>OW121850.1:120598605-130598605 GCA_933228895.1 Platycnemis pennipes | reverse complement strand
AAGTAAAAGGATTATTGAAAACAACATTTTATGCTGCGTTCGATTCCTATGGGACTTTTTTTATCCTAATATAGGTAAAGAGCATAAACCGCTGTGGTTGTTGCATTCGTGGGTTAATGTTTATTTGTTAACAACATAATGTTACATACAGATTGACGAAATATTTTGTTTAAGTAAACAGAATTGGTTCTTTGAGCTTTTGGAGATATTTTAGGTGGGGATGTAAGTGAATGCCTTTATTGAAATTGGTAAAAAAAATGGTTTTGGGGAAGGATATCTATTGTTAATTTTATAATGGTGGATGTGTTATCAAATTAATGTGTAGATTTGGCATCCAACAGTAATACATAACTGAGGAAAAATTAATATCTATATATTTTACAATAAAAAGATTAAATTACAATTCATAGTACATACATATTTAACGTTAGTAACATTCATTTAAAGTGATAATAAACGTTTTATAGCCTTGTTTCAAGTGTTAGAAGAGTATTTTCTAAAGCCTAGCCTTGAAATTCACAATTCAGACTGACCAGAGCCGCCGATAGGCAAAAATTGTTTTCTTTTACTATCGTCACAGCGGAACCGTCAATTATTATTATCACCAGGAATTAATATATAGATAATTTATTACTGTATGGTGCTATTCCAATTATTACTGTGCATGTTATTGAGTATTGATGTAATTAGTGTTGGCCGTGATGTAAAGTGATGCATGTTTGGGGGATACTTGTGCATTAAAGTAGTAGGTACTAGTCCTTGGATTGATGTTTAAGTGTAGGTTATTCCAGTGTCAGTATGTATTGGTATTAGTATTATATTTGTATAGTGGTATAAACTCCCCTTTAAAGCACGTACATATGTGAATGTGAACTGTAAGTGCTGCTACTGGGTGGCTTTTACTGGTTATCCCAGTTTGAGAACCCCAACTGAGTGTGAGTGAGTTCTGGTTGATAAATTCGACACCCCACCCATCTTTGGAAAGGTATATTTGTAAGGTGTAACGGCTCATCATTTTCATTTGTGTAGCTAGTGGTCCTGGTTTCAGAAATCTTGATTTCAGAGGTAGTATAAGTTTTTTGAATTGCAACAAGATTGCGGTAAAGCAATGCTGTGTGATAAAGTTAGTTGCGTGTGGTTTTAGGAAAATAATTCAATTTGGCCTGCTTCATTTAATTTTCATAGCCATACAAGATTTTTAGTAACATTTAAGTTGCATGTTTCTTATGGCATTGTTAGCATTTGTTAAGCAATCAAACACTTAAAGTTAAGTATCAGCAAGTACAGTAATAATTGTCGATTTGTCAAGCATTTCCTTAAAAATATTAATTTACATTTCGCAGAACTTAATCATGTTCATAGAAGAACATTTATTAATAAAACAGTAAATGGCAAGGGGACCCAAGGAAATCACTATTAGGTCATTCTTTCTTTCAACTTTTTGCATAGATGTCACGGAAGTCATTCCTTGAGATTTCCTTCCTTCTACCATTTCATGGTAGAAGGAAGCGCTTGATGAAGACCATGGGTTTGGAATGTTTGATGACCCCCAGGAAAATTTCCATTCAAGACACTCGTGGTGAATGCAGTCACTTTCCTAGTCAAGCACATTCGTCATTTGAGACGATGCCTGATGTTTGCTCTCTTGAAGGTGTTGAGAAAGTTGCTTCAGTAACTGGAGAAGGGAGCTCCAATACTGTCCACGGAATCCACAAAAATGTGTCTGTGAATGAAAATGATCCCCTTATAATTCTCCCTGAAAACCAGATGGAAGATAACCCTTGGTTGCAACTAAGAACAGAAGATGAACTATCTAGTGATTCTGATTGTGATGATGAGGGCTGTGGACTCTCAGAGAATGAAATCCTTAGGGAAAATTTTCGGAATTGGGCAGTTCAATTCAAAATTAGCCTTGTATCTTTATCTGCTCTTTTGTGTATTCTGAAGACTCACAAATGTTTTGATTTGCCTTCAGATGCCAGGTCTCTATTGAAAACTCCTTCATCTGTTTCTGTTCAGGTTATGCATCCTGGGCTTTATTCATACTTGGGATTGGAATGTGGTGTAAGAAAAGTCATTGACTCAGTTGCTAACTGTTTCTCTAGCATTTCATTGTTAATTGGTATTGATGGTTGTCCATTGTTTAAGAGTGGTTCAAGTGAGTGTTGGCCGATTCTTGCTTCTATATTCAATGTACCATCAGTGAAGTCTTTCCCATTGGGATTTATTTGGGCAAAGGGAAACCAGACTGTGGTGAGTTCCTGAAGGATTTTGTTTTAGAAGCTGAAGCACTATTGAGGAACGGAATGATGGTGAAAGGTAAAAGAGTTGAAGTGTTCATAAAGGGATTTATATGCGATGCACCAGCTAAGGCCTTCATTTTAGGCATCAAAGGACACACAGGATATTCATCTTGCACCAAGTGCAAACAGGCAGGAGTTTGATGCACCACAGGATGGCTTTTCCTCGGTGTGATGGCATCCCTAGAACAAATGAAGGCTTTCTTCTTCAAGAAGATGACGATTTTCATGTGTCGAACACGATTTTAACCAGAATTCCTGGCTTAAATTTTATTGACAGCTTCCCTTTGGATTACATGCACTTGGTGTGCTTGGGTGTAATGCGTACCCTGATTTCAATATGGGTTTCTGCTCCAATCCCTTTAAAATTTCCTCATCGAATAATTAATTCCATTTCAACCCATCTTGTCTCCCTTGCTGGTCATCTACCTTGTGAGTTCAGCAGGAAACCACGAGGGTTGGATGAGCTTAGAAGGTGGAAAGCAACAGAGTTTCACCAATTTCTATTATACACTGTGCCTGTTGTTCTTTTTAGGGAGATAAAATTGGAGTATGCCTCTGTGTATAATAATTTTCTTACTTTGACCGTTGCCATTAGGATTCTGCTCAGCCACAGGCATTGCATCGAGCATCAAGAGTATGCGAAGAATTTATTATTTCACTTTGTGAAAACATGTGGGAAGTTGTATGGGCCACAGTATATAACCCACAACTTCCATGGACTGACGCACATTGCTGATGATGTGACAAACTTCGGAGCTCTGGACAACTGCAGTGCATTTCCCTTCGAAAATTTGCTTCAGTTCTTCAAGAGATCCCTTAGAAAGGGTGATAAACCCCTACAGCAGCTTGTAAAAAGGATACACGAGCTCTCATCTTCTAAGTACTGGCTTCAAAGTGTTGTCAAATCTGGTCCTCAATCCTGTACATACCCTTATTTCTCAATGCCACATTCTTTTGGTCCACTTTTGCCTGGTTGTGATAATAACCAGCAGTATAAAAAAGCATCATTACCTACTTTCCAAATAAGGTCCTCTCCCCCAAATTCCTGTGCTGTATTAAGCAATGGAAATATTGTTATTGTGAAAAATATTGTTTTCTCAAATGAAGAAAAGTGTATGCATACATTGGTGTTCATTTGCCAAGAATTTTTAAAAAAGGAATTTTTTTATGGTGAACCTTTAGCTGATAGCTCTTCGCATGGTGTCTATGTTGTAAGTGAACTATCTAACCTTAAAAAGCATGTTGTCTCTGATGTTGCAGGTAAAATTGTGCTGCTTCCACTTCAGGGGAAGCATGTAGCATTTCCTATGCTACATTAAGGGTGTTGTACTTAGTGCAGTCAAATTAAATATTTGCTTGTGTGAAAATTGCGTTCTTTCTAGTTATTCTATCCATTTAATTTATGCCATGACCCCTTTGTAATATGTCATTGATCCATTCATTCAGCATTTTATTACTGCCTAAATGTTGTAACTTATTTCACTGATTTCGCACTTGTTGCTTAAACTTGCATTAGGGCTGATGGATGCGTAATAGTGTATAATATCTTGAGGCTCTGCTCCAGAAGGAATATCAACCATTTTAAAACCAAGGATTACCCCAAACTTGCCAAAATTTAGAATAAAACAGTAGTTGGGGAATATGTGCTTGGGTCTGCATTGCTCCAAAATTACGAGCTTGTTAATATGTGCCACCTTATCTACTGCTGCTGCCCACAGTAATATGTCTGTTAATTTAGTAATTCTTTATTTTCATAGGAAATGGATGAGAAAAACTTTGCGATCGTGAAGTTTGTTGAGGAGGATGATGCCCCTGGCATCATATCCCTTGGGTGGTTGGACAGCTCAAGAAAGTGGTGTTACTACCCAAACACACAGGTGGAGGAAATTAAAAATATACTACTGAGGACACATGCGCAACCTGGAAAAGACTGGTATTTTTGCAATATAGCAGTGCTGCAGGAGTATGGTGAGATATTTCTATGAAATGATTTAACTGCATGTCCTTTGGTATATGTAATTTGGTTGATGGCATGTGAATACTTGAGAGAATCTTTGTCCATCACTTCTCTGTTGGAATATTGATTTCTATTCCCTTATATACCTGTCTATTTCATCTTACCTTTGATATATGAGAAGAGAATGTGATATCCTAGATATTGAATGGATTTCAACCTTATTTAATCTGTATCAAAGTTTAACCTTAATTAAAGCTTTAACTTTGATACAGGTCAGAGAAATCACTCACAGTTATTAAAATGGATTTGGGATGAGATTTTTGTATTTTTATTAAGCATTTATGAAATTGAATTGTAATGTGACCATTCCTCCTCAGTTTTAAGTCTTCATAATAATATATCCTTGTTATGTTAAAACTCTTACAGAAACATTTTCTCAAGCACGGTTGAAATTACGAAGAGCAGAGGAAACATCTAATTTAGATTCAGATGAGGAGGTAAATGGAAGGCGCAAGAAGAAAACGAAGAGAGTCATCTTGCCTGGGGAGTCAGAGAGTGACGATGAGTCAGCCCTGTTCAGAGGTAGTTCAAGAGGGAGGGCAAAAGACAATCCAAAAGTAAGGGCTTTAGGGAGTGAGTTTGTCTCACGATCCCAAACCTCATTTGGCGAAGATCCTCTCCCTATGCCACCGATGGCTAGTGCTGGGAAATGTACACCATCGATGGAGAGGAATGTGAATGCTGATCCACATACTGCCAAATCTTCTGAGTGCTCAGGTAATATTCAGTCATCAAGTAATCTTCTAACTGACATTTTGCACTTTTGGGCTTAAAGAACACATTTCTAAGCTATTTATGAGCAATAACATTTCAATCCTTAAAATTTTATTTCTGTGATATAATCTATAAACTTTTGATTAGTTACTCATGCATGTTGACAGAGCAAAATAAGTGATGTATTAAAATGAATGGTTACCCCCAGTTTGAATATGTAGCATTTTTGCAGGATTTATAATAATAAAATGTCAGGTGTGTTAAGATAGTGGTAATATAGGGTATTTAGTAGGTATTAGTCTATTTACGACGACTTCATATTTACAGGCTGCAGTAAATTGCCGCTTCAAAATAATCAGCTGCTCATGTGGATGGGCGACATGACAGCTGCTTTTTCTCGCCTTGAGAAAAAGGTGGATGCCATTTTAGTCAACAACCCTAAGGAACAAGAATCTGTTGAAGATGAGATCTGTTTTAATGCATTGCCAGTGGCAACTGATGAAAGTTTCAACGATCTGTGTCGAAAAATAAGTGAAGATCGCTCCTTGGAGTCTAAGTTGGTAAGTGAAATTTATGATAATTTTGATGCTGCCATCATGATTCAAACCTTATGAGTGTATTTTTGGATATGAAGGAACAATCTTCCACTGTGTTTTACATGTAGTAATGAACAAGTGATGAAGGATGTAACAGAGAAGAAATGCAGAGATATGTAAATATGTAGAGTAGTGATGGACGGATCCAGGTTTTTTTTCGGATCCGGATCCTTGCCTGGGTTTCGGATCTTTATCTCGGTTTCGGATCCTCGATTTTTCACATTACATACTCGATTCCAATTTTCAAAACCTAGAATTTTTTAAAAATATATAAATACAGCAACAATAGAAATACCAAAAAAGTGAAATTATTGTCGAAAAAATCAACTTCCTATCATCCTTGTGAATATTATTTTCCTGGATCAAGATTAACGGATGCAATAACTATATCTTATTACTTCTAATATAAAGATCAACTTCCTTGTCACATACTCATCATGCAATACATTTTTGAAACCAGTACAACTATTCTTTAGAGTGCAGTTAAAAGAAACATTGTAAGTTTATTTTCATTTATAAAGGAATTATTTTCCAATTATTAATCAAATCCTTGAATACTTTCAAATTCTTTTTTAGAAACACAAAATATTTTAATGCGGCCAAGAGATCCCATTTATGGAATATCCGGGGATTCCATTATTAAGACGAAAAAATTATTATAGAATATTTCTAGCAGCTAAAGTAGTAATTTTGCAATGTCTCATTAATAATCTTTAAATGAAATTTGAGAATTTTATACTCCAAAAAGGTTTCAAAGAAATTTGAGAATTTTATACTCCAAAGGAGAGGTTGTGTAACTCTGATCTTGAAATGAGATTAGCCGTTTTTCATGCTACTAGAAGCAAAAATTAAAAAAGTCTCGGATTTTTTTTCCATTGGCTCGGGTTTGCAAGAAAAAAGTAGAATGACGTGTGGGGAGCATGTATTCTCCAAAATCAGGTAAGCCGACAATAGCAGAGTAGCAATTGGGGTAGTGGACTGCAGCTAATGAAGTTCGATTCTTATCGTTGTTTAAAATTTTTCTTTCGGCCATTGAATCAAAAAATTTATCATCCTTCATTTCCAACCTTTGTGTGTGGATACCAACTTTTTTGTACTTCTATCGTTTAAACTAGATTTACAAATGCGTTGCTAAAAATACATGGGAAAGTTAACGTAATGATTCCACGATTTAATTCTGCAATAAAAAATTTTTCCAATCATTTCACTAACGCCAAATTTTTTTATTTTTTTTGACTTATAAATTGACATGAAATTTCTGATAATCCATTTTTTTTAACTGCCTACTTGCATCACCCTATACAGCATAGCCTATATGCCTAGGCAGTGTAAAGGATCGAACTCACGACCGACAGTACACTAGCCCTCATTTTTAACAACTACGCTATCATAGGTTCACGGGAATCTGGCGAATGTAGGCGACCCGCGTTACATTCGGCTTTATTTTTTTTTCTCGCGCATCCGGGCGTATGGTGAAAAAAGTCACGATGAGTATTTTTTTATTTTGTTTTTGTGGCACGAAAAAAATCTTCTCATTTCGTGACCGAGTTACACACTCTCACCTTGTCAGTTTCTACCATACGTACATACATTCCAATCGCGGGGCTCATCGATCACTAAGCCGCGAAATTTTAAAATCTCCGATCCGGATCTGAATTTTTACTGTCTTCAGATATGATTTCAGTAGCGAATGAAATGAAAGACCCGTGGATCCGACCCGACCATCCTTAATTTATTAATGGTACATTTGTAAATCTAATTTAAACAACAAAAGTATAATAAAGTGAGTATTCAGATTTAATGGTTTGAAATTGAAGATGATAACATTATCGATGCAATGACTGAAAAAATTTTACTGCGATTGGGATCGAACTTCGCACAGTACACTAGCTCTCGTTGTCCACCTGATCCCGGCGAATGTAGGCTACCCGCGTGACATACTACGTTTTTTTTTCTCGCGATATCGGGGTAATGGGGAAAAAAGTCATATTTCTTTATTTTGCTTCTAGTTGCACGGGAACATTTTCATCTAATTTCGTAACCTGAGTTACACATCCTCTACTTGTCAATATCTAACACAACTACATTCCATTCACGCTTCGATCGCTAAGCCGCGAAAATTTAAAATCTAGGATCCGGATCCGATTTTGCTCCGTGTCTTTGGATCCGAAAAAATGAAAGATCCGCGGATCTTTGGATCCGACGGATCCGATCCGGCCATCACTAATGTAGAGATTAGCCGATAGGACTCAGTGGTGAGCTGCGTCAAACCAATCTGAGGATCGATGACCAATGATGATGATGATTTCCTTAATAGCCAAAATTACTCTTATGATTAGCCTTGAATTGGCTATTATGGTGTGCCTTGTAGGCATCACACCTGTCAACCAAAACGTTATTTGAGTTTGAGGAGTGATCATGAACTAACATAAGGATCTTTAGAACTTCAAAGTACACTGTTTTGTAGTTCACTTATATGTTAATCCATGTACTTCTTAATTTTCTTGGACGGATACATTTCTGCTATTCATAAAGCATGCATAAAATATTTGTTTACATTAAATTTCAATTTTGGTTAGGTTGGCTGACCCCTCAAGCGCGGAGGACATTTAATTAAATCCCATCCCAGCAGCCGGAGGAGATATGATTTCAGCTTTTTGGCATTGTATCATTCAATAATTAATAACTTTCAACATATGATCCCAATGTTTTGGAAATTTTTTTTGTGCACTTTTGCAAAACTATGTTTTAATATACGCTAAATTTTGAAATGAATTGGATCAACATTTATCGTTATCTCGAATCGGTCTCTTGAAATTACATCCCCAAAACCCCCAAAATATTGGACTACATACGCGATTTCAGACCGAGAAAAATTATTATATTCGGCAGTTCAGGAAGCGTACTGGGTACGCATGACGGCGACATATGGTGATTTAAACATGCATACTGGGTACGCAGGACGGCATTGAGGGGTTAAGAAATACATTTTCAAATTCGGTGTAAATCAATTGAGCCAAAAGCACTTTAATGGGATTCCAATTGTAAAAAAAATACTGAAGTATAACAAAATTTCAAAGTGTACATGGATTAATGTACAATGAAATATTAAAAAATTATAGCATAATAGGGTTTTGGTTACTCCATACTCTCCTCAAACTCAAGTGTACACATAATTTTTGTCTAGAGTAGTTCCCTTGATGATTTAGTAAACCTGAGTAGTGTCATGGTCTGGGTGAATTTTTCTTCAGGTAGTGAACATGTATTTTCAGATATTCTTGTATTAACTTTTAACTCTTCAGTTACGTTTCCTTATGTCATTAAAAACTGCACTTTTTTATCTCTAGACACAGTGTTTGATTGCCATTGGAGGCAGTAATCCAAGCGCACTAGTTCATAGTATGCTACGTCGGCTGATTACAGATGACGTAGCATCATTGTATTCCCTGATGGGTAAAATTCAGAGGAATTCACAGAAAAAGTGTTTTTCTAGCTCTTCAGTGTGTCCCCTTATTTTCCGTGAGTATATCCCATCAGTAATTCTCAGGATATGATACTTGATCATTGAAATTGACTTATTTTTATTTTTTTCATAGGTGCATGCAGAAGGGTCTTTCATGATGTCACTGATGTAGTACTTAAAGCATCTGTAAGTGATTGGCTTAACCAAGCCAAAATCAGGAAAATGAGAAAGTAAGTGGTTGCTTCTCATTTCTCTACCATGTTAATTCGATGAACCCAGACATTTTCTTCATGTACCCCATTCCCTCCTACTATATGGATACATTGATCTATAATGTTAGATGAGAGTTTAATCATTTACCACCATTTTGAAAATTTGGAGATACAATATGGTCATACCCCACATGGCAAAGCAAGCTTGCTGCAACCTTGCAGCAAGCTTGTCATTGCAAGATAGCAACCTTGCAGCAAGCTTGCATCGGCAAGGTTAAAGCTTGCAGCAAGCTTGCTGCAATCTGACTACTGCACCTGTTACAAGCTTGCTGCAAGGTTGCACTGCAAGCTTGCAGCAAGTTTCATGCAAGCTTCTCGCAAATCCTATGCAAGCTTCACACAAGTCCTGTGCAAGTTTCAACCCTGGCAAAAATAGAGGGTACGCCGAGGGTAGGAAAGCATTCATGAACCACACACAAAAACATTGCCTATGGAATGCAATTGTGCAAAGGAGCTGTAACAATGTTCCTAGCGAAACAAATTAGTTAGGTATTACAAAAAAATCACTACTTGCATGAGTACCCCTACAGTTTCAAAATTTAAAAAGAAAATGACTTTCCCACATTTGTAAACGCGAAAGATATAACTCTTAACAATACATACTTGACCTACGTGTCCTATTACCTTATCCAAAACGACCTAACGAAATGCAAATCACGATGGCTATCTAGCGCTTCTTCGCTAAAAAATGACTGTTGGGAGGCCGTGCATATACAGCTGCTGGCTTGCATGAATTCGTTAGTGATAACTAACTTTACAACATATGGACACGGATATTTGAATCATTAAAACATTTCCCCAATGACCATTTTGTGGCTAAAAGTAAGCATGACCGTTATAAATATGCATAACGGATATTCTTTCAACTCCAGGAGAGATAAATAAGAGTTTCCTCAGTAATATGGCAATCGCTATTTTCTTCCGACGGGTCGCGGGATCCTTGGTAGAAACCCTGACGTCAATACCACTGTTTTCTGTACTCAATCAAACTGTATTCACAATTAATCTGTATTCACGACTTTACACATTTGTTCTTCTTTGTCAGTTAATTTATCTTTACGCATGCTTAAGTTAATTTCGCGCAAAATTTTCCTATTAACTCGCTCTTCTTCAATTTAGCTCGAATTGTTTTTCTTCTACGGGAAATAAGCCGTGCGCGTTCAAGCAAACGTAACACTACTCCTCCCTTAGTAGGAACCGTATAGTTGCAATTGCCTTGGGCCTTGCACTACTGCTACCAATGTTGCCAGAGTCCTGCAGCAAAGTTGCCAAGGTTGGCACACTTCATGCAAATTGAGCGTAACTTGCACGGAACGTGTCAATATTGGCAAAATTGCGGCAAGCTTGCATCTAAATTGCCAATCTTGGCAAGCCATACGCCAGCCTCAACCAAACTTGCTGAAATCTTGCATGCTATGTGGGACTATTTATTACATCTGATTGCTAATTCTTTAAGGAATATTTGTTAATAGTTTCCCTATTTACCTTCCTGCTCTGGTCAAATGACATATGTTATATCATATCATCTGGAGTAATTTCTATTTTTTTCTTCTAGGAATGAAAGGATGAACAAAAGGATTGGGGCTGAGAGAGTTCTAGATATCGATGAACATGTAGATCATTGGGATCAATAAATTATTTTTAGTATTTATGTGCTGTCAATCATTTTAATAAATTTACCTGCCAACTACTGCATGTACAGTGAAGAGCAATCACTAAGATTTATATAGGTGGAGGATGAGTTTTCGTTCTCATAAATTGAGGTTATTCCCATTTATAATTAAATGAGACAATTTAAACCTGTTTTTTCCCAAGAAAGTGTCACTACAGAAATGGTAGGTGTGCAACTAGCTTTTACTGCACACGATGAGACATGTTTGCAGCAGGTGTAATATGGCAGGTATGAGTCGTGTGATATGACAAATTGCGGCAGGTATGACACAAGTATACAGCAGGTATAACATGAGTATGCGGCAGGTATGACTCGACAAGTATATGGCAGATATGACACTACAAGTTTGCAGCAGTTGTGACACAACAAGTCTGCAGTAACTTTGTAGACACGTAACTAGGAGGTTTGTTTCAAGATTGCATCACGTTTGCAGGCTTGTTATGACAAATTTTTTGCAAACGTGCAACTCTGTCATGACAAACTTGATCCAAGGTTGCAGCCGGTTTGACATGCTATCTGGGATGTAGCCGCACGACCTCTAGGGAGTACCACTGCTTATTTTGTTTCGAATTTAATTTGTTCGTTGAATATCATAGCTCGAGTTGTGACAGCATGTCTGACACCAACAGCGAGATACAGGACCCTATGAGGGTATTAACCGAGCATATGCCACCGCATGAATCGCTAAGAAAGGGAGCAGGAAAGAAAACAGAAAACACTGACTCAAGACATTCTCTTCATACCTATTTTCAGTAAATAAAAGGGTGATTGTAAATATATATGAATCAAATCAATTAAATACATAAACAAAAAATTTTATTAGAAAGAAAACATTACAATTCATAAACGGAGGACCCTCGTGACGCAAGGAACACTACAACATATTATTTCACATTCATAGTTAAAAAAACATCATGCTAATCAAGCATAAGTGAAAATAGAAAAAAAGGTTCCTATTGAGAACCTCGGACTGCTCCATAATAAGCAGAATATTTCCCACTTATACGACTGATTCACATTCGGAGCGTAATCCTCCCTCTTTTTCTCAATGACATCTTTCATCATTTATTGCATTTGGGGGCCTCTCGAGTGGTTGTTGCGTGCGTGTCTACACCTGCACTCGATGTCCCACCATCGGATGATTCTCCTTCCAGCCCTGGCTGTTGACCACTTGTGTCCCGTGTAGTTGTTGTCGGGGTAGGTCCGCCTCCGGCTGTGTCGCGTCGTTTGCGTGAATTTCCCTCCTTTGCTCCATTTGGGGCCTCTCCGGTAGTTTTTGCGTGCGTGCCTTCACCCTTGACTACTGCACTGGAATTCCCACCAACGGATGATCCTCCTTCCAGCCCTGGTTGTTGACTACTTGTGTCCCGTGTAGTTGTTGTCGGGGTAGGTCCGCCTCCTGCTGTGTCGCGTCGTTTGCGTGAATTTCCCTCCTGTCCTCCATTTGGGGCCTCTCCGGTAGTTTTTGCGTGCGTGCCTTCACCCTTGACTACTGCACTGGAATTCCCACCAACGGATGATCCTCCTTCCAGCCCTGGTTGTTGACTACTTGTGTCCCGTGTAGTTGTTGTCGGGGTAGGTCCGCCTCCTGCTGTGAGGCGTCGTTTGCGTGAATTTCCCTCCTGTCCTCCATTTGGGGCCTCTCCGGTAGTTGTTTCGTGCGTGCCTTCACCCTTGACTCCTGCACTGGAATTCCCACCAACGGATGATCCTCCTTCCAGCCCTGGTTGTTGACTACTTGTGTCCCGTGTAGTTGTTGTCGGGGTAGGTCCGCCTCCTGCTGTGTCGCGTCGTTTGCGTGAATTTCCCTCCTGTCCTCCATTTGGGGCCTCTCCGGTAGTTTTTGCGTGCGTGCCTTCACCCTTGACTACTGCACTGGAATTCCCACCAACGGATGATCCTCCTTCCAGCCCTGGTTGTTGACTACTTGTGTCCCGTGTAGTTGTTGTCGGGGTAGGTCCGCCTCCTGCTGTGAGGCGTCGTTTGCGTGAATTTCCCTCCTGTCCTCCATTTGGGGCCTCTCCGGTAGTTGTTTCGTGCGTGCCTTCACCCTTGACTCCTGCACTGGAATTCCCACCATCGGATGATCCTCCTTCCAGCCCTGGTTGTTGACTACTTGTGTCTCGGGTAGTTGTTGTCGGGGTAGGTCCGCCTCCAGATGTGTCGCGTCGTTTCCGTGAATTTCCCTCCTGTCCTCCATTTGGGGCCTCTCCGGTAGTTTTTGCGTGCGTGCCTTCACCCTTGACTACTGCACTGGAATTCCCACCAACGGATGATCCTCCTTCCAGCCCTGGTATTTGACTACTTGTGTCTCGTGTAGTTGTTGTCGGGGTAGGTCCGCCTCCTGATGGTTCGCGTCGTTTGCGTGAATTTCCCTCCTTTCCTCCATTTGGGGCCTCTCCGGTAGTTGTTTCGTGCGTGCCTTCACCCTTGACTCCTGCACTGGAATTCCCACCATCGGATGATCCTCCTTCCAGCCCTGATTGTTGACTACTTGTGTCTCGTGTAGTAGTTGTCGGGGTAGGTCCGCCTCCGGCTGTGTCACGTCGATGGCGTGAAATTTCCTCCTCTGCTTTTTGATTCTCTTCTTCAGACGGGTGCTTAGTGGTGACAATAGTCACTTTGTCCGTACCATTCTCGCTTTTGTTCAACGATAAGCCATGATGAAATGTGTGGTCATCAGAATAGGTATTCCTATTTTCGGAATTCCCATCTTCTAACTGCTGTCGCTTGCCCGCAATGTCAGCTGGAATGCAAACAGTACTTGGTTTAATGAAGAATGCAGGAATATGAAACACTACTTGTTTACGACGTAAAATATTCTTAGCTTTGAATTTTTTTTCATAGTTTTATGCGGCTGAAAATTTTTACATGTTGATATATGAAAATACTAATGGCGTTTATTTATTACATATAATGGCAAGGGGAATATTATCACTGTATAATTAGTATTCCTATACTTGATTTCTTGTACCTCACTTGTTATGAATATCACCGCTTAATATTATTAGTGTACCTAATGCATACTATTTAATGTTATGAAAATTACAAAGCCTGACTTACGTGGATGTGCGTTTAACACTCCTGCGTAGAAGAGGAGCAGTAGGACGATGCGAGCACTGTGTGTGATCATTGTCGATACACGGACGCAGGACAGCTCCAAGGATGAACTTGATGGAATGAAGTGGTAAGAAGCGGATCGTGCTTTTATAGACCTTATCCATCTTGAGCACCCGGAAATTGTTCACCGCTTAAGTGCGTTCGGTCGTAAAATTTTCTCTTGAAATTGATGATACCTTGTTATGATTTTTTGCTAGTTTTCTTCATTGTTAGGTATAATTTAGAAATTGGATTTCCTGTTTTTTGATGTAATTGGTTTAAAAAACTTCTTCTTCCTTGTTGTTGTGTTTTTTCTTATGCGTGGTAAAAACAAACCTCTGGTGTTTGTTTCCGCGTTTCCGGTGATAAAAAAATATTTGCTCCTCGAATACTCGATTCCTGGTTATAAGTCATATTGATCTTGTGCAACAAAAAATTATTGCACGTGGTAAATGATTTTCAAAACAATTTGATCTTCTAAACTTTATTCTTTCAGAAGGGATGGGTGATTAGAAACGAGAAACGATTGATAGGTTTCGCTGAGTCATTTACGGTAGAATGACAACAGTTAAACAAAAGGAAATCGGTATAAACTCTTGTCTTTCCACGGCAATAACACATAGAAAATAGTCACCGCCATGGGGATAGCCACGGTGGGGCAGAGTGAGGCGATTGCCTCCACATCCCCCTCCACACCCCGGCTCATAAGTCAAATGAAGAAAAATAGGTCAACTAGCTGAAGGTGCCCGTAGAAATTCAACGAGAGGGAGAAATATAATAAATACAAATTGTGCTAAGAAATCTTAACATTTTTCATGAAAGGGCGAAAACGAACTTGTAATATACAGTTAGCTATTACTCCAAGTCAGTATTAGAACCATAAATATAATTTAAACAAATGTAAACAACTAATTATTGCCTGCATTCTTTCCTTGGGTCTTTAGAAAAATAAGAAATTTATTTAGAAACTTTCAGGCCATAAGAAACATAGGAGGATAGAAGGGGGTCCATACGATTGTCTGTATATTGTTGACAATGAGGCCAGAATAGGTTTTTTGGGAATGTTAGCACCCTCCTCTTCAGAAAAAAAATTTCTTTGGACTTGAATGTATGTTATGTTTTTCTCAATTTCCCAAATTCATGACCGTGGCGTCAATGAACTTTCTACTGATAAGTATTATTGCATTTCATTCCAATTGCAGTAAATTCTATTTTTTTTATTTAATACGGATTTAACCGACTAAATGCAGGTACTTGTTGTTCGGTTGCATACATTCATATTTCTACTCTATATTTGACGAGTATAAATTTTTTTTGTGTTCAGAAATGTTCCTCGCGGCTGAGCTTAAAGCCACCGAGTGCGTCCACCGGGTTGCGGATGGTGGGTCGACCTCTAGATATAGAGGTTAGCTGCGAGATAAGCGAGTTAACTCGTCGAATATTCAGTCTTGAACGAAAAGCGGAGGCATTCCAAGGTGGTATTGGTGTATCCCTGGGGGAAACCTCCACATTAATATTCCGAGGAGTCGCAGCTACTCCACTCTTTTCTTGCTTATCAAGACGTGATGGAACACTCCCGAGTAAAATATTCCAGAGGTATAATAGTCCCCCATTTAGATCTCCGGGCGGTGACTACCCGAGAGAGTACATTAGTCAAATACGATAAACTTTTTAGGGTAGGAACATGGAACGTGAGAATGCTTTGGACCAGTGGAAGACTGGAGAAACTAAAGGTAGAAATGCGAATAATGGACCTGACTTATTAGGAATCAGTGAAATTAAGTGGCCCGAAGAAGAAGACATTTGGATTGGAAGGTACAGGATTTATACATACGGGATCATTAAATGGTTATGCTGGAGTGAGGATCATATTCACAAAGAGCACCGAAATGCGTGTGAAGAGCTTACTGCAGTACAATGAAAGGATAATAATGATGAAAATCGAAACCAAACCTGTAGATACCGTAGTGGTGCAGGTTTACATGCCTACGACAGAATATGAAGACGAAGAAGTGGAAGACATCTGGGAAGATATCACGGAAGTTATAAAACAGGTAAGAGAAGTAAACCTGTTTGTTTTAGGAGACTGGATCGCTATCGTCGGCGAAGGTCAAGATAGAAGAATAACTAGAAAATACGGATTGGGAAACCGAAATAAAAGAGGAGAAAGACGTATGGAGTTCTGCACACAACAAAAATTAGTGGTCGCCAACACATTGATTAAAAATCACAACCGAAGAAGATATACATGGAAAACGCCAGGAGACAGAAGAAGATGTCAAATAAGCTACATTTTAGTGAAGCAGAGACCTAGAAACCCAGTGAAGGGCAGCAAAGACTACCCTGGGGCAGACATAGACAATGACCACAATTTAGTGATGATGAAATGCCATCTTAAATTCAAGAAATTGAAGAAAACAAAGAAAAATATATGGCAAGTAGAAAAACCAAAGGAGGCTCAACGAAAGCTGGCATTTCAAAAAGCAGTGGGATACCACATAGTAGAGAAGGTGGTGAGAAATCAGTGAAAGAGCGCTGGGAAAACATTAAATGTGGACTACAGGAAGTCACAAAAGAAGTTCTAGGAAGAAGAAAAGTTACCAAGAAGAAGCATGGATCACTGAGGAAGTCTTAGACTTGATGGAAGAAAGAAGAAAGTACAAGAATGCGAAAACTGAAGAAGGGCACCTTAGATACAAAAGAATAAGGAACGAAATAAGTCGCAAAGCAAGGAAAGCAAGAGAGATGTGCATGAAAAATCTATGCGAAAATCTACAAAGCAACCTTGCACTTGGAAAGGTGGAAGCTGCCTACAGGATAGCGAGGAAACACTTCAAGGAACGGAGCAGAAGATTCAATGCCATAAGGGAAAAAAATAGAAAAATTTTGATTGAAAACGAGGAAAAAGTGAAGAGATGGAAAGAATATCTGGAAGAGTTATACAATGGAAAAATCTCAGGCTTAAAGCTATTTAAGAGGAATCTACATCTACATCTACATAATACCCTGCAAGCCACCACAAGGGTGTGTGGCAGGGGGTGATTTCTCACCAAACATGCACTACATATCATGCATAAAAAAGGAATAGTATTAATATAGTAGTCAGAACTACACTATTTAAAAATGATAGAAATTGCAAAGCAAACATGCAAAAACATTCTGTTAGTAGGGTTAGCTTTAAGTACTCATACCAACATGCAGCTACCAATGCTATTCATTGCTACTCTCCGATAGGACATATTTACCGTTATTCGTATCTCTTATTGTGCGAGGGAAAAAGGACATTTTGAATCGGCCAGTTCGGCAATCAATTTCTCTAACTTTATGATTATGGTCCAGTCTGCCATAGTAAGTTGGGGTTCGTAAAATATTTTTAACATCATCACTGAAAATATTGCCTTGGAATTTGTGGAAGAGATTAAGTCTAAATTTCAACCTGCGATCTGACAATGATTCCCATTTCAATTCATTTAATAGACTGGTTACGCTAATATAATTATCGTATCGTCCCTTTACAAATCTTGCCGATCTTCGCTGCACACGTTCAAGTTCATTACTTAGACCGATTTCGTAGGGATCCCATACACTGGCAAAATGTGGCAAAATGTGGCAAGGAATGTGAAGTAGAAAAGGATGATATGGAGGCATCCGGATAAAGATCGGAATTCGACGCTGCAGTAAGGGACCATCGGATGAATAAGGCTTCTGGTATTGATGATGTTCCTGCAGAACTAATTAAAAATGCAGGAGAGAACTCATCTTTACAAAACCACCTGTGACATGTACTCAGCAGGAGAAATTCCAAGGGACTTGGAGAATAACATCATCATTCCTAATCCCAAGAAAAAGAGAGTGGAGAAATGCGAAGATTTTAGAACTATAAGCCTGACGACACATGCATTGAAGACACTGACCAGGAGCATCTACAGAGGAATAGAACGAAAAGATGAGGAGTTCCTGGATGAAGATCAATTTGGGTTCAGGAAAAGTAAGGGTACATGGGAAGCAATATTGGCCCTTAGACTGCTCATAGAGAAGAGAATGGAGAATAACAAGCCGATGTTCATTGCATTTGTGGATTTAGAGAAGGCTTTTAACAACGTGGATTGGGATCCAATGCTTGGAATTCTAAAGGGAATTGGATTGAAGATGCAAGAATAAGGAAATAAGTGAGACAAGGCTGTGCTCTGTCTCCCGTAATTTTTAATGTTTACATCGAGAGAGCCATCAATGAAATCAAAGAGAAGTCTTTTTGAGAGACTAGAAGAAGACTAAGATATTGGTGTGCAGCAAGAAAGGAGAGGCCAAGCCAAATGACAAACTAGGAAAAAAATCTTGAAGAGGTGAAAGAATTCTATTACCTAGGAGGCCGAGTAACCAATGATGGACGAAGCAAGAAAGAAATAGTTAGTAGAATAGCCCAGGAAAAGAGAGCGTTCAAACAAAAGAAAAATCTACTTACAGCTGAAAATACAAGCGTAGAAGTAGGGAAACAGTTAATCAGAACAAACATCTGGAGCATGTTTCTTTACGGCAGTGAGGCATGGACAATGAGGGCAGCGGAGAAGAAAAGGGTCGAAGCATTCGAAATGTGGTGCTGCAGAAGAATGCTGTACATTAAATGGATCGACCGAGTAAGTAATGAGAAAGTCCTAAGAAGAGTAGGAGAAAAATAACTCTGCTGAAAATTCTAAAAAGAAGAAGGGACAACTTACTCGGCCATATCTTGAGACACGATGGCTTGAAGAAGACAATCGTCGAGGGAAAAGTGATCGGGAAGATTGGAAAAGGCAGGCCTCGTATGAGATACATGGAACAGGTTGTGAAGGATGTAAAATAGGAGACATACGTCACAAAGAAAAGGTTGGCCGATATAAGAATCGAGTGGAAAGCTGCGTCAAACCAATCCTAGGATTGTTGACTAATGATGATGATGATGATTCATCTGTTTCTTTTCAAGGTAAGTTTGTTATTTATTCACTAAGTTTTAGTATTCACTAAACGCAACGAAAACAGGAAGCCTCGATGCTATGGAGGACCGGTGAAGACCAAGAGCGAGGGGCAGTAAAATATTTCGACAAGGTCAGGTGAGGGTTGAGGGAGATGAAGGAGGGATGGGTGGAAGAGGGTTGGGGGAAAAGAACGAAAAGAAGATCGAGTTCAATTGAATAGAGAAGAGGGGAGAGCACAAGCATACTTGGACATCACAGGCGTTTTATCCAAGGTCTCCATTGTTATATTTGACTGGCAGTTATAATCCGCGAAAGGGCCTGAGTTAAGGCTAGTAGCACACCTCTATGGCCTGAAAATGAAGTTATTCCAGGCGAAAATAAAGATTGAATCTAAAGAGGAGTTCGTCGGTTAAATAAGCATTACATTACAAGAGTAATTATTCAATTAAAACATTATTAAGGCATAGTGAACTTCGTCATGCTCTTTTAAATAGTGGGCGAATTTAGTCTTCCGTGGTTCCATATTCAAAATTTCCGAGTATTATTGCAGACCATAATGGGTTCCTTTACCACATATTTAGTGCCAAATCTGATAGAGTTTGTAAAATAAAAGGACCAGTATTTTTCCGTTCTTCGATACGTCAATTACATTCTCGAAACTGACGTTTGGAAAACCCTTTCGGAAAAGTGGGCGTGCAAAGGACTTGTACGTCATCCACTTCGTCCAATCATAACTTAGACTACGGAGCTCCTTCGCCCTACCAAAATGGGGGACACAGACCCGACTCTGCCAATGGAAGTTGTTGTGACAGGATCTGTGCGAGCAGACCTTCCGCCCCCGCCTCCACTCCCTCCCCTTCACCTAAAAACAGTCAAGGACGGGAGGTAGATGAGGTAGTTAACCTTAACGCAGCTCGTTCTGTGGGAGTCCTTTTGCTGATTTTAACTTTTAATCTATGAGTGAATGGCTTTGGCTAGAAGATTAATTTTTCACTCAAATTCGTTTTTCGTTGCAAACAATTTTGTGTACAAAATACCAATTTCGGTTCCGAGTGACCGCCCCCATTCACTTACAGTCCCAAAAAATCAAGAACTAAATATTTTAAAAAAAGCAAAATATGGAGAGGTTTTTAAAAGCTTCAGTAATTACGAAAGCCAACCGAAGACGAGGGTTAATTGCTTCGTGCAAGAATTCGCTTGTCTAGATGGAAACGATTTTTTCAGGAAGAGAGAGAGAGGGCGTGTAGAAATCCGGTATCTCGATGTGCCTGCCCTCTTTAGTCACATGCGGATAAAAGTTTCACGTCCGACCCGACACGACGGACGGAGAGCAGCAGATGAAACATTTCTAACTCAAGATTCAAACGAGGCACAATATAACATTGAAACTCAACATCTGAGACTCCATTCAAGAGAGATTTTCCGAGATTTGAACTCGGACCCCTGGAGTTTGTATCAGCAATATTAGCCACATTACTGAACGACTCTGTTGCGGATTCTGTTTCCCCTCTAACGTATGATAAAATGAGAAATATTCTCCAATTACCGCCCACACAAATATATGGAAAAAACCTCATTATATACACATTCACCCTAGTGATTTGGGCACGCGAAATGCTCCACAAGAACAATCCGTCAGGCGGGATAGTTCCAAGGTCAGCGATCACATGAGCCTGGACTACCAGAGAATACCAGAAAAAGAAAATACGAGCGAAAAACTACGCAGGAGGAAATGTAGGTACGACTGTTGTCTACTTTTGAATGAACATGAAGATCGGCAAATCTGTGTTATGCGTAGTCCGTAAAATTTAGCTCATTAAAGTAAGCAACAATAGCAAAACCAATATTATCTAGAAAAACACGACAAAATGAACAGTATTATTCATACCTTACCTTTTGATTCTCATGATGTGCCTCCATGGGAAGACTCCATGCAATTGCATGTTTCGTTGAAAACTCACCAGGTGACGCGATGTACTTTTTAGCAACGTATTTTCGGTTGGAAGGGAAATTGCGTCTCCAAGAAAGGCCTCCTCTGCCAAGGAGGCCAGGAATATGGACTATGAAATGCCCGACGGGAAAAATCGTATCGGAGTTCACTTAGGGCCTTGAATCCCAGAGAGCAGCCAAGTGCCTCTCAGCATAATGGGTTAAATGGAGTTCTTCGGATATCATTCACAGCCGCTTGTGATGGGTGGAGGTCGGGTTGGTGTAGTGGTTAGGATACAGGCATCTAGGCACTAGGTTCCCGGGATATCGAGGAGAGGTTCGAATCTAGGCTGTGGAAGATATTTTTTATTGGTAAAACAGCCCCTACTTCATTGTTTTCTGTATAAAAGCAGAAAAATCACCCATTTATCATTATTAAAGTTGAACAATAAGAAGGAAAATGATATTTTTTGATGAAATTGGAATTAAAAGATTCAGAGAAGAGATATTTTCCGGAAGTAAATGGATAATTTTTGTGCTTAAGACAATCTATTCACAAGCCAGGGTAGTCATAGTTGCTAAGAGTAAGAGTTACTAAGAAGAGGTGACTGATAGTTGACTTCTTTTGTTCCATTAAGGATGAGTAGTCGCCTCTCGCCAACCCTTAATTTGTTGGTTATTCAGGGAAGGTGACCGACAGCTGAGGTCTTTTGCGCCATTTAGGATAGGTGGGAAATTGGGTAGTGCAAGAGAAAGTTAACTTTGTATTTTTTCACACTTTTATTAGAGACATCCTACCGGTTTCGACACTCCAGTGTCATTGTCAAGGGTTCTGATATGTGCACGGTGGCAAGCCCTTATATATACTCCAAGAGGGATTAAATGCAGGAGTGGGAAGTTTAGATGGTATGTGTTGAAGGTCAGGATGACGGGGAAATGCTTTTTTAAGGTGGGACGGGAACATGGTACAATGGAGATAGATGGAACGGTACAATTTCATTCAATAATTTTGGTCCCAAAATCCCACTCGACCCACCTCCCACCCGATCCCACTCAATCCCAAAGTCCCACTCTAAAATCAGACATGTGATTAAAACCAGACAAATGAGAAGCAAAGACTGACTTGTTGTCACCATGAATAAAATAATTAAAAGTGGAAAATGGTAGGAGTTTTCAGGAAACGGAGGAAGGGTGGAGAGAAACCCGGCATTAGCCTACTCTTAACGAAAGGCGCCAAGGGGACCACGGCTTAACGTCCCATTCGACGGACTGAGTATTTCAAGGAAAGACTTTGAAATGCCCTCCACCAGGCACTCAAGTGGGGACCTTTTCCTGAAAAAAGTCCGCCACTGCCGGGAATGGAACCCGGGCCCTCGGGATGGGAGGCCAGAAATTCTAGCGCAAAGCATCCAAGTACTGTCCGCGCCGCACACTGCGCGGCGTTGCCGGCGGAGTGTCCTGCCCTGGGCTCGCGCGTTTTTGCAGGAAACATAAATTTCGATATAAAATAAGGTGTCACCTTCAGCTAAATGATAATATCTTATTCGCTCTGGAAATTTAAAGAGGAAGATGACAGTTTTAGTCTCGAGGCGCCATGATGCATAGTTGCTGAGATAAAGTGCGGTTATAAATGGAATAGCATACCAATAAGTGCTAACGTTAAAACCTTGAAACTTCGTAGATGCAATAATAAAGATATAATTCACCTAGTATTAAACATTTGTTTTAGCCAAACACTTTGCATGGAAGTTATTAGGTGTCAAAGTGACGCATGGCGCCGTAGCGCTAAAAAATTGGCAATTTTTTACTCTAACGTAAGAAACAGGTCCAACATTTGTTTTTTAAAATCATTCTAACAATTTAGTCAGTCAACAACAAAATTATCTAAATTACTATGTAAATAACGTGAAAATCTGATGAACTCTTTCGCAGTTAGGCTTAAACTCGAGTCAACAAGATTTTGGCGCGGACAGTAGGTATTAATATCGTACTGAAAAATTTCTGCCACTCTACAAGTCCGATCACTTGTTTTGGGAGCAAAGGAGGTCTCTAGAATATGGGCTCCCAACTTTTTGCTTCTCGTGCCCCAGTTTCCCATCCCATCCCCAAGTCCCATCAAGTACAAAGAGAAGATCAGTTTTTTTTCGACTTCTAATGCGTATGTAGGAAAATACGTAAGTTGCAGACGTACCTATTTAAGACATCCTCTCAAAAGTTGAGGATGGAGAGTGTATTCAACTTTCTCGAGCCCCCCTCTCTTTCCCCTCCTTTCGCTATGGTAGGTTTTGATGTTCCGCCAGTACAACGCGTCTCAGAGCCTAGTTCACATTACTCTGTTTGAATCTTACGATAATTAACGTCTCCTGTCGTGACTTAGATTAACGTGTCCATAATGGTAACAAGTAAACTTCGAACATTTTATCAGCGCGATCGTTTCGCTTCTTAGAACATCATCAGAGGCAGCATGCCTCAAACATTAAGCCCAGCAGTGCCTCATATGTGATTTCAAGCCTATCCCGCACTTAAAGCGATACGAATAACGGTAAATATGTCCTATCGGAGAGTAGCAATGAATAGCATTGGTAGCTGCATGTTGGTATGAGTACTTAAAGCTAACCCTACTAACAGAATGTTTTTGCATGTTTGCTTTGCAATTTCTATCTTTTTTAAATAGTGTAGTTCTGACTACTATATTAATACTATTTATTTTTTATGCATGATATGTAGTGCATGTTTGGTGAGAAATCACCCCCTACCACACACCCTTTTGGTGGCTTGCAGGGTATTATGTAGATGTAGATGTAAAGGCATTTCAGACCGGGAGGAGAGGCACATACAAAAATGTAAATCGAAGGATGGAGAGAAATCCGGCGTCGGCAATATCCTGCTCTAAACGAAAGGTGCCAATAGGACCACGGCTTAACTTTCCATATCCGATGGATTAGGGTCTGGATTCGAAATACGCTCCCCACAGCAATGAAACGGATATAGGACTCTATTTAGAATCACGCTGTTGTGCGGCTACATAATTTTTTTATGAGAGCTAAAAGGAATGGAAAAGATTACGTGTTGCGATAAAATGTAGAGGTGGTTGAAGTTTGTAAGAAAAGTAAAGCCTATATGCACTCGTGCGTAGAAAGCGACGCAAGAAGGATAACTGAAATGCTAAAGGGAGCAAGTACTTACCGAACGGTTTGCCTCTATTTATTTACTTATTAGTCATGTCCAACCTGTCCCTCTGTATTGGAAATGGCTCTCCGGGATCGATCGGTATATAGAGGACTGGATAGAAGTAATGGATGGAATAATGAAAGTTTACGAATACTATCGGTTAGACCATGAAAGTGCCAAACACAAATATCAGTCGCACGGAAGAGCTGACGTACAGGAATACGATTTGCACTGAAAGAAAAATCCCTTTTAACTGGAATCGTTTTTTTATTAGCAGTTGGCGAAGAAAAATATAATTCAGCCACTGATAATTTGCTAGGCATAGATTATTAAAATAGAAAAATAGGAGTTAACTGCCCATTGCAAATCCCACCCACCTTTTTGAGACGCACGGTTGGAGGGCATGGGACCTATTTCCCCGCTCCGGAACAACTGCCTCGAGTGAGTTCGACAAACATGTTTCCTCCTTTTCTCCACCAGCATTAAATATTTGCAGCATTTGATAACTCTGATTACATCTCGGCAGTGGTAACGATTAGCTCCTAATCCCTTCGTAATTGCCAGAAACTCAAGTTTAGCCATGTGTCATTTAATGAACTCAAGTGGAAAAGTTCATAACTGGCAAAACATTCCGGACTTTATGGCTGGGCACCGATATTTTATCTTCATAAGTCTTCTATCTGGTTGTGAATATATTTTTCTCCGCGTATTTATTAAATAACTACCCACAAAAGGAATTTTGAATTAATTTCTAACACAGAATCAAATATATTGTAAAAAAGAGAAAGGCAGAAGTTATGTGGTTCATCACAGTTAAGTAACAAGTAACGAGCAAATCAGCCGCATCGTGATACTTTTGCAGTCGCTGTCAAACCCCTCTGAAAGTAAGTTTTCCTAATTATAATATTGTTTTTCCATGTGTCGCATGACTATATGTTGGTGGACACCCTTCCAGTATGCAAAGGTTTCAATGTAAAATGATTGAAAGATACCACTTTTTCCAAAATTATTATCGGGTGGCATCCCAACTGAAACGTTATGGAGGCCACAATTCTTGGCTCATCCTGCATCAAGAGTCAGCCCTGTTTGTATGGTTGAATTGGCTGATTTTGTCTACTGTGATAAAGATTGACTTCAGTTTTAAAGGCAACTTGGCATTTCGTTCATTTGTATTCTGCATAATACCACGCATGCTGACCGCATATTTTAAATCAAAGTAGAATTGAATTAAATCGTACTATCATATAGGCATGACCTATCATATCATGAGTAGTAATTTCTCACGTTTTTTTCAAGGAATAAAGGATGATCAAATTGGCTGGAGATGATAATATTGAGGATATCATGATAGTAGAACTTTATAGTTAATAAATTTCTACACGCAACATTGTTCTATTATTTAATTTTTTCATGACATTTTAGTGAACATCTGCAGCAGCTGTGATATGACAAGTTTGCAGCAGGTGTCATATGACAAGTTTGCAGCAGGTGTTACGACAAGTCTGTAGCAAGTTGGTAGACACGTAACTTGGAAGTTTGAGTCAAGCTTGCAGCAAATGTGCAGGCTTGTTATGAAAAACTTTTCACAAACTTGCAAATTTGCCATGACAAACCTGCAGTAAGTTTGCTCCAAATTTAGCCTGCTATCTGGGCACTTGCATTTAATCATTCCATTTCTGAGGTCGAAGAGAATTCACAACTTACATTTATGAACACATTATCCTATCTTACAGGTGATTGGCATGTGGGGTACAAATGGGGGACCCTTTCATAGGATACGATAGTTGGTGGTTTGGCCGGAGAGTTCATAAAAATAATACTGACCCTGTGCAACAAAAGATTCACAAAGAATTTTTATCTATTCTTTTTCAATAGCATATGATAGTTGCCCTTTGAACGAGCAATAATAATTTGTTAAGACATGGATTATTCTTTACCATAAAGAAATGTTCTTTTTATGCATCAGAATTACATTGACTCGTACAATTTTTCCTTGTTTAAAACAAAATATTGTGCAAGAACGAGCTTTACATCAGACATCGTCTAAACCGCGGTTCAAAAGCCGCCAATTTCCGGACCTCCTGCTCGGTAGGTTTAAGCCGCAGTCTGTGTTCGCGAGAGACACCAAACATGGCCGGCCGGCAGTTTCTTTACGTTCACGAGGTGGAGGAAATAGAAGAAATTACAGATATTGAGGATGCTGACGTTCCACCAATAAGGATAAACAGATTAATTAGGGTCGGAAGTGATCTATTTTTACCGTACATCGATTCAGAGTTTGAACTGAGGTAAAGATTTAATAAAGAAGTAACTCATCAGCTATCGGGAGAAACGAACTATCATATTAGACTTTCGACGGACCGCTGGGGATTCCATGTGCCACCAATTATTCAATTGCTTATGTAATTAAGGTCTTTCGCCATTGCAAGTTTTGTTTTAAGGATTTAGACAGGTTGGCGTTCTGGTGAGAATTTTGAGCATCTCACGGTTTATGCCACAACAACAAAATCAAAGATGCTCATTCCCAATTTCATCTTTTTAATGAATGTGACAACTGTAAAGGTAATACCATAGTATTCTGACCATCATATTTATCATTCTAGTAGTCAAAGAGCTTCAAATGAGCAGAGAAAAGGAATTCTCAGGAATGATGATGGGGGAAGTTCCCAAATATCGGCCTTCCTTGAGTAACAATCTGTTGCCCCAACTTTGAAACAGTTCCCGTGGCTAACTTTCATAAGGCAGTATTAATAACTGATTGGGGCTCACCTGGTTGATTAAAAAGAAATAAGATATTACCCTTGGGAAAGAAAGCATTTTAATAACTTTCCACATCCTAAGCCTTAGCACTAAAACAAAAAATATGCCGCAACTGAGACCAAGGAAAAATTATTTTCAATTCATAATTTAATGTTCACTGAATTTAGAAGGTTATAGAAAATGATAGAATTTGACAAAGTTACTCACTAACATTACAACATGAGTGCACTTCCATAGCGACTAGGACTTGATCTGCATCCCTATTGGAAGGTTGCATCTTCTCATACCTTGGACATTCAGCAGCAAATAAGAACACATGCATGACATTAGTCTGTAACAAAGAAAGAGAAGGAAATTTTACTTCTGCAGTTTCCATAAAACCTTAAAGGTTATTTCACGATGAATATAAGTAATAAAATATATTATAAACACCTGCAAATAAGAGAAGAAAAAATTAATACGATGAAAGGTATGCTACCTCAGCCTTAATTACATTTTGAGGCTGAAAGACTTCTGAAATACAGTTACCATGGTAAGATGTGAATGTCAATTTAGATCTTCACCAATACAAAAGCAACTAACTCATGATAACACAGTTGAGAGGAAAAACTATAGATTAGGTTTACTAGAGTAGGTAATAATCTTGAGTTATGATAAGAGGTGGGATGATGGATCTACATTAAAGGTGGGACAACAGATCCTTCATTCATGTTGTCATTCAATATGCCATTAAGAAATGTCTTTCTCTTGCAATTTCACAATAGAAGAAAAACAACAATGCCATCAACTTCGCCAATGTTTCAAGTCATCAATTGGTGAGTTATGGTAGACAACTAATGAAAATGTGATCACTTTTCAGCAACTTCATGTTTAAGACAAGATCGGTGCCACATACTGATCAATAATTCTAGTATCTAACCAGTTTAGTTTATTTTGCCTAGCGTTTAATAGAAATGGCTTTAGAATGGGGAAGGCATCATATGATTGAAAAAGTGAGGATACTGCACCTAGTGGGATGGCGGAAAGGATTGTAAATTAATATAATCGCCAATTACCGGGAACTCCATGTAAATAATTAAATTGAGGTTGTGCTTGAACAATCAATAATATATTATGTGATAATAGCATTTAAAAATGTGCATTTAGATACAGGGAACTTTGAACTAGGAATAAAAATCAATAACAATATTAATCTTCACTTGAAATTAATAGAAATTCAATAAACTTGGTGAATGGTTTCCAAGGTTTCAGATGATCATTGAATTTGTTTGCTATGAAGCAAAATTTCAATCTAATTTAAAATAGAAAAGATCTCTCAGTGAATTAAACCTCTCATGATTGGTTAAAAGCCCCACGATTGGTCCTACTGGGAACTATTAGCAAAGTGTTACTGCATCAAGAAAGAAAGTTCCTCAGCATGTATGGAAGTGATCAACCAGCACACTGGTCCTATATCACACGATAATGGAAAGCTACCATTCTAGCATCTATACTCAACCTGCTTAACCAAAAGATGTGAGAATTTGAAATGTTGATAACTTTTACTTTAAATGATTATCGAGTGTATTTAATTTTTGGTATTCTTAGGTTGGCGGGCCTTGTTGCTTTTTGTACTTCTTTTGTTTTATGTGAAAATTTTTTCCCCTCCATGTAGTATCTCGTGAAAGACAGACAGAGAGTAAGGGAGATTAAAGTTGTTCTTCAATGCACATGTATCTATTAATATTGATCCCATCTTCTGAGTGTTAAACCTTTTCACAGGTTATGGGCCCAGGGACGTTCATAGAGTATAGAGGTGTGCGTTAAGAATGAAGTTGAGAGTTAAAGGTAGAGAAACGTTAAAAGTAATGAGGACTTTGTAAATCATGGTGGATGGCGGCGAAAAAGAAATCTACAACATCCTAAAGTTAAAGAATAAAAATTACTACGCATGGTCAGTTCAGACTGAGTCAATTTTAGACTGTAGAGATTTATGGGGAGCAGTGTCCAATGGATGGAACGAAGAAGATTTGGAGGATCTTACACCCGAGGCAAGAAAGAAGAATGAATAAGAAAGCTCTAGCCCACATAAAATCAACGGTCAACGAGAATCACATTGAGACCATCGGTCATCTCAAGAGTGCTAAGGAGGCGTGGACAGCTCGAACACCTTTTGTGCAAAGGGTGAGATGCAACAGCTGATGATGATGAAAAATCTAATGAGAATGGAAAAGAGTGCTGATGAAACAAGTGTTCAGTATATAAATCCAGCCGTGGCAGCCCACAGAGAGGTTAGTGAAACTAACTTAGTAGAATTCTCGAATAAGATAGTGTCGCTGATTATTTTGACGGGCCTACCTCCAGAATACAGTGACGTGTCAAAATCGCTTACCCGAGACCCCAAACTATCAGTGAATCTCTTACATTCTGTGCCGCGAGCTGATTATTAGGAATTAGCGACAAAATTCCGATTGGAGATAACAGATAATTCAAAGGAATTAGCGGTGAAAGGTAAGCAGCCGTTCCAGAAGAAGGAATCTGCAGGCAATCAGAGTGAGATTAATTCGAAAGATAGAATTTGCTTTTACTGTGGTGTGTATGGCCACAAGGCAAGGGTTGCTGGAAAAAGAAGAGGGACAAAGGCAAGAAAGAAGAAAATTGGAGAAAAGAAGAGAAATTTGTAGCCAGAAGTGAAAGTAATGAATCTAATCCTACTGCAAGTACTAGTGCAGCAGTGTCGTATTCGAAAGATCATATAGTGTTGTGTTCAAAGGATTGAGAAGGAGCAATTTGTACCGCGAATGAGTGGATTCTGGAAAGGGGTGTAACTGACCAAATGACATACCATGCAAAGTATTTTGAAAAAATGTGTAAAATACATAAAAGGTAAAGTTAACCTCGCTGATATTAAAGATAAAGAGGTATGTGGAACTGGAATCGTCACATTAGACGTAAGTCATAAGTGTGGAAATATAATATTAATGTAGTGGTTTCCCCCAGGGATACACCAATACCACTTTGGAGTACCGCCGCTTTTTGTCCAAGACTGCTTATTCGACGAGTTAACTCGCTTATCTCGCAGCTAACCTCTATATCTAGAGGTCGACCCACCATCCGCAACCCGGTGGACGCACTCGGTGGCTTTAAGCTAGGCCACGAGGAACATTTCTTAACACAAAAAAATTTTATACTCGTCAAATATAGAGTAGAAGTGTGAATATATGCAACCGAACGACAAGTACCTGTATTTAGTCGGCTAAATCCGTATTAAGTAAAAAGAATAGAATTTACTGAAATTGGAATGAAATGCAATAATACTTATCAGTAAAAAGTTCATTGACGCCACTGTCATGAATTTGGGAAACTGAGAAAAACGTAAATAGATGAAAGTCCGAAGAAATATTTTTTCCCGAAGAGGTGGGTGCTATCATTCCCAAAAAACCTATTCTGGCCTCATTGTCAACAATATACTGACATTCGTATGCACCCACTTCTATCCTCCTTGGTCTCTCCTGGCCTGTAAGTTTCTAAATGCATTTTTATTATTTTTGTAAAGGCCCAAGGAAAGAGTGCAGGCAATAATTAGATGTTTACATTTGTTTAAATTATATTTATGGTTCCCATACTGACTAGGAGTAATAGCTAACTGTATATCACAAGTTCGTTGTCCCCCTTTCATGAAATATGTTAAGATTTCTTAGCACAATTTGTATTTATTATATTTCTCCCTCTCGTTGAATTTCAACGGGCGCCTTCAGCTAGTTGACCTATTTTTCTTCATTTGACTTATGAGCCGGGGTGTGGAGGGGGATGTGGGGCAATCGCCTCACTCCGCCCCTACGTGGCCACGCCCATGGCGGTGACTATTTTCTTTGTGTTATTGTCGTGGAAAGATAAGAGTTTATCCCGATTTCCTTTTGTTTAAATGTTGTCATTCTTCCGAAAATGACTCGGCGAAACCTATCAATCGTTTCTGATCACCCATCCCTTCTGAAAACATAAAGTTTAGAAGATCAATTTTTTTAAATCATTCACCACGTGCAATAATTTTTTGTTGCACAAGAGCAATATGACTTAATACCAGGAATCGAGTTTCGAGGAGCAAATATTTATTTATCACCGGAAACGCGGAAACAAACACCAGAGGTTTGTTTTTACCACGCATTAGAAAAAAAACAACAACAAGGATGAGGAAGCTCTTTAAACTAGTTACATCGAAAAACAGGAAATCCAATTTCTAAATTATACCTAACAATGAAGAATACTAACAATAAATCATAACAAGGTATCATCAATTTCAAGAGAAAATTTTACCAGCGAACGCACTTAAGCGGTGAACAATTTCCGGGTGCTCAAGATGGATAAGGTCTATAAAAGCCCGATCCGCTCGTTTCCACTTCATTCCATCAAGATCATCCTTGGAGATTGCCTACATCCGTGTATCGACAATGATAACACACAGTGCTCGCATCGTCCTACTGCTCCTCTTCTACGCAGGAGTGTCCAAAGCTCATCCACGTAAGTGAGGCTTAGTGATTTTCATAAAATTAATTAGTAGTCATTAGGTACACAAATAATATTAAGCGGTGATATTCTTAACAAAAGAAGTACACAAAATCAAATATAGGAATGCTAATTATACGATGATAATATTCCCCTTGCCCTTATAAGTAATCAATAAACGCCATTAGTATTAGTATTTTCATATATCAAAAAGTAAAAATTTTCAGCAACAAATAACAATGAAAAAAAATACAAAGCTATGACTATATTACCAAGTAATCTAGCAGTGATTCATATCCCTGCATTATTCATTAAACCAAATACTGTTTGCATTCCAGCTGACATTGCGGGCAAGCGACAGCAGTTAGAAGATGGGACTTCCGAAAATACGAATACCTATTCTGATGACCACACATTTAATCATGGCTTATCGTTGAACAAAAGCGAGAATGGTACGGACAAAGTGACTAACATCACCACTAAGCACCCGTCTGAAGAAGAGAATCAAAAAGCAGAGGAGGTAATTTCCCGCCATCGACGTGACACAGCCGAAGGTGGACCTACCACGACAACAACTACACGAGACACAAATAGTCAAAAACCAGGGCTGGAAGGAGGATCATCCGATGGTGGGAATTCCAGTGCCGGAATCAAGGGTGAAGCCACGCATGCAGCAACTACCGGAGACGCCCCAAATGGAGGAAAGGAGGGAAATTCACGCAAACGACGCGACGCAGCCGGAGGCGGACCAACCCCGACAACAACTACACGAGACACAAGTAGTCAAAAACCAGGGTTTGACGGAGGATCATCCGATGGTGGCAATTCCAGTGCAGTAGTCAAGGATGAAGGCACGCATGCAGCAACTACCGGAGACGCCCCAAATGGAGGAAAGGAGGGAAATTCACGCAAACGACGCGACACAGCCGGAGGCAGACCTACCCCGACAACAACTACACGAGACACAAGTAGTCAAAAACCAGGGCTTGAAGGAGGATCATCCGATGGTGGTTATTCCAGTTCAGGAGTCAAGGGTGAAGCCACGCATGCAACAACTACCGGAGAGGCCCCAAATGGAGGAAAGCAGGGATATTCACGCAAACGACGCGACGCAGCCGGAGGCGGACCTACCCCGACAACAACTACACGAGACACAAGTAGTCAAAAACCAGGGCTTGAAGGAGGATCATCCGATGGTGGGCATTCCAGTTCAGGAGTCAAGGGGGAAGCCACGCATGCAGCAACTACCGGAGGGGCCCCAAATAGAGGAAAGGAGGGAAGTTCACGCAAACGACGCGACACAGCCGGAGGCGGACCTACCCCGACAACAACTACACGAGACACAAGTAGTGAAAAATCAGGGCTGCAAGGAGGATCATCCGATGGTGGGAAATCCAGTGCAGGAGTCAAGGGTGAAGGCACGCACGCAACAACTACCGGAGAGGCCTCAAATGGAGGAAAGGAGGGAAATTCACGCAAACGACGCGACATAGACGGAGGCGGACCGTACCCGATAACAACTACACGAGAAACAAGTAGTCAAAAATCAGGGCTGCAAGGAGGATCATCCGATGGTGGGAAATCCAGTGCAGGAGTCAAGGGTGAAGGCAAGCACGCAACATCTCCCGGAGAGGCCCCAAATGGAGGAATGGAAGGGAATTCGCGCAAACGACGTGACACAGCCGGAGGCGGACCTACCCCGACAACTACTAAACGGGACTCAAGTGGTCAACAGCCAGGGCTGGAAAGAGAATCATCCGATGGTGGGACATCGAGTGCAGGTGTAGGCACGCACGCAACAACCACTCGAGAGGCCCCAAAATGCAATAAATGATGAAAGATGTCATTGAGAAAAAGAGGGTGGATTACGCTCCGAATGTGAATTAGTCGTATAAAGGGGTGATCGCTGCTTATTATGGAGCAGTCCGAGGTTCTTAATAGGAACTTTTTTTCTATTGTCACCTATGCTTGATTAGCCCGATGTTTTTTTAACTATGAATGTGAAATAATAATTTGTAGTGTTCCTTGCGTCATGAGGGTCCTCCCTTAATTAATTGTAGTGTCTTCTTTCTAATAAAATTTTTTGTCTATGTATTTCATTGATTGTATTCATATATATTTACAATCACCCTTTTATTTACTGAAAATAAGTTGAAAAGAATGTCTTGAGTCAGTGTTGTCAGTTTTCTTTCCTGCTCCCCTTCTTTGCGATTCATGCGGTGGCATATGCTCGGTTCATACACTCATAGGTTCCTGTTTCTCGCTGTGGGTTTCAGACATGCAGTCACACACTCGAGCTATGATATTCAACAAACAAATTAAATTCGAAACACAATGGGAAGTGGGACTCCCTAGAGGTCGTGCGGCTCCGCATCTACGAGTAACATTATGTGGGTAACAAATAAACATTACCCCACGAATGCAACAACCACAGCAGTTTCTTTTCTTTACCTACATTAGGATAAAATCAGTGCCATAGAAATCGATTGTAGCTTAAAGTGGTGTTGTTTATAACCCTTTTACTTTTTAGTTAATTATTATAATTAGAAGAAACCGATGCTGAGGTCATATGTTTTCATGTAAAGAATCATTGTAAAACTAGCATTGGGAGATAAAATCAAGAGTGGCAGATTGAATTCAATTGGAAATTTTACTATTCTTGAAAAAAAAGTAACAAACAACAAAACTTCAATAATTTTGGTAATGCGTTAAAAAGTTTTATATGTTTCATTCTGCATTGTCCACCTCATAAAAACATTAAATGCATTTCAGTTTTACCGAAAAGCAGAACATGCATGAGACATGAATATTATCTTCAGTAAAAGTCATAAACGGTTCTAAATTTGATTAAAACAGCAAGTTTTCCACTCTGAACCTTGAACATAGGACCTGATCAATAATAGAAGTTCTATAAACAATCTGGGGAGCATTTGAGCAACATCTTTCAATGTTCTGAGTTTTATATTTTTTCTATGTAAATTAATGAAGAAATAAGTTGTTATTCCCGACCAAATTATACTTCTTTCCTTTAATTAAATATTCATCAGAATTAGTCATTTGCCAAGCAAGATAGGGTTTTCATTTAAATTGTAATTGTAAAATACCTAACGTTACCATTCTGCCTCATGCCCATATTCTTAAAATTTCTTCACTACCCCTGCTGATCTTTCCTGATTGTCCGTAAGGCGCATAGGAGTCATAGCAAAAGAGAAAAAGTCGACCAAGTCGCTACATAAAGCTTGCACTGCAGTTTTCATTGTTTTGGCATGGTGGGTTATTCGACTTGCGATCATTCGGAGTTTTCAAAAAAATAAAAGGATTTAATTGGAAAATTTATTCATTGATGTACGAGTACCCTGAGTGATACCCGAGGAATTATATATCATCTTTTTTTAAAATAAATATTTACGAAGCGACTATCAGGAAAGGTCCTCGATAATTTTCGCAGCGGTATGCATATGATGATTTTTCATTTTTATATTTAAAATAAAATACTTTTCTCTTTATCTCTATGGGTCAGTAAAATAGGGAAAAAGGACAAAAAATTACTTTTTGAATGGTCATCATAAAGCAACGTAATTGAGAACTATTGTTAGAAGCAATGCACGGAGGAAAAAAAATGTCATGCAATGGAGTCCATCCCACACCTGGCACTATCTTGAACGACCTGCTGTAACCATCATGGCCACGAAACAAGTATTATATCTTTTCAAATTTCATATCCCTCATTTGCATCAGGACTTCGAGTTGTGGATTTATGTCTCCCTGAAAAGCAGTGCATAGGAGTGTCCACAGCAATTAGAACTAGGAATGGTATCACTCTTATCACAATCGAAGACCAGAAAGCAGCTGTGATCATTCTGAAATATGTAAACACAACTCTGGTAATATTTCCTGTGGAAAAGTTGTTCCATAAACATGCGTGAAGAAATATTCCTTCCAATTCATCGTGCCAATCGATATAATGTATTTATTTAAAATTTTGTTACTCTTCCGGGGATACACATTTCCTCTGCATTTTCATCATTAATATGTGAATGGGGAACAGTCATGGAAACTGTAGAACAGGTTGAAACTGAATTCTGAAACGCCGCGAAAGTGGCACCACACAATTTATTTCCTTACTTTTGAATTCGACTGTTTCTACCATTTCTGTCTTAAGATATCATATTTTAACTTGGAATTAAAAATTAGCTTACCTAGGGTATAGGAGTTATACAAGGATGTTCTGAGCTTGTCTTTCAGGATGTACTATGGGAGAAAAAAGTTTCCCAACAAATGGAGTGCCGCCACTATCACTCTGAGAGAAAATCGGATTCCTTCCTGACGGTACAATATTCTTTGGTCTCGGCCACCACGAGGGAAGTTCAAACGCGGTAATGTGATGGACTCATCGCCCGAGTATGTGACGGAAGACCGAAAGCTTGCCTGCCCCGAGCAGTAAACGCGCTGGAGTCCAGAACGGAGGCATATTATTTCTTGCAAGCATTTTAAACACTCCATTTAACTATCTCTTTCCTGCCGAACTTCACTCCGCATTCTCCATCTTTCCTACCTTTTTCTTTTAGGCCTCGCTCATTGTCTCGCACACAGGCAAGGTCCTGGCATTCACTCGGTGTCCGCCTCTTCGCTCTCTTTCTCCCATATGAAAAGATGAATTTGAATATTTTCCGCGTCCATGTAAACCATTGAATCGTTCCGTTAATATCAGTCGGGAGTGGTCGAGCTGTAATTTAACTGACTGGTAATTGGAAGTTTTCAATTCGAGACCTGAAGATGGTGAATGTTTTTCGTTCACCAATTTGTTATTTTTCGTAAGCACTAGATACATGTTTTCATCCAAGTCACGTTTAAGGAATAGTATGCTATTTTTTACCCTTGGACCCCTTCTCTTTCGCCATGGAAACCAATGTTTTGCCGTTCAAGCGAATTTGGAACTGATCTCATGATACGTGGATGGGTGTACCTTCTACTGCTGCAATCACTTCCGGTATTTCGCTGCTTTAAGGGAAATTCTCCGGGAGAGTAGGTAAAGAAACCGTTTTTATGTCCAGCTCTTTGCCTGCTCGACTAACGGCTTCTCGAAAAATTTCCGCACTCCTTGAATTGGATTTGAGCAAGAATATTATTTCACTTAACTTGCCTGGGATTATTGCCATGTCTTTCTATTTTTCTTACCGAATACTGCCAGCTATCGAGGTATCTACGTGTTGGGGTCGTGAAATATTGAGTAGGAAGATCATCATTCGTTAATTCATCCACAGTGGACATGAAATGTGCAATATTCAGGCCGCATGATGAGTCTTTGAGGCCTACAACGTTATAATAATGGGTTTCCAACTTTCTTTTCGTTTTCCAGCGTTGTGCATTTTTGATAATTTGAAAATACATCGCTCGAGAAAATGTTAACTCCACTTGAATTATTATATTCATTGTCTTCTTAATGCAACTAATCAGCTCAAACATTTTCAAGGTAATAATTTTTCAATGATTTTCATCGTATGTGTTTAATTAATTACTCATTATGGAATATCTCGCTGGATCATCTTCTAAAGTAGAAAATTCTCTGGTCACTAAGTCGCAATGTGTATGGGTGTTTTCAAGTCTGTTTCCGCATTAATAGGCGCTTCAGACCGGGAGGAAAGGTATAAGGATAGGAATGGAAGGGATGGGGAATAGGTCGGAACGCCATCGGTCCTCGCAATCATCACTAAGTCGTCACCGAAACAGACTGTCAGATATCCGGAATCGGCGGAGTTTCTTATGGAGGTGACTTTTTCATCATAATGTTGATCACACAGTCGAAGCTAAGTCTTCTTCGGTGCAATTATCTCCAAATGTGAAACAATCCCACTAGATCCCAAAGCTATATTATAGTAATTAAAAAGGAAAACTTTGTTTTATTCCACCAATTTATTTTAAGGTACTACTAGTTTCGACGCAGCGGCGCGGCGTCATCTTGAGGTACAAGGGTAAAAACAAAATTGCGATCTTTATATACTATATTATAGTATTGTGGACTAGTGTAAGAAAATGTTGATGTCTTTTTCACTCTTTTTATTGAGTAAAACCCTACCAGTTTCGACACTCTCGTGTCATTTTCAAGGGTACTCAGATACAATGACACGAAAATGTCGAAACCGGTAGGGTTTTACTCAAAAAGAAGTGTGAAAAATACATCGTCAAGTGTTTATTACACCATGTCACTTTTTTACGTTAAGTATCGCCTAATTCCATTCAATTCTTGTGGACAAATCATAAATTTTGCGAGTTAAGGGCAAATGTGACCACAAGAATAAACAACTAAGAACATTCTTCCAATACCAAAGCCAAAAATAGTTCTACAACTTTACCCTGAATTTGTGAGTTAACTGGGGTGTGAGTATCCTTAAGGCAGAAATTTAGCGAACGATTTCTTACTGCGGAAAAAGAACTAAGGAAGTCTGTATCGGCCAAATAAGTAAAATGACCAATTCCAATACAGCCGAATACCGAATATGTTGCTCTAGAACACTTCTGCTCGGGGTTTTTGTTTCCAAAGGGTGTCCGTGAGATTTGGCTCAAAAGTAAAATTTGAAGTTAATGAGACTGTTTTAAAAGTTTTTGTTACTCGCTCATGGTCGGGGAAGCTATTAAGCAATACATATGAGCTGTATTATGACCTAGAGCTATCAGAGCCAAGGGTTCTGATATGTGCAAGGTGGCAAGCCCTTATATATACTCCAAGAGGAATAAACTGTAGGAGTGGGAAGGTTAGATGGTATGTGTTGAAGGTCAGGATGACGGGGAAATGCTTTTTAAAGGTGGGACGGGAACATGGTACAATGGGGATAGATTGAAGGGTACAATGTCATTTAATAATTTTGGTCCCAAAAATTGGAAGCAGATACAATCCCAAAATTTTCTAAGAAATCCAGCTTTGCACCTTTGCCATGGGCATTTAAAATTTCTACTCTAAAATCAGACATGTGATTAAAACCAGATACATGGGAATCAAAGACTGACTTGTTGTCACCATGAATAAAAGAATTAAAATTGGAAATTGGGTAATGGTAGGAGTTTTCAGGAAACGGAGGAAGGGTGGAGAGAAACCCGGCATTAGCCTACTCTTAACGAAAGGCGCCAAGGGAACCACGGCTTAACGTCCCATCCGACGGACGGAGTATTTCAAGGAAAGACTTTGAAATGCCCTCCACCAGGCACTAAAGTGGGGACCTTTTCCGGAAAAATCCGCCACTGCCGGGAATAGAACCCGGGCCCTCGAGATGGGAGGCCAGTACTCTAGCCACCACACCAACCCGATCCCCCGCCAACTCTTAATAAAAGGCAAAGTTGCTGGATGGAGTCGCAAGGAATACTTATGATAATGAAATTCTAGCGCAAAGCATCCAAGTACTGTCCGCGCCGCACACTGCGCGGCGTTGCCGGCGGAGTGTCCTGCCCTGCGCGTTTTTTCAGGAAACATAATATTCGATATAAAATAAGGTGTCAACTTCAGCTAAATGATAATATCTTATTTACTCTGGAAATTAAAAGAGGAAGATGACAGTTTTAGTCTCATGGCGCCATGATGCATAGTTGCTGAGATAAAGTGCGGTTATAAATGGAATAGCATACCAATAAGTACTAACGTTAAAACCTTAAAACTTCGTAGATGTAATAATAAAGATATAATTCACCTTGTATTTAACATTTGTTTTAGCCAAACGCTTTGCTTGGAAGTTATTAGGCATCAAAGTGACGCATGGCGCCGTAGCGCTAAAAAAATTGGCAATTTTTTACTCTAACGTAAGAAACAGGTCCAACATTTGTTTTTTAAAATCATTCTAGCAATTTAGTCAGTCAACAACAAAATTATCTAAATTACTATGTAAATAACGTGAAAATCTGATGAACTCTTTCGCAGTTAGGCTTAAACTCGAGTCAACAAGATTTTGGCGCGGACAGTAGGTATTAATATCGTACTGAAAAATTTCTGCCACTCTACAAGTCCGATCACTTGTTTTGGGAGCAAAGGAGGTCTCTAGAATATGGGCTCCCAACTTTTTGCTTCTCGTGCCCCAGTTTCCCATCCCATCCCCAAGTCCCATCAAGTACAAAGAGAAGATCAGTTTTTTTCGACTTCTAATGCGTATGTAGGAAAATACGTAAGTTGCAGACGTACCTATTTAAGATATCCTCTCAAAAGTTGAGGATGGAGAGTGTATTCAACTTTCTCGAGCCCCCCTCTCTTTCCCCTCCTTTCGCTATGGTAGGTTTTGATGTTCCGCCAGTACAACGCGTCTCAGAGCCTAGTTCACATTACTCTGTTTGAATCTTACGATAATTAACGTCTCCTGTCGTGACTTAGATTAACGTGTCCATAATGGTAACAAGTAAACTTCGAACATTTTATCAGCGCGATCGTTTCGCTTCTTAGAACATCATCAGAGGCAGCATGCCTCAAACATTAAGCCCAGCAGTGCCTCATATGTGATTTCAAGCCTATCCCGCACTTAAAGCGATACGAATAACGGTAAATATGTCCTATCGGAGAGTAGCAATGAATAGCATTGGTAGCTGCATGTTGGTATGAGTACTTAAAGCTAACCCTGCTAACAGAATGTTTTTGCATGTTTGCTTTGCAATTTCTATCTTTTTTAAATAGTGTAGTTCTGACTACTATATTAATACTATTTATTTTTTATGCATGATATGTAGTGCATGTTTGGTGAGAAATCACCCCCTACCACACACCCTTTTGGTGGCTTGCAGGGTATTATGTAGATGTAGATGTAAAGGCATTTCAGACCGGGAGGAGAGGCACATACAAAAATGTAAATCGAAGGATGGAGAGAAATCCGGCGTCGGCAATATCCTGCTCTAAACGAAAGGTGCCAATAGGACCACGGCTTAACTTTCCATATCCGATGGATTAGGGTCTGGATTCGAAATACGCTCCCCACAGCAATGAAACGGATATAGGACTCTATTTAGAATCACGCTGTTGTGCGGCTACATAATTTTTTTATGAGAGCTAAAAGGAATGGAAAAGATTACGTGTTGCGATAAAATGTAGAGGTGGTTGAAGTTTGTAAGAAAAGTAAAGCCTATATGCACTCGTGCGTAGAAAGCGACGCAAGAAGGATAACTGAAATGCTAAAGGGAGCAAGTACTTACCGAACAGTTTGCCTCTATTTATTTACTTATTAGTCATGTCCAACCTGTCCCTCTGTATTGGAAATGGCTCTCCGGGATCGATCGGTATATAGAGGACTGGATAGAAGTAATGGATGGAATAATGAAAGTTTACGAATACTATCGGTTAGACCATGAAAGTGCCAAACACAAATATCAGTCGCACGGAAGAGCTGACGTACAGGAATACGATTTGCACTGAAAGAAAAATCCCTTTTAACTGGAATCGTTTTTTTATTAGCAGTTGGCGAAGAAAAATATAATTCAGCCACTGATAATTTGCTAGGCATAGATTATTAAAATAGAAAAATAGGAGTTAACTGCCCATTGCAAATCCCACCCACCTTTTTGAGACGCACGGTTGGAGGGCATGGGACCTATTTCCCCGCTCCGGAACAACTGCCTCGAGTGAGTTCGACAAACATGTTTCCTCCTTTTCTCCACCAGCATTAAATATTTGCAGCATTTGATAACTCTGATTACATCTCGGCAGTGGTAACGATTAGCTCCTAATCCCTTCGTAATTGCCAGAAACTCAAGTTTAGCCATGTGTCATTTAATGAACTCAAGTGGAAAAGTTCATAACTGGCAAAACATTCCGGACTTTATGGCTGGGCACCGATATTTTATCTTCATAAGTCTTCTATCTGGTTGTGAATATATTTTTCTCCGCGTATTTATTAAATAACTACCCACAAAAGGAATTTTGAATTAATTTCTAACACAGAATCAAATATATTGTAAAAAAGAGAAAGGCAGAAGTTATGTGGTTCATCACAGTTAAGTAACAAGTAACGAGCTAATCAGCCGCATCGTGATACTTTTGCAGTCGCTGTCAAACCCCTCTGAAAGTAAGTTTTCCTAATTATAATATTGTTTTTCCATGTGTCGCATGACTATATGTTGGTGGACACCCTTCCAGTATGCAAAGGTTTCAATGTAAAATGATTGAAAGATACCACTTTTTCCAAAATTATTATCGGGTGGCATCCCAACTGAAACGTTATGGAGGCCACATTTCTTGGCTCATCCTGCATCAAGAGTCAGCCCTGTTTGTATGGTTGAATTGGCTGATTTTGTCTACTGTGATAAAGATTAACTTCAGTTTTAAAGGCAACTTGGCATTTCGTTTATTTGTATTCTGCATAATACCACGCATGCTGACCGCATATTTGAAATCAAAGTAGAATTGAATTAAATCTTACTATCATATAGGCATGACCTATCATATCATGAGTAGTAATTTCTCACGTTTTTTTCAAGGAATAAAGGATGATCAAATTGGCTGGAGATGATAATATTGAGGATATCATGATAGTAGAACTTTATAGTTAATAAATTTCTACAAGCAACATTGTTCTATTATTTAATTTTTTCATGACATTTTAGTGAACATCTGCAGCAGCTGTGATATGACAAGTTTGCAGCAGGTGTCATATGACAAGTTTGCAGCAGGTGTTACGACAAGTCTGTAGCAAGTTGGTAGACACGTAACTTGGAAGTTTGAGTCAAGCTTGCAGCAAATGTTCAGGCTTGTTATGAAAAACTTTTCACAAACTTGCAAATTTGCCATGACAAACCTGCAGTAAGTTTGCTCCAAATTTAGCCTGCTATCTGGGCACTTGCATTTAATCATTCCATTTCTGAGGTCGAAGAGAATTCACAACTTACATTTATGAACACATTATCCTATCTTACAGGTGATTGGCATGTGGGGTACAAATGGGGGACCCTTTCATAGGATACGATAGTTGGTGGTTTGGCCGGAGAGTTCATAAAAATAATACTGACCCTGTGCAACAAAAGATTCACAAAGAATTTTTATCTATTCTTTTTCAATAGCATATGATAGTTGCCCTTTGAACGAGCAATAATAATTTGTTAAGACATGGATTATTCTTTACCATAAAGAAATGTTCTTTTTATGCATCAGAATTACATTGACTCGTACAATTTTTCCTTGTTTAAAACAAAATATTGTGCAAGAACGAGCTTTACATCAGACATCGTCTAAACCGCGGTTCAAAAGCCGCCAATTTCCGGACCTCCTGCTGGGTAGGTTTAAGCCGCAGTCTGTGTTCGCGAGAGACACCAAACATGGCCGGCCAGCAGTTTCTTGATGTTCACGAGGTGGAGGAAATAGAAGAAATTACAGATATTGAGGATGCTGACGTTCCACCAATAAGGATAAACAGATTGATTAGGGTCGGAAGTGATCTATTTTTACCGTACATCGATTCAGAGTTTGAACTGAGGTAAAGATTTAATAAAGAAGTAACTCATCAGCTATCGGGAGAAACGAACTATCATATTAGACTTTCGACGGACCGCTGGGGATTCCATGTGCCACCAATTATTCAATTGCTTATGTAATTAAGGTCTTTCGCCATTGCAAGTTTTGTTTTAAGGATTTAGACAGGTTGGCGTTCTGGTGAGAATTTTGAGCATCTCACGGTTTATGCCACAACAACAAAATCAAAAATGCTCATTCCCAATTTCATCTTTTTAATGAATGTGACAACTGTAAAGGTTATACCATAGTATTCTGACCATCATATTTATCATTCTAGTAGTCAAATAGCTTCAAATGAGCAGAGAAAAGGAATTCTCAGGAATGATGATGGGGGAAGTTCCCAAATATCGGCCTTCCTTGAGTAACAATCTGTTGCCCCAACTTTGAAACAGTTCCCGTGGCTAACTTTCATAAGTCAGTATTAATAACTGATTGGGGCTCACCTGGTTGATTAAAAAGAAATAAGATATTACCCTTGGGAAAGAAAGCATTTTAATAACTTTCCACATCCTAAGCCTTAGCACTAAAACAAAAAATATGCCACACACATACAGCAACTGAGACCAAGGAAAAATTATTTTCAATTCATAATTTAATGTTCACTGAATTTAGAAGGTTATAGAAAATGATAGAATTTGACAAAGTTACTCACTAACATTACAACATGAGTGCACTTCCATAGCGACTAGGACTTGATCTGCATCCCTATTGGAAGGTAGCATCTTCTCATACCTTGGACATTCAGCAGCAAATAAGAACACATGCATGACATTAGTCTGTAACAAAGAAATAGAAGGAAATTTTACTTCTGCAGTTTCCATAAAACCTTAAAGGTTATTTCACGATGAATATAAGTAATAAAATATATTATAAACACCTGCAAATAAGAGAAGAAAAAATTAATACGATGAAAGGTATGATACCATGAGTAGGTCATGTAGTGGGGTAAATAACTTCTCGTTGCCAGTCGCTTTATCGGCTAACATTCATGAAAGCAGAATTGAACCTCAAAATACTTCAGACATGACTACAGCTCTCCCTTGTAGCCTTAATAACAGTCGAGGTGAAAATATTTCCGTTGCGGTAGTTAATTGCCGAAGTCTTAAAAACAAGATACCTGAGTTCCATCACCTTATTCATACTACTGATGCAGATGTAATTATAGGAACTGAAAGTTGGCTGACAGATGACATTCCTGACTCAGAAATATTCCCAAAATCTTTTAAAATATATAGAAAAGATAGACATAACAGAGCAGGTGGTGGTGTTTTCATTGCAGTCAAGAACTCAATCATTAGCAAAGCAGTAATATTTCCCGACAACCCCTTAGAATGTGTTTGGTGTTCATTAACATGCCCTAAATCCAAATCAATATCTGTCTGCGCATTTTATAGACCCCCAAACACTGATGTTGAGTCATTATTAGAACTGGGAAACCAGATAAATACTATAACGTCCCGTAACAGCGAACGTAATATAATAATAGGTGGAGATTTCAATGCACCATCAATAGACTGGAGAACATACTGCTTCAAAGCTGGAGGAAGGGACAAAGACATTTGTGAGACTCTATTAGATGTTTTCTCCAATAACTCCCTGACACAATTAGCTACAGCACCTAATAGAGGGGACAACACTCTTGATTTACTGGCAACCAATATCCCACAACATGTGACAATGATTGACACGGTTGATGGAATCAGTGACCACAGAGTTATAACTGCAAAACTCTCGCTATCTTTAGATAAAAATTTTAAACAAAAAAGAAAGTTTTACATTTTTAAAAGAGCAGACTTTGCTAACTTTAAAATTTATTTAAGAGATTCCTTATCGGATTTCAAAAAGTCTTCCATAAAGGTATGTACCAACGATTCATGGAAGTCGTTCATTAATATCATGCGCTCTGGGATCAACAGATTTATCCCTTGTAAATTCAAAAAAGAAAGCACTGAACCTAGGTGGTACAATGCCGAAGTGAGAAAATCCCTGAGACGGCAGCGGATATGTCATGCTAAAATGAAAAAAATTAGTAAACATATGCCCACTGATGAGCGTAATGTAATTATTGAAAATTATAAAATTTCAAAATCCACTACAAAGTCAGCCCTTAGTAATGCATTTGCAGAATTCAAAAGAAAAACACTTGGGGAACAATTGAAAGAAAATCCAAAAGTCTTCTGGTCGTACGCAAGGGAAGTGCAAGGCCATAAGTCTGCCGTCCATTCACTTAAAAATGATAGAGGTGAAATGACCACAAACACACTCGACAAAGTTAACTTGCTAAATTCCTTCTTCCAAACCGTTTTTAACCCACCTTCCGAGGATTCAACTGTCGTGTTACCTGACCTCTTTCAGCGGTTGATGCAACCAATTGACATTTCCTGTAATGGTATTGAAAAATTACTTAAAGATATAAGCCCCAACAAATCTCCTGGCCCTGATCAAATTCCCTCCCGCGTGTATAGAGAGTTAGCATCCGAAATTTCCCCCTACCTTGAAATAGTATTTAATAAATCCCTGACCGAACACGTCGTACCGATGGACTGGAAAGCAGCCGATGTAACACCCATTTTTAAAAGTGGCGATAGGGAGCAGCCATCTAACTACAGACCTATATCCCTCACATCCATTTCATGCAAGGTCCTAGAACATATAATTGTCAGTTCAGTCATGGGACACCTAGATAGCCAGAATTTATTGTCCAATGTCCAGCATGGCTTCCGAAAGAGCAGATCGTGTGAAACCCAACTTGCTCTCTTTTCCCACGATATTTTAGTTTCTGGCGAAAATAATATTCCAGTGGATGCTATATTTCTCGACTTCAAGAAGGCTTTTGACAAGGTTTCTCACAGCAAACTAATTTTGAAGTTAAAATCTTATGGGTTAGACAGTAACATTATATCATGGATTAATGATTTTCTGCATGATCGGGTTCAAAGGGTTGTTTTGGACGGTGTTTCCTCACCGGCAATTAAAGTCACTTCGGGTGTCCCACAAGGTAGTGTGATAGGTCCACTCCTATTCCTTTTGTATATTAATGATATCCAAAAGGTGGTAAAAAGTAAGCTTCGTCTATTTGCCGATGACGCAGTAGTGTACAGGGAAATTCTATGCCCGAACGATAAAGAATATTTAAATATTGACCTACAAGCAATTGAAACTTGGTGTGATACATGGCAGTTAGAATTAAACTTTAAGAAATGTCTTGTAATGAATTTTTGGAAAAAGAATAGCTCTCCTCCTACCACTTACAAAATAAGTAATAATGAATTAACTAACGTGGAATCCATTAAATATCTTGGAATAAGACTGACAAATGATCTTTCCTGGGGTAAACACATTCGTGAAATAATTGGTCAAGCGAATCGCAAACTGGGTTTCATTAAAAGAGTATTGGGTAAATGTGACGATCATGTACGAGAAATCAGCTACTTTTCCCTTGTTAGACCTCATTTGGAATATGCTGCCAGTGTATGGGATCCCTACGAAATCGGTCTAAGTAATGAACTTGAACGTGTGCAGCGAAGATCGGCAAGATTTGTAAAGGGACGATACGATAATTATATTAGCGTAACCAGTCTATTAAATGAATTGAAATGGGAATCATTGTCAGATCGCAGGTTGAAATTTAGACTTAATCTCTTCCACAAATTCCAAGGCAATATTTTCAGTGATGATGTTAAAAATATTTTACGAACCCCAACTTACTATGGCAGACTGGACCATAATCATAAAGTTAGAGAAATTGATTGCCGAACTGACCGATTCAAAATGTCCTTTTTCCCTCGCACAATAAGAGATACGAATAACGGTAAATATGTCCTATCGGAGAGTAGCAATGAATAGCATTGGTAGCTGCATTTTGGTATGAGTACTTAAAGCTAACCCTACTAACAGAATGTTTTTGCATGTTTGCTTTGCAATTTCTATCATTTTTAAATAGTGTAGTTCAGACTACTATATTAATACTATTCCTTTTTTATGCATGATATGTAGTGCATGTTTGGTGAGAAATCACCCCCTGCCACACACCCTTGTGGTGGCTTGCAGGGTATTATGTAGATGTAGATGTAGATAGATAGATACCTCAGCCTTAATTACATTTTGAGGCTGAAAGACTTCTGAAATACAGTTACCATGGTAAGATGTGAATGTCAATTTAGATCTTCACCAATACAAAAGCAACTAACTCATGATAACACAGTTGAGAGGAAAAACTATAGATTAGGTTTACTAGAGTAGGTAATAATCTTGAGTTATGATAAGAGGTGGGATGATGGATCTACATTAAAGGTGGGACAACAGATCCTTCATTCATGTTGTCATTCAATATGCCATTAAGAAATGTCTTTCTCTTGCAATTTCACAATAGAAGAAAAACAACAATGCCATCAACTTCGCCAATGTTTCAAGTCATCAATTGGTGAGTTATGGTAGACAACTAATGAAAATGTGATCACTTTTCAGCAACTTCATGTTTAAGACAAGATCGGTGCCACATACTGATCAATAATTCTAGTATCTAACCAGTTTAGTTTATTTTGCCTAGCGTTTAATAGAAATGGCTTTAGAATGGGGAAGGCATCATATGATTGAAAAAGTGAGGACACTGCACCTAGTGGGATGGCGGAAAGGATTGTAAATTAATATAATCGCCAATTACCAGGGAACTCCATGTAAATAATTAAATTGAGGTTGTGCTTGAACAATCAATAATATACTATGTGATAATAGCATTTTAAAATGTGCATTTAGATACAGGGAAATTTGAACTAGGAATAAAAATCAATAACAATATTAATCTTCACTTGAAATTAATAGAAATTCAATAAACTTGGGCCCGTATTCTCGTTTGAAACGCAATCTCGGTTATCTCCCCAGCAACGAAACCGAGGTTGCGTTTCATTGATTTCCTCATTAGAATGTTTACAAAAAGTTAACGCGAGTCCCGAAAAACCTATGGTATCCCTTGGATACCACGAGAGTTTCAGAAAGAGAATAAGGACCTTGGTGAATGGTTTCCAAGGTTTCAGATGATCATTGAATTTGTTTGCTATGAAGCAAAATTTCAATCTAATTTAAAATAGAAAAGATCTCTCAGTGAATTAAACCTCTCATGATTGGTTAAAAGCCCCACGATTGGTCCTACTGGGAACTATTAGCAAAGTGTTACTGCATCAAGAAAGAAAGTTCCTCAGCATGTATGGAAGTGATCAACCAGCACACTGGTCCTATATCACACGATAATGGAAAGCTACCATTCTAGCATCTATACTCAACCTGCTTAACCAAAAGATGTGAGAATTTGAAATGTTGATAACTTTTACTTTAAATGATTATCGAGTGTATTTCATTTTTGGTATTCTTAGGTTGGCGGGCCTTGTTGCTTTTTGTACTTCTTTTGTTTTATGTGAAAATTTTTTTCCCCTTCATGTAGTATCTCGTGAAAGACAGACAGAGAGTAAGGGAGATTAAAGTTGTTCTTCAATGCACATGTATCTATTAATATTGATCCCATCTTCTGAGTGTTAAACCTTTTCACAGGTTATGGGCCCAGGGACGTTCATAGAGTATAGAGGTGTGCGTTAAGAATGAAGTTGAGAGTTAAAGGTAGAGAAACGTTAAAAGTAATGAGGACTTTGTAAATCATGGTGGATGGCGGCGAAAGAGAAATCTACAACATCCTAAAGTTAAAGAATAAAAATTACTACGCATGGTCAGTTCAGACTGAGTCAATTTTAGACTGTAGAGATTTATGGGGAGCAGTGTCCAATGGATGGAACGAAGAAGATTTGGTGGATCTTACACCCGAGGCAAGAAAGAAGAATGAATAAGAAAGCTCTAGCCCACATAAAATCAACTGTCAACGAGAATCACATTGAGACCATCGGTCATCTCAAGAGTGCTACGGAGGCGTGGACAGCTCGAACACCTTTTGTGCAAAGGATGAGATGCAACAGCTGATGATGATGAAAAATCTAATAAGAATGGAAAAGAGTGCTGATGAAACAAGTGTTCAGTATATAAATCCAGCCGTGGCAGCCCACAGAGAGGTTAGTGAAACTAACTTAGTAGAATTCTCGAATAAGATAGTGTCGCTGATTATTTTGACGGGCCTACCTCCAGAATACAGTGACGTGTCAAAATCGCTTACCCGAGACCCCAAACTATCAGTGAATCTCTTACATTCTGTGCCGCGAGCTGATTATTAGGAATTAGCGACAAAATTCCGATTGGAGATAACTGATAATTCAAAGGAATTAGCGGTGAAAGGTAAGCAGCCGTTCCAGAAGAAGGAATCTGCAGGCAATCAGAGTGAGATTAATTCGAAAGATAGCATTTGCTTTTACTGTGGTGTGTATGGCCACAAGGCAAGGGTTGCTGGAAAAAGAAGAGGGACAAAGGCAAGAAAGAAGAAAATTGGAGAAAAGAAGAGAAATTTGTAGCCAGAAGTGAAAGTAATGAATCTAATCCTACTGCATGTACTAGTGCAGCAGTGTCGTATTCGAAAGATCATATAGTGTTGTGTTCAAAGGATAGAGAAGGAGCAATTTGTACCGCGAATGAGTGGATTCTGGAAAGGGGTGTAACTGACCACATGACATACCATGCAAAGTATTTTGAAAAAATGTGTAAAATACATAAAAGGTAAAGTTAACCTCGCTGATATTAAGGATAAAGAGGTATGTGGAACTGGAATCGTCACATTAGACGTAAGTCATAAGTGTGGAAATATAATATTAATGTAGTGGTTTCCTCCAGGGATACACCAATACCACTTTGGAGTACCGCCGCTTTTTGTCCAAGACTGCTTATTCGACGAGTTAACTCGCTTATCTCGCAGCTAACCTCTATATCTAGAGGTCGACCCACCATCCGCATCCCGGTGGACGCACTCGGTGGCTTTAAGCTAGGCCACGAGGAACATTTCTTAACACAAAAAAATTTTATACTCGTCAAATATAGAGTAGAAGTGTGAATATATGCAACCGAACGACAAGTACCCGTATTTAGTCGGCTAAATCCGTATTAAGTAAAAAGAATAGAATTTACTGAAATTGGAATGGAATGCAATAATACTTATCAGTAAAAAGTTCATTGACGCCACTGTCATGAATTTGGGAAACTGAGAAAAACGTAAATACATGAAAGTCCGAAGAAATATTTTTTCCCGAAGAGGTGGGTGCTATCGGTGCTATCATTCCCAAAAAACCTATTCTGGCCTCATTGTCAACAATATACTGACATTCGTATGCACCCACTTCTATCCTCCTTGGTTTCTCCTGGCCTGTAAGTTTCTAAATGCATTTTTATTATTTTTGTAAAGGCCCAAGGAAAGAGTGCAGGCAATAATTAGATGTTTACATTTGTTTAAATTATATTTATGGTTCCCATACTGACTAGGAGTAATAGCTAACTGTATATCACAAGTTCGTTGTCCCCCTTTCATGAAAAATGTTAAGATTTCTTAGCACAATTTGTATTTATTATATTTCTCCCTCTCGTTGAATTTCAACGGGCGCCTTCAGCTAGTTGACCTATTTTTCTTCATTTGACTTATGAGCCGGGGTGTGGAGGGGGATGTGGGGCAATCGCCTCACTCCGCCCCTACGTGGCTACGCCCATGGTGGTGACTATTTTCTTTGTGTTATTGTCGTGGAAAGATAAGAGTTTATACCGATTTCCTTTTGTTTAAATGTTGTCATTCTTCCGAAAATGACTAGGCGAAACCTATCAATCGTTTCTGATCACCCATCCCTTCTGAAAACATAAAGTTTAGAAGATCAATTTTTTTTAAAATCATTCACCACGTGCAATAATTTTTTGTTGCACAAGAGCAATATGACTTAATACCAGGAATCGAGTATTCGAGGAGCAAATATTTATTTATCACCGGAAACGCGGAAACAAACACCAGAGGTTTGTTTTTACCACGCATTAGAAACAAAAACAACAACAAGGATGAGGAAGCTCTTTAAACTAGTTACATCGAAAAACAGGAAATCCAATTTCTAAATTAAACCTAACAATGAAGAATACTAACAATAAATCATAACAAGGTATCATCAATTTCAAGAGAAAATTTTACGAGCGAACGCACTTAAGCGGTGAACAATTTCCGGGTGCTCAAGATGGATAAGGTCTATAAAAGCACGATCCGCTCGTTTCCACTTCATTCCATCAGGATCATCCTTGGAGATTGACTACATCCGTGTATCGACAATGATCACACACAGTGCTCGCATCGTCCTACTGCTCCTCTTCTACGCAGGAGTGTCCAAAGCTCATCCACGTAAGTGAGGCTTAGTGATTTTCATAAAATTAATTAGTAGTCATTAGGTCCAAAATAATATTAAGCGGTGATATTCTTAACAAGTGAAGTACACGAAATCAAGTATAGGAAGGCTAATTATACGATGATAATATTCCCCTTGCCATTATATGTAATAAATAAACGCCATTAGTATTAGTATTTTCATATATCAAAAAGTAAAAATTTTCAGCAACAAATAACAATGAAAAAAAAAATACAAAGCTATGACTATATTACCAAGTAATCTAGCAGTGATTCATATTCCTGCATTATTCATTAAACCAAATACTGTTTGCATTCCAGCTGACATTGCGGGCAAGCGACAGCAGTTAGAAGATGGGACTTCCGAAAATACGAATACCTATTCTGATGACCACACATTTAATCATGGCTTATCGTTGAACAAAAGCGAGAATAATACGGACAAAGTGACTAACATCACCACTAAGCACCCGTCTGAAGAAGAGAATCAAAAAGCAGAGGAGGTAATTTCACGCCATCGACGTGACACAGCCGAAGGTGGACCTACCACGACAACAACTACACGAGACACAACTAGTCAAAAACCAGGGCTGGAAGGAGGATCATCCGATGGTGGTTATTCCAGTGCCGGAATCAAGGGTGAGGCCACGCATGCAGCAACTACCGGAGAGGCCCCAATTGGAGGAAAGGAGGGAAATTCACGCAAACGACGCGACGCAGCCGGAGGCGGACCAACCCCGACAACAACTACACAAGACACAAGTAGTCAAAAACCAGGGCTTGAAGGAGGATCATCCGATGGTGGTTATTCCAGTTCAGGAGTCAAGGGTGAAGCCACGCATGCAGCAACTACCGGAGAGGCCCCAAATGGAGGAAAGCAGGGATATTCACGCAAACGACGTGACGCAGCCGGAGGCGGACCTACCCCGACAACAACTACACGAGACACAAGTAGTCAAAAACCAGGGCTTGAAGGAGGATCATCCGATGGTGGTTATTCCAGTGCAGTAGTCAAGGATGAAGGCACGCATGCAGCAACTACCGGAGAGGCCCCAAATGGAGGAAAGCAGGGATATTCACGCAAACGACGTGACGCAGCCGGAGGCGGACCTACCCCGACAACAACTACACGAGACACAAGTAGTCAAAAACCAGGGCTTGAAGGAGGATCATCCGATGGTGGGAATTCCAGTTCAGGAGTCAAGGGTGAAGCCACGCATGCAGCAACTACCGGAGAGGCCCCAAATGGAGGAAAGCAGGGATATTCACGCAAACGACGCGACGCAGCCGGAGGCGGACCTACCCCGACAACAACTACACGAGACACAAGTAGTCAAAAACCAGGGCTTGAAGGAGGATCATCCGATGGTGGTTATTCCAGTTCAGGAGTCAAGGGTGAAGCCACGCATGCAGCAACTACCGGAGAGGCCCCAAATGGAGGAAAGCAGGGATATTCACGCAAACGACGCGACGCAGCCGGAGGCGGACCTATCTTGACAACAACTACACGAGACACAAGTAGTCAAAAACCAGGGCTTGAAGGAGGATCATCAGATGGTGGTTATTCCAGTTCAGGAGTCAAGGGTGAAGCCACGCATGCAGCAACTACCGGAGAGGCCCCAAATGGAGGAAAGCAGGGATATTCACGCAAACGACGCGACGCAGCCGGAGGCGGACCTACCCCGACAACAACTACACGAGACACAAGTAGTCAAAAATCAGGGCTGCAAGGAGGATCATCCGATGGTGGGAATTCCAGTTCAGGAGTCAAGGGTGAAGCTACGCATGCAGCAACTACCGGAGAGGCCCCAAATGGAGGAAAGGAGGGAAATTCACGCAAACGACGCGACGCAGCCGGAGGCGGACCTACCCCGACAACAACTACACGAGACACAAGTAGTCAAAAACCAGGGCTTGAAGGAGGATTATCCGATGGTGGGAATTCCAGTTCAGGAGTCAATGGTGAAGCCACGCATGCAGCAACTACCGGAGGGGCCCCAAATAGAGGAAAGAAGGGAAGTTCACGCAAACGACGCGACACAGCCGGAGGCGGACCGAACCCGATAACAACTACACGAGAAACAAGTAGTCAAAAATCAGGGCTGCAAGGAGGATCATCCGATGATGGGAAATCCAGTGCAGGAGTCAAGGGTGAAGGCACGCACGCAACAACTACCGGAGAGGCCCCAATTGGAGGAAAGGAGGGAAATTCACGCAAACGACGCGACATAGACGGAGGCGGACCGAACCCGATAACAACTACACGAGAAACAAGTAGTCAAAAACCAGGGCTGCAAGGAGGATCATCCGATGGTGGGAAATCCAGTGCAGGAGTCAAGGGTGAAGGCACGCACGCAGCAACTACCGTAGTGGCCCCAAATGGAGGAATGGAAGGGAATTCGCGCAAACGACGTGACACAGCCGGAGGCGGACCGACAACTACTAAACGGGACTCAAGTGGTCAACAGCCAGGGCTGGAAGGAGAATCATCCGATGGTGGGACATTGAGTGCAGGTGTAGGCACGCACGCAACAACCACTCGAGAGGCCCCAAAATGCAATAAATGATGAAAGATGTCATTGAGAAAAAGAGGGTGGATTACGCTCCGAATGTGAAGTAGTCGTATAAAGGGGTGATCGCTGCTTATTATGGAGCAGTCCGAGGTTCTTAATAGGAACTTTTTTTCTATTGTCACCTATGCTTGATTAGCCCGATGTTTTGTTTAACTATGAATGTGAAATAATAATTTGTAGTGTTCCTTGCGTCACGAGGGTCCTCCCTTAATGAATTGTAGTGTCTTCTTTCTAATAAAATTTTTTGTTTATGTATTTAATTGATTTCATTCATATATATTTACAATCACCCTTTCATTTACTGAAAATAGGTATGAAGAGAATGTCTTGAGTCAGTGTTGTCAGTTTTCTTTCCTGCTCCCCTTCTTTGCGATTCATGCGGTGGCATATGCTCGGTTCATACACTCATAGGTTCCTGTTTCTCGCTGTGGGTTTCAGACATGCAGTCACACACTCGAGCTATGATATTCAACAAACAAATTAAATTCGAAACACAATAAGAAGTGGTACTCCCTAGAGGTCGTCCGGCTCCACCTCTACGTGTAACATTATGTGGGTAACTAATAAACATTACCCCACGAATGCAACAACCACAGCAGTTTCTTTTCTTTACCTACATTAGGATAAAATCAGTGCCTTTTTAGTCATTATTATAATTAGAAGAAACCGATGCTGAGGTCATATGTTTTCTTGTAAAGAATCATTGTAAAACTAGCATTGGGAGATAAAATCAAGAGTGGCAGATTGAATTCAATTGGAAATTCTATTATTCTTGAAAAAAAGTAACAAACAACAAAACTTCAATAATTTTGGTAATACGTTAAAAAGTTTTATATGTTTCATTCTGCATTGTCCACCTCATAAAAACATTAAATGCATTTCAGTTTTACCGAAAAGCAGAACATGCATGAGACATGAATATTATCTTCAGTAAAAGTCATAAACGGTTCTAAATTTGATTAAAACAGCAAGTTTTCCACTCTAAACCTTGAACATAGAACCTGATCAATAATAGAAGTTCTATAAACAATCTGGGGAGCATTTGAGCAACATCTTTCAATGTTCTGAGTTTTATATTTTTTCTATGTAAATTAATGAAGAAATAAGTTGTTATTCCCGACCAAATTATACTTCTTTCTTTTAATTAAATATTCATCAGAATTAGTCATTTGCCAAGCAAGATAGGTTTTTCATTTAAATTGTAATTGTAAAATACCTAACGTTACCATTCTGCCTCATGCCCATATTCTTAAAATTTCTTCACTACCCCTGCTGATCTTTCCTGATTGTCCGTAAGGCGCATAGGAGTCATAGCAAAAGAGAAAAAGTCGACCAAGTCGCTACATAAAGCTTGCACCGCAGTTTTATTGTTTTGGCATGGTGGGTTATTCGACTTGCGATCATTCGGAGTTTTCAAAAAAATAAAAGGATTTAATTGGAAAATTTATTCATTGATGTACGAGTACCCTGAGTGATACCCGAGGAATTATATATCATCTTTTTTTAAAATAAATATTTACGAAGCGACTATCAGGAAAGGTCCTCGATAATTTTCGCAGCGGTATGCATATGATGATTTTTCATTTTTATATTTAAAATAAAATACTTTTCTCTTTATCTCTATGGGTCAGTAAAATAGGGAAAAAGGACAAAAAATTACTTTTTGAATGGTCATCATAAAGCAACGTAATTGAGAACTATTGTTAGAAGCAATGCACGGAGGAAAAAAAATGTCATGCAATGGAGTCCATCCCACACCTGGCACTATCTTGAACGACCTGCTGTAACCATCATGGCCACGAAACAAGTATTATATCTTTTCAAATTTCATATCCCTCATTTGCATCAGGACTTCGAGTTGTGGATTTATGTCTCCCTGAAAAGCAGTGCATAGGAGTGTCCACAGCAATTAGAACTAGGAATGGTATCACTCTTATCACAATCGAAGACCAGAAAGCAGCTGTGATCATTCTGAAATATGTAAACACAACTCTGGTAATATTTCCTGTGGAAAAGTTGTTCCATAAACATGCGTGAAGAAATATTCCTTCCAATTCATCGTGCCAATCGATATAATGTATTTATTTAAAATTTTGTTACTCTTCCGGGGATACACATTTCCTCTGCATTTTCATCATTAATATGTGAATGGGGAACAGTCATGGAAACTGTAGAACAGGTTGAAACTGAATTCTGAAACGCCGCGAAAGTGGCACCACACAATTTATTTCCTTACTTTTGAATTCGACTGTTTCTACCATTTCTGTCTTAAGATATCATATTTTAACTTGGAATTAAAAATTAGCTTACCTAGGGTATAGGAGTTATACAAGGATGTTCTGAGCTTGTCTTTCAGGATGTACTATGGGAGAAAAAAGTTTCCCAACAAATGGAGTGCCGCCACTATCACTCTGAGAGAAAATCGGATTCCTTCCTGACGGTACAATATTCTTTGGTCTCGGCCACCACGAGGGAAGTTCAAACGCGGTAATGTGATGGACTCATCGCCCGAGTATGTGACGGAAGACCGAAAGCTTGCCTGCCCCGAGCAGTAAACGCGCTGGAGTCCAGAACGGAGGCATATTATTTCTTGCAAGCATTTTAAACACTCCATTTAACTATCTCTTTCCTGCCGAACTTCACTCCGCATTCTCCATCTTTCCTACCTTTTTCTTTTAGGCCTCGCTCATTGTCTCGCACACAGGCAAGGTCCTGGCATTCACTCGGTGTCCGCCTCTTCGCTCTCTTTCTCCCATATGAAAAGATGAATTTGAATATTTTCCGCGTCCATGTAAACCATTGAATCGTTCCGTTAATATCAGTCGGGAGTGGTCGAGCTGTAATTTAACTGACTGGTAATTGGAAGTTTTCAATTCGAGACCTGAAGATGGTGAATGTTTTTCGTTCACCAATTTGTTATTTTTCGTAAGCACTAGATACATGTTTTCATCCAAGTCACGTTTAAGGAATAGTATGCTATTTTTTACCCTTGGACCCCTTCTCTTTCGCCATGGAAACCAATGTTTTGCCGTTCAAGCGAATTTGGAACTGATCTCATGATACGTGGATGGGTGTACCTTCTACTGCTGCAATCACTTCCGGTATTTCGCTGCTTTAAGGGAAATTCTCCGGGAGAGTAGGTAAAGAAACCGTTTTTATGTCCAGCTCTTTGCCTGCTCGACTAACGGCTTCTCGAAAAATTTCCGCACTCCTTGAATTGGATTTGAGCAAGAATATTATTTCACTTAACTTGCCTGGGATTATTGCCATGTCTTTCTATTTTTCTTACCGAATACTGCCAGCTATCGAGGTATCTACGTGTTGGGGTCGTGAAATATTGAGTAGGAAGATCATCATTCGTTAATTCATCCACAGTGGACATGAAATGTGCAATATTCAGGCCGCATGATGAGTCTTTGAGGCCTACAACGTTATAATAATGGGTTTCCAACTTTCTTTTCGTTTTCCAGCGTTGTGCATTTTTGATAATTTGAAAATACATCGCTCGAGAAAATGTTAACTCCACTTGAATTATTATATTCATTGTCTTCTTAATGCAACTAATCAGCTCAAACATTTTCAAGGTAATAATTTTTCAATGATTTTCATCGTATGTGTTTAATTAATTACTCATTATGGAATATCTCGCTGGATCATCTTCTAAAGTAGAAAATTCTCTGGTCACTAAGTCGCAATGTGTATGGGTGTTTTCAAGTCTGTTTCCGCATTAATAGGCGCTTCAGACCGGGAGGAAAGGTATAAGGATAGGAATGGAAGGGATGGGGAATAGGTCGGAACGCCATCGGTCCTCGCAATCATCACTAAGTCGTCACCGAAACAGACTGTCAGATATCCGGAATCGGCGGAGTTTCTTATGGAGGTGACTTTTTCATCATAATGTTGATCACACAGTCGAAGCTAAGTCTTCTTCGGTGCAATTATCTCCAAATGTGAAACAATCCCACTAGATCCCAAAGCTATATTATAGTAATTAAAAAGGAAAACTTTGTTTTATTCCACCAATTTATTTTAAGGTACTACTAGTTTCGACGCAGCGGCGCGGCGTCATCTTGAGGTACAAGGGTAAAAACAAAATTGCGATCTTTATATACTATATTATAGTATTGTGGACTAGTGTAAGAAAATGTTGATGTCTTTTTCACTCTTTTTATTGAGTAAAACCCTACCAGTTTCGACACTCTCGTGTCATTTTCAAGGGTACTCAGATACAATGACACGAAAATGTCGAAACCGGTAGGGTTTTACTCAAAAAGAAGTGTGAAAAATACATCGTCAAGTGTTTATTACACCATGTCACTTTTTTACGTTAAGTATCGCCTAATTCCATTCAATTCTTGTGGACAAATCATAAATTTTGCGAGTTAAGGGCAAATGTGACCACAAGAATAAACAACTAAGAACATTCTTCCAATACCAAAGCCAAAAATAGTTCTACAACTTTACCCTGAATTTGTGAGTTAACTGGGGTGTGAGTATCCTTAAGGCAGAAATTTAGCGAACGATTTCTTACTGCGGAAAAAGAACTAAGGAAGTCTGTATCGGCCAAATAAGTAAAATGACCAATTCCAATACAGCCGAATACCGAATATGTTGCTCTAGAACACTTCTGCTCGGGGTTTTTGTTTCCAAAGGGTGTCCGTGAGATTTGGCTCAAAAGTAAAATTTGAAGTTAATGAGACTGTTTTAAAGTTTTTGTTACTCGCTCATGGTCGGGGAAGCTATTAAGCAATACATATGAGCTGTATTATGACCTAGAGCTATCAGAGCCAAGGGTTCTGATATGTGCAAGGTGGCAAGCCCTTATATATACTCCAAGAGGAATAAACTGTAGGAGTGGGAAGGTTAGATGGTATGTGTTGAAGGTCAGGATGACGGGGAAATGCTTTTTAAAGGTGGGACGGGAACATGGTACAATGGGGATAGATTGAAGGGTACAATGTCATTTAATAATTTTGGTCCCAAAAATTGGAAGCAGATACAATCCCAAAATTTTCTAAGAAATCCAGCTTTGCACCTTTGCCATGGGCATTTAAAATTTCTACTCTAAAATCAGACATGTGATTAAAACCAGATACATGGGAATCAAAGACTGACTTGTTGTCACCATGAATAAAAGAATTAAAATTGGAAATTGGGTAATGGTAGGAGTTTCCAGGAAACGGAGGAAGGGTGGAGAGAAACCCGGCATTAGCCTACTCTTAACGAAAGGCGCCAAGGGGACCACGGCTTAACGTCCCATCCGACGGACGGAGTATTTCAAGGAAAGACTTTGAAATGCCCTCCACCAGGCACTAAAGTGGGGACCTTTTCCGGAAAAATCCTCCACTGCCGGGAATAGAACCCGGGACCTCGAGATGGGAGGCCAGTACTAGCCACCACACCAACCCGATCCCCCGCCAACTCTTAATAAAAGGCAAAGTTGCTGGATGGAGTCGCAAGGAATACTTATGATAATGAAATTCTAGCGCAAAGCATCCAAGTACTGTCCGCGCCGCACACTGCGCGGCGTTGCCGGCGGAGTGTCCTGCTTGGGCTCGCGCGTTTTTTCAGGAAACATAAAATTCGATATAAAATAAGGTGTCAACTTCAGCTAAATGATAATATCTTATTTGCTCTGGAAATTAAAAGAGGAAAATGACAGTTTTAGTCTCCTGGCGCCATGATGCATAGTTGCTGAGATAAAGTGCGGTTATAAATGGAAGAGCATACCAATAAGTACTAACGTTAAAACCTTGAAACTTCGTAGATGTAATAATAAAGATATAATTCACCTTGTGTTTAACATTTGTTTTAGCCAAACGCTTTGCTTGGAAGTTATTAGGCATCAAAGTGACGCATGGCGCCGTAGCGCTAAAAAAAATTGGCCATTTTTTTACTCTAACGTAAGAAACAGCTCCAAAATTTAATTTTTTAAATTATTCTAAAAATGTAGTCAATCAACAACAAAATTATCTAAATTGCTATGTAAATAACGTGAAAATCTGATGAACGGTTTCGGAGTTATTTAGGTTTAAACTAGAGTGTACAAGATTTTGGCGCGGACAGTAAGTATTAATATCGTACTGAAAAATGTCTGCCACTCTACAAGTCCGATCACTTGTTTTGGCAGCAAACGAGGTCTCTAGAGTATTGTCTCCCAACTTTTTGCTTCTCGCACCTCAGTTTCCCGTCCCATCCCCAAGTCCCATCAAAGTACAAAGAGAAGATCAGTTTTTTTTTCAACTTCTCATGCGTATGTAGGAAAATACGTAAGTTGCAGACGTACCTATTTAAGGAGGTTGGCTCGCGACTGCTTGAGTCAAGTTGTCTAAGGAATCTTATTAATTTAAGTACGAGTACACGCCTGCTAAGTGATCCTTACTTCACAAAGAAAATTACCTAAGCTATTGAAAGTCATAAGTATCGAAAGAAATACGATGGAAAGCCGAAGCAATTATTTTTTATGATATTTTTAATCAGCTCGACGATGGAGTCAATTCAGCATTTAAGTAACAGAAATAAATTCATGTAGTCAGTGAATTTACTAATGTATAACACCACAATATTACTATCAAACGTTATGCTACAATATTTTTTTGAAATATTCTTTAATATCTCATTAGTAATGATATTATTCATACGCCATACATTTTGGCTAGAGCAACCGCAGCACCACTTGAAATCAACTAACGCATTTCGTCTGCTATAAGCGCAGAAATTGGTGGATTTAGCGAAAAATACGGTGGGTTGATGCCTTTTTTTCATGTCATTTTATTCCATGTGACATTACGCATAAAATATCAGTTTTTTGCAAAAATGACATGTCACTATGGTATTTTTAAACGTTATATTCCCATGTGATGGCCATTCTCGCCGTTAATCGTATGTAATTTCAAATGCAATTTGTGCAAAAAAGAGTATGATTTGGTATAATTATATTTACTTTATTAGATAGAGGATCCTTAGTTCTATAAGTGCTGAAAGTATATAAAAATGACACGACTTTCACTTTTCGGATCAACCTCCTTATCCTCTCTAAATCTGAGGATGGAGAGCGTATTCAACTTTCTCGAGCCCCCCTCTCTTTCCCCTCCTTTCCCTCTGGTAGGTTTTAATGTTCCACCATTACAACGCGTCTCAGAGGCTGGTTCACATTACTCTGTTTGAATCTTATGATAATTAACGTTTCTTGTCGTAACTTAGTGTAGCGTGTCCATAACGGTATCAAGTAAACTTCGAACATTTTATCAGCGCGATCGTTTCGCTTCATAGAACATCATCAGAGGCAGCATGCCTCAAACATTAAGCCCAGCAGTGCCTCATATATGATTTCAAGCCTATCGTGTACTTAAAGGCATTTCAGATCGGGAGGAGAGGTACATACAAAAATATAAATCGAAGGATGGAGAGAAATCCGGCGTCGGCAATATCCTGCTCCAAATGAAAGGTGCCAAGAGGACCACGGCTTAACTTTCCATATCCATATTAGGGTCTGGATTCGAAATAACCTCCGCACAGCAATGCAACGGATATAGGACTATATTTAGAATCACTCTGTTCTGCGGCTACATAATTTTTTTATAAGTGCTAAAAGAAATGGAAAAAATTACGTGTTGCGATAAATTGTAGAGGTGGTTGAAGTTTTTAAGAAAAGTAAAGTCTATTTGCACTCGTGCGTATAAAGCGACGCAAGAAGGATAACTGATACGCTAAAGGGAGAAAGTAGGTACTTACCGAATAGTTTGCCTCTACTTATTTACCTATTAGTCATGTCCAACCTGTCCCTCTGTATTGGAAATAGCTCGCCGGGATCGATCGGGAGATGGAGGACTGGATAGAAGTAATGGATGGAGTAATGAAATTTTACGAATACCATCGGTCAGTCCATGAAAGTGCCAAACACAAATATCAGTCGCACGGAAGAACTGGCGTATAGGAATACGATTTGCACTGAAAGAAAAATCCCTTTTAGTTGGAAACGTTTTTTTATTAGCAGTTGGCGAAGAAAAATATAATTCAGCCACTGATAACTTGCTAGGCATAGATTATTAAAATAGAAAAATAGGAGTTAACTGCCCATTGCAAATCCTACCCACCTTTTTGAGACGCACGGTTGGAGGGCATGGGACCTAATTCCCCGCTCCGGAACAACTGCCTCGAGTGAGTTCGAAAAATATGTTTCCTCCTTATCCCCGCCAGTATTAAGTCTTTGCAGCATTTGATAACGCTGTTTACAGGCCGGCAGTGGCAACGATTAGCTCCTAATCCCTTCGTAATTGCCGGAAACTCAAGTTTAGCCATGTGTCAATTAATGGGCTCATGTGGAAATGTTCACAACTGGCAAAACATTCCGGACTTTATGGCTGGGCACAGATATTTCTCTTCACGAGTCTTCTATCTGGTTGTGAATATCTTTTTCCCCACGTATTTAGGTATTTAATAACTACTCACAAAAGGAGTTAGATTTCCAATACAGAATCAAATATATTGTAAAAAAAGAGACAGGTAGAAGTTATGTGGTTACGTAACAGTTAAGTTTAGTAACAAAATAGCATCATTTTATGGAATGTTGAGACTTTTTACAATAGAATATTATTCCCCGAGAATTCATAAATACATCTTAGGCTTCTGAGTTCTGTTAATAATAACTCGCAGACAAAATTCCATACCCGTAAAAAGAAGTTTTTTTCAAGGAGTTTTTGTATGGTTTCCGCTATATAGCTGCTACTTCTCGCAATATATTCAATAACGGCTAACTCACTTCTGTAACCTTAATCGGAAAGTGAGATGTCTAAAAGTCTGGCAACCTCTGAATGAAATGCAGAAAGTTTCTGCAACAAATGATGGTCGTTGTAATGAGAAATAGTGAAGCTATGAATGCCTTTTGAAGATGTTTTTTGATACCTCTTGTACCGGTGATTTTTTATACCCGTTCTTCTTTTTCAGAGAACGATAGAAGCAACTTCTATCGTCTACTGAGAAACGTCTTTGAATATTTTGGTGGACATACTTCACTAGCTCACTAGCCATTTGCAATGGGATCAAAATCCAACATTGAAGGTCGCTTGGTGATAACGTTCAAGGTTTGTTGTGGATTGCTCTCCAGGAGTGATTCTAATTATTGTGCTCCAAAACAATTTTTATCGCTTAGCCGCACTCTGCCCAGAGTGGTACTTTCATTTATTCGCGCTATTTCGTTTGCAATGCCATGCAATCAGACTGAACTCTACCTCATTTGAATACCTACATATACTGTATAACGCAGTCATAGCTTTGATGAGGGATCTATGTAAAACTGAAATTTTAAGTATATTTTGGTGTTTATGCACGTAAAAAAAATAAAGAATTCTATTTATGTTCTGATAGATATTTTCAACCACCAGAGGGATAAGGAAAAATGACTGAAATGAAAAAAAATTGAGGATAAGGAAAAATGACTGAAATACCGCCGCATGACCTTCAACTGTCTTCCTCTTCCATTGGTTGCGTTTGTGTATGCAATTTCCATTCTCAGATAAGTTAAATTTGATTTCATTTATGTTCACACTCACTCGGTCATTCAACCCGAAGGTTGGTTTTGATAGGTGAGGGTAGAGCTCACCCCGGACTAAGCCACAGGCGTGTGAATTTCACACATTCAGGGTAGGGGGGCCAGTTCCTTTCCCTGGGCCAACTCGCTCTCCGAGGGTTTTTCGTTAGGTGGCGTCCAAAGTCTTCACCCGGATTTGAACCCGGGACCCTTCGATCAGTAGGCAAGCGCTCTACCCACAAGGTCACCACGCTCCTTTCATTTATGTCATTTTTGTTGCATTTTTGTTACATTTTCTTTCATGGTGTAACTGCTGGTAACGGTTAAAAAGGTTGTAGTATGAACATGCGAATACAATGGAATGCACGTTTCTGTGATTAAGTTGAATCTAAGTTAATTTATTCCAATCCATGGCCTTACTTAACAACAGGTGGATTCCGTTTTGAGTCACTGCTTCGATGGAGATTGGGTTGATGCGGTAGCTCGAGTTTTTGCTTCTAATCCAGGTTGTTGTCTATCTAGTTGATCTAATTAGTCTAATTAGACTTCCAGTTCTAGTAGTGGTGGACATCTCGGCACCTTCCGTTCAGAAAAGACTAATGTCGATGCCGTTTTTCCCTCTGTTCCCTAAAAAATTCATAGTTATTTTCAATTAACCACCTACCCTAAAAGAAAAAATGGCCTCAGCTGTGGCCCCATGCTCATTTTGCTAAGTGTAGGACAGAACTAGCGCAGCTGTATCATCGCACCGGGCTTTGTTCCATCCTTTACCGATCCCCGAAAACTCTACCACGAAATAACCCCCTGCCACACACCCTCACGGTGGCTTGCAGGGTACCCTGTAGATGTAGATGAAATAATAGTCAAATACATTGTACATTCACTTCATTCATCTTTTGGCCAGTACACTATCAGACATTAGTTAGTACAAGATGCTGTTCCACCATATCTCACCTTACACTGTTGAATTTATAACTTCCAAAATGTTTCCGTTTTTCATTGAAACTAGTCTAAATTCGAGCCTAATATCATAATTCCAAAGAAACATATCTTTGAGAATATTTGCTACGCATTTTTCCAATGAACGGGTAGCGACCGTAAAAATAAACTGGTCTTACTCTGAACGCGACAATCTCAAAGTCACCTGAACTGATCTTTGCGGAGTTTCGTGATGTCGCTTCGGTGAGGTTTCTTGGGAAAACCCTCAAGGCCATGTGCATAGTGTTCATAGAAATTAAACGTGAACGGTTGCGATTGTGTGGAATCAATGCAGACATCTTCGTTTCCGATGCCATAGGTTTTCTTTATTCGCTAATAGACATCCACAGACACCGAAATTCTCCGATAAATTACAAATGAACTTTTTATCGCCCGGACCTCGCGAATGACCCTTCAAGCTCTCTCGGTCGGCGGCTGCCAATCAAAACGTCTCCGACGTTATCAGGAGGGGTGGGGAGAGCTTGCTAAATAGGGTGGCCAGTCGACGAGCGGCAGTCGAGATCAAGAGACGCCATGGCCGGGAGACCACTGATCGGTGAGTGCGATTGACTGAGGACCGATGACTGACCTCGGGTGACAATACGGATCTCCGTCAATCTGATCCACTGTTGAGCTGGTATCTCGCGGTCTAACTTTCATCCAATTTTTATACAAATTGGATGCGGGGAGTAAAATCAAGTAGACCTTGTCAAGGGACAATAGTGTCCCTTGTATTGTCATAACCCTACTATCTGGAATAATATTGTCCCTTGATAATTAAACGAAATTGTTGAAACCGTTCGGGCTGTACCCAATAAACAAGGACTAACAAGGTTTACTTGATTTTACTCTCGATCACGAACTTCCACAACGTACGCTCGTGAACCATTGATGGGATTGGATGCATCTGATTAGGACCGTGAAACACATCCATATTGATTTTGGTCCAAAAGTATGCACACAAATTTTTGGACTAAACAGATAGAAATAGCTCAAAATTTCCATCCTAAATTATGAAACCGACCAACCGGATGCTTTTAAAAAAGTGAGTATCAAGCGAACAACGCTTTTTGGAGAGTGATTTGCATTTGTATTAGAATGGGGTCATTGGGCTAACAATGTTGGAATGGAACATGGAACAGGGTGAACTAACGTATTTATGGAGCATTGAGGAAGTTATTTTACTTGCTGAGTACACGGAAAAGGTGACTTTATTAACGGTACCTAGCGCATAATTTTTATATAAACTAGGTTCAATTCATGCACGACTTCTTAGCTGAAATCAAAATTGTCCAAGCTTATTTGCATTCGGTTGTGGAATCTACTTTCACTGCTTACTAGTTTCTCGTATTTCCCTGGTTCGTATGTTTTGGGCCAAAACATTGAGACACTATACCTACTTGTTACATTGGATGGAACAGTTTGGTCGAAAACACTGGATGAAAATTGGTTCATGAGACGTTGTTTATACTATCACATGAAGTGTCGTTCATTTCGAAATCATCTCAGTGGTTCAAATCTGTCCCAAATGGTACCGGATTAAATTTTGCTAACCTCTCAGCCAATCTGCTTGAACCTTGAACTGCTATTAATATAATACGTTCAGTGCTGCATTTACTTGTATTTGATCATTAAAACGTATCCCAAGTGTCCTACACTTATTAACTCCAAACTTATCTATTCCAAAATAATTCATATGCACTCTTCTCATCATTATTTTGATTATTGTAAATACTAACCTAACTTTATTCAAAATTAACATGAAAGTATGGTTTTCGGATTCTCTTTCGCTATTCACTTTTTTGGTATGCGTTCTGCACCATAGGAAAATTTACGGAAAGAAAAATCCCACCTTGACCGGGACTCGAATCCGAGATTTACCGGCCAGGTGCTCAACCCATTAAGCTAAAAAGGCTTCTTTTCCTCTCCTGTGGAACTCTAGAGGACAAGATGTTGCCGGCCTCCCACACATATAAATGCCACGGATAAGCCAAAGTCGTGCGCGCTGTCCACTAGGTTAACGCCAACTTTAAAAACTTAGGTGCCCACTGTGAAAAAATTCAAGGATTGCAAGGACTGTGAAAAAATTCAAGGATTGCGAAGAAGATGCGATTGCCTTGTATAACTGAATGGGGGACTTGTCATCGTTGAGCAAGGGTGGCCTCATGCCCACAAATCAGGCAACAGAGACTGAATGAAGAGTCTAATTTCAAAGGGAGGCAATTGCGTCATCGACTTTTGTGAAGTGCGTTGATTGGACCCACGTTGCCACATATGCATAGCGATCTGGGCGGTTTTCTATATACAGGTCTAGGTTAATTACTTTGCGCTGTTAGTGGGTCAAAAATCGGATAGTTGGGATAGATACGAGTTTGCGTGTCACATATACGCCAATGTACTGGTAACAATACTTTGTACTGCAATGTCGACACCGTTTGAATCAGAAACGGTGCTGCTCCAAACCGTGTTGACATTGCAGTAGAAATAGTTGAAATAAATGTTTATTTTTCTTTCCCTAAACGAACTCAATTTAGAAGTGTATGGTTCGTCCAAACCGATTTTAAAGAAACACGACCAGGATGATACAATTATAGTTCATGGTACCAATTTTGTAAATATTTTGTGGTAGCGTCATGGATGCCCATCGCATTCACTTTCTGCCTAAAGGATAGAAATAGAAATATTTTATTGCCCTTGGACTTTTTCGTCCACTAACAGCATACCAAAATATATTAAAATTTTTGAACTTGAAACACGTCATATCCATTTTCAAATCGGTTAATTACTGCTCAAAATAAATAAAACAGCTCAATGTATAAATTTTAAATTAAAACCCTTGTTGGTTGAATGGTGGCAAAAACATTTTTTTTGCATCCATTCAACTGAATTGAATTGAATTCTTAGATTTATGCAGGAATACAATGTGATATCTACTGGAAAAATGACGTAGAATCTATGTCGCAGTTTCCTTGAGCCAAATATACTACTTGTATCATCACAATTAAAGATGTTCATGTTTGAACACAATTGCATTGGAAGAAAGACATCTTTAAGAAAAAGATCATTGCAATTCTTGCTAGTCGTGAATGATACTGTCTGAATCAAGTGTTGTGGAAGTAATGATATGTTTTGATGACTCATGAAGTTTACTTTAACATGCACTGATCTACAATTTTGTGTCTCATTAAAGGTTGAGTGATTACTCCTCTGATAAAAATTCCATTCTAATGACTCATTCTTATGAGTGTTAAAATGTAATATGCTCCTTCCTAATGAAGTAATATATTATCTTGATGTATTTAATAATAATTTTTATTTGCTTAGAGTTTTCGCATAATATAAGCCACATGATTGATTAGGGGGTCGTGGTGGCCTAGTGGGTAGAGCACTGAGCTACTGACCGAAGGGTCCCGGGTACAAATTTCGGGCAAGAGGCTTTCGGGACACCCCCATCTAAAATCCTCGCGATTCTGTTTTCAGAGCGTTATTACTTCGTAGGAAATCGCAGGTGGCCCAGGGAAAGGAACTGGCCCCCCTACCCTGAATGTGTGAATTTCACACGCCATTGACTTAGTACGGGGTGAGCTCTACACTCACCTATCAAAACCAACCTTCGGGTTGAATCACTGAGTGATGCAGGAATACTGTTCCACAACCTGGCCCCTGAAATTCAGAAAGATTTCTGAAATGTAGTAGCCTAGGTAGTAATTAACCAGGAGCTATTGGCCTTTCTTTCTCTGGGAAGAAGAAATTGCTTTAAATAAAGGATGCTGGCTGTCTCTCCTGCAGTGATGACGCTGTTCCTGGCCGCGGCCATGGTTTCCCTCTGCCGAGCCGAGGAGGACAGCGACAGCAGTGCCGCGGCGACGAACGGCTCGAACGAGTGCGACGACTCCTGTCCGCGCATATTTACGCCCGTGTGCGCTTCGAATGGCCGCCGCAGCCGCACATTCTCCAACAACTGCACCCTCGAGGTCCACAACTGCATGCACAAGGACGATGGTACGACACCCTTCCCCAGTCACCACCGCCAACAGCACGCGACGCATCTGTTGACGCGATAACGTTTTGTGATTCAGTCTAGTGCAGCCCCCTGCATCTTTATATGCCGTCAATAGAAAATATTTGGCCCCTTAATGTCCGTTTAGTTCCAGTATTGGCCGTCGAGCGCCAGTGGTACTTTCGTCTCAAGGTGATAGTAGCACTGACAGGACAAAAGATTCCTAAATTCGGTAAATATTCAGGTCCTTACTACTGTAATTTTGGTTTTTCTTCGATGCGAGCAGGAATTAAACCATAAATCACTCTTAATACGTTTCTCGGCAGTTAAAAAAGAGACCTTTCCATAAGGTCCCTTGTGAGGAGTAGGACGAAATAGAGGCACTGTGTGTATAGTGTCTCTAGGACGAAAGTACCACTGGCGCTCGACGACCAATACTGGAACTAAACGGACGTTACGGGGCCCAGTTTTTTTTGGGAAGTTGCAGGGGGCTGGTCTAGTGAAGGGATGCATGCAAGAAAAATCGAAAGTTACGAATTACATAATTCCAGATTTCGCACTGCCATATATCCATAGTTGACCACCGAAGCTGTGCATTAGTAACGCAATATATCCGTCTAATTTTCTCTTAATGATATAAACTAGAGCCGGAGTATGCTGGAGTTTTCAATATACATTAAATATCTACAGAGAACGGGTTCCTCTTAAGTTTCCCATGGATATTTTGTGTCTCATTCTATTTACGGTCCAATAGTGACTCCCAGCACACTCCTAAAACGTTCAATAAACTTCGCGAAACTAATCGCAATGACATTTCGCAAACCTAGCTGCACTTTGCTGCACACTATTTATGGAACGACACGAGTCGCTCTATCGTCGCCCTCAATTTTTTTCGCATTCAATCACTTATACATTCTAATCCAGCCAGAGGAACCCGGCATTGCGTTTTTGACCTGACATGTGGTGTATCATTAACCAATAAACAGGTGGTAATAGAATAATATGTATAATAGTAATACATTTGAAGAACTTTTTAAAACCCTAAGGACTCTTCCCAATGTCGCTAGGAACGAAACCTCATCAGAACTACTTGAATAGGTTTAAAATGTTTTCAATGATCGGCGATTTCAATTAGTTGTGACGAAAACAAAATCATCATAATCATTGGTCAAAAATCCTAGGATTAGTTTGGCGCAGCTTTCCACTGCATTCTTCTGTCGGCCAACCTTTTCATTGTGATGTAATTATTCTCTTTTACATCCTTCACAACCTGTTCCATGTATCTCATACGAGGCCTGTCTTTTCCAATCTTCCCGTTCACTTTTCCCCCGACGATAGTCTTCATCAGGCTATCGTGTCTCAAGATATGGCCGATTAAGTTTTCCCTTCTTCTTTTTAGAGTTTTCAGCAGACTTCTTTTTTCTCCTACTCTTCTTAGGACTTCCTCGTTACTTACTCGGTCGATCCATTTAATCTTCAGCATTCTTCTGTAGCATCACTTTTCGAGTGCTTTTACCCATTTCTTCTCCTCTGGTCTCATCGTCTATGCCTCACTGAAAACAAAATAGAGTGGAAAATGGCACTTACCCGCAGTGGCCAAAATATCATTTATTTATTAATTTTAAAAACTTTTTTATCGTAAACATGTAAACTTTAGTAATTTTAGTAAGCCCAATAAAGACAAAGAGACGAAGCACTGCAAAAGTAATCACCTAAGTACATCTTAAGACAGGCGTTTGTAATAAAATGTTTACGCAACTATAAAATCAACAACAACGGCACTCCCTCTCGTCTCTTACGATACCAAAACGTGAGGCACACTTCATGTCATGAACGTCTTCTTTGACGTAAGAGCAGGCATTCTGAGTCGCAGATGCATCTCGGATCCTGAACCTTTTTCCTCGTTGGGCTTCAAACGATGACAAACAAGTATAGCGCATAGTTTCCTGACGTAACTCGTGATTCATTCTTATCGATGTTACTCTGTTTTGCAGTTTACTCGGAGCCGAGAAGAGGCAGATGCCCTGAGGAATGAGAAGGGTTTTCGGTGAAACAGTGGAAGCTGAAAAATGGAGACAGAAACGACCGGAGCCTGAGAGAAGTCAGCAAAAAAACTAGATTTCCGTCCGCCATGCTCTCTGGTGGTGTATGTCAAGACTACGAGCAACATAAGTGTGTACTGTAAAACTGTACATGAGTAACGCACAATGCAACTTGCAAATATAAAGACGACACATAATGCCGTGTGTGGTTTTCATTTGATATGCACACCATTCTAAATCATCTCTTCCTGCGCATAATACGCTATGTTTGGCTTTCTCATCTACATCTACATAATACCCTGCGAGCCACCACAAAGGTGTGTGGCAGGGGGTGATTTCTCACAAACATGCACTACATATCATGCATAAAAAAGGACTAGTATTAATATACTAGTCTGAACTTCACTATTTAAAAAAAGATAGAAATTGCAAAGAAAACATGCAAAAACATTCTGTTAGTAGGGTTAGCTTTAAGTACTCATACCAAAATGCAGCTACCAATGCTATCCATTGCTACTCTCCGATTGGGCATATTTACCGTTATTCGTATCTCTAATAGTACGAGGGAAAAAGGACATTTTGAATCTATCAGTTTGGCAATAAATTTCTCTAATTTTATGACTATGGTCCGGTCTGCCATAGTAAGTTGGGGTTCGCAAAATATTTCTAACATCATCACTGAAAATATTGTCTTGGAATTTATTTAGGAGATTAAATCTAAAGCAAATATTCCACAGAGAAAAAATCATTCGCCTTGACCGGGACGGGGTTTTCACGGCTAGTACGTGATCTTTGAATTAAATCTAAATTTCAACCTTCGATCTGACAATGATCCATTTTAATTAATTTAATAGTCTGGTTACCCTAATATAATTATCGTATCGTTCCTTTACAAATCTTGCTGATATTCGCTGCACACGTTCAAGTTCATTATTTAGACCGATTTCGTAGGGAGCCCATACACTGGCAGCATATTCCAAATGAGGTCTAACAAGGGAAAAGGAGCTGATTTCTCGTACATGATCGTCACATTTACCCAATACTCTTGTGATGAATATCTGACTGCCTGATCCACTGACTGCCGAATAGCCTGACCCATTATTTCACGTATGTGTTTACCCCAGGAAAGATCATATGTTGTGACCCGGGTTCAAACCATGGAGTGTCTTCTGAGTTGATTCCGCTTAACGTATGCTGAGTGGGTACTTCAAATGTCCCTGAAAACCACGGGCGGCAAAAGGGAAATAACTGCCCCAGCATAATGTGCTACTTTTACGCTTCAATGGGCTTATCGCATTTTGCTAAGAACCGTTATAGAATTTCACTTCTCACAGGAGCGCAATGTGGAGCACTTAAAGTACAGTTCAAGTCCATAGAGCATGTTTGGTGGTCTTCACCCCCTGCCACATACCCTCGCGGTGGCTTGCAGGGTATTGTGTAGGTGTTCAGTACACAGTCTGGTGGGTTGTACGTTAAACCGCGGCTTCCCGCGACCTCAATATGTTTCAAAGACTCAATCATTTTCAATATGACCCTCAAGGCAAACTGATCTTCTTTTAGTTATATAATTCGATGGGAAAAGTAGTGATTTCTTTTAAGAGGACGGAGGGAAGTATGGTGAGGGAGATTATGACTTCAAGGAGAGGGGCCAAGGTCAAAACTTCGCACCAGGGATAAGGGGGTTTCTATCACTGAGCTAATGTAGCCACGGAGCGCAGTTTAGAGGAAGGAAAGGTTGGAAATAATACTGTGATGTAGATTTATGTTTTATACGATACAAAGTTTTTGACATTAATGGATGTAAACGAGATTTTTCCTCGGGGAAGTTGTCCTTGTAATGATCAGAAATGAAAAAATGAAAGAAAGTACTACAATGGCCTAAAGTACAGTAAATTAGATGGGCGCAAAGTCTTATATTAAAATGTATTCACATTACGCTTGATAATGATTGAATTTCAATACGAATTCTTCTTCCGCCCACAATAGATTGGCTGTCTGACGCGAAACTCAATCCTGCGTCGAGTATGGTCTCATCAGTAAGCTTAGGTATAAGGGGCATAAGTAAGGTTAGATCTTACAAGTTATAGCCACTTAAAACCTAACGCTACCATTTGTACGGCCACTAAAACTGACTATATTTCTTTTATGTATGACATTAACTCATCTTTTAAACCTACATTCCGTGTGGATGAATGATTTTTCATTACCGGTAGGGTTAGTTGGCTCATCTGTAGTGTGGATCACGTGTAGATTATGACGTCAATGAAGCTGAGGAGTCAAGTAGATCATAGTGTGCGTCACACCGTTGTTTAGATGAGCAGAAGATGTCAAGGGCACACTCACAATGCCGCGCTTACACACTCCCCTCCGTTTGTTCAATTTTCGACCCATATTTGTACAGGAGTAGTAAAACTAGGACTACCAGTTCAATTCCGTTCGGTACACTTAACTCTGACGAGTGATAATTCTGAGTCCATTCAACGACAGCCATAGTTAAGGCATTTCTTCACGAAACAGGGGTCAAAAGACTTTGGTGTATCATTTGTCTAGCTATAGAATTCGAACCATGGGATTCCTGACTCAGAAACTTTCCTTCCCTTGGGGGCTGGTGACCGACGTCTCCTACCGACACAAAGTGCATTACTCAGCATGGATTTATAATTCTTGAATAACAACATCACGGAGACTATAAAGTACCAAGATGATAAATGGAATAGGATAGCTCCTGAGTCATCCTGAACGTCACCAAAATAGCTCCAGTTGAAATGTTTAATTAAACCAGTTACAACAACGAAATGTACAATTGCAACTGCGATCAACCAAATAATACTTGGGACAGTAATAGATTACAGCGAAGATGTATGGGGAAATAAGAACACGTGCTACGATTTTGATGCAGAAGCATAGAGTGCATTAATTATTTTAACATGGTCATGTTTCAACATTACTTTCACATAAATGTTACAGAACCTAATTATGAAATAATTACTGAAGTCCTCAATTATCAGTAATTAATACACTACTTTGTATGCATTAGGAATTAACTTATACGGGTATCGTGAATGAATATATTACATTTCTCGCAAAATTATTATACATTAATGCATAGTAAAGTAGTAGCACCATTTGCATGTAAGTAGTGGACTCACGGACTGGTAGGTTAGCGCACCTGTATGACAAGTAATTGTAAAATTTATTCTCTTTTGATATTGGTGATGGTTCCCTCCCTGCTTCACACCCTTAACATGGATTGCGGGGTATTGTGTCTATTGAATAGAGGGATGCTGGGGCAATCGCACTTACGACGGATTGAGGGTATGGTGACAGGATATTTTACTGACTGGAAAAACTCATTACTAGATGGGACAAGTGGCGAATTCACACAAAGTTATCGCAGCGGCCTCTTTAACTCCTATTCCCTGCGCGTTAAAAACGGGTCTGCTCTGACCTCATAACACTTCACCTCGTGTCTCGCCAATGCCGTTTCTTAATGACAGAGACCTCGGTCAGCTATGCTCTCCATTCAATCATCCTCCTTCCCATCAATCCCTGTCACCGAAATCTTTAAACTGAATCCGCCTTTACGCTTGACTGCACTCATGGTCGTAGCAGATCTCTTGCTACTACTACTCTAAAGAGTCACGCTTTCTTCAGCAATCTTCTCCTTGAACGCTGCCTCGTGATAAGTCTCAGCGAGCTCTTTCGTGAATCCTTCCTGCCATGGAACATGATGCATAGTCTTTCGTTTTAACGTCGTTCGCTTAAAAATATTTTCATGCTATTGTCGAATCGTGATGGTTATTTTTTAAATTCCAATTAAAACCACCTCATCACGTATGATGTGTGAGAAAAAAATTCCTTAGACACAGTATCATTCGTATATACCAGTCAAGCCCGTCTCCCAGCCTCTGAAATTCATGCACCTTTGATTTAAATACGTAATTTTAAATGACATAGATAATGTGCAACACATACTATTAGTTCCTTTGTATTATGTAATTGGCAATATAATTTCTTGGAGAGTCTAGGTGATGTTTTACCCCCTGCCATACACCCTCGTAGTCGTTTTCAATGTTAATGAAGATGTTAAGTATTATATCAATGTTGGTAGGTCCACGCTCACCAACTAGGTCTCTTCCATCAATGGGTTCTATTGTAAAAGCATTAACGGAACATAACTAATGCTTTCCTATATTTAGTTTTTCTCCATCTCTTAAGGTTATCTTCCCATAATTCAAACCCCTTCCCCGCATCCAACCCCTTTCTCCGATATACAATAAGCGGCAAGAATTGCATAAAATTTTCGCCGCCTCCACGAACTACACAAACAACCTTAACCTACTTACATATAAATATTCTTAGCTAAATTAGAGGGGAATACATTGTAGGTGTGTCGTAGTGCCTAGTTATTTACAGTATATTTAATTGTTGAAATCTGGATGCCTTTAACCTTAGAGAATTGATCTAGTTGACTCTCAAAGCTGGTTGATTATAATCTACATCTACATAATACCCTGCAAGCCACCACAAGGGTGTGTGGCAGGGGGTGATTGCTCACCAAACATGCACTACATATCATGCATAAAAAAGGAATAGTATTAATATAGTAGTCAGAACTACACTATTTAAAAAAGATAGAAATTGCAAAGCAAACATGCAAAAACATTCTGTTAGTAGGGTTAGCTTTAAGTACTCATACCAACATGCAGCTACCAATGCTATTCATTGCTACTCTCCGATAGGACATATTTACCGTTATTCGTATCTCTTATTGTGCGAGGGAAAAAGGACATTTTGAATCGGTCAGTTCGGCAATCAATTTCTCTAACTTTATGATTATGGTCCAGTCTGCCATAGTAAGTTGGGGTTCGTAAAATATTTTTAACATCATCACTGAAAATATTGCCTTGGAATTTGTGGAAGAGATTAAGTCTAAATTTCAACCTGCGATCTGACAATGATTCCCATTTCAATTCATTTAATAGACTGGTTACGCTAATATAATTATCGTATCGTCCCTTTACATAATCTTCCGGCATAGGCTAATATCGCCTAATTTAGAGTCGCAAATACGCCTAGGGTTAGGAAACGTAATTTTATTCGAATGACCTTTCTTTTTTTTTAATATGGTCTAATGCTAGTTCACTCCATGCACTCATTACATGCACATTAAATGTCACGTCATACACTAATAACATATCAGTTATTACATTTCATTTAATGTAGTTATTATACGTTTCACCCAATGGACTCACTATTTTTAATCAATATATTCACTACGCGCTCATTATATTTCACTCCATTCATCGGTTTCTTATACGGAACCAGAAATATTTCCGACGAGTTCCGATATTCTGGCATTCAATCACCTACGTATTTTTCCGAAGTGCTTCGCTCTTGACCCTGAGAGCGAAAGTGAAAAGATATGATTTCAGCGTTTGTGAAACCCACGGCCTTCCAAGCTGTACAGTGAAGAAATTCCTCTATTTAGTCCTTGTTTTCTTCGAGAGAGGATACAACGCAATCCCGACCAGCTGATCAGCGACGTGGAATCAGTGCGAGAAGGCTTGGAGGCGTTTCCGTTTGGAATAAGAAGTTGTTTTTCGTATTTCTTTCAAAAGAAATTTGATTGATAAAATCTAAGATTGGCAATGTATCATGTTGACATGTGTGTCTAGGAAGATTATGTTGCTCAAGATATCCTGCCCCCAAAGAAGCCTGTTTGTTATTAAGTTTCCTCAAGTTGTTAACACATTTCAATACATTACCCAGCGGTGACATGGTTTATTAAGACGTGTGCAGTGTTTCATCCGCCAACAAATCTCACAAGCCGGATGCGAATAGGAGTGGTATAGTTTTATAAATTACATGATAACTGAGCAAGTTATATTGTGACGTGTTCGTATGCTTCGCGGTTATAAGTCTCTTGCCAAGAAGATTTTCCGGGAATTGCTGCAGTGAAGCAACACTTGCTGTAATCAGAGCACATCGGTTTTTCCCAAGACATTCCGTAAAGGTAAGCAATCACTTGGTTTTTTTTTTAAATCCTACTAGGCTGGAAACACGAGAATTATTTATAAATATCAGTCGCCGAGAAAGGAGAAAATCATATAACCTTTTGGTTCATTTCCATTCCCAATGTTTATATAGCTACCCAAGTTCAATTTTGATTTGCGTTCCTGAGTAGTTCTGCGTGAGACCAACGAATTTCGGTGTTGTTGCGCCAGAAAGGTTTCTATTATCAAGTACTAAACTTTGTTAGGAGTTCAACGTAGATACGATACACTCGATACTTCCACTTATTGCCGGAAACCAACCAGAAGGGTGTTTGGCAGGTGCTTACCGTGGTTTAAAAAAATAATTTATTTTATTTAATTTTCTAACCATGGTAGAGTATAATGGAATACCCATTTTACCGCCGGGCATGTAAATCTGAAAATATTTGTCATGCAACTTTTTCAAAACTGCAATAATTCTTTACAACGTTAACTGAAGTCAAGTATCAGACGCCGTCTAAATTGAAGAGTTGGTAGACCAGAACTAAAATCTTTGCACAGCGCAAAATGTTATGATATGTAGTTGTTTGAAAACAATTTCATTTTATTACATATTTCAGGTAGTTAAGAAATTCAAGAGTCTACTGCGAGTTCAGTCACTTTTTCCCGCCAAAACGAGTAGTTTATGGAAGAAAAAGCCGATGGCGCTATTAGTTTTATAGTAAACTATTTTCGAAAATAAACCATGCTGCAATTAAGGGGAATATTAGTTTACAAAATAACTATCGAAAATAAGATTAGCAAGAGAATATTAAAATCCGCGATATTCCTTTCTTGTTTTCGAAATTATTATTCACGAGGAATTGACATTGCACTTTGGTGATTGGTCCAGTTTGGATGACGTCATTTGAGAACGCGGAATTTACACACGTGATCAGACATCGGTCTTCAGTATCCGTCGGTACGCGGTGACGGAAGGCCAGGTGAGTTTTCAGCCCCTGTTCAAGAAAGTTGTACTTTTAGTCAACTTTATACGCGCACATTGAGTTTGCAGTGACTTTGAAGGGAAATTGAAAGAACTTAGTAGCTTATTTTTCTCTACGTACGAAGAATAGATACATATTTCAAGAGATATTCCAATTACTTCAGGACACTTAAAATTCTTGATTTTCTTAGTCATTCCACCCTGTAAATATTTCAATATTACTCTTTCCATTGATTAATTGTCCTTTATAGAAGAAATATAGCAAATGTAGTGGTAACATCTGTTAATGAATTGAATTGGTTACAGGAACAAGTCATTCGAGTTACGTGCTACGATAAAGCTGGAACTTCGTCAACGATCACATGAGTCCTAGTGAGGGAAACCTGGGAACTCGAGAGACTGGCTGTGAGAAACGCTTTTCAGCATGGTAAGTCTGCTTCATTATTAAAAATTTTCATACACGAGAGTGTACATTTTCACTTAAAGTTGTCCGCGTTTTTTTTGTGATTCTGTTACTTCTGATCGATACCAGGTAGTGTCCTCTGATATTCTCAATTTCCCGCAAAAAATCTCGAAGGGGTGTGTCGTGTCCCCAGAATTTTCTCGGATGTTTCTTGACTATAATACTGGTGAATCTACGTCTCAACTTCAGGCCATAAACGCTGTTATCTATTGTTGAGTAGGTGATGTCGAGGAACGTGGGGTAAAGTATATCTGGCTCGTCCGTTGAAATTTCAATACCTCTCTGGTGTTGCTGAATCACCTGTAAAAGTTTTTAAGTCCTGAGGTCCATTGACGGATATTGATAATGCGCGCGTTGAGGATCAAGCTTCGCTTTTCCTTATGACCTTTTTACATTTAAAATGTAACCATATTCGCTATTTTTGTGCTTATTCTCCTTTGAGTGTATCGTTGTTTTGATATTAGAAATCATTAACTAGAGAGTTCATTTTTAATAGATATTTAGTCAAGTGTATACCGTATCAATAAGCTCTGTGATCCGGATTACTTCCTAAAAGAATAGGATGCAGGGTTACTCTGAAATTTCTTCAATATTTTTCGCTCAGTGGCGACATATTATAATACTTCCTTTCATCACAACGTGAGACGATCAAAAGCACGTACTCCGTAATAAGGGAGTACGTTATCCACTAGACTGGGGATTTTTGAAGCAAGTTACCTGTCTTTCATGCTCATTGTGTTTTAAATTATTTTTTCAATGATTATATTCTACTTAAACACTCGGGATTAATATCTCACACATACGTAATTTAATTCCAGCTATGTCTATGTTTTAAATTGCTACTTGAGTGCAAGGACAATGCACTTGACAATCCATAATATATCTTAACCGTGTGGTGTTAATGATCAATGATTACATAAAAAAATGTAAAGCCCATTCTTTGAAAAAATGCGACTTGTGTCATCCACAAGAGGATATCATGACGTGAATGTGAGAAACACATCACTCAGGTGGAGTGAGTTATACTCACTGTACGTTCGGCGGAGGGAGGGAGGAAGTGAGGATTGTGGGAGGGGAACATGACTGTATGTCTAATGGAAGGAAACTTAGTAGATTTTTTCTTAGGAAGGTTGCGGATGGCAAGGTAAATAGCTTCAATAATTAGCTAATATGGGGTTTAAAGAATGGAGCAGAGGCAGAAAATATGCCTTCTGCCGCGATTTGACGATATGATGCATTTCCCTTTGTTTACAGCTCCTCTAAAAAGTCGAACTTCTGACTTTTGTTCTCATGAAGGTGGATACTGGGAGTAAAATCACTCGTATTGACCTTCTCAGACAAGTGTTTCGCGTTAAATGACTGAGCGATGTTTCCACTTACGTAACAACTTGTGTGATCTTTGACCTTTACGTTAATTAACGTTCACGTTTACATTGGCAAGTCTCGTCACTATCATAGGAAATGTGTTCACTCATTTGTGGCACTTGGCATGTATATATGGGATCCTAATGAATTAGGTTTGATTAGAGAACTAGACAGTGTGCAGCGTAGAGCAGCAAGGTTCGTCAAAAGGTGTTACGATAGGTTGAGTAGTGTATCAGAATTAATACAAGAATTAGGGTGGAAATCATTATCAGAGCGTAGGTTAAAGTACAGATTAAATCTATTAGAGAAATTTCAATCGGATAGCTTTACTGAAGATGTTAGGATAATATTAAAAACACCAGCGTATTATGCTAGATTCGACCAGCCAAATAAGATTTGAGAGATAGGTTGTCGTACCGATAGATTCAAAATGGCACATTTCCCTCATACAATAAGAGAACAGAATAGGCAACATAGGAAAAGGATAGGTATGGGAAATATTTTAGAGTATTCTGTAGTGCATGATGCATGTCTTACCCCTTAAATACTATACATGCTAACAATCAAGTTGCATGAGAAAATATAGTTGCTAGTTTGCATGTTAGTAGTGCATGCTTGGTGATCTTCACCCCCTGCCACACACCCTCGCGGTGGCTTGCAGGGTATCTTGTAGATGTAGATGTATATGTGGTACTAATTATGTGGTCCTGGCAATCCTCTCCACTCTCTAAACTTTTGGAAACAATCCCTTCGACATACGTAAGCCTGTACGACTTTTTAGACTCGAATTTGTTATGTACTCGGGTTCAGAATTCTCATCCTCGTTGCTAAAATGTTTGAACATTTGAAAAATAGCATTATTTTCCCGCAATTTTTATGAAGAGTCAATATTTTTCATTTATGCAGTATATCATGAATTTTAGCAGAAGAAAATGATGGTGCCTGTCAATTGAGAATTTCCAGTGTAGGATCCATCGCGGCATAATATTGAAAGAGTGGCATGCTTAAAGTGTCAAAAGGTTTTCCTGTATTGTATTTTAATTTTTTAGCCAACAAAGATCTTCCTGTTCATTGAATTGAATAGGTTACTTTGAACACACGTTGATGTAGAGATAAGGTTGATTAAGGGATGGCTAGTACATCCGCACTGAATTTAAATTATTTGTCGATGTTGAATTTAACTGGTGTAAGTTTTTAAGTCCTGAGGTCCGTTCACGTATGAAGACAATGCGTGCTGATATCACTGTTATTTTTCAATTGCGCTGAATCGAGGGAAAACATAGTCTTTCATATGTTGTACGATTAACGAGGTTGACACAGCCAGACACTGCAAGTCATTAGGTCACAAACAGTATGCAGTGCATATCAAGTGTAATTAGACTAATTCAAAATGATAGCCAACATGTCATCCCAGCCCACTTAGGGGTTTTAACCCGTTCAGCGCGGCAGGACTGGAATTCCAGTTCTGAGGCACCCTTGCCAATGGCGGCACAACTGGAATTCCAGTCTAGCGCTCCTTTCCATATATAACGGTACCACTGCGCGTCAGTCACTCGGGGAAGCTTCCGTTGCCTTGCAGTCATCAGTAAGGGTCTACTCTTCGGTTGGGGAAGGTCAGTTTCCTTCGCCCGGGTGCTTTTGCGGCTTCCGAACCTTTTTTCTCGAGGTGAGTAAATCGTGCCGTTTTTCACTCTTTTCGGTATATATTAATTTTTTTGGCAGTATATTTAATATTCCAATGGATAATTAATATATATTTTATTTATTCATAAATAATAATAGCTTTAACTAATATACATTTTTTTTAATTCGGTTAAATATATAGGCATATATAATTTTTCTTAAATAGATAGTTTAGATAATCACCATTTTGCATTTTGTTTTGGTTTCTTTTCAGATAATTCCTGTTTTCTTTACTGCGTTGTTGTATCTTTATGGCATTTGGTAACAACGGAATAATATTATCCCCTTTTATTAATACATAAGCTTTAGCAAATAAATTGTTTATATTTATTCATTTTCGTTATATTTGGTAAAATTTATTGTCTTGTCCTTTTTTCAGTTCTACTTTCAATTACACCATCACTTTCGCATTAATATTCCTTCCTGTTTCTATCCTGTGCTGGTGAGTACTTTTATTGTTTTTAATGTGTTCAGTGACAATTTTGTTTATCATCTTGGAATAAAAACCATAAATTTTAGTAATGCGGCAAGTGCTTTTCTGTGCATGCTTTTTAATATTTCATTTGGTAATTAGCATATTTTTCATAATTACCCATGAATATCGATAATTTATGCGAACTATATTTTTTTAAATTTGTTTTCTTGTTTTCGTTACTTTGTTCATATTTTCTAATTCCCTTAGTATGTTTTTCTTTTTGACACAACGGAAAACGGAGTAGTGTTATTGTCATTGATGTCGTGTTTTATTGGTATCAATATTTGAAGCAAGTAATTTGTTTATATTTTTTTAATTTTGAAAACATTTCATAGAGTAAATTATTTATAATGTTTCCAGTTTTTCAATGCATCATCACTGTACCATCTTCAATTCCTTTCAAATACAGTTCCGTATACTTATTTGCTCGTTAATTTCATCTGTTTAGTGAGGGTTTTTTCTTGGTTCTTGTTTTTTCTTGGTTGGCTATTATTATTGTTTATAAACCACAGTGTTTTATATCGTAACAAATGCGAAAAAATAGTGCAGATACCTACTTTTTAATTTTAAGGAAAAAATTTCTGTTAGCTTATGTGATTCTTACACCGTTTGCAATTAAACTCCAGTTATGAGAATGCAATAGTGATTGTGGAAGAATTTCAGTGAATAACAACTGCTTTTACGTTCTTTTTATTCTTCTCAAGGTTCTCAACTGGCATTTGTATTAGCAACGAATTACCAATTTTTAACGTGAATTCGATTAACAGGGTCTGTAAATGAGAATGCTAAGTAAATCATTTGCGAGTATAATATATGTATCATGTAAATGTACAAGCGATATTTTGAAAAGTTTATGTATTATAATTGTTATTATCGTTTATGAATTATATATATAGTGTTTTTGTCTGCACGAAATATACCAATGATTATACAAAAAGAAATCCATTTAGCACGAAGAATTGGACATGATAATACTGGAAGACAAGCGTGTCAGTCATTCTCATATATTTCACATATTTTAGAGGAAAAAATATTTTGTTTTTATTTTATTCACAGTTGCTCGCCTGGGTTCGCCCACATGTAACAGTAAATGCTGGAGTTGGCGGGCACAGAGGCAGTAAATGCCCGGGTTGGGGGGTCTCAGAGGTGGGCAGGTTTTATTGCTGTGTGAAAAGGACTAGGATTAGGGGAGGGAATAAGGATAAAGGGAGGGAAGGACCCACAAGCCGGAGGGTATTGGAGTGGGGTTTCCTCAATTGTGAAAAATAAAAGGAATGTAGGCCGTGGGCAAAACAACACTTGGCAGCAATGGGTGGAAGTGGGAACTTTCCACTGGGAGGGGGTTCATTGTAAGAAACAGAAAGATGGTGTGCACGGGTCCGCCCAGCTGTGGAATTTTTCCTTCCGTAGATCAGTAGCCTAAGGTCCAGCAGTGGTGAAATACAATGAGGCAATGGGTGGCATCGATCATGCTGATCAGATGATGGCTTATTACCCGATTGAGCGAAAAACGCTCAAGTGGTATAAAAAGGTGGGCATTCACATCTTCCACCTCCTTCTATTAAATAGCTTTTTTCTTTACAAAAAAACGCACCCCAAAATTTCTCTCTATGACTTTCGGCTATCGGTAATCATATCTTTGCTACAACCTGTCTTTACCCGACCTTCTCCTTCCCTACCCTCCAGAGGCACAGGCTTGTCTAAGCATTTTCCACAGACAAATCCTGTTGACGACAAAGGAAAAAGAAAGAGGACAGTGCAAAGAAAGTGTCGGGAGTGCACGAAACAGGGTTTGCGGAGAGAGACAAGTTTTTTTTGCCCTGCCTGCGAGGACCATCCCCCACTCTGCCTCCACCCATGTTTTGTAAATTATCATCAAAATATTAGAATATAAGAGTGACTTTTTATGGAATAAATTTGTGTTTTTAGTGTAAATCGTTTTATGTATTGTTTTTATCTTCATTTCATGTACTGCATTTTGATCGATATAATGTATTTTTTATGTATTTTTTTGCATTTTTAGATTTGTAGTTCAATTGATTTAATGTATCTTACAGTTTTCTACTTTATTCCATTGTAAAATAAATCTTGTATTTCCATTATACGTGTCCAAATACATTTATGAGTTAACTTGTACTATATATTCAGATTTATTTCAGTCTTTCGTCATTTTTTTTTTCTTCCATAATTATTCTAAACGAGAAAAATTGGAATTTTTGCACATTTCATTACAAAAATCGTCAATACGGAAATATTTATGCCTTATATATACTCTAGTAATGCCTTGGGTGGATGTATGTATGTGTCTAAGAGAAAAATACGCCATTTATGCAATCGGCCCAACAGAAAGTTGAAAATAATAGCGAAAAACGAAAATAAACATTCAATAAAGCAGTTATATCGATATGTAATTAACTGATAAGGTATGCTATAGTAAGGTAATTATGTAGGATGCTAACAATAAGCATTCAAAAGTATATTTGAATTATCTTTGGCTGGGAAAAAAAATAGATTCGAGATATCTTACAAACTTAACATTGCAGGGGAAGCGATGCAACCCTGCACATCACACAAAAGATCCTTGTGGGTGACTGAGGACTGGAATTCCAGTCCAAAATTAAAAATTTTATAAAACAAAAATTTTTTATTTTTTGATTGAATAAATATAAGGGGTCAACTTTGTAGCGTATTACCGTACCAAAAACGTAAAAAAACATGTGCAGCCAGGGAGAAGGGTTCACAAATATAGGCTCAGCGTTGAAAGGGTTAAAAGAATTAACGAAATGAGGAACATTTAATAATCTTTCACTCAATAATTCCACGCAAGTTAGACGTATTTCTAAAAGCTTAGAGGAAGGTGGTAAATTTATACAGTCTAACTATGATACATATTAAACATATCAGTGAAGTTTGATTTCGGCTATGTTTTCGATTTTAGCGTTTATTACTCTGAAGTTAGAATTTGATTATTAAAATCTTGAGCTCAAAGCAACTGGAAGTTTGGGAACGTCACTCTATTACCCCACAGATTTTACAATGAATATTTATCGATTTCTCTTGCGCCTCAAGCATATCTTCTTAAAAAAGAACATTGCATAGATTTTTAGTTATTCGCATTTAAATGTGAGTTTTACTATCGTTATCATGGTTTAGAGTTCATTTCTTCTGCATATGTGTCGCAATAGGGGAGAGGGTCATGGAGATATTAGACTCATGTTCGGGGTTCAGAAGACCCCTCATGTGTTTGGTTTAGTTATAGGTCGAATGTTGCTCTATTTTTTCCTCAATTATGTCAGTATTCTATCGATATTTGAGCACAATACCAGTACCATTAACCATGCTATGCGACTAATTTAAGTGATTTATATATTTTTCTTAGATAATTGCATTTATGTCGTCATAACAGGTCCTATGATTCTTTTTAGACTCAGCGCACTTGGTACTTTTGTCAACTCACCGCTTCATTTTTAAATTTTTCTTCTCCTTTAATCTCTACCTCGACAATTCTCTTCATCATTCCAACATGCCTTAAGATATGGCAGATTATATCGTCCGGCCTTCTCCGCCGCCGTACACACTTCGAGAATGATAGTCCCCCTCCGTCTCATGATTGGTTAACATTGTCGTACATGGACGATAACCTTGTAATATTAGGCAGAGGACGGAGACTAAGGATCTTTGTGAAAGTATTTTACTATTACCTTTATTGGAAATATATATTTGCAATGCGTGAATAGCACATGAAAATTATTCAGCTGCAATCCTACCTTATTGGCATATACATTGAATTATTTACTAGCTTATTGTTTACTTCTATTGACTTCAACATGACGGCATTCTTATACAGTTACATTAGTATCTTTAAGATTTTTATTTTGATTGAAACATAAACAACTTTTTAAAAATTTACAATGAGTATACTATGACAGTATATCCTATTCAATATGGCCTTTTTACAACTCAATGAATAGAAATTTTGACAGCTGATATACTGTGTAAACTATATTAGAATTACATTTGCACATTTCTTGATTGTTTTGACGGCACATTAATGTAAATCGAAACCTATTTTCGGTCGTTGCAGGATGACGTCGAACTTCGTATATTAAGCCGCTTCCCGTAAGGTGATTTGGATAGAGTGAAGAATCTTCATGGGTGCCCGAAACGGAATAACAAGAAGCAGTGTCATCAGGACTAACATTGGTTTGCTCATGGCATTGGAGGACTATGGTAAAACTAACTTTTTTTCAGGTTCTACGATCTAAAAGGTAAAGTAAGCATGTAAAAACTTGGGTAGAGTTCATCAGTTATTTTTGTTTTTTTCGTGTTTGTCATAGGAGCCCATTGCTCCACTTATAGACGAGATCAGATCTGATTCTCTGGTAAAATGTGAAGGTAATTTGGTATTTCAAGCTTGGTTAATGGTGTTTATACTCGGTAAATGATGACGGTGCACCGATTCTATCTGGTACCATGGAGGACTAGTCTTCCAAATATAAGGCAAGTGGCCACTTGCCTAGGTTAGGGAGTCGACTCTAGGCAGGACTACGTTTGCATAATGTGTGTTGTATATCATGTGTTATCCTGAATTTTGTTTATTGTTCTTTCTTGTATGTGTTTGTTGGTTCTTATTTTTATTGGTGTAATGTATGTTTTTTGTGAGTAATGTTTTCATTTTTTATACTGTTTTATTTATTTTCTTTCACAGATAATAAGGGACCTTATCAACGCAGGGGAATGCTAGAGGGTAGGATATGTAGTCAGTTTCAAATATTTTGAATCAAAGGCTTTTCAGGCCCGTCGTAACGGTAGGGTAGATAGGAATTTGCGTTTAGCTGATAGTTTTATTTTGTGGATGCGAAGAATGCTCTAGTATTAAAACTCAAAATCAAAGGATTTGGTTCGCCAGGTACCAAGTGCATCCCGGTGTACTTAGTTTCTGAGCGACCATTCCTCGTATTTTTATAAAATGCATTTTCGGCCTTCAGCATTAAATGTGAGCAACTTCGCATTCAATCTATTGCTTGCATGTTTATTATGTTCACTAATCCGCTCTCTCCTTAGGTACCTTATCAACGCCCCGGCCGGATAGGGGGTAGGATATGCAGTCAGTTTCCCAAATTTTGAATCGAAGGTCTTTACGGCCCGTCTTAACGGTAGGGTAGATAGGAATTTGCGTTAAATAATAGCCTTATTTTGTGGATGCGAAGAATGCTCTAGTATTAAAACTCAAAATTAACGGATTTGGATCGCTAGTTGCCAAGTGCATCCAGGAGTACTTAGTTTCTGAGCGACCATTCCTCGCATTTTTATATAATGCACTTTCGGCCTTCTGCATTAAATGTGAGCAACTTGGCATTCAATCTTTTGCTTGCTTGTTTATTATGTTCACTAACCCGCTCTCTCCTTCAGAATTACCTCACCGCCCCGGACCGCATTGAGTGTAGTGAAAGTGTCGAAAGTGTTTCGTGCAAAACAGTGACAAGAAGATAGTGAGTGTCTTGTGGGTGAAATGTGAGTGTGGTGTCAGTGTTAGCAAAAGTGAGTGCTAATTTTTACAGAGTGTGAGCATCAAGAGCACAAAAAAGACTATCGTGTATTGTATTTTAAATAAATGTGTGCTTGAATATTTTATGCTCCTTCCTTTACTTACCCTTCCTGTAGCTTGGTGGTGCCAGCGGATGGAAAAGAAGAGACCATGCACGACGGCCAACATCTGCTGAGGCTTTTATGTGAGTTTTGCGTTTATATATTTTTTGTTATTTATATATTCATATGTGTGCTAACTTGCTCTATATGTATAAGCTATTACGTAATCTTTAGCACTTATAATGTGTAGGGTTTTTGTATCGGTCGCTTGACCCGGGTCAATCCAGGTTTGGTTGTTGAATTCCGGTTTTGCCTTGTGCACGGGCTCTTAGTATTTGACATAGGCAAGAAATACACTCATTGCGCCATTATGCGCTATGATGACATTTATATTTTTAGTCATTGTTTCAATGCCTTATTTTTGACTTAAATTCTCTTTATTGTACAGGCTAATCAATTGGTTTTCTTTACAGGGATTTCAACAATTTATTTAATTTTCTTTTGCAGGTAAATGTGTAAATGGCACGCTTGTGTTTTGTTGACTGGTGTATGCGTGATGATGAACAGGGTCAGCGCCGATAGGCATGCGAATGATATAGGTAGGCCTAGGGTATTTAAGCAGTAGATATATTTTAGAGGGTGGTTGGATTTTAGAAGGGGAAAATAGGGCTTAATGACGTAGGTACGTAGTTCACAGCTCATAGTCCGCTTGATCACGTCGCGTCTTGCCCTGGCCCTGGGAGTGAATGCGTGGAATAGACCTCTGCGGGCCCGGAGGGGAACGCAGGGGGAAACGCCACGTTAAATAAAGGTTAATGAGCCGATGGGCGTAACCTCCTGGGTCGGCATGGAATAACGCCCCTATGTGTGTTGTGTGAATGATATAATTGGATATAATAATAACCGTTTTTAAGTTAATCATAATAACTACCACAAAAATTTTCAAGTAATTTTTTTATTATATTGAATCAATATTGATCAACCTTATAGGACTTAAAAGGATTACCCACTAAGCGTACAAAAATGTATTCTCTTAGAGAAATGTATCCCTACTCGTGTCATCCGAAGTCACCTTACATTCATTTATCTCTCTGTGACCTTTCTTTTGACGATTAAAAATGCTCCAAGTTCATGTAAGATTTGAGCGGCTGTGTTTTGGCATCAAGACGTATCGTCTGTTTGAAACTTTCAATAGATTATTTGAATATTATTAATATAAATAAAAACATTTATCTGCCTCATCATTACCTTTTTTGATTACGATATCCCTGTTGGTTAACGATTTTTCTCCTCGAATGTCTAGCTTAAATTTATTTACGTTTTAATTTCGTAACTATCCTTCGCAATTACCCCAAAGGACTTTGATTTATTCCATGTTTGGACCAACAGGTCCAGACGTTTTACCTATAAACGCCTTAGTAAATTTTTATATTTCAGTTGTCACTCAGACGTTATTAGCAATAAATTCGTATGGAAAAATATGAAAAGGAAAGATTTGACCTAGATATAATTATCCTCAATATACTGAATGTGTGAATAGTTTAATCGTTGCCATTTTTTACGCGTTTAAGTGTTGAGCAAATCAAAAATAGTTTATTTAAGTGTTTTATTTAATTCACTCTCCAGCTTTTGATTTGGAATTTTAAATACGCGAATGAATGTCTAAAAGGTGTTTGGTGGTTATAATGGTAATTTTATTGCTGTATTTTTATGTATTTTCAGTCTGACCTTTACTTTATGTGTGGAATCAATCTTTGAGATGAACATTTTTTTTCAATATTGAGGTCATGAAACTACTATTTCATTGAAAACACTCGGTAATAATGGAACAATGATTTGAAAAACGAGGTTCGATATAGCTGCAATAATTACAAACGGCTGCTTTCTTTGCAGTGGATTATATTTAAATGTTTACAACTTTAGTCTACTATCAAAACTTCATTACATTATAGCTGCATTTTAATTCGTTTTTCAATATAACTATGACCCCATTTTACTTCCTAATAATATCTATTGTCGTTTACTCTTTATCTTTTTACTTATATCATATTCTCCTTTTCTTATGTTTTTACCGTGTTTATTTCTTCATATATATCACGGTTTGTCATTTTTTTACTACTCGTGCAACTGTTGTCTGACGTATGAAGCTCTACTTCCGCTTCAATTTAGTGACATGAATTGAGTTCATTCATTCTTGCAAATGTATTGTAATATAAGGAGTTGTGGTATTTGGTTAAATTAAAAGTTCTTTCCACAGTTGACATGTGAAGTAATGATCATGTAATAATAATTATCCTTGTCTCCCAACTGACACCAAAATGGACTGACACCTATATTTTCATTACATTGTTTTTTTGTTTCCTAAAATTTTGTCACCATTACGACGCAAATAAAGAATACAAAGTTATTATCGTTTTACACAGTTTATGGTTTATTTAACCACATCCATAACAAACAAACACTCTACGCTCTATTTCATTAATTCCTGGGTAAGTACTGATGTTTTCGCAAAAACAGAGGTATATCCACGATGTCACAATTTACCCCGTCGTGTTTACTTTGGTTAATGAATAGGTACATAAAGGGTCGTTTTTTTCAACATGTTGGCTCTTTGTAGCAGACTTATTGAGAGCTAATACGAAAAAATATATGTACGAATTATACCAAAAGTTTATTCCCTATTAATGTATTTCGTCCTGGGTATATCAGGTAATGCTCGCCTTTTTTTCTCTAGGTATTTTAGGTCCCATTTGCATAGCTTTCAAGGAATCTGGTAAGGATACAATTTTTGTATTGAAAATAGTTCTTTATAAAATATTTTGCTCATTTATCGTCATTCACACTTGTATGGCAAATAATATGTGTAATAAGAATTGTAATTGAGTATGTTATTCTTTTAGTCTTCATCACATATCATACATATGTTATCTAAAATGCTTATAATATAATTCAACATCAAATTTTTTGATATAAAATATTGCGGTGAAATTATACTCTGCAAAGTGTCATTAGCTGGTTTGTGTTGTTATTAAATTACTACAACGATTTTTATTTCCTGAGTTATTCTTTGGACACAGAATGGAATGGCAGTGAAAATTCCTTCCATTGGCTGTTTTCCAATGCTATATTGTGGCATTAAGATCGGAAAGTTGATTATCGCTCTCTCCACTCGAAAGAAAAATTAAGATTTATGGTTTTATATCGGCTACTAGACTAATATGAATAACATAAAATATGCAATTGTTCCACGGAATCAAAGTAGATTATCAATATCTCATTTAACTTTGTTTTTGTGTTTGTTGGTTAGTATGTGATTGTTGTAGCCTGAAAGTCGTAATGCTACACGCTACTCTTCCTAATTGTTATGTTGTAATTGTGAGGCTGTGACTTCTTTTGATTAATTGAATTGTTCCTTATTCTGTAATATCATTTTACTGAACTATATGTTTTACATGATTTATGTATGCACATACACTTTTCCCTTTATACTTCCGGTTGAAGTGCTATCTAATCACGTTATGAATTACTAAAATGACGAAACTTGTTACGGCAGTATTTCGTTGCATTGGCAAATTGCGTTAAGGCTGCTTTTGGCCTAAGTTTAGCAGCTTACTTATATATTTGGATAATAAATATCATCATTTAACGAAAGGACACGTTTAAAATTAGTTTTAATCTCAAACGCGTCTCTTATATATTTTTAATTTTACTCTCTTTCAATGGATAATGGTGCAACAGTTAACAATTAATATTTTTTTTCTTTTTTTAATAATTTTTAAGTACTCTGGTTTTTCACCTATCTTAGCAGCGCCAATTTCTATTATGTATTTCCGGATTCATTTTATTTATTTTTTATTTTTCGTTAGTTTTCCAGGAATATGAATTTTTTCCTTAAAAAACTTTGTGTTGGTAACACTTATTATACTTCATTTCATGTTGGAGGGTACGAGATATTACTGCATTAGAAATAATTCTATGCAATTGGACCTACAAGAACAGCAATCATTTCGGCATTCCAGTCCTTCTTTCCGACGGTTTATAAAAGTGAAGACTTGTGATTGTGATGATAAAGTGGGATATTTTCTGCAGATTTTAGGTGAATATAGTTGAAAACTTTTCTTGCCTTGCAAGTATAAGCACGAAATTGTCATAGGAAAGCATAACTCAACAATCGGTTGAAAATCACCTTAAGTACAACGTTAGTCGTGGAATATTTTGATAAAGTTGCGCCAATACTGTGAAAAACACGACTATTTATTTGATAACATTTCCTGACACCGAAGAGAACGACTAATCTAGTCCTACAAAGGTATTAACGAGCAAATATTTCATGAGTCTTGTATGTGTTATATGATTTAAGTGGTGAAGTGATAATATTATTATTATAAGATACTTTAGCCTTTACTTAAGTATTCTAGTCACATGCAATAAAAGCTTATATTTGCGCTACATAACTCAATGTGAATGAAGGATATTGTGATCTTTCACCCTTTGTTGTTCACCCAGTTGCTTGAATGGCGATTGACGTACCTAATCTGATGTACCTAATCTGATATACCTAATCTGATGTACCTAATCCGATGTATCTTCTCTAGGTTGCGGAATGGATTTGTTCACGAGTTCCGACAACAGATCGATATCGCAGTACTTATACACTTTGAAGAAGTTGTTCATACATATATGGTTTATATAGCTTATCAGTAAGTTCACAATTCACTGTGGAATTTTAAGGGAGTGATACTCGTTTGATTATGTCATATTTGGCCAATTTCAGAGTGTCATGTGTTAAAAGTGTTCAGAATTTCTCTGATAAATGTTTTTCTTCGAAGTTACATCGCTTATTTTTATAGCAACTTTGGATTGCTGCATTCGAAGCAAATCCTTGGAAGGCTGAAAAAATACTGTTGCTTACTAAGGAAATATTCTTCGAACGCCTATTATTTATGATAAAATATTCATCCAATGACATATAACATAAATGGTCAGTCGAATGTATACGGTTTATATTGCCATGTACAATTACGTTTATGTAAATAGTTCACAGGGTTTTGCCATAAGGATTTTTGGAATTATTAACTAATTTTAAGTTAGTTTTTAGTTAAATAAATTAATTTATAAAATGTTTTTGAAAGAACTTGGTGATTTCACGTTTTTTCGTTATATTAGGCAATTTTATTTTGTGATATTTGACATTGGACAATATTTGACATCCGACTTGTACTTTTGATCAGGTGCATTCCCTCTTGGATCATTAAGTGTTTTGGTGGTATCGTGATTGCATCCATCCTCTTTCCCGCCCACAATAAATTAATGTCGGGTCTGCGGGTTGCATGAATTATAAAGGGAGAAAAATGTACCTGTGTCCCGATGACACTTCTAATTTGATATTACATTGTATAAATAAGGTTTTAATACTTTCTAGTCTACACTAATAATTGCCGTCCTTCAAGGTTTAGGATATATTAAAAGAGATTTCTGCTGTAGTAGCCAGTTACTTCGCCATAACAGCAGTGAAGTAATAATTATTCTTTTCCACTGACATTGAGATCTGGTGGTATGATGTTAACATTATATGTTGGAGCTATGTTGTATTCTGGTGCTAGGCTTTAATGCGAAGAACATTATTCGACTGGGCCAGTATCCTCCGAATTTTGTAAAAATATACTCGTCGAATAAAATGTTACTATATATCCCATATAAAACTCTCATATATATTTTTTCTTCGTATGCTCTGCTCACGTAGCATGGTGAAAGTAGACATTTAGCAAAAGTGTGTGTTATTATTTTGGTATCATCGAAATTTTTTGGCCACTGCTCAAACTTTCAGCTACGAAGGTTTGACTTTGCGTCAAAAAAATACTCGAATATTTAACGTTTTAGAGATGTGTCGACAGGTATCTTTACTTTAAGGAGGAACCATCATTTTAGGCATGTCCGAAAACTTGCCCTGATTTTAACATATATTATAGTCCATCGCTTTCCCTATCCAATGGTGTAAAAATATTGATATGTCATCGGCCATCTAACGAAGATATATGGATTTGAAAATGAAGGTTTTTCACGTTGAAATGCATTGTCCTTATGGGAGTATGATGACCTTCCTTCACATCAAAATTTTTATTTCAATTTTGGCCCGAAAAAAATTGTTAAAAAACTAAAGGAACGTGCTAGAGATATTAAAGCACATAATATATTTTTTCCAGCCTAGGTCATCGGATGTTTAACGTTAGTATTTAAGTTCAAAGAACATACTTCCGGTTTTCTTCCGAGGAAGGAGCCGGCAAGCTGCGATGAACACGGCAACGTTGCTAAGGAGCTCTTTCAATTTAATTACTCTTGTTTAAATTCTGTTTCTTATCATTTTTGCTATTATTATAAATAGTTTTCATAATTAATATTTTATATAACTCAATGTAAAGGCTTTAGTGCTGTTTCTGGAGTTAAATAAATAAATAAAATATGAAATGGGGTATAGAAATTAAGGAGACGACTTGAATTTTAATCTTCATAATGCCTATGTATATGGAATATGTATAAGGGGGTACTCATAGCAAACGTTTCCAACATCTTTCGTGAAATTGATTACTTTGCACATACTACGTTGGTTAATTTTTTACGGCTGCCAACATACGTCAAATCAGAATGTTCAAACCTATGTGTTCAGAATATTTGAAGTTTAGCAGCACCACTTCTTTATCGATCTCACTTGCGGTAGACGTTTTTCTTAATATAAAGGTATCTGTACACAGTAATGTAAATGAACCTATATATGTACGTATATATTCATGCAATCACGTGTTTAGCATTTCGACCAGATTCAGATAAAAATAAAGAGTCTGCAGTCTACTAAAACCGGAGAATGATCGACGAACGGGAGTTACAAGAAATCGGGTCTCAGGCAGTAGCGAAAACTTAGGATATCAGAAATCCCTGAAAGCATCTAAAGTTTTTATTAAGTTACCTTGCCATTAGCGAGAATAGGAAGCAAACCTGTTCATTAACCTCAATTTTTAAATTAGGATGCATAATTTGACCGTATGAGTTCAGATAATACAACAGTATTAGTGCAAGCATAATTATTATACCGGCTTTTATGCGCGTAAGTACATCGCATGTGTAAGGTTCGCCCTCCGTATATACTGTACCTTTTTTCATTTCCTCTTTAGTATGCCATTTTTCCATAATCTTAGAAGATAAAGTTTGCCTCAAACATTGTTTACGGACTCAAACGAAAGCTGACTAATTTCATAATTCAGTTATTTGATCATTTCTTGGTCACATTTGAATGGCAATTAACAATAGTAATAACATTTATTGAATATTGACCAGATTATTGTGAGTACTGGCTAAACTCGGCCACCATTTGCTGTGGATCAGTCTGATATGAAATGAATGGGAAAGTAAATAAAAGTATTTTAGCAAACTTAGATTAACCGAGAAAAGACATCATTCAATTCAGTGGCCTACCGTGTGTTGCTGTGGATATGCTGTGGAATGAAAGGAAAGGAAGAAAAATGATGTTTTTCACAGAAATTCATTTTTTTATTGTAAAGCTAATGGATTGACTACATTTTTTTCTTTGTCTGCTTTCTGCATAAACATAAAGATCAGACTCTGGAGTCTGAGACGCATAATTGCCCATGAGATAAGTAGTCGTTTTCCAGATTCAAACCGCACACTCGCAAAGATAGCCCTTGCGCAGGAATTGATAGTCATAGCGAACTCAAGGCGTATTGGAAGTTAATGTTCTATGTCCAGTCCGTAAGTTATAAAAACATTGAACTTTCTTTTTTCATAAACCTGCCCTTATGTTGAGTAAGGCTGCCTATTTTAAGAAATTTGGATTCAATAGGTTTTATTAATACGATCAATACGATCGTATTAATCAGAGATCAATACGATTCCACCAAAAATGAGATGGCGAAAAAGTGATGCTGAATTTGATGCATGAATGATGCCACGAAAAAATGACTGAAGTAAAAAAATAATGGGTGATGAAAAGGTAAATGACGAATGCAATATCTATTGCGTGAAGAAACCTACTGAATACTTGAAAATACAAAGGCTGCACACTTCTACCGCTGTCAACAAGATACCATAGGGTACCCCTCAACTTTTTATGCAATCTCGGTGTTACCATGTGCTTCTATTATACATTCATAATGCAATTTATCACGAAAATAAACAGTTAAGGCACATTTTCAAATATTTTTAAACAAAAAATAATTATATCTTTTCCTCAGTTCATTAATAAATATTGTAATAAAATTATGACTACATAGCAACGAATGCTGGAGTCAATACAATATTTAGTTTTCATTACGTACCTAAAACTTTTGTTTAACATATTGTTGCATGATATTTTACCCTGTGGATCTTTCTAATACATATTTTAAAATACGAAAGGCATCACAAAGCCTAAATTCACTCATTACCGCAAGTGATATAAATCATAAGAATACAGTATTTCAAAGCGCAGGTTCCTCCTTAAATAATGAAATTGATTGTTGATGTCAACTCCTATGCAAATACTGGAATGCTCTGCTTACGATTACATCATACAATGCACAACAGAGAACCACTTGGTGAACTTTGTATACTTAAATTTAGGATCTATTTGGTGAATTTTGATGAAATTGTAGATTAATTCTATATCCTTTCTATGTAATATTTTTTTTTAATTTGATGATTTGTGACAGTTGTGAAGAATGCTTTTTTTAATTCCTTTGTGAATGACTTTCACCTTGTCAATTCCACCTTGATGGACTCGCTGAAACTTTGACTCAAGTCGAACTTGGGATTTCGCCTCAATGTTTTAAATACATGCCTGGTGATGGTTAACCACCCTGCTGCGTGCCCTAGCGCTGATTTGCGGGCTATTATGTAGATGTAGGCGAATTCCACGGAATTCCGGAACCTAGTCGCCAATGGTCGCACGGCCTTCTTACCTAACTGCCATGCCTTCAATTAACGAACATAATTTTTGCCGAGAAAATGTGGATACGGTCATTTTGTTCCTATTCTCTAAATTTTTTAGGGCTATTAAATTTTAAATGATCAAATTTAGAGATAAATGTGATAGGATGCGGTGGTGAAGGAGATGCCCTTAGTTTGATTTTTGTGACATTGGGAATTTGTGGGAAATGATTTGGCTGGGCAAATGGTGGCTTAGTGAGCCCAAGGGCCCGTAATGTCTATAAGCATAACTTCGACATTCATATGCCCACTTATATAACATAACATACATTATGCCCACTGCCAAAAATTTGTAGTAGTTTGAACGGTGTTGTGCCGATGCCTATTGAATGGGAAGGTTTTCAGCACCAGCACTACCTTCATGTACATTTTACCGTGAGAGCCGTCGCAAGGGCGGGTGGCAGGGGGTAGTAGGTCACCAGCCGTGAAGTTACCTTCAGGTTAGAAAATGACTGTTAATTAACAATGAAGTACATTGTGCACCGGACTCCATGCATGACCAACATTTCCTCGTTGGCCCGATGCATGAACCCTCTCTTTGTCACCATGTTTGCCAATACACGAAGACATTCTTCATTCTTGGGAGATTTTCTTTCTTTAATTGCTCAATTTATGGAGAGAAACTGGCGTCAGCTGTTTACTATTACCTCAATCCAATAACAGCCATCGCAAACTTCACTCGCAAGTTTTCCTTGTTTGTCGGAATTCGAGGTCATTCACGGCATCCTTTGCTTGAGGACGATCCTTTTGAATTGTTTTCGGAAATTCCCGAGGGAACTTAAAGTAATTAAGAGCGGCATTAAAAATGTTAGTTATCTGATTTAACTGGAAAGTGCTCGTTAAGGGGTATTTCTAATGCTGCATTTAAAGTCAACTGAAGGTATTTTCTACGAAAGAATGCTACGTTAAGCAGGTAAACACTCTCCGCAAAATATTTATTTCTTATGCATTGTGAGTGGTTGACTTTTGGTAAATAAATAGCTCTAACTTGTGAATTCTCTGTCATTTTCTGTGTGAAATTTGCCGTTTAGCCGTAAACACATTAGCACTTAAATTTACATGATATAAAAGTTATAGGCAATATTATTCCTGTTGTTATCGGTCCGATGGAAAATATTTACTCTAATTCGAGAGTATTAAGTTTTTTTCGCAGCAGTTTTATTTTTGTATGCAGATGTAGCTTTAAGAAATATTTTCTGGTATTGTTAAGAATGGCTGAGAAACAGCGAAAATTGACTCTGCCTTCACTGGTTGCTGAGAAATTCTACGAAACTATTTGGACTGAAGAAAGAATTTTAACTCGTTCATAATATCACGACGTTCTTCAAATGTCTATCGAATTCCTTTTTGACGTCAATTTTGTTTCATTTTAGCTACATGTCAAGTTACTTCTTATGACTGTACGACGTTATTTGCGGTGCTCATTTTTATCCCGCTTTTCACTTTGGATTGGAATGCATAACTAATTGTCATTAAGAGTCAAATTTTAATTTTGAACCTAGAATAATATGCAAGTTGTTATCCTTAATTTTCTATTTACATGCGGTACATTTTTAATTTATAGGTAATTTTACATTGTATCCAAGGCTTCAAATAGCTGCTTTCCGTTTTATAAATCGAATTTGTAAAATATATGGTATCCATAATTTGTTGTTTTTCTTTTTTATATTTACTTGAAATGAATGTATGTCGACCCACTGTTTAATGGTTAATCGTGACCATACATGGATAAAATTAAAATATATTATACTTGATCGAGCATTAGAGTATTTACGTATTAATTTAGTATTAAAAAAATATGCAATGGATGCAGATAAGTACTTTTTTCTACACTCTGATAATTTATTTTAACATGCAAGGCATACTTTGATTCTTTAGCTCTCTTGACCAATTTTTTTATATTCCTACGTTTTTGGGATAATAACTATCTTTGAAGTCCTAAACGACTTCTACGGTGACCGAATTTTAACTTATTTATGAACAATAAAACTATATTTTTACGAAAAGAAGTATATTATCTCGGCACGACAGGCAGCTAATTACTGCGCTAAAACTAGTTTACATTTTAGCAGCGGGTAATTTGAGAATCTTTAAAAATTTATTTTTACTGTTTAGAATTTTACTTAAATATATGATTAAGACTTGTTTTTTTATTGTGATCCTATGTCATGTTATTATTAGGGGTCCAAGGAAATCGCTTTATCGACATAACGCGATATTGCATGAAAATGCGGCCATAAGACGGTAAAACAAAAATTCATTACGCTTCGGACAAAGTATCTAAAAAAAAATGCTTTTTTTATTGCATCCGTAGGTGGTGCAACTGTTACAAAATATACTCACTGTAATCACTGTTGGTCTCTTAAACCAAACATAACTTGATTCTTTTCGAATAAAACGAACGATGGAGATACGAGTCTGTTGGTGAGTTTCGCCGAATACTTTATGGTGGAAAAGTAATAGTTTCAACAAATGGAATTCCGGCAAAACTCTTGTCTATTCACGAAAAAATCACACATTGGAACTGGTTGCCGCTATGTCCGTTTACAAATCGAAGAAAGCTCGTATACATCATCGACGCTTGCCGCACGATGCGAGCTTCGCTTACTCTAGTTACATATTTATCATTAATTTATAAGAGGCCATACAAAGTGCCTCTTTTTCAATTCGTAATTTACATATAGCTTATGAATTGCACGCTTGAATTACTGAGAAAAAATTCCTCTACGCTGCTATCACTAAGAGCCATTGTCGCTATATTCCGTCGATATCATCCTCAGGAATACGCCGAGATGCCCGAGTTTGAGATGCTACACCCTCCGAAAGAGGAAACCGATTTTAAAGCAGTGAAATGTATTTCATAGAATAGTTTTAATTTGTACATTTATTTATTAAAATATATTTTTTTTCGCAGATAAACTTCTACAAAATTTTATTTGGGTTATTAATTTTTTTCGTGACTTAAAATTCAATGACCCAGATTGAGGTCGTTTACCATGTTTTATTTATTGCCAAATCTGATAGAGGTTGTAAAATAATAGGACTGGAATTTTTCTGTTTTCTGGTCCATCAATTATTTGTCGTGTTATAAACGGCGAAATACAGAAGCGTTTTACCCTTTCGGAGAAGTGCAACCTCTGAGGTCATCGAGTTCGTCCAATTACAACTGAGCCCGCGAAGTTACTTCGCCTTATCGCAATGGGCGGGACACAGTTGACCCTGCCAATGGAAGTAGTTGCGACAGGATCTGTACCAGCAGACCATCCGAGAACACCTCCCCCCTCCACTCCCTTCCCTTTCCCTAAAAGCAGGTCTTAAAAAATGGTCGCATTAAAATTAACCCAATAAAATTATTCATACAATGTGCATTATCATGTCTGCTTGTAAGCTGTAGGGTTTTCTCTTCTGTTTGCCAAACCACAATAGATCTCTAATATGGAACCCTTGCACAATAGTACAGTTAATTATTTGAGCAAATTAAAAAAGTTTTTAATGTATATTCGGTATCACGTTAATACCATCATGGAGAATCATATAAATACGATGACTTTTAGGAAATATTTCATTTCTGTTAAGAATTTGATTGGAGAATATTGTTAGATCTTCTATTTTTACATTGTGTAGTAAATAAAGGAGAATGTAGCACGCTGTTGAATCGATTAAATTTCCATGTTCCATCGGAAAAATGTAGAAATATGATGATATTTTATGTCAAAAATGTTAATAGTGAATACTTTAAAAATTGTCCTAGGTTTGTATTACACATGAAAAATATTGTAACGAGCTCAATTTGTACCAAGATAGAATTATTTTTTAAGAAAGCTAATTTGAAAACTAAACACAGTGATAATGTCGTTGTTGATATGTATATTTAATACTTTATACAGGTGTTTAACCATATGATATTTATGAATGACCATGTTAATAAGATTTCAATTTTTCTTGTTTGATCGTAATTTGTTTACCCTATAAATATAATTCTATGTTTAATAAACACCAAAAACAATATTTCAAATTAAAAAATATTCGAAATGTAGAATTTTAGCTTTTTAATGATTTTTTATATAGCCAGTGTCTGGTGTCATTGGAAAACTGAACTTAGAAACTATCACCAGCACAATCCACAGTTGAATCCCAGTGTTTCAAATGTCTATTTTTCAGAAAAAAAAGAATTAATTAGAGTTGCATTTCAATTATATGTTGTTAACTCTCTGTTGTGCACTCTAATCTCCTTTATTGTAACTGTCAACTCAAATTAATGTTTGCCTTGAAACAAACACTCAATGCATTTGTAATTTAACGAGATAAATAAAAGATATAGGTACAGCTGTTTCAAATCTTTTTCATTTTAATAGTTATTTAAGAATTTGTTAGATGAAATTAGGAGTTGGTAAAAGGTGTGGATAAAAAAGGTAATAAAAGGGCATGGCGTTTTGAAATAAGTGATTGGGGGAAGGACGTTCGGTAAGTGGGGAAGAGGGAGGAGGTTGGCCACGATCAGCGTCTTCATCGTAAGTGTTCACGAGAAACTAAGAGGTTCATAAAGGAGGAATCCATCTGCGACTCATCGTGAGTTCCATTGGATCTCCCACCTACGACCTGGCCTACCATCTTGCTCTCGGACTTCAACTTTTCGTCGGAAATAAGGATTCTTGCGCGAAAAACTCAGCAGAATTCATCTCAAAAATAAAAAAATTTACAATCACAGAGAATGACATCATAGTTTCTTTCAATGTTTTTTCTCTCTTCACCAAGGTGCCCATAGATGAATCCGTGCGAATCCTGAGGAAATTATTCGACCACAGTCTACCGGCGGATAACCCAAAACTGGCCGATTTCTGCCTGGGAAGTAATTATTTCCTGTGGGACAGTGATTACTACGAGCAAAATTATGGAGCACTCATGAGAAGCCCACTCTCCCCCGTCGTGGCCAACGTCTTCATGGAGCATTTCAAGGAAGATGCCCTCGCCGCTTGCAGCCTAAGACCTTCATGTTCGATCCGTTACGTGGACGATACATTCGTCATCTGGCCACACGGAGTAGAGAGACTGGAGACGTTCAAAAAAGAACTCAATTCTATACATCAGTCGATATAATTCAACAATGGAGTTGGAAGAGGGTGGATGCCTACCATTCCTTGATGTTTTGGTTTAGAGGGGAGAAGATGGGTTCCTGCAGCACAGTGTCTACCGGAAGAAAACACACTCTGACCGGTACCGCCACGCAGCCTCCCACCATCAACCCAGACAAAAAGCGGTATTTGCTAAAACTCTTATACACAGGGCCAGTGTTCTTTGTGACAAATCTTAGCTCAAGACCGAGGAAGAACATATACACAACGCTCGCGTGAGAAGTGGCTACTCGGAGTCATACGTACGATGGAATTTTGAAGTCAAGACCAAGCAATAAGAAGGTGACTTCCCGAAGCCCAGGGCTCGCGCCATCATCCCTTACATCGCCGGGACAACCGAATGGATCTCTCGGATACTATGTAGGTTGACATAGACTGAAGGAGCACCAAAGAGCTATAGCACGCAGCAACATAAAGGAATCAGCCATCGCAAAAAATATTTTATACAGGAGGACTGGGGGATAATCACATATGCACGGAGGAAACACGGTGTTGTCGCGGTAAAAACATTATTTCCCTCGACTCATCCGCGAGGCAATCGAAATTGGGCGACGGCCGGAGAATTTCATCCGGGACGATGGCATTCGACTGGGTGCCCCATGGAAGCGATTGCTTCGGAAAGAGAGTTGCGGGGTCAACAACCTGAGGCAGCCGACCATGACGACCCTCTCAGGAGACACCCTAAACATTCACAGCGGCCACAGGAGAGGGAGGGGGGAAGTGGTCAACTGTAATACTCCCCTTAGTGATTGTCACCAGACAAACACGCTATGGTGCGGAAGAGGGGGGACCCCCTCCACAAAAAATACCAGGTGTAAGATAAATAACTTTAATTCACTCTGAAGTTGCAACATGGATAGGACACGAAAGATCGGTCGACAATCGCCACACGCAGCTGCTCCCAAAATGCATAATGGACATCAGATTATATTCCCATTACATATAGATCACAGTATCAGGCGCCACGTAGTGGAATTTATACATATTGGATGAGTAAAAAACTTTAGCAATTTTCCACAATGTATTTTAAAATAATAAAATTACACAACACGTGTTTCGGCTTACTAAGCCATCAGCAGGTGTACACTTATAAACTTCCGTGACAGCAGCGCAATATATAGGAAACGGGAAGGGGATGGGGATAGGGGAATTGGTTGGGGGGGGGGGGGGGAAGAGGATGAAGCACTCTAAGGAGTTTGTCCTTGGGACTGTATTAGGTAAGTGGTGGGTTATTTGAAAAAGGAATAGCTAACAATGGGGAATGGATTCGGAAAAGTTGGTCATTCAACAAGAGGTCATTATCACTATGTATAATTTCCCACTGTTCCCATGCGTCCAGTCTTGGGCCTTTTCTTTCAATATGCAGGATTTCCGGAACAAAGAGGCAATGGTGCGATGTCTCCAGGAGGTGTTTGGCCAGCAGTGACGATTTGTCTCCCTTATCCACACACCTTCGATGCTCTTGAAGGCTGGTGGTAAAATCCCTGCCCGTCTGTCCAACGTAATATTTATCACAGCTGAGGCACTTGACTTTGTAGACGCCTGAATGGAGTTTTGGGTCAATGGCGTCCTTGCTTTTGCACAAAATGTTCGATAAGGTACACGGATTGTAAAAACACACTTTAAATTTGTCCTTTGGGAATATTCTCTTAAGTTTGTAAGAGAGATTACCAACAAATGGTAGCCTACACCAAGTTCTTTTATCCGGTTCAAAAGCTGGGATAGCGGTTATTTCGGAAATAGCTATTTTTGTGAGCTTTTTACGCAGGAGTTTGTTTATAATATCTCTTTTGTACCCATTGGACGATTGGAAGTTTATAAGTGTACACCTGATGATGGCTTAGTAAGCCGAAACACGTGTTGTGTAATTTTATTATTTTAAAATACATTGTGGAAAATTGCTAAAGTTTTTTACTCATCCAATCCCATTACATACATGAATATACTAAATATTTAATGGAACCTTCTCATTTACGTTAAACTTGTGTGCGCAAAAGTATTTCCGACTTCAATTAACTTAACTACAAAAGAAGAGAGGTAGCCTACTGCTACCTGAATGTAACTAATTGCTTACCTGAATTATCATGTCCTTCTGACAGGGTCGCATCCAATCACACTACTAGTGAAATAATTGTCAGATGCCGCGCAGAACTGCTATATAGCGGTACGAGAGAACACATTAACGGACACTACAGCGGTTACACTATTGCAGACATACACGCCACGTCAAACACTAGTTACGCAACACTTAGAACAAGGATTACCCTCCATCAACAATTCAATCCCCAACACACACTATTTGCACCTTCATACCAAGCTCAAAAAATATTTCAACAACAGAATAACAATGGATAGCTGGTTCTCTTCCAATAATTTCACAGCAAAACTTCTACAAGCACAGACAAACGAAACTACTTCGTAAAACCCTTCTCAGCCGATCGGAAAGTTCCGGTCTCGCACGAAGGAAGCCAGATACTGAAACGCAATACCTACGCATCGGAACAAGCCCTTGCAGTCCTTCTATTCACGAGGAAGGAGTCAAACGCGGAATAGCTCATAAATCGGCCAAGTTATATTGTCGAGCAATAAAGACAGCTGGATATAAGCTATTTCGTAAATGCATTCCATCATGATTATTTTCTGCCAAGATACAACTAAGCACTATGATGTGATGCTAATGATGTTATGAACAATGTAATCTGATAATAACGGTATTCAGTCACTTTAGAGTAACTCGAGAACTGAATAACATTCAAGGAATGACTACGATTTAGACTGAATAATAATCCTATATTTCCCCCCATATTTCAAGAAGCTTTCCGGTGGAAAAAACCTCAAGTATTCTACATTTTATTTAGCTACGAAAAAAAAAATTACAGAAGATATTCAAAGGCATGTGTATGTAGATTTTAAATGATTCGATAACTAAAAAAACTAATTTCCTGCCACGCACTTCTGCGGTGGCTCGTGGGATATTTTGGGCATGTAGAATTTATTGAAAAAATGCAGAAGTAACCACAGAACAGGAGGATGAAACGCAGGTTCCTTGAGGCCTGTTCGAAAGAAAGCTCTTCATAACGATTTCATCATTTCCTTCCAAGACACGATTAATTTAATTGAGAGTGTAAATAAATATGACAAGCATTAATGAACATAAATAGTTCCTCTGCGGATATTAAACTCCTAATCGCACGTCTCAGATGTATGAGATATAATACAGTTGTTCAAAATTTTAAATCTATTAGCTAAAGAATGTTTTGGCAGCGTTTCGTCCTAAGACTTCTTTGTACCTAAGAATATAATATATATATATATATATACAGAAAATTGATGTATTTTAGGTACATTTCGCTAAAGGGAAGTTAAAATGATCAAATATAAATATCAACTATAATGAGCTGTCCTTGACATGGCTATAATGAGTTGTCTATGACATGTACATGGGTGAAACCATAGAATAGAGTAAGTAGGGCTTACCGCCTACCCTCAATTATTACACGTAAGTGCCTTTACGAGGTATGCTATGGAAGGAATTATAAGAGAACAGCAGGGAGATTACTAATTTGGGTCAGATAATATGCTTTCGACAATCATACCTACCTCAGGAGAAATAAATGCTTCCTCAATTACATTGAAGAACTTTGTTTGACAAGTTAAACAAGGGGGAATAATTTTTTTTTCAAAATAGTTACCATTGCGTAGAAGTAGATGTAACTTTTCATTGCACTAGAGATTTCAGATACTTTATATTGTATTTTGTTTTGTTTTTCTTCGGCCTACGCTATCTCAGAGTTCTGTCGACCTGTTCCCTTGCACATTGCCCTTCTCCTGCACATGGTTGCAAAGGGAAGAGCTGAATGTTTTTTCGAGCATATTCTCATGAGAAAAGATCCTCTTTAGTCATCAATCCCTCTCATCAGACCTCTGAATTATTCAAAGCCGTAAGCTTTAAGGTGACACTAAATATTCTTCTACTTCTTATTAATATATACTAATTAACTTTCAAGCCACGTTTAGGGTGTGTGGCAGGGGATGATTTCTCACCAAATTTAAAACTCGTACATGCACTAACGTTTATGTACTCTACTTACCTACAGAGAAATTTCTATGTTTAACCTGCGAGACTTTGTTAAAAAACTATTTATTACATGAATTTCTATGCATAACAAGGCCTGGTGAAGAAAATTGTGGAAGGACAATTCAACGGTAAGAATGGCAGACGAAGGCCTCTCGTAAAATGTATAGATCCACCGATGTAGAGTGTGAAAGAGAAGAAATACGAAAATATGAAGAGATTATCTGATAGGAGGGTCCGCTAATGAGAACGTCTACAGGAAAGCTGACGAAACTGTTGTCCGCTACGCAAAAAACGCGGATGATGATCAGAAATGCAGAATTCATCCAAGTTTTCCTGCCTCGGTGGCGGCGGGGTTAAAACCTCGCCTGCCATTCCGAAGGTCGCGGGTTCGAGTCCCGCCTGGGTAAAAGTCAACTGTCAAGGGAATGGGTGTTTTTAAATGTGTTGTCCATATATATATATTAAAATGATCGTAATTGGGGTCACCTGTGATCATTATAGAAATTATTATTATTATTATAAGTAAACTGTGTAAACTTGGGAACGAATAAAGTGGCAGAGTATTCCGAAAATAACTCTGGAAACCTGTGTTAAATTTCATTGTTAGGTTATTTTAAATCCCGTGCCTAACAAATTCCAAGGAGTAATCTTGTCGTTGGTAGAGACAATGGTATAGGATAGCCGTTATATACCTTTTTTGAATTTGAAATTTATATAGCTTCATGAAATGAGTTTACTTTAACGTGAGCATGCGGTCATACACATTACACTAATACAGATTGAGGTAAGATACAGATAAGTTGGTAAATTGCTGAAGATTAGATAATGCTCATATGGAATTTTGACATATTTAATGCGTTTTACTATCATATGGCAAACTTTTCAACTACATCTGGATATACGTAACAGGCTGCAATCCTTGGTGAAGGTGTTTGGCAGGGGATGGATACGCAGGAAAACTGTTCAAGCACTGCTTTATCTTACAAAAACTATTCAGACATAAATGTATTACTATGGGTGAAGTGTATCACAAACATACTTTTGATTCTCCTAAACTGAGATTTCCAGCTCACGCACACAAATAATTAGCTTCCGAAATGTCTCCATATCTAAAAAAATATCAAAAAACACGCCGTGCGTTACGTTAGGTTTCCAGGGGTTCTCAGAAAAATCCTTTCAGTCCTAACGAAAAATTACTTACGAAAATTACGGACGCACCTCCGTGCAATGTGTTTCTAATATTAAACACTGAGCGGCTATTCACTGGTCTCACGTCCCGGAGAAGAAAGTGACCGACCGTCTTATGTGGCTACCTGTTAGGACAGTGAGCAACATCAGTGAATCTACTTGCTAGCCTTAATGCCTATTCAAACACCAAGTCAGCCATTCTTGACGTCAGTGCTAGGTAATATGTGTGCAATGGATCGTTAGTTAGGGGAATTTAGCTTCTAGTGAACTTTTGGAATATTAATTGGTTCCTTTGATTTTTGTGATGTTTATTTTTATTTATTTGTATTCTATTGACCCTAAAGCGACACAGGGCAACCTTTACATCGGGTATTTCAACTATTATCAAGTATACAAGCACAGACATCCAAGCTCCAGGAAGTGAAAATCTTCCTCAAGGCGGTATTCAAAGCCGCGACCCTGATATTCACTGATGAGGGATTTACCCCGTCGCCACTGGGCCCGGAAAGTGTCAATAAAAAATATTAGCATAAAAGCAAAATTCCATAACTGATATTCTGATTACCAAAATTGTTTTCTTTTGTAAATATCGCATTTTATAAATTCTATACGTACCGATGTACGTTAGGGTATTTACGTATTCGTTTCAGTCCATTTCGCACTTCTTCCAGTACAAACTTACCCTTCGTTCACTATTTTTATAAATAGGGGTCCAGGGAAATCGCTTTATCGATATAATGTGACGTTACACGAAAATGCGGCCATAAAACGATAAAACACGAATTCATTACGTTTCGGACGAAGTATCGAAAAAATACTCTTTTTATTGTATTCGTAGGTGGCGCAACTTTTACAGAATATACGACTGAAATCAATGTTGGTCTATTAAACCAAGCATAACGGGCTGTTTTTCGAAAATAACAAACGCTGGAGAAACGAGTCTGTTTGTGGGTTTCGCCGCATATTGTACGGTGGAAAAATAACAGGTTTAAGAAATGGATTTACGGCAAAACTTTTGTCTTTTCACGGAAAATTTTATAACGAAACTAGTCGCCGCTAGTCACGGTTCCAAATCGAAGAAAGCTTGTAAACATTGTCGACGGTTGCCACTCGATGCGAGCTACGCTTACTCTAGTTACATATTTATCATTAATTTATCAGAGGCCACACATTGTGCCTCTTCTTCCATATCTTAATTTAACAGATATCTAATGAATTTTACGTTAAAATTACTGAGAACTAATTCCTCTACACTGCTGTCAATATGAGCCATTGTCGCTATGTCCCGTCGAGAACGTCGTAGAGAATACGCCGAGATGCACGAGTTTGAGCTGTTACACCTACCGAAAGAGGGAACCGATTTCAATGCAGTGAAATGTAATTTATAGAACTTTTATTTCTACATTTATTTATGAAAATAAATGTTTGTCCCTGATAAACGTTTACGAACTTTATTTCGAACTTTTTTCGCGACTTATTTTTCGTTGACCAAGAATAGCGTGCCTATTATTCTGTTCCTTGACCTCATATTAAATAGAAATATTTCAGCTAAATAAAGAAAATAACAAGTTTTTATATATTTCAAATATTAAAAATTGCTAAGATATTTGTAAAACCATGTCATGAAACTAGCTACTTGACTGAAACTTGAGTGGGACCACTGCAGTCCCAGCATGGAAAGTATAGAGAAGGAGAGAAATAATGATAACCAGTATGCACTAACCTAACTGCATTAAAGTTGGTTTTCTCTTTTGGAAGAGATAGCTGCTCAGACTCAGGGACATCGATATACTTTACTCGCAGACCTTTACAGAACTGTGCGCGAATTACATGCAACATGTTTACCCGGTCACAGTAATTCCACAGGTCATTTTATCAGATCTGAGGTAAATATTTCCAACTGTAATATTTAATGTAAATTATCAATTTACTTGAACTTTGCCATTAGTTTGTGGATTTATAACTAGCCAGAATATGAAGGTGCATCAATGCTTTCTGCATACTTATTACACTTATAAAAGTTTATGTATACAATGGTTCATCATTGGTAGTAAATTAATTTTTTTATAGATTTGACATTTAAACCTAGAGTTAAATTATATAATCAAATCACGTTTTAGTATTTTCCGCCACCACGCAATAAATAAATAAATTACAGCAGATTAACATTTAACATACGCATTGCAATTCTAGTATCCTAGGTATTCGAAATTTGAGATATTCAAAAATTCGAGTCATGATTTGATATTTGAATTCGAGAAATCTGCTATTAGGACCGCCTCTAGCTAGTACACCTCTTAACCAGGACCCTTTGAAGAAAATTCAGTCAATTCCTCCCTTTGAAGAGTACTCCGAGAACGTTTTGCTATATTAAGGAAAGCTGTTGGAGATGTGCTGGTAAATGCGAAAAACACAGGCATACCCTTATGGAAATTTCAGATCAGGTCTGATCTGATCCAGATCAGGTCTGATCTGACCTGATCAGGTCTGATCTGAACCTGATCAGGTATGATGTGAACCTGATCAGGTCTGATCTGACTTGAACAAGTCTAATCTAAACCTGATCAGGTCTGATTTGACCTGATCTAAATCTGATCAGGTCTGCACTGAACCTTGGTTTTCAACTTCAACCTTGGTTTTGTAGGATATTTTTGTCACATGACAATAATACCTGAGTATAATGTTTTCAAGTCATTTTTTGACCTTGTACACTATGAAGAAATATTTCATCATAGTCCACAAAAAATCGTGTATTTCTTCAATGTCTACATAAGGAATCAATATTATGATGAATAATGCATATACGCTGATGGGAGTTTCTCTCTGGGAACTGTGCCAGAAGGATCCCGAATGTTTCAGGCGAAGGAGTAACAAATGGATATTATATTAATAGTTTAAATCTAATGGATGACTGAAGGCCGTTTTACACGGTACATTTTTTGTACAATTTCTTGTACAAACGCTGGTACGAGAAAATTGTTCCGATTGATCGCAGTACTGGCAGTGAATTTCGGAACGCGCCTAGGGTTGAATGTTGGGAAACAACGGTACATTCACGCAACTTTCACATTGAACGGCGTGTGACCATCGTGTAATTGGTGATAATTGTATTATTAATTATATATGTATTATTAGTCTTTTACTCCGATGGAAGGAATCAGTTGAATCGTCAAGCAGCGATATTTACACCGCTATTCTTGGAGCATAAATTAGTAAGGTAAGGGTCATTCATTCTCTTATTAATTAATGTGCTTGCTAAATAACGTTCACAACAACTCCTTACACACTGAAAATGTATTTCAAGCATTGGCGATGTACTGCATTTAGTAGCCATACCTGTAAAACAGTGCATGATATTGCGTTACTTTATAATCGTGAATATGCATAAGCCAATCAGTTGAAAGAAGGATTTTGTGTTTTCCCGGCGCATAGAATTAAAGACGTATTGTGTTTCCAATCGGGTTAATTGCTATAGAGCCTTTTGAGGCAAGCAACCCTTTCATTTGGTTTGATTCCAGAGTTATTCTTTGATTAGTCAAACTGCTTAAGTTTGCAACATTTTACATGAATGTTATTTTAATCGACTTTGCAGCGCGAAAGAAAACAACATTGTGCGGTGAAGTGAGTGACACTACAAAAATAAAGTACTGTCATCATACTAAAGAGGATATTTAGGGATGAACCTGAACTTATCATTTTCTTGGTGGAAGTGAAGAGGAAATAATTACTGATTGGAAATATAGGATATAACTATGGGTAAGTAGTTATTCCTGAAATTTAAGTAGTTTTGTACTTGTTGGCCTAATGTTATGATTCAATACTAAGGAAAGCCTCGAGATTACTTATGAAATGCAATGTTGTAGATTCCTGGACTTTATAACTTGTATCTAAGTAATACACATTACTATTGAGTAATATAACCAGGCAAAAGCATTGCAATAGTCTATAATTGCCATAAATGCTTATACCCCAAGATAAAAAGAATTAATAGGTTTTACCTGAGTGCTTTCTATATTATGGTAATCATATACCTTTTCTATTCCTACAGATGTTCTTGGGCATCATGAGTGGAGAGGCGTTCCTTTTAAAGACTTGGAAAATATAAAATGGAGCAGCGGTTCAATATGTGGACAAGAAAAGGGCTTTCAATGTAATATGAGAGTGTAAATTGATGTCGATTATATTTTCATAATTGCTCTTTTTTTAAAGTATTTCGGTGGCCTATAAAATGTTATTTTTAACATAAAAGAGGTAGTATTTATTGACCTAAAATAGATTTAAATCCTGATCAGGATTGCCAGATCAGACCTGATCTCGAATTTCCAGATCAGGATTTAGATCAGCTCATTTCCTGATCTGGAATTTCCAGATCAGACCTGATCTAAAATTTTCAGATCAGGATTTAGATCAGCTCATTTCCTGATCTGGAATTTCCAGATCAGACCTGATCTGAAATTTCCATAAGGGTAGACATTATGGTAATCCTCTGCTCAATGAAAGAAGACAACGAAGTATTTGCTAAATTTGCAAAGTAATCCTTGTGGGTACCCACAAACCAATTGGACGGTGAGATGTTATTCCATCAGTATTCCATTGTAGTCAGCGAACGTTGACATCGATTGAAACAGAAAATGCTGTGACTTTCACAATGATTGGATTCAAGTAACTTAGGCACTTAAGCTCTACACATCATGGTAACCTAAAGTAAATGAACGTTTACACAGTCAATTTTAAGAAATACCAATACAAGTAAGGCAAGCACAATATATCAGTTTCTTACTCGAGCTGTCAATTAGTGTACAATCAAAATGAGCTCTGTTCTTAACAGTTTTAATTAATAGCTACTTCTTTTAAGTATAATGACAACGTATGATGCTTATATCTTACAATATGTTTGTGCCCTTGGAAGGTACAGTAAAAAGATTGTACTTTTTTGTGTTTTGGAATCTTATTTGTACTGGAAATGCAAAAATTAGCATAAAACTATATTGAAATAATTTTGAGATTCTTGAAACTAATTTTGAATTTTAATTAAACTATTTTCCTGGACCTATAGACATATTTTTTGTAAAGTACATGAATAGGAAAATTTGTTATACCTAGTACCTTTGTCTTAAATGCGCTGTTTTTTACAATTACACAGACACCTTTTTTTAAAGAATATACATTAATAACACGAGGCAAAAATTATTTTCATTCATCCTCAAATAATTTCTGATAGTTCTTTACTTTTAAAGTTGTTTAATAATGCATAATGCATGATTATTTTCCTGATCCATGCCCAATCATTTTCTTGTATTTTACTTTCGTTCCTCATTGTTTGTCTGTAATCTAATATCGTTTTGGATGAGCAGTAATCTCTTTAGCCTTGATATGTCTGCATCTATATAGTACCCTGCAAGCCGTCATTAAGGTGCGTGGCAGAGGGTGAATATTCACCATACGTGCTCTACCATTCATACTTAAAGAGGTTTAGAAATTTTAGAGGAAATATAAAACTTAAGAATATAAGATTTAAAAAGCAGAGGAAGCATGCATTATGGTGCTCTTCGTTGAGTTAGCTAAAATTCTATATACCGACATGTAATGTCCTTGGTTACCTATTTATACACTTGGGTCCATACCATCTATATATATAAAAATGAATGTATGTGTGTGTGTGTGTGTGTCCTTTATACATTACTACACCATTCATCGGATCGCCATGAAACTTTGGGATGTTGTTGAGTACATTCCCGAAAAGAGGACTACGGAATCGATATTTCAACATCGATACTTTATCGATATAATATCGCTAAAGTATCGATAAATCGATACATTATTGATACAAAAGTGAGGTGAAATTATTTAGTTTTTTAAAAGGAATGTATCGTTGCAATATCGATACTGTATCGAATGTATATAATGTGTTTGTCCTTTATGCATTACTACACCATTCATCGGATCGCCATGAAACTTTGGGAAGTTATTGAGTACACTCCGCGAAGGTTTCTACAAAATCGATAATTCAATGTCGATACTGTATCGATATAATATCGATAAAATATGGATACATCGATACATTGTTGATACAAAATTGAGGTGAAAATATTTAGGTGTTTTTTATCAAAGTTTTATAAAGTATCATTACAATATCGATACAATATTGATAACTTCATGCATTACCACAACATTCATCCAATTTCCATTGAGCTTTGGTTAGTTGTTTTGTTCACTCCATGAAGGTTTGTACAATATCGAGAATACAATATCGACACTGGAGACGGGATGTGCCTCCCATTGAACTTGCAATTCATTGAAACACTCACGTGCAACATATTCAAATCATCCGGCATGGGACAAATATTTCAGAAATGCCAACTTATTGCTTGGGATGAATGCACAATGGTGCACAAAGCATCGCTCGAGGCTCTGGATCGATCATTGCAAGATTTCCGTGGAATCCTGAGACCATTTGAGAACGCATTAATATTGCTTGCACGACATTTCAGGCAAACATTACCTGTAATTCCTCGATTGACACTAGCGGATGAAATAAATGCTTGCCTGAAATATTCTACTTTGTGACGACACGTAAAGACGTTAAAATTATATACAAATATGCGTGTTCAGCTGCAAAACAATCGATTAGCTGAGATATACTTACATAAATTGCTGAAAATTGGGAACGGAAAGGTGCCGGTTGATCTGACCTCAGGTAAAATTCATTGCCTCATAAATTTTGCAATTTAGTAACGTCAAAAGAAGAAATGGTTGAAAAAGTATTTCCCAATATTCAAATAAATTATAAGGATCACAATTGGCTAAGTGAACGAGCTATTCTAGCGGCCAAGAATAAAAACTTCTGCGAACTAAACAATATTATTCAGTCTAACACTCTAAACGACGCAGGCACATATGTACAAGACCGTCGACGATGTTGTGGAAGCAGATGATTCAATTGGTTATTGAACGGAATTTTTGAATTTACTCGATCTGCCAGGGATGCCACCGCACGTACTGAAATTGAAAATGTCGTGCCAATCATCATGTTGCTAAATATCAACCAGCCAAAGCTTTGCAACGGCACGCGGCTTTCAGTAAATAACTTAATGAGCAACGTCGTAGAATCCACAATCTGGACAGGAACTTTCAAAGGCGAAGATGTCCTCATTCCTCGCATTCCTATGTATCCAACAGATATGCCATTTCAATTTAAGTGATTTTATTCCCAATTCGATTGGTATTTGCATTCACCATCAACAAAGTTCAGGGCCAATCTTTAGAACTATGCGGTTTAGATCTAGACACGGATTGCTTCTCACATGTACGTGTATTTTGTTGCGTGTGTGTTGCGTGTTCTACGTGTATGTTGCGTGTTCTAGAGTCGGCAAACCAGACAATGTCTATATCTGCACAGACAATGGAACAACAAAAAATATTGTATACCCATAAGAATTGTGAAATTAAACATACTATAAACGTGCCCTTTCCATTTAACCAGATTGAGCCACAGCAACGCGTGGCCGGGTCAGCTTGTTGAATATAAATACGGCAATTCAGATCCCTGATATTACGAGGAAAGATGATATCCCATTGGTGCTGTCGTCTTGGTGTTTGATGTAAATTTTTACTATGACGTTGACAACTTATTCAAAGAGACTACGGATAATACTGTAAATGATTTTAATATCACCAGGGATAAAGGGGTTTCTATAACTGAGCTAATGTAGCCACGGAGCGCCGTTTAGAGGAAGGAAAGGTTGGAAATAATACTGTGATGTAGATTTATGTTTTATACGAAAACAATTTTTTGACATTAATGGATGAAAACGAGATTTTTCCTCGGGGAAGTTGTCCTTATAATTATTAGAAATGAAAAAATGAAAGAAAGTACTACAATGGCCTAAAGTACAGTAAATTAGATGGGCGTAAAGTCTTATATTAAAATATATTCACATTATGCTTGATGATGATTGAATTTCAATACGGATCCTTCTTCCGCCCACAATAGATTGGCTGTCTGACGTGAAATTCAATCCTGCGTCGAGTATGGTCTCATCAGTAAGCTTAGGTATAAGGGGCATAAGTAAGGTTAGATCTTACAAGTTATAGCCACTTAAAACCTAACGCTGCCATTTGTACGGCCACTAAAACTGACTATATTTCTTTTATGTATGACATTAAATCATCTTTTAAACCTACATTCCATGTGGATGAATGATTTTTCATTACCGGTAGGATTAGTTGGCTCATTGGTCGCTGAATTACGTGCAGATTATGACGTTAATGAAGCTGAGGAGTCAAGTAGATCAAAGTGTGCATCACACCGTTGTTTAGATGAGCGGCAGTTGTTTAGATGAGCGGCAGTTGTTTAGATGAGCGGCAGATGTCAAGGGCACACTCACAATGCCGCACTTACACACTTCCCTCCGTTTGTTCATTTTCCGACCCATATTTGTACAAGGGTAGCAAAACTAGGATTACCAGTTCAATGCCGTTCGGTACACTTAACTCTGACGAGTGATAATTTGAGTCCATTCAACGACAGCCATAGTTAAGGCATTTCTTCACGAAACAGGGGTCAAAGGACTTTGGTGTCTCATTTGTCTAGCTATAGAATTCGAACCATGGGATTCCTGACTCAGAACCTTTCCTTCCCTTGGGGGCTGGTGACCGACGTCTCCTACCGACACAAAGTGCATTACTCAGCATGGATTTATAATTCTTGAATAACAACATCACGGAGACACTAAAGTGCCAAGATGATAAATGGATTAGGATAGCTCCTGAGTCATCCTGAACGTCGCCAAAATAGCTCCAGTTGAAATGTTTAATTAAACCAGTTACAACAACCAAATGTACAATTGCAACTGCGATCAACCAAATAATACTTGGGACAGTAATATATTGCAGCGAATATGTATGGTGAAATTAGAACACGTCCTAAGATTTTGAAGCAGATGCATAGAGTGCATTAATTATTCTAACATGATCATGCTTCAACATTACTTTCACATAAATATTCCAGAACCAAATTATGAAATAATTACTGAAGTCCTGAATTATCAGTAATTAATACACTACTTTGTATGCATTAGGAATTAACTTATACGGGTATCGTGAATGAATATATTACATTTCTCGCAAAATTATTATACATTAATGCATAGTAAAGTAGTAGCATCATTTGCATGTAAGTAGTGGACTCACGGACTGGTAGGTTAGCGAACCTGTATGACAAGTAATTGTAAAATTTATTCTCTTTTGATATTAAGTGATGGTTCCCTCCCTGCTTCACACCCTTAACATGGATTGCGGGGTATTGTGTCCATTAAATAGAGGGATGCTGGGGCAATCGCACTTACGACGGATCGAGGGTATGGTGACAGGATATTTTACTGACTGGAAAAACTTATTACAAGATGAGACAATTGGCGAATTCACACAAAGTTACCGCAGCGGCCTCTTTAACTCCTATTCCTTGCGCGTTAAAAACGGGTCTGTTCTGACCTCATAACACTCCACCTCGTGTCTCGCCAATGCCGTTTCTTAATGACGGAGACCTCGGTCAGCTATGCTCTCCATTCAATCATCCTCCTTCCCATCAATCCCCGTCTCCGAAATCTTTAAACTGAATCCGCCTTTACGCTTGACTGCACTCATGGTCGTAGCAGATCTCTTGCTACTACTACTCTAAGAGTCACGCTTTCTTCAGCAATCTTCTCCTTGAACGCTGCCTCGTGATAAGTCTCAGCGAGCTCTTTCGTGAATCCTTCCTGCTATGGAACATGATGCATAGTCTTTCGTTTTAACGTCGTTCGCTTAAAAATATTTTCATGCTATTGTCGAATCGTGATGGTTATTTTTTAAATTCCAATTAAAACCACCTCATCACGTATGATGTGTGAGAAAAAAATTCCTTAGACACAGTATCATTCGTATATACCAGTCAAGCCCGTCTCCCAGCCTCTGAAATTCATGCACCTTTGATTTAAATACGTAATTTTAAATGACATAGATAATGTGCAACACATACTATTAGTTCCTTTGTATTATGTAATTGGCAATATAATTTCTTGGAGAGTCTAGGTGATGTTTTACCCCCTACCATACACCCTCGTAGTCGTTTTCAATGTTAATGAAGATGTTAAGTATTATATCAATGTTGGTAGGTCCACGCTCACCAACTAGGTCTCTTCCATCAATGGGTTCTATTGTAAAAGCATTAACGGAACATAACTAATGCTTTCCCATATTTAGTTTTTCTCCATCTCTTAAGGTTATCTTCCCATAATTCAAACCCCTTCCCCGCATCCAACCCCTTTCTCCGATATACAATAAGCGGCAAGAATGGCATAAAATTTTCGCCACCTCCACGAACTACACAAACAACCTTAACCTACTTACATATAAATATTCTTAGCTAAATTAGAGGGGAATACATTGTAGGTGTGTCGTAGTGCCTAGTTATTTACAGTATATTTAATTGTTGAAATCTGGATGCCTTTAACCTTAGAGAATTGATCTAGTTGACTCTCAAAGCTGGTTGATGATAATCTTCCGGCATAGGCTAATATCCTAATATCGCCTAATTTAGAGTCGCAAATACGCCTAGGGTTAGGAAACGTAATTTTATTCGAATGACCTTTCTTTTTTTTTAATATGGTTATAATGCTAGTTCACTCCATGCACTCATTACATGCACATTAAATGTCACGTCATACACTAATAACATATCAGTTATTACATTTCATTTAATGTAGTTATTATACGTTTCACCCAATGGACTCACTATTTTTAATCAATATATTCACTACGCGCTCATTATATTTCACTCCATTCATCGGTTTCTTATACGGAACCAGAAATATTCCCGACGAGTTCCGATATTCTGGCATTCAATCACCTACGTCTTTTTCCGAAGTGCTTCGCTCTTGACCCTGAGAGCGAAAGTGAAAAGATATGATTTCAGCGTTTGTGAAACCCACGGCCTTACAAGTTGTAGAGCGAAGAAATTCCTCTTTTCAGTTTCTTGTTTTCTTCGAAAGAGGATACAACGCAATCCCGACCAGCTGATCAGCGACGTGGAATCCGTGCGAGAAGGCTTGGAGGCGTTTCCGTTTGGAATAAGAAGTTGTTTTTCGTATTTCTTACAAAAAGAAATTTGAGTGATAAAATCTAAGATTGGCAATGTATCATGTTGACATGTGTGTCTAGGAAGATTATGTTGCTCAAGATATCCTGCCCTAAAAGAAGCCTGTTATTTATTCAGTGTCCTCAAGTTGTTAACACATCTCAATACATTACCCAGCGGTGACATGGTTTATTAAGACGTCTGCAGTGTTTCATCCGCCAACAAATCTCACAAGCCGGATGTGAATAGGAGTGGTATAGTTTTATAAATTACATGACAACTGAGCTAGTAATATTGTGACGTGTTCGTATGCTTCGCGGTTATAAGTGTCTTGCCAAGAAGATTTTCTGGGAATTGCTGCAGTGAAGCAACACTTGCTGTAATCAGAGCACACTGGTTTTTCTTAAGACATTCCGTAAAGGTAAGCAATCACTTGGTTTTTTTATAAATCCTACTAGGCTGGAAAACCGAGAATTATTTATAAATATCAGTCGCCAAGAAAGGAGAAAATCATATAATCTTTTGGTTTATTTCCATTCCCAATGTTTATATAGCTACCTACGTTCAATTCTGATTTGCGTTCCTGAGTAGTTCTGCGTGATACCAACGAATTTCGGTGTTGTTGCGGCAGAAGGGTTTCTATTATCAAGTACTAAACTTTGTTAGAAGTTCAACGTAGATACGATACACTCGATACTTCCACTTATTACCGGAAACCAACCGGAAGGGTGTTTGGCAGGTGCTTACCGTGGTTTTAAAAAAATTTATTTGATTTAATTTTATAACCATGGTAGAGTATAATGGAATACCCATTTGAACGCCGGGCATGTAAATCTGAAAATATTTGTCTTGCATCTTTTTCAAAACTGCAATAATTCTTTACAACGTTAACTGTAGTCAAGTATCAGACGCCGTCTAAATTGAAGAGTTGGTAGACCAGACTAAAATCATTGCTCAGTGCAAAATTTTATGATATGTAGTTGTTTTAAAACAATTTCATTTTATTACAAATTTCAGGTAGTTGAGAATTACAAGAGTCTACTGCGAGTTCATTCACTTTTTCCCGCCAAAACGAGTAGTTTACGGAAGAAATAGCCTATGGCGCAATTTGTTTTATAATAAACTATTTTCAAAAACAAACCATGCTGCAATTAAGGGGAATATTAATTTACAAAATAACTATCCAAAATAGAACTGGCAAGAGAATATTAAAATCCGCGATATTCCTTTCTTGTTTTCGAAATTATGATTGACGACGAATTCACATTGCACATTGGTGATTGGTCCAGTTTGGATGACGTCATTACAGAACGCGGAATTTACACACGTGATCAGACATCGGTCTTCAGTATTCGTCGGTACGCGGTGACCGAAGGGCAGGTGAGTTTTCAGCCTCTGTTCAAGAAAGTTGTACTTTTAGTCAACTTTATCAACGCACATTGAGTTTGCAGTGACTTTGAAGGAAAATTAAAAGCACTTAGTAGCTTATTTTTCTCTACGTACGAAGAATAGATACATATTTCAAGAGATATACCAATTAATTGACGACACTATAAATTCTTGTTTTACTTAGTCATTCCACCCAGTAAATATTTAAATAATACTCTTTCCATTGACTAATGGACCTTTATAGAAGGAATATAGTAAATGTAGTGGTAAAATGCCCTGCCCCTGCCACACACACTTGTGGTGGCTTGCAGGGTATTATCTAGATGAAAATCTGTTAACGACTTGAATTTGTTACAGAAACAAGTCATTCGAGTAACGTGCGACGATAAAGCTGGAACTTCGTCATCGATCACATGAGTCCTGGTGAGGGAAACCTGGGAATTCGAGAGACTGGCTGTGAGAAACGCTTTTCAGCATGGTAAGTCCGCTTCATTATTAAAAATTTTCATACACGAGATCGTATATTTTCACTTAAAGTTGTCCGCCTTTTTTTTGTGATACTGTTACTTCTGATCGATACCAGGTAGTGTCCTCTGATATTCTCAATTTCCCGCCGAATATCTCGAAGGGTTGTTCCGGGTCCCCAGAATATTCTCGGAAGTTTCCTGACTATTTTAGCTACGTCTCAACTTCAGGCCATAAACGCTGTTATCTATTGATCAGTAAATGATGTCGAGGAACGTGGGGTAAAGGATATCTGGCTCGCCCGTTTGAATTTCAATACCTGTCTGGTGTTGTTGAATCACATGTAAAATGTTTTCAAGTCCTTAGTTCCGTTGACGGATATTGATAATGTGCGCGTTGAGGATAAAGCTTTGTTATTCCTTACGACCGTTTTACATTGGAAATGTAACCATATTCGCTATTTTTGTGCTTATTCTCCTTTGAGTGTATCGTTGTTTCGATATTAGAAATCGTTAACTAGAGAGTTCATTTTTTTGTGATATTTAGTCAATAGTATTCCGTATCAATAAGCTCCGTGAACCGGATTATTTCTGAACAGGACAGGATACACGGTTACTGTGAAATTTCATGAATATTTTTCGCTCAGTGGCGACATATTATAATACTTCCTTTCTTCACAACGTGAGATGATCAAAAGCACGTACTCCATAACAAGGGAGTACGTTATTCACCAGACCGGGGGTTTTTGAAGCGAGTTTCCCGTCTTTCATGCGCATTGTGTTTTAAATTATTTTTTCAATGCTTATATTCTGCTAAAACACTCGGGATTAACATCTCACAGTGTACTGAAATTCAATTCCAGCCATGCCTATGTTTTCAGTTGCTACTTGAGTGTTGTTACTTGAGTGCAAGGACAATGCACTTGACAATTCATAATATATCTCAACCGTCTGGTGTTCATGATCAATGATTACATAAATAAATGTGAAGCCCATTCTTTGAAAAAATGCGAGTTGTGTCATCTACAAGAGGATATCATGAGGTGAATGTGAGAAACACATCAGTCAGGTGGAGTGAGTTATACCCACTGCGAGTTCGGCGGAGGGAGGGAGGAAGCGAGGATTGTGGGAGGGGAACATGACTGTATGTCTAATGGAAGGAAACTTAGTAGAGATTTTCTGAGGAAGATTACGGGCAGGCAAGGTAAATAGATTCAAAAACGTTATAGTAAGGGGTTTAAAGAATGAAGTAGAGGCCGAAATTATGCCTTCTGTCGCGATTTGACGATATCATGCATTTCCCTTTGTTTTACAGCTCCTCTAAAAAGTCGAACTTCTGACTTTTGTTCTCATAAAGGTGGATACTAGGAGTAAAATCACTCGTATTGACCTTCTCAGACAAGTGTTTCGCGTTAAATGACTGAGCGATGTGTTCCCTTAAATTACAACTTGTGTGATCTTTGACCCTTACGTTAATTGACGTTCAGGTTTACATAAGCAAGTCTCGTCACTATCATAGGAAATGTGTTCATTATTTTGTGGCACTTGGCATGCATATATGGTATCCTAATGAATTAGGTTTGATTAGAGAACTAGACAGTGTGCAGCGTAGAGCAGCTAGGTTCGTCAAAAGGTGTTACGATAGGTTGAGTAGTGTATCAGAATTAATACAAGAATTAGGGTGAGAATCATTATCAGAGCGTAGTTTAAAGTACAGATTAAATCTATTAGAGAAATTCCAATCTGATAGCTTTACTGAAGATGTTAGGCACATATTAAAAACACCAGCGTATTATGCTAGATTCGACCAGCCAAATAAGTTTAGAGAGATAGATTGTCGTACCGATAGATTCAAAATGGCATTTTCCCCCGTACTATAAGAGAACAGAATAGGCAGCATAGGAAAGGGATAGGTGGGGGAAATCTTTTAGAGTATTCTGTAGTGTATGATGCATGTATTAACCCCTCAAATACTATAGGTATGTGCTAACAATCAAGTTGCATGAGAAAATATAGTTGCTAGTTTGCATGTTAGTAGAGCATGCTTAGTGATCTTCACCCACTGCCACACACCCTCGCGGTGGCTTGCAGGGTATCTTGTAGGTGTAGATGTTTATGTGGTACTAATTATGTGGTCCTGGCAATCCTCTCCAATCTCTAAATTTTTGGAAACAATCCCTTCGACATACGTAAGCCTGTACGACTTTTTAGACTCGAATTTGTTATGTACTCGGGTTGAGAATTCTCATCCTCGTTGGTAAAATGTTTGAACATTTACCAAGCAGCATTATTTTCCCGCAATTTTTATAAAGAGTCAATATTTTTCATAAATGCAATATATCTTGAATTTCAGCAGATGAAAAAGATGGTGCCTGTCAATTGAGAATTTCCAGTGTAGGATCCACCGCGGCATAATATTTAAAGAGTGGCATGCATAAAGTGTCCGAAGATTTTCCTGTATTGTATTTTAATTTTTTAGCCAACAAAGTTCTTCCTGTTCATTGAATTGAATAGGTTACTTTGATGTAGAGATAAGGTTGATTAAGGGATGGCTAGTACATCCGCACTGAATTTTTAAATTATTTGGCGATGTTGAATTTAACTGGTGTAAGTTTTTAAGTCCTGAGGTCCGTTCACGTATGAAGACAATGCGCGCTGATATCACTGTTAATTTTCAATTGCGCTGAATCGAGGGAAAACATGGTCTTTCACATGTTGTGCGATTAACGAGGGTGACACAGCCAGACACTGCAAGTCATTAGGTCACAAACAGTTTGCAGTGCACATCAAGTGGAATTAGACTAATTCAAAATGATAGCCAACATGTCATCCCATCCCACTGAGGGGTTTTAAAAGAATTAACGAAATGTAGAAAATTTAATAATCTTTCACTCAATATTTCCACGCAAGTTAGAAGTATTCCTAAAAGCTTAGAGGAAGCTGGTAAATTTATACAGACTAACTATGATACATATTCAACATATCAGTGAAGTTTGATTTCGGCTATGTTTTCGATTTTAGCGTTTATTACACTGAAGTTAGAATTTGATTATTACAATCTTGAGCTCAAAGCAACTGGAAGTTAGGGAACGTCACTCTATTGCCCCACAGATTTTACAATGAATATAAATCGATTTCTCTTGCTCATCAAGTATATCTTCATAAAAAAAGAACTCTGCATAGATTTTTAGTTATTCGCATGTAAAATATGAGTTTTACTAGCGTTAACGTGGTTTTGAGTTCATTTTTTCTGCAGATGTGTCGCAATAGGGGAGAGGGTCATGGAGATATTAGACTCATGTTCGGGGTCAGAAGACCCCTCATGTGTTTAGTCTAATTTAAGGTCGAATGTTGAACTAGTTTTTCCTCAGTAATATCAGTATTCTATCGATATTTGAGCAAAATACCAGTACCATTAACCATGTCATGCGACGCATTTAAGTGATTTATACATTGTTCTTAGATAATTGCATTTATTTCGTCATAACAGGTCCTATGATTTTTTAAGACTCAGCGCACTTGGTACTTTTTCAGCTCACCACTTCATATTCAAATTGTTTTTCTCCTAAAATCTCTACTTCGATTTTCTCTTCATCATTCCAACATGCCTTAAGATATGGCAGATTATTTCGTCCGGCCTTCTTCGCCGCCGTACATCCTTCGAGAATGATAGTCTCCTTCCGTCTCATGATTGGTTAATATTGTCCGACATGGACGATACACTTGTAATATTAGGCAGAGGTCGGAGACTAAGGACCTTTGTGAAAGTATTTTACTAGTAACCTTTATTAAAAATATATATTTGCAATACGTGAATAGCACATGAAAATTATTCAGCTGCAATCCTACCTTATTGGCATATACACTGAATTATTTACTAGCTAATTGTTTACTTCTAGTGACTTCAACATGACGGCATTCTTATATAGATACATTAATATCTTTAAGATTTTTATTTTGATTGAAACATTAACAACATTTAAAAAAATTTACAATGAGTATACTATGACAGTATATCCTATTCAATATGGCCTTTTTACAACTTAATGAATAGGAATTTTGAAAGTTGATATACTGTGTAAACTATATTAGAATTACATTTGCACACTGTTTGATTGTTTTGACGGCACATTAATGTAAATCGAAACCTATTTTCGGTCGCTGTAGGATGACGTCGAACTTCGTATATTAAGCCGCTTCCCGTAAGGTGAATTGGATAGAGTGAAGAATCTTCATGGGTGCCCGAAACGGAATAACAAGAAGCAATCTCAACAGGACTAACATTGGTTTGATCATGGCTTTGGAAGACTATGGTAAAACTAACTTTTTTTCAGGTTCTACGATCTAAAAGGTAAAGTAAGCATGTAAAAACTTGGTAGAATTCATCAGTTATTTTTGTTTTTTTCGTGTTTGTCATAGGAGCCCATTGCTCCACTTATAGACGAGATCAGATCTGATTCTCTGGTAAAATGTGAAGGTAATTTGGTAAATCAAGCTTAATTAATGGTGTTTATACTCATAAATGATGATGGTGCACCGATTCTATCTGGTACCATGGAGGACTAGTCTTCCAAATATAAGGCAAGTGGCCATCTCCTAGGTTAGGGAGTCGACTCTAGGCAGGACTACGTTTGCATAATATGTGTTGTATATCATGTGTTATCCTGAATTTTGTTTATTGTTCTTTCTTGTATGTGTTTGTTGGTTCTTATTTTTATTGGTGTATTGTATGTTTTTTGTGAGTAATATTTTCATTATTTATGCTGTTTTATATATTTTCTTTCCAGATAATAAGGGACCTTACCAACGCAGGGGAATGCTAGATGGTAGGATATGTAGTCAGTTTTATATATTTTGAATCAAAGGCTTTTCAGGCCCGTCGTAACGGTAGGGTAGATAGGAATTTGCGTTTAGCTGATAGTTTTATTTTGTGGATGCGAAGAATGCTCTAGTATTAAAACAGAAAATTAACGGATATGGATCTCCAGGAGCCAAGTGCATCCCGGTGTACTTAGTTTCTCAGTGACCATTCCTCGCATTTATATAAAATGCACTTTCGGCCTTCTGCTTTAAATGTGAGCAACTTGGCATTCAATCTATTGCTTGCATGTTTATTATGTTCACTAACCCGCTCTCTCCTTAGGTACCTCATCAACGCCCCGGCCTGATAGGGGGTAGGATATAGTAGTCAGTTTTCCAAATTTTGAATGAAAGGCCCTTAAGGCCCGTCGTAACGGTAGGATGGATAGGAATTTGCGTTAAATAATAGCCTTACTTTGTGGATGCGAAGAATGATCTAGTATTAAAACTCAAAATTAACGGATTAGGATCGCTAGTTGCCAAGTGCATCCAGGTGTACTTAGTTTCTGAGCGACCATTCCTCGCATTTTTATAAAATGCACTTTCGGCCTTCAGCATTAAATGTGAGCAACTTGGCATTCAATCTATTGCTTGCATGTTTATTATGTTCACTAACTCGCTCTCTCCTTAGGTACCTCATCAACGCCCCGGCCTGATAGGGGGTAGGATATGTAGTCAGTTTTTTAAATTTTGAATCAAAGGCCCTTACGGTCCGTCGTAACAATAGGGTAGATAGGAATTTGCGTTAAATAATATCCTTATTTTGTGGATGCGAAGAATGCTCTAGTATTAAAAGTCAAAATTAACGGATTTGGATCTCTAGTTGCCAAGTGCATCCAGGTGTACTTAGTTTCTGAGCGACCATTCCTCGCATTTTTATAAAAGGCACTTTCGGCCTTCTGCATTAAATGTGAGCAACTTGGCATTCAATCTATTGCTTGCTTGTTTATTATGTTCACTAACCCGCTCTCTCCTTCAGAATTACCTCACCGCCCCGGACCGCATTGAGTGTAGTGAAAGTGTCGAAAGTGTTTCGTGCAAAACAGTGACAAGAAGATAGTGAGTGTCTTGTGGATGAAATGTGAGTGTGGTGTCAGTGATAGCGAAAGTGAGTGCCAATTTTTACAGTTAGTGAGCATCAAGAGCACAAAAAAGACTCTAGTGTATTGTATTTTAAATAAATGTTTGCTTGAATAATTTATGCTCCTTCCTTTACTACCCTTCCTGTAGCTTGATGGTGCCAGCGGATGGAAAAGAAGAGACCATGCACGACGGCCAACATCTGCTGAGGCTTTTATGTGAGTTTTGCGTTTATATATTTTTTGTTATTTATATATTCATATGTTTGCTTACTTGCTCTATGTGTATAAGCTATTACGTAATCTTTAGCACTTATAATGTGTAGGGTTTTTGTATCGGTCGCTTGACCCGGGTCAATCCAGGTTTGGTTGTTGAATTCCGGTTTTGCCTTGTGCACGGGCTCTTAGTTTCTGACATAGGCAAGAGATACAATCATTGCGCCATATGATGCCATGTATATTTTTAGCCATTGTTTTAATGCCTTTTTTTTGACTTAAATTCACTTTCTTGTACAGGCTAATCAAATTGTTTTCTTTTACAGGGATTTCAACAGTTTATTAAATTTTCTTTTGCAGGAAAATGCGTAAATGGTACGTTTGTGTTTTGTTGACTGGTGTATGCGTGATGATGAACAGGGTCAGCGCCGATAGGCATGCGAATGATATAGGTAGGCCTAGGGTATTTAAGCAGTAGATATAGTTTAGAGGGTGGTTGGATTTTAGAAGGGGAAAATAGGGCTTAATGACGTAGGTACGTAGTTCACAGCTCATAGTCCGCTTGATCACGTCGCGTCTTGCCCTGGCCCTGGGAGTGAATGCGTGGAATAGACCTCTACGGGCCCGGAGGGGAACGCAGGGGGAAACGCCACGTTAAATAAAGGTTAATGACCGATGGGCGTAACCTCCTGGGTCGGCATGGAATAACGCCCCTATGTGTGTTGTAAGAATGATATAATTGGATATAATAATAACCGTTGTGTAGTTAATCGTAATAACTACCACAAAAATTTTAAAGTAATTTTTTTATGATATTGAGTGAATATTGATCAACCTCATAGGACTTAAAAGGATTATCCGCTAAGCGAACAAAAATGTTTTCTCTTAGAGAAATGATTCCCTACTTGTGTCATCAGAAGTCACCTTACATTCATGTATCTCTCTGTGACCTTTCGTTCTGCGCTTATAATTGCTACTAGCTTATGTAAGATTTGAGCGGCTGTGTTTTGGGACCAAGACCTATTGTCTGGTTGAAACTTTTAATAGATTATTTGAATATTATTAATATAAATAAAAATTTCTGCCTCATCCTTACCTTTTTTGATTACGATATCCCTGTTGGTTAACGATTTTTCTCCTCGGATGTCTAGTTTAAATTTATTTACGTTTTCATTTCGTAACTATTCTTCGCAAAAACACCAATGGACTTTGATTTTATGCATGTTTCGGCCAACAGGTCCGGACGTTTTACCTATAGATACCTTGGTAAATTTTTATATTTCAGTTGTCACTCAGACGTTATTTGCAATAAATTCATATGGAAAAATATGCAAAGGAAAGATTTTCCTAGATATAATTATCCTCAATATACTGAATGTGTGAATAGGTTAAATGTTGCCATTTTTTAACGTGTTTAAGTGTTGAGCAAGTCAAAAATAGTTTATTTACGTGTTTTATTTCATTCACTCTCCAGCTTTTGATTTGGAATTTCAAATACGCGAATGAATGTCTAAAAGGTGTTTGGTGGTTATAATGGTAAATTTATTCCTTTATTTTTATGTTGTTTTCACTCTTACCCCTACTTAATGTGTGGTTCCTTCTTTGAGATGAACATTCTTTTTTAATATTGAGGTCATGAAACTACTATTTCATTGAAACCACTTGGTAATAATGGAACAATGATTTGAAAAACGAGGTTCGATATAGCTGCAAATATTACAAATGGCTGCTTTTTTTGCAGTGGATTATATTGAATGGTTTATAACTTTCATCTACTATCAAAACTTCATTACATCATTGCTGCATTTTAATTCGTTTTTCGTTATAACTATGACCAAATTTTACTTCCTAATAATATCTATTGTCGTTTACTCTTTATCTTTTTCTTATATCATATTCTCCTTTTCTTATGTTTTACTGTGTTTATTTCTTCATATATATAACGGTTTGTCATTTTTTTACTGTCCGTGCAGAGCGTTGTCTGACGTATGAAGCTCTACTTCCGCTTCAATTTAGTGACATGAATTGAGTACATTCATTCTTGCAAATATATTGTAACATAACGAGTTATGATATTTATTTAAATGAAAAGTGATTTCCACAGTTGACATGTCAAGTAATGATCATGTAATAATAATCATCCTTGTCTCCCTACGGTTACCAAAATGGACTAACACCTAAATTTTCATTACATTGTTTTTTGGTTTCTTATAATTATGTCGCCATTTCGACGTAAATAAAGAATACAAAGTTATTATCGTTTTACTGAGTTAATGGTTTATTTAACCTCATCAATAACAAACAAACACTACGCTCTATTTCATTGATTCCTGGGTAAGTACTGATGTTTTCGGTAAAACAGAGGTAAATCCACGAGGTAATAATTTACCTCGTCGTGATTCCTTTGGTTAATGAATAGGTACATAAAGGGTCGTTTTTTTCAATATGTTGGCTCTTTGTAGCAGACTTATTGAGAGCTATTAGGAAAAATTACGTTGTATGAATTAAATCAAATGTTTATTCCCTGTTAATGTATTTCATCCTGGGTATATCAAGCAAATCTCGCCTTTTTCCTCTAGGTATTTTAGTACCCATTTACAAAGTTTTCGTGAAATCTGGTTAAGCTACAACTTTTGTATTGAAAATAATTCTTTATTAAACATTTTGTTTATTTATCGACATTCACATTTGTATGGCAAACAATATATGTAATATTAGTTGTAATGCAGTGTTTCGCTGTTACTCTTCGTCGCATAGCATATATATGTTATCCAAAATACTTATGATATAATTCAACATTAATTTTTTTGACATATAATATTGCGGTGAAATAATGTTATGCAAAGTGTCATTATCTGGTTAGTTTTTTTACTAAACTACGACAACGATTTTTACTTCTTGAGTTATTATTCTTGAGAATCTGGTTAAATTACAATATTTGTATTGAAAATAATTCTTTATTAAATATTTTGTTCATTTATCGACATTCACATTTGTATGGAAACAATATTTGTAATATTAATAGTAATGGAGTATGTTATTCTTTTACTCGTCATCATATGTCATACATATGTTATCTAAAATGTTTATAATATAATTCAACATCAAAGTTTTTGATATAAAATATTGCGATGAATTATGCTCTGCAAAGTTTCATTAGCTGGTTTGTGTTGTTATTAAATTACTACAACGATTTTTATTTCCTGAGTTATTCTTTGGACACAGAAAATAGAATGGCAGTGGAAATTCCATCTATTGGCTATGTTTTCCAATGCTATATTGTGGCATTAGGATCGGAGAGTTGGTTATCGCTCTCTCCACTCGAAAGAAAAAATAAGATTTTTGGTTTTATATCGGCTATTAGACTAATATGAATAACATAAAGCATGCAATGGTTCCACGGAATCAAATTATATAATCAATATCTCATTTAATTTAGTTTTTGGGTTTGTTGGTGAGTTTGTGATTGTTGTAGTCTGAAAGTCGTAATGCTACATGCGCGTACTCAGCCTAGTTGCTATGTTGTAATTGTGACTTCTTTTGATTAATTGAATTGTTCCTTATTCTGTAATATGTCATTTAACTGAATTATATGCTTTATATGACTTATGTAGGCACATACACTTTTCCTTTTATACTTCCGGTTGAAGTGATATCTAATCACGTTATGAATTACTAAAATGACGAAACTTGTTACGTCAGTATTTCGTTGCATTGGCAATTTGCGTTTAGGCTGCTTTTGGCCTAAATTTAGCAGCTTAATTATATATTTGGATAATAAATATCATCATTGAACGTTAGGACACGTTTAAAATTATTTTTTAATCTCAAAATCGTCTCTTATATATTTTTAATTTTACTCTTTTCCAATGAATAATGGTTCATCAGTTAACAATTAATAATTTTTTTTCAATTTTTTAATAATTTTTAAGTACTATGCCTTTTTGTCTATGTTAACTGCGCCAATTTCTATTATGTATGATCGGATTACTTTTATTTATTTTTTATTTTTCGTTAGTTTTCCATTAATATGAATTTTTTCCTTAAAAAAACTTTGTGTTGGTAACCTTTATTATACTTCATTTCATGTTGGAGGGTACGAGATATTACTGCATTAGAAATAATTCTATGCAATTGGACCTACATGAACAGCACTCATTTCGCCATTCCAGTCCTTCTTTCCGACGGTTTATAAAAGTGAAGAATTGTGATTGTGACGATAAAGTGAGATATTTTCTACAGGTTTTTGGTGAATATAGTCAAACACTTTTCTTGCCTTGCAAGTATAAACACAAAAATTGTCATAGAAAAGCATAACTCAACAATCAGTTAAAAATCACCTTAAGTACCACGTTAGTCGTGGAATATTTTGATAAAATTGCGCCAATACTGTGAAAAACTCTACTATATATTTGATAACATTTCCTGGCACCGAAGAGAACGACTAATATAGTCCTGCAAAGGTATTAACGAGCAAATATTTTATGAGTCTTGTATGTGCTATATGATTTAACCGTCCTGTGGTGAAGTCATACTATTATTATTATTATAAAATAATACACATAAATGTAAAAAAACGTGAATTCACGTTTTTTATATTCATGGAAATAGGAAATAAATTTTTATTCAGTTTTAATGATTTAGGGCTCTATACAATTTTGATACTTTAGCCTTACTTAAGTATTCTAGTCATACGCAATAAAAGCTAATATTTGCGCTACATAACTCAATGTGAATTAAGGATATTGTGATCTTTCACCCTTTGTTGTACACCCAGTTGCTTGAATGGCGATTGATGTAAATAGTTTTAAATTTATCTGCTCTAGATTACGGAATGGATTTGTTCACGAGTTCCGACAACAGATTGATAACGCAGTACTTATACACTTTGAAGAAGTAGTTTATACATATATACTTTATATAGCTTTTTAGTATGTTCATAATTCGATGTGGAATTTTAAGTGAGTGATATTCGTTTGACTTTGTCATATTGGCTAATTTCAGTGTGTCATGTGTTAAAAGTGTTCAGCATTTCTCTGATAAATGTTTTTCTTCGATGTTACATCGCTTATTTTTATAGCAACTATGGATTGCTGCATTCGAAGCAAATCCTTGATGGCTGAAAAAATACTGCTGCTTACTAAGGAAATATTATTCGAACGCCTATTATTTACGATGAAATATTCATCCAATGACATATAACATAAATTGTCAGTCGAATGTATACGGTTTATATTGCCATGTACAATTACGTTTATGTAAATAGTTCACAGAGTTTTGCCATAAGGATTTTTGCAATTCTTAACTAGTTTTTAGTTAGTTTTAGATAAATAAATTAATTTCTAAAATATGTTTTTGAAAGAATTTGGTGATTTAACGTTTTTTCGCTATATTAGGCAAACTTATTTTGTGATATTTGACATTGGACAATATTTGAATTCCGACTTGTACTTTTGATCAGGTGCATTCCTTCTTGGATCATTAAGTGTTTTGGTGGTATCGTGATTGCATCCATCCTCTTTCCCGCCCCCAATAAATTAGTGTCGGGTCTGCGGGTTGCATGAATTATAAACGGAGATAAATGTACCTGTGTCATGATGACACTTCTAATTTGATATTACATTGTATAAATAAGGTTTTAATATTTTCTAGTCTACACTAATAATTGCCGTCCTTCGAGGTTTAGGATATATTAAAAGAGATTTCTGCTGTAATAGCCAGTTACTTGGCCATAACAGCAGTGAAGTAGTTATTATTCTTTTCCACATACATTGAGATCTGGTGGTATGATGTTAACATAATATGTTGGAGTTATGTTGTAATCTGGTGCTAGGCTTCCATACGAAGAAGAATAATCGACTGGGCCAGTATCCTCCGAATTTTGTAAAAATATACTCGTCGAATAAAATGTTACTATATTACCCATATAAAACTCTCATATATATATTTTTTCGTATGCTCTGCTCACGTAGCATGGTGAAAGTAGACATTTAGCAAAAGTGTGTGTTATTATTTTGGTATCATGAAAATTTCTTGACCAATGCTCAAACTTTCAGCTACGAAGGATTGACTTTGCGTCAAAAAATACTCGAATATTTAACGTTTTAGAGATGTGTCGACAGGTATCTTTACTTTAAATAATGAAATTGATTGTTGATGTCAACTCCTATGCAAATACTGGAATGTATTGCTTACGATTACATCATACAATGCACAACAGAGAACCACTTGGTGAACTTTGTGTATTTAAATTTAGGATATTTTTGGTGAAATTTGATGAAATTGTAGATTAATTCTATATCCTTTCTATGTGATATTTTTTAAATTTGATGATTTGTGACAAAATTGCGACACAATGCTTTTTTTAAATTTCTTTCGGTGAATGACTTTCACTTTGCCAATTCCACCCTGATGGACTCGCAGAAACTGAGCCCAATAACACTTAAATTTACATGATATACAAGTTACAGGCAATATTAATTCATGTCGTAATCGGGCAGAGGGAAAAAATTTTCTCTAATGCGAGAGTATTTAGCGTTTTTTTGCAGCAGATATATTTTTGTATGCAGATGTAGCTTTGAGAAATATTTTCCGGTATTATCAAGAATGGCTGATAACCAGCGAAAATTGACTCTGCCTTCACTGGTTGCTGAGGAGTTCTACGAAACTATTTGGACTGAAGAAAGAATTTTAACTCGTTCATATTTTACATGGCATTTTTTAGTTTAATTTATATACATTGTATTAAAGGTTTCAAATAGCTGCTTTCCGTTTTTAAATCGAATTTGTAAAATATATGGAATCTATAATTTGATATTTTTCTTTTTCATGATTACTTGAAATGAATGTATGTCAACCCACTGTTTGATGGTTAATCGTGATCATGCATGTATATACTTAATTTTATTACTTGATCGAGCATTAGAATATTTACGTATTAATTTAGTATTACATTAATTTAGTATTAAAAAAAACATGCAATGGATGCAGATAGGTACTGTTTTCTACACTCTGATAATTTGTTTTAACATGCAAAGCATACTTTGATTCTTTAGCTCTCTTCATCAATTTTTTTATATTCCTATGTTTGTGAGATAATAACTCTCTTCGAAGTCTTAAGCGACTTCTATGGTGATTGAATTTTTAATTATTTATGAAATTTAAAACTATATTTTCACAAAAATACCTAAGTATATTATCTCGGTACGACAGGCTAATTACTGCGCTAAAACTAGTTTAAATTTTAGCAGTGGATAATTTTAGAATCTTTAAAAATTTATTTAGTTTTGCTTTAATATATGATTATGACTTGTTTCTTTATTGTGATCCTATATCAAGTTATTATTAGGGGTCCAAGGAGATCGCTTTATCGACATAACGCGACATTCCATGAAAATGCGGCCATAAAACGGTAAAACAAAAATTCATTACGCTTCGGACGAAGTATCGAAAAAAAAATGCACTTCATATTGCATCCGTAGGTGGTACAACTTTTACAAAATATACGCACTGTATTCACAGTTGGTCTCTCAAACCAAACATAACTTGATGTTTTTCGAATATAACAAACGATAGAGATACGAGTGTGTTAGTGGGTTTCGCCGCATACTTTATTGTGGAGTTTCAATAATTGGAATTCCGGCAAAACTCTTATCTATTCACGAAAAAATCACACACTGGAACTAGACGTCGCTATGAACGAAATCGAAGAAAGCTCGTAAACATCATCGACGCTTGCCGCTCGATGCGAGCTTCGCTTACTCTAGTTACATATTCATCATTAATTTATACAAAGAGGCCATACAAAGTGCCTCTTTTTCAATTCGCAATTTAACAAATAGCTTATAAATTGCACGCTTGAATAACTGAGAAATAATTCCTCCACGCTGCTATCACTTACAGCCATTGTCGCTATATTCCGTCGAGATTATCGTCAGGAATACGCCGAGATGCCCGAATTTGAGATGCTACAACCTCTGAAAGAGGAAACCGATTTAAATGCAGTGAAATGTATTTCATAGAATAGTATTCATTTGTACATTTATTTATTAAAAAATATTTTTATTCACAGATAAACTTTTACAAAATTTTATTTGGGTTATTAATTGTTTTCGTGACTTAAAATTCAATGACCAAGAAGGAGATCGTTTACCATGTTTTTTTATTGCCAAATCTGATAGAGTTTGCAAAATAAAAGGACTCGTATTTTTCTGTTTCATCAATTATTTGTCATGTTATAAGCGGCGAAAAACAGAAGCGTTTAACCCTTTCGGAGAAGTGGGCGTGGTGCAGCGTCTGAGGTCATTGACATCGTCCAATTACGGCTGAGCCCGCGAAGCTACTTCGCCTAATCGCAATGGGGGGGACATAGCTCACTCCTCCAATGGACTGGTTGCGACAGGATCTGTGCGAGCAGACCATCCGAGAACACCACCCCTCTTCACTCCCTTCCCTTTCCCTAAAAGCAGGTCATAAAAAGTTATCGCATTAAAATTAATTCAGTAAAATTATTCATACATTGTGCATTATCATGTCTGCTTGTAAGCTGTAGCATTTTTTCTCATGTATGCCAAACCGCAATAGCTCTGTAATATGGAACCCTTAAGCAAAATAATACAGTTAATTAATTGAGCGAATCAAAAACGTTTTTAATGTATATTCGGTATCACGGTAATCTCATCATGGAAAATCATATAAATACGATGACTTTATGTAAATATTTCATTTCCGTTAAGAATTTGATTGAAGAATATTGTTAGATCTTCTATTTTTACATGATGTAATAAATAAAGGAGAATGTAGCACGCTATTGAATAGATTAAATTTCCACGTTCCATCGGAAAAATGTAGAAATATTATGATATTTTATGTCATAAATGTTAATAGTGAATATTTTAAAAATTGTCCTAGGTTTGTATTATACATGAAAAATATTGTAACGAGCTCAATTTGTACCAAGATAGAAATATTTTTTATGGAAGCTATTTTCAAAACTAAACACAGTGATAATGTTGTTGTTGATATGTATATTTATTAATTTATACAGGTGTTTAACCATTTGATATTTATGAATGACCATGTTAATAAGATTTCAATTTTTCTTGTTTGATCGTAATTTGTTTACCCTATAAATATAATTCTATGTTTAATGAACACCAAAAACAATATTTCAAATTAAAAAATATTCGAAATGTAGGATTTTAGCTTTTTAATGACTTATTTATATATCCAGTGTATGGTGTCATTGGAAAACTGAACTTAGAAATTAGCACCAGCACAATCCACAGTTGAATCCCAGGGTTTTGAATGTCTATTTTTCAGAAAAAAAGAATTAATTAGAGTTGCATTTCAATTATATGTTGTTAACTCTCTGTTGTGCACTCTAACCTCCTTTATTGCCACTGTCAACTCAAATTAATGTTTGCCTTGAAACAAACACTCAATGTATTTGTAATTTAACGAGATAAATAAAAGATATAGGTACAGCTGTTTCAAATCTTTTTCTTTTTGATAGTTATTTATGAATTTGTTAAATGAAATTAGGAGAAGGTAAAAGGTGTGGATGGAAAAGTTAATAAAAGGGCATGGCGTTTTGAAATAAGTGATTGGGGGAAGAACGTTGGGCAAGCGGGGAAGAGGGAGGAGGTTGGCCACGATCAGCGTCTTCATCGTTAGTCTTCACGACAAACCAAAAGGTTCATAAAGGAGGAATCCATCTGCGACCAATCGTGAGTTCCATTGGATCTCCCACCTACGACCTTGCCCACCATCTTGCTCTCGGACTTCAACCTTTCGTCGGAAATAAGGATTCTTGCGTGAAAAACTCAGCAGAATTCATCTCAAAAATAAAAAATTTGACAATCACAGAGAATGACATCATAGTTTTTTTCAATGTTCTTTCTCTCTTCACCAAGGTGCCCATAGATGAATCCGTGCGAATCCTGAGGAAATTATTCGACCACAGTCTACCGGCGGATAACCAAAAACTGACCGATTTCTGCTTGATAAGTAATTATTTCCTGTGGGACAGTGATTACTACGAGCAAAATTATGGAGCATTCATGAAAAGCCCACACTCCCCCCTCGTGGCCAACGTCTTCATGGAGCATTTCGAGGAAGATACCCTCGCCGCTTGCAGCCTAAGACCTTCATGTTCGATCCGTTACGTGTACGATACATTCGTCATCTGGCCACACGGAGGAGAGAGACTGGAGACGTTTAAAAAAGAACTCAATTCTATACATCAGTCGATATAATTCAACAATGGAGTTGGAAGAGGGTGTATGCCTACCATTCCTTGATGTTTTGGTTTAGAGGGGAGAAAATGGGTTCCTGCAGCACAGTGTGTACCGGAAGAAAACACACACCGACCGGTACCGCCACGCAGCCTCCCACCATCAACCAAGACAAAGAGCGGCATTTGCTAAAACTCTAATACACAGGGCCAGTGTTCTTTGTGACAAATCTTAGCTCAAGACCAGCCCCCTGCAACTTCCCAAAAAAACTGGGCCCCTTAATGTCCGTTTACTTCCAGTACTGGCCGTCGAGCGCTAGTGGTACTTTCGTCCTACTCCTACAAGGGACCTTACGGGAAGGTCTCCTATTTATGTGCCGAGAAACGTATTGAGTGTGATTTATGTTTTAATTCCTGCTCGCATCTAAGGAAAACCATAATTGCTGAAACAAACACCTGAATATTTACCGAATTTAGGAATCTTTTTTCCTGTCAGTGCTACTTACCAACATAACTTTACACAAATCAAGTACAATTTCTTTCCATCAAACATGTTAAATACGACCTGGTTCTATTCCACAATTGTAAAAGTGTGGAATTTAACAAAGTTCCTCATTCCGAACCGGAAAGGGAAATACCAACCTCATGATACGTATAATCAACTATCGGCAACGTAACTTTGTGGTGCACACTAATCGCGATGATAAAATCTGCGTAGTAATTTTCTACTTCTCTTCGATATCGCTTTCTTAAGTCTAATGTTTTGGAATCTTGACTACCTCTTACAATGATATTGTAACCCGTCAGGCCAGCAACATGAATAAAATAATTAAATAACAAAGTGTTTTTCCCCTCGTAACCTCTTTATTACGATTTTGGCTCAGAAAAACCACATTCAGAGAGCACCTTAAAGTTTCTTTATGGATTTCCTCTTGAGGGCTGAATATTGGGTAGCAGAATTGAATAAATAAATATTAGTAAATCAAGCAGTTTGTGCATTGTTTCTCACAAAAATTTACGTCATAGAAAATTTGGACAGTTTTTTCTTCATTGAAAATTCTATGTTAGCCTCAGAATTACGTGTTTGCAAATTTCCTCATTCGCATGTTAACAAAATAATGATGTATGAAGGCCATAACATCTTAACAATGTTTTGATCCAGAAAAAAACAAGATTTTTTTGGAGGATATCACTTATAGCAAGTTCAAAAACATTTGCTTTCATATAATATAAAATTAAAACGTGTTCCGCAGAACGTATGAAACGAAATAAATTTAAATGTTGGTGCAAAAGAGCGCCTTTAGTTTTTAGCTCAACTAATTTACCCACTGGTGCACCGAATTTGCCAGTGGCTCTAGAAATTCTGAGCGGAAAACTGCACAACGTGAATACTTAAACATTTGCTTTGTGGTTGAGTTGAGAGAGTTGCGGGGTCAACAACCTGAGGCAGCCGACCATGACGACCCTCTCAGGGGACACTCTAAACATTCACAGCGGCTACAGGAGGGGAATGGGGGAAGTGCTCAACTGTAATTCTCCCCTAGTAATTGTTACCAGGCAAACTTGGCATGGTGCAGAAGAGGGGGGACCCCCTTCACAAAAAATACCAGGTATAAGATAAATAACCTTAAATCACTTTGAAGTTGCAACATGGATAGGACACGAGATTTTGGTCGACAAGGCGCCACACGCAGCTGCTCCCGAAAATGCATAATGGATAGCAGATTATATTCCCATTACATATACGAATATACTAATTATTTAATGGTACGTTCTCATTTACGTGAAAGTTGTGTGCGCAAGAGTGGTTCAGACTTCTATTAACTACAAAAGAAGAGAGGGAGCCAATTGCTACCTGAATGAAACTAATTTCTTACCTGAATTATGATGTCCTCCTGACAGGGTCGCATCCAATCACACTACTAGTGAAATAATTGTCAGATTCCACCCTGAACTGTTATTACCGGTAGAAGAGAACACATTAACACACACTACAGCGGTTACATTATTGCAGACATACACGCCACGTCAAATACTAGTTACGCAACACTTAGAACAAGGATTCTCCCTCCATCAACAATTCACTCCCCAACACACACTATTTGCACCTTCACACCAAGCTCAAAAAGTATTTCAACAGCACAATAACAATGGATAACTGGTTCTCTTCCAATAATTTCACAGTAAAACGTCTACAAGCACAGACAAACGAAACGACTTCGTAAAACCCTTCTCATCCGATCGGAAAGTTCCGGCCTCGCACGAAGGAAGCGAGAGACTAAAAAGCAATTCCTACGCATCGGAACACGCCCTTGCAGTCCTTCTATTCACGAGGAAGGAGTCAAACGCGGAATAGCTCATAAACCGACCATGTTATATTGTCGAGCAATAAAGACAGCTGGATATGAGCTATTTCGTAAATACATTCAACATGAACATTTTAGGCCGAGATACAACTAAGCGCTATATTTTGTTGCTAATGATGTTACGAACATTGTATACTGAGAATAAACGGTATTCCGTCACTTTAGAGTAACTCGAGAACCCAATAACATTCAAGGAATGATTACCATTTAGACTGAATAATAATTTTATACTTCCTCCCAAAATTCGAAGAAGCTTTCCGGTGGAAGAAGACCTCAAGTATTTTACATTTTATTTAGCTACGAAAATAAATATTACAGAAGAAATTCAAAGGCAAATGTATGTAGATTTTAAATCACTCGATAACTAAAAAACCTAATTCCCTACCACAAAATCTTGCGGTGGCTCGTGGGATATTTTGTGCATGTAGAATTTATTGAAAAAATGCAGAAGTAACCACAGAACAGGAGGATGAAACGCAGGTTCCTTGAGGTCTGTTCGAAAGGAAGCTCTTCATAACGATTTCATCATTTCCTTCTAGGATACAATTAATTTAATTGAGAATGTAAATAAATATGACAAGCATTAATGAACATAAATAGTTCCTCTGCGGCTATTAAACCATTAATCGCTCGCGTCAGATGTATTAGATATAATACAGTTTTTCAAATTTTAAATCTATTAGCAAAAGAATGTCGTGGCAGCGTTTCATCCTAAGACTTCTTTGTACCTAAGAATATAATATATAGATGTCCATGACATGGCTATAATGAGCTGTCTACGACATGAACATGGGTGAAACCACAGTAGAGAGTAAGTAGGGCTTACCGCCTATCCTCAATTATTACAAGCATGTGCCTTTACGAGGTATGCCATGGAAGGAATTATAAAAGAACAGCAGGGAGATTACTAATTTGGGTCAGATAATATGCTTTCTACAATCATACCTCAGCAGAAATAAATGCTTCCCCAATTACATTGAAGAACTTTGTTTCACAAGTTAAACGGGAAGAAATTATTTGTTTTCAAAATAGTTACTATTGCGTAGAAGTAGATATAACTTATCATTGCACCAGTGATTTCAGATACTTTATGTTGTATTTTTGTTTTTTTTTTCGGCCTACGCTACCTCAGCGTTCTGCCGTCCTATTCCCTTTCTACATGGCCTCCTCCTGCACATGGTTGCAAAGAGCTGAATGTTTTTTCGAGCATATTCTCATGAGAAAAGGTCCTCTTTATTCACCAATCCCTCTCGTCTGGCCTAGACCTCTGAATTATTCAACACCGTAAGCTTTAAGGTGACACTAAATATTCTTCTACTTCTATTAATATATACTAATTAACTTTCAAGCCACATCTAGGGTGTGTGGCAGGGGGTGATTTCTCACGAAACTTAAAACTCATACATGCAATAAAGTTTATGTACTCTACTTGCCTACGGAGATTTCCATGTTTAACGTGCGGGACTTTGTAAAAAAACTATTTATTACATGAACTTCTATGCATACCAAGGCCTGGTGAAGAAAATTGTGGAAGGACTATTCAAAGGTAAGAATGGCAGAGGAAGGTCTCGCGTAAAATATATAGATCCACCGATGTAGAGTGTGAAAGAGAAGAAATACGAAAATATGAAGAGATCATCTGATAGGAGGGTTCCGCCAATGATATCGTCTACAGGAAGGCTGGCGAAAATGTTGTCCGCTACGTAAAAAACGCGGATGATGACCAGAAATGCTGAATTCATCCAAGTAAACTGTGTAAACTTGGGAACGAATAAAGTAGCACATAATTCCGAAAATAACTCTGGAAACCTGTGTTAAATTTCATTATTAGTTAATTTTAAATCCCGTGCCTAACAAATTCCACAGTTTAATCTTGTCGTTGGTAGAGACAATGGTATAGGAAAGCCTTTATATACCTTTTTTGAGCATGAAATTTATATACATTCATGAAATGAGTTTACCTTAACGCGAGTATGCGGTCATACACATTACACTAATACAGAATGAGGTAAGATACAGATAAGTTGGTAAATTTATGAAGATTAGATTTTGCTCATATGGAATTTTGACATATTTAATGCGTTTTACTAGCATATGGCAAACTTTTCAACTACATCTAGATGTACGTAACATATTGCAAATCTCGGTGAAGGTGTGTGGCAGGGGGTGGAAACCACCAAATGTGCACTACTGGCATGCAACTAATTGTAAGCCCCGCAATGTTTCCACTTCATAAAGACATCTAAGTCTTATAAATAAAGTGGTGTCTGTCTGGCAGTTCTATGCAACCCATCCTCTCAAACACTAATAAACCGATTGAGGTGAAATTTTGTAGGATTCTAGTGTGTACACTAGAAGGTGCTATTGGCTATATAAAAAGGCTCAGGGCCTGGGTTTGATTCCTGGCGACATTTATGTACATGGTTTCAAATTGACTTTTTCAATTTATGGTAGCGTAAGAGTTTTTTCTTTCGCTCAGTAAAATAACTAAATATTAATCGATTTCTTTCATTCTTTCTGTATTTAAAAGGGAAATGTTAAAACTTTCTTATTTTATACACCGATTTACTTCTCGTCTTCGAGGTTTCTGGGCAATGTGTTATTTACGTTGAAATTTACTGTTTTTTCCCAGCGTTGCTAAGGCCTTTGCCATTCACCGTCTCCGAAATAAAAACATCGTTAATGCTTAAACAGTCCGTCAAAGAGGAATGCCTTAAACGAAATTGTGCTTTTTGCGAGGGTATAGGAAGGTACTAAAGGCATTGTAGGCTATTTCAGGCTAAGGCTAAAGCATTGTATGCCATGTCCTTAAGGGGCAATGCCCCGGGACGATTAATAAAACATTCATTCATATTTTTACGTAAGCGTACCAGAATCGGATATACTACGTAGAAGCAGGACTTTGATATGATGAGCTAAATGTCGTATTTTCTGCTTCAACTGACAACTTACGAGTTCATACAGGTGGCTTTAAAAGCATGCCTAAATTGGCCCTTGTACATGTTAAGAACATCGCAAGGAAAAATTATGCTTTTGGGGTCTCTGTATGGGTGAATAGAGATTCATTGATGAATTGATAGTAGATGGAACAGAAAATGAACTGTACTTCTGGCTTTAACTTCGAGTGCGAAGGGACAGTAGAGTGATTATCAAAATAGTAAAATACGGCGTCGATTTCTGCTGACATTGTCACCTGTTGGGCGAGTCTTCACAGCTCCCTTTACAATGTCCTTCGAGGGTTTTCCCTGGTATCGATGGATGGGTTTCCCCATGGCATTCTAAAGAATTGCTACATCAGTATTTCTTCCTCCGCTTTTGCTACTTTATGGTTAATGTGTCCTCCCAAATGCCATTGTTACATTGTAGTTGCTCTTTTTCGTGTACGTTCGACGGGACAGAGCTTGAGTGACTGTGAAGGCTGAATAGTGTCAAAAAGATTTTCATCCATCTTCCACAAAAAGGTTATCTGTCTCAGAAGTTCCAGCTTCAGGTACTTTAAAGAAGACTCTCTCGTATAGGTAAGTGCTTTCTTAGCAATTGTGCGGTTTAAATATTTAATACTCCATCGGTCCTTTTTTCGCGGATAGAAACCCTGTGAAAAATATGTCGTTGGTTTGATCAAAGTATAGTTAACTCTTCGAAATGATAATGAAATTGCTTATAATAAAGTATTTCTTCGGGATTAACGCTGTAAACATGTCCTAATATATAAGATGCCTGGTGCATCAATAGGTTTTACTATATAATTCGCAAACTACAACATTTGCGCTGATCACAGGCAACTGTACAAAGTAGTGTATCGAGATAGAAACTGTAGTGGCTCTGGTAGGACACAAGGAAAAACATATTTTGGAACATTAAGCTTTCATCATGGTACGTGGAAGTGTAGCTTTCATATTCAAAACAGTCATTTCAGTTGTGTAACGATTTATGTAAAGGGGGGTTGAAGGATATGGTGCTAGGATAAAAAAGCGAATGCAGTTACAACACGCAAACATAATAATTAAATCAGTTCGTAGTTTTTGGTGTCAGTCCTCACTTTACGGAGGCGATTCATTTATTCAGATTTGATCACTTAGAATTTACGTGAATATGCAAATTTGTGGAAATGCTAATTGAATAAAATATTTCAGTTCGCATTTTTAAAAAATCTCCTTTAATTCGTTTATTTATAAATAAAATGATCATTTTAAGTAATAATTTTCTGTTATTGAAACGAGTTTTATACACGTAATCGTTGGATTTGAAGTATTGTCATTTTTTCGAACTTATTTATTAATTATTTTTACTTTTTTGATAAACGCCATGTCGACTATGACCATGTCGCAGCGGTTCCAAGCGCCAACAGTTTTCTTTCGAAGAGAAATTGGCAATATTGGAAGCTGTACACCATGAGGGGAAAATAGCTGAAGTCGCCCGAAGATTGCAGATTTCTATTACCAACGTTTTCAACACTGCTGAAACAGCGAACTGAAATCATCAACGCCAACAACTAGATCCGGCCAGAAAACGACAGAGCACTGGGTTTAACGACGATCTTGATCGTTTAGTTTTCAATTGGTTCGCCGAAGCAAGATCAAAATATATTCCCGTACCCGGACCCATACTACAGGGACAGGCGAGAAATATGGCACTTCGCTTGGGCATGGAAGATTTCGAGGCTTCCAACGGATGGCTACATAAGTTTAAAAAAAGGTGGAACTTGGCCACTTTAAAAATTTGTTTGTGGGTTGAGGCATCAGTTGATCCCAAGATTTGAGAAAATTGGAGGGAAAGGTTGCCAAAATTGACTGGGCAATACAAATCGAAAGACATTTTTAACGCTGATGAAGCAGGATTTTTCTACTGTCTGATCCCAGACGGCACAATATATGTGAATGGAGAACTTTGCCACGGGGGGAGTAGGGGTAAGGAGAGATTTATTGTGCTATTTTGTGAAAACAGCGATGGCTCCTCAGCGATGAAATTACCTCCATTTGTAATTGGAAAATTCAACAAACATCGTTGTTTAAAACATTTACGACAGCTACCATATCCCTACAAGCACAACAGAAATTCTAGGATGACCGCTGTGATATTTTGTGAATCAGTCGTTGGGGTTGACGCGTGAATGGGAGGTCAAAATAGAAAAATTATGTTGTTTGTTAATCGCTGCTCGGCCCAGGAATTGTAAGGTTAAATTTAAGAAACGTCTACAGCCACTGGACAAGGGAGTCATCTCCCACGTAAAGAGGGCGTACCGGCGACAATTGGTGCAGTATTTACTTGGAAGGATGGAGAGTACCAGCACCCCAGCTCTTCTCATTGTCAGATGGAACATTCTCCAGACTATGCAGCGTATGTGTTTTTGTTGGGATGCCGTTTCGCCCGCTACGATAAAAGATTGCTTCGCTAGGGCAGGGTTTAGTGAAAGTGGATCAAATTGTGAAAAGAATGCAAGCCAAGGGAGACTGGGAGGAACTGACGGGCAGGCAGAACATTCGATACGTTTCATTTGATGATTACGTAAATGTCGACGAAGGTGTAGGGACGTGCTCTGCTGAAAGTGGGGCGAGTGAAAAAGAGGACGGAGTAGGGTTGTCACATCGACATCGATGTATCGGACTACTCGATGTTTTTTTGCCGATACATCGAAAACATCGAGTGGTAAGACAATCGATGTAACTTCGACTCGGTGTTTTCAAAGCACTCAACATCGCGGCGATGTTTTAGGAAACGAGCGGTATAATAAATGTTTTTGGTTGACCAATAATTCATTTTTCTGATTATTATAAGCCTTTTTAGAATACGAACGAACCTTCCCTAATTACGCCATCTATCGTTCGCGTGTACGGAAACAAGTGAAGGTATAAAATCGTTCATTATTTAATCCCAGTGTTGCCTTCCAAGAATATGATCCGCCATGCCTACATCAGTACTTTCTGAGAGGATTGTATCAGCTCTCAACTTGGTGGTACAAGATAACAGGAGAAGGTTGGGGTCGCTGCATATTAAGCAAAGAGTGTTCCTTTCCGATAATGGGAGCTTTTAACATTTTAAACCCACTGTTTTTCAATTTGTTTTTTTTAATACTACATACCAAGCTTCGAAAATTTTTAGGGAACAGGTACACCTACTTTATTGTGTTATTTGTTTTTTGTTGTATTTTGTTTATTTTTCTTTATTTCATTGTGAAATAGTGATACGTTTTCCATGTTTAAAAATAAATTTAATTGAAAAATATTTGCGTATTATTTATCAATATTTTACTAAATAACGTCCGATGTCCGAATAATTTTTAAAAATGCAAGTTTTTAAGAAGATGCAAAATTTTTTATGCATAATACTTAATACATAATACCTCTATGATAATACCTAACCTCGAATATGAAGGCATTCTCGATACATCGAAACATCGATGTTTTTTGTCGATGGGTAATGAGTGAGTGGTAAGTACTTTTATAAACATCGAAACATTGACCACTCGATGTTTTTTAGCCGATGTGGCATCCCTAGGACGGAGCCAAATTTATTTGAATTTTTTTACTGTGGTAGTAGTAGTAATATATTTTTTGGGGTGCAACGACGGCTAGGGTCATATCGCACCGCACCTGAATCATCATGACCAATACTGTAATAAAAGGTTTGCTAGAAGCTCAATTTGTAAAACCAATATTGGCTTATCTATCCGCGCATGCTATCATAGTTTATTTATAAGTCCAGTGCAATTAATAAATTTTAGCACCCGAGTCACTGAATCGGGGTTGTCTCCAAGGATCATACTAAGCTCACCTCTTATTTGGCAGCTCTCTCGGAATACCTTGTATCTGTCGCACACAGTTAGGAGGTGTCTCACTGACAGAGGGCAATCGCAATATTCGCACTGTGGTGGTATTCGGTTTTCTGTGAAGAGGTAGGAGCGGGTCAAGGCACAGTGACCTTGTGGCCATAGTACGCGTATCCGACGCACATCCTCGTTTTGTCCTTCTGCATTAACTACGCTCTTTTTGAGCTCTCCCCACCCAGTAGGTGTGCCCATTTGAGTGTGCGAGTGAGTGTTTTTTCTGAATGCTTGTCAGTGTGTTTGCGTTCATAACCCAGGCATCCTGACCAGGGTCCCATCAGCCCCGTGAATGATCCCAGTTGGGTTGAGTGTGTGTGTCTGTGGTTGTGTCACCGGCGAGGAAGTAACATTCCCGTAAACCACCACAGTACGGTTATATGGTTGAGAGGCTGTAATTGGTCACATGCTGTGGAATTGACCCTCCCGCAAACCAACACAGCAATTGTCCTTGACGAGGGTTGCCAATTTTACGGCCATTGGAGAATTTTACTTTATTTGTCACGAAGTCGCAGATGGTAGCTCAAGTTTCAAGGTAGCATTAAAATTAGCAGTTAAAATAATAATTCATAGATAATTCAAGAGTTGGACATATTTGAAACTTATGTTAAAATCATTTTGAAACAATGAAAAAATAATTTACAAATCCTAAAAAGAGAGGGCTAATATGTTTTCTAAATAATTTTAAAATGATTTCAAATTATTTTTACAATATATTTTAAAATATTTATTCATATGATTTTGCTACTTGGAATGCTATTCTCGTTAACCGTAAACAACATATGAATCTAATTGCAAGGAAACTTTATGGGAGAAAATGAATCAAAGGAATTAGGCCAGTTAATCCGAAACAATTCAGCAAAGATTATGAGGAACACGTGCTACGATTTTGATGCAGAAGCATAGAGTGCATTAATTATTTTAACATGATCATGTTTCAACATTACTTTCACATAAATGTTGCAGAATCTAAGTATGAAATAATTACTGATGTTATATAAAGTCCTGAATTATCAGTAATTAATACACTACTTTGTATGTACTAGGAATTAACTTATATGGTTTTCGTGAATGAATATATTACATTTCTCGCAATATTATTATACATTAATGCATAGAAAAGTAGTAGCACCATTTGCATGAGAGTAGTGGACTCACGGACTGGTAGGTTAGCGCACATGTATGACAAGTGATTGTAAAATTTAATCTCTTTTGATATTGGTGATGGTTCCCTCCCTGCTTCACACCCTTAACATGGATTGCGGGGTATTGTGTCTATTAAATAGAGGGATGCTGGGGCAATCGCACTTACGACAGATCGAGGGTATGGTGACAGGATTTTTTACTGACTGGAAAAACTCATTACAAGATGAGACAAGTGGCGAATTCACACAAAGTTATCGCAGCGGCCTCTTTAACTCCTGTTCCTTGCGCGTTAAAAACGGGTCTGTTCTGACCTCATAACACTCCACCTCGTGTCTCGCCAATGCCGTTTCTTAATGACGGAGACCTCGGTCAGCTATGCTCTCCATTCAATCATCCTCCTTTCCATCAATCCCCGTCACCGAAATCTTTAAACTGAATCCGCCTTTATGCTTGACTGCACTCAAGGTCGTAGCAGATCTCATGCTACTACTCTAAGAAGCACGCTCTCTTCAGCAATCTTCTCCTTGGACGCTGCCTCGTGATAAGTCTCAGCGAGCTCTTTTGTGAATCCTTCCTGCTATCAGACATGATGCATAGTCTTTCGTTTTAACAACGTTCGCTTAAAAATGTTTTCATGCTATTGTTATATCCTGAATTTCGTTATTTTTTAAATTCCAATTAAAACCACCTCAACATGTGTCCTACGTGTGTAAAAAGTATCTTAGACAAAGTATCTTTCGCGAAATATACCAGTCAAACCCGTCTTCCAGTCTCTGAATATCATGCACCTTTGATAAAAATAATATATTGTAAATGAAATAGATAATGTGCCACATATACTATTGGTTTATTTGTATTAAGTAATTGGCAATTTAATTTCTTCGAGGGTCTAGGTGATGTTTTACCCCCTGCCATACACCCTCGTGGTCGTTTGCATCGTTATTGATGAAGCTGTATATGTTAAATATTATACCAATGCTCCACGCTCACCAACTAGGTCCCTTCCGTCAATGGGTTCTATTGACAAAGCTTTAACGGAACATAACTAATGCTTTCCTATATTTCTCCATCTCTTAAGGTTACGTTCCCATAATTCAAATCCATTCCCCGAATCCAACCCCTTTCCCAGATATACAATAAGAGGCGAATTTGGCCTAAGCTTTCGGCCATCTCCACTAACTACACAAACAACCTTAACATACTTACACATAAATATTCTTAGCTCAATTAGAGAGGAATAATTGTAGTTGTGACGTAGTGCCTAGATATTTACAGTATATTTAATTGCTGGAATCGGGATTACATGTAAACCCCTTATTACGGAGGTACATAGGGTTGCATGTAACCTTAGAGATTTAATGTAGTTGACTCTCAATGGTGGTTGATAATAATCTTCCGGCATAGGCTAATATGGTCTAATTTAGAGTCGCAAATACGCCTAGGGTTAGGAAACGTAATTTTATTCGAATGACCTTTCTTTCTTTTAATATCGTCTAACGCTAGTCCCATCAATGCACACATTACATGCACACTAAATGTCACGTCAAACACTTATTACATATCAGTGATTACATTTCATTTAATATAGTTATTATTCGTTTCACCCAATGGACTCACTATGTTTAATCAATATATTTATTACGGGCTCATTATATTTCACTCCATTCATCGGTTTCTTATACGGAACCAGAAATATTTCCGACGAGTTCCGATATCTGGCATTCAATCACCTACGTATTTTTCCGAAGTGCTTCGCTCTTGACCCTGAGAGCGAAAGTGAAAAGATATGATTTAAGCGTTTGTGAAACCCACGGCCTTACAAGTTGTAGAGCGAAGAAATTCCTCTTTTCACTTTCTTGTTTTCTTCGAAAGAGGATACAACGCAATCCCGACCAGCTGATCAGCGACGTGGAATCCGTGCGAGAAGGCTTGGAGGCGTTTCCGTTCCGAATAAGAAGTTGTTTTTTCGTATTCCTTACAAAAAAAAATTTGAGTGTTAAAATCTAAGATTGGCAATGTATCATGTGGACATGTGTGTCTAGGAAGATTATGTTGCTCAAGATATCCAGCCCTAAAAGAAGCCTGTTTGTTATTCAGTGTCCTCAAGTTGTTAACACATCTCAATACATTACCCAGCGGTGTCATGGTTTATTAAGACGTGTGCAGTGTTTCATCCGCCAACAAATCTCACAAGCCTGATGTGAATAGGAGTGGTATAGTTTTATGTATTAAATGATAACTGAGCAAGTTATATTGTGACGTGTTCGTATGCTTCGCGGTTACGAGTGTCTTGCCAAGAAGATTTTCTGGGAGTTGCTGCAGTGAAGCGACACTTGCTGTAATCAGAGCACACTGGTTTATCCCAAGACATTCCGTAAAGGTAAGCAACCACATGGTTTTTTTTATAAATCCTACTAGGCTGGTAACCCGAGAATTATTTATAAATATCAATCGCCGAGATAGGAGAAAATCGTTTAATCTTTTGGTTTATTTCCATTCCCAATGTTTTTATAGCTACTCACGTTCAAATGTGATTTGCGTTCCTGAGTAGTTCTGCGTGATACCAACGAATTTCGGTGTTGTTGTGGCAGAAAGGTTTCTATTATCAAGTACTAAACATTGTTAGAAGTTCAACGTAGATACGATTTACTCGATACTTCCATTTATTACCGGAAACCAACCAGAAGGGTGTTTGGCAGGTGCTTACCGTGGTTTAAAAAAATAAGTTATTTGATTTAATTTTCTAACCATGGTAGAGTATAATGGAATACCCATTTGAACGCCAGGCATGTAAATCTGAAAATATTTGTCTTGCAACTTTTTGAAAACTGCAATAATTCTTTACAACGTTAACTGAAGTCAAGTACCAGACGCCGTCTAAATTGAAGAGTTGGTAGACCAGAGCTAAAATCTTTGCTCAGTGCAAAATTTTATGATATGTAGTTGTTTTAAAACAATTTCGATTTATTGTATATTTTAGGTAGTTGAGAATTTCAAGAGTCTACTGCGAGTTCAGTCACATTTTCCCGCCAAAACGGGTAGTTTACGGAAGAAATAGCCGTTGGCGCTCTTTGTTTTATAATAAACTATTTTCGAAAACAAACAATGCTGCAATTTAGGGGAATATTATTTACAAAATAACTACCCAAAATAAAATTAGCAATAGTATATTAAAATCCGCGATATTCCTTTCTTGTTTTAATAAATAATATACACGACGAATTCACATTGCACTTTGGTGATTGGTCCAGTTTGGATGACGTCATTCCAGAACGCGGAATTTACACACGTGATCAGATATCGGTCTTCAGTATTCGTCGGTACGCAGTGACGGAAGGCCAGGTGAGTTTTCGGCCCCTGTTCAAGAAAGTTGTACTTTTAGTCAACTTTATACGAGCACATTGAGTTTGCAATGACTTTGAAGGGAAATTGAAAGCACGTAGTAGCTTATTTTTCTCTACGTACGAAGAATAGAGCCATATTTCAAGAGATATACCAATTAATTCGTGACACTTAAATTTCTTGTTTTACTTAGTCATTCCACCCTGTAAATATTTCAATAATACTCTTTCCATTGATTGTTGGACCTTTATAGAAGAAATATAGCAAATGTGGTGGTTACATATGTTAATGAATTTAATTTGTTACAGGAATAAGTCATTCGAGTTAGTTGCGACGATAAGGCTTGAACTTCGTCATCGATCACATGAGTCCTAGTGGGGGAAACCTGGGAATTCGAGAGACTGGCTGTGAGGAACGCTTTTCAGCATGGTAGGTCTGCTTCATTATTAAAAATTTTCTTACACGAGAGTGTATATTTTCACTTAAAGTTGTCCGCGTCTTTTATGTGATTCTGTTACTTCTGATCGATACCAGGTCGGGACCTCTGATATTCTCAATTTCCCGCCGAATATCTCGAAGGGTTGTTTCGGGTCCCCAGAATTTTCTCGGACGTTTCTGGACTATTCTAGCTACGTCTCAACTTCATGACATTAACGCTGTTATCTATTGAACAGTAGATGATGTCGAGGAACGTGGGGTAAAGGATATCTAGCTCGCCCGTTTGAATTGCAATACCTGTCTGGTGTTGTTGAATCACCTGTAAATTTTTTCAAGTCCTGAGGTCCATTGACGGATATTGATAATGTGCGCGTTGATAATTAGGCTTTGTTAATCCTTACGACATTTTTACATTTGAAGCGTAACCATATTCGCTATTTTTTTGTTTGTTCTCCCTTGAGTATATCGGTGTTTCATTATTAGAAATCGTTAACAAGAGAGTTCATTTTTTAGAGATATTCAGTCCTTAATAGTATTCCGTATCAATAAGCTCAGTGATCCGGATTTTTTCCCAATGTAACAGGATACAGGGTTACTCCGAAATTACTTCAATATTTTTCGCTCAGTGGCGACATATTATAATACTTCCTTTCTTCACAACGTGAGATGATCAAAAGCACGTACTCCATAACAAGGGAGTACGTTATTCACCAGACCGGGGGTTTTTGAAGCGAGTTTCCCGTCTTTCATGCGCATTGTGTTTTAAATTATTTTTTCAATGCTTATATTCTGCTAAAACACTCGGGATTAACATCTCACAGTGTACTGAAATTCAATTCCAGCTATGCCTATGTTTTCAGTTGCTACTTGAGTGTTGTTACTTGAGTGCAAGGACAATGCACTTGACAATTCATAATATATCTCAACCGTCTGGTGTTCATGATCAATGATTACATAAATAAATGTGAAGCCCATTCTTTGAAAAAATGCGAGTTGTGTCATCTACAAGAGGATATCATGAGGTGAATGTGAGAAACACATCAGTCAGGTGGAGTGAGTTATACCCACTGCGAGTTCGGCGGAGGGAGGGAGGAAGCGAGGATAGTGGGAGGGGAACATGACTGTATGTCTAATGGAAGGAAACTTAGTAGAGATTTTCTGAGGAAGGTTGCGGAGGGGCAAGGTAAATAGCTTCAATAATTTTATGGTAAGGGGTTTAAAGAATGAAGTAGAGGCCGAAATTATGCCTTCTGTCGCGATTTGACGATATGATCCATTTCCCTTTGTTTACAGCTCCTCTAAAAAGTCGAACTTCTGACTTTTGTTCTCATAAAGGTGGATACTAGGAGTAAAATCACTCGTATTGACCTTCTCAGACAAGTGTTTCGCGTTAAATGACTGAGCGATGTTTCCACTTACGTAACAACTTGTGTGATCTTTGACCCTTACGTTAATTGACGTTCAGGTTTACATTGGCAAGTCTCGTCACTATCATAGGAAATGTGTTCATTCTTTTGTGGCACTTGGCATGCATATATGGTATCCTAATGAATTAGGTTTGATTAGAGAACTAGACAGTGTGCAGCGTTGAGCAGCTAGTTTCGTCAAAAGGTGTTACGATAGGTTTAGTAGTGTATCAGAATTAATACAAAAATTAGGGTGAGAATCAATTTTAGAGCGTAGCTTAAAGTACAGATTAAATCTATTGGAGAAATTTCAATCGCATAGCTTTACTGAAGATGCTAGGCACATATTAAAATACCAGCGTATTGTGCTAGATTCGACCAGCCAAATAAGATTGGAGAGATAGATTGTCGTACCGATAGATTCAAAATGTCATTTTTCCCCCGTACTATAAGAGAACAGAATAGGCAACATAGGAAAGGGATAGGTATGGGAAATATTTTAAGTATTCTGTAGTGCATGATGCATGTCTTACTCCTTAAATACTATATATACTAAAATTCAAGTTTCATGAGAAAATATAGTTGCTAGTTTGCATGTTAGTGGTGCATGCTTGGTGATCTTCACCCCCTGCCACACACCCTCGCGGTGGCTTGCAGGGTATCTTGTAGATGTATATGTGGTACTAATTATGTGGTCCTGGCAATCCTCTCCACTCTCTAAATTTTTGGAAACAATCCCTTCGACATACGTAAGCCTGTACGACTTTTTAGACTCGCATTTGTTATGTACTCGGGTTGAGAATTCCCATCCTCGTTGGTAAAATGTTTGAACATTTATCAAGCAGCATTATTTTCCCGCAATTTTTATGAAGTCAATATTTTTCATTAATGCAGTATATCATGAATTTCAGCCGATGAAAAAGATGGTGCCTGTCAATTGAGAATTTCCAGTGTAGGATCCATCGCGGCATAATATTTAAAGAGTGGCATGCTTAAAGTGTCCGAAGGTTTTCCTGTATTATATTTTAATTTTTTAGCCAACAAAGCTCTTACTGTTCATTGAATTGAATACGTTACTTTGGACACACGTTGATGTAGAGAGGGGTTGATTAAGGGATGGCTAGTACATCCGCACTGAATTTCAATTATTTGGCGATGTTGAATTTAACTGATGTAAGTTTTTAAGTCCTGAGGTCCGTTCACGTATGGAGACAATGCGCGCTGACATCACTGTTAATTTTCAATTGCGCTAAATCGAGGGAAAACATGGTCTTTCACATGTTGTACGATTAACGAGGGTGACACAGCCAGACACTGCAAGTCATTAGGTCACAAACAGTTTACAGTGCACATCAAGGGTTATTAGACTAATTCAAAATGATAGCCAACATGTCATCCCAGTCCACTGAGGGGTTTTAAAAGAATTAACGAAATGTAGAAAATTTAATAATCTTTCACTCAATAATTCCACGCAAGTTAGAAGTATTCCTAAAAGCTTAGAGGAAGCTGGTAAATTTATACAGACTAACTATGATACATATTCAACATATCAGTAAAGTTTGATTTCGGCTATGTTTTCGATTTTAGCGTTTATTAATCTGAAGTTAGAATTTGATTATTAAAATCTTCAGCTCAAAGTAACTGGAAGTTAGGGAACGTCACTCTATTGCCCCACTAATTTTACAATGAATACAAATCGATTTCTCTTGCTCCTCAAGCATATCTTCTTAAAAAAAGAACTCTGCATAGATTTTTAGTTATTCGCATTTAAAATATGAGTTTTACTAGCGTTATCGTGGTTTTGAGTTCATTTATTCTGCAGATGTGTCGCAATAGGGTAAAGGGTCATGGAGATATTAGACTCATGTTCGGGGTCAGAAGACCCCTCATTTGTTTGGTTTAGTTGTAGTTTGAATGTTGCCCTATTTTTTCCTCAATTATATCAGTATCCTATCGATATTTGAGCACAATACCAGTACCATTAACCATGCTATGTGACTAATTTAAGTGATTTATACATTGTTCTTAGATAATTGCATTTATGTCGTCATAACAGGTCCTATGATTTTTTTGGACTCAGCGCACTTGGTACTTTTTCAGCTCTCCACTACATAATGAAATTGTTCTTCTCCTAAAATCTCTACCTTGACAATTCTCTTCATCATTCCAACATGCCTTAAGATATGGCAGATTATATCGTCCGGCATTCTCCGCCGCCGTACACCCTTCGAGAATGATAGTCCCCCTCCGTCTCATGATTGGTTAATATTGTCGGACATGGACGATACACTTGTAATATTAGTCAGAGGACGGAGCCTAAGGATCTTTGTGAATGTATTTTACTAGTACCCATTATTAGAAATATATATTTGCAATACGTGAATAGCACATGAAAATTATTCAGCTGCAATCCTACCTTATTGGCATATACATTGAATTATTTACTAGCTTATTGTTTACTTCTATTGACTTCAACATGACGGCATTCTTATATAGTTACATTAGTATCTTTAAGATTTTTATTTTGATTGAAACATAAACAACTTTTAAAAAAATTTACAATGAGTATACTATGACAGTATATCCTATTCAATATGGCCTTTTTACAACTTAATGAATAGGAATTTTGACAGCTGATATACTGTGTAAACTATATTAGAATTACATTTGCACACTGTTTGATTGTTTTGACGGCACATTAATGTAAATCGAAACCTATTTTCGGTCGCTGTAGGATGACGTCGAACTTCGTATATTAAGCCGCTTCCCGTAAGGTGAATTGGATAGAGTGAAGAATCTTCAAGGGTGCCCGAAACGGAATAACAAGAAGCAGTGTCAACAGGACTAACATTGGTTTGCTTTGGAATACTATGGTAAATCTTACTTTTTTTCAGGTTGTACGATCTAAAAGGTAAAGTAGGCATGTAAAAACTTGGTAGAATTCATCAGTTATTTTTGTTTTTTTCGTGTTTGTCATAGGAGCCCATTGCTCCACTTATAGACGAGATCAGATCTGATTCTCTGGTAAAATGTGAGTGTAATTTGGTAAATCAAGCTTGATTAATGGTGTTAATACTCGGTAAATGATGACGGTGCACCGATTCTATCTGGTACCATGGAGGACTAGTCTTCCAAATATAAGGCAAGTGGCCACTTGCCCAGGTTAGGGAGTCGACTCTAGGCAGGAATACGTTTGCATAATGTAAGTTGTATATCATGTGTTATCCTGAATTTTGTTTATTGTTCTTTCTTGCATGTGTTTGTTGGTTCTTATTTTTATTGGTGTAATGTATGTTTTTTGTGAGTAATGTTTTCATTTTTTATGCTGTTTTATATATTTTCTTTCACAGATATTAAGGGACCTTACCAACGCCGGGGAATGCTAGAGGGTAGGATATGTAGTCAGTTTCAAATCTTTTGAATCAAAGGCTTTTCAGGCCCGTCGTAACGGTAGGGTAGATAGGAATTTGCGTTTAGCTGATAGTTTTATTTTGTGGATGCGAAGAATGCTCTAGTATTAAAACTCAAAATCAGAGGATTTGGTTCGCCAGGTACCAAGTGCATCCCGGTGTACTTAGTTTCTGAGCGACCATTCCTCGTATTTTTATAAAATGCACTTTCGGCCTTCAGCATTAAATGTGAGCAACTGGGCATTCAATCTATTGCTTGCATGTTTATTATGTTCACTAACCCGCTCTTTCCTTAGGTACCTCATCAACGCCCCGGCCTGATAGGGGGTAGGATATGTAGTCAGTTTTCCAAATTTTGAATCAAAGGCCCTTACGGCCCGTCGTAACGGTAGGGTAGATAGGAATTTGCGTTAAATAATAGCCTTATTTTTTGGATGCGAAGAATGCTCTAGTAATAAAACTCAAAATTAACGGATTTGGATCGCTAGTTGCCAAGTGCATCCAGGTGTACTTAGTTTCTGAGCGACCATTCCTCGCATATTTATAAAATGCACTTTCGGCCTTCTGCATTAAATGTGAGCAACTTGGCATTCAATCTTTTGCTTGCTTGTTTATTATGTTCACTAACCCGCTCTCTCCTTCAGAATTACCTCACCGCCCCGGACCGCATTGAGTGTAGTGAAAGTGTCGAAAGTGTTTCGTGCAAAACCGTGACAAGAAGATAGTGAGTGTCATGTGGATGAAATGTGAGTGTGGTGTCAGTGATAGCGAAAGTGAGTGCCAATTTTTACAGTTGGTGAGCATCAAGAGCACAAAAAAGACTCTAGTGTATTATATTTTAAATAAATGTTTGCTTGAATGTTTTATGCTCCTTCCTTTACTTACCCTTCCTGTAGCTTGATGGTGCCAGCGGATGGAAAAGAAGAGACCATGCACGACGGCCAACATCTGCTGAGGCTTTTATGTGAGTTTTGCGTTTATATATTTTTTGTTATTTATATATTCATATGTTTGCTTACTTGCTCTATGTGTATAAGCTATTACGTAATCTTTAGCACTTATAATGTGTAGGGTTTTTGTATCGGTCGCTTGACCCGGGTCAATCCAGGTTTGGTTGTTGAATTCCGGTTTTGCCTTGTGCACGGGCTCTTAGTTTTTAACATAGGCAAGAGATACAATGATTGTGCCATTATGCGCTATGATGCAATGTATATTTTTAGCCATTGTTTTAATGCCTTATTTTTGACTTAAATTCACTTTCTTGTGCAGGCTAATCAATTTGTTTTCTTTTACAGGGATTTCAACAATTTATTAAATTTTCTTTTGCAGGAAAATGTGTAAATGGTACGTTTGTGTTTTGTTGACTGGTGTATGCGTGGTGATGAACAGGGTCAGCGCCGATAGGCATGCGAATGATATAGGTAGGCCTAGGGTATTTAAGCAGTAGATATAGTTTAGAGGGTGGTTGGATTTTAGAAGGGGAAAATAGGGCTTAATGACGTAGGTTCGTATTTCACAGCTCATAGTCCTCTTGATCACGTCGCGTCTTGCCCTGGCCCTGGGAGTGAATGCGTGGAATAGACCTCTGCGGGCCCGGAGGGGAACGCAGGGGGAAACGCCACGTTAAATAAAGGTTAATGAGCCGATGGGCGTAACCTCCTGGGTCGGCATGGAATAACGCCCCTATGTGTGTTGTGTGAATGATATAATTGGATATAATAATAACCGTTGTGTAGTTAATCATAATAACTACCACAAAAATTTTAAAGTATTTTTTTATTATATTGAATGAATATTGATCAACCTTATAGGACTTAAAAGGATTATCCGCTAAGCGTACAAAAATGTTTCTTCTTAGAGAAATTTTTCCCTACTTGTGTCAACCGAATTCATCTTACATTCATTTATCTCTCTGTGACCTTTCGTTCTGCGATTATAATAGCTCCAAACTTTTGTAAGGTTTGAGCGGTGGTGTTTTGGCATCAAGACCAATCGTCTGTTTGAAACTTTCAATAGATTATTTGAATATTATTAATATAAATAAAAAACATTTTTCTGCCTCATCATTTCTTTTTTTGATTACGATACACCCGTTGGTTAACGATTTTTCTCCTTGAATATCTAGTTTAAATTTATTTACGTTTTCATTTCGTTACTATCCTTCGCAATAACACCAGAGGACATTGATTTTATCCATGTTTGGGCCAACAGGTCCGGACGTTTTACCTATAAATACCTTAGTAAATGTTTAGATTTAGGTTGTCACTCAGACGTCATTTCCAATAAATTCATATGGAAAAATATGCAAAGCAAAGATTTTACCTAGATATTATTATCCTCAATATACTGAATGTGTGAATAGTTTAAATGTTGCCATTTTTTAATGTGTTTAAATGTTGAGCAAGTGAAAAATAGTTTATTTAAGTGTTTTATTTCATTCGCTCCCCATCTTTTGATTTGGAATTTTAAATACGCGAATGAATGTCTAAAAGGTGTTTGTTGGTTATAATGGTAATTTTATTCCTGTATTATTATGTTGTTTTCACTCTGACCCTTACTTTATGTGTGGAATCATTCTTTGAGATGAACATTTTTTTTCAATATTGAGGTCATGAAACTACTATTTCATTGAAACCACTTTGTAATATTGGAACAATGATTTGAAAAACGATGTTCGATATAGCTGCAATAATTACAAACCGCTGCTTTCTTTGAAGTGGATTATATATAAATGTTTATAACTTTCATCTATTATCAAAACTTCATTACATTATAGCTGCATTTTAATTCGTTCTTCATTATAACTATGACCCAATTTTATTTCCTAATAATATCTAATGTCGTTTACTCTTTATCTTTTTCTTATATCATATTCTCCTTTTCTTATGTTTTACCGTGTTTATTTCTTCATATATAATACGGTTTATCATTTTTTTACTGTCCGTGGAGAGCGTTGTCTGACGTATGAAGCTCTACTTCCGCTTCAATTTAGGTACATGAATTGAGTTCATTCATTATTGCAAATATATTGTAATATAATGAGTTATGGAATTTAGTTAAATTAAAAGTTCTTTCCACAGTTGACATGTGAAATTATGATCATGTAATAATAATTATCTTTGTCTCCCAACTGACACCAAAATGGAGTGACACCTATATTTTCAATACATTAATTTTTTGGTTTCTTAAAATTTTGTCGCCATTACGACGCATATAAAGAATACAAAGTTATAATCGTTTTACACAGTTTATGGTTTATTTAACCACATCCATAACAAACAAACATTCTACGCTCTATTTCATTGATTCCTGGGTAAGTACTTGTTTTCGCTAAAACAGAGGTAAATCAACGATGTCATAATTTACCTCGTCGTGATTACTTTGGTTATTGAATAGGTACATAAAGGGTCGTTATTTTCAACATGTTGGCTCTTTGTAGCAGACTCATTGAGAGCTAATAGGAAAAAATACATGTACGAATTATACCAAAAGTATTCCCTATTAATGTATTTCATCCTGGGTATATCAGGTAATGTTTGCCTTTTTTTCTCTAGGTTTTTTAGATCCCATCTGCATAGCTTTCAAGGAATCTGGTTAAGATACAATTTTTGTATTGAAAATAGATTTTTGTAATATTAATAGTAATGGAGTATGTTATTCTTTTACTCTTCATCATATATCATACATATGTTATCTAAAATGTTTATGTTATATAATTCAGCATCAAAGTTTTTGATATAAAATATTGCTGTGAAATAATACTCTGCAAAGTGTCATTAGCTGGTTTGTTTTTTTATTAAATTACGACAACGATTTTTATTTCCTGAGTTATTCTTTGGACACAGAAAATAGAATGGCAGTGGAAATTCCATCCATTGGCTATGTTTTCCAATGCTCTATTGTGGCATTAGGATCGGAATGTTGGTTATCGCTCTCTCCACTCGAAAGAAAAATTAAGATTTATGGTTTTATATCGGCTATTAGAGTAATATGAATAACATAAAACATGCAATAGTTCCACGGAATCAAATTAGATTATCAATATCTCATTTAATTTTGTTTTTGTGTTTGTTGGTGAGTTTGTGATTGTTATAGCCTGAAAGTCGTAATGCTACATGGGCGAACTCTTTCTAATTGTAATTATGTTGTAATTGTGAGGCTGCAACTTCTTTTGATTAATTGAATTGTTCCTTAATCTGTAATATGTCATTTTACTGAATTATATGCTTTACATGACTTATGTAGGCACATACACTTTTCCCTTTATACTTCCGGTTGAAGTGCTATCTAATCACGTTATGAATTACTAAAATGACGAAACTTGTTACGGCAGTATTTCGTTGCATTGGCAATTTGCGTTAAGGCTGCTTTTGGCCTAAATTTAGCAGCTTACTTATATATTTGGATAATAAATATCATCATTGAACGATAGGAATCGTCTAAAATTAGTTTTAATCTCAAATGCGCCTCTTATATATTTTTAATTTTACTCTTTTCCAATGGATAATGGTGACGCAGTAAACAATTAATAGGTTTTTTAAATTTTTGTAACAATTTTTAAGTACTCTGGTTTTTCATCTATCTTAGCTGCGCCAATTTCTATTATGTATGATCGGATTCATTTTATTTATTTTTTATTTTTCGCTAGTTTTCCAGGAATATGAATTTTTTCCTTAACCCTTTCGCGCCGGAGTCCTACGCAGGAAAATGCTTGCCTTTTCACGGGTTCCTCTAGAATATTTTTCCACTCCCTGTACGGAGCTCTCTTGAAGCAAGGCTTCGAGCAGGTATGTCTTTCCCCCGCTTTGGGACCGGACCCAGCGGGGTTCCCGACCCTTTCCTCGGCCACTGACCAGAGATTATCTTCGCCCTTTTCCAAATGAGAACCCACCTCGGCTTCTGTCCGCGGTCAACTATTTTTAATTCAGTGATTTTTGTTAAATAAATAATAGTAAGACTTTAACTGGGGGTTAATACACAAATAAATTCCTGTTGTTATAAATACCATTTAGAGATTTTAAACGAAATTCTAAAGTTAATATTAAGATATTTAGCACAATAGACATAATATCAATGGTTACAATAATAATTATTTCTGTTGTTTCGCAATAGAAGACGTCCGCGCATAATCCAACCATTCCCGTGTTTTATATAAAAGCACGTGCACTTTTTTGGTGCTATACCTTCATCAGGAAATATTTTTATGTAAATATATTCGCAATGGTAGCGCGAGATAGATTTTTCTGCCTAGCAATTATTTATTGTATCTCCCAATATTCCATCACGCACGCATGCGGTTTTCTTCTAGTTTTAACATAAATGATTACAACATAATTATCACTCTTAGCCACATTACACAGAACAAATTTGAATGCTGAACACCAAAAAGATTCAGTTACAATAAAGTAAAGTTTATTCACTGCTAATAAATTAGCATAAACCACACCCTTCAGCGGGATTTTCAACCTATAATTTAGATATAATAGATTTCGCGGTATGTTGTGTGGTATTACCATTACAGTTGTTTTCCAATATATGTTCATAAACAAGTAAAACGGAGAGAAAAATATCGGTACTACCTTATCGTCAAAGCATAAAAAAACATACGTCTTTGTTCCTCATTGCAATGAAAAATTCTCCAAAATCGGTTTGAATCTAATTGACAGGTGAACTCTGTTAATAATAACGTTAGAGTTCCGTTTAAAATTTCTAGAGATAAAAAAAAACATAAGGAATTAACTTCTGGAACTCAATAATGCGATTTAGAAACAAATATGATTTTGGTTTTTCAAATGCATAAATAAAAAAGTGACCGCGAACAACTGCCGAGGGTGAGGCTCGCGCTGCGAAGAAGGGGCGAGATAATCCCCGCCTCTAAGCCGAGGAAGGGTCTTCAGAGCCGCGAGGAAGGGTCCTTTATGACACCTTGGACCTTTTCTGCCTACCTGACCCAGCGACGTTTTAAGACGCCCTTCGTTCTCTTGCGTAGAAAAATCTGCGGCGTTTATAAACGGCCTTCGTTCACAGGAGTGAAAAATCTGCGGCGTTCGTAGCGAAAGGGTTAAAAAAACTTTGTGTTGGTAACCTTCATAATACTTCATTTCATGTAGCAGGGTACGAGATATTACTTCTTTAGAAATAATTCTATGCAATTGGATCTACAAGAACAGCACTCATTTCGGCATTCCAGTCCTTCTTTCCGACGGTTTATAAAAGTGAAGAATTGTGATTGTGATGATAAAGTGAGATATTTTCTGCAGATTTTAGGTAAATATATTTAAACACTTTTCATGCCTTGCAAGTATAAACGCGAAATCGTCATAGAAAAACATAACTCAACAATCAGTTTAAAATCACCTTAAGTACCGCGGTAGTCGTGGAATATTTTGATAAAGTTGCGCCAATACTGTGAAAAACTCGACTATTTATTTGATAACATTTCCTGACACCGAAGAGAACGACTAATCTTGTCCTTCAAAGGTATAACGAGTAATTATTTTATGAGTCTTGTATATGTTATATGATTTAACCGTCCTGTGGTGAAGTGATACTATTATTATTATAAAATAATACACATAAATGTAAAAAATACGTTAATTCACGTTATTTATATTAATGGAAATAGGAAATAATATTTATTCAGTTTTAATGATTTAGGGCTCTATACAATTTTGATACTTTAGCCTTTACTTCAGTATTCTAGTCACATGCAATAAAAGCTAATATTTGCGCTACATAACTCAATGTGAATTAAGGATATTGTGATCTTTCACCCTTTGTTGTACACCCAGTTGCTTGAATGGCGATTGATGTAAATTGTTTTAAATTTATCTGCTCTAGGTTGCGGAATGGATTTGTTCACGAGTTCCGACAACAGATCGATAACGCAGTACTTACACACTTTGAAGCAGTAGTTCATACATATATGCTTTATATTGCTTTAATTATGTTCACAACTCAATGTGGAATTTTAAGTGAGTGTTATTACTTTGATTTTGTCATTTTGACCGATTTCATTTTAACATAGGGATTTTTGCAATTATTAACTAAATTTAAGTTAGTTTTTAGTTAAATCAATTAATTTATAAAATGTTTTTGAAAGGATTTGGTGATTTAACGTTTTTTCGTAATATTATACAAACTTATTTTGTGATATTTGACATTGGACAATATTTGACATCCGACTTGTACTTTTGATTAGGTACATTCCTTCTTGGATCATTAAGTGTTTTGGTGGTATAGTGATTGCATCCATCCTCTTTCCCGCCCACAATAAATTAGTGTCGGGTCTGCGGGTTGCATGAATTATAAACTGAGAAAAATGTACCTGTGTCATGATGACAATTCTAATTTGATATTACATTGTATAAATAAGGTTTTAATATTTTCTAGTCTACACTAATAATTGCCGTCCTTCAAGGTTTAGGATATATTAAAAGAGATTTCTGCTGTAGTAGCCAGTTACTTCGCCATAACAGCAGTGAAGTAATTACTATTCTTTTCCACTGACATTGAGATCTGGTGGTATGATGTTAACATAATATGTTGGAGCTATGTTGTATTCTGGTGCTAGGCTTTAATACGAAGAATATTAATTGACTGGGCCAGTATCCTCCGAATTTTGTAAAAATATACTCGTCGAATAAAATGTTACTATATTACCCATATAAAACTCTCATATATATTTTTTCTTCGTATACTCTGCTCACGTAGCATTGTGAAATTAGACATTTAGCAAAAGTGTGTGTTATTATTTTAGGTATCATCAAAATTTCTTGACCACTGCTCAAACTTTCAGCTTCGAAGGATTGACTTTGCGTCAAAAAATACTCGATTATTTAACGTTTTATAGATGCGTCGACAGGTGTCTTAACGTTAAATAATGAAATTGATTGTTGATGCAAACTTCTATGCAAATACTGGAATGCACTGCTTACGATTACATCATTCAATGCACAATCATACAAATGACAACAGAGAACCACTTGGTGAAGTTTGCATATTGAATTTTAGGATCTTTGATCTTTTTGGTGAAATTTGATGAAATTGTTGATTAATTATATATACTTTCTATGTGATATTTTTTTAATTTGATAATTTGTGACATAATTGTGATACAATCCTTTTTTTAAATTTCTTTGTGAATAACTTTCACTTTGTCAATTCCACCCTGATGGACCCGCTGAAACTGAACACAATAGCACTTAAATTTAGATGATATACAAGTTAAAGGCAATATTAATTCATGTCGTAATTGGTCCGAGGGAAAATATTTTCTCTAATGCGAGAGTATTTAGTTTTTTTCGCAGCAGTTTTATTTTTGTATGCAGATGTAGCTTTAAGAAATATTTTCCGGTATTATCAAGAATGGCTGATAACCAGCGAAAATTGACTCTGCCTTCACTGGTTGCTGAGAAATTCTACGAAACTATTTGGACTGAAGAAAGAATTTTCACTCGTTCATAATATCACGACGTTCTTCAAATGTCTATCGAATTCCTTTTTGACGTCAATTTTGTTTCATTTTAGCTACATGTCATGTTACTTCTTATGACTGTACGACGTTATTTGCAGTGCTCGTTATTATCCCGCATTTCTCTTTGGATTGAAATGCATAACAAAAGTGTCATTAAGAGTCAAATTTTAATTTTGATCCTTGAATAAAAAGTAAGTTGTTATCCGTAATTTTCTAATTTTTTCTTTACACGCGGTACATTTTTAATTCATAGGTAATTTTACATTGTATCCAAGGCTTCAAATAGCTTTCCGTTTTTTAAATCGAATTTGTAAAATATATGGTATCCATAATTTGATGTTTTTCTTTTTTATGATTACTTTAAATGAATGTATGTCGACCCACTGTTTAATGGTTAATCGTGATCATACATAAGATATTTAATATCTTTACTGGATCGAGCATTAGAGTATTTACGTATTAATTTAGTATTTTTATTTATTTGCATTCAATTTTTAAAAAACATGCAATGGATGCAGATAAGTACTTTTTTCTACACTCTGATAATTTATTTTAACATGCAAAGCATACTTTGATTCTTAAGCTCTTTTCATCAATTTTTTTATATTCCCATGTTTGTGAGATAATAACTCTCTTCGAAGTTCTAAGCGACTTCTAGGGTGACTAAATTTTAACTTATTTTTACGAAAAGAAGTATATTATCTCGGCACGACAGGCTAATTACTACGCTAAAACTAGTTTAAATTTTAGCAGTGGATAATTTGTGAATCTTTAAAAACTTATTTTTACTGTTTAGAGTTTTACTATAATATACGATTAAGACTTTTTTTTTATTAGGGGTTCAAGGAAATCGCTTTATCGACATAACGCGATATTGCATGAAAATGCGGCCATAAAACGGTAGCAAATAATTCATTACGCTTCGGTCGAAGTATCGAAAAAATGCGTTTTTTAAGGGTGGTGCTACTTTTACAAAATATACGTACTGAAATCACTGTTGGTCTATTAAACAAAACATAACTTGATGCTTTTCGAAAATAACAAACGATGGAGATACGAGTATGTTGGTGGGTTTCGCCGCATACTTTATGGTGGAAAAGTAATAGTTTCAACAAATGGAATTCCGGCAAAACTCTTGTCTATTCACGAAAAAATCACACACTGGAACTGGTCGCCGCATTGCACGATTACAAGTAAGCTCGTATACATCATCGACGCTTGCCTCTCGATGCGAGCTTCGCTTACTCTAGTTACATATTCATCATTAATTTATAAGAGGCCATACAAAGTGCCTCTTTTTCAATTCGTAATTTAACATATAGCTAATGAATTGCACGCTTGAATTACTGAGAAATAATTCCTCTACGCTGCTATCACTAAGCGCCATTGTCGCTATATTCCGTCGAGATCATTGTCAGGAGTACGCCGAGATGCCCGAGTTTGAGATGCTACACCCTCCGAAAGAGGAAAATCCATTTTAATACAGTGAAATGTATTTCATAGAATAGCAATTGTACGTTTATTTATTAAAATATATTTTTCGTCACAGATAATCTTTTACAAAATTTTATTCAGGTTATTAATTGTTTTCGTGACTTAAAATTCAATGACCAGATCGTTTACCATGTTTATTTATTGCCAAATCTGATAGAGTTTGTAAAATAAAAGGACGGGTATTTTTCTGTTTCATCAATTATTTGTCATGTTATAAGCGGCGAAAAACAGAAGCGTTTAACCCTTTCTGAGAAGTGGGCGTGGTACAACCTCTGAGGTCATCCACATAATATGATATAAATAATTTGATCGGAGATTATTGTTAGATCTTCTATTTTTACATGATGTATTAAAAAAAGGGGAATGTAGCACGCTGTTGAATCGATGCAATTTCCACATTTCATCGGAAAAATGTAGAAAAATGATATTTTGTCATGAATGTTAATAGTGAAAATAGTGTTAATAGTAAAAATTATCCTAGTTTTATATTACATATGACAAATACTGTGTCGTTCTCAATTTGTAGCAAGATAGAACTATTTTCAACTAATCACAGTGATAATGTTGTTGTTGATATGTATAATTAATAATGTATACATGTGTTTAACCATTTGATATTTATAAATGACCAATGTTAATAAGATTCCTATTTTCTTGTTTAATCGTTATTTGTTTACCCCATAAATGTAATTCTATGTTTAATAAACATTAAAAACAATAATGTTAATTTAAAAAATATTCGAAATATAGAATTTTAGTTTTTTAATGAATTATATATACACCGTGTATGGTGTATTTAGAAAACTGAACTAAGCAACTAGCACCAGCACAATCCAGTGTTCAATCCCAGAGTTTCGAATATTTTTCAGAAAAAAAGAATAAATTTGTGTTGCATTTCAATTATACATCATATGCTGTTATTAACTCTCTGTTGTGAACTCTAACCTCCTTTATTGCCACTGTCAACTCGAAGAAATATTTGCCTTCAAACAAACACTCAATATATTTGTAATTTAACGAGATAAATAAAAGATATAGGTACAGTTGTTTCAAATCTTTTTCAGTTTTGATAGTTCTTTATGAAATTGTTAGATGAAATTAGGAGAAGGTAAAAGTTGTGGATGGAAAAGGTAATAAAAGGGCATAGCGTTTTGAAAGAAGAGGACTGGAGGAGGAGGTTTTTGAGGACTGGGGCATAATCAACACATATGCACGGAGGAAACACGGGTGTTGTCACGGGAAAAACATTATTTCCCCCGACTCATCCGCGAGGCGATCGAAATTGAGCGACGTCCGGGGAATTTCAACCGAAACGATGACATTCGACTGAATACCACATGGAAGCGATTGCTACGGAAGGGGAGATGCAGGGTCAACAACCCGAGGCTGCCGACCATGACGACTCTCTCAGGAGACACCCTAAACATTCACAGCGGCCACAGGAGGAGGAGGGGGGTAGTGGTGAACTGTAATTCTCCCCTAGTGATTGTCACCAAACAAACACGCTATGGTGCGGAAGAGGGGGGACCCCCTCCACAAAAAATACCAGGTATAAGATAAATAACTTAATTTCACTCTGAAGTTGCAACCTGGATAGGACACGAAAGATTGGTCGACAAGGCGCCACACGCAGCTGCTCCCAAAAATGCATAATGGACAGCAGATTATGTTCCCAGTACATTCATGAATATGATAAATATTTAATGGTACGTTCTAATTTACGTAAAACTATTGTGCGCAAGAGTATTTCTGACTTCAATTAATTTAACCTCAAAAGAAGAGAGGTAGCCTACTGCTACCTGAATGAAACTAATTGCTTACCTGAATTATCATGTCCTCCTGACAGGGTCACATCAAATCACAGTACTAGTGAAGTAATTGTCAGATGCCGCCCGGAACTGCTATATACCGGTACAAGAGAACACATTAACGCACACTACAGCGGTTACATTATTGTAACGCTACAATACACGCCACGTCAAATACTAGTTACGCAACACTTAGAACAGGGATTCACCCTCCATCAACAATTCAATCTCCAACACACACTATTTGCACCTTCACACCAAGCTCTGAAAATATTTCAACTGCAGAATAACTGGTTCTCTTCCAATAATTTCACAGCAAAACTTCTACAAGCACAGACAAACGAAACGACTGCGTAAAACCCTTCTCAGCCGATCGGAAAGTTCCGGCCTCGCACGAAGGAAGCGAGAGACTGAAACGCAATACCTACGCATCGGAACACGCCCTTGCAGTCCTTCTATTCACGAGGAAGGAGTCAAACGAGGAATAGCTCATAAATCGACCGAGTTATATTGTCGAGCAATAAAGACAGCTGGATATGAGCTATTACGTAAATACATTCCAACATGATTATTTTCGGCCAAGATACAACTAAGCGATGCTAATCATGTTATGAACATTGTAAACTTATAATAACGGTATTCCGTCACTTTAGAGCCACTCGAGAACTGAATAACTTTCAAGGAATGACTATGAATTAGACTGAATAATAATCCTATGTTTCCTCCCATATTTCAAGAAGCTTTCCGGTGGAAAAAACCCCAAGTATATTACATTTTATTTAGCTACGAAAATAAAGTATTACAGAAGATATTCAAAGGCATGTGCATGTAGATTTTAAATGATTCGATAACTAAAAAAACTAATTTCCTGCCACACACTCCTGCGGTGGCTCGTGGGATATTTTGTGCATGTAGAATTTATTGAAAAAATGTAGAAGTAACCAAAGAACAGGATGATGAAACGCAGGTTCCCTGAGGTCTGTTCGAAAGGAAGCTCTTCGTTACGATTTCATCATTTCCTTCCAGGATACAATTTGATTTAGAGTGTCAATAAATATGAAAAGCATTGATGAACATAAATAGTTCCCCTGCGGCTATTAAACCTGTAATCGCACGTGTCATATGTATTAGATATAATACAGTTTTTCAAATTTTAAATCTATTAGCAAAAGAATGTTTTGGCATCGTTTCGTCCTAAGACTTCTTTGTACCTAAGAATATTATATATAGATGCACAGAAAATTGATGTATTTTAGGTACATTTCACTAAACGAAAGTTAAATTGATCAAATATATATATCAACTATAATGAGCTGTCCATGACATGGCTATAATGAGCTGTCTATGACATGAACATGGGTGAAACCATAGAATAGAGTAAGTAGGGCTTACCGCCTACCCTCAATTATTACACGTATGTGCCTTTACGAGGTATGCCATGGAAGGAATTATAAGAGAACAGTAGGAAGATTACTTATTTGGTTCAGATAATATGCTTTCGACGATCATACCTCAGGAGAAATAAATGCTTCCTCAATTACATTGAAGAACTTTGCTTCACAAGTTAAACGGGAAGAAATTATTTGTTTTCAAAATAGTTACTATTGCGTAGAAGTAGATATGACTTTTCATTGCAATAGTGATTTCAGATACTTTATTTTGTATTTTGTTTTGTTTTTTTTTGGGCCTACGCTACCTCAGCGTTCTGCCTTCCTATTCCCCTTCTACATGGCCTTCTCCTGCACATGGTTGCAAAGGGAAGAGCTGAATGTTTTTTCCAGCATATTCTCATGAGAAAAGGTCCTATTTAGTCATCAATCCCTCTCATCTGTTCTAGACCTCTGAATTATTCTACACCGTAAGCTTTAAGGTGACACTAAAAATTCTTCTACTTCCATTAATATATATGCTAATTAACTTTCAAGCCACATCTAGGGTGTGTGGCAGGGGGTGATTTCTCACCAAACTTAAAACTAGTACATGCACTTAAGTTTATGTACTCTACTTACCTACGGAGAGATTTCTATGTTTAACCTGCGGGACTTTGTAAAAAAAATATTTATTACATGAATTTCTATGCATAACAAGGCCTGGTGAAGAAAACTGTGGAAGGACAATTCAACGGTAAGAATGGCAGAAAAAGGTCTCGCGTAAAATATATAGATCCACAGATGAAGAGTGTGACAGAGAAGAAATACGAAAATATGAAGAGATTATCTGATAGGAGGGATTCGCCAATGAGAACGTCTACAGGAAAGCTGGCGAAACTGTTGTCCGGTACGTAAAAAACGCGGATGATGACCAGAAATGAAGAATTCATCCAAGTTAACTTGGGAACGAATAAAGAAGCACATAATTCCGAAAATAACTCTGGAAACCTGTGGTAAATTTCATTTTTAGTTAATTTTTAATCCCGTGCCTAACAAATTCCACACTGTAATCTTGTCGTTGGTAGAGCCAATGGCATAGGATAGCCGTTATATACCTTTTTTGAATTTTTAATTTATAAAACTTCATGAAATGAGTTTACCTTAACGTGAGCATGCGGTTATACACATTATACTAATACAGATTGAGGTAAGATACAGATAAGTTGGTCAATTTCTGAAGATTAGATTTTGCTCATATGGAATTTTGACATATTTAATGCGTTTTACTAGCATATGGCAAACTTTTCAACTACATCTAGATGTACGTGCAGACTGCAAGCCTTGGTGAAGGTGTGTGGCAGGGGCTGGAAATCACCAAATGTTCACCACTGACATGCAACTAAGGCCCGCGTGCTTACACTTCATAAAGACATCAAACTCTTATTTAAAAATAAGGTGGTGTCTGTCTGGCAGTTCTATGTAACGCATCATCTCAAACACTAATAAACCGATTGAGCTGAAATTTTGTAGGATTCTAGGGTAAACACTAGAAGGTGCTATAGGCTATATAAAAAGGCTCAGGGCCTGGGTTCGATTCCTGGCGACATTTATGTATATGGTTTCAAATTGACTTTTTCAATTTAAGGTAGTGTAAGAGTTTTTTTCTTTCGCTCAGTAAAATAACTAAATATTAATCGATTTCTTTCATTCTTTCTGTATTCAAAGGGATAATGTTAAAACTTTCTTATTTTATAAACCGATTTACTCCTTGTCCTCGAGGTTTTTGGGCAATGTGCTATTTACGTCGAAATGTACTGTTTTTTTCCGAGCGTCATGGAGGGATGCCTTAAACGAAATTATGCTTTTTGCGAGGGTATAGGAAGGTACTAAAGGCATTGTAGGCTGCTTCAGGCTAAGGCTAAAGCATTGTACGCCATGTCGTTAAGCGAAAATGCCCCGGGACGATAAATAAAACATTCATTCATTTATATTTTTACGTAAGCGTACGAGAAACGGATATACTACGTAAAAGCAGGACCTTGGTATGTTGAGCTAAAAGTCGTATTTTCTGCTTCAACTGACAACTTACGAGTTCATACAGGTGACTTAAAAAGCACGCCTAAATTGGCTCTTGTACATGTTAAGAACATCGCAAGGAAAAATTATGCTTTGGGGGTCTCTGTATGCATGAATTGTGACCCATTGATGAATTTATAGCGAAAGGAACAGAAGATGAACTGTATTTCTGCCTTAGTAGTAGTAGTAGTGTTTTATAAGGGTGCGTCGACAACGGGGTCATCAGCACCACACAGGGACCCTATCTTATCACAGATACTTTTTCGTTAGATAAGGTGTAGTAAGCTAGTTTCTTTGAGAAAGATTATCACACGATCGAGACTTTGAGTATTGTCGCCGAGGATAGAGTCAATATCATCTTCAATATTGAGTCTGCGGCGTACTTCCCGATATTTCTCACATTTGGCTATGATGTGTCTGACACTAAGTACAGAGTCACAGACTTCACATTGCGGTGGGATTTTATCATCACTGAATAAGAAGGAGTGCGTTGTGGCTGTGTGCCCTATTCTTAGTCTTGTTATGACAACTTCTTCCAATCGGTTCGGCCTTTTTGATGACAGCCACGCCGATACCGTTGGCTTTATAGCACGTAGCTTGTTGTTGCTAGTCGTCTCCCACTGCCGTTTCCACTCTTTTATCGCTGTGTCTCTTAAAGCAGCTCTCAAGTCGTCCCGTGACACTTCCATGCAGTCGACGTCTCGTTTCTGGAGAGCGTCTTTTGCTTCGGCATCAGCTTTCTCGTTTCCAGAGATTCCCATGTGCCCAGGGATCCACAGGAATGAGATTTTAGTACCTTAAAGGTGTAGGTTGAGGAGGGCAGATTGGATTTCTTGGGCAATCGCATTCAGTGGGGAATATCTTGATATTGTGTCAATAGCACTCCTTGAATCGGTGCATATGAGAAACGAGCTATTCCGGGTTTTTATTTTAAGGAGGGCTATTTTTATTGCCAGAAGTTCAGCCGTGTAGATACCACACAAGGGGCTGAGCTTTGCATTTATAGTGCCGTGGTATCTAGAGACTACGGCGCAGGCGCACGCTGAGTCAGTCTTTGAGCCGTCAGTGAACACAGGTACATAGCTTTGGTAACGGTCCAGGAATTCCCGGAACCGTAGCTGGCATTCAGCTGGAGTTACCGATGCCTTGGTGTTCTCTGTGAGAAGTATGTTTACTTCCGGTTTTGGGATAGTCCAGGGAGGATGTTTCGAGTATCCTGAAGAAAAGGTTGCGGGCAGCCGTATTCCTGAGTCATGGATAAAATCATTTGACCTTACACTGAATGGTCACGTCAGTCTTGGTCGTCGATTAAAAACTTCTAAAAATCGAGGTTTAAAAATAACATTAAAACAAGGATGCTCAGTCATTGATGACATTTTTGCTAGGTAGTTTCCCATTAGAATATTCCTGCGTATGGCCAAAGGCGGCTCTCCCGCATCGGAGTATATACTAATCACCGGGCTAGTTCTAAACGCACCGGTGGTAATCCTAAGGCCCGCGTTGTGCACCGCGTTCAGCTGCTTTAGGTAAGATTCTCGGGCAGAGGAGTAAACTAACGCACCGTAGTCAAATTTCGAGCGAACTAAAGATCGGTATAGTAAGAGTAATGTTCTGCGGTCGGCACCCCATGACTTGTGACTTAGAAATCTTAAAATATTCAGCGTTTTAAGACACTTATTCCGCAGTGAGGATAAATGGCTTCGCCAGTTCATACGGTAGTCAAAGGTCATCCCAAGAAAGCGCACGGATTGGACGAATGGTAGACGTCTGCAGCCTAAGTGTAGCGTCGGTTGCGGAAAGACACCACGCAACCGATTGAAATGCATGCACTTGCTTTTCTCCGCTGAAAACCGGAACCCATTGCTCAGAGACCATTTTTGAACCCTATTAAGGGTCATTTGGATCAGTCTTAACGCCGTGTTAAGTTTGCTTGACCTACAGAAAATCGCGAGATCGTCTACGAATAAAGAGCCCATGACTGGTCCACGGATGCAGTCATCAACGCTGTTTATAGCGATGGAGAAAAGAGTGACACTCAGAACTGACCCTTGAGGAACACCATTTTCTTGGGTATACAGACTAGATTGCCCAAACCTGCCGATTCTCACTCTAAAAAACCGGTGTGATAAAAAGTTACTAATGAAAGTAGGCATACGTCCTCTAAAACCCCATGTATGTAGGGTGTTTAGTATTTTGTACCTCCAGACTCGGTCATAAGCCTTTTCGATATCAAAGAATACCGCCACCACATGTTGGCGGAGCATAAAAGCTTCCTGTATATAGTTCTCGCAGCGAATTAAATGGTCTGTTGTTGATCTGTTTTGGCGGAAACCACACTGTATGCGAGAAAGAAGGTTTCGCTTCTCTATGCACCATAAAAGTCTGCGGTTCACCATTTTCTCCATCACTTTGCACAAACAGCTGGTCAACGAAATGGGGCGATAGGCTCCAGGGTCGGTTTTATCCTTTCCTTGTTTTAGGATAGGGATAACTATAGATTCCCGCCAGGCTTCAGGGAATACGGCCTCCGTCCATAGTTGGTTAAGTGTTTTGAGTGTTTCCACAAGAGCCGTTTCAGGGAGGTTTCGCAGGAAGGCATAGTGGACATTGTCTGGGCCAGGGCTGGTGTTTCCGCAGTCTGACAAGGCCGATTTTATTTCCCACATTGAGAATGGTTCATTGTAGGACTCCTCCTCTCCGCCACTGAAATCGAGGATTGATTTTTCCTCACGTTGCTTCTTCGCTATGAACGTAGGGTCGTAGTTGGTGGTCTTGCTGATATCAGCCAGACGTTCACCAAATATTTCGCTTATTTCTTGAGTAGATGTAATTATATCTGGCCCCATTTTTATGGCGGAAACGCATACGGCTTTATGGATGCCTGAAATTTTATTGACCTTGTCCCAAACTTTGGCTATTGGGGTGCGGTGGTTAATACTAGAGGCGTACCGTACCCAGGAGGATTTCTTCGCCTCCCTGATCACTTGACGGGCTTTTGCTCTAAGTCTCCGAAATGCAGTCAAGTTCCTCTCCGTAGGGTATTTATTGAATATGCGCAAGGCCTTTTTACGTGACCGAATAGCGGCTGCACATTCTTCGTTCCACCAAGGAACGGCCGGGCGACGGCACTTCCCGGTTGATTTTGGGATGCCTTTTTGGGCAGCTGTCACGATTGAAGTTGTTAGATCGGAGACGTTGCTAAGAGCATTGCGGTTGTCATCGTGGCAGAAGTTAAAATTTTCTTTGTATGTGGCCCAGTTAGCTCTTCGCAGAATCCAGCTTTCGCAAGGCATATAGGTGCCTGGTGTTCTGCCAGATTTTTTTATAAGTATTGGGAAGTGATCACTACCACAGAGGTCATTATGGACAGACATGGTAAATCTGTTGCCCGCACTACTTGTACACAGAAATAGATCAATAGTTGAGAACTCCCCATTAAAACTGTTGAAGCGAGTGTATTCACCGTTGTTTAGTACAAATAGATTACAGTCATCAATAAAACGTAGTAAAAGGCGACCTCTTCGGTTTGTTTGGGCCTCAGGGCCTCCCCATACTGAGTTATGAGCGTTAAAATCCCCGAAAAGAGCATAAGGTTTCGGTAGTTGGCGTACGAGGGCGTCAAGGTTATGTCTAGTCACGGGTGCCCACTCTGGGAAGTACACATTGCAGAGTGTGATTAAGTCTGGCGTTGCCATAGTTACAGCAACTGCCTGTAGCGGCGTGATTAGGTCAACTCGAGAGGTGTAAAGGGCCTCCCGAATCGCCAGGGCTACTCCTCCCTGGGCTCTATTGCCGCTTGTGTCGTCGTGGCGAAAAACCTTGTAGCCTCTTATGTCACCTGTATGGGATGGTTTGAAGTGAGTCTCCTCGAGGCCTATGCAGTCAGGATTGAAATCTCTAACCAAAAGGTCAATCTCTTCTCTGTGACGATGGAATCCGTTACAGTTCCATTGAAGTATATTAAAGGCCATTGGGGTTATGTTAAGAGGGGATCTAGTAGTAAGTGTGGGCTTTAAAACTATAAAAAAATAAAATAAAAAGGGTAAACGAATGCCTGACCTGGGTAGTAGTTTCAGCGTTTAATTTTCTGTCTATGTTTTTCCTTCTGTCTCGCTTGCTTTATTCAGTCTCGGAGAGACTGTCCTCGGCTTCCATGTCCTCCGTGGCTAGTGTTGTAGCCTTTTGAGAGGATACAGGTTTGCCTTCCAATGGACTTGCCGAGGGTTTTTTGTTGGAGGTTTTGGCCTTGCCCCCCTCCGATCTTTGGGGCGTATTGGTGGATCTGTTGCTATCGCTTTTGCTCGACTTATCCTCTACTTGACACAATGTCTTCACTAATACCATTTCCGTTTGCGTGGAAATGTCTTCCTTTTTGGGTTCGGCCTTCGCTACACTAGCAAATGATCTTGAGAAAGTAGGACATATTAATGTCCGGTACTTTTTCCTCGCTTCAAAGTAAGACAGTTTTTCGGTCACCTTAATTTCCATTATTTGCTTTTCTTCTTTCATTTTCGGGCATTTCCGAGAGTATGCAGGATGGGATTCTTCACAGTTGACGCATTTAGGTTCTGTTTCACAGGCATTTTCATGTTTCTTTTGGCCGCAGCTTGGGCATGTGGCCTCACCTTTGCATCGCGGGGCTATGTGCCCGAACCGTTGACAGTGATAACAGCGCATAGGGCTGGGTATAAATGGCCGCACTGTGACTGTCTCGTACCCAACTTTCACTTTATCTGGAAGCTTGTCACAAGAAAAGGTAAGAACTACTGACGTGGTATCGATCATTTCGCCATTGCGTTTGGTCTTCAGCCGCCGGCAGTCGGTTACACCCTGAGGAGCCATTTCTCTTTTAATCTCTTCCTCATCTACGTACAGAAGGTCATAGTGCGAAATGACCCCCCTACATGAGTTAAGTGTATGGTGTAGTTCTACCTTAACCTGGTAGTTATGTAACATAGTCATCGTCAGTAGCTTTTCCCCTTGTTGGTCAGTCGATGATTCAATGAGTAAGGTTCCGTCTCGGAGTTTCTTTGCTGACCTTAATTCCCCGGGAACATAGGAGGATAAGGTTTTTTTAATTAGGAAAGGGGAAACCTTCAAGAGGTTCTCTTCCGGCTTTACGCATTTCATAATCAGATATCTTTTACATACTCTGTCTCTAAAGTCTCCCCCGCCCAGGTCAGGGCGGGATCTTTTAGGTGGTGGTTGAGAATTCTCGTCCATACCTAATATATCTTCGTCCCTTGGCCTCCCCACCCACCACGGAGCCACACACCTGGGACGCCGCACCGCAAGCCGATGCGGTCGCCAGGGCTAGCACAAGGGATATAGCGCTTCTGGTGTGGTTGCCATCTTCAGATTGAGTCTTCGGTGACATGGCCCACCAACCCGTCCGCCTCCGACCTTCCTAGGAAGACCCCCAACACCTCCGCACTCGCCGCCAGATCACAAGCGTGACTGAAGCCGATTGGCCGGGGGTGGCTAGCCCCCGGCCGCCCGTTTACAGGGAATCCGGGGCCGAAGTGGTTTGTTGCACTCCGGCCCATACCGGGCATCCGACACCCGGCTGGGTGCCGGAGAGCTCAACCACCAGGATCCCCTTCTCCCCCTTACGGGTCTCCACACACGGCCAACGTGTGGGTGGATCGCAGGCCAGCTGGTATGGCCGCACACAAACAGTTGATCCACAGGACTGTTCGGGCTCTATCCTTGTTGGCTCTGGGGTTTGTTTACGGGGTGTCCTCCCCGCCCTTTTAGTCGCCTCTTACGACAAGCAGGGATACTGCGGGAGTATTCTCAATCCCCCTACCCGCAGGGGGGGTATTTCTGCCTTTAACTTCGAATGCGAAGGGACAGTAGAGTGATTATCAAAATAGTAAACTACGGCGTCGATTTCTGCTGACATTGTCACCTGTTGGGCGAGTCTTCGCAGCTCCCTTTACAATGTCCCTCGATGGTTTTCCCTGGTATCGATGGATGGGTTTCTCCATGGCATTCTAAAGTATTGCTACATCAGTATTTCTTCCTCCGGTTTTGCTACTTTATGGTTAGTGTGTTCTCCGAAATGCCGTAGTTACTTTGTATTGGCTCTTTTTCGTGTACGGTCGACGGGAAAGAGCTTGAGTGATTGTGAAGGCTGAAATGTGTCAAAAAGATTTTCATCCATCTTCCACAAAAAGGTTATCTGTCTCAGAAGTTCCAGTTTCAGGTACTTCAAAGAAGACTCTCTCGTAAAGGTAATTGCTTTCTTACCAATTGTGCGGTTTTAATATTTAATACTCCATCGCTGCTTTTTTCGCGGATAGAAGCTCTGTGAAAAATATTTCGTTGGTTTGATCAAAGGATAGTAAACTCTTCGAAACGACAGTGAAATTACTAACAATAAAGTATTTATTCGGGATTTACGCTGTAAACATGTCTTAATATGTAAGATGCCTGGTGAATCAATGGGTTTTACTATATGGTTCGCAAACTGCAACATATTCGCTGATCACAGGCAACTGTACAAAGTAAGTGGTGTATCGAGATAGAAACTGTAGTGGCTCAAGTAAGACACAAGGAAAAACATATTTTGGAACATTAAGCTTTCGTCATGATACGTGGAAATACCGTTGGGTAGCGATTTATGCAAGGGGGGTTGAGGGATATGGTGCTAGGATAAATAAGCGAAAGCAGTTACAACACACAAACATAATAATTAAATCAGTTCGTAGTTTCTGGTGTCAGTCCTCACTTTACGGAAGCGATTCATTGATTCAAATTCGATCGCTTAGAATTTCCGTGAATATGCAAATTTGTGGAAATGCTAATTGAATAAATTATATCAGTTCGAATTTTTAAAAAATCTCCTTTAATTCGTCTATTTATACATAAAATGATAATTTTAAGTAATAATTTTCTGTTATTGCAACTGGATTTTTTATTAACGTATTCGTTGGATTTGGAGCATTGTCATTTTTTCGAACTTATTTATTAATTATTTTTACTTTTTTGATAAACGCCATGTCGACTATTCCCATGTCGCAGCAGTTCCAAGCGCCGATAGTTTTCTATCGAAGAGAAATTGGCAATATTGGAAGCTGTACACCGTGGCGGGATAAAAGCCGAAGTCGCCCGCAGATTTCAGATTTCTATTTCAACGTTTTCAACAATGCTGAAACAGCGAACTGAAATCATCAACGTCAACAACTAGATCCGTCCAGAAAACGAAAGAGCACTGGGTTTAACGACGATCTTGATCGTTTAGTTTTCAATTGGTACACCGAAGCAAGATCAAAATTAATTCCCGTATCAAAACCCATACTACAGGGACAGGCGAGAAATATGGCACTTCGTTTTGGCATGGAAGATTTTGAGGCTTCCAACGGATGGCTATATAGTAAATTTAAAAAAAGTTGGAACTTGGCCACCTCAAAAATTTCTGGGGTTCAGGCATCAGTTGATTCCGAGATTTGAGAAAATTGGAGGGAAAGGTTGACAAAATTGATTGGGCAATACAAATCGAAAGACATTTTTAACGCTGATGAAGCAGGATTTTACTACAGTCTGATCCCAGACCGCACACTGAATGTGAAGGGAGAACTTTGCCACGGGGGGAGTAGGGGTAAGGAGAGATTTATTGTGCTATTTCGTGCAAACAGAGATGGCTCCTCAGGGATGAAATTACCTCCACTTGTAATTGGAAAATTCAACAACCATCGTTGTTTAAAAAACTTACGACAGCTACCATATCCCTACAAGCACAACAGAAATTCTAGGATGACCGCTGAGATATTTCGTGAATGGGTCGTTGGGGTGGACGCGTGAATGGGAGGTCAAAATAGAAAAATTATGTTGTTTGTTGATCGCTGCTCGGCCTACAAATTGGAAGGTTAAATTTAAGAAACGTGACGATGGTTTTCTTCCCGCCTAACTGCACTAGTCGGCTACAGCCACTGGACAAGTGAGTCATCTCCCACGTAAAGAGGGCGTTCCGGCGACAATTGGAGCAGTATTTACTTGGAAGGATGGAGAGTACCAGCACCCCAGCTCTTCTCATTGTCAGATGGAACATTCTCCAGACTATGCAGCGTATGTGTTTTTGTTTGGATGCCGTTTCGCCAGCTACGATAAAAGATTGCTTCGCTTGGGCAGGGTTTAATGAAAGTGGGTCAAATTGTGAAAAGAATGCAAGCCTAGGGGATGAAGACTGGGAGGAACTGACGGGCAGGCAGAACATTCGAGACGTTTCATTTGATGATTACGTAAATGTCGACGAAGTTGTAGTGACGTGCTCTGCTGAAAGTGGGGCGAGTGAAAAAGAGGACGCAGTAGGGATGTCACATCGACATCGATGTATCGGACTACTCAAAGTTTTTTTCCGATACATCGAAAACATCGAGTGGTAATACAATCGATGTAACATCGACTCGATGTTTTCAAAACACTCAACATCGCAGCGATGTTTTAGGAAACGAGCGGTATAATAAATGTTTTTGGTTGACCAATAATTCATTTTTCTGATTAGTATACTTAAGCCTTTTAAGAATACGAACCAGCCCCCTTAATCTCAGGCTCCTATTGCTTTCTCAGATTTATTGGCGCGTATTACGACAAAGCCTCTGAAAAAAAGAAGGTAGCCATTTTGTTGAATGGTGCTGGCGATCAAGCTAATGACATTTACGATTCCTTTAATTTAGGCGATGATGAAAAAAAACAACTTGGGAATTGTATGTAAAAAGTTTGATGATTATTATGTGCCCAAGACTAGCATTACCTACTACAGGCATTTGTTTTTTACGAGAGAGCAAGAGGTAGCTGAACTGTATGAGCATCCATACATAGTATATGGCCTTCTTGAAGAAGCTGAGTAGTGTTTTTGAATTTGGGGATCTGATTGGTTCGTGACATTTTTATCTGTGGAATCTCGGACAAAGATATGCAAGTAAGACTTCTAGGTATGTGTAATATATCAAGTGATAGGGCTTTAGAGGCTGCACGGAATCAGGCGACTATTAGCAAACAGATTCGATATCATCGATATATTATATAAAACAGAGGAAGGAGACATGAATGCTGATGCAGAGGGTACTTTGCTGCATCCAGCACTTTTCACATCCTCACATCTTCAGCTTATGCTGACACAGAGATATGGATGCTGTGGAGGGGTAGCTCACTCTTGAAAGCCACGAGAAAATTGAAATGGAGACACAGGTTCAACCTTAGACGAAGGATTTTTCATGCCAGGTCTCCAACGGAGATTTCGAAGCTGACTTTTATGACCTGATTGACTCTCCAAGAAAATTGGTCACTGCTACAGGTCTCGATACACTTGAGAAACTGGCCTCCTTGATAGTGGCCTTCACCGTTTTCCGTCCAGAAAACAATATGGGCCACTTTGGGAATAAGGGAAAAGTGATTTTGGCCCTAATGAAATTAAAATTGAATTTTTCGTTTGCCCTTCTGTCAATTTTGTTTGGTTGTACTGCCACAGCATGTAAAAATGTTTTTTTCTACAACGGTGGGTACTTTGAGTGGCATATTCCGAAAAGTGATTTAGTGGAGAATACTATCGTATTCACTACTAAAATATTTACCAGTGTGGTAGTGACCACACTGTACAAAAGCAATTTGCAATTAGGAGTATTAGACCTAAACTGTAGTATGTTTTTTCATCTTCTAATGCTCTACTTTAAGGTATACTCTGTTTAAATACTGTCTCCATAAGTGTAGGTTGACCATCATCCCTACTATAAATATTGATGGAATCTCTTGATATATTTTCATACATTAATGTCATTCCTGAGACTGGCTTAACTATATTTATGTGTATACGACTCCCATTAATTTAATCCCTGCCTTTCTTAGGAGGAATATAGATTTTAATATTCCAAATTAACTTTAAAATACAATTTCAATGATTTCTGGACTGACAAATAATCTATGGTCAACACATTTAGCACCAGCAGATTTTTTTTTGGCTGTACAATCTTGAAATGTCTTTGGTGTTCCATAAGTCTAGTAGATTTTATCAATATTTCATATGCCTTGATTAATGCAGAAAATCTTAAACTGCAATTTGCAAAGAGACATGACTATAAACCAGTGCAACCTGGTGTGAAATTTACCAGAAAGAAATTATTTTGATAAGTATTCAGTCACTGATACTCTGATAAAAAAAAGGATTAAACTCTCTTGACCTTCCACACATGTTATGCAATTAAGCGACAAATAAGTGATTATAGGAGATTAAATCTATTTTTGTCAAGCATTTCATCTTCTCTTTAAGTAGGAGGCTGCACCTTTATGTTGTAGTTGAATAATCATAAGCCAGTAAATTATTTGGCTTAGAGGTTCAGAGCTCTTGGAATATACATGATTAATCCAGGCAATAGGTATCCTTAAGTATGTTGCTCCATTATTTTCAAACAAGCCCTTAATATGATTTTATCTTCTCCTCATGAAAGACAAGTGCATTGCACATATGTTGAATTTGTAATAATGTTTCATAATTACCCATTTTGCACCAAAGACAACCATGAAATTACTTTTTTAAAGGATAATTATTAACGCCACTGGGAAACTCGGGCATTTAAAAAGAATTAGTCCCCATAAATTAGATGTTTCAATTGTGAAACATGACACTACCTAAAGCAGGTATGAATGAAGACGTAAAGTGATCACCTTTGTTATCAACAAGAAGAATGTAGGGAAAAGGTGCACTGCCAAATTAGCAATTAAGTAATGAAGTTCACAAAGGTTTGAAAATGAAGTTTCTTTTTCTTTTCAGCCCACAAGCACTTCAAGTCCGTTGAGGACAGCTCCTCCAGTTTGTTAAAGTAATTTCTATGAAAACCGTATGGAGTCAAGAAAGCAAAAGTTGTCAATTGAAGCATTTAATACACATACCAAAGTATAAATAACAAAAAGGTAACGACATAGGGTGCTTCCTAACCTAGCAAATCTTGCCGCACATCGCACCATACCTATTAGTATTACATGAATAGTGAATTGAAATATTTATCTCACAGAAATTGCAACAGGAACGTGTGCATACAAAAAGTTCAAAATCCTATTATATCATTTAGTGTATTTGTGTGCCCACGAACAGACTTAAATGAGGCAATGCTTAGTTATATGTTAACATTATGTACTTTAAAGCATCATATTTGAATACTGAAATACATTGCAATGGCATAATATATTTTAGTAAAACGAAGACAAAGCATCTAATTGACATTAAGATATAGATATCTATTTTCTCTGGTCCCGTTGAAGTATTTCATGTAATGAGGACCGCAGAGGCTAAATTACAAAGTGTGCCAAGGTACGAGCATACATTACTGCCCCAAGTAAATTAGGCATTAAAAATATATATAGTAAAAAACTCAAAATGCTAACCATTTTAAGAACCATAACATGGCTCCGACGTGCTTCCATTTCTCTGACTTCCCGGCTTTGCACATGCAGTCCATTTTTTTACACTCAACGGCTGCGAATTATCAATTAGCAATCGTCCATTGATTTATAGTGATTCTTTCATTATTTCACTGGTTTGAAGAACCAAGCCCATCACTTCCACTTCAAATTCTGACCTACTCTTCATCCCCACAACCACCACTAACCCTACTTTCAAAACCTGCTCACCCTCCATAATATTCCTAGCCCCCACATTTCCTCCTAAATACATCACAATTTCCTCAGAGTTTAGGGAACATCCCATAATTCACGATCTCGCTAGTCTTCTCACACTCTACTACAGTGGAAATTTCACCTAGAATTGTCGGCCACACTGGGTTTTGACGTCATTGACCACAGTGGTGGTCAGTGACACTGGTTTCACACTGGACAGCTGGCGGTGATTTGAGTCGCCAATACTTAAACGTAAGCTTGTATGCCTGGGAATATCAGGCAATGCCTGTAGCTGATTGGTGTCCTTTTTGAGTGATAGATCTCAATATGTTTGTTATAGTCATAGCACACTTGATGGATCTGTTCTTATTAATTCTAGTCCCAGGGTTATTAATGCAGGTGTTCCGCAGGGTTCTATCCTTGGCGCTCTTCTTTTTGTTTTGTTCATAAATGATCTCCCAGAGTGTTTCACACAGAGTGTACCCTTCTTATATGCTGATGATACTTCAAGCCTAATATCCATTAACAAGAAACTAGATTTGAGTGAGCATGTCAATGTCGCTTATAATGAAATGTTGGAGTGATGTACCTATAATAATATTACTCTAAATAGCGACAAAACATCCTATATTCATTTTCATACTAAGAGGTCATGTTCAATTGAAGAATTGAATATCGATCTCAGTCTTCCATTAGTGAGTTCAGTAAATTTTCTTGGGCTCCATATACATGAGGAACTTGACTGCACCACTCATATCACTAAAATAGCTAAAAAGCTTGCTTTGTGTATCTTCATGATAAGGAAGTTATTCCCAATAGTGTCCATTTGCACCCTCAAGGCACTTTACTATGCCTAGGTGCATTCTCACCTAGCATATGGCATTATGTTCTGGGGGAATGCATCTATTTCCTATAAGGCCTTTTCCATGCAGAAGCATGCCGTAAAGGCAATGTGTGGATTACCTTGTCGCACCACTGGTAAACCCCTCTTCTTGAAGTTTAAAATTTTAACTCTTCCATCAATTTACATCCTCACTTGTGCTAATTTTGTTAAGAGTTATCCCCACCTTTTCCAGGCAAATTTTAGCATACATGAACACTACACCCATAAAAACAATGATATTCATCTTGATTATTATTCATATAATCTCTGCCTGAAAGGACCTCGACACTGTTGCCGAAATATATAACAAGCTTCCAGCTAGGATCAGATCTATTCAAGAAATCTCTTGTTTAAAAAAAACTCAATTTGTTCCTCGAACGGAAAGCATATTATACTTTACACGAATTTTTTGAACATGGAGAGCTCCTTATGTAATGTGTATGTTTGTGTTCTTCCTTTACAAAAGCATATTTATATGACGATGTCCCTGTCATGTATTTACCCAACAGAATAAAGAAAATGAATGAATGATCATGTACCATCCAGAAAAGTCCTTTAGTAGTCCTTTAGCTGACTTATCAATTGGTCATGAGCTGTTGAATTTAATATTGTAACTTTACACTCTCTTTAGGCCAATGAAAAGAAAGACACATGATTTACTGCATTTACAAGTTAGATAATGATGGTAAACTGTGCTGAGACAAATGGGTAGGTAGGTACTACTGCTTTACTTCTTAGCGTGTCACCAGACACCATGGTTCTCAATAATCTCACAGATAAGTTTTGATCTGCTTTAAGTATATCAGAATTTTGTTTGACAGTTTAACTGTATGTACATAAATCTTATTTTATTAAGATTTTATTCATAAATTAATGTTCACCTGTACTATCTATTCTGATCATGAGAGAATCCATTCCAAGTAATAGTCTATTTTTTATGCAAAATGATTATATTTGCCATTAAATCTGATGGTCAACAAAACTAAAACCTCCAAAAGAGGCAGGCTCTACTAAGTTCTGTTCACATACAAGATTTTAAGTAAATAAAAAAATAAGAATGCTAGCAAAAACCATACAATGCCAAGGACTTGTGCATTGTGCATGAACTTATTTGAGCAAAATGACCCAGAAGTTGATTGCCAAACAATTTCAGGGAAAACATTTCACATTGTTCATTACATATAAAGGCATTAATGGAATGCTGAAAGAGGTTATTTCAAGCAAAGAACATTGCAAAATTTAAACAATGCTTCCAATTAAAGAAATATGCCCAGCCATGAAGACATTTTATTTTTAATCTTTGTCGTTGGATACTAAAAATGACTTAAGATAGCTAATAAGAATTTAGCTTAAGTTTTGCAAAACTTTTTCCATAATTTGCATTATGGATAGATCTATCCATAATGCAAATATCTTCTCAAAATAATCAGTCTTTCCTTCCAGGATACAATTAATTTTATTGAGAGTGTAAATAAATATGACAAGCATTAATGAACATAAATAGTTCCTCTGCGGATATTAAACCTCTAATCGCACGTCTCAGATGTATGAGAATTAATACAGTTTTTCAAAATTTTAAATCTATTAGCTAAAGAATGTTTTGGCTGCGTTTCGTCCTACGACTTCTTTGTACCTAAGAATATAATATATAGATGTACTGAAAATTGACGTATATTAGGTACATTTCGCTAAACGGAAGTTAAATTGATCAAATATAAATATCAACTATAATGAGCAGTCCATGACATGGCTATAATGAGCTGTCTATGACATGAACATGGGTGAAACCATAGAATAGAGTAAGTAGGGCTTACCGCCTACCCTCAATTATTACACGTATGTGCCTTTACGAGATATGCCATGGAAGGAATTATAAGAGAACAGCAGGGAGATTACTAATTTGGGTCAGATAATATGCTTTCGACAATCATACCTCAGGAGAAATAAATGCTTCCTCAATTACGTTGAAGAACTTTGCTTGACAAGTTGAACGGGAAGAAATATTTTGTTTTCAAAATAGTTACTATTGCGTAGAAATAGATATAACTTTTCATTGCACCAGTGATTTCAGATACTTTTTGTTGTATTTTTATTTTTTTTCGGCCTACGCTACCTCAGAGTTCTGTCGTCCTGTTCCCCTTGTACATGGCCCTTCTCCTGCACATTGGAAAGAGCTGAATGTTTTTTCGAGCTTATTCTCATGAGAAAAGGTCCTCTTCAGTCATCAATCCCTCTCATCTGGCCTAAACCTCTGAATTATTCAACACCGTAAGCTTTAAGTTGACACTAAATATTTTTCTAATTCTATTGATATATACTAATTAACTTTCAAGCCACATCTAGCGTGTGTGGCAGGGGGTGATTTCTCACGAAACTTAAAACTCGTACATGCACTAAAGTTTATGTACTCACCTTATCTACGGAGAGATTTCTATGTTTAACCTGCGGGACTTTGTTAAAAAACTATTTATTACATGAATTTCTATGCATAACAAGGCCTGGTGAAGAAAATTGTGGAAGGAAACTTCAACGGTAAGAATGGCAGACGAAGGCCTGTCGTAAAATGTATAGATCCACCGATGTAGAGTGTGAAAGAGAAGAAATACGAAAATATGAAGAGATTATCTGATAGGAGGGTTCCGCTAATGAGAACGTCTACAGGAAAGCTGGCGAAACTGTTGTCCGCTACGCAAAAAACGCGGATGATGAACAGAATTGCAGAATTCACCCAAGTTTTCCAGCCTCGGTGGCGGCGGGGTTAAGTCCTCGCCTGCCATTCCGAAGGTCGCGGGTTCGAGTCCCGCCTGGGTAAAAGTCAACTGTCCAGGGCATGAGTGTTTTTAAATGTGTTGTCCATATATATATATTAAAATGATCGTAATTGGGGTCACCTGTGATCATTATAGAAATTATTGTTATTATTAAAAAGTAAACTGTGTAAACTTGGGAACGAATAAAGTAGCAGAGTATTCCGAAAATAATTCTGGAAACCTGTGTTAAATTTCATTATTAGTTAATTTTAAATCCCGTGCCTAACAAATTCCAAGGAGTAATCTTGTCGTTGGTAGAGACAATGGTATAGGATAGCCGTTATATACCTTTTTTGAATTTGAAATTTATATAGCTTCATGAAATGAGTTTACCTTAACGTGAGCATGCGGTCATACACATTACACTAATACAGATTCAGGTAAGATACAGATAAGTTGGTAAATTTCTGAAGATTAGATAATGCTCATATGGAATTTTGACATATTTAATGCGTTTTACTATCATATGGCAAACTTTTCAACTACATCTGGATATACGTAACAGGCTGCAATCCTTGGTGAAGGTGTGTGGCAGGGGATGGATATCACCAAATGTGCACTACTGACATGGAACTAAGGCCCGCAATTCTTCCACTTCATAAAGATATCAAGTCTTATTTAAAAATGAAGTGGTGTCTGTCTGGCAGTTCTATGCGACCCATCCTCTCAAGCACTAATAAACCGATTGAGCTGAAACTTTGTAGGATTCTAGGGTAAGCACTAGAAGGTGCAATAGGCTATATAAAAAGGCTCAGGGCCTGGGTTCGATTCCTGGTGACATTTATGTACATTGTTTCAAATTGACTTTTTCATTTTATGGTAGCGCAAGAGTTTTTTTTTCTTTTGCTTCGTAAAATAACTAAATATTAATCAATTTCTTTCATTTTTTTCTGTAATTAAAGGGATAATGTTAAAAATTACTTATTTTATAACCCATTTACTCCTTGTTCTCGAGGTTTCTAGGCAATGCGTTAATTACGTTGAAATTTATTGTTTTTTCAGTTCTTTTCCGAGCGTATCTAAGGCCTTTGCCATTGTCGTCTCCGAAATAAAAACATCGTTACCCAAGGCTTAAACAGTTCTTCATAGAGGGATGCCTTAAACGAAGTTGCGCTTTTTGCGAGGGTATAGGAAGGTACTAAAGGCATTGTAGGCTATTTCAAGCTAAGGCTAAAGCATTGTACGCCATGTCCACACGGGGTCGTGGTGGCCTAGTGGGTAGAAAACTGAGCTACTGACCGGAGGGTCTCGGGTTCAAATCCCGGGCAAGAGCCTTTCTGCACACCCCCATCTAAAATCCTCGCGATTCGGTTTTCATCTACATCTACATAATACCCTGCAAGCCACCACAAGGGTGTGTGGCAGGGGGTGATTGCTCATCAAACATGCACTACATATCATGCATAAAAAAGGAATAGTATTAATATAGTAGTCAGAACTACACTATTTAAAAAAAGACAGAAATTGCAAAGCAAACATGCAAAAACATTCTGTTAGTAGGGTTAGCTTTAAGTACTCATACCAACATGCAGCTACCAATGCTATTCATTGCTACTCTCCGATAGGACATATTTACCGTTATTCGTATCTCTAATTGTGCGAGGGAAAAAGGACATTTTGAATCGGTCAGTTCGGCAATCAATTTCTCTAACTTTATGATTATGTTCCAGTCTGCCATAGTAAGTTGGGGTTCGTAAAATATTTTTAACATCATCACTGAAAATATTGCCTTGGAATTTGTGGAAGAGATTAAGTCTAAATTTCAACCTGCGATCTGACAATGATTCCCATTTCAATTCATTTAATAGACTGGTTACGCTAATATAATTATCGTATAAGTCCCTTTACAAATCTTGCCGATTTCGCTGCACACGTTCAAGTTCATTACTTAGACCGATTTCGTAGGGATCCCATACACTGGCAGCATATTCCAAATGAGGTCTAACAAGGGAAAAGTAGCTGATTTCTCGTACATGATCGTCACATTTACCCAATACTCTTTTAATGAAACCCAGTTTGCGATTCGCTTGACCCATTATTTCAGGAATGTGTTTACCCCAGGTAAGATCATTTGTCAGTCTTATTCCAAGATATTTAATGGATTCCACGTTTGTTAATTCATTATTACTTATTTTGTAAGTGGTAGGAGGAGAGCTATTCTATTAACAGCGGCGCTCATCATCACTGTAGGTGCCGTTCTTCGTAAAAAAATATACAACAATAATAAGGAAACTAATCCATGTACGAAAAGTTTCTACTGTTCAAGCACTGCTTTATCTTACAAAAACTATTCAGACATAAATGTATTACTATGGGTGAAGTGTATCACAAACATACTTTTGATTCTCCTGAACTGAGAATTCCAGCTCACGCATACAAATAATTAGCTTCCGAAATGTCTCCATATCTAAAAAAAATATCAAATAACACGCCGTGCGTTACGTTAGGTTTCCAGGGGTTCTCAGAAAAATCCTTTCAGTCCTAACGAAAAATTACTTATGGACGCACCTCCGTGCAATGTGTTTCTAATATAAAACACTGAGCGGCTATTCACTGGTCTCACGTCCCGGAGAAGAAAGTGACCGATCGCCTTATGTGGCTACCTGTTAGGACAGTGAGCAACATCAGTGAATCTACTTGCTAGCCTTAATGCCTGTTCAAACACCAAGTCAGCCATTCTTGGCGTGAGTGCTGGGTAATATGTGTGCAATGGATCGTTAGTTAGGGGAATTTAGCTTCTAGTGAACTTCTGGAATATTAATTGGTTCCTTTGATTTTTGCGTTGTTTATTTTTATTTATTTATATTCTATTGACCCTAAAGCAACACAGATGGCCTTTACATCAGGTATTTCAACTATTATCAACTATACAAGCACAGACATCCAAGCTCCAGGAAGTGAAAATCTTCCTCAAGGCGGTATTCAAAGCCGCGACACTGATGAGGGATTTACCCCGTCGCCACTGGGCCCGGAAAGTGTCAATAAAAAATATTAGCATAAAAGCAAAAATCCATAACTGATATTCTGATTACCAAAATTGTTTTCTTTTGTAAATATCGCATTTTATAAATTCTATACGTACCGATGTAACGTTAGGGTATTTACCTGCTCGTTTCAGTCGCACTTCCCACTTCTTCCAGTACAAACTTACCCTTCGTTCACTATTTTTATAAATAGGGGACCAGGGAAATCGCTTTATCGATATAACGTGACGTTACACGAAAATGTGGCCATAAAACGATAAAACACGAATTTATTACGTTTCGGACGAAGTATCGAAATAAATGCTCTTTTTATTGTGTTCGTAGGTGGCGCAACTTTTACAGAATATACGACTGAAATCAATGTTGGTCTATTAAACCAAGCATAACGTGCTGTGTTTCGAAAATAACAAACGCTGGAGAAACGAGTCTGTTGGTGTGTTTCGCCGCATATTGTACGGTGGAAAAATAACAGGTTTAAGAAATGGATTTACGGCAAAACTTTTGTCTTTTCACGGAAAATTTTATAACGAAACTAGTCGCCGCTAGTCACGGTTCCAAATCGAAGAAAGCTTGTAAACATTGTCGACGGTTGCCACTCGATGCGAGCTACGCTTACTCTAGTTACATATTTATCATTAATTTATCAGAGGCCACACATTGTGCCTCTTCTTCCATATCTTAATTTAACAGATATCTAATAAATTTTACGTTAAAATTACTGAGAACTAATTCCTCTACACTGCTGTCAATAAGAGCCATTGTCGCTATATCCCGTCCAGAACGTCGTAGAGAATACGCCGAGATGCACGAGTTTGAGCTGTTACACCTACCGAAAGAGGGAACCGATTTCAATGCAGGGAAATGTAATTTATAGAACTTTTATTTCTACATTTATTTATGAAAATAAATGTTTGTCCCTGATAAACTTTTACGAAATTTATTTCGAAATTTTTTCGCGACTTATTTTTCGTTGACCAAGAATAGCGTGCTTATTATTCTGTTCCTTGACCTCATGTTAAATGGAAATATTTCAGCTAAATAAAGAAAATAACAAATTTTTATGTATTTCAAATGTTCAAAATTGCTATGATATTTGTAGAACCATGTCATGAAACTGGCTACTTGACTGAAACTTGAGTGGGACCACTGCAGTCCCAGCATGGAAAGTATAGAGAAGGAAGGCAATAATGATTACCAGTATGCACTAACCTAACTGCGTTAAAGTTGGTTTTCTCTTTTGGAAGAGAGAGATGCTCAGACTCAGGGACATCGATATACTTTACTCGCAGACCTTTACAGAACTGTGCGCGAATTACATGCAACATGTTTACCTGGTCACAGTAATTCCACAGGTCATTTTATCAGATCTGAGGTAAATATTTCCAACTGTAATATTTAATGTAAATTATCAATTTACTTGAACTTTGCCATTAGTTTGTGGATTTATAACTAGCCAGAATATGAAGGTGTATCAATGCATTCTGCCTACTTATTACACTTATAAAAGTTTATGTATTCATCATAGGTAATAAAGTTATTTTTTTATACATTTGACATTTAAAACTAGATTTAAATTATTTAATCAAATCACGTTTTAGTATTTTTCGTCACTAAGCAATAAATAAATAAATTACAGCAGATTAACATTTAACATATGAATTGCAAATCTAGCATCCTAGGTATTCGAAATTTCAGATATTCAAAAATTCGAGTCATGATTTGATATTTGAATTCGAGAAATCTGCTATTAGGACCGCCTCTAGCTAGTTTACCTCTTAACCGGGACGCTTTGAAGAAAATTCAGTCAATTCCTCCCGTTGAAGAGTACTCCGAGAACGTTTTGCTATTTTAAGGAAAACTGTTGGAGATGTGCTGGTAAATGCGAAAAACACAGGCATAGACATTATGGCAGTCCTCTGCTCAATGAAAGAAGATAACGAAGTATTTGCTACATTTGCAAAGTAATCCTTGTGGATATCCACAAACCAGGTGGACAGTGAGATGTTATTCCATCAGTATTCCATTGTAGTCAGCGAACGTTGACATCGATTGAAACAGAAAATGCTGTGACTTTCAATTTGATTGGATTCAAGTAACTTAGGTACTTAAGCTCTACACATCATGGTAACCTAAAGTAAATGAACTTTTACACAGTCAATGTTAAGAAATACCAATACAAGTAAGGTAAGCACAATATATCAGTTTCTTACTCGAGCTGTCAATTAGTGTACAATCAAAATGAGCTCTATTCTTAACAGTTTTAATTAATAGCTACTTATTTTAAGTATAATGACAACGTATGATGCTTATATCTTACAATATGTTTGTGCCCTTGGAAGGTACAGTAAAAAGATTGTACCTTTTTGTGTTTTGGAATCTTATTTGTACTGGAAGTGCAAAAATTAGCATAAAACTATATTGAAATAATTTTGAGATTCTTAAAACTAATTTTGAATTTTAATAAAACTATTTTCCTGGACCTTTAGACATATTTTTTGTAAAGTACATGAATAGGAAAATTGTTATAGTATCTTTGTCTTAAATGCGCTGCTTTTTACAACTACACAGACACCTTTTTTTAAAGAATAGACTTTTATAACACGAGGTCAAAATTATTTTCATTCATCCTCTGATAATTTCTGATAGTTCTTTACTTTTAAAGTTAATTAATAATGCATAATGCATGATTATTTTCCTGATCCATGTCCAATCATTTTCTTGTAGTTTGCTTTGGTTCCTCATTGTTTGTCTGTAAATTAATATCGTTTTGGATAAGCAGTAATCTCTTTAGCCTTGATATGTCTGCATCTATATAGTACCCTGCAAGCCGTCATTAAGGTGCGTGGCAGAGGGTGAATATTCACCATACGTGCTCTACCATTCATGCTTAGAAATTTTAGAGGAAATATAAAACTTAAGAATATAAGATTTAAAAAGCAGAGGAAGCATGCATTAAAGTGCTCTTAGTGGAGTTAGCTAAAATTCTATATACCGACATGCAATGTCCTCGGTTACCAATTTATACACTTGTGTCCATACCATTGAATATAAATACGGCAATTCAGATCCCTGATAGTACGAGGATGGATGCTATCCCATTGATGCTGTCGTCTTGGTGTTTGATGTATGTTTTTAATATGACATTGACAGCTTATTCAAAGAGATTATGGATAATACTGTAAATGATTTTAATATCACCAGGGATAAAGGGGTTTCTATAATTGAGCTAATGTAGCCACAGAGCGCCGTTTAGAGGAAGGAAAGGTTGGAAATAATACTGTGATGTAGATTTATGTTTTATACGATAAAAAGTTTTTGACATGAAATGGAAGTAAACGAGATTGTACCTCGGGAAAGTTGTCCTTATAATGATCGGAAATGAAAAATTGAAAGAAAGTACTACAATGGCCTAAAGTACAGTAAATTAGATGGGCGCAAAATCTTATATCAAAATGTATTCACATTATGCTTGATGATGATTGAATTTCAATACGAATCCTTCTTCCGCCCACAATAGATTGGCTGCCTGACGCGAAATTCAATCCTACGTCAAGTATGGTCTCATCAGTAAGCTTAGGTATAAGGGGCATAAGTAAGGTTAGATCTTACAAGTTATAGCCACTTAAAACCTAACGCTACCATTTGTACGGCCACTTATACTGACTATATTTCTTTTATGTATGAATTAAATCATCTTTTAAACCTGCATTCCGTGTGGATGAATGACTTTTCATTACCAGTAGGATTAGTTGGCTCGTCTGTCGCTGACTAACTTTCAGATTATGACGTCAATGAAGCTGAGGAGTGAATTAGATCAAAGTGTGCATCACACCGTTGCGACGCGTTGCTGGGCTGGAGATTTCAAGGGCACACTCACAATGCCAAGCTTACACACTCCCCTCCGTTTGTTCAAATTCCGACCCATATTTGCACAAGAGTAGTAAAACTAGGACTACCAGTTTGATGCCGTTCGGTACACGTAACTCTGACGAGTGATAATTTGAGTCCATTCAACGGCAGCCATTGTTAAGGCATTTCTTCACGAAACAGGGGTCAAAGGACTTTGGTGTCTCATTTGTCTAGCAATAGAATTCAAACCATGGGATTCCTGACTCACAACCTTTCCTTCCCTTGGGGGCTGGTGACCGCCGTTTCCTACCGACACTAAGTGCATTACTCAGTATGGATTTATAATGCTTGAATATCAACATCACGGAGACTATAAAGTACCAAGATGATAAATGGAAAGGGTAGCTCCTGAGTTATCCTGAACGTCACCAAAATAGCTCCAGTTGAAATGTTTAATTAAACCAGTTACAACAACCAAATGTACAATTGCAACTGCGATCAACCAAATAATACTTGGGACAGTAATAGAGTACAGCGAATATGTATGGGGAAATTAGAACACGTGCTACGATTTTGATGCAGAAGCATAGAGTGCATTAATTATTTTAACATGATCATGTTTCAACATTACTTTCACATATATGTTCCAGAACCAAATTATGACATAAGTACTGAAGTTATAAAAATCCTGAATTATCAGTAATTAATACACTACTTTGTATGCATTATGAATTAACTTATATGGGTATCGTGAATGAATATATTACCTTTCTCGCAAAATTATTATACATTAATGCATAGTAAAGTAGTAGCATCATTTGCATGTAAGTAGTGGAATCACGGACTGGTAGGTTAGCACACCTGTATGACAAGAATTGTAAAATTTAATCTCTTTTGATATTAAGTGATGGTTCCCTCCCTGCTTCACACCCTTAACATGGATTGGGTGGTATTATGTCTATTAAATAGAGGGATGCTGGGGCAATCGCACTTATGATCGATCGAGGGTTTGGAGACAGGATATTTTACTGACTGGAAAAACTCATTACTAGATGAGACAAGTGGCGAAATCACACAAAGTTATCGCAGCGGCCTCTTTAACTCCTATTCCTTGCGCGTTAAAAACGGGTCTGTTCTGACCTCATAACACTCCACCTCGTGTCTCGCCAATGCCGTTTCTTGATGACGGAGACCTCGGTCAGCTATGCTCTCCATTCAATCATCCTCCTTCCCATCAATCCCCGTCACCGATATCTTTAAACTGAATCCGCCTTTACGCTTGACTGCACTCATGGTCGTAGCAGATCTCATGCTACTACTCTAAGAAGCACGCTCTCTTCAGCAATCTTCTCCTTCAACGCTGCCTCGTGATAAGTCTCAGCGAGCTCTTTTGTGAATCCTTCCTGCTATCAGACATGATGCATAGTCTTTCGTTTTAACAACGTTCGCTTAAAAATGTTTTCATGCTATTGTTGAATCCTGATGTTCGTTATTTTTTAAATTCCAATTAAAACCACCTCAACATGTGTCATACGTGTGTAAAAAGTATCTTAGACAAAGTATCTTTCGCGAAATATACCAGTCAAACCCGTCTTCCAGTCTCTGAATATCATGCACCTTTGATAAAAATAATATATTGTAAATGAAATAGATAATGTGCCACATATACTATTAGTTTATTTGTATTAAGTAATTGGCAATTTAATTTCTTCGAGGGTCTAGGTGATGTTTTACCCCCTGCCATACACCCTCGTGGTCGTTTGCATCGTTATTGATGAAGATGTATATGTTAAATATTATACCAATGTTAGTAGGTCCACGCTCACCAACTAGGTCCCTTCCATCAATGGGTTCTATTGACAAAGCTTTAACGGAACATAACTAATCCTTTCCTATTTCTCCATCTCTTAAGGTTACGTTCCCATAATTCAAATCCATTCCCCGAATCCAACCCCTTTCCCAGATATACAATAAGAGGCGAATTTGGCCTAAGCTTTCGGCCACCTCCACTAACTACACAAACAACCTTAACATACTTACATATAAATATTCAAAGCTCAATTAGAGAGGAATAATTGTAGTTGTGACGTAGTGCATAGATATTTACAGTATATTTAATTGCTGGAATCGGGATTACATGTAAACCCCTTATTACGGAGGTACATAGGGTTGCATGTAACCTTAAGAGAATTAATGTAGTTGACTCTCAATGGTGGTTGATAATAATCTTCCGGCATATGCTAATCTCGCCTAATTTAGAGTCGTAAATACGCCTAGGGTTAGGAGACGTAATTTTATTCGAATGACCTTTTTTTCTTTTAATATCGTCTAACGCTAGTCCCATCAATGCACACATTACATGCACACTAAATGTCACGTCAAACACTTATTACATTTCAGTGATTACATTTCATTTAATATAGTTATTATTCGTATCACCCAATGGACTCACTAATTTTAATCAATATATTTATTACGGGCTCATTATATTTCACAATATTCATCGGTCTGTTTCACGGAACCTGAAATATTTCCAAAGAGTTCCGATATTCTGGCATTCAATCACCTACGTATTTTTCCGAAGTGCTTCGCTCTTGACCCTGAGAGCGAAAGTGAAAAGATATGATTTCAGCGTTTGTGAAACCCACGGCCTTACAAGTTGTAGAGCGAAGAAATTCCCCTTTTCAGTTTCTTGTTTTCTTCGAAAGAGGATACAACGCAATCCCGACCAGCTGATCAGCGACGTGGAATCCGTGCGAGAAGGCTTGGAGGCGTTTCCATTTGGAATAAGAAGTTGTTTTTTCGTATTTCTTTCTAAAGAAATTTGAGTGTTAAAATCTAAGATTGGCAATGTATCATGTTGACATGTGTGTCTAGGAAGATTATGTTGCCCAAGATATCCTGCTCTAAAATAAGCCTGTTTGTTATTCAGTGTCCTCAAGATGTTAACACGTCTCAATACATTACCCAGCGGTGTCATGGTTTATTAAGACGTGTGCAGTGTTTCATCCGCCAACAAATCTCACAAGCCTGATGTGAATAGGAGTGGTATAGTTTTATGTATTAAATGATAACTAAGCAAGTTATATTGTGACGTGTTCCAATGCTTCGCGGTTACGAGTGTCTTGCCAAGAAGATTTTCCGGGAATTGCTGCGGTGAAGCAACACTTGCTGTAATCAGAGCACACTGGTTTTTCTCAAGACATTCCGTAAAGGTAAGCAATCACTTAGTTTTTTTTATAAATCCTACTAGGCTGGTAACCCGAGAATTATTTATAAATATCAGTCGCCGAGAAAGGAGAAAATCATATAATCTTTTGGTTTATTTCCATTCCTAATGTTTATATAGCTACCTACGTTCAATTGTGATTTGCGTTCCTGAGTAGTTCTGCGTGAGACCAACAAATTTCGGTGTTGTTGCGGCAGAAAGGTTTCTATTATCAAGTACTAAACTTTGTTAGAAGTTCAACGTAGATACGATACACTCGATACTTCCATTTATTACCGGAAACCAACCAGAAGTGTGTTTGGCAGGTGCTTACCGTAGTTTACAAAAATAATTTATTTGATTTTATTTTCTAACCATGGTAGAGTATAATGGAATACCCATTTGAACGCCAGGCATGTAAATCTGAAAATATTTGTCATGAAACTTTTTGAAAACTGTAACCATTCTTTACATCGTTAACTGAAGTCAAGTACCAGACGCCGTCTAAATTGAAGAGTTGGTAGACCAGAGCTAAAATCTTTGCTCAGTGCAAAATGTTATGATATGTAGTTGTTTTAAAACAATTTCATTTTATTGCATATTTTAGGTAGTTGAGAATTACAAGAGTCTACTGCGAGTTCAGTCACTTTTTCCCGCCAAAACGAGTAAAACGAGTTTACGGAAGAAATAGCCGTTGGCGCTCTTTGTTTTATAATAATCTATTTTCGAAAACAAACAATGCTGCAATTAAGGGGAATATTAATTTACAACATAACTATCCAAAATAAAATTAGCAATAGCATATTAAAATCCGCGAAATTCCTTTCTTGTTTTAATAAATAATATACACGACGAATTCACATTGCACTTTGGTGATTGGTCCAGTTTGGATGACGTCATTCCAGAACGCGGAATTTACACACGTGATCAGATAGCGGTCTTCAGTATTCGTCGGTACGCGGTGACGGAAGGCCAGGTGAGTTTTCAGCCCCTGTTCAAGAATGTTGTACTTTTAGTCAACTTTATACGAGCACATTGAGTTTGCAGTGACTTTGAAGGGAAATTGAAAGCACTAAGTAGCTTATTTTTCTCTGCGTACGAAAATAGAGCCATATTTCAAGAGATATACCAATTACTTCACGACACTTAAAATTCTTGTTTTACTTAGTCATTCCACCCTGTAAATATTTAAATAATACACTTTCCATTGATTAATGGACCTTTATAGAAGGAATATAGTAAATGTAGTGGTTACATATGTTAATGAATTTTATTTGTTACAGGAATAAGTCATTCGAGTTATTTGCGACGATAAAGCTGGAACTTCGTCATCGATCACATGAGTCCTAGTGAGGGAAACCTGGGAATTCGAGAGACTGGCTGTGAGAAACGCATTTCAGCATGGTAAGTCTGCCTCAATATTAAAAATATTCTTACACGAGAGTGTACATTTTCACTTAAAGTTGTCCGCGTCTTTTTTGTGATTCTGTTACTTCTGATCGATACCAGGTCGGGACCTCTGATATTCTCAATTTCCCGCCGAATATCTCGAAGGGTTGTGTCGGGTCCCCAGAATTTTCTCGGACGTTTCTGGACTATTTTAGCTACGTCTCAACTTCAGGCCATTAACGCTGTTATCTATTGATCAGAAGGTGATGTCGAGGAATGTGGGGTAAAGGATATCTGGCTCGCCCGTTTGAATTTCAATACCAGTCTGGTGTTGCTGAATCACCTGTAAAAGTTTTTAGGTCCTGAGTTCCATTGACGGATATTGATAATGAGCGCGTTGAGGATAAAGCTTTGTTATTCCTTACGGCATTATTACATTTGAAATGTAACCATATTTGCTATTTTTTTGTTTGTTCTCCTTTGAGTACATCGGTGTTTCGTTATTAGAAATCGTTAACTAGAGAGTTCATTTTTTTGTGATATTTAGTCAATAGTATTCCGTATCAATAAGCTCCGTGAACCGGATTATTTCTGAATAGGACAGGATACACGGTTACTGTGAAATTTCATCAATATTTTTCGCTCAGTGGCGACATATTATAATACTCCCTTTCTTTAGAACGTTAGATGATCCGAAGCACATACTCCGTAATAAGGGAGAACGTTATTCACCAGACTGGGTGTTTTTGAAGCGAGATTTCCGTCTTTCATGCGCATTGTGTTTTAAATTATTTTTTCCATTCTTATATTCTGCTAAAACACTCTGGATAAACATATCACAATGTAATGAAATTCAATTCCAGCTATGCCTATGTTTTAAGTTGCTACTTGAGTGCAAGGACAATGCACTTGACAGTCCATAACATATCTCAACCGTGTGGTGTTCATGATCAATGATTACATAAAAAAATGTAATCTTTGAAAACATGCGACTTGTGTCATCCACAAGAGAATATCATCAGGTGAATGTGAGAAACACATCAGTCAGGTGGAGTGAGTTATACCAACTGCGAGTTCAGCGGAGAGAGGGAGGAAGCGAGGATTGTGGGAGGGGAACATGACTGTATGTCTAATGGAAGGAAACTTAGTAGAGATTTTCTGAGGAAGGTTGCGGAGGGGAAAGATAAATAGCTTCAATAATTTTATGGCAAGGGGTTTAAAGAATGAAGTAGAGGCCGAAATTATGCCTTCTGTCGCGATTTGACGATGTGATGCATTTCCCTTTGTTTACAGCTCCTCTAAAAAGTCGAGCTTCTGACTTTTGTTCTCATAAATGTGGATACTGGTAGTAAAATCACTCATATTGACCTTCTCAGACAAGTGTTTCGCGTTAAATGACTGAGCGATGTGTCCCCTTACATAACAACTTGTGTGCTCTGCGACCGTTACATTAATTGACGTTCAAGTTTACATAGGCAAGTCTCGTCACTATCATAGGAAATGTATCCACTCTTTTGTGGCACTTGGCATTTTTGTGTGGTACTAGTTATGTGGTCCTGGCAATCCTCTCCAATCTCTGAATTTTTGGAAACATACCCTTCGACACACGTAAGCCTGTACGACTTTTTTGATTCGAATTTGTTATGTACTCGGGTTGGGAATTCTCATCCTCGTTGGTAAAATGTTCGAACATTTACTAAGAGGCATTATTTCCCCGCAATTTTTATGAAGAGTCAATATTTTTCATAAATGCAGTATATCATAAATTTCAACAGATGAAAAAGATGGTGCCTGTCAATTGAGAATTTCCAGTGTAGGATCCATCGCGGCATAATATTTAAAAAGTGGCATGCTTAAAGTGTCCGAAGGTTTTCCTGTATTATATTTTATTTTTTTAGCCAACAAAGTTCTTCCTGTTCATTGAATTGAATAGGTTACTTTGAACACACGTTAATGTAGAGATAAGGTTGATTAAGGGATGGCTAGTACATCAGCACTGAATTTCAATTATTTGGCGATGTTGAATTTAACTGGTGTAAGTTTTTAAGTCCTGAGGTCAGTTCACGTATGAATACAATTCGTGCTGATATCACTCTTACTTTTCAATTGCGCTGAATCGAGTGAAAACATGGTCTTTCATATGTTGTGCGATTAACGAGGCTAACACAGCCAGACACTGAAATTCTATAGGTCACTAACAGTTTGCAGTGCACATCAAGTGGAATTAGACTAATTCAAAATGATAGCCAACATGTCATTTGAGGGGTTGTAAAAGAATTAACGAAATGTAGAAAATTTAATAATCTTTCACTCAATAATTCCACGCAAGTTAGAAGTATTCCTAAAAGCTTAGTGGAAGCTGGTAAATTTATACAGACTAACTATGATACATATTCAACATATCAGTGAAGTTTGATTTCGGCTATGTTTTCGATTTTAGCGTTTATTACACTGAAGTTAGAATTTGATTATTAAAATCTTGAGCTCAAAGCAACTGGAAGTTAGGGAACGTCACTTATTGCCCCACTAATTTTACAATGAATATAAATCGATTTCTCTTGCTCCTAAAGCATATCTTCTTAAAAAAAGAACTCTGCATAGATTTTTAGTTATTCGGATTTAAAATATGAGTTCTACTAGCGTTAACGTGGTTTTGAGTTCATTTTTTCTGCAGATGTGTCGCAATAGGGGAGAGGGTCATGGAGATATTAGACTCATGTTCGGGGTCAGAAGACCCCTCATGTGTTTAGTCTAATTTAAGGTCCAATGTTGAACTAGTTTTTCATCAGTAATATCAGTATTCTATCGATATTTGAGCACAATACCAGTACCATTAACCATGTCATGTGACGAATTTAAGTGACTTATACATTGTTCTTAGATAATTGAATTTATTTCGTCATAACAGGTCCTATGATTTTTTTTAGACTCAGCGCACTTGGTACTTTTTCAGCTCAACACTTCATATTCAAATTGTTCTTCTCCTAAAATCTCTACCTCGACAATTCTCTTCATCATTCCAAGATGTCTAAAGATATGGCAGATTATATCGTCCGGCCTTCTTCGCCGCCGTACACCCTTCGAGAATGAAAGTCCCCCTCCGTCTCCTGATTGGTTAATATTGTCGGACATGGACGATATACTTGTAATATTAGGCAGAGGACGGATACTAAGGATATATGTGAAAGTATTTTACTAGTACCCTTTATTAGAAATATATATTTGCAATACGTGAATAGCACATGAAAATTATTCAGCTGCAATCCTACCTTATTGGCATATACATAGAATTGTTTACTAGCTTATTGTTTACTTCTATTGACTTCAACATGACGGCATTCTTATATAGTTACATTAGTATCTTTAAGATTTTTATTTTGATTGAAACATAAAAAACTTTTTAAAAAATGTTCAATGAGTATACTATGACAGTATATCCTATTCAATATGGCCTTTTTACAACTTAATGAATAGGAATTTTGACAGCTGATATACTGTGTAAACTATATTAGAACTACAATCGCACATTTTTTAATTGTTTTGACGGCACATTAATGTGAATCGAAACCTATTTTCGGTCTTTACAGGATGACGTGGAACTTCGTATATTAAGCCGCTTCCCGTAAGGTGACTTGGATAGAGTGAAGAATCTTCATGGGGGCCCGAAACGGAATAACAAGAAGCAGTCTCAACAGGATTAACATTGGTTTGATCATGGCTTTGGAATACTATGGTAAAACTAACTTTGTTTCAGGTTCTACGATCTAAAAGGTAAAGTAAGCATGTAAAAACCTGGGTAGAATTCATCAGTTATTTTTGTTTTTTCCGTGTTTGTCATAGGAGCCCATTGCTCCACTTATAGACGAGATCAGATCTGATTCTCTGGTAAAATGTGAAAGTAATTTGGTATTTCAAGCTTGATTAATGGTGTTCATACCCGGTAAATGATGACGGTGCACCGATTCTATCTGGTACCATGGAGGACTAGTCTTCCAAATATAAGGCAAGTGGCCACTTGCCTAGGTTAGGGAGTCGACTCTAGGCAGGACTACGTTTGCATAATGTGTGTTGTATATCATGTGTTATCCTGAATTTTGTTTATTGTTCTTTCTTGCATGTGTTTGTTGGTTATTATTTTTATTGGTGTAATGTATGTTTTTGTGAGAAATGTTTTTATTTTTTTATGCTGTTTTATATATTTTCTTTCACAGATAATAAGGGACCTTACCAACGCAGGGGAATGCTAGAGGGTAGGATATGTAGTCAGTTTCAAATATTTTGAATCAAAGGCTTTTCAGGCCCGTCGTAACGGTAGGGTAGATAGGAATTTGCGTTTAGCTGATAATTTTATTTTGTGGATGCGAAGAATGCTCTAGTATTAAAACTCAAAATTAACGGATATGGATCTCCAGGAGCCAAGTGCATCCCGCTGTACTTAGTTTCTGAGTGACCATTCCTCGCATTTTTATAAAATGCACTTTCGGCCTTCTGCATTAAATGTGAGCAACTTGGCATTCAATCTATTGCTTGCATGTTTATTATGTTCACTAACCCGCTCTATCCTTAGGTACCTCATCAACGCCCCGGCCTGATAGGGGGTAGGATATGTAGTCAGTTTTCCAAATTTTGAATCAAAGGCCCTTAAGGCCCGTCGTAAAGGTAGGGTAGATAGGAATTAGGATATTGCTTATAGCTTTATTGTGTGGATGCCAAGAATGCTCTACTATTAAACTCAAAATTAACGGATTTGGCTAGCCAGTTGCCATGTGCATCCAGGTGTACTTAGTTTCTGAGCGACCATTCCTCGCATTTTTATAAAATGCACTTTCGGCCTTCTTAATTAAATGTGAGCAACTTGGCATTCAATCTTTTGCTTGCTTGTTTATTATGTTAACTAACCCGCTCTCTCCTTCAGAAATACCTCACCGTCCCGGACCGCATTGAGTGTAGTGAAAGTGTCGAAAGTGTTTCGTGCAAAACAGTGACAAGAAGATAGTGAGTGTCTTGTGGATGAAATGTGAGTGTGGTGTCAGTGTTAGCGAAAGTGAGTGCTAATTTTTACAGTTGGTGAGCATCAAGAGCACAAAAAAGACTATCGTGTATTGTATTTTAAATAAATGTGTGCTTGAATATTTTATGCTCCTTCCTTTACTTACCCTTCCTGTAGCTTGATGGTGCCAGCGGATGGAAGTGAAGAGACCATGCACGACGGCCAACATCTGCTGATGCTTTTATGTGAGTTTTGCGTTTATATATTTTGTTTTATTATTTATTTATTCATATTTATGCCTACTTGCTCTATGTGTTAAGCTATTACGTAATCTTTAGCACTTATAATGTGTAGGGTTTTTGTATCGGTCGCTTGACCCGGGTCAATCCAGGTTTGGTTGTTGAATTCCGGTTTTGCCTTGTGCACGGGCTCTTAGTTTTTTACATGGGAAAGAGATACAACCATTGCGCCATTATGCGCTATGATGACATGTACATTTTTAGCCATTGTTTTAATGCCTTATTTTTGACTTAAATTCACTTTCTTGTACAGGCTAATCAATTTGTTTTCTTTTACAGGGTTTTCGCTAATTTATTAAATTTTCTTCTGCAGGAAAATGTGTAAATGGTACGTTTGTGTTTTGTTGACTGGTGTATGCGTGATGATGAACAGGGTCAGCGACGATAGGCATGCGAATTATATAGGTAGGCCTAGGGTATTTAAGCAGTAGATATAGTTTAGAGGGTGGTTGGATTTTAGAAGGGGAAAATATGGCTTAATGACGTAGGTACGTAGTTCACAGCTCATAGTCCGCTTGATCACGTCGCGTCTTGCCCTGGCCCTGGGAGTGAATGCGTGGAATAGACCTCTGCGGGCCCGGAGGGGAACGCAGGGGGAAACGCCACGTTAAATAAAGGTTAATGAGCCGATGGGCGTAACCTCCTGGGTCGGCATGGAATAACGCCCCTATGAGTGTTGTGTGAATGATATAATTGGATATAATAATAATAACCGTTTTCAAGTTAATCATAAAAACTACCACAAAAATTTTAAAGTAATTTTTTTATTATATTGAATGAATATTGATAAACCTTATAGGACTTAAAAGGATTATCCGCTAAGCGTACAAAAATGTTTTCTCTTAGAGAAATGATTCCCTACTTGTGTCATCCGAAATCACCTTACATTCATTTATCTCTCTGTGACCTTTCGTTCTGCGATTATAATTGCTACAAGCTTATGTAAGATTTGAGCAGCTGTGTTTTGGCATTAAGACCTATTCTCTGTTTGAAACTTTCAATAGATTATTTGAATATTATTAATATAAATAAAAACATTTTTTTGCCCCATCATTACCTATTATGATTACGATATCCCTGTTGGTTAACGATTTTTCTCCTCGATTGTCTAGTTTAAATTTATTTACGTTTTCATTTCGTAGCTATCCTCAGCAATAACACCAAAGGACATTGATTTTATCGATGTTTGGGCCAACAGGTCCGAACGTTTTACCTATAAATACCTTGGTAAATTTTTATATTTCAGTTGTCACTCAGACGTTATTTGCAATAAATTCATATGGAAAAATATGCAAAGGAAAGATTTTCCTAGATATAATTATTCTCAATATACTGAATGTGTGAATAGTTTAAATGTTGCCATTTTTTAACGTGTTTAAGTGTTGAGCAAGTCAAAAATAATTTAATTAAGTGTTTTATTTCATTCACTCTCCAGCTTTTGATTTGGAATTTCAAATACGCGAATGAATGTCTAAAAGGTCTTTGGTGGATGGTAAATTTATTCCTGTATTTTTATGTTGTTTTCACCCTGACCCTTACTTTTTGTGTGGAATCATTCTTTGAGATGAACTTTTTTTTCAATATTGAGGTCATGAAACTACTATTTCATTAAACCACTTGGTAATAATGGAACAATGATTTGAAAAACGATGTTCGCTATAGCTGCAATAATTACAAATGGCTGCTTTTTTTGCAGTGGATTATATTGAATGGTTTATAACTTTCATCTACTATCAAAACTTCATTACATTATTGCTGCATTTTAATTCGTTCTTCGTTATAACTATGACCCAATTTTATTTCCTAATAATATCTATTGCCGTTTACTCTTTATCTTTTTACTTATATCATATTCTCCTTTTCTTATGTTTTACCGTGTTTATTTCCTCATACATATCATTTTTTTACTGTCCATGCAGAGCGTTGTCCGACGTATGAAGGTCTACTTCCGCTTCAATTTAGTGACATGAATTGAGTTCATTCATTCTTGCAAATATATTGTAATATAACGAGTTATGGTATTTATTTAAATGAAAAGTGATTTCCACAGTTGACATGTGAAGTAATGATCATGTAACAATAATCATCCTTGTCTCCCCACGGTCACCAAAATGGACTAACACCTAAATTTTCATTACATTGTTTTTTGGTTTCTTAAAATTATGTCGCCATTTCGACGTAAATAAAGAATACAAAGTTAATATCGTTTTACAGAGTTAATGGTTTATTTAACCTCATCCATAACAAACAAACACTACGCTCTATTTCATTGATTCCTGGGTAAGTACTGATGTTTTCGGTAAAACAGAGGTAAATCCACGAGGTAATAATTTACCTCGTCGTGATTCCTTTGGTTAATGAATAGGTACATAAAGGGTCGTTTTTTTCAATATGTTGGCTCTTTGTAGCAGACTTATTGAGAGCTATTAGGAAAAATTACGTTGCATGAATTAAATCAAATGTTTATTCCTTGTTAATGTATTTCATCCTGGGTATATCAAGCAAATCTCGCCTTTTTCCTCTAGGTATTTTAGTACCCATTTACAAAGTTTTCGTGAAATCTGGTTAAGTTACAACTTTTGTATTGAAAATAATTCTTTATTAAACATTTTGTTTATTTATCGACATTCACATTTGTATGGCAAACAATATATGTAATATTAGTTGTAATGCAGTGTTTCGCTGTTACTCTTCGTCGCATAGCGTATATATGTTATCCAAAATACTTATGATATAATTCAACATTAATTTTTTTGACATATAATATTGCGGTGAAATAATGTTATGCAAAGTGTCATTATCTGGTTAGTTTTTTTACTAAACTACGACAACGATTTTTACTTCTTGAGTTATTCTTCTTGAGAATCTGGTTAAATTACAATTTTTGTATTGAAAATAATTCTTTATTAAATATTTTGTTCATTTATCGACATTCACATTTGTATGGAAACAATATTTGTAATATTAATTGTAATGGAGTATGTTATTCTTTTACTCGTCATCATATGTCATACATATGTTATCTAAAATGTTTATAATATAATTCAACATCAAAGTTTTTGATATAAAATATTGCGATGAATTATACTCTGCAAAGTTTCATTAGCTGGTTTGTGTTGTTATTAAATTACTACAACGATTTTTATTTCCTGAGTTATTCTTTGGACACAGAAAATAGAATGGCAGTGGAAATTCCATCTATTGGCTATGTTTTCCAATGCTATATTGTGGCATTAGGATCGGAGAGTTGGTTATCGCTCTCTCCACTCGAAAGAAAAAATAAGATTTTTGGTTTTATATCGGCTATTAGACTAATATGAATAACATAAAGCATGAAATGGTTCCACGGAATCAAATTATATAATCAATATCTCATTTAATTTAGTTTTTGGGTTTGTTGGTGAGTTTGTGATTGTTGTAGTCTGAAAGTCGTAATGCTACATGCGCGTACTCAGCCTAGTTGCTATGTTGTAATTGTGACTTCTTTTGATTAATTGAATTGTTCCTTATTCTGTAATATGTCATTTAACTGAATTATATGCTTTATATGACTTATGTAGGCACATACACTTTTCCTTTTATACTTCCGGTTGAAGTGATATCTAATCACGTTATGAATTACTAAAATGACGAAACTTGTTACGTCAGTATTTCGTTGCATTGGCAATTTGCGTTTAGGCTGCTTTTGGCCTAAATTTAGCAGCTTAATTATATATTTGGATAATAAATATCATCATTGAACGTTAGGACACGTTTAAAATTATTTTTTAATCTCAAAATCGTCTCTTATATATTTTTAATTTTACTCTTTTCCAATGAATAATGGTTCAGCTGTTAACAATTAATAATTTTTTTTCAATTTTTTAATTATTTTTAAGTACTATGCCTTTTTGTCTATCTTAACTGCGCCAATTTCAATTATGTATGATCGGATTACTTTTATTTATTTTTTATTTTTCGTTAGTTTTCCATTAATATGAATTTTTTCCTTAAAAAAACTTTGTGTTGGTAACCTTTATTATACTTCATTTCATGTTGGAGGGTACGAGATATTACTGCATTAGAAATAATTCTATGCAATTGGACCTACATGAACAGCACTCATTTCGCCATTCCAGTCCTTCTTTCCGACGGTTTATAAAAGTGAAGAATTGTGATTGTGACGATAAAGTGAGATATTTTCTACAGGTTTTTGGTGAATATAGTCAAACACTTTTCTTGCCTTGCAAGTATAAACACAAAAATTGTCATAGAAAAGCAAAGCTCAACAATCTGTTAAAAATCACCTTAAGTACCACGTTAGTCGTGGAATATTTTGATAAAATTGCGCCAATACTGTGAAAAACTCTACTATATATTTGATAACATTTCCTGGCACCGAAGAGAACGACTAATCTAGTCCAGAAAGGTAGTAACGAGCAAATATTTTATGAGTCTTGTATGTGTTATATGATTTAACCGTCCTGTGGTGAAGTGATAAAATTATTATCGTATATTAATGGAAACAGGAAATAATATTTATTCTGTTTTAATGATTTAGGGCTCTATACAATTTTGATACTTTAGCCATAAGTATTCTAGTCATACGCAATAAAAGCTAATATTTGCGCTACATAACTCAATGTGAATTAAAGATATTGTGATCTTTCACCCTTTGTTGTACACCCAGTTGCTTGAATGGCGATTGATGTAAATTGTTTTAAATTTATCTGCTCTAGATTACGGAATTATTTTGTTCACGAGTTCCGACAACAGATCGATAACGCAGTACTTATACACTTTGAAGAAGTAGTTTATACATATATACTTTATATAGCTTTTTAGTATGTTCATAATTCAATGTGGAATTTTAAGTGAGTGATATTCGTTTGACTTTGTCATATTGGCCAATTTCAGTGTGTCATGTGTTAAAAGTGTTCAGCATTTCTCTGATAAATGTTTTTCTTCGATGTTACATCGCTTATTTTTATAGCAACTATGGATTGCTGCATTTGAAGCAAATCCTTGAAGGCTGAAAAAATACTGCTGCTTACTAAGGAAATATTCTTCGAACGCCTATTAATTACGATGAAATATTCATCCAATGACATATAACATAAATGGTCAGTCGAATGTATACGGTTTATATTGCCATGTACAATTACGTTTATGTAAATAGTTCACAGAGTTTTGCCATAAGGATTTTTGCAATTATTAACTAATTTTAAGTTAGTTTTAGATAAATAAATTAATTTCTAAAATATGTTTTTGAAAGAATTTGGCGATTTAACGTTTTTTCGCTATATTAGGCAAACTTATTTTGTGATATTTGACATTGGACAATATATGACATCCGACTTGTACTTTTGATTAGGTACATTCCTTCTTGGATCATTAAGTGTTTTGGTGGTATCGTGATTGCATCCATCCTCATTCCCGCCAACAATAAATTAGTGTCGGGTCTACGGGTTGCATGAATTATAAACGGAGAAAAATGTACCTGTGTCATGATGACACTTCTAATTTGATATTACATTGTATAAATAAGGTTTTCATATTTTCTAGTCTACACTAATAATTGCCGTCCTTCGAGGTTTAGGATATATTAAAAGAGATTTCTGCTGTAGTAGCCAGTTACTTGGCCATAACAGCAGTGAAGTAGTTATTATTCTTTTCCACATACATTGAGATCTGATGGTATGATGTTTACATAATATGTTGGAGTTATGTTGTAATCTGGTGCTAGGCTTTAATACGAAGAAGAATAATCGACTGGGCCAGTATCCTCCGAATTTTGTAAAAATATACTCGTCGAATAAAATGTTACTATATTACCCATATAAAACTTTCATATATATTTTTTTTCGTATGCTCTGCTCACGTAGCATGGTGAAAGTAGACATTTAGCAAAAGTGTGTGTTATTATTTTGGTATCATGAAAATTTCTTGACCAATGCTCAAACTGTCAGCTACGAAGGATTGACTTTGCGTCAAAAAAATACTCGAATATTTAACGTTTTAGAGATGTGTCGACAGGTATCTTTACTTTAAATAATGAAATTGATTGTTGATGTCAACTCCTATGCAAATACTGGAATGTATTGCTTACGATTACATCATACAATGCACAACAGAGAACCACTTGGTGAACTTTGTGTATTTAAATTTAGGATATTTTTGGTGAAATTTGATGAAATTGTAGATTAATTCTATATCCTTTCTATGTGATATTTTTTAAATTTGATGATTTGTGACAAAATTGCGACACAATGCTTTTTTTAAATTTCTTTCGGTGAATGACTTTCACTTTGCCAATTCCACCCTGATGGACTCGCTGAAACTGAGCCCAATAACACTTAAATTTACATGATATACAAGTTACAGGCAATATTAATTCATGTCGTAATCGGGCAGAGGGAAAAAATTTTCTCTAATGCGAGAGTATTTAGCGTTTTTTTGCAGCAGATATATTTTTGTATGCAGATGTAGCTTTGAGGAATATTTTCCGGTATTATCAAGAATGGCTGATAACCAGCGAAAATTGACTCTGCCTTCACTGGTTGCTGAGGAGTTCTACGAAACTATTTGGACTGAAGAAAGAATTTTAACTCGTTCATATTTTACATGGTATTTTTTAGTTTAATTTATATACATTGTATTCAAGGCTTCAAATAGCTGCTTTCCGTTTTTAAATCGAATTTGTAAAATATATGGAATCTATAATTTGATATTTTTCTTTTTCATGATTACTTGAAATGAATGTATGTCGACCCACTGTTTGATGGTTAATCGTGATCATGCATGTATATACTTAATTTTATTACTTGATCGAGCATTAGAATATTTACGTATTAATTTAGTATTACATTAATTTAGTATTAAAAAAAACATGCAATGGATGCAGATAGGTACTGTTTTCTACACTCTGGTAATTTGTTTTAACATGCAAAGCATACTTTGATTCTTTAGCTCTCTTCATCAATTGTTTTATATTCCTATGTTTGTGAGATAATAACTCTCTTCGAAGTCTTAAGCGACTTCTATGGTGATTGAATTTTTAATTATTTATGAAATTTAAAACTATATTTTTACGAAAATACCTAAGTATATTATCTCGGTACGACAGGCTAATTACTGCGCTAAAACTAGTTTAAATTTTAGTAGTGGATAATTTGAGAATCTTTAAAAATTTATTTAGTTTTGCTTTAATATATGATTATGACTTGTTTTTTTATTGTGATCCTATATACAGTTATTATTAGGGGTCCAAGGAGATCGCTTTATCTACATAACGCGACATTCCATGAAAATGCGGCCATAAAACGGTAAAACAAAAATTCATTACGCTTCGGACGAAGTATCGAAAAAAAAATGCACTTCATATTGCATGCGTAGGTGGTACAAGTTTTACAAAATATACGCACTGTATTCACAGTTGGTCTCTTAAACCAAATATAACTTGATGTTTTTCGAATATAACAAACGATAGAGATACGAGTGTGTTAGTGGGTTTCGCCGCATACTTTATGGTGGAGTTTCAATAATTGGAATTCCGGCAAAACTATTCACGAAAAAATCGCACACTGGAACTAGACGTCGCTATGAACGAAATCGAAGAAAGCTCGTAAACATCATCGACGCTTGCCGCTCGATGCGAGCTTCGCTTACTCTAGTTACATATTCATCATTAATTTATACAAAGAGGCCATACAAAGTGCCTCTTTTTCAATTCGCAATTTAACAAATAGCTTATGAATTGCACGCTTGAATAACTGAGAAATAATTCCTCCACGCTGCTATCACTTACAGCCATTGTCGCTATATTCCGTCGAGATTATCGTCAGGAATACGCCGAGATGCCCGAATTTGAGATTCTACAACCTCTGAAAAAGGAAACCGATTTAAATGCAGTGAAATGTATTTCATAGAATAGTATTCATTTGTACATTTATTTATTAAAATATATTTTTATTCACAGATAAACTTTTACAAAATTTTATTTGGGCTATTAATTGTTTTCGTGACTTAAAATTCAATGACCAAGAAGGAGATCGTTTACCATGTTTTTTTATTGCCAAATCTGATAGAGTTTGCAAAATAAAAGGACTCGTATTTTTCTGTTTCATCAATTATTTGTCATGTTATAAGCGGCGAAAAACAGAAGCGTTTAACCCTTTCGGAGAAGTGGGCGTGGTGCAGCGTCTGAGGTCATTGACATCGTCCAATTACGGCTGAGCCCGCGAAGCTACTTCGCCTAATCGCAATGGGGGGGACATAGCTCACTCCTCCAATGGACTGGTTGCGACAGGATCTGTGCGAGCAGACCATCCGAGAACACCACCCCTCTTCACTCCCTTCCCTTTCCCTAAAAGCAGGTCATAAAAAGTGATCGCATTAAAATTAATTCAGTAAAATTATTCATACATTGTGCATTATCATGTCTGCTTGTAAGCTGTAGCATTTTTCTCATGTATGCCAAACCACAATAGCTCTGTAATATGGAACCCTTAAGCAAAATAATACAGTTAATTAATTGAGCGAATCAAAAACGTTTTTAATGTATATTCGGTATCACGGTAATCTCATCATGGAAAATCATATAAATACGATGACTTTATGTAAATATTTCATTTCCGTTAAGAATTTGATTGAAGAATATTGTTAGATCTTCTATTTTTACATGATGTAATAAATAAAGGAGAATGTAGCACGCTGTTGAATAGATTAAATTTCCACGTTCCATCGGAAAAATGTAGAAATATTATGATATTTTATGTCATAAATGTTAATAGTGAATATTTTAAAAATTGTCCTAGGTTTGCATTACACATGAAAAATATTGTAACGAGCTCAATTTGTACCAAGATAGAAATATTTTTATGGAAGCTATTTTCAAAACTAGACACAGTGATAATGTTGTTGTTGATATGTATATTTATTAATTTATACAGGTGTTTAACCATTTGATATTTATGAATGACCATGTTAATAAGATTTCAATTTTTCTTGTTTGATCGTAATTTGTTTACCCTATAAATATAATTCTATGTTTAATGAACACCAAAAACAATATTTCAAATTAAAAAATATTCGAAATGTAGGATTTTAGCTTTTTAATGAATTATTTATATATCCAGTGTATGGTGTCATTGGAAAACTGAACTTAGAAACTAGCACCAGCACAATCCACAGTTGAATCCCAGGGTTTCGAATGTCTATTTTTCAGAAAAAAAAGAATTAATTAGAGTTGCATTTCAATTATATGTTGTTAACTCTCTGTTGTGCACTCTAACCTCCTTTATTGCCACTGTCAACTCAAATTAATGTTTGCCTTGAAACAAACACTCAATGCATTTGTAATTTAACGAGATAAATAAAAGATATGGGTACAGCTGTTTCAAATCTTTTTCATTTTGATAGTTATTTATGAATTTGTTAGATGAAATTAGGAGTTGGTAAAAGGTGTGGATGGAAAAGGTAATAAAAGGGCATGGGCTTTTGAAAGAAGTGATTGGGGGAAGAACGTTGGGTAAGCGGGGAAGAGGGAGGAGGTTGGCCACGATCAGCGTCTTCATCGTTAGTTTTCACGACAAACCAAGAGGTTCATAAAGAAGGAATCCCTCTGCGACCCATCGTCAGTTCCAATGGATCTCCCAGCTACGACCTGGCCCACCATCTTGCTCTCGGACTCCAACCTTTCGTCGGAAATACGGGTTCTTGCGTGGAAAATTCAGCAGAATTCATCGCAAAAATAAAAAATCTTACAATAACAGAAAATGAGATCTTACTTTCTTTCAATGTTATTTCTCTCTTCACCAAGGTGCCCATAGATGAATCAGTGCGAATTCTGAGGAAATTAGTCGACCACAGTCTACCGGCGGATATCCCAAAACTAGCCGATTTCTGCCTAAGAGGTAATTATTTCCTGTGGGACAGTGATTACTACAAGCAAAATTATGGAGCATTCATGAAAAGCCCACACTCCCCCCTCGTGGCCAACGTCTTCATGGAGCATTTCGAGGAAGATGCCCTTGCCATTTGCAGCCTAAGACCTTCATGTTCGATCCGTTACGTGTGCGATACATTCGTCATCTGGCCACACGGAGGAGAGAGACTGGAGACGTTCAAAAAAGAACTCAATTCTATACATCAATCGATATAATTCAACAATGGAGTTGGAAGAGGGTGTATGCCTACCATTCCTTGATGTTTTGGTTTAGAGGGGAGAAGATGGGTTCCTGCAGCACAGTGTGTACCGGAAGAAAACACACACCGACCGGTACCGCCACGCAGCCTCCCACCATCAACCAAGACAAAGAGCGGCATTTGCTAAAACTCTAATACACAGGGCCAGTGTTCTTTGTGACAAATCTTAGCTCAAGACCAGCCCCCTGCAACTTCCCAAAAAAACTGGGCCCCTTAATGTCCGTTTACTTCCAGTACTGGCCGTCGAGCGCTAGTGGTACTTTCGTCCTACTCCTACAAGGGACCTTACGGGAAGGTCTCCTATTTATGTGCCGAGAAACGTATTGAGTGTGATTTATGTTTTAATTCCTGCTCGCATCTAAGGAAAACCATAATTGCTGAAACAAACACCTGAATATTTACCGAATTTAGGAATCTTTTTTCCTGTCAGTGCTACTTACCAACATAACTTTACACAAATCAAGTACAATTTCTTTCCATCAAACATGTTAAATACGACCTGGTTCTATTCCACAATAGGGTAGTTTCCTATTATTTTTTTATTGTCTTGATCAAAAGTTTATAACCTCTGGAGTACGTGTTTTAAGCCGTTCGATTTTTAAATGACGTTAAGTATTTTTCCTCATTAATTAAAAAGTGAAAAAAATCAATGGCGCGAAAACGCGACGGCAAACTATTGCATGCCGGTTAATCCTACGTTTGACGTCAAACTATTTCCTCTACCTGCCACCAGGTGGTGCTGCGGACGCTTCCAAATAGACGCCGCACTCCGTTAAAGCTTATGAACAAGTATTGGAGGCATATTTATTCCGTTAATTAATTATAATTAACATTTATTTATTTATTTAACATTACTTATGCAGTTGATTCATTTAAAATCAGTCAGTATTCCTTTCACAAGCATATCATGTAGTTCGCCTATCGCCGCACGACCTTCACGCCATGCTTCGTCGTAGCAGAAGACACAGCGAGCAGGACGTCCTTGAGCCTATAAAATGACTAATAATACCATGTTTAACTGAGAATTCTTTTCCAACATTGATAGTTTTTATAGGTTAATACTATTAAATATTCACTAGAGCTGAGGGACCCTGAAATACAACGGTAAGTTCAGGAGACGAATTTTCCTATGCTTCGCAACGTAAACTACCTCCCTGTTACGTCAGCAAGAAGGCAGCGCACCCCGCCATTTCAGAGCCTTTTCAAATGGCCTTAAAATTAACATATAATTCTCTAGTAAACTGGGATTTCTCAATACAAACTTTTTGCGTAAATTAAATACATTTATGGCAGGGCACAAATCGCAATTAATGAAGTCCGTTTTCTTTGATGAAGGAAACTACCCTATTGTAAAAGTGTGGAATTTAACAAAGTTCCTCATTCCGAACCGGAAAGGGAAATACCAACCTCATGATACGTATAATCAACTATCGGCAACGTAACTTTGTGGTGCACACTAATCGCGATGATAAAATCTGCGTAGTAATTTTCTACTTCTCTTCGATATCGCTTTCTTAAGTCTAATGTTTTGGAATCTTGACTACCTCTTACAATGATATTGTAACCCGTCAGGCCAGCAACATGAATAAAATAATTAAATAACAAAGTGTTTTTCCCCTCGTAACCTCTTTATTACGATTTTGGCTCAGAAAAACCACATTCAGAGAGCACCTTAAAGTTTCTTTATGGATTTCCTCTTGAGGGCTGAATATTGGGTAGCAGAATTGAATAAATAAATATTAGTAAATCAAGCAGTTTCTGCATTGTTTCTCACAAAAATTTACGTCATAGAAAATTTGGACAGTTTTTTCTTCATTGAATATTCTATGTTAGCCTCAGAATTACGTGTTTGCAAATTTCCTCATTCGCATGTTAACAAAATAATGATGTATGAAGGCCATAACATCTTAACAATATTTTGATCCAGAAAAAAACAAGATTTTTTTGGAGGATATCACTTATAGCAAGTTCAAAAACATTTGCTTTCATATAATATAAAATTAAAACGTGTTCCGCAGAACGTATGAAACGAAATAAATTTAAATGTTGGTGCAAAAGAGCGCCTTTAGTTTTTAGCTCAACTAATTTACCCACTGGTGCACCGAATTTGCCAGTGGCTCTAGAAATTCTGAGCGGAAAACTGCACAACGTGAATACTTAAACATTTGCTTTGTGGTTGAGTTGAGAGAGTTGCGGGGTCAACAACCTGAGGCAGCCGACCATGACGACACTCTCAGGGGACACTCTAAACATTCACAGCGGCTACAGGAGGGGAATGGGGGAAGTGCTCAACTGTAATTCTCCCCTAGTAATTGTTACCAGGCAAACTTGGTATGGTGCAGAAGAGGGGGGACCCCTTCACAAAAAATACCAGGTATAAGATAAATAACCTTAAATCACTTTGAAGTTGCAACATGGATAGGACACGAGATTTTGGTCGACAAGGCGCCACACGCAGCTGCTCCCGAAAATGCATAATGGATAGCAGATTATATTCCCATTACATATACGAATATACTAATTATTTAATGGTACGTTCTCATTTACGTGAAAGTTGTGTGCGCAAGAGTGGTTCGGACTTCTATTAACTACAAAAGAAGAGAGGGAGCCAATTGCTACCTGAATGAAACTAATTTCTTACCTGAATTATGATGTCCTCCTGACAGGGTCTCATCCAATCACACTACTAGTGAAATAATTGTCAGATTCCGCCCTGAACTGTTATTACCGGTAGAAGAGAACACATTAACACACACTACAGCGGTTACATTATTGCAGACATACACGCCACGTCAAATACTACTTAGTTACGCAACACTTAGAACAAGGATTCTCCCTCCATCAACAATTCACTCCCCAACACACACTATTTGCACCTTCACACCAAGCTCAAAAAGTATTTCAACAGCACAATAACAATGGATAACTGGTTCTCTTCCAATAATTTCACAGTAAAACGTCTACAAGCACAGACAAACGAAACGACTTCGTAAGACTGATTGTAAAAAGCTTTCGGGATTCTTCCGCGTTGTCATTGTGTAAAATGGCGACGTTTCCCCCACTGTACTGCGGGCGTCCTCAGGCCAGGCTGAAGTGAAAATGCTCCGAAGTTGACGCTTATTTATACTTGTCTTCTGAGGTGGCCGCTGCTCGCTGATTGGCTGTTGGTGTTCGTGTGAATACTCGTTTCCACGTGTTGGAGAGTGGGTAGCTGTCCTCTCTATTCATATTGTTGGGCCTCTTGGAAATTTCAACTGCTTCCCTTATAATTCTAGGGAAATATCGCTTTTCCCTCGAGAGGATTTTTGGTTCCATTAAATTCACGGAATGGTTTGGTTCCATCGAAACGTGCTCCGCAATAGCCGATTTCTCCCCTTGTCCGTTTCTGAGGGCCCGTGAGTGTTCTTTCATTCGGCATTGTACAGCTCTCTTTGTTTGCCCTACGTAGGATTTTCCACAGCTGCAGATGACCTCGTAAACGCCTTCGTGAATTTCGGGCGGGAGGCGATCCTTCGCTCTGATGAGGAGACTGGATAATTTATTGTCGCATCCGAATCTAGTCAGTATATTATGCTTCGCGAGAACTCGCGATATTTTCACTTCAGCCTGGCCTGAGGACGCCCGCAGTACAGTGGGGGAAACGTCGCCATTTTACACAATGACAACGCGGAAGAATCCCGAAAGCTTTTTACAATCATCGGAACGCCGCGAAAATCTTCGCCAGAAAAAGACTTCGTAAGACCCTTCTCAGCCGATTGGTAAGTTCCGGCCTCGCACAAAGGAAGCGAGAGACTGAAACGCAATACCTACGCATCGGAACACGCCCTTGCAGTCCTTCTATTCACGAGGAAGGAGTCAAACGCGGAATAGCTCATAAATCGACCATGTTATATTGTCGAGCAATAAAGACAGCTGGATATGAGCTATTTCGTAAATACATTCAACATGAACATTTTAGGCCGAGATACAACTAAGCGCTATATTTTGTTGCTAATGATGTTACGAACATTGTATACTGAGAATAAACGGTATTCCGTCACTTTAGAGTAACTCGAGAACCCAATAACATTCAAGGAATGATTACCATTTAGACTGAATAATAATTTTATACTTCCTCCCAAAATTCGAAGAAGCTTTCCGGTGGAAGAAGACCTCAAGTATTTTACATTTTATTTAGCTACGAAAATAAATATTACAGAAGAAATTCAAAGGCAAATGTATGTAGATTTTAAATCACTCGATAACTAAAAAACCTAATTCCCTACCACAAAATCTTGCGGTGGCTCGTGGGATATTTTGTGCATGTAGAATTTATTGAAAAAATGCAGAAGTAACCACAGAACAGGAGAATGAAACGCAGGTTCCTTGAGGTCTGTTCGAAAGGAAGCTCTTCATAACGATTTCATCATTTCCTTCCAGGATACAATTAATTTAATTGAGAATGTAAATAAATATGACAAGCATTAATGAACATAAATAGTTCCTCTGCGGCTATTAAACCATTAATCGCACGCGTCAGATGTATTAGATATAATACAGTTTTTCAAATTTTAAATCTATTAGCAAAAGAATGTCGTGGCAGCGTTTCGTCCTAAGACTTCTTTGTACCTAAGAATATAATATATAGATGTCCATGACATGGCTATAATGAGCCGTCTACGACATGAACATGGGTGAAACCACAGTAGAGAGTAAGTAGGGCTTACCGCCTATCCTCAATTATTACAAGCATGTGCCTTTACGAGGTATGCCATGGAAGGAATTATAAGAGAACAGCAGGGAGATTACTAATTTGGGTCAGATAATATGCTTTATGCAATCATACCTCAGCAGAAATAAATGCTTCCTCAATTACATTGAAGAACTTTGTTTCACAAGTTAAACGGGAAGAAATTATTTGTTTTCAAAATAGTTACTATTGCGTAGAAGTAGATTTTACTTATCATTGCACCAGTGATTTCAGATACGTTTTGTTGTATTTTTGTTTTTTTTTTCGGCCTACGCTACCTCAGAGTTCTGTCGTCCTGTTCCCCTTGTACATGGCCCTTCTCCTGCACATTGCAAAGAGCTGAATGTTTTTTCGAACATATTCACATGAGAAAAGGTCCTCTTCATTTATTAATGCGTCTCATCTGATCTAGACCTCTGAATTATTCAACACCGTAAGCTTTAAAGTGACACTAAATATTCTTCTACTTCTTTTAATATATAAGTACTAATTAATCTTCAAGCTAGGGTGTGTGGAAGGGGGTGATTCTCACCAAACTTAAAACTCGTACATGCACTAAAGTTTATGTACCCTACTAACCTACGGAGATTTCCATGTTTAACGTGAGGGACTTTGTAAAAAAAACTATTTATTACATGAATTTCTACGCATAACAAGGCCTGGTGAAGAAAATTGTGGAAGGACAATTCAACGGTAAGAATGACAGAGGAAGGTCTCGCGTAAAATATATAGGTCCACCGATGTAGAGTGTGAAAGAGAAGAAATACGAAAATATGAAGAGATTATCTGATAGGAGGGTTCCGGCAATGAGAACGTCTACAGGGAAGCTGGCGAAACCGTAGTCCGCTACGTAAAAAAACGATGATGATTAGAAATGCAGAATTCATCCAAGTAAACTGTGTTAACTTGGGAACGAATACTGTAGCACATAATTCCGAAAATAACGCTGGAAACCTGGGTTAAATTTCATTATTAGTTAATTTTAAATCCCGTGCCTAACAAATTCCACAGTTTAATCTTGTCGTTGGTAGAGACAATGGTATAGGAAAGCCTTTATATACCTTTTTTGAGCATGAAATTTATATACCCTCATGAAATGAGTTTACCTTAACGCGAGCATGCGGTTATACACATTACACTATTACAGAATGAGGTAAGATACAGATAAGTTGGTAAATTTCTGAAGATTAGATTTTGCTCATATGGAATTTTGACATATTTAATGCGTTTTACTAGCATATGGCAAACTTTTCAACTACATCTAGATGTACGCAACAGGATGCAAGCCTCGGTGAAGGTGTGTGGCAGGGGGCGGAAAACCCCAAATGTGCACTACTGACATGCAACTAATTGTAAGCCCCGCAATGTTTCCACTTCATAAAGACATCTAAGTCTTATAAATAAAGTGGTGTCTGTCTGGCAGTTCTATGCAACCCATCCTCTCAAGCACTAATAAACCAATTGAGCTGAAACTTTGTAGGATTCTAGGGTAAGCACTAGAAGGTGCAATAGGCTATATAAAAAGGTTCAGGGCCTGGGTTCGATTCCTGGCGACATTTATGTACATGGTTTCAAATTGACTTTTTCAATTTATGGTAGCGCAAGAGTTTTTTCTTTCGCTCAGTAAAATAACTAAATATTAATCGATTTCTTTCATTATTTCAGTATTTAAAGGGATAATATTAAAACATTTTTATTTTATACACCGATTTACTCCTTGTCCTCGAGGTTTATGGGCGATGTGTTATTTACGTTTAAATTTACCGTTTTTTCCGAGCGTCGCTAAGGCCTTTGCCATTGTCGTCTCCGAAATTAAAACATCGCTAATGCTGAAAAAGTTCGTCATAGAGGGATGCCTTAAACAAAATTGTGCATTTTGCGGGGGTATAGGAAGGTACTAAAGGCATTGTAGGCTGTTTCAGGCTAAGGCTAAGCATTGTACGCGTTGTCCTTAAGGGGCAATGCCCCGGGACGATTAATAAAACATTCATTCATACTTTCACGTAAGCGTACGAGAAACGGAAATACTACGTAGAAGCAGAACCTTGGTATGTTGAGCTAAATATCGTATTTTCTGCTTCAACTGACAACTTACGAGTTCATACAGGTGACTTTAAAAGCACGCCTAAATTGGCCCTCGTACATGTTAAGAACATCGAAAGGAAAAATTATGCTTTTAATCTCTGTATGCGTGAATTGTGATCCATTGATGAATTGATGGTGGAAGGAACAGAAAATGAACTGTATTTCTGGCTTTAACTTCGAATGCGAAGGGACAGTAGAGTGATTAACAAAATAGTAAACTACGGCGTCGATTTCTGCTGACATTGTCACCTGTTGGGCGAGTCTTCACAGCTCCCTTTACAATGTCCTTCGAGGGTTTTCCCTGGTATCGATGGATGGTTTTCCCCATGACATTTTAAAGTATTGCTACATCAGTATTTCTTTCTCCGCTGTGGCTACTTTATGGTTAGTGTGTCCTCCTAAATGCCATTGTCACATTGTAGTGGCTCTTTTTCGTTTACGGTCGAAGGGACAGAGCTTGAGTGAAGGCTGAATAGTGTCAAAAAAATTTTCATCCATCTTCCACAAAAAGGTTATCTATCTCAGAAGTTCCAGGTTCGGGTACTTTAAAGAAGATTCTCTCGTAAAGGTAAGTGCTTTCTTAGCAATTGTGCGGTTTGCATATTTAATACTCCATCCTTTTTTTCCTTTCTTCGCGGTCCTTTTTTCGCGGATAGAAAGCCCTGTGAAAAATATTTCGTTGGTTTGATCAAAGGATAGTCAACTCTTCGAAACGACAATGTACCAGAGTAGCAAAACTAGGACTACCAGTTTAATGCCGTTAGGTTCACTTAACTCTGACGAGTGATAATTTGAATCCATTCGACGACAGCCATAGTTAAGGCATTTCTTCACGAAACAGGGGTCAAAGGACTTTGGTGTCTCATTTGTCTAGCTATAGAATTCGAACCATGGAATTCCTGACTCAGAACCTTTCCTTCCCTTGGGGGCTGGTGACTGACGTCTCCTACCGACACAAAGTGCATTACTCAGAATGGATTTATAATGCTTGAACATCAACATCTCGGAGACTATAAAGTACCAAGATGATAAATGAAATAGGGTAATTCCTGAGTCATTCTGAACGTCACCAAAATAGCTCCTGTTGAAATTTTTAATTACACCAACTACAACAACCAAATGTACAATTGACTCTGCGATCAACCAAATAATACTTGGAACAGTATTAGATTACAGCGATGATGTATAGGGAAATTAGAACACGTGATACGATTTTGATGCAGAAGCATAGAGTGCATTAATTATTTTAACATGTTCATGTTTCAACATTACTTTCACATAAATGTTCCAGAACCTAATTATGAAATATTTACTGAAGTTATATTAAGTCCTGAATTATTAGTAATTAATACATTACTTTGTATGTATTAGGAATTAACTTATATGGGTATCGTGAATGAATATATTACATTTCTCGCAATATTATTATACATTAATACATAGTAAAGTGGTAGCATAATTTGCATGTAAGTAGTGAAATCACCGACTGGTAGGTTAGCAAACCTGTATGACAAGTAATTGTAAAATTTAATCTCTTTTGATATTAAGTGACGGTTCTCTCCCTGCTTCACACCCTTAACATGGATTGGGTGGTATTATGTCTATTAAATAGAGGGATGCTGGGGCAATCGCACTTATGACCGATCGAGGGTTTGGAGACAGGATATTTTACTGACTGGAAAACTCATTACTAGATGAGACAAGTGGCGAATTCACACAAACTTATCGCAGCGGCCTCTTTAACTCCTATTCCTTGCTCGTTAAAAACGGGTCTGTTCTGACCTCATAACACTCCACCTCGTGTCTCGCCAATGCCGTTTCTTAATGACGGAGACCTCGGTCAGCTATGCTCTCCATTCAATCATCCTCCTTTCCATCAATCCCCGTCACCGAAATCTTTAAACTGAATCCGCCTTTACGCTTGACTGCACTCATGGTCGTAGCACATCTCATGCTACTACTCTAAGAAGCACGCTCTCTTCAGCAATCTTCTCCTTGGACGCTGCCTCGTGATAAGTCTCAGCGAGCTCTTTTGTGAATCCTTTCTGCTATGGGACATGATGCTTAGTCTTTCGTTTTAACAACGTTCGCTTAAAAATGTTTTCATGCTATTGTTGAATCCTGATGTTCGTTATTTTTTAAATTCCAATTAAAACCACCTCAATATGTGTTATACGTGTGTAAAAAGTATCTTAGACAAAGTATCTTTCGCGAAATATACCAGTCAAACCCGTCTTCCAGTCTCTGAATATCATGCACCATTGATAAAAATAATATATTGTAAATGAAATAGATAATGTGCCACATATACTTTGGTTTATTTGTATTAAGTAATTGGCAATTTAATTTCTTCGAGGGTCTAGGTGATGTTTTACCCCCTGCCATACACCCTCGTGGTCGTTTGCATCGTTATTGATGAAGATGTATATGTTAAATATTCTACCAATATTAGTAGGTCCACGCTCACCAGCTAGGTCCCTTCCATCAATGGGTTCTATTGACAAAGCTTTAACGGAACATAACTAATGCTTTCCTATATTTCTCCATCTCTTAAGGTTACGTTCCCATAATTCAAATCCATTCCCCGAATCCAACCCCTTTCCCAGATATACAATAAGAGGTGAATTTGGCCTAAGCTTTCGGCCACCTCCACTAACTACACAAACATCCTTAACATACTTACACATAAATATTCAAAGCTCAATTACAGAGGAATAATTGTAGTTGTGTCGTAGTGCCTAGATATTTACAGTATATTTAATAGCTGGAATCGGGATTACATGTAAACCCCTTATTACGGAGGTACATAGGGTTGCATGTAACCTTACAGAATTAATGTAGTTGACTCTCAATGGTGGTTGATAATAATCTTCCGGCATAGGCTAATATCGCCTAATTTTGAGTCGCAAATACGCCTAGGGTTAGGAAACGTAATTTTATTCGAATGACCTTTCTTTCTTTTAATATTGTCTAACGCTAGTCCCATCAATGCACACATTACATGCACACTAAATGTCTCGTCAAACACTTATTACATATCAGTGATTACATTTCATTTAATATAGTTATTATTCGTTTCACCCAATGGACTCACTATGTTTAATCAATATATTTATTTCGGGCTCATTATATTTCACTCCATTCATCGGTCTCTTTTACGGAACCTGAAATATTTCCGACGAGTTCCGATATTCTGGCATTCAATCACCTACGTATTTTTCCGAAGTGCTTCGCTCTTGACCCTGAGAGCGAAAGTGAAAAGATATGATTTCAGCGTTTGTGAAACCCACGGCCTTACAAGTTGTAGAGCGAAGAAATTCCTCTTTTCAGTTTCTTGTTTTCTTCGAAAGAGGATACAACGCAATCCCGACCAGCTGATCAGCGACGTGGAATTCGTGCGAGATGGCTTGGAGGCGTTTCCATTAACAATAAGAAGTTGTTTTTCGTATTTCTTACAAAAAGAAATTAGAGTGATAAAATCTAAGATTGGCAATGTATCATGTTGACATGTGTGTCTAGGAAGATTATGTTGCTCAAGATATCCTGCCCTAAAAGAAGCCTGTTTGTTATTCAGTGTCCTCAAGTTGTTAACACATCTCAATACATTACCCAGCGGTGTCATGGTTTATTAAGACGTGTGCAGTGTTTCATCCGCCAACAAATCTCACAAGCCTGATGTGAATAGGAGTGGTATAGTCTTATGTATTAAATGATAACTGAGCAAGTTATATTGTGACGTGTTCTTATGCTTCGCGGTTATAAGTGTTTTGCCAAGGAGATTTTCCGGGAATTGCTGCAGTGAAGCAACACTTGCTGTATTCAGAGCACACTGATTTTTCTCAAGACATTCCGTAAAGGTAAGCAATCACTTGGTTTTTTTTATAAATCTTACTAGGATGGAAACCCGAAAATTATTTATAAATATCAGTCGCCGAGAAAGGAGAAAATCATGTAATCATTTGGTTTATTTCCATTCCCAATGTTTATATAGCTACCCACGTTCAATTGTGATTTGCGTTCCTGAGTAGTTCTGCGTGATACCAACGAATTTCGGTGTTGTTCCGGCAGAAAGATTTATGTTAGCAAGTACTAAATTTTGCTAGGAATTCAACGTAGATACGATACACTGGATACTTCTCATTATATCTGGAAACCAACCAGAAGGGTGTTGACAGGTGCTTACCGTAGTTTAAAAAAAATAATTTATTAGATTTACCTTTCTAACCATGGTAGAATATAATGGAATACCCATTTGAACGCCGGGCACGTAAATCTTAAAATATTGGTCATGCAACTATTTCAAAACTGCAATAATTCTTTACAACGTTAACTGAAGTCAAGTATCAGACGCCGTCTAAATTGAAGAGTTGGTAGACAAGAACTAAAATCATTGCACAGTGCAAAATTTTATGATATGTAGTTGTTTTAAAACAATTTCATTTTATTACAAATTTCAGGTAGTTGAGAATTACAAGTGTCTACTGCGAGTTCAGTCACTTTTTCCCGCCAAAACGAGTAGTTTACGGAAGAAATAGCCGATGGCGCTCTTAGTTTTATAATAAACTATTTTCGATAACAAACCATGCTGCAATTAATGCTGGATATTAATTTACAAAATAACTATCCAAAATAGAACTAGCATGAGAATATTAAAATCCGCGATATTCCTTTCTTGTTTTCGAAATTATTATTCACGACGAATTCACATTGAACTTTGGTGATTGGTCCAGTTTGTATGACGTCATGCCAGAACGCGGAATTTACTCACGCGATCAGAAATCGGTCTTCAGTATTCGTCGGTACGCGGTGACGGAAGGGCAGGTGAGTTTTCAGCCCCTGTTCAAGAAAGTTGTACTTTTAGTCAACTTTATACGAGCACATTGAGTTTGCAGTGACTTTGAAGGGATATTGAAAGCACATAGTAGCTTATTTTTCTCTACGTACGAAGAATAGAGCCATATTTCAAGAGATATACCAATTAATTCACGACACTTAAATTTCTTGTTTTACTTAATCATTCCACCCTGTAAATATTTCAATAATACTCTTTCCATTGATTAATTGACCTTTATAGAAGAAATATAGCAAATGTAGTGGTTACATCTGTTAATGAATTGAATTTGTTTCAGGAATAAGTCATTCGAGTTACGTGCGACGATAAAGCTGGAACTTCGTCATCGATCACATGAGTCCTAGTGAGGGAAACCTGGGAATTCGAGAGACTGGCTGTGAGAAACGCTTTTCAGCATGGTAAGTCCGCTTCATTAATAAAAATTTTCATACACGAAAGTGTACATTTTCTCTTAAAGTTGTCCGCGTTTTTTTTGTGATACTGTTTCTTCTGATCGACACCAGGTCGGGACCTCTGATATTCTCCGAAAATCTCGAAGGGTTGTTTCGGGATTTCCAGAATTTTCTCGGACGTTTCTGGACTATTCTAGCTACGTCTCAACTTCAGGCCATAAACGCTGCTATCTATTGTTCAGTAGGTGATGTCGAGGAACGTGGGGTAAAGGATATCTGACTCGCCCGTTTGAATTTCAGTACCAGTCTGGTGTTGCTGAATCACCTGCAAAAGTTTTTTTAATCCCTGAGGTCCATTGACGGATATTGATAATGTGCGCGTTGAGGATAAAGCTTTGTTATTCCTTACGACATTTTTGCATTTTAAATGTAACCATATTCGCTATTTTTTTCCTTGTTCTTCTTTGAGAATATCGGTGATTCGTTATTAGAAATCGTTAACTAGAAGGTTCATTTTTTGAGATAATTAGTTATTAGTATTCCGATATAATAAGCTCCGTGATCCGGATTATTTCTCAATGTAACAGGATACAGGGTTACTCTGAAATTACTTCAATATTTTTCGCTCAGTGGCGACATATTATAATACTTCCTTTCTTCACAACGTGAGATGATCAAAAGCACGTACTCCATAACAAGGGAGTACGTTATTCACCAGACTGGGGGTTTTTGAAGCGAGTTTCCCGTCTTTCATGCGCATTGTGTTTTAAATTATTTTTTCAATGCTTATATTCTGCTAAAACACTCGGGATTAACATCTCACAGTGTAATGAAATTGAGTTCTAGCTATGCCTATGTTTTCAGTTGCTACTTGAGTGTTGTTACTTGAGTGCAAGGACAATGCACTTGACAATCCATAATATATCTCAACCGTGTGGTGTTCATGATCAATGATTACATAAAAAAATGTGAAGCCCATTCTTTGAAAAAATGCGACTTGTGTCATCTACAAGAGGATATCATGAGGTGAATGTGAGAAACACATCAGTCAGGTGGAGTGAGTTATACCCACTGCGAGTTTGGCGGAGGGAGGAAGGAAGCGAGGATTGTGGGAGGGGAACATGACTGTATGTCTAATGGAAGGAAACTTAGTAGAGATTTTCTGAGGAAGGTTGCGGAGGGGCAAGGTAAATAGCTTCAATAACTTTATGGTAAGGGGTTTAAAGAATTAAGTAGAGGCCGAAATTATGCCTTCTGTCGCGATTTGATGATATCATGCATTTCCCTTTGTTTTACAGCTCCTCTAAAAAGTCGAACTTCTGACTTTTGTTCTCATAAAGGTGGATACTAGGAGTAAAATCACTCGTATTTACCTTCTCAGACAAGTGTTTCGCGTTAAATGACTGAGCGATGTGTTCCCTTACATTACAACTTGTGTGATCTTTGACCCTTACGTTAATTAACGTTCAGGTTTACATAAGCAAGTCTCGTCACTATCATAGGAAATGTGTTCATTCTTTTGTGGCACTTGGCATGCATATATGGTATCTTAATGAATTAGGTTTGATTACAGAACTAGACAGTGTGCAGCGTAGAGCAGCTAGGTTCGTCAAAAGGTGTTACGATAGGTTGAGTAGTGTATCAGAATTAATACAAGAATTAGGGTGGGAATCATTATCAGAGCGTAGTTTAAAGTACAGATTAAATCTATTAGAGAAATTCCAATCGGATAGCTTTACTGAAGATGTTAGGCACATATTAAAATACCAGCGTATTGTGCTAGATTCGACCAGCCGAATATGATTAGAGAGATAGATTGTCGTACCGATAGATTCAAAATGGCATTTTCCCCCGTACTATAAGAGAACAGAATAGGCAGCATAGGAAAGGGATAGGTGGGGGAAATATTTTAGAGTATTCTGTAGTGCATGATGCATGTCTTACCCCTTAAATACTATATATACTAATAATTAAGTTGCATTGAAAATATAGTTGCTAGTTTGCATGTTAGTAGTGCATGCTTGGTGATCTTCACCCCCTGCCACACACCCTCGCGGTGGCTTGCAGGGTATCTTGTAGATGTAGATGTATATGTGGTACTAATTATGTGGTCCTGGCAATCCTCTCCAATCTATAAATTTTTGGAAACAATCCCTTCGACATACGTAAGCCTGTACGACTTTTTAGACTCGAATTTGTTATGTACTCGGGTTGAGAATTCTCATCCTCGTTGGTAAAATGTTTGAACATTTGAAAAGCAGCATTATTTTTCCGCAATTTTTATGAAGAGTCAATATTTTTCATTTATGCAGTATATCATGAATTTTAGCAGAAGAAAATGATAGTGCCTGTCAATTGAGAATTACCAGTGTAGAATCCATCGCGGCATAATATTGAAAGAGTGGCATGCTTAAAGTGTCCGAAGGTTTTCCTGTATTATATTTTAATTTTTTAGCCAACAAAGCTCTTACTGTTCATTGAATTGAATAGGTTACTTTGAACACACGTTGATGTAGAGATAAGGTTGATTAAGGGATGGCTAGTACATCCGCACTGAATTTCAATTATTTGGCGATGTTGAATTTAACTGGTGTCCTGTAAAAGTCCTGAGGTCCGTTCACGTATGAAGACAATGCGTGCTGATATCATTGTTATTTTTCAATTGCGCTGAATCGAGGGAAAACATGGTCTTTCATGTGTTGTACGATTAACGAGGCTGACACAGCCAGACACTGCAAGTCATTAGGTCACAAACAGTTTGCAGTGCACATCAAGTGGAATTAGACTAATTCGAATGATAGCCAACATGTCATCCCAGCCCACTGATGGGTTTTAAAAGAATTAACGAAATGTATAAAATTTAATAATCTTTCCCTCAAAAATTTCAACTCAACTTAGAAGTATTCCTAAAAGCTTAGAGGAAGCTGGTAAATTTATACAGACTAACTATGATACATATTCAACATATCAGTGAAGTTTGATTTCGGCTGTTTTCGATTTTAGCGTTTTTACACTGAAGTTAAAATTTGATTATTAAAATCTTGAGGTCAAAGCAACTGGAAGTTAGGGAACGTCACTCTATTGCCCCACTAATTTTACAATGAATATAAATCGATTTCTCTTGCTCTTCAAGCATGTCTTCTTAAAAAAAGAACTCTGCATAGATTTTTAGTTATTCGCATTTAAAATATGAGTTTTACTAGCGTTAACGTGGTTTCGAGTTCATTTTTTCTGCAGATGTGTCGCAATAGGGGAGAGGGTCATGGAGATATAAGTCTCATGTTCGGGGTCAGAAGACCCCTCATGTGTTTAGTCTAATTTAAGGTCGAATGTTGAACTAGTTTTTCCTAAGTAGTATCAGTATTCTATCGATATTTGAGCACAATACCAGTACCATTAACCATGTCATGTGACGAATTTAAGTGATTTATACATTGTTCTTAGATAATTGTATTTATGTCGTCATAACAGGTCCTATGATTGTTTTTAGACTCAGCGTACGTGGTACTTTTTCAGCTCACCACTTCATATTCAAATTGTTCTTCTCCTAAAATCTCTACCTCGACAATTCTCTTCATCATTCCAACCTTGCCTTAAGATATGGCAGATTATATCGTCCGGCCTTCTCCGCCGCCGTACACCCTTTGAGAATGATAGTCCCCCTCCGTCTCATGATTGGTTAATATTGTCGGACATGGACGATACACTTGTAATATTAGGCTGAGGACGGAGACTAAGGATCTTTGTGAAAGTATTTTACTAGTACCCTTTATTAGAAATATATATTTGCAATACGTGAATAGCACATGAAAATTATTCAGCTGCAATCCTACCTCATTGGCATATACACTGAATTATTTAATATCTTATTGTTTACTTCTATTGACTTCAACATGACGGCATTCTTATATAGTTACATTAGTATCTTTACGATTTTTATTTCGATTAAAACATAAACAACTTTTACAAAAATTTACAATGAGTATGCTATGACAGTATATCCTATTCAATATGGCCTTTTTGAAACTTAATGAATAGGAATTTTGACAGCTGATATACTGTGTAAACTTTATGAGAATTACATTAGCACATTTTTTGATTGTTTTGACGGAACATCAATGTAAATCGAAACCTATTTTCGGTCGTTGCAGGATGACGTCGAACTTCGTATATTAAGCCGCTTCCCGTAAGGTGACTTGGATAGAGTGAAGAATCTTCATGGGTGCCCGAAACGGAATAACAAGAAGCAGTGTCAACAGGACTAACATTGGTTTGCTCATGGTATTGGAGGACTATGGTAAAACTAACTTTTTTTCAGGTTCTACGATCTAAAAGTTAAAGTAAGCATGTAAAAACATGGTAGAATTCATCAGTTATTTTTGTTTTTTTCGTGTTTGTCATAGGAGCCCATTGCTCCACTTATAGACGAGATCAGATCTGATTCTCTGGTAAAATGTGAAGGTAATTTGGTATTTCAAGCTTGATTAATGGTGTTTATACTCGGTAAATGATGACGTTGCACCGATTCTATCTGGTACCATGGAGGACTAGTCTTCCAAATATAAGGCAAGTGGCCACTTGCCTAGGTTAGGGAGTCGACTCTAGGCAGGAATACGTTTGCATAATGTGTGTTTTATATCATGTGCTATCCTGAATTTTGTTTATTGTTCTTTCTTGTATGTGTTTGTTGGTTCTTATTTTTATTGGTGTATTGTTTGTTTCTTGTGAGTAATGTTTTCATTTTTTATACTGTTTTATATATTTTCTTTCACAGATAATAAGGGACCTTACCAACGCAGGGGAATGCTAGAGGGTAGGATATGTAGTCAGTTTCAAATATTTTGAATCAAAGGCTTTTCAGGCCCGTCGTAACGGTAGGGTAGATAGGAATTTGCGTTTAGCTGATAGTTTTATTTTGTGGATGCGAAGAATGCTCTAATATTAAAACTCAAAATTTAAAGGATTTGGTTCGCCAGGTACCAAGTGCATCCCGGTGTACTTAGTTTCTGAGCGACCATTCCTCGTATTTTTATAAAATGCACTTTCGGCCTTCAGCATTAACTGTGAGCAACTTGGCATTCAATCTATTGCTTGCATGTTTATTATGTTCACTAATCCGTTCTCTCCTTAGGTACCTCATCAACGCCCCGGCCTGATAGGGGGTAGGATATGTAGTCAGTTTTCCAAATTTTGAATCAAAGGCCCTTACGGCCCGTCGTAACGGTAGGGTAGATAGGAATTTGCGTTAAATAATAGCCTTATTTTGTGGATGCGAAGAATGCTCTAGTATTAAAACTCAAAATTAACGGATTTGGATCGCTAGTTGCCAAGTTCATCCAGGTGTACTTAGTTTCTGAGCGACCATTCCTAGCATTTTTATAAAATGCACTTTCGGCCTTCTGCATTAAATGTGAGCAACTTGGCATTCAATCTTTTGCTTGCTTGTTTATTATGTTCACTAACCCGCTCTCTCCTTCAGAATTACCTCACCGCCCCGGACCGCATTGAGTGTAGTGAAAGTGTCGAAAGTGTTTCGTGCAAAACAGTGACAAGAAGATAGTGAGTATCTTGTGGATGAAATGTGAGTGTGGTGTCAGTGTTAGCGAAAGTGAGTGCTAATTTTTACAGTTGGTGAGCATCAAGAGCATAAAAAAGACTATCGTGTATTGAATTTTAAATAAATGTGTGCTTGAATATTTTATGCTCCTTCCTTTACTTACCCTTCCTGTAGCTTGGTGGTGCCAGCGGATGGAAGTGAAGAGACCATGCACGACCGCCAACATCTGCTTAGGCTTTTATGTGAGTTTTGCGTATATATATTTTGTTTTACTATTTATTTATTCATATGTGTGCTTACTTGCTCTATGTGTATAAGCTATTACGTAATTTTTAGCACTTATAATGGGTTAAGTTTTAGTATCGGTCACTTGACCCGGGTCAATCCAGGTTCGGTTGTTGAATTCCGGTTTTGCCTTGTCCACGGGCTCTTAGTTTTTGACATAGGCAAGAAATACACTCATTGCGCCATTATGCGCTATGATGACATGTATATTTTTAGCCATTGATTTAATGCCTTATTTTTTACTTAAATTCTCTTTCTTGTACAGGCTAATCAATTTGTTTTCCTTTACAGGGATTTCAACAATTTATTTATTTTTATTTTGCAGGTAAATGTGTAAATGGTACGTTTGTGTTTTGTTGACTGGTGTATGCGTGATGATGAACAGGGTCAGCGCCAATAGGCATGCGAATGATATAGGTAGGCCTAGGGTATTTAAGCAGTAGATATAATTTAGAGGGTGGTTGGATTTTAGAAGGGGAAAATAGGGCTTAATGACGTAGGTACGTAGTTCACAGCTCATAGTCCGCTTGATCACGTCGCGTCTTGCCCTGGCCCTGGGAGTGAATGCGTGGAATAGACCTCTGCGGGCCCGGAGGGGAACGCAGGGGGAAACGCCACGTTAAATAAAGGTTAATGAGCCGATGGGCGTAACCTCCTGGGTCGGCATGGAATAACGCCCCTATGTGTGTTGTGTGAATGATATAATTGGATATATAATAATAACCGTAGTGTAGTTAATCATAATAACTACCACAAAAATTTTAAAGTATTTTTTTTATTATATTGAATGAATATTTATCAACCTTATAGGACTTTTTCCCTACTTGTATCATCCGAAGTCACCTACATTCATTTATCTCTTTGTGACCTTTCGCTCCACGATTATAATTGCTCCAAGCTTATGTAAGATTTGAGCGGCTGTGTTGTGGCATCATGACCTATCGTCTGTTTGAAACTTTCAATAGATTATTTGAATATTATTAATATAAATAAAAAAAAATCTGCCTCATCATTACCTTTTTGATTACGATATCCCTGTTGATTAACTAATTTTCTCCTCGAATGTCTAGTTTAACTTTATTTTGGTTTTGATTTCGTAACTGTCCATCGCAATAACAGCAAAGGACTTTGATTTTATCCATGTTTGGGCCAACAGGTCCGAACGTTTTACCTATAAATACCTTAGTAAATGTTTATATTTCAGTTGTCACTCAGACGTCATTTGCAATAAATTCATATGGAAAAATATGAAAAGGAAAGATTTTACCTAGATATAATTATCCTATATATGCTGAATGTGTGAATAGTTTAAATGTTGCCATTTTTTTAACGTGTTGAAGTGTTGAGCAAGTCAAAAATAGTTTATTTAAGTGTTTTATTTAATACACTCTCCAGTTTTTGATTTGGAATTTTAAATACGCGAATGAATGTCTAAAAGGTGTTTGGTGGTTTTTGTTGGATTAAGTTTTTATTCAAATCAATGATACAACCATTCTCTTTCGTGTTCAATATCGTTATGCCCCGAATCCTCGTTATCAACAAACTATTTCCCCCATGACAACCATGGAAAAACAAAACATTTATTTTAATTTGATCCGCGATTATTATTTAACAAATTTACTTTGCTTCAAATTCCTCCTTTCGCGTGACAAATTTTAAATAATTAAACTCAAGTTTGGAATGTGCTTCTTCATTAATGCTTCGCTGACGTCCTTGGTCAAAACATCAGTTTCCAAGTCTGCTGAACCCACGTGATGAAGAACCACCTCACCATTTTTGATTTCATCCTTGACAAAATGATACATTCTTCTGATGTGCTTGTTTTCTTTGTTGATCTTCTCATTGTTATTCCAATTCAATGCTGATTGACTGTCAGTTCGAACTTTTATTGGTCGTTCAACAACTTCAAATTGTCCCAGCTCTTCTAACAACTCTGTCAACCAGATGCCCTCACAAACTCCATCACATAATGCCACCAACTCCGATTCCATAGTTGATAAAGCTACCATCTTCTGCTTTCCGCTTCTCCAACTGATCAATGCGTCTCCAATCTTCACTGAATATCCGCCAAATGATTTCGAATCCAAAGTGGTACACCAACTGGCATCTGAACTAATCTCCAGTCTTCCAACTTCTCTGCCAATCTTCAAACGATACCCTTTGGTCCCCTTCAAATATCTCAAAACTCTCTTCAACGCCTCGTAATGAATCATCCTTGGATCTTTTGAGTACTGCGATAGTTTGCTGTAGGTGTATGCCAAGTCCGGCCTCGTCCCTCTCACCAAATATCCAATACATCCAAGTATTTCTTGGTACAAATCCTTGTTTGCTTTCTCCGAATCTTCGTAATCGTCAAGTTTGACTCCACTTGCTGCTGGTGTCTTCACTCCATTGCAATTCTCCATTCCGAATCTCTCAATAACTTCTTCGATGTAGCTTGATTGTTCCATGATAAATCCTTCTTTTTCTTCTTTGATTTTTATTCCTAGGAACTTCACTTCATCCTCCTTTGACACCTTAATCTTCAATTGCTTTTTCAGCTTTTCCACCAGTTGATCAATCTTCTTTTGACTGTCACCAACAATTATACAGTCATCCACGTAGCATCCAATTGCCAAAAATCCCTTCTTTGACTCTTCGACAAATACACATGGATCTGCTTTACATGGTTTCAATCCCAATTCCTTCAAAATTCCAGATAATTTCTTAAACCAACATCTTCCTGCTTCTGGAAGTCCATATAAACTCTTCTTTAGTCTAAATATCTTCCCTTCTTCAATGTTTACTCCTTTTGGTGGATTCATGTACACATGCCTGTCCAATTCTGCGTTCAAGTACGCTGCTTCGACGTCAATGAACTCCACTTTGTAATTTTTCTTCGCTGCAATTGCCAACAGTGTCTTCAATGACTCTTGCTTCATCACTGGACTGTAAGAGCTTTTGTAATCCACTCCCATTCGCTGTCGTGAACCATCAGCTACCAGTCTTGCCTTGTATACTTCTGCATCTTTGGTTCCCTTTTTCTTGAAAACCCATTTGCTTTGAATTAATTTTACCTCTTTTGGCTTGTTAACAATTTCCCAAGTCTGATAATTTTTCATATTTTTCAATTCCTTGTTCATTGCTTCAATCCATTTGATCTTGTCCTTGGACTCGATTGCTTCTTTGTAGTTCCTTGGATTGATTTCTTGCACCATATTGACAATGCAATCGGGCTCCTTCTTCTCTCTCGTTGACCTTCTTACTCCTTGTTGTCTTAATTCATCTTCTATTCCTTTTAATTCTTCTTGGTGTCTCTGTTTCAGGACGTCGTTCGTGTCACCTTTTTTTCTCCCTCTTCTTCTCTCTCCAGCTTGAACAATTACCAACGGATTTTTATGAGATGAATCATCATCACTGTCGAATTGTCCTTGAAAATCTTCAACAACGTCATGGATAATTCCTGAATTGTTTTCTTCCTCGTGTCGTTCGTCTCGATTCTCTTGCCTCTCAATTGGGATAAAAACGTAGTTAGTCTCGTCATAACCAACGTCTTCTTCCTTCTTCTGAAAACCCATTTTTTCTTCAATGAACTTTACGTCTCGACTCTCGTGAATCTTCCTGTCACTCAAGTCAAATACTCGGTAGGCTCTCCTGTTCTTCGAGTATCCCACGAACACAGCTTCCTTTGATCTCACGTCAAGCTTCTTTTTTTGAACATCTTCATTTCTGTAGAAGACCTTGCAGCCAAAGACTCTGAGATGTCTGACCGATGGTTTCTTGTTTTTCCAAATCTCAAGTGGGACTTGATCCCTCTTCTTCGTAGGTGAAAGATCATGCAAGTAGCTCGCAGTCCACACGGCTTCTGCCCAAAACATCAGTGTTAATCCAGCTGCAATGAGTAACGTTCGAGCCATTTCCACCAACGTTCGATTGGCTCTCTCAGCAATTCCGTTGCTCTGTGGAGAATAGATCGTCGTTCTCTCGTGCTTGATGCCTTTCTTCTTGAAATATTCTTGCAATGTGTCGTTGGTAAATTCCGTACCATTGTCTGAGCGAAAATTCTTGACCTTTTGTCCTGTCTCGTTCTCTTTTCTCTCAATAAACTCGATCAGTTTATCGGCAGTTTCACTTTTACTCTTCAAAAAATCGACGAAATATCTTCTGCTGTACTCGTCCACAATAGTCAGCATGTACCTACTCCCTCCAATTGATTCTTGTTGCATTGGACCACACAAATCCGCGTGCAGTCTTTCCAAGATCTGCTGTGCACCTTCGATTTCGACTTCTTTGAATGGTGCTCTCGTCAGTTTCCCTTGAATGCAATCCTCGCAGTTGTCGTCCTTGATCGACACATTTTCGAGTCCTCTGACAAGATTCTCTTTCGCCAATCTAGAAAGATAATTATTGTTAATGTGACCAAGCCTCTGGTGCCATAAATTACTATTTATTTCGCTTGTGCTAAAGCAAACTTCTTTCTTCAGCTCTCGTTCATCGCTGTCCGTGCTCATTCGAAACATAAAAGCATCTGCTTCAAAGATCCCCTGTGCAACTAATTCTCCTGTTTTCTTGTCATAAATTCCAAATCCATCTTCATCAATAACTATTTTCTTGCCCATCTTGACCAGACTTGGAACTGACATCAAGTTGCTGTTTAAATCTGGAACATAAAGTACGTCTTTTATAGTTAATGCTACCTCACCATCGTCAAGATAGCTGGTTCCTTCAATTTCTCCTCGAAATTCAGCGTGAATCTTTCTGCCTGCTTCAGCCGTCACGATCTCCACATTGTCTTTCCTCTTATTAATCAGTAACTCCTCTTGATGAGTCATGTGAGATGTGCACGCCGAATCAAGCATCCAAGTGACTCCATTTTCTGCATTTATCTTGTGATGCTCCCTCACTTCAAATGCATGTTGATTCTTGCCTCCTTTGAAAATTCCCTTGAATTTGCTCTTATTCTTGTAAAAATCCTTTGAATTTTCTTTAGTCTCAATTGAATTCTCCTTGTCCTTGTGCCAGCAATCACGAGCAAAATGTCCAATTTTGCCACAACAGAAACATTTTTTCTTAGTCTGCACCTTCGCCTTAAAAGCCTTGACCTCTCCTTCATTGGTTGATTTCTTGTTTTTCTCCTCATATCGCAAAAGTGCTCCTCTCATGAATTCGAAATCCACCGTTGGATTGGAAGAAATCGCTGTTGCAACTTCACTGAAACTCTTTGGTAGACCCTCGATTACGTACATAATTAATTCATAATCTTCAATATTATTACCCATTTCCTTAAGTTGAGTCTCCAATGTTTGAGCTCTAGTTAAATAACCGTCAATGCTTTCTTTCTCTAATTTTTCTAATTTAGCCAATTCAATCATTAACTGAGTCTTTCTATGTTTCTCAACACCGTCATGACGTTTCTTTAACAAAAGCCACAACTCTTTTGCATTGGAAATACCTTGACATGCTAACGCCTGCTCCGCCGAAAGTGTCATAATGATCAGCATGTTGACCTCGTCGTTCTTCTTTGACCAGGCTTCCCACTTCGCCACAGCCGCTGCATCAGCACCATTCTTCTCTGGTTCATCACCGAAAATGATATCTTGATACAATCCTTTCGCCTTAAGAACTGCAACCAATCTCATGCTCCAAAGTCCATAATTCTTGTTTGTTAGAGGCTCGATTCTTGAAACTCCAAAGTCTGACATTTTCCCTTGTCACTTTTCTTGACCTCCTGGAAATTTCACTCGTGTATCTTATAACCACGCTCTGCTACCAAATTGTTGGATTAAGTTTTTATTCAAATCAATGATACAACCATTCTCTTTCGTGTTCAATATCGTTATGCCCCGAATCCTCGTTATCAACAAACTATTTCCCCCATGACAACCATGGAAAAACAAAACATTTATTTTAATTTGATCCGCGATTATTATTTAACAAATTTACTTTGCTTCAGTTTTAATAGTAATTTTATTCCTGAATTTTTAAATTGTTTTCACACTGACCCACTGACACACTTACTTTATGTGTGGAATCAATCTTTGAGATGAACATTCTTTTTTAATATTGAGGTCATGAAACTACTATTTCATTGAAACCACTTGGTAATAATGGAACAATGATTTGAAAAACGAGGTTAGATATAGCTGCAATAATTACAAACGGCTGCTTTCTTTGCAGTGGATTGTATTTAAATGTTTATAACTTTCATCTACTATCAAAACTTCATTACATTATTGCTGCATTTTAATTCGTTCTTTGTTATAACTCTGACCAAATTTTGTTTCCTAATAATATCTAATGTCGTTTACTCTTTTTCATTTTCTTATATCATATTCTCCTTTTTTTTATGTTTTACCGTGTTTATTTCTTCATATATATCACGGTTTGTCATTTTTTTACTGCCCATGCAGAGCGTTGTCTGACGTATGAAGCTCTACTCCCGCTTTAATTTAGTGACATGAATTGAGTTCATTCATTCTTGCAAATATATTGTAATATAACGAGTTATGGTATTTAGTTAAATGAATAGTGATTTCCACAGATCACATGTGAAGTAATGATCATGTAGTAATAATCATCCTTGTCTCCCTACTGACACCAAAATGGACTAACACCTAAATTTTCATTACATTGTTTTTTGGTTTCTTAAAATTATGTCGCCATAACGACGTAAATAAAGAATACAAAGTTATTATCGTTTTACATAGTTAATGGTTTATTTAACCACATCCATAGCAAACAAAGTCTTTACACTATATTTCATTGATTGCTGGGTAAGTACTGATGTTTTCGCTAGATAAGAAATTAATCCACGAGGTTATAATTTACCTCGTCGTGATTCCTTTGGTTAATGAACAGGTACTTAAAGGGTCGTTATTTTCAATAGGTTGGCTCTTTGTAGCAGACTTATTGAGAGCTAATAGGAAAAAATACGTTGTTTGAAATATATCAAATGTTTATTCCCTGTTAATGTATTTCATCCTGGGTATATGAAGCAATGCTCGCCTTTTTTTCTCTAGGTATTTTAGGACCCATTTACAAAGTTTTCGTGGAATCTGGTTAAGTTACAACTTTTGTATTGAAAATTACTCTTTATTAAACATTTTGCTCATTTATCGACATTCACATTTGTATGGCAAACAATATATGTAATATTAGTTGTAATGCAGTGTTTCGCTGTTACTCTTCATCACATATCATACATATGTTATCCAAAATACTTATAACGAAATTCAAAGGTCCACGAACTAGCCGTGAAAGCCGTAATTTCCACAGAGAACGAGGATGCCTTGGTTGCTCAACTGGTAGAGCACCTGGCCGGAAATTGTTAGAGTTGTAATCTAATACACAAATATGGGTTGGCAACATATGTTGCTATTTATGTCAGTAACTATTTATCTATATTGTTGTTGTCAACTCTCTATCAGTCGTTCAATTTGTAAACTGGAATTTGGATGTGTCTGTGACTCGTTATTAAAACATCTTAGTTTAAAGCCGATATCTCAAGATATTATTTAACCTCTAACAGGTTATGGGCCCAGGCGACCGAAAAGGACCAGTTGTGCTTCAATAGTACTGCAACATTACGCGAGTGCATTTTTTTTCGTATTGTATCGTTAAAGCGAAAAATGGCTGAGGCGTCAGTTGGAACTGGTTTGGCATCCATGGAAAAATTGGATGGACGGGACAATTACAATATTTGGACATTCCAAATGAAGATGTATTTAGTGCATGAAGGTTGCGTTGAAGGCGACGCCGCAGATCTACGTCTGGCAACCCGTTTAACATAATTACGCCGCAGATGACTCATCCACGAGTGAGCAACGAGCGAAACGTGACTCGGGAGCTCTAGCCAAGATAGGTCTTACGTTAAAACCGTCCGCTATTGCTCACGTGAGGAATGCAGCAACAGCAAAAGAAGCCTGGGAGAATTTAGAAAAAGCATACGAAGACAAGGGGCTGACCAGACGTTTAGGCTTACATCGGAAGTTATTCTCCGTAAAACTGGACCAATATCCATCCATGGAGGCATATGTGAGTGACATTATATGCATTGCTCAAAAATTAGCAGATATTAATGCACCGGTAGATGATGAATTCATAGGCGTAATTATGTTAAACGGGTTGCCAGAGGAGTTTAATCCAATGATAATGGCATTAGAGAGTTCCGGTACGCCAATAACTAGTGATTTTGTTAAATCCAAATTAATTCAGGACAGTCGGTGGGGCCAAAATGAGGAGTCCGCGTTGTGGGCAAAAAGTAAAGGGGTTTCCGGGCGACAATCTGGTAAAGCAGTGCAAGTAGCTAGAAACGTGGGAAATTTGGTCACATTAGAGCCAAATGCAGGAGCAGATGGAACTACGAGACACACAGTAGCGGTTCATCGCATGGGTCCAGGACTGCACAAGGACCATCAGCTGTACCGAGTACGGTGATGAAAAAGGAGAGAACTCTTCTCTCTGTGGCAGCCTTGGGAGCCAAACACATCGCGAGTGAAGCTGACTGGTTCATCGACTCCGGAGCTACGGTCCATATGACAGGAAGAAAGCACTGGTTGCAGAATCTTAATGATTTATATATATACCTATTAGATTAAGTGAGGGTGTTAGAGTTGTAATCTAATACACAAATATGGGTTGGCAACATATGTTGCTATTTATGTCAGTAACTATTTATCTATATTGTTGTTGTCAACTCTCTATCAGTCGTTCAATTTGTAAACTGGAATTTGGATGTGTCTGTGACTCGTTATTAAAACATCTTAGTTTAAAGCCGATATCTCAAGATATTATTTAACCTCTAACAGAAATCAGGGGGTCCGAGTTCGAGTCCCGGTCAAGGCAAATGATTTTTTCTCTGTGGAAAATTTGCTATTGCAAAATACTTATGATATAATTCAACATTAATTTTTTTGACATATAATATTGCGGTGAAATAATGTTATGCAAAGTGTCATTAGCTGGTTTGTTTTGTTATTAAATTATGACAACGATTTTTATTTCCTGAGTTATTCTTTTCACACATAAAATAGAATGCCAGTGGAAATTCCAACCATTGGCTATGTATTCCAATGTTCTATTGTGGCATTAGGATCGGAAATTTGGTTATCGCTCTCTCCACTCGAAAGAAAAATTGAGAATTATGGTTTTATATAGAGTTTTAGAGTAATGTGAATAACATAAAACATGCAATTGTTCCACGGAATCAAATAAGATTATCAATATTTCATTTAATTTTGTTTTAGTGTTTGTTGGTGAGTTTGTGATAGTTGTAGCCTGAAAGTCGTAATGCTACATGCGCGTACTCTGCCTAATTGTTATGCTGTATTTGTGAGGCAGCAACTTCTTTTGATTAATTGAATTGTCCCTTATTCCGTAATATGTCATTTCACTGAATTATATGATTTACATGACCTATGTATGCACATACACTTTTCCCTTTATACTTCCTCTTGAAGTGGTATCTAATCACGTTATGAATTACTAAAATGACGAAACTTGTTACGGCAGTATTTCGTTGCATTGGCAATTTGCGTTAAGGCTGCTTTTTGCCTAAATTTAGCAGCTTACTTATATATTTGGATAATAAAAATTCATCATTGAAAGATAGGACACGTTTATTTTAGTTTTAATCTCAAATGCGTCTCTTATATATTTTTAATTTTACTCTTTTCCAATGGATAATGGTGCAACAGTTAACAATTAATTTTTTTTCGTTTTTTTAATAATTTTTAAGTACTCTGGTTTTTTATCTATCTTAGCTGCGCCAATTTCTATTATGTATGATCGGATTAATTTTATTTATTTTTTATTTTTCGTTAGTTTTCCAGGAATATGAATTTTTTCCTTAAAAAACTTTGTGTTGGTAACCTTTATTATCCTTCATTTCATGTTGGAGGGTACTAGATATTACTGCTTGAGGAATAATTTTATGCAATTGGATCTACAAGAACAGCACTCATTTCGCCATTCCAGTCCTTCTTTCAGACGGTTTATTAAAGTGAAGACTTGTGATTGTGATCATAAAGTGAGATTTTTTCTGCAGATTTTAGGTGAATATATGTGAACACTTTTCTTGCCTTGCAAGTATAAAAACGGAATTGTTGCCATCGAAAAGCAAAACTCAACATTTAGTTTAAAATAACCTTAAGTACCACGTTAATCGTGGAATATTTTGATAAAGTTGCGCAAATACTGTGAAAAACTCTACTATTTATTTGATAACATTTCCTGACACCGAAGAGAACGACTAATCTAGCCCTACAAAGATATTAACAAGAAAATATTTTATGAGTTTTGTATGTGTTATATGATTTAACCATCCTGTGGTGAAGTGATAATATTATTATTATAAAATAATACACATGAATGTAAAAAATACGCGAATTCACGTTTTTTATATTAATGGAAAGAGGAAATAAATTTTTATTCGGTTTTAATGATTTAGGGCTCTATACAATATTGATACGTTAGCATTTACTTAAGTATTCTAGTCACTAGCAAATAAACCTAATTTTTGCGCTACATAACTCAATGTGAATTAAGGATATTGTGATCTTTCACCATTTATTGTACACCCAGTTTCTTGAATGGCGATTGATGTAAATTGTTTTAAATTTATCTGCTCTAGGTTGCGGAATGGATTCGTTCACGAATTCCGACAACAGATCGATAACGCAGTACTTATACACTTTGAAGAAGTAGTTCATACATATATGCTTTATATAGCTTATCAGTATGTTCATAATTCAATGTGGAATTTTAAGTGTGTTATATTCGTTTGATTTTGTCATATTGGCCAATTTCAGAGTCTCATGTGTTAAAAGTGATCAGCATTTCTCTGATAAATGTTTTTCTTCGATGTTACATCGCTTATTTTTATAGCAACTATGGATTGCTGCATTCGAAGCAAATCCTTGGAAGGCTGAAAAAATACTGTTGCTTACTAAGGAAATATTCTTCGAACGCCTATTATTTACGATAAAATATTCATCCAATGACACATAACATAAATGGTCAGTCGAATGTATACGGTTTATATTGCCATGTACAATTACGTTTATGTAAATATTTCACAGAGTTTTGCCATAAGGATTTTTGGAATTATTAACTAATTTTAAGTTAGTTTTTAGTTAAATCAATTAATTTATAAAATGTTTTTGAAAGAATTTGGTGATTTAACGTTTTTTCGTTATATTAGGCAAACTTATTTTGTGATATTTGACATTGGACAATATTTGACATCCGACTTGTACTTTTGATTAGGTACATTCCTTCATGGATCATTTAGTGTTTTGGTGGTATCGTGATTGCATCCATCCTCTTTCCTGCCCACAATAAATTAGTGTCGGGTCTGCGGGTTGCATGAATTATAAACGGAGAAAAATGTACCTTTGTCATGATGACACTTCTAATTTGATATTACATTGTATAAATAAGGTTTTAATTTTTTCTAGTCTACACTAATAATTGCCGTCCTTCAAGGTTTAGGATATATTAAAAGAGATTTCTGCTGTAGAAGCCAGTTACTTGGCCATAACAGCAGTGAAGTAATTATTACTCTTTTCCACATACATTGAGATCTGGTTGTATAATGTTAACATAATACGTAGGAGATATTTCGTATTCTGGTGCTATACTTTAATACGAAGAATATTAATCGACTGGGCCAGTATCCTCCGAATTTTGTAAAAATTTACTCGTCGAATAAAATGTTACTATATTACCCATATAAAACTCTCATATATATTTTTTCTTCGTATGCTCTGCTCACGTAGCATGGTGAAAGGAGACATTTAGAAAAAGTGTGTGTTATTATTTTGATATCATCGAAATTTCCTGACCACTGCTCAAACTTTCAGCTACGAAGGATTGACTTTGCGTCAAAAAAATACTCGAATATTTAGCGTTTTTGAGATGTGTCGACAGGTATCTTAACTTTAAATAATGAAGTTGATTGTTGATGTCAACTCCTAATCAAATACTTGAATGCATTGCTTACGATTACGTCATACAATGCACAACAGAGAACCACTTGGTGAACTTTGTATATTTAATTTTAGGATCTTTGATCTTTTTGGTGAAATTTGATGAAATTGTAGATTAACTCTATATTCTTTCTGTGATATTTTTTGAATTTGATGGTTTGTGACAATTGTGAACAATGATTTTTTAAAATTTCTTTGTGAATGACTTTCACTTTGTCAATTCCACCCTGATGGACTCGCTGAAATTGAACATAATTACACATAAATTTACACGATATACACGTTACATGCAATATTAATTCATTCGTGAGCTATGTATATTTATATTTAGCAGCTTTTTATTGAAATTTGGTGAAATTGTAGATTAATTCTATATCTTTTTTTTGAGATATTTTTTTAAATTTGATGAATTGTGACAATTGTGATACAATCCTTTTTTTTATTTCTTTGTGAATGACTTTCACTTTATCAATTCCACACTGATGGACTCACTGAAGCTGAACACAATAGCACTTAAATTTAGATGATATACAAGTTATAGACAATATTAATTCATGTCGTAATCGGTCTAAGGGAAAATATTTTCTCTAATGCGAGAGTTTTTAGGTTTTACGCAGCAAATATACTTTTGTGTGCAGATGTAGCTTTAAGAAATGTTTTCCGGAATTGTTAAGAATGGCTGATAGCCAGCGAAAATTGACTCTGCCTTCACTGGTTGCTGAGAAATTACACGAAACTATTTGGACTGAAGAAAGAATTTTAACTCGTTCATAATATCACGACGTTCTTCAAATGTCTATCGAATTCCTTTTTGACGTCAATTTTGTTTCATTTTAGCTACATGTCATGTTACCTCTTATGACTGTGCGACGTTATTTGTAGTGCTCACTATTATCCCGCATTTCTCTTTGGATTAAAATGCATAACAAGAGTGTCATAAAGAGTCAAATTTTAATTTTGAACCTAGAATAAAATGTAAGTTGTAATCTTTAATTATCTAATTTTTTCTTTACACGCGGTACATTTTTAATTTATAGGTAATTTTACATTGTATCCAAGGCTTCAAATAGCTGCTTTCCGTTTTTTAAATCGAATTTGTAAAATATATGGTATCCATAATTTGATGTTTTTCTTTTTTATGATTACTTTAAATGGATGTATGTCGATCCACTGTAGAATTGTCAATCGTGATCATACATGGAGACATTTAATATTTTTACTGGATCGAGCATTAGAGTATTTATGTATTAATTTAGAATTTTAATTTATTTTCATTAAATTTAAAAAAAACATGCAATGGATGCAGATAAGTACTTTTTCTACACTCTGATAATTTATTTTAACATGCAAAGCATACTTTGATTCCTTAGCTCTCTTCATCAATTTCTTTATATTTCTATGTTTGTGATATAATAACTCTCTTCGAAGTCCTAAGTGACTTCTACGGTGACTGATTTTAACTTATTTATGAAAATTAAAACTATATTTTTACGAAAAGAAGTATATTATCTCGGCACGACCGGCAGTTAATTACTGCGCTAAAACTAGTTTAAATTTTAGCAGTGGATAATTTGAGAATCGTTAAAAATAAATTTTTACTGTTTAGAGTTTTGCTTTAATATATCATTAAGATTTGTTTTTTTTATTGTGATCCTATGTCATGTTATTATTAGGGGCCCAAGCAAATCGCTTTATCGACATAACGCGACATTGCATGAAAATACGGCCATAAAATGATAAAACAAAAATTCATTACGCTTCGGACGAAGTATCGAAAAAAATGCGTTTTTTATTGCATCCGTAGGTGGTGCAACTTTTACAAAATATACGCGCTGAAATCACAGTTGGTCTATTAAACCAAACATAACTTGATGCTTTTGGAATATAACAAACGATGGAGATACGAGTCTGTTGGTGGGTTTCGCCGTATACTTTATGGTGAGGTTTCAACAAATGGAATTCCGGCAAAACTCATATATATTCACGAAAAAATCACACTGGAACTGGTCGCCGCTATGCACGATTATAAATCGAAGAAAGCTCGTAAACATCATCGACGCTTCGCTCGATGCGAGCTTTGCTTACTCTAGTTACATATTCATCATTAATTTATACAAAGAGGCCATACAAAGTGCCTCTTTTTCAATTCGTAATTTAACAAATAGCTTATGAATTGCACGCTTGAATTACTGAGAAATAATTCCTCTACGCTGCTATCACTAACGTAAGAGCCATTGTCGCTATATTCCGTCGAGATCATCGTCAGGAGTACGCCGAGATGCCCGAGTTTGAGATGCTTAACCCTCCGAAAGAGAAAACTGATTTTAATGCAGTGAAATGTATTTCATAGAATAGTATTAATTTGTCCATTTATTTATTAAAATATATTTTTTGTCGCAGATAAACTTCTACAAAATTTTATTTGGGTTATTAATTGTTTTCGTGACTTAAAATTCAATGACCAAGATCGTTTACCATGTTTTATTTATCGCCAAATCTGATAGAGTTAGTAATATAAAAGGACTGGTATCTTTCTGTTTTCTGGTCCATCAATTATCTGTCATGTTATAAGCGGCGAAAAACGGAAGCGTTTAACCCTTTCGGAGAAGTGGGCGTGGTGTAACCTCTGAGGTCATCGACTTCGTCCAATACCAACTGAGCCCGCGAAGCTACTTCGCCTTATCGCAATGGGGGGGACACAGCTCACTCCTCAAATGGAGCAGTTGCGACAGGATCTGTGCGAGTAGACCATCCGAGAACACCACCCCTCTTCACTCCCTTCCCTTTCCCTAAAAGCAGGTCATAAACAGTGATCGCATTAAAATTTATTCAGTAAAATCATTCATACATTGTCCATTATAATGTCTGCTTGTAAGCTGTTGCATTTTTTCCCATGTATGCCAAACCACAATAGCTCTGTAATATGGAACCCTTAAGCAAAATAATACAGTTAATTAATTGAGCGAATCAAAAACTTTTTAATGTATATTCGGTATCACGTTAATCCCATTGTGGAGGATCGTATAAATACGATGACTTATAGTAATTATTTCATTTGCATAAATAATTTGATCGGAGAATATTGTTAGATCTTCTATTTTTACATGATGTAATAAATAAAGGAGAATGTAGCACGCTGTTGAATCGACTAAATTTCCACGTTCCATCGGAAAAATGTAGAAATATGATGATATTTTATGTCATGAATGTTAATAGTGAAAATAGTGTTAATAGTAAAAATTATCCTAGTTTTGTACTGCATATGACAAATATTGTAACGAGCTCAATTTGTAGCAAGATAGAACTATTTTTAACTAATCACAGTGATAATATTGTTGTTGATATGTACTATTAATAATTCATACAGGTGTTTAACCATTTGATATTTATAAATGACCAATGTTAATAAAATTCCTATTTTTTCTTTAATCGTAATTTGTTTACCCTATAAATGTAATTCTATGTTTAATAAACATTAAAAACAATTTAAATTAAAAAATATTCGAAATGTAGAATTTTAGCTTTTTAATGAACTATTTATACACCGTGTGTGGTGTAATTAGAAAACTGAACTTAGCAACTAGCACCAGAACAATCCAGTGTTGAATCCCAGAGTTTCGAATGTGTATTTTTCAGAAAAAAAAGAATACAATAGAGTTGCATTTCAATTATATGCCATATGCTGTTGTTAACTCTGTTGTGCACTCTAACCTCCTTTTTTGCCACTGTCAACTCAAAGGTATGTTTGCCTTGAAACAAACACTCAATGTATTTGTAATTTAACGAGACAAATAAAAGATATAGATACAGTTCTTTCAAGTCTTTTTCATTTAGTTAGTTAGATAGTTCTTAAAGAATTTGTTAGATGAAATTAGGAGAAGGTAAAAGGTGTGGATGGAAAAGGTAATAAAAGGGTATGGCGTATTGAAAGAAGTGATTGGGGGAAGAACGTTGGGTAAGCGGGGAAGAGGGAGGAGGTTGGCCACGATCAGCGTCTTCATCGTTAGTCTTCCCGACAAACCAAGAGGTTCATAAAGAAGGAATCCCTCTGCGGCCCATCGTGAGTTCCATTGGATCTCCCACCTACGACCTGGCCCACCATCTTGCTCTCGGACTTCAATCTTTCGTCGGAAATACGGGTTCTTGCGTGAAAACCTCAGCAAAATTCATCGCAAAAATAAAAAATCTGACAATCACAGAGAATGACATCTTAGTTTCTTTCAATGTTGTTTCTCTCTTCACCAAGGTGCCCAAAGATGAATCCGTACGAATCCTGAGGAAATTATTCGACCACAGTCTACCGGCGGATATCCCAAACCTGGCCGATTTCTGCCTGAGAAGTAATTATTTCCTGTGGGACAGTACTTACTACGAGCAAAATTATGGAGCATTCATGGGCAACCCACTCTCCCCCGTCGTGGCCAACGTCTTCATGGAGCATTTCGAGGAAGATGCCCTAGCCGCTTGCAGCCTAAGACCTTCATGTTCGATCCGTTACGTGTACGATACATTCGTCATCTGGCCACACGGAGGAGAGAGACTGGAGACGTTCAAAAAAGAACTCAACTCTATACATTAGTCGATATAATTCATCAATAGAGTTGGAAGAGGGTGGATGCCTACCATTCCTTGATGATTTGGTTTAGAGGGGAAAAAATGGGTTCCTGCAGCACCGGAAAAAACACACCGATCGGTACCGCCACGCAGCCTCCAACCATCAACACAGAAAAAAGCGGCATTTGCTAAATCTCTAATACACAGGGCCAGTGTTCTTTGTGACAAATCTTTGCTCAAGACCGAGGAAGAATATATACATAACGCTCTCGTGAGAAATGGCTACTCAAAGATTTGTTGTACGATGGAATTTTGAAGTCAAGACCAAGCAATAAGAAGGTGACTTCCCGAAGCCCAGGGCACGCGCCATCGTCCCCTACATCGCCGGGACAACCGAATGGATCTCTCGGATACTCCATAGGGCTGACATCGAGACGCGGTTCTCAATCCTAACCAACATAAGACGTGCTGCCATCAGCCAAAGATAAGGTTCACCCACTCCATACGGAAGGAGCATATGAAATTCCTTGCTCCGGCGGGAAAGTAGACGTCGGCCAAACACGGGTGTTGCCACGGGAAAAACATGATTTCCCCTGACTCATCCGCGAGGCAATCGAAATTGAGCAACGGCCGGAGAATTTCAACCGGGACGATGGCATTTGACTGAGTGCCGCATGGAAGCGATTGCTTTGGAAAGAGAGTGGCGGGGTCAACAACCCGAGGCAGCCGACCATGACGACCCTCTCAGGAGACACCCTAGACATTCTAGCGGCCACAGGAGGGGGAGGGGGGAAGTGGTCAACTTTAATTCTCCCCTAGTGATTGTCACCAGACAAACACGCTATGGTGCGGAAGAGAGGGGACCCCCTCCACAAAAAATATCAAGTATAAGATAAATAACTTTAATTCACTCTGAAGTTGCCACATGGATTGGACACGAAAGATTGGTCGACAAGGCGCCACACGCCGCTGCTCCAAAAAATGCGTAATGGACAGCAGATTATATTCCCATTACATAATTGAATATACTAAATATTTAATGGTACGTTCTCATTTACGTAAAACTTGTGTGCGCAAGAGTATTTCCGACTTCAATTAACTTAACTACAAAAGAAGAGAGGTAGCCTACTGCTACCTGATAGAAACTAAATGCGTACCTGAATTATCATGTCCTCCTGACAGGGTCACATCCAATCACACTACTAGTGAAATAATAGTCAGGTGCCACCCGGAACTGCTATATACCGGTACGAGAGAACACATTAACGCACACAACAGCGGTTACATTATTGTAGACATACACGACACGTCAAATACTAGTTACGCAACACTTAGAACAGGGATTCACCCTCCATCAACAATTCACTTCCCAACACACACTATTTGCACCTTCACACCAAGCTCTACAAATATTTGAACAGCAGAATAACAATGGATAACTGGTTCTCTTCCAATAATTTCACAGCAAAACTTCTACAAGCACAGACAAACGAAACGACTTCGTAAAACCCTTCTCAGCCGATCGGAAAGTTCCGGCCTCGCAAAAGGAAGCGAGAGACTGAAACGCAATACCTACGCATCGGAACACGCCCTTGCAGTCCTTATATTCACGAGGAAGGAGTCAAACGCGGAATAGCTCATAAATCGACCAAGTTATATTGTCGAGCAATAAAGACAGCTGGATATGAGCTATTTCGTAAACACATTCCAACATGATTATTTTCGGCCAAGATACAACTAAGCACTATATTGCGATGCTAATGATGTTATGAACATTGTAAACTGATAATAACGGTATTCCGTCGCTTTAGAGTACCTCGAGAACTGAATAACATTCGAGGAATGACTACGATTTAGACTGAATAATAATCCTATATTTCCTCCCATATTTCAAGATCCTTTCCGGTGGAAAAAACCTCAAGTATATTACATTTTATTTAGCTATGAATATAAAATATTACAGAATAAATTCAAAGGCGAATTTATGTAGATTTTAAATGACTCGATAACTAAAATACCTACATGCCCTGCCAAACACTCCTGCGGTTGCTCGTGGGATATTTCGTTCATGTATCCAGAAGTTGCGACAGAACAGAGGGTAATAACGCAGGTTCCCTGAGATATGTTCGAAAGTAAGCTCTTCATAACGATTTCATCATTTCTTTCCAGGATGCAATTAATTGAATTGAGAATGTAAATAAATATGACAATATTAATTACCATAAGGAGTTCCTCAACTGCTATTAAACCTGTAATCGCATGTCTGATGTATTCTATATAATAGTTATTCTAATTTAAACCCATTAGCATATGATTGGTTTGGCAACTTTTCGTTCTAAGACTTCTTTGTACCTACGTATATAATATATAGATGTACAGACTATTGATGTATTTTAGGTACATTTCGCTAAACGGAAGTTAAATTGATCAAATATAAATGTCATATATATCAACTCAGGGCCGGCGACAGGGGGGGGGGCAAAGGGGGCAAATGCCCAGGGGCCCGGGCCATCAGGGGGCCCGGGTCAAAATAAATTAATTGAAAACAAAAATTGAAAGTATGAATAAATTTAAATGCCAAAAAGAATACAAAATTTTGTTGTTTAAAAAGTGAAATAAACAAATGAAGGGATTCGTTTATAATAAATACCGAGATTTCGGGATTGTCATTTCATCCGGGATTGCAATCCTTAACTCCCGGGTAAAATAAAAAAGGAAAGCAAAAAATATTTTATATTTAACCCTTTCGCTACGAACGCCGTTTATAAACGCCGCTGATTTTTCACTCCTGTGAACGAAGGCCGTCTATAAACGCCGCAGATTTTTCTACGCAAGAGAACGAAGGGCGTCTTAAAACGTCGCTAGGGCCAGGTAGGCAGAAAAGTCCAAGGTGTCATAAAGGACCCTTCCTCGCGGGTCTGAAGACCCTTCCTCGGCTTAGAGGTGGGGATTATCTCGACCCTTCTTCGCAGCGCGAGCCTCACACTCGGCAGTTGTTCGCGGTCACTTTTTTGTTTATGCAGTGGGAAAACCAAAATAATATTTGTTTCTAAATCGCATTATTGAGTTCCAGAAGTTAATTCCTTATGTTTTTTTGAATCTCTAGAAATTTTAAACGGAACTCTAACGTTATTATTAACAGAGTTCACCTGTCAATGAGATTCAAACCAATTTGGGAGAATTTTTCATTGCAGTGAGGAGCTAATACGTATGTTTTGTAATGATTTGACGATAAGGTAGTACCGATATTTTTCTCTCCGTTTTACTTGTTTATGAACATATATTGGAAAACAACTGTAATGGTAATACCACGCAACATACCGCAAAATCTATTATATCTACATTATAGGTTGAAAATCCCGCAGAGGGTGTGGTTTATGCTAATTCATTAGCAGTCAATAAACTTTACTTTCTTGTAACTGAATCTTTTTGGTGTAACTGCCATTCAGCTATAAAAAGTATCTTTCAAGCTGAATAGCATTCAAATTTGTTCTGTGTAATGCGGCTAAGAGTGATCATTATGTTGTAATCATTTATGTTAAAACTAGAAGAAAACCACATGCGTGCGTGATGGAATATTGGGAGGTACAATAAATAATTGCTAGGCAGAAAAATCTATCCTGCGCTACCATTGTGAATATATTTACATAAAAATGTTTCCTGATGAAGATATAGCACCAAAAAAAGTGCATGTGCTTTTATATAAAACACGGGTATGGTTGGATTATGCGCGGACGTCTTCTATTGCGAAACAACAGAAATAATTATTATTGTAACCATTGCTATTATGTCTATTGTGCTAAATATCTTAATATTAACATTAGAATTTCGTTTAAAATCTCTAAATGGTATTTATAACAACAGGGATTTATTTGTGTATTAACCCCCACTTAAAGTCTTACTATTATTTATTTAAGAAAAATAACTGTATTAAAAATAGTTGACCGCGGACACAGGCCGAGGTGGGTTCTCATTTGGAAAAAGGCGAAGATAATCTCTGGTCAGTGGCCGAGGAAAGGGTCGGGAACCCCACTGGGTCCGGTCCCAAAGCGGGGGAAAGAAATACCTGCTCGATGCCTTGCTTCAAGAGAGCTCCGTACACGGAGTGGAAAAATATTCTAGAGGAACCCGTGAGAAGGAAAGCATTTTCCTGCGTAGGACTCCGGCGCGAAAGGGTTAAAATTTTGTGAATATATACTAATTTCAGAACGTTATTACTTCTTAAACATGATGTATAATTTATCCTTCTGAAAATTTTCTAAATTTGTTTCCTTGTTTTACTTAAATAAGTTCAAGGCCCATGCACGCACTGTCATGATTTTGTGTGGTTTTTGTTAATAGAAAGGAGAGGAAGGAAAATTTGAACCGATGCACAGTAGGCTGAAATCGAAAAAATGGACAAAATTCCAGAATGGCTTTTTTGGAGATAGAATCATGAAAATTGGTAAAATTGGCAGCCATGAAATGGCATGTAATTGGTCATGTTCTGTCACCGTTACCGAGATGCATGGGCTCAAACATAGCCAAAATTACACCCGACTTTACTTTTCTATGAAAATCTTCCTATTTAAGTTGAAGGTGACGCTGTGGGAGGAATTTGGTCGGATAAAAAACTAGTAGGTCTGCTAAAACCACTCTTTTACTTGACTATGCTTAACTTTGGGGTTTCTTTTCCTAATGTAGCTGATATTACGTAACAAAATGGCATACACTATTTTCACACAAAAATTCATTTTAAGTAGTAAATATCTGGCATGTCAAGTGCCTTTCAAGTGACTCATTTTATCAATTGTTGATGCTTTTTAAAGGTAGATCTGAAAAAAAAATTCTTTTGCGACGCCAATGCGCGTGCGGAGCTTGAGACTCGTGCCGGGAGCTGGAAATGATGTGATGCAAGTAAGTTTTTTCGAGCCATAAGGAACATAACGTTTCTTATTCGCCTTTTTTTTAATGTGTACATTGCTATCGATCTCCACCAGCTCTACACGTATAAAATTATGGAGATATAGAAATATTAAGGTCTTAAAGTGTACGCGAAATTGCGTTCAAGGTTTCTCCTCTCAAAAGCAAACTTCTCATTCACACCCTCAAAGCCTTAAAATTCCTGTATTTTTCGCACGAAACATTATTTTACGTTCCAGAGGGACACTATTAAGGACTTTTTTTTCCGTTTATTTGCCCCTTCGCCTCAAAAGTCCAAGCCTTTAACCCTACTAGGAGGTTCATGCAGAAAGGTACATTTTGGACACCGCGGAGCTTTTGGTTGTTCATCGAGAAAATCTAATCAAATCTTTCATTTTTCCTGCGTTACAATATGCATATCCCTGATTTATGCGTCACATTATACTTCATTCATCTAGTAAAACTTTAGTTTCTACTTTACTCGAATTATGCACACAGGAAGGAAACAAGTTATCAAAAATAGCTTAATATTGAGGCACAACAAAATACATATATTCTGTTCGTCAAAACCCTTAACTTACATTATTGTTACCTATTCCCTGCTGTTATGTTTGATTGAGAGAGTTGTAGTGAAAGCAAAGCTTAGTAGAAGTGAATAATCTGCATTCGTTTTAATTTGGTCGTGATATAATTATCTCCGTATCTTCGAAAAGATAGGAGTAATTGTGGAAATGCTAATTTTGAAAAAAAGAAAAGTACGTTTTATTATGACTTTTTATAAAATTTTCAAGTTCAAGTAAGTCCTAGTTTTGATTACTGTAAAATGAAAATGTAAAGTGTGTTACACCGCGTAAAATTTTTCATTTTGAAATTGTTTTCCCATCCCATTCCACTGACATGTGTTTAATTTAAAAAAAGGACAATTTGTAGTAAATGAAAAGATAATGTATGACAGTGTGCAAGTTTTTCCTGCAGAAAAAGCTGATAATCAGGTAGGTCTTGGTTATAAAATAACCTGAAAGTTCGCAGTTCTGGTCTAAATTTAGTGAGGGGGTTTGCCTAGATTTACGGGGCCCGGGCCACTCAGTTGCCCAGGGGCCCGAAAATCCTGTCACCGGGCCTGTATCAACTATAATGAGCTGTCCACGACCGAACATGGGTGAAACCACAGTATAGAGTAAGTAGGGCTTACCGCCTACCCTCAATTATTACACGTACCTATGTACCTTTACGAGGTATGCCATGGAAGTAATTATAAGAGAGCAGCAGAGAGATTACTAATTTGGGTCAGATAATATGCTTTATACAATCATACCTCAGGAGAAATAAATGCTTCCTCAATTACATTGAAGATATTTGTTTGACAAGTTAAACGGGAAGAAATAATTTGTTTTCAAAATAGTTACTACTGCGTAGAAGTAGATGTAACTTTGCATTGCACTAGTGATTTCAGATACTTTTTGTCGCATTTTGTTTTTTTTTCGGCCCACGCTACCTCAGAGTTCTGTCGTCCTGTTTCCTTTGTACATGGCCTTTCTCTTGCAGGTGGTTGCAAAGGGAAGATCTGAATGTTTTTTCGAGCGTTGTCTCATGAGAAAAGGTGATGAGTCCTCTTCAGTCATCAATCCCTCTCATCTGGTCTAGACCTCTCAATTACTCAACACCGTAAGCTTTAAGGTGACACTAAATATTCTACCACTTCTATTAATATATAAGTAGTAATTAACTTTCAAGCCACATCTAGGGTGTGTGGCAGGGGGTGATTTCTCACCAAACTTAAAACTCGTACATGCACTAAAGTTAATGCACTCTACTTACCTACGGAGATTTCCATGTTTAACGTGCGGGACTTTGTAAAAAAAACTATTTATTACATGAATTTCTATGCATAACAAGGCCTGGAGAAGAAAATTGTGGAAGGACAATTCAACGGTAAGAATGGCAGAGGAAGGCCTTGCGTAAAATATCCACCGATGTAGAGTGTGAAAGAGAAGAAAAAAGAAAATATGAAGAGATTATCTGATAAGAGGGTTCCACCTATGAGAACGTCTACAGCAGGGGTTCACAAATTTTTTTGTACTGCGCCCCCTCCTGTTAAAATGGAAACCTTCCACGCCCCCCTTCACAGTAAATTTTGTTGGCATGTGAAAAAAACAAATATTACATTGAAAACAAATTAACAATTTTTGAAACAATTTTACTATTACAAAATACAACATTATACGTTTCAATTTAAAGAAATACTGGTAAGAGAAAAACAACGACAAAACGCTAAATATTTTTGCTATGAAAGAGTTTTATACAAGTGGATTGTTAAGTTTTCTAAACATCAAGGTAGATTTTAAAAATCTACAACATAAAATTAGCTAAAGAGTTTTATGGATTTTATTTACTTAGATATTTTTATTTTTTTAACTTTGTAACGCGCCCCCCAAACTGGAGGGCGCGTTACAAGTTTGGAAACTCCTGGTCTACAGGAAAGCTGGCTAAACTGTTGTCCGCTACGTAAAAAACGCGGATGATGACCAGAAATGCAGAATTCATCCAAGTAAACTGTGTTAAATTTTATTATTAGTTAATTTAAAATCCCGTGCCTGACAAATTCCACGGTGTAATCTTGTCGTCAGTAGAGACAATGGTATAGGATAGCCGTTATATAACTTTTTTGAATTTGAAACTTATGCAACTAAGTCCCGCAATGCTTCCACTTCATAAGGACATCAAAGGCTTATTTGGAAATGAAGTGGTCTGGCAGTTCTATGTAATGCATCCTCTCAAACACTAATAAACCTTCGAGCTGAAATTTTGTAGGATTCTAGGGTATACTCTAGAATGTGCTATAGGCTATATAAAAAGGCTCAGGGCCTGGGTTTGATTCCTGGCGACATTTATGTACATGGTTTCAAATTGACTTTTTCAATTTATGGTAGCGCAAGTTTTTTCTTTCGCTCAGTAAAATAACTAAATATTAATCGATTTCTTTCATTCTTTCTGTATTTAAAGGGATAATGTTAAAACTTTCTTATTTTATAAACCGATTTACTTCTTGTCCTCGAGGTTTCTGGGAAATGTGTTATTTACGTTGAAATTTACTGTTTTTTCCGAGCGTTTCTAAGGCCTTTGCCATTGTCGTCTCCAAAATAAAAACATCGTTAATGCTTAAACAGTTCGTCATAGAGGGATGCCTTGAACGAAATTGTGCTTTTTGCGAGGGTATAGGAAGGTACTAAAGGCATTGTAGGCTGTTTCAGGCTAAGGCTAAAGCAATATACGCAAGGGGCATGCCCCGGGACGATTAATAAAACATTCATTCATTCAAATTTTTACGTAAGCGTACGAAAAACGGATATCCTACGTAGAAGCGTACGTTGAGCTAAATGTCGTATTTTCTGCTTCAACTAACAACTTACGAGTTCATACAGGTGACTTTAAAAGCACGCCTAAATTGGCCCTTGTACATGTTAAGCACATAGAATGGAAAAAATATGCTTTTGGGGTATCTGTATGCGTGAATTGTGATCCATTGATGAATTGATGGTGGAGGGAACAGAAAATGAACTGTCTTTCTGGCTTTAACTTCGAGTGCGAAGGGACAGTAGAGTGATTAACAAAATAGTAAACTACGGCGTCGATTTCTGCTGACATTGTCACCTGTTGGGCGAGTCTTCTCAGCTCCTTTACAATGTCCTTCGAGGGTTTTCCCTGGTATCGATGGATGGCATTCTAAAGTATTGCTACATCAGTATTTCTTCCTCCGCTTTTGCTACTTTATTGTTAGTGTGTCCTCCGAAATGCCATTGTTACACTGTAGTGGCTCTTTTTCGTGTACGGTCGACGGGACAGAGCTTGAGTGACTGTGAAGGCTGAATAGTGTCAAAAAGATATTCATCCATCTTCCACAAAAAGGTTATCTGTCTCAGAAGTTCCAGCTTCGGGTGCTTCAAAGAAGACTCTCTCGTAAAGGTAAGTGCTTTCTTAGCAATTGTTGTGTTTTAATATTTAATACTCTATCGGTCCTTTTTCGCGGATAGAAGCCCTGTGAAAAATATTTCGTTGGTTTGATCAAAGGATAGTGAACTCTTCGAAACGACAATGAAATTGCTAACAATAAAGTATTTCTTCGGGATTAACGCTGTAAACATGTCTTAATATGTAAGGTGCCCGGTGCATCAATGGGTTTTACTATATGATTCGCAAACTGCATATTATCGCGCTGATCACACGTAACTGTACAAAGTATGTAGTGTATCAAGATAGAAACTGTAGTGGCTCAAGTAAGACACAAGGAAAAACATATTTTGGAACATAAATCTTTCATCATGTTACGTGGAAGTGAAGCTTTCATATTCAAAACAGTCATTACCGTTGTGTAAATATTTATGTAAAGGGCGGTTGAGGGATATGGTGCTAGGATAAAAAAGCGTAAGCAGTTACAACACGCAAACATAATAATTAAATCAGTTCGTAGTTTTTGATGTCAGTCCTCACTTTACGGAAGCGATTCATTTATTCAGATTCTATCGCTTAGATTTTCCATGAAAATGCAAATTTGTGGAAATGCTAATTGAATAAAATATTTCAGTTCGAATTTTTAAAAAATGTCCTTAAATTCGTCTATTTATACATAAAATGATTCATTTTAAGTAATAATTTTCTGTTATTAAAACTCCAGTTTTTATATTTACACGTATTCGTGGGATTTGGAGCATTGTCATTTTTTTGAACTTATTAATTTATTGTTATGTACTTTTTTGATAAACGCCACGTCGACTATGACTATGCCGCAGCGGTTCCAAGCGCCGACAGTTTTCTGTCGAAGAGAAATTGGCAATATTGTAAGCTGTAAACCGTGGCGGGAAAAAAGCTGAAGTCGCCCGCAGATTTCAGATTTCTACTTCAACACTTCCAACAATGCTGAAACAGCGAACTGAATACATCAACGCCCAACAACTAGATCCGGCCAGAAATAGACAGCGCACTGGGTTTAACGACGATATTGATCGTTTAATTTTCAATTGGTTCGCTGAAGCAAGATCAAAATTAATTCCCTTATCAGGACCCATACTACAGGGACAGGCGAGAAATGTGGCACTTTGCTTGGGATTGGAAGACTTCCAGGCTACCAGCGGATGGCTACATAAGTTTAAAAAAAGGTGGAACTTGGCCATCTTAAAAATTTCTGGGGTTGAGGCATCAGTTGATTTGAAGAAAATTGGAGAGAAAGGTTGTCAAAATTGATAGGGCAATACGAATCGAAAGACAATTTTAACGCTGATGAGGCAGGATTTTTCTACAATCTCATCCCAGACCGCATACTGAATGTGAACGGAGAACTTTGCCACGGAGGGAGTAGGAGTAAGGAGAGATTTACTGTGCTATTTTGCGCAAACAGCGATGGGTCAGTGAAATTACCTCAACTTGTAATTGGAAAATTCAACAAACCTCGTTGTTTAAAAATTTAACGACAGCTACAATGTCCCTTCAAGCACAACAGACATTCTAGGATGACCGCAGTGATATTTCGGGATTGGGTCGTTGGGGTTGACGCGTGAATGGGAGGTCAAAATAGAAAAATTATCTTGTTTGTTGATCGCTGCTCGGCCCACAAATGAGAAGGTTAAATTTAAGAAACGTGACGATGGTTTTCTTCCCGCCTAACTGCACTAGTCGGCTACAGCCACTGGACAAGGGAGTCATCTCCCACGTAAAGAGGGCGTGCAGGCGATAATTGGAGCAGTATTTACTTGGAAGGATGGAGAGTACCAGCAACCCAGCTCTTCTCAGATGGAACATTCTCCAGACTATGCAGCATATGTGTCTTTGTTGGGATTCCGTTCCGCCCGCTACGATAAAATATTGCTTCGCTAGGGCAGGGTTTAGTGAAAGTGGATCAAATTGTGAAGTGAATGCAAGCCAAGGGGATGAAGGCTGGGAGGTACTGACGGGCATGCTAAACATTCGAGACGTTTCATTTGATGATTTCGTAAATGTCGACGAAGGTGTAGTGACGTGCTCTGCTGAAAGTGGGGCGAGTGAAAAAGAGGACGGGGTAGGGAAGTCACATCGACATCGATGTATCGGACTACTCGATGTTTTTTCCGATACATCGAAAACATCGAGTGGTAAGACAATCGATTTAACATCGACTCGGTGTTTTCAAAACACTCAACATCGCGGCGATGTTTTAGGAAACGAACGATATAGTAAATGTTTTTGGTTGAACAATAATTCATTTTTCTGATTATTATAACCCTTTTAAGAATAAGAACGAACCTTCCCTAATTACGCCATCTATTGTTCGCGTGTAGGGAAACAAGTGAAGGTATAAAATCATTCATGTTTTAATCCCAGTGTTGCCTTCGAAGAACATGATCCGCCATGCCTACATCAGTACTTTCTGAGAGGATTGTATCAGCTCTCAACTTGGTGGTACAAGATAACAGGAGTAGGTTGGGGTCGCTGCATATTAAGCAAGGAGTGTTCCTGACCGATATTGGGAGGTTTAAACGTTTTAAACCCACTGTTTTTCAATTTGATTTTTTTAATACTACCAAGCTTAGAATATTTTTAGGGAACATGTACACCCACTTTATTCTGCTATTTGTTTTTTGTTGCATTATGTTTATTTATCTTTATTTCATTATTTATCAATATTTTACTAAATAAGGTCCGAAGTCCTAATAATTTTTAAAATTGCAAGTTTTTAAGAACATGCAAAATTTCTGATGCATAATACCTAATACATCATACCTCTATGATAATACCTAAACTCGGATATGAAGGGATAAAAACTCGATACATCGAAACATCGATGTTTTTTGTAGATGAATGAGTGAGTGGTGAGTACTTTTATAAACATCGAAACATTGACCACTCGATGTTTTTTAGTCGATGTGGCATCCCTAGGACGGAGCCAAAATTGTTTGAATTTTTTTACTATACCCTGAGTTTAGTTAACAGGACTGCTGCGGAAGAAATCGCCAATTGAAGTTGCCTTTTCGCCCTCCCCTACACCCCATTGTCATTGGTTCCTTCTTCCCCTCCTCCCCCTTCCACTCTATTGGTATTTTTTCTAGGTTGTCCTCCCCACTAATTCACTTACGACCCTGTGTTATAAGTGCTCTCCCTTCAGCTCGCTGAAGAGGGCCACCTTTTGGCCAAAGTACGCGTATCCGACTCACATCCTCGTTTTGTCCTTCCTTTTCAACAATAACTACGCTCTTTTTGAGCTCTCTTCTCCCAGTAGGTGTGCCCATTTGAGTGTGCGAGTGAGTGTTTTTTCTGAATGCTTGTGAGTGTGTTGGCGTTCATATCCCAGGCATCTTGACCAGGGTCCCATCAGTCCTGTGAATGATCCCAGTTGGGTTGAGTGTGTGTGTCTGTGGTTGTGTCACTGACGAGGAAGTAACATTCCCGTAAACTACCCAGTAGGGTTTTCTGGTTGAGACGCTGTAGTTGGTCACTGCTGTGGAATTGACCCTCCCGCAAACCAACACAGCAATTGTCCTGGACAAGAGTTGCCAATTTTACGGCCAATGGAGAATTTTATATTATTTGTCACGAAGTTGCAGATAGTAGCTCAAATTTCAAGGTAGCATTACGATGACATTAGAAACGTTAAAAATACCACATATACCGCGTTTATTGCAACGCAACATTTTGTTGTAAAAATAACTTCTTCAAGAACGGTGCCTAATATAATGGCAATCGAAAGGAGAATACAAATGGTACGGAAAATTTTAAATATCGCAAAGACGTATTTCGTAATACGTCAATTTCTTGTCTGTTCTTGGGTTCCTTGTACAAAAAAATGTGAATTTTTCTATAAAAAGTCCAGTGGATTTTCAACGTCAAACCATGACAATAGCGGAACATCGGTTTCTATTTCCTAAATCAATATACAATTTTGATTGTCTCCAATCGTCGAGTTTCTTCTGCCATTGTTACATTTACCAATACTATTGAATTTTTACCCTAAAAATTAATGAAACGGTATTTCTCATGTGAAACTGTGAAACATTACACTGTACAGTGTAATAATCCATGAATGGACTTAAGTTGAAATACAGTTCGTAAGGCAGTTGTTTAACTCAAGCGGTGCCATAGGGAGAATGTAATTTACTTTCAAAAAACACAGTAATTAAAAAAAACAACTAGTCAATTTTTACTTCCTCTGCTGAAAAAAACGCGGATCCACGGCAGTTTGTCACGCAACGTCATGTTGAAACGTCATTGTCCCGATGGCCAATATTTTCCCCTTGTATAATAGGTAGTTCATTACGCAATTCTTCAGGAAGTAGTACACGAAGCTACTGGATACATTTATGATGTCATTCATTAACTACCATATAAAACCAATGCTATTTGGCTCGATTACTCCTACGACACTGAATACTCTATTTTGCTGTCTATTAAATAGACAAGAACAAACACTGTTTGATAGAGAATTATCTAAATAAGCAACAGTTGAGTACGGGGTACCCCAGGGGTCCGTTCTTGGTCCCTTTTTATTTATAGTTTATGTAAACGATCTCCCCAACTACCTAAGAACAGCTCCTATTTTATACGCTGACTACACTACATTAATCACATCCAACAAATATTATAAAATTGCATTGCAAACGGCCAATAATATGTTAAGCAGGGCTAGTGAATGGTTCAAAGGCAATGAACTATTCTTAAATGAGAGTAAGACCTTAAAATTCACTTTCGCACTAAAAGAAACATATAACGAAATAGATTCAGTCAATGTCCTGGGTTTTCACCTAGACCAGAGGCTCTCATGGGATACCCACATCGATAAAATATGTAATAAAATCAGTAGAGTTCTGTATTTTCTCAGAAAACTAAAGCCAATTGTATAAAGGCCTGGTTACACGATGCATTTACCCGCGCAAGTACGTTGCTGGACAGATGCGTGAATAGATGTCTGGACAGATGCGCGTTCTCGCACTTCAGGAGTGTTTACACGATGCCTGTGTTCGCACAATTGTTCGTCCATTTTCTAGATACGCATTACGCGATTTCTTTTGTTTTACTAGTACCAATCGTGGTATCAATCACCACTTCTACGAAACAGACGACATCATACGTGAACTTCAGTTAATTGTTAAATATTGTTAATTGTTCAATATTGACTTTGTTGTTGACGACTACAAATTGCTCGCACACATTCACCAAAATAGAACAGGGACTATTTTCTGTGCACGCATTCATGCATTTGCGCAATTTTGAGTGTTTACACGGTGCAATTTTGATGGTGAATGTGTTCACGCATCTACCCGCGCGTGTAAATGCATCGTGTAACCAGGCCTTCAAAGACAGTATTAATGAATGTGTATTATGCATTTTTTCAAAGTCACATCTGTTACGGGATTATATTTTGGGGTAATGCTCCCAAGGCAAGTAAGGTGCTCTTGTTACAAAAGAAAGCTATAAGGACACTATTGTTTTTAAAGCATATGGATCACTGCAAGCTTTTCTTTCTTCAGTCAGGAACTATGACTGCATATTATCTCTATATGTATGAGTTACTAAAATTTGCCAAAGAAAACCTTACAACATTGACGTGTAGGTCTGATGTACACACACACCACACCAGGCATAAAGAAGACCTGGTTACACCATTCTATAGACTGTCGAAGACCAAAAATAATTTTAAAAACATGGTCAATAAGGCATACAACATGCTGCCTAGTGAGATGAAATTAAAAGACACAAATAATTTTAAAAATATGGCCCAGAAATGGTTGTGCAGGAGACCCCTGTATTCAATTGAAGAATACATGTCCGGGGATTCCATAGGTCTTTGTGACTAAACCGTCAACTATTGTTGTAATATATTGTAATACCTGACATATACAAAGTTTTATGTATCAATCTGTTTCATATTTCATATTGTGTTTCCTTTTCATTTTTTATGTAAATGTAAATTTTTTGACAATGTCTATTGTGATTTATATCATTTAACGACAAATAAACTGTTTTATTGACTGATTACTTCTTGCTTACGACAAGAAGAGCCCTTGGTAAAATACGGAGATATGCAACCCACCACGCCCAACGATTACCGAACTCCCAGTTGACGAGCACTGGAAAATTTGGGTTATACTGTAATTTGTTCCACACAAATAAATTGAAGTGATAACAAAGGGATTCACCAATATATTTTCCTTATCTGTTCTTGATGCAGGTGATTTTCAAAGGGCATTTAGGCTTGGAAGCTTGTTCATAAGGTTAAAGTCATGCCTGAAGGCATATAAAACAATGGTCAAAGCTGAACAGAAGCGTAGAGGAGTAAGATTTCCAAAGAAGACAACTTTACCTGGAAAGGAAAGCACGGAGGATGAAAAATCCTCCATCCTCCTCAAAAACATTATAACTCCCCCACCATCTATGGGACCACAAGAGGAACAAGAACTGGAACTAGAGCCTTCATGGCAAAGACAGCCAGGTTAGAATGTACTGATACCTTAACATATAGTGTTACTATGAATTATGAGAGAACGACTTTGGTGCTAAAACATGACCTTAGAATGTTACTTGTGAAAATGTATTTCCATGTGATTGGAAGCTTTATTTAAAGGGATGGATTTTCGAACCAGTTCATAATTTCATTACTTATAATTTCAATTCTTCTAGATGTTCAGATTGAAGAATGCATTGACATATTAGTACCAGTAGAGGAAGCCCAGCCGGCACAAGGGCTATACTATCTAATATAAGGTGGCTCCAAAGTGGGTATAGAATATCTTCCATACTCCATATACCCAACTTATCTCAACTTGAGCGATGTAAGAATACAAAACAACGCCTTTTAGGTGAAAACATAATGCTCCAAAAGAATTATTAGCAAGTATTTCCTATCTAAACCTATATTATATAATATTTGCAGGGTTAATTGAAGGTGGACGTGACAAACAACGACCAAAGACAACCATTATTAACTTAACCAAATTATGCATAACGTAGTAAAAGGATGAGCGACGTATATCAGCTGAATAGCCTAGCTTCTCTGTGAGGGAAGAAACAACACAAAATCCGTAAAATGAATAATACTCATCAAGAAGTTAGATACAAGTAATTTTGCATAGAAAAAATATTAATTAAAATATAAAGGGTTTCAAGGATGTACGAGGAGATATGAGTTAAATTAAGTAGATGGACACACTGAACTGAACTGCCTCGTCGTGAACGCCATCTTTGTATTGTAAGCACATGTGAAGAACGCGTCGGAAAGGAGACTGGAAAGGAAGGAGCATTTAGTACCATGGGAAGGAGTACGCTAATCTTTGGAGTACGCTTACTGGTGACCTAACTGGTTCGGTATATCTGCTGTTCTGTGAACGTGCAGTGAATAAAACTTCATTTGATTTGGAAATGTTTTAGATGTAATTGTTCCTGCCTTTTCCTTTACCAATTGTTAATTTTATTTGTGAAATGGTGAATTATTATGCATAAATTGCAGCATCTGCTGACTACATCTGAAAATGGTTGCGAAAACCACTCGGTAAGATCGGTTTTCTTCGCGCTGCATTTGTAACTGGTTATATTATCAGTTACTTATTTATAAAGTGCAAGTGGACCCGAAATCCGCCTTATATTAGTTAGTTGAATTGCCGTTAGGTGGCGGTATTTAGTTAAAAATGTGCTCGTTAGATGACGCCACATGACTGACATAGTTCCCCACACGCTCGCGTATGGAGAGAAAAAATAGCGCTGCAGTACATGAGAAGCTGGGCTCCATCCATAATAGCGGAAATCTATCTAGATGATCCATGGAGACTCCATACCGGGCATCTGTGTTGCGTACTTTTGCCGTGAGATAACCTATACTTAACAGGGATTCTGTATCCTTCTATTCCATGGATGCTATCTGTTTATTTATGGATATGCCCTGTCTTGTGCCGGCTGGGAGGTAAGTACTTTACAGTTTCTTACACTTCATTTGTTTGCTACTGCAGACCATTACTGTTCACAGAGATCCTCAGAATTTTCTAAAATAAAATAGCCATTAATTTTTATAGCTAAACTTTGATTAATGCTGATAAGTGATATTTTTCAGGCATGAAAAAGGTTGATTAGCATGAGAGGCTCTTCTCATTGGAAAAGGAAATGACGATAATAAAAGAGGATGTGTGTGCTATTAGAGAAAACACAACTACAATAGGGGAACAACTTAAAATGGGGCATGGAGGCAAAATAAATGACCAGATTATGAGCCACCAATATTTCTTCCAGTCCAGTCCAAAGGGCAACTTTTAGAATTGGAAAAAAATTTTGAGCATAACAAAGAGTTCAAGGAGTATATGGTGAATGGGCTTCTTTTTAGTCTACCTCATAGGGGAATAATAAAACTTTAATATATATGCTATTTTCCTTACCCCAAACAACATATGTATCTTATCGCAGAGAAACTTGATGGGAGAGATGGAGTCAAAGAACTTTGGCCAGTTCGTCTGGAACAATTTAACCTAGATTATGAGGAAGAAAGTGGCAAAACAATTCACTAGGCTTAAAAAAGCTGATAAGACAAACAATGCATTAAAGGATCTGAAATATATTGTCAGCACTTTAGCAGGTGTGTTTTTTAAACTATTCAAATGAATTTCATGTTACTACAATGACAATTTTTAAAATTGCATATTTTTTACCAATGTGATGTCAGCAAGGAGTGAAGGCCTTCGTGGAGAGAAATTGTTTGCCAGGGAAATATCGAATTGGCTCTATCAAAGTGGAAGGAGAAAGAATCAATAGTATCCGCACATCTGTAAAACCCAAGATTATTTGGCTTACTTAGATTCATTTTATAGAAATAATTCTTTAATATCATTCAACATAGGGTATCATGTTCATTCAATGTTTTGTGTGCTTCTGTATTTCATTTTTACACTGTATTATTGTGTTAGACTGTTGTCTCTGATTCTTGTCTCAATTCTTTGTATGGTATTATTACCTGAAATTTCTATTATAATGAAAATGTACTGCATACATATTGTGTTTATTTTTGTATGTTTCTGTATTTTAATAAGACAGCTTACTGTTATTTTCGTACCTTAACATGCAAAATGGCTTTGCCCGTAAATAAAATTATTGTTATTATTAACTGTTCCGTACAATCTGTTATCATAAATTTTATTTTCTGAGTTTCGAATTTGTTGTCATTAGATTTCATTATGCAACTTGTGATGAATGGGCGCATTGAATAACTTAAGTTATTAATTCTGACAAGTTATATATTTGTTGTATTAGACTGATTTCCAATGAAGGGCAATTCCCCAGAATGCAAGCTCACAATTTGTGAAACTGTTCCATTCAGCATGTTTGCTGAAATGACAAGGAATTTAATGAATTGATTTATCTTTATGATGTGTCATGGTCATGCATTTCTTTTGTTGCTAAGGACTGGTGGTGAGTTGAGTTATCAAGAACAATCCATAAATTATATTTTCGGAGTTTGGAATTTGTTGCCGATAGTGTTCCTTGTGTAAGTTGTGAAGAAATATTTAAGTAATTATTCTGACAAGTTATATTTTTTGTACCAGACTGATTTCTAATGCAGGGAAATTCCCCAGATTGCAAGCTCACAATTTGTGAAACTGTTCCATTCCGCATGACAAATACATTTTATGCATTATGTAAGGACAAGAAAACTTATTTTTTCTTCTACAATATAGTGGATAATATTATTGTTTTTGGTGAACTATGCTCATATGAATTATGATACACCTCTGTTCAAAGGTCCATTTCATTTTCTGTTTCTTAAGAATTGAGTGTGAATCCGCAACACACTCAATTAAGTGTGTTGTGGAGACCGAATGTAAAATGTTTGTTATACATACAATTGTTTCATGCTCCAATCATTGTAACTATTATTTCTTGTCATTAATAAAAGAATTTTATTTAACAAAGCATTTGGGTCATTCCACCTCAACAAACCCTTGTCCCTTAGGGTGTCAGATTTTCATAAAAATTGTTAAACGGGAACAAGTTCAACTCAAACTGAATATCCTCGAACAGTTTTGCGAAAAAAAGTTTTTCGAGCGAATTATGCATGTTTTAATTTTTTCGCATTTTTAGCAAAAATCCGAGCCTTAAATCATATTATCCTTCATATCTCCGCTTTTAACTGTTATACAGCATTGATTAATAGCTCTTTTTAAAGCTAAATCTTTATTAAATGCAAATATATAACTAAAAACTTTTTCCTAATTTTTCGGTAATCAATACATACCCAGAAAACTATTCCAAAAATAAAATTTAGTGGCAATTCATAAATGCGTTTTTTATAAATAATTAATCATTTACAATTTTCTCTCGCGCGGCCCGTCGGCTCCCCCATTTGGAATACAAGCAGCAGACACGCGATGCACACCTAAAAATTTCCTAATTGCTCAAGGTCGTGGCTATATGAGATAAAAATATATTATAAACTATAAATGTTAACAACAATTGTTATTTGTTCTTTAACTTTTCGAGCTAAATTTTGAGTTGATCCAACTTTCTCTTGAATTTTTGCCACACTCCAGTTTTAGGCAGTGTAGACAGGACCAGCCCCCTGCAACTTCCCAAAAAAACTGGGCCCCTTAATGTCCGTTTACTTCCACCCTAAGAAAAAAGTACTATAGAACTATATATAGTGATTATAGGAATTCTATAATCACTATAGAAATTTCTATAATCACTATGGGGTAGAGTTCTATAGTCCTATAATCACTATGGGGTATAGTTCTATAGTCCTATAATCACTATAGAAATTTCTATAATCACTATGGGGTAGAGTTCTATAGTCCTATAATCACTATGGAGTATAGTTCTATAGTCCTATAATCACTATGGGGTATAGTTCTATAGTCCTATAATCACTATGGGGTATAGTTCTATAGTCCTATAATCACTATAGGGTATATTCCTATAATCACTATAGGATACAGTTCTATAGTTTATACATACATAACTTACATAGACCTCTCATATACAGACATATTCTCCTGGACCATGCTGTCTATAAGAGAGAGGTTTCAAATTATGTATCTTAAAAGCAAAACATTCTGAAAATTTTATTTTTTATTCATCTCATATGGATTCAAATGTCACATTCATCTTATATCCATTCAAATGGATATCCATGATTGGATGATTTTCCTCAGTCCCTCGTAGACGGTATCGGACTTAGAGTAAAATCTGGTGCGCTCGCCGGAAAACAGGTTCTCAGCATTATGGAGGAAATTCTTATTTATCTCTCCTAGAGTTCAAAGAATATCAGAGACGTATATTTCATTTCATTTCTTTTGTTGCTAAGGACTGGTGGTGAGTTGAGTTATCAAGAACAATCCATAAATTATATTTTCGGAGTTTGGAATTTGTTGCCGATAGTGTTCCTTGTGTAAGTTGTGAAGAAATATTTAAGTAATTATTCTGACAAGTTATATTTTTTGTATACCTGACAGATTCAACATGTCCTTTTTTCCTCGTAAAATTAGGGATATAAATAACGGTAAATATATCCAGTACGAGTGTAGCAATGGATAACATTGGTAGCTGCATGTTGGTATAAGGACTTGAAGCTTACACAACCAACAGCATGTTTTTGCATGCTTGCTTAGCTATTTTTATCTTTTTTTAAGTAGTGTAGTTTATAACACTATATAAATGCTAATCCTTTTTTTAGTCATGATATGTAGTGCATATTTGGTGAGAATTCACTCCCTGCCACACACCTTTATGTTGGCTTGCAGGGTATTATGTAGATGTAGATGTAGTCATGTCCAATGATGACATCTTCGACACATCTTTACCTGTTCCCAGCCACAGCCCTCAATTTTTCCTTGAGAGATTTCCTCAAGTCTTCTTTGATTTTACATATTTCTTTGATTTCATGCCGTGTAATCAAGGGATCCGAAGGCTTATCCTGAAATATACTACTTATACTTAAGGATAAGCCCTATACTACTATAATATTGAAGAGAAGTAGAAAATTACTACGCAAATTTTATCATCGCGATTAGGGTGCATCACAAAGTTAAGTTGCCGATAGTTGATTATACGTGTCATGAAGTTGGTATTTCTCTTTAGGTCTCAACATGGAAAAATATTTGAGAATGTCACACGTGTCACGGTGTGGAATACTATAGCTTTATGCATTTTGAATGAGGAACTTTATTAAATTCCACACTTTTACAATTGTGGAATAGAACCAGGTCGTATTTAACATGTTTGATGGAAAGAAATTGTACTTGATTTGTGTAAAGTTATGTTGTTAAGTAGCACTGACAGGACAAAAGATTCCTAAATTCGGTAAATATTCAGGTGCTTGCTTCAGCAATTATGGTTTTCCTTCGATGCGAGCAGGAATTAAACCATAAATCACACTTAATACGTTTCTCGGCAGATAAATAGGAGACCTTCCCATAAGGTCCCTTGTAGGAGTAGGACGAAAGTACCACTAGCGCTCGACGGCCAGTACTGGAAGTAAACGGACAATAAGGGGCCAAATATTTTCTATTGCCGACATAGGAAGATGCAGGGGGCTGGACAGGACTTAAATTTTTTCACTGTAGGAATTAGCTTCAGCAAATTTTTCCTTGAGTTGACTTAGCATTTCACACCCTACTAACTCTTATGGGACGAAGGTAGTTTTTGCTTTTCCCCATACTATCCCGATTGCTCTTCGATAAAGAGAAGTAATTTTATAAATTTTTTCTTAAGAGCATTTTCTACTTCTCAATTTTTTTCTTTCTACTGGTAATGTACCGATTTCGGATAAAAACAGGTTCATTTTTTCAAGCATAGATTGACGTGGTGAGTCAGTAGAATAAGGTGCACCATCGCTCTCTCCTTGTGAGTCACTGTCATTGCTGGAGTTGTTTGTAGGTAGCGGCACATGAGCATCCGTAAATTTCAAACCAGAAGGTCCCGGTTGTGACAGTACTGCTTCTGCAGCTACAATCTGCTCAGAAACGTCTTCTTCATGACTGATGGGAGACCTTGGTGTGTCACCTTTCGTGACTCCCATGTTCAAAAACACTGCACTGACGACACAATTTTCTGCCCACGACCAAAAAGCATCGCTCTAGTGCTGAAAATTTTCGATTTGTAATATTTGGCAGTAGTTGTATATGAATTAGCACTACGGATAATGCAAAGCAGTTTAACTGGATTACAACACTTTTTGATGCCACACATTTTGATGCCAAAAATACCACTTTTCAATGTAAAAAATGCAATGTATCCTTGCATGTTAATTGTTCACTTGGATATCACTCTTAATAGTGAGTTAATAAATGTCTGAATCAAATGATTTGCTTGTTATCATTGAGTACTCGATGGTACTGGATTAACCTAGTGTTCCATTTTTGGAACACCTCGTAATTAGTAGTTTGCAAGAGATACATTATTTTTTCTTTCGGATATTGTTTCAATGCGTATTTAGAAAGGAAGCTAAAAATGGAGACAGATACGACCGGAGCCTCAGAGAAGTCAGCAAAACAACTAGATTTCCTTCCGCCATGCTCTCTGGTGGTGTATATCAAGACTATGAGCAACTTATGTGTGTACTGTAAAACTGTACATGAGTAACGCACAATGCAACTTGCAAATATAAAGACGACACATAATACCGTGTGAGGTTTTCATTTGATATGCACACCATTCTAAATCATCTCTTCCTGCGTATAAATCGCTATGTTTGCCTTTCTCATCTACATCTACGAAATACCCAGCGAGCCACCACAAAGGTGTGTGTCAGGGGGCGATTTCTCACCAAACATGCACTACATATCATGCATAAGAAAGGAATAGTATTAATATACTAGTCTGAACTTCACTATTTAAAAACAAGATAGAAATTGCAAAGCAAACATGCAAAAACATTGTTAGTAGGGTTAGCTTTATGTACTCATACCAGCATGCAGCTTCCAATGCTATCCATTGCTACTCTCCGATTGGGCATTGACCATTATTCGTATCTCTAATTGTACGAGGGAAAAAGGACCTTTTGAATCTATCAGTTCGGCAATCAATTTCTCTAATTTTATGAATATGGTCCAGTCTGCCATAGTCATGGGGTTGGGGTTCGCAAAATATTTTTAACATTATCACTGAAAATATTGTCTTGGAATTTATTAGGAGATTAGATCTAAAGCAAATATTCCACAGATAAAAAATCATTCACCGTAACCGGGACGGGGTTTTCACGACTAGTACGTGATCTTTGAATTAAATCTAAATTTCAACCTTCGATCTGACAATGATTCCTATTTTAATTCATTTAATAGGCTGGTTACCCTAATATAATTATCGTATCTTTCCTTTACAAATCCTGCTGATATTCGCTGCACTCGTTCAAGATCATTATTTAGACCGATTTCGTAGGGAGCCCATACACTGGCAGCATATTCCAAATGAGGTCTAACAAGGGAAAATACGATGATTTCTCGTACTTGATTGTCACATTTACCCAATACTCCTTTGATGAATATCTGACTGCCTGACCCACTGCCTGCCGAATAGCCTGACCCATTATTTCACGTATGTGTTTACCCCAGGAAAGATCATATGTTGTCACCCGGGTTCAAACCATGGAGTGTCTTCTGAGTTGATTCCGCTTAACGTATGCTGAGTGGGTACTTCAAATTTTCCTGAAAACCACGGGAGGCAAAAGGGAAATAACTGCCCCAGCATAATGTGCTACTTTTACGCGTCAATAGGCTTATCGCTTTTTGCTAAGAACCGTTATAGAATTTCACTTCTCACAGGAGCGCAATGTGGAGCACTTAAAGTACAGTTCAAGTCCATAGAGCATGTTTGGTGGTCTTCACCCCCTGCCACATACCCTCGCGGTGGCTTGTAGGGTATTGTGTAGGTGTTCAGTACACCGTCTGGTGGGTTGTACGTTAAACCGTGGCTTCCCGCGACCTCAATATGTTTCAAAGACTCAATCATTTTCAATATGACCCTCAAGGCAAACTGATCTTCTTTTAGTTATATAATTCGATGGGAAAAGTAGTGATTTCTTTTAAGAGGACGGAGGGAAGTATGGTGAGGGAGATTATGACTTCAAGGAGAGGGGCCAAGGTCAAAACTTCGCACCAGGGATAAGGGGGTTTCTATCACTGAGCTAATGTAGCCACGGAGCGCCGTTTAGAGGAAGGAAAGGTTGGAAATAATACTGTGATGTAGATTTATGTTTTATACGATAAAAAGTTTTTGACATTAATGGATGTAAACGAGATTTTTCCTCGGGGAAGTTATCCTTGTAATGATCAGAAATGAAAAAATGAAAGAAAGTACTACAATGGCCTAAAGTACAGTAAATTAGATCGGCGCAAAGTCTTATATTAACATGTATTCACATTATGCTTGATAATGATTGAATTTCAATACGAATCCTTCTTCCGCCCACAATAGATTGGCTGTCTGACGCGAAACTCAATCCTGCGTCGAGTATGGTCTCATCAGTAAGCTTAGGTATAAGGGGCATAAGTAAGGTTAGATCTTAGAAGTTATAGCCACTTAAAACTAACGCTACCATTTGTACGGCCACTACAACTGACTATATTTCTTTTATGTATGACATTAACTCATCTTTTAAACCTACATTCCGTGTGGATGAATGATTTTTCATTACCGGTAGGATTAGTTGGCTCATCTGTCACTGAGTAACGTGTAGATTATGACGTCAATGAAGCTGAGGAGTCAAGCCGGTGGTTACGAGTCAAGTAGATCATAGTGTGCGTCACACCGTTGTTTAGATGAGCAGGAGATGTGAAGGGCACACTCACAATGCCGCGCTTACACACTCCCCTCCGTTTGTTCAATTTCCGACCCATATTTGTACAGGAGTAGTAAAACTAGGACTACCAGTTCAAGCCGTTCGGTACACTTAACTCTGACGAGTGATAATTTGAGTCCATTCAACGACAGCCATAGTTAAGGCATTTCTTCACGAAACTGGGGTCAAAAGACTTTGGTGTCTCATTTGTCTAGCTATAGAATTCGAACCATGGGATTCCTGACTCAGAACCTTTCCTTCCCTTGAGGCTGGTGACCGACGTCTCCTTCCGACACAAAGTGCATTACTCAGAATGGATTTATAATGCTTGAACATCAACATCACGGAGACTATAAAGTACCAAGATAATAAATGGAATAGGATAGCTCCTGAGTCATCCTGAACGTCACCAAAATAGCTCCTGTTGAAATTTTTAATTAAACCAGTTATAACACACAAATGTACAATTGCAACTGCGATCAACCAAATAATACTTGGGACAGTAATAGATTACAGCGAAGATGTATGGGGAAATTAGAACACGTGCTACGATTTTGATGCAGAAGCATAGAGTGCATTAATTATTTTACCATGATCATGTTTCAACATTACTATCACATAAATGTTCCAGAACCAAATTATGAAATATTTACTGAAGTTATAATAAGTCCTGAATTATCAGTAATTAATACATTACTTTGTATGTATTAGGAATTAACTTATATGGGTATCGTGAATGAATATATTACATTTCTCGCAATATTATTATACATTAAAGCATAGTAAAGTGGTAGCATAATTTGCATGTAAGTAGTGAAATCACCGACTGGTAGGTTAGCAAACCTGTATGACAAGTAATTGTAAAATTTAAGCTCTTTTGATATTAAGTGATGGTTCCCTCGGTGTTTCACACCCTTAACATGGATTGGGAGGTATTGTGTCTATTAAATAGAGGGATGCTGGGGCAATCGCAGTTATGACCGATCGAGGGTTTGGAGACAGGATATTTTACTGACTGGAAAAACTCATTACTAGATGAGACAAGTGGCGAATTCACACAAAGTTATCGCAGCGGCCTCTTTAACTCCTATTCCTTGCGCGTTAAAAACGGGTCTGCTCTGACCTCATAACACTCCACCTCGTGTCTCGCCAATGCCGTTTCTTAATGACGGAGACCTCGGTCAGCTATGCTCTCCATTCAATCATCCTTCTTCCAATCAATCCCCGTCACCGAAATCTTTAAACTAATCCGCCTTTACGCTTGACTGCACTCATGGTCGTAGCAGATCTCATGCTACTACTCTAAGAAGCACGCTCTCTTCAGCAATCTTCTCCTTCAACGCTGCCTCGTGATAAGTCTCAGCGAGCTCTTTTGTGAATCCTTCCTGCTATCAGACATGATGCATAGTCTTTCGTTTTAACAACGTTCGCTTAAAAATGTTTTCATGCTATTGTTGAATCCTGATGTTCGTTATTTTTTAAATTCCAATTAAAACCACCTCAACATGTGTCATACGTGTGTAAAAAGTATCTTAGAAAAAGTATCTTTCGCGAAATATACCAGTCAAACCCGTCTTCCAGTCTCTGAATATCATGCACCTTTGATAAAAATAATATATTGTAAATGAAATAGATAATGTGCCACATATACTTTGGTTTAATTGTATTAAGTAATTGGCAATTTAATTTCTTCGAGGGTCTAGGTGATGTTTTACCCCTTGCCATACACCCTCGTGGTCGTTTGCATCGATATTGATGAAGATGTATATGTTAAATACTATACCAAAGTTAGTAGGCTTACGCTCACCAACTAGGTCCCTTCCATCAATGGTTTCTATTGACAAAGCTTTAACGGAACATAACTAATGTTTTCCTATATTTCTCCATCTCTTAAGGTTACGTTCCCATAATTCAAATCCATTCCCCGAATCCAACCCCTTTCCCAAATATACAATAAGAGGCGAATTTGGCCTAAGCTTTCGGCCACCTCCACTAACTACACAAACAACCTTAACATAATTACACATAAATATTCTTAGCTCAATTAGAGAGGAATAATTGTAGTTGTGACGTAGTGCCTAGATATTTACAGTATATTTAATTGCTGGAATCGGGATTACATGTAAACCCCTTATTACGGAGGTACATAGGGTTGCATGTAACCTTAGAGAATTAATGTAGTTGACTCTCAATGGTGGTTGATAATAATCTTCCGGCATAGGCTAATATCGCCTAATTTTGAGTCGCAAATACGCCTAGGGTTAGGAAACGTAATTTTATTCGACTGACCTTTCTTTCTTTTAATATCGTCTAACGCTAGTCCCATCAATGCACACATTACATGCACACTAAATGTCACGTCAAACACTTATTACATATCAGTGATTACATTTCATTTAATACAGTTATTATTCGTTTCACCCAATGGACTCACTATGTTTAATCAATATATTTATTACGGGCTCATTATATTTCACAATATTCATCGGTCTCTTTTCGGAACGTGAGTTATTTCCGACGAGTTCCGATATTCTGGCATTCAATCACCTACGTATTTTTCCGAAGTGCTTCGCTCTTGACCCTGAGAGCGAAAGTGAAAAGATATGATTTCAGCGTTTGTGAAACCCACGGCCTTACCAGTTGTAGAGCGAAGAAATTCCTCTTTTCAGTTTCTTGTTTTCTTCGAAAGAGGATACAACGCAATCCCGACCAGCTGATCAGCGACGTGGAATCCGTGCGAGAAGGCTTGGAGGCGTTTCCGTTTGGAATAAGAAGTTGTTTTTCGTATTTCTTACAAAAAGAAATTTGAGTGATAAAATCTAAGATTGGCAATGTATCATGTTGACATGTGTGTCTAGGTAAATTGACTCCGTGAAGATTATGTTGCTCAAGATATCCTTCCCCCAAAGAAGCCTGTTTGTTATTCAGTGTCCTCAAGTTGTTAACACATCTCAATACATTACCCAGCGGTGTCATGGTTTATTAAGACGTGTGCAGTGTTTCATCCGCCAACAAATCTCACAAGCCTGATGTGAATAGGAGTGGTATAGTCTTATGTATTAAATGATAACTGAGCAAGTTATATTGTGACGTGTTCGTATGCTTCGCGGTTACGAGTGTCTTGCCAAGAAGATTTTCTGGGAATTGCTGCAGTGAAGCAACACTTGCTGTAATCAGAGCACACTGGTTTTTCCCAAGACATTCCGTAAAGGTAAGCAACCACATGGTTTTTTTTATAAATCCTACTAGGCTGGTAATCCGAGAATTATTTATAAATATCAGTCGCCGAGATAGAAGAAAATCATTTAATCTTTTGGTTTATTTCCATTCCCAATGTTTATATAGGTACTCACGTTCAAATGCGATTTGCGTTCCTGAGTAGTTCTGCGTGATACCAACGAATTTCGGTGTTGTTACGGCAGAAGGTTTTCTATTATCAAGTACTAAATTTTGTTAGGAGTTCAACGTAGATACGATACACTCGATACTTCCACTTATTACCGGAAACCAACCGGAAGGGTGTTTGGCAGGTGCTTACCGTGGTTTAAAAAAATAATTTATTTGATTTAATTTTATAACCATGGTAGAGTATAATGGAATACCCGTTTGAACGCCGGGCATGTAAATCTGAAAATATTGGTCATGCAACTTTCTAGAAACTGCAATAATTCTTTACAACGTTAACTGAAGTCAAGTATCAGACGCCGTCTAAATTGAAGAGTTGGTAGACAAGAACTAAAATCATTGCTCAGTGCAAAATATTATGATATGCAGTTCTTTTAAAACAATTTCATTTTATTACAAATTTCAGGTAGTTGAGAATTACAAGAGTCTACTGCGAGTTCAGTCACTTTTTCCCGCCAAAACGAGTAGTTTACGGAAGAAATAGCCGATGGCGCTTTTAGTTTTATAATAAACTATTTTCGAAAACAAACCATGCTGCAATGAAGGGGATTAATAATTTCCAAAATAACTATTAATAAAATAAGATTAGCAAGAGAATAAAAAAATCCGCGATATTCCTTTCTTGTTTTCGAAATTATTATTCACGACGAATTCACATTGCACTTTGGTGATTGGTCCAGTTTGTATGACGTCATGCCAGAACGCGGAATTTACTCACGTGATCAGACATCGGTCTTCAGTATTCGTCGGTACGCGGTGACGGAAGGCCAGGTGAGTTTTCAGCCCCTGTTCAAGAAAGTTGTACTTTTAGTCAACTTTATACGAGCACATTGAGTTTGCAGTGACTTTGAAGGGAAATTGAAAGCACTTAGTAGCTTATTTTTCTCTACGTACGAAGAATAGAGCCATATTTCAAGAGATATACCAATTACCTCACGACACTTAAATTTCTTGTTTTACTTGGTCATACCACCCTGTAAATATTTCAATAATACTCTTTCCATTGATTAATGGACCTTTATAGAAGAAATATAGCAAATGTGGTGGTTACATATGTTAATGAATTTAATTTGTTACAGGAATAAGTCATTCGAGTTATTTGCGACAATAAAGCTGGAACTTCGTCATCGATCACATGAGTCCTAGTGAGGGAAACCTGGGAATTCGAGAGACTGGCTGTGAGAAACGCTTTTCAGCATGGTAAGTCCTCTGCATTATTAAAAATTTTTCTTACACGAGAGTGTATATTTTCACCTAAAGTTGTCCGCGTCTTTTTTGTGATTCTGTTACTTCTGATCGATACCAGGTCGGGACCTCTGATATTCTCAATTTCTCGCCGAATATCTCGAAGGGTTGTGTCGGGTCCCCAGAATTTTCTCGGACGTTTCTGGACTATTCTAGCTACGTCTCAACTTCATGACATTAACGCTGTTATCTATTGATCAGTAGATGATGTCCAGGAACGTGGGGTAAAGGATATCTAGCTCGCCCGTTTGAATTGCAATACCTGTCTGGTGTTGTTGAATCACCTGTAAATTTTTTCAAGTCCTGAGTTCCATTGACGGATATTGATAATGTGCGCGTTTAATATCAAGCTTTGTTATTCCTTATGAATTTTTTACATTTAAAATGTAACCATATTCGCTATTTTTTGTTTGTTCTCCCTTGAGTATATCGGTGTTTCGTTATTAGAAATCGTAAACTAGAGAGTTCATTTTTTTGAGATAATTAGTTAATAGTATTCCGATATAATAAGCTCCGTGATCCGGATTATTTCTCAATGTAACAGGATAAAGGGTTACTCTGAAAGTTCTTCAACATTTTTCGCTCAGTGGCGACATATTATAATACTTCCTTTCTTCACAACGTGAGATGATCAAAAGCACGTACTCCACAACAAGGGAGTACGTTATTCACCAGACTGGGGGTTTTTGAAGCGAGTTTCCCGTCTTTCATGAGCATTGTGTTTTAAATTTTTTTTCAATGCTCGGGATTAACATCTCACAGTGCAATGAAATTCAATTCCAGCTATGCCTATGTTTTCAGTTGCTACTTGAGTGTTGGTACTTGCGTGCAAGGACAATGCACTTGACAATCCATAATATATCTCAACCGTGTGGTGTTCATGATCAATGATTACATAAAAAAATGTGAAGCCCATTCTTTGAAAAAATGCGACTTGTGTCATCTACAAGAGGATATCATGAGGAGAATGTGAGAAACACATCAGTCAGGTGGAGTGAGTTATACCCACTGCGAGTTCGGCGGAGGGAGGGAGGAAGCGAGGATTGTGGGAGGGGAACATGACTGTATGTCTAATGGAAGGAAACTTAGTAGAGATTTTCTGAGGAAGGTTGCGGAAAGGCAAGGTAAATAGCTTCAATAATTTTATGGTAAGGGATTTAAAGAATGAAGTAGAGGCCGAAATTATGCCTTCTGTCGCGATTTGACGATATGATGCATTTCCCTTTGTTTACAGCTCCTCTAAAAAGTCGAACATCTGACTCTTGTTCTCATAAAGGTGGATACTGGGAGTAAAATCACTCGTATTGACCTTCTTAGACAAGTGTTTCGCGTTAAATGACTGAGCGAAGTTTCCCCTTGCATAACAACTTGTGTGATCTTTGACCCTTACGTTAATTGACGTTCAGGTTTACATTGGCAAGTCTCGTCACTATCATAGGAAATGTGTTCATTCTTTTGTGGCACTTGGCATGCATATATGGTATCCTAAGGAATTAGGTTTGATTAGAGAACTAGACAGTGTGCATCGTAGAGCAGCTAGGTTCGTCAAAAGGTGTTACGATAGGTTGAGTAGTGTATCAGAATTCATACAAGAATTAGGGTGGGAATCATTATCAGAGCGTAGTTTAAAGTACAGATTAAATCTATTAGAGAAATTCCAATCGGATAGCTTTACTGAAGATGTTAGGCACATATTAAAAACACCAGCGTATTATGCTAGATTCGACCAGCCAAATAAGATTAGAGAGATAGGGTGTCGTACCGATAGATTAAAAATGTCATTTTCCCCCGTACTATAAGAGAACAGAATAGGCAGCATAGGAAAGGGATAGGTGGGGGAAATATTTTAGAGTATTCTGTAGTGCATGATGCATGTCTTACTCCTTAAGGCCCTGCTTTCCTCGCGCCCGAACGCATAGTGCCCCCCAAAATCCGCCAGTTGTCGTTGGTGCGAATCTCCAGCGGAACCTCTGCTGGCCACAATGGCAATTATTAGGAATCTGCTGTTTCGCTTCAAGGTCACTGGCCTAGGAGTGCGTTGCAACGCTGGCGAACGACCTAAGTCCGGCATAGGAGGGGGTGCTTGGAGAGAGGCCCCTTGGGCCCTGTCTCACCACCCATCATTCAGGGGTGGGGGTTAAAAGAGGCAGAGACAAGAGTGTGTAGACCGCGTAGACTCCCGCCTCGCTTCCATAAGAACAATGGGATACTCTGGGAAGAGCGGCCTGGTCCTCGCTTTCAAGCTGTCCAACTCTTGGACAGGGAGACGTTTGAGGCATATTATTTCTCTTAAAACGGGGAGAAGCAGTCACAGAAACAATACAACCTAGATTATCCAATCGCTTAACGTCCGTTATTATGCTGGTCACCGTTATTGTTCCAATTTTCGTAGTGTTTTAAAGGGATTAAATTTTTCATTGACTTTACTGAACGTATATTTACATTAAGTACTCTGAATCAAATGTTTAAGCTTAGTAATGTCCACGAAAAACCCCAATATCTCGACGAAAGGTAAGTCGACAATATGACTTTTGTCCGCATTTTTTCCGAATTCTGACCACAGTATAGCGTAGTGGTATATTATTACCCTTTTGAGAGAGTTGGCTGAGGTTGGTTTTCGGAAAGGTTGTATAACAAATAAAATCATCATGGAGTATCATTTAATGGAAAGAAGTTTATTCCGTTAAACTTAATTATTGAAAGGATTTTCATAGGTTTTTACTTTTGGCTACGAGTTTCTTGCTTATTTTTTAATTCTCTTTGAGCCTGTATTATATATTCAGGATCCCGTATTTCCATTGACCTGCTGCGTCGAGGATCAATTATCTCTGGCAGCAGGCAACTTTTATAAAATTTTACTAATTTAGGAAACATTTCCTTCTGCCAGAAATTATCGTCTCTGTGCACCGTTTCACATTTTATCCCGTTAGGTGTCCACAAAACAAGATAACAATATTTTCTTTGAGTTATATGGAGCTGCCCTTGGATTTGGTAATGGAATACATGTCGTTTTTTAATGCCAATCACTTTTTTGCTTTTATCCATTAGCCAAAACGTAACTTTTTTTGATTCAATTGCTTCATATGGAGTTAAATTTCTTGCCGAAAATGGGCATTTGATCTCCAGCAGACCATCTTCTCCAATCAAGCCATCTGGGGTTGCGGCAAAATATGGATGCTCTCTGTCGATGAAGAGCCCACAGTCTTCAATTTTCCAGCCAAACCTTTCTCTAATTTCTGCTTTGGCGACGATTTCCTTTTCCCTTCAATAGGCACATGCTTCATTGTCGATAGAGCCGTAAATAATTTGTTTTACTACATTTTTGCAGCTAGTGTGCACAAGCATGTTACAAATTTTTCCGAAATAAGATGCTGTCAGCAATTTCCTTCTCATTTCTCTCCATTCCCCACTCTCCCCCTGCATAATTGTGGCCCTTTCAATCCTTCTCCTATCTTTCTCCAATACGGGTAAGCTAGCCAAAAAATCCCTCTCAGCTTGAAGGTACTCATTTGCTGACATATCTGGCCTTTGTGCGTTCGGTCCGTAAGCACTGTCACCTCCAAACCCATCCTTAAACAATGATTTTCGGCATCTTGGCTTGCCTTGCCTTCTCTTCGAAAACTGCAGTTTTTTTATCCTCCTTAGTTCCATTTTTTTGCAAAATAAACCCGGGCTTGAGAAAAACATTTTTTTGCTTGTTTTGTACGCCAGATTCTTGGTGTTGTGACGAATGGCGGCTCCAGCACATCTCCCTTGGTAGGATCTTCGAAGAGCAAAGTTCACCCGTTTTCCTCCGATCATTTTCGCCACAATGGAGTTAAACTGTTGTTGACCACATCGTAAAGTAAACTTCTGCTGTTGCGGCTCAGATGCTTTACGATTACCATTAGTTTCTGGAATATTGCACTTTCTCTTAGGTCAGGATAGAGGTTTGGCTTTCCGTCCTCATTCGTTCCTGCACAGAAGTAAGTGGCACAACCGGAATGTTCTCCAAAAACATGATTGATACGATTTTCAATGTCCAATTTCAAAGATTCTATTCTAGACTGAAAGGATCCTGGTTGATTCTTCCTGTATTTAATTGCTTTGATAATACCTACCCTCAGGCGAAGAACACTACTCCCCAGATACTTTCGCAAGAGAATGGTACTTTTCTGTCCCGGTTTATCACCTGCTACGGTCACATCCCTCAACTTTGCACAAAAATTCCTCATTAGGTGATTCCGGCACTCTATCTTTTCCACTGTTAAGCTCTTATATGGACGGGAATCGAGGACGCTCTTGTAAACATTGCTGTCACCATCCGCTATCAATTTTGCAAACCTTACGCCATAAAGTTCCTCGCTTTTTCTAAATCCCTCTACTATTACAGCTGCCTCCATACTCGTAGAACTTTGTGCATTCCCCCAATTTTTGAAGCAAACATGATTTGCAGGTTCTTCATTCTTCGCGGCGGATCTCATGCAAATGACGCAGTACCGATTTTTCACTCCAAGAAAGATCAGCTTCTTTGTGTAGTATCCAATGATTGCGCCCTGCAAATTTGAATTCAAAGATGAATGTAAAATATTATTTATCAGCACACTAATTCTAAAACTTTAAACCAAAAATCAACTCACCAATCCGGAGGAAGAGTTATAATTCGTCCGGTAGGACCTCTTGCACCAGCTACCGTCAGCAATAACGGTTAGCAAGGGGGTGCCATCGCTATCTATCTCACCCTTGGCTACAGCAAGTTCCGCTTCAGCCTTTACCGCTGATTCCATTTCTTCGTGCGCTGTGGACTCCCATGCGTCGCATACGGCATCATGGCATTTTTTGTAGCAATTGAAGGACATGCATGGTATGTCTAGAGTTGAAATTATTTCTTCCATCTGGCTATAGCCTCCACCAGATGATACGATTCCAGTCACCGCTGCTGTGTTGACATCCATTGAGGATTTATCGCGGCCAGTTTCCTCTGTCGAGATTCTTCGGACGATATTGCACATTCTGCATTTGAATGCAATAATGGACTTCAACCCTTCTCTCTTTTCCCAAATGACATGCATATCAGTGAAGGAGCACCCGAAATGCTTGTGGTCATTGATTTCTTTTATAGACACAAGTACATGATTTATATTTACAATTCTTCTTCCCGTTAATAAAAACTCCTTGGTATTTTTGACTTCTGAGTCGCACCGGATGATAAGATTGCTATCAATGACATCTGTTTCATTACCAGCGGTCTTGGGTGTCTCTTCCCGAGTCAAAGTGTCAATGTCCTGCCCAACCTGTAATGTGGAAAATAAATGATTAGGCAATGATGAAATGGCTCTTCCAGGAACTGCTTCGTTTTTTGATACATATATGCGGATGAATTTGTAGGGACATTCTCAGAGTTGGCTGAAATGAATTATTTGTACTCGAAGTTTTTAGTGATTACGAGGAGAAAACGTGGCAAAAATTCTTTCGGGGGAAAATAAAGATTTTTTTTTGAGATATTTTCCGTTTGTCCATCCATGTATTTCCAATGTCTTGATCCTACATAACAGTTTCCCATTTCGATCACTAATGTTTTGGCATCTTGGTTTCTTTTCTCCAAAGTGTCTCTTGATTATGCTGTATGCCGTTCTCGATTTACCCCTCATCATGCTGTCGTTAATATTTTCGCAGCAGCTTTCGATCCATTCGTAAGGAAATGTCATTAGTACCTTAGAAATTTGATATTCAATGTCATAAAAAATTAGTATTTTTTCGATATTGAATGTTTATCCTAATGCGAAAATTTGAAATTTAGAGGTTTGTGGCTTTACTCTCTGATAATGCAACATAAATATTATTTCTTGCCTTGCAGAAATGATTGAGGCTCATTGCAATACAGTTGGAGAACTGCCTCGTGTTTGGAAGCCACCTCCTGAAGTCGTACAGATGCTTCTCTTTAACTCGAAGATGTGATTCTTTTTGATAAATCATGCTAACTTAGCTTTTAAATTCTATGTATTGCCTTCATCGATTTGATAGTAATTGATTAAACCCGCAAGCCCTTGTGTTACCGTTTGGTTACATGCATTCAAACAAGCAATTTCAACGTTTTGCTTCCTCAACTACGTGAGAGGTTGATTCGTCACCCGTTCGGATAACGCTATTGAAAAGTTACTTTGAAGATCTCTATCGATAGACTATGAAATTGCAGTGGAGAATCAGTCATGCACGTATAGTCGGATCATTTCCTTTCTAAATTGTTCTAAATTATTCTAAATTATTTAATTAATTAATTCTAATATTAATTAATTCTATTAAATTATTCTAAATTATTAACTCAATTACCTACTAATTTATTCTATCAATTGCCGACTACATCACGCCGGAAGATATTAAAGTCGACAGGCAATACTAATGATTGTATAAAAAAACAACCGATTCAGGCGTGATGTAGTGGAAGTTCAACATATTAAAATGAAATGTAAAAGCACTTTTCCACAAATGTTTTAATGCGTACGACGCGTTTCGAAATTAGAACCAGAAAATCTCCACGTTGTACTCAATTGTAGCAGTGTTTCCAATTTTACTTAGATGAGTAAATTATCTTTTTTATGACAAAGAATTTAAGAGCATGGTATTATTTTGCAACGATTTCATGCGCCAAAAATTCTGTTTTACCCAGGCATTTTCTATTTTCTAATGTAAGAGGTAATTTTTTTCCAAAAAATTTACCTGATTTTCGGAGCCTTCTTCAGTAGTATCCAACCTGGAGAACACTTCGGTCTGCAACGTTTCTTCCTCCCGTGTGTTGCCGGTAGCTCTTGATTGGTTAACTCCAGAACGGTTGGTCCCTGCTTTGTTCCTATAATTACAGATGAGTAATTAGAGAATTGTATAAAAAATTTCTGTAGAGAGTGCGAGAATAGAAATTCATTCTCTAACTAATGCAGATGTGGTAATGTAATTTCAAATATTTTTCTGAACAACAGAATGAGTGCCCTTCTGACAAATTTCTATATTTAAAAAAATCTCAGCAATGACAAATAACGAATCACTACCAACAATTCAGGCTTTGAGAATAATTAGAAAAAATATTCACATACCTTTGATCTTGAAACCATTTCTTGAGGTTCTGCCCCTTGTTCTTCTTCCGATTTATTGATAACTTCAGCCGGCCTTTCTTGTTTCCTCTGCTGTAACGATAATCATCGGACGACATCTCGAGCTCTACACTCATCAGAGATAAATAGGAAAATATTCACTAGTGTTATCGATTGCTTGAAGAAAATTCAACGTTCGAATCGCAGTGGGTAATCAGATATTCGCAGATTACCACAAATGAATGTGAGCAATTATGACCCTCAATCCTGGGAGCCGCGAGCGAAACTGTCACTGTCCCTCGACTAACCCCTTCCTGCCTTCTCTCCCCCCCCCCCCCTCCCCCTACCGCCCTAACTGCTCCACAGCAGCGTTGCCGACTCGGTCTCCTAGAACGACACGGAGCGCCTATGGAAGACCCTGCGGAGAAAGGGCGAACTTCTTGGTCTCCCACGGACCGCCAGGGTGGCGTTTATTTAGTTTTGCACGTCCAAAAATCAAAGACATTATTAGGAAAACGCTTTTAATGGAACTTGAAATTTATGCGGGAACTGAATTACAAAGAATCAATCTTTGCCTGTCTGTTTAAATTTTTCCGATATTCATCACCAAACGGGAGTAAAATAGCAACGCGCCGACCCTTATTTGCAGAGCTTTTGTGAAAAATGTGGGAAGAATATCCTTTTGTTGTCAAAGGCAATACATAATAAAAAGAACCTTTATTCATAAGTTGAAGACCAACTTCGATTATCTTATGAGGTTGACGAGAAAATCTCTTCCAAATATGGTCCATATACGGACCGGCAAAGCCGAGGGTGGAGGCCCCATAAATACTATATATACTAACAATCAAGTTGCATGAGAAAATATAGTTGCTAGTTTGCATGTTAGTAGTGCATGCTTGGTGATCTTCACCCACTGCCACACACCATCGCGGTGGCTTGCAGGGTATCTTGTAGATGTAGATGTATATGTGGTACTAATTATTTGGTCCTGGCAATCCTCTCCAATCTCTTAATTTTTGGAAACAATCCCTTCGACATACGTAAGCCTGTACGATTTTTTAGACTCGAATTTGTTATGTACTCGGGTTGAGAATTCTCATCCTCGTTGTTAAAATGTTTGAACATTTACCAAGCAGCATTATTTTCCCGCAATTTTTATGAAGGGTCAATATTTTTCATTAATGCAGTATATCATGAATTTCAGCAGATGAAAAAGTGCCTGTGAATTTAGAACTTCCAGTGTAGGATCCATCGCGGCATACTATTTAAAGAGTGGCATGCTTAAAGTGTCCGAAGGTTTTCCTGTATTATATTTTATTTTTTATCCAACAAAGTTCTTCCTGTTCATTGAATTGAATAGGTTACTTTAACACACATTGATGTAGAGATAGGTCGATTAAGGGATGGCTAGTACATCCGAACTGAATTTCAATTATTTGGCGATGTTTAATTGAACTGGTGTAAGTTTTTAAGTCCTGAGGTCCGTTCACGTATGGAGACAATGCGCGCTGATATCACTGTTATTTTTCAATTGCGCTGAATCGAGGGAAAACATGGTCTTTCACATGTTGTGCGGTTAACGAGGCTGACACAGCCAGACACTGCAAGTCATTAGGTCACAAACAGCTTGCAGTGCACATCAAGTGGAATTAGATTAATTCAAAATGATAGCCAACATGTCATCCCAGCCCACTGAGGGGTTTTAAAAGAATTAACGAAATGTAGAAAATTTAATAATCTTTCACTCAATAATTCCACGCAAGTTAGAAGTATTTCTAAAAGCTTAGAGGAAGCTGGTAAATTTATACACACTAACTATGATACATATTCAACATATCAGTGAAGTTTGATTTCGGCTATGTTTTCGATTTTAGCATTTATTACACTGAAGTTAGAATTTGATTATTAAAATCTTGAGCTCAAAGCAACTGGAAGTTTGGGAACGTCACTCTATTGCCCCACTAATTTTACAATGAATATAAATCGATTTCTCTTGCTCCTCAAGCATATCTTCTTAAAAAAAGAACTCTGCATAGATTTTTAGTTATTCGCATTTAAAATATGAGTTTTACTAGATGCACTGAATAGTAGAGGCCTTTACGTTGTAGAAATCCATCTTACTGATTTGTGAATAAAAGAATAGAAACAGCAAAGTTTTTATTCACAAATCAGTTTTACTAGCGTTAACGTGGTTTTGAGTTCATTTTTTCTGCGGATGTGTCGCAATAGGGGAGAGGGTCATTGAGATATTAGACTCATGTTCGGGGTCAGAAGACCCCTCATGTGTTTAGTCTAATTTTAGGTCGAATGTTGAACTAGTTTTTCCTCAGTAATATCAGTATTCTATCGATATTTGAACACAATACCAGTACCATTAACCATGTCATGTGACGAATTTAAGTGATTTATACATTGTTCTTAGATAATTGCATTTATTTCGTCATAACAGGTCCTATGATTGTTTTTAGACTCAGCGCACTTGGTACTTTTTCAGCTCACCACTTCATATTCAAATTGTTCTTCTCCTAAAATCTCTACCTCGACAATTCTCTTCATCATTCCAACATGCCTTAAGATATGGCAGATTATATCGTCCGGCCTTCTCCGCCGCCGTACACCCTTCGAGAATGATAGTCCCCCTCCGTCTCATGATTGGTTAATATTGTCGGACATGGACGATACACTTGTAATATTAGGCAGAGGACGGAGACTAAGGATCTTTGTGAAAGTAATTTACTAGTACCGTTTATTAGAAATATATATTTGCAATACGTGAATAGCACATGAAAATTATTCAGCTGCAATCCTACCTTATTGGCATATACATTGAATTATTTACTAGCTTATTGTTTACTTCTATTGACTTCAACATGACGGCATTTTTATATAGTTACATTAGTATCTTTAAGATTTTTATTTTGATTGAAACGTAAACAACTTTTAAAAAAATTTACAATGAGTATACTATGACAGTATATCCTATTCAATATGGCCTTTTTGCAACTTAATGAATAGGAATTTTGACAATTGATATACTGTGTAAACTATATTAGAATTATAATAGCACATTTTTTGATTGTTTTGACGGCACATTAATGTAAATCGAATCCTATTTTCGGTCGTTGCAGGATGACGTCGAACTTCGTATATTAAGCCGCTTCCCGTAAGGTGACTTGGATAGAGTGAAGAATCTTCATGGGTGCCCGAAACGGAATAACAAGAAGCAGTGTCAACAGGACTAACATTGGTTTGCTCATGGTATTGGAGGACTATGGTAAAACTAACTTTTTTTCAGGTTCTACGATCTAAAAGGTAAAGTAAGCATGTAAAAACTTGGGTAGAATTCATCAGTTATTTTTGTTTTTTTCGTGTTTGTCATAGGAGCCCATTGCTCCACTTATAGACGAGATCAGATCTGATTCTCTGGTAAAATGTGAAGGTAATTTGGTAAATCAAGCTTGATTAATGGTGTTTATACTCGGTAAATGATGACGGTGCACCGATTCTATCTGGTACCGTGGAGGACTAGTCTTAAAAATATAAGGCAAGTGGCCACTTGCCCAGGTTAGGGAGTCGACTCTAGGCAGGAATACGTTTGCATAATGTGTGTTGTAAATCATGTGTTATCATGAATTTTGTTTATTGTTCTTTCTTGTATGTGTTTGTTGGTTCTTAGTTTTATTGGTGTATTGTATGTTTTTTGTGAGTAATGTTTTCATTTTTTATACTGTTTTATATATTTTCTTTCACAGATAATAAGGGACCTTACCAACGCAGGGGAATGCTAGATGGTAGGATATGTAGTCAGTTTTAAATATTTTGAATCAAAGGCTTTTCAGGCCCGTCGTAACGGTAGGGTAGATAGGAATTTGCGTTTAGCTGATAGTTTTATTTTGTGGATGCGAAGAATGCTCTAGTATTAAAACTCAAAAATAACGGATTTGGATCTCCAGGAGCCAAGTGCATCCCGGTGTACTTAGTTTCTGAGTGACCATTCCTCGCATTTTTATAAAATGCACTTTCGGCCTTCTGCATTAAATGTGAGCAACTTGGCATTCAATCTATTGCTTGCATGTTTATTATGTTCACTAACCCGCTCTCTCCTTAGGTACCTCATCAACGCCCCGGCCTGATAGGGGGTAGGATATGTAGTCAGTTTTCCAAATTTTGAATCAGAGGCCCTTAAGGCCCGTCCTAACGGTAGGGTAGATAGGAATTTGCGTTAAATAGTAGTCTTATTTTCTGGATGCGAAGAATGCTCTAGTATTAAAACTCAAAATTAACGGATTTGGATCTCCAGTTGCCAAGTACATTCAGGTGTACTTAGTTTCTGAGCGACCATTCCTCGCATATTTATAAAATGCACTTTCGGCCTTCTAAATTAAATGTGAGCAACTTGGCATTTAATCTTTTGCTTGCTTGTTTATTATGTTCACTAACCCGCTCTCTCCTTCAGAATCACCTCACCGCCCCGGACCGCATTGAGTGTAGTGAAAGTGTTTCGTGCAAACCAGTGACAAGATAGTGAGTGTCTTGTGGGTGAAATGTGAGTGTGGTGTCAGTGATAGCGAAAGTGAGTGCTAATTTTTACAGTTAGTTAGCATCAAGAGCACAAAAAAGACTCTAGTGTATTGTTTTTTAAATAAATGTTTGCTTGAATATTTTATGCTCCTTCCTTTACTTGCCCTTCCTGTAGCTTGGTGGTGCCAGCGGATGGAAATGAAGAGACCATGCACGACGGCCAACATCTGCTGATGCTTTTATGTGAGTTTTGCGTTTATATATTTTGTTTTATTATTTATTATTCATGTGTGTGCTTACTTGCTCTATGTGTGTAAGCTATTACGTAATCTTTAGCACTTATAATGTTTAGGGTTTTTGTATCGGTCGCTTGACCCGGGTCAATCCAGGTTTGGTTGTTGAATTCCGGTTTTGCCTTGTGCACGGGCTCTTAGTTTTTGACATAGGCAAGAGATACAATCATTGCGCCATTATGCGCTATGATGACATTTATATTTTTAGCCATTGTTTTAATGCCTTATTTTTGACTTAAATTCACTTTATTGTACAGGCTAATCAATTTGTTTTCTTTTACAGGGATTTCAACAATTTATTAAATTTTCTTTTGCAGGAAAATGTGTAAATGGTACGTTTGTGTTTTGTTGACTGGTGTATGCGTGATGATGAACAGGGTCAGCGCCGATAGGCATGCGAATGATATAGGTAGGCCTAGGGTATTTAAGCAGTAGATATAGTTTAGAGGGTGGTTGGATTTTAGAAGGGGAAAATAGGGCTTAATGACGTAGGTACTTAGTTCACAGCTCATAGTCCGCTTGATCACGTCGCGTCTTGCCCTGGCCCTGGGAGTGAATGCGTGGAATAGACCTCTGCGGGCCCGGAGGGGAACGCAGGGGGAAACGCCACGTTAAATAAAGGTTAATGAGCCGATGGGCGTAACCTCCTGGGTCGGCATGGAATAACGCCCCTATGTGTGTTGTGTGAATGATATAATTGGATATAATAATAACCGTTTTCAAATTAATCATAATAACTACCACAAAAATTTTAAAGTAATTTTTTTATTATATTGAATGAATATTGATCAACCTCTTAGGACTTAAAAGGATTATCCTCTAAGCGTACAAAAATGATTTCTCTTAGTGAAAGGTTTCCCTACTTGTGTCATCCGAAGTCACCTTACATTCATTTATCTCTCTGTGACCTTTCGTTCTGCGATTAAAATTGCTCCAATCTTATGTAAGATTTGAGCGGCTGTGTTTTGGGACCAAGACCTATCGTCTGTTTGAAACTTTTAATAGATTATTTGAATATTATTAATATTAATAAAAACATTTTCTGCCATATCATTACCTTTTTTGAATACCATATCCCTGTTGGTTAACGATTTTTCTCCTCGGATGTCTAGTTTAAATTTATTTACGTTTTCATTTCGTAACTATTATTTGCAAAAACACCAATGGACTTTGATTTTATGCATGTTTCGGCCAACAGGTCCGGACGTTTTACCTATAGATACCTTGGTAAATTTTTATATTTCAGTTGTCACTCAGACGTTATTTGCAATAAATTCATATGGAAAAATATGCAAAGGAAAGATTTTCCTAGATATAATTATCCTCAATATACTGAATGTGTGAATAGTTTAAATGTTGCCATTTTTTAACGTGTTTAAGTGTTGAGCAAGTCAAAAATAATTTACTTAAATGTTTTAGTTCATTCACTCTCCAGGTTTTGATTTGGAATTTCAAATACACGAATGAATGTCTAAAAGGTCTTTGGTGGATGGTAAATTTATTCCTGTATTTTTATGTTGTTTTCACCCTGACCCTTACTTTTTGTGTGGAATCATTCTTTGAGATGAACTTTTTTTTCAATATTGAGGTCATGAAACTACTATTTCATTGAAACCACTTGGTAATAATGGAACAATGATTTGAAAAACGATGTTCGATGTTGCTGCAATAATTACTAACCGCTGCTTTCTTTGCAGTGGATTATATTTATATGTTTATAACTTTCATCTACTATCAAAACTTCATTACATTATAGCTGCATTTTAATTCGTTCTTCGTTATAACTATGACCAAATTTTATTTCCTAATATTATCTATTGCCGTTTACTAGGGATGTGCGAGTAGCACTTTTTGACCTCGAGTCGAGTATCGAGTGGAGTTGTAAAGTACTCGCGAGTATCGAGTCGAGTCGAGTTTGTACATTATTGTACATGAGTGAAGAGACCCAGTTCTTACTTAAGTCATCGCAATTAAAGTTAGCCAGCAATCTGACTATCAAATGGCAGGTCTACCTACCTAATGCATAGTTATAACCAGTCAAATTAATATGGCACATAGCGCAGGCCAAAAGACAATGGAAATTTTCCAGTAGCTCTCGAAATAAGAAAATTACCTTCATTCCTAGGATTACTCTAAAATGTGTAAATTAGCTTGCAGTACAGTACCTAGAGTGTACTTAGGCATAATATGAGGCCTATATGAGGGACATGCCCTATTAACTTGTAATGAAAGTAAGCCAGGAAGCAAAATATTTGTTCTTAAGGAATACATAAGCCTAATTAAAAGAGCATTCCTTGTATTTCGCATTCCTTTGTATTTCTTTTCGGAGCTAAACACTTTCTCAGTGATGTCGTTTATGCCGGGAGGGTTAGTCCAACAGTACAGTGAATTTCATACAATATGCCTTATTTGTGCAGTAAATATTTGATAAGCTCGCGCCTCAAATTTATGATTGGCCGTTAATTACATAGTCAGTTTTTTAACATATACTTTTCTTCCTCTTCCAATTATTGGCACCATCTCTTCAAAATCGATGATTTCTGCCTAAACATGATAGAACTTAGAATCATAAAAATGACCTGTGTCAATAACCCCCATTTGCACGATGCAAGAACACCTATTATCAGCACGGGTTATTTCCAATATCCATTAATGCAAGTTAATAATGTTTGAACAATGAATTTTCATTCACGGATGAATGTGAGCAGGTATATAAATTTTGTATAGAGTCCTGTGGATTAAAGTTTTCGATTTATAAGGAAATATATTTGAACAAAAATTTATTATAGATAATTATCTATAGATATTTATAATTATCTATCTTAAGATATGACTAGGAACTTGAAATTAATGATGTAATTAATAATCCTAAATAGGAAATAAAAAAATGGAATAGTAAAACTTAAAAGTTTTATACGATACCTATATCATCCGTAATGCCCTTATAATAGGATGCTTAACATCCGTTACAAAATTTCCTTCACCCGTGAGTTTGAAGACAAATATCTCCAAGAAGGCTAAAGCGATATTAAATTAAAGTAAATCAAATTAAAGCTTGTTTATTTCTACGTTTACTGGTAGTATTAAAATATTTTTACAATTTTTTTTCCTGAAGTACGTGTTTAAGAACGGATTTTTAGCGATTTTTTTTAAAATACCGGATGGATCCAACGAATTCGGGCATCGTAAGAACAACACAGATCGAGATATCAAACTTCCTTTTCACATATTGTAGATAAGGGCTTTGTTAATAGTTATACGAAGTTTCATACTATTACGTTCATCAATATTTTTGTTATTGATGAATTTGTCAGACTGCGTTATTTTCCGTCCCGCACGCTTTCCGTTCCGGAAATCACCGTTTGGACCTTTCTCTTGCTCTCGAGTCATTAATATGAATCCACTTATGAAATCTCAGTAGAATTCGTTGATTATTTGATACCGATATATATTTATTTTCGGCTATAAAAGCACGCTCAAATGTCCAGAGCATGCCTGGAAAGGTAGCGCGCGCATGGAATCATCTGCTGCAAGCAGATCGCCTATCGCTGTGAATGATTCATGAGGACTCGACAATAGCGGAAAAAAGTATCACCTTTAAGAATGCAAGACAGTGTCAGTTTAAGAACTGACGGTATCTTTGGAAGCATACCGTCATTATGCCTCCTCGCGCAAAGATTTTGGAGACGAAGTATAAGATAATTTAAAATGCAATTTGTTTCTTTCGTCGAGAAGCCGAGAAATGTGGGGACAAAAGCTATCCCTCTTATCGCTGATTTTATTTTGGTGAATACTGCAACTTGTAAACTTTTATTCAAGCATAGGCAAGGATATTTTTCCTGTGCATACCAGAGAAATTTTTTTCGCGTGGTGTTTGGTGCGCGCGGTACCTACGGTAGCTTACAGCTTGACAACCTCGAACAGCTTATCTCTCCAGGCCAAAAGTCCTGTCACGTGGAGCTCGCTTTCCGAAATAAATACATAGGTACACGTTGAAAGCATATCAATTCTCCCAATTTGTTAAGTCATTTTACAAGTTCTTAGTTTTCAAACACGAAGAATACCATCAAAACGAACTAAATTTAGAACTTCCGCAAGCTGAGATAGCGCATTTTTAAATATTATTCGTAACGTAATTAGTAACTGAGTAATCTATTTTAAACTTTGTTTAGTCTAAGATAAATATATGTTCCATATCTTATGCGAAGAAAAGAGACGGCTTTTCATGTGTATCTTCAAGTGGGCGTCAAACTTGCTTCCCGGAACTTGAATAATTTCCGGCGCATTTATGCCTCAGTCGAAGAATTAATTAATATAACCAACTAAAAATATATTTTTGACATTATTTAACGTATAAATAAACAAGATTTAGTTTGATATACTTTATTTTAAAATTGAACTATTCATTTTTGTGATATAAACCTTCAAACTCAGGGGATGGAATTTTACAACGGACATAGGTGCTTTGAGCTCGAATATAGTCCCCCACCCCAGACTTTTTCCGCGAAGATTTCGGCCAAAAAGGGGGGGCTAGCTATATTCGGAGGAATACGGTACATATGCGGTTTCATGGACCGTGTAATCACAGATTCATCCATTCGTTCACGCAAACGTACATGAATCCGTTCACGTAAACGTACATGAAACCATTCACGCAAATGTAAATGAACGTACGTAAGTATATGTTCGTACGTGTTATCGACCGTGTAACCAGAGATTTAAACTGATTTTGATAATAGTCCTGTCGGCAGATGAATATATCCTGTCGGGAGATTTCTGAACCTATTGGCCTTGGCGGCTCCGTCGACAAAAACTACTCGACTCGACTCGACTTTCGTAAAAATACTCGAGTGCTCGAGTCGAGTACCAACTACTCGACTCGACTCGAATTTTCGAGTACTCGCACATCCCTACCGTTTACTCTTTATCTTTTTACTTATATCATATTCTCCTTTTCTTATGTTTTACCGTGTTTATTTCTTCATACATATCACGGTTTGTCATTTTTTTACTGCCCGTGCAGAGCGTTGTCTGACGTATGAAGCTCTACTTCCGCTTCAATTTAGTGACATGAATTGAGTTCATTCATTCTTCGAATATATTGTAATATAACGAGTTATGGTATTTATTTACATGAAAAGTGATTTCCACAGTTGACATGTCAAGTAATGATCATGTAACAATAATCATCCTTGTCTCCCTACGGTCACCAAAATGGACTAACACCTAAATTTTCATTACATTGTTTTTTGGTTTCTTAAAATTATGTCGCCATTTCGACGTAAATGGTTTATTTAACCACATCCATAACCAACAAACACTCTACGCTCTATTTCATTGATTCCTGGGTAAGTACTGATGTTTTCGCTAAAACAGAGGTAAATCCACGAGGTAATAATTTACCTCGTCGTGATTCCTTTGGTTAATGAATAGGTACATAAAGGGTCGTTATTTTCAATATGTAAGCTCTTTGTAGCAGACTTATTGAGAGCTATTAGGAAAAATTACGTTGTATGAATTAAATCAAATGTTTATTCCCTGTTAATGTATTTCATCCTGGGTATATCAAGCAAATCTCGCCTTTTTTCTCTAGGTATTTTAGGACCCATTTACAAAGTTTTCGTGGAATCTGGTTAAGTTACAACTTTTGTATTGAAAATAATTCTTTATTAAACATTTTGTTTATTTATCGACATTCACATTTGTATGGCAAACAATATATGTAATATTAGTTGTAATGCAGTGTTTCGCTGTTACTCTTCATCGGATAGCATATATATGTTATCCAAAATACTTATGATATAATTCAACATTAATTTTTTTGACATATAATATTGCGGTGAAATAATGTTATGCAAAGTGTCATTATCTGGTTAGTTTTTTTACTAAACTACGACAACGATTTTTACTTCTTGAGTTATTCTTCTTGAGAATCTGGTTAAATTACAATTTTTGTATTGAAAACAATTCTTTATTAAATATTTTGTTCATTTATCGACATTCACATTTGTATGGAAACAATGTTTGTAATATTAATTGTAATTGAGTATGTTATTCTTTTACTCGTCATCATATTTCATACATATGTTATCTAAAATGTTTTTAATATAATTAAACATCAAAGTTTTTGATATAAAATATTGCGGTGAATTATACTCGGCAAAGTTTCATTAGCTGGTTTGTGTTGTTATTAAATTATGACAACCAATTTATTTCCTGAGTTATTCTTTGGACACAGAAAATAGAATGGCAGTGGAAATTCCATCCATTGGCTATGTTTGCAATGCTATATTGTGGCATTAGGTTCGGAAAGTTGGTTATCTCTCTCTCCACTCAAGAGAAAAATTTTGATTTTTGGTTTTATATCGGCTATTAGACTAATATGAATAACATAAAGCATGAAATTGTTCCACGGAATCAAATTATATAATCAATATCTCATTTAATTTAGTTTTTGTGCTTGTTGGTGAGTTTGTGATTGTTGTAGTCTGAAAGTCGTAATGCTACATGCGCGTACTCATCCTAGTTGTTATGTTGAAATTGTGACTTCTTTTGATTAATTGAATTGTTCCTTATTCTGTAATATGTCATTTAACTGAATTATATGGTTTACATGACTTATGTAGGCACATACACTTTTCCCTTTATACTTCCGGTTGAAGTGATATCTAATCACGTTATGAATTACTAAAATGACGAAACTTGTTACGTCAGTATTTCGCTGCATTGCCAATTTGCGTTAAGGCTGCTTTTGGCCTAAATTTAGCAGCTTAATTATATATTTGGATAATAAATATCATCATTGAACGTTCGGACACGTTTAAAATTAGTTTTAATCTCAAAATCGTCTCTTATATATTTTTAATTTTACTCTTTTCCAATGAATAATGGTTCAACAGTTAACAATTAATAATTTTTTTTCAATTTTTTAATAATTTTTAAGTACTATGCCTTTTTGTCTATCTTAGCTGCGCCAATTTCTATTATGTATGATCGGATACTTTTATTTATTTTTTATTTTTCGTTAGTTTTCCATTAATATGAATTTTTTCCTTAAAAAAACTTTGTGTTGGTAACCTTTATTATACTTCATTTCATGTTGGAGGGTACGAGATATTACTGCATTAGAAATAATTCTATGCAATTGTACCTACAAGAACAGCACTCATTTCGCCATTCCAGTCCTTCTTTCCGACGGTTTATAAAAGTGAAGAATTGTGATTGTGACGATAAAGTGAGATATTTTCTGCAGGTTTTTGGTGAATATAGTTAAACACTTTTCTTGCCTTGCAAGTATAAACACAAAATTGTCATAGAAAAGCATAACTCAACAATCAGTTAAAAATCACCTTAAGTACCACGTTAGTCGTGGAATATTTTGATAAAATTGCGCCAGTACTGTGAAAAACTCTACTATTTATTTGATAACATTTCCTGGCACCGAAGAGAACGACTAATCTAGTCCTACAAAGGTAGTAACGAGCAAATATTTTATGAGTCTTGTATGTGTTATATGATTTAACCGTCCTGTGGTGAAGTGATAAAATTATTATCGTATACCAATGGAAATAGGAAATAATATTTATTCTGTTTTAATGATTTAGGGCTCTATACAATTTTGATACTTTAGCCATAAGTATTCTAGTCATACGCAATAAAAGCTAATATTTGCACTACATAACTCAATGTGGATTAAGGATATTGTGATCTTTCACCCTTTGTTGTACACCCAGTTGCTTGAATGGCGATTGATGTAAATTGTTTTAAATTTATCTGCTCTAGGTTACGGAATGGATTTGTTCACGAGTTCCGACAACAGATCGATAACGCAGTACTTATACACTTTGAAGAAGTAGTTTATACATATATACTTTATATAGCTTTTTAGTATGTTCATAATTCAATGTGGAATTTTAAGTGAGTGATATTCGTTTGATTTTGTCATATTGGCCAATTTCAGAGTGTCATGTGTTAAAAGTGATCAGCATTTATCTGATAAATGTTTTTCTTCGATGTTACATCGCTTATTTTTATAGCAGCTATGGATTGCTGCATTCGAAGCAAATCCTTGATGGCAGAAAAAATACTGCTGCTTACTAAGGAAATATTATTCGAACGCATATTATTTACGATGAAATATTCATCCAACGACATATAACATAAATGGTCAGTCGAATGTATACGGTTTATATTGCCATGTACAATTACGTTTATGTAAATAGTTCACAGAGTTTTGCCATAAGGGTTTTTGCAATTATTAACTAATTTTAAGTTAGTTTTAGATAAATAAATTAATTTCTAAAATATGTTTTTGAAAGAATTATGTGATTTAACGTTTTTTCGCTATATTAGGCAAATTTATTTTGCGATATTTGACATTGGACAATATTTGACATCCGCCTTGTACTTTTGATTAGGTACATTCCTTCTTGGATCATTTAGTGTTTTGGTGGTATCGTGATTGCATCCATCCTCATTCCCGCCAACAGAAAATTAGTGTCGGGTCTGCGGGTTGCATGAATTATAAACGGAGAAAAATATACCTGTGTCATGATGACACTACTAATTTGATACTATATTGTATAAATAATGTTTTAATTTTTTCTAGTATACACTAATAATTGCCGTCCTTCAAGGTTTAGGATATATTAAAAGAGATTTCTGCTGTAGTAGCCAGTTACATGGCCATAACAGCAGTGACGTTATTATTATTCCATTTCACATTCATTGAGATCTGGTGGCATAATGTTAACATAATATGTTGGAGATATGTTGTATTCTGGTGCTAGGCTTCAATACGAAGAAGAATAATCGACTGGGCCAGTATCCTCCGAATTTTGTAAAAATATACTCGTCGAATAAAATGTTACTATGTTACCCATATAAAACTTTCATATATATTTTTTCTTCGTATGCTCTGCTCACGTAGCATGGTGAAAGTAGGCATTTAGCAAAAGTGTGTGTTATTATTTTGGTAACATGAAAATTTTTTGGCCACTGCTCAAACTTTCAGCTACGAAGGATTGACTTTGCGTCAAAAAATACTCGAATATTTAACGTTTTATAGATGCGTCGACAGGTGTCTTAACGTTAAATAATGAAATTGCTTGTTGATGCAAACTTCTATGCAAATACTGGAATGCACTGCTTACGATTACATCATTCAATGCACAATCATACAAATGACAACAGAGAACCACTTGGTGAAGTTTGCATATTGAATTTTAGGATCTTTGATCTTTTGGGTGAAATTTGATGAAATTGTTCATTAATTATATACACTTTCTATGTGATATTTTTTTAATTTGATAATTTGTGACATAATTGTGATACAATCCTTTTTTTAAATTTCTTTGTGAATGACTTTCACTTTGTCAATTCCACCCTGATGGACCCGCTGAAACTGAACACAATAGCACTTAAATTTAGATGATATACAAGTTAAAGGCAATATTAATTCATGTCGTAATCGGTCCGAGGGAAAATATTTTCTCTAATGCGAGAGTTTTTAGTTTTTTTCGCAGCAGTTTTATTTTTGTATGCAGATTGAGCTTTAAGAAATATATTCCGGTATTATCAAGAATGGCTGATAACCAGCGAAAATTGACTCTGCCTTCACTGGTTGCTGAGAAATTCTACGAAACTATTTGGACTGAAAAAAGAATTTTCCCTCGTTCATAATATCACGACGTTCTTCAAATGTCTATCGAATTCCTTTTTGACGTCAATTTTATTTCATTTTAGCTACATGTCATGTTACTTCTTATGACTGTACGACGTTATTTGCAGTGCTCATTACTATCACGCATTTCTCTTTGGATTGAAATGCATAACAAAAGTTTAATTAAGATTCAAATTTTAATTTTGAACCTAGAAGAAAATGTTAGTTGTTATCCTTAAATTTATAATCTTTTCTTTACATGCGGTACATTTTTAATTTATAGGTAATTTTACATTGTATCCAAGGCTTCAAATAGCTGCTTTCCGTTTTTTAAATCGAATTTGTAAAATATATGGTATCCATAATTTGATGTTTTTCTTTTTTATGATTACTTTAAATGAATGTATGTCGATCCACTGTATAATTGTCAATCGTGATCATACATGGAGACATTTAATATTTTTACTGGATCGAGCATTAGAGTATTTATGTATTAATTTAGTATTTTTATTTATTTTCATTAAATTTAAAAAGAACATGCAATGGATGCAGATAGGTACTTTTTTCTACACTCTGATGATTTATTTTAACATGCAAACCATACTTTGATTCCTTAGCTCTCTTCATCAATTTCTTTATATTTCTATGTTTGTGAGATAAATACTCTCTTCGAAGTCTTAAATGACTTCTACGGTGACTGAATTTTAACTTATTTATGAAAATTAAAACTATATTTTTACGAAAAGAAGTATATTATCTCGGCACGACCGGCAGCTAATTACTGCGCTAAAACCAGTTTAAATTTTAGCAGTGGATAATTTAAGAATCCTTAAAAATTTATTTTTACTGTTTAGTTTTACTTTAATATGTTGTTAAGACTTGTTTTTTTATTGTGATCCTATGTCATGTTATTATTAGGGGTCCAAGGAAATCGCTTTATTGACATAACGCGAAATGCGGCCATAAAACGGTAGCAAAAAATTCATTACGCTTCGGACCAAAATCGAAAAAAATGCGTTTTTTATTGCATCCGTAGGTGGTGCAACTTATAGAAAATATACGCACTGAAATCACAGTTGGTCTCTTAAACCAAATATAACTTGATGCTTTTGGAATATAACAAACGATGGAGATACGAGTCTGTTGGTGGGTTTCGCCGCATACTTTATGGTGAGGTTTCAACAAATGGAATTCCGGCAAAATCATATCTATTCACGAAAAAATCACACTGGAACTGGTCGCCGCTATGCACGATTATAAATCGAAGAAAGCTCGTAAACATCATCGACGCTTGCCGCTCGATGCGAGCTTTGCTTACTCTAGTTACATATTCATCATTAATTTATACAAAGAGGCCATACAAAGTGCCTCTTTTTCAAATCGTAATTTAACAAATAGCTTATGAATTGCCCGCTTGAATTACTGAGAAATAATTCCTCTACGCTGCTATCACTAAGAGCCATTGTCGCTATATTCCGTCGAGATCATCGTCAGGAATTCGCCGAGATGCCCGAGTTTGAGATGCTACACCCTCCGAAAGAGGAAACTGATTTTAATGCAGTGAAATGTATTTCATAGAATAGTATTAATTTGTCCATTTATTTATTAAAATATATTTTTTGTCGCAGATAAACTTCTACAAAATTTTATTTGGGTTATTAATTGTTTTCGTGAGTTATAATTCAATGACCAAGATCGTTAACCATGTTTTATTTATCGCCAAATCTGATAGAGTTAGTAATATAAAAGGACTGGTATATTTCTGTTTTCTGGTCCATCAATTATCTGTCATGTTATAAGCGGCGAAAAACAGAAGCGTTTAACCCTTTCGGAGAAGTGGGCGTGGTGCAACCTCTGAGGTCATCGACTTCGTCCAATACCAACTGAGCCCGTGAAGCTACTTCGCCTTATCGCAATGGGGGGGACACAGCTCACTCCTCAAATGGAGCAGTTGCGACAGGATCTGTGCGAGTAGACCATCCGAGAACACCACCCCTCTCCACTCCCTTCCCTTTCCCTAAAAGCAGGTCATAAAAAGTGATCGCATTAAAATTAATTCAGTAAAATTATTCATACATTGTCCATTATAATGTCTGCTTGTAAGCTGTAGCATTTTTTCTCATGTATGCCAAACCACAATAGCTCTGTAATATGGAACCCTTAAGCAAAATAATACAGTTAATTAATTGAGCGAATCAAAAACGTTTTTAATGTATATTCGGTATCACGTTAATCCCATTGTGGAGGATCATATAAATACGATGACTTATAGTAATTATTTCATTTGCATAAATAATTTGATCGGAGAATATTGTTAGATCTTCTATTTTTACATGATGTAATAAATAAAGGAGAATGTAGTACGCTGTTGAATAGACTAAATTTCCACGTTACATCGGAATAATGTAGAAATATGATGATATTTTATGTCATGAATGTTAATAGTGAAAATAGTGTAAATAATAAAAATTATCCTAGTTTTGTACTGCATATAACAAATATTGTAACGAGCTCAATTTTTAGCAAGATAGAACTATTTTTAACTAATCACAGTGATAATGGTGTTTTTGATATGTACTATTAATAATTTATACAGGTGTTTAACCATTTGATATTTATAAATGACCAATGTTAATAAGATTCCTATTTTCTTCTTTCATCGTAATTTGTTTACCCTATAAATGTAATTCTATGTTTATAAACATTAAAAGCAATGTAAATTAAAAAATAGTCGAAATGTAGAATTTTAGCTTTTTAATGAACTATTTATACACCGTGTGTGGTGTAATTAGAAAACTGAACTTAGCAACTAGCACCAGAACAATCCAGTGTTGAATCCCAGAGTTTCGAATGTGTATTTTTCAGAAAAAAAAGAATAAATTAGAGTTGCATTTCAATTATATGCCATATGCTGTTGTTAACTCTGTTGTGCACTCTAACCTCCTTTTTTGCCACTGTCAACTCAAAGTTATGTTTGCCTTTAAACAAACACCCAATGTATTTGTAATTTAACGAGATTAATAAAAGATATAGATACAGTTCTTTCAAGTCTTTTTCATTTAGTTAGTTAGATAGTTCTTAAAGAATTTATTAGATGAAATTAGGAGAAGGTAAAAGGTGTGGATGGAAAAGGTAATAAAAGGGTATGGCGTTTTGAAAGAAGTGATTGGGGGAAGAACGTTGGGTAAGCGGGGAAGAGGGAGGAGGTTGGCCACGATCAGCGTCTTCATCGTTAGTCTTCCCGACAAACCAAGAGGTTCATAAAGAAGGAATCACTATGCGACCCATCGTGAGCTCCATTGAATCTCCCACCTACGACCTGGCCCACCACCTTGCTCTCGGACTTCAACCTTTCGTCGGAAAAACGGGTTCTTGCGTGAAAACCTCAGCAGAATTCATCGCAAAAATAAAAAATCTGACAATCACAGAGAATGCCATCTTAGTTTCTTTCAATGTTGTTTCTCTCTTCACCAAGGTGCCCAAAGATGAATCCGTGCGAATTCTGAGGAAATTAGTCGACCACAGTCTACCGGCGGATATCCCAAAACTGGCCGATTTCTGCCTGAGAAGTAATTATTTCCTGAGGGACAGTACTTACTACGAGCAAAATTATGGAGCATTCATGGGCAACCCACTCTCCCCCGTCGTGGCCAACGTCTTCATGGAGCATTTCGAGGAAGATGCCCTCGCCGCTTGCAGCCTAAGACCTTCATGTTCCATCCGTTACGTGGACAATATATTCGACATCTGGCCACACGGAGGAGAGAGAATGAATACCTTAAAAAAAAACTCAACTCTATACTTCCGTCGAAACAATTCAACCATGGAGTTGGAAGAGGGTGGATGCCTACCATTCCTTGATGTTTTCGTATAGAGGGGAGAAAATGGTTTCCTGCAGCACCGGAAAAAACACACCGATCGGTACCGCCACGCATCCTCAAACCATCAACACAGAAAAAAAGCGGCATTTGCTAAATCTCTAATAAACAGGGCCAGCGTTCTTTGTGACAAATCTTAGCTCAAGACCGAGGAAGAATATATACATAACGCTCTCGTAAGAAATGGCTACTCGAAGATCTACGTACGATGGAATTTTGAAGTCAATACCAAGCAATAAGAAGGTGACTTCCCGAAGCCCAGGGCGCGCGCCATCATGCCTTACATCGCCGGGACAACCGAATGGATCTCTCGGATACTCCATAGGGCTGACATCGAGACGCGGTTCTCAATCCTAATCAACATAAGACGTGCTGCCATCAGCCAAAGATAAGCTTCACCCACTCCATACGGAAGGAGCATATGACATTCCTTGCTCCGGCGGGAAAGTAGACGTCGGCCAAACCGGACGTTCCGTCGCGTGCAGACTGAAAGAGCACCAAAGAGCTAAAGCACACAGCAGCATAAAGGAATCAGCCATTGCAAAAAATATATTTTATACAGGAGGACTGGGGGATAATCATCAAATATGCACGAAGGAAACACGGGTGTTGTCACGGGAAAAACATTATTTCCCCCGACTCATCCGCGAGGCAATCGAAATTGGGAAACGGCCGGAGAATTTCAATCGGGACGATGGCATTTGACTGAGTGCCACATGGAAGCGATTGCTTCGGAAAGAGAGTTGCGGGGTCAACAACCCGAGGCAGCCGACCATGACGATCCTCTCAGGAGACACCCTAAACATTCACAGCGGCCACAGGAGGGGGAGCGGGGAAATGGTCAACTGTAATTCTCCCCTAGTGATTGTCACCAGACAAACACGCTATGGTGCGGAAGAGGGGGGACCCCCTCCACAAAAAATACCAGGTATAAGATAAATAACTTTAATTCACTCTGAAGTTGCAACATGGATAGGACACGAAAGATTGGTCGACAAGGCGCCACACGCCGCTGCTTCCAAAAATGCGTAATGGACAGCAGATTATATTCCCATTACATAATTGAATATACTAAATATTTAATGGTACGTTCTCGTTTACGTAAAACTTGTGTGCACAAGAGTATTTCCGACTTCAATTAACTTAACTACAAAAGAAGAGAGGTAGCCTACTGCTACCTGATAGAAACTAATTGCTTACCTGAATTATCATGTCCTCCTGACAGGGTCAAATCCAATCACACTACTAGTGAAATAATTGTCAGGTGCCGCCCGGAACTGCTATATACCGGTACGAGAGAATACACTAACGCACACTACAGCGGTTACATTATTGCAGACATACACGCCACGTCAAATACTAATTTAGCAACACTTAGAACAGGGATTCACCCTCCATCAACAATTCACTTCCCAACACACACTATTTGCACCTTCACACCAAGCTCTAAAAATATTTGAACAGCAGAATAACAATGGATAACTGGTTCTCTTCCAATAATTTCACAGCAAAACTTCTACAAGCACAGACAAACGAAACGACTTCGTAAAACCCTTCTCAGCCGATCGGAAAGTTCCGGCCTCGCACGAAGGAAGCGAGAGACTAAAAAGCAATTCCTACGCATCGGAACACGCCCTTGTAGTCCTTATATTCACGAGGAAGAAGTCAAACGCGGAATAGCTCATAAATCGACCAAGTTATATTGTCGAGCAATAAAGAAAGCTGGATATGAGCTATTTCGTAAATATTTTCCAACATGAGTATTTTTGGCCAATATACAACTAAGCACTATATTGCGATGCTAATGATGTTATGAACATTGTAAACTGATAATAACGGTATTCCGTCGCTTTAGAGTGCCTCGAGAACTGAATAACATTCGAGGAATGACTACGATTTAGAATGAATAATAATCCTATATTTCCTCCCATATTTCAAGAAGCTTTCCGGTGGAAAAAACCTCAAATATATTACATTTTATTTAGTTACGAAAATAAAATATTACAGAATAAATTCAAAGGCGAATTTATGTAGATTTTAAATGACCCGATAACTAAAATACCTACATGCCCTGCCAAACACTCCTGCGGTGGCTCGTGGGATATTTCGTTCATGTATCCAGAAGTAACGACAGAACAGAGGGTAGTAACGCAGGTTCCCTGAGATCTGTTCGAAAGTAAGCTCTTCATAACGATTTCATCATTTCCTTCCGGGATGCAATTAATTGAATTGAGAATGTAAATAAATATGACAATATTAATTAACATAAGGAGTTCCTCAACTGCTATTAAACCTGTAATCGCATGTGTCTGATGTATTCGATATAATAGTTATTCTAATTTAAACCCATTAGCATATGATTGATTTGGCAACTTTTCGTCCTAAGACTTCTTTGTACCTACGCATATAATATATAGATGTACAGACTATTGATGTATTTTAGGTACATTTCGCTAAACGGAAGTTAAATTGATTAAATATAAATATCAACTATAATGAGCTGTCCACGACCGAACGTGGGTGAAACCACAGTATAGAGTAAGTAGGGCTTACCGCCTACCCTCAATTATTACACGTACCTATGTACCTTTACGACGTATGCCATGGAAGTAATTATAAGAGAGCAGCAGAGAGATTACTAATTTGGGTCAGATAATATGCTTTCTACAATCATACCTCAGGATAAATAAATGCTTCCTCAATTACATTGAAGATATTTGTTTGACAAGTTAAACGGGAAGAAATATTTTGTTCTCAAAATGGTTACTACTTCGTAGAAGTAGATGTAACTTTGCATTGCACTAGTGATTTCAGATACTTTTTGTCGCATTTTGTTTTTTTTTTCGGCCCACGCTACCTCAGAGTTCTATCGTCCTGTTTCCTTTGTACATGGCCTTTCTCTTGCAGGTGGTTGCAAAGGGAAGATCTGAATGTTTTTTCAAGCGTTGTCTCATAAGAAAAGGTGATGAGTCCTCTTCAGTCAACAATCCCTGTCATCTGGTCTAGACCTCTGAATTATTCAACACCGTAAGCTTTAAGGTGACACTAAATATTCTACCACTTCTATTAATACATAAGTACTAATTAACTTTCAAGCCACATCTAGGGTGTGTGGCAGGGGGTGATTTCTCACCAAACTTAAAACTCGTACATGCACTAAAGTTAATGCACTCTACTTACCTACGGAGATTTCCATGTTTGACGTGCGGGACTTTGTAAAAAAAACTATTTATTACATGAATTTCTATGCATAACAAGGCCTGGAGAAGAAAATTGTGGAAGGACAATTCAACGGTAAGAATGGCAGAGGAAGGTCTCGCGTAAAATATCCACCGATGTAGAGTGTGAAAGAGAAGAAATACGAAAATATGAAGAGATTATCTGATAGGAAGGTTCCGCCTATGAGAACGTCTACAGCAGGGGTTCCCAAACTTTTTTGTACTGCGCCCCCTCCTGTTAAAATGGAAACCTTCCACGCCCACCTTCAAAGTAAATTTTGTGGGCATGTGAAAAAAAGAAGTATTACATTGAAAACAAACTAAGAATATTTAAAACAATTTTACTATTACAAAATACAACATTATACGTTTCAATTTAAAGAAATACTGGTAAGAGAAAAACAACGACAAAAAGCTAAATAATTTTTCTATGAAAGAGTTTTATACAAGTGGATTGTTAAGTTTTCTAAACATCAAGGAAGATTTTAAAAATCTACAACATAAAATTAGCTAAAGAATTTTATGGATTTTATTTACTTAGATATTTATATTTTTGTAACTTTGCAACGCCCCCCATTTTGGGAACCCCTGGTCTACAGGAAAGCTGGCTAAACTGTTGCCCGCTACGTAAAAAACGCGGATGACCAGAAATGCAGAATTCATCCAAGTAAACTGTGTAAACCTGGGAACGAATAAAGTAGCACATAATTTCTAAAATAACTCTCAAAACCTGTGTTAAATTTCATTATTAGTTAATTTTAAATCCCGTGCCTGACAAATTTCACGGTGTAATCTTGTCGTCGGTAGAGACAATGGTATAGGATAGACGTTATACAACTTTTTTAATTTGAAATTTATGCAACAAAGGCCCGCAATGCTTCCACTTCATAAGGACATCAAAGGGTTATTTAAAAATGAAGTGGTCTGGCAGTTCTATGTAACGCATCCTCTCAAACACTAATAAACCGATTAAGCTGAAATTTTGTAGGATTCTAGGGTATACTCTAGAAGGTTCTATAGGCTATATAAAAAGGCTCAGGGCCTGGGTTTGATTCCTGGCGACATTTATGTACATGGTTTCAAATAGACTTTTTCAATTTATGGTAGCACAAGTTTTTTCTTTCGCTAAGTAAAATAACTAAATATTAATTGATTTCTTTCATTCTTTCTGTATTTAAAGGGATAATATTAAAACATTTTTATTTTATACACCGATTTATTCCTTGTCCTCGAGGTTTATGGGCAATGTGTTATTTACGTTGAAATTTACTGTTTATTCCGAGCGTTTCTAAGGCCTTTGCCATTGTCGTCTCCGAAATAAAAAAATCGTTAATGCTTAAACAGTTCGTCATAGAGGGATGCCTTGAACGAAATTGTACTTTTTGCGAGGGTATAGGAAGGTACTAAAGGCATTGTAGGCTGTTTCAGGCTAAGGCTAAAGCAATGTACGCAAGGGGCATGCCCCGGGACGATTAATAAAACATTCATTCATTCATATTTTTACGTAAGCGTACGAGAAACGGATATCCTACGTAGAAGCGTACGTTGAGCTAAATGTCGTATTTTCTGCTTCAACTAACAACTTACGAGTTCATACAGGTGACTTTAAAAGCACGCCTAAATTGGCCCTTGTACATGTTAAGCACATAGAATGGAAAAAATATGCTTTTGGGGTATCTGTATGCGTGAATTGTGATCCATTGATGAATTGATGGTGGAGGGAACAGAAAATGAACTGTCTTTCTGGCTTTAACTTCGAGTGCGAAGGGACAGTAGAGTGATTAACAAAATAGTAAACTACGGCGTCGATTTCTGCTGACATTGTCACCTGTTGGGCGAGTCTTCTCAGCTCCCTTTACAATGTCCTTCGAGGGTTTTCCCTGGTATCGATGGATGGCATTCTAAAGTATTGCAACATCAGTATTTCTTCCTCGGCTTTTGCTACTTTATTGTTAGTGTGTCCTCCGAAATGCCATTGTTACATTGTAGTGGCTCTTTTTCGTGTACGGTCGACGGGACAGAGCTTGAGTGACTGTGAAGGCTGAATAGTGTCAAAAAGATTTTCATCCATCTTCCACAAAAAGGTTATCTGTCTCAGAAGTTCCAGCTTCAGGTACTTCAAAGAAGACTCTCTCGTAAAGGTAAGTGCTTTCTTAGCAATTGTGCGGTTTTAATATTTAATACTCCATCGGTCCTTTTGTCGCGGATAGAAGCCCTGTGAAAAAATTTCGTTGGTTTGATCAAAGGATAGTTAACTCTTCGAAATGATAATGAAATTGCTAACAATAAAGTATTTCTTCGGGATTAACGCTGTAAACATGTCTTAATATGTAAGATGCCTGGTGCATCAATGGGTTTTACTCTTTTTACAATCGCGCTGATCACACGTAACTGTACAAAGTATGTAGTGTATCAAGATAGAAACTGTAGTGGCTCAAGTAAGACACAAGGAAAAACATATTTTGGAACATAAATCTTTCATCATGGTACGTGGAAGTGTAGCTTTCATATTCAAAACAGTCATTACCGTTGTGTAAAGATTTATGTAAAGGGCGGTTGAGGGATATGGTGCTAGGATAGAAAAGCGTAAGCAGTTACAACACGCAAACATAATAATTAAATCAGTTCGTAGTTTTTGATGTCAGTCCTCACTTTACGGAAGCGATTCATTTATTCACATTCGATCGCTTAATTAATACTTTAACAATTCGTCATGGAGGGATCCCTTGAACGAAATTGTGCTTTTTGCGAGGGTATAGGAAGGTACTAAAGGCATTGTAGGCTGTTTCAGGCTAAGGCTAAAGCATTGTACGCAAGGGGTATGCCCCGGGACGATTAATAAAACATTCATTCATTCATATTTTTACGTAAGCGTACGAGAAACGGATATACTACGTAGAAGCAGGACCTTGGTATGTTGAGCTAAATGTCGTATTTTCTGCTTCAACTGACAACTTACGAGTTCATACAGGTGACTTTAAAAGCACGCCTAAATTGGCCCTTGTACATGTTAAGAACATCGAAAGGAAAATTACGCTTTTGGGATCTCTGTATGCGTGAATTGTAATAAATTGATGAATTGATGGTGGAAGGAACAGAAAATGAACTGTATTTCTGGCTTTAACTTCGACTGCGAAGGGACAGTAGAGAGATTAACAAAATAGTAAACTACGGCGTCGATTTCTGCCGACATTGTCAACTGTTGGGCGAGTCTTCACAGCTCCCTTTACAATGTCCTTCGAGGGTTTTCCCAGGTATCGATGGATGGGTTTCCCCATGGCAATCTAAAGTATTGCTACATCAGTATTCCTTCCTCCGCTGTTGGTACTTTATTGTTAGTGTGTCCTCCGAAATTCCGTTGTTACACTGTAGTGGCTCTTTTTCGTGTACGGTCGACGAGACAGAGCTTGAGTACACTGTGAAGGCTGAATAGTGTCAAAAAGATTTTCATCCATCTTCCACAAAAAGGTTATCTGTCTCAGAAGTTCCAGCTTCAGGTACTTCAAAGAAGACTCTCTCGTAAAGGTAAGTGCTTTCTTAGCAATTGTGCGGTTTTAATATTTAATACTCCATCGCTGCTTTTTTCGCGGATAGAAGCTCTTTCGTTGGTTTGATCAAAGGATAGTAAACTCTTCGAAACGACAATGAAATTACTAACAATAAAGTTTTTTTTCGGGATTTATGTAAGATGCCTGGTGAATCAATGGGTTTTACTATATGGTTCGCAAACTGCAACATATTCGCTGATCACAGGCAACTGTACAAAGTAAGTGGTGTATCGAGATAGAAACTGTAGTGGCTCAAGTAAGACACAAGGAAAAACATATTTTGGAACATTAAGCTTTCGTCATGGTACGTGGAAATACCGTTGGGTAGCGATTTATGCAAGGGGGGTTGAGGGATATGGTGCTAGGATAAAAAAGCGTAAGCAGTTACAACACGCAAACATAATAATTAAATCAGTTCGTAGTTTTTGGTCTCAGTCCTCTCTTTACGGAAGCGATTCATTGATTCAGATTCGATCGCTTAGAATTTCCGTGAGTATGCAAATTTGTGGAAATGCTAATTGGATAAATTATATCAGTTCAATTTTTTAAAAAATCTCCTTTAATTCGTCTATTTATACATAAAATGATCATTTTAAGTAATAATTTTCTGTTATTGAAACTGGATTTTTTATACACGTAATCGTTGGATTTGGAGCATTGTCATTTTTTCGAACTTATTTATTAATTATTGTTACTTTTTTGATAAACGCCATGTCGACTATTCCCATATTGCAGCAGTTCCAAGCGCCGATAGTTTTCTATCGAAGAGAAATTGGCAATATTGGAAGCTGTACACCGTGGCGGGATAAAAGCCGAAGTCGCCCGCAGATTTCAGATTTCTATTTCAACGTTTTCAACAATGCTGAAACAGCGAACTGAAATCATCAACGCCTACAACTAGATCCGTCCAGAAAACGACAGAGCACTGGGTTTAACGACGATCTTGATCGTTTAGTTTTCAATTGGTACACCGAAGCAAGATCAAAATTAATTCCCGTATCAAAACCCATACTACAGGGACAGGCGAGAAATATGGCACTTCGTTTGGGCATGGAAGATTTTGAGGCTTCCAACGGATGGCTATATAGTAAGTTTAAAAAAAGTAGGAACTTGGCCACCTTAAAAATTTCTGGGGTTCAGGCATCAGTTGATTCCGAGATTTGAGAAAATTGGAGGGAAAGGTTGCCAAAATTGATTGGGCAATACAAATCGAAAGACATTTTTAACGCTGATGAAGCAGGATTTTTCTACTGTCTGATCCCAGACCGCACACTGAATGTGAAGGGAGAACTTTGCCACGGGGGGAGTAGGAATAAGGAGAGATTTATTGTGCTATTTTGTGCAAACAGAGATGGCTCCTCAGGGATGAAATTACCTCCACTTGTAATTGGAAAATTCAACAAACATCGTTGTTTAAAAAATGTACGACAGCTACCATGTCCCTACAAGCACAACAGAAATTCTAGGATGACCGCTGAGATATTTCGTGAATGGGTCGTTGGGGTTGACGCGTGAATGGGAGGTCAAAATAGAAAAATTATGTTGTTTGTTGATCGCTGCTCGGCCTACAAATTGGAAGGTTAAATTTAAGAAACGTGACGATGGTTTACTTCCCGCCTAACTGCACTAGTCGGCTACAGCCACTGGACAAGGGAGTCATCTCCCACGTAAAGAGGGCGTTCCGGCGACAATTGGAGCAGTATTTACTTGGAAGGATGGAGAGTACCAGCACCCCAGCTCTTCTCATTGTCAGATGGAACATTCTCCAGACTATGCAGCGTATGTGTTTTTGTTTGGATGCCGTTTCGCCAGATACGATAAAAGATTGCTTCGCTTGGGCAGGGTTTAATGAAAGTGGGTCAAATTGTGAAAAGAATGCAAGCCTAGGGGATGAAGACTGGGAGGAACTGACGGGCAGGCAGAACATTCGAGACGTTTCATTTGATGATTACGTAAATGTCGACGAAGGTGTAGTGACGTGCTCTGCTGAAAGTGGGGCGAGTGAAAAAGAGGACGCAGTAGGGATGTCACATCGACATCGATGTATCGGACTACTCAAAGTTTTTTTCCGATACATCGAAAACATCGAGTGGTAAGACAATCGATGTAACATCGACTCGATGTATTCAAAACATTCAACATCGCAGCGATGTTTTAGGAAACGAGCGGTATAATAAATGTTTTTGGTTGACCAATAATTCATTTTTCTGATTAGTATAAGCCTTTTAAGAATACGAACGAACCTTCCCTAATTACGCCATCTATCGTTCGCGTGTAGGAAAACAAGTGAAGGTATAAAATCGTTCATGTTTTCATCCCAGTGTTGCCTTCCAAGAAAATGATCCGCCATGCCTACATCAGTACTTTCTGAGAGGATTGTATCAGCTCTCAACTTGGTGGTACAAGATAACAGGAGTAGGTTGGGGTCGCTGCATATTAAGCAAAGAGTGTTCCTTACCGATATTGGGAGGTTTAAACGTTTTAAACCGACTGTTTTTCAATTTGATTTCTTTAATACTACCAAGCTTAGAATATTTTTAGGGAACATGTACACCCACTTTATTCTGTTATTTGTTTTTTGTTGCATTATGTTTATTTATCTTTATTTCATAATTGTTCAATATTTTACTAAATAAGGTCCGATGTCCTAATAATTTTTAAAATTGCAAGTTTTTAAGAAGATGCAAAATTTCTGATGCATAATACCTAATACCTCTATGATAATACCTAACCTCGGATATGAAGGCATAAAAACTCGATACATCGAAACATCGATGTTTTTTGTAGATGAATGAGTGAGTGGTGAGTACTTTTATAAACATCGAAACATTGACCACTCGATGTTATTTAGCCGATGTGGCATCCCTAGGACGTAGCCATATTTGTTTGAATTTTTTTACTGCATCTTGAGTTTAGTTAACAGGACTGCTGCGGAAGAAATTGCCAATTGAAGTTTCCTTTTCGCCCTCCCCCATACCCCATTATCATTGGTTCCCCCTTCCTTTCCTCCCCATTCCACTCCATTGATATTTATTCTAGGTGGTCCTCCCCACTAATTCACTTAAAACCCCTGTGTTGCAAGTGCTCTCCCTTCAGCTCGCTGAAGAGGGCCACCTTTTGGCCGAAATACGCGTATCCGAGGCACATCCTCGTTTTGTCCTTCCTTTTCAACATTAACTACGCTCTTTTCGAGCTCTCTTCTCCCAGTAGGTGTGCCCATTTGAGTGTGCGAGTGAGTGTTTTTTCTGAATGCTTGTGAGTGTGTTTGCGTTCATATCCCAGGCATCTTGACCAGGGTCCCATCAGTCCTGTGAATGATCCCAGTTGGGTTGAGTGTGTGTGTCTGTGGTTGTGTCACTGACGAGGAAGTAACATTCCCGTAAACTACCCAGTAGGGTTTTCTGGTTGAGACGCTGTAGTTGGTCACTGCTGTGGAATTGGCCCTCCCGCAAACCAACACAGCAATTGTCCTGGACAAGGGTTGCCAATTTTACGGCCAATGGAGAATTTTATATTATTTGTCACGAAGTTGCAGATAGTAGCTCAAATTTCAAGGTAGCATTACGATGACATTAGAAACGTTAAAAATACCACATATACCGCGTTTATTGCAACGCAACATTTTGTTGTAAAAATAACTTCTTCAAGAACGGTGCCTAACATAATGGCAATCGAAAGATGAATACAAATGGTACGGAAAATGTTAAATATCGCAAAGACGTATTTCGTAATACGTCAATTTCTTGTCTTTTCTCTGGTTCCTTGTACAAAAAAATTTGAATTTTTCTATTAAACGTCCAGGGGATTTTCAACGTCAAACCATGATAATAGCGGAACATCGGTTTCTATTTCCTTAATCAAAATTCAATTTCGCCCCCAATCGTCGAGTTTCTTCTGCCATTGTTACATTACCAACAATATTTATGGTGAATTTTTTACCCTAAAAATTAATGAAACGGTATTTGACATGTGAAACTGTGAATGGGGTATTACACTGTACAGTGTAATAATCCATTTATGGAATTAATTAAGTTCGAATACAGATCGTAGGGCAGTTGTTTACCTCGTTGAAAGAATGTATTTTACTTTTAAAAGAACACAGCAATTAAAACAAACAACTAGTGAATTTTTACTTCATCTGCTGAAAAAACCGCGGATCCACGGCTGATCGCCATGCAACGTCATGTAGGAACGTCACGGTCCCGATGGCCAATTATTTTCCCCTTCTATAACAGGTAGTTCATTACGCAATTCTTCAGGAAGTAGTACAAGAAGCTACTGGATACATTTATGATGTCACTTATTAACTACCGTAAAAACCAATGCTTATTTGGCTCGTTTACTCCTACTTCTTGCTTACGACAAGAAGAGCCCCTGGACAAATGCTGAGGTATGCAACCCACCACGCCCGATGATTAACGAACTCACCGTTAACGAGCACTGGAAAATTTGGGTTTTACTGCAATTTGTTCCACACGAATAAATTGAAGTAATAACATAGGGATTCACCAATGTATTTTCCTTATTTCTCCTTGATGCAGGTGATTTTCAAAGGGCAATTAAGCTTGAAAGCTAGTCCATAAGGTTAAAGTCATGCCAGAAGACATATCAAACAATGGTCAATGCTGAACAGGAGCATAGAAGAGTAAGATTTCCAAAGAAAACAACTTTACCTAGAGAGGGATGCACGGAGGATGATAATCCTCCATCCTCCTCAAAAACATTATAACTCCCCCCACCATCTATGGGACCACAAGAGGAACAAGAACTGGAACCAGAGCCTTCATGGCAAAGACAGCCAGGTTAGAATGTACTGATACCTTAATATATAGTGTTACTATGAATTATGAGAGAACGACTTTGGTGCTAAAACATGACTTTATAATGTTGCTTGTGAAATTTTATTTCCATGTGATTGGAAGCTTTATTTGAAGGCATGGATTTTCGATCCAATTCATTATTTTATTACTTAAAATTTCACTTCTTCTAGACGTTAAGATTGAAGAATGCATTGACATATTGGTACCAGTAGAGGAAGGCAAGAACATTACAGTTTCTTACACTTCCTTTTTTTGCTAATGTAGACCATTGCTGTTCACAGAGTTCCTCAGAATTTTCTCAAATAACATAGCCATTCATTTTTATAGCTAAACTTTGATTAATGCTGATAGGTGATATTTTTTCAGGCATGAAAAATGATGATTAGCATGAGAGGCTATTCTCATTGGAAAAGGAAATGGCGATAATAAAAGAGCATGTGTGTGCTATCAGAGAAAACACAACCACAATAATGGAACAACTAAAATGGGGCATGGAGTTAAAATAAATGTCCGACCAGATTATGAGCCGCCAATACTTCTTCCAGTCCAGTCCAAAGAGCAACTTATAGAATTGGAAAGCATTTTAGAGCATAACAAAGAGTTCAAGGAGTATTTGGTGAGTGTGCTTCTTTCTAGTCTACCTCATAGGGGAATAACAAAACTTTAATATATATACTATTTTCCTTACCCCAAACAACATATGTATCTTATCGCAGAGAAACTTGATGGGAGAGATGGAGTCAAAGGACTTAGATCAGTTCGTCTGGAACAATTTAACAAAGATTATGAGGAACAGTGTGGCAAAACAATTCACTTGGCTTGGAAAAGCTGATAAGACAAAAAATACATTAAAGGATCTGAAATGTATTGTCAGCACTTAAGCAGGTATGTTTTTTTAAACTATTCAAATGAATTTTATGATACTACAATGACAATATTTTTAAAGTGCAAATTTTTTACCAATGTGATGTCAGCAAGGAGTAAAAGCCTTCATGAAGAGAAATAGTTTGCCAGGGAAATATCAAATTTGCTCTATCAAAGTGGAAGGAGAAAGAATGAATAGTATCCGTACATCTGTAAAACCCAAGATCATTTGGCTTACTTAGATTCTTTTTATAGAATTAACTCTTTAATGTCATTCAACATAGGGTATCATGTTCATTTAATGTTTTGTGTGTTCCTGTATTTCATTTTTACACTGTATTTGTGTTAGACTGCTGTCTCTGATTCTTGTCTCAATTCTTTGTATGGTATTATTACCTGAAATTTCTATTATAATGAAAATGTACTCCATACCTATTGTGTTTATTTTTGTGTGTTTCTGTATTTCAATATGACAGCTTACTGTCATTATTGTACCTTAACATGCAAAAGGGCTTTGCCCATAAATAAAATTGTTATTATTATTAACTGTTCCATGCAATATGTTATCATAAATTTTATTTTCTGAGCTTGGAATTTGTTTCCCAGATATTTCCTTATGTAACTTGAGATGAATGGGCGCATTGATAACTTAAGTTATTATTCTGACAAGTTATATTTTTGATGTATTAGACTACTTCTAATTAGACTATTTCCAATGCAGGGCTATTCCCCAGAATGCAAGCTCACAATTTGTGAAACTGTTCCATTCAGCATTTTTCCTGAAATGACAAGGAATCTAATGAATTGATATATCTATATGATGTGTCGTGGTCATGCATTTCTTCTGTTGTTGCTAAGGACTGGTGGTGACCTGAGTTATCATGAACAAGTGCATAAATTATATTTTCTGAGTTTGGAATTTGTTGTCCATAGTGTTCCTTGTGTAGGTTGTGAAGAATAACTTATGTTATTATTCGGACAAGTTATATTCTTTGTACCAGACTGATTTCTAATGCAGGGAAATTCCCCAGATTGCAAGCTCACAATTTGTGAAACTGTTCCATTCAGCATGACAAATACATTTTATGCATTATGTAAGGACAAGAAAACTTATTTTTCCTACTAAAATATTTTGGATAATATTATTTTTTTTGGTGAACTATGCTCATATGAATTATGATACACCTCTGTTCAAATTTCCACTTCATTTTCTGTTTCTTAAGAATTGAGTGTGAATCCACAACACACTCAATTGAGTACAATTGTTTCATGCTTCAAGAACGGTGCCTAACATAATGGCAATGGAAAGGAGAATACAAATGGTACGGAAAATGTTAAATATCGCAAAGATGTATTTCGTTATGCATCAATTTCTTATCTTTTATTGGGTTCCTTGTACAAAAAAATGTGAATTTTTCTATAAAACATCCAAGGGATTTTCAACGTCACATCATGACAATAGCGGAACATCGGTTTGTATTTCCTAAATCAAAATACAATTTCGATTGTCCTTATTCGTCGAGTTTCTTCTGCCATTGTTACATTTACCAATAATATTTATCGTGAATTTTTACCATAAAAATTAAGGAAACGGTTTTTCACATGTGTAACTGTGGATAGGGTATTACACTGCACAGTGTAATAATCCATTTATGGACTTAATTAAGTCCGAATTGAGTTCGTAAGGCAGTTGTTTAACTCATTGAAAGAATGTAATTTACTTTTAAAAGACAACAGCAATTGAAAAAAACAACTAGTGTATTTGTACTTCACCTGTGGCAAAATCCGCGGATCGACGGCAGTTCGCCACGCAACGTCATGTAGAAACGTCATTGTCCTGATGGCCAATTATTTTCCCCTTCTATAATAGGTAGTTCATTATGCAATTCTTCAGGAAGTAGTACAATAAACTATTGGATACATTTATGATGTCACTTATTAACTACCATAAAAAACCAATGCTAATTTGGCTCGCTTACTCCTACTTCTTGCTTACGACAAGAAGGGCCCTTGGAAAAATACGGAGGCATGCAACCCACCACGCCCAACTATTAACGAACTCCCCGTTAACGAGCACTGGAAAATTTGGGTTATACTGTAATTTGTTCCACACAAATAAATTGAAGTGATAACAAAGGGATTCACCAATATATTTTCCTTATCTGTTCTTGATGCAGGTGATTTTCAAAGGGCATTTAGGCTTGAAAGCTTGTCCATAAGGTTAAAGTCATGCCTGAAGGCATATAAAACAATGGTCAAAGCTGAACAGAAGCATAGAGGAGTAAGATTTCCAAAGAAGACAACTTTACCTGGAAAGGAAAGCACGGAGGATGAAAAATCCTCCATTCTCCTCAAAAACATTATAACTCCCCCCACCTCTATGGGACCACAAGAGGAACAAGAACTGGAACTAGAGCCTTCATGGCAAAGACAACCAGGTTAGAATGTACTGATACCTTAATATATAGTGTTACTATGAATTATGAGAGAACAACTTTGGTGCTTAAACATAACTTTAGAATGTTACAGTGAAAATTTATTTCCATGTGATTGGAAGCTATATTTGAAGGCATGGATTTTCGATCCAGTTCATAATTTTATCACTTACAATTTCAATTCTTCTAGACGTTAAGATTGAAGAATGCATTGACATATTAGTACCAGTAGAGGAAGGTAAATACATAACAGTTTCTTACAATTCTTTTGTTTGCTACTGTAGACCATTACTGTTCACAGAGCTCCTCAGAATTTTCTCAAATAACATAGCCATTCATTTTTATAGCTAAACTTTGATTACTGGTGATAGGTTATATTTTTTCAGGCATGAAAAAGGATGATTAGCATGAGAGGCTCTTCTCATTGGAAAAGGAAATGGCGATAATAAAAGAGCATGAGTGTGCTATTAGAGAAAACACAACTAAAATAATGGAACAACTTAAAATGGGACATGGAGGCAACATAAATGTACCACCATGCTATGAGCCGCCAATACTTCTTCCATTTTAGTCAAAAGAGCAACTTTTAGAATTGAAAAGCATTATAGAGCATAACAAAGAGTTCAAGGAGTATATGGTGAGTATGCTTATTTTTAGACTACCTCATAGGAGAATAATAAAACTTTAATATGTTATTTTCGTTACCCCAAACTATATATGTATCTTATCGCAGAGAAACTTGATGGGAGAGATGGAGTCAAAGGACTTAGATCAGTTCGTCTGGAACAATTTAACAAAGATTATGAGGAACAGTGTGGCAAAACAATTCACTTGGCTTGGAAAAGCTGATAAGACAAAAAATGCATTAAAGGATCTGACATGTATTGTCAGCACTTTGGCAGGTATGTTTTTTTAAACTATTCAAATGAATTTTATGTTACTACAATGACAATATTTTTAAAGTGCATATTTTTTACCAATGTGATGTCAGCAAGGAGTAAAAGCCTTCATGAAGAGAAATAGTTTGCCAGGGAAATATCAAATTGGCTCAATCGAAGTGGAAGGAGAAAGAATCAATAGTATCCGCACATCTGTAAAACCCAAGATTATTTGGCTTACTTAGATTTATTTTATAGAAATAACTCTTTAATGTCATTCAACATAGGGTATCATGTTCATTCAATGTTTTGTGTGTTCCTGTATTTCATTTTTACACTGTATTATTGTGTTAGACTGCTGTCTCTGATTCTTGTCTCAATTCTTTGTATGGTAATATTAACTGAAATTTCTATTATAATGAAAATGTACTCCATACCTATTGTGTTTATTTTTGTGTGTTTCAGTATTTCAATATGACAGCTATCTGTGATTTTTGTACCTTAACATGCAAAAGGGCTTTGCCCATAAATAAAATTATTATTATTAATAACTGTTCCATACAATATGTTATCATAAATTTTATTTTCTGAGTTTGGAATTTGTTTCCCAGATATTTCCTTATGTAACTTGTGATGAATGGGCGCATTGATAACTTAAGTTATTATTCTGACAAGTTATATTTTTGATGTATTAGACTACTTCTAATTAGACTATTTCCAATGCAGGGCAATTCCCCAGAATGCAAGCTCACAATTTGTGAAACTGACCCATTCAGCATGTTTCCTGAAATGACAAGGAATCTAATGAATTGATATATCTATATGATGTGTCGTGGTTATGCATTTCTTCTGTTGTTGCTAAGGACTGGTGGTGACTCGAGTTATCATGAACAAGTGCATAAATTATATTTTCTGAGTTTGGAATTTGTTGTCCATAGTGTTCCTTGTGTAGGTTGTGAAGAATAACTTATGTTATTAACCCTTTGAGTGCCACGCGACGATATATCGTTGTTTGCAGAATGTGCCAGAAGTGCCAACGACGATATTTCGTCGTCTATGAGGAGACCTGTTAAAACAGTGTTTTTCTCAGTCTTTAACTCTTGTAAATTGTATATGATACAAGAATGATCTTTTAATAACTACGTGAAACAATAATTTCGATTGTTAATGCAAATGATAAACAGCTTTGGTAATTTAAATAACTGTATGTCGGATTGAATTTTCCGAGCGCCTTGGTTCTTACGAAACTGCTTCTGGTGCGACACTTTGGAAACTACATTGTTTGTTAGCCTAAAACCAATTGACTTTCTTCTAATATTTTGAACTTTGTATTTATGTCGGAGATATTATGTTTGGCGTGCTCTTATTTTTTTTATATGCTTAGAAACATTTTATTCTCTGCGAACTACATCGCATTCTCGTTCGTTTTGCGAGAGATTCATGACATAGCAAAAAGACTTTAGGCTTCAAACATCTCTGCTATGTTGCTTCTGATGAGATAATTTGTTGCTGTTTCACTGCGATCAAGTCGTTGATTTTTAGCTATGAAAGGCAGACGAAAAGATACAACGTAACTCCTATCATGCTATCTCTCGCGTTGAGTCTGCTGGGGTGTTGAGTCAGCAATATGGCTCCGATTGTCAACCTCGTTTTCATAGTAGATGAGGCAGTAGTAATAGAAAGATGGTGCTGTGCATAAAAAATTCAATGTGTGCATCTCTTGTTGTTGTTTACACATTGAAATTTCACTAGTGCCTTTTTGAAAGTGAAATCTTTTACCTAAAAAATGGCGTCAACTTCTAGAAATGAATTTTCTCCTGGTGTTGACGATGACAGATTAGCTGAATACATAAATTCACTAAGTAATGACGACGAATCTGAGGAAAGTGAAGACAGCACCCATTTTCGTCGAGACACTAGTGAATGGGAAGTGTTATCAGACTCAGATGAAAGCGTGATAATCCTCCCTAAGAAGAGACCGGCAATTATTGGGTATAGCAATGATAGCGTCAGTTCTGATGAACGTGAAAGTGGAAGCTGTGATCATTCGGCAGAATTCATTGAGGTTCAGGACAATTGTGATTCACTCCCTCCTCCACATTTTGAATTCCTGGGAACTCCTGGTCCCAAACATCTTCCGCCACCAAAATCTTCTCCAATCCTGTACTTCAACCTCTTTTTACCAACGCATTCTGGACCATGGTACCTCAACATCTCAAATAAAACTTTAGTGTTGGTAAGAAAAAGTGTTTTGGAAGTGAAGAGCTTCTTATTCTTGGGTATCGAGAAAAGAAATAACAAAAAAATCCAGTTTTATTACTTTCCGCCAACTCGATAGCCAAAAGCAATTCAGTCATTTGTAAGGGTCAAGAATTTCCAACGGAAAGTCCGCAAATCATTGAGCAGTACAATGAGTACAATGATACATGGGAGGCATTTATTCTTCGGATATTATGTTGTACGTGTATTTAGATTAGAGAAGATTGTTTGACATACTGGAAGAAAATGGTCTGCAATGTAATTTCTAAAATGGTGCTAAACATGCTTATAATACTTACAAATCAAACAATCCTAAAAAAATATCAAGAGTGCAGTTTTTTCAGAAATAATAGATAGCATTGTGAGTGAATGGTTACTTAGATGGAATAATCCCAGTCAGTCAACTCCTAGGACAGTATCGTCAGAAATATATGGGATAAGGAAACTTTCAGGGCGGAGGGAAAAAGTGTGTGCTGTATGCAGTAGGAAAGGCCGTGGTCCTGTCCACAGATCTAGAACTGCATGAAATGTAAATAAGGTCTACATGGAATTTGTGTCTCTCATCATATTTATGAATAATATGAAAATTAGTTATTTGATTTGGAATAGGGTTTGTAATGTTGTCATCGTTTTCTAAGTATGTATGAGTATATATTTTCAATAATTTGTAATGCAATTGTCATCATTTTGTAAGCAATAACAGACTTAAATTCTTGTGATTATTATTCAGATACCATGCTTCGTAACGTTTTCACATCCAAATATTCTCTTGTCTGCGAAAATATTCACATTATATACCTCCAATCATTTTGACAATTTCCCCTGAATTTTATGCAATTTGCATTGTGTTATTCAATCGAATATATATTGAAAATTCGTGCAAATTCCTTGGATATAATATGATCAATTTCTATAAAAATAATAATCTTTTATATTTAGCGATGGTTTATTTCTTTAAAGTTGATATTATATCTCGATTTATTGGTCAAAATTGAGAAATAAAATAATTCAAATCTGTAAATTCCAAATTAAACTATAACAATTGCATGTCATTGAAAAAAATCAGCCGATTTTTATCATATTAATTTGGAAGAAAGTATTCACTTTCAAATGCAGAAGAAATCATGTAAAAATAGCAACAAATAAACAAATAATGATTTTTTTAGTAAAGGGCTACAAAATTAGCAAAATACCCGTGGCACTTCTGGGAATAACCAACTAAAAATCGGTGGCACTCAAAGGGTTAATCTGACAAGTTATATTTTTTCTACCAGACTGATTTCTAATGCAGGGAAATTCCCCAGATTGCAAGCTCACAATTTGTGAAACTGTTCCATTCAGCATGACAAATACATTTTATGCATTACGTGAGGACAAGAAAACTTATTTTCCTACTACAATATAGTGGACAACATTATTTTTTTTGGTGAACTATGCTCATATGAATTATGATACACCTCTGTTCAAATGATCACTTCATTTTCTGTTTCTTGAGTGTGTTGCTGAGACCTAATGTAAATTGTTTGTTATATAATTGTTTCATCCTACAATCATTGTAACTATCATTTCTTGTCATTAATAAAAGAATTTCAATTAACAAAGCATATATTTTTTTGCCACCTATAAAATCATTGTATTTGCCATTAAATTACAAAATATTTAATTCATAAATCATTTGTAATTGGATTTGTTACATTAACAAAGTACAAATTATAAAATAATAATAAAATGGATCTAAAATATGAGAAAAATACAATTTGTACAACAATTATATCTTGGCTCTATGTAACAATTAGGGCTTTTTAAAATGATTATAACTTGGATCTAAGTTACAAACATAATACAATTTGTAAATCCCTTGTGTTTTGCCTCTGTAATACAACTGTAAAACAATTGTATTAGAGGATATGTATTACAATTGTACTTCAATCGGAAAACAAATACCCTCTTTTTGTTCCACAATTGCAATACATTAATAATAGTATTATTAATGCCCCACCTACTCCAACCTTCTTAGGTTGGGCCGAAAAAATGTGTATTCCTCCAGCCACCGTATTTTCTGAGACTTTTCAGCACAGCAGGCCTCATTTGTGACCGAAAAAGAAATGATATAACTATATTTTTTCACATATAGGCTGATTCATTTCAATGAGACACTTGAGAAGAAATATATTTAATGCCAGTCACAGTAAATTTAAGTGAAATGGAAAGTATCCTATAGGATATATAGATATGATAGTATACTTATATTTTTGTATAATTATGATTTCTTTGAAATATGTGGGCCACAGACATATTGTTTAAGCCTTTAATCATATCCACTGAAAGATGGCATGCTAAACTATTTACAAAAGACTCAGTAGTGCCTGTTTTAACATTGGAAAATGTGCACAACATACTTTAATGATTATGATGCTAATATATATTTATATCAATAGAACAAAGAAAAAGTAATCAGTTATCAGAAATACTTGTTTTTCTTATTCTTCCAGATGCTCTTCAAAACTGTTATTACTGTTTGCTCTTACCCAGTCCTGTAGTTTTTCTGTTTACGCTGTATTTTAAACCAAAATATCTTCATAATTTTAAATTCGTTCATAATGTCCAGTATCGAGTAGTGTCGTGAGTACTTACTGGTACCGTCCTCGGTATCTAGTATCGAGAAAAAAGGGTATTGACCCATCACTAAATAATACAAAATCTCTGCTGTCTGGGTTCCTTGTGCCTTTCCTATTTTTTTCCTATCGTGATTCGATTATCCAAGGGTAACTGGCACTGAAATGATTTGTTGTATTTAACCATTATTTACATGCCAAAGCCAATAGCAAGGTGGAATCATTTTAGAATTTTGATCTTCCCACTCTCTTAGATTTATTTAGACTTAGAAAAAATCATTACAATTATTGAGAGTTTAGTTTTCGAATTATTTACTGTAGTTTTTGTTTTGATCCTGAGGTTTCATTGTAAACTTGAGTGCATTTGAAATCATCACCTAGTGTAAAACAATAAGATGAAATCCTCGCATCAGCACAGAAATTCTGGTCAAGTGATGAAATGAACATCAGAAACTGTAGGTTGGTACTGGTGAATTTATTAATTTATTACTAACTACTCCTATTTTTGTTTGCAAGTTACTGTGATAACTTTCTCCATATTCTACTGCAGTTTGGTGTTAACAGTGATGCAGATTGTTATATAATATATCGATGATATTGAATCTGTCAATTGTGTCAGATCGATATAGCAGAGTAGAGGGGGATTATAACTAGCAGTCTGTGCTAGAGCTGTATCAAGTGTGTTTCATGTGCGTCTTTGTTAAGAGAATAAAAGTCTGAAATGAAACATGATGGCAGCGGTGGAGCCTATTGTCTCAATTAGTGGATGAGCTTAATATTGAGGTGTATTCTCGGACATCGGCCAACCAGTTAAACAGCATATTGGACGTATTGACGATGGCAAGTTCTACTGCATCAGACTCCTTTGCGCCGATGGAGTATGGAGGTGATATGGCTATTGCTTGGAAATGCTACAAACGTTGCTTTCTCAGATTTATTGGTGAGTATTACGACAAAGCCTCTGAAAAAAAGAAGGTAGCCATTTTGTTGAATGGTGCTGGCGATCAAGCTAATGACATTTACGATTCCTTTAATTTAGGCGATGATGAAAAAAAACAACTTGGGAATTATATGTAAAAAGTTTGATGATTATTATGTGCCCAAGACTAGCATTACCTACTACAGGCATTTGTTTTTTACGAGAAAGCAAGAGGTAGCTGAACTGTATGAGCATCCATACATAGTATATGGCCTTCTTGAAGAGGCTGAGTAGTGTTTTTGAATTTGGGGATCTGATTGGTTCGTGACATTTTTATCTGTGGAATCTCGGACAAAGATATGCAAGTAAGACTTCTAGGTATGTGTAATATATCAAGTGATAGGGCTTTAGAGGCTGCACGGAATCAGGCGACTATTAGCAAACAGATTCGATATCATCGATATATTATATAAAACAGAGGAAGGAGACATGAATGCTGATGCAGAGGGTACTTTGCTGCATCCAGCACTTTGCATATCCTCACATTTTCAGCTTATGCTGACACAGAGATATGGATGCTGTGGAGGGGTAGCTCACTCTTGAAAGCCATGAGAAAATTGAAATGGAGACAAAGGTTCAAACTTAGATGAAGGATTTTTCATGCCAGGTCTCCAACGGAGATTTCGAAGCTGACTTTTATGACCTGATTGACTCTCCAAGAAAATTGGTCACTGCTACAGGTCTCGATACACTTGAGAAACTGGCCTCCTTGATTGTGGCCTTCACTGTTTTCCATCCAGAAAACAATAGGGGCCACTTTGGGAACAAGGGAAAAGTGATTTTGGCCCTAATGAAATTAAAATTGAATTTTTCTTTTGCCCTTCTGTCAATTTTGTTTGGTTGTACTGCCACAAAATGTAAAAATGTTTTTTTCTGCAATGGTGGGTACTTTGAGTGGCATATTCCGAAAAGTGATTTAGTGGAGAATACTATCGTATTCACTACTAAAATATTTACCAGTGTGGTAGTGACCACACTGTACAGAAGCAATTTGCAATTAGGAGTATTAGACCTAAACTGTAGTATGTTTTTTCATCTTCTAATGCTCTACTTTAAGGTATACTCTGTTTAAATACTGTCTCTATAAGTGTAGGTTGACAATCATCCCTATTGTAGATAATGATGGAATCTCTTGATATATTTTCATAGATTAATGTCAATCCTGAGACTGGCTTACTATATTTATGTGTATACGACTCCCATTAATTTAATCCCTGCCTTTCTTAGGAGGAATATAGATTTTAATATTCCAAATTAACTTTAAAATACAATGTCAATGATTTCTGGACTGACAAATAATCTATGGTCAACACATTTAGCACCAGCAGATATTTTTTTAGCTGTACAATCTTGAAAAGTCTTTGGTGTTCCATAAGTCTAGTAGCTTTTATCAATATTTCATATGCCTTAATTAATGCAGAAAATCTCAAACTGCAATTCGCATAGAGACATGACTACAATACCAGTGCAACCTGGTGTGAAATTTACCAGAAAGAAATTATTTTGATAAGTATTCAGTCACTGATACTCTGATAAAAAAATGATTAAACTCTCTTGACCTTCCACACATGTTATGCAATTAAGCGACAAATAAGTGATTATAGGAGATTAAATCTATTTTTGTCAAGCATTTCATTTTCTTTTTAAGTAGGAGGCTGCACCTTTATGCTGTAGTTAAATACTCATAAGCCAGTACATTATTTGGCTTAGAGGTTCAGAGCTCTTGGAATATACATGATCAATCCAGGCAATAGGTATCCTTAAGTATGTTGCTCCATTATTTTCAAACAAGCCCTTAATATGATTTCATCTTCTCCTCATGAAAGACAAGTGCATTGCACATATGTTGAATTTGTAATAATGTTTCAAAATTACCCATTTTGCACCAAAGACAACCATGAAATTACTTTTTTAAAGGATAATTATTAACGTCACTGGGAAACTCGGGCATTTAAAAAGAATTAGTCCCCATAAATTAGATGTTTCAATTGTGAAACATGACACTACCTAAAGCAGGTATGAATGAAGACGTAAAGTGATCACCTTTGTTATCAACAAGAAGAATCTAGGGAAAAGGTGCACTGCCAAATTAGCAATTAAGTAATGAAGTTCACAAAGGTTTGAAAATGAAGTTTCTTTTTCTTTTCAGCCCACAAGCACTTCAAGTCCGTTGAGGACAGCTCCTCCAGTTTGTTAAAGTAATTTCTATGAAAACCGTATGGAGTCAAGAAAGCAAAAGTTGTCAATTGAAGCATTTAATACACATACCAAAGTATAAATAACAAAAAGGTAACGACATAGGGTGCTTCCTAACCTAGCAAATCTTGCCGCACATCGCACCATACCTATTAGTATTACATGAATAGTGAATTGAAATATTTATCTCACAGAAATTGCAACAGGAACGTGTGCATACAAAAAGTTCAAAATCCTATTATATCATTTAGTGTATTTGTGTGCCCACGAACAGACTTAAATGAGGCAATGCTTAGTTATATGTTAACATTATGTACTTTAAAGCATCATATTTGAATACTGAAATAAATTGCAATGGCATAATATATTTTAGTAAAACGAAGACAAAGCATCTAATTGACATTAAGATATAGATATCTATTTTCTCTGGTCCCGTTGAAGTATTTCATGTAATGAGGACCGCAGAGGCTAATTTACAGAGTGTGCCAAGGTACGAGCATACATTACTGCCCCAAGTAAATTAGGCATTAAAAATATATATAGTAAAAAACTCAAAATGCTAACCATTTTAAGAACCATAACATGGCTCCGACGTGCTTAAATTTCTCTGACTTCCCGGCTTTGCACATGCAGTCCATTTTTTTACACTCAACGGCTGCAAATTATCAATTAGCAATTGTCCATTGATTTATAGTGATTCTTTCATTATTTCACTGGTTTGAAGAACCAAGCCCATCACTTCCACTTCAAATTCTGACCTACTCTTCATCCCCACAACCACCACTAACCCTACTTTCAAAACCTGCTCACCCTCCATAATATTCCTAGCCCCCACATTTCCTCCTAAATACACCACAATTTCCTCAGAGTTTAGGGAACATGCCATAATTCACGATCTCGCTAGTCTTCTCACACTCTACTACAGTGGAAATTTCACCTAGAATTGCCGGCCACACTGGGTTTTGACGTCATTGACCACAGTGGTGGTCAGTGACACTGGTTTCACACTGGACAGCTGGCGGTGATTTGAGTCGCCAATACTTAAACGTAAGCTTGTATGCCTGGGAATATCAGGCAATGCCTGTAGCTGATTGGTGTCCTTTTTGAGTGATAGATCTCAATATGTTTGTTATAGTCATAGCACACTTGATGGATCTGTTCTTATTAAACTAGTCCCAGGGTTATTAATGCAGGTGTTCTGCAGGGTTCTATCCTTGGCGCTCTTCTTTTTGTTTTGTTCATAAATGATCTCCCAGAGTGTTTCACACAGAGTGTACCCTTCTTATATGCTGATGATACTTCAAGCCTAATATCCATTAACAAGAAACTAGATTTGAGTGAGCATGTCAATGTTGCTTATAATGAAATGTTGGAGTGATGTACCTATAATAATATTACTCTAAATAGCGACAAAACATCCTATATTCATTTTCATACTAAGAGGTCATGTTCAATTGAAGAATTGAATATCGATCTCAGTCTTCCATTAGTGAGTTCAGTAAATTTTCTTGGGCTCCATATACATGAGGAACTTGACTGCACCACTCATATCACTAAAATAGCTAATAAGCTTGCTTTGGGTATCTTCATGATAAGGAAGTTGTTCCCAATAGTGTCCATTTGCACCCTTAAGGCACTTTACTATGCCTAGGTGCATTCTCACTTAGCATACGGCATTATGTTCTGGGGGAATGCATCTATTTCCTATAAGGCCTTTTCCATGCAGAAGCATGCCATAAAGGCAATGTGTGGATTACCTTGTCGCACCACTGGTAAACCCCTCTTCTTGAAGTTTAAAATTTTAACTCTTCCATCAATTTACATCCTCACTTGTGCTAATTTTGTTAAGAGTTATCCCCACCTTTTCCAGGCAAATTTTAGCATACATGAACACTACACCCATAGAAACAATGATATTCATCTTGATTATTATTCATATAATCTCTGCCTGAAAGGACCTCGACACTGTTGCCGAAATATATAACAAGCTTCCAGCTAGGATCAGATCTATTCAAGAAATCTCTTGTATAAAAAAAACTCAATTTGTTCCTCGAACGGAAAGCATATTATACTTTACACGAATTTTTTGAACATGGAGAGCTCCTTATGTAATGTGTATGTTTGTGTTCTTCCTTTAAAAAAGCATATTTATATGACGATGTCCCTGTTATGTATTTACCCAACAGAATAAAGAAAATGAATGAATGATCATGTACCATCCAGAAAAGCCCTTTAGTAGTCCTTTAGCTGACTTATCAATTGGTCATGAGCTGTTGAATTAAATATTGTAACTTTACACTCTCTATAGGCCAATTAAAAGAAAGACACATGATTTACTGCATTTACACGTTAGATAATGATGGTAAACTGTGCTGAGACAAATGGGTAGGTAGGTACTACTGCTTTACTTCTTAGCGTGTCACCAGACACCATGGTTCTCAATAATCTCACAGATAAGTTTTGATCTGCTTTAAGTATATCAGAATTTTGTTTGACAGTTTAACTGTATGTACATAAATCTTATTTTATTAAGATTTTATTCATAAATTAATGTTCACCTGTACTATCTATTCTGATCATGAAAGAATCCATTCCAAGTAATAGTCTATTTTTTATGCAAAATGATTATATTTGCCATTAAATCTGATGGTCAACAAAACTAATCCCAAGTAGCATCAAACGTCGGCCCGACATCGTTTTCATGTCGGCAATGTCGGCCGACATATACGACATCGGACCGACATTGGGCCGACATCGGTTTACAGCGTTCCGTACCAACACTACAGCCGACTTATGCCGATGTTGGGCCGACCTAGGGCCGACATCGGAATACAACCTTGGTGAAAGACGTGTATTAGTATTGATTTCCTAGTGTTCTGTAACTAGTTCTATATAAGAATTATCGTAGTATGTTATTCATAACGGTGGAGTATTCAACATTCTGCTGCTAAGGGATTGAATAATATTTTTTACATATGTTACTTTGGCTTAATTTGTGCCCTCTTTATATGTTAATTAAATCAATTTATACCCATACCTCTCCATTCATTTAAAACAAGTTATGCATACAAGCCAAATACTCTAACTCCCTGTATTAAAGAGGGCCATATCCCTGATCATTATTATTAATTAATCAAATCATATGGATGTTCCCTGATCCATATCTTACATTTAAAACTCACCATTTTAATCATTCGGCAGTTATAAAAAGTTGCCAAATAATATATTATTAAAAACATTGTGTAAGTAGAATACTATAAAGATGGGACTACCAAGGGAGGGGAAAAATCAACTCAGTCCCATATTCTACATGCAGGGATTGTTAGAGGAAGATTTCAGTATTCAGAGGATGCTTTTGATTTAGCACAGCTGCTGCCGGCGATAATCGTTTAAGTATTCGGCCGCTCTTGGGAGGACAGTCGCTGGCAGCCGTCAACAGTCAGCTATTTAGGTAATTGAAATTTAGGAAATTGAAAAGCACTAGGGCACGGCGATCGCCGTCTACTGCCAACGATAGCCGCAAATCGAAAGCACTGAGAGCCCGCCAACCAGTACCACAGCAGTTGCCAACGGTGAGATACGTTGTTGGATTGGATGGATGCTGATGATCATCAAATATTTCCGGCTCTAAATTCCAGATTGTTTTTGATTATTCGATCTATTCTTAATTAAGGGACTGTACTATCATGCTGGTTCAGTAGTGGACATTGCTTAGTTACAATTTGTAATTTGAAAATGGCGGCTAGGGGTAGCCAAACGATAGTCGAATAGTGAATCCTCGAAACGATAGTCGACCTTAGTATCGATTTCAAGGAATTCAACCGGAAATTCTTCGTCCATCATTCTCCTTTGCCTTGTTGCTTCGTGCGCATACGCTCAGTGATTCGATTTGCGGTGTTCCCAATTTTTATTGCGGTTTTCAACCTTTTATCAGTTCTTTTCAGAACTATCATCTTTCACTTCATTTTCACTGTCATCCTATCCATTCCATCACTCATAGTCATTCATTAATTCATCACTTATCATTTTTTCCCGTCAGCTCCTTGATACCCTCGCCACCTGTCCTGCCCACGTTTTCCTCTATCCTTTCCCACCCAAGTTTTCCTTCATCCTTTCCCCCCTATTTCCCTTCCGTATATGTTTATCATCACCTTTATTCATTTATTTGAGTCACCTTATTCATCGATTTGGTTGGATAATTTTCAATATTAATTGGCGAGATACCGCATTTCGTGTTTATCCACCACGACGTGCTGAGCGGAAACCTTCAGCTCCCAAGTATACCCTTCGGGTGATCTTTGGAAGGTGTGCAGCTCATCTGTGTGATTGGCGCTATAAACACATCCTCAAGGTAAGTTTTTGTCTTAATTTTCCTTTTATAACCTTGCATAAGGAAGTTACCCGATCATCGTGCGACCTATTAGGGTAGTTTCCTATTATTTTTGTATTGTCTTGATCGAAAGTTTATAACCTCTGGAGTACGTGTTTTAAGCCGTTCGATTTTTAAATGACGTTAAGTATTTTTCCTCATTAATTAAAAAGTGAAAAAAATCAAAGGCGCGAGAACGCGACGGCAAACTATTGCATGCCGGTTAATCCTACATGTGACGGCAAACTACTTCCTCTACCTGCCACCAGGTGATGCTGCGGACGCTTCTAAATAGACGCTGCACTTCGTTAAAGCTTATGGACAAGTATTGGAGGCATATTTATTCCGTTAATTAATTATAATTAACTTTTATTTATTTATTCAACATTACGTATGCAGTTGATTCATTTAAAATCAGTTAGTATTCCTTTCACAAGCATACCATGTAGTTCGGCCATCGCCGCAGCATGAAGGCAGCACCCCGCCATTTCTGAGCCTTTTCAAATGGCATTAAAATTAACATTTAATTCTCTAGTAAACTGGGATTTCTCAATACAAACTTTTTGCGTAAATTAAATACATTAATGGCAGGGCACAAATCGCAATCAATGAAGTCTGTTTTCTTTGATGAAGGAAACTACCCTAATAGGAATGGAATCGTGTTCGTCTTCATTTGCTTATTATATTAATGCCATTGCAATAGCTTTAAATCTTTATGTACCGTGGTTATGTTCTTGCCTGTTCAAGTATCTTAAGTGTTCTTCACTACCTTTCATGTGGCTCAAGGGTTATAGGTGTGTCGCTTTGAAATGCGTATTATATGCGTGTGCTGTCTTATTATCGTTACCGTTTTCGAAGTTTAAATTCCAATTCAACGTATCTTCGTAAATTTAAGTGGATAATAATTCGCTGATCAAGAGGAAGTAATTTATGTCGAATGCGTGAATAGTGTACTGCATGTACGACGGTTTTTTTCTTAGAAATCCGGATTCATGTATGAGAAGACTTATTTAAGAGTTTAAACTGTTATGGAATAGCAATATTTGTGCTATAAAACCAGATTTTCTTTACTCCCTTGACTTTTCCGTGAGGTTATCGCACTAAAAATTTCATTTTTGATTCGAGAGGTTTGTTTTGGCTCTCATCATTTTTTTCACGGTGTGTTGCAGGAGCCACTTAATCACCATGTCTGCATATGAAAGGGTTGCAAAGTGTCGTGCAGTTAAGAGAGCAATGCGGCGATACGAGGCTGACGAGTCCTGCCTTATCCCTCCTTCAGAATGTAGTCAGACTATTGATACGAGGGAGACCTTTGATATTTCCGATAATCCCAGCTCATCAGACAGTGATGGCCATTCATCTGAAAGTGATATGACTAGTGGTCAAACTAGAGACAGCCATGATAATGCTAATTACAGTGATAGCGATGACATCATAGCTTCAAGCCCTCAGCATGAATTAGCACATTGGGCTGCTAGGAATAATATTAGTCATAAGGCCTTAGATGAACTACTTTCTATGAAAATATTCAGCATTCATCTTCCCCGAGATTCCAGAACATTGCTGAAATCCAATGCCTTACATGGAAAGGTAGCCCGTAACACTATAGACAACAGCAAGGGAGTGGGGAACTACTGCTATTATGGGTTAGAGGCTGGGCTGGTCAATTTCTTTGAAGGAAATGGCATGAAGTTTTCCCATAAGATGTGCTTCAAACTGTCCTTCAACGTGGACGGTTTGCCGCTGTTCAAAAGCTCATCGCACCAGTTTTGGCCCATTTTGTGCAAAGTTGTTGGATATGATTGCGACCCTTTTTTAGTGTCCCTGTATGAAGGGAAGTCAAAACCATTGAGTCCCTCAGTGTTTTTGAAATCTTTTATTGCGGAACTTCAAGGTCTTCTCCTATCTGGGATTAAGATTGCAGGCAGGGTGCATGATGTGACTCTCTATGCATTCATTTGTGATGCTCCTGCAAGATCTTATTTAAAGTGCACCAAGGGTCACACTGGCTATCATGGTTGTGAGCATTGTGTTTCTGTAGGTGAAATGAAAAACAACAGAATGGTGTTCATCAGTGTTGATGAAAATTTAAGGAGTGATGATTCCTTCAGGAGTGGTGTCTATGAAGCACACCACACCGGACAATCCCCATTAGCAGCTATTCAGTGTTTGGGATTGGTATCTCAGTTCCCCCTAGATTATATGCATCTCATATGTCTAGGGGTGATGAGAAAATTGCTGTGCCTCTGGGTCAGTGGTCCCAACAGAGTGAGACTAGGGCCTAGATGCCGAGTGGCAATTTCAGAATGACATTGCTCCCTGGCAAAGTGGACACCATCGGAGTTCAACAGGCTTCCCAGAGGACTGGATACAATCGAACGTTGGAAGGCCACTGAGTTTAGGACTTTTTTATTATATTCCGGACCAGTTGCTCTAAGAAATGTTTTGCCAGAACATCTATTCAACCATTTCCTAATTTTGCACGTTGCAGTGAGGATTCTGTGCTCACCGAAGATGGCTCTTCCATTGTGTGAGTATGCTGGTGGACTTCTGAAGTCATTTGTTTCAGCAATGGGAGAGCATTATGGCTCAGATATTTTAGTGTATAATGTCCATAGCTTGATACACATAGCTAGTGATGTAAAGTCTCTTCAGGCCCCCCTAGATTCCTTCAGCTGCTTCCCTTTTGAGAACTATTTAGGGAAATTGAAAAGGATGATCCGCACTCCTAGGAATCCTTTGGAACAAATAACTAGGAGGCTTGCAGAAGTTAATTCGTTACCTTACTTGGCAAGAAAACAAAGAGAGATCTTCACAAGACAAGCAAGGGATGCATCAGAGGGAGAGCTCTCTGAAATTGTTATCAAAGGCATCAAGTTCTCTTGTAAGGGCACGAAGGACTCTTTTCTGATGGTTGGAGATAAGAAACTTTTTAAGATTAGTGGAATTCGCACGGAGTTGGGAAGTGATGGGGAAGTGGACAAGAACTCTTTAAAGTTTTATGGGTGCTATTTCAAATATCATGAAGACTATTTCACTTATCCTTGTAATTCCTCATTGTTAAATATTTTTAAAGTATGGGGTTTGAGCAGCAGTGAGTCAGAAATTCCATACTCCGAGGAAATAGTGAAGTGCTACGTTATGCCTGAGAAGGACTTTTATGTAGCTTTTCCTGAAATCGGTTGAGGGCTATATTGTGTGTTAAGTGTTTCACAAAGAATGAATTGACAAATTTCAGGTATTTAAAAAAATCGTATTCCTTGATTTAAAAGTATTTTTGGTGTGTGGTCATAATATTTTGGTTATTTTTACAGGATAATGGCTGGAAAAAGATTTTTGGTGGGAGAATTTGATGACAACACTGTTGAAGTCTTCCCAAGTAACTGGGTTTCTAAGTGTGGGAAGAAGGTGCATTGGCCCACGAAGATGAGCATGAGGAAGGTGGAGAAGGCCATCATGTCCTCTGCACCACCTGAGGATCACTGGAAAGTGTGGCTGATTAAAAGGGTTATTGCCCAATCTGGTAACTATTTTCTCTTTCTATTGCATGCAATTATTGCTAATATGTCACACTGGCTCTATGACATGCAATGAATAGTATAGTAGTTACACTTCACTAGAGGGATGTTTCTCAAAATCTTAAATATAGAGCTGTGAATTGAATACTTGATCTCCAGGCGATGATATCCATCCAGCAATGATATCCATCTTAAAAGGGGGAAACTATTGAAAGAATTTTGCCGTTTCCTCTTTGGTTTACTGTCTTTAAATTGAGAAATTTTTGTGGCTACTTGGACCTTAAAGTTATTTGCCCAAATACTAAAAATTATAATTGTTGTGTGGGTATATATGTATATTATATTAATTATATATCATGTTATTTACCTATTCATAGATACTTTTAGCAGTGCCAAGAAGAAAGCTGCAAGGGCTGAATATACGTCCAGCATTTCGGATACGGAACCTGAGAAAGACAGGAGGAGTATAAAGCGGCCCTACCGCTTTCTGACTGAGGAGAGCGAAGAGGAAGTACCTAGAAGGAAGCTACAAACCATTTCCACTAGTGAGGAAAGTGAGGAGGACCACCCTAGTTCGAGGGGCCAGGTCCCTGTACCTGATTTTCCTGCGGAATTTGGGCAACAGGGATCTCAAAGTGATGGAACTCGCGGAGAGAAAAATGGTGTCTTTTATTATTACTTCACTCTGAGGTATTATTCTATATCTGGGGAATAATTTATTAATAATTCCTTTTAATTTTTTACAGTGACTCTGAGGGAAGTTCTGAAAGAAATCCATGCATTGAAACATGAGGTGAAGTCCCTGAAGGCCCTTGTGAAGCAGGGGCAGTGCAAGTGTACAGGCAGGAATGAGGCAGAGCAATTGCCAGTTGATGTCTGTGCATCAATAAGTTTACCGGTCGGTGACGAAGATTCAATGAAGAAATTATGTGCGGAGTTACGCCAAGAATCTTATAGGGAAAATCTGGTAAGAGGTGCAAAATTTCCATTTATTGACTAGTGTTTAATTTGATAAATTATTTCTTTGTTTATTCATTATTAACATTTTCCCAGGTGAAGGAGTTATCATTAGCAGGAGGAATAACAGAAGTGCACACGGTAAGAAATATAATGCGGAAAATGTTCACGAATGACGTGTGCAAAGAATATAGTTGCTGCGGGAAGAAGGGGAAAAAAAATTTATCCCTTCTGCCAGTGTATGGCTGTATTGAAAGTAAGTAGTGGTTCTCGTCATTGTAGTGGAAATTTTAGAACATGGTTCAGGTTATGCATATTAGTGGTCTGAAGGACAGTTTTCTGTTCCTACTTTGTCATTACATACACATTTTGAGTAGCTTTACTGGATTATTGGATTTTGTATTATCATTATTATTCATTCTTCCTCAAACTATGTTGTAAATGCTCATTGCTCACAATGTTCCGTGAAAAATAATTCTCTACATCCAGCATCCTTTGCTAATTTGGCACAATTTTGCACTTGCGCTACATAGGTAGTGGGATAATGTGAAAGCTACTTTGAGAGTTCAAACCATTTTTAATATTTTGTTATTATTGTTATGTTTAATATTTTAATATTTGATAATGTGAAAGCTACTTTGAGAGTTTAAACCATTTTTAATATTTTATTGAGCCAAGCAAATTGATAAGTAATTATATTTTCAAATTAAAATAAGCTGATTAGCTAAAGGGGAGTCTTTTATTCATTTATATTATCTCAACAGGAGCAGTGCGGAAATGTTTCCTGGAGGTGACAGATGGAAGTCTTCGCCACCTAATTGGGCGCTACCTGACTGGCGCGAGTGACCGGGAAGGAGGGAGAAAAGCAAGAATTATTAATAGAGAACAAATTATATAATTTATTTTTTGTTGAATTTATTTACTAAATTTGTAAATTCCTATCAATTTTAATAAATTAGATTATTTGTCTTAAAACTAAATTATTTTCCTTAGTATTGATATACCTTCAACTTAAGGTTCCCTGCTAACATGTAAGTGGACATAGTTATTTGGATTCTGATACGCATGGGTCTCTGACAACTGTTTTGATTTGGATATCGATTTGATTGAAATCACTTCCCTTTGATTTATCCTCGCACCAGCATTTACAATCACTTATGTTCTCAATAGTTACACAGAATTAATTAATTTCATCTAATTCCATACATATTATCATGCTTCTAGTAATTGGTGATCCGAATTCATCTTGCATAACTGAATTATTTCAACGATTGTTTGTTAGTTTGTGGACTTCGTATAATTTCTATATTCTGCACCTAGGTTGATTCAATCCTGTGCCTATGTTGACTTAATATTAAATGAATTTATCACATATGTTGCTAGTTTCGGGATATATCGCCTCAATGCTGGTGCATTGCCTGTGCGTCTGGTTTTGGGCCTATGTCGGCTTCAGGTTGGGCCTATGTCGGCTTCAGGTTGGGCCTATGTCGGCTTCACGTTGGCCCTATGTCGGCTTCACGTTGGCCCTATGTCGGCTTCACGTTGGCCCTATGTCGGCTTCACGTTGGCCCTATGTCGGCTTCACGTTGGCCCTATGTCGGCTTCACGTTGGCCATATGTCGGCTTCACGTTGGCCCTATGTCGGCTTCACGTTGGCCCTATGTCGGCTTCACGTTGGCCCTATGTCGGCTTCACGTTGGCCCTATGTCGGCTTCACGTTGGCCCTATGTCGGCTTCACGTTGGCCCTATGTCGGCTTCACGTTGGCCCTATGTCGGCTTCACGTTGGCCCTATGTCGGCTTCACGTTGGCCCTATGTCGGCTTCACGTTGGCCCTATGTCGGCTTCACGTTGGCCCTATGTCGGCTTCACGTTGGCCCTATGTCGGGCCAGTGTAAGTTGGATGTTGGCCCAATGTCGGTTTGATGTCGGGCCGATGTCGGGTGGAATGTCGGCTGTAGCCCGGCAAAACATTATCATTTCGACGTCGGGCCGATGTCGGCTGCCGATGTCGGGCCGACCTGCAGCCGACATGTGCCAATGTCGGGCCGACATTGGACCGACATCGGAATGCTACCTGGGATACCTCCAAAAGAGGCAGGCTCTACTAAGTTCTGTTCACATACAAGATTTTAAGTAAATAAAAAAATAAGAATGCTAGCAAAAACCATACAATGCCAAGGACTTGTGCATTGTGCATGAACTTATTTGAGCAAAATGACCCAGAAGTTGATTGCCAAACAATTTCAGGGAAAACATTTCACATTGTTCACTACATATAAAGGCATTAATGGAATGCTGAAAGAGGCTATTTCAAGCAAAGAACATTGCAAAATTTAAACAATGCTTCCAATTAAAGAAATATGCCCAGCCATGAAGACATTTTATTTTTAATCTTTGTCGTTGGATACTAAAAATGACTTAAGATAGCTAATAAGAATTTAGCTTAAGTTTTGCAAAACTTTTTCCATGATTGGTCTATCCATAATTTGCATTATGGATAGATCTATCCATAATGCAAATATCTTCTCTAAATAATCAGAGTCTTTGGTGAGTTAATAACTTGCATGCACCTACTTAATTATTACGAATGTGTATAAGTGTATACACTTATAATATACCGTACCTCTGATAATTGAATCCTTATAAATGAATTTATAGCCCTAATTTTATAAGCAGCGCATGAAATGAAATTACCATGTGATTTAATACTATTGAATTAACTAGGGAGGGGAACCATATGCTCTTGGCTGCATTTAAAATTTATTTGCTTGGTAGGTTTTTTACTTAATTTAGCTTGGGTCATTTGCATTCAGGCCTAAAAGATTACAAAAATTTGAAGTAAAGTGAGTGTGAATAATAATAATAAAAGGTCTTTATTGGGGTGAGATTGAGACAAAAGCTACTACTAGCAGCATAAGGGAGGATAATGTTGGCTAAAGCTGCAGAAAATATTAACTTATTGGTAGTGAGAGGATGAAGGGTTCACTGGAAATCTTGGACAAAAAGTTCTGCGCAAGCTGGAGTTTACTCTATAACCTTATCGTAAGTATTGCGAGACTAACGATGACATGAATTTAGGATCCATGATTCTTACCTCGGGTGTAAATACATGAGACAATTTCATTGTGCAAACATTATAAAAACATTTCAATTTTGTGAAGAGGCTGTCACAGGCTTTATTTATTTTCCAGGATTGAAGGAGATGCAGTTAAGTAGGTATGGATATGGAGTAAGCTCTACTGTAATTGATCCACATTGATCGACAAAAAGTAAAATTTCTCTGGTTTTGCCACCCAGTTTGGCGTCAAACCCTCGCACAATTGCTGCAAGCCGGTGGGAGCCAGAGAAATAGCTCGTGGATGGAGTTACAAATTTTTTTCCCTTACCCACACAATCCTGCGTATCAGGGTGGAAAGGGATATTTGTCATTAAAATAACAATAATGTGTAATGTGCAAAATTGATAGTTATACTGTTTTGATATGTGTAAATTTTTTAACTGTTTTACTCGTTCTAATACATGTAGTAATTGTAACTTGCAGTTTGTCATAATTCAATCACCCCAAAATAATTGTATACATAATGATACATATAGATGCAAATAATAATTGTATACACTGTGCACAAATTGTATACACTGTGTACAAATTGTATACATTGTGTACAACTGTATACATTTTGTACAAATTGTATACAATTTGTACACAACAAAATTTGTATACATTGTATACAATTTGTGCCCGATTTGTATACAAGCTGGTCCTATACATTGTATACAATTTTTTCACTGTGGGATTCTGAGGATTTTTTTGAATGCCTTCCTGAATTCCCTGTTATATACTGTGTATATAATAGGATTAAGGGTCGAATTTGTGTATCCAAGCCAAGTGAGAAAGAGTTCAACCTTTTGGGATGGATGAAAGGAACTGCAGAGTATAATGATATTCATTATGGAGTAGGGTATCCAGCACAGGATAAACACTCCCATAACCAAGGCAAGTGTCCTTATCAGTTTTCTCTCTTTTGACTGTGACACCTTTCTCCGATCCTTCACTATCTTCTGAGCAGTACTCACTCTCCCAGAGGGTGTTGTAGTCGAGGAGGACATTTTCTCACGTAACTCTGTTGCTGTTATGCCTTGTAGGTTGCTGGGTCCCTGGCCAAACATCACTTCTTTGTAATCATCACCTTTGTCCATGTCTGCTGACTGATATGATTGGACTTGTAACAGAAGCAAAGAATCTCTGCCCGATCCACCACCCTTTGGAATGAACCTGACCAAATCAATGCATAAATCTTTGCTCTTGCTATTAGATGGAGTATTTGTCCCATGTTTCATTCTACCAACTTTGGGTCCTTTGGTGTCTCCCACTTCATCCCTGCTGATGTGGTGAATCTGATCCCTTGTCTCTACATCCAACTGGTCTGGAATCTCAGAGAAATGCACACGAGTTGCATTGACCTGGCAGTCCAGACTAGCACCTCTTAGATCAGGCGATTTGACTCTCAACCTGAGATGCATGGTGACAAATATCAGGGCATACATGATGATCGTGATGAGGAGGGTAAGGTAGAATGCTGCAATGAGCATATAGACCAAGTATCTGTCAAAGGTTCTGAGTGCACAAACAGACAGTTCAGAGAACCGTTTGGTAAACTCCTCCCTACCAAACAAAAGAGTCGAAGAAAAGATGCAGGCCAAGAACCAAATGGCACCAATCACCAGAAGTACCCGACAACGGGTGCGCTTTCCTTTATATGCAAATGGGTTCTTAATAGCCCAGTAACGATCCACAGCTATGGCACACAAGTGAAGCATTGAGGCAGAGCAGCAAAGTACATTCACAGCTTTCCATACCTGGCAAAGGGTTGCACCCAATGTCCATCTTCCATTCAAACAATATAGTATTCCAAGTGGAAGGATAAGAAACGCCACAGCTATATCTGTCATGGCCAGGGATGCTATGAAAAAGTTTGGAGGGATACGAAGTGGTCTGTATGTAAGCACTGACATGATTATGAGAGCATTTCCCACAATAGTGGCGATGAGAATGATGGTGAGAGCTATACTCGCGAGAGCCACCTCCCACTGCGGAATGTCTAAGGTAATACTCTTCAGAGCACTTGTGTCTGCAGCGCTGGCACTTACACAGCCAGGAATGAATTTGTGACCACCTCCTGATTCAGGGATATGGCTGAGGGTAACATTAGCTGAGGTTAGGGCAATGGAACTGCATTCACTAATATCCTGAGAATCCATGGCAAAATCCATGACACCTACAATTAAAAAAATATTATAATGATAATTTCATAAATTGAAATGGAATCAATTTAGGTGAAACACGAAGAAAGAGAATACTTATATACCTTAAGAAAAAACCTAGTTTACACAAGAGGATGCACTTAGATATATGGTATTATTTAATATTGATAACATTAAGTGAAAACCTTTGTATGGGGTGTTTATACTCAATGCATCAGTGATATGAATTATCAGTAATGTCTGTCCAAATTCTAAAATATTAGAAGCCTCAACATCTGTTTTTGGCCTGAGATGTAGAATATTCATTGGATGAACAAAATGAAAAATGAAGCAGCAAGACATATTCAGAAGGAAGGGCAAACATTGCAGTAAATTATGCAGACTGGACACACCCTGAGATGAAATGGATTTGTCAAACAGTTTTTTTTTACGTAAAGACCCTCCCCCAAGGAAGATCTAGAGATAAGGACGTGGGCCAAATAAAGAAGCTTTCAGAAAAGGAGAATTATTACGACATAACTAAGCTAGCAATGAATAGAGAAAGATAGAGGACATCATTCAACTACTCAAAAGAGGAACTATATACATAAACAGGGTGTCCAGCAGCGGGGCATTTGATAATTCCCTGAGATTTCCAGGTTTTCCAGACATAAGTTTTATTTTTCCAGAGGAAATATAGATTTTTTCTCGTTAAGCATAAGAGAACGTTGTGCGAAAGTAAGTAAGTATTATAGATAATCTTGCATTTTGGGAAAAATAAACCAAATCCTGCGTATTTGGAGGAAAATAAACAAAAAATCCAACATCATACAACACTTTCATTTAGTTCGTGAGGAATTACATCACCTTCTTAGAGTTAAACATTATTATGCTGGCGCTCGGGAACAAGGTTACATACAACCAGACTTCGCTGAATATGAATATCACTGATACAAAATGATCAATAACTTGCACCTTCAGGATCCAGGCATGAAATTCCCTTCTTCACATGGGAGGCCAAGGGCCAGCTTTCAATGAGTTTCCCCACCAATTTCTTTAGGTTAGTAATCCATACATTATTGAAGAGAAGAATATCCTAACATATCTGTGTGACTATAATCTCTTTAGGCTATCTTGGTTCCAATCCTACATTAAGATCTTTTGTGGGGATCAGATTTACAGCTTTACTCAAGTCAATGTGCTTCACGATTCCAGATGCCAAAACCTCCGGCTTTACTAATCTCGTCATCACAGTTTAAAAAAATTCAGTAATTGCCGAAAACGGAAACCGAGCCATAGGTTTGCTGGATTGAAATTCCAAGAAAAATTGTTCCAGCTCCGCTGCAGCTGTGGCAAAGGAAGCCAGTTTAGGACCCAACATTTTGTCTTGGATGATGAACTTTATTAATCTGAAACTATGACACATAGGCTTACATTTCTTGCACTGATGATCGCTTTTCTCTTCAACCTGAAAGCTCTTGACATACCTGTAATTTGGCAAGGGTTGAAGAATATCGAGGGCTCAGAGAACACAGTATTTTCATAGTCTAAACACCTAACTACAGGCAGTCCCCGAGTTACGTACGTCTCTACTCCCTTAAAATCCGTACTAGCATAAGTGAAAAATTTATCTAAAGGGATGCCGTAGATTTACGAACGCGAGCACCAAAAACTAAAATGTTCATTTTTATACTTGCAGGAGGAGAAAATATCGAATAGCTGTCGAGGTTTTAAAGAGGTACACAGAAGAAATTGGTCCATTTTTATCATTCATCTACAGTATTTTCATTGCTATAAATAATTTTTTTCGCAAAGTCGCGTAAAAAACATTTTATCTTCTGCGCAACTGACCAATCTTCGTAACAGTTCATACAGTCGTAGCGATATCGCTGAGACTGCATCAAATTATTGCGCTCACTCATTTACGATACGGATTACTATGTAGCACGAAGCTACGTAAATACACTGGCCCCGATTGTCATCAGTTTTTAAATTGCAGCCAAAGCCATGTTGATATAAAAGAAAAAAAGTTGGAACGGAAATTATGTCGCAGAAAACACTTGGTTGGTACCGTAAATGTTTATTTCAGGACTTGATGAATTGTGACTGATTGCTGCTGTAATCCGCAAACCGCTGGATTGAGTTGCTATGATTATACACCAACACGAAATTCAAGGATGCAGGTTCTACGTAAAGAAAGTGAAATTAACGATCCACTTTAATAATACCTCTTAAATATTAAGTACCATGAAAGCGGCAGTCCGTTGTATCACGGAGTATTGGAATGTGACTTATTGAGAAGGAATGGACTCGTACATTCTCCAACCACGAACGTATACATCGTCCTGAACGCTTAAACTGCATTTCAATGATAACCGCTTAGTCTTCTGACAATTCAAAAAGTTTCTACAAATTGGTGAAGCAAGTAACGGGAGGGTCAATCGATTTAAAAATCGTTTGAATTCGCATTGCAAGAAGAATGATGCATAGCAGCAAAAACAAGCAAGCATTAAAAAATATTTATAAATCCTTTATACCGATCATCTGGAAATCAAACGCAAAATCTCGGGTTACATCTGCCTTATTTGAGGACTGGTACTGCATCTATTTTATACCAGAGTTCAAATAGTACTGCCTTAAGGAAAATATTCCATTTAAAATCTTGTTGTTGCTTGATAATGCACCCGGTCACCCAACACACAATTGGGAGGATTTAAATGACTGCATTCTTCGGCCTCCAAATATAACGGCACTTCGCCAACAATGATCAGGGAATCTTTGCGTCCTTCAAAGCTTATAACTTGCGCAATACATTTGCTGATGCTATTGCTGCCACAGATGGGGATGGTGGAAAGACACGTAGTGAGTTTTGGAACGGCTACAAAAATGCACCATGTAATAAAAAACAGCATCATCCTGGGAAGAAGTAATCCACGATTCACGGTCATATTCGCATAAGGAGTTGACAAACGAAGAAATGATAGAGATGGAGTGACGCTGGGCAAAAGTAGGTGATGGGAGTATACAAGTATGGGAGTATCATATGGGAGTGTGTAGGATGAAGTGTGTATGTTGGCGTGATTGTAAAGCGTTAATGTGGACGTCGCAGTGACCTAATCCTCTGCCCTCCTCTTATGAGAATAAACTGTGACAATGAATCCACCAGAGCCATTAGTCAACTCAACTTAAAAGGCAAAAGATAAGGTAATTATTAAAGGCTAGTAAATTACACAATGCTAAATGGCTCCTTCAATGGCATGATAACTTAAAAAATTAATATTAGTCGTCATTATAGTGAATTAACCTTAGATACCGTGCTTTCGCAAATCCGTGCAATTGGTCAATTCGGACTAACAATATTACGCAATTTGGTGTGCAACTTCCAGGAAGCATTATCGTTTACTTATGCAAATAAATTAAAGATAAAAATAAGAATTATTGAATTTCGCAGGAAATAATTGAAGAAAATTGTCCGAAAAATTTCCCCACATTTCTCCGCATCGATTGAAATCTCCGGAACGCGGATTTAGTTTTGGAGAACGGACTTAATTTTCGGCTTACTTCGTAAATTTCGACTTACTAAGATCCATTTGCTGTTTATTAGCAATCTTATTGAGGCTTTCATCAAAACCCACAATAAATTGCTGGCAACTCTCTACATGTTTCATTTAGGGTTTCGTTCGAAATATAGAGATCATGAACAACTAGTTTGTTTTTGTTGTTGTTGAAAGCCGTTGCGACGGGCCGAAAGCACTCGGGCGCTTCGGCGAGAAACGACATGGCCAGTAAGAACAAAGATTATATATGCACGGGACGGGACTATGTATCGTACACAGTGTATGGAGAAATCATTGCACTCTCGGTAATTGCAGAAATGCTAAATGCGACAACACATTTCACTATGCAACTGCCGAAAATGGCACATTATTTCCGTCGCTGTTTTACACATTGACACCACCGAAAATTCCAGAGTCGATTACATATTTCCCTGAGATTTCCCTGATATTTCCAGTGAAAATAAAATTCCCTGAGATTTCCCGGTCTTCCCGGTTTTCCAGAGTGCTGGACACCCTGATAAAAGTCAATGTATTTACCTAATTCAAAATTCTCTAAAATCTGTAATTCATGAGGAAATTTGTTATTTTTTCAGTTATTTTCCATTGCTGAGCCCCCGAATGAAAAACATCAATGATGAAATAAAGAATCCAACAACTATGTATATTTCGATTTGATTTCCTCTAACCCTCTCCCCACTCCCTTTTCTCCTCCCTTCCCCTCTCCATCCCTCCCCCCCACACTTTTTTAGGATATGTATATCTTCTACACAGAAATTTTGACTTGTACCTGAAGTTTACGTCGATGCGTTGAAACTAGTGGTACCAAATAGATAGATTGTTTTGTGGTGGAGTTCCTCCAAGGAGACCCTGAGGCACTTAGGCCCTCCATTGTGCCAACGTTAAAGTTTTCCCAATTCCGAGGCAATCTTGTCCTTTTTGCTTTATTAAATAGTTTCCTAGTCTCTCTACGGAGACCGTTTAATTCTGCTCCCCACCAGGGTAATTTACACCCTTCCTTCCTGGTCCTTAGGGGGCTGCTGTTTTCGTAGGATGTGATGATGCTTCTCTGTAGATAATCAACAGCAGCATCTACCTCATCCACATTTATGAACTTGCATTGAGGTGCCCCCTCTAGGGCAGCTCCCAGCCTTTCTCGATATAGTCCCCAGTTGGTAGTCCTGGGGTTTCTATATGTTATTTCCCTGTGATTGGATTATAAAAGAGTGAAGAGTATGTGTTTGTGGTCAGACAAAGTTATCTCCCCTGACACTCTCCACCCATCAATCATGTGCAGCAGAGAACTGGCGCACAGTGTAATAATATCTATCACCTCCTGCCTAATGCTGTTTGAAAGGGTAGGTTGTGATCCTTTATTGAGAATTTGTAACTCCGTAGACACAAGATACTCCAACAGTGCCTCTCCCCTTCCATTGGTGCTTCCACTCCCCCACACAATGTGGTGCAAGTTAGATATTGATAGTTAGACCGATCAGAAGATCCCATTTCTTGGTCTTACAGTGACTCACCAGCCTCTCCATCTCATTTGATGGTGGAGGAGCCGGAGCATTGTGTGGCAGGTAGGAGGAGCAGATGATCACCCTCCTCCTGTTCTAACCTTCCTCCAGGGTCAGCAGAACTGCTGTCTGATCCCTAGTGGTAAATTCCAATAGATGCAAAGCACTTATTCACATAGATACAAGATCTAGGCCTATCAATAGTGGTACAGTAATATATTTTTCCCCCCTGTCATGCTCAGGCCTCTGACTCTTCCCTGAATGCCCAGGGTTCCTGAATCAGAGCTATTTTGACCATACATTCAGAGAGTATCCTTTGCAGAACCCCTGAGGCAGCCTTACTCTTGTAGGTTGGCCTGAAGCACGGCTATGCCAGCCATGGTTCGGCCCCACCCACATCTTTCCCGGGCTCCCGAGTCAGACTACCCCCATGGGGGAAGACCAGGCTCGGTGCCTCTTTGAAGGTGGACCCAGAGAGGTTGAAAAGGATGTCGTCCTCCTCTCCCCACGAAGGGTATGAGTGGCAACTGGGATGTGTGGGTCTCCCACAAGGAACCCCCACAGGCAACGTTAAGGTAGTAGAGGGTGCGTCCCGACAGGGATCCCCATCAGGGCTCTCCACTGGTATCGCATCCCCCAAGGAAGAAGACGGACTACAGGAGTCCATGTGAAGAGTGTGCCTCTCAGCGCCCTCCATAGTTTTGTTTAAGGGTTCCAAGTTTGGTCCCACGAGTAGCTATGGAAATATGGTGTCCGCCCATGCAGAGCCCCGCATGCATGGCTAAGGCTAAATAAAACCAGAGGTCGCCCAGTATCTGGAGTCTCTCTGTTAGCAACTTCTTTCCCTCTGCCACGCAGATGCGGTCACCCTTAGCACAGAGACGCACCATGGTGATGGGAGCTGTTTATTGACCGCCAGTTCTAAATCCATCAAGGTCAGCGATACCAGAGGCACCTCGAGGAGGATGTGACTCTTCACCACGCATGATGGTCTTGGTGGTCCATGTGGTACCAAATAAATTTAAGTGGAAATATACATAGTTGTTGGAATCTTTATTTAACACTAATGAGGTGCATTGTGTGGCTCCAACACTGATGACTGTTGGAGTCAAAGATATGCTCTTAACTGCCCTTAGATTTTTGCTAAGATGCTGGAAAGTATTGAAGGTGTCATCATATATGAAGCAAGGTAGGCCATCTTATTCAGCACAGAAAAATCAAATTGTTTTTGTATGCAGTATAGCTTAGAGCACACTGGCAAATATTACAGAGGGAAGCATACACGAATCTGAATAAAGTAGTAGTAGTATTTTTATTTGGGGTGCGTCGACGGCTGAGGTCATTTTGCACCACTCAAAGTCTTATTATTGCTAATAATATGATATGAAAAAACAGCATGAAGGAATAGTCTCGTAGGAATAATAACTATATTTTATTGTAAAATCCGTATTTTTTTAAAAAGTTTAAAACCTTGGTGATGTTATCGGCGTCATCTCCTAGGACTTGCCTTATTCCGCCCCGGATGTCTAGCCTCTCCCGTGCTACCCGATACACATCACACTCCGTCAGGAGATGCCGCACAGTCAAGAGAGAGTCGCAGTCGTCACAGCGTGGCGGGGTCTTCTCTTCAATAAAAAGATAGGAGTGTGTCAAGGCACAATGTCCTATTCTCAAGCGAGTGACGGCGACCTCATCCCTGCGACTTCGCCCGGCGGAAGTGGCCCACGCTGATGTCTCGGGTTTTATTTCATGGAGCTTATTATTACGTTGGTCTGTCCAAAGCTCCTTCCACTTTTCCAAGGCAAAGTGCCGGAGCTTGGTCCTGAGATCATCTGCGGATATCAGAGGTACTGTCATATCTGGGGCGCTTAGTGCTTCTTTAGCAGCTGCGTCGGCTTTTTCGTTCCCTCCTATCCCCATGTGCCCAGGAATCCACAAGAAGGATATTATCACTCCCTCCCTATTGAGGGATAGTATGGAAGAGTGGATGTCTTGCACAATTGGGTTAGAGGGTGAAAACTCATAAATTGACTTCAACGCACTCGCAGAATCTGTACAAATTAGGAAGGAGGCATTTCTGCATTTGATATTGGCCAGAGCTAATTTGATGGCAGTCAATTCTGCCGTAAAAACGGAACACATCGGATTGAGTCTTGCTTTGATTATTCCGTGGTACGTTGATACCACTGCACATCCGCAAGAGGTTCCAGACTTTGAGCCATCTGTAAAGACGATGGTGAAGTCGCGGTGATGACTGAGGATTTCTCTGAATAGATGTCCGTACTCCGTAGAAGTGGTACAGGATTTCCGACATAGAAGTAGCCGCCAAATAAAATTCGGCCGAGGAATCGACCACGGAGGTTCTGTCATGTACCCGGTCGGATACACGTCTGGTAGGTTAAAACCACGCTCTTCGATAAAAATTTTTAAACGTACACTTAAAGGCTTCGTAGCCCTTGTCCTTCTATTAAAAATGTCTAAAAACCTTGGGTTAAAAATAATGTTGTAGCACGGGTGATTCTTTGCTGATAAAATCTTGGCAACATAGTTGCAAGTCAACATGTCTCTACGAGTATCAAGCGGCGGCTCCCCCGCTTCCGCGTAAATACTCAGGATAGGTGAAGTTCTGAAGGCCCCAGTGGCTAGCCGTAGTCCAGAATTATGCACGGTAGACAAGGGTTTCATGTGTGAATCACGTGCAGAAGAGTACGCTACGCATCCGTAGTCCAACCGAGAGCGCACTAACGATCGGTACAATAAAAGCATTGTAGTGCGATCCGCACCCCATGATGAATGCGTTAGAAACCGCAGAATATTTAAAACCTTCGAGCATCTGTCTTGTAAAACTTTAAAATGCTCGCGCCAGGTCAAACGTTGGTCCATGACCACCCCAAGGAATCTGATAGATTCTACAAAGGGAAGTTCCCTACGGCAGAGATAGAGAGACGGCGTAGCGTGTAATCCCCTTATCCTGTGAAAATGGACACACTTCGTTTTCTCTCCGGAGAAACGAAATCCATTTTTCTGAGACCAGGTAGACAGCTTGTTGAGGGATAGTTGGATAAGCCTGGAAGCACTTGCTAATTTTGACGATCGGCAGAAAATAGCCAGGTCGTCAACGAACAGGGAAGCCATTACAGGAGAACGGATACATTCTGTGATATCATTGATTGCTATAGCAAATAGTGTCACACTTAGTACGGAACCCTGGGGTACTCCATTCTCTAGTGGATAGGGTCTAGATAGACATTTACCTATTTTCACTTTAAAAACCATGCATAAAAAATTTTTGATAAAAATGGGTAGGTTTCCCCTAAAGCCCCAATTGTGCAACGTCGTTAAAATTTTGTGACGCCAAACTCGATCGTACGCTTTTTCTATATCGAAAAAAACGCCGATCACGTGCTGGCGTAAAAGGAAAGCTTCTTGCATGAAATTATCTGTTCGGACCAGGTGGTCGAGAGTTGACCTACCTTTGCGAAAGCCACACTGCATATCTGAAAGAAGGTTTCGTCGTTCCAACCACCACACGAGTCGGCGGTTAACCATTCTTTCCATTATCTTACAGACACAACTTGTAAGCGAGATGGGTCTGTAGTTATTTGGGTCTGATCTATTCTTTCCCTGCTTGGGGATGGGCACCACAGCAGATTCTCGCCAGATTTCCGGAAAGCTCCCATCAGACCAGATTTTATTGAAACATCGCAGAATTTCCGGTAGGGCTGCCTGCGGAAGATTGCGGATGAAGGCGTTATGGACTTGATCCATTCCTGGTGCGCTGTCATGGGAGTCTGCGATTGCGGACGTCAATTCCCACATTGAGAATGAGTCATTGTAGGCTATATTGGGACCTATGGTTTTAAAGTTAAGCGGCGCTGACTCGACTTGTTCTTTCATACGAATAAATGCAGCGTCAAAGTTTGAGTTACTGCTGGTGTTGGCAAGTAACTGTCCAAAAACCTCGCATATATCGAGGGAGGAGGTAACCACCCGATCAGCGACCTTTAAGTACGAGACAGTGACGGTTTCACTAGAGCCCGAAATGCTTCTCACCTTTCTCCAAACATCCGATATGGGCGTTCTGCTATTTAGTGTGGAGAGATACTCAATCCAGGATGCCTTCTTTGCCTCCTTCACCACCTTCCGGGCTTTAGCTCGTAAACGTCGAAAAGAGGCAAGATTTGTCGCGGTGGGAAACTTGTTAAAAATTCGTAAGGCTCTTTTCCGGGCTTTAATTGCGTTTGCACATTCTTCGTTCCACCAGGGAACGGCTGGCCTACGAATATTGCCCTTGGTACGAGGTACTGCGGATTTAGCTGCATCGATAATTGTTGCTGTAAGCTTCTGAATATTCGCCACGCCATCTTCGTTTTCTCCATAGATGAATTTAAAATTTTGCTTAAAGCGTGGCCAGTTGGCTTTCCGAATTAACCAACTGTCAGGGCGAATGGGGTTTTATCTGAAACCTCGGTCTCTCTTTATTAAAATTGGAAAATGGTCACTTCCGCATAGGTCATTGTGTACGTTTAAGCTTAATTTTGTCATAAGACTGCTCGATGACATGCACAAATCAATGGTGGAATAATCCCCATTAAAACTATTAAAACGTGTCCTTTCACCGTTGTTCAATAAAAATAAGTTAAAATCATCGATAAATTTAGCTAAAATACGGCCTCTTTGGTTACACTGTGCTCTTGTGCTTCCCCATAGGGAATCATGGGCATTAAAATCACCCGTTAAAATGAAGGGCCGAGGTAGTTGACAGACAAGGGCTTCTAGATTAAAAGCGGTTACTGGTGCACCCTCAGGCAGAAAAACGTTGCAAAACGTCACCTCCTCTGGGGCATGCACTGTCACGGCTACGGCTTGAAAAGGTGTGGTCAGCTGCAATCGGGAGGTGTAAAGGGCCTCCCGAACTGCGATTGCCACTCCACCTTGGGCACGTTGGCCACTGGTGTCATCGAATCTAAAAACGTTAAAACCTTTTAAAATACCCTTGTCTGACGTTTTAAAATGTGTCTCTTGGAGACATATACATGACGGATTAAAATCTCTAATTAAAATAGTCAGCTCCTCCTTATGCCGATAAAAACCATTACAGTTCCACTGTAGAATGAATGCCATAAAAAGATAAAATATAAATAAATAAAACTATGGTTAAAATCCAGCACTCGGTCACGAGCGCCGAAGACGGTGCCTTCGACCCTGCTGTTTGTACCGGAGGATTTCAGTTTCTGAAAGACTTTCGTCTTCCTCCATAGATTCCGGGTCGTTCGGTTTTGCCGATCCGGATGGGCGAGGGGGTGGCATTTTTTCACGCCTGCTTTGCGTGACACTGGTGGTAGTAGTTGGCGGGTTTTTCTTAGGAAAGCCCGCAGTATTTTTATTTATTTTTTGTGTTGGTTTGGAATCTGAATAAAGCTTAACTATGCATTTACAAACGAAAAAAAAAACGTAAAATGAGGCATGGAAGCATAGAGATTATGGAGACTGGAGCAGTTCATGAAACATACGTAAGTGTTCACAGGCTGGAAAATAAGCACATGGAAGCATTAATGAGCCAGAAACAATGTACAGACGCGTTGACAGAGTAGGACTTGTAAAAGTTTCTATTTGCAAAAATCCTAAAATTTTGCCACAATGGTATATGCTGAAAAATCAGATAGTAATCCACATTGAAAGTAACATGAGGAGCTATTTTAAAGTAAGCAAGAACAAAACGTTTCTATGTGTTTTAAATACTTAAATGCTGGGTAATTCGATGTCAATTCAACCACAAAAATGAGGTTTTGTCTCCCACAGACTCAGATTTCGACAAAACTTGGTGCATATGATACCTTTACCAATGTAACAAATAAGCCCAAATTTATTTTACTTAGCCCAAGTAGTTTTTCAGTTACAGCCTCTCAAACTTCAGGAGACTTCTGAATTTCTTCAAATCAGGATGCACACTTCTCAAAGTGTTTTCTCAAGTTCTACTAAAAAAATTCTATCTTTGCCATTTCTGAATTACATGCAATGAAATTTTTTAGCTATGACTACAAGAATATGAGAACTTTAGAAAAAAATAATATGAGCCCTTGACTTATCTTTTTAGCCTTAAAAAAATTCTTAAAAATTGTTCTTGCAACATTTTTTGGCTAAAAACATGGCTAACAATTAATGCCATTATCACAAAAAGGGTCTTCATTAATCTTAATTAATTTTGGATCAAATTTATCCTAAAGGTATGTGATTTTATCCTCAGAAATAAAAATAATGGCTTTGCAAAAAATTCAAAGACAACAAGCTTTGCAATCTCTTATTATATGATTTACCATGTCATTTGAGGTTTTCCATCTCAGTCAGCTGTGTTAGTTGAATACATATTTCTTTTTTGTGTCTCAAATGTTCATTTCTTACATCCTAGTACAGTTTCATCAATTTGGATCATTTTTTCGTCCATCAAAACAATACATTCGGTGGTGAAGTGATACATTCTTTCAGTTTTGGTCTGGAAGTTTTCCATGTTATTTAAGAAAAGTTTAGATTGCAGAGAAGAATGTGACAATGATCAAGTTGACTATGTTGATATTGGCGTAGCACCAGATGAGGCAACTGGCTAAAAAAAGGAAGATACAATAGAACTAAATTTATCTCTCATGGAGGTAGGTTGTTCTCCCCTAAAATTACATGCTCTTAGAGATCACCAACAACCTTCCTTTGGGAGACAAACATTAGAAAAGTTTTATGAAATGGCTAGAAGTAAAATTGAGCAAGTTTTTGAAGTTAACATTCCAAAAGAAATAATTTGAAGCAGTGAAGCTTATGGCAGAGAAAGCTGCAGATAATGACAATCTTACAGAAATAATCAGAGAAAATTTAAGCAATAGTGAAAAGAAAAAGCAAGTACAACTATACATGCTAACAATCCCAGCCTTCTTGCGATGGAGTACGAAAAGAATAAAATAAAAATTTAATGTGTCAGACTATTCCATTCGTCAAGCCCAGAGAATTTATTCTGACAAAAGAATTTGGTATGATCAAATGCTAGGTGTGGGATTATTAAGCCTGAGATTATGGATTTGGTGAGGATATTTTTTTCAGAACAACGAGCAATCAAGAATAATGCCAGTGTTGAAAGATGTAGTAAGCCCAGGAAGAAAACAATATGAAAGAAGTGAATGATATTAGGAAACCTACGAGAATTTTATCAAAGTTTTGAGTGAGATCACCATTATGTTAAGTTGGGTTTTTCCAAATTTTGTGCCCTACAACCCAAATGGTGCATACTAGCATATGGCAGTGGCACACACAGTATGTGTTTACCATTTATCAGAATGTCATTTTAATGTCTCATGCATCATCAATATCGGAATCACACGGAACTTGCTAAGTTGCTCCTTTGTAAAGAGGTAAAAACGCAGTGTATATTGAGACATTGTGGTGAATGTCCTCCTAGGAAATGTTTACAATATTTCTTGAAATCAAAATTTGAAATTATTATGATAGTGATGGGGGTCATGGTGGCCTAGTGGGTAGAGCACTGAGCTACTGACTGGAGGGTCCCGGGTTCAAATCCAGGGCAAGAGCCTTTCTGGACACCCCCATCTAAAATCCTTATGATTCAATTTTCTGCATGTCAGAACTTCGTAGGAAATCACACCATGACTTAGTATGGGGTGAGCTCTACTCTCACCTATCAAAACCAACCTTCGGGTTGAATCACTGAGTGAGTGAGTGATGATAGTGATGTTGTTGATTTTTCTCAATGGGCCTCAGCTGATAGGATGCAGATGATAAAAATTTCAAGTGCGGATGATGATTTCATTGAAGAGCTGGCCAACAAGATGGAGAAACTGATCCCTCACTCCTTCATAGCAAATCACAATCTTCTTATTTTCAAAAAATGAAGGAAAATATGTCACCAGATACAGCAATAGTTTCAATGGACTTCAGCGAGAACAATACCTTTATAATTTAAGATGAGGTTCAAGGATATCATTGGACTTCAGACATATGTACTGTTCATCTTGTCGTGATACATTTCATGAACAGTAAAGGTGAAAAAAATTGTTGTATCTCACTGTATAATATCAGATGATTTAACTCATGATATGAGCATGACACATAAAATCCAGGAAAAAACTAAACCTCTAAATCTAAACTTCTCAAAAGCTTTGATAACATAAAAAAATTCATTATTTTAGCAATGGCTCAGCAGCACAGCATTAAAAATGAGAACAATGTTTTTAACCTTTGTCTCCATGAGGAAGATTTTCAGTTAAATGCAGAAGGGTCACTCTTTGCCACAAGCCATGGAAAAACAGAATACGATGGAATCAGGGAATCTACTGTTAAATGACTGGTTCGAAAATAGGCTCCAGAGACCACTGGACAGGCAGATAACTACACAAATTGAATTTTTCAACTTTTGTAAAGTTAACATTGCCAAAATTAAGTACATCTAAATTTCAAAAGACAGTGTGAATGTAGGTTGTAAATCTGTATTTAATTTACTTAGCTGATTGGGAAGGAAAAAAATCAAAGGTTATGGTAAGTCATTAGGTACCATGTAAGATACTGTGGAACCAGTGTCCTACTGTTGGCACCATAGACCAATTCCACCAGGAAGCCCTCTATGACTTTTGCAAAATCTGTTGTGCCTTCGCACTAAAGCTTTGGAAGATGGAAAGATTTGTGTTTGCGGGGAACTTTTTAGTAATTTTCAACTATCTCTTACGTTGGCAACTGCCATCTGTGCAGTTATCATTCTACCATAGTACGGATGGCTTCGAAGAGAGACGATGAAACCGTGGTACTCTTGTGACTACTGCTACAATTATGCTACTGGTCAAGTAAATAACGTTAGTGACACTGTCTAGCGTCTTGTCATATTTAACTCTAAAATTAATTTTGAAATGAGACCAAATGGCTTACCAGAAAATTCATTTTCCCGGCAGAATGAAAAAGGGATTGAAAATTCACTCCTATATAAAAAGGAGAAAGTGATCGGTGCTACTTAGATAATCATGTAGGGACATGGGTTTGTTCATTTAAACACTCGGATATCATGCAAGAATCGATACTGGAAAAGTCACTAGTAAAATTGTTAAACTGAGTTTTCTCACCACCATTCATTGAAACCAAGTCAGATTCATAAATGAAAGATGCCCTCTTCAGTTGCACTGACCTCTTGGGCTTCCCCATAGTGCCGTGTGTCCTCAAATCAAGGAATAAAATGAAAGACCGAGGTATAAACGGACAAGAACGTATAAGTTGAAACGAGTGATAGGTGTACCCTCCGGCAGGTAACCATTACATAACGTAATCGCCTCGAGTGCACAATGTCACTGCTACCGCAAAAAGGCATGTTTACCTGTACTAGGGAGCAGGGGTGGCGTGGGTACTCAGGGGCCCGGGCCGCTGCACGTCCAGAGGGGCCCAGTTTTTGTGACCCCCCTTATGAAAAAATTTGTGCGCTAAAAACGCGTTTCAGGTCGTTAAGGGCAAAAGGTTTGCAAATAATATATAACCGAAATAAAAATTTTCCCTGCGATAAACGTCCCGGCCCGCCGGCTCCCGGGCCGAGACCTGGCCCGGGAGCCGGAGCCACAGCTCGGGCCCGGGCGGGAATCCCCTCTTTCCCACCCTGCTAGGGAGGTGTAAAATACCTCCCTTATAGCAACCGCCACTGAAACCTGGGCTCGTTGGCCGCAGCTGTCGTCATACCTAAAGACATTAAAATATTTTAAAATGCCCTTGTCCGTGATTTTAAAATGAGTTTCCAGATAAAAAATATAACTTGGATTAAACTCACGCAATAAAATGGCCAGATCTCCTTGTGACGATAAATACCATTGCAGTTCCACTGTGATATCAAATACACAATAAATAAAAAAATTATAAATAAACTTAAAACTTTAAAATAATATAATTGAGGAGTTCGTAGAATGCGGGGACCGGTTACAGCTTCGATGAAGCTGTAACTGGTCCCCGCATTACCCTTATCCTTTTTTCGCCATCCCATAACTTTTTTTTCAGGTGTCAGGTCCCCAGGAACATATTCCGTCAAAACATTACTTGTAAAAATGGGCGAGAGCTTTTGAGAAGTATCCGTCTCCTTTTGAAATCTCGCTATCGAATAGCGCTAGGCGCATCCTCTCCCATCCCTCGTCCATGTCCAGGCGAAATCTTTTATTTGGTGGTAGGTTCATGACCTCCATACCAAAGTAAAATTCGTCCCCCAGGCTCCCCACTAGTCATGGCGCCCCACATTCTGGACGCACACCGCAATCCGGTGCGGTCAAAAGGAATACCCGAGGGGATATGGCACCCTTACAGTGGTTGTCCCTTTCGGGGTAGACTCTTCGGTTCACGAGCGCACCAAAACCGAGCGCCTTCGACCACCCTGGGCAGACCCTCACCCCCCAGGCACTCCCCACCGCTCGTATCGGGAGCCAGTTGACCGGTAGTGGCTAGCTCCCAGCCTTCTGTTTACATTTCCGTGTTTACATTTGTGGGAATTTCCGGCTTTGCAGGAGCAATTCATTTCCTTCACCGTAATTTCCCCCTCTTCATCAATCTGGAGCACCCCAGAAATTTGAAGTGGTTCCTTAATCAAACCACTGGTTCGCAGCACCAACGATAATATGCTGGTGAGATCGCCATTCCTTCCTCGAGTGCCAACTAACATAATTAGCCCAGCGTTATAAATACATTCCCCTTCGATAACACTGCGCGTTCCGACATTACCATCGTGGTAACGCACAAGCTCTTCAAACTTGAAGTACAACTTGAGAGACATTTTTGTCGATCTTACAAACTTTATTTACGTTGTTAACGCTATGTTTCTTTGTAGCTAACTGATGATTCTATCCTTCATGTTGCCACCATATTGGAAAATGACGTCAGCAATGCTAGTGCCGCTAGTGGTGATTTGATTCTCGGTAGGGAATCCATAGATCTTTAATACGGGACTTAAGATTCTATGAGGGAATCCAGTAGAGACCTGTAAACGGGCGCGAAATCCGGGCGACCCTCGCCCGCCCGTGCCGGGCGCCCTCACCCGTGGTCGCCTCCGCCCGTGTGACGTAGACGCCCGACCGCGCCCGTTCGCCCGTGCCCGCATCCTAGGCGGGTGCCCGGGTTCCTCACCCTAACTGAGGGGAGGTAATAAAGTGAGCGAAAAATATTGCGAACGGCAAGGACCCTTGAGAAAAATACGACGATCTTAGGGCGGTCGCCCGCTCAGCCGACGGGTGACCACCTCTTCTCGGCAAGTTCTCCGTAAGGCAACATTCGTGACACTTCGGAAAATTCCGTCAAATGTCTTCGGTTTGTGCCTCTCTTTTTATCTCTCGCACACAGGCGGGAGACCCACGCCCGTACTTTGCGACCTTGTGCCGGCCTCTAGAATCCAGGGCCGAAGCGGGATATTGAACTCCGGCCCATACTGGGCATCCGACACCCGGCTGGGTGCCTGGGAACTCACCCTCCAGGATCCCCTACTGCGGTGATTTTTGTTCTCGTAACGTTCCACCGATATTTATTTCGTGGAAAGAATAAAGCATGATCGATATGAATATATTTAATTGACATTTAAAGAGGAAATCCTCAGGGTTAACTTGGTGGAACCGCATGATAGTAAATAAAATGATTACTTGGTAAGATTCCACAAATTTATTTTTTGTCCAACATTGGTCAAACTGGACGAGCTATTCACGCCCGTGTGAAAGAACACAATAGCTGTTTACGAAAAGGGGATTACAGTTCCCAATTTGCCAAACACCTCATCGTAGAAGACCACACCAGTGACTTCATCCCCAAAGTGCTCCACACCCAGTGCAAAGGTCACAAGTTGAATTTCCTCGAACAGTTGGAAATAACGTCTGCTACCAGAAATAATGCACATTTGTTGAATGAATACATGTTCCCTTACAACTCTCCCTTCCTGAACTTACCTATTCTCTCCTCCCGAACTTGACCATCTCCTCAACCCTCCCCCCCCTCATCCGGCCAAGTCACAACTAGTTACTGCTCTCCCCCCCCATTTCCCATTGTTGCCCCAACCCATGGACCACGTGAACACCTTGTGGGTACATAATAGGATCGCGGACTCTCCGCGCTTACCTTGATAATGAATGTCATACAATCGAAACCTAGGTCGGTGAAAAATAAATTAGTGGAATCTTACCAAGTAATCATTTTATTTAATAATTGATATTTGTTTAAAGTCGAGTGGAAAAAAGCATTATTCGAATTTTGTCCTAGAAAATTTCAAGGACACCATTTTAGCAACTAAGCACCAAACAGAAAAACTACTCTCCCGTCAGGGCACTCCGAAGAATATGATAACTGAGGCATTGTATTAGATGCCTTATATATTCTTTAATGCATGTAGGGTAATTGATATAGAGCATGATTGGTGAGGATTCACCCACTGTCACATCCCTTAGAGGTGGCTAGAAGAATAATCCATTGATGTAAATATCGGCAAAAGTTTGCGTCGCGTTGGATCTTTGCTTTACGCCCCTCCGAACTCGTCCACCCAACGCAGGCCACCGCCTTCCCCTGAGCTGTGTTTTGAAGCTTATACCCGCACTTACAGGCTCTTCAGGAGGAGGGGTACAAAGATGGGAATGGAAGGGATAGGAAGAAGATTGGAAAGGAATCGGGCGTCGGCATTAGCCTGATCTTGACAAAGGCGCAATGGGTAAATAGGTTAAGCGTCCCATGCGACGGCGCCGAACTCGAATACTCTTCAACAAGCACTCAAGCAGGGGACGGTTCACTAATGAAAAATATCTACCACTGGGATTCAAACCCGGGCCCTCGTGAAGGGAGTTCAATAGTCCTACTACACGATAAGTACCACTCCGACCCTCTTCATTATCCTGAACTCACCACCGTAAGGTAAACGCTGATGACGTTAACTATCCTCTCGATTGTTACTTCCTTGACCCAGCTCCGGTACCATGAGGAAAACTAACTTTTTACGCATTTTGCCATGGTGTCAAATTGAACCCATAGCAAAATACACACTATATCACTACCATAGAAACATAGTTTGATACAATAGCCGTTTTTAAAATATACCATAACATATCAATTTATTGAACAAATCATTTATGCTTCATGAATAAGCGTCAATTTGGAAAACATCAAGGAGCAATTCCCCCAAAACAAGGGATGAATGACAGAAAAAGTTATTCGGGGAAGGTGACCAAGATCTAAGGTCACTTAAGCCTTTCAGGAAAAGCAGGTCATTCGGTAGGGATAGGAGTTTTTTTTCGGAAAAGGAGGGAACCCAGTGAGAAGGTGGAGCAAAAGCCAAACGTCAACATTCGCCAGTTCTCAAAGAAAGCCGATAGTAGGTCCACGCATAAGAAAGCGCGGACCGATTGGCGCGAAGAAAGAGGGAGAAGGAAAGGCAGAGGGCGGAAAGGAACGGGATGGGAAGGAGAGATAGGAGGGTTGGGTGGAAGGTGAGTCAAGTCTCATCTACCCCAAGAAAGAGCCACTCGACTGTCCTATCTGTTAAGCACAACTGCCGGAACCAATGATATCCTGGGATTCTGAAGCCGCGACGCAAATAAACTAGACGGGTAGTGGGATAGAGCCGCTAGACTACTTGAGGTCATCACGGTAACCACTCTGTTTACTTAGGGTGTACCGAAATTACATACGGAAATATTACTTGGTTCTAGGCTGCTATTGTTTGTAAAGTTTACGAATCATTTTCCAACAGTCATCAGCTTATAGTTTTTGATGATACTAATGGTGATAATAACTTTAATTATGATACTGAAAGGCTTCGTTGAGTTGCATTATCACCTGTATTTTCAAGTCCGTATCCGCACTCATAGGCGTTTCAGACCGGAAGGAAATGTATAAGGATGGGAATGAAAGGGAAGGGTGGAGAAAAACCTGGCGTCGGCATTTACCTCCTCTTAACGAAATGGCGCCTAAAGTATCACGACTTAACGTCCCATACGACGGACGGAGTACTTTACTCGAATGCTCTTCACATGTCACTTTAGGGCCGGTTTAGCAATAAAAATACCTTCCACCGCCGGGTTTCGAATCGGGGCCCTCCCGGAGAAAGGCCAATACTCTAATCACGGCACTAGCCCGACCCCCCCCCCCCCCCCCCTGCCACACTGTTAAGCAATGAAAGGGCTAGCAGATAAAGTAGAGGAAATCAGTCGCTAATGAACTAGAGTTATCATAAGGATTAAAATATATGTCTCCCTATTTTTTCCATAATTCTTGTCCTCGACGTTCTCCGAATTCTGCAAAACTTATCAAAAAAATCATTTACTCGACGTAAGTGTGAACGTTGCTGGTGTTGCATGTAAACAACATGCTGTAATCATTTATCCAAAATGAACGCTAGACACACTAGGCATCTCACTAATAAATTACCAGGCCCGCCTATTATCTACCCGTCCATTAGTACACTGATTTAAATCGCTCATTTGCCGGACGCGAAAGATATTTTTGCCTTTCCATACCACACCAGCAACACAGGAAGTAGCAATAAACTGGGATGGGGAAGAAGAGGTTGTGCCGGGAGAGTCAAGAATCCATATTCCGCACATGAACCATAACGAAAAAGTAAAAGCAACTTAATTCTATGTACCCTAAATTTCTTTCTTTCTTTCCTTTACTTACCCTTTCTTTCTTATTTGTCCATTTTTATGGCCAGCCAACAAAACACCATATTCCCCACACCCTTGCTGCGACTGGCTAGATAAACGCAACCAAGTTAATTTTAACTGTTAAGCAGTTTTTTACCCTTTTTTCCACCACGAGAATTCTGTCTCACGAAGGAAAGGGTTGGTGGGATATTTAGAGACATGGGCCCCATCTCGAAGGCCCGGGTTCGAATACCGGAAGTGAAAGGGATATCTCATCGTTATACCGGTCCCAACTTGATTGTTGTGTGGAGTTCACTTCAATTTTAGTTCAAAAAAATCGAAAATAAATTATCACAAACACTCCTGTGATTACTGGTATCTTGGCACACACAGCTGGCATTAGACTTGCATACGAACCTTGATACGCACAGCTACCATTAATTATATATTGAATACTCACAGCTACCAGTCATTACTACCTGGAACCTTTATGTTATAAATTACATTAACAATGCAACAGCTGTCACAACTTCGATGTTTTTTACCGCTCTTCATTCTCTTCATCAAATAAAAGACCTAACAAACGCGATTATCCGTCTATATGTGTGAAATGGGTGGATACGTCACTAAAAATTCCTCTGCATAACATATTACACTACTTAATATTTAAAAGGTGAAAACACTTAACTATCAGCAATAAAATGATAGGATTCAAAGTATAGAAAAATACGTAAGATGCTTTGTTTCTCACCGAGTTGAAGTGGAATTCCTCGAGGATCTCAGGAATCAATTATTTTCAAGATAAGATTTTCCAAAAAAAAATGTTACGATTGAACTTCAATAGCCACTTAAAACAATCAATTAAATTCTGGCGGTGAAGTTAAATATCTCTTTAACCACACTAGTGGAAATGCGAGTACTTGAAAGCAGCAAGACTCCTTGTTAATTGAATTAGACCAGGGAGACACCCTCAGTTGACTTGATCACGGCATTGACTCATTGGCTTCAAAGCGGATACAGATGCACTTCCTTCATGACAATACCGAGATTAAAAAGATATTACAAGCTACCACTTCCGGTTAAATGAGGAGAGCAAAGTCTGTTTTATTTTTGTCATTACCCTCTCAACATGACGCCAGATCTTAAAAAATGAATTTTAAGACACAAAGGAAAGCGATGTACATTACGTTAACACCGTCACGAGAACCCAAAGAGGGCGACACCAGTCTGCTAGATTTGGTGGGGAGATTGAAGAGTAGAGAATATGCCAAACTAGATATAAGCTGTTCGATAAATTCACAATGGAAAAAGTTAGACGAAGACGCCACGAAAGTACGGTGCGAGTAATCAATCCTCAGAAGAGCATATATTTGAGCTTAGCGTATAACTGATTTCAAATTCACATATTAAAAATCAGCATATTTGAACAATTCAAGGCAAGATATTACCCTATTGTGTATTGAGTATGGAATGTCAAAGCAAGTGTCAGTAAGAGTATTATAGCTTCGCTGTAATAAACTTCCACATGCTGAGTCGGATACGATCGTGGCCATTGAACTGTAAATATATATTTGAGGAAATAAAGGGATATAGGTTTACTCACACAATTTAATATTTGAAATCAAATTGTAGGATTAGCGTCGTGTATTGAATATAGAGGGTTGGGTTTCGAATCCGTGAACTGGTAGATTTTTCAGCTCTGCAGACAAATTACGTTAAAACTGGAACCACTGCACACGTATCATTAGTGTCTTCAAGAAACATCCGATAACGGGTAATATTTACCTTATATTTCACAGTGAGAAAAAAGAAGAAAACATGCTAGACACCTAATTGATTGTATCTCCAACAAAGAGTAAAACTAAGCATTGTACAAAATTGTTAACGATTACGAAGGCGTGATAACAATATTTGCACCTTGCAAACTGTCGTCACATTGAGACAACAATACGCAGAGGAACGCCCGAAAGCCGTTACCAATATTTGCAATTTAGACATGAACATAGTTTTTCTTAAAAAAACTACCATTCCATTTATTTCGTTTTCTAAACCACAACTGCAACTTTCATCGATTCTCATAACTTGGTTCCGTATTATTGTCGGCGTTTTGACATAATACGTTCATGACTTAGACACGTGTGGGAGGGAATTAAAATATGTCATAATTAGCTCGTGCTACGATTTGATGCGGAGAATTCTTTTGAATGCCCGTCTGAATTCCGCATTGCACCAGGTGTATATAATGGGGTTGAGGGTAGAGTTCATGTATCCGAGCCACGCGATGAACAGTTGGACCGGCTTCGAAGGACGGCATTCGCGGCAGAAAGCCACAACGATGAAGGTGATGAAGAAAGGCAACCAGCACATTGCCAAGGCGCCCATTATCAAGCCAAGGGTCCTCGCCAATTTCCTCTCCTTCGACTGTGACACCCTCTGCCTCTCGTTCATGAACTGCTGAATCAAATTAGTCATCCGAGAGGGCTTGGATCCGTCCACCATCTCTTCGGTCACTGACACCTTTTGCCCCTGGGATCTGCCGACAAACTTTGCTCGCTCCTCGACCACCAGGCCACCGTTCACCATGACGTTTCCATCCAAGGGTATTTGTTGCAAGGATAGTCTACCTTTGCGTCTAAAACTCTTCTTCAAAGTCTCTGACGCCGGCGGCACTCCGACTTCTCCCACCACTGAAACGTTGAACCTCTTGCAATACGACAGAGCCTTCGAACACGGCTGGTCATGTTTTGACTTTTCTATGAGTGATTCATCTTTGTTCCCCACTTCTTCCTTCCAGGTTCCTGAGTGCCGTGCTGTTACGGGATCTATGAAGTTGACTGCGGTCTTCAAATGTGAATTCCAGTTCTGGTAATTTAACCTCCGCCTCATCGTGATGAATATCAGAGCGTACACGATTCCTGTGACGAGAACAGTCAGGTAGAAGGAAGCGATGAGACCGGCAACCAAGGGGGCGTCAAAAGACTTGAGGGTGCATATGGGCTCTTTGCTGAACCGTTCGGAGAATTCCTCCACCCTCCAAAACATCAGCGGCATAGAAACGAGTCCGGAGAAGAGCCACATGCCTACGATCGTCAAGAGTATCCGACGCAGCGTCCGCTCCTTCGCGTACGGTATCGGATCCTTTATCGCCCTGTAGCGATCCACCGCGATGGCGCACAAGTGGAGTATCGAGGCGTAACAGCACATGACGTTTAGGGTCGCCCACGCCCGGCACAGAGTGGAGCCGAATATCCACTGTCGGATCATTAGGTAGGGAATGCTTAAGGGGACGACTAAGACCGCAACGGCGATGTCGGTCACGGCCAGCGAAGCTATGAAGTAGTTGGGAGGGATGCGAAGTGGCCTGTACGTGAAAACGGACAGGATGACGAGGACATTGCCAGCGACAGTGAGGAGCACGATGGCGGAGAGAAAAATGCCGATTGCTATGTCTCCCGAGCCAGGGACGACCGAGGTTGTGACGTCTACAGCACCAGCTACCGGGTAGTCATCTGGATCAGTAGAGGCGCTGTCATGAGTTAAGGTATCATTACTCCACCAAATAGTAACGCTGTGGATGGTCCCTTTGTCATGGTACGAAGGAATGGTGGTGGGTTCCGCAGCAGGCTCGGGATTCATTTTCTCTCTGGAAAGGAAGATAAGATTAAATTTCTTCCCAAGCATTACTTTTCTTCCTCCAACCTTGCGAACCATCTTCAACCAATAATAAAGAAACACGATAAAAATTCTGGCATACATGGAATGCTGTCACACTGGAGGGTCACACAATTTGGAGAGAAGAAAAAATAATTAATTCCAATGCTTTTGGAATTATTGTCTTCTTTTGGAAGCCACTCGTAAAAACCAAAACTCCTGAGTAGGGTCTAACCTTTTAACAGCATCATATAACAATCAAAAGAACAGGGGTAAGAGGGTACAGAATTCTGAGATGTTAGGACAGGATCATTCGGAGAACTGAACATTTAAGGAATAAACTCTTCCTCTTCTTACCATGCAATGCAGTTTTCAAAATTAATACTCTTGGTAGACTTAAGCGCACCATTTTTACCACAGCTCTTAAATTTCTACAAAAGTGCGCACATGTATTTACCATGCTAAATTATAAGATTTTATGTTCTTCTCTACATTCAAGGATTGTGAGCTAGTTATGAAAGCCTCAACGGAGTTATGAGGTGAACTGAATCCAGTATTCATACATTTCCCTGTAAAATGAATTACCCATATTCCGCCCACACCGATACCATCCTCACCCGCATAACTTGTTAAAACACATTTCAACTGAGAATTTCAAAGTTTAATTTGAGAATGCAAGCACTCTTGGGGAAGCATTGAACATTCAAAGCACTTGCTAGCTCCCTAAATCAAAGTAAAGTAAGTTATTCGACGTGTCGCCTATCAGGTGCTATTTTATAGCTGTACGTAGTGTATTAAGTGACGGAAAAAAACGTTTGTGTTTACACGCTTACGTTTTTAAAAGTTCAAAAAACAATCTTTCGTAAAAAAGAATGTCTTCATATTGAAATCTAGCAATATTTTATTTTTACATGCAAATGCAGATTATTCAAATATTTATGGCCGTAATATCCACAGCCAGTTTTCATTGGATGAATTTAGTCTCATAGGAATGAAATAGGCTCATAGGATATGTCATAAGGGAGTCAATATTTGCCTCCCATTAGCGTTGGATAAAAAAACAGTATTGACACATTAAGAGGTGAATGTGGAAATTCCATTAATTTTTTTCGTGGAAAAAATCATTTCTGGTCCATATTACATATACCATGTGATAGTCAATGAAGTGCTTTTGAAGTGCCTGTCAAAATTGTGTTAATATGGTTCGGAATATAATTATAATGCGTAGTAATCAACCACTTTGAGAGCGATTCCCACGCATACATTTCTAAAATATTCAAAAATGGTTCGCAACCGAACATTTCCGGCCAAATGCATTACATATATGGTAACAAACATTAAATGGCGGATTGGTAAAGTGATAGCGATTGGGTAGATTGAATTAATTCCACTCCTCGTCCATGCATGTAGGAAATTAGAAGAGAACTCCATGTTCTCATTATTCTATTCCATTTACCAAAGTTTATGGATGGTCGGATAGTATCCATCGGATCCAAAAATCGGATCTTTCCTTTTCTTTTACTGCTGAAATCGGATCCCAAGACGTGTAAATTCGGATTTGATTCGGAGATTTTAAATCTTCGCGGCTTAGTGATTGAAGTACCGCGTGAATGGAATGTAGGTACGGTAGATACTGATAAGGAGATGTTTTGTACCTCGAACCACGAAAGGATATGAACTTTTTTTCCACGAAGATAGAATCAAAATAGAGAAAAACATGTCTGAGCTCATTTCTCCATGGGCCTGAGTTCGCGAGGAAAGAATGTAGAATATTACACGGGTAGCCGAAATTTGCCGGTTTAACTGGTGTCAACAAGAGCGTTCGCTAGGCTGTCGTCAGCAACTTCAATCATTGTATCATTGTGGAGTCTCTCACTCTTCGGGAGACAAGTCACTTGACTATCGAATGAAAGTAACCTTACAGGAACTAAAAAAAACTGTACACTTCACACAAATATACAATACACAACACTTTGGCTCTAGAGGTAATGTCGCTCTTCTCTCACACGAGATTCAGCTGCCAAGTCATATGCGCCACTTCCCAAAGTATAAACAAGAGCATCATAGCGCATCATTCTGTGAAGTCATTACAATAAAGTGTTTCAGCATCGTACTCTAGAAGACAATCAGCCTTCCAGTATCATAAAGGGTAACAGCGCTTCGGTCGGTTATGATTTCAGATTTTTCTTGCACAGATGGAGAAATCGACGTTTTTATGTGTTCCGATTAAGCTCCCTCTACTCTATTTTGCGAAATATCAGTAAAAACTAAAATCAACCCAATCATTTCTTCACATTCTTTGAGTTCATTACCACATTTACAGACCGATTAAGGAATTGGTCGAGTGACATCTCAAATAAGAGTTTAGAGTACACATTCCATACGAAGCCAATTTCTGTCAATAGCAAAACTGAGTTCTGAATTGGCGAAAATCAAATTACCATGACTCATTTGAAACAAAGACGTGCGAAATTTTCTATCACAAGATAACTACAAACACAGCCTTCATCCGGTAACAGGAGAGGCAACAGAAATAAGTTAAAGTTAAACTAATCAGTTTCAGCAGAAATTTTAAACTTTGGGTCATAGTGCATTTGCCATAAATTATTTGTGAGCTAAAGTTTAATTCGGTGTACTAATATACTTCTTAATAGAATTAAAGTCTAACGCACTTATTCCAAGTACATTGTAATCAAGTGCTTTAACAATAAAAATACATTAATTCACACCTAATTCACAGCAACGTTATCGCTGAAAGGAACGCAAATGTACTGCCAAAACTGACCGCTCAAAAACACATTGCACGTGCATGAAAGTTACTTTTTTCGTATTCAAAGTTAAATTCCCTTCCAATTTTGCAATTAGAGTTAGCCTTTTATACCACGAATAACCATACAATAGTACTGACGGGGCGCCGAAAGTGGCTGTGAAAGTTAAATTTAAGTTAAAAACAAAGGACAACATGGGAAATTTGCGGCGCGTAAGGACAAAGAAATCAAAAAGAGAAATTCTCCGAAAACAGATTGCACTGATGGTAGTTGCATTTGGAATGGGAGCAAAACAGAGCACAAAACACGCTAGCGGAAATAAAAAAAGATGTAAAAATTTAACAACCTTTGTGACTTATTATACATATTTGTCAGAAGATATATATTGGCCAATAACAGTCGAGTAACGCACATAAAAATCTCCAAAACCTGCGCACAATTTAAAATATATCGTACACATGGGCAAAAAACTGAAGAGAGAAAATAACGCCTGAATAATGTTAAAAATACATGTCTTTGAGAAAGAATTATCAAGGAAGATTATGAAACAAGCAGAGTATTCTGCCCTTGATCGGGCATCTAATTCCACGACGTCGTGGATAGATAAGCACACAAAAAGTAAAACATGCACTCGAAAAAAAAATAATTAAAAAATTTAAAGCAGAAAATCGTGAAAAAGGAAGTTATTAACAATACATTCGCATTCAAAAGAGCAATGAAAGGGCCATAGGAAACCAAAAAAGAGGCTATGGAAAATACTGTTACAATACCTGAAATAATCAGCGAAAATATGGGAAAAGTAATCATATGTACAGCAAAAACCGTTGGGGATGCATTACGGACTAGTGTAATTGAACAACTGTCTTTACTAGGGGCGAGATTGAGAGGAAATAGTTCCTTCTTCCTCATAACTCATAGGAACGGCAGGGAGGAAGAAGAAGCTTGCCAGATGTCGATCAAGGAAGCACAAAAAAACCCGAACTGCCCGAATCGAGAAATAAAAATTATCTTTTTAAAGAATTTTCTTAGCTTAGGGTTCCCGATTAAGAGGATAAGAAAGCGGGGCAAATTGGAAATCTGTCCAATAAAGAAGGGAAGCACCTGGTACTGGTGGCTGATGATAATCAAATTGTCTAATGAACCTGTACAAAAAAGGGTGCATACAAAATATGACAAGGAAAACAAGGGACCTCACAACCTCGATGACAATGTATTGGGGTAATAAATGGATGAAAAAAGTGAAAGACGCGCCACAAATAGTGATGTATGTATATAGTCCAAATAAATGGGCAAGTTTGGACATTAGGACTACGATAATAGGAATTTCAAAGGTCAGAAAAAATGATATATAATTTCATGGCGTTCCTAAAGACGTGTTATTTCGTAAAATATACTGTATTATTTTTTTATTAATTTTCAGCACGTGTTTCGGCACGTACCTGTCTTCAGAATGATACGGATTTTTCTCCTCAACGAATTCACGAAAGGCTGACGTCTTGAAGGCAGCTTCGTAAAGTTATCTATTCTTGCCAGATCCCACAACATTATTTCCCTAAAATCGAAAACCGAATATTGGCTCGCATCGGGAACGTGTCACAGATCCAGTACTTGCAATTCATGTTTTTGCAATGGACCTGACCCTGCTGAGACGGCAGTGAGATACAGCGGTGTACACATATTGGGGGACAAAGGCGTTGAAGGGCTCGCTCTTACCTAGTCACTGATGAAATGGTTCCGAATTGCGACTTGCCTCGAAGAAACTGGATTCAACTTCGTTCACGGTGGAGCACCTTCAGAGATATGGAAACCACATCAGGGTTAAGAGCTCACGCCACTAGAGCCAAACAAAAAAAACACAATAAGGAGATACTGAGGATAATGTTCGCCAGGCCTGCTAGTTTCAACATCATTGAAAATTGAAAGAATAGCATAAAAAAGCGAACGTTCAAAAAAGATTTTAATTCAAAATTTAACTCACTTCGTAGCCTCTACCATAAAGTATTTGTTTCAATGTCATGAACGTATAAATTCACTTCCTCGGGGCCACTTCCGGGATAAAAAGATGTATCTGGCAGTCACTTCCGGAGAGGAAGGAAAAGTCAGTCGAAATTATCAAAAACCTCGAAGCATGACGCATGGTCTAAATATGATAAGGAAGGGTAATAAAATGTGTTCAAGGTCCCAAACACTGAAGCGCTTTCCTAGCTCGTGAAGTCACCGGAAAGGCCGCAATTATTTCCAATTTACAACCGAAATAGTACATGGGAGAATACCTAGATTACGAAATAATTAGCAGGAGCATATGAGGGGCGGAGTACGAGTAGTGGTTAGAGTACTGGCTTCCCACCCAGAGGGCCCGGGTTCGAATTTCGGTCGTGGAGAATCTCGACCGTGGAAGATATTTTTCACCTGACTATATTTGAGTGTTTTGTGGAAAGATTTTCAAGTTTAGTACCCTGTGCATCGGTGGTCCCCTTGGCTCTTTTCGTTAAGAGCAGGCTAATACCGACGCCGGGTTTCTCTCCACTCTTCCTCCTCCTAACTCTTCCTTTTCCGTCCTTGTACCTTTGCTCCCGACCTGAAACGCCTTTAAGTGTGGGTCTGTTTTAGTGAAGACTTGAAAACCACAGATTATGCAGCATACCGATAGGCGAGGATACGCGTACAATTAGAACGCGAGATCAGAGAATGAACATTTCTTGATGATGCAGTTCGGGTAAAGCCTTCCAAAAAATTATCACTGAAAGGCAGTAATTCATTATTAACTCTAATAATTATTATTAGTACCTGGTCTTATATAATTAGAATTTAGTACATAATCTCTGATATTTAGCTATTAAATACTGACCATTGTCTAACCATCAGTGCCTATGACGGAGGTGATTCTTCTTCCCCTTTGTTTTCGCGAGGAGGATTTCTGTCTCAGAGAGACGTCGTTCTCCTCCAACGACTCCGGTGGGCTTGGCTTGCCCAAACTGGATGGCCCGCGGGAAGGGGATTTTTCTGACTTCCCCAGTTAGAGTGGTTTTATGGAGCAAGTAACGTCTCACCTCCATTTTCAGCATAATCGCGTGGCTTGCTTACCATTTGTGAATGCCCCACCATCAGAGTACGGCACCGTATTCAAGGTTCTGTCACATGCTTCTGAAAAGAGTAAACGTCTTAAGCAGCACACCTGTTTCGTTACCTTTGATCAGCCTCCCTACATTAAGGCAAGGGATTACTGTCTTGAATAATGTGGAGGTAAGGATAGGAGGCTTCCACCTCTTGATGTCCTTTATGGGAGCAATTGGATTAACCATGTGGAATGAAATGAAAGAACTTTTTGTAATCATTTTTGCCAACAATTCCCTTGACAAAATAATAGCTGGAGATGCTTATGCAAGAGCATTGACAGCTCTCACATTATGGCTCAATTTTCGATAGCAAAGCTAATTTTTGAGTCAATGAGTCTGTATACTGAACTTCTTACTACTTTGCAACAGTTGTTGTTACCCAACTGCGAAGGGCCAAATATTCTGACGTTTGACGAGCTACTGTGGGTCACAAAATTAGCTCTTGCATTTGAAAACCAGCTCTTGCATTTGAAAACCAGCTCTTGCATTTGAAAACCAGCTCTAGCAATTTGAGGATCGTGGGTTAATAGCAAAACTGTGATTGCAGTATTTTAATATGATAACCCTGATAAGGAGTTTAGTTTAGGCCGAAAGGATGGGAAATTGGGAGCTTCACCTAGCAACAGCTAGGAAGATGTTACCATTTTTTCATGCCAGTGGACACTTTCTTTACGCCAAAGCCTGTCATATTTACTTGCAAGATTTGACTACCTTGAAAGGAGGAATGTTGCCGGAGGACTAGGATAAATTTACAAGCGAGGGATTCTTCACTATTCGTCGCACGGACAAATTTTGGATAAGTACGCGGTCAGATATGGTAAATGAACAGTCATGGATGAAGTTGATGAAGAGCAGAGGAAAGGATAGAGGCAAGGAAAGATAAAATTTATTTCCACACTCATGAAGAATCCATATTTGGCTGATGTTGTTCAGGTTTTCAAAGCATTAAATGCTAATCGTCGAGTGGTTGATAGTGCGAATTGCTCTATACTGTGCGCTCACTTCAGTGGTGCTTGAGACAATGGCTTCAAACACGAATGAGGAGGACGTAACTAATGATCTTTTAGGTGGCTGCTGAGGACGCATGCGACTTCCTACTCAATCGGAGCTCCGCAGCGAAGAACAGGAGTAGGACCTGATAAGCGAAAAGATTATGAAACGAAGGCTGAATCAAAGCGTCTACAGTTGCAAAAATGCACTTATAAACTGTATGTATATAAAATTATATACCTATTATGAAATTATTGTGCTTCATTCATACTCCATATCAGCTCAGTTTTCAAATTCATGTATATGGCGAACAAAGCTACTGACGTTTAATTTATTTCCAAATTATTCAAAAGAGAATTATCAGGGAATGCCTTAGCTAAAACTAATATTGCTGGCACAAGGAGAGAAATGTAGTAAGGCTATGTTTGAATGTGCCGTACTGATGTATTCTTCTAAAAACACTGAATACCGTCATTTTGTAGGATATTTTGTTTCGTTTAACATTTCAATTGATTTTTCCTTAATTAATATCGAAAAGTAGCAAAAAGTCGACCATTTTCGAGATTTTCATTAAATGATTCATATTTTATTAAAATAATAATATAATTGTCATTATTTTTTATTTATCACCTCTGTTGCATTAAAGCGAGTAATATTTTGATGCTAGTTGACTCGTAAAATCGTCCAGCATATCATTAGATCATAAGTCCTACACTCCGAGTCACATTCCTTTGGAGGGGAGCGGTTTAAAGACTGATTTTCTAACTTCATTCTGTTAGCTTTTTGTTCCTCGGACAAAAAAATGAATAGAATCGATTTCAAAGGAAATTTTATCCACATTTCAAATATGCAAAAACTGTTCCCGTCACTTCAGCAAAAAAAATATCGAAAAACTGAGAAAGTCTATATTTTTACATTCATAAAGAAATGGCTTCCCAGTCAGAAATGTTGTTGGAAAACCACGGATTCGTGTTCAGCAGACCACATTACATATAGGTTCCAAAAATTATCTCCTCATCACAACTTTACAGCTTAAACTCCCAGATGCCTGGGCTATTAACATTTTTGGGGATGTGCAGGAGATGAGAGTTACATTTTATCAGCTGCGGGCAATGATACGAATATTCAATGGATGGAATTTATTTCTTTACGGATGATTGTTTTGGCTTCACTTCAGCGATGAGAATTTGTACATTTTTATTCACGCTGAACACTAAGAGGAACTAATGATCCAAGTGGCTCCTTGTCCCGTATGCCACTCAAACAAGGCAGAGTATAATAAGGAAGAAAGTTTCCCCATTCATAATTTTTTCAAAGTTTTCGTTCCTTGAGATATCAGGGAGTTATTTTCAAGTCACTTTTTGTTTTGTTGTCTTAAAATTTGATCAAAAGCATATTTTTTTCTCAGATTGAAAAAAATGGTTCATTTTTGTTAGAGCCATCTATCCACCATTCTCAATTATATTTGAAACACATGACGGAAAACAATTCAAACAATCTTGGGCAAAGGAAACAATAATACTAAAAACATCAAAAAGTGAAATTACAGACGCCTTACAATTTCATCAATGACCCTTACACTTTAAAATTCTAGTGTCATGCAAATGCAGCTTAAGAGTTCGCAAGCTGCCTAAATGTGTGGTAATGGATTTTTGAAAAAAGAATTGTTCTCCTTCTAGCACGTACAAAATAAGTAATGGTGAATTAACAAACGTGGAATCCATTAAATATCTTAGAATAAGACTGATACATGATCTTTCCCGGGGTAAATACATACGTGAAATAATTGGGCAACCTAATCGTAAACTGGGATTCATCACAAGAGTATTTATTGGGTAAATGTGACGATCATGTACGAGAAATCAGTTCCTTTTCCCTTGTTAGACCTTACATGGAATATGCTGCCAGTATATGCGATCCCTACCAAATCGGTCTAAATAATGAACTTGAACGTGTGCAGCGAAGATCGGCAAGATTTGTAAAGAAACGATACGATAACCATACTAGCGTAACCAATCTATTAAATGAATTAAAATGGGAATCATTGTCAGATCGCAGGTTGAACTTTAGACTTAATCTCTTAAATAAATTCCAAGATAATATTTTCAGTGATGACGTTAAAAATATTTTGCGAACCCCAACTTACTATGGTAGACTGGACTATGATTACAAAATTATAGAAATTGATTGGCGAACTGACATATTCAAAATGTCCTTTTTTCCCCGTACAATTAGGGATATGAATAGCAGTAAATATGCCCAATACGAGTGAATCAATCCATAGCATAGGTAGTTGCTTGTTGGGGTAAGGACTTGAAGGCAACCCAAGTAACAGCACGTTTTTGCATGCGTAGTTTGCTATTTTTATCTTTTTAAATATTGCAGTTTAGACTAATATATTAATACTAATCCTTTTAAATGCATGATATGTAGTGCATGTTTGGTGAGAATTCCCCCCTGCCATACACCTTTATGGTGGCTTGCAGGGTATTATGTAGATATAGATCACAACGGTATATTCTTGCTCTGGCTTTACCAAACAGATATTCCTCTCCCTCCTGCAAGGAGCAACCCCTGAATATTTTTTAATTTTTGCTATGAGTTCTTGCAAGTGAATTGACCGGAGCCAAAAGACTTGGACTAAGGCCCGTATTCATAGCCAGGTCTCAAGTTGTGACTTGAGACCGTCTTGAGGAAGATCGCCTTAATGGTCAAGGCGTGCTTATTTCGAGTCAGCTTTCATAGTTGTCGATTAAGACCGTCTTGATGAAGATGAACTTGACGAATATCATCTCATTTTCAATAAGACGTGCTTCATGAAGCATTGACTGAGGCAAATGCTTGTTCGTTCAACCAATCACCCTCAACGTTACATTCATTTACTTGACAACCGTTGCCACCCCGAAGTGGTAAATTCGAATGCAAAAATGGATCAACCTCGGTCAAGCATCGGCATTACACGCCATTGGAGAAGAAAATTTTTCCCGACATTCTTGGAAACCACGAAAACATAAAAAGAAAGAAAGGGAATACAGCGTCGCTCAAAGAAAAGGAAGCAGTATGGAAGAAAATTGCGGACACATACAATAAGTCGCACAGCATAACGCAAGAGGTGAGATCCGAGTTTTATATGGAATTAGTATATTATGTTTGCATGATGAATATTGAAAGCAAGAACATACAAATTTCTTAAATGCCTTGGTGGTTCGTTTAATTTCTTTGTTGCAGAGGAACGTCGAACAGCTAAAAAATTTATGGTCAAATTTAAAGTACACGCAAAGAAATGCTATAACGAAGGAGAGGTAGAATCGTATGTCTACAGGCGGGGGACCAGCTCCTAAAGAAATGGAAATAGATCCTGACGTGGAGAAATTGTGCCAAATTTAATGGCCACGGCGCCTGCAACATTCTCCTCCAACATGTCGGTTGAAGATCTTACGGGTAAATATGGGCATAATTTCCTTTAATTATGAGATTTTATTCGAAGTTGCTTTCCTATTTTTCAATGTAATTTGTGTAAACGTGTGTTTCCTTGATTTAAGTCACATTCATCATACTTCAACCATAACTAATAATTTCCAGTATTGCATTTGAATTTCATTCCAGAGCACGAAGAGAGTGTAATTAACGGACTATATTCCATCAGTAATGTGACTGACGAAACGAATGATAGTGGTAGCTTATGTCATGGTAAGTTTTTGTAGTAGTAGTAGAAGATTTGGGTTTATAGGGTGCGTCGAAAACTACGGTCATTTTGCACCACGCACAATCTAATTTATAACAATAAATATGTAGAAATATAAATATAGAGTAAAAATCAGAGGCAGTATAAAAGGTCCAGTTTATGACAAGAGATTAGATTTTACTCATGAGGTTTATTTCTTTTAAAAATGTAATAACATGGCATAGGCGATCAGCATCGTTGCCTAGAACGTGTTCAAGGTCGCCGCTGATGCCTAGCCTGTTACGTGTGTCCCGGTATTTGTCACACTCCGTCAGGATATGTCGCACACTGAGGGGACAGTCACAGTCATCACATCGCGGAGGAATTTTCTCTTCTGTAAAGAGGTACGAGCGGGTCAGGGCGCAATGCCCGATTCTTAATCGTGTGATGACCACTTCCTCTCTGCGATTACCCCTGACGGAAGTGGGCCACCCTGACGTTACCGGTTTAATTGTCCGTAACTTATTGTTTGGGACATCCCTCCAAAGTGTACTCCACTGCTCTAGGACTATTTTACGGAGAGAGGCTTGCAGGTCCTGATAGGGTACTAGCGTCGTCGTCGGCTCAGGGATATTTAGCGCTTCCTTTGCAGCTGCATCCGCCTTCTCATTTCCAGCAATACCATATGTCCTGGGACCCAGAGAAAAATAACTTTGATTCCCTTTCTATTAAGGGATAAAAGGGTAGTATGTATTCGCTGGACAACAGGCTGTGGTGAAGAAAAGACGGAAATGGATTGCAGCGTGCTCATTGAGTCCGTACAGATGACAAAAGACCCCGAAGAACCCCTAATTCCTTCAATGGCCATCTTAATAGCCAGAAGTTCCGCTGTGTACACGCTACACAGATATGCGACACAATATAACCGATAGTCGGCTAACATTAAATAAAAAAGCACAATCATCAAGTTAGTGCAAGATCTCTTTCCATTTAAAGACAAACTTAACAAATACAATTAGAAAAAGAGTAATAGATTGCTCGGAAATAGACTAAAAAAATCACAGGTTAACGCAGTGCTAAAAAAGCCTACCAGATTGGATTAATGTTAGACACCCATATGCCCGTCTACGAAATTTGGAATCAAAAACCCACCAGACAACCAAATATTAATTTTAGTCTCCAAAATCATTCCGAAAACGTGGAACTCTTTATACTAATAGCGGCAACATAACACACAACAAACACTTTGAGGAAAAATGATGGTAGAACACGCCGGATATAGGACATATTCACTAAAGGAACGTAAAATCTCACATAACCTCAATAGGTAATAATTTTTTCGATACGATCTGAAAAAAATAAATGATAATAAAAAAGGGGTAATGCATAGTAACAAAACAAAGGATAATATAAAAACTAATATTAAAAAGAACTTTGAAAAAGGTTATGGGAATAATGTTAATCATACTATTGACTGGAGATTGTATTTTTTATTGTATGCAGTCATTGATACAATTCCATATCTTGAACGTAATGGACTAGGATGAAAAATTTCATGCATTGCAAAAGAATTTACATATGATTTTGCAAAAAGTTCTTCCCCATAGTAGGGTTCCCCAAAGAGATTATTATCAAAATTCCAAGACAGTTTTTAGAATAATTTCTTTATTTTTAATTCCAGTTATTTGTTTCAGTCAAATATTTACAATATTTCATTCTTGGATGCAATGATACTACTACTATTGCTCACAGTAAATATGTATTAACTTTCCCAACAGTTTCCATCCGCCAAACCAGGATGGTATGCCATAGCATGGAAATTCCACACGAGGTGAAAAAAATTCCCAGTGCTTTGGATCAGTGGATGGGAAGGACGCTTCTTTTCGGGCTGAGAGGGCCGATGGAGAATTTTACCGGCATTACAAGAGGGCAGACTCTTTGGTGCTTCTGGCATTGGTGGATGCAGACTAGAAGTTTATTTAAACTTCTAGTCTTATATTGGCTGCAACGGCCGAGTCAGTGATGCTATCTGCTGTGCTGCAACAGTAACATCTAATGACGGCCATAGAGAATGCACAGTAATCCTCTCCGAAGTTTCCTTCGGAGAGGATTACTAAGTGTTCACCTTTGTCAGAAGATAGGTACAACGCTGATTCATCGAACCAAAGTGATATCAGATGAGGAAAACTTCCTGATGGAGCTTGAACACTTGAAGAACATTTTACCCAAACGGCTAGTGAGGGAGAAATTCAGCGAGCTCTAAAAAGAAAAATAAACAGCCACAACTCGACTCCGGGAAGGAATGTCAATGAACCTTTCACAAGAAAAATCGCAAGACACCTAATATAGAGCGTCTATCCCGTGAATATCTATACAGTATCCGGGAAATAAATTCTTAACATTCACAATATCGCACCATTCAAATACCGAGCCGAAAAATACGGACTTCTAAAAGTACATGGCCAACTTAATCTGAAAACTCATGGAGTTAACAGAATCCCATGAGAGTGCGGTAAAGTATCGGTGAAAAAGGCCAAACCATTGAGAAGATGATTGGAGAATTAAAGGACACAGAATTTCCCTAAGGCTCTTCCATCTCAAAATTCGGCGATCGCAGAATAGAGCCTCAGTTACAATAACCATGTTATTCGCTTCGAAAAGACGTAATTTTTCTGTGGAACATTGAAATATTGAACAAGATTCACCAAGGAATCAATTCAATTAAAAATTACGGTTAAAAGCATGACTTCAGCTGCCTTATTCCTAGATTGGAAGCTTTCCTCCGATTACTTACGATGGCAAATCTTAGAAATAAACCAAGGTATCAGAAAAAATACTTTTCATTTGATCATATACTTTCAGAAGTCGGCTCCGTATTTTTCGGCTCGGCATTTGAATGATGCGAAGGGGTGCAGCTTGTACATCTGCTGTTGTTGATGATGGACCAGTAGCTGATTGTGGAGCAGAAAATAATTTAAAGTATCTAGGAGGTACCACGGCATCCACGGCCATACTTAGACCCATTATTTTGTAATATTTCTTGGCTCTGATAAAATTCTCGCCAACTCGACGGGTTATTTTATCACTTATCTAAGTTATGTTCACCTTCCTCATTTTTTTCGGGAGTGTTACTAAATTTTACTGTTTTGTGTGCCTTATTCCCAGAAATTAATTCACCATTATTTACTCTATACCCTTCAGTTCATGGAACGGAGACTCGTGGTAGTGAGAATACACACATAATAAATCAACCATCAAGGGATATGTTCCTGTGAAAGATAAAGGACTTATGGAGAATCCCCCATTGGCGCTATTTACTAAATGCTTATCTTAAAAAATAACATCAAAGAGATGTTTATAACGAATTGCTATTTTAGAATAAATCATTTTCCGAGTGATCTGTGATAGAGCCGAATAGACTGAATAATTGTATTAAATGAGCTCTCATTAGTAAAATCTTGTATTCCTCGACCATATTCTATGTCACTTAACCAAATAGAAAAATAAAGTACTATTACTATAATACTATAGTATTTATATTTATTTATATTAGTTATAATTACCATAATAAAGCACTATTACTATAACTACCACAGTTTTCCAATTAGGCTCTACTGAGTGTAAAATTAATTCATCATTTTTTCTTTTACGGAAATGCATACCATTACCTTTTCAACTTCAAATCATATGTATGTACATTTAATTTAATACTTACTATAATTGGGTAGGTTTTATTCATAAAAGCTAGTCAATGAATGTTAGGGGCAATAAACGGGGAGCTAAGAAACGTTCAGGGGGAAAGCCACTGATAATCTCTTACAACTGGGATTAATGCATCAACAACGCACTCGAACCTAGATACCTGCATTCCATGACTACGTTTTCAGATGACCCACTTGCAAATGGCCTTTCACTAACAAATAAGGAAGCCTTTCCAGCTCAACTGGTTTAAGCAATGGCCGCAGAATCAATGGATGGGTGTTCCAGGTCCTAGCCTGGGGTATCACTCTGCCTCCGTGGAATTCTGCGCAAGTTACATAATAAAACAGATTATCAAACTTAATAATTCCTTTTAAAAAATCCAAAAATTGATGATAATGAACGTTACGAGTGCTCCATAAAATAGTTAACATTGTGAAAAATTCATTCGAGAAGCACGAGCAGCGATAAGTCGATACTCGCCACAATTTAGTACAGATAATTAGATTCTGATGCAAATTTGAAAAAGGAATGCTGAAAAAAGCCTTGATAAACAAACTTATATTTGAAAACATACTAATGCTAAGGGTTCATACGAAGTATTTTCTTGAACGCTCTCCTAAATTCCATGTTGAATGAGGTGAATATGATGGGATTGAGGGTGGAGTTCATGTATCCAAGCCAAGTGATACCGAGCTCAAAGTTCAGAGACGGACGGCAGGAGCTGCAGGAAACCACTACAGCGTAAGTGAAGAAGAAAGGCAACCAGCACACGACAAACACTCCCATTATCAAGCAGAGGGTCCTCGCCAGCTTCCTCTCCTTCGACTGGGACTCCTTCTGCCTCTCCTTGATCAACTGACGGACGTTATCCCCTGTCCCAGTTGATGCTGCGGTCGTAGACGTCGTCTCCTCGGTAATCTCCGCCGCAGGGTCTGAATCCTCGCGTGACTGGGGTCCGGCAAACCCCACGGAACCCTTCTGTGGGGATCGGGGAAAAATCGTGCTTCTTGGGCCCGCTGAGAACCGCCTCCAAGTCACCCCCTTTTCCACCTTCCCACCCTCACCAACCGTCAACCCTTCGGCGCTTTTGCAATTACGTTGAGGACTTTTCAACTCTAACATGCCGTCACCGCTGGCGGGAATTTCTGTGCAAACGTCCCCTCTGTCAGAATGGCACCGCTGGTCTCCCGTAATATTCACGGCTGGTTCCCTATTATTATAGCGTACAACGGCAGGGATGATGGCACGACAGTTCACCCCGCAGTTATCTTCGCGCAGCAGAGAGATCTTTGCTTTGCTTTTTAGCCTCTGACGCATCGCTAAGAATATCAAAGCGTACATGATGACCGTGATGAGGAGGGTGGCGTAAAATGCGGAAACCAGCAAAGCCACTAAAGTTCTGTCGTTGGAGCTCAAAACGCAAAACGGCTCTTTGATGAACCGTTTGGAATACTCCTCCGTCTCCCACAGCGGCATAAGGGATGAAGCAGCGCCGGAGATGATCCATATCGCGCCAATCGCCAAGAGCACCCGACGAAGCGTCCGCTTCCTCGCGTACGCTATTGGATTCTTGATCGCCCGGTAACGATCCACTGCGATGGCGCACAAATGCAGCATGGAGGCTGAACAACACAGGACATTCAAGGCCCCCCATGCCTGACACGTGGCTGCAGAGAACATCCAGTGTCCGGTCACTACGAAAGGAATGCTGATGGGAATGACGAACAGCGCCACGGCGATGTCAGTCACGGCCAGCGATGCTATGAAGTAGTTGGGAGGGATGTGCAGTGGTCTGTACGTGAAGACGGACAGGATGACGAGGGAGTTGCCAGCGACAGTGAGGAGCACGAGGGCGGATAGGATGACACCCACAGCTATGCCTCCAGAGCTGGGGACGAACGAGGTCGTGGCGTTCGAGGCGTCGTCTGCAGCATAGGCCACCGAGGATGCAACTGGATCAGTAGAGACGCGCGCATGAGTGAGGGAACTCATCGCTCCCCCAAGTGGTAACGGTTCCATTGTCATGGTAAGAAGAAATGGTTGTGCATTCCGTGGCAGATCCGCAATTCGTGTTCTTCCTCGTCCTCCTGAAGAGTGAGATAAGATTTAGTTTCAGAAATGTTTGATGGGTATTTTGGGTGCAGCGATTGCCTAGGTTGAATTACACCTCTTCACAATAATCATATACACACACATAGGTACACACAAACAATCACAGGACAGACAAAGAAGCGGATTGCGTTCTACTTCTATGAGGAAAGAGGTAGCACTCCTTTTTAAAATCCAATTCGGAATGATCTTTGATCACCTCGTCACTATCACTTTCAGAGCTCCCACTCTCTTCGGAATTGTATTCCAGTGGGAGTTCCTTCTCGATTTCTTCTTCAGGTACCGAAAGTCTGAAATGATTGAAAATAAAGGATATTTTCTAAGTTCAATAAGTTGATGCAGTCACAGAAAAGGAAAACTTTGCCTCCGAAAATTTAACAAGTATGTTCACTTTTACGTGTTTTCTTTTTGTGTCGCCACATCTGTCTGCCCTGAGATTTTTTTATGATGGCACGTCCAATGGGATTTTTCATCATTATTCTATATATTTTGTGTCAGTACCGCCTCGAATCCCCTTCCACCTTTCTTATCGAGGCACCCTTCAATCGGACCAAGGGATCCGTGAACTCTCTTTGGGGAGTGGCAGGTGAAGCCGCACGTATGCTTAATCTCCCTCTTCCCGAGGAGCCCCATTTCTCCCAGAACTTGATGCCTCGTGTGTGTGAGTGCCCCGGGCATAGGCATTTTCAAACAGGTGACTCTGGGCTAATATAGGACTCCTCGACACCGGCGGCCAGCGCCCTCCACTCACCTTCTGCAGAAATACGGTAATGCCGATTAAAGGAAAATTCGAAAGGGTACTGCAATGATAAATTGCCTTTTTTGCTTTACGCTTCACACAATGATTTAATTCCAAAAGAAACAGAAACAATTGAATCGAAATAAATCTTTTTGCATTGGATGGACAAATTAACCCTCTTTAAGCACACATTATCCAGATATCTCGTTTGTAAATCTATAATCATTGAACATTAAATATCCCCTTTGAAAGAAATTCATAAATCTAAAGTAATCAAAAAGAAGGCACTTAATCATAGAAATTACACATTACTAATAACCAACAATGACAAGTGAGAGAACATTACTAAATTCAAGGAAGTGACTGAATGAACAAAGTTTAATGAAGAGGCATTGAATTACTGCAATAAGACCCTTTAAGAAAATTTCACAGCCAAGTGTATGTAGGCTAAAAATACATGAAAATTTCTGCTTCAAATTTCAAGAAACTTTTATGATTTTCCACCCTGAGTCGGACAGTGCGCGAACATTTCCCCATCTGAAACCGAACAGAGCGGCGGCGGCTGTCATGAGTGCAGATCTCTACTGTGTTATCTGCAGAGCACAGTAGTAGTGGGGTTCAGAGTGCACAATGGCCAGTTGTGGGGATAATGAAAGGGCGTTAGAAGAAAGAAAATCAATGAAACTATCTATTGGAGCTGCTTAAAAAAATATCTGATCCCAAAGTCAACACTTTCTGATCGTTTTCGAGGCAAACATCCAGGGAAGCAAGATGCGCACCCAACGTTTAATGAAGAGGCAATATTAGTGCAAATCTAATAAGGCAGGATTTCCCATTTACCAAGTTTGCTTAGCGTGTTTTGGCCAAACAATTGCTGGAAAAATGTGGACGTTCAGAACTAAGGTTTCAGAGCAATTAGCCGGGAGAAATATGGGTTGAAGACTTCACTGTGGAAGGCGATATTCTGTGGAACCGATCCATACCAAAAGGATAAAAAATAGTAAAGGCAGAGAAGGAAATGCTGTCGTGGTATTAGACAAACTGGACTACGTCAGCAAGTGTTATGATTTCATTTCAAATAATGGCACCGTAAAACTATGTAAATATCCAACTACGGGTTTTCAAAGGGAAGTGAGGGACGTTCATCAATCTTGTCCTAATATTTTTCCCCGAAGGAATCTTGGAGACTGCACAATATGAAACCTCTACCTCCGAGACTCCCAAAAATACACAAACCAACCATTCCCATAAGACCTGTGGTCTTCAAAATTTCCTTTCCATCACTTGCGATCGCTCGAAAACGAACGTTTCCGAGGATTGATCTCCTTCTACCCCAGACGTGGGGTGAAAAATTCGAGTGAATTCTGACATCTCCTCTCAAAAAAATACATCTCCAAATAAGCACACGCTAGTCGTTTGACGTCTAGAACATTTTTCCCGAGTGTCCCTACTGCCGATGCGATCACTGATGCTCTGCAAGTCTGTGCTCTCAAAGTCAAAAACACACCTCACACTTACTAACGAGATTATTAACGCCATTAATATGTTTAAAAGCCAAATTTATTTTATGTTCAGGTAGTAGTAGTAGTAGTGTTAGGTTTAAGGTGCGTCGACGCCATGGTCATTCGCACCATACGCAAACTAAAATGTCCACAGGGTCAGTATAACTGAACAGGCGTATTTACGAATTGTTATAAAAATGTATTAAAATCATAAGAGGGCTGGCCGAATCAAATTTTGTTTAAAAGGCCTATATCTTTGAAGAATAAAATCACCCGGCTCAGGCGAGCAGGGTCGTCTCCGAGAACGTGTTCTAAGTCTCCCCTGATATCTAACTTATTACGCACTGCCCGGTGCTTAACACACTCCGTCCGGAGATGCCAAACAGTGAGAGGTGAGTCGCAATCTTCACAGCGCGCTGGAATTTTCTCTTCCGTGAAGAGAAAGGGCGCAGTGCCCTATCCGCAAGCGTGTAACTACGACTTCCTCTCTCCGACTACTCCTAACGGAAGAGGGCCATGCCGATGCAACCGGTTTTACGCACCGCAATTTATTGTTGGCTGTGTTTGCCCACGCATTGTACCACTGCTGTTTTACTACTGTACTTAACGTACATCGGAGGTCTTCGCATGGTACCAGGGTATGCGCTTGTTCTGGGAGAAGCAAGGCATCCTTTGCCAAGCTTCTCCCAGAATGTTCAGCGGCGAACTTATCCTCTAGTTGGAGCGCCTCGCCATGGGATCTCCACTCTCCCCACTATTAGGCCCTGCGCACACTTGGCCACTCGCGCCAGCCACAGCTCAGCCACTAGTGGCCGCGACAAGCTGCGGCCGACGCTTTGCGTGGATTTCTATTACATCTCCGCACACTCGGCGATTGCTGTCGCCACGTCTGGCCACAGGCTAGGGCTGTGGCCGGTTCTCGCTACTTGTGGCGGCCACTAGTCACCGACTTCAGGCGCACACTTGGCCACTGTCGCCGCTAGCCACTCTGCGTTTCTCAGTCTGTTCCAGTATTCCGTGGAGCGTGCGTGTGTATTGCTCGACATGGAGACTTTCGATATGGATGTCTTTATTTCCGAAATTGAAGCACGTCCCCCCATTTGGGACCTGAAATCGGACTGGTACAGTGATCCTGTGAAGAATACCGAGGCTTGGAATGAACTGTGCCTCAAATTCATTCCTAATTTTGCCAAAAAAAAGCATTCAGGAAAAAAAATACTGGTTACGGAATAAAATACCTACGGTAAAATTTGATTACGGAATGGAATCAGTCAGTGAAAAAAGTGGCGGCGACAGGTGGATGGGTTGAGCGTCTAGCGGCAGCCACTATTAAAATTACATTATTATTACAGCCACTATTAATAGTAGCCGCGTGTAGGAGCTGATGGTGACCACTTGTTGCCGCCACTAGTCGCGACCACAAGTGGCCAAGTGAGCGCACGGTAGCAGACTTATTCATCGACGACCTGCAGAACAGTGCTTGATTCGGGAAATCCATCAGCGAAGTATATGTTATCGTACCATCGTTACGTTAACGATATCTTTCGGGTGTGGACAGGCACTGAGATACAGTAGGATAAGTTTCTCCTTTGGCTAAAGTACCGCCACGACAAAATCAACTTTGCCAGTGAAAAAAGCAGCAAAGACATTCTCAATTTCCTAGACATCTCCGTATCAGTCTTCAATGACCAGTTTTGTTTCAACATTTACAGAAAACGCTCATACACGGACCAGATAATACATTTTTTTATCGAGACACCATGACACACAAACACTATCTGCATTTCATATTATGCTGAATATATAGCTAGATATTCCTCTCTCAAGGTTAAATTTCGAAAAAAAAGCGTAACAACATAAAGCACATCGCCATAAAAAATGGTTTTCCTACTCATTTGGTTGACAAATCCTAGGTAAAAAGCACACAAAACTGGTACACAAGCCTGATGCGGAGAAATAATTTTTCTCGGTACTTCACATTAATATAATTCAAATTATATATCTTGATATAAATAAAGCTTATATATAAATAGCTCCCTTCAAACGACATGTCTTCCGCCTACCCTGACATGCCGTTTAACGCAATGTAGAACACAAAATTTGATTTTTTTTATTCTACAGCGCGTTTATCTTACGACAAATGAGCGAACAAAACTGATTTTCCTTTTTTCTTATTGTATATCACAACACAAAATCTCCCAAAAAAACATTCTACAGAGGTCATAAACTCTTTAACTCCTCAAAGACGGAAGGACGCTATGATGGCAAACATTCCTCGAGTTCCTGGATGTCTCGATAGGTTGACCCTTAAAGTTGCATTTATTGCTGCACATTTTGATGTTACTGGAGTTGGGAAACCATTCCAACGTGGATTACTTAGGCAAAGAAGTAAAACAGGCACAGGATGTTTATTCGGGTCACACAAGAAGTGAAATCCACACGACCTATTAAAACATCCTCTCGGTAAATCACTTAAAAAATTGAGAGGAGAATGGACTTACCTTAGCGAAGTCAAAAGGTGTAACGCCTGAATGTCATCATTCACGTCGCTACGCGTTGAAACAAGGTTGCAGAGTAAGTAGAGCCTTCCTACTTTTGGAAACAGATATGTTAGCCAACAAAACTTTCCCCCCGAGTGGGTAATATAATGAGCTACAAGGAAGAGCCATAAAAGGAACTTCCTTTCAATCGTCGCAACATTAATCTGACATCCTGTGCTCATATCCGTCCGATATTCATCCAAAATTAGGAGCATTTATCTATTTTTATTAAGAAATATAAAAAATGACACTCATTGGCTTTCAGCTAATATGAAAAGAGCTGGCATAAAACATCAAAAGATACCTTCAAAAAGATTGAAAAATTTGGCCTAAAATTAAAAAAAAAAATGTTTCTACCCGTTCGGACGTTACTTTGTGGGAGTGGTTTGGGCAACAATAAACCAAAATTACTCATAATTTTTTAAAGATACAATACTCATGAATGCGTTCATGCAAAAAAATAATTTAAAGCTTGATTCACTCATATTAAAAATTTGAAACAAGTCCTTTTACTGGCAGCTGTGTATGGAATCTAAATTGGCATTTTAATTTCAATGCGTGGCCACGTAATTTCAGTAGAAACTGCACCATATAAAATCGCCAATAGCACCTACATCTGCGTTAAGATAGCAATGATTAAAAGTAAAGCGAAGTGAAATAACTACTTTTACAAATATCAAACTCAAATGTTTTTTGGAAAAAACAGAGGGGAGCGCCAGTTAACGAAAGTCATATTTACAGGTGGAGTTTAGGCCAATCAGTTTTGTCCCCACTTATTTAAATCTATTCCACCTATCCCACTACGATTTTAAAAGCCGTGCATCGTTTTTTGATAGGTGAAAGAAAGATTCACAAGTAGGCGGTTCAGGGCCTTTCATCGACACCTAAGTCCATTTACGAGCATAAACTATCTGAGCTGCGTTTGCTTCGTGTTTCCTTAATTTTGATTATATACCACAAAAACGAGTAGCATGAGATAGGTATCGAATCAGATCCAAAAATAAGGGTGCTAATAATACTATTTAAGTCGTCCAGAAAAACTGTATGCAAAATGTTGCAGGCTAGTTCGCAGAAAATTAATCAGGAGGTTTGAGATAATCACTTGAGATAATTTGCTAAAATGTAACCCATAACCGCTGAAGTATATTCATCTTATACTATACGAGTAGTTGCATCCCAAAACACCAGGAGACATTAGAACTACACTTTCTTAACTTCCTTCGGTAAAGGTTTGCGAAACCTCTCCCCTCGCAATGCGGAAGCGTTTAAGATAGTAGATTTCTGAGAAACTTAAACTTTTGGAAACGGGCTTGTTAATGAGCACGACGGATTTAAATGTGCAATGCTAGGGACACAGGAGAATTATCATCGGTTGAAAAGAAGTGGAATAGGAAATAAAATTAATTAGGTAACACTGACCAATTTCTTCAAAATAATATTTATATTTTTGTAAAATACTATTAATAATGCTTAAAGTGTTCTAACGGCTTCAAAACGGAAAAAGGTGGTCGTTTCAATGGGAGAAAAACTTAAAGCTCTGAAGAGATTAGACAATGGTGAAACTTTATTAAAAGTGGCGCAAGATTATAACGCCGGAAAAACAACGGTAGGAGACTCGAAGAGGAATCGCACCACGCAGTCTATTTGGTGTTCTAAAATAAAAATAAGATATGTCGGCGATAGAAAAAAAAAGAAAAAAATAGACGACACTATATTAAATCTTATTTAGAAGGCCAGTTGCTTTTAAAAAAGATATAATTCGGCTTAGACGATCAAGATCGTCTCCTAGAATTTGGTCTAGGTCTCCCCTTATACCCAGCTTTTCGCGCATAGTCCGGAATTTGTCACACCCAGTCAGGAGGTGTCGGACACTGAGAGGAGAGTCGCAGTCGTCACAGCGAGGTGTAATCTTCTCTTCTGTAAATAGGAAAGAGTGGGTCAAGGCGCAATGCCCAATTCTCAAACGTGTGATGACGACTTCCTCTCTGCGACTGTTCCTGACGGAAGTGGGCCACACTGACGTTACCGGTTTTACGCTGCGTAGTTTGTTATTACGCACGTCTCTCCAAGATGCACTCCACTGCTCTAGCACTACTTTACGAAGAGTAGCCTTTAGGTCCTGGCAAGGGACCAGCGTCGCCGCCTGTTCAGGGATCCTTAGAGCCCTCTTCGCAGCTGCATCGGCCGTCTCATTACCGGCAATTCCCACATGTCCAGGGACCCAGAGGAAGGTTATGGCAATTCCCCTTCTATTAAGGCATAGGAGCCTGGAGTGTATGCTCTGGACAATGGGGTGATAGGAGCAGAAGACGGAAATGGATTGAAGAGCACTCGTAGAGTCCGTACAAATGGCGAACGCCTTAGCACTCTTCCCTATCCCATCAAGAGCCATCTTAATGGCCAGCAGCTCGGCTGTGTATATGCTACGCAGTGGGCTGAGCCTGGCCTTGACGACGCCGTGGTGAGAGGAGGTAACCGCGCATGCGCAAGCTGAATCCGATTTAGAACCATCAGTGAATACGGGGATGAAGTCGGGGTGGCGACCAAGAAATTCATTGAAAAGACGCTGGTACTCTAGATCAGTGGTGTGGGCTTTCGGGCGGCTACTGAGACCCATGTGGATTTCAGGGGGCGGAATTATCCACGGTGGGTAACTAGAGTACCCGACCGGATACAAATCTGGGAGCCTTAACCTGGCTGCTTGAATAAATAAATTAAAGCGAACACCAAGCGGCTTGGTGGTCCTTGTCCGTCTACCAAAAAGTTCTAAAAAACGAGGGTTAAAAATCACGTTAAAACAAGGATGGTTCTGTGTCGCTAAAATTTTGGCCGCATAGGAGCACATTAAAATGTTTCTGCGGTGCGACAACGGCGGTTCGCCGGCATCAGCATAGATGCTGAGGACCGGACTGGTCCGGAAAGCACCAGTGGATATCCGAAGCCCTGCGTTGTGCACTGGTGTCAGAGATCTCAAATACGTATCGCGGCTGGAGGCGTAAACAAATGACCCATAGTCCAGCTTGGAACGTACGAGTGAGCGGTACAATAAAAGCAATGACCTGCGGTCGGCACCCCAAGATGAGTGATTTAAAAACTTTAAAATATTTAGAGTCCGTAGACTTTTATCCCTTTAACTCCGTATGTGATCACGGTAGCTGAGTCGGTAGTCCAATGTCATGCCAAGGAACCGAACTGAGTCCACGTAAGGTAAATGTCTACCATCAAGTAAAAGTGCTGGTGGAATATAGGATCCTCTTACACGATAAAAATGAACGCATTTGCACTTTTCCGTCGAAAACTTAAATCCATTTCTCTGGGACCAGCTCCCGAGTCTGTTCAGAGCCAGCTGGGTTACTCTAGCAGCGCTGTTAAGTTTCGACGACCTGCAAAATATTGCTAGGTCGTCCACAAACAGTGATCCCAAGAGAGGAGGTTTGATACATCTTGCTATATCATTAATAGCAATGGCGAATAATGTCATGCTTAAAACGGACCCTTGGGGCACACCATTCTATTGTGGGTAAAAATCAGATAGGTGGTTGCCTACCTTAACTTTAAAAACACGGTCACTTAAAAAGTTATGTATAAAAACAAGTAAATTTCCCCTCATACCCTACTCGTGCAGCGTCGTTAAGATTTTCCGCCGCCAAACTCTGTCGTATGCCTTCTCCATGTCGAAGAAGACACCTACGACGTGTTGGCGGAGAAGAAAGGCCTCCTGGATATAATTGTCGACCCTGACTAGGTGGTCAACGGTCGATCGACCACGTCTAAAACCACATTGGATAGTTGAGAGAAGGTTTCGACGCTCCAACCACCAAACAAGCCGCCAAATCACCATTCTCTCCGTTACCTTACACAGGCAACTGGTGAGAGAAATAGGCCTGTAATTGTTCGGGTCAGCTCTATCTTTACCCTGCTTAAGGATGGGTACAACGATAGACTCCCGCCAGGAGTTAGGGAAGCTACCCTCAGCCCAAAGTTGGTTGAGGGATCGCATGACCTCCAGCAGTGCCCTCTCCGGAATATTCCGGAGAAACGCATTGTGGATTTCGTCCATTCCTGCGGCCGTGTCTCGGGAGTCTTCAATGGCAGAACGTAGTTCCCAGAGGGAGAACGGGATATTATACTCGGCCATTGTATGCTTTTCAGTAAAGATGAGTGGGCAGGATTCTGAGCGTCTCTTAATAGAAAGGAAGGTTTCCTCATACGTGTCGTCGCTGCATGTTTTGGTGAGTAACTGGCCGAAGACCTCACCGATAGCAGATGGAGATGTCAATACATTGCCGCCTACGTTGAGGAACGGGACGCTGCGTTGATGGTGGTTTCCCGAAATGCGTTTTACCTTGTCCCAGACATTTGCCAAGGGTGTTCTGTAGTTAATACTGGATACGTATTCCATCCAGGAGGCCTTTTTTGCTTCCTTAACGATCCTTTGAGCTTTGGCTCGGAGGTGCCTGAAGGAAGCTAGGTTCGTCTCCGTAGGAAATTTATTAAAAATCCGTAACGCTTTCTTGCGTTGACGAATGGCTCTTGCGCATTCCTCGTTCCACCACGGGACTGCAGGCCTGAGAATGGTTCGCACTGACTTAGGAACGCTGCAGGTGGCTGCATGAATGATGCTGCGCGTTAATTTATCAATGTTCAAAACTCCGTTTTGGCTTTCGTAATGCTTAAAATTAAATGTGTCCTTAAAAACAGGCCAATTGGCTTTCCGGACGATCCAGTTGCCCGGTCTGATAAAATCTGGATTAAAATTATTTTCTCTATTTATTAGAATGGGAAAATGATCGCTCCCACACAGGTCATTGTGAACAGTCAGATGAAGCTTGTTCATCAAAGTACTCGACGTGAGGCAAAGATGAATTGTAGAAAACTGACCATTAAAAGAGTTAAAACGTGTGTGTTCACAGTTATTCATTAAAACTAAGTTAAAATCTTTAATAAAACTAGATAACACCCGGCCTCTACGGTTTCACTGCTCCCGAGAGCTACCCCAAAGGGTTTCGTGAGCGTTAAAATCCCCTAATAAAATGTAAGGTTTCGGTAGCTGATGAAGAAGGGTTTCAAGATTAAATCGGGTGACCGGAGCCGCCTCTGGTAAGTAAACATTACATACTGTCACAGCCTCTGGGGCATGCACCGTTACAGCGACCGCCTGAAAAGGCGTGTTCAGCTGCACTCGGGAGGTGTAAAGGGCCTCCCGAGTGGCAACCAACACTCCACCCTGGGCACGTTGGCCACTGGTGTCGTCCAGTCTAAAAACATTAAAACCTTTTAAAATACCGTTGTCAGTTGTTTTAAAATGAGTTTCTTGCAGACATATGCAAGAGGAGTTAAGATCTCGAATTAAAACGGCCAGCTCCTCCTTATGCCTATAAAAACCATTGCAGTTCCACTGCAGGATAAAAGCCATAAAGATATAAAGGTTAAAACTAACGTCGAGCACTATCCGGTGGGAGAATCACCGCTTAATACGCCGGTGCTTCTTCGTCTTCTGCTTCGCCAGGAGGACTTCTGTCTCCGAGAGACTATCGTCCTCTTCCATCGATTCCGGTCGGTTGAGTCCGACCGGAACGGAGGGACCGGGGGAAGGCGTCTTCTCACGCCTCGCATTAGTAGCCCCAGTGGTAGTCGTAGGTGGGTTCATTTTACCAGGACTCGCATTTTTATTTTCTGTTTTTTGTGCCGGTTTAGAGGCCTTAGCCCTTAGCCGGCGTGGCCGATTTCTCTTTTCGTTCTGCTGTGGTTGATTACGTACTTTCCGTCTGTGTTGCGATAGTGGCCTTGGTTACTTGTTTTGTAGCAACGGCAGCGAAGGATTTCCATGATTTTGCGTTCTTCCTTTACTTTTGGGCATTGACGAGAGTAGACTGGGTGTGTACCCTCGCAATTAACGCAGTGTGGGCTATTTTTGCATTCCGCACCCTCGTGGTTTTCCAGGCCGCAGCGTGGGCAGGTGGCCTTGCCTTCACATCGAGTAGCAATGTGGCCGAACTTTTGGCACTGGAAGCAGCGCATAGGAGCCGGTACGAATGGCTGCACGGGGACCGATTCGTACCCCACGAACACCTTATCGGGGAGCCTATCACTGGCAAAAGTCAGTACGACGGATGTAGTGTTCACTACCTCCCCATTACGCCTTGTGGTAAGCCGACGAACGTCTGTGACGCCTTGAGACGACATCTCAGATTTTATTTCTTCGGCCTCGACGTATAAGAAGTTGTAATGACTTATGACTCCCCGACTGGTGTTCAGGGTGCGGTGCACCTCTACCGAGACGGGAATGTCGTGGAGTGCCTTCATGCCAAGTAGTTTTTCAGCCTGATTTGGGTTGCTTGTTTCGATTAACAAGGAGCCATCCCGCAGTTTCTTTGCGGACTTTAATTCGCCGGGTATTTTGGCAGACAAAACTCTCTTAATTAGGAAGGGAGACACCTTCTTGAGGGTCTCGCCTTCCCTTGTACACATCATAATCAAAAAGCGCCGAGAGGCGCAGAAACCGTTAACTCCTCCACCCATGTCTGGGCGGGATCTCTTAATTGGTGGTTGGTTTTTAACCTCCATGCCGATAATAGATTCTTCCCCCGAGCTCCCCACCCACCACGGAGCCACATATTCGGGACGCCGCACCGCAAACCGGTGCGGTCGTCAGGGCTACCCGAGGGATATAGCACCCTAGAGGTGGTTGCCTGTTTCGGGTTGGATCTTCGATGCACGGGCCCACCAAACCCGTACATCTCCGACCGCCCTACGCAGACCCCCACCTCCCTGGCACTCGCCACCGAACGTATCGGAAGCCGATTGACCGGGAGTGGCTAGCTCCCGGCCGCCCGTTTACAGTGAATCCGGGGCCAAAGACCGGGCATTGGCCCGTAGTCCATACCGGGCATCCGACACCCGGCTGGGAACCACGGACCTCACCCTCCAGGATCCCCTTCTCCTCCTTACGGGTCTCCGCACACGGTAAACATGCGGGTGGATCGCAGGCCAGGTGGTATGGCCGCACACAGACAGTTGACCCACGAGACTGTCCGGACGCATCCCTTGCTGGACTGGGGGTTAGTTTTCGGGGTTGTCTCCCCGCCCTTTTAGTCGCCTCTTACGACAAGCAGAGACACTGCGGGAATATTCTCAATCCCCCTACCCGCAGGGGGGCGCCTCACAGCTAGTGTAGGCTGGCTAAAGAGATGGAAAAAATATACGGAATTCGGCAGCTCAATATCTGTAGTGAGAAGCTTTCAGCAAACTCTGAAGCTGTTCAATTGTTTAGGGCTAAACTTCATGAGCTATTGGGCAAGGAAAGATTATCAGGCGATCAGATTATTGACTGCGATGAGACTGGTCTCAATTACAAAATGCTACCGGCAAAAACGCATCAAAAGCCGAAGCGGCAGCGCCAGGTTACAAACGCTGCAAAGAAAGAGTGACCATTCTTGCTTGCAGTTATGCCACGTCAAATATGAAAATTAAACCGGCTATGATAAGCAAGTCAAAAAATCCGAGAGCATTTAAGGATGTTTCTAAAAATGCTTTGCCAGTGAAATATTACAATCAAAAAAATGCCTGGATGAGCTCAGACATTTTTAAAGATTGGTTCTTTAATGATTTTTGCCACAAACTGAAAATTTTTTGAAAACCAAAAACTTGCCTCGGGAAGCAGTGTTGCTTCTCGACAATCCGACTTGTCATCCTGACGAGAATGAACTTAAAGATAAAAACATAAGGGTCATGTTTCTGCCTCAAAATGTCACATCCATATGTCAACCAATGGATCAGGAGACCTTAGAGACACTGAAGAGAAACTACCGAATAAACCTGCTTTCTTCGTTAATTGATGCTATAGACCAGGGAGAAGACATGGTACAGATATTGCGTCATCTTAATTTGAAAGACGTAGCTTATTACGTGGCCCAATCTTGGGAGTGTGTTGGAGCAAACACCATAGTTAAATCCAAGAAAACCCTCCGGGTGGTGAGAATCCACAGCAGCAGACTGAGCCGGATAATACCAGCCTACTTCCATTGCTACAACAAGTGCCGTGTTATGCTGACGCAACAGAGGAGGACGTAAATGAGTGGAATGCCCAAGATTAACACTTCGAAGTGACAGACGAATAAATAGTGAACATGATAAACGGAAAAGAAGGAGAAGATGACGAAGTGGCGTTGGAGGAAAGTGCACAACATATTTATCACAGCAAAGGACACAAAGCTTTAGAAATAGCTTCAAATGCAGAACAGCTGGAGGAAACATCGTCTACCGAGGTTTTACTTTTGTAGAGACTGCGAGATTCAACGGCCAGAAAACGACAAACAGCCGGCAAACAAAAGACAATCACAAACTTTTTACCCATGTTTAAATATGGTTACGTAGTTCACTGTACCCTAAGTACCTTCTCTACAACATTAATTACTTTGCCGTTGGTGCAGACTTTCATATTATTACTTGTACGTCATATAAAGCTAAGTAAGGCACATGTATTTTAAGTTTTCAACGCGCAAATTAAATTTAACATTTATTTACATTGATTTTATTATTTTCCGTGTTATCCAACCTTCTCACTTAACCGACCTTGCCGCGGCAGGTTTAGGTCAGATAATCGAGACATTACTGTAATAGTGAGCCGTCCCTCAGCTTTTTAGCGGAGTTAAAATCCCCAGGTACCTAGGCAGGCAACACTTTCCGTATAAGGAAGGGAGACACTTTTTGGAGTGACTCACCTTCTTTCTGGCACTTCATTGTCAAAAATCTCATGATACAATTTTTAACATTATCCCCCCCCCCCCCCCCCCCCCCGGAATCCGGGATCTCTTAATTGGTGGAATGTTATTTGGGACTCCGCGGCGTCCCAAAATAAGCGCCCAACTTAATTGTATTTATCAAAAGACTATCAACTGAGTGTACAATATTAGGAGTCAGAATCACGTTCGTTACGCTCTTTTCTTCAAGAGTAAGGGGTATGAACATTCATTCTTAGTTTGTGCCATAAAATATGTGCACTAACACGTCAACTGAGTTGATAAAAAATAATAGTTTCTCATTGTTCAGAATGAGTTACAATAACTACTTGCTTAAAGATACCATAATTAAATTTTTATTTTATAGGTAAATACCATTGTACTGCATCGTAAAATTTCTTGTTCTTAATGAACATAGCAACATTATGCATACCTTTAATTCACGGAATCCTGTCTTTTTCATTTCTCTTTTTTGCGTGCCGTCTGTGTTTTCCATTATTGGAAACTTATGTATTTTGTCCTTAGAGGTCTTGCCACAGAGCATTAATAAATTTTATTATTATTGTACTTGAAATTTAATTTGTTTTTAATTAGAATAGAAGATAAGAAAGCGTTTTATTAGAAGTTTAGGTAGCAGGCAATTAAACAGCATTAGGCATATCCACACCCTTTTCAAGCCTCAAAAACACTTAACCAGACATTATAAAACCAGTACTTAGACTTACAAGTGCATAAGAAAAAGGAAGATGAAAATATACATCAGACCGAAGGTTAAATTTTTAAGCTAAATATATTTGATGTAGGCCATCGTACGAGCCGTTATTTTGGTGTTCCCCCGCCGTAGTGAAAAAAGAGTCCCGGATGAGCCAATCCTAAGCTTCCACCTCGCCCCCTTCACATCATGCCACCTTTTTCCTCCCCTCAATTTGCACCAATGGAATTCCACGTTAAACCCCATTGCACTTTGACCTTCCAGAATATACCCCCTCCTTACCCCAGAGAATACCTCCCCTCTCACGCCCTCTGTTGGAATCGAGACGGCAAAGAGACGATACCGAGGCTAGGTGAGAGGAGAGTTGGTGATTGTCGATTCTCCTTTTAGCGCCATGGACTTTTTGGTGCAAGTTATTAGCTTTTCCCGAAATGGTGAAGAGTATTTCAATTTTGTTGGTTTGTACCTTGTCTTTTGTTGTTTAAATACAGTTTTTGATTAGTTAGATTGTCATACATTCGTGGTTTTTTTCTATTTCTGACCTCATCTTGCTCACCCGTCTTGGAAAGAATATTTGTCCTTTGGACAAGCGTTTCTCGTGAACTGCTGTTCTTCTTTCGAGAAACGCTGCAATGTGACTGTTCTTTACCAGATAAATAAATAAATATGTCAAGAGGAAGAAAAAGAAAAACTGATAAAGGATTATTTTCTGAAGAGACAATGAGACGTGCCGTTAATGATGTTATTGAGAACAAGATGTCTCTTCGCCAAGCTGCAAGGGAGTACAATAACCTACTACTTTGCACAGGTATATTACCAAAGCCAAAACTCAGGGGCAAGACATAACAATGACTCCAAAGTACAGAAGCAGGCAAGTATTCACTGACGCAGAGGAAATTTCCTTAGAACAATACATGATACAGTCCTCTAAGATGTGTTATGGGAAATCCACCAAGGATTTCAGGGAACTCGCCTATGAAATGGCAAAAATTAACAACAAAAAAATGCCTGAAACTTGGGACACCAACGAAAAAGCTGGAATAGATTGGATGCAGGGATTTTTTAAGAGACATCCTAAATTAAGTATTCGGCAACCTGAAGGTTGTAGCTTGTCAAGAGCTACTGCATTCAACCAACACAATGTTTCTAATTTTTTTTCAGAATTTAAAAAGTACTCTTGATCAACCTGAAAAATTTGCTGATGGAACTCGAATTTATAACTTAGACAAGACCGGTACAACAACAGTGCAAAAGCCTAAAAACGTTATCGCGGAAAAATGTACCAAGCAAGTCAACCAGTGCACAAGTGCCGAACGGAGTAATTTAGTTACCGTTTGTTGCATTATAAGTGCATCTGGCAATAATCTGCCACCTGCCATGGTATTTCCAAGGAAAATTTTTAAAGCGCACATGATAAATGATGCACCTGCTGGGACTTTAGGACTGGCCACAGCTTCAGGTTGGATGAACGGGGAGTCTTTTGTAAGTGTTACGAAGCATTTTATCAAGCACAGCGGTTCTTCTATTGACAACCCAATTATCTTGATCATGGATAATCATGAAAGTCATTTGACAATCGAGTCTTTAAATCTTGCAAAGAGCAATGGTGTCATTGTCGTTACTCTCCCCCCTCATTGTAGTAACAAGCTGCAACCTCTTGATGTAAGTTGTTATGCTCCATTTAAAGCACAATACAACTCTGCTGTAGACTCTTGGCTCCTTCATCATCCTGGGACACCGATGACTATACTACCAAGTAGCTCAGTGTGTGGGGTTAGCTCATGATCGAGCTCTAACTCCTTCAAACATCAAAACCGGTTTTAAGGCAACTGGAATTTTTCCTTTTGATGATAAAATATTTATGAATGATGACTTTCTTTGCAGTTATGTAACAGATCGAACAATCCAAACTACAACACCAACACCACTAACTGTGCAAAGACATTTGAGTGACCCAACAGATAAAGATGATGTAAATCTTAGCCATGCAGATATTTCCATTTCAACCTCTCCTCCTGCGAGCCCATCAACTAGCACTGCATACCAGGTTAGAATCAGTGATACCAGTCAGCCTAAGGGAAATTCCGATTACTTCAAGATCCCGGATGTCTTCAAAAAGTTCCCAAAGGCTGCGGAACGAAAACAAACCAATCGAGGACGAGCTAACAATGTCTTACACTTGCATAGCAACCGACAAGCCAGAGATAAACAAGATAGAAGAAAAAAAATTGAAAAGACAAGCAAACAAAAAACCAGCTGGGCGTATAAGTAAAAAATTATTTGTTGCCAAGAAAAAAAGGGAGTTAATAGACTATGAGTCTTCAAACAGTAACGATGAGCTTCAGTTTTCTTCCAGCAGCGATGTTGATATGGAAGATGATGGTGACAAAGAAGAGGGTTTAAAGCAACCCAGTCAACACAGGCGCCGTGAAGAGGTCATATAAGAGGTCATACGTGAGACATCTTTTCGACACGACTGTCGGAGCTCTTCTAGAGGTCTCCGCGACTCTTACTGTATGACCTCTTTTCAAATCGACTGTAGGAGGTCTCCGCGACTCGAGCTCTGTGACCTCTTTACGATACGCCGGTAGGAGGTCTTAAAGAGGTGTTTGCGACTCGTGCTGTATGACGCTCTTTTCTGATCCACCTGGTGGTAGACCACGGAAACGACACATTCAGTTGGCAGTTGGCGCGTGTTTCCCTGTGATTCGGTGTGGTTTTTGTGACTCTGCTTCTTTATATTTTTTGACCTCTGCTTCGTTTGGACTTTGCTCTCCGGTTTTGACCTCTGCACCTTATTGGATTACCCTGACGGAATTGCTGACTGAAAGCGTACTTTGGACCTCACTCTCCCGTTTTTGACCCTCGAGCACCGTTTGGACTATCCGCACAGTTATATTTTCATTGACCCTGCCTCCTTCGGACTTTCTTTGGACGCTAATTTATTTGATCCTGCCTGAATTTTATCCATCGAATAACTTACCCAATTTTTCTGGGTTTGTTCTAAAATTGGTAAACCAATTGTGGCACGTGGCCGTACGGCGTGTGTGAGTAGTAGTGTTCGTGCACGGACATCGTCCTGAATTTCGAGGTAAATTTTGTTTGTATGCACTTCTTTTGCCTTATTTATAATACCTATTGTTTATTATGTTTAATTCGCAATGAAATATAATTACGTTACCTACTCATTTTGTTCTCGCCCTGCTTTTGAAACCTTCGGGACATTTATTTGGATCAACCTTCTTTGGTATTCATATTATACCTGCTTTGGTACAATCTACTGATCTGGCTTTGTTTCGACCCGTTTTTTCCTGGGATTGGACTTTTGTTGGACCCGATCGTGTGCATCGCGCACCTTGTCTGGTTCGCAGAAAGTGTACATCGAGCTAAAAACCAAGGTGAGTAACGTTCATACAGTACTTATATCATATGCTAATTGCAGAGGGTGGGATGTGTCAAGGCAGTCTCGATTTACAGGCTTGACACTCACGTCTATGACGTCACGAGAGTGATCCGATGAGAACTCGTAGCGCGGAGAAATGCGAGGTTTGCTTTAAATACGCTGACTCATTTAACGTGGCACTTACGGCCAACACAACTCTTGCTAACTTTTGTAACATTTTGCCGTTTTATTGCATCACTTTTAATTTTTAAATTAATTATTCAAAAGAGTGTTACTCATCGCCCCAAAATTTTTCTTATCAGCATCCCTAGTAGCACAAAAGATGCTGAGCACATGAACACGGCATTTTCATTATGCTCAAGGAAGCATTTTCGAATCATATTGTGAGCATATGCTAAAAATGTTTTCATTTCATTTTAGGAGCCACCCATTTTATAACATGCAGTCCGCATATTTCTAGCATATGTTAGAAAAAAATGCTCAAAATATTTTGATATTATGTGCTCAACATATTTTTAGCATATCTTCATAGAACATGTCTAAAATATTTTGATGGAAATAGCTCATTGTTTATTGATAGACATGTTTATTTATACGTTTCCATAACTATAAGTCTACATACTTTGCAGTTTTGAGTTGAATTTACCAGCCCACGATCGTGTTCAGTTCTGTTATGTTATGATAACTCATGATCATAACAATATTGCCATCATCGTCGCGCTTAATTTCTTCGTTATGTCGATGGTTTTTGTACCGTATCGAAATTAATGTTAATTATACTAAATAACTGTGTTGTATGTTCATAATTGTGCCGATGGTGTTTATTTAGCTCAACGTTCATCTCATATTTCGCGGCGTTTGGAAAGGGTATAACAACATCGCAAAGCAGAGCGGCGGCGAATTATGTTGAGAAACGAATGTGGGAGTTAGTCAGAGTAAACTCTTCGCTAAAATGCATTTTAAGCTATTGGTGTTCACGGCAGCTTAATTTGATAATGGGATGATCATCCTATCATCATGTTCGAGCATTCAGGAGATTCAGGTACGGCGAGTAATTATTTACGTAATTGAAAATAGCTGTTGTTGAAGAAAAGTCATCAATTGTCATTGTTTTTAATAACCCTTCCAATGTTTTTCATTGGATACCTGCCTCGAGTAGTAACGACAATTCTTTTTCTTCTTTCAGAAATGTTATATTATTACCGTATTCGGAATTTTGGAATGAGCTAACGAGGACATAATTCAACTATAGAGCATATATGAACGTGAAAACGTCGGAATTGTTGATTAACCTTAGTGCAGTGACGAGTGTTGAAACAATTTAAAAGAACTTCCTCTCGGGAAAATGTAGTTACATTACTGCAATTGTGAGACGAGAGTGGATTAAAAATAACTTTGGTCATTAAATACGAAGAACAAATAAAATTAAAGTTCTGTTGTGCAAAAGCTATCTCAATTCTATCTATTCTCGTGTCGTGTGCTGTCATACTGGTTTTCTTTGAGAAGACGCGTAGTATGTTGAAACGCATGTTTAATGTGATACGGATCGTCGGTAAATGTGAGCTTAAGGGTAGCGAACAAAAAAAATTTTTTTTACCCCTAGAAATCGTCGTTTTTCGATGAAATTTTCGGAACACAACCTGCTAATATGGCAAATTCCGTTCGCTAAAAACATTTTTAAAAAGTGAAAAACTCACGATTTTATAGCATTTCAAACCCATGAGGTGAGTGTTCGCAGCGCCGCCATCTTGGAAATTCCCCGTGTCGGCACCAGGTGGCGAGTAAGATGTTGAGTGGCGTTTCTGCGGTAGAGGCCTCTTCTCACCGATCGCACCCCCTCCCCCCAACGGTGGAACGTCGGAATCTCGCTAAAAAGATGACACTTCGATATGCACGCCAGAAACCGCACTTTTGGGTATGATCACACGTCTCAACAACCGAGAAAGGGTATTTAAGGAATACCCCCGCTTCCTCCCGACCAAACCCAACACGTAAACCACACTTTTGGGTATAATCACACGCCTCAACAACCGAGAAAGGGTATTTAAGGAATACCCCCGCTTCCTCCCGACCAAACCCAACACGTAAACCACACTTTTGGGTATAATCACACGCCTCAACAACCGAGAAAGGGTATTTAAGGAATACCCCCGCTTCCTCCCGACCAAACCCAACACGTAAACCACACTTTTGGGTATAATCACACGCCTCACCAACCGAGAAAGGGTATTTAAGGAATACCCCCGCTTCTTCCCGACCAAACCCAACACGTAAACCACACTTTTGGGTATGATCACACGCCTCACCAACCGAGAAAGGGTATTTAAGGAATACCCCCGCTTCCTCCCGACCAAACCCAACACGTAAACCACACTTTTGGGGATGATCACACGCCTGAACAACCAGGAGGAAACGCAACGCAGAATCGGGGAGTTGATGGCAGTGCTGGCAGAAAGCACTCCGAAAGAATATGTACGGCAAGAAGCCATAGCGTCCGTATGGTCCAGAGTGTGAGCGAGAAGTGATGATGCATGACGGAGATGAGGCGCACGTTCAGACAGGAAAAATCGGAGCGTGGGAAAATAAATGAGTCATTTATACATCGCGCGTTAACGCAGGTGGCTATCGACACTCAATAGCCTTCTGCGCAGGACATAGGGAAGAGGTGAAAGGTTGCGAACCCCTCTAGCGGTGGTCTCGGGAACAACCCAAGATGGCGTTGAAAATCCACGATTTTCAGGTGAAAAATGGTCATTTTCGGATTGTTATATCTAATGAAATAATGGCAGTAGTGCGATGTAAATAATGTCATAATAAATGTACATCCTTCCTCTACATAACAGAGTTGAAATGAAAGCGCCAACGAATACCGTTTTCGCGGGATAAGTGTTTGAAGTTCGCTACCCTTAAGTTCACATCTACCCGGATCGTCAAGTGAATGAAATAATTGAATTTTGAAGGAATACTAATAAATGTTTGCATCTACAGCTGCTTTGTTTTAAAATCATTTCCCGAAAGTCGTGAAAATTAAGTGTGAATACATGTGTGCAGGAAGTCAGTGCAGTAGCAATTATGGGCACTTCACTCCTTCACTTATCACCCATTAAAAGGAGGAGAAGTATAACATTACGAATAGTTGTACTTTGAATCTAACTTTATAGATGAAATACGGTCGGAGCAACGATCGGAAGTCTCCTAATTTTGACACATCTTCCCTGCGGAAAATTCCAGTTGAAACGAGTTGAATTCAACTCGCATGTTTTCATTCGTTTTCAACTCGCTCCATGTCGTCATTCCAACTCGTTTGAACTCGGTTATGGCTCATTTACCCTGTATTTAAATTGATAAATCAAGTCGTCGTAATTGGTTCTACCTTGTTTGAACTTGCAGTTCGTAAGTAGAACCTAGTCGTTTTAACTCTTTTCAACTTGTCCGTTTCACATCGTATTAACTTGATTCATCTTGAAGAGAGGCAACTCGTTTCATATCGTATTAAGTGGATGCATCTTGAAGAGCGGCAACTCGTTTCATATCGTACTAACTTGATCGATCTTGAAGAGAGGCAACTCGTTTCATATCGTATTAAGTGGATGCATCTTGAAGAGAGGCAACTCGTTTTTTGTCGTATTAATTGGATTAAAGAGAAGAAAGTAGTGTCATATCGTATTAACTGGACCGACGTGGCTTATTACACCGCGTACTAAACCGTAGGTTCAACCATGCTAATTATTTAGCTCCACATTTCAAAGAGATCAGGAAAATACGTTAGCCATCTCTACAAAATGAACCGCGATTCTAATCAATCACAGCAATCTTTGCGACAAGGTCACTACAGATAAAAGCTAGACTAGTATTTACACAAAATTAGGATCGAAACATTTACCTTTGTTTTCACTTCATTCTGGAAATCGTTCTGGATAATTTTAAAATACACTCGTTCCTAATATAACTCCGAATAACATTTATTACGACAGTCACACAACAAGAAGAGGGTGAATAATTTAAACACTTTTGAATCTATTTACCTCTACATTTATTATCAGTCATTAATTACACATTTCCAATAGGAATCAACGTTTATCTTGCATCCACTGGTGACACTGTTACTCAGAAATACATTCTTTGGCTTTTAATCTTCTCCTTAGCTCCTACACAAAAAGGCACCTGAAAGCAGCACGATAAGAAGACATAAATATTGCAATAACAACAAACTTTCTATTTATTATTAAAAGCAGGAAAGAACTATTAATAGTTAATTTCAATTAATTTACAGCCAGTCTTTTCAATTCAACGACCTTCCGTCAGGACATGGCACAAAAAGGCATAAATGTGTACAAATATACAAAGCACACCTATGAAAGTTAACTAAAGAAATAAACTCACCCTTATCTTCTGTACTACGATGCACGATGATAACAACGCCATAAAAACTCGTCCGTAGTCCCGGATCCTTGCGAGAAGTATTGGTGACAATACTCTCTTCTACAAAAAACAACGGAACTATTAAGCAAACAATTCCCAAGAGAAATATGTATATTTTCAGTGATGCCGTGAGCGAACATTCTCTGCTCAACATTATATAAACACATATTATCAGTTTTCAGTTCAAAACATACCTCCTAGAATGATGATTTTCACATCACAAAATTAATTTCACTTCGTCGTAGTTTTCTTTCTAATTTAATCCTGGAACGAAGGCCAACAAACTTCCTTTTCACGGTCCACACAAGGCATGGTATTGAATATCTTCAACGTGACCACAAATCACTGGCCTTTTATAAATTAACTATTTTAACCATATGAGATTGCTTTCCGCTCTACATGCAGTAGCAACCAATACTTCACGATATGATGCTCAACGGAAAGGAAACATTTCGGTGATAGCGAAATAACCTTAAGACAATAATCCAAGATGGAGCGTTTTCACGCACTGCATTCGGAGTGAAGTTAGCATCTTAATTCGAAAGAGGGTTGTTAAGTACTCAGAATTATAACTTTTTAACCGTTTATTCTCATTTGAAATTATATCAATACTTATTTTCTGCTTTATTTCCATATTTATTTACTCGTACTATTATATGAATGAATTTCAAGCTATCAAACGCTTAAGTAGTAGCCCTGCGGAAAATTTCGAGTTAAAACGAGATGAATCCAGTTGGACTTTAAATCGGATCAACTTGCATTTACGAGTTCTGAACTCGTAACAACAGTTTCCAACTCGCTTACCCCGTGAACTTACCCGCAGCTCAATCACACCTCCAACGAACTTAAGGTAGAACCAGCGCTCCGAAGCACTGCTTTCATAAGACGAATATAGCATGCCGGAACAACATAAAATTGCTCAAAATGTTGTTAATAATAATTAAAAACGATTTTCAACTATTCAACATGGCTATACGAAACATGAATTCTCTTCCAACTGAAGTAATTTGGTGATATGAAGAAAGGCTTTTATATTGACGCCATGTGTCAGAGGCACTTAAAAAACTTTATCGGGAGCAACAATAAAATTTCATAATAATAAATTAAGATATGAAATAAAATAACAGACCTAAAAATCGCTTTTGATCTTTTCTTAGAAACTTAATTACAACAAGTTTATAAGACATATTTTCTGACGACGAAATGGACAACACCGTAAAGAACGTGTAAATATTGACATAGAAACCAATTTTTCACACCTATTGGACACCAACGTTCGCCTGCGCTACCTCATTGAGATTCGTTGCCTTCTGCTGTTAGTTTTCAAGCATTTCTCTTCAGTTTTACAATACGGTATTTTGTATTGAAGTTACAAATTACACTTGCTCTATTACATTATAGTGCGATAATTTTTATAACTGAGCTTTCTTGGGCAGTGCAATTTGCCTTTTTGAATCGCCAATTCCATTTGAGGGTTAGAGTTATGGCTTCATAAGTTCGTTTTAAAGGCAACTTTATGTCTTAATATAGTTAGACTAATTGTTTGTAAAATCTAAAGGAACAGAATACTGATGAAAGTATTTTTCAAATCAACTCTTTGAGTGCATTTATTGTTGGATGTCGAATCGTAGAAATAAATGTTTTGGCTAAGCTGATTATTTGTACTGCGTGTAATTCCGTGTTAACGTTAATTGATATAACAGAAGAAATTCTCATCGGACTGGAATGTAATTGGGGTATAAAATGTAGAGTGAACGGCGTTGTAAATACTGTATTGACATCGAAATCTCAAGCCAGCCCGAAGAGGAATAAGCAGTATTTCGATATTAATTTGAAAGCTACCATTTTTTAATGGCAGCTTTAAAATTATTATCACCTTAGTCTTATATTATTTAAGCAAGAAATGAAAAAAATAGGTACTATTAATAAAAAGAGGAAAGAATTTTCTACACATCCTATTGCTGTTTACAGTATGGTGGGTGGAGCGTTACCGTTTACATGGATAAGCATGGCTGTATTGAGTGGAAGGGGAGGGGGTTGTGAACTCCCTCCAAATTTTTATTTAGAGGGTAAATGTATGAAAAGTTGAAGAAGGAAGTAGCATAGAGGTGAGATTATTTGTTGTGTATGACAGATAATAAAAAGGCAGTAAAGATAAGTTACTATTTTGGTACTGTTAAAAACATTGTTTTTCTAGAGGACATAGTCTTTAGATCCCAATCAGTAAATCCTTCCTCAATTTTTGTCCTGGCTACGGGCTCGGTAAAAGGTATACTGATACTACTTGTTCGGGCTTCATGGGTATATACAATATTGTTCATATTTGATATGTGTTTACATGGTTTGACCCGTATCAAAAAATTGTAAGGGTTATGAACTATCAGCTAAGTTAACTGCCAATAATCTTCCATGATGATTGGGATCTCGCGAAACAGATATACGGCTAAGAAACTCTCTTTTGGAGGAACTAGAATTAAGATTTCATCAAAACTCAGAACTTCATTTTCATCAGTTTTCCCTTGAGAAACTATTTTATTCTCTTGGAGAATGCTTGTATAGTTGATCAGTGAGCAGGTTTGGGAAATTGTGTTACCAAACATATTAGTGCCTATTAAAAGTATGCATCGAGTCTAGTTTCAAATTCCTACAACCATATTATTGACTTATATTTTCAATTTTACTTATTTGGTGAGAAATATATTATCGGGTGATAATAAATACGTATTCAAAACAAAGTATTTTTTAGTGCTAGGTGAAAACGATGACTTTATACTACGAAATATAAATTAAAATATTGGAAATATTCTTTTAAAGAACTAATAGATCATCGTGAGTAGCAATAGAGAAGCGACTTTATCGTGTAAACAGTGTTATACCTATTATTTTCAGGGATCTATGATATTCCGTGTATGACGACTGCTAAGTGTAAGATATTTTAGCGCACTCAGGTATTCTTCAAGTAACCAGTACTAACAGGGAGTACAGTACAAATGGTACTAATCAAAGACACACTTCATAGCATAAATCGTCTGCAATCGTGACGTAAGGAATAAATGACGGAGGTAATGGACCAGTTTGTTTTCATTACTCCCCTAACATCGTTGCCAGACTTCTTTCACTATGGTGGCGAAGGAACGGAAGTTAGACTTTTCATCGTTTTTCAATCATAAATATTAGCCTTAAATGGCCGATGAGGCAACCTGAAAAAAATACATATTATCCGTTTATTATTCAGCCAAAATATACTAGTTTTTGAGATGGTGTTTTCAGGGGAAATTTTGAGAAATAAAATTTTTAAGGGAGGGACGTCACCATTCTTCCATAAGAGCAATGTAATTTGAGGCTGAAAATGACGATTTTCAAATCCTGTAATAAGCGTAAATTGGCCGATGACCCCCAAATATTTTTTCATGGATTGACGAAGGAATGATTTCTCTACAATATATCAAAAAATCAAGGCATGTTTTCGGAGGAACTTGTAGTAGAGGTTCTACCTTAAATTAAGTTGATTCAACTCGTTCCTTCTCGTACTCGTTTCATCTCGTCGGCGAGGTAAGTCGTGCTACCTTGATTCAACTCGTTCCTTCTCGTACTCGTTTCATCTGCTTTCATCTCGTCGGCGAAGTAACTCGTGTTAACGTTTTTCAAGTCGTTCCTTCTCGTACTCGTTTCATCTGCTTTCATCTCGTCGGCGAAGTAACTCGTGTTAACGTTTTTCAAGTCGTTCCTTCTCGTACTCGTTTCATCTGCTTTCATCTCGTCGGCGAGGTAAGTCGTGTTTACTTGATTCAACTCGTTCCTTCGCGTACTCGTTTCATCTGCTTTCATCTCGTCGGCGAAGTAACTCGTGTTAACGTTTTTCAAGTCGTTCCTTCGTGTACTCGTTTCAGCTGCTTTCATCTCGTAGTAGTAGTAGAGTTAATATTTAGGGTGCGTCGACAGCATGGTCATTTTGCACCACTGCTTTTCAGAAATATAACATTAATTTAAATCCGTAGACATTACATTACCTGAAATCAGGTATTGAGCTTATCTAATATTTGTCAGCACATAAAATCATTTAATATTGTTAGACTGTATTTATAATTTATTAAAAAGCCCAGTTTCCTTTAAAAATAAAATTACACGGTCGATAGCATCTGTTTCGTCACCTAGAATGGACCCTAAATCACCCGTAATATTCAGTCGGTTACGTACGTCCCGGTATCTGTCACACTCCGTCAGGATATGCCGAATTCCAAGAGGACAGTCGCAGTCATCACACCGAGGTGGCAATTTCTCTTCTGTGAAGAGAAAGGAGTGGGTCATTGGGCTGTGCCCTATCCTCATCCGGGTGATGACGACTTCCTCTCGGCGGCTCCTCCTGACGGAAGTGGGCCACGCTGACGTCACCGGTTTAACTGTGCGCAGTTTGTTGTTTGTAATGTTTCTCCACGACTCCCTCCACTGTTGAAGAACTGAGCTCTTGAGTGAGGCTCGTAGATCTTCACAAGATACCAGCGTCGACTTAAGATCGTCAAGATTGAGAGCGTGTTTTGCGGCAGAATCGGCTGCCTCATTTCCGGCAATTCCCACATGCCCAGGGATCCAAAGAAACCAGACAGTGGTTCACTTCCTGTGAAGGGAGAGCAGCGAGGAGTGAATATCCTGGACAATAGGATGCAAAGGAGAAAAGCCGGAAATGGATTTTAGGGCGCTCATGGAGTCTGAGCAGACCACAAAGGAGCCACCGTTCACATTTATCCCATCAAGAGCCGTTTTAATACCTAACAGTTCCGCTGTGTAAATACTATCTCGTCGGCGAGGTAAGTCGTGTTAACTTGATTCAAGTCGTTCCTTCGCGTACTCGTTTCATCTGCTTTCATCTCGTCGGCGAGGTAAGTCGTGTTAACTTGATTCAACTCGTTCCTTCGCGTACTCGTTTCATCTGCTTTCATCTCGTCGGCGAAGTAACTCTTGTTAACGTTTTTCAAGTCGTTCCTTCGCGTACTCGTTTCATCTGCTTTCATCTCGTCGGGGAAGTAACTCGTTTTAACGTTTTTCAAGTCGTTCCTTCTCGTACTCGTTTCATCTGCTTTCATCTCGTCGGCGAGGTAAGTCGTGTTAACTTGATTCAACTCGTTCCTTCGCGTACTCGTTTCATCTGCTTTCATCTCGGCGGCGAAGTAAGTCGTGTTAACTTGATTCAAATCGTTCCTTTTTGTACTTGTAGCCAGTGCGCAAAACACAAAAGAATTGAGATAGGAAATGAATTACAAAAAGCACACAATTCACTGAATTTCAATTTTATTGGGCAATAAACTCAAATAATCTCCACTATCTATACTTATGAATATACATTTTTCTGATATTTCATCACCTGAACACACATTTAAGTTTGTCGTCGCCACACATTTATATATATGACCTACTGTCATATCTGGCATGGGGTTCACCAACATCTTCGCAAGGACAAATTCATACCTGGAATTTCTTGAAATTATGTCTGTAATCCTCCCAAATCCTCATGACTTAGTCCGTACATAACAGTCATTAGTTCTAATTCTTCTATATGTAGAACAGTACACACTTCCCCTTAAAAGTACTCTCTTATACGATGAGTAGTCCCCATGGGTATATCCCTTACCAAGTAATACCATGTCGTCTTTTTTTGTCACAGAATTGTTTCTTTTGTGCTCAAAAAGGGAATTAACATAATCAACCACTCCCGGATTCCTCCCTGACAACACGCCAAGAAACTTTCTTGCATATAGAGAATTTGCTACCTGCTTTACCACCCTACATGGCCCGCTAATTATTTTCTTAATATTATATATGCCCGATTCAAAAGCAAAAGTGGATGTACACCAAAGGGGGCCTGTCATTTCCACTGAATCAGCCAAGTGCAACAGCAAATGCACGTTGAATTTCATTGCTTGTTCCCCATAGTGAATTTGCCATTCCCAAACAAAACGGCATAGAATTCGAGAGGAAGCCGCTATATCACTTGCTGTAATGTTATCTTTCAGCAATGAATAAATGCCATGGACAAGAAGTGAAAAATGCTGAAGGTACCTTAAGGGCAGCACATCGATGAGGCATGGCAGACTGTAAAAGAGGAGCCAATTCCTCCACTCACTTGCTTTCCAGTCTTTCCTCTCCCTAACTGGTCGAGGAAGCCGGTGGATTTCAGATGGAGGCCGAATTACTTGTAGCCGCTTCTCGATAATATTTACATGTCTAGGCATGCCTATGTAAAAACTCTTCTTTGGTGAAGAAAGCCACAACTCCATCGCCTGCTTAGTAACCCCCAAAAGCACTGCGTGCATATAATCTGGCGGCAAACCATGTACAAAGTTAAAACCAGGAAGGTGCTGAATAACAGAGGGCCTTGACTTTTTTCACCCCTTTTCACCGCTGCCACATCAGTCAAAATGGATTCATTACTCCTTTTACTGTATTTTTTTAATGTCTTGAGGATATTTCATGGAATGTCCTACAACAACACCTCGATGGTGGCAGTACCCACATCCATAATACCCATTAAATTGAGTGGAATTCATTACCAGTGGACGAGCGATCGAATCAACACAGATGCAAAATGGCCTCAATTTGGAAACAATCAACTCGTCACCACACCTCCAATTTATGCCTTTCTCCCATAATTTTTTAGTGGCATCAAAAAATGCCCCCAAAAATATCTGCATCAGAGGCTCACCCTTTCCCAGCCATACACCACATAAAATAGGAGATTTAAATCGGGTTAACGGATTAACTTCATTTAAAATTAATTGGATGGGCCAAAGTGATTTTTTGCTCGACTTAAATATAGATGCACCATCAGCATTTAAATTATATGAAAGATTATGTACTCCTCTCAGGAAAAAATCCTTGCAATATTTGCCTGATGAGATATCAGATGATGTGGTGCTCTTGAACAAGTTACCTGTTACTGATTCCTTTTCTAACAATTTTTGTATATCTCCCTCTACGTCAAAAATTAGAAATGAGTCATTCTCTGAAATTTCAGTTTCACAAGTAGGACACCTGGTTTTTTTCTTGGAACCAATTCCCTCAAAGGACCTTAATGCCTGCTTACAGGAACGGCAATAGAAATGGCAAGTTGTTCCTTTTTCAAACCAACGGAAAACAGTGTTCAGGAAGTACTTGGGAGAATGCAATACTTCCTTACCTGCTAAAATGTCCAACAGCTTAAAGACATCTATTACGCACTTCAATGTGAGGTTGTGTCTCAAAAACAAGTTCAACACCAAAAATACCACCACCAACACCAACACCACATCAACTCGAGTTATATGACCACCAAATAAAACTTCGTTGGCATTCGGCAATTTTTGAAAAATAGGAGGAAGGACATCATCTTGCACACCACCGCCATGAGTTGATGTAAAATTTTCCGGTTCCTGATAACTACCTCCAGCAGCATTTGTTGACACCTCTGTAATACAAATTGTCTCTTAGTCATTCACAAATATTTTTAAGGTAAGTGCAATGAAATATTTCCTTAATGCTAAGGAAAGAAAGAGCCATTGCAGCCACTATTCTATAAGATCATGTACACCATATCAGGGGAAACGTTTAGTTTTCGACATCAACTTACCATCATGTTCGCTACCAGTGGAATCTCTTTTGCTACTGGAAGAATGACTATCTGCAATCTGTGGTCCACTCGCTTTATTCAGAAGGACATCATCTTGCACACTACCGCCATGACTCTGAGTTGATGTAAAAATTTCCGGTTTCTGATGGCTACCTCCAGCAGAATTTGTTGGCACCTCTGTAATACAAGTTGTATGAGTCATTAACAAATATTTTTAAGGGAAGTACAATGAAATATTTCCTTGATACCAATGAAAGAAAGAGACATAGCAGCCACTATTTTATAAGGTCATGTACACCATATCAGGGGAAACATTTAGTTTTCCACACCAACTTACCATCATTTTCGCTACCAGTGGAATATCTTTTGCCACTGGAATAATGACTATCTGGAATATGTGGTCCTCTCGTTTTATTCAGTAATTGATTGATTTACTTACCTCTATGTACACAAGTTGAGTCCGCCCTAATTGCCTACGCGACTACAGCGTGTTTTATATCTTTGCTTGGATCTTCTAGGAATGGCTACGTTTGAGTTAGGATTCAAATACACTTTACGTCGCTTAACTGAATGCATACTCAAGGTGTTTGGCCTGAATGAAATAAAGTATTATCGGTGTTACCGCTGTTTACCTCTGTTTACCACAAATGCAATATGGAAACGAACGGAACCCTCGCAATTGCTTTAAAGCAGCAAAAATCAGCTTGTATACATCAATAAGATGTAATATTAATTATGGATGTTAAGGTTGAACCCATAGAGTTATAATAAAACTCATAATACCTCTATGGCTGAACCAGCACTTCGAAGTACTGCTTTCATAAGACAAATAAAGTACGCCGGAAGAAGATAAAATTGCCAAAAATGTTACTGGTAATACTTTCAAACAATTTTCAAATATACAGGATGGCTATATGAAAAATGAGATTTCTTCAAACGGAAGTAAATAAGTGATATGAAGAACGATTTTATTTTGACTCCCAGACCTTAAAGGAGTTTTGAAACTTTCTCAGGAGCGACAATAAATTTTCCGAATAATAAAATTTGTGTTAAAATGAAATAACAGAACTAAAAATAGCTTTTTAACTTTTCATAGGAACGTTATTAAAACAAATTTATTTATCAAAATTGCTGTCGACATACTTGACAACACCGCAATCTGCGTGTGAATACTCTATCACAATTGCTGTCGACATACTTGACAACACCGCAATCTGCGTGTGAATATTCGTTCCGTTCTGGAATTTCTCCTTTTCCAGTTCGCTCGTACTATAAGTGTAAATAACGTTTATACAATTTTTCATAGTTCTTCATTCAGTGCATGTCTGTGTCGTAGAAATAAATTAGCAGTATTCCTTAGCAACTCTAGATACGTTATATATCTGTTAATGCCTCGTTTGCCCCTGCGGAGGTTTCGATCCGTTCAGTTCACCTTTTAGTGTACGTTTGAGCTTCCGGCGTTCATGACTGAAATCACGGAGTTAGTTACTTGCACGTGGCTGTTTGGACTGGTCATCAGGAAGACGAAGGGTGCTTTCCAATATCCCATCTGCGCACATCTGCTTTCGCTATGTTCGCTTACATAGAATTTCTAGACGATGGAAGGAAGTGTGTCGTCCCTGTAAAGGACGTAAAAAATTTTGACGAGGGAAACTGGAAGATAAAAAAATTCATGGTAAAGTGGAGAGATGGTGCACAGGAAGATTATTTCCAAGCGCGCATTCTACGTGTTGCTGGTGAGTAGGAATATGACTTCGGCAGTAGGAATGGTTTGTTTTTATTTAAAGTGTTTTATCCAAGTTTCGGAGGCAATCGATATAATATTTGAATTTTTTTCAGGTACGGAGGCCGACATTCAAAAGGCAGTATTGAGCAAACGGTGCAGCGTTCCTCCGCTTAAAACGTTGGAGTCAGCCACGTCGGAGACGGAAGACGAGTGTTCGGTAATTTTAATTTTCCATATAATTCATGGTATTTGCAGATTCTCCCATATGTAGCGGGTTAGGTAGCCCAATAAAGTATTAAGTAGTCGGGGATTGCTCATAAACAGCCAACATGGGTTCCGGAAAGGTAGATCTTGCGAGACACAATAAACTTTATTCGTTCACGATATTTTGGTCTACGACGGAAACAGTACTGAAGTTGATGCGATATTTTTAGATTTCAAAAAAGGATTCGATAAAGTTCCTCGTGATAAATAAATGCGAAAGTTAGAGAGTTTTGCTATAAATTAAGACGTTGTATACTGAGGAAAAGAATTCGTATGTGGGCGAGAGTAGAGGCTTGTCATATATGGTATCACGTCGTACACAATCAGTCACAACGGGAGTTCCTCAGGGTAGCGTAATAGGCCCGCTTCTATTTCTGTAATGCATAAAAGATTTGGGTAAGCTTAGACTTTTTGCAGAGGATGCGGTAGTGTACAGGGGTATGCCAAAAGAAGACAGGAAATCGCTTAGCAATGATTTAGATGCAATTAAAGAGTGGTGCGACAAATGGCAGTTAGACCTTAACCTTAAAAAGTGTGTAGTTATCAATTTTCGGAGGATTCGATAGAGCGATCGTATGAAATTAGTAACACTAAGATCGAAAGCATTGAAACCATGAGGTATTTAGGCGTAAAAATCACTAAAGATTTATCGTGGGCAAGACGCATCCGGGAAATATGCGGCCGAGCGAAGAGAAAGCTAGGATTTATAAAAAGGCTACTTGGGAAATGTGGCTATTTAGGCCCCAGTTTGAGTATGTACCCAGTGTTTATTGGATCCGAATGAATTAGGTTTGATCAAAGAACTATTGGGTGCAGCATAGAGCAGCTAGGTTCGTTAAAAGGTGTTACCATAGGTTTAGTAGTGTAACGGAATTAATGCAAGAATTAGGGTCGGAATCATTATCAGAACTTAGGCTTAAGTACAGATTAAATTTCTTACAGATATTTAAATCGGATATCTTCACTGAAGATGTTAGTCATATATTAAAAACACCAGCGTATTATGGTAGATTCGACCAGATACATTTACACAGATAAGATACCAGATAAGTTTATAGTGCATGCTTGGTGTTTTGTACCCCCTGCCACACACCCTTGAGGTGGCTTGCAGGGTATCATGTGAATGTAGATGAATAAATCAATCTTTATCTCCTCTGCTTTAACTAATATGCCTGTTGTATTTCTTTTAGCTCGAGGAGGGAAGGAGAGAGGTGCGGTTGCGGGCCATGATGGCCCATGACGAGGAGAAGGAGCGGCTTAGGGAGGAAGTCACTTCCCTAAAGGAGAGGTGCAAGGTTTTGGAGGAGAGGAATATAAAGCTGCAAGAAGCTTTAATGGCCCTGAAGGCTCTTCCTGTAGAGGTAATATCTACTCTAAAGGATGAGTTTGAGGGCCTAGAGGAAGGTATGTATGATAGCCACAATTTTTTTCCTCTATTATTGTAACAATGGCCACACTCTGGAATGATGCTACTTTGGTTCCGCGTTTTTATGTGTGGAGGCATGTATTTGGTATTGATCGTTATTTCTTTTTTTCCACTAGAAATAATGGCGAGGGAGACCCGTTTGCCGGTGAGAGATGAACGGGAAGCGGATAATGGAATGGTAATGTTTGAGACTGACTTTTTGAGTGATAGTGTGTTCCTCTTTTTCTCTTCCATTAGTCTGATCCTTTAAATTTGGTTACATTGGTGTTAAATCATTTGGGCTTTGCTTTTCCAAATTTTAGATTTAGTTTGCTGCCATTTCCATGAAGTTGATAAGTAATACAAATAATGTATCTACGCCATCATGCGTGGAAATAAATGGTTTGTTGGTGATGTTTGTTGGTGATGTTTGTTGGTAATTTTTATTCTGTAATTTTACTTTGGCCCACTTGTATTTATAAGTTTCTCATTACTGGCAATCGTGGGGAACCTAGATAGCTCAGATTTGTGGAAATCATTGACATGGGTTCAGCAAGTTACTTGTTTTTTAAATCTCTATGCAGCAGTTGTGTAAATCCATGTATGAAGTTTGTCCCAAGGTTCTTGTTATAATTAAAGCAATGTTGTTATTGCAGATTCATTTAGGAAGAGGAATATTCATTCCTAAACAGATATTGGAAAATGTGGAGGCCACAGCAACTTCAAATGCTGTTTTTGTTAAAAACCTAGCTGTTGCCCTGTGGGGATTTGACCGCCTCAGTTCCAGCTCGGTGTTTGGAAAGTCCTTGACCTAGTTAGTCTTTTATTGACACCAAGTCACTTCTCCATTCTTTTCCTCTATCTGGCATCTGATGGTAAGCAAGGCAAGCACCATTCATGGTGGCCACATTTCGGAGAAATGTCAGGGATTTTCATGCCATGTCAAGGAAACTCGTAGCTTTCATGATTCCACAAGTTCCTCAGCTCTCATTCAGTGTACTTCTTTCGTGTCCGCCACTGCCCAACATATGTGCTGGGCCACTAAGTTCTTTCTTCCTTAGACTGGAGAAATTGGACTATCATTTTTATTATTATGAAAAATGATTTTCCAAATTCTTTGAATATTAAATTGCTTGTATCTTAAAAGTAACATTTTGCACATTTGTGGTTTTGGCATTGGACTGGCAATATGTGTTTTGCAACTGAAACGATGGCATGGCATTTTGCCTTGGAGTTTGATTTCCAACCAATTGATACTTTCTAATAAATGTCTAATATGGTTTTGTTAGCCTATGTAAAGCATGGTTGGGCAAGAGGCATGTTAGAAAAAGTAAGAGCTTTCGCACATAAGTGTTAAGTGTCAAAGTTTTATTTTGAACGGCTTAGAACCTGCATATTAAATATAGCAATGAATTCTATCAGGCATTGTACCATCATTGAAACAAAAAATCATAAGAATCTCTAGACACTATGTTTCAGGGAGACATTTGTCTGGGAATTTCATGTAAATGTCAGAAAGTGAAATGCGAACTTCACAGGTTTGATACCTTGCCATTTGTAGAGGTGAGGGTTAATTTTATCATGTTTCATGATTGTGCATATTTGGCTAGATAAATGCTGTGAATTCATTGTCAATATGTTGCATTTAATCTAGTGAAAAAGACTTATATGCTGATGTGCAGAGGCCAACATTTACCACATTACACCACTATGTGGTTGGAGTTATTAATGATAAAAATTACTTTTGGCGATATTTAAATTAGGATGGACACTAAGTTAGCCACATTGACAGTCAATCACCTGTGGTGTTAATCCTCAAGTAAATTATTTTTTTTTCATAGAGGAGTTTTCCGGGAATTTCTTATACTTAACCGTTTTACATCGACTGATTCGATTTAAATAATTCAGTCAGGACATTCCTTGCTTCAGTATTACAATACTTACTCAAATTCCTTTGTTTACACTCTCTGTCCTGTTTAATGTCTGTCTGAATGTTGTCAACTGGAAATGGGCTAATGGCTTTGATTCCATCGTATTAATCATGAGCACAGTTGTAGAGAAGAGTCCTAATACTTTCGAATGTATAGCGATGCTTCTTCCACTGCATCTGATTGGTTCGTTTCATACTTTTGCATTGATTTTAAGAACAGTTTCTATTCATTTGTGCCAAAACAGATTGGTAACAAATTGTAGTAGTAGAGTTAATATTTAGGGTGCGTCGACAGCATGGTCATTTTGCACCACAGCTTTTCAGAAATATAACATTAATTTAAATCCGTAGACATTACATTACCTGAAATCAGGTATTGAGCTTATTCTACGATTTGTCAGCACATAAAATCATTTAATATTGTTAGACTGTATTTATAATTTATTAAAAAGCCCAGTTTCCTTTAAAAATAAAATTACACGGTCGATAGCATCTATTTCGTCACCTAGAATGGACCCTAAATCACCCGTAATATTCAGTCGGTTACGTACGTCCCGGTATCTGTCACACTCCGTCAGGATATGCCGAATTCCAAGAGGACAGTCGCAGTCATCACACCGAGGTGGCAATTTCTCTTCTGTGAAGAGAAAGGAGTGGGTCATTGGGCTGTGCCCTATCCTCATCCGGGTGATGACGACTTCCTCTCGGCGGCTCCTCCTGACGGAAGTGGGCCACGCTGACGTCACCGGTTTAACTGTGCGCAGTTTGTTGTTTGTAATGTTTCTCCACGACTCCCTCCACTGTTGAAGAACTGAGCTCTTGAGTGAGGCTCGTAGATCTTCACAAGATACCAGCGTCGACTTAAGATCGTCAAGATTGAGAGCGTGTTTTGCGGCAGAATCGGCTGCCTCATTTCCGGCAATTCCCACATGTCCAGGGATCCAAAGAAAGCAGACAGTGGTTCCCTTCCTGTGAAGGGAGAGCAGCGAGGAGTGAATATCCTGGACAATAGGGTGCAAAGGAGAAAAGCCGGAAATGGATTTTAGGGCGCTCATGGAGTCTGAGCAGACCACAAAGGAGCCACCGTTCACATTTATCCCATCAAGAGCCGTTTTAATGCCTAACAGTTCCGCTGTGTAAATACTACACAGCGGGCTGAGTTTTGCTTTGATGACTCCATGGTGAGATGATACAACCGCACAGGCACAAGCTGTATCCGTCTTCGAGCCGTCTGTAAACACGGGAACTAATTCTGGATGTTGGCTAAGAAACATTAAGAATTGTTGCTGGTACTCTTCAGCGGTGGTAAAAGCCTTTTGTCGATTGTAAAGGGCCTTTTTTTATGTCGGGAGCGGGAGTTAACCATGGCGGGTGACTAGAATGCCTGATGGGGTACATTTCTGGTAATAGAAAACCTCGTTCACGAATAAAATTGTGGAAACGTACACTTACAGGCCGAGTGGCTTTTGTCCTGCGATTAAAAAGTTCTAAAAAGCGAGGTTTAAAAACAAGGTTAAAACATGGGTGCATCCTCATCGTTAAAATTTTTGCGGCATAATTGCACATGAGAAGCGACCTTCGGTGGCATAATGGCGGCTCTCCTGCATCCGCGTAGACACTGACGACAGGACTTGTCCGGAAAGCACCCGTGCAAAGCCGGAGCCCTGCGTTGTGTACACTGTTCAGAGGTCGTAAGTAGGACTCCCGAGTGGATGAGTACACGAAGGATCCGTAGTCCAATTTGGACCGCACCAATGACCGGTATAGTAAAAGGAGTGTGGTGCGGTCTGCTCCCCACGATACGTTGCTTAAAAACTTGAGAATATTTAAGGACCTAAAACAATTGTTCCTTAAAAATTGAATATGTTCCCGCCAGTTTAGACGGGAATCGAAGATCATTCCCAAAAATCTGACCGACTGAGCGTAGTTAAGATCTCTGCCACCTAAGCGCAGTGGTAGCGGAATATGCACTCCCCTTAGCCGGTGAAAGTGGACACACACAGTTTTCACCGGAGAAAAAACAAAGCCATTTCTTTGTGTCCACCTGTGTAAACTGTTTAATGTCAGCTGGATCTGTCTGGAGGCAGTGAGAAGTTTGGATGACCGGCAGAAAATCGCCAGGTCATCGACAAACAAGGATCCAATTACAGGGGTTTTTATGCAGTCAACTATATCATTTATAGCGATGGCGAAAAGTGTTACGCTAAGTACTGAGCCTTGAGGAATGCCGTTGTCCTGTCTGTAAAATTCTGAGAGATGTTGGCCGATTTTTACTCTAAATACACGGTTCACTAAGAAATTACTGATAAAAGTCGGCAGATTGCCCCTAAAACCCCATTCATGCAGCGTGCTTAAAATCTTCCGCCGCCAGACACGATCGTAGGCCTTCTCCAAATCGAAGAACACTCCGATCGCGTGCTGGCGGAGGAGAAATGCTTCCTGGATGAAATTGTCAATTCTAACTATGTGATCGATAGTGGAACGGCCCCGACGAAAACCGCACTGGATAGTGGAAAGAAGGTCTCGGCGCTCCAACCACCAAACGAGCCGCCGGTTCACCATCCTTTCCATTATTTTGCACAGGCAGCTGGTGAGGGATATGGGTCTATAGTTGTTTGGGTCACCTCTATCTTTGCCCTGTTTTGGGATGGGAACGACCGCCGACTCCCTCCAGGTTGATGGAAAGGCAACTTCAATCCAAAGCTGATTGAAAGTGTGGAGGACCTCCAACAATGCCTTCTCCGGAATATTACGGAGAAAGGCATTGTGGACCTCGTCAAGACCCGGAGATGTATTGCCTGTGTCGGCAATGGCGGACTTTAATTCCCACAAAGAGAAAGGAAGGTTATAGTCGGCCACATGTCGCGTTTCTTTGAAATTTATCGGAATTAATTCGCAGCGGTCTTTAAAGGACAGAAAATTGCTACCGCATGCGTCATCGCTGCTCATTCTGGATATAAACTGGCCGAACGCCTTTCCGATGTCATGGGGTGACGTTATAACTTCATCCCTGACTTTAAGAAAAGTGACGCCTAGCTGCTGGTGGTTACCCGACAAACTCCTTACCTTGCGCCATACCTGTGCAATTGGTGTCCTACAGTTAACACCGGAGACGAATTTCACCCAAGAAGCTCTTTTTGCATCCTTCACAACCTGTCGAGCTCTAGCTCGCAGTCGTCGGAAGGAGGCTAGATTTCTTTCGGTTGGGTATTTATTAAATATTCGCAACGCTTTTTTACGCTGGCGAATAGCTTTCGCGCAATCATCATTCCACCACGGCACCGCAGGCCTTGTAATTATACGGCGAGACCGTGGCACGCTGCTGTCTGCCGCTTCAATGATGGTTGCTGTCAGGTTATCAATATTTTCCACACTGTCACGGGTTTCGTCATATTTAAAATTAAAATTCTCCTTAAAAAGCCCCCAGTTCGCCTTATGAACAATCCAGTTTCCCGGCCGAATAAAATCCGTATTAATATGGTGTTCCTTCGTAAAAAGGATGGGATAGTGATCGCTCACACAAAGGTCGTCATGCACAAGTATATCAAGTTTTGTAGCTAAAATGCTCGACACGATACATAGGTCGATAGTCGAAGAGTCACCAGTAAAACTGTTAAAACGTGTTTTTTCCGCGTTATTTAGTAACACTAGGTTAGTGTCACATATAAATTGGGATAAAATCCGTCCTCTACGGTTGCACTGAGCTCTAGCACTTCCCCATAGCGGATCGTGTGCATTAAAATCTCCCAATAAAATAAAAGGCTGAGGGAGCTGATGGACAAGGGCTTCCAGGTTAAAACGGGTGACCGGCGCACCCTCCGGGATATACACGTTACACAACGTAATCGCCTCGGGGGCACGCACGGTCACTGCTACCGCCTGAAGCGGCGTGTGTAGTTGCACTCGAGAGGTGTAAAGGGCCTCCCGAGTAGCAATCAACACTCCACCCTGGGCTCGTTGGCCACTGGTGTCGTCCAGTCTAAAAACGTTAAAACCTTTTAAAATGCCCTTGTCCGTTGTTTTAAAATGTGTTTCCTGCAGGCATATGCAAGAAGGGTTAAAATCACGGATTAAAACGGTCAGCTCCTCCTTACGCCGATAAAAACCATTGCAGTTCCACTGCAGAGTAAAAGCCATAAATCTCTTTAAAATAGATAAAATAAAGAAAATAAATAAATATATACGATAAATTATTTAAAAAGGCGGAGGTCAGCGCCGAATACGGTGCTTCTTCCCCTTTTGTTTCGCGAGGAGGACTTCAGTCTCCGAGGGACTGTCGTCCTCCTCCATTGATTCCGCCGGAAGTAGCTTGGCTAGTCCGGGGGGGCCGGGGGATGGCGTTTTTTCGCGCTGTTTCAGCGCTACCCCGGCTGAGGGTTTAGACTGGTTCTTCTTAGGAGAACCAGTGGTGGATATATTTTTATTCACTGCCGGATTTGGCGCCTTAGCCGGCTTGGCTACAACTGTTACCTCTGCGGGTTTCGTGTTCACAATACTATCCGTCTGTGTACCTTGGGACGCTTTTGGCACGGAGGTATTTGCAACGGAGGCAAAGGATTTTGAAAAGATAGGTGCTGCCATGGCCCTATACCTTTTCCTCGCCTCGAAGTACGGAATTTTTTGTACTGTTTTAATTTCCATCACTTTTCTTTCCTCTACCATCTTGGGACATTTACGAGAGTACGCTGGATGCGTACCCTCGCAGTTGACGCAGTGTTGTTCCCTGTTGCATTCCGCACTCTCATGGCCTTCCAGGCCGCAGCGCGGGCAGGTGGCCTTGCCCTCACATCGCGTTGCGATGTGGCCGAAGCGCTGGCACTGGAAGCAGCGCATGGGCGCCGGTATGAATGGCATCACTGGAACCGATTCATAGCCGACGAATACCTTGTCGGGGAGACTGTCTCGCGCGAATGTTAGGACGACAGATGTCGTATTTACAACTTCGCCGTTTCGCTTAGTGGTAAGTCGACGAGCATCTGTAACTCCTTGCGATGCCATCTCATTCTTAATCTCGTCGACTTCCACGTATAATAGGTCGTAATGAGATATTACTCCCCGACAGGTATTGAGAGTGCGGTGCAGCTCAGTTTTCACAGGGATGTCATGGAGCTTCTTTAGGGCCAACAGCTTTTCACTTTGTATGTTGTTCGATGTTTCGATAAGGAGGCTTCCGTCTCGCAGTTTTTTGGCCGATTTCAGCTCTCCTGGAATTGAGGCAGACAGCACCTTACGGATGAGAAAGGGAGATACCCGTTTAAGCGTCTCCCCTTCTTTCTCACACTTCATAATCACAAACCGCATACAAGCGGGTAAACTTTTATCTCCCCCGCCCGTGTCCGGGCGGGATCTTTTGGAAGGTGGAAGATGTGATTCCGTCATACCAAGTAGTTCTTCATCCCCCGGGCTCCCCACCCACCATGGAGCCACACATTCGGGACGCCGCACCGCAAACCGGTGCGGTCGCCAGGGCTACCCGAGGGGATATAGCACCCTAGAGGTGGTTATCTGTTTCGGGTTGGGTCTTCGATGCACGGGCCCACCAAACCCGTACATCTCCGACCGCCCTACGCAGACCCCCACCTCCCTGGCACTCGCCACCGTTAAGCAGAACGCCACGGAAGCCGATTGACCGGGAGTGGCTAGCTCCCGGCCGCCCGTTTAAAGCGAATCCAGGGCCGAAGAGGGGTATTGGCCCGTAGTCCATACCGGGCATCCGACACCCGGCTGGGAACCACGGACTTCACCCTCCAGGATCCCCTTCTCCTCCTTACGGGTCTCCGCACACGGCAAACATGCGGGTGGATCGCAGGCCAGGTGGTATGGCCGCACACAGACAGTTGACCCACAAGACTGTCCGGGCTCAACCCTTGTTGGCTCTGGGTTTGTTTTCGGGGTTGTCTCCCCGCCCTTTTAGTCGCCTCTTACGACAAGCAGGGATACTGCGGGGGTATTCTCAATCCCCCTACCCGCAGGGGGTGGTAACAAATTAATCAACCAAAAATCATTTGGAAAACTTAGCAGAAGTGGATAGTGGGACAGCGGCTTAAGTTTTGAAAACTATAATATTGAAGTTAAAAGTTGCATTAAAACTTGTTTTCACTGATGACCCATCATTTGTTTGTCTCTATTATCTCTGTTTTAAAAATGAATTACAATTTTACTTGTTTTTGTTGATTAACCAGTATTTAATCTATTTTTTGCAGATTGCTACACTGAATACCTTAAGCGGAAAGGCACGGATGATATTGTACTTGGCCAGGAAGTGAAGAGGGTGAGGAGCTATATATGTGCGAAAATACAAGATTTAAATAGAAAAAAAAATAAAAACAATAATGAATACTACTGCCTTTTATTTCCTGTTTTCCTTGACTTTTAGAGTTTTAGCATTGGTCTTCAGTTTAGGGGTTAGATGGCAGAAGGGACAGTTTTGTCTCAATCTCGCCGCAATAAAGACCTTTTATTATTATTATTCAGTTAGTTGCTCGATTTCCAGAATGAATTGAAAGAGAGGTAAATGTTAAGATCGTAATTTTGTGTAAGTAATAGTCTAGCTTTTTGCTTTTGATGTGTAGTGATCTTGTCTCGTACATTGCTGTGATCGATTAGAATCGCGGTTCATTTGTTAGGTAGTAGAGAGTAGAATTTGTTTTTGGGGGTGCTTCGACAGCGAGGGTCATTCGCACCTCGGCTAATATTGGGTTAAAACAATGGAAAAGATAAATAACAAATGTAAAATCAATAAATAGATCGAATGAAGATGAAATATTACATACTAGGTATTTCTATTCAATGTAATTAAATCTTATTGAAAAGATCGGTTTCTTTGAGAAACTGGATGACAACGTTGATTCGCTGAGGGTCATCTCCCAGAACCTGTTTTAAGTCACCCCTGACGCCCAGCCTTTCCCTTGAAGCACGGTGCATATCACACTCAGTCAGGAGATGTCTCACAGTCATGGGAGATTGGCAGCGATCGCACCGGGAGGGAATCTTTTCCTCTGTAAAGAGGAAAGAGTGTGTTAGGGCAGTGTGCCCTATCCTCAACCGTGCAATCACCACTTCCTCCCTGCGAGTCCTCCCAACCGAAGTGGGCCAACCTGATATGCATTCCTTGATGCTGCGGAGTTTATTCCCCACCTGAGAGCGCCAGAGTAGTAGTATTGGGTGTTTATTGGGTGCGTCGACGGCTGAGGTCATTTTGCACCACCCACAGCCTAATTTGTACTGTCCTAGGTTTAATGTCAGTAGGAGTGCAATGCTGATATTATTATACTTACATGAATTAGAAGACTATATATCTACACAGACAGTGGTAACTTAGATTTTATTATAAAGGCCAGTTGCTTTCATAAAAGATGTGACTCGGGATAGACATTCGGAGTTATTACCTAAGATATGCTCTAGGCCTCCTCTGATGCCTAGTTGCTCGCGTGCATCCCGATGCTTGTCGCACTCCGTCAGGACGTGTCGAATGCTAAGAAGACAGTCGCAGTCATCACACCGAGGTGGGTTCTTATCTTCTGTGAAGAGGTAAGAGTGGGTTAAGGCGCAATGCCCAATTCTCAGCCGGGTGATGACTACTTCCTCTCTGCGACTGTTCCTGACGGAAGTGGGCCACACTGACGTTACCGGTTTTATGCAACGCAGCTTATTGTCGGTCACATCTGTCCAACATTTGTTCCACTGCTCTAGGGCTACTCTCCGGAGGTGAGCCTGCAAGTCCTGATAAGGTACCAGAGTCGTCGTCTGTTCGCGCATTTGAAGAGCTTCTTTCGCTGCTGCGTCTGCTCTCTCGTTCCCCGCTATTCCCATATGTCCAGGTACCCAGATAAAGATTACTTTGATTCCCTTCTTGTAGAGGGATAGAAGGGTATTGTGTATGTTCTGGACAATAGGATGCATGGGAGAGAATACAGAAATAGATTGCAATGCGCTCATGGAGTCTGTGCAGATGGCAAAGGAATTGGCAGCCTCCCCAATCCCATCAAGAGCCATCTTAATGGCCAGCAGCTCGGCAGTGTATATGCTACACAGCGAGCTGAGCCGAGCCTGGATGACACCATGATGGGACGAGGTAACCGCGCATGAACAACCTACATCCGACTTCGATCCATCCGTGAATACGGGGATGAAGCCGGGGTGGCAAAAGATAAATTCATTATAAAGACACTGGTACTCCTGAGCAGTAGTATAAGCTTTGTGTCGTGAGGCAAGTCTCATATAGATTTCAGGGGGCGGCATTATCCAAGGTGGGTTACTGGAGTACCTGACAGAATAAACGTCTGGGAGCATAAGTCCACTGTCCCGAATAAAATGTTTAAAACGAACGCTGAGCGGCTTGGTGGCTCTTGTCCGTCTGTTAAAAAGTTCTAAAAATTTGGGGTTAAAAATTAAATTAAAACAAGGGTGGTTCTTCGATGATAAAACCTTGGCCACTGTATCCGTTTGTGCTGCGCTGCTGCGCATTACCGGTTTACAGGTAGACGCGAATGATTTAGAAAAGGTAGGCACCCTGGTCCTATATTTCTTGCGGGCTTCGAGAAAAGGGATCTTCTCCGTCACCTTGATCTCCATAATCTTTTTCTCCTCTTGTAACTTCGGACAGTCTCGGGAGTATACAGGATGCGGGCCGTCACAGTTAACACAATGCGAAGGAAACTTACAAACATCGTCCTCGTGTTTTTTCTTCGCGCATTTTGGGCATGTGGGTTCACCCCTACATCTAGGAGCAGTGTGACCAAATTCCTGGCAATTAAAGCAACGCAAAGGGCTGGGGATGAACGGCCGTACGGAATAAGCATTAAACCCTACTTTAACTTTGTCCGGCAGCTTGTCAAGGGCGAACGTGAGTACTATTGACGGGGTGTTTATGATTTCGTTATTTCTTTTGGTGGTAAGCCTACGACAAGAAATGACACCTTGCGGTGCCATTTCTCTCGTTATCTCATCTACGGTAACATATAATAAATCATAACACGAGATAATTCCATCACAGGTGTTAAGTTTCTTGTGAGTTTCCACAATTACCGGTATGTCATGCAATTTATTCATTGCCAGTAGTTTTTCACTTTGCTGATCATTTGTTGTTTGAATTAACAAGGTTCCATCCCGTAACTTCTTTACAGATTCTAAAGGTCCACTGACTGTAGAGGTTATCACCTTATGAATAAGGAAGGGTGACACCCGATTTAGATTCTCACCATCGGTGGTACATCTCATTATCAAATATTTTCTACACGCACTGACATACGCTCCCCCGCCCTTGTCAGGGCGGGATCTTTTGGAAGGAGGAAGGTTATTGTCCACCATAAATTTCATCCCCCGGGCTCCCCACCCACCACGGAGCCACACATTCGGGACGCCGCACCGCAAACCGGTGCGGTCGCCAGGGCTACCCGAGGGGATATAGCACTTCAGGCATGGTTGTCTGCTTCCGGGTTGGTCTCTGGCTACGTGGGTCCTCCAAACCCACGCACCTTCGACGCCCTTCCGCCAGACCCCCATGCTGTCCGTACTCGCCTGCTGAACGCCAATACGAAACAGCTAGCCGATTGATCAGAGGCGGCTACTCCCTGACCTCCCGTTTCAGTGGAGTCCGAGGCCAAAGTGGTGTGTTGCAACCCGGCTTTCAGGGGATCCGACCCCCATCCAGACCGGGAAGCTCAACCACCAGGATCCTCTTTCCCCACCTTACGGGTCTCCACGCACGGCAAACACGCGGGTGAGTCAGTTGGCCAGATGTCGTGGCTGTACTCAGCACAGTAGACTCACATACTGTCCGGAACTGCCCAATTGCACTGTGGGTTTTTTCACGAGGTTGTCTCCTCGGCGGGCTCGGGTCCGTGGGGGCGCTACTCCCCTTAGGAAGAGATCATCCTCTTCCCCCCGTGCGGTTGTGATTCTTTATTGTATTAATATTGCATTAATGTGAAGTCATTATTTAGCACTGCAAATAGTAGCGTACCTACCTATTGATCGATGTTTATATTCATAGAATGCCTCCAATTAGCCCTTGCTTTGCTGGGAAAAGGATTAGGTTTGCGGTCATTAAGTTACAAATGTTGCATATTTTTTATCTACTGATCTCATGTTATTTACTTCAGGGACGAAAAATATTGCCAAGAGATTGTATTGTACCGATGACAATGCTCATAATGTTCCTTGATGCAATTGTATTGATTCCAGCTTTTCCTAATTATACTGCATGCTTTTAGGATCAATTTCTTCCGCACTTTTTTTTGGGAATATTTTGTGCGTTAAATCCAGTTATGCAGTTACATGTAATACCTAAAGAAGTTTCACATGGTTGAGGAAGCACAGGCATAAATTGAAAAAAAAAAATATATATATATATACACAAATATAAATTCAGACAGAAGGTGAAAGAAAGAGACAGTGAACATACAATAAACAGTGAACACAACGGTGGTGTGGAGATGAAATGATGGTCGAAAACACATGGAAAAAATTTCGCCTTGACCGGGAATCGTACCACGTGGTTCGATTCCCGGTCAAGGCGAAATTTTTTCCATGTGTTTTCGACCATCATTTCATCTCCACACCACCGTTGTGTTCACTGTTTATTGTATGTTCACTGTCTCTTTCTTTCACCTTCTGTCTGAATTTATATTTGTGTATTTGCGCCTATGGCGTTGTGTATGAATGGTGTTTTGTATATATATATATATATATATATATATATATATATATATATATATATATATATATATATATATATATATATATATATATATATATATAGGCAACCCGCCACACTAACAAGCAGAAGTAGTGCCATCTAGCGGTGGAATTTCAAAGTAGCTACTTTTACGTGGTTCATGAAATGTACGCTAGGTAGCGCCACGCTCGCAGATCTGGAAAAACGGCGATCATAGGACCTCATGTAGAGCTCCTTATGATTCTTTTAGGACCTCCTATAGGAGCTCTTTAGGAGGCTCGTAAAGGACCTCGTAAAAGACTCCTATAGTGTTGCATCTGACGTCTTAAGTATCTCATCGTGAGGTCTTTAGGAGTGTCTCGTAAGACTCCTAGAAATTCCTAAGACCTCCATATGAGGTCATATACGACTCCTATGTGTTGATTGGGAGGTTAATTATACCTCTGACTTGTCAACTCCGTTGTTTGTTTTGTGCGACTCATAATTCATGTAATTTTTCACCAATAATTGCTTTCATTTTTTGCTGTAATTTGTCGAAAAACAGGAATTCCGCGATGTCAGCGATGAATCAGTTGTTGATCACGCTACGTTTTTATGCGACGGGGTCAATGCTAGTGACTGTGGGAGACTTCTTTGGAGTCCACAAATCTACTGCCCACAGAATTATTAAAAAAGTTACAGGAGCGATAGCGTCGCTTAGTGGGCGCTACATCAAAATGTCTCGCTCAGAGAATGAACAAAGGAAAATAAAGGAGGATTTTTACGCCGTGGCTCAATTTCCCAAGGTCGTGGGATGCATTGATTGTACTCACATTAAGATTCAGTCTCCAGGTAGGTGAATCTCGAGTGAAAACGTGAAATTAGGTTGAATTTGAGTTTCAACTTTTAAAAATGGCTTTAAAAGCTCGGAGTCAATAGCCCCTTAGATATGCGAAGGTAGGCAACCCTTTCGTATACTTGGGATAATTCTACGATTTGTTTACAATAGTATGACTAGAATAGTTATTAGCATCTCCAGCGTACGTAAGTAAAGATAATATTTGATGCCTTTTCATGGAGGAGAATCTTTAAAATTGCTAGTAATAATTGCATAGTAGGCTGAAAATGTCCCTTATGACCAACGAATCGTGTGTAAATTTATGTGGCAATTATATTAGGACAGGGCCGGCGACAGGGGGGGGCAAAAGGGGCAAATGCCCTGGGGCCCGGGTCAAAATAAATTAATTGAAAACAAAAATTTAAAGTTTGAATAAATTTAAATGCCAAAAAGAATACAAAACTTTGTTGTTTAAAAAGTGAAAAAAAACAAATGAAGGTAGAGCGTGTGTCGTTGTGCGATAGAGAAGTATGACGTCAGCTTTGTTGTTGTGGTCATCGAGGGTTTTGGGGTGATGGGGACGATAGAGCGAGAAGCGCGGGCCCTGTGTCGACACTCACCTCCCCTCCCTTTGCCGCGAACATTCGCCACTCAGCGACATGTAACCTGAACGAAAAGAAACCCAATCCCCCCGCCTAAAGTCCATTGTTTACTTGTTAGTGGACTGTAAATAATAGTTTATTCTACAGTCAAAGTTACAGATTATCAGTAGCAAGCTACACATTCTAGTGTTGTGTCATTGGTTTTGTATACATGAGCGCCCATACACGGGGAAGGGAGGGACCGCGGATCCCCAACCTAGCCTCCCGGTAAGGATTGTAATCCCAGAGAGATTTTTCAATCCCGGGATTACGGGATCATCATCAAAAGTTAGGCAACATTTTCTGGAATTTAGTCCATCTTGTTTAATGCTGGCGATCACTGTCTTTAGCACGTGCACAGTAAGCTCATTTCCTTTTTTCTTATGTATTACAAATGATGACAAATTACTTATTCCAAAAAAATGTATTAGTCAATGGACTCAGGCGTCTAGCGTGTTGCATTTCATGTCCAAGAAAACTTACTTATTAGCGCTGCCTGTTAGCGAAAAGTTGTGTCAATCCCGGAATCCGTTTATAATAAATCCCGAAATTTCGGGAATGTCATTTCATCCGGGATTGCAATCCTTAACTCCCGGGTTAAATAAAAAAGGGAAGCAAAAAATATTTTATATTTAAAATTTTTGTGAATATATACATATTTCAGAAAGTTATTAATTCTTAAACATGATGTATAATTTATCCTTCTGAATTTTTTTCTAAATTTGTTTCCTTGTTTTACTTAAATAAGTTCAAGGCCCATGCACGCACTGTCATGATTTTGTGTGGTTCTTGTTAATAGAAAGGAGAGGAAGGAAAATTTGAACCGATGCACAGTAGGTTGAAATCGAAAAAAGTCACAAAATTCCAGAATGGCTTTTTTGGAGATAGAATCATGAAAATTGGTACAAATACTCAAAATTGATTGGCAGCCATGGAATGGCATGTAATTGGTCATGTTCTGTCACCGTTACCGAGAGGCATGGGCTCAAACATAGCCAAAATTACACCCGACTTTAGTTTTCTATGAAAATCTTCCTATTTAAGTTGAAGGTGTCGCTGTGGGAGGAATTTGGTCGGATAAAAAACTGGTAGGTCTGTTAAAACCACTCTTTTACTTGACTATGCTTAACTTTGGGGTTTCTTTTCCTAAATGTAGGTGATATTACGTAACAAAATGGCATACACTATTTTCACACAAAAATTTATTTTAAGTAGTACATATCTGGCATGTTAAGTGCCTTTCAAGTGACTCATTTTATCAATTGTTGATGCTTTTTAAATGTAGATCTAAAAAAAATTGAAAATTCGTTTGCGACGCCAATAATTACATTTGATTTTTCGTGCGCGCGTGCGGAGCTTGAGACACATGCCTGGAGCTAGAAATGACGTGATGCAAGTAAGTTTTTTCAAGCCATAAGGAACATAACGTTTCTTATTCGCCTTTTTTTAATATGTGTACATTACTATCGATCTCCACCAGCTCTACACGCATAAAATCATGGGGATATAGAAATATTAAGGTCTTAAAGTGTACGCGAAATCGCATTCAAGGTTTCTCCTCTCAAAAGTAAACTTCTCATTCACACCCTAAAAGCCTTAAAATTCCTGTATTTTTCGTACGAAACATTATTTTACCTTCCAGAGGGACACTATTAAGGGGCCGTGATACATAGCTGTTTTTCAGACCTATTTTTCAAGGAAGATTGCTCCAACAGGAAGCTAGATATCGGAATGGGGTTTTCAGTAATTAAAAGAGAAAGTATCAAACTATTACTCTATAATCCTAGATTTTACGTAATAAGCCTTGTTAAAAATATATATCGATGTAAAAATAGACCTTTTTGTTGCAAATATTGGGAGACAGAGGGGCTATTTTTTTAACTTTCGTTATTATTGAGTACAAGATTCAAGCTTAGTCTGTTGGATCCTTGAAAATTATTGATTTTTATTAAAAGACACGCTGTTGAGATATTCTGAAAGTAATTTATGTTTTTCGCCAACTCCAGCCCAGGGATACGCCTCTAGCAACGTGCAAATCACGAAACAGTTCACACATTCTCCGCCTACTGCGCTACTCAAAAAGTGCTACGGTCCCTCTACCCTATATCCTAAAACGGTAACCTTGAGGTGTTGGAGCTTTGGGGAAGGGAAAGTGAAGGCGGGCGGGAAGCAGAGGCGAGTGAGACGGAGTGTCTGATTTACTGACGGGTTGTTTCTTGAGTCTCAGCTTAGGTTGTCGCTCTCGGGGTGTCTAGTAATAGTCAAACTGACTAATTGTCAAGTCTCGAAATTTCATCGGAAGCGTACCGATATCGGAAAATTAAAGTAGGCAGTCGCTTGACATTTTCGATGGCGAGGAAAAAAAGAAAGGGTGAATTTTTGGCCAAGCGGAGGGAAGAAAAAAGGTAAATATTGTCATTTTTTGTGAAAACACTATCTTAATGTAATGATATATTCATGTGTAAGTATGCAAATTTCTATTATCCGAAACAGGCGTCTCAAAATAATGGGAACAGAGTCGCACGTAGGAGGAACTTCTTGCGCTATTGAAGAAATCCCGTCCAATATTGACGATTCAGTAGCTGATGAAACTTTGCATGATTCATTTGACGATATGGCAATTGCCGAAGAAGGGAAAAACGAAGGTTTTTCCGGTGGAGTAACGGGAAGAAGAATTATCGACTTAAAATATGCGACAAATCGGTTTCCAATTTACTGAAAAGGTTTAACCTAAATTTCAACCTGCGTTCTGATAGTAATTCCCAGCCTAGTTCTTCTATTAAACTCGTAACACTTATACAATTATCATAGCGGCCTTTAACAAATCTAGTGGATCTCCTTTGCACACGCTCTAATTCTTTTATCATACCTTCCTCGTACGGATCCCATAAACTAGCGGCATATTCTAAATGAGGCCTGACAAGTGTAAAATAGCTTCTAGTACTCTCTCGTCGCATTTGCCTAGAACTCTTTTTACGAATCCTGATATATGGTTTGCTACACTAGTTATTTCCCTGATGTATTTCCCCCACAGCATGTCTTCAATGTTGGTGACGCCTAAGTATTTAATAAATTCTACGTTAGATATTTTCTTTTCTTTGATGCAATAATTTTTCTGGGGAAAGTTATTCTTTTTCCCAAAGTTCATTATCGCGCATATCTTCAAATTTAATTCTAGCTTCCAACTATCACACCAATCATCAATCGCATATAAATCCTTAGCTAAAGAATGACTATCCTCTTAATTTCTTATTTCCTTATACACTACTGCATCAGAATAAATACGTAAATATGAAGAGATTAGCCGACAGGACTCAGTGGAGAGCTGCGTCAAACCGATCTGAGGATTGATGACCAATGATCACTGCTGCATCATCGGCAAAAAGACGGAGCTTGCTATTTTTAGCTACTGTATTCAAGTCATTTACGGAGAGAAGAAATAAAATTGGGCCTATCACGCTGGGGAACACCCGATGTAACTTTTGCTTCGCCTGAGGTGACACCATCTAATACCATTCATTGAACGCGTTCATGTAGGAAATCTCCTATCCAGCCTACCATATTACTGTCTATCCCGTATGATGCTAACTTCGCGAGTAAATTACAGTGGGGAACCTTGTCAAACGCTTTTCTAAATTTAAAAGCGCTGCGTCTACCTGTACGTTACCTTCTCCGGAAACTAAAATATCATGAACGAAAAGACCTAACTGATTTTCGCAAGACCGTCCCTTTCTGGACCCATGCTTATTTGTTATCAATAAATCCTGGCTATCGAGGTGTCCCCTTATTGATGTAACTATCATATGCTGTATAATTTTGCACGACAGTGACGTTATTGATATTGGTTTATAATTCGATGGATGTTCCCTATCGCCACTTCTAAAAATTGGGATCACGTTTGCTATCTTCCAGTCTTTGGGAACCGCGTGTTCTTCGAGGGATTTGTTAAATATTACTTTAAGATACGGTGCCATTTCGAGAGCTATTTCTTTATACACACGAGCAGGAATTTCATCACGACCTGAGCTCTTGTTCGGGCTAACATTTTTAGTAAGGATACGATTCCGTTATAAGATACAATTATCGATCGGGGGCATTATTTGTTGAAATCGGTCTGGTATTGTTTCGAGCAAACTACGCTTAGATTGATTAAAAACGCTCTGGAAAAATAATTCAACAAATTAGCCTTATCTAAATATTTCGCCCCTATACCCTTTCAAGGAATTAACCGTTGAAATTTTAGTTCCCTGTACTTCCCTAACATATGATCAAAATGCTTTCGGATTCCCCTCTAGTTGTTCTCCAAGTACTTTTCTCTTGAAACCACTTTACGCTTTTCTAAGGGCTATTTTTGCGGCTGCTTTATATGTAACGTTCGATAATTTTTTTAGATCGCTATTAGCTACATTTTTCTTAGTTTCGCGTGGATAACTCGTTGTCGTTTTAAACATTTTTTTAAACTCCACGTTGTACCACCCTGGTTCCCTATTCTCACTCTTATACTCACTCACCGTGTAATTTGGAGGAACTCTTTCCATGTCTGCATCACTATTTTTTCTGATGTTTAGAATTTTTCAAAAGAAGTCTGTAAGTCACGCCTAAATCCGTTAAAATCTGCTTTACTTAAAAGGCAAATCTTTCTTTTTAATTTTACATTTTTGTCAGTATTGAGGGATAATTTAACGTGTACTACCTTGTGGTCACTTATTCCATCGACATTTTTAACTTCAATAACTTTTTCATGGATGTTTGAGGCAAGTAAATCGAGAACATTCTCCCTTCTATTATGCAAATTTACTATTTGATGTACTGCGTATTATGCGAACAGGTTAGAAAATGACGAGCAGATTTCTTTTTCCCTACCCCCAGACTAATGACTACATGTTTTCCAATCTATCGATGTTGTATTGAAATCTCCACCTTTCAATAATCTGTCGTTCGTTGGTATGAGAATTAATGTGCCTGATCTGTTTCTCGAGTTCTAATACTGAGTGTACATCGGAATGGGGTGGTCTGTAGTAGGCACAAACGTATCTTACTTTCAAATTACCACATTTAGACATTAACACGTGCAAGCCAAGCTACCAGCTGAGACCACCTCCTATTTGTTGCAGTTCTTACGGCTAAACTGTTGTCACAACAACCAATCAACGCGGCTACCCTGAAAAATGAAGTCTATTCATGACTTGGACCGCGGACGCGTTCTCCTGCAGCTACGAACCCCACTAGGACCAGACCGGCTCGGTTCTTAGAAAAACGTAGCGAACGCATTTCCGCGAATTCCACGTTGCCACATGGTATAATGTGGAGTCTGCCAAACAGTTTGGTCCCATCGTATGTTGAAATGGCAACATTGCGTCTAGTGGTCAGCTATGGTACGAAAACTCCGCGGACGGAGGGGCTGAGAGGGAAGGGTCGTTATTGCCTCATCACCTCTGCGCAAAGAATTAAAGCGTAGAGGAGACACTGAACCAAAATATGGCTGGTTGGGTAGGCGCCGACTCTGGTAACTCTACCGGTCGACGGAAAAACTATCTCCATCATCTCAGCACTCGAAAGCGAAAAAATAATCATGTACCACGGCGCCTTAAGGACTTTTTTCCGTTTATTTGCTCCTTCGCCCCAGAAGTCCAAGCCTTTGACTCTACTAGGAGGTTCATGCAGAAAGGTACATTTTGGACACCGCGGAGCTTTTGGTTGTTCATCAAGAAAATCTATTCAAATCTTCCATTTTTCCTGCGTTACAATATGCATATCCCTGATTTATAGGTCACATTAGACTTTATTCATCTAGTAAAACTTTAGTTTCTACTTTACTTGAATTATGCTTGAATTAGCTTAATATTGAGGCACAACAAAATATATTCTGTTCGCCAAAACCCTTAACTTACATTATTTTTACCCATTCCCTGCTGTTATGTTTGATTGAGAGGGTTGTAGCGAAAGCAAAGCTTAGTATAAGTGAATAATCTGCATTCGTTTTAATTTGGTGGTGATTTAATTATCTCTGTATCTCCGAAAAGATGGGAGTAATTGTGGCTATGCTAATTTTGAAAAAAAGGAAAAGTACGTTTTATTATGACTTTTTATAAAATTTTCAAGTTCAAGTAAGTCCTAGTTTTGATTACTGTAAAATGAAAATGTAAAGTGTGTTACACTGCCAAAAATTTTTCATTTTGAAATTGTTTTCCCATCCCATTCCACTGACGTGTTTAATTTTAAAAAAGGACAATTTAAATTAAGACAGTAGTAAATCAAAAGATAATGTATGACAGTGTGCAAGTTTTTTCTGCAGAAAAAGCTGATAATCAGGTAAGTCTTAGTTATAAAATAACCTGAAAGTTCGCAGTTCTGGTCTTAATTGAGTGAGGGGGTTTGCCGGGATTTAGGGGGCCCGGACCACTCAGTTGCCCAGGGGCCCGAAAATCCTGTCGCCGGGCCTGTATTAGGAAGAGGTGTCGCGCACATAGGGTCACAATACATGTGATTTGTTTGTGGTGATTGCTAATATAGTTGCATGCTGATATTGGGACTTTTCTACTTGAAATCACATTCTTGTTGTTTTTTTCCTTCCCTTCTTATATCGTAGTAAGCGTTAAGGCAGTGTTCAATTATTACATGTATTGCAATGTCATTATCCGCTGCTTATGGAAAACTTATTTTTATCTAATACGTTACTGTTGTATGTATGCACTCAACATTATGCTTGTTATTACATTTGCAAATCATATAAGATTAGATCTGTTTTGAAAACGTAGAATCATGTTCTTGATTCAGAAATAATGTTATTGTCTTCGCAGACCTACTAGTCTCCTAGAAGTAATACTCCTTTTTTTCAGGGACCGATTGTCCTGTTTGTGTGTTTTCAGTTTTGATAGTATTGCCTGAATTGTGTGGAATATGAGCATATTATTTTGAAATTGGTATGGTTTGACACAGTAATAAAATTGGAGCTTCTTAACTGTAGACTAGAAGGTTCATGCAAAAATTAGAAGTGAGGATTTCTTGTTTAACATTACATGATATGAAACATATCACATAGGTACCTCATTGTAGTGTAATTCATTAATTAATGTAAAACATATTGTCTATGACAAGCAAGAGCCACTCAAGTATATTGCAACCTTTTCAATGTATATTTGATTACTCTTTCAGGAGGTAATGAGCCTGAGAGATTTAGAAACAGGAAGGGTTACTTCTCATTAAATGTTCAAGTCTGCTGTGATGCGTTTATGAATATCACAAATGTTGTAGCAAGATGACCAGGCTCAACTCATGACCAGATGATTTTCAACCATTCAAGATTAAAGGCTAGTTTTGAAATGGGCCAGTATAAAAATGGTATTCTGTTGGGGGATTCTGGTTATGGATTACGACCTTACCTGATAACACCCATACGTAATCCTAGAAACCGTGAGGAAAATAAATTCAATCAGAGTCACATAAAAACAAGAAATGTGATTGAAAGGTTATTTGGTGTTTGGAAGCGACGTTTTCCAATTTTAAGCATAGGTATGCGTGCATCATTGGAAACTGCAATGCCAATAATAGTTGCCTGTGCAGTACTACATAATGTGGCTGTTCAGGCAAAGGAAGGCGAGCCACCCATTGAAGTCAATGTGGCAATAGATCTCGATGAAGACATTCCCATGGAAGTGGAGAATGTCTTTATTCGCCAACCGTATATTGACCATTTACGAAATTTATTGTGATTTCAACAGGGTTTATTGTTCTACTTTTACAATATGAATCACATTAATAAAAAAATGTTCATCAAACCAATGTGCTGAATTCTAATTTTAAGAAGATAAGATTCTGAGATAGACATAAACTCTTAGACCTCATTTAACTATGTTGTGTTCCTGCTTTGGGAAGGATTTTTATGTATACATTTAATATAAAAATACCCTGCCCAGTAATAATTTCTATAATCCCTCTTATAGTCCCTCTTATAATATTTCTTTTTTATAATGATATATTATATATATATATATATATATATATACTTATATATATCATTATAAAAACAGAGATGTTTGGATAAGTATATCCAAACATCTCTTCACATGGATATATCCCATGCAAATGCTATTCTGTCCATTAAGAAGGCCTTTTTTGCTGTATTGCAATATATTGATATCCTATTATATATTTTGCAATCACCATTTTTCAAAGCTAGCAGACAATTGAGGTACTGGAACTAATGTAGGTAAGTTTGTTGCAAGGTAAACATACTTACAATTTAAATAAGGTTAATGAGTCAGAAAAACCCCTTCCAGTTAGTTCCTTTCTCGAGGTGCCAAGGTAGGTAGTATTAGTTTGTAGGGTGCGTCGACGGCATGGTCATTTTGCACCTCTACTCTTCAAAGTTATGTATATACTTTCGATATTCGGATAAGGCAGGTTGTCAGGTAGCTAGATATATTGCTTATCTATTATAGGGTTCAGGTTAAAACCATTTACATTTCCTAAACTGTTGCTTATATTTTATTAAAAAGCGCCGTTTCCTTTAGAAATAAAATTACGCGGCCAATAGCATTGGGGTCGTCACCCAGAATGGACCCTAGGTCACCCCCAATGCCCAGTCGGCTACGCATGTCCCGGTATCTGCCACATTCCGTCAGGATATGCCGAATTCCGAGAGGACAGTCACAGTCATCGCACCGCGGTGGGATTTTCTCTTCAGTGAAGAGAAAGGAGTGGGTCAGATGACTGTGCCCTATCCTCATACGGGTGATGACCACCTCCTCCCTTCTACTATCCCTGACGGGGGACAACCAGGCTTTGGTGGAACTTTTTATCTCGCGCAGTTTATTATTAGTCACCGATTTCCATTCCGTATCCCATTCATTCAGGATTCTGCGTCTGAGTGTGTTCTGGAGATCTTCTACGGTTACTGCGTCTAGGTCAACTCTATGGTTACCGAGGGCCTTTTTCGCAGCATTATCGGCTGCCTCATTTCCCGGGATTCCCACGTGGCTAGGGACCCACGCAAACTTAATAGAGATGCCTCCGCTCTGAAGGCTTCTCAAAGATTCTTGTATATCTCTTATGATTGGGTGCGCAGCATTATAATTTGAGATGGCTTTCAAGGCGCTCATGGAGTCGGAACATAGCAAACATGATATACCTCGAGTCTCAACGTCCCTAAGGGCAAGTTTAATAGCAGTCAACTCTGCAGTGTACACGCTGCATTCGGGGTTGAGCTTTGTGCTCACGGTTTTGTACAAGCTCACATAGGCACAGGCACATTCTGACTCAGACTTAGAGCCGTCCGTGTAAATGGGTGTTAGATCGTGGCATTGAGATAGGAACTCTGAAAACAAGGACCTATTTTCCTCAGGAAGTGAGTCAGACTTTGCCCGGCTTGCTAGCTTCCACCAGATGTCCGGCTGAGGAATAAGCCATGGAGGAGTTTTAGCCACTCGTATCCTTTCTATCCGGGGAACGGTAATAGAATATCTCTCTAAAATATAGGCAAAACGCACATAAAAAGGTTTAGTAGCCCGTGGTTTTCTGTTAAAAATGTGAGTCATCGGTTCGTTAATGGTTAATTTAAAACACGGATGCGATGGCATGGCTAAAATTTTACTAGCGTAGTTACACATCAAAAGATCTCTACGGATGTCAAGCGGTGGTTCACCTGCATCACACAGAAGGCTATTGATCGGACTCGTTCGAAAGGCACCCGTTGCTAGCCGGAGTCCAAGGTTGTGTATACTTGCTAGCGGCTTTAAGTATGATGCGCGGGTAGCACCATAGATAAAAGAACCGTAGTCCATCTTGGATCGAACCAGTGCCCTATATAGTCGCAGCATTGTAGATCGGTCCGCGCCCCATGAACATCTTGTCAATATTTTTAAAATATTAAGGGATGGGCTAACTCTCATTTTCAGATCAGTAATGTGGGGTCTCCAGGTTAGCCTTTGGTCCAAGATCATTCCCAAAAAATGGGCTGAATTCACAAACTCCAGTGGTCGATCTCATAGGCGTAGGGTTGGTAGAAACAGCCCTCTTTTTCTGTGAAAATGGACGCATCGCGTCTTCTCTGGGGAGAAGCGTAGCCCATTTTTGCATGACCAGTGGTGAAGTCTGTTTAGCGTTATCTGTAATTGTCGCTCAGCCGTTGATAACTTGGATGCCCTGCAGAAAATTGCCAAGTCATCCACAAAGAGGGATGCCTCGACGGGTGGTAGGATGGAGGATACCACGTCGTTGATAGCAATGGCGAACAGGGTGACACTGAGTACTGACCCTTGGGGAATTCCATTTTCTTGGATCTTCAATCTGGAAAATGAGTTACCCACCCTAACCTTAAAAACTCTATGGCTTAAAAAATTTTCGATAAAAACTGGCAAGTTGCCCTTAAAATTCCAGTCTCTCAGAGTCTTTAGAATTTTAAAACGCCATGTTGTGTCATATGCTTTCTCCAGATCGAAGAACACGCTCAGAACGTGTTGTCGTCGAACGAAAGCTTCCTGAATGAACGTGTCAATTCGGATAAGATGGTCAGTGGTGCTTCGGTGTCTTCGGAATCCGCACTGAAGATTGGAGAGAAGGTTGCGGCTCTCGAGACACCACACGAGTCTGCGATTTACCATTCTCTCCATTAACTTGCACAAGCAAGAGGTTAAAGATATGGGCCGGTAATTCCCTATAATTGACTTCTCTTTACCCTTTTTGGGAATTGGGATAATTACCGATTCACGCCATGCATGAGGGAAGCTTCCCGTTTCCCAAACACTGTTGAAGGTGTTCAGAATGTGTTCATTTGCCTCCTTCGGTATACGCCTGAGGAAAGCATTGTGGACACGGTCCGCCCCTGGGGCGCTATCCTTCAGCTCATCGATTGCGGACGTGAGTTCCCATTGAGTGAATGGAGCATTGTAGTTCGCCATGAAGTGCCCAGTCGTAAAAGACTTGTTTTTCTTCTCTTGCTGACATTTAAGAGTCAGGAATGTCTTGTCATAATTCGCGGTACTACTGATAGAGGTGTAGTACTCCCCAAACGCCTCGGCCACAGCTTCTGGTTGGGATTTTATGATTCCATTCACCATCACAGATGGAATTGAGAGCTGATGATACCTCCCGCTTATGCTTTTAATTTTTCTCCAGACCTCCGAATTTGCCGTGCGATGGTTGATCGTTTTTACGTATTCATTCCAGCATTTTCTTTTAGATTCAATAACTATTTGACGTGCCTTCGCTCGTAGACGGCGGAACGCTTCGAGATTCCGTGCCGTGGGGTATTTTTTAAAAATACGCAGGGCTTTCTTTCTCTTCGCGATAGCTTCAGCGCAGTCCTTGTTCCACCATGGCACTGGAGCGCGCTTCAACCTACCAGATGAAAGTGGAACACTTTGCTCGGCAGCAGTTAGTATAGCGACTGTGAGTGTGTCCACGTTTTCCGGTCCGCTACGTGTGCCATCGAAAGTAAATTTGAAACTATTTCCAAAAGTTTCCCAGTCAGCCTTCCGTAAAATCCAATTCCTGGGTACGTTAATATTTGGGTTAAACCCATTTTTACTGATTAAAATCGGGAAGTGGTCACTTCCGCAAAGGTCGCTGTGAACACTTAATTTAAAACGTGGGGCCAAGCTTGCACTACACATGAACAGGTCTATTGCAGAAAAAGTGCCGTTAAAAGAGTTAAAATGTGTCTTTTCGTTCTTGTTAATTAAAACAAGGTTAAAATCATTTAAAAACCTTTCTAAAATCCTTCCACGGCGGTTAAAATCACCACTGTTATCTCCCCAGAGAGCGTTGTGGGCATTGAAGTCACCTAGAAGGACAAACGGACGTGGCAGCTGCCTCACCAAATCCTCCAGGGATCTCCTAGTTAACGGAGACCTTTCTGGGAGATACAAATTACAAAAGGTTATCTCCTCTGGTGAGGCTACCCTCACAGCGATAGCCTGGAGAGGAGTCGTAATGTCGATTCGGAATGTGTAGAGGGTATCCCGAATAATTACAGCGACTCCTCCCTGAGCCCGTGTCCCAGTTGTGTCATCGTGGCGGAGTACCACATACCCTTTAATTTGTGGTGCGTCTCTTTCCTTAAAATGGGTCTCCTGAAGAAATACGCAGGTGGGGTTCAGGTCATGCATCAGGAGTTTGAATTCCTCTAATCTCCTGTAAAAACCATTTAGGTTCCATTGTATGGCAAAAAGAGCCATATTGTAAAAATTTAGTTAAAAATTAAAACAATAAATAAATAAATATGTAGTCTTAAAAAAAAAATATATAAAATATAAGGCTATCTGCTTAGCTTGAGCTTCCTTCCTTTTGTACTTTGAAGGAGAGTTCGCAGTTGGCTTTCGTCTAATATTTCCTCTTCCATGTCCTCCTCCCGGACTTCGCGGGGAGGAGAGGCGGAGGGTGAACGCGAGGCTACGCGTTCTTTCTCTTTGCGTTTGGGAGAGGTAGATAGTGAGCGGTTTGGAGGGAGCTTTTTATTACTCAGGGCCTCAGAAACCACAGAGGTTTCATTTTTGGAATCCTTCTTTAGTGTGCTCTTAGGGTTTCCTGTTGAGGGCAATTTTTTAGTGGAGATATTCTCCTTACTTTTCGTTTCTTGCTTCTTTGGTTCCTGACTCTCAGTCTGTGTGCTTGCCGACACTTTTTTAATCGTGGCTACAGATGCGAATGATCTAGAAAATGTTGGGGCTATCACCGTTCTAAACTTTTTCCTAGCTTCTAGGAAAGGGATTTTCTCAAGCACCTTTATCTCCATTATCTTCTTTTCCTCCTGCATCCTTGGGCAATCCCGTGAATACACGGGATGCGCTCCTTGGCAGTTAACGCAGCGCGCCGGGCTGTCACAGACATCTCCATCGTGCTTGTCTTTTGCACATTTGGGGCAGGTAGGCTTCCCTTTGCATTTTGACACTATGTGACCAAAGCATTGGCATTGGAAACACCGTAAAGGACTGGGTATAAAGGGCCTTACAGAGCACGAGTTGTAGCCAACATTCACTCGGCTTGGAAGTTTATCCAGCGAGAATGTAAGGACTACAGATGTTGAGTCGACGAATTCCCCATTTCGCTTAGTCTTGAGTCTACGACAGGAGATGACGCCCTGGGGAGCCATCTCCTTCGTTATCTCCTCGACAGAGGTGTATAACAGATCGTAGCACGATATAACGCCACTGCATGTATTTAGGGTTCTGTGTGCCTCAACCTTTACGGGGATATTTAGAAAACTTTTCATGCTAAGGAGCTTTTCGCTTTGCTTATCATTTGACGTCTGTATAAGCAGTGATCCGTCGCGTAGCTTCTTTACGTTTTCCAAGGAACCAGGAACATCATTGCTGAGGGCTTTATGGATTAGGAAGGGGGATACCTTCGAGAGGTTCTCCCCTTCGACCGAACATTTCATTATTAAATATTTCCTGCATATCATTACAGGGTCTCCACCGCCCATATCAGGGCAGTGTCTCTTAAGTGGAGGAAATGAATTCGTCTCCATAAGAGTGTGTGTTTCATCCCCTGGCCTCCCCACCCACCACGGAGCCACACATTTGGGACGCCGCACCGCAAACCGGTGCGGTCGCCAGGGCTAACCAAGGGGATATAGCACTATCGATATGGGAGCCTGCGTCGAGTTAGAACCTCCAACGCGCAGGCCCTCCTAACCCACGCGCCTTCGGCCGCCCTAATCAGACCCCCGTCTCTCCAGCACTCGCCATCGAACGCAAGCGTGTCGAAAGCCGATTGACCGGGGGTGGCTAGCCCCCGGCCGCCCGTTTACAGGGAATCCAGGGCCGAAGTGGGGTGTTGAACTCCGGCCCATACCGAGCATCCGACACCCGGCTGGGTGCCAGAGATCTCACCCACCAGGATCCCCTTCTCCCCCTTACGGGTCACCGCACACGGCCAACATGCGGGTGGATCGCAGGCCAGCTGGTATGGCCGCTCACAGACAGTTGATCCACACGACTGTCCGGACGCATCCCTTGCTGGACTGGGGGTTTGTTTTCGGGGTTGTCTCCCCGCCCTTTTAGTCGCCTCTTACGACAAGCAGAGATACTGCGGGAGTATTCTCAATCCCCCTACCCGCAGGGGGGTCGAGGTGCCAAGATTTTGTGTCCAATGTATCATTTAAGATTTTATTTCATGAATGAATGGTTTCATTTCCAAAGAAGTATGTAACAGTAATTTAATTCATGAAGGTGAATGACATTTAATTATTGTGTACATTGAAATTATGGTTATTTAAGGAAAACCATGTTCTCTCTACCTATAACTACACAAGGAATATTATTTGGGCAGTAAGAACTTCATTTTATATTAAACTTACTAAATTGCTAAATGTGAAGGAGGCGATTGCTTCATTTTACAGTTTGTAAGATTGTCGTTAATGACTGCCTAAGACGACTGACCATTTCTTAATCAATCCAGTGAATGATGTAGGGACCTTTTTTATTGTAAGGGTGTAATCAGTAGTAATTTAATATCATAAAGCTAATTTATAAAATTTAACCACTTTGTTACTTTCCCTGAGATCTTTAATTCACAATATTTATAACTACTTTCTCTTCAGACTTTCTATCTCAATCTTTGTCCTCTCCTCTTTCATTCTGACTAAGTGCATTTGTGCTTCATGCAGCTGAATGGCCCTTTCTTCTGACCTCATTAGCAATTTCCTCTGTAAATCTACCAATTCCATTTTTGCCAGGAATAACTCTTCTGCACTTTTGTTTGCTTTCTTCCCTTGGCTATTTTGATATTGATGAGCTGAAGTGTGAATAGTGAATGACAGACAAAAATGCTTATCAATATTTAAAAATGTGCTTTTTAAGAATTATACCAACCACCACATCCTTGTTCATCCATGTTATTGTTTTCTTCATTAGATTTATCGATGCTGTTTCCTTCTGAAATAAATAACTCTTCCATTAGCTATGTTACTTCATTTAATAATTGAACGATAAACCCACATAACCCATCCACTTATGCCGACCTTTTTAAGCCTCTGAATCAATTTTGAAAATTATTGATAATGTCCAAAGCCATCTATGAATTTTGGTCTAATTTTATTCACATCTAAGTACAAGTTGATGTCAAGCTCATTGATTAAACCATTATTATTTCAAACACATGTTGCTCCTTGTCATTTGCCATGGCTCTTTATCCTTTTAATGCAGATGAGGCTATACATTCTATTAAGAGCATTTATCATTCTAAGTTTTGCCATTCTATGTGCAGTATTAAATACATACCAATATTCACCAGCGTCACTTAAATGTCGTTTTCAGGATTCCATTTTGTATTAGTAAATGAAAATTGTAGGTATTTTGTTACACTACTAACATGAATAAATATATTCACCAATCAAGTAAATTATACTCTGCTCTATCAGGGTCTCAAGTCTGGCCATTTCATGCAAGCCCCAAAAATTGCATTAACAATTATGAAGCCTAAAAATATATCCTGCATTTATAAATTATTTACCTGGAAAATCATCTTCAATTTCATGTAGATCAATATTAAATGAAGTGCTCTGCAATGAATTTGTCTTACTATTAGAACTTATGTATGAGTATGTAATTAGGTAATCAACCTAAACATTGTAACTGAGGAACATTCTAAATGAGAAGGTATGTCATATTACACTAACCTCATCCAATTTTTCTTCAGCTATGAATAGAAGAAACAGGATATATTGGGTGAAAATTTGTACACAAATTTCAATATTGGATATGTCAATGAATGTAATAATGACATTAATTACAAACCATTAGCATTTGCATCTGAGTCCGTAGGGTTTATCAAGCCAGCAACCATGCCACCAAGAAGTGGAGTTATTAACTCTTGAATTGGTGTCAATGAGGTTCCAGGCGATGGGCCTCCCCCAGTTCGTAGTATTACCTGCTTTTCTGCAGCTATTGCTTTCTTAGTTCCTTTCTTTAAATTATCATACTTGGCCCTCAGCTGCGACCAATTTCTGGCATTGCTCACTAGCGAATTAAATTTCTCTGTAATTCTCTTCCAAGCTTCCTCCTGATTGCATGCAATGAGTATAATTTAGTTAACTTTAGGTTATGTCAGCCACAGAAAATTATAACTTGCCTTTCTTTTCCACGTTACTGCATCACTTCTCTTGTTCTCTAGCACATTTTGTTCATTACTAACTAATTCGATGAGCAACAGCTGCTCTTCGCTGCTAAAATTCGCACACCTTTTTAAATTCTTGTCACTCATGGCGTAAAGTGTTTCCGCAAGTAAATATTTAGAAATTGCGCCGTTAACGTCGTAACGATATCGTTTGTCATTTGTTCTGACGCTATTTGGTATGAGAATTGTCCTACTAAAGTGGTGCAACAGCTGTGTGTAGAGGCACTTAATTCAGTAACTGCCGAACTCTGGGCTAATTGCATTCGACATGTGTAACGATAAGTGTCGTTACAAGTATTTTTTTTTTGTTTTTTTTTAATTTTCCCGCGTGTGACTTGTGATCAAAGTGCGAAGCTCGGTGTAGCCTCGTGATGAGTAGTTACTGAAGTCTCCGATGTAGGCGCATGTGTTTTGGGGTGTGTGGCGCATGTGTTTTTGGGAGGAAGGAGAGGAAGAAAGAAGAGACGAGTGCGGGCGATCGGTCGAGGCGGACCGAGGGAACGAACCGGAACTCGGCCGGAGGAAGCTCGAGACTCGGAGACGTCCGTGCTGTGATACGAGAGGAAGACCGTTAAGTAAGTGCCGGAAATATTTGTTTTTGGTGAATTGTACTGTCGCCTGTAAGAAGAAACTGTTATATGTAGCGAGGAGACGAACCGGGACTGCTACATAATTTGGTGCCGTGACCAGGATCCGAACAGAAGTGCTACGTGATCACCCCGTGTACCCTTTAGTTGTGTTAAAATTCATTACGCTGGGTCTGAAGTTGCTCTTTTTTGTGTTGTTAGGAAGTAGTTAAAAAAAATGGAGGGGCAGAACGATTCATTAACCAAATATAGGGAAAGAAAGTTAACCGCAGATTCTGACGATGGGTCGGCCGAGTTTAATACTCCGACGCGACCGGAACCACCCGTCGATTCAAATGAGGGCGGATCCCCGATTGGACTTGAACTTTCGGAACGAATGCAATCATTATCCATGGCTGATTCAAATCCTAGGCAAATTCCGATGTCGATTGAGACGTTGCTCCAGTTCATGCAGCAAGAGAAATTAGAACGCGAGGAGAAGGAAAAGTTAGAAAAGGCGGAAAGAGACGAAATTAAGCGGCTACTTTTGGTGGAAGTCACAGATCACAAGGCGCGAATTGAGAATATGGAACACAATGCCCAGCGATTGCGACATTATACGGACGAGACCAAAGTTACAATAGATCGCAGCATTCAATCATTTAAGCGCGAAGTAGGGGTTGTTCAAGCGAAAGTCGCAGAAGTATTGGCTCAAGGACTGGAAACCCAGGATAGTTACCAAATGGCCCTTGGTCGAATTGAGCGTTTAGAGGGTTAAGTGCAAGGTCTTAATTTGGGACAAACACACTTGCCAACCAATAGGACCGTTATTGAAGGGATGGTAAAACCCAGATTCAGAGACAATCAGTCTCATAGCCCGGTACGATTTATTAGGGAAGTTGAGAACTATTTGTAGTAGTAGTAATTGGGTTTGTGGGTGCGTCGACGGCAGAGGTCATTTTGCACCACATCCAATTTATAAATGTTGTAGAGAAGTAGAATTTGTTTTTGGGGGTGCTTCGACAGCGAGGGTCATTCGCACCTCGGCTAATAATGGGTTAAAACAATGGAAAAGATAAATAACAAATGTAAAATCAATAAATAGATCGAATGAAGATGAAATATTACATACTAGGTATTTCTATTCAATGTAATTAAATCTTATTGAAAAAACCGGTTTCTTTGAGAAACTGGATGACAACGTTGATTCGCTCAGGGTCATCTCCCAGAACCTGTTTTAAGTCACCCCTGACGCCCAGCCTTTCCCTTGAAGCACGGTGCATATCACACTCAGTCAGGAGATGTCTCACAGTCATGGGAGATTGGCAGCGATCGCACCGGGAGGGAATCTTTTCCTCTGTAAAGAGGAAAGAGTGTGTTAGGGCAGTGTGCCCTATCCTCAACCGTGCAATCACCACTTCCTCCCTGCGAGTCCTCCCAACCGAAGTGGGCCAACCTGATATGCATTCCTTGATGCTGCGGAGTTTATTCCCCACCTGAGAGCGCCAGATCTCCGACCACTGATTCAAAGCAGCATTTCTCAAAGTGGCCATCAGATCGCACGCGGGTACCAATGAAGATGTTATGTTTTCCAGCTTCAGCGCGTCTTTCGCAGCCCGGTCGGCTTTTTCATTACCAGCTATTCCCATATGGCCAGGTACCCACAGAAAACGAACTTTTACGCCCTTTTTAAAAAGAGATATAAGGGTGGATTGTATCTCCTGGACGATTGGGTGCATGGGAGAGTAGCCGGATATGGCCTGCAGCGCGCTCATTGAGTCACTGCAGACCATGTAGGCGCTGTTATTGTTTTTAATCCCACCCAGAGCCATCCTTATGGCGTAGAGCTCAGCCGTGTAGACACTACACAATGGGCTAAGCCTGGCCTTTATAAATCCGTGGTGGGACGAGAAAACTGCACACGCGCACGCTGACTCCGACTTCGATCCATCCGTAAACACGGGGATGAAGTCGGAGTTGCGGTGAAGTGCCTCCCTAAACATCTGCTGGTACTCTTCAGATGTACTGGTACATTTCTGGCCTCTTTGCAACAAATAGCTACATTTCGGGGGCGGTACCCGCCACGGTGGGTGGCCCGAATACCCAGAGTCATACACTTCTGGAAGTGTAGCGTCGGTGCCATCAATAAAATCTTTAAAACGAATGCTTAAGGGTTTAGTAGCCCTTGTCCGTGTGTTAAAAAGGTTTAAAAACCTGGGGCTAAAAATTATATTAAAACAAGGGTGCGTCCTCATTGATAAAATCTTTGCTACATAATTACTCATAAGGATGGTTCTCCGTGTTGACAAAGGGGGCTCCCCGGCTTCTGAATACAAACTCACGACGGGAGACGTCCTGAACGCCCCTGTTGCCAGACGAATCCCCGCATTGTGAACCGTGGACAAAGGTTTTAAGTAGCTGTCGCGGCCTGAGGCGTACACGAAACATCCGTAATCTAACTTGGAGCGCACCATTGCTCTATAAAATAAAAGCATGGTGGTGCGATCTGCACCCCAAGTCGAATTTGATAAAACCCTTAGGATATTTAAAACTTTAAAACATTTATCTTTTAAAACTCGGATGTGCTCTTTCCAATTAAGCCTTGAATCCAACACCATCCCGAGAAAACGAACAGAATCAGCATACGGAAGAAGTCTGTCACCGAGTCGTAGCTCAGGAAGTATATGGTACCCTCTTTTCCGATGAAAATGGATGCATTTTGTTTTCTCCGCTGAGAAACGGAAGCCGTTCCGTTTGGACCATTCATCAAGTTTGTTTAGGCAAAGCTGGATTTGCCTAGCAGCGGTAGCTAGTTTGGACGACCGGCAGAAAATAGCCAGGTCGTCGACAAACAAATATCCCATAACAGGTCCCTTGATGCACTCACTGGCGTCGTTGATCGCAATGGCGAACAACGTCACGCTGAGGACTGAGCCCTGTGGCACTCCATTTTCCATCGTGAATTTCTTTGATAGGTGTTTACCTATCCTTACTCTAAAAACTCGGTGTGTTAAAAAATTCTTAATAAAAATGGGTAGATTGCCCCTAAAACCCCAACGATGCAATTGAATTAAAATTTTTTGGCGCCAGACCCTGTCGTACGCCTTCTCCAGATCGAAGAAGACGCCGATGACGTGCTGACGCAAAAGAAAGGCCTCCTGGATGAAATTGTCACTCCGGACGAGGTGGACTGATTTACTTTCAGATTTTTTAGTACTGTTTAAATATTTTTAATGTGAGCTTGCATGAAAAAAAGCACGCTTTTTGCCGGTTCAAAAACGGTAGCACCACTTCATACGTTAAGAACGTAGAATCTTACCACCGTATCCACCAGAAATTTTTTGTAGGTAAAAACAAGACTATAAATAATAATAATATCGGAAAAGAAAGTTGTAAAAGTATAAATTATATCGGATAAAGTTTACTACTTTCGGATATGCTATTTTCGTTATTTGAAGGCTTACGAGGTATTTTAAAGTATCGTTGGCAGCGGATGAAAGCCCATATGGCGAATATATTAACAAAACCATTCGTGTTCTATCCTTCTATTTTATTTCGATTTTTATTTATCTTTCATTTGGCTCCGTGTTGCCCGCCGAGCCAGTGGAGCGGCGACAGGGTTAGGAGGGAGCATGTTGCCACTTCCTCACGGGCCGCTACCGCGGTCATTTAAATAGAAATTTCTCAAGGAATACGAAGCTTATTATTGTATCGTACGTCGCAGTGTCCTGCACAATTAAATGTTCATCAGTTTGATATATGGTGTGTATTATGCATTGGCTACTCCGTAACATTTCCCATCAGCTTTTTTCATGCGGGCTTTGGACCACCATTGGCAGCTTTAAAAATGGTTTCGTGGCATGAGCCAGTCGTCATAGCTATACGAAAATAATATTTACAACACTATTTACAAAAATATTTGCTACATTATTTCAATGTATATATTTTGCCAAGAATAGGCACGTCGGTGGTGATACGTCTACGCATTCACTAATCTGATTGTGATTCATAGGTATCCGACAGTGAAACAGCATCATCATCGTCAGAATCGGATTCAGAGTCCAAGTGAGCTATGACTTGATTTTCGTTGCAATCGTCCATCAAGTAGTCTTTCTCCCAGTAATGTTCTTCTATTTTCGTCACATGTGTAGCAGTCCCGGTTCGTCTCCTCGCTACATATAACAGTTTCTTCTTACAGGCGACAGTACAATTCACCAAAAACAAATATTTCCGGCACTTACTTAACGGTCTTCCTCTCGTATCACAGCACGGACGTCTCCGAGTCTCGAGCTTCCTCCGGCCGAGTTCCGGTTCGTTCCCTCGGTCCGCCTCGACCGATCGCCCGCACTCGTCTCTTCTTTCCTCCTCTCCTTCCTCCCAAAAACACATGCGCCACACACCCCAAAACACATGCGCCTACATCGGGGACTTCAGTACCAACTCATCACGAGGCTACACCGAGCTTCGCACTTTGATCACAAGTCACACGCGGGAAAATTAAAAAAAACAAAAAAAATACTTGTGACGACACTTATCGTTACATGGCCCCGACTTAAATAAGGTGTTCCCACATGCATGTAAAAACGTAGAAAACAAAAAAAAACAGAAGCAGTCACACGTATTGTTTATCCAGGGGATGTTGGCACTTGAATGACATGCATGGGGCGACTTCCTTATTTAACTAAATAACTGAACTAAACAACTGTTCTTGGAAAACACAAAAAAAAACTCAATTCGTCGAAGTCTCATCGCGAACTGGGTCTGGAGCGTAATATGGCTTAAGGCAAGCAAAATTATAGGCTCCTATTTCCTTCCCCGTTTTGTCCAATAGATAACAAGAGTTCGGTCCACAGAGACGAGAAATCGTGTATGGACCCGTATACAAATGAAAAAACTTGTGAAAAAGTTGTGCCTTCGAATCTGACACCATGGGGGTTCGTAATAACACGATATCATTTACTTGAAATAGATGTATCTTTTTTCTTTGATACTTTTTTCTTCTACCTCCAGATTTTTCTAAATTTCGTAAAACAATTTGTTTTATCTGCTGATGATCAATATTGGGGACACTTATCAAATTTAACTCGCCGTCGCATTCGCGTGAAGGCGGCCGACCGAAATGGACCTGAACTGGAGTAAACCCTTGTTTATTCCCAAGTAAAGCTTGGAGGATGTGTTTTTCTGAACAGTAAGTACATTTGGTCTATTTATTTCTGCTTTTAGGTGTAAAAACATAGAGTTCTTTTATTGCCTGTCACCTCCATGTCGTCCATAATTTTTAAAATGATTACCTATTTAAGAATTTTTTTAGTTGCATGGCTTGTTGTGATAAATAAATGACTCAAAATCAAAGTACACAGCTACAAGAGTTTTAAGTAACGTTTAATTGAGGTAAACTCTTGATTTTGTCACCTCCGTGGATGTCACCTCCGTGGGACCCATTGGACACGGAGGTGCCCAGCAAACCATGGAATTGACCAAATGTAACTCATAATTATTTCATTAAGTAATTGCGATGTATAGTTGATGATTTATCAAGGCAAGGTTAATTTTATACTATATAACAAGAACTTTTGCTCATTTTAACGTGAAATATACGGATATAGCTTATTTCAGGCTTGTTTTCAATGCCTCAGTTGTAGCCTTCTCTTAGATAATTTCCTTTCAATGAGTCTTCGGAGATAGCCTAATGTCAAAAAATGTCTTCTTGAAAATAACATTAGTAGATTACTTTTGTTAACTTTACTAATGCAATATTGGCAAAGATTGGCACTGGTGTTATGAAATTGCTTGTTATTGCAGTAAATATGCTACCAATTAACCACAAGAAGGCTAAGATAAAAAATCCTGATGAAACTAATGAAAAGAAAAAAGTAGCAGAACAAAGGAGAAGAGAGAAAATAAAAAATGATCCACAGCTTTATGAAGAATACAAAAGGAAAGAAAAAGAGAGATACCATCGAAGAAAGCAGGCTGGATAGATAAAGAATATTACCCAGTTAAGTGAAAAAGATAAAAGAGCACAGCGTAAAAAGTGGGTTGAAAAGACAAGAAAATCTCGGTTACGAAAGAAACAAGAGGTGGAACTCAGTAACGTTATTGATTCATCAACACCTAGTAAAGCAAACCAACCAGCAGAAGATCTTGACCGAGACTTTCATAACGTAGTCATTGGGAGAGCTGGAAGTAGCAGAAAAGAAAGTGGTGGAAAAGTTGCTAAAAGAAAGAAATCCCAGGCCTATCGAGAGATTAAGCGATTGAAGTCTCAACTAGAGAAAGAAAAGGTAGAAAATCAGAAAATCCGGAGAAGTAAAGAAAAATATAAGCAGAGATTTTTGCGTATAAGAGAAAAAACTAAAAACGTAAATAGCCCAAGTAAAAAAGTGAAACAAATTTTGCAACACCAACGTGTTCCTCCACAAGTGAAAAGGTATCCTCAAATTGAAGACAATTATGAAAAAAACAAAAACTCAAGAAAGTGTAAGAAAGCGTTTGGATTAGTACTTTCTGGAAAAATTGTTAAAAAATATCGCACTTTCCATATGATGCCCGTTCAGTCATACAGGAGACAACTGAGCAAAATAAAAGACACAGGAAAAGTAATTGATATCATAAAGAACAAAGTTACTTACAATACAAAAAATCAGATTAAAGTTAAGGATGATGTGATGAAGTTTTTTCAACAAGATGATGTAAGCCGTATTGAACCTGGAATAAAGGACTGCATCGCGAAAAACAAAGAAAAGAAACAAATAAGAATTTTAATGGGCAGTCTTGCTAGCCTTCACAAAAGGTTTGAAGTTGAATTTAGCTGCAATGTTCCATATTCGACGTTTTGTTCATTTCGGCCATTTTGGGTGCTAAAACCGGATGTTAGGAAGAGAGACACGTGCGCATGTGAAAAACATGAAAACATGAGTTTAATCTTCGACAAGCTAAAATATATGAAAGTGATTGAGTATAGTGATTTAGATCAATTGGTGAAATCACTTTGCTGTCAAGACGTAGTGAAATCTCCAGAGCAATGTTTGGAAAGAAGATGTATGACTTGCAGAGACAAAAGTCTTGAAATTAAAGAATTCGAAAATAAAATTATTCAAGTAGAACAGTGGATGAGAAAAGATGTAACGTTCACATTAAAAGGAAAGGAAAGAACTACCAAGAAAGTAGTTAAGGATAAAGTGCCTATAGAAATCAAAGAACTTGTAAATAAATTTCAAAGCATGCTACCTGATTTCATGAAGCATGTCTGCAACATCATACACCAATATAAATCAATTTCCAATCTCAAAAAGAACCTCGGATCACATGAGATCTTAATTCATGTTGACTTTAGCCAGAACTATGAATGCAAATATAGCAAAGAAATACAAAGTGTGCATTTCGGAGGATCACGTGACAAAATAACGTTACACACTGGTGTCATGTATTACAGAGAATTCGATAGCAACAAGCTTAAGGTACAATCATTCTGTTCACTTTCGGAGTGCTTGCGTCATGATGCAAGTGCTATTTGTGCCCACTTGGAAAAGATTTTGTCCCATGCTCAGGCATTGGTGAAGGGGTATAATACAGTGCATTTCTTGAGTGATAGCCCCAATAATCAATAAGGGAACAGAAAATTGTTCTTTTTGATTATTAAATACATTTCTACGTTCACCTCGGAAAAAATAACTTGGAATTATTCTGAATGTGGGCATGGAAAAGGGGCCCCCGATGGCATTGGGGGTTCTCTTAAAAGAGCAGCCAATAAGCTTGTTGCTGAAGGGAAAGACATACCATCATTCTAGGTGTTTTTTAAAACTATCAAAGAAAATTTTAAAGGTATTGAAATTTTTACAGTCACAAATGAAGACATAGAAAAAGTTGACTGTTTGTTAATGCCGAAAAAAATTCCACGTTGTTTTGGCACAATGAAAGTACATCAGGTTGTGTGGAATGCAAATGACATACACCTCCAAATGCGAAGCTTAAGTTGTTTTCAATGCAACGGAAATGATAATTGCTCACATTACCATATTTGTAACTACAGACCAACAATCTCAGAATCATAGATTCTATTAAGTGTTTTCTGTCATTCTAAATGCAATCATTACCACATTGTACTGCATTATGTTGCATGGACATAATGCAAATTAAAATTTTTAAAAGTTAATGTTTATTTAATTATTTGTTCGTCTTACATATTTTAGTAAATTTTATCGGTATTCCCCCTATTAATTTCAACTAGAAGCTTATTTCAAATCAAATTGTCACCTCCGTGGAAATTTGTGTCACCTCCGTGTTTTGAGTTAGTGTAAATTTCAGTTTATTTAGCTATTAACGTGTTCTTGACCTCTGTTTAAATGTTAGATCACTTAAATACATTAAGTACAACACCATTACATATAAAAATACATAACATTTAATAATTGAAAAAATAAATTTTTTCGTTCCCAAATTTCCACTTAATTTCAGAATGACCCGTATACGCTACACAAAGAACTGAGTCTTATCTGCATGGTGCCGTGATGTTCCTAGGACACTGCGCACGCACAGGCAGCTTCTGACTTGGATCCGTCTGTAAATACCAGACGACTGTCCTTATGGCAACTGATGAATTCATTAAAAAGACGCTGGTACTCGGAGGTAGTGGAGTACGCTTTCTGCCGCCCTTTAAAAAACTCGTGTATATCAGGGGATGGAATTATCCATGGCGGGCTGTCGGGGTACACGACTGGATATACCGCCGGGAATTCTATTCCGCAAGCCTGGATAAACTCATTAAGACGTATACAAAAAGGTTTAGTGGCTCTTGTCAGTCTATTAAAAATTCTTAAAAACCTTGGGTTAAAAACGGTATTAAAACACGGGTGACCCCTTAGGGCTAAGATTTTCGCCGCGTAGTTGCACATCAGGATATTTCTCCGGTGCTCCAACGGCGGCTCTCCAGCGTCGTACTTATTTGTTACTTAACCAATTAATACTCAGACGTATATTTAGATACGTTATACTTTAAACAATAAATACTATTCTTTTTTTATTTCTTCAATCAATTTATGTCAAATGACTGAATTAAGCCTTCTACATGAAACTAAATATTTTGACCATTACTACCGGAAATTATGCATTTTATGTGAATGTCTTCAAATATGGTCATCCACTTTCCAACGGGTCTATCAGATTACGTTCAAAATATTTTTTTCAAAGTTGAATGTAAAATCATGTTGCCATTTTCTCTGTCTTATCTTAGATGCGTCAACATTATTTTTTAATTTTTTTTCGTCAACTTCATGTGAAAATTATGTAGCAAGTTTTGAGCATGTCTAATGATACGTCTGGGCATTCATGACATTAATTTTTTTTAACTGCTTCTATATCACTCTCTATTCGCTGCATTTACATCCATGCATCATACATGTTTAATTTACATTTTCTTCAACATTACCTCAATTAAAACATTACATTCATGTATTAAGATGTAGAATGGTATAATGGAACAGAAAGATAAGGGTTGTAAAATATGCATTTATTCTCCTAACACTTGAACAACCACACAAAACACGTGAAAGCTTGATCTCCTTGTATTTTTTCCTCAATATAGTGGCATTATAAGATAAAAGACACTATTCTTCAAAGGAAGAATAAAATGAATCTATAAAGTATTTTACCACACCAAGGCATTTTAAATGCATGTAGTCTTGCATATTAAATGCATGCACTATGTTAAAAAGGGGCAAATTTATAAGAGGAGATGGTCCTTTACCACCTTTCACTTTACTCTGATTTAAATGCAACATTCATGTTTTTCCATTTGCCTATCTGTCCTGGATTTTGTCTCCCCCTCAACTACAGGGTATTTCAATTGGCCCTCAACAAGCTCCCCTTTGTGAAGGCACCTACTGCAGCCTTAGTACCCATTAAATTGCGTTGTGCCCTGTAGCAATGGCCTAGCGACAGAATCAACACAGCAACACAAACATACAACTTTGCTGCAGATGCTTATAGAATTCTTTTTCCAAGTTATTCCTTCATTAAACAACGTCTTCCCCTGCTGAACAAACTCCTGTAGGAATACGTCCATTTTAGGATCACTGGTGCCCACCCAACTACCACACAAAACTAGATTTTTGTTTCTTTCTCCTGGAGGAAGTTCTTTTACTTGCATATAAATTGGCCACACGGAACCATTTGAGCTCTTCAAAATAGGGCAACAATCAATGTTAAAGATATACGAGTGATTGTTATCATCATGAAAAAACTGTCCAGGTCCCATAAGTTCTTTGTAAAGAAGACCATCATATATGTCTTCAAATGCTTCAGTGTGTCTCTTTTTACGTGAATTGCGGAAGTTACTGCTAGAGACCTGTCTCTCAAGGAGGAGTCTAAGCTGCTGTTCAATTGGCAATGTGACAAAAAAGTCTGTTTGCTGTTTTAGTAGATTTTTTTGCACCAGCACTGGATAGACACACTTTCAAAATCAATATTCTCCCCAAAGTAAGTAAAGCAAAACTTGCAAAAATAATTTTGCACCATGCCACCCATCAACTTGAAACAAATCTTGTCAAACAAGAACTTAGCGCCTGGAACTACTGTTTCTCCAAAAATAGTGTTTACTAACCGCGCAGTAGGTCAATTATAGAAACATATGGCAATGATTATCGCACAGAAAATACAACTGCCATAAAAAAATCTCACCAGCAGATACAACAGAGTGCAACTGTTTTCTTTTTTTGACTTCCGAAAGATGAAGTCATTAAAGAAGTTACCACTTGTGTCTTCGTCACCTCCGCAAGTTTTGCCTCCAGGATCATTACCGCATACATCACTCTCATTTTCAGAACTTGAATCCGAGCTCGCTGAGATCAGCATTATCAAGGACATCACTGACTGAGTCACTGATGAGTGAGTCTTGCAATACTCTCAGATAACTCACTGGGATCATTAACCTCGTAAAAATAGAAAGTATATCTCATAAAATCAATTTGGTATCAAATCAATCCCTATTTATTTCACTATGCAGCTTCCTATAAAAAATTGCATACTTGCTAGTTCAATACACTTTTCATAAATGGGCATCATACCAATGATTTAACGAATAAAAGTTTCAAAAATCAATATTAAAATTTATTTTTGTCCGCATTTTACCAAGAGCAAAGGTAAATGTGAGCGAACATGGATCACCTTGAAAACCGTCAACTTCTGTTATATCTCATAATCAGCCCCCTGAAACTCCCTATCCCATCCCATTGGTGCGCATGTTCCCTTAAAGAAGTCGTTTCCTTAATCCGCCGCACGATTCTCGTGGCGGCGCCACGGGTCTAGAAGTGCAACAGTTACAGGGATTTCCCATGTATTGAAGGCAGGTTGTGTATGTCAGGTGAGATAATAATGAAGTTTTTGTGATTAATGTTAACGTTCTTTTCACGTTTTTCCATGTATTAGTTTCATACATCACTATTTTTACGTCTAAATCCAATGTTCGTCGAAATATTGTAGATTAACCCGAATAAAAGTAGAATGCCGTGGACGTGTGTGGTACCACGTTGTAAAACGGGCTATGGGCAAAAATCCTAAGGGATTTCGCTATTTAAAGTTCCGTCTGACCCAGAGCAACGTGAGGCTTGGCAAAGAGCGATTCCTCGGGAATATTTTACCATTCAGGACAACCATCGGGTTTGCGCCAAACATTTTTTGGACTCAGAAATTGTGAGGAAGGTGATCCACAAGGATAAGGACGGGAACGTTATCGCTGAGGTAAGCGACGTATATTGATGTCCGTAGAATGTTTTATGGGTCATATTTAAGAAAGTGAATGTAATTAGTCAATAGCCTTCGTTATTCGTGATTTTGTAAAATTGAAACTGTGGTTGAAAAGGTGATTGTTTAAAGCAAACACGTAACGTGATTCGCCCTCATCAAACTTGCAGGCTAATTTGACGAGGCCGAGGCTAAGTGAAGGTGCTGTGCCGAGTCAGTTTCCCGGGTGCCCTTCTTACCTCAGTAGTAAACCAAGAAAAAAAGAGGAGGGAGATAATTAAGAAAAGGGTGGAACCATATGATTGCAGAAGGAGGCTGTTTGACTTAATTGACAGGAATGAGAACGCCACAAACCCACGTCCTTCTCCTGCCCTGGAAATCCCTGACGAGGATGCCAGCTTCTCGGAAGAGGTAGATTTATTCTTCCTGTTGATTAATGGGGAGCTACCGATGAAGCTGCCAGATATGTGGGGAATGCACACAATTGGCGACAGACACGTTTTCTTCGAGATTAAGTGCAAAGAGGAAAATAGTGGAGTCATTCCGATATTATTTTAACAGGTTGTGGTGCAGAGAAGTGGCTTAATCCCCCGAATTATATTGGGAAAATCCATGTCTCCATTCGATTACATTGGCACAATGACGTGTGCCAACGATGTACAAAATGCTATTAATTATATGTCTGTTGTGAATATATGTGAGGGTAGTGTTTTAGCATATTCTTGTCCTGATGTTGATATAGAGAAGGTGGCCGTGGACCAGTTAGGGAGGATGAGGCACAATAAATGCAGCATCATCGTAGATTCTGGAGTGCAATGCCAATATTGTGCAGGTGTTGTTAAATTGATACAGCAGAAGCTGAGGAGAATGGTGAGAGTAGACAAAGTAAGAGTGCGGGTTAATGTGTCTCCCAAAAAAACGGGAAAAGTTATGCTTGCTGAGAAGGAGACTCAGAGCAATAAGGCGGAGTAAGCTACACTTACAGGCTAGGTGTAATAATACGACATCTTACCTGATAAAGAAAGAGCAGGAGATGGGTAATCTTGATGCAAAGGATGTGGAGCAAAAGCTGGAAAATTACAACTTGAGTAAGTGCCAGAGGGATGTTGTGAAAGAGATTCTGACTGCCTCTAAATGGCGGAGTAGCCAAGGAAGGCGCTATTCAGAGGATTGGCTCTTGATGTGCCTCCTGCTCCACATCCGATCTCCCAGTGGCTACAATTTTCTTCGGGAGCATGAAATCTTGCCCCTCCCATCATCGAGGACGGTGAGAAATTACCTGTCTGTAATAGACTCTAAATGTGGATTTGATGATCATTTCTTTAGAGTATTACAGTTGCGACTGCAGGAAATACACCCTTTCGGGAGGCATGGAATTTTATCATTGGACGAAATTCACTTGAGGGAAAGTGTGTCTGTCTGCTCCAGCACTCTAGCCTACAAAGGATTGATAGACTTTGGAGGTGATAGCCCAAAGGCACACAATTTTGATTTGAAAGCAAATCATGCTTTGGTGCTAATGTTCCAGCCCCTTGCTGGAAACTTCCAACAGCCTATCGCAACTTTTGCAGGAAGAGGCCCAACACAAGGTTCAGTACTGGCTAAAATTGTACTCAAAGGTATGTGTGAGACATGTTAAGTGATGAAATAAGTCTGTTTTTTTGATGTTGCCATGCTATAGATCAGCCTTATTGTTAGTTCAACCATATGTCCTCCATTTCTAACTTTCAGTTCTTTCTTTGTAGCTATCATGCCTCTGGAGAGAGCTGGGGCCAAAGTACATGGTATTGTTTCCGATAATGCAGCCACCAATCAAAAAATGTGGACAATGCTTGAGTTTGTGGCAAGAACGATGCCTTCAAAAATTATTTTGAACATCCCCCTGAAGAAGGGAGAAAGGTGTTTGTTTTCTCAGACACTCCTCACCTCATAAAAAATGTCCGCAACAGACAGTACAACTCCAAGGAATTGAAGGTATGTTCTGCTTAATGGTTATTTGTTTTAGTGTTTGCAGTTAGCTTTATTGGTGCAAGTATTTGTAACATATCTTTAATTTTTTCTCAACTACCATATTGCATTGTATAGGTAAATTAATTTCATTTTCATTTGAAGGTAGGTAGGTTTAAAATTTGTAGGGTGCGTCGACGGCTAGGTCATTTTGCACCACTACCCATTCTTAGTTGTAAAATTTATAAATGTATAGAAATAATAATAATAACAATTGTCTATTTCAGTTATGTCCTTTATCTAAAAAAAACAGTGATTGAATAAAAAAGGTGAGGCTTATATTTTTCTGAATAGTCCCGTCTCTTTCAGGAATTTGATAACTCGGGTTATAACATTAGGGTCGTCCCCTAGGACGGATATTAAGTCTTCCCCTAAGTTTAGCCGCCTTCGCGCGTCACGGTATTTGTCACACTCCGTCAGGATATGCCGAATGCTGAGAGGACAGTCGCAGTCATCACACTGAGGTGGTTGTTTCTCTTCTGTGAAGAGGAATGAGTGGGTCAGAGGGGTATGCCCTATCCTCAAACGTGTGATGACGACTTCCTCTCTTCGGCTGTTCCTGACGGAAGAAAGCCACCCTGACGTAACCGGCTTGATGTCGCGAAGTTTATTATTTTCTGTAGTATTTTCGCCAATATTCCTTCCACTGCCCTAGGACTACCTGTCTCAGGCAAGATTTTAGGTCCTCGTGAGGTACCAGCGTGGACTTACACTCCTTCTCGTTCAGAGCCTCTTTGGCCAAGGCGTCTGCCTTTTCATTTCCGGCTATTCCCACATGCCCCGGGACCCAAAGGAACCAAACAAGTACTCCCTTTCTGCTGAGAGACAGCAGGGATGAATGTATGTCTTGAATGATCGGATGCATGGGCGAAAAGCCGGAAATGGACTGCATGGAGCTCAAGGAATCAGTGCATATAACGAAGGAGCCTTCGGTGTCACACAAGTTTTCAAGAGCCATCTTTATGGCAAATAATTCCGCTGTGTGTACACTACACAGCGGATTTAATTTTGCTTTGACTGTTCCTTGGCTAGGCGAGAACGCGGCGCATGCACAGGCCGACTCTGACTTAGAACCGTCAGTGTAGACGGTTCTAAGTCAGAACTTAGAACTTCCTGGGTATAGTTCATTAGTGTAATATATTTGAAACTATTTGGTGCTTGACACATTTTAATATTTGGTAGGATGATAAATTATCTATATAACATCTGGGCTGTTGACTATGTCTTCTACATTCAAATTTAACTGCCAAGGTGGAAGATATGATGACTTAGGATTTGTTTTTTACTTGAGGAATTTCTTCTAGTTTTGTCTCTTGTAGTGGAGCATGTAGTGCCTAGCTTTGTTCAGAGTTTTTTATTTGCCAATTCCTGATTGCTTCAGTGTATTATGCTACCAGTTGTGCTTATAGATATGCATGCTAGTGAGTTAACATTAATCTGGCTTGTTGTATGCTTCTAATATGGGTAGCATTGCTTTTAAATGATACCAGGGTATAAGGTAGCTGCATGTTGGAGCCACATCGATCACCTGCTTGTAGTTGACCAGCAGAATGCAGCAGAGATGCGCTTATGTCCACGACTGACGAAAAACCATGTAGTGCTTAGTAATCCAGCCAAGATGAGAGTTCGACTTGCAGTACAGGTTTTTATGATTACATTTATGATTACCAAAGTTTATTTCACATGATGAAATGGTGAGAGTGAGAGGAAGAATACTTTGGTGGAGTAATATTCCATCTATTATCCAGTTTACTTCCTATTGAATGAGAGTAATACTGTATGAATGGCTAAGAGAAAGAGATAAATTATTAGACATGATAGTTCCATACTGCAGCGACTAGTTACCGACTTAATATACGTGTGTGTGAAAGCTACGTTATAACTGATGTAAAGAAACAGGATAATAGAACAGTATTATTAGCCTTGGAAACCTTTGCTTTTAGGTGATTCTTTGTCTTGATTTAACTTTCTTGAGTGCTTTACATATATCTATAATAAGTAATTATGGTGCTTGTTGTGGTTTCCATTTGCAGTCCTTTGTGAAGAATTTACTAACAATTTAATATTTATACTAGACTTTTGTAAGTAAAATAAGATGAAGTTCAGTTTGTATCCTGATTTTCATTGCAGGTACTAAGTGCATCAGTTGGCAATGCGTTATTGTTTTATAGAAAACGCAATGTTGGTGGCCTTAAGGATTGTGATGCCACAGCAAAATTCTGCCTCACATTTAATGCCATTTTTGATGCATTTAACCGCAAATCAAAAATGGAAGGATTGCGTCCTGGTTGTAATGACCTGAAGGTATTTTATGTGCTTCCTACCTTAAACTATTTGTAGAGGGAATGTTCCACATTTTGTACCTGCATTTATAATGTAAAATAATATAATGACGTCATGAAGAAGGCTGATTACCTTTTTCTGCTTTCTTGCAGCTGATTGAATCATCTTTGCAGTGGTTGGATGAGTGGCATGATTTGCTCCGTGCGGGTGAAATAACAAAGGCTGAATTTCTCAGCCATCAAACCTATGAAGGTTTGCGATTGACATTTCAATCCACCATTGATATATGTAAATATTTGTATCAGTTTTGGGATTTCAAATATGTTTTATCTGGAAACATAAATCAGGATCCTTTAGAGGTAAGATGGTATTACTTTTGTCTGTAACCCTTTCACCTTCGACATTTGCTCATTTTAATTTAATTTCTCCTTTCCAATTTCAGCGCTTCTTTGGCATTATTCGACAAGCATGTGGATCAAATGACCATCCAGCTGTGCCTAATTTCCTGCAGTTGTACAAATTACTTTGTACATACTCGAACATAAAGCCACCCAAGTCAGGAAATTGTCTAGTTCTGGACAGTGGGCCTCCTCAGCATATAATAACCATTTCTTCCTTGAAGGAAATATATGCTGAAGATTCAAGGAAGCCATCCCGACTTGCTGCCCTAAAGGGGAAATTGGACATGTTAGTGGAATATGATGAGTGGGAATTTGACGACATGGTTGAGCACGATTATTCCCAAGCTCCTGTGGTTGACTGTTTGGTATATTATTTAACTGGCTACCTTGCAAGACAGATAGTGAGGTGGACTAAGTGCAGTAAGTGCCAAACAGCTGTTGCCACCCCGGCTGTTTATTCCCATAATCCAGCTGCTGAGTTGGTTAACATAAAAAGGTGGCCTTTTGCACCCAAACAGGAACTTGTTTCTCTAGCTTTCTGAATTGGAAAATATATTCAAAATGCATTGTAAGGCAGTTGATGTCTATGAGAGAGTAACCAGTTCCATTTTGGAAACCTACAAATTCACGTTTCCATGTTTTTCACATGGTGAGGAGGTTTTGGCTTTTGTGATAAACTACCTGAGGATGAGGATGAGGCAATTCTCTTCGCAGATTAACAGGGAGGGGCACAAGGAAAACAGAGAACAGAGAAAAGAAAAAAAGTGGCCAAGTTTTCTGTCACGTGATGTGTTAGTGGTAGTGGGGCACAAGGAAAACAGAGAAAAGAAAAAAGTGGCCAAGTTTTCTGTCACGTGATGTGTTAGTGGTAAGGTCATAGGTAGGTAGGTAGGTAGGTTTATGTTTTTATGGGTGCGTCGACGACTAAGGTCATTTGCACCACGCAGTCTATTTGGTGTTCTAAAATAAAAATAAGATATGTCGGCGATAGAAAAAAAAAATAAAAAATAAACGACTCTATATTAAATCTTATTTAGAAGGCCAGTTGCTTTTAAAAAAGATATAATTCGGCTTAGGCGATCAAGATCGTCTCCTAGAATTTGTTCTAGGTCTCCCCTTATACCCAGCTTTTCGCGCATAGTCCGGAATTTGTCACACTCAGTCAGTAGGTGGCGGACACTGAGAGGAGAGTCGCAGTCGTCACAACGAGGTGTAATCTTCTCTTCTGTAAAGAGGAAGGAGTGGGTCAAGGCGCAATGCCCAATTCTTAAACGTGTGAGGACGACTTCCTCTCTGCGACTGTTCCTGACGGAAGTGGGCCACACTGACGTTACCGGTTTTACGCTGCGTAGTTTGTTATTACGCACGTCTCTCCAAGAGACACTCCACTGCTCTAGCACTACTTTACGAAGAGTAGCCTTTAGGTCCTGGCAAGGGACCAGCGTCACCGTCTGTTCAGGGATCCTTAGAGCCCTCTTCGCAGCTGCATCGGCCGTCTCATTACCGGCAATTCCCACATGTCCAGGGACCCAGAGGAATGTTATGGTAATTCCCCTTCTATTAAGGCATAGGAGCCTGGAGTGTATGCTCTGGACAATGGGGTGATAGGAGCAGAAGACGGAAATGGATTGAAGAGCACTCATAGAGTCCGTACAAATGGCGAACGCCTTAGCACTCTTCCCTATCCCATCAAGAGCCATCTTAATGGCCAGCAGCTCGGCTGTGTATATGCTACACAGTGGGCTGAGCCTGGCCTTGACGACGCCGTGGTGAGAGGAGGTAACCGCGCATGCGCAAGCTGAATCCGATTTAGATCCATCAGTGAATACGGGGATGTATTCGGGGTGGCGACCAAGAAATTCATTGAAAATCCGCTGGTACTCTAGATCAGTGGTGTTGGCTTTCGGGCGGCTACTGAGACCCATGTGGATTTCAGGGGGCGGAATTATCCACGGTGGGTAACTAGAGTACCCGACCGGATACAAATCTGGGAGCCTTAACCTGGCTGCTTGAATAAATAAATTAAAGCGAACACCAAGCGGCTTGGTGGCTCTTGTCCGTCTACTAAAAAGTTCTAAAAAACGAGGGTTAAAAATCACGTTAAAACAAGGATGGTTCCGTGTCGCTAAAATTTTGGCCGCATAGGAGCACATTAAAATGTTTCTGCGGTGCGACAACGGCGGTTCGCCGGCATCAGCAGAGATGCTGAGGACCGGACTGGTCCGGAAAGCACCAGTGGATATCCGAAGCCCTGCGTTGTGCACTGGTGTCAGAGATCTCAAATACGTATCGCGACTGGAGGCGTAAACAAATGACCCATAGTCCAGCTTGGAACGTACGAGTGAGCGGTACAATAAAAGCAATGACCTGCGGTCGGCACCCCAAGATGAGTGATTTAAAAACTTTAAAATATTTAGAGTCCGTAGACTTTTATCCCTTAAACTCCGTATGTGATCACGGTAGCTGAGTCGGTAGTCCAACGTCATGCCAAGGAACCGAACTGAGTCCACGTAAGGTAAATGTCTACCATCAAGTAAAAGTGCTGGTGGAATATAGGCTCCTCTTACACGATAAAAATGAACGCATTTGCACTTTTCCGTCGAAAACTTAAATCCATTTCTCTGGGACCAGCTCCCGAGTCTGTTCAGAGCCAGCTGGGTTACTCTAGCAGCGCTGTTAAGTTTCGACGACCTGCAAAATATTGCTAGGTCGTCCACAAACAGTGATCCCAAGAGAGGAGGTTTGATACATCTTGCTATATCATTAATAGCAATGGCGAATAATGTCACGCTTAAAACGGACCCTTGGGGCACACCATTCTCTTGTGGGTAAAAATCAGATAGGTGGTTGCCTACCTTAACTTTAAAAACACGGTCACTTAAAAAGTTATGTATAAAAACAAGTAAATTTCCCCTCATACCCCACTCGTGCAGCGTCGTTAAGATTTTCCGCCGCCAAACTCTGTCGTATGCCTTCTCCATGTCGAAGAAGACACCTACGACGTGTTGGCGGAGAAGAAAGGCCTCCTGGATATAATTGTCGACCCTGACTAGGTGGTCAACGGTCGATCGACCACGTCTAAAACCACATTGGATAGTTGAGAGAAGGTTTCGACGCTCCAACCACCAAACAAGCCGCCGATTCACCATTCTCTCCGTTACCTTACACAGGCAACTGGTGAGAGAAATAGGCCTGTAATTGTTCGGGTCAGCTCTATCTTTACCCTGCTTAAGGATGGGTACAACGATAGACTCCCGCCAGGAGTTAGGGAAGCTACCCTCAGCCCAAAGTTGGTTGAGGGATCGCAGGACCTCCAGCAGTGCCCTCTCCGGAATATTCCGGAGAAACGCATTGTGGATTTCGTCCATTCCTGCGGCCGTGTCTCGGGAGTCTTCAATGGCAGAACGTAGTTCCCAGAGGGAGAACGGGATATTGTACTCGGCCATTGTATGCTTTTCAGTCAAGATGAGTGGGCAGGATTCTGAGCGTCTCTTAATAGAAAGGAAGGTTTCCTCATACGTGTCGTCGCTGCATGTTGTGGTGAGTAACTGGCCGAAGACCTCGCCGATAGCAGATGGAGATGTCAATACATTGCCGCCTACGTTGAGGAACGGGACGCTGCGTTGATGGTGGTTTCCCGAAATGCGTTTTACCTTGTCCCAGACGTGTGCCAAGGGTGTTCTGTAGTTAATACTGGATACGTATTCCATCCAGGAGGCCTTTTTTGCTTCCTTAACGATCCTTCGAGCTTTGGCTCGGAGGTACCTGAAGGAAGCTAGGTTCGTCTCCGTAGGAAATTTATTAAAAATCCGTAACGCTTTCTTGCGTTGACGAATGGCTCTTGCGCATTCCTCGTTCCACCACGGGACTGCAGGCCTGAGAATGGTTCGCACTGACTTAGGAACGCTGCAGTTGGCTGCATGAATGATGCTGCGCGTTAATTTATCAATGTTCAAAACTCCGTTTTGGCTTTCGTCATGCTTAAAATTAAATGTGTCCTTAAAAACAGGCCAATTGGCTTTCCGGACGATCCAGTTGCCCGGTCTGATAAAATCTGGATTAAAATTATTTTCTCTATTTATTAGAATGGGAAAATGATCGCTCCCACACAGGTCATTGTGAACAGTCAAATGAAGCTTGTTCATCAAAGTACTCGACGTGAGGCAAAGATCAATTGTAGAAAACTGACCATTAAAAGAGTTAAAACGTGTGTGTTCACCGTTATTCATTAAAACTAAGTTAAAATCTTTAATAAAACTAGATAACACCCGGCCTCTACGGTTGCACTGCTCCCGAGAGCTACCCCAAAGGGTTTCGTGAGCGTTAAAATCCCCTAATAAAATGTAAGGTTTCGGTAGCTGATGAAGAAGGGTTTCAAGATTAAATCGGGTGACCGGAGCCGCCTCTGGTAAGTAAACATTACATACTGTCACAGCCTCTGGGGCATGCACCGTTACAGCGACCGCCTGAAAAGGCGTGTTCAGCTGCACTCGGGAGGTGTAAAGGGCCTCCCGAGTGGCAACCCACACTCCACCCTTGGCACGTTGGCCACTGGTGTCGTCCAGTCTAAAAACATTAAAACCTTTTAAAATATCGTTGTCAGTTGTTTTAAAATGAGTTTCTTGCAGACATATGCAAGAGGGGTTAAGATCTCGAATTAAAACGGCCAGCTCCTCCTTATGCCTATAAAAACCATTGCAGTTCCACTGCAGGATAAAAGCCATAAAGGTATAAAGGTTAAAACTAACGTCGAGCACTATCCGGTGGGAGAATCACCGCTTAATACGGCGGTGCTTCTTCGCCTTCTGCTTCGCCAGGAGGACTTCTGTCTCCGAGAGACTCTCGTCCTCTTCCATCGATTCCGGTCGGTTCAGTCCGACCGGACCGGAGGGACCGGGGGAAGGCGTCTTCTCACGCCTCGCATTAGTAGTCCCAGTGGTAGTCGTAGGTGGGTTCATTTTACCAGGGCTCGCATTTTTATTTTCTGTTTTTGTGCCGGTTTAGAGGCCTTAGCCGGCGTGGCCGATTTCTCTTTTCGTTCTGGTGTGGTTGTTTGCGTACTTTCCGTCTGTGTTGCGATAGTGGCCTTGGTTACTTGTTTTGTAGCAACTGCAGCGAAGGATTTGGAGAAGGTAGGGGCCTCCATTGCCCTATACTTCTTTCTCGCCTCGAAATAGGTGATCTTTTCTAAAGTTTTTATTTCCATGATTTTACGCTCTTCCTTTACTTTTGGGCATTGACGAGAATAGACTGGGTGTGTACCCTCGCAATTAACGCAGTGTGGGCTATTTTTGCATTCCGCACCCTCGTGGTTTTCCAGGCCGCAGCGTGGGCAGGTGGCCTTGCCTTCACATCGAGTAGCAATGTGGCCGAACTTTTGGCACTGGAAGCGCGCATAGGAGCCGGTACGAATGGCCGCACGGGGACCGATTCGTACCCCACGAACACCTTATCGGGGAGCCTATCACTGGCAAAAGTCAGTACGACGGACGTAGTGTTCACTACCTCCCCATTACGTCTTGTGGTAAGCCGACGAACGTCTGTGACGCCTTGAGATGACATCTCAGATTTTATTTCTTCGGCCTCCACGTATAAGAAGTCGTAATGACTTATGACTCCCCGACTGGTGTTCAGGGTGCGGTGCACCTCTACCGAGACGGGAATGTCGTGGAGTGCCTTCATGCCAAGTAGTTTTTCAGCCTGATTTGGGTTGCTTGTTTCGATTAACAAGGAACCATCGCGCAGTTTCTTGGCGGACTTTAATTCGCCGGGTATTTTGGCAGACAAAACTCTCTTAATTAGGAAGGGAGACACCTTCTTGAGGGTCTCGCCTTCCCTTGTACACCTCATAATCAAAAAGCGCCGAGAGGCGCAGAAATCGTTAACTCCTCCACCCATGTCTGGGCGGGATTTTTTAGTTGGTGGTAGGTTGATATCCTCCATGCCAAATAAAACTTCATCCCCCGAGCTCCCCACCCACCATGGAGCCACACATTTGGGACGCCGCACCGCAAACCGGTGCGGTCGCCAGGGCTACCCGAGGGATATAGCACCCTAGAGGTAGTTGCCTGTTTCGGGTTGGATCTTCGATGCACGGGCCCACCAAACCCGTACATCTCCGACCGCCCTACGCAGACCCCCACCTCCCTGGCACTCGCCACCGAACGTATCGGAAGCCGATTGACCGGGAGTGGCTAGCTCCCGGCCGCCCGTTTACAGCGAATCCGGGGCCAAAGAGGGGTATTGGCCCGTTGTCCATACCGGGCATCCGACACCCGGCTGGGAACCACGGACCTCACCCTCCAGGTTCCCCTTCTCCTCTTTACGAATCTCCGCACACGGCAAACATGCGGGTGGATCGCAGGCCAGGTGGTATGGCCGCACACAGACAGTTGACCCACAAGACTGTCCGGGCTCAACCCTTGTTGGCTCTGGGTTTTTTATCGGGGTTATCTCCCCGCCCTTTTAGTCGCCTCTTACGACAAGCAGAGATACTGCGGGAGTATTCTCAATCCCCCTACCCGCAGGGGGGAGGTCATAGGTATCACCCACGGAGAACCAAGGGTAGAATGACCTGATGATGACTTCCTATAGGTAATGCTTCAGTCTTAGACCTTGAAATGACCCAGAGGAGTTGAAGCTGGTTGAAGTTCCCCTGACCTCAACTTGAGGTGAAAGTGAACCAAATGTTCCAAAAATCATGAATGCTTAGCGATCTTCATATTTTCCCAGATTACCTACTTCATGTTTAATAGTTATTTTTTTTAATTGTATTATTTTCCTATGCTTATATGAGTGCTGTGTACATCGTAAACGAAACTTTCAAGACAAACATTTAAAATTTCGACACCTAGGTAGGTAGGATTTGGTTTATTGGGTGCGTCGACAGCTGAGGTCATGTTGCACCACGCACAGTCCTGTTTCAATCGCAGTCTTTATACAGCGAGCATTATGGACCTAAAAAATGGGTATATACCATCGTATAATATGTATAAAAATATATTATAACTACAATGTTCTAAAGTTTGTCTAAGAGGTGGGTTTGCCGTAAAAACTGTATTAAGTTGTTTACATTCGCTTGGCTGTTACCAAGAACCTGTTGCAACGTACTAGGAATCCCTAGTTTCTCGCGTGCAGCCCGGTATTTTACACATTCCGTTAGAATGTGATGCACACTCAGAGCAGAGTCGCATTCGTCGCACCTCGGTGGAATTTTCTCTTCAGTAAAGAGATACGAGTGCGTCAAGACGCAGTGGCCTATCCTCAGGCGGGTGATGACGACCTCCTCTTTCCGATTATTTCGGACAGAAGTGGCCCATGCTGCTGTCGTGGGTTTAATAGCCCGGAGTTTATTATTTGATAGCTCTTCCCAGGTATTTTTCCATTTATTTAGAACCACATTTCGGAATTTTACTTTGAGGTCTTCCACGGTTACCAAAGGGATTGTGGTATTTGCTTTCTCCAGAGCATCCCTTGCTGCTGAATCGGCCTCTTCATTCCCCGTTATGCCAACGTGTCCAGGAACCCACATGAATGATATTCTTATTCCCTTGATGTAAAGGGAAGCAAGGGCCGTTTGTATTTCCTGGGCAAGAGGATTGCTAAGGGAGAAACGAGAAATTGCATGGAGTGCGCTAGAAGAGTCAGAGCATATCAAGAATGCCCCACGGCTGCATTTCATTTCGGTTATTGCCATCTTAATGGCATACAGTTCTGCCGTAAATACCGAACAGGATGGGTCCAGTTTGGCTTTAACGACTCCGTGGTATGCTGAAACCACAGAGCACCCACAGGAATTCTCTGACTTGGAACCATCTGTGTAGACGGGGGTGAAATCGCGGAACTTATCTAGGACTTCCCGGAAAAGGCTCTGGTACTCCAAAGCTGTGGTGGAGGATTTGCGGCAGAGTAAAAGAGTGTTAATAATATCTGGTCTTGGGATTGACCATGGCGGGTGTTTCAGGTACCCGGATGGGTACATGTCAGGAAGATTAAAACCACTGTGTGTCATAAAATTATTAAAACGTATGCTAATTGGCATTGTGGCCTTTCTCCTTCGGTTAAAAACGTCTAAAACCCGGTTGTTTGCGATCACCTTAAAACACGGGTGATTCTTCATTGATAAAATCTTGGCAACATAGTTGCACATCAAAATTTCACGGCGAATTACCAAAGGTGGTTCGCCGGCGTCACAGTAAAGGCTCAAAATTGGAGATGTTCGGAAAGCACCCGTTGCCAGCCGTAGCCCAGAGTTGTGTACCGATGTAAGCGGTCTTAAATATGACTCCCGTCCTGACGCATAGATTATTGATCCGTAGTCAAATCGACTACGGACTAATGACCGGTATAACATCAGCAACGAGGTGCGGTCTGCACCCCATGTTGAATTGCTTAAAAACTTTAAAATATTTAAAATTTTAAAACACTTATCCCTCAATAAATTTACGTTTTCTCGCCAATTTAAGCGGTGGTCTAGAGTCATCCCCAAGAACCGGATTGATTCCACATATGGGAGTATCCTTCCATTTAGATGTAGCGTGGGCGGTGCGTGATATCCTCTCAGCCTGTGAAAATGCACGCATTTCGTTTTGTCGGCGGAGAACCTAAAGCCGTTTTCGTGGGACCATTGAGAGAGCTTGTTCACAGTGAGTTGAACTAATCTGGCTGCGTTTCCTATTCTTGATGAACGGCAGAAAATTGCCAGATCATCTACGAAAAGGCAACCCATAACTGGAGATTTAATGCACTCCATCACGTTGTTGATGGCCACGGCGAACAGCGTCACGCTCAATACGGAGCCCTGTGGTACTCCGTTAGCCTGATAGTGGGCACGAGATAGGAATTTACCTAATCTGACCTTAAACCTCCGACCATTCAAAAAGTTTCGGATAACAATCGGTAGGTTTCCCCTGAGACCCCAATTATGCAACGTCATTAGGATTTTATGACGCCAGACTCTGTCATAAGCCTTTTCCACATCAAAGAAAACCGCGATGACGTGTTGCCGTAGGAGAAAGGCTTCCTGAATGAAGTTTTCGGCTCTCACCAAATGGTCTAAGGTTGATCTGCCACGACGGAAACCACACTGCGCGTTTGAAAGTAAGTCTCGGGACTCAAGCCACCAAACAAGGCGGCGATTGACCATTCTTTCCATGAGTTTACAAACGCAACTGGTGAGAGAAATTGGTCGATAATTGTTGGGGTCACTCTTTTCCTTCCCGTGCTTGGGAATAGGCACAATCACGGATTCCCGCCATGATTGCGGGAAGGTACCATCTGTCCAAATACGATTAAAGGCCTTAAGGACCTCCTCCAATGCCAGTTCTGGAAGATTCCGGAAGAAGGCATTGAGGATGCCATCTGCTCCAGGGGAGCTCTCCCGGGACTCAGCGATAGCGGAGGTAAGTTCCCATAGCTGGAAAGGGATATTGTAGTGTTGGGTTTCGCCGCTCTCTTCAAAGGATAACCTCATTGTCTCATTTCGATGTTTAATATGAAGGAAACCATGGTCATAGTTGTCATCACTGCATGTCTCTTCGAGTAAGCAGCCAAAAACCTCGCATATTTCTGAAGGCTTAGATTTTATCTTTCCGTCAATATTGAGGCTATATATTCCATAATCTTGGCGGCGTCTAGAGATACAGCGGACTTTACGCCATACCTGAGATATAGGTGTTCTGTTATTGATGGTAGAGACGTATTCCATCCATGAGGTCTTCTTCGCGTGCTTTATTACCTGTCGTGCCTTGGCCCGTAGACGTCGAAAAGAGACGAGATTCCTTTCTGTTGGGTATTTATTGAAAATCCGCAGGGCTTTCTTCCTTAGTTGAATGGCCTTGGCGCACTCAGCATTCCACCAAGGAACTGCTGGTCGATGTTTAACTCCTTGGGAACGAGGGACACTGCTTCTAGCAGCCTCGAGAATCTCTGATGTCAACCGCTCTACATTGATAACACCATCGTTATACTCGTCAAATTTAAAATTAAAACTTTTTCTGTAGTTTGACCAATCGGCCTTGCGGACAATCCAATTACCTTGTCGAATAAAATCAGGGTTAAAAACATTTTCTTTAGTGATAAAAAGGGGAAAATGGTCACTCCCACACAGGTCCTCGTGAACTGACAGTTTTACTTTGGTCATGAGACTGCTTGAAGCCATACACAAATCGATGGAGGAATAGTCACCCGTATGGCAATTAAAGCGGGTCTTTTCCCTGTCATTCAACAAGAATAGGTTAAAATCATTTATAAAACTCGATAAAATGCGACCCCTTCGGTTGCTCTGGGCCGGCGTACTTCCCCATAGAGGGTCATGGGCATTAAAATCACCCAGCAGAATGAAGGGTCTAGGCAACTGACGAAGAAGTGCTTCCAAGTTTAGGCGGGTGACAGGTGCACCCTCCGGGAGGTATACGTTACACAATGTAACCACCTCGGGGGCGTGCACAGTCACCGCCACCGCCTGGAATGGCGTGTTCAGCTGCACTCGGGAGGTGTAAAGGGCCTCCCGAGTAGCAACTGCCACTCCACCCTGGGCTCGTTGGCCAGTGGTGTCATCGTGTCGAAAAACGTTAAAACCTTTGAAATAACCCTTGTCAGTAGGTTTAAAATGGGTCTCCTGTAGACAAATGCATTTGGGGTTAAAATCTTGAATTAAAAGCATCAGTTCTTCACGATGTCGATAAAAACCATTGCAATTCCATTGCAATAAAAAATTCATTCCAAATGAGTTGTGGCTCATGGTTAGGGGTAGTTTAGATGGTATTATCGATTGCGATTCACCGTTTTATTCTGTTTTTCTTTTTTCCCCTAATTTGGAGGATTTCGGTATCTGAGACACAAAAATCCTCTTCCATTGATTCTATGGATGCTGTATTTTTACGGCCGGGTGGGCCGGGAGAAGGACTTTTTTCACGAACGATGTTCGTGCATTCTGGATATGTTTTTTGCGGATTCTTCTTAGGAGAACCCGCGATTTCTGTTTTCCCTTTCACCGACTGTTTGACCTTATCTGTTTTGATAGTTTGTTTTCCAGGTTCATTTTTTTCCGCGCTGTTTCCATTGGATGTTTGAGTCGAGGTAGTACACTTTTTGACGGTGGCAACGGCCGCGAATGACCTTGAAAAGGTGGGTGCAATTAGAGTCTTATATTTTTTTCGAGCCTCTAGGTAAGGGATTTTTTCTACGGTTTTAATTTCCATTATTTTCTTTTCGTCCTTAAGTACTTGACAGTCTCGGGAATATACTGGATGTGCTTCTCCGCAGTTTACGCACTTAGGATCAGTCCTACATTCCTCGTCATCATGCCTGTCCATTGCACAGCGCGGGCAGGTCGATTTGCCTTTACATCGAGCGGATATGTGTCCAAATCGTTGGCAGGTAAAGCAACGCATGGGATTTGGGATGTATGGTCGCACTGGTACGAAGTTGTATCCAACATTCACCTTATCCGGAAGCGTATCGCGGTTAAATGTCAGGATGATGGATGTTGTGTTTACTCGCTCTCCATTACGTCTAGTAGTAATACGGCGACAATCTATTACGCCCTGGGAGGCCATCTCTCTTTTTATTTCGTCCTCCTCTACGTATAGCAGATCGTAATGGCTAATTACCCCTTTACTAGTATTTAGAGAATGGTGTAGCTGAACTTCAATTTCTATTCCGTCTAATTTATTCATTTGAAGGATTCTCTCACTTTGCTTATCATTCATAGTCTCTATGAGCAGGGTGCCGTCTCTTAATTTTTTCGCAGACTTAAGGTCCCCAAGGATCGTACTTGACAATACTCGCCGTATGACAAAGGGAGACACTTTCTGCAGCGTCTCGCCTTCCTTTCGGCATTTCATTACTAAATACTTTCTGCTACATTGGAAAAGTGCTCCCCCGCCCAAATCTGGACGGGATCTTTTATTTGGTGGAAGGAAATTATCCGCCATACCAAAGAGAAATTCATCCCCCGGGCTCCCCACCCACCATGGAGCCACACATTTGGGACGCCGCACCGCAAACCGCCAGGAATACCCGAGGGGATATAGCACCCTAGAGGTGGTTGTCTGTTTCGGGTCAGATCTTCAATGCACGGGCCCACCAAACCCGTACATCTCCGACCGCCCTACGCAGACCCCCACCTCCCTAGCACTCGCCACCGAACGTATCGGAAAGCCGATTGACCAGGGGTGGCTAGCCCCCGGCCTCCCGTTTACAGGGAATCCAGGGCCAAAGAGGGTTATTGTTTCTCGGGCCATACCGGGCATCCGACACCCGGCTGGGAACCGAAAAACTCACCCTCCAGGATCCCCTTCTCCCCCTTACGGGTCTCCATGCACGGCAAACACATGGGTGGATCGTGAACCAGCTGGTATGGTCACTCACAAGCAACAGACCCACACGTTGCTCGGACGCATCCCTTGCTGACACGGGGGTTTGTTTTCGAGGTTTTCTCCCCGCCCTTTTAGTCGCCTCTTACGACAAGCAGGGATACTGCGGGAGTATTCTCAATCCCCCTACCCGCAGGGGGGAATTTCGACACCTTATTCACTGTCTTTTAAAAATTGAAAACATTGAACTGTATGTTGAATTGAAGTGGATGCGTGTCATCAGAATTTTGCGGAAGCGTGTCTTGCTTCCAGTTGGTGAAGAGATGTTTCTCTGCATACTGGTGGCAACCGATGCGGTCTGAATCCTGGTCAGTTTGATTCCACTGGAAGATTATCTTCACAATTATTTGGAAGGTTTGGAATATAATTTTGTGATTTCATATAAGATTCATTTCCTTGTTTAAGTTTATTATTTATTCTTAGCTTGGACTTTTTCTATTTTCAATCCTTTTTGTCTCGATGCTTGTTAGGGTTTTTGTTTGCGTTACAGTTTGCTGTTATTACATTCACCGATACAAAAGGAGAGGATGGGTGCAGTGAAGTTGTACCCACTTCATGGCTGTTTGATGATGGTAAAAAGTCGTAATGGCCTAACCCACTCAAAAAGGGTTGTGCAGACCAGTGGAGTAAAATGTTAATGACACTGCGAAAACCATCCAAAGATTGACCAACGTACAACTGTAGGGTGCGACACTTTCTTGGTACGTTATGGACTGCTATGATTTTCTTTGTAAATTGTTATCTTTATACTTTTGGCATTTGAATTGTATACTCTTATTGTTGCAGAGAAGTATAACAAGACTGGAATGGCTGCAAACCAGCAGAATGATGAAGTGGATACTGTTGTGACTGAGCCAAGTGATATGAATAGAATGAAGAGAAAAGGGAAAAAATAAGAGTTGTGATAGCAGTCATGAAGAAGTGGAAGTTAAGAGAAAGATGATACAGAAGAATAGGGTTATTGAGGATATTGATGGAGACGAGAATGGCGTAAAGGAGATGAAGAACATCAGAAAAAATTGTAGACCTTTTAAGTATTAAAAATAATTCATCTAGCATTGCATTCAGCCGTTGTGGAAATGCAAACAATAAGAACAACACAATTACACTCTCAATTTTTTTATTAAGAAGACCCCAGAAACACTACCGGGTAACTTTTTTGTTATACTTGCTTTACTATTGTGCATGTGTACCGCAAACCACTTGGGTATATTGGTATGGTGTCTGACATATCTCAGGAAAACACCCATCTTAGCCATTACTTGGAGTTTATTATGAGTTAATTTTCTTCATCCCTAATGTTCTGTATTGATTTCAGGCCCCTGGCAGTTTGGTGGAGAGTGAGATTGGATAATAGAGCATTTGTTGGGCAATGCAAATGCCTTGTGGGTGCTTTTTCAAGTGAATGCCTTTTAAACGCTTTTCAAATGCTCTACAAGACAGTTATTCAGCATTTACAAGTGCTCTTCAAAAGCTTATTGTCAAACTCAATAATCGCCCTTGAGCTTGAGAATTTTCCAGCGCCAGACCCTGTCGTAGGCCTTCTCCAAATCGAAAAAGACCGCGATGACATTTTGGCGCATAAGAAAGGCTTCCTGGATGAAATTGTCAATACGCACAAGGTGGTCTTTACACACACATACGCACTTTGGACACTTGAGATAAGGTTTCGCCGCTCCAAGCACCAGACGAGCCGACGATTAACCATTCTCTCCATTAGCTTACACAGGCAGCTTGAGAGTGAGATGGGGCGATAATTATTGGGATCCGAACTATCCTTTCCCTGTTTAGGGATCGGCAATATCGTTGTCTCTCGCCAGGAAGATGGGAATGTTTCCTCTGACAACACTTGGTTGAGTGTGGATAAGACTTCCACGAGTGTCGCCTCCGGTATTACGGATAAAGGCATTGTGGATTCCGTCCGCCCCCGGCGAGGAGTCGTGACAACCAGCGATGGCAGATCTTAGTTCTAACATGGTGAACGGACGGTTGTAGTCGGATGCGCTGCGATCATTGAAATTGAGTGTTTGTGCCTCAAGCCTTCGTTTATCTGAGGAAAATGCGTTGTTGTAATTCGCGTCGCTGCTAATTTTGGCGAGAGTTTGGCCAAAGATTTCGCACATTTCATTGGTAGAAGTGATAACACGGTCGTCCACTTTAAGACAAGGTACGCCTGTTTGCTTCTGCAAGCCCGAGATGCTTCTTACTTTTCCCCATACCTGTGTAAGCGGTGTCTTATTGTTGATGCTTCTACGAATTTCATCCAGGAGAGCCTCTTTGCCTCCTTCACCGCTCGTCGAGCTTTCGCTCTTAAGCGACGAAAAGCGGCAAGATTAGTTGTCGTGGGGTATTTTTGGAAGATTTTTAGCGCCCTTTTCCGTACCTTAATCGCTTCGGCGCAATCGTTGTTCCACCAAGGTACGGGGGGTCGGCGGATGTTGCCAGACGTACGAGGAACACTTGATAGAGCGGCTTCCACAATAGCGTTAGTTAAGGATTCAATATTACACGTCGCATCTAACATGGGGTTAAAATTGAAGTAAAAATGGTTTAAGAATATTCTCCAGTCAGCTTTTCTAACAATCCAGTTGCCTGGTCTCATAAAATTCGGGTTAAAATCTCGGTCGTTAGTGATAAGCAGGGGAAAATGGTCACTTCCACATAAATCATCGTGCACGGAAAGTGTAACTTTTGTAATAAAACTGTTGGAACATAGACAAAGGTCAATGCATGAGAAATCACCACTAAAAGAGTTAAAACGGGTTTTTTCTCCGTTGTTAACTAAAAACAAGTTAGAATCATTAATAAAAGACGCTAGGACACGACCTCTCTTGTTACACTGAGTTCTAGAGCTCCCCCAAAGAGCATCGTGTGCATTAAAATCTCCTAGTATTATATACGGCGCAGGCAACTGACGAATCAGTGCTTCTAGGTTGTATCGAGTGACCGGGGCTCCCTCCGGCAGATATACGTTACATAACGTTACCGGGTCGGAAGCATGCAAGGTCACCGCGACTGCCTGGAAGGGCGTGTTAAGCTTCACCCGAGAGGTGTAAAGGGCCTCTCGGGTAGTAATAACCACGCCACCCTGGGCTCTATGTCTACCTATGTCATCGTGTCTAAAAATATTGTAGCCTTTTATAAAACTTTTGTCAGTCGATTTAAGACGTGTTTCCTGGAGGCAAATACAGCTAGGATTAAAGTCCTTTATCAAGAGATCGAGTTCTTCCTTTCGTCGGTAAAATCCGTTGCAATTCCATTGGATTATAAAAGCCATAAAATTATAAGACTTTAAAAGTATAAAAGAATAAATACGTAAGATATTACTACGAAGGATAGAGGTATCAGCGCCGGATGCGCTTTTTTCCCCCTTCTGTTTAGCCGAGAGGACGTCAGCCTCTGAAGGGCTGTCGTCATCTTCCATTGGCTCTGGTTGAGTTGAGTTAGTTACACCGGATGGTTTTGGGGGAGGTGTTTTTTCAGGGCTGCTAGACGCAGCCCCGAGGATAGGTTTTGGGGAGTTCCTAATAGGGGAACGTGCGTGAGTACACAGGATGTACACCCTCGCAATTAACACACTATGGGTCCCTAGTACATTCTGCACCCTCGTGCGCCTCCAGCCCACAGCGCGGGCAGGTGGATTTGCCCTCACACCGCGTAGCGATGTGGCCAAAGAGCTGGCACTGGAAGCAGCGCATGGGGGCAGGGATGAATGGACGTACAGGCACCGATTCGTATCCAACAAAAACCTTATCGGGGAGTCTATCCAGTGCAAAGGTAAGTACTACTGATGTAGTATTTTTTATCACACCATTTAGTTTCGTGGTTAGTCGACGAGCATCAGTCACCCCCTGTGAGGCCATCTCGGTTTTGATCTCGTCGACATCGACGTAGAGAAGGTCGTAGTTGCTGATGACTCCCGGACAGGTATTGAGGGTGCGGTGCACCTCTACCTTTATCGGAATATCGTGCAATTTTTCCATTGCCAGTGCTTTTACGCTTTGCTCATATGTTGCCGTCTATATGAGCAGAGTTCCGTTTCTGAGTTTCTTTGCAGATCGCACTTCTCCTGGTATCGATGACGATAGCACTCTCTTAATGAGGAAAGGAGACACTTTAGTAAGAGTCTCTCCTTCTTAGGTAGGTAGATTTAAGTTTGTATGGGTGCGTCGACGACTAAGGTCATTTGCACCACGCAGTCGATATAGTGTACTAAAATAAAAATTGGATACGTCGGCAATAGAAATAAATAGGAAAAATATGAAACACTATATTAAATCTTATTTAGAAGTCCAGTTACTTTTAAAAACGATATAATTCCGCTTAGACGATCATGATCGTCTCCTAGAACTTGTTCTAGGTCTCCCCTAATACCCAGCTTTTCGCGCACAGTCCGGAATTTGTCACACTCCGTCAGGAGGTGTCGGACACTGAGAGGAGAGTCGCAGTCATCACAACGAGGCGTTATTTTCTCTTCTGTAAAGAGGAAGGAGTGGGTCAAGGCGCAATGCCCAATTCTCAACCTTGTGATGACGACTTCCTCTCTGCGACTGTTCCTGACGGAAGTGGGCCACACTGACGTTACCGGTTTTACGCTGCGTAGTTTGTTATTACGCACGTCCCTCCAAGATGTACTCCACTGATCTAGCACTTCTTTACGAAGAGTAGCCTTTAGGTCCTGGCAAGGGACCAGCGTCGTCGTCTGTTCAGGGATCTTTAGAGCCCTCTTCGCAGCTGCATCGGCCGTCTCATTACCGGCAATTCCCACATGTCCAGGGACCCAGAGGAAGGTTATGGTAATTCCTCTTCTATTAAGGCATAGGAGGCTGTAGTGTATGCTCTGGACAATGGGGTGATTGGAGGAGAAGGCGGAAATGGATTGAAGAGCACTCATAGAGTCCGTACAAATAGTGAACGCCTTAGCACTCTTCCCGATACCATCAAGGGCCATCTTAATGGCCAGCAGCTCGGCTGTGAATATGCTACACAGTGGGCTGAGTCTGGCCTCGATGACGCCGTGGTAAGAGGAGGTAACCGCGCATGAGCAGGCTGCGTCCGATTTAGAACCATCGGTGAATACGGGGATGAAGTCGGGGTGGCGACAGAGAAATTCATTGAAAAGACGCTGGTACTCTAGATCAGTGGTGTGGGCTTTCGGGCGGCTACTGAGACCCATGTGGATTTCAGGGGGTGGAATTATCCACGGTGGGTAACTAGAGTACCCAACCGGATACAAATCTGGGAGCCTTAACCTGGTTCCTTGAATAAATAAATTAAAGCGAACACCAAGCGGCTTGGTGGCCCTTGTCCGTCTGATAAAAAGTTCTAAAAAACGAGGGTTAGAAATCACGTTAAAACACGGATGGTTCTTTGTCGCTAAAATTTTGGCCGCATAGGAGCACATTAAAATGTTTCTACGGTGCGACAACGGCGGTTCACCGGCATCAGCATAGATGCTGAGGACCGGACTGGTCCGGAAAGCACCAGTGGATATCCGAAGCCCTGCGTTGTGCACTGATGTCAGAGATCTCAAATACGTCTCGCGGCTGGAGGCGTAAACAAATGACCCGTAGTCCAGCTTGGAACGTACGAGTGAGCGGTACAATAAAAGCAATGACCTGCGGTCGGCACCCCAAGATGAGTGATTTAAAAACTTTAAAATATTTAGAGTCCGTAGACTTTTATCCCTTAAACTCCGTATATGATCACGGTAGCTGAGTCGGTAGTCCAATGTCATGCCAAGGAACCGAACTGAGTCCACGTAAGGTAAGTGTCTACCACCAAGTAAAAGTGCTGGTGGAATGTAGGCTCCTCTTACACGATAAAAATGAATGCATTTGCACTTTTCCGTCGAAAATTTAAATCCATTTCTCTGGGACCAGCTCTCGAGTCTGTTCAGAGCCAGCTGGGTTACTCTAGCAGCGCTGATAAGTTTCGACGACCTGCAAAATATTGCTAGGTCGTCCACAAACAGTGATCCCAAGAGAGGAGGTTTGATACATCTTGCTATATCATTAATAGCAATGGCGAATAATGTCACGCTTAAAACGGACCCTTGGGGCACACCGTTCTCTTGTGAATAAAACTCTGATAGGTGGTTGCCTATCTTAACTTTAAAAACACGGTCACTTAAAAAGTTACGTATAAAAACAAGTAAATTTCCCCTCATGCCCCACTCGTGCAGCGTCGTTAAAATTTTCCACCGCCAAACTCTGTCGTATGCCTTCTCCATGTCGAAGAAGACACCTACGACGTGTTGGCGGAGAAGAAAGGCCTCCTGGATATAATTGTCGACCCTGACTAGGTGGTCAACGGTCGAGCGGCCACGTCTAAAACCACATTGGATAGTTGAGAGAAGGTTTCGACGCTCCAACCACCAAACAAGTCGCCGATTCACCATTCTCTCCGTTACCTTACACAGGCAACTGGTAAGAGAGATAGGCCTGTAATTGTTCGGGTCAGCTCTATCTTTACCCTGCTTAGGGATGGGTACAACTATAGACTCCCGCCAAGAGGTTGGGAAGCTACCCTCAGCCCAAAGTTGGTTGAGGGATCGAAGGACGTCCAGCAGTGCCCTCTCCGGAATATTCCGGAGAAACGCATTGTGGATTTCGTCCATTCCTGGGGCCGTGTCTCGGGAGTCTTCAATGGCAGAACGTAGTTCCCAGAGGGAGAAAGGGATATTGTACTCTGCCATTGTATGCCTCTCAGTAAAGATGAGTGGGCAGGATTCTGAGCGTCTCTTAGTAGAGAGGAAGGTTTCCTCGTACGTGTCGTCGCTGCATGTTTTGGTGAGTAATTGGCCGAAGACCTCGCCAATAGCAGACGGAGATGTCAATACGTTGCCGCCGACGTTGAGGAACGGGACGCTGCGTTGATGGTGGTTTCCCGAAATACGTTTTACTTTGTCCCAGACGTGTGCCAAAGGTGTTCTGTAGTTAATGCTGGATACGTATTCCATCCAGGAGGCCTTTTTTGCTTCCTTCACGATCCTTCGAGCTTTGGCTCGGAGGTGCCTAAAGGAAGCTAGGTTCGTCTCCGTGGGAAATTTATTAAAAATCCTTAACGCTTTCTTGCGTTGACGAATGGCTCTTGCACATTCCTCGTTCCACCACGGGACTGCAGGCCTGAGAATGGTTCGCACTGACTTAGGAACGCTGCAGTTGGCTGCATGAATGATGCTGCACGTTAATTTGTCAATGTTGAAAACTCCGTTTTGGCTTTCGTCATGCTTAAAATTAAATGTGTCCTTAAAAACAGGCCAATTGGCTTTCCGGACGATCCAGTTGCCCGGTCTGATAAAGTCTGGATTAAAATTATTTTCTCTATTTATTAGAATGGGAAAATGATCGCTCCCACACAGGTCATTGTGAACAGTCAGATGAAGCTTGTTCATCAAAGTGCTCGACGTGAGGCAAAGATCAATTGTAGAAAACTGACCATTAAAAGAGTTAAAACGTGTGTGTTCCCCGTTATTCATTAAAACTAAGTTAAAATCTTGAATAAAATTAGATAGCACCTGGCCTCTACGGTTGCACTGCTCCCGAGAGCTACCCCAAAGGGTTTCGTGAGCATTAAAATCCCCTAGTAAAACGTAAGGTCTCGGTAGCTGATGAACAAGGGTTTCAAGATGAAATCGGGTGACCGGTGCCCCCTCTGGTAAATAAACATTACATAATGTCACAGCCTCAGGGGCATGCACCGTTACAGCGACCGCCTGAAAAGGCGTGTTCAGCTGCACTCGGGAGGTGTAAAGGGCCTCCCGTGTAGCAACTGCCACTCCACCCTGGGCACGTTGGCCACTAGTGTCGTCAAATCTAAAAACTTTAAAACCTTTTAAAATACCGTTGTCAGTAGTTTTAAAATGGGTTTCTTGCAGACATATGCAAGAGGGGTTAAGATCTCGAATTAAAATGGCCAGCTCCTCCTTATGCCTATAAAAACCATTGCAGTTCCACTGCAGGATAAAAGCCATAAAGGTATAAAGGTTAAAACTCGAGCACTATCCGGTGGGAGAATCACCGCTTAATACGGCGGTGCTTCTTTGCCTTCTGCTTCGCGAGGAGGACTTCTGTCTCCGAAAGACTCTCGTCCTCTTCCATCGATTCCGGTCGGTTCAGTCCGACTGGACCGGAGGGGCCGGGGGAAGGCGTCTTCTCACGCCTCGCATTGGTAGCCCCAGTGGTAGTGGTAGGTGGGTTCATTTTGCCCGTACTTGCGTCTTTATTTTCTGGTTTTGGTGCCGGTTTAGAGGCCTTAGCCGGCGTGGCCGATTTCTCTTTTCGTTCTGCTTTGGTTGATAGCGTACTTTCTGTCTGTGTTGCGATAGTGGCCTTGATTACCTGTTTTGCAGCAACTGCAGCGAAAGATTTGGAGAAGGTAGGGGCCTCCATTGCCCTATACTTCTTTCTCGCCTCGAAATAGGTGATCTTTTCCAAAGTTTTTATTTCCATTATTTTGCGTTCTTCCTTTACTTTTGGGCATTGCCGAGAATAGACTGGGTGTGTACCCTCGCAATTAACGCAGTGTGGTTCGTTTTCGCATTCCGCACCCTCGTGGTTTTCCAGGCCGCAGCGTGGGCAGGTGGCCTTGCCCTGACATCGCGTAGCGATGTGGCCGAACTTTTGGCACTGGAAGCAGCGCATAGGAGCCGGTACGAATGGCCGCACAGGGACCGATTCGTACCCCACGAACACCTTGTCGGGGAGCCTATCAAAGGCAAAAGTCAGTACGACAGATGTAGTGTTAACGAATTCCCCATTACGCTTGGTGGTAAGCCGACGAACATCTGTGACGCCCTGAGACGACATCTCAGATTTTATTTCGTCAGCTTCCACGTACAAGAAGTCGTAATGGCTTATGACTCCCCGACTGGTGTTCAGGGTGCGGTGCACCTCTACCGAGACGGGAATGTCGTGGAGTTCCTTCATCTCTAGCAATTTCTCTGCCTGATTTGGGTTGCTTGTTTCGATTAACAAGGAACCATCGCGCAGTTTCTTGGCGGACTTTAATTCGCCGGGTATTTTGGCAGACAAAACTCTCTTAATTAGGAAGGGAGACACCTTCTTGAGGGTCTCGCCTTCCCTTGTACACCTCATAATCAAAAAGCGCCGAGAGGCGCAGAAACCGATAACTCCTCCACCCATGTCTGGGCGGGATTTTTTAGTTGGTGGTAGGTTGATATCCTCCATGCCAAATAAAACTTCATCCCCCGAGCTCCCCACCCACCATGGAGCCACACATTTGGGACGCCGCACCGCAAACCGGTGCGGTCGCCAGGGCTACCCGAGGGATATAGCACCCTAGAGGTAGTTGCCTGTTTCGGGTTGGATCTTCGATGCACGGGCCCACCAAACCCGTACATCTCCGACCGCCCTACGCAGACCCCCACCTCCCTGGCACTCGCCACCGAACGTATCGGAAGCCGATTGACCGGGAGTGGCTAGCTCCCGGCCGCCCGTTTACAGCGAATCCGGGGCCAAAGAGGGGTATTGGCCCGTTGTCCATACCGGGCATCCGACCCCCGGCTGGGAACCACGGACCTCACCCTCCAGGTTCCCCTTCTCCTCTTTACGGGTCTCCGCACACGGCAAACATGCGGGTGGATCGCAGGCCAGGTGGTATGGCCGCACACAGACAGTTGACCCACAAGACTGTCCGGGCTCAACCCTTGTTGGCTCTGGGTTTGTTATCGGGGTTATCTCCCCGCCCTTTTAGTCGCCTCTTACGACAAGCAGAGATACTGCGGGAGTATTCTCAATCCCCCTACCCGCAGGGGGGTCTCTCCTTCTTTCTGGCAGCTCATTATCAAGAATCTTGTGTTCAAATTCATTTCAAATTCTACCCCACCCGTATCCGGGCCGGGTTTTTTGTTTGGTGGATGTTTGTTGTTATCCATTCCAAACTTCATTTCATCCCCCGAGCTCCCCACCCACCACGGAGCCACATATTCGGGACGCCGCACCGCAAACCGGTGCGGTCGCCAGGGCTACCCGAGGGATATAGCACCCTGGAAGTGGTTGCCTGTTTCGGGTTGGGTCTTCGATGCTCCGGGCCCACCAACCTGAGCACCTCCGACCGCCCTACGCAGACCCCCACCTCCCAAGCACTCGCCACCGAACGTATCGGAAAGCCGATTGACCGGGGGTGGCTAGCCCCCGGCCGCCCGTTTACAGCGAATCCGGGGCCAAAGAGGGGTGTTGGCCCCCGGTCCATACCGGGCATCCGACACCGGGCTGGGAACCACGGACCTCACCCTCCAGGTTCCCCTTCTCCTCTTTACGAATCTCCGCACACGGCAAACATGCGGGTGGATCGCAGGCCAGGTGGTGTGGCCGCACACAGACAGCTGGCCCACAAGACTGTCCGGGCTCAACCCTTGCTGGACTGGGGGTTTGTTTTCGGGGTTGTCTCCACGCCCTTTTAGGCGCCTCTTACGACAAGCAGGGATACTGCGGGAGTATTCTCAATCCCCCTACCTGCAGGGGGGCCGAAGAATCTTTTTTTTACAGGTTGTTTGTATCATACAAGATTGATAATAATAAGATTCATTTCAACAGTGCCATTCTCCATTTTGCTATTGTTTCATATGTAATTGCCCCCACTATCATCGATGCACGGCAATGGGTAAACAGCGTAGTCTTATACCATCGGTGCATGTATTCTGTACTGTTTTAAAATCTTAAATTGATGGCAAAATATGCAATGATAATAATCGCTCGAGACGACGTAGTGAAGATTCCGGGCGATGCTAAATCTGGATGAAGATTAGCACCCGCCGATAGCCCTCTTAGGGATAGCGTAAACCAAGCAATAATCACTGGCTAATTGAGAAAAAAAATCCTCCGAAATAACTGTCATCTTCTCCTAGCCGCAATGCATTGCTTTCTCTGTTATGACATTTGTCAGTATTATGGTAGTAATTCATTAAAACTAGCGGAGTAGTAGTAGTAGTATTGGGTGTTTATTGGGTGCGTCGACGGCTGAGGTCATTTTGCACCACCCACAGTCTAATTTGTACTGTCCTAGGTTTAATGTCAGTAGGAGTGCAATGCTGATATTATTATACTTACATGAATTAAAAGACAATATATATCTACACAGACAGTGGTCACTTAGATTTTATTATAAAGGCCAGTTGCTTTCATAAAAGATGTGACTCGGGATAGACATTCGGAGTTATTACCTAAGATATGCTCTAGGCCTCCTCTGATGCCTAGTTGCTCGCGTGCATCCCGATGCTTGTCGCACTCCGTCAGGACGTGTCGAATGCTAAGAAGACAGTCGCAGTCATCACACCGAGGTGGGTTCTTATCTTCTGTGAAGAGGTAAGAGTCGGTTAAGGCGCAATGCCCAATTCTCAGCCGGGTGATGACTACTTCCTCTCTGCGACTGTTCCTGACGGAAGTGGGCCACACTGACTAGCACACAACTAGCAGATGACGTTGAAATATCATATTTTAATTTCATCAATATTTCGTTTCTAAACGTTTCTAAGAGCCAACAGTAAGTTTTAAAATGTTCAATGTATACGGAGTTTCATATTAATAGACAGGTTCTTGGTGATTAACTTTATTATCACCATAAATTAATACGGAATTACTGGTTACATATTAAAGTCCATAGTAAACTTGCACTTCTGGACTGGTGGCGCCTCTATCGGCCTCCGCGGAAAACGACTTCATTAAGTGAACATGCCTGGATGGCAAGTTTCCAGACCTTCTCTTATCTACGACCGTGCTCATAATGTAATGGTTTTGGAGCACTAAAACTCATGTCATAATCAAGAGTCATTCTTCCTCTATCTAAGAAAGTTGGAATGAAGTCTGTAGTAAACACTGTTTTTGCAGGAGAATTGCTATAACGGTGTAACCCTTAAGCTCAAGTCTACCAAGACACAATTAGGTAGCAACAACTGCATTACATTATGGAATTAGTAAATAGTTAGATAATTGTTTAGACCGCTTCGTTTAGCAATCCTGGAACATCATCCTTCTTCGCTGGGACTTCACTACCAACAGAGTTGACATTGACTTACACCACTTCAAAATCGTCAATATCTTGACCATGAATATGATTTCTGACCTAAAAAAAAGTTGATAAAAAATATTAAACTCACTTTGACGTAATTTTCCGAAGAATGAATCATCAAATTCCAGCAACTATTTTATTCAGAAGTTAACCGCAAAAAACGCCAAAACATATTTAGAAGTAGAAATTGGGTATAGGTACAGATATAAAGTACTGACGGGATATGAATTTCTCAGATTTTTACGCATTGCATTACTTACGTTATGGTCCGCAGGATTACCGTGGAAAACTTCGCCCTCTTTAACTGGAGCATTGAACTGCAAACCTGCATGCATGCCTTTTGTTCTTCTCCACCAAGTCCATCGAGGAACTTGTACGCTGTTAGAAACCTGCGAGTCAGGCTCGAGATATGCCTTATAGTTTTTTCGAACTCTGGCATATTGATTGACTTTCGCAAAAGAGAAGTCTATTTTATATCTAGTTGGCTGTCTTTTCAGGTCTTTACGTACCATTTCCCGAGATCGAGTGCTAGTGACGAGTAGTAGTAGTAGTATTTGGTGTTTTGGGTGCGTCGACAGCTGAGGTCATTTTGCACCACTCTCAACCATGGGTGAATAAAATGTAAGTAATATAGTATTTCCCTATATTTCTATTTATGTGATAACATGTGAGGGTCATGATCTAATATAAAGATTTTATAATTTGTTGAAAACATTAATGTCTTTTAAAAAAGCAATTATCCGCGTCAGACTCTCCGGAGAATCGCCTAGAATAGTTTCTAAGGTCCCGTTAACCTTGTGTTTCTCCCTAGAAGAATGGTATTTATCACAATCTATAAGGATGTGTCGCACACTAAGAGGGGAGTCGCAATCATCACACCAAGGTAGTGCCTTCTCTTCTGTGAAGAGGTATGAGTGAGTCAGTGCAGTGTGCCCTATTCTCAGGCGAGTAATTGCGACTTCTTCCCTCCGGGTACTCCTTACGGAGGAGGGCCACGCTGATACTACCGGTTTGATAGCCCGAAGTTTATTATTCATTAGCCCCTGCCACGATTGCTGCCATCTGCCTATAACCATATTTCGAAACATAGACTTAAGGTCATCTACGGTTATCAAGGTCGTTGATATTTCTGGCATGTGTAGTGCTTCCTTTGCTGCTTTGTCCGCACGTTCATTGCCAGCTATTCCCACATGTCCAGGGACCCAAATAAAGGAAATTTTGATTCCCTTGCTGAGAAGGGATTGGAGGGTGCATTGTATATCCTGGACAAGAGGATGGAGTGGGTAATAGGACGAAATGGACTTTAAAGCGCTTAAGGAGTCCGTGCAAATGAGGAAAGAGCCAGAGTTGGAATTAATATTTCTTAGGGCCATTTTAATAGCCGTTAATTCCGCTGTATATACGCTACACAGCGGATTGAGTCTGGTCTTGATATAATTGTGATGAGTGGAGTACACGGCGCATGCACATGCTGAATCACACTTCGATCCATCCGTATACACGGGGATCGAGGCCGGGTTGTTACTTAGAAGTTCTAAAAACAGGCTCTGGTACTCCGACGACGTGGAAGTGGATTTCTGGCGACTATGCAGACCAGTATAACACTCTGGTGGCGGTAGTAACCAAGGTGGGTATTTCGAATACCCGACGACGTACACATCCGGTAGCGAAATCTGAAATTCCTCAACAAAATCTTTAAAACGAATGCTTAGTGGTCTGGTAGCCCTTGTCCTTCTGTTAAAAATATCTAAAAATCTTGGTTTAAAAACGATTTCAAAACATGGGTGTTTCGACATAGATAAAATTTTTGACACATAGTTGCATGTCAGCATTAGCCTGCGAGTAGCCAACGGCGGCTCTCCGGCGTCGGAATATAAGCTTGGGATAGGCTAGTGACGAATTCTGTCATTCATATGTTTTGTCTCTTTCTAGTAAACGCAAACGTTTGGTTTTGACTAAATAGCAACATAACTACCGTAGGCGTTTTTAAGTGTGAATACTATTTTTTTTTTCAAGTACCTACATATTTCTATGTTGATGATTTGATTTAGTCGATAAGATAACTACAACAGGTCACGTGGGTAATTCGTAGGCAAAGCGGTCGCAGCCATTTTGGTTGTTACATTGCCTCTTAATAGTACAGTATATAATCTTGTAAAGCGTGCTAAGTGTTGCGGTCGGCAAGGAAACATTGGCTTCGGCGAATATGTTTGCGTACGTTAAGTGCCTGCAGGACGATATACGGGCAATCGTGCTTTCTTCACATATTTTAAACTTCGCCCCAAAGTCAGGGAGTGACTTCTTGAAAAATAAAATCTACATGCTTTTCTGGAATCTGAGAGAGGACGAAAGAATTAAGGAACGACAGGATGGGGACACCGAAGGAGATTTTTATAAATCCCAAATTCTGATGTTGGCTGGTAAGTATCTCTCTTACTTATGAAACGATTAGTGGCCGGTATATTCCCAAAGAAATTTTATGGTTCATATATCGTTTTTACTTTTAGTAGTTATGTTTACGTAAGCGTCCTGACTTTCTAATTCATCACGTTTCAACAGACATTAATAAGATACTTCGGCGTCTTTCCAAATGTGAAAATATGTCTTTATGATTGCCTCTTCGCATAAAGCCATAGGTATCAAATATATTGTAACCAATGATACTCGGTGTAGTCAATATGATGGTATTGCAACCTTGTTTTTTATATCATGTGTAATTACATCGCCGTTCCTGTACAGAGATTGAAGAGGAGCTGCAGAAACTGATAGCCACCTCCAGGATCCCAGTCACAAAAATTAGGGGTATGGACGAGGAATCTGGTGAGCCAGATGAGGTAAATTACGAGGAAGCGAAAGGCGATACAGGCTAAGAAGGTTAATAATATTGAAGATCTGATGAATTGCAAAAGAATGATTGCCGTTTTCTGACACCTTTACATACGTAATTGCGCTTCTTCGTCTTTTTACCTCCCGTCTTACATTGATTTCTTCGTCCGTTTAGGTGGGGAAGAAATTAAAATGCATGCTGTCAACGGAGGATAAATGTAAGGCAGTTCATGGCGAGAAAAAGAAGGTCATGCTTAAATTTCCCCTCGTTACTACTGCAAGTCCATGGGGACTGCGGAAATCGGACTTGGAATACAGTTCCGATTCAAGCTCCGACGGAGGCGACGTCGTCCCTAAGTAGTTGCTCGTAAAGATAGAGATGAGGTAGTCGCCCCAAGAAAAGGTGGTTGCCTTGAAGACGAGAGAGGCAGAAAATGCAAAGGCCATCGACGAGTCGCAGTTATTAAAAAATAAGCTTCAGGAGGTCGAGGAGGATAATAAATTTCTTAAAAAATTAAATTTGAGTTACCAGAAAAAATAATCAACACGTTTAGTTCCGGTATCGCATTGATATTTTTATGAATAAATTGTCAGCTGCAATTCTTTTTAAAAATAATTTGTCTAAAAAGTTTCTCTTTGTTCAATGCTATGAAGATGCCTGCCTTGGTACTCCTCAAGAGACAGCAGGTGGACAACTGATGGAAAATGATCGCTATATTGTTAAAGATGTAAATGTACGTATGTAGTTATTGTGATGCATTATTTACATTAGTTTTGATCTACCGATTAGGGTAGGTTCTGGAAGGAAAACTCCCACATAACTAATTCCCTTACTATTCACAAAATCTGCGAATTTGATTTCACTTGCTCTTCCACTTTCAAACCTGCTTCGAGTTCATCCCTGGCCTCTTGCATCATCTCCACAGTGCCCTCGCATCATGGAATGTCCTTCCCATCCTAAACCTGCCAATTCTACTGATAATCACCTAGAAACTTGTTTGCCCTATTGTCTAACCTTCTGTGTTTAGTTAGGAGAATTACCTTTGTTGCATGAGAAGTTATTCTAATTCCACTGATCTTCATAACCTTATGGTTTTTTCTTTTTATAATTGGTATTGGTATTTATGGTAGCTTGTATATAAAATTATGTTTTATATGTTGAAAAGTACTGGGTAATGCATCATGAGCAAGCCTAAGTACTGATGAAATTAAAATGGAATAGTGCTAATCCTAGTTTCATTTTTCTTAAGGTTACCCTTGGAAAGACTATTTCCATACCTAACGAAAATTGGGATTAAATATCAAAAAATAACAAAGATACGATTTTCGTGAAAGACCTTGCAGTGGCAGTGTGGGAAAGCGAGGCATTGAAGGGAAGGAGTGTAGATGGAATTCCATGCCGGCGATTGATGTCTCAAGGTGCTGTACGCAAGCCACCAGTATAATTAAATGCTATTAGAGGTGAGTTTGATATTAGTTTCCAGTTTGGAAACGTGAGGCTTTTAACTTTCATTTTAATTTATATAAACCAGTGATTAAAAGTTTTATTTCATTCGTGTTTTATTCATCCTGTGTCTAACAGTTGGGCTTAATATAATCCATAGAAACTTTTGAAGATTGGCTTGAGAAACAAGGAGGGGAAGAAGAAGAATTAAAAGTCCGTTTGAAGAAAATGAAATTGTACATTTTTGATAAGATTATGTATTTAAATAGGAAGGACCGGGCCATCAATAACAGAGGACAACTTAGCAGGAATGTGAGTATTCGCTACAAGATTGCTAATTATCTTGAATATGTTCATTTGCCTGAACAGGTTTAATTTAAGGCTAAAATATTTAATTTTTACGACGTCATCTTGAGTCTGCACATTTGGCTTAAAGTTTGAAAATTTTTGAATTTTTTTACATTTTTACAATTTTTTTAAGTACTTGAAACAAAAAAAACCCTGACGGGTACTCACTAAATAGTTGAACAAGGCCTTAAATATAGACAGGATTTTTTTAAAACATTTTAAGGTGGTGGTTTCAGTCTGCGCATTAGGCCTGAAGTTCGCCAAATTGTCCGAAACTTCCGATATTTACAATTATTTATATAATCAGTAATATTTTAAAATAGCATGTATGTATCATCAAGTCACATTCTTATAATCAGTATCCAAGCTTATAATAAGCTTTTTCGCAAAACTAGAGAGACATGTAAACTGTGTTGCTTAGGTGTAGTAACGAAAGTGACGGGCCTGGTGTGAATCAGTTTGCATTGCAGCGCTTCATCCGGGAGCGTTGACCTTGGTAAGACAACCACGTGGCGATTTGATTCTCCCTTCCCCTCGCCTCTCTGACTGCATTAGTCATGTTTTGAACACGAGAGTGATAGGTGGTGTATTATATCTAGTCGTCGAGTTTTATACGTTCTGCTGTTCAAGTTGTGTTATAGTACTGTGTTACTATGCTTTGTGTGTTTATCACTGCGTTATGGCGTTCCCTAGGACTCATGACAAGGGTTTACCTCATCCTATCATAGGTAATGGTCAAGATATGGGCGAGTCTTTGCTTCTTACCCGTAGAGATACGCTAAAATAGTACATTTATGTTTGGAACAAAGAAAAAATTAAGCAAAATGGCAAAAACCCTAGTTTTTTAGAAGTGTCCAAGATTGTTGATAACAAGTTAAACTTCATGTGGGGAAAAGCTTCAATCCCATGCATAACCTCTAAAACTATTACAGATTTATTAAAAAAAGAAGTTGATTTAGTTCAAACACTCAACAAAACATACAAACGTGACAAAGAGACGGAGTTTAAAAAAAACTAGCCAACTTTAACGATACAGTTGAGGCATTGTTCGATGTTAGTGCATGTAAATGTAAAGATTTTCAACTTTGTAAATGTGATCCCGCTAAGAAGGTTCCAATACTTGAACGATTCATTTCAAATTCATGACCGATCAAAGAACTTTTCGGAAAATGTCGATTGGACGAGTTGATATTTAAGTGACACCAGCAAATAAAAAGAAAATAGCAAGGGAAATGATATAAGAAGAAAGATTGTGTAAGAAACGTTGTGAAGGATATGAAATTGGCTTGTATAGCGACAGTGAGGACGCTATGGACTTAACTGTCCCACTGCAAGAAATAGGTTGTGTTCCAGAAGATTTTAAGGTTGTTTTAGAGGAACCAAATCCCGGCCCTTCCTCAGCTACTACCATAAATACTCAAACTAGGCTAAAAATACCATCGTTATCCCGAGTATGTGATAGGTATGGCGTACCTGATCGCGCAGCAGCAGTATTAGCCTGTTTTACAAGATGTACAGTCCACGATGTACATCTTGCAGTGCACTCTCATCTATCCCTCCACAAGGAGAACTCCGGTGCCAAGGAAGCCACTTCCAGAGAAATATTAAAATTTAGTCCGTTAATTCTTCCATTGACAATTCCACTCGGAAAGAGCTCTTAGCGGTTTCATCCTTAAGAAAGACCATATCCAACAACAAACTAATTGTCTCTAAAGCTGACACGGGAAATTCAGTAGTGTTTTTAGCTATAGAGGCATACGTCGAGATTTGCGACGATTTTATCGAAGCCAATAACTTGACCGTTCTTCCCCGAGACCCAACAGTTATTTTCCAGAAGGCAGTCAAAGATTCATTATCTACTTGTGAAGTGGTTTTAAAACCAAGTGAGAAACGGCAACTCGTGCAAATGAACCCTAGGATACCATTTTTCGGCCTATCAAAAACCAACATGGTCGGAATGCCCATTAGACCCGTGGTGTCCACTATTTAATATGAACTAGCGAAGGCACAATGCAAAGTTGATTAAGGAAAGCTATATAACAAGTTTTGATAACATTATAAGAGGATATCAGAAATTATAAAACGTTAAAAATATCAGATTTTTACGAATATATGGATAAGTTTAAGCTTCATGCGTAGACTAAAACCACCGCCTAAATATATTTTTTTAAATCCTGTCTTTATTTAAGGCCTTGTTCCACTATTTAGTGACTACCCATTAGGGTTTTTTGTATCAAGTACTTAAAAAAAATTGTTAAAATGTAAAAAAAAACTACAAACTATAAGCCAGACGTGCAGACTCAAGATGACGTTATAAAAATTAAATATTAAATATTTTATAGAATTGTTACTAGGTCTCATACATAGTCATTGAAGGGTACCAGTTTCCGAAAAAAATACTGACTTTTTTCACTCCACCCTTCTGTTCATAGTCTCTATGTTGGTCTATCAGCAACATAAAAAAGCCATTATAATTCCTACTGGGGAGGATGTAGAATATTATGTGGCTGAGCTGCTTCATCATTCATGTATGTAGAGCATATTTCTTATATTTATGAATACAGTTTGTGGGTCTTTCATGATAATATGATCGTCATGATAATATGATCGTCATGATCAGTCTTACATCATCAGGATGGCGAGTTTCTGAGTTTCTTCCGCATAGGATGTATGAAGATATGACATTTCTTGCCATTCCATCTATCTGGGTCGTAAGATCACCTATAAATGACCTAACTGGACACGATGTTGAGGATGGCATTGTAATGTACCCACCAGAGAGCTGGGGTACCCACCAGAGAGCTGATATCGACAAGGAATTTTCATTAGAAAGACTAATTCAGCCTAAAATTCAGGATGGGATGGGATGAGCCATCCATTACATATCCCCAGTTTTAGGTAAGAATATAATAGTTACAGTTGTCGTGAAAGTTGTTATCCAATCATTCTTCAGGGTAATGCCTTTCATGGGAAGCTTCAATACTGTGCTTATTTCACGTTTAATACATGCTACTTTGAAATGTTGATCCTGCCCTGTCTTTTAATTCAGATAATTATTCTTATGCAAGGAAGTTGTAGGTGGAAGCAAGTTACTGCAATGACTCTGACCTAGAGACTTTAGTCAGGTCAAGGCTATCTCCCAAAAGATATCGAGTGCCACCGAAGAAGAAATACCCGAATGGACTCGCTTCATCCTCTGAAAATGAGGATGCAATAAGAATTGAAGTTCCACCTAGGAAACCCCAAACTAAGAGAGAGGGAGGATGATATTGTTCAATCAGCCAGTCAACCACAAAAATATGCTGTAATGTGCCAAGCCAACGAAATCCGTGGGCCTGGGTGTTCATCTAACTTGGACAATATTATTGAGATCAATTCCAAATCCAAGGAGTCTGCATCAAGAAAATACAAGTTGATACCTACATTCAACAGCAATGGTTTAAGTTCTTTAGCATCTCGCCTCAAGTTCCCCTCAAGGAATTCCTGATGTGGAATCAGCCTCTGGATCTGTACAAAGTGTGTCCAACCACGTTGATGACAGATTTTTGTCTTGCAGTGCAAGGCACATAATTATGGTAAGTATATTCGGGACCATTGCAGTAAATTTTTCATAGATAAGAAAACTAGCTTATTATGCCTAGCGTCAGTTATGCTTATTTATTTTCCTTAGCATTATGTTCATTTCAGCGTGATATGCCATTGAGCACTTTAGTATACGTTTTAGTACATTAGTAATTTTTTATTTACTTTCCCCAGATATAGCAAAGGTTCAGGCACAGCTGGAGGAAATAGTTTTGATCCTCAAAGTGGATGTAATGGGGATAAAGGGCCAGTTAGACTCTCTCACTCTATTCAGGTAGCTGCATTCAAAGTGATATCATCATGCAATGGGGAGACTGAGTATAGCCTTATGTTTGAGAATCAGTTCCTGTTTCCTGTTAGCAGCTTTCAAGATCTGAAGAGAAACTTTCTTCAAGCTTGCCATTCAGGAAATATTTGGTATGTTGCTCGATCTTTTCTAAGTTACATATCACTAACGTGTCAGAAAAAAAGATTTTGAACTATTTTGTAGAATACACACAAATGTGAAAAGGCCGCATTTGATAGTTTTAATTCTTGCCTTGCCATAATCTTCCTATAACACTATACAGAGATTAAGATATCTGAGTAGGATATTTTATTTATTTTTGTTACTTTATTTCATACCTAATATGCTCAAGATAGAGCAAGCTTCCCACTTCTGGGCAATTTGTCTGGCAAGGAGCAAGGATTTACTTGCAACAAGGCAGTCAACGGTATGTGTGCTGCAATAATGACTGATGACATGGAGGTGTTATTTAATAACAAGGGACGATTTGGAGAACGGCAGTCCTTCGAGGAAAATTTTCCTCAAGTAATCAATCTTATGCTAGGTAAACATATCATATTGTATTATATTGTCTTTGACGGCTGCAAAATTAGTCATGTTGGCTTGAGTAGGAGAGTATATGCCCCACCAAGTTACTGCTTGCAATTTTAAATGGAATAACTTTATTTCAGTTGCTATGCAAGGTAAAGTAGATGCAGTGAGTGGCAGTTGATATGCCAGCAATAAAGCTTTCTCTGAGTGAGTGGTTTAGGCTGGCTAAGACCCGTACTGATTTGGGATAGGAGAAACGGAGGGAAAAGGCCAGGCAGAAGAAAGGACTACGTACTCAATCTAATGAGTGAAGAAACCCCCCTCTACTAAAAAAACAAGATAGTGGGTAAAAGTTCTTTCCTCTTCTTTAGAGAACATTGTAGACCTTTCAATATTCCCGTCTGGTTTCTGATGAACCATTTACTTAAAATTCTTTCAGCAATTTTATGTTTTTAAGCTACTTTGAATTACTTTTCAGTTTTTATTAGTGTCCTCAATTTAGTTGGTAGTGGAAAGAATTATGAATGTAGTTTTGCCATAAGTTTGCATAACTGTATACAGTCGGTTGCATTGTACACGTCCATGGCAAAAAATGTTACACTTAACACCGGGCCTTGAATGCCATCCATTTTCCTGGGTGTAAACCCTAGAAAGGCGATTGCCGATTCTCACCCTAAACTTTCGATTGCCCAAAAAGTTTTGGATAAATGTGGGCAAATTTCCAGTATATCCCTACTTTAGGTCTCCCCACTGGTAGATTTTTGATTTCTAAGGATGTGTAGAATAACCTTTACTCGGGGGATTGACCATAGGGGTTCATTCATGCGACTTCCTTCGGGTAGGGGGATTGAGAACACTCCCGCAGTATCCCTGCTTGTCGTAAGATGCGACTAAAAGGGCGGGGAGACAACCCCGAAAACAAACCCAGAGCCAACAAGGGTTGAGCCCGGACAGTCTTGTGGGTCAACTGTCTGTGTGCGGCCATACCACCTGGCCTGCTATCCACCCGCATTTTAGCCGTGTGCGGAGACCCGTAAGGAGGAGAAGGGGATCCTGGAGGGTGAGTTCCGTGGTTCCCAGCCGGGTGTCGGATGCCCGGTATGGACTACGGGCCAATACCTCTCTTCGGCCCCGGATTCACTGTAAACGTGTGGCCGGGAGCTAGCCACTCCCGGTCAATCGGCTTCCGATACGTTCGGTGGAACGGTGGAATAACTTTTAGAAATAATATGATGCTATCAAGTTCATTAGGGTGATCCCCTAGGAGATTTCCTAGGCCTTCCCTAATTTTTAGCCTCCTTCGAACGTCCCGGTATTTATCACACTCTGTCAGGATATGCCTAATGCTGAGAGGAAAGTCGCACTCTTCACACCGAGGTGGAGTTCTCTCTTCAGTGAAGAGGTAGGAGTGAGTCAGGGGACTGTGCCCTATCCTCAGATGTGTGATGATCACCTCCTCCCGGCGGCTATTCCTGACGGACGTGGGCCACGCTGATGTTACCTGTTTAACCCTCCGTCGGGCGCGGCTGATCTGTCAGGCTCAGCAATTACGTTTCAGTTCGCCCCTTTTGCCACTCGCGTCGCTGGAACCCCCTTTTTCCAGTAGCTTCCTAACTTTTGGTGGTGGTCGTAACACACGTGGTCAGTTTGACCCCCTCGCCCGTGGAGAACGCACGGATCCTCGCTTGCCTATTAGGCACACCGCGCCCGAACTTGTTTGTATTTTGAAGGTCAGTATAATCGCTTTTTCTTTACTAAAATCGTTTAAGGTGCTCATATTATTAATGTTTTATACTTCATTTGAAGTTAGTTTGTAGAACCAAGTGACATTTTACTCGTTTTCACCCTGTGCTTCGCAGGCTCACCGCGCCCGAACTCGTTTTCGAGTTTACTCATAAAGCTCTTTCTTCTCTTCTGTCGCAGAATCTCGCCTGAAATGGCAAAAAGAACCTTAGATTTGATTAACCCGAAGCACATTGACGAAATTAGGAATTTGCTGCTGAATGATGAATCAGATGACCTTGCAGACAATGAAGATTTGGGGGAAGAGAGTGACATCGATGAAGTGGATGAAGTGGAGCAAGAAATAGGTAATTCATCAACTGAACAAGATGGTGAAGACCTATCTTCAGATGAAGAGGATTCGTCAGCTGCAGATATGGAATTTATTTTAGGAAGAGATGGAAAAACCAAGTGGAATAAAAAACCACCATCGAAAAAACGTCGTGCACAATCTCATAACATAATCATTCACCTTCCTGGAGTCAAAGGAAGTGCGCGCAATGCTAAAACTGCTCATGACTGTTGGGGTAGTTTATTCTCTAGTGATATTCTTGAAATGATTGTCACGTTCACAAATCAATATATGGACTCCATCAAGCCCAACTTTGCTAGAGAGAGGGAGATCAGACACACTGATGTGATCGAACTGAAAGCTTTCATTGGTTTGTTATATTTAGCAGGCGTTTATAAATCAAATCGTCAATGTTTGGAGGAACTTTGGGGGCAGGAAGGTGATGGTATTGAAAAATTTGGCCTCGTTATGAGTATTAAACGTTTCAAGGTCATCATTCGTTGCCTACGTTTTGATGACCGCACTACCCGAAGCCAACGAAAAGCGTTGGACCGCCTTGCTCCAATTCGTGAAGTTTTTGAAGGATTTGTAAAGAATTGTCAGAACTCCTATTCCCCTGGTGAAAACGTCACCATAGACGAAATGCTTCCAGGTTTTAGAGGCAGGTGCCCTTTCCGACAATATATACCATCGAAACCTACCAAATACGGCATTAAACTGTTTGCTCTTGTTGATGCAAAAATGACCTACACATTCAACATGGAAGTATATGCAGGAAAACAGCCAGAAGGTCCTTTCTGTGTGAGCAATAAACCTCTTGATGTGGTGAAGAGAATGGCAGCACCGTTATTTGGATCTGGCCGCAATATAACTGCCGATAATTGGTTTACTGATTTCAAACTCATCGATGAATTGAAACTAAAGAAGCTGTCATATGTTGGCACGGTCAGAAAAAATAAAAGACACCTGCCATTCCCTTTCGTCAATGTGAAAGGAAGAGCACAATACAGCAGTATGTTTGGGTTCAATGACGGGACGGTTCTGGTTTCATACATCCCGCGTAAAGGAAAAAACGTGATTCTTGCATCCTCTCTTCACTCTGATGACAACATTGATCCTGAATCTGGATTCAAAAAGAAACCAGAGGTGATCACATTTTACAATGCCACCAAAAGTGGTGTAGATACAGCAGATCAAATGTGTGCCACATAAAGCGCTGGCCAATGGTAATCTTCTTTGCCATGCTGAATGTGGGGGGCATCAATTCTCAAGTAATTTACCTTAGCAATCAACTGAAACCAATGCGTCGAAGAAAGTTCCTAAAAATGTTGGCTCATGAGTTGGTGATAGAAGAGATGCAGCGAAGAAGTCAGATGACGTCTGGCCTCCACACCAGCATGAAAATCCGCCTAAAAAGATTTCTTCCTGTGGATGATCGTGAAAAATCACCCACACTTCCCAAGAAAAGAAGGAAATGTACCACCTGCGGCCTGGAAACGGGTAAAAGAAGGTTGTCTAACTATGCATGCAAGAAATGCTACAACGGAGTCTGCTTGTCCCACGCGAATATGGTCTGCGAAGTTTGCTTTTCAGTGTGCCAATGCATGCCTCCAAATAAACTTGAGACCAGTGATTCTGATTGAACCTGCATTTAGTATTAAAGAAGAGCCTCAACATTCAAGTTTTTGCCCGTATTATATTATTTTGTTGTTCTTATGTACTGAAAATATAAGGCTAGGTTGCGGTTATTTCGAAATTTAGGTACTTTCGGTTTTGTGTGTGTTTTAAAGAATAAATCAGTTTTATAAAGAATCTCTTTGCATTTTTCCTTTCATTACATCCCTACTATGGTAAATAATTTTGTTTTTTGGCGTAAAATAGCTTGGCATAGATTTTATGGGCAGTTTTCAGAGGTGAGCCTCTCAGGCACACCGCGCCCGACCTAAGGAGTTTTCGAGGGGCGCCCGACGGAGGGTTAATGTTGCTCAACCCTTGCTGGCTCGGGGTTTATTTTCGGGTTGTCTCCCCACCCCTTTAGTCGCCCCTTACGACAAGCAGGGATACTGCGGGAGTATTCTCTATCTCCTAGGTGTGAATGGGTCGCAGCCATTGCTCGGTCCTTTACAATTGTCATGAACAACGGTATCCTCGATTGTGCATGGTAAGGATAAGATTCTTCGAAATGCCCAAAATGAAGCTCCCAGGATGAAGAACATCATCAACAAGGAGAGGAAAAATTTGTGGAGAAATGAGGCAACTTCTTGCTCTTCGTAAGCAGAAGCGTTCTTCGGTTAGTCAAGAAGTGGTTCAGGAGAAAGGAATATCGTTATCTGAAGACCTAAAGAAAAAGCATTTAGATGAAAAGGAGGAAGAGTTCAAGGCAAGTCAAGGATGGATTATGACGTTCAAACAGCGGCAAAATTTTCACTCATGGTGAAACCGCATCGACTGACGATGATGTAGCAGCCGCATTTCCATTTGCGCTGACGAAGATTGAGAAGAACTAGTTTCTACCCGAACAGATATTCAATTCCGATGAAAATGGTCTCTAATGGAAGAAATATCTAGAAATACCTTGTTAATTCGATTATTCCTTGGTAAATTTTAAAGTGTTGGATATGAAACTTTCGATGGATGAGCAGGGAATTTGCGCGATTTTTCTTCAAATCTTGACAGCCGTCAAGATTTCAAGAAGCGTCACTCACAACGGTGGAGGCAAATATGAAAAGAAATATGCTAGCATGCGCTCACAATGTTTGAAAAGAAAAAATTGTTACGTTTTGTATTAGTTTGGTTTAGTAATATTTTACCATAATATACAAGAAAGTACGTTAATTTATCATAGTTTATTCCATGAAACTGACGTGTAAACATTTCATTACTTGTGGTTTTTTGGAGTTGGATCGAATTAAGACGTTGAAATTGCACTTACTTCGCATCTTATGGAATCAATTAACGACGTTAGGCAAAGTATACAAGTACACAAAGCGTAAAAATGTTAACTGATTTCCCTAGAACGCTGTTCCGTTCGTCGGGTGGAAATGTCAATGTTGCCCAAGGGCAATTGGACATGTTGCCAAATATTAAAGTTTTTGCTGAGGTAAAAAATAAAACGATGGACACTTTTAGCCTTACAGTTATGTGAAAACAGATCCTCTGCTTCCTGTTAAAGTGGGGTTTTTTAAATGTCTTGCCTGTGAGTTGGAACCTTTGCTAAGACAGTTGTAAGAGACTTCCCATTTCTCCCTTCCTGTACAGTGATATTAGCTCTTTAACCAGGACCAAAATGGATCGAGTAGTTTTCCCTAAAGCAATGGAAGAATCGAAATTGTTGCTCATGTAGAAAAGGTGGAAAAATCTAAGTGTCAAAGAATATGACAAAGGCATCGCAAAAAAATGCATTCTAGAACAAGGGCACAAAAAGTAATTGATGTAGACACTGTTATTCCGAGACGGTTGTTAGAAGGCTTCCGTAAAATTTGTGTAAAAAATAGAATTAATTTATTTTTAAATATATAAAAAAATACAATTAATAGTCATAAGTCATCAATTAAATCAAATACCGGAACCAGTGTCTTGGCAAAACACACTAGAAAACAACCATTCCTTAAAATTTGAAGACGCAAAATCAATTGATTTTGAATATAATCTTTAAAGAGATATTTTATATAATAAAAAATCCTACCACATGCAATAATAGAACAAATAACATTTAAGTAAAACATACCATTACATTATATCCTGAACATAAATATATATCTGATTCAACATACCCATTAACTTGTAAATTAATATTCATTCAATGTTCACTTTCGTTAAAATATTTTAAGTAGTTTATGCAATATTTTAAATTTTGGTTGCTCGGTTTCTGTATAAAAAAGTTTTTTCATGAATTCATGTATCTAAGAAGTTGAACATTGTTGTCCTAAAAAATTTGTCACTAGAGGTACGTAACAAGATATTAATATTGTTCTGTAACTTTTTTTTATTCTTAGTCTGTTCAAAAGTAATTGAAATTTAAAAACTTGCATCGTGTACTAAATAGTCCTGAACAAACTAAAATAAAGAGGCGAAACGTTCGCACATATTGGTGTATATCAAAAATACGACCACACAACTCCATATAAACACATTTCTATTTCCACATAAATAATGTGGTCAAAAAGAATACTTCGTATACGAGGGTTGATCCAAAAGTAAGGCTCTCAAGGAGATACAGCCGCACGGGAAGGTGCTAGGCGAAAAATGGCAACACCGCTAAGCGCGGCTGTTCCCCCACTCTCGATTCCACCCGCCCGCGATTCGACGCAGCGCTCATTCTTGGCTCAGCAGCCGTACGCGATGGAGGTGCCCATTGTTGATTCCGCCAAGTGCGAGATTAGTAGTAGTAGTAGTAGTGTTTTATAAGGGTGCGTCGACAGCGGGGTCATCAGCACCACAAAGGGCCCCTATCATATCACAGATACTTTTTCGTTAGATAAGGTGTAGTAAGCTAGTTTCTTCGAGAAAGATTATCACGCGATCGAGACTTTGAGTATTGTCGCCGAGGATAGAGTCAATATCACCTTCAATATTGAGTCTGCGGCGCACTTCCCGATATTTCTCACATTTGGCTATGATGTGTCTGACACTAAGTAGAGAGTCACAGACTTCACATTGCGGGCGAGATTCGTTCAGTAATTCGGTTTTCGCTTGCGAAAGGCATTCCACCCGTGGATATTCATCTTCAGTTGACATAAGTTTATGGCGACAAGTGTATGTTCCTTCAGCACGTCCGAAAATTGTGCAGGGAGTTTAGTGTCGGTCGGAAGACGGTCCACGATGAAGAACGGAGTGGAAGACCTTCAGTTTCGGAGGCGGTTTTTTCGAGATGGTCAAAGGCAAAAAGCTTCAAAACCGGATGATCACCACCCTTGAACTTGATCGAATTCCTGGGAGTTCTTACGGCACAGTTGAAAGAGCTTTGACTGAAAAATTGGGGTATCGCAAGTGTTGCGCTCGATGGGTACCGCGTATGCTGACAGCAGAACAAGGAGAAATGCCTTGATTGTGCTAGTAAGTTTCTTCAAAAGTGTGAAGACGATAAGGAATAGTTGAACTCCATTGTTACGGGAGACGAAACCTGCGTGAATCGTTTCAGCCCGGAAACAAAACAAAATCCAAACAATGGCGTCACTCAGGGTCACCAGTCGAAAATAAGTTCAAACAAACTCCTGCTGGCAAAGTCAAGGTCACTGTGATTTAGGATCGTAAGGGGATACTCTCATTGAAGAGGTGGCTGTTGCAGGGGTGGAAGGATATGAGGATCCTCTACAGTTAAGTGGCAGCATTCTCAATATGTATTTTTTTGGGCTATTAACTTCCCACCAAAATATGTCATATTTGCAATGGTTGCACAACATGCTAAATCCCATTGTTTCATTGCAGTTGGACATCCACTGTCCTCAAGGAATGGAGGTTCTGGAATTGGCCTCATCAACAAATGGAACCAATTCCTGTGATAATCCTCCATAGGCTGAAATTGGCGAGTATCCCACAGTAAGGAACATCACTTCCTCAATGCCACCTCGAAAGAGAAAGTGGCCGAAAGGGAAAATTGTTGCATTGAAATAGAATTTAATTCAAATGCTTAACCTACTTACTACAAGATATTGATTATGAAAATAGCAACAGCAATCAGTATTTCTGGTGCAATTTTTAATGCCTAATGCCTATATTGGGGCATATATGTGATTTTACATAAGTGTTGACAAGAATTTTTAAAGTAGACACTTGGACTATGAACCATTGTCTGCAAATTATCATTTATTACCATTAATTAACAATATTAGCTATATCCCTATTTTATTTCTTCGGCTAAAATCTAATCATATGACAATACTGCATAATCCATGGTTCTAAGTTAAAGGAAGGTACTTGATTAATCGTTAACTTTTGCTGTTCTTTTAACTGTTCATTGATGTGAAATACGTAAAACTGCAGCATGTAAAAACATCATGCAAATAACAGAATTATCACAAAGCCTCTTACAATTTATCAAAATATTATTACTATTTTAATACAGATTCTATTCCTAACAAAAGCTCCAACAATCAATGGAATTATTACAAAGCCTGAACAATATATAAAAAAAATCAAAACATGTCCAATACAGATTCCTATTACAAACACAACTTCCAACAATCAATGGAATTATTACAATGCCTATTAAACCATACCAAAATGTTATTACAATTAAAATACAAATTCTATTTCCTAACAAAAGCCCCAACAATCAATGGCATTATTACAAAGCCTATCACAATATATCCAAATGTTACATCAATTCACATTCTTGGCCCATTTCCTAATGATTACATGACTTTTTTGAAAATACCTGATAGCATTCATCCCATCAATATACAATGGCAATTTTCCTAAAAATAGAGGTTAAGCATGAAATTATCACTGATGTCAATGCCGATAAAGAGGAAATGCAGCTAGGTACAGTAACTAGTAGTAGTGTTAGGTTTAAGGTAAGGTAGTGGTAGGTTTAAGGTAAGGTAGTGGTAGGTTTAAGGTAAGGTAGTGGTAGGTTTAAGGTAAGGTAGTGGTAGGTTTAAGGTACAGTAACTTTGATAAACTGATTAAAAGAAATAAAAAAATGGATAGGGGAGAGTGGGCCACAATGAGACATGGGCCTCTTTGAGACAGTGAACATATTTAGCTTTGGAGTTGTGTGACAGGTGCTACACTCTGTTGGCAATAGCATAAAACTCATTATTACCCATGGTTCCACTTCGCAAATGGCTGCCATCACTCTACTGAAGAATGATGTATTTTATTGTTTTTGAAGTGCAAAAGTTGAAATACTGCTGTTTTTCATTGTGAAATACAACTCAGGTAAGTTAGATATTTTGATTTTTTTTATGGTAAAGCATTTAAGACCGTTTCAAGTGTGACATTTCAATATATATTTAATTAACTTTATCTCTCTTGAAACAGGTTGTAAGATCAAAACAATCTTAGGCTGTATATTGGGCCACAACGAGACACTTTGGATTGGGCCACAATGAGACATTCCAGGTGTCTCATTGAATTGTACTGTATTTAAAATTTAAAAATAAAAGCTAATAAATAAAACAAAAAACATTGCTGATCTTGAAAAATTCTTAGACAAGATCTATTGAAGTTGTAAGTAACTAACCTTTTCCTATCTAAAAATTTGCAAAAATTGAACAGCCTCCTAAAGGTTATTTCAATCATATGACTTAAGTTTAGAACTAGTTTATTTTATATTTTTATGAATAACATGCATTGTAGGGCTAGGACTAATATTCATTTAATTTTAATATTACAATACAACCTATTTTTTTACAGGCTGCAGAATGTCAAGGGGAAGGAAGCGCAAATCTGATAAGGGACAGTTCTCTTCAGAAAGAATGAAGCAGGCAGTGGATGCTGTTCCGGTTGGAATTGCTGGTAAACAACAATCTCTGCGCCAAGCTGCAGCAGAATACCGTTTGAAATATCAAACTTTACAAAGATATGTTGCTTCACAAAAGGCTAATCCTAATCAAGATATTCAAATGGCCCCTAACTACAGTTGTAGAAAAATTTTTAATGAAAGAGAAGAAAAATCTTTGGTAGACTATATTACACATTGTTCTAAGATGTACTATGGAAAATCTACAAAAGATTTTCGAGAGCTTGCTTTTGAAATTGCTAAAGAAAATAATATATCAGTTCTAGAAAGCTGGACCTTAAACAGATAAGCAGGAATTGATTGGATGCAAGGCTTTTTAAAGCACCATCCAGAGGTTCAGATTCGTCAACTAGAATCATGTAGTTTATCCAGGGCTACATCATTCAATAAACATAATGTTGGGAGCTTTTTCAATAATTTAAAGTCTCTCTATGACTGATCAGACAAATTTTCTGATGGAAATAGAATATATAATTTAGATGAGACTGCTACAACAGTTCAGAAACGAAAGAAAGTGCTAGCATCTAAAGGTAAAAAGCAGGTAAGCAAATGTACAAGTGGGGATCGAGGAGCATTAGTTACCACATGCTGCATAATTAGTGCTTCCGGTAATAGTTTGCCTCCTGCAATGGTTTTTCATAGAAAGAATTTTAAGGAACACACGATGTGGTGCACCTTCGGGAACTCTGGGGATTGCTACTAATACTGGCTGGATGAATGGTGAAATCTTTGTTTCCGTAATGGAACATTTCATTAAATACAGTGGGTCTACAAAAAGAAAATCCAACGGTGCTCATATTTGACAATCATGAGAGCCACTTGACTGTTGCAACCTTGAACTTAGCTAAAGATAATGGAGTCAACATTGTAACCTTACCTCCTTATTGTAGCAATAAACTGCAACCGCTTGATGTGTTTTTCAGTCATTTAAAGCTCATTACAATGCTGCTGTTGACTCATGGCTTTTACACCATCCAGGCCATAACCATAATCCAATAACCATTTATCAAGTTGCGCCTTGTGTTGGAATTGCTCTCCAAAAAAGCTACGACTCCAGCTAACATCAAGGCTGGCTTCAAAAAATGTGGGATTTTCCCATTCGATAGTGAAGTTTTTACAGAAGATGACTTCCTTGTAAGCTACGTAACTGACAGAAATGGTAACAGTGAGTTTCCTACCGTTAGGCAAGAAGATGAAAGAGCAGCAACAAATGCCACCGGTGTTGTTAGTTGCTCACCCTAACAAATTGAATGCACTATCCCCAAAGCATCCACAACAGATCAACCCATTTAAAGTCCTAATTGCAGCAAAAATACTCGAGAATTTGTCAGTCCACATATTTATAAGGGCTTTCCAAAAGCAGGAGAAAGGAAAGGAGGAAGAAAAGCTCGAATTAAGTTATCAAGCAGCATTGTTACAGACACTCCTGAAAAAGCTTAAATGGAAGAGAGACTTCAAGAACGACGTTTTCATAAGAAAACTGGAACTAAGAGACATGGCAGCTTACTTCTCTCATGCTCTAAGAAAAAGCAACCGCACACAGATGATGAATTTGTCGTTTCTACCCCTAGCAACAGCGAAGACGATCTATCAGACTCTGAAGATGACCACCAGTATATAACTGACCCCTCAAAATTCAAACCACTTGATAAGGAGCCAAATTTTGATGATTTTGTTCTTGTAAAGTTTAAGCCCAGAGATTATAGGGATGTTTATTACATTGCCAAAGTAATCAACAAAAGACAAAAATTGTGATGCAGAAGTAAATTTTTTAAGAAAAAGTTGAAAAAATGAAGGTTATTTTTGTCTTCTTCTTACCTTAGATGTTTCATTGATTAGACTTTTTGATATAAAATGATTTTACCAAAACCTTCACCTATGTGTAACACAGCAAGGCTCCGTTCATTTTATAAGTTTGCTGTTGACTTTAAATCGATAACTGTAAACGTAAGTATTATAACCTTATCAATTGTATTTTAAATCTAAAAAAGGTTTATTAGTAAAACAAGGTTTCATTATATTTAAAATTTACAATAAATAGCTACTTAAATGTATTATTCTTGTGTTTATTACCATGTCTCATTGTGGCCCGTGAAATGTCTCAATGTGGCCCAACAATGGGCCACATTGAGACGCTTGCAAAGATTTTTGTAAAATAACTTTAGTCACTCAAATTTGTGTTAGACCATCGTAAGCAGAGAAGAATGTGCAGAAAATACTGAAATTATCAGCTGACAATATAGTAATACATTATATCAATTGGAAAAAATATGAAAAATGATTTTTGTCTCATTGTGGCCCACTCTCCCCTAGTGATCTCCTACCATATTGAAGAAAAGGCATAATGTGTACAGCAAAGGGAGTTGTGTTGCTAATGCAATATGTTTGTGGTTTGAATACAGGTTCATTTAAATGGTCTTTTAACAATGGTGTATATTTCCTAGGTGAAGAACCTTCTTTGGAGGACCGAAGTGTGCATGCCAGTGAGGTTATGGCGGAGGCTGCTGCCAATATTGCATCTTCCATGGCAAGGATGATGGAATTAATGGAGGAATTCATGACTACGTAGGTGTTAATGAAAGATTTTGAGGCCCATACACTTTAATCCAAACTTTTATACTTATGATTTCTAAATGACTCTCCTATGCAAGGCGCATGACCAGGCGGCCTCGTACTGCCCTGGCAACAACTATCAGCTGCCCATGCCCCTCTGCAGGTGCAAGGTCCCTGTTCTCTGCCTCCTCTTCAGGCAGTGCCACAAGGTTCAAGTCTCTGAACTTGTTGTGCAGCACACAGAAGGTATTGCCTATTTTACAGACCTTCTTTGGGCTGTACTCAAGCACTCGTGCTCTACTTAAGCACCTAAATCTTCCCTTTAGCACCCCAATGCACCTTTCTACAGACCTTTTTGCCCTAGCATGCATGTGGTTATATCGTGCCTCAGGAGTTCCTTCTGCTGCATTTTGGACGGATGTCATTAGCCATGGCTCATTCGGTAGCCAGAGTCACCTGTATTGATAGTTTTTCCAGTTACACTCTATTTTGATTTATTAGCTCACATTCCAAACAAAATTGCAGCCTACCTAGTAGCCAACATTCTTTTCCTCCTCTCCATACACCATGGAGGACATTTCTTACAGTGGAATTTGCCCACACATAAGAATCATGAGAGCTCCCTGGGTATCTAGCCAGTACGTTTAATACTTGCAAATCTGAGTCACACACATGAAAGCACACAAAGTGAGATTTATTGGAAAATAAGCGCAGATCCCCTCCTAATGCATTTTACATAAATACTTACAATTTGCACATTGATTGAGTGAAATGCCTTTAGTTTCACATATAAATGCTCGTTCATTTGGTCTTCTCATGGCAACATGAGTACCGTTAACGAATCCAAGGATTCCTGGTATTCGTGAGGACTGGTAATGCCTAGAATGAAGAGTAACAATTTTTCTTATTTTTTTCTCATATTTCTTTCAGATTCAGGGAAGGAAGGCCTAGGGTTTAATGTACATCAAATCTACGAGTGACTCGAGAAGGCATTTATCAGTCTGGTTCTTTATAGAAGGTTAAGAGTGCAGTTTAAAAAGAAAAAAATCTTTTTGTAATACAAGGGCTATTTTAGCTTAAAGCAGAGGAAATTTTGTTTGTGTTATGCGTATTTTATGCATATTTTATGTATTGTTTATAAGAGGTTTTTATTTATTTTTGTTGAAAAAAATACGTTGTGATTCAGGGCTATTTTAGCTTAAAGCAGAGTAAATTTTGTTTGCATTATGCGTATTTTATGTATTGTTTATAAGAGGTTTTTATTTATTTTGTTGAAAAAAATACTGTTGTGATTCAAGGGCTATTTTAGTTTCAAGCAGAGGAAATTTTGTTTGTATTAAGTGTATTTTCGGTATTGTTTATAAGAGGTTTTTATTATGTGGGTACATCTTCGAAGTGAAGAGCCTTCTCCCACAGATCCTGCTACTGGAAGAAGGCAGCCCTTGCCAGTACTGGGGCATCTAAAAAAATTCTTATGCTATCGGACCTGCATGATATGAACAAGGCAAAGCATATATCTCTACCCAACTGTGATAATTTTTTGAATAAAGTGCTGACATTTGGTCAAAGAAGAAACATCGACAGTCAGCTATCACGGCATAACTATGAAGTCAATGAACTGATGCAGCTGTCAATGTTTCAACTTGCCATGAAACATAGGGATACAAATTGTTCCATGCCATTTGAAGAGTTTGAGGCTGGAGAAATGAAGGATGATTTGTGTAAAATGGCAGAAGTTGAAACAAGGAGGCAATCTTTATCCTCTCTCTGGCAACAACTACGCTATGGGCGTGTTACTGCCTCCAAGCTGCATGAGGTCTCCCGTTTCCAAACATTGGATGGGTCTTTAGTTACCCAAGTTCTTGGTGCCATTAAATTGAAATCAAGTTATGCCATGAAAAGAGGTATTAACTTACAGTCGGACGTTATTGCAGTGGTGGAAAAAACATTAGCAGAAGAATCAAACACAGTGGTCTGCTGCTTCATTGTGATTATCCAATGTTTGGTGCCTCTTCTGATGGGGTTACAGATGACTTTATGGTGGAGGTGAAATGTCCAATAAGTGAAAAGGCTATCAAAAAGTATATTGATAATTGCAAATTGAAAAATAGATATACACAAAGAAAAAACTCTGTATTTCCACATTAAAACACATTTCCACATGTTTTTTCTTCTTTGTGAAAGATGAATCTCCAACACGTTACCGCCGATACTGTCAATTTCAATAGATATACAGCCCAAATTCAATTGCAGATGTTGATGGCTGGGAAAGATAAAGGTTTGTTTTCTGTGGAACATCCTGGCTTTGTGGTGAGCAAGCGCATTGCGGGGGAGTGCCAGAATAGAGGATACAGCGTGCAGAATCTGCGGAGAGGCTTTGGAAACCGTCATGCACGTCCTGAACCAGTGTAGTGCCCACCGCTAGCTACGAATCGCCCGGCACAATAGGGTCCACGACTTGCTGGTGGAATCGCTACCGCGCTCCTGGCAAGTAACGGTTGATAGGACCATTCCGGGGACTGATACACGAATGCGCCCAGACTTAGTCATCCGAGAGGGACGAGGCGGATCAACTATGATCATTGATGTCACCATTCCCTATGAAAATAGGATGGCGGCACTTAGAGCATCGAGGGTAACGAAGATCGAGAAATACCGGGATCTGGCTGAATCTCTCCGAGTAGCGTCAGGATACAAGGAGGAGGTCCGCCTTGGTGCCATAGTGGTGGGTGCACTGGGTTCATGGGACCAAACAAATGAACCTATTCTGATGAGACTAGACCTAAGTCGAGGAAAAGTGCGTGCCCTAGCGAGAAGAATGTGCTCGGCAGTTATAAGTGGCTCAACAGACATATACTGCAAGTACATGGGACTGGAGGCCAGCAGATTTGTTTTGTGATGTGACTGTTTACGTCTTAATTCTTATTTTTTTTTGTGTATTGCGACTGTTCATGAAATGTGAAGGGATTAAGTGCCTCATTTTGTATTTAAAGATTAACCAAAGACATTCAGGGACCAATCCACCACATTCACTGGTTGGATCATACCGCCCCCGGCGGCCACTGTACATATCTATGTATTTTTCAAATAGAAAATAAAAAGGTGGACACCTTGTGGGTAAACTTTGATAAAACTTATGTGGAAAATGAAACTGAGAATGCCAAACTGTTTTGGAAAAGAGGGATACTGCCTTTTCCTTTCTTGTCAACACCATCAAAGTTTTCATACTATCCATTACCTAGATTTCTCTGTATGGATATGCTCATGACATTTGTAATTAGAATATGAATATCATTGTTATGCTGAAAGCCAAAACCTTCAAATAAACTCATGAGTTCATTCCGATTTATTAACTTGTCGCCGGCTCGGCGTCCGGGTGTGCGTTCTCAACACACCCCGGCCTGTGCGACCTGGTTTTCTCCCGTGGCGGATAAGGGCTGATGGGCTCTCGAGGGAAAAGAAACCAGTAATGGTTATAAAAGAGAGCTGTATTATTCACTCCAACTAGGAGCTCCTTTTACATTTGGAACTGTTGGGGTGACCCCCGAAAGCGGTCTAAAAAACCAGGCCCACTAGGGCGGACGGAGCCGCGGCGCGGCTAATGCCTTTACTGCTGCTTGGCCAGGGGGGGGGGGGGGGGGGGGGGGGGGTGGTCTCCGGCGGCGGCGCTCTCTGGAATCCGTAAACTACGAAATATTTAAAATAATTACTACCCGTCAAAATGACGGGTAATGGTCCTTCTAGGTAGCCATACAACCCCGATCCTAACCTTTGCTGAGGCACTTGTCACACTCATCGTCATTGTCATACTCAATATGGATTAGCAATACATTGATGCAACCTCCTCCTTGACATCTTTCTATCCAAGTGTTTGAGTTTCCTGCTAGTAGTAGTAGATTTGGTTATTACGGGTGCGTCGACGTCTAGGGTCATTTCGCACCACTACTGCTAGTTATTTGCTCCTTTGGTCAGTTGTGCTCAGTGGGTATCCCTTTTCCATGGTAATATTGCTACACGCATATATACCTACACTTAACAAGGTGCTTTGCGTCCACAGTGGATTATTAACTATAAGGAATTTATTAGGTTGGATTCTTTTAGAAAATTCAACAATTTGTCTATTTTCTCAGGGTCATCGCCCAAAATCTCTTCTAGTTGCCCAGTTATATTATATCGTTCGCGTACTGCCTGATACCTTGCACATTCCTCCAGGAGATGCCTTACCGTCAGTGGAGAATCACAGTCGTCACAACGCGGTGGTACTTTTCCTTCCGTGAAGAGGAATGAGTGGGTGAGGGCACAGTGTCCTATCCTCATGCGCGTGATTGCGACTTCCTCCCTCCGACAGTTCCTGCTATTTTAATCTAATATGATATGCGACTACGACGCCTTTCTTGGAAGGTCTCTGACGCACGATGGCATCATTTATCGCCGGCGCCGTATAGGCGAGCCTTTGACCTCAGCTCACTTTCAAGAGTTCCCATTTAATTCAATGAAATAATACTCCTCCCTCCTCCTACATCCTCTCTCATTCCTGTATCCCCCACTGAGACGGGTTTTGAAAGATGAAATATTCATCTTCCATTGGCGGTTCCCCCACTGCGATCTTCACGCAATCACCAAAAATTCAGCATAAAAGAGCCTCGCCTTCCCTCACAAAAATACCATTCAACAGCACTACAGCCCATTCGCTGCTCTGCTCTGCACAATACTCATCGACTACTGCCATTATCAGAGTTGCCGTTGCCAACGTCGCAAGCCGCCCTCAATTGATACATTCCCGCCGCCGCTCCGGGAGTCAATGCAGCTATTTCCTCTGAGTTACCGATTTATGTACATACCTATGGATTCAATGGTAAGGTAACAACTTTTGCAGATGGTGTGGCTTTAAACTATGTGCATTTTACTTAGGATGAAGTTACAAATGCAATGCAGAATTACTTATTCTGTGTTCGACGCTGGTTTTATTACAATGGCTTGGAATTAAATGAAAGAAAAACACAATGTATATTTTACGACATTTGTGATTATTATAAACTTGATGTCAATTTACTGTATAATTGTACCCTAGACTGCTCTACGCAACCTTGTAACTGCCCTGTCATTAAAATGGCAAAAGAAGTTAAATATCTGGGAGTAACTTTAGACTATCGCTTGAAATGGAATACGAAAATTTCAAACGTAAACGCCGCTTTAAAACACAGTCTCAGAAATTTTTATTTCCTTCGTAATAAATGTCCTCTTTCTGTCCGAAAAATGGTTTATTATGCTTTGGTACATTCCAAGCTGGATTATTGGCTTACTTGTTGCGGCGGAGCTTATTTTAGTACTATCAAGACAGCCTATTTCGTGCAGAAAAGAATAGTAAGACTTACGAGGGGGGACCCAAAAGTAACGGGAATAGCGCGGTGGGGGGGCGGCGGATTGATGGATCGGCTTTTCCAGTAGAGGGTTCTAAGCAATGACTTTTCCTGAGTCAGTGTGCGAAGCCTGGTCGCTCTGAGTGCATCCGTTCGTCTGTGGGATTTTTTTCAGTAAACCAACGTTTTCGGTTTTAGCGAAAACGTGTAATGGCTGACTGCCGGGAGCAATACGCGGCTGTGAAGTTTTGTCTTCTGTTGGGGAAAACTGCCGCCGAAACTCTTGTGATGCTTAAAACAGCTTATGGGGATAGTTCCCTAAGTAAAACACGTGTCTACGACTGGTTTTCGCGTTTCAAGACTGGAGAGATGTCGATTGAAGACCAACCTCGTTCTGGGCACCCGTCAACTTCAAGAACGGATGACAATGTTGCGAAAATCAACACCCTTGTTCGTGAAGACCGTCGCCGAACCATCGATGAACTTTGTGAGATGTCTGGAGTGTCATGGAGTTCAATTCAGAGGATTTTATCCGAAGATTTACAAATGAGAAGGGTTGCAGCCAAACTTGTCCCTCGCCTTCTCACTGCCGACCAAAGGGAGCGTCGACTTCAGGCCTCTCTGGAGCTGCAAGAGCAGTTGAAAGAGGACCCAGATTTTTTTGATGAGGTAATAACTGGTGATGAGTCGTGGTGCTATGGATACGACCCAGAAACAAAGCAGCAATCAAGCCAATGGAAGACAGCTGACTCTCCCCGGCCAAAAAAAGCACGCCAAGTGAAGTCGAACATCAAGTCAATGCTCATTTGTTTCTTCGACTACAGAGGTGTTGTGCACGCGGAATTTGTTCCTCCGAGCCAGACAGTCAACCAGAAATTGTACCTAGAGATTTTGAGGAGGTTAAGGGAGAACATCCGGAAGAAAAGGGCGGATCTTTGGCGCACAGGTGATTGGTTCTTCCACCACGACAACGCACCTGCCCACACCGCGCTGTCTGTGAAGCAGTTTTTGACCAAAATGGGCATGATGCCAATTGTTCACCCCCCCCTATTCACCGGATCTTGCCCCATGTGACTTTTTTTATTTCCTAGACTCAAAAGGGACATGAAAGGGAAACGTTTTGGGACTGTAGAAGAGGTGAAACAAAAATCGCTGGAAGGCCTAACGAACATCGAAGTAAAAGAATTTAAAAGCTGTTTTGAACAATGGAAGAAACGATTAGATAAATGTGTTATAGTCAATGGGGATTACTTTGAAGGTGATCAAAATTTGGTGTGAAAATATTCATTAATAAAAAAGTTATTACGAAATTCCCGTTATTTTTGGGTCCCCCCTCGTATAATAACTGTACGATCACTTAAGATACGCTACTAACACTCCCGTCCTTTGTTTATTGGGCTAAACATACTCTCCCTGAGATACATGTACTGTTTCAAAGTGTTAAAAATGTTTTATCTGCGAAGTGGATATAGTCCAAAATTATTTGGGAGTAATAAGATGCTTAATAATCGAAGGGGTTTCAGGGTCCCTATGCCTAAACCGAATTTACCGCATTATAAAAGGAGTTTTGTGTACATGGGACCAAAATTGTATAATATCCTGCCTAATATGATCAAAGAAACTACTTGTTAAATATCGAAAATTGATTCATAAATGGATATTAACTATTAACATTGAAATTCTATTGTAAAGGGTGTGTGATTTATGCTGTAAGTCATATTTGTTGTAATCATATTTGTTGTAAACATACATTGTATTTTGGTCTGAATTTCTGGCTCCTATGGTATCAATTTTTTTTGTATTCTCTTTTTGCACACAACAATCCTTTTTCACGTTTTCATTATGTACTGAGTCAATTGGTTCTATGTTGTTCATTTCCAGTTACTTATTCTGAAGTTAGCCTAGTCACAGGCTTATTGCCTTATAGGCTAACTCACTTCCCTGAACGGCAATAATAACTGAATAAAAATATGCACGGAAGAAACAAAATTATTATTATTCCTGAAGAACCTCCATGAAACGGTACTGTCTGAAGTCCTTCAAGCCTTAAACCTTACAATTTTGACATCTCATCTCATTTCGGTCATAGGAGGTCACTGATGTAGGCTTATTTATGGCCAGATAAATTGTGACAAACAAATTTATACATATGTATCCATGCAGGTTTCCCAAATTGGTAAAAACCTTCACCTTACCATAACCGGAGTCGCTCGAAGTGAAAATGGATACTTTTTTGGTCTAAAATTATAATTTATACTAATAATATATTGGTAATCAATACAACGTAATTTATATTTCCAAAGAGAATGAAATCATGTACATCAATCGTTTATATATATTAAATTATAAATGTTAGTACTTTAGAGCCTCAATTTTAAGCGTACCATCCATTACAGGGATTCCAATGAATTCCAAGATACGGAACAACCTAATGCCTATGTGCCCGAAGGCAGAAGACCATTATTTGATGTTAAGTATCTTTTTGAGGAAATGAAGAAAGCAGCACGTCATGAACCTTTCCATTACTCGCTGACTTACGTGGAACTCAAAGGTGAAAGAACTGAACGGGGTTTCAGTCAATTTTCCTTGAAGAGCAGAATGTGTGGGATGGAAAAGACACTTTGCACTGACAATCCGAAACGGGAAAAAATGAAGGTTAATCATGCCATGGGGTGCATAGTTTTCCTCCATGGAGGAAAAGTATGCACACGAATGTAATATGACGCATAGCCCAAATTAAGGGAATAAATGGCAACTATTCCTAATTAAGGTATCCAGCACAGGTCAAAAATTTTCGCAAATGGCTTAAAGATCCATGAGAATCTTTCACAAGCAATATCTGATGAGGCTTGGGAACAAATGAATGTCCCTGGAAAAGAAGCAAAAATAGCCATAAAATCAGGCAGTGTTGACATTGATGGTACATCCGGGTACCGGCCCTTCTCCAGAGCTGGTGGCATCAACTGCAGGATACTTGTTTTTTTTTTTTAAAGCGGCAACGGGGCTCCGAGAGAGGAAGGCTAACTCAGTCCCTTCTTTTCATCGCTCGGAGGCGCCTGTTCACTCGCTGCTTAAGGTCGTCCTTCCCTGGAAAGCGGTGCAGAGGGCTTGCACCTCCTAGCACGCACCGCCGAACGGGGGGGGGGGTCCCTCGTTAGGGTTGTAGGGAATTTGCCTTCTTCTCAGTATTTCTACGGCAGAGGACCACATCAGGCAGTCATCGGAGTCGTCAGGAAGACTAAGGAGCCGCCGCCGCCGCAGATGTCTACGCCGCATGCACCTTCCCTAACAGGCGCCGCACGCGCAAATAAACTGAAACAATCATTAAAAATGTCAGGCGTTTCTCACGCACTGTCCGTATTTATGGCCTCATCAAGGTCCTTTCCCCTGAGGAGAAAGCTCAGTTCGCCAAGAGAAATAGCCGTTGTGAATGCAAGTTGCGAATCTAAGTTTTCCAGTGCCTTTCCGTTTGACATCCCCTGAGATTAATCTTGTGACCGACCATTAAAATTACATTTTCCACTGTTATGTTATTATCTCATTGACGATGGTTGACATTTTCGCATAATACTAGGCTTGTTTTTCATGGAAATTAGGCTGTGCTATAGCGTATTAATTTATAATGCTTCTTATTGTACCCTTTGAGAAGTTATTGATAGAAAAGAAATGTATTTTGCTCTGGCGACATGATCTGGTCCACATTTTTCACTGCATATTTATTATTCACGGCCACAGTCATATCAACGTTCTATCCCCAGTATTGTTACATTTTGAGTTACGGAGGAAGTGGGAACGTTTCCCAAGGGTAGCTTTTCATGCTTATTGTCCATATTCCTCTTATTATTTATTTTTGGCTTTCTTATATCAAACTTTAGGTCCTTCAATGGCAATTATCCCTGTTTCACTTTTATTTGCAGGGCAGAAGCATGGAAGAGGTTCTGTCAGAACCCAGTGATGGACAATTATAACTTAGAAAAGCTACATAACAGCTTTCAAGTTAGTGTTAAGCATTTTTCAATTGATGCTTTCACATTTCCAAATTCTGGGAAGCTCCTACGAACTTCTGTCTGATTTATCCTTCCCTTTCCCTCTACCTCATTCTTCAACTCCCATTTGTTTTGCAATATTTCATGACACCTCTCCAATTACCTTATCTCCTACTCCAGACTCATCACCTCATACAGACTTCGTTCTTCACACCCCTTAAAGAAAAAGGAAAAGCTCTCTCTTACACAGTATTGGGATGACACGAATGGAGGAATTAACACCTAGGAAAAAGGTGCTAATGAGTACAGTGAAGAAGTATAAAAAACAAATTACTAGAATGAAAAGAATTGGTTTGAAAAACAAGAGGGACCTGAAGGGTATTGCAGATGTGGCAAAAAAATACATTTTGTCGGATTTTTGAGAAAAGGCTTAGTTCATCAGCTCTGCTTCTGGTGACCTCCATATTAAAGCAGGACCAGAAGAAGCCTAAGGGTTGGAGGTGGACTAATGAGAAGATTATGGCTCTCTCCTTGTTTAAAAAGGGGCCAAAAACCTACAGGTGTCTCCGGTACTTCATACCTCTGCCTGATAAAAGCACTTAGGTGTTTTAAACAGCATCTGTCTGAGAGCTGGATTAAATGATGATGTTGTGACCATTTATCATCCATAGTTCAAAAGTTTGAAAATGAAAAAGAAAGATTTTGTGCATTGCTCTTCGATGAGATGGCGATTAAACCACAGCTAACTTAAGATGCCAATGAAGATGAAATTGTCGGGTATGTGGATCAAGGTACCCAAGGACGAGTGGCTAAAATTTGCAAAGCAGGCCCTAGTATTTATGGTCCGTGGTTTAAGGGCCAAGTGGAAGCAACCCTTGTCCTTTTATTTCAGCCATGGTGAAACACCTGCCATTGTTCTGACTGAGCTCATTAAAGAGACGTTGACAGCTCTGAAAGCAATTGGCCTCAAACCTGTTGCCAATGTGTTGACATGGGCCGCACCAATGTGAAAGGGGTGCAAATTCTGGGGGCTGTTTTCCATCAGCCATATTTAAATGTTGAGGGTGAAACAATCCTTTCCATTTCTGACCCACCACACCTATTAAAGTGCTTCCGTAATCTCTTTATGAAGTATGATGTAAGAGTTCCTGTAAATGTTTTTGGAGATCAGAAGCAGTTGGTGGCAAAATGGGTGCACCTTCGAACACTTGCCCAAGATGATGCAGCCATCAAATCTGATCTCTGATGAAATCTCTGAGGTGCGTTCTGGCTTCTTTGTCATAATGGTATTTAACTTTATACTCTAATTTAATTATTTGTTTTGTATTACTAGGTCCATGTCTACAAGGATAATTGTCCTCAATTACTTACAAATCTTTTACATTTACGTGAAATAATCATTTCTATTTTTAAATTAAAAATTAGTATTGCAATTTCTATATATGAAAGGGTATGCTGCTCAAATTCTGTATTACCGAAATTTTATCTCTTTAAACATAAAACTATATTATTTTTTATGGTAGTTTATATATAATATTTCTATATTTAATTCCTTTTAATAATTTCTAAATGTCAGCCTATTTAATCTTAGTGAAAAGCACCTGGCTCCCTCAGGTCCTGAAAAAATGAGGGTGCACCTTGCTGCCAGAGTTTTTAGTAGACGTGTAGCTGCTGGAATCCATATGCTGGTGGGAAGAAGTAACAACTTAATTAATTCTTGACATACCTATGTCCATTAGACTAAATATTAGGCATTTGTATTATTTCTGTTTAATCCGCTCATATAGATGTTAATTACATTCTTACAGATGTTTTGGGGATGGATGGACTCGGAACAGCAGAGTTTATTATGAGCATAGATATGCTTTTTGATAGTGTGAATGGAAGCAACAAGAAGGAAAATGAGAAGAAGTTAAAGCAGGCTGTCACCCAAGATAGCCAGAATCTTCAGTTTTGGTTGGAGATGGAGGAAAAGATAAAGGGATGGGAATTCATTAGAAAAAGTGCGCTCCACCCTCCCTCTCAAGATGGCTGGCTGGCAACTCTGCAAGGGTTGAGGATTCTGTGGAGGAGGCTACAGAATGAAGGTTTTTTGCATTTTAACACCCAAAATGTAAACCAGGATCCTTTAGAAAACTTTTTCAATATTGTTCGTTAGAACTGTGGAGGAAATCATTCTCCAAATGCATATCAGTTCAGGTCTGCATTCGAGACAGCTCTCCTAAATAACCTGATGTCCAACCATGCTCCAGGTAACACCAAGGATGATGGCTGCTCTATGCTTAGCAACCTGAGTACCTTACTTACGTCAGAGAAAAATACTGCTGGAGCATCACAAAATATTTCAAAAGGGAAATATACTTCCATATCCAACCACAACATTGTCTCTGTGCTGAAAGTTACATTTGAATTTGCTAATCAATTCCTTAAAAAGATAAACTGTGACGTGTGTAGAAATTTGCTCATGGAAGATGTATGCATGGTGGAAGATGTTCATTTCTCTTTCCTTTTGGAGGGACTGGGGCAGAATGAGGTATGTCCTGACAAATTAATCACTGTTGTGGGGTCGGCATTAGGTGCAGTGAAATCCATTTTGCGGGAAGATGGATTCAAAAGGAAATTAAGTCAATTTGTAAGACTTGTTGTAGAACAGACCCCAGGCATTAGCAGTTTGTGCTGTGTTGAACTGCTGTGCTGAATGGAATCTAGATTTTGTTAATTTCATGTCCAATGTACGAATAAGAAAGTTTTGCGTTGAGGAGGCCTCATTTAGACCTACATTTCGGAATTTTACTTTGAGGTCTTCCACGGTTATTATTTCATACCTAGCTGTTCAAAAACAAAAGGCGGAGTTACAAAGCGGATTAGATAAAAGCCCGACAGGGTGCCGGCATAAGAAAGGAATATTTCAAGATGTCTTCTGTTGGTGGTGCAACGAATCTCGAAGACAACGTTCCTCAAACTTTTAGATGGAATTGTAAGTAACCATAATTTCTTTCTCACGAGATGACGATACGTATTGAATATATTTAAAGTGTTATTTCGACTGCTACTTGAAACCGTGACTGTTGACTTCGGATTCAGAGTGTCTCCTCAATGAAGGAAAATTCAGGAGTTGGTCCTGCTGCTGGACCTATATTAGAGGGGCAGGAGCCTGTGTCTGATGATCCTGGGATTGAAGGAAGGATTGGAGAGCACCCAGATGATATCCTCAGTTCCCCCAATGCTTCAAGGATATTAGAGGAATCAATGGCTGGTAAATATACCATCTTTCACCGCACTAATTCAATACTTGAGCTTGGTGCTTGATATTTTTATCGTATCTCATAGCCCATAATGCCAGTGGAGTGTAATGTCATGTATTCGAGTACCTATTTATATCACCCTTAGGAATAATTGTATACTCTGTTACCTGAAGGCATTAAAATTTCTATTTGTTATCCATTTGCAGAGGACATTGCTGTATTGAAGGAGTAGATGAAAAACCACATACAACTACTAAAGGAAATCAGCAGCAAAATAGATATTCTGATAATGAATCAGACATTAACAAACAATAAAATAATGCCAGAGGCAAAAAGAATCAACCCACCCAATAACTTGCCGCCTATTCCCCTGAGTAGTATGGCCGATGTAGACATGTTTGAAGAGTTTTTAAGGAACCGTCAAAATTTTTCTGCCACTCTTAAGTACAAACCTAAGTGTGACTTCTGGTAAACTTATTTCTATGATTTTTCTTAATTAAACAATTCTCCTTTGGTTTCTAGGTTGACTACTTGGGGTCCTATGTTGTCAAGGATGAAGGAAAGTCTGCATAGAAACTACTCTCCCATTTGATGACAAATACACTGGCCACCAGTTTTAACCACCAGGGACGACCACCAAAGCAGTCATCCAAAACCTGGCAGTTGAATGAGGTAGTTTTGGATGAGTGTAACTATAGTAGTATGCTATGTCATTTAGACGACTGGCTACTATATTCTCGACGAAGACTATGTGGTTTTACTATTTGTGACTTTCTCCAGCCCAAGTTCAATATACAGGTTAACACAGCAAAGTCCTTACTTATTCCTCACCAAAGGATTAAATATTTAGGAGTGCTAATCGACACGTCACAGTTATCCCTACGCTTAACCTCCAAAGCAATACGAAAAGTGAAATCCCTTGTCCCCATCATGTTCCGCCTCCGGCAAAGTGATATACCACGTGCGGCAGGCTACCTGGCATGGATATGCTGGATACTGAGACTGCCATCTTTCCTTGTGTCCCAAGTGTTCGCTCGCAATGATCAGTGGTGGAAAGAGCTCATCCAAACGGACGTGTGATCCAAAAGTGTTTTCCTCCCCAGGCCATCAGAGCATATATCCGTCTATACAGACGCTACTCCCTTTCAAGGAGCAGTGGTTATTCCGACCTGGGATATTTCCAGAACATTCGCAGTACCAGAGACTTGGCATATTAATGCAATTGAGATGTATGCCGCATTGATTGGACTTCGTGAGTGTATTTTATTGTTGAATGACTTGAACCTAGTAAATATATGTATTGACATGTTCATAGATAACCAGGCTGCATTGTACTCTCTTAAGAAAGGAAATGGAATTAAGTTTCGTACTCATCCTGAATTAACCACTATGCATATGCAAATCAATAAAGACGTACAGTCACAACAAGTGACCTGGTCCTACGTTCCGTCCGACCAAAATCCGGCTGACGAGCCCTCTCGGGCGGTACCTCCCTAAATGTATATGCGCGCGCGGCCATTTTTGGCCCGCCGGCTATATATTTGGGGGGGTCCGTCCGAACGGCGAGCCGTTGCAAAGATTTCTGGTTGTGCGGAGCGTGGGACCAGCAGCTGTTTTTCCCTCATGAGTTTACGTTGGGTGGTACAGTAAGTCCCCTACTTGCGTGGTAAATTCATCCCAAAACTCAGTCAAGTTGAAATCTGCCTCCGTGTGAATCCCAGCACGCGGGATCGCGCCTTTATTCTGCTCTTCAGCTTCCTTTGGGCTCCTAAGCAGTCCTGGTGTCGGTGTGAGGATCCTCTTCGAGCTAAGGCTCGCAAGTTTCATTACGATGCACGGGAGAATGGATTCCAAAGACGAATTACGAGTCTGAAAACCGTCTCCCGACGATGTCGAAAAATTTTTCCTAAGTCCCAGCTCTGGACTTAGAATTTTCTCGACTGATGTTCAAAAATCTTCCCGGATGACGTGGGAAAATTTCGTCTCCTCACTATCGGCTGCGCCGGCGTTTTGTCGGCGGCTGGTCGTCGTCATCTCCCGTAGAGGCTCTCAGGCGCGGATGTCGATCCCACGGTCTAGGCGTCTCCGATGCGATGAGTCGAATCTCGGGGAATGCTGAGGATTCCGCAGACTGGTAATTCAAATCTGCATAATTTGAAACAACAACTTACCTATCCGTTTTTGAACTATTAGTGGTGCTACTTTTACTAATTGGCGGCAATCTGCGACGATGACAGAAAATGCCATTTTTGAGAGGCTATAGTTAACATAATACGACAATTCTGAGAGTGACACAAATATAATCTTTATTTCACTGGACACTTAAATCTGAAATAAGTATAATTCCATAAAACGTTTTTTTGTTGTGATGGACAACTAATATCATCTATGGAGTAGATAATTAAGTAAGTGTCGCCTTATGCGGGATGGGCAAACTACGCCGAAAAAGACGTTGATGCCACGTAAGTCCGGTGACAGGCTTAAGTTTTCTTCGGGTTTCTGTCATCGCGATATGCGGCAACATCTAGTAAAAGGTCAAACACATAGATTCTTATGGAGCCAGCCAGGCTTGCAACCAGTGACAGACCGTGCAAGTCGAGGACTTACTGTATAGGAATAAAGATAATTTTTACTTTCATTGCTTATGATTTTTCTAATTGTTCACTCTAAAAAATTTTTAATTGCTACAGATTGATTGGCATTGCTTGAAATCTTTCACAATCTATGAGAGTACTGGTATAATCATACACTGCCCTTGTGGATTGAGTGTAGCATTTGTACTGTTTTAGTAGGAGGTAATGAATGTTCCCAGTAGTAGCTCCAAGTTGTCTTTACCACTCGTAACAAAAGATGTTACATTCTGTATGATACATTCATATGCCAGCAATGTTAATTACTCGTGCTGTTTTCTCAGAATGCACCATTATCCTCTCTTAGTTTTGTAGTGGCAAGAAATCTTGATATATTTTATGATAAACATATGATTGATATATTTAGCCAGTTTTACTGACTGTAAAATTTCCCTTTATCGCAGGTTGTGCTTTCTCCCTTAAAATTGTTTTGATACTCTCTCACTTGCATTCCACTGCTGTTATCATTACCTTTGTTATTGACTTCAAGCTTATGGTAAATTAAGGAATTTCCCATGGCCCTACGAAGCACAAAATATTAACTAATCGTTCACCAGATACAGTCAAGCCCACTTATATCATACCCTTTTATAAAGACAGAAAAGTCACATTAACTCAGTTAATCCAAAAATGAAGTTCAAAGAATTATCTTCATTACACTTTGTAATGGTCCACTATAAATATTTATAGTGGACCATTCAAAGTGCAACAATTTTTTTCTCAATTTCATTGTAAGTAAGGCCTGAAGTCTTAAAAAATTATTTTAGTTTGTGAAAGTGGCCCTCTTGTGATTAATCACCAGCTAAGTTGACTATGTTTACAGCTATGCTAACCTATCTGCACGGTGATATAGTTTTTGTGTGCTGTTGTGTACAATGTCGCAAAATTGGATTTTATGTTTGAACATATATTTTATATTGTATCTTCTCATGACTTGTGCGATTTTATCCATCATCCCATATATGTTGCCACAGTTCTATTTCTCTCCATGATTTTGGTTACATTTTGCTTTGCCTGGTACTTATGGTTTCACTATGTGCTGGTCTCATACTAGTAATGGATGTTTCATTACTTCAACAGGAGCTGTACTCCTCAATCATACCTCCTCTACCCTGGAAGTGGCTGAGGCTACAGTTGCCACTTGGCTAAGAAATGCAGGGAAGCGGAAGCAAGCAACTGAATTGTAGTTTGATGACAATAAATTGAAGTTCAATTTTGATATACCTAGTTTTTATTTCAATACCAGTGTCTAATGTAGGAATAAGAAAGTTTTGCGTTGAGGGGAGTAGGAAGTTCATGCTACTCAAACAGTAACACCATACAAAATGCTCTGTGGCATATGTGTATTGGTGTTATTTCCAAGTCATCCCTGTTCCTGATCAACCCTGTTCCTGATCAACCCTGTTCCTGATCAACCCTGTTCCTGGTCATCCCCGTTCCTGGTCATCCCCGTAGGGGATAGGATTTGGTTTATTGGGTGCCTCGACAGCTGTGGTCATGTTGCACCACGCAAAATCCTGTTTCAATCGCAGTATCTTTAAACGGCGAGCATTATGGAGTCTACCCTGGAAGTGGCTGAGGCTACAGTTGCCACTTGGCTGAGAAATGCAGGGAAGCGGAAGCAAGCAACTGAATTATAGTTTGATGACAATAAATTGAAGTTCAATTTTGATATAACTAGTTTTTATTTCAATACCAGTGTCCAATTATATATCCTTAGAATATTAATTTTAGAATTCATTCTCTGTTTCCTTGGGGCTTTTGCAAAAAATTAATACTAACTTTGTGTTGCCTGGTCACTTCTGACCTGCACTTGAAAATATTCATTAGCATCGCTGTTTTTCCAGTGGGTGATATCTGATTACTTGTAGTAGTAGTGGTAGAATTAGTTTTTTTTGGGTGCATCGACACCTAAGGTCATTTAGCACCGTTTCTTAAACTTTAAAACATTAGCTAGTCCGTGTGATCTTAATATTTTAAAACTTTCTGAACTGTTGAGTACACTACATTTTATTAAAAAGATCTATGTGCCGTAGAAATTGTAAAATTTTTTGGATAGCAGTCTCGTCATCGCCTAGTATTTTGTGTAGGGCGCAAGATATTCGTCTTTTCACGTGTCTTGATATCTGACGCACTCCGTCAGGATGTTTCGCACAGTGACTGGTAGGCATTAGCAATTAATCATAAAGAGGTAATCCTATGTCACTTCAAAATAAGGTTATTAGTTATGTTAATGAGAATTATTCTGTCATTAACATTTCTATCAGTATTCATACATTAGAGCTGTATCATGTCTGCAACCCATATTTAGTCGCATTTAAGCCTTCAGCTAGGCAGGTGAGAAAATTGTATCCATTGTCAGCTTTTCATAGAATTTTCTAGAGAAGGATGGTGGACATTAATATGTTGTTGGATTATGGTTGAAACCATGTGGGTTTGATGCGGAATCCACGTGGATATTTCTTATCTTGGTGGAAATTTTGTGGATCTGGTGATCATATTCACGTTGATTCCACCAAAGATTTCCACGCACATTTCCGCGTGGTATCCACCAACTTGTTTTCACTGGGCCCAGTCGCATGTGACAACATCACATTGAGATCTTATGTTTCATGACCTCAATATTTTTAAGAATTGTCTTCTGTATATCAGCGTTACCAGTGTAAAGATAAAACACTCACTGGATTTGATGGAATGGTCTAGTAATTAATGTGTCCATGAAACATTGTATTAAGAAAAGGTAAGCATAGTGTTGAATTCACCGTTATCATTGGTATCAATGCACCAAAGGTTCGTCTTTTTTATGCCGACAGTAGCATCTTTAATTTTTTAAGCTCATCGTCAGTGGACTCGAAACCTCAGAATCTTGGAAAACAACAGCACCGGGAAGATGTTAGTTTGAGCAGGAGGTAGAGTAGCAGTGAAATTACTTTTACTAAAATACAGTGCCTCTGTCAACAATTGTAATTGGTGCCACAGATTTATGCCCAATATTTGCTGAAATGAGATTCATTTTCATCAAAAGCGATAGAGATCGCCCAATTTTCATTTGCAATGAAATGTCCAACTTGGGTTTGAATGGCCAAGTTGTGGAGCATGTGGTGATTCATTTAACTGGTTGGGTATGAGTAAGTATATAGATCAGCTAGTCGACCCATTCCTTTTGTTTTCACATACAATAGCCAATGGAGACAGGTATGTTGTGCTGAAGCATCATTTCAGTGTTGTTGTGCGAAGAATTATTGAGGATAATTTAAATTTATGACTTCTTCTATCTACTTTCATCTATGTATTTTATTGTGTACTTCTTGAGCTACTTGATGCGATGCACAGTTACACTGTCAATGGTAATTGTTTTATTTTTACATTTATTGTTGAAAGTTACTCTCATTTAATGGAATTGAGTGAATTTCATGCACGTATTTTAAGTACTTGAATTAAAGGTGACATTTCACGTAGTGATGTACTGTTTATTGTATATTATGAAAGCATGTTTTAATTTCATCGTTTGTATATACCGAATGCAATAAAATTAAGCTGAAGTTTTTGTGTTTCATTTGATTCTATGTCCGCAATACGAATGGCAGCCACTTAGTCACTCGTACAAAGATTAGCTGAAAAGTCCCTAGCTGGCGCTGCCAACCGTCCAGCAAATGGATTTGCTGGAGAAAAAACTAAATATCGCAATGACAATTACGTTTGTCGCTCCGACAAATCGTATTTGTAGGCGGAACAGTAGTAATTGGACGGTCAGCCTATGTCATTTGCCCGGCAAACGAATAGAGCCCAGTATCTGCTACGGTAACAATCGACTCTGCTGTAACTATATTGACAAACGCATTTGGCTGGGGTAGCATAGGGTATGTAACCTCAACAATTTTTTTTCTCCGTATATACAAAAAAAAATAAGGCTACTGCTCAAAGACGAGGAGAGTATGGAAGTAAACGTTGCTGGAATTCCCGCATCGACGTAAAAGAAAAAGGGCTAAGGGTTTGAGTGCAGACGAGCATTATGGGTTGTTGATGACCATTCAGCCGATGGTGGTACACAACTTCAACCGGAGATGAAAGATGCCTTGCTTCGCTTCCTGTCCCTGAATGATCCTGAAAGGAAATTACTGGAAGAGAGCACAAGAGAACAGCGACCGAGCCTAAAGTGGTTCACCGAACGATGGAAGCGAACGCGAACAGCGTCCAACTTCGGTCGAATTCGCAAATTATGGCCGGGAACAGTGAAACAAGAGGTCGTTAAAAATATCCTCCATCCCACATTTCGGGGTAATTAGGCGACTGAATACGGCACTTCCAAGGAGCCACTAGCCGTAGCCGAGTACAAGTAGTAGTAGTAGATTTAGGTTTATAGGGTGCGTCGACAACTATGGTCATTTTGCACCACGCACAATCTAATTTATAATAATAAATATGTAGAAATATAAAAAAGTAGAAATATAAATATAGAGTAAAAATCAAAGGCAGTATAAAAGGTCCAGTTTAAGTGGACGAGGACCGAGTACGAGGAGGTTTCGGGAAACAGTCCTGCCTGCTTGCCTTTTCGTGGACAAAATGCTCCTCTTGCAGCAACTCCCGATGGGCTATTCGAGGATGGAGAGGGTATCGTGAAGGCAAAATGCCCATATATGTAAAATGTACAAGCAAGACTTACACAAAGCAGTTGAAAAGAACAAATCCAGTTTCTCGAGAATAGGAACGGATATTTGTTCTTGAAAATGCGACACGATTACTTTTATCTGATTTCAACTTCACTTTACAGAAAAAAATATTGCGTATTTATTGAGAGGAATGCTTCGGGAATATTTCATGATAAAATATTAAGAGATGACAAGTTTTGGGCAGAAAAAATGGAACAGAGGGAAGCAGTATTTTATACGGATCATCTTCTGCTGGAGTCAATCAGTCTGAGTCCCAGTTTCAGAAATGGAGGAAGACCGTTTCTCGGAAGGATAAGCTTCTTAGGAGCGTGGATTGTGTGTCAGCTACACTTTTCTCCCGAGGACATCATTCGTTTTTACGAAACGCCATTGCCTGATAGGACGGTGGAGAAATTGGAAAAGGGGTTCACTTATCTTGAATGTGATGAAGACCCACAAGGAGAAGAGGACAAGCAAGGCACCCACCAAGAAAAAGGTGTAAGAGTTACCAAGTTAGGAGGCCGAGGTATTGTACAGAAAATATATCCCGGATGTCAAAATCCGACACATTCGGTTGATAAAAAAAAATAATTTGAAACAATATATGTTCGATCAGGGTTCCAAAAGAATCATACCTGAACAGTATTTTGGTGTTTTGAGAGGCGATGCCTCAGATTATGATAACCCATATTCTGCTGTAGTTGTACAGCTTAGGCATAGAAAAAGATTGTATACAAAATATACTATGTCATTACGCATGCAAGCTAATCCTGCACATGATATACCATCTAGTAGTAGGTTTGGGATTACGGGTGCGTCGACGACTAAGGTCATTAGCACCACGCGCAATCTAATATCATCACATTATTTTTTCCCAAATTTAATATGGCAACAGTTGTATATATAACAATGAATATATAACAATGTATATAAAAATTGTATACATTATATTGAGTTAAAAAGGTCAGTTTTTCTAAGGAAAGTTGTAACACGGCTTAGGCGATCAGGATCATCGCCTAGAACGTATTCTAGGCCTCCCCTGATGCCTAGCCTATTGCGCATAAGCCGGTACTTGTCACACTCCGTCAGGAGGTGTCGCACAGTAAGAGGTCAGTCACAGTCTCCGCATCGAGGTGGGGTCTTCTCTGCCGTGAAGAGGTGTGAGTGGGTTAGGGCGCAGTGGCCGATTCTCAGTCTTGCAATGATGACCTCCTCCCTACGACTCCTCCCGACAGAAGTGGGCCACACTGACGTAACCGGTTTGATAGCTCGCAATTTGTTATTTGTCCGGTTTTTCCTTACGTCACTCCACTGCCGTAGGACTATTCTACGTAAGACAGTCTGTATGTCCTGATAGGGTACCAGTGCCGAATCCTGCTCCGGCAGCATGAGTGCCGCTTTTGCTGCTGCATCTGCCTTTTCATTTCCCGCTATTCCCACGTGCCCAGGAACCCAAAGGAATGAGACTTTGAGTCCTCGCTTGTAAAGGGCATAAAGGGCGGATTGAATATCTTGCACAATAGGGTGCATTGGAAAAATAGCGGAAATGGACTGTAGCGCACTCATTGAGTCAGTGCATATGATGGTCGGACGACCATCGTCAGCGACCGACTCGAGGGCCATCTTAACGGCGGTGAGCTCCGCTGTGTATACGCTACACAAAGAGCTGAGTCTCATCTGCTTGGTGCCGTGATGTTCCGAGGACACTGCGCACGCACAGGCAGCTTCTGACTTGGATCCGTCTGTAAATACGAGACGACTGTCCTTATGGCAACTGACGAATTCATTAAAAAGGATTAAACGCGGGATTAAAATGAACCATCACAGTTTTTCTACTGCCCTTCCAATTCACCGTTTGAGGTCGCAGCAGTTGGACTCCTCCTTGGTTAGTATCTTCTCAATGATATAAATATTGTAGTTTTGGTTAATGGAATCACCATGACTTGGAAGTTTTTATAGTTAGCTACAACATGTTGAGTTAATGTGAATTGAGAATTTCAATTTTTATCATTTTCTTTACAAACCTGACGACATAGTCAAGCTCAAGCATTGGGAGGCTGTTGTTCAACTGGATAACCATTATGGGTTCTAGTTGGAGGCTTGCCCTGAGTTATCTATGGACCGAATTTATCCAAAACCTTACCAAAAGATGAATATTCGTAGAGCATTTTGAGTACATCACATCATATACTAGTTACTAGTTATTCGAGGTACTTTCCGTACTTCCCTTACAGTTGAATGTAGTAAGTCAACAGTCTCTTCCATAGTTTTTCAATGGTAACATTGCTGCAGGAATGAGGGATTATTAGGGTCAACAACCTGACATGGAGGACTGTGATGCATCGATCACTATAATTCAACGGCTACAGCAATTACTGCACTGCCTCAATTCTCGCACTCTTATGAGGCCCTGAGGAAGGGATCAGAAGAATGGATGGTAAGTCATAGATTTAAATAGCTGCTATTGCTGGTTTGCATAATGACTGGCATACATCTCGTGTTAATATTTATTGGAGAATACCAGATTTCATGGAAAAATGAGTTATATTTCTTTCATTTCCTTTTGTTAAGGTTCTTGAAATCTTCTTACTCTATTTTGAAAAGTGGGAAGAGGAAGCTAAGAAGGTACATCAGTATCACTTTCTGTCTGATAATACTGCCTTGGGATTGAAAGTAACTATAAGGACATGACGGGAACTCCTCCTGGAGGCGGAATAGGGATTCCAGTACCTTATGACCACCCGGTTAAACCAGGATGCTTTGGAAGTATGTGCATTATATTCCTCCAATGAAATGGAGTGACAGCGTTTAATATAGTAAGGACTATTGACACATCAGTAAGTATTTTTTGTGTTCAATACTCTTTACATTGTAGAGATTCTTTGGAATGATTCAATCAGGTTGTGGGTCAACTGACCACCCCGACTCGATCCTGTTCATGCAGATGTTCAGGTTGATCAGCACCTACGCCCTGGTGAAGCCTCCTAGGGGTAGTAATGTGTCTGGAGGAGATAGGTTAACCAGTATCATGTCTATTGACATATCAGATCCAGATCATCGCTAAAAAAAACTACAAGGCCTCATTGACAGTATACTGGACAGACGCAGTTTAGATGAGGTCATGCCGTTGGTCATGGATAATGACCACAATTACCATGTCGTGCATTCCAATGACTTTGTAATGTACTATTTCTCTGGGTATATTGCGAGGAAATCTGTACGGTTCACGCATTGTGCTGAATGTCGGAAGAGCCTGTTCACAGATTCACCGGGTACCGAAGAATGCAGTGGGTATATCAATTATATAAATAAGGGTCACGTAATGTACTCATCTGAGAGGCTTTATAACCTAACAACTAACATGGAAAAGAAGGTCGTAGAAGTGCTTTCAGCGTCTAGGATAAATGCCGATACAATATTCTGGCTTTTGGAAGCTATTGAAGAGTTAGAGTTTTTGCCGCTGGTGGGTTGTAGGAATGACAGTCACTCTTTGACAGAAGGTCCCCTTCTTTGTATCCACCAGAATGAAGTTCACCTGCAAGATGCAAATACGGCTATAACATCTCCCAGGAGAAGCATGTCTACACAGGAAGATTGCCAAGTTGCAATAAATTGTAAGGTAGGTAGGTAGGTTTAGGTTTAATGGGTGCGTCGACGACTAAGGTCATTTGCACCACGCAGTCTATATTGTCTACTAAAATAAAATTTGGAGATTCCGGTGATAAAAATAAAATATTTATATTTATTTTTTATTTTTATATTTTTAAAATTTTTATATTTTTAAAAGCGTATCTCTGACGATGGTACCGATATGTTTTTACCTTTTAAACTTTGTCCGGCCAAGATGAGTCTTTCGGACTCATCTCTTTGCATTGTTTTTTTTTTATTTCTCTTTCAAATGAAAGTGACATGAAATTATTATGATTATACTACTCAACGATTTACTATTGAACGTCCAACGTAGTTAATGAAAGTACTTTCCGCGTTTATTTTTACAAATCCCAAACAAATTTATCAGAAGAAGAAAGTAATTACAGTAGTACTTTCGATCCACATTCCGCGGAACCACTCCGATACCGTGGAGTACCTTTTTCCACCGCCAGAGGCCATACGCTTGAAACGGCGAGAAGTACGGGCGCTTACGGAAGAAATAACTAAGTTTCTTACGTTGTAGGCTACTTACCTATTTTTTCCTTCGAATTTACCTCAGTGGCTTACATTGTGCTAGCTGGGAATGATACCCTTCCGTTGGAACACATGAAAAAAGACGATGGAATTATAGATGACGAAGTTCTCGAAGAAACTACTTCACGATCCCTATTACCTACTTTATCCCGTACCCCGAAGTCAGGAGCAACAAAAACATACGCTGCAAAGGACTACGAAGTGAGAGCGAAATAAAGGATGGAAATACTAGAGGAAATTAATGAGCGTCAAAGGAAAGAAGAAGATCTGGACTGCTTCTTTATAAACATTGCCTAAACTGTGAAAAAATTTCCTCTAAATTTAATCGCCCAAGCAAAAATGAATGTTTTATCGGTTGTTACCGAACTTAAGCTGCAATCAACATCAAACACTTCACACTTCAACCATCCAACTCAGCTGCTAGAAAAATCATTCAATGAATCGTATCCTAGTTCTTACTCTTCACTTCCATCACAAGACATTTCCGACATTTCCCTAAGCGTTATTTATCCACAAGATACACTCCATACACTTTCAGTTATCCATTCACCTAGATATCAATAGCCTAATCGGTAATTGCAAAAATAAAAAATAGAGTATGATCAACCATTGCGCCACAAGACTACAGGCACTGTTTTCACTGAAGTCGATCGTACATCAACGTCATCAACACATATTATGTAAATGTAAGTTACTCTAATTTGATGTAAATAAAGCTTAAACCTCTATTTCAAAGCCAAGTTTTCATTCGGTGAAATTAGTTGTTTTACGAAGTTTGATCCTTTTTCCTGAAATCATCTTGTACAAGTCTCAAAACAAACTCAAACTGGTTTGAATTGAGCCGAAAGAAATGGCGGAATTTCTCTTTAGTAGCCTTCAAGTGCCCCCTGATTAAAATTTGATAAAAACTTTCTTCGTGGCGTCTCCTGTAAAGTGTATGCTTTCTGGCTCTGCGGCGCCTAATTTTCTTCATTTCTTCATATTCAGCTTCTTCTTCAAATAAAACCAGTCACATCGGATAACGGTCCATTTTTGAAGAAGACATACACTTATGACGAGTTGAAGAAACGACTCGATCACAATACATGCCAAAGGGAACTGCCGTTTCCGCAGCTGTGCGGCGGGACGTATGAGTGAGTGCCGCGAGTGGCACCAGTGAAACCCCACCTTTAGAGGGGTGAAATTCGTTCGGCGAGAAGATCTCTCTTGCGGGAATTAAACCATGGCCAATCGGAGGTCACTCCCAGGAAAAGAAGAATGTTTAATGCTCTTCGCAAATACCGCCGTAATCTGACGAGAGTTAAAAATACATCTTACAACTTGCGTCAAATTGTGAAAAATAGGAAGGAATTAATCGCGGAATTCATATCAAAGGAATTTCCGCCCTTGCGAGCTCTATTATTCATGTCGCAGTTGAGGATTACCCCAAACCCCAAAGGTAGGAGATGGACCAGTGAAGAGAAGGCGCTTTGTCCGCAGCTGTGCGGCGGGACGTATGAGTGATAACAATCGGCCGCACGTCCCACCGCAGCTTCTGGACGCGGCCGCGAGACGCACCAGTGAAACTCCACCTTTAGGGGACCATACATCATTACTCCAGCGCAATCAGCAAGGAGATCATTCGCAATGATGTTTCAGCCATTCAGAGGCAAGCTCTTTCTTGCTTGATGATCAAGGGCTGTGCCTCTAGCACTGTGCTTCATCATCTAATCCTGGAGTGTATAATTCTCCTTGAGAATGCGGTATTCCATGTAGATTTGGTGGTTACTGATGGTGCCCAATGGAACAGGACGATGTGGAAGCACCTTGGCATCGATTCTTGCAATGCCAGTTGTGGCCATCCTTTCAGTCCATCAAGGAGGCTGTGGCTCCCCTCAAACTTTCCACATTTGGTGTAAAATGTGACTTTTATTGTATCACGTGAAGAAACTTGGGTTAGTATATCTGCAATTACATAAATGTAGTCTTGGTTAATGGAATCACCATGATAAGGAAGTTTTTATAGTTAGCTATGACATACTGAGTTAGTGTTAAAAGAGAGCTTTAATTTTTATCATTTTCTGTAGACACCTGAGGGAATAGTCAAGCTCAAGCATTGGGAGGCTGTTGTTCAACTGGATAACCATCATGGGATCCAGTTGAAGGCTTGCCCTGAATTATCAATCGACCACGTTCATCCAAAACCTTACCAAAAGATGAATGCTCGTAGAGCATTTCGGGCAAATCACATCATATACTAGTTCTTCATGCTACTTTCGTACTTGCTTTAAAATTCAATGCAGTAAGTCAACCGTCTCTTCCATAGTTTTTCAATGGTAACGTTGCTGCAGCAATGAAATTAAAAGGGTCGACATCTTGACTTGGAGGACTGTGATGCATCGACCACTATAATTAAACGGCTACAGCAATTACTGCAGTGCCTCAATTCTCGCACTCCTTATGTCTCTCCTCCTCCCTGAGGAAGGGATCAGAAGGATGGATGATAAGTCATATTTAAATAGCTGCTTTTGCTGGTTTGCATAATGACTGGCATACATCTCGTGTTAATATTTATTGGTTAATACCAGATTTCATGGAAAAATTAGTTAGATTTCTTTCATTTCCTTTTGTTAAGGTTCTTGATATCTTCTTACTCTTATTTTGAAAAGTGGGAAGAGGAAGCTAAGAAGTTACATCATCAGTATCACTTTCTGTCTGATAATACTGCCTTGGGATTGAAAGTAACTATAAGGACAGCACGGGAACTATCTCATTTTCTTGGAGGCGGAATGTGGATTCCAGTACCTAATGACCGCCCGATGTATTTTATTTCTCCAATCAAATGGAGTGACAGCGTTTAATATAGTAAGGACTTTGACAATTTAGTAGGTACTTTTTTGTGTTCATTAGTGTTTACATCTTTACATTGTAGAGATTCTTGACTCTTGACTTGAATAATGAGGATCGGAGTAGAGGTGGGTGAAATAACAACCCCATAGCTAAGCAGTTTGAGAGTGCATATAAAAGGTTACTTGTGCGCCAAGAAGGGAATGTCTCCGAGTTTGAAAACTGTTAACTGCTAATAAGGGTATCAATATTTTTCACTTTTCAAACTCCATGCGAATTCCAAATCTTCATATTGCAAGGACCAGCCATGAACATGCTCAATTCATTCAAGATGACTTATGTGCCACCTTGGCCCACTCATGATCATCCGTACTCCCCCATTGTGGCCACAAGTTTTTTTCACTGGCCAAGTATCTGATGCACGTTGTGATTAATATTGCTGGATTTGTGCACAGGAAGATAAGATTACTAAAAGGCGAAAAATGCACAACAGCAATACAAGAATGTAATTCACTCTACCTTACATTTCACTATATCAGCACGCCTTTCTTCCTGGTGGCTCCTGTTTAAGAAACCTTTCTCTACTGCATCACCTCTGCACTCGAAGCCTCTTCTCAACTTGACGTGTGTTACAGTGACTTTGCCAAAGCTTTTGACACTGTCAATCATACGAGACTCGTACACTTCTACTGCATAAACTTGAAAATGTTTTCAATACCCACGGCCCTTTCGTAGAATTGCTTCGTCACTTACTGAACCTTGTACCTTACTGAACGTTCCCAGAGAGTGATGATAGACGGCGATTCCTCATTAAGTCTTTCTGTCCCGTCCGGTATCCCACAAGTCAGCGTACTCGGACCCTTCCTTTTGCTCTGTTCATGGACGACAACATTCCCTGTGCCTCCCTAACTCCTGCGAGATTCTTCATTTCGTTGACTAAAATTTTAAAAAGAATTAGTACTACAGACGATTCTCAATCAGCCCAATCTGCCCTCTACTCACTTGGAAGATTGGTGCGCAAGATGGAAACTGAATATTAATCCTTTAAAGTCAACCTTCATGTCACTATCTTTAAAATAAAAGCAGTCCCTGTCACCAACATATATATAAGGATCTCGTCGCTATCTTTGACAGCAAACTTACCTTTTCCCATTATCTCCGAGAAATTAAATCGAAAGCCATGTCCGTTGTAGGAATTCTATACCGATTCACTGAAATAACAGACCCTCTAGCGCAAAAACCCATCTTTAATTGGTTGCATACTTCCCATAGTGGAATGCTGCTCATTAATTCGGGAAACTGCCTGTCCCAGCAATCTAAAATTTGTGGAGCGCTCCCTTAAATTTTTTGCTTCTACTGTCCGCCACCGCGTTCCCCACCTCTCATCCCATACCGATATTATGTCCTCACTAGGAATATCCCCTTTGTCAACCCATCGAACAATCCAAGATTTTAATAGGTAGGTAGGTAGATTTAAGTTTGTATGGGTGCGTCGACGACTAAGGTCATTTGCACCACGCAGTCGATATAGTGTACTAAAATAAAAATTGGATACGTCGGCAATAGAAATAAATAGGAAAAGTATGAAACACTATATTAAATCTTATTTAGAAGTCCAGTTACTTTTAAAAACGATATAATTCCGCTTAGACGATCATGATCGTCTCCTAGAACTTGTTCTAGGTCTCCCCTAATACCCAGCTTTTCGCGCACAGTCCGGAATTTGTCACACTCCGTCAGGAGGTGTCGGACACTGAGAGGAGAGTCGCAGTCATCACAACGAGGCGTTATTTTCTCTTCTGTAAAGAGGAAGGAGTGGGTCAAGGCGCAATGCCCAATTCTCAACCTTGTGATGACGACTTCCTCTCTGCGACTGTTCCTGACGGAAGTGGGCCACACTGACGTTACCGGTTTTACGCTGCGTAGTTTGTTATTACGCACGTCCCTCCAAGATGTACTCCACTGATCTAGCACTTCTTTACGAAGAGTAGCCTTTAGGTCCTGGCAAGGGACCAGCGTCGTCGTCTGTTCAGGGATCTTTAGAGCCCTCTTCGCAGCTGCATCGGCCGTCTCATTACCGGCAATTCCCACATGTCCAGGGACCCAGAGGAAGGTTATGGTAATTCCTCTTCTATTAAGGCATAGGAGGCTGTAGTGTATGCTCTGGACAATGGGGTGATTGGAGGAGAAGGCGGAAATGGATTGAAGAGCACTCATAGAGTCCGTACAAATAGTGAACGCCTTAGCACTCTTCCCGATACCATCAAGGGCCATCTTAATGGCCAGCAGCTCGGCTGTGAATATGCTACACAGTGGGCTGAGTCTGGCCTCGATGACGCCGTGGTAAGAGGAGGTAACCGCGCATGAGCAGGCTGCGTCCGATTTAGAACCATCGGTGAATACGGGGATGAAGTCGGGGTGGCGACAGAGAAATTCATTGAAAAGACGCTGGTACTCTAGATCAGTGGTGTGGGCTTTCGGGCGGCTACTGAGACCCATGTGGATTTCAGGGGGTGGAATTATCCACGGTGGGTAACTAGAGTACCCAACCGGATACAAATCTGGGAGCCTTAACCTGGTTCCTTGAATAAATAAATTAAAGCGAACACCAAGCGGCTTTTAATTTCCTCCATTCGGCCATTAACGGAGATTCCGATCTAATGACCTCCCTCTTTTCTCCTTCCACATTCCGGGCCGCAAAACCCGTGGAAGAGATCTTCTACATCTACCTAAATACCGTCTTTCACTCTCCCAGCGATCTCTTTTCTACCGGCTTCCGAAACGTTTTAACCCTCTCTCTTCCACCCACCCCTCACTTGACCTCTCCGCCCCTCATCTCTCCTGTACCAGATGTATGAATCAACTAATGTTATCAGGTTGATCTTTTGTTCATCGGTACTTTTATTTTTATTGATAAATATACTTATTGTTATATATCCAATGTAAAAGGCTATTTGTGGCTGTTTTTTAATATTTCTTATATAAATAATTAGAAAATTAATGTGCTTTTGGCATACTTCAATGTTATTGTCTAATTACTGCTGTCAGGGGGTACTCCAAGGAGTCATGTGAGTATTTCACAATTTTGTCGTTCAATACATGGCTGCGAAAAATTCATGTGATCATAATTAGTGGTATATTACTACTTAAAATTTCTATTCTGGAATTATGCTGTATCTGACTTTCTAAATTACTTGACACTTATTTGTTATGAGTAGCCTATTTAAAATGATGTGTAATTGTAGAAACTTGAGGCACAAATCAATTATGCACTATTACCAATTTACTACTTCCTTTGTATTGCATATCTTACTTTCAACTTCTATTTGTGTTATATGACTAATGCTCCTGTGCTCTTATTTCATTTGTGCAGGATGACTACAAAGTGTGCAGGATGACTACAAAGTGTGCAGGATGACTACAAAGTGTGCAGGATGACTACAAAGTGTGCAGGTTATGTGGATGGGACAAAATAAACGAAGAGGTCGAGGGCCAAGTAGTCGTAGCTTCTATTGTAACCTTGCCAAGATGTCAATGACTGATAGGGAAAGGAGGAAGCAGCAGTCCCCTCTCAGGAGGAAAAGCCTTAACTGTACCTTGAAGAAATAATGGGTTAAGGCTGCACGTCTTTCTACTGAGATATAGGAGAATTCAAACTAAATGTGGCTGTCACTCATTGAGAGCGGTGCATATAACCTCTCATATAACTTTGTTATGATGATTTTTTAGGTCAGTGAAAGTGAAGGCTCGTGAAGGAGTAAAAATCGAAGACCTCCACCTAGTCTAGTGAAATCCTTGAGGCTCACATATCCAGCCTACCGAGTAGTCAGCAAGAGGCTTTTAAAGCCTGCTTTAATGCTTCAAAAGTGGCTAACGCCAAAGGAAGGCGCTATACCCTTGACTGGGTGTAAGAATGCCTCCTGCTCCGCATCAAGAGTCGTACGGCATATGAGCACCTCAGGTCCCATGAAATCTTGGCTCTTACTTGTGTTCAGACACGGGCAGTACTTGGATAGAGTAAAAGGGACATAAATCTCTCAGGAGGCAACTTTCTGTTGTATGAAGGAAAAGGCCAACCAGCTTGCCCCTGTGGAGAGGAGAGGCACCATACTCATGCTTGTATGAATGTTGATTTGTCTTATTTTTCATTGTTTAAAATGTTCGGTTCGTAGTATTATACAAGAGCAATTTCTTATTTTAATTATTCAAGTTTACAATGCGAATATTTTAAGAGTGTTGACACATTTATGAGTCAAAAACTCTATTGCATTAAGTGCTGTGTGCACAAGATGCTAAAGCTAAATCTTTGTTGTTAATATAAATGTAAATAATGCTGTTAGATAAAGTTGTTTATGCAGGTGCTCTGCTCATAGATGAAGCTGTCTACGTGTTTGGCCTTTGACCGGAAGACGCTGAAGGAAGGATTCAGTGACTCAGGGCCGGTTTATCAATGTCTGGGTAAATCTCCAGGTAGCAACCCGGAAGATAGCGCTAACCGCCGGGTAACTCGTGGGTACCGTTTATCCAATCCACTCGCAACTGCCGGGTAGCCACCCGAAGGACAGACCTGGCAACGTGGTTTTGAAAGACTGATTGCGGGCCAGAAGCGACCGCGAATTTCAAAGTCTATTCTGCGATTGGCTAAGGCTATAATAAGAGAACAAGATAACATCGATATTCTGTTCCAGCGTATATTGTGGAATTCATGCGACCAGTTGATCGGAAGGTAAAATTTTATTCCTTGTTTCGTTTCACCGTTATTGTTTTCCAACGATGGACAAAAAATTAAAATATCGTGGAAATAACTTCACTGACAGTAAACACAGTTGCTGCTGGAGGTAGCTCTAAAATACAAGAGCATTTAAGAGAATAAAACCACGAATGCTGCAACATGAAGGGAGAAAGATGAAACGTGGGATTGTATTTCCAGGGAATACTGTGCTTCCACCACCGGACAAGCACACGTTATTTATTTCTAATCATTTTATGTTAATGGAACGGTAATAGCTAATGCTATTTGCACGTTTTTTTCTTGTAATAAAATGCTATTCAATATTTTTTAAAGTCCCGAGACGCCAAGGGTTTAAGGGGAAAATACGAAACGATAAAGAAGAATATACGGAAAGATGCGGCTCATGAGAAGAAGGCACTCTTTCTGACGGGTGGAGGGCCTCCTGTAACGACCAAGCCAGTCTTACTCATAAACGGATAACCATTTCATAATGTCAGAAAGTTTTAAAGAAAGATTGGCATCTCTCCTTTGATATATTTGTGAGCGAACTCATGTTCCTATTGAGGGTTGAAGTAAGGCACGAATACACCTGAAGATATTTACTGACCTGGTGCCTGAATTTTCACATGGGTACAATCTATTGCAGCCAAAATCCTGGGGAATCGCGCAATCTCATAAAATTGCAGCTGGGCCCTCCTTATCTCATCCTCCCCCGTTGGCATTTCCAAAAAATGGCTGGCAATTGCACAGGTCACTCTTTTGATAATGAGGCAAGCAAAGGGTTACTAACACCAATAAAGTCTCCTGCGGCGATCCAGTTCAGTGGCATAGAATCGCAACGTCAGTAGGATTTGATCCATGGCCGACACTAAATTATTTCTAAAGAAATATAGGAAACGATATTTTAAGTAATCGGAAAGATTTTAACATGCGTTAATATCAAATGTAATTTACTACATTTTGTAAGAGACACGTTCAATGGAAAAACAAACAACGCAGTAAGAATATACCTATTTGTTGGATGTGATATCTCCGGCTCTATAATGTCATGAATGTCTTGCACAGTCCTTTTGTCGAGGCGAAATCTCGATTTAAAATCCACTTCGTCCCACAAATGGAGGTGCTTGACTCGTTCTTTGACGATGTGAACCCGTTCAGCGAGAAGCTGCGACGCTTCAGAAACCGGGACTGCCATTGCTGGGCTTGCAGGCTGGTGGGCAGGGGGGAGTTTTGGGAGCATTTGCACGTGATGATCCGGGTGGCCACTAAGGCGCAGGGACTCACGCTCCTGGCGGAGGGGCGCCGAATCGAAGACCTACTGAAGGGGCACGACATGTGCATACACCAGGTGTTTTCTTTCCTAAAGAAAAGGACGGGGTTGGCTAAGCAGGGGGGGGCTTATATCCACGCCAACTGGCGCCTGCTCTGCTACTGGGAGACCGCAGCGGGTTACAGGGAGTACGGGGACCTGCGGGAGTTAGAGGAGGAGACGTGTGACTGGCTGGTGGGGCACAAGGACCGCGGGCCTCCAGGCATGGAATATGAGTACGCAGCGGAGGTGGGGAGGAAAGTGTATGACCACCTGACGAGGCAAGAAGCAGTGAGGGAGCCCAAGGGCATCAAAGAGTGGGTGGAGGAGGGGCTGTGGATGAGGGGCCGGGTGGGAGACCAGGGAACGGTACCCATTAAGGTGGGGGACAGGGTGATACGCTCCCGGAGCATGAAGGGAGTGGAGGGGGCTCTCAGGAGTGACGCTGAAATTATCAGGGATATGACGACGACAACGTCAGAGCGGCTGACCGTCATGCAGAAAAGCGAGGGCGGGAAGGTGAGGGCCGTGGTGAAGGCCGGGAACTCGCTGATGCGGAAAATGGACTTTTTGAGCCAGTTTCTAGAGAAACGGATGGACAGCAAGTCCCCGCTCTTCCTCGGTTCGGCGGGGAATGAGGAGCTTGATTTGCGTATCCTGGAGCTCACACGTAATAGACGTATTGTAAAGGCCCCCTTGGACCAGAGCGGCTTCGACCAGAACCAGTCGAAGCTGACGGTCCTGATGGTTATCCGGGGCTACCTGGAATTTTGTCGGGCGTATTACGGCCATGTGGAAGGGGTGGAGGCCGTAGCGGACGCCATCTGGAAGACGGTGACTAGCAGGGACAACAAGGTGGTGCTGGGTGATAAGGAATGGGTATGGGGGAATTGTGTACCGAGCGGGTGGCGGTGGACCGCACTGCTCGACACCGACCTGAACTGGACAAGCTGCGAGATCATCGTGGAGGCACTGAAAAGAGGCGGAGACGTTACGCGCGTAGAGCCAATGTTCAAGGTTTTCCAGGGGGATGATGTCCTATTGGGCCTAGAGCGCGCCCGTCCGGCGGCCGCAATAGTATCTCTATACGGTGCATGGGGGTACAAGGTCCACCCGCAGAAGACTTACGTGAGCCGGACGAGGTCTGAATTCCTGAGAAGTTTATCTCTCACCAAATATGGCCTTCTCTCGATGTTGAAGAACTCAACCTCGTCATCACTATCATCGTCCAGTATATGTTGTAAAATATAATTATTTTCCATCTGCTGACAACGGAATTAACCGGTGGAATAGGTTTTGCTACTTGAATATTAGGTGCGGTGCACGTAATATATGTATGTACTAATACGAACTGCCGTTGCTCGCTATAAAAAGCTTGGAAAAGATGGAATAAAAAATACTATATAATGATACCTAATGATTAATAACTATGCCTGATTAGCTAATGATACGATGTTGGTGCTCATTGCGATGAAACTTCTGCAAAAAGCAGCAACTCAGATAGGCTATTGATAATTTGACTACGGCCACAAAATCAAACATTTTGTTTTAACGATGCTTGTCAGTGACTCGTGCTATTTCTTATCTACATACCTATATAATAATAATAATATGCAACATATAAGTATTGAGAAAACGATAAGACTTACTTGTTTACTGGCAAACGTAAGTTAAATACGCAGTATAAGTCGTCCTAACCACCGCTTGGATGCGCTGATGGTAGTTTATCTGACGGGTAAGAATTTGCGCGCTGGAAGGAGCTCTAGGCAAATCTATCCGGCGGGTAATGCTTAACCGATGGTAGATAAACGAATTTCTGAGATTTGACTGCCGGGTAACCTATCCGCCGGGTAAAACCGGCCTACCCGGAGGTGGATAAACCGGCCCTCGGGGGACCAGGATTTTCTTCGTGTTCAAGAAGCGTTGTTGGAAGCATTGATTGCGAACATTCACTAATCTCTCGATTACGACCCGGCCTGGAATTGAATGACACCACTCTCCTGACACTGGCATACGCACCACCTGGACCACGATTCTGGATTAATAAACCACAGACTTCGCTTGGCGCCTCCTTGTGAGGCGTCAATACACCAAGATGGCCGACCCTAACGGCGACCTTTCTGCTATCTCTACGGCGCATGAGAACCCGGAAGAGCCTTTCATCGCGGTCGCAAGGCAGCGAGTGAAGACCATCACACCAATTTACGCCACACCACCAACAGCACCGCGCCAGAAAACCTCAGACGAGGCCTTTGACACCACCGTTCCGACGTCAAACCGATACGAGGCGCTTAACGCCGCGAACGACAGCGGGGACGACATGGACGCCGACACGGCAGCTACGCCTTCAGCATCCCACGCTAAAGAGCCAGCAGCATCTCACCCGGCATCTCCTAACGCGGCAACCAAACGACCGAAAACGAGACGGCCACCGGCACTCATCGCTTACGACGTTGAGGACATCTGCGCCTTCCGCGACATCGTCCGGAAGACGGTGAAAGATCGATCCTTCACGATCGCCCACGGCCCAGCATACTCAAGAGTGATGCTGAAGACAGAAGAGGACTTCCGCCTGCTGAAGACGCTCTTCATTGAACAAGAAGCCCAATTCTGCACTTGGGAAGCTGGAGACGAAAACCTCGTCACATTCCAAATCAGCGGACTCTCAGAGCGCCGCGACGCGTAACTCCTTAGAGAAGACATGGAACTCATGGGAATCCAAGTCAAGAAGATCCGCCAGGTGAGGAACAACGGGCGCCCTGTCGGCGTCTTTGTTGCCTCGATCACACCACACCCTGATTGGCCGCAATCGCGGATGAAGAAGATCCGCCAGATCGGCGGAGGTCACGGAGAATATCCAGGAATTCGCCGACGCGGACATCACAACCAGCAAGGAGATCGACAGACGCAGCGCGGCCGTGACAGAAGCCATCTCGGGCGCCTTGGATGCTGTGGTGCCAAAGAAGACCATCCGCCCGAGGAATTATTTGGCGCTTCCACCTGAGATTCTTGAGAACATCCGGCGGAAGAACGTTCTCAGAAGGAAATTCCGGGCATCCAGATGAGAGGACGACAAGGCACGTATCAACATAACGATTTGTTGCATCCCCGACGACATCGCGGCATTCCGCCGCGATTGCTGGGAACGCCGCCTTGCGGCCTTGTCCACGGAAGACGGCTCCATCTGGAAGATGGCGAAATGCCTTCGCACGCTTTCGTCTGATGAGGCGTATCTCCGCCCGGAGAATTCTTCTTCTCTCATTTCTCAGGTGGAAAAAGCTGAATTCATGGCCGGTCATCTCGAGGAGATCTTCACCACAGCATCCGCGGAGCCTGGAGCCCCGGACCCGCTGACGGAGCCGTTCGTGCCGCCAAAGGAGCCGACACAGCCGCCGCCCATCATCACTGCAGGAGACCTTCGTCGGTATCTACGGAAGCTGAAGCGGAGAGCCACAACAATCTGCATCCAGCGCGATGCAGAAATTCACACGTGGTAGGGGACCATACACTATTACAAAAGCGCAATTAGCAAGGAGATCATGCACTAGTAATGATGTTTCAGCCATTCAGAGGCAAATGGGTGCAAGCTCTTTCATGCTTGATGATCAAGGGCTGTGCCTCTAGCACTGTGCTTCATCATCTAATCCTGGAGTGTATAATTCTCCTTGAGAATGCGGTATTCCATGTAGATTTGGTGGTTACTGATGGTGCCCAATGGAACAGGACGATGTGGAAGCACCTTGGCATCGATTCTTGCAATGCCAGTTGTGGCCATCCTTTCAGTCCATCAAGGAGGCTGTGGCTCCCCTCAAACTTTCCACATTTGGTGTAAAATGTGAGAAATGTTTGTTGTTTCACGTGAAGAAACTTGGGTTAGTATGACATAAAATATATAGATTTTGTAGTCTTGGTTAATGGAAACACTATAATTTGGAAGTTTTTAGAGTTAGCTATGACATACTGAGTTAATGTTAAATGAGACCATCAATTTTTATTATTTTCTGTAGACACCTGACGGCAAAGTCAAGCACAAGCATTGGGCGGCTGTTGTTCAACTGGATAACCATCATGGGTTCTAGTTGGAGGCTTGCCCTGAGTTATCTATGGACCGAATTTATCCAAAACCTTACCAAAAGATGAATATTCGTAGAGCATTTTGAGTACATCACATCATATACTAGTTCTTCGAGGTACTTTCCGTACTTCCCTTACAGTTGAATGTAGTACGTCAACCGTCTCTTCCATAGTTTTTCAATGGTAACATTGCTGCAGGAATGAGGGATTATTAGGGTCAACAACCTGACTTGGAGGACTGTGATGCATCGATCACTATAATTCAACGGCTACAGCAATTACTGCAGTGCCTCAATTCTCGCACTCCTTGTGAGGCCCTGAGGAAGGGATCAGAAGTATTGATGGTAAATCATAGATTTAAATAGCTGCTATTGCTGGTTTGCTAAATTGCGCTCTCTCCAACTCTTGCGGGATCCTCCTCTACGCGGACGACTGCAAAATCTTCAAAAGGATTTCGAATATTTCTGACTCCCAGTCCCTACAACTTTCTCTTAACTCACTGGAGGCCTGGTGCTCGCGGTGGAGACTCAAAATTAATCCTTCTAAATCAAAATATATGTCCTTTTTTCTAAAATCAACAAATACACACGGCTACACCCTTTTTAATCAATTAATTCCAATTGCATCCTCACATAATGACTTTGGTGTCACCTTTGACCCCAAACTTACTTTCGTTCCACACATAAACAAAATTAAATCCAAAACCATGTCTGTCGTGGGCATGCTGTACAGGTTTACTAGCATCACCCACCCACTCGCCCTCAAGACCATCTTCACTGGATGCGTTCTTACGATTATTGAATACTGCTCCGTTATATACTCAACAGCCTGCCCATCCAAATTGAAAGTTTTGGAACACACCCTAAATTTCTTCTTGTCCGTTGTCCGTCACCGTGTACCACACCTCCGTTCCTCCTCCCGGTCTGAGATTATGTCTGCCCTTTTTTTAATCCCACTGGCGACCCGTAGCAACATCTCTGACCTTGTCTTTTCCCCCACACAGCTATTAACGGTCAGTTCCGCTCCACAGAAATTCTTCCATACTTCTCTCTCCATGTCCCAGTCCGTCCTTTACGTAGCAATCACCTCCTCTACCTTCCAAAATTTCGACTTTCTCTCTCCCAGCGTCCCCTTTCTTATAGACTTCCTAAATTGTACAACTCTATCTCATCTTCCCACCCTTCCCTTGATCTCTCCGCACCCTTCTGAACGTTCAGCAACCACCTTAAAAACATCTCCCCGACTCTTAACAATCACCATAACAATTCTGTTTCTGTATCTCTTAATACTGACATGCTGATTTTCATTTTATTATGGTAATTTATGTTTTATTCTTTATTTTGTATACTATTTTTGCTGTTTTTGCAGATTTTATGTTAACTTGTTCACTGTAAAGGCCGGCACCGGCTGTTTTTGAACATTTTAAATAAATCAAATCAAATGGCTGGCTTACGTCTCGCGTTAAATATTTATCGGTGAATACCATTTTTATGGAAAAATGAGTTACATTTCTTTCATTTCCTTACGTTAAGGTTCTTGAAATCTTCTTACTCTACATTGAAAGTGGGAAGAGGAAGCTAAGAAGGTACATCAGTACCACTTTGATAATTTGCCTTGGACTTGAAGGTGACTATAAGGACAGCACGGGAATTATCTCATTTTCCTGGAGGCGGAATGTGGATTCCAGTACCTAATGACCAGCCGGTTAAACCTGGATGCTTCGGAAGTATGTACATCATACTCCTCCAATGAAAGGGAATATCAGCGTTTAATATAGTAAGGACTTTGGACACTTCAGTAAGTATTTTTTGTGTTCATTACTCTTTACATTGTAGAGATTCTTTGGCATGATGCAATCAGCTTGTGGGTCAAATGACCACCCCGACTCGGTCCTGTTCATACAGATGTTCAGGTTGATCAGCGCCTACTCCCTGGTGAAGCCTCCTAGGGGTATAATGTGTCTGGAGGAGATAGTTTAACCAGCCTCATGTCTATTAATGACATATCAGATCCAGATCATCGCTAGCAAAACTACAAAGCATCATGGACAGTATACTGGACAGAGGATGTTTAGATGAGGACATGCCATTGGTCATGGATAATGACGACAATTACCATGTACTGCATTCCAATGACTTTGTAATGTACTATTTCTCTAGGTATGTTGCTAGGAAATCTGTACGGTTCGCGCATTGTGATAAATGTCGGAAGAGCCCGCTCACAGATTCACCGGGTACCGAAGAATGCAGTGGGTATATCAATTATATAAATAAGGGTCACGTAATGTACTCATCTGAGAGGCTTTATAACCTAACTACTATCATGGAAAAGAAGGTCGTAGAAGTGCTTTCAGCGTCTAGGATAAATGTCGATACAATATTCCACCTTTTGGAGGCTATTGAAGAGTTACAGTTTTTGCCGCTGGTGGGTTGTAGGAATGAGTCTCTCTTTAAAAGAGGCTATAGTCCGCTTCTTTGTATTCACCATAGTGAACTTCGCCTGCAAGATGCAAATACGGCGATAACATCTCCCAGGAGAAAGCATTATCTCATTTTCCTGGAGGCGGAATGTGGATTCCAGTACCTAATGACCACCCGGTTAAACTAGGATGCTTTGGAAGTATGTGCATTATATTCCTCCAATTAAATGGAATGACAGTGTTTAATAGAGTAAGGACTTTTTGACACTTCAATGTGTATTTTTTGTGTTCATTACTCTTTACATCTTTACATTGTAGAGATTCTTTGGAATGATGCAATCATGCTGTGGGTCAAATGACCACCCCGACTCGATTCTGTTCATGCAGATGTTCAGGTTGATCAGCACCTACTCCCTGGTGAAGCCTCCTAGTAATGTGTCTGGAGGAGATAGGTTAACCAGTATCATGTTAATTGACATATCAGATCCAGATCATCGCTAAAAAAAACTACAAAGCATCATGGACAGTATATTGGACAGACGCAATTTTGATGAGGACATGCCGTTGGTCATTCATAATGACCACAATTGTCATTCATAATGACCACAATCATCATATCCTGCATTCCAATGACTTTGTAATGTACTATTTCTCTGGGTATATTGCTAGGAAATCTGTACGGTTCACGCATTGTGATGAATGTCGGAAGAGCCTGTTCACAGATTCACCGGGTACAGAAGAATGCAGTGGGTATATCAATTATATAAATAAGGGTCACTTAATGTACTCATCTGAGAGGCTTTATAACCTAATAACTATCATGGAAAGGAAGTTCATAGAAGCGCTTTAAACGTCTGGGGTAAACGTCTATACAAAATTCTGGCTATTGTAGGCTTTTGAAGAGTTACAGTTTTTGCCGCTGGTGGGTTGTAGGAATGAGTCACTCTTTGACAGAAGGTCCGCTTCTTTGTATTCACCAGAATGAACTTCGCCTGCAAGATGGTAAATAAGGCAGATAACATCTCCCAGGTGAAAGCACGACTACACAGGAAGATTGCCAAGTTGCGATAAATTGTTAGGTCGGTAGGTAGGTTTAATGGGTGCGTCGACGACTAAGGTCATTTGCACCACGCAGTCTATATTGTGTACTAAATAAAAATTGGAGATATCGGTGAAAACAATTAAAAAAGAAAAAAATTGCAACTAGGCCAGAATTGCTGAAATGTAATTGCCGTCTCCGAAACCTTGCTGAGTGATAAAATGCCCTCTATCGCAGCAGAATTGGATGGATATTCATTGATACGCAACGATTGGACTGGAAGTGTAGGTGGTGGTTTGTGCTTACGTCCTGAATTCCCATACCTACCGAACCTTCAATACCCCAGAAAGTGTTCCATTCAAACCTGAATACATGTTTGTCGAACTTGTGATAGGCTCTAAGGGATGCATCCAATCTATATCAGCTACCTGATGAGGCATTCACGCTTCTATTTTCACTAAGGACAATTTCCGGAGCCAAGTAGTGCCCATAATCCGAGAAAGGAGTCTGAGTGCAGAAACTGCCGAGAAACGTGGAGAGAGGTGGAGAAAGCCGAGGCGCATAGGAAACGTCTTCCGAAGCCCGGAGTTTCTTCGTAGGGCTACAAGGTGCTGAGGGTCATCGCGAGCCGCTGATTGTAATCGCCGCCGCCACCCTGCATCAGCTTCCCGGCTCTCCGAGAGAAGAAACCTCATCCGGCTAAAATTCGTAAGAATTCCTGTCGCAACGTGCCATTCCTCCCGCCCCATTACTCCCCCCTTCTCGATCAACGGCAGTCCCCGACTCCCGGCTAGCCTGCTTTGTGGTTGGCTTCGTTCATGTAGCATCGCGAGACTAGTCGCCGTGATTACGAGCCCCCGAATCTCAAGATTGTCAGATTTGCATCTTGATTAGTGGACTCCAGACCAAATTAAATTATTGCAAAAAAGGGTATTTTGTGTTATTTGAAGGTGACGCCGTGTGGGAAAAAAGGGTATTTTGTGTTATTTGAAGGTGACGCCGTGTGGGAAAATAGTATTTCTGTGTGTGTATTTGAGACGTGAAGCCTGGTCAAAGGAGTGCTTTTTTGTCACTAAAGGGTATACTTTTGTTTCTCGTATTTCTTATATGTTAAAGGTGACGCCGTGTGGGAGAAGTGATTTCCATTCATTAAATGTGGTTTCAGAAAAGACGCTTTTAAGTATCACTTTGTTGCCCAAATCTCCGATCTTCTTTCCCCCGAAAGCATTACTTAGGATTACAACGCGGTATTCGCGGAACCCAGGGAACTCAACCTGTGCCCTTGTTCCTAAATTCTACAAAAGTCTAATAGTGGAGGGGCATCACTCGCTTTTCGACTGCACGGTCTTCGCAGACCGTGACATCCTAACAGCAACCCTTTATTGTGGCGGAACCACGAATCACTCGCCCTGGTTAAATCCCGTGGGGAAGACCGAGGTCATATCCGAAAGGGAGGGTTGTGGTTCGGGGCTACTACAGTATATAAGAACAAATATGTTGCATGCGTTCGCGATGTGTTTGAAATGGGATTGTAATTACGTTGTCTTCGTTTGGTTAGTAATATTTTGTTATAATGTACAAGAAAGTACGCTTATGAAAATGACGCGTAGACATTTTATTACAAGTGGTTTTCTTGGTTTTAGTTTGAATTTGGACGTCAAGATTCAACTTACGTCGCATCTCATGGAACCAATTAACGATGTAAGGAGGTATACCTGTATTAGTTAATTAGACAATATGTCTGTACCTTAACCCTCCCTTGGTGTTACACTTACTGTTAATTACTCAGATATGATAAAAATAAGCAAATAAAGTAATAACACCTTACATTGGTATCTTAATATCAAATTTGCTTCAAATACGGCCAATGTCACCCCGGCTTACGGTATCCCCAACGGCCCTCTACCCATAGCACATCTGATAAGTTAATACACCTTACCATAGCGGATTGCAACTTAATTCTTAGGAGCAACCACTGATTAACTAAATGTTGACTTCAGATCGGAGGAAAAGACAGGAGGTCTCTAGCCAGAAAATAGGGAAGGTCACTTAATGGATTATTGTGATGCGTTGTAAAATAGAGATACCTGTAATCTCATTTACTCCTCCCAACTATGGGAGTTGAGAATGCTTAAAGTGCTGAGTTTGAGGCAAGAAAACCTTTGAAATGTCAGAATTTGTGGATTAGGCATTCAAAGTATCCAGTGGATTACAAGGCAGCCAATATTGCCACACAAGTCTATGCCCAACTGTTAGGATATATTCATTGCTAACATTTAAAATTCTTTCGGGGTTATTGCCCCACCCTTTTAGTCGCCTCTTACGACAAGCAGGGATACTGCGGGAGTATTCTCTATGCCCCCACCCGCAGGGGTTTGCTGATTTTTGCTAAAGGAAAAACACCAAGCAAGAGGGATTTAGAAAATAATTACTGAATGTATTACTGATGGAATGAATGAATGAGGCATTAAAATGGGAAGAATGAAGGATTGCATTCAACTTATCTTCAGATTAAAAAATTGATGAATCACAGAGGAGCTCGCAAACATGACTAGGCTTAAACAACAATCACATGAACAAGAGATGGCTGCTACACGTGATCAACCCATGGACCCTTCAGCACAAACTCACCTTCATAAAATGACCCGCACTGAAAAAAACTCCAGGGCTATGGTGCACAATTTATCAGAACACTATGCTTTCTTAGTGGCTTAGGAGACCAATTGCTCCAGCAACAATGTTTGTAAAATAGCAATTGTGTAACTTGTGCAATGCTCTTGGCTTTTCTATTTACATTGCCTACAAGGAAAAGCAGTCAAAGTTTCTCCCTCCAGATCATGAATATTTCAGAGAATTTTAGCCTCTCATCTTTCTAACTTATTTTTGTTACTCATGGATGTCTCCATTCAAAGAGTTCTCCCCTTCTTCACATCACATCTTTCCAGCAACCTAGTACTCCTGTATTCATAAAGCAAAGTATTATGCATTAATGGTTAAATAACAGGTTATAAGAGGCTACAAACCTGCTATCCATATCTGCATCCTGCCTATCCATACCCTAGTCATCTCTTCCCCTCCCTGCCCCTATTCCTTAGATTTCAGGCCTTATGACTTCAATATAGCTCTTCTGGCCATGAAAACTAAACCATTCTTTTTTGTTTTACAATAATAAAGAAAACTTGATACTTACCATTTTGCATACCATTTTAACCAGCAAATTTTCAAAAAGCAAAAGCTTAACTCACTCTTTGTACATAATGCACTCAGTAGTAAATAATATTTTTATTTTATAAAATATAAAAAAATAACACATTCCCTGAGGGAGTAATCAACAGAGTATTGTATACATGCACTGAAATGGATCCAATGACTGACAACAACTACCTATTAACTGCAACAAAGTAAATAATAGCACTGAGTACCAATTAAGATGGTAACATGCAATTTAAATACTTTCACATCCTTTTTCAGACTGAATGAAGCTAACAGTACAATAATTCACACACAAATAGCTCCAATAAAGTTAACTTCCAGGCATTAGAAAATTTCATTACCTTGAGGGCATAAGAGTATTATCAGTGTCTCATCTCCATGTATAATTTCAAGAAGATCAATATACATAACATATCAAATCTTGAAAAACCACCATCAGTGTCTCATCTCCATGTATAATTTCAAGAAGATCAATATACATAACATCAAATCTTGAAAAACCACTGCCACATCCACTACTTCATAATTATATGATTTTATACAGCACTATAATCAATGAGATACAAAAAAATACTTAAAATATCATTTGAAATCTTATCAATTTGAAATACCAGCAACACTCCACAGTCAGAGTAATGGCACATGGATTTAATTTGCCACTCATCATATGAACATTCCATCAACATAAAATAATGCTCTCTACAAGCCAGTTTACAAGATAACTACAAAAAATTAATGTAAACTGAAAAATGTACGTAAAGCAAGTTTTAGTCAAATTAATCCTAGGTCCCATCATACTTGTAACCCCTAAAAAATTTTGTTATAACATACCCAGTAGAGCTGGATTTATGCCTGAGAAATAGGACAATATAAAAGGATGGGTATAAAATAACTCAGCTCAAATTATAGCACCCCAATGCCCTACAACTGCAGATATTGTTAGAGCACAACATCAACTCTTGTTAGATGTTTTTTACCCCTATAGTAAGAAAGCTTGTCCATACCTCCACAATAAACGTTTTCTCCAAACAACACAATCATACTACTACATGTGATGAATGTGGCCCCAGACAACTTACTAACACCTTTTTATTTAATTCAAAAAATACCATAAAAGGTTTTCCAAGTGATCTCAGAGCAGAGTCAAAAAGAGACATATCCTTAGTCACAATGATATATGAGACATCTATTTCCTCTTATTATCCTTTGGTTTAACCCTTATTCTGTGGTAAGCATTGCTTAATACTCCTCGAAGATTCCAAATGTTTTCAAAACTTTCAGGCTGAGTATTGTAAGAGGAATCGACTGCTTTCACCCATATTTCCACCTGTAAATGAAAATTAAGATAAGAATTCCCGAAAGAGCCCAACTAATCACCAGAAAAACTGGACAGCACATTCCTTTCAATATCTTTAGATCAAATTATTAGCCATGCACAGGAGAAATATTAAAATATACTCATTATATTATCATCCCCATACTGTAATCTCCCAAGATAAGACTACCTTTTTTGACACACACTCAACTGAAAATACCATGACTCGTCTTAGATTCAAATACAAAGTATACCTAAATGTTCAAGCGACGATGTACAATAAATACCTAACATATAATTAAATGATTCATAAAAACATATAACACATGATAACAAAGCAAAAAGCAAACAAGAACTATGGAAATATTATTACAGTGGGAATAATTACTGAGTCAACAAATAACGATCTGTTTTGTCTACAGCATTTTGATCTAGCATATCATACACAAAACTTGAAGAAAAACAATTGAATGCTGAATTCATTTGAGTTTCACTTTATGTTTATCAATAAGTGGTGCATTCATGGTTGATCTATGAATTAAGTACTTAACACTGAAGAAATGACAGATCATGTTACAGAATGAGTGTAACACAAATATCGCTTAACTCCAAAAGGCACATTAACAAAAGAAAGTAGACTGTCAACACCAATTTTGTCTATTTTCATACTTCATACCCAACCATAACTGAGACACATGAAGAAAATGTGATGTATTTGAGCCTAATAAGATCAAAAAGAAATCTTTAAGGGCAAAAGACGGCAAGCTACATCTACCAGAAAATCATTCTGTGATCAGGGTGTCCACAAAAGTCAAAATATCATATTCAAGCATAATTCCAGGTTTTCAAGGCTAAATTTATACACATTTCCAGGCTATTATATCACAGTTTTTGTACGAGTCAACATCATATTTTTCAAGTTCTATGTAGAATATGGATCTTTTCTAGCTTATCCCATAGCATAATATAGATAAAGCAATAAAATAAGAAAAAAGTGATAAATTAAAGTAATTAAAAATGCAGTTTTATTGGTAGTATGAGACTCTCTTTGTTGGTTTGGAAAGATAAACTACTTGTCGTTTAGTACGGATAATCAGCACTCTACCGTATTCGTAACCGATATTTTAAAACTGTTACAAGACACGGAGAAGAAACAATTATACGGGCCCAAAAATATTGGGTACATGTATTGGTTTAAATATCACTTTAGGCATTTGTTTGTGTATCATGTCCTTGGCTTAGTCCGATGCGCAATGAATGAGAATAAAGGCTGGACACAATCAACGTACACATCTGACGTGAGATGTTTCAGTGAAACGTGAGACGGAAACTATTTCTCTATTGGACACAATCAACGTACGCAACGTGCGAGTCCGGAACAGTTGACGGACGAAATCTGACGCAAAGGAACTCCATAGCGAATGTAAAAAGGAGCTAAGAATTAATTTACAAGACTGCAGAGGTACTTACGTATTCCATGCCGTTGATGAAGTTACCATACCATTTAAGTTTCTTACAATTAATAAAAATTAATTTGTGAAAACCGTGTGTAATTCTTCCTAACGAAATGTCCACTATCTCCAATGTCAACAATGGCAAACAAGCTTTTTCATGTCATTAATTAACATATAAAATCACACTAAAACACAAGAACTTCAAACAACTGTTCATTCATTGATTCCCTCATTGGAAAAAAATCGGGGAATTCTCTATGCTAAAATAAAAGACAGAAATAAGTTTTACAATGTTTGAGACTAAAATTTATATCAGAAGAGGTATGCATCCTACTTGTATCTTCTGGCTCCTTATCGCCAACTCCTGGGACAGTTTCCATTGGTTTTCCTTGTACGTGATACATGAGAGGTGGGAGATGACCATCTCTCACGTACACGTCTCACGTTAGGTGCTTATTATGTCCGTTTCCGTTCTCCTACCCATGCACCATCCCGTCATATTTCACGTTATCCATTTACGTTGATTGTGTCCCGGCCTTAAAGGGCACTTGACATGATGCTGAAAGCATGCATTCGACAACATTCGAACAGTTAACCTCTCCGATCCACACAGCACTGACGATACATTGCGCCTAACTATGTTTTCGTCATTTATTTATTTATTCATACCAACGGCAAAGCCATTACATTTGTACAGTTATCAAATAATACATGTATCTTAAGGTCATCGTTGTTGATCCTATTTATAAAATAAGGATTTTATTGTCTTGGATTAATAATTTTTAAAATTCTCAACTCCGATGAGAAAATCACGAATAATTCACGAACATTTCCCTGTAATGAAAATTCACGAATAATTCCCGATTTTCCCGGTCTGTGGACACCCTGGTGACCTATAACCAAGCCGATTCCATGATGCTAGAGATATAAGAATACTACCTGCAAATACTCGAAAATATTTGATATTTGGATCTCAAATAATTATGCTAAGACAAACTTCGAATGCCTCGAATATCATGCCACACACCATTGAGCACCTATATAGTTCTATATTTGGCATGTTGATGAACTACATCATATATGCCGCAGAAGGACGGCAGAGATATGATTCTGTAAATGGGTATCTCCGAATTGAAAAAAAACATTTTCAGCTAATGGAATCACATCGAAACTGTGGTCTTTTCACCATAAATCTCACAGGAACTAGTCATTTTTCCTGATTTTCATGTGTGTAGAAATTCACTTCAAATTTACCATTACAGAACTGAATAAGTCCATCATCCCTCACAAACTCACATTATATGCCAAAAGCCTGGTGCATGCCGGTGTGTTTTATAATTCCCTTCCACCAGAGATGATGGCAGTCACTTCTATAGAACAATTTAAAATGCAGGTAAAACGTTTTTTGATTGATAAAGCCAATTACTCTGTGAATGATTATTTTAACAATGTTTTTGATTTAATGTGCACTATGTAACAAGTATTTTTTATCATATGTACGTACAATGTAACCATTGATTAAAGAGTTATTAGACTGCTAGATTCACTAGATAACTGACTTGTCCTATACTTGTACAATACTAGTCCCAGGACCAATAAAAATATTATTGATATCTTGATAATAATAATTATATTATATAATTATTATTATCAAGATTCAAACCATGTGTGTCACATACACAGCATTTTACTAGGAACTTCCACTGCATGGGAATATATTTAACTGTGAACTTACCTCCTCTCCAGTCTTAGCTTTGACAGGCACTTCTGCTGCCCACAATGTCCATCCCCAGTGCCTTGGGGTTTTGCTCACGTCCTTGGCGGTAAAGTTAGCCACTTGCCATGTTTTTCCCTTGTCAGCCGTGATGTCTACTCTGATGATTTCCCGACCACCACCCGACCAAGCATAACCTAGACACAAAATTAATTCCTGTCAATGATTTTCAAGAATGTCAACAGACTAGAAAAGTGAGCGACAGTTTTTATCAAATTCAGATTAGATTAATCAGCAAAAAATAGCTATAGCTCCAACAGCATCAAAAAGCAAAAATGGTGGCATGCCATTACTAAATCAATCAGCTTGTAGTGAACCAAGAGCAGACCGACGCTTTCCAATCTCTTAGTCAATAAACTTGATAGCTTAAAGTGAACATCACACTCCTCATTATTAGTCATCAATCCTCAGATTGGTTTGATACAGCTCTCCACTGAATTCTTCTATCAGCTAATCTCTTCACATTTACGTATTTCTTCTCATTCATATCCATAAACATCACACTACCAACATATTTATACAGTAGAGTATTGTTATTACAAACTAACTTATGTTATTACAAAGCAAAATTGTTGGTCCCGATTAAAGGGGTATCCCAACTTATTATAAAGGAAATGATTTCATGAAATTCCCGATATCACAAAATTATGAACCCTAGTCCCTGTCACAGTAGAAATATAAAATTTTATAACAAATTATAATGCATAAACAATGGCATTCATGTAGTCATCCACAATGCTGCATTAAAAATCATGAAGCTTAGCCACTTGTGTCATGCCCAAAAACTAGAAAACGTTCAAGTAAAGAAAGGAGGTAGGTAGGTTTAGGCTTGATGGGTGCGTCAAGAACAAAGATCATTTGCACTACACACTATCTAATTGGATCACAATAGAAGGTTTGTATGCCTTTATTCATTAAGGTGGTACATAAAATGAATTTTTAAGAACACAAAAGAGTGTTATTTTAAATAAAGGCCAACTGGTATTCCTGAGGAAAGTTGTGATCATGATCCCTGCCTGGAACAATTTGAGAATCCCTTGATGCCTATCCTATTTCATGTAAGCCTGTACTTGTCACACACTGTCAGTAGGTGTCACACAGTGAGGGCAGTTGTAATCATTGCATTCAGGTGGCATCTTCTTGTCAATGAAGAAGTATGAGTGGGTCAGTGTACAGTGCCCAATTGTTAGTCATGCAATGATGACCACCTCCCCATAATTCACCCTAGTGGAAGTGGGCCACACTGACGTAAATGCATTGATCTCACAATTCATTACTGGTTGCGTTTTTTAATATGTAACTGCCCTACGATTTCTCTCCATAAAGTAGACTGCATGTCCTGGTAGAATACCAGTGTCGAAGCCTGCACAGGGAGTGCAAGTGCCGTCTTTGCAGCTGCATCAGCCTTTTCATTTCCCACTGTTCCTATTACTGGAAATATGTTCAAATATATCCTGCGTCTCAGTTTTTGAAAGTTTTTACAGCTCTGATAATGTCCAATAGCGAGATTTCTTTCCATCGAAACAGAACACTTTCAGTACAAAAATTTTGAAGGAGTTGAACAGTCCTGACCTTGCCAGAACTGACACCAGAAAGTATATTCTCAACAGTGTTATATGCCACTCTGTTCTTCCATCGGCATAAGGTCTTTTCCTCAGCACAAAATGTCCCTTGTCTTAGTTACGCTAGTGTATCTGGTTACAAAGTTCTGTATGTATCATAAGGAATGATGCCTAATGTTGATAGGAACTCAATAATTATTATGATGATAATGACCAAACAGCACATTTCGTATATACTATCAGTGCCAAAAGTATACAGAGTTGGCTTGGAGGCTTGATGTCCCAAAAACAGAAGAAGCAATATTCATAATTTAGGCCTAAGTTTAATGCAGGCAATGGATTTTTTCACACAACCTTTGAGGCATATTTTTGCAGTGAGAATGAACAATGGCCCAAATTATTTTTAACCTTTTCCACTCGGGTGTTGAGTGGTACTCGACACAGCATAGCTCACTACCAACTCGCGTGTCGAGTGTCACTCGACACACAACACGTGTAATCCAGGGGCATTTAAAAATAAATTCCGAGTGGACTACTGGTATAGAGGGTGAAAAAAATCGAGTGCAAAGGGTTAAAGTCATGGAGGGTAGTGTCACTTCGGCAGTTGTCACACCAATATGACACAGGCATTATGACACAAGTAGGACTAGGTTTAAAATGATTCAATTTATTTCTTTACGTTATTCATTCAATTTAAGAAACCTGGTTTCCTCCATAATTATGCACCTTGGAGGCACATGGCAAACACCTTCATCTTAATTTTAAAATTTCTTATGTGAATCAATAAATTTCATAAGCCTTAACATGGCACAATACTTTACATGAATTTAATATTTTTTGAAAAGGAGTTCGGAGCGAAGGCTGACACGCACAGCAATATAAGCACTGAGTAGCCCAAACTCTAGTTTAGGGTTGATGGTAGAACTTTGAAGTTTGCCACTATTTCAACATGCTATTTACTGCTTCTATTTTACTGCTGCTATTCACTGCCTCATGCGTTGATTTTTTGTACTTCTCCAAGGGGATTCACCTTTTAAAATTATAATTTTATTTTCACCATATGTTTATCCATGGCTGATTCTAATCACTTGTCTCACTTTAAATGTCACAAGAGATAACCATAATTAGTGAACCAGAATTATTTACATGCAATGTGATTTGGACCTGATAAAATGAGCGTGCAAAAAGGAAAATGTGTTATCAAGGAATGTCCTGGTGCAAGTCTAATGTAGATTGATTATATGAATCATAAATGAAAATTAATCATAAAGAAGATCAGAATCAAATAACAAATGAAAACATGTAGGCACCGGTCACCAGGTGAATAACCATCCACCTAATAACCTGATAGTTGCTGATTGAACCTCACCTTGGTCAAGGATATTTAGGTACTTTATTTTATCATAACAACGGAACTTATGATCTCCACAATAAAAGAATTGTCAATTGCCTCAGAATAAAGTCACAAATCTAGTTTCATAGATATTCACCAAACTGTGCAATTTATTTTAGATATTTATATTGAAGGAAAATGTCCTGAAATAAGGATGTCACGGAAATTATATTTCAATAAATTTTTTCTTAGTGTCACTAAATGTTCCGTTTGCCATAAATATTAATGTTAATATGTACCACATGTATTTACATACCTCTAACTTTGAGTTTTCCATCAACAAGCGTCACAGATTCACCATCCACAGGGTCACATACTGCAGAAATGACAGGAAGTTCTTGAATAGCTGGCGACTTAGAAAAATCGACAGTGTCCCAGTCCACGCTAGGAGAGAATCCTTTGTAATCGCCCTGTTGCCAATGCGAGTCACTCTCTTTGCCTGAGACTGTGATCTTACCTGCATAAAAATTCAAAAAACTGTTAATTTACATTCCATAACCAAATGGCTTCTTTGAAAATAATCCATAAAGGACCACTTTTAAACCTCAGATTGGGTCAAAATGACCCATGCAGTCATTCTCTGCCACAGCATATTCAAACCCAGGCCTTCAGGATCTTAGACTGGTAATTCAGCCACCATGAATTCCATTATTCAACAATTAAAGCTTCCTCCATAATATACTTCCCTCCCAAGTTAAATGTTTCTGCAGAAAACAAGAAGTAACCTAGAGTAATTCACATTATGGATCCTTTCACTGTGTTTTAGCAGCAACACTCCCTGTATTACTTTCCACATGCCTTAAAGAAGATTTTCCCATCATTAAGAAAATATTCAGATGAAGGGACCAAACTTTTTTGGATGAAGTGAGGTAGTCGACGACAAGCTATCCTCAACTACTCATCTTCACTGGTGAGAGGTAGCAGTTTCACCAGAAGGCACTGATGGCGAAGATCCAGAGGATTAGTCCGGTATCAACTAACATAGCTTCGGGCGAGAGTGAAGTTCACGGAATCGGAAGGAGTACTGCAATGTGGAAGGCAACGGGAAACCACCACATTACCCTACCTAGAAAATGCAGCCTTGCATTAAAGTATAACGTGATGAAGTGAGGCTTTCAATTCCCAGTGTTAATACAATTCACAATGTTCAATCCCCCCAGGAAAACACTATTCACACAAAAATATTTTCAGAACAGATACTTAAATGCTGCACTAGTAACGATCCTTCTAATTCATAAATCTTTTGAGTTCTTCAGATACAGATTCTTTTTTGGCACATGAACATATTAGCTGGTGTTTTTCAACTTCAACGCACATAAGAAAGTGAACTTCAGCAGAACTACACAAGGCTTGGTTCAAGTACTGTCCAAAAATGGTAAAGGTCCCATTTTTTTTAAAGTCACGGAGGGTAGTGACTTTCATGGTTCGTCATAGCAATGTAAAAATAACAAACAAAAAGAAACTCTAATAGAAAATGAGTCATACCTTTGTCATGATGCACTTAAAGTTTCAACTCTTTTGCTTAATTCTTTAATGTTATTCTATTCAATTTACTTCTATTCTACTAAATCTTTCAGTTTTCTCCATAAGTATGCGGCTTGGAGGTCTATGACCAACTCAAGTCTTCCTTATAAAATGTCTATGGCAAATCAATTGGCATCATAACTCTTAAAATACCAATATATTTATTCAAATTTTATATTTTTGAAAATTGGTCAGGAGGGAAGGAAGAAACACTGAACAAAATAAGTGCTGAGAAGGGAGTCTTTACTTCTAATTTGAGTTTAATGCCCGTGGTAGATTACATTCTTCATGTTATTTCCAAATGCTTCATCCGTGGATTTTCATCAACTTCTCGGAGGAGTTTGAGCTTTTCATTTGATATTTTTTTTCACGACATGTTTCCATGGCTAATTCTTAGCACTTGCCTCACTGTTAATGTCAAAAAGTACTGGTGATCCCGGTATTTGATTCACATTATTTATCATACAAATGAACATTGTAATAAAATGTATGACTTGCTGAGGCCCTTTTACTTCTTCATAAACATTTTTACCATAATATAACAATCAAAATACAGTACAACCCCTTATTTATGCTTTTCTAGGGACCGATAGAAAAAAGTGTAAAATGCGGGAAAATGCAAAGTGGGGAAAGGACAATTTTCTGTTTCAAATACATACTTTACACAATAGTGTAAATATATAAATAACAAACACCCATAAACTGAATTAAAGCAATATTAATAATTATTATTTAAAGCATAGAGTTGTCCTGATTTACTTTTGTACAATATATTTCTACCAATGTTTCAACTTACCCAACCAACCATTGGAGGTTGTCAAATTCTTAGTTCCCAAACTTATACGTTATGCAATGCCTTTTCTCTTATGACGTAGCCATTCATGGTGATATAGGACGAACTAGAACTTAAAATCCACTTTTAAAGTTGGTATTCCTTCATACCATGATTTCTTGATTTTTCTTTTCAACAGCTGTCTACACTAGCTAGCATGTTACGGAATCACATTGCGACTTTTCATAATTGCATCGATTGTAGAGACCAGTAATCTTAGATGTTTCAGTATATTAGTGCGAGTTGCATCGTGAGAATCCACAATTTTATTTATGCCTAAATTGAAAATATTCTAGTTGCTGCGAAGGCTCCCGCAGTAATTAGAAGATTACTTGAGGGTTTCCCTTTTTTTTATTCCGTGTTGGTTCATCTTACTGCAAGACAGTTTCACCGGCATACCAGATGGCATCTTCAGGTCAGAAGTATAAGAAATATATAGAACGAAGATAGAGGAAATTTGATGGGACACGACCTTCGGACCTGAAGGTGGCATCTGGAATGCCAACGAAACTGTCATTTAGTGGGATGAACCAACGCGGAAGAAACCCGAAAACCCTCGAGTCAACTGAAAATATTGGAATTCGCATCCATTTCCCATTTCCAAGTAAAGTAAAATTGACGTTCCGGAGTAATTAAGGATAACATAAACAACACATGAGAATATTGAGCTACTTCGCTGGTCGGCCAGCGCAATCAGTTATCCAACGGCAAAAAATTTCTCAACAAAATAATTTTATTAATTTAATGCTGTTTTCACGCAATGAAACTAGTTTCAATAAGTTTTGTTTTATAGTAACGAGTAGTAAAACTTGCATTAACGCAGCGCAATGGTTTGACGAATGATCCCCTGTAATCGTCCACCAGTTATGTTAATGTATTTTAAACATTTCATAACGTCTGGGTAAAAATTCATTTTCATTATTTACAATATGAACTTCGGTAAAGCTTAAATATACTCCCAAAGGGGTTCCTAAATTATAAATCGCGTCCTATATGCATTCATTTCATAGTAGGAATCTTTTCCCGGCAAAATGATAGTGAGTGTCTGGCGATATTTCATCTTTCCATCAATAGTGGCGCTGTGTACTGCGCCGCTGCAACGCTAAGTTAAAATTCTTCCGTAAAACGGAGAAAATTACTGTTCTCTCTCTTTTTTTAGACGTGTATATGCACGAAACAAGGTAAAACAGTGTTTTGTCAAGACTCGTAAGTACGGCTAAATGTCATAGAAGGGAATTTCGTTTTTTTTAATCTATCACATTCTTACCCGAATCTAATGCAAATGGCAGGAAAATGGAAAAGTCGTTGTGTAAAAACAGGGTTCTACATACATAGGAGATATAGGAAATTGGCTGTGACCCGATAAAAACATTGTAAATTGCAGGAAAACGTAATTTCCAATAATGTAAATAGGAAGTTTTACTGTATTGTTTTAACTTACAATAATATTTTCTTAATGCAAGAGTTAAACCTCTTGTGAACTATCCATTGTCAAATTAATCTGAAGGGTGGTTATTTTCTGGAGACAAATTTGTTTTGGTCTTCCTCCAAATTTGCTAAAGAGGTAACCAAAATGCACTAACTATAATTATTTACATGCACTGTGACTAGGGCCCGAGGAAATGAGTGTGCAAATAAGGGAAGTATGCTATCAAGGAACATGCAACAAGAGTCCACTCTTGTTGGATTATGTCTCTGCCATAATCATGGCCAACAGTGTGCTACAAGCAATGAAGCTACAAGAAAAGAATGACTCAAATTTTAGGAATAGTGACCAAAGTTGCTGGAAACATGTACAATGTCTGCCACAACTGGCACACTGCTATGCTATTATTTTCATATTCACACAAGATAGACCTCATTACTTTCAGAAAACGTAAGATGAAATGTAATTGCAGTCACCTTAGGAGTATGAAATAATTACTAAGGCGGACAACTGGAATAGGTTCAGGATTCATTAGATCAAATAAAATGAAAGGGACACAAACATGGTCACTAACATACATATGACCTAAAAGCCAGCAAGTAAATGTGTTGCCTTTTGAAATGGCTATGTGGCCAACATAATTATAATTTAAATAGCCTTACCAAGCCATTTCACATTACGTGCACCGACAACTCCAGGCACAATGACACGAACAGGGAAGCCATGGTCACGTGACAGTGGTTCCCCATTCATTTTCGTGGCTAGAATCACATCACCATTGGGATCCATTGCTTTCTCAATTGGTATTGATGCCCCATATGGAACATTAGTAGGGTCCGTATCTAAACCTTCAAACTAAATAGAAAGAATATGTATAAACAATATATACTTCCGAAACACAATTTAAGTCGGCCTTAAATCACAATCCATGTTGAATAAATAATCACTGGTACAATTTCCACACTTAAATCCCTTCCACACCTCTGACCATGGTTTCGGCACATTATGCCATCATCAGGGTCAAATTGTACCAGCGATTTTTTATTCAACATGGATATCAACCATTTCCACAAAGTAAATGCCGATCGGCTCTCATTTATTTAATCACAAATTAATTTATCAGGAGCAATTCAATACAATAGTGTACATTCAGTCAGTCTCATACAAATGAGAATATTTCATAGCCCTTGGTAATTACAGTGAAAGCCCCATCTAACGAGTACAGCAATTAACAAGAAACTCGAAAGCGAGGAATGGCCTGAGGATAGGGACCCTGAAATTGCACGAATGGGTTTTTTCGTGAATTTCTTTATAAGAGCATAAAAATTGTTATTTTGATGTTTAAAGCCCTAATAAGTTAAAACTTGCCATTTTAACACTAGTGAAATTCACCGAAATTTCGCGAATAGCTTTTTACTCGCGAAATTTAGCGGTAGTTGGCTGTTGGTGTGATATTTTGCACGAAATTTCACATTTTTTAAACCTATTGTATGATATTTTGCGAAAAAACATGAAAAGCTTTAAGTTTTATTTTGATGCATATGTAAAGACTCGCAATGAAATATGTCCCATTCGGTATCATCAGTCTGATGATGCGCGTGACCATGATATCAGCATATTCTCCCTAGAAGGTATTTATGGTGGTGGGGTCCAGGCGCATTGTTTTTCGTCACGCCGCCGAAATGACTTGTGTAGTATTTATCCCTAAAGATCTTCAGAAAAGTTACCATTAAAGTAATTGCACTGGTGAAAGATGATTTCAGTAAGTCTGCCCATAGTATTAATGGGACCAATAACTACGCTGGACAAGGTTGGGCGAAAAGACGAAGTTGTCAAATGGACAAATTTCATTCAAAGAGCGCTCCACGTCTGTGACTGACGGGTGGAAATTACTCCTCAGGTAGACAAAAACAGATATTTAAAGATAAACTATAGAATTCACTGACTGATGTTGAGCATATGTTGCCGACTTTATGATAGGACTCCAGCACGACGGCATTCTCACCTCAACAAACTTATTCGGCCTGGTACCTCTGGTAACCTTGCCTCATTTTGCCAGGCAAAATGAGGCAAAAACCTCCTGCATACCTGAACATGCTGTACACCAGGCTGCCCTTCCTTCAGGCCAGCATCCCGCAGCACATCATAAAGACGAGGACCAGACCACACTGCATTCCCGATGGCACAGTGACCCCAATTCAAGCCTTTCACAGGTTTCACCTGAAATATATCAATGTAAGTGCTCTGATCCTGAGTGTGAATGACTCAATATCAGGATGCTCCTACTAATAAACTAATGTGCTTACACCATAGGAAGATTTTTTTCAGCTATTTTTAATGTTCATTAGTAATGACGTGTACATAAACAGAATACATATGACAAACATAGCCATCCGTAAAAATTTCCGACACATAATGTGCAGGAGGGGCTATTAGATAATTATATTATATGGTTATGAATTTTAACCTCACACCATCTGAACATAAAGTCTTTCTATGGACCATATGAGATACTTCTTAATCCTTTTTCATTGGCCTGTGTTTTTAATCTTATGATCAGTTCTAGGATATGCAACCCTTATGATGATTTACCACAATTAAGTCACCAGCTGATGACCCCACTCATAAAAGATGAACACAGAGGGAAAAGTTACCTATCAAGACTTGAATCCCTCCATATCACAATGATTGCTTTCACAAATTACGCATCGCAGAACGAACTGATGCATCACTCTTAAGAAAACATTGCAATAAACAAAACTGCTATTCCACATAAAATTGAAAATGAAAGTTAAAAAAGAAACACAACCATGGTTTCCCTGCAGTGATCTGCAGTTTCAAATTAATTCATCATGGAATGTCATTGATAAAAGTTCTTTCAAGATAGAAGTGATCCACAATATCAGGTCTCATTTCAATTTCAACTGCATTAATTTACAACTTCAGATGAATAACACTATGATGAACGCCTGTATATACAAACCAGGACTCAGGTTTGTTAGTCCTAGCCTCTTTGACTTTGACCTCATAGAGGACAGTGGTGTACTCTGATAACAAATGATTCACGACAAGGTAAGCAAGGCTAATTCTTTTACAGTCATACATCAATAGCTAATTCTTTTACAGCACACTCAGATCATCAAAAGAGGAAGATGCCATGGGTTCCAGGTTTGAGTCCCAGACAGGGTGAATGAGATTTCTCTCTTCTGAATTCCCACAAGTAGTTTATATTTTCAAAACAGAGTTAAAGTTCATCCCATTTGTACATAAACACAAATTACTTGAACTTATTCATTAATGAAAAGCCATTACTTTCCCTCACATCTAATGTTGATGCCTGACCTAGAGGTCATTATTAAAATTCATCATAATGGAAATGCAAACGACCATTCCACACATTTAACGAGCTACCTCACTTTCAGAAATTATGTGCCATACCCCTAAGACTGATCAACCTAGCCTGGTTAATAAAAGCGGGTGAAGAATTTTCAACCCTCCTCTTATAATTGTTATTTAGTATAGCAAAAAAACAGGCTTCAATTAATCTTTTGCTGGATATAAACAACCCTTCCCTTGGCACATACATTACAATTTCAGTCACTTCAAAATTAAAGAACTTAGGCAATTTTTATCCCAATATTTCACAACATAAATTCCACATAGCTATCACCAAAGGGCGTTTTTTATAGTCATTTCCTTGGAATATGAATCTCAGCCAAAGCTCCTTCTTTTTATGAAAGTTTGCTACATCAATCAATTGTTATTTAGTTATCTCTTAAGCAAATTAGTAATGAATGCTAATTGTAGTGAATCATCCAACACTTCTGCTCTAAGCTTCCATTACAAGATTTATTAGATAGCATGAAATTGGCTTTCTAAATGCAATTTTCTAGATATATCTATGTGCATAGGCAACTTATCAACAATCATGTTTTTTCCGGTTAATAAAAACCATATATACGCTGCTCAAAGCCAGTATTAACAAAGAACATGTCACATATATTTAGGAAACTTAACTACATGCTCCTTTATCTAATAATGTTTCTTATTCATTGAATCTCTTGACATCAATCCATTGTGTCGCAATACCTCAAATTCAACAATCAATTTTAACGAGTTGTAAGATTCATATAGTAACCTTAGACATTTCACTCCTCCTGTTTCCAGCACATTGAATTGCAGCGGTCACAGTATAAGTTTTATACCTGTCAAGATCTTTTAACTTTAAGGTGACATTCTTCACACCAATTCCAGTAATTTCAAGTTCGTAAGAAGCAGGATCAATTTCTGGTACAGGGAGATGATTACGGACATAGAAGAGGTCACTGTAATGTAAAAAATAAAAAAATCATCAATTACCAAAGAGACAAATCATTAGGTAGTCACCAAATTAATATTACACAGTAAACTATCGATAATATGAAGTCAGTAGGACCGTAAAATCAACACATCGTAATTTCAAACATTTTAAAAAAGTTGTGAAAAAAATTTTATTTTCGTCTTATCTAACTTTTGTTCTCTTCGACAACATTGTATAACTTTCATTGTCTTTTGTGAAAGCATTCTTAAAAGATGCATGTCTTAAAATATCGTAAAATTAGTACCTACTATGCCAATGCTCTTAAGTCGGCAATCGTAGTATTGGCAAAATTTCGTCCCACTACCGAAAAGGTATATAACACAACAGTTGAACATTTTTTTATAAGAATTTTATTTTCGGAATAGTCAGTAGAGAAGAGTGTCTGGTATGGATGCTAAAAATGGACATTTGCTTCAAACGTCTACACTGTTATGATGGCAGCTGGCCCAACCGCACTTTAGTTGTCTTTTATCGCCCAATAATAGCTATAAAAAAGCACGGAACTAAGCCGGTTTCCAGAAAAAAAATCATTCACAGGTTATTACTTGTAGCGTCTTCAGTCTATCGTCAGCGGAATAAATGATCTTGGAAGATAATACTGTTTATTTTTCTACTATTAAGACCTTAATGACAAATGGGGCGTGATTCGCCATATTTTCCACATCGTCTCCTCAAGGATTATATGACGGCCGGGGAGTTTGGGTTTACAGTGCGTGGAGGGTTGTGGAGAGTAAAGTGCCCAGTTTAGGGTGTACCTTTATCTGTCTTGCTGAGCTTGAAGAGGGAAGGGGTTGGGGGAATATCGTCGTGGAACGTCGGTGACATTCCTTCCTCTTCTTCTGGGCAACCCTGGGGGGCGTGTTCAGGAGGGTAGCTTCAAAGTGATGTTGATGATGATACTTGCTCATAAGATATTTGATATTATGAATTGTCGATTTTTCTGGTCCAATTGACTTCGTAATTTCGAGTTTCTACTGTAGTACATGGTTCATTCCATCAAAGCTGAGATTAATATTGCTGAAATTAATTTTTTCGATAAATTCTTAATTTATTTCAATTTTGAGAGTACAGTAGAACACATTTTTACCAACCTCTAATTTATGAAATAACACCAATTTACGAACCATTCTACCGGTCCCGATCTTTGTATATAGGAAAACCAAGTAAAATGACCTCCGTTTTACGAAACCCCCATTTCACAGATTTACGAAGTGAGAGGCCGGTCCCTAGGAGTGACTGACCCCTGTTTTACGAAGTTTTTGAAATGATTTTGTAGCAATGAACTCAGTACAATGGAATATCGATCGCTGTATACCACGCACAGGAGTAGCTGAAGCCAGATCAGTCATGTTGAGAGGGCCGTCGGCCCAAGTATTTTATATGGGAAAATGTTGAAAAATCTAATGTGAGCATAGTGCTTTTGACATGCTTAAACTATAGCAAAAATCCCAGAGAGTGATCATCCAAATCGCAATTAAATCCTAATTATATGAACAAAGAAAGAAATGTTCAAAGACATCTACTTCTCGTAAACAATGCCCCAGTTCATAAAATAAGTCTTGGTAATTTCTATTCCTTTTCTATCGTCACAAAGGATCCATATTAACTGTTTAAAATTAGCTATAAGATAGCCACCGCAACCCCAACTCAGAACTTAGTTCAGCCTTCCACTTGAAAGAAGCATTCCCATAGGAAGTTCTTCGTTGCATATGTTGTGGAACTTGCTTCAATTAAGAATACTAATTTGTAATATTAAATTCTATGTTCAAATCTTGATGCATTTTTAATATTTAATTTTTCATTAGAAGTGTTTTACGCCGTTAGGTAAGAATTTGCGATCGCAACTTAAACTTTCTGTACCCTGGAGTAAATAGTACTCACAAATCACTGCTAATGTCAGCACTGTAGAACGCATATTAAAAAAGAGGGAATTTCAAATTAACTAGGAGTAAAGTACTCAAATTGACTTGAATCAGCTGAGAAATATTATTGAATGTATTTCAAATGATATGCTTTCTTCAAAGAGGGCATTTCCTGGTATTTTCACTGAAATATACTGGGTCAGTTGGAACATTGTTTTGAAATTTCCTAGTTAGAATGCATCCCTGGCTTTCCCATGTTAAAATGGCCTCTTTAAACAAAAATCGACCAGCACTAAATATGTCCCTTTTGCTAATTAATTCATAACTGTGCATGCTTAAAATACTCTGTGGAATGAAGTAATTCACTTATTTCCCTTATTGTGAGATCTACCAACTTGAAGCTACAAGAACTTAATTCAAATGCAGCAGCAAAGTTCATATCATTATAAATTTGTAGAAAAATATTTACTTTTTTTTGGAATTCATGGCTGTGATTTTCATTCACTTTGAATAAAGTGAGTCTCCTAGCCTTATGAATAACACCTATGCTATACAGCGAATCAATACAATTGTGGTCTAATTTTTAAATCCTTTCAATTTGATGCAGATACAGTGCATACAGAGAATTTCACGTAATATCTGTTGTTTTTTCCCTGACTGAGAAGATTACTATTATTTGTTATAGAAATTAGTATGATTTCAACCCTGACATAACTATTTGACAAGTTTAGTACAGCATAGTGTTTAATTGCATTGAAAGTATACTCGCACTTCTGTAGGCAGAGTTTTAGTAGACATACATTTGTCACATATCAAGCCTCCTATAGGCACGATCAAGCCTCCTATGGGCACGATGTGCCTCCATGGACAATGCTCCATGCTGTGCGAGTTGTTGCCACAGCATGGGACAGTGTCACCACAAAAACTATTTCCAACAGCTGGAGATCAGCTGGTTTTGGTAACACACAGTTCCAGAGACAGAGGGGTTAGTGGAAGATAACCTCCAATTCACAATCCCCCTGATTTACAAAGCTCAAATTTTTGGGTCCCTTCAACTTCATAAAAAAGAGGTTCTACTGTAGTTTGTAGCTAGGTTAAAAACTGAACAGAACATGAAGGTGTAATAACACTAGAACAAAAGAGAGGGTCATCTTTTACCCTTTTCAATTTTCCATCTCTTTAGTTCTGTACCAATCTTAGTAGGTATTTCTGACTTTTATACTTTTAACATGCTGTTTATTCTCCAACTATTCTATTGAACTATTCTTGCAACTTTGGCACCTGTGTACCATTCAACCTAAATGGATGGGAAGGGGAATTTTTTTATCCACATCACTTTATTTGCAAAACATCACTAGGACTGTAGTGCTCTCTTTCTGAATCCCATAGCAGTCCTGTATCGATACACCAATACTGTAGGTCAATTCTCTTTTCCCTACTTTTAGCCCCTCCTCACCTTCATCTAACAGTCTCACAAAACACTTGCCATCAAAGAAGTCAGTCCTCGCTTTTCAAGACCTTAGTCAGGTGTGGCAGGGCTGATTGCAATGTAGTTTTTGTGTGGTAATACTGCAGTGAACTTTTCTTTTCTTTGAGATATATCGGCAGCCTTTTAATTTTCCAAATATAATTGTCATTCTTAATGAGATATCACATGGTGAATTTGAAGAGTCTGGCAAATATGAGTGTAAGTAATACCATATTAGAATATGAGGTTTCATTTCAACGGGCCATGAAAATACAACTGATCCTGAGCCAGATAAGCAGCCTACCACTAATGAGAAAATGCCACTAAAATTTCTGAAAGCAGCACTGATGAGAATGTATTTTAATAATCTTGTGATAGAAGGCCATCTCTTACATTTTCCTAAGTAAAATGTACATTATAATATTTATGATAGAAACACTCAGGCGAGGCTGAATAAAAACAAATGCTGGTTGCTGGCAAATGAAGACATGTACTTCAGAGACTACATCAAATCTGACAACTAATCAAACCGAAAGCACACCTCATACCCGGAAGAGGATGTGTCCAGAGGGAAACTCCACAGGCTATTGAAAGTAGTAAATTTGCATCTTGTGATAACCAATTTGATGAAGGTGGAAAAACTTAATGGAGGAGGAATCATTGCAATTTTTTCTGAAGGCCTCGTGACTATTTCTGCCACATATTTCCATCAGGAACGGCGACAATTCATAGGTAATATACAAATCCCAGCTTTTACCAAGGGGACTACGATCGATGCATCATACAGAACAGCATGTAATGTGCTGTCTTGAAGAAATGCCCATACTGGAAGACCCACTCAACAAAATATTGAGTGAAAAGCCAGGACCAACAACATATGCCAAAGACACTTTGCTGATAGCAAAACGTCAAGTCCTTGGTTAGGTACTTAATACATGATGCTAATGGTTTGGTATTCCTTGTTTCCTTTCCCTGACTTTGATTTACACAGCACTTATCCACAAGTTTATTCTACTGCTTCAAAACACTGGATGCCAATTTAAATTTCTGCTTCAATACCAGCTATTCATGCATTGCTGATGTTACAGACTTCAATATATGGCAGCAGCATTAAAAATACTTTAGGCACTTACGCAGGTGATAAGAAACTGTCCACAAGAAGACCAGGGGGTGGTTCAGCATTGTATGGCTTGAGGGAACTCGCCTTCAAAGCGGGATGCCTACGAGGCTCTAAAGCATACGGATCCTCCATATTTGATGTAGCTGACCTGGCATCCTCCTCAGAAATATTGCCTGTGACACACACAAAAATGAGCTAATGAGTAATAAGGCATAATGGAAAAAAAATGAAAACAACAATAATACAGTTGAAGTTGTGATGATGTGTGCTGAAAAATGCCTTAAGTTACCTCATGATAATTAAATAACCATAAACACACTATAAAGTCCACATTCAACAAAAATTTATTTACAACCTGGTTTTGTTTCAGTGCAACATTATCAAGCAACATACAGATTTCGTCACAGGTATTTATATACAGTTAGGAGTGGGGGTGGATGGATGGTATGGAGGGGCCGTGGGGGGAGGTAAGTGCGTCATTAGCTGAGTGATCCAGAGGTGAAGGAGAGGAGGAGAGAGGGGGTGGGGTGGGAGAGACTGGGAGTAAAAAGTTGAGGAATAAGATAAAGGATTGGAAGAGGGTGCTTTTGTTACTTCGGTGGGGAGTCGCTCGAGGCCTGGATGAGGGATGGAGGAATGGTTACGTCTCCAGGGGCTGGGCTAGGTATGAGAGGAGGGGGAGACGGTAAGATGTGTGCTTTTTGGGCGTGAATCGTCGATAATGGGAGGATCAGGAAGGGAAAGTGGGAATCAAACAAATATTCGTTGACTACATTGCAATAATTTGAATTTGAGCACTGTATTACAGTAAAACCCAGTATATATGTTATCGGAATTCACATTTTCCACAATTTACAACACTTTTAATCGTGTCCCATCTAATTTCCTATATCTCCAGCATATGTAGAACCCCGTATTTACACGACTTTTCCATTTTCCCGCTGTTTGCGTTAGATACGGGCAAGAATGCGATAGATTAAAAAAAAAAACAAAATTCCCTTCTATGACATTTAGCCATACATCCCAGTCTATATAAAACACTCTTTTACCTCGTTTCGTGTGTATACACTTCAAAAACAAGAGAGAGAGCAGTAATTTGCTCTGTTTCACGGAAGAATTTGAACTTAGCAGCGTAGCAGTGCAGTACAGAGTGCCACTAGTGACAGAAAGACGAAGTATCACTCGCGACTGTTTCAGCTATCGCGAGTTTCAACCGCAATAGAAACTTGCTATCCTTTTGCCGGGAACAGATTCCTACTATGAAATGAATGCATATAGGACGCGATTTATAATTTAGGAACCCCTACGGGAGTAAATTTAAGCTCAACCGACGTTCATACTTGGAAGAATAAAAATGAATTTTAACCGAGGCATTATGAAATGTTAAAAATACATACACTGAACTGGTGGATGATAACATGGGATCATTTGTCCAACCATCGTGCTGCATTATTCAACAGTTTTACCACACGTTACTACCAAACGAAACTCATTGAAAATAGTTTTATCGCGTGAAAATAGTATTAAATAAATAAAATAATTTTTTTGAGAAATTTTTTGCCATTGGATAACTGCTTGCACTGGCCGACCAGCGAGGTATCTCAATATTCTCATGTGTTGTTAATGTTATCCTTAATTACTCCGGAACGTAAATTTTATTCTACTTGGAAATGGGAAATGGATGCGAATTCCAATATATTCAGTGGACTCGAGGGTTTTCCGGTTTCTTCCGCGTTGGTTCATCCCTCTGGACAACAGTTTTGTTGGCATTCTAGACGCCATCTTCAGGTCCGAAGATTGTGTCCCATCAAATTTCCTATATCTTCGTTCTATATATTTCCCATATCTTCGTACTAAATATTTCCTATACTTCCGACCTGAAGATGCCATCTAGAATGTCAGTGAAACTGTCATGCAGTAAGATGAACCAACGTGAAAAAAATTTGGAAGCTCTTGAGTAATCTTCTAATCAACGCGGGAGCCTTCGCAGCGACTAGAATATTTTCAATTCAGGCATAAACATAAATTTTGGGATTCTTATAATGCAACTCGCACAGATATAGCGAAACATGTAAGTTTACTGGTCTCTACAATGGATGCAATTATGAAAAGTCGCAATGTGATTCCGAAACATGCTAGCTAGTGCAGACACATGTAGAAAAAGAGAAAAGGCAAGAAATCATGGTATGAAGGAATACCGACTTTAAACGCGGTTTTTAAGTTCTACATCCTCTAATATTGCCGTGAATTGCTTCTTCATAACAGTAAAGGCATTGCATAATGTATACATTTGGGAACCTTCAATGGTTGGTTGGATTGGTTGAAACATTGGTAGAAATATAATTTGCAAAAATAAATCACGAGACCTCCATACTTTAAGAAATAATTAATAATATTGCCTTAATTCAGTTTATCAGTATTTCTTATTTATATATTTACTTTGTATTGTTTAAGCATGCATACGAAACTGAACTTTGTCCTTATCCGGCTATTTGCATATTCCTGCATTTTACACTTTTTTCTAGCGGTACCTAAAAAAGCATCAATAAGGGGTTTTACTGTATTTCTATTTTTTCCCGCATATCCAATCTTGGTCCCTTAATCTCTTGGTGGAGTATTTCTGGGAAAAAACTACTTCGATGGCCTTGCTCAATTAAATGTTTTGTGAATTGAGAATTTAAGTTTTTGTTTCTTAGAGAGAGCTCCTTATCGTGTTCCTTAATTCTCTCTTTAGATTTCCTCCCTGCTTGGCCTACGTAGACTGCGTTACAATCATCACAATTCAATTTGTACACACCACTTTTGTGTAAAGTTGCAATCCTGTCTTTGGTGCTGTTCAGCAAATTGTGTAGATTGTGTTTGTTGTAAAATGCTGGTTTCACTATGTCCTTGGCTAGGATGTTGTTTATTTTGGTTGATACAGTAGAAACTCGAAAATACGAACTTCGAAATTACGAAATTTTGATTTTACGAAGCAAAATATTCGGTCCCGACCAAAAGGGTATCTAAGTGTATGTAACAGTACGCGATATTACAAAATAACGAAGTTTTAAAATTACGAACCTCGGATCTTGGTCCCGACGTGAAAAAGTTACTCGTTTATACGAATGATGATGGATCACAGTAACGTTTTCCGGCACTCCTTGTCAGAGTTAAACATCTAATTAATCATCGTCGCCGAATACAATCTGCACTGAATGTATTACCTGAACGATATCTCATTTTTCAATGCTACAATAGTAAGGACGACTTTGAATCGTAGGCATCGTAGCTCATAAAATATGAAACCAATCTGACATAAAATGCGTTCGGCTTTGTAACCATGAGTCCACAGAGTTGCCAACGAGTAAAGAAAACGTAAATTTGTAATTTAACTAAATACACATTCTCCCACATCGCCCAGCCGCGGAAATAGGATGTAGACGCCTGAATGAAACCACCCGGCCGCGTCGTCTAGCCGCGACGTCCAGACGCGACAGTTGGACGTGGCCGCTGGACGCCCCAGTGAAACCAGACCTTAAGGACGACTTTGAATCGTAGGTATCGTAGTTCATAAAATATGGAACCAATCGGACAAAAAATGCGTTTTGCTTTGTTACCACGAGTCCACAGAGTTGCCAACGAGTAAAAAAATGTAAAGTAGTCGTGTACGGATATACTCGCCGGCGAGAGACTAATTGCTACAACCAGCATTTTCCTCTCATGATCCCTGGCATTTTTGTTACCAGTTTTCCCAAACATAAATCCATGATGAATATTCCTGGTATAGAAGTCGTTTGCTGCGCGTTTGCAATAACTATGACATGTATCGGAGATGGTGCTATGTTGTTCGAGCTGTAGATTCAGTCGTGAATATAACCCAAGGAAGCTTTTTTTCTTCTCACTATTTCAGACTTATTACACTCAACCTTGCTTGACGGCATAATTATTCCGGGTGGCAAAAGTTATCATCGAAGGACTCATGTTTAATTTACCGTCCTCATTGAGCGTTTTGATGTAGCCATCGAGCAAGGCTCTTCATACGCATTTCCCTTCCCTTCTTCCACCGCCAACAGCGAAGAAAATCAGAGAAAGTATGAGTTTGCATGGTTCATAGGGCCATTTAGTTTAACGCACATTAATTCTAAAGGAAGACTAGTTCTGGGCGCATGCAAAATCAATGGGAAAAAACGCTCAAGCACCCATATATATATTTATATCGGAAAATGGTGTACCCTCCTCCCCTTTTCACTCCAACATAGCGATCGAAGAAATATCCTAAAAGAGAAATCACTAAGCAGTCCCCACCAGGAAAATTCGCCCAGCTCTCCTTCTCCTTTGCTCCAAAACCTCGGCATACTCTCCCCCATCACCTTTCTCTCTCACTTGCGGCTAACCTATCCCTCCCACACTGGCTATATTTCCCCTTCAAGTGACCCTCCATGACCCCCTTCCCGCTCTATGAGTGGGCACGAGCCATCCCCCTCACACCCGAGCCCCCCGTGCCCGCCCTCCGGGATATCAGGCCCCTTCGAGTGCCCTTCCGTCCCACCCCCTCAACGCTAGGCTAGCATGAGATGCCCCACGCTGACTTTGCAGGCCCCCCATACCAGCTCTTGGGCCCTTTAAGAAGTTCCCTCCCCAATCTCAAGGAATCTGTGCACGCCGATGGGTCTAACTCAGCGTAAATATTGTTTTGCGGGCATATCTTGATTCATGGTAAAAGCTCCACTCGCCAGAGTCATGTCTTCCCTCTCCGCCGACGCAGCAAATTGGGGTAAGGGAGGAGGAAGATAAGATGCGACTATTCGGCGTAAAGCTGATGATTCATTCGAGGTTTAGTCTTCGCGCGCAGCCCTTGGCCTTGAACCCCAGGTGGATCACCCTCACAACAGACGTAAGATACTACGAGACCATGGGCCTCGAGCTGTTTTTGTGAGTGGGCGAATGGAGTAACCCCCACCCACAGCGAGGGGGAAAGGAGGGAAAGAAGGCAGCTTCCAACTTGATGCGTGTCCTGACCTGGAGCTGCAATGCTGGACGCAAGTCTCCTTGCTTGATCGTAAGCAAAGGAAAAACGATTAGTAAAAATATCCCACATTTCAATTCAATAGCGAATGTTTAAAAGAATTCTGAGATATAATGAATGAAGAGCAGGCAGGCAGACCTAATCTGAATAGAACCACAGCTGAAGCTTTCGTGTAGTAGAGTGAAAAACGAAAATTATTGATTTATAATGTTAGCATCGTTAGTAGCCGATGAAGTGTAAAAGGAACTATCAACCTTCACCGTTGAAGTGCGTGGCTTGTACACCCTACTTCTGAAAGGAGGTACACAGCTGGACTCTTCTATAAGCTCTTCTTTCAGCTCTATCATCTCGGAAATAACCACGCACAAATAAGCTGAATCCAAGGGAGAAAAACGATTGTTATTTCGGGAAATTAATGGGCTTAGCATTATTTATACAAAATACATAACGTGTATCCATCGCATAGAATCAGCGAGAGAATCTCATTTTCACTGTCTTAGCTTAACGTAGGTAGATACATATATTATGCCTGACGCGGAGAAAGGGCCATCTTCTAACGAAATTTTATTCCTCTAATTTCAATATCGGGTGCCAATGATCGCGCAAGTCGCACACTTCCTTATTGTGTGCATCAATCAGTAATACTAATGATGAAACATCGCTCACGCCTCAGTTGAAGAGTTCTCCAGTTAGGAAATAATATAGAAAAATGCGCTATGCGCAAAAGCTTCATAGGCTTGTTCCAAACTGCACAAAAAATTGGGCAAAAGACGCTTCATTGCCTAATCATTCATTGGAAAAAAATAACGGCAAGTCAGTTGTCGCGATGTAAATTTCCGCGGGGCTTAGATGGGAGTTTAATTCTTCCGAGTTTCGGGATTTCCGCCGTGAAAAGATGGAACGATGTGGTGGAAATCCCGAAAATCGGAAGAATCAACCTCCGACAAATTAGTTGCGTTAAACTGTTTGCACTTTGTGGGCATGAACACACATTTAAGTATACTTTTATGAATTATAACTTCGTAAATCATGCAAGTACGTCGAGAGAGTTCATCTTAATTTAAGGAAACGACAAAGAGCTTCATCGCGATGTTTTTGAAAGATACTCGTTGATACGAAATTTGATATTACGAAGTGCCGATTTTTCCGGTCCCGTCGACTTCGTAATTTCGAGTTTCTACTGTATGTGTCCTAGAAAGGGTATATCTTGCCATTTTATAGTATTCATTACAAGCCACACTCATAACTAACATGAATTTTAATGCATCCCTATTGGGTATCTCAAACAATCCACATGTAAATGTATTGAAAATGATGTGCCCCACAGAGTATCATGAAAAATCAATGCTTAGCTGTCACTTAAAATGAAGAACCAAACTTTATATTTTAGCCGGGACAATTAAAATACACGCATTTAAAGGAAAACAAATTGTATCAGTGTATATGCATGTGGAGAAGCACTGTAATGACACAATGAAGCAACTGCATGACAACAAATTGAGAGAGAGTGCCTAAACCATTGTACTGCATTGGTTGAACTTTGTGTTTCCCTCAGAGTCATGGAAGAAGGGGTCCCTCGTCCACTGTCCAAAACTGTAAAATGTTTATAACATCCTTGGCACTATTCGTTAGAAAATTTATCAACAATAACCACAGCAATGTTACGAAATCACTTCAGATTCCTGACTTCATATTCCCAATATGACAAAGAGTGCATTAATGCTGCATTCGGAAAATAATGACGAAGTTTTGACAGCAAGTTTAGGCACCTTATTAGTTCAAAACTGAAATCTTACCTATTCTGTACTTCTCAAGCATTTCTAGGATTCCTGGTTCTTTATGGACACCATAAAGCATCCAAAATGGCTCTACTGATCCTCCAGCAGCAAGAAGAATTTTATCACCACCAGGGTGCTGGTCAATAAAAGGTGTGATGTCATAGACACCAACACCATAAGTCACCCACACCCTTCCACCATTATCTGCAGAGTAGTATTTTGCCACTTCATCCATGGTGTATGATGGGAGGTCATCCCGTTTTCGGCCAGGAACACCCTGTACTGCAGCTGCAGCCACCACATGTTGATTCTTTTTACCTAAGAGTAACAAACGCAAATATAATTTAAGGTAATGTAAGAGAAACAATTGCACTTTTCCACAAATTGCTTTAATGTGTACAATGCATATAGGCTCACAGAGCCATCATCAGGTACAAGACAAAGTTGTAAGAGTGTACATAACATATATATCTTTTCAGAGGAGGGGGAGCGGGTAGTGGGAGGAAACTAGAGGAGGATAATAACCACCAAAATATTACTAACCCGGGAATAATTATTGTTTCAACTAATAACGATCACCTATGGCCACAGTATTTCAGTCTAGTGAGTAATATATTACAACAAAAGAATGAACACAGAAAAAGTAGGATGTTTCACTTTCAGTGCTTTTATGTTTACCAATAAGTAGGGATTTCATTGTTGATCTTGACTCACGCATATACCCCAGAAAAAATGACAGATCATGTTAAAATACAAGCATAACACATGCATGGTGTAAGTGCAAAGGGCAGGTTATCGAAAAGAAGTAGACTTACAATGCAAATCATAAGCCTATTTTCATGCATCACATCCAACTGTAACTGAGACGTAAGAAGGAAATTCTGTGTATTTCAGGCTAATGAGCACAAAAATAAATCCATAAATGGGGCAAGCTACATCTACCAGAAAGTCATTCGGAGGTCCAAAATCAAGCGGATTCCATGAAGCAGAACAAAAAGCAGTGAAATTGGTGCATATTCAGCAGCATAATGGCATGCCCATTTCAAGGCACAACATGACTTGGGAAACTCGCAGAGTTGGTAGAGAATGTAACATATGAATACATGGGTTTAAATCTAACTACGACTGGAACAAAAGCCTGATACGTGAAATAATTTCCTTCATGGCCATCTTGCTATGATTTTCTTAAAACCTTCAGGGTGCCAATACATCATCAGCTCTATAAAAAACGTTTTTCCTAATATTGTTTAATCAATAATGTAGCAAAAAAGTGAAGGATTTGAAGGAGATTCTAGTAACCATGGAAAGGACAATTGCCAGCTATCAGCTGATGATCAATGAAAAGAAAACTAAAAGAAGCATGCAGCAGGAAAGAAGAGACCAATACAGATGTTACATTAAGAGAACAAAAACTTGAGTAGAAACAGTAATTGTACCTGGGAAGCCCAGTAACCAGCGATGGATGAAGCAAGAAAGAAATACATAGTCAGTAAAATAGCCCAGGTGAAAAGGGCATTCTACCAAAAGAAGAATCCAAACACAGCTGGTAATACAAGATTGGAAGTAAGGAAACTATTCATTAAAACTTACATCTGGAGTATGTTCATTTATGGCAGTGAGGCATGGTTTATGACAGCTGAATTTAGGACAAGGGTGAAAGCATTCGAAATGTGGTGCTACAGAAGAATGACAAAGATTAAATGGATCGACCATACAATAAGTAACGGAAGTTCTCAGAAGAGCGGGAGAAAAGAGAAGTTTTCTGAATACTATAAGAAGATGACAGGACAACTAATCAGCTACCTCATGCGACATGATGCCCTGATGAAGGCAATCGTTGAAAGCCAAGTGGACAGATTACAGCAAAGGAAGGCATCGTATGAGATATACTTATAGAACAAATGGTGAAGGATGTAAAAGAGAAGAATAGCATAAATATGAAGAGATTAGCAGATAAGAGAAAATTAAGTGGAGAGCTAAACCTATGTCAGGATTGTTGACTGTTGATGACAATTTCTTCATAACAGTAAATTAAGAAAGTCAACTCGCACAAAAAATTATTTATTAAACCAAAATATGGTTGAAATACAAGTTTAAATTTCAAACCCATACATCAGCCACGAAAAATTTTTTTAGAGAGAGTTATTATGTGCATTCAAGATAAAGCCATGAGCCTTCTGGAAGGGTAAAATTTTAAATGCTGTGAGAGCTAAAGGGTAGAAAGTAGCCATCACAGTTCTTATAGCAAAATTTACACTTTAAAATTGCATAAATGTGCTCATAAACCTGAGGATTGAAATGGACATGCTAATTTTACAGATGGAAATTTGTTTCTCATTCTACCACTGAAACCAAATCTACTTCAAAATGTAAACTTCTGAGATATACTTGCAATCCCATTCTATGACAGAATATCCTACTCTGTCATCATGGGATCATGCATAAGAACACATGCCACAGTGAAAAACTTATTTTTTTTAAAGGAGAATTTGGGTGCAAAACTCCACAAGGATAACCAGTGAAAGTGTAGCAAATGAAAATAGCATTCAGTAGCCACAAAAAAATTGCATATTACCTTGGTTATGGTGGATGAGCCATGATACTGTTGCTGCCCCAGCAATGCCAAAAGATAAAGCCAGTAACTTTTTATTTCTATCTCTGTAACTGTAGTCACCACCTGATGAATACTTCCGGCTTCCTTGAGAGTTCAAACTCCATGATCCAATAGGTGTGATTGGTGTCGCAGTCGAATATATTCCCAAACACCTTCATGATAAAAACAAAGCACAAGTCTCAGGTGGCTACATACACAAGGTGATCACTTTACGGACCAGTGTTTTGGATGCACAACAGTTATCTCCTCAGAAAAGAGATTTAATTTGATCTACACCATTTTACCTTGCATGGGAATGAACTGATCTCACTAGCTTTAGAGCCATTTCAGTAATATGCCCTGAAATAAAGAATCTGAGTGTAAAAAACAGCATTACTACTCACATCAGCTACTTCCAAAAAGATGTGAAAAGAAAAAGGGCAAATTGCATGTATTAATGACTATGGCATGCTTTAGAGAAGAATAAAAGTACCCAGATAACTTCTAGGTTTTTCCCTAAAGGCTAAAATAACTTGTAAATGCAAATAAACTTGTCCTTGTATGCCAGGTAGAAGTAAGATCAGGGAGGAGCTGGTGATATTGATTTGTGTGCATAATATCCCATCACACCTATATAATGCACTACCCTTCATACTAACACAACCTATTCTGGCTAAAATATGCCGAGTTATATTTGATTCCATAAGTAATGCCATATACCTAAAGGATAACCAGCATTTCTCACTAACAAGTCTCATCAATTGGTAATACAATTAATAACAAATGGTTTACAGTATATAAGGTTAAAAGTTTGAAACATTCCAATAACATGCTCTTTTACTCATTAGCCATTTCCTCTACTCCTCAATTTTGGATAAGATTCCCATAGTCTCAACCTCATGAACAAGGCAAATCAAGTATTTTTATTCACGTTACAACACATAGTTCCTAGGTGGAATCCTAAAATTCCAAAAGAGAATTGCATGAGAGCTGAAGTTGAAGCAAGATTTGGGCAATTAGGCTGAAATTACAGTTACTATAAGAATGCAAGGAATGCAAAAACTTCCAACATTTGCACTTTATTTTAACCATGGGTACAAAGGGATCTCCCTGGAAAAGCAGCATCTGAACTGGTCTCAAGCATGAGAGAGGTGATGGCTGCTAGAGAGATTCATTCCAGGAGAGACCATACAGGGTCTACATGTCAAATACTTAATCACAAGGGGTGGATGATGTAAACAAGAACAAAAATGTAATTAATAGCCTTTAAATGACATGTTGCACCACTTTTGGCAATTTGGGCAGCCCCCCCCCCCCCATCCATTGGCAAGTCAGTATGTACCAAGATTTCACATAAAGGCTGTCACAACATTGGTCAAGTGGATGGTTGGCCTCAACAAGGGAGTGCCAAGTTATTCATTATGCCACTTAAACAATGGATCTATGCAACAGCAGCATGGAGCAAACTGCACTCACTGACACAATTACAAACATGCCAAACAAATTCCCTGAGTGTGTGGCAATTAGGTGTTAAGCAGTGGCAAGGTGTACGGTCATCTTTGGATTCGCCAATGACTAAAACAAAATGTAAAAATAAAGAAGGATTTATAGAATGTTATAAAACGTTTGAAAGTATATGTATAACGGTAGTTGTTCCTTTTTTGTCAAAGAAACATTGTGAAAAGACCCAATTCTAGCAACAGTTTAGCTCATTTTAGAGAATCTGTTTCGGTGTCAATACCCCACTACACTGAGGATGAATTTTAAATGGAGGCCCTGCCTCCCTTCCCCCTCCGCCTCTGGATGGCCGTGCCCTACAAGAGTTTCCGAGCATGACCGACAGAAGCTGGACGAGTGACGGATGTACTAGTTTCAGAGATGACTTGTCTAGCTTAATGCCATACACGATACGTGCCCCGCATCCACCCTCGCCCATCCCCTCCACTGAAGACGGCTATGGCATTAAGCTAGGCAAGTCATCTATGAAACCAGTGCATCTGTCGCTCGTTCAGCTTCTGTCGGTCACTTTCGGCACTGCCGAACATGCCCTTACCCCCCTCATTGGACATAGCGTAATCCGCTCTGCACCCAATGTTTCAGTGTTTTGTCTTTTCTCAGTTCCGCTTTTGCACTTCTATACTGTCCTGTAGGATGTACAATTATTGTTATACAGTGTGTTTTGAATAAAAAAAGGTGTTTTTAGGCTGTGCATGGCTTATAATGATCGCCATCCACGGTAAAATTTTTCTATTGAAAACAGGGAAATCCATTGATCGATACGTCTTAACAAAGTAACATGCAAAAGACATTTTTCGGTGTATATAGATTTTGTCTACATTCCTGTAAATCACCGAGACCATGGTTTACATTTACCAAGCGTCAATTATTCTCAAAATGAGAAATATAACAACAAATTAAATTCAAAGATAAAAGTGTATGTGGATGCCGGGATCCTCTCTCTGTATTTAGCAAAATTTAAGACTTTAATGCCAGTTTCCAGAAGTCTAACTGAATATCTGTATGCAATGAGCATTTTTGCGAGAGAAATGAAAGGATAATATTCTGCGGAAACAACTGAACTGAACGGTACTGTATTGAGTGTCACAGCATATTACAAACACATTTTTTAACGCTCCATTTAACAACTGTCAAGTCGGTTTAGTGGTACAGAAGCAAGAGGATTATAGTTGCAAAAAGGCTAACATTGGACTCCTATTTCGAGATTATCACACAAAAAAGAAACTAAAAATTTTCTTAGGTGTCAAAATATCTATAAATTATTTTATTAATGCCGGTATTAGATGTAAAATTTGCTATGCCTAGATATAGAATCTTCTTACAACTGTTCACTTGGAAGTAAATTGCTGTATGAACATGAACAAAACCAGCAATAGATAGGAGTGTTAGACGAAAAAACTACCTTTCCAAGAGAGTTGGAGTAAGGGTAATAGGTGAGGAATTAATGGTTTGTGACTCTTGGTTTTGTGTAATTAGTGTTTAAATGGGATAGTATTTTTCTTTTTCATGTCTGCATGGTAGTAAGTGTTCTCCGTAATTGATAATGCATGCCTGGTAATGGTTCACCAACTGCCACACACCCTTGTGGTGGCAATCAGGATATTATGTACATGTAGATATGTACATGATACCTAGCTTCCTATGGTGTGGTAGTTACAATGGTATGTACATAACCAAAGCTCGTGGCACAGGCAAGTGTTAGGAAAAAATGGCAGCAAGGAAATTAAGCTAAGGGGCTTGCAGAAAGAGGACTAGGGTACTAGAAGAGCAATGGCTGGAAGAGGAATAAAAACAACTAGTTTGCACCTGAACTTTGTATGTGAATCTCGATACCTCAATGCTCTTAGACAAAAAAAAACTACATCCATGAATAAAAGCATGTTTTAGTTGAATACTTAAAATAACTTCATCAATGGTAACAAAATGTTGATCATTGGTATTAAAATGCAATCAGACAGTGAAATAAATTTCAAAGTATGGGATCAAATGTAAGTTATCTAGAAAAATTATGGTCGCTGTAAGAAAATGAAATTCAGATAGAAACATGCTTTCTTTCACAAGTGGACTTAGCTCACTATGTGAATCACTAATCACCAAAAGAATTATTTCCATTTAAAAATGCATAATTAAACATTACTAGCCCTCAGACTATTTGCCAAGCATTAACTCACGCACCTCATGCCATTTCATAATTCGTTGAGGTCACTGAAATGTAGGAAAAAACAATGCAAGTACCTACTGATCAATTAGTTAATATTGCAAGCGTCTAAAAACTGTAATTAAAGAAGAATATATTTTACTAAAGATGGTTGTACAAAGAAATAACTAGCCTAAGGAGACTTATTCAAATGTCATTGCTTTTTCACTCGCGTAGCTTTAACATTCTTTTTTTTTTTAATGATATATATTTTGATGACCTTTGAATTTTACAGCATATGTTAACATAAAAAACCTAAGGTTTTGTGAATCCCTTTTTCAACTACAGTGCCTCCTTCATAAAATAATTTTCAACCAATTTAAGGGACATTGGACCCCTCAATGAAAATGGGTGCATACACCAAAAGCTTTGGCTTTCCCTATAATTGGATAATGGGGATAGCAAGTGCTATTAGGGTGGGCAGAAAACTTGAACATGCAAATACAAACACTTTTAAAAGTGTGAAGAACACAAAAGGAAAAGTATCTATATCGTGTACATATTTGTATATTACACTATTTTGCAAGGGGTTCCACACTGCCCTGGAACTTAGGCAGATTCTTAACTTTCCACAACTGATTATTTCATTAATTGTGACTGGTCCAGGAATTTTAAAAAGCAATGTGGATGTAATGGAGGTATTCCCCACTGAAACCTGCCAAGCAACGAGGCAACATCCAAACTTCTATGAAACAATGAAATACAGGAGGTTAGCATAAACTTCATACCAAAAATGGATATGAGAGACTGGCATTCCAAACCATTAACTTGTCTACATAAGTACCTTATGGGCAAATGGAATAAAAATCCAGTCTTTAAAGTAAGATTCGTCCAGAGAGTTCATACCAAAAGATCCCATTTCCATATTCCACTACTGAAATACGACTAAGGACAAATCACAAGCGTGCTAATCCATATAAATGGCATTCGGTCTTTGTTTCCTATTCCAAAATGTACTGTCAATTACATATTAAAATCGTTTTCAAACTCTTTAATCTCAAGGGAGGATATTCAAGTTTTTCTCTCGGCCCTTCAGGAAATAATGCATTGCAATCAATATACTTCATCTTAGTTAAGTCCATGTTAGCCAAACTCTCAATCATAATAACATATTAGAAATTTAACACTGAACGTTTATTCAAAGTACAATGAGAAAATTATAATGTAACCCAGTACGTTCACAACATAATCACTAATTATAACGAATATGGTAATACAGAACTCCACATTGAAGTATTTGTATACTTTAGATATTATTCTCGCTCAGTAGACAGGTACGAATTGGAGTTTGTGAATCGATTAATTTAACATCCACAAGGTTGATGTCTGTCATGAACCTGTTGGATTCCCGTTGAAAATGGCTCAACAATCATCGCCATATTTCTACCTCCGTTTCCATCCCAAGAAGGGATACATGTAAAATAAAAACGCTAAGACTACATATAGTCATTAATTTACAAAGGCGAAAGGAGACTTGCTGTTACCTAGATCCCAGGCCCTACCATGGTATGACCTTGGAATTAAATAAGGTCATCGACACTGACAAGAAGAGGCCTCCCGCCTGAAAAATTACATGGGCCATATTCTGCCACCGCAATTGACGTACAAGTATTCAAACGGGTATAAATTCTTGACCGCCACGTGGGCTTGTAGGTTGTGCCAAAGGGCCTCGCCAGTATTATGGCAACGTTCAGTCGAATACAAATGTTATTCCATAAGATTTGGGGTGCTTTAATTTTATTTGCTCGAAGGCATCCCTTAATTACGCAACGATCAAGTATATATCACTTGGGTGGCACAATGGGCTTACCTAAACAAACGCAAACAAGCCACTACGCTTTCCTTATCAGAGCTGAAGAAAATACGCTTTAGTTGCCTAGACGCATTACTCATTTTATCTTATCAGTGAATTATTAAGAGTACTAGGTGAAAAAGCATAATAATTCTCCTATCTTTGTTTACTTATAATACACATACCTATGTCACGTTCACACTTCAGCTCATCTCTTCACCTGCTTCCCTCGCTTCCCTCTCTTTTCGTACTTAACAGTGAATGACGAAACTTTCGTTTGCTAACGATTCAGCAGGTGGCGTTCCAATCGGAAGAGGGAAAATTCAAATGCTTTGCCGTAACAACGTGCTAACACATGAATTTCATCAGTTCACATTAAGCAAAATTTCGGTTCCAATGGAGTTGATTTGATCCAAGTATTAATAACAGTTACTAATTGGTTTTATATGCTAAAATTTTCAAGACTCTCAAACCCATGAGCATAATATACCGGCATATCTATCCGAGCTAAAACCCAAAATGGTATTTATCACAATATACTGTGCTTTTAACTGATCTATTTCTACGAAAGATAGAAAGGATTTCATGATATAAAGGTCTATAATTTGATAAAGAGAGCACAGTGTTTGATATGTTCCCAATATAACATTCAAAAATACACTAGCTATTTCATTTCAAAATTTTATTCAACGTTTAAATTTCAAACCAAGTCTATCGGCATGGAAACACATTTTTTCCCCATCACATCACAAGGATACCCTTTTCGCCATCAAGATTTGTCTTTATAACGGTGCAATGAAAAAATCCAACTTCAAGGCCTCTAAAGAGACAAAACCGTGATTTTGTTGGCTTTCCCTTCATTTTTTATTTCACGCTAGAGTTTTGCTGTTAATGTCAAAATGCACCATGATGTGCCTCTGTACATAGGAAAAAATATACCGGGGTATACGTGCAAGCATCTAAAAAGTAAGTTTATTGTTTTAAGCATCGTCATAAAGCATTTTCTCTTGCCATTATAGTATATAATAATACCGTTTATTTCATGATAAGTACGAACATGCAGAAACCGCAAAGAAATAATCAACTCCGCGTACCCTAAATTTATTGGTTTTCTTAAATTTATGAATTTTGTACCTCATCCAAAGGAAATCTACAACATTAAACCTTTGTCAAAAGTCACTAAGGTTAATGAAAATGATTTAAATGCAAACTCAGATTCATAAAACTGATTTGTAGCCAGTAAACAAAAATTTTTAAACGCGAGTTCTCCTAAAATTAGACCAGAATTGAAAATTCAAAGTTATGGAAACAATTATTATTAATTCTTTACTCATGATCCAGTACCTGTAATTATGTTAATATTGCTGTTTGTTTATGATTTCGATTACTGCATTGTTGCCGGACTGGGAGTGGACGGCTGCGGCTCTGCTGTATATACGACCGTGGCTGCTCCCATATAAACAATCGAGAGCGGAGAAAGATACTTACGCTTCTAACCACGGTTTATATCACCATGGTTATCACATTCCTTGAGCATTCCATATGATAGCTGAACTATGATTAAATGAAACCGTTTCCTTCTCATATGTGAGTTACATGATTAGTTTTTCACAATTAAAAAGTAGCTCCCTATGATATTTCATCAAAAGCGGACAGATAAAAAAATTATGATACAAATATGGACCATTACAGTATTTCAGTCCGATTTCCTCGAAATTTCAATCTAGTGGTTATGTCATAAGAATTCTAAAGCTCGGTAAAAAAAATTATTCAGTTGCGGTGTACCCTGCTTGTCTGAAAATCCGTTTCGAGTTTGGTGCAAGACGTGGCAACGCAGCTAAGGCCCCGTTTCCACTACTGACATTTCTACGACGGTAACTCTCTACCCGCGCAATGCTAGTAATGGAAACGCTCGAAAACGCCTACCATGGTTGATAGTCCTACTAGCATTGAGTTACCCTTGTTATGCCCCGTTCACACTACTAGGGTAGAATGATAGTTAATATGGCGGCTAAAACTAACCTGCGTTCACACGGCCTACCCAGAACCATCGTAAAGACTCTAGTGACATCTATTGGAGAGTGAAATTAAGTCAAAATAACAATGGAGGGTATGATAGCGGAAGGACTTGGTCTTGCAAAAATTGGAAGCGTATTTTAACTTATGTGCAAATCAGATGCAGTTATTTTATAGAAAATTATCAATGTAGTTTCCTAGATCCCTTTTTGTAAATGAACCAAAATATTCTTCTTAAATTACTTCCTCATGATTGACAGTGAGTCGCATCTCCGAGATACGGATTCTGTGTTTGTTACTTTGCTAAACATCAATTTTAAATATAAAATTGAATGCAATTAACATTTGCTTTGAATAACTCCAGAGTAATACGTAAAAATATGTAAAGGTTGTACAACGATGAACGCCCTCCATGACTTTAATTTCCAGATATTTAAGACATTCAACCTTTACCTCTTTTTCCTCGCATATTTCAACTAATACCTTTACACTTTAAAATTATTAACGTTTCCTTGCCTGTATTTCTATTCGTTTAGCTTATATACAGGCATCACGCACCAAGAAATGCAATCAACCATGGAACGCCATGCTACGAAATGATTAATTGTTCACCTCTCAATAAGTTATCGCTCGTGTTAACCCATTTCGTAGGCAAGTTCATGTATCCAAATAGAATACATACAAGTATACATAATGAATTTGTTGCTCTTATCAATATTTAGTATTTTTAAATCCGATATCCCAAGTTTACCATATTCTGCTGTTTGTGAAAGGAGCTATTTAAGGGAATAATGCTGAAAACAGTTTTAATGCCGTCCTAATGAGTGAATACGTAAAAAATAACACGAGTCGAATTTCCTGTGAAAGTTTGCAACTTCTTAGTTACTTAATTTCTGCATGTATATTTTCTTCACGGCAAGTTAATCACATACAATAAATATATAAGCGTACGTACTCAGGATTCAGGGGTAAAGCAAACTATTTAAAACCATTATTGAACAACCGAATCAGTGGAACGTGGTAATACAACTACTAAAATATATTGCAGTGTGAATAAATAAATATCGTTGTAACTAAGAATCATTTCCAATCCATATCGTGCGATCCGGTCACTTCGTCTTCAAGCACTCTACGTTCATTTCCACTTCCATTTTCAAAACAAACCTTCTTTCTACCCACATTTCTACCAACTTGCGTTCACACGTCCTTAAAATACCAGTAACTAGCGCCAACTATAGTAACTCAATAATGGTAGAAAAGTTTACTAGGTTTCGCGGCAACCTGCGTTCACACGGCCATTTTCCAACTATGGTAAGCCTTACCATAGTAAAAAGCTAGTAGTGTGAACGGGGCATTAGATCAGGGAATAGTGGTTACCGTCGCGTCTCTTTTGTAATTGGAACGCAAGTTAGTCAAAATCCTGGTAAGAATTATGGGAAAACAGTTGAATCACGGATAGCGGTGAAGGATCGCGGAGTGTGCATCTAGGAAAACGTAGTTGGTGTGGTGTCTTTGTTTGGCTTAATACTTGATTTTTGTCTATGCTCAATGATGCTCCAGAGTTGTTATTACCTATGGTTTACATAATTTAATTATATTTTCCCAGCAATGACCGAACAAAAGAATTGCAAAAACTTTGCTCACGAGGAGACGGACTTGCTCCTTAGGCGTACGCGATAATCCCGACGACATTTTATTATAACAATCAATATAGATTCTTGAATAAAACTTCAAGTGCTTACACACTAGTGCTTACAATGTGCTACCATCTTTGCGCATTTCTATAACGATCGTCGATTTTCTTTTGAACTGGAATACTGGTAACCGCTATGTGACGAAAGCAGTGATTACAAGGGTAACTTTGTAGCTAACTGGAACGCAGGTAGGTTATGAGGGCTGAAATAACCGTGGTAGAATGTCAGTAGTGGAAACGGGGCCTAACAGTCAGTGTTTCATATTTTCCGAATGACATTGTATAATTTATGCCACGTATAAAATTTTAGATCGTAGAAAAATCAAAAACAAATTTAAAATGACTAACATAAACTCAAATTTTCGATTCGGGTCTTACGTAGGACTAGGTAGTGGTTAACATTTTCGTTTATTGACTACAAACAATAAGTTTCATAAATCCGCGTTTTCCTTTAAATGGATTATTATTTATCCACTTCTAGTTTTTCCAATTTGGATAAAGTTTAATCACATTGGTTTTCTGACGAAACTTTGTGGAATTCACTTAACATTGTGAAATGAAAGCTGTAACCAATTGTAATTCCACATAAACTTCACAACCATGGTTTCAAACGTGATGATGACTTCATAAGTTGAAACCTAGGTCGTCAACAGAGTTTAAGTGGAAGTACAAGGTTACAGCTTTCATTTCACGCAACTTTAATATTGTAGATTTCGTACATTTACATAGGATGAGTTAAAAAGTTAATGAATTTGAGAAAACTGCTAATTTTAGGGTTCGGGGAATCATTGCTTTACAGCATCTATATTTTTGAATTCGTCATGAAATAAAAATATATCTATATGGCAATTAAATATTTTAAAATAATGCTCAAAACATTATAGTTGCATGCGAGCTTACCATGCTATAAATTTTTATATATAGCGGTACATCTTTTGACGTGGACAGTAGTTCGGGAATGGTGTATCAGCGGGACTGTCCCTAAAATTCAGTTCCGACTTCGATTTTGATTTTCGTTGTTAATATTTCGGAATGAATCCGTTCCTTAGTTCTGCAGTCAAGCATCGCAACTCAGTTCGTCACAAGCGACTCACATGTCTCCTTCATTCTGTCTTTTACGAAAGCATATATTGCTGCGTTCGTGGGTCAATGAATAAACTTTTCACGTGAACCATTATTTGTTTTGAGGAATTTAACTTCACATTATCATTTCTCTTAACTTCCTTGAGCGGTCAGGCTCTCTTAATCTCAACCTTACCTTCCCCTTATTTATTTATTATATCTTTCGCTACGGGTCTCCGGTATCCACCGCTCGTGTAGCCAGTAGATTGGCCATACTATAGTAAAGCGAAGTTATACGAGTGAACTCGAGTGGTTCGAGCATAGCAAATCCGTCGAGCGCTCGGGTTCATACCACGTGACTCGTATACGACCACGAAGTCGTGTACACTAAAATTTCGAACATAGGCCCCGGTCTATGCCCGAGATTTCACTCGCAACCTGGCAGCTTGACATATAATTTTCCTTGCATATTAAGGCCACACATTAAGTACAAATATCTATCAGTATTGATGCTCTGCTGGTAGGCATCAGGTTACTTACATCTATGTTTACGTCCTCTCTCTCGCGAGGCACCCAGCGCTCGCAAGGCCCCTGGGGCAGCCGCCACATACGCCATATGGTAAATACGGCCCTGTGTGTACTTGAGTGCTTTGTGGAGAACATTCGAGTACAGTGCTCCGTCCGTTGGATGGGACGTTGAGCCGTTGTTCCCTTGGCTTCATTCGTTAAGAACAGGCTAATACCGACGCCTGGTTTCTCTCCACACTTCCCTTCCATTCTCATCCTTATGCCTGTCCTCCCGGTCTGAAGAGCCTATTGGTGCTGAAACAGACTTGCAAACATAGGTACATGATGATTAAAGTGTAATGAAAACTAAATAAGGCGAATGAATCATACCATGAATATCGTGAGAGATGATATTCAGATAAAGACAGTAGTCAAGGCAAAAGCTGGAAGAGAAGGTGGGAAAAGAGTAAAAGAAGCATAGGATATGGACGAGGAAAGTAATGAATTAAATATGAAGATGCTAGCCGACAAGAAAGCCGAGTTGCACCATACGAATATTATGCTGGGAATTACTCCTCATGGATTCAAAGAATGAGATATCTTGAATTCCCGTAGGGACAAAGAGAGTACGTCAAATGTGTTACGAAATTATCCGGCCATGATTTAAATTGAAATCCAAGAAAAGAACACCTTCAGTTTCTCCAGGGTTAAAATTATGCATATGTAATTCGAATTTAAAAAAATAGCATGATCCAGAAAAATATCGCGTGCAAAATAAATAAGAAATTAAAATCGTTTGAACTTCACATACCTCCCTTTTCTCATGACTCTCCGCAGCGGCCTTGCCGAAATTCATCTATGATTGAGTTGATTATGTAAGGGTTGGAAGAGAACGTGTGTTTGGAGCCGAAGTTTGACTGAGGTTCCGGAAAAATCACCGAGGGCGAATCCATTCAACGCTCCACTGAGCTACGAAACATAATCCAGGCAGACGGTTTTAGGGCCGGGCCTTGATTAGGTTTTCCAAAGAGCAAATATCTCCCGATACCAGTAGGCGTTACGAAAGAAGTGCTTCATTCCCAAAAACTTACCATAAGTTATCTTTCCCAGTCACTTATCAATGTCCCTCCAGTTGAAAATGGAGTTTAAAATTAAATCAAGTAAACGATGACATGAAGGAATCATGTTGAGAAAATGTGGTATTTTATTGTTCCACCATGAGCACATCATAGATGTTAAAATAACTCTTGAATACGATAAAAACATAACGAGGAATATCAAATAAATGATTATGAATTTAAAAAAAACATTGATTCAATTTTAATCAATTTCGGACCAAAAACAACTGACTGACAGAATTGAAATATTACTTTAGTGCAAAAATGTTTTCCCGACTATATAATATACACCTTACAGTCCCTAAGGAGCTGTATTTCATTCTGTTATTTTACTCCGAGCAGCAGGCACGTATAGCTGAATATATTTTGACTGATTTTGGCTTGGAGAACAGAAATAAAATTATGCTACAAAATTCGTTACAAAAGAATAAGGAATGAGATAAACCTTAATGCGAGAAAAGCAAGAGAAAAGTGGATGAGGATCAATGCGGAGATGTACAAAGCAACCTCTTTTATGGGAATGTGGATGTTGCCTGAAGGATGGTGAGGAATCACATCAAGGAACGGGTTGAATGATTCAATACCACTAGTGACAAGCATGGAGAACCCTTAGTTGAACATGAGGAAAAAGATAAAATCTTAACAGAAGACGGAACAACTTAATCGAGTGTATCTTAACGCACAATGGCCTGATGAAGACAATCGTCGAGGGTATAGTGAACGGGAAGAGTGGAAAAGGCAGGCCTCGTATCAGACACATGGAACAAGTAGTGAAGGATGTAAAAGAGAAGAATTGCGTCAACATGAATGGGCAGAATGATAGGAGAATCGAGTGGAAGGCTACGGTAAACCAATCTTAAGATTGTTGACAGATGATGATGATGAGGGAAAAAAGGGAAAGAAAGGAACTATTTTCAGAATAGGTGATTGTCATCCACATATACTATGAAATATACATCAAATATGAACTATTTTATGGGAAAAGAAATTAGTTGAGTCATTCATTTCACTTTCACGCTGGGTGGTATCCAACCAGTTCTTCCTGAGCGGTGAAAATCGAACTTTTTCGACGCGATGGACTTTGGGGGAGGTTAATTGAAAATGCGTCCGCGGGGAATACAATTTTTCCAAAGAACAAAAATAAACGGGCATTTTCCTTCTTTGCGCTGTCAAAATGTACAGAGTGTCCCATTGATCGTGTGTCATTTCTAACCTGTAATTTTAGACACTTCCTTTCGAGTCACATGGATGAAATTTGGTACCTGGCTAGAAAAAAGATGTAAGTTTTGTTGAGTATAAACAAAATATTAAAAATACGACCTTTTGACCCCAGAAATACGGTCCAACCAAAAATCCAAATTTTGCCTTATGGGCTTTCAATGTTAAAATATTCGAAGTACAAAAAAGATGGAATTATTTAGCGAAACTTTCGACTAATAGGTTTTTGGACACGAAGAACACGATGGAAGAACTATTGAGGTCGAAAATTGCAACCGTGACCCCTGAAAGGTCACAGTCAAGGTCACAGGGGTTACAAAAAATGAATCCCCGCTTCAAACCTGTCGAATCATAGGTTTAAAAAGGTTCCAAGGTCGATTTTAAGGTCTTCATATCCCTCTTTTCATCCCTTGACCTTCAAGGGTTACTCAGGGGTCAAAGGTCACAGTGGTTACAAAAGGTGAAATGATGCTACAAAAATGTCGAATCATAGGTTTAAGAAGATGCCAAGGTTGATTTTAAGGTCTTCAGATCTCTCATTTCATCCCTTGACCTTCAAGGGTTACTCAGGGGTCAAAGGTCACAGGGGTTACAAAAAATGAATCACCGCTTCAAACCTGTCGAATCATAGGTTTAAAAAGGTGCCAAGGTCTATTTTAAGGTCTTCATATCCATCTTTTCATCTCATGACCTTCAAGGGTAACTCAGAGGTCAAAGGTCACAGGGATGGAAAAAATGAATCCAGGCTACAAACGTGTCGAATCATAGGTTTAAAAAGGTGCCAATGTCGATGGAAAGGTCATAAGATCCCTCTTTTTATCCCTTGACCTTTAAGGGTTACACAGGGGTCAAAGATCAAAAAGGTGACAAAAAGTGAAATTAGGCTAAATGTATCGAATCATAGGTTTCGAAGGGTGTCCAATACGATGGTCAAAAATCACAGGGATGGAAAAAGAGAATCCAGGCTACAAATGTGTTGAATCGCAGGTTTAAAAAGTTGACAATGTCGATGGAAACGTCATCAGATCCCTCTTTTCATCCCTTGACCTTTAAGGGTTACCCAGGGGGTCAAAGGTAAAAATGATGACAAAAATTGAAATGAGGCTAGAAACGTATCGAATCATATGTTTGAAAAGGTGCCAAGGTCGGTCGTAAGGTCTTCTGATCCCTTTTTTCTGTCCTTGACCTACAAGGGTGACTCAGGGGTCAAAGGTCCTTGGAGTGACAAATTTCGCAACGGGGCTACAACGAAGCATTTGTTTAAATAGTGCTTGATACCATGGTAAAATCCCTCCAGGAAGTCTCTGACGTGGAATGGTTGGGCATGGGTCAAAGTCCACTAGGTGTAGTGAAAAAAACATTTTCGGGCATTGAAGAAATAAAGTAAGAAATTACAACGTGTGTAGAGTCCAGATCTCCGAATATGCTGGAAGACACATTCACAAACGCTTTTATCGGGCAAATTTAATTGTGCCTGTCATGGAATATCGGGTACGTAGAATGAATAAAAATTGATTTTCATTCTTACTGCTTCGATATTTTCATTTTAAATTTTAATATTGAAAGTTTTTCGGATAACAATTAAAATACTTTTTTTAAATAAAACGTATGGTTAAGTATTTTTAATTGAATAAAAGTAATTAACTTGAAATTACAATTGAATTTTTTCATTGATTAATAAACTCTAAATCAACGACTACCATATGACCCAGAGGGTTAAAGGGATGGAAGTTGGGATCTGAATATCTTAACATTTACTTTGGCAGCCTACATAATGTCATTCATATTATGTGTTTCACGTAGTGGCATATTTTACATCTGTGACCAATAAACTCAGTGTAGCCCTTTGAGGTCAGGAGACAATAAACAGGACCAAGTTACTTCATCTAATTCTTCACCCTTTCGAAGCTAGAATTCGACGCGTCTATTGCCCTAAATCTAGGATACACCTAGTGACCTTTTGCCCTTTCCCAACCGTTCAATGTCAGATAATTCCTGGAGGGACTTTACCATCGTATTGGGCACTCTATGAAACCTATGATTCGATATGTTTAGCCTAATTTCACTTTTTGTCACCTTTTTGACCTTTGACCCCCTGGGTAACCCTTAAAGGTCAAGGGATGAAAAGAGGGATCTGATGACCTTTCCATCGTCATTGGAACCTTTTTAAACCTATGATTCGACACGTTTGTAGCCTGGATTCTCTTTTTCCATCCCTGTGACCTTTGACCTCTGAGTTACCCTTGATGGTCAAGAGATGAAAAGATGGATATGAAGACCTTAAAATCCACCCTGTCATCTTTTTAAACCTATGATTCGAAAGTTTTGTAGCCTCATTTCACCTTTTGTAATCACTGTGACCTTTGACCCCAGAGTTACCCTAGAAGGTCAAGGGATGAAAAGAGGGATCTTATGACCTTTCCATCGACATTGGCACCTTTTTAAACCTATGATTCGACACAATTGTAGCCTGTATTCATTTTTTCCATCCCTGTGACCTTTGACCTCTGAGTTACCCTTGAAGGTCAAGAGATGAAAAGAGGGATATGAAGACCTTAAAATCGACCTTGGAACCTTTTTAAACCTATGATTCGACAGGTTTGAAGCGGGGATTCATTTTTTGTAACCCCTGTGACCTTGACTGTGACCTTTCAGGGGTCACAGTTGCAATTTCTGACCTCAATAGTTCTTCCATCGTGTTCTTCGTGTCCAAAAACCTATTAGTCGAAAGTTTCGCTAAATAATTCCATCTTTTTTGTACTTCGAATATTTTAACATTGAAAGCCCATAAGGCAAAATTTGGATTTTAGGTTGGACCCTATTTCTGGGGTCAAAAGGTCATATTTTTCATGTTTTGCTTAGACTCAACAAAACTTACATCTTTTTTCTAGCCAGGTACCAAATTTCATCCTAGTGGCTCGAAAGGAAGTGTCTAAAATTACAGGTTAGAAATGACACACGATCAATGGGACACTCTGTATATGCTTGAGTCGAATTAAAGGAGAAAGAACAAACTATTTGGCAAGACATAATGGAGAAAAGCAAAGGTAATTTGCACCGTGAATTGCTGAGCATGTCACTGAAATATCAATGAAAATTTATAACAGATGATACGTGAATAATTACGCGATCCAGATCAGAATGAGATTCTATTCTCAGATTCTTTGGACGTGAGGCAATCGTAAATGTAGTCCAGGCATACCACCCTTTTGGAATGGGATGAGAGGGCATTCACTCCAAGACCGCTTCAAACCAACGTGTATAAGGAAGAATTGTTGGGGAAAAGTGGTGCGCTGGCGTAATATCACGCTTCCATGCCAAAGGTCTGAATGTTTATTGGATGCCTCTTGAATTAATCAACTCTGAAACGCCGAATTTAGCCAATGGGAGTAATATACTTTCATATTTTGTGCTTTGTAAAATAATTTATTTTTAAAATATTGGAATCATTCGTCAAATTCGGGATTTTGGAAATCTTCATCAAATCACATTATATTTTATTTGTCTGTATATCCATAGAGAAATCCAGAGAGTATTAACTGCCGGAGGAAATTAAGAGCCTATGGGGTTGGTGGATGGAAAGGATAGGATTTTTGGGTGGGGTGAAGGGAGATGGGACGCATACTGGATTAATGAGGGCAATAAGGGAAGGGGAGAAACGTCTGAACGTGACAAAAGAGAGTGGAAGAAGATCGTGAAAGTCAACTGAGAAATTTTACTTTGTTCTTTGCAAAGACTCTCCAATTCCACACGCATTTAATAATAAAACTTTCTCGGTGGTCAAACTGCAGCATCCAGCTTTTTTTCCGTAAGTTTCTTCTGCAATTGCATTCGGTGTTTAATCTAATTCATTAAAGAGCCGATGGAAGACATTTAAATCATTTATGGTTATTTAATGCAAAGCAATCACTGACACAACTCAGGATAGCACGGAGGGATATGTATTGGAGTAGGGACTAGAGTCTTCTCAGCTTTTGTCTTTATTAGTTCTTGACTTTTGTCGGGAGAGTAAGTACCAGCATTGTCGAAAGAGCTTCAAATTGATAGCTGTTCACCAAATACCCATTAGGGTAAGATGAGGGTAACAAAAACACTGCAAGTCCACAAAAATCACCAAAATATATTCTTCATGTATTCATCATGAATGAATTCCACGTAGTCATGCCGGACACCGAGAACTTGACCCATTAGGGTAGTTAACGATTTCAAATTTCGTCAAAAAGTCAAGTTTTCATTCTTTAGATTGTCGGGTGGATTGGATTAATCCTTTAGGTAGGCATAAAACTTCTGGGAAGAATTCATTTCCACTTGTTTTTACAGATGTTTAGTAAAGTTGGAGCTTTTATCACCTATCTCCAAGTACTTATTGTGATCGTTAGCTCTGACTTTTATAGTTCTTTCTGTCGGATTGGTGTATTTTGCCTCGCAGTTCATTCATTCATTCAAATCATAAGGCATTTATACGACATTTTCCTATGTAGTTGGGTCATTCCATGTCAAATCGACCAGGTGATTGCGCTTAGGGTCATCGATTTTGACCAAAATTGTCAGATTGGATCCATTTGATAGGAAAATGAAAACTCTAAAGCCGTTTTGCAAAAAACGCAACCGTTTACGAAATATTGCAACGTTGCAAAATTCGAATTTTGCAAAAGTTACTACACATTTTACGATATATCTCAGAGACTATTTGAGATACACGCATGCTTAAGGACTCATTTTAAAGGCCTTGAATTTCAAAAATATAATAAGGGATTATTTGTGAACATCAACAATTTTATAAAGTTAATATCAACTTTTCATTTTCAAATCGATTTTTGACGATGTACCTTCGCATTTTATTTCGCTCATTTTTTATATGTAGTAAACACAACATTCCCCTACAAACTAAAAAGGTTTGCCAAAGGTAATATTTCATTTAAGAAAGAAAATATATTTGAGAGAAGGCGTAACGCCCGCCGGTCACCGCGGCTCCCGGCTAACGGCCGACTGTACGGTACTCTGGTGTCTTCAGATCTCTGTAACCTTCTCATTCATCTTATTCTCACCAAATCTTAACCACATACCAACTCTTTGCCCGTCCATATCGCTATTTGCTAGGTGTGACCACAGCTTTAGAATCTATGAATAGCGGCACCTGACCTCGGAGAACAATTGACAAACCTCGTCCTGTCTTCGGCTTCCGGTACTATTCTCCTCACATACTCTTTTAGCATGTTTTCCGAAACCTCTTTCTCAGTCCTTTTTTCAAAGAAACGGGTGCACTATTTACAACGGGGAAGGCAGAGCGCTACCCATACCTTCTAAACGGATATTTTGTTTCTCTTCGTATACGATAACGTCAGGAGCATGATGGCAGTAATATAGGGATGATAACAGCAGCATAGAAGTCGAGGAGGGAAGCACTTGAAATGCGGCGTTAGAAAAGAATGATGAATGTATTATTGGTTGACCCAGTGACAAAGAAAGATATCCCCAGAAAAGTTGGCGAAAACAGAAGTCTGCTGAAAGCTTTGAAAAAAAAACACAAGCAACGTAATCGGTGATATATTGCGACTTAATGGTCAGAAGAAGAGGCCGTGGGAAAAAAATGAGAAGAATAGAAAAGAAAAGCCTCATATTAGATGCATAGTGCAAATTGTGAAGGATACAAAAGAGTAGAACAATGCAAATATTAAGAGGTTAGCCAATAAAAGAATTGAGTGGAGTGCTACATCAAACTAATCTATGGGTTATTAGCTGATGATAATGATGACCAAATACTTAATGGTGTTCAACCTGTCAACCCTTGGTTGTTTTGCCGCTTACGCAATCCTGACATGATATTTTTTCAACACATAGCTTATACAGGCGAAAAAGGTTACGTTGCGAATGAAGGGAAAGATTTGGCCTCCGACCCATTGATTTTGAAGTTTATACTTCAATTCGTTGCTTAAAGGTTTCATAATTTTCAAACATTTGACTTTGAGGAGATTTATATCTTACGTGTGTGACCGTAAAGGGATTAGAAAAATGATTTTGAATTCCTGAACAGCCGAAGTCTCTTTCGTACTGCACTTTTTCACCCATGTGATTTATCACTCAAAACTGATGACTCAACAGGCAATTTCAGAAATTACGGGATAGATTGATACTGGCGGAGATTTCCGTGACAGGGGTGTTTATGACTTGAAGGGACCAAGGACGCTCGGTTTTTAATGCCGAAGCGAGGAATATCAGGCTACTAAGTTTACGGATACCTTGACAGTTAATGCTCACATTGACATAAAGTCACATTAATTATGATTTGAAATTTTAGTGTAAGATATGGATACCAAGGTTAAGGGTATCTTGGCGAAATTTATTTGGATACTCTTATCAAGAAAGGAGCACTACCATTCGCTTAAGCGGAAAATTAGAATACTGAGATAAATCAGGCAATAAACCGGGTAAAATTAGCCAAAAAATAAAATCAGATGTCCCTGATCCCTAGACGGACGCCAATTTCTGAAAAAGTTACGTGAATGGAGTCCCCGAAAAATATCCATGTCAACGGGAAGATAATTACTTGGATAAGGTAATGCTTTTTTAATTGAAGCATGAAAGTGATCGATTTAAATATTTATCTGTAATGTAACATGTTACTACTACAGCTTTGACCATCAATCGCCATGAAAATTGCCTGAGGAAAGACATCTCCATGGACGAGGAATCGAGTTACGGATCTTTGGCTTACCGACATCTGCTTCCTAAAGATTAGGATCATACTTGTCTTCGGAATCCGAAATCTAAAGTAGCATGGCCGCTTGTGCATACGTCTGACCCCACAGCGGTCTGTGGTTCGATACTCAGGGCAGGAGGTCTCTTTCCTAAAATGTAGAGGAAATCTTGGCGAGGCATCATTTAGTTTATTAAAAATTAAGATTTCAAAAAATTAGGCTTGGCGTCCAATTTTACTTTAACAGATGCCTTTATGGATGTTAAAGAGGGCAAAATATTTACATAAAATATCTTTCTAATATATCTCACTTTTAGATTAGTCAAAAATGCATTTTCAGACAGTTTTCAGGCCCAAATTTTCTGTTGATGAATTACTAAAATGTAAGTTGTTTCGAAAAGGTATTTTGACGGTCACATTCATTTTCTGGAATGAAAAAAATATCAGTAGGAGTCTATCAAAAGGCTCCGTTTAGACATTGGTGAGAGGCGTATTTTTTTACCGAGACATTCAGCCATCAATCCCTTTTAATCGTACAGAAAACCAACTCCTTAAAAACGAGTGTCAGTATCAAATTGTGTCAAATTCATTTTCACACATGAATAAATAAGATAAACATAGATAAGATTGCCAACTACTTAGACTCTTAGAGGAATGATGTGCAACGGCTAATAGTTTTCCCGCCTGTGGGTATCGTTAAATTGTACAAAGTTTGGCAGATGAATCCGGAGTGGTTGTAAGATGTCGCAGATGCCTTCGAAGAAGCGGTGAAAGAAAGTGAAGTGCGCAGTTATTGGTTCATTTAAATATTTGTCACTGCAATGAGGTATCAGCATTTTAGCTCATTCACAAGTTTTAGCGGCGAAGTTTAAAGGGGCTTTTAATATTAATGCCCTCAATGTTTCACCTGTAATTATTTTTTACGTTGTGTGACAAGTATTTTTAGTTCTTAAGGGGAGCAATTAGTAGAAAAAGGTCATTTGAAATCATGAGAATAGGCAGAATGTTGGGTATAGATAAGATATTTCGGGAATGGAGGAAAAACTGGAAGAAACTCGGTGACGGCCTGATTCACATTTTAATGAGAAACATCACAGAGCCAACAGTTTTATATTGTGTGACATAAATGTAGCACTGACCTCAAAGTGCTGTCTCCATACGATATGAATCGAGGCTTAAATTCGATACATGGTAATGTAATGCGTTCTCTGGAGAAAACAGCCCTAGGAATGGCGTCCAGGGATGAGTTTTAGTGGAGAGGGAAGGACAATCGGCTTCTCAATGATGGGTCCGAGTCTGAATCCGGGTAAAGGATCTTTGGACACGGCCACCTAAATCAGAGTTGAGTGTTTTTTTGGGTAGCAGATCTCCCTGAAATACAAAAGAGGGAGAGAAACTGTTGTCGCCACCGCAATAGTGGGTGAAATCCTGGAAGTTCCTCCCCCTTTTGGACTGGGTACTAGATGAGCTTCTGTCAAGGACGACTAAAACTGTGCTCTCCCCAGAAAGTGACTCCTACAATTCTCCCCGTGGAATCAGATTCGATTTCATTCCTAAAGGAATGCAAACACAGTTCAAGTACGCGCCTGAAATTCCATTCTCAGCAAGAATGTTTTTACCACCTAGGAATATTTGAGAGCGGAAAAATTGAGTGTTGGTATAGCATGAGGCGAAAACAGAAAAATTCAATTTTCACTGAACTTTCTAATACCTCCGCACAAGAAAAATATTATGACGAGGACTAGAGACATGGCATGAATGAGATGAGCAGGATGTGCGATGGAAAAACATCAGGGGATCTTGGAACAGCACCAATAGAAAGTAGAGCATTATTTTGTGTGTGGGACGAAGGCTTTTATGGTATGTTTACGAAAAGAATTCAAGGGTAACGTGAGGTGACGTATGAATTAACTATTCAATCCCCCGACTCGAAGGCATGGAAATAATACACGCACTCTGAATTTTTAAATCGGTGACTGAGAGGAAATCATTCGAAAACATTTTCATCTGGATTCTATGGCATCATTACAGACGCAACTACTATTCAGATCAAGAAATTAAGTAATAAAACCACGTAAAAATTTCATCTAATAACTGCGATTTCAAATGCAGTTTTTTCAAATGCAATTCAAATTCAAATGCGATTTTAATTTCCATTGGGAGAAGTTTCGAAATAATTTTAGGCTCTATCTCGACAATTTCCGGGGAAAGCCTAAAATCAAAGAGCTCACACTTTTTATTTTTGTAAATTAATTCAGCCGATTTCTACGATTAATACTGTAAAACAATTATTTTCTTTGATTCTTCAACTAGTACTTGCTTACAATTTATGCCGTGTACTACTCTTATGGAGACATGCTTGAATTACTATTTGATTGGGTACCTCAACGTGTAGTACCACCACTAATATTTTCGAAAACTCTCCACGCATCGTTTAATGCATAACTAGGTTGACATATTAAAGGAACGTAACTGCCAATACTTTCTGCACAGAATAGAGATTTGTCATCGAGAAAGAAATAAGGGCTCGGGGATATTTTTTATGATGGTCTCAGTTCCTCAAGAGCCCATAGGAGTGAGGAAATGCAGAAAATATTTCTAAGAATTTATTATTTTTTACGTTGATTAAAAAGAGGCTGAAAGATATTTGTCTGTAAATGTAGAAATGGGATGTGAACAAGGGTGCACAAAAGCCGAAGACCAAGTTACCTTGTTGCAAGTGATAACCACCGCCAGCAGACATAATTTCCTCACCTTTTTTGTAGATGAATTTCCACGGAAGACCCATTTGTCAATTAATAGCGGAGTATTTAACCAGAATTAAATGTCCATGGCATGGCGTATTGAAAGATTCCTAGGCAATTTTTCTCTCTTGTGAAATACAGACCTTAATTCAACCAATTTGCAATTCATTAGTTCACATTTGTAAGGCATCCTTGCAAAATAAACTATTGAAACTACCATTGCAATGGCTTCAGTAACACAAAAAAACTGGTAATGGCTCAATTTTGAATCAGACGAATTTGGAATATAACGTGAAGAAGTTTGCTGAAAATGTAAAAGTAACATGCTAGGGTTTAATGTATAGAGACAATATTTAAGAAATAAGTGTTAAATTCAGGAAGTATTATTTTATAAAAAGGCACTAATTCTTTTGAAAGTATTTATATTATTCGGAGTAAGCAAAATCTGAAAATGATTCTCCTCCTACCGACGTTAATAAATTGACTTTGATTGGAGAGCTAATACGTTACGAATTCGCGATTCACAAGAAACGATTATCTCCCTCGTTTTCCAATAGACTAATAAAAATCAAAACGCAGGAGTAAGATCACACGTATACAGCTAGTGAACCATTCTCCACGGCTTACCTCCAATAATACTGATAGAAAATTCACTTGCACCTTTAATTTTGGGGTAGCACAGTGGTGGATATATACTATACCTTCATTTATTGCTTAATATTGAGGATTAAATAGACAATAATTGCATTTAATTATTTTAGTATTGGGTATAAGTATGTTCAAGTGATTTTATTTTCTTATTACAAGAGTTCAATACATCATATAAAAATAAAGATAATTAAATAATTCTGTGACATATTGCAATTAAAATGGCATTGAAGACGACAAATTAATTTCCAGTAGAGAGAATGCACATTTATTGAGCAGGGATTCAACTAAAATTATCTCACAATTGCTACACATCCCGGAAATATATCAACCCCTAATGAATCATTGGCTATTACAAAATTCAAGACAGAAAAGGCATGCATATAACAGCAACTTCAATTACGCACGAAAAATGAAACAATCTACCCACGTATATTTATAGCAACATAAATTTCATCTAGATTACAATGGTTATTCATGTATTGGACCCTAAGCATATTTCAAAATATGGTGGTACATTGTTTCGGTAGAGATAATTAGATCTACCTCAGTTTTCACTTCATCCTCAAGAAATTTTTACCATGCGGTGTTAATTTCTTCAGCCCAGTTCACTCACATAAGTATTTATTTACATAACTTTTCCTTTGCAGTCATAATTACTCTTGATCATCGCGATTGACTTTGCTGCAGATTTATGCAGACTATTCATAAAATATTTTGCTCACTGGAAGCTATAATAACACTCTCTTTTAGTGGCAACGCAACCGTTATTTGCAATGTCACTTTTTATTCAAGTTCCACATCACATTTCTTTAACACATTTCTTGAAAGCAATGCATATTTGGGATATGCAATAAAACTATTCGTCAAAAATTAATGGAATAATACAATTTCTCAGATATGAAAAATAGGATACCTACATATCGATACACACAACACACAGGGCGAGAACTTTCTTCAACTCATCTCGGCTTCGAGTATGCCTAATAATATTCGATTAGTACCATCAATGGATTGAATAAAGACAACATTTATCGATGCATGGATTTTACCTTGATGCATTGACTGCAGAGGATATTATTTGTGGTTATTCCTGAAAGAAACAATGCGAATAACATTCGTCCAATTTTTCTCCCCGTTTATTTATTGAAATCCCCATTAGGGCGTGTAACATTTCTGGAAAACAGAATGTTCGTGTAAATACAGTCGAAATTTAAATACTCCACTCAAAAGTGCATCAACTTTGGTGCTTTCTTTTGTATCTGGTCATGCATACACGTTATATTCTGAGTTTTTCCCTCCGGAAAAGTGTTCCAACCATTTTAACAGTTTTCAGCCTATTTGGAAATGATGCGCAAGAAAATTAACGCAGGAAATCAAGCTAACATATTTTATGCAGCCCTTGCAAATGGTGGAATGCTTGGGGAAATTTTAAAACATTATTATTATGTGTACGACTCAGACTAAAGTCCGTGAATTTCTAGTGCATTTAAATAAAAATGAAAAAAAGAAGAAAAATTTAAAAAATCAAATGACACGTGTTCCTATTTAAGCATATTGGTATAGCTAATTACTCTATCGACAATGGGTGTTCAGTTCAGAAAAATAATGAATTCTAAGAGATAACTCCTGCCGAACACTGTCAAATTCTTAAGAGACAATGCACCCCATCAGTTAGAAATTATTCTTGGTACAATAAAGCACATCAGAAAAGTTTCTGATTAAGATGTACCTTGATAAGATAAGAGGAAAAAAGGCAGGTGATATTTTTGGTAAGACCTTTGAGGAGGTTGAGGATATAAGGATAGTGAGGAAGACAAGCCAAGACGTTGTTGGCATGGTAGGAAAGGAAATGAAGCTACTCTTGGATAAGAGAGAGGCAGGCAAGAGGGAGGGGCGAGCAATTAGGAGAAACAGATTTCTAAGGGCCGCGTTTGAGCAAGGAATGTAGTGTAAGAGGGCAAGAAGGAGAACTAAAATGAATGGGCTTATTTCATTGGGCAAAGGTATAAAGATGCTAAGAAAAAATAAGCGTTCGCAAAGAAATACCTAGAAGACTAAAAGCATTTTCTTGTGCATTCAAACCTACTGTAGTCAGTTCTGAGGGTGATAACACCACTAACAAAAATATTACCGCTTATTAAACTTATACTTTTAACTTCGTTTGACAATACCTGGTTCGACGTTTTTGTCGAATGATACGTCAGATATAATTATATCCGGAATGAGCGCTCACATCTAATAGCTGACAGTTTAATGTGAATAATAAATCCCGTGTTATTTGTTGCCACCTCATTGATGGTTTCAAGTCCATACCGCATTTAAAGGCGCTTGGTACCAGTAGGGAAGGTGCGAAGATGGGGATGGATGAAGAGATAGTATGAAAGGTTGGAGAGAAACCCGGCGTCGGTATTAGCAAGACTCCAGAGAGACCACTACTTTATGTTCCATATGGAGCACTGAACTCGAATGCTCTCCACACACAAACCAAGTAGGGGTCAATTTATCGCTGGAAATTTTCTGCCATCACCGATATTCGAAGCTGGACCCTTTTGATTGGTAGCCAGATTTATAACCATTTCAACAAATCGACCCCCCGATTACTATCACTCGCAGGTTAACAGATAACCATAAACCAGGCGGGTAAAATATGTACTAAGATTAAAACTTCTGTTTCTAGCTTGATTTTGAGGAATTTGTCCATTACGGGGAGAATGAGTAATAAACTTAGTTAATCCCACTATTGAATTTTAATCGTACGACCCGGGTTTCAATCTCTATTATTATCATCTGCTCATGATACTATGCATTGAAACCTGGGTCGTACGATCAAATTCAATAATGGAGTTACATCAGTTTTTCTCATTCTCCTCGTGTTGCGTACGAAATATGTTGATGATCTATGGATTTCGGGGACGAGGCGAACCATCTACCTATGTCCTTCGGAGGGCATGCTGGTTGTAGGATGGCTTCCAGCGATGGGTGGAAGCATCTTCCCAGGGGTGGGGAATGAGTGAATTCCTTCCTTCTCCGCCCACCTCGAAAGGGCGACCCGTGGATCTGCAGCGCACGGATCCTGAGCACGAGAGGGTGGGCTAAAGGGGAAGTGGAGAGCGGTGTCTCATTCAGGGAAGGATTTCCTCGGGGAGGGCACGGCGGCTGGGACGATTGGAGACGATTGGAGGGAGGAAAAGGGAGGCGAAAGGAAAGAGGAAGGTGAAGGAGAGAGAGTTTAGCAGAATTCCCACAAGGAAAAAAATCCACCTTCAACGGGAATCGAACCCGGGCCAGGTGCTCTAACAATTGAGTTACATGAGCTTTCTTCTCCCCTGTTGGTTTCTAGAGGCCTTAAAAGACAGGATGTAAATGAAAACTTCTTGACCTTTTAGGCCTCTAAAAATCTGCTGGATACAAGAAAGCTTTAAAAACTCAATTGGTTGAGCACCTGGCCGTAAATCAGGGGGTTTTGCGTTCGAGTCCCGGTCAAAGTAGATGTTTTCCTTGTAGAAATTCTGCTATAATGCATTCCCGCTGGTGATTCCGCTGATGTATTCTTGGCCTGTTCGTGATCTTTGCATTGACAAGGAAGGCCGAAGGCTGGTGGCTTCGGCCGGTGGTTGTGCTCCACTTGAATGAAGAATTAAAGAACAGAAAATATTGAGGACAAAGGGAGAAGGAAAAGGAATCAAAGAAATTAGATATGACGGGAGGAATAGGGAGTAGGAGAGTGGCAAAGAAGAGATAAATAGAATGAGAAACGGGTAAAGAGCGATCCAAGAACTGGATACAAGGAGGAAGAACCAGAGACATGGATGGTGGGAGGAAAAAAAAGATGATTTTGCCATAAATACATATGGAAGAAGGGAGATACTGGTAGAGGGGCAGTATGAGGATAAAAATGGATAAAGAGATGAGAGGAAGAGAGTGATAGGAGTATAAATGGTGCTGGAAGAGGTGCGAGAAAACTGAAAACGCACACGATGAGAGGGAAAAGTGGAGGTAATAAGGAGGAGAGAGGGGATAGAAGAAAAATGAGGAACGAATGGAAGAGTGAGGGAGTAAGGAGAGAGATGTGTAAAGAGATAGGGTGAAGAGGTTGAAATTGGAATGGAAAAAAGGGGAAGAGAGAAGATAGGAGAGAGGGGAGTAAAAAAAAGGGAAGAGTGATGCACGAAAATAGAGAGGAATGGAAAAAAAAGACACCGGAAATGTGGAAAGTAAGGGAGGGACAGGAAAACAAGTCCAGCGAAGGATGTGGAAAGAAAAGAGAAGGAGATGCGAGGAAAGGGAAGATAAGGTTTAGAGAGCTGACTGGAGAGAGGGGGTAAAGAGGGGAAAAGAGGGGAGGCAAGGAGGAGAAGAATAGGGGAGAAAGAGAGGAAGAGGAAAGAGAGGAATGTGGAAGGAAGAGAGGCGGAAGATGCAGGAGGAGGAGCAGAGTGTGGAGCTAGAGAGATGGGAGAGAGGGTGGTGTTTGGAGATGAAAGGTGGGGGCGCCGGGGGATGAAGACGTGCCCGCGGGAAGTGTTGGGGGGACAAAAAAAGTGTGTATGTGCAGACACACACTCATGTACGAGTAAATACATATGTGCATACGGAGGGAAGGGAGAGTGAAAACCCTTGCGTTCCCGGGGTAAAATGTCGATCTCACACGGATCCAGAGGGCTTCACGGTTGGAAACGTCGCGTTACAGAAATAAACGAAAAAACTTATTAAAGCATAACGGGCAGGTACGAGACACAAGAACGATGAAGTCTACTTTAATTTCCCCGTGGTGTTGGTCCCATGGTGGGGCGTAATTGCGAAACTCGAGGAAATTCGTGAGCCAATTTTTTTCACCAACGCACATTCCTTCAGTTTTTATGCTTTTAAATTGCCCATCCCAAGAGTCAACGGCAGCCGCAATAGGTAAAAAAAAACTGCCTTGCCGAAGGCTAGAAAGTAGTCAATAAAAAGACTCGATCCCAGAGAACGCATTGACTCGTGCGTGGTATGCAGCGGATTAAGGGAAAAGGAGTTTCGCTGTGCTTCATATCATTTTTCATGTTCATACTTATTTATCCAAGCATGAGTATGAACACGTCACGATGGCCTTGGATTACCAATGAACATAAAATATTACATTGCATTGTGACAAGAAGTTTGTTGGCACAGAAACATTCACTTAGAGGAAACAGATATAAAAGTTGTTCTCAACGAACCGTCAGCAACGCATTTCACATTTCCTAACATATTTATTCGGCCGTTTACGGCTTCTTCGTTCAAAAGTGATTCTCAAAGGGACGGAAATTGGTTATCAGAACGAGAAGCACGACTTATGATGGGGAGGAGAGAGAGAGAAGAAAGAAAACGTTGAAAATATCCGAGTTTCTTCCATCCATAGTAAAAGAGAAATGGATATCGTAAACGTCCTTTCACCCGAATGCAATACGCAAAATCCTTTAGCTGAATTCAATAGTATTTTGATACATGGACTTCACCGTATGGCCATCACATCACTCGCTGCAAATAAATCCAAGAGAAACGTTTGTAAATTCACACAGGTCTCTGAAACATTTTGGTATTTTCTAACAGGTACACGTAATATGACGCGGTGTTCACAGAAGAATATTTTTGCGAGGGGTTGCAATTGCCGCATTCTGAATATATTGCACTCGAATTTGATCTTGAGAGACATAGAGAGGCTATAATTCCTAAAAAAAACACCTATTCATTAAAAACAATTGCTTCGGAGATCGAAGGAATATTTCGTGTCCAATCTTTCAAAGGATGATTCCCGAAAATGAAGAGAGGGAGAGAGCTCAAACGACTCGAAAGCGCTGGCAGTCGTTCCACGAGGAATCGATGTGGCACGTATCAGGACTATAAGTATCACGAGCCAAACCCCGGACTCCGGCGCAAGAGGTTGTAACACGACGTGAAGCGCAGGAAACCCGTTCCGTGGAACATCCAAGCCCTATCCCCTTTGGTCTGAGCCTTCGGCGGTTCTTTGTGTCTCGGATAGAGTGAAAGAGAGAGAGAGATGGTGCTCACGGAAGAGCTATAGTGGGAGAGGAATGAAAAGAAAGAACCTGATGGAAAAGAATGAAAAAGCCAACGCGTCGACATCGGTCTGAAAGAATCGAATCTTATATGGAAATGAACTCGGAGGGAAGGTGGGGGGTGGATGGTTGTGGTGGGATCCTTGGCGGTTAGAAGGCTGGGGGCGAAATTTGGCACAGGGAGGAGGACGAGGTGCAGCGGGGGAGGGAAGGCCAGGGCAGAAAACGAGAGTGGGCCGAAAGAGGAAAGTCGAGATTCCGGGATAAAGGAAAAAAAAGGCTTTATGGGGAGAGGAGGTTGGAGAGGGAGTCTTCCCACCCCCCGCAAACCTCTTTCTCCATCCCCAAGGCAACCGAGACCGCTTCTTCCACCACTTCCCGCGCCACTTTCAGGCCCCCGTGGGATTATCTCGCATCTTCTCCACCCCTGGTCCACGCCCACCTCCCCCCACCCCCTCCGTCCATCCCTCTCGACAAACCCTCCCCTCAAAGCCATTAGCCGAGGAGGAGGAGATGAGGCAAACCGAGGGGAGGCGGGAGAGGGTTTTTAAGGAGCCAGGGCCTCAGGGGATCCACACCTCTTTCCCCTTTTCCCGTCGTCGGGGACGGAGCTACGAGAAGGGATGCGTGGACAGGGAAAGGATGCCTCCCCCTCCGAAATGTTACCTCAATAATTGTGTTTGCTCACGGTCGGCACGAGTGACGAAGCGCGGGCGACAGGGAAACGAATTGCCGGGCCCCTTGCGCCCTACGGGACCCGGCTATGAATATCAGTTACGCGGGCGGAGACGTTTTCAGGGGCTGTAGTTGAAGGGGTTAAGGCTTCGCCGACGTTGCAACAACGCTGACCCTCCGGACAAAAAATTTACAGCCAAGCGGCGATGTGCCTACAAGACTTTAACTGCCCATTACGAACGAGTGAAATATAAACCGTATTGAATTCACACGCAATCGCACCACTTTTAATTGCTCTCTGTGTAATATTTAGGCAATAAAATTAGCATTTAACACTAAATTTCTCTCGAATTTGAAATATTTGATTGGCGATTGGCATTCTGCTTATTATGCTGCTATCTTATTATTCTGCTCTCATGAATATTGCTATGGTGCTGATGATTCCTGTTTTGTTGGCTCTGCTGACCCCATTTACCATTAATATCGACCATTTCGTTCAGGTCGACCACATCTTCCATGCGAGGTGCCAACGATAATTACCGAGAGTATCGACAAAATTTCTCAAGCCTTCGGGTCGACGATATTTACGCACCGTACCGACCGTGTCGAAATTACCTCCCACACATCCACGTTGACCATCGTTAGAGGGTTCTGATCTTCATATACCCTGTTGAATATCGCCCCAATCAACATTATCGGTTGAACGTTCACGTCAACGATATAATTAACCCATACTACACCTCATACTCATGTTCCTTAAATACCTGAGCGATGCGGGAAAGGGTCAAGTTTGACAGATTAATCCTTTATAATTGAGACACAATTTAAGCAGAAATTCTACTTTCTACTGTTTTCATTAGTTTGCAGAGAGGCCATCAACAAGAGATATGATCGTACACTTCTAAAATTAAGATGATATACGTTTTGAACATGGGGGACAAAGATCATGCTTTTCCTTGCCACTAAGAAACAGCCATTTTATCGCATTCTTCCGCACTTTATTTATCAGCCTTTGACGGTTTAAACATTACGCTGACGTCATTATCTGGGGATACAATCTCACATCTCTTGCATCAAAATTTTGTGCCGTTTCAGAAATAGCCCATCTAACGCTAAGGTTCGATCTATAGAAGTGAGTTTATGTTTTACAGCTCCGATAGCCGTTTCTCGCATCCCAATCGTCACGTCTCTCCTTCTTCATACTAATCTTCCCTGAGCTACCTTATTTCTTTTTGCCCTTGTTGCCCTTACACTGATCTTTCACTAAGCCCTTTTCTTTTCCTTTACGTCTCCATTTCTTTATGAAGCAAATACAAAAACACGTGGAAATAAAAGTGAAAGTAGAGGCGGGAGTGGCGCTGATAAAAATGGAAGCGATGCAAAAAGTGGTTCTGTCTTAATAAATAGAAAAAGAAGAATCATAAGTTTTTCTCAGGAAAATAATTTTTGAGCCTTGAAAGTAACAACATGTTACCTAGAAAGTGGCTCAGCCTTAATTAACGAAGAGAAAAAACTTGACTTCAGATTTTTACTCAGAAATATCATTCATGAGTTTTAATAGTGACAAGATAACATCCTTGTGGACATGCTAAACTCAAATATTGAAAATGAATAAAGAGCAAAGGTCAAGTTTGTGCCGTCCGCAGTTTCGTTTAATATTCTCGACGTGTTTCAAAGCCTCGGTGGCCTTCAAAGGATAAACTATGGATTAAAACAAAACTGTGGGCAGTACAGACTTGACCTTTGGTCTTTATTCATTCACAAGATGCTGTACCACTACATATCGCTAGGTACCCTTGAATTTATCTAATATTGCATTTAAAAATCGGTATTACTATATAAATCGACATTTTCGAGAATCAACAATCTCGAGCCATCCAGAATAAGGCCCATGTGGATGGGAAAGTTCTCCAATTGAAGGTCGCTAGTGCCGGAATTCGATCGGGAGCCCTGTGCCGAGAGGCTCAGGTGTCCGTCCTGTGAGTGTGTGTGAGTGTTTGTGTGTGTGAAGGGGAGAAGGAGAGCGGCTAATGTGAGAGCGTGACCGCCAAAGAGGGAGAGAGGATTCCGTCGTCGGGCGTCGCGTGGACGCCCACAGCCGAAGGATAAAGCGGCGCCGGACTAGTTGAACCCGCGGCGCCGCCGGACCCACCGTGACTGCAGCCGTGCGTCTGTCGTTGAATTTTAAGTGGGGAAGAGGGCGGTCGGCCGGCGTCTGGCCTGGGGGAGGGACTGCGTCGTTCAGGTGAGAGATTTGAAGGCGGGTGGCGAGAGGTTTTTGTTTTTAGCTTGGCACAGGTTGACGCGATGGACAACACGCCGCGAGGGGAGGAGAAGTGGGCGCGAGAGCCAAAAGGGTTCGCTGACGTGCCTTATTCGGGGGAAGGGCCGCATATCCACCCCGAATCAGCCACCGCAGAATGTATGCCCTCGGGTCCATTATTTATCTTGAGGAAATAATGTGAAGCTGCTCGGGAGTGGATTGGATTCCGAGGGATCCAGCCTCCTCTCTCTGACCGCTGATGGTTTTCTATTCTCCAAGAAGTTTTTCGCTGGGAAAGGAAAACCAGAGGTGGCGAAAAGGGGGAGGGGATCATTTATCCTCGGACATCGTGGCACAAACTACGCAGTGAGAGCGTGAGCTGAAGAAAGTGAAGCTCATTTCATTTGATTATTATTTCGCGATGTGCCGAAGCAATGCTAACGCATCAGGCCTATCACCGATTTTAAATATTTTTTCATATAAATCAATAACGAAATAATGAACACATTCATGCAAAACTTGTTCCTTTTACTGCACGCGTTGTGTCATCTTGGAGCCGTTAGGTGTGGTAAAAGTTTGAATTATTCGATATCGGCTAACGTGCAAACTCAGGAAGGTGATAAGATGATTTCATTCGAGACCAAGTCATAAAAGAATCTTACTTTTCTTACATAAGAGAAAGGCCTCGGCTCAAAACCTTGAAAACTTGTGAAAAGATGAACGTTACAGATTACAGCTTACTTTTATATCAAGTAGAATAACCGTATAATGAAGTTTTCGTGCAAGTTTAACATAAAGGGTGACTCATTTAGGGTTTGGGAGTAACCCTGTATTTCCATTCCCCGCTTCAAAGTAAAAAGCAGAAGTAGGTTCAATCAGTTTATCTTTATACTCCCTTCCCATTGATAGAAAATTGGTTCATTACGAAAAGAATCCCAGAAAAAGTTTAATTAGATTCAGACCTCCGCTTTTTCCAGAGTTGGAAATATTGATAAATAATTTTTACTCGATTTCTAATAAACTAGCCGTACATCACTCAGTGCAAATCCTCAAGCAGTACAGAACTCGTCTAAAATTTCTCTTAATAAGTAATACGTATTTCCTATCATGAGAAATAGCATTAAGCGTCGATTTGAAAAATATACCGTCCTAATAATGACGGAAAGAACTGCGTTCTCGTATCTTAAGGAGGTTTGCTTGCGACTGCTTGAGTCAAGTTGTCTAAGGAATCTTATTAATTTAAGTACGAGTATATACCTGCTAAGTGATCCTTACTTCACAAAGAAAATTACCTAAGCTATTGATATTCATAAGTATCACAATAAATACGATGGAAAGTCGAAGGATTTATTTTTTAAGATAATTTTAATCAGCTCGACGATGGAGTCAATTCAGCATATACTTTAAAGGAATAAATTCATATTCTCAATGATTTTACTAATGTATAACATCAGAATATTACTACCAAACCTTATGTTATAAAATTTCCTGAAATATTCTTTAATATCTCATTAGTAATGATATTATTCATACGTGAACCATTTTGGCTACAGCGACCGCAGCGCCAGTTGAAGTCAACAAACGCATTTCGTCTGCTATAAGCGCAGAAATTGGTGTATTTAGCAAACAATAAGGTTGGTTGATGCCTTCTTTTTCGTGTCATATTATTCCTTGTGAAATTGTGCATAAAATATCAGTTTTTTTGCACAAATGACATGTCACTATGTTATTTCAAACGTTATATTCCCATGTGATGGCCATTCTCACCGTTAATCGCATGTAATTTCAAATGCAATTTGTACAATAAGGAGTATGGATTGGTATAATTATCTTTACTTTTTTAGATAGAGGAACTTTAGTTCTATAAGTGCTGAAAATATAAAAAAATGGCACGACTTTCACTTTTCGGATCAACCTCCTTAATGCATTAAAATAAAGCCTGCGACGGTTTTACCAAACACATGCTATCATCTCCGTGTCATTAATCACACTTCATGGCCTTAATAATGACCCTGATTTGCTGAATTCCATTTTTATCATCGCAAGATGTAAACAAGTACAGTTGTTTTTAAACCACCATAAACTGATTTCCTAACTACTGAGATCCACGAAGAAGCATTAATTTTCTCCGTTCTGCCTTTTACGCTAGACTGAGTCACTTATGAGATGGCGCTGGGTCCTATATTGCAAGAGGTACATTCGCAACGGCAGGATGTAATGAGGATTATTAATGCACAAACTGGATTTCTTCCCCTGCGGAAGTTTAAGCGAGACGAGACATCTGCCCGCGGTCGCAGCTGCGACATCACGTCCGTCTCCTGCACTGCCCTTCGCGATATCCTCCGAGGACGGCACGAAGAGGTCATCGTGGCCAAAAGGCAGAGGGACTCGCAACGCAGTGAGCGGACGTTGAAAGGGCTAAGAGGAGGGGGAGGGGGGCAAAACGTTAGGTTGCGTGGGCGGAAGGGGGAGGTGTGACCTCCCACCTCGCTCGTATCTCTCTTTCCCTCCCCCGACTACTTATCCCCGTCACCTCACTCTCTCTGGGTGGAGAGGGGGGGAAGGAGGAGGGGAGGGGTGCGGAGTGGGCGTGGCTTCGGCCCCAGGGCCAGCAGATAACACGTCCGACCCGGCCACACGTGCTTCTCGGGGAGGAGAGAGGACGCGGTCCGTGGCGCGCTTTGCTTCCTTTCTGCCGTGCGTGCCTCGAGGTGAACCGGGAGAGATATCCCCCAAATTGGCGCGATTACGCCGGGGCAGGGAAAAGTTTGAGCGGCGTTAAAAGGGCTCTTTTTCCTCCTCTCTTTTTTATCGGGGCAAAGGGAGAGAGACTAGTGTGTGTGTGGGTGTGTGCGGGGAGGGAATTTATTAGCGATGCATTACCGTGCCATCGTGGGTCCAAAATGCGCCATCCAGCCCTGCGGAACGGCAGGCACTTCCACGAAGAGGCGTTAAGCGGTTGGAGGTAAGGACACGGGTGTGAGGGGGGGGGGGGGGGAGGGTACAATGCACCCTTAGCCAGGCATCCGAAACCAAGCTCGTAAGATAGAGGCGTATGGGCAACAGCTCTCTCTTTCCGTGCTGAGAAAGGCAATTGGGGGAAGAAGGGACGGGGGTAGAAAAAGCTTCTCTACATGAGCATCAAATTAACGACGTCTTTCATGTCAGGATCAGCTGTAGGTCTCAAACGCACGCCACCATAGGGCACTCATGAAATATACAATGGAGACATAAAAAAAATAAAGAAAATATCCCTGTGAAATTTGAGCTTTAAAAAAACTATTTAGGCTGCTGAGATTTTATCTAAATGCCTTAGAACAATATTCCGCACGAACAACTTAATCCAAGACATTTAAGTAAATTAAGTTGAAGGTCGCGTTTGATAGGTTAGTTACATATCGATCTGGAAACCCAAAGGTCGCGGGTTAGGATAGCGCCTTGAATATGGACGCTTGGTCCGTCTTCGAATTTATTATTGTATTTTGAGCAAAAATTTAGGAAAAATACCATTGGTTTCTGACCAGCAGTGCACCACACTGAGGTGAAGTTTCTACAGGGGATACGGGAAGTTACTATTAGACTATATCGTCGGCTATATAGTGGCAACAAATGACAAGAACAGATTATTTGTTTAGCTGTTTTTGGAGTTTATTTCAATACATTTAGCATTGAATGCAGTTCAAAGGCAGTGCAACGTGTTATAAAGTAAATCCCAATCATATTTCTGCGCTGCACATTGCACAATTTTTTCTCATTAGGGAATAAATGATATTGATGAGGGGACGTGAGAAAACATTTTGGAAATTAGAGTATTGCCAGCAGCTTAAAAGGTCAATAATCACTGTTTGTACTGGTTATTCAGCCATATAGTAAGAAGCTGGAGTGCCTTAAGACCTAATGCCACTACTAGAAGCGTATAGTAATTTCATGCAATCATGTATGAGTGAAAATAGTCACTTCAATCACACTGGTTGGAGCAAGATGTCTAGTATGCCAGATGTGAATGGTGAAGGTGATAGTTTTTCTGCGAAAGACTAATATCTCATTAACATGCTGTAGAAAATTCCGTCACTAAGGAGGTCAAGTGACTCCTGATTGGCACTCGTCAATGCTCCGATTGGTAGTTGGTTCTGATTGGCTGTCGTGCGAGTGGTGGCTGTCTGGTCTCCTAAATATTTTTCAAAACAAGCTTCCATGCATTACTCAAAGAGTAACCCGAACTCCAAGTTCCTGAACAGGTTGAGATCCCGAGGGGTCTTCATATAGTCTATTCGCCGGGAAAGCACCAAATCCTTCTCCAAGAAGGCTCTTAAAAATAAGGTGGTATTAAAGGGGTCAATTTTTGATCAACTTGTCATGGCTTAAGATATCTTCTAGGAGGAAATACTTACTTGGCTCTTTTCTTTATGCCCCTTTTCACAGTAAAAGCCCAGACTACTTATATTCTATGTTTAAACCTAGGTCAGCCTCTGTTTTTAGACCCTCCAGAACTGAGCCCTCCTACCTGATGCACCCAATACTAACGCATATCTTAAATCATTCCTCATATCTGGCTCAAACCTTTGGAATTCATTGCCTTTGCCCATAAAAAAACTCTGCCTCTCTACAAATCTTTAAAGGGAAAACTTTTCGATTATTGTTTCAATGAAGACAAATTATAAATGTAATAACTTGTGTATTAATTGTCAACAATTATTGTTTCAATGAGGACTTTAAATGTAATCTAACTATTTTATTAATTGTATGAAATTTATTACATTATTGTAATTCAGTTTTTTCGGATATTATTGTTATTGTTTATAGTTTTTTCTTATTATTAATGACTTGTTTGCTAGATGTTTCTTATGTATCTGTTTTTGTTGCAAACTTTATCAATGTTTTTTTTATGTACTGCTCTTATGGGGAAACCCAGAGCATAATATAAACTCATTCATTCATTCATCAATTTTTAAAATCAATCATTCATTTCTCTCCCACATTTTTAGCTCCCACGAACAAACTTGCATATCCCAGTTTCCTCACATCAGGAGGCCGCAACATATTCACGCTTTCTTTGACACTGGCCTCTGCTGAAGGGGTGGAGCAGGTGGTACAAGAAGACCCCGAGAGCAGTGGGCCAGAAGGAAGACGAGCGCTCTCTGCCCAGTTTCCGGTTAGCTAAACAGGAGGAGAAGGGGTGGACTAGCTGGTCCACCCCTCCTCCTCAAGAAGGGTACACGAAATGGGCGTAGCTAATAGTTTAGCCTCAGACTTGCCGGACAAAGCGGGAACCACGCACTGACAACACTACTCCATCTCCATCACTAATCTGTGGAGAGCGCAACGCGGGCAATCAATTCCAAGAGGCTGTACAAGGGTTGGATCCGAGTGCTTCCATAACACCGAATGCGGAACAATATCATTTACCCAAGCTACAATTCAATTATAAAACCGAATAAAAGATGAGGGGGTCATGTTGGTGTGATGTTCACAGTTCTTGCTTCCCAGCCCAACTACTAGTTTCGACATTGGCAGAAAATTTTCAGCGGTATTCCGGTTCTTGCTCCGGTACTAAAGTGCTCTTCACACTATTGTGGTGAGAAGAGCACTTTAACCCAACGCTCTGTCCACCGAATGGGATGTTAAGCCATGGATGTCGTTACACCGTTAGTCAAGAGTCGTCTGAAAAATGAAGATAACACCGAACGATCCACCTTACCCCCATTAGTGCTCATGACATCAGTAGTTTGTCACCGATCCCAGAAAACAGCAGAAACCGAATGAAAATACGACGGAGATGAAATTAAGTCTTTCCCGCTTATATTTTTACGCTTAGGTATGTGGCAAGAGGCAGGAGAGCTTGCTGCACACCAATGACAAAGACACATGCTAAAACTCTAAAAATTCTTCAGGAATAGCAGAGAGAGCACATCCAATCCCAGATAAGATCGCAACGGAATGGAGAATGGTTTAAAAGCTTAGTGCCCATGAATTTTTTTTCAATGGGTGTTTAAAATTATACATTTTACTCATCAGAGTGATGGTACTCTATCTTTTCAAGCCATACGCCTATGCAGAGGCGCGGGATTGCAGTGTAACATGCAGACGAAAATATTATTCCGTCAGGAAAGTAAAAACTAATTTTAGGAGTATCTTATCCTTTCTAAGCAAAATTTGTGACGACAATGACATTTCATATTGGCATTGGACAAGTATAACTTATCAAAAATTCAGACGAAGAGGAATTAACTAAAATTTTTGGATAAAACACCATCAGGATACAAGGGATGAAATTTTCAAAGAATTTCATCAAGTATAGATCCAAAAATTTGGAGAACTGAAAAGAATTACAAAAAAAAACTATTCAGGACTCATTAATCTGAGAGAGGGTGGAAAAGTAGCTGAATACGCTTGTACTGCCTTATGGAGTGTACAATAATTTAGAAGGAAATGATATTGTGCATCATTTAGGAATAAATTAATTCATAATGCATAATGCTGCCAATTAGTTCCTGTCTTTTTCAAGGGCTAGTGCTTTTATCCCATTTAACATGATTGGCAAAATGTCCAGGCAGAACATTGGTTAAATTTGAAATAATGGATAAAAATTATCATTAATATGGATAAAAAGACTACATAAATTAATAATTTCCTTTGAAAACCTTTTTATTTTTACATAAATTGCGTAACTAGATAATGACAACACAACATTTCCATAGATGACCTCAAAATGAATAAAATTAACATACACCTGATTTAACTTCGATATTCGTGTCTGAAAACCAGGTTTTGTAAGACCTCAAATACCGCTGGAATAAGACATGGTAATTTTTTTACTTTAGTGGAAAGGATTAAACTAAATGCCGAAGGGGCAAATGGCTCACTTAAAATGCAGAGCATTCATGGAGATCCCGCAGAAAAATATCACATTGGGTTCACCAAATTTTAAATGAAAAGTCTACGGTTCTCTAAGATTATTTACAGGTGAATTTCTTTCATGCTTTGAAATCTATCTTTGGAGATATAGAGAGTAGGTACATCAAGCATTTTCAAGAAGTTAAAAAAGCAATCGGCTGTGTTCAAAAGCCGAAGGAGTGGGGGAGCATTTTAATAAAGTAAATCGCTTCTCCTCACGGAAAGGTATTGATTTGGGAACAGTACAACGTACCAAGGCAAAAATAAAAACAATGGAAACGTTTGTGGACATTGTATTACACTCATACATTTCACATTTTGGAATTAAGTATAAAAATTTCGATCCACAACTTAAAACTACTCAAAAGCAAGTGATTGGTGCATTAGATGAGCTCCATCACGACTGCTTAATTTAAAGCTTGTTCCGCAGTTAATCTAGCCCACCACTTCCCTGATGAGAATGGAGGACTAGAAGATTTATATCTTGAGTGACAAAGCCAATGTTATATCTTACATGAGTTTCTATTGAGTAAACAGTCAAAGTTACTTTGTACATATTCGATTTAAATTATTTTTGTACATATATACAACTGCATGCATCGGATGTAACTAACATATCGATTTTTAGAGTTAAATAATCTCTGATAACAGATTGAGCAATTCAACTTTAACACAAATTGCACATCCGAGAAATATAATTCTCTCATTATAAAGCACCTTTGATGTTATTTACGTATTATTTATAATACCCTAATGATGGCAGATATCCTTATTTAAATAAGAAGTAATGAAGGATTTATGTAATATCTTCTTTGGCTTTTGTAATTAGCAGACAGAAATTCTACTCTGTGCCTCTACATTAGCTATGCTTACAAGTATTTTTAAGAATTTGGTTTTGTACACTGCCAAAGATATTAGGTAGATTATGTTGTTATAGTACAAAATAATTTATTGAAGTTAGATGATCCCTCAGTTTCGATTTAAAACTCAATTGTGCCTTTATGCATCGTGAGAAAATTAGATTATCCTCAATAAAATCTTTCATGAGCGCCAATAAATCTTTTTTCTGACATTCAAAAATACAATTTTACGTGAGAATCGTAATTAAAACCTTGAAAAGAGTTGAACTCAGGTGTTACGACATGAATGCAAAAAGAACATAATACCTTTTTGTTATTTCATATAAAATACCTCGCCAATGGATTGGATCTTATCTTTTAATGCTAATTGAACTATATATTACATGGAAACAGAGACTGGAATCCTAGACTTCACATGTTTTCAAAGTGCATGGAGTTAATTTTTTTCCAAAGCAAGAGACAAAATCATAATATCGTAGAGCCAACTTCTTCGTCATAACGCAGGAAATTTCATTTGATAGCATTAAAAATTAGAGCATTAATAACTTTCAAGTACCTGGACAATAGGAAAGAGCAGTTTTTCGTGTCATAGTTGTCGTGCACCATAGAAACAGGCAAGTAAAATAAGATATCACCGCAATATTCAAAGTATTTTGAATGAAAATAACTACGTAAAACTCCATTGATAAATCATACAATATTATGTACGTATTCTTTAAGCATCACTGTTGAGAGTACTTTCATACAAACTCATAAAATTATAACTCTTTAACCTGATTACTAGATAGAAAAAATGCGATCAAAGCATACAAGTTGAAAAATAGTCAGTCGCTCATTACATTGCTCATTAAAGCATACTATATTACTTGGGCAGAGTTGCTTGTGATGAAGGCTGACGCGAACTTACCAATCTCTATTGAACGCAAATCAGTGCACATGTATTTATGGGGAGATTTGTAACACCTAAAGGGAACACACACTTATTCAAAGCAAGCACTTCGACATATGGGTCAGGGAACTTATTCATTATGTCAGTTCATTAAGTATTAATGTGGGCCCGCACACTCCCTTTGATGAAAAGCAGATCACATCTATTTTCCAACAGCAAGCCTGCAAATGAGCCTTTTGACCCAGTTTGTTTTCCACCATAGAGTAGCGCTGGACAGAACATTCAAGGAAAAAAGCATTAATGGACAGGTCAGCTGGATAGAAGGACGCTCAAGGGGAAGAGAGGGAACAAGCTGTGTGAGGGGTGGCAAAAGCCCCTGCGTGCCACCAAGATAAACTGTTTTCACCCAACTGATACCATGGAATATTGTTTGAAGAGGATGTCAAAAATCACGCACCGACTGACAAAGGTTTTTCTAGGGTTGGCTGGCGTCAAACACGGAACACACATTGAGCGAAGACAAATCGTTATGGGAGAAAAATAATGAAATCTCCCTCGTAGAACAGACGCCCGAATCTTCGGAGCGCACTGAGCATTGAGCAACTTAACGACTACTTAACAGCAAGGAAAACGAGACGATAAAAAACCAACAGCTGATTATCAATATCAATTTCCTCTCATTCATTACAACGTTAATAAACTGGTCCACAGCTGAAATTAAAATTAATTCCTTTCCACCCAAGCTACGCCCATGGGTTTCTTAATAAACTAGAGCTATTTCTTCTGATCTAAAATAACAAGATAAACTTCAATAATATATCATTTTGTCATTGTTTTTTCACAAAGCACTCTTATGCTATGCCACAGATTTAACAAGGAGGGTGAGCACGTACTTCACGAAATAACTAATGAGAGGTCCATCAAGGCTTCATATGCAAGAGTTTCTTGAATGCCCTTCTAAAGTCTAAATTGAATATTGTGTATATGATAGGATTGAGAGCCGAGTTTATGTATCCCAACCACGTGATAAAGTTAATGAGCTTCTTCGAAGGGCAGCAAGATGAGCAGAATGGTAGGATGACGTACATGAGGAAGAACGGCAGCCAACACACCACAAACGACCCCATTATGACCCCTAGGGTCCTCGCCGCCCTCCTCTCTTTCGACAGGGATATCCTCTGCCTCTCCTCAATAAACTGGTAGACCGGCGCCGCCTGGCCGGCCGGCCTCTTGACCAGCGGGGCCGACGGCGAAGACGCCGCCACCGTCACCTTCTTCTCCTCGATGGCCACAGCGGACGCCGCCAGGGGACCGTCGTGACCCTCGACCCCTCCGTCCGCGGCGTGTACCCCGTTCTCCCCGCACGCGTCCGTCACGGAGTGGTCCCTCAGGGACACGTCCTTGGCCTCCCCGCCTTGCGCCTTGCTCCCCCGCCTCCACTTCTTCCCCACGCCCCCCTTGCCCTTCCCGCTGCCCTTCCTCCGCTTCTTCTTGCCGCTCCCGCCCCCGGGGGCGGACAGGGGCTGCGCCTCCACGTCGTTGTGGTTGGTCTCGCTGCTCACGGACTCGCCATCGTGGGTGCCGGCCCTGATGGAATCGGACGACCTCTCCCGGCGACCCGCCTCGATGGGCCTCGGGCCGTCGGCGTTGCCCTGCGTCCCCGTGTTCGCGTCCGGCGCAGGGGACACGACGCTCTGCTTCACCGCGTTCAACTTCGAGGCCTTGGCCCGATCCCGCAGGCGGCGGCGGGCCGCGACGAAGATCTCGGCGTACACGATGGTCATGACGAAGAGCGGTATGTAGAAGGAGCCGAGGGAGGAGTAGACCACGTAACCGGGCTGGGAGGTTAGCTCGCACGCAGTGTTGTTGGTGAACTCCTCGGGCCAGTCGTTCCAACCGGCGAGCGGAGGGGAGGATATGGCTCCGGACGCTAGCCACACGCCCCCGATCATCAGGAGCACGCGCCGGAGGGTGCGTTTCTGTGCGTAGGCCAGGGGATCCGTGATTGCCCAGTAGCGGTCCAGGGCGATGGCGCAGAGGTGGAGGATGGAAGCCGTGCAGCAGAGCACGTCGCACGTGAGCCACATCTTGCAGAGCGTGATCCCGAACTCCCATCGCCCGATGAGGCTGTAGGCCACGTTGAAGGGCAGCACCAGAAGCGCCACCGTGAGGTCCGCCACGGCCAAGGAAACGATGAAGAAGTTCTGAACGATGCGCAGCGGCTTGTAGGTGAACACGGACAGGATGACGAGGACGTTGCCCACGAGCGTGAGGAGGATGATGAGCGTAAGGGCGAAGGCCGTGAGCAGCGCCTCCCACTCGGGAACGGCCAGGGTTGTCCCGAAGAGGACGCTGTCGTAGGGGTAGTCGTCGCCCTCCGGACACCCTCCAGCGTCCGCCTCGCCCCTGCCTGGCATCGTGAAGTCATTGTCGTTCCAGTCGGAGCCATTCTGACCGGTGTCATTATTCGGAATGATGTACTCTGGGAGGTCCTTCGAATCCACGTAATACGACTCATCCGAGTCGTCAAAACTTTGAACGTCTGGATCCATGGTTACCTGGAGGAATGCACGTTTATATCCTCTTTATTGCGTAGGAGGATCAACTTACCGCGGTGGGTACAACACTTTCGCTCGCTCACGGAATACTTTTAATTTTCACAGCCTCTCAGAGGTCGAGTACCGTTCCTACTCAACAATATTTCGCATTTCTTTCCCACACACTGACTAGTCTCATTATTGTTGCGCGTTGAGAGCAGTTTATCACCCTTAATTTCCTATTAGCGAACGAAAATTCATATAATTAGTCCAAAATAAGCGCTTTCTAGGTTACTTGAGGGAATAGTTCCTTTTCCTGCAAAGTCAGCATTAACCTGAGCTTGTCCAAATCATCACATTAAGTCACTCAAAAATATAACTTTTTTCGATTCCAAAGCTATTCACCTAATGAAAATTCACCCATGTAATCATGCATCTCATTGCATTAATAATTTCTGCACTTAAGTAAAATACTAACGATTAATGACGCTTAAATTATTGACATCTATCTACGTGTTTTGGAGATGCAATCATCCTGGTGAGTGCACATTCGCGAGCTTGTAGTAGTGAGTGTAATTTTACACATATATTTTTCTAACCCTGTTCTTGAATTCCCTAAAACAATTGCATTCATTTTCTCAAAGTTGAATCTGAAAGGAAGCTATATTATAACGCTGACATCTGGCTACATAGAGTGATGCTGTCATGGACAAATGCTCCAAGAATATTTTTGGAAGGACTTACTTATGTCCACGGTTCATCACACGGTAGCGACAAAATACTAGACTTTCTACAGACACTTCCAAACAGCATACTGGTGTTCCTGCCACCATAGACATGAGGAAGTTCCTCAGAAAAGATTCGTGCGATTATATATTTAAACCATCACAGATTTTTCGGCTCGTGTCTCAGGGAATCACTACACCATTGTCATGTTTCACCAAACCTTTGCACAACGTACATCATTAGTCAGAAGATGAAACGGTGAGACAACTCGTCTCGAATCCAGACAAATTTACTGTCCATGTCCCACTGGTCGAGGAAGAGGTGATCAGCACCCATTTGTACGCGCTCCGATCAGGCGGAAGATAGTGTTCCGCCGGGAAGGACGCCGTCATTCAGAATCTCACCCTGACAACGACATCGGATGGGGAAGGAATGTGAGGAGCCCTCTAGAAGAAAAGACAGAAGAGCATCAGCGCTCGGGCTAATGTATTGGCAGACGAGGGAGGTGCTCCAACTTTTCTTCAAGTTCGACGAAATCGATCCGTCGCCCGCGTCGAACTATTCGGGCGATCGACCCATCGTTACAGGATATGACGTCGCGGCCGCGACCTGGCGCTACCTCCGCCGATGAATGCATTTCCTTTCACCCGTCCCGCGGCACGACCGATATCAAGCTTCGCTGGTTTCCCTTCTCTCCCCGCGAGAGTCATTCATTCCATCCTCGTCGCCGTCCCTCCCTTCCACCCATCATAATATCTCTTCTCCAATATCGGCGATATCTCTCTCTCTCCCTCTTCTTTGTCAAAAGTTCTCTCCATTCAAATGCTGCTGCTCCATCTTCCAAGACATAGTCAAGACGTCTCCCGCCGCGTGGGATCCTGGGAGATGGAGAACACTCGGCGCCTCCTTCGCGGCGACTCCAACAAACTGAAAAAAATAGGATGAAACGGTGATCAGAGACAGAGCTCTTGGTAGAAAAGAGAAAAAAAATGGTGTTTGGGAAGTGCTGTGTCTCGGCAGCTTTATTGGATTCCAGAAATCACCCTGGTTCGAACGGTAGAGGACATCGGAGACGGGAGTAATTTCCCCGAGACACTAGAGTACTCCAACATCAAGACAAATTTTATTGAAATCGAAAAAAATGATGAATTTTTTTTTCCTTGCTCGCCTGTAGAATTTAAATTTAAAGCAAACATAAGGATCGACGGTCCCGTGACGTCCAAGAAAAATACAAGTGGTAAAATTCCTCTGAAATAGATTCTTTTGTCATTCATTCGTCGATATTCAGTCTTCGTAACACCAGAGTGTGAAATTTCATAGTAATGGGAACGAGTCGGTTGCATGGGAAAATAACATTGCAAACATTGCAACGGAATTAAAAACAAAGAGGTCATTTATCAAAGCTCAGGATAAAAAGAATAAGCGAAAAAGAGTTTAAAGCTAGAAAATACATTATTCGTAGGAAAAACATTTTTGTGAAAGGCACTCATCCTCTTCAACATATTAGTCAGGGAATTCATGATCAACGCCATTAATGAATACTATGGGTTTTAATGCTCGATGAAGAGAATGACTTTTGACAACGGCACAAAACATCCATAGGGGCCATAGTGATAATTCCTACAAGGAATCATCGAAATGATTATTCCTTAAGAATTAGTAATCATTATTTGGAAAAGTCAAAGGTTCAATAAACGTATATTTTTTTAAGAGAAGAGGTAGCTAAAACGTCTCAGCATCCAATGGTGATCAGTGAAGGAAGAGTAGCGTATCCTATTTCTCTGACAATTTAATGCATGGCAATAAATGGATAGTTAGCAAATGGATTCTGCCATAGTGATCGAGGTATCTCTCAAAGACAGAGTTATGCGATGAAAATTATTTTTAAGCTTCTTTGGTGTAAAGGGTTATTAATCAAAACGGCAAAAATTGGCATTATATCCATGTTTCAAAATGGCTACATCACCATATATTATATAGGTTAAATTCACATTTTCAAGGTTAATGATAGGAAAAAATTATTTTCGAAAGAAATATTCGATAAAGTGTTGGCTGTTAAGGTTAAATAATGAATTGCAGGATAACACGTTTCATCACTACTCATAGTCAATATGACCAACGAGTAATTTTTGTTGTTTTTGCAGCTTAAGACGCGTTTTATCAAATATTTCTTAGATATTATGTCCATAGCAATCTAATAAAGAGCAGGGAAACCAATTGAAAGACGAATAAGAATTATACTTCTTTCATTTTTGATAGAAATGCTACATGCTTCTCCAGGGCAATCACTAATAATGATTTCGTATTAATTAAAGACGTTTGAGTCCATGAAATAAAAATCAGAGGCAAATGATAATAACTCTACCCTTGCGTGAGTGTCAGTACGAGAAAGAAATAGCCTCTTCTTTTTTAGCTTTAATGTTTTATTGTGATGCATAATTTTGCTACGCTAATTGGAACAATTTGATTTTGACAAATGGACGAAATAGGGCATCGTTTCTAAACTATTCTCGAAAAAAACTATCATTTACGAAGGACTAAATCTATGGAATCATCATGGGGCAACTTTTCCCCATGGTCTGCATTATAGATCACGTTCTATTAATACTCCACTCATGTACATACATATAGTCATAAATAGTTCCCAGAGTCACAAATAGTTTCCCAATTTTAAGATTGGTTTGACATAAATACTACATTTTTTTATAAATACTAAATATCTTCACAACTTATTCTTTTACATCCTTAATCCGTATAAACATGTATTGGTTATGAGCATGTATGCTATATTTATAGTATAATTGTGCATCTTACATATGAGGCCTTCCTTTGCATTGCTTTCCCATTTATCCTTCTCTACTTCCAATATTAGACTGATTCTCCTATTTGTAGAATTACTTGGGATATCCGACTGAAAATCTTCGTTTTGATTTGCTCATCGCAAGCTACTCCGCTTCCAGAATAAAAAACTGCTTCACCTCTTCAAGCTTTTTTTTCCGAGTTCTTTTTAGGCTTACTGGTTTTTCACCTCTACTCTTATGCTACATACCTATTACCTTTGTGCTTTACATTGATCGTCAGTTTTAATCTCTCCTAATACGTCTTTTTATTGCTGTCTAGAGCCTGTTTGTGATCTCTTTCTGACCAAGCGATGATTGCACGTCATCGGCAAGGTGCAGCATGCTTAATGCGTTAAAGGAAACTAAATTATTCAATTGAGTGCAAAATTCTCAGCCTCAAGGCCGGAAGCAATATTGTCGCGTGATGGCCATCGAATGAAGCTTTCCCAACAGCCACAAACAGTTCGGTCCTATTCGTATTTCAGAGAATTCCTACGAAATCAATTTATGTGGATACATGGAAAACAGTCGGCCCTCGCTAACTTGATTCAATTTGAGAAATCGCTAGTCTCGTCCAAAGGCTGTCGCGAAATGCCTTCACGAACTCGACTTCGTGTTTACCAGAAAGGATAAGCACTCATCTCGATATTGCAAAAGACGGAAGACGATCTCACACACGAGAAACTTGGTGTGAATACCCACATCTGTTTCCGGGCCACTCCGAGTGATAGAGTCGGATATTTCCCGACATTCCCGAAGTTTCGGAGAGGATACCCTCGAAACTGCGTATTGTAACAAGCAAGATCAGATAGTAGTGTGCTTTTTCGTCACACAATTCCGCCAGCCATAAGAAACTTCTACATCAACGGGATGATTATGTTCTTGACAAGACAATGGTTTTAGTATTCAGCCTATCATACCCCACCGCAGTTATTTGATAATTGAGTAATCTTTTTAATAATGCGCACAGGTGTTTTAAATATTTTTATATAATCCGAAACCTTAACCATGAAAAATATATACCATCATCGTTCAGCTGTCCCACCATATCTCCTATAAAATAAAGAATGAACCACAGAAAATACCATATATTCCTATGTAGTTACCATGGATTTTTGCAGATAGGATAATCTCCATGGATCTTTTTTTCACGGCATGCATATGTATATATAATTATATATATGGGATATTTTGTCCTAATTTTACTGTGGAGGCTTATCCTAGGAATGCCAGTTATAAGATAATAAGATTAACCTTGACTGAAAATTGCATCACAGGAATTATTAGAGCAGTAATTATTATATTTATTGAAAAAATCATGTTAAAATCGTACCAGTCTTCGAAGAAAAAGAGAAAATTGGAAATTTATGCTTCAATGCCTCCTAATGAAAGGGCTTAACAACAGTTGATATCGAGGTATATGGGCAGTAAAATCATAATGCCATAAAACCTGACCCATGCAGTGATGGAGGTGGATTGGAAAAAAAATATAATACATTTTCTGGGAATTGGGAAAGTGCCACTCTCCTCCGGACCAACTGGTTCTTTTTCCCAGTTTTATTTCCCAAATTGCTTCAAACTAGGCATTTCAGTTTTATGCCGACACGAAAGTGATTTTATCGATTTAATTGGGGCAGATCTCTAGGGATAAATTTCATTTTCGGACAGAAGACGGTGGCGTACACAGCCTTCGCACCGTTGATGGCCGCTGCTGAAACAACACTGCCACCTGGTGGGAAACCCGAGAAATTTTCCCCCAAATTTAACTTTACCCAAGGAAATCTCGACTCAGTCACGGATCTATACAGAAACAAGATGGTGTCATCAATTATCATTTCATAGAACCTTTTTAACTCATTGATTTGAGCATTTTTCGGGGTTTGGATGAAAATCACATCAATCATTATTGATGTTTAACAGCCATTTTCAACTGTCAAAACACGGGTGTATTAAGCGCAGTATTAAGATTTCCACAGAGAAAAAAATTGTTCACCTTGGCCACGGCAGGTGATTTTTATCTCGGTGAAAACCTTGCTATTTTTTATTTTTTTTTACTTCTTTATTTATCCTGGGCTAGATGAGGCCATATGTCTCCCTCTGCCTCTAGCTCCGGGTACGTTAAGATCCAGAGTTCAACAATTAAACAGTTAACAAACAAGAATTAAATCTTTTTGTAGAGCCGTATTCATTTTTTTTGACAATAATTCAAATCATCTTGAAAGAATTTGTGGCTTTACAAAGGAAAAAGTAAGTGACACGAAATTGAAAAAAAATGAATTAGAAGGACAATTGAATTATATTGTTAAATTGTCATTAGAGGTCCATCCCCAGGGTTTAAACTCTGTGACGTCAGCATGCGGCGAAGTAATCTTTTGGGAAAGCCTATATAATTGTGTATCTTTTTGGATTCTGCCGGGAGGTTGTTGTATAGACGCTTGAAGCTGGTGGTGAATGGAGTGTTCATGCGCATGAAGTGCTAAGGCTCATATTAGTAAATAACTCCTCTTAGGTTTTTCGCGGCTAGTTTTACAACCCTTGAATAATTTTATGCACTCAATTTTATTTTTTTAATTGGACTCGAAATAGACACTATAAAGGACAAATTTATTAATGGTTCACTTTAACTCATTAGCAACCAACAATATATATTTCACTGAATTACATCCTTAGCGATGGAATCGTTCTTATGATCATACATAAATAAGTTAGGAAAGGCAATGCCTTAAGTGATCCTTGAGGATATCACAGCAAAGTTCCTAGTGATTTCCGAGTTCATATTCATGTGTGTTTCCGGTTTTAATTGCAGTAATAAGATAATCACTATCATGGGATACCTCAGCAGATTATTTAGAAAGCATATAATTTTATTTCTGCTTCATTCCGCGTTAATTATGTGAAGAAGGCACGATATCGGGAGAGAAAATGATGGAAATTACAAGGTGGCCTTTCTTTCCATGACTAGATAGCAAAAAGTCACGCGATGCCAATATATTTGGGTGATTAGAAGTGTGGACTTTCACGAAAGATTATGGGAAAAATTGACACTTTTCAAGGCCATGAATGAGAGAAAGTTCAAAACGGTTACCCTCCGTATAAAAAATTACTAGAACATCAATCCTTTTTCAACGGTATGAGTATGTGCTTGACTCAGACTACTGACAGCGTGGGTGATACTATTTTCTGCTGATGATTTTCTACAGTAAATTTTTAGATGAATATAATGCCGTAGAATGAGCGTCTTTGATCCTCCATCGCCTTCAGATCCGCGCAGTATTCTTTTGAGAGGTGGCTGACCCAGAAAATTGAAGCAATAAAATTAGCCACCATTAGGAAAATATCGAGGAATTTAATATCACGTAATGTATGAGACGACAGGAGGTGAATCTTATATTTTTGTTTTTTAAATACCTTGAATTATAATGAACAGCCCCATATAGTGATTGCTGAGATTTATTCAACTCTCAATAGCCACGGTGATATGATTTTAAAATCTTTTAATTTCTATGAAATTGTTCTTCCATATTCGATGAACTTATTTAAAAGTATATAATTCAAATCCATCAGAATCATTGAATACAATAATAATATTTGACCCAAAACTGCTGGTCTGATTCAAATTATATTTTGAAAACATGTTCCTTTTTAAATTACGAGGAAAGCTTATATTTTGCAAATACATGGAAAATTTCAAATGGAAAATAAATTATCTGAAAATAACCTTAAGTTCCGGAAAATGGTGTATCTGTGAATCAAAAGTTTTATCATATTTAGAGTGCATTATTATGAGGTAACGCACGTTATAATATTGTAATCAAATGCTAATATTTTATTAATGCGGATTTAGCAGGAAAGCATTGCACGCCTAACTAACGAAATGACTTGAAGCTCACTACAAATCGCATCGCAATATTCTCAGGAAGTAAAATCACATTTGTATCAGAAGATAGATCACTAACGTATATCATTTGGAATTAGCGATTACGCTAGGTAAAATATCACTCCATAATTTTACTGATTAAATTTCACAATGAGCTTTAAAATGAATAACATCGGTGGAACATGTATAAATACCATCCCATTCACAAATAATTATTATTTTGCATGATGAAACATTGTAAGCAAAAGTGGACTCTATAGTGACCATCTCGCATTTTTTATCAATAGCCTAAAATATGTCCAAATAATCTTTCTTTGTCCTAGCGTCTCGCGGCTGAGCTTAAAGCCACCGAGTGCGTCCACCGGGTTGCGGATGGTGGGTCGACCTCTAGATATAGAGGTTAGCTGCGAGATAAGCGAGTTTACTCGTCGAATAAGCAGTCGTGGACAAAAAGCGACGGCATTCCGAGGGGGTATTGGTCTATCCCTGGGTAAGATAGGCCTCTAAATAATACAGAACCTGTGAAGATGCCGTGATTTGGCGACGGGAGGCCGCCAATAATTACGCTTCTCATCACCCGGAGGAGAGGGCAGCAGCTCTTCTTCACATGAGTGAAGGTGGAGACCACAGTGGTCGGTACAGCGACACTCATATCACTACAGGCGTGGTAACATTTACTTTAACGGCTGTAGTACTGCGATGTGGAAGGCAAGGGGAAACCACCACATTAATATCCCGAGGAGTCGCAGCTACTCCACTCTTTCCTTTATTATCAAGATGTGATGGCACCCTCTCGAGTAAAATATTCCGGAGGTAAAATAGTCCCCCATTCGGATCTCCGGGCGGGGACTACCCGAGAGAGTACATCAGTCAAATGTGATACACTTTTTAGGGTAGGAACATGGAACGTGAGATCGCTTCGGACCTGTGGAAGACTGGAGAACCTGAAGGTAGAAATGCGAAGAATGGACCTCGACGTATTAGGAATCAGCGAAATGAAGTGGCCCGAAGAAGGAGACTTTTGGAGTGGAAGCTACAGGATTATACATACAGGATCATTAAATGGTAATGCTGGAGTAGGGATCATGCTCAGAAAGAGCGCCGGAATGCGTGTGAAGAGCTTCCTGCAGTACAATGAAAGGATAATAATGGTGAAGATCGAGACCAAACCTGTAGATACCGTGGTGGTGCAGGTTTACATGCCTACGACTGACTATGAAGATGAAGAAGTGGAAGACGTCTACGAAGATATCACGGAAGTTATAAAACAGGTAAGAGGAGAAGATAACCTAATTATTTTAGGGGACTGGAACGCTATCGTCGGCGAAGGTCAAGATGGAAGAATAACTGGAAAATACGGATTGGGAAACCGAAACGAAAGAGGAGAAAGGCTGCTGGAGTTCTGTACTCAACATAAGTTAGTGGTTGCCAACACATTGTTTAAAAATCACATCCGCAGAAGATACACATGGAAAATGCCAGGAGACAGAAGAAGATGCCAAATAGACTACATTTTAGTGAAGCAGAGATTTAGAAACCAAGTGAAGGACTGCAAAAGCTACCCTGGGGCAGACATCGACAGTGACCATAATTTAGTGATGATGAAATGCCATCTAAAATTCAAGAAATTGAAGAAAACAAAGAAGAATATATGGCAAGTAGAAAAACTAAAGGAGGCTCAACATCAGCTGGCATTTCAAAAAGCAGTGGGAAACAACATAGGAGAGAACCTGAATGAGAAATCAGTGGAAGATCGTTGGGAAAACATTAAATGTGGACTACAGGAAGCCGCAAAAGAAGTTCTTGGAAGAAGAAAAGTTTCCAAGAAGAAGCCATGGATCACGGAGGAAGTCTTAGAATTGATTGAAGAAAGAAGAAAGTACAAGAATGCGAAGACTGAAGAAGGGCAGCTCTGCTACAAAAGAATAAGGAACGAAATAAGTCGCAAAGCAAGGAAAGCTAGAGAGCTGTGGTTGAAAAATCTTTGCGAAGATGTACAAAGCAACCTTGCACTTGGAAAGGTGGAAGCGGCCTACAGCATAGTGAGGAACCACTTCAAGGAACGGAGCGCAAGAGGCAATGCCATAAGGGACAAGAATGGAGGAATTTTGATTGAAAAAGAGGACAAAGTGAAGAGGTGGAAAGAATATCTGGAAGAGCTATACAATGGAAAAAATCTCAGCACAAAAGCTATTGAAGAGGAAAGCGAAGTGGAAATAGATGATATGGGGGCATCAATATTAAGATCGGAATTCGACGCTGCAGTAAGGGATCTTCGGATGAATAAGGCCTCAGGTATTGATGATGTCCCTGCAGAACTAATTAAAAATGCAGGAGAGAAGACATTAATTCATCTCTACAAAACCATCTGCGACATGTATTCAACAGGGGAAATTCCAAGGGACTTCGAGAAAAACATCATCATTCCTATTCCCAAGAAGAAGAGAGCGGAGAAATGCGAAAATTTTAGGACTATAAGCCTGACGACACATGCATCAAAGATACTGACCAGGATCATCCACAGAAGAATAGAACGAAAAGCAGAGGAGTTCCTGGATGAAGATCAATTCGGATTCAGGAAAAGTAAGGGTACAAGGGAAGCAATATTGGCCCTTAGGCTACTCATAGAGAAGAGAATGGAGAAGAACAAACCGACCTTCATTGCATTTGTGGATTTAGAGAAGGCCTTTGACAACGTGGATTGGGATTCAATGCTTGGAATTCTGAAGGGAATTGGAGTGTCCTACAATGACCGAAGAATTATACACAGTCTGTACAAAAACCAAGTTGCTGTGATTAAATCTGGACCCAGCTGTGAAGAGGCAAGAATAAGGAAAGGAGTGAGACAAGGCTGCGCACTGTCTCCCGTAATTTTTAATGTTTACATCGAGAAAGCCATAAATGAAGTCAAGGAGAAGTGTTCTGGAGTGAAAATCCACGGAGAAACAATCAGTATGCTACGATTCGCTGATGACATAGCTCTCATAGCAGAGACAGAGAAGGAGCTGAATAAGATGCTAACGACCCTGGAAAGGACTATGGCCAGATATCAGCTGAAGATCAATAAGAAGAAGACTAAGATATTGGTGTGCAGCAAAAGAGAAGAGGCGAAAACCAACGTTAAACTAGGAAAACAGAAACTGGAAGAGGTGAAAGAGTTCTGTTACCTAGGAAGCAGAGTAACCAACGATGGACGAAGCAAGAAAGAAATAGTGAGTAGAATAGCCCAGGCAAAGAGGGCATTCTTTCAAAAGAAGAATCTACTTACAGCAGGAAATACAAGCATAGAAGTAAGGAAACAGTTCATCAGAACATACATCTGGAGCATTTTTCTTTACGGCAGTGAATCATGGACGATGACAGCAGCGGAGAAGAAAAGGGTAGAAGCATTTGAAATGTGGTGTTACAGAAGAATGCTGAAGATTAAATGGATCGACCGAGTAAGTAACGAGGAAGTGCTAAGAAGAGTAGGAGAAAAGAGAAGTCTGCTGACAACTCTAAAAAGGAGAAGGGAAAACTTAATCGGCCATATCCTGAGACACGATGGCCTGATGAAGACTATCGTCGAGGGAAAAGTGAACGGGAAGATTGGAAAAGGCAGGCCTCGTATGAGATACATGGAACAGGTCGTGAAGAATGTAAAAGAGAAGAATTACGTCACAATGAAAAGGTTGGCCGATAGAAGAAACGAGTGGAAAGCTGCGTCAAACCAATCCTAGGATTGTTGACCAATGATGATGTCCTAGCGTTGCATCCACAGAACATGAACTGTTGTATTTGACTGATTATTTTGCAGTTATTTCATTAATTGGTTCCTCGAAGGATAGAATAATGATATAAGACTGATAATACACTGAAGGTCGTTTGACACCAATCATAGTTGTTTCAATATCTAATCCATGGAAAAAGACTTAATTTTAAACATTTTACGTAGGGAATAAAACTTAGTTGTTATAAATTGTAATTCATAGAAGATGCGTTATTTTATTTTAGCACACTTATTTTTGTAAATGGTTATTAAAAAGTTTTAATCACTGAAAATTTTTTTTTAAATACGAAATACGACTAAATTGTTATCAATTAACATTTTGAATCAAAATATAGTAATCGCGATGTGAAATTATTCGATATTCTTTGGATCTACAGCGCGGTAGGAGAAATAAATATTAGATTTTAGATAATTATTTTCAATGCCCCAACCTGTTTCATTCAGTTGCCTCCGAGATATCAAAGGGAGGCTTCTTCAGTTACACGAGATAATTTATATGCTAAAAAATAAGAACCTGCTGAGTGAAGATGAATTACACTCTCGCTCTCCATTTGTAGCTCAACCTGGAACTTTTCCTTTTTCTTCTTGAGCACGGTAAAACTTTTCGCTTCGCATTTTCAGAAGCCACCTGATCCTGCCCCACTTTTGCCTCTATAGTAGATTAAATTCGTCTTCGCCTCTGAAGGTTATTTTCTTTCACTTACCTTTTTCTGACCCCACTTATGCTCATAATGAATTCACACTTCACCATGATGTTTATTCTGTGATTCATGAAACTTATTATTCCACAAGTATAAAATTTTTATTGCAGTTACTTATTTTTATTCGTACTGAACACAGCTCATGAAAAAATGAATACTGCAACCGTTTGGCAAACAAGGATTACCATTAATATGTGCAAAAAATACGAATGTTACTCATTCATTATCCTACAACTAAAAAGTTCATTCATGAAATTTCAACAAACGTGGTGGGAATATTCAAGTCACATAAAATGACTAAAAACATTATTTAAGAGTTCAGCCAATAAGATTGTCTTCATGTTCTCATGTATTTATTTCCAAGATTTTATGGAAACTATCAAATAAAATTAATTTTCTTGACATTATTGCGCTTTTTGGGTCACCAGTACTTAATTTATTTCTGATTCAGTCATCGAACCCAATCAAGACTTGAAAAAATAAAAAATTGAAATTTGCAAAAAAAAACAAAAAAGCAAAAACAAGCAATAAAACGAATGTATATAATCATTTCAGTCTTAACTTGGTCAATTTTCGAACATTCACACCATTCAACTCAATGCCTTGAAAATGGCACTGTGCCATTGCCTAAACCTGCGTCGGCTTTAATTAAACAAGTGTGAATTTATACCGAGTGATTGTAACAATATGGTATTTAAATTTGTTTTGTAGGGATCACTATTTTTGACGGTGAATTCCTATCAATGAAATAAGAACACCCTAGAGAAACGTTTCTTGGAAACCGTTAAAAATATAAGTTTCAGAAAAATAACTCATTGCTCATCATCAGAGATACCAACTCCGTCGGTAATAAATCATAGTAACATTGAATGCAGCCGCGAGTCCCAAAATCAATGCAGTTGAATAATCGGACTGCGAGCGATGTCGACTGTCCTAGTGATGGAAAAATGTCGGTCAAAATCGATTTTTCGAGCAATCGATTTTTAATCGAAATGAAAAGCTCGACTTTTCAGCAAAAATCGAAATTTGAACCAAAAGATCGATTAATCTAAGAAATCTATGGTTCATTTTTGAAAAAAATGCAGTTGGTACAAAAACATTTTTATTATTCATTTGAAAAACGCCCATAATAATTATTTGAATATAATAAAAAATCCCTAAAAATGTACTTAGAAAACATTCTTGAATTATTTGTCGTAAAAATTTACAATTTACTTTAATGTGGATCACCGCTTGGAACCATTCGGCTTCACTAAAATTTTTAAGAAAGATCAACTGATTGAGATGCTTTCTTGATGATCTAGGGCGTGCCTTTCCAATTTTACCGGCTTTAGAGAAAAGTCTTTCACATGGGACGGATGACGTTATCATACTCAGCACTCTGATCGGGAAACGGTACGTGTTGGGATATTCACCCTTAACCTCCTCCAAGACTGTCAGAGGATTGGGGTTGACTTTCCTATCGACGGGTGGCCTGTTGAGGTGTTGCCTAACTTCTACTGGCATCTATTTCTAACAAGAAGTGACCTCAGTGGCAGTTCATCGAGGACCTCTACTGACTACTACGCGCTGCTGAGATCAAACGAAATGGTCAAGATCGAAGTTGAAAAATAGAGTTTGGATCGAAACTCGAAGATCATGGTTCGATCTCGATTTCCTCGATCTTTGACTATTAAAACTCGATTTTCGATTTTAATCGAAATCGATTTTTCCATCACTAGACTGTCCCCTTACTAGTTAAGAAGCATTCGCGGGTCTTCCACCAGGATAAGCTTTCAATAGAAGCCGACGTTTCAAAGTATGTCTCGGACTCCATCCTCAAGGCAAAAAATCTTCAAGCGCTACAATGTGGACAGGATCTTCGAGCTGAGGATCGTTTCGGTAAGAGTTTTGCCCCCTATGCGAGCACCACGAAATTTTCTATTGGTCAATTAAACCTTACTTTTGCCTTGAGAGGATGGAGAGTCCGAGACGGACTCTGAAACGTCGGCTTCTATTGAAAGCTTATCCCGGTGAAAGACCCACGAAGACTTCTTAGATATTATTCTCCGGGAAGAAACAAAATCACACTTCACATGTCCCCTAACTGTTGCGTCGTATATCCACTGAGCGAAATTAAATTACACAGTGAGGAAAATACATCTATGGATGGCCCTTCTGTAGGATGAGAAATGTATGATTTATTTCTGCGGATGCAGAAAAAAAGTGGAATGAAAGCAAGGGAGTCACGCAGGTCAAATGTTTAGAAATAGTTGTACGGATTAATGGATCCTCAAAATTAGAAATAGAAAATCGGAAAGAGCAGACTAGAATGGTATAAGGAACATTGAATCTTCTTCTATAAAGCAAAAACATCACAAAAACACAAAAAACAAATACATAAAAAGCATTGATAGGAATTTTAATGCTTTGTAGAGCCAAAACATGGATTCTAAATGAGAGAGAAAAAATAAATTACGAGCCACAGAAATGGACTTTTGGCGGAGATTGACTAGGAAATAAAGATAAAAAAAGAGAGTCATAAATGAGGTGATAAGAGAAATCATGTAGAAAAAGAAGGATGTAGTAAGGAACTCAGAAGAAAGAAGATTACGATGGTTTGGGAAAGGTCAAAGGATGGGAAAAAGAATTCCAAAAGCTACTCTAAAATGGGTACCAGACGGCAGAATAAGAAGAGGAAGACAAATAAGTCCTGGCAGAAATGAGTTACGAAAGACATGAATAAGAGGGATTTAAATATGGAAGATGCATTGTATAGGGATTGATGGAGAGTAGGGATTGTGAGATGGACTTGTGCTGCTACTAAGAAGGGCTGTCGGGTTCAAGAGATGTACTTGTGGGATTTGGGGAGGGAAACTACTGTGGAGTGTAAATCGCTATGAAAAAACATGACCTCCCAGTACTAGATACATTTTTATCGCTTTTTATTTAGTTGCAATACCAAGAATATCTCATGACAAATTGTATTAAACAATTCTTTATCCTAAATATACACTCCCACAAATATTCAGTCAACATGCCTATTCCAAGGGTTTTCCGCCGGTGTCCTGATTGGTGAGGAAATTATCCCTCTCTGAGCATCTGTATTCTCATGAGGCAATAAAATAAAAACAAAAGAGTCACTGGAGCAGGAAATTTACATTAATTCTTTATCATATCCAAGAGCTAATCACTTCTGGGGTACTATTTTTAATGGTTTTAATGATCTAATTAGATTAATAATAATACATTTTAAAAAATTTATAATCAGTAGAAATTTTAAAAGGTGACGATCTAAAATAGCCAAAAAATCTGTGGAAATCTTGGTTCACTATCAATCACATAAAACAATATTTTTAAATTCTGAAGCAACTTAAGTCTAATTATTTAAATTCGTACAGGATTATGAATCAGCAATGGGACATAAAATTCCTGTGGTACCTAGGCATAAGGCAATAGGAAGTACAACGAAGAACAGTAGAAATTTGCTTTTTTGGATTGTGTAGCCAACTGCTTTCGAGCTACAGCTATGCAGGTATCTCCGGTTGCTAGTCGCTATTCGATACGAAAGACTCGTGAAATTAGCGAGTTGCTAACGACAAGCCATTGAAAAACCCCATACCTTACGAATTATGTAAACCATCAGCAATAAATAATATTATTTAAAATTTTTAGTGAGACAAGGCTGCGCACTGTCTCCCGTAATTTTTAATGTTTACATCGAGAAAGCCATAAATGAAGTCAAGGAGAAGTGTTCTGGAGTGAAAATCCACGGAGAAACAATCAGTATGCTACGATTCGCTGATGACATAGCTCTCATAGCAGAGACAGAGAAGGAGCTGAATAAGATGCTAACGACCCTGGAAAGGACTATGGCGAGATATCAGCTGGAGATCAATAAGAAGAAGACTAAGATATTGGTGTGCAGCAAAAGAGAAGAGGCGAAAACCAACGTTAAACTAGGAAAACAGAAACTGGAAGAGGTGAAAGAGTTCTGTTACCTGGGAAGCAGAGTAACCAACGATGGACGAAGCAAGAAAGAAATAGTGAGTAGAATAGCCCAGGCAAAGAGGGCATTCTTTCAGAAGAAGAATCTACTTACAGCAGGAAATACAAGCATAGAAGTAAGGAAACAGTTCATCAGAACATACATCTGGAGCATTTTTCTTTACGGCAGTGAATCATGGACGATGACAGCAGCGGAGAAGAAAAGGGTAGAAGCATTTGAAATGTGGTGTTACAGAAGAATGCTGAATATTAAATGGATCGACCGAGTAAGTAACGAGGAAGTGCTAAGAAGAGTAGGAGAAAAGAGAAGTCTGCTGACAACTCTAAAAAGAAGAAGGGAAAACTTAATCGGTCATATCTTGAGACACGATGGCCTGATGAAGGCTATCGTCGAGGGAAAAGTGAACGGGAAGATTGGAAAAGGCAGGCCTCGTATGAGATACATGGAACAGGTCGTGAAGAATGTAAAAGAGAAGAATTACGTCACAATGAAAAGGTTGGCCGATAGAAGAAACGAGTGGAAAGCTGCGTCAAACCAATCCTAGGATTGTTGACCAATGATGATGATTAATATATCTACCACTTATATTTGAGTTACATATCCTGCGGCTGGAACTCTTTCTCAAAAGTACACGAACATAAATTTTACTTGGTATCTTTCTTTTCACGATACAGTCTTCGTGCTCTGGAGCTGAGTGGAAGATGCCTACCGTTGGGGGTACATTTTAATCGAACTATTTCGGCACTTTAAAACATTTATTTTTCTTTATCATTCCCAACTTTGGCTAGGTATTTGTTCAAATTTCTCTCCATTCATTCTATATCACCTATCCTTCTTTTCCCTCTCGGACAGAATTCAGTGCAACATCACCTTTAAATTACTCCTTTCTTCTATTGTGCTTCCTTCTGATTTCATCCGTCCATTCTCTCGTCAGTCTTCCTTATCTCGTTCATTCCAGAGCGCTTTCTTTGATTGCATCAATATCATCGTCCGAAACTTATCTAATATCTTCTCATTCTTCCCCAAGTCCATGTGTTGCACATGGCAGCACAACATGGTTTGAATAGCATTGAAATAACCCAGGACAAGAAAATTAATGGAAGTAAAAAGGAGCATACCCTTTACTTAAAGCATGACATACTTTTGCGACTTGCGGAAAATAACTTAGATGGCTCCTGAAACCATTGAACCATTCAGGTCATTAAACGGATTTGAAGGGCGGCCTGAGGGCAAAGATTAATTAAGAGAATGAATAAACAAATAGCACATGATCAGGACGCCATTTCTCAAGATAAATGATCCACTAAAAGTAGCTATCTCTTTTAATTGGTATGATAACTCCAATATATTTCCATCAAATTATGTTTGGTACACAATATTGTGCAATAATAACACTATAATAAGACTAGGTTAGCGAACTAATACAACTTATATGAAAAGGAAACGTATGAATCTGAAATATTTCACTGCTACCTTGAAAATATATTCCAAAAAAATTTAAGCTATGATTTATATATGAAGCAAAACGTTACAAGATTCCGAGACCTTAACCATAAGGAGAGACGATGAGAATAGATGTGTGATTGAGATTAGGATGAAGAGGCTGGACATAGTATAGTGGTCAGTAAGGCGAGGGCTTTACAGCCCAAACGTCGGATTCCAATCCCACCTAAACCATGGGTGTTGTGTTTGTATCAGCGACAGACTTAGAAAAAATTGACTAGAAGATGTGATTTAATCTTAACATTAGGAGAGCAATTTAACCTCATTTTACCACAAGCGCGGGTGAAAAGAACATTGGAGAAATACTGGTAGACGGGGATGGAAATGAATAAACGATTATAATGGGAACGTTAGGCAAATATGGAGAAGACAAGGAAGATGCATTTAACAAGTAATTAAGGAACTCTAGATATTGAAGGCCGTCGTTGGCGTGGGGAAATTTGGTAAGCTAGTAGGAGAGGATTGTTTATTTAATATCATAGTGTCTTTAAAGCTACAAGTGCTAATACTTTCTGAAACGTGTCACAAAATGAATATCAGAAATCATTTAAAAATGCGCAATGGAAAAGAACGTACCCTAATAACATTCCCTTACCGTTAAGAAGTTAATGTGTGTACGACGGTAATGCAACAATTCTTGAAAGGATATCACTTTTTGCGGAGCATTAAGTGAATAATTGATCAACTTCACATCCACATCTGTGAATTATTCACGCATTTATTTTCTCTCCTTTCCGCGCCACGTAATTCTGTCTTGTTTAATCTCTGAACAAGGACGATGGGCGATTATTTCCCATAAGTGATAGCGCCGACCAAAGGTCATCCATTTGGCCCTTCCCCAGCGCGAGTGGAATCTTGTTTCCTCATTACCGAATGCAGACGCACTTGGGAAAAGGGCGGTCATTATTCATCCCGTATTCTTAAAATGGCAACTTTTTAACGACCTACCAGAGAGGCCCTCGGTCACTGTTCACCCCGCTTAACCTGAATGGGAATACTCTCTGGACCTTGAAAAGGTGAATGCGATGCGATTATGCATGAGGAATTCTCACACCAGCAGGAGCATTTGGTTAATAATATATCCACTTTCACTAGTGCTTAGGAGCCAAAACTATAACCCGGTGAATTAAAGCAATAATTGAGATAAAACCAAAAGTTCACAAAACGTTATTATAGTCAATATAGGTGAATTCCATGGTAACTGAGGCAACGTTGGGAAGAAAAACATTTCCTTTTAACTTCATGAAACTATATAGTTTCATGAATTCATAATCTCTGCTGGTAAACACTCGCGGGCTCAGTAGTGCAATTAAATGGACACTTAAAAGGGAAATGAATATAAATAATGAATTTTGATTATGTGTAGCATACTATTAATTCAAATTACTAAGGAATATTATCTAAATTTTTAGGAATACTACCTTACATTTCCTAGAAATGAAATCTCGATGTGTCAAGAAAGTGCGGCTATATTGTTACCTTGAACTTTTGAGACGAAGAAAACTTTGAGAGAGCGATTGATGTGGTAGAAAGCACGCTGGCTTTCCATCTCCATAACCCCTGCTTGAACTCCCGGTAACGAATACTTTGTAGAGGAGTCCCGATCATTAATTGAAAGCTGTGTCACATTTAATCACCCGTCGTCGGATCGGGCGTGAATCTATGTGAAGCTGTAAGTGAGCCTTTCGTTAAAGGAAGACTTCTGCCTACACCAGGGTTTTCTATGCTGAATTGTGCAAATAACATCAACAGTAGGTCACTTACCTCTTGCAGTGACATAAAACAAAACGCATGATAAACTTAAGCTGGTGTGGTGGCTGCAGTTTGGTTTTGTATCCCGAGGGTCCAGGTTCGTGTCCCGACAGTGGAAGATTTTTCAGAGGTATCCCGTCCCTACTTTTGCGTGGCGTGTGGAAAGAGTTTCAAGGTCAGTACTCAGTCCGTCGCATGAGGTGTGTAATTACTAAACACCACCACTCTACTTACTTCCTATCCACCACTCCCAATCTCTCACTTTCCCAACCAAAATCCTTTCTCCGCCCTGATACTCACCTAACCTCAATGACGAAAATTATCTCTACTACCGGTTCAGTCTTCAAATAATAATAATATTAAAAGGTCTTTATTGGGGCGAGATTGAGACAAAACTGTCCCTTCTGCTATCTAACCCCTCGTCAAAATAAATACATAAATACAGAAAACGGTCAATACCTAATAGAATTACAATCTAAGGTTAAAAAAATCATTAAAAATATACTTCTACGAATTAAAGATTGATAAATGAAAAAAATTACAAAAAATATATCAATAAAAACAAAAAATGGTGTGTGAAAGAATTTACAATGTGGGAAAAACGTGAGGATTATTATACTCACATCCTCTACGCAAAAACCCAGCCCTGAAATTGGTTTTTCGCGGAGATGGTAGCGAAGGAACTTCGACGACCGGCTCCGATTCGTACCTTCTACAGTGCAACTTCCCTTGAAGAACAGAATATAAGAGAAACTTCGGTAGACCCCTTTCATTGGCAATAAATAGATTATCGACGTATTTAAAATTTTCAATTTCGGTACGGTTTGACACTACGAGAGTGAAGATTATCTGTCACGGTCCCATTTTGGCACTCCTTGCAATTTAATCTACATCATTGACTTTATTACTTAGGATGTACATCCGATGCCAAATTGCCCTTCATGTCAATTTCTTTTTATTCTTCACCGCGAGCTCCGAGGGAAATTGTAGACGGAACGAATCGGAGCCGGTCGTCGGACATCTTTCGCTACCACCTCCGTGGAAAAGCAATTTCAAAGCTTTTGAAATCCGGATGAAAAAATATCCTCAACTCAACCGCAGCTGTGAAGACTTTCATTGGAATCGAACATCTCGGCCTGTTACTGCTGATAAGGGGAGTTTCCGAGCGAAGGATATAAATCGTAACGCGATATCGCCGTTCTCGGCGATTTCGTGGACCTCAAATCAGACCCGGACGGAGGAAAATTGGCCTTATCAACTGACTTTTATTGCTCATAGGATTTCTTAAGCAATCAAGGCCGTTCCTGGGGAGGGAAGGGTGAGGAGGGGGAGGGAAACGTGGGAATGGGAACTGGGCGGAAAATTTGAGATCGAGATATTTCAGGCTCTCGATTCCAAAATTTCGCGACCAACCGTAGGTATTGAGAAGACAAAGGAGTCAGCGGAGTAACACTTACACCTTATACGATGGGTACTTACACTTTATAGTAAGATATATCCACAGGAATTAACTACATAATGATACGTACTTGTCTTCTCCCACCGAAGATTTTACAGAGATAATTTAAACTGTAAGAAGAAGACTAATAAGCAATAGGAAGAAGACTAAGATATTGGCATGAAGCAAGAGAGAAGAGGCAAAAACCAACCTTAAACTAGGAAAACAAAAACTTGAGGAGGTAAAAGAATTCTGTTAGCTGGGAAGCCAGGTAACCAGCAATGGATAAAGCAAGAAATAAATAGTAGAATAGCCCAGGCGAAGAGGGAATTCTACCAAAAGAAGAATATATTTATAAGCTGAATGTGCAAGCGTAGTAGTAAGGAAACAATTAATCAGAACGTACGTCTGGAGCATGTTCATTTATGCCAGTGGGGCAACGGCGACGGCAGCAGCCGAGAAATCAAGGGTAAATCATTCAAAATGTGGTGCAACAGAAGAATAATGAATATTAAATGGATCGACGTAGTAAGTAACGAGGAAGTCCAATAGACACCCTCAAGCACATTTATCGTTCGCCGCGGACGTCTAAGAAGCATTAATACCTGTAGGCTAGTAAGAGATTCTCTGCCTCATCCATCCATACAGCGCAGGCGCCCTTTATATTGTTATCAGCAATGAGTAGCATTAGTTAATTTCCTTGATTGGTGAACGCAAAGTACGTTAAATCTTAGGTACTTAAAATAATTTATATTCGAAATGGTATTCTTGTGGATGATGCCAATTTCAGGGTTTAGACTGTTTTTGCTGTTTTTATTTACCATAAAATTTGGCAACACTAACGCTGAATTTAAATGAATATTTTACTGTGACGAAAAAAAATAATGAAAATAGTATGTTAATATTGCTTGATTGGGACAGCATTGCATAGTTATCATTGGACATTGAACAATTATAGCATAAAATGTGTTTTCAATTATTATTGTTTATAACCTGACAAAATTTTTCATGTTAATAATCATGCGCTTTCGAAATCTCTCGTGATAATGACGTAATTCACTTCACTGTTTATTTTTTACGCTTTTGTCGTGAAGAACTCATTGGCTACGAGCATAATCGGTTTTTCACTCAGTAATAACGTAATATGGCCAATTAATCTTTTCAGCCGCAATTCAAAGTTTGGTCGAAAACAGCAATTAATTTTATAACAAACGGAACTCAATATGTGAAATATTCAATATTTATGGAATAGCGCAGCGCATTGCGTATGACGCAGTATTACAAAAATAACAAAGTGACCTCGTTGAAACCGAAGAAAAACCATCATCATCATCAAGGGTCAACAATCCTAGGATTGGTTTGACGCAGCCCTCCACTCGATTCTTCTATCGGCCAACCTCTTCATACCAACGTAGTTCCTCTCTTTCACGTCCTTTACGACCTGCTCCATGTAACTCATACGAGGTCTGCCTCTTCCATTTTTCCCGTTCACTTTTCCCTCGATGATTGTCTTCATCAGGCCATCGTGTCTTAAGATATGGCCGATTAGGTTGTCCCGTCTTCTTTTTATAGTTTTCAGCAGACTTCTCTTTTCTCCCATTCTTCTTAGGACTTCTTCATTTGCCACTCGGTCGATCCATTTTATCTTCATCATTCTTCGATAGAATCATATTTCGAATGCTTCCACCCTTTTCTTCTCCGCTGCTGTCATCGTCCATGCCTCACTGCCGTAAAGGAACATACTCCAGATATACGTTTTGATGAATTGATTCATTACTTCCAAGCTTGTATTTCCAGCTGTTAGTAGATTCTTCTTTTGATAGAATGCCCTCTTTGCCTGGGCTATTCTACTCACTATTTCTTTCTTGTTTCGTCCATCGTTGGTTACTCTGCTTCCCAGTTAACAGAACTCTTGCGACTCACTATTTCCGAATCGAAATTGACTACAAAATGGCTATTCAATATTGTGCTTCAGCCATAGCAAGTAAGAGGCCGGACGATTGCATGAACGAACGCAAAACTACTACGTGACCACAAAAGAACAGCTCCCGTGGGTGAGGAAGCCTCTTCCTTCAATAATAGGGTCGAACGGAGAGGGGAGGCGGAACACCTTTTGTATCGGCGTGGCTTTCAATCGGGAAGTCTGAGGGAAGAGGATGGTATCGGTAGAGGACCCGCGGATTGGTGGAGATAGGGCCGATCGGCCGAAAGAGGGGAAAAGGCCTTCGTGCTCACTATTCAAATCGATCCGTCCCACCCGCTCGCTCTACGGGGATGCCGTAAATAGAGCGCATTAATCAAAATTTCGCCTCCAAAGTTTTCAAGGAGCTAAATTTTTACTACCCCAGCAAAATTCCCTCCGGCTCAATCTGTGTGCATTAGGAAGTCAACGGATCGATGAAAAATGGGCTGAAATGCGCTCAAATGCTGAGGATCCATTAACAGAGCAGATGGATCGCACTTGAAATGTGCCTCAGGTGAAAAAAATGCACAGTCTCAAAAGGGCGAAATGGACCACTCTGAAAACTGGAAAGGGAAATATGTATTCAAGAGCAATATTTCGTAATGTCGGAGACGCCATTGAGCTTTGAAACTGCTTAAAAGATTAAGCTAAATTAGTTAAAGCATGAGGTGGAATGATTATTGTACTCTAAAATACAAACAACTTTAAGCTGTCTGGTAATTAACAACCACTTATTAAGATTGTCATTTATGCAGGATGAAATGAAAGGGATATTTTATACTACTTTTTAAACCGTCTTGCCTGCTGATGTGATAAAAATGAATGCTTATTTAATCCCATAAACTCATGCTTAAGAGAGCTTAGTTGTATAGCAGGTTAACTTCAATACTGAAGAGAATATTTATGGAATCATACTTATTCATTAGACCTGTTGAAAACATTTGAAATAATTCTTTACATGAATATGACCAAGGGATTCAAATTGAATTTGACCACAAATTATGACGCATGTATTTACATTTAATTGTGAAACGTTGATGTTCAAGAAGACATTTTGTAGCCTGTTTGCTAAAGAAAAAGTGATTTAAAATTTAAAGACGCGGCTAATAAAGCTCAATCCTGACTGCTTGAGTCAAATGAAATGAGAAGTTCTCCCACTTTAGCTATGATATTTAAACCTACTTTTACTAATAAAAACGTGCTCGAGCCTTTGAGAGCTGAAAGGATCCATCGTAATTAGTCTTAAATGTATATTTAATAAGAAGAAATAAAGAAGATATTCAATCTTTTGTTGTGAGGCTGGTGAGGCATTTTGTTTTCAATTTTGTCAGTTAACCCTAATATAGTTCTTCAACTTTGTACGACATTTTTAAATAACATCTTTCCTATGCATATGAGTTAACTAAAGGGTCAATTATGCATAACCAACATGTTTTGTTTGCATTTTAGAATCGAACATTTTAGGTGATAACTCTAAAATTAAGATTGAATATTGCCTCCATTTTAATGAATATCTATTTCCTGGAAAAATGTAACACCCACTCTCCCCCATATCCTGAGTAGTTACAAATTTAAATTTCCGCGAAAGTGTCATGGAAGATACTCTGACATTATTAGCTAGAGCACTGTTTTCAATTGGCACCAAAAGCATGTAGAAGTTTCACATTATGGTGGAACAGCCTAAAGAAATGTACTATGATGTTACTATCTGCAGTATCAACTGTTGGTCCGATGATTTGCTTGGTGGTAATAAGTGAAAAAAATTAAATCTCTCACTTGTCATTTAGCTTTTGTAACGCATGCTCTAGAGATACGTCTTTGTGTGCTCTGCATGTCTATATAGAATTATTACTCCTAGAATATTGCAAAGATAGAATTATAGATGGGAGTGTTCCAACATGCTTCTAACATATCCTAACCTTAGATCTACTGCTAGCCGCTGATAACTCAAATCGATTAACTAAACCATTTACCATTAGTAGAATAGCTAAAACAAGTTATTCAAAATTCATCGATGCCATTTTTTTATTTTGCATCGGGTAAAAATAAAAAAATCACTAACATAAGAAAACATTCCCAGAGAAATAACATTTATTGCATCCATTTCAATGCAGGGCAACAAGCCAAGAGCGACACCAAGTTATTCCCCGAGAACGCGCATGACAAGTCTTAATCATCTTCTGCATTAGAGTCGGCACTGCTTCAGAAGTTTTCATTTCATGCGATAACAGTGACTTTAGATATGGGAAGCGAGGTCCTAAAATGTGATGGGAACGCGAGAAAGGGGAACAAAAGAAAGACATATAGCGTCGACGTTTCAAAGTCAGTTCGAAAGAGTGGCCGCTGAATTCTACATACTCTGCGAGAATTATACGGCTCGCCGATTTTCGTTACGCGAACTAGCGTTTCGTTTAATTGGAGCATCGAACGGAAGAGGACTATTTGCAGTGCGCTCAATACGCTCTTGACGAACGGCGCGTTATTTCGTGAAGTGCACCGTAGAGCTTCAGTATTGGCACTCAACGGGTTTTGACGAGGATTCCAACGATTTAGCATTCGATGGAACGAGCCGTGGGAATGAACCTCTGCATTCGCATAGAGCAGATCTGCTAACGCATTTCCCTTTAAGGGACTTCAAATAATCATGCTTGAAGATATGGCAATATTGATTGAAAACTGTCATAAAATCTTATATTCCCATAGTGAATGAAAGGCGATGCGTGAAAATACCAGCAAAATTGAAAAATAAAACTAACAAGTCAACTTCACCACATTATTTATTAATACCTACTAAATTGGTTTAATGAAGATCTCTACTTGGTTTCACTCTACCTCTTCATATCTCTACAAGTTTTCTCTTCCACATCCTTTGCTACTCGCTCCATTAATTTCATTCGACCTTTGCCTCTCATTCCCTTTTCCTTGTATGGTTATCTTCAATAGATCATTCTGCCCCAAGATATGACCAATTTTTTACCAATAAGACCAATCTGTTCTTATTTTTATACTTTTTATCAGACTTATCTTTTCTCCAACTTTTCTTAAGATTTATTCGTTTTTCACCTGGTCGATTAATTGTGTCTTCACCATCCTTCTGTAGTACCACATTTCGAATTATTCCACCCTCGTTAGAACTCCTCCATAAAGGAGGTGCAAGTTATGATGAATAATTAATTACCTATTTCCAAACTTGTATTTCCAGCTGTAAGTAGAGTCATCTTTCAGTAGAATGCCCTCATCAAACGAGGTAGTACAACTACATTTTCCTACTTGTTTTCAGTATATATAAATGCCTCCATCCCAGGGCATCATATAAATCAATTCTTATAAGTCATGCACTAACCGATGATTGGATGTCCACTTAGTACAGTCAGCAACGCTGTCATACAATTAGGTATCACCCAAGGCTAGTGAATCATAGTCAAATTCTATGACTTAGGATCTTTTTTCATGCATTAGTTTCATAGAGAAACCTTCAAAACAGTGGAAAACATCTTTCAGGAAATACTTGAAAAGTTCAAAATGAGAAATGTTCTCCGTAATCTTTGGGTGAACATTTGCATGACGTTCGTTACACAGCCTAAGGAAGCATGAAATTTCTTTGAAAACTAAATGGGTGGGAAAAAATCAAAATTTCGGGAAAGGATGGTTTTATATTTAACTTCGAGAGCCATAGTTACCAATAAGTGGCAGACTTACAAGGGTTTGGACGACCATTACACCAATATTTGGCGAGAAGTTAGGGATGCCCGCCAGAAGCGTTGTGCAAACGACTGAGGATACGATGATCGTTTGAGTTAATAAAGTGAGCTCCGAGTTATGACGAAGAGTGAAGAACTCCATCGGAAGTTCATCCAATCCCCTGGGTTGATAGCTTACTTAGTCTGAGGCAGTCATTTCCTCAGTTACGGTATTTATGGACACACACTGTGAGGGAAATTAAAGGGGTAACCATAATAATTGAGGAAACTTCGCATCACATACCTAAAAAAAAAGAAAATGGCAACTTTAAAGGTGCAATTTTCTTTTATTTATCTGCCTCTTTCTTTTATTTATCTGCCTCTTATAACATTTGAAAGTTTTTAAAAGATTTTATATGGTACTTGAAGAACATACTCCATATACTCGTGAAGAATGTCATGGACTCATTAGAAAAATATTCAATCAAGGTGTAAACGAGCGAATTAATGTCATTCTAATGCTGGTGCTAACAGGGGCATATCGACCTTAAGAACTCATAATTTTACTAGCAAAGCTGAATAATTTATTACCTGTTTTGCGTTAGTATCCTGGGTGACCCATCCAATCACTTCGAATGAAATTCTCTAATTGGTTATCTTGAAAACCTGAAACCGTAGGTACGTTTTGAAATTCTCTTAAAAAACGCCCGGAATGAAAATAAGACTTTACACTTTATACCCTACATGGACCGCATAGCGATAATAATCAATTTTATCCTTACGGTACATCCTCTCTAGAAACATCTTTAGTTTTCAATCCGCTTTACAATCGATATGATAACTCCTATGGTTCCTCAATAGTAATACACCGCAAAAATATGATAATAATGTAGCATATAATAAAATTTAGAATTATAGTAAAGTAATAAAAATAAAATTTTCGCTCGTGTAAAAACGTGGCGGGAACAGAGGGTGATGAAATATAAGAACTCGAAGATAATGAGGCATATACAGGAATTAATTTAGAAGATAAAAAATGATAGCATATCTTCGAGGTGATTAATACGCCATGAATTAATTTTGCGTCTTGCAAACAGAAACTTCAATTATTCACCTAGATGGATTTTAAATAATTATTCCGCTCGTTAAAATTTGCACACCACTCTGTCCCACGTCAAATGGTTATGCTATTAAAAGTACTAAGAATGTGTGCTGTGGGTTGAACATGAATCGAGAGATTGTCGCTCGTTAAAATATATTCCTGAACCATTAACAACGCCGGGGAAGAAAGGAGGAAAAAATAACCGGCAGCGTTAGACTCGATTCCACTAAGGGGGACGAGCGTAACGAACTCCAAGGGGAAGACTTTTTTGTAATGATTTTCTTGAAATGTAGGTTGAGAAGGTTCACACTTGACTTCGCCACAAATGAAAAGGAGCGAGGAAAAATAGGGAGCGCCCTCCAAAGGTCGGATTTAAAACTTTCGTCACCCTTCCCGTGGCGGTTCGCCGAGATGTTTGCGAATACGTACGTCGCGCGGAGCGGAGGAGACTTAGCGTCACCACCCATCACCACGGCAAACAGACGAATCCCGAAATGTTTATACGGTTTATTAGGAGGTACTTATGAGAGCCGAGGCGTCGTGAGGAGGGAGCTGAACAACTTTAGAATGTAACGGAGACGTATAAAATGAGGGGGGAAGGAGGGGAGTGAACCTCGACTGACGCTGATGGTGGCGGTGACAGGAGGAAGGAATGGAGGGTGGATGGAGAGGAATTAAAAAGGGTTCTGGCACGCCGAAGGTGCCACACAGAACCCCACCGAAATTAGCAAGGGGGTGAGGCGGGAGTGGGAGGGGAAAGGGCTGCTGCGTTAAGGGAGGCATTAAGGAGATGTGTCACGTTTCTGCCTCAGTATTTTTTCCCTACAGTTTCTCTGCGGGCACTCAACTTAAAATCCCACGAGAATCTAAAAAAATATTGCGAAGAAGAGAAACTTTCTAGGTGCTTAGCGGCTGGCATGCAAAACTCTGAGTTTAGATCCAACTCCATTTAAATTCCAGCTAAAAGAGAGGAAAAAGCGCGTTTATCTATACATTTACCTGGGACATCCGTGACTCAGTCCAATTTTTTGCGCGATCAACCTAGTGAAACTAAAAAAAAACAATTATTCCATAAAAGGTACCTGCTCCATTACTTCATGCAAAGTGTTTGTATGTTATTATCAATTTCCATTTGTCCGTCAGCATAAATTGGAGTTATGTATTATATAGCACACGTTAAATTTTGGACCCATGGTCTAAAAGATAGGTAATGTTATCATACTGGGCAAATATCCTACTTTCGCACCAAGAGCATGCATCACCTAAAGCGGTCATGATGTCATTTATATATGCAGATTTGGCCATTCTCTTGGAATATCTGACACTGATACGAAAATTTAATCCTAATTCATGAAAAACATTTTAGCAAAATGCAACACTATTCCACCTTTGAACAATATTTTTGCTATACCTATTTTTTCTTGGGTAGTAATAAAAGAAGTGTGATCCTCGTATTCGGGTTAAACCACCGGCATGCAGTTGCAGTTCTATAGCTTGAATACAGCTGAAAAATGCGTATTTAATTTAACGAGATGCTGCTCTTCAAAATGAATAGGGAAGTACATACTTCAACGAATTTCCTTTACGCTAGTAGTACCGCTAAAATTACCTAATTAAGGGTGGTAATCTAAGGGAAGCTGTCTACCATTGTAACGCTTCCTGGACTGTTCCATACATACCATAATGGACTGTTCCCTGGACTTATCCCTACATACACTGATCCCTACATACTATAATGTCTCTGATACACATGGCGGTCTTGCACTAAATATCACGTTCCATCATAATGTCTCTTGACTTTCAAAGACGCCCTCATGTAGAGAGAAAAATAAATCACTGTAGTATTTCCCAAACATCAGGGCCCATATTTGCTGAGGTGAAAATAGTGTTTTTGACACAATTGTCTCGGATTCAATTACGAAAATGTTTTTTTCGAAGCAAGGAGCAAATTACATTGTTAACTGCCTTCGTGTGCAAGACTGTTAAAACCACTGAGTAAAGAATAACGATTTTCCCGCAGAGCCATTCACCCCCAAATGATTTTAAAGAGAAAATTGATGTTTTTATAAGCAAGATTCATCATTCATTAGTATTCCGTTCTCAGGTGTTGACGTTATGGAAATTAAGCGCATAGGAGTGTGGCTGCATCTACCACGAGCATAATTGAATACTGAGCCTTCTGCGCTCTGCGAGATTAAGACGGAACTACCAGTTTTGGGTTCACGAGCCGTGTGACAGCTGCGCAGCGCGCGGTTGGGTGTCCAGTAACTACTCTCTTCCCCCCCCCCTAATTCGGCTGAAGGGGAGGAAGGCAGGGATGTTTTTCCAGGGATGGAGTGAACAGAGACTACGCTAATTTCATCGTGAGACGAAAACAGAGAATCACCAACGGTGATTCATCAATCCACGACTCAATAAACCCTTGTAACTCGACACCGCACACATTTAGGGTCTCATTTGCAGTTCGCCGCCAGTAAATGGAATCCACAAGAGGCAAGCTTAATCATGAAGTTAGAACGTCAACACCAGAGACCGGAAAAGCCTTGAAAAGTCGTAGTGACAAATGAGTCGAAGTAAAAAATTTACTACAGCTTCTCGGAATCGCTGTCGTACCGTGGGTTATATTTATGTTACATTGAATATTTTTTTAAAAACTTAGAGCGAGCATTGTTTTTCGATGAGAGTAAGAGACGTTTTTACGACGCTCGCAAGCTGCAGACGATTCGACCACGAAAAAAAAATCGAAATATAAATTGACACGGATACTTAGAAAATGACGTCTATTCAGCTAGACATTACTGACCACAAAATGTATCATTCCATTTGGATAGATACGAGTAGCGTTGCTGGCTTCAGTAACACATTCTGAAAAGACGCTTGTACACTTACCGTGAAAACATTATGCGGTATATTTAAATAAATTCAACCACTATTGATAAAAATAACACACATTTTATATTTTTTAATATTTAGATACATGTGTTTGGTGCATGCCCAACTAACTGGTCATTATTGCTTAGTATCAAAATACGTATATTTTATACACGTGTCTAACGAATGAATCTAAACGATAGTGAGCCACACTTTCGTGGAGGTCTGTTAAGTACGAAACTGATGCTTTTCGGTATTCAAATATATTATTTCTCTAGCATCTTGCAATGTGTGCCCAAATCAAAGGATATGTTCTCTTAGTGATTTATGCTGTGTGAAAGTATTTGCGGATGTTTTGCTGCCGCGGTGTTCTCATTACTCAAGTACAGTCCTGATTCGAACCGGTTAAAAACAATTATTCATTGCCGTATGTGCACTCTTACTTAAATACATGCGTAATGTAAATAGTGATGTTTTATGTACTCACTTGAAGTGTTACCTAAAAGTGATGCAAACTCACCATGGATCAAAACAGCATGCCTATCATGGAGTGACTGTAGTTTCAAAAAAAGTGATCAAATGACAGTGGTAAAGTTGACACCTTTGTTCAAAAGTTACGGATCAATTTCTTCAAAAACTTACCTCCCAGAGGAAATGGCACTCTACGTGTATGAAAGCCGCTACATCAATGTCAATAAAAAATAAATATGCGACGCCGATCGAGGATTGACGAAAAGTAGGCACGCAAAAAAGTTAACCACACGAGCATGAAGGAATTTTTATGAAATATTTATGCATGGAAAAGAAACGTGCGTTTTAAGCAAAGAGGGAGGCAATGTTGGTTTTGATGGTGGTTACAGCGCTTAAATACTTACGGAAAAGTGCTAGAAGTTTCTAACTCTAATGACAAAGAACAGATTTAGATACGCAACGATTTGAAGCATTTTTTTGCTATTTTAATGCTAACAGCTACTGACCCAACATATATTTTCTTTTTCTAAGATACATTCATTCTACAAAAATACTAAAACCTCTAATTGATGAGAATTAAATACCATAAAAGTATAAATTTGTTCGTGAAGTAGCTATAATATTGTTGAGCTTAACTGGCATAACGGTCATTAGCTGCTGTAAATGAACCATTCATAAAAACACGAACAGAAGACAAAGAATAACGATTTTAAGCAGGTAGATAGTAGAAATGGGGTTATATTTTTGGTCACTTACGTGAACAAATAATTAATAACTTGCGAGATAATCATTGTTCTCTAATTTACAAGATATTCCATGTCAAGCGCTAATAGTGAGCATGACAGAGAGTCGCAATAAAATAAAGAAGTATGAACGACAGTCTTTTAAAGGAGCATTCTGAATTTTCAAGGAGTCGCAGAATGGATTAATGTAATCAGGCAAGACATAACGGAATCATTCTACACTTTAACACGAGTACTTTTTTTCTATCCCAACTTTTTCATTAATGATTATTAAATATAAAACTCGCGTCGTGGCAGGCCGGCGCTGCTTATTGTAAAGTTATTGCATATTAGTCTTATCAAACATCTACCCGGGGTTCAAAACTAAAGTATTGAAAATTGAGCTGGCAGTTATTCATGAACGTACCAGATGAAGAAAAAACAACCCCTAGATGGCCCTTTCTTCACGGATGTTTTCGAGACGATGAATCGTACACACATAGGGTATAGCAGTTAGGCAAACAAACTTTGTACCGATAATATTCCCATGAATGAAAACGACGGTGATTTTAATGATTTTTTTTCATCAGTACGGCACGTAACTGGTTCATCTATTATGTTTTAATGTCAAATGTAACGTCATAAGAAAATTCAGTCGGAAAGTTCAAGATTGTAGAAGCGGAAGCCGAACTATTAGACATGCCCTTCCATCCCTATCCTTATACCTTTCCTCCCGGTCTGAAGCGCCTATTTGTGCGGAAACAGACTTGAAAACACCTATGAAACTATTAGGCATCTAAAGAGGTACTTTTACTCCTAGTTAGGTTTCAATAAGACTCTGGGAATAACACAGCGGGATATCACTTCCCTCTCACCGTAACGCAGCAGACATTTCCTCGCCATCCAATTTTCTACGCCGAATGAAGCGGATACAAGGCATAAGAAAGTTTTTCCCTGGAAAAAGTCTTTCCATTACCCTTGTCTAGAAGATATCCATTGTAATCACAAGGGGTGGAATTAAATCTGTGCTCACCACATACAAGGAAATATCAAATAACAGCAGAGAGAAAAACATTTCTATGCAGATCCTTCTGCTTTGAATGGATCTGGTGTGAGAGAGCGTGTGTGGGCATGTTACTGGGTGCAAATTGAGTATTTATTTTATGGTTCTGAAATTTTCTCCGGTACTTCTCCCGCTTGCTTTGCATGCAGGGGAAATATTTCCGCATGAAATTACTTCCGTTTCCACAAAATTTTTGCTAGCGTCTTCAACTAAGTAAGAGTCAGGTGATGCAGCACTTTTCCAGTTTTACTTACTTTTATCTTGTCACTAATCAGCCACCACTCCGTTATAGTACCGCGAATCTGGATAAATTGCCATTATCAATCTCATTTTCCAAAGAAAGTTTCTATTCTTTTTCAAATAACGATCAATGTTGCTTCAAAGTAGCTGGTTAATAATTCAATGTTAACCGCTTCAATACTTATGTACATAGATGATTTTCACACCCTAAGTCTATAAGTACATTAAATAAGCTGAAATACTCATAAAAACATGGAGATGAACTAGTGTTAGCACATATTTTATACATTCTTAACGCGAAGGTCCTTATGAAATATCTCAGAAAGACAGAGTTGCAACCGCTTTGAGTGCTAAAGGCCATTATGATAAGCGCTGTTCAGTAAACCAACTGGATAACAACTAAGAGTCTTTACTTTTGCTGTAGGTATTAGGGAAGGCAACTAATAACGAACTACATATGCGTGATCAAAGCTGGACGGGCATTTGTGAATTAGGGGGAGTGGATGAAGGGAAGAGAAAACATAAGTGTCGGCATTTGCCTGCTCTTTACAAAAGTTGCCAAGGGGTTTTATGTCCCATTTTCGTTGTACGGAGTACTGATGTGATCCACATACAGCTTTCGAAGGCCGGGTCGGGCCTTTGGGGCCGGTTCAAAAATGGTAAATCTCGCAAACAAACAGAATGCGAACTCGGACGCTGGGATGGGGGTCCGATTTTTCAGTGATTGGAGCGTTACATAATGAGTGCGACAAATACATTGCCGCTGAAAATGAGTTTCAGTCTAAAAAATCAAGGAGTAATAGAATTAATCTAATGAACCATCGGATTAATAATCAAGTCAGCCTCCATTTTTGACGCAATTTTTTTACAATTGTCCTGCTATTCGAGAGTAAATCTTATTAGCCAATCCGGGTTAATCTCGTTTAGTTTTACACGTCGTTGGCTCCTGAAATGGAATTAGTAATCGGTGCGCCCGCATATGTACCTACCTACTAGTCCACCAATCCGAACTCACATGCTCTGGAAAGCAAAGCTAGGAACAAGCTCAAACATTCTAATGACGGAGTTAAACTTGGAATTACGAGTTTTAACAGAGAATGGCCTTTTAAGGCTGTGAATAAAGCAGATTACCAGAGTCATATGATGAAAAGCGATGGACATAGGCATATTTCTCATGCGAAGTAAATTTAAAAATAGATGAAAATTCATTCGATCACTAAAAACGTGGGAAATTTTTCCTGGCATAATTTATCTGATGATGCACGACACATATTTGAATCGGATGAATACTCGATTTTCCCAACTTCGTTTTTTATTTTAACTTTTTTCACAATAAGCTACTTTAAATGCCTACTCAAATAAATGTCTTGCGTTCGCTATGACTATCAATAAAGCGCAAGCGTTTTCTAAATTTGCCGCACACTTGAAAAGTACCTACTTTTCAAGTGTGCGGTTAGAATGTAGAAAACAATTGCTTCTCTCATGGGAAATTGTACGTCTTATACTCCAGAGTCGGTAAATCTTTTGATCTTTATGTTGATGCAGAAAACAGACAAACAAAAATTATAGGTAGGTAATCAATCCATTAGTTTTACAATTGGAAAATGAATTTCTGTGAAAAACATCGTTTTTATTTCTTTCCTTTCATTCCACAGCATAGCCACAGCAACGTAAGCCAGGATATTGAATTGAATGATATGTTTTCTCGGTGAATCTTTGTTAGCTAAATTTTTTTTTCTATTTACTTTTCAATTCATTTCATATCAGACTGAGCCACAGCGAAGAGTGGCCGGATTTAGCATAATACTCCGATATAATCTGGACATTGTCCAATAAATATTATTACTATTGTTAATTGCTATTCAAAGGTGAAAAAGAAAATATCAAATAACTGAATTATGAAATTCGTCAACTTACGTTCGAGTCCGAAATCAATGTTGAGGCAAACTTTACCTTCTGAGATTATGAAAAAATAAAATACTAAAGAGGAAATGAAAAAAGTGACAGTATATATAGCTAGGGTAAACCTTACTCATGAGATGTACTTACGCGCATAAAAATTGGTATAGTGAATATGCTTGAACTACTGTTTTATTATCTGAACTCGTTAGGTCAAATTATGCATTCTAATTTTAAAATTGAGGCTAATGTACAGGATCGCTTCCTATTCTCGCTAATGGCAAGGTACCTTAATGAAAAGTTTAGATGCTTTTAGGGTTTTCTGCTATCCTTAGTTTTTGCTACTGCCCGAGACCCAATTTCTTGCGACACCCGTTCGTCGATTAAATGTTCACATGAATCTGGTCAAAATGTTAAACACGTGTTTGCATGAATATGTAAGTACGTGTACAGGTGCATTTACATGACTGTATACAGGTAATTTTTGCATTTACATTATGTTTAGGTACCTTTACATTATGATAGACGTCTACTGCAAATGAGATCGAAGTGGTGCTGCTAAACTCCTAATATTCTGATCACATAGGTTTTAGCATTCTGAATTGACGTAAGTTGGCAGCCGTACGAAAGATATCCACGTAGTATGTGCAAAGATCAATTTCTCCAAAGACATTGAGTACATTTATTGTGAGCGCCACCTTATACATACTCCATATACTACAAAGGCATTATAAAGATTAAAATTCTAATCGTCTGTTTAACTTCTATGCGCTATTTCATATTTTATTTATTTATTTAACTCCAAAATAGCACTAAGGTCTTTACACTGAGTTATATGAAAATATAAACAATAATAACTTATATTTATAACAAAAATATTAAGAAACAGAATTTGAAAAGAATAATTAAATTGAATGACCTCCTTAGCAACGTTGCCATGTTAATAGCAGCTTGCCGGCTCTTTCCACGGAATAAAACCGTAAGTATGTCCATTAAACTTAAATACTAACATTAAACGTCTGATGACCTGAGCTGGAAAAAATATATTATGTTCTCTAATATCTTGTGCACGTTTCCTTAGTTTTTAAACGAATTCTTTCGGACCAAAGTTGAGATAAAATATTTATGTGAAGGAAGGTCATCATACTCCCAAAAGGACAATGTATTTCAACGTGAAAACCTTCATTTTCAAATCATAATGTCTTTGTTAAATGGTCGCATATCATCATAAATAGCAATATTTTTACTCCATTCGATAGGGAAAACGATGAACTATAATATATCTCATAGTGCATTTTTATTGCATGTAGGTTTTCGGGCATGCCTAAAATGATGGTTCCTCCTTAACAACGATTGTAGTGATTTTGGACTAACGTGGCATCAGTTTGGCCAGTTCTATTATGTTAAACAGAACATAACCCATAATATGGCCATACTAGAAGAAGGAGTTACATAGCTTTTGCCATTCACAGGTGACTAACAACGAGGCCAAGATACGACCGCATTTGTATGCTGACTGGGTGAAGATGATCAATATCAAGGAAAAGAAAAGAGCTCGAAGAAGAGTAGAGGATACCTTCAATTTTAGTCAGAAATAATTGAAGCTTAAATAACTGGAATAATACAATAGCAAAAAACAACAGACTAAACCGGGTGGTCTGTGTAATTAACTGTCCGATATTGGTGGTTGAGGTTTTACATTAACAGCTTTAACTGTTAACATTCATCATACTTTTGTTTGCGCTATGATTATCTCAAATCTTTTGCATTATCTGAAAAAAATGGAGATTTTTGTCTTTTCAAGTGCTCCACGCGATAAAATTTTAGTTTTGAACCTTTTTTTTTCAATTGAAAACACGTTTGAAAAATTTGAATTTTTCAATTGAAAACTGGAGTGACTTCAAAAACAAGAATTGAGGTTAAGCCGTAAAATACAAGTAATCCGTGAAAAGTGAGATAACCTGACGCGCATGCGTGTAACACTCTTGAACTTTCAACAATCTCTATACGATGCCCATTCCCCATTCCGGGAAATGGGTTTAAGACACACTTTATCCAAATACGGAGAGAGGCAATCTCATGTCTCAGGTGTGACAGGCTTTGTATTGTTGGCCACTTGATGTGATAATTCTTCAACCTTTTTGACAGGTTTTTCTTCTCCCGAATTATTTTTCTCCTTCCTGCTTGGAAGGATAAAATGGTCGATTCGGTTGCGAATCGGAGTAAAACGTTCGATGATATCTCTGAGGACACTACTTACCTCAAACTGTACTGGAAATCCTCTTGCCTAGCTCAAAGGGAGAAAGTTCCCTTATTTTATTTTAAACCTGTAATTTAGTGAAGGAAATGACCCACGAAAGTATATCTTTCCACTGTTTCAACAATATTTTTTGGTTGACATGGGAAACAATAAATAGCGCTGTTATCCATTATGTAGAAGAATTATGTGCGAATTTAATCCCTGAACGATTTATGAGTCAAAGAATTAATCGAGTGGCTGAGCTGTGACATAAACTGCCGCATTGACTCTCCGTGGATATAAATCTACTTTTTTTCCACCTCATATTTTATGGATTTCTGTAGGTGCTTTTTTCTCTAAGGAGTAGTACATTCTAAAAATACTTCTTCTGCTTCTTGTGTGATATAACTTTTCTTTTACTCGATAAGAAGTCCTGCTTAGTTATCACTGTGACACATTATTTTTTATTCCTTCTATTTCCTCCTTTCGTTACATTTGGTATCATAGTTTGAAATAATGTCTGGTCCAAGCTCTCGAATGCTAACTGATCAGTCTGCGTTGTAAAGTGTAGCACACCTTCGGTGAAAATTTATTCCAAGTGATTTAATAAGCAAACAACTTGATCGATAGGGAATATAAGATACCTTGGTTCAATCATTAGCTGCAGTAACATCGTAATTAGGGGCAATGTGGAACGAAGTGATTTTGGATATCAAAGCTATTTACGCCAAAGTAGGAGGTCAACTTGAACAATAAGATTATTCATTTCTGGCAAAATCCTGCTGCCACAATAATAGAGGGTCTCCTGCAAGTAAATACTAGATTTTTTATGAAAGTAAAAATTTAAATTTAACGTTTTCCTTTCATCACTTTTCAAGAGGTATAATTTGACCCTTGCGATGGTCTCTGGATTTTCTCATGCTTCTCCAACTCTAACGAATTTCTATTCATTTTTAAAATTAATTTTAGTCCGCTCAATTGTTTTAACCCCAACATCATGGATATTCATTTTGCGAAAATGTTCCAACTATGCAAAATTTCTTTTTGAAGGCTTTCGCAGTGAAATGATGTATCGGAATTTATTCCAACACATCTTGTTCGGACGACAGTTTCGCCTGCGTTGCAGTCGGCGTATCCAGGTCAAGCGTTGACCTGTAGTCATCGGCGTTGTCAGCAGTTGACCAGAAGACACCGAAAAAAGTGTCGTCCGAGCAATATGAACATGCGCGTTAGATACGCCGGAAGAAATTCTAATCAAATGTCAAATTTTCTGGAATTACTTATTGGGTAGAAACTAGTTTCCAGCGCATACTTCAGGACCATAATTCATTGTATCCAATAAGTTATTCAGTGGAATGTTGTTTCAATTCATTATTTATTTGCTTGAATATATTATTCTGTGCAAGTTTTCTATAAAATATAAATATTTGGTATTTAGACTTTATATAAAATACATTACTATATTAATATTATGGGTCATCTATATATTATGTAACGTTTTTCCACTATTTTCGCCCCTCCTCGCTTTAATGTTCCATACCATTCTCTAACGACCTCTTGATTCCCCTAAATCACATAATGCTACCTATGAGTCATTTAGATATTTGAACTTCCCCCATTTACCGATACGTAATTTAATGACGACCCCAAATCCGTTTAACCACACTTAAGACAATCAAGAGAAAGCTGCCTTTATTTGAGCTCCAGCTCCTTCGATAAAATTACTGAGCGTTATCGTACACTCCTGTGAGAGTGGGGAAGTTAACATCTCTATGCTGAGCATAGTATTAAAAAAAAACTTGTTAGTGGCCAGTTTGATAATTTGATGCCAGTTTGGCCTGCCTTTGTTTTTAGGAAAAATGCTTCGATGACATATCTTTCTCTAAAACGTCATTCTTGTTAAACTCTTAGGTATGCGATCAATTGGTTGTAGGTAAGAGCGGATCTATTTCTGCTATCAATGAGAGTGAACGTTGCATCATAATGTAATTCCATTTTCTTAAATATCATTTATGAAGAAGACATGATATTTCATTTTGATCCAGAAGTTATAGCTGTTTATTATTCAATAAGTGTCAATGACTGTTTTACTTCGTCTTTTGAGAATTTAGGGTAGATATTAAACTAACTTCCAAAAGTTATGCTTTAGAGTACTCAAACTTTATGAATTTTGACATTGTCGGTGGAACGTTTTGGTTAGCTCGTCAGTAAAATTTGCATTTAAGCAATCAGTTCGTTCACTTTCAGTCCAGGTAAATTGTCGGTAAATGCGTTGAAAAATAGTTTGAAAAATAGTCTAAAAAAAGATATAGATTGTGCATTAGAATAAAACTCTAAGACAAAAATTTCCTTATTCTGCTTTTAAGTCAAAACATAATGGAAAAGGCTCTTTGAAATATTTATATATTGATAGTTATAATAGTTTTATAGTGGAGATGCTATCCTTTGAATTGTCTTCCCCGTGTTTCGGTTCTGATGTCATTTTCTGCCAGATTTATCTGCGTTGTCTCGTTTTCATAGATTTACAAGATATATTCATATTGGTTTCATTTCATCACGTTAAAATGGCCATGATCGGTCATAATATCCATCATTAGTCTTGGACGGAATGTGCATTATTTATGTCTCTGCCGAAAAAATACGCACTTACGTTTGGTAGAATTGAATTCAGTAACGGATTCCAATTACTCTGAGCCATATTCTCTTTATACGTTCCATTTTCTATATGTCTATTCCCCCTTAACCATACGATTATCATTGAGAATAGTCATTATTGCATTGACACTCTTACTGTAAATCTATTGCCGGTCATTATCGCTTTTATGTCTTAATGGTCTCTCGGCCTTCTAACACGTCGTTCATCAATCATTTCCATCAATCTTACTCATCAAAAATCCCCTTTTCTTCTTCGAAACTCGAATATGAATACGTCTCTAGCGATATTTCCTCATATTTGAAACGCCTTTAATGCCAATTAAATCCAAAAATAAAGTTTCTAAAATGCCATGATTTGTATTCATCCAACGCCACTCTTGAAATTAAGTTTTCATTGTATACTCTAACTACATAATTCGCGATGTAGCCAATACTAGCGGTGCGTGCCAACTGAGCCTTAAATCACGACATGCACTCCAAGCCGTTTTTTGTTTTTTCATGTCTCTTGGGGAAATAGGACGCTGCAATATAACTCCAGTAGCGCATTCGTTATCTTGTGAAGTGCATTGTTATTGTGCGATGTTGCAGCAATTATTTTGTCGAGGGGATTTCTGAGCCAATAACTCGCCGCAAATGTTCCTCCATATTAATTTCGTGCCCCTTTATTTATGTTTTCTGCTCCGGAAATGTTTATCGTGTCAGAGCATCAATTTTTTACGATAAATTTCGAAATGTGATCGGGTACCGGGACACCGATTTATCTCTCTTCTCATCTGTCCTTCAAAACCTATCCGACGGTAAACCTTGTGATTTTTCAAAGAATATTCAGGTCATGTCATGCACCGACAGGAGCATGTTGCGGAGATGCAATTTCTGCCTCTAATCTTTCCCCATTCATCCGCATGTGCAAACGATATTTCTGAGGGAAATCGATCCCTTGATAGCTAAAAATGGGATGCAGTTGGGGATATTGAAGCTTTATTTTCAGAATACTTTTTTTCGCATTGGAAACATTTTTCGCCAAATGCGAGACGTAATTGAATTCCCGTGGCACCCAAAATCGAACATCATTCTCTTTGGGCTATCGCTCTTTTTTATAATCCACGTTCTGAACGTCGAATCTAACTCGTTTAGGAACCATATTTGCAAAACCCAGCGTGGAGTCCCTGGGCTGTTGTTAAAAATTGAAAATAAAACATTTGAGTCGAGTGGAGAAGAGAAAAAACTTTGAATTCCACAATGTTAGCCTCATATTTGTTGGATGTGTGCTCGATAAAAAAGCGAAACAAGACCTGTTTGACCGAATTTGTGAAATGATTAATTCTCATTCTGCGATTATGTTAGAAGCTTCAATCCCTAAACCACACGTTGTATGGACAAAAATACGCGCGAAAAAATATTTGATCTGCATTTTAAAATACGGTACTGAATTTAAATAATACCATATTTAAGTCAAAATAATTTCATAGATTCATAATTTCTGTATTGGCTGGACATATTTTACACTCAGTATTTTCTCTGAGTTAAATATGTTTTTTCTTAAATTTCGTTTTGTACATACAATAGGCATGAACGATAACACCAGCAGAAAAGTGAAGGCAGGAAACATTCAAACTATGGTGCCACATGAGAATGATGAAGATCAAATCGAGAGACCAAGTGGCTACTGAAGTAGTCTTAATAAGAGTCGAAGAAAAGAGAAGCCATCTGAAAATCTTAAGGAAAAGCTGGAACACACTAAATTCACCATGCCTTGAGCCATGATGGCCTAATGAAGACAATCGTTAAGGGACAAGGGGAGAATGGGAAGAAAATCTATTACTAGATACATGGAGCAACTTGCTATAGATGTGTAAGAGATAATTTTGCAAATATTGACGAGGTACGCCGATAAGATAATCGAGTGGAGAGTTGCATTGTACCAATCATAGGATTGTTGACCCATGTGATGAATAATTTAGAACATTTACTGCTCATCCACGCAATAATATTGGCTCATAATCATCTTAATGCAATGCACCCTCTAAGTTAAACTGGTTTCCCCTTGTAATTGCTTCTGTCCCAACGGAAACGGCCGAGTCGTTGGCAAATTGAGAATTCACCGGCGGAATGCTCCGCGGGGCATTTCAATGGAGTGGCCTGTCGCCACTCGCTACTCAACCCCCTAGGGTCTTTTATTCTACTCTGTTAATTGCTCTTCCAACGGAGACATTGACATGGCAAATCAATGCCAAATAATATGATTCATTTTAATATATTTATCAGGTCTAACCCATAATTTACAGGAATGTTTTAATAGCAATTACTATCCATACGATTCTAAGTCTTTCCACCCGAAGGCTTGGAAAATAACCATCAAAGATGGAATTTACGGAAATGCCACACTTAAAAATGTTGAATTTCTGATTGGTTCCAATTGAATACGCTACGAGGAAAGTTATTTTACGGGCTTCGCTTGACTGTTGGGAGCACGCGGAATCCACGCTTGGCAGAAGAGTTTTAATTGGGAACGATACACGAGCATAATCTTACGGAGAGCTTACGATGTACCCAAGTGAGAGAAACCCAACTGAGAAAAACCGAAGCGGGGGAAACCCAAGCAAGAGATAGAAACTTCGTAAGTCGTGCCTTGCACATGGATGCAGGTTATCTACCTTTCGGCATTATCGCTCCTTCCAATCCACCAATTGGAACAAATCACCACCTAAGTAGGCATTGTCAAGTAGTAGGGTAATGAACACGGAAGTGTTACCTCTGAGGCAGATATTGCACAGGCGACAGATATCATGAGGAACTTGGCAAGACAGCAAACATTCTCTTGAAGCCGGTTGCGTTACTGCGGTGGGATAATGCTATACACTTCTGTTCTGTATTTAGGTCACTGGAACAAGAATTTTGTGACCTCAATCCATTCCTCTAGGCCAATTAACTGCAATATGCCCATCAGTAACCATTATATAATTATACAGAACGCCGTAAAAAATAGCAGGGTAGAAAATAGATAAAAATCTGCTCATGTATGTCTATGCTAAGTAGGAAAATAGAGCATGCCCAATATGCTGTTTCAATGTTGAATTCTACCTACGAAGGACGTTTTGCTTTACCACTGCGTTTACTAGCGCTTATTACAATTAAAATACGGTTTAAAATCTCATTGCAATCCTTAATTTACGTTAGCAACGTAATTTCATGTAAAAAATACACAAATAATGTACTACCGTGAATTATTAATGAGTATTCATATTCACTTGCATAAAATATTTTAGGCACATCAGTGACTGATTACGTGACTCCGGTCGAATCTCGTCTACAAAGAGAGAATGAATTACAAACCACCGTGAGGGTGTGCAGTGGGGGAGGAGGGGGTAGGTGAATAATCACTGTACACCCACGAGGCCATGATAATAAAACGCATATTACCATGTAATTAGAAAAAATTATATTAGTGAGTCATTAGCCAAAGACCTGCAACTAACTTTTGTGAGTTTAAACTCTTTTGTTGATGGGTGAAACTTTTCCTTGAATTCATTGCTTAAATTAGGCTTATAAGAATACTATTCAAATTCTTAGGTAGAGATACAGAAATTTTTCAATTTTACCACTATGTGAAATGCCAAAATTACACCTGTCCGGTTTTCATCATAACTCTCAGAGTCTCTCATCGTGCGCAAGAAGAAATATAAATGAAACTTCTCGGTACAGCGGCCTGTCTCCTCAATTTGATCTAAAATCTAAACCACATCTAATTTTATGGTGCTTCAATCAAACTAACCATGGTATAGTAATGTTAGCTTCATATCAATATTTTCGCCATATCATATTGCAATATACTGACAATATTATGTGCACCTAACATTGACTGTCGTCTATGCATCGATTGGATTCATATTAAAAACCCCGCGGACTTGAATGAGTGAGATTAGCAAAGGCGACGTGAATGTGCTTTCAGCCAAGTTACGTTACTGAATCGACGCGTTAATTCTCCGAAAAGCAATTGACAGAGACAACTTACTTTCCTCGTCATACCGTGCTGCTGAATAATTATAAGCATGAATCGCTTGAAACACATCTTGAGTAATACGCTATCATTTGTCTCAGGCATGAAGAAGAGCCAGAACGCAATTGTTCATGGCTAAAAGGGGTTTATTCAATGGAGTTTATCCTCAGCGGGAAAAAGGGTGCTCTGTAAATTTAAGGAGGATGATCAAAGAGCTCGCGGAAATACCAAGGTAAAAAATTTAAGATTCCCAAAATTAAGCATTGAGATCACGTGCATTTGAGAATTCATTACCTCGAGCGTAAAACTTCCAGGAATGGAAGACTGCATGCTGGAAAACTTTACGGGCACACCTCCTCATTGCTTTGCAACGAAGAATGGAATGAAGAGAAAATTCCAAGACACTCTAGTAAACCTGGTATCCACGCAATTAGTGTCGGAAATTTGATTCTGCATCAGTCCTCGTTCATAACCTGCATTCACAAGTTTAGGAAAATTTGTCATTCTTACGACACTATCCAATTTGTAAAGTATTACCTGATGGTGATGAGCCCAGAAATTTAAATGGAGCGAACCCCTCACCAAGCAACTCTTTAATTCAAGGGATTTAATTATAGGGTGGAATGGCAACTCCAACATTCTAAAAGCAAGGGACTTAAGTGAATTAGCTGTCTTAAATGTGTTTCTTTGTGTTCCACGAAACCGAATGAAGGATGAGTGAAATGTGATTAAAACAAGTTATTAAGATCTATAAATTCAAAATGAGGTTATCTGTCATGCAAAAATATTCTTTCTTTTTTTCCATAAAATAATGCGAAAACCTCGAAATTAAGAGATAATGTAGACCTTATGTAGCTTTTAATTCTCCTCCCCTCGCCGGCACGGTCCAGATCTTGAAACCACAGAAAGATAAGTTTCATAAAACATTGACGGTAGCACAGAGAGTGGAACACTTATCATATAAGGTCTCGGGCTCAAATCTGGAGGCTACTTTTGTCACGCCCAAATAAACCGTATCTGTGCAATTTTTTTTAAATATTAGGTGTTCCTGAGATGTCATAAGAACACAGGAAAATCAGATGACGCACATATTATAACGTGAATGTATGATTATCAGATGCCGTCGGGCCAATTACTTCAATCCTCAAAAACCGGATAGACTCTTGAGTGAAAAACTGTGGTGATAAATATACATTTATTGAGTTCATTTTTCTTCATGTTTTACTCAAAGTTTCGGCCAGAAGAGTTTTCTCATTGCTAGTATTTTGATTTACATCGATTTTGTGCACAGAAATAGTTGAAGCTATCGGCCGAAACGCTATTTTTTGAAGTAGTGTAAAATTCAAGCCTGCGTATCATATTCTGTCATTAGATGGCCGAATGATCGAACTGTCGTTCAATTATGATGCTGAAAGACTCAAAGTTTACTGCTGTATATGTAATTACTTCAACATATAGTAAATATTTTAATAACAGAACTTGCCGTGTAGTTTACCTTTGGGAGAAAAATCAAGTAATTAAAAAAATCATGTGAAGCGAACTTTAAAAGGCAATGTTTCTGTGTCTCTAAGTGAGCACACGCCAACTAAAACCAGCTTTTATATTACCTTCGGTAAAAATTGGAGTTTATCATTCTGTCTCATTAGATTATATTTACCAATGTATTTTTTGAACGCCATTATTGTTTTTAAATACCTAAACTATTTATTCAAGACGTTTTCCCTAATGGTCCCAAATAAGTACGCTCTCTCATATTTCGTCGTTATCACGTCTCCTATGGCAACTAAATTGAAAAACTTCGGCGGAAAGAGGAGGAAAGATCCGTTCGAGTGACTGAAGGGTGAATCATCATCTCCCTTGGGGATAACTATGGACACCTCGGTGCAAAGCATAAATTTTCATCTAATTCCCATTACTCCGCATCCTATTTGGAATTCTCCTTCCGAGCATTCATTTTTCTCTCAATTCAAGTAGATACCACATTTGCTCTCGCCCTTCGCACATGCGGGGCACCATCGAGGTCGCGAAGGCGCGACGGGATCTTAAGAAACTTCGCGAAGAAGAATGGATTTGTTGGAATCCCTTCCTTTTATGCTCGCGGAGGAGGACAAAGAGTCCGACGGAGATGGATGAGACAGGTAATCAATACATAACGTCCCCCGGGGTAACAATGAAATCATTGTGGGGAAAACAAATGATAAATGATAAGAGGGAAGGCAAAGATGAAGAGGATCTCTCCAACGTCGGCAGGAAGACGAGTCGAGGCGAACGGCAGGCCAGATCGTGCACGGAACATACGGAGTGATTGGATCGGGGAGAGATACCAAATTCTCTGAAGGTGATTGCATAAGGAAAAAGAATGGGCAAAGGCCCACACGTAGACGTGAGCCCCACCAGATATCATTCCCGTACGTTATGAGGTTTCGGTAAAGTGGATTCGACGAAGAGGATCGGAATTCTTAGCCGAGACCAAAATTACGATGAAATCCACGAAAAATAAATGATCAATCATGAAAGCCATGATTACGAAATTACAGAAATTGACTACCGAAATGACTGATACAAAATGTTCTTCTTTCCTCGTACAATTAGGAATATGAAAGTCTGTAAATATATCCAGTAATATAAATACAGGTATATCAATTGATAGCATAGATAGTTGCATGTGTAAGGACTTTAAGCTACACCAACTAACAACATATTTTTGCATGCTTGCTTTGATATTTTAATCTTATTTTTTTAATGTGGAGTATAGACTAAATTACGATGGGTGTTTTTCCAGATTTTTATTGCCGAATCTGAGAGGTTGTAAAATAAAAATACCTATATTTTTCCGTTTTCCGATCCGTCAACAGGTTCTCAAGTTATAAGCAGCGAAAAACTGACGTTTTTTAACCCTTTCGGAAAAGTGGGGGTGCATTACTCACTTCGTCCAATCATAACTGAGACCGTGAAGCCTTATCCCAGTGGTGGACACACGGCAGATTGCCAATGGACGTGGTTGCGACAGGATCTTTTCAGGCAGAACTCCCCTCCCCACCTCCGCTCCCTTCCCGTTTTATTCCACAACAGAGCCAAGGACGATGGATGGCGTACGTATTCTTAAGGAAGCTCGTTCGGTGGGCGTTACCTTTTGCTTATTTTAATTTATGGTTGAATAGCTCTGGTAAGATTATGTGACCAAAATTCATTTTTCGTTTCCATCTAACGGTTTCGTGTACAAAATAGCAATTTCGGTCCCGAGTGAACGCATGATTATGCATGCGTTGTATGCATAATCATGCGTTTTTATGCATGATATGTAATGCATGTTTGGTGTGAATTCACCCCCTGCCGTCAATTAGTTTCCCTTGCAAGGTACTGTGTAGATATAGATGTAGATGAAATTAAACCTACCGTTGGCTGCCATGGCATCGGATCTAAGATGGAGATGCATCAGTAGACTTTATACAGGTAACGGCGCATCAAATTCGCGGATATTTCAATATATCTTCTAGCCAGATAATTGAAATAAACGAGCCAGCCCCTTTATCCTCCTTATAGCCGTGCGTGCTTGCCGTACATGTTAATTACCCGAAAACATAATTATCAAATCCTCACATATTTTACTCGGATTGCTTATATTTTCATAGTTGAATCTCAAATTTCATTCTGGAATACAGTTTTGAATCGAAATTCTGGAAACATAATTAAATTTGTTGATAGTAATAAAGGTGGTTTGGAAAAGAAATTTTTCTAGCGTGACGAAAAAAACTCGAGCTAAAACAAATTTCTAGTGGTTGTGCTCTCGAACTCATTGAGCCCCAAGTTGAGTACCAATGCGTTTGAAAAAAATGCGTTTGAAAATATGTGTTTGAAAAAAAAAGTTCTAAAAACGCTTGAACAAGTGGCCAATTCTGTAGTGTGTTTATTCAAATTATGCACCACCTAAGATCTATTTTAATCGAAAAAGGGCTCTTTCCAACTGAAAAGTGAAATATTTTGCCTGAAAGCTGCGTTAATCAGGTGAAAACCCATATCTTCCAGATTCTCATCCAGATATATTAAACCAGGGTTATCTATCCAGTAATTTAAGTTGTGAGTTCTTACCTTACACTGTGTGTACAGCATCATTTATATTCCAAACTGCTGCAAGCTTTTTGTTTTCTCACTGGCCGGGCCTTAACGAGGGGATCACGAGAAAAATGTGAAAGTTCTGAACGTCTATTTAGCCATGAAGTGTGATTTTCATAACGAGATCTCACTAATTTGATCATATTTTTGCCCTGACAATTATTTCACTGCTTTATTTCACTCGCCATGGTTTTTCACTGCATAAGCAGAGCGCAAAATAGGGACCGTTTGGGACGCTTTGAAAAAAAACGCACGACTGGCTTGTTTGAGGGCAATTAGCTCATGATCTCGCGAGTAAATTCTCTTCCTCACGTGACCCGAATCTGAAATGAACTGATTGGTCGATTCCCAACACAAAGTTTTATTCGATTTTTCTCCCCGCCCTCTATCGTAAATTCGGATGAGATGTTTTCAACACTTTTTCCAAAGCTAAAATAGTATGATGGTTACGAAAAAATTTTCACCTCCCCGAGTCGTGTATTCTTCATTACCTTATAGGATTTATCACCAAAAATCTGCATAAAAAATAGGGAATTTTTCTCTGGTAAAAAAATATAAAGGGGTGAAAGGGGTGGAGCAAAATACTCCTTGTGTTCCCAGAGAGGGAAAGAGATTTTTCGCTGTACCAATTGTTCAAGGAGCGTTCGACAGGCCGCGCGTATGTTTTCAATTAATCGGCGAGCTTCGATGCAGCCCCACGATCGTAATTTCTGGTGACCCTGAAGATCTCTCCAAACAAACGCGGCAAACGTGGTAGGAGATCACCGGGATTTTTGGGGGAGGAGAGGGGTGCGGGGGAGGGCGTAGAGGGGAGGGAGGGTCAGGGTCAGCGGCGTCCAACCAGGGTGCTTCAGGTTCAGGAACATGCTTCTTCGCTCCACCATGTTGACCATCATCTCCACAAAACACATACTCGCTCACTTAATTCCGCGGTCGAAACTGCGCTGAGTTTCCCTACCGACGACCACACCGGCGAAGAAACTGAAGTTGTATCCAAGAGAAAGTCATCAGAAATTAATATTTACGCTCCGATAGCCATCGTATATGCCTTTAACCCTTTATGGCAAAAAATATCCTTAGGCCGTAAAAACTCTGGCAACGAAGATTATATTTCATCATATAAAATGAAAAAAGGATTTATTTTTCATCGCCATATTAATGCGTAGGATTGTTGCCATTTATTTACTATTATTCATAACATTTTTTTACAATTTTGATATAAATTTACACGACTTATAAAATAAGATAAAAACCAACGGAAGATGATTAGTTGCAATCACTACCGTCGTCGTTATCATCACCACCCATTCATCATTCTTAAAATTGGTTTGAAGCATATCTCCTCTTCGTTAACGTCCAATGTTTACACAAGTCTTTCCTTTTAAATCATTCACTAGCTTTATATATCTCATAAGAGGCCTTCCTTTGCAATTCTTTCCGTTCTCTTTTCCCCGATGAAAGTCTTCTTCAAACTGTCATATAAATTAGCCGATTAGGTTGTGTGTCTTCTTTTCAAAATGTTTTCACATTTCAGGGTAGCAACTGAGACTCAATTTTTAAACTCCCTGACTTTTCCCTAACGGACTCACCAATTTCCCTGACCAATTGCCAAAAGGTCTCCTATAATCTGAATATTTTATTTCTGCTGAATGAAATTTCCGTCAAAACTCAGAAAATGTTAAAAGCTGAAATAAATACATTAAAAGCTACAAGTAAACCCTTATGAAAAAGTATATTAAACCTTCATGCACACTATACGAAATTTTAATACACATTCCGCGGCCGCGTATGAGCGGCCGTGTATCGTATTTCCGAGGCCGTATATGTTTCCTTCGGTAAAATTACAATGACGATGTCTAATCCTTCAAGAAAGAAGTAGCGTGTCGTGGTACTTCTGAGAAGTTGAGGATTACTGAAAAGGCATCGAAGGGAAAGTAAATGGCCGATTTACTGGCGGACTCCGGTACAGGTATCACTTAGGTGTGCAAAAAATACAAGCCGAAGCCAAGTTGTTGGACTGGATCGAACTCATTCAGAAGCGAATAACAAATTGATTAACGTGGTTATAACCCCTAGATTATAAGAGGGAACCAAAAATGTACAAATATTTGTATAAACAAACAAAACGTAATCGCACCACTGCGATGGAGGCAATTAGCAATGGCAGAATCGTATTCAGGAATATCATATTTGAGGTGGTTTGTGACATGACTAAATTGCTTCGAAAGGGAGCTAAGGGGACCATTCAATAATTATGTCGAGCGTGAAAGGTGGGGACGGGAGGATGACTCTTCTTACTGTCTCACGAACGGGAGTATGGGAATCGAAGATGATCTTGCGTAAGATTTTGCTTACACGAGTGATCGTACTTGCATTACCATTCTAATAATCATCGTATCGTATTTTTATAGCTGCAAGCACGCATTTACTACGAGCTAGTGTCTGAGTCTCAGAAGTTAAAAAAAAACGAGGTAAAATTTTCCGAACAACATAGCCTCGGATTCCTTGTAATGATGAATGAATGTGATCATGAATTTTAACATTACTAGGCAAATATCGCATTAAGGAAGTAACAAAGGGATACATTGTACGTCTGATTCACAACTTAGTAACTAAGAGACACTACCAATAAGATTCACAACTGAATATTCCACAAATTGATGGGGCTTCTTCCATGCTCGTCAGCGACGGATATTAGTTTTAGTTGGTGAAATAAAGGGCGGGAAAGAATGGCCGATAAACATAATGGTAGAAAAGTAACGAGAATTTCAATGTTTCTCCCTGACTGTCACGATAATTCCCTGAATTTTCCCTGACTTTTCCAGAAATACAAAATTCCCTGACAATTCCAGGTTTTCCCGGTTTTTCCTGACGATCGCCACCCTGTCTTTGCAGCCACTCTACTCTGCACTTTTTGGAACACTTATTTTTCCAACCGTAAGCTGATCCTTTTTCCGTTATTATAATACATGACTAAACACGCTTGACACCTTATTCGAATAAGGTCACAAGTCAAGATTAATTCCTCCTTACAGGGGCATAAAGAATTTAGACACTCATTTGGTGGAATTAGACAAGTCTGATAACGTGACGGGACTTGATAAACGTCAACCCGTCCTTACTCTGGTTTGAAGCCGACTTTAGCGGCAAGTAATTGCGATGCATCGATCGTGATACGATCGTAATCGTAATTATGAACGCCGAGGAAATGTGATTAATTACTTCGCGATTTGAAGACGCTTGATGGAGTTGACAACATATCCGCAATGGCTTAACATAGGACTAGAAAGCGTGATATACATATGATTACGGTATCTTGCCACTACTAACTCTCGAAAGGATGGGAAGACAGTTAAGATATCTAAAAAATTATCACATATGTGGTATTATAATAATTGCGTCTGCCTCGCTGCTTTGAGAATCTTTTTGTCATGAAATAGCGATGAGTATTTTAGTGTTACCGCACAAAACTATTTATTGTCGAAAACCAAGGACTGGTGGGATAAAAACATTCCGATACACTCACATAGGTAATTTTTGCATTATGATTCTTCACATTGAGAATAAATCGTGAGAAAAATGTAGTGCGTGGGAATATAAAGTTACTGTTTGCAGTTTCATAATTTATGATATATTTAAAATTTATTCATTATATGATCATTTGCTAATATATGTTGTTTATTATTGGCGACATAATAATCTATATATGTTGATTTGCATGTTTAAAGGCGATGCGGAATGTTTTGCTTCATGAATTTTCGGAAGTGAAAGAGATTATACGATGATGATACAGGAAATCATACGCTTATTGATGTAAAAGCGCTATGTGATCTATACGAAAGAGGCAGATAATGTATGTAGTATTCCATTGACATCATTAGCGAGGTTCGTGAACAATTATGAAATTGGTACCCTCCCCACACATCAAAACGGCATAAAGTTTTCAACGTTTCGCTGGGTGCATATGTAGGTATGTACGAACATCTATACGTGTGCAGACATTTCATTGATCCCATCTACTACTTGACCTTTGACACACGGAATAAACGCTGTACTGATTCGTTTGTTAGTTATTTGGTGGAGATGACTGACAGCTTATGTCATTTGGGCTATTGAGGATAAGAGGCCAATTGGGTAGAGGTAGGTAATTTTTTGGGAATGGAGAAAGGGTGGAGAGTAACCCGGGCCTTGCATTAGCCAGCTCGTAATGAGAGGTGGCAAGAGGCCTACGATTTAACATCCCATTTGAGTCAGTAACTACCGGTACCGGTTTTGGCTACAGTTCGTTCGCAATGGCTTCCATGCTAAATTAATATAAATTTCATTTTCATTTCAAGCAGGCTAGACATATTTATATACATCATTCAGACCACCTTAATGGGAACTAGACGTAAATTTATGCTCTGCAGACTTTTGCAAAACTAAGTAAGAAATAAGTAAAACTAAGTATGTCTCACAAAAGTAAGTAAAACTAAGTAAGTCTCACTAATGAAATAAACCACAAGAAAGAATTTGTCATAAAAATTAATAGGTACTTAAAATGAAATATAACAGAATTTTGGAATCTGAAAAATATGTAAAATTCATCGACATATGGTGAAAGTTTGCGTCTCTGAAAAACTTTTCCGTTGACGCTAAAGGCACCGTTGAAATCACTTCTCAGTAAAAACATACAACTATTTAATCATTTTTTTTTCTTGCAGGTAAAAAATGTTTCAAAATAAAAGTTAAGCATTTAACATGTATTACTACGGAACAATTAAGTAATAATATGAGTACATAATTAGAAAAGAAATTCACTTCCTGCGAGTAGCAACGCATAACTGGGAATTGGGAGGAATAGCAACTGTTGAAGAGAGAGATACTTGATGAACTTTACCTGTGATTCATTGAAGTAATACAGTTAATGAAGTTAATGCATCGATTAAGCACTATTTCTTGTGCTGTGTGAAAAAGCATTCTTTACGTCCAAGAACAATACGGGAGCGCTTATCAATGTCCTTTGTCTGTTTTCAGGTGGGGAGGGAACCTGCCCGTATGTGAATAGAGAGCTAAATAAGGTTTGATACTGTTCATTATCCGGAAAAATGTGTACAACTCCTCAATCTACCCGTCATGCCTTCCTACGAATTAACGTTGAAATTGATGCTCTATTATTGCCACACATGAATGAGTAGTAAAGAGATACGACTGCATGAGCGCAGAGTCTGTGTCATCGAGGATAATATACATACAGGAGTTTAAGAATTTTATTAGTACCTATATGCTGTAGATAATATGTAAATTTTATTTTGTTATTGGTAATAAATGTACAATAATTACATCTTAATCATTGCATAAATAATTTTAAATAAATTATTAATTTTTAATATAATTCAAAAATTACATCTCCTTCGCACTGGTCTTTACTATCCCTAAGCCAGGAAGTAAGTTCAATAAAGAAACTGCATCAACCAGCCTCTGCATTCTCAAGAACGACCATAAATTGTATAGAGCCGTACACTAAGATCATGTATTTACAGGATATGGTGGATCTGATGAGATAAGAAGAATAAAATCTACAACTTTGGAATTAGTAGGTCAGTAGCTAGCTTAAAGCTGAAGATACATAGTGTCAGCTAGCCTAAAGAGCAGGAGACTAAGGGTTCAACTTGAAAAAAATAAGAATCCTTGGTATTGCAAGAGTTAATTGACAAATATACGTAAGTTTTCGCCATGACATAGTGGTAAAAATGTATTTTCATAGTTCAAAAACTATTAAATGCTGTCACTTAATTCTTAATAAGCAAAATTTTATGTCCCTAATAAACCACATTAGGGGAAATAGAGGGTACTTAAACGCAAGATGAAAATGGATAGACATCGAAAAGATATTGTGGATACTATGAAAAGGGGTAGGAAATATGCCAAATTGAAAAGAGGAATAATATAGAATGAGAGCCAATAGATGGATGTAATGCGAAGAAGAATCAGAATACTACATTAAACCTGCCCTAGCCGGTAGAACTCTACATATTTAATGTACCATAATATCAAACTCGACAATATTCAGACCTCCGTCGCAACACTATTTTTGACCGTTAAAGCTGGTAGGAAAATAATCAACGCATCAAATTTACTTTCTGCTTTCTCTCGCAAGAGAAATGGGGATTCGGGGAATAATATTTAAGTATAAACCTTGTGAATAACGTGTGCGTTCGGCGGGTATTTATTTTATTGCAATGATATAAATAACGGTGCTAAGAAAACGAGAAAGGTACCATCCATCCCCTTCACGACCGACGTAATACTGAAGCAGAGCTCACGTACTGACGGAGAATGCAAGCCTCCGTAGAAATAATCGGAGGGAGTTACAATATTTCCCTATTGTATTGCTAAATATTGGGAAAAAATAATCATGAATATTAAATTCATAACTATATTTGGTGCACGATATAGTTTGATGAATTGATTTTTTTGGATTCGTACTCATATTTTCCACTTAAAAATATATGTGATGATATCACGTTTGGCATGAGTAAATAATATGCTAATTTATGGTAAACTTATAATTCAATTTAAATTAATTACCTCGCGCTTGACGGGTTGGTTACTAGTATGACAATAAAAATCGTCAATACTCTTTTATCATTCGCCGACCGTTCCCCCAACGTCGGCTCCATAGTTCCCCTCACGTCCGGAGGCAGCTCGCCTCTGCCTTAGCCACAAACAGCTTTCGTGGACCAACGAATTTCATTTTCTTCCTATTTCAATATCCTCTTTGAAGTATTCCTCTCCCCTCTCCCTTTCTACCGAATCCTCCCGTTTCCGACTTCTTTTGTGAAAACATTTATTTACAAATGACCAAAGGGAGTGTCAAAAAGGGGTGGAGGCGATTCGGGGAGTAGGATGAGGGGAGGGGGTAGGGGGGCGGAGAGATATCCTTGAGACATCTCTTTCATATCGATAACTGCATACACATGCTCGCGGGCTTTATGCAAAGCCACCATCATCTTCCGCCAGCAGCAGACCCCGGGATTTCCTCTGTCTTGGACGAGGCGAGCCTTTGCTTTCTTCCTATTTAAAGAACCATTTCTTCGTTTTTTCTCCGTAAAAAAACACTGCAATGAAAAAACCATAAAGAGGGCACTGAAGGGAAGCGAGAGGAAAAGGAAATGGAATAAAACAATACAGATATGTATTCATATCTGTATTGCTTTATTGCAGTTTCCCTTATTTGCTTTTTTTCAAAGCAATGCGTCGTAAGAGAAACAGCATTTCGCCATTGCACAGAATTCATTCAAAACGCAAACAGCTCTAGAGTGGAACTATAAAATGGGATACTAATGTGCCACTAACTCTCATCAATTTTGCAATATAGCACAAAATTGTAAAAATATTGTCCTCATTTCATAAATGATTGATAGAACTATCAATAATAGATAGCAGTAGACAATGTAGGCAAACCCAAAGGAATGAAATATCACTAATACCAATTTATTGCTCATAATTTTTCAAAAAGACGAAAGTTCCCTATAGTTTTGGTGAGAGCTATAGCTATTGAGAATACTCGCCAGGAATTTAATTTGTACTCACTGAAATTGAATGAAAAAATAGAAAATAAAAGATCTTTCACAGTAAGTTGCAGCATTTTCGCTTGAAGTAATAATGATATAAGTTACGTTGACGCATAAATATTTCATATATCTTTCCATATGCTCTATCCCCAACGTACACAATATAATGGATCACCTTATCCATAAGCATACCTTAATAAAAAAATAGTCTTGATTCTGTACCGTATTTATTTTTTTCCTCGTTTCAAGGAGAGCCGTTTCAAGAGAGGGGCGGGCGGGCACGATAGAGCGAGGGAGTAAAAGAGAGACGTCCTTTTAATTATTTCTTCGGCGCTTACGGCAGAGAGGAGGAGAGGGAGTGCTGCGAGAGGGCTGGATGTGGAAGAGGTGAGGGATAGAGGAGGGGACTTGTAGGAGGGGGGGGGGAGAAGGAGAGGAATGCGGAGGAATGCGGAGAGGCGTGGAAAGGGGAGGAATGAAAAGAAACCGAGGGAAGAAGAGAGGGAGAGATGGGAGGAGTGGACCAGTGATACTGAGGACTCTCCCGCGGATGTGCCCCCCCACCCTCCTCCTCCTTGAGCACCCTGCACCCTTTTCCGTCCTCCGTGAAGGGGGTACGGGGGGGAAGGAAGAGGGGGGAGAAAGTGGGGCTCTGTGACGATGCAGCTCTCCTAGCGATGCTGTGCAGAATCACGAGGCCGAAGAGGCAAGGTATGGGAAGAAAATAATGCTGTGCGATTGAGAATACTGGCCGGCAATCAAAAAGTATCCTAGGAAACCTAAATAAAGGCTCAAAATATTGTGATCTAACAACTACACAATTATAAGAGGAAAACTTGTTATGGATATTTAATTCAAACTTAGCATTAAATGAATATAGTAAATCCTTGGTATCCTAAAGTGGCAACGTGCTACAAATTTATTCCAAGAAAATTAAATTAGTTCAAGAAGGAGTTTACCAGTAAGATGAAGTCAACGATGCTCCAAAAGAATTAATATCATTTAACGGTAATGCATGCCATTCCTAAATTATATAAATACACTTTCAACTACCTACATTAAAAAGAAAGAATTTTCAAGAAATTCCAAAAGATATAAAGTTCTCCAAATAGTGGAGTCGAAATTATTAATTAAAAGAAGATAAAAACGTTAAATACGTAATGGTAAAAATTTAATTTCAAATATTCATTAATTCATTGCATTAATTTCTATATGCCTAAATGCGAGATTAACTCCTGCTAATCAAAATTTAATTACATGCTTTCCAAAAACAATAGCCAATTGACCTTTAGCTCATATCATTTATGAAAACAAATGGAAAAATATCGGGGACCATTATAGTACAATTCAATTGGAGGAGCTTTTTACATTTACCTTATTTTATATTTTTCCACATAAAAAAATGTTTTCACCTGGTGGGGTTTAAGTTTATACCACCAAAAAACTACCAAGAGATATTTAAGTAGTTTAATAAGATAATATTTAATAAATTTAATTAACAACACAGTGATAGATGTAATAGATATTTTTGAAAGTCAAACACAGTTGCACTGGACACCTGACCACAGAGTACTTTTAGAGCTACTGGCTCCAATTTCTTGAACCAGCGAATGACTTCAAATCGTGAGTAGATTAATTTCTTAGCGAGGTGAAGTTGGAGCGGCGAAACTCACGCACTGAAGTCCAGGAAATGCAGAAGGTTGATTGGGATTCAAGAGGCAGTGGACTTTCAAATTAACCGTGATAGCTACATTGCTTTTTTATACGCTGGTATTCAAATTGAACTCACTTCGATAAGTGCAAGAACTGAGATAAGGCATGTGAAAATTTTCCCTAGAACGTGAATGCAATGTCTAAGGAGAGCGTTTCATGATGATGAACCAATTTTTTACGAAAACGTTTCATCAAACACGCAGATGATGGAAACGGGAAACATGGGAACATCGTTAAAAAAATTAAAGCATTAATATTATTTTCAAGCAAGCATTGCTACTACTCTCTGATAATAACTATCGTTTCTCGATACTTCCATTCTTCAAAGCAGAAAAAAGAGCTGACATTGAGGGTAAATTAGGGTAAAAAGGTTTAATTTGATATTGATAAATACGCATTAATAAAAATAGGGTGACATTAGGATGTTTTTGGGGACAATGCTGTCTTTTTCCGCATTACTTATTGATAGCGCACAGACGGTAGAAAGGTGGTAATTAAATTTTGCCAAAATTATAATGCCTTTTATCAAACTTTGCCATCCTCACCTACGGATGCAAATGAGCTGAGTCGAACAAAGGCAAGAACGACGCAGTTGCCACTATTGTAAATCGATCATGGCCAAGAGAGAGAGAGAGAGAGATAGAAAGAGAGATAGAAAGAGAGAGAGAGCAAGGAACGAGATACGAAAACGAAAAGAGGGCATTCAAAATGTCATCATGCTTCTATCAGGTGCATTTCTCTCTAATTACTCCGCAACGCACATGCATCGACACTTAAGCGACGCTTAAAATTTGAACAGAACCTACTAACGTGAGAAAAAACTCTAACATCAGACGGCCCTGGGAGAGCGAAAAAGGATATCGAGGGTCGAGAGAGGGCGGCGAAAGGTTGAGACAGAGAGGGTGGGAGGGAAGAGGGGGGTTGGGAGGTGGAAGGAGAGAGATGCGGGGAGGGGGATGATAAGAGGTCTGGAGGGCAGCATTAGCCTACTTCTGCGCCCCAGAACACGAGGCACAAAAGTTGCCTTGGATGAAAGTGCTAATTTTATGCATCCTTCGCAAAGGAACGAATGGTGGGCGGGAAGGTGGACTGGAGGAGGTGAGGCGGGAGGAATCAGGAAACATAAGAGAAGGCTGGAGAAAAATAAGGAGGGGGATGTGGAGGACAGACGGAAGGTGGAAGAAAAATATTCGAAACTTGAAAATTCCATTCCTCCTTCGAGTTTCTAAAAGTGCTCAAGGGAAGGAAAGGCTAATAATATTTGGCGAGGGAGGAGGGAATCGGGAGATATGCATTCAAGGTACCGGTGACGAAAGGACGGAGGGGGAGGAGGGAGGGCGGGGATAACGAGATTGAAAAAACAAAAGGTGCCATTAGGAACAAGGGTAAACCCTCTGACTGCGTCTCTCTTTTTCGCTACGAGACGAGCGAGACCATCTGCGCGATGCGTGTGACTTTCATCAGTTTCTTCCTGCGCCAAATAATTGAAAGAATCCTAAATACATTCCACGATTGCAAAAATATGAATATGAATCGTCGAGAACAGAATAATAGAGCGCTCGCTGGGTTCTCGTTGCTTATTTTGTTGCTGCACCGTATATTTCGCCAAAATTGGCGTTATTCCAAATTATAATTAATACCTTGATCCTTTTTGGCCACCATCGTAGACAAAACAACTATGTAGCAAGTATTTACGAACGAAATCTTTTGAGAAAGAATTGAAATGGAACATGTGAAATCACGCTGGAATGTGACAGAAAATGAAATAGATGTCACAGGATATCAGAATTATGAAGAGAGAAAAATAAATGGCAAAAACAGAGAAGGATGGTTGCAACTAGGAGGTATGTCCTTTAGAAGATGATGATGACTATTTCTCATCTCCTGTGATTTCCCTTATTCTCTCAAGGTTGACTATGGAGGAAGAGATATCAGAAATTGATTGCGAGCGGGTAATATCCTTTCGCTCAAACGAGCCAATGAAATAATGAAGCATCTCAGGGAGGGAAAAGTATGACTGCAGGCAATACTTCAGTGACGAGGCGGCCCTGCAGCATAAAGGTCACGCGTACGAAATTTACCTCGGACACTGAAAGTCGTGTTTGCCTTAGAATTATCCATGGGATTGCTGAGACAAACAACCACATTAATTTGAGCTTCTATAGCCTAATTATAATAGTGATTATGCTCCAAGTAATTAAATATTCACTACCTTGAAAATTCCTGCGAATTGTCAATTATTTGAGGGATAATAAGCAAGATATGTGCACGGTTTTTTTGTTCATTTGTTCATTCTATGAACATGATTCTAATCCTGCGCAAACGAACAACATATTCCCTTGCAAACTCAATTTCAATAACACTATACCATGGTCATTTAAATTACAATGTCTATGTTATATTTTATCACGACCAACGCCTACGGCCAATAAGTAAATTATGCACTTTTGGTCCAGAAAAATAATTTCACTGAAAGAAAAATCCTTGCCGAAAAATTAACGGTACTCATTTAAGTTTATTTTTGCCTCATTTATCTCCGAGGGAAATAATGAATTTCAAAGATACTGGCATAATAAAAATGCAAACCTATGACATTTTTATAAATGTGGAGCTACAATCATTGCCTTCATTAGCCAGAGTATACTCCATTTTTTTGAAAGCTCATCTCTTCAAGTCTCGTTTTCATAGATTTTTTTAGACTCCCGTGGAGCATCATTCAACGCACACAATGGGAACTAGTTATAGAAATATTTCGGTCATGACGAATAAAAGACAGTGTCTATACGAAGAAGATGTGTCGTTATTCTGTGGACCAGCTGAAAAAAATACTTATTCCATAATATTTCCTCTATGAGATAACTAGCTTCCGCATATTCTTCATGTCTTAGATTATTTTCTTGGAACAAATTTCATGACAGAGATTCTATTACTGTATTATTCAGTTGTGGGCTTGACTTGCATTGCATTGTTGACTTGAATTACGTTGCATTGCATTGCAATTAAATTGCACTGGGCTGTTCACTACTTATTCTAAATCGATCCTTCAAAAGTCAATTCCTTAAAGGATACAATGTCAAGAACAACTGTCAATTTTGGAAGTAATATGGAAGCCTTAAAATGTATTAGAAATGGCTTTAATTAATGATCCCTTCAAACGCCTTGTTTTAATGTTGATGGTCATGTGAAGTCACACGGTTGTATTGTCTATTTATCTCGCTTATCGTGAAAGAATCGGCATAATTTCTCTGCGTGTTGTGCATAGCAAAATATCTACAAACGCTAAAAGACTAATGGTGGTAAACCATATATTATTTATTTTAGCAAAATAAGTTTCCTCATCGATCAGTATTCCGGAAAAGTGTTGGTTCCTATACCAAAAGCCGCAGAAAACAACTTCAGATTCCTTTGGATAGAACTCTAATTTCTTTTTTGCCAACTATTTTCTACTGCGAATACCATTTAAGCTATTATTTAATTTTATTACAATCCCTGTTTAAAATAACGCCCTATAAATACGATTACTGAAAATACATTGTACAATTTTGAATATAATATCTACTTCGAAAATATTGTATTTAAATATAAATACCACACCTGCAAAGAATTTAATGTATCTATGTATGAATAAATATATGATGAAAATGGTAGACATAAAGACATGATCTGCAGAGTCTGCGTAGACAGAAATAGCTAATTCAGTTTATTTCGTACACTAAACTATAGTTTATAAACTAAATTGCTATGATACATAATATTTGTTTCTTGAGGCTATGACCAATATGCGTTACCAGGCAAGAAAATTATCAAATAAAGCCTCTGCTTCTACATGCATTTGTAGCCAACGTGGAGACAGAAATTTCAATTAGGCTTGAAGGAGCATATAATTTTTTCTTCCACTCCGATGAAAGCTTCGGTCTTCAACAGGGAAAGGAATGAAGGTTACCTCATGGGAGTAAACTTAAAGAGCTTGCTATTATGGTGCCTATCTGTGACCGCTGCTTCATGCGTACCTCAATTAAAAACGCATACCTACCCCTCTATTGTTAAGCATTCGAGGGAAATATATCGGTCAATGTATGTTCACCAAAAATTGAGGTTTATCCCGGAGACGTAACGTAGCATCATGAGAAAAAGAAATTCAGTTTCTAACTCATTGCAGGCTTCTCATTTTTAAAGGCATATAGCTCTACCCAGGTCTCCTTAGAAATGCAATTTAGGAGTGCTTGCCTCTTAATGAGAGAAATGAGTTTTTTGAGAGAGTAAGAAATACCAACCTACAACCATTTGGCGTTCACTGTTTCGGGAATCAATATAGTTGATATGTTTCTTGAATTCTAGTACTCAATGTATGTACATAGAGCGGTTAGAAGTGGTCATTAGTACGTGCCAGCATATAACTTTTACTTTGGATTATTAAATGGCATACTTGACACTTTCTATCATGATATATCTATATACATTAATTTTTTTAGCATGTCAGTCAGTCAGTTCGTCCCCGTCCGTCATTCTGTATCCATTTTTTTTTGTACTCTCCCAAGTTTTGAGCAAAAAGAGTGAGGTTTGGTGAGTTGAGTGCGGATTCTTCGTGTGTATGATTTGGTAGTAGTTTTGGATTTTTAGCAGTTTGTGGTGCAGAGAAAAATGGTGTTTTCCCTATCCTTTCACATGGGAATCCAGTTACCATGCATATTTTTTTACGTTGCTAAGTAAATGTGTTTACGTTTTTGGTAAAGGGACCAAATATGGAATGAAGATTTTGAAGAAAGTGGAATTAGTTTCATCAATCTAAGTAAGGTAAACTAATAAAATAAACTCATAAACTAAGGTAAGGAGGAAAATATTAATTGGCATTTTCGATGGGCAGATAGTGAAATAAAAAAATGTTTGCCTGCCGGCCCCGATCTTGTGTATGAGATGGGAATATCAAAGCTAGGCGTTTTGAAGTAGGTGATTTTCTAATAGTTGAAAGAAGGTTATAAAGCGTTTATTAAGTATTAATTTTTGTAGCTAAAGTTAGAAAATACACTCACCATTTTAAAATTATCAATGGCTGTCCTGTATCCAAACCATTCCGTTTTTTATCAATTTAAAATAAAACATTCACTTATATCTCCACCTAAAAGATAGTAATTTCGCACATTTAATAAACCAGATTAAAAACAAGTGTTAGAAAAACAATACTTGGTAAGCATGTAGATTACTTAGAAATAGTGTAAACTATGAGTGGACACAATAGACTAAACTCTGTACTGGTCATATGGATAAAGAGTTGCATTTAGAGCTGTTCAGCAGATTACATGATGCGTCTTAAATTTTAGGTAGTAGGTAAATTAAATTCATGAAGAAATTTTAGAACGCAATCGACACGTTTGAAATTGTCACCCAATACCTTGCTCAGATCCCCAAATATTTTGTGGCGCTTACGTTCTATCCTATATTTTACACAGACGACAATCAGGTGCTTCAACTAAAGTATTTCCAAAAGCTCAAAAAACCAATTCTAAAATAAATCTACCGAGACGATTCCAGAAATATATTATACCAACCTTTACATCGCTTTGTGTATAATATTTACCAATTACTGCTTTATATTTACCAATTAACGTGCTTAAGCCAATTTGCTTCTTCGCTAAGTCCTTGTAGATAGAATTTTCTTTCTGCACGATAATGAAGAGCCTTATAATTAGCTGCACATCTTATAAGTGGTATGCCAGGCAAATAATTTTGTATGAGATTCCAGGAAGTATTCTGTTGCATCGCGCACTAACCTTTAGTTGAGATCAAAATATTTACCAGAAAGGCGGATTGAGAGAATAATGTTGAAGCGTATTCTCATGAAAGATAACTAGTGACATTTAATAGATCCTTCGTCTTTTTGACATAATTAGCATGAAAGAGCCAAATTTTCAAATCTGCCACCGACGTCTTTTTGTTCTGTACTTTAAACTATTAAATTTCGGCCCTTGGATATTAGATAAATGTTTCTTTTATGCTAGCAGAATTTAGAACTAAAATAAACCTAAGGCTGACGATTTAACCGACTGATTTCGGAAGGAATGAGAGTTAGCAATTGAAAAATTCAAGATTCTAATATAATCTGAGAAAAAACAAAAATTATGGTAAACTGTACGGTAGCGTGAGAGCTTTTTGGATGATAAATAATCCTTTGTGACCTGGAATTCAATTGTGTTATCTAGATTCAAGGATTACCTTATTTTATAAACTGGAATATTGTACACGGTATGGAAATCTGGGTCTCCATATCATACACGTCTCCCGAAAAAGCGAATGATTATTTTCTCCGTGACACTTGTGGATAACAGCAAGACGCTCCATTACGTCTAATTGCCGCAAGCCTATAGCCCTCCTGAGAGTAAATTGCATTCATTCTGCACGGATTTCTTCACGCTTGTCGTCCGATGAATTGGCTGAAATTTAACATAATTTAGAATAGAAATATTGAAAATATCTAACGTTTCTACTATAGCTGACTAGCAAAAAACTTCTACTAATTTATAAAATTCAATTCACCATATTAAAGATGCAGGTTGCAATTAAGGTTCATAGTATAGGATAAAAAAGAAAATAAATACAAGACCACACTTCAAATACTAAAATTTATAGACTGAAATTTACCTAACGAGCTGGTCCGGAAATATCAAAATTAACCGTGGTAAAAAGTAACTATCATGTTTTTGTATTGTGTTCACGCAGGAAAATTCATTCCACATCCCCTTTAATGACGGATATGCCAATTCGGTCATCAGCGGAGATAAACAATCCGACGGTGACTTCCAATCATCAATGTTTTCTTACTGCACTGTCATGAAATGGAATCGGGAGGCATTGCATCTGCGAGCAAGTGCCCGCAGAGCTTCTGTGTAGCGAACTGTATTTCTCGTCTAAATCATCACTCATTACTTTGAAAATAATAAAACGTAAGTTTCAGGGTCAACGCTGACGGACTGACCTAAAACGTGTATCATTGCTAGGATGAAAATTTAATTCTGGGGAGTAGGTACTAAAAAAATACGGCCCCCTTTCTTCGAAAAATTCTGCTCGTAAGAAGCAAAATAAGGAGTTTCGAATTTGGAGTAAAAAAATTGCTGGTTGTGATAGGATTAAAAAGTTAGAATGTGGCCTTTGAGCTAAAGAGACTGCACCATTTTAATTAATTTATATAATGGCATCTTCTCACTTTTTAGATACAATTTCATAATAAAAGTATTACTTGAGTTCAGTGATAGTCTAGAATATGAAATTTTTCTGGAAAGTAATTATTCCAGAAAAATCATTTTATTTTAAATGCTAAGAAGTTATAAATGGTAGAGATGAACGATCCATGTTTTGTATTCTCCGCTCAATACGAAACTTGTTATTCACCGCAAACGGGCAATGCATTCCAAGGTTTGTTTGTTTTAAATCAGTATACAAATCATACGTTAGTAACGCTGATTGAAAAATGACCTACAAAAATTTCTGGTTGTGTTCATCATCATCATCATCATCATCAAGGGTCAACAATCCTAGGATTGGTTTGACGCAGCCCTCCACTCGATTCTTCTATCGGCCAACCTCTTCATACCAACGTAGTTCCTCTCTTTCACGTCATTTACGACCTACTCCATGTAACTCATACGAGGCCTGCCTCTTCCAATCTTCCCGTTCACTCTTCCCTCGACGATTGTCTTAATCAGGCCATCATGTCTTAAGATATGGCCGATTAGGTTGTCCCGTCTTCTTTTTATAGTTTTCAGCAGACTTCTCTTTTCTCCCACTCTTCTTAGGACTTCTTCATTTGTCACTCGGTCGATCCATTTTATCTTCATCATTTCACTTCGATAGCACCATATTTCGAATGCTTCCACCCTTTTCTTCTCCGCTGCTGTCATCGTCCATGCCTCACTGCCGTAAAGGAACATGATCCAGATATACGTTTTGATGAATTGCTTCCTTACTTCCAAGCTTGTATTTCCAGCTGTAAGTAGATTCTTCTTTTGATAGAATGCCCTCTTTGTCTGGGCTATTCTACTCACTATTTCTTTCTTGCTTCGTCCATCGTTGGTTACTCTGCTTCCCAGGTAACAGAACTCTTTCACCTCTTCCAGTTTCTGTTTTCCTAGTTTAACGTTGGTTTTGGCCTTTTCTCTTTTTCTGCACACCAATATCTTAGTTTTCTTCTTATTGATCTTCAGCTGATGTCTGGCCATTGTCCTTTCCATGGTTGTTAGCATCTTATTCAGCTCCTTCTCTGTCTCTGCTATCAGAGCTATGTCATCAGCGAATCGAAGCATGCTGATTGTTTCTCCGTGGATGTTCACTCCAGAACACTTCTCCTTGACTTCATTGATGGCTCTCTCAATGTAAACATTAAAAATTATGGGAGACAGTGCACAGCCTTGTCTCACTCCTTTCCTTATTCTTGCTTCTTCACAGCTGGGTCCAGATTTAATCACAGCTACTTGGTTTTTATACAAACTGTGGATAATTCTTCGATCATTGTAGGTCACTCCAATTCCTTTCAGAATATCAAGCATTGAATTCCAATCCACGTTGTCAAAAGCCTTCTCTAGATCCACAAATGCAATGAACGTCGGTTTGTTCTTCTCCATTCTCTTCTCTATAAGCAGCCTAAGGGCCAATATTGCTTCCCTTGTACTCTTACTTTTCCAGAATCCGAATTGATCTTCATCCAGGAACTCCTCTGCTTTTCGGTCTATTCTTCTGTAGATGATCCTTGTCAGTATCTTCGATGGATGTGTCGTCAGGCTTATAGTCCTAAAATTTTCGCATTTTTCAGCTCTCTTCTTCTTGGGAATAGGCATGATGATGTTTTTCTCGAAGTCCTTTGGAATTTCTCCTGTTGAGTACATGTCGCATATGATTTTGTAAAGATAAGTTAATGTCTTCTCTCCTGAATTTTTAATTAGTTCTGCAGGGACATCATCAATACCAGAGGCCTTATTCATCCGAAGGTTGCTTACTGCTGCGTCGATTTCCGATCTCAATATTGATGCTCCCATATCATCCTTCTCGACTTCGCTTTCCTCTTCAATCACTTTCGTGCTGAGATCGTTTCCGTTGTGTAATTCTTCGAGATATTCTTTCCATCTCTTCACTTTGTCTTCATTTTCAATCAAAAGTTCTCCATACGTGTCCTTCATAGCATTGCATCTTGCGCTCCGTTCCTTGAAATGGTTCCTCATTATCCTATAGGCAGCTTCCACCTTTCCAATGGTAAGGTTGTTTTGTACATCTCTGGTTGTGTTAGGGTTACAAAATTAGAATGTGACTTTTGAGCTCAAAAGACTACATCAATTTAATTCAGTTACATATAATCAGGTCTCTATGTTTGGAGATGGATTTTTACTAAACAAATACGTTGATCAAGTGATATTCAAAATCTAAAACATTTTTTGGAAAGCAGTCATTCCTGAAAAATTCTTTTTCTTTTAAAAATATATTGGACTATATCTATACGGTAGAGACGAACGATTTAGGCCTCTATTCTCCACCCAACAAAAATGTTTTCAATCGTCGCAAAGAGGGAGTGAATTACATGGTTTGTTTTACTTCAATCAGCAAGGGAATATGTGGTGATGACGCTTATTACATGTTCATCGCTAAGAAACATATGACATAGACAATGAGCGAGTCATTATCTTCTTAAGAGTTGTACCCATGTCAATAGTTATCAGAGTGTCTCAACGAAATATGTTATCCTTTGATTTCCTTCCCCACAAATCCAGTTTACCAACATTAAATATTTTTTAAATCCTCTCATCCTGTGGTTTTGTGAATACCGTAGAGGAACTTAATTCTGTTAATTTGAGCACCTTACCAACATTCCACCTTTTTGCTAAGATTTCTTTACCTTTCAATGAGTTAAAATCCACTTTTATTGTCTCCTTAAATTTCTGCTTCTACTAACGCCTCTCCTCTCCTAATGAGATTTACTCATTTGACTTCCTTTACATTCAGCTAACACTCTTTACATTTTGACACATTCACCTTAAGGAAACCTTAAGTGAACAATTAATATGAGTGTAAGGTATGATGTTGATCACAAATATTTAAAAGTCTTGATTTTGGTCCATCAGAATAAAATCAAAAGATTACTTACATGACTTGTTATTATATTTATGAATTCTTATTAATTTGAAACGCACATGACGAAGAAATTTTTGTTTTTCAGGAAATTTAAGAAAAGAATGCAATGCTATTCTTTATCACTGAACGTAGATGAGGTAGGGAGGATAGTGTACATATTAAAGCTGGAGTGAAAATCAACAGAGGATCAGGGAGTAAGAATTCGTGGGAAGGTTTGGCACAGAATGATGTGTGTTGTATGGCTAATGTAACTTGGTCTTTGAGAAAGAATGAACGTAGGCTGAGGTTTTCGAGACAGAGATTTGGGTTAGGCTGGGGAAGGTAGGCGGAGTGGTTGGAAAATAAATGAAAGAATGTAAGGTATGATGGCGAGGAAAGTTTCCACGAAAAATTAGAAGAAATGGATAGAAAGAGAAGGTATTTGAAGGTAATAAATTCTTGAAAGTTACTATTGAGAGGAGTGTGGGAGAAAACAGATGGGAAGAATAAAGGAAATAAATACACGTAGGCAATATGAATATAGATAGAGGACATAAAATACGGAATTAATAAAGCAAGGAAACAGGAATGCTAGGCTAGAGGGGTACAGCAAGTACAGAGTATTATAGAATTCAACTTTAATGGTAAAACACTTAATTTAATTTATTAGAATGAATATTTACCATGATATGTCACCTAATAATCACCCAACTAGTTCCAAATATACTTAATTCCACTAACTTCTCTCATATGGTCTCCCCTTTGATTAAGCTATGTCTACTCTTTTTCTAATTGGCAGGGCGTCCTCGACTAGTAAATAACCACAGGAATTCTCCATGATTGACATCGCAGATGACAGCTTTATGCTGGGAAGAACAAAGCTAAGGTTGACAAATCCCGTATAAATTGCGCGAGCATGAAATTTTCTAAAAGACGCCAATATATCTAGGCATACCACATTTTTCCAAATTAACTTGTAGTCATTACAATCAATAATTTGAATCTTTCTCCTTTTAAATGCCTATTTATTGGTCTGCCAATAATATAAAGGCATAAATTGATAGCTCAGCTTTTAAATAAAAATAGTTGATTTTAGTCTAATTGCTTACCTAGGGTTTTATTGACGGACCCGCGTCTGTCGTGGCGTGGACTGGCGTCAGCCTCGATGTTTGGTCAGCAGCACATTACAGGAGTTTTCCACTTTCTTGTGAATGTCCTGAAAAAAGGAAAACATAATAATATTAGGGATGGGAAGTTCGAACGTATTAAAAAAAATCAGCAAAATTTAAAGTCAACCCGAATATTATTTCCAGTGAGACACCTTAAACATTCTCGTACTAACGGAGAGAATGAGCGTTGTGCTTTGGCTTGAGGACTGGATTTCCTTATTGAAGGCCTGGATTTGAGCCCAGCTGGGACTGTGATTGAGATTTTCCACAGACATACCAATTCACACTCGAGTGCTGCATGGTGAGTACTTACTTCGGATTCAAAACTCCGTCTGTAGGATGGGAATTTCAATTAATATCCCTGGACGCGTTACGTTAAGAGCAGGCAAATTACGACGCCGGGTTTTGCTTCACCCTTGCTCCTCATCCAGTGAAATTCCCGACTACACACCAATACTCACGTATCGTAATTGATGCAAAAGACCCTATCTGACTAGTCACCTACCTTGTATATCAGCCAAAATATTACGTTACAAAAAGTTTTCGTTTGTTTCTATACGATCATTTTTTCATCCAGCCACGATTATTCTAAGATCGTAATTCCAGTTAATTCCTGCAACTTGGAATACAATTTATCACCAGAAAAATACCATAATCCGACGATTTAGACAGAACGTGGATATCCATCTCTTAGCTTAAGAACATAGCCTTTTTTGCCCACTAGCTACAACTGCCTTCCCGCTTCCACATGGAAAAATAAAGGAGAAGTTACATTTGGGGGTTTCGGGGAATTTTTTTCGCCGATGGGAATTCGCGTTGCCACGGCGTGTGTGTCCGGTGGCTTGAAATGGAACTATTAATTCCGCGAAATGCGACCCATGGGTCCCCTCTCCGCCAGGGTGAAGAAGTCGTGGGCCATAGCGACAAATGCAGTGACCCGTGAATGACGTCTCGACGGCAACCCTGCTCCCGATGCCCTCGGAACATCGGTTTTTGCACGGGTCTTGCGCTAGAGGGACACCTGATCGTTTTCGGTGCTCCCCTCAACCCGGAGTGAGGGAAATGAAAAAGCATGGGCAAAATCGCATTAGCGTCCACCGTTCGCTTCCCACGGTACTCTTCCGTGCGGATGGAGTTTTTCCCATCACGTCCACCCTCCCGAAATTTCAGGCGAATGGTACGAGATGACCCCAAGAGTTTCAAAGGGGAAGTTTTATTCAGGATGAGGGGTGTGGTGAGGAAAGGAAAACCCTGCCCTGGAATCCTGCCCTCCTACTCTCCTTCCATGCATGTGTTTCCATATGTCACTACGCGGCGTCCCACATTTCCTCGATATACACAATGCTTTTAAATACAAACAATGATTAACACGAGTGCTGTTGGCCTCTCAAGATCTCATTATAAGACTCAATTCTCCAAGTGGTGCTCTCTCATTCAGTACACTATTTTCATATACATTCTCATTCTTGTCAGAATTCGCGATTACGATTTTCAGGCGAAGGCATTATTGGGTTCATGGAAAAATACAGAAGGGACCTTTAAGAGTTCCGTTGGATACTTTGCAAAGAAAACGTAAGGTCCTATTGCTAAGGTAAATGCAATCCACAGAATCCACATGCGTAACAAAGGCAGGACACTTAATTGAAAGGAAATAGTGTTGTTGGATTTTAATATTTCGGTGGTCTCTTAAGGCCGCTTTCCACGATACAATTTTTTTCACAATTTCTTGTGCAAAATCTTGTATAAACTGAACGAAATTATATGTTTGTCTGAATGGAATTAGAACAGGTTCTATTTCCCGTTCAGTCATTCAGACAATCGCACAAGCGTTCGTACAATTTGCCGCTTTACACGGTACAATTTCCTCATACAAGAGTTTGTACAAGAAATTGTTCAAAAAATTGAATCGTGTATAGCGGCCTTTAGGCAGGAAGAAAACACCAGTAGGGACAGATCCTTTCACGTGGGTTTCTTTACTATACCTTCAGTTTCTTTATTTCCTCACGCCAATGATCTCAGCATATATTTAAACACGCAAACGCACGCAAAGAATAGGAATGGGATAGTGCAAAATAACACATGAAAAGAGGAGCACAAGATTGTGGGGTAAGATGGAAATAAGATAGATTATAAGACATAATTAAGACAGTCGTAAAAAGTTTGGCGAAGTACGGAATGTAACGGCAGTTCATCAGTTTAGTGGACTATCACATCAGCTCATAAAAAATAAAGAACTGTGGTTCAAACATCACCTTCCTCAACTATTTTTTTTCTGTTGAACTCCGCCTTATTACCACCTTCTCCATAATCATTACTTTCGTTATTTGATATTTTATTTATTAATTTCCCATTTCTTTCATTATTCTTGCTATCGCCAATCCTCATATTTTCGTATCTGAATGAAAAGAGATAATTTTAAAAATAATTTGTTTTTAAGGTAACCAGATAAGGCGATGTTTCTGCTGATCACCGGAAATTAAAAGGAAATTTCGGAAGGGTTGCGAAAGGAGTGCAATGGGAAAGGGAAATTGGGGTCGGATTTTGAATGCCCCGGCTGGTGAATGCCGAAACTATTTGGAGGCAAATACGTTTTGGGAGTTGGAAGGGGGGAATGGGTTGAGTGGAGGAGAGACGGCGATCATTTCTCGACCTAAAGATCTGAACGACTGGAAGGGGAAGGTAGTACCTAGACAGTCAAGCCTTAAACATGCGTCCATTACCCTTGGCAACCGCGGTTTCCTTGAGCGAGCGTGTCCATAAGCGCGATAAACTAAAAGTAATAAATACGTAAAAAGTACGCCACATTTTGGTCTGGAAGTAATTAAATAGTGTGAACAAACGATCCAAATCCACTTTACCGTTTCCATCGTGAACGCCTAAGGAGGACGTTCCCAGACGGAGAGGTCCGATTACGGAAAGATCCTGAAGCCTGCTACCCATTCTGAGAGGAGAACTGCTAATATTTTAGTTTCCAAAGGTGCCAAAGAATACATTAAATTGTATTTTTCGATAAATGAGTCAACAAGATGTTGACAAATAAAATTTTTTCACTCCAGGCTACACGAAAAATGAAAAAAATAGGAAGGAATATCAAAATGTCATACGATAGAAAGAGTAAAATTAGATACAACAGTGAAATAAAACTGCGGTAGAAAAGCTCCTATAAGACACTGTTGGAAATTTCCCTACAAGCTTTCCCTAGAACGTAGGGAAAAACCAAGGGAAAAATTGAAATTTCCCGAGGAAAAATGTGTTTTCTAGGGAAATCCTTCATAGTCTAGGGATTTTTTTCATTTGAACTCTTTTTCTTTGAAAATTTAAGCTTTGGGAAATTATTTCCCTAGAAAAAACGCTGCTCTAGGGAAAATCTTTAGGCTTAGGGAAAACGTTATCAAGGAGAAATTTCCCATATTATTTGAGTAGTTCCCTTTCACGTTATCAATTTAGTGATTAAATTTCATCATTTCAAGGTAACTTCTATGCTATGTATACATTTATCACAGAGTTAACAGTCACAACTCACATTTAATAACATTTGGTACCAAACAAATATGTGCTAACCCGCATCGTTGTAGTGCTTGAAGCCAAGCGAATCAGCAGCTTCAAAAGTGATAATTTCGGAAGAACACGTTTTTTTCGAGGTTGGGAACATTTTCGGTAGGTTAATGAAGATATTCTACGGAAATTATTCCTTCGAAATATTTTCTAGGGAAAAAGGGGGTTCAATTTTCTAGGGAAAACCTTACACTTTTCTTAGGAAAATTTGTAGGGAAATTTCCATCAGAGAAGATGGAGATAAATTTGGAAAGTCCAAAGAAAAAATCTTTACATTTGACGTATCTTTAAAGGTGCGCCATTTAAAAAAAAACAGCTTAGTTCAAAGATAAAGACAAAATACAAAGAATTTGAAATTTGAATTTTCCATTGAAATCTGTTTCTTACGGGACTCAATTAGGAGGTTAGTGGCCAGATTACGTGATATCTTTTTGTAATTCTTTTCCTAGAGGTAGCTTTTTGGCTCTTTTATGGTAGCTTTTTCAAAGCAGTCAATAAACTATACTGAGAAGGACAACAGAATATCTATTTTCGGGTTTTTTATACAGCGTAGGCAAGTCATAAGTTTCAACACCGTTTTTTATTTCATCCTTTTCAAAGGTTTTCGTAACATTCTTGAATTATAAGTACGGAAGTCCGGAAAAAACTTTTTTTACTTCAAAATTACATTTTTCAGTTTCTGTATTCAAAAGAATCACGTTTTATCACAGAAAGTGATACTACACCGATACTTGAGTTCCATCCTTCTACAGTAATTTTCTCGGTGAGTTATCTTCTTCGGTAAATGAAGTCTATATCCAGGGTAGGGTTTAAGTATACCTAAGACGAAAAATACGGCAATTCTATGCTAGCCCGTTCTCATAATCGCCTACTCGATCATGAAGACAGGTCAACGACGTTTAATAAATATCCCATCATATAATATTGTATGTATTGATGTAATAGCATCACCGATGGCAACAGTAAATGTACCATCGTTCAGTTTACTTGAGGATAAAAATTTGAAACTCTAATTCACTCAGTGTATGACGATGGAAAGGCAATATACCGGTTCGAGCAAGCACTCTACCGTCACAGCCTTAGGTGCACATACAGAAATATGGCGTAATTTACAGGTAAAGCAGGGATAAAACACATATTCAGGACTAAAGTTATTAATTCTCGGAGTTCCTAAAAGCGGATGAATATATGAATATTAATTCTGAGACAATTAAACGCAACATATTGCCGATTTGAGTTTAGGGGCGGATAAGAAAACAAATAGGGACCAATGAGAAGCAAACTGAATCTAAAAAGAATGATAATTCTAGTGTAAAAAGATATTAAAAATCTAAGTTTGGGGGAAAAGAGAAGAGCATGGATTCATTGAGGGTAACGTACGTGAATATGAATTGGGGAATAAATGGAAGATTTTAATTAATGAAGAGATGATTAGGAAAATTGAAGGGAAAGTGAAAGTAGGGTCTGTAATACAGTACACATCTTGAGGCAATATTAATCAATCAGAAAACAATTTCAGGAAACGAACAGGAAGAAGGAAAAAACGGTAGGTGCTGGTCGTTTACCCTTTCTAACTGCCACTACTCCTGCGTGAAACACTGGGACCACCAAATTAGCCAGGTCTGTATGGTGCCAGCCTGGCAACTTTAAGTTCGTGGATTCGAGTCGCAACACAAAGTACTGATTTTGTGCATGTGTTTGGCTTGAGTATTCGTTAGATAGTGTGATATGACTCAGGAAGGTGAAAACCGAATTGCCCTAAAAAGAGGTAAAATAACTGTGAGGGAATGGTACATTGTGAGGAAAGTTAGTTTGATATAATCTCATTCGTAATGCTGACCAAATACACCTACTGTCTACCCGGCGAGACACCATGAGGGTGTATAACATAGATTGAGTTTCACTAAACATGGACTGCGAACATTCATTAATGTTCAAATATAGTACATTTCTAATTGGACTGATAACACGGAGGATTCCAAATAAAAATTCCAATTTTCATTTTATTTACACGCAAGAAAACATTTGGAAAATATTACTAACATGTATTTAATATGGTAAGGCATAAAGGCATGCTTAAATCACCTAAAGTCCACCGTCTTAGCCTAATATGTTTCTCTCATTAATCTCTATTAATATAATGTATGCGGTTGCAAATTTATGCCAAGAATAATAGTTTATTTTATGAAGGGATCATGACTTGGGAAATTTAAATCCATCTATATCTATATTTTCTGCCTACCCTGCAATAGCATTGCATACTGAAAGATGCAGAGTTGACATACACTTGTAAGAAGTACTAATGGAGTCACGGATAACACGAGGTCTACTCAGCTCAATTACGACGATTAATAATGCAATTACTCCAGGATCCCTTACAGCACGGAGCCATGGGGAACTTCCCCTTCTGGCCCTTACCTGCTGTACCAAGTACCCCGCTACCGTTCCACTTCGAAGTCCACGTTAGCATTCCCACATCTGAGAGACATATTTCTAGTTCGAGCGGTCCGGAAATAAGAAAAAAAATGAGAGAGGAGCAGGGTGCGATGGTAGATTCGCGCAAGTTGAGAGCGGAGTACTCCCAAAGTTGTCCCGGGAATGTGGCGAGGGTCCACCGTTCCGTGAGATACGTATCTTCTTCCCCCGCCTTCAAAGGGGTTTCCGACGGCGCACAAAAGAACTCGACAGAGAGGGACGCGATACGAAAGACCGGCGACTGCGTCTACGACTCGACTGTCGCCTGGAATTCCACAAACCAGGGCCGGCGGAAGGGGATAAGCACGTTTCCGAGGACTCGACGGTAATCAAAGCGCGGAGGAATTCTCGTTTCGCGAGGGATGGCGCCGAAATCCGTCCTTTGACGAAAGGGCCCCACGCACTGGAGCGGCGGGGGCCCTTGGACGACGCGGAATGTTCCCCCTGGAGGCTAATTAGGGCCCGTGGGAGGAAGAAAGGGGACAACGGATTAGTTGTGGGCACTGTAAGATTTTATAATGCCGATGATATGATCGTCAAGCGACTGAGTTGAAAGTTTCCAAAGGAAAATTATTCCCTTGAAGGAATAAGGATGGCTTACCAGAACAAAGGTCCGGCAAGCTAAAGATCTACAGCTTTATTTCCGGCCCAGAAAAAATTTTTTCTTCGGCAAATTTCGGCAAAAACAGAATTAAAATGTCATTTTTCCCGAGAACAACGAGAGAATAAAATAAATAGTATCGAGAAGTTGTAGTTAGGTGAAATATTGCTATACAGGTCTCGCCGCATACGGCAAAACTATATTACGTTTGGATGTAGTACTGGAAGGTCTCCATAGATGGCGAGGGAAGAATTTATTGCATTTCGTCACAAACCATATAAATCACTTCCATCGCTTTCGTTTTTCTCATTGACTTAAGCGGCGCAATCGAGAATTGTCTTGTACTCCGCTCCTTGCTGTAGTGGATTATGTGTTTTTCATGAAACAACAATGAATCCCTCCTGTGACGCAAGTATGAGAGAAATGCTAACTTATCCATATGACTGTTGACGTTGGGTAAAGGTGGCCGATCCCCATCCTTTCCAATCCTATCCTTTTACCTTTCCTCTCGGTCTGAAGCGCCTTCTAGCGCGGAAACAGACTTGAAAACACCCACGATAGGTAAAGGCATATCGCACCATTATAATAAAAAACAAAACTACAACAATAGCATATGTTATGTGCTGCTTTAGTCGATTAGGAAAACGAAAGTAACGGAAGAGATATATTTCGTTTGAGGAGTAATGCGAAAAATTCTTACCACGTCATCTATGGAAACATGTCAGTACTACGTCAAAAACGTATAACAGTTTTTCCCTATGTGGTGAGACCTCAGTATTAAACTTACTCTATGGTAGTATATAGAGCTTGATACATGTTTTAACATTTCTTACCCATGCATGATTGGAAAATATGTACATATTAATATATTTAGAGAAAGACTCTAATCAGCAATCACTTCATTGCTGTAAAGGTGCTAGCCTAGTTGCACGTGACGCACGTGACTCATATCTATGACATATAAAATATTTCCCTAAAAAGGTCACACATCAATTTAATTACACTGTTTTTAATCGCTACCTAAAACGCGTCTCTATATCTTAGGACTTAGGTATTCTCACAGACAATAAATTAAATTTTTCCCAACACGTACAACCCATCAAGTCTAAAGCAATGTCCCTCTTATGCCTGCCCTATATTTTCACTGAAGTTAATGACCCACAAGCCCTTCGAATCTCTTTTTCTTCTAGCATTCTTCCAATTCTTACCTATTCCTGCCCCATCTGGTCTATCTCTCCTCAAACTAATCTATCATCTCTGGACTCTGCCTGCAATTTCTTTGCTACAATAGTTAAAAAAATCACATTTTCGTAACATGTCCACCAATACTATTCTCTCCTCCCTCTCCATCCCATCTTAGACTCACAGAAGTCTTAAAACTAATTTATAATATTTTCAATTCCACCATCGACTTGCTCTTACATCGATTTGCTCTCCTTTGTCAATTCCAAAGTTCCTTCCCACCCCACCCGTTCTCATCCTTTACTCCATGTGCCCATTCCCAGACTTTCGATTACCAAACTTTCTTTTATTCTGTCTCTCCTCTCCATTGAATTCCCTTCCACAACACATTGATCCCTTTGCACTCCCAATTAAATAGTTATAAGCCCTTCTATTTCGCATCTGTCAACAGAATAGCCTTTCCCTACTCTTTGTTTCCTGTTGCTTTTATATTATTTTTTTCTTCTTGTGTGTGTTATAAAATTTATGTACTGTTATTTGGCCATAATTAAATGGAATCAATGCTGTATGTGGTTTTCTTTCTTTAAAATAATAAAACAAAAAATAAAATATATTTAACATGTTCCCATGATGTATTAGCATTGTAACTTACAGTTGTACGAATGGAGTTCGTGTTTGTTGATCATCATCCCCTCCACACACTCTCGTGGTGGCTCGCAGGGTATTACGTAGATGTATTTAACGCCGTAGAGAACAGTGACTACAATCATTTCCAATACGAAAAATACACCCAATCATCTTCAGTACACGAAAGTTCGTGAGAGTTAAAAAAAAACACATGATTGCTATTAGGGTATGGTATTATGCTAGGGTAGTTTTAATTGACTATGAAGTCTTTTCCGGAAATAAGGAATATGTTGGATGCATTAGAAGTTTTGGTAAATATTCAACAGATGGAGACGTCTGTCAATTAGCACGTGTGATACAGGTAGTGTATTGATGAGATCGGATAGATTGATGAAAGGTGGCTGATGATTGTTTGATGCGTCTTGAGTTAAAAGCAAAATTGGAATGGGGATCACTATATGACCATAATTCATATATTACGCAACATTTTTTGGAGACCTGAGGCAATTCTGTTTTTGAATGACATTGAAAACAATGGGAACCCAATTTCAGTCGATTTCATGAATAAAATAAGGTAGAGATATTGATTATCGGTTTGAATCAATTTGTCAGAACAATTGTAACGAATATTAAGATATCATAATAAACAACATATTTTTTGGATATATAAGTTAACGCAGGTAGCCTAGCGCGAAGCGTAGCAGAAAAATTTCTTGTATACACAGCCTAACGTTAACTGTATCCTACTATGCCTGCTGTAATAAATATGTCTGAGAATAAAATAACTAATTTATATAACTCCATTTTTTCTTAAAATATTCATCGGTAGTTTTTAGTGTCACATCGTGAAAATCACCAATGAAATCAAAGAGAAGGCTTCAGGAGTGCTTATCCACGGGGAAAAAATTAGGATGCTGCAATTCAACGATGACATAGCAGAGAGGCAAGCACAAGAGGGTACAATCCCGCCCAAAAATTCACTCCTCCACCTCACCTTTCCCTGCCCCGCAATGGAATTAGTGTACATTACATGAATCGATTTTATGAGTTAACTGATCATGCTCACTGTTGGAATTACGTGCTTCTCAAAAAATGAAGTTTTTGCTTCCTTCAGTTTTATAAAATTATAAATACTACTAATTGGGTAGGGTACACGCATCTTCAAGTACCATTGTAATGTACGTCTGTATTGTACCCAGCAAGTCATCTGTATCATGGGAAAAGAGCGAATTCACATGCATAATTATACCCTCTCACCTCGATGTAACCTCAAGTCGGATATATTCTGGATTAATCTCATAAAAATATTTCCGATAATAAGACAAACATGCATGCAGATTCCTGTAAAAATTCACTGACGTCATTCACATTTAGATATTAATTCAGACATTAATAAAAGCCTAAAATCTATCTACATTAGCTAACGCTATTAATTATGATAATTTTGACTATTATTCGCCCATATATAATGCATTTTTCTTCAGTTCCCCGGTGTCCTTACTCCTATTATTCCATCTAAGTAGCCTTTTTTCCCTCTTCCTCTTTCAGGCGAAGTCAAAAAATATATTAAAATAATTAAGTTGAACCGCATGACTCAGGTGATAAATAAGATTTTGTAACGTTCTACAATGAAAGAAGGGAAGATAATGATCGCCTTGACATTGATGGTATTGATCGAAACCTAGGTCCATGAAAAAAATAGTTTTTGGTCATTGCAGAGTTATTTATCACGCTAGTAAATGACATTGCAGTCTTATTTATCACCATAATTAATTCACATCCCTAATAATAATAAAAATCAAGAAAAAACTTCTTATAAGCAAAAATACTAAAGTATTTTTATTTAAAATAAGACCACAGGCTGAATATTTGCAACGTTGGCTGGAACTTCAATGGGCTGCTTCACCAATATAAAGCAATACTTTTCGAGCATTTTAAAGCCAAATAATTGAAAAAATTTTCAATGAAATTTTGAAGATTTTTCAGGAATATAAAAAAAACAGCCCATTTTGGGATTTCTCTCATATTTTTAGGTGAAACTGATGTAGGTGAGGGACACCCGTGTCAGTCAAACATTAGGCATTCGCTATATTCTGCCTTTGAAGAGGGAACATTGATTTTTAAACCATTGTTTAAATGTCATCAAGCTGCTGTAAAGACTTCAAATGTATTCTTTCTTTATGATGAACAAAAAATGGAATTTTTCCCCAGTACTGACGGCTTTATTGCACTTGTGATTTGTCCACTCCGAAAAATTCACTCTCTTTTACATCGAAAGGTAAAAATGAGACGTTTGTCTGGTATCGATTCGGCCATCAAAGGGAAGATAAACAATCCTGCTGTGGTTTCCAATTGTGGATGTTTTCTCTCTGCACTATGATTAAGAGGGCTTTGGAGCCTTTCTCTGGATCAGTGAACGAGCTACCGCAGTGCTTTTTCCTGTGGACAAACCGACTGCTCGTCCTATATTTCTCCTCCTCACTTAATTCTCTCAAAAGTATATGAAATGCGGTTAATGAGGGCTCTGGTAAGGGTTGCTAGATAATGTGTGCGCATGTATCCTGCCACACGAATGTCTCCCACGCAAAAAAGAGCGAGCGAGTCGGATCCCCGGCAGATATCCTTTGTGTCCGACTCGGGGGTGAGCTCATCCACTCCCCCTCTACTCCCTCCCCGCCCCCTGCTCGTCTGCGGTCCTGGCTTTGAGGAACCACACCTCGCCCCGCCGTCACCTGATTAATTCTCACAGGAAGGCGTCGCTAATGGGACGCGGTCGGTTTGAGGAAGATATCACGCAGACGTGTGCCGAACTGCTGCAGTTCCGAAACGAAGGACGGACTCCGTCCCGATTTTGTTTTTATTTCGTCGTATCCTTTCACGGGGTCAGCGTCTAGCCGGTGCGATCAAAGCTAAGCCTAGACCGCGCACCGGCTTCATGCCAGACTCTACGAATGGCGAAGATATCACCAGTTCCATCCTCTTGCGCTCCCCGGGGAGACGATAGAAAGCAGACAAAAGATCCTTTCTCCACCGTCCGACGTCGTTAAGTCAAATTCTCGAGGACTCTAGGCTCCTTGTCGTCACGTTATCCCCTAGAGACGGAGTGGAGTACACGTAAGCTCTAGCTCGACGCCTTCCCACACACGGCCTCTTCCTCATTCGCGATCCCTTGCAATGTTTCGCGATGGTTCCACCCACTCATAGAAGAGGTGTCGCAGGCGTAAACGAGGCGAGAGCTCTCCGGCTGTGTCGGCATCGCCCGCTCTGCTGATTAATATTTGAGACCGGGGAGAGTGTGAGAGAGGTTTTTATACGGCGACACAAAAATGCGAGGAAAAAGTAAGTTTCTCTCGCGCCGGAAAATGATTCTCTAGCAAGTCGTGAGAAAACATATCGTGAGGCGTTTTGCGAGTTTTGTTTCCCTTCGGAGTTCGCGATTAAAGGCCCGCGGGGGGATCCGAGAGGGAAGGAGTACAGTTACTTTATGCGAGTATGCTAGTCTCTGTGTCTACATCTACATGCCTACGCCTGCAGAGCACTCAGTAAGCCACCTTGACAGAGAGCGGCAGAATCACGAGCAAGCATGAATAGGCATGTAGAAAATTGCTTCAGGGAAAAAGTTTCCTGTTGCGGGACAATTTTTCCACTGGCAGTTTTCAACAAACCCTCTAGTCCTTAATAACGGCCAAATAAAATCTCACAGTGATGAACAAGAAAGTAGTTCCCATTTTTTTTATTAGTTGTATAGGATTTTCTTTCTTTCTAGGCTAAACATAAGCCTAGCCAGCCTAAACTCAAGGCAGGTAGGTGCATTCCCGACTTATTTACAACGGTTACCTTGTAGATTTTCTATGGTGCAATCATAAATTACATTATTAGGGCATGTACCTGACAAGCGCAGTTAAGTAATAAATAAACACCAAAGAAATTTGGTATATTTTGATAAGTGGAGTAGTAGTTTTGATTTACTAAAATAGGTTTTTTACCTCAGACATTGGGCCAGAGCAAAATACTTTTCCCCAGGGTCACTATAGGTTGAGCAACCCAAATTTATCTTTCCGGTAATTCATATTGTATTGTCCATAATGATCTTTTATTTCTTTTAAGGGAAGAAAGAGCTTTAAAATCTACCCAAAAGGTAATGCTACCTCCAGCAAGATTATCTGCTCCCTAGGGTGCATTCAGAGGCAAGTATTTTATCTCAACACCTTGCTAGAATTTCAACGCATTTTACGCACCTTTTTGCAACCAATATTCGCAGCTTCCTTTGCCCCTCTCCTCTTTTCGTAGAGATAAGAAGTCATTTGGGAATCGGACTGGTTAGGATGCTAGAGTATTTGTTGTCAATTCCTGTTCGAATCCCGTCAGTGGGAGAGATTTTTCCTGAGATACCATGCCTAATGTAAAGCTTTAAGGAAGAAACTTGTTCAGGCTAAGAGCAGTACCTCGTCCGTCGGATGGGACGCTAAACCGTGAAACTCTTCGTACATTTCTTTATTAGTAGGATGATGGGATTCGCTCCACCCTTTCTACGCTTCCGGGTGAATCACACCTTAGCTTTCGAGTCAGTCACCTCCACCAAAATTTCTAGTAGCCTTATTCTCAAAAGTAAAAAGACCCTTATATGAAGTTCTCTACGTACATTAGCAAATATGCTGCCAAAAAAATCCATTTCTTATCTACTTAAAAAAATTATTAGAGAATCGACTGGTTTACTACTTCAGTCTTGACATTCAAGTACTGAGTGACCGTAATAAAAAGTAAATAACGCCGTTCTGTCCACAAAAATTCGTGTGTATATCTGAACAAGCTTCTTAACGCGTTGCAAGAATTTTCAAATAGTGTTAGGTGAGCAATTTGATAGAGTAGATAGAGAACTGGTTCACGCACCAAAGCCTCGGGTTCGAATCTTGGTGGGGGTGGAGATTTTACATTGGTGTTAAGTAATGCGCGCTGAGTACTTTGGGCGTAGTAGGTACGCAGTCCATCTAATGGGTTGAGAAACCATGGACTCTTTGGCCTCTTTCGTCAAGACCAGTGTAATGCTGAGGCCAGGATTCATTCACCCCTTTCCGATTCCAGAATAATTCATTTTTCTATCCAAGTGCCCAGCTATTATTTGTGTGGTAAATAACCTCATCTGCTAGTTAACTCACCCGAATAATTTCCTACCAAGCCACTACGAAGTTCGTCTGAGCCTAGGGACGAAAATAAAGTTCATGTCACTAGCCGGAGGGGATCAACGGAACTTTTCTCCAAGCTTTCGTTCGCTATGAATCCTCATCCCATTTCATCCATTACTCTCTCTATTTCCCTTTTCGCCGATATTTGCATTTCCGCGTTGAGAATGCCATCGAGGAGCACTGATTGCAGACGTGCGTCTTAGTGATGGCTCAGAGCACTTAGATGGACGGAATAATTAGTCCTTTCAATACAAAATGCTAATATTTGCCTAGGCTTCATCATCAATCCACCCGGTTCTGCAGAGGTTCTAGTCACGCTTTAGACGGGATTACCGTCAAAGGCAGTAGATTTCATCAGGCTTGAACGAAATCAAGCAAATGTAAACATAGAGAAATCACTTTCCTCTAGTCGGATCATCAACGTTAAACATGTTAGGAGAAAAATTGAGATGACTATAATGTTATCCCAGCAATGTTAGTAATTTAGGTGAGGCGACCGACAGCTGAGGTCATTTGCGCCATTTAGGATAGGTGGATAATTGGGTAATGGTAGGAGTTTTCAGGGAACGGAGGAAGGGTGGAGAGAAACCCGGCGTCGGCATTAGCCTACTCTTTACGAAAGACGCCAAGGGGACCACGGCTTAACGTCCCATCCGACGGACGGAGTACTGAACTTGAAATGCCCTTCACTAGGCATTCAAGTGGGGACCGGTTTACCACTGAAAAATCCGCCACTGCCGGGAATCGAACCCGGGCCCTCGGGATGGGAGGCCAGTAATCTAGCCACCACACCAACCCGATCCCCTATCCCAGCAAATATCATCAAATTAGCATGCCTTCTTTCGGAACAGTAATTCATAAAATTTGTTTTTTTCCGGCGTTCCGACTGTAACATTCCTTTGCTAAGCCCGCTCAAGAATATTTCAATCCGCAAATCAAGCTGGCAAAATTTAGCAGAGAAGGTCCAAGCCAATCTATTTCGTCCGAATCTCTTGTTAGCAAGTCCGTCGCACCACTCGAATAAAGCTCCTGGTAATGAAAAGCTTTCAAGCGAATCCGCACGAACTGGCAGTCAATATTTCAGCCTCGAGGGCGTTTTCAATCTGGACCAAATATCACGAGTCCGTCGGCGCGTGTCCCTTTTCCGGACAGTGCTTCCGTCACATATCGGTTGGCTTTTCGATGATACTTGCAAAGTTCCGTCGAGCCAACTCAAAGGCTACCGTGAAATTTTCACGCGCGAATTTTCAAGAACCGAGCCCACTCCGAACTGGGATATTTTGAAAATTCGGGGTTGGCAATGCAAACGAAACTTTCGAATTCGCATATTGAGCGCCAGGAGTTAAACGAGAGGAAGGGAAGGGGGCGTGGCGAGGGATGGAGATGGCGAAAATGAGCGGACGGCGAAATTGGGGTGGAAAAAATAAAGGGTGCGGTGGAAGGGATGAGAGTGGGAGGAGAAAAAGGTTAGGGGGGATGTGGGGAAGGACAGTGGGGATGGGGTGAGAGCTTTATGAAAACCGCTCGTGATTTATTGCTCCCTCAAATAAGTTATGACCATAGGAGCCACATAAATAAAAAAGGGATTATTTTTTTATTTTCCCCGCGGAAAGAGGGAAAAAACAATGGTTTTCACATTTGCGTCGGGGGTTGGAACGAGTAGAAAAGCATATTGATGCCGCCAATGGATTCGGACCTATTGAAGGGGAGCGTGAATGTATCGCGATCGATGTGAGTGCAAACCGACGAGGAAGACAGCGCCGCGAGCAGGCGATGAAGGCGTCTTTGATGAAGGAGGGAGCGATGAGGAGGGACACGAGGCTCTTGGGGGTGGTGGCGTAGAGAGGGAGATTACTTAAGGGCATGACCGTAGGGGAAGAGGAGGAAGTGAAGCGGGAATTCGGCCCGTGGTCTGTCGCGCGGCGTCTTCTGGGATTCTGGAGCAGCGACGCCGCCGCCGCCGTCACGAATTCCATCGGAGGAAGGGGGAGAGGGGGTGAGCGTCTCCGCCGCCTCTCGCCGTCGGTCGCCGTCGATCTAACCCGCAATGGTTATTTTATAAGCTCCAGGATTAAAATCTTAGGTTCGTCGGGGCGATACGGCCTATGATAAAATAAACTTATGTGCAGCTGGAGCATCAAAAACCCAAGGAAAAAGCGTATCTTCTCTGCGTGTCATCCGCGACACCGCTTATGCCGAAGATCGAGATTCTGAGCCCAATCTTTCAGCTCACGGGAAAGAAGTGGCTTTTGACTTATTTTTCCAACTCTAGTATTTGACGGTGCCTTCTCGCGTTCTTGAACCTCGAAGGGTGTTTCCCCTCCAGGTCAGTGGGTTTCCGAAAAATTCACCACAGCAAACCACTACCAACGCGTTAGAGCTTCACTCAGGCTTATACGTGACTACCTAGAGGTTCGCGTCGATAGTAGGGCAGAATAGACCTCGTGGGCAAAGATTTATTTTGCAGCTATCAATGCTTAATTCGCACTTTCTCACAGTAAAAACAGTCACATCGGCCTTACAATATGCCACATCTTTCTCCCTGGAGAAGGAAACAGCTGAAGGGGATGTTACAGGTAAACTTATCTCATCTGCATCTAAATAATACCCTGCAAGCCACCATAAAGGTGTGTGGCAGGGGGTTAACGTTATAACCTGGACCCACTTTTGGTTTATTGAGAGGGGTACGTTTTAACAGGATTTTAGTGGAAATTACAGGCAAGTTTTATGTCTGGCAGTAAAATGTCGGAAAAAAATCTGGCAGTTTATTGATTTTTCGTTAAAGCGCTCTACTTTTCATGCGTGATGAGACATTTATGCATGAATTCTGGAAAATTTAGATCACTCGCTAAAAAAGAAGGGTGTCAACAAAATGTCTTATTAAGGTCCTTCACTTTTTATTAGGTTGCTATCTTTTCGGAGAATATCATTGATATCCGCTTTTACCTCTGGAATCCCCAGGAGGGATCGGTGTAATTAGGGTGTCTGTAAACGTCGTCTGAGAGAATTCTATAAGACAGATATGTTGATTTACATTCACAAATTCTACTGATTTACTGCATCGTTCAAAATAATGACGTGTACTAAATAAAATATCACCCGTTCCATAATGGCTTCTTCATCAGGACCACGTTCTCAACACCTCCCGAAAGCACCTAACCCCCACCCCCAGGGATTTCATATATACGTGACTTGCACTCCCAGAAACTTCGGAGATTGTACCCCTGATGATGACGTGCGCACGTTGAAACCGTTTGGGTTAAAATAAATTCGTGGAATAAGTACTAAGTGAATTATTTCTCCCATAATGCCGTCATTCCATTAAGTAGAGCCTGCAACAGTTGAAGACCTCCCGAAAGGATATGCAATTTTGTAGCAAACGTTCGCGCTTCAAATAAAATTTTTTGAATGGCCTCAGATTTATTCCTAAGGCTGGTTAGACCCTAGTACTTGACTACGTGTATCACTTACCTGCTCTAACAATAAGTATAAACTGTATGAGAATGAAAAGTAAAAAAAGAACGATTTGTTGGGTTTTCTTCATCAAATTGACCCACAAACTGAACGAAAGATACGCTCAATAAATTAGGTATAATACGGTGTTCAATGTTCCTTTAGACTAACACGTTACACCTTATTATGATACACTCAGGAGGTTGAAAATATGAAAATTGAAAACTCAGGTAGAGACAGAAAAGAGACGAGAATATCAAATAATGTGTTCATGTACAAGCTGATTAAAACAGAGTGTCCTAGTTATTTGTTTGACAAAATTATATTTAATGCTAACACGCATAAACGATTAACACGAAATACTGAGATATTATTAATGCCGAATTTCCGCACCAATGTGTTCGGTAGGTCTTTTCAAGTTGGATATTTTAGGCTGTGGAATTCTTTACCTGATGGAATAAGGTCTGCAGTAAATATTTATATGTATAAAAAGCGGTTACATTTATGCTTTATGCAATGTGAATAAAATATTTCGTATTATTATAATAAGTAAACGTATATGTTTATGCAGTTAATTTTTATGATAAAACATTATTGTTGTTAAATTGGTTATGTTGTAAAATTATTGCTCAACTATTGACACCTGTGTTAATTGTTTAGTCGATATTTATACGGCAACCCAATTGTAAAATTAATGTTACTAATTAGACTATGAGCTATTACCAAGTTGTTAATGCAGTAATTAAATGTTCCAAGGGACATAATGTCCAAGAAAAAATATCTATCTATCTATTTACATCAATAAGCAGTGGCATTTTTCTCGGTCTCAAATGATTATCAACAAAGTAATAGCTGCCTAAAAATGGCTTTTTACTATCGTATTCCTAAAATTATAGAGAGCACTTGAAAGGGAGTTCCTACAAATTATATTACTGAAATTCAATTTCTTTCATTGAAACGAACCTTCGGCGATTATTTTCTCTTGAATCACGAATTCGTATTGATTGTCGATTCGCGGAAACCAAAGGCGAAAAACGGAAAATTCATGAAAAGTGTTTTTTTCGTCTTTATTTAAAGCCCATCTGATGTACTATTTGCTTCGGTGAAGGATTTATGCAACGAGGTCAGAAGCAATAGCACTGGTTTCCGTAACAAGGCTCTGAGTAAGAACGACAAACTCAAAGCGCGCAACAAAATTTGCCCACGTCGACCGACCTCGTGAACACCACATCGCCGGAACGAGGCAGCATTCAGGCCAGGATGAAAGTCTCGCGAAAGTGCAGGGTGAGGTGGAGATGACGCGAGGACCCTCAATACACGTTATCCCCAATGCACTCCCGCCATCACGGAAACTGGAAAGCAGGAACGGCTTAACTTCTGTGTGCGGTGACGGAACAAACGTCTTTATGTTCTGGTTATCCTGGAAATCACGGATCCCTCCTTAACTATCGACTCGTAGCAGCTGCAGACTCCGCAAATGCGAACCGGATATTTTCTCTCGACGGGAGAAACGGTACGACTGCCTGAGGGGAAGGAGTATCTCACACGTCCAGCACCGGATTGGTTTCAAGGATTTCGAACCCTCGACCTGAATTACTTTGTGCGCGGCTCAAAAAGCATCGGCCAAAGGGAGGAAGAGATCTCCCTTCCCACCCCAAACCTCCCTCCCTCTATCTGTACATCTTTATATCTTCTCTCGTTTTCCTACAACCAAAGGGCAAAACCATCGCGGACGGGGGGTAAAACAAAAAACGGTCGAGAGGCGGAGGAACGGATCCCATCGAGGGAGGGGGGAACCGCGGATCCGTTCTTTGTTTATCCCTGCTGGGACGGCTTCAGAGTGCTGAGTCACGCCCGGAACGGCATCTTTGTGGGAAATGTCGGAAGGCCCCGTCTTTCATATTGTACTTTGCTGACTCATGTGAAAGTGCGAAGTGCGGCGGCATAGCAAAAATAGAGACACGGAACAAAGCATGGAAGGATTGCGATGGGAATACCCGATTTACCCGACTACTTTGCCGATCTGAAAATTCCTGCCGATATCACTGAAGTCAAGTTGAATAAATAAATAAACCTTGCTGTTTTCCACCGAAGTAAAGGGTTTAGAAATACAGCGATGGCCGCCTATGACTGCCCTTTAACTCGGGAAATAAATGGTTTCAATATGAATATAAACTCCAGAATCAGGAAGAGGTAGGTTTCCAGATTAAGGATATAGTCTTGTCTATAGCGGTGGACTTATTTTTTGAAGTGCTCCAACAACTAACTAATAACTAATTTATCATATCATCTAATAAAACCTACTTCTAACACAAACGAATACCCCTTCTTGAAGTGGTCCTCGAACTCATGATCATTAGGTTGGCAGCCCCGCATTTTACAGATACCTGGCTAAAGAAAAAAGCTCGAGAATGGAACGGAAGAAAAGAAACGGTTAAGAAGAAGGAGAAGCTTCAATTTGTTTTGAAAAATTAGCCCTGATAGCTTTGGAAAAATATTTAGTACACAAGCTTCAATTTGTAGCGTGACTCGAAACTGCATTCGACATCTAAGGGAACCGATAAAGCCATGGCATAGAGCGGTCTCGATCCTGAACCTCGCTTTTTCCGTCTTTTCTCTCTTGATGGCGTTCAGGACCTCAATACAAAAGATCTGCCCCCTCAAACATGTTTGCTCCCAAAAAAATCACTGCTATCTGTCTTTTGCTCGCCTTTATTAGTCCTGAGTCAGCTGATTGCGAGACTCGTTGATAGCTTTCGTCCTCGGAGAACGGGCGGGGTGGATTAGTTTTCGCCCTCGACGAGCCTTCGCGCTAGATTTCGTCTCGGATGACGCGGGAAGGACAGGACGCTGTTTCCGAGCCACCGCATGCATTGCTCATGGTAAGGGTGTCACTTCGTTGGCAAACAAGATGACGATGCGTTATTCGTGCAGCGAAGGAAGTTGCGTCGTCAATTTTAATCGACCAATCCTCGGCTTTAAATTTTCTGCGCACTTTCATGTCATTCGAATAAAGAGAGTAATTCAAGGCGGTTTTGAAAGGGCACGGTAGGGAGAGAGGAGTATGAAGAGGAATATTGTACTGGAGGACGTGGAAATAAGAGCAAATTACGAGCAAAGTAAAAAAGGTAGAAGTGAGGAATTAATATAATAAATGATTTGCTGATTTATTTTATTAAATTGTATGTAAAGTGTAAAACTGTCACATTTTGAGAATGAATATTAATTTAAAATAACTATATTTATTAATTTTTATGAAGTAATTATTCGGAGACCTGCTAAGAAGTACATTTTTTCCAAAATCTCATTTTCGTTTAAGTTTAACTGGAATGCGAAAAAAGGTTTTGGGTGTAATTTGCATTTCTTTGAGCAATCGAATATTGCTCAAAAGGGGGGAGACCTAATGCCTCTTAACTTTGCCAAAATTGTAACTAAAATATATCGTACAAAATAGTTACGAGCATTCACTTAATCAATCCTGGGTATAGGATACAAACAACGTAGCGATGGTTCATCATTTTTAGCTATATTCACTATTGTAACATATTACTTAAGAAAAAATGTAAACCGTAAAATTTGGAAAATATAAGCAAAACGTTGAAATAAAATTTAGAATAGGTCAAGAGCTTATAAGACTAGTAATAATAATACGAGAACTAATAAAAGAAAGTCAATCCAAGCAATGCATCACATAAAAGCGGCCTAGCCTTGGAAATCACGAGTTGGAGATAAGAATCCACTTCTGCACATTACTATGAAGAAGTCAAAACATGATTAGCCAAGTGAGGAAAATGTACACATTTGGAGAAGAGTTAGAGGAGGGAAAAGGAAACAAAATAAAAAGAAAACCAAGATGTTCAACGCACTTAGGGGTGCGTGGTGAATGGTATGAGGGAAAAAATGAATTTGTGCGTGATACGTTTTGTATTTTCTTTTCTTAGCCTTTGACTGACGTGAGATGTGTGTGAGGGCCTAGATTAACTATCCGTGTCCACCCCAAATAGGTGGGATTTAACTATGCATGGTGGCATAACTTTTATGCTTGTGATCCTCTAATATTAAAGGATTCATTTCAAACAAGTTTCTTCAGTTTAGTAACATAATATCTATTGCCTTATTCAGTTTTTTTATCACGGAACTAGTAGCTTACTTTTGTTACTTATTCTGTAAAGGGAAAGAGTACAATTCTAGATTCGAATTTTAATACTGGCTGAAGTCCTCCGTGTCACTAGCCATCGTAATTGCCCTATGATTTTTTTCTGCGCTTAGTAATGCGTGTGATCATTTTCACACTTTCATATCATAAATTCAAGTTTACACATTGGAGTCTTTTTCAGTTTTGTTTAGTGTTTGAATTTTTCATTAAATGTTGCATAAACTACCTCTTTTTGGACTTAAATAAATTTAAAATAAAAACTGTTATCTATATCAATAAATAGCAGAGGATGATCCTTTTTATATCATTCTCCATAGTGATTCACTAAGCTACCTTTTTAGCCTAAATATTTTAATTAACCTTGTACTTAACCTAACTCTAGCATTTCAAGCCTCACGTGAAAAATGTCATCTTTGGACACGGTTTATTATGCCTGGTTAACTGTTTTCAATATTTGCAAACGACTGTAGTTATAAATTATTGGTAACAATCCTATCCAACTTTTAAACGTCTGAAGCTCTTTTTGTTAAAGTAGGTTAAGATAACCATCGAAATCCGGTAACGCATACATAAACTAACGGTTATGGTTAACTCGGCATTACAGAATCAAGTCTCAATTTTACCATCTTTATGCTTTAAAAGACGTTTATAAATGATGTTAACTATTAATTTGACTGTAGTACATAAGTAAACTATATAATATTAACTATAAAGCATTGGTAATCCTATTATGCTGTCAGTACATATCAAACGGAAGGGTTTAACGCTGTGGTGTCAACCCGACTTGAGGAAATATTTCGTCCCTGGAAAAATATTAACTTACAATAATTACTTACTTTACATTCTCCACAGTGATATTGAAAAGGTTGGGCGATAATTAAACCTATTTTTTCTCCTCTAGTTACCATCTAAACTGGATAAGTCCATTTTACTTTTTCATGAAAAGTATATCAATGAAGGGTAATTCCTCATGAACGCAAAAGTCGCGTAAGCTTGACCACCTTTAATCTCTGATGTTTCATTAAATTTCTTGCATTTGAGTTCACCTTTTTGAAATCTTGGCGGGAAGTAAATAATGCTTCCACTCAAGGGAAGAGACCACCAATCTCTATAGCATGAGAATGGGCATTCTAGCCGAATATACCAAAAACTATTTACTATCCTACGGATATGTCATATCTTTCTATATTGAGATAAGTTCAAGTAAGGTAGAGAATTAATTTCGCCTTGGATCTTTGAGATGCCGAAAAATATAAGATACTCTTTGAAGCGAATAACAGCTCATCTGTAAGGACAAAGCAGAATAATTGAATGCTTAACGAAAATATCCTAAAGCATTTTTAGAAAGAATTTGAAACTAAATAAAAACTATGGAAAAGTCACGTGCAGCATTGAAAATTGCCAAACTTTTCGTGTTTTAAATACGTTCAGCCGTATATATAACGCTGTCGTTGTTAATAAATGTCTGTTAACTAGGCCAAAATAAGAGTTTAAAGAGAACATCACGGAATTCAGGTTACTTTATTTTCATATCTTTTCAAAATATTAATAATTGGAGCACTACCTACACTGTCGGCCATCTAACATAAGGACTTACATTTTGAAGGATTGGATTACTACGGGCCTTTCTTATATGGAACAAGTGATAAAGAATGTGAAAGAGAAGAATTACGCAAATATGAAGAGAATAGCCGAAAGAAGAACTCAGTGGATAGCAGCTCAGTCAAATCAATCGGAGGATTGATGGCTTATGGTGATGATGACGGTACTTTCTATTCTTGGCACCTAACATCCTATGACACCACTTCAATACCCGATTCTGCCGGACAATACCGGACTCTGCTTTTAGGTGCTATAGCAAAGCAGTGCCGTAGCACGACATGGAACTGAATGATGAGTGCAACCCTAGAGCCCCTGATTGCAATGAAGTTGAAGGGCTTGATTAGAAGCGTTCTGCCAGCAAAAAGCTTTCGCTAATTCTAGTTACTTAACTACTTTACTGGTGCACTGACGTATAAAGGGAAGCGAAGTGCACACACTTTAGGAAATCCGATAGTTCTGGGAATAAAACGGGCTGATTTTCTCTCACGTCTCATCAAGGCAAATTTCTGCCTCTTCCAATTTGAGCAATATTTGTCAGTTTTATTGCTTCGGTAGTGCATTGAAATTCAAGTAGTTGAAAACTTTTCGTATTCTTAAGATGCCCTTAACGCCCTCAATTACTCAAATCTCACTGAACGTATTTAAAAACATGTAAAGTTTGGTAATTTGCAATGCTGCCCGTGACTTTTCCAAAATTTCAATTTAGTTTCAAATTCTTTTTAAAACTCTTTAGGATCTTTTCATTAAGGCAACGTATTCACTTATTCTGCTTTGTCCTAACAAATCAGCTCACAGATTCAAGGTGACACTAATTCTCTACCTTACTCGAACTTATCTCCGAGTACATTTTTAGTGCAAATATACGAGAACAGAATCGGTCATTTTCATCATTATACCTTTATTTTTTGGAATTATTTCTCTGAACTAAATTACAAGGGTCCTCATCCTTTGAACGCTTCAAAATTGGACTTAACTGCTGAATACAAATGAAATTCAGACGAGAAGCTGCAAATAATTTCTATAATGAATAGAAAATACATTTTTAATGAATGTGGGTAGAATCAACGCATGTCGTACGTAATTTTTTAGAAAGTGTTTGGCCTAAAAGCCAAGAAAAACTTCTTTATGGCAGTTTCAGAGACAGAATTTCAGGATATAACTCCAGAAAAGTACTCCATTTTTTCTAACATTCATTGACATTTTTAACATCGAGATTTTAGTTGGCCATTACGTTACTTCGTGAACATGCCAGGAGCCTTTAATGTTGTTGACCCGAGTCCCACTTCCATGATAAATGGACGGATGGTATGGATGTCATAATGAAGTAAGATTTCAGTGTAGCAAAGGGATAGGTAGATGAAATATAGCTAGATTAGACTAATGTGTTATCTCTTAGTTGCATGGAAGCATGGCAGTTGCAAGCAAGTACGCAGGTCTTAATAGCTGTTGGATGCATGTCCGAGGTACATTTTTGGTCATTTTCACCCCCTGCCGCACACCCTCACGGTGACTCTCAGGGTTCAACATAGGTGTGGAAGTTAGGGGGCACGATTATGAGTTCAGTAATTGAAGCACCTTAAACACCATATTCTTTACTTTCCGGTTCAACCTAAAATATGCACGCACGATCGGACATCAACTTTTGGAGATTGATTTCCGAGATCTGAGGAGGCCAGAGGATCCCAATGAAAGGGTTTCAGTGAGACGAAGCTGAAGGGGAAGTGGAGAGAAATAGAGACTGTTTGAAAAGTGTGGCGAGTAAACGTAACGAGAGCTTGGCAAATAAGTGTTGTGAATAGGAGCGGTAAGCGGGCGTTGGACGCCAGATGTTGAACGTGTGAAGTGTACGGGAACATTGCGAGTTAGTGGGCCAAAGAGACTGCAATACATTCTGCCTTCTCGTCTTGGGTCCAGTATCATTAAATTTCCTATTTAAATCGGATACGTTCAACCAAATCTTACACTCTCCATTCAGAGCTCCGAAGGAAAATGCAATGGTCAGTAACGAATGCTAGGCTATTGAGAAGGACAAACGTGTGAGATTTACGCGGTCTTTGAGCTAATGGAATGCCTTTATCCCTTGGATGAGCGATGATAGAGCGTAAATCACCGGTAAGCTAGTAGAAATTAGTAAAAGTAGAACGACGACATATACTTAAGTATAGGCCACAGAAAAAGCCAAGATTTCCTTGAACTCGCGATATTCTAATGCCTCTCCCAGCAGGTGCATAATCAAATAGGAGTATTTGAGTGAAGCTAAGAAATGATTGGCGTGCATGTTCTTTTCATCCTCACCCATTCAACGCAGATAATCGTTATTTGGCAGAAATAGAATTTTTGTGGTGGAGACATAAATGCCTCCTATTCCAATTGCCAGCTAGGGGTTCAATCCCGGCAGACGTAGAGATTTTTAACATGCCCTAACTTCAATAACTAGAGAGCACTTCAAGTTGTTCTACTCCGTCCGTCAGATGAGGTTGCCAACCCCTTGTCAACTCTCAATGAGAAAAGGTTAATGGCGATGGCATATATCTCTTCATTTTTGTCAGCTCCATGGAGAATTTCTACTAATACCCAATCACTTACCTACACTAAATGGTACTATTCACCATGACTGTCGGTCGCATCCCTTGAATAACCATCTACATTTAAACGATATTCATGAAAACATAAGTAAACGGGCTCAAGTTATTTCATCATCAAATACAGCAAAGAAGCTGACATACTTGTTTTTGCTTTTGAACATAACCATAGTTAGATGACGAATATTCAAACGTAACCAAAAACAAGCTTATGTTAAACAAACACGCCATTGACGATGAACGAAATTAATAGATGCATAACATTGCGATGTACTCTTTTAACCTTGCATCCGGAATTTCTCACAGATACAATTATGTCCAGAAACAGGATAAGCAACGTAGTTCTCTGTAGTGACACATTAACTCAATTAGGGATTCACTGACGATGAAAAAAAATATTCGAACACATTGAATGAAACATTGAGGCTAATTGTTCTTCGCCATTAAATTGAGGATGCACAAATGCAGATTTTTAGTCTCCAAACATTCAGAAAATATAAATAAAATTATCAATCACAATAAGAAATTGAGAAGGAAAAAATTCATATCAGCCCGATTTGCGCGAACGCTATCGTGTGTGAGGTTTTGATAACTCCCTATTTATGCCAATGATTTTTTTTCCTTAATAGCCTAGAAACCTCATTTCCAGTTTGTGTGAACGTGATTAAGAAGCCTTCTTATGGAAGAAAGAAATTGGATTAGATAATTTTGCAGTACACAGCACAATTAATGGATATATGCCTGATGGTGATAAATCATTTGAAAAATAATTTATCACTGATTCTATTGGAAATTCATTCTTGAATGAGGCAATGGTCAAAGACTCGGCGGAGAGATTGAAAAAAAATCACTGTCAATTAATTAAGTTACGCACATTTACGCTACCACGCTAAAGGGCCCACAGAACAAATTTTGAAATAAATTAATGAAAAAAACATTTGTCAAAAAATAAGAGGAGAGCATTTGACGTAGCTACTTCCCTAACGCTCGTATAAACCTCACCATTAGAATAATGTGCACCGGAGCGCAACTCAGCTGAGATAAAATTTGTAACTTTGATAAAACTAATATAAAATATGAGTGTCTCTAAAATACCACAGTTGAGAACCTATCGTAAAATAAAGTGCCTAAATGAAATTAATTGTTCGCAGACGGAATTGCTGATTTAAAACCCTGACTCATTGTTTCACTATAATCAATATACAAAGGAATGTAACTCAACTAGTCATTAACACAAGCAGAGGAAGGTTATAAAATCCTTACTCTGTAACTGACACACCAGAGCACGTATGCGCATATCCTGAAATTAAGGTGAATTGTTTTCATTTGTTAAAACCCCGAAACAAAAATGTTATGGGGCTAAAATTTGATGGAGAGACCAAAAATTAACTCGTCATAATAATGTTTACATGGATTGAAATTTTCCCATCGGGTAAATTCAATTTGGAATTAAATTCGATTACCCGAGGGAATTTCATCATACGGAGTAATTTTCCAAAATTTGGAGGCCTCTTTCATTGTCTCATTCATTTGTGCGGCTGAGGGAGAGAAAAGGATTTAAAGAGTCCGTAGAGGTTGGAGGGGATGTAACTGGGAGTTCTGTTTAAAGCAGAGTCATTGCATGAGCGTGCATTTCAGCTTTTATTTCACTGCGTCATCTAGATTTTTTCGTGAAACCAATTTTTTTCAAAATAGCCCGAGGGGCAAAAGAAGTTGCAGGGAAAAAAATTATATAATTTTTTACAGCTACACTTGAATGGATTGTATTTTTGCAATTCATTGTGAGGCCAAAAAAACACCCACACGTAAACTTTTTTCAATAGACCTTTCTGATGACTATCGGAAAATTATGAAGCAAAGGATTAGGAGAAAAGTAAATTGCGGCAAGGATGGGAAGTTTTTAAAATCCCTTACTATTCCGCTTCTGCAGTTCATTAAAAAAAAAGTTTTCTCCGCCCTCCCATAGATCTCCATAGCATCATCCCACCCTAGAATAGTCCAGAGATCGATGCTTAAACGATTAGAGCCGCGCAAGAGTCAGCCTTTTCCAAATTGCGAAAACTAATGCTTAGGAAAGGTAAAATATTCGCCATCACTCATGGTCTTCCAGATAAAAATGGCATTAAGATGAAAAATGAAGCACCATTGATTGAGTCTGAATTTTGAGAGATAGAGGACATGTTTCAGTCCAAGGTTATCTTAAAAAAACCCTTTAAAAAAATCCCATGAAGGTTTACCCGTCAAACTTAAGGGATGGATGATCAAACCGTCATTAAGAATAATATTCTAAGCCACATCGATAAATGGTGAGGGATGTTAGTTCTCTGTTCTTTAATCCAGAGTAATTTTTTAAACTATTAATACCAGTCCACCATTAAAGTCACCCACTGGAATGTTTGGGCTGACACTTCGATTTTTCTGCAATCACATGAGGGGAGAAGAGAATAGCCATGCATCAGAATGAGTGAGAAGTTACCTCTTTTAAATATCGGTGTTCATTATCAATAAAATTATGAAAAGAATAATGACTTCCAACCCCTTTCCTTTGGAAGCCAGATACGGAAAATTTAAGCAGTGAAGAGGGAAGTTATGTATAGTAATTTATAATGCGAACCGAAATGGCCTTAGCGTTAAACACTGGGGCGGCCATAGAAATTATGTAATCAATCCATAAGTAGATATACCTACTTATTCGGAAGAGAGGACTCGCAGCTAATGCGAGCCATGAAGTGCCGTTGCGTCATTGGATAGAAATAAGGATTTTTCTGAGAAAAGAGTGGGTTTATGATAGAATCGAGCATCAATTGTTAAACTCTTAAAATAAAGATCTAAGGGATCAGTGGTCTAACGACCCTTATTCAACAGATGGAACGCATAACTTGGATGGCTCTCTACACTGTACTCATGCACAAAAAAGAATTTGGCTAAGAATCTAGAATGGCAGAAACTCGAACCCTGACCCTCGAGGTAGGCTTCCAGAGCTCTATTTACCTCACCATTAGGATTTTCAGTAAATACTTCCTATTCCACCATAGCTTTAATCCTAAACTCTGTCAGGATGGAGTGTATAGAGCCCACCAAGTATTTATCCCCACAGGGCGTAAAATACGCTAAAATTGGTAATACTGTAGGAGTTGGAGCCATATAAACACATTCATATGTTTTTCAGTAACGAAATAAATACATGGGTAATTGACGAATTAATGAGTACATGGACGAGTGCATGGATATTTCGGCGAGTTCATAACAATTTGGATGAATACATGGGCGATTACTTAAGTGTCCAGACTAATAATTGACTGAATGCACCTAAAAAGGATACCCATCAAGCGTCTATCCGCCCTCCACCAAAAACATTGGCATCTTTCAGGAGTTCTGCCAAGATCTCCTGAGCTCATAATAGTATGCCTATCTCCCTTCAGGTACTATTTTACTCACCAGCTCTTCCAGTACTCATTCAGGTTTATGTTATTTTAGGATTTCGTACACTCAAGGAGCTTAGGGCAAAGATAACCATTTGAGAGCTGTAAGCACGCATATAGCGGTTTCAATCGGTATTTATAGAAAGACACGGGTAGACACTTCGGTTTATGGTATTTAGGCGTATTCAACCAGACATCTGACCATTCACTAAGGTGATCATGTATTCATTTGAGTTCTTGTGATCTTTTATAAGTATGCCTGTCTTTCTCAGGTATTTCACTCGCCAGGTCACCCAGTACTCATTCAGGTACTCAAATGCATATGAAAGAATACATATGACACACTACTTAGTGATACAACACACTCAATTCATTGACGATGCCAGGAAATTGCGTCCCTGACGAGGTATAGGCGACCGGTACATTGTGTGTTAAAGAATATGTTTTTGTAGAATAGAGATAACATCTAGAAAGAGATAACGCAGCAAAATATTTCCTCATTAAGTGATAGCGTATCGCAGATAGCAACGTTTTATGGCATAGGTAATCGTCGATTTAGTTACTATAGATAAAATCACCTCGGAAATAGTAATCTTTGATCCCTCGCTTGTTTGGTAATTTTCAATGCTCGGCAGTTGATTATGAACTCGAAATACCACCATGATGAATTTTGCTCGTTATCTTTGAAAACACTCCACTCGTTAATGTAGATTGCCCCATTGATAATGAGATTCAACAGAGAATCTCATTACCAATGGAGGAGGAGGATCCTGGAGGCTAAAGTAGCACAAGGTAATGCAAAATGAAGAATACATGTTGGAACGTTAGTTTCTCTTTGAAGAAGTTAAAGGAAGCAATAATTAAGCAGCTCGATTCTGCATGCTTATTTTGCTCTTGAAATCTTTATTTTTTAATTGTTATATTTCGATATAATATAGCGACTAATTGACAGATTATTACTGTGACAGAGACACTTTACAGTTCAGACCAGCACCTTTAAAAAATACTATTAAGTTATACACGTCAAAGTTAAGGGATGGATGACCGAACCATCATTAGCATTATTATCGATAAATTGATAGAGGTGTTTATTCTCCGTCCATTATTCAACTAATTTTGAGATTTTTTTCAAATGAATGCCAGTTGGCAATTAAAGCCGCCCTCTGAAACATCAGCAACAACGCAAGTTTGGTGTGCATTGATCCCCTGCCACACACCTTTATGTTAGATGTAACATCCCATTTCTGGGACTGAGCAAAGTAAAAATGTAAATGATGAAATAATTCTGTACTAAATATTTTAGGTTATAAAAGGTGTCGATCAAAAAGTTCGCCGAGTAAAGTATATATTTCATATTAAAACGAGAATTCTCTTGGATTCACCAATTAATTCTTAAATGTGCCCTGAAAACCTCTAAATACACATTTTTGAAAAGGTAATCATACATTTGACGAATGATAGGGCGAGAATTATCTCTCTTTTATGAAATTATGTTTCAAACTGTTGCTGCAATATGATATTTTATGCTTCTGAGGCAAAGCATCTTAATAATAATAATAATAACTTTTCTATATTCGGACGAGGTTGTGACTGTAAACATCTCACGTCTAATATAAACGATAACACAAAATACTCTACGATATACGAGGAGATAAAATAGGTTCAAACGTCTCAGGCAGTAAACAATGTTGTGGCTTTAGCGATGATAAACACACGTACAATTTGCAATTCAGCATTAAAGCATTAAGAGATTTTAAGGGAGATACACTCATTACGCTTGATGAAAAATCAATCAGCAGTGATGCTCAGCTGCAACAGATATGTCCCTTTCACGATTCAAAATTGAATGAATGCTCAAGAGTGGTATTAAATTTACTTGCAATGAAAAAATATATCTTTGGAATATTACACGTCACCTAATTATACTAAATAAGGTTCGTGCTGCATGAAAACTATAACACCTAATCAAAGCATTGCTTCTGGAAAATGCAGGTATACTGCAAATGTTGAAATGGCTAATATACACCAAGAAATATTTCCTCCTCTGACTATTTAGAAATACTAAAACTTGATGGGAGTTTCCATTGAGAACAGTTAACGCTGTATTGCTGAACTGAGGCAAAGAAAATGGCTTTTGCGTTAGAATATTGCTTATTTTTCTAATAATGCGTAGGTACCAACAGAATAGAAAAATAGTGATTGAATACAGAGTGTACTTCAGAATGGGTACAGGGGCTTAATGACTCAAACAATATATTATTTGATCAACTTGGGAGATGGTGAGACTGCCCAGAACGGGCATTGGTCGGATACCAAAAGATAAACATGGATAGAGGTCAGGAGGATATAGAGATTTCCCATGACTCGAATCAATTATTGCAACAATAACCACCTGTCATGGTGGACAGCATGACCAGAATAATGCACTGCATTGCCATTTCTAATAGTCCTTCCCGTATAAAAAATATTTTCCGTCAGTTGTTTTCAATTACATCCAAAATTTTTTCGCATTGATCCAAAGTTTAGAAAGCAGAAAAACATACACAAAATTATTCTGGTTCTTGACGGATCTAAAATAGTTTTTGATAATTAATGACTTTCTAGTGAGCAAAGGCAAGAGAATGAAGGGAATTTCTCTGCGGGATTATCCTAAGCTTTCTAGGTCAATCGTTTTCCCTTTGAATTCAAAGTCCCACTTCCTCCTTCTCTCCATTTTTCCTGCCTTTATAAAAATAACCGCCGGGATTCCTTCTCTACGCTCCCTCATCTGCCACCTTCCTTTGATCCTTCCTTCAACCTTCGTTTCCCTTTTACGTTCTCCGAACTGAAATCTCAGAATCCTCAGATTTTATCTCGTCTTTGTACACAAAGGTCAGACTTTGGAACAACACTGCAATAATATACCCCATACCTGAGTTGTGACTGAATTGTTTTCATTTCTTTAGTGAACAGATGGGAAATATATGGATACCTTCTTTTCACTATATTTCACTATATTGTTCCTTACAAAAATGCATAGTGTAACAAAATTGTTTTTTTTTCTACAAAATTGCATACAGGACTGAAGTAACTTCTCCAAAATTCAATTTAATCGTCTACTTCTCATCTATTCTACCTCCTACTATGAAATTCGTAGTTAATGTATATGATACTACAATGTGTTCCTGCAAGTTTCTTAAAAAGATCAAAGAGCAGTGTGAAAAAGTACGAACCAGAAGATCAGGTTGTTACCTACAAGAAAGAGAATGGAGTGCGTAATTTGGTACATGTGACAAGAAGCATAGAATAAAAAAAGAGAATGCTTAAATTGTTTTCGTTCAAATCGGAGTAAAAATAAACTCCGTGAGACAACTTGAGAATAAATAATGACCCAAAAGAAACGTTTTGTAGTCTTCAGATCAAAAATGAACAATTACTCTGCGCATCAAAACTTAGGTAGTGGCTGTTTAAAAATAATGATAGTATTACAAAAATAAGGAAGTCACTGAGTGTCCAGATGAAGGAATATGTGGTTGCGCTCGAGTAATTCAGGGTTGGCGGTGGCTAGGTAATAAACCTGGGAGTTAGTGTTAACTTAATGCCAGTAAGAAAGAAATAGTAAGAGGTGAATGGGAGAAGTGAAGAACTAAGTATGGATATTGGGGACTCCATAGCAGATTTTCTGATGACCATCCATTGATTAAGCAGTCAGCCGTGCCACAATCCTTGAGCGCGTAAGAAAATGGGCGTGAGAAGTAATTAATAAATGTTGAACACAAAAAATAAACATTCTCAGCACCCAAGAATCCTATGATAAACAATTAAGCCTACGATAATGTAAGTGGAGACCTAGTATAATCTGGTCTATGTTCTGGGTGAAACTGGGAAGCTTCTCAGCAACAGGAGAACATACCACTGTCAAAAAATTAATTACAAAGCGAATTAAATCAAACAATGAAACTTGGAAGAAAATTAGATAAAATTTTGAGCATGGAGCATGAAATGGATAAGACTCTCGGTCGTCGAGGAAGTAGCATATGAGTATAACAAGGAAATTCTTAAAGGCTGTGATTTAAAATTCGATGCAAATGGTAAAGGTGAAGTAAAGTCAGCCAAAGAAGTGTTAGGTAAAATTATAGAGGAAACAAAATCGTTGGGGGAAACTCGAGAAAGGATGAAAAATATGGTGGCATTACTCAAAAGTATGAGAAAATCCAAGGGCATGGGAGAGAGGGGATGAGTGAAAGACAAAATGGAGGAAAAGGAAATTAAATTTTTGGGCATTGAAGTTTAAAGATGCCAATTAGAGGAATATAATGATAAACATAAGTAGTGTCTCAAAGGAGAGATTCAAACACAGACTATACAAAAGCCCACCACTTTGTTATGGAATTTTCTGATTATTACGGCGATGTTTTCACCTCCAGGACCCTTTTTGGCCTTGGGAACAGGATTTTACTTGAGTAATTTTGTTGACAGTCTTCCAGGTCTATGAATTATTTTAGCTGATGTACTGTCTCCAACATCCTGTGATGTTTTTCATATACGATCACCTAGAGCCACTATCATTCTAGTATGTAATATTCAGACCGATGCAAACTTATTTCTAATTTCAAAAAGATCAGTTTACAGCTTAACCATTCCTCACATACATTTTCTTGCTAACAAAAATAAAAAAAATTATATGACACAGTTTATTAACTTAAATGTAAGTAAATAAGTATAATATTTCACGATCATTCTCAAATTGATAAATCCCGTTTCAAAAATGGGTTGGGAAAGCAATTGTGGTAACCTTTCAGAATCATTGTACTTTTCCTGTTAAATATTGATGCATCTATTTCGACCGAATAATTAGTATTTGTAGGTGATGGTTAATACATCATAATTAATACCTGATGACGATTGGAAGCTTCAAATCCATCCTAAATAATGCATCAATATTTTAGCGGAAAACTGCGAGTTGCTTATTATGCAATTTAATATTGGAAATATGACAATAGTAAATACTGCCAAGTGTATTTTTAAAAAAATCTGTGTATACCTTCAGTGAACTGGACTGTTTAATCATTGAGTAAACAATGAATCACTTAACGGGAATTGAAGTTGATAAGTGCAGTTGCTCGCTGATATCAAAGTAAATTTTGAGGGCAATTTACGTACCTATGAGTCCATGGCCCTTTTTACGAAGATCCTTTGCTCCACTCTCTGAGTTGGGCGTATCTGAGAGCCGAGGAAATATTTTTTATGGTAGCAACTGCGTCTATTTATGCCGTCCGGAACGAATGTTAATGGCGGAATGTTAATGGCGGAATAAAAAACATCTACTGATAATATGTACTTTTCCAGCTGTTAGCGGAGCAAGAGCAAGAAAAAGATGAATACCTGTGGTAGAATTAATAATCAACAGAAATATCCCCCTCTGGTTTGCATTGTAGAGACCATTCTAAAAGACAATATGACCATCTAGTTTAAAGGAGGGAAATAAATAACTAATGGGCGCCATGAACTTCACCGGACCTCTTAGAGTTTTTTGATGACATATTTCCATGTGCCTAACCTGAATGAAATCCTACAAATAAAGAATATGTTTTCGGGTATCAGACAGTGACAGTGACAGATGAGTTCAGTCTATACAGAGCGTGCCCTTCCGTAAATTACAGTAACAAGGTTTTCAAGGATATCTAAAATTATTTTGCTACATAAAGCTATTTGTTCTGCCATGAAAAGGAAAGGTAGCGTTCTGCTCTTCTGTGTACAGTAGAGCAATTCTTCTATCACTGTATACATTTTTTGTCCTGACATTTGCCTATAACCGGCAAATCAGGTACTAAAAAACTCTACAAATTTCTGTTAGGTGATGAGGAAGGAAAACTTGAATTCCTGAATGCCCTTGTCGAAAAGAAAGAAGATGATAAAATGTGACAACCAGTTAACAGAAAACCGACATCAACTAATCGCTACCTCCATGCCGATTTACGTCACCACCCAACCCAAGTAAACGGAGTCCTACACACTTTAATCCACTGCTCTATCAGGAGCAGCAACATAACTTCCTAAGGGAAATGTAAGCTATCCTACGAGTGAGCGGTTTCAACGACAGAGCCATCTCCAGGATATTCAAAAAGGTTTTGAAGAAAAAAGAAGACAGAAACATCATTCCAGGAGTCAGTAATAGGCAGATCAAAAAAGCATCGGAGATCGTAAGAAAGTTTTCCTTCCATACATGAAAGGAAAAACAGAATAGGCAATTTCCTGCGAAAACTTAGACTCAAAGACCTTCTTCGAGCTACACGTGCAGGTGAAGCATCTTTCAAATATCGCCAAGGACAGCACTCCTCTCAAAATTGAGAGAGTATACAAAATACCTCCTAAAACTCGCGAAAAGAAGTAAAGTGGGGAGACGGGAAGTTCGGGAAACATACGACCGGAGGAGTACCGGAAAGAATAATTGGACTTGGGAAAGCGGTAGCTGAGAATGCAGGAATGGGCCACGACATCTCGACTCTAAAAACTCACGAAAAATTGCCAAAGTCAAGAGACGAGACTCAGTCGCGAAGCCATGGGGATAAATAAAGAAGCGAACAACTATAACAGGGACTCGGTCGTCTCTGGACTAATCCGGGCCGCACGTGGGATCCAGTCATCCCGAAAAATAGCTCCACCGACCGATCCTCTCCTAGCACCTCCCTCCCCTTTCCATCGCTCCAACATGACAATTGCACTGTAAAAAGTTCATCTGATTTTAAGGCACAGAAGCGATCTGAATGTCAGATGCAACATTTTTAAGACAGTGTATGTTGAAATTCAGCACTAATATCTTGTCTAAAAATAAGGCAGGGGAAGGACTGAAAATCAGATCAGATGGGAGTTATTTTAAGTTAGGCCTATGCTGAATTTAAGACAGCCCTGATCTGGTAATAATGCGTGTTGCTACTGAAATTCAAGCCTACTTTGGGGGGCTGTCTTATTTTAAGGCAGGTTCAGGAATGAAAATCAGACTAGGTGGGACTTAGGCCGTGTGATATTGTAAGATAGGAGGTGTGCTTGAATCGTCCGAGATTGATTCCGGTACGGAATAATCCCGAACATAAACAACGAAATTGGAAACGTAAAAACATACGAGTGAGTCCTTAGTTACGTACCGGAATCAATCCCAAGCGATTCAAGCACCCCCCCCCCCCTGAACTACTGAGGTTCAGTGCTCTCTATACTGCGGTAAAGAGAGGACTGGAGTTCCTTTAAAAAGAAGGCTCTATATCTTCCGGCACTCAAATATGCTCATCACTGCAACCCGATCCCCTGATTTTTTAGAGTTATTAGAGGTATAATGGAATAACGCAGCAGATTGTATTTTTTTCTATTTTGCTGAGTTTTTCATGAAATTTTGCATTTTCCGATCGCTAATATTCTTAAATAATATTGTTCCTAACTTCCTCCACGACAATTCCAAGTAGTATGGGACAACTGCGGGTTTCTTAGTGAATCCTAAGTGTTAAGCTGCTGGCCAAATATCGGTGATAACGTTCCTCGCTGGTAACCACTTACCAGTAATCCCAATGAAAAAGTTATAATAAAGCCAACCAACCTGAATTCAGAGCTGTATAGCCTGAGATGGCAATAAATTGCCTGACCCTAAACATATTTATCTGTACCAGACCAATAAGTGGAGACTGGTGTCGCCTTAAAAAAACGGCCGAGACTTGAACCGGGGCCTTTGGAATGGGAACCCGGTACTTCAGCAACTAAACAATCCAATGCCTGCTCAAAGTCACTTAGGGCATGAACCAGAAAAAGCGGACTCGAGCAGCCATTAATAAAATAATTATAATGAGTTACTACAAACGATAAGTACAAAGTGTCTTTTTACAATAACAGAACCTCGAAATGAATTATCAACAAAACAAATGACAAAAAAGAATTATCGGATAGAAGCGGGGTTTATAAACTGAAATGTGATGATTGTAACGCCATTTACGTGAGTAAAACTGGCAAATCCTTCAAGGTGAGGGCACGAGAGCACAGGAGGTGCTTTACTAGTGGCAATGCCGATCAGTCACACTTTGCTAAGCACCTGTGGGAGGAGAGCAGTTGGAGATAAGAAGAGGTTTTATAAGTGGACAACTTCTGTTAAACGATAACATTTTTATGACTCGTTCTCCCCTCCTAGATTCCACCCTCACCAAAAAATGCCAGCCATCGCCTGCCGCCCTCCCTGCCCAACCCCATTTCAACCCACTTCATCCCCACGTCAATCCCCCCACCTCCCCCAGCTAAGGTCAATCCTACTCACCCCCCCCACTTTCCCCTTCTCCACACAACCCCCCTTTTTTATACTTGACTATATAAGCTCAAGGCTTTTGTACTATTTCACCTGATGATGTCGACTCTTCGACGAAACCGGTCGTTACCACTAAGCAATTTCTGTGAAATTGTTGCCAAGTTGTACTTTTCATTGTAAAAATAACACGTTTTTTCTATAACCTATTCCTTTCCTTCTTAGAATGCAATGCGTATAAAGAAGTTTGACCCAGTCCCTTACTTTTTCAAGGAAGTAGTCCATCAAAAGCGGTGGGCCACTAAATTGTGTCCAATGTAAATAGAAATGAAAGATATACACTCCAAAAATGCTCAATAATCAATGTTTTTAAATTCAATTATGACACACTATATAGACCCAAAAAATAATTTGCTGGCATATGACTGATTTTACTCATACTGGGATAGAAATATTTTTATAGTATCCCTCTACGAGCTGCAAATAACCTCCATTCCATTATTTCATAATCTATTAAAAATAGTTTGTGAATTTTTTGACAAAACATTCAGGAATAAAATATTAATTTAATGAAATGTTACCTTTTCGTCCGTACTATTTTTCTCGTAATATTACAAGGTCGCATAACAGAATGGAATGAATGAATCGATTGTGGACATAGAATTTAGAAACACTCATCTACCCTCATTCACGCCAAATGTGATTAAATGTTTGTGGTTTTCAGGATCCTGAAGAAGAAAGAAGAAAACAAGAAAGAAAACAGAAATTTTCCCATTTCCTTACGGTGAAAGCGTCATTTATTTTAATCAGGCCGTCGAAAATTGAACCCTTAAATCCACTCGAGGCACAGGATGAGCCAGCGTCGAGATGGCCTTGCTCACTGCCATAGCTCGTGTTTACGTACCGGAAGAGGAACAGGAAATGAACTTGGCACCGCAATCCTGGAACAAAATAACTGTTCCGCCAATTAAACAGAATGCTGAGGGAAAATTACTTAAGATAGAGTGAGGAAAATACGCTAGGCCATTATGGAAACGGACTTACGCCGGAGTGCTCCAAAATTCGGAGCGAAAGTAGCGAAAGACATTCGACCGCGGAGGAGGTAGAAATGAAGTTGTTTGGATGAGAGAAAGTGGACGACGATCTTTACGTATTCCGAAGCGAACGTAGTCTGGGCAAGCAACGGAGTTTCCTCGCAGGCTTCTGCGAGCAGATTAAGTTTGAATGAGATTATCGACGGATGATCCTTTTTTTTAAAGCCGTGGCGAGAAAATGGAAACGTTAAGCCTTAGCCGCAACGAGCGGCCGAAGAAATGCGATCTCTCTCCACGTGTGGGATATTCAAAAGGATTTAGCGGCCAGGGTGAATTCATTGCCTCTTTCGGGGATCGGAATGCTCGGATATTATTCACGCCGCACTGAAAAATCTCCATGGGTAAAATAAACCTCTCTGAACGTTCCCAATTCTCACCTTTCCCTTTGCAGGAAAGCAAAAACGGATTAGTTTCCCTTTTTTTGCTACTCCTCCGAACTCTTCGGTTAGTAATTAAACTTCAAACTTCGACTGAATTCCATTATTGGATTCTGATTAATAGCTCCAAATCTCCAAAAAATCTCTGGGAATTGATTGATACTTTCAAACTAAAAACGCCTCCCCTATTCAGCTATATTCATTCATAGTACCCAACCCGACATCACTCAAATTCGTTCACTCTGCGTCGAATTTCGCATATCTCAGTGAGGCTTGACGAATCACTATGACTCTCAATCTCTTTCCATTGTCTCCGATAGGAAACCGAAAGGCATTTGAAAAATTAGCACTAAAATCACCCCAAGTTCTTCATTTTGCTCTCAAGGATTGTTGGCATTTGTTTTTTTAATTCACGTCTTTTACTCCACACAGGAAAACAATTTAACTGTCCACAACAACCTGCTCTGCTATCCATACGTCTGTGCAACATTAGATTTGGAGATCAAACGTTAATGACAAGAATACGGGAAATAATTGGATATAAAAATAAATGGTAACCCATAGGCAATATCATCTGAAGTAACCTTATCACATGTAATTTGGTATTTTGTCAAATAACGCATATCTTCCATATTATGTATTTGGCATGAGGAATTGTTTTATTTCTTTTGCTTCCCATCATCATGGGTGGTGATACATGAAACTTTTTTCAAATTTTGATATGGCATGCATAAAAGGGTATACAAACAAGAAGCCAAATGGTTACTGCACCTGTAAATATCACGTGATAGTAATTGAAATTACTCAATGAACCCACCTCAAGCCTTCTCTTAAGGCCGATTTACACGGCGAATGATCATGCGAATGATATCATGCGCATGACGTTTATGCGTCGTTCAAAACGGAGAAATTCGTGCATGAAATTCATTCGCACGATCAAAATTAGGACATGTTCTAATTTAGATCACATTATACCTTAAATTTCGCATGATACGAGCGCATGACGTCCGTCTCTGTGTCATGAGTGGGTAGAAGACGATTCAAATTAAGTAAGTGTAAGACTAAATTCAATTAGCTGTACTTTTCGTACTTATCTAATTTATTGGTGTAATCATGGAGTATCTTATATAATTCTTATAGGTAACATCCATGGGCAGGCACCTGCTGAAGTTCTTTAATTAATCACATTTTAGGCGTAGCCAGAGTTTATAACACTATATTATGCACTTATTTGACCCTTTGGATTATTTTTGCATAAATCAACGAAAGATAAGAACAGAACATGAAGACATGACCTGGAAAAAATGGATTGAAATACTTCCAGCGGCTCTTTTTCGTTGTCTCTCATGCCATTCATGAGGATGTCACCTAACTGTTGTTTGCCACCACAACTACTACAAACTGGGACAAATTAAAACAATTTGCACTTAACTAACTTTTATATAGTCCACTTTCATATTCCAATAGATCCTCCTACACACCTCAGGCATAATAAAACGTATTGCACCCTCAAGAATTCTTGTTGAGTGATCAGGAAACGGTACGGTCATGGGCACGATTCACCCGTCACTAAAAATCTTAGCGTGACAGCTAGTCGGAAACGAATTGTAAAATAACAATATAATAATCAACATGTAAATCAAAGAGTGAGCAAGGTATGTGCCTCTTGTTACAGATTTTGCTTCCCTCGTCGTCTTTCATAATGATGTCTGGTGATATTTAGTAGGGAATGAAATTACTCCAGCCTCTTTCTCAACAAATTACAATAGGCATAACAGTCGTTTAGTAACAGTTTATTTGGAATCAGGCCTAGCATATTTCGCACCTTTATTTCTCCCCTATTACCAGTCGCCCTCTTGCTTTCCACAAAATTGTGGCTGCCACCATTGTTATGGACACTATATCAGTGGAAACGGAAATTTAACCATACCAATCATAACCATACCATCATTTATGACTCAACATCATCTATATCTACACGATACCCTGCAAGCCACCGCGAGGGTGTGTGGCAGGGGGTGAAGATCACCAAGCATGCACTACTAACATGCAAACAAGCAACTATATTGTCTCATGCAACTTGATTGTTAGTATATATAGTATTTAAGGGGTTAATACATGCATCATGAACTACAGGATACTCTAAAATGTTTCCCCTACCTATCCCTTTGCTATGCTGCCTATTCTGTTCTTTTATAGTACGGGGGAAAAATGCCATTTTGAATCTATCGGTACGACAATCTATCTATCTAATCTTCTTTGGCTGGTCGAATCCAGCATAATACGCTGGTGTTTTTAATATGTGCCTAACATCTTCAGTAAAGCTATCCGATTGAAATTTCTCTAATAGATTCAATCTGTACTTTAACCTACGCTCTGATGGTTCCCATCCTAATTCTTTTATTAATTCTGAAACGCTACTCAACATATCGTAACACCTTTTAACGAACCTAGCTGCTCTAAGCTTCACAGTGTCTAGTTCTCTGATAAAACCTAATTCATTCTGATCCCATACACTGGCTGCATACTCAAGGTGGGGCCTAACTAGTGAAAAATAGCATCGCTCTTTTGTCTTCTCATCACATTTCCCAAGTACTCTTTTTATAAATCCTAGCTTTCTCTTCGCTCGGTCGCACATTTCCCTTATGTGTCTTCCCCACAATAAATCCTTAGTGATTGCTACACCAAAATATCTTATGGTTTCAACGTTTTCGATCTTCGTGTTACTAATTTTATAGGTACGCTCTATCGAATTATTCCTCCTCCAAAAATTGATAGCTACACACTTTTAAAGGTTAAGTTCTAACTGCCATCACTTCAGCCTGTCTCTAGAAAGCTTTTGTTCGTGCCATTTTTTGGTTTGCGCATGTTGGCAATGAATATCCCCGGGAGCGAATCATCGCTCACCAATTTCGTGGATGAGAGTGAGCGTCTGTTTTGTTTGCGCACTAGTGTTGCGATTGGCTATTTTTGTTTGTAGAACCAGTGTGATTGTGTGAAAATGCAGGGAGCAGTTGCCTCAGGTGCGACCACGGGGTCCTCAACGGAGTGAGCCGACGACCGCGCGGTGCTAAGGCCAGATTAAGGTGAGTGGTGATTTCGATCTTCGGTGGGGCTCCCTATTAGCCGTGCCGTGTTCGGTGCCAAAGGACGTAACGTATTTTTATACAGTCCACTTAAATTTTTTCGTCTCGGTTCTAGAAAGAACAGCTTTGTTCAATGGTTATTATAATAACTATACATACACCATAATTACTTTATTTCATAGATCATGTATATCAGACTACGCAAACAAATCATTCCGACCATCGAAATATCGATCCTTGGTCGGAAATATCCCGTGAATCGATATGTACTAGCGATAGGCCTACCATTGCTCAATCTTTCAGCGAAGAAAATTCAAGGAATTAATTCTAATGATCATTGGCCGCGTAAAACGCCCTTAAGTGGAAGCGATTTCGATTATCATTTTAATTCATTCGCGAATTAATTCATGCGCATCATCATTTTCCATCTAAATCGGCCTTTATAAACACCACTCAAACATGCAAATGATTGCTATTCCAATCAATAAAATTAACTTCTTTTGTGTGGCTCTCATCACTTAATACAGCTCAATTTCAAAAAGTCTCATCAGCACGGTATTAATACCGCATCCGAATACTTTCATGTTTTATGTTTACTCTAGTTTCATGTAACTAGACCAATGCTAACAATGCATAATCACATCCCGAAACGAATACCACTTTGAAAGCTACTCTACTACGTGGATTTCAGGAGAAGAAAACGGTTAAAATTGACCTTATCTAAATACAGAAAATTTTCTCTCACTCATGAACAGCCATGCTCTTTGACTTTAAATGACTTCAGGCTAACAAATTTTAGTATGCATCATAAGAATTTCTTCCAAATTACTCTATGCACGTTTCAATAGACGAATCTGTAGCTCAAAATAAAAAAAAAGACTTGGCCAAATACGTTTGGATGACTTTACGCGAAGTAATCCGTCTATGCATCCCGAGAACGGCTTGCAATAGCATTGTTTCCCTTGAAAAAAGTCATTGATGTTTTAGGCTTTTGTTCCCTTTAGTAAGCTGAAAATGTTCTCTCTCCATTCACACTTGATTTCTGTAGCTAAAACATAGTACTTCGCATACATCTTCCATTTTATGCCATCATCTTTAACGAATGGGATTGTTTGATTGAGAAAAGTTAAATCATCAGGAAAAAACTTCCCTGATGTAAGTTTCCCAGGGATGTTGTGTTCAATGACGATTTCATCTGATTATCCGCTGAGTAGGTTAAAGAACTTCAAAGGCAGTTACGAGTATTTCTTGTACCCACCAGAGTATTGGATCAAATATTTGAATTATTACGAATTGCCTCTCCAAGTCCTAAGCAAAAAAGTTGATCACGGAGCAAAAGAGGACTTTGATATTTATTTTGCCGCCAACGCGTTCTTGCTCACATTATAAGCGCTTGGTAGGAAAATAAAATTCCTTCACCTCCGCTGCTATCCATTCTGTGGATTCAAGTGAGATATGTTTTCCGAGAAGGTTGTTAACCCACAATATACGTTCACTCATTCCACCATGCTTGGATCCATGGCGTTATCATGGATTATCTTTGGCTTCGAGTAGGGAAACAAGTTTTCGGCGTGGGAGAGAGTATTTGAGGAAGGGCAGATAAGGGGAGGTGAAAGGGTTTTTTCAGGGAATAACTCTCGGAAGGGTTTAAAAGACTTCTTTGAGGGAGGTTCCCAAAGGAAAAAGAGAGCGAAATTGGATTTAAACAGAGAAGGCAGGAGATAAGAGGTATGGCCCCCTCTGTGGAATGAGTTCACTCACTTTTCACTCGGCAATGCCCACGAGTGGCATCCGCTACAAATGCCTTTACATCACAGGAAATTAATGTAAGTTGAGGGAAGGTAGCTGTCAAATAGCTAGCAGTATTAGATTTTTGTAGCAGCCATCACCAAGGGTACTTTGTGTGACAGGACAATGTGCTGCAGCTTGAGCTTAAAAAAATATCGGGTGTCTAGCTAGTGCGCTGATTTTACAACCAATATGCCTCTTTCTCATGGACCGTAATCTTCACCAACAAAATTTTGTGTGCTAAATGTTATCAATAGATAGATCACAAGTATCATTACAATATTTTTTAAGAAAATTTCAATGCATGCACTTTCACTGTAAGTACCACGATATAGGAATTCGTAATTGTATATTTTGTTTTTAAAACTTTAGCTAAGGTTAAAATATTAAAATAAAATATTAAAGCACAAATACTTTTATAAAAAGGAGCCGAATTTTTTCAAATACTTTTTTTATGCCACAGCGTAAAGAAAATATATTTTTCTGGTTCCATGACTTATAATTTTCAAAAAATGTTAAATTTCCAGTATCTAGTGATTCTTCATTTTCAACATACTACAACAACTCCTGAAGTTTAAATCCTATTCCTGCTATTTTTCAATCAATTACCTCAAATTCTTTAATAGCTTTAACGCATATGCAAAACTTTTAAACATCCTCGTACAATGAAGAAATAGACAAGTTTCAACCAGAATTTGGGTATGGCTGGTATGAGAATAGGTTTCATTAAAAAATAGGTCCCACGGCGAATAAGATTCACTCATGAAATTAGAGGGGGCAGTTCCTTTCCTTCAATGATCTGGTACCAAAGAAAACTAAACCGCAACCTCTGCCCCTTAAACTGTAACTGTAACCCTTAACAATCAGCTTGGTGGAAACTCGCTCTGTCAAGCACCATCCTTAAGAGTTTTACCCCCAGATATATCTATTTCATTCCTTCATCAGGATTCGTGGCATTTTTTAAGTGGAAAGCAATCGAGTAGGCGCCCGCTAATTTTCTAAATTTAATTTCCTTTGTTTCCTTCGAATAACCTCTGAAATCCGTCGGGGCTAAGTGCCTCTGAAGATGGAATTAGACATTCACCAAGTGGCCCTTCGCCTTTCCCTCGCCAAGACGAAGACGAATTGACGGACGCTTTCCTCCTCCTCTGGTGCAGAGTGTACACGCCGTGTTTCTTTCACCCCCCCTACTTCATTTCGCTCTCCTCCCACCCCCTCCACCCCCGCACCACCACCGACACCCACACCCTCATCTCCGATCGCGCTAATGACCTTAGATGTTGACGAAACTTTAAACGATACACCTCTCCTCCCATTATCCCCGTTTCTCCCCTCCTCGCTAACATTACCTCGTCTTTATCCTGAGCCACCGTCACTCGTTTTCCAAAGTCCCGCCCTTCTCTTTGTCCCCAATGGATCCTTTCGTTCTTTCTCTCTCTCTCTCCGTCCCCATCTGCATCGCCCCCACCTTCATTCCCTCTCACTAATTAAAGGGGAGCGAAAAACACAGTGAAGGACGGAATTCATTCAACTTGGGTACATTTTTAATTAAAAAAAGCGCGGGACCGTGCATGCTCATGCTAAGGGAACGCACGCAATCCGCATATTTCAACTTGGGGTCTGTTGAATTGCGTCCGCCACAGGGATCCTGTTCTTCCACCCTTTAGGGCACAAAATTCTTAGCGGGCACGATACACTCCAGTCTCTATGAGTCGGACAAAACGCATCTTCATCCCCTTATCTGGGGAGTTCCTTTCATTCCATGATAGAGAACTGTTTTCAAAGCAATGCGGGACCTACAATGATGACATATTTTTGACTAGAGTATGATGACTTGTATCTCTTCTTGTTATATTCCCGTGCTTCAAAATGGTTGGCTGGAAAGTTGGTATGTCTATCCTTAACGAAGGGTCGTCATACCAACTGATGCGGACCATGCAAAATAGCACAACTCGGTTAAGGTGGAGACATTCACAGGAAATGACATTGATTATGGAGACCAATCTGGTCAAGAAATTTCAGCGCATGATATCTGTTATTTAAGTTAAATAATGAATTAAAGTTATATCTGCTTGGATATCAAATGTATATTGCCTAATCTGCTCGATTGAACCGTTGATTTTGTGGCATTAGAGAAAACAGAGGCAGGATGAAACGGAGATAAAATGAGGTTGGATAAAAACACATAAGTTACCACAGGGGGTGCCAAAGTCGGATGGAAATAAATTCAATGAGCTCAAAGTGGATACAAATAACAATGGGTGCAAATAAAAATAATTAAATACAACTCGATTTTTAAATAAAAGAAGTAATTTGTGAGCGGGTGAATGCAGAGCTCTGTTTAGACCAAATAAATTGGCATGATTCGATTCAAGACAAAATGTAAGAGAGTATGTTTTTAGAAAAACTGAAAGAGGGATTTGCAATAAAGCGTCAATGAGGGCAATACATTTATACCATGAAGAAAGACTGGATGGATAGTATGAATCCCTTTCAGAGAAAAAAGGAAATCAATGAGTTGCACGTGTATTTCACCATGCGGAAAGCGTAGAGATATTTCGTCGTCAGAAGAAGGTATAAAAAGTGGAAAAATACTACTTACTCAAAAAGATTTTTAGTTAACAGAAGCATGTCCGGTGTAAGAGTAAAAACACAAGGTAAGCCGTTTCCTATGATAGGTATTGAATGATTTGTTAGTTTCGCAGCTTAGAAAAAGGTACAGCATTAACTTTAATGGAGGAATTTATAAAAATAATGCATTAGATAGGGATATCCTGGAAGTAAAAGCGACATGTTCGAAATATTTGCATGCCGGAGAGTATTAGATGGAGATAATGTAAGAGAAACAATTGCACTTTTCCACAAATTGGTTTATTGCGTACAACGCGTTTCGGCTCACAGAGCCATCATCAGGTACAAGACAGGTCTTGTACCTGATGATGGCTCTGTGAGCCGAAACGCGTTGTACGCAATAAACCAATTTGTGGAAAAGTGCAATTGTTTCTCTTACATTATGAAGAACTTCCACGATATCTCGCCTGAATCTGTTGAATTTATTAGATGGAGAATTCGGCAGAAATGAGCAGATTTTGGGAGAGAGACATGAGAGGGCTGTCAACCAATGTCAATTTACATATAAATCACATATTCATATAGAAAAATAGATGAAGAGGAATATACTAGAAAATGACTTACTACACTGAATTAACGACAATGAAAATGAGTTTTTCACTTCAATGCTAACAAAGAAGTAACGCTATCAATGCTAACAATGATCCATATTTACACTGTAGTATTCGAGGTCATGGTGCTCGTAATCTGATTTTCATCAAATAAATAGTAAAATAATCAGGATAATCGTATTTTGGTTAATTTGATGGACTTATGAAATGCAAAGTTTTTACCTGCCAGTCAGGGGGCACATTCAGTCGTTCATGAGCGTATTAACAATCCAATAAGGGAGATTTTAAGATGAAATGCGAATAATGCGAAATTCTTAAGATGTAGGAATGTCGGGATACGTTTTCATATGGATGGGCATAAATGAGCATAAACGCAGAAGATATCGTACGGGCATGTTCTGGACTGACACGGTAGTGCCAACGAAAGAAGAATTTATAATGAGGGAGGATGCGAAGCCGGGCACTCTTTATTAGAGAGATTAGCGAGGCTTTTAAGGGAAAATTTGTACCGCATGGTTCCGGAAATTCACATTTGAGATGGAAAGGATGAACTGAAATGAAGGGCGTTCGAGACGCATGCCTTGACGGGAATGGAGAAAAAATATGACTGCTGGAGTTAGAATCAGGTAAGTGAGTAGCATAAAGAGAGGGTAGGGGTAGTTGCTAGAGGAACTAAAAAAATAAGGCCTGGAAAATGGATGGAGGATCATTGCCATCAGTTTTGAAGAAATCAGAATGCTAAGCAGGGAATGATTGGAAATATAAAAAATAAGAAATTCAACGGAAGAGCGAGGATATCATAGAATGATTTCCGACACAAAACTGTTTTCCATACCATAAAGGTAAGACATATGGATGCAAAGTAAAATGTAGGACACTGAAACATATTACAAATTCAGCGAAACATCCGTTTTACTCAATTTATTACATGAAACATTAGTTTGGAAATACATTTCTTTAAAGGTTTTAGTTTTCAAAAGAGGAGTTTTACTATCTACTTTTATCAGATTCACATCATCATTGGCACAATCAAGATGTCACAAATACGTTTCAGTTCGTGTGGCCAACAAATAACTAAAAAGTTAAAACACCATGCAAATATTTATTTTATTTGAAATGCCGACTGGAAATTATTGCAGCGTACACTTTGTAAAGAGCATTTAAGCATTCCGCATTGAGGTACAAATCAGACAAAATGATCAGAAGAGAAATATTTTTCAAGCAATACACAGTTGGTGTTACAAAGCCTGCAGAAGAGAGGAGTTCATCATTTAGTGAGACATAAAAAGCTTCAGACTTTGATTTAACTGAAACTGCGCAAAGCAGGATTGAACATCAGAGCGCCGAATCTGCGTGTATATACATTTTGATGAGAGGAGCCTGGCTTTCTGATGCGTAGTTGAGAGGTGGGGGAGTTCAAGGCCAGAGTCTAATGGAAGGTCATTAGGTGGGATGGAAGGAAACCTCGCCGCCGAATCTGTAGAAGGCAGCATTGATTTGGCCCTTTCAAAAGGCACGCTCAAAAGAGCCAATGAAAAACCTGTTCACGCAGAGATTAATTCTGAGCGCAGGAGTCAGAGGTAGTCTCGGCAAGCACGGGTTGATGGAATGAACCAGGCCATGAAAGTCATTAAAAAGATATTAGGCCTAAGATTACGATGAAACGTTTGCCAGATTAATTAAAGTTATCTCCAAATACGAGAGTTAGCAAAACTTAAATTCTCAGAAAATATTATTTTCAGGTATTCATAAAATTAAATTCCATTATAAGGAAGTCGATTTCCAGGAATAAGGATCGGCTCTCTCCTAACCTTGCTCACTTTGAACACAAGTTCTCAATTTTTTATCGAGGAGAAAAGTTGAGTGTTATTCCCTCCTTAGCGAAGGATTCTTATCACTATCCAGTTTCCTCGTCGTCAAAGTCACCCATGAATCTTTCTCACTGAGGAGAGAGAGCCCTTTTGCTGAAGTATACAAGATTTCTCGGCAAGCCTCATCCATCATATGCGTGCACACTCCAAGGTCAAATATTTCCAATTGATCTCCACTTTAAATTTGGCAGAACTTTACCAGATAATAAGCTCAATCAGTCGTTTTTACGATAATTTCCGACATAATGGGATGGCGACACGATTTATTTGGATGTTTATCCACTCTACCCAACAAGACTTGAAGCTTTTTCCCACCCAGCGAGTGACACAATGGTGAATCCATTTTCGCATACGGTTGACTAGTTCTTTGAATAATACGAATACTCTTTTTACTCTCTAAAAATCCTCTACGACTAAACTTTAACTGTTTTTAACTTGCATAAAAAACATTTCACTTAAAAAATAAATGAAAATGAAGTAATGTAATCTTCTTCATTACGGCCAGAGTAGGGCCATGGGTAGCTTTGTAATTGGTTCTTCTGCTTTCAGAACCCCTTCATCACCCCCCTCCTCCACCTCTCTTCCTCTAAGTTTTTCAGTAACCTTTTCCATTGCTTCAATTTCTTCTCTTTCCATTAACTAAAATACAATCAAGGAAGTAAGTCACGAGTTAAAATAATATCAGATAGAGGTCATACCACTCATCCACATTCCTCTTTTTCATTAATTAGGTACTTACTCGTTCTGGCTACGATTTAACGTCAATTATTTCATTTCACGATAAAATATTTGAATAATACTCTTCTTAGCGGTCGATGATCTCAAATCGGAGGACTCTAGAGTAAATAATGAGGCCTTCTTGAAGGAATAAAACAGTAAGGAATACTCTGAAAAAGGAATCAGGATGGGAAAAGAGAAATGGGGGAGGGGAAGAGGATAGCAACTTAAACACAACACAGGAATTTCATCAGAAATTTGCGTAAATCACTAGAATATTTTAAGTATGCATGGCAAAAATCAGTGGGGTTAAAATTATTCCCATGATAGTTTTTTAATGGCAAGAAAAATGGATAAGCGAAAATGAAAAAAAAGGATTAACGCTAGAAAGAGGAAGACGGTAATGATAAGTACTACGCTCAGAAGCTTTAAATGACTCCTAAATACTATTGAAAAAAGTTTGCACAATTCTCCATTTAATTATCCAACGGTAATATATTCCTCCTATTTTAAATATATTTCTTATCCCATTTAAATGGGCTCAGCGTTATCCAGTTTGAGTTTTCCTCTCATACCATCACAGTCTAGGGTTAATTCGCTTCTCCATCATCTTTTCATTCCACATAAAATTATGAAATATGAATAATTGTAGTCAGTGATTGCTGCCGATAATTCAACGTTTCTATTTTAAACTGCTCTTCCGATAACTTTCGAAACTGATTGTGATGCTCCATTTCCTAAGCTCTCTCACTCAAAACCATATTTTTTATCGATTTCTCATACTGAGCTTCTCATTAGTATGAACACGTTTTTCTTCCTTATTTGCGTCCAGTTCACCACTACAAGAGCAAATTCGCAGGTGTATCTACTCCGTTTCACGAATCATCCGATACATCTTTCATGTCCCCAGTTCCAATATCTTTCAATTTAGTTGACAATTCTGACGTAGCGCCTAAATCGGCTTCCTGCACCTAAAACTTGTACATTCAAGTTATGAATTCTGCTCCCCCCTATAAACCGTATGCATTGGACAAAGCATTTTGTTGCCACTGTGTTTTTGTCGGAGCCGGCTTCAACCCGAGAGAAACTTTGAAAGTTGGTCACAGTTCCTATATCTACGTCTGTCTGGCGTATGGTCTAAGTTGAGCGTCAGTGTATCACCAGGAATTTTCCCGTGAACAACACCCCAGAGTGGCGTCAACATCAAGCCATTGTGATCGTCGAGACACTTCCAGCAAAACGGAACAACTTCCTCGCCAAGGGCATTTCTAGACTCCTGACCCATATTCATCCACGTCACTTCCGTCTATCCTTTCAGCACTTATGTCCCACTAAAACATGAAATGAATTCAATTCTTTTTTTTGTTCTTACATTCTATTTACTATAACTAAGAGTAAAATTAAATCTAGAATACATATGCGGGTTCTCTTTCCTAAAAATCTAACATCACTTGGTGAAAACAGTGAGCTTTTTAGTGCAGGATGGAAATATTATTTCAGAATACATATTTTAGTTCTTAGTGCATTCACGTAGGGAACGCTCGCTGGTAATTAATCCCCTGCTACACACCCTCGAAGTGACTTGAAGGGCACCTTCTATGAGTAAACGACAAATCCCTCTTGTTTTCATCACTCTACCACGCCAAGTTTGTTAATTCTATGAACGACCTGCTATTAAATTCAATTCATTGAGTTGCATTTACATTAACCCGCATCTAATCCATCCTCACGCACCTGTTTAAAATCAAAAATATATTGTGTGTTGCTGATTTTCCATTTCCTTCATTTATCATTCCTCTAAGACTCTGTTGACGTCATTAATACTCCCTTCTAAATAACATACCGGCAAGCTCGTTTTGTGGATGATAAAGCATACGCACTCTATTAAACGCTATTATTTTTTAATATCATAATTCATTTGCTGTTAATTTATTGATAGTTGTTCTTTACATAAAATATTGGTTTATTAAGGGTCTTTTTTCTAACGAAGCGAAAGGATGTGACTCTCCCTCCCTGTTGGTATTTCATCTAAATAATTGTCCCGAATCGCTCTCCCCTTGATCGCTACGTAATATATGGACCACACTTACCTTTAGCGCATTCATTAAAAATTTCCTGGCCATTATCGAATAAATACCTCAATGCCTCCCGTCATCTACTAAGTGAATCGGTTTGTGGTCATCGCTTCAGTTGTAGCCATTGTTTTTTTAATTTTAACTTACTCAAAACTATATAATGGTACCCATGTCCTCTCCATTTTTAACAATTATTTTATGGATTTTCACCCTGATTGTTTACCGAAATCTCTGTCTTTCTGTTGGCTCTTTCTCATCGTATCTTATTCTCAACTGTTCTTTTATTCCCCACCGAGCAAGAAATGCATTTTATAGGCCTTCATCCCGGAGCAGCCACTGCAGATGGCCGGTCAGGTGGTTGTCAGGGTTCGATATCAAGTTTAGATAGCCCATATATCAACCTGGTAAAATACTTGCAACATTTTAACCTTTCCCTTTCTCAAGAGTGTTTTTTACATGAAAAGATCACTTTCCCCTCGATGACGGAGCTGGGAGGACTAAGAGGACAATGGACGTTAATTAAAAATGGCAAGTTAAATGTTTTGCCATGCCCTAAATGTTTACCCTAGCCTTCAGACAAGAGGAAGGGTCTTGCTGGTCGTTTGTGTGGGCACGGACGCTCACTTTTCCTTGAACACCTAGCATCGTGCGCCCGTGATTACGTGTTTACTGGGTAGCACCCGACCCCGAGGCTGTTAACCCCAGGGGAGTACATCGATCCAAAGGACGTTACGCAATGAGAGTCCTTTTCCCACCAGCGCACACCGGCCGATCAAAACATCCTTCAACCATGTCACTCATGCGTTGTGATTATTTGAGTGCAGGTGGGTACATTTCGAGGACGAGCCATACGGTGATGTGTAGTTTCCGTGGAGCTTATAAGAACTTAAGGTAAATCAGGAAAAGATTACTGTTAAATCAACTGGTCTTTTTGCCATTGAGATAATATTGGAGTGTTTACTGGAAACACTAAGGCCTGGACACAAACGAAAGTTAATGTAGGAATTCAAAATGCATGTGTCTACCAAAAATTACCGACCTTGCTACAGGAATCAGCTGCGAGACATCTCCAGTTCTTCTGACCTCCTTGCATAAGCCATCCCCATGCAGTCGGTACCTACCGAAATCGGTCGACCTTGCATCGCAAATTAGCCCCTGTGTGATAGCGCCTCCAGTACCTTAAAACCTCCTAGTAAAGTCCTATATATCATATGTAATCGTATACGAGTCAACTGTATTCCTTCAGAGGAATACAGTTGACTCGTATTCATGCATTCATCGGTATGTTTTGTAAGTTTTTGTGTTTTGGAGCAGAAAATTATATTCCATGATGAGAATAAGTTCATATTTGGTATTTTATTTCTTATGGTTTGTGTTCTGGCTTTGTATACTAATAAAAATAGTTTAATATAAGAAAAGAAAATAATATTAAATGCAGTATATTACGCTGGCCGTACTGTATGAAGACGATTCTGCGAACAATCCATGAGTAAATTTGGTGTCATAACGAGGAGACTTAGACGACGAGAGTGCGATGATCTATTCCTTTATTTTATATGGCAATAGGAAAAAATTAATATTACAATTGAAAAAAGATCGATACTAAAAATTCATCGCCTTTTAAATTGCATTTACAAGACGTGATGAAGCAAAGTAAATTTGTTAAATAATAATCGCGGATCAAATTAAAATAAATGTTTTGTTTTTCCATGGTTGTCATGGGGGAAATAGTTTGTTGATAACGAGGATTCGAGGCATAACGATATTGAACACGAAAGAGGATGGTTGTATCATTGATTTGAATAAAAACTTAATCCAACAATTTGGTAGCAGAGCGTGGTTATAAGATACACGAGTGAAATTTCCAGGAGGTCAAGAAAAGTGACAAGGGAAAATGTCAGACTTTGGAGTTTCAAGAATCGAGCCTCTAACAAACAAGAATTATGGACTTTGGAGCATGAGATTGGTTGCAGTTCTTAAGGCGAAAGGATTGTATCAAGATATCATTTTCGGTGATGAACCAGAGAAGAATGGTGCTGATGCAGCGGCTGTGGCGAAGTGGGAAGCCTGGTCAAAGAAGAACGACGAGGTCAACATGCTGATCATTATGACACTTTCGGCGGAGCAGGCGTTAGCATGTCAAGGTATTTCCAATGCAAAAGAGTTGTGGCTTTTGTTAAAGAAACGTCATGACGGTGTTGAGAAACATAGAAAGACTCAGTTAATGATTGAATTGGCTAAATTAGAAAAATTAGAGAAAGAAAGCATTGACGGTTATTTAACTAGAGCTCAAACATTAGAGACTCAACTTAAGGAAATGGGTAATAATATTGAAGATTATGAATTAATTATGTACGTAATCGAGGGTCTACCAAAGAGTTTCAGTGAAGTTGCAACAGCGATTTCTTCCAATCCAACGGTGGATTTCGAATTCATGAGAGGAGCACTTTTGCGATATGAGGAGAAAAACAAGAAATCAACCAATGAAGGAGAGGTCAAGGCTTTTAAGGCGAAGGTGCAGACTAAGAAAAAATGTTTCTGTTGTGGCAAAATTGGACATTTTGCTCGTGATTGCTGGCACAAGGACAAGGAGAATTCAATTGAGACTAAAGAAAATTCAAAGGATTTTTACAAGAATAAGAGCAAATTCAAGGGAATTTTCAAAGGAGGCAAGAATCAACATGCATTTGAAGTGAGGGAGCATCACAAGATAAATGCAGAAAATGGAGTCACTTGGATGCTTGATTCGGCGTGCACATCTCACATGACTCATCAAGAGGAGTTATTGATTAATAAGAGGAAAGACAATGTGGAGATCGTGACGGCTGAAGCAGGCAGAAAGATTCACGCTGAATTTCGAGGAGAAATTGAAGGAACCAGCTATCTTGACGATGGTGAGGTAGCATTAGCTATAAAAGACGTACTTTATGTTCCAGATTTAAACAGCAACTTGATGTCAGTTCCAAGTCTGGTCAAGATGGGCAAGAAAATAGTTATTGATGAAGATGGATTTGGAATTTATGACAAGAAAACAGGAGAATTAGTTGCACAGGGGATCTTTGAAGCAGATGCTTTTATGTTTCGAATGAGCACGGACAGCGATGAACGAGAGCTGAAGAAAGAAGTTTGCTTTAGCACAAGCGAAATAAATAGTAATTTATGGCACCAGAGGCTTGGTCACATTAACAATAATTATCTTTCTAGATTGGCGAAAGAGAATCTTGTCAGAGGACTCGAAAATGTGTCGATCAAGGACGACAACTGCGAGGATTGCATTCAAGGGAAACTGACGAGAGCACCATTCAAAGAAGTCGAAATCGAAGGTGCACAGCAGATCTTGGAAAGACTGCACGCGGATTTGTGTGATCCAATGCAACAAGAATCAATTGGAGGGAGTAGGTACATGCTGACTATTGTGGACGAGTACAGCAGAAGATATTTCGTCGATTTTTTGAAGAGTAAAAGTGAAACTGCCGATAAACTGATCGAGTTTATTGAGAGAAAAGAGAACGAGACAGGACAAAAGGTCAAGAATTTTCGCTCAGACAATGGTACGGAATTTATCAACGACACATTGCAAGAATATTTCAAGAAGAAAGGCATCAAGCACGAGAGAACGACGATCTATTCTCCACAGAGCAACGGAATTGCTGAGAGAGCCAATCGAACGTTGGTGGAAATGGCTCGAACGTTACTCATTGCAGCTGGATTAACACTGATGTTTTGGGCAGAAGCCGTGTGGACTGCGAGCTACTTGCATGATCTTTCACCTACGAAGAAGAGGGATCAAGTTCCACTTGAGATTTGGAAAAACAAGAAACCATCGGTCAGACATCTCAGAGTTTTTGGCTGCAAGGTCTTCTACAGAAATGAAGATGTTCAAAAAAAGAAGCTTGACGTGAGATCAAAGGAAGCTGTGTTCGTGGGATACTCGAAGAACAGGAGAGCCTACCGAGTATTTGACTTGAGTGACAGGAAGATTCACGAGAGTCGAGACGTAAAGTTCATTGAAGAAAAAATGGGTTTTCAGAAGAAGGAAGAAGACGTTGGTTATGACGAGACTAACTACGTTTTTATCCCAATTGAGAGGCAAGAGAATCGAGACGAACGACACGAGGAAGAAAACAATTCAGGAATTATCCATGACGTTGTTGAAGATTTTCAAGGACAATTCGACAGTGATGATGATTCATCTCATAAAAATCCGTTGGTAATTGTTCAAGCTGGAGAGAGAAGAAGAGGGAGAAAAAAAGGTGACACGAACGATGTCCTGAAACAGAGACACCAAGAAGAATTAAAAGGAATAGAAGATGAATTAAGACAACAAGGAGTAAGAAGGTCAACGAGAGAGAAGAAGGAGCCCGATTGCATTGTCAATATGGTGCAAGAAATCAATCCAAGGAACTACAAAGAAGCAATCGAGTCCAAGGACAAGATCAAATGGATTGAAGCAATGAACAAGGAATTGAAAAATATGAAAAATTATCAGACTTGGGATATTGTTAACAAGCCAAAAGAGGTAAAATTAATTCAAAGCAAATGGGTTTTCAAGAAAAAGGGAACCAAAGATGCAGAAGTATACAAGGCAAGACTGGTAGCTGATGGTTCACGACAGCGAATGGGAGTGGATTACAAAAGCTCTTACAGTCCAGTGATGAAGCAAGAGTCATTGAAGACACTGTTGGCAATTGCAGCGAAGAAAAATTACAAAGTGGAGTTCATTGACGTCGAAGCAGCGTACTTGAACGCAGAATTGGACAGGCATGTGTACATGAATCCACCAAAAGGAGTAAACATTGAAGAAGGGAAGATATTTAGACTAAAGAAGAGTTTATATGGACTTCCAGAAGCAGGAAGATGTTGGTTTAAGAAATTATCTGGAATTTTGAAGGAATTGGGATTGAAACCATGTAAAGCAGATCCATGTGTATTTGTCGAAGAGTCAAAGAAGGGATTTTTGGCAATTGGATGCTACGTGGATGACTGTATAATTGTTGGTGACAGTCAAAAGAAGATTGATCAACTGGTGGAAAAACTGAAAAAGCAATTGAAGATTAAGGTGTCAAAGGAGGATGAAGTGAAGTTCCTAGGAATAAAAATCAAAGAAGAAAAAGAAGGATTTATCATGGAACAATCAAGCTACATCGAAGAAGTTATTGAGAGATTCGGAATGGAGAATTGCAATGGAGTGAAGACACCAGCAGCAAGTGGAGTCAAACTTGACGATTACGAAGATTCGGAGAAAGCAAACAAGGATTTGTACCAAGAAATACTTGGATGTATTGGATATTTGGTGAGAGGGACGAGGCCGGACTTGGCATACACCTACAGCAAACTATCGCAGTACTCAAAAGATCCAAGGATGATTCATTACGAGGCGTTGAAGAGAGTTTTGAGATATTTGAAGGGGACCAAAGGGTATCGTTTGAAGATTGGCAGAGAAGTTGGAAGACTGGAGATTAGTTCAGATGCCAGTTGGTGTACCACTTTGGATTCGAAATCATTTGGCGGATATTCAGTGAAGATTGGAGACGCATTGATCAGTTGGAGAAGCGGAAAGCAGAAGATGGTAGCTTTATCAACTATGGAATCGGAGTTGGTGGCATTATGTGATGGAGTTTGTGAGGGCATCTGGTTGACAGAGTTGTTAGAAGAGCTGGGACAATTTGAAGTTGTTGAACGACCAATAAAAGTTCGAACTGACAGTCAATCAGCATTGAATTGGAATAACAATGAGAAGATCAACAAAGAAAACAAGCACATCAGAAGAATGTATCATTTTGTCAAGGATGAAATCAAAAATGGTGAGGTGGTTCTTCATCACGTGGGTTCAGCAGACTTGGAAACTGATGTTTTGACCAAGGACGTCAGCGAAGCATTAATGAAGAAGCACATTCCAAACTTGAGTTTAATTATTTAAAATTTGTCACGCGAAAGGAGGAATTTGAAGCAAAGTAAATTTGTTAAATAATAATCGCGGATCAAATTAAAATAAATGTTTTGTTTTTCCATGGTTGTCATGGGGGAAATAGTTTGTTGATAACGAGGATTCGAGGCATAACGATATTGAACACGAAAGAGGATGGTTGTATCATTGATTTGAATAAAAACTTAATCCAACACGTGACGATATCAAATACTAGAATTTCTGTACAAATTTGGCAAATACGTGAGTACTTAGATATGATGTTAAGAAAATGTATTGAAATCAAATTAATTTAAGGAATTAAATATCCTTATTTTAGTTTTAGAAGGAAGCCTGAGCTTTGTCTTGGTGCATTCTTATAATAAATACTTTGCTGTCTCGTTATTTCCACGGAGACTACTCCCCCTGAATAGTATACGTATGGCAAAAAGCAAGAACAAGGAGATATAGAGGTGGCTGAATGAGAAGAAATCTTCTCTCACCACGTGAGGAGATTTCATCGTTCCCGTACGGCGACAAGGAAACGTCATCATATAGCTCATAGCATCGCATGTGAGCTCAATAAAAGGCTCCTCAGGAAGGTATATTATCTGACACCGGAGTTTCCCGTTTTTCCTCATCAAACATATTCTTTTGTAGAACTTCTTCTCTTGAACCTGTTTCCTAAGGAAACAATCGCCAGGACGGTTGTCATCACTCCTTGTCGAGATACCATTTTTTACCTCCCGATTCCCTCAGGGTTTCTTGAAGAAGTTGCGACGCTACACGAGCCGCATCCAAAATATTTGACCCCTCGATTTCAAGAAAGTTGCAGACGCTTGGAATATTAGCATCATGGACGATTGATGTTCAGCAATCCAGAGAAAAATCAATACCTACAAAAGGAGGCCACGTGTGCCCGTTCATGGTGAAACCTGATTCCAGGAAGCCTTTTCAGTCAACTAAATATCAAAGATATTCCCGGGGATGGCATGACATTAATCTTGGATTGTAGTGGAGATATATTTTTGCACACCTAAGTACACTTCGTTGAAGAGGATACGCCATATCTGTGAGCCAGGTATAAAATTGAAAGGTCTATTTGCGCGACAATTATCCATTTTGATTCTTACGGAGGGGCAATTAATTATGTCTACTTTTATGTGTAAGGTATTTGCCATTCCCATGTTCAGAACAAATAATATAAAAAAAAGAATTAACTTGACTCAAAATTGAAGGTATATTTAGGCCGTTTCCTATAAAGTTAGATATTCTTCTTTGTTTAAAATCCAAATTTCATAAAATAGTATTTTGGAAAACGTAATAGGCAATTCAGAATCAATTGACAATTTCGTAATTTACTTTGTGCTTTCAAAGGCAAGGAATTGATTACTTGCATGTAAGTAAAAGCTTGTACATCCATTGTACGTGCATTTTTTTTCAACTTCTCAGCTAGAAAAATACTCTGAAGTGGTCTCTTAGTGTACTTCAAATTGCTGATTATTAGTTCAACAGCATCATTTTTGATAAATGTTTATAAATTATAAACTCATCTGGTAATAATATATTTCAATTTTCTATTCAGTTCTACGATTTGGATTTTTATTCCTCAATTTTATCCTTAAACATAAAGAATAAACATCGCTTTCTTGCATTTTCAACTTAAATTGATTATTTTTCGAATACCTAAATCCCGCAAATAACATGTTTTCAGAACCCATACATCATTGTCAAAACTCAGCACGCTTTGAGTTTTACCTCGTTAAAAAATGTAAGAACTTTCACTTTTAGAGTTAATGATTGTTTCATACTTCGACCACTGTGGAGTTAACTTATTTCACCATGTAGCAATAATGTATTGTCCATATCTTTGCAAATGTTTGAAAAAAATCGATTTTTAACTACCCAACTCTCAAATACCTTACTAATTTCAGATACACACATCAAAAATCAATGTTTCAATCTAGAGAATCATTTTTAGAAACAAGTTCATATCTGAGTATCATAATATAGTGAGTGAAGTGATACACTTATTTTCAGCTGCTATTATAAAAGCTGATAATCCAAGTTCCATACAGTTCATTGATGCAACACGGTTTTGGGTTTTAAACGCATTATTTTCATTCCAATCTTTCATATGTGAAAAACTCATCGATTTTTTATCTTCTCTGCATGTGTGGCCTTCCAAGACACGACAAAAGAGTATTTATTAATTCATGTTTTCTTTACTAACATATCCCGTAAAAAGTAACAACTGTGCCATTATAAAAAGCAATGCCAAACTGTGCAGCTGAATTGCAAAATTTGAATTCTCTCAAAAGAAGCAGTTGGAACTGATCCTTGCTAATACCTGATATTTCTATTAAAAAGCGTATCATTCAGTAAAGGAATATTATGAACTTCATCCCAAAGCTAAATTTGGAGCGTTTCAGCAATAATCCATGGTATTTAAACACATTTAACAAAAACAAAGACAACAGAATTGTAATTTACGTCAGCTAAAAAAAAAAACATTGAGACAAAGGTTTCAATGACATTGCATCATCTTCAGGTAACAAATGGCATCAAGACTACGCTTATACATAAATAATTTACAGGGATGAAAGAGCTTGAAGCCATTTGTCACCTGAAAATGCATTGTCACTGAAACCTAAGTTGTAAATAATTTGTTTTTTGAAGCGTGGTAAATTGCAATTTTGTTCATTGTTTGTGTTGAGTATCCCCTTGATATTTGCAATAAATCACTTCCATCATTTTTAGAGCTGCAGCTAGGAACTTTCTTCTCATATTGTGAAATCAAAATCAAATTTGAAACTTGGTATCGCGGCAATACTTCTCAACAAGTGCATTTACTATGTTAAATTTTGTTCCCACGTAGCTAATGTATTTATAATAATTTACTTTTTATCACAAAATCTTGGAACACCCTTTCCACAGGTTTGCAAGCTCCCGGAGGGTCGCGGCTCAAATTTTAACCAGGCCGGCGTTAACGTAAACAAATATCATTCCTTTCGTTGATTTCGAAGAAGCAGCTCTTCACTCACAGACAGAACGTACCTATTTCTAAAAATAAAGGTTACAACTTTGAACCCAAATTTTGATAGAATTATTTTTAAGGAAACTTTCAATTCCTTTTTTTTGTTATATTCTACTCCAACATTTCACTTCTATTTCTCCTCAATTGGCTTAAACCAATATTTTACCTTCAAGGATGATACATAAAAGGTAAGGAAGGACCTTACCTTTTACGTGACAAAAATCGCGGAATATATTCAATAATGTGACTGTGATTACAATTTACCCGCACGAAATACAAACAAACGACAAACAATATTTTTCATTCCCCCTTAATATATTTAGTCCTTTCCTCAATCAGTCGCTCACAGATTTTAGTTAGCGGGTAAGAAAGCTTACAACAAATGATCCTAAGAATTGTGGAAATCCACAATGGAAACGAGAAAACTGCAATTATTACGGCTCTCCTCCTTCAAATGCTTCCATGACCTAATTATTTTTATTAGTTACTTATCTTCAAATTAGATGAATGGAAATAGAATTTTAAGATTATGAGGGGGATAGACCAGAAGACTCACAAAGTCGGTAGCTTTTGAATACAATAATGGGTGATATAATAAAAACAAAAATAATTAATGGGTACAAATTGGGTAAAAAAATCAATATTCAAAGCTACTCGGGCGATGCAGAATGGATCTACAACTACATCTACAAGATACCCTGCAAGCCACCGCGAGGGTGTGTGGCAGGGGATGAAAATCACCAAGCATGCACTACTAACATGCAAACAAGCAACTATATAGTCTCATGCAACTAGATTGTTAGTATCTATAGTATTTGAGGGGTTAATACATGCATCATGCACTACGGAATACTCTTAAATATTTTCCCTACCTATCCCTTTGCTATGCTACCTATTCTGTTCTCTAATCTTATTTATCTGGTCGAATCTAGCATAATGCGCTGGTGTTTTTAATATGTGCCTAACATCTTCAGGAAAGCTTTCCGATTGAAATTTCTCTAATAGATTCAATCTGTACTTTAACCTACGCTCTGATAGTGATTCCCACCCTAATGCTTGTATTAATTGTATTAATCACAGAGAATGAAGGTAATCTTCATAAATGTTTCAACTAAATAAATCGAATTGCAATTAGATAAATTAATTGGCATTAACTTAAGGCTTTACTATGGTTAACCTCTCCATGAAATCGAGAATAAATTACACTTTGTAATGGTTCACTATAAATTTTTATTATTACGAACCGGATAACATCAATGGAGGCAGGCGATACTTGGTGGAATTTAGTTGCACTGAACATGTTAAGAAAATTAACTTTGTACAATTTCCGATTGATTTCGACGTCTTCAGACGTCGAAATCGATCGGAATAATAAATAATTTTGTGGAATTGTACAAAGTTAATTTTCTTAACATGCTCATTACGAACCGGGTTTCGTTCACTTAGTGACATCTTCAGATGATACCTGATTATTGATTTACATTTATTATTTATAGTGGACCATTACAAAGTGTAATTATTTTATTATCAATATCATAAATAAATTAAATTAAAACTAGCAAGGTCTTATAAAATCTACTGTTAAAGAAAGTGTATACCTCGCAACAATTCTTATGAAAGTAACCATCCAGTTGGTAACAAATTGATAAAACATGTAATAAAAATAAAGTATTTAGGTACAAGGCAAACAAGCAATGAAATGTCCAAATTGGGAAAAGAGAAGGAATAGGCAAATAAAATAGAATTTTAGGCAATTTAACGCATAGAATAAGGCAACAGAAAACATTTACAGCAAGAATTTACAAATTACTGCTAAGACATATGGCATATGTCTAAGCAGTAATTTGTAGTGTTAGTAAAGTAATATGGCATGGTCAGAAGCTACAGGGAATGGACCTTTAAGAACAAAATAGCGTACGAAAACTGCAGAAATGATGGCAATAAGAAAAATCAAATGCAAAGCATTAAGGTATAAAGAAAGGAGTGAAAAAAATAAGAGAAGATTACAAAATAGAATCAATTGGAGCTTGGGTGATAAATAGAAGGGGGGGATGTAATAGTTATATAGACAGAATAGGCAACGATAAATTAGTTGATATAGTCCCAAGATATGTTGGGATATCATCCTAGATGGAAAAAAGGAAATGTAAGTCCGAGGAAAAGGTAGAAAGAAAGTATGTAAACAGTATTAGAAGAGGATACAGGTCAAAGGTGACGTGAGAAAGAAGAAGGTTAGCTCAAGTTTTCTGGTTCGTGATGATAACATCTTTTATGCGTCCCTTTTGCGAAGTACTCACAATATTCTGTCAGGTGAGTTGATATGGGATTATTTCCTCATTTGGTTTAATATTCATAAGCGCGCGTTCAGGCAGATTCGGAGCTTCGGAGACAGGAGCAAGAAAATAATAAGCTAAATGGGCTTAGCCAAGCGAAATGCCAATATATCTGGCCATCTGGACGATTTTAGCAATTATTTATTTCCATTGGCGTTTGTCATAACTTTAATTAGCCCATATTTCCTCTTTGTAGACCCAAATCTGTCCTTGAGGGTCGACGTGGGTTGAAACCGCATCGTGGTTCGGTATAAAAAACTATGGTTCTCCAAATACTACCCATTATTTTTGAAGACCTCATAGGAAAATTGTGACTTTTTATGATTGCTTTTTCCTGCATTGAGCACCTTCAACAATAATTAAAAGCGTCGGTCAATACATGTGCGAATATACAGCTAAGCATTCCAATTCAAATAAAGCCGTCTTTGTAAAGCCGTCTCGTCCTCATAAATCCCCTGTCTACGCTGCATCTCCCAAAAGGGAAAAAAAATTTCAGCCTCTTGGGCTCATTAAATCATTCCCTATGGTAGCGGCAAAGCAAAGGACGGATATAGCACTATCAATTTCGGCAAACCAAAAGATGCTCCTGCAAATACCACGTTTGCAAACAAAACAAGACCATGAAAACTAATTCATTACAGTGTGCGAGAGAGTTCTCCGAGTCTGAGTTATTAAAATGGGCATATGTTTGCTATTCAAGTGGTTAGTAAAGTCGGTTATGCCGTAAGATAAACTTCATAGCACTAAAAAACGTTCGCTAATAAAAATTCTCTGTCATAAAGACAAAAAAAGAGCATTAAAACTGCAAAATAGCACGATTGATATCACGACAGGGCCCAACATTTGCAGCAGCTAGAGGTAAACGAAAGAAACACTTGAGACCTTTACTGTAATGAAATAAAATAACAGATGATGACTTTAAGGAGGTTGGCTCGTGATTGCTTGAGTCAAGTTGTCTGAGGAATCTTATTAATTTAAGTACGAGTATATGCCTGCTAAGTGATCCTTACTTCACAAAGAAAATTACCTAAGCTATTGAAAGTCATAAGTAACACAAGAAATGCGATGTAAAGTCGAAGAATTTCTTTTTTATGATAATTTTAATCAGCTCGACTATGGAGTCAATTCAGCATTTACTTTAAAGAAATAAATTCATGTACTCAATGAATTTACTAATGTAAAACACCAGAATATTACTATCAAACATTGTGTTATAATATTGTTGTGAAATATGCTTTAATATCTCATTAGTAATGATATTATTCATACGCTGTACATTTTGGCTAGAGCGACCGCAGCGCCACTTGAAGACAACTAACGCATTTCGTCTGCTATAAGCGCAGAAATTGGTGGATTTAGCGTAAAATACGGTGGGTTGATGCCTTTTTATTCGTGTCATTTTATTTCTTGTGAAATGACGCATAAAATATAATTTTTTTGCAAAAATGACATGTCACGCTGGTATTTTTAAACGTTATATTCCCATGTGATGGCAATTATCGCCGTTAATCGTATGTAATTTCAAATGCAATTTGTGGAAAAAGGAGTATGGGTTGGTATAATTATATTTACTTTATAAGACATAGGAACTTTAGTTCTATAAGTGCTGAAAATAAAAAAATGACATGACTTTCACTTTTCGGATCAACCTCCTTAATAACATTATTGCCATAAGTTTTGAAACATTACAATTAAACTTCCATCTTTTATGGATGGAAAATGTGAGCATCGTGAAAGCTTATATTTCATCAGCGATGCAGATGGAAAAATAAGGGATAAATATAATATTTATTCTTCTAAATTACACCTAACAGTTTCCTATCATGAGGGTTCATTTTCAATTATTGGCAATTAAACAAAAAACACGATTATCACATTGTTAAATCAATTAGAGATGCTCCACTACATTCATTTGGACGCATCTCATTATCAGGCTCTCCATACAGCTGCATAAAGGAGAGCTACCTATATTGATATTTGCAATAATTTAGGGTGGATAATAGCTTACGTCTATACATATTCCTATTTGTCTCCAGCTTTGTAAGCTAATCATTGCCGTAAACTTCCATAATGTAACAAGATAAGCCGCACCAGATTTTTAAGAGCAGGCCATAAATTTCTGTTTAGTAAAGAATGGAAAGCCATGGCTTCTATTCGGTGAGATGAAAGCGGGGTTAATTTCAACTGGCTCGCTAGTTATAAACTGCCGCATTTTTGTCGGCAGAAAATTTCGAGGATGCTGTGCGACCAGGATATCCTGTTCAAATTGCATGAGGACACATTAGACCTTAATTAAACATGAGCGAGACACAATGGCGAGGATATTTCAGCAATGCTTTCCATGATTAGCCTCCAGGGCAGGAAAAAACATGCACGGGAACATTTAGAAGAAAGGAGAGAGGTCTGTGAATGAACAATGCTTTACTATATGAACGTCGACTACAGAAATGAAATGAAACGTTGTAAGAATTAACCAATTTTTGTAGCTATTTATTTAACATGTCAATGTTTTAACAAATACTAACTTTTGTAAGTTTGGGGCAGTTAATTAATGCATGAATTGAAAATCCTGACTAATCAATAATCATCACATTAATTTGTGTATACTAACAATTTAGTCACAGGTTTCTCATGAGTGCATATCTCATTTTCCTCAAAGTGGTAGCGTTTATGACTCTCGTTTTCATGTAAGCAGTGCATGCATGGTAAGCAATGGTCACTTCTCGCTAGGCTGTGGCACTTCAAGAACAGAACACAACCTTACTCTTCCTCCCAGACAGTTGCTTAGCGAGGGAGTGAATAATTTAAGACGGTACCACCCATGCTGACAAACACAACCCCCAACGTTTTATGCTAATAGGCCGTTACTTGAGAATGTAACAATAATTCCAGTCACGAGGAAAAAACGACGGCAAGAGAAAACAAATAACATGATCCACGTATCGATCCACCGAAAATCGGAGGAATTGGAGGTGACTGATTCGAAACCTTTTTGGTGCGATTCCTTCACTAGGAAATCATGGTTTTAATGTGAATTAGGGTTCAATTCTTGCTTATTGAGCCATTGCAATTTCTTCTGGGGTCCCAGCCGAAGCCTGAATCGACCAAAAATTTGAGCTTTCAAAATGCTCTGCCGTCATGAGTCACTCGACCGATTGGTATTAATCTGCTCTTATTCACTTAAAATTGTAAGAAAGCTGAATAATTCCATGTAAAATCGTCATCGGTAGCCTTTTATTCTATTTCAACTACCTATTTAGATACGTATTTAGATATCTAGATATCTAACTACCTATTCAGGTACGTATTTAGATATCAGTCGGTCATTAAGTTAGGAAACGGTTCGATGTAAACAACAAATGATTGCCCCAGCTTCTACATCACATCAAGACTTCTCACACCATAATCTCTAATCATAAAATTAATTCGCATTAACATGAAAATGAAATGACACTCATTAAGTCAATTGGGATAAGTAAAAAAAAAGATGAAATTAAATTGCTGGATTTCTTTTCATTTTAGGTTTCAATCAAGCTTGCATTTAATACTTATATGTTTAATTCGTTTATGTTGTATTTATTAAATAATTCATTGCATGGTGGATTTAAAGTAAAACTGGCAATATGTGCTCCACATTCTATTCATAGGAATATCTTATTAGGCACGTAGCATTAGTAATTTTCAGTGCATGTTCAGTCATAGCTCGCCCCATGCGACACACCCTTAGACTTTCCTTCAGGTAACAGCATTAAGAGCGTTGAAGAATTCAAAGAAGCCCATAATCATCAGTGGTCATTGACAGTTTATGATCTAATGAATCTGCGTTTTGAACACATCCGATTCACGTCATATTTTTTCCTAACTCTAAGGGTACTACTACCCCTAATTCAAATGTGCTGAATTACATGTCACCTGATTTTCCCCTCGTACCCAATTAATCCTGTCAACCTGTTCAGGTCACTCTTTTAAATATAAATATCCAAGCTGCAATCAGCAGCTAAAATAATGTGTCGTGGAAATCGCAAAACACACTAATGTAATATTTAGTCCTAACGTGCGCCACAACTTATCAAAAAGCTGTTTTAGCCGGTTGAAGTAGCCAGGTACGTGACACGTAGAGCAAATACGGTGCTTTTTAATCCTGCATTGGAACATGAATATCATGTTTCCTTATATTTAACTTCGGAATAAATTAGGCTACATGGTACAATTTAACCTTAGCATTAGCAGTAGTGCCTAAAACTTAAATCTACTATCACTACTGCCGCTTTTATCTTGTTATCTTGTATCGCTCTTTGTAATGTCCATTTCAGACCCATAATTAATCCATTCACGCTTTAACGTTGGCGAAGTTATATGCGATCACGAATTGCTTCTCTTATCTATTAGTATACGCTTTGTTCGGGAAACGATTTAAACGCAAAATTTCGCTCACGATGGTTATTAGCTGGCAGAACAGATAAGCGTTACGGTGTTCTGCAAAGGTGACAACATAGGACGCCTCATCAAGGGAAACCTATCGATCTGAAAGTTTCGTAACAGACACTCCCTCCCTTCGATGGTTCCGTAAAATCACCGTGAGACCTGGTGGTCACCAAGCGAAGAGCGTTGGACACCCTCAGTGAAGTTACACTGGTCTCGGAAGGGTACCTTGTCACCACCAGGGCAGAATAAAGTCGCGCGCCCTTCTCGGCGGGAAGAGCTAATTAACCACAGCAAGTTTCTAATATGATCACATCCATTGGGAGCTCATTGAACTGGATAGACAGTAGCAGAGGGAAGCTAAGGTTATTTTCCATTATAAGTTCATCACTCAGTCCAGTTTATTTGAAAGATAAGGTTGAGTATCACTAACTAACCACATATTGAAACTCTCGCAGGAAATTAAGGCAAATTGCTCTTCAGATATCTCAATAACATGCTTGAACCACTAATGCGCTATGATAGATCAGGAAACGTATGTTAAGTAGCATGGATTTTTTAGAAAGAAATATTGTATTGGAGTGGACTCAATTTTCCATTTGTTTTGGAAACAATAAAGGACAGTTTCAAATTTGAAACAGTTACTGGAGATTAAAATAGGTGATAGATATTCTAGGAAGGTTTGGAGGAATTTTATCTCTGCTATTTCCGCGATTAACTTTACTTTCTTTCCGGCCATGGTTTCGTTACCTAACAAAATCTTCATTTGAGTATATTAATCACAAGGTACATGGTAGCGAAACCAGGGTCAGAAAAAATAAAGTTCGATGTAGAAATGGTGGAGTTGGCATTCCTTCAAACCACCATAGGATGATTGATTTCCAAAAAGTGACGCGCACAGCCATTTTTTTCTTATATACTCATCATCATCATTGGTCAACAATACTAGGATTGGTTTGACGCAGCTTTCCACTCGATTCTTCTATCGGCCAACCTTTTCATTGTGATTCCTAAATACTACGCCTTGCTTTTTGTTATTTTACTTATTTCACGCCCACGTGAGACTAAAAATGTGCATTATAAAACCGTTATAGATTTTTTTGCATTTTCTAGACACTTAAAGATCTAATTGTTTTTCAAAATATCATCTTAAACTTTTCATAGCACCTTTCCAGTCCGGTGGCAGATTGGGAGGGCAAAACAATAATCCGGCAGCTGCCTGGGAATAGTGTAAATCAAACTATACATTACAATTTCAATCCAGTTAATCTGAGAGGAAAAATATATCCCTCTGGAGGTGGACAAAATGGAAATATGACATAGTACGTCAAGTGCAATGTCAAGTCCTTTTAACACCTTCTCAACTAATATACCGCAAATATGACCAATTGTGACTCACTGTATATTAAAGCAGAAAAAAATGATAGCAAAAGAGAGGAACATAGAACTCCCTTCAGAATATAGTAAAAACCATCAGCGAGATTGTTACGAGTGATACAAACATGGTACACTTGTCAACATTCGTTTTCGTACCACGTGACTCCTTGGTTACCTGTTTGAAATAAACATGATGATTTCAAACACACTCCTCGGGCTACAAAATTAGGCGCAAACACCAATTCAATATAGAATTTTCTCATTTGCGCCACCAGTATTGGAACGTATGAAAATCTGAAGGTTAGGTGCAAAAATGGATTGCGACCCTAACGAAACACTGAATCCTGACCCTCAACACGTCATCACCTCACATATGACCTATCTTGCTCCGTTATTGATCATCGACTCTATGAAAGGATAGACTCATACGAGCACCTCATTCTTCCATTGACTAATCCCTTCATATTGATGTAATTTTTCGAATTTACTTTTAATATTAAGTTTTTCTGTCCAGTCTGGTTTAAGGTAATCAATGAGGAAAATGGGACTCTCCCAATATGTTGTGTTCATCAGTGATTGTTATTATCAACGGTAGTTATGAAAACCACATCCGCCACAAAATGGTAAAGACTATTTAATTTGTTAAAGGAAAAAAGTAAAGGGTTTTATAAGGGAAAATATTTTATTACGTCATGCTTCACTACACTGTAGCATCTTCAGGCACAAATAAATTTTCCGTTCAGTTATAAGTAAGTAAAAGTTTATTATCTTTTTCGATTCAACATGGAATTCCACAATTTCTCTGCCTTGGAAATTCACTTAAAGAATGTTTTTTTCCTATCAGGAAGTTAACTAAGTCTTATCAAAGTCATTGACTCAAGGACCCATTATCAACTGAGTGATTTGAGACAAAATTAAAAACAGAAAAATAGTTATGAGATCCTTTCGAGTTTCGAGTGATACCATGTTAAGTAACAATGGCACAAAGAATGTTGTTCCCTTCCCCAAATTATTGATTCAAAAAGAAGGGAAGGAATGGGGAAGTAAAACATTTATGGTAATTTTGGTGCAGACTTCAATGTAGAACATAGTTTTCCTTGAATATAAAACTTGGGAAAGGAAGGTCGTAGGTGGCAGGTGTGAGTTGGAAGGGTGAAAAATGCAAAATTATGGAGAGGGATTCAAGAAATAGGATGAAATGGATAGGAGAGAGAATTGTTGCGGGAAATTCGAAAGCTGGGGGGAATGTGGATAGGGGATCTCTGGAAGGTAATTGGCACGGGAAAGTTACGATTGAGGGGAGAATGATGGTTAGGTAAGAGCAGAGAGGGAGAGAACGAGCAGGGCTTCTGAGAATCACGCAGGAAGTTGAGGAGATATTATAGGGTTGAAACGGGATATGATGTCAAGTAGGTACCATAGATATGAAGAAAATGTTGGTGAAGACTTGATATGAAGCTCACAGGAATGTTATAACCCGGAATTGCGATAGGCCGCAAGAAATGATGAGGAAGTTGAGCAGCAAAACTGCCCGGAAGTCTACTTATCATAGAATACAGGATTTAATATCCTACTCTTATCTAAATTCAGAATTACATGAATTTGGCCTGAATGAAAAGTTAAAATATCCATCATAGACGTTAGCAGCACGGGCTATAGCATGCGTTATATGCGCTCCTTGTGCCAATTTTGCAGGGTAAAAGCTATTAATAAAGCAAAAACATGGAAAAAATTTCATATGAAGGATTATGAAATAAAAATATGAAAATAAAGAAGCCAGGGTACGATGGTTATTCTCCCATGCTATTTGTCTTGAATGGATTTATTGATTGGATTATTTCAGAAGAGAGAAGAGTGGTAAATGGATTTCAGGATATCTGAGTGCCGTTCTCAACATTGATTGCAATGCGAGATGAGGATATGCAATTTCTATTCTGTTGTACAGGGGAGATAAAGTTAATTCACAGCTCTCGAAAATTAGGATCTTGAAATGAAGATTCAAAAGAGATGGAAACTGTAGAAATGATTAGTCAAGCTTCATTTGACATAGCCATAAACTATAGAACGCACATATCTGGGTACATCTCAATAAGAATTAAGAGGTTTCAATAGTATTATGATGCGGTAGCACTTATGCCGACCGAGAAATCTGATAAAAATGTAGTGGTTATAGATAAATATAATATGTACATTATGCACCGATTACATTTATTGATAAAATGTAATAGAGGTTATCACTCACGCTTATGAAAAGTATTTAGTCAGAAAAGTTATTTTTAGCACTGATTTTTATGCCGTCTTAGCATCAGTAGTCTCTCTCACACTTTTTAGCCACCTACAACGAGTAAATAATAAATACACAAAAAACAAGAAAATAACTAATTTAGTGTTTCGTTATGCTCGTATATTAGTGATATACCAATGAGCTCATGAAAACATAATCATTCTTCACTCTTGCCCTATATATCTCATACGATACATTCTAAAACCATTCTTCCTGTTCACTTTTCCCTCGGTTATTGACGACCATATCTCAAGATGCGGCCGATAAATATATCTCTTTTTTCTCTGTTCTTCTTAGGTCTTTTTTGTTTATTGCTCTAATCCATTTTTTATTCTCATCATTCTCGTGCAACACCACAACTAAATAAAATACACCATAGACATCTTCAAAAATGTTATAGCCCTCGCAAGATAAAACACCAGCAATAACATACCAACTTCTCATATTTATGATGATGCTGCTCACCCAATGAAGGCAGGATACGAATGCGCCACATGACAGCGTGACAGAGACATCGCACAGTGCTTCTTTTTTGTATGCCAGCTGTGACTGATTCCGTAACCGATACGATCGAAAATGCCATAAAGATGTTCCATGTCAAACGTCATGTTATGACGAACAGACACGACATCAATGATGTCTTGTTTGAAAAATATTCTAGAAAATCCTTAAGCCCCTAGAAATTTTTGTATCGGCACTCGACTTCAATATGAATAATTATAATTGACCCAGTTAGCTACCACTCAAGTCGTTAATTCTTAGTCACTACTGATTAATCAAGACTCCGTAGAATATAAGTTTACAAGATGGCAAAAAAAATCATTTCTAGAGAAAGTTGAGCAGAAAAAATATCTACAAGTGCGGCTAGATCTCCTGTCAGCAGCATAGTAAATGGGTTCCAAAAAAATTGAAAATCGAAGGTTCGTGCCTTCTCTTTACGGAGTGTAGAATTGAACTGTGCGTGCTGTCACAAGCACGGGCACAGAACTAAGCACACAACGGGTCAGTGTCCTTCCGCTACAAGAAAAGGTGTTTTTATCACATTAACAATAGAAAAGAATTCGAATTGTATGAGGCTAACAGGTTATAAATTTCAATCAACGGTTGCTGCTAATTGATGCAAAATGACCATTTCAATCAAAACACTTTGTTTACTATGATTCATTCACAAGGACATTAAAACATAAATAGGTGACATATGGCCTGAGAAAATGATGACCAAGTGTAAATTATGGGTAGCTTGTTCGTAGTAGCCATCCATGAGAGGCGACTGACAGCTGAGTCCATTTGCACTTCTTTCTCCAGAGGTTTCAGGAAGCAGGATAAGGAAGGCGTTGGAATCAGCCTTCTAACGTTAAGCGTCAGGTAGTGCACGTTCTTATCCAATGCAATAAAAACTGGTAATGCTCTCTACTGAACTCTCCAGTACGGAATAGTATATCAAATGCCTATTAAAATCTCCAGCAACATTATTATTCAAACATGTGCTCTCCGGATGTACACCCAGTACTCTAGCAATCAAACCAACGACTTAGAATTTAAACAGTGCTGTATGTCCTGCCAGTTAGTCTGGATGAATAGTAAAAAACACTCCTGCGAGAATTGAAGTGAGTGCTTATTAAAGTAAGTAATAAAAAACCCAGACCTATCTAGTCACTAATAATTAAGTTGCACTTGATTGACGCACGCCTAACCAACGGGAGTTTTTTGTCATTTAATTACGAAGTAACATACTTTTCTGTGGTATATGCCTTGTATATAAGCGTAGAGCAGCTAGGTTAGTTACAAGGTGTTACAATAGGTTGAGTAGCGTTTCAGAATTAATACAAGAATTAGGGTGGGAATCATTATCAGAGTGTAGGTTAAAGTACAGATTGAATCTATTAGAGAAATTTCAATCGGATAGCTTTACTGAAGATGTTAGGCACATATTTTAAAAAAACCAGCGTATTATGCTAGATTCGACCAGACAAATAAGATTAGATAGATAGATTATCGTACCGATAGATTCAAAATGGCATTTTTCCCCCGTACTATAAGAGAACAGAATAGGCAGCATAGCAAAGGGATAGGCAGGGGAAATATTTTAGAGTATTCTGTAGTGCATGATGCATGTATTAACCACTTAAATACTATAGATACTAACAATCAAGTTGCATGAGACAATATAGTTGCTAGTGTGCATGTTAGTAGTGCATGCTTGGTGATATTCACCCACTGCCACACACCCTCGCGGTGGCTTTCAGGGTATCGTGTAGATGTAGATGTATTTGGTTGGTGGAAATTTGCCCCAATGTACCGTACCTCGAGTTTCCTCGCAGTGTTCTCGGTATGAGCAGGAGGTCTATGGCTAGACACCGAAATGCACTCATCAAAGGGACGACAGAAATGTACTCCCGCTAGCATCGGTAAACGTAACAGCAATTTGATGCGGAAGATTAATAAGGTACTTCCTCATGATACTTCGGATTTTGAAGACATGGCCACGCTAGGTGACGCCTCTTTCTTGATGCACGTGTATACGATGGGGCACCAGGAAAAAAAAGCCTCGCAAAAGTAATGGATACAAGAGAAATCGCTCAGTACTAGTCTCGGAACCTATTACCGAGTACTGAGGCATGATTAATTCCGGCCCCTCGTGCCCACAGCGCCCAACTCATTACCAGCTCTCGAGCCATCTTCATTCCCCTGTTAAACATCATTACGGCCCACCTCCCCTCAGGCCCATGTCGCCCTACGTTTCCGACTTGAAAAATCCCCTCCGAATGACCGAGATTCCATCCATCTTCCCGAGCGACAACCTCCATTCCGCCGGATCGACGCTGATCACTCACTCACTCCATCCTCCACTCTCGCTTTCCATAGAATAAATAACATCCTCGCATAAGCACGCGCAAAGGGCGAGGAATTCTCACACGCTTCGGTCTCCTGCCGCATCCTCCTCCAATCCCCAGCGAATCGATTTTTTTTTAAAGCTCGGATCCCTTTATTTCCGCTTTGATAAACGCCCTTGTTATGTTCACGTCCTCATCAATGTCAAGCCCGTAAAAATCTTCTGGGAGGGTCAGAGTTATGGATGTGGAGTTCATAATGGTGGCTCAACGGGAAAGTGATAGAGAGGTTCGGATTGAGCCCGAGTAACGAGTTGAGAGAGGGGGAAGAGATTTTTCGTCCGAGAGGAAGAAAGAAAGGGGGGGATCACCCTCCATCCAAGCAACGAAAATGTCACACCGATAAGAAAATGGACGGGAATTTCCTTCTCGTGCGCAGTGTAGGGTTATCTCCCTTTCAAGCCTTATCTTGAGCCCTCTTAAAATATAAAAATAAAATTTTTTAATTGTGCTCTCCAGTTTTTATGGGAAAATTCATCAATTTTATTCAGATTCCATGTCCAGCAAGGATCCATACAGCATTTAAAACTTGGTTTTCAAAGTTTACGTGAAGTCAATCACATTACGTGAAGTCTACACTTTCCAAATATATGGCGAATTTTTGAAATCATTTCGAAAATTTTTAAATTGTGCTCTCCGGTTTTTATGGGAAAATTCATCCCATTTTTTTCAGAATTTTCATGGGTGAAGTATTTTTCGCAGTTTTTAGAGCTGAAAACCTTCGCATTCTATGAAAACTTATAGAATATTCCCTTAACGGCTTGCATTCTTAGTATCCTAAACTTTTTTCAAAAATTGTTATCAATGAAGGGATTTAACACAATGAAATTGTCTCAATGTAACTTTGTCGCTGTTGGATATTGCATGAGATTTATAGAAGAATTTCTAGCCAGAAAATATCATTGTTATGACTTTCATGCCTAGCAAGGGCTTTATCCTTGATGAGATCTTACAACCCTTTAAACGTAGTGATGACACGAAATAGTTAGGGTGTAAAGAATTACAAAAGATTCGCAAGACTGGGAAAATGTATTCACGAAATATTTTCCCATATTTTCTAAAGTTAAGTAGCCATACAACTTACAGAGAACGAGCTTAGGAAATTTAATTACCTTTTATTAGGCAAATCTTTGGGATAATACGGTCCCATCTCCAACTTTATACCTTTTAATATGCATTTAAACATAATTCACCTTCTTTACGACGACTTCTCAGAGTAGATATGACAGCACTTTCGTAATTTCCTCTCCGTGTGAACTGGCATTATTCTAGTTGCATTCAATTCAACTTTTAAATATCATGCTTAAAGTTAATCAGCACAGTTACTAAAACAGAGAACGGAAGGTAATAACTACGTGGCCGGTTTAGCAAGCTAGAGATGAAACAATCAAATTAAGTACAGTGTACGTATTTTAGACTTCGGGACTAATGTTAATGCGCCGATAAGGTATATTTAGAGAACTGTATGAAATTTCTGACACACACCTTAAGCTCGATGAGCTTATGTCTGTCCGCATAAATTGATAGAGTATGGCAATGAATATAGGTACTAGCTTTTGCGTCATCATCATTATCATCACCATTGGTCAAAATTCATAGGATTGGTTAGACGCAGCTTTCCACTCGATTCTTCTATCTGCCAACCTTTTCATTGTGACGTAATTCTTCTCTTTTACATCCCTCACTACCTGTTCCATGTATCTCATAATATGCCTGCCTTTTCTAATCTTCCCGTTCACTTTTCCCTCGACGATTGTTTGCATCAGGCCATCGTGTCTCAAGATATGGACGATTAAGTTTTCCCTTCTTCGTTTTAGAGTTCTTAGCCGGCTTCTCTTTTCTCCCATTCTTCTTAGGACTTCAGCCGCTAAATTTAGATCCACACGTCCTTCGAATAAGCTCTGCGTAAATATCCCAAAAAATGAAAATTGTAGCAAACGATTTGTTCGGTCTACGTGCTACACTGGACGTTCTATTCACATATTTTAACCAGAAGTATTTTTGTATTGTTTCATTTATTTTGACCGTTGAGAACGTTTACTTTGCAAAATTTATTACTTAATAGTAATCAAATACTTCTAGATGCAAAGGAGGCAAAATAATGAACGTTAAGAGCAGAGAAAAAGTTAGGGAGAACCTTGGCGTAGATATTACACCCCTCTTAAGAATGGACTATACAGCAATAAAGACGAGTGGATAGGCTTAAAACGTAAACAAATTATTAAAAATGAATTGGATAAGAAGTTTATAAGGCTTAAAAACTTATGACTGTATATTTTCAATTAAATTTAATGTTGCGTTTTCGCAACGTTGGAAAGAAATGGGTTTACGTCCAACCCCATGCATGGAAATCGAGATTTCTCTGGCAAATTTCACACTGCCTGGATTCCACCCTAGGCTTCGTTCCAACCTGTTCATTTTCGATAAAAACATTTCTTAGATAGGCAGCTGTACCATCGGTGGTCAGGAAATTTAGCCGCAACAGGCAAATTAGATAAAAGCGCGTGGTTAAAGTATGATTCATCCACATCTATGTCTATGCAATACTCTGAAAGCTACACCGAGGGTGTGAGACAGAGGGTGAAGATCACCAAACATGTACTATTGACATACAACTAGGCAACTACATGGAAACATTTTAGATAATAGGGTCACATACAGCTTGGTTGTTAATATCTACACAGTTATAAAGGGATTGGTTGTTATTACATGCATAATGCACTACAGGCTATTCTAACAATATTTCATCTGCCTATCCTTTTGCTACGCTACATATTATGTTCTCTTATAGTATAATATGACATTTAGAATTTTCCATTTATTTAAGAGATTGGTTTACATTTATACTAGTACTAGGAATAAAGAGCATGCCAACATAAAACTCGTCAATTTCTATTTGCTGCCGTGGTAGCTTTTTCTACTCGTTTGCCACGTTGTGGCAACCCTTACCGATAAGGTTACCCGCCGATACTTTAAGAGTATATTCGCGAAATAGCGATAGATTCTGTTACGAGAAGAATACGGCCAGCGCAAGGAAACTCTTCCGCGCCTCTCGGAGGAAGTCTACTAGTATTATAACGGAACGCTTCACTGGGAACGGCGACGTGCCATTTGAAAGCTGATTGCATTTGACGCCAATGCAGCCGTCGTCGGTGGAGGGCAGGGCGTGGAAAGGAAGAGGCGTTAAAAGACGACGCTGGCGATAAGGGTGGCGGGGCAGAGTCGGATCCAACTCTTTTGAAGGAGTTGGCAGCGATAGGAGTGGACACCTGTCGGAGATATTGGGAAATAATAAAAAAAGCACTTACTCGAAAATGCACTTTTTTTTTTTGATGCTGCCCTTTTCCGATCCTCTTACCCTCGATTCTATTTCACCAGCTTCCCCATCCTGTCTCCCTTATATTATCCGTATTATCCGCCATTTGCAGTGGGAAAAAACCTATCCGAGCGAATAAGTTGCATTTTTTCAATAGCCGTCGTCTCTCACGATAAATTGATGCCCTACGCCTATTTATTCCCTCTCCTGCATTAAATAAACCCGCTAAAATGCCCACTCGGTAAAAGTGCCCGCTGTAATTTAACGCAAAAAAACGAGAAGCATGAAAATTTAGAACTGAAAATGCATACCTCTTGTCATAAACTCCTCAAAATTGGCATATAGAAAAAAATTCACTTGTAAACCGTGTTTCAATAACCCTCATTCCCAGAAATTAGAAAATCTATCGTTGTCGACCGGAAAATGTGCCGTTTGGAAAAACTTGGAAATGTCATATTTCTCAGGTGGGTATTCCCATTTAGTTTATGAAAAATAGGTATAAATTATATAATAAACATGACACAATAAGATAAGTCCGGGGATCAAAAGAGCTGTGGCTTCTGACGTACGTCTATGCTCAAACATTGAGAGTGGTGTGGAATACTTAGGTGGGTGGGACTTAAAGCTGCAGTCCTTTTAGAACCTTACATATTGAGTAAAATGAAACTGACACATAACTTTCCAAAGCACATGCTTTACTGCGTAATAAAGCTACCTCTTCATAGCAGCTATATTTTAATTGAAATTTCTATTTGATTATTAATGTCCTAAAATTCGGTTCCCAAGTTTCACAGATAAGCCGTCTGAAACATAGACCCCCTGCAAATTTACTGATACAAGTTGTACAGCAGGTGTAGAATTGTGTTTCAGAGTACCATATTTATTGAGGTTTTTAAACCACTTTTAAATAAAGGGTAACGAGAGAAGCAAAACATCATATGCTCCAGGCATTTTCACAAACGATGGTTTCCCAGGGCAGTGTCTTGCGTGAGTGCCGAGGACAGCTTGGAAATTTAATCTCACCAGAAACTTATGAAGCCGTATAGGTAACACGATGACCATAATGTTCGTGTATCATAAAATGGTCGACAATTTAAACTCAAACTACGGTAGCCAAGTTGCTTGCCCCATTAAGATCATGGGCTCGAAAGCCGCCTTGGGTACTGTGAGTATTGTGTTCATCATAGGATTAAGATTTATTTTAGGCGTTCTTCAATGGTGAGCTTTAAACTTTAAGAACCAATATAAAAGCTTATAGTCAGAATTCGCAATGTTTTGAAGAGCTACACAACAGAAAAGGAAAGTTTCTTACTAAATAATACTTGTTTTGTTACAAATATTAGGACGGTACTTGTTTGATGAATTATTTTGTGATTTTTGAACGGCAAATTTTAGAATAGTAACACTAAAAAGGCAACTTTTTTTCGAAATAATAGTTGTTTTTTTTAATAGTTTATTTTTTGCAAATTGCAGGTATTTAAATTGTAAAGGATGGCTAAAATGTTTTCAAATTTTTGCAACATCACTATTTATACAAAAGGTATACCTGCAGCATAGCTATTTCAACATATAGTAGAAAAATTGACAACTATTATTTAGCCAAATCTAATTTTTCCTAAATAAGAAGCAAACCATTCTAATTATGGACTTACGATGTACTTAGAAAACGGATATTTTTTGCGTCGAGAGATAAATAAGAATTATAAGGGTGATATTTTATTTAGCGGGAACACACCAGAAATTGCTGATTCTCTCAAGCTGCAGTTTTATTATCGCTTCACATACAAAACAGCAGAAAACTTAATTTTTCGTGTTTTATTCATACATCATGCTGTGAGAACAATAGTAGTTGCAGAGAATAAACGCTGTTGCTTGTGATTAGCATGCTTAAAAAGACAAGAATGAATGAAACCGCTATAAATTACGGCACATGAAACGAAATAACATTGAAGACAATTTAGCTCTGGATAATTTGCACATGAGTTTGTTAATTCACGAGGTTGAATTCATAAACAAGCAAAACAAAATGCAAAAATCTTACAGTGCCTTTATTATGCGCCACCAGAGAGCACCTTTTAATATTTTTATAATATAATCAGAGTGGCGTGATATCCTGGAATACGCGAAGTTATTTTTTTAGGTTCTTTTTTGAGAATTTGTGAAGTTCTCACGTCACCACTTCCTTATGGAAAGGAACCTTTCGAATAGATTTGCGATTTCCGGCACGATGACGACATATCTCCCACAGAAATTGTGCTTCCTGTAAAAAGTGCTTTACAGGAACTCCGACGAATATGAAACTTAGCTGAAATGTACCTCTTTTCTTTTTTTCGTCACCTTTTGGGGGAATGGTTGGGTTGAGATAGCTCATCAACTGTAATAGGATATAATTTAAGTGTTAGAGGAGACTAATATTCTACTTCTGTACCATTCATTGCCGAATAGCCTGAGATATACTTGGTTTGGATTCATATACTTGGTCACCTGCACTTATCTATCTATACTTTGTTTCCTATTTGATTATCCGTTTCCAAGGAATCTATCCATCTGTAGCACAAAATATTCACGGGTGTTCCACCAGGTTTAGGCTTCCATGTTGGTTAATGATTCAATACTCGAGTCGAGCATTGAAATGCAGGCCATCCATATACGTCCCTCAAAGGGTAATTTTTTCCAGTAATATACTGCACTGAACGCACCTGATTTTGAATTTTTCACCTTGATATTGCCTCTATCATTCACTAGAATCTATTTTAGCTCTTGTTTTTCAGAAATCAATATGGCGGCCACAAATAGAGAAAACTATATTTCATCTATTTATCCCTTGCTCATGTAGCATTTTTTTTATTTTCACGTACAGAATATTTATGTTTAAGGTGTTACTTCATTATTATTTATTTTTTATCTCTCAAATAAAAACTGTGCGGATGTGGATTATAAATATTTCAACAAAATTAGCAATAATTTTTTTCAAGATAATTTCACTAGTCCCACATACGCTCAAAAGAGGCGAGAAAAATATTTTTCATAAGAAAGGTAATTTTTTTAGAACATAAGAGGATATAGAAGCTTGGACCCGGTGGAACACCGCACATATATGAGCTTTGGAGCTGAAGTAAAAGTAGAATGGTTTGAATGGAAGAGCAAGGGGAAGTGAGGGTGGAGAGAAACTAGGTGTCCGCATTAGCCTGCTCTTATCGAAAAGCACCATGGGTGTAAAAGGCTTAACGTCCCTTCCAATGGACGGAGTACTGAAGTCAATTAATTTACTAGATGTTCAAATGATGGCCGCACGACCACTGAATAATATTTCTTACTGCCGATGACAGTATTCCAAGCACTACTCTAGTCCAACCTCCCCATCAGATGACGATTTGAAGAGACGTACTTAAAATAGAGATGATGAAAAATTGCTATGTAGTACGCAATATCTTTTGCCAAGGGAAATACTCTTAAGGTAAAATTCGGAAAAATAAATAAAGACCCATCATTTCTCTTTTCATTTTAAGGAAAAAATCAGGCTGAATTTAAAAAGCATTTTCAGTAATTGAATTCACCATAAAAAACTTATTGCATACATACCTCTTTATTTTCAGCTGAAATAAATCTTGAAACGTTCAAACCAAGTAATTCAATCCAATTTTATTGCAATATCTACAAGATAGAACAGAAAACGTTACTTCCAATCCATATGTGATGTCAGACGGACGCGGCGTGATGAACTGTCGCAATTTACAGAATACGGTAGACGGAAAACTTGACGCGGCAAAACCATCCTGGTGAAATAAATCTTAATGGAAAAATAGCTAATAATTTCGAAGCTGTGGAATCCATTCGTCGGTATAAGGAACACCAATTGCATTTAGAACTGAAAGGGCTCGAAATGTTGAGTCTTAGTGGTGAATATTTTGAATGCACCTGCAATGTGTCCTAATAAATAACAAGAAAATATATTCCACTCCTAGAGCTTCTGACTACGATCCAACAAAAAGAGATTAGTATGAGCATAACAGCTCATAATTCACATTACTGGACACGCTAAAGGCTCGTTGAGGCAATCGGGCTTTTACCAAATCCTTGATTTTCGCTATTTTTCCTACAAACTTGACACGGGACCTCGCAGTGACTCACGCTCTCAGAGTTAAACAAGCTAACGATGCTTGGCACGCCAATCACAAGATAGCCGGCATGTCATTAACCACTCTCACGCCTTGTAAAGATCACAAGGAAAGCAGTTATTAAAAGTTTTTTTCAGTTGTTAACATTTGTTAACGAAAAAACCCCAAAATATTCATACCAACACAGCTATATAATGGTAAAGAGAGCATATCGGCAACATTCATAGTAACTTCTTAAATTCACTCTCCAGGAAAAATTCATTTCACTAAGTCCATTAGGAATCATACTCACTGTACGGCTTCCAATTTTAAGGATAATTAAAAGCAGTTTTGTGACTCAGGAGTCGTATTCTTCGGCAATGGTAAATTGCCTGAAAATTAATTCCAACGAACATTACTAGGAAGTTTTGCCTGAAAACGAAAACATTCATTTCGTCATAATGTCATCGATTACGTTCGACAAACCAGTTGCTAATTTTGATGAAATACCAAAAGCATGTTTATCAACGTAAGTTTCTTGCTGCTAATTGCTTCGCATAATGACTTCTACAAGCCGTTACAAGGTTGGTTCTTTTAAAACACAGTTAATCAATAATCCTTTTAAAGAAAGAGCATATCCCTTCAATGGGTAACGGTTAGCCTTCGATTCTCAATAATAGGCATAGAGTTCTTAGCAAAGTGCTGGTATATAATTTTGTGCGATGCAGGGTACACTTCAAGTACACTACCTACTATATCCATCGAATAGGACGTTTAACCGTGGAACCGTTGGCACCAGGCACCTGAAGAGCAGGTTAGTGCCTTTGCTGGGTTTCACTCAACCCTTCCTACGTTTCCTGAAAAATTTCTTCCTCTACCTAATATACACTGGCCGTCGCAAATGTCCTTAAAAGCTACAAAATTCTTCATCAGTTATATGATTTCAAAAACCAGCTTCCTATGAATATACGTAAAACGATAGTAAATGCGACTATTATCCCTAACTCTGATTATTCTTGTGGAGTAATTATTAATCATAATGAAGGAAAAAGCAACAGGCTACAGGTGGCAATGGATACCCTGGTTAGATTTATTTTCGATCCAAAACGGTGGTACCACATCGCCCACGCTTCTAAGACACTGGACTGGCTCAAAGCAAGGGAAAGAAGGCTTTATGTATCCCTTGTATCGTCCTACAAAATAATCAAATCAATCTGTTCTTCCTATCTCTTCAGCACCTTCACTCAAGATGAGAAAGAACCGAATATTTTGACCTCCAGATCCCCAAGCACCATACTGATGTTCATCATAAATCATTCATAGGTACTTCAGTGAGAAAATGGAATTCACTCCCACTTGATGTGAAAAATAGCCAACCCATTTCTGTGTATGCAGTTTAAATAAAACTGCATGCACACGTATTTGAAAACAACAAATAGAAAGGTTGTAAATATTAGTTTTAAGTTTTGTGTGATATTTACAGGAAACTGTATTACAAAAATATTTATTTGTTAATATGTATCAATTGGTTGTTAAGCATTATTTTGCTACTATATAATTTCAATTCAATGTTAATAAGGACGTTAATTGTGAATACAAGATATCAAGTGATCATGTAAATTTAATGGTTATTTTGTTACTAATTACTATTAAGCAATGTTAATAAGGATCAGACATCATGTAATAATATAAATGTCATAATTATTATGTTAATTTATTATATCAAATCAATTTCAAAAACAGACGTAAATTGTAAAGATCAGACACCATTTTACGTTCTTTAGTACCTATTGCGTCCCCATTTTTCGAAGTTTTTTTTTTCTTCTTTTTTGCTCTTTGTACTTTGCAAGCCCAAATATCTTTATCAATGTGGCGAATTTAGTTATATAGCACTCTATGCATTGAAATGCCAAAAAATACCTACGACAATAAATGTTTATTATTACTATATTTTGGTCTCATCCCTTCGCAGCATCTTTCAGGCACAAATATCCTCCCCAAATTCCCCAACGACAAATTTCTTTCATTTATTCTCAGGAATTTATGAACATCGAGTTCATATCCACAATTGTCACCCGCCACACACTCACCCCGCCCCAAGATTTTACCTCTCCATCTGCGTCAATTCACTCTCTACGAAAGCGCGGGTGCTGAAATTAATCCCATTAAAAGAAGAATTTTAACCTCGCCCGACGAGTGCACTTACAACAGCCGGAGGTAGGTAGGTACCATTATTGATGCTTCTTTTCAGGGACACATAAATTACAAAAACTCCCTTCAGAAATTTTTCCAGTGTTCAAAATAATTCCTACTTCTCTCTCTTCGTTTCCTTCTAGCGTCTTGGCCAACAATCAAAGGTTTGCAAGGCCTCCCTCCTCCATTCTCCTTCCTGAGGAATCGCCCAAGATGTAAATTACACCGCCTTCCTCTTCCTGCAGCGATCTCTTCTCCCATCAGTCAATTTTCATCGCTCACTTACTATTCTAGAAACGTTAAATACCCTCGTTCATGTAATTTCTGCCCAATATTTTAAAGAAGTGAAGGTACTACTACTCTTCGTATCCGAAAAGACAGCCACAATCATTCCCAAAATTCTCCTCTTTTCTTAGACTCCAATCCAGGAACATCCGTTTTCAATGGCCAAAACTTCGATAAATGCTCAATATTATCAATACATCAGAAACTCTACCGGAATCTGGAACAGCCGGCGAGGAGCCCCGGGCGATGGCGCATATTTGGGTGACCAGGGACTTCAAACCGAACGGGCTTTAAGCGACCCCTTCGGAATACCAATAGCCACAACTCCCTCCCCATCACTTAAGAGACAACCTCTCCTGCCTCTTTCTTTCCCATGGACCAGAATGCACCGCTTCCATTCGGATTACGAATGAGGCCTCTCCGTCGAATGCCCGTGAATATTTTTAAACGCTTTTTGTTTTTGGCTTGGTAGATATTGATTCTTGTTTCCAGCAAGAGCTTACATGCACGTGGATTGACATGGACACATCTTCAGTTTCTATGAGCGTTCATCGATAAAGTCTTATGTTCACTTGAGTGAGTACATACCTGATTAAAGCATGGTGAACAGATTAGGAATTGAAGATAGATGGGCCCGTGGCTCCGGATCTGTAAAAGAGAAAGAGTAACGATATAAAGGATTGATCGCGGAATTCTAGGGAAAATAGTGTAAAGACTCTAATGAGGGAGCTAAAAACTAAATCATTTTAAACTAATAAGACTATATGCAATATATACAACACATTTAATAATATGATACAAACGAATACAAACGAGTACAAACGAATGGATAAAAAAAACAAATTACTTTCTAATACCTCCAAATCAAAGAGAGAAGCCCTCCAGTTCTGAAAAGGCACGTGTTGGTTAAAATAAAGAAAGCAGCAAAGCCCATGACCACTATAAAGGAGCAAGGTTACATAAAATACCCCTTATGCCGTAAAACATAGGAAGAAAGAAAACCTGAATATTGGTTGTGATATGAAGCTATTTACCAATAAATTAATTAAATTTACTATTCAAATGAACACTGTTTGAGCAAAGGTTAATTAATGTTATTCTACGCACGCTCCTCCAGGAAGGGCTTTTCATTTGTCTACACGAGCCAGCTCATCTATTGATCGAGTTCTGTAACTTCCAGAGCTCTGTCATTCAGGCAAACAAACGCTTTACAACGAAAGTTTGAACATAAGCACCTTATAAATTACATCTACAGTTATTATTGCATACTCCTGGTATTCACGTAAATAATTAAACTATTAAGTTTTCTCCATCCATAATGATGGAAATAAGAAATTAGACCAAATATAGAGGCATGGTGAACATTAGATGAACTGTACGCTTCAAGAGTTCGGATATTATTTACGGAAGTAATGAGCACTCCTAATGCGTTCGAATTTTCCTAGCTCTGGCCATTGCTTTAAGCTACAATAGGAATATTATCACGAAATATTCCTTTAAATCCCACGTGGCACTGCACTCAGGTGCAGGATAGGAGCTAAGAGTTGAACCAATTGCCAAACGATAAATTTTTACCATGTTACCTAATAAAAAAAAATAAATGGGACAAAAAGTTTCTTAAGCATCATTTAGATCTTCTTCAACATAGAAGGGATTATTCCTAATGTGACACATTTAAATTTGTTCCTATTGGTCAGAAAGAAGAACATGTGTGCTCATGGAAAGAAATGGTACATAATATTCTACATTCTACATATATTTAGTTCAACAACTACAAAACATTAAAAAAATCTTTGGGAATTGTTCTCCACTTAAATACCAATAATTAATGCAGAAAGGAAAACAAAAGAACGAAACTTTGTTAGGTTCACTTTATATTTAAATAGGCACGACCCGGGTTTCATAACGTAGTTACACCTTCAGGTGTAACCTATAATATAAAGTGAATTCAGGTGTAATATAAAATGAACCCTACAATGTTTCAATCTTTTATTTTCCATTATGGAAAGGTATCACATAATTAAGCCTGAAGTTATCAGCTATACTTCATGCAGAAGATAAATATAGAAACGTTAAAGAGTTTCAATTCGTCATTGGCAATCTTTTTCGGGACATCGCATTAAAGCAAAAACATCTCTAAAAAGGGTAAAGATAAGCAAAGTGAAGTATGATTTTGTTTTTTCCCGGAAAATAATATTTAAGAAGTATTCGCGTGTCAAATTTTTCCGGTGGAAGACCAGCGGAGGCTTCTTATCAAAGTGATTTGTAAAATTCCAAATGCCCTTTAGTGACTGATGAATAGTTTCAATGCCCTAATGAGGTTGCATCACGATTTAAAACTTAATCCATTTTGATTGCTAGCGGTGGATATTACTAATGGAGCATGAACGGCTGAAATTCAAAAGAGACGTTAGGCTCCACGATTTTAAGGGCTGCCTCAGTCTTTTCACGCCGAGACTAGGGGATGATTCATTTTGGCCATAGACATGTAATTTGGCTGAATGAAAACACAAGCGAGAGAAGCACATCTGATAATGCCTGTTCTTTTTATAAGTTCATTAGTAGGTGGAGCGGTATTTGGGGGAATGATCAACGACATTCACTTAATAAAGCTCTAATTCGATTTTGGAGAGGCACTTTAGAGGAAGGACGTTGCTCAAATAAATTCAACAAAAATATCCATTTAACGTTCACCAAAAATGCATGTCGGATGTAAAATACTACTCCAAGCTTTCAATGCAAAGTGCTTCACACACATCACAAAGCAAAGTACGGCGCATTGATTAGTTTACATTATCATTGCCCTCACAAGCCGTACCACAGGCAGTCAGTAAGTCCCGTGATTCAGCTTTTTAACGCAGTTTCAGGAAATAATACAGCAGGATAAGAGATGAAAAAGATCACTATGAATTCCCTTAATGTAGTTAGCGCTCTAATAATGCTTGTATCTCAACTCCTGAATGTGTATAAGTAACTTCATGTTTTGAAAAATAGAAAATAGCCTGGATAGATCACCAATGGTGTTTTTGTACTCGGTAACATAACTTTAAAATGAAGAAAAAAATGGAAATTTTTTAATAACGTTACTCATGTTTCCATTCACATGTAAAGAACTGTACCCAGTGAACGCCCTTCTACATGCAATATGTACGTAAGCATGTGCAAAGCAGCCATGCTCAGCACAGTGATTCATTGAAGGAGAGGTACGCTCAGATTTCTCTTACCCCATGACGACAACATGTTATATACTCCTAGACATGGAAAATAAATATTATTATAGAGATTTTGATAACTTTGAAGCTATCTGATTGATGTAAATCTGTCTATATCTGTTTGAATTAGAAATGTTAATACCTAGTATTCTGCGGCCACGGGCACGAGGGACCGAACCCTCTCACATACGTGGACTTCGTTAGCGGCCGGGCAAGCCCTCCTCGCGGAATTGCGTGAATTGGTTTATGTAGGACGATTTCAAAGTTATAAACTTAGTATTTGATAAATTAGCTCCATTTCTTTTTGTTTCACCATTCCATTCTTTATTTAGTTAAGTTTAACGGAGTCTCAAAGGCATTTTTTTCAACGTCATGGTTGGTGATATTGAGTCGATTCAGAATTAAAGGAAGGAGCACTACTTACTTTTTCCATGAAAGTATGCTATCTTTTGGAAGCCCATATTGCATTGAGAGAGTCAATAGAGGTGCAGTAATTTTATTGAAGATTCAGTACAAAAGTTACGGATGAAATTAGCTAGTGAAAAAGTAATGTATTAGAATTCTATATGAAAAACAAGACTGAGCTGATGCTAAAGGTAAAACCGCATGGGTTTCAATAGGTGGAGTAGGTTAGTTACATAAGTATTACTATGGACGAAGAAGGGTCGAAATAATAGGGAGAAAATTGCGAAGATGAACTGAGTATACAGAAGAAAGAAAGCAAGTACAGGAGAAATCATGATAGGAATTCTAAGCAAACAAATAAAGCAAACGTTTAGCTAAGAAGTCACTTAGCTAAAGTTCACACTTTAGCTAAGTAAGCCGTTCGTTAAGTAAGCAAACTTGCGCGCGGAAAGATTGAGAGATTGTAAACAAAATAAGAAAGATTGAAGGAATTAAAGATGTGATTCTAACGAAGAACTGATAAAGTACTATGGACACAAATGGAGAAAAATGATAATGTAATAGGTATGACTTAGTAGGGGGAGTAGGTGAACAAAGGTGCCAGATAAGAGGGCAGAGTTGGTGGATGGAAGAAGTAAGAAAGGATGGCGGAATACATAATGAAATGTAGAATCCTGAGGAGGAAATACAAAAGAAGGAGAAAAAAATTAATGGGGTTCAGATGTCGTAAAAAGTGTTTGAGAGCAAGTTCAATGGAAGAGGGAAATAAAGTTAGAGAAGTTGCTAAAAAACTATTAGAGAAGCGATAAAATTTGCGCGAAAAACACACTGGCAACCCTAATGACGCATATAGTTTAGTATGTTTCTTAATATTATTATTTCCGAATATTTAAATCGCGTTTTTTGGTTTTCCAACGGCAATTTTCTCCATATCCTGGAGGTGCCTTCAGGTCGGATGGGCATTTTTGAAAATTTTCCAGCCTGAAGATGACTCCAGGATGAGGGCAGAAACTTTGGTCGGAAATACAAAACAAGAGTCGGAAATACTAGAAAACGAAAATATAAATAAATTGAATGTAAGTCGCAAAAGCCTTCAAAGAAAGTTTAGCATATTATTTTGAGTCATTTATTGTAAAAGTATGTTATCTGCGCTCACCTTAACTTCAGTTGAGTGTTCTAAATGGCGTTTGTCTTTAATGAAATAAGCATTTGAGTGAAAATTAATTTAAAACTCGATTAAGGCTAGCTAGTTATTCAGGGGAGACAACCGACGGCCGAGATCATCTGCACCATTTAAGAAAGGCAATCGAGTAGGGACATTTTAGGTAGCGGATGAAGGGTGAAGAGAAACACGGTGTTGGCATTACCCAGCTCTTAATGAAAGGCGCCGAGAGGGCCATGGCTTAACGTCCCATCCGACGGACGGAGTACTGACCTCGTATTATCTCCTCAAATCACTCAAGTAGGGCCCGTTATACCTTTGAAACATCCGCCAGTGGTGATATTTGAACCCGGGTCCTGGGGATGGGAGGCGAGTTATCTAGGCACCATACCAACCTAATCCCCAAACTCGATAAAGGCGAGAGGGAAAAAATATTCGCCTAAATCTAATTTTTTATTTTATTAGAAATTTGAGCAATATTTTATTCCACAAAAACGATTTTAATTGCGAATACCATTATTCTGATGAAAAAAGCAACCTTCCAGTTAAACGAGACGAAGCGAGGAGACCAATTTTGAACGAAACAAAAGAAATGGTAATATTCACGTGTTCGAGGATGATACAAATTTACGAGTGATTTCATGAAGAATTAATTTATGATTGAAATCACATGCCTTCCTCAAGGCAATTTTTTTAATTCCTGTATTAATTTCCTTTTTCGACTGACTTTGCAATCGCCAAGGGTAACAAATGAAAAAGGTGAAAGACTATTTATCTCATTCTTGATGAAAGGGCCTAACGAAGCAAAACCAATTTTGCTTGGATGACATTTTTGAGATTCAGAATTTCGGAAACTACCATTTTTAACTTTTCGTTTGAAGGAAATGAACGACTGGGGAATAAAATTTTCTGCACTGATTCTGAACTAGAACTTCACAGAGCAAGAGATGATTTCTTAATACGCTTTCACATTCAGCACTTCTAGGAATTCAGTGACTGCAGCCAACTAATCAGAAGCTTCAGAAGCTTTTTGCCGAATCGTTACGGAGCACAAAATTAAACGAGCAGTCCATTGAAGAGAATCGGTGATTGAAATTTTTTGTTCATCTTTCAGCTTAAATACTAACCACCACATAGGCGAGAAGTACGATGTTATTGGATTTATAATGAATTTTAGCGATAGAATTCGAACTAAATTACAACATCATAACGTGCTATATCCTTCTACGAAGATACATACTCCCATGAGAAATATTAATTAATATTATTTGTGACGCACACATGGAATCGATTTGGTTAGAGGAAAAAGATGAATAAAGATTCTAATATGCAACTGTTGAGCATCATTAGACTAGGAGAATAATGATGCACAACGGTGAAAATTATTCACCGCTACAAACTTTGTTGAAAAATAGTTATATTTAAACAACTGCATTTAATAATGGGGCAGAGATTTGAGAGATACTAAAAAAAATATTTTATCGCAAAGTAAGGTGAATGTGACAAAAAAACAGGGAAGTAATTTTGAGAAAAAGAGCACTTCTCCAAGGAAGAGTGTGACAAATTTAGATTCTTTCCAAGATAGTCAAGTTTAGATGGAAATATAACATTTAAAGAGAAGAAAATATTTTTTTCTTTAGGGGAACAGAATCCCTTGCCGAAAATTTAACCTAAAAAGGTATTTATATATATGCTATTTGATGTAAGCAGAATATAGTAAAAAGGTTAGCATAAGCTTACCAAAAGGTTTGAATCGGTGAACAACCCCTCCCAGCTCAATGATCTCCCTGACGTGGTTCCTTTGCTTGGTGCTACCCAGGCACTCACTTCTCCTTTGATTATGCGATACCCGCTTCAAAGACGGGTACCAATTTCACGCCACTGACCCAAATAGGACGCCTAACACTGGCCCTTTTCGGAAATAATATGGTAAGCGATATGCCATAACAGCCGCGTTTCAGTAACCGCAGGTACTGCGGTCTTGAAAACTTTCCTATTTTCAGTTGTATTATTAGCAGAGCATTATCGTGAATAATGGATTTCATAACTTTCAGTCACCTTTTAAAGGGCGTTTTTCACTAAACTTGACGGCCTCATGCATGTACAAATCTGTGAAATGTGTGGAAAAACTCCCCAAATCCACGGAGTGCCTGTTCTACATCCACGCACACTTCAAGTTTTGCTATATAGGTATGTACTGCGGCTTTATGCGGCTATATGTACGACGACTTTTAGGTCACATTACTGATATCACCATCTTAAAGTTTAAATTATAGAAATCGGAGCACATATTACTTATTGACATGAAGAAGAACGTTAAATCGATTTCAACATCTACCCAAGTAAATAAGAAGTATACCTAATTTTTTTTATTTGTTGGAATTTCCACTCTACAGCAATTTCCCACCCCAAAACCCACAAGTCCATCTCACGAACCTGACAGCCCTTCATAGTAATATCACACACCACAAGCACATCACACAGTCACTGTTCTCCGTCTATCTCTATTCAATAAATCGTCCATATTTTATCCCTTCTATCCATCCTCACTCCATCCTGCCAGGACTTTCTTGGTCTTCCTCTTCTGCCTTCTGGTTCCCATTTTAGAGCAGCTTTGGGAATTATTTCATCTCCCATCGTTTGAATGTGCCTCAACCATCGTCTCCTTCTTGCTTCTAAGGTCTTCACCACACTCTTATTACCTCATTTCTGCTTCTCTCTTTGTTTTTGATTTCCTAGCGAATCTCCTCCGAAGGTCCATTTCTGTGGCTCGAAATTTATTTTTTTCTCCCTCATTTAAAGTCCATGTTTCGCCTCCATATAGCATTATACTTCCTATTATTGATTTACAAATATTACGTCTACATGTATGCCCAAAACTTTGTCGAATATAATGTTCTCACAGCCCTAAAATAGCTATTAATGAGTCATCCATGAATGGAAAAAGAATAATCGAAAATGGACCTGTATCAATTTCGCATAAATCTTTCATAACATAACTAAAGTTGCTAACCGAAAGTAGTTGCATAGAAAACAGTGTGATTTAAGCCTTAGCAAATAATTCTTCACACTTTGATTGACATAAAATTCATAATTTTAAAACTCAGTGATGAAATAGAAATGATATCAAAACGTCCCATTTGGAGATAATTATTATTGGGCTAAAAACAGATAACACGAAGGAATTTATTGCAAGCACACAGCAACTGTGTACCTTAAACTTGGCTATCCATTAATCTATATTTTTACACCTTATGATATGTAACTGATATTATCTGCATGAACAAAACCGTAAGAATATACAAGAAATTCATTTTGCCTACAAAATAATTTAACAGAGGCTTGTTCAGCTAAGATTAACGGGCTTACGGTAGAAAATAGCATGTTTTTGATGCGTTAGTTAGTATTCATGAATATAATACTATATTATGTATGAAATGGACATACTAAAACATAAATCCAGGGTTGCTTCCAATCCACGCTTATTATCTAACATTTTGAGTGTAGTGTGAAGATGATCCATTAAGAGCAAAACCAACCAACAATATTTTTAATAGATTTATAGATAGATTTTTATAGGTGAAAGAGACAGTGAAAATTCGTGATAATAGTAGGCAACTGTTACGGTTATTTCAAACTTAAAAAATGAACCGCGGATTAAACTTATCATAATCTTCATGATTACATTCGTAAGATACATAAGTATGGGGAATTTAAAAAAAATGATGCATTTATCCCCTTAATAAAACAAAAATGTTTTTCTCCAAAATAAACCGTTTAGTAATGGTATCCTTGATTAATGTTTGTGACCCTATGTCACGCAAGATTCATCTACGGCACGGTAACTTGCTATTCCCACGGTGGAGGATCGTCAAATTTAATAAATATTGCCTTTCTGTAATAAATATTGCTGCCATAGGAGAAACCTGGTTTTTGGCACAAACCATTAGTAATTTGCGAATAATGCTTTACAAAAGTTATGAGCTGTTGCTCAAAATTGTTTGTTGTAAGCAGACGTTATATACAATAGAAATGGCATGAATCGACAGTGCAACGGCGAAAGAATATGCGGATAAAATCGCATTGAGACCTGTCAACGTGGATGCCAAGTGATCTTGTTAAATAAAATCGACCCGAGTATTCACGGAGTGAAGGTTTCATAAGAAAGCTGGCGTTCTCCAAAGAAGGAGAGAATTTCTTTGAGAATCGTGGGGAACTTACTGTCAGAAAGTATTAATGCTCACAAAAACTCGTCTTCGACGCTGCAGGATGAATAAAATAAATAAATACATAAATAGGATTCCAACCCGAGCACAAGATGGGGATCTCAGATTCAAAGCCAAAGCATTCGCCTGCGATGAAAAAAATAACTCGTAGTCCATGACTGTAGAGACGAAAATGGCTGACTGAATTTTAGAGATTTTCCCTCGCCTCATCCCACGGTGAAAGAGGCAAAAAGACCTCCCTTGGCGCGTGCATATATATCCGCTTTGTCCGATCTGGAGAAGGAAAGAGAGACAGACGGAAGAAGAAGGAAGGCGGCATTCAAAGCGATTGCATGCGCAACAATGGAACCCATTTGTTGCTATCGGCGACGCCAATGAATGGAAGACACCGCACTGACGACGTCACCATCGATCGATCTAAAACGAGTTCCACGATCGGTTCAAGTGGAGCCTTGGAGATTAAAACTCAGGAGACGCAATGACATCGACAATGAATACATGCATCGGTTAAATGACTTCCCTCTAGGGGGAGAGCGAAAAATATTTATTTTTTTTGTAGACGTCGGCTTCATTAAAAAATATAAAAAAAGGAAAAGCGCGTGGCGAAGACATTTCAAAAGCACCTCCGCGCTTCCTCTATTTGATTGAATGTGAATCTCATCCAATACAAGAAATAAGAGAAAGGGAACGCTGACTCATAAGTCCCCCGCGTTCTAAAAGGATTTCCATTTTACTGTTTAAATTAATTCGTCAGACGCCGTGACGTAACAATGGGGCTTCCGAGGGTATTAAGAAGACCGAGATAAGTATTAATTCGAAATGGATTGAGGCAGATCCATGGTGATAAATAATCTCGGCAGTCGATCAAAGCCTTTCCTTGAGGAGAAGAAAATGAATAATCCTCTGACGTTTTCCCAAAAATAGAATTTAAAAAAGTCATATGAACATGAGAACAGATGTTTCAATATTTTTTAAATGATTAATACTAAGTCATACATTAATTTTGGTGCCTCGCGATACTTATGAATTGTGTTCTAAATGTTGGAAACTGAGTTGCAAAACTGACATAGAGATTGAACAAAATAGGGTACAGAATTTTAATCCTCACTATGGATATTGAAAGAAGGAAATACGAAAGTTGTGATAAGTTTCCATCAATGTTGAAAGGGTACCTCTTGTATTAATGACAAAGCGATCACATTAGTGATCGCTTTGTCATTAATACATGAGTCACAAGAGAGTCATTAATACAAGCCATTAATGCAAGCCACAAGAGTCATTAATACAAGAATCACACCACACAGTCACGCAACCTGTTATGGACTGTTACTTTTTTTTAGAATCGTCAGTAATATTTGATCTTTCCCTTATTGAAGAAAAAAAAAACTTATACAAGTCAAACTTACTTGTGCGTATCAGCCGTTATGTGGCGGAAGCGATTAATTATGATTCAATAAATGCTTTGTTTTTCCTGAGTATTTATGCTTGTGATTGACGGTTCCGACTTAATTGATTATCTCAAGGTATTACATAGACGCATTCACTGGTATGCATGCTATGAAGTGAAAGGGAAGGAGGATATCTTGCATATCGCGTTGATTGGAATGGAAGACAGCCGAGGAATCGCGAGCAGAAAACAAACAAATTATCATTTTAGGTGGTTGTAAATGACCAATTGCTCTCCAATCCAATCCAATTCAATTGCAATCCAATGACACTTCATTGGAAGTGGACAAATGATAAATATTCTTTTCATTTCGTGATATTTAGCTTCCACCACATCGATCCAGCGTCAAGATGAGTTCATTGATTGTGCACAAATGTGTAATCAATTTATTCACACTATTTTTTATTTGTTATTATTAAATGGAACCCTCTCCCGTTTTTTAATTTCCATTGAGCATATAAATATCGCGTTGATGCATCTGAAGTGAGAGTAAAACAATTTATTTGAGACTGAAATGAACTACATACATACTTGATGTTTAGATCCACGACTAGTATGTTACATTATTATTCGTTATTAATTATATAATACGTTATTAATTGGAGTGTACAACATTTGCATTTAAAACTTAAAACGTATCGTTGAATTGTACCATGAATATGGATGAATTATTATAATTAATATTTGTCATTGTGATTTCTAGATTAAACATTTTATGTTGATTTAATTTATAGATTTCCTGTTATGCAGAGTACTTGAAGAAACGTTTAGATTTTTTATATGACTCTTCTATAGTGCACTTTGCATTATCCGCGTCTTTTCGGAACACTGGCAATTAAATCGACATTCGTCTTCTCTAAGCGCCAAGAATTGTCTTTGTTTACATTCCAGCCCATGTTAGCTTCAAAAACCGCCATGTGAGACCTTATTCTGGTAACGAAATGATTTCAAAGGTAATATGAAAAATACATTTTCTAAATTGATTCCAATGTAGAGATTTTTGTAGACATAACTTTCCAACTTAACTTTAACTTTATTGACATTTCATTGACATTTTTATCTCCTAAATTATGTGGGTTTCTCTTAATGTACTAAAGTGTGTAATATTTAGAGGCTGATCTTTAATATACATTGTCTTTATCGCATAATGTCATCTATCCATTTTTTCATCCATTTTATTCATCCATTTTTTTCCTCCCCTTTGATTTCGTGATAAAGTTTTCTCGCTCAAGGCAAGGCTTAATTTTTTTACGCATTATATTCTTTTTATGTAATAACTCAACCCCAAAGAACAACACATGTTGATTTTTTGTTTAAGGGTGTATAACGATATAAATGAAGAAGAAACATCTATGCCCTGGGTAGCGAAAAAAACTTTCAAAATAACCGATAGCAAAGGGTCTCAGCAGTTTCTGGAATTTAATAACTACATTGTTGGATAAATTTTCTGAAAGAGGAACTCCAGTAAATTATTGCAGAAATGAATAACCAGAGGTAGATTGCAAGATAAAGACGGTATTAAAATTATATAATATCCACATTGTACGATATCTAATAAGACAAATGAAGAGCCATTAGTTAGAAGGAAAAGTTCAAGACTACCATTGGACACTGTTAAACCACTTCATGAATGTGCCAGAGAAAATAGAACATCTCTCGCAATAAAAGTTAAACAGGAAGAAAGATTGGAGTAGCAAAATTAAAAAAATACTTTGGAGACAATCTTTTTAGGTCTTCCACCTGGTTTAGAAATTATAGTCTTCTTTATGGCAGTCATAGATTGGTACCTCTAAATACCTCCTCTGAAAACCTCCGTGTAAATGCCCAGTGGCATTTACACGGCCATCATTGTATGAGGCCCTTGATTGGTCAGCTCAAAGACGATTACTTGATCTGGAAAGGAACAGTATTTTCAAAATGGGATTCCATTATTTTCCCTTGTCTCGGTCTTGACTTCGTAGAATTTGCCAATCATTGTAAATGATAAAAATAACTGCCTTTTTCCACATAGATTTTCATAAAATAAGACGACATTAGTATTCAAGTATTCGACGAAGCTCGTCATCGTCAGGTGATGGGGAGCCTGAAGATTAAGAACTTCGTCTAAACCTAGGTCGTCTTATTTTATTTTAATAAATCTATGTTGGAAAACAAAGTTATTTTTATCATTTACAATTCCATGAATTGCTGTCAAAAGAATTTCCTTGATACCATTATAGGGAAAACACCTGATCCTCGATCAGAATAACTTCTCCAAATGGGAAAGTTATGCGAAAGAATCGAACCGCTAAGTACTCAAACTAATAATCGCTATATGAATAACTAGGGCCACTGCTAAGCAGCAACGGAGTGAAAGTTGAAAATTGAGGTTGGTTGAATTGGTGGCGTCGCCACTATGACTGGCAAATAACTCACGGAAAAACATGTGAACAAAATATTTATTTTAAGGATCTGATAACCCAAAGATTCAAACAGTACTGTGACGGCCGGTTTCAAACCTTCACAGAATAATTAATGACTCGTTATCGTAATATATAGGCACGTTAGGGAGAATTCTCTTTCGTAATATAAAGGCGCGATAGGGAGACTTCTCTTTTGACCAATAAACATTAGGGTTAAAGCTTCGTTTACTCTCTCGTTAATTTAGCAGTGATAGATACCTCCGCTAATCCCTTGTTAGACCTCATTTGGAATACAATGCCAATATATATGGGATTATTACGAAATAGGCTTAATTAATGAACTGGAACGTGTGAAGCGAAGATCGCCAAAATTTGCGAGTTATCCTTATGATAACTATATTAGCGCCACCTGCCTGTTAGATGAACTAAAATGAGAATCATTGTCAGACTGTAAGTTGATATTTAGACTTAATCACTTAAATAAATTCCAATATAAGACACTCAGTGATGACAGTCAAAATAGTTAGCGAGTTCCAACTTACTATGGTAGACTGGACCATAATCATAAAATTAGAGAAATTCTTTGACGAACTGACAAATGTATCAAAGGATAGCGTGTGTGGTTGCATGTTGACATCAGGAATTTCAGGTAATTCAACTAAGAGCATGTTATTGCATGCTTGCGTAAATATTTTTCATCTTTTTTCAAATTGTGAAGTTCAGACGAGGAAATAAGTACTAAACTTTTTTATGCGTGATATGTAATGCATATTTGGTATGACTTCAACCCCTGACCCACACCTTGATGGTGGCTTGCAGGGTATTGTGTAGATATAGATGCAGATGTATTGAGCCCGTAGTAAATTCAACTAGCATAGGTACTCGTAAAATTATGGTCTATCCTTAAGTGTTATAGGACCTTGTCGGAGCGTTCTAGGGCACCTGGGTCCAAATGGTTTCAGAGCTCCAACCGCCGCGGAAATTTGTCGATCCTAAATTTTCCTTCGACTGGGGGATATTCTACATGAAACCTTCACATGGGAGACTGGACCCAAGCCAAGGAATAAGAAGGCCTCCAGAACAGCCAGAACCCTCGATCGTTACAGGGTCCAAAAAATTGGTTACCCTCGTGTCCGTAAAACTTTTCTGAATTTCTGCCCATCTTCATCGCATCACTCCTTTGTGAAAAAAAACGCTATGCAAAAGTGTTTACGTGAGGGAGATCCTTGAGGATCAGGAGCATTTTCTGTATTGAGGGAGGGAAGCAGGACGGTAATTTTAACATCCATGCACTAAAAGGTTAGTGATAACAGTGAAATCATAAAGAAAACCGTTGTAAAATTAATTTCTCCTATTTCAGTACAGATTTTCAGTTTCACTAATAATCTCAAGAAAAATATGAAATTATATTTTATAAAATCCATTTCACTATTTTTACCACCAGGGTTTAGCTTTAAATGAGTTAGGCTCTATAAGAGTCCAGGCCTGATTTACTCTCTTCATTCAAAGTGGTCATTCCTGAGACCTAGTACTATTTAAACCCTCTTTGATTTTCACTTTAAATAAATGTGAATATCCACTATTCCTCACTTTCAATTCAAACCCCTGCTAGTTTTCTCTTCATTTCCCATCACTTTCCCTCAGTTGCAGGATTCAGAGTCCAATATCCGTCGGTTTTTCTATCTTTACCTTTGAATTCCCTTTGCACCTCTCTACGGATATCATCATACTATTTTCTTCATTTTTCTGTCCACGCCTCCATTCCCATCCAAACCTATAGCTATACATTTCCCAATTAACTCTCGTCCTCCTCCATCAATCATCCATTTTCACGGAATCGGTAAATATATGAGCAACCGTAATTTCTATCGCATAATCAGCCATATTTTTCCGCATAAAGATACGTGCATACTGTTAGCGCTATTCACGGATTTATAAGGTTTGCATTTGGTTAAAATTAGGAGTATTTAAATGAATGCTTCAGCTGTGTTCACTTTGTGAATGGTTTTTTTATTTATTCACGGGTTTTTGCATTTGAACCGATCTGGGACATGAAAAGAGGAGATATGACGCTTTTGAAACCGTCGTTGATTGAAAATTCTGGGTTCATAATGTTATATTTATAACATTTTGCTTAAACTGAGAATTTGACCCTTGAAAATGACACGACAGTGTTGAAACCGGTCGGGTTCTACCAAATAAATTGTGTGGATGAACTAAGTGAACTCGATTTTATTCTCGTATAATAATGAAATTCTACAAAGTAAACTCGCAAACCATGGATAATTTACAACCTTCTCCCAACCAAGTTCTAAATTTTATCCATGTGGCATGAAAGCAAGTGTCTAAAATTACAGTTCAAAGATGACACACAATCAATGTGACACTCTGTACAGTAGAAGTTGTGAATATACCTGTCGACAAGTACCTGGTTTGAGTACGCTAAATCTGTACTGGGTAAGAAGAATTGAATTTACACTAATTGGAATCAAATGCAACAACACGTATCCGTAGGAAGTGCATTGACGCCACTGTCATGAAGTTGGAGAATTAAGACAAACATTACATGCATAAAAAGCCAGAGAAAAACTTTTTGCCGAAGAGATGGGTCCTATAATCCCAAAAACCCGAACCTGGCCTCATTTTCATCAGTAGACAGACATTCATATACAGCCCCCTTCTAACCTCCTTTGTTTCTTCCGGCCGGAAACTCTAAATAAAATTCTTATTATTGTAAAGACCCAGGTATGAGTCCAGGCAGTAATCACATGTGTGCATTGGAATAAATTTTTTTGTAAATGAAAAATGTTAAAATTTCTTATTACAATTTATATTAATAATGTTTCTCCTTCCTATTGAATTTCAACGGGCACCCTCAGCTAGTACGTGAATAAATGTGAGGAGTAAGCAATCAAAGCGAACTAGATCATCTATGCTTATAAATCATATCAAATGAATAATGCCCCTATAGATCATGCAAAAGCATTACCAAGAGGAAAGCCGATACACGCTGGCATTTTCAGGTCGTATTCCTGGGAATGCAAGGATCTAAAATCTTGATGAAGGCCATCAAAGGAATAATAGAACGCGAGTTGAACTCGTACCTACCTGGATTGAAGGTTTATTACGATGTAGGAAAAGCAATATCGCCTAAAAGGACACTCATGGAGAAGGAAATGGAAAACAATCAACAGACGATTATGGCATTCATGATTTCAGAGCAAGTATTTCATAACCGTGCCTATAACGTATGCACCTCCGTTCCAAGGCTTGCATTGTGTGCTCAACAGTTGAGAGAGTTAGTCTCATCGTGTATAATGACCAATAAATCTTGATGCAGCAGAATAGAAGCAATACCAACGGCCGTTGATAATAAAGGGTAAGTGACGTACTTTATCATCTTCAGAATGCAAATAGATTGAGGAATGGCAAAAATGAAATGCAAACCTACGAAAGGGCGAATCCGGGGAGATAAAAAAACTCTACTTATTCCCACTAGATACTCACTGCTCCATGAATTAAAAATATGGACGAAAAATGAACAGGTCGGGTAAAGCGATAAGTTTTAAACTTTATTAAAAGGAGTTTAGACTAGTATTAAATGGAAATCAAGAATATAGCGGCATGATAAGACTGCTACACAAATTTAAATATCGACATTGAAAACCACAACTAAAATGCGAGTGCTTAGTGCTTCGTGCTTAGTAGTTCTCTGAATTCTATTTTCTTCCTGTAAAAACACTCTGGGTGGTAAGATATGGGCCCTTGTAAAGGGACGGTACGATAACTATATGAGAGTAACCAGTCTATTAAATGAATTAAAATGGGAAACATTGTCAGATTGCAGGTTGAAATGTAGACTTAATCCCCTAAATATATTCCAACATAATATTTTCAGTGATGACGATAAAAATATTTTTCGAACCCCAACTTACTATGGTAGACTGGACCATAATCACAAAATTAGAGAAATTGATTGCCAAACTGACAAATTCAAAATGTTCCTTCTTTCTCGTACTATTAGGGATATAAATAGCGGTAAATATGAGTGAATCAATGTATAGCATTGGTAGCTGCATGTTAGTATAAGGATTTTAAGGTAACCCGACTAACAGCATGTTTTTGCATGCCTAATTTGCTATTTTTATCTTTTTAAATCGTGTAGTTTAGACTAATATATAATAATACTAAACATATTTTGTGTGATAACTTAGTTATGATTAACGGTTAAAAAATAAACGATTAAAATTAATCTTTAAAAATGTGTTTAACTATTTTATTTAATCGTTACTTCATAGAAGAGTTAACTTTTAACTTTTAATCGCTAAAATTATGCATTAGCTGATACAAAACTTCAGTTAATTTTTTTCGTTAATGTTTGGTGAATGCGACTTGTTCGGGTGCAAAGGTTACCTAATAGATCAATGGGAAAATAAAACTGTATCTAAGAATGCAAGGGTAGTTGGGCAAGAATGCAATGAATAGGCCCAGGCGAATACACCCAAATAAAAGCAGGGCTGAGGGCAGTGGCCGCTTCGGAACGCACCCTGAAACGGGAAAACACGAAACCACGCGAAGACAATGTCCTGGAGTGTTCGTTTGCCTTACTCGGTGACATCATGTCGTCAGTACGGTCAGTACTACAAAGTTGAAGCCGAGAAAGAAGGGCACCTAAAAACCTGATACGGATAACGCGAGAAAAGGGGCACAGGCACACCCTCAGCATCTACTGTAACTCTATATAACTAAGCCGTTTCCACTACAATTTTACAATTGTGAAGGGATACTTCACATCGCTATGTGAGGATCGATATCAAAAACTAACCTTAAAGCAGATTTTAGCGCTCGGAAACTATCTTTTGGGGCAAATTACAGGCGCACCATAGTTCGTCAAATAGTCTTACATTCACGACAACTTAAAAATCCCGTAATCGGACCCCCAACTCAGAAAAATCGCCGAATCCTTTCAACATACACTAGGAAACCTGACCAAGAACACCCTGGACACTAAATGGAATTACAACGAAAATCCCCCCTGCAAATATTTGTAAACAAACGAACACGAATGGAAGAAACCACAATGACCATCAGCGTTTGCTTTGCTTGTCAAAACGAAAAAAAATATTAAGATTACGGCTATTGGGATATTTTATTCTTCATTTTAAAAAAAACCATCAAGGTCTATAACAACACAGCATGCAATTTGCAAACATAAGTGAAAAAGTAACTTTTAAAGTAACTGTTACTTTTTTTAACTTCGACTTTTAATCAGTTACTTTTTCAAAAAAAATTGAAATTTTTTTTCTTTACTGTAACTTAAACTAGTTACTCTTTACAGAGATTAACCGTAACTTTGGTCAGTTAATTTTTGTGGTACCTTTTCCAACTATGATGACATGTAATGCATGTTTGGTGAGAGTTCACACCCTGCCACACATTTTATGGTGGCTTGCAGGGTATTATGTACAGGTAGATATGCAACAGATATTGCCCATAAATCAGTTTTGAAAGAAACCCGAAATTTAACTGGCTGATATAGTGCGTGAAATAATGGATGTGTGGTCCTTCTTTTAGTTTCAGGATTTTCCTAAAATCAGTATCGAATAACTGACAGATCACCTTTGAATGATAAGTCCACATTCGTCAATATAGATGCCAGTCTAAAATGTTTCCAAGAAACGAGTCGACGCTTGAGATGCATATTCCCGCCCTATCTCACAGCTGATAGGACATATCGACGTTTCGTATCTGCTCTAGATGAATCTTTGGCGTTTCCATTCCAGTGAAAAAGCCATTAGATTTGAATCACTCAGAAAAACCATGAGGCTAAGTTGTGTCAATCAAATAATGTTTGTCGGTGGTTATCTTTAGAGGAACGCCATCACATGACTTTATGATGAATTACATTATTTTTCTGCCGGAGGAACCATAAGATGCTTTTCTTCAGTCCTCTAGATGGTGTTCTCAACACTACTCCCAATAGTTATTATCTACAACTACATAATACCCTGCAAACCACCATAAAGGATGTGGCAGGGGGTGAATTCTCACCAAACATGCACTACATATCATGTATAAAAAAGGATTAGTATTTATATAGGTACTGTTCAAACTACACTATTTAAAAAAAGATAAAAATAGCAAAGCATACATGCAAAAACATGCTGTTAGTTGGGTTATCTTTAAGTCCTTATACCAACATGCAGCTACCAATGTTATCCATTGCTACACTCTTACTGGATATATTTAACGTTATTCATATCCCTAATAGTACGAGGAAAAAAGGAGATTTTGAATCTGTCAGTTCGGCAATCAATTTCTCTAATTTTGTGAATATGGTCCAGTCTACCATAGTAAGTTGGGGTCCGAAAAATATTTTTAACATCATCACTGAAAATATGGTATCTTGGAATTTGTTTACGAGATTAAGTCTAAATTTCAACCTGCGATCTGGCAAAGATTCCCAATTTAATTCATTTAATAGACTGGTTAGGCTAATAAGGTTATCGTACCGTCCTTTTACAAATCTTGCCGATCTTCGCATTATTTGGCAATCCAGAGAACTCTGCTTTTCCCTATCCTAAACTGGTAAATTAATCATCTTTAATTCCTAAATAAAAAAATAACTTTTCGTAAAAACGAAGTTCCACGCAATGAAAGTCTTCAAGATACATGGATTTCATGTATCCATGTATTTTGATTCATTTCTAATGATGCTAATTCATTTTAAATTGATTCAATTTTACATTATTCAACAGCAATTTTTGAGATTCCTTCCATCAAGCAGCATCGATAGAATCAGTTGATGAAAATACCACAACAGTGTATTGAAGTAATCAAAGTGATTTTCTAAAACTCTATTTCATTAAAACTATCAGAAAATTCACCCAGCATAACAGTGTTTTAAAATTCAACGAAAACCAAATTTATAAAAATGCAAATCCGTAGTAGCACAAAATAATGCCCATTCGCATGCAGCTGCGGTAAACGGACTTAAGGACTGCAAGGTGCATATTTGGTGTAACTGATTTCGACACCCGAGCACGCATTACCTAGGGGCTCGTTCTCCGAGGGGACGACAGCCCCCGGCTCACTTCGAGTTGGGACCTTCTCGCACAGGGTGGTGATACGGTGGAACAACTTGCCGGCCCCTCTCGAAGGCAGCCCAGCCAGACTATTTTCCTCCCAGTGCATAAATTATGTGTGCAAAGTTTTAATACATGACATTTGACATTTAAGGGGACTGGCTCACTGCGGCCTCAATCTTAGGATTGTTAGTTTTAGAAGTTGTTTGCTAGTGGTGGTTCCTTTTCCCCATCCACCTTTTCTGAATAAAATTCCGAAAGCAGTCCGCCCAGACTGAAATGTATTATTTTTTAAAACTTTAATCATTATGTATGCAATTTTTATAATTTTATTTCAAGGAGGGTACACCGTGACTCTACGATTCAAACTCCCGCAATAGAGCAATGTTACTTAATGAAATAAATAACGATCCAGAAAAATACCTATATGGAAAATAATCTATAGGGTGATAACGCATACACAATAATTCTATGAGTATACTATTATATAGCGTGCTGTAGTTGCATTATATTTTTTACAAGCTCTTTTAACTCATTCTGATTTCGGAACATGACTGACGTGTTGTTGCCATGTTTAATTTACAAAATGAGAATACATGCCCAATCCTTCTAATACGTATTTTAAAATAGGTTAAATATTTTATTGCTTAGTTTCAAACTATTCCCTTGCAAATACAACTCTTTATTTTGAATTTTATTAATATTCATAGTTTTGTAAACTGTTTGGCAACAATGACGCATTCGGAAGCATTGGAATTAGTTACACCATGTCAATAACATAGAAAAATTTAAATTGCATAAAAAATATAAGAAGGACCTTGGTAAGGTATATTCCTAAATTAAGTTAGTAAATAGGCTTGTAAGCACGTCCCGCACAAGTACCGTTGTCAATGATTACAAAATACTGCAGCGTCACTTTCATGTAACTACGGATTTTCTGCTTTTTCGAGCAAACATTTATTAATATCAATTAAACAAGTGTGGAAAGGCGAGCACTTTTTCCCAATGCTAAATTCTACATAAAAATGCACTTCTTATATTAGTTTTTCGTCAAAACGACATTTATCATTACATTAATTATCTGCAAATTTTACTGCAATATCTATGCTCTGCCGTATAACCACTTATAAAATAGCTAATTTTCAACGTCTTTTTTCTTCAAATATATGATGGAAAGGCCTCATAATTTTATTGTCAATCGATAGAAGGGCCAAAAAATGATGTCCTGAAATTTTCACACAAATGACATCTACTTCATAATTCGGTGAAGCCTCCTTAATGAAAATATGGTGAAAATAAATAAATACAGATAAATAAATGAGGAATGAAATTAAAATGAATATTCCCAGTAACATTTACAGGTTCAGGCATTGATCATGCTTTTATTACATTTTTATTCTTGGATTTTTGAAAATATCCGTATATTTTTCACTATATACGCGTTTTCTCGATACGAATGTTGTAATTCTTATCTTATATACCATTCCTCCTCAACGGTATCGAGATTAATATTTGATATTCAAACGTGTAATCAAGGCATAAGTTTTCTTGTCATTAATCTGACGACTCGCAGACTTTTATCCTGGCTGCAACCTTTAGGCTGTGGCAAAATTTTGGGGAATATTTCTTAGACGTTTTTTATTTATCCAATTAGACTTCCTCCACCATTATCAAAAATTATTGGCACTTTACAGCAAATAGTCCTTAGAATGGACTACTTCCATTCTCTTGCACCATTTTTCGGGCGTGAAAGAAATTCAAAAGGTGGTCCTGCAAAATGTTTTTCATTTCCCCTCAATAATTTTGCGGCTCCGCTAGCTGGTTTCCCGGCCGTGGCACACCGGTTGGGAGCCACTGCTTCAATGTGATCAAATGGAAGTCTATTATGAATTATTGGTTTCATATTGAAGCCGCTTATTTATCGTGTTTACTAGTTTAATTAGGTTAGTCATTATTATGTATCCACGAATGCATAAAATAATGATTTAACCTAAAATAAAATATTTAAGCCATTACTGGAATATTTAGCTTTATGACCGTTCCTAATGTATGCAAAGTTATCTATACTAGAAGACTGCAATTTTCAAAAACAACTTATAAGAGGTTCATCCTGTGTTGGTGAAGATTCAGTCACTTGATTCCTATGACGCACTAGATAGTACAGAGGAAACTAAGACTACTGTAGCTGAATTAAAAAGCAATATGGAAAATTACACCTTTCGATACATGGACGATGGATGGAGTGAGGCATGGACGATGAGAGCAGCGGAGAATAAAAGAGTGGAAGTATTCGAAATATGGTGCTACCGAAGAATGATGAAGTTAAAATGGATCGACCGAGTGATAAATGAAGAAATTTTAAGAAGAGTGGGAGAAAAGAGAAGTCTGCTGAAAACTATAAAAAGAAGACGGGACAAACTAATCGGCCATATCTTAAGACACGATGGCCTGATGAAGACAATCATCGAAGGAAGAGTGAACGGGTAGAATGGAAAAGGCTTAATTAGGTTAGTCATTATTATGTATCCACGAATGCATGAAATAATGATTTAGCCTAAAATAAAATATTTAAGCCATTACTGGAATATTTAGCTTTATGATACCAACACAGGATGAACCTTCGTATGAGTTACAGAGAACAGGTCGTAAAGGACGTGAAAGAGAGGAGCTACGTTAATATGACGTGGTTGGCCGATAGAAGTGATAAAGTAGAGGGCTGCGTCAAACCAATCCTAGGATTGTTGACCCATGATGATGACATATTTCGATCAATATTATAAATTAATTTACTAAAACGAACTTTTACAAAAATACCACTAATAATCACACTTCTCTAACGACCCGGGTTCCGAACCAATAATCGTCATCATCAGGTGAAAAGACGTGGCGCGAACTCTCTATATACTATAAAGGCCAACAAACGGAGTTGGAGGTGGGGGTGGATAGAAAGGAGTGGGCAGGGATCGGTGAATCAGGGTTGAACTAAATGGTGAGTTGAAAGACGGCGGGAGAATTGAGGATTGGGAAAGGAACGCAACTGCCATCGGGATGGGGGAGGAGGCGGGAAACAATTACTCAGTGATGAGTGTTGCTCCAGGGTCACCCATTTTCTATAAAATTTGCAATCGCTCGTGGGAATTAAGCTCTCGTCTCTGACCACACATGCATAAAATGTTCCAATTGAAATCACTATGGTGGTCATCGTACATTATACGCTTGTCGAAATTACTCTTATTGTCACATTTTGTAGTCAATGCTTTTAAATGTTCCTTGGTCCGCGTGCTAAAATTCCTCGATATCTGTCCGACTCTAACCCCTTCACAGTCACCGCACTTTAAGCTGTACACACAACATTTGGTCATCGGGTCTAACGGGTCCTTGCATTTAACAAAAATATTTCTTAGGGTGGAAAGCGGTTTGGTTCGTGATATTAGAGTGATTATTAGAGGTATTTTTGTAAAAGTATGGTTTAGTAAATTCCTTGACAATGGAATACCACCATGTTACAGAAGACGAAGTTTTATTTAATATCATACCTTTCGGTGTAAAAAATTACTAAAATCTCATTTTGCGATTATCAGTATAACTCATCTTTCCTCAAATTATTGCTCTTATGAAGTATTCTACTAAGCTCACAAATTTAAGGGAAAGATGACTTTACCGTTTCAAGTTGACGAAAAAGGGTACCTAATTGCACAGTGAGCCATAGCTTTTTCTCCAAGGTCATATACCTACATGCATCAATTGCTAATTATCTTAACTTCATGATACGGCTGAAACAATTTGATGCTATATGCTTCCAAATCAATAGCGAGGAACTGTTGCTTCTGCCAATGTTTTGATAATTGGTTTCTCCGATAGCCTTCAATTTTTCATTATATTCAATTATGGACCCTTATCTCTAGTGCACTTTGTTTCTGGCCAAAACTACATCATAACTTAACTATTTACCCCTCTTTCTTTCGTCTATGGGTAAATTTCCTGGACCTCTTACTGACTGAAACTGCCTATAAGTAAGACAAACAAAATAAATTCTTTTCCATCGTCAATGAGATTGCTACATTTTCCACATTTTGATGAAGTAGGAATGAATGAAATTACGGTATCGCCATAATTTCCCATAAGTCAACAAAATCTCTCACTCACGTTGCTAGGATATAAAATGCGTCGATCTTTTGTTTCCTTGACAGACTGGAAAATTCAGCTCACTCGCCTGGATTTCTTCAGGGCAGCGTCGAGAAGAAAAACAACTGATTCATCGCTTCGAAGGGGCCAACAAAAGGTTATCCCGGGCTAATACCTTCTGAGAAATCGAAAGGCATGAATCATATCTTTCAAATCAGTTCAGTGTCTTTCTTCGAGGGAAAAGCAATTCACAACCCTCTTCCTTTCTTTCTCAGTGACCATCTATCTGCCTCCACATTGCCGAATTTCCTGAATGGCTATCTACTTTCTTTATTAATGCTTCCTTTTGACTCGGCCATATTTTAGTCGTAGAAAGCCCACAGCTTTCCTACGCCTAAATTGAAAATGATGTTAAGATTTAGGGAGACTATAAATAGCGTATAGTGTCTTTATTAGGTTAATAAACACATGATTAAATTAACTAAGAAAACCTATTCCTGTCTCAAAATAATTCTGTCAGCCTCAGTCGTCCATCTCAGTCAGTCTCAGTCATCACATTCAGTTTCAAAACCTAGGTCCGTCTCAAAATAATTTATTTGCTCTAAATCGAGGCATCAAGATATTTAATGATCATTAGTATTTCAGATCATAGATCATAAATCTCGATAATGAGATCATAAAGACCGTGAGTATCAACACGTGTACAGTAGCCATAGGTTCTGTTACCCTAAACATGCCCTTTGGAGCTCATGAGTGGTTGTGCGTTTTTAACATTATTTGCTTCAAAGAAATATTCTGTTATAAGTATTACCGAAAAACGAAATAAATAACCACGGTTCTCAGGTCAAAAAATACGCCTAAATCAAAAAGGTTAACGAGTTTGGATCCAAAGTTGGGATTACCGCAATGCGTAAACAAAAGGATCAAGTGGTAATCCTCTTAAATGTTGCTTCATAACCTCAGCAGTTAGAGAAGTATAGAAAACTAATCCTGTTTATGCTAAACGCTATGCTAAACGCTATGCTAAATGCTATGCTAATTTATAATCATTGTCAAACTGAATTTTAATATGTATTTACATTACTAATCAGCATTATTTGGCTAGCAAACAAAAAATATCCCATTTTAATAAGTAGATGTTTGTATGATATACGCTACGACAGCACTAATGCACTGAAAAATGAAATTCATATCACATTCAACATCAATTTGAAAAACCTGAACAAAAAAAATATATATATATTTATCGCTTCCATTGAATTGATTGGGATCAATATTTATAGTAATATCGTAACAGTTAGGGCCAAACCAAAACCAAAAAGAAATTCTTACGCCCTCCGAAAAAATGATAAAAATATCTCAATGATTTCCCTAAGCCAACTTGATTAAAGCAGAAGTAATTCTGGATTACAGCCATCAAACACCAGGCTGAAATGGTAGGAGAATCTTACGGCGTACTAAGTCGTATGTGGGACGCGACAGAATGTAATCAGGGCAGCTAGTCCTTGGTCTCTGCAGCCCCCGGATGGAGCTTGATTCCCGGCAAATTACCCAGCGTGACTGCAGCTGATGCCCAGGGGCAACACACAGTTTCCCGGTCTTGACCCTCCGCACGGTCATGCACTGGGCACTATTACCGGTGCTTCCGCTATATAAGAAAACGTCACTGAATCCCCGAGGACGTTCTGTAAATTGCACGTTTCTCATTTTCCTGGCAAAAAAATTTACAAATAACAACTTTAATTTTACTATTTTGTTATCATTACTACCATTTCACTATTTTCCCTACCGTAGATTGAAGCACAGATTGAATCTATTGTAGAAATTTAAGTGAATAGCTTAACTGAAGATATTAGTTTTTATATAATAAAAACCCCTGCGTATTACGCTAGATTCAACCAGATAAATAAGACTATAGAGGTATAATGTCGTACCGATGAATTAAGATGTCATTTTTCCCCCGTGCTATAAGGGAATACAATAGGCAGCATGGCAAATGAATAAGTAGTCTGTAGTGCATGGTGCATGTGTTAACAACCAATCCCTTTATAACTTGTAGATAGTACTAACCATCTAGCTGCATGTGGCCATATTATTTAACATGTTTTCATGTAGTGGCCTAGTTGCATGTCAATTGTGCATATTTGGTTATCTTCAACCCATGCCATACCCTCGCGGTGGCTTGCAAGGTATTGCGTAGATGTAAGATGTAGATCATATTCTGATAAAAATGTCACCGTAATTCCCAATCGAAACAATCTTCCCAGCCTAAAACAGAAAAGTAAAATATTACTGATATAGTTTTTAAGCATGATGGAATTCATGAACTCATTATTTTGATGATTAACGACTACCTTTATTGCTACCTCTGCCGGGTATAGTTAGCGTTGAGGCTGCCCAATAAAGCCTCTCTGACAGAGCAAAATTACTTGCATCGCTGGTGATGGTAATGGAATCTTTATGCTGAAAATATTTGCCGAAGAAAAAATGATTATCCGTTCTCCCTCCGCTTTCTACTCGTATAACCATATTCGTACCATTTGATATGAGATTCTAAATTAATAGAATGGCACTTTTATCACCCTTTCCCCTATTACTGCTCTTAACTACTCCATCAAGTCCTTATTAAGACCTTGGAAACATCGCGGTCATGGAGAACTATGCGGTTGCTCTCTTTGGATAATAACGGTATATCCAAAGCTAACTACCATGGATGTTGGATATGTCCTCGTCCTTAAAATTGTCTTTTCCCTTGAGTTTCGTTTCAACTAAAATGTCAGTTTTCGAATTAAAGCATGGAATTGACATTTTATATACTTGTGCATCCCAAAATATGGCGCATTAAGTTTGCGGAATGAGACATCTAAAATTAGGGTGAGAAATACCATTCACCAAAATCAATGGTATTCAAATTATGAATTTCACTTGAAGCAACCAAAAAGATGGAATGAAGTAAACCAAATAAAGGAGCTATTGGTTTCAATAGTGAATCTAAATGTTCTAATGGCCTTAATAGAATTAGAATGGTTCAAAAATTCTTCGACAGTAACTTTACGGTATTCTATATTTATTCTGCCAAGAAAGTAGATAACATGCACCATGAAAAGCAAAAGTTGTGCTTTAATGCAAAATTTCTAACATTATACCAGCAAATATATTCAGACATACGAGCATTCAATGAGGTAATATATGATCAGGTCACATTTTACTAACATGCGAGCATTTCTCTCGAAACGTAACATATTTTTTAAATAATCTGAGAAGATATTTTTAACTATTTTAGGCTACATGAAACTAGAGATATTTTATTTATAACCTAAGCATTTCTTAACTAGAGGTATTAGAGCGAGAAGGAGAGCCGACAAATTGCAGCCATTAGTACAATTTAGGAAAGGTGGAATTTATCATCAACCACATTTATTTTTCCTTTGTACTCCACTTCTGTCCATCGACACAATAATACATCGTGGCCAGGGGTGTTTCGACACTGCCCCTGTCAATGTTTAACTCTATCTCTCGCCTCTACCTGCCGGGGGCAATGGTCTTTTCTATATCAACGGCAACGAGCATCGCCGCTAGACGCACCGATGAGACCACAGGGCTTGGACATAATTGGCGCCAGACGGCAACTTGCAGGTCGCCATACGCCAGCAGATTCCGCCGGAATACCCTAACGCGTCTCCAATTACTGCGGCGAGCGATAGCGCGTGGCCTGGAAGACGTGCGCTTGGAACGCATCCAGTGATGCACGTTTAGCACGCATAAACCATACGTCTTATGATGAATTCACAGACCCACAACATAAAACTTTGCGACACGGAAGGAACAAAATAATTTAACTTGGTGCGAAGGTTTCCGCGGCGTTGTTCAGATGTTCTCTGCATCTCGGGTTCTGCGTCCGCGTTTTGTTGACTGGGGGTGACAACAGTTTCGCTAGCCGTCCTGCTAGCGTCTTCAGGTCGAAGGTGACGACCTGAAGACGCTAGCAGGACGGCTAGCGAAACTGTTGTCACCCCCAGTCAACAAAACGCGGACGCAGAACCCGAGATGCAGAGAACAACCAAAATAATTTAACTTCACGAAAAAAATTCTTCTTGTAGAACTGAGAGAAGTTGTAATCCTGGAGATGAATGCGATCTTAACTGAATAATGCCTGTGACGAAATTTCAAAGAAACTTGCCTGTAAAACTCTAAAGTACAAATACTCCTTAAATATAGTTAGTACTGTATTATTTGGTAATTAATGATCTGAAAAATATTTATATTCAATTTCATAAGGGATGAGTTTTCTACGCCAACAGTTAGCGCTTTTAAAAACAACGGAAATGAAAAACACGCTCGGGTGTAAGAGTGGGCGGGTTGCGTTCAAAAAATAGTTTTGAATTTGTTACATTAATTTATATAGGAATAAATATGAATTTGATTAAAACACTGTATGAAAGTTATTAAAACACTGTATGCGCATAAAGGTTAACAACAGGGAAACTCATCTTAAAGGTTATGATGTAGTTATTTTTCCGTAATAGGGACTAATTTGAGGAATGAGTGCCACCCAATCACTGAAAAATATGTTTTAAAAATCAAGTTCCTTTTGCATCAACATTCTTTATTTTGCTTTTTCTGCAATATTTGCTCCACTATGGGTACCCTAAAATATTTTCAATTTGTTGGTTTAAAAGGATAACTCAATACATGCCTAATGTAATAAAATTACTTGCTCTGCGAAGTATAACAACATGTTCAAAAATTTTCTGCTATGGTTTTATTTTTATACACCTACCTCTGTTCTTAACTTACTTGGAGGAAGGTGGTTGGCAAAGAAGGAAATGTCAGATGATGTGGCGGAACTACTTTGAGGTCCGTACTCGGCAATTTGTATAATTTCAAGGACCTTAGGATGATTTGATAGTTCGATTGGCCACCAGGCCAAAATCAGGGGGTTCCGGGTTCAAGTCCCGGTCAAAGAGTATTTTTCTCTGTGGAAATTCTACTATTGTGCAGTTCAGTGTGTAACTCTTCTAAAGTATTCGTGACTAACTTTTAATCCTTAAATCACTACAGCTTTTAAATCAAAGCTGTAAAGTTAGATGTTTCGATATTTTAAAGAAAATTTATTCACTAGCAATAGGTTTAAATTACGGTAGAAATGTTTACGCTAAGATAAAGGCCATTATTGCAGATTGTTTGCAGATAGAGAATTCTACTCCTGCTATTTGCCAAAGACACGAAGACAGGGGCAGCTAAGGGATGGGCTAGAAGGGGGGTTTCAATTCGCATTTGTAATGCGCCTTAATTTGTGGAGATTTGGGATTGAATCCAAGCTTACGCGCAATGGCTTTCCCATAATTTCTAGCGCATTGGTAAAATGGGGAACGCTAACACCACACTAAGATAACATACCAAACTTGGGAAGGATTATATTTGTATGCAAACATTTCTTCGGATAATCAACTGTAGATCAACAGAAATGCTCCAGAGTATTTAACGCTCTCATAAAGCCTTCCCAATAGAGATGAGCTATAAGGATAGACGGAATACCATGCTTTGCGTTAATATATCAATAGGTTCTACATTATAGAGCCAATTCGATACCAAATCGTTACCCAGGTATACCAACCTATATCAATAATTTTACTTCTTTCCGATGAAAATGAGATACAAAAGGATTAAAATTTTATATACTGCGCATAATGCTTTTTCGTTCTTATGGATTTTTCCTGAACAATAAATGTTTTTCTATGTATGTATCTAAGGGAACTTAGATGAGAGTACGAGCAATTTTTACTCAGCAAACTTCAGTTGTTATCACGCTAACGTGTATTTGAAGGACTAATATTATTTATTTACAGGTTATTTCATATCCTTTAATATTTATTGCACATTTTATTTCATAATATTATTTACTTTAAAAGGAAAATATTATATGCGTAAAATTCTCTGTGTGTGTGGCTGTGAAGGACCTCATTTGACAATGACAAACATCGCCCAAATTGGTTGCAAAAAATATACCAAAGACTAAGGTTTCGGGCTATTGGGTTGATTTTGACTGCAATTTTCCCTTTCAGGACGTATTCCTGCTAGACTTTGTAATCTTTTTGCTTGCAATACCTTTGAGAAAACGCTAGCTGGAACGAAATGAAATTATTTCATTTAGGACAATATTGATTGGTCCGAGCAGATTGGAAACTCACTCCGTGACCGAGGGACACTGATTGAATCGAAGGACCATTCTGTTTTTAGATTTGGCGGGTGGGTCTCGGTGTGCCAGTGCTTTTCTTCTTAAGAACGCCACAAATACGGCAGGAAACCCTAACAAATCCACCAATATATTTCGTTGGAGTCCCTTATTGGATGCCGTGTGGATATCTTTCCAATTGTGGCTCTCCACCCTTGCGGATGGGACGCAAAACTATGGATCACTAGAGTCATTCATTAAGATTCAACTATTTCGCCTCCATTACTCCTTCATCTCCAGATTTTTTCCTTATATACCTTTCTGCTCTATTTTGGGGATCTTTAAGCGTGGGACAGACTTGAGCCTCCACTGACTATAATTAAAGGATTCCCAGACGAGTTACTCCCTTTATTTCAAGATTTCTTCTCACTTTTGCGAATTTCAAAAGAGAAACAATGACCAGTCACCGTTCAATCATTTTGCTTATTCGTGATAAGTCTCGGTACGAGGTGCCATAACCGCATGTTTGCTAACTTTGGCGGAGATAAAAAAATAACAGTTTCAATACACGAGAGATTGCAGTCATTCAATGGAATACGGCAGTAAAGCAGCTTGATTGGAAGCAAGCCGAAGGATTGCAATGACACGGATGAAGATGGCCTTTAGCGAAATGAAAACGGGTCATGTGTGCAATAACTTTTTTCAGCGAAGGGTAGAATGTTTCCTTCTCTTTTTGGCGCAAAGCGCGACTTATCAGGTAGGTATCCGTTACTGTCTATTACACGTGAGCACAAGACGGCAATGCTTGCAAAAGCGATTGGAAGGAGGGGGCGAGGGGGAAAACCAATAATCGATAACCTGGCGTGCGCCAGTAGGACAGCTAATGACTAGGAGCACACCGCGAGCACCGCCGTGGGAAATGATTTTACAGCCGCCTTCGCCGGGCATCGAACGGGACCACCGTTATGAGAGAGCCTCTATCCTCTCGGCCGAGAAAGGGGCTCTAATAATAAGGGCCCCTGCAGAGTCAAATGTGAGACAGGGAACGAGCTGAGCTAGTAGTGCAGGTCAAGGATTCGTAGAGGTTTCAGTCAGAGATGGAGTTAGATTTTTTAGAGAAAGTGTTTTAGAGATGGAATTTTAGAGATGGAGTTCGATCTTTTAAGATTTTATGATTCCGTTATAAACAGCATCCAAGAGTGTTAAAAATCGCCAGAGAAAAAAGTTCTCCTGGACCGGAAATCGAGACAGAATTCCAGTCCAAAAGGCATCTTTTTAAGAGGACCTATAGAATCTAGGTTGCATTCAACTTTACAATATTTTATTTCCCTATTTTCAACCCGCTTGCTGTACATAATGACAGCATAAAACGTGCAGTGGTAGCTTATAGTTTGGAGATAATTTATAGGATCTATCCTCGAGGACAGTGGCTTGTAATAATAAAATACGGTAGTCCTCTTTTAATTTACCGATTGCTTTATCTCAACATACCAGACGAATGGAAAATTGCATAACTAATCTCCATATTCAAAAAGGATGAACGACAAAAGCAAGAGAACTACAGCGGTAATAGCCTACTAATTGCAGCTTAAAAATATATGGCAAAATCATTAGGGAACGGCTCCAAACAATTTCTGAAGTTTTATTCCTCAAAAAACAGGATTTTGCAAGGTAAGATCAGGACGATATTTTTACGATTTGACCATATTGTCGATGTTCTTACTTTAAAACTGATAATAGGAGAAGGTATAGAATTTAATCTGGAGACAACCTTGGTCTTTTTATTAATACTATACATTATAGCCTTAATCTTATACATCACCAAAAGGCATTCGACAGCATTCATCGAGAAAAAATTTGGTCCATAATGGGAAAACGAGGATTCCGAGTTGATTTAATTTAAACCATTCAATCTCTCTATAACAATATAAAATTGTAATTGATACTGGAATTGGCAAAAACCCAGCACGGGAAGTTGTAGCAAACAATGGTGTCAGAAAAGGGTGCCCTTTATCATCTAATCTATTTAAAACCTACGTAGTAGGTGACTATCTACGAGAATGGAAAGCATTTTCAACACCAGGAATACAAATAAGAGGAAACGAATTTTTAATGTTCCATGCTATTTTCAGATGATCAAGTCATAATTAAAGATAATGAAGACCATTTACAACTGGATGTACATAAATGAAATCTGATACCTAGAGGTTATAACTTGAAAATATCTGTAAACAAAAACAAGACAATGACATGCCTAGGAAAGTGCCCAATCCAAAATAAAATAATGATTGCAGATAATATCTTAGATCAGATACCACACTTTAAATATTTGAGATGTAACAACACCTATGAAGAGGACAAAGGCATTTTAAATAAAACGACTAATTACCAAAGAATATTTGTGACCATGAGAAGATCACTGAAGGGAAAAACTGCAAAAGCACCTCAAATAAAATTTTACAAAATAATGGCTGTCCCCACATTACTATACCTACGGACCAAAAACTTGTACACCTAAAAAAGATTCTTCAAGGACCTCAAACGGATTGAAACGTCAGAAATTAAATTCCTGAGGTATGTGAAAGGCTGTACATGCCTGGACCACATAAAAAAATGAAGGCATAAGGAAGAATTGGAAGTAAAACCAGTAACAGAAGTAGCAAGAAATTACAAGGAAAGATTCCCATAATTTTCTTAGAGCATTAGCCTTTGGAAAATGAAGTGTTGAGAGACCAAGATTACGATGGCAAAGCCAGAACAGGCAAATTGCCCAAAACTGGAAAGCAAGAAGAGATACCTAGCTTCTATCCTTCTTAAAATTTGCTTTGCGACTGCAATCCTGGGTAGCGTGGTGGTCGATACACTGGCCCGTTAAACCAAAGGATCGTGGTTTGATACCCGGTCTAGGAAACTTTTATCTCTAGCAGTTTTCAACTCAATGGTAGAGCTAATTTCTTGGCAGAAACTGTTATGTTTTAGCAGCATTGGGGCCGGCTAAGAAGTCGGATGTAAGTTGTGAAGATGGTGAAGAAATGGGATCACAAAAATAAAGTCATGTCATTTGTTCGCACTCATACTAGCTGAATCTCTCTGGCGTGATATTTCAGTGAGTTGATGATCCGGACTGCTAACTGGAGGTCGGGAAATCAAGTCTTTGAAGGATGTTGACTATACTAATGTCGCGTTCTGGATACCAGATCATTTTGGGAAACCATAGAGAAATCAACACAATGCTCTCCCTCTACGTGGGAGAGAACTAAAACATGATGAGTGACTTCCACTGAGCGCGGCTACTTCGCGAGTTCTATCCTCATCTCCACCATGTTCTGCTATTATGAACTTTATTGTTTTTTTCGTATAAAACTGTCCCTCTAATAAAGCAAAAAAAATACAATTCCGGGGGCTCTATTATAATGAATTACTTCCAAAAACGTACCGACTCTTTAGTGACATGGGACTTGTAACATCTGGAAAAGATTATTTTAGGCAATGAGTAAAGTCATGAATATATGATAATGAGATAAACAGCCTGATTTAAGTTTAAAATAGAGCAACAATTTGCCTCACTTATGTGGCTGCTGGCAAGCAAATGTCATTTTTCACACCAAGCTGCGTTATTTCAAATGAAATGACGAGTGAGCTCCGCCGTGAAAATGACAGGCAACGTGGTAAAAGACAAATCGTTGTAATAATCTGTATATCCATGGTTGTATGTTTTATGGAGTGGGAGGAATTATTCCAGAAAAGATATTATTTTTAATTGCATTAACTAAAAAGCATTATCTAAATTATTTTGACTTATGCTTACCTATCCTCTCCATAAGTTCTTAATTTTTGCCGACGTTGAACTGTATTTTTGATCAACTATTTCTAGCCTCCAAATGCTGTTTATGAACAGGAAAGCTTGTTATGATTCAAGTCATTACATTTGAATTTACCTCCATCCTTTTCTTGCATACTAACAATAAGTGTGCCTTTAGGTGGTTTTACAACATGAATGATCATGCGCATGACAGTTATGCCTCGAGTAGAACGGAGAATTTTATGCATGAAAAAACATGTGCATGATCTAGAAATATAAAATAGAAATTTTTCTATATTTGATATCATGATGACGTGAGGTATTGCATGATACGAGCCCAAAAACTGGAGACCCCACAGCAGCTCACTCTGCCTCTATCCTCAACGTCAATATATAAATTTATAACTCTAATCCAATACTAAGAACTGAACGATGGAATTTATAATTATTGTATAATGATACTTAACTAGTATACTAGTAGGCCTGATGCCCTTGCTTTGCAGGCACGTTTCATAAGCACTTCGTATGCAGAGGGAAGGAAATGGCTAATGGGGTCGTTTACCATATTTTTTTACTGCCGAATATGATGGAGTTCGTAAAATAAAAAGACCCGTATTTTTCCGTTTTTTGATGCGTCAATTATTTCTCGAGTTATAGGCGTCGAAAAACTAATGTTTTTAACCCTTTCGGAAAAGTGGGTGTGGTGCAACCTCTGACGTATAACGACTTCGTCCAATCACAACTGAGCCCGCGAAGCTACTTCGCCTTATCGCAAAGGGGGGGACACAGCTGACTCTGCCAATCGGAGCAGTTACGACATCATCTGTGCGAGCAGATCTTCCGAGAATCCCCCTCCACTCCCTCCCCTTCCCATACGAGCAATCAAGGACGGGAGGAAAGTGACGTCAATGTTATCACAGCAGCATTTTCGGTGGGCGTCACATTTTGATTATTTTAATTTTTGATTTATGAGTGAATGGTTATGGTTAGAAGATTCATTTTTTCACTAAATTTCTTTTTTCGTTTCCATCTAACAATTTCGTGCACAAAATTGCGATTTCGGTTCCGAGTAAACGCCCCCATTTATAAATAGAGAAGTGTGTCCCACTCTAATTACTCTGTATGTTTTTGTACTTTTTTCTACACCATATTTTCAGTATATATTGTCTTCCACTCTCAAAAACCACGTGTTTTACATTTTTCTCTGCGCCACACACTGCTAAAAATCAAAAACTACTACCAAATCATACAGACAGAGGATCCTCACTCAACGCACCAAACCTCACTCTTTTTAGCTCAAAACTTGGGAGAGAACAAAACAAAACGGATACAGAATGACAGACTGACTGACAAGCTACAAAATTAATACATATTTGAATTAACCTGCTGATTTAGCAACACCCATTAATACATAATACACGTTTTATAGCCTTCTTTCAACTATTAGGAAGGTACATACCTACTTCAAAACGCCTAGCTTTGGAATTAACATTTCATACACAAGATCGGGGCCGGTAGGTAAAAATTGTTTTATTGTCCATTTACACATCGAAAAGGTCAATTAATATTTTCATGTTTAAAAATTGATTGATGAAACTTGTTCCACTTTCTTTAACTGCTTCAATCCAATTTTTGCCCCTTTGTCAAAAACGTAAACACATTTACTTAGAAAATAAACAAATTCGCATAGCAACCGATTTTCCATGCTAAAAGCTAGGGAAAAAACCATTTTTTTCTTACAATTTTTCTTTACACGGCAAACCGCTAAAAATCCAAAACTACTACCAAATCATGCACACAGAGAATCCACACTCAACGCACCAAACATCACTCTTTTAGGTCAAAAATTAAGAGAGAACGAAACACAACGGATACAGAATGACTGACTGACTGACACACTACAAAATTAATATTATATAGGCGAATGAAAGGAAATGTGCTTCCCATCAATAACTCATAGAAAGCATATGCCTCAGCTAAACATAGGAAGTCCCCGAGGCGATTGAAATTTATTTGGGATATATTTTCAATCCTGGCGTGTGCAAGGTACCTGGAGGAACTATGTGGATCATATCACAAAATCTATACTAATTTCACCTACCAATCTTTCACCACCTACAGCTATGCCAAGGGCATTCTCATTGATAATGTTTCGGATGCTACAGAGTAATGAATTTTTCATTCGTGATGCAATAAATCGAGAATCATTGAGTGTTATTATCACTGACGGCATTTCTCCGTTGACTCTGCTGCTATTCAGGATTTCACTTTGCTGTCGTTTGTAATCACAGCTACCATGTGCTGGGAAAAAATAAAACAAAAAACTTGTATCTAATTTTTAAACAGCCCTTCTTACATATTCCGATTGACACTTCCACACACACCGGGAATAAAATAATTTATTGAACTCTCATTCACTGCTGCTAATTGCATGAGGGCAATGTACAATTCACACGTCACTTAACGTGACAACTAGCCAAAAAAAATGGAAAATATCAATATTATGCTTGACCTGAACATCAAAGGTAACGCTTGTATGTGGAAAATGCTTATCTCGTCGTCGTTTCGTAATCAAGCCAGATTTAACACAATATTAAATATCTTCTCCGTCACTCAAAAAAAAAATTATGTTAGGCCTCACGGTCCTTTAACTCACGGTTCATCTTCAACCTGGCCTAACGTACCTCAAAATCTATTCCTCCTCTATACCCAGTATCTTGACCAGACATTCTTTTCTGCGACACAGATTATGATGGATATTGTAGCAGTGGAAGCTAAAATTATAATTTTCCGACCATCGAAAAAGCTACGTTAATCGGAAACCTGCGAATCGACATGTAATATCACTGTAATATTACTGGGTATCCATTTAGGCCAGGAATCAACTTATTAAATCAGAAACTATTTCACGTCACCGCTTCTATTCATCCACGAATTAATGTTGTAATGATTATTCGCAAGACCATTCGTCATTTAGAAAATACGGCCTTTAGAAAATACTTAGCCGTCGTGAAGGTTCAATGAGTCATTAGTTAACATCAGAATATATGATCTACATCTACAAGATACCCTGCAAGCAGGGGGTGAAGGGGGTGAAGATCACCAAGCATGCACTATTGACATGCAAACAAGCAACTATAGGGTCTCGTGCAACTAGACTGTTAACATCTATAGTATTAAAGGGATTAATACATGCATCATGCACTACAGACTACTCTAATATATTTTCCCTACCTATCCCTTAACTATACTGCCTATTGTGTCCTCTTATATTACGGGGGAAAAATGCCATTTTGAATCTATCAGTACGACAATCTATCTCTCTAATCTTATTTATCTGGTTAAATGTAGCATAATACGCTGGTGTTTTTAATATGTGCCTAACATCTTCAGTAAAGCCATCCGATTGAAATGTCTCTAATAGCTTTAATCTGTACTTTAACCTACGCTCTGATAGTGATTCCCACCCTAATTCTTGTATTAATCATGAAACACTACTCAACCTACCGTAACACCTTTTAACGAACCTAGCTGCTCTACGCTGCACACTGTCTACTCCTCTGATCAAACCTAATTCATTTGGATCCTATACACTGGCTGCATACTCAAGGTGGGGAATCTTTTGTCTTTTGTCGCTCTTTTGTCTTCTCATCAAGCAATATTTTTATAAATGATGGGGGATCTTGCCCACGTCCACGTAGTGATGAATCTAAGCCCACCATCCCGACAGTCTAAATGGGCGCGCAAGAAAATTTGCTTCGCTAGCGACGCAGGAAATGTCTCGCAAGCCTCAGATGTCGTTTCGGCGTAATGCCCAAACTCCCGTTTCACAAGGTGCGATGGGATCTGTGGGGGACGGGCGAGCATTCCGCTTTGCGCGTTCCTCGCCGCATATTTCTCGCTGAAGTGGACACGGCCGACCCTTGGGTTACTCCCCATCCGACTCACACCTTCCGCTCCAGAGCGTTCCACAACCACGAACGCTCGAACCGGCGCCGCCCCAGCGGGTAGTTACGGACACTGGAAATCCGAGGGCACTCACTCCCTCGGCGTGGGTCTCTTGCCTTGAGAGGTCACAAGGAGTCGAAATGACGACACCCTTTTTCTTTACGAGAGGGAAACTCGAGAAGGGCGGAAGGAAGAAGAGAGAGGGCGAAAAATGGTTCCTCGGCGGAGGGACCATCGTAGTGAACGACCCTCGCTCACGGCGTATAAGGCTGGGGGTCACGTGGAGGGGTTTGGAGTGAACGGGGTCCACTCGCATATCCGTCCCCTCACTTGCGTTCGATTTCCCCTTTCCAGGAGACCCTGGGACGTACTCAAGCTCCCCTTGCCGTTAAGCGGCAGAAAAAGAGTCAAACGAGTAATCTCACAAGATTCTGTGAGAGGGACGAGTTTGGACGGCTCGATGGAAGCAATCTAAGGCCATTAAGGGCCCCTAAATTCCTCCCTTCCCCACCCCACCTTACCCCGAATACTCCCGCGAAACCCTAGACCCCCCTCCAGTCCCCGCTTTCAGCGCCGCATCCCATTCCCATCCTCCAATCCCTTGCTAAGGGTTATGACCCTTTTCGGTAGTAGTTTCGACCTGTTTGGATGGAAGGATGAGGGCGGCTCGTCGCTTCCGTTGTCACCACGGTCCAACGGCCATCGCCGGGCAACTCGGCGGCGCAAAACAGCGCTCGGGAACTCGCAAAACACCTAACGACCCCAGAGGCCCGCAAGGGATGACCTTCGTCCTTGTGACCGCAGGAACAAGGGGCGGGGGAAGATATTGGCTCGAGGAATATGCGCGTCCCATCAGCGGGAAGACCCTGTACCTCATCAACTACTGCTCGGCACCAGTTTGACGTCATGGTTTTTGCTGAGGTTTGGTGAGGAAAAGTGGAGGCAAGGGGGACGAGGTCACCGATGGGTGCTTCAGCCTTAATAAAAGCCACAGAGGAGAGAAGGGATAAAAAATATCGTCAGCAAAGTCACCCTGGCACACACAAGCCACCAGCAATTCCACGGCTTGCAGCACACTCTCTGTCGACTGTTCTCGCTCAAGACAAGTCTCCTGTTGAAATATTATGGGAGGAAACGGGAGGGGAAAAATCGAACGAAAGGCAAAGACCCATTCAAGTAGGAATCTGCGCCGGCGGTACCACAAACCGCAATTCACCGCGCGGGTGTTTGGTTGGGGATGCATGAGCAACGACCATTAGGGTGATTAAAAGGGGGAGAGCGGAAAAACACAAGTTGGATGGGAGAGAGGGATAAGGATTCCGGCGAAAAAGGAGGGGAAGAAGAAATCGGAGGCTTAGGAAATTAAAAGAAAATATTAGTCGCTCAAAAATGAAGCGCAACACCGCAGGAAAAATAAGCTCGGTTGAACTTGCCCGAAATGTTTAACGGCGTACTTCTTCATCCAGGAAAATAAATAGCTCCTGGCTGCCAACGGTGTTTTGTAGGTCGGGAGACACGGGAAAACACTCGCCTTACGAACGTGAGAATTGAAAATTGACTCAGTTTCGTTTACTGGTCGACTTACACATCGTCTTTTGGTCGTCGATAAAATACCTAGAGAAGAGATCAAGGTATATTTGTACATCAGCAGAGTATTTTCAAATCAACGAGAAAGTACCTGAAATGGGAAAAAAGAAAATATAATATTTAAAATAATTTGACTTGACGTAAATTTGAAAAAGATATAATTGCTAAAAAAAAAAGAACTCTCCTAGAGTCATTGCAAAGTCAAAAAATCTTACAGAGAATTTTCAAGGCATGAATACAAATACAAATACAGTGGAATAAAATTAGCTTACACATGTTACGTAAACTCCAGTAGACCCGGAAGAATATGAAGCTCTTATGTTTGCTTACGAGAATTTATTTACTTTAATTCATTTCAAATATGCTTAGTAGAACGCCATAAGGTTAGACAATATATGAAAGAGTATCATAAATCCTTCAATTAGCTACCTTCGGTTACACAACTGCAAATATATTTTTCAAAAGTATTCAAAAGTATGTGTACTTTTCAACCTAAGTTCAATGTTTCCCTTACTTAATAAATGCTCTTTTTACAAACATAGAGTTTGCAACTAAATTAACCGGATATTGCTTTCGAATAAATATTGGCTCGGTTTCGATAATACCACGATGCATCACTATATGTAAATATATGTTTACCTCAATAAAAAAAGGATTTTATGAGCCCTCCAGTTTAAAGATAAAAACATATTTTTGGATCAAAAAAGATACGTGAACTAGAAAGTTACAAGTGGACGGCTCCTAATTCGACAAATTATGGCTTAATGCATTCGACCTAAGACTTTTTTTTGGCTAACTCTGAAAATCCTTGCTTTCTGGTATTCAGTGATTTAATAACACCATGAAATTAATTTTTTTCTAACGAATTTTGCATTTTAAAACGGATTTGCCGCAAAATATGCACCGCATGGATATATTTTTACAAGCATAAAGAGATTATAAGCATGGTAACCTATCCGTTTGGAAAGATGCACCTAAAAATGACAACTTTCCTGATGGAATTCATTTTGATCTTAAAGCGGTAAACCCAAATGCGAAGTTCACAATGCTGGGAAAGACGAAAATGCCTTGGTATTCTATTCACGCTAATTTTACGGTTTTGGAATTCATAAATCCGAGGACATTAATCATAAAAAAATGTAAACTTCCTCTCCACAGTATCACTTTTTTTGTGCCACTCGAGGGACAGAAATGGACTAGTGGAGGTGTGGGGAGTGGGGGCACGGGGAAGGGGGCGAATGAATTTGAGTACGGCGGAAGGGTAAAGCTTTTCCAGAGGGTCGGAAAGAATTTAGGGAAAAAAAACTATTGAAAGGATGTGGTGCAGTACAAGCTAGAAAAGGAAAAGGTACACTTGAGCAAAGGAGGACAGGGGTATGGGAAACTACATCGGATAGTGCTCAAACCGCAGTTCTGCTAAAGTAAATGGAGAACTGATTCCGCTTAAGAGGACTGAAGTAAATTCGTAGCAAGAGCCCTCAGTGGTAAGGCACCATTGATTTTTTTATCGAATAGATCCTCAAAGCTTTGGTTGATTAGAAAGGAGATGAAACGATAAAAAATTAAAGTGGAATAAAAATAGATGGGCAATGAAACGACATTTTTCATTTCTAGTGATAAAAGCATACGAGTTTTTGAAAGAATAAATCAGTGTAAAAGGTTGTGGTAATATTCTTTACCTCACTTATGCTTTAAAAATATCGAGATCAAATTTTCAGGTACTTTCAAAAGGCAGGTGAGAGAAAATCCAAAATACAAAGGAAAGCATGAGACTACTATTCGGATAGGTCTACCCTGCTGCTCCAAAGATTCCAAGGTAACCACGAAATCAAGACATTGAGGTTTTGAAGGTGTGGTACACCTAACGCGTGATAAAAGACTGGATTCTGATCAGTAGGTGCCGTTTGAGTTCAGGGTGGATAATAGTTGACTTTCCACACTAAAACAAAGCAGAATAATTTCCGAACTCCATAACTTCCTGAGTAAAACGTTTCTTACGTGAATGCTATTCACACCTAGGATGCCTAACTTGAATGTCAAAACAACTCTTTCAAACTAATGACCATATACCATTATCAAGTGCTGAGATTAACCAGTTTAGAGCAAGAAATAAGATAAGGTATTAATTATTAGGTATAAGATTAGATTAGGATCAATATTTTGTGCACGGCCACTACACACGGTATAATTAAAACCTACGGCAAACATGTGGAGACAATATTTTTTACATCAAGGATATTGGAATAAGAAATGTAAAAGTATTTATTCAGACAGGAACACAAACCTTGAATGCGAATTAAAATTCGTTTTGAAGCTGATTCACGTATTTGGATCAAATGTTATTGCCAAATTTTCAGTTCTTACCCTGAGAATAAATATTACATCAACCCCCAGGTGGGATTCAAACAAGTGAAATTTGGGTTGAATGGTGGTTCAAGGCCTATAGTTATCGAGTTTTGGGGCTTTGACAGGATATGGATTAAAAAGAATGTCTAAAAACCCATTAAAAAAATCGCATTCTCCATTTAAATGAAATTGCACGACATTTATTTCACCATACCTAATATTTGCAATGAGAGAGCTTACAGCTCAAGAACAAACTACAACTTCGTCGGAAAATGACTGAGGAAATGGGACTGAGAGACATACCGTGAGCCTAACTCTTACAGGGCCATAGAGAAGATCGTTACGCTCTCAAGAATTCTAGGCCCCTGCAGCAATGACGAACATGCACTATTTTTTATAACTATTTGAATGTGAAGTTTATTAGCTAAAATGTGCCTGGCGAAAATTTTGCTGAAGAATTAAATTGCGTTACAAAGATATTACTCTTTGAAAATTGTACGTTTTCGGCAGCTTAAAAACACGACGTCATCGCATGACGTCACGGCACGGTATCACTACGGGCGTTGTTTATCTGTTTATGCGTGGATGTAAGTTGTTAAATGAATACTTGGCGATAACGTAAGTATTTATCTTATTTGTTTGTTGCAATAAACGATTGTATTTCGATTTTTTATTTACGTAGCATGGATGGTAACGAGCAAATCGTTCATTAACTATATAATGCCTGTTTAGTGCCCAAAAATTTCTACTACGTCTATGCAATCGCTGGTATTTTTAAGAAGAACGCCGCCATAAGGAATTCAACCAAAGGAAATTGTCGGAATGTGCTTTTTTGAGTATTTTTTCAGTCATCGTTTCTTTCGAGAAACGGCTAAAAACCTCAAAACAATATATTCACTTCGTTTTCTTTTAAATATAAATATCTATCTCCGTAGCAATGTGGAACCTATACCGTGCAGTGACGTCAGAAGGCGTTTCAGGTCACGTGACTTTCGTCGATTTTCGGGAACATTTTAATACCATTTAATAATCTTTGTTGTGGACGTAGAAAAATTTGGTTTATATATTTAAATTCGTGAGAAAATTTGGCTTCAAGTACATAATTAATCTTCTAAAAACAAATTTCATGCATATTCCCCATTTTAAGGAGGACGCAGAGGAATAAGTTATTATTCGCTACATAGGTTCATTGAGGATGGAACTTGCTACGCGGTAGTGGGTCTCAAAGAAGCTACCGTTCACGAGGGCCCACAGGTCCTGTTATCTATCGTAAAGGGCAATTAAGACCCCATTTGATGCTGTTCTTGATGGACCGTAATGATTCATGAGACTGCTATGTGTCCTTCTTAAAATTACCTTTGGGATCAGCATTCCTTGGAAGCGCATAGCTTGCTAAAAGGTCCAACAAGTGAAATGTTCACACTTCAGTTCACACAGTCCAGGGGACCATTTTCAACGGAGATGATAAACAAATACTCATTAGAAACACAGGATGGCTCTGAGTATCTTTTTCAATGAGCGAATTCCCTTCTCTTTTCTTCCGCTCTTTTTAACACTTCTTCGTTTGTCACTCGGTAGATCCATGTTTTTATCTTCATAGTTCCTCTTTAGCACCATGCTCCAAATGCTTCAACTCTTGACTTCTCTGCTGCTGTTATCATCCATATGCGTATCAAATTGGTACTCAGGATTCTTGACAGCAAAGGTAACATTTAGGAAGATCAATGAGCTAGATCTTATTAGCCATTACGGTTCCTCTGGGATGATTCTCTTAAGTCGGAAATGGTTTGATTCCCGGTCCATGCACCTCTTTCTTCCATCAATTTTTAGGGTATTATAACATACCTGAGCGTAGAGAAAGATTTCACTGCGTTAAGTGCGTTAAAACCAAATGCTTACTAAAATCTCAAAACATGCTTAAAAAATTAAATATTATTTAAATGTATAAAATATTATTAAAATATATAAAATATCTTCGGAATATTGTGTAACATTTTTGATGCCTAAGAGTTAAAATTATGGAAGACATTAAACGTTTAGCAAAATTTTATGTCTTTTAAGGAGCATATTGAATTGAATATATCTACCGCAAAATGATGCGTGGCATACTAAATGAGCTCTTTATTGGAAATATCTACACATATTTTTATCACAATGTCAGTTTTATTCAAATGTAATTTAGAATGTTGAAATTACCAAATGTTTTCTCAATATTGTGTAGCGTTAAAGAGGATAGCAGTTTATTCAATTAGTGTCATACATTAACACTATAGACCCTTTCATGAGATTTGTGTTAACGCGCTGCGCTATAAGTTAATATTTCAAAATCAAGTAGAATGCCATCCACAACATATTCAAATAAAACGTTAAGTGACTATGCAGAATCCAAATCCATTCAAATATGGACACCGAATGTGTATTACTCCTCGATGCTGCAAATTAAAAAAAAAAGATTGCTTGATTTTAACCCACAATGCCTGAATTTCTTCCCATATAAAGTTCAACCAGAAGGCTTTTAGATTCATTTGACGCTTATTATAGGTAAAAACTTATTTCCGAAAATATATTCCCCAGAAGAAAAACGCGGCTCACGTTTGAATTAATAAAAAAGACGACCTGGAACTGTAAATTCAACTTCCTTGAAATCTGTGGAATTGCAACTTGTTCGGGAAACCGAATTTCCTATTTATTAAAAATTTAAAACGATATTCTGATTTGGGACGCTTTAGTCGATTTAGACTCAGTAGTTAAAAGAGTTCAGAAAATTGGATACAAATATTGAAGCTTCCAGTTAAAATTTGAGGAATAAGTTTATTATTATTGGAAATTCAAGTCAAAGTGAAAATTGGAATTTAAATGCATGTCAAAAGTTTGAACTAATTTATGCCTTCGAGCAACTCCGGAAAATTTGATTAGAAAATGATCGAGAATGGCTATTTTACCAGTATTGATGAGTTTTATCACTTACGGATAAACATGTTCTCCTCTACTCGCCAATTAGAATTTATAATAAAATGCACCGCGAAATAATTGGTAAAATGGAAATAATTTACCATCAGAATCAAAGAATGGCATATATAACTAGGGTCTATTTTAAAGACTTGACGGAATTTTAGCAAACAAGTGTAAAGCCTAAGGAGTGAAAACTGTGCACTCCCGGTCTTTTCAACGGAAAAGATCAGCAGTTTTAAGTTCGACCTTTCGTTGCGAGGCCTGAGTAGGTCAAGCTCGGCTTAAGGCTTCATTTTCGATCAAAAAGCGATCACTGCGCTTTGCCTCTCTTGTCCTTAATCTAGGCATTGTACCGTATAGCCTCGCTTTCTCAAATGAAAAACAGCCTGGATGAAATACGCGGATTTACCTCTGGATGGAGGCTTAGCTCTCCAGTTCTCTGGGGTCAGGTATTTCTTTGTGTGCATCCTGCATAAGTGTCAAGGTGTAAGCAAGAAGAGCTGATGAAAACGGATTATGTTTCTATCCACACTTCTTGCTTCTTAATTGAGACCATCGCATTATGCTAGACATGCATCAATTACTATCGAATGGTACATCACTTTTTTCAGCGGCTTCCTCAGCTCATAGTTCGATTTGAAACCTTTGCGTCGTAAAAAATAAAGACCTGTCTGATAAATTTTTATCTTGTCACAATTAAAGAAATGTCAGACGCTGAATGCAATGTAACCGCTCTATTAAAATCACTCAAAACTGGTGACCGAAAATAATATGAAAATATTAGCGCTTAGAGCTTTGTTCATCCTGGGATTAAATATAATTTTTCCTCCCACATTAGTAAACTTGATGCTTGATAGTTACAATTGACTGATTTTCTACGCATTTAAAAAATATTGCGTAAGTATGTGCCAGAGAAACATGAATCTTTTCTCTCTCGCGAATGAATTTTTTTATGTCTTTCCCATACGCTCCTACCAAGGCATTCCTTTGTCCAAATTTACGTTCATAGTTTGTCTTTGTCTTATTAAAATTCTTTTGAAAGTTCGTTTCTTTCGTTCTTCCTCAACAAAGGCAAGGACTGGAGGGGGATGAGATAGTAAACCTTAACGCAGCTCATTTGGTGGGCGTCAGCTTTTGCTTATTTAAATTTTTGATTTATTACTGGATGACTCTGGTTAGAAGATTAATTTTTTCACTTAAATTCATTCATCCTGCCCATCTAACAATTGGGTGTGCAAAATAGCAATTCCGGTTCCGAGTAAACTCCCCCATTTATGTAAATGTACTTAAATATGGACGTGAAATTGTACAACATACCATCTACATAGGTCAATACTTATGCCTCAATATTAAACTATTTGTTCGGCAAAATTAAATTACTTTTACGCTAAAATACATCTTCCTATTCCATACCCACCATCTCTTAGTTCACCTTCCTCTTCCCATTCCCTGACAGCAACACTGACAACCCATCACCTTTAGTTGATTTCTTCCCGGAATTTTCCCAATTATTTTTCTCAAGACTACTGTGCAGGTCATCAACTACTAACCTAGTCGTACATATGTTGCTATTTCATTTTTCGCTTTCACTTTCATCTCAAATTAAAGCATTTTATCACTCGCTTTCCCAATATTCGCTACTCTTCACCCTAATTGGCGGTTTCCAACGAAGCATCCATATAACTCGTCCCCTGTGCACTCACTAACGAACTAAAGGGAAGAGATCTAACACAAGCTTTCAGTTCTCGGACCATAATAACCTAAATATATCTTCGCTGGAGTCACCTTTGTCCTCCCAACAAGCTGTACGTGGATTCAGGAAATCATTATATTTCCTTTTCCTGGCTTCTCTCATTAATACTCCGAATCATCAGAAAATTGCAACTTCCCGCTCAAGCTCTTTGCTACTGCTACTCTTATAGTTCTTATTCCTAAGGAAATATTTCGTGAGAGTTTTACATAATTGATCCAAGAACATAATTACAATCCAATGGAATTTTGTGGCCTGCGGTTCAGGCAAGCCCTAAAGGCAATTATAACGCACAAGTTCTTCCACCTTCAAATGGTATAGACGTGGCATGTAATTGATTGGATAGTACATACAGCCAATTTCTGAAATGAAAAGTAAATTTTGCCTACTTTCATCCATATCAATTCTATTTTGTCACATACAAACCAATTTTTTTGCACTCCGAAAAAATGTTATTGAGTAGGATTACTAGAAAATTATATAGGTACCATATCAGTGAAAGGCATACAGAATTTCCAATTGCATTCAAAAACTCAATTTATCATCTAATGAACCTCACCATTTTTTTTAAGAGTCTATGTTTTCATATAAAGATTGTGTATCCTATTAACCCACCATCAAGTGTATGAGGTGGAAATATGTGCGTTTTTAATAAAAAAATTAAATATTTAAATACTGCACAACATTTTAGTTGCAGATATAAGATATCATTGTACTGTCTTCTTTCTTTTTTGTTTATTTGAAGGCATTTCTAAACCAGCATGAATTCTTAAACATCAAATTCCACTCCAAATTTCACACTTCTCCATTCTCGCTTAAATTAATCCGACCAGGGAGGGTGTGTGTATTTGTCTTTACGTTCCTCTTATTCAGTAAAAATAGCCTACGAAGTTTTGATGACTAATATTTATCAACTGAGATAAGAAATGCGATCATACGAGGACTTTTAAAATATAATTTCAATACTTTTACAGGGTGCCCAGCAGCGGGGCATTTGAAAATTCCCTGAGATTTCCAGGTTTTCCAGGCATGAGTTCTATTTTTCCAGAGGAAATATAGATTTTTTTCTCGTTGAGTGTGAGAGAACTTTGGGTATGTTTTCTGTGTGAATAAAAGTACGCATTATAGCTAATCTTGCATTTTGGAGGAAAATAAAGAAAAAATCCAACATCATACAACACTTTCGTTTAGTTCGTGAGAAATTACATCACCTTCTTAGAGTTAAACATTATTATGCTGGCGCTCGGGAACAAGGTTACATTACAACCAGACTTCGCAATGAATAGCACTGATACAAAATGATCAATAACTTGCACCTTCAGGATCCAGGCATGAAATTTCCTTCATCACATGGAAGGCCAAGGGCGATCTCTCAATGAGTTTCCTCGCAAATTCAACTTCTTACGTAAATTTCGACTTACTAAGATCCATTTGCTGTTTATTAGCAATCTTATTGAGGCTTTCATCAAAACCCACAATAAATTGCTAGCAACTCTCTATATGTTCCATTTAGGATGTCGTTTGAAATATACAGATCATGAACAACTACTTTGTTTTTGTTGTTGTTGTTGAAAGCCGTTGCGACTGACCGAAAGCACTCCGGCGCTTTGGCGAGAAATGACATGACCACTAAGAACAAAGATTAAATATACACGGGACGGGACTATGTATCATACACAGTGTATGGAGAAATCATTGCACTCTCGGTGATTGCAGGAATGCTAAATGCGACAACACAGGGGAAATTTCACTATGCAACTTGCCGAAAATGGCACATTATTTCCGTTGCTGTTTTACATATTGACACCACCGAAAATTCCATAGTCGATTACATATTTCCCTGAGATTTCCCTGATATTTCCAGTGAAAATAAAATTCCCTGAGAATTCCCGGTTTTCCCGGATTTTCAGAGAGCTGGACACCCTGTTTTAGTTCAATTAGCCTCAACTAGTTTTTGCTTCATTTCATGGAAAAGTGATCTGATAACGTTAACAATAAGTGAATGCTTTGCAATTTTCCACATTCTTTTATTTTACTTCTATCGGTATCAACGTTTACACGTCAAAATAAAGAGGAAGTGCCCTCTTTGCAAAGACGTGAAAAATTTTGAAACCAGTAGAGGTAAAATACAGAATCTGGAAAAGTACAATGAATTCATTTCTAGCTAATATAGATTAGTTCCACAAAGTAAACTCGTCAACAATTAAGTTTATCTCAGAACGCGTTTGCTTCTTCAGCAAATATTTGCTATTCCCATGTATCCGATGTTAACGCTTCCAAATAACCTTTGGTGTACCAAATGATAGAACCAGTTGGCGTATATAAGTTTTTTATTTATGGAGTATATTAATTTATTTATTTACGGCGTATATATTTTTTATAAACATTTTTGTTGCCAATTGCAGAGCTTTTTATTACGATGTAAGTTGGTATCCTCACTTGAAGCACCAACAAAATGGAACTTAAAAACATAAGAAATGGGAAAATTCTATTTATAAATAGCACGCATTACAATCTGATCGTGAATAAAGGCGTTTAAAAACATAAGGACGGTGTCAGCCCGAAATCTTGATGCCTGCAATCTCGGCAAAGGACACACTAACGCGCAGTAATTAACCCATGTGTTTCCACCTCTCAAAGCTTATCGTTCCGCTTGACGAAACATCGAATACCCTCGCCGCCAACGTTTAGAGTGTGGAGGGGACGAGTGAAGGACGGGAGGCGTGGCTTCGGGTGGGAAGAAGAGCGCCCCTAAATGCGCGTCGGTAGATCCAGAAGGAGGCGAGCGAAACGTCTCGGGCGGGCACCACCTCAAAAACCCATAATTTTCGCGCTTCAGCGACGAGAGATAGATGGCGGCGCGCTGATGAACCTCTAAGGAGCGAAAAATGAGCAATTATACACAGCCCCAAGCCCTCCACCGCCTCGTGGAGGAACCATGATGGAAATACCTCACCCGCACCAGCTTCCTTCTTCGTCTTTTGAGGCTCAACCTTGAACAATCTCGGTCTCGGGAGGACCCGGACACTTGACGCATATGCATTGCGATGGGGGTCGCGAAGCGGCCATCAAAAGACGGCCATCTTGAAAGGCCACTTGGGCAAAAGACGTGAGCGGGGCGAACGCTTCAAATTGAATGCGACGTGGGGGAGAGAGGAACGCTTTGGGGTTGCTGGAGAGACGCAGTGGAGGAGGGTTGCGGAATGCGGGTGGACGAAACTAGCGGAGGATCCTCTGGGGGTAAAGGAGGAGAAGGCAGTGAGCAACTCCCACGCAGCCTCTCTATACCCTCACATCCTAACTCACGATCCCACCCACGCCGCACCTGCCCCACTGCCATTCCCCTTTCCCCCCTCCCTCAAGCCACCCACATATTCCTTCCCCCATCCTTAGGTTCAAAGAACTGAGTCCTGTCGGACTAACGAGGAAAAAAACTTCATAAAAAGGATTTATCACTCTAAATTCTATTATAGGAACCAGGAATACTTGATAACGTACTGGTTTGCTTATCGATCAGGCAAGATATTTGGCTAGATTAAATGCCTCGAGCACCGTTCGGGACATTTATAAGTTTTTAATATAACCAATCAGTTTTTAATATAAACATACAGCTATTTTGGAAGGAATTCAATGATCAATAGATAGCTCTACCTGGAGAAATTCAATTGAGAAGAGATAAGTAAATTAGAAATTAATGTGTGTGCAAGAGCGATGACTTTTCATAGTTACTTAAAGTAAAATTATTATTTTGTGACCTAATTTTATACAAGTGTAGGTACCGTAAAATAAGTCTTCCTCATCATCATCACAGGTCAATCTAAACTTGTTTTAACGTAGATATTCACTCGATTCCGCTATCAGCCCGTATTTCGGGTTTGCATGATAATTCTTGCTCACATTCTTTGTCACTTAAATACATAGATCTTGCAGTAACAGAACGAAAAGAGGTAGCATTAATATTTCCCTACCCAATTTATTACTTTAAGATAATTTGTCTTGATCAAAGCCATTTGATAATTCTGCGGAAAATCTAATCTCTACAGACAACAAAATCATAGTCTGCAAAGGAGAGTTTTCAGAATCAGGCAACAGCATGTGAGTCAAATAACACAAACGTAATGCTATCAAACGAGATCATAAAATAGAAAAAAATTGATAAGTAGCGAAAGCTAGACCAAAGACGCTCCTATCAGCAGCATTTCGTAAACGGTGATCCAGTTTTTAGGCATCAGGCCAGGTTAGCCATACCAAGTGAATATATTCGATCATTGGGAGAGTAAGCGTCCCTAATGGTACAGGCAAAAAGAAAGGAGGAGAACGCACCTTGCCTTCGTACGTATTTCGTGGATAGAGCATAAAGCCCTTGCAATTGGAAAGAGAAAACTCCGGTTATAACCAGTGGAAAAAAGACCGAATCAATAATACAGAAATTAAGAAAAATCAACAGCAATACGAGAGCTCGTTATTTTTTGTTTATTCTCCAGCATTAGTTTTCACATGGTCGTTTTCAAAATGGTCCCCTCATACATAATTTCACTCTTTATAGCGTTTTTTTATCCCCTAAACACGTGCTGTTAACCACTTCAAATAAGAGCCTTCTATATTGCCCGTCTCTTTCAGCGAAAATAATTGCTGCAGCTGTGTTAATGCCAACTTGCCTCAGAGCGCCAGCTGCAGCGTGCTGGTGACCTAGGTCCACTCTTCTTGGCAGTGAAACTTCTACCTTATTTGAACTCTTTAAACCACGGAGGAATCGTTGCACGGGGTTGCCACGGCAATCAAATTTTATAGCTAAAAATTACTCCACATATATGACAACTCCATGTTGGTGCGCATGCTGAAGTTAATGTTTACGTCTTGCAATAATACCAACCTAGATTTAATGCGGTGCTGCCAACCTATTAATATGTTTTTTAGTGCGCTATAATAATTTGTGATGATAAAATATTTATCGAACTCAGAAATTGGTGAAAACAAATCAGCCTCAGTCTTTCTTTAACAGTCCTTCTACAAGCATTAGGAATAATGTACCATTTGCGTCCGTGAGGATTTTAAGGTGATAAGAAGTGGTATTTAACTCCATCTTCACACCCTTATGGAAGCATATTTCAGTATTTTCAACCTGTCTGCGAGCTATGTTCACTAAGCAAATTTTGCTTAAATATTTCAAGAAAAATTTGCCTTATAGTTTTAAAAATCTCATTTTCTACCATAAAATGGGAGTAATGATATTTGACAATAAACGGATTTCAAATATTCTCATAAAAGGAAACATGGACATGGTAAAAGAATCTTTTATTTTCTTTAGGATTCGAAGTAGGATTTTTCAATTGCTCACCGTACTGAAAAGGACCTTCCGGGTGATATGGCTTCAATTTGTTCTGAAGGAAGTCTCATCGAAAATTTCTCTTGCTGCCTTTCAATTTTCTGCCGGGAAATATGATAACCGCCTCCGTGGTTATTTAATTTTTCATTAAAATATAATAAATGAAATGGCATTTTCGATTTTACAAAAGGGTAGGAAGTGGACCGATGTAAAAAATTGCCTACGGAAGGGAGTCATTAAATGAGAAAAATACAAGGAAGTGTAGATACGTGGGATGTGGAATCCATAAAAACAGGTTATTACTGGTAGAAGACTATGAATTAATTCAATATGCTCTAAAAGGAGGGAAATTCTTAAGAATTGTGGTCGATTCGATGACTTCTGGAGCATGGCATCTTTACGGTTTCCACCCCCTTTCCCCTATATACCAGTTCCTTTGAACTCCTCCATCCATTCTGCTTGCCTTCTCACGCATTACCCTTTCCTTATCTCGCTCAAACACCCTCAAACTAACATATCTTCTCATTCCGACGTCACGTTACCCCGTCTACCGTCCCCATCAAGCCCGCACACCTCACCAAAGCGCTCCTACCCCCCTATACCTCCGCGCCCTCTTTAAAATCCGCGCCACCGTTTGTTTGCGCTGAATATTTCACGCGCGGGATCCGTAGCCCTCTCCCTAACTCCATAGGGGAAGGGGTTGCCTTTTTAAAAGCAACGACCGCCCCATCCACCCTACCTGGCCATTTATTTTTCATGCTAACCAGTACGATTCAATTACAACACAACCTCGGAGTTTGGCGCACCTTTTCTTCTCGCGGAGAACGGATAAAGGTTTTTAGGAGGAGAAATCAGAGGGCGTCGATAAATGCGCGTTTTCATGCTCAGTTTTTCTTTCTTTCCTCATCCACTCGCGCTCCCCTCTTGCCAAACCCCTCCCCTCACTTCCATTTCTCCCCTCCCACAAGTGCTTCCCCACCGACATCGCCTCAGTAGCACCCCACGTACGCGATCTCGCTTTCCTTTTTTTCCATTCCACCCCTCTCTTGTTCCTCGAGCTCTTCTCTCCAACCAAGCCTCCAAATCCAATCTGATTCCACCCACCTCTCCCCTACACCTTACACCGCCAATGCACCCATCACCAGAGGTTTCCAACTCTATTGGATTCCCTGGAGAGACTCCCAGAATTCCAAAATCTCAAAATTTTACATTCAAAATCTTCACTCTCCGTGCCTAAGGTTCTTTCCTCCGGACTACACTCAGTAGTATAGCTTTCCAACCGAAAATGTATGAAATACTCAACTTACGAATGATTAGCTCGTGGAAACGAAGGACCTTTCGATGAAAAGATAATCAGGAGATTGTAACCGATCCACATAGCGATCAATTCAGTCCTTCCACCCGTCTAATTTTGAGGAAATTGTGGTAAACTGAAAGTTTTAATATATATAGGTAGACCTAGATCCTAGGTAGATCATTCGTGTTCCAGTTGGGCATTTATAGGGTGCAGTAATGAAGAGTGCACATTCTAGGGTATTCGTAATTACGTTCTACCCTTCAATTTCCCGGAATATATTATTCATCGAAGGGAAAACCACCGGAATCAACGCTTCAGTAGTTGGCAACCCTGCCCTCACCTGCTCTAACTCCTTCCTTCCGCCATTCACGCGCCTCCTTTCCCTTCAATCCCTCCTCCTCACACGTCCTCCAACTCCTCCTCTACACGACCCCTTCCTTCCTCCACCCTAAGGCCTCAACTCAGGGCCACACCGATCCACCGCCATCCGCCCTTCTGCGGGGAATTCAAGCGTGAGTGGTTAGAGGGGGTTAACCACCCACGCCTCTCAAACCAGCACCGGGTACTCGACTGCATTACTATTCTACTCCCTTTCATTTTGCCTCAATGATCTTTTCACGTTTTAGCATTCCAAAAGTGGTGCTACAGAAGAATGCTGAAGATTAAATGGATCGACCGAGTAAGTAACGAGGAAGTCCTAAGAAGAGTAGGAGAAAATAGAAGCCTGCTGACAACTCTAAAAAGAAGAAGGGACAACTTAATCGTCCATATCGTGAGACACGATGGACTGATGAAAACAATCGTCGAGGGAAAAGTGAACGGGAAGATTAGAAAAGGCAGGCATATTATGAGATACATGGAACAGGTTGTGAGGGATGTAAAAGAGAAGAATTACGTCACAATGAAAAGGTTGGCAGATAGAAGAATCGAGTGGAAAGCTGCGTCAAACCAATCCTAGGATTATTGACCAATGATGATGATGATAATGATGATCTTTTCACTTCCCTGGGCTGCTAAGTCATAATTATGCAGGTTATGCTTCGTGATTGCATTGCTGTATCGAATGCCTGAAGTTTCAATGCTTCGTTCTAGAGTGAAGTGTAATGATTTTGCGTAGTCTACCCATCTTTTCCGTTCAATTCATATTTAGAATGCTTTTTCATATCTGTGACATGCTACTAGCAAGTTGAATTATAATTACTCTTTCCCAGTAGGTGAAAATATAATTTGCAATACCACTATTACTAATGCCACAATACTACTGATCTCGCTGCACATCAGGTGGCACCATCAGTTTGTGCCTCCTGATGATGCTACGGGTGTAGCCAAACTGGTTGTGAACAAATTCTTTCTTAAAAACAGTGGAATTGCAAAGTATTTCATTTTCACCTATTAGCAACGGAGTTCAACAAAGTGCCGATACTTCAATTCACCTACTGTTTCTCCTTCAAACAAATGAAAATTCCTATGCGGTTATCTTGATGCAACTGCAATCTGCTCAAATCATATTGTCAGAGCAAGGTAAATAACATATCATGCATTATAGACTTCGAAACAGTTGAGCTCTAGAAAAGTCCATAGGATACAACCATAATAGCTTTAGTCGCGTCATTTGTGGTCTAACCTAAATTTTCAATGATATTATCACACGAGATTTGATGATTTAGTGCAGTCTTCATCTTTAATGTTTTCATATGCTAGCTATTGGTTGTGAGTGCTGCGGAACCATCATCGTCATCGAAACAACCAAAACATAGGCCTCATACAGTCAGCGATGGTTCAGGAAACAAGATGTCATTCCTGTGCCAACCCACTCCGATTAACCCTGGATATAACCATCACCCTCCGCTTCCCCGGATGGCTGTCTCGCACTTCTTCTCCCCTTTTCCTTCATCCCCACATTCTTCAAGCCACCCCATACCCCTCCCCCACTCACCCCCTCGTCGAAGCAACAGCGGGAAAACCCCACCTCCCTCCCCATTGCCGCGCACCATTTTAATCTTTCCCTCGCGAATGTTTCCTTTAAGGATAACCCATTTGACCGCCCGTACGCCCCACCGCCCGCGCTTCGAAATTAAATTCTGTTCGTGCAATTTGATGAACAAGCACGCATTGCCGTGGAAATAAGAAAAAAGAAAGAAAACGGGAGTCGAAACGAAAAACGCATGGGAGAGATAAAAAGAAAAGTGGGCGGCGAGTTTCTTAGATTAGGAAGAGGGTGTGAGAGGGGGGTTGAGGGTGGGTGGGGGGGGCGGGAGTTTCGTCTGGGCGGGAGGGGGGGAAGGACGACGACTTCCCTCTTTTCCAATTTAATCTCGCAAAAATTATTGCTTCTCGTTCTTCCGCTCGCTCCCGTTATTTTCCCTCTATCTCCCCTCGTCTTTTTCCGCTTTCCTGAGGGGACGTTCCAACCCAGGGGAGGCTGGGGTGCCACATCCGTCTCTCCGACTCGGTATATATATGTGCTATACTTAATAAAGAGGACGGCATCTACAGGCCGCTGGAAGCGATTGCGCGCAGCTGGGAGCGAATGAGATGGAGGGGAAAGAGGACGACTTCCGTGGAAGATGAGATGGAATGCGGGGTTGGTTGAGTGGGTGCGAGGTTTGGTCGTTAACGGCCGTCAAAATCCCACTTGTGGATATGCCCACATGAATGGGAAAACCGAGTCCCCTCGACCATCCCTCTGACTTCATTCACGCTTTGGCTCGATCCGAGCTGATCGTCTGCGGTTAGGGTAGCGCAAAGCATCTTCAGCCAGTGCGAGACACCATCATAAAATGTATTTTTTATTATAACAATAACATTAAGGAGGTTCCACCGTGACTCCGCAATTCCCGAAGTACCCGTAAAAGAGCTATGTTATTTAATCAATAAATACCGATCCAGAAAAACACCTATGTGGAAAATCATCTATAGGGTGATAACGCATGCACAATACTTCTATTAGTATGCTATTATATAGCATGTTGTAAATGCATTCTATTTTTTACATGCTCTTTTAACTCATTTTGACTTCGAAATATGACTGACGTGTTGTTGCCACGTATTATTTATAAAGTGAGAATACATGCTCAATCCCGCTAATACGTATTCTAAAATAGGTTAAATATTTCCTTACTTAATTTTAAACTATTCCCTCGCAAATAAAACTCTTTGTTTTAAATTTTATTAATATTGATATTTTTCAATACTGTTTGGCAACAATGACACTGCTACCATTTGGAAGAATTGGTATTAATTACACCATGTCAATAACCAATGAATTATTTAAATTACATAAAAAATATAAGAAGGACCTTGGTAAGGTATATACCGAAATTAAATTCGTAAATAGGCTTGTAAGTACGTTACGTCACATGTACCGTTGCCAATGATAACAACATACTGTAGCACCATTTTCATGCAACTAAGACTTTTAAGCTTTTTTCGAGCAAACATTCATTAATAAACAAGTGTGGTTAGGCGAGCACTTTTTTACAATGCTAAATTCTACATAAAGTTGCGCATATTATATTAGTTTTTCGTCAAAATGACATTTCTCTTTACATTATTAATCTGCAAATTTTACTGCAAGAGCCATGCTCTGCCGTATAACCACGTATAAAATAGCTGATTTTCAACATCTTTTTTTGTTCAAATATATGCTGGAAAGGCCTCATTATTTTATTGCCAATCGATAGAAGGGCCAAAAAATGATGTGTCCTGAAATTTTCACAAAAATGATATCTACTTCATAATTCGGTGGAGCCTTCTTAAGAGAATATAATAGAGACTAGAATATTGTGCGCGAGATCAAGTTTACTTTCCTCATTCAAACCACACTTGTAAGAAACTCACACTGCCGAAATATTACTATCCGCATGATAAATCATCAGGATATACAGGAGGGACGAATTAGGTGAGACTTTGAGTCTAAAAGATATAGTAATTTATTTTTTCAAGGCAGAGTACATAACAACAAAGAATAGAAAGAATGATCATTTCTAAATCAGTACGTACCTTACTTTATCATTATTTCAAGGTTTTTATTCAGAAAAATATCACCTTCACAGCTGGTAACCTATCACTTAATACCCTAACTTTTACAGCAGGCCACTGGGCAACATTTACGAGCATATGCAAGTAATATAGAAACCAGAAACTGACAAGCTAACAATTTTCCACCTGTATTTTCTGGATTACATTTCAGCATAGTAATTTTGCTTAATTTTTTTCTCAATAAAACACAATAATACGTATTATGCTGTGCATGCATGTGAGACTGCAGCAAAATGAAATATAACTGAATCCTTTATCAATAAAAATACAGAGCCATTTTTGAAGTGAAAGATTATTTTCATTGAAGTTAATTATTGAGTAAAGCATTTATATACTTACGTATAGTTATGAGCCCAAGTTTTCTAATCATAGATAACATAAATTATATATTTTTACGATGGGTTGCAAGTGTATATTTAGAGAATTCACAAACTGTTTCAGCAGTTGAAAAAGTTAAATATTCCCCATGGATGCATTCATTGATGTTTAAGATGGGATGCAATGATCGTAGTATTTTTTTTTAAGATTTCGAACCCCTCTCCAGAGGCCCATTCAGTAATTATTTGGTGACTATAGATCGTAAGAGAGGGTCTACTCGGATATTTATTCTTTTTCCAATTGCGTTTCCATTGCCTTCTAATCTCTCTTCCCTTTGGCTTATCATAGATTTTCGCAGCGTGGATCAAATCCAGCGGTCGCTTTCGGGATCTTCTGTGTAGATAGCACTGTCGTCTAAACGCAATGCTATCGACGCAACAGATAGGTATCAAAAGGGACAGTTGGATACTCTCTTCCCTAACTTACATCATTCAATTGACTTCGTATAAAAGTTTTCCGAAGCTATTAAAAAACAAGACTAACATATTGGTGTGCAGCAAGAGAGAAGAGGCCAAAACCAACGTTATAATAGGAAAACAGAAACTGGAAGAGGTGAGAGAGTTCTGTTACCTGGGAAGCAGAGTAACCAACGATTACGAAGTAAGAAAGAAATAGTCAGTAGAATAGCCCAAGCAAAGAGGGCATTCTAAAAAAAGAAGAAACTACTTACAGCTGGAAATACAAGCTTAGAAGTAAGGAAGCAATTCCTCAGAAGGCATATCTGGAGCTTGTTTCTTTACGGCAGTGAGGCATGGACGATGACAGCTGCGGAGAAGAAAAGGGTGGAAGTTTTCGTAATATGGTGCTACAGAAGAATGATGAAGATAAAATGGATCGTCCAAATGACAAATGAAGAAGTCCTAAGAAGAGTGGAATAAATGTGAAGGCTGCTGAAAACCATAAAAAGAAGACGGGACCACCTAATCGGCTATATCTTGAGACATGATGGAATGATGAAGACAATCATCGAAGGAAAAGTGAACAGGAAGAATGGAAAAGGCCGGCCTCGTATGAGAACAAGTCGTAAAGTACGTGAAAGAGAGGAATAACGTTAATATGAAGAGGTTGGCCGATAGAAGAATACAGTAAAGGGCTGTATCAAACCAATCCTAGGGTTGTTGACCCATGATGATGATGACCCGGCAGTGATAGAGATTTTTATAAGGAATTACGGCCCCTTAGCGGATGTCTTCAAGGAGAATTATACGTACTACAGTACGTTCGGTGGATGCCATGTAAACTGATGGACTCCTTGAACTTTTATTTAAAAAGGCCAATATCCGTAGGTTATATCTCCAATCTTCTTCGTTCCCTTCCAAATTCCTCTCCTCCCAATATGATGCACCTTTAACCTTGCTAGAAACTCCACTGCTATTGTATGTGATAAAAGCAAACTGGAAGCATATATTACTATGCACAACAGGGGGCTGTGGTTTTTTGTGGGTAAAGCGCTGAGCTACCGACCGGAGAGTCCCGTGTTCAAGTCCCGGCAAAATGCCTTCCTGGACACCCTCGCCTAAAATCCTCGCGATTCACTTTTATGCGTGTCAAAACTTCATATAAAATCGCAGGTGGCAGAGAGAAAGAAACTGGCCCCCCTAACCTGAACGTGTGACTTTCAATCACCCCCTGCCACTTACCCTCGCTCTGTCTTACAGTGTATCGCATAGATGTAGATCTATCAAAACCAACCTTTGGGTTGAACACTGATGATGATGATTACTATGCGAAGTTTCTATGAGTAATTCATAAAGTGGAAAGGATATATACGAAATTTAAACATTAGTAGAGAAACAACGTAAATGTGAGCTGTCATTCTCCTTAGAACATACTGAATCGTCGACTGGTTCAAAATGAACCACGAGGGCGTGATAACTTCAAACACTTCATATTTCCTCTTAAATTTGATTTTGTATACTTCTTGACAAAATACTTAACTCAAAAAACAAAAATATGAAGAACGCTGGAAAGGTATATATTTAGTATACCATGCCACGTGTTACACATGCGCATTAAAATAATAACTGATGACATTGCACCTTTAACGTTATATGGATTTCGTAATTATCTTCAGATTGAATAAAATAAAACTCTTTTTATCACGCACAAGGGATAATTTTACAAAAAAAACCTTTTACGGAACAGTGAACGTCGATCCCAAACCTCAATTCTTAAGAGCGATACTAAAGTAGCTTTCTCGAACACCTGTCGGTGCTGCTGAGAAATCATGTCATCTCCACCATTATATATAAATTACTATCTGATTAGAAGTACGATCCATAGGCAGTGGAGGAAGGAGAGAAACAGGGTGCTGTCAGTCGCCGACTCTTGCTGAAAAGGGCTTCAAGAAGCCCACGGTGTAGCGGACGAATATCAGACCTTGAAATACTCCCCCTATGGTAGTCCAACTTTGTACTACCCATAGTTTCAATTTTATTTGCGACGCGCTTCAAAGCCTCGGTGTTATCCTCAAGATAAACTTAACGTTAAATAAATAAATTAATAAAACGATAAAGTTAACCCAAAAGGCCTATATATGCATATTCCAGGAGGGGAAGAAATGGAAGGGGATTCAAAGAGGAGGTATGTTGTCATTTTTATTTTTTTATTTTTTCAAACATACAGTATGACTATATCTCACCTGATACCATTGAGTCTCTTTCAGTGTCAGGTCACATTTAACACATGTACGCATACTATTTGGTCGGAATTACATTCCAGCGTCAATTTAGTTTCAAGTGGATCCTGATGCATTACCCGGGATGGATCCGGCCACCACAAGGCACTCTAGACTTCCCGAAGGAGAGAACCAACGTGTGGAAAAGCACGCAAAATATAACTCTCCCCTATCAATCACATTCGGCCGAACCCTCGGGCAAGGTTGCCTCCTCAACTCGACCCATTTGGAGCGATCCCAAAAGTTTGTTTGAGTCCGGGACGCTGTTTACGTGAGTGCCTTTTTCCTCCTCCCCCTCTCGCACCCGCGACTGAGAATCTTAGCAGCCCCCTTCACCCCTCTCTCCGCGGATGGTTTCCCCGACCTCTTGCTTTCCTCCCTTCTCCTACCCTTTCATCGGAGGCGGATAATGGCTCTTGCCCTCCAGGCGGCAAAGAAAGCTTTAAACAACTTCCCGGCAACAGAAGAATGAACCCACTCGAAAGATAACCCGCTCACATGCACTCCCAAGGTCTACCACCAGCATTGACAAATGGAAAACTGACGCCTTGTACCTAATCTGGTTTAAGGAGCTCGTCAAAAGTTTTCTTGCGTTCCGTCTCAAATGCGTCGCAATCCACACATCAAAGAGTCCAACTTGATCTCATATACTACGTACTCTAATCAGAATACGCAATGAGCTGGAACTGCAGCTTTGAGGCGTTCAATGAAGACGTGATATCTATTTAAATTCTATTTCAAGATGCAATGATGCTATCATTGATGTTTTGGCGAAATGAATAGTAAGGAGCTATTAATTAAAAGTAACCATTTTATTGGTCATTTATTTTTAGAGGTGGCTTATACAGTACACGTGTTTTAAAGGTGGATTAGTTATGTCAATAATATAGAAATGAGCAAAAATTATTTATAAGTAATGGATTTTTAAAAATCTTTCCCTTTTCTGTAGCTTCGAAGCTCATTTTTCTCATTAATTGAATTGAAAATAACTTGCACGATCAAAAAGATTACAGTATCATGCTTCACTTGGTGGAGGTTACAAAAACTCACACCTCAAATTATGCACCTGGTAATGGCACACGAATTACAAAAAACTGTGCAAGGAAAATTTCCCCATCAGACTGGTGGTTTCGACCACTTCCCTTAGACTGGTTAGAAAACTCAATATATTCAGAGATCATTCTAATGTCAAGCCAAAGTATTTAAACTGGAATTTTATTGAGTTGGGTACTCAAATGCCAAATAATTTCTCTCCCACAGAACGCCGAGATTGTTTTTTTATGTTATCCAAAGTCTTTTTAAAGTCTGTCAAGCGAAGCACTACTTATGGCAATTATTATCTCCTTCAGGGCAAAAGCAGACGATAGCCAAGCGACCAATGTATTTTCGCGGTTAAAAAATAACCACAAAATGAATTCCAAAACACGTTTTACCATTTACTAGATAGATTGCCAATGGGGTTCACCTACATCCACCCTGCTGACCGAGATTTTCCACCTTGGTTTAGAATCTTGTATATTCAATAAAAAAATAGCCTCCTGAAACATAAAATATAGCGAAAAATACATTGACAAAATACTCTGTGTGTAGAAGAGGAAGTTAGAGCTGATTGGATTTATTATCTTATTAAATTCACTGAATATAAAACTTAGAAACACCACTTTCATCATGGGAAAGAGTATTACCAGTATACTATTTTTTTCAGCTTATGAATTTCTATGGAACAGAGAAAGACGAGTTTGCTAAACCCTTCATATAAAGACCACAACAGTTATTCAGACTCAGCCCACTTCCAAACAAGCCTTCCACACACTCACTCGTTCACCGTATACTTAGCATTCCCCAAGAAATAAAAAACTACAATTCGAAATGATGCATAATTCAGAATAAAGTTCCAGCAACAATACAAGCCCTACTGATACAATGAATCCCAGATAGTAAAACCAAGTGAACAGCAAGGTAAATTGTTGTAACACTCACTCCACATGCCTCTTATTCACAGTAATGGTTGTGATTTCATTTTGCGGAATAGCCTTTATGCTTAGAGACCGATGTTTTAACCCTCTCATCTCAAAGAAGCACACCACTCCCCCACAAATATGAACCAATTGATTAATTACAGCATAAAAAGGAAGGATGAGCTCGCGTAATCCGGTGCACACAAGTCAGTGTGCGGAATATCAGCATATGACTCAGTGCACGTTGGGCAGAATGTAGGCAGCTGAAAGTGGGTGAATAAACATGAAAGGTTCTTACCCCTAAAAGATGTGGCCTCAGACTTTATCAAGCATTTGTTGGAAAAAGAAACACAAGCAACTTCACTCCGGAACTACTTTATGGAAAGAGTACCTTGGAAATGTGATGAGAAGACAAAAGAGCGAAGTAACTTTTCATTAGTTAGGCCCCACGTTGAATAAATAGCCAGAGTGTATGATCCGAATGAAAAAGTTTGATGAGAGACCTAGATAGTGTGCAGAGTAGGGCAGCAAGGTTGATTAAAAGGTTTAACGATAGGTTTAGTAGTATATAAGAGTTCATAGAAGAATTAGGTTGGGAATCATTATCAGATCTTAGGTTAAAATACAGATTAAATCTATTACAGACATTTAAAACGGATATCTTACCTGAAGATGTTAGATATATATTAAAAACACCAGCGTATTATCCTAGATCCGATCAGATACACCACATTAGAGAGATATATTGTCGTACCGAAAGATTTCAAATGTAATTTTTCCCCCGTACTATTAGAGAACACAATAGGCAGCATAGCAAAGGGCTAGGTAGGCGAAATATTGTAGAGTACCTAGTCTGTAGCGCATGATGCATACATTGACAACCAATCCCTTTTTTACTAAGTAGATACCAAAAATCTAGCTGCATGTAACTCTATTATCTAACATGTTTCCGATTAGTGGCCTAGTAGCATGTAAATAGTGGATGTTTTGTGATATTCACCCCCCTGCCACACACCCCGCGATGGCTTGTAGGTAATTGCACGTATATATAGATGTACTACTTGGAACCAGTGAAAACTTGAATATGTACCCTCTGGAAGTCTTGGAAATTTGTGCATATTCTGTGATTAAAATATTTCTTTTTAATGGCCACGTGATCCAAAAACACCCACCTTTTTCTCCTTGACCATTTTTCACCTAAATTAACCTTAAATTCCTCCCCTCTGACGCTACTTCCCTAACATGACCTAATACTTCTCCTCTTTTTCCCTAAAAGTGACCAGGTGGTCAACGCATTCAGTATTTTAAACACAGAGGAATCACACAACCCTAATATGTTGTTTATACGTTAAAAACCTCCCCTCAGTCCCATTCTTCCTTCTTTTGTCCTTTTCAAGCTCTTTCGTTACCACCCCCACCCAGATTTTAGCCCGTATATTGATGCTCACTACTAAAGCCTTCACATGATTATACCACTGTGTGATGAAAGGCGCCGTACTTTCAAATAACAGGTGGAAGATTACCATGTGTATTATTTCAGAAATGAGGCACGATTAATTTTGTAATTAAAACAAACTTTTACGCTCTAGTTGGCATTTGGGATAGGAGGTTGAAGTGCTCAGCTAAAGCAGCTAGATTACACGAAGCATGGAGTCGGGCAACAATTTCCTCAAACATTGGATGCGGGAATAAGCAGTAATCGAAACTGACTGCTCATTTACGGCGATACTTAGTGGCTTATCACCCAGGGATGTTCTGCTAGAATCTCGCTAGTTATGTACTCGAGTGTACAAACAATAAATCAATAAATATTTGCCCACGTTCGTGATGTTTCTCGTCCTGTCTGGAATTACCCGGCCTTCCGCTTCCAACCTCTCCCTCTGCAGTGCTCTCGCATCCCTTCGCCCATCCTCGCAGATACTAATTAATCTCTTAAGCCTCGGTCGGCTTATTTCCATCCAGGAACACCTCAACCACTTCGCTCTCGCCATCTTCCCCTCCCCTCGCCACCCCTCCCGCCCCCCGCCCCCTCAAGTCTCCTCCATCTTCCTACTGCTCTTCTCTTCCACATCACGTGCGTCGCCAATCAGCGGATCCATCATCCAATTAATTGACTTAATACTCGAACTCAGGCAATTAATTGTAATTACTTCTGCATTTACCATTTTGTTTCCCCTTTACTACATTTTCCGCTTCATACTTTGTATTTGCTATCAATCCTTCCCCCTCGTTTACCCAGGGCATAATTATGTGCATTATTAATCATAGATTTTTGAACAAATCCTGATAAATATTGTCCAATGTAATTACAATTATATGACTGAGTAAGTCTGTAACCGATATTAATACGTATTTATCTGTAATATTTTTATGAATCATTTCACCATTTCCTTTCACCCCTTGCGGCATTTTCATCTTTTAACGTGTTCCTCCTAATTCCCCTTGTTTACGAAATAATGTTATGTTTTAACTATGGTACTTGCTCATAAATGAACATTAATTTAGTGACTAAATTTATTTAAAATTCATCCTAAAAATTTCTATTGATGACCTATATGTATGTCTATTATGTAGCATAAATAAAAAGATATTTTATTTTAAAAATCAATATAAACAAATATATTTTATCACTCAACCGAAATAGGGGGGAATAACATTTAATTAATTCTCAAAATAACTCATATACAACACAAATGAATCAAAATTTTTATAATGAAATGATGTATACTAATAAAATATTTATATCATTATCATTTAATTTTTACCGAATTAAATTAGAGCCGTAACTTGTATAAGTATTTACAAGTGAACAATGTGCACAGGAATAATAACAATAATAAATTACGATATAACTTAGGAAATCTGCAAGGCATAATATTCTGGGGAGTAATATGATACAATAATTCAATGGGGAGGAATAATTCGATTGAGCGATCCTAAAAAATTAGTAACACGAAGATCGAAAGCGTTGAAACCATAAGGTATTTAGGTGTAACAATCAATAAATATTTATCGCGGGGAATAACACCCGGTAAATATGCGGCCGAGCGAAGAGAAAGTTGGGGTTCATAAAAAGAGTACGGAGGAAATGTGATGAGAAGATATAACTATAAGAGAAGATATAACTATAAGAGAAGAGTGATATTACTTTTCACTAGTTAGGCCCCAACTTGAGTATGTAACCAGTGTATGGGATCCGAATGAAATAGGTTTGTACAATAGCAAGATGTTCCACAGATAAAAAATCATTCGCCTTGAATTCCACTCGAACCCGGACCCCCCGATTTCGGGCCAGGTGCTCTACCAGTTGAGCTACCAAGACTTCCTCTTCCTCTGTGGAAATCAACGAGGCTTTAAAGGAACTAGGTGTTACCGTACTGCGGGACATATCATGTCACAATGCAGCCGTAATCGTGCACATGGTGCCACCGTCCAAGACGTTAAAGCCGAATTTGAAACACTAAGGTGCTTACTTAGAACGAATTCAAAGACCTTGAACCGGCCGCGAAAACTTTATCATTCGCGAATGATTTTTTTCTCTGTGGAACATCTTGCTATAGTGCAATAATCAGCGGGTGACGCCGCTAAAGTTTCCGCGGCCAGTTCGCGGTCTTTGAATTCGAATTAGGTTTGATCAGAGGAGTAGAAAGTGTGCAGCGTAGAGCAGCTAGGTTCGTTAAAAGATGTTACGATAGGTTGAGTAGTGTATCAGAACTAATACAAGAATTAGGGTGGGATTCATTACCAGAGCGTAGTTTAAAGTACACATTAAATCTATTTCAGACATTTAAAACGGATATCTTAACTGAAGATGTTAGGTATATATTGAATAAACCAGCGTATTATGCTATATTCGACCAGATAAATAAGATTAGAGAGATAGATTGTCGTATTGATAGATTCAAAATGTCGTTTTTCCCAGTACTATAAGAGTACACAATAAGCAGCATAGCAAAGGGCTAGGTAGGCAAAATATTGTAGAGTAGTCTGTAGTGAACGATGCATGTATTAATCCCTTAAATACTATAGATAATTTAACAATCTAGTTGCATGAGACCCTATAGTAGGATGTTTGCATGTCAATAGTACATGCTTGGTGATCTTCACCCCCTGCCACACATCATCGCGATGGCTTGCAGGGTATCACGTAGATGTCGATGTAATAACCACGAAAATGTGGACTTCTTTCTCTCCTTTCATCTTTCCCCTTTCATCATAATTGAGCATTTAATATCAAATTTCCACAACTTTTATCCAATAAAACCTTTTTATTACTCTGATAGCCAATCTACCTGCGGTTTCAACTACTTTTACATGATGATCAACATAGACTTCAAAAACGTAATTTTTTTTAGTATTTATCCAATGTAGTACAGCATTTACGTCCACGCAGGTTTACTCAGTAATGAAAGGGTCCTTTTTTTAATATAATGAGGAGAGAGAAAAAAAATCTGAACTCTGTCAGTCGAAGTCAACGCCAAAACTGTTTATCTTTGGAGTATTTAATAAATAATACCCCAAGGCCGTTTAACACGATATGTACTTGATCTAGCACAACACATAGTTCGCTAGCCGCCACTTCATACTAAGGACGAAATCTAACAATGTTGGACCATCCTAGGGGGATTCACACATTCATAGTATTTGTACTTGCTATGAAATCGATCGAACAGCGTCTGAAATGTTTTGTGAATGGCCAATGGCAATTGGGTCCTACTGGGAGCTAGTGGCAATCTAGTTTGGCATTAAGTTTGAAAGTAAGTATCTTAGTGAGTATGGTAGCGGTAATGTTTCATAACCAGCATACTGGTCCTTTATCACACGATACTAGAAGGATATCATACTAGCAGGGCTTAAGGCAGGAGCCTGGCTTCTATCCACCAATCTTCCAACAATTGTACCCATTTCAAAATAACCATCACTCCTTTATGAGAAAATCTCCTCGGCTTTCGGCCACATCCATTAATAGAGATAGCAGCATGTAACAAGGCTAGAGTAATCAACCTTTCGTCCCCATTTACGACTGCCCTTACTTTGGAGCGGCGAGTCGGGGGATGAAGTCTGCAGCCGGCCTCGAGGTCTTCAACGATCGTCGGCCGCAGGTTGCGGGATAACAGGCCGGGAAAAATGCGAGACAACTGCTTACGGTTTGATATTGGTGTGTCCATATGATCAACATGTATCATCTATCCTGAAAAAGTTATGTGCACACCTTCCTTTGTCGATTTAACTTTCACATTGCACGCAATCAAAATATATGTGGATGCCGTCACATCATTCCATGATGATATGCATTGCTATAAAACCACGGCTGCCAATCTTGTCCTCCATAACCTTTATATGCTGCCAGACCCTTATCTCACCAAAGATGCGATAACGTACCAATATATTCAACTGTTAAAATTCTTTGTTTAATAACAAACTAAATGATTGCATTAACCATTATGTGACGGGAAATTATTGGTAATATTATTTTAATAGTTCAATTATTCATACATATGCATTATCATTTTTATAAAAAAATAATGTAATCACCCTCCATTGAACCTGAATTTCAGAAAGAGTAAAAACCAATAACAAAACGACATTCTTTAAACTCATTAATAAAACACCTTAAAAATATGTTCATTATCTTAATAAAGAATGCATCAAAGAAGGTGTGGAGAATTATCAATAATTAATTTGTTATCAACTTCAACAAAAATGGTTATTTTACGCGCCATTGGCTGAAAATGGGTAGAGACAGCAGCATGTAACAAGGCCAGAGTAATCAACCTTTCGTCCCCGTTTTAGTCTCTCTACCCCCTTCCCACGCAAATCCCCCGTCATCCTCTCCCTTCCACCACTGACCACCTCCAAGCCACGCCCTCATCCTTCCCATCTCACTTTTCCTCCCTTTCCCAACCACACTCCTCCCCTTCCCCAACCACTGTCGCGGACCGTACGCTGTCGTAAATGGCAGGCAAGCTGTAAGGGTTGCAAGCGGCAACCAGTCAACTCCCCATGCGATACGCCACACACTCAATCTCTCCATACGACCTTGAAGAGACCTGAAATGTGAATGGCTCCCGGAAGAATATATCGAAGGAAGTGGTACGTGAGACGGCGAGAGAGAGAGAGAAAGGTCTTCCACACACCCAGTTCGAATTCCGAATGGGGTCGAATGCAAGTTATTTTGGTTTCCGCAGGCAGTTTTTTGCGACACGGCGAATGCTGAAGGAAAGCAAATTCATGCCTTTAGTGAAGCGTGCCGAATATATTTCAAATTTATTGAATGTCGTGCGCCTTCTTTCCTCGGAATTTCGTTTAATAATTCTTCTGAATCGCGCAAAATTGGCAATCTCCGACGAGAGTAGAGCGCTTGCTAACAAATTGAACCAAGCGGGAAAGTTTAATGCTATACAATATTATTAAAGGCGTAATACGCAGCTTGAAATTTCGATGCACTGCTCCTTTATGCGCTAGTGTTTCCAGGTAATTAAATTTGAGAACTGTTCGTGTTATACATCAAATTTCAAGCAACTCCTACTGGAACTAAGTAAACATTAGTTGCTGGAAAACTAAGTATTTGGGAATGGTATTCGACAACTTAAGTAATTAGCGCCATTAATGATAGGACGGTTATTAGGTAGAGCTACGAATATTTCCATGAATGAAGGAAGGGTGGGGTGAAACTCGGGGTCGGAATGGGGTCGTTTACCATTTTTTTTATTGCCGAATCTGATAGTTTGTAAAATTAAAAGCCCCGTATTTTTCCGTTTTTTGATCCGTCAATTATTTCTTGAGTTATAAGCGGCGAAAAACATATGTTTCGGAAAAGTGGGCGTGGTGCAACCTCTGACGTCATTGACTTCGTCCAATTACAACTGAGCCCGTGAATCTACTACACCTTATCGCAATGGGGAGACGCAGCTGACTCTGCCAATACGAGCAATTGCGACAGAATCTGTGAGAGTAGACCTTCCGAGAAGCCACTCCAGTCTCTTCCCTTCCCCTAAAAGCAGTCAACGACGGGGGGAAAATGACGCCAGTGATATCAAAGCAGGTTCTTCGGTGGGCGTCACCTTTTTCTTATTTTAATTTTTGATTGATGAGTGAATGGTTGTGGCTAAAAGATTAATTTTTCCGCTAAAATTCTTTTTTCGTTCCCATCTAACGTTTTCGTGCACAAAATTGCGATTTCGGTTCTGAGTAAACGCCCCTATTGCCCTGCTATTAACGAAGGGTGCCTAGAGTTTCATGATTTAGCGTCCCACCTCACGGATGAAGCGCTACGCATTCACATCGGTAGGGACCACTATGACGATGAAAATCTCTTCCGCTACCGGGATTCAAACCCAGGCCTTGCAGATGTGAGGTGGTACATTAAGCACCACTTAAATCCTGGCCTCTAAAGAGACAAAGACGAGCCCCATCAACTTTGATGTAGTTAACTTTATATTAAAAACTGAATTTCCCCGGAGGGGAGTATAGGGGGTGAGTAGACTACGCTCACCACCAGTTGAAATAAAAAATAGCCTACACAAAGGGAAGTAAAAGATTCACGGTGTGACGTTTCTTCTGATGGACTAAAACCTGCATTATTTACATAGTACTCAACAAGGGATCGATATAGTAATGAAAGCCTTTTTCAAGAAAACCTTCAGTTTACGATGGCAGATCCCCAGAATAAAAGGCTCAACTCTACCCACTACACCAGTCAGGCCTTTGCCATTAAAATAAATTTTGAATGTGATACCAAATGATTTATATTTGACATTTTTCATGTTAAAAGTTATAAAAATGGCCGCAATATTAATAGTCAGTAGAGAGGTGCGCAAGCACTCTAGTTTTACAGGAATGGAGTTCACTTACTTTTTGGCAGTCATAAATGGAGGATAAAGGGTAGTCCTAGAAAAAAAATATCACCAAAATGAAAGTTTAAAATAAGAGAATGAGGTATAAATGAAGGAATATTAAACCTATGAAAAATTTACCCTTGTATTGAAGAGATACCTTCAGGCGTAACTTTGTGGAATTTATTCATGATGAGAATAAAAAGAAGTACTTACTTGGTATATTCCACACTGTTTTATTTTCCCACGAAACGATTCTGTCAGCTGGAATTTCTAATTCGCCAGAGACTGTCATCTTTCTTGAAGTACACGCATATTTAGCGTTTTTCTACTGCACACGTATGATTCTAAATTCCAGTATTTACTTTTTCTGTGCATAAAATGGTATGACCGGTTTATGACGGCCCTCGCATGGTAATACTGTTTTCCTTGAACGAAGATCACTATCACATTTCTTAGAGCACAAAATGAATTAGGGGAGGGTTGACGGTTCACACTCTTGTCGCAGGAATCTTTGATGGTGTTTTGGGTGATCTTTCCGTCTGGGATTAGAGCTTGCCTGTCGCCACCCCTCGGAAATTAAAGCATCGAGCGAGTAATCACTTGCGTTAACAGCGGCACTCGAGTGTTGGCGGTGTCTGGCTCCCTTCGTCGCATTGGCGGCACCCCCCGACCAACCCCTCTTATTTCCCGTTGGAAATACGAGAACCTACCCGCGCACCTCCCGTTTGGTCCTTTCCTTCTTCCTGGGAGACATCTCCAAATCCCTCACCCACCTCCTCCCTCCCACCGGCCGTTTAACTCCCCAGCCCTCCTCTTTTGATCCACCTTTCACATCTCTCCGCCAATCCGTTTCCGCTCTCGTTCGTATCGACCTCCATCTCCTTCCCGTCATGCACTACCAACATCCATCTTGAAGCACGACACACAGTCATCGCCCTTGGTAAGGCAATGTGTGTCGCGCTCTCATGGGCGTGCACACTTTCGCGCAACGCGGGACGAAGAGGAAAAAAGCAAAGAAAATAATAATAAAAAAAATAGAAAGCAGCGGAGTCAGATGGCTTGTTTTCCATTATTAGCAAAAAAATTTTTTTTGGGGCCTTTATTTTTTTTTCGCGAGCGCACGCTTAACTTGGGCCTGGCCGTCTGGGATTCATCGCGCCTTGTTTACTTTTATTGTCTCGCGCCGGTGAGCCTTCCCCTTTCTCTTCCACACCTTGAGAGCTGCGATGAGGGCAAACGAAACGTCCGCCTGCGAAACAAATTAAGTCCCGCCCGCAGGGATAAAATGGCGGACACACACATGGAACACGGATCTATGTTTTTTTTTTTTACATCTCACGTGTGCGTGGTCCCAGCCACTGCCTTTTTTCTGATTACTCCGCTTTATTTGTCTTCACTCTCGACGCTCCCCTCACGACTCCCGATTGTCTCGTTTTATTCCCGGCCTTTATTGTCCTTGGCAACGATGGGTTTTTGGTGTGGAAGGCAAACCACATGGCCCCCTCGGTTTAGTTCCGCAACGGGGGAAGAAGAGGAGGCAGTACTTCCTCCCCTTCAAACCCTCTAACAGCCGCTTCTCGCGCGACTTCCCTCCTCTCGGAGACGGGGGCAATGCACTCTTGTGCACCAATGATAGAAATTTTTATCACGAAATTCAAAATACTAAAATTAAACTATTCGCCAATTTACATGCCCTGAAATCGTGAAATTAAAATCGATGAAACTAACGATCTATCAAAATTTACGGAAATAAATACTGCCTAAATCATTACTTTATGGACCTGTTTCATTGCGTCACAGTGAAAAAATAAAATTTTGCAATTTCAAATAAAAATATAAGTCGTAATATTTTCGTTGTTACGCATACAGTTTAAGAGCAAATTAAATTACCAAAAAAAGATCATCATCATCCGTCAACAATCCTAGAATTGGTTAGACGCGGCCCTCTAGTTGATTCTTCTATCGGCCAACCTCTTCATTTCACTGTAAGTTTTTCTCTTTTACATCCTTCACGACTTGCTCCATGTATCTTACACAAGGCCTGCCTTTTCCATTCCTTCTGTTCACTCTTCCGATTTAACGATTGTCTTAATGAGGCCATCATGTCTTCATATATGGCTGATTAAGTTGTCCCATCTTCTTTTTAGGGTTTTCAGTAGACATCTCTTGTCTCCCATTCTTCTTAAGACTTCTTCATTTGTCACTCGGTTGGTCCATTTTATCTTTTTCATCATTCTTCAGCAACACCACATTTCAAATGCACCCAGCCTTGACTTCTCTGCTGCTGCTGTCGTCCATGCTTCACTGCCATATAGCAGCATGTTCCTGATGAATGATCTGATGTAATGTTTCCTCACTTCCACACTTGTATTTGCATATGTAAGTAGAATATTCTTATGGTAAAATACCCGTTTTGCCTGGGCAATTATACTGGCAATATCTCTTTTACTTCGTCCATCTCAGGTTACTCGGCTTCCCAGGTAATAGAACACATCCACATCCTCGATTTTTTGTTTCTGTTGTCTAAAATTTGCCCTGGCTTCTTTTCTCCTACATACCTTAGTTTTTTTATCTATTGATCTTCAGGTGAGATTTGGCCAATATCCTTTCCATATTTCCTAGTGTCTTCTTTAAATCTCCTTGTGTTTCTGCCATGACTGCTGTGCCGTCGGTGAATCGCAGCATGCTGATTTTCTCCCCGTGGCACTTCCGTAGACTTTTCTTCGATCTCTTGGCTTCTCAATGTAGACATTGAACAATACGGGAGACAGTGTACAGCCCTGCCTCAATCCTTTCTTTATGCTTGTTTCTCTAGTGCTGGGTTGATTTGATTACAGCCACCTGGTTTTCATACAAGATGTGGATAACTCTTTGTATGATACGAAAAATATGCACTTATAAGATTACCAACGCAAAAGAAAATTCAAGTGGGAACATAGACGGGGACACTAATTCTGGTTGAATCAAAATGTATTTCTCATCCGCTGTCATAGACGCCATTCTCGTGGGTTCTAGCCAACAAAAATTCTTCGCATCATCTTTGTCGGAGAACAATTCAGCAATACTAGAGTTCACCAGTTCCAATAAAAATATTGTTGAATACAGTCAATTTCTTACACCTTGGTGAAGCATTAGTACCTATTTGTTTCTCTAGGAAGAGCAGTAAATATTGACAAAATGAAGAATTTTTGCATTGATATAGCAAAAGCAGATAAATTCACTTTCTAATTCATCTTCAATATGGTAGTTTGTAAGAGTGGCAATAGTAAATGGCAAATATGAAGGAATGAAAGGTTGAGAAAAAATTAATAGAATACGGTGCTGAAAATATTTTTCGCCGGCAGAGAAATGATAGACCTCGACAGTCATGAAAGAGCCAGAACATTAATGGAAAGGTAGAAAGAGGTTCCATTTCCAACTCTTGCCGTAATGAATTGGAAAATGAAGCCATGGGAAAACAGGAGGAGGAAAAAGGCTAAAAGGCCAAATTAGAAAGCTTCGATAGATGTGAACTCGGCTCTGACTCCAGTTTTCCAGTTAGCTTTATCGTGACCGGTTTGTGAACCCTTAGATAAACAGTATTATTATACCCTCTGCAGAATAGACATCCTAAGAAGGCGATATTATGAAAATATCGCTAATGAGACGATGGTAACACAAGCTATGATAAAAAAGATATTACCAACACAGAAAATGAGTGAAACGTCATGCAAAAAGGCGTAATATGCCTATAACATGCTTGTGTTTATAACATAGAAAACATTGAATATATCACTACATATGATGAAGAGTCGAATACTGAACAGGATAAACAGTAGCAAAGTAGTGGAAGCCAGTCATCTACTTCGCATTCCCAAAGGATGATATTGGGAGCGCAAGATATATGAAGCAAAAGTGTATGCGGCAGTATAATTTGCCTAAGATTGCAAAATAGGCTTTTTAAATCTTTACCCAAATTTTATTTTATATCCAACTTTGTTCAGAATTTTTTATGTTTTCCAACTAAGAGCATTATTGAACTTTTAAGCTACGTTTAGTTATGAAATATTTACGTCAAAACCAAGGATGTTGTTTTTAAGCCACGAAAGAGTTTTACCTAATTTTCTCATTTAAACTAAACTTGAGACCGTGGCTTATTTAACGTGAACATTACAGACAGGAGAGAGCAGGCAATATTTTTCTCTGAAGAATAAGATATTCGACCTGAATATTAAATAATCTCAGGCTTGTGTACTTCTGTGGGAACGTGCTTATCCCTCTAGAGCGTCGATTTTTGAGACAAGGCTTCGATTGGTCGCTGCTTTATCACGTGCGTGAGGGCGCAAATGCTCTGGACCGACAAGTATTCCTGTACCAGGGATGTTAATTGTGGGGGAAAATACCGAACGCTTCGAATATTATCGATGAACATCACACCCTTGGTAATCTCCCTCCGCGTCATATGCCCCATGCGGTGCCGCCCTCAATACCTCAAGGACCCTTCCCTGGCCCCTCGCCGTTTCACCCCGCATGCTCGCTTTTCAGCTCGAACCCACACCCGGGTGCTTGTCCCCATCGACATACGCCCACACTCGAAGCACTCCCTCCCTAACGGGGGTGGTGTGGCAGAACGGAGAGCAATTATTAGTGGGAAGCAAGGGTACCGGCTTCCCAACTTTCATCAACGGCTACACACTATCCTACAAGCCACCGCAAGGGTGTGTGTCAAAGGGTGGTTCCAAGCCAGGTGCGCGGAATTATCTTGTGCAATATTCTGTTATTGGAATTTGCTTATATCACTGGTATCATTACGGGTTATATATCATTTGTATAATCCAACTATTGGTAAGTATTTTATTGCCTTTAGAGTTCAATTTCATACATCATCCCTTAAAACAAACGGGGACTAAAAAGTCATACAATTATCTTCCATGACCACAGTAATTTCCAAAATATTTAACAAATAAACGTGGTTAGATGCTAAATATGCAATGAAATGTCAAAAAATAATAAAACAGATACATTGCTCATTCGAAGTCAAGTGAATATGGGAAAAATACATATGTATTACCAATACACTTAATTGTTTTCACGGTAGCTTCGATAACATTATCATTACTCAATATTATGTGCTAATAAAGCACCTTTTAAGCCCCAGATTTTAATATCTTTCACTTTATTTATACGACATGGAATGTGGCAGAGAAATTTTAACATTGTTACTTACGCTCTAAATGGATAACTGCCTTTGAGACAAGAATTAGGGCTGTAGAGGCTGATATTCAGGTCTATAAAGCGTAGGCAGGGTAAAAAAGGTCATACTAGGGCATATGTTGTAGTTTTCTAGTTAGTATTAAGTAAGGTTAAAGGGTTTGATATAAACTAAACGGTAGGAACGCCTGAAATTTATTTTTTTATATACCGAACTTTGATATAATAGTGATTCCCTTCATAATCATCTTCCTATGAGTTGGGTATTTTACTAAACTTATCAGAGCACCATTACACAATTCCAGCTCCCCCCCCCCCCCCCCTTTCTGCAGGAGACACCTTCTGGCCCACCCTGGCCCAACCCCGTCCGTGGGACGGTGCGCCGTTGGGTCCGCGCAGCATCCCCCGGGTGGGCGGGATTGGGGTTAGGGCGGGGGTGGATTGGGGTGGGCCGGAGGTCTTGTTTCGGGGATATTTCAGGGGTGCCACGGAGGCAGTGGGGGTGAGGGGGCCCAAGGAGCCGGTCTCCCGTATCATATTGGTGGGCCACAGCGGTGTTGGTGGCCCGGAGAGCTGAGGGCAATTACCCCCTCGGGCAAGGGATCCAAATTATTGAAGGGATAGCGGAAATTGGCCCCCGAATGGAACTCTAGGCACTATATGCATGAAGAAGGCCTTTCGCAAGCACGGTTAAGGGAGTCTCCAGAAGTTTTTTCTATCCGTCCCAACCAGCGCCTGGCATTTCAAATCAAGGATTTGACTCAATTACATTTTTGACTATTCCCGTATCCTTCCCTTTCAAAGGCCCATTTAAATAATGCAATAATGTGTGATTCAACAGTGACGCTTTTATTAACCCAACGCAATAAAATACTTTTCGTTGTATTTGGAATCCCGTGACAAAAGTTTCACTCACGAATTAATGAAATGGAATACCCGTTAAAAATTTATTCCAAATAATTTATTTTCTTTAATGTACTACTACATACCTTTTCGGCAAGTGATTTACCGAAGACGGAGATTAATAACTGGGCTTTTAACTGCGGGTTTCATGATTTTGAATCCCAATGACACATCCTGAGCGTTAAGCATAGTAAATGAAACAAACTTTGTACTTTCCACAAAGGTTTATATATTCCCCGATCGGTTACAACGACTAAGCGTCATTTTCAAGGGAGACAAGGGAGACCAGTAATGAATAGTACCTAACCAGTAACCCTTGAAAATGACGCTTAGTCGTTGAAATCGATCTGGGAATATATAAAGATGTGTTGAAACTACAAAGTTTGTTTCATTTACCATGTTTAAGGTCCACATCAATCTTTAAATATATTACTTGGCAAGTAATGATATTAGACATCTGCATCCACATCGACCAATGCTAGTCTTCTCAATGGTGTGTGGCAGGAAGTAAGTTATCACCAAACATGATGCTCTAGGTCCGTACGACTACCTGATATCTCACTACGCCATAAAAATATGATAACCTGATAACATGCAGCTATATGACGTAGAACACGAAGAAAAATAATTTTTATTTATGAGTTAAGTTTTTATTTGGACTAGAATATTTATCTAGGTGGAAATTAAAGGGCACAAAAAGAAAATTTTTGTGAAAATATTATCTTTTTCTAATATACAACAAGCTCGGCTACTTTTTGCAACCAACTATCAGGCTGTTATAGTGCTTATTACAACCTATTTCAAACCACGGGAAAGAGGCTTTTAAAATACATCTGTACAGCTGTTTACCCATATGATACTATTTTCATGATCAGAGTGATAAAAAATACGGGATTTATTGGAATTTTTATGAATAAATTGTTTTTGAGACATCAATTGATGTGCTTATGCAAATCCTTACTAGCATATGACAAAGTATTAACTGGAATGATAATTTGTCGTTACATAGCAAGTTCCTATTATAATGTATGCAAGTAGATAAAAACTAACTTGGCCCATTTACGTTGAAATATGAATTACCAGATGAAGTTAAAATGTTTGGGGTAAACACAAAGTAGATTAACGTAATGAACGTATGCGGCCCTTCGTCAAGCAGGGAAGTGAGATACTGCTGTTAGGTGATGCCCACAATTTTGGAAATTAGTTATTTTACTGGACTCACAATGAGATGGTGAATAATTAACTAGCATTTGCACTCAATGTTGACACAGGTATCAGCTGGATGAGAGTATTGAATATTTAATTTTTTTTGGAAGAGATTTGGAAGAGACCCGAGTCAACCCCACTAGCAGTCTTTGCTATTCATATGTTTTCAGTTCAGCTCTTATACAAATCATTTATATTCTGTGACTTTTGATAGCATCAAAAGGATTTTCTCTGAATGGAACGAACAACTTCTGGAGCCTCGTAATTTTCATGTAATTTCCGTAAAATGCCAGAGGTTACCCTAAGCACCAGAGTGTAAGTATTCAGTAGTTCGGGGAATTCCTCAAACGTTGAACTGAATGCATATAAAGCGTATGCCTTTCATAGTTTTCCTCCATCAATACTGCGTTATTTTAGCAATTTATTTAATCTTTGTATATATCCTTTCACTCACTCACTGCTTTAGTTTCACAAGTCACTGTTGAATTACACGGTTACACCACCGTATTACTCCCAAAAGGCAGCTCTTAGAGTTTTAAAAAGTACCAGAACACATATTATATTCCAGTTAGCTGAATTTAATGTCCCTTTTCTAAATATTGTCTATCAGAAAACTTATAACTTAGATCATAGAGTAAGCAATTGATATGTAAATAATCACTGACCGACTTTTAAATATCTACAGACCTTGAGATGCTCTCCGGTCTGCTGATGGTTGGCCTGAAACTGAAGAAAAACATTATTTTTAATACTCCTCTACTAAAAGTCCTCGCCTTAATTTATAATTATCAATTTGGTTAAAATCAAAATCATTTCCGTATCACAGCATTTGAGCAAAATGAAGTCTAGGTAAACAGAAAATCAATATCACTTCATCTACATCTACATAATACCCTGCAAGCCACCATAAAGGTGTGTGGCAGGGGGTGAACTCTCACCAAACATGCACTACATATCATGCATAAAATTTGTAATCAAAAAATAAAATAGCAAAGCATACATGCAAAAACATGCTATTAGTTGGGTTAGCTCTAAGTCCTTATACCAACACCCAGCTACCAATGTTATCCATTGCTACATTCGTACTGGATATATTTACCATTATTCATATCCCTAATTGTACGAGGAAAAAAGGACCTTTTGAATCTGTCAGTTCGGCAATCTATTTCTCTAATTTTGTGATTATGGTCCAGTCTACCATAGTAAGTTGGGGTCCGCAAAATATTTTTTACATCATCACTTGTCTTAAGTCATCTGATTAATAACAAATTACCATGGCCGAAATCTTATACTTATTAACCAGGAACGAAGAAGTTAGTTCATTTCATTACAAATGGATAATTGCAGACGAAAATCATGGATGACTAAATAACCGCTAGCTGAGTGATCTTAAGGGTGCCTCATATCACAAGCGGTGCCAGGAGAGCCCAACCCAACAACCCTGATTTGAAAAGTTTGCATGTCTTTATAGTTAGTGTAAGGTAAGTCCAACCTTCACCAGCCTAACACTCAGATTGAACAATGAATGTAGTTAGGGACCGGAACAATCTACGGAAAACTATAACACCATCGAAAGGTCTGCATGGTTGGAGCCTCCCGTTACCGGTGTCACTAATGGTTGTTTCAACTATAAAATTAACATTGTAAAAAAGCAATGAAACATTTTGTGAAGATGACAACTAGTAGGAACCTAATAAGACTTTTATTGGTAGTTTACAGCGTTCATACAGTTTTCATAATATTCATATTCAGAAGGTTGAGGGTGAAAAATTTTTGATGACCTATTTATAATACATAGTTAACCACTTTCATCCCTTGGCTCTCTACAAGGTAGTGAACAAAATCTTAAAAATCTAAGGTTATGAGCCAAGACATTCAGTGGTTAAGTCTGTTCCAAACATAAAGGCGCCTGTGACTGAAGCTTGAGAGATGTAAGCTTTTAATGAAGAAGGAGAGCATGTACATTGGTGAGAAAAGCTGAGCTGGAGTTAGTCCTCAGATAAAGGAGACAAGCGGTTTGCGGCGTATCGTACCTTATGACAGACGGAGACTGAAGTTGGAATATTGGAATGGGAATATTCTCAGTACTGCATTCAAGTAGGGACTCCAATGAAGTGTAAGACATATTTTTAACCCGTGCATTAAGCGACCAGACATCTCAAAAGAGTAAATGTTTTCAGGCGTGAATTGGGGGTAGTTATCCATCACGGTAAATAAAAATAACTTAGTGAACTCCTCAGACACTTTTATTCAGACGATCTGGGTTTTGACGCTTATCACCTTCCGGTCAAAGTGTCGAAACCCAAGTAGTCTGAATAAACCACTGTGGAGTTCACTAAGTTATTTTCATTTTTAGTTCTAAAGAGGACACCTGATGTCTTCTAAAATATTAAAATCTACATCAATCTATCGTAGGTTAGATCATATTCATAAAATTTAGTGGTGGATATGACGGAGAATTTTCAAATACCTTTGACAAAAAAAAATACCGGCCACTGTATTTTAACGACACTTCTGAGGAGATATTCATTAGTAGCAATATAGCTTTCAGGGTAATTTTTTTTACCTACATTCGACTATAGATACACAATAAATTATGGTAAATGTGGAAATATATCCGCGTGCATAGTCTGATATCAATGGAATAGCTATGAAATGCTTATGAATAGCAATGAAAATTATTGTAAAGACATGGAACTATGCAAGTCTGCATGGTGTGAGGATAGTAAAGCTGCCATACATCTATATGCAATATCAGTACCGTCAAGCAAGCCCTGAAATTACATTACCTTCAGGAAGGGAATAAATGACTAAGGATGTAAATATAAAAGTCCGTTTTACATGGTAAATGATCATGCGCATGATAATCCTAATGATCATAAGCATGACGTTCATTCGTCGTGCAAAACGGAGATCTCCTCGCATGAAAAATCATTCACATTGTATGCGATTAACATTAAAACATGTTCTATTTTTTGATCGCATGATTCCGTGAATGATCGCATGAAACGAGGCCACGACAACTGCCTCTGTTTTTTGAGCGGGTAAAAGAGGATTTAAATGAAAAATCTGTAGAGCGTTATCCAAATAGCTATACTTTTCGCACTTATCTAATTTATTTATCCATGGAGTATATATTATCTTATATAATTCTTATAATATCCAAGGAGGTGCCCCAGGTGAAGTTCTTTAATTAATCACATTTTGGTTGAAGCCGGAGTTTGTTATGCTATTTTACGTAGGAATTCGATTATTTTTGTGGCAATTATAAATCAATTTTAAATGTTATAGCACAACATTAAAACTATAACTAATAAAATACATTAAAATCATTTCAAAGGCACTTTTCTGTTATTTCTAACGCCATTCAAGAGGATTTTACTTTACTGTTATTTGTTATCACAAGTACCACGAACACGAAAAAATAAAAACCAATGACACGTATCTAACCTTTAAATAGTGAACTTTATTATTCCAAATACTCCTACGCACTACAAGTATAGTTACAATTATTGCACCCTCATTAATTTTTGTTGATAAATTAGGGAACGGTACGATTATGCATACGATTCACTCGTCGCTAAATACTTAGCGTGACAGCTAGCCAGAAACAAATAGCAAAATATTAATAAAATGATAAACATATGTTATAATGATGTAAACCAAAGGGAGAACAAGGTATGTAACTAATGTCAGAGATAATTCTCATCTTATCGTCGGGTCCTCTCTTTCATAATCATATCTGGCGAGACTCGATATTGCATGAAATTGATCCAGTGTCTTTCTTAAAAGGCCTGTGGCTGTTAGGCCTACGATAGGCCTCATAGCCCTTTAACAACAATTCATTTTGAATCATGCTTATTATACCTTTATTTCTCCTCTCATATCTGTCTCCTTCTAGCTTTCTCGCACAAAATTGTGGCTACCACAATTTTGTGCGAGACACAAAATTGAAATTTAATTATAATGGACACTGCAGCAGAGGATACGAAAATTAAACCATACAGATCCATCAATAATCACTCTACTTCATTTCAGTTTAACCTCAACTAAAACTATAACCTCAATATATACAATGCATTATTTCATAAAAATTATAATAATTATATCCACTCCATGCTTTATTTCATCGATTACGTATATCAGACACCGTACACAAAACATTCCGGCCATCGAGGCAGCTGCGTTGGTAGGAAATTTCTCGTGAATCGTTATGTACTATCGATTAGGCTACCACTGCACACTCTTTCAGAGCATAAAATTCATGGAATTGATTTGCATGATCGTTTGCTGTGTAGACGCCCTTTATCGGGAGTTATTCCAAACCATCACCTAGACTAATTCACGTATTAAGGCCGTTTCACACGGCGAATGAAATCACGTGCATGAAGTTCATACGTCGTACAAAACGGAAATCTCCTCGCATGATCAGGCGTTCAAACTTATAACATTTTCTAAATTTTATCGCATGATTCCTTTAATGATCGCGTGATACGAGCGCACGACGTCCGTCTTTGTTTCATAAGCGGGTAGAAGAGGATTCAATTTAAACAAGCGTAGGCCAAAATCCAATTATAATTGGATTTCGGAGCTTTTCGTACTTATATAATTAATTGGTGTGCCCATGGAGTACCTATATATAATCTTAAGTAATTCTTAAAGGTAATTTCTATAGGCATGCGCCTGGTGAAGTTCTTCAATTAATCACGTTTAGTAGTAGTAGATACGAAAATTAAACCATACCGATCCATCATTAATAGCTCTACTTCACCTCAGATTAACCTCAGATTCAGATTAAACCTCAGTACCAAGGAAGGTTTGTTTAATGAACATCATAATTACTAAACATACACCATTCTTTATTTGATCTATCACGTATATCAGACGACGTAAACAAACCATTCCGACCAATTTCGACCACCGATACAGTTGCGTCGGTCGAAAACCTCCCGTGAATCGATATGTACTATCGATAGGTCTACCACTTCGCATCCTTTCTGCACATAACATTCAAAGAATTAATTCGAAAGATCATTCGCCGTGTATCACGCCATAAACGGAAGCAACTTCAGGTCATCACATAAATTCATTAGCGAATGAATTCATTCGCAAGATCATCCACCTTGTAAAACGGCCTTCAAAGATTGAATGATCATGCGCATGATCATTCGCCATGTAAAGCAGCCTTAAGGGAATTGATGAAGGGTGGAGAGAATTCCGGCGTCGGAATTGACCTGCTTTAAACGAAAGGGGCCAACGAGGTAACAGATTTACGTCTCGAACTGAACTTGGAATGATTTTCACACGAATTTCAAGTTGGAATTTCAATGATAAGTAGGTACTCCTTACCGGACTGGAAACTCGGACCATTCAGGTGCGTACCCATTACACTTGCTACCCTGACGATAAAACTATCCCCCATATCCTCGTTCAAACTTGTATCCGCTCACAGGACTCAATTTCGAAGCGAGGTCAACGGCTCATTTTTCATTTATCGGCGTAATTAACCACGAATCGCATCAGGCGACGACGATTTTTCCGTAGAGCTCTCCGACTTCCAATCTTGCGCGGAGCCGCATACAAGCTCTACAACATCTTTCCCTTTTTCTCTTCTTTCATTTCTATTCCATTTTCTTGAGGAATTTCCGTGAAACGGGGGAGAGGGAGGAGGCGCTGAGAGAAAATTCCACGTCCGCCCGGAAGTCTAACGCTCAGCGGCCGCCATCCATTCCGCCAGACTCCCCCAATCTCGACTCCTAAGACCTTGCACCCCCGACTCCCTCCCGTCTCACATTTTTTTCAGCACCTCGGACGCAAGTTTGAAGAGGGCGTCGTCTTTTTCTTCTCTAAACTCAAAGGGCTTGCCGCGTTCCCTCGAAGGTTCAGGTATTAGTCACGCCTGCTTGACTTTTCGAAATTTCAATTTTTTTCTACGTCTGACGCCATTTGAGGACGCAGATGGAATGGGAAACGCGGAAATTTAGCACGTGATTAATGCTCTTTTTTTCCCTCCCTTTTCTCCCTGTGCGTGCGCCATTCAGCTACAGTGGTATGTACAAAAAACTTCAGTATCTAAGGTGAGGAATTGGTGTACGGCACGATGAAGATGCCAGAATTTTGAAACTTCACACGTTACGCACGAAGAGGATGATATTTTATTATAAAAATTGAGTACGTGAAGCCCATATTTTTTTCAAAATCTGTGTACATTAATGTACATGATTAACAATGTGGCCCCGGCCCCGACTATATTTCGGACTTAATTTATTTAAGGTTCTAATGACGCCAAATATTTTACTTTGTCTTGAAACACAATAATTTATCCCAAATCCCAAGCAAGAAACTCTGAAAAAATCCATCATGATTTTCATATTGAGACTAAAATATTTCTGCATAGCAGTGCCCTTAAAGTAATTTTGTTCACTCATATTGAGATAATTGCTAACTTTTGACAATGTCACCACTATACATTATACATATCAGTGAATTGTAATTAGCTTTGATCATGCTCATACGTAGGCATTAGGTTTAGGGGATGAATATGTAACTACTCGTCATGTAGAGGCAATATAAATATCCACGAAAAGGACTCCCAGAAGAAACCACGACGACCTCTATCGAGTATTTGGGAGATAAGCTATTTTAACTGAAAAAAATGCCATAAAACATAGCCAAGGTATTTTTATAGGCGATGAGTAACACTGCATTGGAATGAGAACTTTACACCCTTGCCATCACGGAGATTCCTTCTATATGAGTCCCTGACATCCAGTAGTGCTTCGTGACTTCAGAAAGAACAGTGACGAGCTCATTTTTGAAAGTGGTGCCATTAAGTCGCGATATTATCCTCCCCTTAAAACTAATCTCCAGCCCTTAATCCACACCCTTCACATAATGTATCACCGGCAGATGAGATTTTTTTTTAATTACAAACAGTCTTAATGACCCAGAAAGTAATTTCTACTTTCGGATTAAAGCGCACCCACGCATTATATAGGTTGAAAGTATGCGTGGCTGTAAAGCTGTGTCTCGCAGTTTCTGGTCAATTTTCACTTAACTTTTAAAGGGTCACCCATTAGAAGCTTATTCTTCTTTTCCACTGAGTTGAGGCATTTGCGATCCATGGAACTTAAAGGTTCGCAGCTATTATCTACGGTAGGAATCCCAAAATCTCTGCTGCCTACGAGTTTCGCAAATTAAATTAGTCTAAATGGCAAAGGCTGGTATCCATTGCCACCACCTTGAAAGGATTAACCCTAATTAGGTCTAAATATTCTTCTCTACTACAGCCCCAAATTTCTCAAATTACTCACAGGCTTCCTTGTTCAATGATAACTCTGCTTTAGCATAAGAGCATAAATACTGTATGTATATTAAAATATTTATGAGTAATACTCAACCAATCTCACCAAAGGTCGTGTGTGATAGATATATCTCACTCTATAATAACTCTCCTTTTTACGCTCTAGTATCTGTATTACATATAGCTTTCTACGAAAGAATTCATAGCCAAACCAGCCATTTTACCATATACCAAACATATTTGTAACCCCCTCTACCATATCACGGTCTAGCCCACTCCAATGCTCTAGTCATCAGATGCAAACACTCATCACTCCCGATTCAAATGTCATCTATCATCACCCTCCTCTCTCTTGTCCAGCACTACTTCTCAAGTCTCTCTACCCCTTTATAATTCTAGTCCACATATGTACCTGAACTGCCTCTTTCCCACTCTTAGCTCAAAAGTAAATATACACAATAACAGTTTTCATTTAGCTAATTTTATCGAATATTTACTGAAATTCTCGGCATAATAAATATTTAATAAAATCAGTTTTGCAGTATTTGCAGTAAATCTTCTTGCCTCTGATGTAAATCTACTCATGCATCGAATAGCTATCATCAGCGTCCAGAGTGACAAAGAAACGAAATAGAGAATTTAATAAATATGAGGATTTTTTGTCATATTTTTGCTTGCATAGGGAACTAGGGAACTTTTCTCTTGCGGCATATTTTTGAATATCACAAGATATGATAAGTAAGTTTCTTAAATGAGGTGGGATCGGCCCTAATTTTTGTATGAATGAATTTTATTACTTTAAATTCTAATATATTTTTTATGTTGAGCCAATTAAACTGCCTAACCATGAATTCAATAACAGTATAAATTATCAAATTTAAGGATGAATCTCATTTTCCAGCATATGTAATCATTGTATCCAGTAAAAATTCAACATGCATGAAATAGCAGGACAACATCGTTAAGATGCCAGGATTATGGCGTTATAAATTTTCCTTCTACTCTCTTGCGTCAAAACATAATAATTCCTGGAAAAAAGCTATATTTTTCCAGTTTTCTTATATATGTAATCGATATGTACGTCAAACCTTAACTTCTTATCAGTTATGACTCCAAAATATTTCACACTTCAAAATTTTCATATTCATTTCAATGGCTAATAGACACTTGAAGCATTTAATTTCAATTTGCCTTTGTTTTACCTAAGCTGCTATTTTAACAAGCAGTAGAATTCACGTACAATAATGTCCTATTCCTCAAAACATTTACCATATGAATTATAATCTTTCATATCACAGTGCGCCATTTTTTTTGTTCATCATACTGGGTAGTAAGGATGCAGTGCTTTCCTCTGAAGATGTAAAAAACATTCAAAATCCTTCGTGCTACGGCATATCTGGCTGATATAGTCTGGTACGAAACCGTAGAAGAAATACAAAAATGTGTGCAAAACCCATTTCGGATAAAAAATACCCTTCTTAGGATTAACTCCGTAGAGATGGTCCTGCTACCCAGCTTATTCACAGTCTTTTTGCTCAAATATGCCGCCTTGCAAGTGTCTTCTTTTTAGTTTTGGTGTAAAACCACGCGCTTGGATGGACCCAAATTCCACACAATCAACCGTTCGCTCGCGTTTTTTTCCTTGCCTCTCTTTCGAATGCATTTGCTTTTCAGGGCATGAGCATGGTCCCCGATAACCCACCCCAAGGGAAACTCTCTCGAAGGGCTCACGTTGCCAAGTCACGCGCGAAGCTGAGATTGCAGAAGCCACCGGATCATCTCTCGCCCCACCCTTCCCTCTCTTTTGAAGCGGAGGGGCAAGATTTTTCCCTCTCGCACATTTTCACCCCCTCAAGAATCCAATTCGCGACTCGATGAACGTACTTCCTGAGGTCGGTGAGTAAAAACGACCAATGGCTAACGACACTACCACTTCCATCAATCACGGATTCATCCTCTTTGTACCGACTCTGCATCATGCATTTAAAACCAACTTCAGATTGGTTCACCACTGTTTTGTTTTTTTCACTGCCTCACGGAAGATTTTATTTGAACGCCTCAGCACTACCCACCTCCTCAGAACCTACCCTCAGCACTAAGCGAGTTCACTTTCTTTTTTCCTCCTGCAGTATAAGGTTAAATACTCTCTCATTTGCAAACAGTTCCCTACCAGATTTTTGTAATAATTTAAAACCATATTTATGCAAGACTTAAATGTACTTGAAAAATCTAGTGCGCGTAAGCTTCATCAAGGGATTAAATGTTAAACTTTTTGGCTGAGTTAAATAAGGTTTGATTTAAGAATCAAGTTTTCCAGTTTCACCGTAAAAAAAGAAAAAATAACCACTATTTTGACCTTTTATTCATTTCGTATTTGTATTCTTAATTAATTTTTGTATTTAACGACCAATGTGTGATTTGTATTGCCACTGAGTACCAAAGTGGTTAAGATATCTTAAAATACTCCGAAGAAGATCGTAGGTATGATCTTGACGGAAACGACCAGCCTCTGGGAAATTGACTGCGTGGTATATGCTGCCACCACACTGTTGGCCTCTCCCCAAGTGTCTACCACTTGGGAGACGAAAGATGTCTATACTTATTACTCTCACAAAATTATATTTAAAAAATTTAAGCTAGGAAGTTACTATATCTTCCTCTTCTAAGATGCCATGGGAAAACAATTTAAAAAAATATATCTTGTTGTAAAGCATGTTTGCTTTTAAAATCAAAACCAACAGTGCATATTCTAACCCCTGTGTAAAAATGGAGCAATATATTACAATATGCAAGTGCCTACAAGCTAGCGTTTAAACTGACTGTCGAAATATGAAATGAAAAGAATAAAAGATACCATCTGAAACTTAGCTTTAGTTCTTAGCAGGTGATGAGTATCACCTTGCGCTGGTTTACATTGAGACTATAGGTACGATAAAATAAAGCCTAAGCTCATGGCAGATATTTGACACTGTTTCCTAACTCAAAATGTCTCCAATGGAGTATGATTTAAAGTTCCCTATTAGAATCTTAGTGTAAGACTTTCACCACTTTCAAGGCACGTCGGGAGAGGAATAAGCTTCCCTCATCTTCCATCAACACAGTGATCAATATACCAACCGAGGCTTGGTACTTAAGAGAGGATCAATTGACAGAAAGTCTTTGTCAATTTATCTCAAAACAGGAATACAAATAAATACGAGTATAATGAATACATTGTTGTCCATTAAACGAAAAATAAGTTTTATGCATTATTTAATACACATTTGTTATGTATTAAACAAGTGGTTATCAACCAAAGTACCGCGGCTCTTCTGAGTACCGGGAAAACAGCTGAAGGTTCCCTTAGGTTTTTGCGGGAAAACAAAAAACGTAGGGCAGCCTTCTGAATTGCTTTCTTTCATGCCCGACATGCACAGTAATAATTCCTAAAAGTAAACTAATGAATAAGATAAATGTGTGGCTTCAATACGTAACAAGTTGTTTTGCTACATTTCCAGGTTAAAAAAACTGCAGTCTTCCACGAAAAAAGTACTAATTTAGCTACATCCTTATAGATTTACATTTGATCACATTAAAATAATAATAATTCCCAACTTGTGTGCCGCGGCCGGGAAAAACAGGGTGCCAGGAGATTATGGAGGGAAAGCGAAAAATGTTTAGCAAGACACCATCAATAATGAATGTAGTTGCAGCCCTTTTCCAACCTAGGGACTAATAACTGTAAATCGCCGACTATCCTTGGTAGAGTAGATGGAAGCCCAAACCGATAAATGAAAATTTTCTAATAAGGGTTCTTCCAGATTGTTACCTCAGTCTGAATGACGCTGTCAAAATAATAGCTTGGGAATCACAGCATTGAGCATAAGTGCATTATTTTTTAGTACTGTAAACTATATGAACAAGATGAAGTCCCTCAACTTTAACCGTCGTTTCAATTTGCATCAAAACGTTATACTTTAATAATTACAGATATTGATCTCATCACCAGCGAAATATTATAAACGTATACAGATATAATACAGAAATAATTTTCGATCTCTATTTTAAAATTACGAGCATTCTAGAAACAGCAAAAATCAATATAAAATATTTCATCTGTTACTTTAAACACTCTGGAATGAAAATAAATAAATTTTAAATTAATTATTCAGAGAAAATGATTTTGAGCAAAAAAGGTTTGGTCTGTACAGTAAACATTTAAGTTTACTGATAACTGCATGCACGAAAGTTTTCATGTCCTTTTTTTGCCTTCAAAACGAACATATATTGAATGGTTTAACTGCGTAAGAATGTGGGTTATAAAGCCATGTGAGAAAATTTTTACTTCATCGGTAACTCAAATTTCAGTGAAAGTATTTCGCGTTGCAGTTTACAAACATTAAAGCAAGGTATATCTCTGGACTCAAGCAAAACTATATATTGAAACAACAAATGATTTTAAAACTTTTGCCTCACAAATTAGCTCCAGTCATTAATTCATAATTATCTGCCTACGTATTGCACTGGAAATGAAAAAGATCAATAATAGTAGTCACAAATAAAACAATTTTTGAAAACAGGCAAAATATATATGTAAGTAACTTGTATTATAACTGGAATACCCTATATTTTATAAAATACGTAATATTCCGTGGATTTAAAGAGTAAATGTAGAGAAGACATTAAAATATTCACAATTACTATACAATCGGAGAGAAAAACATTTCGCTTGACAGGGATGCGAATTTTTTTGGCAGCTTAATTTTTATTTTGATTATTGACTCACAAGTTGACGAAAAATAATGGATGGAGCGACAAATGGATATTTCCTTACGCACAGGGTTTTTAATTCGATTTGACAGGCACAATTACTGGTGGGCGTCTAGAACATCGACCCTTTGCTCATATGACACTAAGGTGTCATCGTTCTCCCTAAATCACTATGATTTACACATTTTCCATTTCTAATTATACATAAGATCACATGCAAACAATCAAGCATTCAATTTCATGCGCAAACTCATATTAATATTTGACTTGTGCCTCAGGAAGTATAAAGTATAAAAAAACGTAACAGGTTTTTATAAATTGATTAAATGTATCATTCTCGTATACATAAAATCTGTGAGCCACAAGCTCTATCCAGCATTTATTACTTTGCTTCTTACAGGAACGAAATTATGAACCTTCCCAATCTCCCACCACTCGGCACCAAATATTTATTAGAAACCCAGATACGTTAATCCTTGTCTTGCTATTTTGCTAATTGAAACAAATTTAAGGGCATGCTATCTTACATATTTGTAGCCATGAGTTCCATACGCGTACATGCGAACTGGCATATTTGCTCAATTAACTCAAGAATAAATAGAATAAATACACATGTAAAGATAAAGAAGCTAGGGGTTTTTTTCTAGGTTACGGTTTCAGTTGACCCGCATCCAAAGCAAGAACAAAATTTATTGATAAAAAGGTTGTACTTTTGGTCGGTAATATATATCAACCCAAAAATGTGCCAGTTGCCTTGCTATTTCCTTAGACTAAATAATCGCGTAATAGTGAGTTTATTTTGCAATGTACACCTTGGAAACTATGCTCCATATTTTAAACTTTTATCCTACTATACTCTCAATTACATTATGCCTACTCAAAACATAACCAAATATACTAAAAATAACATTATAATCAGAAAGTACATTGAAGTGATACCATAGGAAAGTGTTTTAGTGTATTGCTAACGAATAGCCCCTATGGAGAAAACCATTTCTGTTTGACGTACCGTAAAAACAGTGGAATAAATAATAAAAATCCTGCGCCAGGAACAGATCCCATGATACGATTTCCCAAAGAACCCATTCTTCCGCACTCAGGCGTCAAAATCCTCTTAACTCTATCGAATTCGAAAAGCTTTTCTCCTAGCGTGGAAAAAAGCAATGCTATTTATATTTGTATAAATCCTCCAAATCAAAACTTTACACGCCACGTTGTAGGGATTCGTTTCTCTCTCATCCATACACATCTACTTTAATTCTACCCAAGTACCGTTTCATTCTCTCACCAGGCAATTCTTCCAACTTTTCAACGTCCCAAGCGAAATCAGCATCATTGCTCATTTCGCATTCCAGTTTCCGAGGCATTGAGCGGTGAAATCCCCGAGAGCGTACGGGAATGTCTCTCACGGGGACCCGCCCCGAGCGACGTCCTCCATACCAAAAAGTTCTCAAATTGTTCCCCGATAAATGATAATTCGATTGTCAAAAGACTCGAGTAGCATTGAACCAAATTGGTGTTTATAAATAAATCCTCTCCAAGGGTAAACAGTGATTTTGAATGGTGTCCCTAAACTTACTCTTTGTCCAAATATGACTCGATGATTTCTGTCACCATTTCTAAAATCACCTACTGAGCGAGTAATTTAATTACTCACGTGCTACATTCAACAGCGTTTTGAGATCACAATACTATTAAAATTATTTCTATAAACAAATATTTAAAATAAATGAAAATGCCATATGCTAGCCAATTGAAGCCTCAACATCCAGTATTAAATCAAAACAGGTTAATGAAATAATTAAAGCTTTTTGTATATTATTTATTGTATGATAGATATAATTGTATTCTAAAGACATTAAATTGATTACCAGTAGGTACGTTTCAAAAGTGACGAAATATATATTTAAGTTTTTCTTCATACAAAGTTTTAATTATAACAACGGATTTTTTATTTCAATGATAATAAATATCCGCTATTTGTAAATATTTAGTAATGTTGAATAAATACCGCTTATATCGGCAGTTCATCATGTTAGAAGCTATAATTCTAAATATGAGATTGACTGCACCGTTAATAATAAGCAGGTAAATGGGTGGAGGTGTGGATTTTTACAGAGAGTGGAGAAAGGTTGCGTGCCAAACCATGTGTCCATATTATCTTGCTATTAGCAAATGGCAATCCATAGCTTGGCGTCACATCTGAAGTGCAGGACTCTTCACTTGAAAAAGACCAAAGAGCCATCAAATAGGGCTGAAAATATTCTGGTGTCATCCGAACGCAGGCCCTCTGGATGGTAGATCAATGTTATAGCCATCGAACCAACCTAATCCCCGCACTCTCCTGAGTTAAATTTTGTCGTTATTTGGATGAGTTGACCAAGAGATGAGAACATTTGTACCATTCACGATGTGGTGGGAAAATGGGGAGAGGTAATAATATTTCAGGAAATAGAGGAAGAGTGGAGAGAACCCCGGCGTCGGCATAGCCTGCTCTTAACGAGTGGCGTCAAGGGCTTTACGTCCCTTCCGACGGACTGAGTACTGAACTCTATGTTCTCCCCAGACAAAACTCAAATATGGAACGGAGTACCGATGAAAAATCTCTGCAATAGCTTGAATTCAAACATGGGCTCTTGGGAGGCCGGTACTCTTAATTACAACACCAGCATGATCCGCCTCTAGAGAAAGTTCAAAAAATGAATGAAAACTACAAAATCTAAGTTATTTGAAAAAAATGAAAATACATAGATCATCTTCACAGTGTTAAATCGCCAAAAGGAATATGACTAGAAGCAGCCGAGTGGAGAAATAATTTAATGAAAATATTCAGAATGATTTCGAAATGATTGGGCTTTAGACGATATCATGTGGTTAAAGTATCCTTTGATATAAAAATTCGTCTAAATGCTTTCGGTCATTATGTACACACCAGATTCCCGTGGTTTAATCATTTCTCAGATCTAGTCCAGCTAAGTTAAATCAGTAATATGATGGGGATTTTTTTTCTGTTTTATTTCTAGAGATATCCAAATGGTGGTGAACTTCATTGGAACAATTCTATTTCATTTTCTCTGCCAATGTGAGGTTTCAAGAAAATGTTCCCCTCAGCTGCTCTAAAAAGGAGAAGCCATAAATGGAAATGGGTCCTGAAAACTTTCCATTCCAGCGTGCCTAAAAATGCCTATGAATAAAAGATATCACCGAAGCCACGTTCGCCGATTCTCGTGAGTTTGTTTAGTTCAATGCAGATTAACTGTCAAAATCGTCTCCCAGATTTCGAGACCACAGATCATTTAAACCTTCCTGCATAAATTATTGCTAAAAGTTCGGAACGGCTTGTACCCGTAGAAAACAATTAGGTATTCGTATCGAAAATAAGCCACCCCCGGGGAGTGTTCATTCCACCATGTTTATTTTATTTCCCTGGATTAAATTACTCAGGTGAGGGAATGTTGATAAGAAGAGTAGCAAAAAAAACGCATTCGCGTCTAATACAAAAATCGAACGTTTAATGTAAACCGAGCCTCGAAAAACTTCCGCATTTCATGCTATGCCAGGCCGAAATTCAGCAGCGTTGGCCAGACACTTACCTGTGACCGCGGATAACAAATGAACACGCCAAAAAAAAAAAAACATTTTTCACGGCGGCATTTACTGCTAATATTTTTTGCACGCAATTAAATAGTTCGGGATGCTATGCAAAATTCAAAACGTGCCTAAAATCTTTCAGTGCATTAGGAAATGAAGTGGTGTAATGAAAACCAAGTACTTAACTGGATTTTTCAAATCTTTATGGATACTAAAATGTTTCATCTTATTAGCATGTTTACCGTACCAGAGTTTGGATTACATTTTTTGCATTACTATAAGAGAACAGAATAGGCAGCATAGGAAAGGGATAGGTAGGGGAAATATTCTAGAGTATTATGTAGTGCATGATGCATATTTTACCCCTTAAATACTGTAGACATTAACAATCAAGTTGCATGAGACAATATAGTTGCTAGTTTGCATGTTAGTAGTTTAGTAGTGCATGCCTGGTGATCTTTACCCCCTGCCACACACCCTCACGGTGGCTTGCAGGGTATCTTATAGCTGTAGATGTAGATAGATTTTAATGATATTCAAAGTCAATTCTCGGCAAATTATACTTCTAAAATGGAATATAGTTTACCAAATTTGATGTCAATTATATTTTAATGTAAGTCTGTTCACTCCACCTCCAATTTTATAAATTCCATTGCCCGTCATTCTTTTGTTTTCAAAATTATTTTCATAGAAAACCGCATGAACGTCACTAAAAGGAACGGGAGTAAAACAGTGTGCAGGACTCACTGAACCGTGTAAAAAAAAAAGAAATCCATTGAAACCCTTCATTAAGAGTCAGTGTGACCAGCCCTTTTCTCGGACTGGCCATTAAAGCGACGGAAAAAAGATTCTCGTTCATTGTCACCAGGTACATCCTATGAATTGATTGTGCAAATCGAACAAAAACTTAAAAAGAGGAGAAATGTAAACAGTTTCAGCGTTGGCTTCCTCAACGGAAATGAATCATCAGCTGTTTTAACGAGAGGAACATAAAAAAAAGCTTGGCTGGGAGAGTAAAAAATTTCAAGCTAGCCCGAAAAATGACTAGTCGGTAATCAAGCAGACATATTCATCTCCACAGCTGTTTACAGAGGAGAAGAAGGCGTTATTAGTGATTACCTCATGAATGTTCATCCTCCTTATGGCTACACCAAGAATTTAACTTGGGAATGTTGATACGGCAAAACTTCGGCAAACTGGCTTCAATTAACTTTCGTTTCACATAATTTGTGAGTTTAGTGAAAGCTTAGATTGAATTTGCATTCACAGTTAGCACAATGAAATAAGATGAGATCTATTTCTACGCAATCTATAAGCGGAAATCCGTCACCAAATGAATTAGTCCATAATTTAATTTATCCGCAACATCTGTGCTCACTTCTCTTTTAATAATTTCTCCCATATTGCGATTGATTTTCGACGTAAAGTCAAAGAGTCAGACCGCCTTTCACTTTGACCGATGAGAAGAGGTGGGTGGAGACCATAATGAATTTATTGGATATAGGTTTTGGCTCCGTTTTGGTCATTAAAGAGCGCCGAAATATTGAAGAGAAAAGGCAACTCATTTTTTTCCTCTCCCTCTCTTGGATTTCCCCCCTTCGATGCCACGGAGTGTTTTGAAGGGTGTACAATTTCCACAGCCCCGAGGGGTGTTGCATCGACGAGCCTCGCTTTGCAGAGTTTAGCAGACAAATTCCATCAAGGCTGGAAGGGGCCGTAACGCGGGAGATGCCTTCCTGTAAAGGAAGGATGTTGCGGTGTGCTCTCAACAAAGGCTTTTCTATCTTATTAGATCACGCTCATAGCTTCCCGTTTCAACAGGAGTGTTTTTAGAGCAATCTTCGACATTTTCCTGAGTCAAAGGCATATGATAAAATAATGTTGACGCAAGAGGAATTCGATGCACCTCGATGTGTGCACGTCCCTTCACAAGCATCGCAAACGAGTGACTTAAATAATTCAAATTGTTACAAGTCTCCTACGATAATGCTTTCATAAGACAGCATGCTAAAAAAAGGCTCCATCGTTGTTAAAATTTCGGAAAACTTAATTCTTCACACATGATCATGCGAAATAAGGGAGAGTACCAATAATAACAGCGTTTCAGCAATTTCATAGGACTAACTATAAAAAAATCTTAATTAAATCCTCAAAGCCACATGTTCTATCATTATGACAAAAAGCAATAATGTTATGACAATGCTGGTAGTGAAGGCTGCTCGGGTGCTCCACCGGGTAATCTTCTCCATGGCTGCCGACGTTTCGGCACCCGAGCAGCCTTCACTACCAGCATACGCCGGGAAAGCATCAGATCCTTTAATGACAATGCTCTTAGTCTACAAAAAGAAATAAGGATCTATTATTCCTTCAAAGAATGAAAATGTTTCTATTGAATTGAACACCATATGAAGGATTAGTCATATGTGCGAAAGCTATTACTCTATCCATTAATTTTCATATGAGATAAAAATCTCAGTATCTCATTTAATACTACAACACAGCTACATACACCAGAGTTAAAACAAAAAAATATCGTTCAAGTCGAACATGGAGTCGAGGATAGAGCCAAAGGGTGGTTTTCTGATATATTTTTATTGTCTTGATTGAAAGTTTATAACCTCTGGAGTACGTATTCTAAGCCGTTCGATTTTTAAATGATATTAAGTATTTTTCTTCATTAATTAAAAAGTAAAAAAAAATCAATGGCGCGAAAACGCAAAGGCAAACTATTGCATGCCAGTTAATCCTACGTGTGACGTCAAAGTATTTCCTTTACCTGCCACCAGGCAGTGCTGCGGACGCTTCCACGTCGACGCTTCACTCCGTTAAAGCTTAATAACTAGTATCAGATGTATATTTATAGCGTTAATTTATTATAATTAACTTTTATTTATTTATTGATTTCATATTATTTATGCAGTCGATTCATTTAAAATCAGTTAGTATTCCTTTTACAAGCATTACGTGAAGTTTACCCATCGCCGCACGACCTTCACGCCATGCTTCGCCATAGCAGAATACACCACGAGCAGGATGTCATTGAGCCTATAAAACGACTAATAATACCATATTTAACACAGAGAAGACTTTTCGAACTTTGATAGTTTTCACAGACTAATACTAATATTTATTACTATATACTACTACTATTACTATATTACTACTACTATTACTATATTACAAGGCCCCTCACTAGAGCTGAGGGGCCTTGAAATACAATGGTAAGTTCAGGAGACGAATTTTCCTTTGCCTCACAACGTAAACTACATACCTGTTACGTCAGCAAGAAGGCAGCGCACCCCGCCATTTCAGAGCTTTTTCAAATGATCTTAAAATTAACATTTAATTCTCTTGTAAACTGCGATTTCTAAGTCCAAACTTTTTGCGTAAAATAAATACATTTATAGCAGGGCACGAATCGAAATTAATGAAGTCTGCTTTCTTTGATGAAGGAAACTATCCTATTTGCATGTCAGGGAAGAGGGAGGGGCAATTACTTTCCTTGTACTTTCTAAGGAGAATTTCTTTCCTTGAAATTAGTCAGGTTTGTACATGCATAACGATGTCGGTTTACTCTTCCACAGTGCCAATGTCTAAATTGAGCAAAATATAAAAGGAGATCGCGGTTCATAGTTAGGTATTTTTTCCATTATGAAGTGAATGTTAGGAAATAGAAAGTAGTTGTTTAATCCCACCTCCTCCTTTCCGAGCATGCCGTGGAAGAAATAAAATTCACAACGTTGTGGAATGAGTTTCCATTTCATTTGCGGGAGAATCAGGACGATGAAAATCAAATTTACCCAAGTTCTGAATTTCGAGGAATATCCAGTACATTAGCAAAAAGGTTCCGTACCCTGATCCACCTCCGAATGCTTTTTGAGTGAAAAAAATCTGTTTTTACGGCTTCGTGAATATTTTTAGTTGCCTTAGTTGAGGCGATTCACGTCCGATTACACCCTGCAGAAAAACCACAAACAAAGTTGCTTCAAGGAGCCGATTTTCTGCACCCTATCCGTCCATTTCATTTTCCCCTCTATAGACTTTCCAGTTAATCACCGTTGACTGACTCGGTTCGAGGTTAATTCTTCGCCGCCATCCCTCGTCGTCAATCCTAAGATTGGCTCGACGCAGCTCTCCACTCAGTTCTTCTATCACCTAACCACGTCGTATTTCAATTTTTCTTCTCTTTTACGTTCTCCACTAATTGCTCCACGTATCAAACACAATTTTATTTCCCCTTTCTTGTATATATTTCACAAGGCATTTGTCTTTATGGGAATGTCACGAATACGATAACATTGTTCCTTGATCAATTCGAAATATTTGGCAAAAATCTTTTCTTCTTCTTTTTTTAAAGCGTTATCCTCGTTTTTTATTTTATTTTAATGATTCGTCTCTTGTGCGTTCATCACTAATTGCTCCACGTATCTGATATGATACTTTCATTTCCTCTTTTTTGTATCTATTTCACAAAATAATAGTCTTCACGGGACAATCATGAATACGATACCGTTGTTCCTTCATCACTTTGAAATATTTGGCAGAATTCTTTTCTTCTTTTTTTTAAACGTTTTCCTTGTATTTCATTTCATTTTAACAATTTTTCTCTTTTACTTTCATCACTAACTGCGTTTTCCTCGTATTTCATTTCATTTTAACAATTCTTGTCTTTTACATTCATCACTAACTGCTCCACGTATCTGATGTGTTATTTTCATCTCACCTTTTTTTGTATCTATTTCACAAGATAATAGTCTTCATGGGACTATCATGAATATGATAACGCTGCTCCTTCTTCTCTTCAAAATTTTTAGTCTAAATAGTATACTAGTATAATAGTATAATAGTAAATAATTTACTCTTTTTTAAACTTTTTCCTCTCCAGTGTTAATTTATATTTTCAATTTTTTATTTGCTCGTCTGAAACACTATGTCTATTTCTAGTGAATGAACGGAATTTCCATCCCGAGTGTCCGGTTTTGAATCCTGGTGGTGGCAATTTTTAATCGGCGCTAGAGCACTTTATCTTCACTTTCCATCTATCGGAAGGAATGACAAACAGTGACGATTTTTAACGTAATCGTACTAGGCTAATGCCGACGCCTCTACCCCTTCTTCACTCCATAAAAAAACCCTCATTTTCACACATACCTAATTATCCTTAATGAAGCTAAATACCTCAGCTGTTTCATCTCTTCCACTAATGGACACAAAAGCAACAGACACTAACACTTTACGTACGTCAATGGGCACTAAACCGTTCGCATTTTTCCCGTGGCATGCAAATGCAAGGAGAAGCGGTAGTAGATATAAAGTCAGTCTTCAAGTGGAAAGTGAGAAACAATCTGGAGACTCATCTAAGTCATTTTATCCAATACCGTGGCAAGAGAGGCTGAGAGGACGTGACGCGAAAGGAATTCTGGGTCAGATGCGAGGCTGAAAGGTGAGGAGGAGCGTGCGTGCAAATGCTCCGGCGTCTCAAGACACCATACGTATAAATTGCGTAGTCGCGAGGCGCCGAAATGAATACGAAAAGCGCCGGAAACACGAAGCACAAAGGAAATGCGAAACCGTGAAGTGGGTCGCAGAAGCGCGCAGGGCGATAGTCTCCACTTAAGGGAGACGAAGGAAATTACTTGCCGTAGCTCTTTTCCAGATATCTTCGCGGAAATCATTCTCCCCTTTCACCCACCTTAGACTTTCGAGTGCCTGCTTTCTTCGGAATCGGATTTATTAATGCTGCCTAAGCGCGCAGAAGACCCGCTACATCCGTCCCAGGGACTGCTTAAACTTAACGTTCCTGGAGGGCTTCTTTTCTCTCTCTCCCCAACGATTATGGCAGAAAACAGAGTCTCAAAAGCAGATTTATTCCCTCCAGAGATGATGAGCATTAAAAACTATCGATGTTTTAGAAGTTCAAGGATGGCTTGAGTTTTGAGGGTTAATGCACATGAGAAATATTTCACGCTAATACTAATGCTCCAGCGCCATCATTTGCGATGATACGAAGAAAAAGACTGACATGGCCACGAGCTATATGCGCTCTCTTTAAACCAAGGCTCCCCTGCATTCAACCGAAAGATTTTTTTCCAGGCACTCCTCCTGCAGGATGTGGAACTAGGTCCATGCATCATCCATCCAAGACCCAGAATGGCTAAAGATACCATCCCAGTAAAAAAATAGCCGTAGAAGCCTGAAATGTGGCCACTATCATAACACACTACACAATGAATATGACTTAAGAGGCAGCCTGGCAAAAATATCAACTCACTTCCCATGGAAAACAACCATAAACAGTCACAACGTATCCATTAGCAAACCTGGTATCCTCGTGTAAAAGTTGCACATTATGTTACGGCGCAACGGTGCATTTTCGGGCTAACTTAGTTCGGGCTCTCAGTATTCTTTATTCCTTCTCCCGTTTCCTTCCTACCCCTGTGTTCGTTCCCTTCATTATCCACTTCCGTTCCACTTTCGCGGACGCATAATGGCTCGAGCCCGTGTAAGATTCACCACCATTTTATGGCATTCAGCGGATGCTTCTCAGATGCGCAGGATTCGACGATACATTAAAATGCTCTTGCAACCAACAAAAGTGGCCACGGCAACGACTAAGGCCATAAGTAATACTAAGAGGATGGCAAAATTGACGATAGTGACTAAGGAAACCAAGAAACATGTTAGGGTAATGAAATACAAGCACGAAAGTAGAGTGATGAATTATGTAGCTAGGATTTCTTAAAGTAGGTACAATTAGATTAAGTCACTAGGAATCTATGCGTATGAAGTTTTGCAGAAAAAATATGAATCAAGAGCGTAAAAGTAGGGCAACATTTACTAGTACAGGTGGAAGAGTTTTCCTGCAAAGGCTGTTGTAGATTTAAAATTTCCAGTGAGAACCTTAGCGGGTTTACCAGCTGAAATCGCACAGCAGCAGAATGTTCCTAGGGAAAAAAATCATTCACCTTAAGGCACTAGAAATCCACCGACACGAATGACGTATACGTCTATGTCCTCGTAATACCCTGTGAGCCACCGTGACGGTGTGTAGCAGGAGGTGAAGATGACCAAAAAGGCACTACTTACATACAATTACGAGGTTCAGTGCAAATACTTCATGCACGCATGTTAGACATAAGGGTCGCGTGCAACTAGGTGGATAGCAAGTACACACTAAGGAATTGATTACTGGTTAGAAAAAACATTTTCCTAAATGCATTAATCAGTAGTTCCCTATCATGTATGTATTAGTAATGCACGCAACGGATTCAAGAAATGCATGCAACGCATGCAATTAAACATGCAACATGCACTATATACTATTTTAGCCACATTTACCCACCTAGCCCTTCGCTATTCGGCCTATTGTGCTCTCTTACGAGGGAAAAATGACATTTTTGCGACGCCATAGTAGTCTATGGGGTTAAATTACTGGATAGAAGACAGCAGGATCTGAGTTCGAGTGCTGATCAAGATAGTTATTTTTGGATACTCTGCTTAGGTAACATACTTGAAGAGGGTCGGAAAAGTAGACATGCCATCTGGAGAAGATTTACTGAACCAAACTACGGTTTTATAAAAATAAGAGGTTTTCACGTAAGTGTCATTAGAAATGGTACAATTAAAGTATTTGCTATGGACTAAATCAAGGAGCTGGTTATTGTATGGATCCAAACCTGGAATCTAAAGGGGGAGTAAAATAAAAGATTGGAAAGTAGGGAGTTGTATTTTTTGAGGTGAATATAGAGTGCAATGGTGGGAAAAGAGGACGAATCATAAATAGTAAACTATAGTGGAGTGGTAAAGTTAATAGATAGAAATTAGAATGCAAGTTGCAAAGAACAGTTGATTACGGATAATGTGGTACCGAAAACCTATATTGAAGGTAAACGTTAGTCGGTAAGTATGCAAATCAGGAGAGGAAAATACTGAAGTTTATACGCTACGAGTAATACAGTGAAGAAGATACAGTACCTGCATACAAATAAAAATAGGGGCCCTTCTTAAAAAACTAACTAAAACAGAAGAAACCAACTTTTTTCAACATCTTCAACCAACCATAATTTTTTTAGACCCAACTTCTAAGCTAAGTGAGCGAAGTGCAATCACTTCAGCATAAAAGACTCTCAAATGAAAATCACAGGTCTTGACAAAAATAAATCAAGGAATCAGCGTTCCCAACATATTGTTCAATTTTTGCTTTGATAATCTATAGTCACACCATGAAATTTTCATGAAATATTTCATAAACTTATGTAAACATGAAATTATGTTACCCTGTTTACAACTTTGAAGATGAATGGACAATGAACAATGAAAACTGGAAAATATAGAAGAGTTTATTCGGTCAGTTACTGAACCACGCATTTTAGCCTAGTTGAGCAAATGAGAAAACTATAATTCTAAGCTCATGTGACAAATTTATGAATTATTTATTTTTTTAGATAAGGTACTGCGCGCTAAGTTACTATTCTTTAGGAAGTATCGACATATCCCAGAGACACGAAAATTTCATCAATGCTAAAAAAATTCTTTTCACCGTGTCCCCAAATGTACAATCTAGCTAAAGTTGTTCAAAAGAGATTAGAATAGCCCTAAAATTAGATACGAAGAATTTACTGCCTGATGCTTCAGCCAACATTATAATCGGTTGGTTGTTAATCAACTGGTGTTAATTTGATTGTCGGAGGCGTGTGTTTCTCTAATATGCCGCGGATTATTTCTCAAGATATTAGAGAAATAATGTAATAAAGGAAGCGCAAACTCACAAGGATTATCCATCTTAACACTGAATATAACAAGAATATTTCACTCACCAATTTATGATATATAGTCAAAAAACAAGTACGACGCTTTACTGTGGGTGCCTTAAATCCTCTTCAAAGACGAGAGAGGACGAGTTGAATTAGGAAACGGCTGGGATTTGAGTTGTAAAGGAATGAAGAAGATTAGCTGGAGGGAGGGCAAGGATAATGAGGAGTTTTCGTAATGTGGATAGCGAGGAAATAGAGTTGGCTGGAGAAATATGAACGCAACAAATGTAAATTGAAAGGGTGATAGATTTTGGTAGAATAGTGATCATTATGATTAGTCCTTTGCTTGAACAATGCAATATAAATTTTGCATGTACTGATACGTGAAGAAAAGCGCTCAAGATAAAAAATAGGATGAACCAGAAAAAGTAGAAATAGAAAGACAAGAATTAAACTAACGCCAGCTCACTCAATATTATCGAAGTTTCCAAATTTTACATGCCAAACTCTTGGAAAGGAAGAGCTTATCTTTTAGAATCTTTTCAAAGAGGAATCTACATGATCAAATGTATTTATAATGATCAGAGATGCATAACTCAAACTACTTAATTTCAATGTGAAACTTAGTTTCATGTTATGCTATGGGAATATTTTTACAGGTATTCTGTGGCACGTTTTGAGACCGGGTTTGTAAAAAAAAACGTTAAGGGTCAAATCGTTTCCTTCACCTTACTCTTTCTGTATTTTATTTCAAGCTTCATATAGGGAGAGATTCTCATTTATGTTCTCTTCACTAAGGTATGCGTGGCATGCATATCGGTGAATTCCATGGTAACTAATGCAACATTGGGAAGAAAAACATTTCCTTTTAACTTCATTAAAATTGAGTAAAATAACGTATAAAGTATTTTTTTAAATCACCTCATACAGATAAACCGGCATAAAAATTAATGCATCGAATTAAAATCTGGGGTTTTCGCTGCTGTTGCTAAAAAAAAAGAAAAACGTTGCAGTAACTGATGCAACATAAAATGGACATACTTATTGGGAATGTCTATGCAGACTTAAAAGTCTGTGAGTTATGAACCTTCCACCTAGAAACCTGTATGCCAATAGTAAAAATAGTATATGATAAAAAAGATTCATATTTCATTATTCATTTCTGTTGTTGAAATTGCTTAAAATACACAAAAGTAAGCGTAACTGACGCAGCACAAAAAAAAGTAACTGACGCAACATTTGTGAGTATTTATTCAGAATGCAAAAAGTTCAGTTTCTGTAAAGGCCAAAGCAAAATCAGAATAAAAGGGGCTAACAAAACTAGTCTCAATTGATCTATCACCTGCTTTCCTGGCATAGTGCACTTTATGCGTGCCGGGGATTCGTCGTGGTTGGTTTTCAATCCACCTTGCCTGTAGTGCTGTACGATCACTTTCCATATCAGCTGCTGCCAGATACAGTACTACAATTATTGGACAAGCTTCCTTAGCTACAGAGGAAAAATCTGCTGCATTTGTCACAACTGCAGATCCTAGAACTCCTCTTTTATACTGCACTCTTTACGGTACCGCCAATTCCATCCACCGGCCCTTTACCGTGGGAAGCAACAAGGAAGCTCCAATCAATATTATTCAGCTCTTTGTACAGTCTTTCTGGTGAAAGAATAATTTACAAAGAGTACCTTTTCTTAAATTGGCTACCTACTCAGTCGGAAAATGTGTGCAACGTTTTGAATAGATCACGCTGCTGAATCACTGTAATATTAACTTGTTGAATGAGAAGACAGCAAACTTGTCATGTCTTCACTCATCACTTACAACTACAAAATTAATCTGCTGATCATTTGAAGTCACGACAGCTGTGAAGATAGTTATTGACTCAGAACTCCAATGTGCAGACATTACTTCATTTTGATGTCTCAGAGCAAAGTTTTCTGCAAGTCCTCTTGCTGTATTCCCACACCTTCTGGACAAGAGCTGTTAGCATTCAGGATTTGCTTAAACTGAAAAGTAGCTGTGAAACAGTGTCGTCTCCTTCTTCAACTGTTTTTGAACTGCAATGCTAGTTCATTTTGTGCAATAGAGGGGGGAGATTCAATTTGCTCTTTCTCAAAGTGTCTACTGGAAAACCACTGACAATATGACACATGTGGATCAATATCTACAGATGTGCACTCTCTCTGGGACAAAATTGCTGAAATGTATTTCCCGGTATCTCTACATTCAGAGCATTTGCCAAAGTAAGAATTTATAGACCATAGACAGACTGATTGCTGAACAAATGAATTTACGCCTTTTAGTAAATTGATACCTGGAACTGCCTTTCTTATTCCCTCCAGAAGCATCTGACTATTCTCATGGTAAAGGCAGCCCCAAAAATTTTGGTCATTTTCAGTTACAGCCAAGATATGCTTTGGCCGCAGTTCTGCAAACTTAGATTTCCCAATCTTTTGCTGTTGGTACTCCATCTTGAATTGCATATAGGCTTCCATAACTGTCATTACGAGCATATTTTTTGTACTCTTTCTTTGCTACCGGTAGAATTTCTCCTGACAACAAAATATTTTTTTCCTGGCAACTGCCTTGACACCAATTCACTTTCATAAAACTTCTCCACAAGCTGCATAGTAACAGTATGTAATTCAGTTGATCTGCGAGAAACAGACAGAGCTGCTGAAGCTACATTTAATGTGGATGCAAGCCTTTCAATGACAGCTTGCTTTTTCCGAGGGCTACTAGGGAGTGCACGTTTTACCCGTTGCACAGCCTTCCCAAAAGATTGAGATGATTTGAAAGCTTCAGATGGGGATACTGAGGTTTCTAATGCTGCAGCCTTTCGTCTCATACGTGTCTTTTTCATGCGCTGTTTACTACCTTCCTTTCAACTTTCTTTCTTGCATTGGTCCATTTTTTTGCTGCTCTGCATTCCGATTTTCATCTCTGCCTCCTTCTCTTCTGTCCTGCGATCTCGATATTCTCTTATCTTTTCTACAGGAGTCTTAGGTGGCATCTTGGTTTCTGTATGCTAATCCCACAGATAATGGTATGTTCATTTATCATGTTTATTATGGTAGTAAAAGCTTATGCAATAGTGTATTTAAAATATGGAAAAATTACAAAAATAAGCAGGATATATATATACATAGGTATCAGGTATTTTAGCAAACCGCTATCTAAGATCTCAATATATCTTGCCTTCTGGCAATAGCACAAATAGAAATTAAATTTGAAGGTCAAATAATTGATATGTACTATTACTTCCTAAATATTATTACCTTAAAGATCTTATAGGCCTATTCATTATTAAAACACCATGTAATTTTATAAAAAATGCATATATTAATTTAGACTTGCACTGAATTATACCAAATTACAATCTGATAAAATTTAGGTAACATTGGAATCTTGCTAATACACTATGGTAACTGATGCAACTTCCCTCATGTTGCATCAGTTACCCTTAGTACTACTATATAAATTAGTAGATAAATATTCTTTTTGCACTGATTAATGTAGATTTGTAAATATTAGGCTATTTACAAATTTAATATTGAAATATCCACTTAAGTTCTTAAAAACTTTAAAAATTCCAAAAATGGTAACTGACGCAACACTCCGCACAGCAGTATTCAGAGTGTCATTTCGATTGCATATATATCACTTTATTATCCTATAGCTAGTATAAAATTAATGAATATACGTTCAATAATATATGGACTGAAAATCATGCAGTATCTTCTTGTAGAACAATGTAAATATTGAGAACAAAATTAGGTCACAGAAGTTATTCAACTGGTGGTGGCATTCTTGCTTCTTCTAATGCAGTTATCTCTCACCAGGGAGCAGGAATGTCCCAAAAATTGTATTTATAAAGAAATTCAATATCACAACGAATATAAACAAGAGAATTATATGCTAAAAATTAATGTTATTTTTTTCCTGATTTTGTCCACTTTTACATGGAAAACACCTATCTCACTTATTTTAATCCATTTCTAAATCATTTATATCCTACTCCATTCCAAAGGAACAAGAACACTGATAGGTAGTTAGTCACTTAATATGTTATCATTCAGCTAAAAATATTTTGTAAATTAAAAAAGGTCAACGTTTCCTCAACGGATAATTTTTTTAAAAGTGAATCTCTGGCGAAGAAAATGAGAATATATGCTCAATAAGAAACACTCCTCTTGACATTTATACAAACCTGCTGAATAATAATGTAGGGCAACCGGTACGAGGAACGCATTTCCTAAAGATATGAACGTTGGCGTTTTACGAGAGGAAGAACAACAATGAAAAAATGTAACTTTACTTTTTGAAGGGGAAATATCTCAATAGCATCAGCAGTTCCGAGACTAAAGTAAATTTGTTTAGCGAGGTCAAGAAACGAGTCGCTCTCGTGTACGCTAAACAGCTTCCATGGGCAATTTAGCACAGAATATACCAACACGTAAGGATACCTTACGTCTATTTGACGTAGATACTGACATTAAATATTTCGTTACCAAAATTAAAGCTAAGAAGAGATTTGCGCATGCAAACTTTTGAGAACCATAAACTACTGAAGGGAAAGTTAAGTAATAGCAATCAACTAAACTATAGATTACCCTAAATTCTCTACCAATTTAAAATTAGTTAACTGAATCTTGCTGATTCTGAAGATACTGAATAGGAATATATTACGTATAGATTATTTTGAGAGATATGCCCAGGTAGTGTCCTATGAAATCATTCCATTGTATGAAATCGTAATAAAAAGGGAGAATGGGATGGCGTGAATCCCAAAAAATGTATATCACGCAACTTTTATTTAAATTCGTACAAATTAATTTCACAAATCAAATTCTTATTCATCACAGGTAATTGCGGCATCACTTCCATGCGTCTTTCACACCAATTGTCTCCATTTTACCGTTGGTTTTAATATGATAAATATGTTCCTTGCTGTTGAGAATTAAGGTCGTCAAATACAGGTTATTTCATATTCTTCTGCCTTCAGCAAATCATCTTCAAATGCAGAACTGTCAATCAGACAAGTTTTTATCGAGCGAAATGTTACAATGTTGAATGTTGTAAATGCTAATATGTTGCTCATTGCATTAGTAAAAACGTTGGTTAGGCAGATGAATTTTATTTTGTTTAAAGAACAAATCAATAACTAAATATTTGTACTTGCGTGACAATGCAGTATAACCCAAAGCATATACAGTTTTCACTCACGCTAATTCTTCAATTCGTGCAGGGAGACTTTTTACACACGCGATTCGGTGCTCATACGATTGAGTGATTTACTCCATTAGACGATATTCACTGCGTTAGATGTACAATGGTACCAGCTTGTAACTGCCTTGTATTGAGTGGTTTCTGCAATCTGAGGCGTTTCACAAAATGCAATGTTTACTGGTCGCAGAAAATACATAATTAATTTAGTTTATATCCTCCACCACAAATGATTTCCCAAAGATTTTTTATAATCCCCTAAACCTTTCCCATCATATTGAGAAAGTTATGGGTATAAAAACAGTAGTATTCCCGAATCAGACGATAAGGACGCCTGTTTAAAGCTTAAAGGGGCACATAGGAAGTAGATTACTCACGTGCGCTGAGCACGCATATGGAATAACATCTATGGAATTATAAAATGTTGCCTATAAAATTACAAGGTTTAGCTACAAGATTTTTTTAGCTCTGCTATAAAATCATTTTCTCAGCAAGAGAAATATTACCAGCCCAACCTTCTTCAAGGTATCGTGGGTAATTTGCGTGTAAACCGCGCGTGACCTTACGGGTTAGCTATTAGGGCCTTATATCGTCCAGAGAAGCTTATGTTTGAATTATTAGTTTTATCGGATATCACTGTAGTATTTCATGCCACAGGATTACAAACGTTATAGCCTCGTGGAGTTACTGTCCAAAAGAGCTGAAAACCTCTAGTCTATCAACCCAAACGTCGTAGGTTTAAATTTCACCCCTGACAAAGCATAAACACGGAAGAGTATACAGTATAGCTCTTTAAAGTATTTCATACACCGATATTCTACTCTTACTTCATTGTGTTTAAGTAATCAAAGCCACGCAATGTGGGGAGTTGTTTCTTGTTTTAAACCAAGTAGGTTAAAAGAGATTTTATGGAAATAAAAATGCTAACCCACCCCTACAAGGCACTAATTGTTGCGTTTTCTGTTGCTCCGTATGGAGATGGTATCGGTGTTTTAACATGAATAACAACGAAAATGTACTCAAATTTCTTTGCCGCCTTGTCAATTTCACTTCCTGTGATTATTTTAGGCAAGGCATAGATTCTATTACAAAGAACTAATGTAAATTTAAAAGTTTTGACTTGGAGTTACATTTTTGTGGACTTGACACTTATAATTAAACGAATTCTTGCAGTGCATGTCATTGTTAATCTAGTACTCTTCGTCTTAGTAATCTTAGTTCTGCAAAACAACTAGAACCGTAAAAGAATACTGTAAGCTGCCGGCCGAGTAGTAAGCCCATACCTCTGAGCCAATTTCAATGGCCAACCTTGCTTCTCAATTTCGCAAAGATGTCGTTCTCTTTCCGTTATAAACTCCTCCTCTCAAGTTAGCTAAAAAATAAATTTATCCTGCAGTGGATTCAACTGTGACTCTTTGACTGCGAATATAAATGGTCATCCACGGACCATCTCACTCAATATTACTCACTGTCTGACGGCTTCAGCCCAATGCCACGGTCAATATTACCAATCGATCAAAAAGTACGTATTCACATTTCACTCACACATACAGAGTAGAAGATTTTTTCGAACTCTGGCAGCAAAATGAGCATTTCCTTGTTGAATGAGTAGCTTGGTCACGTTGCCTCCCTAATAATTGGGCCCCTTGAATGAAAAGCATAAACAAATGAATTTTCATGAGTATTCGAGAACAGCTAACCAAAGCGGTCAGAACAGAGGACCAGTTGTTTGACCTTTCATGGTGGGTGGCCTTTTAATTGAAAAACTCTCTGAGTGAGGACGGTCCTTCCGGGAAAATCTCGTAGCAAGCAAAGGGAGCAAAACAATTCAATATTACCCCGGCAGTGGAGTGGAGGCATAACTAACTGCAGTAAATACGACATCACACTTTAAACGAGTATCCTGGGAGAAAATCACCACAATTTGATCGTTATGATTTTCAAATTTTATTAATAATTTTTTTTAAAAATCTTTAGCGCAAAGATAAATCCTTCCTGGCAATATCGTGAACGGATAATTCATTTGAATAAAAGATATAAATCACTGGCACCTACTGCACAATTAAAATCAACGTCTATCACACACTCACTGAAAAGTTTGAAATCAAATAGATTAATTTGCAGAAATACAATAACACCGTATAATTGTAATAAAGTAAAAAGTGTAAATTAACATGTTTTGTATACCATTTACTATTACTGATGTGCGCACAATTTATCTTTGATTTTAAATTCATTGCATGTATGAATGTATATTATGCAAATGTGAAATGATAAATAGCAGTATAAGTTTAATGAACACCGAGATTTTTTTTGCCTATTAGGATCAATGTTATGCCAGACTAAGGGCATCAGCATTGATAATGCCACCGATTCCGTGCAAAAACTTTTGGAATATTCAGCGATGGCCTCTTGCCACCATAGCGTGACAGGGGAAAAATTCGGAAAAAATGTCAAGCCCAGAAAACCGTTTTACAAACTACTTTTGGAAGCCATGGTATAGAGGATATAATTAAAATAAATCAATTAGGTAAGAAATTGGTGGTCAGGGAGGCACTAAATTAAACAAACGTCTTTCTTCACGCTCTTTAATAAGTATTCTCTTTGTTTCTACTCTCGTATGTATTACAAAAATGAAATATTATTAGTTTGCGCATGCACTCATAGCAAAAACGGAAACTGAATACCGTAATATACACAAAACAAAATATTATGCAAACAAAAACGGACAATTATTTAGATCAGCGGGTAAATTCTGTAAATGTCATAGGCGTCATAAGAAGCGATTCTGTAGATGTCAAAGGAGTCATAACTTCGTCGTCGCCGTCATAGCGTATGGCGGTCAAAATTCTCCGTCATAGCTCGGTCATAACCATCATAAGGTCTCAGAACAGGAGCGTTATTGTTGAAAACGGTATCTTGTGGTTTTGTTTTGTAAAAAGGACAGAGATCAAGGTGACAGGTAAAAGAACAGCGATATTGTAATTATAATTGTGAATCTGTAGTGTTGTAATACGCAAATCCTCCTTACATATTTATTACCGATAGAATGGAAGCGCTCTGATTCCTTGCTATTTGGAGAGCAATCGAAGGCAAAAACAGGAACGACGACAACTTTGTCTTATTCGCCGGTAGTTGAGGTATACACACATCCTTTTGAAATAAGCGAAGAATATTTTAGAACTCTCTTCCGAATTTCAAATGGACTGGCTCGCGATCTCGAGATCGCCACTCAGCTCAGCCCTAAAATCTAATGATAATTAGGCATACTATACTTTGCCAGTCCATTTGCAGGTCGGTTCCGTGATTTCAAAATGTTCATTCCAGTATTTGAAAACTCGAACGTTCCGTGTATATTAGTGCATGCAACTTTTACCTATTTGCATTGATTGATTCTGACGACAATAAGATTTATGTCACATTACGCATCACTGTATTGAGCAACTGTTTATTACAATGAAAAGTACTCGGCATTATCTACACTCAGACAGGGTACTGCACTATAAGCCAAATTTGCAGCAAAAATAATAATTTCCTGTACCGTGGTGCACAACCTAATGTTGATCCACCGCCTCAACATGCAGGGAGGGAATGTCCCACAGCTAAAATTTGTGAAGAAGGTGGTTGTTGTACCTAATATAGGTGGAGATGTCAGGGAAGCTGTAATAAGGCAATCCTTCACATAAAAGGAATTAATTTTTATATGGATATTGTTAAACTTTTTTAATATAACACCATGGTAAACTCTGAATATCCCATAACGATTGCTTGTGATTGATTTCTTTCAGCAATTCTCTGGTTCCTGCAACAATGACTGTACTCCTATGGCTGAATGACTTACTGTAGCTCGACTAAGATTAACCTGACTTCATGAACTACCCACTTTTAATCTTACTTCAAGTTCTATTCATGCACCCTATTATCATTTCCTCTGCTAGTACGATGAAATTATGAAAATACAAGAGATATGAGCCGCTAAGAGAAAATATACATGATCAAATCGTATTTCTAACACTACGCATTCACGAAAGCATTATTATATTTTAGTGGACTAATTCAGATTACATCAGATTCAGATTTTGTAAAACGTCAGTAGGTACTACTTATACGCTACGTTTGATTTTTAATCATTAACTAAAACCCATTTGTTCTTAAGTTGCTATTCAGCCACATTAATACGAATCCATAAATGAAAATAACATCAGCACATGACATGCAATTTCTTTGCATGCATGTGCTGATGTTATGTGCTTTCGAAAGTTGCATGCAATTGACATGCAACTATCGAAAAATTTGACTTTTATGCTCTCTTGAACGGACTCCGTTATTTGTTTACAAATTTGCTCCAAGTCACAGCTGATGAAATGTGTCGAAGGCTCCCGTTGGCTTTTCTCGTTTTCTTGGGACTACCTACATACGAAATTCTAGATTTTCATGGCGATGCGCAACTGTTCACTCGTCATCCGTCATAGGCGTTATAAGCCTTATGACGGTAGCTTATGGAATCGCTCGAATGTCATAGCCGTCATAAGTTTCCCGTCATAGCTATCACCCTTATGACGCCTATGATATTTACAGAATTGACCCGCAGATGTTTGCACAGTGACTTAAGTAAATGACCAGGGTCCTTTATATTTTTTCTGCTTTTTGAACGATTTATACAGGAACGTGGTGTCGTTATGTGTCCGACTATCGGAATTTCTTTTCTTATTAGAATTACAAATTATCTTTGCCTTGAGCAAGGTAAATCATCAAGCGAAAGATGATCATGTATTCCACTTGAGTTCCAGGAGAGAGAATATTGAAGAATCTTGAGAAAGATTTCCTTCTGAAAGACCACAAAAACAGAATATTTACTTCCGGCACCATGTATCTATTTTCGCTTTATTTTTCTAAAAGTAAACACTTCCGACGTAGGCGCTTATGCTAACAGTACTATGAATATCTAGATAGCTTTTTCTGTTGTTTACAGTGGAACCGAATTTAACCTGTTTATCATACAATCCCCAGCATCGATATGTTTGTGCTCCACATCTTTCTGGATACAGATTGGAAAAGGACTTGAAAATACGCTACTCTTACTGTTCTCTCGAAAGCTTGTTTCAACCTCACCACTGGGCATGTTTAAATATGGAATGAACAACCAATAAAATAGTAAATTATTTAATTTACTGGATTATCATTCGTATAATTTAATGCACCAACAAAGTTAAATCCTCCACTGAAGATTACAGAGTCAACGCAATCAAAAAAGTTTAGACCAAAACTTTATTTATTAAGAATATAATATGTATAGAAAAAGCAATTATATCACTTAAATTTCACGTGGAAAATATTTTGGCTGGAGCACATTCATGTTTTCTCACACTTTCTCTTGATGGGATAGTTAACAATATTACATTATAGAACTTTCGCAAGTTGATCTGAAAATTTGAAATTTAAATAATTTTTAAAATAAAGATATTTTATTAGCAAAAAAATTGGCAACGGACTTTGGTTAGGAAACAAAATTACTAGGGAGAACACATTATGGCAATGACCTTAAATTGTGTGATTTGCGTATAATTATTATTATGTCACGCATGTGTTACATCATATGAATTGACTACAAGTGAAGTAGCCAAAACCAATCCTTATGAGTGCGTCTCAGAACTTAAAAGAGGAGAATGAAACTTAAAAGAGGAGATGACTCGAAACGAGCTAGTATTTAGCAGCTCTCACGTGAAACAACTGTCAGCAAACGTGATAAAAGGAGCAGCCTTACAAGAGACATTTGGGCCCCTAAGAACACGGTAATGGGAGTAGATGGGCGTACCCTACATGCACTTTGACTGGCAGTTCATCGTGTTACACCACAGCGCCGACTTAAGCCGTGATTTACGACTATGGCCAAGCATGAATCACCAGCAATAGGAGAATGGTTGAGCACAGAGCGCTTATTTTCCAACACCGTCTATTCTAATCGAAGTAGCTTATGGGATTCCTGACAAGCATGCATAGATCTCTTATCATCTATTATAGAGAGATGTGTAAGTGTGAAACCATGGTTTTTCTTTACAAACGCTTCTCCCTGTTTTGTGAGCCCACATGCAACTTACATACACAACCGCTCAAATAGGAAGATCGCTATCAAAAACGAATCGACAGGGTAATTGGTGTCACAGTATTTGAGGAGTTTACTGATTTACAGTTTCAAGAACAAGATGAGGTTTTTCCTTCCACGATACCCTGGCAAACGATTAGATAACAATAATAATGCTATACCAAGCCACTGGAGGCTTACTTTTGATAGAAATTTAAACTTCACGACTTGAGCACCTGGGGAAAATCACGATACCTAATGTATTAACATTTCCATGCTTGGAAAAGAAACCTGTTACCGACGTTGCGTAAATAAGACGGATACAGCCGTTATAAAGGTCTTGCAAACGAGGTCTGAGGGAATTCCAGCAAGCGGAAACTTGAGATAAAATTTCATCCAAGATCAGCCTTCAAACGATGCAACACTTGAGCGACTTCCAAGATGAATCCGCTTGGAAATTCAACTTAGGCATCCGCACTCTGCCTTGATGAATCTTAGAATGGGTTCAATATTCATGAAATACTACTCATCTGAGCCGAAAATATGAAAAAAATTTTAATTCTCATATCCTACCCACGCAATCATCTTAATATCTGTAAGTTTATCGCTTATGCAGCGTCACGAATGCAAGAGAGACTGCTCATTACTTGCTTAGAATTTCTCCCGAGTAATGACGCAAGATCTTGAAGATTAAACTCCAGCTGGTGTCGGCAGCCCAGTGCTTAGCTCGCTTATGCTCACGCGACTTTTATACACACTATGTTAATGCCGATAAATTTTCACATGGGAAAATATTTTTCCATAGAGAGAAAAAAAGAAAAAAAATTGACTTACATCAAGTCTCCTGCTTTGGCAGTGAGCTACGTAATTAGGTCATCGGGAAACTAAATGCCGTATATCAGCTCAAGTGAGCAACTCATTATGGACGGACGGGTTGCATGCGATTAGTTTAAGGCCTCTCGAAACCAAAAGCACTCTCGCTCAAAGTCTTATGACTATTCGACTATTCCCCACTCCATATGCACGCGAGTGAAATACAGATTATCCAGACAGATATCCCGATAGTTTTCGGCTTCCATTACTCTAGGAAACCCAGAGTAATTACAAGGAGATAAAAGCGGATATTAACACACACACACACACACACACACATGTGAGGGCTTCGAATTCGCACAAAGGAATGCCTCAAATCTTGCGATAATGCAAACAGCTACGAGGCGGAATCGTTTCCACACTTGAAATCAACGTGTGCCGCATTATGTAAATTCGCATGGCGTGAAATTACCAACGTGCCCTCGCCAAATTCCAAAGGATTCCAACCAAGATGGAGGAAGCCGAAGAGGAGGGTGGGATTTATCTGAGGGATGGTAAACAGAGAAGATAGGGCAAGGATAAGGGTGCTAAATTCAATTATTAAGGAGATTCCGTTGCAAAAGGTAAGTTCCTTACATTTTTTTATGCTTTTGCTGCATCACTAAACAAATGCGTTCTATCTATATTCAACATAGTGATTACTTTCCAGCCAACTATATATCGGTGACTTTCTGTAATAAATAATTACATGGGGTAAGTTACTGTGGGAAAAAGCGTAACTTAGAAAAATAAAGATACTTGGCATCATAAAAAACTTGGTATTTGCGAAAAGCTTCACTGGAAATGCCGGGCGTTTGGTAACGCTCTCAACGGCCTGTCAACCTCATGGTTACAGTTTTGAGACCCATCTCGGGCATAAATGTCTTAAAATTTAGAACATTATTTAGTTAAGTTGGACTGTGATGCATAACCCTAGCATTTGACCCACCTTAAAATCTAATTCATCCATTATTATAAGGGAACACAAAGGAGACCCATTTTACCGATAAATGAAATTTTTATCCTACATTATTACTAAATGATGCGGCCAATTCTTTTTATGTTATCTATATACTATTACTGAAGATGAGATACTTTCGTACGAGAGATATAGTGTTGTATCTTAAAGCAAGGAGTGACTACTGAAAAATATGTTCTTCACATTATATGCGCATTTAGGGCTCTGGATTGGGTGAGTGACCATCCAAGATATCAGTGACTACAGTGTGCTTTAATGACATAAATGAAATAGTGGACATTGTTATTTATGCCTGAATTATGCCTTTAACTTTAACAAATGGGTGAGTTGGAGGTGTAGGGAGCGTGAGGGAGAGTGAAACACGCTGTCTTGGTAATGCTATGAGGAGGAAAATACACGGAAAAATCTCGGAAATAATTTTTTTTAGATTTAATTGATGTTACGATAGTCTTCTGAGTTAGAATGTGTAGCTTCTTATTCTGGTATCCATACCACGAAACGCGGTAGGTATTTCATTTTTCCCGTCCTCCTTTAGATTTACTTTAAATCAGCAGAGTCAAATAAGAAAAAACCCAACGTCAAACACACACGCATAGCAACGCATAACAAGAAGAAAGCAACGCAATGTAATGCAACCGGTAATCCGGCAATAATTAGGTTGTAACTATAGTGTTTTTTTTTTACTTCCGTCCTTACTTGTGAATGGACTAAATTTTTAGACCTTTTTAAATGTTTCTCTGAAAGGCGTTTGAAGGAATGATTAAAAATGTTTTCGGGTCAAATGGACAGGAATTTTTCAGTGTGACACCTATCTCAACTCGTGCGTTGGGTTAAAATTACATTAATTGCAGTACTCTGCCCGTGGTATGTTCATGTTCGGAGCGGGAAGTTAAATTCAGAATAGTTTAGCTTCCTTCATAAGAGAATACTAATGCCGACAACAGCCTCTTCACGCATTAACTCCGGCCTACATCCCACCAACTAATTATCCTCTACCTCGTAGATGACCTTGACTGCCAACCACCGCCCAGCAGTAACGTCGGCACCATTGTCTCCTGAAAGCATCACCGCATCTCAGAGGGCGTGCATGAATCCGCCAATTAGCGGCGTAGCGCTCCCTTCCGAGATTATTAGCCGTCATAACGGATAACGGGATCCGTTGGTCAAACATAAAGAAACCTAGTTTCAGCTATCTATTTTTGCCAACAAGGAATGATTCAACAAGTTAATATTTATGAAATATCATGCCGGTAAAAATGAATATTGAAAAGCCCAATCACGCTAGGAGAAAACAGCTCCAACGACAAAATGTAATCACCAAATATGGATGCTATTATGAGCTCAAATGAACATCAAGTTTCACTGTATCTATATCCAGCATTATATTGAAAGACAGTGAGCATATTCCTTCGTGGCTTTACAAAAAAAATCTTAATATTTATGCTCACGTTTTAGCCGTAAAAACATTGAAATTCTAGCATTTTTAAGCTGAACATGACCCCAACCGTCTTAGCAAAGAGAAGATTAAGCAATTAACGACAATAAATTGCTGATACGAGTCCAGATGGCCCTTCACTTTTAAAAATTCCCTGATTTTCTCGTTCTACCACGCAATATTAATAGCAGCAGCGGGGCATGAGAGGAAGACGAGGGAAAGATTGAAAACGAGAGATGGAGAGGGGTGAGAGAGACCCCTTGAAGCAGGAACGGATTGAAAATAAATTTCATGGGGGAGAGAAAAAAATATATATATTCATGGTGAGGAAGAACCGGTGGAAGGAAGGCCGCCATGACCGTCGGCGGCTCCGAGAGCGGTGCTGCTCTTCGGCGGAGCATTCAATCGCCCGTCTGCGGGGCGCGGCTGAGGGAGGATGCGGGGGAAGGGTGGCGAAAAGGAAGAGGGGCTGAATAATTTCGTGGGAGGGAGGTCAGCTGAAGCTGAAGGAAATCGTAATGGAATTTTTAAAATACGGCCAGGGTGCGAGAAGGGAAAAATAAAGAACTCCGGAGAGTATTCCAGGAGATTATAGAATGAGTTAAAGTCCACGCGGGATGTGGAGGACTGGATAGACGAGGAGGGAGAACGAAGGAGGGAGAGAGAGAGAGGGAGATAATAAGGGGAGGAGGAAGGTTGGAGAGAAAGAAAGGATTAAAGCGAGGAACGCGAGGCAGACGAGTAGAGGGCGTGCTATGCAGAGGGGAAGGAGAAATATCACGCGAGAATTATTGAGAGAGAGGAGAGGAAAGGAAAGCCCTGGGGGGGAGGGGGGGGAAGGCGGGAAGGTTTCTGAAGGCGTGGGAGGAGGCAAGCCGACGAGGGCGTCGGCTGTGCCTCGGGTCGCCCGGGGAAGGGTTGAAAGGGTGTGAAAGAGCACCCCTAGCGGGTGGGTGAGCAAAGGGAGGGGTGCAAAGGACAGACAAAGGACGGGTTCGTCTAAATGAGAGGAGAAAAGGGTTTCGGGGAGGGCGGGATCTCACGGTAAATATTGTACACAATGCCACCCCGAGTCTTGTACTTCCCCCTCACGCCTTAATTGGGCAATCGATGACTTCCATCAGATACAACAGAAGCTCTCCCTCCCACCGTTCCACCCTTGGATCCTTCGGTAACCTTCTGCGGTCTCGATCATCCGCAAAAGCGAATTCTGCGAGGGGCGTGCTTGTTTCGCTGATGTTCATCCCAAATATGCGGCAGCCGTTCGGAAATGATCCAAGTTACATCCTGTGCCGCGCTTGAAATCAGTGGCTCTATTGATTATCCGCGAAATTTCAACGCTTTTGGAAAGGCAGGGAGACGGAGAGGGAGGGGCGCGTTAAATTGAAGGCAGGAAATTATGTGTCGCCACTCCTTCACGTTGGCTTGTCACTTCTCCGAAATAAAGCGAATATCACAGAGAATTATTATAAGGGATGAAATTCGCTTCGCTTCTTCCTTAAATATAGGGAGCTTCGGTCTTAAAAGGAGAATAACAGTCATTATATGAAACAGGTAGTATGTAAATATTCTTGATTGAAATATTTTACCTAGAATGTACATGGCAAGTTATCGAGTAATGTAAAAGTCAAATATTTGAATGTTTTGTCAAGAGAACATAAGGATAAAAGATTTAAAAACTCAAAACGAGAATGGAATTCGTCCCAAACATGCCACTTTTGAGTGATGATCATACGTGAGCATTATTCACCACATCGCATTTCATCTAGTTGTTGTCAAAGGTTATTTTCAAGATAAAAAAGAAAATTATATTGTAGATAGATGTCCCATAGATGCGATAGCCAATGCACTTATCGGACTTAAATGATCGTCTTCATGAAGTAACCTACTATTCTCCCTCTGTATGTAGAAGCTCAGGACGCCACAGATACACAGGCGATAGTTTCATTAGGCATAATTCTAATTGAAGGAGGTATTTTTATGGCAGCTACAGAAGTGTCACCAAGGCTAGAACGCAAATATTTCCTCAAGGAAGTGTTTCCACGGTGCTATTCACTCTTAACGAGCATTGAAGTACCTACTCTGTTTACCGTCACAGCTCTTGTGACACTCTTGCTTCGCGATTCGTAACTGTTAGTTACACCAAGTACAAGACTGAATTCAAAGGACATCAATTAGCTTTATTTCTCGTGTTTCCAATGGAAAAACAATCTTATATCTGACAGAGGTTACACCAACGTAAGATTAATAGATTTTTACAAAAATTGTGAACAAATTGTAGTTGTTTTAATTAAAAAACGCCTCCATTAAGCATAATGATTTGTAACCCCTAATTCACTTCTCGATTTTGGACCTTAAGTGAGAATAGCTTTTTTCGTGTAATGCGGTCGTAATCTATTATTCGGCCTAATAAGGGAAAGGAGGGGAGAGAATAAATTCTCAACAGGAAACAGGTAATGTTTTCCTTTGCCAGATTTTTCTCCTACAAATTTTATGTTGCACTCTATGGAGAAAATTAATTCTTTGCTGAAATATAAGGCAAACGCAGCATCCATGTTCATGTCAGGATTTGAGACCACTTTGGGTTCCCAGGCAACACTTTACCGATTAAAGTGTTCCTTTGGTTTTAGAGCTCCCCTATTATAGGCCCTCTGCATGTGTTTTACCCTCATAATTTAGTCCCTTCAGCGTAAACTTAGGGTAAAAGTTGGGAATATCGTGTGACTGCTATTACATGATTAAAATCAAGTAAACCGTCGTGCGATGTTATGCAATGCTGAAAACTGAAAGAATAGAATCTGAAATCTAATAAAATGAAAGATAACCGTTGGAAAAGATATATAGGCAATTGAAAGAACAAAAACCACCAAAAATTGCTCATAAGCTCAAAAATTTTAGCAATCAGACTTAAGCTACTTCGTTCAACACAGTTCCAGGCATCATGAAAACATTTAAATAGCAAACAATGAGCACAGGCTCATAGGACGTCATATGGAAAAACTCCCGTATGCATACAAACACTTCGCATGAATATCAGCAACATTAGAAGTTTCACGACAAGGGAAAGGTGGTGGAGTAATCGACAAACTAGGAGAGAGTTAAATCTTATAATACGATTTTGGACCCCAAACGTGTTGCCCGACTATTATAATGATGATGACTAACTCAGGTTAAATTTCCCCAAAATCTGCAGCAAAATGTTACACATTAGTCACATCAATGCAAAGAGATTGTTGATTCCATTTCAATTCTAATAAATTTTAATAAGAATTGTACAATTAAAGAGGAAATTTATCCAGGAGCCTGCTAAATGAATCCGTCTTTAGGGAGGAATAATTAACAGCCTTAACGTCCAATCAAACGTTCCCGAGGACCAATGTGATTATCCCCGAGATGTTACGGGAAGGGGGAATGAGGCAAAACCACGATATTCAATTGGCCCGAGCATGAGGCCACCCCAGTGCCGCGTGATGAGTTTTTAAACGTATTTCTCGGACCAGGAGATGGCTGCGAAAGAAGGCCGGTCGGATAAGTCCTGACGGAGCACCCAAATCTCCAACCGGGGGTTTACGTACTAAGGCCGGAATCATTCATAAAACTCGCAGCTGAATCCAAATTAGCCCTACAGGCAATCACAGCTGAAGCCAGGAGTTTTGAAGAGTTATCGCTTTAATTCCCCATAGTCCTCTTCTACCAGGAGTTTTCAAGAGAGGCAGATTTCGGTTATAATCAAATCCTGATTTTTAAAAGGTGGGACTTAATTGCGCATGAAAGAGGTGGTTAACATATAGCTAGGCCTTGCGCACGCATTTAAGAGCACCAAATCAGTGAGAGATCCAATTAAGAGACCAGTTTTTCCATGAGAAAATTTAATCAGGTGAGGAGGAGCACACCCTCTCTAAGCCACACTGCCGCCGCTAATTTATTGGCGCAAGCACTGGCAATAGATAATTTACTCAACTCACTGAACGCAGTTCCACAGTACTTCATTTGCATTTAAATTAAATTAATTTGCCCCTAAAAATAACTGAACTACACAGATTCCAGCGCACCTCTCGTTACTGTAAGTTTCAGCTGTTTCTTTTGCCAAAAATCAATCCACTCGAGGCAATGGATCACCTCGCACATTAAAGCCTCCCTTATGGACAGTAATTTTTTTATTTACCTGTACCCATGATAAATAGTTGGTAGAGAGCTTGATGGTGAAATAAATTTACTCGTTGCAGAATTGTTGTTTGACTGGACTAATTATTTTCTTTATCTATAATCTTTCCAAATTCCAACACTAACTAGAAGGGGATTTCACAAAGTAATTTTCGTTACCTATATGATAAATTCCAAAAAAATAGCCTAGTACCGATTTCCACTATCCACTCCTGTTGAAAAAGTACATCAAATGTAAAATGTATCTGCAAATCTGCATACTTACATCTTATTCCTTAATTGCACATTAATTATAATTACTTAAAGATCAATTCTAAATCCCTAATTTAAATTTAATTAAGACAAATTTCAGATCAAAATAATTGGTTGAATATCAAATAAACACGTTTCGAAAAGAAAAATTACAGTGTCACTATATAATTTACACTCCAAATGTTAATCTAATTACTCTCTACACATAAATGTTATTGTCGGATCGGATATCAATGTCTGGCTACGACGCCATTGAAGAATTCTTCAAGGTAAATCCCGTTGCAGAATATTTCACTAAGAGTAAAATATAAGAAATTTTGCGAATGGTGTACGTAGTAATCAGTATAAAACGCTGGCGTTTTCAAAAGTTAAGGTTTATGCTTCTTCATTCTTAAAAGTTTAAGAACAACCAGCACGGGCTTCCTTTCCTTACCCATCAATTCACTACTTTTTACCTGAGTATTCTTTTTTGAATCAAGATCACTCTATGCATGCAGTAATGACATGGTTTTGTAAGTAAAGATATAATTTAGGGCAAAAGAAGCCTAGTCACTTTTTTTGGTTTCCATCACCGCATACGAAGTAAATACGGCAGTATTTAATGTGTTAAATCCGTAATAAGAAGAACAAATACAACAGTACTTCACACGAGGGAAAAAACACGTGTTTAAAGACAACGCATACATTTTATTAGCTCTAATTACACTCAAGAAATAAGATATGTTTTGTCCGCCAAGTTCCAAGAAATTTACGCTGGATGTTCGGATCTGGTAGACAAAACCTGATTAAGTGAAGTACACTGGTATTTTCAAACGGTTTGTACAGTACGGTAGGGATCAATTGGAATTGGACAGAACAGCATCTGCCGAGCACAGCCCTCAAAAGAATATTTCTAATTCCCAATGTCAATCCCCCAAAACCTATCTAGCCGCAGCACATGATAGTTTCCAAGATACGAACATAAAGGTATGACGGCTCAAAGAGCATTCTGATAGCGACTCACAACTTCCCGAAACGTGTATTTCATTGTCATCTCAGCATATTAATTTATGAACTTATCGTACTTTTTAATATATACAAAAATTTTGAATAGTACTTCTTCACCGTCCATTACATGTAGACATTATTAGTGTTTAATGTGTATTTGCATTTAATGCCAATACTTACCATTTGATTGAAAAAAGAGCGAATTTTGCATTAGCGAAGCAAACAGTTAAAGAGCTTCCCATCATTTGTACCCACATTCAGGCATAAATTTCTCAGAATACAACATCGGAAACAGAAATGATATCCATTAATACCAAAATAATTTTTTTATGTATTTTATGGTAAAAAGGGGGTTTTATTGATCGGCCCAAGAGAATTAGTTTTCTTTCTACTATACCGTCCAAAACATACTAACTATGTAAAAGTATTTTGCCTTTAAAAAGTAAACATAAGGTATTGTCTACACACGATTCCTAACATTTCTTCTTTTAAAATGACTCTCCCAATAAAATTATCCATCATTATCGTGGCCTATTTCTCTCTCCTATTAGTTCCTAAAAAAATGACTTCTAGGGATACGTAGTATGGATAACGCTTGTAATCTATGGTACAAAATTTGTGCATTTCTCGTTAATTAGATAAGAGAAATACACTGCCCAGCCAGAAATATTCAAATATTCCTCATTTCCCCAATAAATTTATTGCTTCCTCTTACACCATGATGTCTTCATAAAATAAATTTTTCTTAAGATGGAAATGAAATTGCACGCATTATGCTAATACGTATTAAAAGAAATAGAGAGTCGATATGAGATGTTGGTTTTTTTTCATTTTAGAAATTTAGAATGCCTTCATGGTTCGGACATGTATTACACATACCAACATGTGTAATACATGTCTGTAAAACTTCTTAAATGCTTATTTGTGTGTTGGATACACATTAGATCTTGTACGTGTGTCCCAAATGATATTCATAAAAATATCTCATATCTATCTATCTACATAATACCCTGCAAGCCACCATAAAGGTGTGTGGCAGGGGGTGGATTCTCGCCAAACATGCACTATATATCATGCATTAGAAAAGGATTAGTATTAACATACTACTCTAAACTTCACTATTTAATAAAGATAAAAATAGCAAAGTAAGCATGCAAAACATGCTGTTAGTTGGGTTACCTCAAGTCCTTATACCAAAATGCAGCTACCTATGCTATACAATGATTCACTCGTATTGGACATATTTACCGCTATTCAAATTAATAATTGTACGAGCAAAAAAGGACATTTTGAATCAGTCAATTCGGCAATCAATTTCTCTATTTTTTTATTCTGATTCTGTTATTCTAAAAATATTCGCAAAATATTTTTAACGTCATCACTGAAAATATTATCTTGGAATTTATTTAGGAGATTAAGTCTAAATTTCAACCTAATCTTTTACAATAATTTCAAATATCTAATACTCATCCACTGCCACACACCTTGGAGGTGGCTTGCAGGGTAGTTAGTAGGTTTGAAGATGCCAAGATTCTGACACACGGTCCTCAAAATATTGGGATAGTGCCGTAAAAGAAGCAATCAAAATCCGATTGGAAGGCAAAACTTTCAATCGAGACACATGCTTCTCAATAAGTAGCGCGTGGAAACCTGTGATAAAAATCATCAAAAACCAACGGTGCACTCCTGACAGTGGATTAGTAGCGAAGACTCCATGACATCGAGGCGACCAATCACGTAGCACCTGATTTCCCGGCAAGGGTATATAAGGCGGCCAAAAACCTCAGTTCGACACCCATCTGCCCTGATAACGGTGCCCAAGTCGAGCACCGAAACGTCGGCCATGGACAACCTGACCCGGTGGAAAACCCGAGAAGATTTTCTACAGCTAGTTCGCCGGGAAAACCTTCGATCTTATTTCATAAAAATGCCACTGCGTAGTAGCACTTGTGCCAAAGGGACGGTATGATAACTATATTAGCGTAACCAATCTATTAAATGAATTAAAATGGGAATCATTGCCAGATCGCAGGTTGAATTTTAGACTTAATCTCGTAAATAAATTCCAAGATAATATTTTCAGTGATGGCGTAAAAAATATTTTTCGAACCCCAACTTACTATGGTAGACTGGATCATAATTACAAAATTAGAGAAATTGATTGCCGAACTGACAGATTCAAAATGTCCTTTTTCCCTCGTACGATTAGGGATATGAATATAGGTAAATATATCCAATACGAGTGTAGCAATGGATAACATTGGTAGTTGCATGTTGGTGTAAGGACTTGAAGGTAACCCTACTAACAGCACGTTTTTACATGCGTAGTTTGCTATTGTTATATTTTTAAATAGTGAAGTTCTGACTAGTTATTAATACTATTCCTTTTTTATGCATGATATGTAGTGCATGTTTGGTGAGAATTCACCCCCTGCCGCACACCTTTTCAGGTGGCTTGCAGGGTATTATGTAGGTGTAGGTGCAAAGCTGGAACTCCGCTGAGGAGTCGCTGACCTCAACGGTTCGCGATCGGTCGCGCGAGAAACCGCTTTGTGCGGACGTTACGTGCCCGATCCCACGACAGAGAACACCCGCACAATTCTTTTGAAGCGATGCGAGATAATTACGACCGCGTTCGCATTGTGCGAAGGTCGGTGGGCGCTGCGCCGTGAGCCGTTCGGACGGACGTTTGCACCGCGACCAACACAAAAGCGTGGCGCCCACGTCCTCCCATTAGCAACTAAGCTTTCTCCAGGAAAGCATGGAATTCCTCTCTCAGCCTAAAATCAGAGCGGAATGATTTTGGGCCACTGAGCCGGACGGACGTGGGCGCCGAAATATTTCGAACGGCAGCTAAGGGAAGGAAAGCCGGGATGGCGTCTGCGATTGTCTCCGCTGAGGACGGACCTAAAAGGTTTACTGAGAGCAATAACCTTCGGTTAGTGGCGTGAAAAATGGCAGACTACTAACATAAATAATCTTAGGTTCATTAAGGCCGACATATCAGCGTGAAAAACCCCCGTGAAGAACTCCAGTCAGGAGAAAGGAGGTCGCAATCGAACGTGGGAGGATAGGGCTCCGTGCCCAGACTTACTTGATCCTTTTCACCAAGGAAAAGATCCAAACCCATCCCCCCCATTATGAAGATTACGACCGTACTTTGAGCGTAAAGCACCTCCTTACGGAATGTAACAAATATCACGAAATGCGAGAACGTTTTAGTATAAGAGGATAATTTCCTGATAGTTTAGGTAACAGCGTTGAAAGAATGAACCATTTAATTAAGTTTTTAAATGAAAGTGGTGCTTTAAACTTAACATAAGTATATGAAGCTTAGTACTTCAGCGGGACAACTACACGACTACCTTTATACGCTATCAATACTCTATTAACCTCTTTCCTAATGGGTGCGTAAGAGGTGAAAAATGACCACTGCTATCGAAGCACTCCCAGAAAATAATAATCTCATCTAATCTTACTAATTCGAGTCCACCATCGATTTGACAAGCGGTGCCCTCATCATAATCATCTATTTTAAATGGGCATATTGCCAAGGGAACTTTCGACGGGAAAAAATATTTCCTTCGCAAGGAAGAAAAGCGTCGAACTAAGCCTTCACGATAAATCTCAGATTCTTGCCTCAAACTTTACAAGTAAGATTCGAAACTTTGAAGCGAGATGTCTAAGGGCTGACGTGAGAAGCGTCAGTATCAGACAAACTTTAATGTTGCATCTAACTTAAAATATCTCTATCCCCGGTACGCTGTACTCAAGTTTCACTGGTGCTAGAACTTTGAAATTTCTGTCCCAATCTTCTATCAATACGTGTTGATAAAGGCATGCAAAAGGAAAATTGAGTTCGAATTATCAGGAGAATCGCGTTGGGAATCACTATCATAACACAGGATGAAGATTCTACTGAAAATAAAGGTGGTTACATTTAAAACATGTAATAAATATCTAAAATCCCCGTGTGCTAACGTAAGTTATAAACATGATAGCAGAAAGAGACCGATATTAGGACAGAGAGAATCAAAACACCATTACTTCTGCTCACTTCATTGTACTGGATTAGCTTAAATTAGGGACAGTAAGTTTTAGTTATAGTACAAGGGGAATAATTATTATAGAGTGTGATGAAGAAGAGCAGATTGTAGCGATTTTTAAACATGTTCATGTTTTATATTAAAAACTCGTACACGCTATGAGAAATGCATTTTAATGGATTAATTTATTTAAAAATTTCCTGGCTAAAAGCAATCAACAATTATTACATTACATTGCAAATGTTAACAATTGAGACACTTATGTCTAATGAATGCATATCTAACATGCTTCCTATAAGTAGCAACATTGTACTCTGTATGTAGCTTGTAGATCGTCCACGTATGGACGAATTTTAGCATGCCTTTTAAGACATAATAGCACGCCTAATGAATGATCAGGTCTTCGTCGCGCAAATAAATTGTCCTGTTTCATTAAACAAAAGAAAAACATAGGCAATCATATTGAAAGCTATCTGCGAGAAAAAGAGAACTTTTCGTGAATAAACTCAAGTCTGTTGATGCATGGGATTGTACCCGAAAAATGGACATTCAGTCCACCTGTGGAGGATGATAGGGAGGGTTTTAAAAGAGACGGATGGCAGAGGCGTCGCCTTTTAAAAAAAATAAGGGAAATCACGGGGAGAAGAGGATGACTAGTGCGAAAAGCTTTAGGCCAGAAAGGGAGAAGAGAGCCTTTATCGCTGGGACGGCAGGACGAAATCATTTCGTCCTCTCTCCTTCTGAGGGAGAACTTTCCTCGCTCGCTGAGTCAAAACCTCTCTCTCTCTCCCTCCCTCGTCGTCCTTTGAGTGTGCGTGGGAGCGTTTGTGCGCCGGCCTCCGTCTTTCCCAGCCCACTTGTCCAGTGCGTCCACGCGAGTCCACCCAGTGCGTGGCCGCCCACTGCCTCCCCCCCCCCCCCGTCCTCCTTTTGAAGGGCCCTGTCCATCCGGAAAAACAAAGCGCATGCGTGTAACCATTTCAAGAAAGGGCCGACCAATCTTGAAAAGGGGTTCGAGGCCAAAAGGAGAGCATAAAGGGGACGTGGTCAAGCGGAGGACACGTCCAAGGAGATACTTCTGTTTCCTTGTCCCACGCAAATTTTCCCAAGGACAAGGAAAGTCACTGATATTTGCAGCACTCATAACAGTCGTAACTATAGATTTAGATAATATCACTGGTACTAAGAGCAACAGAACTATAGGGGAAGTTACAGAATAAATCCCTTGAGGAAATTGTTTATAATGTTCAATATACGCAAGAATACATATGCATTCATGACACAAACAAACCAAACTCCGCCAGAATACATATGCATTCATGACACAAACAAACCAAACGGACATGCCCCAGAATTCCCGGTGGGATACGTCATTTACGCCTCTGCCATTAATGTAATAGGTACTGACGAATGTGATTTATATCAGGTCATGAGGCCTCAGCCGTTGATGTAATAGGTACTGACGACTGGATATCGGTTACTTAACTAAACGATTAATATCTCAATTAATCCCTGGGGGAAATTGTTTATATTTATGCTGTGTACACAAGAATGTATGCCCTTTCATCAAACACAGTCAAACAAGACGGACATGCCCCAGAATTCCCGGTGGGATACGTCATTTTACCTGCCCCTGCCGTTGATGTAATAGGTACTGACGACTGCATATCGTTTACTTAACTAAACCATTAATATCTCAATTAATGAAGGAAATTGTTTTTATTTATACAATGTACACACAAGGCTATATACTTTCATTGCGTACCTTTAAACCAAAGGAAAATGCTCAGGAATTCCCGGTGGGATATATCATTTACGCCTCTGCCACGGAAGTGACAGGTACTGACGACTTCATATCAGTCACTTAACAAAAACATTAATATCTCAATTAATCCCTGGAGGAAATCGTTTATATTTATGCAGTGTAAACAATAATATATGTACTTTCATCAAACACAGTCAAACCAAGCGGACATGCCCGAGAATTACCGGTGGGATACGTCATTTTATGGAGAAGCAAACAGACCGGGAGAGTGGTAAGAAAGCCTTCGATTGAGTAAGGGAATAATTGGCCACCGTGAACATTTTGATAGAGTACACGTGTAAATGAGTGAAAGAGAGGAATATCATGCGTTCTGAGTAAGTAAGACGAGTAATTTTAATAATCAATGACTCCTAAGGAATAATACTAAATTTCCATAAATATCCCGTCATAGCTAGTTGTATTACATCTACATAATATCCTGGAAGCCACAATAAAGGTGTGTGGCAGGGGGTGAATTCACACCAAATACGCATTACTTATCAACCATATAAAAGAATTAGTAATAATATACTAGTCTAAACTTCATAATGTAAAAACGATAAATACCAATAACAAAGCAAACATGCAAAAGCATGCTGTTAGTTGGGTTAGCTTAAAGTCCTTACACCAACATACAGAAACCTATGCTATCCGTTGATGCACTCGGATATATTTACAGCTATTCATATCCCTAATTGTACGAGCAAAAAGAGACATTTAGCATCTGTAAGTTCGGTAATCAGTTTCTCTAATTTTGTGATTATGGTTCAGTTTACCATTGTAAGTAGGATTTCGAGATTAAGTCTAAATTTCAACCGAGGATCTGTAAATGATTCTCAAGAGGGAATCAGAGAGGCGACCGACCACTGGGGCAACTTGCGCCAGGAAGGTAAGGTGGATAACTGGGTAAAGGGAGCTGTTTTAAAAGAACATGGCGGCACCTTAGTCGCCTCTTAAAGAAAGGCGCTAAAGGGGACACGGCTTAACGTCCCATCTGACGGAAGGAGTTATGACCTCGAATGCTCTCAACAAAGCACTCATGTAAGAACCAGTATACCTTTGAAACATCCGGCAGCGCCGGGATTTAAATCTGGTCCCTAGGGATGGGAATCCATTACTCTAGCCACCAACCAATCCCATCCCCATTTGTATATTATATTATTATCGAGCAGCATAAATTATTTGCTATATATCCAGTGCGGGTTAATCGAAAACATTAGTTACGAAAGGAAATGTAAGACTAATGTAAGTGTGAAGGGTGGCTGCCACTGTCAAGCATGCCACAGTCAATAATAATCGTTGAAAATTACTAACGCTCTGCACACTTTTAGAAAAGTTGCAATGGTGAGAAGTGAAACGAAATAACAATCAATGGAAGATCTCCTAAAACACAGCACAAATTAGCATAGAAAATTACGGCAATTTCAGTAACATTGACAATTAAAACAAGTCTGTAATATCGGGTCGCTGCTGTTTTGTTTATGGTAATAGAGACTTTACAATAAAAGCTATATAAATTCACTCGAGAGTACTTTTGATGTACCGAATCAACAGTTACTCGTCACATATCACTATCTACAGCGCCATCACATTTTTCTTGTGGTTAAATTAAAGAACTGATACTCAATATAAACTGAGGTCAATACATTGGAATGTAAACATATTTCTCAAATTGATGGGGAGGGATACGTTAGTGAGGTAACCGTTGTTTCTTAGGGAGACTTAAGAAAGTTTAGTTTTTCCTCCTGTATCAGTCAATTCGGTAACTACGTGATATCAGTACAATTTTCTTTATAAATCTAAGGGCAAGTAAAGCTGATAAACAAAAAAAATTATATATTTATATAGTCTAAACTTTATATAGTATAAACTAAAGCGGATATTTTGGTATGAATGGTGAAGTTCAAATTAAAGTCATCGAGCAGCATGAATACGCATCGAGCAGCTAGAAATTCACAACTGTAGCAATGAACCATTCAAATCCTCAAAAATACATCTACATAGTGCACATTAGACTATTAATTACAGTTCTCAAATATCAACCTCATCTTCATTTAATTCAATAAATTAACTTTCCCAACAAATAATGGGTGCAAGAATTTACACAAACACAGGTATGAATAACAGTTAGAAAGGTAAGTACACAGGTTTATGAAGCATTTATTACGGTTCCCGGGCAAGCACAAATTATATTACCTTCTCAGTCTTCCACCTGTGAGATTTAACGGGTTTTTAAACGTTTATTTGACTTCGCGTGAAATTAAATTTAAGATAGTTGGGGAAGACTTGTTTCCGAGTAAACTGTATTTGGATTGACATGAATGAGAGCCATGTCTATAAGTGGTTTTCAAGTTTGTACATGCACCTACAGGCACTTATGACTGGGAGGAAGGGTGACTCCTACAGACGCACGGTTCCAAAGATACGATATTCCCCCTCGGTTGCTAATTTTGGTCATTTGCCTCCTTGATACGTGACATCTTGATGTTGTTAACGCGTCGCTAATTTTAATTCAATCCCCTTTAGTGTAAACGTTTTCCCTTCAAGCGATAAAGATTATTAGCAGAGAAGGTGCGATAAAGTTTATTAGCAGAGAAGACTTTCTATCAATTAAATGCTAACGAAATACCAAAAAGAGCTATTTAAAACCCATGAATCACAAAATTATTATTGTAAATAGATATGCTACAGATTAAATTATAGTAATCCGATATTGAAGCATTCCAAATTTGTTAAAAAGTACGGTTTCATTGGAGTAACAGCCAGAGCATTTCTATATTAAATGCAACTGTTTTCAAAAAATAAGAAAATCAATTTCAACGTAGCATAAAGCATGATGAAAAAATGACTAATAAATAAATATTTGACGAACGCATTTACATGCAAAATAACGTTTTATCGAAATCTTGAAAACCTGATGTGATAGAGCAAGTGGTTTTCAGATTCGAACAGCCATTGAGAGTGCTAGAGATAAATAAAATTTGAAAACTGTTTCGGAAAATTTGGGAAATGTCGAGGAATTTCTGGCTCCAGTTTTTATCGTGCTTTCTTATACGTAAAGTTCGTAAAAGAACGCAACAGCTTGATACATGGTGCGCAAGCGGTATGTTCCTGAATATATTTCAGTCTGGGGTATCTCAATATTGCTCTCCAATATTTACTGCATTACCACCGCGTCAGCATATTGGTGGCATAAATTCTTAAAGCAATATAGATGCTTATCATAGTTTTTCTCCCGTGACTCAAAACTTGCAATGTAGTTTACTATATACCCTTTTCTACATAATGAGGAAAATTGGGGAGGTTTAGCGGATAAAAACTGGAAAATTAACTTCTTAGAAATTTCCCAGTTTTTCACAAGGCTTTCATAAGATTTCACATAATTTCCTTACCCTCAATACAGGTCATCTGTTTTCACAATCTTTTTTATTCAATGCGTAATTTGCCATGCGTCAAGAGTAAGCATTGCGAGTTCGGTTAACTGCAAGAGTTGATTTATTTTAGCATGGTTTTACCCCGCTTGCAAATGCTGATACCAAGTCTACACCCCGATTAAAGCTCAGGGGGTGACCGGGTCCATTTCTGCAAAATTCCCTGATGTTTTCTTGGGCGGTCTCTCACAATTTCCCTCCATATTGGAATTTTCCCCTGACTCGAAATTTCACGTGAGCACCCTGATTCCTTGCTCCCGTCAATAACCAGGGCAAAGCCAACTTACGAGCGGTGAGCGGGCTCGAAGATTGAGGACGCCCACAGAGGAGGAGGTCTCTCTAGGGGTCAGGGCATGAGAAGGGAGAAAATATGGCGGGATCAGGAGGAAAGGGAATTTCAGGGTTTGACGGACCCCCTCCTGGGAGGGATCTTCGGGATAAGAGAAACGAAGAATGACCCTTCACTATGCTTTCACCGAGTACCCTGGCCTTTGACCTCCCTTGGTGTTTTCAGTTCAGCTGAGCAATGTCCTTTAAGGCAGGGGGACAAGGATAATAACAGCTTCAGAAAAGGTAAGACTGGAAGCCTTTGAAATGTGATATTAATTATACCAATGAATTGACTTGGTACACAAGTAGAATAAACACAAAAACAAACATACTTGTAAATCTTCTGGGGCATGTAGACTCCTTCATTATACAAGTAGGGTAGCAGATTAATGCATACATGTGATAATATCAGTTTACTTTGTGAACATTTAAATATTTACGGCAACAGAAAAAGAACTAACGACCATTTTTACTCTATACTATACAAATCCTCACTGTTGTAGCAAAAAACAAGTGAAATCACGGAGGGATTTTATGTGATAATGCTTAAATAGAACTTAGTTGTTTTATCGCCATTGAAGAGGGTACCTAGATAAATGAAATGGTGGTAATAATAGAAGAGAAAAAATCCAAATAAATGATAAGCTAAAAGGAAGAGGTTACAGACTCTAAAAATATAACTTAGAAATTTAATTTGAACTTACATGGAAACGGAATGTTTCTCTATGGAAGAAAAGTATGTACAGTAGTAGAAGAAGCATACATGTAATCTTCCTATGTATTTGTTGTTTATTTTTATTTGTTTTCATCTGTCCACCAATGTAATTAACCTTAGTGCCGTTTTTGGGGACTTTTTCAAATAAAAAAATAAAAAATAAAAAAATAGGACTGGAAACTCGTGGACGTCAAAGAAGAATCATAAGGACCAATTTAAAATACACAAGAACTAATGAATTAAATGTACGAATAGAAAGATAAAAAAGAAACCCTATGAAAACGTTAGAAATACAGACATGTACCTTTTCAGGCATGAGGCAAATAGTAAAATGAGTACAAAAAGTCAACTATTTAAATACGAAGAAGAATTCAGCCGATGGAAAAATAAAATGAGGAGATGCATCAAACCAATCTCAGGTTTGGATTTGACGATGATGCCAACGTCAATTTTCCACTGCTTATATCGGATCGGTGTCTTAAATTTTGCCCTTTACAATAGCGCGCATTCGTTGCTAGCATTCCACCAGTAGGCTGGTTAATATGCGCGTTAGGTATAAGTTTGGTAAATGTTCCATGTATCTTGAAATTCCGATTTTTCACATAGTGCCATCCCTCGTGTTTTCATAATCAGCATACTCTTCTCCTCCTTCCTTTCCTCTTACCATACACCCTCTTTATGGCCAAGTCCTTTAAAACGCCCATTACCACTTATTACCTGTTCCATCCACAAACCGTCTCATCCTAACCTCCTCAGCCACCTCTTCTGTCGTCTGAATCAGCAATCTCTTGCTTGTCTTCCTTCCCTCTTATATCAACTCCTTTTCCACACACGCGTCTCAAATGCGATGGTCCACTCAATCCCTTTCTCCACCACATCCACTGAACGGCGCCATGTATACCATGCCAACTTCTCTTTTCACCATCCTCTGTGCTATGCTCCTTGATCAATGTCCCACATAAGAGTAAACACCAATTTACTTCAGCAATATTAAACCAAACATTGAAGATGAATGTGGTACAACAATCTGCCTACGAGATGATGACAAAATACAGAATGTTTTCCCCCGTTCTAGTTTATGTCATGCCACTTCTTTCGTGCAACACACACCAGGGAATAACTAGATAGGGAAATTTGATTGGAAGTAGTTTTACACGGGGGAATACGAGTACGGGAAATAAAATTGTGTATTTTTCCTGAGTGACGCCTGATCAGACGCAATATTGATTCAGACGTTCTCAACCCCTACGAGGATATTCACGCATCATTTTCCAGAGATACGAGGCAATAAAAGCCACCTCGTACGTTTGAATACTAATGACAGGAGACCAATTATGCTCCCCAGGTGCCAAAGATAAAAATGATCATAGGTTAATGTATTCAAGTGGTAAAAGCAAGGTCCAAAAAATCCAGCATAAATTATTCTGTGAGAATCGACGCTCGGCAAGGAAAGATTTTTTCTCCGACTTATGCTTGTAATTGGGAAGATTAGTTTGAGGGCAAAAGTCCAGGAAACGATCGATTCAAGGAAAACCAATTGAATTAATGTTCCAAAATGATGAGCCAGCTCCACAACGAGGAAATGAGGCAAAAGTGGAAATTTCCTACAGGAAGTTCCTCGTTAATGAAACAGTTTTATGGGGATAAAATGAATAGAGAGCTCTGCAAACCTCTTCGTTGGTGTTTGAAGAAAGAAAAACTGTCAAGTAACAGTCGCAAGAGACATGCACCAAACACTGAATCAATATGTGATGTAAAAACTGGTTGGTTATAGTTAGGCATAAGATTGCTTGGGGATATGTTGTTAAGACGGTAACCAAGGTGATCATTCCAAATTTCAATATACGAGGCATGTCCGGAAAGTAAGTACCGTTTCGTTCTACCGCCACCACAACGTCGCAGTTCCGCGCATGTGTACTCGTCTTTATGGTTCATTATCTTTCGACTGACGCCATTACAGCCAGATTGTGTTGTGTTTACATTTGTTAGTGATCGTTTAAAATGTTTAAAACAATATCTGATCCCGCGGACAGTGAAGTGAGTTCTGTAATACGGTTTTTGAACGCAAATAATGTTAAGCCAGCTGAAATTCATCGTCAACTCTTAGAGATTATGGTGAAAGTGTAATGACTGATGGGATGGTGAGAAAGTGGGTTAGAAAATTCAATGATAGACGAACCAGTGTTCACGACGAAGCATGGAGTGGGCGGCTTTCTGTTGTCAATGATGGTTCGGTTGAAAAAGTGAATGAGAAAATTCATGAAAACAGACGGTTTACGATAAGAAAGATTTCTGAAGATTCCCACAAATTTCAAAAACTTTTTTGCATGAGATTGTCACAAATTGCTCAAATTATCGCAAACTGTGTTCCCGTTGGGTTCCAAAAATGCTTGCGGATGATCACAAAACGAAGCGACTTGGAAATGCATTGACATTTCTTATCCGATGCAGTTTTGAGGGAAGTGACTTCTCAAACAGTGTTGTGACTATCACTTATTCTTGAATTTGAAGCGCGATTTTGGAGGATGGCGCTTTGAGAGCAATGACGACGCAAAAAACGGTGTTCAGCAATGGCTGTCTTCCCTGGCGACATCTCTCTATGAAGAGGGCATAAAAAAGTTGGTTTCCCGATATGACAAAAGTCTAAACATTGGTGGAAACTATGTAGAAAAATAGTGAAAGACATACTCTTTCATGTAAAAATAAACCTGGCCTTGAAAAAAAATGTTTTCAAGAGTTTTTCCCAAACGGTACTTACTTTCCGGACAAGCCTCGTATTTGCGGGAACAGAAGGATAGATAAAGTAAAATAGAAGGATTTTACCACGCAAATATCTGTAACATCTTTTGTAGTGGTTCCGGAAGCGATGCGCAGGTGTCACTACGGTCATCGCTTCTACGCTCGAGGGCCGACTTGAATCCCGTGTGAGCCGTTACATACAAGTCCCATGCTCCTTGTTTATTAAACGCTGAAATTAATAGGTTTTGTTTGGAAAGTTTGCGAGGGGAAAGCACAGATGATGCGACGAGTTGACATACTAAAGCCGAGGTCCAGCTGGCCGAGATACGAGAAATCTATGGCGTCCGTAGTTTAGTGTAATGGATAATAGTATTGTCTCGATTAATCTCGAAATAGTATTGTGCCGATACGTTTATAAGAGGTCTTATCCTCCAGCGGTCGGCAGCCTTACGGTCCCCTTACTTTAACTTTATCCTCCCTTTCTCCACCTGATTTATCTCTAGGTCAACCACAAATACACCTGAGCACCACCTCCTGAACCACTACACGTTTACCATGTAGTAAAAATTATTCGGGCTGCGATTATCTACATCTACACGATACCCTGCAAGCCACCGCGAGGGTGTGTGGCAGGGGATGAAGATCACCAAGCATGCACTATCGACATGCAAACAAGCAACTATAGGCTCTCATGCAACTACATTGTTAGTATCTATAGTATTTAAGGGATTAATACATGCATCATGCACTTCAGACTACTTGAAAATATTTCCCCTACCTATCCCTTTTCTATACTGCCTATTCCGGTCTCTTCAAGTATGGGGGAAAAATGCCTTTTTAAATCTATCAGTACGACAATCCATCTATCTAATCTTATTTATCTGGTCGAATCTAGCATAATACGCTGGTGTTTTTAATATATGCCTAACATCTTCAGTAAATATAAGATCTAGTGATTTCCCGGCGAATAGTATGCAGAAATGTTTCTCGGGCTTGACACCGGTTTATAGGCTCCATTACTGCCACTTAGTAATTGAGCCTATTAACCGGTGTCAAGCACGAGAAACATTTCTGCATCTTCAGTAAAGCTATCAGATTGAAATTTCTCTAATAGATCTCTAATCTGTAACTTAACATACGCTCTGATAATGATTCCCACCCTAATTCTTGTATCAATTCTGAAACGCTACTCAACCTATCCTAACACCTTTTAACGAACCTAGCTGCTCTACGCTGCACACAGTCTAGTTCTCTGATCAAACCTAATTCATTCGGATCCCATACACTGGCTGCATACTCAAGGTGGGGCGTATCTAGTGAAAAGTAATATCGCTCTCTTGTCTTCTCATCACATTTCCCAAGTACTCTTTTTATAAAACCTAGCTTAAAATAATTTAATCATAGCTGATCATGTTCTCCACTGAGGGTACGCAGCTAGTACAGTATAGATAGTAATTTACCTGGAAACGACGATTGGGTGAAGGAAATCTAAATGGCTTTAGCCTGCACCCGAAGTAAGGCGCCTCGACGTCACGAGTTTAGCGTCCATTCCGACGGACGGAGTACTGAACTTGAACAGTATATTCAATCAAAATGACTAGATTAGATAGATGGACTGTCATATGGGTAGATTGAAAATACCATTATTCGCACAAGCAATAAGAAATCACAATAGACAACGTAGTAGCCGGATAGGTAGGAAAAATGAAGGCAAAGTACCTGGCAGTGTATCAGAATAAATATATTCAATTCTGATAGGCAACGTCAACTGTAGCCTTACCCTACTTTATTTTAACAAATGCCTAACCGATTACTAATTATTGCATTCCTATATGAATCTACTGATCATTTAGTAATGCTGTACTCGTTGGACGCGTAAATAACATGTTCCTTTGTATTTAGATTACATTTGTAGAGGGACGGTACGATAGCCTTATTAGCGTAACCAGTCTATTAAATAAATTAAATTGGGAATCATTGTCAGATCGCAGGTTGAAATTTAGACTTAATCTATAAAACAAATTCCAAGACCATATTTTCACTGAAGGCATTAAAAATATTTAGAAAACTCCAACTCGTTGTGGTCAGACTGGACCATAATCATAAATTAGAGAAACTGATTGCCGAACCAACTGATTAAAAATATCCTTTTTCCTCGTAAAAGTAGGGATATGAATGTCTGTAAATGTATCCAATGGAAAAAGGCAAGTGTAAGAGTGGAAAGCATGGATAGTCGCATCTTGGTATAAGGACTTTAAAACTAACCCAAGTAACAGCATGTTTTTGCATGCTTTCTTTGCTATTTGTATCTTTTTTTTAATTGTGAAGTTTAGACTAGAATTTAATTGCTATTCCTTTTTATGCATCATATTTTATTGATTTCCACGCTTATTTAATACTCTCCACGACAAAAAAATGGCGCTTAGAGATAGAAGCCAGTACTCAAACCACTACACCAATTCGACTCCATACTGCACATTTTGTGCGGCGTTACCCCATTCTCCGTACTCTCTCGGCGATTTTATGAGAGCAGAACATATATAAAGGTTTCCTTGCTGCAACAAATAACGCTTTGCCCGAAAACAATTGGTATGGATTCCATTCGTAGGTGATAATCGATGCAATTTCAGGCGCAGGTATTTGCGGCGTTCCCATGATTGTAAAAAGATTTTTGGAGTCTTCCGCCTTGTCATTCTGTTAATTTTTCTTGGACGTTAAAATTACCAAGAAAGAGGATGGATCCCTGGGCCACTCGGTATATCGGAGGGCGCCCCACTCAGATCTCTATCTCCACGCCTCCTCTCATCACCACCCGCAGCAAAAGAGTTCTGTGATAACCAGCTTCGTTCACCGGGCTCGAACTATTTCCGACCAATAATCGCTTCCTGAAGAGGAGAAATATCTTCTTGCTGCCCTAGGAAAGAACGGATATGATAAATCCACAATCCAAAAAACGGGTCTTTGGTTAGACCAACAGAGCGACAAATACAAGATTTTAGATCCTGTCGCACGTGCTGTCATCCCCTACATTGGAGGAACTACGGAGAAAATATCGCGAGTTCTCGTGAAGCATAATATACTAACTAGATTCGGATGGGACAATAAATTATCCAGTCTCCTCATCAGAGCGAAGGATCGCCGCCCGCCCGGAATCCACGAAGGCGTTTACGAGGTTATCTGCAGCTGTGGAAAATCCTACGTAAGGCAAACAAAGAGAGCTGTACAATGCCGAATGAAAGAACACTCACGGACCCTCAAAAACGGACAAGGGGAGAAATCGGCCATTGTGGAGCACGTTTTAATGGAACCTAACCACTCCGTGAATTTAATTGGAATTTAATTAAGATATTAAGTTTAAATTTCAACGTAAGATCTGACAACGATTCCCATTTTAGTTCATTTAATAGACTGGTTACGCTAATATAGTAAACATACCGCCCCTTTACAAATCTTGCCGGGAAATCTTCTTATTCCCAATTTAGGAACACGAAACAACAGTAGAATAGTTGGAATGTTAAGACTCATTTCCAGAGATGAGACCAGTTAACCAAGAGGTTATAAATAAATTGTTTTTCAAGGAAATGGATGACGAAAATACCTGATTGATACCAGAAAGACTGATAAGAGGCTTACGCTCTTCGTACGGTCACAGCCTCTGTTGTTCATAATTTTCTTCCCGAGGAAAAGAACGCTATTCTCGTAGATACCATAATACAAGAAAAAAATTACCGTTAGTAGGAGAGGGTGGCCTCTGGAGCAAAATACCTAAGTTTTAGAGAATAGGAGACACGGATTAATTTTCCCAAACATTTTAACAACCTTAAGCAGGGATAACAGGCCCAATGAGAGCCTCCGCACGTAAAGTAAATAAATAGCCGATGGGCCTCCCTTAGCGGGTCCAGAGTGATTTATGCGTGGGATGGAGGTAAGACCAGAGAGAAATTTTGGAGAGGGAAAAGTGGACCATGAAAGCGAGGTAGCGAATTCGTTCGAGGAAATATGAATTCTAAGCTAAAAGGAAAGATTGCAACTACGGAGTGCTAAGGAGAAAGGTATCCATGCATCGCCTACATTAGACGTCGGCCATGAGCGTAGGGTGACAGTTGACCTACAGCATTTACCTATCTTTTGCTAAATTGGCATTATTTTTTTTGAACACATTTTTTATGAATGTTTTAAGATATTTTTTCCAAATTACATTCCCCAAATTTGTTAATATTCATTGATTAATTCGGTATTTGTACGGTATTTTATTTTTTATTTCATTTGCGCACGTGGAAGGCATAATTACATGATCCATTTAAGTCATTTTGCTTGATAACTCTCTCTTGCGCTTCGATATCTAACAAGATGGGACTCACCGTTTTAGGAACTTTTATTTTTCAGGAAAATGTACGCCACTTAACGATTTTTCGATATTTGGAACAAAGACTTTCTATGATAAAATAATAATTTCCGAGGAATTTATGTATCTTATTTCAGTTTCCATCCAATTCCAATAATTTTGCCTGGGGAGTTTTCTGCATGGTTGGATTTTTTCCCCAGCGGGTAGGAGTAGGTTTTTGAGAGTAAGGACGCATTTCGCGAACGTGATGAGGACAAGGAGGGCGACGAGTTAATCGGGGAAGATTTAAGAGCCACAGGGGGTGGCGAGCAATGCAGGATGACGCACATGCCCCTATCCGCAAGTCTAAAGGAAGGAGCATTTATTCCTTCCTTCGGCAATGAAGAGGTAAAAGAAATAAAGCAAACAAAGGATACGACAACCCACCGCGCAAATAGACCTCGCCTGAATATTTCTCCTCGGATTCTCGCCTCTCCCCGAAGGCATCGCCCAAGGTTAACCCACGCCCACCCGCCTGTCAACTATTCCGGAATCATAAATGCTTGAAGCGTTCTGAACTATCAGGAGTCGTTAACAGGCACTTATCCCTTTAAAGAACTTGGTTCGATTTTCCGAGGCGACTAGGGATGCGACCTTTTGTGCCCTGTGTGCGAGATTCCTCAGGCCACGCGGGGATATCACATGAATAGGTACTGCAAACGAGATTAATATCCCTGGCAACGCGGCGCGGTGGATTTTAATTACTCCATCCGCTGCGTGAAATATTGATCAAAGTTCAGAACGGGACTTCATTGCCAGAAATTAGCAGATCCGGAAGGCTTCTCCAGAGTTTCTCGATTGTGGGATCGTGTTTCCTCCATTCTAACCTCACGTTCTCATTTCAATCCTTTTTTTCAAGCTCCAATGATTTAAAAAGAACAATGGGTGGAATTGTCTTCTCCGCGCGGGAAATATTGTGAACCCACGGTAAATCAGGAGGGTCGGGTTCTGATGCGTTGCAACCTAGAGATGCAAGTGTTTGCAGATCTCCAGTAGCCTCAGTTAATCATCGCAGTAACGCCCGCACTCCTCTTTTTTTATAATAAACTCTTCGCCATCCGTTACCATTCCCACGCCGAGGAGCGCGGGGTGAAGTACAAGGCGGGCCATAAATCTCCAGCTTCTGTGCGCCGTGAGTTAGCACCGACTTGCATAGGAACGCACACAAATCTATCACAAAATTCTCAAGCCGCAGGAGGCAGCGGGAAATTACCCATGAACTTGAGAACCGCCTTAAATGACCCGAGATAGCCCGATTTACGCTTGCCAGTCGCAGACAAGGGGCAATAAATAAACCTCAAGGCTGACGGGAGGCATTATCCTCAGCAATATCCTCCCATGTAGCATTACCACACCAACTGAGTAGCACGTGATTTAAATGTTACGGCTGTGATATTTAATTCAAAAGAGAAATATTTACTATCTAAAAATACCCACGCAAAAGCAGCCGACAATTTATTATATGGTCATTAACGGTCCCAAGTTCCTACGTGGTTGCATTCCCTTAAGCAGTTCAGTACCAATACAACAGATTATCACCACAAATGATCATTAATTTTTGCAATTGATGACTGGGATAATTTGTGCTATGCAGGAGGGATGTGTGTTACATATTTGGAACAGATATGTGTTTTGAATGGCAAAAATTTTGGGTGCCGATGGTGAAATATTCTGAAAGATAATTACAAACTCAAACCTTATTCTTGGCTGTAATAAAAATTGTGAGTCGATGGAAATATATATATCGACAGAAAATGGATCTCAAATAGTTAATTACATTTCAGTTCTTACTTCATGAGCCATTTCCACATGCCTGGATATGAGTTCTGGTCTGAAAGTCTGGAAAGATTTTTCATTGGTGTTTGACTGTTTCAGTTACAATGGCAGTTAATTACAGGCCCTTAAAAATATAATAATTATTTCTTACCAAAACATGTTGAGTATATGGCATCCCTCTCTCCTTATTTCTTTGCATTATTATGATTTTTTTTAAATATGACGTTCTAAAATCCTGGTTTAATGTAATATATAATGTATTTTGGCAGATTTAGAGCCGATTTTTTTACATTCCTCCTCCTCCTGCGGCGTTGTATTCATTTACGAGCAAAATAATTCTTAATTTTAAATTCGACCAAAACATTTATTAAAAATATTATTTTTCACTCATGTAAATGTTGTTCACGACTAAAAACATCCAGGTCGTACGTGAAAATTAGTGAATAGAGGAAACTTTTGCCTTCGTGTGGGGGGGGGGAGTGTAAAATAACGCGTCACGTTCACCCAAATGATTTAAACTTGTCCCGCTCTTGCTCTCCGAGGAAGGGAACTGGGTCACGTGCTCAAAATGTCGCTGCAGCATCTTTCTCTCCCTTCAAAATCAGAGGACGGACGACGAGGGCCTTCCGATGCGTCCGTCAAGTATTCTTTTCAACATTCCCTCACGCAAGGGGAGTGACGTGCGCGGACTATTTCGCGCGGCGGATTCCTCCCACGTCCACTTATCGCTTAGCGGCGGAGTAGCCGACAAGTGTGGGAGAAAGAGAGAGGGCGTTGAAATTGCAGGCACGTCACGTCTTCTTCGCGATCCCACGATGCACTCGTCTTGGCGATTCGAACTATTCTGTAGCCCACTGGGGCAACATCTCAGAAATACCAAAACTGATTCAGTCCAGTTCCATCATAAACTACCTAAGGTGTCCTAAAGGCAACAAAAAATAACGTCCCATTCAATAGACGAATACATTACTCCCAATGGAAATTGAAGGCACCTTTTATTCGCAACAATTTCAGGCTTTGGAAAGATGGTTAAGAGGAGAAAGGAAAGAGTGATTTAAGTCCAAATCCGAGGATCTCCATCACTTCCAAGGCGTGCACAATGAGCATTAAAAGGGAAACTGATTCCATCACACCAACAGATAATACTTTTAAGATAAAATGAAGAATATTCCGAAAATAGGGCTACACTTAACGCTGTTCTTATTTTACCTGTCTTCCGTGCACAGGATGTCGCTACAAAATCTTTCCCCCCTTCAAATCAGAAGACAAATGACGAGCACCTTCGGATGTGTCAAGTATCCTTTTCAGCATTCCTTCTACATTATCATGTTGATAATTTACCTTTACATGGGTAATTTTTGTACAATATAAACTTTTAACAGGGGCTAAAACAAGAATGAGGGGATTCAAAGCCTTTTGTAGAAGTCATTAATTGAGAGACGTGATCCTAAAATAAGATCACTTTCCCCATTTTTAGGAAGGGTAGGTATCTCGATATACCATGAAAATTTTGGGGAGTTGAAAAAGGGTAGAGAAAGCCGGAGATGGCATTAGGTTTCCATAAAATGGCACACATATATCTCTACGATTTTAGGTCCTATCCGATGTATCAGAAGTCCGACCCGATAACATGGGGTTGACGGAGCTTACCAATCCATTATATACTTGATATAACTACTTATGCTATTCTCAGACATGTAAACTTGAACCAGCCTGCGACAAACTCCATTAATAGCAGCATTTATAATGGTTAAATAAAAATAAAAATCTCAGCTTACTCCTTATAGCACCGCCTGCATATGCAGTACAGCTAGATGATAGACGGTCTGCTTTCAAGTTTTAATCCTCGGCCATTCTCAAATGGTTGCTGAAAAGACAAGGATAACAAGATTTTAACTTTTGCTATGCCATAAAAAAGGAAACATATTTCTAACCGTAATTATTTGAAAGTAGGAAAAATTAGTAAATTTTGAGGGACATTAATAAAATTACTTGCGTTGGAAATGTGTAGGAATACCATCATTTTCGTTTCATTATACTTTCATTAACCTAAAATACAGGCCGTTTTCTGCTATAATTGGCTTGGAGTAGATAGGTAATAACTAGAGCGCGGAAAAAAAGTCTTTTGATTTTTTGTAAAAGTGGGACTTCTGTGGTTTTAAATGCAAATCTTCACCAATCTCATCAAATAAAACAGTTTTTAATGACTTTCTTAGAGACTTTTTGGGACTTTTTTGGCGTGTCGCGACTTGTCTGATTAAAAAAGACTTTTATGGGCCTTTTTATTTAAACCACAGGTCTAAGTTAATATTTGCCTGTTGTGATCACATTTGTTCAACTGTGTGTTGGACGCATCTGTGTTTTTCATGCGGTACTATACGGAGCAGAGATGTACTGTAAAATGTAAGCTCCTAACAATTGTTAATGCGAAATTTTAATAATAGCTCCGGAAACGTTAATGAATTCTTTCTATTGCTCCACCGTTCATGAAACAATCACACTCACTCATTGCTTCAACCCGAAGGTTGGTTTGGATAGGTGAGTGTAGAGCTCACCCCGTACTTATCCATTTGCATGTCAAATTCACATATTGTTCCTTTCCCTGGGCCACCTCGCACTTCGAGTTTTTTTTGCTGAGGGTGTCCAAAGACTTTACAAAGGGATAGATTGATCTGAAACAATGAATTGATCTAATTATGAACCAGCTTATTTGAACCCGGGTGGTCTGCTGACAAGCCGACAGTGCTACACTGTATGCTAGTACTCCGCTTTTTTTTAGGAGATTGGTGGAAAAATGATACAATTATATGAAAGATCATCTAGAATTTCCGACGAGGTGAACACGTCACATTGTGTGCAGATGATCATTAAATGAGCCTACATTGTAGCGAGGCAAGCATGACGTAGATGAACCTGGACCCTCGGCTGCCATCAAGCGGAGTAGAAGATTTTAAAATTATCGCGAAAAACAAGAGAAAAAGGTCCTCAGCTTCCCCGAAAATAGGGGTCCTGACCTGTACAATGGACAACAAATAAATACTTTTTCTCATTTTCGGTTTTTTTTAGCAGAAAACTAAGTTTTGGACTATTAAATCATGTTTCAACTGCCTTATAATATTATTGATACTATGTAAAAACTTGTTTTGTATTGTATATTATAAAATTTTCCCCTTTAAATTTGACTGAAAAAGCGCCATTTCCAAGGTGTACTTCCACTGGAGTACAATGGAGTGTACTTCCACTCTCTTTGTCATCTAAAGCCTTTTTAGTAAGAGGTAGGGTGCTGGGGACTTCCAGATATTGACATAGAGGAACAATGAGATGGGAGGGTGAGTTTCAAAGAAAATGAACCATGGGGAGACGGGAGAGCGAATATAAACGACGTGAGTGGTTAAGCGGGGTTGCATAACTTGGAGCATACAGCCCCGCGACGCCGAGGCGCATGTTTCAGGGCGCGCTGGCGCCCTGTCCTGTGACGTTCGTCCTACGTCAAAATGTTAAGAATACCTTTTTTGTTGCTTATAATTGCCTACTTTCCGATTATCTGATTAGTTTTTCCCAAAATCAAAACTAAACGATTTAAAAACTAAAAAAGCGAATTTTGGAGTGTTATTTTCAAAATTTGGGGGGGTTGTTAGTAAAAAGTTAGAAATTCGGATTCAGCGACCCAAAAAGCATAGGATAAATCAATTTCCAGAACTACCTCTAATTTTTCCAAGTAAAATCCCCTAATGCCTGGACTAGCATCTCTAGTAGGCTCTTTTCTCCAACAATTCAATTAAATTCAGCAACTTTCTCACGGAAATAACTCAGACTTTTGAAAGACTTTTTTCAAAAATATTGGTGACTTTTTTTGCAAAATTGAAGACTTTTTTTTCCGTGCTCTAGTAATAACGATTTGGGGCCTTAGATAAATTTTCTGTTGACTGGTGGCAATTTCCAACTAGAAAGCATTGCGTTCATTCCCCAATGACAAATAATATTTCTATTTAATCTCATCAATGCATATACTACTTTGAATAATATTTCAAGTAATGGTTTCATTCAATTCCAGGAAATGCTCTTCTCAAAACAGCGATCTATAAAATCTCTAAAGCAAAATTTGAAAAGGTAATTAAAAAGAAAATATTATACTTCAGTGCATTCCGTTTGGCTTTTATTGAGATCTAAATTCGCCCTTTCGAATCTTAAAGAGTTGTTGAGAAATCCAACATTTCTCCTGAGGAATTAATTAAATTCAGACCCAAGGCTTATGTCACAAAGATATTTTTGTTGCAGCTTCATGCACGTTATATTTTATAAAATGTTAACCCTACTGCCTTCGTTTAAGGAAATCGGGTCATTTTGGCATACATATTACACATGGGGCAGCTTTTTTGTGGTTTAGAAGAGGGATATTGAAAATAATTTAATGGGAAATATCAAGGATTACTACAGTGACTTGTAGTGCCAATTAAAAACTAGGGTTGGATACCAAATTTATGAATGACACTTATTTTGTTATGGCGACCTCATCACTGTTAGCGCTAGTTGTCCCGGATTCTCTGCAAACATTTAATTAAAAAATGATATTCATGCATTGAATTACCTTTCCACTAAATGTTGAAAAACGACTTACACACAAAACAAAATGAAAAGAAAATAAATAACTGAAAAATAAATATCGAACCCTATTTTATATAATTATACCTTAAGTCAATAAAGACATTGAATCAGTTTTTCACTAATTAGGCCCCATATGAATACGCAATATGCTCGACTACACCATGGGGTGCAGATGAGGTGGGTTTGATTTCGGACTCGTATAATATGTGCAGCAGAGAACTGCTGGGTGGTGAAAAGTAAGTGCGCGTGTTGAATTTTAGAGGGGAAACAATACCAATATAATCAACAAAAAGTTGTTGAAGCGATAGATACAGAATATAAAACACATTACCAATTTACAAGTATTATCCCTCGTGTAATTAAAACAATTACTGTCCCTTTTGTTTGGCGGGTAAAATTATTTATTTTTTAATTCTCCCTTTGAACTATGTTATCTTTGTTATCTACATAATATTTTATTCGACAAAATTAGCGAAAATATAAGAAATTATATAATTAATAATGTAATTTGATGTAATCTTATAACATTTTAATATTGCTAAGAAAATCAAAGTTTCGTTGTACTGGAGATGACTCAACCTACCATCTGATACTTTATCCCAATCTTACTCTCCAAAAATATGTGCACATTGTCAAAGCAAACATGGAACATTTCCAAAAAAATCTTTCTGCTCTGCACCGTCCGGAATCCAATTCTGAGAGGAAACATACCAAGTGTAGGTCCCACAAACTGCTGTCACAAAGCTAGGCGGGGTCTGGCAAGTGATAAGCAACAGCGCACTCTCGACTACATTGCCACTTTAGAGGCAACAAACTCTCTGCTGCTCTAAACGTGTTCTGTCAGCAACCAAGCATGCCACAGCATAAGACCCTTGGCAGATCGAGAGTTGCAGCTGCATTGACACCCAGAGAGGCATGGGACCAGACAGGACGAAAGTATTTGCTTTCCAAAGTGCTCTCTGGCCGGACGTCGAGTGGATCGGCACAGATTTCCTGGTTGAATCGCTAGCCCCCGATTGTAGCAGGTGGCACTGAAGCACGCGGTCCTCGGGCAAGACTAGAAACGACTGGATCTCAATACTTCGCACTCGATTACCGTCCAAGAAGGCAATAAAAAAATACTCTCAACAAATACAATCAAGAGTAACGAATGAAACTAGGTAGAGGGAGAATTAACGGAAATGAAAGATTCCAAGGGGATGCGCAGTGACCGTAACCTTGCACTCAAATTTTGAGCTCTTGCATTATAGGTAATAATTGTACGGAAATATGAACTTTTAGACAAAGATTCACTGAAGGAATGATAAAAATCTTAGTATTCCTTGGGCAAACTTACCGGAAAGGTTTTAGTCTATTAGATCCATTCAATGAACCTATTTCATCGCTCTCAATCAGTTATCATCATATCAGTTGTTTCATTACTTAAAACCAAAAGTTAAAAAGAGAAGAAGAAAGTCAATATTCGGCATAAAATATATGAACCGGCATTGCGTAGAAATCTCAAGAATCATTTATTATTCATTTTATGCAATGCAATAAGTCCCAAGTCCTTTTAACTGACTCTCTTGGAGGGAGGGAAAAAATTTAAACATAGCATGGATAAGGCAATGTGTCCCCTACCCGTAGACAACCTCTAGAATATGACCGTAGAGCCCTTAGATGATTTACTTCTGTTTGCAATCGATATTTCATAATGTTTTAACGGGCGAGTGAGTTTCGGACTGGAGACTTGGAAATTAATTGCACCACGGATAGGGAATCCGGTCCAAGTTAGCTCCGACCCACGAGAAGGGGTTGAAGGGAATAGGGGGTTGCGGACTGTCCTCCCAGGGCCGGTTCCAAGCTCTCCTCTCGACCGCAGCAGATGGGAGAGGGGGGCGGGGGAGCGACAACACAGTCCCCGAACACGGAGGAGAGGTCAACGCGAAACTGTTCGAGAATATCTAACGACGACGCCCGGGTCCTCTCCGACCGCTCCGCCCACTTTCCCTGGCCCCTCCTCACTCGACGTTTGTCCTCTTGCGCCGCCGTCACTTGGGTCAGCGCCCAGTGGCTCAAATGGAGTGCAAAGGTCGGAGGATTCAAACAGTAATTTTGTATGTCCTCTGCCTCGACTGGGCTGGCTCACGTTTTCCGCTCGTTTGAGCTCTAGTGTATCATTCGTTTCATACGATCAGGTTAGTGGTTTAGATCATTTGCGATTTGATCATGTATTCCGGATTTTGATCGTCCATTCATCGGACTTCATATCGTTAATATTTCATACGTTAAATGTAAAAAAAACACCTAAATACAAAATTCAATTGGATATCATTGAAAATAAAAGAATAGCTGATAATTACAATGTTTTTGATGGTCGGCATTGACGAGAAATACATATTTTTCATTTTAATAAACTTGGGAGAAGGGAATCTTACGAAAAATTGCAAGTACAAAAGACACCAACTATTTCTCAGCAGATTGAAGGCACGGGTAGTTTACTCGAGTGGCTAAACAAACCTAGAGTATTTTATAAAGATGAGCAAATCGTAACCTCAGTATTTTTCACCCCATTTTGCGAGTGAAAAACAAGAAATTTGAGAACTTTGGGATCTGTCCACCGTTACTCTTGTGACATTTTGACGCATTTGACTCCATTAAAACTGTCACGGTTATAGAAATATTAGATTTTTCAATGTAAACACTTTTGAATTAATTAGAATACATAATGTTTATTAATTACATCCGAACATTTAGGACTAAGGTCATCAATTTAGTATATAAAAAGCACATGGAAATAGTGTTATGTCTTGTGACCAAAAAAAGACACCTGAAATGCACTATATAACATAAATCAATTTTCTTTTCTTCAAATTACAATATGCCATTAAAATATTTTTTTATATTTTACTCAAGTCATAGAAATGAAGTACAAAAATATATAGTGCATAAGTATATAAAGAGACAGACAAAAACAGGGTTACAAGTAAAAAAAAGTGGTTACTCTTGTGACCGTTACTCTTGTGACGGATCGTCAAGCATGCAGTGAAGGCACATACAGCAAATTCAAATTTGTTCGTGAAGTTTAAATGGTAGGGGTAGCACTCCAGCAATGAAATGGGTACATTAAACATAAAACTAAAAAAAATGATCTGACTACATATGTGGGCTAACACTATAAGGGGACATTGTAACAGTACATTACTTCCATTTTTGGTTATTTATTATTATACACACTGCATTTCACCCATAATGTGGCCATGAAATCAAAATATAACCCTTGTAGAAGAGATGTACATAAGTAGTAATTTCTTTACACCTTTTTTTTTAATATTAAGTGACATTTTAAAGTTGGTGATATTTGAAGAGTATTCCTTACTTCATTAAAATCCAACTTCAAATACATTTTCTGATAGTTAATGAAGGAATATCTAAATATATTATTTCCATAAATTATTTTTCAGTCTATTCATTTCATTATGCAAGAAAAATTTTCACTCTACCATGAAAATCTCTTTTTTCCAATTTGTCCACTTTCTACTGGACGTAACCTTTGAGTAAATATAAGGGTTTCATGTCCAATTCCGACATTTACGGAAATGAAATTTAAGTTTTGTTATTTCTGGAACAGATCCTATTGATAAAAAGTAGGAGTTGAGACGACTGCTTCATTGTACGCATGACTGGCGAGGTAGCATTTCCCTTTCGGGCAATTCAATAATAATAACGTAGCACTGATATGATCAATTTTCAATTGGCAATACCATTTTTGTATTTCATACAAAACAATTGTTTGAGTACCTACTTTAGAAGTTGATGGTGCCAAATAAAATGAATGGCGTCAATAATGTCTCTGTGCCATTTGTAATTGTCACATAAATAATTAAATATTCACAACAATTCAGGGGCTTGATTTGGCGTTTCTTTTTTGCCATTACAGAAGCACTATATCGTCCAAGAGTAATAAATCATTGATATCGTGGAAGGTTTTGCATGTAGAAGGGACCCTAGACGCTGGTCTGGCGGTATCATTGAATCCAGCTACGTTGACCGACGCCAAGACAAGTTGAAGGGCTGGCTCCAGACGTAACATAGTCTACGCAACGCATGTTTCTTGGAGACATGGATACAACAAGGTGCATTGGGGTAGCCACTTGTTTCTATGTTTCACGTTTACAGCGCTATTATCAGCGGCTTCGGAAGTGGGGGGCAGGAGGCCCCCCCCCCCCCCCCCAGAATTTGCCCCGGGCCCATGAGAAATGAGTAGCCTTCATTAATAAAAATTAAATTTCACTTGTTTCCAGCTTGCTTTTTCCCTTCTGACACATATTCTCTCACCTTCATATGCTCTTCTAGCAAAATTCTAGTCCCTTCCACCTTGTATCCGCAAAAAAATGCTGGTCCTTTTCTTAGTCGCCGGGCCCTTTTCCTAGTAGCCGGGCCATTTTCAAGGTTTCAAGGTTAGTCCCTCCAGCGAAAATAGTTCCGACGCCCCTAGCTCTTATGCAAAACAGTCGGTAACAGCATCAATTAATTTCACCCACTAATTGCCATGGGCAGTTCAACATTATAATAAATTAGGACAAGGGTTCTCAGGCAATCGGTATGAGCGCCGGTGGGGGAGGGTGGCCCCTGAGATCGTTGTCAAAACAAACCGTTGAGCAGAGAAGAAGAGAGCTATGCATGGAAGGACAGTACTTTTTCTAAAATGTAAGGGAAAAAGAAAGAGAGGAAAATTAAGAAAATAAATTTCTAGGATTTCAGAGGGTGAGATAGAGAACAAGAGGATTGCCTAAAGTTTTTCATATTCTTCTACTGCTTGATCTATTGAGTGGTTTGCAGTGTAGGGGAATTCTACAATACTGGACACAAAATCATCAATAAAGTTGGTCATGCAAGTTGAATGATAGATTATAATCAACTGACGTAACATATGCTAGTTAGTTACCTTTGGGAATAAATTGACTGCTGAGGTAATTCATACCATATAGGATTGGTTGGTGAACATAGAAAGTTTTCAGGGAATGTAGGAATAATGGAGAAAAATTCGGCTTGGACATTAGACTGCTCTGATTCTGTCTTGAATTAACAATTTTTAAATTCCCGACTCAAAACGGAAAATCACGAATAATCCATGAATATTTCCCTGCATTGAAAATTAACGAATAATTCCCGATTATCCCGGTTTTCCCGGTCTGTGGACACCCTGAATTATAATATTGAACCTATTCCATTCTGTGAAGTCAAAAGGCATTTCTGGCGTCGTGATTTTCGTCAATTTCCAGGAATATTTTAATAGAACTCAATAACATTTGTGGATGATATAGAAAATATTGGCTTATATATATAAATTTGTGAGAAAATTTCGCATTAAGTACATCATCAATACAAAACGAGGAACAATGTTTCAGGTATATTTCCCATTGAGCCATATATAATTTTCCCTGTGTGATATGTATTGAGAGGAGAAACATTTTGGAATACTTGAAGAGAGGAGTGTGACGAGCTGCCAAAAAGGAAAAGTGAGAAATAAATAACGCAAAATGGAACAAGAAGCTACGGGTGCAGTGAAGATGATTAAAAAGATGAGAGATGGAAGACTATGGGAAGGGTTTAAATGCAAGAGTTTGGCCAAAGAATGCGGAGAAGTTGGAATAAAAAGGCCAGGAGAGAAACCAATAAGGTGATGAAAACTTTGAGTGGAAGCAATAGAAGAATATGAAAAAATTCCAGGGGCAAGATGGAGTAGGCAAAATGCGCGGTATAGTGAGGGAATCGCCAGGATGAAATAAAAAAATTTCACTCATGGGACAGAGCTCTAAAGTTACCAACAGAAACAAAACGTACATAGAATTAAAAAGGGAATGCTCAAGAGGGGAAACATTTTTACTATAGATTTGTGATTATATGGAAATGCGACATGATAGGGAAAACTTTAATTTCTGAGCATTAGAATCCGAGGTAAACGAGAGGTAAGAGGAAATCAAATTTAAAAAATTGATAATTATTAAATCTACCAAGTGTCAAAAAAATTAAAAATGCTAAGGCTTTCACGACTTATTATTAATTACTTAATATTATTTCCGCTCATACTGGGGTCGTCTATAGGTCAAAAATGCGATGAGCAGCCAACTGGGATACAGAGTGAATTCAGTGGCCAGAACGGTCAAGCGCAAGGTAGCAACCACATTCATAACAACCCAAGTAAATAACAATAAAGAAAATAACTTCAAAAAATGCCTTTTTAAGGTGGGTTTACATTAGCAACTTTTTTGCGCAAGATACTGGCGGCAAGCAACTTGCAGGGTAATTTTCTGGTGTAAACAGCTCCACAAGTGCACTTTCGGAACTTGAACAAGTTTCTGATAATAGCTTGCGCAAGTGTATTGCTGCTAGTGTAAACATGAACAAATTTGGTTCTGCAATCAACTTGCCGATATACGACCTCTCTCTAAATGTTTATTATCTTGCAACAATATTTCAATGGTTCACATCGAATTATAACCTAAATCGAAATAAAATATTCATCTAAAGACGACTCTGATTAGAAGACGTATTGATATTTGAAATACGACGCTCATTTACTATCACTATGTTAATAGTGGTATTTTCGAACTATTCATACCTGAGTTCTACTGCGATAACAAGAGACAACTGAAATACACGCAGATTACTTGGCTCGTAGATTGCTTCATTGCATATAAAGATGGGTTTTTCTTGGAGTTTTCTGGAGTCCTTGTGAAAATTAATAAATTGAACTATGTAGCTGACGTTTCGGAAAATATCTTTTTTCCTTCTTCAGGGCTAAAATGGGATGAACCACCACTGAATATAGGTGACATGATTTACAGGATATTTTCAATGCAAAATTTTTTTACAACATAATTTTTTCACAAAGTTTAATGCCAAAAAATACACGCAAAATAAATTTTACATACCTTTAAACTCTTTTAAGCTCCTGAAAAAACCACCTACATATTTAAAAAAGAGGTCTGGAAATCAGCTTACCATTTGCTTCATTACTTGCTGCGGCATGAAAAATGTATGTAAAGCTTGTTTAAATTTCGCGCATTAGTGAAAGTCAGCATTCAACATCTTCGAGAATTTAAATACATTAAAAATCCTCGATTAATCAATGATTTTATTGGTGATTATCTAGGTACTGAACTATTTTAGTTGGGATCAAAGTATTACAACATGGATTCTGAAATGGACTTCACCAGTACGTCCTCATTTGAATGGACCAAAGAGACTATTCTAAAATTAATTGAACGGCTAGAGCAGTCAATCTCTTTGGGATGTCCACAGCCACCACTATGAAAACAAAATGTTGAAGAGAAATTCTTTTAAAAGAGTTGGTGAAATCCTTCAGTTTCCAGAAGTAAAGATGCAGAGGAAGTGGCATAACTTGAAAACGAAATATAATCAGATTCTAAAGAAGATTCCCAAAAGTGGGTCAGAATATGGAGGGGAAACCAAATGGTAATATATTTCTGCCCTTAATTTCCTTCATAATACTATTCAGTGCCGTGAAATAGTTAGCAATTATGTAAGTTTGATGTAATGCTTAAGAACCATCTCTAATTTACTGAATATGAAATAGATTGTTACGTGCTTCTTATGTATCTGAGCAGAAAATTACTTAGTAACATTTCAATACCATTTTCCATCATTTTAGTGGTGTGTTCGTCATCGCTGAAATAAGAGAATTGAAGACTGCAAAATAAATTGAAGCGTATCATACAGAAAGAAATTATACAAATGTCAGAAAAGAATGACAAGGAGTGCACAACCTTTTACCCCCACAGGAAGAAAACGTAGTGGTATTTATGGACTAGGGCATGCAATCAAATGATTACTTTGTGTAAGAATTTATTTTCCTTAATTTATGGAAAATAGGCCATTTAATTTTTTTACACTTCATTAGGATGTATTTTGATATTGAAACTAATGACTTGTAGGTCTCTCATTTTGTTTAGGTGCTGAGTTACTAATATATGTATCTTAAAAGATAAAATAATGTACATTTTATTCAAGCTCTGAATTGAAAAGTGCAATTTATTATTTATGATAACCTTCTCAGCGATTTTTTAATGTAACTATCAACGGGACAGTTAAGGAAGTTCCAATTTTCTTGGAATCCCTGTGAAATTTTCAGCCAGGATTCTGGGTTAGTTGGTACATGATTTTTTGCCTCACAAATGAGTTGATTCTCAATAAATTAGTATGATGATGTATGATTTAATTGTAAATATGAATATACAGCTTTCCATTTATCTTCAAAGATTATATTACACTTCATAGATGTATTGGTATTTATATAGTACTTAATTAAAGCATAATAAAGGTAGACTAATATAGAGCAATCTGCATATCAATGTCCCACTTGAAATAGATTCAATGGCTGTTTCAACAGCGTAACCCGTATATAATGAGCAATCAGATCTGACGGTCTCATTAGCACTACAAGCACTCACCTTCAAGTATTCACCTTTCAGTACATTATAAATACCTGAACAGACATTTGGAATAAATATTGATATTGCACTGGCTGAGATTCTGAACTTGTTCATAAGGGATTCTTCTGCTACAATCCTGAGTCCCTAAGACGTCAGTAAATTTATATAGGCTGTGTAAATGTTTGGTATTCAACTAAATGGAATATATTCATACTAAGGGCTGGGCAACATTTACCACCCATAGTTTTGGTGCAAACATTTTCAGCGAGTCACTAGCACCAAATTATTTTAAAACACTACCTTGAATAATAATAACTTGAATAATGAACGTGTTCACAAATTAACTTGGCACTAGCTTCGAAATGAATTTACATGTTACACATCATTTCTCACTTTCGTGAAATACTCATGCTTTCAACAGTAAATTACTTTGCATAAAGAAATCCGAAAAAATCAACGGAATAAACTGTAGACACAACTTTGAGGGTACAGAGGGTAACGCAACTACCTACGTCCCACAACTAAATCATAGATAATATTGACTCTGCACTTATTATTTGTCACTGTAGAATGAAAGCGCAAACATGCGATTTGTTTATATACGTTTATCAAAAAATAATACATCAACGACTTCCAACGACTATTTACATCCAAAAACAACTTAATCTGCATCGTTGTGCTAGCTTCCTCACCAACACCGCTCAAAATCCGGTACATGTGAAGTTCGCCCAAGTACGCACGCAAAAGTTCACGAAGTTATATGCAGAACTTGCAGGATAATTGGAAGTACGTATACAGCATTTTTCCTTCCGTTTGTTCTCCCAGTCGGAATAGTACTTCCATATTAACTCATCACTTCGGCCACAGCACACGCGCAGTTCTATTTAATTTCGAATGAAGTAATTATGCTCGCTGCTGTTGTCGTACATATGCTATGCATTGTTTTCAAAGTATTTTTAAACCCAGTCCAAAGGCATTGCGAGGGAATATAATCAACACAGGGCTGATATTTTTATCAGGTTGCCGGAAATAAACATGGCGGACTAACAACTAGAAAATTCTGAAATCTGCCAATTTAAACGACCCTGCAATTTTATTCTGCAAGTTAAAGACAATAACTTGCAGAAGACATTTGCGGAACTAACTTCCGCAATACTTTTTCTCGGTGTAAACACACCAGCGATTTCTCGCAGAAGTTATTTGAAGAAATAAGTTGCCAGTGTAACCGCAGCCTTAGATCCGAATGGCGGGTGAAGCTGTCGTCAAAACAACTAAGAACGTCTATACGTATTCCATCCTTAAAAGGAAAGAAAATATGTGTAAATAAGTAGTAAGTGTTATTACAGTTAATTTTATCAAGATCGTTCTTGGCATAGGGAAGAAAAGACAACACGTTAGGATGTACTGAATATTACAGAAGTGAATGTATTCTGAATGAATTTGTTTGATCTGTGAGATTTGGATTTGAAGGAGTCTATGTTCGTTAAGGTATTCTATGGAAAGAGCATAAAAATAACCTTACTATGTAAGGAATATGAAATTAACTCAAAAGATAAGAGCCTTAAAGTTGATACAAATGTCGTTCAAGGGACATTTAAGGTGTGAGGTAATGGATGGGAAGTCCGGTAAGGCACTGACTAGCACAAAAGTAAGGCAGGGTTCCCGTTGTTGCTACAGTTATAAGGAATATATGGAAGAAATGGTGTGAATGTCACGGAAGAATATAGTACCAGGACTAGAACTAGGCATGAAGCTCTTTAAAAGAAGTTTTTTAACTGTTGAATCCTTAGATAACTTATGCTGTCAGATTAGGGACTAATAATGGTGGCTGAAGAAAAGGATCATTTTGAGAATTGCATGGACAATAACCAAGGGGAAATTGCAGTATGAATGCAGCAGAATATAGCAAGACTAGGATAAATTTTAAAGTAAAGAAGTTTTTTTTTAATTTTTAAGTTAAGGGAAGAAAATTTTTTTCACTTTTCATGAAACTAGCGTAGAAACAGAGCAATAAAAAATGGGTAAATAAGCGAAGCAAATGCTTTTAAAATTATGAAATGAAGGAAAGTGACTCCTAAATGTAGGTATGGGAAAAATTGGTCAATAATTTATGATAGTGGGTAGTGTTGTGCAATAGTGAAGCTTGATCCTTTAGGAGGAAGAATGTAATTGCTTCTAAGACTTCCACTTGGAGCGTTCGAAGAAGAATAGGAAAGGTTATCAGAATGGAGAGGAAGATGAGAATAAAACGTGTTGGATGTATTATGTGAGGAGAGTCTTCCTCGAGAAAGTTTGAAATTGGCTGAAAAAGTTGATGGAGGCATTATTAAAAGATAGAAGGGAAGATGTTAAGAATGTGAGCTAGAATACTGAAAAAGAGGGGAAAGAAAGAGGATTATGAGGGAGAAACATAATGCACTAGAAGAGTTTGAGGGAAGTATTGTGCGTCATGAGTATAAATAAGTAACAGTCATTACTGTTGGCAGGGCTAGCAACGAATGTAAGGCAAGAAAGAAGTGCAAAAACATTCCTAAAATCTTCACCAACATTGGTGAAGTACCTACTGATAGCCATTACGTACTTTGTCGTTGATTTATACTTTTTCCAAGTTTAGAGCAATTACATGCACAACACCTCGATCCATACTCTTCGGTAAAACATTGAAAGGGTATTAATAGGGAAAAAGCCCCAACAATCGAATTCACATTAAGACATCAACGCTAAAAAAATTTGCATGAGCTCAATTCAAAGACGGTTCTATAAGAGGAGCGGCTCATGCATGGGATGATTGTTTCCAGAATCTTAGCCTTGATGAATTTAATTTTAGATATAATTATCTATTTCCCAACCTTAAAAAATTCATAGCCGAAAAAAATGTAAAATTCCCTGGATCATGCAAGGAAATTCCACAATTTTTAAGATAAGGCACTGTCTTTCAAATAAATATTTCAATTCTTTTTGCTACCAAATTGTGACATGAAGAGCCTGGCAAGGAAAATACCAGTCATTTGATGAGTATGTGAATTTAATGAAGATAAATGGGAATCGACACAAGCTAAGATTTATAAAACAGGTAAATGAGTTCCACGTAAGAATAATAGAAATACTAAGGGGTTTAAAAGAAAATAGCATATTGAGAAACTGCTGCTGAGCATATCTCATAGGTAATATACCATGGAGGTCACATGGTCACCATATCCTTCACGCAGACTCCTCATTTCTCTATTCCCTGAATATTATGCTGTCACTGGACTGGCTAAGCCTCAAGTAGACTTTGCTTGAGAGCAATTAAGTGCCAGGAAATATGCCCTCCACGCACAACTAAATTAGAATATATAGGAATGTCTTAATTTGATCTCAGGAATGTTAAACTATCTCTACATTAGATAATTTTGATTGTCTTTTTCTATCTGCAACAGTATTTTTAATTTCATTGCATAAATTACTTTACTCCTGCACCAAAAACTATACAGCCATCATTCGAGGAATTCTTTTACCTAACTCACCCATAGTTACTACGCAGCGTAATTTTTTCTTTCATATTATTTCATTTTCATCCTTTACTTCCTATTGCCTTTTATTTTGCATCAGCGTCCTCTTTGACTTAAATAAAGCATAAGTTTTGCAGTTGTGCATTATGAGATCATCCAGTCAGCATGATTCCGTAACCAATATTTCTTATCATCTATTCTCTCAACCTCTTATTTATATATATATTTTTCTTGCATGGTCAGGACTTTAGGTCAATTGGTATTAAAATGCCAAAACGTTTTCCAATGTTTCGGATGCTTGTGAATCCACCTTCAGGGTTTCAAGTGTTTTGATATTTTATTTACATTTTTATGGATTAATAATAAACAAAAATGCGATTCCACTCATTTAATTACGTAGTATTTTCACTTCAATTTACCACCAAAATAATTTATCAATGCATATTATTTCTGAAGATTCAGTATTAATTTCCATCATCATGTGAGAGTTACCATATTCCCAGGCTGATTTGTTTTTTTCCTCCCGCCTCCTGTTGCATTCATGTTAGTCTCGAATCCAACCTCAGAGGTCGGCAGATGGAATCGTTCCACAACCTTCCAAGATATCTCACGTCCGGAATTGAAAAATGTGTAAAAAAAATACAGACTGAATTGCCTTAACGCAAAAGTACCTTCTTGGCCCGCAGCAGCTGCTACATCGCGGAACCCAAAGCAACCTTTTTCCCGTTACTGCATGTGAAAAATTTGCAGCTGCAACTGAGAAGCAAAAAAATTATAGGTCACGAAAAATACTGCACCATCAGGCTTTGTACAGCCAAGCGCAAACGCTCAGAGAAGCTTGGAATGGGAAAATTCTCAAATCTCGCCATGTATGATTGAATACACTAAAGTATAATTAAATCCCCAAATTAGCGACTACCAATTTAGTATGCGCTGGAATGAAATCACGTCATTCATTCTTAACCTTTTTCAAATAGAATAAGGTTTATTTTGTATCCATTGTCTTCAGGTCAGTGATCAGAAAGAAATATCAGCGCAAGAAAGGGAATATAAACGTAAGGAGATATTCAATAATTGTTAATCTAAATTACTGGTACCAATGAGCAATGGATAAATAATAAAAATGGTTAATGGTAGTTTTCTGGGGGGCAGACCAGGTAGAAGGTCATTAGCGAGGGTCTCTGCTCGCGATCGTCCTAATCCGGACCCTCGCTCGGCTTCGACCCTCATCAGCGACCGGACTCTCGCGGCAAGGGGCCGCGGGTTCGAAACTGACCGCGTGCAATACGGTGTTAAAAGTTATTAACTATTTAAATGAGCAACAATTTATTACCGCCATTGTATCACACGTTCTAAGAGAATTACCGGCGTCTTTTGATCGACGTTCTACGATAAAAATTAACGTTTTTCAAGCATCCTTCAGAAATGTGCCGTTTACACTTGGCAACGTTGCATTTTCTGGAGGTTAAACGCGGTGGTTTTAAACAGCTAAGCGTTGATAGAGGGAGATCTTGATGGAATAATGTAATAATAACTGTTGACGCATAAGTTTTAACATGTTAAAGCAGTTTAATACATTTTAACTGTTGAGTGCTTGAAGTAAAACTTGAGTCACTCTTTCAGTATCCGTTTTGTTTTGCTCTCTATCAAGTTTTGAGTTAAAAGAGTGAGGTTTGGTGCGTTGAGTGTGGATTCTCTGTCTGTAACATTTGGTAGTAGTTTTGGATTTTTAGCAGTTTGTGGTGCAGAAAAAAAATGCAGAAAAACATGATGTTTGTGAGTGGGAGACAGCATATAATGAAAATATGGTGTAGAAAAAAGTACAAAAATAATCAGATTGACACTCATTTCTCTATTTATAAAATAGCAATTTCCTTCTCTCTGCATACGAAATACTTATGAGAAGTGCCTGAACGGCAGGCAGCAGGTCTACATAGTAATAAGGGATTGGCTGTTAATACACGCATCTTGCACTACAGACAAGTCTAAAATATTTCCCCTACCTATTCCTTTGCTATGCTGCTTATTGTGCTCTCTTACCATTCGGGGGATAAATGACATTTTGAGCCATCGGTGCGACAATATATCTCTCTTACGTTATTTATCTGGTTTAATCTAATCACACTGGTGTTTTTAATATTTGCCTAACATTTTCATCTACATCTACATTTTGTGTGCAGCGAAGATCGGCAAGATTTGTAAAGGGACGCTACGATAATTATATTAGCGTAACCAGTCTATTAAATTAATTGAAATGGGAATCATTGTCAGATCGCAGATTGAAATTTATACTTAATCTCTTAAACAAATCCCAAGGCAATATTTTCAGTGATGATAATAAATTATTTTGCGAACCCCAACTTACTATGGCAGTCAGACTGGACCATAATCATAAAATCGTACAATTAGAGAAACGAATAACGGTAAATATGTCCTATCGGAGAGTAGCGATGAATAGCATTGGTAAGTGCATGTTGGTATGAGTACTTAAAGCTAACCCTACTTACAGAATGTTTTTACATGTCTGCTTTGCAATTTCTATCTTTTTTAAATAGTGTAGTTCTGACTACTATATTAATACTATTCCTTTTTTATGCATGATATGTAGTGCATGTTTGGTGAGAAATCACCCCCTGCCACACACCCTTGTGGTGGCTTTCAGGGTATTATGTTGATGTATATCTACACGATACTCTCTAATCCACCGCGAGGGTGTGTGGCAGGGGATGAAGATCATTAAGCATGCACTACCGTCATGCAAACAAGCAACTATAGGGTCTCATGGAAGTAGATTGTTAGTATCTATAGTATTAAGGGATTAATACATGCATCATTAACTACTACTACTACTCTACAATATTTCCCCTACCTATCCCTTTGCTATACTGCCTATTCTGTACTCTTTTAGTATGGGGTAAAATGCCAATTTAAATCTATCAGTACGACAATCTATCTCTATCATCTTGTTTATCTGGTCGAATCTAGCATAATACGCTGGAGTTCTTAATATTGCCTAACATCTTCATCTATCTACATCTAGATAGAAATTGTAAAGCAAACATGCAAAAACATTCTGTTAGTAGGGTTAGCTTTAAGTACTCATACCAACATGCAGCTACCAATCTATTCATTGCTACTCTCCGATAGGACATATTTACCGTTATTCGTATCTCTTATTGTGCGAGGGAAAAATGACATTTTGAATCGGTCAGTTCGGCAATCAATTTCTCTAACTTTATGATTATGGTCCAGTCTGCCATAGTAAGTTGGGGTTCGTAAAATATTTTTAACATCATCACTGAAAATATTGCCTTGGAATTTGTGGAAGAGATTAAGTCTAAATTTCAACCTGCGATCTGACAATGTTTCCCATTTCAATTCATTTAATAGACAGGTTACGCTAATATAATTATCGTATCGTCCCTTTACAAATCTTGCCGATCTTCGCTGCACACGTTCAAGTTCATTACTTAGACCGATTTCGTAGGGATCCCATACACTGGCAGCATATTCCAAATGAGGTCTAACAAAGGAAAAGTAGCTGATTTCTCGTACATGATCGTCACATTTACCCAATACTCTTTTAATGAAACCCAGTTTGCGATTCGCTTGACCCATTATTTCACGAATGTGTTTACCCCAGGAAAGATCATTTGTCAGTCTTATTCCAAGATATTTAATGGCTTGCAGGGTGTTATGTAGATGTAGATGTAGATAGATGAGGATGTGTGACAAGGGGTGAAATCACCAAGCATGCACTGTAAATATGCAAACACGCTACTATAGGGTCTCAGGCAACTAGAATATTTGTATGTACATAGTAATAAGGGATTGGTTGTTAATACCTGCATCATACACTACATGACTACAAAGCTACTCTAAAATATTTCCCCTAACTATTCCTTTGCTATGCTGCCTATTCTGTTCTCTTATGCCTCCTGCCACACACTCTAGTGGTGGCTCACAGGGTATTCACCTACATCTACATCTACATAATACTCTGCAAGCCACCACAAGGGTGTGTGGCAGGGGGTGATTTCTCATGCACTACATATCATGCATAAATGGCAGTAAATGGCAGTTAGAAATTAGCCTTAAAAAGTGTGTAATTATTACATTTTTGAAGAGTAATAATTCGATAGAGCGATACTATAGCGTTAGTGACTCGAAAATCGAAAGCGTTGAAGCCATAAGTAGGAACTTAGGTGTAACAATCCCTAAATATTTATCGTGGGGAGGACACATATGCCGCCGAGACAAGAGAAAGCTAGGATTTATAAAAAGATTACTTGGAAACTGATGAGAAGACAATAAGGCGATGTTACTTTTCACTAGTCAGGCCCAACATTAAACATGTAGCTCGTGTATGGTATCCGAATGAAATAGGTTTGATTAGAGCTAGAAAGTGTTCAGCGAAGAGCAGCTAGGTTCGTTAAAAGGTGTTACGATAGATTTTGTAGCGTTTTAGAATTAGTAGAAGAATTAGGGTGGGAATCATTATAAGAGCGTAGGTTAAAGTAAAGTTTAAATCTATTTGAGAATTTTTAATCGCATGGCTTTAGTGAAGATGTTAAGCATATTTTAAAAACACCAGCGTATTATGCTAGATTAAACCAGGTAAACAACGTAAGAGAGATTGGTTGTCGCACCGATAGACTCAAAATATCATTTTTTCCCCCGTACTGTAAGATAACACAATAAGCAGCATAGCAAATGGATAGGTAGGTGAGATATTGCTAGAGTAGTCTGCAATGCATGCTGCACGTATTAACAGTACAAACCCATTCATCGTAGGTAAATGCAGATAAAAATACGTACATAAACGATATTGTAACCAATTTTCCCTTTATTACTATGTAGATACAAACCATATCGATATTGTGTATTGGCTAGATCTATTGTTTAGCATGCTTCCATGTAGCAGCCTAGTTGCGCGCGAGTTAATGGCAGGGACCAGAAGATCATAGTAGAGACAATACTTCCTCTCATGTAAAATTTATATTTGAACGTCTCGAATGTTTTTTTCCATGATTTGTTGTTCATTTCGTTCCCTGAAAATATGGTAAAATAAACTCTTAACACATTCAGAGAAACAAACGTTGTCGAAGGCTAAAAAACGTCAACATTTACGCGACCGAGAGTTCACGGAGATTCGCAATTGTTACTAGTCAATCCTTGGGAGTTGATAATGGCGTAAGAAACTTTAAATAAGTTCGAAAAAGTATCGTACTATTTTTAATAATTTCATTCACTGTTGAAGTTATCAGAATGGATGAATGTCTCGATTAATAACATACTAAACATAACAAATAGGGCATCTTCCAGGCTATAACTTTAATGTATTTCAAGCACTCAACAGTTAAAATGTATTAAACTGCTTTAACATGTTAAAACTTATGCTTCAACAGTTATTATTACATTATTGCATCAAGATCTCCCTCTATCAACGCTTAGCTGTTTAAAACCACCGCGTTTAACCTCCAGAAAATGCAACGTTGCCAAGTGTAAACGGCACATTTCTGAAGGATGCTTGAAAAACGTTAATTTTTATCGTAGAACGTCGATCAAAAGACGCTGGTATTTCTCTTAGAACGTGTGATACAATGGCGGTAATAAATTGTTGCTCATTTAAATAGTTAATAACTTTTAACACCGTATTGCACGCGGTCAGTTTCGAACCCGCGGCCCCTTGCCGCGAGAGTCCGGTCGCTGATGAGGGTCGAAGCCGAGCGAGGGTCCGGATTAGGACGATCGCGAGCAGAGACCCTCGCTAATGACCTTCTACCTGGTCTGCCCCCCAGAAAACTACCATGAACCATAAAAATTAATAAAATTGAGAGATTTGACGTTAGATTTGTAAAAATATAATTCGAAATACGGAGTAAGTGCAAAGGTTTTGCTGGATAAACTATGAGGAGAGGCCCATCTAGCGCGGAGACATCAATCCCGACTAAGAACTCTGGAAAGATACAGGTCAGTCAAGTTTTCTTCCAACAGTGAGAGAGTTGTTCAACACTATTCCGGCAGATAAGATCACAAGATAAACACAGAGAAATATGCGCCACTACCACCTCTTCTATGCAACTATTCTTTTGCTAACATATTTATGACTGCATCAGTATCAAGATGTACTGTAATTAGCCTCCCTTTAGGAAAGAAACCTTCCTTTTGGATTACATTGCTGTTAGGCAAACTAGATGTAAACACACATATCATAGCCCCTGCCACACGCCATATTCTTGGCTAGCAACTGTACGATAATATAGACTAGGAGCAATAACTATGATTAAGGAGAAAGATTGTAGCAACTGGCGTTTTAAGAGATTTGTGCGTAAACTATTCCATGTAATTTTCGTCTCCTGTCAGCTAACCTTGCCTTCGTAAGTCGCTTTCTTTTTGAGAATATTTTGCAAATATCACACTCACACGTCACTCGATCGGTAAACACAGATTCCAAGTACAAGAGACAAATCAATTGGGAAAATCCACTTCTCATCGGAGCACAAGTTCAGGTAAAGGGCCGAAAGATGCAGCTGCGCCATCGATATCTGGGGTGCGGGCGTTTGCTGATGGCAACCGCATCCTCGAGTTTCCTCTTCCTGTGCCAATTAGGATTTCAAGTGCCGTTGAATTGCTTTCCATCGATGGATCAGTGTTATCACTCAAAACAAGATGGCGAGAAGGCCATTCCATTTCTCAGATGCAGCTGATTTGTTTTCGCATGGCAGGAGTTCTATCGCTTGATCAGCAGGTATACACATTCACTTAGATGGTAATGTAGCTATACTTCAGCAGCGCAAAGGCAACACGGAGGTATCCTTTTTCCCACGATGGGACCAGAAACGTATCCAAATGACTCCGTGCTCCAGAAAAGTGACAGAAATATAGCATAGAGGGCATTTTTGTGTACTGTTATGACGGGATTGATTACTTATATCTCCATCATGGCTGCGTCACATGTAAGCACATTCCTTCATAGAAAACGGTATTCACATTTGGTGTATTCAAGGTCAAGGGCACACAACGGGGCTTCTCGGAGAGGTTAGAATATAAGTACGTGAGATTAAACAAACGATTTGCCACTTTTTTAATACTTTTTCTAAAAATATGCAGCTTTCACTGATACGCCTCAACAATAGAAATAGGGACCCCTTGCCAGTAATTATTATTCTCGACTCCAGAAGCTAACTACGGAGCTGTGTCACTTCAATAAAGTTGATTTTTGTTTCAATAATTTAATTAATTTGCTAGGATGCTACAAATGAAGACTGACTGATTGTATGATGGCAGTATTTTTTTATGATTCGATCTTCAGTAATAAATATCTTATACTTTATTTACTTTTTGTGAAAAACGAAATGAATGTGTGCCAGCTCAAACTGATGTCACTATTGAACAATCAGTGGTTCAGATGAACGCTACGAAGCTGTGTGGTTGTTGCACTTTCTGGTTAAGCCAGTATGAAAATTAGCATCACAAGAGCACTCTGACATTCTTTTTTAAAGCCCAAAAATGTTAACCCACACATCAAGAATATCATCATGCCTAAACTGGGTTTCTCTCCACCGTTTCTCAATTTCCTCCCTTTCCACCTTCTCACAAACTCAGATTTAGTCAGCCGTACCCAATAGTATCGTTATTGCGCGATTTGAATTTATTAAGCCATTTCAATTACATAAGTAGCATCCTAGTTTAAACAATTTGCTCACCATGTCCCTCCAATAGCCCAGGGACAAATTATGCATGCTTATAAATAATTATAACGGGAGACCGACTTATTTTGCTTCATATTTAGTTCAAGAAATGAGCTCAATTAGTTGGATTAAAAATGCTTGTTTCCACAATATGGAGCCATTTTAGTGGAAATTAGTAGATTTATACGTTTCGTCTTATCATTATAGCACCTATCCTTGATTCGTAAAAACCACCACAATTTCTTCAACGCAGTGACGTAAATATTTTAGTTGCGATTCTCACAAGTCAGATTTGACGTAATAGTGATGCTCAGATTATTTGAATTCACTCGCTACACTTACTTATTCCATCTCCGCTACCATAGCAAACATGTGAGGATCCAAACTCCATAAATGGTCAGGCTCTTTATAGACATTTATGTTCCACTGTAAAATGCTGTCGTTTTCTTATCTCCATTACTAATAACAAGAAAATAAAACAGTGCGTGACACCATTCGTCCATCACAGGAGATCAATAAGTAATGTTCAAGGGCTGAGGTCGTAAACCTACTTTCCCCAAGGCAATAAAACTGAGATGCTGTGGATGGAGTGCTAGGACGGGCGGAGATTAAAAAGAAGAACAGCGGTGGGCGCCCACCCGGGGGGGTTGCGGAAGGAAACCACTGAATGACTCCTGCAGCCAGCGCAGGCATATGCACTAAATGTAATCAATAATCAAGGGAAGGAGGAAATAGCATTCCTGCGAAGGAAATGAGATCAGCGAGATAAGTTGGATGGCTTCCAAGAGAAGCTCACCGCGTTTGAGGCTTGCAACGATAAGTGGGAGACTGCGAGATAGGCCTTCGTTTAAAGTAAGACCATGACTCTTGAATTTTAGGTTGTGAACTGAGCTATTATTTAAGGGAAAATATTTTTACACAAAAATCATAGCCAAATTCATATTTACTCGAATATTTGTATTACCTGTGATATAATAAATATTATATGATTCATTTAAATAAATGATAGAAACTATTTCATTTCAAGGATTGCAAACTAGAAGAGAATACCTTAGCGGGCGCTAAAATGCACTATAGCTGAATTTCCGCCGAGAAAAATAAGCCACCTTGACCGAACCGCGAACCTTAAACTTCCTAATATCCGGTCAGCTGCTGACTTGTAGACATTCGGGCCATTCGACACAGAATCAGGGGCGCGACAACACCCCGAATCGTGGAGGGGGGGGGATGAACTCCTTGAAAAATCTGTGAAAGCGATGGGGGTCGCATAACCTCCAGGGGACCATTATACTGGCCCGTCAAGTTAGTTCATTCCGTGGATCACTGCTGTTCCTTGTAAAAAAAGTTTCATTTTCAATAGTTAAGCCTCTCAAGAAGGTACGTACGATACTTTACATTGGAGTGCTTCCAATAGATAATGACCAAAAAGGACGTTTTGTGTACATGTACCATCCACGCGAAAAGACTGAAGTTGAAGGCTCTATATCTTAAAAACAGAAGAAGGGATATTCATGCAGAGCATATCAGCGTGTAGATAATTCAAGTCTAACACAGTCAAAACCGTGTTATAGGGGGTCTTAACACTTGAACATTCCGCAAAACTTCAATTTTATATTTTTTTGAAAACTAGTTGGGAGCGAAGGCGGAAACGCCGAACAACGTATGCGTTAAGCAGAACGATCTCGAGTTCAGTATTGATGGCAGAACTTCAATTTTTCTTATTTTAGCACGCTTCATGCGTAGATTTTGTCGACTTTTCGAAGAAGCTTGAGCCTTTCAACTAATATATTTCTTTTTACCACAGACCTTCCCAAGGCTAAGCAGGTGTCTCACGTTTAATGTCGGGAAGTATTAGTACTCGCGTAGTTTTCATATCTAGTCAACATTTGTGAAACAAATGAACATCGCGAAAAAATGCGGGACCTTTGGGTGTCCTTTTAATTCTTCATCAATATTTTTTACCAAATTAAACTTATTTAAATAATTTTGCAAGCAATAACAATCTTTTTAATATTAGATTTAAGCCTATTGCGATATATCCATCGTCATATACGGCGATTGTTTTCCTGTGACGACTTTGATTTGGTCCTCCTTTGAACGTGCTAAAGAGTTAATCGAAACGTGCTAACCAGTATTATTTACATGCACTGTAACGCGGACCTGAGGAAACGGACGTGCTAACGAGAAAAACCTGCTATCAAGGAACGTCCTAACGAGAGTTCATCTACATCTACATCTACATAATACCCTGCAAGCCACCATAAAGGTGTGTGGCAGGGGGTGAACTCTCACCAAACATGCACTACATATCATGAATGAAATTTGAAATTAAAAATTAAAATAGCAAAGCATGCATGCAAAAACATGCTGTTAGTTGGGTTAGCTTTAAGTCCTTATACCAACATGCAGCTACCAATGTTATCCATTACTACACTCGTACTAAATACATTCACCGTTATTCATATCCCTAATAGTACGAGGAAAATATGACATTTTGAATCTGTCAGTTCGGCAATCTATTTCTCTAATTTTGTGATTATGGTCCAGTCTACCATAATAAGTTGGGGTCCGCAAAATATTTTTAACATCATCACTGAAAATATGGTCTTGGAATTTATTTAAGAGATTAACTCTAAATTTAAACCTGCGATTTGACAATGATTCCCAATTTAATTCATTTAATAGACTGGTTATACTAATAAGGTTATCATACCGGCCCTTTACAAATCTAGCCGATCTTGGCTGCACACGTTCAAGTTCGTTATTTAGACCGATTTCGTAGGGATCCCATACACAGGCAACATATTCCAAATGAGGTCTTACAAGGGAAAAATAGCTGATTATTTCACTGCCTAGAGTGAGTAGTTCACTCACTCTAGGCAGTACCAATTTTGCGAAGCGTTCAAAATCAGAGCGGAGTCGCTAGGGATGAAGGCGCTTATAATTTTAAAAATCGGGCGGGGTCCATTAAAAAGTGAGCCACAACCCCTGGTTTCTGGGGGGGGTTAGCCCCCCCACAATCGTGCTCGGTGGGGGCAATGCCGCCCCTGCCCCCCACCCCCCGTTGTTGCACCCCTGGCCGGAATGGTACTCCGAACTACTTGGAACTTTCGATTTGATTGTAATATCCATCTGGCTTTATTGCACCGACTTCATCCTGAGCACCTGAAAAGAACGGAAGTTTCTTATATTCTTCATTAACGGCAAAAACTTCAGATCTGTCAAGTACAGTGATTAAAAAAAAAGTTTTACGCGTGATTTCTGCAATTTTATAAAACGGGGTTCTTTGTGGAGTTCATTATTATCAGCCTAGTGACGTGGGCCGACGACACAAATGACTCTCCACACCAATGGATTACAACTCAGCCAGCTAGATAAAAGTGATCTAGAGAGACCGGAATTGGTTTGCGACGATTACAGGAATTTATCTCTGCGTCCAAGTTATATATATTTTCTGTTCATGCATCTGAGGCAGGAGAGTGCATTGAGTGCGAATCGTGGGGGAGTGTGGGTGGGGGGGGAAACTCCTTGAAAATTCTCTATTAACGGTGGGGAATGGGGGGGGGGGGTTGCAAGTAACGTATGGTTGATGTATATTGCATAACTTCCAGGGGAAATAATATACTGTTGTTCATTTATTGTAACAAATAGTACGATAGCTTTCGCTGATGCGCACTCAATAATTTATTTCGGCGATAATGGCCAAAGAGCACGTTTTGTGCGTGCAGTCCAAAGACTCAAGTTGAAGGCTTTATATCTCAAAAACGGAAAGAGCGATATTCATACTGATCATATCAGCGTGTAGATGATTCAGTCTTTCGTTTAATGCAGGTAACAGATTTTTTTTAATAATTACTTTTTTGGCATCGTTTTGCAGTGAGGGTGATAAATTGCACAATTTTTTTCGAGTCGCAGAGAGCAGCATCACTTTGACGGTTGTCATAACAATATGAAATGCACAAATGAAACGGAATTTCGTTAAAATATGAATCATACTTTGGTCTTGGTGTTCTTTGAGTTTCAAATGGTTTACTTAAACTCCTTATTCTAGCAAATTTACGAAACCGGGTTATCTCCGTAAGTATGCAACATTATAAGCACGCGAGCACATTCGTCTTCAATTTAAAATTTCTAATGACAATCCATTGACGCCCTTGCACTTGACCATGTCGTAATACTTTATTTGAATTTTTAATTTTTTGAAAACGAGTTCGGAGCGAAGGCGGAATAGCCGAACTAATTTTGCGCTGAGTAGAACAACATCGTGTTCAGTATTGAGGGCAGAACTTCAATTTTTGCTGATATTTCAACCCGCTTCATACGTGGATTTTGTCTACTTTTCGAAGATGGTTGATCTTTTCAATTAATAATTTCCTGTGCGGGCATTGCCTCCCCAAAATCGTGCTTGTGGGGGGGAGGGGCAATGCCCCCCCCCTACCCTTCTCCGTTGTTGCATCCCTGGCATTGAGCACATCATCTTACACTCTTGGATGATGGGCAATGTGGTAATCCAGTGAATGACCAACTGGAGGTCCAGGGTTCAAATTTAGAAGGTACTTTATGACACTTTCTACTGATCTCTAGGCTGAGTTGTTTTAGGGTGCCAGGTCGTTCTATAATAGAATAACGCCTATTCTGGATAGAGCAATGAGGACAATAACCCCCCCAAGGTCAAATGAAGGCAATGTCAAGGAGGGATCATCGGATGAATTCTTCACATCTAATGTTGTCCACCTCTTTGTTAAATCGAGGTTAAGCTTATCCGATTATCCCATTTGTTTGGTAAGGAACTGCTACCAATGTATTAAGAGTGGTGAAAGGCTCTTAACCTCCTAATTTGAATCTCTGCACTCGTTTTTTTCCTATCGGCTAACTGCTTTATGTAGTAATGATTCTCATTATGTATACATCTCTCAAGATGATATCCCTATTTCTAACGAGACCAATCTTTTCCGCGTCCCATTCATTTATAATTCATTGACTGCCAGAAACCACAAGTCCTTTCTCTAAGATATTTGTAGGCCATCATGTGTTATGACGGTCTCTCTACAATGATGTTTCAAGAAATGTCATTTTACACTCTCTCATAATTGAGCATCTTCCTACCTTGATCAATGCAATGAATCAGCATCATTCCCTGGCAACACTGTGTGTCATTTTTATTCCCTCCTTTTGTGTGTTAACATCAATTGCATCCCACCCTAAAAGTGTTACCTTCAAATATATCTTTTAAGGAAGAACTTCCGTCTTCCATGCCTGTGTATGTAGCATAGTGCGTATTTGCTTGGTTGCTACATTTGTTCTTGTTGCGTCACTACTTATTCGTCACTTCCGACATAGCGATCCTCTTCGAGTCCTTCAAAATTTTATTTCTATCGTTTGACAACATCTTCTGTAATACTGAGTTCCAAAATATTTTTTTCTTAACGATTACACCTAGTCTACACATTTCCTAAAATTACGGGTTTTAGATTTTATTCTTTATCTTCCATGTTAGTTACGTTGGCACTGAATTGCAACTTTCTATTTTTTTCCTGTGGATGTGTATCTAGGTTTCTACTCCTTTGATTGCATTCTCCATTCGGACATTAACTAACATAAAGGAAACAGCTCCAATACCAATCTTACGTACTTAGTAGATATGACATAAAAATAAAATGATATGTTCTTTTCAGTAGCTTTTGAAATATAATCCCAGAATATTTGACAGTTAAAAATCATTAAATAAGTAATTATTTTTGATTTATTGTAGAGTGTGCACTGAGGACAATAAAACAAAAACGATCGATTTATCTTTCTTCATTCCATGCGTGAAATAATTGTTTTTCCACCATAAGTTACCAAAGCACCAGTTACACGAGTACCCTCTATACGAGTACCAAAGCACCAGTTACACGAGTAAGCACATGTTACATGAGTACACTGTCAATATGTATGTACGCCTGATTTCCGCTAATTGTCGAAATCACATTTTGCCCTCTTGAAAATACTTCTCCTAACATTGAATAACTGGATATCAGCCAAAAAACCTAAGAAGTGGATTTAAATTTAAAGAGAAAAATGACCAGCTTTAAAGCTTCACGTAATAAACATAATAGGTTTATTTGGTTCAGAGCAGAATAAGAGCACCGTTTATCTGGTGCGTCTCCTTGAAATATAGATTTATATCAGAATATGTCAGTCAAAAGATTCTTTTTCTTATGCAGCGGAATTGTTGGGAAATAACAGCGGTAACTCTGGTGGTTCTTAATTAAAAGTTTTGATCACTATACGCCTTCAATTACATAACTATTTCCAAGGAACAAGGGAGGCATATAAAGGTATGCATATTCAATCACAAATTTTCCCTGCAAATTCAAGACACCGAAAGAGCTGCAGGAACCCGTGTAGAGAGTTGACGAATCATCTCCACAAGTGGATTAAGGAAAATGTACTGGAAACTTGCAGGAGGATTTTCAATGCATAAGTGGCTTAATGGAAACGTTAATGGAAGTGTGCAAATAACTCCCTCTACTGCAACTCTGGCTGTAACAAAGTTAGTTTCTTGAAAAGTTTCAACGAGAAAACTTTGAATGGAACTGCAGATCTCATTATACATCACGCAGACGTTTGATCGAGACCAGTTCTCACGGATTCAGGGAGAAGAATAAAAACGGATCCAATGCAACATCACACAAGTAATAGTTCGTGGTGCTACTAAAGAAACTAAAATGCTCTTTTGATGTGTTTTCCATTCCATATCATCAAATGTCCGCCAACGAACACACTACTACATCAATGATGTCCCAAAATATGCAACTATTTTTTTTAAGAAATAAATTTAGCTCCACACCATTGCACATCGTTCAAATTAGAATGATTCAAATGCAATAAGTTTATTGGTAAGTATACCACTACTTGCAACAATGCGTTCAGCGTGTAGTGGAAAACTTATTCACAAATTAAAGTTTTTAATATCTATACAGCAGTTATTTTCCCTTCTGTATTAACAAATATCACTATTTTATTTTTCATATATAATGTTTCATTCTAACATTCTTGTAAGTAATTAAAATGTATCATACGGTCATATTCATGCACCAATTGATGGAAAAATATTAAGTTTCTGTTTTGAGTGAGAAAGCAAAAATGTTAACAGTGAAGTTTGAACGAATATTGACATAAATTACAGATAGATATAAGTATTTTTTTGGGAATGAAATTCATGTGTTTATAGAAGCCATCTATTAACGGTTTCCTGTAATGGTATTTCATATGTGGGTGGATACAAATAGAACTACATGGAAATTTTCACAATGTCTGGTTTCTTATGGAACGATGACTACTTACACATAATTTATATTAATGGCCTTCGAAGGAAATTATACTTTATAATTATATATTTGTATTAATATATCCTTGAAATGCATAGGAAAGAGCGAACGCTAACCATATATATCGCAGAAGTTTCAAGAATTATACTACAATTCATATGCCCAAATATAAAATTATACCTATATGATCCAACAGACCAAAATTACATATTTGGCATAGGAATAATTTCGAAGAGGGTAACTAGACCTACTACACCTCCTTTTAGATGAACACAAATTGGCGTAACTCCGTATTCTTTTAGTTGGCTATAAGTTGTTCTAAAGCATGTAAAGTATTTATTCAATTACAAATTATTTGAGAGGAAAAAATGACGTATTCCTTTGACTGATGCCCTCACAAAAACATTCAGCTATAACTCATGAGCAGGAAGAAAATTCATCCCATTTTTCAGCACAATCAGTCAAAATCTTGGCGCTTTGTTATGCAATGCAACAACTTCCTTTCAATCGGCTGAACTCAATTTTAAGCAACAGCACTCATGGGGGCTGGGCGGAGAGGGAGTAAGTGACGGAGAAGGAGGCGGAAGGGGAGGTTGTGGAGGAGATAGGAGAGAGCGGTGTTGATTTAAAGAGCCGAGACCTCCCCGCGCCTCTTAAAACCTCCGCTCTCCTCACCCACCGCCCCCAACCGCCCCTCGCCCGACTCCATGACGATTCGCTGATTTCCGCCGCCCGATAAAAGCCTTTTCGCTCTCACACATCCACGCCGTAATTTCGAAGACGCCGCTTTTGACACTCGAAAGCGAGAAGAGAGGGGGTGTTTGGGAATGGTGGCGGGTTTCCGAGACAGTGTGCGTGTGTTTCCGAGTGTAGACCTCCTGACGGGGAGGGAGGAAGCTAGGGGAAGGTGAATGTGAAAAGGTGAACGGGTGGGAGTTTCTTTCGTGAGCTGTAGGGTAGGGAGGGACTAAGGGTGCACGGGGTCCAGGATGAGGTCGATGGTCGGGAGGCGGCAGGAGAGTGAGCAAGAGTCTTTCACCAACCCCCGCACCCCTTTCGCAATCCTTTATATTCGCCATCCCCAGGAGTAGGAGCGCTGGAGGGAAGAAGAGGAGATAAGAGGCTCCTTTCTCAGCGTGTTTTCACACTGCGAGGCTCGCGGTTTAGGAGAGAGGGAAAGAGAAAGAGGGATATAATAGGAAAATATCCACTTCGCAGTCTCCATTCCAGACCAAGGTCTTTTCAACCGATTCCCCCCCCCCCCTGCCACGTCCCTTTCGATGTCCCACACCGCCTAGTCCCCCCTCAACCCTCCCACCCCCATACGGCTAGATATCACCCCCTCCGCTCTCCTCCACAACCGCCTTGGCAACCCAGCAATCGCTTCCTTCCTTCCCTTGTTTGCTAGAGAGTGCTCAGCCCTGAGCGTGAGTGTGAGACTGTGTGTGTGTTGGAATCCCTCTCCTCTCCCCCAAGATTTCACGGGCTCCCACTCCACCCTAACCTTCCCTCCACCTCCTGGGTGCTCTTAGGGTGGAGAGGAGGAAAGGGTAAGGGTACTGGAAGGGGTTTGGGTCGCGGGGATCTCGCATTTCCACCGAAGTGGGCCGAACGCTTTTGCCCTTTGGTCTCGACACATTTTTCTCTCCTCTCCCTTGCCCACCGCCCACCCCCACGCTTTCCCTCCCCATCGGCACCAACCCCAACTCTCCATCTTTTTCATTGTCGTGGCGGGGCCGTAATCTTTTCTTCTTTTTTGTTGGCTCCTTTCCCTCGAAGCGACCGTCCTCTTAAGCCACCCGTCCCACCCCTTTGGTTATGACAATATGAAACGGCGTTTCACTCCAGCCGACACCGCCTCGCGTCCCTTATCTCCCACGGCCCTCCCTCCTCTCCCCCAGAAACCTCTTCGCTCCCCTTGAGGCCACTGCTTCCTCCCATTTCCCTCGCAGTAACTGCATTTAAAAATCACTTTCGCTCCGGTGGAACGAGACAGTTTTGATGAAACGGCGCACCCGACGAAATGAGCCACCATCCTCTCCTTCCGCCAATTCTTTTTAACATTCAACTCCTTCGCTGCGGCTCAACTCGATCTGCATAATCAAATTATAACGACGACCAATTATTTGGTTCCTTTATCACTCTGCCGGGAGACATTTTTGATGGAGGTTTTGGAGGGGACGGGTGGGAAACCATTCCGAAATCAGCTTATTTGCTCGGTTACCCCGCAGATCGTGATGCGGTACCTAAAATTGGAGGGAAATATTAAATTTTCGCAGACTAAGGGATAAAATACAGATAATTGCTTGGGGAATACGTACTCACTTTTCGTTAGCTAACTCTGCTTTGTCCCTTTAAGGCACTCACTCCTTCGAAAGCTAAAAGTACTCCAAAAGCCTTACAAGGGGATGAACGCCACTCGCTTAAGGAGAAATAAATAAAGCTGTTTTGATCTTTATAGCTTGCAGACATTTTCTCAGCAGTGTTACAAGAATTTTATCGTTGAATACGAACATAGAAGCTGCTTCCCTCCCGCCTTTGCTTGACATCAAGCGAGAATTTTCCGCCGAAATTTATCACGGTGTTTCTCTTAGATGACTCAAAATCCTGTTCTGTCAGGGAAGGTAACGGGAGCGTCAACTTTTTTCCGCTCCCTTGTCACGAACGCTCACGTCTCCAAGCAAAGGCACCAGCCATTCAACGTTTCGGAGCGTGTTCTAAGGGTACGTGTACTCTTGCGCCGGAAGAGTTTCAAGTTGCCCTCGGACGTTGCTCGAAGTTAGCGTTGATTCCTCACTCGTGCGCATTCGCTCCGAAACATTTCCGCAAAGTGGGGCACGGTGAACGCAAACCGCTTCGCTCATTTCTTTATTTTTGGTACTTCCCTATCCGCGTGCCTGCATTGTGTGTCGTCGAGAGCCTCCGTGGACCTTAAATTTTACATTCCTCCGCTTGAATAATAAAACGCCCGATACAGGATACGCATCCATTTATTATGATAGAGACATAGGGAGCAATTTTTGAGGAAGTACTGTCATCCAACCGGCAATCGTTTAGTGAAGAATGGGCCCCTGCAATTAATTATAACTCGAGCTAAGCGTCTAACTACAGCGCTCATCCGAGAAACCAAGGGTCTTAGCGATCATCGCTCTCTTGGAAAATGACGAAAAGAAAGAAATGTAGAAATCACGGGCATGGTTATATAGCGATGAATGCAGCTTGCCTTGGATGGTGGTTTGGTAATTAATGAGGATTCATCAAAGCATAAATTAAAATAATGGCCTTAAAACCTTCCTAGTAGCAGTTGCATTCACTTTTGCTAAGAGATTATGTCACGTGCTCTGTAATATTTTGTTCTGCTTACTGTTTCATGATCCATAGCGTGACAACAGGACCAATTAATGAATTTTGATTTTATATGAGAATATTACTCTAGGTGTAGTAAATTGCAACAATATTTGCCACAAATTACTACTCCTCTTCAGCCTATTGCTGCTGAAATATTTGTACAACGTATTGAAAAGGTAAAAGTTATGTAGTAGTTATTTTGGTGGCAAAACCGAACTCCTACGGTTATTTTGATATTTTACGCAATATTTAGGCGATTTTTGCTATATTTTAGGTTTAATTTGAGGTGGATATTTAGGTGAGTCTATTTAGGTGAGTCTATTTAGGTGAGAACGTTTCAGGTGACGGAAGAAGGGTAGAGAGAAACTTGACGCCGGCATTTTTATACTCTAAATCAAGGTACATGTTTAGAATCAGGGTATACTAAGAGTTTTACGCTTTGATCGGTGGAGCAGTCATCTGCTCTACCGATCAACACGTAAATGCTCCATCAATTTAATATGTAACTTTGAGATAAGATATAAGAAAAATTTATAGAGCGTTCTCAATTTTCTTTGCATTTTTATTAAAGACATCTTTCGCCACAGTAGTTTTTCATATAATGTGCTCTTTCTTTCTCTTGTCATAAGCATTTATGGAACCAAGCATCTCACAGTCTCTAATTTGACATCTTAAAGCCAAATATATTTTCTGCAAGAAGGGTAGGTAAAGACTTTTTAACGAAAAAATAATTCATACTCAATGAAAATGATTTTTTCGAGGTTACTATTGAAGTAAGCTGCAATTGCTTGAAAAAAGGATCATTTTTAAATACTTTTAACTCATTTCAAATAATCATGAAAAAGTTTAACAACCTAATGGAAAAAGAAAAACTAAATAGCATCTAGTGCCTTTGCTAATAAACTTTAAAACCATTTCGTAAAATAAGATTTTGCCGAGGAAAAGTTTAAATGACTCAAAGCATTTACAAATATTTTTTGACTTTGAAAAAATCAATCCATTCACTAAAATTTATCACACTTTGTGCCTCAAAAATCATGTTTCTGGCCCATTTGCTTCCTCCACTGAGCTATTTATCAGTTCCTATAGGCTGAAATATATCAAAGAGAGGAACAGTATCCATCGAAATAAAGCAACACTCGTGTTGGCTGCAGATCAAAAGTGGATATTTAATGGGCATAGAGGGAAACAGAGGCACGAATAAGACTTTAATGCATATCATGCATCAACTTGCCGAGAGCACATGCTGAATCATGCTCGATACTGCTGAACATAGCGACCATACAATATGCTCTAAATATTGCCGTTAAAAATGAATCAAAGTGGAATTATTACTACGCATCTATGGCGAAGCCAAATTAATATACAAAAAAATTATAATTTTTAAAGAATTCAAAAACTCCTTTCAATTACGGAAATAGTATCCAGTCCAGAAAAGGGAACATTTCATCACTACTTTGGTGATGTACCGTATTTAGCTCATGAAAAAGCTGAAACTGATAGAAGCGTTTTGCTACAAAGCTCGTATGTTACATTAGAAAGATTAAATTATTATGTTGTATGGTGTCTGCAAAAACCAATATTTTTACCGAGTAATAAAAAGTAAACATTTTTACCACCTTGTAGAGAGAGGCTCTTATTAAATAAAATATGTAATTTGTACCTGAAAGGAAATTTAAAACGATGCACACGTTGGGGGTGCAAATTAAGGATCGAAGATTCCATTGTAGCATGCAAAAATGGGTACTGGAAATAGTTAGTTGCATTTGGAACGGTATGCGTTATTAATTCCTCTTCCTAGAATCAACGAGAAAGTTAAGCAAAAAGGTTAGGCATTCAGTTGATAGCAGTGGAGTATTCACAATAATGGGTTTTCAATAGTATTAAGCAAGTAAAAGGGAAATGCTGCAACATAAAGGAAGGTGCTTTTGGTGAAACAACGAGGTAAAAATGCAAAAAGAAGTAAAAGGTATGTATTGAATACATACCTTCAGAGCACGATAAAAGAAAAGATATAAAATGCTATGAAAACTTAATGAAAGGCAAAGTGCTGGTTGGTGAAACAAAGCTGGGAAAAACAGCCGTTGTAATGTTTTGTGCCTCTGGATGTCAGCTTCACGGTAACTGTGGTAAAAGCGAATATCTCCACTAATGTCCTCTCTCTAATCTTCACCACCTCACCATAAAAGACCGGAGATTCATTTTTTTACGCTCTCAGAGTCAAATGGTGCGATCTTTGTTCCCTTGACGAGTTCCCCGAGAACCCCTGGGGAAAAAGTTGACTCGCCTTGGATTCTCTGGTCATGTCCTTAGGCTTGACGTGGATTTCTAGTCGGGATGAGAAAAATAGGCGAGCAAACACCCTGATGCGGATTCCACTTGCTCGAAGCACCTGGACTCTGACAAATGATGTTTCGGGCACCCTGGGGACTTCTTGAGATATGGTTTTCATGAATGATGGAGAAAATATGGCGGGCAGAGAGAGACGTTGCGCTCTGAGAGGGGGAAAGATGAAGAAGCTGTTGGAGGTGCTACAGACAGTAGAGCCTGGCAGTTTGGTATCGGCAGACTTAGTGCATGGAAGGGAAGCTTAATGTAATAATTGCATTTTGCGAAGGTTGAAATGTAGCAAAGGAAGTTCATATGCGCCTAAGACTGAGAAAAAGTGCTCTTTTCGATGGAATGGGGAGGTGTACTTGGAGGTTAGAAGTGATACGTTTTGCATGAGCGTAATTGTGTTGCAAGGAAAGACGAGTAGAATTTTCAACAAAAAGGAGAAATCTTGAAATATTATTTAGCTATAATCAATTTTAATTATTCAATATTAGTATAATATGATTTATTTAGTAAAATTGGCAACCCTTACGATAAAGCATTAACAACTTTGACATCATAAATGCTAAGATGCGGGTAGGATTAAGTACTATGTAGATGTTAGAGATTTAGCAATTATTTTTTTGTGACAAAAAGTTGCTGGCAAAAAGTGACTGAAAAAAAGTTAAGTTCTGTCCTGAAGATGCCATGATGTGGTGAAACATGTTGACTGAATAAATTTATTCTACAGTGGAATCTTGCAAAGCAAATTGTATTTTTCTAATTCACATTATGGAATTCCACAATGTATCGGCCTCCTATATTTCATGAAAAAGTAAAAATGACTTTGTATATTCCACACTTTTATTAACAATACCGACCGCGGTTTCGACGGCTATAGCGTAATTGTCAAGGTAACATATAGTGTACAGCAAGTGCCGAAGGAATGGCCTTAAATACAAAACAGCAGGGGGGTGGAGTAACATATTGAGGCATGGAGTGGGAAGGGGGTGGATCACTTGCGGTTGACTTGGGCAAGGAGTTCATTTGGTAGGAAAATGGAGGGGGGGGCCTGTAGGTGTAAACGCTTTCCCTTGGTTGAAGGTTATTGGAGGGGGGGGGGAGGGGGCTGCGGAGGGGTTGGGGACTGGTGTGGGTTGGGAAATGTTATAAAGGGTGATGCTTTGAACTCTGCCATATCATTTAAAATAGTAACATTATGAGATTTGGAGTGTTTTACAATTTCATATCGTTCTAAAAAATCCAGTTTAAAACTTTTGTCACACACATGTAAAACATTAAAATTGAAGTCTGCACTATGTCCAGTGTCTGTCAAATGTTTGGCAAAGGTGGATTTTTCATCTCTGTTCTTTGCACTCCTCTTGTGTTCATTCACATGAGTGGAAAACCTCCGTCCAGTTTGTCCTATGTATGCACCATTACAGTCCGAACACTTTAACATATAGACACCACTCTTTATTGAAGGTTCCAGTGTATCTTTAGAATTAAACAATAACTTATCTAAAGTGGAGGGGTTATAATAGCAGACTCTGTAGTTATTCCGAGGCAGTCTTTTAACGATATTGTTCGTCATGTTCCCTAGGAATGGAAGTTTGCACCAATGTTTGGGTTTCTCAGGCGGTATCTTAGTGAGATTTGCTATGGAATTAATAACCTTGTGATATAATTTTTGGTTGAGTAGCTTATGAACTACGTTGATGTTGTATCCATTTCTTTTTGCAATGCATTGGATGGTTTTTAATTCCTTACTGAAACAATCGTCACTCAAGGGGATAGAAACAAGTCTATGCAGCATAGCGTGGAGGGCCGACAGTTTGTGGGAATGGTGGTGGTGAGAATCATTGCAAATGATTACATCGGAGAAAGTGTCTTTGCGGTAAATGGAGAATTGGTGCCTTTTCTGAGCTATGGAGATGGTTAGATCCAGGTAGATCAAGTGGTCTGTACCAATCTCCATCGTGAAAATGATTGAGTCATGGAGGGAATTTAAAAATGTAAGAAAGGTGTTTTACTGTCTTAGACTACCAGTCCAAAGGCAGATGATGTCGTCCACGTATCTGTAATAGTAAAATGGAGATTGGTACAGATACAGATTGGAAGGAAATTCACTGTTCATCTTAATCTTCTATATTAAAATATCTATTCCTCTAGCTTAAAGATATGCAGATCCTCCTGACAACTTGTAATCAGCAACATCGACGAACACCAATGCTGTAGACGTAGATTTTAATGTCTTCAAGTGCTGAAGGTTATATTATCGCCTGTGCTTAATACCAACCATAATTTAGTTTATCACAGCTTATTTATGCCAGAGGAGAGATCAAAACCCATAGTCCCTAGGCTTCCCAGCTGACGAGTTAACCGACATGTCTTCCCTGGCCGGCAAAAAAATTCTGTGATAATTTTTTCGAATGAGAAAACTTTCAGTCACGATATGAATTAATAGAATTAATTACTTATATACCATTTAGATGTAAAATAAATATCAGAAATGCTGCTAACTTGGTGGCTACGGCTAACTTACACCTTTCCAAATTGTCTCCAGGGTTAGTTATATGTATGTCAGCACGCATTATTTGTGAGGGTTGATTGGAAACTAATTGAGAAATATACTGTAAATATATTCTTATGATTAAGGAAATTAATCCAATTATTTATCAATAAATTTTCAGTAACGTCAATTTTTGTAATTGGAAATATTTCATATTTCACAAAATTAAAGCAATATTTCAACACTTGAAAAGCAATGTTTTTCCACCGAAAGGAAAAAAAGAGGTGATTGAATGTGTTTAAGGCCAAGCTTACAAAAGATAAAAACTAAATTTTCTGGATTTATTACCGCTACACATAAAACCAGAGGCTATCACCAGACTCCTGGGGAATTAAATAATAACAAATGCTAAATTGCTGGGAATTCATGGTGATTTCCAATTCTCATCAACATCATTCTTCAGCTATCCTGAGGTTGGTTTGACGCAGCTTTCCATTCAATCCTTCTATCAGCTAATCTTTTCATATTTTCGTATTTCTTCTCTTACACATTAGACTATTACAGCTAATGATATGCATAAGAGCTCATTATAAAAGTCTTAAATTGTTAAAGTGTAATAATGCATTACTTTAAGAAATTTAAACAATTTTATAAAGTTTATGATAATTTTAAAAATTGATTTTGGACGATATACATGCCTATGTATTTGATTTCGCTCATTTTTTTACTATGATGTAGACACAACACTTCTCAACAAATTTAAAAAGGTTGGTAGGGGTATATTTTATATAAGAAAGACAAATTTTAGTGTAGGCGTAACTCCAACCAGTTGCCGGCTAGCGGCCGATCTTTGGTGTCTCAGTGATTTTCTTTCGAAGTGAAGGTCTCTTTTCTCATCTACTCACCAACGTTAACTGTATACCTACTCTTAAATTCACTTTGCTCGTGCATGTCGCTACTTTCTTCCCTCAGATAGAACCGCCGGCTTAGGTTCCACGAGGATGGGCCTTACAGCGGTCGGCATCGGGGAACAATTGACAAACTTCATCCCGTCTTCGGCTTCCAGGGCTCCAAATTAAAATTCTTACAATCTTAATAAAATTGATTATATTTTATAACATTTTCCCATTCAAGACCTTTTGAATAAGCTCTTATAGACATCAATAGCTTTACTAGTCTCGGAGGTATGCCGTCGAATGAATGGTAACTTTAGCTTAATTCGAATTTTGCAGCATTGAAATTTCTCGCGAACAGTTGCATTTATTGCAAAACAACTTTGTTCTTTTTATGCTCTTATAATTTTTTGACGTTTTGCCAAATTTTTTCAAAATCTGGATCGCTTTTTTTTAATTTCTGCTCAAATAGAACGTCCTACGCAGGAGAGGAAAGTTCCGGTGTGTTTTTCCACGCGCCCCTGTCTCTGGTTTCCCGACGCCTCTGCAATTCAAGCCTCAGTATTGGCACATATATTAATCCCACGAAGCATTAGAGGCAACACGGACTTATATTGACCCAGATACTCAGTAGATTATTCCCCTGCGACCCGCCTAAGCACAAGTGCGCGCAAGTCCCACCAATCTCTTCTCCCGTATGAACTTTCCCAAAGAGGCACAAGAAGAGGAGATGGGAGGAGAGTTTTTCCGGAGATCACCTAGTTGCAATTTATGGGGCATTTTTGTCATCATCTGCAGGCTGCGAGATTCTCCGCTAGTTTCCTGGTGCGGATAAGTTTGAGTACTGCGTAAGGAGGTTTGTGGGTAGGGCGGGAGACGTGAGGTTGACTCAGCCGACCGAGAGAGCACGTACGGTCGGTCCCTTTCCCCCTCCTCCGACCTCCTCATCCTTTTCCCATCCGAGCCAAAAGAAATAAGCTCCTGGGAAGGACAAGGAAAAAATGAAGTTGGCGAGGTGGAGGAAAGGTTTTTTCTTTCCAAAAGAATAAAAGGACACCCCCTGGGGGCTTCCAGCATTGAAGTAAATGAGATTGAGAGCACTGAGGGTGAGAGGAACAGAATCCACATGCAGGGGTTGCTATTCTCGAATATTTGTGGTGACACAGATGTGCTGAAATAAACGATACAGATGGAAAGCTGCTAAGAATGTCTCCAAAATGCGTCTCTTCTAACACTGAGATGACAAAAAAAGGTCGCCCTATCTTTGTGCCTCCGCGAGGGATTTCTTTTGTAGAGAGTGCTACGAAAAACGATTCAAATCGTACACATGCTAACCATGTCCAAAAAAACAGATGTTGAACCAAAACAAACTGCAAACAAGTAAGTGGACAAGCGTGGAGAGGGAAACGGATATAGTATATGGGTGTACTAAGACTGGAGAAGTGGTCGTAACCCAAAAACTGAAGAGCACCAAGGGGCTCCCCATCTCAGAAAGGCTCTCCGAGGACCTTTGCAGGACGCCCTGCGGTCCTCACACACGCTTTACGTCACTCCTTTTTTCTCATTTCGCCAAATCCCCTTCTCCCACTTTTGTGTGGGTGCCACGGCTCGGAACTGATTGCATTGAAAACTATCGCTTCCTGCGCTTCGGATGGTGATGGAAGTTTTAGTGCTCCGGCCCGGACTCAAATAAACTTCGTCCAGACAGTGTGCGCCGCTTTAAATAGTTCACAGGCGCCACTTTCCCTGGGTAAGATGGAGGGAGAGGTCCTTTTTGCTCGCCTCGCCGGAACCGGGCAATGTGGATGCCCAATGTCCCGTGAACATAGGCGGTGAGCGAAAAAAAAATCATTATGGCAAGGGAATCAAACATTTCCTGTTCTCTCATTCGGGAAATAGCACTGCCATCTATTCCACCTCTCTTTCTGCTTTTTGGCGGATGTTATCTGAGCATGGTTCGATAAGATATGGAGTGACTATGTCCCATCTAAAGTTCTGGGGCCTCCTTTTTTCCAGCGATAAAGCTAAACGTTTCCGGCAACCTTCGGAGTGAATCTCTTCCAGACGTTTCAAAACTAAGCTTTATCGATAGAAATCGACATGATTTAGCACTTTTATGATCAAATGGTCTCATGGCCTCAATTTCCTGCAGCTTTATGAAATGATATCCAGCTCAAACAGGCGAATGAATAAAGTCACTCGGGTGCAGACACGACGAAAAACTCAATTTTCTTATGGGAACCCCTTGGAACGAAAAGTCACAGCTGGAAAAAGTTTTCAGATTAAAATTTGCCAGTTCTAAATCATGCAAGATCAATATATATCGCTTCCTTTCCAGCTGGTGTTACAGGGTTATATAAAATTCCTTCCACCAAATCCTAAAGCAAAATAATTTTATATACTCTCAATCAATGAAATTTCATTAATAACGAAGTTATTTTAATGCAAAAGTGAAGATTGTGCTAAAAGTTACTGGACAAATTAATTCGTCTGAGGAAACTGTATTCTCAATTTCCAACTGATTACTTTCCACATTAGTCAGTAATCATAATGAAGTTTGTGATAGCTGTCTCCTGTATTTTTTATTTTTCTTCTCCATTTTTTAATATAATATGAGAAATTTCTAATAATGTTTAATTGTTCCTTTTATTGTTCCATACTGTTCTCTGATTTTTATTGAATGGTACTATTAGCAATGTGTGGATGCTGCAAAGTCCTGAAATAAGTGAACAGGTAGCGAGCGAAAGTAATAAAAGGCACACGATAGATGTTTGCCATCAGTTAAAAAGATGAATCCATGATGGGTGATATTTCTTTTACAAAAATGCTTCAACTCTACCTTGGAATTAAAATGAATGTTTAAATTGAAAATAAACATAATATATTCACAGTACAAAAAAGAACTTTTCAGATGTTAGAAAGAGGCGAAAGCGCAAAACGGAATTAAATGAAGAAATGGATCCAAATTTAGAGCCATAGGAGCTGGTATTTCTCATGTTTGGGATGCATCATTCTTTTTTATTATAATTATGCTTGACATTTAATTATAATATTATATAAAATATATTTTCAATGCAGGCAATTATAAGTGAAGCTCAAGAAATGGTCATCTTCCCCCTGTCACATGTGTGATTTTACCCGTTGCCAGTCGTATATCGGAAAATCTAATTTCATTAACCAAACCAATACTCGTGTTGAACACTCTAGTTGGCTCACACAGAAGAAAAAAGAAAAATAAACTGTGACGATAGATACTCTAACAAGTTTTTTATGACAAAGGCCTCTACGCTACAACGAGTGGAAATTAACTCAGAGCGAAGAAAGAATAAATTAAATCATGAGGACAAGAGACAATTATATTATATGTTTATGATTTTCAACTAACACGCATTACTCAAGTTAATTATCATGCCTTTAATGTAAATGTAGCAAAATGTTATGAAATTTCAACTGGCATTCGCATATTTAAATTCTATGGTGCCTTACTGTATGGAAATGATTCCAATTTTAATCATCAGTTAATAAATATGTGAGTGACTATGTTTGTGAAAATAAAATTTAAGAACAGCAAGAATAGCTAAAAAATCATAAAAAGTAGCTAGGAAATAAAGGGGGAATATATTTATATATTTTCATAATTCTGTTCAGAAAAAAATTTGCCTTTCTTGTATTCATTGCAGTAATTTGTGTAAGAATAGTTTTTGGAGTTAGATAATATCTAAAGTTTAAAATATTTTTGAAAAAAGAGTTTAATTTAAAATTAGGGATGGGTCGGTTCGGTTCTTCGGTTCTCGGTTCCACCGGTTCTTGAGCTTAGAACCGGAACCGGAACCGAGGCCAAAAAGAATCGGTACCGAAATAATTGGCGCGAAAACCAGTTTGAAACCTGCTCACACTCTGAAAGCGGAGGCTTCACATTAAAATCTGGTGAAATAGTGTACTTAGATGTTTCAAAGTTGCCGTGAATTATTCTAATTCAGTCGTTAAAAGACCATATGATTTATTTTATTACATCCAATTCTAGTAAGTGATGAAGTACCACCGTAATAAGGATATACTGATTGATATGTATGTGTTACGTCCACCTCCTTTGGAGGTGCGAGCCCTCATATCATTTTCGTAAATTATATCATAATATAGTGTATAGGTTTTAGAAGATTTCATTCATGCTTTGGACATTGCTTTCGTTAAGTCAGCAAATTATTCGTCATTTGTACAATAGCATTAACTTTGCTCATGCAAGAGAACGCTGTCCACTTCGCCACGCAGTAAATAGCAGACGACAATCGACTATTTGAAAAATTGACAGCGCAAAGATAGCCGGAAATGAAAGGCACCCGCAATATGCGGTCAATTACAACTAAATTGTTTTATCAAGTTTCTTCTTCCCTTGATACAAGGGTCGTGTTCAGCCAAGTAACTATCAACCGTTTCCGTTGACCATTCTGCTTTCTTGATTACTCGACTATAAATGGACAATCATTACAAAAACGTTGGGTTAACTGGGGGGTTATTTTGTAATCTCACCTTTTTAATGACTCTTTGCGGGCAGGCGGGAGATCCGTTTCGCTCTCTTAATGATCGGCTCACGAACGGTTCGTGAATTGTCGAAGCTTCTGTCGTTGAATAAACAAACGAGTGCCTGGCAACGGCGACCGCTTTCTTCAAAAATGGAGGAATACGGTGAAGGTGAGTGAAAAATTGTTTGTCCATATCATTTTAATTACTCGGATGGCCTGTCAAGATAATTCATGTCCGATAATTTCCTTTATACCAATATTGTAATTTGCATTTGTTTCTCGCTACATTTTACGTTAATAGTGTTTCGTCATGTTTCATTTTCTCAATAGTGTTTCATTCAAGAAATCATTTGTTGATTTTATACAATTCGTGATTTAAGAAAGTTTAAGTTCTTCAGGTTGTGCAAATTCCAAAAATACAATTTAAAATCGATTGTATCTTTCTCGCTCTTGCTTTTTTTCCAACTCAAGCTTCAAGTGGAAACGATGGTGGCCCCATGTCACGTTCTTTATGAAGATGAGATGGGAACTAATGGCAGGCGGAGTTAATGAAACGGATCAAGAGTCGAAATATACGGATCGAGCGGATGAATCGTCTAAAAGACCAGCACATGACCGGCAGTTCACCGCTTGAGTTCCGAAGATGGTCACGCCGCCTGGGTGGCGGAGTTTAACTACGAAAAAGTGACATTTTATGACGTATTCTCACTAAAGTGAGATTACAAAATAACCCCCCTGGTCATGTTTAACTTTAAAAAATTTGTGTGCCATGAAACGTGAATAAAAATGCACGTGTGCGATATAAAAGCTGATTTTGGTATTATCTTCCAATGGGAGAGTGTAACTAAGTATTTGCAGTAACATACGAATTTAAATATTTAATTTTATGAGAAATATGTTGGTAATGAGAAAACCATGGTTGAAAGTGCACACTCTGTTTATTTTACGCGTATCATACATAACTAGAGCGCGGAAAAAGTCTTTTGATTTTTTGTAAAAGTGGGACTTTTGTGGTTTTAAATACAAATCTTCACCAATCTCATCAAATAAAATAGTTTTTAATGACTTTCTTAGAGACTTTTTGGGACATTTTATTTAAACCGCATACCTAAGTTTATATTTGGCTGTTGTGATCACATTTGTTCAACTGTGTGTTGGACGCATCTGTGTTTTTCATGCGGTACTACACGGAGCAGAGATGTACTGTAAAATGTAAGCTCCTAACAATTGTTAATGCGAAATTTTAATAATAGCTCCGGAAACTGCAATGAAATCTTTCTATTGCTCCACCGTTCATGAAATAATCACACTCACTCAGTGCTTCAACCCGAAGGTTGGTTTGGATAGGTGAGGGTAGAGATCACCCCGTACTTATCCATTTGCATGTCAAATTGACATATTGTTCCTTTCCCTGGGCCACCTCGCACTTCGAGTTTTTTTTTTGCTGAGGTTGTCCAAAGACTTCACAATGGGATAGATTGATCTGAAAGAATGCATTGATCTAATTATGAACCAGCTTATTTGAACCCGGGTCGTCTGCTGACAAGCCGACAGCGCTACACTGTATGGTAGCACTCCGCTTTTGTTTAGGAGATTAGTGGAAAAATGATACAATTATATGAAAGATCATCTAGAATTTCCGACGAGGTGAACGCGTCACATTGTGTGCAGATGATCATTAAATGAGCCTACATTTTAGCGAGGCAAGCATGACGTAGATGAACCTGGACCCTCGGCTGCGATCAAGCGGAGAAGAAGATTTTAAAATGATCGCGAAAAACAAGAGAAAAAGGTCCTCAGCTTCCCCGAAAATAGGGGTCCTGACCTGTACAATGGACAACAAATAAGTACTTTTTTCTCATTTTCGGTTTTTCTTAAGCCGAAAACTAAGTTTTGAACTATTGAATCATGTTTCTAATGCCTTATAACATTATTGATTCTATGTAAAAACTTGTTTGGTATTGTATATTATAAAATTTTCCCCTTTAAATTTGACTGAAAAAACGCCCTGTTTCCAAGTTTTTACAATGGAGTGTACTTCCACCCTCTTTGTCATCTAATGCCTTTTTAGTAAGAGGTAGGGTGCTGGGGACTTTCCGATATTGAAATAGAGGAACAATGAGATGGGAGGGTGAGTTTCGAAGAAAATGAACCATGGGGAGAGGGGAGAGCGAATATAAACGACGTGAGTGGTTAAGCGGGGTTGCATAACTTGGAGCATACAGCCCCGCGACGCTGAGGCGCATGCTTCAGGGCGCGCTCCCCCCCTCTTAGTTCTACGTCAAAATGTTAGAATACCTTTTTTGTTGCTTATATTGTCTACTTTCCGATTATTTGATTAGTTTTTCCCAAAATCAAAACTAAACGATTTAAAAACTAAAAAAGCGATTTTTTTTTAGTGTTATTTTCAAAATTTGGGGGGGTTGCGGGGTGAATTTTTGGTGGAAAGTTAGAAATTCGGATTCAGCGACCCAAAAAGAATAGGATAAATCAATTTCCAGAACTACCTCTAATTTTTCCAAGTAAAATCCCCTAATGCCTGGACTAGCATCTCTAGGCTCTTTTCTCCAACAATTCAGTTAAATTCAGCAACTTTCTCACGGAAATAACTCAGACTTTTGAGAGACTTTTTCCAAAAATATTGGTGACTTTTTAGGCGACTTTTGTTTTTAAAATTGAAGACTTTTTTTCCGCGCTCTTAACATAACTAACGTATCGCCATTAAATATAATCACGGCATTGGAGATCCCGGAAAGATTCCGAAACGAGATAGGAAAGCATAATCTTTTGAAACGACGGAAATGGTACACGTAAATTTATGTCAACGCATGTCACACAGATGGTCTAACTGAGATGTAAGCCAATGGTGAAAAAATCAACCGCGCAAGGTAGTGCCAAGTTACCATCAGGAGCCATGGCATATGAATCAGCGCTGTTAGCACTTCGTATGTGCCCGGATCCCAGATATCAGGCCCAGATGAATGCTTCCTAAGTCGCATGTCGATAAATGAAGTGCTATCGAAATACGGCATGCCTATCGATATTATATCATACCTATCGATATTTTAAAAATATCGATAGCTGGTGAAATTACGCCTTAATTTACTCACGCGGTTGAATCCTTCGCATGTCTTCCGAAGTGTGGAAATACTTCACGGTTGATGCAGCAAATTAAAATTTCGCAAAGCGTAATATTTGTCATTCCCTGATTTACAGGGGTGCATGTAAATCCACTCCTAACCTGAGAAAGCATGCGGAAAAGAGGCACAAAATAAATTTTCGAGGGAAGAGTCCAATCGTGTCTCCTAAGAGACGGAATACTTCAGTAACTAGTAGAGGCCTGCACACGGACGCAAAATACGGGCGAGGGTCGCCTGCCTGTGTGCGAGAGATAAAGAGAGAGGCACAACCCGAAGACATTTTTTCTTTCTATCGGTCTTTTCCGAAGTGTCACGAATGTGGCCTTAACGGAGAAATGGCCGAGTAAAAGTGGCGACCGCCTCCATCCATGGATGGGCAACGAGAATAAAACCAAAAGTGCTTGAGTTCTATAAATATTTTCACATAAAAGGGTAAGAATGGATTAAAATTACATAAACACAAAAATATTATGAAGACATCTTTTTCAAGCGGTATGTCTCTGAAAATGATTATTTATTATCTTATCTTTCCATTGAGCTATGCAAAGTAAGTGGTAAATTAAGAACCGGAACCGAGAATCGGAACCGAGAACCGAAGTTAAGAACCGAACCGGAACCGGAACCGAAAAAAAGTGGAACCGACCCATCCCTATTTAAAATATTTGTCTTATAATGACAATTTCATATATTACCTTCTTACTTTAAAGTGGTAATGTGCTTTGTTCTAGTACCGGTATTGAATAGAGCGTAAACTATTTTAAAAGAAATAAATTTAAAATTTCACATTGGAGAAAAAAATTGCTATATTCTGTGCATATATTCATCAAACTATTCCTATAAAGCTACTATACGTAACTATTTTTCAAAGATTTGAAAAGTAAAGCAGTAACGATGCACCGTCGTAATAGTAAAGGATTATTTTTTTTATTTTCCTAAGTAATCTATTTATGGAGCAGCATATTTATATTTTTTCAGTATTTCACCCTTCACATTTGAGCATTATTATTGAGCGTACAAAGTATTTTCATAGTCATATAAATTGGGTAAACTATCACGCACTCACTCAGCACGCCTGAAACAACTAAACCATTTAAAAATTCGCTCCGTGAAAATTGCGTGAGCAATGAGTTTCGGCTTTCATGGAAAATCAGGACGAGAAACACAATTATTCTCTGTAAAAGGATGTACAGCGAGTTTTGGCAAAACATGACTTTTGCTTTAAGAGGCCACCGAGATTCCGACTTACGAACTTTAGAAAAAGTAAAAATATTTATTTGAATCGATAAACATCCACATGCCTTGAGATTTGGATACTGAATCGACCACCATTCGTGATATTTCAACTGTCTTTTTGATTACTTGGAAAGATCCGTAAGAAAGAAAAATAGCTTTAAATATATAATGAATAACGAAATGAAAAGTCGTCGACCAAAATACAAGGTTTTTTCTAAAAACCTAAACAGTTCTCATATAACTAAAACTTTTGACCAAATGCAACATTAAAAAAGGGTTTAGTTAACCAAATGTGAAACAAGGAAAATATGAAATAATAACATATATAAATGAAAAATAAATTCCAGCAAGAGCCTCAAATCACCCTTGTTTCACTTCAATAAAAATTATGTCCACGGCATCAGTCACGCAACAACGATTCTTAATTGAGGAAAGAAGATACGTGCTCGGTGATCTTAATTGAAAATATGTCATTAAGTTCTTTATTTGGGTATTTGAGCTAACAAAATAGAATCTTTTTCTAAATCGTCTAGCTCAACACCGCTGGAATAAACGACAGTATATAAATACAAAATAGGGAAAACATGCGTCACCTCATGTTTCAATCCCTACGATAAATTTACCGCATCAAACTATGGAATGAGAAAGCTCTATAAAGAAATAGGCTCTGAATTAGTAAACACAAGTAAACATTTCCTGCCATACATGCACCGTATCAAGCTTATGTATCTGATCAAATGTATAGCACTTAATTTTTGACGTAAGCAATGCAGCTGTTAGTGGATCCATTCCGCCTATTTCACGCTCCTAATGTCAAATTTCCCTAATGTTGGCCAAATTTCATGCTTCTGCGTCTGGCAATTCCCTCAGTACGGGAAAACACATGCTTCACCGCTGGTCACCAATGTACTGAAGATAGTCCAGTTCCCAGGGGCGATTATTCATCCTGTACGTTATGCATTCCGCCATCCCTTTTACCCTGAGCCCCAAGGGGTTTGGGGAAATTTGCCGATTCACCTTTGCCCTCACAGGAGGATAAGCTCCTTTGTTATGAGCCTCCTGGGGATCCATACCGTTCCGCAGATCTAGTTTAATTCAAAATGACATAAATTTTTCCAACGATGGACTTCTACGGCTTGCCGCCATCCCTCCGCCCCAACCCCCCTGCTCCTTTACAGGAACAGCACGAACATATAACGCACCTCATACTGCTAACGTTATAAGCACAACCTCATTAGCTCTCTCTCAGGAATGTCACTTTTCATCAACGTCAAGGTGATGATGTTTAAATGACTTTATTTCACACGCCTTAGAACCGTAATCAATTTTCCAAGGGAATGGAGCCACAGTCAGTTAAATATTTGCACTCACGGAGTCGACTGATATAAATGATTCAAGTACCTGTAGAATAATTAATATTCCGGGGAGGTGAATAATAGTGAAGGTTATTTGCGCTGTTTAGGATGGATGGGAAATATATTGACAGTTAGGAATTATACTGGGAAGAAGCGTAGAGAGAAATACGCCGCCGGAATAGGTTTGCTCATTACGTCAGGCACCAAGTGGCCACTTATCCCATGCCTAATCGTGGTATAGAAAAAATATATCTCCAAGAACCCTTAACTATATTTACACTATTTTAATTACAACACAAATTTAATACTACATAATTTAAAGTTGCATTGAAACTGGATGTAAATTCCACCACTCTTAAATATTTACGGGTGGAGGAAAAACGCAATGAATGAGGATGATACGGCTACGGAAAGAAGCAATGAACTATTTAAAAATGAATGAGTAAAAGTTGAGAGAACACTGGTATTTTTTCTGCTTTTATTAAGTTGCCACAAACGTACGCAGGCGAAAGAATTAGCGAATAAACCATTTTCTCCTGGATGGTCTCATTGGAAAAGCCAAATGATTAACTCCTCCATGAATTCACTAATGGCATCGCCGTGTTAAAATGCGCAGTAAATGAAGACTGCACTTGATGCCTGCTTGCGTTCTGAGTAAAAAAAATACAAGAAATGCTCGCCCGGTAGGAGAATGCAATGATAAATTTTGATGTAAGACATGGTAATCATCGATTTTATTTAATTTGATTATGTTTAAATTTTATTTGTTAATATGTTATCTTAATTATCTCCTAAAATAAAAAGCTAATCAAGTATTTTATGAATTACTACTAATTTCTATAAATTTTCTTTTATGATTTAGAAGATTATTTTTAAACCTTAAACGAGGATTAATTAATAGATATAAAGCTTTTTCAAAGATAACTCAGACTAATTGGCTAATTAACGAGTTTTTACAATATATTACTTCTACTGACTTCCCTCGATATCCGATCATATTTCCATTTTTAATAAATCCCATTAAAACAATATTACTTGATAAATACTACTCTAACACCATTCCGTTGTAATTCCGTATTCCAGTACAATCCCAGCAGACACATATAACATTGAGTTACAATGTTTTTGGGACACTCGGATGCAGGTAAGTTAAATATTTTAAAAAATTAAAAATCAAACACATCAAATGCATTTGAATCGGTTTGAAAACCCTGAATTTTTGAATTTACACGAAAATACACGAATAAAAAAGTTAATTTTTGCGCTTTTTCTCTTGAGATTTTGCCTTATACTTGAAGTAGGTTAGTTTTAATAGTCTCACGTTTTACCCTCATCACCTTGAACAGAATGATTGACCTCCAGCAAAAGGGAGGAGGGGTAAAAGGAGGAGAAATCTCGCTCCGAACTGGGACAGCGCCCCACCATAACTTACACGCACGCTATTACCTCTTGTACCACAGAACACTAATTATTTTGTGACTGGCAATTAATTATTTCACCGGTGGTTAGGGGACAGTTGGACAATAGGGAACTATAAATTATTTTAATTAGCCAACTTATCCAAGGAAACCCGACCCTAAGAGTTAAGGACATTGCTTTTGTCAACCTCTGGGTTGGAGGTCACCCACCTATCCTCCTCAAGAGTTACTTTCCCTCACTTTCTTATATCATTAATTTCCACTTCCGTGCGTCTCCTATTTTACCAGCTGAGCTCAAAAACTAAAAGAAATTATTGGAAAAGGGTAGCTTAGGATTTTTAGGCCTATTTCACCCACCGAGTATTTGAATAACGGCCACATATTGTTGCTTTGCATATCACTCACTCCGAGTGCAGGGAAATATGAAGTTTTCCATTCCTGCGAGATAGGTTATATTGCGTAAATAACCTGCCAACGGATGAGGGGTGATTTAAAACAGGATATTTCCCCATAAAACTTAAATGACTCTCTCGTCAAGGATCTCAAGATGGTCAAATTCATTTTGAGCAATTAAAAAATATCTGACGAATTAATCGAATAAATTTTCATTTTGGATGAATTTTAAAATGATATTTTTTTATGCCTGGGTAATTTATTACATTCATCGTAAATGTTTTCCTTATTGCATTTAGATTAGCTACTGACGAAAAATAATTATTTTAAAAAACACATAGATCTACAAAGGTTTTTCTTCAAAATGTGTGAACAATTCAAAATAACTGTTCAAAATTCATGTACACCAGAATCTTATAAATTATTTTCCTGCGCTTACCGACCCAGTTTTGTTTGCGATTTACGGTGAGACTATTTCACAAATTCGTGTTTTCTCCGCACAATGTAGCCTCGCCTATTACATTTGCGTGATTCACGAAACAAATACGCTGAAAGAAAACAAAACAAAAACAATCAAGTGTGAAAGAAAAATAATCATTCCCTCATTTTATAGCCTAGGCTTTTTCCCAAGTGATGCGAGGTAAAACGATTCAGTGGTGTCGTAATTAGGAAAAGAAAACACTACATCTTGTGGAAATGCGAGGTTAAATATTTGGTGTCTCTGTAGTCACAAACTATGCTTCAGACCCACTTAACGTGAAGGTTTAACAGGGAGAAAAATTTATTAAAGAGCCCACAACTCAAGCCTCGTAATTTATGGACTGGAAGCACTTGCCTAAACGGGAATCATGATAAACATAGCTCCACCCCCGAGGTGAAATTTAAGCTTCTCCGTCAGCGGTTTAACTCCCCACCAAGCTTTCTGCGTTCTCAATGGCTATTCCCCAGACATTCTTTTCCAAAGTCACATAAACTACTCAGTCTTTTATACATCTACTGCTCCGTTTCTAGTTTATTTTCATCTTCACCTGTACCCGTTAAAGAGAGTATAAACTGAAAAGTTTGACATTATCTTTATGGGAGAATTTTAAAAGAGTTAACTACTAAAATATTTCGTTTCCGGAAATTATTAACTGGATTAGATGACGCCATCCTGATAATTTTAAATGGATAATGTTCAGTATAATTTACCTCTGCCTCAGACTTTGATTTTTGCAAAGTAAAAAAATTGGCCACAGGGGTACATAATGGCTACAGAAATGGTTTTCCATTCCGACTGCTCGAGTTGAAGTTCCAACCATGGCAATGCCATGTAGTGATTCCTCCCGAAGTGATTATGTAGAGCATTTCACAAGCTCTGTACCCTGTTCGTCGTATAGGATATTAAAAGTAAAAGAGGTGCCTTCCGTTAATACCCTTGGTTTCTCACCAATTTTCTCCAATCTCATTAGTTCTATCTGTAATGTACCCACATGTCATAAAACCACACATTACATTCACTGACGAAGGTCTAATTTAATATCAACAGCTAAAACAAAATTACTAAGACAGGAGTGAAATAATTCTTGTTCATGGTTGCAATTTGCTAAGAGCTATACAAAAAATCTATCTTTTGATAACAATCTACAAGTTAAGATATAAGTAAAAATGCACATTCCTAATGAGCTTGATCAACCCTTTCTCCCTTCGTCTACCTTTGTGTTATTGTATTGCTACAACGCTACTAAAGACTTGCTGGGAACGCTTGAGTTCGATTTTATAGTACTAGTTTCGACGTATGTTCATTAACCAGATATGTAAATTATGGTGACTACTCTTTCCTCCTTTTAAAATTCAACTTTTATTGCTTTTCTTGCGTGAGCATTGTAACCGCATGTTTTAGGCATAATCTTTATGAGCTTCATAGCTGTTTTTCCGAGTAACATACCATGCATTTGTTAACACACATTTTTATTGATTACTCTATGATGATTATTATTTGAATGCCTAAACTATTTTCAATTTAAAATGTTTTTACATGTCAGTACTTTCTTATAGTATTGAAAATTCTACTATTATAATCTTATAAAAAAGTGTATGTTTAGACGAAAAATTATTTTTGGACTTGGAATAAATATTATAACTGGAATAATGTATTTACATGAGTTGTATTCCTTTGTCAAAAACATATCTATCAGTGAGGTTTCTACAGTTGTCCCTCACGTGTGTATCAATTGACCGGCATATGGGGTCAAATATAACTATATGCATTTTAAGATAAAAAATTGAAACTAAAAGTGAACCTTATTGTAAGTGGTTAAGTAACCTTAACATATACGCATTGATTAATATGTACTCATAATGAAAAAGTCAGTTACAAGTAGGTAAGAAATTTTTCTATGTTAATAGGCTGTAAAACGAAAAAAATAATCGTTACAACTGACCTCAGTCTCCCCTGCACTTCTTTGAATTAAGACCCATAAGAGCCGTTGGGAAACGTTTACCCTTAAGTTAAAAGAATTCTTTCCTCGAACTCTTTTAAAGAAGTAGGAACTCAGAAAAAAGAGCCATTGCATCTTAAAATTCGCGCAGTGGTGCACAGATTCCTTTGACCACTTGTGAGCAAGCTGCGGCCGCAGAACGCATGCATCCTCACGGATGTTTTGCATGTTCAAGCCATGGTGCTTGGTGCACCTCCAACCTGAATGGAGGCTTGTCTTCGCTCAAAAGGAACTTGAGGTTCATAGTTCAGCCACGGAGACGTGCCGGCTGAGTCTCAGACCCCTCAAAGATGGCGACCTCTCCCTTCAACATGGAAATTGTACTGCTCCCGTAAAACATTCCAACGCAGTTACTACTGCCTCTGGTCTGCTCTCAAGCTTTCTCGTTTCTACGTAACTTCCCAAACACTTCTCCTACTTTTAACGCCACGTTTAGCATTTTTTATCCCTCAAAATCTTTTTCCCGGCCTACTGCCAGTGATTCTCAACAGGGGTGATGAATTTAAATTCAAATGAATCCATTACAACCGAAGAAAATGGAACAAACTCGCGTTTAAACAAAATATTCTCCATTACACCCTCTTACTTCAGCTATCACACTGCAAAAAAGTGTAATTATCATTCCTTGAAAAAACGTCACACCTCCGCTGAGTATCAAGAATATATATCACGAGTTACCATCAACACAATTAAGCAAAGGGAATGAGCGCTGTATAGGTTTATGCATGCATGATAAATGGAGGATTGGGTACTTCAAACAGAGAAAATGCCATGATGGACGAGCGTTTAGTAAAATGGGTACACTACGGGGGTGCTTGTTGATGAAATCGACGGAGAGGGATGCACAATAGATTCTGAAACTAGGGTTGGGTATAAAAAATTTAGCCCAGCAGATTGGAATGGCATTAATTTCTTCAAAACAAATGCTATGCAGAATAAGCGAGACGATTCAAAAGAAGCTTCGAGTAACGGATGTGTAAACAGTTTCATAATGTGAATCCCGCTTCGCCTTTTACCTAACACTGGTTAGGCTGCAAACACTTCTGTGAATGCGATGCACACATTTTGCTACAAAATTCTCCAAATGAATGGAGCTCAATATTTCCATACATTCACTAAACCGTGTAAATAATATCTAGTTATGTTCTTCCCTTCAGCTTCGCATTTTTGTTCGGGGAAAAGGAATTAGTTCAATAAACGTGATCGAACCAGAAGTGAATTCCGGCCTAGTAAAATTCTGAAATTATATACCTACTGTTTTTTTAGTATATGATTAAATCAAACGATCGCAAAAATGATGGTTATACTCGGTGTTGTTTTTTTTGTTGTGTTCCGCTTCGATTTTGTTTCGCTCCCATCACTCAGTCTTGCCGACTGAGTGAGACTACCTCTCCCCCTCCCCCTCCATTCTCGGCCAGCTGACTCAGAAGGCGCGCGCTCGCTCTTTACCTACCAACCTCAATTTTTTCCCCTTTTCCCGAAGTCTCATGAAACGTGTAATGAACCCCGGGAAACTTTCATGGAATCCTTGAAAAACTTAGGCTTTTACGGATGGCATTTTAGTGCGAGGACACGTGGCGCGGGTTTCTCGCGGGATGGATGGCAGAGAAGAAGGTGCAGTGCTCTCGGCCATTTTTTGCCGCCATTCTCCTCTTCGTGTTTCCTCTCTCGCCGACCAAAACTTTCTCTCCCCTTCCTTCTCTATTTAAATCATCCCTCCTCTCCCCCACCCCCCTTCCATTGCTCGCTCACCATCCTTTATATTCTCTCCTCTGGGCCTTCCTCCGCCTGACAGCTTTCCGAGATCTCCACGTCGCCCATTCAACTTTCCCACCGCTACACTCTCTTTCTGCCTCCGCGTTCCCCACTCCTTCCCTCTCTTCATCCCCTTTCTCCCTCACCCCCTTTTCTCAAAATCCGTCTAAAAATATTTAGTCCCCCTCGCTTAGAATCCCCGCGTCCTTGGGTTCTCGCGGGGTGTTTACACATGCGTAATTTTAACCACCATAAAACATAACGGCGGCGCGTTGGCGGTGAATAACTGCCTAATTCACGCCCGAGCATGAGCTATCCGTTAGTTCGCCTGGTGCCTCGGGTTTTTTAACTCTCCTCCTCCACGGAGATACATACGAAGCAGCAACTCTCTCCCACGCTGAGTTCCCACCTGTGTCATTTGTCACTGGAGGGTGACTGTCCGCGTCCCATTCGAAGCTTCATTCCGACTCGTAACGAAACTCGCCAGTAAAGACTTAAGTAAGGCGTGCTTACGTTCAGTAATGAGACGGATGAATTCTCCATTCGGAGGCAGGACACGTGTAGAGTCACATTCTGAAGGGAATCTGTCAACATACGGTCAAAAATTCCTTGTTACTCCTGTAGATGGAATGTTTGATTTTGACATGTGATTCCAACCGTTGGCATGTCAACGTGTCAGTAACAGGAATCGCTGGAGAACAAATAACTTGCGGAAGGATATGTGAAGATTCTGAAAAATACTACCCCTCCTAATGCCGACAAATCCACAATCAATTGCCTTTTTCAACGAAATACCACTGAATGGTAAGATGGTTAGAGAGCGGAGAAAGTTCTTGTGCTTTCCCGGCGTATTAACTGAGTTTATTCTTCTCGGGTCTTCATCCGGGATAGACTCTCCATCTCCACCTATATGTTGATGGCCAATTCGCTCATCGTATTCAGGGCAAAGGTGATAAGTGAGTCGGTCATCGAAACGTCGGCGGAGATGATGAGTCTCATCCAGATGTAAATCCGAGAAGAATTAACTTAGTTATAGAGCGTTTTACTGAGATTTGGGTACAAAACTTAAAAGGAGAGGGTTTGATTTTATTATGTTTGATGTAAATTATTTTGCATGCATACATTCATAGATATTCAGGGAAATTGCTTCAGATATTTCCCTTCATTTTACGCATAAAACCAAAATATAAGGAAAACATCACCATGCAGAAGTAATTTTTCACTACCTATTCCGTAGGATAGGAATTAGGAGCGATATTTCATGGGGAAACTGATGACATTACTTAACTCATTATTTCGGGGATAATGATGTTATTTAACTTTATTATTTCGGAGATATTGGTAGTACATTTATTAACAGTGTGGGAGTGCGTGTTGTTATTGCATTTGGCTTAAACTCCCTGAAAAATCCCTAGCAGAGGCTTGCATGGGTACTACATAAATGTATATCAAGCGATGGAATTTGGAAATATTACGTATGTGACGAAATACCTCTGATAAATTAAGGAGTCTAGCTCCTATTTTACCAAATTGGTAGGAGCAGGTATATATAGTGGAATTTAAGAACATTTGTGGAAAATCTTAAGCTCCCTATGCCCAAGTATGGACGCGGACCTGATCATTTCCCCACAGGCTGCAAATACCCGGCTCTACGTTCCATTAGGGGGTTGGGTTTTAAATCTTCTTCAGCCGACCGTGTTGTGAATGAAGAAAGAAACAAGTTCCCTCCCCCGCAGTCGTCGAAAAGGTGTTCCTGCTAGAATGAAACACTTGGATAAACTTGGAAGAACGAGCGGATGGAAGTAGAGCTGTCTTCGAGTGGAAGAGGAAAAAGAAAACAACTGACGGTCTGGCGCGCGATAACGGCGGTGCACGCACTCACGCCTGTCACACAAGCGTACGTGCATTGTTGCCGGGTAGGTTTATCTCAGCTCATTTGCATGTGTGATCTTACCGTATCCATTCGGCATTACCTACATTGGGGACGGGAGGTCATAGAAGAGAGATGGATAAAGAGTGAGAAGCGCAGATGTTCCAAGCACTCAAAGCGGCATCAGGCACCGTGAAAACGCTCTTTTTTCAAGCAAAAATCTTTATTCAAACACAGGCCACTCGTAAATTCCGGCGTATAAATGGGTGCGAATGTGTCCCGAAGGGAAAAAAAAACGATTGGGTGAAGGATACACTGGGGATCTTGGAGAATTGAGTGTATCCGGCTCGTATTCAGCCTGAATATCAGTATTTCAATCCTAGGATTAGTTTACTGCAGCCCTCCATTCTGCCCTCTTTAGTGTAAATTACCTCACATCCTGATATTTTTTCTCTTCATTTCTTTATTTGCCCTATGTACTTGTTCCTTGGTCTTCCTCTCGGGACATTCCCTTCAATTTTACCCTCAATTACATTTATAGCTAATTCATTGTGTCTCAAGGTAGTTCTTCTTTGCCGTAAGGTTTCCCATATTGTCCTTTCTTCCTCTGCTCTTCTGTACACCTCTTCGTTCATCACTTTATCTGTCCATTTAATCTTTAACATTCTTCTCCAGCACCATGTTTCGAAGGATTCACTGGTCTGCTTTCCCGATACCCCCCTTCTCTGATCCATAGAGTGCCAAACTCCTTTCGAATCGTTGGATGAATTACATCGTGGCTTGCAGCCGTAGGTTATTCGAGCATAGTAGTCGTCTATTCTTCATGAACGTCTCATTAGCTTGAGCAATTCTTCCCCAGATGTCCGTCAGGCTTCTTCCATTCCAAGTTATAGCGCTGCCAAGTTAGGTAGGTAAATGTTCGATAATTATTCTAATTTCACCCCTCATATCGTTAGGTATATCTATTATCAGCTACAAAGCCTCTCTACAAAGTTGAATTTGCGCAATAAATGGAATTTCTGCCTCATGCTATCCGGACGCAAAACGAAGACAGAAAAAACTTCACTCGTTACCGGATAGGTTGTTAGGATAGGATTCACACAGAGACCAAGGCGTATGCTCGGACATGCGAAATCTCAAATATTCACTACCGCTGTTTCGTGGAGAAAAAGGGGAAATTTTCATTCAAGATGCTCGTTTTACAGACCAGTGCACAGTGACAAAAAAATTTCAATTCCGGAGGAATTTCAAACCACTTCTCCGTGAAGAAAAAATTGTATCCACAAAAGAAGGTTGCAGATAGCTAGCTACCGTCGAGAAGGAAATGAGGACGGAATCGATCAGAGCAGGAGCGAAGGATCGACAAGCAAAAACATCGCAATTCCGCATTTCCCGAGCTCAGCCCTTGTTTATTTTTATGGGACCGCTGCGCGGACTCAATAGCCAGGAGAAATTGAGTTCGCATCTGGTGGGTAGGAAGACAAACGAGGAACTGCTGGCCGTGGAAGGTGAGGAGAGGACGTTGAAACTAGAAGGAGACAAAGTGGAACAGGTGATGAAAGGCGATGTTGTTTTTAAAGGCGTAGGTAACAGAGGAGAATGTTGTAAACCTAAGGATCAAGGAATTAGACAATATGCCACTTGGACGGGATGGCAAGAGTTAGAAGTAATGCGAAGTTCAATAAGAGCATTATGTCAATTCATTGAAACTTTCGCAGTCCATGTATATGATAGTATTTTTCTTTTGGGTAGCTCCGCGTTGTCGTGGTTGTCCACCAACGTTTCCCCTCATATGCTGTAGGCCTCTTCAGGGTAGTATATTATAATAATATAAGACTGATATTAGACCCTGCTACTACTAATATGAGACCCTGAAGAGGTCTCCAGCAGCGGAGGGGAAACGTAGGTGGATAACCACGACAGCTACCCAAAAAAACATATTACCAAGAGAACCATGTTTAATATAGACCTAACGTAACAAATGGGAAGTTTGTCGACCAGTAAAATTTAAAAAAAAATTCCATTCACCAAGGTAATACCAAACCCAGACCATCAAATGAAGCCTCATCATCATCATGAGATAACAATCCTATGCTTGGTTTGACAAAGTTCTCCACGAAATTCTCCGATTGCCTTAACTCTTTGTATTTACGCTTTTCTTCTCCTCCACATCCTTCAGTACTTGCCCCAAATATCTCCTAAGAAGTCCGCCTTTACCATTCAATTTTCTCTAGACGACAGACGCCCACTTATTTCTGTCATACAGAAAAACAATCTAAGCCTAAGCCTTAATAAAGCACAACACAAAAGCGGGATGTGAAATCGCGACCGGGCTGCTTTGGGAATAATATGACGCTGATGTAAATACACGTAAAACACTAATAGTCATTTCAAAAATTTTCTTTCTTCCGCATTTTTTACCTTTGACGCGGATATGTCCTAGGAAAACTTGCCTTACAATTGCAACCAGAAGAAACGCAGTTCCTTTCACCTTGACCCCACAGACTCTGGATTTGTAGTCACAAACGAGGTTCGCGAGAAATTCAAGTCCATCCGAATGCATTTATGAGAAACATTCTGGAGATCCTCAAGTACTAGTGACAGAGTAGGAGGACAGGCAAAGGAAAGTCGCACTTCAGAAGGGGAAATAAAAACAACGTAGTTGCAGGAAAGTGCGCGTCAACAGTAAAGTTCATATGCATTTATTCTCAACTGCGACCCCGCCCTCCAATTCCTCAGCCTGTACCCCATTTATCTTCGGGAAACGTCGTCTTCCAGCGAGTTTCCCCTCGAGTCATCACGGAGGAACGAGCTCGAAACCCCTTCCCCACAACCCTCCACCCCATCCCTCCCGGCGCGGCCGGAAAAGTTGACAAAACGAGGGAGATTTCGCCTCTGACGTTCGCGCCCTTGGAATATCGACAATGCACACATGCGCGCGTCTTGAAGGAAGCGCCCAGGACCAACACACTCTCTCTCTCTCTTCCTCCTCCCTCCCCCCTCTTCTTTACCTCTGCATATGGCCCCGCAGGGAACGGTGGCTCCGCCCGTGAAAAATGGACACACCTACGGGTCTGCTCTCCTCATTTGTTTCCGACATAGTCGGCATCACATCAAAGGACTGTGAAAACATACAGGCGCGCTCAAGCACTGACACACATACACACGAAAAAACACGGAGAAAAAGACCTCGTTGCATTACGATGCGGCTTTAAAACGCAAATGAAAACAGAAAAAAGAAGCACTTGACATTTTCCTTTAAAGGCCGCATCCGTTTTTCATTGCAAGAGGTCGAGCATTGCTAGATTGAAGACAAAGAGCAAAAGAAGGTGGACGTTAATAATTCTGGCAGTTGAATAAGAGGAGATAGATTAAAGAAAACAAAGGGTAGAGAGTGATTTCGGAAGAAAAAAAAAGTATTATTTAACTAATGAGCTCTATTTTGTTCAATGTGCTTAGATACGGAAAGGGTAGCGTGATGGAGAACTGAATAAAAGCATTAATTTTTATAATTAATGTGATCCTTCCGAAATGATTAAAAATTCCAGTTAAATTTGATCCCTTTGTTATTTACTACAAAATTTAGTCCGGTGAGACCCGAATGAAACTTTAGGCCATCTATATCGTTAAATAAAGTAATTTTGCGACTGTAATATATTTAAAAATCACCAAACTAGTCCTAGTGAAGTTCTGCAGTTGTGTATACGTGTCGCATAGGCATGAAGTAGTGATTTTTTTTAGTGATCGGTACTAAATTGTTCCAGGAAAAACTAAATGAAGATATGAAAAGCTGATACCACGTTATTCGGGAGAGAGAGTTGACCTCTATCGCGTGGCAAGAGAAGCAATAAAGATTACATCTCGCTAGAATTTATTTTCCGGAGATACAATCTGCAAAAATAAAACTATCGATTGGGATGTTGATACCAATTTCCACAAATTGTGTGACAAAATCATGTTAACGTGCAGAAAACTGTAATGGTACTACCATAAATATTGCTGGCTTCAATGTTCAGAAAATTATGAGCGTTAAGATGAAGTCACTCTCCTCAACCTAAGAGCACTTCATTAAATCTTGATCTATTATTGAAATCCATTTTAGTAAAAGTGCACTTTACACTAGAGTACTCGCAGATTGCCGTTTTATGCAAATTTTCTAATCTACTCTGGCTCATTAGCATAAATATGTGACATATTAAACTGGGAAATGGGAGGGTGGGCGCAATAGATTTGCAAGTAATCGAGCAAGATATTTGACTAAAAATAAGCCGCTAAGATGAATGTGAATCAATGAGACTACTCTAAGATTGATTAACTTCATTCCTCAAGCTTTATTATTACATGGTCCTGTAACTTTCTCCTGATTCTTTTTTACCTATAAGTATCCCTCTTGGTTTTTCCAAGACATTTCTCCTTTTGTCTCTCTCGGAGTGCAGTAGTAGTAGTAATTCATGAATACGTAGTGTGCTAAGGTGTGCCCTATTCATTAAATTGTTCTTTTCAGTATAACGCTCCATAGAGTCTTTTCTAGTTCACCTCTTCTGCGTATTTCATCGTTTCTTACAGTTCATGCCCATTTCATCTTTGTGCCCTTTTCAGAATCAGAATTCAGAATTCTTCAGCAGGTTTAGTGGACTTCAAGTCTTTTCTGGTCCGCTTTCTTAATAGACCGTACTTCCGATACACCTACTTTAGGTGCCACTGCCCACATCAGAAAGCAATAAAAACTTGGCTAATTGTACTGAAATCAGAAAAAAGCTTATAAGTTTATCATTAATTACATGTTTTGTATCTGTATTCTTATTTTACATAATTTCATTACATTATTTGCATGTGTATTTATAATTTTTTTTTTAAATGCCCTTTATCCTCGGATTCTTTTTGCGTTGAACTTTTTATCTTCTGTCTTGATATGCCAAGAGAGTTTTAAGTGCAATTAGACCTTAAAACTTAGTCATTGTTGAACCACAAAAAGTTTAGGCACTGATCTTCACCATTTTCTAATGATAATCGGCAGAGATAAAGAACAATGTTTGTCTAGACTTGCGTTAGTCAAAAAAGGCCGAGGACCACTGGCCTAATGCAAAACTCGATTTCCAATTCTACCAGGATGGTCATAAATAGCTGATCCCGAACGAAATTCCATGCACTTTATTAAGGATCATTTAAATATCACATACGCCAAATAGCCAAGGATCAAGTCAAGGAACGTACTTTCTCGGTTTCCATCAAATATTACTCGTGGGTGGAGAGATTCGAAGAAAAAAGTGACGTCGCCTAAATGAAGCACCTGAATGAAGTGATCAGGTTCGTGACGATAGTATTTCATCTTCCTAGGCGAAGCGGGTGAATTGAAGACAAGTACTGTATCCAGCCGAAAGCAAAAATAAAATCTCGCTCGACGAGAAAATTAAACGAGCCTCGGGTGGAAAAAGCGGTCCTCTTTAATTATCCAACCTTTCGAGGATCGCACCTTTTTCAGCGTCCGCGTTGTAATCGCACACGCATGCGCGCGAGACACCTCTTGCATGAATATCGGGAACGAAACTCACGAACTCTACGAGATGAGGGACGAATCTCGAGGGAAGGGGATTTCATTCCGACTCATCCCTTAAGCAGGCTGCATGCAGAAGTCGGAAACGGAGTCGAGTGCCACGGAGTTTTTTTTTATATTTCGTTTTTTATTTAATCGTGCAATATACAATATACTCGCGCGCGCTCCGCCTCGAGTCATCGCATTTATATTCCCCGGTTTTGCGACCGCAGACTGCTGTGGCGACTTTCGGATGAGTAGGGTAAGAGTCGAGAGATGACACGGAGGGCGACCGTGAATACAGAATTGCCCTCATTTGAAATGACAAAGGCGCAAACCACCGTGACAGAAACCGCACAACCCAAAGCAGCAGCCACTGATGACGGCACAAAATTACCTAACCCACCCTCTCTCTCGTCCTTTCTCTCAATGCTCGCGCGGTCTTAGGTACAAATTCACGAGTGCACGTAAAAGGGGTGGTCGGGGACGATTTAGAAGGCGCGGTTGGAAATATAACAGGCAAGACCGCAGAAATTATCCAGTACAGCCGTGCAATATGCACTCCTCCGGAATAGCGCACGGACTGAAATATGAGACTCGACCGCTTACGGCGGTAGGGTGATAAAAAGAGATTTAATCACCCCCACACGAGATGAAAAAATGGGTAAGCACCCTGTAAACAGCAGTTACCGCGCACACATCTTGCGACGAGCGGAGTGTGAATCGCCCGAGGCGTCCTCCTGTGCACACGACTCGGTAGCGAAGGTGGGCGAGAATTGCCCCGCCCCTCCCCCGGTAGGGGGCAAGTTTATAATGGGGTCATATCCCCAGGCCACACTCGCGAAGACGGCAGTTATCACTTCAAAATTTTAAACGTTGACGAAATCCGTAAGGTATTTATATTATTGTGACGTTAGGGGCTTCCTCGTGCTGCACGCGAGGGTTTATTCCCCGGAGGAGGAAAATGAGATTTTCAGCATCGTCAAAGTCACGTCGACGGCACATGCAAAGAGAATGTCACATCTCGGATAAGGCGCATATCTACGAAAATAAGGAATCTTTTCATATTAATTGTGATAAGTTTATAATTGAGAGTTGCCTTCAACTATCCAAATCTTCGATCGTATTCTCGCTTGCCAGTGTCTATATTTTTTAATGTTTAAAAGTTTGCTTTAGTTTTAAGCATATTCGTCATTACTAATTTTATGAAAATATTAAAATTTATCAAACATTTAAGGCTAGTCTCAACTCCATCTCATCATCTTAATAGGTATTGGTAGGGTATGCTACTGTATGCCTATTAACCAGGTCTTCCACTTTAAATGCTTTTCCGAGTGCGTCATTGGTAGAGTTGTTTTTAGAGGTACATGAGGACACACATGATTGCCGCGTGAATACTACTGTAGCCAAACACTCCGTACTTCATATGAGACGTTTTACCTCCTTCTTAGTTTTAATAGGTTTATTCCCACGCTGGGTTTCACTCCATCCTACCCCCTTCAAAAACATTCTTCCAGTGGCTTCTCAGGTACCCGTTGATTTGATAGGAAAACCCTAAGTTACCTCAGATCTCGGTTGCCTCTTCAAAATCACTATTATTCTAGGAAAATGAAGATAAATTAATCCGTTCCGAATGGTAATTACTTACTCCTTACCACTTTGAGTTAAAGAGGTCAATTTTAAGCTGAAATCTATTTAGAACAAAATAGGAAAATTAATTTTTCCTTTTTCAAGCCCGAATTTCTGAGTACAGAGCCAATCGTTGAGTAAAACAAGATCTCAAAAAACTCAGAGTAAAAATTCTCTCAATTTGGTTACCTACGCTAAGAAAACACCCGTTACCTTGGATGTTGGTAAAAATGGACTTCTAATGATACGATTAAGAAAACAAAGTTTTTTTGCCTGCCAAGATAGCCTTTTACAGAATAGGACTTTCGTTGCTTGCATTATACCAGGTACGGTAGAATCTCACATGGAACAAAAAGGAGAGAGAGAGAGTCGATTCACTGCCCAATTCACTGAGTCTTGAATAATGCGCTAATCTAAAGCCATTTCAAAGATCGTACAACAAATCATCTGCTGCGCCAATGATCCAAGAAGCTGCATTAAAATAACATCGTCACCATGCCCAGAAGTTATACCAGAGCGATAGGGTTAGCGAGCAGACTAGTGTGCTGACTTCTCATCCCAAAATCCAGATTCGTTTGTCACTCGATCGATTCATTTTATCTTCATCATTCCTCGGTAGCACCACATTTCGAATGCTTCCAGCCTGGACTGCTCTGCTGCTTTTATTGTCCATGATTCGCTGCCATATAGTAGAATGCTCCAGATATATGTTCTAATGAAATTTTTCCTCACTTCCACGCTTGTATTTGCAGTTGTAAGCAGAATATTCTTATGTTAAAATGCCCTTTTTGCTTGGGCAATTCTACTGGCAATTTCTCTTTTACTTCGCCTATTGCTGGTTACTTTTGCTTGGGCAATTCTACTGGCAATTTCTCTTTTACTTTGCCTATCGCTGGTTACTCGACTTGCCAGGTAACAGAACTCTTCCACCTCCTCGATGTTTTATTTTTTCACTTTAGTTTTCTTTTTATTGATCTTCAAATGGTATGTGGTCATAATTCTTTCCATATTCCCTAGTGTCATCTTTAAATCTCTTTCTGCGTCTGCCATGACTGTCATCGGCGAATCGTAGCATGCTGATTTTCTCCCCGTGGATATTCACTCCCAGAGACCAAATTTTTTTGACTTCTTGGATGGCTTTCTCGATGTAGACATTGAATAATACGGGAGACAGAGACAGCCTTGTCTCACTCCTTTTCTTATGCTTGCTTCTGTACTGATGGGTCCTGATTTGATTATGGCCGCCTGATTTTTAAACAAGATAACAAGTATTTTCTACAACATTTTGTGGATAACTCTTCGGTCATTTTATGACACTCCAATTTCGTTCAGAAACGTTATCATCATACGGGACACATATTACCATTACTCATTTTCATCCAACAAGCTAAGAGAAAGTAGAACCTGTTCTACTTTTCATCAAATATGCATAGGTATCATTCCTTATCTGGTGTTTTCCCACTCGTGTTTTGTGTAGAGAGTACTTCAGGTTCGGTACTCCGTCCAGTGGTTGGGACGCTAAGCCGAAAACCCCTTGGCGTCATCCGCTAAAAGGAGGCAAATGCCTAGTCAGGTTTCTCTTCGACTTTCCTCCGTTTCCACAAATATTCCTCGCCCAAAACCAATCTATTCTCCGTGACACTTTCATTGTGAGTGAAGTAGATTAAGGTCATGTCCAGTTGTCACTTTCGGTGGCAGCTGCGTCACAGGCATTGTCGTACTCCAAGCTTTCATACCCGTTGCAGGGCACGTCATCAGGGAAATGATTATTAAGAAGCGAAGATGCTGCTATTTATGGGGGACCCGTGTCCCCCCTCCCCCTGTCTCTTGGCCTTGGCTGGTTGCCGTTCCTTTTCACCGCTCCCCCCCCCGCTGCTGACGTCAGTGAGTTGTGCGGGTCGTTCACCTAGGAAGAGTTTCTTCCAGACCGCGCTAAGTCGAATGCCGTCATCTCTGTTGAAGTTCTGCGGCCTCTTCTCAATTTCGACGGCCTCTCGAATTAAACGAGGAAAATACGATTTTTCCCTCGAGATTTCCGACGAGAGCGGCACGAACGACTCCGAATGGGTATTCGGAGTCGTTCGTGAGGAGACATATGAAGATGGAGCCAAGATTGCCCGAAAACAACCGGACGAAACCGAAAGGATATGCCATGATTCCCTACGTTGCTGGATCGTCCGAACGCATTTCCCGCATACTTGGGAAAGCAGGCATAGAGACGCGGTTCGGCACGTTGACCAAAACCAAAGACATATTACCATCTGCGAAGGACCGGCTTCACCCTCTTCAGACAGAAGGAGTTTACGAAATACCGTGCACTTGCGGTAAAGTGTACATAGGGCAAAGCGGAAGGTCGGTAGCGTGCCGATTAAAGGAACATCGTAGAGCGATCCTGCGCGGCAATGGAAAAGAATCGGCGGTTGCAGACCACGCCCTCTCGGGAGAGGGCCACCGGATCTTGACCGAGGAGACGAAGGTCATCTCGAGGGAAAAATCGTATTTTCCTCGTTTAATTCGAGAGGCCGTCGAAATTGAGAAGAGGCCGCAGAACTTCAACAGAGATGACGGCATTCGACTTAGCGCAGTCTGGAAGAAACTCTTCCTAGGTGAACGACCCGCACAACTCACTGACGTCAGCAGCGGGGGGGGAGCGGTGAAAAGGAACGGCAACCAGCCAAGGCCAAGAGACAGGGGGAGGGGGGACACGGGTCCCCCATAAATAGCAGCATCTTCGCTTCTTAATAATCATTTCCCTGATGACGTGCCCTGCAACGGGTATGAAAGCTTGGAGTACGACAATGCCTGTGACGCAGCTGCCACCGAAAGTGACAACTGGACATCATCCACGCTGCGAAAACCTACGATCAGCTAGATTAAGGTCACCTCCACAGTTCAGTGGAGGAAAACTTAGTGTAACTGTAGTGTAATACACCTCAGCTGTTGCCCTTCTCCACTGAATGGCTACTACAATTTAAGATTAAAACTATATTAGCCGCGAAGGGTTAGTGTTTTCGACTAAAAAACTTTGAGTGGCCTGGAGAGTTCTACAGTCCCGAATATTAAGTTCTCATTTGGGGAGTTAAAGAAGATACCTCCCATTGATTTCAGTGCTAAAAGGTTTAATCACGGTTTTAAGAAAATATCCGAAAGAGAACCAAAACTTAGTTACATAGCGATGAGAATAGTTACATTATTATGAATCCAAAAACCTACTACCCAAAAAAATTTTTTATTCATAAAAATCATAGTTATATTAGCAGATATGTAAACGGTGAATCCGCGTACTAGCTGTCTTACAATTAAGTTTCAAGGCGTTGCAGTTACTTAACGGAAAACTTATCATTTAACGTATATTTAAGCCTGATGATAAATGCAGTTTAACTCCGTAAATAGAATACACATTGAAATTCAATCTTAGGCTATATTTCAGCATGTTGTTTTACTGAATACTTACTATGACCATAAATTAATGTCTAATAATCCTTTATATTTGGAATGGACTCCATCGAATCAAGAATACATAGTGTCACTTACATTTGGCCACGACTTTGGCCATGCTTAAGGATTATTATCTTTAGTTACGTTATGTATCCGAAGAAGTTGTAAGCTTTGTTTCGTAGAACATTCACTGATTTGAAAGTTAACGATAAAATATTATTGAAGTTTAGTTGAATTAGCAAATGTCCTTTCTCAATAACCTCTTAAATATCTTTCGATAAAATCATACTATTGACCATTATTATTGTTTTTAAGAACATATTACCTCATTTAATGCTTTAAAAATTTTAACATTGGAAATAATGCCAGTTTATAATCTGAAAAGCGAAAAAATTGGTCTAACTTAACCGGGATGTTAGATTCAATGCATTCTAAAATTAATTTGAAATGTAGTATTAACTGGGTAGAGAACTTCAAGACTGCATTTTGAAGTAACTAATCAATCTAAAACTTTCACAGTGGCTACAAAATGTGACATTTTCACTTGTAATGCAGCCTCAAATAATTGAAAAATTATAAATTCGTAAGTGCAAGAGATTCGCCTTCAACAAAATTAAAGAATATTCCTAATAAGCGTAGTAATGAACCTTGGAAAATTCCTTGGAACGGAATTAAAGTATTCGACAGAAGCCCGTAGGCCTGAGCCGCTCGATTCTCTATTGCAAAAGGTACGCACTCTGTTTACTCCTGCGCACAAAAGCAAGCCAGTGAATGGACCGCGAGACTATTTAAAATCAGCCAGTCGGGTATCCAAGTCCTAACAATGCCTCTCCACCCGCAGGGAGACAGTTCCGAACAAATTTAACGAGGAGCTAGCGGAGGCAGAACTTTCTGCCCTTAATCACATAAGAGATCCTCCAGGTAACGCCTGAAACAGCCGACTTTTATGAACTCAATTATTTCGTTGCCAGTGTCTCGTTGCGTTAGGGGACGAGAGCCGGCGGGGCGGAACTTTCAATCCTCAGGAAAATCTCACTACAAGTAACTGCGACCCTTTTCCTCCTCCCCGTCTGCATCAATGGTGACCTCTCCCCCAAGAAGTCATTTGTGATGGCAAAATTAAGTTCCTATTACGCGGTGCTTGCTCCAATTTTTGGAACCCGCAGTTATTTTGGTGTGGGATAGTGAATCCTTGATAATTCCTGGCTAGTATCCGCCAAACATCCAATTAATTTCTCCACTTTCTGTTAAGCATATTATTCCGTTCAATACTTTCCGCATATGGTTTCTTTGCCGTTTTAAATTGGAAGAAAACGCGACTGCTACTTTATCAGCACCTACCAATTATCAATACCCTGCAAGCTACACAAGGCCAGCGTGGCATAAGAATGGGAATGTATCCATGCCGTGCGTTCACGAATGAGACGATCGAGATCATATTATGTGCAACGACGATGCTGTTTCTACTGCTGAATAATTAGTCACTGAAAAATAAAGCAGGCTCACAAACAATAGAGCGTTTAATAATTGCATCAGGCATAAATTACAGATGTGGTGCAAAGTCCCAACACAAGTGTTTCATCTATAAATATGAGTGGAAAAATCGTCCATTTAAAATTAAATAGATTCCACATACCATGAGTGATAATTACAAATGTAATCAGTATTTCCGGAGTGATAATGAGTGAGGTTTAATCTTTGGGCTTACTTTACATGTCGAAATGAGAATCCTAATTATTACAACACAGACGTAATCATTACAACACAGTGTATAAGTTCTAGACATTTTACTGTATGTTTGGCATATGAAATGAAGCATTTTGTGACTTCTATATCCAGATATGATTGCATATTGAACTGACGTTTCTGGAATCCTTGCGTCTATATATTTATGTTTATAAAAAATTTCACAAACGTCGATGGAGTTTTTAGAATAGTTTAAATATTTTCATGAAATTAATTCAACCTTAAGTACATTACTACATCATACGGTGGCAGGGGTAACTATATGTAATTTCCCCATTGTGGAAATTAAAAGAAAACTGCTAATTTCACCACACTTATTTTTCTTTACGACACGGGTTTCAACAGTTTATGTCATCTTTTTGTGCAAAAAATGAAGTTTCATTCCATTATATACTCAAAGGATGGGTGTTGTGGTCAAGGAAGGGGGAGTATTTGGTTGGTTTCTCTTTGTGAAATCGGCAAAGTTTGTTCCTTTTCCACTAACTAAAATACATTAAATACAAGAAATGAAGACTAAGTACCTTGAAATCATGTGAACATTATTTCCACACCAATATATACCATGAATGGTGGCCAACTAAAACGTATTTACCATTAAGGTATTGGTATATTATGCGATGAAATCACAGAAAATATGCCTCGTACTTGATCCAAATTTCAGTGCAGGGGCGCTGTGTTTGAAACCGTCGGGATTATCTCTAACAGGTAACCAAGGCGTCACGTGGTATAAATAGGAATGCTTCGCAAATTTGGTCTACTAAAACCGCTGATTGCAACCTAATTCTTGGTTTACACTAGTGTAATATCTCAACTGGGGACTCTTTAGTTGGAATAGATGAGAAAAACTCAAGTGAAAACAATTAATGATGTTATAAAGAGCGATTCAGACACAATAAATTTTGAAACCATTCGTGTTCGAATCACGTGACTCCTTGGTTACCCATTAGAGATCATCCCGACGGTTTCAAGCACAACCCCCCAGAACGTGGATTTCCATGAAGCTATTGAATTGGACTCGGCCTTCCATACAATGCGGCTTTAATTAGCCTGACTTCAGCATTGCTTTCGGGAGTGAAATTACCATCGCGAGAAGCGGGGAGCCTTTAAGATGGGGACCTTACCGCCCCTCCCGGACCCCCTCGTGCCCCTTCACCCCCCTCCCAATCCATTCCCTTCGCCTACCCGACCACGACGCGTCGCGACGACCCGATCCCCGAGCACCCACTCTTCTCGCGGGGACGTCCAGCAGAAAGCGCTGCTTCGCCTTACAGCTGAGCGAAGCAGAGCGGCTAATGAAGGCCTGTCGGAGGGAGGGATGAAAGGCAAATCCCGCGATGATGAGCACAGGGGACATCCAAAGGTTTTTGTTTTCATCCCTAGACAAAGAGGAAAAAAGGGCTGGGGCTAGAGAAATGGTCCCAAGTGAAGGAGACGACCAACTCTTGTTTTTTTCATGGTGCGGGGGCCGTTCTCGCTGAAGGGACGGACCCCGACCATATTTTGCCAACTCCTCCTCATCCGGCGACCGTGATGGAATAGAGGTCAAGGGCCAGGGCCCGATGCAGCGGCCCGCGGCTGAATGATGTCGCCGGAGGCCGAAGGGATGACGTGAAAATTTCGCGCTGCGCGGGGAACGAAAATGGGAATGGAAGTAAGTTCGAAAAGGGAACTGTCACTCGCCACTCATACGATGTAATGGACAAGACACAATTCAAATGATTTCTTTTAAATTCATACTTAAAAATTATCCGTGACACTCGCGTAGCAGTAATGGGGAACGTGCACTATTTTTGATAACTATTTGAATGTGAAGTTCATTAGCTAAAATGTGCTTGGCGAAAATGTTGCTGAAGAATTAAGTTGTGTTACAAATATATTACTCTTTTAAAAGTGTACCTTTTCGGAAGCTTAAAAATATGACGTCACGGCACGGTATCACTATGGGCGTTGTATATCTGTTCATGCGTGGAGGTAAGTTTTTAAATGAATACCTTGCGAAAACTTATGCATTTACCTCATTTGTTCAATTCAATACACGATTGTATTTCGATTTTTATTTACGTAGTATGGATGACAACGAGCAAATCGTCTATAAATTATATAATGCCTTTATAGTGCCCAAGAATTTCTGCTACGTCTAAGAAATCACTGGCTTTTTTTAAGAAGAACGCCGCCATAAGGGAGTGAACCCAAGTAAATTGTCGGAATGTATATTAAACCTCAAAACTATATATTCGCTTCGCTTTCTTTTAAAAATAAGTTTCTGTCTCCGTAGCAATATGGCACCTCATATTGGCACGTCATATTTTCAGTGATGATGTTAAAAATATTTTGCGGACCCCAACTTACTATGGTAGACTGGACCATAATCACAAAATTAGAGAAATTGATTGCCGAACTGACAGATTCAAATGTCCTTTTTTCCTCGTACTACCTATTAGGGATATGAATAACGGTAAATATATCCAGTACGAGTGTAGCAATGGATAACATAGGTAGCTGCATGTTGGTATAAGGACTTATAGCTAACCCAACTAACGGCATGTTTTTGCATGTATGTTTTACTATTTTTATCTTTTTATTTTAATACCGTAGTTTTGAACAGTACCTATACAAGTACTAATCCTTTTTTATGCATGATATGTAGTGCATGTTTGGTGAGAGTTCACCCTCTGCCACACACCTATATGTTGGCTTGCAGGGTATTATGTAGATGTAGATGAACCTATACCGTGCAGTGACGTCAGAAGAAGTTTCAGGTCACGTGACTTTCGTCGATTTGGGGAACATTTTAATATCATTTATCTTTGTGGTTGGCATAGGAAATTTTGGCTTATATATTTAAATTTGTGAGAAAATTTCGCATCAAGTACATCATTAGTGTTCGATAAATAAATTTCATGCATATTCCCCATTGAATGAGCATCTGTGACTACTTCTCCTAAAAATTAAACAAATATTGTTGCATAAAACTGAAGATTATATGTTTTGCAGGAGTTTGAAGAAAGAAAAGTGAATTACCCTGAAGGGTTGGAGATAATATTGATTGATTTGACTGCGTGTCATGCTGCATACTAAATTATGACAAATATTGTCTATTATTTCATGGTCCGGGGAAAAGAGGATCCAGATATTGCAAGCAGGATTTTCAAATTGCTCTATACAAAGCATTCATTGCTTGAATAGTTTGAAGTGCTTATGTTGGTAAGAGGTTCTTCGACTAATATTTCCTTCTTCAAATACCAAATTTTCGGCACATAACCCTTTTTGGTGCAGAAATGTGAATTGCATGAGCATGGGTTATGCAGTAAAAAAGTAAATATGAGAAAAAATATTACATGAAATCAATTTTATCAACTCATATTTAATTGCTAGGAGAAGAGGAACTGATTTTTTCCTCATCTCATTTTCTTTCTTATCGAAGTCTGCACTCCAGAGAAATCTGGATTTTTACCTAGCTCGTTATAAAAAAGTTATCTGTTAGTTTTCTTCTCTTCAGAATATCTAGAATTTTATCTTTCTCATTATATAAAAGACGCTCCGATACGTTGCCGTCCCTTCGTCTCCTGGAGATCGTAATTGACACCCTGGTGCGAGAAAATCTAGCGAAAATTTCTCATCGACGGCTCCGCGATTCCCCACAAGAAAAAATGAGGCCGGGGATAGGCTTTTCACATGAAAGGTATCGGAAGCTCATGAAAGTAGACGGCACTAGAGACCCATTTCTATCTCTTTCGATCCCACGAACGTTCGCATCGCCCCCGGCATCCGATCCACCCCACTCCCGCCTGCTCTCCGATCGAAGAAACGTCGAGGAAGTGTGTCGACAGATGGAGTATTGGCACTGGTGCTAAAGGGCCGTTCGGAAAGGACGGAAAAAAAACAACTTTGCTCGTTGCGTCGGAGAGGAATACGGCCGATTTCATCCCGAATTGGAAAGAAATGGAGCAAATTCTTATGAGGAAAGAAGTTCTGGTTTGCGGAAACTTAGCTGCTCCAAAATGACAACGGGACCCTTTGAATAGCAAACAGTAGAGGCAAAATTTACCTCAACTGTCTAATGCCATCTACATATAAGACTAAATATTCCAATTAGTACCTGAATAAGTTTTAAAAAAACTACCGACGCATCTACAAATCTTTTTTTACATACACCTGTGCTGAATTCTCACGGACTCTGATAAGATTTCTCAGTTTTTCGCAAGTTGATAAAATACTTGACGTCAGGAAAGAGGAAGATTTTCATTAGCGATGTTTATTTAAAGAGCACAAATTGTTTTCTTACAGGTTAAAAAAATTTACGCCTTAAAATTTTTTCGAGTTGCTGCCTAAATTTTAATATCAACCTAATGTGTGTTTGTCATGAGAGAGGGCAAAGGGTAGTACCGGTGTCCCAAAATTTAGTAAAATATGGTATCCAACACAAGGTCAATTTCTGAATGCCATTGACGCAACATTGTAATACTTTTCAACACTAATGAAATGAGAGACTCCGAAAAGGATTCATTTGAATCTGAACCCAAGATCATATGACCCATAGTCAATATATCTTCCCGATTTTCTACTGAACACCTAGTTTATCATAAAAATTTGAGAATTTTCATTTTTAGTGTAAACTGGTAGGGCTTCTTTGAGCTTGGATAATTGAAGCAACGCTGAACAATTCCAATTGTAATGTACTGAGCAATTTATTAGCACACTGCAGCAATATCACTGAATACCACTCGGAGATACGCTAGCACGGTGAAACCATGTGTCCTTGTCTTACCCGCTCAGCAAGCGTTGTAGACCATTTTGGTGATCGTATTTTCATCGATCTTATTAGTTCGAGGGAAAGTTGCAATTAATTATTTATTGGAAAGTTTCTCTTAGATTTTTTAAACAAGATATTTTTCTTCTAGTACGGGCCCGCTGGCCTAAAATCATACACATTAATATCATTAAAAATATAATCATTTACTAAAAATAATGGATGATTTTACAGTTTATAGTTACTCTTAGTTCCTTATGAACTTAAAATTATAGATTCGTATCTTCGATGAATTGCGGAAGGGTGACTAATGCCTGCAGAGTTATTTCCAAAGGATTTTCGTTTTCAAATTTGATGCTTGAAATACCTAGGAGCTAGGAAAATGTGGATAAAATTTATTTTGCATATATTTCATGTCAAAACTTTAAGCCAACAATAGGCAAGAAAGAAAACGAAATGAAATGTCAGGAACCTTTGCGCATTATTCTTGTCGATTAGGAATATCTTTGGGAGGTACCGCACTCAAGTCCACTGAATTGGGACTTGCAAATAGTAGTAACATTGATCTAACAAGGCCAAGCATTCTTGATCAAGTATTTTCGATAGCAAAGAATTTTGCTCAATATACATGAAATTTCACCTCAAGGCAATAAATATATATTTTGTTTCGAAAAAGATTCATTAAATTGAGAGTGTTACAGAACGTTGATTACATTACCTGGTAAAAAAATGTGGTAACGCGTTGTCATATTCAAGTGTTTTATAGGTTTCATGAAGTTCTTCCTCGGAAATATAAAAAAATGGCGAATACTATCCGGTGATTGGTGGAAGCCAGGGACTTTGAGCACAAAACTAGGAGGTCCAAAGATCCCAACGTTTAAATCCTGTAATTCTACCTAAAAACATTGCTAGAATAAAAGAGAAATTAGTGATCCCACATTAAAACTGCATTTTGCCGGTGGTGAACGTGGCTTGATTACAAATTCATTCAATGAAATGCTGATTACCTCGATTTAAATTACAGAGGCTTCCCACATTTATGCTATTCCCATGCTCGCATGATTTGCGCATTTGCAGAATTTGACTGTAGACAAATCGTACACTCACACATTAACGCATTTTTAATTATAATTTGAAAGCATTCAGAAACGCACATATCACGGTCAAAACTTTTGGTTCATATTGAACTCGATGTTGTTTCACTAAATTTATCCGACATTTTTCTCATTATATAATAAAACATAAATTATGGCATCCGAGAAGTCATTCTTGCTCAAATTAACCCTTCGATCGAACGGCTAAGCGCACTAATACTAATAACACCTATTCAGGTGCCCAGGATATCAATAAATTTTAAATTCATCAATGAATTAATCAGAGGCTTAAATGAACCTAAGGTGATTTAAGAAACCGACCAAACACTGTAGCCAATTTATCTATGATCCATCAAGAAGAGCGAGAAAATACAGGGATGGGATTTATCAAAATCAAATATAGTGAAATAAAAGTAATATTTGTCCAAAATGGCCATGGAATTAAGATAAATATTGCTAAAAATGACTATCTATTTTAGTTTGAAACTATTGTTGCCTAGTTTTTACCATCTGTTAAATTCATTTTATCAACTCAATTTTTCTCCTTTGCAGATTTGGCCACTTATTCCACATAACTGAATGTGGAAGTGACGCATACGAAGGACACGGTTTAGATTGGAAACCGAAGTAGCGTTTTCGAAACCGTCTTCCATGAATGACATTCTTGGAATCGGAGCTTAGAAAAGATGGTTCAATGAACTTTCAGCCGTTAGGGCATGTTAAACACCAGCCTACTACTATTCTAAGTGATTAATACGAGACCTTTGCACATTTTGTTTTCATTCGCTCCTCCCGCAGGGTAACCACCATGAAGCCAGTCTTTCTCAAACCTTGATTTTATTGCCTCACTTTCCCCCTGCTAATCTCACAGCTGCTTCGATGCACTTAGCTCTTTCTATTCATTTTGTCCCCGTTAACTTTCCGTAATAATATTGTTCATATGCTTTCAGTCTAATCTTCAATACGGCAGCTATTGTTCACAACGCGATATTTCAGGTAAAACATTCTTCAGACATGTGATCGTGGCAATTAAGATGTAAAACAATTGTATCTATTATGATTTAATTCTTTTCCGGCGAATTATTTTCGTAAAGTCTTCTCGGGCTACCACCGAGTTAAATTTTGGTATAACACTAACGCTTCAACGGACGATTCCTCCATCGTCTTTAGGATGAGTTTTTGATTCACTCATTGACACCGCTCACCCTGAAGACGATGGAAGAGTCGTACGTTGAAATGTTGGTGTTATACCAAAATTTAACCCGGTGGAAAGCTCGAGAAGACTTACAATACAAAACTATATCTCTTCTTCCATTTAATTCATTGCCAAACCCTGGCAAGCAATCATAGTTTAAATAATGTGAAGTAATAGCGCGGGAGGCAATGCATGAACTGAACAGTGAAATGCTAGCCTAACTTAGAGAAAATACCAAGCAAGGGTTAACGTTGGAATTGTAGTGAAAATGCGCGCACAAAAAGGTTGAAAAAAGCGCTGCGGGACCAAAGTGAGCAATGGAAAATTAGGAGAGAGAGAGGGCAAAATAGAGGAAAAGAGGGCGAGAGGGAGAGGTTAAGGGAGAGAAATCGGTGAAGGGGTGATAGATTTATCATTCCTTTCCCAGCGCCGATGGTAAATGTGGATAAATGTTCCGACATTCTGCGGGATCAAAAGGGCAGGCTAATCATTCGGACGAGATCGAAGGGAGCAGTCAGTAGAACGGGGGTGGAGGGGGATAGAAGAGGGTGATAGACCGACCGGCCGGCACAACCCCCGCACCACCGGCGGCGGTATTCGGGAGCGGCCGCTCAGGAAATGTTTCCAGGCACTCGATTGCACGGTGGTGCGGTACACAGAGGAGTGGTGAGGGCAACGAGGAGGAAGGAGGAGCGGTGGAAACCCAGGGGGGAGCGTTGGAGACGATAGTGGGGGGGAGAAAGGGTCACCATGGTTCCTTCTTTCTCGTCCAGCGAAGGGAAAAATGATGCGCTAGGGATGAAGGGTCAAGGGACGAGAGAAAGGAAGCGGAAACCTAAGTCCGTTAACGTTTCCACCAGGTTTAGTTCCGGTTCGTCAAATTCCAAGGTTTATATCCACCGCATTAATTTCAGCATATCATAATACTTAAAACATCAGAAATCATAGAAAATGCACTAGTAAGGCCTTTTTGTGGCAAAAAGAAAGTGTAAAACCGCAATATTTTACGTAATCTATCGCAAAATGTACACAAAAAACGAAGGAAAGTAATTAAAAAATTGCTTTTAAAAATTATAAAAGATATTTAAATGGAATGTGATTAAGAAAGTAAATTCAAATAATTGTTTATAGAAATCTTTGTGAAAATCCACAATTTTGAACACGAAATTCTATTACTGTTCACTATTTCAGGCATCACGTAGTGGAAGTGAGACATATTAGGTGAGTAAAAAATTTAGCACTTTTCGAGAATATTATATTTAAAATTAAAAAATTGCACAGCACGTGTTTCGGCTTACTACGCCATCATCAGGTGTACACTTTCAGGTGAGTGTACACCTGATAATGGCTTAGTAAGCCGAAAAACGTGTTGTGCAATTTTTTAATTTTAAATATATTTTGGAAAAGTGCTAAAGTTTTTTACTCTCCTAACAAAATTCTATCAATGAAATTTAAGCGAAACCCGATCGAGGAGAATCCCATCCAAAGAAAGGACAATCAGGTTGTTGTAGTACCTGGAAGTTGGCTTCCCATACCGGATATTTTGACTATAACCCGTGGAATTCCATAGTATCATTAAACTCAAAATTACTTCGTCAGTGCCGAACGGAAAGCATTTTAAAGATGGTATATCAAATCATGGACCCCTTAGAATCTATCATTAAGAGTAGGCTAATGCCGATAAACAGAAGTGCTCTCCACAATTCCAGAAATCCCTCCTGTCAATCTTTAACTACCCAATTAAAGTATATGGTTGCGGTTAATTATTACCACAATAATTCGTTAACACACTGTTCTTTCATGCACAGAAATTTAAATGATAGATCTCTATTTCCAGGCTAATTTTTATGGAGTTGTCTCGTCGATTAAACATGAACCACATGCAGAGAGCATGGGACATGATTCCGGAAATATTCCGGACGCGTTCCGGGGATTTTAAACCTGCATTTCCGTCGCAATCTAGAATTCCAATCATGAGCGCGAAAATAATCCTTACCGCCGCAATGAACGGAGAAAGTGGAAGCTTTCGGAGTTGGGGAACCGGTATAGAAGAGAAGGGGTTGTGGGGCGGGGGAGGACGAAAGGAACAGGAGGGGAGGGAATGAAGAGGAAGGATGAAAAGGAGGAAAGAATTTTGAGGGAAAAAAATGGAGAAATGGAGGAGGGGAGTGGGGATAACGGTGGAGAGGAGAAAAGGGCATTAATTTTGGAGCGGCAGCAGTGGGAAGGAGGTTAAATTGCCGTGGCGGAAGAGAGGAAAGAAACGGATGCGAATGCTTCAGCAGAGAGAGGGAGAGAGTGAGCCAGACTCTGGAGGAGGAAAATCAGGAGAAATCCATAAATAACTTCAGGCATTCAAGGAAAGAGGGTCACAATAGTACTTTTTGGCGGCACTACATTCCGGGAGCGTGAGGTCGAGCAGTCTGTTAAGAGGACCGCATTCTTGCACGGGGAAAATTGGCCGTCCGCATCATTTCGACGAGTAAAGCAGCCGAAAAGTAAATTACCTTATATTCTCTCCGATTCAAGAGCCAATACCACTTGAGTGGAGACAAAAATATTTCTGAGCAGAGGTAAATAAAATACCGGTACATGTACAGTGAAAGAAGCATCTAAGATAAATGGCACATCAAAGATCAAAGGCAATGACATTTCAATTCAATCGTCGTAAATAATTCACAATTACATGCGAAGCACCTCATGAAAATTTCCTCAGTCATTACTTTGAATGATTGATGAGGCAATCAATGGAGATTGATTAATTCCTGGAAAAATTCGTCAGTTTAAAAACATGGCCATTTCTGCGGCAGAAGCACTTTGTGATTTAATCGACAATTTTTCATTTGTTTTCAGATTTGACATAAGCATCAAATACACGGCCAAACGTTATTCACGCTAACTAAAAATGATAGGAGAAGATTATGAATATTTTATGGTATGATTAGTGGCACTAAGATGATTGGATCTTGCTGGATCACTGCAAGTGCGAGTAATTTTGTGCAGTTATGTACATAATTAAATAGATAAAGATAAACCGCAGCCAGTCCTGGTCACTCGAGATTGTTAATCCATGAAGTTAAGTTAACCTCACAATGGTATGAAGCAGTGAACGAACGTCTCAAACTGTTATTCAAATGATTTTTTGCAACCCAAATACAGCCGATTTCATTTTTATTCATTTTCTACTTAGCTATTCAAATGCTCGATAACTATGAGCAGGCTCACTCAAAACCGTAGATACTTTTAAAAACGTAAATTAACATCTAGAGGTCGGAGTTGGGCAATAAATCTGCCACTTACGATATTATGCCTTATTTCGCGTTAGCAGCAGAAAAATTTAAACCGATAAAAATATAAATACTGGAATAATGGAGACGACCAGGATACGTAATTGCTCGTGTGCTCGACCAATTATAAGGGCGGCGCAAGAGTAGTGGTGAGAAATTTCCCAAAGGGAGCAGGGTACGATGACTAACTCTCCAAATGGAAAAGGGATATTGGGAGGGAAACGATTGTGAACCACTCAGATGTGGAAAAGCAAGATGTCAGAAAAAGTTCGGCCTCGAGAGGAAGCGGGAGTGAGGTGAAGTAAGGGGTAAGGTTAATAAGGAGAGAGAGAGAGAGAGATGGAGGAGGGAGGGAAGAAGGGAGTAGGAGGAAATGGGCTGAAAGACGAAGGATTGCGAAATGGTGGGATTTAGAGCTAAGTGGGGAGAAGGGGGAGGAGGAGGTAGGTGGATGAGAAGGAGTTCCAGGGGGCCCGGAAGTTGAATGAGGAACACGAGCAAGACGGCGAAAATGGAAATGAAGCCCGAAAGTAGGAGAAGGGGATGAGATCAATCTCCGCGGCCACAATCCCAGCTTCAAGGTCAGGAATGAAGATGCGAAGCATGTAACTGACGAGAGGAGAAGTAGACGGAGCATTACGGGGACAAAAAGGAGGATTGCATTTGTTGGGCATGAATGGAATGGGTGATGACGCGGCGGGAAAATTAATGGCTTTGGAAGATTAAAGAAAATATGCCAGGAATGCAGCGAAAAGTGGAGGATGCCAGAGGAATAAGAGGAGTGTTACGCGAAAGTCGAAATTAATTCACCGTCGCAATTGAGTCAGGTTGCAGAGCACTTTAAGGAAATAATAATGAGGGAAGGAATTGAGTACATCTCAGCATCATTTGGTGCTTGCGTTGTCGAGAGGATCCGGAAAGCGGATTAAAAAAGGCACAAACGAGATAAATTCATTCTCCATGACTGTGAAAGACGAGGACCCAATTTTATAAATTATTAGAGAGCACGCTTAGAACGACGGAATACGGTCCAATTACCGTATCTAGTAAAGGACATTCATTTGTTCTCGAATTCCATATTCCAGCCCATTCTTCAAGTGGAAAAACTTCTCGCAGATGGAGACATTCGTTGGAGTTACGGTTAACTGAGGACCAAATGGGTCCCATCAATATTGGGTAAATACCTACTGCAGGCTTTCTCCTACAAAGTATTTATTGGAAGCTCAAGACGAAAGCCATGGAGTGCCAAATTCTGCCGGAACAGCGAGCAGTTTTTGCCTCCCGCGATACCTAGTACTTTAACAAGTTTTCTACTTTCCAAATAAATATGCTATAAAGCGGGAAAATATAAAAATTCCAGGAAGTTACGACTCTGAATAAGAAACTGCCAGTCCTAGAAGAGAGGTCGATGAGCGGCAAGGGCCGTTTTATGGATGGGCCACGATGGAACGCAAATAAAATGCTCTCCACGAATACGACCTCGTAATAGCTATTTTTGCTCGATGCCTGCCCTCTTCATGCCTTAACTGTAACACGCGTCACAAATGCTGCAAACTCTAAAGAGGTCCTAGAGTTACTAACCTTCTAGCGGCTTTTTTATCTAACATGTTTCATTTAGTAGCCTAGTTGTTCGTCAAAAGTGCATGTTTGGTGATCTTTACCCCCTGCCATACACACTCTTTCGCATTTTCTTGCAGCGTATTGCGTAGACGTATTGCGGGAATGCAGATATCAAAAGGGAACTCCTCAAACGTATACACCATTATTGAGCACGCATAAGTTTCATTTCCTGGACCCAGACAAGGCGAGAAAAACTCTCAAGAGGTAAAAAAAAACGTTTTTGGGAGAAATTACAGCGGAAAATGAGAAGCCAGAAAATAATAATAGTTGGACTAAAGAAGAGAGGGGATAATGAGGCAGAAGCCGTGATCGACTGGCTTCCCCTTTTATTCATTCCGACGGCATGAAACGATACACCCTTGATGCTCAATCCGATCATTAATCGCATCATATTTAACAATGGGGCGGAAGAACGCACGGTGGGTTTCTCGTGGAAAGGAAATATAACTGGCCCGAGGTGGAGTGAAGGTGCCTCCATTAACTGGCTGATTTATCAAAAGAATCAGTAAATTGTTTGGAAACTCGCCCAAAAGAAGAATTTATACGCTAGCGGGGCATAATGGACCGGAACAATGTAAAAATTAGGATGAAAGAAGAAGAAAATGACAAAATGGGATATATATGTACATTTATCGGTTTATAACAAGGGATACAACACCAAACTTTGAGGAGAATAAGGGCCAAACTTACCGGCCCTGCCTTGAGATATAATTTGATGATGAAGGTGGTGGTCGAGGGAAAAGTGAACAGAAAGAATAGCAAAGGAAGGTCTCCTATGATATACATGGTTCGTGTTGTTAACAATATATTACACGACTACTTATATTATTATGAATAGGATGGCCAATAATCAAGTGGAGAGTCATTAGGATTGATGACTTGCAATAATATACATAAAATATATCAATAATAGTATATCTTGCAATAATATTTAGCAAACTTTTTAGACTTAAATTGGTGGGACCACATTGCGATGGCTTGAAAGTAATTTCACTTTGTAATATTCTATAGAGGGTTTCATTCCTTCCGACTCGTGATTTCGACTATTGCACAGTCATAATCAAGGTCATTACATCCTTGATAATGACAGTGTAATAATCTAAACCCCGAGGAGGAAGAAATAAAATTTTCTGTGGAACAATACTAAGTGACATATTATTTCCAACCTATCACTTGTAACCATGATTGTGACATCATGGAAACATAATGATTTTAATAAAATTCAATAAACGTAAAAATGCGTAATAAAATAGATACAATAAAGCAGATGGGGTACATCATACGCCAGGAAAACGCCAAATCCTTCATTATCGATAAATGACTGATAGATAGTGAAAAATATTCTTGGAACGAAATAAAATTTGTTGCCCAAAAAACCCTGATTATGGGAAAATACCTAGAACTGTACTTTTGAGCCCACAATGTCATTCACTGTGATCGGATAGGTATTCGAGGCGAGTTACGGCCATTGCAATTTGTCTCTGCGGCTCTGCGCGTGCGGAGGAGAACTCGGTGCCCACGATGGGCGCGGAATACTTCACCTCAGCCGAAATCATCGAGGGACAATACACGCACCCTTAAAGAGGAGTGAAATGAACCACCGTGGTGGAACGATGTGGGAGACGAGAAAGGAAGAATGATGATGGGGTAGGAAAATGAGAGGAATTTGAGAAGAGGAGAAGACAAATTACTAGCTACGCACAAAGAAGAGTATGAAGATGGATAGTCGAGGGACTGAAGGAAGGAAAACGTCGCGGGAAGAGAAAAGATAGGGAGGGATATGAGGCGATAGGAGAAGACAGGGAGAAAGAAAGGACTACATCATCCGCAAAGGGAGGAAATGGACCAAGAGGAGGAAAGGAGTATAAAGGGGATAGAGCGTCTGGGTTCCTACGCAAGGGAGCTTACTGCACGCTCTATCTCCCACGGCTTTTCTCTTCACCTTTTTTGTTTGGAGTTTGGAGCATAAAATGCAATCCTACATAACGATACACTCATCTCGCCTCTTCCCCGCAATGAGGGTTTTTTATGGATTCAATACGTCAGTACTCTCCTTGTTTTTTTCGCGGTTTGAGTCACGAAGTACGAAAGAGAAAACACAGCGTCAAAATACGACTATTGTTACGCAGATGCGGAAGAGGAGACGGCACTTTTCCACTTTCCGTGATGGGAAGGACGCGCGCACAAGCACTCTAGCATGTACAAATGTATTCGAACAGGCACACACGCACAAACACAATCCTATAAAATGAAATGTCTTTTCCCGCACGGCGAGGATTGGCTCTCGAGTTTCTAAGTATCCTCCGTCAAAAACTTCGCATCCTCAAGAGATTCAAATATGTTTCCGTGGTCCAAAATAGAAAAAAAGAAGAGCAAACTGCGCCTCTCCCAGTTAGCTTCCTATGGGGGTAGAAATGGAGTAAACTCACTACAGAGGTCGGTGATACGTCGGGAAACCCTGTTGAAGGGATGGGGGAAGGTGAAAGAAAAAGATGAAAGGCTTCAACTATTTTAGCTACCCACAAAAAAGAAATACATCTCGCTGCCTCCAGTAAGTACTAAGCAATAAAACATCTCACAAAAATCCCTCGATGATTTTTTCTTTAACTTTTCCACTGCCTGCTGCTTCACATAGATCTCTTTAGCTGAACAAGTCCTAAGAGTAAAATTGTGAATGGATAGCTTATAGCAGCTTCACATACAGCAATATAATTATTCAACATATGATATTTGTGTCCGAGAAGTCCAAAAGAATTTACATTCAAGAGAAAATTTACAAAGGTTTCACATTGCGATGGACTGGAAGAGAAAGTATAGTGAAAAATAAAACTAAAGAGGGAATATTTACGGCATTGTGTCACTAGAAAATATTAAAAATTATGGTGAATACCAGAATGAAGATTAAGTGGAGAACATATGATCACTAAGCAGCAATAATTTAATGTCAGCTAAAACGCCGAGGAGGAATGCACCAGTGATAGAAATAGGGTTAGCAAAACACTAGATGGGTAGAAAGGTTGCTGGTTTAAATTCCATCTCAACCATTGGTGTTACATCAATACTAGGATAATACTGAGGAGTTTGACCAGATAGATGATGCATTGTATACTTTGCATTTACTAGCTTCCTACTTTAACTATTACGGAAGAACACATAAAAAAAGGTATAGCTGAATTTTCCGGTCAGGTTAAACTGATATGTTTCCCTATCCCTTCTGAGAATATGATTAGCTCATATTTAGGCGAAATCATTCCTACTAACTTTATTTCTAAAATTTGAACGCGGGCATTTCTTATTTAGTTCCAGTACCCAACGCAATTCAGACTACAGAGCATCAACATCTTTGGCTCTGCTGCTGCCGTCTGCTACTTGACTGGCTGTATGTCAAATCTGTTGACGCAGACATCAGTCAAAATTCTTGAAAGCGAGACTGCAAAAGGGAGAGAGGCATGGATAAGAACAAGAAGGGAGGCTTAATGGAAAGAAGGAACGGAATGGATTCCAGAATGCAAATAAGGAAGGCGAACGCTGTGACAGATACTTCGCTTCTAAATCTCTACAGGTCCAAAACGTAACCGTGCAAACTCGTCAAGGCTCGGAAGCAGTAATTTAATGGATAAGGGAGAAAGATAAATAAAGGGAAACAGAGAGAGAGAGGAGGGGAAAGACGGAAGGGAAATTACCATAAATAAAATTCGTAGCGATGGCAGAAAGAACAAAGCAGAACGAAATTGTTCATAGTGACGAATGACTGAAATCATTGCATTCAACATGGCGTTCAACTCGTTTCCACCCGGAACGAAAAAAAAAGAGGGGCATGGGAATAATCGGTCGCTGGGTGGAAAGAGAGGAAAGGGACGGAACGAGAGCGTAATCACAATGGGAAACACGACGGCATTCATTTGTTTAGAAATTACGCGCAGGGAGATCGGGGTGAGGGAGAACAATGTGTGGATGACGTGAGATCCATTTTCGGAAAAAAGGCGCATGCACAATTTTAAAAAAAATCGATATAATTTTGAGGGTGAATATTTTTCGGTTTTTTCGACTGAGAACGCAAACAAAACAGAAGAGGTAGAGGAAATTAGAGCACCGGAAAGGGTGCTAACGATAAAGGCGGGGTTGGTTGATGGAAATTTCAACTAAATGTATTTTTTACTATGTTTGCTACATATGTATATATTTACTATATATTTTTACTACATATATATTATTACTATATATTTAATATATATATTTTTTACCATTTTTTACTAAATATATATATTTATTTATTTACTATATTACTATACTATATTTGTACCGCACATAATTATATTTACTGGAACAGGGTAGATAAAAGTGGTAGAGGATGGTATGGGGAGAAGAGTAGGTGCTGATCTCCATGCCGGAGAATCCTCGTACGAAACCCGGAACTAGTCAAGGTTTATTAGCTGTGCAAGTGTTTCAGAAAGTGCTGCATATAGAGCACTTCTAGTATAGTACTCAGATGATACGTTAACCTGTAGAATCCTCAACACCGTCAGCTAAGTTGCCGCATTACAGGAAAATTGAAAATTTTCGCTCTTAATTTAATATTAGCTCAAGTTGACTGTACAAGGTTTGAATTTGTAGAATTTCTCCATGATAAAGGTGAAGAAAACTATTCCGTTCCATAAAATACTCCTTTTTATTGGAATTGCAAAATTGGTGGGCTATTGGATATGCCTACAGTTAAAAATGGAAACAATTTGGATAGTCCTTCTCTTAATGATGGTCTTCAAGGGGTCTACGGTTCAACATCCCTATTGACGAAACGAGTACTTAACTTGAACTATCCTCCGACAAGAACTCAAGTCGTTACCGTAATCACTTTCGATAAAATAGCCAACTAACTTACGAAATTTGAACCCTAACCCTCAGGAAAGGAGGGGCACCGAAACATTCCTCTCTCTTTTTCAAAAGAGCAAGCTAATACAAACGCCAAAATTCTATCCAACCTACATTCGTTTCTAATCTATGCCCAACTATTCAACTTTTTCAACAAATGTGTTGGTCAACTCTCTTTAGGAGACATATATGTGTTACGCAATGTGGTTGAAGGGGAGATGTCGGTTACGTTGGATGTCGGACTAACGGTTACGATGCACAGATAGAGTGGGGGGGGGGGGAAGTTCATTCATTCACTGCTTTGGGAGTTAGATATATTACAATATTATTCTTTGCTTGAATGAAACTGTAGATGCAAATAATAAATGAACAAATAACAGTATACACATGCACTCATAGGCATTTATAAAAACTATTTTATGTCATTCACAAAAGAAAATTATTAATTAACAGCGATGAATAATTTTAAGTTTAGGGGTGGAAGTTATAGAGAATATAATGAAGCTTTGCTGGGAGTGAGATATGGCTAGAATATGGTGATAAATCAGCGTCATATACTATGTGGATGGCCCATTATAGTAGACCCTCGCTTTACGATGGGTTTCATTCACGATGGATTCACTTCCCTGAATACTGAAAATTTTAACAGGCAATGATTTTTCTGTGGCTTTTGAAATTACTATTTTAGACACTGAAACTTTCTAAGTCACTATGGTCCAGTAGACTTCGTGTCCATACTCTATAGTGTACCACTGAATGCACTGGTGTTGATGTAGAAACGCCGATTCCTCGACCTTTACCGTTGCAATTCACGTTATGAATGGTTTTGTGAAAAGGATTAACATCGTAAGGCGGGGGTGTACTGTAGAGCAATTAGCATCCACTTGACGTTGAATCGATCGACCCGACCATTCGTTCTCAATCAGAGGGTTTCAATCGTTCACGACCTAAGATAAGGTGAGATGGGGATGAATTCGCTCCTCTGGGCCGGAAACGGCAATCCATTCTCCTTTTTTCTTTATCTTTGCCATCGCCACCTCTCCCCCCTCCTCTAAACTCACCCCCACCCACCGTTTTCTCCCAAAACGCTCGTCAGGGCTTTCGCGGACAGATCTCGTTTGCCTCCCGTCATCGCGGACACAAGCCGCCCGCCGAGCGGGATCGTCCCGCCCGACAGAGTTGTCACGTGAGCCATCCATTTTCTTCCCTCCAGCGCCGGGAGGTCCTCGTCTTAACGTCCAACCCGTCGTTAATAACCTCGACGGAGATGGGAGCGGGTGGGAGAAAAATAAAGCATTAAAGTCGGAGAGAAAAAAAAAGATTGAATACCTCAGGGAGAGGGGGAAGAGAGGGGGGAAAAAATGAAGAATGCAAAATGGTTACTACGCCCAGAGAAGAGTGAAGGATGGGAGAATGGCTGGCGTGGTTGGGGAGCGTGGCTCAAATATACGGAGGGCTGGGAGAGGGGGTGAGATTTGGGGGTTGAGAAGGATGGAAATAAGGGCCTTCGGGGAAGAGAAATGATGACGAAACTGCAAGGGAAGCGCTTCTGAATATTCGTTTAGCTATGCGTTTTTTTTTAATTCCTTACATAGCATCCATCTCCCTAAACGCACACACACACAATTATCTCCTGCATGAGCAACTCTTATAACGGGTCCTGCCAGCGATACATGACGTCATCGCCGCCTCTGCTAACCCCATACTCCACTAATTGGCATTCAACTTAAGGATATCGGATGCCTCGAGTGTATAAGCCACCCGCCGCGAGCTCCGTAGGCTTCCCTAATTACGGACCCTCTACTACTTCGCAACAAACTAGTCGAAACACCCTTCCCCTGCTTGGGGCAGGTATCTGTCTTAGGTACAGGGAGTTGAAGCATTAAATATATTAAACCTGCTAAAAATTTAAAAGCTTTCCTTTCCTCCATAGTAATGCTATAAGTTTTTAAAAATACCTGATAAAATCTGCACCCTAATTTTGATGTCTGCTGTAAACCTTTAAAGTCATTGATTAGTAAGTATTCTTCCAAAAAAGTAACGGCAGCTATCAGTGACCTATATTTTAAAGGAGCACAGCATGCTGACGTCTATTAGGCATGGCAGTAAGTAAGCTAGAAGAGAACCATGTTAAAGAACAATGTTAAAGAGATTTTTAGGAAAAGGTTTAGCTAAAATTTTCTTTAAAACAGGAAATACGTTTTATTTCCTGTTTCATGATAGTGACCATTAATGTTAACTTTGATAATTCACTGGATTTATGCATAAGTATCACTGAAAATGTCCGAAGACTAGAATATCCAAATGCCAAATTAAATTATGGAAAACAATATCTCCGAAACCGGTTTCTTGATTGACTAGGCAATCATCAATGGGGAGAGAACCAGGCAAAACAGGTCAGAACCTGTCGAGAGCCAGGCGGTAAGTAAAAATTGTTTATTAACTTTTTATTTTCATTAATTATCACAAAATGTGAACAATAATAGATGTAATTACAAGCTGGCATATACATGCCGTCCATTTTTTATATTATCTTACAGATAATTGAAAGATGTTCCACCTAATGTTATCATTATCTGTTGTAGCATGAAATTTCATAGAAAAAACTAAGATTACTGAGAAAGACAACGAAAATACTAGCTTTAAAAGCACCTAGCTATAAGTACATAACTGGCCCAGCTACTTACCAAAGAGTTAAGCTTAAGAGTCACATACTGATGTGATTAGCGACAGTTAGAACTTAAATTAAAGAAATCTTCTATAGTTAACATATGAAAAAAGAAATTTGACAAGATTTATATTATCACGAAAAAAGTTTCAACATTTTTACCAGGTAATTCGTAAAATTTTTGTATTCCACTAAGTGTTGCCCTAACTACAGATCTGATTCGGCGAAATCACATCCGGGAAAAACGCGGTAAAGCTATAAAAACCTAGACATATATTTGACATATAAGAGGGAAATGTGATTGAGATACTAGAGACTCTGTGATAGTTTGACGCCACGTTGAACAAGCTATTATATGGTTTTCAACTGAAGGAGTTCTGATTTCGTTGCTGTGCAGGAAAAAGCAGGAATAATATTAAAAATGAGTGATGACAGGATTATCAAAGTGTCCATATTGCTAAAATAAATAGGCTGAGAATAAATAACCCATCGCAGTCTAAAAGTGACCTAAATATATGTCATAAATATGTGCAGTACGAAGAATTTCTGAAGATGCTAATGATGCAAAGATATAAAACCTGTTTTACTATGAAAGTTAGATCATAAATATATAAAAAATAGGAACAGATGCCAAGAAAGAGATTTAAATTACCATTATTTCCCAGTAAAATATGAAACAAATAATGGAATATTGAATAGTTACCATGGGATTGGTATAAGAAATGTAGATTTTTACACGTTGATCATACCTGCTTGAACCATTAAATATAAAACGAAATTGCACAATTTTTCTGAAATATCTCCTTACATGTTGAGAAAAGAATGTACAGTATATAGTCAATCTTACTTGATGCTAACAGTGATTTCTAATAAAGTTGTAATTACCTGTGCATGCAAGCAATGAAACGAAGTTTTAATTAATCATCCCCTCCATACACCATCGAGGTTGCTTGAAGAGAACTCAGTAGATGTGTATGTAGACCAGGCAGCATAAAGTTATTGCTTATTAATTACTAGGCATTAGAAACACATGTTTGCAAAGGCAGCTTAACCTTGCATTACAGTTTACTGAATGTTTAAAGCAAATTATCTAAAAGAGATGATTGAAGAGCAATAGATACTTCAAGCACTGGTTATTTTCCCACCCGTTCCGTATGTGTGGTACACTGAGTTATTTATATTTTATATTTAACCCGATTTAATGATAATTCTAAACTATTAAAAAGAGATAAAGTTTTCAATAACATGTAGGCCACTTCGATTACTCATAGAATCCGTGTTACACGGTAAGATACAGAGAGAGAAAGAAGGGCAAACAGAAGATTATAGTTGGGTTATTAAACAAACCATCAAGAAATTTGATGTCGTTTTCCTGCCATTATTCTCACATTTATTACTTCCGTTAATTACATAATTTGATCACGAGGAAGTGAACAGGGATGCTTTTGGCGTTCCACCATACGATGTGATCATTGATAATTTAGCTAACTACGCATTTCCCGAAACTACTCCAGAGATTACGTAGCGCATCAACTAAATATTGCATGGTTTAACAATTACGATGACAGCTTGTGACCGTATCGCTCATGGGAGAATGAATGCATGAAACTAATACAAGAAAGAAGACCATCAATCAATGAAAGACCATAAATTATTTAGCTGGATAATCCTTTTACACTCTGAGCAGTAACAGTATATCATCTTCAACGTAAAAAGCTCAACACGTAACAATATTATTTTAAAAGCTATCATGAGCAGTGAGATAAGCAATTACTCCTAATTAGACATGATTTCGTTCCGCAGTTGTTCACTTACAGCCAGTTCACTGGAGGGATTTCCCTCAATTGTTAACAAGGACTTGATGAAATCACATATTAAGAAGTTTACCTCATTATTCATGCATAATCTAAACTCATCTATAGGATATATTCACCAATTATCAAATTTCCAGATGGCCCCCCGGGTTTCTTCGTTCTATAAATGGGTCTAAGGACGTGATTGTCTTTAAAACACGGGTCTTAGGGTTACAACAGTTAAAATGTTTTACTCCAACCTGGATAACCCATGATTGCTTCTCCTCAACTACTTCAGTGTAGTGAAAACTGTTTTAAAACGTGAATTGAAATTTCCAAAGTGGCATTCACTTGAAAACTCAGATTAGACATTCATAAGGTAATAAGGGCTCCAATTACACTTCTAGGTATACGGAAGCTCTGGGACAACATTCTCTCCATAATTTATTGATTAATAATTATTACGGAAGCTCTGGGACAACATTCTCTCCATATTTATTAATTAATAATTCTGGTGTTATTAATTTTTCACGCCGGCATTAGCACAGATATTACTAAAAAATTCAAAGTTCACTAACTGGACATGAAATATTTTTCAGCGTTACCCGCACAATATTCCGCAGAGAAAAACATTATTCGCCTTAACCGAGACACGAACCCGGAACCCCTGATTTCCGGCCAGGTGCTCAACCAGGCCCGGTCAAGGCGAATGATTTTTTCTCTGTGGAATATCTGCTACAGATATTAGGTACTTCTTATTCAGATATGCAGGTAAGAGCAACATAATAAGCACTATTTCAAAACCGTAGCCTGAAATTTCATTTTCATTCTCAGCTCTTTAAACATTTAAATATCAGTGGGGAACTCAGTTGCTGAGTTTCATTTCCGTGTTTCACGATCCCCCATTATACCACGAATCATACTTTTCCGTTAAACCACACAGTCCCTTCTTCATATCTCCCCAAAAAAACGAATATGCCCTTCCCCATTATATTAGCTGATCCTCTATTCCCCATTTTAAGTGTGTGCGGCCATTACAAGGGATTTGGTAGCAAGGGCGTGAACCGAAAATATGAATGATGACCGCTTTAAATGATGACCTACAAGAAATTGAAAAATGGTTCATACATGGCAGTTAGAATTAAATATGTAGCAATGAATTTTTGGAAAAAGAATTGTTCTCCTCCTAGCAGGTACAAAATAAGTAATAATGAAATAACAAACGTGGAATCCACTAAATTTCTTGGAATAAGACTGACACATGATCTTTCCTGGGGTAAACACATACGTGAAATAATGGGTCAAGCTACTCGTATACTAGGATTTATCAGAAGAGTATTGGGTAAATGTGACGAAAGTGTACGAGAAAACAGCTACTTTTCCCTTTTAGACCTCATTTGGAATGTGCTGCCAGTGTATGTAATCCCTACGAAAACGGTCCAAATAACAAACATGAACGTGTGCAGCGAAGATCGGCAAGATTCGTAAAGGGACTGTACGATAACCTTATTAGCGTAACCAGTCTATTAAATGAATTAAATTGAGAATCATTGTCAGATCTTGGGTTGAAATTTAGGCGTAATCTCCTAGATAAATTCCAAGATAATATTTTCCGTGATGACATTAAAATTATTTTTCGAACCCCAACTTACTATTGTAGACTGGACTATAATCACAAAATTAGAGAAATTGATTGCCGAGCTGACAGATTCAAAATGTCCTTTTTTTCTCGTACAATTAGGGATATAAATAGCGGTAAATATGTCCAATACGAGTGATTGTATCAGTAGCATAGGTAGTTGCATGTTGGTATAAGGACTTGAAGGTAACTCAATCAACAGCACGTTTTTGCACGCGTATTTTGCTATTTTTATCTTTTTAAATATTGCAGTTTAGACACTAATCATTTTAAATGTATGGTATGTAGTGCATGTTTGGTGAGAATTCACCCCCTACCACACACATTTGAGGTGGCTTGCAGGGTATTATGTAGATGTAGATATGAAAAATTCAATGTCATTATCTATACATATCTCTCGTACAAGGTCGGCTTTCACTGATTATATGGGTAGGATATCGAGAAAAATTAGCAAGTCATTCATGATGCAAATCCGCTGATGAATTTAAAACGAGCCCGCGCCAATTAGGCACCCAAATGCTCCCTTTTAACACAAGCAGCCACTTCGAAGGTTATCTGAAACCGTTCAAAATCGATGTGGCAAACACGTTTAATCATCTTTTGTTGCCATCAGCAAGGAAAGTGCCCTAGCGATCCTATAGAGCCATCTCGGAATCCTTAAGCTATTTCTGATTTTCTGTCAATTCTCTTTGCCTCGGCTAAGTCACAGCTTATAGCGAGTAAATAAAAAATTTTATTTGACCATAGCAGAAGAAAAAAAATCTCTAAAGAAAAATAAGGGTCTATCCAAACTAAAATCTAAAGCGTGGTTTTGTTATAGGGAGATTATCTTAATAAAAACGTAGCCTTTCCTATTTGGTGTATATGAAGTTATTTTGAAGTTACAACCATCCTTGTATAATTTTCGGGTACACTACGAGTATAAAGCATGCTGACTATATTACAGAAAGAAATAGGAATAATTCACTGACAACTAGAAGTTAAGGTTTTCCTTAACCTCCACTTTGTTGATGACAGGAATATTTCCCTACAAAACTTTTTTTTAACCACGTACCTTAATTATATGGAATAAAAAAGTCATTCATATTTTGAGCCATGGACAAAGAAAAGGATAAACATTTTATGATCTTGCCGAAAAAGTGCGAAGAAGAGCGAAGTGGTTAAAATAGAGAAGCTCTTATCACGCCGAGGGAAAAAGGAGAAAAAACCCGAGCCGTTAACCAGGGTAGGCCGGACAGTAGACCCCAATGTTTGAGGAGACTGCGGATCCCCTGGAGAATTCTTTTATATGCGGGATAACATGAGTTAAGCACGGAGATGAATTTAATCCTCGACTCCCAATTGTTCCATACGGGTCTTACATACCCCAGTCTTAGTTGACTTCATTAAAAAAATGATTGAACAATCACATTTCTAGTCATCACTCACGGAGTAACCCCTTACCCTCATGGCCACCAATGCCAACGCATTCCGTTGCCGTATTCTTTTCTTTCTTACCACACATATTCTTTCACTTCAAAAAAATATTTCAGTTATAATTCCTGAACACATTTCAAAATTGTTTGGTGATTTCGTCATTCCAGCATCTATTAGTAGTCAGCAAAAATTTAAAGGCCCTCTGGTTAATCCCTTTAATTGAGAACTCTCAGCATTTTATAAAAACGTTAAGGTGTCAACAATGAAGTAAATTAAGTTCCCATTAACTGTCGCAAAAACTTACACATATTGGCCAAGGCTGCAAATAAGTGCAGAACAAAAGCAAACGTGTAGAACGATATTTGAAGAGCAAAGAGACTTTTATCCGTACAAAAATTCATACATAAATCAAGAAAGATGATTGAACACTTATGATAGGAGACCCAATGAAGTCTTTTGAGAATATCCAAACGTTAGCTGAAGGAGAAAGAATGAACAGGCAATATAAACATAACGAATATAGCGTTTGAAAGAAGAATTACATGTATTCAGAAAGTAATGAAATCACAGAGAGCGAAGAAAGCTACGAATTTAAATGCACTCCAAGGGGTTTTCAGGTAAAACTCGACTTGGAGATGAGGTATATTGCGTTTGGTCAATTGAAAGCAATTTAGTTGAATGTAAATCAATATTAAATATAGTGGAAGAATAATTTCTGAAGTAGCAGACAACAACGTTGAAGAATCACAATATCAGAATTAAACAATTTGTTTCAAAGTTATAATTCATATAGAAGTATAAAGACTGAAATTAGACTTAAGCATATGCTAACAATAAGTCACCGCAAGCGAAGTTCTTATATTAGGCTCAGAGAATGTGGTAAAGGTTGAGAAAAGAGATCGCAGTGTTTATCGTAATCAAAGCATTACACCTGGATCGAATTAAGAATCCAAATAAATTCCAAAAAATAATATGTTGTAACAAGGCCACATTATTCAGATACCAATTCAGTATTGACGATACAGAGGCAGAACATGTCTGTCATTACCATTAGCAATGAATGATATAATCGAAGTATCCAGATTGAACTGCACTCTCGCCACCATGGGTAACTTTCAAGTAGAGGCAGCGGTAAAAGAACTCAAGAAATAGTTTCTATTCCTGTAACAATCCAACCCCCATAATCATATAGTTCATGTCAAGTGAGAAGACATTTTTGATTCCCTCCCACTAATACGCCAAAAATTTAATTAAAGTTGATAAAGGGAATTTACAAACATAAAATAATAAACGATGAATTTTCGGTAATTTTTGAAAAATAACTTAGGAGGAAAAAATGCAAGTTCATCATTTATGAGAAGTAAATGTAATTTGACCCAAACATGCTGGTTTATTTTAAGAGGCCTCAAAAATCAAATTAAATAATCGATGACACTCAGATTATGTACAGAGTGACAGCACATATTTATACGTCAATGTAGTAGGCACAAAGTAGAGAACGGAAAGAGAATGGAACTCGGAATTTAGAAAGGATTAAAACGCCAATGGCGCATCAACTGAACACAGGCCTTTTCTTCTACGACTGCATCTACATTCATAAATCACAAAATTCCTAAAAGATATTTATAAAGATTGTACTAGAAGATAGAAAAATACTCGAGGAACTGCTATAGTAAATCAGGACTTCCTCTAGCAGTTCCCTGAGCAGTTTCTCCATCTGAAATTTGTACGTATGAACATGATGCCCAAAATTGAACTGTCACCTCACTGAAAAAGCTAGGGTTTAAATGTGATTAACCTATTAATATAACATACTTAGACATAAAAAGAACACATTAATTCAATTTCCTGCTATTTCTGTAGCTGAAATGAAATTTCATTAAAAATATTATCCTATTAACGTTCTCGTGGTTCATAAAATTACAGCACGCGTACCAAAATTATTAGCTTCTGAAATAGATTAAAATTGAACTAAATCACATAATTTTCATGTATTTATTTATAAATTTATAATCTCATATACATTTAATAAAAATCTACAAAAAAGAACTTCTTACCAATCTACAGGAAAAAATGCCAATACGACCCCAATGTTTAAAAGTGACGATAATGGATGGATTTAAAAAAGTACTATAATAATAAAACTATATAAAAGACGTTGATAACATGCGACGTTTCTGAGCGTACGTAAGTTATTTTAAACAATACAAAATTTCTTTGGCCAAGCCTATATTTGATAAACGTTCATCGACTCATTATAATTAGAAAATCCAAAATGCAAGCTTTTCGTTCACGAAAAATTCGTTCTGGGAAAAGATCTCAAAAAACAGACGAAATATCTTCTTCATATTTCCAAGAACTCTTGCAATTTTGGCAACCTAAGGAATTCCATAACATCTCGGGTCAGAGTTTTTTAATAATTGCGCTCAAAATGTCGTGTTATTCGGTGTTAGCTCCAATGACGTAAATATTCTCGTGGAGTGCTCCTCATGGACGCATAATTTATCCTCTAGCACAAACTATTATATATTTATGAAAAAATTTCGTACTTAAAATTAAACTCACCATTTTTCTAGGATACTTTAGTGTATAAAGAAAACGGCAACTACGACATAAAGTAAAGGATGACAAATGGACCGAGAACATAACTGTAACTGTCTTTCTACATGACATCTGAAATAAAAAAATCTTAGCAACTATTACTCAAACATCTATGGGATTCCACCGAAAAACGTAAATAGTATCAAAATTACATGAAACACAAAAAAAGAGAAATTTCGAAAAATAATAAATATCGTGGAATAAATTTGTGGCTGGAGGAGTAGACAACTGGCCTCGGAATTTGGAGACTATAATTTGTAAAATTCCTTGGTAAAATATACACTGAAATGAGAAAATATTGCTAATTTACCCTACTCAGGACACATTATATGGCATCCATTAGAAATGATTTTGATTACGTAGTTTTAACGTACGTAGGAAAGATCTGAGATATCTTTGAAAGCGCACTTTGACAACTTGGGTAGTCACAATTTTAACTGAAGAACTTCGATATGAATGGCTTTTAGGCCAGGACTTTTAAGCACATAAGTAGAAAACAATGTATTACCTGATAGTTCCAGAAAAATGTTGCTAACTCGCGCAAATAATCGACCCCCGTCAAGTCACTCACGGAAACAAGGACTTTGAGAATTTTTGAGTGGTCGGCCACGCCTCAGCGTTTTTGGGCAGCCATAGACGCACAGGATGTTTCCCAAGTTATGGATTTGTTTGCAGTTGCCATGACTGCACCGCACTGTGCATTTTGTCACCTACAATGATAATGACCATGATGTATTTCCGAGTTACATGTTCAATTGCCTCGAATATAATGCTTCCATTTCAAATGTATGCAAAGTAAATTAAATAAACATTCTGCTCGTGTGCAAGCCTCCAGAAATTCATGGAATATTAAGTTGCTTTATATTTTCTTAACGATTGCAATTAGCGCTCATAACACTATTCAGAGAACGTCATTGCAACGTGAAACCCACCGTTTAAAAACCCAGAGAGAAAAACGTAACTAAATATTCTGCGTTGAGCTGCGCTGTTTTCAAATATGACAAAATCGGGAAAAATATCTCAGAAGCAACTTAACGAAAACCACATTACTTTCCAAACAAAATGACTCATTGTCATTTCGGCTTCTTGTACCACAGCCTGGCTGATTCGCGACAAAACAGGAAACGGTGGAGGAAGGAGCAGTGCGTTAGAAGAGTGGTAAGCGGGACGAGTCAAAGGAAGCTGGAGGCCGGAGATGGCATGCGAAGAGGAAATGGTGGCCAAGGACTCACTCAAGTTTCAGCTGGACTAGAGAGAGGAATGTGCACGTCTAGACTATGGTAAGATATGAAGACAAACATGCTAAACCTATTTTTCCCTCGAAGTGCGTTCCTATTCTCAGCTCCGCATTTATGGAACAATAAAAGTCTCTTTTAAAGTGTAACTGTCTTATTTCCTGAGTTATTTTGTGGAACAATAAAAGTCTCTTTGAGAGTGTAGCTGTCTTGTTTCCTGAGTTATTTTGTGTAACGTGACATTAAAATCAAATGCATGTGTCTCGTAGTGGCACCTGCTTAATATTTTCCTCGTGGTGGTAGTATTTTGACTCTTGGTTTCATGCAAGAGGTGCTCAAAGGGGGTAGGTTTCGCTTGCATGGTAGTAAGTATTCTCTCTGATTGATTATGCATGCCTACTGATGGTTCACGTCCTTCCACACACTCTTACGGTGGTTTGTGATATTCATGTAGATGTACATTAATATTCTATCCGTATGATTGTGCCAGTGACGTTTAAAGTTACACGTGTACATGATATCTAAATCACAGGAGCTAGGGGGCAAATATATGCTACTAAAAACATCCAAGTTTATGGTTCTGTTATGCATCATCCACATCCATATCAATGAATACGAGAGAGCGTTCCGGCATTAATGGAAACAATTGATATCCATGTTAAGTAAAAAGATCATTGGCACAATTTCCACACTTTAATCCCTTCCACACCTCCGGCCATGGTTTCGGCGCCTTATTCCATCATCAGGGATAATGGCATATTGATGATGATACTGATGATGGACCCTGATGATGGCATAATGTGCCAAAACCATGGTTGGAAGTGTGGAAGGGAATTAAGTATGGAAATGGATATCCATATCTATGAATTATCCAGTAAGACAGCTCAAGAGTATGAGGCATGGGTTTAATAGCCTCCATACGTACAGACACATGCTGCTAAATGATTAGTAACATATGCAGTACACGATACAATATACATTAAAATGCTAGGTAGTTCTTAAGTAGGTGATATAAATCAAAATAAAAAATGAAAGATGCACTTCGAAGGTGGCCAGGTTCCGAAGGCGAGCACAATGATATATCATAGACCGAGAAACTCCGCAAGAACATCCTATCAAAACTACTTCCCTTCCGTGACACCGATATCGCAAGATCTAAAACTGGTGCGGCGTGCTCTTTTTTGACATTCACACCAACTCTTTCTCGGGCGCCCTTGGGTCACAGAACGTGGAGCGAACGATTCATCGCTTACGATAGAGCACTTCTGTTTTTCGTCGTCCGTTCCCGGACGTTCGCAATCGGAGCAATCAGGAGTCCGGGCACGTGGACACGATCGACGGAGCAGGCGGCGCTCGATCGAAGGGCCGAGGAATTTCTTCGAAGTTGGAATTGACAGCCTCCGTGATAGAAAAAAAGAGTCCCACAGAGTAGACGAAAACAAGCCACCGCCCCCGGGCGAAATTGAGACCCCTTAACTCTTAACCTCTTGCCCTCTCGTCCGCCAAGAAAAGTGCCAACATTAAAGTGAGCGGAAGGACTTCGAGGAAATAAATCAGCGTGGTCCTTGAAGGGTTAGAAGAAGAAGGATTTCATCTGGAATAGGAGACGCCATGATTAATGAAGAGTGTTTCGCTCTCGCCATTACAAATAGGCCCAAATGATCCAGATGGGATGTGATGAACAAAAGTAAGGCATTATTGAAATAATAGTAATACTTGAAATCAGGGAATCGAAAGTAAATAAAGCGGGAGAGGCAATGCACATGACTACAATAATATCCCATTAATAACCTGAACACTCTTGAATTACCATGAAGTTTCTGGCTAGTAAATAAATACTGGGCAACAAAAAAACCACTATTCATTAGTGTTGCAAGTTTATGGAATATTAATAGCATAAATAGAATAAATATTATCATCTAATCAAAGTTAGTAATCCATATGCTAATAAGTATGCACAGACATACATTATCTGTACCTAGACGGAATTTTCCCACATCATCCGCGTAGGATGTCAAGATAATGTAGAGGACACAGTATTCCACAAGAGGATGTCAAAGGAGAATATAGGAAATCGTTTAGCAGGATTTAGATTCAATATGCAACTGGCGCGGCAAATTTATAGTTAGAACTTAAAATTAAAAAGTGTGTACAAATAATTTTTGGAAGAGGAATAATAATTCGATCACTCACTCAGTGATTCAACCCGAAGGTTGGTTTTGATAGGTGAGGGTAGAGCTCATCCCGGAATAAGTCACAGGCGAATGAATTTCACACATTCAAGGTAGGGGGTTCGTTAGTAATAATTCTATCGAATTATTACTAACGAACTAGCCTGACAATAATAATATGACAATCGAATGCGTTGAAACCATAATGTAGGTACTCAGATGTAAAATAACTAAAGATTTATCACGAGGAAGACATTCCGGAAATATGCATCCGAACCAAGTGAAAGCTAGGATTTATCAAAAAAGAGTACTCGGTAAATGTGACAAGGAGACATAAAAAAATATGTTAATTTTCTCTACCATCTTGAATATGTTGCCAGCATATGGATTCCGAATGAATTAGATTCGAGGTAAGAGAAGTGTGCAGCGTAGAGCATCTACTTTTGTGAAAAGGTGTTACGATAGGTTTATAAATATTACAATTAATAGTAGAATTAGGTTGGGAATCATTATGTTAAATTGCAGAACGTGTGTTAAAGTACAGATTAAATTGATTGCAGAAATTTATAACGGATAGCTTCAATAAAGATATCACATGTATACTGAAAGCCCCTGCGTATAATGCTATATTCGACCAGATAAATTAGATTAGAGTGATAGATTGGTGTTCCGATAGATACAAAATGTCATTTTTCCTACGTACCCATTATAAGAGAACACAATAGGCAGCATAGCAAAGGAATAGGAAGGTGAAATATCTATACAATAGTCTGTAGTGCATAATGCATGTATAAACAGCCAATTTACTATGTAGATACTAGCCATATAGTTGGATGTATCTCTATAATATAACATGTTTCCATGTAGTTGCCAAGTTGCATGTCAATAGTGGATGTTTGGTGATCTTCACCCCCTGCCACACACCCTCGCGGAGGCTTGCATACATGTAGATAATGAGTGACACCGATATTAAATACGCATGACATGACTACTGTAACACCCAGAAATATTGGAAAAAATATAAGGCTGAAATAAATAGTTATCATTTGGAGTAGGTATGTGACGAACGACTGAGGATACTTGCGCTATTAACAACACTGGATGGTGGAGAATAGGTAGGGTTTTTAATAATAATAATAATGTCTTCATTTTGAGCAATATTGAAACTAAATACTACTTTTTACTAATAAACCCCTTTAATGCTAAGTAGAAAAACTTAAAAATAATACTCTGGGAGAGAAAAGCACCAATCGTTTTAGTAAAAAAAAATAAGTACTAAAAATATTCTCGGCATTTTTAAATAAAGGAGGAGTGGAGAAAAACCCATATTAGTCTTAGCTTAATTGAAACTGGAAAGGCGTCCCTCCCGTCGTACGAAGTATTGCACTTGAAGAACAATGCATACATCATCCATTTAAGGATGGATTTTTCACTAAAATTTCTGTCACTGGTAAACACACCCGGGTTCACATGATATGAAGCCTCGATCATCCCAACACAACTCTACTCGCAGAAAGGAATTGTAAAAACTAGTTCGAAAAAGGGTACCAGGAAAAAAATAAGGAGTAAAGAGGATTACATGCACGGTAACCGACAACGGAGATTATTATGGAGGGGTGAAAAGGTTATTGAAATTCCCTTAATTTAAAGGGAATGTAGGAAGTGAAAAGGACCCGATTTCGCAATAGCCTTGCCCTTGAAGAATGGTGTCAAGAAATTTACAACTAAACAGTCATACTGACGGATGGCTATCTGACCTTTAAGTGATCTCCACAATTTACGCACGAGTGTCAAAATTCCACGGAAAACTCTCTACCGCTAATAAAAGCTGAGCATCGGGGTGCGAAGCAAGTGTTCATGATACTGGAGGTGTGATGCTGCGTGAACAGTAGCCGTGAAACGTCAAGGAATCCACGATAGGGTATCGGAGGAGGAGGATTGTAGGAGAGGGGTGTTTCTAAAGGGGTCACAGGGAGGAGGATTGGGGGAAGCAAGGTGAGGACGGGGGGTGGAATTGATGCGGGGGCGAGGGAGAGGCGGGAGGAAGAATATGGAGATGCGGACGGGGGTTGGAGGCGAGGCGAGGCGGGCCTTCTCTCGGAGAAAGGAAGAGCGGCAGAGCCCGGGGGGAAGGAGGGGAGGGAAGAGGCGTGAGTGATGAGTGCTACGGGCGAATCAATCTGCTATCGCGAAGACGGGTCGCGGCGGGGGGAGGGTCCGGGCAAGGGGTTGAGGTCGAGAGGAGAGAGGGGCGAGGGAGGTGGGATGGAGAGAGAGAATGCGAGGGGAGCGTCGTAAAAGGGATTCCAAAGGGGAGAAAAGGAGGTGGAAGGATTGGGGAGTTGAAGGGAAAGGGACGCTCGGGATCGGGTTATGGAAGGAGACGAGCCGAAGAAAAGGAGAAAGAGAGAGAGAGATAGAAAAGAGAGTGATAGGAAGTGATGCCGTGGAGAAAGTTTCCAGGCGTGGACGGTGGGCTAGAGAGAAGAAGCTAAGTATGATGAAGTGTTTCCTGGCGAAAAAATAAATATAAATAATTTATATACATATACACGCACATATTATGCATAATGCTCATACACATGCAAACAATCACACATATATAAATATATATAAGAAATAATACATATTACTTTCTCAGAGACAAGGTGCACTGAGTGCTAGAAAAGTATGACTCGCTACAGCGACATTCACTTTCATTTCAACATTTTCTTTCTTTATATTCAACATTTTATGAAAATTGATTATGCACCTGGAAAATAGAACCGAACCATGAAGGAAAAGACTTGCCATTTTCTTGCCATATTACGGTAATTAATTTATGCACGAGTTGGTTAAAATTGGGAGCGGAATATTTCTCATTTCCTTCTTGGAGGGAGCGCGGTATCACGTGTTCCCATCACCCTCATTTTCTTTCGGATACGGCGCGCGGTGATTATATTTCCCGAGCATGATCCGACCTCAGGGAATAATAATTTCCATGATGCGAGGCACGCTCTTCTTTCATTATTTCAAATGGGTTTCAAAATATATATCGCATTACAAGCCGGTAATGGAGGAAATTCGAGGTTGCGTGCGAGAAAAGATTCAATTTTCGCATGAGATGGAACATAATGGAACGTGTTTAACGTTTTTAAAGGAGATATCGGAGATTTGTGAAGGTGAGGTAATTATAGGTGGGGATGTTTATGAGATTATCCAAGAAGGGCACTAAAGAGGATTAGATGGGTTTCGATTCACGGGATACATTAGGGAGGTAATAGGGATTTATATCGAGAGGGGAATGTTTAATCAGGGCTTATTGGTGCGGTCTAAACACGCAAACCGGGCTCAAATCTTTCGCGGAATTAATGAGGGTGGCATGGCACCTATTTACCACTAAATAGATACGAACGCTGAAATGCATTATGCACTGCAATACGGACAAGAACCATAAGCTCCCTTTTAAGCCATCTCCTCTCGTTTAGTGGCACCTCGCACGAAAATATACCCTCATCAAAGAGCTCACTCGCACAAAGAGCTCGTGAGCATCATATTTAGAGTATCCATTTCAGCCTGTGCTGCTTTTGAAGTCGCAAACGCATAAGATAGCGAGATGCGAAAAATTTTCCATAGACCCATAAATAAATGGCACAAACGGAGTGTAATTCTACTTACCTATCAACATATTTGCAGATACGTATTTAAAACGATAACCAAACAGCTGATTTTCATTCTCTAATTATTATTTGTGGTGGGCCTCCGAAAGGGCCCAAAATTTGACATCTTTCATGGATTCCGTCGTTTTACTTGCACTTAATAACCGCATATTGCGTCACAACCTCCTCATTTGTTTTAGTAACGCTCAACTAGCAAGGACGGGGAAATGTAACATCCAAAAAGAGAGAGGAAAAAAGTAAAGAGAAGTGCATGAGACGCGATTCTACGTCAGCAAGCATGCCATCCTCATTTCATCGTCTCGTGCTCCTGAAGTACAAAATTTACGCACCAAAAAGCAATAGGGAACCTCACACATAGTTAACCATAAACTTTACAGAATCCCAAAAAAACAAGAGATACATTTAGCATCATAAATATAGTTAATTATGAGTGAACCTAGTTTTACTTTGCGTTTTTCAATATTATTGGAATTTAAAATATTGCTGACATTGGATATTGTATGCCGGCAATCATTTGAGAAACGAAGATTTGTGATGGTATAACATTGAATACTACGTGCATTGTTTTTTTCGTCTGACGTTGATTACTCATGAATTTAGAACAAATGCCGGTTTATGAATGTTTATTTGTCAATTGAAATGTAAAAATATATTTTCCGTAAAGCTTGTTAATATATAGCTTCAAAGCACAAAAGCATTTAAGGCATAACTTCACGCACCTGCTGTAATCTATTAAGTACATATTCAATTTTGGCAAAATAATTCCATTTTGTTCCAAAAGCTGGAGCTGGATTAAAAACTTAAATAATCCCACAACCATGTGGTACGCTCAATTTTAACTCAAGTACAATCGCTGTCATCCAATTTTTAACTATATTATTTAAGATATGACTCTCTATTGGCTGTAAAAAAACGAGACAATGGTCAAGACCATCGCAATATTTCACGTAATTTCGCCCTAACTTGGAGCTTCGACCACAGCAAATATAATTCTATGAAATATCCCCGGTTACTTTTACATTCTATTTGGCCTCGGAACATTTTCTCGAAATTACTTTGATGCTTTAAAGCCTCATTAACTCAATTCCAGCCTCCTCCAAAGCCTTTGTGAATTTGGCCGCCCGCATAGGTTGGTGGGGAAATGAAATCAATGGAGTTTCGCTTTAAAGAACGCCGAGCTGGTCCAGTATACTTGAGTATCCCTACTTACCTTGTAGAGAAAAGTAAAAAAACGTGCTATAAACTGGGGCGGGGGGAAGAAAAGTTTTCATTACGATGCGGAAAGTGTTACCTCGAAAATTTGACGAGGGAGGTTGGATGATGAATGTTGGATAAGAAAAAAGACATGGCCACGCTGTGTTTAACACACACAAAATGGTGCAGAGATATGAATTATCTTTATATGGGAATAGAGTAGTGACAGAAGGCTTAAGGAGCTTGGACTTGGATAGAGGAAAAGCTTGAGATGATTGAGAGGGCATTTTGATAATTTAATTGACGTCAGATGATTTTCATAAATAATTGCATGTGGGTATATCTGCACAAAACCGAAGATTAAAACTATCTGATTCTTTTACTCGCGGTTGAGCTTAATACAATCGAGTGCGTACACCGAGTTGCGGATGGTAGGTCGACCTCTAGATATAGAGGTTAGTTGCGAGATAAGGGAGTTTACTCGTCGAATAAGCAGTCGCGGACAAAAAGCGACGGCATTCCGAGGGTGTATTTGGTCTATCCCTAGGTAAGGTAGGCCACTAAATAATACAGAACCTGTGAAGATGCCGTGACTTGGCGACGGGAAGCCGTCAAAAATTACGCTTCCCATCACCCGGAGAAGAGGGCAGCAGCTCTTCTTCATATGAGTGAAGGTGGAGACCACAGTGGTCGGTACAGCGACACTCATTTCACTACAGGCGTGGTAACATTTACTTTAACGGCTGCAATACTGCGATGTGGGAAGCAAGGGGAAACCACCACATTATTATCCCGAGGAGTCGCAGCTGCTCCACTCTGTTCTTTCTCATCAAGACGTGATGGCACCCTCTCGAGTAAAATGTTCCGGAGGTAAAATAGTCCCCCATTCTGATCTCCGGGCGGGGACTACCCGAGAGAGTACATCAGTCAAATACATCACAATGAAAAGGCTGGCCGATAAAAGAATCATGTAGAAGGCTGCGTCAAACCAATCCTAGGATTGTTGACCAATGATAATGATGATGATTTTTTTGAGCACATAGGAAAAAAATACGCGTTTCGATGGTTTTAAGAATAGAATGGGAAAAATAAATGAAATTCCCTTCATACATAGGATGGCAGGTTTTGCGGAAATTATGATTTAAGAGAGAAACTACTCTGCTAGATTTAGTTGAAATGTCTTTCCCCTCTGTAAACGAGAGAGCATCATAATATGCAAACAAACCTAAAAGTCTATTGAAATTAATCATTTTCTGGGTTTGAAAATGCTTTAAATAATACTTATTTCTTTTTTTGGTTATATAGTTGTCTCGTGGAGACATATCATTGTCTATATTGAATCTATGGTAGGTTTGGTGGCGTACTAGTCCCTGTTAAAGGCTCTATAGGTAACTCAGAGAGTAATTTTCATATATGGATTTGTAGAATGTATTTATATGAAGTAATGAACATTGAAGGAAAAAAATAATTTTATTACCCTGCTAAAATCGGTATGATTTCGATTGGCAAAGATTCAATCTCATTTTTTTATCACACTAAAAGGAAAAGGGGAGAAAGTGGATTTCGAAAAGAAAGAAGAGGGAAATGGTTGGGAACAAGAAAAGTCCAAGCGCAGAAAGAAATTTTATAGAGGCAGGGAAAGAGAGAACGCATTAAGAATTAGGGAGCTCTTGCAGCTAAAAGGGGAAAGGAAATTCCATCGTGAAATAAGGGTTTTGAAGGAGGAGAGAGAGATATATGGGTGCGAAGAGAAGAAATTCGAAGTCTTGGGAAGTTTTATTGGCCCTCAAACAGCAACCCTTGAGGTCAATAAACTGAGTTTTAGGGACTACACGCGGTAAAAAATTTACGTGTCTCATTATTTTTATAGTTCAAGTGATGAGCAGTTGTATTATTTCATTTCTCTAACTAAAATGAATAAATTATTAAACTTGTTGATTCTTTTGATAAAGCTCACATCACGGCACATCTGGAAAGCATCAATTCGCATCTTCACAGCGACGCCTTATCCGCAAAGTAGGAAAGGTTGTTCGAAATAAAGGCTCGAGCTATTGCTTTCATCTCCATTTGAGCGACCGTCCTTCTGCTCTCTAGGAACAGCGGGAATTTACGGCCCTCTGCGACCATCCTGGGCCCCTCTTACTTTCACACAAAACTATCTTCAACGGAATGAGAGGTATTATGGGCTTCGAGTTACCACTAGCACAAACGAATGAATTGCTACAGTATTTGAAACCGAGTGAAGGTAATTAGCCATCCTGGTGTTAAAAGAATGGAAGACGCATTTGCCAAGATTTTTTCCTGCAAGTAATTTGTTGAATTAATTTGTAGCACGTGAAACTTTTGACAACTCACAAAGATTATGTTCAACATGTTGTGGCTCTCTGTCTCACTTTCTATCAGTCACCAAAAGCGTCAACTGGAGCATCACCTCGTCCATAAAAAATAATCTGGATTCTGAATACTCATGGACTCCATTTTGCTTAATTTTCATCATAAATAATGCATCAATATATTTATAATAGGTAACCAAGTTCATGATAAGAGATCATGCTTGTGTTTCTTATATATTCTTCTTAAATATTCTTCCTTTAATATTTCTTAAATATCCCCCTGTATATTAGGTAAAAGGTGAATTTAGTAGTTACTAGGCAGAGCACTCAGCAGATGTGGATACGTGAAATACCTGCGGTGTTGGCAACTAACGAATAAAAATTGCGTTCATCTTCGGGAGCGGGCAATATAATTGTTTATCTTGATGAAATGTTTAAAGAAATGCAGATATAAAAGTCTAAACATAATTTTAAAATGGAGTTATTAAAATTATTAGTTTTTCAGCCAGTATATTTGCAACTCTAAACTGTAGCAACGGAAATAGAGTATCTAAATAAGGTAGGAATCATATTTTCATGTCTCAAAAAACGGCCAAGCATTAACGAAAATTTTATTTGAGTATTTATTTCCTCTTGGTTACTAATTGAGACAAATATGAGTGGAATTGGAGTGGGGTATAAGATTCGCAATTGTTTTAACAAAAGAATCCTGTTCCCAAATAATATTTGTGCTTGGGAGAGAAAGGCCTAGATGCTGAAATGGAGAGCAAACGAAACACTTGAGGGGAAACGAAACACTGAGAGGAGCAAGATTTTTTAGGGATGAGGGAGCCAGTCCTTTTCCCTCGTTCTCTGGATCTCGATGTTCCTAAAAGCGCTGTTGCCAAGAATTTCTTCACGCTTGGGTAAGCGGTTCTCAACATTTTCCAAGACGTATTCCACCAATACTAAAAGAAACAAATTCTGCGCCACGGATTACTAATGTTTTGGCAAAGAGGAAAAGACAATAATATTCCCATTTTTGGGTTAAACTATTAAAAATTTTAAATATTCTAATTTAGGTTAAACATATGAGCCGTATCCGAAAGTCAAGTATGGCAAAGCATTCTTGGTGATGACGTATTACTGACGTACAATAAAGCATGCTTGGGAAAGAATACTTCACATTCGGACAGTCTACGGTAAGAAGCGACGTTAAACAGTATTGACAACATAAAAAAACATGGTAGAGAGCAACATCTATCAAATGTTTGGATCGGAAGAAAAAGAGCGATTATATGTATATTAACCCTTACATTGGTATGTATATTAATAATTATGGAAATGTAATATACGAAGTAAAAAATAGATACTACACACATTTATACGTAGCCAACGGCTCCGCCGTATTTTGTTATTCTAGTCATCAATACTTCGAAGCCAACATGAAAGTGTGCTTCTTTGTGTGTGCTCTTTCGTAGCATGCTTCCACCAGAGTGCTTCGCGTTCGGACGTACTTCGGGTGTTTCCGACGGTACCCCCCTCCACTTGCAAGGAAGCATTGTAGTATGCTTAGCGATAGAAGCTCGACTTTTGGACAGGGCTATGAATTGCATTTAGTTAACATAATTAATTTCTTAAATAAATGTATTGAACTGAATAAAGCATTGAATTTAAAAATGAAATTTTTGATGTGTTTCTTGTACTACCACACCTTTTTTAAAACTATCGATGGCACACGTACCATGGATTGAGAACTACCTGCTTAGGCTTTTAGCCGGTGGCTTACGTATACATTTTAAGAAATTAATACCAGGATTATTAGGAATTTAATCAAATGCCCTACACTCTTCAATAACGTTTCTTGCACATGAAATTTAAAAAAAGTATTACGGTCATTAATGTTTCATTTACGGGTAGCAGGACATCAAAGAATTTTATACATATGGTTTGAAAGCGGTCATAAATTGTGTTTAAGTTATTCTATCACATCAACCAAGGATAACTAAAAATGCAAGGGGAAAAGTAGTGAAATCGGAGGAGATACTCAATTATATGTTGTCACCAAGAATTAAGATGGAGTTCCATGCAACTCACCGGAAGTCTTATAATGTTATCTCAAACATTCCTATTCATCGAAGTTCAGTATCCTTGGTGAGGCGGTGGTTGGACCTGGAGAAGGGACATCGCATTCATTCCTTAAGAGTTCGTAGAGAATTACCCTGAAAAGCAAAAATAAAAACCGGTGTTATGCTATATGACATAATACAGCACAAAATAAAAGCGAGGGAATTTATTTAAGAATAATGACCATGAAAAAGTTTCACAGTCCATAACGTATGAAAATTTCACCAATGTATACCCTTTTTTAATTCATCATGGTTTGAAATCAAAAAGTAGTCAGTTCATTTCTTTCGAGGAATATGAACTGGGCTCAAAAGATCTTAAGGGATTGACTCACAGATATATGCACATCAGTCAGTTTTCCACAATAAAAAGTCATCAACGTCAATTTGTATAAAAAAACCTGGGTGATTTGTCTCATTGGAAAGCTTGTTATTATTTTATTACTTTGTTTAGGCATTATTGCATTGTTACCATAATAACTCGTGATAAATTATAAAGATAGTTGCAATTGTGAAGTTACTACTCCATTCCTTCATCGAATTACTTTTTCAAATTGGTGTAATTCAGGGATAAGGAGACTCCTTGATTTCAAAGGCAAGCAAGTCTTGATTTCGAAGGCATTCCTAGGTGATCTCATCAGAGAGAAACACATGCACAAATATGCTGGCATTTTTTTGTTTGTTGTAGGTGTTTAAATACAATTCAAATGTTTTTTTTCGAAACACAATAATTAAAACCGTACTTTATTGTCAATTCCTATGCCTCATGCGCAGCAAAGAGCGCCTTGCCGCAACCCGCTGATTCGAGAATGGCGAATAGGAACTGAAGGCCACATAGGTTGTCCACAGACAGCCTCAGATTCCCGCTTCTGGCCACACTCACTCTTTCTTCACCTCTTGCACCAAACACCTCATTCCACATCTTCTCTTGCCATTTTCTCACTCCGCATTTCCTTGCAGATTTGTCTTGAAATTACCACAAATTTTCAATTTCAAGAGTCCGCCGATGGGTATATCTCGTTTTCGCTCCAGAAGTTTTCAAAAAATTTATTTATTTTTTCTTTTTCCCCTTCTACAATGTTTTAACTATTGTTAAGGCCTATCCAATTAATCTTCATCAATGGTGACATTTTAAGTGTGATGAAAACCGGACAATAATGAGATAGTACAGCCGCCAGATCTAAATAAAGAATAAATGCAGCTTAACGTCTCAAAATACTTATAGTTATAATAATAAGGGATTATACGCTTCCGATAGCTATGCCTAAAATGTAATTGGTGGTGAAGACCCAAAACAACTGCTAGGGTTGAAGAGGGGGGGGGGGTGGCCAAAACACTTAAACTGGGCTGGTTGATCCTTTCCTTTTACCATCATTTAAACCCTAGACGTATCTAATGACCGTGAAAAACATTCAACCAGAGTAAGCTCACAGATGTCTAATATTCACGATTATATATGAGCCCAGGTAAGCCTTTAATGGAGATCTGGGCGCAGAATTAGCCCTCCGAACGAGCCGGTACTCCTTTTAAGGTGTGCCGAATGATTTTTCTTTATTCATCCCGAACGACTTGTTACAAAATTCACCCAAAACCTCCCACATCGAAATTCACCAACTCTGCAGTGGTTCCAAGATTATAACTTCATTATCTTATTGCTATGAATTAAATTTAAGAATTAACATTAAATTTCAGCATATCCAGACACTATATTTATATCGTCTAACAGAAATGGACTGGCTGCAAGCGTATCGTTACTTATTAACGTTGAAAAATGTACGTAGACATGTGCAATGGAATTATAAACAAAAGGAAGACCAATAATTCATAATTCTCCAAAGGACGTTTTCCACTCACTGGAGGAATGGTCGCAGAGTACCTACAACTCAACAGGAGCAGTCACGCCATTCCTCTGAGCAGATATTCCATACGCCATTGCATGATGACGCGTGAGGAGATTTTTATGGTTTAAAATGATAAGAGAAATTTATGACGTGACTCTGGAATACGGGCATTATATTTCTTTTTTTTTTCTCTCCTTCACAATTTTCACCGCGTTTCAGCCGTGCTTCGGTGATGCTTGAAATGAAAATTAACGACAGCAAAGCGGGAAATGAAGGAACATAAACCGAATTCGTCGAGCCCGTTTGCTTAGCGTAACCTAAAAGCCGTAGGTACTTTTGAACCAAAATTCTCCTCCTGAAAAAGACTTACAAGTGAAAATGTACCCAACGACCCCGAGACAGTGAATTTAATTGAGGCAGTTACGTTCTCGACATACAGATGGGTAATGAGCGGAGGGCTATAGAAAATGTCAAATTGCACAATATAGTGCCTCATAATTTGGGCTTGCTAATAGAGCATAAAAACCTAATATGGATCACAGAGATCCATGTTGTACGGTGCAAATTTATAAGCTTTAACCCTTTCAGACCCGATTTATTTTTAACCGATGAAAAAATTTTTTTTCAGTTCATACCTATTCTATATAAATTAAATAATGATTGTATGTAGTTTAAATACCCATTGTACTTATATATGTTGAAATAATTTTATGTCCACTGTAATGGACATTTGGACTATAAGGTTACTTTTGAAATTTAGTGCATCAACACACTACTAGATGGCAGAACCCTTGTCCATCAGGAAGTATATAGGTTTACTAGGTGTCTATGCTTCTTATGACTGATACACCAGAGAACCAGATATATCGATTAAAAGCTGCGAATCGTACCTATTACCTTAATTGCTCAAGCGTGTTTTTCACCAAAACAATGTGGAATGGAAATGAATCACATATTTTCGGTTTGAGTTGCCATCCTTTGTGACATAAAATTTAACATACCTGCTAAATACCAGATTATACTAATGGTGGATACGGAGAGAGGTACCCCATGCCTTCCATTCCTATCCTTATACCTTTTCTCCCGGTCTGAAGCGCCTATTAGTGTGGAAACAGAATTGAAAACACTCATGTAATGTATACTAAGGGTGTATACTAACTTGTTCGTAATTTAACAAATACATACTTTTTCTTTAGCAATTTAGAAACCTTTATCATAATACATAAAATAAATATGGTATCTATTGCAGTTTTTTAAATGCAAAAGCCTACGTTTTCAATGTTCAGCAAAAAATGTTACCTACATAAAAAAACACACATGCCTAATGAAATTGGTGCGAAGGTTTCCGCGGCGTTGTTCAGATGTTCTCTGCATCTCGGGTTCTGCGTCCGCGTTTGTTGACTGGGGGTGACAACAGTTTCGCTAGCCGTCCTGCTAGCGTCTTCAGGTCGAAGGTGAGGAAAGCTGCTTTTTCGCCGTCTTATATAGGGCTGGTAGAGTCCGTGCTGCGCTGTGATTGCTAGCAGGACGGCTAGCGAAACTGTTGTCACCCCCAGTCAACAAACGCGGACGCAGAACCCGAGATGCAGAGAACACATGCCTAATGCTTTGCCGCAGTACAGTCTTTCTCTTGGGATGTATAATGGACCCATGATAATATGTATTCCAATGAGTTTTCAATTTAAATTTTATCTGTTGACTCGAAATTTCAATATCCTTTTATTTGTCTTTACGGACGGATGTTTTCATATTGATCTTCACCAATGTAGTGAGGAAAATAATTCAAACGAACCAACGTCAAATTCGTCTTTGTCTTTTTTCTCTATGGTACGCTGCAATCAAATCGCGTGGTTGTACTTCTGCCATTTCCACCTTAGGCTGACTTAGTCGGTAACTCCAAAATTCAGCACTTCCTCGTTTTCCGGTTGTCCACTTTTAAGAGCATGATTTTCAATCTCACCTTCACATTGGTCAGACCTTCACCATTAGTTCCCGTAGTTTTTCCATAATTGGTTGTAGCATTTACTAACATTCACACTATATCAAAGATAAATATTTATTTCTTCGAGATTGGATTATAGAATACCTGGCCTTTGTGGGATGTGGAAACTGGCTCATCTGCATCGCTTCCATCACTATTTAAACCTTCGATTTCAGAGTCATTTGATTCCTCAAAGTATGTAATAAATGTTCTGATGGGCTCAGCATAATTGCAATTAAATGCATCTAAAAATTACATAAAAGGTTATAGTACTGGAATCACTATCCATTATTAAATCACATAAAATGTAAATTAATGAAAAAAAGTAAAATAAAACTAATGGCGATGCCTAAAAACATATAACCCCAGAGTATATAGCAACAAAATACAAATAAAAATAAATAATTAGTCGGAATAGTGTTAAATTATCTTAGAAAACTCTTCGAAAACAAATACTTAGAAAATAAAGGATATGGAATGATTACAGCACTGCACTGGTAGCATTTACCTACGTATATATTATCAAAAAGGAAAAGAGATAAACAGAAGTGACCTTTCCTCGTGGTCCCAATGTCCATTATAATGGACATTCATTTAACGATTAACGTGGCAAAAACTAAAAATCAATGGTTAAATTTAAGACTCATAGTACAATTAATAAACATTGAGGAATGTTTAAAAAATTCTCCAAGCAATAGGAGCCTATAGTTATAAAAAAATAAAATATAGAATATCACATATCTTTAGGAGTTGATGATATGGATACCATTTCTGAAACGAGCTCCCTTTGTAACCAAACCGCTCTATCGACACATGGCTCCACACACATAGTAGTCGACAAAGTATCACTGAGTGACGGAAGCTCATAAAAAAACGTGAGAATACATTGAGTACAGTGTAGCAATAAATTGAAACCTAGGTCCATTACAATGGACACCAGGTCTGAAAGGGTTAAGAAAAGATGATGAGCGGTAGTTGAAGGTATTAGGAATACGTGAACGTAGGAGAAAGGAGAGATGTTAGTTGATGAAGAGGAATGAAATGGTGTTTAAATACAACCGGGAATCATAGTAAGTAGGTTGGAGAAGTTAACAAAATATAACAAAATAGAATACAGGACTTTTAGCAGATATTTGGAGAGGGCTTTGCAGGATCGAATACCGGATAAGTGTGGAAAAGAAGGATTTTAATTGGATGCCTGTATAATATGGAGGAGGGCGGGATATTTTATTTATTATAACGAGTATTTCACTAAGGAAATAAGGAAAAGAGATATCTAAGACGCGGCACATAGTTGATAATTAGATGGCAGGGACTACCTACGTGCCTCCTGATGGTGGTGGAATACTTTTAATGCTCCATTTGATATGCACTTGTAGAATCCTGCAATAATAGTGTGCTGATTCCCTCTCAAATACTGATTTATGAGAAACTCTAGGTTCATTTAAATATTTATTAATTCCATTTTGATTATATTTACTGTTGTTAAAGGAGTCAATTGACTGCTGAATTCATTGAGTTATTATCGAAAGTAATTAGAAACCTGTAGCTTTAAATATTAGCAAAAATAGACATCAATGTGAGGACCACAATTTCTCTGAAAAGGAACTCAGCAGGGAATAAAGTCCTTGTGACAACTTCTCGAGTAACCAAACCAACCGACATTTCCTATTAAAATAGTTTCCTAAGAATTACTAGCTAGTTACTAGGTGGCTAGTTACATGTCAAGGCTTTTACGGTTGGAGAAAGTATTCCACGATCATTTGACCACACAGTAAAATTTCTGTACACATTTTTCCCCAATGATTATGAGCAAAAAATAATTATAAGATGAAAAAAACTTTGAAGAGAAACGATGATAAAGACGCAAAGTCAATATCATCCATGAGATAACCCCAGGAGTCCTACATACAATATAGACAATCCTTATCATTGTAGCTTTTTAATTTACTGAACATCAAGATTGCCTGACAAATTATATCAATTGTTATCTATGGCACCAACTCTCCAACTTCATAACTCAGGAATGACAAGGAGAGGGACAGTTTAAAAAAGAACGAATAATGAATAATTCCTCCCCGCACAAAACCATTCTACTCGTCGTTTTACTCGTCGTATTTTACCGTCGAAACCTAGTTGTAGTCGTGTTGTGCTGTGAAATAAAATTTATGTGGAACAACTACGTAATCTCTTTTCAATCATGAATTCAAGCTTCCATACAGTTACGTCTGATACCATCAGTTACACCATTCTACTATTGATTTTCATGAAATCCGCTCGGAACCTAACAAAACAATCGCCAATTTGTATTTTTCAAGTTATTTGGTTCACAGTCTCATAGACAGGAAGACGGTGATAATACTTTGCTCTGGTTAATAATGAAAAAGAACGTTATTTCAAATGTCTACAACTCTCCACCATTTACAAAATCTACTTTAACAATTCGTCAATCGTGAGAATACTTCAAATTTTCTAACCCCGGAAAATTTTATAATAATTGCCCATCATTATGCTAAAGCTAATTTATCAAATAAAAATTTACTCATAAGCTTTCGTTCATTCATGAACATTCATGTTTGTTATTAATGTCAGGAGCACATGCCTGAAAGACATGCAAGGTGTCTATGTTTTCAATTTCTATGTCCATATAGAGCAATAATGATTGACATTTATTCCTCCCTAAATATTTTGAAGCACATAAATAAGTTTATCAGATGGAGAATTAAAGGTCATGGATGTTTTACATTTCATTTTAAGTGTGGACTTCACAGTTCTTAATTCACTATAAAAATAAAGAGTTTACATTTAATACATATTACTTTGAATAGATGTCATTAAGGCCTTTAGAATAAATGCAAATTAATCGCAAAGCCATGGAAAAAGCTTACACGTTGAAATATTCAGACTAGGATTGATGAAATACTTGTTGTAACTCAGCGATCTACGCAACTACATTTACGAATGAAATGTTGCTTAAACGACGGTAATATTTTGAGGTAGCAGTAGACCTCTTCGCGGAATGGGGACAGATTCGACCTCTCCAAAGAAAAAAGGGAGTCCATTGAGATTTGAAGCGGAGGGGGAAACGTGTGATGGGGGCAGGGCGAGGGAAAACGAACCAATTTCAGCGCGGCAGCTTATGGTGCAAACGAGTGGCTAGTGAGGCAGTTTACATCGCCACGGATGGCCGAGCAAACGAGCAGTTAAGTGGGTGGAGGGCAAGAGCGAACCTGAGACCACCCCGACGTCGACATAAGCTCCACTCTTGGTGAAAAGCATAGCTGTTTAATGACCCGTCAGACGGAAACCTATAGTCGACAGGATTATGGACTGCAAAGCGTGGCGTATTCGCAGAAGAGTCGTGTGATGAATGGGGGAGGGGTCAATAGGACATTTTCCGGGTGGAAAAAATTACATTCTATGACACATCGTTATGCTAGCCTCCGAATTGTTCAGGATGAACAAATTTTGCTCGGGATATCCATCCGAGATTCACATTGTCCACATTATCATGATGTATCTGGGTGGCGGTTAACTCAACTCAAATATGACAGACCTGCCCCAATTTTGCACTCGATGACTGAGATTGTCCTAAGACCCGACATTAATAATATGGGTTTTTAACAGCACGCTTTGTGGTATTAGTTCTCAACGAGAATTTTTTTAAAATATATAATTCCCAAATTAAATAGATTGTTTCAGACCTCACTTTGTAAAAATTCTTCATGTCAAAAAGAAAAATTTTAAAATAGTATGACCCATACAGTTCCTTAAACCCACCAACCGAGTTTTCGATGCGTCACCATCCTTATCAAGGACCTTGATACCAGAAAACTTGGTCTGTGGTTTTAACAACGCGTGCGGATCATACTATTTCGCGATTTTCCTTTATAATATAGGTAATTTCGTATCAGGAGAAAAAAGGAAATAAGCTCCACAGTATGTTTAATATCGCACGTGATCTATCTTCCCATTTCACTGATTTCCGTTCAACCAATTTTTCATAAATTTAGTCTTTATGGTTAATTAAATCCCTTTTCTGTCCATCGGAGTCGAAATCAATCTTCGCTCTACCCATCAACTTTCACTAATGAATTGAGTATGGGGGCACCAGCAGATTGCGATGATCTGACCGGTGCTTGACCGTAAAATAAGAGGATTTCCGAGGACCGTTCATTAAATTTCCTGCCATTATTACCTGAATTCAGGGTTTAAGTTCTGAGTTTCAGAGCCTCGACATTCCTCGAGAATTCCATTATTTTCTAATTCTATTTATACTCTGATGTTGAAATTAAATAGCATCTTAATAACTTTGGGAATGGTTATTCGAAGAATACATCGCTTCACTGAAAAGTTAGATGTGGATAACTTCACCGTAAAGGTTAAGAGCAGGTCAGCAGCATTGATCTCACGGAGTGGGTGGCCATAGAGGGGAGTTCTACCATTACCTCGAGGAGTTACCTCCATTGCTATGAGAATTTCCAGAAAGATCGTACATGATATATAAAGATGATATGTACCAAGGTAATTTAGGAGGAATTTTCGATTTATTGTATACTCGATGTAAGGGCTAAATATTAAGTAAAATACTCATTACCAATTCACTGTGCAGTTTAGCATTTTCAACTTGACCCGTTGTCATAGGGATGTAATCCTAAAATAACAAATTATAGAAGTAGATATATTATATGAACAGCAAGTTCTGAAATAATCCGGATTGGGTCGATTTTTCTTTTGAGAAATTGAAAAACCTTGAAGCCAAAAAAGTCCTGTGAATTACAGTGAAACTGATAGAAAAACAGGTTATATTCATCCTTTAGTTTATTTAATAAAATTCATACAAAGGTACGGTTTTCATAATGAGGATATGAGAAAGAATTGCGAGAAAGAGAAAAAGTTTTCTGTACAAAAAGTAATCATCTAAAGCTTTCAGGATTTTGTACATAATTTCCCAACCATTCCCGTTAGTTAAACTGAATCATCAAAAATGTGTCACGGCAACAGTTTACGTGTATTTATATTAAATACAACCCAACTTTTAGATTAGCATTTAGCCGTTAAGAAATCTTCCAAAATTTCATTTTCTACATTGCTGTTAATATTAATGTGTGCTCTGATCTATGAATAACTACCTTGTCATAAATACTTAAATGTACTACCAGTCAGTTCCTACGTAAGTAATAACTACATATTCTTTAAAAAAAAATACGTATGTGTTCCCTGTTATGAACCTGAGCCATGAAAATATTATTCAAAACAGCATTTTACAGTTCCATTCATATTTAAGGATATTGATTAAAAATATAAGACAAAGAAGGAGAGGGTTTATCTACACTTAAAATTAGTCCGTCCTACTGTTATACACGTGTTGTTATAAAACATTACGACAAGTTGCAACATCCAGAAGAAAAATATTTTCTTATGTAGATTCGTTCCGCAGTCTATCACTCTACTTTTGACATTCCTATCTGATCTTCCGATATAAAGTGGGAGTAAAAGTACACCTGACGTATCTTCCTCGAATTATACCGATTTGACATTCGGCCAACCTTGGTTGGTTTTATTATTTTAAAAAATCTACGTGGAAAATACAACTGTTTCATTAATATTTATTGGGTACTTCATGCACCTGATTAAGATTTTTCCCTTTCCATTATATAAGAAAGAAGGAGGCTAAAATATGATAGCAACCCCAGTTCCAATAATACTTCACTGCACCTAAAAGATAACTAAAGGGAACTAGGGAATGAGATATTTTGAACATGAACGCTTGTTTCGAGTTTACTCAGAGGTAGACCATCAAGTCATGCAGACTCCAATAAAATAAAACCTCCAGTCTCAACGCGGTGAACAGCTTTACAGGAGGTCAAGCATTTAAGCATGACTGAAGCTGCATTAATTATCGCATCAATCTACCACGCACGAACGCTAGGCAAACTTTCAAAATTCCGAAGCTTAAGACTTAGACGAAGCTCGACGGAAAACGCATCGCACTCCGAGAAGTTTTGACGTGCGCCCCCTGCCACCCCCAATATTTCGCACGCACCCCTTAATGAAGTCGCGAAACTCGATTAGCTAATTCACGGAAATCTTCGTCGCAGTTGCCAATCGGGAAATGGACGGCACAAGACGCGGGAGAGTTGAGGGAGACCGCTCGTTTCAACGGAGCAAACATCGACCGGTCTCCGAACGGAATAAGTGCACGAGAAATCGCCTCAGAAAGCCTTGTTGGAGAGAGAGGGAGAGTGCTTGCTTGAGGGAGTAGGGAGTGCCTTCAAGGGGTACGGGAAACAAATCGCCCGTCACCGCAACGCCGTATTGTGCCGACCGTTAAAAGGAGTCGGGAGGGCAGAAACTCAGTCAGTGGGAGAACTCCTCCACCTCTGATCGACTCGGTGACACGCTAAATGGACCACCATTAACATGCTCCGTCACACTCGCGTGATAACTATAACGGTTACCGCCCCGCAAAATGGTCCAAATTGGCGCTACGACAAAAGAGGGGCGATAATAATCGTCAGTCTCGCTCAACTCCCTCCTCTCCCTCCTCCCGAGCCCTTTATCTCTTCCTCTCTTTATTCTCCTCTCTATTCTCTTCTCCCTTGCTCTCTTTCTCACGCGTCTCGGCCCCTTGAATCACTCGGCAGAAAAAGTTTGAAAGGGGAGAAGGAGAGAAAATTTTTAATTTTATAATCCACTGTACCAGAACGACTCTCTTAGGGCAAGAGGAAGCAGTTTTCGCGCAATGGTCTCATTTAATGAGAGGAAACTCTGCAATGCACTCACTTCCCTGCACTTTTATAAAAAAGAAAAAAAATGTAATATTTGTTTCATATATCATGCCTGCGTGACCTCCGGGAAAGTTTACAGGCATTGTTCTCGTATTGACCACACTAATAAAAACCGTTGTCTTTTTTTGCGCAAGGGAAGCGAAAAAGAGTGTCGATTCTTCAATTTTGTCCGGCTCTTCCAATCAACAATTTCAGGTGATAGAGCAAGTCAATAGGGCGGCCACTGAGGGCAGTACGCCTGCATGGATATTTTAGCATTCAATTAGTCATTTATTTTATATTGGTTGTTGTCATGTATAGGTTGCTGCAGAACAAGCGGTATGAATGAAACGAATATTTTTGAGAGCATTGTAAACAAACGATATAACGACTCGCTCTATGATTAGTCGAGGCCGAAATTCGTTACGAGGCTAACAAAGTTTTTTTTTGGTAATGAAAACTTCAATATATATTCGATTAGTGACGAAAGATTCAAGATTTGGACTGTTGGTAAAGTGAAAAAAAAACACTTTAGGAGCATCTTCTCTCAGTATTAATATCTTCCGTTCGAGAACCCATCATTTATCCCATTGTAAGAATCTCAGACCTTACCAAATTAACTAGAGTCGGTGTCATAAAAAATAATGATAATAATGCATCAAACAAGTATCAAACAATGTCTTCGATAATATGGAAGGGATAAAATATAAGGAATCAGAGGTCTGATTAAAGCTTTAAAGAGAAGACGTGACATCCTAATCGGCCATGTTTTGAGTTAGGATAAGAGTCGAGTCGTCGAGCGGATATTAAACTGGAAGAATAGTGAATCTACATAGTGTTTGGCAGGGGGTGAAGATCACCAAGCATGCACTACTAACATGCGAACAAGCAACTAAAGTGTCTCATGCAACTAGATTGTTAGTATCTATAGTATTTGAGGGGTTAATACATGCATCATGCACTACAGAATACTCTAAAATATTTCCCCTACCTATCCCTTTCCTATGCTGCCTATCTGCTCTCTTACAGTACGGGGGAAAAATGCCATTTTGAATCTATCGGTACGACAATCTATCTCTCTAATCTTATTTGGCTGGTCGAATCTAGCATAATACGCTGGTGTTTTTAATGTATGCCTAACATCTTCAGTAAAGCTATCCGATTGATATTTCTCTAATAGACGTAATCTGTACTTTAACCTACGCGAACCTACACGAATGAAGGCATCGAAAATATATTTCACAAGTAATGAATAATAGCCAATAGTGGAGTTGAAAGTGGCATCAAAACAATCTCGTGATTGTTGACTCATGGTGATGATGGGTATCTGGTGCTGTAGAACTAGTCTCCTACCCCGAGGGCCAACCCTCGGGAACAAAGAATGGTAGATATTTTACAGTGAGACATTTTATAAACACTGTACACACTCTTGTGGTAAAAAAAATACAGTGCATAAAATTTTAATCCAAATTATTCCACGACATTCCGAAATCTATCAACCGAGACTAAATAGTCTCGGTTAAAAAAAAATATGTGTGCGCACCACTTAGTATGAGAGAAAACGGGTGCCATCTTTTGTAATTAGATCGTACCTCCACCTTAGATGCTGCATATCTTACATTAAGATACCCGTACAAAATAACCAAACCAGGAAGGAAACGGTTCTTGCACATAATTTTTTGAACGGCTCATCGGCTCCTACTTCATTGATTCTCATGTGAAGTGGACCGCTTGGTACATTTTGCGAGAGAAGACTAATGCCACTAATGAGTCTATTTTCACACATAAACCTCCCAAGGGTAAACCTACAATAACCAAAGAGCCATCGGCCATCAACGATGAAAATTACTTAAAAATATGTTTGCCAAACCAGCAAAGTAGCAGTTAACTAAGGCAATAAAAACAACCATACTATAGGAGTTAGTATCTCTTCCATAGCTTATGCCAATATTTAAATAAAAACACAGACACCGTTCAGGCACAATTTAACAGGAAACGAGCGATTCTAGGTCTTTTCCTTTTTTGGACGTTGACAGATGGGGAAAAACTGGAAAAAGAAGGACCTTTATGGAGATGAATCTATATTTTGCCTGAATGTATTGTTTGACTATTTGGTTCTTTAGTTCATGTAGAAAGTATGGTATTGGACTGACATTTTTTGACCAGTTTTCCATTAGAAAATATCATCCACGTGGGTATCTAAACTTCTCCGAGATTCCGGAAGTTTCAGACGAGGAGAAATGATTAATAGTTCAAATTTCTTCGTGGGATTACAGAGAAAACGCAAAGTTTTGGGTCGAAAATCATATCTTAAGCTTGGTAGACGTCATGTCAAGCCATCACCTCCATCACTCCGTTCCGAAAGAGGATAATCTGTGAATAAAAATTCTGTTTGACGGAACTAAGGGAATGAATGTTCGGATTCTTAGTCATTTATGGTAGTTATGCAATACCTGTAAGGTATGGGAGTAAATGTGGCACAAAGTTATAGGATAACACTGACAGGTATGCGGCTTAACGACGCTCAATTTTTTTAAAAACTTCCTACCAATACACGGTTCAATTTCTAGGAAAGACTCTCTTCCACTGAAGAATAATATAGTATTTTCACACGAACAAAACTGATCCATAAAATTAAATGGTAATCAATTCCTAAATGTACTTCTCTGTTTTAATCCTCACAAATGAAATAAAATAATATTTTCGACAGGACGACGACTGGAAATTTTGTAATGAACTTGATTTGATGAAAGAGGGAATATTTCATTATTAATGCGTGAGTCGTAATGGATCCAGTCTGATTATAGATAACGAAACCCTTTTTCTGACGCAGTCACAGTTTACTTCACCGATTTAACCCGTGCTATTCAATTAAATATGATGGGGATCGAAAACGTTACCTCTTCTTTTCATCCAACGGATAAAAACCTGATTACGGAAAACAGAATGAAATCCCACGTTCAGCAAAGATTATAACGAGGGAAGGGGAAAGAAACATCCCATCTGGACGAACCCCTGAATGTCCTTTCAACTCCTTTCCGAGGGAAATTTGTCGGGAGGGGGAATGGGGGAAGAAGCTTTCCACTAAAACGAGAGCTCACCGATGTGAACGGAGGTATCTGGTTAATCCGTGGAATGAGAGAATTCTATTGCGTAAAAGAGTCGAAGGAAGGAATTTCATCAGCTCCTTGCTAATTTAACGTAATTGCACTTATAAAAATGAACACAGCATGCTGACTGCTCGAGGGTCATCCCTTTTGGAACGATGTGAATGGAAACATAATGTAGTTCCTTATCCATAATTGATGGGTGTTTAATTTTGCTTCGCCGTAATCAGGCAGTGGCTACCACTCATCCTTTGTAAATGAGCATTCCACGAATTTTTCACTCGCAACCCTTTCCTCACTGCTAACTCATACCTCATATAACTAATTTCTCTTAATTCAGTTTTATTGTATGTCAGTCACCTAATATTTTTCGAAAGTGAAATTGGTCCCGAGTATTAATTCCGTTTTACACCGTCGTTAAAACTGCGCAAGTTCATACCGCTTCCGTTTGAACAGTCGTCCGCTAAAGTCCATGACATAGAGGACGCTCCCTTAACAGCTTTACACGGTGCATTTGTCGGCACATTATTTCAATGTCAATACACCACCAAGTAGTGGTAATACCTACCGTCCATATATCTTATTACCTCAAGATTGGTCAAGCAGCAATTGATTGGGCGTGAACTAAATATTACCACCACTATGACATGTGTTTTCAAACCATATTCTAAATATAGTAGCGGACACCATAGTGCAGAGAACTTATCCCTCATTTTACAAATAGAACGCATGTCCGTGGGCCAAGTTCACGAGATAGGGGCTTCTCTCTAGCGAAGGAAATTTTTGCTTCTATGTTTTTTATCGCTCAGTTCTTGAATATTGCACTTTTTGCACCAACGAAAGATTTAAGCACAATTATCTCAATTATCAACAGTCTACTTAACTATTACGCTGGAATTAGTTAAACCCTTGCTGCTACATTTGAGCTATTTAGTGATAAAAAATGTGAAAAATTGCGAGATTGCATGTATCATATAAGAACACGTCCTAATTTTATCGCTGTCATTCACGTAGTGGCGCAGGTTTTCCTCCTAAATCGTCGCTTTCCGTCACGCAGCTTTAATGAACGTGTAAAATTGCCTTTATATCCGCGTGCGTCTTCCACTGGCCGGTTAATATCGTAATATCGTTTGCTGTGCATCAGAAAGTCGGTTATGACAAAATGAAAATACATTACTAGAGAATTTTACTAAAATTCAATATAAATTGTAGTATTTTTCTCAGTGAGAGTTCACGTTTGAAATTCATTATTGACTAATCTGTCATTAATAGTCCTCAAATCAGTATTTATTAAAGCAGCAGAAATTACCAATTGAAGAATTTGTCTTGGAGAACACCGAGTTGACTGAGCAATTTTGGCTTTCCGGTTCATCATCATCATTGGTCAACAATCCTAGGATTGGTTTGACGCAGCTTTCCACTCGATTCTTCTATCGACCAACCTTTTCATTGTGACGTAATTCTTCTCTTTTACATTCTTCACAACCTGTTCCATGTATCTCATACGAGGCCTGCCTTTTCCAATCTTCCCGTTCACTTTTCCCTCGACGATAGTCTTCATCAGGCCATCGTGTCTCAAGATATGGCCGATTAAGTTTTCCCTTCTTCTTGTTAGAGTTGTCAGCAGACTTCTCTTTTCACCTACTCTTCTTAGCACTTCCTCGTTACTTACTCGGTCGATCCATTTAATCTTCAGCATTCTTCTGTAGCACCACATTTCAAATGCTTCTACCCTTTTCTTCTCCGCTGCTGTCATCGTCCATGATTCACTGCCGTAAAGAAACATGCTCCAGATGTATGTTCTGATGAACTGTTTCCATACTTCTATGCTTGTATTTCCTGCTGTAAGTAGATTCTTCTTTTGAAAGAATGCCCTCTTTGCCTGGGCTATTCTACTCACTATTTCTTTCTTGCTTCGTCCATCGTTGGTTCCTCTGCTTCCCAGGTAACAGAACTCTTTCACCTCTTCCAGTTTCTGTTTTCCTAGTTTAACGTTGGTTTTGGCCTCTTCTCTTTTGCTGCACACCAATATCTTAGTCTTCTTCTTATTGATCTTCAGCTGATATCTGGCCATAGTCCTTTCCATGGTTGTTAGCATCTTATTTAGCTCCTTCTCTGTCTCTGCTATGAGAGCTATGTCATCAGATTTCCGGTTATTATCTTGAAATTTTTCTTCAGTTAAGGGTTAACGTTTCAAATACATATTTTTTGCAGTGAAAGGGTCACATAGAAAAGGAATGCACCCTCGTTAACATTTAATAGTGACCCAATTTTTTTAAATATGAGGATTCTGCGGAGGAAATGGAGAAATTGAAAATTAAATTTATTTCCATACGTCAACCATATTTTAAAATTCCCGCTCCAGCGGTCACAGGCGGAATGATATATGGTGAAAAAATACAACAGTTTTTATATCCAATCGTGAAATGTTTAAAAAGAGAGATTACAGAGATTAAAATTAAATCCTATTAAACGTGCACGGCAGTTAATTTAAGGTATTTGGGCTCTGGAATCATTTTAAAATACTTTTTCCTCAAAGCTCATTGTATGAGGACTAACAACAAAGGGACAAAAACTACAACGAACATATCGCTACAAAATCAAAATGAACCGCATTTGGTCATAACGACCATAAAATTGAACGATGAAAACACATGAGAAAAAATAAAAATTCGTGAAAGTGGATGATGACAAAACTTTCATTCAAAAGTTAAAGATCATTAACGTTACGACCTTACACTTGTCTACCTCCTCATTAACTCCTTCAAATGCTATATAGTTTTTTTCCTACAGGGACATTTGAAATAAGCTGATTTTGTCTTTTCGAAATGAGTACTTATTTCAATGTTAAAACATTATAATTTAACTGGGGAACGTGTTTCAAAAACAAACAGCAGAGTCACATAAAATCATAAGAATATTTAAAACTTCTATTTACCGTTAATATCAATAACAATTATAATTAAAATTCCATTTTTATTCATTGATGATATCATATTGGTGAGAAGGGAAATGTGTACTCTGTTAATCAAGGTGATGGGCTCAGGCGTGACTTAATAACAATCAAGAATAAACTTGTTAACTTCCATAATCTTTTATCATGTATAATCTTAATATTAGCTTAAATCTTTTATATGTATCATCAAGTATATGCCTGCATGTACCTGATGATGCCTCTTATACAAAACTAGTTCTTCTACTGTAGGAATAAAAGATTGTGGAAGTTAAAAAAAAAAATTATCCATGATATTGATGTGCTCTGTTAAATATTTGAAAATTTATTAAATCAAAGAACTTTTTTTTAATTCCCTACTGGTATGTTTGCTTGTCACGTCATACTTTATCCAACACTCCTATCAGTTGAAGACGATTCCCTCACCTCTGATAACTATCTCTGCTAACCCAAGAATATCTGGCACCAAGGCAATTTCTCAGCTTAGATTTAGTTGGGTAAGACAAAATAAGTTTCCAGGATTCGAACCAGGGGCATCTCGTTAGTGATCCAGCCTCTGTCTAATATGTGATCATAATGCAAAATAAGTGAATAAAACAAAAAAGGAGCATGATTAATTAATTATATCTCTACTGCTTACGATTTTAACCTTAAGTTACTTCGCAAAGAAGCGTTGCTTGGCACCTCCAAGGAGAAATGATAAAAAATTGATAAGACGCCATCTCAAATTTAATTATATGTATTTGCATTGACAAAATTTCCCGATTAATTCTCTCAGCAATTTTTATTATTGGTGCGCTCTAAGAGACAACTAATTGGTGCACTGTCATAATCATAGGCAATTCTCGTAAAAAATACAACCCACAAAAAATTGTAATTCATGTTACATTACCTGAAAAAAATACTTAATTCTCACAAGCAGAAGTTCTTAACTAAGGTTAGTTAAATCCCTCAGAAAGCAAGCCTATTCAGGGGGTTACAGACATTACGATAAAAGGATTTCGTATGCCATATAGTACATACAACAAAAATTAATCAGTTGTTTGTAGAGTATTGTAGTAGGTGATTGATTGCTTTACAGTACACTGACATGGCAGTAGATAATTAGGTACCATAAAGAAAATTGCAAATATTTTTGAACTTCAAAGAGCCCAATTGGTATTCCCCGTAGGATACAAAAATTGTATATTTTTATGAGAGGGAGTGCGAGAATGCATTTTGATATTTCATTTTAATCCAGCAGCTGGACCACATAAGAATCGCTGTCCTAAATTATATTTTTTCGTGAATCAAATGGTAAAACTTGTTAGGTGTTCACATAAATAAATGCATATGATGAGAATAGGCCCCAGCTGAAACAGTTAAAATTCGAAATGAAGCCAAATTGAAATTAAATATAAAGCACTTCCGGATTGCAGCAGTTTTTCAAAAAGGCTCAAAACAGCATTACGAGGCTTTTCGCGGATTTACCCCCTGAAATGAACCATGAACGTCATAATTTACCAAAAATGTTATCTGGGCGAGAAATTACAACAAAAAGTTATTATAAACTTCGCAACTGACATCGATATAAACTATTTAACCTCCTTCCATACATCGAAGTCCTCATGGAATCGGGACAGAGTATTTTATCTGGCACTAAATAACATTGATACAGCCTTTTTGTGCCAGCTAAATAAATATGTTTCTGACGAGGCAAATATTACTACTTTAACATTGATAATTCTAATGATATTCTTAAACGTTGGAAACCCCTCCTGAAAACACATAATTGCTGAGGTACAGAAGTCTATTTCCGGTGAAGCCAGCTAAAGAAAGAAGAAAACACGAGTCACTGGACTCATTTGAATTAATGAGAGGGTTTAGAAAAACGAAATCATGGGAATTAGTGAGAAGGGCAATTCAAATGCAAACGAATGAACAAACTCATCTGGGATCCGCTTTCTTTCCGTAAAAGATTAGGTTCCCATTCGTTAGGAGCCACTTGTTCATTAGTGGAGCAAAGGGATGGAGAAACACGTTAGGAATCCGAATTCCGGGTGAAGCTGCTGACTTACGTGCTACTAGCCAATCCCTCAGGTTCAACCAATCTAGATACACGGCTTTTTCAACATTATTTCTCAATGAAAATTTCCTATCTAAACAACATTGCGTTTCGCTCGCGGAACGGTGACCCCTTTTGTAAGGGTGGCTTCAGTTCTCAACATCCACAGTCTTCAGCCTATGCGTTCAAGGCGTATTAAAACCCTAACTTCGTGGAAAATATTATAAAATTACTTTGCAACAGGTAAGAAAAATATGTTCCATAAAAATTTTAACGAATATAATTACCAGTACGAAAATAACGCTATTGATGGCGTTAAGTTGAAATACAAGAAATGTTTTATCCGACAAGATTTCAAATGCCAATTTTACCATCTCCAAAGTTCAAACTAGCACTAGTTCTTCAAAATTTATCATTCTTCAAACCTCATTAAAGAGTCTGATACAGAAACCGATCCACGCCAAACTGCTAAATGTAATTTCTCAAATAATAGTAAGGATTAAACCAACACGAATAGTATGCTGCCAGCAAACTTATGGGAAAACCTTAATACCCGCAGTCTGGGTTCACCTGGGCAGCCTGGATTGACCTTGCTATACACAGGACATGATCATAAAAATTAATACTTTGTTATTAAATTTACAGCGTTAAACTACATTATATCGCTGGGAATAAACTGCTAATGGAACAAACTAATGAAACACAATCGTCGCATCAGAGGCCACTTTTCAATATTTGCCTCTTCTACAAGAAAAAGGGTTGAAGGCTCTAGCAGCACGTAGGCCTTGATTGGTTTCTGCTCTAAAGAATAGATGGAGGTACTTTGTTCCGCTTAATGGGGAAAAAATGCCGATCCCGAAAGGGTTTCGCAATACTCTTTCTCATAAAACATTTTATTGCCAGTGGCAGACATTAGGAGTGAAATTAAGAAGGATAAATTCGGGGATCAGGTTTATTATTGGCAACAATAGACTATATCCCCTAAACCTTTATGTTCGGGATTTACGAGGATAGAGGTTCTTATTTTCAGTATATAGACAGTCGTTAAAGGATTTTCAAGTGAAGAATACGATATTTCGTCTATTTTCGAGCAATATGATTGGGAAGAACGGGATATAATTAATAGTGCCATCATAGATATAATAAAAAAAATTTGACTCCACTTGATTAAATTTTGTTTGGAGAAAGGATATCATAATTAGAGATCGAGGAAATGGATAAAAGTCAAGCACAAAAGTAAGATAACTTATTCGATGAAGAATTACGCTGTTAATGATCATAAAACTCACAATAGAAGGCTGAGATTGTTAGAATTTTGAAAATAAAAACACATGTTGAAAGAAACAATAATTACAATGCGCAGAAAAAGATGCTATTCCATTATGCTCGAGTATGGTAATCCTAGTTAGTAAAACTACGTTTATTCGTCTCTATGGGTGAAACGGTGTTGAGCTACACGAGAGGTAAGATTCAGAGAGTAAGAACAGGTATCATACTTTTTCGCGCTGACACTAAGATGCATGTTGGCCAAAAAAATGCATTAGAATAAATGTAATTACGCCTGAGGTGAATATTTTTCCCTGGCGACGAATCGCATTCTCGACACTCTGCGAAAGTTTCGGAATTTAAATTAGGCCGCGGGAGCTTCAGTCAAACAGAAAGGGCGCGATGGAAAGGACTAACGCCGGCAGTCGGTCATTCCATAGAGTTTCCGTTGGGGAAGGCAGGAGCAGTCGTCACGGACGGACCCTAATAATGCAATCACGCCCGGTAAAAGGAAAGCGAGGGGGTGCAAATTACACATGACGCGCGACTCGACGTTTGCTCCTCCGAGGATGCAAAACAGAAGAGTAACGAGGCGAGTTTTAAAGGTGCCCAGCATCACGGGAATGTTGCTGGAGCATCCTAATATCCCGGAGTGAATGCGGCAGCACATATAAGTTGGCCTGAAGCCCAGTAAATACATCGAGCGCCGCGGTGAAAAGGAGTGAGATCTAATTAATGAACCACATAGTTTGCAGAGTTCCCGAGGATTCACGTTATTAAACTTCACACACACCCTCGGATGGATGATGCGGAAGCGGGAAATGGAGGTATGTGGGGGGTCAAAGAACAAAAAATTGGATTTGGCTTCTTTATTTCCCTTTTTTTATATATATGTGCTCCAAAAAAATAGGGGCACACCACAACACCCAAGAAAATTTCTTAAAAATACAGAGCTGAAGCTCCAGCCATAACTAGCTACCGTAAAAAATCCAGCCCACGCTCGGTACTTTAAATATAACGCTCCCTTTTTACTTTAATCGTCTGCAAATGGCATGAAGCACTCTTTCCTTAAATATTGTACTCTTAGGTGTATCAAATTAATCAAGGCAGGTGAGCTAACTTAACTCGAAATATTTCGTAATACTCAGGGATATAAATAATTCACTTTTAAAACTTAAATGAACGTTCTTTTTATCTTTTTGAGCATGGGCAAACGGAGAAAGTCGTATATTATTCTCACAATGTTGTAGAGCTTCAATACGAACCTCGCTTCAAAAAATTTCTCGTAAGTTACCATCATGGTGTTTTAAATATTATCATAGTGACCAAAGTAATTGAATCAAGGAAATATACCATCGGATGATTTTTACGACAGGAGTTCAAGCCTCCTTCTCTGAAGAATCAGTCTCCATTTCTGGTGTCAGCGAGGTTTATGCAGTGAAATTACGGTCCCTGCCTGCTTTGGAGCTATAACGAGAGCACTTTAAGAGAACTCCCTTTCTGTCTCCATATCGTCAATTCCTCTTCCTTCCTATTATTCCATTACAATTTCAATACATGTTGCTAAATATTACAGAAGAGTCACGAGCGAAAAAGGATCGACCAAGTAAGTGAAAAAGAAAGAAGTCTTGGTAAGAGTGGAATAAAAGAAAAGTCGGATGGAAACTTTAACCTACGTAGACGAGGCATGGAGGTGTGATGAAGACAGTCGTCAAGAGAAAACTACAAGGGAGGAATGGATACGGACGTCAACCTCGTTAGAGAAGTAGTGAAGGAGGTAAAAGGCAAGGTGTTTTAAATATGAAGATGTTTGTTGATAGTAGGTTAGAGTAGAGAGCTGTGTTCAATCAATCTTGAATTACGTAGAACATCTGTGATGATGATGAACGGGTGGGGATTGGCGCGAATGAATGAGAAATAGTCTTCAAACCCGAGTGTTCCGAAAATTTTAGAGATTCCACTAAAAAACTCATTTGTGAGTACCAAGAAATCTCCTGTTCAACTGAAGCATACAGCCAAGCAAACTCAACTAAAATATTTCGCCATTTTCTGAATAATAAAAAAATAATGTGGAAAAATAACACTAACTCTTTTTTAAGAGACTGAGTGGGTATAACCATTCAAAGAAACGAACGTGGACTAAATTTCATTGTTACGTATTGCTCACCGTCTACACAGAAGATTGATCAACAAAACCGAAAGAGTAGCAGCTCGCAAAGCCGAAGGGCTGTGCTAATGTTATCTGTAGGTACATTTCTTAAACTCCGTGAATAAAATCACTGCAGCAATTCCAGAGAGCCCTTTGGCTACTTGCTGGAGAGGCTTCCGTTTAAGCACTCGCCCGAGTGACGCATAAAAATTTCCGCTCCATTTCCTCACGTCAGACATCCTGAACGAGTGGAACGGTGAGGAAGCAGGTGGGTGTCTCTACATATCTGACCCGAAATCGGGTTCTTTTTCTGGAAAAATCCAATAAACATACACGAGGGGGGTAAAAAGGGAAGCGGGATATATTTCACCCGGAATCTCTTCAGTTTATGAGAAAATGTTTGCTGACGGAAGGAGCGATTGGATCCCGAGGGACGCACGCTAAATCCATCCCCTCGGGACGAATGGGATACGGAGAGGGGTATAGAGAAGGGGTGCGGGGCTGAGGGGGGGGGATGGTCGGAATCTTGGCACGAAGAAGAAAAGGCAGGGAAAAATTCATAAATCGATTACGATTTGCCCCAGATTCCTAGCAGTTATTATATTCACCACTGCTCCCTCGAGGACATTCACGCATTGGAAGACTGAATGAATAAATAAACAGTAGACAAGACACGGTCCCAGTCACGAATAAGCAGCAAGCTAAGCAAATGCTGTAGCCGGGGTTGCTACGTAAACAATCACGCTTAGGGGTGCATGAATATGCTATATGTATTGAAAAACATATTCCATAAAACATGTTTTCATTATGAAAGAAATTCTAATGGGAATTCATGCAATAGAGAGACCATAATAGAAATTATTCCTACCAAGGGAGGATACTAGTGCGTAATTTTCACCTTTGATTAAAATGCCGTATTCTTTTCAAGACGCAAAAGGCAGATTGTTTCTTTGTCATTTCACGGTTTTAAGGAGTATTTTATATTTAATGCAGTCATTATTTTTTCTACATTTCCACCAGGGATAATTATGACTAATTACCATTTTATGACATCCTCTTTAAACACGAATGTACAAAAGAGGAATCAGAGCGACTCCGTTGACCTCTTTCAGTTCATACCTAATCTTTAGGCTATTGACAGTCAGATACGCCACTTCAAATATATGTCTTTCAGATAGAATTAGTACCTTGTGAACTCCAAAAAAAGGAGCAAAAGTTCATAACATTACATTTTTCGATGCTTAAACCCTTAATAAAATTTCTAAAAAAATCTGTATCCCAAGAATCATTGAATGTAATTAATGGCTTTACAGGGACATTGTAGAGAGGCAGTTGCCTTCAAATTCCAACATAGTTCACTCAGTTCCAAAGAACGTAACAATGCAATTTGGTTCATTTATCTATGTAATGCCTTGAAGAAAAATTCAATAATAAATTGAATGAACGCTTTAACGTACTACTTACGCATATGCAAATAAAAATAACATATCAGTAAGACTTCGTAAGGATTGAAGTTGTAACTACTTGAAACCCCAAAGTAAATAAGTAATACAGCATAAATACCTCCCCTTCAGCTAAGCGCTTACACATGAATGTAACAAATTTCATTCTTCAGCAAGACCAAAGATATAATATTCCAATCGGTTAGGCCACGTTCGAAATATCTCCATGTTGATTTGATATCCAAAACAGCCAAATGTGTTAATCTTTCCAGAGAATATATTCAATCATGGACATATTGGAATGGTAAAATTTAATGATAAAAGATATTTGATATCCTTCTGGTACGGGATAAAGTATCCTTTTTCATGAGCTCTATGTCGAGTTTAATTTTCCAATTTGAAAAATATAAATCGCATATCTTTTGTAGTATCAAATTTCGCGTGAATTACACCATTTCTTTCATAAACAATTTGGAAGTTCGTATTACAATGATCGCATTATCCCAAATTCTAAGCAATGTTTAAGATAGTTCTTGGAATTTTACTCCTCTAAATGTGCTTCTCATGTGCCAAAAGTTACCTGATTAAAGAAAGAAGAAAGTACAAGAATGCAAAAACTAAAAATGGGAAACTTTGCTTAAAATCAAAAAAGAACGAAAGAAGTCGCCAAGTAAGGAAAGCTAGAGAATGGTGGATGAAGGATCTATGCGAAGATGAACAAAACAACCTGGCACTTGGAAAGATGGAAGCTGGCTATAGGATAGTGAGGAACCACTTCAAGGAACGGAGCGCAAGATGTCATGCCATAAGACATAAGGGTGGAGAAATTTGATTGAAAACGAAGAGAGTGAAGAGCTGGAAAGAATATCTGGAAAAGTTATACTACGGAGAGAATCTCATCACAGAAATCGAAGAGGAAAGTGAAGTCGAAAATGATGATAAGTAAGCCTCAATATTAAGATCGGAATAAGACGCAGCAGTAAGGGGCCAACGGAAGAGTAAGGACTCTGCAATTGACGATATTCCTGCAGAGATAGTTAAAAATGCAGGAGAAAAGACATTAAAACATATTTATGAAAAATTTTCGTCATGTTCTCAATAGAAGATATATCCATGGATTTCGATAACAGCATCATCATTCCTTATTCCAAAAATAAGATAGCGGAGAACTGTAAAATTTTGATATCTATAAGCCTAACGACACATGCGTCAAAGACAAGGACCATCTGCAGAAGATCAGAAATAAAAGAAGATTTCCGGGTTGAAGACCGATTCGGGTTCAATATTGCACTTATGCTGCAAATAGAAGAGAATGGAGAAGAACAAACCGATATTCATTTCATTTGTGGATTTGAAGAAGGCTTTTGACAACGTGGATTGAAATTCAATACCTAAAGTTTGACAAAAATGAAGTCTTCTACAATGACCGAAGAATTAACCACCGGCTATACAAAAGCCAAGTAGCCGTGATAACCCCTGGACCCAGGAGTGATGATGCAAAAATAAAGAAAGGAGTGAGACAAAAGATATCAGCTAAAGGTCATTAAGAAGAAGACTAAGATATTATTAAACAGCAGGGGGAAAGAGGCCAAAAGTGGGGAGAACCAGAGAAGAGGAAGCAAAAACGAAATAGTGAGTAGAATAGCCCAGGTGAAGAGGGTATTCTTCCAAAAGAAGAATCTACTCACATCTGGAAACACAAGAGTGGAAGAAAGGAAACCATTTATCAGAACTTACATCTGGAGCATGTTTCTTTACGGTATAAGTCAGGCATGGACGATGGCTGCTGCAAAGAAGACAAAAGTGAAAACATTTGAAATGTGACACTACAGAAGAATGACGAAAATTAAATGGATCAACCGAGTAAGTAACTGGAAGCCCTAATAAGAGCGGGAGAAAAGAGAAGTCTTCCAAAAACCCTAAGTAGAAGACGGGACAACTTAATCGGCCACATCATGAGACATGAGGGCCTGATGAAGATAATCGTCGATGAACAAGTCAACGGGAAGAAAGGAAGAGGAACGCCTCGTATGACTTACATGAAACAGGTCATGGAGGATGTGAAAGAGAGGAAATACGTCAATATGAAGAGATTAGCGAAAGAGATTAGCGAAAAAGAGATTAGAGAAAATTCTCGATAGCCATTAGGCATTTATATATTCAGGTGTTTTATTTTCTTTGTGGAACTTTATTATTTTTTACCATCCCCGCGATTCAGAAAAACTATCATTTGTCTTAATTGTCGGGGATTTTTAACACCATCGGGGGATATATGACCGAATGGGAAGGGAGGGGCTTGGGGCCTACAGGGGGACCTATTCTGTAAACTCGAAAGAAATTCGGCTATTGTGAAGAGCTGTGGCTCTCTGGGGAGAATGATTCGCAACCCATCGTTCACCGCCGGAGACATGATGTGATTAATCATTAACTATAGTTAATTACGTTTTCGCCATTCTATTCCGCGCGAAAAATACTAACACGTCGTCTGCTATTATCGCAGCTACGACACCCGTCCACCACGACCTGCTCGCCAGCAAATGTAAGGTGACCAATTATGAACGAAATGATCCGCAAAATGATCCAACTCCGTCACCGTGACCCATGACTACCGATGTGCCATCAAGGGAGCATGGAATGTACTACCAACTATGACGTTTACTCCATAAACGGGTATAGTTGTGACGTTGAAATCTCGAATTCGACTTTACCAAGGGGGTTATTTTGTAATCTCACTTTAGTGAGAATACGTCATAAAATGTCACTTTTTTAGTTAAACTCCGCCACCCAGGCGGCGTGACCATCTTCGGATCTCAAGCGGTGAACTGCCGATCATATGCTGGCCTTTTAGACGATTCATCCGCTCTGATCCGTATCTTTCGACTCTTGATCCGTTTCATTATCTCCGCCTGCCATTAGTTCCCATCTCATCTTCATAAAGAACGTGACATGGAGCCACGATCGTTTCCACTTGAAGCTCGAGTTGGAAAAAAGCAAGAGTGAGAAAGATACAAACGATTTTAAATTGTATTTTTGGAATTTGCACAACGTGAAGAACTTAAACGTTCTTAAATCACGAATTGTATATTATCAACAAATGATTTCTAAAAACACTATTAACGTAAAATCTAGCGAGAAACATGCGAATTTCAATATTGGTACAAAGGAAATTATCGGACATGAATTATCTTGACAGGTCATCCGAATAATTAAAATCATAGGGACAAACAATTTTTTCCCTCACCTTCACCGTATTCCTCCATTACAGAAGCTTCGACAATTCACGAACCGTTCGTGAGCCGATCATTAAGAGAGCGAAACGGATCTCCCGCCTTCCCGCAAAGAGTCATTAAAAAGGTGAGATTACAAAATAACCCCCCAAATCCCCCCCTGATCATCGAAGAACGTGGTCAACTTCTAACTCGAGGACAAAACGACTTCTTCCCCCAGCCCTCCTCACCAACCTCCCGCTTCCTCCACTGCCACGCCCCCCCCCCCCCTCCACTTCCCTTCAGCCTCCCCCCCCCCCTACTTCCCTCCGCCACCTCCCCATCGATTTCCGTATTTCCCACTTGCTTGCCTCCGGTAGCGAGACATCTCCACCAAGACCCTGCGGTGGCCACACCACTGCTCCCTCCGACCCCCCTGCATCGCCGTGCGGGATCAAATCCTCATCTGCCCGCCCAGTTAACGAATCGATTCAAAATACTTGTGAGCGGGAAGGGAGGAAGGGGTCGGTGGTTGTGGTGGGGGTGTGCGTGAGAGAGAGTAGGAAGGGATGGTGGAGGAATCATGCGCTGGCAAGTCGGCGTGAGGCTGGCTGATCCCTTCATCAACGTGGCGACGGAAGTGCAAATCTAATGTCCCCAACGATTTCCACCACAAATGGAATTATTTTCTCCCTCTACTTAGCCGCTTCGTTCTGGTGTCATGTTCTTCCCTCCAGAACATCACTGGTCCATGCCTCAGTTGAACTATTGACTCTCAGCGGAGAAGAAATGTTGGCATCGGCGCGTGGAGATTAACCGGAGCGGAAGGAGCATAGATCCTCCTTTCCAGAGGTCGTTATCAGTATTGATGACGTAAACCCCTGCAAACGCCTAACTATTTCTCTAGTATGATTTATTTAATCGATCGATATTTGCGATTTGATGTTCCAAACAACATTTAAAGTCTTTCCAGACCATATTGCTGTTACAAGGTGAGGTGACTGATAGCTAGAGCAACTTGTTTCATTGAGGATCTCTCCTTGCAACCCAAGTGGCGGTTTATATCTTACTATATAGGTTAGCTAACCAAAATAAGTAGGTTATTGAAAAGAGTCATGCATTTCATCAGTGGGGGTAGGATGGAGAGAAAACTCGAAATCGAATTCATATGATTACTCTTCTTGAAAGACAAAGGTAAGGGAGTCCAGGGGTTAAGATGCTGCTCAACGGAAGAATGACTACATTTGATGACATGCTGGTGCAGTGGTTAGCGTACAGTTCTCTTACTCAGAGGGCCTGGTTCAATTTCGGTAGTGTAAGATAGTTTTCCTCACTAAGCAAACCGCTAATTGAGTGCTTTGTGGAGAGCATTCGAGTTCAGTACTCCGTCCATCGGATGGGACGTTAAGCCGTGGTCCTCTTGGCGCCTTTCGCTAAGAGCAGGCTGATGTCGACTCCGGGTTTCTCTCCATTCTTCTTTCATTCCCTACCATTCCCATCCGTGTGGTCTGAAGCGCCAATAAATGCGAGTACAATCTTTAAAACCCATGGATGGGTAGGTAATACGTTTGCAGTTCTTATCTACTCCAGTCGCTACACAAAATTACATCCTAAACGAAGTAAAATATCATCAAAAATACATTCTAAACGCAGTGTTAATGATATATTAATTGCGCGTGTTATGAATATCCACGATGGGGCATCTTCTCTTTGATGTTAATATCGTAATCGTTAACCACAACCCATCAGGAATCACACTGATTCCTGTATAGAGCTAAATAACTTGAAATTTGTGGTCATAAGTAGCACAAAAAAGTCGGATAACTGCGATCACGTTTCGCTTCTCCTATGTTTAGTATAAAACTATGATAGCGCGATTGCACGCTTCGTGAACATTCGTGATCGAACCCAAAAGTCAAATTTTCACCGGAAGCATAAAAGAAGATTGATCCTTCCCAAGAAATTCCTTTTTGTTGATCTGGATTCCAAATTCCAGTCTAAGAGAATTTCTTGAGTTTTCAAGAAGCTTACAAATTCCGCCAATTTTTCTTTTCTTTCGACATATTCTACATTCATTTCTACTACATGGTTGGAGAGGAATCCGGATGGAACAATTTTCGTTGTTTTTCTGAATTCCAGAATTATTTTTTTTGCTACGAAATGCATTTTCTACCTCCTGGGCTTGAATTTTTTGAACGAATCGTACAATATCTTTTTAAATATATGATTTCCATTCAATTTTCCAATGGTCGTACGCTTTTAATATTGAGCGTGAAATTTGGAGCAAGCATAATTCGTCAATGTATCCAGTACTTCTGCTGTTTTTCGAACGAGGAAAAAAATTAACTCATAATGAATTCTGGAACCATTTTCATAGGAATAATATCATGTTTTCAAAAGACTCCTTCTATTATCATATGGTTATCTCTACAAAATTAGCTGAAGAGTCACGGCAAACCGGATTCAGCCAGCTTATGTGGTTAACTCCAACATAAGGTAGGAACGCACTCATAAATGTCTCTAAAATTTATTTCCAACCGTTGCAACCACTAGGTTAGATGACCATGACCATGGTCGGAGATGGTTATCCCACCGTCAGAGCAGCAATATGTACAGAGCAGCTGAAGCCTTTGACGTGTTGGTTACATGAATTAGGAATTCTATCATTTTTCTTTTATTAATTTTTTCGATGTCTTTTGCGAATTGATTTTAAAGGGGTTTCTTTGGGGATTGTTTAGCGGGAGAGAGAGAGGGTTTAAATGTAATGTGAGTCACTTTGCGATAAAATTTCGTTGACCTGTAAGAAATAAATAAATTGGTATTCATTTAACAGCATAAATAATTTGAAAGTAGTTAACTTTACAGGGTACTGTAATAATGGAATAACATGCAGAAACCATGGTCGGTTGCAAATAATTTAGCGGAATTTTACGGATTGTGTTTCTCACCTGTGATGGAAGGTGACATAAAAAGTTTCTATCAAGTAAACAAAATTCTTTTCCGTAGATTATAAATCCTCCTTAAGCGGAGATAACTTACTCAATATTGATGCGTTATTTTATTTTTTTTTATATTCTCATGCAGCCCAAGTTCTTGAACTCCACAATTTCGTCTCAACTTTTCAGCGATACAGCGTATCCGATGATACCATGTTTACATTTACGTGAGGCCGTAGGGAAAGCACAAACCTGTGTGATTCTGCATGTTAATCCGCGCTAAATTAACTCAGATTGATTAACTCGCCTCCATCACGCGATTCCCGCGAAGAAAATGTACCCTTGAGTGATATGTGCCGAAGCAGTAACGTTTTATCTGACCTTCGCGGGTGATGTACTCTATTCGCACCCCGCAACTCCACTCGCCCCAGAACTTCCATCCACCCCCATTCTCCGATCCTTCGCTCGACTACCTCTTACCGAACCCGCCTCGTACTCGTGTAAATATATATTTATATCCCACGAACGGTCCGACCGAATACTCTCAAACTCGTGCGGGTGAATAAACCATGAGCGAGCGAGCTTTCAAAAAAGGGAAGCGCTTTTACGGCGCTACACCTTGTTTTCTCCCGGTTCGCTTGAACAAGTCCTCTCTACATTTCTCCCCCTCACTGTCGTTAAACGAAAAGAGATGTAAAAGCTCACGCGTGCCTCTCGGGAGGATAAAATAATTCGCCTTCTGACGAATACCTTTCGTTCGCGCGTTCCTCATCGCACTCTGGAACGTGCGGAATATCATCGAAACATTTCCCCGCCCATTCAAAAGGCGAGGCGTTTGATCGTCGAAACTAGAACGGCCGCGATGCGGTTGTGAGTTGACTGCAATGCAGAAACGAAGAGAATGTTTTTAAGTGCGCTAGTGAACTTATCATAATTCTTGGATATGTAGTAGACAAGGAAATCAATGGTGTCTTGAAGCACGACAATGAATGCAGTTTTTTTTAACTCGAAGTGATTATATCCCAAGCGATTTTTTCTTGGCAACATAAAATAAACTTCAACCTAATTCAAATATGCTTTGAGTTTGTACGCAAAGAGATGAAAGAATGGTATCAAACTAATTACCTACTTGATTATTTCAACCTTCGGCACATTAGGTGCACAAGTAGGTCAGTAACCAGATACTACCAGCCCCACATTTTTTACCATTTCCATCCTCCAATCAATCCCACCACGGGCTTCCCCTTCTCTCTGCTCTCCAGAAATTTCGATTGTTTCATTCCAGTCCACCATTTTCCAAAATGGCCACTCACCCCCTTAAGCTCCATGACGATTGGTTCAGTATCGACTAAACTTAGCATATATCGGGTCGACAGCATTCCATAAAGAAGGATATGAAATACTTTTCTGAATGAATTACGATTGCGATTGGCAGAAAATGGTGAGGCTAAAAATTCATGACATTTCAATCTGAGCTTTTTCAATCACTTCTGATGTAAGATACGTTAGAATAGCATCTGGATGAAACAAGGTGATTACCACAGCGCACTCGTCACATCGGCATTCAGACCGGTGTATTTTTTTAGCAAGGGATTTCACCTAAGATGGAGCTAAGTCCAGATGGAGCACTCACCTTTCTTACCCTCATCACTCCCTCCACCCCCTACCAAAAAACTTCATCCTTTCACATCTCTTTCTTCCTCTCCGCGAATGACTCCGACCCGCCCCTCCGTCCCCAATCTTCTCCCTCCCACGCGCTTTCTCCCACCTTCCGCCATCCCTTAATCCACGCCCTTTTCCACCCCACCATCCGTCTCCCCTGCCCCCTCATCCACTCTTTCAAAAACTCTCCCTCCCCTCACTCCTTCCCGGCGAACCCACTCACCTTTCAACCCCCTCGTCCTCCCTCCCTCCCCCCTATTCTCCTTCCAAACCCCACGCTGACTCCTTACTTTCTCTCTGCCTTTCTACCCTCTTCAGCTCAACTCCTTTTTCTTTCTCTGTCCTCTGCCCCGACCCATCTCCCATTGTCTTTCCCTTCTATTTGTTCCTCCCTCCATTCCGGCTGGCTCCCCACTTCTTCACCTCTCCTCCCACTCTCTTCAAATAGCCCCTCCTCCTCCGCCTCCCCTTTCACCCAATCCGTGGAAAATCCTCGTCCCACCCCGTGAAATTAATTCTCCTCGCTCCCTTCCCCTCTCTCGCCACACGTCGCCCGCCGTGTTTTCACAAGCCGGACGCGCATTGCTCGCGTGTTTATCCTCGTTCGCTTTTGGGCGCTCAGTAGATACTGAAGAGGCCCCCTCAATTCTCGGCCACTTCGCGGAAGTTTTGTCGCTCTTTTATATCACCTCCGCGCCGTAATTTTTGTCCTTGTGCGCCGATCAGGAACAAGCTGCACTCGTACTTCTCATGAAAACGTATCCCCGGTGATAGGAAATTTATGTAATTAAATTCAAAACTATCAAATTTCGGTGCTATTGAAGGCACATGAGAGAATAATGAATAAGACTCTAAAATTAAAAGGAAACACTCGTGCAATATGACAAGAGGAACTCTTTCCTCTCTTAAATACGCTTTTCCCGTAATTTTAAATACTTGGATGGAATTTCCATGCTCATTTTACAACAAGTTTGTACCGGAGACGAAATACAATAAGAAATATTTGCTCTAGAAAGTTTTTTAAACACTCAATTTAACTCACAGCTTATGCTGAATAAAAAGGCAAGAGAAAAACCAATATATTTACAATAGTGTGAAAGGGTGTGCCTCTTTTTCATGTTAATCATTCAACTCATATTACAGTTTATGAATGACGAAGATCTTAGCATAGAATTAGAAGTCAAGTACTCACATCAATGCTCAACATTTATTAATATACTTTGTAGTTAAAGAGTTTATTGCCGAGCAAAGATTGACACACAGTGGGTAGGGCGAGCATTGAACATGGAGGTCGGCAAGCAACAAGCCATCCAAAATACTCGGTATTCGTGAGCACTTGGTGCTCGCCGTTTGCCGAATGTCTAGCACCGTCTCTGATTTAATACTTTTAAACATATCTTTGAGTACACGATGATGTTCTATTGTAAGACCTTAGGTCGTTAGTGAAGAATATGTGTAGAATTACTAATTATTCCTTTCAATATGATGCAGTACAACGGCTTTGCTTACGTAAAAAATCAGTATTTACGTCATTTCGTACACAGAATTATGAGTAAGAGGCAATAATACTAAACCACCTCAGTTATGTTATAATTTCTCCTTTAATCCATTCTACTCCCTTGCTGCATCTTTTCTGGCTTCTTGATGATTGCAGTTTCATTATTTTGCATCTCTTTTCCTGTCACGTTTTTATGCGGTAGACGACGAAGGAAGTTCTTAAAGCGGGCACTGCTCGAAACTGTCTATTGTCAAGGTTTTCGTGTTTAAGTGTTTGTTCTCGTGTCAAGATAGAAAAATCGCGTCTCGCGCGTACATCTCGCTCCAGCTTAAAAAGAACAGATACAGTGTCTTCATTTATTGCATCAAATGTCTGCGACGTTCCCAAAGAAAGGCATACAGACATCTATCTCATTTTAGCACTTTTTTACTATCCATAAAGACACCTGAATCATCAAGTCAATCAACTAAAAATCATTCCACGACACCAGCAAAAATTCAACTCTGCATAGTTTCAATGCATGAGACAAATAAAAAAAATCACACGGGCAAAAGTCAAGTGAATCAATGCGCCATTAAAAGGAATTATACATTACGCTTCCAAATTTTCCTGGGTTTTTCATAGTTAAAATAATGAACTTAAATATTTGCGTGAGGCTCTTACACTACTTATCATTTTTTAAGATAAAATTTTCATGTGATTATTATGTTTGCAGCATTTAGGTGTGTTCCATAGAGAATACTGAGAAACGAGTGCACGATGAAGGAATGATGAATAAATGAGCATCGGGAGGAGTAAATGTGAACTTCCAGAGAAAATTAAATAAAATAGTTTACTCTTCGCAGTATTCGACTCAGACTCGTCGAGTTTACTCCTCTTTGCGCGTTTTATGCAGTGAAGTAAGAGTTACGGTGATGGGAAGAGATAGAATAAATGCAGTAAATAAATAAACAGTGAAGTACTTTTAGTTAAATATAGTGTCTACATCTGGAAATTAGACACTAAATATGCTGCAAAAATATGAGGGAATATCAATTTTATCATGTTGATATATTATCCTTGCAAAAATATCTTCTTTCCTGTAATTGAACCTAAATGCTTACCATTAATTTAACAATAAGAAATGAGGTAAGACATTCCGAGCCCGTTTCCTGGCCTCTACAGTCCTTTCTTCTGGTCTTACGAAGTGTTTTCCCTCGCGACATTGTGTAAGGATGAATAAATGGCGGTGTAAGTGACACGCAACCTCGTGGATCTCTACCGAATCAAAGCTGCCTTCCCCTGTTTCGGAAACGGCTTCCATATTCCCATCACCCCTTCTCCAACTCCCTCTCTCTTGCCGCTCAATTATCTCCTTTCTCTTCATACGGCCCCTAGATGTTCCCATTAGCCCCTCCCATCCTTCCTCCCCCACTTCCATTCCAAACTCTCCCTCTCACCCTCCCTTTCATCGGCCCCTCTCGTGCCTTTCGTTTCATTCTCAGGCCTCCCTCTTCCTCTCCTCCGGTGCCCCTCCCGCATCCCTCCCGTCCGCTCCAATTCCATCGCCGCCGCTCCCAGCCGCGCCTCTCTCCTCCGCACCCGTCCCCTCCTCTCCGCGCCACTCACTCCGCCAGCGCCGGACGCCCACGTAAACTCTTCCCACACCCCTCCACCTCACACCCGCTCGGAATGGTGGAGAGGCGGATCAGCATTCTATTTGCGCTGGAGGTGCCGGGGCACATGTGCAAAAGGCCCGTCACGACGCGTGAGGTGTCGAAGGTTCGTGGGAGTGGAAGATGAAGGGGCGATAGGAATGTATCGGCCGATTCGCCGATGTTTTTTCACACGCCTCTGGAAACTGAGGTGGTCAAGGAGGTGATAGTGGAGGTTGCACGGATGCAGTCGGCTTTGTGATGCGAGGAAACGGTTTTGCGCCTTTTGGCCGGCACTACAAGCGTCCGTCACAATGCAATGCAATCCATTGCAATGGTGAGAGGAAGACCACTGTACGGCATGTCGCGTGCGACATTTGAAAGGTGTTCCTGCAGGAAGCGCCGACAATGCACGATGCAGCAGTGAATCACATGCGACAGTCGTGATAATACGCATCAATATATCACAGTTTTTAAGCAGCCTTACTGGTCAAAAAATGAAATAATTACTAATTTTTTAGTTTTTCACGGCATTGAGATGAAAAAAATATTCTTCCTGCCTTCATCCACGTTATTTGATTGTGTGAAACGATAAAGGCTCTTTAACCTTAAGATAAAGGCTTGAGGAGGCAAGGTCGTAGCCAGAATTTTTTTCCGGGGGGGGGGTTCAATTATGACTATACCCCCAAAAATATTTCTGGCTATTGCCTTAGGTTACTGGTTTGGAGCATGGAATGAGGCCCTAAAAAAACACTTCGTTGGGAGCGTGTTTAATGATTCGGAGCTTGAGATGTTTCCTATTGATTAATTGGCCAAAATATGAAATATATCAATATTTTTATATAAAATTCTTTTATTTATTTGACATGGAATATTTATAACCTATCTTTATGGTCACTATTTTATTAGTTTTTACGTTTTATTAAATGCTGTGTTTTACATACATTAAAATTAGCTAGATAAAATATAAAAGGATTATTTTAATTTTGATTCAACACTTGTATTCCTTTATGCGTGTACTATTACATAAATGTACATATTCTTGTATAGTGGGACCACCCGTAATCTTCTCCTGGCTGAACTTTCCTGAAGACAAGAAAAAAAAGGGAAAGAAAAGGAGGACGGGAATACGTTGAAATCGGTGCTGCTGTAGGGTTCCCGCATGACTCCGCCGAAAGAAAGACATCAACAAAAAGAAAGACAAAAATCCGAGAGAATTATTCAATTTCTCACAACGGTTTAATGTTCACAAATGAATATGGGACAGATGCTAAAGTACTAATAACTTCACTCCATTTCCTCCGCTGCACGTAGGCAAGCATAACATAAAAAACATTTAGAAGTCCACTTTCACTGAGCTTGACCGGACGAAATGTTATTGCTGCAGCCTTGACTGGAGATAGAGAGCAAAAGAGACCCTCCTCTCTAAAAACACCTCCTTTAATAAAAAAAAACGATCTAACACTTTCCCGGCGAATAACATGAGTAAACTCTTTTCGGGCTCTCCGCCGGTTAAGACTATTCATAATTACCGACGTTTCGAGAGACGATTTGTCACTCATTCTCACATGCCTTGAGAACGAGTGATGAGTCGTCTCTCGAAACGTCGGTAACTATGAATAGTTTTAACCGGTGGAGACCCCAAGAAGAGTTTACCCCCTCTTAAGCCGCATTTATGCCATGTAGCAAAACCTGCTATATAGAAAATTTGTATAACATATAGCAAGTTTATATAACATTTGCTAAAAGTAGAAAAAGTCACTTCTCAAAAGTGCTATATAACATTGCTATATGTTGCAGATTGCAGATTCTGCTATGCATAGCAAAAATAGTGCTATCCATTGGGAGTCGGTAAAGATCAAAAGATACCCGTGCTATATCTAACTTCGCTATATGTAGCAAAAGTTACATAGCAATGTTATATAGCAAAAGTTATATAACAATGTTATATAGCAAAATTCATATAGCAGGTTTTGCTACATAGTGTACACGCGGATTTATAAACTACCTACCTCTGACAGTTCCAATTGTCTGACAAATCTGTCATCAGGTTTCTGAAGGTTTCTTGGTGGTTGCTTAGGTCATCCAGTGTAATCCGTTAGCCTGCGCTTCATTGAAGCAGCAGTACACTTCATTCAAACACCAGCACACCAATATTGCAGTAGCTTACCGCATCACTACACACGACTTGTGTACCTACTAGTCTATGACAGTGATTGAATCTGTACACTTGAGACACTAGAACATTGTAGAATATTTAGCACACACGCAGACCTCGGATCTTGCGGCAGTGGTAGTGTGAATACATGGGCGTTTTCAAGTCTGTTTTCGCACTGATAGGCACTTCACACCGGGAGGAAAGGTATAAGAATAGGAATGGGAGGGATGGGGGACCTCTCGTTCTTTTTTTCATGGGTGTTTTCAAGTCTGTTTCCGCACTAATAGGCGCTTCAGACCGGGAGGAAAGGTATAACGATAGGAATGGAAGGGATGGGGGGGGGGGGGCTTCTCTCATACAAACTATTAGAGAGCCTTATATGTTAGTTGTCTGCTATAGCTCTCGGACAGGTACACTTCGTACCTCCCGTTTGAGCAGGACTGAAAAACGTGCTTGCTTTGTAAGGACGATGGATGAAAAAGAGAACTCCCGTCTGACAATTAGTGATAAGGGACCATTAATTTATTACTTGAGACGAGGTATTCCATTATTATACCCTCCCACGCATGCAAGACAATGTAAGATTTCGGCAACCCCACCTCTCTAAGACGCCAGGTATACGCACATTATTAGGAAAATCCCATTCGGAACCTGACTTTCAACCAAGTAGCTTACGGGACCCCTCAGTGGCAGAAGCTACCGTCAGTCGAAATCAGAGTGCAGAGGTAATGTAGCCAGCAAGTCGGGCAACGAAATAGGAACATGGTGTAGCCCTTGTAATATGATATGCCGCAATGGAGCTACGAAAGACACGCCATTAACGAGTGGGCGCTCATTCTCACTGATAAGTTACTTTAAAAAATAGTGGCAATGTTGTCTTGTGACGACCAAAATATCAGACGTAAGTTAGTTAAAGAGCCCCTGCTCCACCAACGTAAACCCTTTGTAACCGCCCCTGACTGGTAGGTATCGTTACTCTGAGAATGTAATAAAGAAATAACTGACATATGTTTCATTGAGTTAATAATATTTTAAGCCAGGTGCTTAAGGTGTGCTTTCAATGGCGTACTAACCACTAATTTCATTTTTTAAATCGTTATAAAAAGCTGTTTCATTTTTCATTTCTGTCCCCAAATTTCGGGGGGGGGTTTCAACTCCCCCCCTAAAGTGGGGGGGACTCCCCCCCACGCCATGGAATAGCCATGGAATAAGTAAGAACAATAATCTATAAATTAGCACAGGCAAAGAAGGTATTCTACTAAATATGGATTATACTTACTCACGGAAATACGAGAGTTGAAGTAAGGAATTAATTCACAAGAACACACATCTGGGCTTCTTTATAGTAGTGAGGCATAGATGATAACAGCAGCAGAGAAGTCAAGGCTGGAAGTATTCAAAGTGTGATACTACGGAAGAATACTTGAGATGAAATGCATCACCGAGTGGCTAACAAAGAAGTGCTAAGAATAGCGGGAGATAAGAGAAGCCAACTAAAAATTATAAAAAGAAGACGTGACAGTTCAATTGGTCATAACCTGAGATAAGACGGTTTGATGAAGACAATCGTCGAGGAACAAGTGTATGGGAAGATTGGAAAAGAAATGCATTGCATGAGATATATGGAGCAATTTGTGAAGAATTGTGTTAGTATGATGAGCCGATAGGAGAATCCAGTGAAGAACTGTATAATACAAATCATAGGATCACTGGCTTGTAGTGATAATCACATTAAGATGGAATGGAGTAGAAGTCGTTGTCATCCATAGAAAGTAAACGTGGATCCCAGCAGATACCCTTCTTCATAAAACGTATTGTATGGGTAAAATACATCTAAAAATACAATATTTGTTAGGCTAGTGAATCACTGCAACTAAGATATATTTCACGAATTTAATTTAAATATGTATTTAGTCTTTAAATGATTCAAAAGAGCAATACTCAGATAAGACTCGTTAGAGAAAGATTGCTCTTTAATAGTAGTAGGAATGCATGTGAACAGATCTTCATCATCAATCCGATAAACTTTAAAAATTTTCAGAAAATAGACCGCCGAAATCATAACTGACATAATAATTTAAGTTCTTGGGTTTAATGCATGACTGGCGTTATTTCACCCCTTGCTGAACACCTTTGTGGTGGGTAACAGAGTATTGAGTAAATGTAGATAAGATGATGGGCTAAGAAATTTCAAAAGCTTTCTCAGAGAAAGCAGTTAGTTACTGTCGCTTGACATCTCCATCGGTTCAAGTTCTCCCTTTCTGCCAAAGTTTTGATGTTGGAGTCGTTTAGCGAAACGTCAGCCGCAATGGAGCACTTGATCAAATGGAGATTGCGAGCAACCACCTTATAGTTGATGGGACAGGTAAAGAGCACAAAGTTTGGGTGAGTAAGAATTTCGAGATAGTTAAATTTTACGGTTGGAAAACGAATTCAGCTTTACTTGTACTTGAAGGCCAAAGTTTACAAAAAAACCAAGCGTATACCTAAAAATACAACGCATGCATTTCCAGATCTTTTGAAAGGAGAATACAATTTCCTCTCCAGTGGATTTTCTGTGAATACGAACGCGTGAGAAGAAGTGGTTCAGGCAAGATACACCATCACGGTGAGTTATTTACTACGGTTTGTGCTTTGAAGAAAGCACAAGCTTTTCTTACCGCAAGTTGAGACTACCTGGAATATTTCAAGTACGCAGATAGAATAGAACCGTGAGTTTTTTTTACAAAATGTACTTCATTTTATTCGGGAAATTTTCGTCCAATGCCCAGTAGATCCCAGTTTGCCTGGTTATTAATCAAATATTAGACTCAAAATGAGAGATTTAATTTTATCTAGCATCTGGGAACGTTTAGGTGACTCTTTTAACTACGATATTTCGAGGAGGAAGCCTTTCGTAGCGGACTTCTTTATTGGCCCTCCAGGTTAATATTCCTGAGTTTTAATTAGCTGAATGGTTGAAAGGTGTTGAAATCATTTTTATATACCTATCATATCATCACATATAATTAGCAAATTAACTTCAAAAATATTCGCTGAAATGGAGTTCCACCTAAGGCATCGCATTTACATCCATCGTGTTTTATTCCAAGATAAAACACGACGTCAAAATAGTCTCCCTACTCCCCCACCCTTCCTACATCCAAAATTCTTTTCCCCCGAATTCCTTCCTTCTCGTATTCTTCTCTTCCTATCCACTCCACCCATTTTTCGTTTCTTCAAACTCTCCCCTTCCTTTCCTCACTTCTCTTTCTCCTTCATGCTTTCCCTATTCGCCGCTATATATTCTTTTCAGTCCTTCAGCACTCTCTAGGTCTTTTGCACGGCGGCGTGCGTCTCATTTTTAGCGGTTTCCGGCGTTTCCCACTCGTCGTCTCACGGTTCCTGGGACTACCTGCGGCCCCAATTTATTTCAATCCGCCTTCTTTTATTATTGAGCATCTTTCATGAGAACTTCGCGCGCGGCGCGGCGGTATAGGCCCAGCCGTCCGACCGGCCATAAATTGCTTTGACTTGTAAATGTCGTGGGGTTCTGGTCCCCCATATTCGCAGCCGTGCCAACCACACGCGTTCTAATCCGACTAAATCGTCGGAGGAAATCCGTGGGACCGTATTTCGACCGTTTTTGCATGATTTTACGCATTTCTGATTTCTCGCTTTTTTATTTTCGTTGCCCAAGTATGTGCCACGCACGGCCGCGACCACAAGCTCAGTTACCAGAACCCGCCGCAGCCAACGCAAGAGTACCTCTCGAAAAATGCTGATTTGGAATTGGATTTGAAATCCAACCTCCCCACCATAAATCTCGCCTCAAAAAATAGACTTAATAATCGTTGTTTTGTTAACGATGAGAATTTGCTTTTTCAATTTTCAGATTCTTCATTGGACCGAAATTTCTAGGAACTCGCTTAATTTTACATCAAATTAAAAGTCAATAGCTTTAAATAATTGTAATGTGAAGAATGCATAGACGCAAAACATTAACCGTTCAGGTGTCAGCCTCAGCTAACAAATTGAAAATAAAAATAGTATACTTTGTTTCCCACAATACAAGTTATTAATTCTTAGATTTACTTGGCATAACTCTTCATTCAATTTTTCCATCAACCTATCCCTTCCTAATTAAAAACTCGTTCTCTTTTATGTCCTTCACTAAATGCTCCATATGTCCCTCTTATCACGTCTTTTTTACCTTTTCACCTTTCTCAATCGTAGTTTAAGTTTGTCTCCATGGCGAAACATCCTTTCAAGATATATCCGATGAGTTTTTCCCGTCTTCTTTTCCGAGTATACTTCAGATTTTACTTATTCTTCGCTATCCCTGGAAATATTTTGCCAGTCACTCGTCCATTTATATTATTATTTATTATTCTTTCGTAGTAGGGCATTTAATTTTTTCTGACATGCAAATAATACGATTTTTTAATGTCGTAGTTCGCATGCCACAAGGTTACTAGTAGTTTATAGGACATAATAGCAATAAAAAAAAGCTCCATAGACATACATTACTCTCTCTCTTTCAAAATATTACCTCCAGTATTTACTCTCTATAACTCTTCCCTGTACACTGGCATAATGCCCTATTTCGTTTTCCCCATAATTTCTCTCGCCTTATATCCAACATATGTCACGCTGCTGTCTGTGCAAGGGTAAAAGGAGAAAAAAGGTATTACCCGTTCACATTACTTCTCCGCCGATTACTGCGTCCGCCACGCCAGTTGCCCGCCGACGAATCGTATATCGACCATTGAAAAAAGTCACCCTGCACCCCAAAACATTTCCCCTCTGCTGTTGAGACACTTCAGAGGATTGTCACTGTCGCATGATTCTAGGGGTATAATACGGTGTTTCCTCATGTTGCACACACTGTCGCAGCCTTGTTTCCACTCATCAACGCCGCCGCCCTGCACAACCGTCGCTTTTTCATATCCCTCCTGGTCCTCCGTCTCCCCCGCAACGCCTCCCCACCGTGTTCTCATTTTTCTCAATCTCTATATCTGCCCTCCCTCCCCGCAACAAACACGACTCCTTCCCACCCCTCCGTGGAAAATCCACCCCCATCTTTATCGCTCCCTCCGGCGCCACTGACTACCACCGAAAATATCTCCCTTCCCTTCTTCCTTACATATTTCCTCTCTCTTTTCTTCCTTTCTTCCATCCGTTCCCCTCCCTTCTCCTCCTCCCCTGCGTTCCATGTGCTCTCCCTTTCTCTTCCACTCCCACAACAATCCATACAAACTCCCCCACCCTATCCCCCTGGATACAGCCCGGTTCTGAAAAATCAACCGCCCCCCGCAACCCTAACCCCTCTCTCCACCCACCTCTGCACCTCCCACTCTTTTATATATTCCCCTCCCACGCTCCTCATCCTCCCCCACTCCCCTCTAATTCACTCAGATCCTGAGTACACCGACTTCCACCTACCAGCCACCGTCTCACCACCCACCACATATTCTATCCTCCCTCACGAGCCCCAATAGTTCTTTAATCCCTCACCTAGTTCCTTGCGATATTGTACGATTCTCCATGATACGATATCGCAATGTGGACTTGTTATCACGACGCGATGTAGGAAGTGGCATGCGACGCGATATTTCGGTACGCAATTACTTTTCGATATGTGTTGTCCGCCTCTCAAATTTGGAACCACCTATCTAAATCAATCAAAGACTCCTCATCGCTTCCCTATTTCATAAATAAATCTTATTCAAACCTAACATGTCCCCCATAAGCCGTATTTACTCATTTCAATGCTTTGTAATCATGCATGTGTTGTTTTAATGTTGTACATTTTCCATTATCATTTATTTAACAAATATTATATTAAATGCTTAATGTTGTTAACATTCAATTCAATGTGTAAACTTGCTTCTTGCATTCCAGGGTTTTGTTTCCGATGTTTATTTAGATCATATGACCTTTTGGGTTTTTGCTCACTTAATTGTAAGTTTGTCCTGAAACTGACACTTCGCGTATTTTGATCGTGGCGCTGCACAGGCGTAGGTATTTTGATCTTAAATTTTATTCACGCTCGTTGTTCAAATCGGATGTAAATGTGTGAATAATAAATTATATTATTGTTGTTATCATGCAATATGCGTTATCAATGTGAACCTGCCCATCTAAATTACGAATTGTTCATATTGGCTTTTGCAATAGGATATGAATATCGCAATACGATATTCACGTCTTCGTATCGCAGGCCTCCACTTCAATCCTCTAGAGTATTTCTTCTCCATTCCTGCCTTCACCATTCGGCCGAGCCATTCCCATCTCCCTCCCTCTCTCTCATCCAACGGAGTCCTCCTTTATTTCCTCCCCGGAAGCCCTTGGTTTTCCTCCCCTCTCCCTCTTCATTTGAACCTCCATCCACCCCCTCTTCCCACCTTTCACCTCCGAAACTAAAACCCTCCTCCCACTCGTCCCCTGTTTTCCTTTCGCTTCGTGTATCCCGCCGTCGGTATTTTGCCTGCCAGTGCTCGGTTCGGATTCCAAAAAGCAGCGGCGGAAGGAGGGCGCAGGCAGAGGAAGGGAGAGATATTAAAACGAAAAATCCGACGTCGATGATATGCATGTGTGCATATTCGAAAATGCGCGCGCAGGTGAACCAAAACACACTCATACTCAATCCCGAATGCATGCACACACGAACACACAGGTGTCGGCACAGAGGTGTGCTCCATTCGGGTGACGCATTGGAGGCGTCGATCCGTGAACCACATAGCACACTTCGCCGTCCTTCGTTTAAAATGGCAACTCCAAAATAGACCGACCGAGAGCATCCCGCAATCTGTACGAGCGTCATTCCACGGATATGACTCAAGAATCGACACCACCGCCGAATCGGCTTTCCCCGCCTTCACAGCGATGGGCGAGTCCATCCGAACGCCTTTGTAGAATTCTCCCGAGGAGCTTTTAAAGTTATACCTTTCCCCTTCCCCCAAGTATTCCCCAAAGCTTAAGCTCTTATTTACGCTCTCTTTTTTTTGCGCAAGGAGATCGTAAATTTTCCGCCATAATTTTTCCGCGGAATTACGGACGGGAGCTTACAACAAGAAAGTTCCGAAATTCTTCTCGAGGCTGGGAAGTTTAATTAAAAATGCGCAGGGATATTGATGCCCTAAAATAGCCCCAGGGTATTTTTTGCAATTAAGATATATGTATTTAGCAAATCGCATTGTGAACGGGTAAAATTAAACTTTCCAATCCAGTCCCAACGTTTCCTCCTCTGACGGTGACTGAACCTCAGGAAACAAATATTGCGAGCTTACTGACTGATGATGAGAATAGTAAAAGTCTGTATTTACGACTGAAAAATGCAATTTCTATTCCGAAAATTGGATGTCCCCGACGAATTCACACTAGCAGGAGGAGTAAATAGATAATAAAATTCAGTAACTCAATTTATTTCCATCTCATACCACAATTTCTTCTTTTCTGCCGAAAACTAATCGACTTTCAGCTAATTATCAGTAAAAAAATCCATAGGTCATTCTTTGGTTATTATTCTTGGAAGTGATTTAACGCTGCAAACAAATACCAAAAGTCCAAAACTTGGGAGAGATGCACTCACAGGAAGCTATCTCTAAATTACCATAAGAAATATGAATATATTCGTACGGTAACAGTTTACAGGATTGTCCATCAATTTCCTTTTTACAGGAATGAATGACGTACGTTCATAAATTTCGCTGCATTAAAACCACAGAATATAGTCTCTAAAATTGGTATGACGTTTTTCTTTTGCAATTTGCAATATCTAAGAAATGAAGAGCAAGTGACATACCTAAAACGAAATTATAGCTAAAGTAGTTCCACTTTAATGCAACCCAGTCTCGTTCGTCCCTTGGAATAAAGAATAGAAGTACTTTTCGTGGAAATGAAAATATACTCATAATAAGTGATGTTCCATGTAATCCAGACCTCGCTATCTCTAGGAATAATACATTTACCTGGTTAGCTCCATCTCGAGGTAGGCCAGAAAGGAAGCTTTTGCTTTTACCAGCTTTTCGTTTTAGCAGGGAATCCAGTAAGTAAATCTGTTGAACTTGATTTCTAACTGACAACGTTATATGGATTCACAAAACTTTACTTGATTCCAAAGACCAAGTCCTTCGTACTCGAGGCGGGTTTTAAACAATTACTACATATTTTCACCAGTACCTTTAGAAGTGATTCCATATCCATTCACAGTCTCTCCTTTGAGATCCTTACCTGGTGACCACCCTAGTCAGAACAACTCTCATTTGCATTGCCATTTCAAAATAATGTCTTCACTAAAAAATTGCTAAAGAGAAAGGTTAAGAAAATACGAAAAGGATTTTACGTGCATATTTATAACCACTTGAGTTCCTCAGTCAATGGAGCTGAATCTAGCGTTGATCTCTTTTCAATTACAAAATACCGTGCGAAAACTATCATCATTCTCTCGTAAGTCGCAAGCTTATTGCCCTTACGGTAAGCAGCATGATTAATTATTCTCTAATTTACCGAAAAAGCAAGTATTTTAAGAATTTTCCACAAAAATTTGAATTATATTTTTAAATAGTTCTTAAAATGACCATACTCGAGATGGAGACATGGGTTAAACAAGAAGATAAAAGAATCAAGAATAAAAAGTACATTAAACTATAGGCTACATTAAATCAGTGCTGGACACAACAAATATTCCGGAAGCTCCAAAAGTTATAAGTATACAAAGAATTATAATCAAGGCGATCTACAACCTCTGTCATTAATAGAAAATATTACATTTTTGTAGGTTAGGTAAAAACCATAGATTTATTTTGCACCGAAATTGACATATTTGTCTTTATAACATTTCAGTATTTCCATTATATATTTATTTAAATTTTTTTCCCATCTAGACGTGCATCAACCCAAAAAGCAAGCCAATCAGAGCGTCCGGCAGCAAATATGGAATACAGGATATTATGTATTATTTATATGGAATACAGGATATTATGTTTGTATATTTGATATATATGGAATATTAATCTACCGTCTATTGTAATTAGTACGTACAGCCATTGTCTCGAGTTCAAAAAGGGACAAAGGAAATGACCTTGAGTGGCGAAAATGATAACTCGAGCTTTCATTTTCCCTATCCTCAAAAGTTTGGTGCAGCTTAAATGATCCCTGAACACCTGCATACATAATAACCGAGTGACCTAAGGCCTAATTAACGTAACCAACTTTACCCCTTATTTAGCACTAAGTCAAATGAAACATGTGTGTTTGAGATGGCATTCGCACTCGTGAAACTTGGGTTATGAGGCCAATGCGTTACCACCCTGACTGCCGTAGCTTATTTTATGTAAAAACGCATCAATCCAATGAACATTTGCTATCTGCTATATAAATATCTTGAGATATCCACTTGCTAAATATTGAGTTTTTAAGAAAATTCATTGGACGGGAGGGTTATATTTTTAAAACAACGGTAAATGAGACTATGATGTTTTAAGATGAGAGTTAAGACGACGATTTGAATCGAAAGAAGGGCAAAAATCACTGTAAAATTAGCATGAAGATAGACAAATATAATATTATTTAGTGCATAAAATTACTCCAAACAGACATACATGTATAAATAGACACATTTCTCAATAAAAACGTTGACAAATATAGGCATTGCGACTACGAACCATCATTAAATTGTTTACTCTATCTAACATAAGTTATTGGCATTGGTCATCATTTTACAAAATAATAGCGCAGAAGATAGCCAATTCCATGGATGCTGTAGGAAACCGCCAATTACAGAGCTCAATGACGTAAGGATCACCTAACCAGGCAGTGTGGGGCAAGTCCCCTCCTTATGCCAATTATGGTTCCCGACAGAGATCAACCACGCATAAACTAAAACTTCTTCCGTTTATCTGGGCGTATCGGAAGAGGCATTTTTCCAGGGTCAAACTCGGGCCTTCCAACTGGTAGCCAAACGATTCAATCAATTCAATCCCGTCGTCAATTTTAGTTTTCTTTCACCGCAAAAATAATAAATCAACAACGAAACAGCTATCGATTGGCGACTCCGAATTCTTTTGAGACGTAATTCATTTGAGTGGGCTCACTTGGAGCTTACCATGTCATTTTACGGACCAAATGACAAGGCATTTTCCTACCAAGAAAAATGTTTTATTACAATCCGGGTTTCAGTCTACCTCCGGGAACGAAAAAGAGCCATATGTATGCACGACATATTCGGTTATCTTTTGATTAAAATAGGATTGCCAAAAAACTAACCAATACCTACTCTTAGCTGAATATTGCAAGAGAAATATTTTTCTCTTATAATATTTAGCCGATCAATTTCAATGTGGTCCACTAATTTAACTCAAAACTCTGGGAACAAGCATTTCTTGAATATATTTCACGGTTATGTTGACAATTGCTCTGAATTCATTTCAATCTTCTTTGTAAGTGCAGATGGAGATTGGTTCCCTAAATTTTAACTCATTAAAATGTTGGTGATTTTTTCTGAGGACTCAGGAATGCGACAATGGCATGCGTTCTCCGTTTTAATTAATTTATTATATGTTAAGGGAACCTTACTGTTTGCAATTCTTGGTTTGAGCCACGGAAATATATTTTATAATAACAACATACCAATACAACACCGCTACTATCACCTACGATGGAAAGGATGAAGATGAGTCAATAATATTTACCCTTTTGGTATAACTTCCCTAAAATCATAAAATATTTGATATCAGCAAATAGAATAAAATTTAGTGCAACGTTTTCCACCGAAGAAACACAACCCATATTCATGCTAACTGAATCCCAGTTAAAACCTTGAATCTTTTACAAACTTGACTTGAAGCAAATATTTTTGCGCTATTATCATTTCACTGTAATATCAACATTGGAAATAGCGACAGCTCTTGGTAAGTAGAGCTCCAGCCAAATGATCCAAGTGCAGTAACTCGGTGTTCGATGCTATAGCGGCCTTGCTGAGAAATTTCTCTCTTTTGATGGAAAAGGAGCTGTTTGCGCGGTCAAAAAAAATAATATTTCACGCTCCAGTAAACTAGGTCAACACGAGTTTTCGCCTAACTTAAGCTAGATAAATATTTTCCTGCCGATGGTGAAAAGACCACGCGCCGTTCATGCTAAAGCCTTCCTCTCATCGTTGAACGCGCAAAGGGAATGATCAATCATGGATTGGTACCTGATCTATGAAATTTTTTCAAAGGGTTAATTAAGCCGAAATAATTTCCGTGGATGTCCATCAAATTTCTTCCAGCGGAAAATATAATCAAAAAACAAACGTGCCATAACGTTTATGCTGAAATAAATACGATTTTGTTTAAACAGGTTTATCGGCTTTATATGTGTGTACAAAGATGATTAAGAGAAACGAACTAGCAGACAAAAAATGTAGACCATTCATAGAGGGCAGATTAAAGTAATTAAAAGGGAAAAGGATATCCAATCACTTTTCAATTAAACTCCGATTCATTCCGCATCGTTGATGGGTTTCATGTTAAGGATTCATAATTTAATAAATGGCATACTGCAAGACCTAGTAATAGGTGTGCATCTACTTGCAACCTAACAAATCACAAAGGTGTGAGGTAGGTTACACAGCGGTGCGTACCAGCTACAAAACTAAATCAGCATAAGAAAACGGAAATAAGGGAGGTTTAGTTAAGAAAATATCCATAATGATTGTGTTTTGATTGAGGAAGATGCGTGGTAGAAATAAATTCTTGAATTTTTCGTTTATTTTGTTCATTTCTATTCATGTATTGCTTCTGCTTGTTCTACCGATAAAATATTGAGGCATACACTTTGTGTGTACATTTTTAACCACTGCCGCTCGAGATTTGAAAACTTTAGAGGATTTTGATTTTGCTACCAATCATCTAGTTCTCAGAGCTTCCCAAATAAGCTTTTTGAGTAGCTAGGCGAGGCTTGCGGCATGTCCACAAGAGCTCGTGTTTATAAAATGCTCTACTTTATTTATTACCAGATAGACTCAGATTCCGAAATAACTTTTTGCCACATGCATACTTATACTCTAAATGAAGCGTAGCCTAAAAAACTTACATATTTATCTCTTTTCATTTTTGGCTCTTATATTTTTATCATTTGTCATTTTTTTGAATGATGATGTATAGCTTCATACACCATAAAGAATTCATAAAAATACTAACACACAAAGACTCATCGAAATCAAATTGTGAATTCCGAAGGCAGTATTAGGGCCAAATTCCAAAGTGAAAGCTAGGTGATACTTAGATGCACCAACTTAACCACTATGTCTGTATCTATTTCATTAATTATTAAAAATTTTAAATGCATTTCCTTTTCTTAGCAGTTTTACTAGAAAATATTGTTAAAAATAATGCCCAACACTAATCGTCATAAATTTCATGTTCTTCAATTAACATATATAGTCTATACGCCTGCTTTCATAGAGATTTCTCCATAAACGACCACATTATCAGCGCATAACGTTTGCTGATAATAATTTTAATATCGTCTTAGCCGACATAAATAAAGAACCCTACTAGGCTGAACATTTCCTTGTAGAGCATTGGAGACCACCTTAGCCGGAGGTCATTTCCTTTGCATCAAATATGGGGATTATTCTTTGAAGGAGTCCGCGACTCATAATTAATGGTTTATTGTTATTCTCGGAATTCACGCTGTTTCTGAACCACCTTAATCAGAAACATCTATCCTAGAAATTCGCTATGGAGATTGGATAAAACGGTAACCTATCCTTCCATTGAGTTGTTTAGCTGGAAACAAGATGGGATCCTTTGTCACGCAGTATACAGAAAGAAAGTCCGCACAGATCAATATTTGGGTACAAAAACAGCGCCGCAACACGGATAAAAGACTACATGATCAAAACCTTAGTTCAACGTGCCTACAGGATTTCAGACCACGAATCACTTGCCTTGGTGAAACAGCATCTGACCTCGGCGCCAGAAGATAAAGGATAGCCAAGACATAATTAAGGACCGCACAGAAAGAAAAGAAATTGGCAAAAGTCCCAAATCTGATATTAAATAGAATTGAGGAGAAAATAAAGAAAATTCAATAATATGAACTAAAGAAAATTGAATATGCATATGCATCATTCTCATACTTTTCAGAGATGGCAAAAATATTAGTAAGCTCATTCGGAAATATAATGTAGTGACAACATTCGCAGGGACAAAGAAATATATGAGATGCCGCTTAAACTAAAGACAGGATTCCTCTAATGCATAAAGGAGAATAAGGAATAAAATGTGTGGGAAATCGTACGATAGCCAAACTGGCATTCTTCAATTGCATACTTGACGAGAACTAGACGGACACCAAAAAGAAGAAATTCAGTTTCTTTGCAATAGCGGAACATTCGTAGTCCGTATCATGACAGCAAATTGAGTTTGCTATTTTTTTTTTAAATTGCTATTTTTTCAGACTCCAGGATCAGAGAGGCCGTAGAAATAATGGAAAATCTGTCAAACTTCAACCGTGTGGACGGGAATTCACTCGTTTCTCCCGGGGATGAACGGACCACAGCGAGGAGCGGCCAATCGAGTCGAATCAGAGTCCAGTGTAGATTAGCAGACGGGTTAAATGTAGGATAGCAACCACATAAATAATAATCCAAAGTAATAGCAACAGAATAAATTAAAACATAAAGGTCACTTTGACCTAAAGACGCTTCCAGGATGAGGGGGAAATGGTCGTCAAAAAAAGAACCGCCATGAAGAAGATTCTCGATAATATTATGATTCCGTTTTAAAATCAGAAACTAAGGGATAGCAAAAGCTAAAACAGATTATAATTAATTCTTACTTTGGTTTTTGATTGAGGCCCCGCATTCCCCCTCCCTGCACCTTATACGGCTGCTTTCAGGGTATGTAGACGTAGATGTATCAGAGAGGGCATGAAAGGCCTTTTATTCTTCTTTTTTTCAAAAGTGAATATGAGGAAAAATGGAATTTAGGGTTTATTCTAGTTTATATTCACAGTAATTTTTCATTAGGCATGTAGGTAATGTTATCTTTAATGCATGTATGTAACGCATGAAAGTATTGCATGCTTGGTGATAACTTACCCCTAACTGCTTACCCCAGCTTGCAGGGTAATCTGCAGATATAGATATAAAACGAACCCAATCTTCCCTAAGATTGTTGGAAGCTTAAAAACTGTTCTTCATTTAAAATTGTTGACCATAAACTGAGATTAGAAATGAATGGAACAAAAGATTTAAAGATAAAACATTGTCTTAAGTAAAATGAATTAACCTTTTAACATTCCTAATCAGCACTTCTGACGTTAGTTCTCTCTTACAACTAAATGCCACCGCAGCTCTCCCTCAGATTTCGTGGTTGTTCCACCATTTTTCCAAACTACCCCAGTGGCTAAATTGACGCCATCGCTCCAGCTTCTGTACTTCACATTTTACATTTAATCTCTGCGAAAAATCTCATCTCGTTGTTTTTCAGGATTAATCTTCATCTCTTATCATTTGCACTGCCTTTGCTACTTATCTAGTACCATTTAGCTCCTGACTGACCGGCTAACTACCGCGTCACCACCCGCAAACATTGCCGACTTTATTAAACTTCCCTTTATTAATCCCCTAATTCATGCATGAAGACTCATTTCACGCCTTTTTTTCCGCTTCCTCAGGATATATGATAAAAATACTAGTTCATAATCTTACAGTCCCGCCTAACCCAAAGCCTTATTAACGTCCACTTCATCCCGTGTCGTAACTAGTTCGTTTCGGGCCATGTATACATTCGGGATTAGTCTCCTATCCTTCTAGTCCACTGGTATCATCCGTTACATTGCCATTACCTTACATTTTGAAGACCTTTCACTAAGAGATGAGAATATCAGCGTGAGGAAAGGGTGGTAGAATATGATCATGTTGTTTATGCAGGTCTTGTAGATGCCGAGAAGCGAATCAAAAAAACACGCAAAGAATCCTCAATAAACATTACATCCTTCCTGATAATATTCCCACTGGCTAACAGAACACGAGGTTCCCCCTCCCTCAGAAATGTAAATTATTCTTCCCCTATAATTCCATTCATCCAGTTCCATATTCTTCTTTTATTTTTTAAAACTAAGACATTCGCAGCAAGTGAGTATAAATTATAGTTCCTTAGCAATCCCATTCCCTTCATTTCCCTCTTGTTTTAGTAAGGGTAAATACAGAGGGTACACGAAGTCCTCCAGCCACAATCTTTCCTTTTAAAGTTAAAGTGTTATTAAATCCATTTCATGTACGTATGCGCTCTTCTCTCCAGTACTCGTCGTGCTCTTTAGGGTCGGTGTAATCGTATTCACCCACAACTTCCTCGGGCAGGCTCGCCCGTTCAATCCGATGGATCTTATTTCCAAAATCTTCCGAGCGAATTGACACCTCTTTGTTCACACATCGTGAGAAAACAAAAACAAAACACTTCCATAAATGTGGAACATAATGTTAAGAGAATATTCAATCACCCGAAGACCCAGTAGTTTCTTATACCATTCATTCTATCAATTCCTTGGAGCTGCAAGGCTCTAAAACCAGCACAACGGTTGAGCTGAAATCAGAGATCTCTACGACGAAGGTGTGCTGAAGAATATACATATCGTATGCTAAAAATGATGGTATCAAACGCGAAAGGATTAAATTTGGCAGAGGAGTAAAAAGAAAATTGCTGGAAAAGAGTGCATTAGAGACAAAATGTAGGAGAAATCCGACGACAAACTCAGGATGTGTTAAAATACAACTTGGCCTTGGAGGAGGTATGCTGTATACAGTAAAGTCTTCATTCTGATGGTGGAATACTATATATTTACATATTGCTTTCAACATTAGTCGTTTACCCCTTTCAGTTAGATATCAGGAGCACAATAAAGTAGCCTGAAATTAAAAACATAAACCCTCAGGAGTGGAGGTTATTTAATTACATTTCATCCCATCGGCCGGAGGAGATTTCAATGCACTCACCTGCCCTTCATTCTTTATTTCAATATTTTTCAAAATATAACATAATGGTTGTTGAAATTTTTGCAAACGTATACAAAGTAGCACGTTACTATACGTTATTTTGGCAACAATTTTGGAACGAGATTTATTATTATTTTTATTTCTGTGACCAATGATTGCAATGATTCAGTTTTTAAACTGAACAAAATAAATTTAAACTTTCATATCAATCTGAAACATGAATAATACATTTTATCAACATTTATACACTCATTTTCAAAAAGGAAATCAAAATCGTTTAGGGACTTCCATTATCTGGTTTTCTAGAACATGACTGTTTCCATATTCGGCTTTGTGAGTTAATTTCCTAACCATCTCATACAGGATCGAATGGTTTACAATGTTGGTATCAAAATATTGAAATAACTTTAGTTATCCCGCTTGATAAGTTTCGAAGTAATTCATGCGCGAGCCCCTTGCACATGGTTCATTCATGCTGACTCATGCGTAATCACTTGCTTAGCACAACTGCGTGCTTATCTCTGCCCTGTTATCTTCCTCTGATAATGTCTTTCAATGAGTCGTTGTAATAAGTTATCTTTTCCCTACATCTGACGGCCTGGTATACATTTCCCGAATACATTTGCATTATTTGAAAATATTTACCTCCATCAAATGCTCTCGCAATGATGGATGGATCACTTTTTCTTACTTTCCTCATGAATAGTATATAAATATAGAGTATTAAACTTGATAAAAATACTTAAATATTTCAACGTAAATTGGCTGCAATATATCATGTGGTTGGGACAGTTGATATAATTTTCTCCATCGCTTTAGGAACTCATAATGGCGTGAGAATCACGTTTAAGTAAATAAATAAATTTTACTTATTTTCTAGTCACTCAGAAATGCTCATGATTTCTTTCTTCTAACTGATGAAACTGTTTTCAGATGTATCTTTATAAAAATAAATGCTATTTTTAATAAATTTATAAAAATAAGTTGAAAGGGCACACGTGTGAAATGAATGACACTTCATAGCACAAAAAAACTTCAGCTGGCAGAGACATTTGGTCTTCATAAGTTTTCGAGGGATGGATAATGATTTCGTAGTGGATGATGTTCACTCCTCTCAGACACCCATCCTCAATTTCCAACTGGTGATCAAAGCATATGATCTCTTAGACTGCGACTACCAATGGGCTAATTATTGGGATAAATTGCACACTCCTCTCAGACACCTATCTTCAAAAATGATTTCCTACTGGAGATCAAAGCATATGATCTCTTAGCCTGCGACTACCAATGGGCTAAATTATTGGACTGAAAGCGATGAAGCTAAAGGAGCCAATGGTTAGTCAAAGACAGAAGAAAAAAAATGGTGTGGATATCTCATGGTGAAAAGAGTTGACCCATTTTGACGATTCGTGACTTGAATTATCAGCTATTTTCACAATGGTCATGAAGGAAAAGCTTTAGGAATTTAAAAAATGAAAGACTATAAATTCAGTGTGATTTATATTATGGAGGGAAAAGTGACTTTTTCCGAAACAAAATACATTGATTGAATCAAAGTATAATTTTATCCACAGAAAATACAATGAATTCAGCAGTTCAGGAAGCATACAGGGTGCACATCGCGGAGGCATAGCGTACTGAATGGCGTTGAGGGACTAACACCTTCATTGCATTATACGTGCTATCTCTCATCAAAATTTTTCGTTTTCTTCCATCTCGGCGTTCAAAATCCAATCAGTTTCTCGTTATCTTTTACATTAACCTCTCCTGCCTCCTCCAAAACCATTCCATGGATTAATTTCTTGTTATAAATTGTCTTGTCGGCGCCGGTGGCGGCGTGGTTAAGTCCTCGCCTGCTAACCCGAGGGTCGCGGGTTCGAGTCCCGCCTGAGTGGGTTTTTTCACCACTCGGGACATGGTTGTGTGTGCTCGTCCGTTGTTACATGTTAAATACCCCGATGTATAGACCACATGTTCTGTTTTCGGCGATAGTGGAAAATATTTATTAAAAAAAAATCGTCAGGTACAGCATCATTAGCTTTCCTATTCATTTTTTTACGATTTCCCCATCCTTTCCTTTACTTGCGCCAACAAAAACTTCAGCCTATCTTATCGGACCAATTCACAGAATTGGATTAGGTAGGAGGCACGCAATATCACTGAGAAGTCATTTAATACACTACCAAGATTTGCAGCCATCACATGGTGCGTCACATCAAGTCCAGAAATAATAGATAGATGAAGGCTCTCCCGCATTAGAATTAGATCGAATTTATTATACTTGTAAATCGGAAATAGATGGGTAGTATTTGCACTCGGATGGGGATTAATGAACAGAACTCTCGAGTACAATCACCGAAATTTAGGGCTGATTAGTTTCTTTAGTCAACTCTGGCGGATTTTTGCCATCAAAGCCTCCCTCGTTGCCACCGCCCCAATTATCGAGGCTGGCCCTAATTGACATATTATACCTTTATCAATCAATCTCATCAAAAATACAAATCAATGAAAGTTTTTCCCAAAATTAATTTATGATATCAAGCTTTGAATTATTGACCGAGTTTCTATCATTAATATTCCAGTAATAAGATTAATATCGTTATCTCTAGCCTCATACTATATAAAATGATGAATTAAAGTAAAAATTAATACGCCGGCTAACCTTGCGCTGAATGGCTGTACGCAAATCACTTATGCAAATTACAAACGATGTGATAATTTATCCGCTACCAGCCACGGATTTACGTCACACTCACATTCTCCCATGGTTTCCTTTACGTTCTACTATATATATATTTCGGAGGTTTTATTTGAAAAAAAAATCGTATCATACACGCTTTACAATCACCGTCCATTCAGATTCCCCATCATCGATCTGACTGAATTTTCAACACTCATAATGCGAATGATGTGTTTATACCTATTTCACATTCCAAAATTCATTAACACTCAATTTTTAATCTATTAGGCTTGAGGTAATTCTAAAACTCAAGCAAAATTATATTCAACATGAAATTACAAACAATAAAAAAATGTAAAAGCGAGATGGAAATGGGTGAACAAATAAAATAATTATTACATTACATGTTCAAATTTTTCACTATAGTTTGTTGGTTTCACAGTGTTCCGCTTTCATTACTGATAATGAAAACAACTGCAAATCATGGTCTCTAATCGTTATGTTTCCATGTCTATTAATTTGCCATATCCTAAAAGTTACTTACGAAATAAAAGGTGTCTCAATTTTTTCGTTATCTAAAGATCGTTCTTTCACTATGTCATCTCTGAACGCCATCCATAAACAAACACCCACAAGTGTTTCCAATTTGGATTTCAACAAACTAAAGAGGCTAGTAATAATGGTAAGCAGTCACAATCGCTAATAGGTATGCTCAAACTTCTCCATCGCCTTTGATTACTTAAGTTTTGTAATAACTACTTCTGTATCAGAGCAAAAGAAGAAGCAGAGTTTGGCGAGGAGCAAATGAAGCGATAAGCACACTGTCTCCAGGCAAACGAAGACGTCTCACACTCATATCTTCACTCTCCACGAAATGGACCTTGACGTAAAACTTTTCGCCGCCCGGATCTACAAAAATTCAACACAACTTTGCAAACTCTCAACAAAGATTTAAAACACCCGTTTGAAATTCTCTCGGAGGGGCAAACTCCTCGAAACTCTTTATGGCTTCTTGATAAAAGAAAAGAAGAGAGTAACTAGTCCCTTAGGTCGATGAGTTCAAAGTTTTAGAGTTTTGTCAAGTTCTGGACTCCCGAGTCCGAGTCAATAACTCTGCCACAAGTGAAGTGGCTCGGCAGATTAATGGAAGACATTAAAGGCAACATCATCACATTCTCTCACACTCCCTACACTTCTGCAACACCGTCATCCGCGACTCTTTTGATACCAAATTCACCGCTCAATTATCCCCTCCTCTTGCCGTACAATCTACCCGAATTCTCTTACTTCCTCCGAGTGGAAAGAAATATCAGACGACTCAAGGGCGCGTGCTACAGCGATCTATAAAGTATTGATGTGACGCAGCGACCGGTATCGCCGAAATCCATCTCGGACACCCCTTCCCCCAGCCCTGCCCCGAACGCCATGCTGATCCACTTATCCCCGACCTAGCGTGACTCTGCCGAGGACGTTCCGTAAACTGGAGCCGGATCCCAATCTCATATTGATTTTTACGCGAATTATTTATAGCCACTGACCCCAAGACTTTTTTTTGCCAACTGTTTTCCTTTCTTTGCTTTTTGCTTCGTTCAATCCATCCGATGGACGTGCTTTCGTTCCCAGGGGAGCGGCATGCAGCGTGAGATGATGGGAGAGGAATTTTTGAGGAACGAAAATCCCTCTACGGCCAATCGCCGACGCGCCTGTCTTGCCCACTGCTTCCGTTTAGGAAAAACACACGACAAACACTTCATCCGACAAGTTGAATTCTCATACGACTCGCATCCTCAAAAGAGAGAATGTTTCCACCCTTGTATTTTTTACCCCGTGGAATCGCACGTTTAAAAAAATGAGGATGGAACGCAATAGAAATAATAAATCGAAGTGTGGGAAAAAGAGGGACCAGTTGATTCCACAATCCTGGAGATTGGATCCAACCGTGGCCGTTCCACCGTCTGGGATGAAAACCCGGACGAAACCAAAAAAAGATATTACTGAAAACAGAATCGAGAAGTCACTCGTTCGAGGAAGAAGAACGTTCTGGTTTCACCCGTCAAAGATAAATTTCAGTAAGGCGTCAAGAGCAGATGAATTTGGAGAAATGATCTCCTAATTTTTGGCTGGTCATGTTTTGGGTTTTATTTTTGCAGATATGCACCAGGCAACTCGTTGAAAAGTCAGAATTTCAGAATATAAACACTAAAAATAAAAATACCATAAGAGCCTACGATCGATTCGCCTCGTTTTAATAGCTGGAAATTATGAATCATTTTCCGTTATCATGGAATGATTACGTGCAGGCCTATCAACCTGCCGGTGTTATTTGAATAGGAAATTTTTTATTTTACCTGGCTAAATATAAGGAGGTATCATTCACAGCATGAAGGTTACCTTGAATGAAAAAAGCTCGAAGATCCTGAATCAAGTATGGTTAAACGATTATATAAGAGCGAAACGATGATAACTAAGGTGAAAATATCTCAAACTAAGTGAAACACAGGCAACAAATTACAAAAAGGAAATAAAAGAGGAAATTATCCGGCTAAAGTAAATAATAATATGAAACTATTTAATGCTAACTAAAAATGCAACTATGTTACACTATACGGATTATTTACTTTTGATAACGCAAAGCTGATGATATTGGCATTACTTATTGTTAGTAGGAAATGTTTCATAATAACATTTGTTAAGTTTACTTTACTTAAAACTTCATACGACCTGGGTTTCGTCGCAGCATGATATTTCAATGAAAACAAGCTCAGTTCGAATAAATAAAGATGGAAAACCAAGTTACTACTACTGCTATTATTATCAAATTCTGGAGAAATATTATTTAATTAATTAACTGATTGCAATACCCATGATGAAATTCTTACACGACTAACGGACTAAAATGTATGCGCCCTCTATGGATCTCGTTTTTCCAACCGCTCGAATAAGGGACTAACTGCATTGTGTCACAAATTAACCGTTTCAATCTCCTACTGAGCAAATCACTTTTCCTCGTATCCCTTGTAACATCCGTACCCACAGTCAAGGGATATTAACTCTGGGAATTAACGTGAGGCTTCACCAATGTGCACCGAAGCAAATTACGGATCAAGCAAATTCACAGAATGGCTTGAGCTAGATTTCACTCAAATGCAAAACTTTAGCAGGGTTTAATTTGTAGGAACACAGGGATTGATTTTCCGTGGTGTTTAGAAAGCTGGCTTTAAATTATGTGGGAATGGGATTGTATTCTGGGAGAAACGGAGATTTTAAAAAGTAATAGTTGCACTTATTACCTCCTTTGTGCTTTAATCAGCATCATATCATCTCTCTTCTTTAGTGAGACAGTACACAATACAACGAACCCATCAGAACTTCTAATGGATTGCCTCATGGATAGATAAAAATAAAGTCGTGTTAAACCGGTTGAGATTACCAACTATTGATTAAGCCCAACGGCTTGCTGCCTTTACCTCTCGGGCCAGGCTTCAAAGTGTACATTCTTTTCAAACAGTTGAACTTTTGATATGGGATATTAGCAATAGTTATAAGAGCTTCAATCACAAATCCAATTGATTAATAATCCGTGCATTTAATCCCCAACGGCCAAACCTTTTGTCGCTATCATATGAGAACATTTTGTACCAAAATTGACATAACTATTGGTGATTGTTTCGCCATAATTTTGATAATATGACATGAATTGGAATGCATAAAAATATTTTAATAGCTATTCCAGGAAGGAAGAACGTGATTAATCGATGACTATAGTTGATAGAAATATATCACCAAAAATCTTCCAAATTAACCTCCCTCTCCACCTTGGAAATGTGGCGCGAAACTTTGTGCAACAATCATCATCATTATATGTATTCTACCAACATTTTTAGGTTAGTGGATAATTTTGGTAGGCTATTCCCGACAAATGTATGTCATCTCTTTAAATATCCCTTTCATTGTAGGTCCCCATGTTTCCTAATTATGGTATATATCTAGCTTCTTCACGGTAAAAAACAGAAAATATAAATTGGAAAAAATATTCCGGGAAATGAGGAAAGACATCTTTCTTTATAAAACTAGAAGTGAGGAAATCAAGAGAGTAGGTGTTCCTTAGTTGATAGTAGCCTAATTTTCACACCAGACATCTCACACCTTTTTCATCTATAAAAAAGTATTACCCCTACAATAGCCACATACCACCCTGAGCGACGCAGAAACCTCAGCTGTTGGCCATCTTTTGTAACAACTGAGGCTTTGAAACCACATTCCAGAGTCCGTGGGAAACTCTCATGATGAGAGAGATTGTTTCTGTTTCGTCCCGATAAGTGGCAGAACTCGCGTGTACCCCGTAGGCGAGTTTTTAATGAAGACATTGCGAAGAAACGCACCAATTTGGGCTAAAATCACAGAAGAATGATGGTGATTATGATAATGAAATGGATCAAACGACTGGCAAAATAAGTATTAAGGAAAGCAAGAGCATAAAGAATCCTGATGAAACTTCAAAAAGGGCATGGGACAATCTAATCAGTCATTTCTTCACACAAGAAAGCAAGGCTAAGGCAAGCTTCGAGGGAAAAGTAAACGGGAAGAGTGGCAAATGAAGACGTCGTATGAGATTCTTGGGGGAAAAAATGCAAAAGAGAAAATGAAAATATGAACATGAAGAGGTTTGTTGATGGGAGAACGGAGTGGAGGGGTGAGTCGCTACATTATTTAGCTGATGATTGGCAATGATGATGAGGAGGCACGTAACGAAATTACAGATTATAATACTGAATTATAAGAGAAAGCAGAAATCTGTTGAATAATGAAATGAACGTATCTACGGCTGTAATAAATAAAAAGTGAAGATCAATATCCACAAAACCATAAGGGGGTAAAGGAATAAAAAGCGGAGTAGAGGGGGAAGGAAGTAGTATATACAAAGTAAGGGAGATCTCAATCACACGTACAAAATCAAGCGTACGGAGAAATTTAAGTGGCGGTAAATGACACATTCGCACACTCACAAGTTGCAAACAACCGTGCACTCAAAATTAAGGGAATCAAGGTAAAAATAAAAACGAATAGTTACTCACACAATCACTCACTCACTCAGGTTTGTATACAAAATGCAGTCACATTCGTGAGTTCAATCACACACACAAGCAGGGTTTACGAGGATTTCTCCAACGCCAGTGAGACGTCGTACACACAAGAAAAAATAATAAAAGTAGGGGGTTATAAATAACTAAAGTAAATAAATAAAATAGTAACTTTCAAACACTCATTAACGTGGGTTTGCATACGATACACAGTCACCCTCGAGATTCTCATTCACGTGCACACATACATGCAGGGTTCAGGTACTTTTCCTCAATCATGCACTCGGGCTTGTACATTCACAAAGTACAGTCACCCTCGTGAATCACATTCACACACACACAATCAGGGTTTACGAGGAATCTCCTTCGCCAGTGAACCGTCACACTCACAGGGAAAGGAGTAAGGATGGGGAAAGGATGCCCAACATCAGTAGAAATTTAAAAACAAGACGGCACAACCTAATCGTCTTAACCGAAAACAAATTGGTCTGATGAAAATGATCGTCGAAGGAAGAGTGGATGGGGAGATTAGTAAAAGATGGCCTCAGATGGAAAAAGCAAAGTAGGATGTGAACGAAAAGAATCACATGAGTACGAGAATGTTAGTTCATGGGAGAATATCGGAGAACTACCGGAAAGACGTCCGCAGAAGGGAGGAAGTTACGCACTGGGATAGAATGCGCATGGCCAAAATGGGGAAGCTTTGGCTCCATTAATTGCGCTCCTCGCCGGAAGAGGGGGCAGAGAAAGCTTATTGATGACGCGATGATAATCACGACGACGCACGCGGAGGCGAGTGAGTGAAACCGTCGTCCGGGAGCGTGAATAATGCACGGTCAAACAACAGCTTTGGATCACCTGATACATCCGAATACCCTGATACCCTTCGGACCTTTCATTAATCACTTCGTTCTCCCCCACACCCTCCTCTGTTTTTAAAGAGGGACACTCGGTATCACCTGTCAAAATCCGGAGACTCTCGTCAAATTTCAATCAGTGATCTCGCCCATGAAGAGCTTCAACGCTTACGCGGTGATATGAATTCCAGTTAGTTTCCCGACGTTATCTCTCCCCTCATGAAACTCGTGTAATACTCCCGGCAGAAGAAAACGCATAAGTGTGGAATTTTTCCGAGCACCGATGATTCCAATCAACTCTAAAACTCTGCAAATGTATTATTTTCACCACAATTTTTACTCCATCTACATGGTTCAACACTTCGAGGCGTGTTCATTTGCAAAATTCCCAGCGAGGTCCGTTCAATATTTAGAGAGCGTAATTAGTTCCGAGCTTTCAAAAATATAATCTACTACTTTTTAATATGCAATGGAACGGTGGGGAAAGCGTAAAACAAGCGATAATCGTTTTCCTTCCAAGGTTCGTGTTGTGTGTGCTGCACAACGGACGTTATCCAGGCTTCCCCACAAAAGGGACACGCCAAGCAACTTATCTGATGCACAGGCCGGGAATAAATGATGGCAAAGCGTGTGAAATCATAAAGTCACCACCACCTCGTTGAGGCAAAGAGGAGGAAAACTATAATCCCGCCATACTGGCGGAACAAAAACAACCACGATTTGAAAAAGGGAGATTGGAGAGGATTTTCCGCGCCCTCCTGTTATTACAGCGCATTTTCACGCGGATGAAGATCAATGGATTTGACTGCGCAAGGTGTTGCGAGAATAAATATCTCCCGAGGGTGAGGGAATCGCCGCCCCAATTCAGAGCGTGTGGCTCAGTCAACGCCATGCTAACGCTAAAATCCGGCAACGCAGAACGCTAATGGATAGTAAACTAGAGCATGCGGTAAGCGTTTGTCGACTGTCAGCAGTTCCAACTGCCTCGTAAGCTGACTGGAAAGTTTACGTAGCACAATTTTGGGACCAAGTGCGTTGAGAGGCCGCGGATATAGGATCAGAAGACAGGTAGATGCAAATCTGAATGGAAAAGGTCCCCTTCGGAATATACTGAGCATCTTCGCCAATGCAATATCAGCACCCTGCATTGTCGCTTGGTTCCTCTTCTTTCAAAAGCCACTTCCGGAAAGCAAGAGGGGAATTCATACGTTGCGTCGCATATTTGAAAAATATTTTTATTTACTTTTGTAGGATGAAATTTGCTACGCCTTTCGACTTCAAAATCAACAGGACCGTGCATCTGTACCATACACGTGCCATACCAAACTCCATTCAAGAAGTTTGACAGCGAATGGATCGTTATAAATTGTACCACGTAAATTTATTACGCAGAACGTAACTATACTATAAAAAGTAAATGGTTAATGCTGGCGGGAACCAAGGGCTCAAATAAATAATCACCAAAAACAAAGGATTCTACTTTTTGATATTTGTTTAAAATTTACTTGAATTCAATTCTGTATGTGGACATTAGACATAGGAGGATGCAATCTGAGATATTTTAGTGAAAATGAGAAATAGTTCAGCAGTACAGTAAAATAAGTGACAAGCCAACACCAACTACTAGTCACCTACCTATCTCATAGCTATAGCACCTATTGTGACCCCCTGATAACGGGAAAAAGGCATTTTAAATATACCCAGACCCAGATAATATGTCGTAGTTAGGCTAAAGATGACTTAGTTTTGCTAAAGTAATTATTTTTTCCAGCGTTATTCTCTATGAAATAACTACTTCAACCTAAAATATTTTAGCGAGGGTAATTGGGCGTCTATTTTGTCAGTATTATTAACAAGTTAGCAATGTTAGTTCATTCGTTAATGGTTATTCGAAAACTTCAATCATTTTTGAAATACAAAATATATCGAGAAAAGATAGAAAACCCCATACACTGCAGTAAATAAGTGAAGGCATGTGGAACAATATTGTTTCCTTGCTTTCAAATTTGTTTTCAAAATAAACTAAATAGTTTTATGGTTAGTAAACTTTTAGCATACCCTCCTAGTACTTAAGTGCCACAAAACCTCAATTTTTTCTTGGCAGTTTGGTTTCAAGAAGGGACAGGCACGCCAAAGGCCAACGCTTTGAATTCAGATCCAAAAAAAAATTTTCAATAAAAATTTCAACATGCTAGTCGATTATCGGGGCATAGGTATGTAAGGTACTGAGTTGATATCCTGAATTATCCTGTTACTATCTAGATATAAATCCTGATGATATCCAGGTCACAAAGCATTAGCTCGGAAAGCCAAACGTTATAACTTAACCTTTTAAAGTGTGCAACTGTTAATTTTTGGAAGAGGAATAATTCAGGAGAGCGATACTATAGCATTAGTAACACGACAGTTGAAAACGTCGAAACCGTAAGCTACATAGATGTAACAAACACTCAAGTTTTATGGTGAGGAGAATGCACCCGGGAACTCCATCGTAAATATGCAACCAGTGTATGGGATCCGAATGAATTAGATTCGATCAGAGATGTGATCAGTGTGCAGCGTAGTTTAGCAGCTAGGTTTACTAAGAGGTATTACGATATCTTTAGTACTGGATCAGAATTAGTAGAAGAATTAGGCTGGGAATCATTACTAGATCGTACGTTAAAATACAGATTAAATCTATTGCAGACATTTACAACAGATAGCTTTACTGAAGATGTTAGATATGTATTGAAAACCCTGCGTATTATGCTAGATTAAACCAAATAGCTAAGATTAGAGAGATATATTGTCGTACCGACAGATTCAAAATATATTTTTTCCCCCGCACGATACTATAGCACAATAGGTAGCATTGCAAAGGGACAGGTAGGTGAAATATTCTTACAGTAGTATGTAGTGCATGATGCAAGTAATAACAACCAATCCCTTTATTTCTATGTAGATACTAACATTTAGCTTCATGTAACCATATAAACTAACATGTTTCCATGCAGTAGCCTATTTGCATGTCGAAAGTGCATGTTTGGTGATCGTCACACCCTGCCACACACCTTCGTGGTGGTTTTCAGGGTATCGCATGGATGTAGATGTCCGCGGTTCAATTCCCGTTCAAGAAAAACTTTTCCCTTTGGCAATTTTTAACATGCAATTGGATTCTAAGGAGGAAGATTTAGAAGAAACTGAGATGAGGGGCAGATTAAAGGAACTTTTGTTTTCGGGGTGATAGGACCACAAGCATGCCAAGGGTATGATAGGAGACTGTAGTCCCAATTGAGACAGAGTCACCCAAGGGGACGAAGGAAAACAGAACAGCAGGGTAAAGGAGGTGAGAACGGATGAGAAAACTGTACGCAGACACTACTTTCGCTCAACAGTAGCAAGTTTTGTGGGCGAAGAAGGCGAATAAAAGTTAGGCAAGATTTGCGATATGAAAGTCAGCGAAAGGAATCTTTACGCGAGAATAAAATAAGGAAACGAATTTTATGTTGACGAACCGCTTGACGAGTTATGACGAACAGGAGATTCGAGAGAGTTAACGACGGCGGGCCGGTCGTCAGACAGATAGGGAGGGAGGTGAGGCATCAGCAACGGCGCAGGACGAGCGCTATTGATAGCAACCTCCCCCTCTAGGAAGAACGAATGGGAGTCGGAGGAGATAGGGTGGTGAAACGTCATCGCAGATAACGGAAAACCTTGTCGGGCCAAGAAGTGTATCGAGATCCACGAAGAATCCGATACATAAGCGACACATTAATGCGGGATTCATGGGCTCGGACGCTGGGCGATGGCCCAGCCGGGGAAAGATAAGAAATTTTACGACGGGCGGGAAAAATAAATTCTGGTGTGCCGAGCGATAAGGGGATCGAGGGGAGAGAGCGCTTAGATTCAGCTGGGGTGGTTAACGAAAAGGTTCCCGGAGATCAAAAATCCCATTATTGAAGGATGTCGGGTTTCTGGCATTAAAAAACTAGAGATGAGCCCCTTAAAATGGAAAGGATAAACACATCACCAAGTATAGCAAATATTCCACAGAGAAAAAAATCATGCGACTTGACCGGGACTCGAACCCGGACCCCAAGGGAAAGAGGACGCCTTGGTAGCTCAACTGGTAGGCACCTAGCCGGAAATCAGGGGGTCCGGGTTCGAGTCCCGGTCAAGGTGAATGATTTTTTCTCTGTGGACTATTTGCTATAGAGCAATTTCAGCGGGTAACGCCGATAAAGTTATCGCGGCTAGTACGTGATCATTAGTTCAAGGCAGTGAGAAAAAAAAAAGGAATTGGTAATGGAGACTAGATATAAAAAGCAAGAGAAATAGGAGGAGTCCCAAGAGAAAATAACTCAGAACATTGCCATCATTTGATTACCGCAGGAGGGTGGAAAATATTAACGTCACGTCTACGTCATACCCTGCGAGTTAACGCGAAGGTCTGTGACGGGGGTGAAGGTCACCAAACATGCACTACTTGCGCGAAAGTATAAAATGCACAGCTACTACTTCATGGACAAGGGTCAGGTGCAACTAGGTGGTTAATAACTACACATTCATAAATTGATAACTGTTAGAAAAATATTTTCCTAAATACATTTATTGGTATTTCCTTGTCATACATGTGTTAAAATACTGAAACATGAGCCATGTACTACAGACTAGTCTAGCAATTTTTTACCTATCTTCCCCTTTTCTATTCCGCCAATTATTCTCTCTTTTGATGCGCGGAAAAATTACATTTTAAATGTAATGGTTCGACAATCTCTGTAATATTGTTTACCTGATCAAACTTAGCATAATACGCAGGGGTTCTTAATATATATCTAACGTAATTTGTAAATAAATCAGCTTCGAATTTGCTTAAAAGGTTTAACCAAAATTTTAACCTGCGTTCTGATAGTATTTCCAATCCTAGTTCTTCTATTTAACTCTTAACACTAATACAATGATCATAACGGCATTTAAAAAAATCAATCTTTTCTCCTTTGTACACGCTCTAATTCTTTTATCATACCTTCTTCGTCCAGATTCCATATACTAGCGGCTTATTCTAAATTAGGCCTGACAAGTGTAAAATAGCTTCTTTATCGTATTCTCTATTCCTATTTGCCTAGAACCCTTTTATCGAATTTATCTCTATGGTTTGCTGCACTAGTTATTTCCCTTATGTTTTCCCCCATGACGTGTCTTATGATCGAATAGCCTCGAGAACTCACGACGAGATTCTGCTCGACGAGTGATATCGCTAAGCATAAAATTTTGTGACGCGAGAAATATATATTTACATTTTAGAATCTGTTAAATATCTTTCGGCCTACCACGATATCAGAAGATAAAATTCAATCCTTCATATATATGCGTCTGTAAATAATTTATTGACTACAAAAAGGAAATATTTCCTTTAAGCTTTCAGTTGTCTGACTCCGCTGCAGAGTAGATAGAACGAAAAAAGATCTGGAGTTTTCCCGGCGTATGCTGTGTATAAAGATTTATCGGCTCTCAGGTGAAGCGGAATTCAGCGCCCTGAGTATGAATGACGAGTTGATCTTCGAAACGTCGGCCATGGAAGACCTGACGCGGTGGGAAACCTGAGATTCTTCTCACATAGAAAGAACGAAATTGCTTATTAAAAGCTTAAGCGCGGAATACATCAGCATTTTCATAGTGTCCTAGAACTCACAGTGTAGGTATGTGGCGGGAGTTGGATATATAACAGGTATGCACTATAGTCACCGCACAAACTTATTAATATTTAATATGTTGCCAAGTTTAATATCAAGTCAAGCAAACCTAGAAGACAAAGTTGAGTTGTAATGTTGCTTACAAAAAGAAAGTTTTGAAGGAAAGACTAGATCGAGGAAAACATATAAAACTAATAACAAAATGTTTGGTGATTTCCAAAAACGCAAGGGAATAAAATTTAAGTACTATCATTAGAGGCCATGAAATTGCAATGTTCCGATTATACTGCGCCTTAAAAAAAATTGATGACAAATTTGATAATGTAAAAATTTGATGACAGGATAGGAAGATATTGCTCCAAACGCATGCCTCAAAATGAGCAAACGCCAAGCCAAAGTGAATTAGGGGTTTGATGAAAACCAGGATTACAATGGATACAGTGTATTACAGAGATTAAATAAAGGAAATGCATTATGCCCCAATTAAATTCGATAATGGACATGTATTGATGAGGACGAGAAGGTTTAATTTGAAAGCATTCACGCATCAATTTCCTTGGTCACGTGTTTCCAAAACATAGTAATGGTGAAAGCGATTGAGAAAATTCGCCCACCATTCAGTTAACAACACATGTCCTCTGATGAATTGCGTACAAGGGTAGGAAAATGGAGAGTTCACAAAATTGACGCATAAATTCCAAAATGGAACCAACTATCACCACCCCTCTCCGCCAATCTCCGGAAATGATTTCACTCACTCACTCAGTGAATCGGTCAAATAAATGGATTTCGTCACCCCGCATTAAAACGTCAAACCGATCCAAACAGAATAACACGGGATGAAAGAAACCTCACATTGATTCCCGTGAAAACTTTAGGGGTCTCTTAAGCCTTCAAAATCCGATGGGATCCAATGAGGCGAGAGTGATTGAAAAAGGTCAACTTCGTTTAAAACAATTATCGAAGGATAAAACAATGGCAAGGTGGGGGGGGCGGGGCTCCAGTAGAGAGATGTGGACTCAACGGCCGTAAATTAATGAGCGCGTACCTTCCGTGAATGGAAGAAGGGTGGGGAAGCTTCCTTTCTGACCGCAATTGATTATCGGGAGCCATTCATCATTCCCCATTAGCTTTGCCCGCACGGGATTCGACGTTCTTTCTTCTTTTCCGACCTCCCACGAGGAGGACACTGTCGTCTGGGGTGTATAATGGATGTGGATAGCGCTGCAGCTGAGAGCAAAGCAGGGTTTGCGGGCCGAGACGAGCAAACAGCGGACGGCTGAGGTCGGGAGGCACGGAGCTCAAGAGGAATAGACGGGGTAATCCACTGCGTCAACCAGCGGTCGCCTTCGACGCCTCCGGAGGGAAAAGGAACGTCGTGACTACTTCCCGAATAAAATTTTATTTAAAAAAAGAGATTCAAGCGAGCAATGATGATAATGGTGAAGAAAAAATAAATACACAGAGTATACCGCCGAGTGGGTCCTCCGTTTTGGACATCTCAGGAAAAAACAAAAATTCGACTTGAATCTCCATACAAGATTCAGCCTCTGCTTGAACCTACGGTCCGATAATGAACTCCGAATACATTCTCCCAGCAATATGGGCACGTGCACTGCAATCACTGTGCATTGCCACGCAGATAAGTTTGTTTTTAACCTAAAAAAAGATTAAACAGGGAACGTCCTCGGCCTAATCGGATGGAATTGAGTGTAGCATTGCTGAATTTACATCGGGAGAGTACTCATTTACAGCAGCGAGGTAAGTTGCCATGTGACGGCAGCAGAAAAGGCAAAAAGGATTAGAATCCGAAAAGTCGTGTGACAGGAGAGTAATGGGGATAAAATGTGCACTATAGGTTTATAAGAAGAAAGAAAGGTAAAGAAAAAAGGGTGAAGGGAGTAAACTGGTCCCTAATCCAGGAATGAAGACGTGATGACCCAATCGGGTAGGCACGACAGTAACTGCGAGAAACGGAAAGAATGGCAACGGAAGGAATCGCATGAGATATAATAAGGAATGATGCGGAAGAGAGCGTTTACATTTAAACGAAAAATTTCGCCAGCAATAGGATCGAGTGGAGAGCTGCGTCAAACCAGTATTATGATCGATGACTAGTAAGACGTTGAGCAATGTATTGAATTTTTTCTCCGATTTCCTCACTGACGAGAAATTCAGGTCATAAAATAAATAGAGGCGCACTTGGGAGTCCTCTACCTTCCTTCACTAACATTCTTGGAAGTGTTTGCCTCTTCATCCACATCTACGTAATACCCTGCGAGCCACCGGGTAGGTACGTGGCAGGGTGTGTGAATCAGCAAATAAACACTAATTACATTCAACTAAGAGCTAAAATGCCAATACTTCATGAAAACGTATTAGAAATAAGAGTCAAGCTCAACTAGATGGTTATTACCTACACCGTTAAAAAGTTTGGTTTGACAGGTTTCCTCTAAATATATGTAACTGTACTTCACCAGCATGTGTGGGTCAGTAACGTTAAAATAGGATTCATGCACTACAGACTACTCGAAAAATTTCTTACCTACCAAATCCCTTTGCTATGCTGCCTATTGCATTCTATTATGGTGCGCGGGAAAAATGTCATTTTAAATCTATCGGGTGGACAATCTATCTTTCTAATCTTGTTTATCTGGTCAAATATACCATCATACGCAACGGTTCTTAATATGCATCAAATGCCATCAGCAAACAAATCGGCTTCAAATTTACAAAAATGTTTCAGCCTAAATTTTAATCTACGCTTTGATAGTAATTCCCATTCTCGTTCCTCTATCAAACTCGCAACACTAATAACATTACTATAATGCCTCAAATTATTCAAACCTTTCTGATCTTTTTCGCACATACTCCAATTTCTCTATCATGGCATGGTCGTCACTAGAATCACTATAATTCGGGCTCTTTGAAGGTTCTCTAAAAATAATGGACGCGAATTGGCTTTATTTCCGATGAAATGATCAAAAACACCATAGAGAGGAGGATAAAATTCAGGTTCGCATGAAATTACCACTCTATGATAGGAAATATGGTTTCACTATGCCAATCCTCGAGTGTAGGGCATCTTTAGAGCAGTTGCTGTAACCAAGGGAGATGGCTAACGATTAAGATCAATTGTGCATTTACGGATACATGGGTAGTTGGGTAATGGTTTGAGTTTTTCAGGGATTGAGTAAAGGTAGAGAGAAAATTTGGATGGAATTAGCTTTCTCTTAACAAAAGATGCCAAGGGATCCTTGGTTTGATGCCTCATCCAATGGACGGAGAATTTAAATCGAAGTGCTCTGCATACAGCATTTAAGAAGGGAACGATATAAAAGTAAGCAATCTACCATAGACACTATCTGGATTCTAATCCGGATCTTCAGAATCTGAGGCCAGTACTATAGCCAGCTACTAACTCGATATCAGAGGAAAAAGTGAATTGGAAAAGTGGCAAAGTCTTTATTGAACTGCATGACGAAAGAATTCAGGGATGGCCAATAAAGAATAGAATAGTGGAAAGCTGCGCCAAATCAATCTTAGAATCGATGACTCGTGATGACCGTGAAAAAAATTAGCACGCGATCCAAGGTCGAGGTGTTGTAAACCTGAAGCTTCTGCGACTTTAAATTAGAGGGAGAGGTGAAACAAGGATCAAGAGGGAAGAAAAGAGTGGAGAGCAGTATGAAGGGGTTGAAATGTATCACGGAGGGGTGTGCAGCAGAATTGGAACAAAAGGTGTTTTGAGTGGCGGACACGGGAAGCGGGGGGGCAGGAGGTGGGGAGGGAGGGAAATGGGAGATAATGGAGGTGAAGGCACAGGACATGGGATGAGCGAAGTTTACTTAACGGATTTAACGAGACGTGTTGCGGAAGGAAGTCGGAATTACTTCGCAGCGGGGAAAAGTAGGAAGTGAGTGGGGGGGGGATTGGAAAGGGCGAGAGAATGGCGGGTATATTTTCTTTGCAGGAGGGGGTTCGGGCCTATTTTTGCGTTTTCCCGAGCCTTCTTCCCTTTTGTTCGGGAACGAGGAATACGCATTCACGGGTTCCCGTGTAATAATCGCATGCATGCCCGAATGACCTGCCAGCGGCGGAATTGGTGAGGAAGGTAAGGACGGGAAGCGAGGCGGGAGTCGGCTGTGACGTCCTCAATTCCGACTAGCGACGGGCTGCGCCGCTGGAGCGTGCGTTGGGTGGGGAAGGGGATGGAGGAAATTTCTTACTTTAAAAAAGGAAAATTCCTAATCTTTTCCTCATCCTTTCTCGAGGCGAGAGGGCGAAAGGGGAGGTGACGAAGAAAGAATTAAGGGGACGGGTGAGGAGCGAGCCCTGTTTCGATTAAGAGCGAGTTTTGAAAACTTTTTCGCTCCTTTCTCTCCTCGCTCCGAGGATAAAAATCTCTTTTTTTTCCCACAACTTTAATTCATTTTCCTGTTTTGCATTCTTAAAGAGCCTACCTGCATAAAAGAATCGGGCAAGCACGAAAATTTGGTAATCTGGCGGAAATAATTATTTTAACTGATGGGTTCCTCCGGATTCAATGTCATTACTGGGAGCTACGTGAGATGAATAAAATGTTGTTCCAAGGGAGAAATTGTTAATTCCGGAAGGCAGCAAAATAGCTGCAGAGACACAGAATGTTTACACACCGTCTTGGTTATTTAATTAACAGGTTTTTGGTGCAAATTTCTTTTTAAATATGCCGAAAAAATATTTTTATCCTAGAATATGGGCTAAGTGAAAATAGTGAAAGACATAAGTACTATTTTTTACATTTCAATAAAGTCTAACGGTGAATAAATGTATATTAATTTTCATTCACTAAATATAAATACACGACATCCAATAATGAGGAATTATCAGAGTGGCGTCTGTTTGTTTTCCGCTTTAACAAACTTCACATGAGAAAATAATTAAGCGAAACCCTTCCGAAACATATGATAAAAGGTTAAAACAAAAAACTGTGATAAAAAGTTAGTTTGAGGGAAATGTATTTTGTGCATTACTGTATTTAAGACGGCAATTTCAGGATACACGGGAGCTGTAACAATGAATACCTAGGGTTGAGACCCTAAGGTAGCATGTTAGGATGTTTATATTGCATGCTTGGTGATCTTCATCTACTGCCACACACCCTCGCGGTGGCTTGCAGGGTATCGTGTAGATAGATGTAGATGAATACAAGAAAAATAAATAGGAAGGGCATATACTGCAATATGGCGTAGTCCATCTTTTGTTAATTTTAATATTTACCGAAACTTAAAAGAAAGCACTAAGATATGATCTTCTAACAATGCTGCTGCGTAGGTTTCTGAGAAGATATCAAAATACCTCCAAGGTTTTCAGTTTCCTTCCTAGCATTGTCAGCTGTATAGAGCAAAAACCTTGAAAATGCTACAACATTAATAGCATTTACAAGTAAAAATATTCCAGTGATCACAGTTAATTGACGGATAAACATCTTCATTTGCAACATAGGCAATGTGATTAATGAGGCATCGTAAACAACAGGAGGAGTAAGAATACCTGACAAAATATACGTGATTCCAGCCAAGATTTTTTGCAAATAATTTAGGGTGGAATCACGCATCTTCCCCATCTCCATAATTATCAATTACTCAAACTCCTCCGCAAGCATTCTGTTTGAACAGCCCTTATGCCTCGCTGAACAAATTATTTTTTGGATAATTAGACGAACTTTCAAGACTAGAAATCATGCTTTCGCCAAAATATACATCACTGAAAAATAATGATAGAATGAGCAATAGAAAATCACTTGGCTGAGGTCATTTAAGTACTGCACGAGTGATTGGACTGGTAAAACTTGATATATAATGCTTTTTACCAAGGTTACCATCCACAATGCGAAGGAAAGAATAGGTCATATAGCAGCAAAATATGAGCAGCTACCATCAAACGCACAAGGAGGCGTTTCTCGAAACAATATTACAGGCAACCCGAAATGCTGTTAACATATGTGAAAAAGAGTACAGGATGATGCTAGTCATTTCAAGCAACAGCTAACGTAAGTGGTAAAGCAACAACTATAAGGTTTAAGAATTAAAATAATCTTAGGAAAAACCCATCCATATAGAATTACAAAGCAATTAACAATTAAATTACATAATTTCATGGAGTAATGGATTCCTATCACTGGAAATGAAAATAATGTCAAAAATTGCTGTCAATTAACACGTGTCAACGCTCTTCAATCTGAGTGATTCAGAACCATATAGGTTTTAACACACCCTTACGGACTCAATATAATAATATCCATTTTTTTACTACTAAAAATTTTATATTTCAAACAACCCAATCAAATTTATGTTTTAATGTAAAAATAGAGCAATAAAACTTTAGCTTTTCTCCTACTGTAGGGCTAAATATTTTTGAGCCAGTAAAATTCTGTGAGAACAGCGGCCCATTTTAAAATTCATTTATTAGGTAATTAAAAAAATTACTAAATTCGAGCGTTAATTTTCATGTCTCGATGCTCTGTGCTCCCTGTTTTAGGTAATTATCTTTAATCAGGCACTCTTCCCTGTCAACCAAGATGCACGCTGGGAGGACCACGAAAATTTCCATGAGAATGATCCTAAATTTTAAGTATTAGGTAATATTGTGAAAGGTGAATAATTTCTCGAGTATACTTGAAATTAAAAAAATTTGAAATTACAAAATAAATTACTGAAGGAACCATGAAACACCAAATAGAGATATTTGTGAGTCAATATAGGTGATAAAATAATGGGGTGACGAAAAGGGAAAGCTGGCCAAGAGAACAACTCTCCGGAAGCAATGGAATCGACCGTGGCTGAAAATATGAATAATCAATAATGAAATCATGAATATTTATCGCCTACGCGTTAATAATACACAAGTGATACATTTACAAATTTATGGTGCACATAGATATTAATGCGTTAATTATACAGCCGAAGGTATCTGATGAAACATAATGCTTGGATAATTATGAATAATTTTTGATGAGGTAAATATTTTCGTAAAACATCAGAGGATACATGCTTCTTCCAAGATGGAGTTTTAAAATAAAAAAAAACTCAAATATGGATTCAAACTGCTTTCCGGGCAACTGTGTACATAATAAGTTTTATTTTGGATTTAATTATTGGTGTATTACGCGTCAAAATCAGCACCTGAGCAAGTATAAGGATGCCAAGGATACATTTATTCCAAATTAGCAAACATTCTCTCAGAAACATAATACCTTTCATGCCTTACTTGGCCTTTTATAGTCTTTGCATTTATAGCCTGCATGGTCCATTACTACATTTATTTCTTGTAAATAAATATTGAGGACAGCTACCGCCTTTATTTTACTCCACCCTTTTCAATGGCCGATATAATACATTACACGACGACATACTTAGCATGTGACAAATATACTATGAGAAAAATGAGGTAATCTTGATATGACATAACAAAGAAGACTTACATCTGGGAAGAAAGTTGACGTCTTAAAAAGTAGCAGGAGAGAAGCGCTACATAGAAGTCCTTAATTTCGGTACTTGAATTTAAAAAGTGATTAGTCATAAAGTAAAATTTAGGAAGTGAGAAATGAAAATGGAAGAATATAGGGGAAAATGAGTCAGATACTAGAAGAACGTGATAAATCAGAGGAATATTAGAAGACAGGATGTATATTAGAGGTAACATATTGAGTAGTAGTACGTTGGACGTTAGGGATAGGAATTAAAGGGAGATCGGAGGGAAAGCAAAGAACTTTGAGGGCATAAACGATGGTTTTAGAATGGTGGATTTCATGAGTGGCGCACGCAAGTAACTCTTATAAATTAAATCAAACAGAACGGCTACACGATTAAAGGAGGGGTTTTTTTTCACCAGTATACACTCTCACTGCTTACTGTCATGGTAATTAGGTCATTTACTCATGTGTACATACTTTTAACTGGATATACGCTACCATGTTTTTTACTCTCAAAATATATCTTCTTTTAATATAATACTCTGGTTCTCTATCAGAATAATTGATGCAAATGACCCACTAAAGTTCAAAACATTTTGTAACCAGTTTCTCAGAATGATTTGCAAGAAAGTATATAGGTACTTGATACTTGAAGTACACTTGATTGCATATATAAATCCCCTTCTGAAATAGAGCGATTGGGTAACACAATTTCATACCCAGTACCAAAACATTTACACATCTCATTCTCTAAACGCATTTCATCCAAAAAAATTCTAAAACGTATTCTCATTGAAATAAATGCATTTTAATATGACTTGAGTAAACTAGAGGTAGTGAAACGAGCCACATTGAGCCATGGTACTAGTGTTTCTACAAATGAATGAAGATAAATAACTTTATTATGTCAGATATACATCGAAATCACCGCATTTCAAAGTCAACAAATCATACTCCGTTTGTACGCAAAGACAATTGCCTTCAAAATATCTTATTATTTATATATTCATACAAATTAACTTTAGGCCGTAAAATGTATTACAATGCTTCAAATATGTATGGAATTAATTTTTGCCTATTTTTAGTTTAAATTTTCTAATAATCCCATATTGATCACAAATTCAAGCCTTAAAGATTGCTCTTGTGAATTTTAATAACAATTCAACCGGCTTTTAGTAAGCAAGATTACAAAGAAATCAAATAACTGTGGATGAATCAAATTGAAAAAAATATCTATATAACCAACTTTTTTGTTGAGCTTTTTTTTAAAAAAAAAGATCTACTCCAATTATAATAAGAATACTACTTTTCAATTAAATATTTTTAACATGTTTGCCAATATGAAGGGTGCCGAGATAGACTCAAGGGTGTCATTACGCACAGCACACGTGATCACGATAATTCAGTGGTATAATATAAAAAATACCCCATAGCAATCCAATATTATGATAGCTTCCGGGCAATGTGTAACCATATCGCTGTCATGTATTCAAGAATCACTTCTTTGTGTCTCTTTGGGCACTTATCTCGGTGCATGCAATATTTCAGGGATAAATTAAAAAAAGAGATTTTTCCACCAATATTACCATCTGTGACCGAGGAAAAAATTATTTGTCATTCGCCAGGGAGGTTATTTCTTAAATATAAATTGATATTCCGCAAAATATTCCACGTGAAATCATATCATCAATAGTTATATTACATTATCATCAATGATATCAGAAATTCAATACGTATGACTCTGAAAATAACTTGAAGGTGATGAGAATCAACTGGAGCAAATGTATAAACGGTAACACAATGAGGGAAATCTGATTCCCATAAAATACTTTTATTTGAGTTGGCTGAGTGAGGCGATGTCTATAGTATCATATCAAAGTTCTTCCTCAAAAAATGCCATTTAAATCTCTCATTTACGCATCCAAGCTTTAGAGAAAGAAAACCTATATCAGCGCTACGCATCATTGTCATTAAGAGGAAACTGGTGTTCCTGGCAAGGTTTCGCAACGTTCGACAAACCCCTGACCGTTACTCCCAAGTTCCACACCAAAGGGCATTAGGGGAATGACTACTCCACTGAGTCGCCCTTGAAAATAACGGCGCGGAGGATGATGGCGAGGTAAGACGGAGGGAATGGTTCCTCTTCGAAAAAACGAGGGCATCACACCGCCAAGACTGGCGCAGTGCCAACGTCAATATTCACCACTCTAGCTGGCCCCTCTAAAGGCCCGTCAATTCCAGAGTAGTTAGTGATGTAATCTTGAAGTCAAGATTAACTGCTGACGAATCTTTGTCTCATCAAAAACTAGAACATCGCATAAAAAGGATAAAATTAGTAACTATTACCAAATAACCAAAGAGAAAAAATATCATCCATGCAAACAAAATGGGTTTGCTTTGATACTAGTCACATTTCAGCAATGCCTCGAGTTTGAATTAGACTATATTTAAATACGGCCGTCTGCCTCGTCATCTCAGGGGATAAGAGTTGCTATGGTATTAATAGGTTATAAAATGCTCCAACAGCCAAGGTTATTTCACAAAGGGTAATTTGCCTTCACCCCAAGAACAAACGAGGTAGGGCCTTACCCTTGAAACCTTCGCTTAACGATCTGGCTACCACAACCGGCTCCTTGGACAGAGTAGCTGCTTCACGATAAGTGAAACGGATTTGTTCTCAAAACTGTGAACATTCGCAAATTTTAATAGATGCTCTAAACAAAAATACTGACTCTAATTCAAAATATTATCAATTATCAAGACATTTACTCAGGAGTCAGCTCAGAACAACACCGTACATTTCATGGCATTGAAAAAAACCAAGCGAGCGCCAAAAGCCAATAATAAATCTCCAAGTGTGATTTATTATTGACAAATTCTGATAATGGTACTTACGCGGTACTCAAAAATTTCTTTCGACAGAAAGACTGACGAAAAGTTCCATGACGTGACGCCTGTTTATTCCTAATGCACGTAAATTTCAATGGAAAAGGCATTACTAACCATATTACAATAGCAACGCCGAGTGACCCTACGGGTGAAGGTAGGATGAGCGGGTTCCTGCAACTCATGCACCACAAGCCAGCGGCTTACCAGAATGATGCGGTGCCCTGAGTATCACACTTGGGTTTAGTCGACCCTAGGCCCTAAGTGCCTTTGCCCGCATTTAAGCTCCCAAACCCCGCGTTCAGTAGGAGAGCACTGGGTTTCTCCGCCATCACGAATTCATGGACCGAGTACCGATCTGCAGTCCTTAACTGCTCGTTAGATCTCGGAGAAAATTTCTGTAATCCCTCATGGAATCCAGATGGCCAAACGGCAAACAACTGTCCAGGTTTCTGACGCTGACGAATAAAATGCATCGAAATAAACTCACTCAACTCCAATTGATTTATAAATTAGCATGCATAAAAAAATATTCTGAGCAAATATGGCGCAAGCTGATGATGTTTAACCTCGAGCATTTGTCCTTGAGACTGAAAATTGTTGATGCGTAGCGGACAAACCGCTAACAGCCAACTGCCAGATTTTTTCCGCAAAGTAAGAGCTTGAACTCTTTTCCTTTCAAGCTTTCTCCGTTATTGCCGAAATCGGAGTTGATTGTTTCCCCGAATTAAAATTCTGACTTATATTCGATTTTGATTCGAGGAATCAAACCCAATCATATTTCTTTTTAAATTTTCTTCAAAATTCATGAGATAAATGAGTAAAATATTATATATGATTAAGTATTTTCTTTCTCGTTACGTAATTTTTGTTTGTAAACAAATTTCCGAGCTCAGATCCAGAGATCCTCCTGTAAATTCAGCCCACGTGTAGATAGACCCCTTGTTTTGCAGAGTGACAAGGACCACAAAATTCACTTTGCACGTAATATTTCTCCTAAAAAGATTTCGCTCGGCGGTTTAACGTGAATAAACGATCGCGGCAGATTATAGGACACGTCTCTCACTCTACTTCTCCCTCCTATTCTCATGTCACGTAGGGACCTGGTGATGGTCCATTCTACGCCGCACGCCCCAAAAATCTGCATAAACTCTGACCGAGGCTTGAAAAATCCATCTGAGGGGATGAAATGGACGAGGCTGAGCCGGGGGGATTCAAAGTCCACAATGTAGTTAATGCAGCAAGTGCCCCTCTCCCGACGCACATCGACCAAAACACGCAAAGCAGAGTCCCTCCCTCTACTTCACACTCAGCGGACGTAACGTAGTTTCAATTACGGAAGGACGGGGTTTTTTACGGCTCAGCGACCTTTTCTCCGGTGGCAAGCAATGGTAGTCCTCGCTATCGTAGTGGTTGGGGGCGTAAGTGGTGATGGTCGCATTAGTACTCAACTAGCAATAAACATTTTAACGTCCGTAAAATCTCTCAGTACTAATCACATTAGGTGTGAGAAAGGCAATTCTCATTCTAATTTCATAATTAATATCTTGAAATTATAAATGCATACAAAAATTTAGCCTGGTGATGTTTCATCAGAAATCATGAACTCCGAAGTACTGAGCTTAAAAGATATTATATTTGACCAATTAATATTGTTGCTTAACTGCATTAACCTTCAGAAAACTAACAGAATTGTTATCAGCTCCCCAGGGAAATATAACTGTAAGTAACGAAAAGCACTCCAAAATTACATTATACTCAAGGCTTATTACAAATGCACCATATTCTACTCACTTTATACTGTTAAATACTAACACACAGTTACGAAGGGAAATTCCTAAATGTCCTTAAAGATATCAAAAACAGAATGACAAGCTACCATGACAAAAAATGTTCATAGCAACCTGGAGCACAGGAAAAAAGTATACTAAATGGCAATTTTCGGGAAAAAATAACGAATATGTTGAGCAATACAAGTTATCACAAGCCAATAACAACCAAGCGAGAGGTAAATATAGTTCCTGAGAGAATTTAAAGATGATACCTCAGTGCAGCTGGAATCACTAGAATTGGCTCTGATCCACAATAAAAGTTCACTCAGTGGATTTACAGTATGTATATACCGTATAAACCTATAGTATATGATCTCAATGTTCAGTTTAAAAATATTTTATGATGTATCTTCCCAGTAATTAGTCATAAACGTTATAAAATATGTTCTTCTACTTAATATTTTCTCCACTAATCAAGGCTTTGATTTTGCGAGAAAACTTTTCAGATTGCTTCCATGACTGCAAAAGTTTAATAAGAGAAAAAAAACTTTTAAGCGATGCATCACACTTACGTAAATAATATCTTTCTTTTTTCCGCAGATTCCGGAATTGAATGTTAACATGGTAACAATACATTAATATTTGCATCAACCAAAAGTCGTGAGCTGTGCCAATCCCAGGGTTGCTCAAATCAATTTAAACACGGGTGCATACAGTAATTTTAATTATCACCTTATTCCAAACAACTGCCCACCATAACCGCCACATGAGGAGATAGATCTCACATTGTGTTTAAGGCTCCTAATGGCGCGTGAACTTCATATATTAGAGCAAAGGGGCGGGTTAAACGCTGAACAGCCAGTAGTTTTATTTTTTAAGAATCTCAACTTTAGTTTAAATGGACATATTCAAGATTATTCTCCAGGAGCAGATACGCCACAGAGAAAAAATCATTCTCCTTGACCAGCACTAGAGCCCGGATTGCCAAAATTTCCGACCACTTACTCTACCACTTGAGCTACCAAGACGTCATCTGTAACAGTGGAAATTATAGATCAAGCGGTAGAGCACCTGGCCGGAAATCAGGGAGTCCGGGTTTTAGTCCCCGTCAAGGCGAATGATATTTTTCTCTGTGAAATTTCTGCTATTATGCAATTTGAGCGGGTAACGTCGTTAAGGCTTTCGTGGCTATTTCGTGGCTAGCTCGGGGGCTTTAAATTCATTATTCTCACGTATTTTTAACCAGGTTTTCCGATAGGTAGGCAAAAATTCTAGACTATTGGCTACAATGCAGTGCAACTGCTTGGTGAATATAATGGTAAATTATTAAAGATAATGTAAAAAAACAATGCATACGACACGATGAGGAGTAGAGGTCATAATGGTTGAGAGATAAGGTCTCTTGTGAATGCAATACTCTCTCTTTTGAAGAAACTCAGTTTTATAACAGCAGGGATAAAATAAAATCAGGCGGATGAAGGTCGAGAGCACGTGGCTTTGGCAAAGACCACTGCAGCAGACGGAGGCGTGGCGAAAATTCAACGAGTGGTAAAATAAGTGTTGAGCCAATGGATGAGATCCTGTGTCTGATCGTCCGTGATCGGTCGTGCGGATATAGTACCCGGGGGGGAGGGGTGAGAGGGGGTGGAGGGAGAAAGGGATGAAAAAGAGGACCAAAGCGAGGTCCAGGGGTTGCGGCAGATTGACTTAGCGGAGACGCGGGGCACAAGGAGGCAAAAGTTAGCACATAGGGGAAGTTCTTTTGTTCCCTGACCCGATGACAATGATTGGATTGGACCCAATCAATTTTTCGGCGCACCCACCGAACCAAACCACCACCGACCCCTCCGCAAACTCGCTAGTCACCCTAACACGGTCTGCGGAATTCGATTCGGAGTCAAAGAAAACGTGGCGGAGTGGTGCCCAAGCAGGAGGAAGGAGGACGTTCTGAGAGCAAGTCAGACCTCGGGAAATAGGACTCGGCGAAATAGAAGCTTTTAATTGAAGGCTGGGGAAAAGAAAATACTGCACCAACGGCAACTTCCACGGAGAGCCGGGGGAAAACAAAACAAAAAAAACAGAAGGGAAGCCTCGAATGAGTGGATGACAATGATAACAAAATAAGAGCGCTTTTTTATTCAAGATTGCCTCCTCTCTTCCGCATTCATTTCCTCCTCCTTCTTCTCACCACTTCCCCGAGGCCGCAAACTATGGACAAACAGCATTAAAGCGAGTTGTTGCACAGACCGTTATTTCTTCTCGGTCTCCACGGAAAATTGTGAACTGAAATAAAAATTACCCTGCCAGGGCATTGAAAAAAATGCACAGAGAGAGAGAGAGAGAGAGATGTGTAGAGGAAACTTAAGGTGGGGAGAGGGAAACAAAAGAGTGGTCGGGAGGAGAGCGAGAGAGGAGAAGAGAAAATAAAAAAATGTTAAATCCATAAAACGATAGTTTGCAGGGCCAATTATTGTCAAATCCAGGGCCTACGGAGAGGCGTACAACTGTTTAAAGGCCTCCGTCGAGGTAGAACGGATAAGATTTGGCCCAAATAAAATGAAGAGCTGGAACGGAAGGTAAATAACACAATAGTAAAAGATATGGAGCGAGCGAGATGCAAAAACACTTGGAATTGTTCACTTACGGATCAGCGACAACAAAAAGAGAAAATAAAGTAGACAATCAACGTTTCGTTAATCACTTTTCCCTCAGGCAAATGAAATGCGCGGATGCTAGGGGACTAAGTGTTGGTCCAAACCACACGAAAGGATCGAAATGTAGCATAGGCACAAAATCTCAGCCAGCATGGTCTCCTTTAAAAAAGATTATTTTCAAATAAATACTCGAAACTATTTGCCAATATTATTTTTCAATCAATAATTGTCTCGCTTCTTCGTATCCCACTGAATCAAACAAGGAGACAGTTCTCCCTTTTGCGAAAAATTAGTCCAACTTGCTTCCAGATGAAAACCACCGCAACTGCCGAAATAGATTTTTACGAAAAAGGGCTGAAATAAAGAATTTTCAATCACAATAGAGCAGTTAAGGAGAATAATTGAAACTGTATATCTGAACATAGAAATTTTTTTGAAATATCACCTTTGCTTTAATTTCTTAGTATGGAGTAAACTCCTAGGTTTCAATTAAGTGTTCAATAACCAAGTTTGATCTCTGTAATGTTCTTAGCACTTTATAAAGATAATGCGAGAAAAATTAATCCCATAATAACCCGTTCGCGGCATATCTGCGGTAAAATCATCCAGAGTGGGAGTGAGATCCAATGTTTCCTCAAAAGGTAATCCGGCGTGATGCTGGGATATAATAATTTAGTAGAAGAAAGCAGATAACGATTAAAGAATCTGTGGGCGGAAAATTAATCTGGGCCCGTCCAAATTTTGCAAACAAGAAAGCGCAAAGATTAACATTTGCTTACGAAACAAGTTATTTCGTCATAAAAGAGAAATTACGGGCGAGAGAATATATAAGAGAACCGGAGGAGCGGCTCAACGTAAGCTCCTTTAATACCATTGCCATTTCAACCATCTTAATCTATTTGGATCTTATCGTGTTGACAGGCTTCCTAAAGATATGAATGACACTATCACGTGAAATAGGCACGCCATAAATTCACAATCACAATTTTATAAACCCTTTGGATTTTTTCCCTGCTACCATATCATTACAGCCATAAAAATGGCAGTAGGATGTTATTTCAAGCCGTTTAGGTAGGAATAATCTGAAGACACAATCGCCGTTATGTGAGCACATTAATAAAGGTTCTAATATGATTTTGAAACGATTCTTGAAATATCCTTAAATCACAAATGTTAGCTAACTTTTTCACACACGACAATTTTGACATTCAAACAGTCTAGAAACGTACGTATCCGATTTTGTCCTCGAAGGTATGGGAAACAACAAAAAAGCTGGAAGAATTGAGAGTGTCATATCTGCTATTTCTGAATCAGATTTATCAGCGACGGAAGAAGCATGAAAGAAATAGTCAACAAAATAGTCCAGAGAAGTATCTTACTACTAGAGAAGCCAAATTACAGTGAGACATGCAAGACTAAATGTAAGAAAAACTTTGATTAAACAGGCATTAAGAGATGGTTCCATTACGGGAATCCAGCATTGGAAAAATGTGCTAGGAAAAAAAAGATTGGGTACATTCGAAATGCTAAATACTGATATAAATGAGAAGTGCGTTAGTATTCAGAGGTTAACTACGCGATTGAAATCAAGTTTAAAGCGATTCAAGTGAGAATATCGGCAACACAACCTTTAGACTGGACACCAGTACTTTTCAAAATGACAATAAAGACAAGTGCATTAAACTTACATTAGTTAAAAATATAATTAACTCTGGCACTAAGGAGTGTTAGAGAAAAAGACGAGTGTAGAGAAATCCAAGCGAAGAAGCAGGATATTCCATTTCCGGCCAGGTGGTCTACCAGTTGAGCTTCCAAGACGTCCTTTGTTAAACTTTCACAAGCGAAGAAGATTTTGTGGGGGCGAGGGAAGAGTTTTTCAGAGAAGTTTGGGGGTTACAACAAACGAGCAACAGATGTATATTAATCAAAAAAGGGAAAGCTATTGGTGAGATGGAAAGGAAATGTTTGATTAGCAAAAGCATAAAGTAAGTAAAATAAACATTTCATGTAAATTAAGAAATATGCGTAATTTCTTTTAATAGATCTTTACTTTATAACCCAAAAGTTTTAATTGAGATCACTGTGAATAACAAAGAACTTTCTAAAATTCAATTTTACCTAAAAAATTGACGTTAGTATGATGCAGGTTTTTACAGCCACTTTACTCTTTGATACACTTATAGTTTTGTATTTGACGTACACGTAGTTTTATGGTTAGATATCAGTTGTTCAAACTCAAGAACGTGGAGAGAGAAACTCAAGGAGAGAGGAGGCAGGATTAAGAGTTACATATCTGTTGTGGTATGTAATCAACTCCAAGGCTGGCTTCGACAACGAGGGCAAACCTCAACAAGCACGAAGTCCTGCGGCGGAATGAGATATTCGCTTCTTCCTTGTGAAGGACACCTCCTTCCCCCGAAGTGCTTAATTTATTCCCACTGTGGTTTCCCCTGAAGTTCCGACATCCACAATATCAACCTATAGCATAACGATTGCGAAGCCGTGAGTCCAAAATTGCGATATTTCAATTAATATCTCACCACATTTCCCACTGTCTTATCACAACCACCTTTTTTTATCGCCGGGACTCTATAGCTTCGCTTAAATGCGCAACAATTGACGTTTGCTGCACTGTAGAAAAGGTAATTTTTGATCAATGCGTAGCCGATCTGAATCCCGACCAGGGAATAGATGTTTGTTTGTTTTTAGGACTCTTTATTTTTAATATTTTTGGTTAAATGGTTCAAAATAACCTTAGCAGTTAAGTGCATTAAACCCAAGACTGCTACTAAAATCCATTAATTGCAAGGCATCTATTTTCCCAAGCCTACCATAAGTTACATAGACGCTTCACAAAGTTTGTTTAAATTATCGTTTCCTTGGGTAATACACAAATATTAAGGATCTGTTATAGTTTCTTGCTCTTTATAAGAGATAATAAATACCTATGGGGTATTTGAGCTTGAACATAAAATTAGAGAAATTGATTGCCAAACCGATAGCTTTGCAATGTCTTTCTTTCCTCGTACAATTAGGGATATGAATAGTTGTAAATATATTCAATAGTATATATACAAGTGAAGTAATGCATAGAATACGTAGTTGCATGTTCGTACGAGGACCTTAAACTGGCCCACCTAACAGCATGCTTGTGTATACCTGCTTGGCTCTAATCGTATTTTTAAAATTACTATGCTTCGGCTATAATTCAACTACTAATCATTTTTTAAGCATAACAGATAAAGCATACTTGGTGTAAATCACCCCCTGCCATAAACCTTTACGGTGGCTTACAGAGTATTATGTTTATGTAGATGTAAATGATGTATCCGTAATGGTGGAAATAGAATAATCATAGACACCATTTCACCACTCATTGAAGATTTCAGTGATATAAACGCAGCAGTTATTTTTTCGTTCGCTTGGGTGATGCACGAAAAATTTGGATCTGATATATTTACGATAGCAAGAAACTTATTGAGCAGAGCTATTTGACTATAGCAGTAATACTTACTTACTTACTTGGCTGAAAATGTAATAAATCTAGCTTAGGCGGTTAATACCCGCAATCGATGTAAATCAATTTTTTCTGAGCCAAATCAAAGCAGTATTTTGAGTAAAATGAAAATACTTGAGTTGAATTTTCTGTTCCTGGAATTCAAGTGCCCCGAGCGTTCCAAACGAACATATGCTACAATAATTCCTTAGGCGATTTCCACCAAAGCATACATTATTTTTGTAATAATTTAAATGGATATCCCGGTTCTGTAATTAAGAGAGGAAAATCGAAAGATACTGTTAAATTGTGAACAGTATAACATCTAACTGTTTACTATTTGCCTTATTTTATCCTCAATACGTAATCCTTATATTCATTATTTATTTTGTGTTCCACCACTACTTTCCCGCAAATATTTTTCTAAAATGACGGTCGAGCCACTCAGCTTCTCTTCTCTATATCGACCGACCAAATCGCTCTTCTTCACCGAACATGAACTAAAGAGCAGTATCCCCCTGCATAAATTTCAAGCAATAAGAGGATGCTATTGCAAGTGGCATAAATACCTATTCATATAAGCTGGTTCCCCTGAAAATATACGTTATATATTATATTATTATATATTATAAGTTCGAATAATAACTTGAATAAGATACTCATGTAGGACAGAATAAATATCCCTACTTATAATGAACCCAAGAGAAAACAACGGGACTGTTTTTCCAACAAGCACTTCTCGGCCGGTGTGAATAAATTACAAGTCTATCCATGAGCAACAGATGGTAGGTCAAAAAAGAGAAAACAAAAAAAACTTGGGAGTTGTTGCGGTGTAATAGGAACATGGAAATGATAAGGTACTGCGTAGAGCGATTGAAGAATGAAGTAGTATTAAGGAAAGTACAAGAAGAGCGGTCCCTATGAAAGACATGAATAAGAAGTCTGGATGTTGGGGTGGGTTGAATATTCAGGCATAAGGTAATGGTGAATATCGTATTAGAAGAGATTTCCGTAATTATATGACAGAAGGCAAAAACTATAGTTTCCGCCGTCTGTCATGCAATGGAGGGTATCAGATGGGAAAACTGTTTGGAAGTGAAAGAGGCAGCAGGAGATGGAGAGATATTGAAGTCTGTCTCAAACCAGTCCTGACATACCGATAGCTGTAAACGAACCTTGCAATTCGATGGCTGGCTAACCACTAATACCCTCAGTTTTAGGGCTTATTATGTTATAGCTTGAAGGCTCTTCTGGCTGAATTTCCTTTTCGTTTAACTCCCCCATTAACCCCAACATTTGACCTCCCAATTGACCAGAGCCAAATCCTTTGTAATCACCCGTCATTTTGCCTTAATATGTATCCAATTAGTTAGGTCCTTTCCTCATAATGATACATTATGCTATTCTGATTTCTGTTTCCTAATATTATCTGGTATTCTTTGATAATATGGCTGTCAACATCACTTACATTCAACTTTTAGGAGGGTCCTATTTTTCGCTCGTCTGATTTCAAGCAGTCAATATAAAAGTGTAAAATCAATATCTTATGACGATAATTTCACACATTCGTGCCTTTTCCCGGAATAAAAATAAAATGTTGGCTAAAATTACGTCTAAAACTACTTTTTTCTTTATTTTCTTCCTATTTTGAACACACACAGCTTACATTCACATCGAACTTTTTGCAATCTGTTTAATGTGTTGGAGAGTCATGTTACGTATTTATCATAATCCTAGAGCATAGAATATTATTCAACCTACTCCCAGATATATATTTTCATTTCAGTCTAACGCTTCCGTAAAAAAAACTGAGCTCAAGAGATTTTCATTCTCATTAAATATATTTTTTTAAAGCATTTAACTACTAGTAGTAGTTAAATGATTTAAATTTGCGCCGTGCGCCAAACGTAACATAATCATTAATGCGTGATTTTATAATATAAAATTTTCTATTACAGGAGAATTTTTCTTAAAAAATTCGGAGGAATTTGCATTTGCATGATATTACTTAATGATTTGTCAACCATTTATTCATTTATTTTGGCCTTTCGTTTGATAATTCGGGTAAAAATAAACTGCACATTCTTAGGCGTAACTTGGTGAAACTGCAAATTTACGTAAAAATAAAATAAAAATACTTTGTGTATTCCACGAAATGAAATTTTAATCCACCAACCCGGGTTTCACCTACTCGATAGGCATTTTCAGAGAAAAAAAACGCAAGTAGAAAGTCCTTTTATATGAAATATTTTGGAGGGGAGGTATGGGAGGTGTATGGGGAAAAGATTTTTCGGATTGAAATCTTGGTCATTTGTAGAACGTATGAATCATTAATCGCACAACCTTTACGAAGAGTTCACTGACGTCACTAATTCACGGGACGAATATATATCCACCTCAAAAGGGAAACTTAGAATCCTAAACAGTAGTTGCAAAGCGAATGATACTCTAGGATACAACAGGCATTCCTGAGGATCCATTCCACGGAAAAAAATATCCAGGGCCCTTGCCCAACATAAGGTCCTAACCAGATACACCTGCGTCACTAAGACAAGGGACATTTTGTGCAGAGGTAAAGACCCTACGCCGATGGAAGAACAGAACGGCATATACGAGGTCCGATGCGATTGTGGGAAGGCCTACATTGGGTAAACCACGAGAGCCTTAAAGACCCGTATTCAAGAACACAGGAGAGCGACAAACAACAGACAACCGCGCCTTTCAGCCATCGCGGAGCACTTCTGGGAAGGCCCGACACACAATATCAATTTTGACGGAGCCAAGCTGATCAAGACCGAAAAACGCTATTTCCCAAGGATCATACGCGAGGCGATCGAAACGGCCAAAAACCCCAACAATTTTAACAGAGAGGATAGCTATAAGCTCTCCCATACTTGGAAGTGCCTAAATGAAAAAACTAGTCAAACTGCCATTGAAAATGCGCCCACTTGAACATCAGAGCTCAGAACTAAATGGTATCTAAGACGGTAAAAATCTGCTATGAAACCCTTCAGACCTGAAGACGCGAACTGAAACGTCCGCGAAACTGTTGTCACCCCAGAATGGACACACGCGGAAGAAATCCCGAAACGAATGGATCCTTAAACCAAACACTCCGCGGAAGCCTCAATAAGGAATTCTTGCACCTCTACGGATAGGGAATTACCAGGGAGACAAGGAGGTTCGAGAAATTGCGGAAGAAGAAATGAAGGCTCCTCTCTTCGCTGGCTTTCCTCGAATGATGCAGAGACCAGACACTCCGCGAAAGCCTCAACAAGGAAGGCATTCCTGAGCTGACAGAAAATGAGAGTCGACAATGTTAACTGAAGCGCTGAAGCGCTCTGATTTAATCATGTGTATAAATCCAAAATGAAGAAAATACATGAAAGGTTGGATATAAAGATAAGCAGCAAAATCTCTGGCTCTGAGCGCTCATCAGACGCCCAAGAGTAGTTTTAAATTTTCCGCGCGAATTATATCAGAGCTTCCAAGGACACGCCCCTTGTCAATTACCGCTCTTTGTCCAATCAAATCAAAGCTCTCTTCGACCCTCCCTCTCTCTCTTGCTCCTCCCGTTCCCTCAACCGCTTCGCGATGCCTCGTCCTGCATCTTTTCATCAGCACTTCTTGATTCGAAAGCAGGCGGAGTTGGCTCTAAAACGCGCGTAAGCCACTTTACCGATGCGCAGCGACGAAATACGCTCCAGAATGAATGCGACCTTAACGAAGGCCACAAGGAGCAAATGTAAAAATAACGCCGGAAAAATTGCCGCGGACGAAAGTGTCAATGGAAGCCAAATGAGGAATTACGCCCGGAAACTCGACAGAGGAGTGTCGCCAATCGCGGACGTACACATCGACGTCCGAGCGACTGGCAACCCTGGATGTCACTCAATAGGGCTCCAGAATAATTGGCATACCCTTCATAGCGGACACTTCATGCATGTAATCATAGATATCATTAGAAGTTTCTAATTGCATATGATAAACTCGGTAACTAGGTATGTTATTACCATTCCTTCCACTAGTATCTGTCAATACCTAAACAAAAATTGAAAAGGCTATGCCAATTAGAAGAAAAATATGCGTGTATAAACTTGCAAATATACCGGTATTCCGGTCATGTGGGTGACCGTCCACATGGAAGGATAACATCTACATCTACATCTACACGATACCCTGCAAGCCACCGCGAGGGTGTGTGGCAGGGGGTGAAGATCACCAAGCATGCACTACTAACATGCAAGCAAGCAACTAAATTGGCAATAATTGGCAATGGAGTAGATTCTCGACGAAGCACCCAATGAGACGAGAGTCTCGATTACTCCTCTGTAACTACAGGTTGTAAGAAGCGATATGGCGGTCCTGTGGGCTGAGAGAGGTGCAGCTACAACGGACGGTTTCGGGATAATATAAAGAAGTGCGTAAATTCGAGCATTAAAAATCCTGGAAGACAAGCTCAATTGCTCGTGCTTGCCAATCTTTAGGTACCAAAATAATGTCTGTCTTCTTTCCTTCTTTTTTGTACACCGATTTTAATCTATGAACTCACGATTCTCAATCTATGCTTCTTTGTAATATGCATAACCCACTGATAAATCTAGACGGATTATGGTATAGCTAAAATATTTCCATGACTGATTTTTACATTTATATGCTAAATCCGTGATAGTTTTCCCACTTAGTGATAGTCTTTTAACCTATTTGGTTTACATGACCATACCTCACTGTTCATCTTATATTCGATATATCAGACTCCATATGCCACACTTAGCATTCCTTTTAGCGTAACAGCTACCAGAAACATTAGACCTTTTTAAATAAATCTTTTTAAAGAAGAGCTACAATTTTAGATACCTACATCAATATTTTTAGGATTTTTAGAAAAGACCATTAGGAATTAGACATCAGAGGAACAATATCACTCCTAAGAACATTATAGCATCAGTTTTTTAAAAGAAAATTCGAATAATATCCGAAAATAAAAGGTGAACTTAGAAAAAAGCATCCTTACTTGTATGCAAGTGATTCCGATGGTCCCAAACACTATTCTTCTTTCCAATTAGTGACCATCAGCAGGCGGCAATTGAATTTCCTCGTTCAGGACCTGCAAAGAAATATTCTTTTACAGTAACCAATGGCAGTTTTTTCCACGAATGAGAAGCAAAATGTATTTATACCAATAAGTACATACAAGTACTACGAATATGATATACCACCAAACAAATGTAGGAATTTTATTTTTAATAATCTATATGAAGAGGTTTACTGTTAATAATGAACACAGGAGTTCACCAAATCCGATAAATATACTGAATAATTGAATGACCAATGCTCAAAGAAGCAAAGGAATCGGAATGATAATTAAGAAAAATAGAATTGAAACCTTTCACAACATTTCTTATGTCTTCTATAGTTAATTTAGTTTTATATACCTATCTAGTTTCGTATGTCCTGGTTGGTCATACGAAACTATAGGAACTACCAACCTGCTATAAACGAAAATAAAAGTTTTTCATTACTATAAAAAACATTTAATCAGTCACCTATCCCCTACCTTCTGGCAGACACAAATTCGAGGCTAAAACGTTCCACATTGAAATAATTCAGATTGCAGATTCATTGCAATAATTCAGATTGCAGATTCATTGCAATCATGCATATATGATTCAAAATGCAGCCTATTTTAGCAGGATTGAGAATATGCGAGAATTTCGAGAATCATTAGAATAAATCACATATTTTCAATACCATGACAGTTGGTTACAGGCAATTTCATTCGTTTTCGACCTAATTAAACTATGTTATTAATAATTATAAAAGTTTAGAGTCTGTTACTCATCATCATGGGTCAACAATCCTAGGGTTGGTTTTGACGTAGCTTTCCACTCTTCTATCGGCCAAACTCTTCATATTAACGTAGTTTCTCTCTTTCACGTCCTTTACGACCTGTTCTATATAACTCATAAGAGGCCTGCCTTTTCCATTTTTCGCGTTCACTTTTCCCTCGACGATTGTCTTCATCAGGCCATCGTGTCTTAAGATATGGCCGATTAGGTTGTCTCGTCTTCGTTTTATAGTTTTCAGCAGAATTCTCTGTTCTCCCACTCTTCTTAAAACTTCCTCGTTACTTACTCGGTCGATCCATTTAATCTTCATCATTCTTCTGTAGCACTACTTTTCGAATGCTTCCACCCTTTTCCTTTCTGCTGCTGTCATTGTCTATGCCTCGCTGCCATAAAGAAACACGCTCCAGATGTACGTTCTGATGGTTCTGATGAATTGCTTCCTTACTTCTAAGCTTGTATTTCCAGCGGTAAGTAGATTCTTCTTTTGATAGAATGCCCTCTTCGCCTGGGCTCTTCTACTGACTATTTCTTTCTTGCTTCGTCCATCGTTGGTTACTCTGCTTCCCAGGTAACAGAACTCTTTAACCTCTTCCAGTTTCTGTTTTCGTAGTATAACGTTGGTTTTGGCCTCTTTTTTTTCTTTCTGCACTCTTATCTTAGTCTTAGTCTTTTATCTAAGTCTAATATCTTAGTCTTCTTCGTATTGCTTTTCAGCTGATGGCAGCTTTGTTCTTTCTATGGTTGTTAGTATCTTTTTCGGATCCTTCTCTGTCTCTGCTGTGAGTGCTATGTCATCAGCGAATCGTAGCATAGTGATTGTGTCTCCGTGGATGTTCACTCCAGAACACTTCTCTTTGATTTCATTGATCAGTCTCTCGATGTAAACTATGAAAATACCGGAAGACAGTGCACCGCCTTGTCTCACTCCTTTCCTTATCCTTGCTTCTTCCGAGCTTGGTCCAGATTTTATCACAGCTACTTAGATTTTTTAGAAACTGTGGATAATTCTTCGGTCATTGTACGACACTCTAATTCCTTTCTGGATTCGAAGCATTAAACTCCAATCAACGTTGTGAAATACCTTCTCAAAATCCAAAAATACAATGTAGGTCGGTTTTTTCTTCTCCATTCTCTTCTCTATTAGCAGCTTAAGGGCCAATATTGCTTCTCTTGTACCCTTACTTCTCCTGAATCCGAATTGATCTTAAACCAGGAACTCCTCTGCTTTTCGTTCTATTCTTCCGTAGACGAATTTGGTCAGTATCTTCAATACATGGGTCGTCAGTCTTATAGTCCTAAAATTTTCGCATACCTCCGCACTCTTCTTTTAGGGAATAGCAATTTATGACATTTTTCTCGAAGTCCCTAGGTATTTCTCCTGTTGAATACATGTAGCAGATGGTTTTGTAGAGATGGGTTAATGTCTTCTCTCATGCATTTTTTATTAATTCTGCTGGGATATCATCAACTCCAGAAGCTTTATTCATCCGAAGGTCCCTTACTGCTGCGTAGAATTCCGATCTTAATATTGATGCTCCTATTTCATCATTTTCGACTTCGCTTTTCTCTTCGATCACTTTCATGCTGAGATTTTTTCCGTTGTATAACTCTTATATATATTCTTTCCATCTCTTCACTTCGTCTTCATTTTCAATCAAAAGTTCTCCATTCTTGCCTCTTATGGCATTGCATCTTGCGCTCCGTTCTTTGAATTGGTTCCTTCCTAACTATCCTATACGCAGCTTCCACCTTTCCAAGTGCAAGGTTGTTTTATACATCTTTGCATAGATTCTTCATCCATATTTCTATAGCTTTCCTTGCTTTGCGACTTGCTTCATTCCTTATTCTTTTGTACCAAAGTTACCCTTCTTCAGTTTTCACATTATTGTACTTTCTTCTCTCTTCAATCAGCACTAAGACTGCGGCTTCCTGTAGTCCACATTTAATGCTTTCCCAACGCTGTTCTCGGTTTCTCAGTCAGGTTCTCTCCTATGTAGTTTCCTACTGCTTTCTATAATGCCAGCTGATGTTGAGTCTCCTTCAGTTTTTCTTTTTGCCAAATGTTCTTTACTGTTTTCTACAAATTCTTGAATTTTAAATGGCATTTCATCATCACTAAATTATGATCGCTGTCAATTTCTGCACCCGAGTAGCTTTTGCAGTCCTTCGCCTGATTCCCGAACCTCTGATTCACTAAAATGTAGTCTATTTGAAATCTTACTCTGACCCCTGGCATCCTCCACGTGTATCTTCTTTGGTTGTGATTTTTAAACATTGTGTTAGTAACCACTTACTTATGTTGTGTGCAGAACTCCAGCAGCCTTTCTCCTCTTTCCTTTCGGTTTCCCAATCTATATTTTCCAGTTACTCTTCCTTGTTGACCTTCACCGACGACAGCGTTCCAGTCTCCTATAATAATTAGATTTTCTTCTTCTGTTACATATTTTATTACTTGGGTGATATCTTCGTAGACGCCTTCCACTTCTTCATCTTTGTAGTCCGTCGTAGGCATGTAAACCTGCACCAATGCTGTATCTACAGGTTTGGTCTCGATCTTAACCATTATAATCCTCTCACTGCACTGCAGGAAGCTCTTCACACTCAGTCCTACACTCTTCCTGAGCAGGACGCCTACTCCAGCGTTACCATTTAATGATCCCGTGTGTATAATTCTATAGCTTCCGCTCCAGAAGTCGCCTTCTTCGGGCCATCTCATTTCACTGAGTCCTAATATATCGAGGTCCATTCTCCGCATTTCCAACCTAAGGTTCTCCTTTTTTCCTCAGATCCGAAGTGATCGCACGTTCCACGTTCCTTTTCTAAAATGTGTATCACACTTTGCACTCTCTCGGGTAGTCCCCGCATCGAGATCCGAATGGGGGACTATTTTACCTCCGGAACATTTTACTCGAGAGGGTGCTATCACGTCTTGATAAGAAAAAAAAAGAGTGGAGTATCTGCGACTCCTCGGGATAATAATGTGGTGGTTTCCCATTGCCTTCCACATCGCAGTACCACAGCCGTTAAAGTAAATGTTACCACGCCTGTAGTGAAATGAGTGTCGCTGTACCGACCACTGTGGTCTCCACCTTCACTCATGTGAAGAAGAGCTGCTGCCCTCTCCTCCGGTTAATGGGAAGCGTAATTGTTGGCGGCCTCCCGTCGCCAAGTCACGGCATCTTCATTGGTTCTGTATGATTTGATGGCCTACCTTACCCATGGGTAGACCAAATACCCCCTCGGAATGCCTTCGCTTTTTGCCCACGACTGCTTCGAGGAATAAACTCGCTCATCTCGCAGCTAACCTCTATATCTAGAGGTAGACTCACCATCCGCAACCCGATGGACGCACTCAGTGGCTTTAATCTCAGCCGCGAGAGTCTGTTACTAATGTGAGATAACCATACACAAAATTGCTTTAACCACGCAAACCTCCAATATTTTTCTTCGCATATATAATGAAATTTCTCATTTCTAATGTGTTTCCGTAAATAAATGTATTTAGGAGTAATTAGCTTTCTCCATTAGAGTAGTGATTATTTGGAGATTTTCAATCAATATGATGAGGAAAAAAGTTGATATTTAAGCAAAGAAATTTGAGAAATGTATGCATGAAAACCATTGATAATACAAAAATTGCGTTATAATTGCGTTTAAAAATTTGCGATTAGTTTTTGAAGACCGATTGAAAGGAATTTTCATGATATTGGATCAGCATGTTGGCTGAATTGCTGATTTCACTACTAATAGACCCAGGTTCTAATTCCGATTGCGGAAGAGGCTTTCAATTCAAATCCCGGCCCTACATGAGAGGCATATGGAGAGAACATCAGTGCGAACTCGGTCTTTCTGATGGATGGTCCTTTGAATATTTCATTTCATGAGTGTCCATCGTCAAGTTCAGTCCAACGACAACACAAAGAGGTTCTCTCTCGACCATTTCCCCGCTCACAAAATATCCAAAGTATACCGAAGAGCCCGAACAGTCAACCTAGTACTCATTCTGTATCTTAACCCCTCACATACCATTAATAGCGCAACTCCTCAATTGTTGATGGGCACTCAAATTGGCCCAAAAAATCATTGAAATCTATCTATATATATTAATTTTGAAGCGTGTCAGTCAGTCAGACAGTCCGTCCGTCACTGTGTATCCATTTTGTTTCGTTCTCTCCCTAATTTTGAGCTAAAAGAGTGAGGTTTAGAGTGTTGAGTGTGGATTGTTTGTCGAAATTATTTGATAGTAGTTTTGGATTTTTAGCTGTTTGTGATGCAGAGAAAAATGCAAAATAAAAATCGGTGTTTTCCCTATCTTTTAACATGGGAATCAAGTTCCTAAGAGTAAATGTGTTTACGTTTTTGGTAAATGGACAAAAATTGGATTGAAGAATTTGAACAAAGTGGAATTAGTTTCATCAATCAATTTTGTAACCATGAAAATATTAATTGACGTTTTCGATGGGCAGATAGTTAAATGAAACAATTTTTGCCTACCGGCGCCAATCTTGTGTATGAAATGTGAATATAAAAGCTAGACGTTTTGAAGTACTTTTCTTATAGTTTAAAGAAGGTTATAAAACGTTTATTATGTGTGAATGTTTTTGCTAAATCAGCAGGTTAATTCCAAAAACATACACCCAGCATTTTAAAATTATCAATGGCTAACCTACACCCAAACCATTCCGTTTTTATCAATTAAAAAAAAAACATTCACTTATATCTCCTCCTAAAAGACAGATATAATTATCTTAAGGTTCCGTGACTACTATGGTCATTTCACGCCTTTAATAAACCAGATTAAAAACAAGAGTTAGAAAAACAATACTTTGTAAGCATGTAGATTACTTAGAAATAGTATAAACTATGAGTGGACACGGTAGGCTCAACTCTGTACTGGTCATATGGATAAAGGTTGCATTTAGAGATGTGGAGCAGATTACATGATGCGTCTTAAATTTTGGGTAGTAGGTATATCAACTTCATGAAGAAATTTTAGAACGCAATCGACACGTTTGAAATTGTCATCCAATACCTTGTTTCAGATCCCGAAATATTTTGTGGTGTTTGCGTCCCATCCTATATTTTACACAGTAGACAAGCAGGTGTATTACCTAAAATATTTCCAAAGCTCAAAAAAAAAACAATTATATAATAGAGACAAACAAAACATCCCCTTGGACACTCCCAAGATTCAGGTTGAACCTTAAGCTCAGACAATTCTTAAAACAAGAGACTCAACCTGAGCTCTATAAACAGGCATTTCTAGAATTAAAAAGTTCCTATCATAGTTATAATTTCCTCTACACCGACGGGTCAAAAACTAAGGACAGAGTAGGATGTGCTGTTGTGGAGGATGGTATTCCCATCTTCACAGCCCGCCTCTCTCTTTCAGCAAGCATCTTTACTGCCGAGGTTCCAGCGATAAACTTAGCCCTGAAAAACATTCTAAACCAGAACCACCAATTTTTTGCAATATGCAGTGTCTCGTTTAGCACCCTTCAGTCATTGGACAGTATGTACCAAGTCCATCCCCTACTACTGGACTTTCAACGTCTACTCGACGAGGCATTCCATATAGGAAAATCGATCGTTTTCTTGTGGATTCCCTCTCACGTGGGTATCCGGGGAAACGAATCTGCAGACACCGCTGCAAAAGCTGCTGTCCACTCTGAGATACAGCAAAGCCAAATCTTGCCACCAACGGATATGATTGGGCTAATCCGTGCCTCCTTCCACCAAAAATTCAAAGAGTTGAGGGACCACGTCCAGGATAACAAGCTGAAGGAAATACGAAAGAATTTGGAGTACTGGGAGAGCAGTAATGGACGATGTCACCAGGAGGAGGTTAAAATTGCAAGACTCCGCATAGACCACACGAGGCTTACCCATAACTTTATCCTCCGTAAGGAGGAACCCTCCTATGTGTGAGCCTTGTGGCGCAACCTTATCAGTAAAGCATATCTTGGTCGAGTGCGAGAAATTCGCTCAGATGAGCAGAACTTTTAATATCCCGGAACAGATTGACCTAGCCTTAGGGAATGACCCACATATGATCGACAGAGTTTTAAACTTTTTAAAACATATTGACATTTTTAATAAATTACGACCATAAATGTATTTACAACTTTTAATCCAAATTAAATAGCTCATACCTTGCTGTTATACACATAAATAAAAGCGATAAATTTTACTATTTATTTATTATTTGCTAAAATTACACAGTATTCAGGCAATAACAATAATGTTGACGCGCTTCAAACAAACAATCAATCAATCAGTTAACTAGGCGTTTTGAAGTACTTTTCTAATAGCTGAAAGAAGGTTATAAAACATTTATACCATATCAATGTTCGTTGCTAAAGTTCGAATATACACCCACCATATTAAAATTATCAATGGCTGTCCTACACCCAAACCATTCCGTTTTTTATCAATTTGAAATAAAACATTCACTTATAGCTCCATCTAAAAGATAAATATAATTATCTTAAGGGTCCTGTAACTACTAAGGTCATTTCGCACACTTAATAAACCAGATTAAAAACATGTGTTAGAAAAACAATACTTAGTAAGTATGTAGATTAGTGTGTACGTATTACTCAGAAATAGTGTAAACTATGAGTGGACACGATAGATTCAACTCTGTATTGGTCATATGGAAAAATAGTCACATTTAGAGCTGTTGGGCAGAGTACCATGCGCCTTAAATTTTGGGTAGCAAATTCACTTCATGAAGAAATTTTAGAACGCAATCGATACGTTTGAAATTGTCACCAATACCTTGCTCAGATCCCCAAATATTTTGTGATGTTTGTGTTCCATCCTATATTTTGCACAGTCGACAAGCAGGTGTTTTACCTAAATTATTTCCAAAAGTTCAAAAAACCAATTCTAAAATAAATCTACCGAGAAGTTTCCAGAAATATGTTATACCAACTTTTACATCGCTTTGGGTTTAATATTTACCAAATATTAAGTCAAAACCAATCGATCGACTACATAAAAACCTCCTAGAACATTCCATTTATCATCAATTTTAAAAGATATTTACTTACATACCCACTTAAAATATCTGAATAAGCTAAAAGGACCAATTCTATCTATAAACCACCCAGACGATACCAGAAAAATATCACAACCACCCTTGCATTGGTTTGGGTGTATTTTGGGCGTAATATTTTTGCGTGTCAGTCGGTCATTCTGTATACGTTTTGATTTGTTCTCTCCCAAATTTTGAGCTAAAAGGGTGAGGTTTGGTGCGTTGAGTGTGGATACTCTATCTGTATGATTTGGTAGTAGTTTTGGATTATAGCAGTTTGTAGTGCAGAGAAAAATGCAAAAAAACCTGGTTTTTGAGTGTGTGAGACAACATACCTATAATAAAAGCATTGTGCAGAAAAAAGAACAAAAACATATAAGATAATTAGAGTGGGACACATTTCTCTATTTCTAAAATAGCCTATTCCTTTTCTCTGCAAATGAATACTTATGAAAATTGCCAGAAAAGCAAGCAGCAGGTCTGCTAGTATATATTTATTTTGTATCGTGTCAGTCAGTCAGTCAGTTGGTCAGTCATTCTGTATCCGTTTTGTTTCGTTCTCTCCCAAGTTTTGAGCTAAAAGATTGAGGTTTGTTGCGTTGAGTGTGGATTCTCTGTCTGTATGATTTGGTAACAGTCTTGGCAGTAGTCGAGTCAATTGCAAAAAAAGTTTCGAATATCTGTTGATGTCATATTTCAACACAAGTATTGACATTTTTTTCGTTAAAAATGGATAAATTGATATTGATAACAGTATAGAGACCTGTAAGGCATTTAAGAAACTTATACTGCTGTAATAGAGGAATTCGTATAGGCATTTCGTTGGCACTTTTTGGTATTTTAGATTGAAGAAAAAAACGGAAAAATAATAGTTTTCTACAGATAAATGTTGGCATTAACAAAGTTTTAAACAATTCAAACTGTAACAACGTGCACTGTAAGTGGTAAATGAGTTATGTCGCACTAACTAAAGAACCAAAAACTCCATCCAAGCGGTTAAATTTTACTCACAAAAGGGTAGTCACGAAAAGACTCCAATTTAATTAAACGGAGCCAACTGTAACCGATGAAAGACAGGTTTTTTGCATCCGATACTTTTTAAAATTTCAACTGACCTAGTCACCATCAACATGGATGAAGGTCGGACCTGTTTTCAATAGGCGATAATTCTCGCAGCAGTTAAAAACCGCACCACGTAATTAGCCACTCATCTCATTACACAAATTGCGAAATAGGACCCGTGCATTGCAGTGAATTTCCATCCTCACTGGATCTTCTGTTAACAGCACTTTCTGTGGCGTCCGTGTGTAACGCAACACCAAACGGAGAGGGGAGGTGTCGGGCCAATCGTTACGATGCGTTATCAATATGGAAGGAGGGAAGGAGGATAAGGCCTTACGTCGCGATTTTAGAAGGATACCTATATATATTCATTCCATGTTCAAATAATGATGATCACTTAAATAATAATGATCGCTTATATAATAAATAGCGAATAAAACTTGTAGCAAGAATTCTTGAGCAAGCCTGCTGGCGTCTTCAGGTAAGAAAGGCAATACAATGACACCGTCAATGTCATAGAGGGGCCCGGGGGCTCTAGGATACCTCTGATTGGTTGATTGTGTCGTCGGACAATTGGACCGACTGGAAAACTCTCCTCCAGGTATCGCCGATCACATATTCGTCCTCTCGTGTACAGTTTTATGAATGTTACACGATTTCTCGTGATAAGCTTACGGTAGTATCGACCTTCATTACAAATTAGTTTTTCATTCTCGCACACCACTACCAGGTGGTTCTGAGCAGCTCCGAGACAGCGGAGAGGTGGAACAGTTTTTTCTCTGAATTGCGTTCATGCTTGCCCACCCTGCATTTGATGTATCTTCCCACCTGTCCAATATTTTATTTTCCAGGAAAAATCATTTGCAAATGTGTTCATAAGTGTGCGGCTAAATCTCTGTGACGTGGTCCAATGGTGTATTAGAACCCGGTGGACCCTTATTTGATGTGTTCCCAAGAATGGCGCGCATATGTTAGTGTGGGTATGAGTATGGACGCGCGCCAGGCATTTCATAAAACAGAATGTAAATGAAAACATAAACGCGAAATTTTGCTCACGTTAATTTGCCCCTATAGACTTGGCGAGCCTTCTCCGGTTCCAATTGCGAAAAACAAGAGTTGGAGGGAAAATAATTTCGAGTTTTGGGGAGAAAGAAACAAATTACATCCATTTCAATCTTATGACACCGTCAACGACAGGGATATTTCCAAAATATTGGGATATATTCATGTATATATAAATATATCAGGGATATTTCTTGTGGGGCTTATATCGCAAAACTTTTTCCAGTACATTCTGATATTAAAGGGATAAATTTAGGAACTGCCGTTCACTTCCTGCAATCAGTTCTCTCCTGTAAACGATGCGGACTACGAGCTCAATGTTTTCCTCATTCCGGAAGGAATTGGATCGAGCAAACAGCAAAAAGTGCTCTTCAACTGCCGCGAACATGCGATTCAAAATTACAATTTCCGGAGGCCAGGTAAAGAGAAAACAAGATACGGAACTGATCAAAAATTTTTCCCCGCTCGCAAACGGCCCCATACTTCCATTTAAAAAGCAACGTTTTCATCCATTGTGCTCTTCTTCGCAAAATCGACACGTGAAGATAAAAAAAACCTCGACGCCGGTGATATAAAACGCAGTCTGGGATTACGCCCAAATTTTCCTTATGATCAGTAGCGCGTACCCTAAGGTCACACAAAATCAGCTTGGGAGTTGGAAGGAAGGTGAGACCCAAATTTTATTTTAATGATCTACGCCTACTGGCTAATCACTCTATTCATAACAATAACTAGACCTAAAAAAATAGACAACATATTGAAGGGGATCGGGTTTTTTAAGTGGCTCATAAGAACTGGATTCCCAGCCCGAGTGCCCGGGATCATATCCCGACAGCAGTGGAGATTTTTCACCGGTATATCGGTCCCCACTCTTAGCAGAAAGCTCTTAAAATTCAGTTGGCACTGTCTCCATCAGACGGGACCCTTCGGCGTCGTTATTTAAGATCATTTCAATGCTGACGCCAGGTTTCTCTCCTAAATTCCTCCGTTGCCATTGAAGTTCCCTACTATCTTCACCCTATGACTCAACTATGCTAAATGGCGGACAAAGCCAAAACTGTTGGCCACGTCCCCGGAATAAATACAGCTAATGTATGGGCTTTGAATGGGAAGAGAGAGGAAGGGTGCTAGGAAAGTAGTGAGTTCGCAAAGGGGCTAATTCGATCGCGTTCGCTCCATGTCTCACCTTATCGAGTCTCCTCCCCTCTCGATGGCGAGAAGGGAGGGAACGAGAAGGGAGTGCGGAGACTGAATTGTTGTCAAGGGTGACAGTATGATATTTATGATGATGTAGTATGGTAAGGGTGACAGTAAGATCCCACTTTATGATATATTTTATTTTCCTTATCGGAAACATTAAAAAATACACTTTTCACGGTCCAGTAGAGAAATATATTGAGTACGACCCGGGTTTCGTCACATGAAAACATTATTGATGTATTTTTTAACATTTCGATACGGATGGTTTCCAAATAGTAAAGCCTGAAAACATGAGTCAAATTTTGTTTTCCCATCCCCAAAATTGTATTCTCGTCATTATTCTATTGTTCATCCAGTATGTCACCATCCGTACGGTACCGAAAGTGACTTCAATGTTATCGGGTTCTTCCGTTGACTTGATGAATGGTAATTATGCCGGCGTCGCAGTCGATATCTTCAGGTCCGAAATAATATGAATACAAATCACGCATATCACTGCAATTCCGACAAAACTGTCGTAATTTAAGGTGTAAATGCGTAGAATAAACCGACAACTTTGAAATCATCATCATCATAAGTCATCAATCCTTTGATTGGTTTGACGCAGCTCTCTAATGAGTTCTTCTATCGGCCAATCTCTTCATATTTACGTAATTCTTCTCTTTCACATCCTTTACCTTCTGTTCCATATATATTGCACGAGGCCTTCCTTTGCCATTCTTCCCTTCCACTTGTCCCTTGACAACTGTCTTCATCAGGCCATCATGTTTCATGATGTGGCCGATCAAGCTGTCCCTTCTAATTCTTGGGCGTTCAGAATACTTCTCTTTTCGCCCACTCTTCTTAGAATCTACTCGTTACTTACTCGGTCGATCCATTTAATCCTCATCATTCTTCTGTAGCACCACATTTCGAATGCCTCCACTCCTTTCTATTCGGCAGCTGTCATTGTCCATACTTCGGTGCCATAAAGAAACACGCTCCAGATGTACGTTTTGATGAATTGTTTCCTTACTTCTACGCTTGTATTTCCAGCGGTAAGTAGATTCTTCTTTTAAAAGAATGTCCTCTTTTCCCGGGCTATTCTGCTGACTATTTCTTTCTTGCTTCGTCCGTCGTTGGTTACTCGGCTTCCAAGGTAACAGAACTCTTTCACCTCTTCCAGCTTTTGTTTTTCTAGTTTAACGTTGGTTTTGGCCTCTCCTCTCTTGCTGTACACCAGTATCTTAGTCTTCTTCTTATTGATCTTCAGCTGATATCTGACCATTGTCCTTTCCATGGTTATCAGCATCTTATTTAGATCCCTCTCTGTCTCTGCTATGCGTGCTATGTCATCAGAGAATCGTAACATGCTGATTGTTTCTCCGTGGATGTTCGGTCCAGAACACTTTTTTTTAATTTTATTGATGGCTCTTTCAATGTAAATATTAAAACTTACTGGAGATAGTGCACAGCCTTGTCTCACTCTTTTCCTTATTCTTGTCTCTTCACAGCTGGGTACAGATTTAATCACAGCTACTTGGTTTTTATAAAAAATTTGGATAATTCTTCGATCATTGTACGACACTCCAATTTCTTTCAGAAGTCCAAGCATGGAATTCCAATCCACGTTGTTAAAAGCCTTCTCTAAGTCCACAAATGCAATGAACGTCGGTTTGTTCTTCTCCATTCTCTTCTCTATGAGCAGCCTAAGGGCCAATACTGCTTCCCTTGTACACTTACTTTTCCAAATTGCATTCAAATTGATCTTCATCCAGGAACTCCTCTGCTTTTCGTTCTATTCTTCTGTAGATGATCCTGGTCAGTATCTTCATTGCATGTGTCGTTAGACCTATAGTCCAAAAATTTTCGCATTTCTCCGCTCTCTTCTTGGGAATAGGAATGATGATGTTTTTCTCGAAGTCCCTGGGTATTTCTCCTGTTGAGTACATGTCGCAGATGGTTTTGTAAAGACGAGTTAATGTCTTCTCTCCTGCATTTTTATTAGCTATGCAGGAATATCATCAATTCCAGAAACCTTATTCGTGCGAAGGTCCTTTACTGCAGCGTCAAATTCCGAGCTTAATATTAAGGCAGCCATATCATCCTCTTCGACTTCGCTTTCCTCTTCGATCACTTTCGTGCTGAGATTGTTTCCATTTTATAACTTCTCCAGATATTCTTTCCATCTCTTCACTTTTTCTTCATTTTCAATCATAAGTTCTCCATTCTATTCCCTTATGGCATTGCATCTTATGCTCCGTTCTTTGAAGTGGTTTCTCACTATCCTATAGGCCGTTTCCACCTTTCCAAGAACAAGGCTGTTTTTCACATCCTCGCATAGGCTCTTCATCCATATTTCTATAACTTTCCTGTGTTTCATTTTGTTCCTTATTGTTTTGTAGCAAAACTGCCCCTCTCCAGTTTTCGCATTCCCTTACTTTCTTCTTTCTTCAATCAGGTCTAAGACTTCTTCCGTGATCCAACTCTTCTTCTCGACACTCAATGCTTTTTGAAATTCCTGCCGGTGCTGAGCCTCCTTTAGTTTTTTTATTTGCCATACGTTCTTCATTATTTTTTTCAACTTTGAAACAACTTTGAGCTTTGTAATAATCTTTTTTAAACTAAGGCTTCACAACAAGTTTAACTCAAAAACATACCGTATCATGATGTCTAACACATTCCAAGCCTTAAATTCTCAGATCAAAAAATTTTTACGGCATCTAATGAAAACGCACGACCAATAAATTTCAGGAAATGTAATCGATGTACTCAAATAGAAGCCAAAAAAATGTATTTCTAATCATTGCTAGAGGGATTGAGGCTTACATCGCTAAAATTAGGAGTTACATAGGAAAAAATTCTTCAAACATTATCAATATTAAATATCCATTAGAATATATTCTATTTTATGATAGCTAATATTATTGCAAAAAATAAGTACAAATAACAATCGGTGCGTAAATAGCATAGATATAGAGATAAAAAATGAAAAATAATAATTTTGTTCGAATTTGTAAGTTTGAAATGTCATATCACAATAAAAGTGCTAAAACAGCAGCATATACATACATAATCCACCAACTAATTAGAGAATAAAGAAAAAGAAAAGGAAAACATTAAACTTGTGAATCATTCAAAGTGAAAAAAACACCTTGTACATTTCCACAGTACTTTTACGAAACCCAATCGATTTCAACGACTATAGCGCCATTGAAGTTGTCGAAAATGATAGGGTTTAGTGATAGCAATGTGGACGTGTACAATGTGTGTTTTTCATCATGATCTTGAATTCGTTCTACAATGTATTTCCAAACTCTGTCAAACGGAAATCTGCGAAATAGGCACGAAAAACACAATGTAAAATCAAAATTCTTCTATAGGCAGGAAAATATTCCGCGGTGGAATTCTGTCCGAAATAATTTCGAACCGAGCCACTGGCTGTTGTGCCGCTACGTCGAGAGAGCGTGAACAGCGGAGGGTGGAGGGGGCTGAGGGCCGCACATAACTCCGGCGACCTTTTCAGCATAGCAACCGCACACGTTTGTCGGGGGTGGGTGGTAGGAGGGGGAAGGACAGACGCAGGATGCCACCGAGTCCTTGCTCTCCGTCTTCCACGGTGACCTCTTTTATTGACCCGAGAGGCATCGCTTTGAAGGATCGCTTCAGCCCACACACACCCGCCTCACCTTGAATAAATTCCGTCGGACAACCCCTCCCCAGGGTGCAGTTATAACTCCAAGGCTTCGAGGAAGAAGGAACATGGGACTGAGGGGGAGGATGAAAAAAATCAATCCTGCTTTTTGAATAATAGAGGCGGGGGTGGGAGGAGGAGGAGAAAGCAGGTCTCTCGAGAGATAGGCAGTTGGAAAATGTGAAATATATAATTTCTTCGCTCTTGCGGATCTTACAGGAATAAATGTCCCACGTCTATGCATGCCGGTGGAATTTCTCCTTGCTCTCTTCACCACTTGCATTCAAAACTAAAACGGAACGAAGAAGCATGCGATGGCATCCCGTGTATGGGAAAGTTATATGAGAGTAGCGATTGAACATGATGTTTGGCGTCGGCCGTGAAAAGCATACATTACACGTCGAAATTCCAGTCATTTAATTACATTCCATAAATTTAAATATGGTTATAGTACTTTGATTTCGTCAACAGAATCACTCTTTCAGTTTTGTTCAACTTATCAAAACACTTGTCTCACAAATCATACATTTAAGATGAAACGAGAGGATGTAATATCTTTGGCCGGAGATCTTGAGTTCGAATCCGAGAGAGGCCTCTACGGGTCAAAGAAGTCTGGGTGACCAACACTAATGCCTTGGTGGATACTTGGTGAGCTCTATTTTCATCATCCGGGCTGATATTCGAGTTGAATACTCTTTTGCGCTTTGTGCTCTATAAGTTAAAAATCAGATACTGCACGCGAAATTATAATTTCCTACTCTTGAAATATATTGAAAAAAGTAGCGATCTTTAAAAAAAAAATGCCCGCCCTCCCATTTGCTATTGTCAAAACGTAATTACTTTGAAATCGCCTGACATTAGTTTAGAATCCAATTTAAAAAATATATTTTGTTGAATGGCACGCAAACAAAATGGAAAGATGTCTCCAAAAATGTTTATAGTCAATTTATCACCAGAATTCTTGAGGGAGAACAAATGAAATGGAGACCCAGTTTGGTGTTGTTGCCCGAGAACTGGCCTCTCACCAGAAGGGGCCTGGATTCCAATCATTGGAAGGTTTTTTTTCAGTGCTAAATCAGCCCCTAAATACATCTACATAATACCCTGCAAGTCACCATAAAGGTGCGTGGCAGGGGATGAATTCTCACCAAACATGCACTACATACCTATCATGCATAAAAAATTTGTAATAATACACTAGTCTAAACTTTAATTTTTAAAAAGATAAAAATAGCAAAGCAAGCATGCTGCTGTAACATGGATTAGCTTAGGAAAATAAGTGTATAGTGGTGAACATACGAGCACAGTACACAGTCCGTCATATGGTACGTTAAGCTGTGGCCCCCTTGGCGCCCTTCATTAAGATCAGGCTTTTACCAACACCAGCTTTCTCTCAACCTTCCCTCTTTCCCCTTCCATCCCCATACCTTTCCTCCCCGCCTGAAGCGCGATTAAGTACGGGTACAGACTTGAAAACACATGAGACGAAGCAAAAGGTTCCATCGCAGCCGCTGCCCGAATTCTCCCTCTCGCCCCTCCGCCGTCGACACCGTCGCCATCACTCTGACGACTGGGGAACCTACCCCATGTCGTCACAAATGCATGACGTCAAATGAGTGCTCGGGACTTACTGCTAGCCGCCGCCACCGGCTCATAACTCGTTGAATTATCCAGTCTGAGGAAACTCGCGGCGCTTTTGAGCGGAATAACTTGCGCGGCATTACTTATGAAGAGAAAATCCTTGCCACTCTGTTAATCCAGGCTACCAACTTTCCGAGTCCAAATCGTCTTGAGCCAACGTCCACAAAAAGCCAATAACACCCAGGCTAATTAGCCTTTGCATACATTTAGCTCTCGGAGACAATAAAAGGAGAGAGTGTTGTGACGCATGCGGTTCGAAAAAACTGTTTCCCAATATGTGACAGCGATGTGTTTGCAGCGTCTGTGACGCGTCATGAGTGTTTGGCTTAGGAGGCTGCATTTAATGTGAGCCTACTTAATAAACAACGCGTGAATCAGATAAAACGTACAGGTTGACCTTCGGCAAAAGATCCAGCAGCCTATGGACCCGAGGGGTATGGGGTTTTCGAAAATGCCGGATTATCGATGCTCATATGTCCTGTATATATTTAACAGAAATGACAACTTGAAAAGTTTAAACAAATCTAAGTGACCAAAAAATGCGGATAAAGTTAAATTTTAATATTTACAAAATAGAATAATTCTTAACTCTAACTTAATAAATAATAGAATTTTAGCTAAACTGAATACAACGGCGCACCAAGGATACAGTGGCACGACAACGCGGTACATTCGGAAATACAATCCAAAATTCATGCCGGGAATCTGAAGGAACCGAATTAAAGATGGGTGGATGTTTCAATGACAACCGTAGCAGCATTTGTTATTCAGGAGAGATGGCCGACAGATGAGGTCATTTTCACCTTCCCGGTGAGCAGTAAGAAATGGGTTGGAATTTCCTGGAGAAGAGAGAATGGGTTGAGCGGAATGCGACGTGCGCATTAATCTGCTTTCTTTTGTCCCAACCCCTTCTTTGTTCCCTGTCTAAATTCCTGACCCAATCCAATCACCCACCTGTCCCAAATGGCGCAGATGGCCTCGGCTGTCGGTCTCATCCCCAAAATGATAACTGAGGATCGTCCAAAGTGCTCCTGGTGTAACGTCACCCAGGATTCCACAATACTGTGCTCGTCGGCAAGGCAATCTTCAATCGTGGATGGTGTCCGACCGTAACCGAACTTACTACGGTGGGCAGTGGTAAAATGAAATATCATCGCTCTACTAATTGCATTCCTTCCCAGACCCTGAGCTGGCATTCCTTATCCTCCTTCCCTCCTCCTACCAAACTCCCTAAATATCACTCTCTCCTCCCACTCTTTCTGCGTAGGTCTTCGCACCTGGACGCGCGGTCCCGTTCATGACACCTCAAGCAAATAGAATCACAATGATGGCCAACAACCAATAGGAGGACTCTGGGGATTGATAAGAAGTGCTGGGTGACTCTCACAAGTGAGTTTATCGCGCGTATGATGCACGGTCGAAAGTAATAGGCTCATTCGACCCTTACATTTGACATTTTATCACTCGCCCATTTTTCATTTAATCTTAGATTCCTTCCACACCACCGCCAGATTGACAATTGGCCTTATCATCGAGCGTTTTCCAAATTTTTGACTAATCCGGATTAATAATTATTCACTAAAAATCCCGAGGAACATTTTCTGCGTACCGTAGCGCAGTTATCGTCATTGGAATGAAGAAGAAATACTAAATCACTTGTTACGTATAAGAATGCCCGCGTGTGTCCCAGTTTGTTGACAAGTAAAGTCGTAAGCGTGGTACAAAATATTTTTTAAGAAATTGTCGCTGAAGTGTTACAAAACATGATTAAGATACTCCAAATGAATTTCTCAATGGGGACATACAAGCCAAACTACATGACAATAGATATAGATGTTGTAGAAAACACGTAAATGCCGAGTAAGAGTTTCCGATTCCAAGGCTAATTCAGCATGTAAACGCGCCACTAGCTCAAATATTTATTTATTTGCCCACCCTATCAACAACTAAGGTACGTAAAGGCCTCAGATAAAAGTAAAATGAAGAGCAATAAAACGGTTTTTATGTATCTATAGAGTCAGCATCCCATTCTCGTAGAACTCATTTCCATGAAATCAATTTCGTCTTCGCATTCTATTTAACTGCCGAAAGATTTTCAACTTCTGAGATTACTTAAATGTGAAAATTATGGGTTTCCCTCGAGAACGCATACCAAGGAGGTCGTCTTCAATCCCTTCGCCTTCCACTTCCACCGGTAACTGCCTTTGGAAGCAGTTTCATTCTCAGATGACAGAGAACGGGAATATTTTAGGGGAAGGTCTCAATACTGAGTCAAATGTCTCCCCCTAACATGGCCACATAGCGCATTCAAAGTGTATTCGGGCCACAAGCGTCATTTTCCCTCGCAAGTATTCATTTTCTCACCCTGTAAAAGGACCTTGAGGAGAAAAATAGGGAAATTACATTTTGTTGTGATGAAACCATCACGATTCTATTTTAGTTTTTAGACTTTTATGTTTTAAACCTATTTTTAAACTCCGAAAATTCCCTTAGCAAAATTGAATTTACGCGTTTTTTTCGACATGACACTTTGGCTTTTGGAAAAGGGTTGAACCAGATACAAAGCGATAAAAAAATTGATAAACGCAAGCCTTCATTCTAAGCTATTATTTGTAGAATCCAATTCTATTTGTTCAGTCAACCGTTATCATCTGTTTAAAAAGTAATTCATCAAAGGACCAATGCTTCGTGAAGTCGTTCAGAGAACGTCAAACAGCGAAAATTTATATTCGAATGAAAAGCGGGCAAATTTTTTTTGCAAAAAAACATGCTGAAGGACATCAGCTTGAGCCTTGGGAAAAAAATATAGGCTGAATGAAAGAAAGGAATAAACACGGGAGTGAAAGAGACATTTCTGCGGAGAAAGGAGGGAGAGGAGAAGAAATCCTGACGGGCATTCGAGACATTCCCGCGCTTGAACGACCATCACTCATGATTTCTTTTATTTTCTGCCCTCAGCTACGGTAGCGCTAATGGATATTCGCCTGCGAGAGACTGAAAAACAGTTTCATTTTTGCCTGAAGCTATTGGACCTCGCATTGATTCACGGGCATTTTTCAAAATGCGTGCAAATCCTCATCCAAAAAAAGACATGGTAACATAAAATCCGATGCCATAGCCATTTGCTTCAATTGAATTGGTTGAAGTGGACAAATTCTGACTTTTGTGTTTAATTTTGAGGCATGCATCATGCCTTTCACCTGTTAAAACATCGCCATGTATTCCGCGCCGATTTCGACGATTCTCACTTGTAAATAAAGAAATGTTCTCTGTCACTCATGAAGGAAACGGGACAGCAAAAATAATTAAAGTTTTCTATTAGAAGAAAGATCTGGTGCTTTCCCGGTGTATCTACTGCGTGAAGGTTTCTCGGGTCCTCCACCGGGTTATCGAGTCCATGTCCGCCGACGTTTCGATTCCCGACTCGGTCATCCTCTTCAGGGCTTCTGAATGCCGTATCGCAAAAATTGTCCTCCTTATATATCTTTCTCCTAGGGTCAGGTGTCTCCTGATTGGTCCATCGACCAACCTTCAGAAGGGTGCCTCCTGATTGGTCGAGAATTTCCCCTGTCCTCTTGTATACATTTGAGGATCGGTCTCCAGGTGTTGCTTAGATTGAAGCCTGCGTCCCTGCTCAAATTTTTCACAATTAATGTACCACCGGCTAAGTTAAGACACCAACTAGACAACGCGAAGAACCCAATTGGCCTCAAGACTCACGGAGTTAACCAGATACCATACGAGTGTGGCGCTGTGTACGTTGGAGAAACGGGCCGCACTATTGAGACCAGGATGAAGGAGCACAGAAGGCACCTTAGGTTGGGGCAACTGAAACACAGCGTCACACCATTAAGTGGGACGAGGCATAACGTCTTTGCCGATCACACGGCTATTGGGGTCGGGTTGTCAAAGAGAACAATGAAATCCGCCTCAAAAAGAAGAATTTGAACAGGGACGCAGGCTTCCTATTTTTTTTCTCATATGGGTTTTCAAAATCAATATCATCATTAGGTGAGTTTCACTTCGGAACACAAATGGAATCACAACACTGTTATAGTGAACATTTTCAATCACTTCAAACCGTTTCAGTCTGTTATGTTTTGGATAAATAGTGCTCGGCGAAGACACTCTAGTGATGTTAAACAGTGCTATGATTGGCTTAGCAGTGTCTCAAAGTATTAGAAGGATTGGGAAGATTGGGAATCACTGGGTGATTGAAGTTTGAAGTGCAGACAAAAACTTCTATAGAAATTTGAAACTTCCAATATTTTTCAAATATATTCAAAACCTCAAGCGTGTTAGATCATAAAGATGAAATTGCAAAAAAAATAAATATCAAGTTTTATAATGTCGTACTTTCTTGATGCACTAGAGACAGAAGCAGATTAAATGGCAGTTCCTAGGGAGAAATTATGAACACCAACAAAGATTTTAGATTATTTGCCCCTCTACATTACTTTCTAAATTTACAGCATATGCATCTCATTGTGCGAGTTGTAAGTGGTGACATCAACAGTGCATGTCCCACATAATTTTAACATTTTATCACTAATTACTTAGATGCATATCATTGTGACTCTTTGGCATGCATGCGTCATATGATGCATGCTTGGTGTTTCACCCTACGCCACGTTTCCTCAAGGTGGCGTGCAAGAAGGGAGGACAAGTACTCAGTAGGAATAGGTATCAAGTTCAAATACAACCACACCACCCTTGGTTCTCCACAACTAGGACGCCAAAAGATTTTGCGACCTCAGCTTTAAAATGACGCATTGGATCTCGGATGCACGCGAGCCTATCCATTATTCCTTCTCCTTATCTCCGGAGGCGTGTGCGCTGTGAGGAAACTTCATTGTATCCCCTATTGTCTCTCTCTCCCGGAATGTCTGAGAATAACGTTCGCGAACATGCCCTGGAGTGGTAGTAGCACAGTGTCACATTTCCTCATGAGCCCAAAATGAATTTACTGGTTATATTACAGCAAGGAAGGAGGAAGAATCTGTATGGAGAAAGTATTTTAGTTGACGATTCGGTGGAGATGTTCACATCATTCGTACCCATTTCTGCTCTTAAGTATCGGCAGTTAAATAATGCTCAGGAGTTGTTTTTAATACCGCTAAAACCTCAGTTAAACCCCATACTAACACGGAAAAGTATTATTTAAAGCTCATCATCACGACGGTGTTAATCCATGTTGACTTACTCCAATTGAGGTCATTGGTGTGTTATATTAACTACTTCAAAACCAGAAACTTATTCATGAACTGAAATTATTTGGAGAAAATGCCATACATGGGTGGAATTAACCAATCCTTACCGAATACGAAACCTAACGGAGTAATGGAAAAAAGCATTTAATGGAAAATAATTTGACAATGAATAGTTCCTATTTAGGTTAATTACTACGAAATTGGAAATAAAAACTTAGCCGTTTGGAAAAGTTGCCAGGAACCTTTACAAAGTGTGACAAATACGATGACTAAGAAACATGAGAAGTGTAGAAACGTGAAAGCAGCAGGAGTGAAAAAAATATAATTCTTTGTTTAAGAATAACGCAGAAGAGGGAAGACTCGAGAAATTTCCAGAAGAAATATGTTAATTAATGCACTAAGTCGGTTTTGCACTATAGTACCATTAACTCAAAGCATAAGAAAATTTTAATGGAACTAACCATGCGATCTTTAAACCTAGGTTTTGTGTGGAATAAATCAAAGCAAGAAACCAGAAATGATTTTTTTAGGCTTATTGATAATTTGCTAATTCTCATTGTTTTTTCCACGTATGTGTAGCCCCTACTATATGATTTATTTTCTTTACATATTAGATCCTTTCGCAACCCGATTTTTTTAGTTAGATGGCTAGATGGATATCCTGTCCCTCCCCCAAGGAATGCTAAGAACGTGAAGCATCGATCGACACACACTCTCTCTCTCTCTCGGTAGAGATAAAGCTTTAGGGTCGGAGATGCCTCGAGGAACAATTTAGTAAAGCCTATTCAAATATTCATGAGTAACCACTTTACCCTCATATTAGTTCACTGCGTTCCACAGGCGCGCCGTCAGGACATCAATTTGATTTCTGCCTACCTAGGATCTCAGGATGAAAGTGATTTAAGCAGTGTGTCGCGCTTGGTAGGAGAGACAAATTATGCCCGAAAACCCCTCGGAAAATGAAACAGTTTTAAATAGTTATGATGCACTGAGGAAAAATAATCCACGACGAGAACCCATCAGGAAAGTTGAAACATGATGTAACGTGCCCATAAGGAAAAATACCAGATCACAAATATCTTTACAACCCAAAATTGGCCTTTTATATTTTACTCCTTGAAGCTTTGTAAACGGTTCGACTACGTTTCGAAGTATAACTTAACTAATGATAAAGTTAAACTTTGAAGTCAAGTTCAAAAGTAACTTACGGAACGCTAATTTTCCCCTAAAAACTTGGATGACTATGAAATGTTTAGCTATCCATACTAAATTCGTACGTAGGTGAATCTTAATGAAATGTTTAAAAAAATGACGAAATAGCAGTGCTGAAAATATATTGAGACATGATGGTCTGATTAAAACAGTATTTGAGGGAAATGTTTACTGAAAAAATGGACAAGTAAGAAATGTAATCGTATGAGAAAAGTGGAGTTTTTAGTAAAGGATGTCAAAGGAAATGATTATGCAGATATGCATTCAGAGATATACTGATAGGTAAAAATTAGGGGAGAGCTACATGAAAACAATTACTAGGGTTTAACATTGAATGGCGATGATAATGACCCACAGCTACGAACTACCCACCCTATTTTTCATAAAGTTGATATAATACCTATAATATATATCCAAAAGAAAAATATACAACAGCCACATGAATATTCAGTCAGTTAAAGAGTCTTTGCAGACCAGGGACAGCTAGCTGCTACCAAGAAGACGCCGGTGGGAGTGATGGGAGAACAGAAGAAACATATGTATCAGAGGACCTGCCATACCCGGACAAAATGTGTTCAGTTCGTCTCCCAGAAGTTTGTCAACGAATTTACGCCGGCGGTCCAAGCCTCTTACGGGGTCGTAACATGAAGTTTCCCCACTAGTTAGCTGAGAGCCTCCGCAATGCGAGGACGAATCGACAAAACTTTCCCTTTCGTTGACCGCTCCTCCTGACATCTCTACCGCACTCGGCATTTCTCCACAAGGGACGAAACTTCGCCCTTCTCCCAATTATTTTCTCTCCCGCTCCTACCGCAGCCATTATTACCAACTCTTCAAATGCCATCAAAAGACTTTGGCAATTAAATATCTCTTCATCTCACCCTCCTCCTTTCCGAGTATCAACTAAGCAATCAATCTTGGAGCGGTCGGCAACAAATAGCGACGCTGGCTATAAAAAGATTCATCAAATACCCCGAATGTCCAGGCCACGGTAGCTGATGGACCAATAATGGAATACCGATCTGTGGCCCAGGAACTCGGGGAATGTCAGGATTCTTACCAATGGCTCAAGAGGAAGAAAATTGGGATCCACTCGAGTCTATCCTTTATAACGCTTTCCCGTAGCTTCGTTCAAGGATTGGCAGGAGCGCCCGGCAAGAAGAAAACAAAAAATTTCAGTCGCAAGTCCAATTGGTCGAGAGACAAAATGAAACGTGGAGAACAGAAATATTTTTCAACTGTATTACTATACAATTTGGGCGGTTATCGAAAAAAATCGACAATAGGGTAAAATAGACTTGAAAAAGAAAATTCAACACCGCTTCCTCCAGTATTGCCTCGACTTTACATCATACGTTCATTCGGGCACTGTGTTATAGAATGATCTGAAGTTCACTTTCAAATTAGATCTGCACGAAAGCAACTTAGATGACTGGTGACGGATGACAGCGTAGCATGATTATTCTGAATTCAAATCATTCCTAAAAAATGTATTTTCCGGTTGAAATTTAAGTTGTATAAGTCAAAAATAAAAACTTTATAAACGATGCAGATTTTGTTTTATTATTTCTAATATTAACTTAACATAAAGTATATAAATACGCTTTAGACCAACAGCATCCGAATAAATGGGTGGTTAGGCCAAAAAATAGTAACCACTATAAATTCATAACACAAAATAAAACTGTTAGCACTCAAATTCAACTCCAACAAAATACCAAGTGTGACACCAAGTACATTACTCAATTATAAAGTAGCTTAGTATTTTAAATTGTATACTTTTTCTGCGCATAAGATGGAAAACATCCTCTTCCCTCACATGTAAACTACATAATAGAAGGGAAGACCGACATGTAGATTGCAAGTAGAAAAATTCTAATAGAAATATAAAATTTCCCTTAGAATTTTTCAGCAAGCAAAAATACGTTACATAAATCTATAGAAATTAGAAGGCGTTCAGGGACGGAATTAGTTAATTAACATGCAATTTCATTCTTATTCAACTAAGAAATGCATAAGACAACAGGTGGAAAAGGGTGGAACAACATTTCGGTCCTATGCCACGACCTCCGTGCTGCAAGGTAAGTGCGTTACGAACCGAAGAATCACGACTTATATACCGCATCCAGCAATAAGATTTCTTGCTAGTGAAGCGAAACATCCAAACATCCGAACACATGAAACATCCAAAGCAGGAACATGATTAACGTAAGCCGCATTAAATATTCGGCGATGAAAGAAAACTGTACAAACAAGCCATAGCGCCAAAAACTTTTACATGGGAGTTAGAATAGGGAATGGGTGGTAGAATTTGTCAGAGGTCGAGTTAAAATCAATTTTTAAGAGATAAAAAGAGTTGAAAAGGAGAAAAATTGGTATTTTAGATTATAATGAGGTAACAAGTAACATTTTCAAGTAGTAGTCTTTGAGTCTATGTCAGAGAGCATCTAAATCGATCGCTATATCCATTACTGTAGCAATTAGAATTATAATTATCTCCCGATTTCCTAATGAAACGAAGATTCAATTTATTTAGAAAATAGAAGGACAAAATATAGCACTGGGAATAGGAAGATGAGTAAAATAAAAGAAACAAAAAGTAAAGCAATAACTTTTGGAGAGATGATTGCTTGGAAGAATTTGGCAGTAAATCCGTCCATCATCCCTTTTTCATATAAAATTTGTTTACTTAAAAAATATTCTACAAAATTAATTTTAATTGTAGTATCCTGCACGTTTTGAGATAAACATTTCCTCCCTCTTCAATACTAAGGTTCGAATAAAGGAGGAAATATCACATGTATTTCGTTCAAAGTGAACTTTCTATTAAACGAAGAGCTAAAGAGATTAAGAGTGATGAGATTTCCAGCCCTTTTCTTCAATTGGAATGCATATGTTTTGTTCTTGCAAGAGCATATTTTTACCTTAGTTGTTAGTTGTGTGACCTTGAAAGTATAAAATTGATTTCGATGCTCAACTGATGATTTCTTTTAATTCCGTTCATTGCTAAAGCGACCGTAGCTTTAATCTCCAATTCAGTTTCTCCCGATTGAGCTAATTAGTTCCAAAATAAAACTCATTCTGAGGCAATCTGCAATTCACACTGATAGTGATGTAACGATGAATGAGGCGCCAGGGGAGCCTATGATATAGTGGAATTATAAATTGTGTTCCATTCAGAGGTCGATGAGGGTGTAGCTCATCAAGTGCTAAGCGTAACAGTGTGTGAAATTCATACATCGGAGTAACTTGGATGATCCATTTTACCTGGACCGTCTTTGATTTTGCAAAGAGATATGGCACAGATTAACACAGATTGGTATAGCTGGACCTTATTGGCCTTTCATTCAAACCCGCAACCTCCGGTCAGAAGACCAACACTGCACCCCCGGGACAACAAGATTAATATTATATCATATTAATAAGTTTTTAGTCATGAAAAATTGCACATGTATTGAATGACATGATATTAATCTGATCTGTACTGGTACGTCCTATTCTATGCTAGGGGCACCGAAGTAGGTAGAAATTTGAAACGAATGAAAGTTTGGCCTTGAGCCAAAAGAGACGGGAAAAGAAGTGGCAACAAAGGCAATGAATTCAACGTGACAAAAGTTTTTTAACATTAGCATTGATACATTTAATCAGCATGAAAGGGTTTATTCGTCAAAAACGGCATACTTATTTTCTTTTTCCACTTTATAATCGATCACCGAACTTGTAATGTTTTTCTTTCACAATTTCCCTCCTATACACTTCTAAAAACTCCTTTCGCAGCGTTAAAAAATTCCATCCCCTATTCCATGATATGTTCAGTTTCAATTACTTTGCTGACTAGAGTCCATCTTTTGTACGGATTTACGTGATTAACCTTTGTATTTTAGGTTCCACGATGGATGAATTGAATTCCAATCAGTGGATCACCTGAGCTTAGGAATTGGTTTAATACACCCCGGGGTTTAATACTTCATGTCTTTTAGGAATGTAGGTGAAAATATCAAGGAATTCTCAACGGATATTTGACTCCATGGCATTAAACATGGAAGCAATAAAGCCTTTGCAATAGATTGCCGAAACCAGGAAATTCGAGGTAAGGCCGAGATCATTTGGGACGTTAAAGGAAGTTAAGTAGCTTTGATGTAGCTTTATAATTAGGGAAACGAGGATACGAGGAGGAAATCCCTGTAAACATCAGCCGACGCAAAAAGGATGACGCCAAGAGGTCGTCATTTCAACGTCCTATCAATGATCCATCTTCCGAATAATACCAACCCCTCGGCGTTAATTCATACCCACGGCATTGGAATGTACTATTTAAGACAAATCGTAGTTTTTTATTACAAACATTTATTAGAAACATTGGTGATACGTAGAACGCTCCAGGCTAATAAGAGCAGTAGTACGTGTTCCTTCACGATTATAAACATGAGAGCAATTACGTATAAAAATGGTATTCAGTGAGTTATGATAACATATTTGGTGAGAAAATTATTTATTCTCCAAAATTTTCGACAGTATATTCCATTTAGGATCCTTACGATCGTTATTCTAATTACTATTATTTAAAGAAAATTATTGTTCGACCCGAAGGGTAGAGCTCACCCCCTACTACACCATTGGCAAGTGAAATTTACACATTCAGGGAAAGGGGCCAGATCCTTTCCCTGGGCCACCTACAATTTCCTACGAAGTTCTGACACGTAGAAAACGAAGCGCGAGAGTTTTATGTGGGGGCGTATAGAAAGGCTTCTTCCCGGGATTTGAAACAGAGAATCCCCAGTTGGTAGCTCAGCACTCTATCCACTAGGCCACCGTGACCCGCAATAGTTATAAAATATGATTTAATTATCCTAATTTTTGATATTAAGATAATTAATCTTAATATTTTTATTATTTAATAATAATAATCTTCAGTTCTTTTCTCTCTCTTCCCACGAAAGGCTACCTGAAGTTAATTTGTTTTATGTGATGCTTACCACAAGTTTTTTAGTCAACACGAATTAGTTAGTTGTCAAGGCAGTTACCGTCCTAAATATGATTTAAAAGCGTATCTTCGTAGTATAGAATTCACTTTTTACTTACTTCTCGTTACATTTCAAGGACGCTTTCAGCAAATGGAAAAACAAACATGGATACTATCAGCTCTTAAACGTGATGGCTAACGGCCGCAACTGGACTGGATAACTTGCGGTGATAAAACTAAAGATGATGCAAATAATTTTTGAGGCAATACACGTGTTTCCTAAAACCGGTAAAAACTAGAGTAATAGCACAAATGTTTGCATGCATAAGCCACTTTGAATCTTCTCCTCCCTTCGCAAAGTAAAACGAGTCTGCTTTCAATATTTCATGTGCAAAAAAGTGATGTGGGACTGACATTTGCACGGTAAGGAGGAGAGCAACAATTCCCGAACATAAGACAGAGAAGCGCTTTCAGCTCCCAATTGCGGCGTAATCTGGGTAATACATGCCCTTCCCCTCTCACCGCTGAGTGCTAGGTACACTCACAGCCCTCCCAAGCTTTTACTCGGATGGGTTGGTTCACAGACGCGGCCGCTGCGCCGTTCCTAAAGAGTCTCATTGCTTCGGGTGCGCTCTATAGGACGGAAATTCAAGATTTTCCCATTCATCGACGACATAATTTAGAGCAGGCAGAGAGACATTTACGCGTATGGTTAGCGTTCTTTTACGTGACGACCGAGTAGCGAGGCAGTATGTATAATAATTGCATACGCAAAGGGAGCGTTTGCAAAAAGAAGTAAGTTTGCAGCAGGGATTCAGCGTTAATGATGGAAAATATTATTAAAGTCATTTTCCTATAGAAAATGACAGATGCAGGCAAGAGGCTTTTGAGATGTGGGTTTGAGGGAGAATAAGCAGAGAATAAAAAGAAAAGACATTTCAGGGATGGCAGGCGAGGAGGAGAAGTTGAAACAGAAATACGAAATGGGAAGAAAAATAGGACGGAGTAATTATTAAAAGACAATAAATTTCTAAATTTTGCGTATGATAAGAGAACATTAAAAAGCAAAGAAGGGAGAAAATCAGATACAATTTGGATTCTAAACATAACGAGGAAAGACAGAAGTCATTGAGAAGAAAATAATGCCAGGAAAAATCAAGTGGGTGGATTAGAACAGGTACTAAGAATCAATGATCTCATTTATGTGACCAAACACGACTTATAATGAACAGAATTCATTCCAATAGCACCTCAAAAATAGATAAAGTACAACATTTTCAGATAGATTTGTCGGTATTTCCAACAAGTTTTGTTTTCTACGAATAATTTCTATACATTTATTAAGGCTAATTCTCAACCAGAAGGCTGTGTCATGATGATAAAATTGAATTACGTGGCATTGAAATACGCAAAAAGTATGAAAAATCCCAAAACATTCAGTTTTCAGGCTAGTATAAACCACAATAACCCAATACACAAAATATAGCAGATCAAATGCACATTGAGCCTCTCAATATAAATTGAGAACAAAGGTACCCAAGTATAAAAATCTTATGGTCATGTACAGTCGAGGGACACTTTCATAGTTGATTTTTTCACACATTTTTAACACAATAATCACTCCGTTCTACCAACAATTCGGTACTATGATTTTTATTCAATCAATCAAATCAACTTCTAATTAAAATTTTCCGATAAAAGGAAGAAGTGGTGGCAAAAGAAAATGGTAGTATTCAATCCAGTGATGAAGGTTTTATGCCACGAAACGAAGTAATTAATAACCAGTGCTGTTTTGCGGATGAGGTTTTTAATTAAGGCCGTCTCCACATTACCTCGTTCCACACGATATCAATGCGGGAAGCCTGAATGGCCCAGGAATGAAGATCCTAATGCATTCCACTTATTCCCTCGATAAGGAGGCAAGAAAACTCGGCAGTGGCATAAGCGCCGTCATTAGGGAAACCGAGCTGACTCGCTGTTTTACATTCCTCACGCCGAGTCGTCTAGACCACTGAGCGTGCTTGAAGATGCCAGCCCATGAATGGCGCCACGCTGTGCACTAACCCTCGTGCATTTATCGATCTCAAGGCTTAAGTGTAGGGAGTTGACGCAGCGAGAGCTCAGTTATCTCACTTGAACCCGAATGCGCATGTTACGACTCCCTTATTTGCTGATCCCTCAACGGTTTGCTATCGCTCAGACATCATGACACAGAAGGAAATATCACTGCTGGGAATTTCAAAAGCCGGAAACAGTCAAACATTACAAAATAAAATGAATTTCAAAATTTACACCATTCCCATAACTCTTAGAATCTTCTGTTCGAGTTTCCATTATTTTTAACGCGGCAATTTATGCTTTAACATGGAAATGGAAATAAATTTCAGTACAATCAGCAGCAATCGAGGGGATATTTGTTTTGAATTTGCAAAGGGTTTATTTTTAAAAGTGGCTTATAGATCAATTTAGTTTTTGGCAGGTATGGAAGTGTAGATCAGAAGTATTACAAAGGTACAAATCATTCTGTGTACACACTAAATTGAAAATAATTTCAATAAAACGCTTTAGAACCAGATCAGACATGACGAACTCTATGAGATACGAAAGGTACGAAGTATAAATAATTAGCACAAATATGCATTCATTGATAAGCTAATAAATGGCTCTTTTAAACCACATTGGTATCGGGAGAAACAAAACAGGAGTGAAACAATGGCAAATCAAAAGAAATATTCCAAATTTTTCTCCCGTCTCCACTCTCTCGGTTGGTAACCAACGTTCCACGCCCCTGCACCGACACTAAAGGTTTTCCTTAGAATCTGGTATTTCCAGTTCATCGCCTATGCCAAGGAATTATTCTAACAATTCATTAGGATAATAACTGACTAGAGTATCAGTGGTGAAAACGTCCGTGGGAAAATTTGGCAGTTATGGTGATGAATGATCATTTACAAAGTTGACGGTCATACGTCCAATATGCACCCTGATGTCGTAATAGTGAAAATAAAATTACAGTTGCCTTAGATATGCAAATGAGATAACAAGTAATTCCTGATTTGGTCAATTCTAAAAAAAGCAAAGGAAAACATCCAAGGCTCACTAATTATTAATAACTGATACCGGAATTTCTAGAACCAAATACGGAATGTAGAATTCAGCTGCTCATCTTTTAGAACTCATCATTACTTAATAAAGCGCAATAAATGCCTATCCATCTACATCTGTGGGCCGTGGAGGCCTAGTGGGTAGAGCGCTGCGATATCGACCTGGGGGTACCGGGTTCAAATTCCGGGCAGGTGCCCTTCTGGACACCCCCCACCTAAAATCCTCGCGGTTCGAATATCTTCCTGTCAGAACTTATGTAGAATATCACAGATGGCCCAGGGGAAGAAACTTCCCCCCTACTCTGAATGTGAGAATTCCACACGACAATGGCTTAGTACGGGATGAGCTTTACTCTCACCTATCAAATACCAACCTTCGGGTTGAACACAAATTTTTTTCATCTACATCTGCCATGAATTAAGTACTAAATTCATTCGAAAAGATCTCTAAGGGGATCATCATTGATAAGGGGATCACGCATGGTACACAAAATAGAAAAGGATAGAGATAAATTGAAAGATTACGACAAAAATTATCATTACTAGAATCCTTACATCTCATTGAGTCATTGCAGGTGCTGCTTCGTCACAAGCCTAAAGTGACAGGATATCACCGCCCTTAAACCCTTCGGATCTCTCAACTCGTAACTCACCGGAACAAGGCTCTTGAATAATGCAAGAGGTCGTCATTCCAGGCTCGTATCCCGGAAAAACCTCCGCGTTGCATTTCATTCTCCTTCCCAGCCATTCACTTTCCTCTCTCGAAAAATTCCCGAATATATTAAGGAGTAGACGAGGGTCCCATTTCATACAGACGGCAACTGCTCCGTCACGAGCAGAATCTCCGGTCAATGGCATCGCGGATTTCTATGCAGCCGTGCCCTTACTCTGACCTCTCCGTGCCTAAAATTTAGACCTGGTGCTTTGCCGGCGTGCTAAGTGTAGAAACTCTTCTCGGGTTTCCCACCGAGTTGGGTCCTCCTCACTTGCCAGTATTCGGACTTCCGACTTGTGCATTTTCCTCAGGTCTGTTGAAAGTCACCTCCTCGCTGTGTTGCATATTTGTATATTCCATCCCAGTCAGATACTTTGTGATTAGTCGGACGACAGGTGGGATTTTGATAGCTTAATTGGTTTAACAAGGTCCTCATATGTTTCGTGACATTCGAAAATTGGTTTCTAGCTGTAGCATAAATGTCATTTGCGTCTAGTATAAGAGGATACATCTGCTTCTGCCGAGCATGGCTTCAAACAAAATCACTCCATCCACTTCGAAGACACCAAGGTAATGGTCCATTCCCGAGGATACAAGGGTTGCCTGGAAGAGGAGGCCATCGAAATTCGAATAGAGATGGAAAATAGGGTCTTTTACCATATTTTTTATTGCCGAATATGATAGAGTTTGTGAAATAAAAAGACCCGCATTTTACCGTCAATTATTTCTCGAGTTATATGCGGGGAAAAGCATGTTTATAACCATTTCGGAAAAGTGAGCGTGTAAAGGACTTGTACGCCATCCACAATCACAAAGGGGTACACACAGCTCACCCAGCAATGGAAGTGGTTGCGACAGGATCATTGTGATCAGACCCTCCATCTCCACCTCCACTCCCCTCCCTTTCCCTAAAAACAGTCAAGTGCGGGAGGTGAATGACGTAGGTATCCTTAACGCAGCTCGTTTGTTAGGCGTCACCTTTTGCTCATTAAAAATTTTAATTTATCAATGAATGGCTCCAGTTAGAAGATTTTTCGTTTTCATCTGACAATTTCGTGAACAAAATAGCGATTTTGGATCCCAGTAAACGCCCTAATTGCAATCGCGACTCACTGAGCATCGTCCGGAGATCAATTTCAATGAAATGAAATGTGCAACAGCTGAATTCAACCAAAAGAGAGGCTCTCAAAATCCCGTCCATCGAGCTGACCATTTACGAGTTACCCGACCGGGGCGGAATACATAAATATGCGACACAACCAGGAAGCAAAACTCAACAGCTATGAGGAAGATACACGAGTTGGGCCTCGAAACGTCGACCTGACCCGGTGGAAACCAGAGAGGAATTCTAGACTCATCCGTGACTCGCATCGACGACTGGTGGAATTTTCCCGGTGTATCTGGAGAAAACGGGGACGTAACCCTTTTAAGCTGACCTCCTGCACACCCCTTGTTTACGTATGGGCGCAGCGCAAAGATCTAGAAGCGTGGCGTGCGCCCTTATTCTCAGGATGCGGACCAAGTGCGTGCCTGGAATCGGTCGGAGATAACAGCCCCACAGGGGATGGAGGGGAATTTATCTCCCTCCCTCTCCCTCAACTGCTCAAACCTCCGCGTTCTCCTCGGTGTATGGGATCCGAATGAATTAGTTTGATCAGAGCACTAGACAGTGTGCAGAGTAGAGAAGCTAGGTTCGTAAAAAAGTGTTACGATACGTTGAGTAGTGTTTCAGAATTAATACAAGAATTAGGGTGGGTATCATTATCAGAGCGTAGGTTAAAGTACAGATCAAATCTATTGGAGAAATTTAAATCGGATAACTTTACTGAAGATGTTATAAACATATTAAAAACACCAGCGCATTTTGCTAGATTCCACCAGATAAATAAGATTAGAGAGATAGATTGTCGTACCGATAGATTCAAAATGTCATTTTTCCCCCATACTATAAGAGAACAGAATAGGCAGTATAGCACAGGGATAGGTAGGGGAAATATTTTAGAGCAGTCTGTAGTGCATGATGCATGTATTAACCCCTTAAATACTATAGATACTAACAATCTAGTTGCATGAGGCCCTATAGTTTCTTGTTTGTATGTCGGTAGTGCATGCTTGGTGATCTTCACCCCCTGCCACACACCCTCGCGGTGGCTTGCAGATATCGTGTGGATGTAGATGCAGCCTTTCCAATGCTCCCCGCCGCGAGTCCCCGGCGTGATGTCAAGTCTCCTGACATTTTCGGGTCAAATGAGCACTAATTTGTTGTCTTTACGCCACCTCACGCTCTCCTCCCTTCCTTTCCCTATCGAGAGAAGGCGGATTCGATAACTCCGCACGCCAACCACGAACTTGTTGAACCCGGTGTCGGCCGCTCCATTGAGATTCATCGGGCGGCGTCGCCGCGACCCTGCCGCAGCTTATTGAATCCCCAGGGTCGGTTGTCCCGTCGCGCTTCCGTCGGCGAGGATGATGACGCCACGGCTCGAGGACCAAGTTTGTTCCATTAGTCTCGGGGTAACGGCCTTCAAGACTTTTTTTCGACTCATTTTTCTAACCCTCGCCCAATGACTTCCTCCACCCCCTCTCTCTCTCTCCATCCCAAACCCTCCCTTTCCACCAGTCCAAGTCAAATGCGCCACTAAACTGGTCGTCGAGGAGAATAATTGAGGGGGATTTTAAAAGGAAAAGGTTTTAATTCTGCCCCATTCTCCGGATAGAGAGAGAGGGACTCTTAAACGGCTTATTTGCCCAGGACTTGAGAACTTCCCCATTCTTCATCCAGACTCCGTTCTCCAAATTCATTCGTCCGCGTAAAAATTCAATGAGGTTCCATCGGTGGGGCACGACGGGAAAATAATGAACTGTGCCCCTTTCCATTTTGGTCCATTTAGCAGGCTATAGGGCGGGCAGGAAGGAGTTCTTGACGCACCAATTACCAGCACCGCCCCGCCCACCGTCAGGACGGGCGCGTTAGCACCCAATTCGGACTTCAAGCCCAGGGTGCCGAGAATTGAGAGTGGTGAATGAGGGAGTACTGATCCCGTTCTAGCCCACAGATGGCCCTTGCACACAGAAAGAGGCCCAGAGGGGGAGCTTGAATCTCTGGTGCGTCCCTCGCAAGGAGAGTGGAGATTTATTTTTTTTTTGCGTGTCCTAAACTCTCCGTAGAGGTGGCATTTGCGACGGCGATAAAGCCCCTGAAGTCGCTAAACCCCTCAAGACCTAATCGTCTTCCCCCCATCACGACATCCTTAATCTTTCCACTCGGGCTGAGACGATCCTGGCGGGAGAGTGGGAACGGGTCGGAAGGTAATCTCTCGACAAAACCACAGGGCTCCACTGCGATGGAATCAGAACGAAAGCAAAGGAAGACTTTAGACAGAGAATTTGGTGCCTTGACAGTTAGCGTCGGATTAAAAATATATTTTTTTAAGGTGAAGACATAATGAGTTTAGATTATTAAGTTTCAGGTCAGATCTTTTTGATTTTCGGTCTCCACCAGTTGCAGAGATAAATATTAAGTTTCCTACCAATTCTCATATGCTCTCATGCACAGCATTTTAGCAGCTATTATGTAAACTGTGATGGTGTGACATCAAAAGTGCTTGGTAAGCTGATGCTGAATAGATGTTCGTATCTTCGTCCATATATCTTTCCATTTACCAATATGGCTTGGAGTATAGAGATTTCGGGCGCAGAAATTGTATTGTGTTCCAGTGCGTGTGAACGCAGCATGTTATAACGCAGTGTGTGCAATCTTATAATCCTACGTTTATAGAAATCCGATAGTTAAATAATAGGAATGTAACTTGTTGGGTCAATCCCCGGCCAAAATATTACACGTCTTTAGTTATTTTGAATACACGTGGGACCGTATTGGTGTGGGGGTAGAATACTGGCGTACTACCCTGTAAGTATAGTTTCAAGTCCCGGCTGGGACAAAATTTTTCTCCTTCAAGCGCAATAAACCGTCCGTCGTATAGGACTTGAAATCGCGGACCCCTTGGTATCTTTCGTCATGAGCATGCCGACGCCCGAGTTTCTCTCCAACCTTCTCCCACTCTCTTAACCCTCATCCGGGCGCGCTGACGGTAGTTTACCGTAGCAGCCATGAAAACAAGTGCGACTTTGTCTTTGGGTTAAACAGGAGGATGGGACTGGCGTATATTCTCCAGTAAAACAATTTTGCACAATTTTCTGGAGTTATCATTGCGAGTTTTCTCCCGTCTCCCATCTCAGTCATCGTCAAACGTTCACAAGTGTGGAGCGACGGTAGATCACCGTCGCGCGCCCAGATAGGTACTTGACTTATTTTTGTGGCCAGCATAGAAAGATGTGAGTCGGTATATATTTCAGATATTTTGTTTTTATATCGCCATAACTCAAGTTTTTCATTTCCTATTATCTGTTTACTGTGCATTCTGCTATGTTACCAAACAAGAAAATACGTTGTAATCCTAGAAAATATAACGTCACCCGTTGTCTATACGAAAGGTCATTTCTCAGGTCACGTTTTACCAATCCCGAGGATATTTGGCAAGTTCTCCTTGAACCGAACAGTGATTCTAAGGATGAATGGGAACAACAGCAGCAGGACGATCAGATTAATAATGCACAGCAAATCGAATTCGAGCCACAATGCATTCAAAAAGGTCAACACAGAAGTGACTCGGAGGAACAGTTAGATGCAATATTCACATCATCATCATCGGTCAACAATCCTAGGATTGGTTTGATGCAGCCCTCCACTCGATTCTTCTTTCGGCCAACCTCTTCATATTGGCGTAGCTCCTCTCTTTTACATCCTTCAAAACTTGCTCCATATACCTCATACGAGTCCTGCCTTTTCCATTCCTCCCGCTCAAATTTCCCTCGACGATTGTCTTCATCAGGCCATCATGTCTTAAGATGTGACCTATTAAGTTGTCCCGTCTTCTTTTTAAGGTTTTCAGTAGGCATCTCTTTTCTCCCACTCTCCTTAAGACTTCTTCTTTTGTCACTCGATCGATCCATTTTATCTTCATCTTTCTTTGATAGTTCCACATTTCAAATGATTCCAGCGTGGACTTCTCTGCTGCTGTTATTGTCCATGCTTCGCTGCAATATAGTAGAAAAATGCTCCAGATGTATGTTCTAATGAAATGTTTCCTCAATTCCACGTTTGTATTTTCAGCTGTAAGCAGAAGGTAAAATGCCCTTTTCGCTTGAGCAATTCTACTAGCAATTTTTCTTTTACATCGTCATCGTTACTCGGCTTCCCAGATAGCAGAACTCTTCCACCTCCTCGATATTTTGTTTTCCTAGTTTAACATTGGTCCTGGCTTCCTTTCTCTTCCTGCATACCAATACCTTAGTTTTCTTTTTATTGATATTCAGATGATATCTGTCATTGTTCTCTCCGTATTTCCTAGTGTCTTCTTTAAGTCTCCTTGTTTCTGCCATGACTGATATGTCATCGGCGAATCGTAGTATGCTGATTTTCTCCTCGTGGATATTCGCCACCAGAGACTTTTCTTTTACTTCTTGGATGGCTTTCTCGATGTAGACATTAAATAATACGGGAGACAGTCCACAGCCTTGCCTCACTCCTTTCTTTATGCTTGCTTCCGTACTGCTGGGTCCTGATTTGATTATGGCCAACAGGTTTTTATTCAAGCTGTGGATAACTCTTCGGTCATTCTATGATACTCCAATTTCTTTAGAGCCTTTAGCATCATACTCCAATCCACGTTGTCAAATGCCTTCTCCAAATCTACAAATACAACAAACGTCGGTAGATTCTTCTATATTCTCTTCTCTATAAGTAGTCTGAGGGCCAAATCGCTTCTCTTGGGCCCTTGTTTCTACTGAACACGAATTGGTCCTAATCCAGGAACTCCTCAGCTTTTTGTTCTATTCTTCTGTAGATGATTCTCGTCAATATCTTCGAGTCATGTGCCGTCAGGCTTATGGTTCTAAAATGTTCACAGTTTTCAGCCCTCTTCTTTTTGGCAATAGGGATGGTGTTGGTAGGGATGTTCCACTCAAATTCCGTGGGTATCTCTCCTGTAGAGTAGATTTCGCAGATGGTTTTGTACAGCTGAGTAATTGTCTTCTCTCTGTCATTTTTAATTAGTTCGGCAGGAATATCATCTATTCCCGAATCCATATTTATCACATTTATTCACATAAGTATAAAATATTTTTCATCAAAGGAATACCAATTTTGAGGTCTTAGGAGGAAGTATTCCACAAAAAGTCACAAAAACAAGGAGACGGTAAATTACGGTCACGCGCCCGCTTGCGTAACGGAGGAGGGCGCGGCCGGATGGATATTAAAATCCCTACCTACCTATATCCAGTTTTACACCATCCTTAATGGAGAAAAAATCACGTAGTGTTTTCTCTCAAATCTCTTGGTCGTTTACCTCGTATACCTACAACTACTAGTACAAAATCTAAGACCTTAACGTCACACACTAGTGAGAGATTAATGGCTCGTACTTACGTACCTCAAAATCCCATTTAGTGACCGAAATATCCAAATGGAAATATCCCTAAGGAGCGAAGGTGAAATCGAAGTTCTCAGTCGTGAATTATAAACATAATGGCATATTTTCATAAATGCAGACGACCTGAAAAGTAGGAGTGGGGAAATAAGCCCATCGACACAATTGATTGACCGCCAACCCACGTTTTCCCACGTGAGGTGTTAGTTTCAAACTTGATATTTTTCTCAAATGGAAATGTTGCTACGCGTGATTTATGACCGCTAGGGTGAGAAACGGGAAGTGAACGCTAAATAATTATCTACGACCTCATTTTTATTCCCATTGATGGAAAAATGAAGTATTTCCATGGCTTCCCATTTCCACTGCATCAGTGAGTGTGGGATACTGCCTCATATAAAAATTAATTGACCTCAAAAAGAAAATGCTTGATCACAAACATAAGTTATAACACGGATTTCATACAACGAGCTCATGTTCTCACCTTTTTAATGCATGGGCACACACGCCAAGTCAATTGTATAATTTTAAAGCAGTTAGTTATAAATAATCAAGAGGCCTCAAAAATTTCAAATCGCATCAAACATTTTGTTTTAAAAAGGCTTCGGTAAAAACTAACTGGAAAAGCCATGGGAAACGTTCTATGGAAAAAAAATAAATTCGCCTGCCAGATAGGTCATGTACATGTTAATGGATTGGATACGACATCCGTAAATGGAGTGGAACGGTACAAAAAAGAAACTATTATTCATACGTTTAATTTTCTGGAGTAAACTTTTTACACGCAAAGTTAAGAGAAAACTTCACGCGTTCATGATAGCTATAAATTTTCCTGGACCTTAAATGCCTGGTAGCCATTTAACTCCAGTGAAGCCCTTATGAAGTGAGAAACAGAGCAAGCACGCGTAGAAAATAGTCGTAATGAATGCAGGAAAATTATTCTGGTGCCCCTCCATTCCCGGTGAAACATACCTCGCTTCTTGGCAAAATACGTACTTAGAAAAACGACTTTCGCTATAGCAACGAATTTTCGCACCTTCTCCCTTCCGGCGAGGGCGCTCAGGAAATCCAGGGAAAAAGTCTGCCCGACGGAGCCGGATAAGCGGCTGATAAAGCTTCAAGAGGCTCGAATGAAAAAATCCTCCTAACTTTCCCCTCGGAACGCAAATCATTATTTCCCCCCCTCAGTCAGTTTTTCGTATTTTTTTATAAAAGAATTATCACACAGGTAGAACCGTCCCTTCCCCCAGGATTTACCCGAGTTTTGAACTTATATTAAGGGTTATCATGGTTTATTTAAAGGAGACCCCTTGACGTATTCAATGCGATCACCTTCTGTAAGGGCTGGGACGCTCTTTCTCGTGTTCGAACACAATGGTGCCTTCGTCATTACACTTGGCCATGCGTCAACAAGACGTCGAGAAATCAAATTGGGTTACCTCTAACTATGCAAGGACTTGACATACTTGAGATGACTTCATGCTATGATGGACTTTGGTGAAGGTCAGAGGGAAATTAATGTTAGTAAAAACCTGGAATCTATTCCTGATCACAGCCTTAAAACCGATAATTTCGCCAATCATCTTCAAACCTATGGAATTACGCTCAATAAATAGGAATATGCGGATCAATTTACGGGTCGCACTATAATCATAAATATGAGCAAGCTGTAGGATGGAAGATGAAACCTAAATTGAGTAATATCAAGTGAGTGCAGGGAAGGAATAAAAAAATCGCTTGCTGGTGATAACAATGGAAAGTAGATTGCTACAATAGGAGCCCTAATGCATAAACAAGACAGTTCCTAGACAAAAACAAGTCAGATAAAATATCATTTTAAAATATTAGTAGGCAAAAGCCCTAGATCGTTATGAGATAGGTAGTCTTCTATGAGTTAAATGATAGTGCTACCTCGATAGTAAATACAAGGGAGACTTTCCCACGATCTAATTCTAATTTTCTCTTTTAATATATATTATATCATCATTAGTAAGCAATACTGAGATTAGTTTGACGCAGCTCTCTAATGAATTCTTCTATCAGCTTGTTTCCTCGTATTTACGTATTTCTTCTCTTTCACATCCTTTTATCACTTATTCTATATAGCTCACACGAGTCATTTCTTTGTCGTTCTTTCCGTACATTTGTCCTTCAGCAATTGTCTTCATCAGGTCATAATCTCTCATCAACCGCAACCGGCATCGTGTTACCAGCAAAAAATCAAATAAAAATCGGATTTGGTTTTTGGCATAACTAGAGCACTTACACTTCCGTGTAGCCTGGGCTTGAATCCCTGCAATTGCATAAATTTCCGAATGAATCGATTCCTAAAAGAGGGTATTTTAGTGGTTACTTGAACTGCGATTCTCGTTCCTCGAAGAGGATAGTTAACGTTTGACCCACTTGCGCCTTTTATCAACAACATACTAATGTCAACATAGGTTTCCTCACCAGTCTTCCTCCGCTCTATAAAAATACTACCTACACCCAAATGTCCAGCTATATTATGTAATGCAAGTACATCGGCTGCCGCACGCATATCATCATTAGCAAAAATCTGCATATTTATGCACTTCTAGGGTAATTTTCCGTAAGCTCTATTTCTTGAGATTTGCGTGTAGCAAGGTTCCTAGCCGCACATGGCACTACCAGGTGATGAGGCACCTGCACCTCCTGGGAATTGTAGATTCATCTAGATGCAGGTGGTGCGAAGAAGGGGATGAAACTACATCCCACATATTATGTGAGTGCCCTGCTGTGATGAGGACTCGAAATTGGTACCTGGGGTCTCCATTTTTGGCACCCAGGGAGGTAAGAGAAATCCCCATTGGGGACCTGTTGGCCTTTAGCAAGGCGATCGGTCTTTATGGGTGATTTCCTTAGAAGGGTGGTTGGCACAGTGGGCCAATAGGTCTAAGTGCCTCAGGTCCTCCTTGGAGGAACTCCACCGCAAAACAATCTAATCTATCTAATCCTAGCCGCACATCCTTAGGGCTCGGGTTCGGATCCTGGCTTTAGTAGAAATTTTTCATCGGTATACAAGTCCGTACTTGAGTGCCCTGTGGAGAGGCCTTCAAGTACAGTACTCAGCCCTTCTGATGGGATGTTAAACTGTGGACCCCTTGGCATCTTTTGTAGTAAGCCTGATCTCCATCCTTATGCTAACACCGACTCCGGATTTCTCTCCACCCTTCCTCTATTCTCTTAAAAATACACATCTTCACCAAATTACTCATCAAATATCTAAGCTGTGGATTGTCACCCCCGATAGAAAAAAGCAACATATTTTTTTGATAAACGGTTTCTAATGCATAGGTTTCATGTTCCTTGACAATGTGACAAGGAAAAGTTTTTTCTCAGGGGATGATGGATACAATAATGGGCAATACGGGAGAATAATAGCTAGTCTACTAGCAGTAAAGACTGAATAGAAGTAAGGCAAAAACATGAGGAGTGCAGCACCGAAAGGATATCACCAGTATCAAAGGATATTACGATTAATACGATGATGTTTGCACCGTCGTAAAGCGTCGTTTCCGCAAAATCAGAAGCAAGAAGTAATGCAGCAAAAAAAAAATTTACAAACTAGAAATCAACTTTCAGAATAGGTGAAGCACATCATGAGTATGGAGATGAATAAATAGGTATTTTCCATTCTAGCCTTCTTAGGATTATGGAAAATGTAATAATTTTAACGATGATAAAAACCTGATTACAAACGTTACAAGTTATTAAAAATAAAATGTAAAAGGGTTGTTAAGTTAGCTGAATAGCCGATCTAGAGGGGACATTCTTGCTTAGCTTAAGTGCTGAGAAGAATAAATAAATCACCCGCTGTCATTTGCAATAGGGTCGGGAAAAGCAACACTTTAAGGCCGCGTTTCAGAATCAAAGCCTGGGAATTGTGGAGGGTTAGGTGAACGCTGGCTAAGTTGACGTTTAATGTCAGGCAGGCCTTCGGGCTGCTGCAATTTTGCGTTTTGAGGGTCCAAAGATGAATGAAGAAGAGTGGGACAAAGGAAAATCAAGTCACATCAAAACGAGGACAAAAGCTTGGAAAGCAGTGACTCACCGAAGAAGATATGGGCTAAAGAAAGCGGATTGAGCCGCTGAAGCCATTCAACATATTGTTGAGCGACCTTGATGTTCACGATACGCTCTAGAAACGTCAGGACTTTTTAAAGCAATGGCCATGGATAGAATGGATTATGAGACTTTTAACGACCTAAGTATCTTCTTTCGTGATAGGATATATTATTAAACATAAAACAGGGAGCATGAAAGCATTTCACAATGTTATTTTTATATTTTTTAACTCGGATAAAGTAATTTAATTCATCCTCGTTTAAAAATAGTCAAACGTATCACATCTTCTCTCTTAGCCAACCGTAATTTTGCTCGTAGTTTTACGCGAGCGTCAAGGGTTGTCAATGGCACATCAGAATAAATACCTGAAGTTAATCACCGTGACCGTTTTTCAATCGGTATTTCGGGTATTTCGTCCCCTTTACACCGGATCAAATTTTGGTTGTCGATTCGTTTAACTAATCATACATTTTAGATGATTATATTGCGAGGCTAGAGATTGTTTTGCGGCCATCACATAAACAATTAGTCAGCTCCCAAATTGGACTTTGGACCACAAATGAAGATATATGGATATCCACGTCCCGGATGAAAATACTACAGTTGCACTTCACTAAATTTAGCATTGTGGCTTCAAGACAGCGAATACTTTGCCTTTATACTAAAAGATGCTAGTAGTAGACACAAGTAAGCTCACCGAATGTTGCAATTATATATTAGAGAGAGAGATACGATAGCAGAGAAAACATTTAAAAGGTACTCCACCTATGCCTAAATAATTAAGTAATAGGGATTCCCTTCAATTTTCCTATCAATAATATAACCACAGTTAAACTATAACTGCGGTTTTGGAATTTTAGCAGTTAGTAGTGCGGAGAAAAATGCGAAAGAAAAATTGGTGTTTTCCCTATCTTTTAACATGGGAATCCAGCTGCTATGAAAATTTGTTTGCGTTGCGAAGTAAATGTGTTTACGTTTTTGGTAAAGGGACAAAAATTGAATTGAAGAAGTTGAAGAAAGTAAAATTAGTTTCATCAATCATTTTGTAAGTAGGAAAATATAAATTGACGTTTTCCATGTGCAGATAGTGAAATAAAACAAATTTTGCCTACCGGCCCCCATCTTGTGTATGAAATGTGAATATCAAAGCTAGGCGTTTTGAAGTACTTTTCTAATAGCTGAAAGAAGGTTATTAAACGTTTATAACATATTAATTTTCGTTGCTAAAGCTCAAAAATACACCCACCATGTTAAAATTATCAATGGCTGTCCTACACCCAAACCATTCCTTTTTTTTATCAATTTGGCGTTTTTAAGTACTTTTCCTATAGTTGAAAGAAGGTTATAAAAAATTTATTATGCATTAATATTTGTTGCTAAATCAGCAAGTTAATTCGAATATATATTACTTTTGTAGCGTGACTATCAGTCAGTCAGTCATTCTGTATCCGTTTTGTTTTGTATTCTCTCGCAAGTTTTGAGCTAAAAGAGTGAGGTTTGGTGCGTTGAGTGTGGATTCTCTGTCTGTATGATTTGGTTGTAGGTTTGAAAATTTAGCAGTTTGTGGTATAGAGAAAAATGCAAAATAACGTGGTTTTTGAAAGTGAGAGACAAAATATAGTGAAAATATTGTGTTGAAAAGAGTACAAAAACATATAGGGTAATTAGAGTGGGACACACTTCTCTATTTATAAAATAGCCATTTCCTTCTCTCTGCATACGAAGTGCTAATGAAAAGTGCCTGCAAAGCAAAGGCACCTGGCCTGCTAGTGGTATATTAATTTTGTAGCGTGTCAGTCCGTCATTCTGTATCCGTTTTGTTTTGTTCTCCCCCAAGTTTTGAGCTAAAAGAGAGGTTTGGTGCGTTGAGTGTGGATTCTCTGTCTTTATGATTTGGTAGTAGTTTTGGTTTGTTAGCAGTTTGTGGTGTAGAGAAAAATGCAAAAAACGTGGTTCGTAGAAGGAAGTTGCATATACAGCGCTCCAGGTTGGTTAATTAATTTGAGGTATTCTCCGAAGGCACCGGTCGGAGAGAAGTGGGAGTGTTGTCTTTAGAAAGACGGAAGTTAAGCTCATTGCTTACGCGTATTTTTATTTTGTTGTTTGACCGAAAAGTCTGAAAATTTAAGCACGAAAAAATGGTGTTTTCCCGATCTTTTTACACGGGAAACCAGTTTCTATGCAATTTTGTTTGCGTTGCTAAGTAAATGTGTTTATGTTTTTGGTAAAGGGGCAAAAATTGGATTGAAGAAGTTGAAGAAAATGGAATCACTTTTTACAATCAGTCACGTAGGTACGAAAAGATTAATTGACGTTTTTGATGTGCAGATAGTGAAATAAAACAATTTTTGCCTACTGGCCCCGACCAGTATGGTATGTGAATTTCAAACCTAGGCGTAGGTATTGAAGTACCTACTTTTGTAATAGTTGAAAGATGGTTATAAAACGTTTATTGTATGTATTAATGTATCTGCTGATTTAGCAAAAACATGTATTAATGTTTTGGCTAAATCAGCAGGTTAATTCCAAAAACATACACCCAACATTTTAAAATTATAAATGGCTTTCCTACACCCAAATCACTCCGTTTTTTTATGAATTTAAAATAAAACGTTCACTTATATCTCCCCTTAAAAGATAGATACAATTATCTTAAAATTTTGCGACTCTCTCGATTTGATAGAAGGCGGAAGTTTTGCCTTCATCTTTGCAGCAATGACTAACCGATCGTCGAAGAGACTGTATTTCAAAAATGGTACTCTTCTCAGTCTTCTACAATGAGCATTGCACATAGGAATGAAAAATATGAATGTTTTTACTCTAAATGTTAACTTATGTTTCACAAACTAGTCCAAAATTGTTTTCATTCCCGGGAAACGTATACACATCCACATTTCCAACTGCTCCCACCAAAGTATTGCAAAAATAAAGTAAAAACACAAAGTCCACCTCAAGAACACACCGGACAGAGACCGCTTGCAAAGCAGGCAGCAGGTCTGCTAATATTACTTTAGGTTAGCTAGCATTGAATTGTTATCGATAGCGTCATTAAATGTTTTTTCGAGCTGCGATACGTCCCCAACATTCTCCCGTACCATTATTTTCTGCCATCAACTTAAGAACGATTAAATAAACGTTCTGTGCACTTGATTGAAGAATCGTCCTCCACCAACAGGCATGAATATGACGAGTATGCAACTAATCCACGTAACTTATAAGATAAGCTCCATATGTATTAACCATACTACCACAGGAATTTCACCTCAGTACTTCAATATACGAAAAAATACGTGGATGCCAAAGTAAGGGAGTATTATTCTTCACCAAGAACGCACCCGACAAGGAAAAATATTTTTTTTCGTAAACTCATGAAGGGATTGCTGGATAGAGTGGGGTATCCATGGCAACATAAATACAAACAAAAGGGACTGTTCCGCTTTCGGAAGATGCATTTCGCACACAAAGAACTCATTCATTAGGCCAGGCTACAACAGCTCATACTACTGACATCATTCGTAAACAAACCGCCCGTGATATGAGTTGAGTCAACAGTCAAATAATACCAGATGCTGCGGGACACGTTGAACACACTCACCGGACCGGAATCACCACCACGTAGGCATACATCGTATGTATGCCTACGTGGTTTGCACGATACAAATAAAAACAAATATACACTTTTAATGACATATTATTCAGCGAGGTAACATAAAGAGTAGAGGTTAAGATCATTGGCCGGAGAATTGCGTAAAACGATAATTTATGCTCCGGAATATCGTAAGGAAATATCGGGAGGCTAGAGAAAGGATTGAACGTCTTAATGAAGGCGTAGATATCACATTCATCCGAGATTAGTAGGAAAGTTTATCCTTATCTACCATACCAACCTCCAGATTCCACACAAAGTCACGTGAGGTGTTGCCAGAGCAACGACAAAATCAACACGCTCGGTAAGGGAGTACATAATGAATGCTGCATGGGCTTGTAATTAGTTGGTTTAATTAATACTCCAGACATGCAATCTCGCCGAAACCCACCCCAACTTTTTTCTATTTAAAACGTTGCATAAATAACTGCTTCATTTATAAATTTATATGCTTTAATGCATATTAATATAGATCCTTTTTGGTTTACGATGTGGAAAAACTCGCATGCAAAATGCTGTGGAAAAAATTAATATTTTCCTATTCAAAGTTACTGATGGAAGTTCAGAGCCAAAAATATTTTTAAAAATAATGAAAACTTATGTTATTTAGCATTTCAAATGAAATATCGAGGTTCATTGATTAAAAAGAGACCATCTCGAAACGCATAATAGCAGAAAGGTGGAAAATACTTGGTTTATGTGAAATGCTTTATTGAATGCTTGGCTAATATTCCATATTGAATGTGATAAGGGAATAAAATTATTTTCTTATAAATGAAATTTAACGTAATGGTAACGTAACGTAATGCATCGATTGCAACTGCTAAATTTTATTAGAGTTTTAGAAAAAGTACGACTGATTCATCGTTAACAAAGTCAACTCCTTGGTTTACAAGTGACCGGTTACCAAACTTAACTTTTCCATTAAATTCTCCTCCTTATATCTCAGATTTTCTGCTAATACAGACTTACTTTATAGCTAAGTAACACATCTAATCGTGAATTCTTATTTAACTCTAAATACAGTATATATAGAGTTGGATTATATTTATATGTCACGTTTAAGGGGATTAACAAGCAAATTTTCAATAATCTAGCAAGAACATTATAGACTTTTATTTAGAAACGAGATTAAACGTTTAAATTTGAAATTATTAGCAAAATTCCAAATTCAAATGTTAATTAGAGATTCCATTATCAAGGATTATAAAGGAATAAAATTATCATCACCGCGGTGTTATTTCACCAGAATTTTCATGGAGAATTAACAATAATTGGTATAATTTTTGGGAAAAATAAACAAGTACGACACTTTTTCACAGTGGTAAGCGTTGTCAAACCTAACCAAAAAAATTAATACATGGGATGTCCGAGAAGAACCTTTGAATGAATAAATAATTAAATCCATTTCCACGGCAAAGTTTTTTACCGATTGCATATTTACTTTCCTTTGATGCTCCGGTAACTGTACACACTTGATTTTGAATATGGAATCACTAATTTTTTGACGTCTTAAAAAAAGATTAGGTACGATTTTGTTAATTTAGTCTTAAAAAAAGATTAGGTACGATTTTGTTAATTTAGTCTTAAAAAAAGATTAGGTACGATTTTGTTAATTTCGTGCCAAGGAAATATTCAAATATTTAGCATGGAAAGGCCAGTGAATCTGGTAAACTTCTGAATTAGACTACCTTCAACAATTGTGTGTTAGCCAACTTCCAGGAACTTTTGTCAATTCAATGCTCTTAGGTTTTATTTGTTTTAGTATCCCAACAACAGCATGACAAAAGGGAAAGCAAACCTGGCAAGGCAAATATTTCGTTCGTGGTTAACCCCCACGTTTAGTTAGCCACAGAGGTTACCGGAGGGACTAGAAAACGCCACATTTAAGCAACGATAAATCGGATTTCTTTCGGTCAAAGAGGCTAGAGAGAGTAATTGGAGAAGCTTGGGGTCTACTTCGATGTGGAATGTTCGTCTTATTCTCCCAAGTTTAGACTGTAACCTCATAGTTCGGTCCGCATTGGTGGGAAATTTCCTGAGATTGTGATTTAAAATTTCCTCATACTTCCGTACACCTTATTTATTTTTGCCCCATGGTTAAAACTCATTGGATTCATTGAGCTTTTGAGCATCGCTGATAGCTCTGAAAGAACCAACAACCTAGACAGGGAGTGCCAATCTTTTACTTCTCCCACCTTCTCTCCTGAATGAGAGCTAGACATTTTTACGTCTCCTGACTCTATCTCGTGTCCAACACCAACTTTTTCATGAATATTCCACCCACGATCCACCGCTCTAATCCGCGGAGACGACGTCACAACTGCGATACCACTCCATCCATCAGGGTATCACAATAATTTGATTGCCAAAAATATTCTCACAAAAGACGGTTACAAGGAGCCATCGTATATCATCTATTAAGCATGTATCACCTACTTCATGACCTCTCCAGAAACGTGTGAAAAGTGAAGGCCGTGCCAAACCCGATGTGGAAAATACCATGTTATGTTGCAATGTTATCTAACTATGTGGTATGATAGCTCTCGAATGCCTAGGCATTCAAACGGGATTCAACCAGAGGTCATCTTATTAAAACTTGAGGTATTGCCTACGACTCTGGTTTGAATATACATGCAATGAGCACTCTGCAAGCCACTTCGAAGGAATACAGGGTAAATGACGTAACAATAATAATCGCCAAACATGCACATCATGCATTTAGTAATGTTTGCAATACTACTGCAGCAGAGAAAACTATTAATATCATACTTGACCGGAAATACTAATTTCACCGTTAACAAAACACGACAGGAATTGTTTAGGAAATACACACAAATGTGTAACACACAAGCGTTGTCACTTAAATAATTATTTTGACGGTTTCAACCTCAAACAAACTCGATTACCCTCACAGCCTTCCCGTGAAAATATTTACCTCGCAAAATTGCAATTATTACCGACATCCAATGTGTTAACGACATTCAAACTATAGAATTGTAGATTGCATATCATAGTATTGTGGCATGAAATATTTTTGTAGAGTGAGGTTCTGATGCGAAACATGTCAAATTCATGACGCAAAATATCGAATCCTGCATAAATCCGTGTGCAAATAATTTACATTCAGCAGTTTCCTCGATAAACCTCGTTGGTGGACAACCTTAAGTGAGCCAGATAAGCCCTCGTTTGCTATTGGTCCTCCCTTTAGCGGAAAGACCGGAGATAACAAACTACCCACGCCTTCGTGGGAACTCCGAACCAGCGACCTTTAAATTGATTGGAGGGTTCAGTCAACGGTCAGTTACCCATGAGTTTTGCCAAATCGATTAATGCATTCGAACCAAAAATAAATCATCCTGTAGAGAATATTTGGAAGCTCGGATCTAGAGCTTGCTGTTAATAATAATTACTATACAGCTAAGCCGTACAAATCGAAAATATTGATAAAACCCGTCATATAACTCCAAAACACAGAGCATCTAGTCCTACATTATATTTTTATGACCCCATTCACGAGTTCATTAAGTAAATCTTCAATAATTTAGCATCAGAATTATGACATTTCATTGAAAAACGTCATTTAAAATGAAAATTTGTAGTGATTAGCATGATACAAATTTGAAATGCTAATTAGAGATTCAAATAAATAATTACAATCATGGTCACCACGGTGATATTTCGTAGGCATCGTCACGGAGAAATAACAATAAATAATATAATTTTTCAATAAAAATAAACTGGCGAGGCTCTTGTTTTTTTTTGTTTAAGCCTTATGCCACATAACCAAAAAAGAATAGCTTGGATGTGCATTCAGAACATTTGTATAATACCAATAACTCCTTTTCCACGCCACATTTTTTCTACCTATTGTATTTTCATCTATTCATGATGTGTTTTTTTCTATACATCCGTTATCTGTACATAGATGATTCTGAATATGAAATATCTAAATTTGGCACTGCATAATAATAGGATAGGATACATAGATGTCATGCCAAGAAAATATTTATGCATTTAACATGGAAATGTCGGTAAATCTGGCATCATTTTAATTAGATCGCCTTCAGTCACGCGCGCTGTCCAACTTCCAAGAAACATAGTTATGAGGTTTAAATTTTTAAATTGTTTCAGCATTCCAACAACAGAATAAAACGGAAAGCGAACAGGCCAATGTAAATATTTACTCCTTGGATAACCCCACGCTTTAGCGTGGGTAATGCAAGTTAAAAAACCAAAGCATCGACAATGCATCAACATAACTTGCCGTTAAACTATAATAACCAATTCCACAATGCCGCATTTCTCCTCACTATTGGCGTTCGCACAAACTTCACACAAAATCCACGTTATCTCTATCTCTTTCCAAAATCTGATTTTGTTAGCGCACAATCTGGCAGTTCTTTTCGTGATGCCGTCACGATGGCTGCAGGTACGAAATAAATGTTTGTCACAGTAGAAACCACTCTGGATGAATCACTGCTCTCTGCCTTGCGTGAGATAGGAAAGACATTGTAAATGAAGATAATAGGTTCACTAAAAATCTGTACCAATAGTAATTCTTTGGGCATTGTTTTCCCTTCCAACTGAGATTAAAAAGTAAATGTACCTACATTGGAATATAAGAACGACATTCCAAGAGATGATCTTGATCTAAATCAGTTTATCTACATAAAGTGAAGTAATATGTCCTACGGTTTTCATAATATCTTATACACAGTCACGAATGCATTCCCATAGCAGAGTCTAATGAGCATTATCTTGTTGAGAAATTACGCCCTAGAGTTCCTCCCGTTGCAAACGCTTGACATTTTATTTAATGATCTTATTGAGGTACCGCGGTAAAATTAATTGGATAATGCCGTAATATATTAAGCAAACATTATAATACTGAGAAACACGAGGAAAATACTTTTTTACATGACCAAAAGAGCTTTTGTTTTGCAATGCTGCAAAATGGGAAATCTCATTTGAATGTCATAAAATAAAAAAGAATTGATGCCTCAAAATATATGCCTAAATGGCTTATGTTCAAACATGCAATCCTTTATAATTTCAACGGAACCATTCTGCCAAAAAAATATTTTTTTTTATTTGGTAAATATTTAATTTTGAAATCACCAGATATGGGTAACTATTGCATGGTGAATTGAACATAGGAATTTGAGGAGTTTAGTGGCCAAAGGATAAAAATCTGCTAAAAATCAATCACTGCTAGATCTAACGAAAGTTTAAATTTTTACCGTAAGGTAGGGGAATCTAGAAGTCAATCTACTTTCATACTCAATTCTACATGCTTGTAATTTCAGATAGTCATTAATCCTAAAAATCTGGATGGAAATCTGGTGTGAAAGTGGCGCGAAAAACGGATCTATTTTTCGCGTTATCGCAATCTTTATCGTTAACTCTTACCCCTAGAGTAGCGCAGGGTTAACAATTACCGTCTATAAAATTCGCTCCACTGATTTTGATAAGCGATTTGAAGTGCTGTGCGAAAAATTAAGAACGGAGATTACGTTCTCCCTGACATAAGTTAAATCAAAAAATAACAATAACGCTAGCGCCCGCCTTATGAAGATCCATGATCAAGGCCCTGATTACATAGGCATAAAGTGCTAGTAATCAACTCAATATTGCCTGGTGAGTGCCTAGAGTGAATGTTGGGAATAAATTCTCATAGGCACAAGCCAATTAAAACTTAATCGCTTAGCTAAACTTGACATGATCATATTAATTATTCTTACGTCTTTCAGCGGTAAATATTATTTTTGGCACAATATATTTTAGAGGGAGTATTTTAAATAAAATTAAGCTTTGTTTTGCATTGAAATGTCTTTAGTATGAAAAAAGAAATAAGTATCAACTCCACGTTTCACATTCTTCACATTTTGGAATACTGTGGACCAAAAGTAAGGCCTAACGGCTTTGAACTTTTCATTTACAAATATTCCAGCGGAAACTACCGGAGAAGGTAGTATATGAAATTCCATGCAACTTACATAAACAATATTTCAAAGGATTTTTCCGTCCAATACCAGCATTACAATATTCGATTTTTAAACTATCGCCTCGTTCTTTCTCCAGAAGTGCCAATCCAAAAACAACCATTAGCAAAAGCTCCGGGAAGAGGAAGTAAGGATCATTTATCACATGCTATTCATGAGATTTTGCATTCATTCACGTGGATCGGTTTCACTCTCAGATTGTAGTCATTTATTACCCCTTTATGATGGCACAAAGCCGTGACACATGGACCTAGATTATAAAATATTAAGAATAATTGTCGAAAAACGAAACCAAGCAAGCTAAGCTTAATGAGTATGAATGACTGTATCTAAATTGGGATTAAAAAATGATCAACATTTTGCTCTCCTTCCCATTCCATATTTTTAATTGACTTATGATCTGAAACAAACTGTTTTGGCAGAATTAATGCAGGTGTATAGTGACAAATGATTTTATAAGTGTAAACTTCGAAAGTTCAAAGCCAAAGTGCAAATAGGTTTCATAAGCAGCTTATATATTGTTAAGTCAATGAAAAGTGTTAAATCTAGTTATGTGGTAGTTTCGGAACGAGTTTTTCTTCGAGTTTATGGGATGGTTACAAATTTAGTTCTCGTAGCGCCTCAAAAAATAAACAAGTACCTTTTTTTACCGTCCGAATTTCGCCAGATCGTCAGCGTTGGAGTGATAGCTGAAGAGAAAGTGGTGGAACAATGGTAAAAGAGTGGTTTTCACCGAAGACCCTCCCAAGGAGTACGGGTCACGCAAAAACATGCGAACCGTGACCGCGTTCAATGCCTTGATATGACCGTCTTTGTTTTTCTCTCCTCCAAACCAATCGGAGAGTATAAATCCCTCTGGAAAGGTGAGGCTGCTATCAATTCCAAAAAAATGAAATGGAGCGGGTGACTAGAGTGAGAGATGGGACGTTTTTGCTGTCCCTTGAACTTCATTCCGGTTTGCGATCGTTGAATTTTATTAGGAATAGAGCAAAAAATTAGAGGGCTCCTACCAAATTACACCTCTAGAATCCTGAGCTTTCAAGAGAGAGAGAGATCAATATTGTTCATGACTCCAGAGAGGAAGCTCAACTTGAACGCGATAGGCTAACATTTGACCTTGAATTATCGCCGACTTCTCTAAGAATTCCCAATCGTATCGATCCTCTCGTATCCTCATCTTACCATTGGATATACGAGCAACCAATCCTCATCGGCTTGAATGCATCGATATTCTGAAAAGTTAAGTGGAATGCAATCTCTTCAGGGCCAAAATTCGATCCCCAACAGTGGCAGAGATTTGTCAGTGATATACTTGTCCCTATTTGAATAGTGTGTAAAGAGTACTCCAAATACGTTATCCGTCCGTCTTATGTGCAGTTAAAACGAGAACCTCTTGACATAGATCGTAAAGAGTGGCTTCCAAGGTTTTACTACGTCCTTCAGCTTTCTAAAAACCTAATTCTTCCCGATTACTCTACTGCCTTTAACGGCGCAGTATTAATCTAATATCGCCATCTATATTGTGGTGAAGCGTAAGTTGCCTTAGTAACTAACCCATCGATGACCATAAGTTGCCTGGTCTAAAAATGATTACTAGTAATCCCCTCCCCTCTACGCTCTCTGGACGCCTACCTTTGGATCCGCCGAAAGGGTTACAAGGAAGGATCACCAGCCAAGCGGGGCACCTCCATACTCATCCTTGGCCTAGATGGTTTTTAGCAAGATTACAATATACAGCCCCGGCCTCAGAGAATACTTCAGGTATTTTTCTCGGCATAATAAACGAGTTCTTGCTATCCGACACACGATATTAATAATTTCCCCAATATCAACGATGACACGTACCCAAAATTACAGCAACAAAAATCAAGCATGTTAATATTCTCTCCAATCTGTTTGTTCCATCAAACTTCGACTGGTAAAGCGTGAATTTCCTTTGTGCTATCAAATTTCAAATTTATTGCAAAAGGTAATAACCATGCAATTAAACCCTTTCTAAAAAAGGATTTACTTTCAAATAATTACATTGAGACTCAACATTTTCTAGTTATTCATCTGATTTCGGATCGCGGGGAATATATGGGGAATAAATAGATGAATCGGAAAAGAGGCAACCTGGAGGCTGAAGATTAACATGAACGGGTATACAATTGGAGGTACGGAAAGAGATCTGTTAAAGAAAAACGGGGAGGGTTTGAGTTTTGGGAGGAGTGAAATTATAGGGTTGCATTTGAGCATCTCGCAGCTGAGCCTAAAGCCACCGAGTGCGTCCACCGGGTTGCGGATGGTGGGTCGACCTCTAGATATAGAGGTTAACTGAGAAATAAGCGAGTTTACTCCTCGAATAAGCAGTCGTGGACAAAAAGCGACGGCATTCCGAGGGTGAATTTGGTTTATCCCTGGGTACGGTAGGCCACTAAATAATACAGAACCTTTGAAGATGCCGTGACTTGGTGACGGAGGCCGCCAACAATTACGCTTCCCATCACCCCGAGGAGAGGGCAGCAGCTCTTCTTTACATGAGTGAAGGTGGAGACCACAGTGGTCGGTACAGCGACATTCATTTCACTACAGGCGTGGTAACATTTACTTTAACGGCTGTAGTACTGCGATGTGGAAGGCAAGGGGAAACCACCACATTATTATCCCGAGGAGTCGTAGCTACTCTACTCTTTATTTCTTATCAAGACGTGATGGAATCGATAGAAGTTTCGAGTGGAGGACTGCGTCAATCCAATCCTAAAAAAAATCCTAGGATTGTTGATCCATGATGATGATTCGGGCGTTGGGATGATTTGACGATGATTTTGGCGTATTCCTTCTGGTTCCTCATTTTATATGAGTTGGGGCTGTGGGTACGGATGAGTACCGTGGACTCCTTCCATCGCTGTTTTGGTCGAGATTAGGAGGGTTGAGAGAAAATCTTTTTCGGGTGTTACGGGGGTGTGGGGGCTGGAGAGTTTGTGCAGGTTTTATTTTTTCCGCAGGGCTGAGAAGATGTTTTGGAAGGAGTCTTAGGAAGGATTTTTTGAGGAAGTAAGAGTCCTTTTTTGAGAAACACTTGTGGTTCGGAGTGTGATTTAAAATTGATGGGCTAATGAAAGAGTATGGTCAAAATTGGGAAACGGCTAAGAAATAAATTTTTGCTGAGGAGGGATATATCATTGGCTTGTCGCTTAATAAATTCTAACAATCTTGGATTCAACTTTTTATTGATGGTTGGGATCTATCATTTGTTTGTCTACCATTGATATCACTTCTCCATTTTTAGACACCTTTTGTGTTCATCCATCCGGATAGAATAACTCCTTCTAGGTCTTTCTAGTTTCTCTTAGATATTTGCATAGGCTAGAGCAGCAAGTGAGCTCATACACGTAGATTTTTCATTTTACATCCACTTTTTCTTTGTGATGTAGTTTTTTTAAGAATCTTTGAGGCTATTTCGTTGGATATTTTGCCAATATAAAGGATTTTGCACAAGAAATGGCTAGTCGTTTTTCATCTTTATCCTCAAAATCCCGCGCAAACCACTATAAAGGTGAGTGGAGTATTCACCACCCATGAATTTTCAATCAAAAGAGAATCAAAGTTACACTTACAGCCATGAAGTCATGCAAAAATACTACACATCTACATTATACTCTGCAAGTTACATCAAGGGTGTATGGCAGGGAATAAAGCGAGGGGTACCTCATTCAAAAGGAAGGAATAGGAATATATTTACTCATCATCTTCATGTATGACAATAGAAAAGATAATACCTTTTTTAATCATCACTGATTTCGATCTAATAGAATCAAGATACTTTTTAGGCAAATCACATCATTGACCTGTGTTAATGTGAAATTAGGTTTCATCTTGAACTAACAAATACTTTGAATGTGAGTGAAACACAAAATGCTGGGTATGGGACAATGTATTTCCATGATTAGCTCGTGCTCATGCAGGAAATGAGACATATAAATTAATTAATCATACTCTATCCTACAGGGATAGTGTATGGAAAATCATTTAGCTTAGTGGATGAGAAATATGTTAGGGATGACATAGCATATATATATATAATGCTTTGAGAATATTCTCAAATCCGAGTTAATTCTAATGTTAATGTTAGTAGGTTGTAAAGCCTAATTAAGGCCTCCGGTAATAAAACTGACTAATAAGTGGGGATAATTGTAATATAATGACTATTTTGCCGAAGGGCAAGTTCGTGCATGCACTACCTACAAACAACTAACAGATAGAATACCACTACTTTGAGTAAATGAGAGTTAAATATTCTAGAGATACGTTTAACAAATTTTAGTACCTAAAAGAATTTAAATAATTATTAATTTATCCAATTTTTTAAGATATTTTGGTAATTTCACGTCAATCTGACCAGAAAATCGGGAAAAATGACCCTTAGGGCAACCGATTTTGACCAAACTTGGCAAATCGTCTTCATTTGATATGATTTAAAATTCTTAAAAAATTTATAAAATTGTTTATATTTTACAATATAATCCATTACTATATTTTTCCAATTCAAGACCTTTGAAATAAGCTTTTTTCCACGTCTGTAGCTTTAAATGTTTTGGAGATATATCGTAAAATAAGTAGTGAATTTTGCAAAATTCGAATTTGTTATAAAAGTTTAAAAATAATAAAATCCAAATGCACTTCTCCATTAAGATCCAAAATTCTTTACTACTTCTGAGTGAATCCTTTGATATCCGTTATGGGTGGCAATCGTTCGGAATTTCCTGTTATTATTTTCTTCGTGTAAGATTATTTGGGTATTTTGGAGTCTGTATTACATACGCTCATTTATTTTCCAAGTTACTGTTCAAACTGCTTCGGGCATCATGCTCCGGTATTAAATAATTTTCTAGTTGTCTCATCTCTGTCCACGTTTTCACTGCATTCGAGAATCTACATTTGTCTCCGACCGTGTTTCTGAACTACACACAACGCACCAATTTTTTACATTTTTTAACTTCTTTTCCTAAGGAGTCTAATTTCCCAGGGGATTATGTTGATACGATGACGACTCCTGGCCCCTTGTCATAAGGGCCCGGGTTAAATCTCCAGAAGTAGGATTAGAGGTTATTTAGGGATATACCTGTCTCCCCTTGAGTTTTGCGAGGAGAGCTTTTCAGTTTCAGGACTCTGTCTAGCGGATGGGAAATTTAACTGTGGACTCCTTTCGTCTTTTGTTAAGTTTGCTAATGCAGAATCAAGTTTCAATTTGTCATCATCTAGAACCATGTTTCAATATGCCGTCATTCGTATCCTAAAATAATTCTCCATTTAATTCTTCTGCGACACAAAATTGAAAGGTCCCCCTCAGCAATCCTCTCCTCACTAACCTTTCTTTTTACAATGCGATCCTTCACGCGGTTCCTGAAGAAGCGCATGGAAAATTTGTGAATTCGAAATTTTTGCAGCACAGTCGAAAAGACCTTCACTCGCAACAACCACTGTGCATAGCCATACACGCAAGGAGGGTTGCCACCTCACCAGGCGTCGTCAGAGGATTACCGAAAATGGCAATCAATTTTAAAACTTTCCTCCGCACGGTACCTTACTCCTACTTTTACTCATCAAAATAACCACTCTAATGCTCTCTGCATACTTTCGGGTGATCGTCCGCGTCCGTTGGTTGGTAGACAACAGTTTCGCTGGTCAGCGAAACTGTTGTCTACCAACCAACGGACGCGGACGATCACCCGAAAGTATGCAGAGAGCATCTAACCCACGCCGCGGAAACCTTCGATCAAATATAACCACTCTAATGGGTTGTAGACACTGTCCTGTGTCATTTTTGACCTCTAATTTTAGACAATTTCGTTAGAGCCATGTTGGTAACATTAGGCAAAATTATAGTATTACGTTCCAGTTTGTTCCTTTGTTCAGTGTAAACAGCATTAAAAAAACTGAGATTTTGATCCTATATTTAGAACCCGGACCAAAATAAAAATTTGCCGTATAGGGTTTAAGTATAAAAAATCGAGATACAAAAAGGTCAGAATTTTAAAAAACATACAACCTTGTTCCATCCTTTTGCCAAATTTCATACGGAAGTGGCTAAAATTAGAGGTCAAAAATTACGCGATCAATGGGATACTCCATATAAGACCGCTACATGTGAAAGTGTTGTTCTTCAATAAAAGCAAAATACCTAGGGAGTGAGGATTCAAATGATTCTGAATGATCCTCCCAATATTCAACCGCTTTCCATCTAATTTAAACGAAGCTGTTGTGATAATCATATTAAATAATTCAAAATTTTATCGTATGTAAAATTAAATTACGGGTTCCCTACATTTTTACATACATGGACCAATAGATTTCTATTGCCCCAACATTTATCCATTGTTATTTGAAACGAATATACCTTAATGTTGTAGTCGTTGTTCAGAAAAAGAGTTAACAGCAAATAAGTAACAGTGATTTATTGACAATTTCGACCTTCCAGTGATTTAAACATGAATGACTTCGTAGTAGTAGGTTTGGGGTTACGAGTGCGTCGACAACTAAGGTAATTATCACCACGCGCAATCTTCGCGTAAATTCACGCGAATAACTTCGTGTTTAAATCGCTCTTTAAAGCGTATTAAAAATAAAGTTCTTCATGCATGAATCGCTTGTACGCAGTACATGGAAATGCTGCAATGCATAAAGTTCTTCATGATTAAATTGCTGCATATTTATTGAAGATTTTTGTCCTTCCAGCGATTTAAATATGACGTTCTTCGTGTTCATATCGCTGTTCGCAGAGGGATGTTCTTGAAAATCAAGGCTTTTGAAAAAGGTTAAATAGAAAATGGCCGAAGGTATATGCAGTCCAAACTCCTCAGGAATTTTGACAGGAGGAGACAATACTAGACGCAAGGCTTTTCAAGACTCGAAATACACGCACGGTTGAGGGAGCAATTGCCGAAAATGGCGGCCGGCACTCCCCGCGCCTCTCCAGACCCTTGCTCCTCACCCTCTCCCATGCCCTTTTCCCCAAAATCTCCCCGGTGGGGGAGGAAGTATGAGAGTTCAGCAATCCCTCCCTCCGAGGAAGTCGCTCGGGAAAAAAGCGTGACTTAGGCAGATGGAGGGGAGGAGGATTTTTACTGTGGGGACAAAGGGGGTGGGGAGGGGGAGGAAGGGAGAGCGAGAGGAGGGGGGAGGAAGGAGGGCGGAAATCCGGCGGCGTAATACTCTTTCCTCGCCCTCCGTGCGTTGTCTTTGCGCTCTTCAAATTCTTGAAAGCCACAATAATCCTCGAGAGCGCGGCTTGGTCCGTGTCTCCCCGCCTGCCAAGCCAGACGGTGGCGTTTTTAAAATGCTTTTGTGGATTCTCATCGGTGGATATTCACCCTCACTCCCTTCCCTTCTTGTTCTCGGGGAGAGAAAGGGCAGGGACCCTCAAAATGAATGCAGAGATGGGAAGGAGGGATGTAAGCAGGGTAGAAGGACAAAATGGAGAAGGGGAAAGGGTAGCGGGGTAAGCTCGCAAGAAACAAGGGGTACTCCATAGAGCTACGGAAAGAGGAAAAAATGTAATTGCAGGTTAGTCATTTGATGCAAAAGAGACCGTCACAAGCACATTCATTTCAAACGAGAAGGTTTCTTTGAAAAGAGGTTTATGAAAAAATAGCAGGCCAGTCACGAATCCAGTAACGTTACGAGTACGCAATGGACATGGAGTTCAGAGAGCGGTCACATTCATGGAAAGCAAATCATGGAGTTTCCGGCAGATTTTTCTCTCTCCCTTGCGAATTTTCCTCCTTAACTTAGCTTAACAGAGGCAGGTGGAGAATGCTTGTCCTAAATTAGGCTGGCTCATTTAATATATAAGGAGGCGGAGTTGAATAAATTCCTAAAATGTATTTTATTCAAGCACGACTAGAGAAATTTGAAATACACGACGCACACTTATTGGGGACGTAAATATGAAGGCAGTTGAGATCAAAGACAGAAACGGAAAATATAAACAACAACGACAAGCACGTGCAAGGAAGCTTGAGTATGGGGACCAAATGCGGAAAAGGAGGCCAAGATATTTTTCTGCGTGCACCCAGAACGCCCATTGCAACGGGTAGGATAGAGTGAGAAGCTTGGAATTTCATTTCCAAAGGCAATGAAAAAGTCAGTCTCTAATTAGATATTGAAACAAAAAACCCTGACGCCGCCGCATGCTTTGTTCTCGGCCGCCGGCTCTCAATGCAACTCACAGAAAAATCGGTCTCAGAGAAGGCTAGGAAAATAACCTGTAGCCGAGTGGGGAAACTGATGAGCGATGCATTTATTTAGCCAAGGGGGACATTAAACTACAAAGATGAAAGTTGGAAGTGGAGAGATGTGAACGGTCTGAAAAAAAATGCCGGATAAAGAAAATACTTCACCACACTAACATTCAGGCCCACCGATGATGACGGTGTCCTTAAAAGCCGGCTGTAATAACCTGATCATGGATCGATGGACCCAAATGGTCCGTAGTGGTGTGTGATAACTAATTCCGACACAGATATGAAATAAATTCACCTTGAAGATAATTTTCACAGTAACCTAGAATTTATAGAGATCTGAAAATTAATACAAAGGTTATCGGTTCGATTCCGGGTCAAGGAATTCTTCACAAATATGTTTTGTTTGAATTCACCCCCTGCCACACATCTTCAGAGTGGCTAGCATTAGGTATTGAATAGATGCAGAGGTTTTTCAGCTCGTCCAAACGCTGCTCATAGTGGTGGGGAAACAATCTTGATAAAGATAACCAGACGCTAGGCATACAAAGAGAGGGATGGGAGAATGTTAGAGGATTGCTTCGAAACTCACCGATGACTCAACTGGAGCATAGACCGTGGAGTTTCCCCATCCCCACATTCTACTCCGCGCCGCACCCCCCAAACAGCATCGGTTTACATGTGGAATTCGAACACGTCACCTTGGGCGCTTCGGGGCGCCACTGGAGTGATCCGCGACCCACATATTTCCCGCGGGAAAAAAACGAATTAGTAATATGTTCCGGCGAAGGACGGACCGGCAGACGAACTCAACGAAAATACCTAGCAAAAAGTCATTTTTTCGACTTTCAGGGAGGAAGTTGTGGATGGTGTATTCGAATTCTACAGAATATGGTCAACAATATACGCTACTACACTGGTATTTACGTTGATCAGAGTAGTCTCTGGGGCCCGTCAAACAATGGAGCGTTCAGGGTGAAAATGCCAGTCGCGTGAAAGCAGTCGATTTCGGAGGTCACGTCCATAGAGGACATATATTAGACAACATGTTCAGCCAAAAAAATGTTATTACATATAAATACAAACCTTTGGAAAGTATGAAAACCTAATATTGTTCGCGATTTATGTTTTATTTACTAATTTTAGTATCTTTTTAAACTTTTACCGTTTTATGTCTTAATTTTGAAATGAAAGGTGCAAAATCGTTTTTTGCATCACTTTGCCCCCCAGAGTTTTTCGCATGATTTCCAAAAGTATTTTATATGCAACATAGTAGTAAAGAAAAATCTTGCTAGTTCTTGAAAGTTTGACCATAAGATTGATTTAAGTAAACCGCTGATGCGCTGACGCGGGCGGCGCGCGGCCGGGCTGGCGCTTAGTATAACTGGTGGGAATCACATTTTTGCGACTATTTTTCTAAGTTGTTGCATATATTGCTTCCTCTACAACAATTTTATCTTATAAACGAACTATTCTTCTCATTTATAACATGATCTCGTGTCTATCCACGTTATACAGTTAGGCTCCAATATTTTCTGTCCTAATATTTCCCTAAAATAGCGCTAAAATAATACAATATAAAACAAAGGAGGTCAAGCAAAGTGAACTAACTCCAGAGAAAGCCTTTTTCATGATTGTTTCTGACCATTTTACGAAAACCAGTACTTGCTCCTTCGAAGGACATCTAAATTACATGGCCAATCCACATATCCTAACTACAAATCTGTATTAGCAGCTAAAAATGCAGCTTACCCTGAGGACGTAACCAGCACAGAGGAGAAGTGCGAGGTGAGTCTGCAAAGTCTCCTGACCCACACGGCATCAAGAATTGTATTTTTCATATCTTCGGAGATTGGTGATGAACTTCAATGTACCCTCATGTGCAAATATGGTTTCGATGGAAGTTCCGGACACTCAGTACAAGCAGAAATGGAAACAGGGAGACGGGGAAGATGGAAGTTTATTCGCAAGTTTTTTGGTACCTCTGCGATTTACTGAAAATGTCACTGGGGAGTAATGAAAATATATTTCTAATTCAATCGTCAATCATCAAAAGTTTCTACGGAAGCCTCCAGTAATTATTTTTGTTCGCAAGAAACATTTTGTGGTCGAATACCCGGCCATCATCTACCCGCTTCTGCCAACCTATACATTTCCGGTGGGTGCAAAGGACAAAATATATTTCCAAATAGGAATTTAAATATATTTTGAAGCTGATTAACACCTTGCAACAGGTTTTAATAGGAAAAATCACAATGAATTTTCATTTGATGCTCACGATGATAAACGGAAAGGTAAGTTTAAATCCAATTCAATGCTACAATAAGATTTAGATACAATTCAATGCTACAAAAAATAGGTAAATTAATTAACGTCTCATTTTTTTCAATTATTACGTCATACAGGTGTGCGGGGCTCTCACGGAAACAAGATATATGAAATGCTGCATGTGGGGCCAGTATATCGGAAATGAACAATTTGGATCAAATGAAAAAAAGAGCAGTGGATGAATTTAAATACTCATTTGGTTTATCCATTCTTCATTGCTATATTCGATGTTTGGTTGCCATTACGTATCACACCGCTTGAAAATCAAGCAATGGAAAGTAAGTGAATTACAAATGTTAAAAAAAAACTTTCTCCATAAAATATTATGCGTGAGAGAAATAAATCTTTGAATCCTTCTTTACGCTAGGTCTAGCGATGGGAGTAAGTAGGCTATGGAAGTAAGGAAGAAAGAAATCAAGCGCCTATTTAAAACGAGGATGAGGCTCAATGTAGAATTTCCAAAACAGGGATATGGGACATCTAATGATGGTAACACGGTCAGACGTTTTTTTGGGGATGCGAAGTTGTTTGCTGAAATCACTGGTAGGTATTCCCTGCAGGTGATTCCGTTGTTCATTTTGGCATCTATGCGCGCAATTGAAGCAAGTAAATACTAATTAATTGTTATAACTCAGTGCCTCAGTTATATTTTCACCAAATTTTAGCCTTACATAAATGGGATGTAATCCATCTGATGCCACATTTTTTCTTTAAGGAATGGACGAGAGCCTAATTCATCGGTTTCCTGTAATTTTGAAGCCTTTGGCTTATGGCCATGAGATAAATGATGCTGTATTTACAGAATACTGTTATTCAACAGCAGATTTGTACGTTAAACGTTATTAGTGGTATTGCATGTCACCCATCATCCACAAGCTTCTAATTCATTCAGCAATCGCCAAAGAAACTGTCCTCCCTATTGGTCATTTGCCCGAAGATGCGGTGGAGGCTAGGAATAAGGATAAAAGAAGATTCCGGGACCACCGAACATGAAAATTTTCAAGGATCGCCACAAACGAGGATCTAATTCGAAGGTTAATTCTTACGCCAGATCCCGTGATATTGACAACATCGGGAGTTCAGAAAAGAAAAATTGTGCAATTATCTGATGAGGTAAGGACTAACTCTAGAGCAATCGAGTGAACAGAGTGCTGAAGAGACTGATGAAGAAATATCATCCGACAATTTGGAGTGTGTTTTATATATTTTCTTAATGTTTGATATAATGTAATAATAATATGCTTAATATATAATTTTTGATACATATATGGAAAAATTGTAGATTTATTACTTTGATAATTCTATTACCCAAATAAAGAGTACATCTGATTAAAATTATACTCTCAAATTCTGCGTTCGGTGATTTATTTTACAAATCTCCCAGCCGCAAATGAGCTTATTGCAATCGGAGCAAAAACTTTGACGTTGACCTCTTGTAAAATAGGAGTTGTGCAACATGTTTTCGCACCATTTCTAAGTTTGAAATACTATAAAAATAATACCTCCATTGAAAATTATGATAGCACTGGTACGGTTTAAAATACTTTCAAATCCACGAGTAGGAAAAAAGGAATTTGATAAAATGTCTGCATGCATATAATTTGAATTTATTATGATAAATTGATTGAACAAATAATCAAATAGAGCAATAATATCAGAGATAAATAATACTAACTACCAAATTAGATTCCATATATATATAATGTATACAAACATTTGCGAACCTAAAAAATTTAATTTGGCTCATATAAAATTAATTGTTTAAAAATTTCCCCAGTATAAACAATAGTAATCACCAAGTATATGCATGAAAAAATCAAATTAAGTTTATCGGATGTATAAATTGTATTAACGATTGCGGAAATTAAGTTAAATTTCATTTGGATTTTTAAATTCATTGTTGCCATAACAACAAAAATATAACAATGCAGGAAAGATAACTTAAAATTTGGAATTACCGGTTCAAAAACCATAGAAATCAACGTTCGCATCAAGTAAGCAAGCAATAATAGCGGCGGCATTAATTTTGGCGAGCTTTTTTTCGATTTGGGACCACTGTGGCGCCGTGTGTCATCAACCGTTCGTGGTTTCCTCGTCCGTCTCTCGTCCGAGTCTGCACTCGCGCCAAAAAGTTCGACCGTTCGAGCGCGGTTTGTCCTCGGGATGATTGTTAACCCTTGCTGCAACACACAGTCACGGTGAGGAATGCACGTCGACTCCCACGGTCCGATAATCGGATATTTGATTTCCAAATTCCCGGACCGGAAACTGTTGACCTCCGCTCCTCCGTTATCGAATTACTCCGGGCAAACATATGCTGGGGGGTGGCGAGTCCGGATGTAGCAATCCGTCGTCTGCTTCTCACAGATTAAAATGGTCGATGCAGGATTTCAGGAATAATCATCTCTAATTGCGCTCACGAGGCAATAGGGAAGACATCTAAAGTCGCAAATTACGAAGAAGAGGAGAAATAAGAAGATTGTTTGGGGATTTTTAGGTAGAGCACACATAATCGTGCCGGTGATTTAATATTTAATTGGCGCAGGTAAAAGTATCAAAATGAGACGGTAAAAAGATCTCAAGTGAAAACGAACCTCCCGATTCTTAATTTTGTACTGCAATAAAACAGAATAAACCAGGCAAAAAGTTTTGAATTTAGATTTTGGGAAGTTATTAAATTGCATTGAAGCATGAAAATGTTTAGATGAGTTGAATTTAAATTTAATAAATAATTGGCAAATTTATTTAGTTATCATTGGCAATAGATCCTTTCGCCTTCAAATTTTTCATTGACATGTTAGTCCTAATTGTATAATGTCAATGAACAATTTGCCTAATTTTATTATTAGAAGCATATCGAGCAAGATGAATCTATTGAAGGGAGGGGAGATTAAGGTGTTCCAATACTGCGGTTAAATCAAAGCAATTTAGTATATAATGAGCATAACTTCCATACCCAGAACTGGATTTAACCGGTGACCTTCGAGTTCCGAAATCTGTTTCTTACCTACCTACCGCGCCTGATTGAGACAGCATCGTACTGAGCAAATCAATCGGATTGCATGGTGCTGAAGTGTCACACCATGATGGTAATTAAGCATTAATAGTTTATTATTCTCCAGTAGGTTACAACTCTCACACACCTTTACCAAAGCTGTGTTTATAAGTATGTAGAAGGATCCTTAGATATAACGCCAAGGAAAGGGAGCATGGGGGCAAATGAATAAGGCTGGGAAGGGAGAGATGAGTTGTTTAAGGAAAATTGGGCTCAGTGGGAATGAAACACAATGAATGATTCATCGGTGTTTTACGTATTTATCCTCACTAACACACGCTTCAGACTGGAAGGAAAGGAATAAGAATGAGAATGGAAGGTTAAGTAGGAAGGGCGGAGAGAAACCCGGGGTCGGCATTAGGCGACTTAACGAGAGGCGCTAGGGTGACCACGTCCTAACGTTCCAACCGACGGACGGAGTAACTCGAATGCTCTCCACGAAGCTCTCAGGTAGGGGCCGGATTACCGATGAAAAATATTTTCACTACCAGGATTCGAACCCGGGTATGTTGAAAGCCCAGTGCTCTAACCACTACAGTAGCCCAGCCCCTCAATAGGAGAACGAATTCTTGGTCAAGAACGTTGAAGAGCTAGGTTTAAGGACGTTGAAGAGCTAGAGTTGGACCTTGATAGAGATGTATAGTATGTATATGTGAAACACAAGTGAAATTCGATCATTGAAAATCGGCCGTGTCATTATAAACAAGTATGCTGACACGATCCACCAGTTTACTGTTCCGGACATTTCCAACACCATTTTTAAACATCCATCATTAATTTTTTTACTTCTGGGACAAAAAGTATCTTTTCACTGATTTCAATTAGATGACTCGCCAAATCAAGCATTGATACTATAGTTATAGACACAATTTAATATGCTTATTAGCTCTAACAACAAAGATTCTGCCAGTCTTCCCCGAGTCTTCAGTTAATACCAGTGGTAATACGATATAATGATTTTGATATCGGCCGGAAGATACACAACGTTCTTTTGCAAATGGCCGAGTTAATTTCCTTAATTTTACTCTTCCACAAAATACGGTGTCCTATTAGTTGTGCGAAATCATTATGTATTTGAAAATGTCCATCCTTATACTATAATATATATCATATAAGAATGTGTATGATGAATTATTATGTATATAATATACATATATATTTATAATATATTCTATTTATATTATAAATCACTCCCTAAAGATGATGACTGAATATAAACCACGCAGGTAAATATTTTCTCAAAAGAAAGACAGCAAGGGAAAGCATAAGAGTAGGAAAACATAGAGTGGAAAATGAGAAAATATTTAGCCCCTTACGTAGCTAGTACGCAGAAGGAAAATAGGGAAGGATGTATGAAAGGATGGAGAAAAGGAAGTTGAGTCGAAAGGAAGACAAAGGAGGAAGTGTTGGGGGATTGAGGTAGGGGAGAGGAAGCTGAATAAAGATATAAGGAGGGGACTAATTGGATGGTGCGGAAGATTAAGGGGTGCTTTGAAGAACGTGACAGAGGGATGAATGTAAGTTGCACGGAGAAGAGGGAGAAGGGGAATTGGACGTTTGGGTGGAGTGGTGAGCGTCAGCATGTATGAAGAACTAAAAGGCTTTAAGCTGAAATAAAAACAAAAAGTAGCACCGAAAAACTTGATTGTGGAAGGCGAGATGTAGTGGATATTATACATGTTTGTAATAAAACAAGACAGCACTTTTTCCACAATTTTTATGTCGGTACGACGCGTTTCAACCATTAGGTCATCATCACTGTTTGGAGATTTTTAGGTAGAGCGGGATTTTAATGGGACCTGATGATGACCTAACGGTTGAAACGCGTCGTCCCGACATAGAAATTGTGGAAAAAGTGCTATCTTTTTTTATTACAAACAAATTGCACCGAAATCTATCACCCATACATTTTCAGAAGTTTACCATAAACAACACCGTAGTACTATAGCATTTCCCATCCATTATATTGATAATGGAATTTCATTCTCTATTCCTGCTTTACTGATTTTGTTGGCGATTTGTAAGATCTCGCCGATGCATCCAGTCTTAAATGTTTATTGCTCCCTACGCTACGAGTAAAAGAACCAGAATTTCTGTTTGATCAACCTTTTTCTTATTTTTTATCAAACGGAGAATTCCATTGCTTGTCACTGTTGTGTCTAAATACTTAGTTTTTATTACCTGTTCTATTTATTTTTATCTACAGCTAAAATACATCTTACCGGGCATGAAGTTAATGTCATACTTTTTGTTTTCTCACTAGAAATCTTAAGTCTATACTTTTTGCACGATGTATTGTGTTGAAACAGGAGTTTTGGAGACCGTATGCTTTGTTATGGCATCCATTATTAAATTAAATGGCAACGGACTTAGTGAGTCTTCCTACCTAATTCCCTCACATGTGTATATTTATTTTTTCAGTTTGAGTTTCTGTATCTTTCACTTTTATTTGGTTTCCTGCTTATATTCCAGTTGTTAATACAAATAATTTCTTGAATATTCCTCTTCCCTTAAGGTCTTTGGTTCATCATTCAGACGTATGTTATCAAATAATTTTTTGCGTAACAGACTTGTATGTCGGCATATTGAATTCAAAGGATTTATGCATGTTATATTATGGTGATAATTGCATAATTGCATGATCATCTGCTTGATGTACGTCATCCTAGTTTATTTTATTCCTTAATTTAGTTTGCAACTGTTTTTGCCGACAATTTTCACATCTACGCAATATGATTCCAAGCCACTGCAAGATTATGTGGCCAGGAGAGGAGGCAATTTTAATGCAACAGTTAGGATATTGATTGATAGTTTTCAGGGTTACTTGTTTCGCCTTTTTTAAACAATGGGATTTGAATACCTCTTGTGGCATTTCCTGATAATCCATGATTTTGTGCAGAATCTGTGTACTTTTTTGAGGCTAGAAAATGCATTTCATGTATTTTTACCGTTTCATTATGATAAATTAGATTTTAACAGTGATATTGATAGTGTAGTCACTTTGAAAAAATGTAGTTTCATCTTTGTTTACCTGATAATTAGTTCTATATTTAGAGTCTACCTCTAATTATATAGTTGTACGGGCCCTTTGGAATTCAAAACTCATAATTTAAAAAAAAAAGTTGCCTTATATTTATTACCGGCATGATCACAGTACACGTTTGCTGATTATTCACCCCTACCATGCACCCTGCAAGAGAGTTGCAGCGTAGTTCGTATATGCAAATGATGGTTCAGACATTGATACTGAATTTTTTGACGAGTCACCCCCACAAATTCTTGTGGTGACTTGTAGAGAACAGCGTAGGAGTAGATTACAAAATAATGAAATGCGAAATATGGAAGTACCCTGTTTTAGTGAGGGGATTTAAAGTTGTGTCCTCGCAAAACAGTATTCATTATCAGCGATTCGTTCTCATCCTTTGTCCACAATTAGTCTAGATTGAGAAATTCAAGTTTTCGAGAAAATTCAATTTTAATTTCTCGTCTAAACTTACAGTCCCTAAGCTCTGAAGAACGTGTATCAACAGTCACCAATAAAAATTCTTACAGCTCGGAAAGCCATCTCCGCTAAACATAGTGCTATCCCATTTACAATTAGCCTATCACCTTATTTGACTTTTGTTTACAGAGTTTAACAATGGTATTGGTGGGAGTGGGTAACTACTTAATTTTTTACTATATTTGTATGTGAACCATTTTTTTAAGAAGGGATAGTTCAAATGAAGTGCCCCCTAACTTACTCTCTTATACTCTCAACTGTAAGTAACATTCTTTGGGGAGGCTTTCAAGGTGTGCAGGGTTGGAAATATCATTACCTCTGGTATGACTTCCGTGTCTGTCCATTCTGCAGGGACAGTAAGAAAGAAGTTAGACATAAAGTCACTACATCATAGACAGACGAGGAAGGAATCGCGGAAGAAAGTAACTTCTTTTGATAGAATGCCCACCTCGTCTGGGCTAACCTACTGGCTATTTCCTTGTTGTTTTGTCCACTGCCAGTAGAACACTGTTAATAATATTAATATTTCGCGGAAACATTTTCCTAGGATGACACTTTTTCCTCTCCGGCAGGTAGCGGAGCGAGGGTTAGCAGATGAATCGGACGAAAGCCGCTCGTGTTATTGAGTCGCGAGCATCATCCGAAAAGCAAAGGAACGGTCGCTCAGAATCCGGTCAGGATCGGCAAATATTTGCACGGGCAAATCTCTCTGGGTGAAAACGACCCACCCACTTAATTTTTGCCCTAGTATTAGCGTACCTTCATCTCCGACGACGCGGTGAAATAAAAAACAAAGAGTGAACAGAGTTGTACACGCGTGAAATGTGTGCGGACCCTCGACCGGAGAATGAGAGACTCGTTGCGTGGCGGAACGGGTTTTGCGAGGGCGGACAAAAGTGGCCAAAGTCCATCGTTCGGGCAGATTGGCGCCATTTCCGAATAAAAACCCTCTTTGTCCTCCCGGGAGGATTATACCCGTGGCAGGCCTACCCCTCGTTTCGTTGAATTCCGGCGTAACGCATTTCATTAGGGTAGGACGGGGCATGGAAACGACTGAAAACCCCGTTCCGTCTACCCAACTCTCTCCACCAATAAGGAAGGGTGACGGTGGGCACAACATGTCGTCTTCCTCCTCCATTCTGGAGTCTGGTATTTTGAGCCAGTGCTCGCAGGAGAATTAGTTCGGACGACCGGAACGCACAGGAGGGGTATCTCCTGGAGGAAAAAGCATCTACCACCGAAGCGGCTTCGGTTTATTCGCTGTGGGTGCCCGTTGAAATTGCGCTACTCGATACGACCAGCCTTGAAATACCCACATGCGGGCCGTAAAAAGGCATACCCTTTGCTTTACACCCTTACCACACAATGCGATAAAACTCTCAGAGTGGAAACACCACTAGGCCAAAAGACTCCCTAGCAATAATCAAAAGTAATTGAATTACTTGAGCGGTTATCTTTGTTCTGCAGAATCACATTTATCAGTGAATTAGAAGGAATCAAAAATAAATTTTCAAGCATTCGTACACAAATAAATTTGACTCAGTTTTCCTTTAATCAGAGTAAATTTTAAAAATATTAGTGATCAGCGGTGGACATTCATACTCTTCATGCTAGCACAGACAAAAATGAGGAAAAAAGATACTTCCCAATGAAAATACTAAACTCTCTTATTTAACAATAAAACGTCACTAAAGGAATAGCTTATACCTTTGAATTTCATTGAAAGATATAATTTATACTTTTCAACCATGGTTTTGGTGAAATAACCCCTGAAAATATCTAGGTGTGGTGACATGTGGTGTAGGGTATCATGAGGACCATATTTCCATGTGGTTGTAATGATACTCTATTTTGTCCATTTTAAAAATTAGAAACGATGGAGGAAAATGGTGGCATTAATGAAGTGAGAAGACATTCGGAGATATTTGAAGACGTGACATTACGATGGTATTACTAGTGTAGTTGTCCAAAACATCGATGCCTTTTCCATGGGTGGGTAACTTTTTAGGGAGTCCCTTAGTCTTCTTTTATGTTAGCCTTCAGCTAACCTAAAAGAAGCTGGTTGACATTGATCAATATGAAAAGCTCTCTGGTTTGTTGACTCTAATTTTCAATGCACTCACCACTATCAAAAAAATTGACTTTTTTGCCCGACCCCTCTGATCCCGTAAATTTAATTCTTTCCATTTTTGATAAATACCCGTTTTTCAGGCTATTCATAAATTATACAAAACTTTATTAATCAAATGATGAGCTCTGGGTTAATGAATCGTCTTCGTTCCTTAAGAAAACCTTTTTAAGGGACAAAAAGTTTTAAAAGATGATCTCGGCAGTTAAATGAAAGAAATAGCAGAAAAAGGGAGGGATAAGGATAAGAGTAGATAATAGCATTTTCTTGGGTATGAAATGAGAATGAAATAGAGACATTATTCTGAAAAATGGGAATTGAAGTGAGGAAGCAATATAAATAGCGAGCAAAAAAAATGTGGAGAAAAAAATGGGAAGAGCGTACATAATGTGAATGAAAATCCGTAAGTTATATCACGTTGAGATAAAAATAATGTTGAACGCATTGTGTTATGCGATAGGAATGATTGAAGATGACGACAGCAGGTTGATAGAGCGGATAAGGACAAACGACGGCCATGATGTGAATCCCAAAAACTATCGTTGATAGCTAACGATATTAAAACGTCATTTATTTACATAGATGATATATATTTTTACATCATTCCAAAAAAGATAAAGAAGTTCTCAGTATATTTGTTCATATGGTATTCAGATAAGAAAATAACAGCATGTGTATCCTTTGAAGAGAAAAATGTCATTTATGTTAAAGCGTATTACCTCTTTTAGGGTTTAAATTATAAAAGGTTCATCAAGGGGTAACTTGACCATTATCATTTTCTTTTTATTGCAATTCAGCCACACCTACACAATGCACTTCTCTTTGCTGTAGTTTCTAGTCATGGTTAATATATGAATTTAAGAGTCAAATGTACTTTTCAGTTCGCACATTACATCCCCTTTAGTTTATTCTCAGGTCCCTCCATGTATTTGAGGCCATCCTTGGACGTAAAGGGACATCATAATCATACTTGAAATCGCATCGACCTTCTAAGGGTAATAAAATGTTTTATGCGCATTTTACTCACGCATTTACGGCTCTGCTCACACATTTCCCCTTTAATGCCTTCCGAGGACGCTGGAGGAAGCGGTGGAGGGGGCGAATATTACTTTCGCGACCTTCCACGGAGGATACATCGTGCACCACCTTTTTACACGCCCGTGAGGTTAAGTACATGTGTGAGAAAAAACGCAATATGTGCTAGTCGCACGTTATACGAGCGGGGAAGGGATTACTCGGACAGCGGCCAGTCACGCCGTCGGACAAGACCTGAGGAATACGTGGGCAGGGGAGCCAGCCACCGTCATCTCTCTCTGTCTCTCCCTGCGAGCCAAACACGGTCGGTCGAAAGCAAAGAAGGAGGTGTTCTATCCGTGGGAGAGGGCTTAGGAGGGTGTTGGAGGGAGGGAGGGAGGAGGCGGAAGGACGGAGTGAAGGCAGGGAATGCCGAAATGCGGACGGGGGGAGAATGGATGAATGGCACCACGACGAGAATGGTGGTATTCGAATGGGAGGAGGAAGGTAAAAGGTTGCGTGCCGCACAGGGTTAGGGAACCACAGGGGAGGCAGGAGCAAGGTCTCCGTGAGCCTACGTCCCACATACTTTTATACCTCATGTCAGGTCTTACACTGAGAAGCAGGGTATTTGGGGTGATGAAATGAGATGAAATATTTTTTCAGATCAATTAGAAGCAAAATAAAGAGATAAATGTCTCGACTTTTTTCCCCCAAAGGCTGGGATTCGCGAGAAAAAAAAATAGAAGCGCGTACAAAGTCACGTGGGTTGCCTACATCCGCCGGCGTCGGGTAATCCGACGGAGGTGTAGTGGTTGTTGAGAACGAGAGCTCTATGAATAGTGTACTGCGCGTTCAAACCTCATCGTGGTATAATTTTATTATTTAGGACATTTTATCAAAACTTTTATCATCTTCAATTTCCTTCCCTTAAATTTGAACACTTTCTTTTTTATACTTTTATTGTGCAAACCAGATTTATAAATGCATCATTCAAAATTGCATTGTAAAATTAACGCAAATTTTCCTCAATTTTGGATATGCTGAAGCAAAAAATTTATCCAATAACTTCCATTAACGCCTACTTCTATTATTTTCGTGTTCAATTTATATGCATGTAAATTGACATGGATATTATAATAATATATCTTTATTGTGTGTCCACAGGTAGCATGGGCGGTATTCTTACGGCAAGACAGTCTTATTGACGGCTGGTTATCCCGAAAACCCCTAAATGTACATTAGATCACCCGATTGATATTTTACGCACTTCTATTTTTTTCTCGCAAACCCGATGGGATAAAAGTCGAAACACACGTCTAATTATTTTTCTTCTAGTGGTACTGTAAAAATTTCATTTCATTTCTTTAACCCGAGCACACAACCTCTCCTCGAATTAGGCGAATTCAAAAATATCGATGATATATGCATATTTCCTCAATACTATGGAATGGGCCGATAGCCGATAATTACAAAAAAATACCACGAGCACATGCGTAACTTCACCACACCCCTGTTCACAGCATTTGACCACAGCACTAATTTTTTTTGCAATATCCTACATATATCCGGCCAAAAAAATGATCTGGACTCTTTGGAATTTTAAAAAGAATGTGTAACCCTGATGTCACTGTCGCCAATGAATACTGCCCTGCTAAAAACCCTGCCACCTCCCACATCCTCTCAAAGGTCACCCAAAAAGCTTTTCCCCAACCCCTCTCCACCTTCCCCTAACACCGCTACAAATTCACTTCCACAGTTATTCCCCTCCAACCAATTACCCCCCCACCATTGCTTCAATTAGTGTATATATACGGAAGAGCTGATTTGTGTTCTGACCTGACGATGATGCTCAATCATCGAAACCCAGGTCGCGAATACTATTATCATTGCTTATAAAAGTTGAACTTTGTAAGTAGTAAATTTGTAAACTATTACATGAAACGAGGACTACCGATATATTTTACACCGTTGAATTCATTTAGATTTTTAACTAAAAACTTGATGAAATCGTTTTGGTTCTATTCATATTTTTCAACAAAACATAACCCTAAATATGTGCGTAGAGAATTTTGCAGGAATTAAGAGTAAAACAGATCTCACTTATGACTATTCTATAAAAACCATGAGCTCTTAGGGATAATGTATTTATTCTTTGCTGATTATTGAAGAAATAATTTATAAAAATCAATTTCAATCAGTTCATTATGTTACAAATTAAAAATGATTTATTTAAAGATGTCTTATATAAAGAGCATCCTTTAAAGCAGTCTCAAATAAATGAAAAGCGCACTAAATATTTCACTTTTGAGGCACCTAGACTCATCCATTACTACACCCATTTTTGGACGCCAATTTTCTACGCATTCGTATATAAGTTACAAGCTTGAGTTTTGAACATCTGTTAAACATCATACGAAGCCATGAAGCAAAGTATGTAATTTTCCCCATCTACAAACGAAAATGTTGTAAAAACGTTTGTTAAATTTTGAATTCCCAAGCTAGGACTGAGTTTTTCATCATACCCCATTACCCCCTGCCACACACCCTCGCGGTGGCTTGCAGGGTATCGTGTAGATGTAGATGTAGATCATAAAACATTGAATGGTATGTCCTTTGGTTTTAAAAAAGAACTTCCTCCCCGATTCAAACTGCTAACTTGCGTTTTATTTAATGCAAAACTACTAACTTAAAAGACAACAATGTTCAAGCTTCTCCTAGGAATACAACAAACTAGTGGTTATGTAAAATAACAATTGAATTAATTAAAGCATTCCATCAACAAATTCAAAATATGAAATTGTAATCTCAACATAGAACGCGTAAAACTACTTGTAAAAAATTTCTTTCTTATAGAAGAAGCATAGTTTATTACATATTTAATTGCATCAAAAAAACCTTCACTTTAGTGTAAGTGAAAAATTGCTATTATTTGCCCTGCGTTAGCATTCAGCAACGCTGAATGAGCAGCGAATATAAGATTATAATTATCAATGAAAGTAGAACATGTGATGCTAGGAATCACATGGAGATATGGGATACTGAAAACATGTTCCGCACTTCAAACTGATAATTTAACTTTAATAAGTCTGAAAATTTATTTTACACCATATTATTAAATAAATACCAGTCTTTTGGCATGTATTTTAACTACCTATGTCAGGAAAGATGCACTAATACTGTTAGGTACGCCAATTTTAAAGGGGTAACAGGTATTTCACCTCTCTCTAGAAGGGCGGGCAACCAGAATGAGAAGTTTCTGCGGACGACACTGCCGGAGATGAGAAGTCAAGTGAATGAATAGGAGGATGGAGAGGAGAAGTAATACGAAGGAAGGAGACACGGGGAATGAAAAGAAGAGGAGAGGAGTGGGAGGGTCGGAGGATATGAAGAAGGGCACGAGGAGGCTCTCGGACGTGCGAGATATGCGGTGGAAATATTTATGGCGGGTTGGAAAAACCCGAAATCCGGCCAACTTCGGAGCCAACAAGACAAGCCCCAAACTTCAGAATGTACGAACCTCTGACGACACGAGAAACACGACCGTTGAACCGCAAATGGCTGACTGCTGAGTGTAGCTCGACAATTTTAGTAACTATAAAATATTTTCAGCTCTTAAACCTAAGTATTACGCTTCGTGTAATAGAAAACAAAGGACAACTAAAGATACAAGCGTCGATTGGCAAACAAGAATAGTGAAGCACTTAAACCCGTCATGGAGAAGATTGGCGTGCGGACAAATTGATAAACATCGTCACTCGCCAAGTAGGAGTCCTAGATGTGGATGTAGGATGAAGAGACCCGCCATTTTAGTGCCAACAATGCTTTTCACTCCAATATCCATTACGGAATGCCAACTGAAAGGCATCACGATCGACTCCATTCGGCAATATTTGCATGTCACTCTGTTGGACTCGGAAGCGACAGTAAGAGGATTTTAGAACACTCGATATCAAGGCAAATTGGAATGCGTTACGACAGGAAAACCAGAGTCCCACCGTATGGTACAGAGAAATATAAATCGGTTGAAATTTCATGGAGGAAGATAAAATTAATAGATGACCTAATACTAATACACCCTAATTCACTGAATACTGCGAAAACTCCCTGGAATAAGTGACAAGGGATTGAATTACTTGAAAGGAACCACCAAGTAAGTACTTGAGCTAACGTAAACCAGGTACGTTGAAATAAATAATGAATAACTACAGACACAAGTGATTTTAATTAATACCTCAGCGGGTTTTGTAATTACCCACAATACGTTTCCCTTGGGCATGCGAGGCTTAATTACTATGAGTTATTGGATATGTTATAATAAGACTTACGACGAATACTAAGAAGATGCTGAAAGAAGAGACAGAAGGGAATTTGCTAGGTCAATACCAGGAAGGAAATGGAAAAACCCTAATGTTTTGGCTGACTTCTACACCTAAGGCAACAAATCACTCATTACGTCACCTCGAGGGTGAGTGGGAAGGGGTGAAGTAGCACGAGACACTATCTATAAACATGTGGCTAAAACCATTAGGTGGTAGGTTTTAACATAGGTAAGTATGTACTTACTCGACGGTTCTAAAAAACTTAACACGCACAAGTTAATGGCAGATAGATGGACACAATCACAGGTTAAAATACTTTTGTATGGAGTATATTTCAATCTGCATATCCGACGGAACTATATACAGTGGAAAGGATAGGTTTCTGCTAATAAAATTTGTCTCAAGTCAAGATCGGTTCATTTCAGTAGAGTTAAAAAGTTATATTATTGCCACAAATAGGACCATAACTATTAATGATGCCAAGGTGTCAATTACAATTTAAAATTGTCGGGACTATTTTAGAAATATTTTTCTTAAGGGTTATGTACTTAAATGGTACATCGGTCAACTAGTGCAGCACTGCTATGAAATGCTATGAAAATTCAAAGCTATTTTTACATGCTACAAAAAACTTGGCTATGACCAATTACTTAAATATATCTGCTCATTAATTCCTCTACATCTACATAATACACTGTAGGAGATGAAGTAATGATACTTTGCACTTTTCCACATAAAATCTTTTACTTCAAATTGAAATTTGCATCCTGCATTGCATTGTCCTACAATGGATTTCCACAATTGATCAGCCTCCACCATTCATTTAATAATACCATGTAATCTGAAGCAAAGGTGTATACTACTTATATTCAGTTAACTTAGTTTAATCGAAAGGAAGTTCATTTTCAAAAACATGAGTGCAGCAGTCTCAATAATATTATATTGGAAATAGGGTAGGGAGAGTTCTGACTTCACATCACGTGGGTCGGAATGTGTGTCCCGGAAGTGACAGAGATATTTCATCAGTATGTACCCTGGTCACTTCTTGAGTATTGTGTGGAGAAAACTTCCAATTCTGTCCGTCTGAGGAGAGCTAAACCATGGACCCCTTGGAGCCCTTTACTACAGATTTCTCACCACCATTTCTCCGGTTCCAGGGAAAAATTCATAAATTTACTCAATAACGTACCTACAATAAATGGCGCAAATAGCTGATCAAATGTCTTCACTGAATAATTAGTTTCCTTATTTTCAAAATCAAGTTAAACTTAATACGAATTTCTCAGAATACATTCACGCTGCCAAATAAACCGATTCACATCGTATTGACTGAAAAGACTCAAAGAACTGTACCTGGCGTGACTTTCCGGGATAGATAGTTCTTAGTAAACACTAAAGAAGCAGAAATGTCCCTACAGATGTTCTTAATCATCTCACACAATTCATGTGATACATTTGAAAGTTAAACATGCGCGTTAAAACGGCGTCGTGATTTAAAAGAAATTTGTGGACTGCGATACCTGTTTTTCCTTAACAAAAGTAAATATTTAGTCAGAGATGGTCAGTAGCAGCTACTATTATCAGCAGCTGTAGCGTGCGGAAATTTTTTTACGGTAGCTATAAAAGATAGCAACAGAAATCTCAGTAGCTTACAGTTGTTCTCAACACCTACTTTTAGGCTACTTCATTAAACATAATGCATCATTGTCATCAAGTGCTTCTGTATAGAGGCTTGGAAGAGAAAAATAATACTTAGTTGCTAGAGGAATAAAATTCAGATTCGAATTTTGAAAAACTATGATGCTGAAAATGAACAAAATTTGTAACGAACTAATAAAGGTTATCAACCTTTACCTCATCATCATTATCGTCGGTCAAAAATCCATGGATTGGTTTGACGCAGCCCTCGAATGGATTCTTCATTCGGCCAACCTCTTCATATTGACGTATTTCCGCTCATTCACATCCTTCACCACCTGTTCCAGATATCTCATACTAGTAATCCTTCATTTCCGCTCTTCCCGTACACTTTTCCCTCAACGATCGTCTTCATGCGGCCATCGTGTCTCAAGATATGACCGACTAAGTTCTCCCGTCTTCTTTTTTTATATTTTTCAGTAGACGTCTCTTTTCTCCCACTCTTCTTAAGACTTCTTCGTCTGTCACTCGGTCGATTCATTAAGTCTTCATCATTCTTCTGTAGCACCACATTTCGAATGCTTCTTCCCTTTTCTTCTCCTCTGCTGTCAAGGTTCATGCTTCACTGCCGTAAAGAAACATGCTCCAGATGTACGTTCTGATAAACTGTTTCCGTACTTCTATGCTTGTATTTCCAGCTGTAAGTACATTCTCCTTTTAATAAAATGCCCTCTTTGTCTTCGCTTCTCTACTGACTATTTCATTTTTGCTTCGTCCATCTTCGCATACTCGTCTTCCCAAGTAACAGAACTCGTCCTCCTCAAGTTTTGGTTTTCCTAGTTTGACGTTGGTTTTGGCCTCTTCTCTCTCGCTCCTCACCATTATATTAGTCGTCTTCTTATTGACCTTCAGCTGATATCTGTCCCTTGCCCTTTCCATAGTTACTAGAATTTTATTTTTATTTTTTCCACAGCATTTTTTAAGTTCTATCCCTATTCTTCTGATGATATCACTTACATGGGCCATCATTAAATGATCTTCCCATCAAATACTACACAATGTTTGAATCTGACATTTTACCAAGAGAATTTCTTTGATACAACACACATGTTAACGTGCTGGTTACTCTGCATCGAGTACATTGCGATTTTATTCCATATATATTTAAGTTGATAAACCATTAGGTTTGATGAAGGATGTTCACCTACCATAATTATGTGGGACAGAGACCTTGGGTAACTAGATAGAAAACTAAAATTATAAATACGTAATAGGAACTCTAAAATTAATATTAACTTGTTTTTCTTGATCTTAAAATAGTACATCTCAACTTAAGTTCATTTCTTTAAGCAGTACTTTAAATGTTAATATTTTCAGTAGTTTAAACTATACTATTTTGTATTTAAATAAAAAGTAGCCAGCAGTTACTTTTTATCAGTAGCAGTAGTACAGCTACATAGTACAGAAGTAATTTTTCAAATATTAATGCTCTTCTAGAGTAATGTTAATTTTTTTGGAGAAGTGGCTAAAACATAGCTAAGTTTCTTTTGCTGGGGGACCCATCCCTGGATTTAGCTAATATTTTAACAGAAGGTCTCATTTCCTTTCAATTACCCGCTTTTTCATAGATTCCGGGAAATAACACAGTTTCATAAAGTAAAACAGAACTCAATTGCATAGGGTCTAACTCCATGCTTGAAACCTGCATCGTGTGGCTTTAGAAAAGACAAGATTTTCAGAGTGCCATTGGGATATTATGTCAGGAAAACGGAATTGTGCCTGGGAGGTAAGGCTCGGGATGAACCAGCTTTCGGGGAAAGGTATATTGATCTATATAAATCTGTCCGGAGCCTTGTATTCCGATGGCATATCAACAATGATGGGGATAGAAAAATTCATAGGCACATGCCAGCATACTCCAACCTATAAACAACCGGATTTCTACCCGTAGGTGGAAGGTTTTTTCTCATTTCAAAGCGACCCGCATTATAAAAAAAGATATCCGGATTCCACCAAAATGTTTCATGCTTCAGGTGTCCAACTCTAAATAAACCCAAGGGAGAGGAAAATGAGAAAAAATTGAGGAAGAGAGAGAGGAAGAGAGACGTGAGTACAGCGAAGCGTGGGAGGGCCAAAGAAAGATGAGGAGGAACCTCGAGAATTAAAAATCGCAACGTGATCCGGTGAACGGTGGGAAAGACATTTTAAGCCAGAGAATTTTTTAAAGGGGAAAGAGTCGCTGGAGCTGTAAGCCTAAACCTCTCCCTCCGCGCTAGAAATGGAGAGAGGGAGAGACGGAGGTGGGAGGGTGGCGTATGCGGGGTCCATGGGGTGGGCGGGCTGGGAGTTTCACACCGTGGGGAGGGGGTTGGGAGGATATAATAAAGGAGTGTGGGGGATTTTCCGTGAGGTCGGTGGCGCTCCTGTTTTCTTTTTTAGCCCCCCCCCCCCCCCTCTCTCTCTCCAGTAGTTCAAGTGTGGGCCGTCATGTTAAATGTTTGACGCAGAATAATAAAAAAGAACTCCAGGGTCGGAGTGGGGAGGTAAGGGTTATGGTGGGCGAACACAGTAGATGGGCAGGTTTTGTGAGGTTGGGGTGTCGGGTATTCTTTTTCCGTCAGAAAGCCGAGGGAGGAACGTCGGATGGGAGGTTTAGGTGGTGAAGGGAGGGGATGGGAGAGGAAAAATGGAAGGGGGGGGGTAGGAGCGGCTCTCTAGAGGGTGGGTTTTCCTTCCTCGGGGCGGAGAAGCAATGGTCGAGGGCAGAAACGGGTCGACCGGCTCGCTGATAGCACGGCGAGCGATGGCCTGAAAAGGGAGGCGGGTTGGTTCGGGAAGAGAGGCTGCATGAACGGGATAAAGTGGATGAAGTGGGGCGAGATAGAGACGGGATATCGGCACACGGGCGTTCAAGGGAAGCGATGGTTTAAGGTGGGACAACGCGAAGTTCACTCAGTACGGGGGCACGACATATTCCGTTCCTTCCCAGCCGCCTCCGTGGGCACCGGAAGACCATCGCCAAAAATGGGGGAGAGGGTAACAGCACGGTGAAAACAGCGCGCCTAATATCAACTCAAAATTGGTCAATTACGTTACGGATTTAAATAATTGAATTCCGAGTCCATTTTGATCAAAACATCAAAACGCAAAGGGGCGAAGATCTTTAGCGTTATACAGGGATTGGTTACAATATTTTCTTCCTTCAAGGGGAGACTTCCACGAGAGCTGCGAGTCCTTTCAGTCCCATAGAAAATGATGAATCGGGACTAATCCCCTGATTTGATCAAACGCCACGTGAAAAGTCAAAATACGGTCTCACGGTGACGGTGGATATGAAGGTTCTTAATTGGTACAAGCTGAAATATTGTCTGAGGAGCTCATTTGATTAAAATAATTAATCATCTACTTTCAACAAAGCGTTTCTCTTGTGTTTGCACCAAAATTAATTTTTGATGTAATTCTCTGCCTTTTGATTTTATAATGAATTAAAGCCATTCAAAGCTTCAACAAAATTTCATTACTGAAAATCAAGAAACACTATGAAAAATAAACTAACGAAATAAATCTGAGTCTGCTGTTCAAACCAATGAAACACACTTCTATAGTAAAATATCGCTTTACCGTACTCAAATTACTGGTCGTGTTTTTAATTTATGATCAACGAATATACTGTGGGAAGTTTAACTCAGGAGTGTAAGGTGGCTATGCAGCAGTTCACATCAGAAGATGGCACGCAGCAGAACTGAATGTAGACGCAACGCCTTGGTACTAGCACTTCTGATAGGAAAATGAGTAAATCAAGGTGTACGTCATCTTGATCTCACTCTTGAGTCTATATAGAGCTAATAGTTGCACTGCGAGTGCTTGTATTGATTAGCATATGGTATTTTTCTAAAACTATTGAGGTTTGCAGTGAACTGTCAATTTATAGCTGGTATGCACGTACATACGAGCTGCGTATGTAGCAGTATATATGTAGCTGCGTAGTATATAGTCACACATATCGTATGTTTATAATATTATAAAACTTCACATGAACATTAGTCTACTCAACTGGTTATTTCTTGATGAATACATAATATCGAGGATATAATTAATAGCGTATTCATCTTTACTGGTTCTTCGATATTTTTTTCACGAATTGGAAATTTGTATTGCTAAAAATCCGCTTGATGGATACTAATATTTGTCAAAAGAGTCTAAATTTTATTATTAGCATGATAATAATGATATTATAACTTAAACCGAATGAACCTTAGAGAAAGAGACCCGATAAATAATTAGAGAGTGACAGAGTTTCAAAATTTTAGTAAAAAACTTACCGGTAAGTTACTTGAAAAATTTGTAGAGCTAAATTGAATTGTTTTGGATGATAATGCCGAACTGGAGAGGAACGTGCATCCGCACATTCAGGAGCCACGAAAACCTTCCGCAAATAAAAGAGGAGATAAAGTTCGACCGATCCTGTGTCGCGGGGGAAGTACACGCGCTCGATAACGGCTGGATCCCGAGCGCGAGACTCTGCGTTAGACGGGGTAGGTTGGGTGGATGGGGGAGAGAGGGAGTGTGAGAGGAGGAGAAAGACCTCAAAGCACTCGGGGAGCAGAAAAGAAAACAAATGACAATCGGGAAATTAATCAGATCCTCCTCCCCCGGGGGTGGGACGTGTGGAAGGACTCGATCCGTCTCTCGGGAGAGGATTATGGCCACCGCTACGCAAACAACTCAGTGGAGCCAATAACGATCGTTAAAAACTGGGCCGGAATGGGCATGAAGATTGGACGACTGAGTGAAGAAGTGGAAAAGGGCATGAAAGGGCCGAATTAGGGCCGGTCGGGCGGGGCCAATGTGTTCCAGCAGCAGAGACGCGGGGAGCCTCTTGCTTTTTATTCGGGAGCGAGCGGAGCGAATATTTTCCGCATCGAACAAAAGTCAAACGATAATATGCATATTTTTATATTATGTACGCATGAAGGCATAAATTATACATTTCTCACCATTGTATCAATCATCACAGTCTATTTTTACGGTTTTCGTTTTCTGTAACAGATGCTGCAGATGATGAACACCAGACTCTGGACAAAATGCCTTAAGTGTTTATTCTGGGCATGAAACGACCTGAATATTTTTGTAAGTGCCCTTTCCTTTTAAATCTCTCCATTATCTCACCGTTTCGGTTTTTTATTCCAAACATACGTTTTAACAAAATACATGCTTTCTGCTCTTCTGAGTGGAAGGCTGTATGCCCCCGAGAATTTAAGAAGTATGTTTGCATTTGTGTATTTTCACTTCGTGTCACCACATCTGTCCGCACTGTGATTTTTTATGAGTGTGTGTGTGCATACGTACATACGACCTCATCGGTTTTTCATTACAAAAAATCGATGTGTGCATTGTTACGGATTAGCCAATGAGGTAGGACAGGGCTCTTGACCAAAACGTGGAGACGCATGACTGACAAAATAAAGAGTATTATTGCCGGCCGCAATGCAGATCCGGGTGCATACGCGCCCTTGCTCAAAGCGCGCACTTACACACACACTCAAACAGGCGCACGCTAAGCACAAGCACCGTCTCGACGAGGCTAAAGGATGAAAAACAAAAACGCTCGCGAGGGGAAAAACACCGGTCCATCAAACGCGGCTCTCTCTCTCCTCTTTTTATCGGAAGGGATTAGCGGATCAGGGAAACGATCAGTCAAGATAAACGCACCATCGGTTAAGTTCTATATCTAACGAAAGGGTAAGATTCAATTCCATCAACGGCGGTCGATTTAAAAACGAGGGGGTATCTCGCTTGAGAAGGCTCGAATTCAAGTGGATTTATTGCACCTGGCTTCATGACATTTAGTATATCCGTAAAATTAGTGTTTTTCCCTTCAATTTATTGTACTAGATGAGTAAAAAATATCGTAGGGTTGGTGATACGTCCACTTAGTCGTAATTAAGGCATTGATAAATTTGAACAAATTTCTTATCACATAATCATAGCCTTAAAATGTATTAAGTAAGTATAAAGCATTTTGGTACTACATTACACCAGTGAAATAAATCAAAAATAAAACATTTCTATCGTTTCTATACCAAGCTCTAAATTTTGTTTTTCAGAGATCATAAAAGGTCCATACAGTGGTGCAAGGGAAATAAAACGGTCTTTGTTATGCATGATGCTAATGTTGTCAGGGTCTTAGATAGCAAAATATGGCCAAAGTTACCATAATAGCTTTGGCTAAGGGATTTTATAGTTATTGATATCAGCCCAAAGCCAAAAAAATATCTTAGAAAGTAATGTTTGAATGTCGTCGAATGCATTAAAAAAACTCAAATAAATATGTATTACCTAATACACAACCGAAAATGTGAAGTTTTTTTATGTAGCCACATCAAACAGCTTCACAATTTAAAAAAGGGGATTCTAAATGTACCGTCTAGGCACTGTGGTGCCTGGTTTGTTAACCTTATGGTCATTTTACGCAGTTTTCACTGAGTTATTTTGCTGTCACTGAAACATGAGGGAAAATTAAACGTTTTTCTAAATGTACTTATTCCCTCTCATAATGTAAGAACGCAGCGTTAACATTATCCTTGCGACAGGTTGTGCGGGCGTGAAATTAAAAAGAGACCTCAACGTCCTGTAAGTGGTAAATCAATCCTAACTGTAAATAAAATTCTGTCCTTGGAGAGTTTACTTTGGTGGAGAGAACCACTGAGCAAATATGGAGAAACCACCCCTGGGTGAATGGGAGAAAACATAATAGGAATTTCTTTACGATAACGGACGATCAAGAATTCTGTTGGCCCTGGAAACAGATCGCATGGAAGGTGAAATAACATGCGGTTAACGGGGTCTCTTACTCGGTGCGTTATATATTCTCGTGCAAATGCCTTCTTCCACCTAATCGGAAGGGGCCTCTGTGTGCGGTGGCCCTGAGGCGGTGCTGAAATGAAAGGAATGACAGACAAAGGACTTTACTCCGGCGAGGGAAGAGTGGAATTGAGTCAATAAGGATCCTTCTTCCATTAAACCCCCACAATATTCCTTCCTTTCTTCCTCGAGAATGCTAAGGGGGTATCTTTGTGCCGAAATTAACTGAAAACTTACGAGATAAGGCAAGGTGCCCCTTCGCTTTATAAGCTAACCTTCCTTTTCTTCAAAGAAGGTCAATGAAGCGTAACATATTTAACTACCGGCTGAGTTTTCGAGGCAAGGTCGTTCACATTATTAATTATTTTTTCTAATCAGTGCTATTTTTTTAAATTTATGACAAAATAATGTCTGCTCCACAACTTTAAAAATAAATGATGAGCGTCTTAAACAGATATTAAAAAGATGGCAATGATGGCAAAAGGCTATGTGAATACAAATAAACATTTGCAGAATATTTTAAGTATGTGTATCACTTGCATATCTATAAAAATATGAATCTTATAACCATAAACTCGTCTTTGTTTATCATTCCTTATATCTTGCAAAAGGCGATCAGTCTTCTATGGTGACTTGAGTGATAGCCCCCATACCGATGGCCCGCGTTCAAATTCCGATGGTGGCAGAGATTTTTCGATTTCATGCCCAACGCTACTTGAGGGCTAAATGAAAAGCACTTCAAGTTCAGTACTCCTGCCGGGTCTACGCTAGTAACTTAAGTTAGAACTTAAGTGAGAATCTTACTTAAGGTGATAGTGTAAGTGCCAGCAGTTTCACTTAAGTACACTCACACTTAAGTCACTTTGGACCCGAACTTAAGTTAATTGTAGTCAACTGTTTCCACACGGTTTGCGCTCTTCAAGTGTTATCACGGCTGCATCTGCGCATGACACAAAAATTACTCATCAGTCACCAGCGTCGCCAGCCATTATTCTGTATTCTCTATTATTATTCTGTCAGCCGAATTCTCACCATTTCAAGCAAAAAAGACATAGCAGCTCTAAATTCTTCTGGCTCCATGACACCTCCCCAAGTAAAGATTCCTCAATGCAGTGAAACACCTCACGGTCTTTTCTTTTAACATCTGGACTCCAAACTCGCTTAAAACATCAAAATCTCAAATTTTGGATCGCAGAAAGAATTGTACAAAACGTATTTGCATTTACGCACTATTGCTCGCCTTGATCTTCAACTGTTAACATTTGCTGTTTCTCTAATTCCCGACTTTGACGATCACGACGCTCCAGTCGACTTAAAGTTCAAGTGTAGCTGGCCGACCACACTTATTGCAAATCTTAAGTGAATTCACTTAAGTTAACTATGTAGTGTAGACAAGGCATCAGTCCATTGGATGTGTCGTTAAATGATAGACTTCTTGGCTCCCTTCGTTAAGAGTGGCCAAATGCCGAAGATGCCCAATTCCTGCGTCTAAACTATTTCCGCACTGAATTCCGCAAATAGTATTAGCTTTTCGTCACCTCCCCAGAATAACTACTACTTATACTTGTTTACAACGTTATTTAAACACAATATATTATTTATTTGTATTCACTTATATTTCAAAACTTGTATATTGGTCATATTCTACAATCAATGTAATTTACATGTATAAGGGAAAAGACATTTATATTAAATATGCTAATCACTCCTTCACACATGAGCCAAATTTCTGATAATTTTTTGTCTAACTAAATATAATTATAAAATGAAACTTTGAGCCTTTTACTTGCCATTTCGATTGCTTTACCAGAATATATAGTCTTTCACCAACTCAGTCTACTGAAGGAAGGGACTTCTTACGTAGAAAGCTGCCAGAGGAAAACGGAATCAAGCCATGTGAATTAAACCACAGACTTTTCAAGTCAATGCGCAGACAACTACCCTACTCAGTCCTTCTTAAGCTTACAGTGATTTTCGGGAGGATATATCGGAGCCATCTCTCAATAGCTACCTTTTCCTTCAGCAATTTTCAATACACACGATAGCGTTCACGGTGGCAGAAATAAAATCTTACAAGGGACTTCTTAACGGAGACCAACGCGGTGAGGGATAGCCCGACTGCTTCCTCTTGCGAACTATTGAATCGCTTTGGAACGGTCAGTGGAAGCAGTAAAGGTTGAATGATAGAGAAGTATTGGGAAGGAGATTACAAGAATCGATAAAAGGGAGAGGGAGCTATCTCACAGAGCCATGGAGTTCCGCCGAGCATCGATCGATCAGGATGAAGAAAAAGAAGTTTGGAACTAAACTACAAAAAAATATTTTTTGGGAAAATGTTATAGGTAACTAAAGCCATTTATCAGCATCAATGAAGCCGAAATCACTACCAACTATTATTTTAAATAGGTACTTAATTACTATGGTTACTTCCCAAGGCTTATCTTAGGAAAAGCATTCCTGAGAATTGTGTGCTTAAGTCGACAAAAACCTAGGATTTATTAAAGGAGCACCTACTTGATAAAGGGTATGATAAGGTATATTAGTTATGCTACACACACTTATACATTTGAATACACTTAAACCATGCACCTAATGTATGAGTGACAAATACAGTAGGTCTGAACTGGTCATTGAGTAATTTGAAGTGAAAAAAAATAAAATATGGAAAAGGTGCCATAGAAAGTTAAGAATTATCTCCAAAGAGTTATAAAAAGTTATGTCTGGGAATCACGTCCATCTTGAAGGCTTAAATATAAGCTAAATCACCTGCAAAAATTCGAAGGTAAGGTTCTCAGAATAATTTAAAAGCGTATTAAAAACAATGAAGACTTATTGTACGTCTCCTCGTATATATCATGATAGAGGGATAGTACGCTACGAAGGTTTTGACCATTTTTTCAAGTGCAATTAAGGACAATAATAAATTAGAACGAAGTTACCGGAAAATCATTATGCATAACAAGTAGTGTAATATTAAACTCGATTAGCATATTTGGATGAGGCTATTAGAATAAAACATAAATATGTATGATAGTTTTAGAAACTTCCTCTAAACTATTTCATGCAGTCGCAAAAATGTATAAAATTACCTCACCTTGTATGCTATTTAAATTACAAATGCTGCCCTAGGTCAGAAGCAGTTTGTTTCCTAGACAAGTATTTAACTTAGTAGTGAAAGCATTAATGTAGCAAAATAAATGTCCAATGCTAAGGATCTAAATACATAGTGCTCCTTTGCAGAATTTAATGATACCATGATTACGGAGAATTGGTTTAATTCTCCCATTATTAACACCATTTTAGCACATCACACATTCCTTGTCAAGCACTATATCTAACCGCACATAAATCAGAGTAACCACATGTATCTAATTTAAAACTACGTATATAATTCTCTTTTCCTATCTACAGCTCCTTTTCACCGTCATTGTAAAACAATGTTCGTGAGCCAGTTACTCTCCAATCTTTTCCAATATTTTTCTCATTTTCCAAGAATGCTTTTATCACAGACCGGGCTTGTTTAAATCATACATTTAATACACCACCCTCTTGTCTTCTTTAAATTTTCTCAAAGGATTTGGCCTCATCCTCAGGCTACATAACAGGGTTTCCTACTATTCTTTGTCCTTTTCTTCCAATATTGAATCACAAAAGTTTCCAATATACCGATATTAACAGCCCTCAAAGATAATTTTTTACTTCCTTTTTCACTTCTTCTTACGGAATATGTACTTCTTTTAGTATATTGAATAAGGCGTGTTACATAAATTATTTCTTTCGGCTGAATTGCCATAATGAACAATGGAAGGAATCGTTTCAGTGACAAAACCCACAGGGATGATAGATAACGATCTATCGTCCTTATCATACGACGGAATCTAATATCAGACGACGGACAATTTAGAGACGAATAAGATCCGGGTGCCGAAATTCCGTCTTACCGTCGTGTTACTCAATCCCATCGGAGCCTCGTTTATTCAAACGACGCTTTCTCGGGTGACTTTTTTTCGCCAAAAAGATGCGCGAGTCGTCAGGCGCACTAAACGTGCCATCCAGAGTGGGCCGCCTCAGGTAGTATTTAGGCATCCTATTGAGGGATCCGTGGAATGGAGTGAAGATGGAGGGGATGAAGCAAGAGCCTGAAACGGGAGTATCAGCTTTACCGCCCTCCCCATCTATAACCCGCCATCCTGGGAACCCCTGTCGCGCACCCCGAAGGGGATTTCGGAGGCAAATAGTCCCTCGAGGGAAATAAGGAGGGGCGAGGTGGGGCACAATGCAAAGATAGAGTTCCAGGAGCCACCTCCGCCTTCCTCAACATTAAAGCAGGGTGGGGCGGACGGGAGTGTTGAGATGGGCGTGGCTGAGGGAGAGGAGGGGGGACCACGAAGTCGGGTGAACGATGAACGCTTCTTCTCACCGAACGAAAGTACTGCGATGATAATCCGCTCCACCGAGGATGGCGCTGAGGTGGGAAGCAGGAAGGAAGGAAGAAGATTTCCACAAAAGAACGGAATGCTGGAGTGGGGGGGAGGGGTAGCAGAGAGGGAACGTAGATGAGAGGGGAGGGAACGAAGGGATGAATGAACGGGAGTAGAGCGGAGAGAAGGCGTAGGCATGAATTAGGATTGAGTAAAGGTATAATTTGGTTTCATGGTGCTTTAAATGCTTCGGTTAATCGTAGGGATCGTCTATCCTAAACTGCATGGCAACAAAACATCTAAGCAAAGTACGGCTTCAAACCCACCCTGGGGCCACTAAACCATTGTTTTTACCGGCCTGGCTTCCACGTTCGGAAAGTCAGGACTAATATGGGATACGCCTTTAACCACAAATAACACTGAAAGCTAACTCGAAGGTGTGTGGAGAGACCCAGTACCATCAACAATCACTCACTACGTATTAATAAACCATAGGATTCAACCCAAGATTAGGTCAGCTTAGTGAGGGTAGAGGTCACCAAGTACTTTGACTCGCGATATTCACGCATCAGAGCATTGGGGGCAGTTTATTTCCCTGAGCTGCCTCTGTTTCCTCACCGAGATCTAGTTCCCAGAAAAATCTCGCTTTCTGAAAGGTGTTCAAAGGCCTCTCTCAGTTTCGCTCTTAGGACTTCCGATTAGAAGAACAACTGTCTAACAATGCGTCCTGCACTGCATACCATATTATATTTACCCCGCAATAAATATTATCAATTGAGAGAGGTCCACCATCCTTTCCATTCCTATTCTTATACCTTTCCTCCTGGTCTGGAGCGCCTATTAGTGCGGAAATAGACTCTAAAACACCCATGATTATATAATCAATTTAATATGTACAAGCTACAAAATGATGAGAAAATACCGATGATTACTCAGGAGAGGCGACCGACAGCTGAGGTCATTTGCGCCATTTGGGATAGGTGGGTAGGTTAATGGTAGGAGTTTTCAGGGAACGGAGTCGGCATTAGCCTACTCTTAACAAAAGGCGCCAAGGGGACGCAGCTTAACGTCCCATCCGACGGCCGGAGTACTGAACTTGGAACGCCCTCCACTAGGCACTCAAGTAGGGACCGGTTTTCCACTGAAAAATCCGCCACCTCCGGGAATCGAACCCGGGCCCTCGGGATGGGAGGCCAGTACTCTAGTCACATACCAACCCGATCCCCTAGAAAATACCGAGGAATAAATTTTTACCAATGGGTTAGGCACCTGCTTACAGACTCAGAGTAATGCTCAGTATTGGGAGGTTTAGCAGGCAGGCAGGCAGTATTGGGACATTTGCAGGCAACGCAGGTACAGCTGAGAATATACGCAAGAGAATTGATGGCGTTCACTTGATGAATAGATATTCAATCAATTTTAATCACAGGGGATAAAAGCAATTCACAAAATTTCACAGATTTATTTGAGGAAAATAAAGGTTTCGGCACGCTATGGAATCACCAGGGCACTGAAAATCATAAGTCAAAGATTTCTGACTTAAAATACCATGGTTGGCTGCAAATATATGTTTGGGAATTCACGAAGTGTATTTTTCTTTCTCGAGAAGCAAGGTTTTGTCAGGTTTGCGAAAAGCAATCTTACCAACTTCACGCCCTCCTAGTCTATTTTTTATATCTAATATGCTTCTAAATTATTCGCGGGAAGGAAAATGTTTCAAAACTACCCCTGCCACAGTCTTTATCTCTCAAATCCTGTTCATACGATGGAATCGACCTTAGCGTACAGAGTCATCAAAATATATCGAACATTATCGGAAAAGAGATAGTCTTCAAATTTGCAAGAAACGATCGAGCATGAAGGGTAAAATGTGGAGAAAGAAATCAAAAGAGGAGAATGTGCGGGATGCGATTGGGGGGGAAGGAAGGTTATGGGGGCGGAGGAGGAGGCTAGTCCACCGTTCCTCGTTCGTTGACTCGCGCGGAGATGATGGAACGGAGACGAGAAGGGATCGCAGGGGAGGGTTCGGGGGGAGGGGGAGGGAAGGGTGGGTGGAGGATGGAAGGAGAAGAGAGGAGAGCGTAGAGAGGAGATCGCATTTTCCGAAAGAATGAACGAGATAGATGATCAGATCTTCCCCCTAGAGTTCCATCTCCCCCCGCTAGGGAGAGAGTCCCTATCTTCTTCGCGGAGCAAGACGTGGGTGGTGGAGGAGCCGGGGAGAGAATATGATTTTTTGGGCAGAGATCGATTTTTACAAATCTGCCCTCCCATCTAGCGTTCCCGCATTTCCGAAGATAAATACTTTCTTCCCCGGAGAGAGATTCATCGCGACCTCAGACCGCTCGATCGTAACTAAGCAAGTAGCGAATGCCGAGGGGGAATGTACACACAGGAAGGGATGTGGGCGAGGAGGGATGATTCGAGTGGTCAGTGGAAAGATAACCCCCATTTACTCATCACTACTGTAAACCTCGCTGGCCACTATAAACCGCTCAGCATGACATTATGACTGTTTATAAGTTTATAATATTAATATATATTTAGAGCTGCGTAAAAAATATTGAAACTCTTTCCTGCAGGTCAACTATACTATTCGGTAATACTATCAGGGGCAGAAATAATTTGAATGTTGCATGTTGCAGATTGCCATTGAATTACAAACCCTTTCACACGGTAAATTCTAGAACGTATATTATGTTAAACACAATTCACCCTAGAGCTTCAAGTGCACTTTAGTATGTGAAGAGTATGAGATTGGCTAATAAAGAATTCGCATTATTCAATTGAAGAATGCAACGAAAGTGATCTCAGCGCACTTTACGTGGTGAGTATTATGTACGTATGCATTGTCTTCATGTATCTTCATATTATGTGACGACATCTAATGTGGTTTATTATATTTTTAGATGAATGTAGGTATTATTACTACGCACGATCAAAGAGAAAAGCAGAGTTGTGCGTGTCAAACGATACCTGGTGGTGACTGAGAGGCAGGAGGAAAAAAATAATTAAAATAATCCAACACTCCGCCGATTTTCCGATTTCAACAACTGATTGCCTCGGGTTAGGGCGGTTTTTTGCTCCGGAGGTGCCACCACTGGAGGGCGGTGTACGCCAAGGGAGCATCTGTAAGGCACCGCGGATTGATGACACCACTGAGCCGGTGAAAAACTCCAGGTTGGCAGAAGACTGTCCCGAGTAATGCTCAAGGATTTGCATGCAATGCGCGTGAAATATTGCGATGTTATTATAATGAACACGAGCCATTACGCCCTTTGAAAAAAAAATAGTAGGTTTCGTCTGGAATCTCGCGGCTGCTTAAGTTAGCGCGCTTTGTTGCCTTCTCTTTCGGCTGAAAGACCCCATCCGCATTCTCCTCTGCCCCATAATGCACCTCCCCCCCCCCCCCCCCGCCCAATCCTACCCACCATTCGCATGCTGCGGGGCAGTGGCGTGTTAAGGAAGGCAAAGGAGATAACCCTGCTCTCCTTCATCGCTTGGTGGAAGAATTTTTCGTTTAAGTCTCTTCCACGATGCACCTACGTTGCCGGACCATTTTCGCGCACCACTGCTCATAGTTCCACGAAATACCGAGGCCATTAAGATTCTAATAAAACGCGAACGTATTACGTTTTCTGAATTAAAAATAATACAGCATTCGTAATAATGTTCCTCGCGTTAAATAAGGGATTTTCATACCGTCATGAATGTGATTATGGAAACACTGCATATGATGACGTGATTATTCCGATTTTTGTTTATCGCGTTTCCCGACCGGACCACACTAACAGCTTTAATTCCCCCGAGCCATTTTCCTAATAAGGCTCATGCGCAAAATATGGAGGAGAAAGACAAATAGGGAGAGAGGAAAATCCCAATGGAAAATGCGGTACATTAATGGCAATAGGTACTAATGCAAACCGTGAAAACGTGAAGGACAAAATAATTCCCGCCTAGAAATTTGCAAATATTAAAACAAACGGTGGCTGGAACGGAAAATATGTGTGTTACTGGTCCAGTTTTCCGTATCCAGCTTTGAATATATTACTTGGTAGCGCGATATTGTCTAGGGAAAAATTAATTTCTAGTATGTACGATATCTCGGAATTTTAAAACTTACCAAACACTCGCTCCGACTGAGGTAAATCACACAGCGATGATAATCCACGCCAAGCAGCAAAGCCTGAAATTAAAAAGCATAGTATTATTTCCACGAATACGTACTGCCAGGCTATTCTTTGACTGCATGAAGAGAATTACATGACGGCTTCAATTAATAAGCAGGAAAGGAATAAAAAGGGGAACACGCCCGGGTACCCTCGTTTCAATGACGTTTCGAACGAGCGTCAATTTCTAGATTTGATCGTTTGAAACCAAAAAAAGCTGACTTATGCTTAAAACGAAGAATATCTGTAATCACAGTCGACGTTAAACTAAAATCGTCACGTGAAAAAACTTTGAGATAAGTTAAATCATAAAAAATATTGACCGAATAATAGACTTTTTAAGAAGGAAAATAGAAGAAGTGCTTTTACAACAGACAAGTTTATATCGCACTCACTAACTTAAATTTAGTCCTAAAAATACCACAACATCAATTATCCGGTCAATATGCGAACCCCCAAACGTTTGGGCTGCTGGGCCATCGAGTTACCGACCTTGTAAATGCGGCCGGATTTAAAGAGTAAACCTTTAACCACACTTGATTTTGTTTTTATTACTTGTTAAAATAATAGCTAACCTGTTACCGCTCTATTCAATTTATCTTTGTATTTTTAGTTCTGGTTCTCGTGGTCGGCGGTACTGTACGCAAAATTACGATCGTTTTTTTGGCATTTCTGAACGCCACACTTGATTTTGTTTTCATTAATTGTTAAAATAATAGCTAACCTGTTACCGCTCTATTCAATTTATCTTTGTATTTTTAGTTTTGGTTCTCGTGGTCGGCGGTACTGTACGCAAAATTACGATCGTTTTTTTTGGCATTTCTGGACGCACAATGCCAAGCAGTTCACTTTGGTATTCGATCCATATTTGGTATATTACTACTGTCGCTAGATTCACCTTGACATTTGAAAGTAACTTCTCAATCACTGGCAATGTCGTAAACTAAGGTATTTATGATAAATAACACTGAATCGTGAATCATCCAAGTCTCTGAAACAAACAAAAAGCAATTTTTAGCAAATAATGAGAAAACAAACATAACACTAGGTACTAGTTATTTAGCAGTTTATCAAATTACTTAGCGTCCCATTTCTACTACTACCTATTTATCACAATAAGCTTCGCTACATTGTGGCATTTTTAGGTATTGAATCGGTTTTATACATTTACTTCATATTTTACAGTCTAAGGATCCCCCTGTAAATATGTAAGGAAGAAAAAATTACTTGTATACAATAGGTACCTAAAGAAGCTAAAACGTAGTAAAACAAGTTGTAATAATATCAGATAAAACAAATGAACGCTAAGCTACTTAATAACCTGCTACAACGTGGATTTCCGCATTGTATTTGCTACATACATCAATTGCTACCGATTTGCGATTATAGAAGGCCTTTGAAAAATTGTGCACGAAGTGCAAACTGAAAATCGGTGTATTGTGATACAGAGACAAATACTTAAGGTTCTAAGCTAAACTCGCAAAGTCCAGACTAGATCATGGTCTGATTTCCAATCTAGTTTCAAGGTGACACACTTTCAAAATCGATCGAAGCGTTCTTATCAAACGTGTTATCCTCATCTAAATGCCCAACGATATCCCGAGAAAATTGGGGCAATTTATATTTCTGTATGCCGCTGTGGATTCTCGTGCACCTAGCAACAAGAAAAGCAGAAATTGCTTTTATTTATTACTATACCAAGAGATTGTCGGTTACATATTCACCAGAGGAGGTGCGGTGAACCAGAGCCCCAGCTGTAATGCATACACGTGCATCTTGCCGAAGTGAGAAAATCCCTGAGACGGCAGCGAATATGTCATGCTAAAATGAAAAAAATTAGTAAACATATGCCCACTGATGAGCGTAATGTAATTATTGAAAATTATAAAATTTCAAAATCCACTGCAAAGTCAGCCCTTAGTAATGCATTTGCAGAATTCAAAAGAAAAACACTTGGGGAACAATTGAAAGAATATCCAAAAGTCTTCTGGTCGTACGTAAGGGAAGTGCAAGGCCATAAGTCTGCCGTCCATTCACTTAAAAATGATAGAGGTGAAATGACCACAAACACACTCGACAAAGTTAACTTGCTAAATTCCTTCTTCCAAACCGTTTTTAACCCACCTTCCGGGGATTCAACTGTCGTGTTACCTGACCTCTTTCAGCGGTTGATGCAACCAATTGACATTTCCTGTAATGGTATTGAAAAATTACTTAAAGATATAAGCCCCAACAAATCTCCTGGCCCTGATCAAATTCCCTCCCGCGTGTATAGAGAGTTAGCATCCGAAATTTCCCCCTACCTTGAAATAGTATTTAATAAATCCCTGACCGAACACGTCGTACCGATGGACTGGAAAGCAGCCGATGTAACACCCATTTTTAAAAGTGGCGATAGGGAGCAGCCATCTAACTACAGACCTATATCCCTCACATCCATTTCATGCAAGGTCCTAGAACATATAATTGTCAGTTCAGTCATGGGACACCTAGATAGCCAGAATTTATTGTCCAATGTCCAGCATGGCTTCCGAAAGAGCAGATCGTGTGAAACCCAACTTGCTCTCTTTTCCCACGATATTTTAGTTTCTGGCGAAAATAATATTCCAGTGGATGCTATATTTCTCGACTTCAAGAAGGCTTTTGACAAGGTTTCTCACAGCAAACTAATTTTGAAGTTAAAATCTTATGGGTTAGACAGTAACATTATATCATGGATTAATGATTTTCTGCATGATCGGGTTCAAAGGGTTGTTTTGGACGGTGTTTCCTCACCGGCAATTAAAGTCACTTCGGGTGTCCCACAAGGTAGTGTGATAGGTCCACTCCTATTCCTTTTGTATATTAATGATATCCAAAAGGTGGTAAAAAGTAAGCTTCGTCTATTTGCCGATGACGCAGTAGTGTACAGGGAAATTCTATGCCCGAACGATAAAGAATATTTAAATATTGACCTACAAGCAATTGAAACTTGGTGTGATACATGGCAGTTAGAATTAAACTTTAAGAAATGTCTTGTAATGAATTTTTGGAAAAAGAATAGCTCTCCTCCTACCACTTACAAAATAAGTAATAATGAATTAACTAACGTGGAATCCATTAAATATCTTGGAATAAGACTGACAAATGATCTTTCCTGGGGTAAACACATTCGTGAAATAATTGGTCAAGCGAATCGAAAACTGGGTTTCATTAAAAGAGTATTGGGTAAATGTGACGATCATGTACGAGAAATCAGCTACTTTTCCCTTGTTAGACCTCATTTGGAATATGCTGCCAGTGTATGGGATCCCTACGAAATCGGTCTAAGTAATGAACTTGAACGTGTGCAGCGAAGATCGGCAAGATTTGTAAAGGGACGATACGATAATTATATTAGCGTAACCAGTCTATTAAATGAATTGAAATGGGAATCATTGTCAGATCGCAGGTTGAAATTTAGACTTAATCTCTTCCACAAATTCCAAGGCAATATTTTCAGTGATGATGTTAAAAATATTTTACGAACCCCAACTTACTATGGCAGACTGGACCATAATCATAAAGTTAGAGAAATTGATTGCCGAACTGACCGATTCAAAATGTCCTTTTTCCCTCGCACAATAAGAGATACGAATAACGGTAAATATGTCCTATCGGAGAGTAGCAATGAATAGCATTGGTAGCTGCATGTTGGTATGAGTACTTAAAGCTAACCCTACTAACAGAATGTTTTTGCATGTTTTCTTTGCAATTTCTATCATTTTTAAATAGTGTAGTTCTGACTACTATATTAATACTATTCCTTTTTTATGCATGATATGTAGTGCATGTTTGGTGAGAAATCACCCCCTGCCACACACCCTTGTGGTGGCTTGCAGGGTATTATGTAGATGTAGATGTAGATCTTGCCATCTAAACCGCGGTCACTCCCTTGAAATGACCTTAAACATGCAAGGAACGTGCTTTGGAATCTTACTAACGCTCACTTAAGATTTCAAAAGAAAAAAGCAAGTTGTTTGGTGACATTAAACGTAGTCCATGTCTCAACGCTTACAAACTTGGGGTTCACAATAGCGGACGCAACGTTCAACTTATTTCTGGACTCTATGTGGTGAATTCAGAATTTTTCTTTCGAGCTCTTACCTTGCACTAATTTAATGAGCACTACTTGGTTTCAGTTTTTGCATGTCAACAAGGTAATATGGCTACTGTCGCATATCATTTTAGAAAAGCATCCACCATGTCAACGAGCTACAGAGAGTAATATCATTTAAAATTTTATTAATAAGTCATTTGCCATGATGGTTTTTCAGTTTTTTTCACAGTTTTGCAAGATATATTTCTAAATTAACATTTTTCTGGGCGAGCTTGTCACAAAATTAATTGAAAATCACAAATCAGAAATTTGACATATAAAAAATCAGATACGCTCACCACCAAATGCAGAAATCTCATTACGTTTACCCCACAACTCTGACATAACTTTGTCCCTTCACTTTCTTAAAAGATGTACGAATATCATTTAAAAATAGTGAATTTCAGATGCGCGAATATCTTTAAAATAATTTAGTGTACTGTGCGTACAGATAGTAAACCTTTATTAGATTGAAATTTGGCATATAGATTAAAAAACTTAAAAAAAACTTACGATCCAAAAAGCCTCATATGTGCATAAATGCATTTTTCGGAAAAAATAATTTTTCCATCTGGCGAAGGTTATTTTTCTTTGTGACAATCTAGCCAAGAGTTCACCGGCTGGAGTGGGGGAAACAAGCAACAAAGACTTACGGAGGTACCTGGCAGGAGCAAAAATAAAAGCTAATGGATAAAATTACCTGAATCGCCCTGACATTAGCTTTTAGCATCACAAAGGCTGTCTTTCTAGAGAAAATGTGCATAGCACAAGACTTTTGTCATGGGATTCTTGACTTGAAGCCACTGTTGATCAAAGGATAAATGGTATGGGATTATAAGATTGAGAACGTTCCCCAAGCTGGCTCAGATTCCTTGTTTCTGATCAACTCCTTGTTACCTACCAGAACTTAGACCTATTAGAAAACTGCTGGAACTAAAAGGATCGTGTGCGTGTGTGTGAGATTAAGACAAAGCATTTATGTAGCAAAATGTTGCTCCAAGAGAAAAATTTTGAAGGCACAAGCACTTGTAATAGCTAAATGTTTATGGGAGAAAAGCGCAGTGTGAAAGAGAAGACTGGTGTGTAGTATTCAGTTCCTAGCTGAGCGATTTGCCTAGCATAGAAAAATGCATAAAATTTTATCTAAAATACATTGAGAAGAAAGGCATGGCAACATTTTATTATTTAAAACTGAAAACGCAATCCCCAACTTTAACCAAGTTGGGGATCGCGTTTATTTATCTAAAAATGAAGAATTAACATTAAGAAACTAAGAAAGAGACATGACGCAAAATGGTGAGGAGGAAATTCCTAAAGTTTTTACCAGAGTGATAGCATGTGAGCTAACGATGCTAGCAAAAATTATAGAATATAAGGCCACAATCGTTCGATCACTTATCAGAGTTACAAACAGAAATTTCAAAGTTGATTAAAATAACTTAAAACAAACAATTGAAGAATTCAAGAGGGTTTATTACTATCGAAATTCCCAGTAAAGCCACTAAAGTACTCTCACTGGGTTGAACCGGGGTAAAATATCTTAGGCTGACTACGATCAGTGCATGAAAAAAGTTTTTTAGGTACAACTGAGGAAATTTTCAACTCCTTTCATGATTTTACATATTTTTCTCGCAATTTAAAACGTTCAAATTCATCACCAACAATGCTAATCCTAGTAATGGAGTCACTAAGTTATAATCAGAGCTTATGAAGAAGAAGAAGTAAATGAGGACCTTTACTTTCGCACTTTAATGATCTCGCCAGAAAAATATACCATCCTGACTGAGGAGTTTCTGAATTTAAAGGAAGTAATTAATTAATCTCCCCAGAGAAAGCTACTTACGTAATTAAAAACATTAGAGAATTTTCTCAGGAGTGATCGAATGAACTAAAGGCTTCCCATCACGAAAGGGAAGAAAGAATTGTTATTGATGAAAGGAGGCTCCGAGCCAATTAATGGCCCCGACTGAGTTCTAAAGAGAACAGCCCCAGAGTCTTAAATTTTCTCACACACATATATATCTATATTAATGGCCTTGGATCCTCTGCTCCTTAGTCAGTTGGTTCTATCCTATTTGATCTTTATCTAAAAATGAAGAATTAACATTAAGAAACTATCCAAAATATTGACATGACGCACAAATGTTGAGGACGAAATTCCTATTATGAGGAGGAAAGTTTTTAACAGAGTGATTGCAGGTGAACTCACGATGCGAGCAAAAATTATAGAATATAAGGCCACAATCGTTATATCTCTCATCAGAGTTACAAACAGAAATTTCAAAGTTGATCAAAACACCATAAATAGGAGTGAAAATCAAGAAATTGAACACAAGTGGCCACATGTGTCATTCACACCGTTATGTAGCAAGAATAAATTCATGGGAATCTTCAAGTAAAGACTTTTCAACTGAAGTGAAGAGCATATTAAAATCTTAATCCGTGAAAATATTTTGCCAATTTCGGTACAGAGATGCAATATAAAGGTAAATTGAGACGCTAAACGATCAATTTCCCAAAAACTTTCCTTCGGACAACATTAAAATACTTGAAAAAATTTCATTATTTTTTCAGGATGAATTTTTCTAAGCCTATACCGATATATGTCCTCAATACTAGCCGATTTTTCCCAAGATAAACTAGATACCTATCCATCTGAGCAATTATGATAAGGGCTGTCGAGAAATGAACTTGAGGCAGGGATGAAACTCAAAGTAAAACGACAAAAAGTAGCCATATAGTTGATTGCGGATAGTTACTTTACTAATGCAAGAGTACACGACTGGTTTTAGTATTAGATTTCCTGTGAATTGCATGAAATAGCTGAACTTAAATAGCGCGAGGAGAACAATTTATAAATAGTATAAATGGCGATAAATTACCAAATTCAGGCGGGATGCTTAAAATTCTATGATTCAATTGAAAGACAATTCAATTAAAATTAAATTAAAAAAATTAAATTAAATTAAAATAGATTCAATTGAAAAAACAAGGCATTCTTTGTCCATAAAATAGTTTGAGGACAAGGCAAGTGATTTAAACTCTTACTCCTGGAATGCAGGTTTCTGAGTGATTGATTTAATTATTTTTTAAACAACAAAAATCAATAAAAATGGTTAATTTTTAAATCATTTAACACAGTTTACCACATATTATGAATTTTAGAATTGGCCAAATATTTCGTGTAAAATAGCAAATATAGTACAAATTATTCTAATTTGGCAAGGTGAAATTGATTGATTGAGTTTTCTACAGATTAGGATGGGTTTTGATGGAAAACCCCAGAAAACTTTGTATTTATAGCTAAATATATAAGTTAAAATGCCCTATGGATAGTTTTATATTTTGCATAAATTTAATGTTCCACTTTTAACTTCGAATGTTGGATGTGATTAACATTTATATTTTGTGGTATCCATTTTCTGAGAGATATGCAAATGATATTGCTATGCGGTGCCCTTTAATTCGTGAAGTGATTACAAAGCTGACGCCTTTTTATGGTAGCAGTATAGAAATACAATGTTTTTCATCATTAACCCTTCTAATATAGCGGAGAAACCAGAAGGGTGAAAATTCAGTGGCTCCCGAAAGCTCCGAAATTACTTTTTCTCAAATCACCCATTCACTGATTTCCACCAGTATTATTACCTCAGTGATCACATTTCCAAGTATGAAATATCATGGAAATACATCCGCTGGGTATAGTCTGAAACTGAGGTCATAAATTGCCTCTCTGGCTCATTTCTCGGAGCCATTCACGGTTAGGGACCGAGATACAAGGGGGGAGGGAGGAGAGAGAATGCTCTTCTTGCTTCTGCTTCACTCGCCCGAGAGGGATATAATGAAAGGACGGGGCTGGGAAGACGATCGTTGTGGGGAATGGGGAGTGAAAGGAGACGGGAAGTTGCAATAAGCATCCTTGAAGACGCGATTGCAGTGGGGGTGGAGAGGAGAGAAGGTGCGGGGAAGGCCCGAGTAGAAGCGGATAGTATTCCACCGAGCCCCCAGGGCATCTCGCGATTTCCCTTTAAGGCAAACGGCAAAGGAGAGGGTGCTTCCAGAGGTAGGAACCAACACTTATCCACAGTGCTTGCAGGAGATGGGAATTCGAAAGTGGCATTTTAACCACGGATATGCAAAAAGGGGAAAGCCATCGATGTTTCTCAAAAGTTTTTAACCTCGTAATTCATGAATACAATTTCCTAAAGAATGCATAATTTCACAGAATATTACCCATATTTTTTTTTTTAATTCGTAGGAAATTTACTAAACACGCAGTGATTCGTCGATGACATAGCAGTATGGGAAAGACGCAAAGGGATTTGAATAAGGCTAGTAACCAAAGTGAAGGAGCGGAAACTGGTCGCAACATAGACTGCTTTGTGACAAAATATCTAGCAGTTCGAGTACGTCTTGTTCCTTTAGGGCCTATAAAATTTCCACATCAAAAGTGAATTCCCCGTCTAAGTGAAATATTTTTTCTCCGGGGAATTTTCCTGCAAACACGCTATTGAACATGGAAATGACGATGGTTAAATAACAGCTGAAGATCTATAAAAAGGAAACTAAGATATTGGTATGCAGTAGGAAGGCAGAGGCCAATGCCAATTTCAAACTAGGAACGCAAAAACTTGGAAAGATAAAAGAGTAATGTTACCTGGGAACCCGATTAACCAATATTGGACTAAGCAAGCAAGAAACAGTCAGTAAATAGCTAAGGTGAAGAGAGCATTCCACCAAAAGAAGAATCTAGTTTAAACTGGAAATACAACCGTGTTAGTAAGGAAACAATTAAGGGTGGAGAAAACTACAATTTCCTTGTAGATAACAGCTGAAGATCTATAAAAAGGAAACTAAGATATTGGTATGCAGTAGGAAGGAAGAGGCCAATGCCAATTTCAAACTAGGAACGCAAAAACATGGAAAGATAAAAGAGTAATGTTATCTGGGAACCCGAGTAACCAATATTGGACCAAGCAAGAAAGAAACAGTCAGTAAATAGCTAAGGTGGAGAGAGCATTCCACCAAAAGAAGAATCTAGTTTAAACTGGAAATACAACCGTGTTAGTAAGGAAACAATTAAGGGTGGAGAAAACTACAATTTCCTTGTAGATAACAGCTGAATATCTATAAAAAGGAAACTAAGATATTGGTATGCAGTAGGAAGGAAGAGCCAAATGCCAATTTCAAACTAGGAACGCAAAAAATTGTGACGGTAAAAGAGTAATGTTACCTGGGAATCCGAGTAACCAATATTAGATTAAGCAAGAAAGAAACAGTAATATAGCTAAGGTGAAGAGGGCATTCCACCAAAAGAAGAATCTATTTAAAACTGGAAATACAACCGTGGAAGTAAGGAAACAATTAAGGGTGGAGAAAACTGCAATTTCCTTGTAGCAGTTGCTAACAACTACCTACTGCTAACCTGAAATAGCAGTTGGAATCAGCAATTCATTTTAGCATCTTCAATTCATGGAAATCATGGGAATCAGGGAAGGCCATTAATTTTAAGCGCTAATGGACTAGGTATAATTATCAGACAGTAACAAACCTACCACGATGCTACGATGCAAACTCGAAAAATGCTGCAGGAACTTAAAAAAATATTTTTTTCGATCAGTCAATTTTACGCGATTTACATAAACATATACAAATCAAGTATCAAGATATAAAATATTAAAAAGTGTGGTTGCAACGTGGATAAAATTATGTTTTGGAAAATTGGACGATTTTGGCACGCACTCAAAAAAAGGTTTTCTACCCCTGAAATGGACTATTGCCACGAACGGAGCTGAGCCAGGCCCTACTTCAAGTTAAGGAGTCGAGGTTGACAAACTGTCATCTTCCACAGGCCGGAACAAGTCTGACGCGCGACACGTTATCGTAGTTAGCAGTACATGTGTTCCAATTCTGCTATTTAAATTAACTGATACTCTGTTCTTGCGCTTTGCTGTCCTGCTAAAATCAACAGCCTCTCGACACCTACGCTATCGTCTCTTGCGTTAGAAGGAGTGTACCGATTAGCAAGGCCTCGCAGAAAAACAGTTCCAGTTTCATCCGGGATACACATAGAGGAGATAAGTACAGCGCAGCAGCCAGTAGAACACGGAGCGGCTATTTCTACCTGATTTAAATAGTTGCTATATGCTTAAGAATAGTATCAGCTGAAAAATAACAGGTCAAGAATTAGCAGCCCACCCCTAGAAACAATTCATTAGAAATTAGATCAGAAACATGCTTCTTTATGGCAGTGAGGCATGGACGATGACAGCAGCAAAGAAGTCAAACGGTGGAAGCATTCGAAATATGGTGGTACAGAAGAATGATGAAGATGAAAGGGATCGACTAAGTGAGTAATGAGGAAGATCTAGGAAGATCTAAGAAGAGTGGGAGAAAAGAGGCCTTCTAAAACCCCTAAGAAGAAGATGCGACAGCTTAACAGGCCATATTATGAGACATAAAGGTCACATTTTTAGGCGTAACTCTGTGGAATTGCACACCCAAAAGTAAAAATGCAGTATTTTGGGTCTGATGAAGAAAATCGTCGAAGAACGAGTGACAAAAAGAATAGAACAAGTGATAAAATATTTGAAAGAGAAGAAATACGTAACTATGAAAAGATAAGCTGATCGCCGGGAGAGCTGCGTCAAACAAGAACATATAGGTATGGACTTTTGACTGATGATGATGACGATGAAAAAATCTATCATGGAATGTAAAACTAACTAATGCGTAATTATGTAAGATCTTCCACAGTAGGGATCGGCTAAAGCACTGTCCTCGCATCCCAAGGGCCAAGATTCAAATTGGCTGGTAATTTTCTTTAACCCCTTGACGCGTTTCGTTTAGAGAAGGCTAATGTCAACACTGGGTTCATCTCCAACTTATCCATTCCCTAGAAAATTCCTATATCTACCAAATTCGGCACTTATCCCAAACGTTGCTAATAATAAGCTGTCGGTCATCTCCCCGGAGAAACTGCTGTTATTATTCCATCATTAAAAACCAATAGCAAACGATTCAGTGATTCCGTATGATCCAGTGAATGGTAATTCTGTTTTACCAGCGATACCAATGCCATCGTCAACATAAGTCATCAATCCGCAGATTGGTTTGACGCAGCTCTCAATTGAGATCTTTTATCGGCTAATCTCTTCATATTTACGAAATTATTCTCTTTCACAACCTTTATCATCTGTTCCATATATTGGCCATTCTTCCCTTCCACTTGTCTCTCGACTATTGTCTTCATCAGGCCATCATGTCTCATGATGAGGCCGATCAAGTTGTTCCTTCTTCTTCTTAGGGTATTCAGAAGACTTCTCTTTTCTCCCACTCTTCTTAGAACTTCCTCGTTACTTCCTCCGTCGATCCATTTAATCTTCTTTATTCCTCTGCAGCACCACATTAAGAATTCTTCCAGCCTTTTCTTTTCTGCTGCTGTCATTGTCCATGCTTCGCTGCCGTAAAGAAACACGCTACAGATGTACGTTCTGATGAATTGTTTCCTTACTTCTACGCTTGTATTTCCAGCGGTAAGTAGATTCTTCTTTTAAAAGAATGCCCTCTTTGCCCAGGCTATTCTGCTGACTATTTCTTTCTTGCTTCGTCCGTCGTTGGTTACTCGGCATCCAAGGTAACAGAACTCTTTCACCTCTTCCAGCTTTTGTTTTCCTAGTATGATGTTGGTTTTGGCCTCCTTCGTCATGCTACACACCAATATCTTAGTTTTCTTCTTATTGATCTTTAGATGATAACTGGCCATTGTCCTTCCCATGGTTGTAAGCATCTTATTCAGCTCCTTCTCTGTCTCTGCTATGAGAGCTATGGCATCAGCGAATCGTGGCTTACTGATTGTTTCTCCGTGGATGTCCACTCCAGAATACTTCATCTAGACTTCATTGATGGCTCTCTCGATGTAAACATTAAAAATTACGGGAGACAGTGCACAGCCTTCTCTCACTCCTTTCCTTATTCTTGCTTCTTCACTGCTGGATCTAGGTTTTATCACCCCTACTTGATTTTTATACAAACTGCGGATAATTCTTCGATCGTTGTAGGACACTCCAATTCCTTTCAGAAGTCCAAGCATTGAATTCCAATCCACGTTGTCAAAAGCCTTCTCTAAGTCCACAAATGCAATGAACGTCGGTTTGTTCTTCTCCATTCTCTTCTCTATGAGTATCCTAAGGGCCAATATCTTCCTCTCGTGTACCCTTACTTTTTCTGAATCCAAAATGATCTTCATCCAGTAACTCCTCTGCTTTTCGTTCTATTCTTCTGTACATGATCCTTGTCAATATCTTCGATGTATGTGTTGTCAGGCTTATAGTTATAAAATATTCGCATTTCTCTGCTCTCTTTTTTTTGGGAATAGGAATTATTATGTTTTTCTCGAAGTCCCTGGGTATTTCTCCTGTTGAGTACATGTTCAAGATGGGCCAATGTCTTCTCTTCTGCATTTTTATTAGTTCTGCAAGAATATCATCAATTATAGAAGCCTTATTCATGCTAAGTTCCTTTACTGCAGCGTCAAATTCCGATCTTAATAATGATGCTCCCATTTCATCCTCTTCGACTTCGCTTTCCTCTTCAATCACTTCCGTGCTGAGATTTTTCCGTTGCATAATTCTTCCAGATATCCTTTCCATCTCTTCACTTCGTCTTCATTTTCAATTAAAAGTTCTCCATTCTTCTCCCTTATGGCATTGCATCATAAGCTCCATTCCTTGAAGTGGCTCCTCACTATCCTATAGGCAGCTTCCACCTTTCCAAGAGCAAGATTGTTTTGTACATCCTCGACTAGGCTCTTCATTCATATTTCTCTAGCTTTCTTGGCTTTACGACTTATTTCGTTCCTCATTCTTTTGTAGCAAAGCTGCCCTTCTTCGGTTTCCTCATTCTTGTATTTTCTTCTTTCTTCATTCAGGTCTAAGACTTCTTCCGTAATTAATGGCTTCTTCTTGGCACCACTTCTTCCTCCAAGAGCTTCCTTTGCGGCTTACTGTAGTCCACTTTAAATGTTTTCCCAGCACTCATCCACTGATTTCTCAGTCAGGTCCTCTCCTATGTTGTTTCCCAGCTTTTTCAAATGCCTGCTAGTGTTGAGCCTCCTTAGGTTTTTCTATTTGCCATACGTTCTTCATTTTTTTCTTCAACTTCTTGGATTTTAGATGGCATTTCATCATTATTAAAATATGGTCACTGTCGATGGGTTGGGTAGCTTTTGCAGTCCTTCACCTGGTTCCTAAATCTGTGCTTCACTAAAATGTTGTCTATCTGAAATCTTCTTCTGTCACCTGGCATTTTTCAAGTATATCTTCTTCGGACATAGTTTTTAAACAACGCGATGGCAAACACTAATTTATGCTGTGTGCAGAACTCCAGTAGTCTTTCTCTTCTTTCATTTCGATTACCACATCCATATTTCCCAGTTATTCTTCCATCTTGGCCTTCGCCGACGACCGCGTTCCAATCTTTCAAAATAATTCGGTTTTCTTTTCCTCTTACATATTTCATAACTTCCGTGATACCTTCTTAGACATCTTCCACTTTTTCATCGTCGTAGTCCGTCGTAGGCATGTAAACCTAAACCACTACTGTATCTACAGGTTTGATCTCGATCTTCACCATTATTATCATTTCATTGTACTGCAGGAAGCTCCTCACACGTGTTCCGGCGATCTTCCTGAGCATTATGAATACTTCAGCATTACCATTTAATGATCCCGTGCGTATAATTCAATAGCTTCCGCTCCAGAAGTCTCCTTCTTCGGGCCACTTCATTTCGCTGATTCCTAATTCGTCGAGGTCGATGTAGTCCATTCTTCGCATTTCCACCTTTAGGTTTTCCTGTTTTCCGCAGGTCCGAAGCGTTCTCACTTTCCTTGTTCCGACCCTAAAATGCTTATCACACTTGACTGATGTACTCTCTCTTGTAGTCCCCACCCGGAGATCTGAATGAGGGACTATTTTACCTCCGAAATATTTTACTCGAGAGGGTTTCGACACGCCTTGATTGAAAGAAAAAGTGGAGCAGCTGAGACTCCTCGGGATAATAATGTGGTCGTTTCCCCTTGCCTTCCACATCGCAGTACTACAGCGGTTAAAGTAAAATTTACCACGCCTGTAGTTAAATGAGAGTCGCTGTACCGACCTCTGTGATTTCCACCTTCACACATATGAAGAAGAGCTGCTGCCCTCTCCTCCGGGTGATGAGAAGCGTAATTGTTGGCGGCCTCCGTCGCCAAGTCACAGCATCTTAACGGGTTCTGTATTATTTAGTGGCCTACCTTACCCAGGGATAGACTAATACTCCCTCGGAATGCCGTTGCTTTTTGTCCACGACTGCTTATTCGACGAGTAAACTCGCTTATCTCGCAGCTAACCTTTACATCTAGAGGTCGACCCACCATCCGCAAACCGGTGGACGCACTCGGTGGCTTTAAGCTTAGCTGCGAGCCCAACTCCATGTTTTAAAAAATTAACATAGATTTTGCCAATTCTTAGTTTCTCTCTGCTTCCTCAAATCATCGAAGTAATTCATGCGCAACTAAAGCGGTGAATAGGGAGTGACGTTTCATCTGCGATCAACAATTTATTTATTTTTAACTGCTTGACAGCACGCTGAGGCATTCAATGTCGATGAGTCGTTAATTGTAACACTAGAATGCTCCGTTCAATTGAATCTCCTTTTGAGGTCGAAATTTTCGCTTCCATAGATTCAATTTGTGGACACTCCCCGGAAAAGGCTTGGTCGTTCTTTTTCATCTACAATTGATGACCTAGTTACGAAATGCTCTCAAATGCTTTGGCAGTTCGAATGTAAGTTTTCGACAGAAACTGGAAAGATCTCCGATGAATTATGATCCTGTGAAGTCTGCTTTAGAGTTGCAAGAGCGTGAGGCATTCATTCCGGAAATGCATTCATGTGAGATCAGTTCCGAGCTTCACGTTTCAAGGAGAGAGAAAATCGTCCAAAAGAAGACGTCGATGTCATCGAGGCGTTCAAATTTTGCGAACTTTTGAGGATCAAGTTTGAAGAAAAGATTAGTTACGTGCATCACTCTACAAAATGGGAGTCAACCACTTGGATCAAGATGTAAACGTCCTCCTAACGTCAAAAGTTGGTAAACTTTGAAGAATAGCTTCCCTGACATTTCTTCGCTCCTATTTCGGCCACATTGAGCTGTGTGATGGGCCCTCAAGGCCGTCTCCGAAAACACCACAGGCACATCAACGCTAATTCGGGGTAATCAAGAGGCAGAAAAGGAATTCTCATGAGATTCGGTCTCTAGTTAGGTAAATGCCAGTAAGGAAAGCCTGATGAAAGATGCAAATTGAATTGCGAAAATGTTGGCCCCTTTCTACGGTTTAAAACCATTGTAAAGGCAAAAAAAAACATTCCACGGGGTCACGTGCCAATCGGCCCAGGTCCTTTGGGAGAGGGAATAGTAGAGAAGAGTTCCCTTAAGCCCCCATAAAAAAGAACAGCAACAAATAATGGACTTGGGAGCAGAAACCCCACATTCTCTTATCGGAAAGCGCAACGGTGGGGGGGGGATGGAAAGCCCTGAAAGATGGATTTAGAGACCCTCGGCAATAGATCTAAAAAAAAAAAGAATACCTTTGCCCGTCGCCAACGCTATCCAGCGACGTTTTCCCCTCGTGCGATGACGGGATCGTTCGTCAAGGGCATTTCATAGCGAAAGTACTTTTGCCACAAGGAGGGTTGGAATGGAATCGAATTCAGGGACGCGGGGATAATTTTTTGGAGTGAAAATTCAATTCATTACCTGGCAAATGGGGTGGGGTCAGGAGCCCTTTAAAGGGGATGCTCCATCTTGCCAGGAGGCATTGCCCAGCGGGTCACTGAGGAAGAAGCAAGACTGTTGTTGCCCCTCTTTCTGGCATAAAATGAAAACACTCGCCCAAGAAAATAAGCCCGAGGCTCAATGTTTTGGATTCGATGCTTGGTAGCAGAAATTCTTATGCTTTTTTAAAAGCCTTAAAAAGGTCTTTTAAATCGACTTTCTGTGGAGAGATAAAGTGCAAAGAAACGGTGAAGCGATGAGGCTCTTTGGGATATTGGTGAAGAGAAATGTTTGAAATGAATGTACCTAATCTGAGTTTAACACAAACTTTACTAATAGCACTACTTCAAGACTTCAAGATTCGAAGAAAATGAGGTGTGCTACTGTGTAAAGAATTCAAATACCTAGTTTTGTCTATCCTACTACGTCGACTATTTGATGTCACATATTCAATATTTTGCCCTAAAAAATAATGAGGCAAGTAACAAAATTTTCAAGAGATAATGATTTATCATTCCGTATTTTTGCTTCAATTATTAAATTTTATAAACTTCACTGTGGAAGGCGATACTTTGTGGAACCGATCCATGCTACAAGTATAAAAAAGGGTAAAATTCCACATAAAATTTAACAATATAGGTACAACAGGTTTCACACGTTAGGGCATCATCAGTTAAAATATTGTTATGTAAAATTTTACCAAGTATTTTTATCCCTGTGATATTAAATGTTAGCAATGATTTTAAAATAAACAATTATAGTCCTAAACATCCAAGACAAATATTTTGATTTAAAGTATTTTCACAATCCTTTAAAAGCTTGACCCTGCACTGGGTTGTAAAAACATAATAGATACCTTATTTTCAATTGGAACTTTCTGCGATAGGTAATGATACCCCAAATATAGTTAAACGTTCTCTACCTGGGCATGGATTGAGAAATTACCTAGTTCCCAATATATATGTTATTGGCACACGACAAATGTAGCATAGATCCTATTTCACCTGAATAAAACGGCGTCCGGATATTGAACGAACGTCTTATTCATGCGATACCAATTAAATGTCTAAAGCCATAGCACTCCATTGTTGGTAACGAGAACATTTCCTCCTCAGAAAAGCCGATTGGAGTAGGCATGAAAATGGATAAGCCCTCAGTGATCTACAGCCGATTTAAAAAAAAGAACTCGCGCAGATCTCTATATTCTTGGAGTGCAATTAAGGTCTATATGGGTTACGCAGGAGCTCTGTTGACGTTTTTTCATACCAACGGGAGAAACTGCTAATGGCATTCGCTTCTAGAAACGAGATCTTGAGTTGAATTGGGAAATTAATCAATCATAAATATACTGTGATAAAGTAGAAAACACGTATGATAAATTGAATAGAATAAGGCGATACTTTATGAAAAATTGAAATAGTTTACTAAAAACTTAACTTCGTATTTTTCACACTTTTATTGAGAAACACCTGCTTATGGACGGAGAGCTTCAGGCAGCTGGATCAATTTTTAGTTTTACTTAATTCCTTGCATGAAGCTATCAGTTTTACGGTGGAGATTGGCATTAATAACTTAAACTTTCTAGATTTAACTATTTCCCTCAATGAAGGCAATCACAATTTTTCTATTTACAGAATAAGCACTTATTCCAATGCCATCATTCCCAAGGACTCCAACCACCATTATTGTCATAAACTGGCTGCTTTTCACTCGTTTTTAAATCGTTTGAATTCTGTTCCACTGACAGGTGAAGAATTTAACAAATTGAATTGAATACCATTAAACTCCTTGCGATCAGGAACGGTTATGGGTTAACGGTTCTCTCATTGACAAGCTTCTTAAAAGGAAAAAAAGAAGGTTGGTCATCTCACCTCATCATCCACCAGCCTTTCTCAAATTGTTCCCTCAGACAAGAAATGGACGAAGGTGCCGTTTATAAGCAACTCCATGTCCAAGAGTATAAATAGAGTATTTCGCGTGGAAATATGAAGACTTGTTTTAATTCTAGAATGACCATTGGAAATTTACTTTTTAATTCTAAATATGTTTTAAATCCTTTAGACAAAAGTAGAGTGTATGTGTTAAGATGTGATACTCAGGACTGCAATTGTTTTTATATAGGTCAGACGGGTAGAAGTTTTAACGTTAAAACAAAGGAACATTTTAATTATATTATTCATGGTGACAACAAGTCAGTCTTTGCTACTCATTTATCTGGTTTTAATCTCATGTCTGATTTTAGAGATTTTAAATGTTCATGACAAAGGTGCAAAGCTGGATTTCTTAGAAAATTTTGAGATTTGGCTGCTTCCAATGCTTTGGGACCAAAATTGTAAAATGAAATTGTACCCTTAAATCCATCCCCATTGTATCATGTTTTCGTCCCCCTTTCAAAAAGCATTTCCCCGTCATCCTGACCTTCAACACATACCATCTCACCCTCCGCAACCACTCCTGCAGTTTTTCCCTCATTTGGAGTCTATATAAGGGCTTGCCACCGTGTAAATATCAAAACACCATTGACAATGACACGGGAGTGTGGAAACCAGTAGTATTTCTCAATAAAAGTGTGAAAAATACAAAGTTAAGTTTTTCTTACACTAAACACGTATGATTTCACCCTGTGCTGAGACATAATTTAGGGTAAATTTGAGGAGTTATAATTTTATTTTAGAAAAAAATCAAAGAAAGAGTACAGTGACATAGAGGTGCGTACATTAAAATGTTTATAATTTACAAAACAAATTTGGATGCAGGCCGCGCCACACCCGCCAACGGAATTCTTCCTTTAGCAACCGCAGTTTGGTGGCATGCAGTTTTCCTTTAATTTAACGCGTACATTCAACGATTTTGAGGCACAAATTAATCATTGAACACATCACTTCTGTTTAACAGTAGTCTGGAGAGCCCCGAACCCCGTAGAGAACCCCGTAGAGAACCCCGTAGAGAACCCCGTAGAGAGAGAGAACCCCGTATCTCAAATTAACATTGTCTTGCTCATGATGCTCTTATGAAAAAATGCTTAACTATTCCCAAAATTTCAGCAAATTATTTTCTTTCCCGTTTTACATACAAGAAGATAAAACAAAATTCTTTGACCTGACTATGAGTAGCCTTTTCCACCACACCGAACCACGCACGTGACGAATTGTAAAGTTATAATTATAATGCTGCTCAATTGCAACAAGCAAATTGAAAATGCTAAAAGGATATTGAAAGACATCAAATGTGATTCAACTATTTATAATTCAACGTCATCTGTTGCTTCGCTAATAAATGAGCGATGCCGGGAGCCTCCTTTCCTTGTCAATCACAATGCCCGCGAAGAATTCCTGATCAAAGAACTAAAAAAAAATATCTCCTCATCATTTTTTACCTCTACGACTAGGCTCGCACTAGCCCCGTTTTTTTGAAATGGTTATTCCTATATGCCTCTACCTTTATCCTAATATAACAAGCTACAACTATTTCCATCTGCTAATATTTTAGTTTATTTTAGAATTGATTGATTGACTGATTTATTTGATTTTTGTGCTAATTGAATTTCAAAGTCTTCTAAGTACACAAACCCTCCCTAATTTTTCACAACAATGTACTTTCTTTTATCTAACGTTATATGATCTAAAGTGTTTTTAATTTGCCTAATTTGATAAAATTAGGTAGCGGTCATAAATATCTTTCCATATCTTCACATGATCATCTCTCTTGGATTTACTAACGGATATTTTAATGAAATAATAATGGTGAAAAGTTTTACCATCAGAATGGAGTTAGGTGCATGACTTCCACTATGATATTTCTAAGTTGACCTCGAACAATAGCTTCAAAATTTTTATGGGGTAGTACGTTCATCCGTTAATCTAACATCTTTTTTGTCAATCTATATTGTCAAGGGTGAATAAGTCAAAATTTTTAATTTTTTGCCTAATGTCACAAGCCCAATTATACCCATACTGCACTCCACGAAATAGGAACACAGCAAAGATATTGTTTTTCTTATACCATGGAAATTGTTAAAGAGATCCAAATATTTATTTGAGCTAGTAAGTGGGAAATTAGTAAGGGGGAATCGGACTTTAAGGAAGCCACGGTGATTATCAAAGAACCGTTTCGAACATTTAAATAAGTACCACAAAAGAACGCTCTTTGAACCATCAATTTGCGCAATGACAATATTAATAAATATTTTAACGTAGTGATAAATATTATGAATGCGCCATTATAATAAGATGGGAGGAAGAGTAGGATGGTCCTTATTTTTAAATTTTCGAATTTATTTTAGTACAATCCCCACATTTGTTCCGTATGGTGGGAAAATAAACCGTGAGAAATATTATTGCAATCGGATAACGGGAAAACATGCCGCATCGCGCTTAAAATTTGGAAATTAAGAAATTTTTGGCTGTTTTTTTGACATAACTGACGAGAATGGAATTCAAGAATTTTTCTGTTTCTTTTCTGCTATTTAAAACGACTCGTTAGATATTTGTAGTGTATCATCTCAATGTACATCTCAGTGTACATCTCAAAATATGTGATATGTAGTTCTTCTTTAAAGAACAATGAAACCAATATACTCTATTCTGGAAGATATTTTAAGCTGTTTAACATCCATGCTATCAACTCTCATATTTTTCGCGTGTTGCATCACATTTCTTCTTTAAAGTACAATGAAACCAATATACTCTATTCTGGAAGATATTTTACACTGTTTAACATTAATGCAATCAACTCTAACGTTTTTGTATAATCAAAGAAAAGAAAACATGACAAGTCTTCGGTTTTTGGGAGCCGTAGCTACAGCACGAAACTTTAGTTTCGCTAATAAATTCGTCTCCAACTGTCACGTGCGTTTTACTCAGCAAGAAGAAAATGAGAATAAATTGTGTTTAATTGTATCCACTTAACATCATTAGATAACTAGAGAATAAGAATTCTTCAGACAGACTTTTGTTTTATTCCATACAATTTTCATGCAAAGTAGTATTTCTGAGAGCTAAACCACCAAATGGAAGGTGAAGAGGCTTCTTCTTGCAATTAGTTTTTGTCGTTGTACAAGCTCTTGGTCGCAAATTTTGTCTTTAACGGAGATTTTCCTTCATTGCATTAAAGTTACACTAGTTGACGCTCAACCCTGAGTATTAAGTCTTCACATACACTCCTGGAGATCCAAGATTTGTTGAGATTTTATATTCTATAGTGTCAACAGCGAAAACAATGCTTTGTAAACTTAAAGTAATTTGTGCATCGGGTGCTGGACGAATGGGACCTGGATGAAAAAGTTCAAGCACTGCTGTGGTACGAAAGCGGCAAACACAGGGAGACTGAATGGGACATAAGTTTTGTTAGAACAGCTGCTCAAAAAGGATATCCTGTTCTCACATTGCAGGCACCAAATTTATGAACTAATTCTAAGACGTGTTTCCGACGAAAAATTTGGAAAATCATCTGCCCCAAATGTTCCACTTTTCAAAAGTTTCCAGGAGGCATGGCCTGTTATGAATATGGAAAACTACACATCAGGCATGCAGGATAGGCGTTCTTGAGAAGAGCTGCAGGACCCAGCCATAGATATTCTGAAATTTGCGTTGCAGCAATTACAGGAAAATCACCCCAGAGAGGACAACAGAAAACTCCTTTAATTACCGGTTTAATTTTTTTAGGCTGCGTTCTTCCACGAGGGATATAGTTTCGCGTTCCCGGAGCTTTGCATCATACTAGGTGGATGCCCAAAGCTCTATGTTGCCTGAAAATATTTCTTTTCCGCAACAAGTTCCCTTTATCTGCAGTAGAGGAGACCGTAATCCGCGACGTGTGCCTATTTGTTGTGCGTCCTTACGTGGAGGCTTGGATTACTGCACCAAATGCAGAAGAGGTACCTAGGCGAAATTCAAAATTTTTAAAACATTTTTATAAATACAGAAAATCCGACTGTCCCGTTAGTGGTGCGACACTAAACTTTCGGAACCATTTGTGGCATCCCCAGAGGCTGCAGCTCTTGGATTTTCGGTAAAAATACACCAGCAGAGACGAAAAATCGAATGGTAGAAGCTTTAGAATCAGACTTTCTGTTTTCCTTAGGAAATAATTTGATTTATCCTTGTAATTTGATCACAAATACAGAAGCTGATTATTCATACCTCAAAAATACGTTTTATTACGTATCAATAGATTAAAGTACTATAAACGAGCCCAGATTTTAAGTTCACAAAGTAAACAGTGTAAAATATCTTCCAGAATAAATTATATTGGTTTCATTGTTCTTTAAAGAAGAAATGTGATACAACGCGACTCACGGCAGGCACTTAGTGCATTCGAGCGTTGGCGCTAGAGGGCGCGACTGAGGCGGCACGAGCTCAATCTTGGGGCTGTATCTCGGGAACCAACGGACAGAATTTAAAGATATTTGAGATGATACACTACAAATATCTAACAATTCGTTTTAAATAACAGAAAAGTAACAGAAAAATCCGAGAGTTCAATTCTCGCCAGTTATATCCAAAAAACAGCCAAAGTATCAAATTTTCAAAAATTTAAGTGCGATGCGGCACGTTTTCCGGTCATCCGATTGCAACAATATTTCTCACGATGTATTTTCCAACCATGCGGAACAAATGTGGGGGGTGTCATATAAGAAATTCGAAAATTTAAAAATAGAGACCACCCTAGTAGGAGAGTCATATCAAAGACAATCTAAATCCCTTGGACACACTACTTCAAGTGTGAAACACCATTCTTCTAATGTTGGCAGCTGATTACAAATACTTTCATGAAAATAACCAGAATCTGTTGATCTAGTGTAGCGTATTACCAATGAATAAAACTGAAAATGATTGCTGAATAATTGTCTACCACATGCGTCGCAAACTCTGAGCACTTTCCAGGGCATACCTGTCAAATAAATATTCTGTATCCAATTAGCATCCGTTTTTCTCTTATTCCGAACCGTTTAGCGGACAAAACGGAGGTGAGTCCCTGACATTTTGGAAATCACCACCACTGAACATACTTGTCGTGGCTTTCATAATTCTGCTTGACACAGACTTCTCCACGCAAATGATTGATGACAAATGATGAAAAGGCTCCACCACAAGGCACTCTGGCAGACTGCTTTCCTCACCCCCCGTGATATTAATCATCGCCACCATCACCACTGGTCATCAATCCGAAGATTGATTTGACGTAGCTCTCAACTTCAAAACGCCTATCAGCTAATCATTTCACACTAGCAAAATTCTTCCATTCCACATCCTTCAGTGCTTCCTCCATATACTTCAATCGTGTTCTTCCTTTGCAATTCTTCCTATTCACCTTCCGTGAATGGCTGTCTACTTGACGACACCACCACGCCTAAATATGTGCCCGATAATGTTTTCCAATCTTTAGTTAAGAATTTTCATGAGCTTTTTTCACTCTCCTTCCCTTCTCACAACCTTTTCGTTCGTCATCAGTTCAATCAAGCTATCCATATTATCCTTATCATTCGTCTTTTACACACAATTTCATAGATATTTACGTTCCATCAGTGGTAATGTGTTTTACCTCCAAAAATAACCCTTTCCACTTATACGTCATAATAGAAAACTACCTTAACCCTCAAGTATTATTAAATATTTCCAGTATTATGATTACTGAATAATTGTCTACCACAATCGTCGCAAACTCTGAACACTTTCCAGGCCATACCTGTCGAATGGGTAAGTCTAGTTTTTCCTGCAAATGAATTTAAATGAAGTTAAATATTTACGATGCATATGAACTCCACTGCCAACACCCTCTCGGTGTCTCGCAGGGTATTTCGTAGATGAAGAAGAACTGAAATAAATCTTAATGCATTCAACTGCTGTAACTTTAAACATCGTATAGTTGTATGAAATTTAAAAAAATCATGCAAACACAGCATTAAAATTTCCAGTGTCTAGATGTACAGCGCCGTTGATCATCTTTTACCTTCTTTAATAACGCTAGCGCCAATTGGTTGGTGTTCAAACTACGAGAAATGATCCTCTACATCACTACGTAATATCAGAATTTAGTGTTTGATGCAAGATATTTTTACAGTAATACTAAATATGTACAGCTATATACAGCTATACAACTATAAAAAGCTATATTAACAGTAGTCTATAACACAAAATATATTTTAATTTTATAGCAGTATTATTCATCATATCACAAGGCATAGTAATTAAAATATGTTCCACATGCATTAGGATTACAAACAGAGTGATAATGTGAAAGAAGGAGGCCAGAATAAATTGATACTGATGAAGTAAATAACTATATTGAAGGGAAAGAAAGGAATGCGCACGAAATTTAGAGCCTGAGTGGGTGTCAAAACGTCAGCTAGCTGCGTAGTTGAATGGGTCAGTCTAGTTTTTCCTGCAAATGAAGCACAGTCACATGCATGCTCTAGTTCTTAACCCCATATATATTAGGAAATGTTCATGTGTGTGGTTGTAAAAGTTTATTTCTGCATAATTCATTATACTTTAGCAACATGATGGGTAAAGCGTGTTTCTAGAGGCGACTTACATAGTTTACGTAGAGGTAGACGAAAATTTACGGGAATCGAGTGCCAGGACATGTCATTACGAGAAGATATATGATAGTGAAGGGAGGATAGAAGATGAGATTCTATGAGAAAGGGGCACATAATTTCCTGGAATTGCATATATATAGTCACAGTGATGGTAGAAAGTATTGGAATGGGTCACGCGACAGAAGATTGGCTATCGAGCCAGTCCCTGAATGCGTGACATTTTGGCATGAGTCAAATTTCATCGCAGATACAACTCGAGGGTCGAGCAATTTGACGTAACATTACCATTACATACCTGAAACCCATATTAAAGGGCTTACGACGTTTGTCTGATCTAGAAGTCTTGAGCTAAGAGTGACGTCAAGCAATATTTCGTGATCAATCGAAATCACAACTGTATGCTAACCGATCACGAAGAGAATTTTACAGTCGCAGAAAATAAATTTATTTTTCACCTAGGCCTAGCAAGTATCAAATCCTTACAAAGGGCTCCTAAGGGAAGGAAATTTAATAAGTGGTTCAATCTCATGACAATGCCAGATCTAATTCGCCAGGTGAAACTTTTTTAACTATTTCAACTTATAACTAAAGACAAATCGTACGGCGTCAGGGGTAACTATGCATAATTTCTCCATGTTGGAAAAAAGAAATAAACTTTGGTGATTTCACTAAATATTTTTTAAAGGGAAAGGATTTTCTAAATATTTTATTTTTATTTTTTTAACAATTTGTCACCTTCAGGTCAGGACCTGAAGATGACATAAACTGTCGAAAACCGAATCGTGAATAAAAACATTTTTAATGAAATTCCCACGGTCCATCCTTTTTTTCCACTATACCTAAAGACTTAGGTTCAGGTTGGTAAGGTGACTAGAGAACTGGTTTTTCATCCAAATTTTGAAAATGGCAAAGAAATTCTGTTCCTAATTCAGTGATGTGTTCAGGGCACCGTATTTTAAGATTGTTTATCCCTGGATGTGACGCGAACAATGAAACCCTCGGAGAATTTCTCTGTGAATAAGATTATGTTCGCAATAGTGATGTGCGAAAACTCGAATACCATATACTAGAAAGTATTCGAATTTCGAGATATCTAATTATTATGCTAAAAGAATTCAAAATTGGAGATCTTGAATAAATATGCTAAATACGCTGCATATGGCGTGTTGATGAACTAAATTACATTAATTCCTAAACTGGACCGAAATGGTGCATCAACACTTTCTGCTCCCTTATAAAGGCATTATAAATGTTTATGCATTCAACAGTCTGTCATTGGTAGGAAAATTATTTTTTTATATATTTGACCCTTTAAAAGCAGATTTAATCTTTTTAATTTAATCCATTTGTAGCTTTTTAATTCAACAGGCAAAAAATAACTAGCAGATTAACATTTAGCACATCAATTACAATTCTAGCATTAGAGCTATTCGATATTCGAGCAATCATTTGATACTCGAATTCGATATTCAAATTCAAGAAATCCGCTAATCGACCCATCTCTAGTTTGCAATCCACGTTGGAACAAATGGCCTCAACTATCGAAGACCACCTCCTATTAAGGAGGTTGGCTCGCGACTGCTTGAGTCAATTTGTCTGAGGAATTTTATTAATTTAAGTACGAGTATATGCCTGCTAAATGATCTTTACTTCACAAAGAAAATTATCTAAGCCATTGAAAGTCATAAGTATCGCAAGAAATACGATGTTAAGTCGAAAGATTTCTTTTTTATGATAATTTTAATCAGCTTGACTATTGAGTCAATTCAGCATTTACTTTAAACAAATAAATTCATGTACTCAATGAATTTACTAATGTACAACACCAGAATATTACTATCAAACATTATTTTATAATATTTTTCTGAAATATGCTTTAATATCTCATTAGTAATGATATTATTCATACGCCATACATTATGGCTAGAGCGACCGCTGCGCCACTTGAAGACAACTAACGCATTTCGTCTGCTATAAGCGCAGAAATTGGTGGATTTAGCGAAAAATACGGTGGGTTGATGCCTTTTTTTTCGTGTCATTTTATTCCTTGTGACATTAAGCATAAAATATCAGTTTTTTGCAAAAATGACATGTCACTATGGTATTTTTAAACGTTATATTCCCATGTGATGGCCATTCTCGCCGTTAATCTTATGTAATTTCAACTGCAATTTGTGCAAAAAGGAGTATGGGTTGGTAGAATTATCTTTACTTTATTAGACAGAGGAACTTTAGTTCTATAAGTGCTGAAAATATAAAAAATGACATGACTTTCACTTTTCGGACCTCAACCTCCTTAACTTCTCCCGCCATCTTAAGATATAACAGTTCCAATGCCCTCCATTTTCATGGCATACGACGGCGAAAAATCAGTACATGACAAAATTCAGATTTTCCGCCATGCTCCTACTCGGCACGATATCGATCACTTTCGATGGGGTGCTTTCGAGACGGGAGTGAGAGGGAGGGGGTTGACGAATTCGTGGAATCGTTACGCCGCTTATTCAAGCGAACGCAGTTTGGACGCCGGAGCAAGTATGTACACGTTTCTTCTCACGCGTGACTGAGGAGGGACTCAAACCGATGTCTCACGGTCAAATATGGATACAATTTTTGCATACAAATTGCATGACACTGATTTTAACCGTGCGGCATGGTGGAATTGTATCCAAATAGCTTTTGGCCCATAATTTTATGAACGAAACCGATATAGCTAGCTCTGAATTCGATCTAAATATATGAAACCAAACAACCAATCAGAAACTTCCAAAAAAAAAACTTATCATCGCTCTCCGCTTTTTTTGGTGAGTTATTTAATTGGAGCTCTGAATTTGGGTGTTATGATCACGGTACGCATGGGACCAACGTATTCACGAAGACCTGATGTAGCTATTGTACCAATTGAGTACATGGTAAGGATGAATTTTGCATGATACAAAATGCACAAATTGTTTTTATAAACTTAATTATCTTTTTATGCACGATTTCCATGGCTAAAATTGCACCTTGCGCGGAATCTTCAAATTTGTCTGTGGCCGCCACTTTCATTGTTTACTATTTCATTGCTTCGTCTCTATATTGAATCGCTTCTGTTTTATCCAAGAGTTGATGAAATGCGTTTGGAGTAAAAGTGTGGACAAAACATTTGGACGAAAATTTGGCCATTGGACATCCTGTGGGGGTGAATTACCCTCAACCATTATTGTCTCAGACCACACCCGGCTCGATGATAGAACTCTATCAGTTTTCTGATGAGCAAAACAAATTACTGTGCATATTAGGTACTCAAAGCTGAATGATATGGCGATATTTACATGCCATTCTATCTTTCAGACATGATCAATATGGAAATTTCAAGTGAGCGTATGTATCCACTTAGAGAGGTACACCTTAAGCCACCGGAGCCGGAAAGGGTGTGTGAACCACAGTCAAATACGGTCTAGGTCACACGCTATAGGGTATGATTACACGTGATACGATCAGGCACGTACCTCGAAATTGTTAGTATCTATTACAAAATGGTTTTTATTTATAGGTTACACATTAGTTTGATGAATCAGGTCATCATTCCCATCAAACAAGCATATGAGTGATGAAAACCATCACTACCACTACAGTCCACCTGCATTACACCTAAACAGTTATTATTTCACTTACCATTAGCTTATTATTCATGGGAAGAAAAAGGCATTTTAATTCTATTCACGTGTCACTGTTTAAATACTCTTATTATATTTTTAGTGCAATTTATGCTCTCTACCCAAAATTTCTTGATACGATTCATTTGTCATTGACAAGAGTGAAGCAACTACCGTCAACATAATGAAGAGGAGAGGGACTATGGACCACACTGCTGAAAATACGGTATGGCAGATAAAGTGAACACAGGTAAAGCTAAACAAATTAACTATGTGGCGATATAATCGAAAATTACTTTGGACGGTGGATTAATATTAACGGCGATGGTCGATAACATTAATGATCCTCAACATACTCGATGACTTTGGGTGTGCCTCCACATATTTACATCAAGACACGATGCTGTAAACTGAGTAGCGCGCAGCCATATGTATGCCTCTTGAATTGAAAACTACCACCAGTCCGCAACCCCTCCGTTCGCAGAAGGGACTAATTAGAGTCCGTGTTAATTCTCAGCCCCTCCAACTCGAAACGCTGCCAATGAGAGGTGAAGGGAGAAAGTTGGGAGACGAGGAAGGGGAGAATAGGGTCAGACTTGTTGTTTGGGCAAGGAGAAAAATGAGTGGGAACGGAGGGAAAATGAGACAGCAGACGGAAAGAGAGATCGGTAGTGAATGGGAGGATAGAGAGGAGAGGAGAAGAATGGGAGGTGACGAGAACGGGAATGGATGAGGGAAAGAGGGATGAAAGATTTATCGTCGGAAGGGCAGGGGAAGAAAGGATGAGAGATGGGGTAAGCAGTCAAGCGGGGAGCTTATGCCGCGATAGGAGGAGAGGGATGAGACGATGTGTTCCCCAGGGTCGGTAAAGGGGGCCTGAAAAGGGTTCGGCCAGCCCAGATGGGAGGAACGGTGGGCTCGCGGAAATTTGCAGAAGCGAAGATGCAAGGCCTGCCCACGTCTTTTGTTGCGGTCAAGCCGATTCGCTTCAGAGGTTCAATCGGGGAGGAAAGGTTGACTGACTGCATGGACTGGCGATAAAACGAGAGGCGGGGAGGGAGAGAGAGAGAGGAATCAACGTGGGGAGAAATAACTAGAGAGAAACGGAGTGCGCATTAGTCGTCGTTATCAGTCGACGAATCGACGACGAGTTCGATCGCGGCCGATTCCCTTCTGGTCGCGCGGACACAGCGTCGCCTTCGATTCCGAATAAAGGCGACCTCTCGATCGATTCTGGGGCGATAGGCACGCGACGGAATTTAAGCGAGATGGGGGGGGAGGCGGATAAATCGGTTTACGTCCCCTCATTGCGAAGTTCGATACGGTAATTGGTCCCGGCTGTTATTCCCGTAACTGCTGATCGAGTTCCGCGAGTGTGTTCATGCCCAATACTCAGCATAACGGCCACCAAAGTACTCGAACAGTCTCCAGTTAAACGGGGCAATTGTCATTCGCCATCATATTGCCAAAAATATGTGCGTTTTGAAGGACGAAGGGAGACAGTGAAATGCAGAGCGCGACTTGCCAAGTGTTCATGAGAAAATACCTATGGTAAAAAAATCCTCATATTTTATCATCCAACTGTTTATATTTCATATCGGCATCTTAAATGAAAGTGATCACAACAATCTCTGCGTTTCTTTCGAGTTTCCTCCCGAATGCGTTGGATCATTAGACAACGAGCAGTCTTAAATCCAATTAAAATAATAATTGAGGAAAAAATCATCCATAAACAATACTAAACGCAAGTATTCACCAGAATAATTTTTAAAAACTGTTTTGAAATACAACGCCTTTATTGCAATTAAAAAAGTATTATGAACTTTAGATACGGATTTTTGTCATGCTCATTATATTGAAACCATTCTATATTGATATTACAAGTGCTGAGAGATTTGTTGATATATTATAGCATAACTAGCTGCAATAGACGCGAAGGTGCCAATATCGGCCATACGATTGAAAGTAAATAGAAAATGTATAGGATTTCCGCGTAAATTAAGAACTTTCTTTAAAAAATGGAAAGCTAAGCCCAAAATCATTGCGATGTGAGGAATTTTGGCAAACTTTCTACCTAATAATAAAAAACGAAAAATTTCGGAAACCACGTACCTCATTGAGTGAAAACAGAAACCTGTCAGTCAGGCAAACCCTGTCAATTTTCCACGTTAACTTCTAAAAGGCAAAAAAAATTTGGAACGAAATCAGTCGGCAAGTTGCAGCCATGGAAGTGCTCCACTTCAAAAAGAGTTTACCGTCTCCCTTAAAGCCGTATTAGCGTCCACTAATCAGGCATCCCAAATATTCCTCTCGTTAGGGACGAGGCATCCAGAAGGATGAAAGGATCATCAAAATGCCAACCGCCAAGTTTGGTCACTAAATTTTTCCCTCAGATAAATGATCAATCAGATGCCACCTTCAGCTTTGCTGCCCTTGGAGTCCGTTGCGCTAAATAATATAGCTTAAATTGACCTAATAAGAGTTAGCAGAGCAGTGGTTTTTATCTTGAAGTTTTATCACAGAATCCGCATTTTTTTATAAATAAGCAGCACGTAAGAAATAATACAAGAGCCAAAAGTGTTCGCTGCATAAATTGTTAATGAAAATAAAATTCATTAAAACTGCCTAATTTTAAAATCATACTTAGAAAAATTAGTATCTTGGCGTAAGAAAGTTAGTGGAGCATATCTTTTGGAGCAAACATTTCTACACCCCTACACCTAGACCTAGAAAATGACACTGAGTTGCCGAAACTCGGGTTATTATTTAAAATTAAGTGTGGAGTATTTCTATTGTATTTCATTTTTCGACCCTTTGACTAAAGAAATCAAGAACTACAGAGAAGGTCCTCCAACCGAACACTTTTCCTTCTTCCTTTTAACGTATTTAACCGTTCAAAATGCAAAACCTTAAAATAAAATCGCAAGAATTTTTCGCAGACTAGATTTTAAATACTAAAAAAGGGTTTCTCGCGTTAATTTCGAATTATGTCCATAAATTAGCATAAAAACCCAAATCACAACCAAGAATATTTGTTTTTCCATCTTTGTAAACAATAATATATTCTAGTCTAAATTTAACATTTTACTTCAGTTACCATACGAAAGACAACAAGAAGTATGTCCATTCGCTTAGAAAAAATTTGCGAGGCCTATCGAAAAAGGCATAGCAGTAATGTCGATAACGTTTTAAACATTTAGGTAATGTATCTTAATGGTGTTGATTCATAGAGTTGTAAAAAGGAAATCGGTATATCTAGTGTAGTAACTACTAATTGACCGAGTTTCTCTTGACTATGATTTATATAAGGGTCTATACTTGCTAATCCGCTTACCCCAAAGAAATCTGGTTATAGCGCACTAGAGGTTTTTTCACTTTTTAAGCCATTGGCCTAAGAATATACTGCTTTTCCATTCAACCCGGATCTCGTATAGATAAGGTGGACCATATCATGGAAGGCAGCATGTTATGTTCCATCTTTAGAGAGCATCTTCGCTATATCAACTCCACGACTCCACCATTCTCATGAGAGACATGGATAGGTACATCTGAGCCACCTTGAATTCTCAAAGAGCAGTTAGGAGGAGGAGGAGGGGCAAAGAAACAAGAGAACGCCAAGCCAGTGAACACATTAGCCGATGGATGTTTAGGGGAACAAGAATTCATCCCAACAGCATCGAGGGAGAAGGTGGAAACAGTAGAGACTCGGAGATTTCAATGCGAGGGCCGGAACAATGGGTGCCCTTCCCGGAAGACGCCGAAGGATGCGGGCGTTGCCTACATCGAAACGCTCTACCCACAGCAAAGGGAGGGCATTTTAAAACAGGGATCGTTTTGGAAAAAGATGCTCGCTCCCTTTGTGGCTAAGCAGACTGGTTTTATTCCGGGGGAAACGCGCGTCGCATTCGAGAGTGGGGGCGCCTACGAAGGGATCCGACCCCTACGACCGCGAGCAAACAGCGAGTGAGGAAGTCAAGAGAGGTGATGACTTCCTCCTACGGAGCAGTGAGGGTCTCCCCTATCCACACGGTACCATGGAAACCGCCTCAAAGGTGTGTGGCACGGATTGACTACACGCACTTCTTATCCTATTGTCATTAACTTCAAAACCAGGTTTAAATACTGAAGTAAATTGGCCTGAGAAACATTAACTTCACACAAAATACTGGTACTCATCTTAAGTTCATAATCATTCTAGGCTAGAACTAGACAAGTCGCATACAAAGATTTATTTATAGAAGGTTGACCCATATTCAGAAATTTTTAAAACTTTGATATAAATACCTCCTTTTCTGGAATAAATATAACCTGTACTTCAACCAATCAAATTATAATTTCCTTCGAGTTCCTTAAACAATCTGGACCAGATTTTCTACAGGAGAGTTAAGTGTATATATACTATCTATTCGAAGATTAGGTAAAGGAAAAATCTCAAATGGAAATTCAAGGCGGAATTCTTTTCCAGATATTTTGAAAACAAATTGTAAACTCCAATATATCCTGTTAGGTTAGATAATAAATATATAATTATAAAGACAGATTGCAATACAAACAGGTTTTAATTTAACACGCAATGAGAAGCACGCATTCCACCTACAATGAAATCAATAAAGCATCTCTGAACCGTTAGTTCCGTCTGAATGACCATATGAAATTGCCAACAGCTTTGACAGTGAAGGTGTTTTGTTCCCTAATTTAATTAATAAAAATTAAAGTAAAAACGACAACACAGTTACTTCAAATGGATACAATTGGAATCCTTCCTTTCAAAATAATGGTTCTCATATATACTTTGTCATCACCTCTATTCATGGTTTATGTTCACTCGAAAACAAGCAAGGTGACAGCAACGGTAATTTCCCAAATGTAATCGTAGGCGAAATTCTTTCTTTTACCAACAATTTTTGTTAAACGGTACTATTTTTCTCTCGGAAAGTTTTTTATCAAAACTAATTATTACGAGGATATTCTCATTATATTATCCTTCTTGGCTACGCCCATTTTGAATACTCATGCTTGTACATTTTAATACACAGCTTATGCATATAAAATGGTATATCTATATTTTTCATTGTCTTCATCAAATGTTTAAAACACCCGATATACATATTTAAAACCGCTTGATTCAATAATGACGTTAATTTTTTTTCGTATTTAATTAGAAATTGAAAAACTTCACCTGCAAACGCCACCTTACACGATGTACTCTATGAAAGTTTATTTTATTTATTTATTACTCATTACATCACATGAAGCATTATGCCTGGTGGTAATGTTCAACATTTTACTTTACTTAAAAAGTAGAAACTTTCTCAAATAATACTTAAAATACATTGGAAAAAAACTGCAATGCAATAATAAAAATATAAATTCCCGTCTACAATTTGTGAGACGAAGGGCCCAAGTCTTAAATCTTTCGCTACGCTACAACGAATGAAATTTGTCGTTATGATAACGTCATTCGTTTCAAGTTATTCGTCTATCCACTTTGATAACAAAATATGACGTTAATGACGATATTTATTCGATGAATTATGGAAGATCAAGACACGGGCCAGAAGTCTCTTTTTGAAATCCTTACGACTTTTTGGGAAAGGGTTTAAGACTTCCTCAAGTAAGGCATTCCACTCCTCTATCGTTCTGTTTGCAAAGGAAAACTTTCCTCCATCTGTTCTTTGTTCACGAGCCCTTATTTTAATCCTACGGTCTCTTTTCCCTATTCTGTGTAGCTCGAGCAGCATTTTGCTGATTTCCTCCTATCCGATTTCCTTTCTGTACTCTTTGTACAGATTCCCTAGCCTGAGCGCTTTCCATCCATTCTCTAGGCTTTCCCAGCTCAAGCATTTCAGCATTCATGCTGTCGCAACTTTCATGCCTCCCTGAGGCATATCTAGCCGCCTTCCTTCGCACTTTCTTCACTTTTTTAATCAGCATTCTCTCGTGCGGATCCCATGAGCTTGTGATGAACTCCAATATTGGTCGCACTAACGTTTTGTACGCCATTTCCTTAACTTCCATCGATTTCTTTAGGTTCCGCATGATTAAATGTAGTGCTTAGAAACATTTCGCCGTAATGTTTTCGAGAATGTTGCACCCAAATTAAATCTATATTCAAGATCACACCTAGATACTTCAGCGCATCATCTCTAGACACCACTCTATCCTTGATCCTATACTCAAAGGCATCGGTATCTACCCCCCTTCTACGGCTCAAAAATTATACAGCGCAGCATTTATCTACGTTAAGTACCATGTTATTTAACTTAGCCCATTCCGATATTTTGTTTAAGTCGTCTTGAAGAATGTATCGATCTTCAATGCTACTAACTTCCCGGTACACAACAGGTACAGTCATCCGCGAAAAGTTTAATATTCGATTGAATTTGCTCGGGAAGTTCTATGTGAAGATAAGGAATAGCAGAGGTCCTAATACACTCATCTAGGGCACGCCCGATGTCACAGAAGCCCAGTCAGAGAGACTGTCACCTACCTTAACCCTGTTATCTGTTAGTCAAGATATCTTTAACTCAAATGACTATCCTAATATTAATGTCAATTCTATTTAATTTCTCTATTAGCTTATCATGGGGGACCACGTAGAACGCTTTGGATAAGTCTAAAGTAACGGCATCCAATACACAACCACCGTCCAACATATCGGACAGGTCTTGTACAAGGCCATCAGTTGTGTTTCACAGGATTATCCAGTCCTAGAGCCGTGCTGATTTTTAAGTAACCAGTTAGATTCCGCCCAGAGATTTCTAATATTATTAGCTATTAATCTTTCCATAATTTTACATTTTACAGAAGTTAGACTAACAGGTTTGAAATGTTTTACATCAGTTTTATTACCTTCCCTATAAATAGTCATTATTGTATTTGCAACTTTTTAGGTACGCAGCTGTTATTTAGTGAAACAAGAAAAATCACTCTGAGATAAGGAACATTCTAGTCCAAATTTCAAGAGATCATATGAATTAGCTTCTAACCCTTTAGACTTACGGGAACTCAGCTTTTTAATTTTTTTCAATATAAATGTATCCCTAATTTCAAACAGATTTCCATTCCTAGAGTCACTCCCTTTATTATTACATATCTCCAGGGATCTTGTTGTTTTACCGAATACTCCGGCAAAATAGTTGTAAAATTTAATTGTCTTTTCCTTATCTTTTATGATTAACTCTCCATTTTTATCCTTTAGCGCCGATATCTTGGTCGAATTATCCTTTTTCTGTCTCAGATATTTATAAAATTTGCTTTTATCGCCGGACTTTGCACGTAGACATATTTTGCACGTATTCATTTTGCACTCTCTGTTTTTCCTGCTCAAGATTATTCCTGGCCTCTTTATAAGTATCTGAGGAACATTTATTTGGTTAATGTATTATTTATTTAGTCTTTAATCATTTATTCATTTAATAACAGCCACTATTTTTGTTACTCATGCTACGCCACACATGAAACTATTCTCGCGAAGAACATCCAGGCTTCTCGGTAGGAAACGACTGCCAGTAGGAAAGATAAGGGAGCGTAGGAGGCTATAAAAGGGCTATGAAGACCAGATTTAGTATTGGAGTCATTCTGAGTTTTGATAATTTTCAAATATGATTCTAATAAATTCAAAAATGCATGCTTACTAGAGCTTAGAGACTCTGAAATACAATCGTGAGTCCAGGTTACGAATATTTCCTATGCCTCGCAATATAAGCTATACCTGTTAAGTTATCAACAGGGATGCCACACTACCACCATTTCTCTACTTTTCAAATGAACTTATATTAACGTTTAATTTGTTTGCTAGCTGGTCTTTTTCATGAAAATGATTTGCGCACAATGAATAAATTAATGATGGGCCACGATTCGCATGAAAAAATTCTGTTTCTTTGATGAAGGAAACTTTCTTATTGCTTTTAAAAAGTCCTTGCATGTAAGCTTAATTCCTTGGTTCAGATGGTTCAGATACAGGCATCAAAATCTAGAACAATAGTTTTCAAATATAGATAATAAATTTCGTGCTGCTTTGCTTCAGAGGTTATTTCGTGTTAACTTAAAATTACCTACCAACAACCTTGTAATATATTTGCTATTCTTATAAATGTCTAAAACGGCAATTAACGCCTGGTAAAAATTCACCCAATACCGCAACCCCTGGCGGTGGCATGCAGATTGCCATGCAGATTTCAAACGAAGAGCTCACTAACTTTGGAGCAAGTGGGATGATTGCCCGGCCGGGCTCCTGCCTAAATGGCTACCCGACGAGCGGGCTTCAAATTGCGCCCTGGGAGACCGAGGGATGTTGGTGGGGAGAAATTGGCAGATGGAGTCGAGTAGGTGAGCGGACGTTAAATAACGTTTACTGTCCGCCAACATCCACCCGACGCCCTGGCGGTGGAGAGCGGGGAGACTCATCGCTTAGAGTGCCTTCCGAACGATGGAGGACTTCACCGCGCGCATTCCGGCCCTTTCTTCTAGCCTTCCACGGGCACACAGAAAGGGAGCGGAGGGAGGAAGAGGGCGTGGCAAACTCGCCCCCGCGTCCCGGGCCTGGAAACTCAGTTGTTCCGCGCGGGGTGGAAAGAAAGGGGAGGAGAAATGGCTGGAGGAGACGATGCAGACAAGCAGCCTGGGGGGGGCCGGGATGTTGTAGTGCTTAGAGTACTGGCCTCTCGCCGCGGTTCGGATCCCGGCATTGGAAGATATTTTTCATGGGTAAACCGGGCCGCACTTTAATGTTTTGGGAAGAACTTTCAAGTAAAATACTCCGTGCGTCGGATGGGACGTTAAGCCGTGGTCTTTTTGACGTCTTTGGTTAAGAGTAGGGTAATGCCGACGCCGGGTTTCTCTCCACCCTTCCTTCTTTCCCATCCTTATGGCTTTACTCCCGGTTTGAAGCACCTATTAGTGCAGAAACAGATTTGAAAGCACACATGAGCAACCTGTGAATAGGGATGAGGTTGAGGGTTGTGTCACAGATACAGGGGGGTTGTGTCACAGATGAGCAACCTGTGAATAGGGATGGGGTTGGGGATTGTGTCACAGATGCAGGGGTGGCTGAAGGCGTGGTGTGATACGGCTCGTCTTTAGCGCGGGCCGCAAAAACCTTAATTTTTGTTTTCGAGTGAATAAATGATAATAAATCCGGTGAGGCCGCAAAACTGAGTGAGTTTGTTTTCAAGTACAAAATCACATTTATAGGCACTTCAGACCTGGAAGAAAGGTAAAAGGATGGGAAAGGAGGTAGGGCGGAGAGAAACCTGGCGTCGAGATTTGCCTGCACTTAACGAAAGGCGTCTAGGAGACCACGTCTTAACATCACATATGACGGACATAGTACTGAACTCACAAAACACTCAAGTATGGGACGGTTTACCAGTAAAAATATACCTTCCATTGCCAGGAATCTAACCTGGGCCCTCCCGATGAGAGGCCAGTACAGTAACCACCTAATCAGTCAATCCAGCTCAGCTTAAACGAATACTCAGAGACTGAAAAAAGTAGGTGAGGGGGAAGGGGGAGGAGAGCAGGGGAACGGGAGTGAGGCCGGGAACACAGGAGTGAAAAAAAATAAAGACCCGTGCATCGAGAGAGCGGAGGAGATAATGAAAGAATACGTCGGTTGAGGCAGGAGCGCCATTGTGAAAGACAAAAGAGGATCGAAAAGGACTAGGGGTTGGGCTGAAGACGCTCGCTAGGAGGCGCGGAGCGAGGGCAAGGAACGGGGGCGGAGCGTCAGCGTCGTATGCAAACGAGGGAAGATAGTCAATCCAGATGAGGAGTGCGGGCGCGGCAGAGTGAAGAGGAGTGGGAACGAAATGTGCAAGCAGAGGGGGAGGGGGAATGTGGGGAGTGGGAAAGAAGAGCAAATGGATGAGGGGAGAGAAAATGAAAGATAGATGAGAGGGAGATGTTAGAAAAGAGTGTATATACTGCATATCATGTAAGAGGTACATATTGGATACGGCATTGTGCAGGAAGGAGGGCTGGAAGATAGGACTGAAACATTGATGGGCACTGATGTGGGTCGGATAGCGAAGGAATGGAAATGGGAGAAACATTCTCATCCTCGGAGAAGAGGAAATTAGAGAGGCCCAGAAGACGGGCCAAGAATTAAAAAAAAAGTCATGAAGCTGTGCATCTAACAGCAATAGTATTTCGCATGAGGATTCATGAAACCTTTTACGCGTTGTAAATATTTTAATGCACAAAAATTGATACTTCGGAAATATTAAACATGAAATTGTATTATTTCAGAATGATTCTAGTAAATTCAGAATAAAAGAACCAACAATCACATTCCTGATGAGTTTATATGAATTTTATAAGAGGCTTATAGCGTTGTGTAAACTGTTGAATCTGAGCGGAATCTCATGCTAATTTATGGTAATAACTGTAAGTAAGGTTTAAAGAAAGAATAGGTACTTTTATTGTTTACCTATTCCTCGAATGACGTTCACTGTTCCTCCACGTATCTCCACTGTTATCAATAAAGCGTCTCCTCACTTGGTAACATTTTAAAACTAAACCTCTTCGTCTTAAAATTCCAAACCCTCCTTCATATCAACCATGAATTTTCATTCATGCCTAAGTTTTGGATTCTGTAGATCAGATGTTCCTTCCTTCCCTTTGCCTCATATGACATCTCCTTGGAAATCCATTGTTGCATTTTTAGACAAATGTTTATCAGATTCTACAGAACTTATTATATTTAAAAAATGCCTTACGTTTCTCTCACTGTCTAAGTCGTCCTTTCACAGTGACCAAGCCTATGTTTAGTCGATCCATGTATCAATTCCAATGTGAAACTAAAACCCTGGAGTCAAATCAGAATTGAAAAAGTAGCAGTCTAGTAGGCATAGCAATACCCTACTGAGTGGAGCCATAAAAGGTTTTATTCTGGAAGAAGGTCCTCTATTATGCAAAGTTAAACCTAAGGTGAGTGAATTTCTGAATAACACATACGCGATGCAATTTTTAAGCAAAGGAAAGGTAACTACCTCCCCCTCTATCCTGATGCGCGATACCCAGATGCCACTAGGCTAAGCTCTTGAATAGTTTTAACCCCACCATGCCCATCGGCTCTCTAGTTGATCATTATTGTTTGACAGATTTGTTAGATTTAGTTCGTATGTGATATGATATTGTATTTTGTCCTAATATACCATTATGTCTGTAGTGTCCGAGTGACATAATCTTTCGCAAATGCGAATTGTCCCACTACTACTTAGCTATAAATTGAATCGAATCACTCCTCCAATTTCTCCCTCCCTCACTGTGAGTATATATAAGGGCTCACAACTGCGAGAATGACAGTACCCTTGAAAATGACACGAGTGTGTCGAAACCGGTAGGGTTTGGTAATTCAATAAAATGTGTGAAAAATATATCGTTCAAGTTTTTCTGTCAGCCAGTTCTATTTGTTGGGTTGGTTTTGGTACTTGCTTCGCAAGCAGAGATTTCTAAATTCAAGTCCCAACATAGGTAAGGATATTCAGCAGGCACTCAGTTTCTATTCGAGTACCACGTGAGGAGTATATCAGGCGCAGTGCTCCAGACGTAAAATAGGAAGTTTAAGTCCCTTAGTACAATCGAATATGAGTTGCCAGCGACGGATTTCTCTATCACTTCTCCTTTGTAGTTTCACCCGATCACTAAGTCTCATTAATTATTAAAGGCACAAGTAGCCTCAGCTCTAAATATCCATCATAATCAGCGGTCAACAATCCTAGGATTGCTTTGACGCAGCCCTCCACTCGATTCTTCCATCGGCCGAACTCTTCATATTAACGCAACTCCTCTCTTTTACATCCTTCACAACTTGCTCCATTTATTTCATGAGAGGCCTGCCTTTCTTTCCATTCCTTCAATTCCATTCTTCCCGTTCACTTTTCTCTCGACGATTCCCTTCATCAGGCCATCGCGTCTTAAGATGTGGCCTATTAAGTTGCCCCGTCTTCTTTTTAAAGTTTTTAGTAGGCATCTCTTTTCTTCCACTCTTCTTACGACTTCTTCGTTTGTCACTCGATCGATCCATTTCATCTTCATCATTCTTTGGAAGTACCACATTTCCAACGCTTCCAGCCTTGACTTCTGTGCTTGTGTTATCATCCATGCTTCGCTGCCGTATAGTAAAATACTCCAGACGTATATTCTAATGAAATGTTTCACTTCCACGCTTGTATTTGCAGCTGTAAGCAGAATCCTCTATTGGTAAAATGCCCTTTTTAATTGGACTCTATGCCGTATCATTCTAAAAGAAAAATGCAGCTTCTGCAATGGTAGGTGTGGATACGCTGAGGTAGCTTTAAATTGAATATTCACAAAAACTGACTGAGACAGATATTTTTATTAGGCACTTTGTTTGTCCTCCATTTCATTTTCAAACTGTGCACCACGAAATTTCTCACCAGCTGCAGGTGAGAGGCACAAATACTGTGTCAAAAGAAAGCCACTATCTGGGGTAATATGGCAACGACTCCCAATATACGTGGGACAGTTAAATGAAAAGTCACTTTTGCGGGACGGAAAATGCGCTATCTCTCGCAACGAACAAAGAGATCCCCACGGAATATAGGAATCTATTGAAAAAACAATAGTGCAGAAAATAAGTATGGAAATAAAGAAATATCCACAAATACCGAAGAGGAAGTTCAGAGCATCAAAGGAAACATGGCAGGAATTCACACAGACATGAACCCTTTTTGGGGCGAAATTGCGTCCCCAAGGCCCTCCGCTCGCACACATTGTTTCCCTTGCTCACCTTTAACATTTATCATTGTGCTCAAAACAGTGAGAGTCATTCTTTTTCTTTTAATCCATCGGACGAAACACAAAAGATGGAGGATAGCATAAAAAAACTTAATGAAAAGTTTTGAAAACGTGTGGGTTAAGAGATCGACGGAAAAAGAGAAGTGGATGACGAGAAATTGAAGAAAAAATTCATGTTTTCTTATTTAATTTTGCTCAAATCGCTAATGCGGAGGAAGCGGAGCCCTCGTGCCTAAAGGATACGAAGAAAGGGGGGGGAGGGTAGCGGAAGAAAAGTTAAAAGAGGGCCCTAATGCTCGCCGGGGAAGAGAGGGAGAGGAAGAGGGCATGAAGAAGAGAGGAAAAGGAATAAGAAAGGAGCAGAAGAGAAAGGGAACCAGGGCGAGGAGATTTGCAAATGGAGAGAGAGAGAGAATGCAGAGAATGGAAAAAAGACGGCGGAGGTAGAATGAGGTTGAGTGGAAGTGAAGGAGATGCTCCGAATACGAAAACGTGAGTGCAGATGTAGGAGGAGGATTTGAGGGGCTGGTGGGAAGGGAAATAAGGCATGTAGGAGATGCAGAGTGAAAGAGGAAGGCCGATATAAGGAGAACGGACGGACAGACGGGAAGACAAGCAATGTGGCCATAGTATTTACGGAGTCGAGGCCGTGAGATATATTTTCTCCCTCAGTTTGAAGCTCCCGTTTCACGAAAATTTATTGGACTCTAGCGTTCCAGTATTAGGGTGATAGGTGCCATTAATCTTTCTACGTGAGATAAGTACCTACACTTCAATTCCTGAAATATTCCCTGGGTGAAGTATACTAGATACATTAAATAAAACAAGAATCTGGATATAAAACACCCACGTGAATAGTGAGGTTATTCGATTGAAACAGGAAGTAGAACTCGGAGAATAAAAAAAAATTAGAACTCCCAGTTACTTAATCATCATGGGTGTTTTCAAGTCTGTTTCCGCACTAATAGGCGCTTCAGACCGGGAGGAAAGGTATAAGGATAGGAATGGAAGGGATGGGGATAGGATCGGGTAGTTACTTAATGAAACTGCGTTCAAGGCGTATGCCTCAAGAATGGAAGTTAAGACCAGTATATATATACCTAGGAGAACAAAGGCTCAGAGAGGTAGAAGATTATTGCTGTTTGGGAACCAGCATTGAGCGAAGCTGGAGGGAAATAATGAGAAAAGGGCATTCTGCCAAGTGAAGATTGTACTAAGGGCTGGATGTACAATCTAAGAAAACTATTCTTTAGAACGATATTCTGGAGTCCACCCCCTTATGGCTGCGAGGCATAACTATTAACAACAGCAAAAGGCGTAAAGACCAACAATAAGGACTAGACTGAAAGCGTTCAAAATTTGGTGATTCAAATAATAATAAATAGCAAAAGGATAGAAGGAGTACCTCAACACGATGTTTTAAGTAAATGTGGAGAAAATATACGTCTTATACTTCTGAAAATATAAAACAACTTTACTCGAAAAATGTTGTGGCACATTGGTGCATATAAAACTGTCTTTATATCAGCATCATAACATTAGCTGGTATAATAATCGGCCGGAGAGCTGCGTCAAAACTATTTTAAAATTTATAACCAGTTATGAAGTGATTGAATAGGAAGTCGTTAATTAATGCTTGGAAATGAATTCTCATAACTCATTAGAATTGTTGACTAAAGAGAAGAATTTGCACACAACTAAATACAACAACAAGAATCTAAACTTTGTTGCATAGAAATTTTTTGTAGAGCGATGCCTGAAATATTAATTATCTAACATGGATTTTATTACTGGCACAAACATTCGAGCCTTGCAAATTCTAGGTGAGGGAAAGACAGGAGTAATTTAGTAATTTCTCACGCTGCAAGAGCCCGTCGACGAGCTGTGTTAAGTTGAATTGCACATAACACAAAATTTTGACGTGTATGGTGTATTTATCTGACAACCTATAATATCTCTCAAATCACTAAAGTGAATGTATATGATGCCCACTTATTTTCTAGGTATCATGCTATAAGTTTTTGAAAATGAATAATTTCTCTCCATAGATGATAGGGGAAAGCTATCTATGAGTACTTTTCCTGCTTGGAAGAGAGTAAAACACTTGAGCACAACGGCCAAGTTTCTGTTATTCAACAAGAGGTGCATCAAAGCCTTCTAAGTCAGTTAAGGAGAAGGGGAGAGGACTTCGGAAAAGCCGTACTTGAAGCAACAACCCGTGAACCAAATAAAATGCATATTTTCTCGAACGTGATAGGGGAGGCCGAAGAGTCAACTCCAGTTTCACGGAAACAGTTCGAAGCGGCCGCAAAATTTACAGCCACCGTGAGAGGGGCGGGGCAGGAAGGTGGGGGAGAGGCCGCGCGGGAGGGGGGGGGGGAGGGGGGGGGGACGAGAAGATGGCCGAAATGCAGACGCCACCGTTTCATAAGACCGCTTATATCCTAAGGAAACGAAACTAATAAACCCGCAAGAGGAAGAGAGAAAGCGAAAAGATGGGAGAGAAAAAGTTGATTAATGAGCGAGAGATGGGGGAAAATAAGTCAAAAGAGAAGTTACACCAGGATATCAGAGACTTTAGGATAAGCAAGAGAAATGGGATAAGCCAGAAAAACGAAATGGACGAACAATTAAGGTGCTGCTCAGAACCTTTGACGCAAGAATGCATTAATCCTTTCGGGAGGTCATAAAAAGTGTAGTACGTAGGTATATATGTGAATGTATTTACTACTAAATTATATTTTAAAGACGTTAAGAAAAGAAAATTTACTAATGTAATCTGGAGCAGAACGAAATCTGGGGTCGTAAAACCGCCATTATGGAGACGGTATGAGAGTAGAGAGGGGACGTTTAAGATGGTGAAGAGGATTGACGAAATGAGAGGGTGGAAATGAAGGCAATAGAAAGAGCGATGAGAATGGGAGGGGAGTAAAGAAAGGAGGAAAGATCCAGGAGGAAATTAAGAAGAAGAGTTTGAGTTGAAGGTGCCACTAATAGAGAGGAAAGACTTTGAGAACCGGGATAGAGAATAGAACGTTAGTCTGACAGGAAATAAAATGATCGTTTTAAAGAGATTAAAGAGAGACGGGGAACTAATAAAGAATAGAGGGATACTTTGTGTCTATCTAAACCTGAATATATCTTACGACGACCAGTGTTATCAAGAAGTACACTTTTACCATGCGATTTCAGTACATGTACTATCGAAATTTTTACAACAGCAGCAGTGGAACTGCAGTAACTAGCGCACTCTGAATCTTCATGGCAACCGATTGCATTGCGTTCCAATTGCGCATCCACCACCAGCCATCATTGCCGGAACGAGAGTGGGAGGTCCACTCAAGGAAGAAGCGAAGGAGGGAGTGCGCTGAGGAGAGACGGGAGAAAGGGAATCATAGACGAGGTCGAGGAGTTTTAAAAAAAAAGTGGAGGATGGAGAGAAAGAGGGAGAAAGGGGTTGGATTGGAAAATGAAAGTGGAGAGAAATGGAAGTGGAGAGGTTAGGAGAGGAAGTTGAATAGTCGGGAGGGCTCGAGTGGAGACGAGTGGCTGCGAGGAGGGAGAATGAGAAAAGAGGATGGGCAAGAGGCCTGCTTGCAGGGACAGGGGGCGAGCTGAATGCAGATGAAGCAAGAGGCCAGGTGGGAGGAAAGAAGAAGCAGGAGAAGAGAGGGAACGCGGGTGAATGATTGAATGGAAGCTAAAGGAGAAGAGATGCACGAGAGAAACGGAGGCAGGGGAGGAGAGGGGACGTGGACGCAACGAATTTCTATGTCCGTGGTTCGCATAGAGAGATCCAGAAACCTTGCTCCTAAGGGTGATACGTTCTTCCCCCTAGGCTCCTCTAACTCATGGGATATTTCGCCCCACGCGACGGCTCTCGCCGAAGCTTATGCATCTGGGACAACCCTTGAGGCATCAGAGCAGAGAGCAGCAGAAGGGAGGGAAAACAATGAAGCCGAGGGACACACAGGTCTCCTCTTTCCTCCACTCCACTCCACCGGGTCGCCGCACTTAGTGAACCGGTGATATCCACGCACGCTGACATGCGAGCAAATACTGCCCGCGAAGCATCAATCAATAAGCGTAACATCTCGTCCAAAGGTCCAGTGACGGAGGGAGGGAGCTGCCAGTAGGTTGCCAGGAAAATAACGTGGTGGGCGGAGCTTGGTTTGGAGGGACGATATGCGGTGCTCGATGTTAGCAAAAAGCACTGCGGAAGATGCGAGTGAAACCGATCGTGTTGGTGCAAAACAAAGGATTCCATGATGCCGTCTAGCCATGTGGATGTTAGCTTCCAGAGAAATCAACCCACCACTCTCCGAAAAAAATTGCTCACAAGTTGCCAAATTGCCAAAACAGGTGTATTGATTGAATGAATAATAAACAGAATTTAATATAGTAGAAAAAATGGTATCTCGTTCCTGTCTTCCAATTGTTTGCCATAAGTAACTCGTGAATAATATATTGATACTATCTAGGCACGTTCATTTATAGAAGAAAGCATCAAAATCTCAAAACAAAATACTAATGTAAATTTTAAATCCTTACTGACAGAGGAAAAGGAGAGAATATTTATTTCATTTTCACGTAAGCTACTAATTAAGTTATAGATACTAAAATAAGTAAACAAGAAATGATTAAATATAATGATAGTTTCAATTGAAATTTAGGTGGATGAAAAACCGAAATCACACCTTAAATTAAATATCCCATTGCCAAATATATTAGACAGCCTGAATGTAGCCATAACAAAGCGAATAGAGGTTTGACTCAAAAATACAAAGCATTTCACACGGTGAAAAAAAATCATGGATTGAAATTGTTATAAGTCCGAAGACGAATGAGATTGAGAGTTATCCAATACTCCAAGCAAAGGAAAAAACCATGCGTAAAAAGTATTCCAGTTCACAGTAGATTAAAGTTGATAAAAAGAAATTAGCAGAACCGAAATGGACTCAAAAGATAATGACAGCACAACATTGTTATAAATACGTAAAAGAATGGTAGAATTAAAAATATTAATAAAGATTGAATGAGAGAAAGTAATGATTGGAAAAGCAGGCTAAGGGCGCGACAAAAACAAATAACTTAAAGAATGCAAAAGAGTAAGAATTATCTCAAATTTGAAATAGGAAATAGCATTAAACGAACGAATAAAGTTGAGAATCTGCCTTAGAAACTGTATATTTAGGTATATAGATAAAAATTCGTTTATTTTATGGCGCATGTTATAATTTGTACAGATTCCATGGAATAAAATTGCTATTATTATTTTATATATATGCAACAATGCAGAAATAAAATATGCTGCAATTTTAAAATATAAAGCTCCACTTTTCCACTGGCATACGATTCTCCTGGGGGTAGTGCAAGATATTTGTAAAATGACAGGCAGAAGGTCCATAAAAACAACGAGTTTCCCTATGAATTGTAGTCCCTGGCATGACCTTTTTTACATGTAGGTCGTTTTTTGTGGATCCCTAACTGGCATCTCTGGCATTTCGCGGGATATTTCACGGGATTGCAAGCGAGCGATGGCGTCGAATACAAGAGCGGAGCTGTTATTCTACTGCGGAATGCCCCCTCTGGACGCATATCCCCATGAATGAAGACCACGGACTACATTGAAATAAATAAATTGGAATGGGTACGGACGACCCGATCCCCCTGGGCGGGACGGATCGAGGGAACAACTCTTCGTTTGCCGCCGGACTCAGGGGGCGCGTGACACCACGTAGCGACGGACTGCGGTCTGACCCTCCCACCCTCTGCGCTATTCGTCTCCCAGTCTCGCGGCAGAGCAGAGGAAATAGATGGCGCCCACGGCTCGGCTGGACGCGCCGCAGGACATGGCAAATTGGAATATAAACTAAGGATGATAAAAGAGAAAAAAAAAGCAGATTGCTCAAGAGGGATACTATATGCTGGACTGAGATGAGGGTAGGTGCTTTGGAAAACATTTTTTCCGACGCTCTGGGACATCTCCCTGCATAAGGAAGGAGGTTGGAAATTCGGGAACAGGATGTCGGCACAGATGCGTCCTCCTTCGAGATACGGGAGGAAGGGATTTGGAGGGTCAGAGACGACGGCAAGATCACGCAATCAAGGTTAGACTGGATTTGGGAGAGGTCAGATAAGGGCGAGTCGGAGTGCGTCGGGACCACGACTTTATTTTCGGTGGAATCTTTAAGATGGTATCTTTTTCCTCTTCACCGCCCACATGGCTACGGAGCCGAAAAGAGTACATAGTGAAAATGAGCGATATTTGTGGGAGGTCTTCGCGATAATCATGTTCGCGCCAAGAGCTTACGAGATGGATCAAGATGAATGTCGCGTATGTCAGATGAATGTCGCGTCAAATGAATCAGAACGTAGTTTTAACTTTAGACTGTATCTTTTAGGAAAATATAAAACGAATTTATTTTCCAATGACGTTAAAAATATCTTGAGAAATGAAACTTTTAAGGTGCGATTCAACCACAAAAACAAGACTAGCGAGACGCACTGTCACGAGGAGATTATAAAAACAAAATAAAATATTTTACAATGCAGCGTAGCACCATTAAATTGTTTAAGAGTTAGGAAATTAAAGGGGCTATTTAGACTTAATTTCTCCCGGAGTATTAATAATTATTATACAAAACGTTTGCAAGACGTTTGTTTTACCAAACATTCCAAAAAGAGGAAAAAAGATAAGGTTTACCATTAATTTAGTTTAGTTTTGTTCTTTCAAATTAAATGTTTCGTTATTATCCCAGCTAATGACGGAGCCTCTCGCCCTTTTTTAATTAATTTTTTACAAAATGGTTTACAACAGAATCCAACGCAGCATTTTATACGACAAATGCACGAACAGTGTACATTCTCTAACGTCAACACCGGGCAAGCTGTAGCATCTCTTACAAGCATGTGCCATTAATCAGTAGAAAATGAGAATTGAATGCCAGGCAAGGTTTAAAAAAATATATTTAACCTTAATTATTAAATTTGTTATAATAGTAAATGAAAAAGAATGGGCGTTCACTAAGAATATAATTTTTTGCTACCTGAAAGAGACTGAGGGTAACAATTCAATTGAAAAGAGCGACGTTTTCGAACACAGTTTCATTCTTTCAGTTATGTTTCATAAGGTATTTTCTATTCAATCGCAAACCTTATGATAATTTTCTTCTTATTACAACAGGGCCATTAAAAATCAATAAACTAGGTAAAAAATGCCTTCAATGGAAAATATCACTTTATAAAACAGCATAAAAATCGGTTAAGTCTACACTAGGAGAATTTGGTTATATGAAGTATCAAAAGGAATTTGTCAGAAGAAAGATAATATGCTCACGTGAAATGGGAGTAGACATAAATAAAAGTTTGTGAAATGATTGAAAAAAATTATCAGCCGATAGCTTCCTCCCACCCTTTGGTATTCTCCGATCTAACAACAACACCTAAGGGTACTTATCCCACCTATTTTAAGTTCCATTCAGCTTCGTTTCGGCACACAGTGCAAAGGGGAAGTACCCTCAACGAATATGAGCACTCCATTCATAGCCGTAAAATATAATAGATGTATTTTTTTTAAATTTAGTTGGCCCAGTTATACTATCATCGAGTACTAACAAAATTGTCTTCAGGAAATACCAGAAGTACCAAGTAGTACCAAGACCATTGATAAATTGTTATATATTTAATGTGTTCTGGGTTAAATTTTACTCTCAGAAATTGCTCGTTTCCTTAACACTGCTTATTTTCAAAGTATAAGATAAACGTAAACGTACATTTTACAAATTTGACAACTAAATAAGTGTTTTGTGGTGCAAATCGAACAACTACTGATGCCTTCAAATTCTCTGGTACCCCTTTTTACGTGAAATTTCGTTCCTTTGTATGACATGAAAAAGAGGAAAGAATAGAGAGAGAATTTTGTGTGCCCTGCGTGGCCATGATGAATTGGGTGTGGATGGTGGAGGGAGGAGTGGAGGGGGATAAATTGGGAGAGGGATGAAGGGAGATTCGGTCACCCATGAGGATGAATACAGTACTGCGAGCCTTCCGAATTGTATGCGCTGATGCTTTAACCGATTGATAAATGTATCGAAGATTTGGAAACGGGCTTGGTCGGTTTTCAGAAATTCCGTTCAGATGCGCCCGCGACAAAGGTAGGGAACCCTCGGAGACAAATGTATAGAGGACAAAAACAAAGTTGGTTGACTCCTATTGACTTTTATTCGCGCTCAAGCACTGTTCTTTTGCATTCAAGTGAAATACAATAAGGTGCCATTCGACATGTTCCAAAGAAACGAGCCCGCAACATGGATGGAAAAAGGTCCTTTAATAAAAAAAATCTTCCTTGAATGTGTCAAAGAAGACTGTGTCATTCCGTAATACGCACAAGAGCAGCATTTCTTCGCCCGGAAATCGGGTTGAAAATTTCTATTCCCATACTTTTATAAATTGCTTGCTTTTTCAATAAGGAATCACAAAAGATGAACAAGACTTTGACAGGAGCTGTGTCTAATTATAATTCTACGATGAAAATAAATTGAAATGAGGGTGATGAACATTTAAGCGGAGCAAGAAACACAAGAGATGCCGAAGTGAATGAGAGAGGTCTTTCCCTCTAATGAAAGAGTCGAGAACTTTGCTCATTGGTCCGAGCAATGCCGTCTTAGCATGAGGACGATTGCAAATTTGAACAAAGACTAAAGAGCGACTAGTCCCTTAGGGCAAAATTTATGACGTTATGTTCTTATACAAGTTATGTTCTTATAATCGCTCACATTTTAAGGTCCTTATTTCGCATAACTGGCTATCGACTGGCTTTTGGAGGATCCGCTACATAAAATAATTCGTATTCCATATGACGATGACCCGATAACGGGCTAAAAAGCAAAACTTTTATCCTTATACAGCTCTCCATATTATCGTATATTCAACTATATTGTATTTCATGATGAATATCACTAGCTTCCATAAAATCACACCTGAAATGACTTCTTATGCATAAATAATTATAAGGTGAGAATTCTTATGAATAGTTTGGTTGCAAACTTTCATCAGAGAAATCAGAGTAAGAAGGAAACTTAAAGACGTTTCATATTAAATACATCAGTGCAGTGGTGGCCCCTAATGGAGAATAGTCAGCCATTTTGGCATGCGTTCCGGGTTTCAGCTACCCGCAAGAAATGTACAAGTACTAACTGCACAATTGCAATTTTCAAAAATATGCTATTCGAAAGCACCTCATCTTGCCTCTTCTTTAATCGAATGCCTGTCGCTAAGTAAAGCCTCTTACTCGACCCTTTGAATTATTCCATCAAATGCTTCATTTGCATATGCATGTACTTAGCGAGACGCGCCACAGGGAACTTCGGTTAAATAGAAATTCGAGAGAAGTGACAAGTCCATCCATTAGCACTTCCCGGCCACTTTGGGTTCCCCTCACCGTTCCAAACTAAAGAATCTTGACGAAAGCGAAACTGCTTGAAGTGACGCTGCTCCTTTATTGATCAAATTCGATTTCCCGTCCACCTGACCTCTTCCACCAGTTCCCTCTCTGGGTCTGCGAATACTTACGTTCGCTGACGGTTCTTAGAGAAATTCACTCTTAGAAATAAGGAATTGGATTCATATCGAGGATTTGAGTGAATAAATGTAGCAATCATGACCCAACAAAGCACATATGAAACCGGCCGTTAATTGTTTAAATTTAATTAAAAATTAACTTGCTCAGGCTACCGAGTAATTGGTGATTTTTAACGCATATTATTTCATATTTGCCAAAAAACTTATATGTACCAACTTCAGAAGAAAAATTAAGTGTTATTTGAGTTATAATCAATCGCATCCACCACTTAACTGCCAATACGACCGAGTACATACTATTGGAGACGTTCTTATAATTAAAAAACTCCTTTTATATCCCATATTTGAAAAAGAATACTTCCTCTGAGGCTTAAGATACCCTTCTAAATGGCTATTGTATTGACTAAATGTTTAAAAAGACTCTTGGACAACTAAATTTAAATGCATATGAGCGGTATAAATAATATGAGCGCAGGCAATCAAAGTCCCTAGTAAAAAAAATAAGCACAGCTTCATCACTGAATAATTCAGAGGCTAGATTCAGTTAAACAGAGGCTTTTAATGCGCTTAACGCTGAGAGTGACATCGAGAGAACAACGACAACACTCGATTACATCAGTTCGTCACCGTATGCGTCTAAGATTGCTTAAAAAATAATGCTAAAGAACGCATGAGTAGCCCAACTTAGTAATCAGTAATTCGGAAAAGTAATTCTTTATGCGCTTTTTAGTTGGGTCATTATTTTATACAACTACTAATTACTTGGTAGCTGAAGTTTCAATAACGGTGCGGATGGGAGCAATAGACTTCATGAAATGGGTCCTCGCTATGACACAGTTATCTTCATCATCAACGCTCCTGTTGAAGCAAAATGATCTTGATTCGAAATTTTTTCTCGCAATCTCGGTCAGTGAGTCTCTTTAGGATGCACAACGCTGGGCATAAAATAGGTTGACACAGCGTTCTTAGTTTCCAGGAGAATTTGAAAGGAGAATATGTACTTACACGAATTTGAATCCCTGATTAAATGTCTTTGAAAACCATTCCTTATATGGCTCCATTATTTTCAGTGAGATACTCTTTAAATTCAAGAGCTACACACAAAAATTAATTAAATCAAGCAGGCCTTCAGGTGAAAAACAATTCACGAAGTAAAAAATTTAATCGTGCAGTCTTCCATTGATGGTACACATTCGTTGTAGTAATGCATAACCGGCGATAAGAAGGAACAGTTTTCTATTTTAGGCGCAAGCATATGTTACGTAACGCTGATTTTCCATTTTTTATAAAAGAACAATGATATATCAGGCATGTTTTATTTACCTTCTTTATCTCTAGGTTCTTTTTCAATATACTAATCATTATTTTTATTATTCTTTTGACGGTTAAGTCTTCAACATCTTGTCACCAAGACGGAAAAAAGTATTGAATGTATATTGTGTCTTTCTACCAAAGCTGAGTGAAGGCTGGATATTCACCCCTTACCTGTCGATATTGTATCATAATAGTTGTTTCATTAACGGTACATGATATATGGACGGTTACGATCAGGATCCCTGAGGAACACCTTTAGAAAAGTCTTAGTTAAGCAGTCAAAATATGAGAAAGCGCCAGACAAAAAACTGAATTTCTGCAGTTATCTGATTAACGAATTTTATGTCATGAAATCTTCTTCCTTCCGTAAATCTTATTTATCTAGGATGGATCATTATTCTGAAGCACTACATTTTATCTCGGTGCCACGCTCACCGAGCCGTGATAAAATTTGGAGAAAATAAGCGGGATGAGGCCGCAAGAATGAGAAAAAACCGTTCCCTCCCAGCAACAATGCATTCAAAGTTGTCGAAGAATAAGACCAAGGGCGTAGGAAATGGAATGGAACGAGGAATTATTAGCCCCGCACAATAGTGGGACGGATTCCTAGTTCCAGGGTGTTGGACGTTCATTTCAGTGTCAAGGCCTCACACCAGACTACATCAATTTCTTAGCGTTGTCGAATCGTCTGGGTGAATGGGTAGGTTGAGGATGAGGAGAGAGAGAGGGGTTGACGGGGTTAAACAGCCGTCCGGAAATAGAGTGATCTGCCAATGACGCTCCGTAGACGAACAGCTGGTGGAGGAAATTCATTCAAAACGGGAGCGCGGGATGAGTTCCAGCACATGATGAATTGACGGATCGGGTGATGTGCATGCATAATGCACCGGGCTGGAACTCGTAGCTGCGGTGTCCACGCCACCCGCCTGCGAGGAGGGCGTTCCCGGGAAAGGACAGTTGTTTCGGGCGAGACGGGCCTTCGGGAAGGCCATCCCTAATGGGATATCAGCGGTCGCCGCGACGCTTGCATGTTGAATAAGGGAGCGTGATTTGGGGTTATTGCGGGGACAGGTCACGTAAACGATTGGGGATCAGTTTCCGCGGATGATCGTCCATCAATCAAAGCGTTAGGTTAACGGGAGGCATCTCAGTTAATCGGTCGTTGTTTTGATGGACAGTCGCGGCAAGGAGGAGGAGATAGCGGTGAGGGAAAGGCAGTCGGGAGAAAATTATGTCCAAACAGCTGCAGTGCAGCCCAGTGAAATGCATGAGACGCCTGGGCAGAGATCGCCAAATTACTTGCAAACAGTGGAAGGGATTTGGCGCGAAAAACTATCGCAAGGATGTCCAAGTAAACAAACGCAGATAAAATATTGGCAGATTCTAGAAAAAATAGATAGAAAAGGGAATATATAATTCATTTAGAATCATAGTTTTGTATCTCATTTAAGTTATTTATGGTCCAAAAGTTCACGTGAAGAAATTTTGACACCCAACGTATGATATTTTGATAAGCATTGTGACAAAATTGTAGATACAGTAAGCGAGCTATTTGGTCACCTCTATTACAATAAAAAGTAATGATAAAATTAAATGTCAAGAGAAAATAAGTTAAAAAATAATAAATTTGACAATTAACGCAAATTATTCAAGATATAGATTTTATATTCCAGTCATTTTGATACTTTCCAGCTACGACAATTTTGAATGAGTTAAAAATTCTAGGAGCTAAATGAATATTGAGGGGGAAAATAATGTTGAGTCCTAACACAAAAACTGAGATCAGCGTTTGTGTTAAGGTTAAGCCGAATCGATGAGATATTTTGCCCTGACACTGGCGAAGTTTATATTTAAAATCTTGGAGAAAGATTATAGCCGGAAGCAGTTACAAATAATAACTATTTGACAAATACTGAAGCAATACAGAAAAATAATTGAAAGAATTTGTTTATAAATCTAAATTTTAATACTTTATTTAAAGAAATTTCGAGTAGTTATAGCTACTTGGGAGAGAAAACGGTAGCTAAGATCACTTTACACCTTTGGAATACAAGTGTAATTGAATATGAGAAGGAATTTTTCAGCAAACAGGGAAAGGTTAAAGTAAAATTTGGCATCGGAATCAGCCTACCCTTAAGTAACAGTGCCAAGGGTATCCATAGTTTAGCGTCCCATTTGAAGGACTGAGTACTGAACTCGAAGTGCTCTCCACATGGCATCCAATTGGATAAGAGTATATGAATGAAAAACTAACAATTCTGGGATTCAAATCCATTCTCTCTGGATGGGAATCCAATACTCTAACTACTACGCCTTAGTCTGATCGTAGATTCCAAACTATACGAATAACTATTGATGAATTTCCCATTGATAGAGAGGTGTTGAAATTCAACACGCATTTAAAAATAATAATTTAATCTAAGAGAAGAAAAAATAAAAAATGTTTCCCAGTTATGAAAGAAGAGGTATGGAGAATTAGAATAAACTGGAAGACAAAACACTATAAAGAGGAAGGTTGTGGTTAGGTTCTTCAAGTCACTGCGGCTGACATATTAGGGTCATGTGGAAAACATGGAAGGAAATGAAACGACCAAGCTACTACTAACAGCTTTATGGATGGGACCAGAAGGAGAATTAGACCACGAAAGAAATGGCAACAAGATGCTGATGGGGAGTTAAAGATGAAGGGAGAAAGGAAGATGTTGTTAACCTGAAAAATCTAAAGAATGGAGGTATACGATAAAGAAATCCGAGGCCCACACCGGGCTACAGAGCTGTTGATGATGATGATTTAAGCTAAGATGGAAATATGCTGACAAACTGTTTTACCACTGCAGAAAGAACATTATTTTACACTTGCATTATTTTATACAATAACAGTTTTCCGGCAATTGAGATTTCAATTTTTCTGGGCGTACTTGAACTTCTTATTTTCCCTGTTAACGTTGGTCTCCACCATGAGGCAATGTTTACTGGTTCTCACACAAACGTAGGATGGGTTCCGGAACATCTGTGGTTGCTGGAGATATTTTTATATAAAAAACACACTAGATGCTCACCAAGGCATGCGTCAGCGCTCAAGGCCAGCCGAGGTGACGAAAGAAAGGAAAATATATCAAAGATAAATGCACGAAGGGGCCGGGATTTACAGCTTTATTTTTTGCCTTAAAGAGGATGTATACGCTAAGGAGAACATGCAATAGAAGTCACTAAAATGAAGTAAACTCTCAAGTTATACATTGAATAGCTGCCTTTCATACTGATAACATGCCTAAGAAACATTCATCACGCATATGGAGCAGAAAATACAGAAAAACTTTAAATCGACCACCGCAGAATCAAGAACGGTGAATCATACACTGATGCTATTCAGAGCGGAAATTTTCTCAAGCTCAATAAATCGTTCGCATGCCGCAAAAGAAAGATTTTCGCCCGTAAACGATACCTCACGGCCGATATTTAATTTATAGTAATGTTTAATACAATGAAAACCCGTGCGGTTTTAATGTGCTTCGAAATAAAAACCTTCAATATTTTTAATTTTGCTAAAAATTTGAAATAAAACAACCATTTTGATCAGAGGCTAATTGGAAGTTGGAATTGTAAATGTCACAATAATGAGAAATATGGCATTGCAATTCCAAATAACAGAACATATTTTACCATGAAGGACATTTAAAAAGGAGAGCCTAACTCTTAGCCCTTACAGGACCATGGGAGGGTTAAGAAAATGTCCACCACTTTGCTTTTTTGATTTTTAAAGTACTTCAGCGCCCAAAAGAAATTTTAATATATTTATATTTCCAAATAATGAATGATTTCATTATCAAATCGCACAAAACCCTATAAAAAACATATGAAAAGAGTATTTCAATTGATGTTTTCAGTTATCAATAACAATGTTTCAGTTGCAAAAACATAGGTGGACATTTATTAAGCCTCCCTTGGTCCAGCGTACTACCAAAATTATATTTATTCTGCAAGGGTTAATCAACAAACAATCATTGATTTCACATAAGTGGACTATCCATTGAAAATTTCCTCAGCGGGCAACGTATCTGACACAACAGTTTTAATAATCGAACACTTTGCATGATGATGTGTCCCTTAAAAAACGAGGCTGACGAGGATTTCCGAGGAGATGAGGGAGTAACAGGCTTTACTCCCATGTCCCGTGTCATCCTCTCGCTCTGCTGGATGAGTCCGAGTGACGTCAGCGCTGTGGTAGGGGCGGTAGAGAATGGACTCCATCGACGTTGAGCCGCACGTTTCTGTTTCGAAGCTCTCGTCATTCTACCATCCGACCAGAGTGGCCATTGATCACGACCGCAATTGGTATGCAAAACATATTAACGTCGTATTCTCTTGCCATCGAATGTGGAAAATGAAACGGTAGAGGGAGAGAGAAAAATTATTAGCGTGCAAATTTTTTCCTGATGACCGCGTCGTCCGTGGTCATTATTTGGTCAGAATAAAGGTGGTTTTTAAATAAATTGGAAGCAATGCTGCGGAAAGTGATTTTGAAAGCTCTTTTGGCCCAATAGTTCAAGCGTGCTGCAAAGAAAAGGAGTCGTCGAAGGGAATCTCCACGAGTAAGGAACGAAATATTAGCATTCAAGGGCGCGAATAGGATTAATTATGTTCAAGCAATACCTATACGGCCCGGTATACCACCGACAAATGTCACAACTAGGATTTGATCCCGGGGTCTTGGGATAAAAGGCCAATACTTATTCTACTGCACCCATTTGATCAACCAATAATTCTTATCTTGTACGAAATTCGTTGCGTATTCTCGTAAACTAATATTTCTTGTAAATTAATTATTGTAAACTAATAAACAGATTTCTAGTAAATGGCTGTAAGGGGCTTTCATGAAATAACAATCTCCGCTCCCTATTTGCCACAGACATCAATATTTCAGGATTTTCTTGCATAAATTACCAATTTAAAGGGCAATCTGGGGAGCAGGAAGTTCAGTGAAGAAAAAAATACGATATTGCAGGAACAAACATTGGCTTGGAAACTACGTACGTACGCGGCAACAAGAACATGATCAAAAAATTGCGAATTTCAAACTGAAAAGTAATAAAAAATTCCTTCTTGCCATAAACTTCACGAATATGTGAAATTTTTAATTTTAATAAGGAATAAATAATAAATAAACCTTTTACACCTTGATAATCTCCTCAATAACAAACCAAGAAAATCGATATCTCCCCACAGAATTTCTCATTCCAAATCTTAATCTTCATTGAGTTTGGGTAATGGAGGGGGATGTTCTAAAGATACATAATAAGACTGAGTAGGTTTCTGAAGATTGAATTGATTCCTAGCCCGAAGATTAGTGCACGGAAACTTAAGGGTCATACTTTTATTAATACTCACACTCCAAAAAAGCTAGTCAGAGTTTGGTCTCACACGTAATGCCGGATTAAGTTTATCACCAGTTCTAATGGGCGTTAAGTTAATGCCATGGCCACTAACAGTTTCTTTTTCTAAAGCACATTAGATATTATACAGAAGGTTGATAGGCGAGAGAATTAATTATGAAAAAGCATATTCACGATGGTTTTCGCATCATAAAAACATTCAAATGACATCACATAACTGGGCCTTGGAATTAATATACGATTAGGGCTCTGACAAACGACGAGTTAGAGACCAGTTTGGTCAAAATAAAATGGAAGAGAATTCGAAAAGCTATGAAAGGAATGAAACTGCTATGAGATTATGATGCTATGAGATGCAGAATATAGCCATAACCGTCTTCACGTTTCTTTGAATTAGAGAAGGAGCCTGATGGAAAACACAGGAGGAGGTGAACAAGAGAGGCCACAAAATTAGGAGTGGACCTAAAGGAAAGATGAATCTTAATTTAAACGCCTGTCTGAAACAGGCGGCAAAAGTAAGGATAGCCTTAGGCAAACTGGAATGAACAGCGACAGGCTACGCGGTGAGGTGGAGCTCCGATCTATCATAGAGCTTCTTAATAAGTTATTGGAGAAAATGGGCTGGGAGTCTTGGGAACGGCCAAAGAAATGATAGGTAGGAAACAGATAGAGCTGCTTGAGGATGACACTGCTTTGTTGAAGTCATCAGCCAAGGGGTTGAGCGCTAAATGGGAACGTTGTAAGTGCATTTGGAAAGATTTCAGATACAGATAAATAATAAAAGGACTAAATAAAATGGATTATAAAGGAGAGAAAAGAGAATAGTAAAATATTATCATGAGATGGGAGGGAATAAATCAAAAGGCGAGTTAAATCTCAATATCATCAATTACCTAAATTGATTTAAGTGACAAGGAACCATCAACCACACTCCTCAATAGAGCTGCCCTTGTGGTTAGTGAAGACAGAGCTAACCAAATAGATATTATCCGACCCGGCGAGAGGAATTCACACATTAAGCTAGACTGCTAGGCTAAGTTCAATTACCCTCCGGTTCCTGTCCATGGTCTCTCTGGGAGATAACATGCTCAGAAAATAACAGATTGGCTAAAGAGTGAAAAATGTTAGATTAATCTAGTCAAATAAACAAGATTCCTAAATTAGAAGGGAACTAGAAGAGTAGACATTACCACACAAATGCCATGTCTTCAAGCCTTCTCTAGCCACTTGGCGTTCGTTATGACATAGACATGTGACTCACAGTGTATAAGCCACAGACATTTGACACATATATGACAAATGTTTCACTTGAATTTGACATTACCTTTTCATCTGATATCAGAAAAGTATAATAGTGGCCACATCTCAATTGCCTTAGGTATACATGTTTTCCGAATATATTCTCATACTGCTCTAAATATCGAAAGATACCTATGTTTTTACTATTTAGAACAATACTTATGCCAATCATAAGGTCAATTTGCAAAACAATTAAGCATTTTTCACAATCGTGTAATCCTCTTTTACTCACCAAAAATAGGAACATAAAAATTGAAACCAATTCTCCGATTTTCAGGAAAAATTTATTTGAATTTCAATGAGTTAATATCTTGAAACATATTTAATGCTATAAAAGTGTCCTTCCATGATGCCTTCCATAATTACCTTACAGTTTCAGGTACGTTTAAGAGCAAATGCAGCTTTCTTATCTTTTACTGGCGACTGGACGATTTGTGATGGCTTCCTCGCTATGTCACTGAGCCCCGAGTCAACACTAACTAAACTCCAATTTTGAAAGTTCTGTCACGAACTATTACTAAAGGCACCACTTATGCAGGCAGGTATCATTTTTCAAGCTGACCTTGAAATTTAAATCGTGAAAAACAAATGGGAACAATAATAGTTTTAGGTAATTCAAAAATGATGCTTCGCTTTAGGTAAATAATAACTCAATGCCACTTCAGTAAGTTCTGATAATGTAAGGAAGGGGGTAATTATATGTACTGTATTTAAGTTTTTCTAAAAATCTCTGATTCCGTATTTCCCACGTCTTGGCATCACAATTTTATTCAAATATTCGTGTTATTCTGTTGATCAGCATTCTCTATGATTTATGTTCCGTATCAAGCAATACCAAGAGTGAGTCATTAAAATGATAAGAGTAAAAAATAGCTTTAAATTTGTCTTTGTTTCGGAAATTTCCAAAATATATACCCCACAAAATAAATAATAATTCACGATTTTCGCTAACTAGGCATTTTTCAACGCTAGGAGCTCTATTTTCCTTCCTCAAATCCGAAAAGTAAGCCTCAACAAATTTTAGAATAGCCACACACACAGTTCCACTCTATGGAGCATGCTATATTCATGGAAATCGTTCAGGTTTTCGCGGTCCGCAGGAGAAGGGGTGGGGAGTGGCGGAAATATTTAACAGGAAACGGGTCTGAGAGTACTGCATACTGCATATCACTGCATTGGAAGCGTATTAAATATTTCACGGTCAGATCAGGTACCCGAGAGTGCTGATGGTGGTATTCTTTTATTTCCGAAGATTATCATTAGCCAAGCTGGGGGCTGAAAACATCATGAAAGAAGTAAATTAATTTTGCTTAGAATTAATCTCCAAATGAATAAATTCCGTAAGATCTAATTCTAAGCCCCAAAATCATTTCGCGTTGCAGAAAAATGTACAAAATTTTGACAAACCTTTCGGCATGTCTTTGAATGTGTTAAATCGCCGTTCTTCCAGCAATAAGACCTACAAATCAATTCCAATTGCATTTTCAAAGGGCTACCTCACAACTTAACCCACAAATTGAATACGTATGTACATACTTATTTATACGTGTGAAACGTTCAATGAAGAATATTAGTAGGGATCCTAACAAAAAGTAGATAACGTAACGCCAAAATTGCGCAAAGAAAAAATATAGGTATTTGCGTGGATTGGTGAACAATCGGTGAATCAAAATATATGTCAAAGCGTTATGGAGCTTCAGAAGCTCCAAGCAAATGCAAGTCCTGTGCTATAAACACTATATATTGCGCACCGCGTAAACCGATTCCCTGGTGAGTAAACGAGGAAGATCGTTCCTCACCAAGTATCGCCCTAAACCTTATCTCCATTAAAGCGCGCTTGATTGAAATCCAGATGAGAGGATATCCGAAAGTGCAGAGAAATCGCACGCTCAGAAATGGAAACGGAATGTAGCGGGATGTATATATTCCCCCGTAAATAACGTCGCGTTGCGCTTAACCTTCAAAGAATTGAAATCGCCCTGATGTCGCATAACATCCTGGAAAAGATAACCAAGCTTTAACTGTTGCCAAGGTTCAATAATTACGCAAGAATTATGCCCTGCGAAACAACAGCCGGCCGCCTGGTCAAAATAAGATGCCGAACAAAATGCGAAATGTCTCAACGAGGGAACTTCGCTTTACTTGTAACGAAAGTATGGCTGTAACCTCTTTTTACTTTTTCTAAAAACTCTTCCTTGAGACAACATAGGAGTTCTCACAAATTAAACGATTTCGGACCTCTCTAATGCGACATTAAGGGTGGTGCATTGAAAAAACTTGTGCCTTCTTCACGGATGACTCGTATATAAAATACAGATTTGCAATTGAAATTCGATTCACTACCGTCCCTAGATGCTGCTGATTCATTCATTGAAAATGTATGCCTTTCAAATGATAAAATGAGACGCCTATTGGAATTACCTTTCAGATTTCTTGCTTATATCTTCCAATTTTTCCATGTCCTACATAACTTATATTTCCGTCACAAAATGTGTAAAATGAAGTGATGCGAAAATGAACTGACGAAACTGACAGGTACGTGTATGAAAAGCGACATTACCTTCAAGAATGCATTATTTATGCGTTACTTCAAGGCATGAATATGGATTTTTGTCAAAAATTATTCCAATGATTCTGTACAAAAAGTAATGCAATAGGTTTTGCTCAGTTCTTTTCCTGCCATCCATGCTTTTTTTCAACTCGAAACATTTCAAAATGGGATAATCGATGGGCTCTGAAGCCAGTAAACTAATACTTCTTTCACTTTTGTTAGACTAGCGAAGTGGTATCTTTAACCAAAAAGGAAACCAGAGTTACCAGTTGGTTTAAATTGCTTAATCGAACACACTGAAGGTAAATGTAGCAAACAAACGGATAATTTGGCCATGTGGAAGAAAGACTTTTTCCATCTAAGGGAGAGAACTTCCTGAGACCAAAGTTGGAGGAAACCTAATTGTCTAAATGCAATCCGGGTGGTTGGATCTTCCCTTAGCGTGGTGATGGGAGGCAGGGAGTGAGCAGTTGGAGCAAGAGTACGCAAACAATTATAGTTTATGGTCGAGTCCTTTCTGGTGAGGGTATCTTCTCTCTGGGTTTCAAATTAAATGGCTTTGCCGCTCGCGCCAAGAGGATGGTTGAGAGAGGAGGTCATAGGAGAATGGACCGGGGTTGATGAGAGTGGGCCAAGGTAAGAAGAGAGCAAACGCTTAAAAGGCTCCATTTATTTGAAGACTTCACCACATCGGTCTTTGAACGGAGCAGTGGCGGTAATGAGTAGTTTTTTTCCTGCAATGTCTGGAATAGGTCCAACAAAGAGCTTAATTAATTAGTTCCAAGTTTTCTTCCCGATGGGTTCCTCAAAGTTCGAAATCATTCCAGTAAACGTGAAGGGATGGCTTAGTAAAACAGATCGTTTAAATTGGAGATCTGCTTTGTTGGGAGGACATTAAGTTGAAAAGCCGAGCAATCGAACATATAAAAGATCCATCCGCAGGAGGGCCAATGTGAAGGGATATTCAAGGTTTTAAGGGTGGAACTCGCCTAGAATAGCACCGCACTTAACAGTGAGGAGACCGATTATATTTCATGTACGCAGGAAACTTGAATTCATAATATCATCGGGGGGGATACCCCTTGGCTGAGCGCTAATTTAACCATGTCAAAGGAAATTTTGTCCAATAGAAGCTCCCGTACAGGGCCTTTTTAACTGGAACATTGTCAGAGTAAATATTTACTAAATATCATGCAAATTATATGCGTCTTTTGGGCTAATAGACAAAAAGCTCATTAGAACGCCAACTTAAGCTCATTTCTTTCATGAACTCCCCATACAAGAGATATTTGATCAATGAAACAGAACTCTACTGACGTAAACGCGAATTTATATTACGTTCCTAGCTGGTAACATTAGAAATGTGATATTTAAACTGTTTTAGAACTTTGCTACTATAGATATTTTAAAATAGAATACTGAAAACCCAATAATTCTATGAATACATATTACATCTGACGTACTGTTTACATCACAGCAGCTAAAAGCAAAAAAATATCATGATGATTACAGAGTTTAGCGATCGTTAAACGAGCGTTAAACTTCAGTTAAAATAAATATAGAAACATGCATATCAAGGATTTAAACCTAGATCGAAACGGGAAGGAATTTAGCACGATTTTATACGTGATTTTAGCTTAATTTCCCTAGAGAAAAGTCGTTCTGGAATGGATATGGACTCACAAGGAAGTAATATAAAAAATGTTTAGACTTCGTATTTCGGCTTCAGGGATAGATTTCCCTCCCGTAAGTTTTATTAGAAATCAATATCACGTTCTTTAATTAAATACAAACAGAAGCAGATTCAAACTACGACTGCAATATAATTCCAGAAATGATATATTGATCATCAATGATGAGTTATTAAGTCAATAACAAAACAGTAAGAGCAATTAATTTTCTAAAAATGCAACCTCATTTTCCTCCATTGAAATCTCATTCATAGAGTACCTAGTGATTATTAGTTGAAGATGGAAACGTAAGAGTGATCAAGGAAGCAAAATAAAGAAATACACTAAATCAATAGATCATTATCATATTTTTGATCGCGTTATTGGGAATAGGATATAATTATCATGCAGAGAGAAAATTAATCATGTAGAAAAGAGTAGGTATGTCAATCAAGAGAAACTATCAATTTATTAAATTTTTGAATTTGTAGATCTATGTCAGCGGCATTAGTAAAAGATACCCAGAAGTCAATTCTGTGTGTCGTTATTTGTCTTTCGCGGAAAATTAATCCGGGAGAAATGTAAGATACACATTTGCATTCAAATACAGCGGTGAGGTTGTTTCCTGTTAGTTATGCAACCCCATCTACAGACAGGTTCCCCACTGTTCGTCTTCACTAAGGGCTCAAGGAAAGCGAGCATTTAGTCTATCCTCCAACAAATTTCACCAATCTGCTTCTATAAGAAAGTCCGCAAGTTCATCACCAGTAAAAGTATAACTAGCTTGGCAGTCTATAACTCGGCAATCCCCATACGGCAAGCCAGGCGTATCGTCACCTTCCTTAGGTGACACGGTGAAGGCGAGTCACTTCGTCTCACACCGACATAACACAGCGCGATACGATCCCATCGTGCCCGTGGGCTTAAAGTGTGATGGATTGGCCCTCAACTAACAGCGTTAACCTCCCCGGGGTTCCCGAGTACTTTTTGAGCTAATTTGAGTCGAAGTTTGGAAGAGAGATGAAATTTTCGCTCCCACCTAATTGGCCTCCCTGATTGTTCGCGAGGTCTCCAAACTCGAAAAAGGTCCAAGAGATGGATGAAGGATCAGGAAGGGAGAGGAAAGGAAAAATGAGGCACTGCAAAACTAAATTGTCGACACATGGAAATGCCAGGAAGGGCGAGGAAATGAAGAAAAGACAATGAAAAAGTAAGTCGACACATGAAAATGCCTATTTCACCTCGAGAGTTCCTCTAGCTGCACCACGCAAGCGTCGAGAATTAATTTTTTCAATCTCCACTCCCAACCACACTCACGTCGCTTCCTCTCCACTTCCTCTTCTCCCCGATCTCATCGCCGTCATCCGCCCCATGGCAAGCTAAGCCGAGCCATAAACGATCGTTTTCATTCACGTTGAAAAGAGTATGGGAGGACAGAAGTTCCCAACACTGAACAAACTCGTAGACGTCAATTACGTTATGCACGCACGGAATATGTGATTCACGGCTAGGATCCAATCTTCCTCGAGGTAGGGAGATTCACGGAAACAAAAGGATAGCCGAGGGAATAGAGGAAACAAACGATTCCGGGGTGAACGTGGAGGGTAGAAAATATGGATGGAGAGGCGTGGGGTGGGGTGGAGGAAGGCGGAACGAGGGTTGGAAAGCGGATGGTGAAACGGAGTGAAATTTTATCGCCAACCAAACTGCAGCTATTCAGCCTTCAGTGCAGTAAAATCATTGAGAGTGGGAAGATAAGGGCCGTTATAAGGGAAGTAGGAAATGACGATGCGAAAAGACAAAACTGAGATTAGAGGTGTGGAGAGTAAAATGCTGAGGAAAACAAAAATATGGAGGTAAATGGAGAAAAATTGGAAGAATTCAGAATAAGATTTTTATTCAGAAATAAGGCAAAGATAGGAGAAACCATGTTCTAATAACAAGCCAGATTCACAAAGAGAAAATACCAGCATTAGAGAGATGGAAACTCTTGATACGAGCAAAGATTTCAAATCCTAAAAGCACTAAATATTCAAGGGATTGAAGCCTTTTGTCTTGTGGCCCGAGGATGGCTTAATCTCTACATGTATTCATGGACCATTCAAGGTGTAGAAGGAGAGGATATTAAATAAAAATAACGTCAACTCTTTCACCCTCGCATCCTCGGCGACAAGCGTCAGCAGGACGTGCATAAAATACGCGCCTCCGCCATGGAACGTAAAAACTTTGGTGTGATCAATTTTATTACGTCACGGGCGTATGAAAGATTAAGAGCGAGGCCTTGAAGTTCACGTCAAGTACAATAAAGCTCGCAAGTACTAATCGCTTGCTATCTTCAAAGCAGCGTTGGTAGGAGTTCTCACGACTTAAGTGAGCTATTCGGCGACACAATAGTGCTTTCGTACCGCTATGCAGGCCAGACTAAGTTATTTTTTAGATAAGCTGTAGGCCACGTAAAAGGGCCTCTGGCAGGTAGACAGCGAGATGTGCTCCTTAACTTGCGACTACACTTCTCTTAGGAGAGAGAATAAAGGGAAAACAGAGAGAAGGGTACAGAAAGAAAATTTTCCTCCAACTTTGCACCATGAATACTTAGGGGCAATTATAAATTAATATTTTTAAACAATAAAAATTTTAATCAATGAATATTATAACCCTATGTAGTATAATCTTAAATAAATCCACGTACCTTTTTGATACATTACTAACATTTATCTAAAATTAAGTAGCATCGACCCATTATGCCGTAAGTATCGCATTTTGGACCATTATTCATTCCTTGCCAAACTCTCTCTGCTTTAATTACTCTCACTCAGGATTTTAGTAGATTAATTATGGTTAAGAATGCCTTGAAACCATTCTCAACATAACAATAATTAAGATAAAATGACATTAATCATGGGTTTAGATGAGGGCTACAACAATAATTGCACTTCGTCGTTGCAAAAATCTTACCAGGAATAGCTCACGGTTCTGATGGGATGGTGCACGGTTATGTAATAAGCATTTACGGCCAGGAGAAGGGGAAGGAGAAAAATAAGCGTGGAAGCCAGAGGGAGTCCTTAAGTTGCGGGAGAGAGTTGGAGATATTGAAAAGAATGAGGGGAAGCGCACGGACAAACGACTCTATTTAAGTAAGATTGAGGCCATAATACTACCTCACTCCTCCTCACGTACTACCCCCACGGCCAAGAGAATAACGATGGGAAACGAAAATACAATAAGCGCCGAATGAAAAGTAGGATCGAGGGGAGACGCCGGTGGAAACCCCGCGGCTTGCAATGAGAGACGGCAACGGAGGAGGAAGGCGGAAAAAACAAGTGAGAGGGAAAAACAAAAGTGGGCTGCAATAAGGGAGGAAGCTGGAGAGTAGGAGTGGGGGAAGGTAACCACGGCGAGGAAGAAAAATGGACCGGAAATAGGGAGCGTGTGGCGAAGATGGAAAAGGATGAGATGAGAGATGGGGGGGGGGGGGGGGGTAGCTGTGTAGCTCCGAGAGAAGGCAGGAGAGATAGCGGGGATTGGGGATGGAAGGGAAAATTGAGAGGACGCAAAGGAAGAGGGGAAAAAGGGTTGAAAGAAGAGAGAGGAAATGAAAAAAGGACGCAAATGGAACCAGCAGGGCGCTCGATACAGTAGGTACTCTATGGCGACTACAATAATATGCACACACGTTGCCTGGACGGAATTGCATCCTGCGCCTTAGGTCTTCTACACGGGTGGCGTACGACTTTGCGCTCTTCAGAGGGCCACTCTTGGATTAGACGGGAGGAGTAGGAAGGCTAGCGTCCAACCATCACATATGTAACCGTACATACCCATACACAAACACGTACATGCTCCTCCTTACGTAAGGAGCGCCATGAATGCGGGTAAGGAGAGTCATCAGGGCCCGCGTCTTGGTGGAGATAGCGAAGGGTTAGGGAGCTGTCGCTGGGCGGGAAGGAGAAAATGGGAGAAGAGGGATTCAGGAGCGAGGAGCGGCTCTTGGGGGACAGGAATGGAAGTCGGCGGAGTGTGTTGGTTGCCGGGGGAACGGACCAGGGAGGCATGCGGCGGGGAGATTGCGTTGGGGAGGCGGAGGGAGAGATGGAAGGAGGGGGGGGAGGTAATGATTCACGAGGGAATCAGAGGGGAGGGGGTGAGGTAGGGGAGGGGGGAAGGGAAAGAATTCTCTCGCGGGCTCACCTACGCAGTCCGTGGGGTGGAGCAGATGGGGTTGAGAGGGGAGGATAAGGGTTGGTGGGTGGGGGCGATTGACGGAATCGCCGGAAGAGGGGGTGGAACATTCCCCCCCCCAGCCACTCCCCACCCGAAGATGGCGGGAATTCGGACGGTTGGCCTCGAATTAAAGGTGGGCTACACGGCGGAGAGTGGGAGCGGTTAATGACTATTTGGGCTTAATTGGAAATGAAAGCGAAGTTGTGGTTGCGCGCAGAGATTAAAGGCTCGCTCTCGCATCGGGAAAGGAGTCCACGGGAGGTCAGCGGAGAGGGAGGAGGATACAAATAAAGAAACGTGTGGGTGTATCAGACCTCGTTATTTCACGCCAACGGAGATGGATGTGCACACCGGTAACTGGGTTTTTCCACTTTAAAAACGAGTGGTGACAGAAACCTTGCGCCGCAAATCCAGGCGCGTTCTTAAATGAAAGCAAATTAGTATAAAAATATTACCCGGAGCACACTTAATTTATTCGATTTATCTCGGTCAAAAAGGAGCCTTCTTTTGGTTTTCTACATTTTTACCTCTATATATTTGACAGATTTTGTTGAACCGACCTCTCATAGGCTTTACAACTAATTTTCGTTTAGTTTTTTTCCCTCCGGGAGCCCTATGTTGAATTGAGGAGAGATAAGAATAAAATAAGAAAGATAAAACACATCGATTGTTGCGATAAGTGCCTGCTCGTTTATCACCAAGTTTACGCACAGAAAAAGAAAGAATAATAAACTGAGAAAGGGCTTTGTTTCCAAAGACGCTTAAGAAACAACCCTTGCTAATGTTTTCTGCTGCAAAATTTATGCACGCTACACAAATCGAGGAAAATAATTAAAATAATACAGCAACCCTTAAAGGAAATCCTTCTTTAGGGAAATGAAACAAAAGGGAGAGGTCGAGGAAATCACAATGGAAAGAAAATCCTCTTAGTTAGAGCAGAAGGAAGGGTGAGAAAATTAAGGTTTATCACGATGCAGGAAAATAAAGTTCTCCCAGGGCTCAACGTTCTTTTTCGTCTTTATTTTCTGGTGCTATCTGGTCTCCAGCTGGGTTTTGGACCCGTTAGCACCAGGATCGGAAGAAATTAATTGGGAGGAGGAATGAATTTGTCGTGGCGGCCTGGGATATTTCTGCGACGCAAGGCGGAGAAGTACCAACAATGCGATTCCAGGGTGCGAGAGACCTAATTTCACCGATGCTAAAACACGCTTAGCGAAAGACAAGGATACGGTGTTTGGACGTAAGGCAAATGTTACTCTCGCTCCGTCCAAAACAGATGCCCCAGCACGGATTAATTTGGAGCTCCAACCGTACCGCAAAGTTTTAATATTTCTGGATAACCATTGCCTTGCGCTGTAAAGTGGCTGGCAATAACAGACCCCCTCGCGAAGCTTCAATGGCTCCCTGGTTCCCCGTGAGGGGTAACAGACAGGAACGCTCCCGTTGGAAAGAGGTGATAAAGGGTCCAGTGCTACTATTAAGAAATTCCTTCTCTTTCTCCCTCGCATCTCCCAATTCCTCCACCCACTTACACAGTCGGGCGAGAGTGACGCTCGAGACGGGCGTTTTTCGGGGGAAACGGAGATGGAACAGAGCGCATGGGACGAATAAAATAATGATGCACTCCTATTTCAACCTCTCTCGGTGCCATTTGCGCAATATTCAACCGCGGAACGATGGCAGGAGACATGCTTAACATGTAGCCCACTATCATTTCCCTGTATGGGGTGATATACGCCCCCGCACATGTATAATGGGTGGGACTTATGGAACAATTGAGGAGAAAGGGAAAAAATGGTAAAGTACGCATATATATAGACAGAATTTGCTTCGTTTCTCAAGATATCTCATAGCCCAAGGAAGAAAATATAGGGAAAAAGAACGCTTCCTTTATTCCTTAGCGAAAAATAACCCAGGCTAAAAATCAGGCGCCCGAGTCCAATAACCTTCCTAGTTGGACGTTGATTGACGCAGGCCGCAAAGAGATTTTCCGTCTCCATATAGTTAGATTCTGTAGGCATCTTCACTCGGCTGTACTATAAACGGAGCCAGTTTTCTAATTGTAACTTTACGTCACCGTTTTCATGCTCCCCATACGCTTCAATTGCCTGTCTGTCTCCCAGGAGAAAGAGGAAGGTACTGATATGCTTATATTTCCACAGTTAAGAGATATTGAGTTTTCTGATTCGCCAATGTCTTGCTTTCCCCCAATGCGTCCTCCTTAATCTCGCTCGTTCCATATTTTCCATTTTGTCTTGAGACTCCGTCCGGCATTTCTTTCTAAACTCGGAAAAAGGAATCTACGCATATATGCTCGAATGTTCCCGGTAATTTCACCCAAAACTCAAAAGTGAGATTCTGATGACGTACTTAACGCTCATCCATGTAAGTGACTGCGGTAGAATGATTCTGTAATACCCTTACCTACTCACAGAGCCCCCCGAAGGAATAATAAGTAAATTATTTTACTTAAAAGGTTGACCTTTGTATTTCTTAGTTGCTGCCTCGTTAATCAAAAATAATACCATATTTTGTATACCTAAATATTCCCATCTAATGAAAACTTCTTAGGACATATATTCATAACCGATGAGCGTAGAGGTTGTTGCAAATAAAAAGTTGGTATGTACACTATCACAAAACCTCAACGACGCGATACCCATTCGTTTTAAGACTAGCACTTGATGCTCTCCGCATCACTTAAATTTAAGTAATTGGCTACAAACTCCATGAGATGGAAAAATGTTTTTTTTCACATACATTATTAGTCGATTTTTATAAGTTTTCAATACAACCAACCATGTTTTCAGACATTGCGTTTAAAAAGTGAAAAAATATAAAACTTAAATTTCTAACTAAAAATTCACTTCCCCATGAAAATGCCCGAATAAGTGAAAACCTTTATCGACTTAGGGTTAATTTAGGGGAGCAACTCGGGGGAGAAATATTTTGAAGCATGAGATTCGTCTATTAAAGTACTATTTCCGGATTCCTCTTGGTTAATGACTAATCTTTCCGCAGCCAATTGTGATATAGCACATCATTATATGCAATTAAAGGAATTAAACGCATAGAAGAGGAATTTTATGAAAGTAATACTAGTATTGCTGCGGATTCGGCGTCGGCGTGGTAAAGTCCTCGCCAGCCAACTATGATTCGAATCATGAGGTGTGCTTTTCAGTACCCGAGAACAGATCTGAAACGATACCTACCCTAAGGTAAAGTGCTGTCCGTGGCAATGTAATACATTCAGAAATACCGTGCAAAGAGAGACACATAAAAATAATATTTTTATTGCGATAATAGGCATGGGAAATTCTCAAGCATGTGTAATAGTAGAATAAACGCAAGCCTCGAAAAATGTGAATTTATTCCCCTGTAAAATAAAATTATTTTTTACGCGGGTAACATTCCACCAACATGTATTTTTATGAATGATGAAGTTACGGAAGAGCAGAGACTCGAGTCCATTAGCGAGGCTTTCGCACCAAGAGCGCGTGCCCTGCTCTATGAAGTGAGTGAGTGGAACGACCCCACCTTAGGCCGGGTAATGCATGCTATTGAATAAGAAGAATGGCCGGAGTGGCAGAACACCACGCAGATGGGCTGTGTAATTCCCCCCGGATTCCCACTCGACTGCGCAGAATGGGGATGGAAATGCTGAGAGCATCGTGCCACGACCAGCGGAGGGAAGGGGAGGGAAAGCGAACTGCTAAAGCATTGATGCCTTGGTGGCAAGCTCGTTAAAATTATCACGGACAAGGCATTAGAGAAATGGCGACTCCTTATTTTGAATGAGAGGAAATCGGCTTTCGTCCCCCAATGACTTAACGATCAAAAGGCATTTTCAAAACATTATAGCCTAATAATAAACCGGAATTACTGAAGCTGCAAAAAGGCATTCACGCCAAAAAAAAAAAAGTTGGGAGTCTCGTTCCCTCCACTCAGTTCAAATGAAATGGCTGGTGAGCTCCAATGATCTCGTCAGCTAGCCATCTTCACTGCCGGGTGCTGAGAGGACGGCGGCGTAGGCGCAGCAGAAAACTCATTATCCCTAAAAGGGGGAGTCATCGCGAGCTCCTTAAAATTCTCCGGCTGGCAAAGGAAAGACGGCATGGGAACATCAAAACCGTGGCGCCAATACACAATTAGGGGAAGCGACTCGCGTAGGCGGCTAAGAGGCGCATTTTTGGCCGCGGGGGACGGAAAGCCAACGCCTACCCGCCCGCCGAGTGAACAAAAGTACATATTCGCATTTCGATTAAAATCGTTATTGCCGAATTCTTCCCTGCCAAAAAATAGACTTTTTCAGCCCTCGTTTGGGATCTGCTACAATGTTTTTGAGATTCTATGCATTGCGTGAGGGTGGATGAGAGGGTGAATCTAATCACTACTTTCCATTACCGCAAAGCATTATAAAAACTAGGATAAATAGGCACTCTGCCCTAGTGTGCTCTATAGGTGTTGTTTAAATACTGGATATTTCCCAAGAATGAGAACATTTTGAGTAATCTTGTTACAGTTAAGATGATTTTAAATAATTTATTATCCGTATCAATTAAATGTTTCCTGCTAAGCTAGGATATGTTACTTAAATGTAGAAGTTCATTATATATGCTAACACTGAAGTCATCACTTTGTGGAATTTTTTTACACCTATAAAGAATAAAACCCAGAGCGTATAATTCACATTGTCTGCTGAGAGACAACCGACCTAGGTTTCAACACATTGTGTAATTTTCAAGGTTGATACTTCAATAATAGCACCTTACAATTTATAAAATTGAAATACACACAGTTAATCTTTTTATTATAACTATCTATTACCAAATAATTAAGCATCTATAGACCCCTTATTGAGATCAATTTTCATTCACAATACATTAAAGTTGAGTTGCGCTCATAAAAAAAAGAAAATACGTGCGAACGTGCGTGAGAAAATATTTATCACAGATAAGATAAAATAATAGCTTTTCAAGCCAAGACTATTTAAGAGAAGAAGCTAACAGAAAACGGTTCTAATGCGATTTAAAATTTGACGTTTATTCACTTTATTATTAGCAACAGAAATGTGAAAAATAAGGGAAAAAGCGGCTTCATCTTATACAAATTTATGCAATCGGAGAGTCAGGCGGAATGAGTGAAATAATCGTGACATGGGATAAAATGACTCCCGGGATGTCGTCACCTTCCGATCCCTTGCATAATTAATAAACATAAGCCATAATGACGCACAAAGAGTATTTTTTCGCCTTAAAGAATATGGGGGATGTAATATTCCTTTTAAAGACTACGCCCTCCACCAAAAAAATATGCATGTAGTCTGCTACAATATTGCTCATTACCAGAATTTTAACTTGATTCTTGAATACTGACAAGGATTTCAACATAATAGAATTGAGAACGCTAATGAAAAGGTTACCAAAAGGTCAGATGAACTTTAAAGATAGGTATTTTACAAGAAATTCGTGAATAAAACAGCAAGGGTAAGGGTGGAGGATGGTGGTTGGGGATCGGCATTAATTGGTTAAATAGAGGAAAATAGAATGCCCTGCTCAATGACTAAGTCTTCCTGAAGAACCAGGTCATGCTTTTCCAAGACAATGAAAGTATGGAAGGAGGTATTTTTATGGCTTAAGGAGGTATGTTGGATCTGAAGGAAAGTGATCAGAGAAGACGATCGAAAGTTGAATAATTTGCAGAAATAATAATCAGAAGCGAAATACAGAAATCAAAACAACAAGTGAGAATGGAACACTGCCACTCAAGGAAGAAAAAGTCCAGATAAAAATACGAATCTCAAAGAATGTTTCATACATTTTAACTAAAAATTGGTGGTTATTCCAAAAACACATTCTGTGGAAAACTTGAAAAATACGCATAAAATAGAAGCACCAAGAAAGGATCTTGGATAAGGAAAACATTTAATCTGCACAGATTGAGAAACTGAAAAACCAGGGAGAAAATAAACAGAGGTGAACTAAGGGGTATTGAAGTAGAATGTGAAACAATGATGTTTACCAGGGATAGGAAAGAATCGTGGATTACAATATACGGATTTGAGGAGTATGAGGAACGAAAATAAAATAAATAATTTTTAACGGCGTACTGGAGAAAAACTGTGAATGATACAATTTGGCAATCGTTTGTAAGTAAAGGTGTTTCCATAGCCTCCAAAACTATTTCCATATCTTGAAAATGTCTTTTCAAGACGTCACATATGTCTATCTAATGGAAGCGTTCGAACTTGTAGTTTGCATTTCATTTTTTAAGATGCCCACGGCACGCACACAAAAAATAATACGGCTACCCAAAATTCTGGAAAGACATATTCCGGCGAAAATATTTTTTCCCGAAGTTATTACCATAGAAAAAGGGTACTAGTACATAAAATCAATAAGATTGAAGAAAGAAGAAAGAATATATTCAGGATTTCAGGCATAAAAAACCATAGTTCGCAACTGGGGAAACTCTGACAATGAGACCCGTACTTTAGAAAACCATAGGCCGACTCTCAATAAAACTTCCCGATGAAGAAAGACTCAGTCATCCCTGAGTTACTCCTTAATTCCGTGCAATGTAACTGCTATACGGTAAATAATAAGTTGAATTACCCTTCAACAATATTCTCGCTGGTGTACGAACTATTTTATGAAGCTCCCCAGTAAAAGGCAAATCTAAAGTTAACCAACTCAAGTCTTGTTTCATGGCATTAGTTCAATATACTGTAATCTACTTCAGATATATCAGTTTCTGAAGGTGTATCTGATAAACAAGGGCACAGCCGAGACTTAAACACGCACAGCTTATGATGAAGAGTTTACCTCCCTTGATTAAATTCTATAGATATGTAATCTTGACAGCTCCGCCGAAGAATTTCCCATAATCATGCAATCGTTTGAAATTAGTCGTCAAGTTCATCACGACATCATCTGAGGTGAATGAAAAATCCAACCTCGTGGTATGGAGTGCCTCTCTGAAGGAGAAGGAAGGGGGACACGTATTATCTCACGATCCTGTCAAGTTTTTAATCACAACTCCAAGGTCAAATAAGGTAGAGACATGCTAAGGGCTCTCAGCGCTAGATGTAGGATATATATCTCTATTTTTTTGATCGTATAAATTTTTCACATGCTTTAATTTATAAACATTTTAAATATCATAAACTAGGAAATGAGAAAATAGATTTCTATTGCCTTTACATTAGTCATTGAAGACTGTCAAAGTGTATTCTTGGAGAAACGATAGGAGAGGATACGCTGGTGGAGTTGGAGAGGGCCGAGAATGAATTAGGTTTGATCAAAGACAGTGTGGAGCGTAGAGCAGCTTGGTTTGTTTCCGAGGTTACAGTGTTACGATAGTTTTAGTAGTGTATCAAAATTGATGGAAGAATTTAGTTGGGAATCTTTATCAGGCCGTAGATTAAAGTACGGATTAAATCTCCTTCAGAAATTTAAAACGGATAGCTTTACTGAAGATGTTACATATATTTTTAAAACCTGCGTATTACTCGAGATTCGACCAGATAAATAAGGTTAGAGAGATAGATTGTCGTACCGATAGATTCAAATTGTCATTTTTCCCCCGTAGTATAAGAGAGCACAATAGATAGCATTTCAAAGGAATAAGTAGGAAAAATATTATACGAGTAATCGGCAGTGCGTGATGCATGTATTAACAATCAATCCATTTATTAGTATGCAGATACTAACCATCTACTGCATGTGACCCTATTATCTAGCATGTTTCCATGTTGTAGCTCAGTTGCATGTCAATAGTGCATGTTTGGTGATCTTCACCTCCTGCCACACACCCTCGCGGTGGCTTGCAATGTATTGTGTAGATGTAGATGTAGAACTGGTTTGTGCGTTTCCAAAATTCAACAAAATAACCTAATTCTCAACAGAGAAAATCCCAACAGGATTATCATAAATGAATGACAATGAAACGATATGCAAGTAGCAGCATAATCAGTATTTATCTTCATTTTTCTCGATAATAAAGAATTAAATGACCTTAAATGACAAGTAAAAATTAAATTTAGTTGCATAAGCCATGAATTTACTCTGCGACTTTTAACCAAACCCATATAATTTATTATTATCAACAATCCTGAGATTCATATCTACATAAATCTTCACTTTCACCTCTTTATAACCTGCTCCATATATATCATCTGGGACCTTCCATTTTTTATTTTTTAGTTCAATTTTCTCTCCACAATCGTCTTCATCAGACTATCTAGTCTAAGGATATGGTTAAATAGATTTCCCCGTCCTTTTTTTTAAATTTTCAGTAGACTTAAGTGTATAGACAGTAGACTACAATTATTGTGACAGACAATATTTGTATTTTTTTTCACTTCTACGACATGTTACACTGTGTACAATAAAGAAATAATGAAAATCCACTTTTTAGGTCATTTTAAATAAAATATTCAATCGGATACTAATCTATTGTGGTATTGCTGAATAAACCCTTATATCTGGAAGGGTGTTTGTTTTTTCGACCATTCTCCGATAAATAACAGAATAGTTCGAACTTTTCCTCTGAATGTCTACTCATAGAGGAGAGGAGAGGAAAATACTTTCCGTCATCCTAGTGGTAGGACACTGACCAAAAGAAAAGAATCCTCAGTGCTCTGAATCTCATCAAAACCCTGTCAAGAAGAGCGATGGTGCAGCGGGGATTGACTCCTAACCCTGATCTCCTCTGGTACGAAAGAATCGAGGCTGATGCATCGGGCAGCAGGATGTACGAACAGAGGGCAAGGTGGGAGGGGACAAGAAAGAGCAAGGCATCGCAGATAAAAGGGAATCAGCGCATGTCTCCTTTCTTTCCTTATATCTCGGTAGCTTTATCAATGACATGTCCATTTAGGATATTTTTAGCTTCAATCAATAGCAACCTCCTTGGGATTATCTTTTGCTCAGAGGTTTTGATGCAAATCTTGAGATATATAGTGATGTTCTAAATATGAAAAGAAAATGGGATGAAGCCAACTCTCAAGTTTATAATAACCTCTATTTAACTATATATGGACTTCAATCTGGTGATAAAAACATAAATGATTTTGGCATCGGTATTTGGTAGATTCAGAAACTTCAGATACTACTACTTGACTCGAGGTCATATGTAACTCATATTACACTGGAATATATGCATTTTTGATTCATGTAACAATAATGAGCATAAGACGTAATATCTTGACCACAAAGAAACAACGAGATTTCTGGTAGTATTTGTGAGCATGTGGATGCGTAGTATTTTCATGCACATTTGTCTGGAGCATCTAGTTGAATTACGCATAAAACATTCTTAAAGGCTAGATTGGGGCAGTTCTCACGAGTAAGTGCCATTATCACAAATTAGAAAGAATTAGTATTGGATTGTGGACGTGCATATTGATTTACATTTTCTTATATACTGCTTTCGTACATAATTGAGAACCAATAACACTTCGCAATGGTTTCAAATTTTTTGTAGCCTACATCCATGATAACAGAGCCGCCAAACAGCAAAAAACATTATGCGTCTACATAGCATTAGTTTCATAGCATTAGTTTCACGAACGTTTACAAACAATAATTTGCTAGGAATAACTATTTTTGATTGCTCAAATAAACCTAAATGTCTTTTAATAGAATCTTGGAGAAATGTTTAGCCCAAGTGGCCTTTTCATTGTAGGATCTTGGACTCCTCAAGATCCTACCATTATTGTTTGATTACTGATGAAGACGACGTTTCATTTGTCATATTGGAACGAACATACAAAATAATATTTTATTGTTTTATTCCATCTTTTATTTCTACAAGGGGAAAAATTAAATTTAGAAATGCGCAGTGGTTGAAAAAAAGAGAATTCTTTAGAAATTAGGGGTAAATCACGCAAGATTGTGTTTTTATGAGGCATATTTCCTCCATCGCTTATGTAGAAAGTAAAATGTGATGAATAGAAGAGAAAAGAAGTGGTCGGTAAGGGAACGCCTTCTCGCGAATTGTACTCCAACAGTTAAACTTTCCTGATCGCGAACTGCGTTTCATAATGTAAACGCAAGCGCCCGGGTGAATTTTCAAAAAGGCATACCAAGCCTCTCACGCCATTCATCTCCACTCCCTTAGGAGAGAACACCGCGGAACTTTTTTTTGCCAGGCCGCGCGATATCGGGCGAAAAGTTGGCAAAAAAAATCCGTTCTTGCCATATTACAGATTTTTTTCAACATCTCGCTCCAAAGGCAAGACCTTCCGCTCACCGAGAGGCGAGTTAAAAAAGAAGAGATTGAAAACTTTTTCATCTAGGTGCTCCGATAGTAGGGAGGACCGTGCAAGTTCTGGGACCGGCATGCCGTTAGTTCCAAGGGCGATCCGGAACCGTGTAAACGAGAACAATAAGATGCAGGATTACGCAACGCTTGACCACGCTACTCGTTTGTTTCCGGAACACGTCCGCAAATAAAAGTGTCTCCAGCACAAACACGGTTCATTTCTGAGCTGAAGCGGGCGTGTCCGCGCGCGTGAGAGAAAGGAATACAGTGAGAGAGGGAGCGGACTTATTTCATGGTCCGTGGGGAATATTTTCCTTTCCCGTGTCCACACGTCAGGGTTGCCTTATTTATGCTTTTCCAGCGGACACAAAAAAACCTCGGCGGCGAGGTTCGCTTATTAAGAATACAAAGCCGGAGCTGCGGCTCGCGGAAGAACGCCGAGGGAGCAAAGGGACAGGGGAAAGGTTGGAGGGGGTGTATCTACGGGTCACGCCGTGCCCGGCGGCCAAAAAAGGCACCTTCCTTCCCCACGAGTATTTTTCCAAAAAAAAAGCCCCATCCGCGGTACATTTAATTTCCTGGATAAAAGATTCCAAGGATTCTTAGAAACGTTTCGTGCCCAGTTCCTGTTTTTTTTGCGAACAACGCCGATTATGGTACCATAGGATGTTCAGGCCGACGTGCTCAAAGAAATCTCACCGGATTTCCCGTCATCTGGCACATACTCGCCACGATAAATCTAAGGATATGGACTCTTCTTCTACGGTCGTATAAATAGGATGAAAGAGTGAAGACATTTCTTTCCCACATCTGCGAAGAAATTTAGAAAACAAGCATAAGCCATTCCCAATTCCGTAAATAACGTAAGAGGGTTGTTATCGCAACACCGGCCACTGTAGCCAGGTCGGCAAAGCACCGGACTGGAATCCACTCGATCGTGGGTTCGACTCCCACCTCGAGCATGGGTGTCATGTTTGTATAATGACTTAGCTTTGGAGCAAATTTGGTAACTCGATTCAATATAACTTCAACTGCTGAAAAAAATATACTCTTAATGTAGCATACACTAGGCTCACACAAAAGGGTCCAGAATATATTTTGGCCTTAATAATGCTAAGAATAAATCAGCAAGATAATTTTCACCCAGCTCAGTCATGGCCAACGTTTACGGTAAATATGAGTTCTCATTCTACAAAACATGCAATTTTAGATCATGACTACTACTCTGCGTAATAAAAAGGCAAAGTCTATAAAGAAGTAAATAAAACAATTCAACTTTTAATCTACTGTTTTGTAATTTATTTTTATGAACATATTCTCATTTCTCTCGACATGGTTTGCTTTACCAGGCAGCAGTTTAAATAATCGTGTATTACCACTACATTATATTTTTCTCTCATGGCAGAGATGAGCCTCAGAAAAATTCTCCTGCTAAACTAGAAAAAGGAGATGATGTACACATATTCCCTCTTATTTTCTTCACCGAGTGTTCCGCGGAATATTTTTTTAATATCAGCTAGCGCCGCTTGCAATTTAGATACATATATTGGATAGAGAAGGATTTTTTTCCTTTTTCCTGGTGGGCGATGTTCTACGGAAGAAGACGTCAGTGGAGGGGAGGCCGAGTTCGTGAACGATGATCTAATTACGGACTTTTGAATTTTTCCCATTTTTTCGTTTTGTGTTGATGGCGTGATAGGGCGATAACCGAAGAATCGAGTCAAATACGACCGGTCTACTTTGCCCCCTCAAATTCCTTCCTCCGCATACTTTCTGTCCCTCCCACCAGCGACCCCCCCGCCCACCGACCAACGACCTCCTCTCCCCTTCTTATCCCTCAGACCTCTATCCTTTCGCAAGCCTCCTTTACATCGGCTGGGACCCGTATCTCCCTTACGCCTCTCCCCCCCCCCCCCCCCCTCCGCCCAACTTCCTCCCGTTCCAGAAATCTCCTTCGAGAACTCCCACCTCCTCCGGACGCGCCACCATCCCACGCCGCCCCCACAATCCCCCATTTCGTTCCCGAGATGAAGTCGCCAACCATCCGGGTCTGAGCCCCGGCGAAGGAGTGGGCTTAACTACACTTCCCTCCCGAGTTCGAGATCCAGATGAAGAGTGAGAGGAATGAGAAAAAAAGGAAATCCAACTTTAATTCGACTTTCTCATATTTAACTTTTTGCGAAAGTTTTCGGGAGGTCTCGCCCCTCCACCCAAGTATTGAGTGTCCCTCTTTGAAAGGGTGAAAGCCACAGATCCTTTTTCTTTCCGGAGGATTCCCTTATTTTATTTTCTGAGACGTTGTAATAGCCCTCATCTGAGAGCACAGCCACTTTACCAAGTTCGTATTTTATCGACACAGGTTGGATTACCTGTCGACTCGGAGACAATATAATTCGACGATAGACACTGCCTACGTCATGTCTCTGACACTTTGATTTGAAGAAGTTTTTTTTGTTCAAGTTTTTGTGAGAGATTTTAAATAAGTATGGTGTTCGTAGCGTACTTTCATCATGTGTACATTCATATATGCATTTCGCAATGCATCTTCACTACAAAGGTATGTGGTTTGATTCCACACCCGGCATACACCACATCACGCACACAATCACTATGTTAGCAGCAATACTACCCTTTTTGCTCTTAAGGGATCATGCATGTATTATTTAACGCAGATTATCCACTTTTTCCCTCATTCACTCCATAAAATATTCTCTAAAACACCGCTAAATTACTTAAGATGCCAAAAGGCGTCTGTTTTTTGGTGAATTATATAACAAACATATTTTATAAATACCTTATGTATTTTTCAATACTACGATTTGATTAACAATAATTTTCAATCAAAATATTATCGAGCAATGAATGAATGACGCATCTCCCTCCCAATGTGCTGAACACCCTCTCATTGTCCATAGTGCTACGGAACGCATGACCTGGTTCCCTTACAGCGTTTCGAAATAAATGGCCTTCTCCTAAATTTACATGTATCCATCTAGGTAGCGAAGCAACTTCGAATTTAGCCCCTACTTTAATAACCAACCATAATCTACTCACGCGGGCTGCGCAAATGCTTCACGTGAGCCAAAGGTTTCAATGTACATTATTGCGAAATGAGCCATATCTTTCTCCAAAGTATTGAAAAAAAAACTTAATTTTCGGTTGCAACCCGCTTTTGTAATGCATTCCTTGTGCAAATATTGCAGGAGATAATAAGTCATCGTTCACAACGAATTTGTTCATTTATATTTACGTATTGATCAGCTTGAATTAAAAGTTTAAAGCAACCCTCGGGTATTAAGGGTGCTTTCACGTCAATCCGCCAGCACACGAATTTGGCCCGGTAATTGAATGGAAGGAGTTGCAGGCACGCGGGGACTTCCCGAATGACTACGAACCAATCATTTACCCGAAGTTGAAGGGCGCAATGAATTTCCATTTTTGCTGCCCCTTTTTTTCCCCCGTGTGCAATTTGACTAGAGGGCACACAATTCTCTTTTCAACAGAAAGTTCGTTTACCGCGATCCAAAAATTGTTCTGAACTACATTCTGCAATTTTCGACCAAACCTATCCCAAAAGCACGAGCTGAATCCACTAACCTTGACCTTAGGCACAAAAAATATAAAGCACATGACGCACGACGCGCTTTTTCGCCAAAAGGATATCAGGTAGGGATGAGAAACATCTGCAGCTCGAAATCAAGTAAGAAAAAAACAAAAATGTTAATGCGGATATCACCTTCACCGACAAAAACATGGAGAATCAGTAATTTGGACCGAAATACTATGCAATAATAAATTAATATTTGTTGTTTGTTGCCTTATGTTGGTAAATCAGCGGTTGGTCATTCGACTAAAATTATTAGTTTTATCGTAGAGGAACGATGAAAAAAACTGTGTAGCAATCACGAACATTAAAAAAGTGACACATTGTTTATAACAATTATGATTTATTAAATTTAAATTTAACTGCAATCGGTCAAGTTGTCAGGTGACCAGCGAAGAGCTGGGTCTCGGTGAGAGGCTTGGGTCGCTCACGAAGGGTCGGGTTAAGTTCACAGTCGAGGAAGGACCCTCATTAAGACGGTTTGAAATTCGTAGTCCCAGCTGGAGTGCCTATAACCATATATTACATCTTCAAACATTTCCTTGCTCAACCTCTTTCCCCAAAGATGATATTTTTGCAATTAACTCGGAATTTGAAACCTAAAAATTAAACTTTAGGCGGGAAAAAATTTGAATTAGTGTCCGATTTTATGAATATTCTCCCACGCTCCGCCATCTTTACGAAACGTAATCCGCCTGTCAGCGTCATACTCTATCCTAGCAACCCGCGCTCCATACACGATTTTAATCTGTACGGATGAAATTTAATAATTTGCCGCGGTAACCGTATTCACAATTGAGTAGCTCCTCCTGGCTGACAAATGCGAACGCTCGCTTCACCCAATGGACGCGATCGTGAAATTCTCGCAAACAAATGAGACACGAATACATTTCCCTCGCTTGATGTTCCATCTGACCCATGATACAAAGAATTGCTCCCTATTTTTATCCACACCCAACACTTCATCCGTTTCCATTCTTACAGAAGTTGTAACCTAGAGCATAAACATTGCGTATCATGTAGATCACACCTAAACAACACCAATAATCCTGAAAACCTTCTTTCCCATTGACATTAAGTTTTTACCAAACCAGACAACAAATTATTTACACTTATTTCGGCACCAAAAAAACAACCGGAACACCAATCAAAATCTCTGCGCTGTCAGTATTCAAATCTAGACCCACGAGATAGGGAGGAAGAGGCCTTGCCCCCAAAAAATAAATATATTAATCAATTTTTCCATTCAAGTGATTTTTCAAAATTTCATGGGTGAAATCTATTATTTTCTATGCAGCAGAGTAGATTTTCTAGAGCAATGTTTCGAGAACGATATTGATATGTTATTTACGCGAAAATCAAGTTGATGTGTTAGCTTGAGTAATGACCTCCCAATTCTGGGACCTGGGTACGAATCTTGAAAATTAAAGATTTTTAATTGGTATAGTACCGGTCCCTATTTAAAGAGTATGTGGACAGCCCTTGGAATGCAATACTCTGTCCGTAGAATGGGATGTTAAACGTGGACCCCCTTGGCGCCTTTCGCTCAGACTATCCTCTATCCAAATTCCGGATTATTCTTAACAATGCAAATTACTTCAGTTTTCTGTCTCCCTCCCCCACCCCCCCTTACAAAAATGGCAATGTGATTATGTGTCAAACTAAAGAGGGAAGTGAGAGAAGGAGGGTTTTGTAGAGGTCAATGACGAACAAGTCAAATCCATCCCGATATAATAATAATTTGGAAGTGAAGCCAATGACCTTTCACACTTTGTCGGTAGTTTTCAAAGAGAACCTCTTTTCCAAATTTCTAATCAAATGAAACTATTACTAGCATACAACTAATTGAGCATCGCATATCATAAATGACCTATTCGTTGTTTTTTTTTAGAGCTATCGTTTTTTGAGGTTGAAGATTTCAGATTCTGCATCATGATACTGCCAGATGGCCACCGAAGTTTTTTTCGTTCATGTTAGCTAGAAGAAATTCAACTGTCTCAGAGCATTTGAAGTGTATTAATACCTACTCGATATAAATTATATGCGCAGCTTTCTCATAGCGTACATTCCCACTTATTTAGTGGTGCACTAAAAAGTGCGTAAGGTAGATTTCCGAAATGAGTGGCTCTAGGACGGCATGGTGAAATAGTATTTAACTTAAACTTTTCACTCCGAATGAATGAACTAATTATTTGATTGTCTTTCACCCGAGTTCTTACGATAATCATGAAACAGACATATTAATATCAGGTCAAACAATTTCAAGACATATATACTATCTCTAAGATCAAACATATCGATGGATTTACAAAAAAGGCAAGACCCAAGAAAATTGGGAATAGAAAGAAGTCAGATGAGAAATTTTACGGGAAGACAGGCCAACCTAATCGGCCACATCTTGAGATATGATAGTCTGATGAAGACGTAGAGAGAAAAATGAGTCAGAGGAACGGTAAAGGAAATCCTCGTTTGAATTATATGAAGCCAATAGTGAAAGATATTAAAGAGAAGATATTTATTTAAAAAAGAATGAAGATATTGAAAATCGTATTATTCGCAACTTATACAAACCACAAGTTGTGAAGAAATCGTTTTTCAACATGGAATTCCACAAAGTTTCCAGTGAACTAATTTTATTTAATGAAGATATTGAGCAATAGGAAAATCGATTGAAGAGCTTCATCAAACCAGTCTTAGGAATGTTGACGGGTGATAATATACGGCCATAGAAATGCTTTAACATGTTCAACACCCTAGTAGAAAGAATATTTGATGTGATTCACAAAAAAAACAATCACAATAATAAAAAATATTGAATAATCCACTTGAGACCCACGATGTTGATAAAAATCTTTGACAAATAACAGGTACCTAAGGTCAATCATACCGTAAACTTTAAATTATAATGATTTATACTCTTCCATATCCAATTTTGCATTCAAAGTCTACACGAATGATGAGCATAACCCGTTATAAACAGGTGTGACCACATATTTCCTATTCATATAATCATATCATGAACATCACTTTTGAAGTGTATGTCCAGTAATGACTTGCCCCTACGGTAAAGTTCTAATGTGGTTTTCCAGGTAGAATATCAACGCAGCAAAAGCCTTATCTGGTTCATAAAGAGCCATAGAGAATTCCTATGAGTACATCAAAAACTGATACAATTGTTCAAAAGTACAAAAACGTTACCATACTCAAAAATTCAAATGAAAAAAACAGCAAAAAAAACGCTATTTGGAAGAGAGATTCATTCCTGAACGGCAAAAAAATTCCTATAATAATGCTGAGCCATTCAAATGCGAAAATCATTTGTCTTACTGGATACCGAAATAAAAAATGAAAAAATAATAAAAATTAAGATAAAATATTTCATTCCATTAACATCCTCACCATTTATCGAACATAAGATTGATTTCATACAGCTCTCCACTCAATTCTCCTACTAGTTAACATCTTCATTTTCCAATATTTCTCTTTCTTTTCCTTCACTAATTTCTCCTCATATCATTTTTCTCATTCACTCTTCTCTTACAAATTTTCTTCATCACACCGTCATGTCTCACTATACGGCCGATTAAAATGACCAGTCTTCTCTTTTAGTTTTAATAAGACTTCTCATTTCTCCCACTCTTCTTAAAACTCCTCCATTTCTTACACACTCGATTCCTTCATTCATTTATGCTCTAATAACACCAAATTTCAACATCTTCTACTCTTGACTTCTTTTACTTATATGTCATCATCTGTGCCTCAGTAACGTACACCCTAAAAAAATGAACAAGTGTCAAGAAAATAAGGTCCACCGCTATCTTTGTGTATCTGCGTCTTGCATTACGGAATTTTAATAAATGCAGGCGGTAAAGATGAAATGGGAGACGGATGTAGCTTGCGAACTTAGATGAGACGAATCCTAAAAACTTTGTTGGCAAGAGACCGGACGGATAATAAAATCAAGCTACCCGCAAGGTCACCATTCCACTTGGCCAATTAATAAAAATCATTGTTTCTAAACAAGCCACCAACGGTCACGTGAATGATAGAGAGAATGTTATAATCGTCACTGGACTTTGGTACATCTAAAAGGGAGGACTAAGAAATAAGTGAACAATAAAACAGCAAGAGTAGATGCCAAAAGCAGAAAGTGATAGATAACGGTACATCCCACAAGAAACACGAGAAATTTTCCGCACTCAACCTCCGTAGTCTATACGATGCGAGGGGCTGCTACGAACAATATAAGATCGTGAGGTAACTCTGGCGGAGTAGTTTTGACTACGAAAAGTACACGAGGCTCGAGGATCCCCAAAATAAATAAGATTCACAAATGGAATAAGGAAGTTTTAATGATTTCGCAAAGAGTTGAACGGTAATTAAATTGCGGGAATGTGTTTTTCTCTTTCACAGAATATTGATGAATGTATTAGCGAAAGGGAGTTCCTACAACGCAATCAACAACTAAATGAGCTAATCCACTGATAGTGCTGATGCATCACCTGGATACAGGTCACAGCCTTCTCCCCGGCTATGGACAAATATTCCATCCGTATCACGACGACACCCACTTTAAAAACAGTTATGAGACTCAGGGCGACGCAGAGGTGTTCAACTAACATCAGATCAAAGTCTTTGGTTCGTTTCCAGGTAAATGTTAAATAGGAGTCCAACAAATGCTGCATGATTTTCAAGTTTATAATTATATCATAGGAAAATTAAACTCGATCAAATGAATAAAAATGAGCCTGAAAGATCTGATACATGCATTTTGCTGGATTCAAGAAATAAAATTAATCATCATGAGAAAGAAATCGTATGTTATTAATCAATAACGATATTTATCCCCTTCTTAGTCACACATGAAATAATGATCCAAATATTACCCCTGGTAGTAGAAACTGCTATTCGCACTTGAACCCTATGCTTACTTTGCAATTTTACAGAACATCAGGTGACCGATTCATTCTCGTAACAGCTTGATTACAAGGTATTCTTTCCCATGAATTTACGCAAGAGATTAGATATATTTTCATTGAATTCCATTGGAAAAGCTATCAACATTTTCATTCATAAAATTTTGAGTCGAAAATCGATGAATACGTTAGTGATAACATAAATGTCAAGGGTTCGGAGACAGACATGTATTATGCATTAATCTGTTTCTAATTCACTTTCAACTAGGGTCAATAGGGTGTAACTTTATTTTCATATAAGCCTACGGTGTGGTTAATAAAAGAAAAATACCTTGGGCATTCTAAAACATAAAAATGATAGAAATTACTTTTATAAATACGAAATATAACTTTTACTCAAATAAAAGCTATTGTTAACCAACTTAATTTTGGACGGATTTCTTTAAATATGTCACATTTGTCTTAGGCCAACGTAAGAAGAGTCATTTATTCTTATTTTTCAGACACTTTTCTTTTTTTACTGGGCAAAACATCAAGTACTTCAAGACTCTCAACATGTGCGGTCGCCAAAACGTTCCAAAATTAGAAAAGTGAACCATATTTCTGCAAAACTCTCCCCACCAAGGACCTGTCCGTAAAAATTTAAGTCATTAAAGAGCACCAATTAGTTCTCTGAGCGAAGATTTAAAAATAAGTCGGTTTCACAACGGACACATGGGAAGAATTTTTTATGCAAGACTTTAAAAACAAGGGATTCCAATAATTAGAAACTCACCTTAACCCTCCCTACCTACCTGGGGTCTTTTTTGACCCCAGCTCATAGAAAAAGTTGAATAACTCATTCATTTTTGCAGCTTTATGCATCATATTTTAGGAATTCTCCAATAAAACACTTTTGTATCGACTCCATTTTTAATTTTAAAAATATTCCTGACAATAAGCCTTAAGAAAAATAATTTCTTGCTTGGGGTCAAGTTTGACCCCAGGTAGGGTATGTGGAACTAAAATATACCCGATCGTATTTTAGTACAAGGAGATGAATTTTCATATTCCTTTAGAAATAATTAAATAAATAATAGCTTTTGTCATGACTTTGTCATGAAAGGAAAGAATATTAGCATTTATTGTCATAAAATGAGTAATGCGCTGAGTGTTAAAATTATTAGAAGAGAAGAAGATTGTTGAGCTATGGATGTATTTCCCTCGCATGTGACACCAAGATAGATATTCCGGTAATATACACCATCGTATCAAAAAAAACTATATTTCAACTTAGTGAAACAAATAGAGGCTAAGCTATTCAAGTGAAAATTTATTACATATCAGCAGTTTCCAAAAGGGTGAACTTGGAGACTAACGCGTAATAAGTCGATCACATTCACCTCACCACATCACATAACAGAAGCTGAATACTGCTAAGTGATAGCTAGCGTACTATGATTTCAACTTGCTCTGCAGCTTCTAATCCAACTATTATCTGCGGACAGTTTTCTTTGTAATCAGCAACAGCAATCAGCAACGTTTTTTGACTTCGTAATTTTTGTCCTCTGTAACGAGCTTAGCTGATATAGAGAGAATTAGTAACTTGTGGTTGCTCCTCCGCCGATTGTTGAAGCCATCATTGCTCTCCAACTTCTAATCTAACTGTTATCTTCGCAGAGCTCATCAACAGAGTCATCAATGCTGTGCTTTCTTTGTAATCAGCAATAAGTCAGAAATAACAGTCAGTGTTTTCTCCACTTGTATTTTGACTTTGTAGTATTCAACCTCTGTAACGAGCGAGGCTTTTACGCTGAGAATCGTCACTTGTGGTCACTCCTCCGACGACTGTAGAGGTCACATCTTTCCTCGCTTAAGCGTACATCCCGCACTGGGGATCCCGATGAGGAATTATTGGCGGTCATACAAGAAAAATAACTGATTATGGCAGCCTATAGAGTCAAATTTGCTCCTGGATACAGTGAGAACGAAGGCGTTAACGATTTATTAGAATCGAAAGATTAACGATGAAGAAAACATTCAAAATGAGAGTGATGGAAGTAAAGCAGAGGCAGGCAACAGGGAGGTGGAAATAAGAGACCAGGAGGAGGACGAGTTTCATGAGGAAATCCTAGGCGTATGTATCAAAGAAGACGATCCACGGGGAGTGAGGAAGGAAAAATAAAATGGGATGCTATAGAACCAAGGTCGACTGGAAAAAATATTATCCAGGAATATCACCAGGTAGGACGCTGGTTTCCCAGGGCATGTTCAGTGTGTGGAAGAGGCTGAGTTTTTTTGATGGTTTGTTAATGATTTAATGGTAGAAAAAATTGTCAATACACAAATCAACGGGCAAATCAATTTAATAATAGAAAAAGATTGGAGAAAATGGAAGATCCGTGATTCCATTGAATTCGATTGAACATAATAGCTTTTCTTGGCCTGTGTATCATTTACAGTGTTCAAAAAGGGCGAGGAAAAATTTTGAGCGAACTTTGGTCGGATGTATTTGGATTTCCGATTTTTAAAGCAACTATGTCAAGAAGTCGTGAATATTCTGAGCTGTTTAAAACTTGATCATAAAGTGAAGTAGGAAGCACGTAAAAAGGAAACAAAAAACAAGGCAGAAGCTGTGTCGGATATCATGAACTTATTTTCCCTCTGGTTGTAAAAGTTCATTCATTCCAGGTCCCAACATCATTGTTGATGAACATCTATGCACTTTTAGAGGAAGGTGTGATTTTAAAGTATAAATTCCCTTGAAACCATGAAAATACGGCATTAAAATTGGAATAACTGTTGATCTTGAAAATATTTACACTATAAATTTGCAAGTGTACGCCGGTAAACATTCGTGAAATACAGCAAGGGAGGCGGGTAGCAATGGATTTTGTGAGTCACTTGAGTGGGATTGGTCGAAACATCAGCACAGTTAATTTTTTTTACAGCTTTTGATCTTGGCCAAGATTTATTAAAATTATCCCTAACGCTCACGGGTACTACGCGAAAAAAATCGCACGAAATTGCCACCAACAACAGCAAAAACCCGGTAGATTAATCTTCAAATTTGTAATTTTCCAATAACACTCTTTAGACTTCATATGAAGTCTAAAGAGTTGCCCCTAGAAAAGGGAAATCAGTGGTTTTATGGTCTGCTAAACATAAGTCATTTGAAATTTGTTGCCCTGAAAAGAATAAACGGGAAGTGATTCTGTATTAAAACTTTACAAAATTCGGTGTGCATACTGTAGATCAAATTATTCTGTAAAAGAGGGACTAGAAGATGGCAATTGGCTATTTTTTTTATATCGTGGATCTTGCAGGTATAAATGAATACCAAATGTATTCGAGAAAATACCCCTCTTTCCACGGAAAAAAATTCTAGGTAGCGATTCCTTTTAGAATCAGCAAAAGAAATGTTAGCACCTGAAATTCATCGCTGAGTAGGAAAAACCGGATGCCAAAAAAATAGATTTCGGACTGCAATCGAAAATGCTGGGATAGGCGGTATTCTGCTAGTAAATGACAGAGAAATTGTGTCCAGAAAATGGGTGGCAGATGTTCCATTTGCCCTCGTAAGAGAGACAAACAACCAATGATCTTTATAATGTTAGCTACAAGTACGTGTAAGGTGATCATGTTCTACAAAGAAGCGTTTGTATGCAATATGACATTAGTGAGTGTGCAGATGGAGATTTCAGATTAAAATTTGGCACAATTCTTTTGGGTCATGAAATTTTGTAATTGGTTATCACGTTTTGGCACTATATTGCAAATGTTTAAATATTTTAAATATTATATTGTATTCAGATAATTAAACTATGTACTTAAATAAGTATTTAGGTAAATTTAATCCTCATTATTCAAGACTATAGTATGAGTGCCATCTAAAAAATTATAATTTTTTTTTCTAAATTATGCAATGTATATTATACTGTAGTATTTTTCTGTTAATTTATCTGAAATGTATTTAATTAAATTACGAATTAATATGAGTCATTGCAATAATAATATCACTTAAAAGAATTAAAATTCACGATGGGGTCAAAAAAGACCCCAAGTAGGGAGGATGTGATTTTTTTAGTAACAGGTAGCGAGGGTTAAAGCTAATTTGGTTTCAAAAGCCTTGGAAAGGAAAGGAGAGAAAATATTTCTATGTAAGTAAAATTGGAGGTGATGAATGGCCATATCAGGATGAAAACGAATGTATACAAGTAGGCACCACAAAAGTTTCTCCATAAACGTTTCGTGTCAAATTTCAAAATCGGTTTCACCCTGAAGGGAAAATGTGGCAGTGGCAGGCGAATAACTTCGCCTTCTCTCCACCACAGAGCGCTGTAAAAGCCCAAACATCTGCTACCCAGCCCTAAGACCTTCAACTCGGCAGTTTGCTTTTGTATCTTCTTCTCACAGCTAGAGCTAGACCAGCTTCCATCCCTCTCCCTTCCGGCAGACGCGATCTGCTCGCCCCAGCACTCTTAGCACGTCGGCCTATTGGTTCTCTCTCTCTCTCTTGCTGCGGATTGCTACGTTTCGCCCAACTACATTTCGCCCCTCACCACTCCATGCCATCCGGGAAAAATGAAAGGGCTTGATCCAACTCCCCCTGCACGCCCGCGTTCCCTCGGTCCAGACAAACACACACACACAAAACTCTCTCCCCCTTTCTCCCCCACATCCCCACCAATCCAGTCTTTGCGCCTTCCCTACCAGATTTTTTCATGCGCTTTGACGTTTTCATTCCCTTGGCTGCAGACCTAATTGGCGGACAGAGTCGCGGACGCGAGATGCGACGGTAATTTGGGTCGCAATGCTCCATCAAGAGGGGATGTAGCAGTCAGGGTCTCGTCCCTCATTAATGGTCTAATAGCATATTTAACGGGCCTACGTCCTTTTTTCCTTTCCCCTCCTCCACTTCGGGGGCAACCCATCTTCGGCAAAACGACGACCTCATTCCTATGCGACGCCTACATTGACCCATTATTTAAAGGTGACATGAGTTAAATAGCATCCCATTGTTTCCGTGAGGTTTGTCAGGAGCTTTAATAGACAGTAAAGCCCCGGGCTTCATGTGTTTGAGTGGGAGGAGAAGGGGTGGATTTGTAAATTTTTGCTGTAGTTGAGGATTTCTCGGTTGGTCATGGGGGAATCGTAACACCACCTCGTGGGATTCAATCGACCCGTTTCATTAAATTTCAGGTGAGACGGATTAAGTGATTTCCACGATCGGCGAAAGCCGGTTTCCCTTAATCTTCCGCTTTTATTCCACTCGTGCCAGTTCCTAGGGTGGGAGGAAAACCCTCATTTTTTAATGAAAGAAAACCCCCTTCTTCGTTGGAGGTGGAGCTGCTTTCGTCAAGGTGTATTTGAAGTAGGAGTATATTCTTATTTTCAATTCGAGGACAGAAAAAAACCTTCGTTGGTGGAGGGTAGACACATCGAGATTAAAAAAATAAAATGAAGAATAGTGTTTCACTTATCCCAAGTTCGAAGTGAACACAGAGAAGAGGTGGAAAAAAGAAAGAATTTCATTCTTTCTTTCGAGAAATCATTAGGTCGTTCAACGAAGTCAAAGGGAATAACCTTTTATGACCTCCTCTTTACGCTCCAACGCAAGCTTCCTTAGAGCTGTTAATTACCGTTCATTTAATTTTCACGCTTACTTTTTTCCTTGGGTTTGGATAAAAATATCTGAAAAACCAGGGGCAAGGCAATAACCAGTTCTTTGAAGCAAGAGAAACACTCTCCAGGAACTTAAAACTTTCTTTAATGTGTCCGCTCAAATATTTTTGAATGATATCCGAGCTGCCTATGTTGAATTCAATAATGGTTGAGGAGCTTTTTTCCAAAACATACAAAGTAGTTTCTCCAGTGATAAACTCCCACCGAAAAATCCATACACGGTCGAGATGTGAAGGACTTCACTCCCACCCCGAACATTTTTTTGTAATGTAACAAAAATGCCAAACAGAAAACCTCAATACTCCTCGGTGAAAGTCACAGTGATTGAGGAGTTGACGAAAAAAGGTTAGGTTAGGTTTAAATTCGACGAGTGCGTCAACCTCTAAGCTCATTAGCACCACGCACAATCTATTTGAATCATTAAAAAATTGTGCCTCTATTTTTGGCAAGGTGATACGGAAAATAAAATAATAAGAAAACATTGTGCATTACTTTAAACTAAAAATTCTCATTTCCCTCAAGGTGTGACACGACTTAGGTGATCAAGATCGTCGCCTACAATGCACTCAAGGCCTCCCCTGATGCCTAGCCTATTGTTCGTAAGCCGAAACTGGTCACTTTCAGTCAGGAAGTGTCGCACAGTGATCTCCGCATCGAGGTTGCGACTTCTATTCAGTGAAGAGCAATGATTGGGTCAGTGGTCCCGAAACAATGGTGCACTAAACTCAGGTCCAAAACAAAAAAATTATGTTCACTTAATGCTTGACCGTGAAGAAAGAGTGTCTTAAAGGAAGTAGTTTTGAATTGGTACCTCAACCTAGCGCGACGAACCATCCCCGACAGTTTCGATGCAATTCTTGCAAGTCCACCACAAGCACTCACGCACTTGTCAGTGCCAGGGAACACGGCTGAGGTTGATACTGATGCCGGGCGATAAGCCCACTTGATACGATTCTCCACTCAGGTCGACACGCCCGGCTTAGAGGAGGGAATACCTACTCAAGTCTACAACATAAACAGGCATTCAGGAGGATGCTGTTAACAACACGTGAATGAATGTAACTGTCCTTCTGAAGCTGTAGAAAAGATGACAACAGTATTCATTGATTATATGAGCCATAAGCAGACACTAATATTTGCCGCAACCTAGCGATAGAAAGTTGAAGAGAAATTACCTTGGATTTGCACCTAACAATCTAAACGTATTTTTTCATTATTTCCTTTGCAAGTGTTCACTCAAAAATCTTCCTTCTCTTTTTTCTGTGCCTATGTCAACCTATCCAGCCAATCGTTGCTGGCATCGATTTTCTCGCGGGCCTTCCTCCAAAGAATGCGGTCACCGCTTTTGTGCGGCACAATGCCTACGCACCGATGTAACTCCCCAGTGTTCTTGAGTCCTTTTTTACGGCCATCACTTGAATGATTTTTCCTGTTTCTTCCTATTTTTTCCCTGCAGTGGTGACAGTCCTAACCTGGAATATTACCTCCGCAATTTTGAAGAGAATAAAAAATATTCACGCACTGAATCTTTTCGCAAAACATTTGAATTACCAACCCAACCCAACGGGAGAAAATTCGAGAATTATTTGAGAATATACATTCACATGAAGAACCATTTCTGGACTCCATTCACAATGCACTTCGTGGCTCCAATTCTCTATTATATCAACACAACCACTAAGCCTTGAAGTAAAATAATAGTGGCAACATAACAGAGATAGACTCTTGAATTTGAATTTTTAGCGTATGTTGAAGGTGTATTGAAAACTACAGTTTACCAAGGTTTAGGTTTTATCATCATTAGTCATGCAAACCAAGGTTGACTGCAGCCCACCTTTCTACCCTCTCGTTTTCTCAGTTCTTAAAGCCTTTGTAGGTATTATGGTTCATATCCCGTATTAACTGACCTATTTATTCACCCTCGGTTTTTCTTTTGTTGTTTTCATTCTCTTGTGTTCCTTACCAATTCTCTACGCCACTAAGTGCAGCCTATCCAATTAGACCTTGTTTTACCATTTGGACCAATTGACCCTGAAAATACTCCGGATTTTTTTATCCTCCTCCTCTATTCTTCAGTTCATTTCCTCATTTCTAATCTTATCCGTCCACTTGATCTTCAGCATACGCCTCCAGTACCAAGTTTTAAACGCATCAATTCTTTTCTTTTCCAGCTTTTCGATTACCCATGCCTCCGAGTTTATATATTGCAGCACTCTACACAACATCACGTACAGCTACATATCTAGCCTTATGTATATATCATTATCAATAAGCTAAGATTATAAAATTAATTAATCAGAAAAAACCGCTATAAAAAAATAAATAAGAAGCAGTTCCACCGAGTAACGCCGGAGACAGTGTCTTATATTAAAATTAGTTAAAGTGATATAGAGTAAATATAGATGGAAAATTATTATATCATAGCCATTACGCGATTTCAAAGATTCTTCACCCCTCGCCACATACATAAATTCTCCTCCTTCTTGCTATTATCATTATTAGGGTAGACAACCAAAGCACCATTAGGTACAACAGGAAATTTACCAGAATTAAACGTTTCGTGGACCGGGAAACGAACCACAGATCTTTGGCTTGGCATACCACCAGTCTACTCTGTATCCCAGATACCACTGACAATGTTTATGAGGAAATATGGTAGCTAGGTCTCATTCGGCTTTACGGTCCAGCAAATATGGTACTCGTAAGGTGAAATTGTGCTCCATGAAAACCATTGTTCACGAAAATAAATCCCATGAATTATCGCAAAGGATGATTGATTAGTCACCACTGCAAGACTTCAATTTGCCATATTGCACGGCAAGTAAACGTGTTGAAAATTACTATAGAAAATCAGGAACTCAACCGCGAAACTCCCAAAACAAATGCTCTGTCGTTCAATTCCCGATCAGTAGGTAAACCTTTTTCCTTTGGGTATTTTCAACGCGCTTTCCGTAGAGATGTGCAAAATAAAACGTTAATGGGCCATTATGAGTAAATAATGAAATAATGGAAGGATGAAATTATACATAAAATGGTGGGAATAAATATAATTCATCTACATCTACATAATACCCTGCAAGCCACCATAAAGGTGTGTAGCAGAAGTGAATTCTCACCAAACATGCACTACACATCATGCATAAAAAAGGATTAGAATTTATATACTGTTCTAAACTTCACGATTTAAAAAATGATAAAAATAGCAAAGCAAACATGCAAAAACATACTGGAAGCTGGGTTAGCTTCAAGTCCATATACCAACATGCAGCTACCAATGTTATCCATTGCTACACTCGTATTGGATATATTTACCATTATTCATATCCCTAATTGTACTAGGAAAAAAGGACATTTGGATCTGTCAGCTCGGCTATCAATTTCTCTAATTTTGTGATTATGGTCCAGTCTACCATTGTAATTTGGGGTTCGCAAAATATTTTTAACATCATCACTGAAAATATGGTCTAGGAATTTGTTTAAGAGATTAAGTCTAAATTTCAACCTGCGATCTGACAATGATTACCAATTTAATTCAATTAATAGACTGGTTACGCTAATAAGGTTATCGTACCGTCCCTTTACAAATCTTGCCGATCTTCGCTGCACACGTTCAAGTTCATTATGTAGACCGATTTCGTAGGGATCCCATACACTGGCAGCATATTCCAAATGAGGTCTAACAAGGGAAAAGCAGCTGATTTCTCGTACATGATCGTCACATTTACCCAGTACTCTTTTGACGAATCCGAATTTACGATTCGCTTGACTCATTATTTCACGTATGTGTTTACCCCAGGATAGATCATGTGTCAGTCTTATTCCAAGTTATTTATTGGATTCCACGTTTATTAATTCATTATTACTTATTTTGTAAGTCTTAACTCTTATGGGGAATAGAAAGGGTGAAAGGTAATACGATGTCGGCATCCCATCTGACATAGTAATGAAGTATTGGGCTTGATGTCCCCTCCTAACCTCACTCAAGTAGAGACCGGAACAGCAATGAAATAACCCGAGGTTCAAACCCGGACCCCAGGGATTGCATACCAAATCTAGAGCCATGAAATCACCTCGACCCCCTCGAACATTCATTCTTCCTCTTTAAATACCTTGCGATTCCCTTTCCCTTGGCCTTGGCTCACTGGATTCACTGGCGGTGCCTTGTAGCGCGCAATGAATTATGAAATTCCTCAACATACCTCCCCCACTCTCCCCCCGACCCCCTATTCTTCGCAGAGGGCACAAACCATAACTTCGATGCGACCCGCCGCACAAAAGGCCCCCCACGCGACGCTTGATTGGGCCGCGGAATCCCCCCCTCTCCCCCCCGGGGCCCCTCGCGTCCCGAATGGCGAAGAGATGTCACGAGCGGAACGACCACTCACGCACAGCCCCGTTCGTGCGTGTCACGATACCGCGCTAATCCCCCAACCCCCTCTCCCCCCCGCCCACGGCCCAAACAACCCCCCCCCCTCTCACATCCGCGCCACCCGCGCAGGGCGCGCATTGTTGGGGATGTATGTGCGCGCATTCTCTGCCGGGCGGGGGAGGGCTGACACCATTAACCGGCCGTCGCGAGGGAGGAAGTATGGGAAGTTGACACAGGGCGGCGGCGGCGCGGCGGGGAGAGCGGACGGACGGGGTGGACGTCGGGGTCGCGCGTAAACCCCGGGGGTTGGTGGGCATTAGTCTGGGGGGCAGCGACATGTAAGCCGGGGAAGTTGAGGGGGTGTAGGGGGAGGCAAGACGGTTCGTTCCCCGAAACCTCGTCCAAAAGAGGAAGAGAAGGGATTAGGGATCAACGCGAAAGATGAGGAGGAGAACGTGAAACTATTATTTCAGGAGTTTCCTCGAGGAAAGCAGGGGCACGTACAATATTTCCGACTTACGGAATTTCTTCTCGAATTCATCACAGGTCATCTGGGCGTTTCCAGAAATCCACGGGGATTCGGTTAATCTGGTGGATAGAATACTACCTTCCAATCCCGGGTTCGAATCTTGGCATCAGTAGGTATTGTTATTGCTGTACCGATGTCTGCATGAGGAAAGTGATGAGATTACTTCATGTTCGGTATTCTTTCCGTCGGATTAATCAGTGGACATTAGTTTAAAGGAGTATATTGCCGACGCCTAGTTTTATCCATCCTTCCTCCGTTATGAATATTCGCAATAAATCCTTCCTAAACCTCAGAACTCATCATTTACTCAACAATTGATCGTAGCCGTAGGTCACCTTCTCAATGACCAACCAACAAAGTTATCCATGTCAAAATCTGGTTGAGCAATCGAAAGTAATGAAGGGAAACTATAGATTATTCCCTAGTATAACAATTTTACGAAGTTAGAAATATCGGAATTATTTCTGTTCGACCTCCTCACATCCAGCATCGCAATTGTGTTTCTTCAGAACTCGATCGCTCGGTTTGCACTCGTTATTGCATGGATATTGTTAGTAGCAAAAGCTGGTAGGATTAACCCTTTCGTTAAGGTTTCTCTTGAAAACCATTCCTCAAACAAACACGCACCAAGGTCTAAACTGCTCTGGGCAAAGTGACAATGTAACTTGTCCTTCACCCACACATTCGGCCGTGTAAGGTCGAGCAGGAATGCAGCACTCGACTGCGAAGCCGAATGACCCCGAGGAATGAGGATAACATCCCCATCAGGGCATTCACGAGCGTGAGAGTCATGTGTTGTTCTTGAAAATTTTTTGCAACTTGATCTTCGGAATGCTCTATTTCTGCCACAAGAAATACAAAAAACATCGTTGTAAAAAAATCAATCACTTTTTAAATTTCACTGGAAATATTGTAACCCGTGTTTCGACACCGACATTTCATCGTGAGGTGAATATAAATATCCAACGTTAAGGATCACATCCTCAAAGTGAAGTCCGAGATCGTCAGTCTAATAAAAAATATCGTCCGATTAGCAGTGGAATTTCTCAACCACTGTGTGACTTTTACCGTGTTTTAAATAAATTTTATACCATTTCAAGATGGATACGTATACCCACGCAAAATAACGGAACAAATGCCTCGGCCAAATATTATCGATGCCACTCCAGCGTTTGATGAGGGTAATCCACATTAACGCATGTAAGCACAATGAATTGAATGCAACGGAGTACAGTCCCATACCTAATTCCAGAATGGGCCAGTGGTAGGTTTCAACAGTAATTAGTGATGATGCTGATTTAAAACATTCCATAGCTTTATAATGCGTTACCTGATTTGCCCACGGCGAAAGAATTACCTTACCTGCTTCAATAAAAGGACTGAAAACACTATATGATTACTGCCTTTTTTATAACCACATCCAGTACCTATTCGTCCCTACTGAAGAAGAGATAATTGGAATGAGGACAAAAATGTAATGGAGGATATTTGAATAGGGACATTGAGGATCATGCGAGGAACTATGGACGATGGGATTCTGGAAGTCGCTATGGAAAGATGAGTGCTAAACAAGGGAGGAAGAGGAAAGAGAAAAAATAGAGTGTGAAGCAAAAGAGATACTGTCCAAAGATAGCAATATTATACTCAGTACAATTCTGAGCGTTCAAAAAAGATCGAGCGAACAATGTTCCATGAAATCCTTGCCGTGCAGGAGTAAAATCGAATGACACAAATAACGACAGTGGTAGAAAGGTTATCCTTTTTTCCACGATTGTAAGTAACAGCAATCCTGGAACGTAAATATTTCAGCCATTAGGACGAGAAAATACGAAAGACGAAATGACAAGAGTTCTACAGAGAGACAACTACTACTTACGATATGGTTCCTATTAAAAGAGTAACGAAAGGTGGAGAAAATGCATACACCATCAATCAGTAAATACTTTTATGAGTTTCCGCTTTTTCTTCAAACAAGGAAGCGAGATGTAGTAATGTCTTTACAAAGCATGTTGTGATTTTAAATTAAAATCCGATTTTATAAAATACCTAAAATCCATTACCTACTGGTTTCACTTAAATAGCGCTTGGTTTAAAAAAATATCACGGTTATCCCTCAAATTCGAAAAAAAAAACTGCAAATAGGCACTATATGCTTTTTAGCCTATTCCAGCTTAGTCATGCATTTCCTCAAAACAAATTCTAATTAAAGGCTTGATGTGCAGAGATAAGAGGGTAAGCACTTTGAGAAGTAAATAGGTCATGCATAAAAGATTGTTGCGAGGTTTTGGTCCCTTCTTGCGCAGAAAGAATTTAGCAATTTAGATTTTTCGCCGCGGCAGTGAAGCTGTGTGCACATTTTAATGAAGTTTTCAGCCAACTTTAAAAACGCTTAGAAACAAAATGCAAGTCTTGGAGTTGAACACATGAGCATAAAATGCACCGGGAGAATGCCTCACCCTAACTACGATCACCTATGCTTGAATGCCACCTTCAAATCATGCGCAATGATTGCGGATGCATACTTTCCATGCCTCCGACAATCACACCGGCAAGTAAAAATGCATTACGTGAGCTCGAGCCCATTCACGACCGTTGGTGCGCACGGAATTCACGCGGGAAGTTACGGTCCCGCGGTCTCTCAGGTCAAAAGATACTTAATCCCGTTGTAGCGGCGACGTTCATATTTCGACATACGAGCCATGACACTTTGATTAGAGAGCCGTTTTCACGGGATAATTAAGCGTCCTTCTGCAAGGGTACCCTAAATATCCTTGCAAAGCATCGCCCCTGCTGAGACCCGCCCGATGTTCACAAAGGTTCCTCCTCTGCGAACGACAGAGGATTAACATGGAACGAGGCGGCGTGCGAGGTATACTTCTTTGTGAGGAGATTCAAAGAGGAAACTACCGCAGCAAGATTTTACGGCAACGGCAAGCGACATTTCTCTAATAGTTTACGATCCCCGTGCCATCGGAAGGAGAACAGTTAAGATTAGTCATTAGACTTGATTAGATACTTCCTCGGGATTCCGTAGCAAGTATAGAGAGTCGGATAAGGAAGAGAGTTGCTTACCCATATTCTGGAAATTCTCGAAATTTCGTGCTGGGGGAAACGGGGGAACCGCGCAGTGGGAAGAAGGAAATGTTGCGGACAACTGAGCGTTTTGCGGCCTTCGTCGCGGGAAACTTAACGAGGGGTCGCGGATTATACCCAGATTCCTGGGATTCGTTTGCGAATCGATTTGATATTAGGGAATTTAAAGGATCCGCCGCTTAATTGGACAGTCTCTGCGGCTCCGGTGATTTCCCACCTCTCTCCAAGTGAGAAGAGTTTCCTCTTGCAGATAAAATATATGAAAGCCAACATCCTCGAACGGCCGTCCTCCATGCCCCATTACTAACTATAACTATCGACCCAAGTTGGTTCATGACGCCTTTGCGAATCCTTATTCTAAGGTTATCACCAAATGAAACCAATATCTGGATATCTAAAATGCTGGGACGCGCCAATATTTCTCTAAAAAGGAATTAATTTTTGTGATCTCAAGAATAAATAACTCTTGACCTAAATAATTTGAGACCGAAGCAAGATAAGACGATTACATGGTCCCAAAGAGCATTGGCAAAAGGTATGGTTTCCATAGCAACCATAATGTTGCATCCAAGTTACCTACCCTCCCCCTTCCTGAACCACAAGCAACGAAACTGCTCACGAAGGTAGAACTTTAAACTACAAACGTGAGCAGATTTTTCCCTTAGTAGAGAATTCAATTTGTGACACCAATCTCACTGATCTTTGTGACCTTTTTACGGGTCTCCTCTGACCTGATTCCTCTCCTTCAGCCAGATTTCAATCGAGATCGAAGATACACGGTTAACTACTCCGGCGTTGCAATCGTCCATTCGACTAGACTCGCACTTGTGAATAATACTATACGCTCCCAAAGGAATCGTCCTTGTGAGCCAAGGACGATTCGTGGCAGAATTTAAAATTCAGGATTTTACGCATTTCTTAGCACTGTTATGAATATGGACAAAAAGCAATTCCAATCCCTCCATATTTTGGATTAATAATCCCTGATGACAATGAATGTGGGATCATATGATAGTATGCGTTCTATACCATGGTCATTTCGAGCCAAAAAAACATTTAAACAAACGAGTGGAAAATCAATTTTCATTGTGACATAAAACTACCAATTCAACCACCTATATTTTTGAAACTTGTAAAAAGGCTATTTGCATTTTTTCACAGTTTTGTGCCATTTGAATGCGTATTATTCGAAACGGTGTATAAAAGTATTCTTCTGGCGTTGGCAGATTTGTGGAAGGCTCTGACCAGCTCACTAATTCCACCCTTCGCGACAATTCGTTTCCGAGAAACTTCCTCTTGGGATGGTTTCCAGAACCATCTCTAATCATACCATACCATTTTTTTTAAACATTTGAATCTTCTTCGCATCTTCACGTATCGCAAACACCTTATCTTCGCATTCAACCTCTGCACTAACAAGACATAATCACTATTACTACAAATTAACATTTCGTTGCCTGTCAAAACGACATAGATTCACTTTTATTCCCTTTTTCCTAACTTCACCGCTCAGCGAAATTTTCTCTAATGCATATTTAACTCTGGTTCACATGCCCTCTTCTCCATCCAGATAAACTTCTTCCCCCTCATATGATCAAAGTTACATATTTTCACTCCTCTTTTTCCTCGAGGGTCATGATTTTTGAACTCACACATCATCATGCTTCACCACAGGTTCCAAAATTACTGCATTATTTTTGCAGATAAAAATGTGAATAGAGGTTGATGCAAGATAGCTGGTGTCAATCTTCACACCCTTTCAGGATGAGTGTGGTGGCGATAAGGAGCTCAAGTTTATGGAGAGAGTGCTGCAAATCTGGAGACGGCAGAGGATATCAAATGAGTGATGCCAGAAGGAAACGCCATTCCAATAACATTTTTTCGGCCGATATGAATGCTTAACCTACCGGTCGTAATCATATGTTTCGAGATGTTATCCATTCGCTAAATACACACTTTTACGCTGGACAGTCTAAATAGAGATATCTTATGTCATTAATAATTAATGTTGGAAATTATTCTACGTAGTGCAGAGGTAAAAATGGTATAATTTGGTCTCTCCACTAAGTCCTGTAGATTATTTGAAAAATGCATGGCACTAAGTCATTTTTTTCGGACACTTACGAACATGAAAAACTATGTATTAATTTATCCTCAAAATTTTAATTTACCTTAAATAGCATACATGTGGACAACATTTGCAAATGCCACTTTTACTGAATTATTTTTAATTAAATGGATAATTTTTAATCATACTTTTAGGTATTCATTATGAATAAGGATAAATTTTGTGACCTTAATATAACGTTAATCGTCGAAACCATGGTCATAGTGTAAAATACAATTATTGTGGAACTACAAAGTTTATCCTCATTCATAATGTATACCAGCAAAGTCCATAAAGTTACGCCAGAAAACATTAGCCACACTTGTAAGGTGGACTCACTTTTTTTCTGTATTTTTACCGTTCTGTTTCGACACATTACTCAATATCTCACCTTCTGCCTTGGGAAATAGTATTTAAATGGATTTTCCGCCATTTGTTGGGGGATCATGAAAATGGTATCTCATCGACGTTACGGTACGCGACGGAAATAATAGTTTTCACGAATGTAATTGAGCTAAGATTGATTTCCGAACCATAATTCGAAAAAAAAACATTCAAGAATGGTAACTAAACTTGGTAATAGGACAAAAAACCAAGTATGAAAATTTTAACTATCTGAATTTTGCAATTCTTTTGTTTTTACCCCAATTCGCTGAAGAATATTTCTTTTATGCTCCAGTGAAAAACTTTTGAAGCACTCAAAGGGTCCTCAAAATGTTTGGGGATCGGTTTACTAAACAACCCGCAGTGACTTGACTAACAATAAGAGTGTTACTACGCAATGGCGCAAACATGTTCCGCGGCAGCGGAAGGTGAATGGAAATCGCTTACGTTCCGGTTGCATGTTGACTTTGGAGGCGATTCCTCCAGGGAGTCTTGAGTGCTGTCACAGTCCAGCTCGGAGATATTTGAGCAATTGCATTTGAGAATCCCGAGCGTTTACGCACCTAATTGCGGAAGACGAACGCAAGAAAGAAAAGTTACGAGGAAAATTATATGCTAACAAGCTTTCAAAAAGGTGAAGTCGGGGGAGCGCATGGTCCTAAGGTAATTACCATTTTCGCTGTCGAGACTAATTGGAAAATGTTGGAAAATGTTGAAACACTCGAGATGCGAATTTCGTAAGCACAAAGGAAAGAAATGGAGACGAAATAGAGAGGCATGACAAAGTCGCAGTGATTTCTCGGACGTTAACTACAAAATCACTCGGTGTCGGTACATTGCAGTACATTCAACGAACCATTTCTTTAAAAAGATTATGATGCCAACAATAAAAACTTAATTCGTGCTGGAAATGGAACAAACTTTGCGAATTTCACCTTAAAAGTTTTTATTCACGATTATGTTTTAAGAGTCAATGTCATCTTCAGGTGGACATGGACTGGTGAAAACCGTATCGTGAATAAAAAAATGTTTCGTGAAATTTGCAAATTTTGTTCCTTTTCACATAGAGAAATTTCACATAGTTACCCCTGACACAATACGATTTCTTACGACTGAGTTCGATATTTAATGGTCCTGATCGGCTTAAAGTGCAATGCAATCAGAGGCAGCTAAGAATCACTGCATAAAAAATTTCATATTTCCTCAACGGAAACTGAAAGCGATGCACATCCAATTTCCGTTATTTTCCACATTTCACGTATAAAATGACATATGCCAGGCCAGCTGACGAATGAATTGTGGAATGAAGAACAAGGTGAAGTTGCACAGTACAGTAAAATGGCCGTTTTGCACGGTCATTGAAACTGTGCAAGTTTATGTCACTACCGTTTGAGCAGCCGTCCATGAAAGTTCGCGACGCAGTTAATTTCAGAGACGCTTGCTTGACAGCTTTACTCGATGCAAACGTCAGTGCAGTCAGTATTTCAGTGGCAACATACCACATCAAGTAACCGTAGTACTGTCAATATATCGTATAACGTCAAGATCTGTCATGTAGCAATTAATTGGATAGGTACGATGGAATATATTACCATAAATTTAAAGTTTTTTTTTTTTAAACCATACACATATGCTAAAAAAATAGTGGACGCCCTAGTCCCGTATACTTAGCCCAAAATTTGCACAGCAAACAGCAAAAATAGTCTTCATTTACGAAGGAAATCTAAGATACCACGTGATCAATGACCCAGCCATGATTATTGCACTTAATGCATCAACGAAATATTTCAGTGAGAGAAAATCGCCCATCTCAATCTACAGCAGTCAATTTAATCGCTAGTATCCCAGTGGCAGTTCCTTGCCGCTAGAAGTAAACTAATAAAAGAATTTGAAAATTGCGCTAATGCTTGTAACAGAAAATCTTCTAATTTGCTCACAATCATTCACGCAGTGACGCAGTCTCTCCACCCAAGTCGTCGCTTTACACGGCGTAATAGGTATTTCATGCACTAGGTTTCTCGCCCCAGCCTGCGCATTTTTAATGACCGTGTGAAATGGCCTTAAAAGTGAGAGCTAAAGGACGACGAACGACAAGAGAATATTCATGTAAGAGCCCAGGTGATATAAGAATCAAGAAAAGGGCTGAGGAAATCGAATCTTAGACTTGATTGCAGGAGTTGATGATGATGACAATAGTAAGTGTCTAAGCTACATAACATTCATATTATCATGTACATGGGAATAAAACCATTGCTTAAACACAATCGTTTCATTTAAACAACAATTTCATTTAAATTTCGAATAAACTTCGGAAAAAATCTTCCCATCGTGGTTGTTTTGTGGAGCCTAATAGAGAAACCATGAATCCAGATTTCGGAATGAAAATACAGAGTTCCTCTACAAACCAGCTCATCCTGAATCGTTTAGGTCTCAGCTCTTTTTTAATCGCAAACGTGAAAATAACATCGAGGGAAATATTTATGGGTCTAAAGTAATATTCTTGGCAGCAAGCGATATAATTGCTTACGTTTACGTTGAATCAAGTTTAATGGAATATATTACACAACTAGAGTATCCAAATCTTCGATTAATTGAAGATCCACATCGTCACGCTTTCAAATGCCTACGTATCCACCCGATTCTCATCACAGGAGGAAAAAATATAAGACAAACTGTTGGTTTGAGGTAAGTACATACAAATGCTCCAGCTAACATTTAAATAACAGATTTCTATTATGTTTCACTTAGAGCGCTCTTTCATGCTAACCGATATCCTCCTTTCTACAGCGATTTGCTTTTTTCATTGTCAATGGCAATGTCACAAGAATGAAATCAAGTATGAAATTAAAATCTAAATCAACCGATTGGGGAATAAAATCGTGTATATCATATCTACACTTAAAAAAATGGTTATTTAGCACGATTATATACTACTTATCCGACTTAAGTTTTAGCATTCATTCAAAGACAATAACCTAACAAAATACAAATGAAAAGGGAATTATCACGGTAATCAGTATTTCTGCAACGGTGATCTATTTCTAGAAATATGCCGCGGGAGCTTTCGACAGACTTCTATGAGAAAAGCTTCGTTCATGTTTATTTTTTCCGGCAAAGTTATCTGAGAGCTAAGTTAATTTTAAGCAGCCTCGTAATCACAACGAACTACAGTCAACAAGTTTTAATCAGCTCAGTGTTGTTGCGCTCGAAGGTACCAAATAAATCGAACCATAAATGAGGCCTTTCAACAACACATCCTTCTACGATAATATTAATGAAGCTACCACAGGCCAAACAAGCAATCTAATGAAAGCGATAATAACATTAGTAATTCTGCTAGAATCGCCATGGCAAAAGTAAATTAACGAGCATAAATATATGATAGCTCTCATCAAATGTAAAAAACGACAACTCGAATGGATCTTTTTACTTCATCGACATAAAAATTTATATTTCGAACTAAAATCTTTATACTCTGACTCGAATAATTTGGTGTCCACACATCTGCCACTATCCCATCTCCGTAGTTTGGGCTAATCCACAATAAAAGGTACAATTAAAGTTAAGAGTGCATACCTCCAACTCCATTCCCGGTGACTAAAAATTTACTACCAATAATCATTCCCATCTGCCGACTATTTATTTATCGCCATCTATTTTTTAGGCGCTTTCATTTTTTCACCCCGTAAAAATTATATAAGTTTCGTCACTGAGCAGAGGAAAGAAAGATCGGGGACCGAAGAGATAAATGGGACATCATTACGATAGGGTGTCTGAGTCGAGTTAATGAGCTCTGGCCGTCTTCGTGGGGATTCCTGGGACAGAGAGAGGAGGAGGGGCGATGCTCCTAAAGGCATTGGTTCCAATTAACGATGGTTCAATTTCCTTTCCAAGCGTCCACATTTTTACGGGTGCTGATTGGCGAACAATTTCCGAGTAATATGTAGAGTCAATACAGACTAAAATTGCTGTGGGGAACTCTCGGCGAAATCACCTTCCAGCCCGGGACGTGGACCTTCGCTGAGACTGGAGAGTCAAAACACCGAGGCTTCCGCGTTGGCGTTGAGGGATTAAGCGTACGGACGACACATGACGGGGCGGTATGCAAAATTCAGAGATGGACGATGTGATGCATTATGCTCCGCGACCTTTGCCATTCCCGTCCACGGTAGCGCGATATTCTAATCACCCCTTCGCTCAGCGCCGCGGAAAAGGCAAGTGGGATACCTTGGCTCACGAGGAAATCCAATCCGGCATCGAATCTTTCCGTTGGAAACGTTTCTTGGGGCTCGGGTTCCCTATGATTTCCCCACAGGAATCCTTCCTCGTCGCTGATTGCGTAACGCGTGATAGTGTCGGAGAACTTGAACGCTGAAGTGGCGACGTACCACAGACGAGCCACATGCGGAGGTTTTTCCTACATTCGTAACATACCGAATCTTTCCATTGGACCGATTCCTTTGAAGTGAATACGACTGGTACTATTAACCTATGGTCACGATGATTGGTTTTCGATTTGAATATCGTTGTAATGTATCGGAACTGAATAATTCTATAAAAGTATAAGATATAAATTGCAAAATAATAAAATCCGAACTAGGTCAAACAAATGTACATAAGAAGTGATTTAATCCTGAAATGAGGGTTTTAAAGCCATTTTTATTACTTATTGTTATTTAATGTGTCAAAGCGATTATCCAAATAAAATTCCAATACCACTTGGCACGTTATTCTGTTTATATGTATCAACCTGTATATCAATATAGCCTATGCCTTAGCAATCCTTTATTTATCCTTTCATTGGTCACCATGGCGTTAGATTAATAAAATACAATAAAAAACCAAACATTAAATACACTAAATAACAAATGCACATCAAAAATGAAAAAAAAATGGAAATATATAAAAGTGAAGTTGGTTATTTAAGGTACATGCATCATATTAACAGCACATTCCTAATATTTATTCAGTTTCCAATCAATAACGAAATTGTTGAAATCAATGCACCTACATAATATCCAACAAGCAACTATTAAATTTAGTGGCGGGGAAAGGGGGAATAATGGGTAGCAAAATTTAGGCACAGGTTAAACGTCATAACAGTTCATAGATTCTGATTCCTATTGTTCGATTGGTATTTCATGACAAATAAGACGCTAAAAATTCATTTTGTGGAAGAATTTTTTAGGAACACAAGAATGTTTTAGAATATTTTGTATTGGTAAATTGGTCATATCTTCTATGAAGACGATAGTTTTTTGGCTATATAATGGTGAAGAACAATAATTTCCTCGGCATCAGAAGTAAACTTCTGCTTATCCTATCCAATCCAAAATCCTTGAACATTTCTTGATTTTAGGGGTTTCACGTAGAGTCATCGATTCCTCATCTATGCCTAATTTGTTCTCACACGTTTCTGGGAAAACCTGAAGGGTATTTTTTATCCTATAAAAAATTACCTAAAACACATGTGGACCCACGTACGGATGTGTACGTCCCGTACAGCACTGTGTTCTACGGGAAATGACAGCATTGGCATTAGTTTCTAATAACAATCTCCAAAACTTCATCCTCAGAATCAGGTCACAAGAGTGTATTTACTATTTACTGAGAGACAAATATTTCCTTTAGTTTTATTTTCATGGGTAAAGAGAAAGTTTCTCTGTATTTCAGAACTCAAGTACATCATACCGTATTAATTAACAAATAATGTAACTCGCAGGCTAGCAGCAGTTGTCTGAAAGCTTATGAATTTGGAAGAGTAATACCTATATAACATATAATGAGTTGACTTAAATCCAACCTAAAATATTCAAGAATTGCGTACTAACCAAGAAATATCCTACGGGGGTAAATGCAAAACGGTGTTTACCGCCGATGTGCAAACCATCTAATTTTTTAGTAAGTAAAATCATCCACCCGGACTGAGACATGGATTCTGGCGAAAGGCTGGTCAAAATAGGGGATTTTTTTAAGCAAAAAAGTGGCTATAAACCTAACATATTCTATTTGAGGTTTTTCTAACCCAAGTGAAGATCGTTTCGCATACACACCGCCATTATGTAAACTTTGAACCGCTGATGTCATCAAAATATTCTACCAAAAATAAATTTTCTAACGTTACATATGCCCAGCACTAAGAAAACATTTATATTGCTGAAGTCATTTTTAGTCACATTAATTTTTTATTTGGTGATAAAATGATCCAAAAGTTTAACCGCAGGTATCCAGCAGTACAGTTTTAGGGAAGGTTGACTTGAAGTAGATTTATAGCCACAAGATTGGCTTCCGGAACAACTATCCACTTGCACAACAATAATCCCTTTAGCGGCGAGCTCAGAAATCATGGCGAATAGGGAGAACGTTTCTCATTCACGGAAGGAACAAGAGGCTCCGTCGTCATATGAAAACGGTGACGAGTAATTATCCAAGCCGGATTACATTGGAAAATAAATGAAGGACGGGTAATAGGGAGTACTGCGGCAGTTGGGAAGCGCGTTTCCAGATCCCATCAAGCAATGTATATCTTCATTTCTGGCTAGTAGATTAAAATGTAATTTCAATGTATATCTTCATTTCTGGATAGTGGATTAAATTGTAATTTCAAAGTGCAATATGAGAGTTCGGATGGGCGAATTATTTTTTTATCTCTGCATTGCCGGTGATTCGAAATGAAACGAATCTCATGCGGAACGGTTATGAACTGACGATTCATTTTAAAACTCGTTCAAGGATTTCTTTGTGACCTTTAAAAAAACAAATTACGCCCGAAGCAGAGAGAAATAAACGCATCAGTTGATAAATAAAATGATGATCCTACTCTTTTCAACGGTCATAAATTCTTAAATAGGTACTCTTTTAAATGTGTTTCATTGTGTTCTTATATAAGAAAAATAATATCTTGGCTCTCTATGTGAATTAAATTAATGAATTCCAAAACTTATATAGGGATTTTAAACTTTTATTCTGCCTGTGCACTTCAGATACAACGAGATAGTTTTGTGAGCATTAAAATTAATAAAATTCCATCTAAATTCCTTTTTTTATAATTATCATGACCAGTAGGTACATACATACCTAAATATTTCACACGATTTTTCATCCCGCTAAGGTTTTCTACTATTACTGAATTTTCTTTATCAAGCTATATATTTCGGAACAACACTGTTGTAAGGCAAAAACAAAGAAATGACTTCGTTATGAATACGAATTAGAGAATTGTACGTTTTAGTCTTATAGGATAATAACAAAGAGAAAATGGGTTGGATGGAATGGATGGAGTGACAAAGGGAGAAGTCTTAAGAAGAGTGGGACAAAAGAGATGTCTACTGAAAACCCTAAAAAGAAGACGGGACAACTTAATCGGCCACATCTTAAGACACGATGGCCTGATGAAGACAATCTTCGAGGGAAAAGTGAACGGGAAGAATGGAAAAGACAAGCCTCGTATGAAATATATGGAACACGTTGATGAAGGCTGCGAAAGAGAGGATGTAAGTCAATATGAAGAGGTTGGTCGATTAAATGCGTCAAACCGATCCTAGGATTGTTGACCGATGATGATGATGAGAATAATAACTTAATTTATCGTAGTAAAATAATAGAGCAGGTAACAATCTGTAATAAAAATATGAAAATGCAGCAAAATATTACAAATAACCTGAGCATTCCACAAATTTATTGTGAAAATTTTTGTCGGAAAATGTCAAGAACGAAACACCAATTGAGAGATATTGAATTTCCATCGGTGAGTGAAAATGAAACGGTGTGAAAACAGAAATGTTGAGTGGAAAATTGATGCTGAAAACGTACCCGTTATAGCCTCTACAGTAGAAATCCCCTCAAGTCAATTTCCAACGACAGGATCCATTTCTCAAGGCAGGAACCCTATAAATCCAGAGCCCATGTTCAAGCGAATCTACTACAAGATGGAAGTAATCGCAAATAGGCGGAATAAATACGGAAGGAAGAGCAAAGCTTTCGTTCGATACCGTGGAGTAACTGTCCTTCTGAATTTACAAACGGTACTTATCAGATGACACCCAGTACAAGGTAAATGGAATGATTAGGAAAATTGGTAAAAACCTGCAAGACTTGTCAAACAATGCCTCAGACAGTGGGAGAAAAAGGAAATGGGATCAGTATCCCTTTACAATACCGTGATCACTGCAACAGAAATATAAATCAGTTGTATCAATAAGGAAAATACCGCCATATACCTGCTTCCTGCATTTTTTCGGTCAATTGCGCGGAAATTCATAGTTAAATAGTAATTACGTAACGGACTGGCATACGAGATCTAATCAAAAAGTTTCAGGATTATTTTAATTGGGCTACGAAATTTATGTATTTGACACCAATGTTATGTTATTGAAAACGTAAGACCTCACAGGTTATGCCACATCCTTTGTTTGTGAATATATACTTTTTTTTCGAGTTACAGCAATGGGGGCGTTTACTCGGAACCGAAATCGCAATTTTGTACACGAAATCGTTAGATGGAAACGAAAAGAGAATTATAGTGAAAAAATTAATCTCCTAACCACAACCATTCACTCATAAATCAAAAATGAAAATAAGCAAAAGGTGACGCCCACCGAAAATGCTGCTGTGATAACATTGACGTCATTTTCCTCCCGTCCTTGACTGCTTTTAGGGGAAGGGAAGGGAGTGGAGGGGGGTTCTCGGAAGGCCTGCTCGCACAGATGCTGTCGAAATGGCTCCCATTGGCCGAGTCAGCTGTGTCCCCCCATTTGCGATAAGGCGAAGTAGCTTCGCGGGCTCAGTTGTGATTGGACGAAGTCGATATACGTCAGAGGTTCCACCACACCCACTTTTCCGAAAGGGTTAAAAACATCAGTTTTTCGCCGCTTATAACTTGAGAAATAATTGTCGGATCAGAAAACGGAAAAATACGGGTCCTTTTATTTTACAAACTCTATCAGAGTCGGCAATAAAAAAAATATGGTAAACGACCCCATTATAGTGAAAGTGTTTTTCCATCCTCGGTGAGTTCTCAACTTGAACAGTCTTCCTGAACAGCATTTCTGCGAGAGTGCTGTTTTAGCCATGTTAAAATGACTACGAAAACTACTGAAATGTTAAAAATTACTTTTGGGGGAGATATAATGACTCGAGGCGGGTATGATAAGGGATTCTTAAATTTCAAAAGTGGTCAGGACTCTAAAGATGATATACGAAGTGGAAAACCTTATCAATCATGATGACATATTTCCGAATCATTGAATGTTTCTATTGGATTCTAATTTACGATTAATATCCAGAGATCTAGTGGATGAGTGTGAAAATGAAAATGAGAAATACTAATAGGAGTTCTGGAAGTTTTCCGCGAATAATCGGAAGGAAAACTTCAAAAAATTAGAGGGATCAGTCCTTGTTTCTCCAGCACGGCAACATCCCATTTAAGCGTTTTGAAAAAGACTCATGTTACCCCCAGCCATCTAACTGACCCGACCTGACCCCATAAACTTTTTCCTGCTTCTAAATCTAAATAAATACGGCAAAGGAGGCGTTTTAAGACCATTGGGGAAATAAAACGAAAATCGAAGCAGGTTCGGAATCGGTATGATTCCGAAATTTGCAATTAAAGACCGATTTTTGGAGTGAAAGCCACACCGGGAAAATTTTAAATAATTATTTAAGTGAATTTATGAGATGCAAATGAATAAATCGTAAATGTATTTCATTTTTAGAAATAAGGCCTTGTATTTTTGGACATGCTAATGGAATGCCACTCTTCTCTCTTTTCCCATTCTAGCATTATCCAACTGCTGATATTAACGGTGGCGGTTCAATAAATAGTAGCCCGCCTATGCGAAAATCCCTTTTTATCCGGATATTAGATGAAGCTGGGGAATATTTGCTTTAGCGCGGTGAAGAGTGATCATCCTGGACATAGGCAGCGGAGAGGAAAATTCACTCCCCCTAATATGACCTTGAGAAAAGTATGCAAATGTATGTACCGATCGTCCAGTAACTTGAGTTCGATATAAAATTTAAATAATCAGTGGGACAAACATTTACTTGACCTAAAATCGATAAATTTCACAGCACTGCCATCAAAAAACGGAAACCTAATTATACCGATTGGTCTTGTATGCTTTAACTAGGTTCCTGGCAATACCGAGAGTAATTGTAAAGGGTAAACATTTATAAGTTCTTCATTCATATTTCCGGCACTGTAAACATCCCGTTTACAAAGTGGGTAACTAGTAAAGGTTAAGGATGATTTCAATCAGCCTGATCCAACTGAGCTAAACCTGAACCTCAACACATTTTGTTAACAATCACGTTTCCAATCGCTCAAATCCTAAGACGCAAGTAAAGGGAATTATGAATGTTATTTTTAGGCAGCACTTCGAAAACTATCATCAGGAAAACTACAAAAGGATTTTTTATTCCAAATTAGAACTGTATTTCAAATAAAATATCTATAATAGGGAAGATCGGGGCATGTTTACAGTTTTTTTATTTCGATTTTTCTCATTTTTTGTATAAAAGTTATTTATATGTTTTTCATGCTCAATTATTGCTTGATAGTTAAGCCTCATTTTCAAACCTATCAAGAGCCTCCTGCTATCATACTTTTAAGTATATGAACTGTTAGTGAGTGAAGCCCCTGCAAAACTTACCCCCTAAAGGGGGCATGTTCACACAGCGCCGGGGGTAAGTTTGCACACTTTTTAAAAAGAAGAAATTTAACGGTGATCGTTAACAAAACATGGCAAAAACTATGCTTACTAGATGAAGGTAGTACATAGTGGGAGCAGATAAAACATATTTGAAAGAAAACGTGTTGATGCTACCCAAAATAAAACCGTGTAAGTTGAGAATAACTAATAATCAATCAGGTATCACATTCGGAAACAATACAATCACTAAATCCCTTACAAAGAGTGATTAATAGACGTCCTGTTCACCAGGTAGGTGAAAATAAGATCAAGCAAGCTGTTGCGAATAAAAAAATACGTTTTTGACCCTATTTTTAAGTCTAATAGGAATAAAAAAATAATGCATTTCATCAAATGCCCAGCCAATTGATAATTACTATATCCTTCTGTAAATATTAAACGTTTAGTTGCATTAACCATTTACATACATAAATAACACTTTTTCTAGCTAAGTACAACATTGCCTATTTTTTGTATGTACATACGCAGTGCATGTTTGACGATTGTTAAACCCACGAGGTTGCTTGCAGGGTACAATAACAATGGTCGGTCGTCTTTATTTGGGGCTGGATTGAGACTAAAAATCCCCTTCTGCCACCAAACCCCTAACTCGGTAGGTACTCTCTGTATTACTGCGTACTATGTGAATGTAGATAATGCAGAATATTAGTTCACCAAAATAATTTTTATCTCTCTCCCGAATACACGTTCAGAGCCCACCCTCCGCACAAAACCATTCAATTTGCCTACATAACCCTCACATTTTTCTCTTTCCTCCGGATTCTGCTGGCGGTCTATTTGCCCACTGGGATCCCGATAAAGCCCATTTTGGCTTATCTCAAACCTTCCCAGAAACAGCTCCCGAGTTACGCAGCACCCTCGTCCCAGGCGGACCACCCTACGACCCTAGGGTTGACATGCGGGCCGTTAGCCGCTAGACTTACTCCGCTGCCCACGGAAGCGGATGTCGGGAAATCAGTTGGGAGTGGCATGTGTTTTCGAGCGCTCGACAGACTGGCGATTTCCGGACGTGAACTTCATTGAATAGGACGCGATACTACTTCATCTATTGCTCACCATATCTTCAGCGAGTAAACCATTAAAAGTTAGGTACTGAGTGATTTACGAGCCTTATGCTGGCCTTCCGAGAAAGGTTTCATGAAGGATGCTTTGAGCATTATATGAATTCTGGCTTTAAGGGCAAGATTGGAACAATGAACGTGAATTATGTAAGTCTCTGTTTCTCTCATAGCCTTGAAGAAAACCACATGAGACGTGTAAGAGCCATCCCAAACGTTCATAGAAATTTGGAATGAGCTAAATTAAATGCTAATGGCTCTGTAGTGTCTTTGTCGGACTGTTTTGATATGGTATGCAGTAGAGGGAAAATAAAATAAGATATGAATTTCACCAAATGAGCATATGAATGCCTGATAAATACGTATGTCCTTATAGATATACCTTTCACACCAACCGAATTTTCAAAGTTAAAAAATAAGAATGAGATCTTAATGAATAAATTAGTAAGATGAAATCGTGTCTCACTCAACTATGAAACCTTCAAGGCTCAATTTTATTCGAAAAAAAGTTTTTATAGAGGAGCCATACCGATACGAGCATATCTGATACGGAAATTTAAAATCCACCAAGTTGGAAGTGAATACTGTGTAAACAAAAAGTGGCATTGGAAATTATGCATTGGCAAACCTTGAATATGTAAATAAGCTTCTTAAATAAGGCGTAAAAATGTTTTAAAGCCTTCTCATTATCATTATAGAGAAAACAGGAACGAGAATATTAATGAAATCGGAGTTTTTGTGTTCTGTGATTAACATTAAATCCCAATGACCAGAGCTTAATAGTTTATACTTTGGCCACCAACTTTTGTCGAGGTTAGACTCAATTTCGCACACGTAAGGGGTAGAACATAGGACTTGTTCTATATCTTGGCCAGGACGATAGACACGTAAATTTGAAGGCTTAGAGATTCAAGGCGAAGAAAGAAAACTAAGTGAAGTTAAGAGATAAAATTTAGCCAAAACGGAGCGTCATTTCCATTGAAGATCGATGGGTATAGCGTTCGGCTACTATTCGAAGAGCGTCGGTTCGAGCACAGCAGAAACCACTTCCGACTTTAGCAGCTGAACGATGTTTGATCTTCTGGACGCCAAATTTGCCTGGGGGACCACAGACGGCGCTGGCAATGGAGCTGCCCCTCCGCCCAGACGTGTGAAATTTCACACGCCGTTAGCCCGTATTGAGTGGACTCGATAACCATCCGTCAAAATAGACCTACATTTGAAAATTTGTTCCTGATTTACCACGAGCAAATTCTACGGTACTGAGGATGACTAACTTGGCTCCCCTTAAATTATCTGGCAAGATAATTTTGTTTCGAGTCGCTCTCCGAATAGTCTTTCTACCATCTCCATCACAGTATTCAGGTAGACTTGAAAATCGCTGTGCGATTAGCTATATATGCCATGCATCGTAAACACATAATTACACCAACACCAATAAATTTTTTGTTGGAGGACTGTCCTCCCACTGTTCTCGGACTCAAAATTCGGCAATAATGGATATTTTTCGGTCGAATACCTGACCCAATGGGGCGCACTGTGGAGAGTATTTCTATTATAGCACATCATCCATCGATAAATCGGTTACACCGTGGACTCTTTTGCACCCTTCGCTACGAGGAGGCTAATGCCGTCACCGGATTTTCATATTTCCTGTTTTGCCGATTATTCCTCTAAGTGCCAAGCTACTTATCTCTGTACAATGACACAAATACTCTTTCTTTGTCTAATTAAAAAATAATACTCGCCACACTATATTCATGAAAACCTCCGCAAGAAAAGGGACATGGCAAAATGTGGAGCTCTTGATAGGGATCACGTGCAACATTTTATTTTTAGAATGGAAATTTCACGCATGTGGGGACGAGATGAGAAGAAAGAAAACAAAGATATTTATCATCCACCCAACTGGAATGTGATAAAATGTGGGCCACATGTCTTGTCTAATTAACTACATTCTGACTGATTCCACGCGTGAAACCAAGTCACATAGATTTGAAATTAAATATTTCAAGAGACTGAAATACCAACCTATATGCATTGATATTTTAAACAAAAGTCACTAAGCAGTCTTGCTCACCCGCATTATTTATAAATTCATTTAAACTTTTTCCGATAATCTTTAAATCACAATAGTGAAGATCACTATCATCCTCTGATGCTCGCATGCTCCAATTCGCAATACAATACGACAAATCTGCCGATACAGCAGTGGCACACCATTTAGCACCTCAACATCGATTACCGACATCATCCACCGGTTATTGCGGAATGCATATTGGCGCATACGGTAACAATGGCAGGAGCCATTGAAAGCCTCACTTTTGCCTTCAGTCCAAATTTCCAGACCAAGAGATATCGCGGACTCAATTTCACAGCCTCACTGTCATTTTATCACTGGTCGTAAGCTTGCTTACGCCAGGATAACGATTAAATTCCACGAAAAAGTCCCATTTAATTGTTTCATCCGTTTGCAATTTCGAAAAATGACTGCATGTTTATTCATAGCATATATGGAAATGTGGTTCCTTCATCACGTGAAAGAGAAATCCAATCGATTCCACAAAGGGAGGCCCGAAAAGTTCAAACTAAAGGGCTTCTGCAACACATTTCCGAGCTACCCGGGCAGGAAAGAAAAACAGATGAAAGACGAGAGATACAAGAAAGGCCTTCCGAGAAAAGGAGGCCTTCGGAGCTTTTTGATAAACGGTGAAAGACTATTTAAAAACCGAATTGAATAATATTGAAACCGCAGCACCGTAGTGATGATACGGTACACTGTTTGGAGCATCGCAAATCTCTAGGCTTGCATTTGCTCGATCGTTTCCTCAAGCCCATTTATCGCCCAATTAACACCATTCCTCGATGTGACAAGTCACATCTAGTCCAGCATCCACATATTTTGCAGGGCTCTCCAACGTGGATCCCTATTTCGGAACTTTTTCGAGCCATGAGAGAGGATGGAAATTGTGTGGTTGAATCTCGAACCTAACCGAAATCGAAGTTTGGCCCTTAATACCGTCCTATCCAAGCATGACAGTTTCATCGATGCCCTGACATGGAAGGCTATATTTTCCCGTTTCACCTCGTATCTATACTGCAGTCGCTTATGAGTTCCTAGCACTTGCACCAATCAATCGAATTCGAAGGGAAGCCTGCAGACAATAAATGTAGTGGGACGCAGGTGGAACAGCCGTCGGCTACAGCAAACGTACGCGGCGAAACTCGAAGGCACACGTACTGCAAATAAATAGCCTGCTTCTTTGTGAAATTCACGGGTTAGTTTATGTGTATAAACGGTTTCAATTGTCAGACCATTATTCCTAAATAGTATTTTTACCCGATTTCATTATTATCTGTACCTGATGATGGTCTGACGGCCGAAACCGGTTGTAACCGTAATTCAACCCGTGGAATTCACAAATAAGAAATCTGTTTTATTTGTTATGGAAATATTCCACAAATTTAGTACCATGTCACTAAGTTTTATTGCTAAAGTACTGCCTTCACTGCGAAGGTCACTCCATTACACTCGATTCTTGCGCCATAGGATCGCTCGCTTGAAGTTCAACCACGGTGCAGGTTCCCGTGGAGGTATTTCGCAAAACCTCTCCGTAGGTAGGACGCTCCAAGTAAGACCGGATGCTGATATCGGAGGGAAGCACTCGGGAGAGATAAGGACGTCGAGTGCGTGGAAGTAGACGTCGCCGCGGCGGAGAGCGGAGGTTCCGCTCACTCGGTCGCCGCGTCCGCAAACGCCGACTCCCGCGGCGGCGCGTTCCCGAGCAATCATACCGATACAACATACGCGCGAAAGTGGAAAACACGAGTCGCATATATTATGTGAATGTCGTCGGGGCGCTCATTGGGGTGTGGGAAAGCGCACGCCACGAGGGATTCGAAATTCAAAACAAAAGAGAGGAGAGCGAAACTCACCAGAGAGACGTCGGCGGGCGTCCACACGTTCCCTTGGCGCTAGCGAAAGACGCCCGAAGTTGTCGGGTAGAGTCTCCCGCGGACGACAATCGTCCCGTCCTCCGTCTCGACGCCTCCGACGCCGACACCCGTTGGTGAGGGGGGGGGGGAACCCCCTCCGAGCCTCGCTGCCCGCACGCCGGGCTCGGAGGGAAGTTTGGACTTGGAGGAAAAGCCTCGGGAGGGAAACCCCCTCAAATAGCTCGAGAAGACGGCGATGGGTCGGAATAAGAACCAGCCACGCTTCGTCGTTTTCGCGGGATAGCGAGGATGAAGGAGGCTCCACCAACCTCCTGTCTTGTGCTTCTTCCTCCTCAGAGCGGCGATAGGAAAGAGCGCGGATCTGAGGAGGATCCTCCGCGACAACACCCTCCTCGACTCTCCACTCCGGACTATCTCCGATGCACTCACTTCAACACACCACTCTCTCTCTCTCTCTCTCGAGCGGCACTTGTTGCACTGTTTTAGTCACGCTGCTGCGCGCCACCCTACCTCCCTCTCTCTCTCTCACCCTTCCTCGCGGGCCAGAAACACCCTCTCGCACTTCCTCTCTCTTTCTGAGCGGGAAGTCCCGACTTCCTCCCTTCCAGGAGGGGCGGGCGAGAGGAGCGGAGGGAGCGGAGGGGAGGGACCGAGGGGGGAGGGGGGCTGAGGAGGAGGAGGGAAGGGAGGGAGGGGGTTAACCTGTCCACGCCGCCCTCGCGCGATTCATCCGCGGAGGAGCCGTCGAAATGAATCGCCGGAAGAAAGAAGTGGGGCGTGTCCCCTCAAGGGAGGCGAGGAGGGTTGCCATTCGCCCCAGGAGGATAGTGGCGAAAGTGGAGGGAGGGGATGGGTGAGGGGATATCGGACCAGGGGCGCGGTCGGTGGCACGGACTTCGAGAGAGTACCCTGGCGGTTTCGGGGCCTAATGGGGCGGCAAGTGGGGTCCTTCCGGCCTCACCTGCAGCGGAAGGATCCCGAAGACCGGGGAGACGGGAAGGAAAATTAGCCAGGGGTGAGGGAGAGGGGTAGAAGGGCTTCATCGGTGAGTGCAGCTGGGATGGAAACGGGCGTGGGAAGTAATCAGGGTTCGGGATAAATGAGTGAAAGGCCGGTGATAGCTAGATGATTTGGCGGAACACAGAAAATATCTCCGGAAACGGGACAATGAAACCAAATGAAGACCCTAATGCAAACTTCCTCGCAATACTTAGAATGCTGGCGAAAACTTGATAAAAATTACCGGTGATTATGATAAAAGAAGTCCTCGACTCATTCTTGTAAACAACCGAGAATTTAACTGACTAGAACAGTGCTTTTTCTTTGAGTTGAAAAGTAAAGATCGCTCCGCTTATGCAAAGATGAAGTAGGTAAGTCAATGAGAATCAATGATAAAGGTCAATGTGCACACACCAATAAATAAAGTGAACGCTAGTTCCCGCTCTGGGCCACGGCTGTGTTGTTATGCTAGTTGATGCTTAGGAATTCGTGCGAAATCTGGTATAATGTGGTTAGATGAATGAGGGCCATGCTAAGTAGTGTAAGGAGACGCGAAGTGTCACGGCGGATACTAAACACGCAAGAAATGCGCGCGCTACCTGCTCGTGAGAGACCTTTCTGCGTCAGGAAAAGGGGGCGGGGAAGCAAGAAGGAGTCGGATGGGATTGCTGGGAGCGTGGGAGGGAAGGAAAGGGCGAGACAGAGGGATCGGGAAGGAGGGAAAAAAAAGAATAGAGGCGGAGGAGGCAGACACGCGGGCACTCGGTCGGCGGCGCCTGGCTTAGCAGTCGCCCGGAACGGGAAAGAGTCTGCTCTGTTGGCAAAATCAATCCCTCCCCTTCCAGCGCGGCGTATGGCGGTGGTGGGGGCGGGATTGATGCCCAGAGGGAGGAGGGTGGAGGGAGAGGCGTCCACAGACGGCAGGCTCGCACTCCGACGCACACGACCGACCGGGCGGCGGCGTGCCTCGAACGCAATACGCGCTTCTCACGCACGGAAGGATTCGAGACGGAACGAACGGTGAGATGGGGCCTGCCCTGGCTCCCGTCCCAAATCTCAATTTCACTCAAGAGTTCACAGGACGAGCCGAAAAAAGAATACTGCAAAACAAATATTTTTTTGCGATGCCATCTGTTAGACACCACTACGACAAAACTAAACTATACACGATAAGTGGTAAGTTGAATTCCAGACCTCTTTATTATTAAATATATTGATGATTTTTCGGGAGTTTAGGTCCTTTTTTAAAAATGAAAACTATTTAACATTTGGCCGACGCTTCGGAAATTGTATTTTTCCTTCTTCAGGGCTAAATATGGGATGAACCACCAATAACATAACAATAATAAGTAACATGATCCAAATGATATTTACAGTGCTAAATGCTTTGCAATATGATTTTTACAAATTTTAAAGCCAAAAAATTACATGGAATAAATTTTACATGCCTTAAGTTCTGAGGTGAATTTGTTTACAAATTGGTTTCTAAGGTCAAAATGTTATAATTTTTTAATTTCGATGTATTAAATTGTTATATATTCTACTTAAATCACAAATGTCAGTTCTTTTATTGCATGAATTTTGATCTTTACTAAAATGATACATTTCTTTAAATAACTTTTTTGATAAATTTTCTTCTGTCTAAAATTTTTGTTTGGTCGAAATTAAATAGTTTTCATTTCTAAAAAAGGACCTACCCCCCCGAAAACTTATCCATATACACGATAAATTGACATTTGGTCGACATTCGAGAGCGCTTACAATTGCCTACGATAATTCCCGTCACCGTTACATCACCGCGTCAATGGACTAGTAGTAGTCAATATGCGTATTAGCTTAGTAATCAACCAACTATACGTAAAGTGTCTATGGCATTCATGTGGGAAAAACAGTTTCTTTGCAGTCAACTTATATGTGTGCGTTAACAATTTTCGCGGATTTAGGTAACGCTTTGCTTATTATAAAAATTATCGGTGAACGGAGAATGATATAAGCGCAGGAAAAATAGGGAGACCAAATAATTTCATTCTTATGACTATGCTATTTCATTAGCAACTATTTTTGTTTCTAGTCTCTTTTTCGAATGAATTTTTCGGGATGGAGGAAGTCAGGTAAAAATGGTTACAGTTTCAGCAAAATTTAAAACACCGTGATATCAAGAGCGCTTTAAGCTCGTTCGAGATTTCAGGAGCAGCCGACAGCAGCAGTAGAGAGAAGAATAAGGCATTTTCGCAACGTCGGACTCTGCTGACTTATGGACGGCTAAAACAGCTGAAATCGTGCTGCATTTCTTACCAAAGAAGAGGGAAGCTGCAAGGCTAATGTATTATGTTGGATATAGAAAAGGAAAATAATTTTAAAATAGCTGATAGCTATTGCAAATGCTAGGTAAGAATGCTTAAAAACCTAGGGTAGGTAATTGTAGCCACCTTTTCTTGTGTGTATTCTTTGATGCCTGTATTAAAATTGTTTTTAGTGTAGACTGTGTGGAAATTAGAAGTGCTACATTTGAAAATTTGAAAGATAAACAGTAGTTGAGGGAATCTTCCGAATTTTGGGATGCATGAACGCATATTTTGCCGCTGTGAATAATGACGACCGTGCTTCTTGAAGAACATCTTCAAATTTTAAGAGACAAAATGCCGTTTGTCTTTGTAAGAAACACTTACCAGGCATTACGGCTCTGAGATCTGTACTTTAAAAGTGTGGAAAATACGCACATCCGCATGCTTGGAGAAATTATTAACTTCATTCCTCCATGAAGAATTTTATCACCCAAGGCAAAAATGTGTTCCTTTTCTTCGGGGACCTTATAGAACGATACTCCCAGACTTTTGTTATAACTTTTACAGCATAGCTCTATACAATATTCCATTACTTCAATAAAATATTTTATGAGATTCTTACTAATCAATCGTATGTAAACAAATCAGTTTATGTGTTCACACAATAGTCTAGTAACCCGCCTGGTTTATTTACATCGCGTGATATCGTTACGTTACAGGACTACTCATTTATTGGAGAAGGTGGCGTGTAACGCTGTAACCGGATTCCCAAACAAACGGTTAAGTCCTTCGAATTCTAAGTTCCAAAATACGAGACAACAAGTAAGCAAGGTATCGGGAAAAACTGTTGAGACAGGTCGAATGTAAATAAAAACAAGATCTAATCAGGTACGCTGGAAAAAAAACCATACATGTAGTTTAATAGGCATTTTATTATGTTATTCTTCTCTGGCGGTCAATCCGAAGACTAGGCAGCGGTTATGTTGATATGCTTTCTGTACTTTTCACATTCTCCGCTCTCCTTTTCTTCTCTTCATAATATCTAAAACCCTCTCATAATCCGCTTTATAAACTGGAGTCGTGTTTATCCGCTGGATCTTTTCCCATCCATATGTCCTTCCATCGGTGTCTTTGGAAGTCCTTCATGTCTCAAAAATTGTTCTTTAAGAAGGATTCCTCTATTTGCAAAAGATTTCCTCAAGCTTTTCATCTCATTCATTCCTATGAATAATTTCTTATTGGAAGTCTTGTCAATCCATTTGATTTTCAGCTAACGCTTGACTTAATGTCTTCAGTGAGTACAGTTTGTATTCTTCTTCTGTCCCCAGAGTTATAGTTCCCAACCGTGTAGGAGACACAAGTATGTACTTGCAGAAATCTTTACCTAATTTCAAGGTTGTAGCTTGTAGCAACTTCTTCTTCTTCTTCTTGAAAGAAACATTTGCTTGGGCAATGCTGTTTTTTACTTCTGCTTTACGCCTTCCAAATCGAATTATCTAACTTCCTTAATAAGTAAAGGCGTTCACTTTTTCAAGCAATTCGCTGACAAGAACAATTTGCATTTTATTCGCTGCCCTTTTTCACACACCATTACCTTTGCATTTGAATTACTTATAATAGCACTCTATCCTGCTCCCAATGTCCATTTCAATTTCGCATGGCCAAGACTTCTAAGTTCTCCGCTAGTACAGCAATATCGTCGATATATCTTATCATACCTATTCTTTCGCAATTTATTATCACACTTACATCTAGCAAACTAAAACTGACATGAATGCATGTGAAAAGGATATCAACATGAAATATCAATACTGTAATGCAATATTTATGTATTCCTTATAATATATGACATGAAATCAGAGCACGGCAATTTGTAAACAATGGAAATTTTTTCTCTTTCTTTATTTGCTGGTGTTAATCCTCATATACATTTAAATATTACCAAAAAAAACTTCAAAATAGTGGTTTAAATGGATGGCCAGTTAATCAGCCTTATAAAAGGGTTTTCAATAATAAAGAAGGAAAATAAATCAATCGTATGCAATGAATTAAGGTTCAAGGTGCTTCTACTGCTAAGATTAAATCGCACTCTCTAACCTAAATTCATCCTTGGACAAAAACGACATCCGATCGAGTTACGAACCAAGGACCTTTGAGTTGCCAGGTCGGCGCTATGCCAGCCTGGCTACCGTGGCGGATATGATAATTGGAATGGGGGAATAATTTATTCTTGGGAAAAAATTGAAATTGGATTGGTATAGCAGTTAGATTACTAGCCTCCTATCCCGAGGGCTCGGGTGAAAGTCCCGATGGCCGCTTACTTAGAGTGCACTTAAAATACAGTGTTTTTCCTTTCGGATATGACGTTAAATGATTAACTACTTCCGTAAAGATTAGTCCAATGCCAAGAGGGACTTTCGCTTCGCTCTCTTTCCTCTCCAAAACTGAATACTTATACGCGATCAATTTACCAAAGGCGCAAATAGCGAAATGCTGTCGGTCGTTTTCCATTATGACAACTTCACTTACTTCCGAAATGTCCCATAGTACATCTATCTATCCAATACAGTTGATTCCTTACTCACGTTTGTCAAATATAACTACCTACATGTATATTTTCAATGACATTTAAAAATTATACAGTCCGCGATACTATTAAATACTGCATCCAGCCGTTACCCACATATTGATTCCCGGTATATGTTTTTAACAACGTGTAGTAAGATTTCCTTTCAGAGAACATTCCCAATTTTATAAATGCATTCGTAACCTTAGGTTACAGATTAAATTCTGGGGACTCAGTAAAAATCTTTAGAGTTAGATTTAAGATATGAACGGATCCTGAGAGAAGACTGCGACTTATGTGAGAAAGATGAGTTGGGGTCGTGGGAGAAATAATTGGAGACTGAATAGAATTAAAAGTCTCATCATCTTTCATCATCATCGGTCAATAATCCTAAGATTTGTTTGACGCAGCCCTCCACTCTATTCTTCAATCGGCCAATCTCTTCATGCTGACGCAATTCTTCTCTTTTACATGCTTCGCAACTTGCTCCATATATCTCATACGAGGCCTGCCTTTTCCATTCTTCCTGTTCATTTTTCCCTCAACGACTGTTTTCATCAGAATATAGTGTCTTAAGATATGGGTGATTAAGTTGTCCCTTCTTCTTTGTACAGCTATCAGCAGACCTCTCGTCTCCCACTCTTCTTAAGACTTTGAGTCTATGAGGGAAATATTAGATAAGACATCATGTGTGACAGGAACAATTAAAGAGTAAAGAGGGAGTATATTATGCGTCCAAGAATCAATTATGACATCACGCCGAGTCGAACCCCGCCACAGCGACGCAAATAGAGGGCGAGGTGGAATCTGCCCGAGATTCGTGCAATGCCCCCTCAACCACGTCATGGATAGGTCCGCCCACGGCGCGGCGGTCGGCGGGCAGATAAGGTTTCTTGAGCCTCCGAAGCGCCTCCTGCGGTGGCAGGAGATGTGTTTTTCGGGGACGGAGAAGGGTAAGAGATGGACGGGAGGCACTTGGATGGGAGGGAAGAGAGGAGAAAGACCACCTTCCCCATCTGCGGGGTTGTCCTTTCCTCCTCCAGGCCGACGAGATCATTCTTCCTTCCAAGCCGATCCCTTTCTTCCCGAAATCCCCTTCCTCCCGTCCCTCTCGATTTCTCTACATCCCTTCACTCCCTCGGGAGCAGGGTCTATTGCCCCTCCCTCCAGGATGCTCTTACGGGAAGGTCTCACGAAGGAGAAGGCCCCGTCCCAATCCGCTGTGAAGGCTGGGCGGCGAAATGTGGTCACCGATGACGAGAGGTCGGAGAAGGGACCGCGTGCATGGAGAGGAGAGGAGGTTTGACTCGCTCCGATGTGGTGGGCGCAGAGAAAAGCGATTGGAAAGGCGGGGGACTCCGTAAATCTCTCGATAGGTCGGCGTAGATAGGGGAGGGACCAACGCAAGTCGAGTAGACGATGCCGGGAGGAAAAAAAACCGATCAGGAATAGAGAACCGATGCCGACGGATGGGAGAAAAATCACTCGAAGTAAGTGACGACCGAGGTCTCGCAAAAGGGAGAGGAGCTTGATCCGACTGGAATAGGAAGCTAATCCTGTAGTTCATTTTTATGGCAGGTATGGGGTGAGAAAAGATGTTGAAATCGATAAAAAAAATCAAAACGACCATTGAGTGAGAATGAGGGCCCAATAATCGGGGAGCCACTCGCGAGGGGGAAAACTGAACAAAGAAGGAGCTGTGAAAAATGCCGATGATTAGATAAGGAGTTGGCGCTATGATATGAGGATCAAGGACGAGGGCGAAATCTCAAGACTAGCACAAACTCGTGGGAAATAAGGCGATAAAAGATGAAATAGATTAACTGGTTAGATAGCTACTATACTGATCATTCGAGCTGTAATAGTCGAATAGACCATTACTTTCACTAATTTTAAACCGCACTAAAAAAACGGTGCATAAAACCTTTTGTAGATAATACATGGGAAGTAAATTCATGGTTGAGCATAAGAAGAAAACTTTTTAATTTTTCACACAAGTTGTGTGGAAAATTACAAGGCTATGTTCTCATTCTTAACTATGGAAAATACCACAAAGTAAAGGTCGAAGCCATTGCTACGAGAATAAATTCATCTTGCACCTGACGCTAAGATGAGCAAACGGTTTATCATAGCATTTTCAGTTAAGAGTGGAATTGCAATGATAATGCACTCTCTTATATATAGTTTCATGCCGATCAATCCTTTCTCTTCCCACGGGAATCACGTTCTCTTGATGCCTCGAGTGACAACACAGTTCGCCAGATCCCCGGTCAAACACTTAAGACCGATCGCACGCGGAGGAGGCGGAAACTGATTGTGAGAAGGAATAGAAGGAGGACGTATGGACCTGAGAGAAGGAGCATCTGGGCTGTGGGAAGGACGTACTGAGATGGGCTGGCGAGACGGCAAACAGGCGATCGAGGGAAGAGCTGACGAGACAGGCGGAGATGGGGAGGAACGGAGAGGAAGTCGGAACGTCTCCAAGGAGGAAGGAAGTGACGGAGCGGAAAGTGGACGAGAGAAGAAAGAGGGGAGCAGAGAGAATATCGGAGGACGCGGGAAAAGGTGTTAAACAGAAGAGCGGGGTGGAGCGGAAAGCGAGCGATTCTAAGGAGAAGGACGCTCTCGAAGGGCTCGGAGGAGGAGGAGTGCAGGAATAGCTCCGGGATGATTAGATGTGGCAATAGACGAGATTGCAATCCGATAGGCGGTTATAGAGCTGGGATGGCGACGGGGGGAGCCGGGGAGATTTTGGGGGGAACAGAGGAGGGAGAAGGCGGCCGAAGAGATTGGTTATGGCCGCGAGAGGAGTCGCATTTGGAGGAAAAGGGACGGCAGCCCAGGTGATATATCGGGTGCAGTTATGACCGCGGTTACAAGTAATGATAGACTGGTGATCCGAAGGTGACGCTGAGGTGTCGGCCTCTGTATCCAGGTCGGTAAAGAGCTGGTCTGGATATCCTAAGGTCGCGATTGTAGTAGGCGTTTGGCTTATATTTAACACATATACTCGTGTTTTGCGTGACAGCTTTTAAGGGCCTGTTACGATTATACTCGTGTTTACATGTAATTTGCAATTGTATTGCAGATGTTGTTTGGAATAAAAAAGATTGTAAACGCCATGCAATTAATTAGTTAACCAAGCGCCTTCTGCTTTCTTTTCAAATATGCTGAATTGAGGCTAATATTTGATAAGCTATAAAATATTTAATCGCTACTTTCTAAAGGGTTTGAGAAAATGCACGGCCATTGGTGAAAGATATGAAAAAAATGTTCGGTCTACAATGTGTGTTAAGATGAGGTTAGACGGTAAAATTTAACCGAAGCAGAAGGAGTATCTAGGAACTGGATTCTTCTACTCCTATCAATCCTTTATGAAATCGAGAAATTTTCGAGAAATTGAGAAATCCCGTCTAAACAAAGCTCTTAAAACTACAGGACATACAAAATCCATGGCCGAGGCGGAATTTAAAACCGCAACCTTTGGGTGGTCAAGACGGTGCCTTTCCTACCTGGCCAACTTAGCGGGTCCTAATTTCAAACGCAGTTCAACTCTCAAAGGAAATCCCACCTCACAATCATCTGAACACGATTTCCAGGTTTCCATAACTTCGCGTAAAACCGATGGTGCCCTCAGGAAAGTAACTGCCCCATCTCCCATACCAAAAACCTTGTGCGAATTTCAGACACCTTTTGAGCTAAGTTCAGCGTGAGCTCTCTCTCCTTCGCTTATCAAAACAACCTTTGGGATGATCACTGATTGCAGTGAGTGTGGGCAGCAATAAGTAAGGCAGCGAGCCTCTCATCGCCTCCTGCAAAAGTCAAGGGAGACCCTCCCTTTGAGACAGGCCTAAAGAAACGCGAGCCCGAGAACGCGATGCGAGCGCCCGATCTTCGAGCGGCGGCCGCGAGTGTCGATGAGGTGAGACGAGCGCCACCTTCCTTCCCCAATATTCCGCGGAGGGAGAGATAGCACATGGGGAAACCTCACGCTTCCTCCCCCTCTCCCTCCCCCCACAACCCACTTACCCCCCCCCCCTCTCCCCCACTAATAAAGTTCCACTGGATACGCCGCCGGGCGGGAGCCAAGTGCCAAATGGAGGAGGAGGGCATTGGCAACGGGGACAGTAAATAAACGTGGGATACGAGCCAGTAAATATGGACAGCGGGCAAGGGGAGGAGATATGTTTGTGTGTGTGTATGAACGCGGTCATTAGGGGGGGGGGAGGATTTGAGGGTGGTCATGGGGGGGTTTGAGAGAAAGAGGGGGGCGTGGCGGGTTGATATTCCCCCGTGGGCGAAGAGATTGATACGTTTAAAGGAAGCGGAAGGAGGAGGACAGAAAGAAAGGAGGGAGGTACAAACATAACAGCTGACGGACGCGTAAAGGGGAAGAGATGATCGAGAGAGACGTATATGGTAAAACCGGACGGAAAGAGAGAGAGAGAGAGAAAGGGAGTCGGAAGAGAGAGAGAGGAGGGGGGAGGAAGATGGATGGGCGAGGAGGAAGGTTCGACGGGAAAACCTATTCCGGTCACACTCTCAACTTTGTGGCCGCCGGAACCCGCCGCCCGTTCCCGAAACTTCGTGGACACGAGCAGGAGACGGATGCAGACGCCCGCCTCTGCGGACTGCCTTCCGTGGGCCATGCGCTCAGCGGTCACGGGGACTTTCTTAGGCGGAAGACTGCAGACGCCCCTTCACGAGACGCACGAGCCCAAACAATACAGAGACAAGTCTTAACACGAGAGATAAATTTCTCCGAGATTTCATCCATTGGCAGACGCTGTTCCCCTAATTACTTGTTTCTGAGTTTTACGCCATCTGTGTTCATCATGTGACCCTTCTTTTCTTCTTTGAAGCATTAAAACGAAAATTTACACAAATAGATACCCGCCACAATACGGAAATCGCGTGATTTATTTTGACAATTCGTCACCGAAGACACGTAAACAGATGCGGAAAAAGATGAGTTAACACATAAAAAACAAGTATGGACCACGCAAGTGCGTAAAAAAACAAATAAACATGAACGAATCAAACTATTATCGATGATTAGGTGAGTAAAAATCTTTAGATCTTTTCCACAATATATTTAAAATTATAGACTCTCACAGGTATACACACAGTGTTAGTGTACACCTGGTGATGGCTTAGTAAGCCGAAACACGTGTTGTGCAATTTTATAATTTTAAATATATTGTGGAAAAGTGCTAAAGTTTTTTACTCACCTAATATGTCTCACTTCCACTACGTGATGCCTGATACAGTGAACAGTATTATCGATGAGTTTTACATTTCTTTAAATAAACTGAAACACGTTTTACATTAGGCACGATGCATAACGGTTAACATGAGAATAGAAAAGAACTTTACAGATCGCTAAAATGAAGATACTTAATCACACCTGCCTATCAGGTTAGCTTCTTTTCAAATCTTCTAAGTAGTAATTCTGGTCTCAACATATGGGATAAACTTCAAAATTACCTAAAAGCTAAATACGTAAAGGACTCAGGCACATCAGGAGACGAATAATCATAGAATAGAATAAATACGATTGCTCACTGAGAGATATTTCCACTCGTACAAACTTGGTACTAGCACTTGGTGAAATTACCCTCCTTTACGACTTAGAATTAATAACAACAAAATAAAAAAATCCAGTGTTTTCGAGGGTAAAATAAATGAGAAAAGTAATACCAGGACTATGGGAGACTATTGAGAGCAAGGATTTGTTTTAGGCTGAGGAGCTTTGAGTGAAGATGGAACGAAGTTCGTAAAGCGATAATTTATTGCTCTGTTACTAAAATGAGCTACGCGATGTTATGATGATACGAAACAATAAATCCAAATTTGACTTTTGGATTTTCTTTCATTCTTTAGGAAATTTGTCATGCTCTATGGAATGGGTATCAATGGTGACTCTATTTCTTTTAATAACGAAGTACCGGGAGGACCGATCTTAGCTAAGTAACATTTAAAATTTATATAATTATTAAAATAATTTCAAGCATATTATTAAAATCATTGTAATTACAGATAGAGGAAAACAATCATTTCACAAAATTTAAAAATGCATTTTTTTAAGATAAAGGCAAATAGTAATATCTATTAAAAATTAAAAATATCAATTTTTTGAAAAGTACATGAAAATCAATTATGCCACTAGGAATTTAGCAACAAATTTCTTCGTCATTATTCATTCGTATGATATTGCAATTCACGTGTATTTCATTTGAATCACTTTCCAAGCCACATCTTGTGTATATCACAGATTTTATGGTAAAAGCACCTTTAAATGGCTTGTTTTTTCTTCAGACCTTAAAGAAATCAACGCATGACATCCACACCGGCATGTGTCATGTGTGTGATTTCAGGTCTCATGTACCATCATGACAAGAACTGGTCTGACAGGAAATATATGTCGTTACAAGTAAGCATTATTTTGGAAGAATGTAGACGGTATGCAAAGTCGAGTTCATACATGATTGACCGCTAACAAGCGTCACGAACTTAATTTCAGTTGCGTATAAATTTTAAAAATATTATATTACTAAGTTTACGAAAAATATTGAGTTTAATAGCTCAATTGGTAAATTATTAGGTTGTGCTCTTTCAAGTCCACGGTTCTATTCCCGGGATTAGTCGTCAAACATATCCAGCCAAAACATGCCTGAGTTTATCATGGATATCTTTCTGGGAAACCGCAGGAGGCATTGGTGAAGTGACTGTCCGCCCGAACACCATTTGTTTGTGAATTTCAATGGCGCGCCTCAGGTTTGGTATTTGGTGAACTCTACCCTCAGTAACCAACCTATCTTGGTGTTGAATGCAAGGGTTCACTTTCATAAATATTAATCATAATATAATTTAAAGCTGGATATTTGTGATTGGGTATATAACATTAGATTAGATATATAACATTATTTATCTGTTTCCCAGTACTTTTATATGGGTCAGAGTTTCTCGTATATTTTGTTATCAGGAAATACACGAGCTCAGATTCAGCAATCGCTCGGTCGTCTAGGTGGAAGATTACTTAAAACACAAGGCATTCACTAAATTTTCATGTATTTTACAATTGTTCTCACAATTTTAAACCGCAGAAATTATTCCTTGACCAAAATGAGAGTCTTTACGTAGTTTTTTCTAATGGTACTTGTCTCCATCTCATGAGAACATTTTATAAATTTAATTTTGTAAAATAAATAAAACCTGACAGTATAAAAACGAACTATATTCATTGCTTTCGGACGCCATTTGGGGTTGTATCCGTAACCTTTGTGCCCAGTGTCATTTTTTACGGGTATGAGACCTAGTGCAATAAATGTATGGTACCCTAAAGCCCGTATGAATTTTCACTAAAATCATTCCAGTCGTTTCTGAAATAAAGAGGGCATACATACAGAAACTGCTCGTTTAATAGTATAAGATAATGCAAGGGAAACCTTTTTTGGGACCAATCATCCACGCTATCTTTTTCGGATGCCCCACTCCTTTCCACCTCGTCCCCAGATTGGGGATTGATTTTCACAAATATATCCGAGTTAACCCAAAGTTTTGTAATCCAATGAGATTTATCTGCTTCCAAGTCAAAGTCAAACTGTGGGCCCAAGAAACATAATATGTACCCAGGTCGTAAGAGTTGATGTTGAGTCGTATCCCTCTTTCATTCGGTTGAGGCGAGACAACGGGAAAGGGGCAAAGAGTAAAGACGAAACCTATGCATAGAAGTGTGGCGAGAACCCAAAGTGGAAAATGGATGCAAGAGAAGACGAGTGTGGGAGGAAAATAGCGATTTTGGACCGAGAGAAAGAGAGACAGAGGGTGAGGCTTGGTTGACAAAGTTGGGGCGACCCTAGAGTCATCGTGAGCGCCCGAGGGATGAATGGGCATCAGGAAAGGGAGAGGCAATGAATATGGCCGCGTAGGGGTGGGTTCGGAAGGTCCTGGGGACAAGGGCGGATGCAAAAAGGAAACAGGAACGCAAGGCACGGAAACGAAAAGCGGCGGGAAGGGGAAAGAAGGAAGAGTGTGCATATATATTTTGTCACGGATACGTTTCAGAGGAGGGGAGGGGTGAGGGAGCAAAGTTTGGTCGACCTCGGGGGAAGGACAAAACCTCGTTTCGCAAGGAGAGGGGGGAAAAGGAGCGAGAAGACGATGAATATTCCATGGGAAAAATATGAGACGGAAAATCTAAAAGGGGGGCTCGTCGATCCTGCACGAAATCGAAAGGAGAAGAGGAAGGGGAGAGAAGAAAAATGGGAGGAGAAGGAAAATGACGGGAGGAAACGAGGAAAAGGATGGATTTCCGTCGGAGTTTGTGGAGGCGCGGTAAAAGGGAATGTGAGAAAGAAGGAGAGGACACGGGACAAGAGTACGGTGAGCATGGACAGCGTGGCGGAAGGGGAGGGATGCGGTGAATAGCGAATGGGGAGGGATTTGGTGTGGGTGCAGGTGAGGTTTTGGGGATAAGAGGGGAAAAAATAGGAAGGGCTCGGGATGAGGGGACGGCCCTGATAAGGAAATGGGAGTGGCGAGAGGAGTGGAGTAGAGACGGACGGAGGTGAAAGAGAGATGAGATGGAGAGGAGGATGGAGTGAGGAGTAAGGTTTACCGGAGTGCTGTTAGCGAGAGTGGGCAATAGACGGAGGGCGACAGAGGTGTGCGGGTGCTTGGGCGAAGGAGGGTTCGTGGGGAAGGAGATAAAGGCGCCCAGGGTGCAGGTGGAGCAATGGGAGGAGGGCCACATCCACAAGACCCTTTCAAGCCATTGCTAAGGGTGTATGGAAGGGGGTGAGTCTTCACCAGACTGTTCCATTCATATTCACAGATTTGTTGGATTCATCAGTACTTCAACGTCAACGGATATTTTGTGGATAGTCCTCGACAGCTCTTCCTCATTAATGTATCCTCCCTAGATAACTTAAGTCACCTATGGTAAAACTATCTTAAAATACTTTCACCCATTGCCTACCGTTAAATTCATTATTGAAACCAATTCATTTCCACTTCTTCCGTTACCAATCAATAAGACCACTATTCACATGTGTAGATCGTTTCTATGTTGCCGATAAACTACCTTTCCTCTCTTACAATGTTTAAAACGTCCTCACTCGTAGTGGTAATAGTTATTCGGGGTGTGAAACCAAGAAGGCCATTTTTACCATGCGAGATAGGTGGATAATTCCAAATGGGACAAAATTTTTCAAACGGAAGAGGAATGGCGGGGAAAACTCGTAGCCGTCAATCACCTACACTATAAGAAAAGCACCAAAGAATCCAAGGTTTAACGTCCCATCCCACGGACGGAGTACCGCAATCAAAGTGATCAACACACAGCACTCAAGTGGTGACCGGCATACCAATAAAAAATCACTGCGATAGCAGGGAATTGAACCCGTAAGGGAAGGGAAGACTGTACTGCGGCCAACACAAAAATCCGTTCCACTTCCTCGCTCTTCTTGCTGCCCATCCAACAAATCCTCTCCACTCTTATCCACACACGCATCTAAAGGGCCTCAAAATGTTTCCGACTCCGTTACTACTCGAAGTCTCTTCTATTGCCCACTTGCGTTACCATCATGTGATTTCTCCGACCAACTTCCCTTGCTCTCATTTCCTCGTTCGTTATCCTCCTCTCCACCCCGCATGTCCCCTCCACACCCAAAATACCCATCACGCCAGCGAAATGAGCTTGTATCTCTTTAAACATCTTTGCCAAGGTGGACTGTGACGCAAGAAAGAGACCTTGGGTGTGGTGGAGAGAAGGAACCAGTTAGTTGGAGAAAACTCGCATTCTTGGTCGAGTTCTCGCTCTCATTCAAAGTGCTGGGTGTAATGTTACAGAACGGATTGATTATAGAATTTAAAATGGTAATTTCCTTATAAATTCTAAAATGTATTAACCCCTGAACTCGATTTACAATGCATGTCTTTGTAACGGTTTTGATGTCACTCGAAGGTAAACAGTCGTTTCAAATGTTCAGATTACATATGATCTAGGTATATCTATACTTGATGTATATCCACATATGATCTATATCCCGTATACGTTCTAAATCGTAGAACAAATATGACATCCATCCCCCGGGTAGAATTCGAACGTGAGACCCTTGTATGTTGAACTCTGGGTCGTGTTTTCAAGAATAGCTTAAAGATTTTCACTTTAATTCGTCATGCTCTCCGAGGATTTTTAGATAAATTCTGTTCTGGAGTGCCTATTCGGCTGTCATTTAGCCGTCATGTGCCGCGGCAATTTTAGCAGGCTCACCACCGGTAGAAAAATATGTTGCCCAAGGTTTCAATGCATACGAGAGATTCGTGGCTTGAAATGTGAGAGAATCTGGAGAGTGCTGGGTTAAGAGAGTTGACTGAGCAATTCAGGGAAAGAGAAGGGTGCGACGTATTTTTGGCGTCCGCAGAATCGGTGCTGTTTTTCTTGGCGCGGGCGTCAAGCATTACTCGCGAGTGGCCAGTGGACGAATCATCATTCCATCTCCCTTCGCTATGATAAATTTAAATGGCCATAAACGCCCAGGGTCTGCGAGCATGGTGTAGGTAGAACTAACATTTATGTAAGTCAATAATTTGCTGGGTCAACTGAGTAGAAAGAGTATTCAAACCCGGGGCGGAGAGTCCTAGATTCAATCCGAGTCCGACAACCCCACTCAAAACATTAGCAGCGAGATTTCCTGGATATGTTCATGTGAAAGAGGCCGAGTAAAGGAACTGGCCCTCTTACTTTTTCAGCAAACTTTAATCTCTTCGTTCATGAAAAATACCAGGCCCTTAAAAAAAATGATCACCACTGTTGACCACACATTGGATTACTTAAATTATTTTTAAAAAATATTCTAGGTACTTATTGTTTTGTTGAAATATTTATAATCCACATGAGTGCATAGTTTTTATTTGAGGTGTAGAAAAAGTTGATGATCGCATGAATAATAATGAAGTACCACCTTAAATATTAATATTCTTTGCATGAACAGAAAAATTAAAACAAGGGAAAAGGATAAATAGATTAAATAAAGTTCACTTTATATGCCAAAATCAGGTACGTTCTCAGATGGGTACATCAGTACAACATTCTGCTGGAAAAAGCTACCCTCTTAGGGACGCATAGCCGGTTATCCACATATGTAGACAAGGGAACCGAAGAGAATAAACTTAGTATGAGGCAGTTTCCACCCTGGTATTTCAAACAAACCTTTGGGTCAAACTATAATAGGCGTGTATGATTTTATTTTGCCGTTATCTACAGCAAATGTTAGTATGAAAGGGAAATTTTCAACACACTTGATTGCGGTGCATAATGGAAACATAAATCGTTACCATGGTAGTTTATTTCCGTAACTGATAATTTATTGGATCTATCCTCGTGGATCATTGTATTAGAACATACACATATGGAGCATGCTACTACCTACATATTTCAGCGAAGCAGCAGCAGCGGAGATATCAAGGCTGGAAGCATATGAAATGTGATGCTACCGAAGAATGATGAAGATAAAATGGATCGACCGAATGACAAAGGAAGAAGTCTTAAGAAGAATGGGGGAAAATATAAGACTGACGAAAACTATAATAAGAAGACGGGACAACCTAATCGGCCATATCTTAAGGCCCGATGGCCTGTTGATGACAGTTGTCGAGAGAAAAGTGAACGGATAGAATGGAAAAGGCAGGCCTCGTATGAGATATTCGGAAGTAGCGTCGAAGAATGTAAAAGAGAAGCACGACGTTAAAATGAAGAAGTTGGCCGATACTAGAATCGAGTGAAGGGCTGCGCCAAACCAATCCTAAGATTGATGACAGATGATGATCCCCGTGGATAGTACTTTCCTTGGAGTGCGATACCCCCTTGCGTGTGCCATCCTTGGCGAACCACAGTTAAAGGCGAATTAGACATATCTCCTATATATCCTCCTTAATATTTCCTTCGGGATTAGAATCCTGGATAGCGTGGTGGTTTGTGCATTGGTCCGGCAAGCCAATGGCCCGTGGTCCGATCCCGGGTCCAGGAAACTTATTCCCCAGGCAATTTTCAGCACAATCAATATCCGTGAACATAGTTCACCATACATGAAACAGATCCTGTGAACGTCCTACTAGTGCTGTTCATCGTGAGGAGCGTCGAAACAATGAAGCTAAAAAGCATGCTGCCCAATTTATCTCCACAGGGCGATGTTGGTTGCGTCCACAGGGTGATGCTGTGTGTTGGTGCAGATGGAAGAATTCATGGGCGAAAATGGTTCGGGGAATGGATTTTAATGGAAAGCTTGATGGAGGACGAGAGGGCGAAACGTGTGAGTGATGGGAACGATGTGAAAAAATTGCGGTCCCTTGCGGTAAATAATCGGACGCGGTCAGGTCAGAGCGAGGGGGAGGAATAAAACGGGAGGAATGTAAAATAAAATAAAATAAACCTTAAAAGCGTAACGAAATAATAAACACGAAAAATACATTGGCGGCTGGTTTAGTGGAGGAGAGGGGGGTGAAGAGGGGGAGGGAGAGCAACGCTGAGTGACTTTTAATGTGCAGGAGAGGAGGGCAAGGGGTGATTATGCGAGCGGGGGATTAGAAGGACGCAACCGCGTAAAGGGAAAGCGGACGAATCTCCAGCATTCGCTCTCTGTGGTTGAGGAACGATCGGGAGGCGTGAGGGCGTATGCCGAGAGCTGAGGAGGGGGAGGATGATACTGGGAGGGCCGGGGGTTGAAACAGAGGGAGGGAAGAGAGGGGGGGGAGTCAGGGAAAGGGGACACAGAAGCCGGGTTGGGGACGGGCGGAGCCATCCGATATAATGAAGCATCGATCCTGATATGCGATTCCCTTTAAAAACAACCGAGTGATACTGAGATCAACAATGGCAATAATAACGATAATAGGTATACTTTCCCCAGATACAATACTACTCAGAGCCTGTACAACAGACACATTCTGATGTAAACATAATTTAAACTCACCTTGAGGAGTTTCACAGTACATTTACATCGATTTCGATGACTATAGCCTCATTGCCGAGGATACATGATTTTTTGAAGTATCGCTGACAAGGATAAAAACTTTATCCTTGACAATGACGCTATAGTCATCGAAATCGATATAAAAGCACTGTGGAACTCTACAAGGCGTGTTTACTTTGTGTTTAGAACACAATTCCCCTATTATACGAGCTCTGAGTAGTATTGTATCTGGGGAAAGTATACTTATTATCGTTATTATTACCTTTATTGATCTCAGTATCACTCGGTGCTTTTAAAGATTATCATAGACAAGGATAAAAGATTTTATCCTTGTCAACTTTACTTCATAAAATATTTTATGCTTGACAATGACTCTGAAGTGGTCGAAATCGATTGGCTTTATTAAAGGTGCTGTGGGGTTGCACAGGGTGTGTTTTCATTATGTTTGACTCATCGTTCCACAATTATCACCAAACTCCATCAACACTGCGTTGCATTCATAAAACACAAGACACAGAGAGTAGAACTAATAGTTAGTACTCGAACTAGTGCGGAATATAAGAGAAAGCGAACCGATTTATCATTTACGAGGCATTTTACATGAAATTATAAACAGCATACAATAAGAATATAAGAGAGAATCACAAACTTTAAATAGAGTACTATCGAACGAAGCTTGAGGACAAAATAGCTCACACACACAAGCAGATAATACATCTTTTGTTGAACTAAAGGTAAATATGGAACGCCGTTTCTTATATGTATATCTTTAACACATGGAGTAAATCTGTTGAATTCCATGCCATGCAATCGAGTGTGTGCACCACATACGTAATTAACGCATATTTTATTAACAGTCCCTCGTGACTTCGTATCTTGACAGTACTCTACATTTGGGTGGGCCGAAAAAATGTTTTTTTTTCCGGATCAAATTTGCCCTATGCGGGAAAGTTGTGTACTGATATCAGGATCTTGCATGCAAAATTTTTTCGAAATCGGATAATATTAACCACTGCCAGCCGAGCTCTAAAGTTTAAAATTTTGCAAAAATTCAGGCGGAAATGGGAAACAAACGGTTATGGAGCTCCCAAAAGTGATCTATTTGAAGTGATGCTTGGTGCGTGTAAAATTTTTTGTCGTTGTTCGGGTTGCCTACACTCTAAATTAGCCGTTTATTCTTAGGCATCGTATAAGCCATAGATTTCGTCAAATAAACTTCACATTTCAGTATTGTAATCTAAACACATGTATCTATCGTTGATATTTACCAATGTTCCAGTACTTGCAACAAATTATTCTCCATAACCGTTTGTTTCCCATTTCCGCCTGAATTTTCGCAAAATTTTAAACTTTAGAGCTCGGCCGGCAGTGGTTAATATTATCCGATTTCGAAAAAATTTTGCATGCAAGATCCTGATATCAGTACACAACTTTCCCGCATAGGGAAAATTTGATCCGGAAAAAAAACCTTTTTTCGGCCCACCCTACTCGACATCCATTACGGTGTAATAGTAAATTAATTGCAGTAGTGGAAGATCATAGGGAGATGTAACGGAGAGAAATCATTTCTCGCACTGCGGAGTGGTCGCTTGCTGGCAATAGGAAGGGAGGGAGGAAGCAAACTTGGAAGGAAATGGAATGAGGGTGGAAAAACCAGGATTGACAACAGCCATAATAAAGGCGACGAGAGTCCCAGAGCTTTAATATCATACCCTATGGACAGAGAAATACGGCTGGAATGATCTCCTCATAACATGCAAACAGGAAAAGATTTTTACCGACAAGTCTCTGCCTCTGACGGGTTTTGCATTTGAGAACCTCTGAATGTCAATCTATTTCGTAGACGACCCTGTCACCAGACCCTTAACACATGTCATTGCGCAGTAAGATGTCGCAAGATCTTAAGATATCCGGACAATAAGTCATGTTGACATAAATTGGGCAAAGAGCGATGTGATGTTGCGTATTAGCTTCTCGCATTGTATCTACCAAACCAGAGGGTTCAAACCGAAACTCAACCTGGCTAGAGAGGGAAGAGTTTTCCAATACTAAACCCAACATATGAATACACACATTGATGGATGGAAACCAGTTCATTTTCTCAGTACGCCTACGGTTTCGCAGAAAGATTCAGTACCCAGAAAATCATACAACTTGAACCCAACTGCCACGTCCACAGAATCGTTCTGAATTCTAAACCGAGATCTCAGGTTAGTAGCCCAACTACGCTCTAACCAACTGGGTTCTGCGATCCGTAACATGAAATACTACACATTATATCGAAACGTTGATGCATCGAAAACAAAGCTATGCACACTCGCGATGCGATATTTAAATTCCAGCATCGCTCGGTCCCGTTTGCCCTGAGGGCGGAATTTGTGGCTGTGCGAAGGCACCCGGTGACGGGGGCGGGTGCGGGAGCCGAATTTTGTGTTTGCGCACGCCTCAGCCCAGCCCCCACCCTGCCGCCCACAAAACCACCCCCGCCTTGAAACCCCTCCGCCCCCGCTCGGAGCGAGAGAACACACCCTACCACCCCTCTCCATCCCTCCCCTCAGAGACCCTTCCAGGGCCATTATCCGTGGCCCCACCCCTTCCTATCTCCGTCACCCAGGATGGCACCGGCTATCGGAGGCGTGCGGAATCGTACACGCGGACGGACGGATGCTGCTGCCTCGACGCGGGGTGCTTCGCGAGGGGGCGCGGTGGACAGGGAGGCGCTGCCGTCGTGGGTGTGGCGCAAAGGTTGCGGGGGAGGAAAGGTCTGCCCCTGCTGTTTCGCCGGTGCCGCTGGAGGAAGGGGGTGGGCAGCCTGCAACGAGAGACTGTCTCAACTGTGTTTTCAAGTCTGCAGGGGTTTCAGACCGGGAGGAAAGGTATAAGGATGGGAATGGGAGGAACAGGAGGGAGAGGGAAGAAAAACCCGGAGTCGGTATTAGCCTGCTCTTGAAGAAAGATGGCAAGGGGTCCACGGCGAGGTCCACCGTGACTCCGCGATTCAATATCCCGTAAAAGAGCTATGTTATTTAATGAATAAATACCGATCCAAATAAAAGCCTATATGGAAATTCATCTATAGTGTGACAACGCATGCACAATAATTGTATGAGTATGCTATTATATGGCGCGTTGTAGTTGCATTCTATTTTTTACAAGCTCTTTAACTCATTTTGACTTTTAAACATGACTGACGTGTTGTTGCCACGTTTAATTTACAAAGTGAGAATACATGCTCAATCCCTCTAATACGTATTGTAAAATAGGTTAAATATTTTCTTACTTAGTTTTAAACTATTCCCTTGCAAATACACCTCTTTGTTTTGAATTTTATTAATATTCGTATTTTTAATACTGTTTGGCAACAATGACCGCTACCATTTGGAAGCATTGGTATTAATTACACCATATCAATAACCAATGAAACATTTAAATTACATAAAAAAATATAAGAAGGACCTTGGTAAGGTATATTCCTGAATTAAGTCGGTAAATAAGCTTGTAAGCATGTTCTGTCACAAGTACCGTTGCCAATGATAACAACATACTGTAGCGCCACTTTCGTGTAACTAAGGCTTTTCTGCTTTTTGTCGTGCAAACATTTATTAATATCAACTAAACAAGTGTGGTACGCGAGCACTTTTTTACATTGTTAAATTCTACATAAAACTGCGCATTTTATATTAGCTTTTCGTAAAAACGACATTTCTCTTTACATTATTAATCTGCAAATTTTACTGCAGGAGCCATGCTCTGCCGTATAGCCACGTATAAAATATCTTATTTTCAACGTCTTTTTTCTTCAAATACATTATGGAAAGGCCAAATTATTTTACTGCCAATCGATAGAAGGGCCAAAAAATTATGTGTCCTGAAATTTTCACAAAAATGACGTGTACTTGATAATCCGGTGGAGCCACCTTAACGTCCCATCCGACGGACAGAGTACTGAACTCGAAATGCTCACCTCAAAGCACTCGTAAGGTTTGGTTTTATAATGAAAAATATCTTACACGGCCGGGATTGGGATTCAAACGCTAGCTCTCGAGGTAAGAGGGCAGTGCTTGAAGCATTACACCAGCTCGATCCCCAGTGATCTCCCTACTGCTCTCTCTGTGAAGGCCAATCCGATTCGTTAGTGGAACTGTAATGGTTTGAAGTGCATGCTTACGTGTTCCATTTCTTTTCAAACTGGGTACCTGTAATGTGAGCGATGAGAGGCAAGTAATCGAACCACTACGCCAACCCGAACACCCTGAGAGACTGAGGAGCACTTTGTGGGAGTAGAGAAGGCATATCCATGTCCACTGGAGTAGAGCCCGAAAGCAACTGTTGAATCGGGCGGAGGCGGAAAAATTAGGTGAATGAATCAGAGGAGGATGGGGGTGCGTGATCTAGGGAGTCGGAGAGGGCCTCGTGGAAGGATGAGTGGGAATTCTTAAACGAGCATTAGGGCTTCATTAGATGCAAAGATAGTCAATGACGATATATTATATCAGCATATTTTGCCGCTCACAAGATTAAAGCGCATATCTAAGTATGAATTTAGCATGGTGATGAATAGGATTTAATCAAGCATGCTTGAAACATCTATAAAGTGGGTACTACACGGTTGTACTACATTTTAAATGTTTCTTGGCATATTGTATGAAAAGTTGAAATGGTAATATGTATATCAACATCACAACTATTCATATAAATTTCTGCTAAGCTACATTTCACAATTAAACTTTAGTCCATGTACGTTGTGTATGTTCGATAAAGTTGTAAAACCAGCGTACTATATTAGGTTAGACCATGAAGATAAAAAAATTGAGGCATAGATAGTTGGACAGCAAATTTCACAAATTCAATTCCGCGCACAATTAGGAAAAGTAATGCATTGCAGCGAAGAAGAAAGTAGTGATTTTTAACGTGTATATCTTATAAGATAACTAACTTATGCATATTCTTAAAAATTTGCTTAGGAAAATGCAAATGATCTAGCTTAATTATATAAATGGCTGACTAATCAATGATTATAAGATAGTATATACATATAAGTATTTTCTTGCATGCCTGCACGGTAGTAGGTGTAAACTTATTCTCCCTGATGCGTAATGCATTCCTGGATTTCCCCATACCACACACCTCTGCAGTGGTTTGCAGGGTAGTACATATATGTCAATGTAGTATATATAGAAGCGCGATTTCCCTTTTCTTCTTCAAACACAAAACTCATTATTAAAGTGAAATTGATAAGATCTTATTTTCATTCGATTCCTGTAAATATCAATTATAATACTTAAATACTACCAGGTATTGTTTCCTTATTATTTCTAATAGTAATCAATGCACACTATTTTTATTACTGGGAACATAATGAAGAATCTTTATCAACCCATTGGATCTTAGCGGAAACATATCCACTTTAATCAATTATAGTCTCATTCCTCAGTTGTCATCGTATGTGCTAAAATTATTTCACTCATTGCTTATTATTAAAAATATTTTCAGCACCGTGAACTAAAACAAGTGAATTTATAATGTGCGAAATTTCAACTTCTGAATCAAGTTTGCAGCCAATTTAAACGTTAATCAACTTTTATTCTTCATTTTACAACTGCGTTTAAATTGTTCTTAGAAATTATTAAATCCAACATTCAAACTTCCCATGAATAATTCACATTACCTTCCATGCACACTAACAATATTCGCGAGTGGATACATTAGATTAGTATAAATATGTGATGAATTAAACATGTTTTACCCGATTGAATGAACACATCAAGCCTGAATAAGGTTGTTAAGTAGCATTTTTTTTCTATTTTCCATACATCCTTGGGGGGGAAATTACCCTCTTCCCGTCTCCCTCTTTAATCCACTAACGGGATGAGTGAAGGGTGGATAGGGTTAGGGGAGGGAGAGTATATAGAGATCAGGGGAGAGGGTGAACGGAGACGGAGGGGTTTTGGAATTGGGATAGAGAGAGAGAGGTAGAACCCGAAGGAAATCAAGAGACTGGGAGTGGGATGGGGTGATTGAGGGGACGAGCGTGGGAAGATGGGGTTGGGGGAAGAACAGGGAGATTGAGGAGGAGCAGGAGGGGGTGGCGAAGACGCTCCTGGCGAGATAATGGGGGCAAGGAGAGGAGGACCGGGGTCGAGCGAAAGACGTTAATGGAAGGGTCGAGATAGGAAAGGGCGAATCGGAAACGAAACAACTCCGTCGTTAGTGCGGAGTGACATTTGGTCGTAAAGATATGACCTTTCGGACGATACTATTCTAGACCTGCGACGCAAAGGCATGCAAACACGGTACCGGCATGCAATCAAGTGAGAGGTACCACCAGGATCCTACGCATTTCTGAGTAACGTTGAGTGATATTTGAAAAAAAACACCCTGCCTTACTGAGGATATAACTACTCTGAAGCTAGCAGTATTATGTATGAAATAGTTCCTGGAGCTATTCGGTACGAGTTATTGTGTTAAAACCAATGAAGCTCAACGACAAACAACCTGGTGTCGAATGCCTAAAAAAAAATTGTTCCCCTTGGTACGTGGAAGGCAGTGAAAAAAACACAACTAAACGAACAGCTTCTGAAAAAATGTAGTAGCACAAAAAGTGCTTGTATCCATTCCGCTATAATCTCACCAATCAGCTTCCAATGGTTCCCTTCTTTCAATCATTTGAGTATCGCCACCATAGCACCACAGTTTCCAGCAGTCTCAGAAAAGTTGGGATTCCAGTGCATAGGCAAAGAGACAGAATAAAACGACATCACATTTTCCTGAGAATCAGGATAGGATGCATTAATAAAAGATATTTTTGACAAATCGCAACAGCGAAAGTAAAAAAATGGAAAGAAATCATCTGTGCCTTGAAATTTAATTATTACAGAGAAGGAGACCGGTAAAGATTTGTCATCAGTGTTCTCGGCCCTGCATTTGATTGTTATGTGGAGACCACTTCAAGGATAATGGGGGCGTTTACTCGGAACCGAAATCGCAATTTTGTACACGAAATCGTTAGATGGAAACAAAAAACGAATTTTAGTGAAAAAATTAATCTTCTAACCACAACCATTCACTCATAAATCAAAAATGAAAACAAGCAAAAGGTGACGCCCACCGAAAGTGCTGCTGTGATAACATTGACGTCATTTTCCTCCCGTCCTTGACTGCTTTCAGGGAAGGGGGAAGGGAGTGGAGGGGGGTTCTCGGAAGGTCTGCTCGCACAGATGCTGTCGAAATCGCTCCCATTGGCCGAGTCAGATGTGTCCCCCCCTTTGCGATAAGGCGAAGTAGCTTCGCGGGCTCAGTTGTGATTGGACGAAGTCGATATACGTCAGAGGTTGCACCACACCCACTTTTCCGAAAGGGTTAAAAACATCAGTTTTTCGCCGCTTATAACTCGGGAAATAATTGTCGGATCAGAAAACGGAAAAATACGGGTCCTTTTATTTTACAAACTCTATCAGATTCGGCAATAAAAAAAATATGGTAAACGACCCCATTCTCAGTCTGCCGGATGGGACTTTACATGTTAGAACTCTAGGCGCCTTTCGCTAAAAGCATGCTGACAGCAACGACGGGTTTCTCTCCACCCTTCCTCCGTTCCCTGGAAACTTCCTACCTCTACCCCATTACGCATCCTAAATGATATTAGCTGCCAGTTGCCTATCTTCCACATTTTTAAGAAGCTCATTTCGCGTTTCTTAACTTAAAATTGATCGTTAATCAAACTATTATTGCGCAATGTTCTTTTCATTCACCAAAATATGAGTATAAAGAAAAGTTATGTAGTTTTGAAGCGCCGCATTTTCATCTTCTTAAATGGAATTTTAGATAACGCTGCTGGAGAGATAAAATATAATTTGGTAAATTCAGTGACGATGGCGTCATATTCATATTGCTTTTTAATTATAACCTAATGGTCAGTTAACGATGCTGCTTATTTTCCGTCAGGCACGTTTTCGTTTGTTTAAGTAATAAAACAAACGTTTCCCTCATAATACAGCGTTGTGTGGACTTATTTAGCTATCCTGGCAACCATCCGGCGAGCGCAGGCTACATAATCCACACAGTTGGCCGTTGGTATCCGGTACAGCCACAGAAACGCCACACATGCACACACACACGTAGATGATGAAAGGAAGTATAAAGAGATAAAACATCCGCCGTATCATTACCCGGGACCCGAATTCGCAAGAAATTTGCTCACTATCGCCGCTGAAGCGTTGCTTACTGAACAAGTTAAAGGATCGTCGAGGAAAGTAATTCGAAATAACATCAACACCAAGCACCATAATAGAGATAAAGCCATTGTTATTTCAGCGCAGGAACGCAAAATGAGCTTCCCGAAGAAGAACGCAGCCTTCTGCTTGCTATATTGCTCCATCACCTTACGTAATTCATTTAATATATCATTATGGCACAGCTAACGACATGCGAAATATGTAGATTCATGCTTAGAAAACTAAAAAAAGGTGTCGAGGGACCTCCCACGATGAATAGACTCGCAACACATAATAATCTCAAGTTACGGCCACACCTCCAACCGAATTAAAACCTAGGTAAATATTTTCATCACAATCAGCCTCACAGCACCCTACCGAGGGTCAAGCGCAATTAACCTTAGCGGCGTTTGACCACGGATTACTTGCGCAAAAACGACACCGAAATTGGAGCCAGGGGGGGGGGGCGATAGAGGCATCGCTTCATCCACCCGGACGTGGACCACTTCACAGGCCGATAGCCTGGAAATTGGACAAGGAGCAAGGTTTTTGGAGGCTGCTGGAGTATACAAGCACGCTGACAAGCAGTGTGCATGGAGCAGAGGCGATCTTCTGTGACCAACCGACCCAGGCCATTCAGGAGCGGAGAAAGTAATAAGGGAAAAGAGCCATACGCAAAAAATGGGAGTTTGGGTGTGTGTGAGAGAGAGAGAGGAAAAAGGTGGATAATGGAAGGGAGGAGGATGGCCCCACAAAAAAATACCCCTGTTTTCCAGTGGATGGGATAGGAACAGAGGAGCAGGGGTAGTATCAGGGTGCTCGAGCGAGGTAGCGAGGCGGAATATGAGGTGGTGGCTAAAGGAGGGAGGGTGGTTGTCGGGATCGGGGTATGAGCATAGTGGGATTTGGGGAAAGGCAAAGGTGGTGGGAGGGAAGAAGATAGGCAGCCTTGTAGGGAGCGTGGTTGAAAAGGAGAGAGAGAGAAGGTTTAGAGTGGAGCGGAGCTGCGGTATGGCAGGGGACAAAACAGGATGGGACCCTCCAAACGGATGGAAACGAAAGGAAAGGAGAGATAGGGAAATAGAGTGGGAGGGAGGGAGGGGGGGTGAAATGGCCGGAGGAATCGAGATGAGGAGAAAGTCGGCCAGGAGGATGAGGCGGGCTTAATTTGACTGAAATTGAGATAGTTGGACATCCACATCTATTTAAGCCCCTTCACTCAAGGGCGAAGTAATAGCTTAGACATTCCAGTCGAGCACGCACGGGTTTCGGGAGTCCGAGATTCGGGAAGGTCCCCACCAAAATTTACCCAGCCCCCAGCGGATACAGTCAGTGAGGTGTAGCGGGTGCGGGGGGGAGCAGAGGATATGAGAAAATCAAGGGGAGTCGGGTGGGGTGCCGAGGACTTACTTAGTTCTCTTTTGTTGGTAAAAAAAAAAGGCCATGTTAACATGGTGAGAGGACGATTTTCCTGAACAGAATGAGGGGTTGGAAGCTGTCTGAGGCTGTAACAAGGTACGGAATGAAGGGTTTAGCTCTCTCTGATGAGCGACCCTGTGTTTAATTTTCTCACCAATGCGAGAGTGTTCCATCATGGCCTGAATTTGGCATTCGAAGTCAATGGGATAGAAAACGTGCTTCTAAAACTACAAAGATCAGATGAAACGCAGAACAATGTTTTAAAAGAATTAATAGCGATGAAGGGATAATTATATGGGATGTGAAAACTTAACTCATACTGTCGAATAAAGGATAAACAATGTCATTTTAAAGTAGGGTAAACGGTAAGGGTAACATAAATAGCGCAATAAATTATTGTGCATCGTCAAACAGCCAATGATAAGTCGAGACAGGAAGCATTCAAAATTTGATGCTACAGAGTAATGATGATAATAAAATGGATGGAGGAAAACAGCCGATAAAGAAAATGATAGCGGTAGAAGGAAAGAGAAGACTGATTAAAATTAAAAGAAAATACGGGGTAATCTATCTAAGTGTGGCGGTTAAAGGTTTATTGAAGACGGTAAAAGAAAATAACTATGCAAATACGAAGATTTTATCTGATAGGAGAATTATTGAGAGATAGCTATAGAAAACCAAGATTTGTATTGATGACTAGTGATGAAAGTTAAAAGTTAGTTGTAGCTTTCTCACGAGGACCCTTGGGACTGGAATTAAAACGCCTCTTCAGCAACAGTGCCTAATAAGAAAAATGTATTAATGGCCTCATAAAAATCTACATCAAAGAGAGTAAAATAATTATTACATTCAATATTCCGCCGAACAAAAGAAAACTCGACTTCAGAGATGTTAAAATAGCAAACTATATCAATATTCTTGATGAAGCTCATATTTAAATTGTTATATCTGGTTTGACCCTTGACCTTCAATGGAAATTAATAATCAGAGAACGCATACAGAGACGATTTTATAAAGCTAGAATGAATAAAGTAAGTTTTAGCTTAATGCACTGAAAAAAATATTCGTTTGATCGAAAACGATGTTCCAATATTCTAATTCAATAACTGTGAGAAGAAATGTACTTATTACTTTTGAACTAACGAGTTCAACACCTGAGGTCAACACATCAAAAGATTAATCAATAAATATTTATAATTCTAGGAAAAACATCTAATGGTGTTGAAAGAATCTAAGGCATGATTAAATTGAAAAAATCCACCATAAAGGCATCTAAGTACTCCAACAAATATATAGTCAGCATCGGAAACCAACGTGCATTCTGAAAAGGAATACCCAAATTCTGATGTGAACTTTTACGAAAGGAGTATAATCCCTCCATTTTCAACTACATCCGTAGCTCACTTTCAGCCATGAATTCAGGATAAAAATAACAATTTTCAACGAAATAGGAAGTGAATCTTATTCATTAAAGAACATTTCTTATTTAAGATAAAATATAACTTATTAAGTGAGGTATATTTGCACAATGAAATTTATTTCGTGGCGGCGGACGTGCGTTGTTCTACTTACTTTGAAGCACATTTTCTTGGTAAAGGTTTTATTTGAAAATTACACATTTCTACTGAGTGTCTAGCGAGCATAATTCATCGAACCGACTTTTCTTAGCTTTACCCTGGCAATTCGCAGCTCTGTCGTCGTAGCTGTATTGACTGTAGCAGAATTAGACAGGGAAAAGTCAACAAATACTTCCTCATGCACAAATTGACAGTGAAAATCGATCAGAACAAGCTATTCATTTCCCTGTGCATTCATTTCAAACCAAATGTACTAAGGAATCCTTTATCAAAACGACGTCTCAAAATTTGAAAACAAATTAAAATGTGAATGCCAGAGTCCAATTTACAACTAAATATTTCATCTTTAATTTAAAAAAATCATTTCAATACTTGTGACAAAACAAGAGCTGCCGTACTGAACTGCAGCACACTAGACTGCAGCTGAATTTATGAGGGACATAAAGTCATCAATTTTAGTGCTAAAATAAAAAACATTGTAAATCGTTTATTAATAGTAATAAGTCTGCCTGGTAAATTATTTCTGTTTTAATTAATTGACTGCTTTTAATGTATAAAAGTTAATGAAACAGTTGAGTTATTATGAAAAGGGTGCAATTATCTACTTTCTAAAGAATTTCGAAATAATGGCATGTTCCAAAGTTTGTGGACCGGAGTTGTTAAATGAATTTGTGCTCACCTATGTTTAGACTTACTCAGGTTTCCACAATGAATTAGTAAAAAATAACATAGAAGGGAAAAGTGAAGGGAAGGTCGCGAAAGGATGACCAAGGGGTAAATATATAGGGCAAATGAAGAAGGACATGAAAGAGAAAACATATCAGGGTGTGAGGGAATTAGCACTGAACACGGCAGAATGGAGGTCTGCAGTAAACCAATCCTAGGACTGAAATATGTACTGATGATACAGGTTGCCCCTAGAGCGAAAATCTCCCGTACCCCACTCCCAACCTTACTTTTCTATCAAGTTAACCTTAATCTCTTCGCTTCCACCTGGGGTGAGTACTTCACAATAGTACTTTCCAACGTTAGAGTACGTTGTAGACCCAAGTCCACAAAGTATGCTAAGGTCTGCGGATCGTTTGTTTGTTTGTGGGGTTATACAGCACCCTTCCTGAGATAGACGCCAAAGCGATGCAATAGGTCTGGATCATTACACGGTCACTAGTATAGAATACACACATTTGATTTCTTCACAAAAACAAATCTGGATGAAGATGTCATGAGAGCTCAAGTCATAAAATGGAAATAATGTAGAACATGTCACATGTAAGTTTTCAGGAATGTTTACAGTTGAGATGAGGGATTTTCCCATCCAAGGGCTTAACATTCTTAATACAGCACTCATGACGATGAACCCCTTCCTTGGGGCTATGCTTGATGCATACGCTTAATTATTGAATCATCATGGATCCGCTTATGAGCGTATGTAAAAACTACATAATTTTAAGGAAGGTTCACGATCAATTTAAATTGATGATAAAAAGGGAGAAAGTGATTTCAGATCGGTAATTATTGAATCGTTATTTTTTAATGTACTACAAGAAACAATTCAATATACATGATCGGAATTCCTGGTGAGATAATTTTTAACTTTTTTGCCGATTTTCGTGACACTTGTTTATCCGCAGCATATTCGCAATTGCCGACCAGCATAGGCTGATGCCGACGCCGGGTTTCTCTTCATTGTTCCCTGAAACTCCTACCACCACCCAATTACCCAACTATCCTAAACGTCGCAAGTTAACTCAGCTGTCGGTCGCCTCCCCTAAATAATTAACTCACTTCTGCAAGCCCGCGGTATAATCACCGCCTGCCACACACCTTTATGGTGGCTTGAAACTTCCTTTGTAAGTGTAGAGGTGTATAAACATACGTATGCGAAAGGTGCACGTTCCCAGTCATTAACTTTCCTTTAAGAGACTCTATATAGAAAAGAATTTCAACTTCATTTAACACACCAATCGGCGGCACTGACTAATGCACTGGTTCCCCGCCACACACTTCCAAGCGGCGGACGGGATAGTGGGATGTAATCTAAATGGGATTTCCAGTCGATCCGCACCGTTTACGTGAGGAAGGGAGAGGCAGGGTGGAAAGGGAATCACGGGGGGAGGGAGAAGGAGAGTGGGGGGAGAGGGGAGAGTGGGAGGAGAGGCGTGGTTCCGGGAGATCACTATCCCAACGACTCCTGGAAGGGTCTCGCAGGAGACGAGCTAGGTAACGAGCCGGCTATCTAAACCAAAGAACGCGTTCTCACAAGGGACGCTCAGATTACAGGTACTCAGTTTGAAATGTAATGGAACACGCAAACGTGCACTTCAATCCAGGACAGGGCCACTGGAGAAAATGGTCTGGCCTTCACAGAGAGAGCTGACGGGAGATTACTGTGGATCGGACTGGTGTAGTGGTTAGAGAATTTGAAGCGTTGGAATAGCCGCTGTGGGAGATATTTTTCATTATAAAGTCGACCACTTCGAGTGCTTTGCGGAGAGAGGTCCAGTACTCGAATCTTTCCAGTGGAGATATTCGAGATCCAGTACTCCATTCATAAAATGGAACGTTATGCAATTCTTACCTTGGTATCTTTCGTAAAGAGTGACGCCAGGTTTCTCTCCACCCTTCCTGCTCACCCTCCCACTCTTTGCCTTGTAGACTTCCTCTCGATCTGAAGCGAAGCGTCTGAAGCACGTGAAATCATGGGTCAAGCGAATCGTAAACTGGGATTCGTCAAAAGAGTACTGGGAAAATGTGACGATCATGTACGAGAAATCAGCTACTTTTCCCTTGTAAGACCTCATTTGGAACATGCTTCCAGTGTATGGGATCCCTACGAAATCGGTCTAAATAATGAACTTGAACGTGTGCAGCGAAGATCGGCATGATTTGTAAAGGGACGGTATGATAACCTTATTAGCGTAACCAGTCTATTATATGAATTAAATTGGGAATCATTGTCAGATCACAGGTTGAAATTTAGACTTGATCTCTTAAACAAATTCCTAGACCATATTTTCAGTGATGATGTTAAAAATATTTTGCGGACCCCAAATTACTATGGTAGACTGGACCATAATCACAAAATTAGAGAAATAGATTGCCGAACTGACAGGTTCAAAGTGTCCTTTTTTCCTCGTACTATTAGGGATATGAATAACGGTAAATGTATTTAGTACGAGTGTAGCAATGGATAACATTGGTAGCTTCATGTTGGTATAAGGAGTTAAAGCTAACCCAACTAACAGCATGTTTTTGCATGTATGCTTTGCTATTTTAATTTTTAATTACAAATTTTATGCATGATATGTAGTGCATGTTTGGTGAGAGTTCACTTCCTGCCACACACCTATATGGTGGCTTGTAGGGTATTATGTATATGTAGATGTAAGTGCGTTTTCACACTTGAAAACCACAAAACAAATTCTGAGGTTTCAGGCGTTATTGAGTGGAAACGTAACATAATAGTAACTTGAAAAATGGGCAACTTCCACAGAGAGAAACGTTTATTACGACTTGGTTTCGCTTTTTACAGAATCTTCAGGTAACATATATCTGTGAGTTCGAGCTTACATAAGGAGGCAAAAGGAGGGTGAAAGAGACGGAGACACCGCTCCTTCTGCCTCCCTATGTAAGCTCGTACACACAGATATATGTTACCTGAAGATGCTGTAAAAAGCGAAACCAGGTCGTAAGAAACGTTTCTCTCAGTGGAAGTTGCCCATTTTTCAAGCTACCATTGAAAACCACAGATTAGCGGAAAGGAGCTGAAAGAAATATAAACGGATGCCAATAATAGGCGAAGTCGTATCTATCATGTGAATTTACTGGGAATAATACCACGAGCAGACGAAATGCAGAAGTTTAATTGGCAATGATATTTGATATTTAATGAGAATGAAATCAAGGTCAAAACAATCACTTTCACAGCTATCATTATTTATGAAATTGTGTACAAATAATTGTAGTTTCGTATACGAGGTAAAAGATTTACGTTTAGGAGACCCAAATACAATATCACTTCAAAATTGTAGAGCCAAGTGCTTCAAATCTCATGCAATGGTAAACTTCCTTATTCCATTTTCCAGATGAATGGGAAACCATTACTCTGTAATACCAAATGTAAAACTTTAATTCGAGAAAATATTTTGGAAAAATATTTGTGAGAATGACAATATTCCCCCACGGGAGTGAACTGTACTTTCTAATTATTTATACAGTATTCGTAATTCTGGGTCTATAGAAGCAATTCAAAGGAATGAAATTTACATTCTCCTGAAATGTATATCCTAATCAACATTTCCCAGGATTCTGGGGTAAACAAGGCGTAAGTTTTGCATTAAATATTGCTTTCTTTACCTTACTTATGCACGAGTGATTACACACTTGAAACCAAAATCTTGGATGAAAAGGCTTGAAAACAGAATGCGTTTGAATAACGGAGGGAACATGGGAACGATGAGAACTGGGAAAATTTCAGAGCAAACAGCCTCTGGTCCACACCAGGAACTGTCAACCCTCACTTAAAAGCGGAGCGACCTTTGAACTCACTCTTTCTTCACAAACAGTGATTCAAGATAAAAGTATTGCGTCTCTAAATTTAGCTCTCATAGTGGGATTTTTATAGCTTTGGGAGAATGGTACGCGAGCACACATGCCTTAAAGGGCAAGTAGTCCTAAAGAAGGGTAGCTTCCATAAACGGTGGGCTTTTGGAAAATATATCAGCGACCAAACAATTAAATTCACCACACGCACGGATCGTAAACCTGTTGTTTTAACTGAGGATGACTCAACCATACATTCCACTGAGAGTGCACCGAACCACAAGCACGCACTCTTGTATCCGAAGAGGCTATTGTCGATAGGCTTAAGGAAGCACGACAACCTTTTACCCCATTGGACCCTCGGCTATGAAACGAAACTAAATGGGAAACCCAGGGTCGGGATAGGGAGGGCGGAAGATAAACAGGAGGACAAAGAAAAGAATGACGGAATGCAGTGAAAGGGCGAAAGCCGAAGAGCGAAAGAAAGAGCCGAAGAAGGACTATGAAGAGAGGGGGGGAAAGAGAAGGAAGGAAATGAAGGGGATGAAAACGGGAGGAGGGCCTATGAGTCTGGAGGGGAAAGTAGGAGGGGGAGGAGAGGGATGGAGGAATAGCTTCCCGGAAAGGGTCCGAGAAGGCGGTGATGTTTGCTGGTGTTGCGTAATGAGAGCCATTTACACAACAAAAAAATACGGGCGGTAGGGATTTGTGGATGGCTGAGGGCAAAAAATAAAGGATTAGTGAGGAGGAGAGATATTGAGGTGAGCAGGAATTCAGGGTGAAAGGCAGGGAGAAGGAGAAGCAGAATTAAATGAAGCTATATAAAAAGGAAAGAAGGACAGGGAGGAAAATAAAGGAATAAGGGTTCGTTTTGAAACATCCATTTGGATCCCTACACTGCCTCGTTCTTCGAATTGGCTCCCTCGCGCTAAATTTTCCGGATATTGCATTCGCTTATAAAGGACGAGAAAAGACCCGGAGGTGGCATTAGCAAGTTGTTAAGGAGGAGAGCTGAAAGATCACCCCCATTACTGTCCCTCTTAGGAGACTGTGTCTCGCCTCTGAAGGGCTTTAGCCAATGCCACGAAGAGCAGCTAATAAGCAAAGATTTTAGCCAACTAAAATGGATTATAACACTCGGGAACAGACGTCCGATGTACTGACAATCAAACGCAAGGACATACCTTAGTTATACATATCCACCAGATATATATGCGTTGGTAGATTATTAAAGAGGTAATGGAAAGGTGATGTCTACTTTTAACTTTCCCAAAAAGTCCAAGTAAATTTAGAAGGGAAAATGTCTATTAGTTGCCATCAATCCAAAAGCTGGTATGACGCATTTCTCCGGTAGAGTCTAAGCTCTTCACATGAATATGATTCACATTTTTATTCTAACAATAGTTTTATGTTTGTGTACATTTCTCATTTTCTGTTCCACTTAAGTAAATCCTACCTGACCAGTCTGAATTTCCTACATCAAATTTCTTTGTAAATCATCACATTCCATGCTTTTTCTTTTATGTACAGTAATTCATTACCATTATTCTCCGCGATCACATTTCCAAGGCTACAAATTTAGATGCATCCCCTTACTACGCGGACATGGAATCAGAGGCATAATATGCTATTCTATGTAGTATAGTATGAAGCATAGTATGAAGTAGAGTATGAAGTATAATAAGTATATATATAGTAAATATGAAGTATAGTATGATTCTATGAAGATCTTAGGTTTTGCAATTCATCCTTTCTTCGTGTTTCTACCAACAGTTCTCATTCTTCATTGTTCCTAGTGTGAATGCACCCCCTGCCACACACCCTCGAGGTGGCTTGAAGGGTAGGTCGTAGAAATAGATATAGATCACTCATTCTCTCTTCTCCAATAATGTTTACTTGGCCGTTGCAATCCGTCTGTTTTCTCTGCTACAACACTCAGTTAATACACCATGCAGTTAATTTAAGCGAAATGTTATACATTTCAAGTTTAGAATCTCTACCTTAAATTTACCTGTGATCGATCTTAAACACCCATCCTTCGTACAGCGCCTCCCATGGACTAACCATTACTTGTAGCTTGAAAATGCTAAATTTCCCAAAATTCTACCATAATAAAATAAGTACAACTCTTAAATATAACCAAAATTTTATTCCTTTCAGTGCCTCCAACCATTTCATGCGAGCATCCTTGAAAGGTAACCGTGCTAATGAAAACCCTATCTCCCTCACCAATATAAAGCTTGCCACTCTGATTTCCCTTCTACAATCCTTAAGAATCGAAAGTATATTCCCAAAATTTGTAAAAAAAAATAAGAAATCTCCTTATTTTCCTCCCTTTCTCCTTTTATAGACTTTACTTGTGAGCAAATTACTTCATCTCAGCTCATCCTTAGAAACATTTGGCCGGGCCCTGCACCATTCCACTATGACGCCCATACTCCGTATTCCACAAGCGTTTTATCTCCGCGTCAGATAAGTTTCACCCTCAGCATGACCGTCGAGATGAAGGCTAAGACCACAGTGGACAGCGGGCCGTGCATAATTGATTCCGTAATAGAGAAATTCTCGAGCGGCACATACAGCACGTGAGCAGTTTTATTCGCAAAGTTTTCTCCGGCTTTAATTTAAATGGCATGCATACTCACGTAAGTGCCCGCCCCTGAAACGGCCATGCATTAAGAGCGATTCTCTCGGGAAAAGTCGGCGCCATGCGACCGCGGTCGTGAACCACGCATCCGACCCATCGTCAACGGCGCTGCTAAGGACTTAAACCACACGAGGATGCATGATTTCTCTGGCGATGCACGCCAGAGAAAGCTTGCCATCAAGGAAAAAAACCGGTGACAGGGACATTCGGCGGTACCTTCTAAAGCACAGAGCAAAGAAGGCGTGGCTTGATGAGAGACTTGATTTCGCGCGCACATTTCATTCTTAAAAAAGTTTAAAACCCTATAACATGGCAGTTAGAATTATTTTTTTTTACATGTCTAGTAATTAATGTTTGGTAAAAGAATAGCTCTCCTCCTGGCACTTACAAAATAAGTAATAATGAATTAACAAACGTGGAATCCACATTAATTGCCATGCGAAAAAAAATTACCTACAAACGTGGAATCCATTAAATATCTTGGAATAAAACTGACACATGATCATTCCTGGGGTAAGCACATTCGTGAAATAATGGGTCAAGCGAATCGTAAACTGGGATTCATCAATAGAGTACTGGGTAAATGTGGCGATCGTGTACGAGAAATTAGCTATTTTTCCCTTGTTAGACCTCATTTGGAATATGCTTCCAGTGTATGGGATCCCTACGAAATCGGTCTAAATGATGGACTTGAACATGTGCAGCGAAGATTGGCAAGATTTGTAAAGGGACGGTACGATAACATTATTAGCGTAACCAGTCTATTATATGAATTAAATTGGGAATCATTGTCAGATCGCAGGTTGAAATTTGGACTTAATCCCTTGAACAAATTCCAAGACCATATTTTCAGTGATGATATTAAAAAAATTTGGCGAATCCCAGCTTACTATGGTAGACTGGACCATAATCAACAAATTAGAGAAATTGATTGCCGACCTGACAGATTCAAAATGTTATTTTTTCCTCGTACAATTAGGAATATGATAACGGTAAATATATCCAATAAAAGTGTAGCAATGGATAAAATTGGTAGCTGCATGTTGGTATATGGACTTGAAGCTAGCCCAACTAACAGCATGTTTTTGCATGTTTGCTTTGCCATTTTTATCTTTTTTTTAATAGTGAAGTTTAGAACAGTATATAAATACTAATCATTTTTTATACATGAGTTGTAGTGCATGTTTGGTGAGAATTTACCCCCTGCCACACACCTTTATGTTGGCTTGCAGGGTATTATGTAGATGTAGATATACTTGAGACATTTAAAGCTAAGTGATTGATTACGATAAGTATAAACCTTGAAGTTCCCACCAGTTTGTAAATTAAATAAGCTTCAAGTTTATATATAAATTAATCCAAAAAAGCGTCTTACGGACCATATAAAATTATAAACATACAAATTTGATGATCCACATTTCAAAACAGCTTTTCTTTAGCATAAACGATGCGTAACAAGGATTCTAGGCAAATCTGTTGAGGGAGTACGAGGCAGAAGTCTACTGTAGACTTGTCAGGACACATTTAGAATATGCCGTTAGGATAAGGGATTCATACGAGGTATGTATGATAATGATATTAGAGCGTGTGCAAAGGACATATGAGCAAATATCGTCACAGGTCGTTACGATAATTTTAATAGAAGAACTAGGATAGGAATTACAATCAAAACGCAGATTAAAATTTAGGCTAAAATTTAAGTGAATTTGAAGCTGATGTTTGCAGATAACTTTAGAAATATATTGAGAATCCCTGCGTATATTGCTATAGTTGATCAGATAAACATAATAAGAGAGATAGATTGTCGTACCGATAAATTCAAAATGCGATTTTTCTCGCGTACTGCGTAAGAGAGCGTATTAGGCAGCATAGAAAAGGTAGGTAGGTAGGTAAAAAATTTGTGGAGCAGTCTGCAACACATTGATGCTTTGGATTTCTTAAAACACGCATGTTAGAGAAGTAGAAAGAAATATATGTAGAGATATACCTTTACAATCAGTAATCACTTCATTGGATGTAGATATTAACCATTTAGTAGCACAATACTCATATATCTAACACGTTTCCATGTAATTGTAGGAGGAATCCCCAAACCCAAATGTAAATGATGCATGTTAGATGGTCTACAACCCCTGCCACACACCCTCGCGATGGCTCGCGGAGTATAAAATCGATGTAAATGAAGGGATGGCAAGAAGGTGCTCGTGGTTTTATTGCAAAATTATATTCCATCTTCTACGATAGCGTTCAACCTGAATATTGATCTGGATAATAAGATTTAACAAGTGCTAAATCCAACGGAGAGTAAGATTCACACATTAGGGCAAGAGGGTACATGGGGCAGCTCCTTTCCATGTCCCATCTCTCCCCTCCCAGGAAATCTAGTTACCTAAGAGTCTCCGATCGGTAACCCAACGCTCTATTCATTGGTTACGCCCACACCCCCCATCCTCCACTCATTCTCCAAAAATCATCAAAAGAGTTTATTCCTGAGGAAAGAGGCCTTAGCGTCTTGTGCAAATTATGGACCGCTATTATGAAACAGCGAGGAGAATTATAAAAGAAAGGAGCAAGAGCAGCGGTGTCAACAAGCACTGACAACAATTTAACAAATATTTGAATCACTGCAGCTAATTCATCGTAAATATCCAAAATACAAATATTGTGTCCTTTTCGTGTACCAGCAAAATCAAAAAGAGGTGGGGAGAGCATTCCATAATAAAAGGAAAAATAAGTTTTATTGGTAAAACATCTGAAACTTAAATGTCCTTAGGCCTTCGTATAATAAAGAGTTATTTTTTCAATTCAGTAGAGAAAAGGTACCCTGTGGGTCTTCAGAATTCCATTACAAATATTTTTTCTCGTTTTCGAGAAAGACAGAGCGTACGCAAACGGTGGTGACCAGACCAGTCATTTACAAAAACTTTAGACGATTTAGAAATCCCTGAAAAAAACATCCCGCACATCCTCGAATTCATCTCTAACTCGCAAGAGGCAACGAAGAGGGTTACAGTGATTATGAACGGGATCAAAGCCGGAAACTTGAGAAGAGATAATGAGAGGAGGGGTGGAGGAGGTGGAGGGGGGAGAAAAAGGGAGGAAACTTCCGGGGGAGGAGAAAAGACGAAGTAGAAAGGGAGATATGGAAAAAAGAAGGAGAAAGGGTATAGAAAGGAAAGTTAGGAAGGATAAGGCCGGAAAGGGAAATTAGGGGAAATATGAGAGGAGAAATGGGCGCAGAAGAAAGGGTGTTTCAGGGGGTGGGAAGAGCAGGAGGATGGGGTGAGGTTCATCACGTTATGGAGGTAGGGTTGCCAACCCTTCTGTTTTTAACGGGAGTCTCCCGGAATTGGACTATAATTTTAATAACAATGTGCTCAGCAACATTGTCATCTAAAATTGTTAAATATCAGATCATTAACCCGTGAAAGAGATTCATTGAAAAAAACGCAATATATTTTGGGAGCGATACACAGGTGGCTCCTTCTACAAGTCGAATTATAATGCTTTTGAATTTCCATTAGAATGACCAAAATTTTCCTGGGGAAAGCGGTCAATTAGAAGCCGCTACCAAGAGCCTTTAACAATTCCTACGAAGAGGGGTGAAGGTTATTTGGGAAATAGAACGTATTATTCCTCTGCCCATTACGCAGTTACCTAATGACACGCAAAGACATATTTTGTAAAATATGCTAATCTATCTGGTTGAGGAGAATTATTTGTATAATAATCAATTATCATATCTTAATATTTCAAGGAAATGATCAAATAAAAGTTTCCAATAGTTTGTCAACTTATGTCAATGTAAGTAAAACTAAGAATTTTACTTAACCGTATGCTTCAATTAACAGTATATTGGACTGTTATTATTCAAATAAAATGTCGCATGAATATAGAACACTGAATAAAATATTAACAAATAAAAGGACATTTCCGTTATTCTAAAGATGGCTCCAAGGAGCCGGCGTCGAGGGCAATATAAAATTGCTAACTGTTGTTTTAAATAATATTAAAACTAAAAAACATAGAGTAAGCTATAAAATGAATTTCTGAAATGATTTTTAAAAATTATCTTTTTGGTCTTAGCGAATGGATATAATTACTGGAGCGGAGGTGAATGCGTTAAGGAAGGTGGGTAAAAGTCCTGAAAATTATCTGACCAGCTAGTAGATTCATTGTCATCAAACTAAACATGGCGTCCGTTTATTAAAGAATGCAAATTTTAGGGTGGCTGTAATTATGCTCTAGTTTTAAATCTCTCCCGGGATGACTCACCCGTGGAACGGAAAACTCTCGGAATTGACTCCTCACGAGTTGGCAACCCTATACGGAAGAGAGGGGGCGTGGAGGGTCAGGGGGTGGGGGGGAGATGGGGGGGGGAGATGGGGGGGGGAGATGGGGAGGGGCGAGGAGATGATTGTGAGGAGTGGAGTTGAGGGAGGAGAGGAGGGCGTGGTGTTGAAGGCGCGTCGAGGTATGTGATGGCTCGTAATGAATGTAAGAATGAAGAGGAGACGAGAAGGGGCTCGATGGCTAATGGAATGTGGGGGAGGGACGAGAGGGGGAAAGGGGCGGTGGGAAGGCCCTGGGGGCAGATGTAAGGGAGTGGAAAGGGACGAGTGGAAGCAGTGAGAGAGGGGCAGGGTGTCGGCGAGGGAGCCCTGAGGCAAGGCCGTGGGAGGGGACGCGGTATCGACGGCCGCAAGATAGCGCTGGGAACACTTTTGTTGCCTCCGGACAATTATTTGCCCACCTCCCCCGGGGGACGCTGCCATCGAATGCATTAGCCATCGGTGCCCGCGGGGATGAATTCGCCATCGGCGATATCCCCCACAATGCATTGCTCCCCGCGTGGAAGTTGGTCGAACAAAACGAAATGGTGCGCAAGGCCACTACTACAAGGGGCAATATTATTCGATCGATGCTCAGCGTCGATAAGAATGCGAGAGGCGTTGAATGGGTGACGCCAGGGGGGGGGGGCACAAACAACGGAATCGCGGAACGGGGACGATCGCATATGTATCTCCCATTCATGAATCGGCCGCTGAATTTTGGGCCCGTCTGAAAAAAAAATCCTCGTTCGAAACGGACTAGAAAATTTTTCCTTTTTTCGTTCTCTCTCACCGAGACCTATTTCGCATTTGTGCATTTTATCTAAATTGAATCTTCGCGGTCATTGTTCATTTTTTTTGGTTCAGGCCTTTTCCATGTTCCGCGACGCAGCTTCCATTAAAAGCACTGTAAAAAAATTGACAAAAAATGGTCCCAAGTGTAGAGGTCATTGCCGATAAAATATTTATTCTAAATTTAGGGTCGTGAATATTTCGCGCTCTTTTCCTCTACTGCTGAATCATGAAGCTGTCGCATGCAATACTTTAAAGGATATGCACTTCCTCAATTTTTAGAAGCATCATTGGCTTCATTTTCCAGCTCACTTCAGTGGAAATCCATTCCTGAATATAACAGTTCAAAAGCTTATCATTGAAGTTATTTCGTTCGTCAATTGCATTTCTTTTCTTATCGTTTCCACCTCACCCAAATCAAAAATAGTCTGTAACTGCAATGAAGAAAAATTATAACAACTGTAAATCGAAATTCGAACGTTTGGCCTAGAGAACGAGTATTCATAGAAAGATCATTACTTCCGGATTTCCCAAAACGAAATATTCTGACTCATTTTACCACATCATCCACTGACATTGCGGAGTTGAACAGATTTAGGGCCATATTCATAATCTCAACTAGAGTCTCTCTTCCACTACTTACGTCCTAAAGTTGGCATTACTCTTTAGCGACACGCTATATACCGCTTCTAACCATATCGAGAAGAATATTTGTCCCATTTTGATCTCGTAATAGAGATTTTATGACCTAAGCAGTAGAAGTAAGACTGTAGTTAATATTCTCTCAACTCAGATCAAGATTAACTCAGTTCTTTGCGTCACGCTGAGAAGTAGTACAACCTTTTCAGACAGAATCTGTGAACCTATTTGACTCGTTGTAGGACGTAAGCAGTAGAATCGAGACCTTAGTTGTGACTCTGAAAGGCACTTGGAGTTGATTGCGTGTAAAAGTAAGTATTCAGTGAAAAATCTGTGTTGTAGATGTGAATTATATGCTGAGAAATTTTATTACCAGCTTCAGTCTTCAGCCCAAAATTTGATTTGATTATGCGAGGGTGGAATCCTCAAACACGTAGTCTGACGGCACTTGAAGACCAAGATGTAGACACATTCTTTGTACTGTACGCTGCATCGGAAAAACAGTTAGCATGACACCACACAACTTGCGCTTATCTTGAAGCTTCTGCCTCATTACCAGAATTTTGAACCCACAGTATAACCCCCAACCCTCTACACCTTCACGCAGCTCGTTGAAGTATGTGTAAGCAGCAAATGGTGACGCAGGAATTCACCTTCCTCTATAATGGTCATAGCAATGACGAAACTTTGCATGGTATTGTTCCGAAACCTAAAACACTCGCAGAATTAGTACGAGATAAATTTGGAGGTCTTTAAGATATAGCAGTAGAGGAGGTTCAAATGGAAAGGCAAGAGGATGAAAAAGAGATAAACTTGGTAGGAGAGAAAAAGATATAGGTAGAAAATTTTTTAAGAAGTTAACGACAGTGGATGCTGAACGTTTCTTGCGGAAAAGATATGACAATGAGGATGAGAAGGTTGAAGGAGGAATTCAATGTAAGAAATGCGGGTTGAGTAGGAAAAAAGTTCAGAGAACATGCATGAGTGGAGAATATCAACCTGAAATTACCCACAAACGACCGAATTTTGGTGGAGAACTTACAAAATGGAAATCACACATCATTTTGGTCATAAATTAGAGCATTGCATAATGGATTTTTGTTGATAGTAACGGAATTCACAAAATAACGAATACTTACACGCAAAAACGTTTTGAAAACTCTGTATTCTCCACTATCAATGTAAGCCAAATTTTAAAATATGAAAGCACTTATGCCATTCCAAGACTTCAACATTGAAACTTTAGATTCTTTTACTTATGAAATCGATAAAACATAAAATAAATCCACATGTAAATCCAATGCTCGGCAAATAAAACCTCTATCAACACCTTTTCCGTATTTTACATTTGCATTGGCGGCAAAAAATGTGGGGAGATCTGGAGTGTAGCAGCAGGCAGGATCAAAAACGTTCCAGCGGAATTCTCATCCGTAATGATGTTTGCGTGATTCCTTTACAAATCCAGGCGCGGGAATATTCAATAAAAAATAAGCGCCATCGAAAAATGCTAGCATAAATAAAAATTCAACACGGGTCCCACAACATTTCGAAAATAAATAAATTGGAAATGGAGTTTGCAAGGACGATGCTTTGTACCGACTGACTATACCGTACTCGTTTCAAGAAATGCCAGCCCATTGCCTGAAATATTTGCTCATACGCATTCATGTAACTCATTGACAGTGAGGATGAGCAAATCTCATTGCCACTATACATTTGCGAGACGTGATTTGACTTGGAGAGTCGTACTTGACTCGCATCTCATTTAAACGCATTTTCGACTGGGCCAACGTTTTTTCAGTGTCAACCTTGGGCAAGTCTGTGTCGATCTTAACGTGTCATTTTCCATATGGTTTATCATAAACTGTGAATAAACGGGTGTTTGTAGGTATGTAGCGAGGAAATTTCAATTCGTTTTTGCTCGCCAAAACTTTTCATCTAAAGTAAACTAAAATGCATTAAAATAAGCTATAAACGTCCTTCCAACAATTACCCACTAATTTGCTCCACTAGTTATATACGCTTAGTGTACATGCGTGAAATTTAAGATCCATACATTTTTTTATATGGATATATTCCTTCAAAAATATATTTACGTATTCTCGATAATTAAGGTAATCACAAGATCAAATGAATAGAAATTATAGAAAAAAAAATTGGCCGAACGTTTACACTTTACTGAATCATAAAATAAGAAAATGTAATCCAACATTTTTTTCCAAAAGATACACAATAATCAATTCAGCCAAAAAAAATCTTTAATAACAAAATACCTGGATTTGGCTTTTAATGCCTACAGCTAGGAGCAGCACGACTTGAGTCAGCGCTATCAGAAGCAAGAGCAAGAAAATCCTTGAATTTTCTTTCTGAAGCTTCGAATGCATGGATGTGGGATTGAGAAGCTCATTAACTTCCCCTTTTTTTACACGCCTGTATTTAACTCCTCGCATGTTCTGACTCCCTTCAAACGGCTATCTTACTTCAAATATATGTCCTGATATTAACTACACTGGCGTTTCCGAATATGCATTCCTTGCCACTCACAAAGTAAACTTTGAAAATGTGAATTCACCTTTCCCAACATGCATTAAAAATGATCATGTAAACTCAGGAGTATATTATACAAGAGCCATATCAAATGAAAAATAAATCACACCTCGCTTAGTAATGCTTCTGGCCGAGTATTGCGGCATACAACATACGCCTCGATGAACAAAAATCCTTGATTAAAAAAAGGGTACTACGCCAGGGATGTAAAGTGTAATTACGTACCCTTCAAAATTAACAGAAAAAATGCCTAATTAGAATTTACGGCAGATTTCAGCACAGAAATACGTCACTAATGCAGCCTTTAGATCTGATGATCTGCAAGTATTCACCCTTCATAATTTTCGGAATTAATGGCTACTTATGATTTAACGCATATTTTTACTTTGTTATACGCCGGTAATGACGCTGTACATCTGATATCTGATCCCGTGACTACATTAATAGTTTTTACATGCTCTACAATAATAAATGTTATCAGGCATGTGCTAAGAGGTATAAAGAATGACCATAAAATTAATTCTCTTGAGTTTTACATTGTGCAATTTCTCCATAATTCTGTAAGAAGAAAGTCACTTCGGAAATTCCACTTGAAAATAAAATTTAACGACCCTGGTTTCGACACATACCAAAGTACGTGATAGTATTAAGCAGCCCCCTGAAGCTTAATGCTATCGCCTTATAGCGAAAGCGTACCATTCGTGTACGGTTTCAGTGTTTCGCCACCAGCTGTCGCTACTGCCTAATGATGCTAGAATTTTTCTGGATGCATTGCTTGCATGTGAAAACATTGGTTAGTAATGAATTGTTTCATTATTTAGTGGCCAGTTAGCGTAATTTAGATTGTGGCTATTTCAGCAAGAAAACATTTCCAACTCTTGCGCTATTGTTACTGTGAGTCTTTGTCAAAGAAAACTAGGACAATGCCTAAAGAAGTGTGGTGTACTGTTGTCACATTCATCTTCAGCCTCGTTATATTAAGAATTAAAACCATATTTTTTCGTGGCATTTCACGTATATATAACCATAAATAACGATTCATCGTATTTCTATTATTATGTAACTGATCTATATTGCGACACGCTAAGGTTTCATGATAAAAATAAAAAAAACTGTAGTTAGTACAAAGCCCATATTTGTACAAAATTTTGCCCGTGCTGTGCACAATACTCAAAAATGATTTTCTTGGTAATATATACACTGTTTTCACAGTTACAACAGTTTGAATAAAATATGTTAAAATGTCGGAATTTGGACCCCATGGCCCGAATTCCGACACAGATATGCTTCTAATTCCGACAGTGTGTGGTTCGTAAGTTTAAGAGCTAAAAAGCAAGTAGCAAAGTAGAAAACTGTAATGAAATAAGTTTTATTTACGCAAAAGAAAGCAATAATTTCATAATAAAGCGTTCATGACAATACTTGAAAATATTTTACTAGTCATTTTTCAACAATGTTGTAATTATTTCCTGGCATTTGCATAACATAGTGTTCAACTACGATACTTTTTAGCTTTTTAAAGTAATATTTCACGAGCATGCGTTTTAATTTCATGGCTCTACCTTGGTTCATTCTCTGAGCCCTTCTCTTTGATACATCCATGCGTCTAAACAAAAATAACTTCATCAACTTTCTACCAGCTAATCCTGCGTTTTCAATGAAATTATGTGTGATTCCATTGATTTCACAGTAGGCATAGACCCTTCTTCTCAGTCGACCAGTTACTGGCATCCCTACCTCTCGGAAAAAAAATTCTCCGGCATAATTCCTTCTTTTGATCACAAACCAAAAGAGCAGACGACCAATATTTTTTTATCATATTATTTTCTGAATTAAGAAAATTCGTGCATAACTTGCAACAGTTATTTCAATGAATTTTCGTTCTTCTCATTAAATATTTTTATGTAAGGAAACAGCTAATCATTGATCTCTGAAAAACCACAATAGCTGTTTACAAAAGTAGCACATAATTCAACGATCTCCGGTACTGTTATGTGCGAGTTAAACGGAAATTAAGAGCCGCTAGTCCTTATTCCGACACCTGTCGGAATTAGGGAATCCACGATCTTTCTAACTCATTCTTGAAATTCTCACTGTGTATCCATTATTTCTCCTAACTATGCATGCTGCACTATACAGCAACAATAGGCTGCTAAGCGATATAAAATATATATCACTTTCGAAAAATGAAACACAGGAAATTGGTTAAAATGACACCTCAAGACGCACGCCTTTCGCACTAGAACACAAAATGTGCACTAATACAACGAGCGCCACACCTAGAACAAGGTAACTTTTTGTGTCTCCTCGTTGATAGACGCCAGTCCCATATTTAATGACAACTGTCCACCAATTTCAGTACTTTTAACAATGCACCCGGGTGTCGGAATTATTCCCGTGTCGGAATATGGCGTAGGTACCTTATATCATCCAGATATCCACCCATCTATTATGTGGTTAGATTTCTCTGTAGGAAATTCAGAAAATTTGTACACTGCATTGATTGTTCCAGTTCTTTGGATTAATACAAATCTTAAAGTGACGTCAATATGCTAGCATTGTTGAATTCTAGGAGTTCTATTATAAAGAAAAATAACCTTTACATTATGCTGAGGCAAGTGGAGCATATCCTTATTAGCAATATAATGTTTCTAGATTGCTATTCCAGAACATTAGAATTATGTTTGGACAATATGTGTTTTACATTTCCCTTTGAAACACATGGGACTGATATGATAACACACATTTTACATTATTTCATTTTAATGAGACTTAGGCAGCAGTATAAAAGAATAAATGCCGACTTAATTTTTAAAAAATCTGTCTACCGAAAAATCCTCTCATTTTCATAAAACATGATGCAATTTAAAATTTTGTTTTGCATTTTAAATTCAATGTGTTTAAAAATGTTTTGTTTGACAGTAAAATAAAATCAGTATCTTCTCCGAATCATGGATTTCCTTGTCTCATCTTATCTCTCTGTATCACGTAGGAATTTTCTGAATATGTTGAGTGAGCTTGAAATGGTAAAAATGCACGTTATAAGCATAATGAGTTAATTCTTTTACGCATTTTTAATAATTCGTGCATTAACTACATTATTAATAATTGCTTCTGAATGTATATGATATTTCCACAACGCTTGAATAGTTTTTTAATGTCGTTAAAGTGCTGTGAAGGTAAAGCGGAAATATGCCTCAAAGCATGAGGTTCTTAAAGTTATAAAAGGATACTCTTTATCAAAGTAATTTTATAACACTATCACGCATGTTGAAGACAAAACTCAAGCTTATGTTTTTATTAGGTACTACACTTATAATTGGCATTAAAAGGGTTTAAATTAAATTGTAATTAGCGCGTGTCAACTTTTCCTTAAAGGTTCGAATTAAAATAATTGAAATTTACTGGTTAAAAATGCTTATTTTACTTGAATATTTTGATGATGTGATATTAAATATAAATACTAAAATGTTCTTCCGTTGGTATTATCTCCTATTAACAACACTTTGCCTCTCTGTTTAACTTACTTTGATTTTTAAGGATTCTGCGAACCCCTATGCACCTATAAATGTCACAAAAAATTGGTGCGCCTCCTATGACCTAATCATACGTAACAATATGAAACTTAGAGAGAATAAGAAGCAAACTTAGCAATGTTCAAACGCTTCTCTGCATTATGACGAAAGAAGCTGAGTTAATTTCAAATGCACCATAATGTTTTGTTCCAAAAATTCAAATATAGATGTGAGTTTTGTGCACTTTTCACCCACGTTTTCCACCCACTTGCAACGTAAAATTAATTTTTTTCGCGGTGGATAGAAATTGAAAAATTAGTACGAGTAGATAAGGTGTACTTTGCTTGGGTTTCAAATTTTTGGGAACCATATTTTCATTCCTGCAACTCTTTAAATTAGATTATTTCAGTGCAACGCTCAAAAGCTAGCATCGCTAGATGCTAGCGACAACTTGCGGCGGAAGAAGTAAACCGTACACTAAGGGTACGAATTTCTTTGTTGACATTCCTATCCTACATATTAATCCGTGGTATTAAGTATCACGAAAGATGTCAAAATAAATTTTAAACAACACTTTATAGAGTGTTATTTATATCATTTATAAATGTTATTTACTCACGGATTCTACTCTCACACTGAATATATCCTTACAATTTTTGACTACGAATAAAAAAAATTTTAAATCACCAAATATTGTGTAGAAGCACAACAGAATGATGCATGGGTGCAAACCAAAGAAAAAATAGCAAATTAAAAGAAATGTAAAAATTACATTATAAACAATGTTTTAATATAAAGTGTCAATAAGTTGAATAAAATAAGAATTCGTTGTCATGGCTACTACCCTAAAAAAGCTATAGAAAGTAAATAATTTGTAGCCGAGCTACGAGATATAATACAGAAGAAATTTTACAGGATTAAATATTTTCTGAGTACCTATCTAAATAAAAGTTATCTTTGGACTATTCTATGCAAAATCGCGTAATTCATATATATGATACATATGATTGACATACATTACATTTAACCAGCAAGTGAGGTCTGTAGCGTGAAAAAGACAATCGGAAATTTGTGGGTTCGAATTCCATATCGGGCGTGGATGTTTTTGATGGAATTAATGTAGGAATTATATTAAGTTGATAGAGCAGTTTGAGTTGATTGAGATCTTAATGAGCTATTGCAACATAGGCCAAGATGCTATAGTCTTAAAACCGAGTTGTACAGTACACCACAATAAGCATTCCATCTGTGCATTCTAAACTTAGAAAAAATTGTCCCCTTATTGAATTCAACAAGTAAACTTTCAATAAAATTGCCGACTGCTTTAGGATTCATTTGGAGTATTTTTCCGCTATTGAATGAAATGCTATGAAAAAGTATAAACAACTCCAATTTCATTTTTAAAATACATACTAAAGGTGCTGTATCAAAGACATTCATATGGAATTACTGTACGTGTTCATCCTTGTTTCTCCAATAAAGTCATCCACACAGCATCTTTTTTTGCACAAAAACGCGATTTAATTTTCTATGTTCATAAACCATTCTTTCTATGTATATGTACGTATTTTTATAAATATAGATGTCTGCTAGTAAATTACGAGGAAAAGTAATAAGCAATATTCTTTGTGTGCTGGCAATGGTGTTCCTTCCGATAGATGTCATCAAAGAATTTCTACGCGTCAGAATGCAGCCATTAGGACACAAAACCAAGAGTGTTGCAGAACTAAATAATTACCTTGTGGTGCGGTGCAGAAAGAAGTTTCCACGGACGTCACATGGATATTGCACTGCCGTTGAAGACAGGCGTAAATGGGCTGCTCCGCACTCCTGCAGTATGACAGCCTCTCCCGCCTCGCTGACAGCGGTGCATGTGAGACTCTCGCATTGCGGGAGGCGCTGAGGATTCCCGGACGCTGTACCTGGCTGCTTGAGTACTCCCCTACACAGCATAGACTGGATTGCAAATGCGGAAATGCTCAGTGAGATTGTGTGGAAGCTATGTTAACCTCCTTGGCATGTGACGTAAATTACTCTCATTCACCAGTTCTACCTATCATGGCAGTTTACTCCAATTCTGAAGCTTGTAAAATATTATTTCCTTTGATCACACCGCCAATTGCCAATGATGACCAGGGGAGTTGTGTTTGAAACAGTCGAGATTATTTCGAATAGGTAACCAAGGAGTCACGTGGTATAAACAAGAATGGCTCGCAAATTTGATGCGTTAAAACCACTGATTACAACCTCATTCATTTTTTCCACTTGTGTTTTATCTCATTCGTGGATCTTTAGCCGAGGGAGATGAGAAAAACTCAAGTGAAAACAATTTTTCATAATGTAACGAGCGATTCAGAGAAATAAAATTTGCAAACCATTCGTGTTTGTACCACGTGACTCCTTGGTTACCTATTCGAGATAACTCCGAAGGTTTCAAACACAACCCCCCAGGGGAGTGTGCTTGAATTATTCGAGATTGATTCCGGTACAGTACAATGTAAAAACAATTTAGTGACTCCTTAGTTACGTACCGAAATTAATGCCTAAAGATTTAAGCAAACCCCCTAATACGTGAATCTTTAATGCATGAAGTTAAGCCATTTTCTCCACCTTGACCATGAAAATAGGTCACTATTTCATAAATACCTTACTTTCAATTTGAATTATTGAGTATAATGGTGGGAATAATATTTAAAATAATATCATAAAGCCGAAATAAGGCACATTTGTAAATTGGACAATATAAATACATAGAAGAATACGAGAAAAAGATAATGGAAGAATAATACAAGCTGCATGAATGAGAAAAGAATAGAAAAAATAGCAAAGGACCATATATAAACATGACAACCATCCCCAGGAAGACCAAAGAAAAGACGGAGTGATATGTTCCCATTGAGTACGAAAACGATCACACAATTTGACTATAAAAGACGGCGAAAAAGAAGATATATAATAGTACATGTCAGTTTGGATGTGAAATGATTAAAATTAATCAACAACTCGTCACTGCGTGACCTGAAGTATGTCCTTTGCTCAAAAAAACTCAATCGCCGTCAAGAAATACTACATTGAAATAGTTGGGATGATAATAACGTTGAGTTTAAGAGGATTTTTTGTAGTTAAATCCATAAGTACCCATAAAAACCAGAAAATTACCTAGTTCTGAATAAACACAAAGTAATATAATGGCAAAATAAATTCGTTATCAATAGAACATTTATATTTCTCTGACAAATTTAAATTTCAGTTGCAATACAATTATCATAGTAGACCTGAAGTTGGTTGTCATCACTTCTCTCAGACGACCAATATAATTCTCAATATCAAAGTAAATATCTGGAGTGTTCTCTCAAAAAGTAAAGCAGTTCACACCAATTATGATACGGAAGGAAGTGAGTTCATTATTTGGAATGTTTGACAAACCGCCGTAAAACTGTATGCAAAATCTTATGTGAATATAACGACACACAACGATACTCCAGCATATCAAATCCGGACTTTTTAAGCCCACTATACGAATAGGGCTAGTTGTATGGAGCAGTCCAATTACTCTGAAATGTTACGACGCATCCCACACAAAATACCGATAAGTGAGGCAAAAGCACCATCATTAGTCGCTGCACTAGCATTCGAATTCATCATCATTAGTCGCTGTAAGGTGGAAACCCGTTCCAGGTGAAGTCCCAAGGGGAAATCGCTACCTCTGGGCGCATGAGCTTCCGTGCATGATGATTGCAACTCTGAGGCCCAAATAAATTGGCTCCCTCTGGCTCCGGAAATCACATCGTCACAAGGCAGGTCAAGAGGCATCCTCTCCACGTCTACCTTTCGCTAGCAATTGCTGGGGAGAAGTTTTCCTTCACCAGGTAACAGAACCAAGGAGTTTACGTTATTTATCCTTTTTTCGGGAGCCAGTTTCATGGAAGTGGACACTCTGTTCCTAGGAAGAAAAGCGTCACAATTTCATCTATGAAAATAATTTTCAAACCCTAAGGTTAAGTCACATAGGAAGATCCCACATTTTTCAAACTATTACTTCAGAAAACGTGATTGACTTTTCAAAATTAACAAGGTTATCAAAAATAACTTTAGCGAAGATGAAAGAAAGAACCAATAGCAATTATTACTGTCACTCATATTGTAACTACTCCAACCATGGTTTCAACAAACAAGTAAATTGTCAAGGTATTTTCCTCTCTGCTTATTATTTTGCATGGTTCCAAGAGACTTATCTTGTAACGCTTAGATGCGTAAATGCTGTCAATTCTTCTTTGCATGCTTGCATGTCCTTTAACTACAAATATTTGCATAAGACTTGTTCAGAGTCTGTACCGAATGTCGAACGTTAGCAATTAGAAGCTATATTGCTTGCGGAACTGCTTTGCATCTTTGTTCGATTCATTAATATTTTTCAAACTTGTAATGTAATCACTAACGTTAGGTCAGTACGCGGAACGTTAGTGCATGCCTGTTGGTGAGCCACCTCTATGCACACCCGTACGGTAGCTTGCAGGGTACTAATATTTTTAAATTATATGCCATATCCTCGCAATTGTGGCCAAAATAAAATTGCAAATATCATCATATTCCTCCATTTTTTTGCACAACTTTGAGTGCATTTCGCATGTCGCTCTTAATACCATGTACACTCCCAGAATGTCAGTCCCGTTTCTTTATGGAGTTTACACAGACCTGTCGCACAGCCAGGAAAATACAGCAGCAAGATTTTTTCTGTTCTTTGAGTGGATTGAGGTCAAATTTGCTAAAATGTTTTCAAGCCCTCATTGGTTACTTTCAAGGAAAGTCTCTATCACTGTCCATGATAATCCGGGTTGAGAAAAGAAGAGCCCGTATGTAACTCGTGCGCTTGCTGCTCAACACATTTATCTCAGGGTACAGATATAATTCGTAAGGCCTGTGATTAATGGATGCACTTCTTTCATTCTAAAAATTGGGGAATTTACTGCATTTTCTTTGCAATGATTAGCGCTGATCAGGTCAGAATATTATACATTCACAGGGAGGGCAATTTTAATCTTTTCCAAGATATGCATGTACTTTGTCATCATCATCTATGGTTTTAAGTCTGCCCCGGACTTAACGTGCTTCAGACCGAGAGGAAAGATATAAAGATGGGAATGAAAGGGTGAGGAGAAGCCTGGCTTCAGCACATATAGGCTGCTCTTAAAAAACGGCATCAAGGGGGCCACGACTAAAAGTTACATCCGACATAGAGAATACTGAATTCAAATGCTCTCCAGAAGCACTCAAAGAAGGGGCCGGCTAAGTGATGAAGATTATCATCCACTGGCGGGATTCGAACCAGGTCCCTGGTGGTTGAAGGCCAGTACTCCAGCAAATACACCAACCCGACTGTGCCCGAAGTTATGTCTCACTAAGAGAGAGGAATGTTAATTAGCAGACATCCGATAACGAGGCCTCAACAGTGTTGAAAGAGGTTTTAGGAATATACTGGTGCCACATCTACGATTTCAGCATCATTAAAAACAAATACCTACCGACACACCAACTTGCTTCGCTGCAATCGACCTCAGCTAAGGACATAGTATTAGCTAAAAGTAGCGGCACAGATTCTCGATAAAAATTCCAATTCCGATTAAAATTTCATTCCGGCGATTCAAAATAACAATAAATGTTCACTCTTTTCATTTACAACTTAATAATTAAAGATTATTTTCGTTTTGAAACATTCGCAAAATACATTTTTGGCAACAGGAGTGCCTCATGTTTACTCATTGACACGCATTTAGTGCCCAAAATATTCAACGACATCAAAACGGGAACCACTGAAAATCACCATTGGCCATGAATGGAGTGATTTTGGTTTCATTTATTAGGGCGAGCTCACTGAGGAGTTAAGCTGGAATTAAGGAGTCGATTAATTTACGGTGTTCATGAAACAAGTAGGTACCCCTGGAGAGCATCCAGCGAGAGATATCCTGACCAAAATAGCCCTCATTTCTGGTTGATATCTTCAAAGTAATCTTGAATGGATATCTTTAAGGACAAGAAATAATGAGACTAAAGAGCAGAATGTGTCGAGACTTGGGGAAACAAGAGCTTCAGACAAAAAATCGGCAAATGACTGTAAATTGGCATCATTCGATTTCATTTTTTAAGGTAATTGATACTAATATAGTTAGCCGGGAAGCTGAAAAATGAACGAAATGTCGAAGAATATCTTAAAAATGATTTTCATCAAGTTGAACATTACGATGCCGAATTTAAATGTTTTCCCCTTTTGGAAAGTGTCTAATATACTTTCATTATTTCTGTAAGAAATCAAAGAAGACGACATCTTCTCAGCATAATATTGAGTTAATACAGGATTTAGAGCAATGGTATTAGAATTAGGCTTCAACCTGCTCCTACTGCTGTGGTCATACCTATCTGCATCTACGTCATGTACTGCGAGTCACCATAAGGGTGAGTGGCAGGAGCTGAATATCACCAAACTTACACTACTTACATGCAACAAGCAAGCAAGAGCTACACACCATGGAAACATGACAGATGAGTCACACGGACGAATATGGTTAAATTCGTAGACACATACTCTCTAAACTATTTTAAATGAAAGCAGTACCCTGAGACATACAAAACACCAATGACCAAGGCCGGATTTGAACCCATGACTCTTTGGTCGCCATGCCAACGCCTTACCGAATCTTGCAATCCGGCACACAGATGATTGATAAAATACGACTTTGAGTTTTCCACTTCCATTTACCGAAGTCATCATCATCATTAACGGTCAACAATCCTAAGATTGGTTTGATGCACCCCTCCACTCCATTCGTCTATCGACCCACCTCTTCAGGGTAACGTAATTCCTCTCTTTTACATCCTATCACAACTTCTTCCATATACCTCATGTGAGGCCTACCTTTTTCATTCTTCCCGTTCACTTTTCCCTCGAAGATTAGCTTCATCAACCCATCGTGTCTTAAGATATGACCGATTAAGTTGTCTAGTCTTCTTTTGAGAGTTTTCAGCAGCCTTCTCTTTTCTCTCACTCTTCTTAAGACTTCTTCGTTTGCCACTCGGTCGATCCAGTTTATCTTCATCATTCTTTGGTAGAACCACATTTAAAATGATTCCAGCCTGGACATCTCTGCTGCTGTTATAGTCCAAGCTTCGCTTCCATATAGCAGCTTGCTCCAGATATAGGTTCAAATGAAATGTTTTCTCATCTCCACGATCATATTTACAGCTACAAGCAGAATCTTCTTTAGTTATAAATGCCCCTTTCGCCTGGTAAATTTTACTAGCAATTTCTCTTTTCATTCGTTCCCCAAGGTTGCGTAGTAGGTCCGCTTCTATTTCTTTTATACATAAACGATTTGGGTGCCGCAGCAGATAGTAGTAAGCTTAGACTTTTGGCAGACGATGCGGCAGTGTATAGGGCTATAACAAAAGAAGAAGTCTGGAAATCGCTAGAATCGACAAAAGAGCGATGTTACTTTTCAATAGTTAGGCCCCACCTTGAGTATGCAGCCAATGTATGGGATCCGGATGAATTAGGTTTGATCAGAGTACTAGACAGTACGCAGCGTAGAGCAGCTAGGTTCGTTAAAAGGTGTTACGATAGGTTGAGCAGTGTTTCAGAATTAATACAAGAATTAGAGTGGGAATCATTATCAGAGCATAGGTTAAAGTACAGATTAAATCTATTAGAGAATTTTCAATCGGATAGCTTTGCTGAAGATTTTAGGCACATATTAAAAACACCAGCGTATTATGCTAGATTCGACCAGATAAATAAGATTAGAGACATAGATTGTCGTACCGATAGATTCAAAATGGCATTTTTCCCCCGTACTATAAGAGAACAGAATAGGCAGCATAGCAAAGGGATAGGTAGGGGAAATATTTTAGAGTAGTCTGTAGTGCATGATGCATGTATCCCTTAAATACTATAGATACTAACAATCTAGTTGCACGAGACCCTATAGTTGCTTGTTTGCATGTCAATAGTGCATGATTGGTGATTTTCACCCCCTGCCACACATCCTCGCTGTGGCTTGCAGGGTATCGTGTAGATGTAGATGTCCATCGCTGGTTACTCAGTTTCCCAGGTAACAGTACTCTCAAGTTTTTGTTTTCCTATTTTAACGTTGTTCCTGGCTTCTTTTCTGCTACTGCATACCGAAACCTTAGTTTGCTTTTTATTGATCTTCAGGTGATATCTGGAAATTGTCCTCTCCTTATTTTTATTTGGGTCTTCTTAAAATATCCTTCTGTTTCTGCCATGATGGCTATAATGTCGGCGAATCGCACCATGCTCAGCAGCAGGCAACATTTTAACCAAGGATTACTTTGTTATTACTATATTTTCAAATTTAACTCTTTTGTCACACGAAAGTCAGACTGGGAAAAATTGCAGGAAATATTTAAAAAATAATAATACCCTCGTCCCAAAATGGTGTTAAAATTGAAGGCACAAGGAGAAAAGAAAGTAAGGACTAAGTTTTTGCTCAGCCGAAGGGGCTCAGGTGAAAGCATGCTTGAATTTATCTGTTGGCTGTCAAAATGAGGAAAAGCCAACTTCCATTTGTGTAAAAGGTGGGTATTACACTGGCGGAGGATTTGATCACGTTCAGGAAAAAATGTGGGATATATTTTGAAAGGTCTCAGACATATTAGAAATACATTTGCAATAGAATCAAAAAATAATTTAAAAAGACCATTTCCTCCCAAACTTTGCATGTATCTATAAAAAAATACATTCACCCCCTTCATATTCTCAATCAATCTAAATGCAATCTCTTTACATATCGGCGCACTTTTTAAATGCATCCTACTGCATCATCCATTGAACGGAAATTGAATGGCATTGTAAACGCAACTCCTCTCACGCCCATAACATGATCAGCATATAAAAAAACGTGCAATAAAATTGATTTCTCCCAATCAACCGTAGTTATTCGCCAGAGCATATTTACGATGACTTCATCCATTAGTATTCCAATTATAGGCACAAACACCCGTAAAAATGCATTTCCTGAAACATGTCCACTGATTAACTGGAAATGTATCATTAAAACGCAATAAAAATGCATTATTTTCAAAATAGCAGGTTTTAAATTAATTGATGCCACATTTAAAGAGTTCTTTTTTGTAATAATTATCTACTCGTTATTTCTTTATCGTGCGCCAATTTCCGAAGCAATGAAAATTTGTGATTTATGAAAGTTTTTGCCCATTCCCCCACCTCCTAGCCCGAAACAAGTTCGATGTCAAAGCATGCATAACCGTACGGCTTCACCCTAGCCGAATAGAATGGTATAATTTGATATTTGCACGTTAGGGTTATTTTCCCGCGTTGGCGATAATTTTAATACATTTTTTCCAATATTTATTTATAATTTATAAAATAATGTCTAATTAGGTTGTAACAAGTCAGTGGAAAAAATGATCTTATATTTTTAATTATTCCCCACTGACATGAGAAATTTTCATTATTTTACCCGCCGTATCCGCAGTGAATATATTTACACTATTTTAATGAGATTTGTGTCACAAATTAACACATATAAGGAATAAAGAATCATGGTTGCATTCTGTTTATTAGAAATTTTATTCTAAAAAAAGGTTTAGTCTAAAACTCTGTAAAAGAGGGTTTTTGGTTCCATGAATACGGAATATTTGGGAGACGGAATCGATTGGTTATTCAGGGGAGGCGACCGACAGCTGAGGTCAATTGCGCCATATAGGATAGGTGGGTAATTTGGTAATGATAGGAGTTTTCAGGGAACGGAGGAAGGGTGGAGAAAAACCTGGCGTCGGCATTAGCCTACTCTTAACGAAAGGCGCCAAGGGGACCACGGCTTAACGCCCCATCCGACGGACGGAGTACTGAACTTGAAATGCCCTCCACTAGGCACTCAAGTGGGGACCGGTTTTCCACTGAAAAATCCGCCACTGCCGGGAATCGAACCCGAGTCCTTGTGATGGAAGGCCAGTACTCTAGCCACCACACCAGCCCGATCCCCGAGACGGAATCGAGCTACAATATTTATCCGAGTTATGCCTTTCAACCTTCAACTCTAAGGAAACTCACATTAATTTAAATGGATAATGTAGTTTTTTAGCAATGTTTCGTTACAGAAAGACCTAGTTATCTCCACACCGTCGAAATTAATGCAAATATAAAAAAAGCTATTTCTCAGCTATATTTTATCCTGGAGAGAGCTAGTTTTCAGAGCATTGTTGTCATTTTAGGCACAAAATTTAACCATACATATGCATAAGTTTTCATTCCCAGGCTTTCCCTTCCATTTGCTATCCCTCTTCTTTCACACTCCATCTCCCCGCATTACAATGACAAACTTCTCGTTTTCAACTAAAAAAAATTCCTGCATCCCAACCGTTTCCCTCGCTTCACTCACCCATTCCCGTCTCTTTGTCTATCTTTCCATCCTCAAAAGGGTGTTCCTACTTCTTGCTAATCATTCTGAAGGAGATGACGACGCCCATGCATGGAGGACTTGCTCGGACGTTGATAAAACACGCTGTAGGGAAGTGCTGCTATTCCTCATTGCATTTGAGATTCAAATGTGCTATCCTTCTTTAATCACGTTTGCTCACAACATTCACTGTTATGCTTTAAGATTCCACGAATAACGTCTCGAAAAATTCGCAAGTTTGCTTTGTCATGCCTATTGAGCAACAATTAAATCTATAGTCACTAAAATGCAAGAATCACATTCATAAAGGATTTAGTATTTGGTTCACTACGACGAGGAGGTTTCCTCGAACCACAATCCCCCCCCCACCCTCATTTCCATGGGAACGGTGACGCAGTCCAGTCAGGCAGAACACAGTGGTTTCACACATGGCCGCCTGCAACTAATGTTAAGACTCACAATGCGACGCATGATTAAACGATGGTGGAAACTACGATTTCCTGGGAAAATTCAGACCATTCTAGCGGTGGCAATGAATACCTATTCGGGAAGAATAAAGCGGTAGACAGGAGTTTTATCTATTCGTAAATTTAAACACAAATGATTACGCACGAACCTCATGCGGACATATTTCAATTCGCTGAGAAATCGGCTTGTGCAGGCTTAGGTGCTGGTTGTGGAATCCGTTTAAATAGCTTGAGGTTCGTGTAAATAAGCGCTTGACGGATTTCCATCGAAATAGGAAGCGTTGTTGTCGTTTGTCTATTATCATCATCACGTAAGTTTTATTCCAGAGTTATCTAATATTGAATTTTTATCATCGCCTGTTGTTTTTTTATGTTTACCAGGAGTCCATCATTCACCAGGACCATCCCATTGATGTCCAATGTGAGTGGAAGCACTTTTTTTAGTCAGCTCCGGCATAAAGCATTAAATGCATATTAACAGCTACAAAATGATTGGATAACTCAGTTGACACATATATAACTGTATTATTTCTATTTTGAGTATTAATTAGTACATGGCGAGTATAGGAAGGAACATGAATTCGTAAGTTCGCTAATTGCCAAATTTTCGTAAATCACGAAGATGCAAAAAAAGAAAATGCGCAATGCAGCAAAAGATAGAATATTAAAGATTTACTTCAACTGAGAATTTATTTTATGACTAGGATGCAAATCGTTTGAAAAACGGTGATCAGCCAGTTTCCGGTCACGGTTTGCTGATCGTGAAGGTGTATTCAGGGATCGTTTCGTGATCTTTGGTCCAAAGGAAATTCAATACCGGGCCACGATTAGCCAAGACAGTAGCAGCCACAAATTTTCTGCCTTTGCTAGCTAAAAGTATGATACGCGATATCGAAACGTGCATTCCAAATTTTTTAATGCTTGTATTTATTTCCGGCTGGAAATTTATTTAAAACTCCGGTAATTTTAAAAAGCATTAAAGCATAAGAGTATTAGGTAAATGTGACGATCATGTACGAGAAATCAGCTACTTTTCCCTTGTTAGACCTCATTTGGAATATGCTGCCAGTGTATGGGATCCCTACGAAATCGGTCTAAGTAATGAACTTGAACGTGTGCAGCGAAGATCGGCAAGATTTGTAAAGGGACGATACGATAATTATATTAGCGTAACCAGTCTATTAAATGAATTGAAATGGGAATCATTGTCAGATCACAGGTTGAAATTTAGACTTAATCTCTTACACAAATTCCAAGGCAATATTTTCAGTGATGATGTTAAAAATATTTTACGAACCCCAACTTACTATGGCAGACTGGACCATAATCATAAAGTTAGAGAAATTGATTGCCGAACTGACCGATTCAAAATGTCCTTTTTCCCTCGCACAATTAGAGATACGAATAACGGGAAATATGTCCTATCGGAGAGTAGCAATGGTAGCTGCATGTTGGTATGAGTACTTAAAGCTAACCCTACTAACAGAATGTTTTTGCATGTTTTCTTTGCAATTTCTTGCATCTTTTTTAAATAGTGTAGTTCTGACTACTATATTAATACTATTCCTTTTTTATGCATGATATGTAGTACATGTTTGGTGAGCAATCACCCCCTGCCACACACCCTTGTGGTGGCTTGCAGGGTATTATGTAGATGTAGATAGATGACAAGTGAAATTGAACAAAAAGAAGGTAAATTAACGCAAATGAATTGTCTGACACCGACACATACGCACAGCAAGGCCTGCCGCGGAAGGAGTAACGCAGATAACATAGGCATCAGTGATGTCAAGGTTAACAAAAAGGCATTTAATTTCGAACGCTTAAATTTTAATTAGAAATGGATAAGTTGTCTGGAGTTGTTTGGTCATTAAGAGAAACACCAACTTTCGTTGGCGAAAATTGGTGTTTCTCTTAACGACCAAACAACTCCAGACAACTTATCCATTTCTACATAAATAAAATGGTCGATAACATACTTCGTTATATTAAATTTTAATGAAGTACTGCTCATATTTGTGATATTCTTTGGCTCAACGCCATTTCAAAGCAGTTAACTTTTTAAGCGTCAGCTAAACCAGCAGCAGAAAGTCAATGTGACTACAGACAAAAATAACAATATGTTCCCTTACAGAATGATCACCATCAAAACAGCTTATTTGTTATAGGTGAAGAACATGGCTTGCTTTTACATCTTGCTTGTAAAATACCCAATCTTTTTCACGTTTCTCTATGTCACATTCAATCATGCTTTCCTTCTCCCAAATATCTAAGAATTTCTCGTACTTATGTTAGTCTCTTTGTACATATTTAACCTGACCTTCCTTTTCGTTTAAATCATTCAACATTGGGTGCGAGATTATTTTTTGTCAGTTCCAAATATCTCTCTCTTTTTTGCCACAGTATGGGAATACATGAGGATGTATCCCCTTATCATGCATTTCATCTCTTCGTCTACCAATCAAAAGATGCAGAAAAAGAAAAGGAAAATATCGACACTTGAAAGGTAAAATTCGTTGTTATTTAGCATAGCAAAGAGAGTTAAAATAAAGAATTGCTATACACTTCAAATTTAATGCATAAAAAGGGCTAAATATGGCCCAAATGATTGAAACTGGTGTGTCTTTAATGCTAAAAGCAAATAACAACAATTTTTCACAGACATTTTGAATAATTTGTTTACACGTGTGTTAAATGAAGCCTGTAAACCTATTAAAATGGCTTCGATTTTGATCAATCGACGGCAGAGGCCCTCTAAAAACTGAAAATGGTCACCTGCAACGTAATTCAGCTTAACAGTGTTTCCCCATCACACGCATTACTTCTGATTCTCACTGCACGCATGCATCATAAGAGTAATTATTTCTTAAACTTTCTTTTGATGACTGATTGTACGACTAATTATAGCATGAGTTTTGAGATAAATACAAGATGTTGAGTACACATTTCACGTATGAAAATGAATATGACGTGGAGGATGGAGAACATATAAGTGCATTAATGTACTTGGAATATGACATTGGGAAAAATCAGCATGATTTGATTCACCATAAACCGTTATGGCAAAGACAGAAAGAGATTTCAAGAATACTCAACTTTATATGGAGAATAAATTGACCAGATATGACGGCAATTAAAGAAAACAAAATTAATGGTGTGAGTAGAAGAGAGAAGTTCAAGATCAATGTAAAACTTGGAAAGCAAAAGCTAGAAAAAGTAAGCGAATATTGCTACCTAGGAAGCCAAATAACCAGCAATGAACGCTGGTTAAGAAAAGCAAAAAGGTAATAGTCAGTAATTTAACTCAAATGAAGAAAGCATTCCACCGAAAGAAGAATCTACTTGCATCTGTTAGTGCAAGCTTAGAAGTAAGTAAACTTCATTGGAACTTATATCTGGAGCACACTTCTATATGGCAGTGAAGAATGGACGAAAACAGTAGTAGGAAAGTCAATGTTGGAAGCGTTAGAAATATGGTTTTACTGAAGAAAATCTAAGATTAAATAGATTGACTGAGTAACTAACGACGAAGTCCTAAGAGGAGTGAATGAAAATATAGGTATTATGAAAACCTAAAAAAGAAGACGAGGCAACTCAATCGGCCATATCTGGTGACATAACTTGTCTGATGAAGACAACCCACTTGGTACAGATGAATGAGAAGAATGGTAAAGGAAGAAAAATGTAAATACGCAGTGCAAGTTATTAAGGATGTGGAAGGAAAGAATTATGTAAATATGAAGAGGCTTGCTGCTAGAAGAACCAAGTGGAGGGTTGCATCAAATCAATCTTAGGGTAATTGACTCATGATGATGAAGATATAGTATGAATAGAAACAAATAAAATACGCCATTATGTAATAATATACTAATGGAAATGATTTTACGTTTCCAGTCCAATATATAAATTTGTTTAGGTACTAAGGAAACCATTAAGCTTAGGATTCCACACATAATTAGCTGCAATTTTGGGGTCTAATTAAGAATGGAATTAATTTTATGGTTCGAAGACGGGAGGTTTCATTGAGGTTTCGCTAAGCTATTTTCTGGATCCGAGAATCAAATTAGAATAGTTACTCGAATACCACAGGGGAAAGAGGACATTCTTGGCTTGCGCTGACCTGGATTCCAAACCACTAAAAGCAATTTATAACTCTGGTATTTCAGACGCCCCAGAGGGGTGGACATAAGAATTTCCGCGGTTTGTGTCAGAGTTTGATCGACGCCATGGTCACAGAATGTAAAAGAGATCACTCCAAGAGAGGACAGAACGCCAGATCCATGAAGGGAAGAAATTTTCGGGGACGAATTCTTCTGGTAAAATCATTTAATTTGTAATAGCTAGTCGATTCATACAGCATCTACATGTTATAATATAGAAATGTGAGGAATAAGAGGGAGATGACGGAGTGAATTTGGGATAGCCACTGTGAATAGGGTAGCAGATAAGGAAGTAAGTTGCTTTAATAAACGTAGCAGTGTAAGGTAAGAAGTAAGAAAGTGGGGCAGGAACAGGCGGTTTGGATGGAATAATGAGAATTAGAGAGTAAGAAGAAGTAAAAAAGAAAGCCGATTGAAAATAACTGGATTCAAGAAAATGCTATCACCAAAAAAAAAAGCATTAAACATTCACTACATTTTCATCTTACATCAGATAGCTAAGGGGATTATGTTTGCGTACTAAGTTTTTTTGGCGTTCCTCAAAGCTCAAAAAAGAAACTTCATTTCTAATTAATAGAACATAAAATTGAATGCACTTATTTTGTGGAAAAAGGGTTTTTCAAGGAATGTAAAGCTCACCTATATTGCCGTCACTACTTACTCCGGCCTAACTGCCATTAATTTTCTCATAAATTACAACAGAATTAGGTAGGTACCTATCTCGGGGGAAGGCATAGATTATAAATGAAAATTCGTTCGGGTGTTAGACGATGAGCACATTGCTGACTTTTCAATCTATAACTTCCCCAAAATGAAAAGCGCCGGCATGAATCACGGGACAAACAATTTCATTGGGCCCTTCTTCCCTCTCTTTCCCTACCTTTACTACCCTTCGCGAGATTCATCCCTCCACACACCCTCGCCTTGCCTTCCCTTCCGACGCACTTTCTCTCCCGGGAATTATTTATCGCCACACTTTTGCGGATGGATCCGTCGCGCGGGCATAAATTCGCTTCGGACGGCGCTGGGTGCGGGTGAGGGTGACTTTGGAAGAGCGGCAAGGAGTGGGAGGAAGAGGGCGCGCTTGTATGTGTGTGGGCGTGGTGCGGAGGGAGCGGATGGTGGCCGAGTGCGGCGCGGGAGATCCCGAGCCAGCGACGGAGTGATGCGGGCTATCAAGGGTGTGTGTGTGTGTGTTTGAAACCGTTGGGATAATCTCGAATTGGTAACCAAGGAGTCACGTGGTACAAACACGAATGTTTCACAAATGTGGTGTGTTTGGCTCACTCATTACAATCTCGCTCGTTGTTTCCACTTGAGTTTTTCTCATCTGCCTCAAATATAGAGCCCATGCACGAGAGAAACTCCAGTGAAAACAATGAGTGAGGTTGTAATGAGTGATTCAAACACACGACATTTGCGAAACATACGTGTTTGTACCACGTGACCCCTTGGTTACCTATTCGAGATAACCCCGACGTAGCCACTTTCAGCGTTCCTATAGCTCTGGATTGAAAAGAGTTGAAAAGAAATATGACACAGGAAGTGATGCCACCGATAATCAATCCAGAGGCGTCGGAACTATTTTCGCTGGGAGGGGCCAACCTTGAAAAGGGCCCGGTTCTTACAAAAGGGCCCGGCTCCTATGAAAAGGGCCCGCATTTTTTTTGCGGATAGGATGGGGTAGAGACTAGAATTCCGATAAAAGTGCATATTAATGTGGTAGAATATGCGTCAGAAGGGAATAGGCAAGCTGGAAACAAGTGAAATTTAATTTTTATTAATGAAGACTCATTTCTCAAGGGCCCGGGGCAAATTCTGGGGGGGCCGAATGACCCCCTGCCCCCCACTTCCGACGCCGCTGAATCAATCTCTTTCAGGTAGTAGCATGGACGCACAGCTACGCATGAGCTGGGAGTATCGCTTTGATGAGCCAATGTCGTCGTCACACGAAAACGTTAATTTTCATCCCGTCCATCTCCGCAATTGCTTCCCTGTCCAATATTTTTTTCAAAGTTTTTCGCATACGCTTTTCTCTGGTCATCTGCCTCAGTGGTTTTCTTCTCTACTTAAGCCCGTTAAGTGCCCTAGCCATAGAGATACAGGTGATGAACTGCTGTGCCCATTTTTGCGTATATCTGGTTTATTTTTCTTAATTCAATTACGTTCTCTCTCCGGTAAGAGTTTGAATTCCTCATTACAATCTCACTCGTTGTATTCATTTGAATTTTTCTCAATCGTCTTGAGAAGAAAGTCCCCGAATAAGATAAAGCTCAAATGGAAACAAAAAGTCATATTGTAATGAACGATTCAAACACACCATATTTGCGGACCGTTTTGGCTTGTACCACTGACTACTTAGTTACTTATTGAAGACAATTCCAGCGGTTTCAGACACACAACCCTAGAAGGAGAGAGAGATGAAGAGGGGGAAGGAGGAAGGAAAATGGAAAAGGGGATGGAATTGGGAGAGCTTGGACGGAAGTCGAAGGCAAGGAAGCCTTCTTGCGGCTTAGGGAAAAGCGACTGCGGTGAGGTGAGCTCCACGGATGGGTTGGCGACCAACTTTCGTGACGCGGGGATGGGATCGACGGTCGGGAATTTTGCGGGCGTGGGCTGGCTGGTATCTCCTTCCCGGGGGAGACGGAAAAAGAGTGTCGGAGGAGGAATCAGCGAGGCTTGGTTTAGAAACTGCGGGGGTAGATTTGGAGGGGATGAAGGAAGCGAGCGGTGGAGGCAGGAAGTCTCGTTAGATATCCGCTGCCTGAAGGCATGGCGCGAAAGGAGAGCGGGGGTGGATGGGAGAAGGGTTGAGGAGGGGTGGTTTCGGGAGATTTGGGGTGCGTTTGCAGAGGAATGGATTTTTTTCCAACCCTCCCAGGGGAGTGAGGTGGAGAGTGGGAAAGGCGAGGAGGGTGGGGAAGGGATGTAAATGAGGATGGGAGGGTTTGTGGAAGGGGTAGAAAGGGGTTGATGGTGCTGCGGATTTAGAGAAAAGTTGAACGGCAAAGAAACTTTTAAAGGGGTGGCGAGGGATGCGTTCACAATTTCAAATTCTTCTTCTACATTATCAACCGTTTCCGACCCGCGTCTCCAACCCCTCACGTCCTCTCTCAATTCCCTCCACTCCCACCTCTAATACCATCTCCCTAAGTGAAATACGACCCGCCGAAAAGTGTTGAGATTAAAATGAGCCTAATGATTTGGGGATGGGAAAAAATAATTTTTAAACTATCCCCTCTCCCGAATGGGATGCGATAATAATGCCATCGAGTGCGGAGGACGAGATATTTTTTCCGGAAAAAGTCCAGGCCTGCGCGTCATGTTTTTTTAGCGGCGAGTGGAAAAGTGTCAGGCTGAAGAAATGAATGCGATTATCCGACGGCCTAAGTTTTGCATAAAATGATGGAGTAAATATTTGGTTTCCCTACCAGGCTTGAATTTTTCAATATTTTTATAATGATAAATAGGGTAAACGTTTGGCTTCCAAAATAGTCGACTGGCCAGTTAATTTTTTCACCAGCCGTTAAAAAATTCCATAACGTTTCAAACAACTTCCTTGGGTGAATATGGTTTGCGATAATAAAAACAATTGAGTATCGTAACATAAAAAAACGATCTATACGCATTCGCTACGGCAAACTCGGTCCCAGAGTCAAAATTTAATCCCGAACAAGGCACCACGTTTCTCATCAATCAACGGGTAACTTACTTCAATCTGAATATTCAGCTCAAATATTCGGATCCCCTATGGAGATACGGGCAAAAAAATAAGTTTTGAAATTCCGGTAAAAAATTTTACTGAGTACTCTTTACGTTTCTATGATACTCATCAAACTGGCAGTAATCGGGTGAAGCTTCTTTCACATATTCCGCGAATTGGATGACTGAAATTTTAATCATGTCAATCATTATCCACCCCAAGATTCCCATTATCCTGAGAACACTATGATTTTGAGCTTTCTGACAAGAAAACTTTTACTGTTGCCTTCCGCAGTTTGAAATGCCGTGCATAAAAAAATAGACAGTTGGCCCATTTTTTTCTTTGCCCTCTTCGATCAATGCTTTGTTTGTTCCCACGGAATGTCTTTTATTTTGTTTTTAAAAGTATTTTTGTATAATGGACGAGAACTCAACAGGCGTGACTTAGTAATTTACCACTTACACGCCAGGTGTCTCTAGCGTTCGTAATGGGGTAAATTCTATGGCGTTAGACTCAACTTTGTGGAAATTCATGTTCAATAACATTAAAAACTTTGACATTCCACACTAATAGTAAAACACGACACGTTTCATCCACTTGAGAGGCGATTGAACGGAAAATGCATTCCTTCTATGCTCTTATTGGTGGAATGAGAGAGGAGCCAAGGATATTGGAGTTAAATATTAGGAGTCAAGGAGAGGTCAAAACGGTTTCAAGGAAGTAGAGCGATGTCGAGGGAGGGGAAGGTCCATAAAACATAACGCCATTAGCAATATGACCATGGGTTGAATTTTTCTTAACGTCTAGCTCCTCATAAATAATCTTTGTTTTAAGTAAACACTTAAGCATTCGTATAAAAGTTTTGGAGATTTATGTGACGCTTTACTAAGTATTTAAAAAATAATAGGCGAACGGTGAGCGATATAACTGTAGAAAACAGCGAGACACAACAATTTCATTATTATGGCTATGCTACATCATTAGCAACTGATTTTTCTAATCTTTCTTTTTCACCTAATTTTGCTCAATGGAAGTTCGTGATGGAGGAAGTCAGAAGATTAAAAGTGTTGTAGTAGTCAAAGGTTTTGCGAAGTTCAAATAACTTTGGGATCAAGAGCCTTTAAAGGTCATTGGATGATGTGGAAGCAGGCAACTGCTATGGATAGAAGGGTATCAAATGGAAATGGAAATTCGAGGGGAGGACGGGAGCCTTCTGGAGCCCCCCTGGCACTTAGACCTCTTTAGATCCATTGTGCCAGCCCATATTTAACCTGCCCGACACTTGCAGACAGTTTACAAGAGCACCACGGTAGAGGTATGGAGGGCCCATCCAACCTCCGTCCGGGCCCAACGTTGCTTAACTTCGGTGATCTGACGGGAACCGGTGTATCAACGTAGCTAAGCCTTGCCCGATAGAAGGACATACCTACTCTTTTAGTAACATCAAACAAATTTGACTTACAGACAGCTGAAACAGGTGGAAGATTTAAAGTGTAAGCGTACTGCGTTCCTCGCCAAAAAAGATGCTAATGTACTTAGCCGGAGGAAATGAAGGAAAATCGGTTTAAGAATAATTATAGCTATTGTCTATTCAAAGCTGGTTAGGTATTTTTGTCCATCTTTTCGTGTATTGTTTCCTTTGAAGTCACTGTTAAATTGTTTTTGAGTGTGGACCTCGCGGAAAGTAGAAGTGCTCTATTTGTCAACGTGAATAATCAGTAGTTAAGGGAAACTTCGGGATTCAGGGGGGCCAAAACATGCAAGAACACATATTTTTACCACAGTGAAAAAGAATAACCGTGCTCATTTAAAAACATCTTTAAATTCTAAGAGAGAAAAATGCCGGTTAGAACTGCCGGCTTTTTAATGTCTGCCGGCCCAGACATTTGCTATACGTATGTAGAATTACATGACATTCCACAATGCGCCATTTCATTGCAATATTTCCTTATATTCATACAACTCAATCACATTTAAGTGATTTACATCAATCGATGCGTTTATAACAATGGTCCAGCCACTTTATCACACATCCCGACAGGTTTGTTTACATCCCGTGATCTCGTGACAGTTTAGGATTACTGGACCATTGATAATTACTCGGAATAATCTCTCCTCCTGTAATTGATTTATGCCTTCCGTTTATTCCAAGCGCTTAGTGGTTTTAATCTCTAAACCTTATTTTTATATCCCTTTCTTAGTATATTTTTCGTTCTAAAAGGCGTTTTTCCAGTGGTTTTATTCGTAGCGTATACTTTCCTCAATTTTAAGGGTACCAGCTAAAAATTATACATTCACCTTCCGAGATGTAACCTGTAGCTCCTGAATACGGAGTTACAGGTTATATCTCGGATAATCTCGCGTGATTTGGTTGTATTTTGGCACAATGCAGTTATGACTTATAAAAGTATATACAGCACAATAAAAGCAATATTCCACTAAAACACATCATAGAATAGTAATCAGTATTCCAGTTGAAATAGCTTTTTTTGAAGTTAGAAGTTTTCACGCCATAATTTTTCCAACTCTACTTTGAAGCAGGGAAGTGTAAGTTCTCAACCCAGCTATTATATTCTACAATACCCAAGATAATTACGTAGCCAAACCACCAAAATTAATACGCAGAAAAAGCTAAACGTTGGTGGAGTTTATTGCATTTATTTTGAATAATAGTCATAACAAGGTTACTTCGGTACAATTTCTTGCTCATTCAATCGCAAAACAGGAGCTGTACGAGACGAAGTAGTCGTAAAATAGGCCAAAAACGAATAATTTTGATAAACATGTCAGTAACCGAGTTTTCCATACATTTTCTAGGAATTTTATGCATTCGGTTTTCCTGAGCATACAACTGAAAAAAGGAAATGCATTTGAGGAGCTGGCTCTTCTCATCTCCTGATAATAATGAATGTTCATCAGAAACAGGAAGATTGAGAGGTAGTCAACTAATCAATAGTGAAGGATGATGAATGTAAGGACTAAAAACAATTAGATGAGCTGAGATGCTAGCAGATATACTCTTCATTTTTCACCTATGCAAGGAAATGGATCCAAGACCTCCACTTGAGGGCACCGATTGTAATTAGCGTCGGATGAAAGGAAATTCTGCTCTTTTAGAGAAGTTTCCAACACCTGGGAACCCCCGACAAAAGGCGGCCAACGAGGAAAACCCCCCAGGCGTCTCTTGCTGAATGATTTATACAACAAACTAAACTGAGGAAATTTTTGGTTGAGTATTCCTGTGCGGTGGTTGTGACCCTTCGACCCCAACTGGTGATGCTGACAGGAATGAATCGCATTGCAAATTTACACAGGCATAATCCAGGGGATTTAATTTTCTGCGAGTGCTAAACTTCAACAATTAAACCCCTGATAAACTCGAAATCCATACTTCATGGAAGAACTGAATACGAAATAGGTGTCAAGCTATCCGATTTGGGATTTTGGAGTTTGCCCACCATTTAAATTAGTAAAATATGGGTAGAGCTATTGCTGCACAACACAAATTTCACACTTCAACATGAAGAATTCATATTAGCAAATTCCCCGCTAATTTTTGCGCTAATGGATTTTAGTTCCTCGGCTAAGGGGGTAGGGTGAAAATAAATTATTGGATACACTATGGGTTAAAAACATTTTAATAGATCCTACTTTTCCCCTATATAGGCCAAAAATATCACCGAGTGATTGAATCTCGATTTAAAAAAACCGGTGTTCTTAGAAAATCGTCAACGACAGAGAAAGGAATAATTCACTGTGCACTAAACATGATTACTATACATCAGGACTGGCACTTGCATGGCGCGGCAGCAATCATGATAATGCTATAGTGTAGCGAAACATGTTGACTCATGAAAGTTTGTATGCTGTGAATAGTGTAAAGTATTCATTCCTCTCTTGAAATGGAATCAACTATGTATCGGCCCTTACCAACTTATTCAGAAGTCAAGACATACTGATGATACGTGTTTGAAACTTTACGTCTTTAGCGACACGAATCAAAAATTTTACTCTGACCTAACCTAACGTAGAATCTATTAAATACTTATGCGTTACTATCACTGAAGACATGCCATGCGGGATACTACGGGAAATAACTAGTGTAGCAAACCGTAGATTAGAATTCGTAAAAAGGGTTCTAGTCAAATGCGATGAGAGAGTACGAGAAACAAACTATTTTACACTTGTCAGGTCTCATTTAGAATGGGATCCGCACGACGAAGGTATGGAAAAAGAATTAAAGCGTGTGTAAAGAAGATCCCCTAGATTTGTTAAAGGCCATTATGATAATCGAATTAGCGTTACTAGTTTGATAGAAGAACTAGGAAGGGAATTACTATCAGAACGCACGATAAAATTCAGGTTAAACCTTTTAAGTAAATTCGAAACCGATTTGTTCACAGATGATGTTAGTATTAAGAACCCCTAAGTATTATGCTAGGTATGATATGATTAACAAGATTAGAGAGATAGATTGTCGTACCGATAGATTTAAAATGTCATTTTTCCCGTGTACCATAAGATAGCACAATAGGCAGCGTAGCAAAGGGATAGGTAGGTGAAATATTGTTAGAATAGTCTGTAGTGCATGATGCTTGTAATAACAACCAATTATCCCTTTCTTATTTCGTAGATATTAACCATCCAGCTGCATGTGACCTATTATCTAGCATGTCTCCATTAAATATCCTAGTTGCATGCCAATAGGGCATGTTTGGTGATCTTCACCCCCTGCCACACTCCCTCGTGTTGGCTCGCAGGGAATTACTAAGATGTAGATGTAGATTAAAATCAAAGGAAGCAACTATTCGATGGCTGTACTGAAGTCATTCACCTCCTGTGAAATATAGTATATTGATTTTAGTATCAAGATAAACAAAACTCCATGAAATGTTCTTAGGATGTAGCTATTAATTAGCCAATACTGGAACGCGTAAACTATTGCATAGAGACCGTTTAGACACTAAAGATGTATAACGTGCGATATATTATGATGTGCAGTTTTTAATGTGATGATATGCGAGAAGTTAAGAATGAATTTTTCGCTTTACATTTAAGTTGAGCCCGTATTGATTGCACCAATCATTACGCATTGAATGAGTGGGAGTCCCATGATTTTTCGGGAAAGTTTATTCGATTGCATTTCATACTAAATACGTCCGATAATTCAGTACCCGTTTATCGGCACCGGCAGCAAAGTCATCGCTTCACTGTACCTCTCATATTTTCTCGCAATCGTTTCCCATGAATAAGGATTGAACTGACGTCCGCGGTCGCGAGAAGTAAAATGGATCGAGGAACTATGAAAGAGCTTTCATATCATTTAAGAAAAGTAACGACGTAGTGGTACTAATCTAATTCATAAACGAACGATCGACCGGTGTGATTCATGCTCAGCCAACGGAACGCAAAACCCATTAATCTAATCATAACCGTGTCCAAACCAACAAAAGAAACATCAGCAATCAGCCAAAAATTACCATCACATCTTCAAATGTGGGCATAAAATCTCAATCTGTGGGCTTTTAAAGTTTAGGATTAGCGTCGCCTTACATTTGAGGGTAGTGATCGATTGACCATTTCTCTTCTCTTCTAGACATAAAGTTTCCCACGCCATCTTCCTCAACAAATAAGTATTTATCCCACCTTCTTTCATGCTATCCATAATGCCTATCCTCTATCTCTCTCTTGCATTCAAATCTGGAGGACGGCCTTCAATTAGCCATCGCCTTTAATTAGTTGCCTCGTCCACCAACTCCGTCTCCTCCTAATTTCCTGGAGAAACTTTCTCTCCTCTCCAACTCTACTCTCCCTTTGTCTCCTTTTTCGTCCATTCCATGGTCTTAATTCTTCCACTACTCAAACGTCCATGCTCCTCAGTCATACAACGCCTCGCTCCTAGCTGTTCTGCTTAACTTACTTTTCAAAAAAAGTTCACTATGGACTCACGCAATAATTTCTCTCCTAATACAGATAGCCACTTTATTCTTACCTATTCTTTTACTTATATCTTTGATGTCTTCCAGCTTTTCCCAAATAGTCACCAAATCGATTGAAATTCTCCACCTCACTTTTCCGCTTAGCCTTTTCTACTTTATTTCAGGAGCATATCATCACTTAATTTTTCTTATTATTAATCGTCATCTCATACTTCTAGTAATGTATCTTTCTCAAATCAAGCTGTGATTGAATTAACATTTAACTAAAATATGGTAATCCACGAAGAGCTATAAAGAATTGAAATGTATTACCAATCGTTTCCAATGGACGACATTAATTGCCCACCAAAGAAGTTGCAGATAGTAAAAGCAGATTCTCGTTATATTTTGACCAAAATTAAGTGATAGAAACGCTGTAGAGAAATTAAAGGGTATTAAAAACTTGAGAAATTAAAAGGTAAAATGTCACCAAACTTACAAATGTAGACTCCGTGATCTTTCATCACCTACAACTTGGCAACCTTATTCTTCAAATGATGTTCAACGGACGATACTGAGACATGTAGCAACCATCAGATGCAAAAATCAAGGAAAATCAGCTTGAAATGTGAAATTCATGCGCGCAAAATATTTATGGTACACGGCCTACATGATGTTGAACCTAACAAAACTTTTATTCGATTATGTAACAGAAAAAGCAATGCACCGGTAGCAATGTAACCTCTAACCCTGGTGCTACGTATACCTTTCTTACAAGTGTCTCCCGGTACTCTTCAGTTGCACTTACTTGTATAGAATCAAAAATAATTATTAATAAGAAAGAGAACAAATTCGTCAAGCATGCGACAGTGTCTATTATTTTTAAAATTCATAGCTATATGCGGTGAGATTAATTTTCACGAGTTCATCCCATTTTATCGGGAACTAACGAAGCTAAATTATAAAAGCGTTTTCGTGACACTATTCACAAAAAAATACGAGTGAATATTTGTTTGGAATGAAGAAATTCTTAACAGAATTCATTTTCAACGGTTGAGATCGTGACCGTTAGCACATTAAAGACACTGAAAGTTATGGTACTATTCAAGTCAAGTATTATGAGCTCAAGTCAATGATTCGTAAGGCTATTTCCACTAAAATGCATGGATCATGGTCAGATTCAAGAGACGTTTTCATCAGTATAAATACGCATAATTATCTTTATTTTTGCCAAATTGATGACAGTAATGAACTATAAAACGATAACCATCACTAAAAAGTATAGAAACAGTGACATATTTACAGCTTAAGTAAAATTACATATTTCGGAAAGAAAAGAAACTGGATTGGTGGAGATTAAATTTAAAAAAAAAACACAATCCTCTCGATCATGTTCCATAAATCTCTTTTCGACTCCACCCAAGCAATATCCCAAGATACACATGGAAATAAGTTCTTTAACCAAACTTAGGTTTCCATAAAACTAAATAAACATGAGCATTCCGCAGCTGATTAAAGGTCTCTCTTTAAATGGCAAATAACTTCATTGAAAAATATTAACACGAATAGGCACCGCCATTATTTATACATTTTTTGGCTTTTGTAATTCACTTTTAAAATACTTGTTAAAAACACCCTTAAAAACTTTTGAATCAAAATCGCAGGCATTGTTCACTTTCTTGCGATACATAGAAATAAACAACACCGCCAGTGGTGCGCCAGATAGAAATAAACAACACCGTTCTACAATATTAATCTTTGTTAGCATTTCTTTGATATGGTTAACGTCGTTTTCAGATACCCTGAACAATTAAAGCCTCATATTTGGAGCTTATAATTCATTGCTTTTAATACCAGGGCATTGATACAGCACGACGTGCTTCCTAGGCTGAAGTTTTTAGACACGTGGATGAGAGGAATTAGTGTATTATCTGGGAGGCAAGAGAACAAAACAAGTGAAGAGAGATTGGATATCGAATGATTATAAAATAAAATTCTGCGAACAAAAAAATCAGCGAGGGCCACGACCGAAAACTTCTGGAGCAAAAACTTCGCTTTAGGTGCAGTAGGGTTGCTAACGTGCTATGAAATAAAATTACGAAGACAAATTTCTATTGACAAAGAAAAAAAAATTGCATTTAAGCAATGGTATCTATTTCGTGTTCAATACCTTCAGGTCCATCTGGAGCCAAAATCTGTCACAAACATCACACTCATATCTTCATTCATAATAGAGTAGCCTATTGCGGATATGCTGTACTGTGGCTAAATCTCACGTTTGTTGAAATTGTTGGGCCCATACCCTTACGTCATGGACTACACTTCCTCGTACAACTTCACTGTGCATCTGCTTCCATATCCTTCACTGTATCATTTTCAAAGTCCTTTACGTACTCCTCGTCATCCACTTCCATACAAACATCAACAGCGTCAGATGTTCTCGGCTGCTGGTCAGTCGTAAGCTGGACGTGACGCTCGAACAACAGTCATGAGTTTCAGACGATGACGGTAATCCCTCTGGCAGTCGGCGTTAGTAATGTTATGCTTTTTGCATTTATTATGATATGCCAAACTTTGCCGTATGCATTTGCCATACTTTTGAACACATTTAACCCCGTGACATTTCCCCTAAACTATTTTTACAAATTGGATTACGATTGTCCAGTACTTTTAACGACATTGCTGCTTTTATCGTATGCAATGTTGAAATTATTCAACGAAGAAATTTCAACGACATTTCACCCAATATCGGAGTCCAGAGATATAAAAATTTTAGCGCACGCCGTCGGTACCAAACGTGCCCTTATCTGCAGCGATGCCAACGTAGTAGTATGCTTACGTATTGCAAGTTATAACGTTTCTTCATTTGTTATCGTATAACCGTAAATGCTTTGTCACTTCGAAGATATTGTAATTTCAATGTTATATGAAAAAAAATGTTCAATTTTCTCGTCAATGAGTACAAATTCTCTCGTGAAAGGTAGAACATATACGAATAAAAAATGAAAAAAATTAATACTTGGGTACCAGAGATACTAAAGGCTTTTGAACGAAGGAGCGTAAGTGAAGGCAAAAAAGGAAATAATATTCTTTGACGGTAGGAAGGGAATAAAAAGTAAAAAAGCCGCAATGAAATGACTATGCGAAATGTAAAGATATTAGAATGGGTGAAAGATGAATACATTCCAACAGTAAGCGAAATTATTCTGGGACAAACCTATTAACTTGCACACACACTGTAAGTTATCGCTTCAGACAATGGAACCCATTGCCATGCTCGGTACTTTGAAATATTTTCGACATTACCCTGAAAACGATTCTTATACGTTGGTATTTCCTCCGCATATGGCGTATTTGGGATTAATATTCCAGGAATTCCATCCATTTCAAAAAGCAATGGGCTCGAGGGCATATGTGAATGCTTCAAAATATTCGCTGCTTCTTGAAAGAATATACATCGTACAAATATTCGTTTTGTCGACTTCTTTCCACCAATTTAAGGGGAAATTTTGCTACGCATATGTTTGTGCCATTGATTTAATATATTTTTCATTGTTATAAGAACCCAATTTGATACATAAACCTCGATTAAATCATAAATTTTATGTGATGCAGAAAAGAGAACTTCAAATTCACCCTTCAAGTGCAAATAATCATGGGAGTGCATGGGAAATAAAACAGTGGATAAGATAATTGTTGTGATATTTTTTTTTGAAAGCATGGCACATTTTCCGATAAAACGACGAAATTGAAAAAGGCAAGGCAGAATGTAGATCAGAAATGAAATACGCCCGAAACATGATGTACTTTTAATTTATTACCAGTCGTTTAAATATTTCTTTAGTCGTTTAAATAATTTTCTGAGCAAATATTTAATACCATTGATGAGTACAATCGCAAAGGTGGTTGATATTTGGTAAGGATCAATAAAATTATATTTATATATTCTCCATTATTCGATAAAAGTCAGATGAAAAACTTTCTTCAAAAAAAGGCAAATTTCCGGGCAAGAAAATATTAAATATTTGTAAATGCCCGAGCGATAAGATTTTTTTTATTTTAATCTCTGTTATTCCTATGCTCCCGAAAACCCTCAGCAGTGTGAAATCCGGCATTACTGTTAGATTATTTCATGCGGGAATATTAAATGAAACCCTTGCTAATGTTTTAAGGTTTAAGTTTTTCCCCTAAGCGTTGAGTTAGCAATAGGTATCGCTATTTAGCCAAGAGAAACCACTCACAATTTCATTGATTTAACAAATTCAATTTGAAGAGTAAAGGAGAAACGCATAATGCTCTTAGGCACACCTTTAGTTTTTATGGCTATTTTACCACACAAGGCAGGCTAAGATTGGCGTCAAATACCCCTCCACGTTCTTCTACTCCCAAATATACGCGCGTTTCACATGACATATGTATTTTTTTCACTCTACATAGCTCCATATCCAAAACCTTATTTAATGGGAATGTGGTCAGTGATGTTTCTAAAGCACTGGCTTCCCATCGTGATGGCACGGGTTTGAGCCTGGCAGTGGCGGAGGCTCTTCATGTTTAACCTAGTCAACACTTGCACGTTTTGCTGAGAGCACTTAAGGTTCAATATTCTGTCTATTGGATGGGAGATTAAAACATGGACCCCTTGGTACCTTTCCTGAAGAGCAGGCTTTTTCCGACGCCAGTTTTATCTCCACACCTCTTCTTTTCCACTAACCTTTCCACAATCCTAACCTTCTATTAAAATGCACACCTGTGTCAAGTGACGGAAATTACATTATTTGTCGGTTTCCTCCTCCAAATAACGAACAAACAAACCAAAAGCTTATTTTTTTTTCTTTTCTCTCCTACTTAACATTCTCTCTTTAATCAAGGCCTTCAAATTACTATCACCACATATAACCTGCACCACCCATCTACTTACTCTATCTCCTCCAAATTTTTAATCAACTTCTTTTCCTTGAACACAGAGTCTAGCATTTATTAAAGAGCCACCATTCTATTTCGAAGATTTTATCCTCATGGCCACGCATCAGCACCAAACTAACACCACATCATCTTTTCACGAATCTTATATTCAAATCCTCACCAAGAATCCTTTTATCGTTACATACCAGAAGCGACCAAATGCCGGAGCTATTTATTCCCAGCATCATCAGTGGCATTTTTCCTATTTTTCTACACGTAAAAAACTAGGATTAACAATAGGTAGTTCATCCTATATTTGAATAAAGCAATAACAATATAATAAATATTTTCAACGATAGAATAAAATTTTTCACGTCCTCCAGGGGTATCTTAGAAGATAAATCACTCCACACACACTCAGCTATGACCTTTCTACAAGAAAAAATATATAATTAATGTTTCTTATTATTGCTGTTATTCATTGCATGTATTTCACACTGATTCCGGCACTTATCTACCACCATATGAAAGTTTTCAACTGTATAAAATCTCCCCCTAATCTCTTTTGGTGATGAAATTATCTGTTGTGAATGTTAAAATATGCTAATAATTCCTACTTAAAAACCAGAAAATGAGGATGACTGCCTGTAACATCGCGCAACACAACATTGAGGAAAGAATGTTATTTCATTGAAATTTTAAATTTGCTGTGAGAAGGCAAAACAGCGTTGCTCAACAAGCATTACTCATGTTTCATTACACATCTCTGAGAAAGCATCAATTTTCTGGGTTGAGATGTGGTTGGGGAGGATAGTTAATCTAAAGTTAATGGGGATGAAGGAAAGGAAATAGCAAGATGAACGAAAAGCGATAAGCACTGGTGAAAGGGACGTGCAGGGTAGAGACAAAGAGCAACGGGTAATGAATAAATTTGTTGCAAGCGCTCATGACCGAATATGAGTAATGGACTACCTATATGTTAAGCAGTTTAATCGTCCACCGCACAGAATTGCAAATGGCAATGCACAAAAAAATGAAGATAATTATCCTAACTCAACGAATTTAATTTGATTAGACCTAGATACAAATCTATCCAGTAAGGCCATCAAATCCTATTGCGTGTTAGGTCGTGACCGCACACAGGACAGCGTGAAAAGTGTTTTCGGTACCTAACAAGGACTGTATTGAATTAAGGAGTGTCTATCTCACTACTTTTCGACAATAAATGATATAGAGAATGAACTACGGAGGCTACTTTCAAATGATTAGGATCACTTATATACAATATAATGTATATAAATAAGCATATTGTGACTGCAAAAATACATTTATGGAATAATTTTAGTGCTCCAGTCGTGTTTTACATAAGTAAACTTTGCAAATGATAGTGAGCATATAATTAAGGTTACGTATTTACTTAAAACGAGACTGTGACGAGTTATGAAGTTTTTAGTGTATTTTTTAGGATGTATATAGTTTTTCTAGTTCTAGTTCTATGCAGTTTTTCTCATAAAATCTGTGTATTTAGAGGTTAGGAGGAGGAGAAGACTATGAAGTCTCAATATCACCAAATCCATTACTGCTTTGTTAATTTATGGTAGGATTGTGGTCCGTCAGAGAACATAGGACAATATGCCGGTTAAGAACCAGGCTTCGCCGTATAATGTTGTTGTTTCTATTACATCTCGCTGCTGACTGACGCCCAAGCCGACTCGTCACTCTCTAAGTTGCACTTTTTGGAGTACCCTTGTGACTTCTGTTGGCCGACCGATTGGCCGGTAATGTCGTCATTGCAGTAGGACGATAGTACACAGTTCACTGCTGATAATGCTGACACGGGAAGAGAACGAAAGAGCAAGGAGGCCGGAAACGGGTGGAATGTAGGCAGGTTGGAGGAAGCGGGTGTTAAAGCTGCAACGAAAGGTATTCACAGGTAAGGTGCGTAGATGAAAGAAGTAAGGAGGATCTCGCTCACAGTAAATATTAGTATTATTTATTGCTTAATTATATGAAGAAACTTATGTTAGCAAATGAACATTTATGTAATTGCTATGACCATCATGCTATACCACTTTTTTTGCGTCCACTTTCGTGAACATTCGTTAATTTGCTCTGAATTAAGTTTAATTTCATGGTGCAGTTTCAGATTCAATGTGTTTTGTCCTATTTCTTATTTAATGAATGGACGCAATTACCAAACGTTATTTTAAATGTATATTTTATAACTTTAAAATTTGGGCACATATAATCGAATAATTACCTAAAATATTGACCGGAGGTTTTACACCAGCTAAAAGCGCCCGATGCAAGTTAATTTATATAAGGTTTAGCCCGGTTGTAACTACACGAGCCTATCGCGTCCTCGTTTTATCATACCTTTAACTCAAATGATGTTGTTCGAAGTGGATGTCGGCCTTTCCATTAAGGCTGTATTTGGTTGCAGTGCTTTTCATCGATCGTTTTTATATTGAACCTTGAAATATGACGTTCACGCAAATGGAGGGCGCTATTCCAAATCATTCTTCTCTTCTCAATCTTCTTCTCAATCTTCTGCTCCTTCTCCATAGAAAGAGTATTGATATTAGACTCAATATTATTGGAATTTTCCCACTTCTTCGGTATCTCTAGAGCGGAAAGGAAGATTTTTATAATATAACAGAATTTGAATCATAATATGCAGGCATTGGAAAGGTTAGTTGGCATTGCAATGTTAGGACATGTACTATTTAAATTCCCATGAAGTGAAGCATTTCCTCAAATATTCGCAAATCCGCCAAAGTTTTCGTAATTTTCTCACGACGGAAGTGGTATTTCATATCAGGTGGACGGATTTCATGTCAGGAAGGAGTTGAAGAAAAATGACTCATATATAGCGCTTTAAAAATATGTTGATTGCCATTGCCTGTGTTTCACCTGTGATTACTTCCTGGCCACGAGAACATCATGCTGCGGTGTATCTCAAGGGTTAAAATCATTGTAAACTATATTACTACGATGAGATGAAAGATTTGTGAAAAGATAAAAATCACTGCATCACTGCATTTGTGGACCAAAAACTGAACTTATTTTTGCTATCTTAGAGAAGCTATTGCTTGGGAATGAAAGAAATAGATACTAGGAATTCGAGATTCAGGCGTGATCACGTTGATCATAGTGATCCTCGCTATAGTAAACGTTTTTTTCGTTCCTTGAAAGAGAAATACACCGCTCAAAATGTTGGGGTAATGAGGCGGTTGCCTTTTTTTAAGGTTATATTGTTTTGTTTGCATGAGGTTACCTTCTGTATTTAACTCCAATTCTTTTAATATTTCTAGTACCTTTCTCTAGTACTGCTAAGTGCTGTTAGCTATTTCATGAATATATGCATGTGAGACCCATATGCTATTCAGGGGAGGGAACCCACAGCTAAACACAAATTCGCCGTTTAGGAAGGGGTGAGAATTATTCATGGGACGAAAAAAGAAGGAGGAAAACACGGCGTCAGCAAGCACTTTTCCTACTCTTCTAAATCTCAATAGAAAGCAATTAGATATCTGAGAATAATGAAAGTCATTAAAAAAGATGAATTACCCCAATTATGTATAGCAAATGGCCTAATACCTTAATGTAAGGAGATTGAAAATTTAGGAGCCATTCCGAACGTCTGCTTGGTCATCTTATCTAACTAAGATATGCAAAACAGTAATTAATTCATTATTTTTTCTTCTCAGATGGAAACGCCTACTTTCTGCCTCTAAAAAAAATGGTAGCTTCCACCGCAATTGTACCTCACTTTATCGTTCCTTTAGCGTCTCCTATCGTTCCTTGTTATGAGAATGGAATCTAATCATGGAGGAAGTGAGGACTGACAATTCAACGCTACAAACTTTTTAAATGAATGTATGAATTTTCTCATAAAATTTCCAAGAAACCCCCTTTATATAAACTAGCTTATACTTAAGATTGGTCTTGAGCTGCGAAAGCCTCATAGTGGGCATTTGAATTTTCCCCATCGGAGAACTTTCAGAATTTTTCATTGAAATCCGGAGGAGGTGACTTAGGCATCTATTATTAAGGGGCCGTGATACATAGCTGTTTTTCAGACCTATTTTTCAAGGAAGATTGCTCCAACAGGAAGCTAGATATCGGAATGGGGTTTTCAGTAATTAAAAGAGAAAGTATCAAACTATTACTCTATAATCCTAGATTTTACGTAATAAGCCTTGTTAAAAATATATATCGATGTAAAAATAGACCTTTTTGTTGCAAATATTGGGAGACAGAGGGGCTATTTTTTTAACTTTCGTTATTATAGAGTACAAGATTCAAGCTTAGTCTGTTGGATCCTTGAAAATTATTGATTTTTATTAAAAGACACGCTGTTGAGATATTCTGAAAGTAATTTATGTTTTTCGCCAACTCCAGCCCAGGGATACGCCTCTAGCAACGTGCAAATCACGAAACAGTTCACACATTCTCCGCCTACTGCGCTACTCAAAAAGTGCTACGGTCCCTCTACCCTATATCCTAAAACGGTAACCTTGAGGTGTTGAAGCTTTGGGGAAGGGAAAGTGAAGGCGGGCGGGAAGCAGAGGCGAGTGAGTCTGATTTACTGACGGGTTTTTTCTTGAGTCTCGGCTTAGGTTGTCGCTCTCGGGGTGTCTAGTAATAGTCAAACTGACTAATTGTCAAGTCTCGAAATTTCATCGGAAGCGTACCGATATCGGAAAATTAAAGTAGGCAGTCGCTTGACATTTTCGATGGCGAGGAAAAAAAGAAAGGGTGAATTTTTGGCCAAGCGGAGGGAAGAAAAAAGGTAAATATTGTCATTTTTTGTGAAAACACTATCTTAATGTAATGATATATTCATGTGTAAGTATGCAAATTTTTATTATCCGAAACAGGCATCTCAAAATAATGGGAACAGAGTCGCACGTAGGAGGAACTTCTTGCGCTATTGAAGAAATCCCGTCCAATATTGACGATTCAGTAGCTGATGAAACTTTGCATGATTCATTTGACGATATGGCAATTGCCGAAGAAGGGAAAAACGAAGGTTTTTCCGGTGGAGTAACGGGAAGAAGAATTATCGACTTAAAATATGCGACAAATCGGTTTCCAATTTACTGAAAAGGTTTAACCTAAATTTCAACCTGCGTTCTGATAGTAATTCCCAGCCTAGTTCTTCTATTAAACTCGTAACACTTATACAATTATCATAGCGGCCTTTAACAAATCTAGTGGATCTCCTTTGCACACGCTCTAATTCTTTTATCATACCTTCCTCGTACGGATCCCATAAACTAGCGGCATATTCTAAATGAGGCCTGACAAGTGTAAAATAGCTTCTAGTACTCTCCCGTCGCATTTGCCTAGAACTCTTTTTACGAATCCTGATATATGGTTTGCTACACTAGTTATTTCCCTGATGTATTTCCCCCACAGCATGTCTTCAATGTTGGTGACGCCTAAGTATTTAGTAAATTCTACGTTAGATATTTTCTTTTCTTTGATGCAATAATTTTTCTGGGGAAAGTTATTCTTTTTCCCAAAGTTCATTATCGCGCATATCTTCAAATTTAATTCTAGCTTCCAACTATCACACCAATCATCAATCGCATATAAATCCTTAGCTAAAGAATGACTATCCTCTTAATTTCTTATTTCCTTATACACTACTGCATCAGAATAAATACGTAAATATGAAGAGATTAGCCGACAGGACTCAGTGGAGAGCTGCGTCAAACCGATCTGAGGATTGATGACCAATGATCACTGCTGCATCATCGGCAAAAAGACGGAGCTTGCTATTTTTAGCTACTGTATTCAAGTCATTTACGGAGAGAAGAAATAAAATTGGGCCTATCACGCTGGGGAACACCCGATGTAACTTTTGCTTCGCCTGAGGTGACACCATCTAATACCATTCATTGAACGCGTTCATGTAGGAAATCTCCTATCCAGCCTACCATATTACTGTCTATCCCGTATGATGCTAACTTCGCGAGTAAATTACAGTGGGGAACCTTGTCAAACGCTTTTCTAAATTTAAAAGCGCTGCGTCTACCTGTACGCTACCTTCTCCGGAAACTAAAATATCATGAACGAAAAGACCTAACTGATTTTCGCAAGACCGTCCCTTTCTGGACCCATGCTTATTTGTTATCAATAAATCCTGGCTATCGAGGTGTCCCCTTATTGATGTAACTATCATATGCTGTATAATTTTGCACGACAGTGACGTTATTGATATTGGTTTATAATTCGATGGATGTTCCCTATCGCCACTTCTAAAAATTGGGATCACGTTTGCTATCTTCCAGTCTTTGGGAACCGCGTGTTCTTCGAGGGATTTGTTAAATATTACTTTAAGATACGGTGCCATTTCGAGAGCTATTTCTTTATACACACGAGCAGGAATTTCATCACGACCTGAGCTCTTGTTCGGGCTAACATTTTTAGAAAGGATACGATTCCGTTATAAGATACAATTATCGATCGGGGGCATTATTTGTTGAAATCGGTCTGGTATTGTTTCAAGCAAACTACGCTTAGATTGATTAAAAACGCTCTGGAAAAATAATTCAACAAATTAGCCTTATCTAAATATTTCGCCCCTATACCCTTTCAAGGAATTAACCGTTGAAATTTTAGTTCCCTGTACTTCCCTAACATATGATCAAAATGCTTTCGGATTCCCCTCTAGTTGTTCTCCAAGTACTTTTCTCTTGAAACCACTTTACGCTTTTCTAAGGGCTATTTTTGCGGCTGCTTTATATGTAACGTTCGATAATTTTTTTAGATCGCTATTAGCTACATTTTTCTTAGTTTCGCGTGGATAACTCGTTGTCGTTTTAAACATTTTTTTAACCTCCACGTTGTACCACCCTGGTTCCCTATTCTCACTCTTATACTCACTCACCGTGTAATTTGGAGGAACTCTTTCCATGTCTGCATCACTATTTTTTCTGATGTTTAGAATTTTTCAAAAGAAGTCTGTAAGTCACGCCTAAATCCGTTAAAATCTGCTTTACTTAAAAGGCAAATCTTTCTTTTTAATTTTACATTTTTGTCAGTATTGAGGGATAATTTAACGTGTACTACCTTGTGGTCACTTATTCCATCGACATTTTTAACTTCAATAACTTTTTCATGGATGTTTGAGGCAAGTAAATCGAGAACATTCTCCCTTCTATTATGCAAATTTACTATTTGATGTACTGCGTATTATGCGAACAGGTTAAAAAATGACGAGCAGATTTCTTTTTCCCTACCCCCAGACTAATGACTACATGTTTTCCAATCTATCGATGTTGTATTGAAATCTCCACCTTTCAATAATCTGTCGTTCGTTGGTATGAGAATTAATGTGCCTGATCTGTTTCTCGAGTTCTAATACTGAGTGTACATCGGAATGGGGTGGTCTGTAGTAGGCACAAACGTATATTACTTTCAAATTACCACATTTAGACATTAACACGTGCAAGCCAAGCTACCAGCTGAGACCACCTCCTATTTGTTGCAGTTCTTACGGCTAAACTGTTGTCACAACAACCAATCAACACGGCTACCCTGAAAAATGAAGTCTATTCATGACTTGGACCGCGGACGCGTTCTCCTGCAGCTACGAACCCCACTAGGACCAGACCGGATCGGTTCTTAGAAAAACGTAGCGAACGCATTTCCGCGAATTCCACGTTGCCACATGGTATAATGTGGAGTCTGCCAAACAGTTTGGTCCCATCGTATGTTGAAATGGCAACATTGCGTCTAGTGGTCAGCTATGGTACGAAAACTCCGCGGACGGAGGGGCTGAGAGGGAAGGGTCGTTATTGCCTCATCACCTCTGCGCAAAGAATTAAAGCGTAGAGGAGACACTGAACCAAAATATGGCTGGTTGGGTAGGCGCCGACTCTGGTAACTCTACCGGTCGACGGAAAAACTATCTCCATCATCTCAGCACTTGAAAGCGAAAAAATAATCATGTACCACGGCGCCTTAAGTATTTCGCTTAATCAACTATTACGTGTTTGTGCATAGATGTGCTCTTCATTGGGAACGGAGAAATGGTGGAGTAAAATCCGGCGTCGGCACTAAAGTACTCGTAAAGAAAAGAAATGCGAGGAAAGGGTTTAGTGTTTTTCGTCCCATCCGATAGGAAGAACTTAGCACAAGAAGTTTTTACCACTTAGCACTTGATCAGGGATCGGTATGACCCGGAAAATCCGTCGTTCATGTCGTTCGAACCCGGCTGTTTGACGTGGGATGTCAGGCTATCACAACATACCAATCGGCCACCAATTTCAAAAGTAACGCTGAATTTATCTTTTCAGAGTGTTTTGTTTTATTATTTCGCGCAAAAGGTTTCCAGTGTAGACTTTCTACCTTCTGAAATTTTATGGAGCGTCCTGATGAACTGAAAAGTCTCCGCTCGCTAGTAATGTCTTGATTTACACGGCCAAAGTCCGGCGAGGACAAGGCCCATCCCGTTTACTCGCGTCGTTGGTGTTTGGTTAACTGTCATGGTTCCACCCTAGAGGAGGTCTGATGATGGCAGAAGGCTATCCTGATCCGTTGCTGTCAATAGTCAAAAGAGCACAAAGACAAAATAAGTGCAATTCCCAATGGAAACTGTGTAACTGTTTGTGTACTTCCAGAGGACCTGGAATTTGATTATGACCCTAAGATAAATTGGTTCATCTGACCTGTTGTGATTAACCCAAGAGTAGGGAAATTTACCCCAACCTGCTAAAATGTAGACTGCCTCGTCATCCACGGGAATGCCATGGAAATTATTCAACGCCTTTTTACTTCATCGTCTCTTTTTCAAAATCAATACGAAAAAGACAGTATAGTAGAATGGCATTCCTTATTGCTCATACAAAGATTCACAGCTGTCAGTTTAGGTATATTAATCATGCTAAAACGTTTATAATTTGAAAAAGGCACCGAATTGGCCGCATTTATGTCCGGTGTTTAAGGGTTTTATTTCATTTCATAACTCTTTCACTCATTTTCTACCACCTTTTTCTGCAATTATTAATATTTAAAACATATTCTACCACTACCAATCCCTATCCAAATTTTGCCACCATCATTAGTTATGTAGTCGTATTTTTCAAGGCACAGTTGCGTATCTCAAAATGTTGTAGTATTGTGTGTACTAGGGGATAAAATATTAAAACGTATTAAGGACGAAATTCTTTTGATCCAATCTGTAAAACTTTAATACTGATTTAGACTTCAACTGTAGTACATAATCAAGGCACAGAACGTGTATTGGCGAGCAAATATGTGGTCAGCTCATGAGGGAGAGTGGGGGGGGGGTAAATCAACTAGTCACAGAAAGGTGTCAGGTAGGGCGAGGGAGAGGGAGGGTTTGGATAACGTCAAAACCAGAATTCCACGTGTCACAAAGGTGAGCTGTGGTTAGGAGAAAGGAAACGAGCATTCAGAAAGCTGAATACGGGATTAGTTGAGAGAAGAGAAGGCTATTGGTTATAATTGGGACTGAAGTCGGAAATAATGCTCGTTAAAGTCTAGATTTACTCTTTCAGCTAGTGAATTTAGGAGTTGAGATTACACAAAGGGTCACATTGTATCGAATTAATTAGTAATTAACTTCCCGTAAAGTTAGCCTTCAGCCGACGTTTCTCGTGTTCAAGTGAACTAACAACACGGCCACTTTGTCCAATTTCCTGAAGTTAACAATTATTAGAATTACATTTAAGTCAACATAAACCATTTAGACCACACTGCTTGAGTTTGTCTTTAAAAATCAAAAAGTATTTTCCCCACAGTTTTGGGTCATAAAGTATACGCTTAACTTAATTAGGAGAGGTGCCAGAAACTCTAGGGAAGATGTTACCGATGATAATTAACCCACTGCGCCGTTTCGATGATTCTTCGAGGCAACTAAGCGGTGAAGCTTAGTAACCTCGACGAGATCCGTGTGATGGTGCATCGTTTTGTCAGGTTAAATAATACACTATTTATTTCTATTGTCAATGAAAACAGTATTTTTACAATGCACAAACTGGGATAAAACGCTGAAGTTTCTCAGGTTTCTAGTTAATCAGGCAGTAAGAACCGTGTTTTCCATGAAACAATACCAAACACCTAATATTGTTTCGGAAGGCGATCAAATCAACGCCATAATGTCCCTACTGCTAATATTTCCCTATCAACATCTCACTTACGTTATATTTGATAACCTTATATCATTTAAGCCATCCTGCGCGGCTTCTTCGCACATTGCTACGTATTTCATGTAACAAAAGACATCTCCCGCAGTGAAAGGAGTTCTTTCCGAAAAGTATCAAAACGATAAATGATAAAAGTTTAAAGTCTTTTTCTAATAAAATCACGTCTCCAACCTTAACCATAAAAAATTTCACATCATGTATTACTTTCAAAAATTTAGCACAACATCAAAACAATCCTTCATCTCAAGATCTGATACGTGTAATACCAAAATATTTGGAAGCACCCATCAGTCAAATTTACAAATCAAAAAAATGACATGGAAGTGATTGAATAACTTGAAAGTCAATATAAAAACTTGAGGAATACCTTTACTTAAGAATGATGGTCGAATAAAACCATATCATTACGTCTCCTCCGATAATTTCCCATCCAAATCTACGTTCAGCACGCAACCGCATTGCCGATATCGCACGCCTCTTTTGCTCGCATTCTATCGGTTTTTCGCGCTCTAAATTTCCCAGCAGTCCATAAATTCACGGAAGGAAGCTGGCCTGGGTCAAGTGGCCTTCGCTTCAGGATAGAGTGGGAGGAGGAGGGCGAAGGTGAGGCAAGGGGATGGGGAAGGGGGTTCGTGAAAGGCGGTAGATAGAAAAGGCCATGTCGCTGCGGTGGCCATTCTTGACATTCACCCGAATTTCTCTGTGGGTCGTTTCCTACGGGCTGATTGATTAGCGGACTATTCGCCACTCTCTGGAATATGTAGCCACCACCAGTGGTTTGTACGCCGTCGTCGTCGGAAGGGTTAGAATTTCTGCTGCATTCATCACTACGCCCTGTTACGTGACGCACGATAGGGCGAATTTTATTTTCGTTTGAGACCATCGCGAGGTCAATTGGAACTTCTGATGGCAGTAGATGTGTCAGTGTATACTTATAATGAAGAGGACCATGCTCCGACAAAATCAACGAGATATAACCATAGGATTTTAAGAGTTCTAAAAGACAAACTTAGAATCAATGTAATGAAAGTGAACTAATGATTCAGCTTACGTAGTAAGCCTCGCATACTAAAACGATAAACATAAAAGGAAGGTCTCGTTTGAGACATATAAAACAAGTGATAAGGATGCGAAAGAGAATAAATACGTAAATATGAAGAGATTAGCTGAGAGAAGAATTCAGTAGAGTACTGCCTCAGAACATCAAACCACTCTCAGAATTGCTGACCAGTAATGCTAAACTTAAAGTATAGTTCTTATTTTTATTATATATCATGATAGATATAGGTGTGCAGCAAGAAACAAGAGGGCAAACCAACATCAAACTAGGAGAACAAAAACTTGATGAGGTGAAAGAGTTCTGTTACCTAGGAAGCCGAGTAATCAACGATGGACGTAGGAATGGTTAGTAGAATAGCCAAGGCAAAGTTGGGATTCTATCAAAAGAAGAATCTACTTACAGCTGAAAATACAAGCGTAAAAGTAAGGAAACGGTTCATCAGAACATACATCTGGAGCATGTTTCTTTACGGCAGTGAGGCATGGACGATGACAGCAGCGGAGAAGAAAAGGGTAGAAGCATTCGAAATGTGGTGCTACAGAAGAATTATGAAGACTAAATGGATCGACCGAGTGAGTAACGAGGGAGTCCTAAGAAGGGTGGGAGAAAAGAGAAGTCTGCTGACATCTCTAAAAGAAGAAGGGACAACTTCATCCGCCATGTCTTGAGACACGATGGCCTGATGGAGATTATCGTCGAGGGAAAAGTGAATGGGAAGATTGGAAAAGGCAGGCCTCGTATGAGATACATGGAACAGGTTGTGAAGGATGTAAAAGAGTAGAATTACATCACAATTAAAAGGTTCAAAAAAGAAGAATCGAGTGGAAAGCTGCGTCAAACGCGTCCTAGGATTATTGAGCAATGATGATGATGATGGATGAAATTGATATAATTGAAAACATTTAATCAACAGCTAGCAGGAAAGCGACGCAATCTGTTCCTTCATGCTATTTTTGCACCTTTTTACGCTTAGCTAAATAAGTTCGTATCACCTTGCTTAAAATTATCATTCACTTATTGCTACAGTTACAAGTTTTAGCATATGTATAAACCTGGAAAATACAGCAAAAAGAGGTGGAAATTTTTGCACGCTCTAATTCATATCAGAGACCAAGAGTCAAATACAGAGAGTGACGAGTTTCTTCAAACGGGGCGATATCGTCTGATGTAAAATGTTCAGATACGGTTCGCCTTCTCCTGAGCGAAACGCCAGACGTGCCCCGCTGACACTTATTAATAATTCATGATGAGTAAACCAAAGATCGTTTTTTCTCTATGATTACAAAGTAATCTTAAAAGCAGCATTGTACTATTTTCCATCTAGTTCCATAGATATGACCTAATTTAACAAAGTAAATGCCATTCCTCCAAAGATATTATACCATTACTATCATTATGCGTGTGCTATAATCTTTGGTACGTTTCAGTGGATATATAACTATCGCACACTTTCCTCTGCAGACGGATAGACATTCACTTAAAACGATGTTCCTTTTCAATGCAACGCGTGAATCCATTTTCAAAATGGTATCTTTGAATAGAAATTGCCACAATTATTCATCATAAATAGCTGTATTGCTAGGTATTAAAACATACCGTGATAAAGCTAATAGATAAATTGAAATGATAAAGTGAATAAAAAAGAAAGATCATAAAAATGAATTAACATGGTATTATTTCACTAGTGAATACTAAAAGCAGCGCAATAAATTCTCCCGAAATGAGGATAAAATAACAATAGTATGAAACACCTACAGAAGTTGAAAGTAATATCAACTCCCCCATTGAAAACGTTCGTGATCACCGAATCATTTTGTAATTCTTACATGAAATAATGCAAAACTAGGTGAAAAAATACATAATGTACGCCTTAAATACTTATGATTCTGGGAACTTCAAAAAGCATTGTGCCCAATAAAATGAAATACAATGCTCATCTAACGACAAAAAAATTTAGATTATGTTCATATGATTCTCCTATAAAGAACAACCTAAAATCCTCGAGTTTATTTTATAATCTGCGAGATGAAAGTCTCAAAAAATTGTAATAGTATAATATGTAAAGAGCTTTAGATTGGTTTCTGTTTTTGAATTGAATTTCAATCATTTACCCGTAGGTTTTATGCAAGACAGAAAAGTTAATAAATTGGTAACCGTTTTCTAAAATCAAACTTACTCCCATCTCTTTGAAATTGGAGTGACGCTACTTCGACGCCGAGGTAGTCCTACGAGCAATCTATTTTATGAACAGATGTCCAAAAGAAATGAAGCGTTGGGTAAAATTCAGATCCTCAACTAACTCAGCCGTAATCTCTCATACTCGCGAATCTCATTTATTTAACACTAACTAATTCCCTTGTCATCCAGAAACACAAACAAATATTGTGTTTCATTGGGTGCAACAGATGGGAAGGCCCATCATTGATATGATTTTGACACTCACGCAGGTAATGATTTGAAATATGTCTTTCCTAACATAAATAAACATGGTCCAATTACGCGACTCACAAACAGAAGTCTCCATCATTCTCACAGCGCTCTACTACAACGCATCTGAAGTGACAAAAACAAGGAAATCTGCCACAAATGTTCAAATACATGCGGGAGAAACAGATGTCAAGAGCTCCCAGTTTTAACCCATAGTCGTGGTACATTACTAATTTATTCATTCCTATATTTTTTTCTAATCGTGATCTTAATGGTGGGCAAGTACCTAATTTGCATAGCATGTTGAAATCTCTAGCTTAGTTTTGCGAAAACATAGATGAATGCTTACCATAATATTCTAAAGGAAAGAAAACCACAAAGTACAATTACGGAGCCATTTTTCTTCCAATCAGTTTCCTTATTCAACAATGGTGTTTATTACAGCATTGAATATCCCCAAATGTTCTCAACTGCCTTCGTGCATTTCCTTTTATTATCAACATCGAGAGAAGTCATTATTTCCTCCACCTTAAGTGAATATATGTATGTAAGTCGAGAGAAAAGAAAAAGCTACATAAAAATAATTAAACTGGCAAAATACAAAGCATTCCTAAAAAAATGAAACCAGCGATGCGTAAGGAGACTCGTTCTAGACCTCTTCAGCACAGTAACTGTCGAGGAATTCCCAAGTGTGTTTCGAAGGGGCAATGAACGCCCGCGAACAAGTATCTCAAAAGAGACTCAAGCAAACAAACAAATTGCCGCTGGCATAGGCTTCCTGTCTGCAGTGGTAATGGACTTGTTTTTCGAGGGAAGAAGTATAGGGTCTTAAGAAACTGAGTGCACGTCGAGCATCAGAAGTTACGGCTGTTTTACGGGGCGATTAAGGAGGAAATGAGATAAGAAGGCCTAAAGGAAACTGTTATGAGATCGCCACCGGCGTTTAGCACGTCAAGAAAGTTAAATATAAAAGGAATTTCGGGCGGCTTCACAACGGCATGATCCACTAGAACCTCTGAACAAGACAGCTGAGAACTCTAGTTTTCTTTAATCTTAGTCCAATTAAAATTAAAACTTAAGGGGCGAAAATATAATATTATTTATTTTACCCCCGTACTTGCCTCGCTCTAGGTGTCACAGTGGCTTTTGTATGGCCTAGGCTGATTTTTGTGTATCTAAAACGTTAGTGCATGTGTATTGAATGCATCTGGATGTTTTCAGATACAAATTTCATCATCATCATCGGTCAAAAATCTTAGGACCTGTTTGACACAGCCTTCCACTCGGGTCTTCTATCGGCCAACATCTTAGTATTTAACGTAACAAATTTCCTATCTTGATGAAATTCTTATGGAAGTTCCCAAAGCAACAGCTTCAGTGTCCGGGCAGTTATTGGAAGTTTATGGCATAAATAACGTATTAAGGGTGAAATCAAATTTTGTTTACTTTTTATAATAGCGAAATAAAACCTGAAATATTTTTTTTCAAAGTATGTTGCTGTTTTTCTAGAAAAATAGAATCAGTTTACTGCCTAAAAATTAAACTAAAAGGGTAATTCCACCAGAAATCAACCAATTTTTATGAAAGTGGTTGCTGACCCATTTTCAATTTTTTTTATATTTGGTACATAGATAGGTGCATATATATAAATTACAAATCAGTTCTCGTTATATTTTTAGAGAAAACCATATCCGAAATACGGACATTATCGCATGTGCCGGTAGAGTAAAAATGTCACTTTTTGACGCTAGCGATTATTGCTACTATTTGCATGTTTTTAAAGTTACAGCAACCATAATATTATTAATACTTTTTAAAAGTATTGCTCTATATAAATATGCAAGAAAAAATAAATTTAAAAAAATGTTTAGGCATAAACGAGGGTGTCGAATTTCCGTATCAAAATTTTGTTTTTTTCACTTTTTGAAGGCCAAACATTCAAAATAGGGACCAGATATCAAAACAGATCCTTTTGGGATTAATATTCTAAGTACACATGTGTCACAAAAACAATATTTTGTTTTGATCCTGATTCCCCTTTATCCCCCAAAACAAATCCAAAATGGGTGGAAAATCAAAATTTCACATTTTCAAGGTCACATATCTCAAAAGGGGGACGTAGTAAAAATATGATATTCTTATGAAACTAACGTATCATCATAACCTACACTGACTTAAAATTTGGAGTTGATACTCAAAGCCGTTTAGGTGTGACAGCCTTCCGAAATTTGACGGAAATTGTGTTTAGCAGCAATGTTAAATTAACATTATAAAATGTCCATACACTTTTGTACTATTAATATTGCTACTTTAATCTTATTTTAAATAATTTCTATTAGCTTTAGTTAAAATTTTTATATTCCTATTATATTTTTGTGGTGAACTACTACTTGAAACACTGTGGATGGGGTGGGAGAGCAGAGATCCGACATACAAATATTTGTTTGCATGCACAGGTACTGTTCACCTATGTGAAATGAGAAGTGAAGGGAGGGTGGATAGCTTATTGCTAGTCTGTCTCAGCATACACATTCTTGGAGGTGAAGCTTAGTTTTAGGGGGGGTGGGAGGGGTGAGTGGCAGTCAGCAAATTCCTGTTGGAACTTCCTCTAAAAAAATTGAATACAAAATGTATATATTGTATGCATTCCATGTACAATTGTATACTATATCTGCATTGTGTACAAAACGTATAAACAGTACACAAGGTATATAAAATGTATGCACCATACATATACTCTACAGAAAATTTATACAAAATTTATTCCTGGTAAGTCACTGTGCACCAAGTGTTATCAGAGGGTATCAAAAATTGTATAGGCGATGATTATAACCAATATGGTGTTTATCAGTAACCAGAAGTGGTTTTGGATTGTGTTAACTAGGCATGCATTGCAGTTAGTGTGTCTCCTTTCAAAATTAAAAAACTTTGTTAAGAGAAACGACCCGCAGCATTCAAGAAGAAAGTTTCCCGGCCTAAGACACAGGTATCAAGAAAATTGTACGAGTCAATGGAGTGCCGGGATCAGCCTGATTGCGAGCCTTCTGGCGATAATTACGAACACAGACACGAATATGCTGATTTGTTGGAGATTTTAATAAAGAGATTGGGAAGCGCAACAAATGCTAGAGAAAAAATTCAGATTTTAAGTCTTTTTCCCTGGTCACGAAAAAAAGTTTGAACCTAGTTTAATGTGAGTGATTATTTAGTGCGGCAAACTAGAAAACTAGTGAACAGATATGGTGTTTTGCCAGAGTTTTCTCCAAACAAGAGTGGCCATTGTGCTCTACTGACAAATCACGTCAAAATTATTGTTGAATTTTATGAGTATGATGAGAGTAGCAGAATGTGTCCCGGAGGAAAAGATTATGTGTCAATTATAAATAGTGATGGTAGGAAAGAGCAAAAATAGAAAAGACTAGTTCTATACAATCTAAATGAACTTCATGTTAAATTTAAACAAAAACATCCAGAAATCAAAGTAGGTTCCTCGAAATTTGCCCAGTTATGCCCAAAGTGGTGTGTGCTTGCGGGACCACATGGAACCCATACTGTTTGTACATTCCATAGTTTATATATTCCAGATGTCATGTCATAAATAAACTTAAAATATTGGCTCTTCAAGTAACTGAAATTCACTGCTATTCGGACGGGGCTGCAAGCCAATATAAAAACAAGAAAATTTTTACAAACCTCTGTCACCACAAATCCGATTTTGGACTAGATGCAGAGTGGCATTTCTTTGCCACTTCACATGGGAAGGGCCCATGTGATGGTATAGGAGAGTTGTAAAGAGGGTGACTACAAAAGCAAGCCTCCATCGAACTACTAAAGATCATATATTGACACCTGAAAAAATGTTTCAATTCTGCACCAGCGAAATAAAAGGAATATCTTGTCTCTAATATCATGTCCCTAGTGAAGAAATTGAAGAATGTGGTATATCTCTTTTACAACGATATGAAAATGCTCTGCAAGTGCCTAACACCCGTGAAAATCACAACTTCATCCCAATAAACAAGCAAACAATGCAAGTTCGACAAACATCATCATCTTGTTTGTTCCGTGAAATGTCTACCTCTAAACTAGCACTTACTAAACCGACGAAAAACATTGAAAAAAAATGATTAGGTTGCTTGCGTGTATGATGGCAGTGGGTGCTTGGGCATTGCGTGTCAATATTGTGAAGAAAAGAATGATTTTAATATTCACTTCTTTCAACCTGCTGTCCCAGGGACTAATCTCAAACTTTCAAAAAATGATGAAGCATGGTTGCCGAATTGTAACATTCTACGAGTTAATTCGGCAAGCGAACTGACTACATCTACTTGACAGTCACACAGCATATCATATGAGCTTAGCCTACAAATCAGCACCATGATGAATGCCCATTGGACACGTATCCACAAACCTGTGAGATACTAGTAATAGGTCTCTTTAAAACATTGACATAGTGGTATGAATCTATGGATAAAACTACATGTGCATCATTTCCGTCAAATTTCGGAAGGCTCTCACATCTAAACGGCTTTGAGTATCAACTCCAAATTTTAAGTCAGTGTAGGTTATGATGATACGTTAGTTTCATAATAATATCATATTTTTACTACGTCCCCCTTTTGAGATATGTGACCTTGAAAATGTGAAATTTTGATTTTCCACCCATTTTGGATTTGTTTTGGGGGATAAAGGGGAATCAGGATCAAAACAAAATATTGTTTTTGTGACACATGTGTACTTAGAATATTAATCCCAAAAGGATCTGTTTTGATATCTGGTCCCTATTTTGAATGTTTGGCCTTCAAAAAGTGAAAAAAACAAAATTTTGATACGGAAATTCGACACCCTCGTTTATGCCTAAACATTTTTTTTAATTTATTTTTTCTTGCATATTTATATAGAGCAATACTTTAAAAAAGTATTAATATAATTATGGTTGCTGTAACTTTAAAAACATGCAAATAGTAGCAATAATCGCTAGCGTCAAAAAGTGACATTTTTACTCTACCGGCACATGCGATAATGTCCGTATTTCGGATATGGTTTTCTCTAAAAATATAACGAGAACTGATTTGTAATCTATATATATGCACCTATCTATTTACAAAATATAAAAAAAATTAAAAATGGGTCAGCAACCACCTCTGGTTGATTTCTGGTGGAATGACACAAAATGTTTATATCATTTTAGAAATTATTCAGATATTCTAGGAGAAAAAGATAGGAAAACTAAATTTTAGAGTAGGCAGGCATCGGCCAAATCGTTCGAATAATTTTGTTATCTGGAAAACGTATTGGACCAAACTGGGCGTAGTAGCAGTAATATTAGAATAATTTCTCTGGATAGGTTGAATCAACAAAAGAGTGCTTAGAACGAGAACCTTAAGCAGATATGAAACGGGAAGTTTGGCTAATCCCTTGATATAAAGTGTGGTTTAATTTGGATCTTAGACAGGGAAGAAGGAGGAGAAAATATTGAAAGCCTAAGAAGCAAGGGTGGAGGAGAAAGGAGATAGAGCGATGGACCAAAATGCAGATAAATGAATAAGTGAAGCATATTTGGGAAAGATAGAGCATTGTTATGAAAAATTAGAAGAAGGCAGAAGATTTGAATGGAACCGATACTTAGGAGGAATTGAATTATAAAGATCACTATCAAAAGTATAACATTGGGTAATCGAGTGCGAGGTAGAAAGGAACACCTAGAGCCCACCACATTAGCAACTGCCATGTTAATTGTTACTTCCCCCTGAAAATAAATAAATAAATAACACCTCACCGGTTTCTCGAAGGGAAAATATAACGCAGTTGATTTCGAAACAGAACTTTCTGAACTGCCACGTTACCCGATTATTTTAGTAAAAATTTGTATTTCATAAATAAAACGTATGAATTACATTCATGGAAATACCGAGAGTAACTCACTCTCGACACTTAGTTTATCAATCGCGATGTCGAATGGGTTTTTTAGTCATGCCAATTTTAACACCTTGAGAGGAAGATATTTAGTACCATGATAAATTCAAGCAAGAAAAAGCCGCCGTGAAATTGGCGAGACCCTCCCTGCATCTCCGTCTACGGACAAATTTCGGATGATTGACGCGACTATCACCCAACGCTCTCGTTCGAAGCTCGCAGCTATTCGAAGAGACGTCCTGATCGTCAGAAGGTGGTCTCCCTATTGACGTGGCGTAATAGAGTGCTCTAAAGGAAATCAATCTGGGCCGTTATATATATATTCGGCAGACACATTGTGCCCCAACGCCCTTTCACAATATTCATGCCTGCAAAGTGCAGGGCTGAAATCCGTCCACTCGCGATCCAAACGAGCTCACCGCTCCAACCCAATTGTCGAATTCCATTTCCTTTCCGGCTCGTCGAGCGTTTGGAAAAATGTAACGAAGAGAAGCACGCCGGGAACAACGGGAGGAGAACGGCAAGTGATGAGTTTCCAGAGTGTAAGACAGAAAGCGAGAGAGATAGTGGGAAGTTCAGAGTGACGGGAATCCCGGAATGAGAAATTCAAGTTCTGGAGAAGTAGGAAATGCGGAGCGTCATATGGGAAAGGAAGAGGAGGGAATATACCCGAGATCTCCCAAAATTGTTTCCTTTACGGAAGAGCGAGAGGTAGGATAGAGACTTTCTGGTGCACTCTAACCCCCCCCCCCCCTCACCCTCTCCCCACCATAAAAGTTTTAAAATTGCAAAAAAATCTTGCTCCCTCGGAAAGGAGTCAACCAGTTATTACGTTTGTTAAAACTTTCCCATCCAACAGTGCACGTTCTAGGAAAGTATACACGGAAAGTCTACAATTATTCTCTCCAGAAATATGGAATAGTACTTCAATGTGATGCGAGACGATCACCGAGGGAGAAAGAGACTTATACGGTACTTGTGTACCTAAGTTGAATTTCAACCTTTTGCGATCCATTTTTTGGAGAGGTGCGCTCCGAAACTTTTCAAAATATCCTTCACTTTCACCTCTGCAATTAGTCACAAACAATAATTAAATGGCCATAGTGCAACCACTCCGTATTCACAAAACCAGTGAAATCCTGTAACTGAAGCATGACGGAAAAAGTAGTGAGAATAACGTTTGGGGAATCGATAGAAGTGCAGTCTCAATATACTTCCATAATCTCGAATACTGTGGCCCCGATGGCTGAAATTGTCAGAACTAATTAGTAAGGTTATTTCTGCATACCACTTAAGGCTCAAACAGATTTCCAGAACAAAAAAAGAAATTACTTCAAGCTGAATTGCTTGGAGCAGGACTACAAATATCAAAACTATTAATAAATTACGATCTTAAAGCTTTACAACCGTTACTTTGGCAAACTAAGAGAAAATAAAATTATTACGGGACTTCTTTGATTTGTGAGAACTGTGATATTGGCGGTAACATTGAAATGTTATGTCTTTTTTTTCGGATATGTAGGTTCTCCTAGGAAGATCCTGCCATGTTTTCACACTTCTCTAACTTGTTGCGAAAAGCTGTAACTGAAGCATGACGGAAAAAGTAATGAGAAATACTTTCATGGAATCGATAAAAGTGCAGTCGCAAAATACTTCCACAAATCCGAATGCAATTATTAATCAAAAAAGAAGAGAATATGACAACGATGCGCAAGGTCCTCGCGAGTGATTACCTACTATAAAGGAAGAATTTCACTGCTCGCTTACGGGTGCTTAAATGAAAACCCTGAATCTTGTAAGAAACATACCTTGGGGCGAAAGATACCAATGACATTATTTACACTCTGAAAGCAAATAGATCAGCTTAACATTGCCCTCGAGCACGATCCGCGTCGGATTCCCCCGCCGAGCAACCCATGCTTTGGGAAATTCTCACGAGAACCTCGGCCTCGCGCGTATTTGCGGAAGGAGCTTAATAGCACGTCAATCGCGAGGCGAGAGCGCATTTGCCAAGCACTTCGCGCCTTCCGTCGGTACCGCGGAAAGACACGCGAGCGCTCACGCCTTCAAATGCGCTCGAAAACGGGGCTCGCTCTTCATTTTATTCGCGCGCAGCGCCGCCGCCGCCGCGCCGCCGGCATCACTTCCACACGTATCACCGAGAGGGAGGGCGAGGTGAAGTGCTCGAAGTGAAATCCATCGACGAGTATTCCGAATCGGCCTTATCGCACGCCACTCTAAAGATAGGAAGATACCCTTTCCCATACGCCCCCACCCAGCCCCGCCGGGAAGGCCGCAACTGCTTTCGGATTCGGCAGCTGCGCCCGCATGAATGAGATGCGCCCCGCGTATTTCAGGCTCGCATGACAGCGCAGCATGTGCAAGGGCCAAGGGAAAAAGGTTGCACGGCAGCACATCTAGACGGTAAGCCTTCCTCCACGACGGCCGTTCTTCAATATAAGGAAGAATTTATCCCGTCATGCCTCCGCAAAACGTGTGTCCTGCTCCGTCTGCATGGCAACGAATAACTTACTTTCCTCACCCCACCCCCTCCTACTCCATTGGATAAGATTTTACCGTCGTTTCACCTAACAGCAGCACGGCAATTGAGGAAACTGCGTAATCCATGGGTACGAATAGTGAATAAATGCAAGAATACCACCCTCGGCTCAAGAAAGTTTCCCCTTTGGTCATCAATAGTTCCTCCTGAGCCATCCAAATTTCGCGACCATTCAAATCCAATTCACCGGACATTCACCGGAGCAATTTAATCCGGGAAACGTTTTCAGTTTTGATAGGCACTAAACGCATAATGCAAATACAGTGGTAGGTTTTCTTGAAAAAGTGCTTCAACAGCGGTGATTATTTGGCACTATCAAACCTTCACTTTCCATATCCTTATTAATCATTAATTCTTATTAATTATTTAAAAAATAAAGAGAAATAAAAGTACTCTTTGCTGCTTTCTTTAGAAAAAATTATTTGAACAACCATGCTATTATTTTCTTTAAAATAAAACTAATACAATGTTGAAAACTTTCATTGAGGTATTCCTTAACTTTTAAATTAACTTTCATCGATCTTGCATGCGCAACGTAGTACGTCAGGAGGTGCTACACACCCAAAGGCGAGTCGTAATTGTCATATCGGGAAAGAACCTTTTCCCCGGTAGAAAGTCGGGAGTGAGTACCCCATACTCATGCGGGCGATTAACACTTACACAATGAAGTTTTTTGATAGCAGCAAAAAAACACAGATCAATGTCAAACTCCTGCAGATGAGTGGCTGAGGAATACATTCACGACAAACCATGCCTATCCCCAAAGAGTGTGAGAACGATTCCCGAAATTACAATCACAGCAATCCTCATATAGATGAGACTGTCAATCCTCTCGTGCCTAGAAGCAAAGACACTTAATAATTTCGGTAATGAAGTGAAACAATTGACTAGCGAAATTAATTCAAGGACAATGCTTTAATAAGGACCATATAAAAGTGAATATAAATGGCTCGCTACAATGAATGAATTTTAATTTACGGCTTTAAATGTTTGTGTGGGCAGTATCGGCAAAAAAAGGCTGTTATTACGTCGAAATTCGAAATCAATATTTCAAACAAAATGACAGGTTTTCCGCCTCCTTAACACGTTTTGACTACTCTCTGAATGGTGTTTTTGCAGGCGTATCATCGATTTCTGTGAGCACTCAAAACTCAAAGGTTTGGCAGCAGACGAGGGAAATCACACTTTTACCACCTGAAAACATGAAATGGTTAGTTTTTGGTGGCAAATAATCAGTGAGAGACACCATACAATAATAAATCAACTACGAGTATCAACGATATTTTGAAACACTAGATTACATTGTCCACTCCCATCACCATTATCTTAGTTAAAGTATCACCATTTACTTTTATTGGTGTTCACTTGCGAAACTGGTTATAAAGTAAGTCTCAAAAATTTTTCTTTCTTTCCACTCTAACATTTTACTCTAATGGTTGTGTTTTTAGGTCAGGGTAGCAGTTAATTTGCGGGTCCCTTTCCTAGCAAATCTCCGCGCCCAGGGCTTTTGGCAATTCCGATAATGCACAGAGGAACATAACTTTTCTGTAAAATCTTAACGTAGCAGACAAAATACGTTTTTATGCAGATACTGCCTACGTAGACATTCAAAACAATGCACAGCCCTCTGTTGTGGCATGTCATTTACATTCTCTTTTGTGAGTTCTTCATTCAAGCATGGTCCTAGGATGAATTTCACAAGTTAATATTTTCTTATTACGATCCAATTGTAAATATTTCCACCTCTTTTAATGTCAATGAAGTCTCCGATCCGTTTTTCAATGGCTTTTCAAAAACTTTGCGATAATAATATGGTAAATAGATAAGAATGGGTTCCCTTGGCGGATTTATTTTAGTTTCAATAAATTTTTGACAAAAAATTGGTTTAAAAGATGAGAGTAATGCAAACAAAAGTCTTAAATAAAAATGCCAGCGTCAGCGTACATCGAAAACTGAACTATGTACAGAGAACTAAAACAGAAGATGGAGCTTGTAGAAGCCATAACGTAGTTCGGATGGAGCATCTAATGGATCAGAAAAAGCATAACGAACATTTTCATTAGCCCAGGCTATGAAGACACAATAAATACGTCACTCTAAAAAGATGTCAAAATAGTTAAAAAAAAACGTGACAAACAACCTACTGGAAAACTAAAGAGAGAAGAATTAAAGATGAAACACTACTCTCCAGCACATTCTCCATCATCAGCTACCCTCGGCGCTTATTCTTGGAGACTGATAGGGAAGAGATGCAAATGAAATGTATAAATTAAATTCAAAGTGAAAAGGAAAAACAGTGAAATTGCGAACTACATTAGGAATTCACGATTTGTTGTGGACGTGGTGGATAAATATGAGGAAAGAGAGCAATAAAGACCGAGAAATGAACACAAAGGCCAAATGAAGGAGGAAGAGGTTAAATGCTCTTAATTGTATTAGAATTACGTTGAAATATCTTAGAGAAAAAACTCCAGGATATACGTGGACAAACTAACAGAGAGCAAAGATTCTTTGATAGAATACTCAAGGAATTAGATGAGAAGACGAAAAAGGGGGTGATAAATTTTAATTGTCAGGCACCATCACGAATATGCCGCTCTACATGGTATTGATTGATGATTAAGATGGCTTGTTTTCAATATGATATGAATAAACATAACAAAACTTTTTTTGTAAAATTGTATACGTATTATAATATGAAGCTGGAAATCACAGTGAATGACAGTGAGACAGAGAAAATAAAATGTATTTTTTCCAGTTGAAAAATACAAGAAAAAGTGGGATCAAACCTAATGAATGCGTATTAAATTCGAATAGGTAATTCAGCTAATAGGGCCTATATGGCATTCATGCATGAGATTTTATAATTTTTTATATTAACAAGTCACAATTATTTTTATATCTATTCACATAATTGGCACATATTCACGAATATTTCTGTATCATTTTTGATTTATTTACCCTGCATTGTATTCCTAAATAATAAGCTGTGTTGCATATGAAATTATTTCATTTCCTCGGAAAATTTCTTTAAATAACAGTAAAACTGATAAATGATTGCCATGTTAATTATAAGCATAAAAATATTTTTGCAAGGTAATATGTGCTTGGTGTGAAATTACTCTCAACCACAAACCTGTGCAGCCCACTATGCGTAGGTGTGTAAATAGTACCTATCCAACACGAGCAGGGAAAAATAAAAGCAAAATTAACCAAATTTAACTTCAGTTACCTATCAATCCCAGTATCAAACATAACGCTCAGAGAGAAAAGCAAAATGTCTCTTATATTCCATCCAACACATAATCATTACCTACTCTATCTATAAATATGAAAAATGAATAAACTATTAAAGACAGAGCCTGACATTAAATGCTAATAAGGATTTTGTCATTATAACATAGGAAAAAGCAACGACTAAATAATGATTGCCTCCCACAATTTAAAACGGTACACAAAAATTCAATCGTCCCCATCTTAGTTGTTTATTCCATCACCACCCTTAGGACATAACTGCTTTTCAAAGGTAACTAGCAAGATATCTTCCAGCAAATTAATTAATTTCATTCTGAGTTTCAAGAGAATTAATACATATGTATTTATCACATTATGATTTATAATATTTTCTATTATCTATTTTACATCTTGTCCATTTTTGACTAAAATTATTCTTTTAGGATGAGAAGTAAAAACTTTAGCGTTCCACAGGGTAAAGAGATTTATTCCGACATGTTTCACTTCACTGAAGCATCATCAGGTACATGTCTACATGTCCACATGTACCTGATGATGCTTCAGTGAAGTGAAACATGTCGGAATAAATCTCTTTACCCTGTGGAACGCTAAAGTTTTTACTTCTCATCCTATATTATGGAATTCCACAGTCTTGTGCTCTACCATCCACTGCAAAATTATTCTTGTTTATATAAACCCTGCGGATGAAATTAATCTATCGCTATTATTATTATTACCTCAATTTGAGAAAGTAATGCGTCGGCCTTATCAACTACCGTAGGAACAGAAACAATATTGCAACGTAAGTTACGTAAGCAGCTTAACCGTTATCTCAAAACCTGTGTTGGCCAGCGAAAACATTTTCCGCCGTGATAGAGGAGACAGTAATTAATATGAATACATTCAATCACGTTTCCATCGCGATAAGCATGAAAAAATTCAACCGCCATTTGAATGTTAAAACAACCACCACGAAAATACTGGATTTTTCACTTTTAATTAAACGATGGGCCTTCGTTATTAATTTTTGCTTGCTGACCCACTCTCGATTAAAAGGATGGTTTCGAGAGGCTTTAAAGAGGAGGAGAGACGGTGGAAAGGGTCCCTGGAAAGTGGTTTCGCTCGATACCGAGCCGCACTTAGGGACAATATCGCTGGAACAAAGGGTAAGGAGCTTCTGCCCAGAGAAGGGGAGAATAAAATAAAAGGGCAGAGGGTAGGGGATGCACAGTTGAGAAACAGGAAGCCAAGTCTTGATAGGCCGAAACAAGGCTTCGCTTCGGAGGAATCCTCTAGCGAAGAGCGACTGCGAGCAACATTTTTCTCATAGCCCTCAGGGAATGATGGGAAGGAAATTGGATGAGGGGAAGATGCTCTTCACGCAAGGTACTGAAACCGCAGCACTTGAGTGTAAGGAGGGCTTCTTTCCTTCAGTATTCGCGCCATTCCCTCAGTATTCATTCCGCCGTACCGGCCTACCACCCTCAAATCAAAAACGGTCTCCATGACGGGTGAAGAGCCTGAGAAGTTTTCGTTTCGCATTTTCGTCCTTCTGCGTTTTCCCGGTCTGCTACCTTTTATGAAGACGTCATACACATCGCCGAAAGTCTGTTTCTACCATCTGAAGTATATACGCATATATAAACAATAAAACAAATTTACGCCGATCAGATACGTAGATAAAAGGAAAATTGGTTTTCGGAATGTGTTGGAGGCATGAAAATGTGGAAGGGGATCTGCGAATGAAATCCCATTTGCCAATGAAAAAAAAATAGAGCAAGCGCGAAATGGAGTTTGGATATATAGTTCCCACCCTACACTCCACCACCCTCATTCCGGAAACCTGTTTTCTACGCGGTCTGGTATCCGTTGGATGTGGACCCTTCGCGAGTGCTATAAATGGTCCATCCCTGGGCGAGAGAGAAGCTCGTTTCGTTAATGGAACCCGTGGAGGAGAGATCTGGCTGGTGAGAGAGCGTTTGGCGAGAGCGCGGGGGGTAGAGCCGACAGCCGGGGAGGGGGATTGCCTGCCGAGAGGGCGCGAATTAGGGTGGCAATCGATAAAATGCAGACGATCGAAAATAAAATAAAGCGGAGTGAGGGAGAGTGGGCCGATGCCCGAAAATTTCGTAGATGATGCGCCATGCCCAATGGTTTCGGTCAACATGAGAGGGCAAACCCGCGAGAGCATTAATGGACCGAGGCGCCCGGGAATGAATGACCGCCCGAATGTTAATCGCCCCCGTGACAACAGCAATTCCGATCCCAGGAATAAAAAGGAGAGGGAGGCTCGTGGGAGAAGAGGCGAGAGAGGATTTAAACGGGGAATAGGGGAGACGTGAGGGAGGGAACGTAAATAAGAGGGAGCGGGAAGGGAGAAGAAGAGAAACGAGAGAGAGAGGGGAAAAAAGAAAGAGAAATGGAGAGGAGTGAGAGCGGAGACCAAGATAGAGGAAAGAGGGTGTGTAAACGAACATGATATAGAGAGAAGAGATATACGGAGGAGAAGAGATAGAAATGAAAAGGAAAATAGTGGAATGAAATAATGAAAAGGAGAAGAAAGAGTGAGCGGACCGCCCAATGGCAGTTCGCAGGGTTTTCGCCCCTTCCGACCAAGCCTTGCAAGCTAAATTTCTCGGGTTCGATACCCAACCATGCAATGAATGTTGTTTGTTTAGGTTAGGTCAAGCGATAAAACATCGAGGTAAAAACAAATTTAACTGCGATCGGTAGTGTAAGAGTCGGAAAGAAATGATAGAGAAAGCATGGGCAGGACCATGGATGTTCCTTTCGCATATTCGCCGTCTTCATCAATTAATACAGCTCCAGAACAAGCATTAGGCTCGCAGTGACCGCCCCAACGAATCGCTCCACAAACAGGGATTAGTGACGTGTAGCACCAGCGAAACATTTGATGAAAGGCGATCGCGTTTTCGCTCTCCTATGCGCTATAAAATAATGGTGACAAGGCAGGAGCGTACGTTTTGAAGAACCATGATAGAGCCCCAGGTCAGTGAGCGAGCGGGTCGTGTGCCAAAAAAGTGCTCTTGTCGTCCCCTCCCTCCCCATTCCAACTCATTCCGAGACAGGCCGTCGGGAGCGCCGTCCGTCAGGTCGGCCGTTAACTTGCCATTTTCCCCCTTTTTTTTAATTCCCCTCCTGTCCGACCTTTCAATTTTTCTTGTCGCGCCGAGCGATTCGCCTCGTTCTTTAGCCGACCACCACATCGCTCCCCCAGCGAGCCACCCACTCCCCAACCCCTCACACGTCACCCGCTGTGAGGGGGGCGGCGACTCGTGATTCCTGCCCCCTCTCTGTATCTCCCGCTGTCGATCGCGGGCGCCGCCACGGCCGGCACTGGCGTCGGCCGTTTAAAACTCTCCAGGGGAGAAGCAGGGGAGTTTTTCTGGGGGGGAGGAAATACCCGCTGTGTCCCTGCCAACCTCCCCCCCAACCTCACCTTCGCCGGCGGAAACGCTGGGGAAAATAAATAAGCAAGTACCGCTGGGAGGAGAAGGGTGGGAACGAACGCGGATTCGTTTTTAAATTTTGTTGGATTCGTGGACGGAGGGTGTGAGGGAGGGGTAGGAGAAAAGGAGCGAGAGCAGAGTAGGGGGTTTTAGGGGAGGAGGTCATAGGGTACAGGGGGGCATGCGCTGAACCGTCCTTGCATGGACGTTTTGAGAGTGCCAACGAAATGTCGCCCTAAATTAACTTAATTTCTTCCCCGGAAACGGCATACCGAGACAAGAAATGGCGCTAATTCTTTAACCAGTGAGCACACGCCTGAAAATTGCGACATCGGCGCCAATACATTGTACGTGTAAAGAAGAAAGGATATACACCCATTAAAACTGCAATGGTAAATATGAACGTCATTATCCTAATCATAATTCTGTTTATAAATATTGTGCTTTCCTTGCCTCTAAATAATTTCTAGGCGTGTGATTTCACCCAAAAACAACCATTCTTAGAGACAATATAATTTTTTTTAGTTTGCAAACACTTACGTCAAATACGACCACACTTATTCAAAACGTGTAATATTGGAATTTAGTGCTATAATTCATTTCTTAACTAACCCCTCAGGAACAGGACTTGAACCTTTTACTCTAGGGTACATGGCATTGCAAAAAAGACGAAGCACTCACATCCATGCGCCTGGAAAAACTCGTCCTGTTTGGATTCGTACTTGGCAGGCAACAACTTAAACCGCCACCACCGAAATAACACCTGATTGGAGTCTAGAATGGTTAGAGAAGCCAAAAAAACTACATTTAAAAAATAAGAAGGTGCAAAAGAGCGATCAAGTTTCAGAATGATGAATGCCTGACAACAGGTAACGCTTGGAACAGTAAACATTATACTTCTATTCAATCTTAAATGCTTAACCTTATCCTCTATCCTACTCAAAAACCTATTATCTTATCTTCAATCAAGTGACGCAGAGTACCCCAAACAAAAAATGTGTATTTCATACAAGGCCTCCAACAATATTTCATCCTTCTGCATCATTATTACTGAGCACAGTTTGTTCTCACTATTAATGTCAAAAGCAATACAAATTACTAAATAGTATTTTATTTTCAAGTGTAGGAAAAGTTAGACAAAACTTAAAATAAGATAATTAATAAAGCATTTCAAGATATGGAGAGCCTGATTCTATTTTGGGGAATGACAAGAACTGGAAAAATTTAATGGTGCATTTTGCGTCAGCTTAGTCTGGAAAAAGCCAAGACTAATTGTATACTGAGATGGAGACCTTACTGAATTAACAGTAAGTTCCCTTGATGCAATTTCGCGCCAAATCAATCATCTCTGTTTTTTTCAAAAGCATTTCATGAAACGTTAAGGCTTGTTTTCATGCAGACTATTTAGAAAGATGGTTAGTGAGGGGACTCAAATGTAAAGCAAAAGCGAGAACGCGAGAGAGCTTAGCCAGAGGTGCACTTTAGATATTAATATCCATGCACAAAATCTCGAAAAATTCTTATGCTCGATTGCGCTCCCTCATTTATTATAAATCACCCCGGTGAGGTATGAACACAGTGTAACTTCACAATTTTTCAAACTTAATCCATTTATGACTTTATTACAATTCCTACGAATTATATTCAGTGGCGATATCCAACAGGCATTAAATGTTTCAAATTCAATCTCATACACAAAAATTGGTCAATCAAGAGGTCACATTTGGAGTGATCACTTTCCCAATCTCGGGAAATAGTCCATAAAGATTGTAATTGATTACTCGGCTGTTGCGGAATGACTCGATATCGATAGTAAAATTGGCTTATGCATTTTTAGTCATCCGATTCCTTTACGTATAAACCTGTGTCTAGGAAGTGACTTCTGCTAAATTTTAATATAAATGAATAAATGTCATATATGACAATAAAACCACTTAGATCGTTTCTTCAGTAAATCATTCCATGGTAACGAATCCAAGGAATCTGTTGCTGTCAAATGCACGTTATCTGAAAGTTGAAAGTTAGGGTAAGCAAAGGAAATATCTAACTATTATGCTAAATATCCTAAATTAGATTTTATTTCGATAATTATGATATGTCCACGGATTTCATTCAATCTGTTTGAGATGCCTATACGATGTCTTAATTGATGAAAGCATATAAGTACTATAGGAAACAAATGAACATCAGAGAAAATACAAGATAAAACTCTCTAGAAAAACAAAATTAGAAGTGCTCTCAGTGATAAACGCGGTAATATTTTGCAGTGTGTTGTGGGCGAGAAAATGGTGGCTGCGTTGAGAGAAATGATTCATAAACGAGAAAAGTGGCCACTTAAGGTCTGCCGCAAAGAGGTTACGTTCACGGTAATTTCAAATAATTCCGGAAGGGCCATCAACAGCGTTTCTAGAATTGGGTTACGGAGAGAGATAGAGCGTTTATTGTGAAGTGATGAATGAGGAAACACTTGCCGCCATGCAATGAATGAAGACATCCGAGCAAAAAAAAATGACTAACAGCAATTCCAGTTGACCGCAAAATCAACCGAATTCAACTTTTGCCATTAACAGGGCACTACAGGCAGCAGATTTGAACGTTGCAAAGTACATTATGAGTTTCGTGAAGACTTAATGACGACTTTAACGATGCACAATGACCAGAAAGTCCGAAGATAATAATAAATTATCCTTTGAGAAAGGACCCGACTAATTGAAATGAAGTCTCCTTGATAATAATGGCAGTAATTACCATTATCGCGTTTTATTTTTACGATTTTGATATACCATCGAGTTAATTGACACATTTCAATCCAGATTCACAACCCTGGCAAAAAGATTAGTATCGGAGAACGAAAAACATTGCTATCCTTCAATGGCTCGCACATAATCCATATACTGAATGCGTGCAGCTCTGAATAACTTCCATCAGATATTCCAGAGTGTGGCGTGACTAGGCTCAATCTAAACGGTCTGATAAGTTCCCTTGCCACGCCATAAGTAGGGGGAAAGGCTAGGCATTTTTTATAAAATGGGATTTTTATCCAAATTATCGATATAAGACATGTAAATGTGGCTCACTATTCTGTCGAATGTTCTTCTAGACGTTTTTATTTCCGAGGAAATAAATCAATGGCCGTCTGAAAGAGAATTTATACCCGCCTGTAGATGGCGAATGCTTCACAGGGCTCTATACAAGAGCAAGAATATGAGCACATTTTTACCCCTTTATCGGCCATTAGCCCCATGCATTAAGTCAAGGATCTTTAAGAACTTTGTTGTGCGTCTTAAATTCAATTCGTTGCCTCCCATTACACCAATTATGGCAAATTTTTAAATATAGATTGAATCATGCCTCACAACTCACGTACACAATTCACATTGAATCAGAGGTGACAAAACACTTTAAATGATGTTGCTCACGCTAAAACTGCACTGTATCCGTAGTTACGCAAAGATGATAAACGGAGATATTAATGAATCTGATGGCAAAGAAACACTCAAAGCAATGGAATACTAGGCATTCATACGCCATGAGGATCGATTCAAGGCTACACGCCATGCTAAAATGAATATGACAGAAAGAAAAGAAGGAATGTAGTTTTAAATTTTATTTCAAGCATAAGAGCAGACGGCCGGCCAACAGTCCGATAGTTAGACGGTTCAATAAAAAAAAGTATCAGCCAATCAAGAGCCAGTCCTAGGGTATAAAAAACTGCCAACATTTGTACTACATTCAGTAGCTTTAAGAATGAATAGCGAGTGACGTTTTGAAACATCGGCTGAATTACTAAACCCCATTACCCAGTGGAGCAACAGAAAAGCCTTTCTAAAAAAGAAACTTCCATTTCCAATGCATTATCTTGAACCAATTTTAAAAAGAAGCTTGATACTAAATCCATTGATTTATAACGATCTTTACGGTGACAAGTACAACTAGTATTTATAAAAGCTGGACTCTCCAAATAACACAAATAATTTTAGTGAGCTTTCATTCCCACAAAGAGATTAATATTAAACTGGTTGATCATAACGGAAAATTCACAATTAATTGCACATAAAATGGATTTAATGATTCATTTTCCTGAATTATGATCAAGTTCTTACAATCACCCTGACTATGGCTTTCAGTGCAGTTCAGTACAGCTTTCAGTATCTTTATGTACGTATAATGCTTAAAATGCTGAGTCAAATACGTTTTCTTTTAATATCACATTTTAGAGTACAGGATTCGATACTGCACTCAGGTTGATAAATGTTAGTAAAATAATGTTAAATGAGCAGTCCAGTACCAACATCACTGGTTGCCTAACTGAATTACACCATCCTGAACTCATAATGATAAGTGTTAGGTGAATAATTCTGAATTACATTTCCTTCCCGACATTTTTGAAAAACTAATACCGCCAAAATTAAATGTAATAATTGATCGACAGCATGTTGTTACAACTATGCATGATAACCATGACCATGGACAGCATATTATTTTTCTCTAGCTCAATGGGATCAGAAACTGAAGTCAGTCTTCTGTCTTTTCTTCGGCTAATACACATATATGGAAATTAAATTCACTTCAACAAAATTTTAATTATAATTCTGATCCTACCGCTTGTTGATTGAAATTTTATATTCTACCATATAATGTGTAATCCATGTTGATTTCCAGATATACTTCAGTCTTAAGCAGAATATAAAAAAGTATTTTCAATACAGTGCGTCAGCTTAAAATCTCGAATGAAGGTATGACCGACACAGGGCAAAAAAAATACATCAAATTGCAGATAAAAAATTATTTTTGAATTGTGAATCCTTTTTAGGGTGATTATTTGTGTAATCCACATCATATCTTTAGTCGAGTAATTGACGTTAATATCGTTGTAGGAATCTACATAGGAAAAATATTGAAATAATTTAATGCATCATTTTTATCAGTACACAGTCATTTTGCGCGCGTATTTCATGCAAGAATATTTTTCTTGCTGATATCAGGGTTTTTACCGAAAGCTTTTACCGCAAACACAAAGAAACTAAATGGAGAAAATTCCAAGAGAAATATTATTTCACCTTGACTTCAAACTCGGTCAAGGCGAACGTTTTTTTTTTTATTCACCACGGAAAATATCTCTCTTTCGCGCTCACATCAGCGCGTGACTGCTCTCAAGTTACTGTCACGTCCTTTTACATAGTTCCCTTTCAAATGCACGTGATCCTCAGATTTTGTACGATTTGCCTTCAAATATTTCGCTTCATGGCGTTCTAAATGCACCCATGTGCGCTAATATTCTAAATAAGCCTTAACACCTACAAGAGTTAACTGCAGGGAAAAGAACACGAGTTCAGAATTGACGCAGTCTCCTGGCGACAGCTACGCAATTGTCAGAAGTTCTCGCAGGATAAAATGCTCAACAGTTCTTCGATGGTGAATCCTTGTGAAGTCATCTAAAGATAGCTGCAAACACTTCCCAGCTTAAAAATCATTCGGAACTGATAGAAATTTACTCGAGGGATTCACTAGTTTTAACCCAATGAAATTCATTTCCATACTTGGAATGCAGCCATCATGAGATAAGCCGCGCGGGATGAGGAATCAAATGCCCCAAAGACCCACATTCAAGCTAAGAAATTCGAAATTTTTGGATTTTCAATGATCTTTCCCACGTTGCCATTTCCCACATGATTAATTGACGGTGAAAAAATTTAGGTCACGCTCGCTCGTTGGCTGGTAAACCCTTCACAACAGCTCATTCGTGAATGTTTTAAAGGGTCGGATTCGTCCTCCATTACGAGCGCCTTCAAGTGATGAAATATTACCTGCCGAGGAATGTCACTGCTTTGTCAGTGGTGCTGTAAACGCTTTCCTCCCGTGGGGCGTAATGCAGGAGTGAGCAAAAAGAAATAAACTTTGACGTAGTGCCTTTGATATAATGACTTTTAGAAAAACTCCAGTTAAATCAAAAGATTATAGTTTCCATATAATTAAATATATCTACAGTATTTATTCCACTTCATCGCGTTAGTATTTTTATGAAATACTTCGTCACTCGAGATGAAAAGATTCCCTTATCGTAACAAGAAATTTCCGTTATGAATAAGCATTAAGCCGTGCCAATTTTATTTTGACGTACCTAATGATTTCACGGGAACAAGAAATAGAAAAAATTTTAATGTAGTGAGAATTTTCTAAATTATAGATCCCCAGATTTAAAACCTAAATTTTGTAATTTAAATATTCATACCTCAATTGTAAGAGCGGTCGACAAAATATAGGCCTATGGAACAAATAAAGTCGCAATTTTAGGTGAACTACAAGTTTTGGAGAAGTAAGCGGATATTTAGGCCAGGTTTCACAACAGCTAGAGGAACATTTATACGTAGTGAGGCACGAAACAAAATTCACTTCAACTCGTCAATCTATTGACTTCAAAAATCATTATTATCATGTATAATATTAATATCATGTATACTAATTTTGTTGCCAACATTCCTTTTACTCAACAAATACAAGGCCAATAGCGATTCATTTGGTATCAGGAGAGAGGATTTTTTACCAACTTGTCAAATAGCACACCCAGTTACCCAGTTTATGTTAAAATCTATTGAGTGTTAATAATTTAAGCTAAAAGAAAAATATTTTAGACTATGGAAAAAAGAACATCTCCGTAGAGATGAGGTAAATAATTAAGGAAGAGGATAGTATTATCGTCGTCAGAAGACATACGTGTGTGGCTTTCAATCATGCAAATAAATAACAAATAAGAGGCATTTAAACTGTAAATACGTTCACAGTACTAAATTGCTCATACTAATCTGTATATATACACTTCCATGTAAATCACATTACGGTGACCCAACACAATATTAAATAAGTATTGGTGATGGAGGGGGAAGTGAAATGTTTGATAGCTTCTCCCAAGTTTGCTAGTTACCGCAATAAATCAAGAAGTTTTCATAATTACCGAGGTCTAAATTTGGTTTAACCCAGAATCCAAGTGAGTTATTTCAGCTAATGGTTAAAGTAAGTCAAACATAAATATTTCTTATTCTTTTGCAAATTTTAGGTGTATTGATATTCTTCAATAAATTTCTAAAACGTTCTCAGATCACCAAAAAGACAATAAAAACCACCACCCAAGTTTCAACGATAAATCACATCATCAGTTCATTCAGACCTGATTATCAGGTTTGTCTGCCATTGTAATGAGGAACGTGCACTATTTATATAATTCTTTAAATGAATGAACTTGTTTGTTATGTAAAATGTGCTTGGTGAAGAATTTCGCTGAAGAATTAAGTTGGGTTACAAAGACTTTACTCATTAAACATTGTGCATTTTCTGCAGATTAATTTAAAATCGTGTTTTTATTTGTTTAATGAATACTCGGCGAAAACATTTGTATTTATCTCATTTGTTTAATGCAATATACCACTGTATTTCGATTTTTTTTAATTAGCATGGATCGTAACGAGAAAATCGTCCATAAAAAAGGTAATACCTGTATAGGTCTGTATTCACTCCAAGAATCTCTGATATGACAAATCAGTCGCTGTTTTTTAAGAAGGATGCCACCATAAGGGAGTCAACCAAAGGCAAGTTGTTATATTGTGCTTTTCCGTTGTAATATGGAACCTTTGCCGTGCAGTGACGTCAGAAGGCGTATCAGGTCACGTGACTTGGGTTAATTTTCGAGAACATTTTAATAGCTTTTGATCATATTTGTGATAGAAAATTTTGGCTTACGCATTAAACTTCGAGAGAAAATTCACATCGCGTACATCATTAATACGCAATAAACATATATCAAGCATATTCCCCATTATCTAATCATCATCAACGAGTCTGATAGTCTCATAATAATCATAATTCTATCAAATCTATGCCACCCTTTTTTATTTCTTCATTATATAGAAGTCTAAACATTTTTTCATTGAATTAATGTAAAATATTAGCTAAGTGCATATAAAACCTGGCCTAAATAGTGCTAAATCATGACATTTCAGCAAAAGGTAAATATACCCCTTCTTTTAATAAAGGCTACTAAAAATAAGATCCTAACGTCTCTCAATCAAGTCATAGCGGTATCTAACTACATAGCTATCTGTTACTTATTTCCATTACCACTCATAACGCCTTGCACATAATTTACACGATGTTTCATAAAATATTTGACTGATTTATTTTGTCGATGACGATGCAGTGAAGAATGACCTTCTACTTGAGCTACTAATGCACTTCATACAACCAGTCATATTAGCTGCTTGAGTAAATAAATATATAAGTTGAACAGGTTGAGGCTTGATACAGTAAAAGGAGCATAAAAAAAAAATTAACAGTTTCAGGCGTAACTTCATGGAAATTCAACATCACAAGTAAGTAAAACTTTGTATTTCCACACCGTATTACAACGACACGACCGGTTTCACCCGCTAGGACATCATCAGGTACATAAAATAGAGACAAGTCAACAACTAGTATATATACCCTCACGCTGGGTTAGGGGAATGGGGAGGGAAAGGGAGGATTAGGAAGGGATGAGGAGGGGGGGCTATGAACGAAGCAAGAGGTAAATAGTCGGTTGATTAACCCAGTAGATGAGGGCATTCTATCGAAAGAAGAATCTCTTTGCAGCTGCAAATACAAGCTAAGAAAAGGGAAGGAATGAGGGGGGGGGGGGACCATACAGCCGATCATAGATCACTCGCTCTTTTTCACAGAGTTACAGTGCGGAAAATACGAGTTTTATTGAATTGAATAATAGCCATCATTACCAACATCATCAGTCAGCGAGTCTTACCTAACTCTTTACTAACCTCTAGCTAACTCATACATAGTTATGTGATTCTTTCATGCTACATTCTTCGCTCTACGCATCTCATACGAGGCCTTTCTTTTGCCATTCTTCCAATTCACTTTTCATTCGACGATAGCCTCTATCAGACCATCATATCTCATGATTTGACCGATAAGCCTGTTCTATCTTCTTTTAAAGGCTTACAGAAAGCTTCTCTTTTCTCCCACTATTCTTAAGATTTCTCAATTATTCACTCGATCGATCCATTTTATCTTCATCGTTCCCCTGTAACACAATATTACGAATGTATCCAGCCATGCTCCACTGTCATTAAGAAACATGCTCCAGACATACGTTCCAATGAATTATTTCCTTACTTCCAAGCTTATATTTGCAGCTGCAAAGAGATTCTTCTTTCGATAGAATGCCCTCATCTACCGCGTTAATCAACCGACTATTTACCTCTTGCTTTGTTCATCGCTAGTCATTCGATTTCCCACATAACAATACTCTTTTGGATTTTCTAGCTTTCTCTCTCGAGTTTAACAACGGTCTTTGTCTTCAACTTCAACTTCAACGGTCAACCTTCAACTGTATACTATTACTTTTCTTTTCTTTTCATTGACATTTCATTAATATATACTTTTTTTAGTAGTCATTAACTTCTCTAGGTATATTAGTGTCTTCTTTAATTATTTTTCTGTCTATGCCATGGTCATCACACCATGCCAATATTTTTCCCAGTGGATGTACCCTCCTGAACCTTATCTTTTATTTTATTGATGACTCTCTCTACATAGGCATTAAAAAGCACGGGAGATAGTGCACAACCTTGTTGTGGAGGAGCGAGGAGCAAAAATACAGAAAGGAGCGAGTGCTTTCTGTATTTTTACTTATTTACTGTTGGGTCCAGATTAAATGACAACTACTTAGTTTTCATATAAACTGTGAATGATTCTTCGGTCAATATAGAGCACTAGCATTCCTATTGGAATTCTAAGAATTGATCCCAATCCACATTGTCGAAAACCTACTCTAAACTCACTCTTGAACGAATTGATCGTCGGCTTGTACTTTTTCATTCTCACCTCTTGCTTTTTCTAATTATTCGTGTTTCAGAAACTCCTCTAATATCGTTCTATTCTTCTGTAAATAGTCATTGGTAATAATTTGGATTTATTTGTCGCCAGGCTTTATGGCAATAAAATGTCGTTTGGTGTATGTCGCAGATGGTATTGTACAGAAAATTTAATGTGCATTTTCAATTAGTTCGGCATTTTTAATTAGGCCGGCAGAAACATCATTAATTTCATAAACCTTATTTATGCGTAGGTCCCTTACTGTTGCCTCGAATAATATGAATTGAAAATTTTATAATTACTCACAACCTCTCGCAATATTTCTTCCAATGGCACAATTGTTTCTCAGCATAACGAATACCGTTTCTGAGGTAAAGGTATTACTTCGAATTTGAATGTAAAACACGCACAACAATATAATTCCTGGCCCGATAATTTCAAATCTTGCGTGATATAAACTATTCAAAATCCATGTTTGAAGTAAAAAACGGAGCTATACACTACAAAATGTCCTCTTCGGAATCAAAGGGGCATCATCTCATTTTAAAATTTACAATAAGAGTTCAATGAATTCCTTGTAATGGATATTTCTACTTTCGTAATAAAGCCATAAGTTCTGGAAGTCACACCATTTCTCCAGAATTCTATGGCACCTTCTCTGTTCTCAGTGTTGGGGCTTCAACGAATGAAACGCTCAAAAATAGAACTTGCTACTGCTCCAACGTGATTTCTATAGGCAATGTAATGTCTTAGCCTCACCATAAATTACGTTTGTCTTGAGTGTGCAAGGATAAGAGAAGGTGACACTTGACTGTTATGATGAGCCATTTGCTCATATTTAATATCATTACAATTTTATGCATTTTTACTAGACAAGTGACATGTATAAGACGCGAAATTTAAGAACCCTACCGATCATACTTAAGCATCGGGATGACTTTCAAAATTATGTGGACTAAGTGATATTATGTGGACTAAATTAAATGATGATGACATGATATCATGATAAACAGCTTAGGCTAAATATACCTATTAAATTAAATGGTTAAAAAATAATAGCTATGATGAGGGTAAAACATCAGTCACCGATGGACCTTCAAGAATTCGAAGACTAAGGAATATATAAGAATTTAATTGAATAACAAAATGAGAAAAGGAGGGAAACAGTATCAATGTCTCCATGCAGTTACCAAAGGTGAAAAATATCGGAAAACATGCTCAGGAACATATAATTTGCCTATTCTTAGGAAGAAAAGAGCAAAATGAAAACGCCTGATAAGCCTTCTCTGACAATTGTATGGAATTTCATAGTCATTATTACTCTCAGAGCTTACATCGAAGATATTCTTAAGAATCTTATACCATCGGAGGGAACTTATAGCAATAAGGAATCAGGGAATTGAATAAAGAGCATCTTGGAATCGGAGAAATCAGTGTCACTGGCGAAGCCACTCAAGCCCATAAGCTTCTTACAGAGAAGAAATTGGAAAATATATCAATATAAAATCATCTCGATCGTGGATTTGGAGAAAGTATTCAATCATATCAACTGGAACAGACAGTTACTATATTCTGCAGAAAATAAAAGTGTCCCGGGGTGGCAGACAAACCTTTCAATTATCTATGCAAGGGTCATTGACCTCTAATTAAAAGACTAAAGGTCATGATAATAGTTACTTAAGAATGGAACAGTACTAAATAAGTATTAAAATATATTTCTTACTTGAATACACTTAAATGATACAAAAGTAAGAAGCCAGAAAGATAATATACCCTCATAGTGTACTGTAAATGTTGCTAGCGTGACGATTACGAAAGAAATAAACATAATATGGACACTTTCTTGCTTGCTTAGGAAAGAGAAAAAGGTTTTATAATCAGCTACACCTCAAAATATGTAACAGAAATACATTTTAAAATAATATAGGAATCTATAATTTTAACAAACCGCTCATCCACCGCAGATTTATCTTCACTTTAACATCATCACAGAAACTTTAGCAATACTAGAATTTATAACAGAGACTAGTAGTGGTGTGTTAAAATTTTAGTAGTACCAGTGTTTTAAATTAATATGTGAGAAGTTTGGTAAAGACTCTATGTAGGATTGCGGAATAATTTAATGGCCAAACTTAAGTTAAAGAAAGGATATGAACGTAGGTTGAAGGCCTTAGAGATGTGGGTTTGGATCAAGTGAAGAAGACAGACCAGGAAGAGGGGAAAATGAATAATTTATTAGGCACAGTCAGTGAGAAGTGGAAGGAATTTGAAGGAGGAAGACGTTGAGCAAGGAAGAACTGAAAAGCAATAGACTCCTAAAATTGTTCATGAGGGAAGAAATTCACTGGCCTGCGATTTTACTCAGTGGAATTGGTACATGACTCCATAAACAATATACATATTTGTATTCCACAACTTTCATTACAAACAGTTTTGTGATTATTGGGATATCGCCATGAGTTATTAAAGCAGAGAGTTACAAGGGTAACCCTTCACTATAACCTGATAAGGTCGAAACTAGTAGAGTTTCAAGTGTGATAAAATATGAGGACTGCAACCAAGTATACTTTGTGACATTATATGGGAAGAATAATGAATAGGACAGGAACAGTGAGGAAACAAATAGGAATGATGAGCAGAGAAGAGAAAGGCAAAACGCATGAAAACTCCACGAGACGTTGAGATGAAATAACATATGGAATTGGAAATATTATGTGACAGGAATGATAACGAGGTAGGAGGACGTAGATTGGATACAGATTGTTCAATAAACTCCCATTATCGGACGAGCATGCGTAATGATAATATCAACCCTATCAATAATAACCAACAACAAAATTTAAATGATTTAAAGATGAGATTTTATTGAATAAGGTTCTGAGAAATTATGTCTTTGCTTTTCCTGCAATAATTACAGCAATGGAATTACTCTTCTACAAAATCTAAGGAAACGAGACTATTACAGCAGACATAAGATGTTCCTCTTCTCTCACCACATAATGCGAGGGAAGCATGACAGGCATTACTGATGGTGAACTTGAAGGAATTCCTACTGCATTACGAAGAATTTTTAGATGATTCATCATCCATAGCAAATGCGAATTGCGTAAAGGTAACATAACCACTCTGTGTAGTAAAAATAGCACAAAATGCAGGACGACCCGCTGCATAAGATTATAAATATGAGAACGATTGACCTAATGACGGATTAAAATGGCAATGTCATGAATAAACGATTAAACTTTGATTTCAGCTTAGTTCCCAATTTTATTAATGCTCACTCGCTTTGTGCATCAGCTTCATGAGAAATAAAATGAAAGTGTCATTATATAGAGCGCGGAAACAAAGTCTTTTGACTTTTTGTAAAAGTGGGACTTTTGTGGTTTTAAATACAAATCTTCACCAATCTCATCAAATAAAACAGTTTTTAATGACTTTCTTAGAGACTTTTTGGGACTTTTTTGGCGTGGCGGGACTTTTCTGATTAAAAGAGACTTTTATGGGCCTTTTTATTTAAACCACATGCCTAAGTTAATATTTGGCTGTTGTGATCACATTTGTTCAACTGTGTGTTGGACGCATCTGTGTTTTTCATGCGGTACTACACGGAGCAGAGATGTACTGTAAAATGTAAGCTCCTAACAATTGTTGATGCGAAATTTTAATAATAGCTTCGGAAACTGCAATGAATTCTTTCTATTGCTCTACCGTTCATGAAATAATCACACTCACTCAGTGCTTCAACACGATGGTTGGTTTGGATAGGTTAGGGTAGAGCTAACCCCGTACTTATCCATTTGCATGTCAAATTCACATATTGTTCCTTTCCCTGGGCCACCTCGCACTTCGAGTTTTTTTTTTGCTGAGGGTGTCCAAAGACTACACAAAGGGATAGATTGATCTGAAAGAATGCATTGATCTAATTATGAACCAGCTTATTTGAACCCGGGTGGTTTGCTGACAAGCCGACAGCGCTACACTGTATGCTAGCACTCCGCTTTTTTTTCGGAGATCAGTGGAAAAATGATACAATTATATGAAAGATCATCTAGAATTTCCGACGAGGTGAACGCGTCACATTGTGAGCAGATGATCATTAAATGAGCCTACATTGTAGCGAGGCAAGCATGACGTAGATGAACCTGGACCCTCGGCTGCGATCAAGCGGAGGAGAAAATTTTAAAATTATCGCGAAAAACAATAGAAAAAGGTCCTCAGCTTCCCCGAAAATAGGGGTCCTGACCTCTACAATGGACAACAAATAAGTACTTTTTTCTCATTTTCGGTTTTTCTTGAGCCGAAAACTTAGTTTTGAACTATTAAATCATGTTTCAACTGCCTTATAACATTATTGATCCTATGTAAAAACTTGTTTTGTATTGTATATTATAAAATTTTCCCCTTTAAATTTGACTGAAAAAGCGCCGTTTCCAAGGTTTTACAATGGAGTGTACTTCCACCCTCTTTGTCATCTAAAGCCTTTTTAGTAAGAGGTAGGGTGCTGGGGACTTCCAGATATTGAAATAGAGGAACAAAGAGATGGGAGGGTTAGTTTCGAAGAAAATGAACCATGGGGAGACGGGAGAGCGAATATAAACGACGTGAGTGGTTAAGCGGGGTTGCATAACTTGGAGCATACAGCCCCGCGACGCCGCCGAGGCGCATGTTTCAGGGCGCGCTGGCGTTCGTCCTATGTCAAAATGTTAAAATACCTTTTTTGTTGCTTATATTATCTACTTTTCGATTATCTGATTAGTTTTTCCCAAAATTAAAACTAAACGAGTTCTTTTCAAAATTTGGGGGGGTTGCGGGTTGAATTTTTGGTGGTAAGTTATAAATTCGGATTTGCGACCCAAAAAGCATAGGATAAATCAATTTACAGAACTACCTCTAATTTTTCCAAGTAAAATCCCCTATTGCCTGAACTAGCATCTCTAGGCTCTTTTCTCCAACAATTCAGTTAAATTCAGCGACTTTCTCACGGAAATAACTTAGACTTTTGAGAGACTTTTTTCAAAAATATTGGTGACTTTTTAGGAGACTTTTTTTGCAAAATTGAAGACTTGGTTGGTTGGTTGGTTGTTTTGTTTGAGGCGCGTCAACATTGTTGTTATTAGCGCCTGAACACTGAGTAATTTTAGCTAACAATAAATAAAAGATTAAAATTGTCGCTTTTCATTATGCGTATAACAGCAAGGTATGAGCTCCCCCAGTACTCCAAGTTCTTTCGTATTTCCTTCAGCTTGTTATTCTGGACGTGGTCCCACAGCTCTTTGAATTTTTGGCAGAAGGAGGCACGGATTAGCGCAATCATATCCGTTGGTGGCAAGATTTGGCTTTGCTGTATCCCAGAGTGAGCCGCAGCTTTCGCAGCGGTGTCTGCAAATTCGTTTCCTCGGATACCCACGTGAGAGGGAATCCACAAGAAAACGATCGATTTTCCTATATGGAATGCCTCGTAGAGTAGACGTTGGAATTCCAGTAGTAGGGGATGGACTTGGTACATCCTATCCAATGACTAAAGGGTGCTTAACGAGTCACTGCAGATTGCAAAAAATTGGTAGTTCTGGTTTAGAATGTTTTTCAGCGCCAAGTTTATCGCTAGAACCTCGGCAGTAAAGATACTTGCTGAAAGAGGGAGGCGGGCTGTGCAGATGGGGAAAAATTGAAGACTTTTTTCCGCGCTCTAATTATAACAAGCAAGGTTTCAGGCCAGGGTTAACGCCTACGACGTTATGCAACGCGGCGAGCAGATACGGATGGAAATATGCCTAAAAGTAAGGGTGATTGGAGTCCAACCCCTAATCAATTGGCCTGGAATAATATTTAGGATAGCGTGATCCGACACGGAGAAGGGGGTGATTTGTATACTGCCAGTAAAACTACACCGCTGATAATATAAATATATAAATCTGAGTAAATGATTGCAGAGAAGGTCACAGCGGCCACTGATTCGAATAATATATATATGTATATAGTGATTTTTTTTGTAATAGATGTCAAACAATACTAGAAAAAAAAAGTCTATAAAAGAGAAAACAAACCAATACATATTCGTTAAAAAATTTTGGATGCTATAAAACTCTTTTAGCAAGAAAAAAAAACAAAAAATCTAACAAATTATTGTTCCAAATATTTGCAATTAATAAAAGATTTACATGAAAGTAATGACGCGATTTTCAGTTAATTACCTGAAGTTAATGTTTAGAAATGGTTATCTTAGTAGTTCATCTTATTCACCTAGTGTACGAGAAAGCAGACTGTATGAGCTGCATGATTTTTAGACTAGTCTGAGAAAGAATAGATCTCATACTGGGTTCCCCTTGATATGCTTTTGATGCATAACAATTGATTCACTAAAGTCTAGATTCTAATTGAATGTATAATACCAAAGAACTCTGCTGTGGCTGCCCTCAAATGGTGATGAATGAGAGATTCAGGAAGGAACATTTGATAAGGCATCAAGAGAGGGCATTAATGTTCACGAGAAAAACCTCTCCACCACTGATTCGAAAACGATTACAGTTTCAAATCGACATCACTCGAGAAAATTTCCAACTTGGATACAATGCGGCCCCGAGCTCTCATGTAATTCAATAATGCTCAAATGTTTCACGGAAAAACTCAATTCGTTGCATGAACCGCCAAAAAAAATAAGTAAAAAATCAGTTTCGGCATCGAGACCTCTAAAGAATATATTTTTTGCTAAAATAAAAAACTGCAAATAAATCACAATTTCCAAATCACAATTTAAATAGTATGATTTCTAAAAAAATATTTTCTAGCGTCACTCGTATGATTTCAGCAACAAAGTATGTAAACCCCTATCAGATCAAATAAATATGAATAAATTGAGCTCGTGGTTCCTAGCGCCTCACTCCAGCCGATATTTATAGGTGAAACATTATGAACATTAAGAAACAACATTAAATTTATTCATAAACAGACCGGCACCTCGAGGGTATAAATAAATGAGCTATTCTTTTAAACGCAACATCTTAATTCACTTATAAAAAGATAGTAACGGCTGGATTGGGTTTTCACCCTTGGATGTCCATCAGTAGGTACCTCCATAAAATATTCGCAGTTGACTCACAGCCTCTCAGCTTTTCAGATATGGCAGATATCACAAGGCAGTACCTTCACTTTACTTAATTACATAATTTTTCCATTAATATAACACTTATATGGCAAACAATTTGACGACTTGAAAATTGGCAGATTAATCTTATTTGGCATGCATCCTCCCATTTAAGCCTGCGGAATTTTTATCAATACCATCATCATCGGTCAACAATTCTAGGATTGGTTTGACGCAGCCCTACGCTCGATTCCTCTATCGGCCAACCACTTCATATCGACGTAACTCCTCTCTTTCACGTCTTTTACGACCTGTTCTACATAACTCATACGAGGCCTGCCTTTTCCATTCTTCCCGTTCACTTTTCCCTCGATGATTGTCTTCATCAGGCCATCGTGCCTTAAGATGTGGCCTATCAAGTTGTCCCGTCTTCTCTTTAAGGTTTTCAGTAGGCATCTCTTCTCTCCCACTCTTCTTAAGACTTCTTCGTTTGTCACTCGATCGATCCATATTATCTTCATCATTTTTCGGTAGCACCACATTCCAAAAGTTTCCAGCCTAGACTTTTCTGCCGCTGTTATTGTCCATGCTTCGCTGCCATATAGTAGAATGCTCCAGATGTATGTTCTAATGAAATTTGTCCTCTTCTATCAATAATCCATGGGAAAAGCAGCAAAGAAATGTTTATTTTGATTAACGGAGGCCATTAAAACTAAAAATTTGAACTAGTTCCAAACATATGACGAATAAATCAAGTAGTATTGAATTTCCAACCTCATCAAGAGGATGAGAGAGGAGCTCATCAATATCCTGCGCGATTTGCAAACTGCAATAACATGTTTAGGCCGCCAGTTGAGAAGCAGAAAGCGGCGACGTACACACCAGTATGTGATGATAACGTTTGGAAGGATTAATGAAGTGATGTAATGCACTGAACAGTCAACTGTTTTGCCCCGAGCACTAATCTCTAAAGCATGTTTCGGTTAGATTACCGGATAACGAGCTTATACGACCTCTAATTGCAATGGAACCTTCGCTAGGGGGGCCGAATAACTTTGAGCCTAACGCTAGATCGATACTATAAGTGTCTTGGAAAATGATTAATGCATGCATGCCAACCACTGAAGGAATTTCCGTAATCAAGATGGCAAATTCTGCACGCATAGAATGCAAGGGTCAAATAATGTACCGAAAGGTATCACTATTATCAAAATATATTAAAAAGCTTATTCATAATGTGAAAGATTCTAATACATCCTATTTTGGAGGCTAATGTGGGATATAAAGTGCATTTTAATATATTTCCTCAACAAAAATGTCAGTATGGACAATTCCTCCATCCACGTACTTCCAAACATTATTCTTCTCCACTACTACTACTACTAAATTTTGAAGATGTTTGTAATAAAATGGCAAAAAGAATAAAGAGGTTAAAAGACTCGATAGCGCTTTCTGCGCAGAAAAATCTTACCTAGCGTTGAAGGATCTGAAAGAGAGACGTACATTAAATTTACGAAACTTAGTGGCCAATAATTTCCAATCCCGTAGCCAGTTCCCTCTAGATTTTGCCTATTGATTTAATTACCACAGTTTCACCGGAGTCCAAAAATACTTCTTCTTACATTAGAATGAGAGATAAAGCCAAATAAATGTATTCCTAACGTAAGCAGTAGCTTCACGGTCGCAAAGTTGATTTGCTGCACACGGTTACCTGAACCACAATATTTCTTAGCTATTATAAGCTGGGATAAAATAGTGTTAAATAAATTCTTCCTTTATAGAATTCCTTCCCTTAGCAGAATTAACATGGAGTAGGATACGAATACCAAGGAATGGATGTAAATTTTTCCCGGAATATGCTCACCAAAAATAACACATTGAATGAGTTTTTGGCGGATCATGAAGCCTTCGCCCGGATTTTAAATGTGACCCATGCGTATGCTATAGCCTCTCTAAATAAGCTCCTCACTTTCATTATGATATAAATGTGAACCAAAGGTGAAAATATGTAAACAAAGCTTTAAATCAGACGACTATACACCGAAGAAACAAACATGATGACCTAATCTCGATCAGTACCTCGTCACGATCCATAGTGTCATAGTTTCAGTCAGTGATTTGTAAATTAAATGTTAAATGCGTCCATGTTTTGCTGAGTCTTATCCCTAAAAAAATCACAACTTTGATGTATAGCTAGCAGTGAATTTTCATAAAATAAGTTGCCATGAATTTTTCTACTGATTTGAACTTAAAATATGTCTACTGAAATGAACTTAAAAAAGAATAATTTCTATTATGGTAGACAAAATTTGAAAAATCCATGATATAATGCATAATCTTATACAGTTACTTCACTCGTATACATACATCTTCATACAATTCGTACTTTTGTATGCAACACACCTTTAGACACAGGTCGATGTCGATGTACTCCATCCATGTCAAAGAAGTGAGTTGGTACGAGACAATAAATCATGCCATCATCAAGTAAAGGCCAACGTGCTTCTAAAGCCACAACTAAATTCTGCATCAGTCATCACACGTTAGTCAAATGTAGCTCTCCAGTTGATGCTCTTACTTTTCTTATCAGCTCATATATATGGGGTTTATATAATAATATGATGAATAATTACGATTTGATTGTCATTAATAAGGCCAACATGTCATAAAATTTAACATGAACTTAACTTATCCTAGCCTTTCACTCCGAGTTTTGATCAACGTCATAACCGCTTACATGCCGTGCGTATTTGATTTTGTACTTCTTATGTCCTTGAAAATAATGACGATCGATATTCCCATATATCGATTATCATGTAGATACCCCATCCATTCCATCCAATAGTCTTGCCGTGCTTGAAAATCCGACCGAGGAACTACAAGCGATTGCGCAGCCTCACAGTCATTTTGGTATCCGTCGGATTTCATTGGTTTAGCACAGGCGACTAGGTTTCACAAAAGGACAGGAAATGTTATATCCCCGATAGGAGATTTCCAGTGACCGATCAGATCAGTGGCGTGCAAAGAAGCCCAAAGTTTTCTCGTATCATTTTCATACATAATCCAACCGACATCGGATATCCGTCGGCCCTCAATCATGCTACAGCAAAATAAGAATATTAAAATAGGAGATGATATACTCTTATTAATAATTCATATTTCTTTAATTGTCCATTGAGTTCCCACACAATGAACTTAGTAAAAATAATAACATTAACCCAAGTCATGATACTACGCCGAAAATATTTAAACCAAAATAACTATAATGGAGATGACCTTCGAAGTTCAATTATGCTACGAAAAACGGCCTTCATCTGAGCATGTACCTATATTACTACTTTTTTATTCCGTCGTTATTGTTGACCGAAGTGAACAATTGAAATCTTTTTAATTGAGGAATAAACAAGGCCTTGCATGTTTGTTCGCAGAGAGGTAGGTATTTACACGGAACTGAAATTATCATTATGCAAATGAAAACTGAGCAGTCCCCACACATTCGGTTATCATGCTAGGATGAAACAATGAAGCCGATCAATCGAGTTCAAAAAATGGGAACCGTATCACGATAAGGAATAACAATTGAAAGGGAGGAAGCGGAATAAACACGTAGGAAATACTGCCTTCATCATCAATTAAATTCCATGCATGAGCACTAGGCACTCTCGGTGGCCATACATCCCAGCATCCGCCCAATAATTTTCCAATTTTTTTTATATTAATGAACCTCAAAATAAATACATCGTTGTACAGAATACATGTAGGGTTCGGGATCGAATTCAATCAGATTTGATTAAAAGAGACCACAGATTCGACAGCAATTAATTCAACTGCAGATGGCATAAATTTTTATATGAAATGATCACTACAGTATTATAAAACTTCAGACTATAATTAATTTCCCTTCAACAAAAGTCTGAACTGGCTCACAGATGCATAATTGCAAAACTAATTGATAAACTTTAACATATCTTCAGCATTAGTGAAGCCTGTTTTTCCTTATTCCAAACTACAGAACATTAGTATCCGCCAACAGAATCAGTAAGGATAAAAAATTGAGTTGTAGTCGGATTTCATGCCTGTTAAAGTTGATCGTAAGTTTGCATTTTTCTCGGGAGACAGAATATGCACAACATGTAGAGAGGTAGTAAAAAAAATAAAACTTCATCACCCCAGCTTTTTTATTATAATAGGCCCAAATAACCTAATGTTCTACATTTTTTTAATATCCAATACGATTTCTCAATCGCGCAATCACTTTTGAACCCACTTTTTTGTAGTATCTTTTAGTCGTTAATATCAGCTGAATGTTTTCAATTCGCAAATGGATTGAATAAAAAATAAATATTGTCCTCGATTCCCGATATGTTGACAAACACATGGTATGGGACGGGTCATGAAAAATAACAATCGAGGGAGTGCCCTCGTGGGTAAACTCATGCACCACGAAGAGATGCTTGATTAGCACGCACTACATTAATGCAATCCACTCAACGAACGTTTGGACGATCTCTGATTTTTTTGGGATATTTGATTTCCTTCTCCGGTTCTCACCCAAATCACATAGCATCACGCACAATTCCTTTCCTGCAAATGAGTGAAAGGAGTTTTCTTTTTTTTCCACGATTTCAGTGCAGCAAAAGAGAAATTTTTCATCGCACAATAATTTGGATTTCCACTCGCAATCTCTAAAATGATTATTTCCACCAAAATCAAACTATCTTCCAGTTAAAACTAAAATTGAAATTATTATTTTTAATCTTTGGAACCATTTCATGGATACAGTTCTCAGAATTTATGACTCAAGTGATTATCTATAAAAATCATAATTGGGCCAAACGTTCAAAATGTGTCGGACATGTAATTTGAGGTAGGCATATAATGGTATAACTGAAGGTATAATACGACTAATACGCAAATTTCATATCATACCTAAATTCTACAACGCATATTAACACTACCAAACTACAATTGTGTAGCATCAATTCAAAGAATTGCAAACAAAAAGTACCATTAAAAACGAGTGGCGTAGTAGCCAAATAATTAAGTACCAACAATCTGCCTGAATGGCACACACCTACGCCCTACGAGTTTCATTCATGATAGACGGTAATGGTGAACGATACCAAGCTTCAGTAGATCCTAAAATTGCACTTGGAATTAGGAATCCTTGGTAGCAAAGTCGTCTGCGCATTGTCTTGGCAAGCCAAAGATCCGAGGTTCGATTTCCGGTTCAGAAAACACTTTTTCCCTGGCAATATTGGACAACTTACTTGCGGTGAATAACGACTAATTAATATCGCTTAACGTCCATGGAGATTATTTACACAGTCCATACTCGTGGACTGTGGCTTCCTTGGAGCTCAATTCTGGTTCACGAGTGCCATCTCCTTTATGAGCGGTAATTATGAACAAAACCTAGCACCCATAGATCCTCCTAACAATTGCCTTTGGGATGAGGAATCACAGAGAATTCTTTCGGAATTCTTCCTTTCTTCTTATACAGAAGTGTTCTGTTATGTTGGAACGCCTATGAGCAACTCACTGTCCCTAAATTTAACGGTGGCTGGCAGACTTCATCTTTTTTATCCTTGACATTTAAAACCGGTTACAGTTTACCATTTGGATAAACAGAATTGTTGGGATATCATTCTAGAAGCTTGAAAGTGCATTTTAACCGTTGTCATCAAGGCCAATTCATTTCGGAGGAAAGAAGCATGTTGAGTATTTCCGAGTGCAGGTAAAAGTACCTGTTAATTAAAGCGCTAATCTTATGTTGTGGGAGAAAGGAAGAATTCCGAAAGAATTCACTATTATTCCTCATTTCAAAATTATATCATCTCGTGGTGGTCTACATATTGGCCTACGAAGCTAAAGGTCCGTGGTGTGATTCCTGATCCATGGAACCTTTTACCTCCGGCAATTTTCAATACCTCAATTCATTCGGCTCATTGTGAGTTCGGCATTTCCCGTCTTATGCACCAATATGGCTACACGAAATTTCATTGAGATCAAAGCATTCCAAACCGTGCCAAAGAGAACACGGAATCACGTGAAAAACAAGCAGACTTGTCGCGATAAGTCACCCTTGGGCCTGTTAGAAGGTTCGTGCGGACTGCAGACCCGTCACTGGTTCTCAATTGTTCAGATGTGTTTCCTAACGTAATATAACATGAATTACAAAGTAATGTGTGCTTTGAATAATAGATATGAAATACCAAATAACAGGACAAAAATTGACATCCAACAGATTAGTACTGACATTTTTATTTTATGGCTTACGGGAGGTAAGCGTAACTGTCAATTAAAGCGCTAATATTATGGTTCTTGAGTGCATGGTGTTTTGGGAGAAAGCAAGAATTTTACCAGAGCCTTCCAGAAATGTTCACGGAGCGTAATTGACTTGCATTAAGAATGGAGAACATTGCAAAAAGACGCCGAAAAGGAATAATGATCCTTATAAGGCCATGAATAGGAGTTTCAACGGATATGGAACAACTTATTTGATATCATACATGCCAATGTTCCAAAAAAAATGGAATTGAAAAACGACTTTTTTCTGCATCAGGGAGAGCCAAGTAAGTACAGGCTATCTCGCAGAGTAGACCGCAAACTCAAGATAAAGAACAAGGGGCAAAGCAAAAGTAATTAATCTTCTATTGATCAAACAAGACGGAAAACAAGAAGAAAACACTCTGCAGCTGTGAATATCCACTTTCAAGAATGTTATCCCTACAATTCTTCCTGTTCATCCGGATGGTAAACTGGGGCAGGTAATAAATGTCAAGGGTCAAAAAGAAGAATACTGCCAGGCATCGTTACATTTGGAGACAGTGAGTAGCTCATAGGCGTTACAAAATTACAGAACATGCCTAAAAAAGAACAAGCGAAAGCGCTTGTGTTGGAAAGCCCTGAAGTAATGATCAGGGAAGAAAAAGTACGAATTCTTCACAGCGACGCAACTGCCTCCAAGACCAGCTTCTTTAAAGGGGCATGTGTGTTGCTTAAACAGAAACTGGACAAGGAGTTGTTTTTCCCGTGCTGGTATGACATCTATGAGCAAATTTTACGATTTTTTTAATATAAAGTACTCCATGTAGCCATCAGTCCTAACGGACTTCTTTTTAAACATTTGAGGAATAACTGGGGAAAATGCGATGCAAATAATGTTCAAACTGGCAAGAAGGATGTGGAAGTGTTTTTCAGTAAGTCAAAAATTGAGGAAATGTTAAACTTTGATGAATTAAATCACACAAACCAAAAATCAGAGTAAAATACAAGAACCAACACGGAGAAGTGATTACCGCGAATTCATGGAGCTCTGTTACATTTTTGGGAGATCCTAGAAGCAAACTAAAAATATATCCTCCTGGGATGACCCATAAACCTCGATTGATGACGAGAGAAGTTTATTACTTATTTTTTTCAGCTAATTTTACAACATAATCTATGCATTAAAGAAAAAATACCTTCAGATATGTCTCTCCATTCATTACAACTCTATTTTCCAAATCGTAGCTTCAGTGCAATACTGCGGTAAAAGCTTCTTACAGTGCTCTCTAAAAGAGCTTCAGATCAGTGTTTCTAAAAGTTCTAAATGATATTTATGAACAGATTCCAAATGTTTTAGAGCAGCTGCAAATAACTTTAGTTATTTAATTTTACTTATCAGAATACTCACTATTCTACGCTCTTATATGATGGCGTAGTCATGCAAACCAAATTAATATTGACAGCTATTTTTTACAATAAAAATCTACCCAAGGAAAATAAATTACAGCCCTTTGTGGAGAATTGAATGGGCAATTATATGGTAAGTATGGTGTCGTGTTTTTACTGATGGCCATTTTCCATTGATTTATTTTTTTTACTCTTTAATTTACACCTTCCAATTTTATCGAATCTTCATTTCAGAGGAAACGACGGACCACTTCGTGTCAGCCAAAAACAAGAGATTTTGCTGTTTTGCCTAAATCTGGACGCTTGTTATAACTTTCTTCTAGAATGCCCTTCAACATGAAAGACCAGCAATTCATATTTTACAGCCCGAATAACTTTTAGGAAAATTAAACCTGTGAATGACTCTACTGAAATAAATGTTAAATTAATGGAAGATTTGAATAGATTATTTACTGCATATGATGCTGTTTGTGGTGTGCTATGTTCATCAATCTCGTAAACTGCACCTAATTCACAATACGTAATTATTGAGAAAAAAGTATCCTCAAGTAAATTGAAAACCATAATGTGATCATCAGGTACAGATTACAGAAATGTTCTCACTTATAGGAAGGTGGTGGGGTGGGGGGAGTGAGAGGGAAGAGAGATGGGGTGGAAGGGGTGGGGTGGATGGGGAGAGATTCGGTGGAAGTAGAGCCTCCGTCTCCCTCCCCCCCACCCCACCACCTTCCTTTTCACCTCCCCCCCACCAACCTAAAATAAGTGACAACATTTCTGTAATCTGTAGGTACCTGATGATGACGTTAATCGTCGAAACCATGGTCGTAGTAGTGCGAAATAAATAAACGTGGAAATACAAAGTTTATTTTGCCATTCATAACCATAATGTGCTTTGAGGAGCATAATTGCTGCTAACCTTAACAATAATGTTGACGTTATATATCAATTAATTTTTACAACGCCTTTATTCCTCAACTTATCACTTCCATTATTCAAATTTGGCGTTCAAGTAGACACGGGTTTATATCATCCTCGTGAGATGAAATTTCTTTTTTTGGGTGAATATGATGAAAAAGAACAATTGTCGGGAGAAAGCGCAAAAATTTTCGCAAAATAACATTTTTGCCCAAATAAGGGACAACCTAGCCTACATGTATACACACGTTTCTAGCTATTACGATGTCAGCTTATCCATATTTTCACATAAAATAATATTGAATGGTGATGTGCAACGCTTAGAAAAGAGTGAAGCGAACTCACTATTAGGAGTAAAGTCACTGCTGGCATTGAATAAAAGTTTGAAGGAGAAAATATTTGCCCCCACTTCAGCTTGGAGGAGAATTAGACAGCTTGACTTCTCCGAGCCTGATGTCAGGCAAATGTGTATAGAAATCCCGGAGATGACGGTCAGGGAGGAGTGCCGGCAATAAGGATGCAACGTAGTGAATTAAAAAATTACTCCAATAGTTATCAGCGACAACTGCTGAGTTTTTGGGACAATTCTCAAACTCTACTCTGGGTAAAGCTGGCAGTGGATTTACTACCACATGTACTCTTTTAATATAATAATTAAGGATTATGGAACGAGTCAAAAAAGCCTCCTTATTCTTATTCGCACAATAAGAGCTCGGAATTACCGCTATTTATTTATATAAAGCATACTTATGTTTCTTTCACCAAATTATGGCTCCTTTCTGCAACTATATTCTTTGAATTCAGTTCCTGTGGCAAATTTTGCAGCGACTGTAATAGGATACCATATTTCAAGAGTTATTGATGTTCTACTTCCGTCAGGAAGGCCAAGTAGATGCATCCGAATGATGGATTCACGTTTTTGTCGTTGCTGCTGCCACGGCCGGGAATCAAGCCCGGGTCCTCGGAACGGGAGGCCACGACTTGAGCTACCACACCAATACAATCCCAGTCGAGAAAGAAATGAATGTGCTCAGCAGTCTAAAAGTCTTTCGGGGAGAAGGTTACAGGGCATATCAAGTACTGCACCGCGAGTGTGATGCATTTACGAACAAGAAAGAATAGAAAGACGTAAGTCAGCATATAAAATATTAGCAAGTAACAAATGAAGTTAAAAAGAACTTCCGAAACGCTAAAAAAATTGACTAGAGACCATGTCCTTCCAGGAGGGGAAACGATGGAAATAGTATCTATGCATCAGAATTCTCCAGTTATAGCTCTTTTTATTTATTTTTACTGGCCTAATTGCCGCTGAAATGAGACACGCAAACGACATTGCGCCAAATATAGCAGTTCCTTTAATTCCATTATTCAGTTTGCCAAGCATATAAAATTGCTAGTTTTGGAAGGATCACGTCGATGGCTATATTCTTAGCGCAAGGAAAATAAGTTTTCATGCGTCATAGTCATTGGGTAAGCGTCGGTCAATCCCGCTCTGGCGTATAAATTAGGCACGGAAGACAGGTTACGATTTGCGTCACGCGGATCATAAATAAAGCTAAACTCATTCAAAATCTTGAGCACACCAGAAGTGAACGACGCTGTTTAAAAATGATAGGTGTATTAGCTCTCCTTTAAGCAGGGGACGGGGAAAAAATTGTTCCCGACTCCAGTCCCCATAACAAGGAATGAAGCTAAACTCACTCAAAATTTCGTGCACGCCAAAACTCAACGACGCTGCCTGAAAGCGATACAAGTATAAGCTCTCCTTTAAGCAGGGGGCAGGGACAAAATTATTCTCGACTCCTGTCCCCAGAATAAGGAATTATTCCATAACCACTCCTCAACCACAGCATTTGATAGTGTGTATGAACTTCATAGAAGTAGGAAGTTTCGCTGCGGGAACATTCGCTTTCGCCGTCAGTGTCCTTCTCAGACGTGAGTGAAGTGGTTCCACCCTTCCGGTCGCTTCTCCAACGATCCTTAGAGACACAAAATGTAACGCTGTCAGAGGTTTGGCTTTGTCGGAGCAGACCTCCACAGCGGGGGATTATGGGAAGCGAGGGTAAGGAGAGGGAAGATAGAGCGGCAGAGTCTGTGGGGGTCGTGTGGGGGAAGGGAGAGAGAGATAGTTGTGAAGCCTGGGGAGTAGTTCGGGTCGAACGAAGAATAAGGGTGGGTCCGGAAGGGAAGGCCCCCGGCGGCGGAATATGGCTTTACAGCCCTCCGGAAGTTATTTCCTACGACCTCGTCTCAATCAGCAATAAAAATATTCAATTCACTTTCACGGCCTGTGTGTGTGTGTCCTGTGTGGAAGACATGGGGTTCCTCGAGAGAAAAGAAATCGAAGCAAAACACGATGGGCCACAGAAAAATAGATATAATTCCGAGAAAGTATTTTAATTCATCGTGGGAAGACAGTTTATGAAGTGATTATGACGAAAACGCTTCATCACCATCCCCAGTCAGCAGTGCTAAGATCGGTTTAGCGTAGATCTCCACTCGTTTCCCCTATTGGCTAACCCCTTCATATTTTTAAAAAGTCATTTTTTACATCCTTCACCATGTGCACCATATATTCATGCAAGGTTTTCCTTTGCCATTCTTTCTATCACTTTTGCCTCGAAGATTGTCTTCATCAAACCATCATGACTGAAGAATTGGCTTAATAAGCTGTCCCGCCTTTTTCTTTAAGTTTTCTCTTTTCTCTTCCGTAGAATGCCCTATTCGCTTGCGCTAAGGTATAGATTATTTTTCTTTCTTTGCCCATTGCTTTTCACTCTGTTTCCTATGCAGCGATCCTCTTTTACTTCTTCAAGCTTTTGTTTACCGAGTTATCATTGATCTTGGTCTCTCCTCTTGAAAATTTTTGTTTCAAAAACTTTTTTTTCCGACTATAGAGGAGAAAATTAAATCATATTCAGATTTTTTCCAGCGTCAGTTTTCATAGTACCACCTGAGTATTTCATCTTCATTATTTTCAAGTGTAAATAGATCGACCAAATTCAAATGCATTAATAAGAAAATATTTAGGGAAAATAACAAGGCATCCAGGTCAGTAAGAAAGACCATAGTTATTGATCAATTGGTTAAAATTTAAAGTAGCTTTTTCCTAGAGACAAGTTTAGAGGCATCACCGAGTTGTCGCTCACCCCTGTCAGGTGGCAGTATCAGAAGAGTGTGTGTAATAAAATAAAGCTCGATCCCAATGAGTTGACCCGTGAAACAAATATGACCGGAGGTCCATTAATATGTGCGTTTTTTGTAAAATACAATTGGCTAAATAAGCTTTAAGTGGAGATCCTCAAATAATAAGTATTATCCAGCGTTGTTGCCTTAAACTATTTTTTAACAAGCTCAATTTGGAGTGCCAATGTGTTTCCCATTGAAGGCCGTTGGGACAGCGAATAAAAAAGCGAAGTCTCAAACACTAACTTCTTTCCGTTTAAATTTTATGTTAGTTCAGAAGCAAGCCCTGATAAAAGGACTCATAACCGCTAAAGAGGAGATAACGATCAAAACCCTTTTCCACAGTAAATCATTACATTGACAATAAAACCATAAAGGGAGATTTTTTATCATTTTTCTATTTCAGGGCAAGGTTACGGTAAATCTCGGAGAAAGATCTTAGTTAGCCTCGTTAGGTAGTACTCAATAGGCTCGCAAAAGCTTTAAATCAAAGATTAATTCATTTATAGGCCTTCTTGCCCTAATAACACGATTCAAAGAGAAAGACAACTAATAATTTTACAAAATTAAGTAAAAATAATACATCGGTATCACTGTACTGAACATCAAAACGGTCTTCGGAACCCAATTTCTCGTCCGAAATTTGGATTGCTTCGCGATAGACACAAATGTTCGTCTCCCGGGGTTTAATGGGACTTACAGCTCTCTTATAACTATTAGGCTTCATTTGCGACCCGCTGTGATAGATAACATCGAAGTGTTGGACAGGTCAGGGTCGATTCATTTTGAACAGGGAGAATGTTCGAGATATCAATAGACCTTGATCTTAAGCAACACTGTCGCCAACAGGCCTGAATTCTTGCGTTTAGAATGTTTTCAATGTCAGCGAGTAAGTTTCTAATAAATGTGAGGTTCAGCCTCGGCTGCATGGTACTAATACATGTATTAGTACCATGCTCGGCTGCTTCCGAAAATTGCGAACTTAAAAGTGAACGTCTCTTTGAAAAGCATGATAACAAGAAAATTCTAATATAATTTACAGAAAATCTTTCAATAACAATAATCGAACTTTAGGTATAATAACCGAGAACGATAATTATAATACCACTATACCAATAAGATCACTCCTGTCGAAATTCTGAGCAATAAATATGGTTACGCATGAAACTAAGACAGGCTTTAGAGGTTAGGCACTACTTTGCTTAGTTAGAGATCCACGCGTTTTCTTTGGTAATGGACACATTAGCGTAACGAGCCGAAAGATAACAACAGCATGTTCAAAGGATGGCACTTAATGATTCTCTGGATATAATCCCAATGCTGTGTTCACTGAGGGGCTTTAGGTCCTCATTCTATATCTCTTAGCCTCTTAAGAAAATAAACCATTTAACAGGAGAGCAGCACTGACAACTTTTAATTCAGATGATAACCTGCATGAACTCGAACGAGCTTACTGAATTATCAAAACAATCGCACACACTTTTCAGCAGTATCTAGGCATAAACAGGAAATCAATTTTTAATCAAACCATAGCCAAAACTAAAATAGCAAAATCGCCGAGAACTGCCCAGTTGCACTTAATTTAAATACGGCTTAGTTTTACTATACATGGAAAGGCTCCCCAAAAATAATGACTTACTTCCACCGATTCGTCACCCACAGAAACGCTTTCACTATCGGCGCCAGATCATTAAAAATTGCTTCAGTCTCCTATTTCTACTTGGTCTATCCTTTTGGTGCATTCCACAAGTATTTTTTAAAGTAAACCGCAAAATATAAATACAAAGCAAAGCGTCCATCCAAAGGTGATCGAGTTACCTAAGTGGACTTACGGGGCGTTTTCTTGCCAAATCAATGCCATTCACTTTGGGTGGCTTACGCGCGTAATGGGGGGATCGGGTTGGTGTGGTGGCTAGAGTACTGGTCTCCCGAGGGCCCGGGTACGATTCCCGGCAGTGGCGGATTTTTCAGTGGAGTTCAAGACTGTATTGAGCAAGTCGGAGATTAAGGAGCCCGTCCAGAACGTGCTGAGTAGTTGGGACAGCGTCCTGAGGGCCTCTCTTGGAAAACGGAAAAAAATTAGGGTCGTAAAAGTCGGCCAGATGAGGGTCCTTGATTTTTTTCCCAGACGATGATCCCCCAGCTTCCATATTCCTCCCTCTTTGTGGCGCGCACGCTCCGCCCTAGACCTCTTCCCATACAGCACTCGACTCTATACGTACGTACACTGAACCATTTCCGTGCTCCCCACCACTTTCATTAATTCGGCAGCGAACTGATTGCTCCGCCTCAGCAGCCAACCTCTCCAGTTTTCATTACGAAACATAATTTAAAAAATTAAAGTTAAAGTGGTTAGCAAAGGCAGAGCGAAGCAGTGCAAGTTCACATGCTTATTAATACCTATCCAGAGCTAAGAAAAATTCCTGTTGCGCAATCCAAATAAAACAATCTTTCGATAGAGATGGCGACGGACATGGTCACTGCAAGGTGATACTTTCTTTGACAGATCCATGTTTCGATGGCCAATAATGATCAGGAATCGTTGCGGGATATTTGAAATTTTTTAATATTTTACCGTAGAATCGAAGCATAATTGAAAGGAATTGCAGAGCTCCCAGTGCATGCCATGATGATGTGACGATCATAATGAGATAATACAAACGAAAGAGTTGTATACTACCTGCATAAAATTAAACAAACTTGAATGTCGGATACTCAATGAGACTGCATGATCCTCAAGCCTTTGTAGGTGGGATCTTAACGAGAGAAGACGAGTGAAAAAAGATAAATAGACTCTGCCATGTAGTGCACTGAATGTGATAAGCTTCTTAGATGCGAATTCTGGATAGAGTTGAGAAAAACTATTAACATTAAGCAGGATCTAAAATTTGAACCATGAATGTGAAATTGTTTACCTTCAGTTTCCAACTGAGACATCCCACTACGCTTTCTAGCGAAGCCATTGCACACAACCTTCAGGTCGGCGTAGTTGCTGAGGGTAGAGCTGTAAATATTAGGCCAAACAGCGTGAAAAGATCACGCATCATTAAGGTGACCAGACGTCCCGCTTTTAGCGGGACAGTCCCGATTTTTAACAAGTTATCCCGCGTCCCGCGGGGTTTTAAGAAAGTCCCGCTTTTTAGAAAGAATACACAACAAGCTAGGGAACGGCAGGAGAACGGGAAGGGAATATGGGGTTTTTGGCTTCCATGTAGCTATTTCACCAGGATATGAGTTTTATATTATTTTTGTAAATTTTATAATGCTAAAAATTAATTATAAAAATTATTATTGAGAACTGATTATCAGGAACTGCTTATCACAGTTAACGCCTTGATCAGTTGCTAGAATTCGATCACCATTGTATGGACTTAATGAACAGTAGCATTTTTGGGTATTGGCAGCGACGAAAACATTTTTTGGCGATTGGCACATTCACGGGCACATTATTGAGGAAACTCTTGTTTATCTCTCCTGTAGTTGAAAGAATATGCATAGTCATAATGGTCATGCTTATTTTTAGCCACAGAATGGTAATTGGGGAAATGTTTTCATTGTGCGAAATACCGGTGTCCATATGTTGTAAAATTAATTATCACTAACGAATTAATGCAAGCCAGCAGCTGTATACATAAGGCCTCCCATCAGGCTGTTGTTAGCGAAGAAACGCTGGATAGCCGTCGTCGAAAGTAGTTCGACAGGTCGATTAGATACAGGTTATACACACGGTTTAACACGTAGGGCAAGCTTATATGTGCGCCATGAATGCTTCAGAATTGTAACTAGTGTATTTATAAATGCAGGTAAATCCATTATAATCATTTTCTTTTTCAATTTTGATACTATAGGTGCACCCATGAAAGTAATGATTTTATTGTGATATCTAATTAGTTTCGATAACTAATGTTTTTGTGTGTGGTTCATGAACGCTTATCATGGGTCGCAGACCGCACGACTTGTGATATTTCCATCTCAACCTAAGACGACGAGACAAATTTAAGCAGTGCCAAACAAATGGAAGTTGAACGTTAGTGAGATAACAAATCCTTCGTTAGAACGCCCTTCCTTTGCGGACGTCATGCTGCGTGTATCAGGTTCCGTGAAGATGTTTTTATGTTCGAGATTAGCCTCGATTATTTTAACGCTCCCTCAATTTGTAAGATCCCTGACATTTTGATCCTTCGCCAGATTTTTCTGTAAATTTAATTTCGTAAATTAAACAAGGTTGCTACTATACGAGGATATTTTTTCTAAACTTGTTACATTTTTAAGTTCGGAAAAATGTTGGGGAGATAATGAATCATCATATCCGTCTCTTTCCGCACTAATTGGCGCTTCAGATCGGGAGGAAAGGTAGGTACTAATATGGGAAAAGAGGAGGGTGGAGAGAAACCCGGCGTCGTCATTATCCTACTCTTAACGACAAGGTGCCAAAGGGACCCACGGCCTAACGTCCCATTCAACGGACGGAGTACTGTACACACTTGAATGTTGTCCACAAAGCACTCAAGTAGGGGCCGTATTACCTATGGAAAATATCTTGCGCTTCCGAGATTTGAACCCGGGCGTGGTGAGAAGCCAGTACTCTAAACACTACTCTAACCCATACTTGTGTTAACGGCTATGAAACGTGTTGGTGTTTGTCATAATTTATTTAATTTTAAATTATGTAGGTACTTAAAATTGGAATATTCTAGGTGGACGAGTGGTTCTTCAGTACCTGTACTGATTATTATTGTACCTGATCAACTGGTTATTATTTTATTTCAAGGCTTATAATGAGTATGTCGATTTCAGTAATACGTAGTGTCATCAACGTCAACTGGCAGCTTATTTCCATACGTGAGCCAAATTATGTTTTGATTGAATGATTGTTCGTCCTCTACCGGTTTGGGTAGATTTTGATGGCGTTCTGCTACTCAACTTGACATATTATCCATGCATCCACTCAGCCTTCCAGCTTTTGCCAGCAATCAACTTTTCTCCAAAGCCTTGTCCAGCAACTCTTCATTCGTCCGCGTTTCCGCCCATCGCATTTTAGTCGATGGCATAAGAGATACACACCCTTCCTGATTAGTTCTCGGGAAAGCTATGGCCACCAAGTAAGGGTATCATGAACGCCGAAACCCTAAAACGTTTCTACAGACTGTATTCCATTTCTCGATCGATATTTGAATCCTGGTTTGCATTGTGCGATGACTTCGTGCTGAGAAGAGAGATTAATGTTACTCGTGATCAACTGTCGCTTTCGCGGCGATAATGGGGACTTTTAATCGGAACCGAAATCGTTAGATGGAAACGAAAAATGAATTTTAGTGTAATAATTAATCGTCTAATCAGAGATATTCACTCATTAATCAAAAATTTAAATAATCAAAAGGGGACGCCCATCGAAGAAGCTGCTTTGAGACCATTTACGCCATCCAACTCCCGTCCTTGACTGCTTTTAGAGAAGGGAGTGGAGTCGGAAGGTCTGGTCGCACAAATCCTGTCGCAACCGCTTCCGTTGGCAGAGTCAGCTGTGTGTCCCCCATTGAGATTAGGTGGAGTAGCTTCGCGGGTTCAGTTGTGATTGGACGAAGTGGATGACGTAAGAGGTCGCATGCACACCTGAATCGAACATCGAACTGATGTTTTTAACCCTTTTCCGAAAGGGTTAAAAACATAAGTTTTTCGCCGATTATAACTCGAGAACTAAGTGACGGGTCTAAAAACGGAAAAATACGGGTCTTTTTATTTTACAAACTCGATCAGATTCGGCAATAAAAATAATATGGTAAACGACCCCATTGTGATGCAGATTTTTTAAAGCAAGGAATATATTTAAGGTGACCATACGTACCGGTTTGGCCGGGACAGCACCGGTTTTCGGGTGCTTTTCCCGGTGTCCCGAAAGACTAAACAAAAATACTAATTTGTACCGGTCTTTGGCCTAAAGTGCGTGATTTTGGTATGTTATTTAACGCAGTGTTTTTTTAACCTTTGTTGTTGTCATTGTTACTGTAAAAAAGATACTTTATCAGCTGCACTGTTTTTAATGTAATCCAGTGGTCTTGGAGGCCATATGGCTCCCGTCGAGAACCGCTTACTTGACGAGTGGCGGAACTGCGTGTGTGGGGGAATAACTTGTAAAAGATTCTCATTCGCTCCTTCTCGATGAATGCTGATTGGAGTGGTAATTTATAGTGTGGTGGAACTGTACTCATGAAGAAATTATTTGTGAAAGAAGGCGATTTGGAATTGTTTCGTGCTGGCAAATTGCGTTGGAGCAGTAAAGAATCACGTACTTCAGCAGTGCACTGAAATGTCAGTACCTGTTCTGTAACTATTTATAAGATTTCATTTTTATTCATTTTAATTTGCCATTTTATTTTTGTTCTGTTTATTCTGCAGTATTCCAGGATGTTTAACTTGCTCATCTAGGATATGAAGACGTATATAATTTTAATTGGTTCCACGAGGTAAGATATTTTTAACAACTAATTAAAATGAAGTTGAAATTATTTCCTTTAAACTGCAGTATGCATTATGACTTTCTCAACTAAGAGGGTTTTTTGAACATCATCTCGTATACAATGAAACATTGCATTGTACTTCATTGTGTAAATAACATGTTCTATTACTTTGGGTCTGATTTCATGGTGTGAAACGTCCACAGGAAAAGTATGGTCTTTTTCTTTATTTAGATTTTAAATAAGAGGAAAATACCCCTATAATATCATGGCACCTTGTAGGAAATGTAAATTCAATGATAATTTACAGAAAGAGTTGAGATTTATTAAAAAAGTAAAACCTGAAGATGAACATGAAGTGTGATGTACAGTTTGTAAAACAAACTTTTCAGTTGCCCATGGTGGTCGTACTGATTTTTACTGATCACATATCATCAAAAAAGCATGAAAGAGCTCTGAATATAGCAAGTTCAAGCCAAACACATCTGCCTTTTTTTAAAAGGAAGGAAATGAGAGAATCTGATTTTGTTTTAGTGGCAAAAGAAGCTACATTTTTCTATCACCCAGTAATGCATGACCACAGCTTCAGGTCTATGGACTGTGCATCTCAACTTATTAAAGCCATGTATGAAAAAGGATTTAGCTGTGCCCGTACAAAAGCTGAGGCAATATTTTTAAATGTACTTGATCCATTTATGGAAGAGGAAGTTAAAGCTGATCTGAATGAATGTAACTTTATGTCGTTATCCGCAGATACTTTAAACCATCATGATTTAAAATTGTTTCCAGTAATGGTGAAATACTTTATGCAATACGAATTATGGCTACACTCTTTAGTGATTCAATTTAAACTATTTAATGACACTGTTCTTAGAATTGAAAATAAGAATATATCTTTAATGGAAATATCTGTTATCCTGACCGATTTGACAAACCAGTTGGTAGAAAAACAAGAAGCCAAGTCTGTTGGGACAAAGGTGTCATAGATGGCTGAATCACTTGAAGGTGAATCGGTGTCTGAGACATTCTATAAAACAGTTAATACTTTTTTGGATGGAATGTGAAGTGGAAACTTAAGTAGATGCAATAGAAGTAATAATGAAATATAGAGTAAATTCTAAAGATGAAAGTTGTAAGTCATTTTTGATAGAGTCCTGAAGAATAAAATTTTGCTTAAAAAAGTTCTTACATCTGAAAAATATTAAAAAATAAAGTAATTTTTGTGAATAAAAATCTATTTGAAAAGTATAATAAAATATAATTTTATGAGCATTAAAATGAATTAAAAATCTTTTTCCTTAATATTTGATTTCTTTTATTGTTATTATGAATTAAAAATGCTTAATAAGTAGACATTCCTATATTTATAATATACTTAACCCGTACATATGTAGCAGCAGGAAGTTGCACCAATTCGGGTGCTGGAAAAGCGAGTTGTGTAGGACTCAGAGTGACCACTTTTCTAACGCTTCACTTGACCAAAGAAACATGCATAATTACACACATGTAAATTTGCCTATGCTTCAGGAGAAGTGAGTTTGTCCCGGTTTAGCAGATCAGAAATCTGGTCACCTTACGCATCATGGTATGGAGGCCAATTTCTTTCCTTTCTCCACGAGTTTTTCCTCAATAAAATCTTGGTTTCCGGAATTATGAGATTGCTTACGAAGTTTCCGAAGAAGGCTTTCTCAGATTCAAAATGGGTAACTTGGATCATTGATCAAATCACTCAGCCCACAGGACTACCTGATATGCTTACGAGCCAAATAGCGGCGAAATCATCTTTTTTCTATAATTACAGACAGCCAAAATTTCAAACTTACCCCTCACACCGCAGCTGAAGATATTTTTTCGAAATACGGTCCATGTTTTCATCGATGTTCCATTCCGAAATCGAATATCACCGGGAGGGATGCTGTAGCCTGCCATCAAATGTTTCATCGCAGGATTTCATGGGCATATCTTAGCTTTGATAGCGCAAGATACGCGGACGTGTGCTCAGAATTAATTTCTCCCCTTTTTCCGAGAGAGATTTCTTCAGTGACTTCCATCTTCAGTGATTATCTCCGGGACTATTTGGTTCTGCTACCTTCGGAAAAAATAGAGCAAATATTAATAGGATGCAAACAGCGTCCACAGTAGCGAAGTAAGATATATGAAAAAGAAATTAACAAATGTCGATGATGTGCTGATCAGCATATATGTATTGGTAGGGACACCGAAAAATGGTAAATAAAAATCATCAAAAGCGGTGTTTAAAAAAGACAAATACGGTAAATAAAATCGTTTTAAAAAGGTGAAAGCTGTGTTTAATGTTGGGAAAAAGGAGTTTTAAAGGAAGGGTTTTTTAATATTTTTCATAAACACTTCATACCAATATGAACAAACAGTTAATAGTACATACATTTGAGATCCAATACAGAAGTCATGGCTACCCTACGCAACATAAAAAACACAGTAGGCAAAATTAAGTTAAAGGCAAATTAATTAGATAATGGTAATAATAATAACAGAGTGGAGTAGTGGACTGCAGGTAATGAAGTTCGATTCTTACGCTGTTTAAAATTTTTCTCTCCGCCATTGAATATAAAACTTTATCATCCTTCATTTCCAACCTTTGTGTGCGGATACTGACTTTTTTGTACTTCTATCGCTTCAACTAGATTTACAAATTCGTCACTCAAAAATACACTGTAAAGTTAACGCAATGATTCCACACTTTAATTCTGTAATATAAATTTTTTCCAATAATTTCCTTTCGCCAAATTAAATTATTTTTTTTACTTATAATTTGGCATGAAATTTCTGATAATCTACGTTTTTTAACTGCCTACTAGCATTACCCTAGGAATACAGTACGGCTGTATTCTTAGGTAGTGTTAAGGATTGAACTCGCGACTGGCAGTACACTAGCCCTCATTTTTAACAACTACGCTCTCACAGGTTCACGGGAATATGGCGAATGTAGGCGACCCGCATGACATTCGGCTTAATTTTTATCTCGCACATCCGGGCCGGAGAAAAAGGTCAAGACGAGTATTTTTTATTTTGTTTTCCTCGTTTGTGGCACGGAAAAAATCTTCTTCTCATTTCGTGACCCGAGTTACTTAACCTCTCCTTGTTGGTATCTACCACACGTACATTCCATTCGCGGGGCGCATCGATCACGAGGCCGCGAGATGTTAACATCTCCGATCCGGATCTGAATTTTTACTGTCCCTGGATATGATTTCAGTAGCGAATGAAATGAAAGACCCGTGGATCTTTGGATCCCACCCGGCCATGCTTAATTTAGGAGTGGTACATTTGTAAATCTAATTTAAAGAACAAAGTATAATAAAGTGAGTATTCAGATGTAATGGTTTGTAATTGAATATGATAACATTTTCGATGCAGTGACTGAAAGAAAAAATTAAACTGCGATTGGGATCGAACTTCGCACAGTATGTACACTAGCTCTCGTTGTACGCCTGATACCGGCGAATGTAGGCTACCCGCATGACATCCTACGGTTGTCCCCCCCCCCCCCCCCCCCCCCCCCCCGCGATTCTATTTCTTTATTTTGCTTCTAGTTGCACGGAAACGTTTTCATCTTCTTCCGTGACCTTAGTTACGCATCCTCTCCTTGTCAATATGTATCGCACCTACATTCCATTCACGGGGCACTTCGATCGCTAAGCCGCGAAAATTTAAAATCTACGATCCGGATCCGATTTTACTCTGTGTCTTTGGATCCTAATCCGGAACAGAAAAAAAATGAAAGATCCGACCGGGCTATCACTAAAGAAAATATTTCATGCTACAAAAATTCGGCATTTGCAAAATATCTCAAATTTCGTAAAAAAATCGCGTTTCAAAGAAGAACGGTTAATTTCGTGATTAAACCCTAAAGTCGCTTATTTCGTGAATCATGTCGCAAAAAACGTTCGCGAAAATGTCATGTCCCTATGTATTGGTAATTCTCTTCCTTTCCTCACTACCCCACGACGACAGAAAATGTGCCCACCACAAATAGCTTTAAGAACTTAATTTATCTACAGGAGCAGCGTTGTTGGTTACCAGATGTTAAGAACCCTAAAAATTGTCAAAAAAATGAGCCTTTAAACTGTACCTTGCTCGTTCATCTACATAAAGCGTCATCGTATTCGTATAAACGCTCCAGCCTCAGTGACAGCAGCTAAACTAAGGGACGGCATGCAACCAGCCGACATTATGGTACAAAATATTTTCCCGGTTATGTTATGGTACGAAGTTAAGACAATTTTTTCAGAAACTAGTCAAAACTTTAGGGAACATTTCACTGACAATGAAAGAAGAACAAACTTCCATCAGTGACTTAATTTTCCTTACAAATTTCACACGTTTTTATTCAATGTTAATGTCATCGCTCAAGCTATATCACAGACAATATTTCCAGACTAAGAACATTTTCTCTTCTCTCCATGCTTTCTCTTTCTTACGCTAGTACTTTACGCGCTAGATGTTATATCTACATCTTGCAATAAAAATGAAAATACTCATTTCTATACCAATATCTATTATCTATCCAATTATAATACTATAATACATATTCCTCCAGCACTTCAGGTATTAAATCAAGTATTTAATATACATGCGGGAACACATTATGCAAACGCCTGAAAGAGTTCTTAATATATTTTTTTGCAAGTTTCAGCCTGTTTTATCTTCAATCGATTCTGTTTTTGCTTGAAAGAGCAACTTAAAAACTTACTAAATCAATGATCTGGTTTTTGAATACAGCCCCACATGGATATAATACATAAGATACATGGATAACGCATGGCTGTTTTTACCTATGAAAAAATATTTTTTCAAAATGTCTCAATTTCAAGATATATTTTCCCGTTGAATTGGGTTAGTGAAAGAGGTGTTTATCTATAGAAGAGAACTAATGAGAGGGTCATTGAGTAGGTATGCAAAGAAAAGATTACCCAGATAGCAAGCTAAACTTGCAGCAAAGTTGCTGAAGGTTTGTAATGACAAAGTTACAACTTTGCAAAAAGTTTGTCGTAACAAGCCTGCATACCTGATGCAAGCTTGAATCAAACCTCCTAGTTACGTGTCTTCAAATTTGCTGCAGACTAGTCGTATCACACCTGCTGCAAACGTTAAATGAAATGTAAAAATTAAATAATAGAACAATAATACTTATAGAAATTTATTAACTTTAATGTTCTACATGTTTATCAATCATGATATCCTCAATATTATCAACTCCAGTGAATTTGTTCATCCTTTCATTCCTAGAAAAAAAACATGAAAAATTACTACAAATGATATGAAAGATCATGCCTATATAATTTTTAATTTGATAGTATATAAAGTTTTTACTTAATTCTCCTTTGATTTGAAATTTGCGCACAGCAGGCATGGAAATTTGTACATTACAAATGAACAAAATGTCAAGTTCCCTTTAAAACTGAAGTAAATTTCTATTACAATGGAGTAAATCAGCCACTTTAACCATACAACCTCTAGATGCAGGATAAGCCAAGAATTGAGGCTTCTGTAATGCTTCAGTTAGGATGCCACCCAATAATTATTTTGGAAGAAGTGGTTAAGTGGCCTTCCAATCTTTTTACATTGAGGCCTTAGCATCAAACTGGAAGCCAGTCCACCAAAAATATAGCCAATTGACACAAGGAAAAACAATATTAAAATTAGAAAAACTTACTTTCAGAGGGGTTTGACAGAGACTGCAGAAGTATAACGATGCTGTTGAGTTGCTCTATTTCCTGTTTGTTTTTGAGGCGACCGGTGGCAGACTATTTAGGAACCACGCAATTGAAGAGTTCAGATTGTACCAATGAGGAAGCTTTAGAGGAAGGTGTGGAGAGAAACCATATAGCCTACTTCTTAAAAGTCTTGCGCCATAAATTAGTACCTGGAATGTTAACAAAAATTTACTGCTATAGGGATCTGATGAGAACATAATACATATTGACTCTATTTCATTCCAGATAAGTAACCACCTTAAAAATACCTCATCAATGAAGACATCCATTTTAACACCAGCATCAACAGGGTTACAGGTTTCCTGCATCCATAACTCGAATTATACCTAGAAAATTAATAGCAACTGTAAACATCAAACGAGCTTATACCTGTAAATAGTTTCATTATTCCAACTGAAAACAAACTTACCTTCCATTGTGGAATGAGTATGCCTCTTATCAAATTCAATTAGGATATAATGAGAACTTAATACTGACATCATTTGATTCCAAAGAAATAATCAGCATACACAATTCTCATCACTGAACAAATCCATACCACACATCAGATTCACCAGTGTTTTTACAGTTTTCTGCATCCCTAACTGGAAAAAATACCAGGAAAATTCATTACATCTGTGAATATCAAACATGGTTACACCTGGTAAATAAGTTTCACGACTTCAAGGAAAACCAAACAAAGGAATAAGCAACTTATAGAATAGAAGCTATAGAAGGAATGAGAACTAGTTATTTATGGGAATTAAAGCACTCTTTCCTTCATAAGAAGGTAACAACACTTGGAAAATTCACCACTTCAAAATTTACAAAGAAATACTGTTCACTATCTCAGGTATCATTGAGGAAGTAATGCACCCTGGGTAGGTACTAAAATTAGCTTTACCATGAAACAAGTTACACCTCAAAATATCACTGGCACAGAAGAATTCATGCAATTTTTCGTTAGACTTTGTTAGGCTTGATTAGTTCAAGAGGGGTTCTAACAACATATAAACAACACACATCAAATACAAAATCCATTCAGGAATGAGCATTTGAGGCATTCATGCCATACCATTAGCCATTCGAGAGGAAATCACATTTATCTCCAATCAATATACCTTACATCATATAACATTTATCTTTCATGCATTCGTCCATGACGTATGAAACAGGCTAGATAAAGTTCGTCAGTGTTACTTCACAACAAAATTTAATTTTTAAAGTAGGTAACAATAATGCACAACACGTATTTTCTAATTCACTTTCACGCACAATACAATAACTTACTCATAATTAAAAGACACTCCACTCAACAGAACTTACTATATGGGATAAATATAAAGCAAGAAGGAAAGTGTGTTCATTCATTTAAGCTATATCCTCGCCTAATTCAAAAAGCATAGGCCCAAGGTTGTTAATTGACCATCTAACATAAAAGTTAATCTTTGATATCGGTTTACACTTCACTACTTTCATCTATGCAACAAGAACACATATTCCACAAACATAATTACTACCTTGCATAAAACTTTGATTTCCCTAATCAGTCCATCGAGGACTGACGATGTCTTCCCATAAAGGTATGCAATAGTCACAATTTCTTACATACTTGTTACTGAAATAAAATAACTCAATTACTGCTGTTGGTTAACATAATATAACCAACCATTCACTTTAGAATGCATCCGATACAGGTGTAACCTACCCTAGTACAAAATAAATACGATATTAATAAGATTGTGGTTAGCATGCATTTCAAGAAATACTGAAGCAATAACACCATTTTATGCAATTTTACAACTTACCGGTGGAAGGTAGGGCCATTTCTGTCCATTTTGGCGATTACTGTTCCCATTGAGCAAACCCGTATCGAGCAGGAATACACCTGCAAGTGAAAAATAAACATTGCATTTTCCCGCCAGACAGTAAGTCTGTGGATAAAGATAATAATTTTCAGAAGAATAAAAACACTTTAAAGTATTTACGAACCTTCAGAATACCTCGCCAGTCACATGCTTCATTTAAACTTGATATTTTCTAAGTACGTCGCTCACGGTTAATTCACGAAATCGTAGCACGACATGGCTAAATGCGCAAGGCGGCGCAAGCGCTCAAGGATACCGATGTTAGTTATGTACGCTTCACCGCAGAGTTTATAATAATAATAAATTAATTGTTCGGCTCGGTTCGGTTGGTCTTGTAACATAGAACTCGTCAATAAGATTAAAACAATAGTAGCACAAGGGAGCTAGAATAATATACAATTAATAATATTATACGCAGAGCGGGCATAAACATATACGATGATGCTGTATACAAAGCAAGCTTATAAAAGTATAAACATTGTGCGAGCATAAAAACATATACGATTAACATGTAAAAAAAATAATTAGAATTAAAAGACACATTTAGAGATTCTCATCAAAATACTTATTCAAGCTGTAATGCAATTTGCTTAGTAGAATTTTACATAATCTACCCTTAAAAGTGCCCCCTCCAGTAACCTCAACGAGAGAAACGATGAGATTATGTGGAGTATTAGGCGGTACTGGGTGAAAAAACTACAGTATGTCAGCGTTCGCTTTCCTCTTCGAGAGAATCTCCTAAATACAGCCTTTAGTTATGGTAAAAGTATGCCACAGCAAGTTTGATGCAAACTTGCCATAACAACTTTGTCATAACAAGCCTATGACAACCCTATGACAAGTTTGTCGTAAGCTTGCATGCTATCTGGGTAGTGAAAAGTCAAATGTGCAGCGTTGCAATTTATGGAGAGGAAAAGTTGGCTTTAACCTTTTTACTGTTCGTTGGACAATTTATCAGCCTTTTCTGATAGTGTAAAATCAGTCAGCTGACTTACATTACATAACTACATATTTTTACAATTATACTCCCTTAAACTCAGGGACAGCAGGAATGATTTCTTCATCTTTCTAAACCTAATATGTATCGTTAACATTGAGATGAATTTTCATGAAATTAGTAAGACTATTTCACGTTATTTAAAGTACCCACTTTATTTTAATTTACAAAGTATGAAGAACTTTGTAAATTAAAATGAAGCGGGTAATTTAAGTAACGTAAAATTTATAGTCCTACTAATTTCATGAAAATGCGCTTGGCAGTTTTCATGCAGTCTGCCTCAAAAGGGCTGATAGTAAGAGAGCTACATAGATTGCATTTTTGGTGGAGTTCCTCTCAAGGAGGTTAAGCACTTACAAGTAGATCTATTGGTTCATTGTGACAATCACCCTTATGATGAAATGACACAGAGGCCAATTGCCTCACTAAAAGCCAACAAGTATGGGAATTTCTCTAACCACCCTGGGTTAACCTTAACACCTTCCATGAATGATGTGCCCAAGAATCTATTCTGAGTCCTCATCACAGCAGGACATTTGCATAATACGTAGGATGTGGTTTCCTCCTCTTCTTCGCTCCACCAGAATCTGGGTGAATATGCGATTTCCAGGAGGTGTAGGTGCCTCATTACTCAATATTGCCCCAAAAGGAGTCCCACTACCAATCATAATTGACCCTTGTTAGGTGAAAGGAGTATTTTATTAATCTCATGCCTGGTTTCTCCTATTTGTAATTTGGCCAGTCATAGACTCGGTACAGTTCTCCAGATATCAGAATGCTGGGCTGAGCCCCACAGTCTGGTTTCTGTCCTCCCAATTAAGGTAACAATAGGTATTATTAGCTCTGATCCAATTGGATTGCGGCTGCATCCAGCCTTTGCAAGGTCAAAAGCCATCTCATTTCCGGACATGCCCACATGGTCCGGCACCAAAAACAAATTACACCTTCTCACATCCACTTATGTCATTGAGTGCCTCCAAACACTCCTGCAGCAGCTGTGATGTGTACCATGGTGATGTCAGGGTTTTATAGCTGCCTGGTGATCAGTGCATATATGCATAGGTCTGTTAAGCATCCAAGCCTCTTTTATAGCATATGTGCTGGTCAGAAAGTGCATATTACCTCTTTTTGGAACACCATGGCATATTTTCACAGAGGGATTGAGAGCTTTCTGGGAGTGCCACTGCTGTAGACCCCTGCTCCCGCTCTAGCTTCTTTCCAGGAGACATCTGTGTACCATTCATCGGCCCCCAGAAGTTCCTATCCATCTTTTTCAGCCCACTGTTCACTATCAGGTAAGTGGATATTGAAATGAAGGGGTGATTGATTGAACCAATTACGATCATCTATGATAGGTTTAATAGAGTAAATATCAGAATTAATGGAAGGATTAGGTTGGAAATCATTATCAGATCATATGATAAGTACCGATTAAATCTTCTGCAGAAATTTAAAATGGATAGCTTTACTTAAGATGTTATATGTACAAAGTGGGCAAAGTTAATCTGAAAATTAAATTTTTAAAAGCTACTCAAAAAGTTTACTTCATTAATTGTTAAATTGTTATCTTGATGAAAATGTGTGAATTAAAGTTAACAATCTATATAAAACTGTAGGTAATTTTTAATACAATATGTTACTTATCATTTATTTTTAATGTTAACAAGCATAATAAGGATTTCATAGTCAAAAATACTTATTTAATAAACGGCATAGGTAGCTTAGGTCATGTAGAATTATATATATTAGGTATGGAGTTTCATAGTAATATCCTGTTTCCATTGGCCCAGTTAGACTTGATGCTGTTTGTATTTGATTATGGAAATAGAAACCTTGGATATGCCACTACCGGTAGCCAAAAAATTTGCCAATATTTTGCTAGTGTAGTTTTCTGTCATTAGAGGCGAAAAAAAACTATTTCCAGTCCTATTATCATAAGAAGAATTCTCAGTTCTTGAAGAAGGCTTAGACTTGGTTTTTGTTTTCCAACAAGTTGATCCTACCTTTACTTTTTCTTCAAATATTGAATGTATTTAGATGGATGCCTTCTCAATGTTAATGTTTATGGTGCTTTGACATCCAGGGTCATTCAGATGGATGCATTCTCTTCATGTATTGTTTAAGATTGTTTAAGGTGGAAACATGAGCCTTGACTAAATTTTTTCTGTAAAAGTTGTGTAAAAGTTTGATGGCATTACAAACACTGAGTTCTCTATACTGCATTCTCAACACTACTCCCTCACTAAGTTACACTTTCCCTTTTGGTACATATGTTAATACGGGTGCATGGGATGGTCTTTTAATGGCCCATCCCTTATATACCATTCAACTATCTTTTCTAGAGACTTCAATAGATAAGAAATAAGGCTAATTCCTCAGTATGAGTCAGCTGTTGTGTAGCCTGTCTTACCTGGTTTAGGTACAAAGACCACCTTAGTGATCCCGCAGGCTTTTGGAGCATATCCAGAAGCTAGGCAGGAATGAAATATTTTTGCAGTGTGGAGGAGTGGCAAGTCCTTTCCTTGCTGAAGAAGAGTAGGAAATACCCCATCCTCACAAGCAGACTTGTATGGCTGAAACACATAATTACCCATTCGGTAACATTGTACATCATGAAGCTGGAGGAAAATCTCCATTCTGTCCAAGCAGAACTGATGGAATTCCTCCCACAATGCATCTTCTCTAACTCTATAGATCCTGGAAAGTGGGTCTCCAGCATTAGCTTTAGTGCTTTCTTGTCAGAAGACGTGAAGTCTCCCAGGGGAAGCAGCAGAGAGCCCCTAATCCTGCTTCTGAGTCTTTCAATAAGATAATCTCACCATCTGTTGAACTGTCTCTATGTTCGCACAGAAGCCCCTCCATGATTCCCTCTTAGAGTGCTTGATCACCACTTTGTATCTCCATCATGTGGTTTTCCCAATCCTGAGGCATTTTTGTCCTCTTTGCCTTGCCAAGTCTCTTTACAGAGACTATTTAATTCTGTTCCTCACCAGGGTATGTTATACCCTTCCTTCCTGGTCTTATATGGGACTTCTTTTTGTAGGATGAAATGATGCTTGCCTACAGATAATGAACAGCAGCATCTATCTCATCTGCTTGAACAAAAGCAGAAATTCCATAGAGGAAAAAAAGCATTCACCTTGACCGCGATTTGAATCCAAATCCCCTGATTTCAGGCCAGGTGCTTTAACCAATTAAGCTACCAAGACACCCTCTTTCCCCGTGGAAATTTAGAGGCTTTGAAGGAACAAGATATACCAAGCTGCCAAACATATTATGCCACAAAGCAGCCATAGACATGCACCTGGCTCCACTCTCTTGTTCCTTTAAAGCTTTATTCACGTGAATAAGGCATTGAACCTGAGAGTTTTGTATAAAGAGTATTGATCATTTTCCTGAAGAAGGGAAAAGAAATATCGTGACGACTATATGACGCTCAGTTTAATTTCACATGATTGAATATTGCATCTTAAGACATATCATGCTAATTTCTTGTAAGATATATGTACAATAGGAGGATTACTTATTTCTTTTAACATTACCTAGGGATAGTAACCATTCAGCTAAATGCAATCACTGTAAGAAGCATTGCAAAGCTAGTGTGAGTTATAAATGATGAGGAGTAACCACAAAGAAACTAAGTTATGATGTTATCTTGCTTCAGAAGTGGAGAGGCTTAACATAAGAGTGGGAGAGTATGGGAATGGTGGAAAAATTTTATCCTTAGTATTTTGGATGAATAAATTCTAAATATAAATAAATTTTATAAACGTTTTATCTGTTAAAATATCTAAGGATATTTTATGCTTAGGATTTATTTTGGATGAGAATGGCTTGGGAAAAATGTGACTTTACTGATGTGAAGAATTAATAATTGGGAAAATGTGCAAAGATGTCTAAAAAGGGGTTAGTGAGGTGTTTGACATGGAGAAAGACATTATATGGATTGCATACCTGGACTATGATAAAATATTATCAGAATAGATTGAAAGAAACTTTTAAGACGCACAAGTTGTGAGGATTGGCGACAGTGTGAAATTTAGAAGGGGGACAAGTGATGAATTGTTTACCAAAGAAGGGGTGGAAAGAAAGCTGGTGATAAGGAGGTGGGAGATTAGGTCCATGGAAGGAGTATTCAAGCAAAATGGGACAATAAAGGTCACTATAAATGATATTGACTCCTAGCTAAACAAGGAATAGGGAGAAAAATATGAAACATTATAGATAACAGGAAGAATTCTAAAACAGATGCTGATCCAGCGGCGTCGGAAGTGGGGGGCATGGGGGCCATTCCCCCCCAGAATTTTCCCCGAGCCCTTGAGAAATGAGTCTTCATTAATAAAAATTAAATTTAACTTGTTTCCAGCTTGCCTTTTCTCTTTGGATGTATATTCTACCACCTTCATAAGCACTTTTAGTGGAATTCTAGTCTCTACCCCATCCTATTTGCAAAAAAATGCAGGCCCTTTTCAGGTTGGCCCCTCCCAGCGAAAATAGTTCTGACACCCCTGTGCTGATCTAAAGGTAGATAAGAGTCTGAGAAAAGTGACTAGAAAATGCAAAGTAGGGAGTGTGGTTAGTCCACCAAAATCTACCTTACCTACACCATTATAACAAATTGGAAGTATGCAATTATTAAGTAGAGGTTACAAAGTATGCAATAGTATTCAACCATGAAGCTCCAATCCTGTGTTAGCATTTATCATGAATTTATGGCACACTGTCCTGGAGGGATAAAGTCATTGGAGTTGTTGATCTATGCATTTAAATGGGCATTATTTTCTGAATCATTTCTTCCTCTTTGGTCAAAATATCTTGCTGAAATATAAAATTTGGCCAGGTCTTGGAAGCCCAAATAGGTAGTGTGTTTCTTTGAATAAAATGTTTGAATGTAGCAGTTCCCGAGGCTATACCCATGTAGCACAGACGGTTGGGCCAACGTTGGGAGATGGTGTAAGGGGACTGCCTGATTACAGCGCAGCCAAGCTGGATATTATCTCACTTAGCACATTCTCACCTACATGGCATTTGTTATCCAAGATTTTTAGCCGAGATGTAGTGAATCCGTAAGGAACAACTCTGAATAATGACCCTTTAAGTACTAATTTTTTTATGCACCTTTTTTGCACGTTTCTCTTCATCCATCCTATATTATTGGATTTTTACGCATCCGTTGCATAGCTTTCCTCCCTCGTTGAGCTAACGAGGGAGTATTCCATTCAACGAACGTACTGTGCTAATGTATATACATTATGTGTTTATCACTGTCATCATTAGTACCCACATAGCACAAAATATCTACTAGATATCTACAGCATATCTTCAATGTCTTAAATATCTTAAATGTTAACAAGATGTTTGGAAAATATCTTAGACATATCCTAAATGTGAAAATTTTATTTTTTATTCATCTGATATGGATTCAAATGTCATATTCATCTCATATCCATTCAAATGGATATCCATGAATGGATGATTTTTCTCAGTCCCTCGTAGACTGTATTGGACTTAGAAAAAATACCGGTGCGCTCGCCGGAAAAATCTAAGGCCAGGAGGATCGGTGAGAGTGAAAGTACATCTGAAATGTGGTTTTAAACGCGATTTACGATCTTTCAAAGTGATTGAACATTGGTCCACGGATGATTTTTCTCAGTCCCTCGTAGTATCGGACTTGGAGAAAATACTGGTGCGCTCGCCGGGAAACATGTTCTCAGCATTATTGAGAAAACTCTTATTTGTCTCTCCTGGAGTTGAAAGCATATCAGTTATGTATATTTACAATGGTTAGCTCATTTTTAACCAGAAAATGGTTATAAGGGAAATGTTTTTATGGCGCAAATTATCCATGTCACCCTTTTAGTAAAGTTAATAATCACAAACGACTTAATGCCAACCAGCAGCTGTATATATATGGCATCCCAGTCTAATGCCTGTAATTGGAAAATGTGTCAGGTCGCCCTGACTTACACATGAGTGAAGTGTAGGTTGTTAGGTAGGTGTATCTGTAGTATGCGAGGTACAACTAATCATCGAGTGAGAACCTTGATCATTTCCTTTTTTTCAATTTTGTTCCGTTGGGGAACAGTTAGGCTAATGGTTGGGGAACGGTTGGGGAACAGTTGGGCCAACGGTTGGGGAACAGTTGGCAAAACGGACATAAATAACGGTTGGCCAACCATTGCACCTAACCGTTCCCCAACGTTGGCCCAACCGTCTGTGCTACATGGGTATTCTCTGATTCTTTCTCCCGGTTGTAGCGTACTAGAGGCTAGATGGCTTTCCACCTTGAGGGTCCAGGTTTGAATTCCAAAACAGGCAGTTTTCATTTGTATATTGGTCCTCAATTGCATGCGGGGTGAGGAGCACTTCAAGTGCAGTACTCTATCCATTATATGAGATGTTACTTAAGTGCCTTTCATTGAGAGTAGACTGATGGCAACTGATGGTTTCATTCCACTTTATTCCTCAAAAAATTCCTGCCCAAATCCAATTTACCACCTATCCTAAAAGACACAAATGACCTTAATCATCAGTTGCCTTCCCCATTATACTACTGTCTTGTACCATCATTGCACAAAATCCTTGCATGGAAATAAAGACAGGAGCAGTGGTGAAGAAGAAACCAGATAAAAGAGAAAAACAGTGCTAAGAATGGAACATTAGGACGATGTTAAGGGCAGTGGAACTAGATCACTTTTAACATGAAATGAAGAGGGGAAAGATCGATTTGTTGGGATTAGGCAAAGTAAGATGGAAAGACCAGGGGGACTTCTGGAGTCAGTGGTGGATCTGTGGAGAGGGATAATGGGGCTATAGCCCCTCCGCCTCCCCAACCCATTGGGACGAAACTTACACTAGATAAAATAGAAAAAAAGCACACATAGTTGAGCAAAATCAAAAACAACTAAAACCATCATAAAAACAATACTATTTTATGTACAGAACAATCTCCACATGAGAGACCATCGATATGATGGTATGCTGAGCAATGAAAAAGACCAAGAAATGGCTCTTCAAGGAAAATGGGGTTTTCAAAAGTCTCTTGTCATTTAGAATAGATGCAGGTGACAAAGGCTTAAAATGACATCTTTTGACATGCAAATCCTATAACACACTTACTAGCAAAACCATCTAAAATATGTGATAGACTGCATTGGTGATTTTTTACGTTCAAAAATAGTTGAAGATGTAAAAAGGCCAAATATTTCTCCATAATATGTGATGAGACTGTTATTAGGAAGGAGCAACTTATATTCTGTGTACGATACATTGATTTGAACAAATCCATAATAAAGGAGGAATTTATTGGATTCATTGAGCTCAAATCAACAAGTTTGGCAATAAAATCAACCATAGATGAAGATATGAAAGGAAGAGATATTGGCATGTCATATGATTACCTATGTGGCCAAGCATACAATGGAGGATCAAATACGGCGAAGCATTTACTGGGCATGCAATCCCTAATATCGTAGCAACAGCCACTTGCAATTTACATGTACGTTAAATGTAAAACAGTTAATAATATTAATTAATGATCTAATCATAAAAGAGATTTGACTATATTTGTGTTCCTTATTTTTAAGTCATACCTTTAATACGAGATGAAGTATCATGATAAGTTTTTATTATTAATATTACCGGTATTTCAATCTAGTCCCATAATGACCTCTATAAACCTTTTACTAATGAAACAACCTACTATATACCCGGGAGTCGTGGTTGCCTAGCGGATAGAGCACTGAGCCACTAACCTGAGGGTCCTAGGTTCAAATCCCAAGGAAGAGCCTTTCTGGACACCCCCATCTAAAATCCTAGCGATTCAATTTTCTGCGTGTCAGAAATTCGTAGGAAATCGCAGGTGGCCCAGGGAAGGAACTGGCCCCCCTATACTGACTGTGTGAATTTCACACGCCATTGGCTTAGTATGGGGTGAGCTCTACTCTCACCTATCAAAACCAACCTTCAGGTTGAATTACTGAGTGAGTGAATGAGTGACTATATATTCAGAGTAATCTTTTCTAATTCTGTCTTTTTTATCAAAGAATTAGCCTACAACCGCCATTTTTTAGTCTTGAAAATCGAAAATTTTTGCGGGAGGCCCAAGCCCCCCTTTGGCTGGGGGTATTCCCTCCAGATCCCCTGGTTTGCCTTCCCCCCTCTTCCTCCTAGATCCTCCTAGGTCCAAACCTAGATCCGCCACTGTCTGGAGTGAAAGTTACAGGGTTATATACAGTGGAGCAAAGAGAGCCATGGGGGAATAGTAGTTGTATTGAATGCAACATTTGGGAAAAAGTTATTGAATGTGGAACAGGTGAGCCATAGAATATTGGTTGTGGATATCACAGTGATGCCGAGGAAAGTAGTTGTAGTACAGGTTTTCATGCCATCAGGGGGACATAAAGAGGTGGATAGATGAAGTATGTGTCCAGTTGGAAGAAGTAATCAGGAAAGTTAGGAGCAGGAAGAAACTAATAATTATGGGAGTCTGGAATGCTGTAGTAGGGGAAGGAAGATATGGAAGTGATATAGGGTAGTATGGGATGAGTGTAAGAAATGACTGTGGCAAGGAATCCGTGGAGTTGTGCGGGAGGAATAATTTAGTTATTACAAATATGTGGTTTAAACACCACCCTAGGCACAGGTGGAAAATGCCGGGGATACTAGAAGATAAGTACCAACTAGACTAGTTGGTATCTAATTTTAGATTCAGCCAAGTTTAAACTTGGCTGGTATAAAAACTAGTTTCCCAGGTGCAGATGCAGACTTCGACCATAACTTGGTGGTGATGAAATGTGAGATGAGACTAAAAAGGTTGAAAGTAAGAAGGAAAATAAAAAGTGGGACATAGGAGCACTGATTGTAATGAAGAGGAGCGAATACCAGGAGCTGATGGTCAGATGCATGATGGAAGAGGAGGAAAGAGAAACAATAGATGAAGGGAAATAATAAAGTCAAGTATAAGAGCAGCTGAGAAACAATTGGAACATTGGACAGTAGGGGGATCAAGAAACCATGGGTTACAGCAGAAATGATGGAAAGGATCAAGAAAAGGAGGAAATGGAAAAATGTAATCACAGAGCTAGGCAGAAGGCATTATGAGTAGATAAACAATAGACTTAAGAGGAAAACAACTTACAAGAGAAACAAAGATGGTCAGGAGAAAAGTGGTAGACTTGACAATGTGAGGAGATGGAGATACTCCAGAAAGAAGAAGAAACAGCCAGTCTGAATTCAAAGGTTAGAATGTTGTAGGGCATCAAGAAATAGAAAATAGTCCAGTGCATCAATGACAGAAGGGGAAATTTAGCAATGGAACCAGAGGAGTTCCAGGGCCAGTGGAAGGAATATGTCAAGGAACTGTGTTTCCCTGAGGGGATATGGTTATAACCATGTACCATTATAACCATTATGATGATCCTCATGTGCGCAATGATTTTGGACCTCACTTGATGGAATTCCTTGATACCAGAAAAGGTAAAAGAAACACAGTAAAACATGTTTAAAATGAATTTTAGGGGACCAACCCTTCATTTCGTTATAAACAGGATTTAATTACATCCAAACTATAGTATATTTTGCAACTGTTATGATAGGTTCACGAGAATATCTCTGGTTCAGGCTGCAAGTGAAGGTTAAAAAATTAAAACTTAAGAAAATTCTCTATCATTGGATTTAAAGATAAAAAATTTTAACGATGTGAACAATAGTTCTAAGATTTCAAAAAGGAAGTAGCAAAGAAATATGAAATGTCATCTTCTGCACTCTTTACTGGTTTAGCTCAAAGAGGTGCCATTAAAAAAGCTGCCATAAGAGTAATATAAAGAAAAGGAAACAAAAAAATCCAAAGGATGAGGAATTAGAGGACGTGCTTCTGGTATGGTTTTATCCAGCTAGAGCCAACAGCATGCATCTCAGCAGTCAGCACCTTAAAGAAAAAGTGGAGAAAATAGCTAGCACCTAATTTGAATAATCAAGGGTTTGTGGCTACCAATGGATGACTGGATTGGTTTAGAAAGAGGAAAGCAAGTGCAAACTGGCAAATAAGGGGTGATCCCAAAGCTATTGATCAAATATCCATTGATATGATTGTTATCGTATCCAGGATGAGGAATGCCTGCCAGTGACTCGAGCAGAGGAGAGGAAAGTATTGGAAACATCTCGGCAATGCATGTGCCAGTGAGGGAGTGCTCAGGATGATTCACCACCTTGAAAATGCTGCATATATATGCCTAATGTTGCATATGCAACCTCAGACACTGCGAAACCCCAATAAACAGTTGAGTTGTTTTACTTTAGTTTGAATTTAATGAATAACAGAATGCAATGGAGATGCTTGATGAGTTTTTATATATTTTACAGTGAATAATTTTGTAGCGTAGGTTGATTACATTTTCAGTTAGTTTTTTACAGAATGTTGTTGCATGAATTTTAGTCCATTTAGTTAATAAGATTTAACAAGATGGTAGATTAGATTAGTTAATAAGACTTTAATTTTGTGTATTTTAAAATTATGAAAAACATTTCAAGGGGCATTACGGAGTTCTCAATGAAGAGTTTTCCTTTGCATCAAATACGTGAAAGGCAGAATTTGCTGAGTAGCTGCATTGCTGCACGTAGTCACTCTGAGTGAGGCTAATGTGGTGGCTATGAATGAGAACAACCAATGATGTGGAAAGGGGTGGTAGGGATACGGAGATGTCAAGAAATCCGTTATGAAAGAGGCAAAAATTGGACAAGGGACCAAGGTATAGTTTGCAATAGTGGGAATTTCATATCATCCCTACTCCTTATATGTGGTATATTTAACATCTGTCACCATAGGTAAGTCCAAGGGACCAAAAACTCACCTCATTATAGGTGGGATTTCATTATATGCATGATTGTTATAAGCGAGTTTTACTGTAATTCTGCAATACCACATGAACCATGAGGTATTGCATAGTTACCTACTTCTTCTACATTTTATGATGACCCTCATGGAAGAAAAAATTAACTACATCATAGATTTTGCTATTAAATATAAGAGTTCAACTTGAAGGTTGGTCTGATTAGCGATGGAAGAACTCATCAATTACTATGCTCAACAACTTTTGAAATCCACACATCAAGATCAAGGGATCAGTTCTTTCTCTGTGTTGCCAGTGGTTTGCCAGGAAAAAGTAGTGCAGAAAACATTAAACATCTTCACTAAACACATTAGCTGCAGGTAGCTTGTTTTAAATTTTCCCATGGTGTGACAGCACCATGCTTAGCAGGTTTACCAAATGGCACCAAAACCCAATTGGCATCACTATGCTCCCAGCATTAGATAAGTTTTATGGCAATTGGCATTATCTGCAATAAATGTATCAATTGAACTCTTCCAAAGGTATCCCTTTGATTTAAACGCAGGACCTCCAACCAGCAAACCAACACTCTACTCACTAGGCTACCATACCACATGGCATCAAGATTTTTTCAGTATATGGTACCATGTTCAAAAAATCGATGTTAAAGACTAGAAAAAAGTATGGAAATAATTTCCATCACTGAAGAAAATAAAGTTTAAAACAGTCCAATCATAATATCAGCAACAGGAATTATGCTCTTTAATATACATGAAAACTTAAAATTTTTGGATATTGCAGACAAGATAATAGGTACAGCTCAAGAAAACAGGAATGGTAAACATTCACGTACAATACCTTGAAAATTTCTACATAAACAATAGCAAATGTCACATAGGGGGATGTAGAGTAGTGGATATAGTGCTGTGCTACCAACTGGAGGGTCCCGAGTTCAAATCCTGGGTAGAAGCCTTTCTGAATACCCCCACCAATAATCTTCATGGTGTGATTTTCTGACCATCATAACTTCATGGGAAAGCACAGATGGCTCAGGAACTGGCCTCCCTCCTCTGAATGTGAATTTTACATGACAATGGATTAGTAGTTTTACTCTCACCCATGGATGCACGTATAACCTCTGAAGCCCCCGTCGGAATCTAGAATAAGGCCCCCAATGTTATAGTCTTGCAACCTGGCAGCTTGGCATATACTTTTCCTTGCATGGAACAAGTGATAAAGGATGTGAAGAGAAGAAATATTGAAATATGAAGAGATTAGCAGATAGATAGATAGATAGATTATTTTTCCAGTGGAGTTCCTCCAAGGAGGCCCTGAGGCACTCAGACCTATTGGCTCATTGTGCCAACCACCCTTATAAGGAAATCACCCATAAAGGCCAATCGCCTTGCTACAGGCCAGCAGCTCCCCTATGGGGATTTCCCTTACCTCCCTGGGTTCCAAAAATGGAGACCCCAGGTACCTATTTCGAATCCTCATCACAGCAGGGCACTTGCATAATATGTGGGATGTAGTTTCATCCCCTTCTCCGCACCACCTGCATCTAGGTGAATCTACAATTCTCAGAGGTGCAGGTGCCTCATCACCTGGTAGTGCCCCATGAGGAGTCCCACTACCGTTCGTAATTGACCCCTGTTTAGTGACAGGAGTCTTTTGGCAAGCCCAGGCCTAGGTTCTCCTATGTGTAGTTTGGCCTGTCTAAGACTTGGTGTACTTTGCCAGATCTCAGGATGCTGGGCTAAGCCCCACATTCTAATTTCTGCTATCCCTATTGACGTAGCAATAGGTATGATTGGCTCTGGCCCAATTGGATCTCGGCTGGAACCGGCCCTTGCCATCTCATCAGCCATCTCATTTCCGGATATGCCTGCATGACCAGGCACCCAGAAAAGTTCCACCTAGCCGCACCTGCCTATATCATTGAGTGCCTCACGACACTCCTGCAGCAGCTGTGATTTGCACCATGGTGATGTCAGCACCTTTAAAGCTGCCTGACTATCCATGCATATGTGTATCGGTCTGTTAAACATCCCGATTTCCTTAATAGCATACGTGCAGGTCAGAAGTGCATATACCTCTGCCTGGAACACCGTAGCATATTTTCCCAAAGGGATTGAGAGCTTCCTTGGTGTGCTACAATTGTAGACCCCTGCTCCTGCTCTTCCTTCTTTCCTAGAGCCATCCGTATACCATACCTCGGCCCCAGAATGAAGTTCTTTCCCCTTTCCTCTAGCCCACTGTTCCCTATCCGGGAAGTGGGTTTTGAAGTAGAGGGGTGTTTGGTTGAACCTGGCTATCATTCCATCACTGCCCATCCCTAGGATGGGACTCAAGTACATGAGCTCTGTCCAAACTTGTCTGTGACCATAGGAACTTCCTTTGTCATACCACTGTCCCATACATTTGAGACGATAAGCCGCTGTCCTTGCCTGCACCTCAGCTTCCACATGGAGTGGAGCGAGGTTCAGCAGCGTTTCCAGTGCCAGAGTTGGGGTTGTCCTCAGAGATTAGCAAATAGAAGAACTCAGTGGAGAGCTGCGTCAAACCATGAATCTGAGGATTTATGACTCATGACGATGATTAAGACAATAGATTACGAGTACAAATATCGATCACTATTAATACTCCACTTGTAGGAGCCAGGTTACTTACAACTATATTTACATAATCTCTCTCGCGAGACCCCTGGCAGTTCCCCTGCCAGGTACGCCACATGGTAAATACACCCCTACCTTCACCTATAAAACCATCTTTTAGGTAGGTAGAACACTGGGTGAGTGATAGATATTTAATGTGGAGCAGTTCCTCAAAGGAGGTCCTAAGGTACTTAGACCTATTGGTCCATTATGCCAACCACCCTTCTGGAAAATCACCCATAGAGGCCAATTGCCTTGCTGAAGGCCAACAGGTCTCCAATGGGGATTTCCCTAACTTCCCTGGGTTCCAAAAATGGTGAACCCAGGTACCTATTTCAAGTCCTCATCACAGCTGGATACTCACATAATATGTGGGATGTTGTTTAATACCCTCTTCGCACCACCTGCATCTAGGTGAATCTACGATCCCAGGAGGTGCAGATGCCTCATCACCTGGTAGTGCCCAGTGAGGAGTCCCACCAGGGTAATTTACACCCTTCCTTCCTAGTCTTTAGGGGGAGGCTGTTTTCGTAGGATGTGATGATGCTTCTCTGTAGATACTCAACAGCAGCATCTATCTCATCCACGTCTCTAAATTTGCACTGAGGTGCCCCCTCTAGGGTAGCTCCCAACCTTTCTCGATATGGTCCCCAGTTGGTAGTTCTGGGGTTCCTATATAGTATTTCCCTGTCATTGGATTCTAAAAGAGTGAAGAGTATGTGCCTGTGGTCGGACAAAGTTGTCTCCCCTGACACTCTCCACCCATCAATCCTATGCAGATACTCCAACAGGGCCTCTCCCCTTCTTTTGGTGCTTCCACTCCCACACACTATGTGGTGCGAGTTAGCATCACAACCAATAAAAAGATCCCACTAGTTGGTCTTAGTGACTCACCAGCCTCTCCATCTCATTCGATGGTGGAGGAGCTGGTGCATCATATGGCAGGTAGGAGGAGCGGATGACCACCCTCCTCCTGTTCTCACCTTCCCCCACGGTCAGCAGAACTGCACTCTGATACCTAGTGGTAAATTCTGATAGATGCAAAGCACTTATCCCATTCACGTAGATACAAGATCTAGGTCTATCAACAGTGGTGCAGTGATATATTTTCCCATTGTCATGCTCAGGCTCCTGACTCTTCCCCGGAAAGTCCAGGGTTCCTGAATCAGAGGTATTTTGACCATACCTTCAGAGAGTATCCTTTGCAGAACCCCTGAGACAGCCTTACTCTGTTGTAGGTTGGCCTGACACATGTGTAGCCATGCATGGCTCTGCCAGCCATGGTTCGGTCCCACCCACATCTTCTTCCTCCCTTGTCTCCTTCCCCCTTCGAGGGGTCATGGAGCCTCCCCTTAGGCCCCCACCCATAGGGACTCCCGAGTCAGACTCTCCCCCATGGGGGATCCCGGGCTCGGTGCCTCCATGAAGGTGGGTCCAGAAAGGATTTCGTCCTACTCTCCCCACAAAGGGTGTGAGGAGCAACTGGGATGTGTGGGTCTCCCAGAAGGGAACCCCACAGGCAAGGTTAAGGTAGTAGAGGGTGCGTCCAGACGGGAATCCCCATCGGGGCTCTCCAACGGTATCGCATCCCCCAAGGAAGAAGACAGACTACAGGAGTCCATGTGAAGAGTACACCTCTCACTGCCCTCCATTGTTTTATGTAAGGATTCCAAGTTTGGTCCCATGAGTAGCAAGGGAAATATAGTGTCCACCCATGCAGAGCCTCGAATGCATGGGTATGGCTGATTAAGCCCAGAGGTACATAGAGGTCGCCCAGTATCAGGAATCCCTCTGTCAGTGACTTCTTACCCTCCACCCTGCAGATGTGGTCACCCTTGGCATAGAGACGCACCGTGGTGATGGGAGCTTTTTATCGACCAGCCAGGTCTAAATCCGTCATGTTCAGCAAAACCAGGGGGACCTCGTGGAGGATGTGGCTCTTCACCACGCATGACGGTCTTGATGGTCCATGGGCATGTCCTGCCCTGTGTCCCATTCTGGAGTCACTTACCCCTTACCCCCCTGGGTGAGTGAAATGACATATTTGATGGTTTCAGGCTTGATTTCATGAAACTTCATGTTTCATAGAAAAACTATAAAACTTTGTATGTTTTACAATTGTATTACATATCATACCATTAGCTTCATTGAATAATCAGCATCAATCATGATTGACTACTAAATGAAACCAATCATGTCAAATATAAGTACATATATAAATGAAGTCTGCAGACTAAAGTTTTCCTATAAATAGTAGTTGCAAACTCGACAGCCTAGCTTAACCCAATAGGCATAAAATTTTACCTACCCTCAGCACCTATATCACCAGGGTATATGAAGGTCTCCCAAACTTTAAACTGTAAAGAGAAAATTTTGATTGTGATAGTACATACTATGTAGGAAGGTTACATAAGCATCGATAACAATATCATCACATAATGACAATGTAATAGTCATTAGTATCCTAATAATTCTGATATAAATTATAATGTATAGTGTCCTACAATGACTGAAGAATTATTCATACATTATTTAAAAACCAAGTAGCTGCATGATTACATCTGGATTCATCGGTGAAGAAGCAAGAATAAGAAAGAAGAGACAAGTTTGTGCAGTATCCAGCAATATTTATTGTTTACATCGAAAAAGCCATCAATAAAATCAAAGAGAGGGTTTCACGAGTGAATATCCGCAGGAAAAATAAAAAATGCTAAAATTCACCATTGACTTGGCAGTCATAGCAGAAACCATAAGAATCAAATACTATGTAAGGTTTAAGGTTATTTACACAATTTAGAGCAGTATTGAAAGTAAATACTAAATCAGTTGAAAGAATAAGTATAAGATTATACCTATAGTGACAATCAGAATTGAAAAAAAAAATAGGTATCACATTTGTCATAGGCTTATAACTCCATAGAAAATACAGCAATAGACGTATTAAAAGTAAAGCTAATTAGCTCTTCTTTTAACGCACCAATCTCCGGGAATCTCATGATACCGGGAGGTTAACCTCAATTGGCAGAACAGCTGATGCACATCACCAGTGGAGTTGTACAACAAACTAGTTCGTTTCCTTCAGGTTGGTTATTTAGGGGGGAGGCGACCGACAGCTGAGGTCATTTGCGCCATATAGGATAGGTGGGTAATTGGGTAATGGTAGGAGTTGTTTAGGGAACGGAGGAAGGGTGGAGAGAAACCCGGCGTCGGCATTAGCCTACTCTTAACGAAAGGCGCCAAGGGGACCACGGCTTAACGTCCCATCCGACGGACGGAGTACTGTACTTGAAATGCCCTCCACTAGGCACTCAAGTGGGGACCGGTTTTCCACTGAAAAATCCTCCACTGCCGGGAATCGAACCCGGGCCCTCGGGATGGTCGTTACCTTCAGGTCACAAACCAGCTGCGAAATTAAAAGTTTATTCGAGATGTATTACAAATCGTCAAATTCAATCGTACAGGAATAACTGAAGTCTATCGCAGCCAAATTGATTGAAAACAGGTGCAAAAAACATAATAATTTGGTTATGATATCGTAATATGTAATATTAACGGCATTAGATAAAATAATACATGGTAGAAAGAATGGAACGTGTAATGCACTTATATGGTGCAAATTAATACTTCAAAAAATTATGCTTTTGACCATTACAGACTGTCACTTTCCAGGTGGAAAACCCATGCTTCTCTCATATTTCTTGAGGAGGAACGTGTGCTCGGCAAAGTCCTCAGACGTCGCTTCATTTATCATACGTGACGGCTAACTCCTTACCACGTACTCTCTATACATTTAAAGCAAAAATTTCTCTCACCTCTCAGCAATGGTCTCCCTATTGCATCTTCCAAAAGTGTTTATATGCCACTCAACCAGCTCAAACCTCTCAAACTGCCCGGTCTTCACAACGGCCACTCGAAGCTCGAACACCTCGACCCTCGACAGCCTCGAAGTCATTATCATCATTATCGAAAACATCGAAAGATTACCTTTTCGACTGAATCGAACGATATGTGGGATGTGGGGTAATGTGTAAATTTGCTGTCATAATATTGTGTTGTATTTAATGTGAAGTGGGAAGAGTTAGCGTGCAATGAACATCAATAGGAAAATTTGTAACCGAGAAAATTTTCACTAGAAAAAATTACGAGCCAAGACATCTGAGCCATTTATTGCTTCGGAAGTATGGTCTAGCTTTCCAACATGCTGGCTCTTCAAATGTTGGTCTTCCTAAGGCTTTTGAAAAGGTCATTACTGTAACTAGGTCTCTCTCGATGCTATGCACTAAAATTATTCAAGAATAGTCTTCGGTATCAACTTCCTTTTATGAGTATGAAAAAAATGTCTGGTCAGTTTCGAAATTCTACGTGGGATCCAATACTCATCATTTCACAGATCGTAGCCATACAATGTTCCTTGTATGTTGCTCTTGGTGTGTGGACTATAATCATGGATGGCCTTGTTGGATCATCTAGGTCTTTAGATCATTTATTTAACTATCAGGTTCGTATATCTCCCTATTCTCCAACGCCTTCGTCTCACTTGTGTCTAATATTAGCTTCTCTTTTAGGAGATACATGTCCGAGATTTTGGAGGAAAGCTTGTTATCACGGCGTTCATTCTAAATTCCTTGATGGGGTGAGCATCTATTGATTTTATTTCACAATAACATCACCTTATAATTGTTGAGTCTTTAGCTTTGCAAGCTGAACCTTTGAAGTAAGAACTAAATCTCTCATTTTGCTGTATTTATATCTGAGCTAATGTGCCATGAGTTCGTTGATTGTGCTACTCAATGTAGGAATTGGCGAGTGGGATTTATTGAGGTGTCAAAACGTCACTTTAAAATTGCAAGTAAAGGGCTTTACAACGGTCACTGTTAAAATTTTTAATTACCAAAACCTCTGATTTTAGTGTGACTACCGGGAAAACATATTTCACTGCCTCAACGATTAGAACGAATGTTACTAGCCATGGTTATCTTAAAGGTGAAGAAAAGTCTCATGCTGGTGTTCTCCTGGCAAAATCTTAGTTGAACCGCGTGTAAATAAGCAAATTTAATGCATGTTGTATGTGTGTCAATTAAAATTTTGAATATCGATAAAGCTACTTATAATTCTACGATGATTCCCTTTGCAATTGTGACTCATCTTATGTGGGAATTACTCTTGCATCATTTCATCACCAAGCATGGTTTTCATTCTTTGCAACTGAGCCCTGTATATCTTTACGGGCATTTCATAGCTTACTATGTACTTAGGGAAAAATGTGCAGTGGAAGAAAAGAATTGGTGAATACTTCATAATCGAGTCACTACGTGATTCATCTTAGTAGCATGTCAAGCAACAGGTTTTAATTAATTATTCTTGAAGCCTCTTTACCTGCAGAAAATGACCCCAGTTCAGCTTTTCCTTATTTATGCCTGAAATCAGCTGATTACAGTATCAGCACCTTTGAGTGAAAATTATGCGGAGGCAGGAACTAATTTCCAAGGATATGCATGTGTAGGGATTTTTTTTATTTTAGGTAGGCATTGCAATAGTGTGTGCTTTCATTTCTCCATTGGTGTGAGCCATTCTTTCTTATTCATCATGTTGAATATGCTCAACCTAATCCCTAAATCTGACTAAGAACTGCCCTTTTTCCATTCCGTGAAAATTTTTATCACTACTCAGTCACCTGTGTTATTTTTCAATCCCTTATAGGAAACTGGTGGGCCAGAACGGAAATTGGTTTAATGTGTTTTGCATTCCCATATAAATTGTCAGGAGCTTGTTCCACTGTGAGTATAGCATTTAGTTCTGGTTTGAATCTTAGAGGAAGCCATTGAATGTATCCCAGAACAAACCTTGGGTTTATTTTGTGGGAAATACATCATTTGGTAAACTGCAGGCGGTAGAGGGAAAGGAGCTGGCCCCCCTACTCTGTGTTAATTTCACACACTGTTGGGCTTTGTCAATATTTAGTGGTCTCTACCCTACACGGCTAACCTCAGGGTTGAAAACAACTGTCAATAGGCTATGCTTTATTTTAAAAATAGGGGGAAAATATCAGGAAAAAGGGCAAGTTGAATGCAGGGCAGTACTTTTATCACAATCACAATAGGTAGCTTATGTTGTTGGCATTGGGATCTTGAGTATGTACTGCATCTTCATCAATCATACTCGAGACTCTAAGGCCCCGTTTCCACTACTGACATTTCTACGACGGTAACTCTCTACCCGCGCAATGCTAGTAATGGAAACGCTCGAAAACGCCTACCATGGTAGATAGTCCTACTAGCATTGAGTTACCCTTGTTAGATCAGGGAATAGTGGTTACCGTCGCGTCTCTTTTGTAATTGGAACGCAAGTTAGTCAAAATCCTGGTAAGAATTATGGGAAAACAGTTGAATCACGGTTGGCGGTGAAGGATCGCGGAGTGTGCATCTAGGAAAACGTAGTTGGTGTGGTGTCTTTGTTTGGCTTAATACTTGATTTTTGTCTATGCTCAATGATGCTCCAGAGTTGTTATTACCTATGGTTTACATAATTTAATTATATTTTCCCAGCAATGACCGAACAAAAGAATTGCAAAAACTTTGCTCACGAGGAGACGGACTTGCTCCTTAGGCGTACGCGATAATCCCGACGACATTTTATTATAACAATCAATATAGATTCTTGAATAAAACTTCAAGTGCTTACACACTTCAATGTGCTACCATCTTTGCGCATTTCTATAACGATCGTCGATTTTCTTTTGAACTGGAATACTGGTAACCGCTATGTGACGAAAGCAGTGATTACAAGGGTAACTTTGTAGCTAACTGGAACGCAGGTAGGTTATGAGGGCTGAAATAACCGTGGTAGAATGTCAGTAGTGGAAACGGGGCCTAAGCTGGTTGTTGGTGCTTCCCTGTTGATCATAGCCTTCAGCTAGAGGTGTCCCGAGTAGTGTATTACTGTTTAAGTCTACAATATAAGCTGGAATTTACCACTGTGCATAAAATGTAATGGTGCTGAGTATAGATTAATTAGGGTTAGATTCACAGCATGAATGTCCTGAATGATACTAACTTTTACTAAGAATAAGACTACAGCAATCCTTCTGTGGTTATTCTTGAACATGTTGAAACAATATGAATTAGATTATTCCTGGGAAAAAATGTCAATCCCTACAACCTTCTGTTTCATACCTTAAAAAAGTTTTTTTTTCCAGGGCTGTGGGACTCTGGTTCATTGTGCAGCGTACAAAGCTATGCCTTGATTTTGCAGCAACAGCACACCTTATTCACCTTGTGGTTTGTTGGGGTTATAACGGTCATTTCCCCAGTTCATTGTCCTGGTGGGTCCTCAACGTGGCTTGCCTCACAATCATGTGTGTTTGTGGAGAGTTTCTGTGCATGCAAACGGAGCTCAAAGCTATACCTTTGAGACTTGGGCCAAAAGTTGACTTGTAAATTTTCTCTCAGGGGTGCCATTTTCATGCAAGAAACACTTGTGAATATGCATTCCAATTAAATGCAATTTATTTATGAAATATCAGTGCTGTAGCAAAATGACTGGCCTGCGAACAATTTTTTATGTGTACGGTGATCATCATATTAGTGCTATTATTTATCCTTACTCATGTTGTTAAACTATGATAATGTACAATAAAAGGAATATGAATCAATGAAATTGACAATTACAGATATATATTTGTTTGCTGTATTTCATGTGCATCAATTACATTTCAATATATCTACAAAAAGTTGCTTAGAATAGTAATAAATTATTGAGCCTGTTAAGATATTTGGGAAGCAGTGACTTTATTTTTAACAATGACAACCTTATGTAATTTAGGTGTCATTCCTAACACTAAATTAACATTCCAGGTTTTGAAATAAGATATGTCACATAAATACTGCATTACAATAAATTTACAAAAATAATTTATTTTAGGTCCATGTGCATGGAAGCCATATCTATAAATAGCATTTAAAAGGCAAAATCATTGCCATAATTTGGCAGCTGAATTTTTATTAAATTTTTGAGAGAGAATTTTAAAAACATTTTGCTGCTATTTTCCTAAAGCAAGATTGCTTTTGACCTGAAAAGTTGCAAGTTCCAGATAAGATTAATTCCAAAAATCTCCCAAACAACCAATTATAATTGAATTAAAATACAACAAGATATCATAACTATTAAGAACAAAGAGCACATTATCATTAAATAATTAGCCTATGACATCAGACCCCTTGAAGGAATGCTCAACATGGAGAATTTCCATGATTCATGCAACAAGTAATAACATTAGAATAAATAGAGTCACAAAAAATAAACTTGCCAACTCTAACACACAATCAACTTGCAAAATACTGAAAATATATAAAAAATACTGTGATATCAGTTAACTGATCAACGAATCTTTGCTATGGATATTTCAACGGTGTGTTGTCAACCATTAATATATTAACTCCTGTGGTGACACACTAAACAAAGACTAGTCTGGATATATAACTTTCTTCAGTTGTGCAGAACTCTGTATCAACATTAAATAAAAACAATGGTAATATTAATGACTCAACATAATAAGAAGTTGCATCATTAATGGAGGGAATCAGAGTGTGAACAATCATGCTGGCCTCATTCAATTCCAAAGTAACTGAAATTGCTTGGGTGGTGTGGCAAGATAAATACTGGTGCAAGTGTTTCATATACCTACCTATAAAACATCATTTGCAAAAAATTAACAAAAGCCCTTTGCAATCTTTACATTCTTGTCACTTCATACTCTCTCAGTTACACTATTATTAGCCTATTTCATTTCCTGAAAATGTTACCAGCTCCTAAAACCATCAAAAAGGGCAAAGTTATATCATGTTGATATTATTTGTTAGCTAGAGCACATAGTGCACACCTAGCTGTGATCTTGACTCTCCTGAGGTGATGACTCGTCCACTTCCACAATAACCGAATCTGCTTCCAATCTCTGGCGTTCCAATAATAATTCTTGTCGCCTCTAAAATACAGATCAGTTTTAATTAATACACATCATACAAGCAAAAGGACAACCTATTGTAAAATATAACTCTTACCTTACCCACAAGAAAAATGTATGCCCTGAGAAAAAGCTGCTGCGAAAGATTCTAACCCAATACCCATGATTTATGGGATCTTATACCTTATGTGGCAATCAGAAACCACAGAAAATAAAGAATGATATTATGTAGTTGCATTGAGTTACTTAGGCTTACAAATTTGGCGATTCGCCGTCTTGTAATTTTGATTCTATCGTCACTTAATAATTCTTGACATATGTAAAACATTTATTAATATATAATTGTGTAAGAAATAAATACATTGTTGGAGGTGAGCTATGAGAAAAAAATGGTAAGTCAATGGGTAGTACAGTCACATAGCCATCACAATTTTGTTTGCTGTCTTTTCAGTAGTAATTGCCATTATTGCATACATATTGACAAATTCAAAGTGCAATACCAATTATTGCATATAAGTAATGTTACGTCCTAAACATATTAACTTCATGCCATGGCAGAGGCACAAGTTCCCTCAGAAGTGAAGGCTGCTCGGGTGCTCCACCAGGTCAAATCCTCCATCACTGCCAAAGTTTCAAGGAACGAGTCGTTCCCCATCCTCGGGGCTGAATGTCGTGTGTGGTGAAAATGGCATCTATATATGGAAACCCATCGCCCGAGGAGTCAGGTGCCTTGTGATTGGTCCGTCGATTCTCAGCTTTTTCTAGCCAATCGGATCCTCCTCAATATGGGTTCCCACACATTGCTGAGAGATTACCCGGCATCTCTGTTGATGGTATTGTCCTTGATTCTGATTTCGATTGCTTCCTTCATCAATCTCTCCCAGTAATGGTTATCTCGGCAAAGTACTTTCACCTGATCCCATTGTATAGCATGGTCTTTGTCTATGTCAACATTCCAACATCCGGTTTACGATGGAGATAGAGAAAAATGACCAGATCCCCTTCCTTGACATCCTCATCCGTAGGAGGAAGGATGGCCGCCTGGGACATAGCGTCTACAGAAAGCCTACGGACACGGACCTTTATTTGAATGGTTGGAGCCACCATCACCCCTCCCAGAGAAGAGCAGTACTCTCTTCCATCGGGCCAGGACCATAGCGTATTCGGAGAGCCCTCCCGCAAGAGATTAAACACCTGAAGAGGACCTTCCACCAAAACAGATACAGTAAGGAGGAAATTTCTTTGGCCCTGAAAAGGACCTAAGGGAAGAGAAACAGCATCAACATGTAGCAAGGGCCGGACTACTCTACATCTTGACCATTTCCAGCAAAATCTCCAGGATTCTGAGGAGATATGACATTGACACCTACTTCCGACCCGGCACTAAGTTGAGAGACCATTTGGTTAAGGCAAAGGATCCCCGTGGACTCTACACTCTGGGAGTTCATCACATTCCCTGTGAATGAGGGCAAGCATACTTGGGAGAGACCAGAAGGATGATTGCGACCAGGATCAAGGAGCATCGTAGGCTGTGTCAGCCTGAAAAATCTGCGATAGCAGAGACATAGACCAACCCAAAGAGGATCCGATTGGCTAGAAAAAGTTTAGAACCGACGGACCAATCACAAGGCACCCGACTCCTCGGTGATGGGTATATATAGATGCCATTTACACCACACACAACATTCAGCCCTGAAGATGGGGAACGACTCGTTCCTCCAAACGTCGGCAGCAATGGAGGAATTGACCCGGTGGAGCACCCGAACAGCCTTCACTTCCAGCTTACACCGGGAAAGCCTGCGATATTTTTTCAAGTTCCCTAATGTTCCCCTCTCCTTCGCATAAAAAGAATTGAGCTTACTCGTGAATCAATAAAATATTGGGGTAAAAAGCTGATATCTACGTGAGTGCTGACCATCCAAATTTCATAAAATCTCATCTTCGTCTCAATAGTCATGACACGTATTACAAGGATTCCACATTAGCAAAGTCTAAATTCTTGCACGATGACCATTCCTAAAAAGTCACACAAGCAATGTTTGCTCAATAACAGGGTACCCAGCAGTTTTAGTTTTTTAATTGCCCTGACTTTTCCCGAACAAAAATGTACTACTTTCCCTGACTTTTGAACCATTTCAGGGTGCATCTCTTTAAAGAAATCTGCATTTTCCATGGTGTCTTCATGCAAAATTTGGTTTCAGGCATAACAGCAACACTAAGTTACGGAAAATATCATAAAAACATTGGAAAAAAAATTATTTGACCTCGGATCAAAACTTACAAACAAGAACAGGGAGTCAATCATGGAGATCTGTCGGTAGGATTACAGCAATAGCCATGCTTTAATTACTTTTTGGATCTTTTGATAATTTCTTTGTTCAGCTTAACTAGTTTTTCTAGTGTCTTCTTTTCTAGCTTCAACTGTTCTAATTCCTAAGCCTTCCTCTTTTTCTCCTCTCTCTGGATCTGTATCTCATTCTTTCTGCCGGAGCCTTAGCTTCAAAGGCAGCTTTGCAAACCACGAGCACTGATCACGAGAACCTCACCATGTCCTTAGTAATTACGATGAGGTTGACATCACCATCGTGATGGGAGATGTAGTCCCAAATATGACAAAGCCCTATTAATATATCTTCTAACATGTTCTCTACCATAATGTCTTTTTTCGCCGAGAAGCCGATCTCAAAAAAGGCATTTCCATGAGACAATATAAGTAAAATCTTGACACAAATTCCGTAGAATTTTTCTAAGCACAGTTGCGTCATCAAGAAAATTAGAAAACTGAATACATATTTGCATCTTCAGCCTGAACTGCAGGGATATGTTTGTGCCTTATTAATATTGTCAGACAAGTTTTTATAGAACGTTTGCACTTCTCAGGTTCATTGAGCTTAACGGACTGTCTTAAGACAGAGTACTGCCTTTACAAATTATACTTCATGAAACTTCTTTCCATAATCTTCTCAGCAACTTAAGACTAAAAATGCCCTGCACTCATTCCTGAAAAGAAGTTTGTCTTTTTCAGAAACGTCTGCTTAACATCATAATTCCTCCCGAATATTTTCATGAAGCCTCTCATCCTTTTCATATCTATGATTAATCTCTGTTGGTCAGATGGACTAGTGAGTCTCTTTAATTCCAGGTCCATTTTCCCCGACTTTTTCCTCTTTTCCAAATTTTCCCTGACTGCTGGACACCCTGAATAAAAATGCCCAATAAACCCCTGATGGTCCACCTTCATGACATATTTAACTGTGGATTACGGTTGCATGTAAATGCTGGTATTCAACAGGAGGAATACTTAATGAGGCACACATTTTGCAACATATATGATTAAAAATTTTTCACAAGAGTCTATGGTTGACAGAAACCATTTCTTACCCAAGAAGTTACCTCCTCTTCATCATTATGTTGCAATCTCAATAATGATAAGAAATGACAAATCATAATAACAACAGTCACCTCACGGTTTGATCAACACCTCTGGAGGTATCAGTTTGGGTAATTAGTTCAATTCAAAAACCAATACAATAAGCAAAAATTTCCCACAGCAGGTGGCAGAGATTGTCTTTTTGAGGATGTGCCTAACCTTAAAAATAATATTCTAGTAATTATCTTAAATATTAAAGAGACTTGGAGATTTCAGATCATCCTTAGAAGCAGCTTTTGAAAAAAAAATTGTTGAATAAGTCAAAAACTATTTAGATGCAATTAAAGGTAGTAGACAACAGCATCCACACCCTTAATAACCATTAACATTAGACCAACCTTAGGTAGATGGTATAAGTTAAATTATATTTCTAAGAGATAACTTCTCTTAAACCAGGACCTATGGGGGAACAAATCCTATACACATCCTATTTTTCCTATACTTTCAGGGTTAAATGGTCCAGTCTGAATTCTTGACATCACATATGAAATTCTCCCAGTAGAACCAGTTGAAACCTGAATGCAAAGCTCTATTCAATTAGGTTTTGAAAAACCAATATTTTTCCTGAGCTACAATTTCCTAAATTATTTTATTTTCTTTTTTCAAACCAAAGTTGGAGTCTGCATGATAATTCCAGACTTTAAGAAACATATCCTTTAGACATTTCCATCGAGTTTTTGCTAAATTTCTCAAACTTTACAATATCCACAGACTCTGGGTTTAGCCTACAAGTGAGGTACACTGTTTTTATGATAATCATTAAAATTAGCACATTACAAAATACAAGTTTGTCTCAATGTGAGACAAGGATGTCTCAATGGAAAGATACACAGTAATTACCTCTGGTGTTAGTAGAACTATCCGACCTTCTACTCGAGGGCATAGGTCACATGACTCCTGCTCTAGGTCATCAAGACTTGCCCTCCGGGTTAACCTGGGTCGAGCTGGGTGTGTTTGGTGTCCTGAATGATGATGTGGCCCCACTGTGTGGTGATGAGATCCCAAATCTTCAGGTTCACTTTCAGGCCCTAGTGACATGGAACGTATGGGAGGGGGGCCATCCAATTCACTGCCTTCCAGCATCTTCACCAGGCTGTGCCTGTTTGAAATGATTACAATGAACTCATGAATTGGTATTAAAAACGGGGACAGAGGAAAAAGTCACAACCAACAAAATTAAACACCAGACTTGTTCCCTTGAGCATGCAACAAATCAAGAGGGCACTTAAAATGGCTCAAACTGGGATACTTTCTAAGATAAGAGCATGCACACAGCAATAATGCTCATAGGGCATTACACAAACAACAGGGGGTAAATTTTTCCTCTGTACAAGCATTACCCTTTCAGTGCATGGTTTTAGTTCATCATCATAAGTCAACAATCCTCAGATTGGTTTGATGCAGCTCTCCACTTAGTCCTTCTAATGGCTAATCTCTTCATATTTACATAATTCTTCTCTTTCACATCCTTTATCACTTATTCCATATATCTTGCACGAGGCCTTCCTTTGCCATTCTTCCCTTCCACTTGTCCCTCGACGATTGTCTTCATCATGTCTCATCATGTGGCCTATCAAGTTGTCCCGTCTTCTTCTTAGGGTATTCAGAAGACCTCTTTTCTCCCACTCTACTTAGGACTTCTTCATTTGTCACCCGGTCAATCCATTTTATCTTCATCATTCTTCGATAGCACCACATTTCGAATGCTTCCACCCTTTTCTTTTCCCCTGCTGCCATTGTCCATGCCTTGCTGCCATAAAGAAACACCCTCCAGATGTACTTTCTGATGAATTGTTTCCTTACTTTTATGCTTGTATTTCCAGTGGTAAGTAGATTCTTCTTTTGATAGAATGCCCTCTTTGCCAGGGCTATTCTGCTGAATATTTTCTTCTTGCTTCGTCCGTCATTGGTTACTCGGCTTCCAAGGTAACAGAACACTTTCACCTCTTCCAGCATTTGTTTTCCTAGTTTAATGTTGGTTTTGGCCTCTTCTCTCTTGCTGCAAACCAATATCTTAGTCTTCTTATTTATCTTCAGCTGATATCAGGCCATTGTCCTTTCCATGGTTATCAGCATCTTATTCAGATCCCTCTCTGTCTCTGCTATGAGTGCAATGTCATCAGAGAATCTCAGCATGCTAATTTTTTTTCCATGGATATTCACCCCAGAAGACTTCTCTTTGATTTCATTGATGGCTCTCTCGATATAAACATTAAAAATTACTGGAGATAGTGCTCAGCCTTGTCTCACTCCTTTCCTTATTCTTGCTTCTTCACACCTGGGTCCAGATTTAATCACAGCTACTTGGTTTTTATACAAACTGTGGATAATTCTTTGATCATTGTAGGACACTCCAATTCTTTCAGAAGAAGCATTGAATTCCGATCCGCATTATCAAAAGCCTTCTCTAAGTCCACAAATGCAATGAACATCGGTTTGTTCTTCTCCATTCTCTTCTCTATGAGCAGCCTAAGGGCTAATATTGTCTCTCTTGTACCCTTACTTTTTCTGAATCCAAATTGATCTTCATCCAGGTACTCCACTGCTTTTCATTCTATTCTTCTGTACATGATCCATGTCAATATCTTCGATGCAAATGTTGTCAGGCTTATAGTTCTAAAATATTTGCATTTCTCCGCTCTCTTCTTCTTGGGAATAGGAATGATGATGTTTTTCTCGACGTCCCTGGGTATTTCTCATGTTCAGTACATGTCGCAAATGGTCTTGTAAAGATGGGTTAATATCTTCTCTCCTGCATTTTTTCTTAGTTCTGCAGGAATATCATCATTCCAGAAAGCTTATTCGTGCGAAGGTCCTTTACTGCAGCGTCAAATTCTGATCTTAATATTGATGCTCCCATATCATCCTCTTCGACTTCACTTTCCTCTTCAATCACTTCCGTGCTGAGAATTTTTTCGTTGTGTAACTCTTCCAGATATTCTTTCCATCTCTTCATTGTCTTCATTTTCAATCAAAAGTTCTCCATTCTTGTCCCTTATGGCATTTTATCATAAGATCCATTCTTTGAAGTGGTTCCTCACTATCCTATAGGCAGTTTCCACCTTTCCAAGAGCAAGGTTGTTTTGTACATCCTCGCATTGGCTCTTCATCCATATTTCTCCAGCTTTCCTGGCTTTGGAACTTATTTAGTTCCTTATTCTTTTGTAGCAACGCTGCCCTTCTTCAGTTTATGCATTCTTGTACTTTCTTCTTTCTTCAATCAGGTCTAAGACTTCTTCTGTGATCCAAGGCTTCTTCTTGGCAACTTTTCTTCTTCCAAGGGCTTCCTGTAGCCACATTTAATATGTGGGCCAAGTTGATTTGCCATTCATAAAATGTGGCAAAAGCCCCCAATTTGTGGGAGAAAATTCAGAGTAAACCACTCCCCATAAAGAAGGACTAGAGTCCATCAGAAGATTATGGCAAGAGCAACACTGTGATGACAATGCAGTAGTGCACCAACAAGTAATTAGCTATCAACACTATGTGCATCACAAGATTAAGTCTCACATTCCTGTTAATAACTGCTCTATCTTAATTTTTGCAACCATTTATGGCTTTCTTCTAACTGAAGCATAACAAAGAAGTGAGGTGATGGCAATGGAACCCCTTAAAGCTCATCATGGCTAAAGAATCATTGATGGAATGTGTCGAGTGCAAAATAGTAGGATTCATTGCTTCAACAGAAAATCCTTCCAATTTTCTCTGCCAATGGTAAGCAAGGAAGTTATTTTGGTAATTTTTAATAAAAGAAAAAACAGAGTATGGGGATTCACCTGGCATTAAAAATATGTATGAATATTATGTAAAGATTAAAGCTTACCTAATTTACTATTATGACTATGAAAAATTCAACCACTACATGCACACTTCAAATACACAAGCTCAAACATATGTCTAGCAGAGATTTCAATTTGCATGGATTTGTACAGACATTCAAAATTTGAAACGGTCAGCACAGAGGATTCAGCTACATCTATGCGATACTCTGCAAGCCACCATAAGGGTGAGGGGCAGGGGATAGGATTCATCCAATTTTGAGGTTTGTTTCTAGAAAAAAATACTGGCCTTGACCGGGGGAAAATATAGACAATTCACAAACTTGCACCTACAGTATGAAAATGATGCTGCCTGCCCTTGTCAATTAGCAAAATTATTTCCAGACAAAGCTCCACAAAGTGCAAAGAAGGGATTTTTGCAGACAGGTTTTGTCTGAACGAAAAACTAGTGGGTTCCCCAATACAATGTTAATGCATAGAACTTCAGTATTGACTCCAATAACACAGTATAAACATGGTTATGAAATGGCTCAACAGCTAAGAGCTTGGAAACTAACCTTCTTGACAATGTTACTAGACTTTGTCTGTGCTTAGAGTGGCGTCTGGTTTTCCCTAGTCGAACTTTGATGGCCTGGAAATGATTTTGGATGGCTGTCCTTAATTCAGGACTACCCTCCTCATCAACCTGAAAAAATAAAACAATAATAATACCTTTTATTGATCATAGCAGTATTATAATTACAATAATATCATCAAGCCTCATCAAGTTACAAAAAACATGAACAACACTTAGAAAATATCAATAAGCAAGGTAAGTCAATCATGGGAAATATATTCTTCCAAGGAAAGCTAGAATTAAAAATAATTGAAATATTAACACAATTTTTAGATGCATCATCCAAAAGATAGATAGCTCATAGACTAAGTAACTAAGCATACTACTCATAATTCTTAAACCTTATGGCATGGAATTTTTATAAAGAAATTTTATTCAACAACACTCCCACTACATTAATATCTGTTGAGTCGTAAAATAAAATTTCTTCACAACCAAAGATAGATGAGTACATAAAAAGTCACTAAATTTAACAATTACAAATTTGCTAATATTTTGACCTAGCAAAATATACTACACAATTTTGTATAACTTTTCTAGTCAAATATCATACATAAACGGATGTTGGGATAGGAAAGAGTCAAGGGATTTGAAATGGCATACATGAGTGGATGATGGCAACTGGTTTCCTCAGTAAAGAAGCTTTGTGGATACATAATTATTTGGATAGAAGAAAATTTATATCAAGACTTCACTTCAAGAGATGAAACCAATGCATGTGGCACTGATACATGGGTAGTATAGGGAAAGTTAGGTTGGGGATGGGAATGCAAGAAGGCAGATGGGGGAGCAAGAAGGGAAACGGGAGTGAACAGCTGGCAGAGGTACCAAGACAGTATCAGAGGTACAAATACTTTTCTACATTCTGTACAATTAAGATTAACAACAAAAAATTACAGCTTGGTTTTCAACCTTCTGACTAGGTAATCTGAACCACTAGTTGATGAGAACACTAAGATAATGTTAGTTACAGACAATTCTGGTTACGAATAGCTTACTACATCGATGGCAAATTAATATGAAGACTAACAGCAAAGAAGTAGGTACATATATTCATAATGGTTTTCAGGTCAAAAAAATATTTAATAAAAAAAACAGGTTAAAGAAAATTATACTAATTTATTGAATGCCACATCCTTTCTAATATACAATCAACACTTATACCTACCAAGAGTCGAGCATTTCTTAGGATATCATATCCGTCTCGGCCACTGAAGAGGTATGCTTTTGTTGCAAGGCGATACCTCTGCGTTGCAGATAAGTATTCATCTCCCACACGAACCAGTTTCACATCCACTCGCTGACCAGGAGGAGCTTTCGGGTCAAAGGCAAATGATGCTCCAGCGATTAATGGAAATCGACCTTCAAGCTTAGGGTACTGAGAAACTCCATTTTCTAAAGCATTGATGATTTCTTCTCCTGAAAAATAAACAAATCATGGTTGAGAAAACTTCTGATAACACTAGATTGAAATTAAAATTAATATACCATAATAAAACTGTAATAGGTTCTCTCAAAGTTATGCCAATGAATGAATCGAGGAAATAAAGAGAAAAATCAAAATACTGATATGTGAAACAATGGCATGAACAACAGGTGAAGCATTCACAAAACCTTAAGTGACATTAACTAACTAGGCTCTATTCAAGTCCATATAGATTTTGAACAGGATTTCAGAACTACATAATAAGGCCATTCCCTCATCCTTTTTTCACATAAACTAGAAAAAAAACACTCAGTTAAAGCATATGTGTGACTTTTTTGTGGGGAGGGCAAGTGCCTGGCCACATTGAATCACAGATTCCCGTCAGATCACCAAAGTTAAGCAACGTTGGGCCCGGACGGAGGTTGGATGGGTGATCCTACTCCATACTCTACTGTGGCGCTCTTGTCCCCATGCTACGAGTGGCAGGCAGGTTAAATGTTGATTGGCACAATGGATCCTAAAGAGGTCTAAGTGCTAGGGAGGCTCCAGAAAGCCCCCGCACACACCTAAAATTTATTTTTGCTGTGGGGGGGAAGTAAAATAGCCTTATCATATTAATAATTTCTTTACTTCCCAGCGATTTCTATACATGATTGAACATTTCGTATAATAAACCGGAGTTTACAAAGGTTTTAACAGGGTTTAAACTGAGAATAGTGCATCTTCCCATCAAGAAATTTACAAAATTACTTCTTGATCTTTCCAACATTCTTGAATTTCTTCATATGAATCAGAAGGTTGTAAACTATGGAGAGCAAAGATGTGGGATTGTTCTCAAGTTGAGCACTTATTAAGAAATATTTTTACATCACAATTTCTTTTTGTACCATGGAAATGCACATTACTATTCTTAACAAAGCATTCGGGATGTGTTTTCACAAATAAGTAGAGGTAGGCTATTTTAAATGCAGGATTTGGCCATGAAGAGAGCGGCGGTGAAATTCGTGCCAAAGCTGCCGACGGCGGAGAAAAAAAAGCAACTTCGTGTCTCACAGGACTTGCTGGACTCCACAAACAGTGAGCCCAACTTCATTAACACCATAATCACTGGTGACGAGTCCTTCGTGTATGGGTATGACCCGGAAACCAAATCCCAATCGTGACATTGGAAGCATTCCATGTCACCAAGACCAAAGAAGGCACACCAAGTGCACAGCAACATCAAATAGATGCTGACTGCTTTCTTTGACTCCCACGGTGTGGTACACCACAAGTACACACCACAGGGTCAAACAATCACTAAAGAGTACTACAGATGTTTCCTCTGCCACCTACGTGATGCTGTGTGGCGCATGAGACTGGAGTTTTGGTCAACAGGAAATTGGCGCCTCCACCACGACAGTGCACCAGCACATTCCTCGCACTTGATTGATCCCTATCTCAGTTAAAATTTTTCTTTCAGTTATTGCATTCAATCTAAAACCCTAGGGAAGGTTGGGTTGGTGGCCTTGGATCTTTCATTTCATTCGCTACTCTAATCATATCAAAATATGCACTATAAAATCGTATCGAGATCGTAATTTTTTTAATTTTGCAGCTTAGTGATCGATGCGCCCCTCGAATGGAATGTAGGTACCGTAGATACTGACAAGGAGAGGATTTGTAACTCTGGTCACGAAATGGGATGAAAATTTTTCTCCTCCACATGTGGAGATGCGCGGGAAAAAAATAAAGCAGAAAGTTATGTGGATCACCTACATTCACCAGACTCACATGAACCTATGATAATGAAGTTTTTAAACATGTGAGCTTGAGTATTCTGCTGTTTGCGCGTTCGATCCTTAACACTGCCTAGTAATACCGTCATGCTGTATTCCTAGAGTAAGGCAAGCAGGCACTTAAAAAAAGTAGATTATCAGAAATTTCATGTCAATGCATAAGTCAACAACGTTAGTAAAAATAATGAAATTCGGCCTTGGTGAAGGTGATTGGAAAAATATTTTATTACAGAATTAAAACCATGGAAACAGTAAGTTAACTTTACAATGTATTTTTGCATGATGCATTTGTAAATCTAGTTTAAGCGATAGAAGTACAAAAAATTCAGTATTCGCACACATGGGCTGGAAATCACGGATGATAAAATTTTTTATTCAATGGCTGAAAGAAAACTTTCAAACATCGATAAGAATTGAACTTCATTACCTGCAGTACACTACCCCACTATACTATTGTCAGCTTACCCCAGTTCAGAGGATGGAGGCTCCCAAAATGTCATTCTACTTTTTTCCTTGGGGTCCCGGGTCAATAGAGAAAAAAAGCTGAGAGACATATTTCTTTATTTTCCTTCTAATAGCTTGAAAAAAGGCTCATCTCATTTCATGATCCGAGTTACACAACCTCTCCTTATGAGTATAAAACTCACAAATTCCATTTTACGGTTTGATATTAATAAGACAGCAAAATTACTAGTTTAGCAGCTTGGAATATTCTATAACATTTTTTCACCTTAAAAATTGAAAACTAAAATGAATTCACTTTGTAAAATTCCACAGATTTATTAAAACCGACCTAGGTTTCGACTTACACAGTAATTACCAAGGTCCTTGATTTCAAGTGAATTCATTTACGTTACCAATATGTGGTTCCACGAAGTCAAGCCTAGCAATTTGTTATACATTAAAAATTGAATCCCGAGATATTCCATAAATAGAATATCCTGACCGCATTAAACTTCTTTTGTGTTAATAAAAAAAGAATTTGAAAGCATATCAGGATTTGATTCACAACAGCAACCCAAGTTAATGTAAACCCATTGTGCACTGAATTAATTTTTGGTTTTTGATTTTGTTTATTATTTAATATTCTATATTATATTATTCTTGGCATGTGACATGCTCAGAATTCTTTTTTGTATAATTACCTTTATACCTTACTGGATAGAGGGTGATACAGTATGGCATCACTAGGATCTTATATTTTGGAAAATAATTCAAATATTAATGAAAATGAACTTATGTTTCTTTTAACTACAATTAAAAGAATAGTTGTACAGGATTTATAAATGTATTGTTTGATAAGTATGTGATAAGGAAAGTGAACTTTATATTAGAAGTAATAACATATAGCTATTACATCCATAAATCTTGATCCAGGAAAATATTATCCACACAGACGACGGAAAGTTGATTTTTTCTACGATAAATTTACTTGTTTTGTGGAAATACAATTGTTGCCGTTTTTCCGTATAGATTAAAAAACCTAAACCAATACGAAACATGAGAGTTTCACGTCAAAAATGAGAAACATATTTAGCCATGCAGGAAATTTCAGTGACCAGAAACTAAATCGTCTTGATCCAGAGAGGCTAAAAATGTTGGTTTTTTGAACAAAAACGTAAAGTAGGCTGAATGTCATGACATGGTGTCATGACCTTTTATTCTTATTTCTTAATGTTGAAAGCTTGAATTATACTTAAGTTAGTGATTCCATTACTCTTATAACTAACTATAAATCATATTAAACTTAAACTTATGACATGACAGTCATATTATTTTGAATCTGTAATGAAATTTTTTATTTGATACTAAACATGTTTTGTAATATACATGCTTATGTAAAAAATTATATAACTTGGAGTATCAAACAGTGTTTACCTATTTTCAAAATGTCCTCATAGTGGAATATCAGAAGTTTTTTCCCAAAGTAAATAGTATATATTCAATTTTTTGTTTCGTAAATTGAATTTTTAGATTTCATGGAACATTTAATAATAATGTATAGGAGAACAAGGTAAAAAACACATATGTATAGGATGATTATATCGGTATCGAGAATCGATTTTCCACGTATTGGTATCGAGAATCGATAAATTTTGGTGTCGACTCATCTCTACTAGGTACTATTATTACCATGAAAATACTGCATATATATTATTTAATGAGTGCTCACCTGTTACAGAGAGAATAACCAATGGGTCCATCATAGGCAACAAATCCATCAAATCCCTGAGAGTAAAGTCTCCAACGGGATGTATTCTGTCTGAGCGCAGGGTTCCAGAATTAAGGAGGACAAGATCAGCTCCTGTTGCTGCAAGGGCAACATCAGCCACCCAATTTCCGAGATTTGTCTCCTTAGAGCGGATACTTGCAAAACGACCATCTAATTCTATAGAGAATGTTCCTAATACTTCCTCCATTCGTCCCTCCACCATTCCTAGAAAAATCATTTGTGCATAAGCATAAAGTAAAACAAAATGTGACACACTTGATGTCAAATAATGGCATTTTGGAATCATCACCTGTTCAAGAGAGCTATGACATTCATAAGTGATGGTAAAGTAGAAGTTCTATATTACAACATTAAATTTCATGTTATATGTAAGTATTTTTGGAGTATTTAAATATGTAAGTGTATTTGGACCATAAAACATCAACTTTTGACACGTCACTAATCATTAGACTTGGGCTGATAACGATAGCAAGTATCGGTATCGGCCATTTTCCCGATACTTCGATACTTTCGAGTATTCGCTTTTTTCTGATTATTTATTCGAAAGTATTCATTCGGTGAAAATCACCTAAAAACATATAATTTTGAAATCCTGCCTTCTTTAACTGACTTACCAACGTGTCGTATATTTGTCTACTTAGCTGCATTCTTCGTGACAGTGAAAGTGAGACAAGTGCTTAAAATTGACTATGGGAAAGCCTGAGGCAAAAAGCTCAACCTCCTTCAAAAAGTAGACGAAAATCTACATGAGAAGAAAGCTGAAATAGTAGCAAAAATTGAACTTCTGCCATCAACTCAAGTTTGTTCTGCTCAACGCATACTTTGTGCGGTGTTTCCATCTACGTTCCGAACTCGATTTCAAAAAATATGATATGCAAATAAAGTATTGTGGCATAGTCAAAGTTATGACGTCAATGAATTTGCATTAGAAAATTTAAAATGAAGACGAAGGTGCTCACGTGCCTCCAATGTTGCAAACTTACGGAGAAAACCCAGTTTCACAAATTGACTAGAAAAACTTAAATGGATATAAGTAAATATTTGAAACTTATCAGATATCATGGCAAAAGTACGATTCATATTCTGTCAACATTACCTTTCAATTGTGCATTTCATTTTGTTATGACAATCCTCAAAGTGACGCTGACTTCTGCGACTCTAGATATATATCATTTTTCATCGTCACTGCAAAAATATGCCTCAATAGAAATTATTAAAAAGACTGGTACCTGAATTAAACCAAAGGCTAAATTATCTACAGGGTGATATGCTCTCCATGAATTTCATTTCATCCTTCTTTGAGATATCAAACCTGAAAGTCAAGTCTACACATACTTTTTTGCGTGAACAGAATACACAAAACGTGCTATTTGGTCATATAGTCATCATTAATTGTTGAGTGCACATCTATGCAAGGTATCGTACGTAACCTTTGAGAGGCGTAATAATTGAAAATGAAACTTTGTTTCAGTAAATTAATGCCAGCAATGAACTGACTTGACGGGACGTGTATTGGTCCCCTGGAAGTTATGCAACCCGCACATGCGTCTTCAACGTAACCCGAGAAGGTTAACCTTAACCTGTTCAGTAAATTTTCCTCATTACCATGTTCAGAATTTCAGGTCCCCACAAAAATGTGCTAACAAGAGTCCACTGTATTTGGGTGTACCTGCAGGTTTAGAGTTTCCTGAGCAAATGCATTCAGAAACTAGTGCTATGGTCCAGATAGAAGAACCCTCTTAACTGCTGAGCATGTTCAGCAGCCGTGTCAATAATATGTCAATGAGCAATACATTCAAATATGAGCTGATGAGCATGTTCAGCAGCTCTTATTTCTCAATAAGAATTTTCAGTATTTACAAATGCAAGAGGGTTTAGAGTCTGAAATCATATTCCAGTGAAAATTGTAAGAGTAGCAAAATAAAAGAGTTGTCACAATAATTATACGTGGAATATTGTACTGATCATACAAATTCATAACTCCTGCAAGCAAGCCCCAGACAAACAGATGTAAGTCCCAAAATCAATTTCATCAAGACATGTAATATCTTCTGCCATAATGACTTCTAGGGCTAGATGCATGATCTTTTTGATATAATCAGAAAACAACTATTACTACCATGTTCAATGGAGAAGACTTTACGAGCTCTTAAAATTTTAATAGGCCATTATTAATACATGTTCTCCAGAGCTTAGGGACTCTAAGATACAATTTAAGTTCAGGTGATGGACGTTCCTTATGCCTCACAATGTAAACTATGTAACTTTAAGTCAAACACTAAGTGATATGATTACCTTGTTCTCTTTACCCTCATCTTTAATTGGAAAATTGCTTAATGGGAGTGAAATTTTATAACTAAAGAAAAATGAAATCATTTTGTAATAATCACTGCAAGAGATATTTCAGAAACTAAAAAACACAATCCATATTTGCACAATCTTCAAGTATTTTAAAAATTTTGCTATCTGATCTTTTTTTTAATAGTACAGTTTGCAAGTTAATGTAAGAGAATTAACAACCTGTACAAAATAATAATAAAGAGGAGATTAAAACCAAGATTGGAAGTAAACAACTGAAGTTTCAGAAGTAAACAACTGAAAAGTCTGATAACATTTTATTATTTAGTTACCCGAGTATTTTTCCAGCTGAGTAAGCAGCTGCTCATCTTCTTTATATTGGGATGTTACACTTATTTCCTCAATTTTCACATCAACAGGTCCTTTCCCAGCTGCTGCACCACTTGGGAATGTTAGCGTAATTAACGAAAACTGCCGAAAATCAGTTCCACTCTTCACAACATATTTGCCATTAACCTGCCAAAAAGCGAGACATGAGTAGCAAGCATTCTAAACACCATTGACACCCTAGAAGTTACCATAAAATGTCTTGTTTCACATTATTATGCCTCATCATTCCTTCTGCAGACCAGGTTCTGTCCCAGGTATAAAAGGCTAGACACATTAAACCAGGCACACTTATAGGTTCTGATGGAAGACAAACTTAATTTATAAGAGCATTTGTGTACAATAGTCTTAAGGTTACAAAATAATTAGAATTTAGGATTAGATAGAAGGATTTAGAATAATTATACTAATTAAGTAATATTTGGCATGTTGAAGAACTACATCATATGTGCCATGAGAAAACATCTGAGATAAAAGAGTCCATTGATAGGTTTTGCCTCATAATTTATGGTAGAAAGACAACAGTTTCAACAAATGGAATTCCTGCAAAACTGTTGACTTTTCGCCATAAATAATGCACCGAAACTAGTCACCACCAGTCAACATTCAAAATATAAAAATAGAATAATGTTTGGCATATCAAATGCAATGCTAGTATTCGAGCTATTCAAAATTCAACATATTTGAATATATAAGTAACGATTAAATACATAATTGCATTTGAATTCGAAAAATCTGCTATTCAACCCATCTCTATTCATTCCCATACAGTTTAGCTCCAAAAGGACTTATTTTGTGTGCAATATGGGCATGTCAGGAATTTAAGGGTCAGTATGAGACTAAAAATACTTAATAAGGATTAAGGCCCACATAATATACTCTAATTTTACTCATCAATGACAATTAGAGATCTACATATTCAAATTCCTTTTCCCCCGATTCTTCTATTGTGTGATATTTATGATTAATATTTGCCCATAATTCACTGCACAACACATAAAACACTAAAAATAGGCTGGATCATTTACTGTGCATCATATATACAATTGATATAATGTATTAATGGATTAACATAATGCTGTTTTATTCAATCCATAATACAAAGTTTGAAAAGATACATACCATATTAATTTCATACACATGGTCATGTCCTCCAAGGATCAGATCTATTTCATCCACATTTTCTGCCAGTTTATTATCATTTGGAGTTCTCATGTGGGTCAATGCTATAACATAATCACAACCCTGAAAAAAATAGAAGATACAGATTAATTACTAAATGGTCATAATATACAATGTTCATTTTTAGTTCTCCAGAACAGAGGCAAAAATGCCTCAAAAACAAATGACTTAACGTTGTCCGAATCATGCTAATACAGTGAAGCCCGTTTACAATGAAGTTGAGGGGGCCAAATATTTACTTCGTAATATGAGGACCAGTTTTTCCCAGTCTCTCTTTGGCAAGGAATAGCTTTCACTTCGTTATAACCAGTGATGGGTTGATACCATTTTCTCTCAATACAGATATTGATACCAAACATTATGAATCAATTTAAAATTTTAAAGATATTTTGGTGTAAAATACATCGTAAACAATAAACTAAAGGATTGGGTACAAGCAAAAGTAATAACAGTTTTGAAGATTATCTGGAAGACTAAGAAAACAAGTATTTATGATAACTGAATACATTTACTTTGTTTTATTTAATATAAATATATATAGGCATCGTAATCATTAAAGTATGTTTTGCACATTTTCCAATATTAAAACAGGCACTACTGAGAGGCACTCTGCTTACATTGCGGGTAGTTTTTTTTTCAAATAAAAGCTTCGTTATACCCACGTTTTTGTACATAATCACATAATAGCCATTGTCCAAAAGTAAATATTTGGCAGCAGTACGATATTTAATCTTCACAGGTGTTCATGGGTCCTTTCAACAAATATTTCATGCTTTTACTGCCTTTTCCACCCGGGATGGTATTTGTTTAGTTTTTATTATTTTATTTGTGTCTTCTATTATTTGTATTGGGGGCCGAATAATATTTCGAGATGCTTTTCGTCGAGAAAAATAGACAATGTCTGATATTTCAGTTAAAACATACTTTTCTTAGTCTTCCAATTAGTAATACCGGATATCGATGGATTTGTGCCTATACATGATAGAACTTGGGATCATAAAAAGGACCTGGGTCAATCACCCCCGTTAAACATTGTAAATGAAACAACTTTGTACTTTCCACTCAGCTTTATGTGTTTCCCGATCGATTTCAACGACTCACCATCATTTTCAAGGGGGGGAGTTGTTCCCCCTTGAAAACGTTCGCAACTTCCACGAAGTATCGCCTTCATCCATTAATTCAATCACCTCCGTTTGCGCGATACATGAACACCCGGAATCCCGGCACATAATCGGAAGTAACCCGGCACAGGTTACTTCCGATGTCCATTAAAGCATATTTGAACAATGAATTTTCATTCGCGGATGAATGCCCTCAGGTATATAAATTTTGTATAGTCCTGTGGATTAAAGTTTTCGATTTCTAAGGAAAAATATTTGATCAAAGATTTATTATCGATAAGCTGTGACTAGGAACTTGGCAATTAATGACGTGATTAATAATCCTAAATAGGAAATAAAAAAATGGTATTGTAAAACATGAGTTTCATGCGATATATCATCCGTAACGCCCTTATTAGGATGCCTACTATCCGTTGCAAAATTTCCGTCACTCGCGAGTTTGAAGAAAATATCTCCAAGATGGATAATGCGATTTAATTATTGTATATAAAATTAAAGCTTGCTTATTTATACGTTTACTGATGGTATTAAAATATTTTCATTTCAAATTTTATTTACTGAAGTACGCATTTAAGAATGGATTTTTAGCAAATTTGTTTGGGTACCGGATGGATCCATCGAATTTGGGGCATCGTAAGAACAACACAAATCAAGATATCAAACTTTCCTTTTCACATGTGTTAAGGCTAAGGGCTTTGTTAATAGTCATTCGAAGTATCATACTATTACATTTATCAGTATTTTTGTTGTTTCTGAATTTGTCAGACATTATTTTCCGTCCCATCACGCTTTCCATTCCGAAAATCACCATTTGGACCTTTATCATGCTCTCAAGTCATTAATATGAATGCACTTATGAAATCTTAATAGAATTTGTTGGTTATTTGATATCGATATTTATATATTTTTGCTATAAAAGCTCGCTCAACTGCCCAGAGCATGTCTGAAAATGAGGGTAGGGTGCACGAGGAATCTTCTACTGCAAACAGCTCACCTATCGCTGTGAATGAGTCATGAGGACTCGACAATAGTGGAAAAAAGTATAGTCTTTAAGAATGAAAGTCAGTGTCCATTTAAAAACTGACAGTATATTTGGAAACATAGCATCACTATGCCTCCTCACTCAAAGTTTTTGGAGACGGAGTTGAGGATAATTTAAAGTACAATTTGTTTCTTTTGTCGAGAAGCCAAGAAATGTGGGGACAAAAGCTATCTAACTTATAGCCGATTTTATTTTGGTGAATACTGACTCTTATAAACTTTTATTCAAGCATAGGCTAGGATATTTTTCCTGTGCATACTAGAGAAATTTTCTCGCATGGTGTTTGGTGCACGCCGTACCTACGGTAGCTTACAACTTGGCAACCTCGAGCAGCTTATCTCTTCTGGCCGAAAGTCCTGTCGCGTGGACCTCTCTTTCCGAAATGAATAAATACATACACGTTGAAAGCATATCTAATTTTCTGGATTTGTTTAGTCATTTTGCACGTGCTAAGTTTTCAAAGATGAAGTATACTGTCAAAACGAAATGTATTTCAGACTTCCACAAGTTGAGATAGCACGTTTTTAAAATTTGTCATAACGTAATTGTTAACTGAGTTATATATTTTGAACTTTGTTTAGTCTAAGATAAATATATGTTCCATATCTTATGCGAAGAAAAGAGAAGTGGCTTTTCTTGTTTCTCTCAAGTGGACGTCAAAGTTGAACTTGCTTCCCAGAACTTGAAAAAAATCCGGTCTTTTTAGCTGTCTTGGTCGAAAAATTAATTAACATAACCAACTTCAAAATATACTTGCTACATTAATAAATGCATAAATAAAAAAGCTTTAGTTCTATATACATACTTTATTTTAAAATTGAAATAGCCATTTTTGAGATAACGGCCTTCAAACTCAGGAAATGGAATTTTACAACGGACATTAGGGGCCTTGAGCTCGAATACAGTCCCACCAGACTTTTTCCACGAAGATTTAGGCCAAAAATGGGGGACTATATTCGGAGGAAAACGGTAATTGCCTTTGGCAGTATATGAAATTGAAAAAAGATTCGTTAAATGATGAAAAATAAATCTTTTTCGTCAAAGTATTCAATTTCTTGATACTATGAAAATTTTGCTAGTACTCGATCGATAATCGATACCTGAAGTGTCGAGGGTATCGAGGTATCAATGAATCGAGTGTCCCATCCCTAGTTATAACTGGGACTTCTTTATAAATGGGTTTGATATAAGTGGGCTTGACTGTACTAGTAGCATACATATAGAGGGAATCATAGAGCCCAATATCATCAGAATTTATGTACAAGTGTACGCATAGTAATAATCAATAGCAATTTAATGCAATAATAATTTGTGGAATATTCTCTTGATTGTATAAAATCATAATTGCCGCAAGCAAGGCCTTACATAAACAGTTGTAAGTTCCCAATTGAATTTCAGTGAGAAACGCGTAATATCCTCTGTCATAATGACAATACATTAGCCAGCTCCACAAACTTTTCCATAATAATAATGCCCTCCCACCCAGCCACTTTCGCATTCATTACTAATACAAAGTTTGACTGTAGATCCAATGACTTAAGTTTCCCAGCCGTGAAGTTGGTTCTCAAACTGAACTGGTAAAATAAGTGGGAGGATAACAAACAGCAACAGAGTGTGCATGGGCTATCAAGAAATTCATATGCCCACATACAAGCATGCCCAGAATGTTCACTGTGGATGCACACTTGATCATTGGGCGAAACATTTGACAGAAAATTTATGTTTTCATTTGAATGCAAATTATAGACATTGTGAGCACAAGCTTGCACACATGCAATATGCTGTATATTACTCATAATATCGAATAACTACTGTGAAAGCAACTTATTTACCTCGTTCTTTCAGATTTAATTTACATGCACATCATAAACTAAAAAATAGTCCCTTGGTCATACCTCACTATTACGAGCTTCTCGTTATATGCCATACTCGTTACACGGGGCTTTTACTGTAATATCCTTGAAATAAGCCATGCCTCAATCAAACCCTTGATAATAACTAAATGATCATGATATACCATTCAGCCAAAAAAAAGATGAAATGCCCTTGTTTGGACTCCATTACCCCAACACCACTATAATTAGGGATGTGTCGATTCTTGATACCACAAATTCTTGGGGATTGGTATTGGTATCAAGAATTGATTGCCTAAAGTTGATACCGATAATGGCGATAAGTATACAAAACATGACTGGTAAAATCTGACTTCACCAACAATGGTTGCCACGGTGATGACCATATTTTTTCCTAAACAAATCAGTTACAGAGTTACAGCAGCATACAGCAGTTTCTGCCATAAATAATTCTTTAGCTCATTTCTGCTTTCGGTTTTGCCTTTAAGCAGTACAGGTAGCTGCTATAGGGTAACAGCAACTGCCTGTACCCACCTACACCTCTATTAATTTTTTTTATCTACCTCGTGAAAACTATCAACACACAAAGCGTAATATTAGGTCTGTTTACCATTTATAATTTAGGTAAGTGTTTTTATTTTACATTATTAATAATTAATTAATAAATAATTAATTATATATCATGTAAAAATTAAAAGTTATGACATGGCAGTCCTATTATTTTGAATTTATAACAACTTTTTTATCTGATACTAACATGTTTTGCAATTAAACATGAAATTTGTTATTAAACATGATTTTGTAAGAAAAAATATAAAACTATTATCAGTTTTTATTTTTAGAATGTCATCAGAAGTTTTTTCCCAAAGTAAATTGTATATTCAAATATTTGTATTGTGAAATTGCTTTCTTAGATTTCATGGAACATGTTTACAATAATGTACAGGAAACTAGGTATATGGATACAATGTATAGGTCAATGGTATAGTTATCGAGAATCAGTTTTTCAGGAATCAGAATTGAGAAATTTTGGTATCAACTCATCTCTAACACTATACATCAAATTACCGTATTTACTTGTGTAAGCTGTGCACCTTTTTCCCGAAAAAGCCGGTGAAAAAATGGGAGTGCACAGCTTACACGAATCCTTCAGATTTTTGTGTAAGCCGTGCACCATTTTTCCTCAAATTCCTGTTGTTTTTTCTCCTAAGCTTCGCATTCTGTGAACATATCGACGTAATTGATAAGTATGGTCTTGTAGAAAATCGTAAATTGTAAAGTATTCTGAAATTTCAAAGTAATTAGTAATAAAAATCCATGTTTAACAAAGTCTGAGCATACAACGGCACTTGAAGAAACGCTAGATCTGAAACACCACTTGACAAAGCAATAGATTTATTGTGTATTACAACACATTGTAGCACTGATATGTATTTAAATCTACTGTATCCAGTAAGCTGCCGCAAGGGGGAGGGCATCTTTATGCCTTTTCAAAATCGTAACTGGAGTTTGTTTCGGTATCATGTATCTGTAGCAACATTTTTACATAATAGATAGCTCCTTTTGGATACACATTAAAGCTACATTGCAAAGACACGACAAATAATTTTCTACATAGTGGCAATAGCCGTATGCTCAGAGATTATACCTTCTTACTATCCGTGCTATCCACTCCGAGCGTGGGAGTAGTAAACAAGTTCGAATTGATCATTTAGCATGTTAAAATAATTTGCAATTATTACCTTGAATTACTATTGCTAAATGAATTCTGATGTGAAATTGCGATCGTTCCTGTGCGTACAAAACTACATATTATAAGAAATGCCAAAAAAATAGGAAATCGAGCAGCAGGAAGGAAATATGGTGTATCTGAATCTAGCATGATGAAAACTAAAAATGGGAACCTTTATGATATGAATATTCATTATTGATTTATGATTCTAAATCGGGATTGTTTTTCTTTAGTTTAATAAGAATTACGTTATTTAATCGGCTTAGTTTTTTCCATGTGTTCCCAAGACTTCCTGGTGTTGTTAAATCGTCCCAGTACACAGCTAATATGAAGAGAGCAGCTGAGACCACTGCTATCACGTACGGATGGCATTCTGCTTTTATTTTTTGATATGCCAACGGATTTCCATAATAATAGAGTAATCACGGGTTGAAATTGTATATATTTCTGCAATTATTTCAGTTGGATTTATTTTGAACAGATGCCATTTTTATAGCTGGATGATGTGATTGTATGTAACTGTGATTACTGTGGAATGCTACGAGAACCAGATGCACAGTAAAAGAGGCCATGCATCGATGCATGATGCAATGACGATCGTGATGATATTAACACGTAATCCAATTAATTAATGATAAAGACGTACAAGTAATTTAGGCACAGCATTTCTATTAAAGAACGTGCATTCATGTTATGACAAAATGATGCAAACTCAAGGGCAAAAAAATATTTTTTGATAGAAATAATTTTTTTCCTCACAAGCCTGCCCAAAAATAGGAGTGCACGGGATACGGGAGGGCACAGATTACACGAGTAAATACATTATACTGATATTCCACTGAAAAAAATTTCATACCTCCTTTTTGAGTTGAGCTCCAAGTTTCCTTCCAGCTTCCACAAAATCAATGAACGTAACTTCTTCAGGATTGATTGTAGCTAATGTCTCAAGCCATTCCTGTTCCACAAGCCCCATCTATAAAAGAGAAATTCAAAAACATCTGACATAATATGACAGTATAATAATAAATAGATGACAAAACTACCCAACTTCACTTTTTATATCTCATTTGCAATTCACTATTCACTATGGAAACACAGGACACTAAATTATCAGTGAGTATTTGGGGTAAGCTACATTAGGGCATTTGATGTTAGGGATAAGCATGGAGTGTGACAGACTACAAGGAAGACAAATTAGGAGGTATTGTATTTGCCAGCATATAAGATATCCTTGTTTCCCCTCAAAATACACATTGAATATGTGGAGCATCTTATGAAACACTAACCAAGTACATAAAGAATTGAAATTTCAGTAGACCTAAAGCATCTTGGTTTATAGCAATAAATTCACATGTACTAGTACATATTCTATTGAATTTTGTCCTTTTAGGAAGGAGTAGTTTTGAAACAGATTCCATAAATTATTTCCCTGTTCCAAAAAATTGAATGTTTAGATTTGAGATCAAAAGTCACTCAAATGCAAAAAATTTTAGTTAAGTATGACAGACACATATGCGGTTCAGCCATGATGCAATGACCGACTTCTCGATTCAATTCCCTTTTTGTTCAATTATATTACATCCTTTTAACCCCTCTTTTACTGTTTGAAATATTAAAGACATATACAGTAAAACCTTGTATTTACGTTATCGGAATTTACGTTTTCCTGCAATTTACAATGATTTTATTGGGTCCTATCCAATTTCCTATATCTCCAACATATGTAGAACCCCATATTTACACCACTACTTTCCCATTTTCCCTCTGTTTGCTTTAGATGCGGGTAAGAATGTGTTAGGTGGTCTTTTTAGGTCCCCACAAATAGGAAACTCTTATGTCATTCCTCTCAGGCCATAAGGCAAGTTCCACCATCACTGATTACTATAGAATTAATGATTTAGTACTCAAGATTTAGACTATTAGCATTATAATGCTAATATTTAATATCAAGTTCACAAACCAAGCCAATTCTCTTCCCAGCCCACGTGACAACATGAGTAATTTTCCCATCTGCCAGAGGTCGTCCAGTCTCATTATCAATCACATTGGACATTAGCCAGGGAAACTTGGTTTGCTCCACCCAGTCAGCAAGAACTTCCAATCCAAAGTCTGTAATAGAAAGAACAAAACATCTTAATACAAATACATGTATCAAAAATTTAGTCAGTTAAGGCATTAACGTATCTGAAAAAATACATCAGAATGCTAGAGATACATAAAGTATATTATCTGTACCCAAGAATTTCACAGATACGTAGGTAATAATGTTTTAAAATTTGATTTTTCCTCATGGTTACCATTCAAAAAATAAAACAGAGCCCAAGCAATTTCTTATTGGTATTGAACAAACTCAACACTTCACATCATCATGCATATGAGAAAATTATAACAAAAAATAAATACAGGGGGAATAAAATAACCATCATCCAGGAACCAATTTCCAAAGAGCTCCAAATCTACAGATCAAGATAATGTTTTGTTTGTAATGTGATGGCCTCAGAAAATCCAACTACTACATACAAGCAAAACTCAGGACTGGTCAAGGGTACATATGACAAAATGTTGCCATTGTTGAGATAACAGTTTAATCTGAATAGGGCTCTTGGTGTGTACTTACAACTTAAAAGTATGCGGGGGCAAGCTTAGCCCAACAACTACTCTAATCAAATCTCCATTCCTTAATGAAACTGGTTTATATTCATAGTTTCTAAGGATAATCCTAATTGAGGACTAAAATATTTCTCTTGCAACTTAAAATTGCATCATAAAAGCATGAGAAACTATTCAAGAAAGGAAAGTAGGTAATTTGATTAAATTAAAATGTTTATCTTATAGGAAGGCATCAATAATTAATCCTCATTGACCGTAAGGATAAACCTCATTGTTTTCATTTACCGAAGTCATGATTTCCAAATACAGCACAATGGGTCCCACATTCATTTAAAACAGGTACCATCTGTTCACCTTTGGTAAAAGTACTCACTGAAAAGAAAACATGAAGCCAATTTATAACATTTGTAATTTAATTAAACCACCAAAAGTTTACACAATAACATTCAGGTACCTAAGAATCAGTATATTAGGTATCACCATATATAACTGTACTATTAACTAATAATTGACACAGTTAATGTTAACTCAATAATCAGAAACTCTGACAATCTTATTATGCAATGAAACATGATATACATATAGAAACTCAGCCTTTTGAACCACTCTACCACATACTGACGACTACAATATTTAACTACTATTACCATCTACCCAAACCGAAGCCTGAATTGAATTTCAGGTGACCAAGGAAATTTCATATGGTTTCGGAAAATATTGAATTTTCAGGTTACATTCTAGTAAGAATGATAACAAGTACAAGAAACCATGAATTCATACTTAATCTCAGCTATACATACGATAAGTAAAATAATGACAGTCAATCTGAAAGCAAATATAATGAGGCACTGTAGATTAATGTGCTTCTTTGATATTTTGATATATCTCTAAATCTCAATTAATTCCAATGATATAGAACTTTTTATTTCTGCATGTAGAAGCAATGCATTATTAATTAATAAGCAATGCATTATTAATTAATACGTATACCCTCCCAAAATTGTCTCAGTAGAGCTAGTTTAACCTCTACATATAATTTAAGGGTTGCAAACTAGCCACCAGTACCTTAGCAGAGTCAACTGCTGAAATGCAGAGTCAACTACAGAATAGCAGAATTTCCACAGAAAAAAATACAGTATCACACTACTACTACAGTATCACCACAAATGATTCCAGCAACAGACTTGTCAGCAATCCTAGGTATGACAAGTGGTAACTCTTTATTTACATAGAATAAATAATACAATAAAATAAAGTAAAAAATACTAAGTAAATGTTTTAAATCCTGTCTTGTGATTTTTAAAAGCACCAAACATTGATATCCAGAAAACCATGTATTTATGTACCTGCTTGAAACTTGTAATGAGTCTCCAGCCTATTCTACGTTAGCCTATTTGTCAAAAAGCAAATCTGATGACCGAAAGAAGATTTTATTGAGATGCCATTTCTCTTCAAAAAATAATGTACGGTACTAAACTCAACCCCTCTATGAACATTGCAAGATTAACTACCACTTAATTGAAGTAAGACGGCTTTCAGGCATTACTCTTACTAAACATATTCATTGACGACAACAGTTAATCTAGCCATTCTGCTAGTATCTTCAGGTTGGGAAGTGATGACACTTGCTTAGCCCATCCAATATCAGTCCTGAGCCCTTGAATGGATCTGATTGGCTGAATGGTCCACCATGAGGTTTGATTTGTAATTTATTTGACATGCATTATACAGTAGACTCATCCTCCTGGTTGCAGTTTAAGGAGTTTCTCACTATCTCCATGGCTTCATAGTTCTGCGTGCAGTAGCAGCAGTCTTTACTGCGAACTATCCTCACTTTCTAAAAATCAACAGCATGGCCAAGTTACAGATGCACATGGTAAGATGAAGAGGTGAAACTGCTTTTCTGTTGCTTTTGTTCTCCTGTGTTGGAAATGCTGCATTGGAAAAAATTGTTATCTGCTCAATGTAGGAAATGCCATAAGTAAGCAAGTAACACCTTACATTATGATTGGAAACAACTTTTACTATACTTTTTGAGGTTCCCATGAATATATGGTAGAACTACAAATGTCACGGTTTTTTTGACTAGCAGATTCTTCCTCTAGCTCGGCAAGGCTGTGCCTTTTTCTTTCCCATATGACTGTAATGACACAAAGTGCACTTCTCTCTCTCAAGGGATTCTTTGGTATTTTGTATATCTAAAGCTGTGATGAGTGCGAACAACTATTTTCTTTGTAGCATTTATTTTTACAGTTCAATATCAAGTGTATGAAGATTAATTGGCTCATTCACCGATGTTAATGCATATCATGCAACTGCTTTAACATACAAATTTGCTAAGACATGGCAAATGTCTAGCCATGCTGACTTGGGCATTTTAGCACGTGCCAATTATAGCTTCACCAAAATATTTTAATTTTGTAGATGGAGTAATGTAACTAACAATGATCAGCCACATACCTAAACGAATTTACTAAGTTAATACCTTGAATTTTACCTGATAAATGACCTATGTTAACAATTTTAAATTGAACTGCTGATGACACATTCAACAAAACCTATTAGCTTACGTAAGAGGAGATAGAGCTGTAAATAAATAGGTACATATGAATACAACCATCCAAGGAAACTTCATACCCAAACATTTAAAGTAGTAACTATACTTTATTACATTTTCTATATGCTAGCATAAAAAAACCTTCAGCCATTCATCAATTTTTTCAATGCATTGGAATGCAATTGCAATGGAAGCACTACTACTTTCAGAGTATTTTCATGATTTATCTTTGTGTGCAATGAAGTTATGTGGGCACTAAACATAACCATAATTTTCCATAACTTCCATTATTAAGAGGTGAAAACATATTAAATAACATTAATTACCACAACGAATGTATGAAAGAAGTAGAACATCAAAAGACTAAATGCCTATATTTATATTTCAGTACTCCAATTACTCAACCAAAGCCTTGATACTTCGAACAGCCAATTCAACACTTACAGCCAAGCACAATAAGGCTCAAACAAATCTGAAATCTATAAGCTACTAAATGTCTAACCACCAATCTCACCCAAGTTATCACTGACATAATACATACTAGTTTACCATTTTAAATTTTCAAAAAATACAGATTCAACAATCCATTCATGAACATTTTTTCTTAATTTTTCAAAGTTACATTTGAAAGGCACTTACATATGCTAGGGGAAAATATGTCCCCACTGAAGAGAATTAAGGGTTGAAGATGTGAAAATGATTTAACAGCTGAGCAAAATCTTGCCGCCCCTCCAACAGGCTCTCCACTTGTTCCAGATTCTATATTGTAAACATCATTATAATGAACAATGGTTAGAGATCCTGATCCCTGAGTCATGTTGTTAGAAATTGAGGATAAAGTCCGCAAGCCTGCTTGCTTAACTTCCAATGAAGCCTGCAAATACAAATATCAGAGCAAAGTCAATTTCATTTCTTCCACTCATCAGCAGAGGTATATACATTATTTTTTCCATTTTTATAAAATTACATATACACAGCTGAAGCCAATCAAAATTATAGAGCATGTTACAGCTTGTGGTAGCCTTTATAAATTTATATTTTTACATTTAAAAGTATGGCTTTATTGAAATGATGTAATGATTGAAATAAGCAGAAAGAGATCTGAGATGGAATATGATTGAAATGAATCAATATTTAAAACTTTATTCAATGTAACTCCAAACACTTACTCATTAATTACTAGCTACTAATTTATAATTATTTACTGCTATACATTTGGAAGATCACAACTAGTTAAAAATTCAGTACCCCAAAATTAACTAATCGAAAATATTAAATCCTACCATAGAGTTTTCCCATGCACCTTCACAACTGAGTATGAACCAAGGTATGCAAGTCAATGTGTAAATGGCATAAAAGAAAGTGAAACCTTATTCTACATTTTATCTTTTAGGTCATGCAAATCTTCAACCCTTACCAAAAATATGTTTCAATACGATGAACAATAGAAAACAACACTTTATCCCTTTAACTCAACTTGAGAGATTGCTAAATGCAATAAGATATTTACATTCACACATCATCAAGCCAGGACATAATCTACCCTGTTATCCTACTTCATTCTACTCCAGCTCTGCATTCACTAGTAGTTCACTTCTTCCCCTTTTTTCATTGCTAGCAATTCACATTGCTAGGTATGTATGTACTTAAGAGCCCTACTGAAAGATATGCACGGTATTCTTGCAATTTTAAATTGTAAAAAGAAGGAATGATGGTTTTAAAATGAGTTTTGACCCTAAAATATTAAGAATACAAGATTATATAGATAAATGATTTTACACCAAGCAACAAAATTTTTAAATTGTACCCCAAATCTATATAAAACAGTTTTTACTCAGGATAATTATCTTGTTTGACTTAATTACCTTGATCAAGAAATGCTTCAACTACCACTTCAGGCCCCAAACAGCCAATTTGAAATAGGTTAGTTCAGTTCTACTTCATTAAAAGGAGTGAACCTTTCAACTTCATGACTATATTCTCAGAGATTTTATTTCGGCTAGAGCTAAACTGAAGGTAAATCACAATCAAAACAGTGCATATTAGAAGTTTTACGTAAATAAGTATCCATACATGGTAAATGACAAGTTCCCCAGCTTCCATTCAAACTCTCACAAAACAGACACAACATGGGTCAGTATAATTACAGAAGTCACAACAAAAAATATTTCATGCTCAATAATTGCGAAGATAGCATTATGAAAAAATAGTATTAGTACTATCTACAAATATTAAGGAAAGTGTAGTAAGTATTTAAGATCATGCCAATAAAAATGTTTCTAATTAATATAAACAAAATTACTGTAGATTTTGGCTGAAAGAACATGTACAGGACCAATCAAATTCCAAACAAACGCAATAATAGGACAAATGATTATTTTTTGCAACACTGGAGGGCACTTACACTCAAGAACTGAATATAAAAATAACAAATTAATTGAACAATTTAATCATAAAATAAAAGTAGCAATTTTAGTAATTTGTTATTTGATATATAAATTGAGAACAGTGCATTCAAAATTAACAAAAATTTTAAACTCTATAACAAAAGTTTACATACTATTTTTACATCCATACATACAAGAGTTTCATCAAAGGAGGTAATAATTTTTGTATTTTGCCATGTAGACATTCAGCTTAGAAATTAGAATCAAAACTTTCATAGTCACAACATAAATGCTTGAAAAAAGGATTTGAATGCACATTGAGGGAGGATGAAAGGTAAAAACTTTAAGTGTTCCACAGGTTAAAGAGATTTATTTCGGCATGCTTCACTTCAATGAAGCATTATCAGGCACCTTAACTTAAAACAAATCAGCCTTGCCCATTTGGTGCCTACATGTTACAAATCTCTTCCCTTAGTTTTCAGTTCTTGGTATTTACTTTTAAAGTGCCCATAATTATCTCTTCTCACTAGTAAAGTTCACTGATAAAATCAGAACAACAAAATTACTGGGAAAAAATTTCGGGGGAGGCTGAAGCACCTGGCTGTGTGCCTGTCAGGCACATGTACCTGATGATGCTTCAGTGAAGTGAAACTTGTCGAAATAAATCTCTTTAACCTGTGGAACACTTAAGTTTTTACCTTTCATCCTACATTATGGAATTCCACTAAGTCTTGACTTCTACCATCCACTGTGCATTGAGGGAGGTTACAAATGATAGAAGAGCACTCTGATAGAGACCTCTGGGATATGTGGGTCAAAGAAATTATATAGTTGTGAAAGCCTACCATTGCATAGGTTGCAGTCAAGGGGACTACATATGCCCGCAATGCAGTTTGAGAAGCTTCTCAAAATGGTTCACAGCTCAAGGACACCCAAACTACTTAAATCGTTAAATATTGTTCACTTTGTAGTTATATTTGGAAATTTATCCCTTCTCTAATCTTCAGCAGGAAAAATTTCAGCCTAATTTTTTTCCCCTCAGATGTCCAAGTGACGTACAATGAGTTATCTTTGCTGTTATGGGAGACAGTCGTTCTTGCTCATGGAAATTCCGGTGAGAATCCACTCGAGGTTGATAAAACTTTCTTTCAAGTCAAACTGTGTTCCCTCTTTTCTATTTCTTTTTGTAAATTTACCCTCAGTTTCCCACATTTTGACGAGCTCTCTGCTGCTTTTAGTTCCCTCAAATATTTACTCACGTGTAGAATATAACCACATCTGACTTTGAGCTGTGGAAAACAGCATTTGATGGGTGGATTTTGGGAAAACGTTTCCGTGATCACGTATTACGCAAGTGTGTCATGTGAGGAAGTGGATTTGATTAAAAAATTCATTTTACTGCTGAAAGTTATTTTTATCTGGGCAGAAATTATGTCTACAATTTGAAGGTGGAAAATTCAGTGGCTGGTGCAATGGATCGAACACACATTGAAGAGGTACATAGAATTGGGTGTGTAGTTTTTAGCTGGGTGGTAAAAAAATTGCTACCATTTAACGTAAGATCTTACCATGCCTTTAGGTTGAATTAAAAAAGCAAAAGAAGCAATTTTAGCAATTTACCACTGGTAACTTAGAAATGAAATTTATGCTAAACTTTCACCTGTTCAATTTAAGTTCTAACCAGACATTCTAGTCTTAGGCTCAAAAATTTGACTTCATTTTACTCATGAATTTAATTATGCTTTGCCTGTTTTTATCATAATACCAGATGTTTGACTTTACGTGGGTGACACTACTCTAATGAAAGTTTCTGAATTACTTGTAGATTGGTGCTTCTCTTAGCTTCTTTTTTGCTATGCGTAAAGCACTCTTGCTAAAGAGCCTTTTAATATTTTATTAGTTTTCTACTAGTGAATGCAGGTCTAAATGGACACTTAATTCTCCCACACCCCTGTACTGCTCACCCTCTTCAGCCCCTCATACTTCCCACCTCAAATCACTCCATCCAAGCAACCCATTCTTCTCCTCTCTTTACACAGCTTACCCAAAATTCTTCCCTCACTCACGCCCTTCAAAACACCGTCGCCCTTAATTAACTTCTTCATCCACACTTTCGGCATTCTCCTAATTTCATAAATCAAATTTCTTTCCTCTCCTATCTTTTCCAGCACTTCCTCGTTCATCCTCCTATTGACCCACTTTACTTTCTCTATCCATCTCCATACCAACATCTCAAGACCCAAGTCTAGTTTCATATTTTTTCGGCAAAGCCCAGGTTTCTGCACCATATAGTGCCACAATACTAAAATACAGTCAAGCCTTTTTATAACGAAATTGAAGGGGCCGAATATTTACTTTGTAATAACCAAACTTCGTTATATGTGGACATGTTTTTCAGAGCGTGTCAATGACGGGGAATAGCCTTCACTTCGTTATAACTGGAACTTTGTTACAAACAGGTTTGATATAAGTGGGCTTTACTGTTGTACAGGATATACTACCTAAGATGAAGAAACCTATGAAGATGCCATGACTTGGCAATGGGAGGCCACCAACAATTATGCTTCCTAGCACCCAGAGGAGAGGGAGGCAGCTCTTCTTCACATGAGTGAAGGTGGACACCACAGTAGTCGGTACAGTGACACTCCTTTCACTACTGGCATGGTAACGTTTACTTTAACGGCTGTAGTACTGCGATGTGGAAGGCAAGTGGAAACCACCACATTATTATCCCAAGGAGTTGAGGCTACTCCACTCCTTTCTTCCTTAACATGGCGAGATGGAACCCTCTCAAGTAAAATATTCCGGAGGTAAAACAGTCTCCATTTGGATCTCCGGGTGAGGTCTACCCGAGAAAGTACATCAGTCAAGTGTGATAGTCGTTTTAGGGTAGGAACGTGGAACATGCGATCACTTCGGACTTGCGGGAGGTTAGAGAAGCTTAAGGTGGAAATGCAGAGGATGGACCTCGATGAATTAGGAATCAGTGAAATGAGATGGCCCCAAGGAGGAGACTTCTGGAGTGGAAGTTATAGAATTATTCACACTGGATCAAAAAATGGAAACAATGGAGAAGGCATAATGCTCAGGAAGAGTGCAGGACTGCGCATGAAGAGCTTCCTGCAGTACAATGAAAGAATAATAATGGTGAAGATCAAGACCAATCCTGTAGATACTGTAGTGGTGCAGGTTTACATGCCTACAACAGACTATGAAGATGAAGAAGTGGAAGACATCTATGAGGATATCACGGAAGTAATAAAGCACATAAAAGGAGAAGAAAACTTAGGAGATTGGAATGCTGTTGTATGCGAAGGTAAAGATGGAAGAATAACAGGAAATGGTTTGGGACTCTGGGGCTGAGCTTAAAGCCACCGAGTGAGTCCACCGGGTTGCGGATAGTGGGTCGACCTCCAGATATAGAGGTTAGCTGTGAGATAAGCGAGTTAACTTGTCGAATAAGCAGTCATGGACAAAAAGTGGCGGCACTCCAAAGTGGTATTGGCTGGGTAAGATTAGCCTTCAAATGATACAGAAACCTGTGAAGATGCCATGACTTGGTGACGGGAGGCCACCAACAATTATGCTTCCTAGCACCCAGAGAAGAGGGCAGCAGCTCTTCTTCACATGAGTGAAGGTGGAGACCACAATGGAGACACACAGAAATTGCCGGTAGAATTGCCCAAGCGAAAAGGGCATTTTACCAGAAGAAGATTCTGCTTACAGCTGAAGCTCCAGGCTGAAAGCATTTTAAAGGTGGTGCTACCGAACAATGACGAAGATAAAATGAATCGATCGAGTGACAAATGAAGAAGTCTTAAGAAGAGTGGGAGAAAAGAGATGTCTACTGAAAACCTTGAAAAGAGGACAGGACAACTTAATAGGCCACATCTTAAGACACGATGGCCTGATGAAGACAATCGTCGAGGGAAAAGTGAATGGGATCAATAGAAAGGGCAGACCTCATATGAGGTATATGGAGCAAGTTGTGAAGGATGTAAAAGAGAGGAGCTACGTCAATATGAAGAGGTTGGCCGATAGAAGAATCGAGTGGATGGCTGCGTCAAACCAATCCTAGGATTGTTGATAAATGATGATGATGATGGCTTGGGAAACCGTATTGAGAGAGAAGACGACTTTTTTTCTTGTCGAATAAGACAATCTTTTGAATAAGATCGAATAAGACTGAATAAGACAAAACACAAGTTGGTGGTGGCAAACACATTGTTTAAAAACCACCAAAGGAGAAGATATGCCTGGAAAATGCCCAGAGACAGAAGAACATTTCAAATTGACTAAATTTTAGTGAAACAGAGATTCAGAAACCAGGTAAAGAACTGCAAAAGCTACCTGGGTGCAGATATCGACAGTGACCACAACTCAGTGATGATGAAATGACACTTAAAACTCAAGAAATTGAAGAAATCAATAAAGAATGGATGGCAAGTAGAGAAACTAAAGGAACCTCAACAACGGCTAGCTTTTCAGAAGGCAGAGGAAAAAAAATAGAAGAGGATTTGACTATGAAATCAGTGGAAGAGAGATGGGAGAACATCAAAATCAGGAAACAGGAAGCAGCAAAAGAAGTTCTGGGGAGAAGAAAAGTTGTCAAAAAGAAGCCATGGATTACAGAAGGAGTCTTAGAATTGATTGAAGAGATAAGTAAATATAAAATGTGGAAACTGAAGAAGGGCAACTTTGCTACAAAAGAATCAGGAATGAAATAAACTGTAATGCGAGAAAAGCAAGGGAAATATCTACGTGAAGATGTACAAAGTAACCTCGCAAATGGAAACATGGAAGTTGCCTACAGGATGGTGAGGAATCACTTCAAGGAACGGGCTGCAAGATGTAACAGCATCAGGGACAAGAATGGAGAACTCTTGATGGAACATGAGGATAAAGTGAAGAGATATAGCTCAGCTAGGACTATTTTTCAAGACAATTAAATGGTGAAATGAAAAAGCAAGTCCATGTGATTTTCTTCAATTTCATTCAAGGCATTTGATAAGGTTCCTCACAGCATGCTAATATTCAAGATCTGGGCATGTGGAAAAAAAGAAGAAAATTCTAAGTGGATAAGGGACTTCTGCACTTATGATGATGAGAAAGTAGTAAACAATGGAATCGATATATTTAACGTAAAATTCGGTATTCCACAAGGAAGTCATACTGATCTTGTGTTATTTCCATTTACATCAACCATTTCATGGACAAACATTCTGTAACTTCAGATTATTTGTGGATGATGTGGTTGTTTAATTAGAAAGATGTACAAAAATATTATGAGTCACCCACAACCAATCTTAATTCAATCTATTCTTGCTGTCAAGACTGGGAGCTAGAGCTAAATCTAAAAAAACCACAAATGCACTTCTGGCAGCCAAAGTTACAACAACCTCCAAATTGCTAGGAGACTAGACAAGTATGGCAAGTGAAGTTAAATATCTAGGCATACTTACGGATGGGGGAATCATAATCAAAATATCTGGTGCCCTGCACTGTAAAGACTGGGATTTATCAAACAAATTGTGGAAAAGTGTTCAAGGGGAAAAGTAAAAGGAAGATGTTATTTCGCACTTGTAAGGACTCACCTGGATTATGCATCAAGCATCTGAGATCCAATAAATGAAGATTTAATTTGGAACTAAAAAGTTACATAGGAAAGCAGCAAGTTTTGTAGTGAACTCCTATGACTGTAGAGAAGTTTCACTTGGCTGCTGGAAAGGCTTGGTTGGGAAACCCTAGAGACTAGAGGGTCCATCACAAAATCAAGTTTACTCAAATAGTTCAAATGACACCTATACTAATATGTCGCTGCAGACATAATCCCACCCCCACGCTACACCTGCAGGATGGACAGAAGAGACAAATTAAGAGATCAACTGTACGACGGAGAGATACAAGAATTTGTTCTTCCCATGCACATTACAAACTATAACACAAACCAGGTGGAGTTCTTTCAAACACATTATGCACAATTCTTCATTGTTAATCAACAATATTTTTTTCTTCAGCTAAACCGAACCTCAGGGCTGGTGACTGACCACCTCCTGTCACACACCCTAGTAGTGGATTGAGGATATTATTTAGATATAGTGTGATTTCAATCAACCAGTGGTCAGTTTTCAGTCACACTGGTCACATGGCTAAGGCTAAGACTCACATGACTAAGGTTGAATCAATCATAAACAACACTTTATATGGGCACAATATTGATGCTGGGGTTGCAGCCACTTTTGATTTTGTATTGCACATCAGGCAGTTGTTTAGTTGATAAGAAAACCATGAAAAAGCATGCTCACAATAGTCCTGAAGTCATTGAGTGATTTGATCAGGCATAAACTCAGTCTTAAACATCTCAAATAACTCTTTAGTATGAATGCTACTAAGTACTATCCTATTAAAATCATTGTTCTTACTCCACAAAACCATCTGTGGCTCATGAAGAAAAAAAACCAGCGCAATAGGAATCAATACTTTTGTTATATAAATTAGCAAATTAAAAAAACTCTCAAAAGAAAAATGTGGACAAGCTATTAAGAATCTCGGGGAATTTTAAAACTTGAAGTCCATTATGAACACATTATCCAGTTTTTGAAGAATTTTACACATTATGGTCACAAGGAACTCTTGAAAACCAAAAACCGAACAAAAATCCACCCAAATGTCTTCCTTTAATTAATGAATGGGATTATTCTGTGGCAAAGAAATCAGTAGACCCTTGTTCTAAGGAGAATGGGAGGGGGGCAGGAAAATTAATATGGTTGGGGAGAATGTTAGCAAGTTTTGGGAGAATGTGTTACAAAGATACCAAAATACAAGACTTCTACTAGTCTCTCCAATAAAACAGGAATATGATAAAATGTTATTTTACCAACATTTCATGTAATCCAAAGGATTTCACAAATTATTTTCTGCAGGTTCATAAATTGTTGCGTGCATAAAATATTATGACCACTACTCCAAGTGCAAAGCACCGCATCGAAAAAAGCTTAGCCCTAATATGGAACAAGTTGCAATCTCTATGAGCCTACATTAATATTTGACACTAAAGTTTTTAAAATAGTATTAATAGCAAAATTTTACATCATGCAAGACAACAGGCAATATGTTGCACCTTAATTTTCACAGCATATGTATTTTTTTAAAATGAATAATCCTTTCATTACCACTTGCAATCTTCACAGAAGCACTAAGTGGTGATCTTTAACCCTCTTAGTGCTAACCTTTCTCCTGGGGTACTAGCGAGAAATGAGGATACTTTAATACAATGTAGCACCATAGGAAAAAGAACATTATGAAGCTATTGTTATAAATATCCAAATGTGGTTTTTTTACATTACTTATGTTGGACTAACTAATAACTGCACAATTTTTTTACATTGACTGAAAAATAAATATTATTGCTGTGTGTACATAAAGTTGAACAATATATTGCAGGTGGAAAGTGCGGCGGGCCGATATATCGGCCCACCACACTCTCCACCCGTGATGCAATAGCCGATATATCAGCCCGCTGCACTAAGAGGGTTAATAAAATATTGCAAACGATTGCAATGATTAATACCTTGCACATTTGGGAAACACATTCAAAATTGCACAGAAAGATATTAAAAATTAGATTTTTCAATGTGCTGTTAGCAAAAAGTGTTCTGCAGTGGCTTTTAGGCCTAATTTGTCATTTGCAATAGCTGCAATTGATGCAAACTGATTTTTCACTAACTTCTTTAGGAAAAAGGTATGTCTTGCCTGTCAGAAAATGCTGTAATTACTGTTCCATTAGTATATTAGTATAGCCAAGGCACTTATTTGACAGAGAGACCCATATTCTTGCAGCATGGTTAATGAAGGAGTTACAAGAAAGATTTCTTAGCCGTGCAAAGCTTTTGGCTTGTTAAATTTGGTATTATTTCACATTTTTCATGGCATGATGGACAACAAGAACAAGATTCAAAATTTTTATCCATAATTTTGAAGCATTTTATACACACACACATGTCTTACATTGATTCTTATGTCAGTCCTCGAATACTCAGAGCAGAAAAATCACTACATCAATACAGATCATGTTTCAGAAGTTTAAGCACTCCATCTTCTTGATGATCAACATTCACTGCACAGAAAAATCCAAAAATATACATAGGACATATAATATTTTGCTTGACTAGTATGCCAACACTCCTTCAATCTATGACAGCACCTGTACCTTTAAATACTCATTCAACACATCTACCATGAGACCACAGTTTCTGTGAGGTGACCATTTTTAACTGAGGAAAAAAGCTTTCTTAACCTTCTTCAGATGAAATAAAACTTTGGTTCCCAATGTGCCTGCATAGTCAAAATGAAATGGCCAAAACAATTCCAGCCAGTAGAACTATGAGCAGGTATTTAAATGCTTTCTTTTAAAAGTTTATCACTGTGTCTGGTACCAGACATTTTCTTACTAGCCAAATATTTCTATTCTTTATGCCATAAACCATAAACCCAAAGAAAATCAGCCACTTTTGACCCAGAGTCATAAGTCTGCATATCTTGAAATGTTAGCATGCCATGAAGATTTGTACAGGATATTATGAAAAGAATTATGAAAAATGCCACTGTGGCCCAGTAACACTATCTTCAAGTGATGGTCATCTAGCATTATTCTTCCCTACATTTCAAAGAAAATACTAAATATGAATGGAAAAGCATTCTTGGGGGATAAAAAGCAGGCAGTGAAAGTGAATGGAGGGTGCATTAAGATATAATGAGAGGTTGATAGAAGATATACAGGGAGATCCAGTGATTTAATTGTAGGAACGGAAGAAAAAAGGTTATAGTACGTAAGAATCATGAAATGCTAAATAGGGTCTTAATAGTAGTGGAAACTTAAGTTTTGGACAGAAAGGAAAAGAACTTTAATAGATAAGGACATAATTGAAATTCAGGACCATTATTAATCCTATTAACAGAGGGCACCAAATGTTTCTGAACAATGTTTCCACCAAGTTTTTTTAAGTAATTTCATGGTTTCATGAGATGGCTTAAAAACATAAATTTAGGAAATATTTCCGTAAAATTACAAAACATATTTGCATTTTTCAATTGACTGACTGCTGGTAATTGACACATAAACAAAAGAAAAAAAACTCCATGGGAATGATTTCTTCAGGAATCAGTAGAGTCACCAGATTAATCTCCCAGTAACATTTCAATATTTACAATAGCACATACAATATCAATAGTAAATATAGATACAGGCATAAAAAATTTGAAGTGCATCGCCTCAACATTGACAAGGAAAATATATATGTGAAAATAACACATAAAAAAAAACTCACGGAGGAGTTAAATAAAAATTCATTACAGCAATACGGCAATCATTACATTGTTGTGGAAAGAGCTCTGACAAACTTAAAAGACAAAATAAGGAATTCTTATAGACATGCCTATAAAAACCATTACCCAAGAGTAAGATTCTAAAATGGCAATGACTTAACTAAATATTCAAAAAAGCGACAAGTTTCCTTTGTAGTCACACCACGTTGCCAAGAGAATGGAGCATACCAGAGGAATGAACTATGGTATTCCACCAAAAGATGGTTTAGCTATGAACAAATTTCATGAAGTCCAAGACCTAAAACCACATAAAATCTATAAATTACAGAGGAGGGTGTAAGTTTCTTTTCCAGGGCCTCAGATGGTTTCTCAGAAAGACAGTACAAAGGAAATCTCTCAGCTTGTGTTATCTCAGCATCTCCAAAGAGTAGGAGCATTAACCAAGGTCCACATTTTGGTAGGCAAGCTCTCTAATGAACAGACTAATATACACAGCCAAACTTCACTCATCAAATATTCCCTGTCTTCTTTTACAAGTTTCAAAATATACTGATGCCAAAATGAATCAAACATAAGAATTAGTGCAATTACTTAAGAGATTTTAGAAAATTCAAAATATAAATCCAAAAGTAGGGATATTATACCCCCTTTGGCGATAAAAATTAAATGCTGAAAACATTTGTCCATAAAATTGAATATTTTTAGGGGCATGCATAAAAACTGCTGCTTATTCATGAGAATAAGGATCTTATAACTCTAACTTAAATACGGACTCAAGACTAGAATAGATCACCAGGACACTCATGTAAAATTCCAGGAAACCATACAGAAATGATGTCATGAAGTTGGAGTAGGGTAACATTTCATTAGGAAAATTCAAACAAACCAGAATCGGAAAGGCAAAATTTGATCACGAAAGTACTTGAAGATCAGTCAAATATAGATAAGGAAGACAGTGAAGCTTCAAGAGGTAGTGAAGAAACATGTGATCCTGAATAGGTCATAAGAATTATGTAAGGTAACAAAAGATACATGTATAAACCAAACTGAAGCCATACTTGAAGTTGTCGAATAGACTGATGTGGAAAATAATTTCATATACTAGTTGACTTCAATGTTAATGTAAAAAAAATAATAGTACACACAACAATATAATATGTACGTACCTAAATTCTTGACCATCTTTACTCACTGATCATTGGAAAATCACTGGTTAAAAAGATGCACATTGTGATGCCAAAGATTACCTAACACCAAAATGACTATTTTATCAGGTTATCAAAAAAAATAATAGGTACCTGGTTAGACGAATTAAACTACACATTGGGATAAAACTTCTACAGAGCTTGGAATTACAGGGGTTTATATATTCTTAACCTTATGTATTTTATGCCCAAAAAACTTACTTTCACCAAAAAGGAATGGGGACCGAAAAGGAAATATGTAAACGCCTTTGAATTTTGCAACAAAGAATATAGGGAAAATAGAAAAAATTAACATTTACTAAACAGTGCTGCATTTGCATATTTATAGGCACTGCAAATACTAGCATTGGTATGGTTTAGCAGTTTACTATAACCGCGAGGTAATTACTTCCAAACTTTTAAACATTAATGCACATTTACAAAAAGCAAGCATGCTGCATTTGCTGAAAGTTGCCTGTTGACATATGTAATAACGAGTACAGATTGCTGCCTGCAAAATTTCAAATGTTGACTTATACCTGATAGTGTGAGGGAGATAGTTTGGTTGCGATACTTTCCCCTACAAATCGGAAACCAGATGCTTATGCTTCTACCACAAAATCCACCAACAGTCAGGAGCAAGATCAAGCAATGCACACTACTTACACAATAAATGGGTGAGCATGCACGGTCACCATATGAAAGATCATAACCTGCTTCAGCCATCCTACTACACTCCGCACTCCAGACGAAACTTCATCAGGCACTTCAAATGTGGACGATTCAACAAGGTCAGTCCATTTGGATCTAATAGCTGCTTGAGCTCCAAAATTTGCCATTTTGCAGCATCAAAAAGACCCTGCACCGGATTCACAAGCGAAAGATTGGAATATTAAAGTCTACTTGTTATTAAAAATTCCAAGTTTGGCATCGTGGAAATTCTTACGAGTAATATGGACATGAAACATCAAAATATCCTAACTGAAAGACGTTCGCCATTTTACTTCTTATACTCCGGGAAAGTAAAACAAGGAGATTGGAATATATCCCACAAGTATTCGTGAATGAAATTCTTTAAAACTTATTAATAACAGCCGCCTGTGAGAAATAGGTCGCCTTCCGTAAATGACCCAAAAACCTTTACCATCCACAACGATAGGTTAATCACACGGACACAGAGTTACCAGAAAACAAAACTTAGTCCAAGCAATACGTTAGATCTAACTCACCAAGTCAATTCAAAATAGAATTTCACCAATTTCACTATCACAACCGTTTCTTTCACGGTACCACAGGAAATATAGGAGCAGCCGATGCAGGATACTTGAGAGCTTTTACCTTCGTGGTGAAATTCTGAACTAGGTTATGCGGTGACTTCGACCTTCAAGTGTTCTGGTTGCAACCGTTTTTTACGCGCGTAAGTTTAAAAGCCATTTCAACTTCAACATTTGTACATTTCTCAAATATCTAACAATCGCCTGTTTAACAGACATAAAATAGTGGCATGGTTATTATTAATCTACACACTTCATAAGCACACGCAGCCAAATTATGTTCATTCCAACAGTAGTAATGACGCTTGGGCTAAGCCTGTAAGGAGAAACTCGCCCAAATACTGTAGGCGGCAGTTTCTACTTGTTAGTAGTTATAATCAAAGTGAAATCAAGATACCGTTATATTTTAATTGGATTATAAAGTGTTAATATTGTAGTGGTGTCATTTTATGGAAACTAAATAAATCATTGTGGTCTTATATTTAATGGTTATTTAACCAAAATATATCTGTCACAATAAATAATTTGGGAAAATATTTTGATGAAGAAGCAAACAGTTATCGCCACTTATGACGTGGTAGCCCAGTGAGAGTAGCGCTGGGTAAGATTTCCTGGGCATGAGAATTCCGCATGCAGCGCCTGAATATGTAGAGTTAAACCTCAGCTGTACAGATAGGTGGGGGTCTTTCTGAGAAACCTTATCCGGCATTGGTAAAGGAACGTACTTCTCCCCTACTCGGAACATATGATTTTCACGACTGCAGAATACTGAGTGAGTTCCTCCGCGCCAATCAGGATCACCGCGTTTAAACGCCAATTTTATCCACTCATAAAAATTGGAGGGAGCAGGCTAAGATATTTTACACGTTACAACGGAATGGAGATAATCTAAAAAGATGGAAAAGGCAGGTAAAAGTAGGGTTACGAATATTTTAAAGGAAGGTAGATGTTACAGAGACGATGAGAGAGAATATAAACTATGACTTTGGAATAGATGGCGAATATTTAGGCTCGTGCTAGCCAGGAAACTTGCGTTATTCAAAGGATGGAGATAGTGGTGATGGTAGTGATGATAGTGATGGTAGTGGTGATGAGTACTTACCCAGATAGCATGCAAGCTTACGACAAACTTGTCATAGGGTTGTCATAGGCTTGTTATGACAAAGTTGTTATGGCAAGTTTGCATCAAACTTGCTGTGGCATACTTTTACCATAACTAAAGGCTGTATTTCGGAGATTCTCTCGAAGAGGAAAGCGAACGCTGACATACTGTAGTATTTTCACCCAGTACCGCCTAATACTCCACATAATCTCATCGTTTCTCTCGTTGAGGTTACTGGAGGGGGCACTTTCAAGGGTAGATTATGTAAAATTCTACTAAGCAAATTGCATTACAGCTTGAATAAGTATTTTGATGAGAATCTCTAAATGTGTCTTTTAATTCTAATTATTTTTTTTTACATGTTAATCGTATATGTTTTTATGCTCGCACAATGTTTATACTTTTATAAGCTTGCTTTGTATACAGCATCATCGTATGTGTTTATGCCCGCTCTGCGTATAATATTATTAATTGTATATTATTCTAGCTCCCTTGTGCTACTATTGTTTTAATCTTATTGACGAGTTCTATGTTACAAGACCAACCGAACCGAACAATTAATTTATTATTATTATAAACTCTGCGGTGAAGCGTACATAACCAACATCGGTATCCTTGAGCGCTTGCGCCGCCTTGCGCATTTAGCCATGTCGTGCTACGATTTCGTGAATTTACCGTGAGCCACGTGCTTAGAAAATATCAAGTTTAAATGAAGCATGTGACTGGCGAGGTATTCTGAAGGTTCGTAAATACTTTAAAGTGTTTTTATTCTTCTGAAAATTATTATCTTTATCCACAGACTTACTGTCTGGCGGGAAAATGCAATGTTTATTTTTCACTTGCAGGTGTATTCCTGCTCGATACGGGTTTGCTCAATGGGAACAGTAATCGCCAAAATGGACAGAAATGGCCCTACCTTCCACCGGTAAGTTGTAAAATTGCATGAAATGGTGTTATTGCTTCAGTATTTCTTGAAATGCATGCTAACCACAATCTTATTAATATCGTATTTATTTCGTACTAGGGTAGGTTACACCTGTATCGGATGCATTCTAAAGTGAATGGTTGGTTATATTATGTTAACCAACAGCAGTAATTGAGTTATTTTATTTCAGTAACAAGTATCTAAGAAATTGTGACTATTGCATACCTTTATGGGAAGACATCGTCAGTCCTCGATGGACTGATTAGGGAAATCAAAGTTTTATGCAAGGTAGTAATTATGTTTGTGGAATATGTGTTCTTGTTGCATAGATGAAAGTAGTGAAGTGTAAACCGATATCAAAGATTAACTTTTATGTTAGATGGTCAATTAACAACCTTGGGCCTATGCTTTTTGAATTAGGCGAGGATATAGCTTAAATGAATGAACACACTTTCCTTCTTGCTTTTTATTTATCCCATATAGTAAGTTCTGTTGAGTGGAGTGTCTTTTAATTATGAGTAAGTTATTGTATTGTGCGTGAAAGTGAATTAGAAAATACGTGTTGTGCATTATTGTTACCTACTTTAAAAATTAAATTTTGTTGTGAAGTAACACTGACGAACTTTATCTAGCCTGTTTCATACGTCATGGACGAATGCATGAAAGATAAATGTTATATGATGTAAGGTATATTGATTGGAGATAAATGTGATTTCCTCTCGAATGGCTAATGGTATGGCATGAATGCCTCAAATGCTCATTCCTGAATGGATTTTGTATTTGATGTGTGTTGTTTATATGTTGTTAGAACCCCTCTTGAACTAATCAAGCCTAACAAAGTCTAACGAAAAATTGCATGAATTCTTCTGTGCCAGTGATATTTTGAGGTGGAACTTGTTTCATGGTAAAGCTAATTTTTGTACCTACCCAGGGTGCATTACTTCCTCAATGATACCTGAGATAGTTAACAGTATTTCTTTGTAAATTTTGAAGTGGTGAATTTTCCAAGTGTTGTTACCTTCTTATGAAGGAAACAGTGCTTTAATTCCCATAAATAACTAGTTCTTATTCCTTCTATAGCTTCTATTCTATAAGTTGCTTATTCCTTTGTTTGGTTTTCCTTGAAGTCGTGAAACTTATTTACCAGGTGTAACCATGTTTGATATTCACAGATGTAATGAATTTTCCTGGTATTTTTTCCAGTTATGGATGCAGAAAACTGTAAAAACACTGGTGAATCTGATGTGTGGTATGGATTTGTTCAGTGATGAGAATTGTGTATGCTGATTATTTCTTTGGAATCAAATGATGTCAGTATTAAGTTCTCATTATATCCTAATTGAATTTGATAAGAGGCATACTCATTCCACAATGGAAGGTAAGTTTGTTTTCAGTTGGAATAATGAAACTATTTACAGGTATAAGCTCGTTTGATGTTTACAGTTGCATTTAATTTTCTAGGTATAATTCGAGTTATGGATGCAGGAAACCTGTAACCCTGTTGATGCTGGTGTTAAAATGGATGTCTTCATTGATGAGGTATTTTTAAGGTGGTTACTTATCTGGAATGAAATAGAGTCAATATGTATTATGTTCTCATCAGATCCCTATAGCAGTAAATTTTTGTTAACATTCCAGGTACTAATTTATGGCGCAAGACTTTTAAGAAGTAGGCTATATGGTTTCTCTCCACACCTTCCTCTAAAGCTTCCTCATTGGTACAATCTGAATTCTTCAATTGCGTGGTTCCTAAATAGTCAGCCACCGGTCGCCTCAAAAACAAACAGGAAATAGAGCAACTCAACAGCATCGTTATACTTCTGCAGTCTCTGTCAAACCCCTCTGAAAGTAAGTTTTTCTAATTTTAATATTGTTTTTCCTTGTGTCAATTAGCTATATTTTTGGTGGACTGGCTTCCAGTTTGATGCAAAGGCCTCAATGTAAAAAGATTGGAAGGCCACTTAACCACTTCTTCCAAAATAATTATTGGGTGGCATCCTAACTGAAGCATTACAGAAGCCTCAATTCTTGGCTTATCCTGCATCTAGAGGTTGTATGGTTAACTCGGCTGATTTACTCCATTGTAATAGAAATTTACTTCAGTTTTAAAGGGAACTTGACATTTTGTTCATTTGTAATGTACAAATTTCCATGCCTGCTGTGCGCAAATTTCAAATCAAAGGAGAATTAAGTAAAAACTTTATATACTATCAAATTAAAAATTATATAGGCATGATCTTTCATATCATTTGTAGTAATTTTTCATGTTTTTTTTTCTAGGAATGAAAGGATGAACAAATTCACTGGAGTTGATAATATTGAGGATATCATGATTGATAAACATGTAGAACATTAAAGTTAATAAATTTCTATAAGTATTATTGTTCTATTATTTAATTTTTACTTTTCATTTAACGTTTGCAGCAGGTTTGATACGACTAGTCTGCAGCAAATTTGAAGACACGTAACTAGGAGGTTTGATTCAAGCTTGCATCAGGTATGCAGGCTTGTTACGACAAACTTTTTGCAAAGTTGTAACTTTGTCATTACAAACCTTCAGCAACTTTGCTGCAAGTTTAGCTTGCTATCTGGGTAGTCATTTCGGCGTTTTAAATCTGAAAAAAGTATTAGAATATCTGCATACCATATTTGTCTGAGTAAATACGGATAATTAATTAAATGCTATAGATATGGTGAGAATATAATTTTTCAGTGCAAATAAACTATGTTGTACGTGATTTTGAATATTCAGAATTTTTAAATAAAACGTCTGCAGACGTAAAACCCCCATTTCCACGAATCAAGACAAGAGTATTTTAAATACATTAAAAAGGACATTCACAATCATAGATTATCTTGCCACAGACCATTGTAATAAACCTTTCGGAAAGATTCTTCTTTCCTTTCACGACAATATTACTAGTCATCAACCATGGCACCGCTCTGTAATTGGTACTTCTATCGCCAAGCCTCTTTGTTTTAACACAATTATTCCCTTTTACAATCTTCACTGCTTGAGCTATGAAATTCGCCCCCGGTCTTCGTTTGCCATTTTTCCAATTCACTTTTCATTCGAAGAATGTCTTCTAACTTTTAAAACCTTGGGAGTACGCAGTTTTCCGTTTCTTCTGTTAAGTTTGCGGAATAGTTCACGAGTGATTGGGACACCACATTGAATTTTAGACAAATTTGCACCCACCTTCACGTCAAACAAAGAAAGAATAATATTCTAACATGTTTTAAATTGACTACTTGCAGTGTAGAAATATTGATGCTTTCCCGGCGTATACAATTCTAGCAGTTGCAGCACTTTTATAGTATTTACAAAAATACACTAAAAGTTCTAAATGACGAGAAAAATAAAATATAAATTTATGAAAACTAAATATGCTGTCACAAATAGTACTTATCCCCCATCCTTCTATTGCACACATAACTGTGACGTTTGCCAGTGATTCCTGACCGTTTCTGCATTAATGCATTAAAAACTTGGCATATAATATTTGATTCGAGGGAAGATTACTACCCAGCATCCCCCCTAATTGGTAGTCCAATATCTGTTCTTGATCAAGTGGAAGGAAATATGTAAAGCGTAGTCAACGAGCAGTAACGTAAAAGAAAATGTGGTTGTAGATATTTTTTAGGATCTTATCAACGTCAGATAATAAATACTTACTCTATGGTAAAACATGAACGGTGGTGACTGATGGCATTTGCCCTTCTGCAACCATAGAATTTTACTCGTTTTAGATATGTCCTATTTTTACCGTAAAATCATGCTTTATAAATTAGTATTTTCAGCGATAGCATGCTTCTGATCAATTTTAGGAAGTTATAGAGTACTAGTTTTCATTTTTTTTCATTGTCATATTAATCCAGCTGTATTATTGTAATGGGTTCAGTGCTATCCCATACACAATGTAATTTTCCAATATTAATGTAATTTTATTTTAATTAATATATATGTTGATAAATATATTAATCATGCTCACGGTCAATTGACGAGGGATGACATGATACAATGCAGAGTTATTATTGAAAAAGCCTTTTATAGTGAAGATGACATAGAAAGAATGTATGATGAGCTGATTAATACCCACTTGGTTAGTGAACGAGCACCAACTTTCAGTGGTTAGCAAGCTTTATAATTAGTGTTAATGGTAGGTTCCTGTCATGCACACTTCCAAAAAAACGGGATAATGAGAATGTATATTATAGAGTTACTTAGTTTACACATCGGTCAATGGAGAAGTTTTTAACAAATAATACGTAAAATGATAACATAGATACGCAATTGATAAGCTCACATGCATAAATCTGGGGCGCCGTGTTTATATGGTAAGGTATTCTTCTCACCTGACCTTGCCTGGTGTGCCGGCTTGATGTAGGTCAATTACAGGGAGCGCAGGAAACTACTGATCCGAGATATCTTCTAAGCACAAATAAATCAACATTAACGGTTGAAAAATATCCAGCTGTAGTGATGGCAACAGACATCAACGAGGAGATAATGGAGATATGTAGAAGAGAGACGTTAGGACAGAAAATAATCAGAGAATGATCTCTGATCACTGGACAGGTTCTCAACGCCGTAGCGATGCGATGAGTTGAATGAACGAATTGAAAGGGAAAGGGATGAGAAAGGAAGACTCACGCTAACTCCTCGAATGGGAAAAAAAAACTTTTTGCATCCGGTTTCGGGAATGCCCCCTCTCCACGTATAAATCCAGGTGGGGACCACTTTCAGTTACGTCGCCGGCATAAAAACGTTGATTGCGTTTTTGCGTGATGATTTATCCCTGCTTAACTGTCGATGCGAACACTGCGGACACCTTCTTCAGAGAGCACACCCGCGCGACTAAGCTGGGGAGGTCGGCTGCGACGGAAGACCCTTCGCCGACGCAGATTCCAGGCGTCGACCTTGATGGTCGGGGGATCACGAGAGGGAAAAACGTTAGAAGACCTCCGCTCGAGGCGAAACACTTGTTTCTCAACGCGCAAAACCGCATCGAATGACCACCCCGCCACAATCGCACGTGTTATGTATTTCGTGGCAGAGTCGCTACCGAGGGGACACGATGCCAGCGCCCCGACGGGACGGATTGGTGCCTCTCGGAGATATTTCGCCGGCCCGCGCCGTCGGCCACCCTTCTCCCTCGAGTCCTTGGAGCGTGCTGATGGGACCGATCCGTCGTCTATCCCGGCGATCCACCTGTGGTCTCCATCGCCGTGTGGGGGCCTTCCTCTCCTTGCATGGTGCGGGGGCCGCTGAGAAAACGCCTCTCGTGCGACCCAGAAAATACAGAATAATAGAGCGCTTGCCAATTTTCCTACTCCCCATTTGCCAGACGGCTGCGGCTGCAGCATCGATTCACGCAACGGCTCCAGTGATCTTTTCCACTTCGCGCCCGATGCGGGGCCGGGGTGAAAGGGTCCGTCGGTCCCTCTCCCACCCATAGACGGGATCCAGTGGTGGAGGAAATGATACCAATCTAAATAATATCTTTGACCTTTATCTTCAGCTCAAGGCCTCGACGTGGGGCGAGAGGCTGTGATCTGAATTGGAGGTTCCTGCGAGAGGAATCCGAATTTTCTAGTTTTTTTTGGGATTTAAGCATCTTATATTGGCAGCTGAGAGCAGAAACGGAACCGCCAGTCAAGATATATATGAGAGCTGTTTCTCCTTGCGAAATCAAGCTTTGAACCAAATTTGTTACTGAAAGAAAATTTTGAAAGGAAGAAGATGAGTGATGCGTGCTCCAACGGTCGTTCAACTTCAGGTTTTTCCCATTTAAAAAAACAATTGCCTATCACATTGAATGACATCAGTGTTATTTTCGATTCTTTTACGGATACGTAACATCTTTAGTTGTTTTATGCCGCATATTTCATAGCCTCATGGTATATTTATGTGAATATTTAGGACTCTAGAGAGTGGAGACTATCCCACTAACTATCTCTTATTGGGGTCAATTTCTCATAATTTCACTGAAAGAGCAGTTAAAATTAGTCAATTGAATCCAGTACAATCGTTCTCATTCCATTATCCCAGATAAAGTATTCAAAAGCTTAGCATTTAAGATAAATTGCCCTCTCATTTACGAGGAAATCCGTGATACCATCACGCAATAAAGGAGCGTTGCGGAGCATGTTATTGATTCTCTACCGTTCCGCTAATGGCGTCGATTCTAAGAAAAACGACAAAGTGTTCCCTATACACATAGTTTTCAGATAATTATTTAGAACTTATCACCTGGAACGACCGACTGAGGAACGCATCATTTACATCGCTTTTATGGGGTATTACATGAGGTCCATTCAGCGCTAATACATATCTCAAACCAGCTAGAAAGGTTTATGGGGGGAATATGGAGGGCTGGACACGGGGTCTCCCAAAATTAACTTGGTTTAAGCCTGGAGCCCCAATATCTTATAAACTGAAATATTTACTCGAAAAAATAAACCTCGTTCACTTGCAAATAGCGCTCCATTCTAAGAAATCAATTAATGCATGTGCATATTTTTTTAATTCAATTGAAAAAACAGCATTTAAAGTTAGGTACATTATGCCTATACACCCATAATTACGAATTTAGGATTATAATAATGTCATTTGAAAGTGTATGAAAAGCGAGCGTAATTTGTGACCCGACAAGAGACTCGTAAACTTCAATTTAGTTTGGTCGACTAGGTGGCATACAAGCACAAGGGGTTAGAGGAGGTGTGAGCTAAAATATATTTGGGGCTCAGGTGCTGCAAAGTGTTTTATAAATATAATAAGATACAGAATGAATTGAGATAGAATGAATTGTATGGAACAGTGAAGAGTTAATCCAAAGTGTTTGGCTGACACATTATTACATCCAGCTGTCTTCATTTAATAGATAAGTTTGGAAAAAGATGTAATTCTTCTTAAACGAGTAGCGTTAGAAAAGCCCATTGATCTAATTACTCCCATATGTCAATTCCATAGCAAAATACCCCCGCACGAAAGTCAAGGAATGGATTTGTGTAGTGATCTTGATTTTCCTTGTTCTTTAATAGATGATTCTCAATGTCATCAATGAAGAAAGTTCGACGGCCAAGTTCAGAAAACCTTGGGAACTTGTTGCTCTCTACCCTTCAATAAAACTCATCATAAAAACTCGAGTGAGTCTTAGGTTCAATAATTTATAATGGATAAACTCGAATGCGCTGCGGGCATTATAACACAAAATTAAGGAACATAAATCGAAATGTCATCTAATGGGACCATAAAAATTTTAAGTAATGTAATAATTTTATTAAGGCATACTGATAAAGAGACTTTGGCCATTTCACCATGCATAGGAGTGAAAACTTTACAACGCTCTCATAATACGCTATTTTGGATGCACTCTTTAAGTTACAATACAAATTCTGATCCTGGAGATCATATTAAACTACATTTAAATAGGGTCGAAAATTACTGTCTTACTATAACAAGTTATACCACGGAGCCTAAAATCTTGAGCCTGATAGTTCAATTCTCATGCATTGGGAAAGTAGTTAAAATATAAGGCTTCGTATCAACGATGACAAGTAATGCATCGACGGTACGACCAAAGTTCTTCAAGTTAAATTTAGTTATTAAGTAAACGTAATTAGTGGACTCAATCTAATTGTAAGGGAATGCCACCCTCAGCATAGGATCAAATTATTTTTTTCGCACAGTGGTTATCGGGTTCATCATGACGTCCATTGGATCAGGTAGTCTGGGGTAGATCTTTTTAGTGTGGACGTGATGTCTGTTCTACCTGTCACACTCCATTATCGGTGCTGTCTCACTGGGAGCTTTATACGTGCTTCTTGCAAGGAGGGAAGTTCTTCCGGGAAGAAGTAATATTGCCAGAGACTCAGAGATCGAGAACTTAGGCATTGCCTTTAGAGATAAGCAGTCATAAAACCTAATGCGTTAATTTCCCAACGTTACCAAGGCCATGTTAAGACGAGTGTCCTCTGAGAACACTATATTGGGGCAAACAAAAGATTGTGCTTTGCATGATTGTGTCAGCGAGGAAGATTCGCTCGAATCAATTTACTTTCTAGGCGCGCGCCAAGTGACCACACCATCGAGTTGAACAGGAGTGTGACGACTCGCTTGCCGATCTTGTTAACGCCTTTGTGCGGGGCAAGCCTATAGATCTATTACTGATCTATTGGCAAGCCAGCCGGTCGTATTTGCCGCCCGACGCTCGCTTAATTCCCGATTCCGTCAGCGCATTGCTTTGGGAGTCCCCGTCGAAGCTTCCTCTCGGAGGGTGCGAATCGGGTGAGAGATGGATGAAAATGAGGGACCGGCTTGGAGGGGTGGCTTCCCTCTCCGAGAGTCCGGGTTTGAATCCAGACAGTCGCAGAAATTTTTCATTGGTATTCCGGCTCCTCACTTGAGAGCTACGAAGGGGGCACTTCAAGCTCAGTGCTCCGTCGCAGCACTCAGTGCACAGATGTGAAGTTAAACCTTGGACCTCTGAGCTCCTTAAGCTCGTTAAGAGTAATTTAATACCCACCTCAACATATACATTATACCCTTCAAACCACCGCAAGGGTGTGTGGCAGGGGTTGACCTATCGCCAGGCATGCATTATCAATCAGAGAGAACACTTGCTGCCATGCATGCATGCAAAAAAGAATTCTACCCCGTTTATACACCAATTCAATGAAACCAAGAGAGAAATAGATTACGTATGCAGTTACGAGATTAGTAGAATGTTGGCTATAAATGACACGAAATATTTAGTTCATACCAAGTAATTTAATAGTTTTGATTAGTTAGTCATTTCTATGTATAAATTAAATTATGAACTTATATGTCCTAGAGAATCATAAGTTAGTAGGTCAAAACATGCACACGATAAAAACAGAAACGACTACATTCTAATTTCTATATCAAAACCTACAATATCTAAATTCCCCACCCCCCTACATGCACTCTCCTTATAATATAACCTACACCGAATTTCTCTCCACCCTTCCTTAGTTTCCTGAAACATTCCTACTTCTAGCCTTCCCCCTAACCTGTACATATTCTGTTAGTTATCCTAATAGGCGCGTAAACGACTTAAGCTGTCAGTGGCCGACCCAAAATAACTCATCACTACTACTGGATAAAGATGCCCTTTCAATTCAAAATAAATGCTTGTTCACTTTCTTTGATTTACCGTGCTAAAATTCTAATTTCTCCATCAAAAATGAACGACTCAACGGGATGAGATACATGCCGAGCTGGAAAAAGTTTAGGACGAACATGGCCAATATAGCCAAACGATGGGATATGTATAATGCAATACGTGACACTGGAACGGATACCAAATTTGCAGGTTTACGAGTACCGGGTGGGAATCAAATGGCTCATACATTCAGGCAGCGCCCATAATTCCTTTTCTTCAGCTAGACACTGCCAAAGATGATGAAACCCTCTTTCAGTTTAAAAGGGCCCAAAGTCTTTCCACTACGTAAAAAAATTATAAATTAAATAATTTTAATCATATATCCAGTATGTTAAACCCAGTATTATAACTATATGTTTTCCTGGGAATAATAGAAGTGCAAGTTTAAAACAGTACTTGAAGAAATTCCTCCACCGGGTTAGTTGGTCCATGGCCGACGTTTCGGTGCTCGACTCGTGCACCGTCATCAGGGCAGATGAGTGTCGTTCCGGCTTTTCTTTTCCGGCTCCGGCAAGTTTCCGGCTGCTAACGAACCACTCCGACACGGCGACCAATCGCGTGGCACCTCATCTCCTGGCAAGGATATATAAGGCGGCCAATACCTCCGAAACGACACTCATCTGCCCTGATGACGGTGCACGAGTCGAGCACCGAAACGTCGGCCATGGACCAACTAACCCGGTGGAGAACCCGAGAGGAATTTCTCCAATCAATTCGCCGGGAAAGCATATGCTCTTATTAAAAAAGTACTAATAATGAAAGATACGAAATAATGGTCCCTTCTTCTCAAAAGATGTTTTTTTCAAATAAGGGAAATAGTGAGAGGAATCAAGGAATGGTGCTTGAATTAAAGTTTATAAACCAAACTTCCAATAAATAAAACTTTCAATATTTATTCAATTCTGATCAATATTTACAAATTTCATGCAAGGATAATTATAATGTCATCAGTACAAAAATAGAAACTTGAGCAAAAATCTCTCGGCACTCGTCAAACACATAAAATACTTCCATCATTCTTAACCAAAGTGCATCATATATCAGTTTCTCTACCGCCATTCCTTGTCTTCAAGTCTTCAAGTCTTATTTCCGTTTAAGGAACCAGAGGCGAAAGAATTCCTTTAACTATAAATGTAACGAAATGAGGTCGATAATTGCATCAAAAGGTGCAAAACGTTTTCGCCTCTGAGGACAGAGTGGGGAGGGGACGGGAAATGAGGGGTGGAGGAGGGGAAGGAAAAAGGGGAGGAATAAAAAAAAATGCAAGGATGGATCTCAGATCGGGTGATACTCGGAAAGTTCCGTGCCCTGTCGCTAGGGGGAGGGGAAATCAATCGAAAGTTCATCGGCGTATCGTCAAACAAAGGGGAACGAAACGTGGATGAAATGAGTGGTTACTGGCCCCACCGACCGCGCAATCAGGTGCGTCAGACGTGAGGCCCATCTCGAGCACTCGGCGAGGGGAATTCCTCGGGGCGTCTCTCCATCCCTTGATGACTTGCCCCCTTGCCTCCCCTCCGCCCACGGCTTGTCTCACGCCTGTCCTCCCACGCCTCCCCTCACCCTTCCCCTACCCCGACACAACATCCCCAACAACCCCTTGACCCCACCCTTCACACTTTTTCAGGTTCACACGTATCGAGTCGGCAGGGGTGGGAGTTGCCGGAGGAGGCAAAGGACGGGAGTTAGACCCCGCAGGCGGTAAGGGTGTACAGGGGCTTAACGACCAAAAAGTCGAGAGAAACAGCTGGGTTTAAACTCGGAAACTTGGTCCCCTAAGATAGCAATCATGAAGTAATTGCGAGGAGAAATAAGCATCCCCGCGTCCATTGTTCTTGCTCCGTCTATTCCTCCTCCCATCCGACGAGACTGCTCTCAGGGAAGGATGAAAAACTCGGGACTGTTTACGGTCCCTTGCAAAAGCCTCGTTATCGATTTCCGGGCCGCCAAGTTTCCCATGGTGCCTAAGAGTGTGTGTGTGCGCGTGTGTGCACGCTTCGGAGAGCGAAAACATCTTTCCGAATCTTCCGAGCCGTCCAAATGTTAACAGGGTGAGCAAAAATAGAGGAAAAGAAATCATGTTATTAGCACAGTTTCCCCGTCACAACGCGCTCTCTTTTATAGTTTTGGGGAAGGGGGTGAGGGGATTTCGGAGATAAACGGCACGAGAAAATTTCACTCCAATGTTCCGCTTCCTTTGGCTCGAGTGCCTTATCTGTCCCTCCTTCCTAGACCGCGACCCGCACCGCCATTTTCCCTCGCTAGACCGGAAGTTCTTGGTGCAAGAAGTGCTTTCCGCCGCCCTCGGCGAAGTCCGCGGCGGACTCCCCGCCGCCCCTGAGCAGCCACTTGGTCGTGAGGAGGCCCTCCACGCCGACAGGGCCCCGCGCGTGGATCTTCGCCGTGCTGATCCCGACCTCGGCACCTGCAGCGGAGAGGACATGATTAGGTTTCGTTTTTTTCCACTTGGGCTGTGTTTGAAACTGTCGGGATTAATTCGAATGTAACCAAGGAGTCACGTGGTACAAAAAAGAATGCTTGGCAAAGTTGGTTCGTAAGAATCGTTCATTATAATCTCACTCATTGTTTTTACCCGAGTTTTTCTCATCTGGGGGCTATATGCTCGAGATGGATGGCAAAAACTCAATTGAAAACAAAGAGTGAGATTTAAATGAGCGATTCGAACATACCGAAATTTGCGAATCATTCGTGTTTGTATCACGTGACTCCATGGTTACCTCTTGGAGATAATCCCGACGGTTTCAAACACACCCCTAGGTACACTCGCCTTTCATCAGTGTAAGATTAGTAATCCGAATGCATATAAGACCTTCATCACCCACTTTAGATCACTGTCATTGTTCCATTAAGGATGAAAGTGATGAATTTGTCTATAAATTATAGCAAACGCAATACCATTATAATTTATAGTGTTCTATATAACTCTTAAACACTTCTGAATGGTCCCATGCGGCAAGATACGATAATGCATCATACGGTGTTCTTCTTAAACTCTGTACACTTTTTATAACTCACCATTCCATTCACAGAATTCATTTTTCTACCCTCCAATTACCTTAAACACTCTACCTTGCAACTCATTGCCTGCCCAATCCACTCTCTTTGGCTTCTCATGTTTTCCTCAATCAACTTCTCCCGACCATTTCCGCACTTCTCCGTTTATTTATCGTTCGAAACACCTAACCACCTATATTTTTTGCACACTCGCTTCCTAAAAGTCGTTATTATATTTTACAAATCCTTATTTAATGTTCCTGTTTCAGGCGGCCATAAAAGCGACGAGGCAGAGAAATTTATAATAACAGAAAGACAGAAAACTAATAAATAAATGTGCCTTAGTTTCCAAAACCTACCTCAGATTCCAAAACAAATATCAGAAGATTGTTTTTTAAGGGCCTAAGGAATGCACTTGGAGCACTTCGAGACAGGTACAAATTACTTTCATGAAAAAATATGTTGTCATTGTTTGAAAGAGTTCGATTATTACTCCTCAGGTCACGAAAGGTCGTGCATCAAGTAGCGCATCAATACTTTCCTTGTGCGGGCACTAGAAATCGGAAATTCAGGTGAAGCACCATGATAGCAGTTAATATGAGTGGCACACCGATTCGGTGCGCGGAAGTTTTCCATGCGGACAAATCTATAAGTCTACGAGCCCCAGAATTCAGATAACCTACGCTTGACCTTGCTCTACTTTTGCCTGAAATCCCTGAGATAAGCTAACTTGAGATAAACTAAGGAGTTAGGGAGATATCAATCGCCATGAATTTTTCACTGTTTCGCCGAAAAGAAGTTTAAACAAGCAAATAAAGTTCCTCCGTACTTCCTCCGTACTATAAGGGAACTCAATTGGCAAAATAGCACAGGGACAGGTAGGTATAATATTGTAAGAGTGGCCTATAGTGCATGATGTATGTGTTGATATTACTAACCCATGCATGGTAGGTGAATGAAGATAAAAATATTTAGTTAAATGCCATTATGGCCTGTGGTCCATAATTGCCATACGGATACTAGCCGTCTAGTTGCATATGGCCCTATTATATAACGTTTCCATGTATTAGCCTAGTTGCATGTCAATAGTTCATGCTTGGTAATCTTCGCCCACTGCCACACACTTTTGCGGTGGCTTAAAGGGTATTGCGTGGATGTAGATGTAAAGCAAGTCCTAGCATCACTTCCAACCGCACGCCCGCCTGGAAAAATTCACGCTGTTGTTATTGAAGGATACCGTACGAGTCTACTTGTTCACGACCGTTGACACTCAGACGCCACTCAAATCAGATAGAGGGAGGCCCATCGCGTGATTCCGACCCCATTGTCCGGAATAGAGAGGCAAGAGGTTTGGTGGGGTTCGCGTGTTACAAAGTCAACTTCGGGTTTAAATTGGGGTTCACATCCGTCCTAAGTGACCTCAACAGTTGGCAGCGCTGCCGGTAAACGCCGATGCGATAGAGGTAAAAAAAATCTCAATGCCAATACTAACACAATACACGATTATTACGTCAGTCTTTCGAAAAATTAGCGAGGCCAGAAAGCAGCTTGGGGCGTGGTCCCGTTTGGGGCATCCTGTACAGTCTGCAACGCGGTTAACCCGTTTCCGGCAAATGACTAGTGTATTAGATGAATACTTTCGCAACCTAAGCAATTTTTGTTGAATATTTACACTATCTACGTTTGAATTTATTTAGGTACCTCCTAATTATTTTCAATACTTACATCCTAAAAACTCGATTTTTAAAAAAGTTTTTGGCTATAGAGGAGCGGTATTACGTTTTTTGCTCAGGGAAATCACCAGCTGCACGCGAAGTAAACTGAGTCACTTATAATACCGCAATAATATTGTTTGCGAATTAACAAGAGAATGTAGCAGCAAATCACTTTTTTTATACGGCATCGGTTATCACCGTGAACTAAGAATAAAATGCTCACTATTTCTCAAAAGTCTGGGGGATAAAGTTAACGCACCCACATGAAAATTGCTCTGAAATAGCATATAAATGCTCGGTGTCCTAACGGTTAGGCCGGATTTTCATAGAACATTTGCACTATTTTTAGATAATTCTGAAAGTAAATTCTTAACTCTAACTCATTCATTGAATGCCCAGTCTCCCTAGGTATATCCCATCCGGAAAATCTATCCTTTTCTCTCTTCGCTAGCGTTCTATCTTCAACAGAGGGCTTCAGTAAACCATCGCCTTTAATTACTTGGTCTATCCACTGACTCTGCCTTGCCTCCAGCACATTTCTGTCATCTCCAACCACACCAAGAAAATGTTTCATTTGTCTCCCTTTCCGCTAATCGTATACCTCCTCCATTCTTATCCATACCCACCCACCTCACGTGAGGATGTAGAGCTTGTCTTTGATTTAAGGTTAGGTGATGATGCGATATAACCTGCACAATTGGAGCACCTAAAAACTAAATTCTACCACCATACCTTCTCATTCTACTTCCCCGAGGATCAAACTAAACAACCACACGATGTCACGCCTCATTATCCTTCTTTTCAATCTTGTCATTACATATTTACCTACGATAACTATATAAAGCTTTACCATATTAGTAAAACCTAGTCTGTCATATCAATTATTCTACGCATATCCTGGGTATAATTTTCACTTGCGTATCAAATGCTACCATGGTAAATGAAATGCTCATCTTGTTCCAGTTCATGATCTCCTCATCAGTTTTGACTTCTTATCACATGAGAATCTCACCATTTTTTGTTTTCTTAAGATTAATATTTATCTCCTAACGCCCGCACATAATCTGTAATTCCCCTAGAGGTAATGGCATCTCCTTGGTAAACAAATAACTAATGTTAAGTAATCCGTAAATCTAACAGGCTTGTCCCACACTCTATATACCGATACCTGAATCTAGATTTCCCCATGCTTCACATGCCATTCCTTCAGCGTGTATGCTGAAGGACCAATAGTGCAGCATTAAACGTCATGCCCCATTCAGGTGTCCAAGTAATTGTTAGACACCGTATTCATCGCAGCATCATTCTCCACCCAGTAGGTACAGAAGATATGAAATGAAGATATACCAAAATAAAGGGAAATCGTTGAGGTTCCCTAACAGCAAAGAAGACTAAATAAATGCAAACTGGAGTTGAGAGAAGTATTAGACGTTGAGAGAAAATGGGTATAACAACCGCAAAGTTCAGAGGAGTATCTGCATGGCGAAAGATACATTTACTAGGCAGAACTAATGACAAAGGGGTTGAGTAGGGAAGCTGAGAAAGACTGGTAAGGAGTGAGAAAAATAGAAATGCATCAAAAAGTGGACTTCAAGGAAACAGAACGAAAACAGAGTTAGCTTTTGAGAAGATGTGGATGTTGAGAAGAAAAGTGGATAGAAAGGAAAGGAGGACGAACGAGGGTTAGCAGCTGCGAGAAAGTTGACTGAAACAAATAGGCAGGGGACAGGGAGAGTGGTTATGGAACGGGTAGTGAGAGACGAGGGCATTTTAAAGAACATGATTATGCTCGATAAGAGGGAAAGTGGGAGGAGAACAAGGAGGTTGAATGGAACGGTGAGATTCTGCAGGTATGCGGATCCACAGATAGACATCACGAGAAAGAGAAGTTGATACCGCTACATGGTAATGATGATAGGGACGATGACAGCAACGGAGAGAAATAGGGTGAATGCATTTAAAATGTGGTGCTAAAGAAGAACGATGATGGTCAAATGGATCGGCCAAATAAGTAACGAGGAAGTCCTAAGAAGAATGGGAGAAAAGATAAGTCTTATGAATGCCCTAAGAAGAAGACGGAACAACTTAATTGGCCACATCATGAGACATGATGGCCTGATGAAGACAATCGTTGAAGGACAAGTGGACGAGGAGAACGGCAATTGAAAGCCTCGTAAGAGATATACGGAAGAAGTGATGAAGGATGTGAAAGAGAAGAAATACGTAACTATGAAGAGATTAGCCGATAAAAGAATTCAGTGGATAGCTGGGTCAAACCAATCTCAGGATTGCTGACTAATGATGATGATGGGAATAATTATTTATGTTTCATCATTTATTCTATAAATGCCAAGGAAAGCAATGGATTCTCACGTACGTTCAATCAATGGAACGCCATGAATTTTAATGCCCGGACGGGGCTCGAACACACTATCCTAGGACTAGAGGGCGCTACCACGCCACAACCATTATAACGTGTTTCTAAACTTTCATGCCCATCTAAGCCTACCGGTAGATCACTGGAAATTCAACAAAGCCCTCACTCTCCCAATGTGTGCTGAAACTTTGAGCGAAGAATTGAGTGGAGGGAGGGGTTGGGGGGTAGGAGCGGCGGATGAAGCGCGGGGAGGACCGGGGCACGCGATTCCCTGCGGGTCCGCTCGCGGCTGCGGCTCTCCGTGCCGCGCCTTTGGGTCCCATGGGGGGGTAGGGAGAGCGAGGAGGTGGGAGAAGCAAGGGGGAGGAGGGAGAATTTGGAAAGGGAGAGTGAGAGAGGAAGTTCCGCGAGTCAGCGTCATTTCCGCCACGGGGCCCGATTAAAATTACCAGGAAATCTTCTTGAAAAGCCAACCGAAAACTTCGGGGGGGAGGGGGCGGGGCTGCTTTCACCGACAGATCCGGGTCTGTTTTCCCGTTAACTCTCCGCCCACCCTCCTCCCGCGGCGTTCGTCTTTCGCGGAAGCTCCGCTCGCAAGCTTCGATCAGTTGGGGTGACCCGCGCGGCCGAAAGGGAATCCGTCGGGATTCAAGGAATGACGCGACCGACGCTCCGCGCCGACGTCGGATGACGATGATGCTCCCAACCGAGGCGTCAGGGAGGTGCCCGACGTCGGTCGATACTCTTGACTGCTCAGCCACGACTCACGACATCGGAGCACACGCAGGGAGCGAGAGAGAGAGAGAGTAATGCATCATTAATCGCGGCTTCGTAGATTGGAACGCTTCACAATGCATTACGGGGTCCCAGAAGTTGCGGAACCCAGGGCGTCCGTCCCCTCGAGTACTCCCCCGGTTAAATGACACATTCCACAAATGAAATATTCACTCAGGTTCCACTGGATCCAGTGAAATGGAAAACCTCAAACACATTTTTGCAGCTGATCGTATTTGGGATAAAAGAACCAGCAGATGTCGAAGTGATTCCAGCGCAATTTCGTAGGATTCCCTCACGATGGTTACGACACAGTGGGTTGAAATCGAAAAAATATGGGTCTAAATTCCAAAAAGGGTCTCGAAGTTTAAATTTTGCATGATGAATCCTATTTGGTGCATGTCATGCACGATTTCATTTTTCATAATTATTGCGAATCAGCAATATGCGAGGGCTTAAATTTGAACAAAATATACGAAAAGCCGAAATTCAATTTTAGCTGAAAATATCGTAAACGAAGAGGTTTCAGAACCTTTTGTAGTGCTTTACGGAATAAAAAGTGATAGTGTGTGACAAAACAAACCTTAGTCTTCGAAATGTCAACACTGAAATTGGAAAACGTTGGAAAATAGTGTCCGCCATTTTGTCCTATTAACAGAGCAAATACCGCTGTAAATCAATTACAATGTTGACATTTCAAAGACTAAAGGATGTTCTGTCACACACAATCATTTTTATAGCGTAAAGCTACTACAAAAGGTCACAGTTTCAGGCGTAACTCTGTAGAATTTATCCATCAAGCAACATTATCGAGTTATGCTGCACTGTGGCGAAACCTGGGCCGTGCAATAAAACGTTTGTGCGTGGAATTGCAGCATTTTCTTTTCTTATCTTCACTACTACTACAAAAGGTTCAACTTCCAGACTGAAAAACACAATTTTTGGAATTTTTATAAGTTTTTTCGATTTCAGCCCGCTGTGCGATTCCGACTGTCACTATCAAGGCCTTAATGATTCGTGGTACATAGAATTGCAGAGATATTATACATAATCAGAGTTTCATTTTCCTTCTATGTGGACTTTGAACATTAGAGTTTTTAAAGGATTACAAATGGTCAAATTAAAGAAAAAGTGACCAGCGAAGCGTGGCACATGTTATGTTTAAAAAATATTATACACACAGTGCTGTAATAAGTATAACATTGCGGCAAATCGCAAACGATATCATCTCAGGTTCAATACTCCGTCCTTCGGATGGGGCGTAAAAACCATGTGACCTTCGAATCATTCGTCTCGTAAGTTTCACTGGAGAGAAGTTTACTTCTTAACTAAAGTGAGGTGTTAACCATTACCACCAGGCATAATGCCCAATGTAATGAGTAATAAATAAATAAATGCCGATAAGCAAACGCTGACGCTGTGTTTCCCTCCACTCTTCTCTCATTCTATGGAAACTTCACAACCTCTATCTCAATCACCCACCTATCGGCGCAAATGACTTAGGCTGCCTTCCTCGGATAACTAACAAACGAAAATATATAATTTATCTGCTGAAAACGAGAGATTTCTTAATGTGAGAATATAATTACCCAGTCCAAATCGGTAACCGTCCGCAAATCTTGAGCTTGCATTGTGGAAGACGCAAGCGCTGTCAACTTGCTTCAAAAACTCCTCCGCTCTCTCCTCTGAAAATCGAAATTTGATCATGTTAGAAAACTCAAGTTTCACTTGGTAATAACCCGTAAAAGATCCGTGATGATGTCCCTTAATATAATATAAAAGTTAATGAAATAATTTTTTGATTGTATGACACCAATTCCGTAGCTCAACCCTCCCTTGGATTTTGTCCACGAATGAAGTTTTTCTTATAGTTAATGGACACCTCGTCTCGTATCAAGGTCTCTTTTGAACCATTAAAAATATGTCTTTAAAATGAACTCCCTATCTGCCATGTGAATTATTATTATGTCGAATCATAACTTGAAATTAAGCAAGAACATTGATCTTTATTCTTTGTCCCACGATAAAATGTCTCTTTTTATGTAGGAAAAAGAGTCGGTCTCAACTTATTCAACTAACTCCAATTCATTGATCAGTGTCCAGCACATTCAACGACAAAAATTGTATATTCTGTCACGGGTCTGCTCCATTGGCCTGTGCATAAGGCATTCGAAATGGATAATTTTTCCTTATGCGGAAAATTGAGGGTTAAAAATGGCCACTGTTTGGGCTAGGGAGTATCATGCACACCGTTTTCCGTCACAATGACGTCCGTGTGGCTGCTGCCGAAGGTGTGGATGTGCTCAATGGCCTCCGATAAGCTCTTCACGACTTCCACAGTGCACTCCAAAGCGCCGTATTCCGTTCTCAGGGACTTGGCTTGCGGTGGACCGAAAGTCAGCTTTTTGTTCAGATTCGGGCCGGAGTAGATGGTCACCTGGTGAAGGAAATCGAGCAAGCAGTTAGAAACGTGCGAAAATATTGCGTATAAACAGTACAATCTATACCCACCAAGAATTTCATCCAAACTATTGGCGACATTTTTACAAGACATGATATCAAGCACTAAAGGCCGAAAATATGTACGGAAAGGGGTATTTGTGGCCTATTGGGTACAGCGCTGAGCTACTGACCGGAGGGTCCCGGGTTCAAATCCCGGGCAAGAGCCTTTCTGGACACCCCCATCTAAAATCCTCGCGATTCGATTTCCTGCGTGCCAGAACTTCGTAGGAAATCGCAGGTGGCCCAGGGAAAGGAACTGGCCCTACCCTGAATGTGTGAATTTTGCCCGCCATTGGCTTAGTACGGGGTGAGCTCTACTCTCACCTATCAAAAACCAACTTTCGGGTAGAATCACTGAGTGAGTGGTCTGCGGAATAGGATTAATACTACAACCTCCAACATTTACATAAAAATGAATTCATAGCAACAGGAAAAGAAGCGGGCAAAGGACCAATTAACGTTGGAAAATCAAACGTCACCGCCAGAGGCTTTCAAGGAGGCCTATTTATTCTACCGGGTGTTGAGCTCTCACACAGCTAAGAGCGCAGGTTCGAGTAACTATCACGGGAGTTATACGCAGAAACCATTCGTTACGATCGGATAGGAACGAGGAAAGGAATGGTTGAAAAATTTTCCCAATTTTTATCCTTCGTAAAAATGAAATATTGTATAATTTCGGTGTGTATTATCAATAATGATCATGTCATAAAAGCCATTCTTGGGCAGTCGCACGTCGGACAAGCCGCTGACTTTAGCCGTCACCAAAACGCCAATATTGGCGCAACATTAATCTCCGGAATTTTCCGTCTGAGTGACAGGTGACGGTATATTATGGATGTTTCTCAAATATACCGCACACTCACACATTAAGACTACTGGGTATCCGTTCGTTGAGGAATATCGGCACGGCTGGTGATTAGGCGAAAGAGAATCATCTCCCGGTTTTTTTTTTAATTTCTCCTTGATTGCAGAAAAATAAATGACGGCCATGGGATATAGGAACATTCTATTCAAAGTGAATCGGCTTGGAAATTTTTTTGTTAGTTAAAAAGTGAAAATTTTAGCTGCCAGAAAAAGCGATGTGAAAATAATGGCAGTCAGTCACGGGTAAGGACCAGCGGCCAAGGTTTGTCGTTATTTTTTTCTCACCTAACACGGGATTATCATTAGGCTGCCCCTGGTGATATTACACATTCATTTACGAGATTCGCATTTCCTTCTACTGTCGGTATGTTTTCAGAAGAGAATGAGTTTTATTTTGAACAGATATGCACAAGTGATTTGCACACGTAGATCTTCCATTAACTCATTAGTATACGTGCAAAAAATACCGGATCCCCTTAAGGGGGGAATCCTTGTTTGCGGGCGGATTGTGCCACCAATATTCCCAACATCGACAGTGAGCTTGTTTATTAAAACCATCAGCTTCAATGGGGAAGGGAGTAATCGGGAATTATCTGAGGCTGCAATTACCTCAATCGGAAAATTCCTTCAAAACGAAGCGTGTGTGATTGGCAGAAATAATTAATACATAGCCCACGGCCCTCAAAAACAATCTGCTGCGAGGAAACTAATGCAAAACTGTTCCTTTGATGGAGCTAATGGTGGGTGGAGGAGTGAAAAAATATCGCGCGTGCGCGCTGTAACCGATAATTACGTGAACCCACGCCTTATCGGCGATCGAATCTTGACAGCAACGAGCAGAAAGTAATGCAAGAATGAAGAGAATGAGAGGTGACTCAATTTAGGTGCTCAAAGGACATGTCCACATCATTTTTGGCATGAAAACCATAACAATCGGACAAGGATATGGTCTAATTGATTCCAGTACTTGGATAACCTGGGAAGTCAGGAAAAATTATCAGGAGTTGAATTGGTTTCCAACACCAAGGATTTTCCAAGAACTAACTGTCCGTAAAGCATCACTCATATATCTGATTGCCCGCATTTTCATCGGACAATCGGACGAAAATATGGTCTAATTGATTCCAGTAATTGGATAATCTGGGAAGTCGGAAGACACTATCAAAAGTTGAATTGGTTTCCAACACCAATGGTCTTCTATGAACTAGATGTCCGTAATATAATTTCCCTACTCATTGGTCCGATTGCCCGCATTTTCATCGTAAGAGAGCTTACCTAGATTTTCACCAATCCTAAAGACATACTCAGACAAAAGAAATAGTGCCACCGATTAAAAACGACGACTTTTTCCATGATCTACTGACCTAAAACAGGTTTCTGACAACTTTTTATGCACCATAATGACTCCCATTATATTCCTAACCATATCTCTAATCTGGTATCAAGAAGGGAGAAAATAATTTTCCATTGCTGCCAACTGCGGTTCTCGTTGCATATTTTTCCCATTCTGGAAGGTCCCACTTCTCTCAATATACAGCTATTGTGAGGTGTTTGTCCAGTTAAGTAAGTGCATAGTGAACATTAAATGATTTGCTCATATATCTTAGCCATACGATAAAACCCAAATGGTCTGCTGAAAATTCTTCCACTGAAAGAAGAATCTACTTACAGCGGGAAATACAACCATGAAAGTAAGAAAATTCATTTGAGCAAACATCAACAGCAGGTTTATTTATGACAGTGAGTCATGGATAATAACAACAGCAGAGAATTCAAGGCTGCAAGCAGTCGAAAGATGGTGGCACAGAAGAATGACGTAGATACATCTACATAATACCCTGCAAGTCACCATAAAGGTGTGTGGCAGGGGGCGAATTGTCACCAAACATGCATAAAAAAGGATTAGTATTTATATATTGTTCAACACTACACTATTTAAAAAAAGATAAAAATAGCAAAGCAAACATGCAAAAACAAGCTGTTAGTTGGGTTAGCTTCAAGTCCTTATACCAATATGCAGCTACCAATGTTATCAATTGCTACACTCGTACTGGATATATGTACCGTTATTCATATCCCTAATTGTACGAGAAGAGAAGAATTACGTCACAATGAAAAGGTTGGCCAATAGAAGAATCGAGTGGAAAGCTGCGTCAAACCAATCCTAGGATTGTTGACCAATGATGATGATGATGAATTGTACGAGGAAAAAAGGACATTTTGAATCTGTCAGTTCGGCAATCAATTTCTCTAATTTAGTGATTATGGTCCAGTCTACCATAGTAATTGGTCGCAAAATATTTTTAACGTCATCACTGAAAATATGGTCTTGGAATTTGTTTAAGAGATTAAGTCTAAATTGCAACCTGCGATATGACATTGATTCCCAATTTAATTCATTTAATAGACTGGTTACGCTAATAAGGTTATCGTACCGTCCCTTTACAAATAGATAAAATGGATTGACCGAAAAACTAACCAAGAAATCCTCAGAAGAGTGGGAGCAAAGAGAAGTCTTTTGCAAACATTAAAAAGAAGGTGGGCTAACTTAATCGGCCTCATCTCCAGACATGGTGGTCAGATGAAGACAACCGTCGAGGCACAGTAAAAGGGAAAATTTTCGGGGTGCTTCGTATGAGATGCATAAAGCAAGTAGTGACCGATGTGAAAGAGAATAATTATGTAACTGTGAAGAGGTAAGCTAATATCAAAAGCTGATCGAATGGAGAGCTGCGCTAAACCAATCTAAGGATTGCCGAACGATGATGATGGTGAATTTGCACATCCCCTTGACGTTCAACCGTTCAACTTCTAAACTGGGAGACCTATTGTACCTCTCATCATCATCGTCATCATTATTCAGCAATCCTGGGATTGGTTTGACGCAGCTCTCCACTCAATTCTCCTATCAGCTAACCTCTTTATCGTTAATTTCTTCTCTTTCACACCCTTCATCACTTCTTCCATATATCTCATACAAGGTCTTCCTTAGCCGTTCTTCGCGTCAACTTATCCTTCAACAGTTGTCTTCATCAGGCCGCCATATCTCATGATGTGGCAGATTAAGTTGTCCCGTCTTCTTATTAGGGTATTCAGAAGACTTTTCTTTTCTCCCACTCTTCTTAGGACTGTACATTGTACTTATAACGATTCATTTCCGTTTCATATAGCACTTTCGTGTACCACTTACCACTCTGGCGTTAAAAATTACTATTCAGTTTTACATCAAGAAGGATTTATCAAAACAAAGAAATAGGGAAAGCTGAGTAATTGTCTCGGATGATGTCTTACTGTCAAACACCAAATCATTCAATGGAAAACCGACCTAATTTTCCTTTAGACATGCCTTTACGTATTAATTTTAAGCTCTCTAAATTATAACTGCTCAATAAATCGGTGATATAAAAACGACGGGAAGTATGAAACGACTGTTATCACCAAGGTTTAAATTGTAAATGAATCTCACGTCGAAAAGTGTCAATAAGAGTGGAACTTATGGCGTAGCGTTATGTTTTTTGTCCATGTGCTAGGGACATTATCTGCCTGCCTGTACCTACGCTTGTGCTTGTACATTCTAACTGCGTGCAAATATACTCCCTCATTCGTAACTGTTAAGGTGAAGTTTCATAGCTAGCCTCGTTAGGCGCGGAGGGGAAAGATGAGAACATATGCCCATCACGCTGTTTGCAAGGACTGGCAAAAAGTACTTTGGAATACGTAAATACTACGGTTTCGTAATTTTCGAATACGTGACTACCATTAAATATCGAAACATCGGATCAAAAAATAGCATTAATACTACAAACTCATTAATAATTTTATCTTTGGAATATCGGCCCTGATTTGTACCTTGTATGCCAAACCAGTGTTATTTCTTACTAACATTGGTAGGCTAACGTAAACATTTATGGCATCGATCACTATTGAAATAAACGAGAGATACAAGTCAATCAAAGTTATCTCCATTATTGCTACCATCCTAAGACACCACTTTTTTCTATACGCAGCTCTCCATGCTTTGCCCCCGTCATTGGTACAACCAAGTATATCTTACAAATAGCACTTGCTTTGTTAGTAATTGAGAACAATTTTTGCCGAAAAATCCACTATAAACAAGTTTGCTTTCTATTTTCAAAATCTCATTTCGTTTTTTGAGCTCGCTACATTTCTATTACAAGAATTTACTTCCTTATTTAACAGCTGCCGAAACTCTAATCCATCAAGTGATTTTCAGTTTAGAAGGTAAACAATGAAACCTATACCACCGTAAAATTGATGCCAACCGAATTTTTTTACAATTTCTTCGCTTAAAGTACTGAAAGTGCTCTCTCTAATTAGTCCCCTTCCCCTTTTTTATCAACCACAATTTTCGATATCACGTTTCCATTTCCTCATCTTTAATGAAGTCTTTTAAACACATACTTGTCATCGAAGATTTTTCTGCCCAATTTGTCACCAAAGTATTGTTTCCCCTCCAGATGCATACAGATTCTTACCCCTTCCTTCTTGAGCATGCTGCAGAGGTCGACAAAAAACGTCCCGTTGCTGAACATGTCCTCGTGAATGAGAAGGGTTTCCATGGCGTTGCAGGCAGCAGGATAGTCGCACTTCGAATCTCTCACTGGCAAGAAAGGAATTTGGTTACGCTAATGAAAGGTATTTATAGCAGAATTATTACTAGATTACATTTTAACTCTAATTATAGTAATGATTTTCATCCATGCGGGGAAATGAATTTAAAAAATTTAAAAATATTATATTCCTTGAAAGAGGAAAATTTTAATGACCGTTAAAACAACAAAACCTTGATAAAATGAAATAATATTATTCATTATAATAGAACGCCAGCTCTAGCTGAGATGTACAATGGCATCATTGTACCATTGGTAAGGAAATGAAGCGTATCATTTCGTTTCTGACACGACGGACAAGTCAGCTAAGGCGCTAATACTATCATTTTAATTGCAACGTCTTCAGATTTTAGGCGCGTTTTGCTATTTTCAGCTAATATACATGCTAAAGTAGTGGAACACAGTACGAAGAGTCCCATGTCACAAGGCACTCCATAGCCACTATGCCGTTATTGGCATGACGTTGGTTTTTTCCCGAGTTTATCATAGATCCAACAAGTCATCGGTTTAATACCCAGATATTGTTTTCACTCAGTATTCTCAATGGGAAAGTGAAACCCAAAAGAATGCGAAAAGGGCAACAGAATTTATTATTGTTGTCGATGGCACGACGAATGGTATTGTTTTTTATTTGAAAACAGAATTTTTATAAAATCACTTTTGTTTGTTATCAACTATTTTTTGAACACTCTAATTAAGATATCAATCACAACTTAAAACATATTTTTTTGTTCAATTTCCCCATAAACTTCCTAAAAGGCAGTCATTAGTCGCAAAAGAACATTCCAATGTTAACTATTAATTCATAATGAAGTAGAATAAAAAATTACGAATTCCAGCTGAAAATTATGCAATAAGGTAAAACAAGCTCACCTATCGTTTAAAGATACGAACTAATTGATCAAAAATGATAAATGTTACACTTTTATCATCTTTATGCCAGTCCTTCTGAATCCTCTTGAATTTTTATTCGCTTTTATCTTTAGAAGTCTGAGCCAAGCTTTATGTACCTTAATTGCGCATCGCTTTCCTTTTTTATTCCATTTACGCGTTAAATGCGACAGGAGTGAGCTTTACCTCCTTCAAACAAAGGTAGGAGAGGTAGGTACTCCACAGGTTTCTCATGCATGACGAGGAAATGATTACGAGGGAAAAATGGCACTTGGGTGAAATGGGAATAAAAAAAGGGGTTTCCACGGCAAAACAAAGTATTTAAAACATTTTAATTAAATGTCATTACTTACAACTTTGAGTTCTACAGGTAGAAGCTTATAGAAAAAGGAAAAACTGATTCAGTAATAACCTAAGATGGAGGAAGGTTTCTTTTATAAACACAGAGGTGTAGTATTAACTACGAAGAACCGTGGCGTGGAACATTAATATAGGCCCTTCGAACTAAAAGTATCCGTCATTGCTGTTACTATAGCTACTTCAGTGATGATCACGAGATCTCATCTCACGTTCCTTTCAATCTATGGCTGACTATTCACTCGCGAACACTAGAACGGTAGGTAGATACATATTAGAAACTCCACCTGCTACGGGGATTACTAAACAATACTACTGCCAACAGAGAAAATAAACAAAACAAAGCGATAATGACGTTCTGAAAGGAGGAATGTTGCCTTACAAGCGTACTTAGATAACACCCCATAGTTCGGAAAAAATAATTGATAAAAAAGTTACGTATCGGCGGAGGAAATGTAGATTGCATTTTAATGTATATTTTCTGTTATATCTCGTGAAAGAAACCTGCAATACGCTTGTAAACATATTTAAGTGAGTAGCATGCATTATTTTCCAAATGCTAAAAGATTTGATGCAAAATATAATTGTTTTATCTTTTATATCAACTCAGTTCCATACGGTTTCTGCTGAAAAGCAACTTGGCTTGGACTCTGCGACTATGGTAAACAAATTATTGCCGCAAAAATGGGCCACAACCTCGACTTAAAAAGCCCCACACCTCCTTTCAAAACTTAGCCTTCAAGGCTGCATATAATTAGGACTGAGTCTAATCGATTTAAAAACCCATTTCAGATTGCTGAGATCATAAGATACCCACAATTTTCGATCTTCTCCGCAAAACTTACGTATTCGACCTAAGCATATAGACAGGCAGCTAGATTCCTACCTAGAAATTGATTTCCTACCGATAATTGGACTCTCAAAAAAAAACTATTTCGAGAAAAGTGAGACACTGAAAAACGTTTCCCACAAATTTATCAGCTCGAAGCCTTAAAGATTTGCACTTAATCGTCACTATGATCAATCATGCAAGTTAATTGGAAGCTTTAAATTAAAAAAACATTGCTATAATAATTATCAGTTCTCTCCTGATATTATTACAAATATAAATAAAGAGCAATAAAAACTTAACTTGGCTCTCATAACTTGTACCTACATAAATACAATGATAAAGCAGCAGATTCATGTTATGAGACAGAGAAAGAATTTTCGAAAACAGAATAATAAGTAATGCTTATGCTGAGGGGTGAGATATATGTAAAAAGTGAAGAAAGATGTGAAAGAGAAGAAATACGTAAAAATGAAGAGATTGGCCGATAGGAGAACTCAGTGAAGAGCTGCGTTAAACCAATCCCAGGATTGCTGACTAATGATAATATGCTGAGGGCAACACTTCAAGAATTCAACAATTCAATGAGGAAGCAATGCAATTCCACAGAATTCTGATTCTGAGGAATTAAATTGTTTATTTGCACTCGTCATGAAGGAAAGTCAAACCTGATATGTACCGTAAAGTTAATATTTTTAGGTGAGTTTTCACTAGTGATAATAAGGCTGAGATGTGTTTTTAAAAAAGGAAGCGTAGATGAAAAGTAAGTGACTGAAGAGAAAGTCGCGGTAAAAGTAGTCACAATTAAATTCGACATTCATGAACCGGTCATAAATTAAGCCGGGTGTATATACCGGATGCACAGGAAAGAGCTAATAGATATTCAGGGGTAGTTTTTGAGACTTTACTTGGGACTCCTAGCATTCTTCATCCTTCTTGACTTACAGGCTTGCTTTGATAAGATTATAATTACACGTTGTGAATTGTATTGGAGTGGGTGACAGGGTACACGGTAAAGCCTATCATGACTATCAGATGGGATATTAAATGATGCAGTCTTTGATTATGAGAAGGCAAACACCGGAATCAAGTTTCTCTCCATCCTCTTAACCCTACGTTTCCAACTTATACCCCGTAACTCATGTATACCTCTTTCCAATTACCTATCCTAAATGACGCAACAAACCTAAACTATCCATCACCTCCCCCCTACGGCAGCAAAATGAACATAATTACTCATTACGATAACATAAATACCAAGCCGAAGGAGAAAACGTATCAAGAGCGTATATAACCCGTGACTTTTTCAGCTTTATTTTTCCCTGTTTACATTTTCTCATTTTTTTTACCAAGTAGCAGGGACAGCTATTCCCTCCTGTTTCTCAAGATCTCAAGGGACCCCAGGGGTTGCTTGTTCCGTTGGTGGCTTGCCCAATGCACTCCAGTGACTGTTAATCCCGGGAGTTGGTGCTCACCAAACAGATGACCCGGGGGAGCGTGACTTACGGAAAGGACACGCGTCACTATGTGATTAATCAGTTCCGATGAAAGTAGCGAGGGCTATTTGAAGTCTCGATGGAGCGACGGGCGTCGGCAGAGGCGTAGCAAGCGTGTCTCTCTCCACGGAGCTTATTAGCGCGGCCGACGAAATTCCGGCTCCCCGCCACGAATCAAGTCACAAGGACATAGGCGGGCGAGGAGTGGAGACACAACAACGGCATTAGCACGCCCGGCTACGAATGAGGCCCGACGCCGCCCCCAAATGTGCCCACTCAAAGACACAAACTATACTTGATGCCCACCCCCCTCCCCTATGGTACCCTATCCTCAAAGCAAGCTCAGCGTTTGGGCTGCTGCGTGTGGCAGATCGTCATAATCCTCAGGCCCCCCCCTTCCCCGTGTTCCCCCGCCGTGATGCAGTCCGGTCACCTCTGCTCCACCCAGGACACTCCATCACCTCGAAATCCCTCCGAGAAAACCTACAGAAGTTTCTTGTGCTCCGATGACGTCTCCCCGGCGCTAGCGGGAATCTACCGGACATGTTACCCGAAACATCCATTTGCTTCACTGATTTGAAAACCTCTGCTCGACCACGCCATCAACATTTTTAGAAGATGACAAGTTCAAATAGCCGATTGCAGTAAATGGGAATCGGATTTTTGGATATATCTTCTCCCTTAAACCTTTGCTAGTTGTTTCTACTCCCTTTGAGCGTTTTTTGTGGAAGTGCATATTAATAATAAAACTTGTACTTTGCCACATAGATTTTTTTACAGAAACAACCGAGGTTTCATTAAAAAAATATGTGAGCCGAAGTAAAACAAGTTTTATTATTACTAATTTACTTACTACTGATCGCAAATAGATGTCCAATGCTGAGTTGAGCTAAAACCTACCCCAAAAATAACGAGCACGAAAGGGTCAAAAGTTTCTAGAGGTTTTGTGTGATAAATGGCTCGAGTGCAAGCAATTTATCGCAGAAATTAATTCGTGCACTGCACCAATAACGACGCATGTTTTCATAGCTGTCATTTACATTATGGCAAGACTCTATTAACTTAATTCTTTGGAGATACATCCTTCTTACAACCTTCTTACATCCTTCTTCGGGTTCTCCCCAGCAAATTGCGTATCAAATTCTACATTATATGTCACAATTGTAGGTAGGGAGGAATTTGTATATCCAGAGACCATTATTCACATTTTTTCTTCGGCTATTTTACTGTCTCACCAACACGAAATTTAGCGTTATTGCTTTCGCAGAGAGGATTGATGAAGATAAAATGGATATATCGGGTGAAAAACAGAAAATTTCTAAAAAGAAGGGGAGACTAACAAGTCGGATGAAAACATTGAAAAAGAAGGCGGGGTGACCTTATCGGACATAAATAGAGACATGATTGCCTGACGAACAAAGTCTTCGAGGGAAAGGTGAATTGAAGGCCTCAGATATGGAACAAGTCCCGAAGGATAAAGAGGACAAAAATTGCTGATATGAAGAGGTTGGCCGATAGAAGAATCGAGCGGAGAACTGCGTCGAAACTTTTTTATAATCGTTGGATAGTGATGCTGACGGGATATTTAAATGACCTCAGCTGTCGGTCGCCTCCCCTGAATAACGAACCAACCAAGGGATGTTTTAGAAACCCGTTGAGAGAATCAATCGAGTTGGATACTCCTGAAGGATACTATTCGTCAATCTTCATTTAGCGCGTGTCGACTGTATCCGATGGGAATCCAACCAGAGAGAAACAGTGGGGTAGACAAATAGGGAATTCAAGGAATTGAAGTGCCGCTTTGTAAGGCGTAGGTAAATTTACGAGCAAGGAATCGATGTCAGGATTCACTTCGCGGTACTTCTCCAACGAGAGAGGAAGAAAAACTCAGTTGAAAGACCATCCGTAGAAACTAGAGTGAACTACTTCATGATCTCTTTGGTGGCATTACAAAATAAATTTACTACATTCTTTTACGGTTGTAAATGCTATCAAAGCCGTTACTGCTTTGATTTTATTTCTCGACAATTCTTCCTGTTACGCAGCGAAACGTGAATATTGTAGAAAATTTAATACAAAAGCCTCCCTCAGCGTTTATTTCACAAATTATTGCTAATGTTTTTACTTTTAGGATTTTTGTTTGTATTCATTTACTCCAACGGTAGTAAAAAAGTAGAATGAGATAAATGATATGCATAGATTGATGAAAAATATGAGCACTAGTATCTTGGTGCAATCCCTTCTCCCAGCTTAATAACTACACGAGTTCGTAACGTTTTGAGCAGACGGATTTATTTTATGGGTATTTGGTATGAACGCAAGAATACACACACATTAGAGTAAATCGACGCTTTATTTTTTACCGCAACGGTTTGCGACTTTACACTGACTACTTCATTTTTAAAGGCTAAACATTCCAAGACGGGTATAATAATAATAATAATAATTTTTGTAATGATCACAGGTGCCCCCAATTACGATCATTGTAATATATATGGACAACACATTTAAAAACACCCATGCCCTGGACAGTTGAGTTTTACCCAGGCGGGACTCGAACCCGCGACCTTCGGAATGGCAGGCGAGGACTTAACCCTGCCGCCACCGAGGCCGGCATTGTCGAAACCGGTTGAGGTAAAAAGTAAAATTTCAACTAGGTATATTTAAGTAGTGTGTCTAGTTTTTTGAAATCCAAAAAGCTTGTACGCAGAAGAACAGTTTAGTGTTGATGGAGAGAACATATATACATCAGTTGTCGGAACCTAGGCCGTCTGGTCCATAAAATCTCGGTGTGAATCGTAAAATACGTATCTCAATTTATTTCGCGAATTCAAATTTTGCCGTAACGTTTAATACGCTTTTTTTGTTTCGGAAATTCTACAGTTTCGGCTGAGATAAAATACGCCACTCGTAAGAACGGCCAAGGTCTCCGAACGGCACATGATTTTCATTTCCAACAAAGCAGAAATCTCCTCCGGCTACAGTCCGAGGGATTTTTCAAGGTGGAAGCGTGAAGTTCCGAGACGGCTGGGGGGCACTAGGGCTGAAATCAGCGCTCCATCTAGCGAACAATCTCGGTCAACGCCGCCGACGCCGCCGACGACGCCATGCGGGAGAGAGACGGAATATCCTTCCGATTCGCGGTCGCGTCTTACGGGGCCAAGGACGCCGCGGGCTGGATACTTTTCGCCCCCCCCCCCACTCTCTCCACCACCCCCGCTTCCCCGCCGCCTCGTCCAGACGCATCCGTAAGCGTACTAACGATGTCAATGACTCAACTTTACTCTCGGTTTTTTCTTGTCGACGGAGCGACGTCTATTCGGGGCCACATTCAGAATCTCAACCACAAACTAGCCTCTACTGCTTACGTCCTAATATCCCTGTAAACCATCAAATTGGTGAACATATTCTACCAGAAAAGGTGGTATTACTTCACGGCGTGATGCTGAAGACGAAGTGAGATTATGAAAATGGCTGGGCTACCTTCATAATCTCAACGGTCTCACTTATACTACTTACAATTAGTGTCATAAAATCTCCATCACGAGTTCAAAAGGGTATACAGATTCTCCTCGATATGGTTTTAAGCGGTATACGGCGTGGTAATATCAACTTTGCAGTGTGAATCTGCACACTAATTTGACTCCAAGTAGATATTTTAGGATGCAAGCAGTAGAAGCGAGCCTGTAGTTGAGATTCTGAATATGACCTGCAGTCTCACTTCTTCTGCCTACGCCTTAAAATCTTTATTACGTATTAGAAAGTGTACACAAATTTTCTTCGACATGGCTCGAAGCAGTATACAACGTGGTAATATCAGCTTTGCAAGGTGAATCTGCACACCAATGGGGTCATTTACCATATTTTTTTTATTGCCCAATCTGATAGAGTTAGTAAAATAAAAAGACCCGTATTTTTCCGTTTTTTGATCCGTCAATTATTTCTTGAGTTATAAGCGGCGAAAAACTGATGTTTTTAACCCTTTCGGAAAAGTGGGCGTGGTGCAACCTCTGACGCATATCGACTTCGCCCAATCACAACTGAGTCCACGAAGCTACTTTGCCTTATCGCAATGGGGGGGACACAGCTGACTCTGCCCATAGGAGCAGTTGCGACAGCATCTGTGCGAGCAGACCTTCCGAGAACCCCCCTCCACTCCCTTCCCTTCCCCTGAAAACAGTCAAGGACGGGAGGAAAATGACGTCAATGATACCAAAGCAGCCCTTCGGTGGGCGTCACCTTTTGCTTATTTAAATTTTTGATTTATGAGTGAATGGTTGTGGTTAGAAGATTAATTTTTCACTAAAATTCGTTTTTCGTTTCCATCTAACGATTTCGGTTCCGAGTAAACGCTCCCATTACACTCGTTGTAGGGATTTTAGGACGTTAAGCAGTGGAAGCGATACTTTAGTTGAAATTCTGAATATGACCCTCGGTGTAAGCTGCAACAATGGCAGCCTAGAGACGTGAAGGGAGTGACTCTACCCAACACGAATGGAGGCGGGTAGGTACGCGATAGAGAAAGACTCCCGAGGTCAGGAGCCAACGCAGGTGTCTATGTATATCGGTGACGTATTCGCTGCAGGACTTAACTGATAGGCGGCGCTCGACAGCTGAGGTCAATCGCTATTCATGAGTTGAGCGGGTAATTAAAGGGCTGAGGGGAAAGTGAGAGAGGTCGTAGGCGCCTAAGAATACCTGTAACCGCATTTTATCAACCTATTTCCGTCAAACTGATGTACTGGGAACGTAGGCGTTCCTAAAGCTCCAGATGGTCACGACGGATGGTGTTTTTATGAGCTCTGTGTCAATGCCCACGATGTAGAGGTATTTGCATTAGAAGTGAAGATTATGCATATATATTATACTCAGAGTTTTAGGACCTAGGCTTCGGGCAAAGATTCAGACGCGAAACAAGGAGGCATTATTCTGTTTCTATTCTCTACTGAATACACTGTACTGTTATTAGGGAGGGAGAAACGCAAGTAGGGAAGGAGAGAGCGGAGGAGGATTTGATAACTCGCGAGGCTTTAGTCCCAGTGGCCTTCGCAGGAGTCCTGCGCACATATCCCGAAGACAGGATTATTCCAGAGAATCCCAGGTAGGGCCTCGAGAGGTGAGCACTTAAATTACGACAGTTCTCTCTTCTGTGAAAGCGAAGATTAGCTCCTAGTTCATCTCGTGAAAAACTTTAAGGTGTCATCCTCAACCTCACGCTGTATTTCTCTCCGCTTCCTCAAAAGATTATTCTGCACTGTTTCTCATTTATCGGTTTCATGTAAAATTATCCAATAAACCCGATACCCTCTTCTTAACACTTGCCCATAATCAAGGGCTTCCTTTGCGTTACCTGGAATTCAGCTCTTTGAATAACTGGAAGAAGAGAGATTTTCCTCCTGTGTATGCAAACGATGTCGGTTTTAAGTTCGTGGAGTTCTCTCTGAATTAGGTCGCAAAAGTAGTTTCCAGATAATTAGTTACATTTTCCAAATCGAAGCAGAATGTTGCATTAGTAACCCGAGGCCAGGACGATTTTGCCAGAAGACTGGGCTCAAATATTTCACCAAATTCCGCAAAATTAAAGCGCAATGGAGAGAAATTATTTTCAAGTATATAAATATGTGTAAAATTAAAATATAAACATTGTGGTTTGATGTAAAAAAGCATAAATGTACACAGAATAAGCTTTGAGGCCCAAAGAGTGGTTGGTGTTGGATTACTGACTGAAGGTCCCAGGCTCAAATCTGTGAGTGGCTTCTATAGATATGAGCAGCAAAAATTTAGCTGATTTCTAATCAACATATCTTTCTGGGATATCTATTAATGGCGATACTAAGAATGGATCAAGCCCATTAACAACCTCAAATGCGCATTTCACACGCCGTTGGGCTTAGTACTTAGTACATTTACAATTTACCCTCACCAACCAGAGCGACCGCCCAGTTGAACGCTGTAGCCCGTGGTAGAGAAAGTACCTGGGTTAAACCTACTGCCACTTCCTATTTAGGCTTCACTGCACAATTGACTTCGCATTGCGTGACTAACTTATCGATTATAATCATTATAAATGTTACGTATTTATATTTCCATGCCACAGTTTATGTCACTATCATTGACTTGGAATGTACATACTTATGTTGTAGTTGGCCAAAATAAAGGCCAATGGACGTAAATGCACTATTTCGTCTCTGCATAACTAAACAATCCTCGAGCATAACTACATAATGTAAAGCACTGCATAACTAAATAATGTTGACAGTGGATTCAGTAATAAATTATATAATCGCGGTTTTTTGGAAACTTTTTACCGGATCCACCCCCCCTTACCTAACAGCCATTACTGACGCCTTACATTATAAATGACCTTTACGTTTTTCCCCTTAAACTAATCGTCACACATCCCTCATGCTGTTCAGGATACACATCCGTTTCCTCTCTCTCCCACTCTCGCCAAACATTCTCACCTCCATTCCAGGTGTTCATTTCCTTCATTACGAATTCAACAAAAAATATTTACGCTTTGATCTCTCATTAATATTCACCGGCATCACGGTAGGTAGCCATATATGTATTGCACCCTTCCAGGAAAAAAAGCGAGCGTAAGCGATGAGTCCGCTCGTCTTGGACGTGATTTGATTTCCACGTCTTGAAACGAGTCATGATTCACAGCCTTCGACCGCCCTCACCGATTTTCATGGCCTTCTCCACCGAAGCTTGTGAGTCCACGTAGACGTGGCAGACGCCCTCGGCGTGACCCAACACCGGGATGTGAGAGCTCCTCTCCTGGATGCTGCGAACCAGCTCCGAAGATCCCCTCGGAATGATGAGGTCAATGTGGTCCTCCATGGTCAACAGGTCGCTTATCTCGTCGCGAGTTGACACCTGAAAAGAAAGTTCGTCGGTTGCATCGAGCGGCAAAGAGCCGGTCTATGGCTTCCATAAAAAAAGTCTCGAATAAATTACTTACAACCCGCGGCGCCAAACCTATATATAGGATTGAGGAGTCATCATGAATCATACATAATTTTCAGCAAATGCAACAGACGGTGCCACGACCTAATTGATGATATGCGGTGTTTTAAGTGATATTTTCGAGTTAACTTTGAGAGCAGCATCAAGTCTTTCCAAATATTTTGTCGTAAACAGCATACCAAGGCACAAGCACTAGAAGAATCATTATTTGCAAATACTTCGATACCATCAAAATAACTTATGCCCACTTGCGATAAATGATGATCCCAGGATATAAAATCAAATTTAATGTCTAAAAACAGGTAATTAATTTGTCACGTATCTTACGCCACCGTGTAATAATGCCAGAGATATCGTTAATGGTCTACTTATCCCTTTTTATCCCACTATCTATCGTGTATCATGAAGCAATCAAATCCAGTTCCAGATAATTTGTTCGCTACTACACTAACAACACTTACAGTTGACAGTTCAATCTCGACAGCTCACATATAACAAGAGTGTTTTTGATGGCAGATCACCCAGGTTATTTAGAAGTGTAGTCGTTCAAATATTGAGATTCTTTGGCACGCATGCTAAACGTACCCACGATAGGCGAGGACTATCTCAAGAGTCTAGCCACCTGGCAGAAATGTGGTGAGACGATTAATGACTTATTCATCCCAGCATGTGCTCGAGTCGATTAAAAAACGGAGAATTAAAAGAGAGAGCATAATTTCACTCCACGGACATTAATTTAACTTTGAATTGGTTCTAGATACGGAAAAACGACAGCGGAATGAACGATTTACATTCATCCTCATACTGGGCAGCGAACATGTTACTAGGAATATCATTGGACAAACATTAGTAAACAGGTAGATATAGTTACAACATTTTTTGGCCGGTTACTAATTTGTTTAAAATTCAGTTTAAAAAGTTCAGATTAATAATTTTACAAAAAGGGTTGTTGTTTAATGCGGTAAATAAACAATGGCACGTTCAGTGAACGTCCCATTCTTATTATAATTTTCTAAACTACCTAACTTCAGCCATTTATGCAAATGCTCACCAGCGACATTGCATTAGGTGCTCCAATGGTAGTGAGTGACTCCTTCACCAAATCCATCAGCACGCGGTTACTGTGCGCTGCCTCCTTACCACCTTTCAGCAACAGTCCGTTGGCCGAACTTAAAGCCAGTGCTGCCACCTGTTCCAAAAAGAATATAGTACTCTACCATTACTCCATTAAAACCCATTCGGTGCATTTTTCAACTGCTTGCTCCTCGGCAATTGCAAATGCGAAGTGCACAGAAAATAAACTTAGTGACATCAAAATACTTCCTGGTGAAATGCTCAAGGTTGGAAAACTGTGACAAAAATTATCATGTTGACCATTCAATTTAATTTCAATATCACTTGAGGTTAATCATTCAGGAGTATTTGCCTACGCATACGTTTAAACTGCAAAAGGGCGTATTTGCGATAGTCTCGCAGGAATTTTCATCTCTACATTTGATAAAATGAGTACATTAATACCTGAAAAGGTTTAAAATGAATCACCAAAACAAACACGCATAATAAAACCCTCGCTAAAAGTTAACATAGCCAGGAAAATGAGAGAAATGCACGGTACGCATGAAACATGCAGTTTGGATGACCCAATAGAAGGATGAATATAATATAATAGTTTGCATTTTTAGGAATTAAAGTTATAGCCCGAATCTTAAATCTTAATGCGCAGTGCCGCAACAATCTTAAGAGGAAATATTAGAGCATTAATTACTTCATTAAATAAAAATAGTATTCTTTTTAGCATGTTAAAGAACAGTAGCTAATGGTAACGTAGATTTCGTTTACAACATCCACCTAATTATGAGTTTGTGATGACACTTCAGCGAAGTCTTAGGTAAGGTAAAGTTGTCTTTAATTAGAAGATGGGATATGTATTTTGTGGTAGAGAGAATACTACAGAGAACTTAAATAATATAATCCAAAAGCAATAACCGTCACAAGACCCAAGACAAAGGGGTAGTAACATGAAAAAAATATGGAGGAACCTTTTATTAGCTGTATGGAATTGGTGAGGTGCAGGAAGTATGCGGAGTTAAGGTCATGTAGTAGATGAGTGTACCCAACCGCACTGGAATATTTGAGGCATTTCAGTACACAGTATTTCTTGCTCATTTATACCTTCTTTAACCGGTAAAACACACGTAATAGAAATAATAGCAACCTGGGGTAAGCAGTCTGGCCGTGATTCAAAGATGACCATGAGCACGCCGATGGGCGCGGTGACCTGGGTCAACTCCATTCCATCGGCTAGTTTCGTCTTTCGCAGGATGCGGCCCACGTTTCGGTGGCTGGAGTCAGCAATCTGGTTGAGGCCTGAAAAATAAGCCCATCGAGTGGTGAGGCATGTCTTCGGGCCGATCGCGAACGGATCTAGAGAGCTGCTATTGCAATTAATTCACACGAGCTATTAACTCAATGGAGTCCATTCCGTGAGTGCTGCCTTGAAAGTTGTCGAGTGTTGCGCAATTTGTGGAAGAGGAGATTTATATCGCAGGAGATAACATCTCAAAAGCATTCATTCAAAAACGCCCCTCTATGAGTAGTTCGTAACGATTTTATCAACCTCCACGCACCAGTACTTACCTGCTCGACCAATGACCCAAATATTGTGTTCGAATTTTAATCAAGCCAATGGATGACTCAACACTTGAATATGATTAGGCAGAATGGGTTATTTAAAGTTTGAAATGACACTGACGGGAAGCACTACTCAAAGATGAATTCAGATATGCATACGACTATGTTACGTTTGAAAAGAAGTGTGAAAACATAAAGATAGTGGGAAACGAAGATTTACACGTTATTAAAAAGTTTTAAAACGCTCATTTGAAATGCGTATTTATGAAGTGGATTAATTCCAGTCAACTTAAGTCAATTTTATGAAGAAGGAGAATACCTGTCTCTCATTTGCAAATAAGTATATGAAAATGGGCTGACGTTACGTTAAGAGATATCAGAGGAATTACTGAGGTAAATTATAGCATCTGAACAATTTAGTAGCAATTATTTATACACTAAAGTTCAAATTACGCCATGAAAGCTAGTATAAATTCGGTGCGCATCATTAAAAATAGTTGTTTGGGAATAAAATACAAGACTGCCACCTTCAGTAAGATGAAGTCGTCTGGCTACGAAGTGTCTTTCAAAATTGCCTATTTCGTTGAATCGGCGCACTAAATTTATATTTCGCACAAAACTACGAAGATTCATTTATCAGTGCTCTCTATCCATGTTGACGACCAAATATCTCCATCATGGATAGGTTTTTTCGTAGAACGAAGCAGGGAGCGAGGAATTTTATTTCCCGCGAATCAGTTTAGTACTGTTACACAAAGCAATCGATGATTGCTCACCAAGCAAGAGTACCTCAAGGTCTCTAACACAAGGCTGGAAGTAGAGCACGTTCAGGAGGCTTAGGATTAAAATTTACATGATTTTCATGAAATGGCCATCAATAAAAATTTCACCATTACTATTCACGACCATTATTGGATAAACATGAGGTAATAAAACTTTAGTGATTCCACTTCACGACAGATTTATAGTCGTAAGCGACTGAAAGCTTTTTGAGGAACAAGTATTAAAATTCCATGATCCTTCCTAAAATGCTGTGTACTTTTCTGCTTCAATTTATTTGCATTTCATTCCAGCGCACTCGTTGAGTACAACTATAGCAGCCAACTCATTGCCAATAACTCGTACAGAATTCAGATTTAATGGATATCATTCCGCGAAAGCTGAGCAAATGTACATTGACAAGCTTACCATGTTGCTTGAAAGGGAAACATTTTTAATAAAAAGAAATTGATATCCTACTTTATCAATTCGTACTTCATTAAATATAGCTCAGTACCTGACTGATCTCGTAGACGTGATGGGCACAGAGTAAATAATAAATAAGAAAAAAACTTGGGGAATCAGATAAAATTTTTATAATTTTTCAAACAAAACATAATTTTTCGAATTACTTGGTGGAATGAATTTATTGGTTTTATAAGCATCCTCGGTACTAGATGAGATGTCCTTTACCGAGTAGGAGAGTACAGTTTAGGGTAATGAACGTTCATCCTGAAGGCTCCGAAACGAATGCCGATAGTGACCGTGATTTTTTATGCTGTAATGGTCCCCACCTCAGGCCTGTATGAAGAGCGCCACGATTGCAGCGCTCCATCCGCCAAATGGGGCGTTAAACTGAGAACATCCTTGGCGTCTTTACTTCGAAATGGGCTAATCCTCTCGGTCCTTTCTCCGCTCCATAAAGCCTTACATTTCGCTAACAACCAACCTGTCCTTCATGGAATAATTGACCTCAGTTGTTGGTTACAATCTTAAAGCAGACAACCAACTATTTAATACTACTGGATATACTACTCAATAAATAGACAGCGGCGTCGGAAGTGAGGGCAGGAGAGGCCAAAGGCCCCCCTCAGAATTTGCCGCGGGCCCTTTCAGGTGGGTCCTTTTCTTAGGAGCTGGGCCCTTTTCAAGGTCCTACCCCCTCCCAGCGAAAATAGTTCCAACGCCCCTGAATAGACTCAATACAAAGAATTTTAGAGAAATGAATAGTGGAGTATACAAGACAGTATTCTACCCATACTCAGTTTGAGATAATTTAACAAGTTTATACTTATGTTAGGCATTCATTGTGTTGGGATAAATTATCCTCACATTTCATTTATAGCCAACAACGTATTATCATGACAACTGATTCCTCAGTACTACAAAAGAATGCATATTGAAGAGCATTGGTGAACCATCCATTTTGTGTGGCTTCAGCGGTTATCAAGACAAAATATTCCTCTTTCTTTCATCCTTTCCCTTTCAATTCCATTAAACCAAAACCTTCCATTAATTTCAAAAATGACCCCAGTCTTTATTTCCCGCTTCTTGCAATATTGCCAAAGTTATAGAAAATGCACAATCACATATGTTTCATAACCCAGGGTGTTAGTACTTTCGTGTGGAATTTAGACAACTCAAACGACGTTGTCTTTCTTTCCATTCCCTATCTCCGCTCCACAAAATCCTACACACCACCCATCTATCCAAATGACCTTAGCAGTCGGTCGCCTCCGTAACAACAAAAACAACTTCTCACCAAGCCAGCCTTCAAAATGGAGACGCATGCCATATATATGTCATGAAGTCTCGACGGGGAGCCAAGGGGAAGGCATTCCAGCCGCCGCAAACACACAATGGTTAAAGAGGCTCAATCGAGACTTCACAGCTCGTGAATAATGGATAACTGCACCATTTATCGATGTTCATTAACAAAAAAAAACCTTGCAATCAATGATGACACACCTAAGTCACCGATTAGTGAATGTAAGGCTCTAAATACGGACATTAGTTGAATAATACACTTTTTAAGAATTGCATTTGTCCGCATGTGAAGAGGTTGGCCGATAGAAGAATCGAGTGGAGGGCTGCGTCAAACCAATCCTAGGATTGTTGACCCTTGATGATGATTTGTCAGCCAGAGGATTCCAGAACATTTTTGTTTATAGATTGAAGCCTTAGATGGATTGCTGCTTTAATTTTGTAACCATTGTGAAAATATGTGCATCTATTAAAAAAACACAGGATTTTTCTACATCACGCAAATTAATACCATTAATAATATATAATTTCTTTTATATTACACTTATTTATCGAATGATTCTCATACATCGTATTATCGTATAATACTCATCCATCTTATTAGCGTATGATTCTTATATATCGTATTATCGTTTTATTCTCATATATCATTAAATTAAAGAAAATTGGCAATTTTACACAATCATCATCATCATCATTGGTCAACAATCCTAGGATTGGTTTGACGCAGCTTTCCACTCGTTTCTTCTATCGGCCAACCTTTTCATTGTGACGTAATTCTTCTCTTTTACATTCTTCACGACCTGTTCCATGTATCTCATACGAGGCCTGCCTTTTCCAATCTTCCCGTTCACTTTTCCCTCGACGATAGTCTTCATCAGGCCATCGTGTCTCAAGATATGACCGATTAAGTTTTCCCTTCTTCTTTTTAGAGTTGTCAGCAGACTTCTCTTTTCTCCTACTCTTCTTAGCACTTCCTCGTTACTTACTCGGTCGATCCATTTAATCTTCAGCATTCTTCTGTAACACCACATTTCAAATGCTTCTACCCTTTTCTTCTCCGCTGCTGTCATCGTCCATGATTCACTGCCGTAAAGAAAAATGCTCCAGATGTATGTTCTGATGAACTGTTTCCTTACTTCTATGCTTGTATTTCCTGCTGTAAGTAGATTCTTCTTCTGAAAGAATGCCCGCTTTGCCTGGGCTATTCTACTCACTATTTCTTTCTTGCTTCGTCCATCGTTGGTTACTCTGCTTCCCAGGTAACAGAACTCTTTCACCTCTTCCAGTTTCTGTTTTCCTAGTTTAACGTTGGTTTTCGCCTCTTCTCTTTTGCTGCACACCAATATCTTAGTCTTCTTCTTATTGATCTCCAGCTGATATCTCGCCATAGTCCTTTCCAGGGTCGTTAGCATCTTATTCAGCTCCTTCTCTGTCTCTGCTATGAGAGCTATGTCATCGGCGAATCGTAGCATACTGATTGTTTCTCCGTGGATTTTCACTCCAGAACACTTCTCCTTGACTTCATTTATGGCTCTCTCGATGTAAACATTAAAAATTACGGGAGACAGTGCGCAGCCTTGTCTCACTCCTTTCCTTATTCTTGCCTCTTCACAGCTGGGTCCAGATTTAATCACAGCAACTTGGTTTTTGTACAGACTGTGTATAATTCTTCGGTCATTGTAGGACACTCCAATTCCCTTCAGAATTCCAAGCATTGAATCCCAATCCACGTTGTCAAAGGCCTTCTCTAAATCCACAAATGCAATGAAGGTCGGTTTCTTCTTCTCCATTCTCTTCTCTATGAGTAGCCTAAGGGCCAATATTGCTTCCCTTGTACCCTTACTTTTCCTGAATCCGAATTGATCTTCATCCAGGAACTCCTCTGCTTTTCGTTCTATTCTTCTGTAGATGATCCTGGTTAGTATCTTTGATGCATGTATCGTCAGGCTTATAGTCCTAAAATTTTCGCATTTCTCCGCTCTCTTCTTCTTGGGAATAGGAATGATGATGTTTTTCTCGAAGTCCCTTGGAATTTCCCCTGTTGAATACATGTCGCAGATGGTTTTGTAGAGATGAATTAATGTCTTCTCTCCTGCATTTTTAATTAGTTCTGCAGGGACATCATCAATACCTGAGGCCTTATTCATCCGAAGATCCCTTACTGCAGCATCGAATTCCGATCTTAATATTGATGCCCCCATATCATCTATTTCCACTTCGCTTTCCTCTTCAATAGCTTTTGTGCTGAGATTTTTTCCATTGTATAGCTCTTCCAGATATTCTTTCCACCTCTTCACTTTGTCCTCGTTTTCAATCAAAATTCCTCCATTCTTGTCCCTTATGGCATTGCCTCTTGCGCTCCGTTCCTTGAAGTGGTTCCTCACTATGCTGTAGGCCGCTTCCACCTTTCCAAGTGCAAGGTTGCTTTGTACATCTTCGCAAAGATTTTTCAACCACAGCTCTCTAGCTTTCCTTGCTTTGCGACTTATTTCGTTCCTTATTCTTTTGTAGCAGAGCTGCCCTTCTTCAGTTTTCGCATTCTTGTACTTTCTTCTTTCTTCAATCAATTCTAAGACTTCCTCCGTGATCCATGGCTTCTTCTTGGCAACTTTTCTTCTTCCAAGAACTTCTTTTGCGGCTTCCTGTAGTCCACATTTAATGTTTTCCCAACGCTCTTCTACTGATTTCTCATTCAGGTTCTCTCCTATGTTGTTTCCCACTGCTTTTTGAAATGCCAGCTGATGTTGAGCCTCCTTTAGTTTTTCTACTTGCCATATATTCTTCTTTGTTTTCTTCAATTTCTTGAATTTTAGATGGCATTTCATCATCACTAAATTATGGTCACTGTCGATGTCTGCCCCAGGGTAGCTTTTGCAGTCCTTCACTTGGTTTCTAAATCTCTGCTTCACTAAAATGTAGTCTATTTGGCATCTTCTTCTGTCTCCTGGCATTTTCCATGTGTATCTTCTGCGGTTGTGATTTTTAAACAATGTGTTGGCAACCACTAACTTGTGTTGAGTGCAGAACTCCAGCAGCCTTTCTCCTCTTTTGTTTCGGTTTCCCAATCCGTATTTTCCAGTTATTCTTCCATCTTGACCTTCGCCGACGATAGCGTTCCAGTCCCCTAAAATAATTAGGTTTTCTTCTCCTCTTACCTGTTTTATAACTTCCGTGATATCTTCGTAGACGTCTTCCACTTCTTCATCTTCATAGTCAGTCGTAGGCATGTAAACCTGCACAACCACGGTATCTACAGGTTTGGTCTCGATCTTCACCATTATTATCCTTTCATTGTACTGCAGGAAGCTCTTCACACGCATTCCGGCGCTCTTTCTGAGCATGATCCCTACTCCCGCATTACCATTTAATGATCCTGTATGTATAATCCTGTAGCTTCCACTCCAAAAGTCTCCTTCTTCGGGCCACTTCATTTCGCTGATTCCTAATACGTCGAGGTCCATTCTTCGCATTTCTACCTTCAGGTTCTCCAGTCTTCCACAGGTCCGAAGCGATCTCACGTTCCATGTTCCTACCCTAAAAAGTGTATCACATTTGACTGATGTACTCTCTCGGGTAGTCCCCGCCCGGAGATCCGAATGGGGGACTATTTTACCTCCGGAATATTTTACTCGAGAGGGTGCCATCACGTCTTGATAATAAAGGAAAGAGTGGAGTAGCTGCGACTCCTCGGGATATTAATGTGGTGGTTTCCCCTTGCCTTCCACATCGCAGTACTACAGCCGTTAAAGTAAATGCTACCACGCCTGTAGTGAAATGAGTGTCGCTGTACCGACCACTGTGGTCTCCACCTTCACTCATGTGAAGAAGAGCTGCTGCCCTCTCCTCCGGGTGATGAGAAGCGTAATTATTGGCGGCCTCCCGTCGCCAAGTCACGGCATCTTCACAGGTTCTGTATTATTTAGAGGCCTATCTTACCCAGGGATAGACCAATACCCCCTCGGAATGCCGTCGCTTTTTGTCCACGACTGCTTATTCGACGAGTAAACTCGCTTATCTCGCAGCTAACCTCTATATCTAGAGGTCGACCCACCATCCGCAACCCGGTGGACGCACTCGGTGGCTTTAAGCTCAGCCGCGAGATTTTACACAAAATAAACTTTAATGCCATTACATATTATTTTGTGGAAAATTGCCAATCTTCTTTAATTATGTTACTTCACCACATCATGTCTGAAACGACACTTTTAACTCATGACCTATGATTCTTATACATCGTATTGTCTCTTACATTACGTGAAAATTTTTACGTTAATTTTTGTACGTAATTATATAACGCATACGTTAATTTTTACAAAAATTAACAAGGAAAGATAGGAGATTGATGGTGGGCGTAGCTATCGGACAAAAAGGCAAAAATAGGATGACAATATGGCGCACAGCTTTCATTTTTTCGGCGTGACTTCCTTTTGCGGGGGAGCTTCACTCACCGGTGGCGAGGGACTTGAGTTTGGGTGGCGAGAGCTGGAGTCGGGAGAGCAGTGGTTTGGCGAGGCCGCCCTTGGTCGCGGCACTCATGTCCTCCGCGTTCGCCTCCAGGATCTCCTTCTGCCGAGACTCCAGCAGCTGCGCCAGGTAGCGGATCGCCTCGGCGCGGTCCGTAGCCGGGAGGCCCTGCAGGATACGGGATCCGGCGCGGGCTGAGGGAGTAGTCGCGGGCGGGTGAGGAGAAAAGAGTTAGCGGCTAGTAATTACAGTAATGATGCAAACAGATCACTCATGAGGAAATCCCTCACAGATAAAAGTATTGGTAAGCATTTGAACTTTGTAATTCAGGTAAAAAAGTGAAATAAAGGCTTATATTATTTCGCTTGCGCTAAAGCCGTGCTCGGGGTAATCAATGATTTTCACAACTGGCATATGCCTCCATAAAATTAACGAGAAACCCTTGATCCTGGCAGAACTTTGCCTCAGCCTATTTTTACCACTTCAAGGAAATCATTATTATCATAATAATTATTATTACTGAACTTAACATTTTACCACGCAACATGTGTTGAGTTTTGAAAAAAATATTTCAACACCGTTTAATTGGCGGACTCTGACAGAGAAGAAACACTTTACAAGAACGTACATCTAGAGCATGTAACCTTAAAGTAGTGAGGTAAAGATGATAAGAGCAGTAGAGAATAAGGAAATACAACGAGTTCCTGTTTCCACAAAAAAATTTACATTAAGACGACCCGGATTTCGACGGCAAGGCGTCTGGATCTTCAGGTCCTGCCCCAGATCAACGGCTCCCGTCAGGATCAATGTCGAAACCGGGGTGCTCTTAATAAAAACGTTTTTGTGAAAACACGAAGTCATTGTATTTCATTGTAAATCTCACTCACTCAGTGATTCAACCCGAAGGTTGATCTTTGATAGGTGAGAGTAGAGCTCACCCCGTACTAAGCCAATGGCGTGTGAAATTCACACATTCAGGGTAGGGGGGCCAGTTCCTTTCCCTACGAAGTTCTGACGAACAGAAAATCGAATCGTGAGGTTTTAGATAGGCGTGTCCAGAAAGGCTCTTGCCCGGGATTTGAACCCGGTACCCGGTGAACGATTTGAACCCGGGACAATCAATCCGGAGCAATAGAGAAGTCAATGCTGGAACCATTGGAAATGTGGTGGTTCAGAGGAATGATGAAGATAAATGGGATCAACCAAGTGACATACAAAGAAATCCTAAAAAGTGGGGAAGAAAAGAGAAGTCAGCTGAAAACTATGAAACGAATAAGGGAACACTTAATCGGCCATATCTTGCGACATGATGGCCCGATGAAAACAGTTTTCGACGAAAAATTGATTTGTAAGAATGGCAAGGGAAGTCCTCGAATGAAGAAGGCAAAGGAAGTCCTTGGTCCTCCTAACAAAACATGGGAGAGAGAAGAATTATGTGATTACGAAGAGACTACCCGACAGGAGAATCGAGTGGCAAGCTGCGTCGAACCAATCTCAGGATTAATGGCTGTTATATTATAACTGTTATATCCTAACGAACTAATATAAGCGTTTATTTCACTATTTTACATGCATTATAAAGGTTCAACAATAACGAGTTAAATTAAGCAAACCGGGGGAGAAAATTCTGGTATTGTGATTGACATCCATCGAATACCTATTTAAAACTGTAAGGCAGCTCAGACATTTTAATAACCACAAAGTTTTGGGATATTTTTAAAATGATAAGTACATTTGACATATGACAAGTGCATTGGTGTATTCAATATTTTTCATATTCAATATTTGTTAAAAAATGGATAAATATTGAATATTATTTATTTAATTGTTTATAGTACTCTTGTGCTTGTGGATGAAAAAATTAACTGCATGGCAGAATGATGGGATGGGATCAACCAAGGGACATACGAAGTCCTAAAAAGTGGGGAAGAACTTACTATGCTCTTACTATTAAAAGAAAAAGAGCAATTAGACAACGTAATTAAACATTTTTTAACGGCGCTGTGTGAAATTAGTCATTTGTGTCATGAATTTCACCTCATATTTAATAAATGATAATTATTTACGTTATTGATTTCTCGGTAGATTGATAAATCTCGGTAGCCCAAAGGTAAAGCAAAACATTTGCTGGGAAAAGAAATTAATAGTGCCCTGCCGCACTTCTACGCATAAGGTCGTTTACTCTATTATATACTCGCCATAATAATATGATTGTTCATTGATATAATTATCTTTACTTAAAAATTAAAATAAACGAAAAAACTCCATCATCCTTTTAAACGCGAATAACAATATTTTAGGAGTAACGATTCTATCGTTAATTTTTTATTAAAACCTTTTGAAACAAGACAGCCAAAGTGTTCAGCTGATCTACATCTTTTAGAGGTATCCTTTGTAAACAAGAATTTAATTATAAGTGTTTCAGTAGCCAACCACAGTATCAAAGAGAATAAAGTCTCGTTTTCGTCTAAAGCCAGTAAATTGCATCATTTAATGTTTTCGAAAGTGCATAATGTTATTTCCTGCTATAGGAAAAGTTTATAAATATTTGTTAAGGATCAGTTTAAAACATTTCTATCTACAAAACAACGTCAACTTATTGCGAAATTAAAGTGGGCAAACGAATCTCGGAAAAACTCAATTTTCTCATTCCTACCATATTGAAAGCCTGGAAAATTGAATCCCTAAATTTGCACCTTCACGTTTTTTCATGAATCCACATGAGCTTCAAAGGACACGTACTTACGAACATTGAACTCTACAGAGAAAAACTCCATGAATTCGAAACATCAGACGTTATCATTGAATATGAGTTTGTTTCATTTCCATGTCAATAATTATATATTAATTTTGCAGCTGTTTTTGAGGTTCACGTCAACAAATTGTAAGTCAAATAAAAAATTGGTTCACAGATAAAATGAAGAGCACAAAGAACTATTATTTCAAATTATGTCATCCACAAGAGGCGAGAATTTCAAAGTTTCCTACCGTTCTCCGCCAAAATCTCCACGGGTGTGCCAGTGCTCTGAGTGTCTGAGAAAAAGGTTCCAATCTTGCGTCCATCCAGGATGGATTTGATAGCCTTTTCCTGCATTCCGTTGCAGATAACCACGCAAACTCCATGGTCCAGGGCCCAAGTGGCTGCCTTCACCTAGAGAAGTAAAGCAATCGATATTTTCTTTTACGTTTTATTACAATCCCATTCACTAGCTGCACTTTATCTTGACAGGGTACTAGAATCGACTGATTTTAGAACAAACCTTAATTAATTATTTCACTCCTAGCGTCTCATTTGGCATTTGAAAATAGCCTAAAAAGATGTTACGCATTTCAAGCTTCTTCAAAGATCCCTTTCCAGCTAGGTGTCAACAAACATCAACAATGCACGCATCGGAAGCCTGACAAGTAGGAAAGGGAGGTGACCGAGAATCGATGCGTAGCTCTACCACAAATTGGTAATCTGCTGATAAGCCCTGAGATGAAAGGAAAAAATAGTATTTCTGATATGATCAGACTCTTCCTATACTAAATAAAAGTATCGAAAGACCCATTAAAACACAGTGGAGAATTTCGAACTGTTTTTCTCGCACTTTTTACATTTGTAGAATTTTCTATTAAATTTATTTTCTTTTATTGTGTGCACACAGTTCACTTTGTCTCATTATGAGAAACCTCGACGGAAAAGCAGAGTAAAGAGTAAGAGTGATTCAGGATAGAAGGAGATTGAAAATTGGGCTCTAAAAACTATGATACGTTAATTCGTTAAAACTTTCGCGGTTCATGTTATCCGGCGTTGTTGTTTTTTGGGTAAACCCGCGTCACAGTATTAAAATAACCTTATATTTTAATATTGTTTTTATGGTTATTTTAATACTGTGACGCGGGTTTACCCAAAAAACAACAACGCCGGATAACTATGATACGAACTCAAAAGCAGTAGAAGTCAATTACATGTGTTCTTCCTGACAGATTGTTTTAAACGAAATAAAACATCGCCTTATCATTAGGTTAAGGGCAAGTTGTCGTTCCGATAACAAGACCAGAAAAATATCTGTTCAATCTTCAGCCGAGCAAACTGAAAGATGATAAAGATTATTGACTGAGTGAGTTTAAAACACCGTGCTTCTGAGTGAGAAAGTGTTTACTCTGATAATATATTTTGGTGATGTCTAAGTCAGCTAAAGGGAAGGGAACAATTATTTTTTTGGCAAGGTATAGGAATTATTTAGTTGTCTTCTCCGTTGTGGTGGAATAGAAGGAGCTCTTGAATAAACGCACAGTTATAAAAAGGATTTAATGAAAAGATTTCCACTGAATAATATAAAACAAAATAGCGACACTTGGCAAGAGTAGGGGTAACACATACATTCATCATCATTAGTCAAAACTCCTGAGAAAGGTTTGGAGCAGCTCTCCACTGAAATATTCAATCAGCTAATCTCTTCATATTTACGTATTTCTTCTCTTTCACATATCTTAATCACTTGTTCTACATATCTCATCGGAAGAATATTCATAGTGAAACATTGCGAGACTTGAAGGCCCGATAAATACGAGTAGCCAAGAGCAAAGTGAATGGGAATATTTGTTGAGGGTAACTTTCAAACTTCACGAAGAAAGATGCTCATACGAAGCAGTTAGCAGCGATGAAGATTGAGTGGGAATCTGGGTCAACATTTAATTACAGGATTAATGACCCAGGCCCCATGACCACGATGAAAGGATTCTTTATTTCATGGGAAAGAGGTCAATCCATTCTACTCCAAGAAACATATTTTTGAGGAAGAAGCGTCTCCAACGTTAGACTTTCCCTTGATGATATACAAACTAATACCTTAAAATACTGGCTAAGTAAAATATGTCATAGAGGTAAAGCGATGACTTAAGGATGTACGATGTAAATGAAAGGTGGATGAGTTTTAACAGTACATGGAGGAAAAACAATTTTTATGGACATACCACGAAGAAGATGAGAAATACTATATATCCAGTATATTGGCTCCATGAAGGCGGGAAGGAGGAGGGGGAATGGAAACCCCTTGTCGTGCTTTTGACTGAAGTTGATATTGATGATGACGAGAATCATCGCTTGCGATCAATCAACAAGCCTGACGAAACACTTTCATCACAGTTAGGGCAGAAATCACCCTTAATCTTTGAACTTCAGTATTTTCCTCTTCTTCATTGAACTTGATATTCATGAAAAAAAACCAGCGGCGACGTTGCCAGATGTCGTTCAGGTCAGCGTCATTCGGCGGGGAGGTTACTGTCAGCTGGGGTCAACTGCGTCCTTACAGATAGGTGGGCACTTGATTGGAGATAGGAACACTTCAAGGCATGGAGGGAGGGTGGCGTCGGAAGCAGCCAACTCTCGACGAAAGGGGCCAAGGCGTCCCATACGACGGACGAAGAATTGAACCTGCATTGCCTCCACGCAGCACTTAATGAGATCGTTTACTATATGTTTTATTGCTGAATATGATAGAGTTTGCAAAATAAAAAGACCCGAATTTTCCGTTTTTTGATCCGTCAATTATTTCTCGAGTTATAAGCGGCGAAAAACTAATGTTTTTTACCCTTACGGAAAAGTAGTAGTGGTGCAATCTCTCACCTAAATCGACTTCGTCCAATCACAACTGAGCCCGCGAAGCCACTTCGCCTTATCGCACAGCTGGATCTCCCAATGGGAGCGATTGCGACAGGATCTGTGCGAGCAGACCTTCCGAGAATCCCCCTCCACTCCCTTCCCTTCCCATAAGAGCAGACAAGGATGGGAGGAAAACAACGTCAATGTTTTCACAGCAGCTTTTTCGGTAGACGTCACCTTTTGTTTATTTTAATCGTTGATTTATGAGAGAATGGTTGTGGTTAGAAGATTAATTTTTTCACTAAAATTCTTTTTTCGTTTTCATCTAACAATTTCGTGCACAAAATTGCGATTTCGGTTCCGAGTAAACGCCCCCATTGGAACGGGTACACCACTGAAAAATCACCATTTCTAATGGGATTTGAGCCCGGGTCATCATGATGAACAGCCAGGGCTCTGGCCACAGCACCAATGCAAAACCACGACGTAACTATCATTCGCACACGCTTCCGCTCCCACGTCAATAGGTGTGGTTGATTAATTATGAATTGTACTGATCGAATGCATGTTCTCACTTTACAATACCCTTTAAATATCAGGAGATACCTACATGTAATATTCGCTGTCGAATACTTTTAATCCATTTTCTTCACCACTCAATCAATGTTCATGGCAGAGGATGCTAGTCTACCGGACATGAAAGAGGAAAGGAAGGAATGGGACACGAAAAACAGATATGGCACCTTGGATGATTTATTTCCTTTCCGCCCTTGATGAAGCCGAAAACAGAGTGAAAGGAAACGAATATCGAAAAGTGTTTTCTCAAGAGTCTCTCTTTCTTTCGTCACTGCTATTTTCCCTGTTGTCTTTGGGTAAGGTGGGTTTTTTTCCTAGATGATGCAATATAAATCACACGAACTGTGCCTTTGTCAAGACTTTAATGTGTTTCCGCGTCTTGAGGGATAGTTACGATTATTCTCAAAAACTGTAACATTCATGCCATTTAATAGCCGTCTTCACGTCTTTCGCCATAACATGTCAGATTCGTCAACTACAGACAAATAGGAATCTCAAACACTCACATCGGGTTGGATGTTTGTTCGAGTGATTCACAAAAAAATGACTATTTCACATTTCCATTATCACCATCTCCTTAGCTTCCGTTGCACAAATTCTCTTATTTGACGGATCCACGAGTTTCAACAACACGATTTCCACATTTTACTCTGCGCAGTGCAATGGCATACACTTGTACAACAATTAATCTTAAATAGCCGGCACTCATGTTATATTGGTCTCACTCAATGAGACCAATATAACTTTTAAAGCTTCAATTTCCATCACTTTGCGAAACGCTAGTTTCTCTGGCACTTTTCGTAATGATGGAAAATTATATGTTTTTGGGTCTACACGTTTATGCTTTACTTGAAGAGAGGCTCTGAATTCGATCTAAGCACTAATCTGTTTTCATTTTCTCTCTGCAGGCGAGAATCCTTTGTAGGTAGCATATTTAATTATTGTGCCATTTGATTAAACTGCATCTGATATTTCAGTGAAAAAGCCTCAGGCAATGAAACAAATAGGAAATTGCAAACATAAATAGTAATAAAATATAAATGTAGAATACTAAACCAAAGTACACTTTCAGTTGGCTGTATTTCGCTACAAAAGGGAGGTTTTGGAATGTGAGTTTGGGGTGGAAAGAGCCCTAATAATATTTTGGATCCTATCTTTGTAAAAGAGTGATATATTTACAACTTGCGTTAGCGTAGCTGTGTATAGTTATTTGGGGGGATACAACCGCCAGCTGATGCCATTTGGGATAGGTAGGTACTACTAGGTAGAGAAGGAAACTTTTTAAGGAATGGGGAAAGAGTGGAGAGAAACCCGGCGTCGGCATTAACCTGCTCTAAACCAAAGACACTAAAGGGTCCACTGTTTGACGGACCATTCGACGGACGTAGTATGTACTAAGTTTGAAGTGTTCTCCACACTGCGCTCAGGAGGGAACTGGCTTAACAATGAAAAATTTCAACTACTTCCAGAATACGAACCGGATCCCTATGGATGGAAAGCCAATAACCATCCTAGAAATCAAAACAACCCATTCCTCCTTTTAAGTAAATCTTTAATTTCCCCAAATTAATTAAAAATGGTAAATGCATGATTGTGAGTGGCAGTACATGCTGAAGTAGTATTTTTATTTGCCTTCAAACGTGTAGTATGCGATATTTATTTTAAACTTTTTTTCAAATTTCTAAACAGGTTTCACAGCTTTGTGTTTATGCACAGACATATAGAGATAGAAATGATGAATACACATATAGGATGGGAGTAACTTAAATAATAATATTCGGCCACTTGGGTGCAAATATTGATGCATAAATAAAAGAATAATGCTACCGCGCAACACCCAAGGTCTAAAGAAATCGTTTGCTTGATTTTACTTAGCATAATTAAAGACACTCCCCTTCATCGGTGACCTCCCCGTATTTCTAGAGCCATTGTCAATGAACATATTAATGGGACACCTAAGTTTGGTCAGTTTATTTTCATTATGTGTATGTGTTTCCACCGCTTTATAGCTCCTATCTCAATACTGCAGTCATCTGTCGTGGAGAAGAATAACTCCAACAGTCAAGGCATGCGGAAGTTGACAAGCATGTGGGTATATCCAAGATCTTTTCCATGTAGATGTACCTACATCCCTGTCAAACTACTTAAGATAACCTTCACTTCGTAGTCTGCCCCCTCGCATTTCAACCGCAGACGCCCGGATGTTAAAGGGAGGCACGTGCAGACATAACCATTCCTCTCTCCCTAATCCCCTCAAAATAGTTTTGAAACGACCGGCGAGTCGACAGCGTTGCTTGTAGAGTTCGTTTTCATGACGCCATTTCCATCTTGTTTTGTCTCCCCGGATATTTGTTAAGGCTTCTGTTTCGAAATTGGAACATTTTCAGCCGTCCGAGCACCCCTCCCCCAAATTCAAGACACGCGGACTGTAGCTTCGGATACGAGCTCATTTATTACGTAATTGCTTCGCGTTTCTTAGCCTTTGGTTTTATATGCCAAGCATACGTTGCTGCTTGACTGCAGGCGTCATAGTGCGAGTCAGGGCCATATTCAGAAGCTGAACTGCAGAAGTCTCATTTCTGCTGCTTATATCCTAAAATCTCTACTTTCAGTCAAATCGGTGTGCACATTTACCCTGCGAAGTTTGTATTACCGCGCTGCATATTACTACGGACCATATCAAGGAGAATTTCACATTAATTACCATGAGAAAAAAATTCACCTGGACCGGGAATCAAACCACGGGGATGGACCGCGAGGGCTCAAAATCTAGTACCTTGAACCTCGGTAAAATTGCCATGGGAATTAGGGATCCTGGGTAGCGTGGTGGTCTGCGCAGTGGCCCGGAAAACCGTGGTTCGATTCCCGGTCCAGGTAAATCTTTTCTCATGACAATTAATGTGACTTTCTCCGCCGTTCACGCGGTAGACTTGAAATATCCTACAAAGAGTATTTGTATATGATCTCTTGAGCTCGTAATATAGATTTTAAGACGTATGCAGTGGAAGTGAGATTGCAGTTGAGGTTCTGATGTTTCCCAGCCATATTCAGAATATCAACTCAGTTCCATGCGTCACGCTAAGAAGTAATACCAAATTTGTAAGTAGAATATATACACCGACTTGACTCGTTGTTGGGATCCTGGGACGTAACCAGTAGAAGCGAGACTGTAGTTGAGATTCTGAATATGGCCCCTCGACTCGACAGAGAAATTGAAGAAGTTAGCCGCCGGGGACTAAAAAGATATTCGCAGCTGGCGCCATTAGACCCACTTTTATAGGGTGGAAGGGCTCATCGCCAGCTCTGGGGTCGCGTGGTCCCTATGGAACGTGGAGCCAAAAGAGAAGCAATCTAGGACAGGGAAGTGCCTTTCGTCAACCCTGCGGGATGCACGAGAGCTGCTCCCTTAAAGAAGCCAAGGGGACCTCTCGAAAACAATATGCGAAGGTAAGGAAAGTGATATCAGGGCGTTTTGCTTGAGGATATTATGAAGTGAAATGAAAGTCATCTCACTGTTCAAGTGGAGGAAAATATTTGTCACCTAAGGGTTTGGCAAACTTTTAAGATGGAAGAGCTAAACTTGTTTCACATAACACATTAAACATTATTCGAGAGCCATAAATATCTTTTAATAAATCAGGAATGGTTGAAGTAGTATTCCTACGAGTAACTGTGAAAATTGCATATTTATTGCAATGAGAAAATTATCTGACGAAAATTGCATTTTTATTCAAATGAGAAAAAAATCTGACAAAAATTGTTCTCATTCGTTTCAATCAGTATGGGCGATGAGAAATGTATTTCATGAGAACGTTTCTGCGTGTCCGGTTAGTTACTAAGCGTTTTAACGATTCCATTTTGGCATCCGATGCCGATATATGCTTTTATAAATAATGCTACGATGTTTTTATTTTCACTTACTAGTTCACTCCAGTTGTACCCCTTCAGAAAAGTACGTACCTACCTTAAAAGCCTCAGGCGGCTCATGAGCAGCGATTCACCGACCACAGCTATGCAAAGGACTAATGCCGACGCCAGGTTGACAACCTTTCTTCTTTCCCTTCCATTCCCATCCTCTTACCTTTCCTTCCGGTCTGATGCGCCTATTAATTCGGATTCAGACTTAAAAACACGGTTATAAAACAAAGGAAGCCCAAATTTCCTCGCTACTTTTAAAGGAATCTTCCTCGATATTACATAGCCTCACTGGAATGAATTGGCGTTCCGTAGAAAAATGCCGCATTTTCACTTTCGAGATGAATAGTAGGTATTTTTACGACAGTTAGTACGACGTGCTATTTTCAGGAACCCAATGAGGAATCATAATAAGGGCACCAATTTCGACTAAATTTTTCAAGTTATTGACAAAGCACTGCAATTTTTGAAAAAAGCTCGTCAGTGCGATCGACAAGATGTTGCATCCTGTTCTTGAAAAAGGGTAAATAATCAGTAAATGATACACTCATTGTTGGTCTTTGAGATTTTAACATTGCGCCTTCACTTCTCTAAGGATTGTTTCTTTTATTTGACTCAGCATTGATACTTAAAAGATTTGGATAAATTGGGCAATTTCTCTTTTCAATTCAAGGTTATTTCTCCTTTTTTATTCTCAAACTGTGATTATTCCAGTTTCCTACGATATGGCTGACCTAAGAAAAATTTAATCAATGACCAATATAGCTGATCCCGAGAAAAGAAAAAAAATAACACTTATAAATACACTCATCATCATCGATCAACAATCCTAGGATTGGTTTGACGCAGCCCTCCACTCGATTCTTCTATCTGCCAACCTCTTCATATTGACGTAGCTCCTCTCTTTTACACCCTTCACAACTTGCTCCATATACCTCACACGAGGCCTGGCTTTTCCATTCTTCCTGATCACTTTTCCCTCGACGATTGTCTTCATCATGCCATCGTGTCTTAAGAAGTGGCCTATTAAGTTGTCCCGTATTCTTTTTAAGGTTTTCAGTAGGCATCTCTTTTCTCCCACTCTTCTTAAGACTTCTTCGTTTGTCACTCGATCGATCGATCAATTTTATCTTCATGTATACACTATTTACGAAAATCAAAAGGCGAAAGTGTATGGTTCTTCAAAGAATATATCATAAGCCATCAAGAAAGATATTTCCAATGGAATTTTTCTTTTGTAAAGCCTTGCTTAATTCGATACGCTTAATCTAAGTCTATCTGTCTCTCCACCTATAGGGATGGAGTTTTTACATAAGTACAAAAACATTCGTATATATTAAAGATCTTCATCTATCACGCAACACGTACTACTCCTAAATACCTACTGCTCCGGGCATGATTTCAAGTCTTTCACGAATTCTTTGCCAGGCGGGTAAATAAGCTATTAATTATTCTGGAAAACAATTGGTTTTAGTTATTTTATTTTTCGAAATTATTCATATTTTCTAGCTTTCTTAATTTTCTGTGATGCATGCTCATGATTGAATGGATTTATAGGGAACCATTGATTAAAGGAAATTACTTTAAAATCTCAAAGTACTTATAATTAATAACCACAGAAAGCATTTTTCTCAAGTGTAAGGAGTTCAGAAAATAAGTACTATTCAACACCCCCGATCACGGAAAGCAAATTTGGCATGAATAAACTGACACCGAAGGAGTTTTTTTTTATCTGCTGGGTGAATAATAATCTTACAACGAGACTCATTAGTCCATTCAAGGGCTAAGATGACAAAATATAGTTCTTGGCACATTGAGTGTTTACGGCGCCCTCGTTTCACTGAATACTTTGGCCACGGAAGCAATCTGCCGCTTAGGAAATGAATGTGGTAGATTCCTTAACGCTTATTTTTAAATCTAACCTTGGAGTCCATTCCTCCTGTTCCGACTCTTGATTTCTGGCCAAACTGTATGCTCTGCGACATCTGCGAAGTGAAAGTGTTGATCATACGAGCGCCATCTTGATCAGGTGGGCAAGTATAAATGCCATCCACGTCCGACATCAATATCAAGAGATCCGCCTGAACTTCAGCGGCCAGCATGGCAGCCAAGCTGTCGTTATCCTTGATGCTAATGACCTGGAAGTAAATTAAACCAGCGGATAAAGCGTCGTTAGAATTACTGATGTCACACCCATTCACCTGATTCAATGCGTCAACAAGAACTAAATGAACAAAAAAATCCAAAGTAATGTTTACGTTGAGGTCGAGTTGCCTTCGATAAAGTTATAACCTGGCATTTGGATATGGATGACTAAGAAAAGTTTCAGGCGTTGAACACTGAGAGAAAAAGGAACTCGTACAGAAAGCTTGCTAGCGCATTAAAACATATTTTTTACGGCTACCGGAAAGAATTAACAGCCAGTAAACGAATATAATAACAGTTATTAAATAAGAACAATAGAGTTATTTGTTTGCTAAGCCACTGAGAACATGTGGTGATAATCAAAATAAGAGAGCAAATATAAGATAAAGTGCAATGCGAAGTATTTTAATGAGAAAATACTGGAGATTATGGTTTCATTTACTAATGACGATGCGTTATGCCAGTCTAGAGAACAAAGAAAAAATTATGTCTGAAGCAATGCCTAGGCGCTGTGGATGACAAAAATCGTGTACGGATGGGGAAGTCTATGTGTAGAGAAGACATAAATCCATTTTCCAATACCATCAATTGGCTTTTCCGACATTTTCTTTGACAAATTTAAAGACATCATGAGACCTGCATATAATGTGAAGTATGTCAGGAATGTTATTTTCTAGATCACAAAAATATATCTGTGGAAGTAACATGATTTAATGCAGTATTTCGTACGATCGATCGGTTAACTCTACGTCATGTGAGTTAAGATGTCACTTTTTTAGAAAGCGAGTCACAGCGTGTCTATTTATGAATTTATCGATCCGTAGGCACCTCATTATCTCCCGTGGCGTACCATCCATCTCTCAGGTGAATTCACTTTTTTGAGGCTTCGGTGGACGGTATCGACCTACAACGGAATTAGGCCTTTTATTGCTCCGCAGAGATAGCCCTTGCTCCATATTAGCCCCTGAAATGCAAGCGGTACGCGGAAATTTTTTTCCTGGAGTGACATTCATTACCACAGAAACGACTGGCCCAGACCCTCCTCTGAACCAAGAACAAATATGCAATGCATGCCGGGAAACTTAATCCTGATTTTCAAGAATTCAAAGATGTTGATCCCAAACTACACGGAAAGAAAATGAAACAATAAGCCCGAATAGACGGTGTGTAACATCGCTAAAGCCAAATACATGTTACCCACAGAGTCAGTTTCATTTTGTTTTCTGTTCATGACCTGTGACGATAAGCAAGCCAGCACAATTTAATGTAAGCAAACTCTGTGCTTCCATAGACGGTGGCAAATTTTCGCAGACGTTAAACTCGGGGTTCAATTTTCAAGATTTCCTGAGTCGCGAATAAAAGAGTAGGTTTCGACTCCATTGAAAAAGGATTCATCGTTTTCATAAGAGTTCACGAATTATGCGACAGTGAAATTTCACATTTGCTTAAAAGTTCTCTATCATTCTGGTGGAAAAGGCAAAACTGAGAAGTATTTTATTGTTTACAGGATTTTTAATAACCCACTTCAGAATTTTCAACGAAATGATCACTTTTTATAGATTGCTAAATGAGGTATTACCGCCCGAAAAGAAAAACCGTATTGATTCTTAGTGTTTGATTTTTAAATTTTCACCTTCACCCCGTAGGGTACCGTCAGGCATATCTTTTTTCATATTTGCTATTCTACTAGGTTTTTAGGTGGTCCAACGGCTGAGGTTGCATCCCATTGCCAAAATTAATTTCTTATTCCTAAGATAAGCACAATATCTATGCTCGAAGTGGGGTTAAAACTAGCCACCCCAGGGTTACTAGATCCTCGCGTGACCGACCTTATTAAGGCGTCAGGTACATGCCACTTTATCCAATCTGTTATATCACGCGAGGAATTTAATAATACTGAATTACAATCAAGATCAAAGTTGACCTTGAAGCAAAGTGCAATTAAACATAAATTAATTGGCATTCAAGCTGCTCCACAAGTTTCATTTCCGCTCTCAAGATTTAATTTTCCCAGAGAAAATTCGGGTTACCTTTCTGGAGCTGGAATGCTCTTCGTCAGCCTGGGGTGGAGGAGAGACCGCGTCGTTCGTATTTATTATGGGAACTATGTTGAGGCTGATCAACTCCGACAATGTGCTGAAGAGGTTCCGACGAGTTTCTTCGTTGTAGAAGTCCGGCTTAGTGACGAGCACCTGGAATGTTTATACGGTTGCCATAAATTACAGAATTCATGTCCAGAGGACAGATTACCACTGAATTATTTGTGAGATCAAAAATAAATATTTTAATTTGAGATCAGAATTGAGACTAACCGAAATTTCAACAAAAACTGCAAACAGTTTTGCCAGACATAAATACCCTAAAAAGAAAAGCATGCATTTGGAACCAGGGCGGAGAATATAAAACTTTAGCCCTCGAGATAAATTATAATTAATGTGATCATTCTATTTGGATAAAGTCAATATTATCCTTTCGTTGCAAAAATCTGAACAGCCTTGGATTTGAATTTATTGCTTAAGAAAACTGAATTGAGAAATTGGTCTCTCTCTGTCATCCCACGGAAACAAGCACGCGTAATCTTCAACATAACCTAAAATACATTAAGATAAATTTGGGTATGCCTGTGAAGATGACTCAGGGTGATATAAAAGCACCTATACAGCTACTACAATTTTTATTTCAACTCACTTGCGCTAGTTTGACTCCATACTGTGCGAACATGGCATCGTAGAGAGACATCAGTCCTGACTGTCCGACAGCAGCGGCTGCTCTCGGCTCAAGTAGGGTTCCGGCATCCTGAAGTAAAGAGAAGCCGGCTGTTCATTATATCGGGAATCAAACGACGGACAATCTGTTTTCCCGACATATGTAGTAACCACAACCACGTCTGACGATATTGTAAAAATATGAATAATAAATGGGTCAAAGAGTGCATAGTGAAATGGTATTTCAGATAAAATATGGGGATATATTTGGAGAGATAGTAAAATAGATGTTTAAATTTTTCTCTTGAAAAATAAGGAACGCACTATATGTAATTAAAGTGACATCAACCACAAATATTTTAGTAACACTGAACAGTGTTTGTCCCGTAATATGATAGTTTGAAATTAGAGACTTAACTTCATGTGAAGTTGCTTTGTTTCTTAACTGAACTTAGTTTCACTAAACGGTAAAAACCTGTAATATAGTTGATGATTATAGGATTATGCGCGTGACCTAATGTATAATAGTATGCAGTTATACGGAGGGTGGAAGGGGGGTGGCAACCAACAGTTGAGTTTACTGGTGCCATAGGGGGAAGGTGGTCAATTAGGGATGGTTTAGACAACGGAAGAAGGACCGAGAGAAACCCGGCGTCGGCATTAACCTACTCTTAACGAAATACTCCAAGACATCTAAGGTTTAACATTCCATCCGAAGAAAGGAGTATTGAAGTTGGTGAGCTCTCCACACATCATTCAGGCAGGAACTGTTATACCAATATGTTTGCCATTCCGGGATTCGAACCCGAGCCCTACGGATGGGCAGCCAGTTCTATAGTCACCGCACCAACCCGTCCCCGATTGTATGTATAGCTTAGCATAGAGTCACCACCAGCCACACTCTCCTTCTGGCGTCTTGCAACATATTAGGCATATCTAGAGAACAAGATAACCCCCAAGAGTTAAATTACACAAGAACAGACGGAACGAGGAGTTGTAGACGTAAAAAGGACTAGGGTGGATGAGAGAGACATAAAAGTGTTCCACGTGAGCTTGTGCATACATATGTAAACCCTAGATCCACTCCACTTGTCTCTTGTTAGACCTCATTTGTAATATGCTGCCAGTCGCTCTAAATAATGAACTTGAACGTGTGCAGCGAAAATCGGCAAAATTTGTAAAGGGACGGTACGATAACCTTATTACCGTAACCAGTCTATTAAATGAATTAAACTGGGAATCATTGTCAGACAGCAGGTTGAAATTTAGACAATCTCTTAAACAAATTCCAAGACCATATTTTCAGTGATGATGTTAAAAATATTTTGCGAACCCCAACTTATCTACTATGGTAGACTGGAACATGATCACAAAATTAGAGAAATTGATTGCCGAACTGACAGATTCAACATGTCCTCTTTTTCTTTCACAATTAGGGATATGAATAACGGTAAGTATATCCAATACGAGTGTAGCAATTGATAACATTGGTAGCTGCATATTGGTATAAGGACTTGAAGCTAACCCAGCTAACAGCATGTTTTTGCACGTTTGCTTTGCTATATTTTATCTTTTTTTAAATAGTGAAGTTTAGAACAGTATATAAATGCTAATCCTTTTTTATGCATGATATGTAGCACATGTTTGGTGAGAATTCACCCCCTGCCACACAACTTTATGGTAGCTTGCAGGGTATTATGTAGATGTACTACCAATGCACCAAAATTAACCCGCTGTCAGCTACAAGTGATCAAATAATCCTTATCTTTGTGTTGAAAGTTGAAGTAAACATTTTCGTCTTCGGAGACAACCTACGGCTTAGGTCATTTGAAGATTTAACGCATGTAACTGGGCGTCACAGGGATTTTTATGAAGACAGGAGGAAGGATGGAAAAGACAAGATGTCAGCATTAGTCTTCTCTGGTGCCAAGAGATCCACTGTTTAATGTAAAAAAAATACGGACGGGACACTGCACTAAGTCCTTGCGAAGACACTCAAAGTAGAGACCTTTTCCACTTATATCCGCAGACGGGATTTTAACCCGATGCATTCGAACTCAACTCTGTTTAAGGACCACTTCAACCTGATGCCCAAAAACATTCGTTTCTTGGATTTATACGGAGAGTACAAACTCCAAGGAGGCAGTCCTCAACTCCTCACCATCTCTATACCTGATTATCCTCCATACTCAGATCTCATTGTTCTTTCCACTGTATTCACACCAGCACTAATGCCAGAACACGCACCGCATCGTAAAAATTTGAAACTGATTTAAGTCACATAAAATGTGTCAAAAGGTGCCGAACATCTACACCTACATAATACTCTGCAATCCAACATAAAGTGTGTGGCAGTGGGTGAATTCACACCAAACATGCAATACTTATAGAGGATTAGTAATTATTTTCAGGTCTAAACTTCACAATTTAAAAATAAGATAAAAATAGCCAAGCAAACATGCAAAAACATGCTGTTAGTTGGGTTAGCTTAAAGTCATAATACCAACTTGAAACTGCCTATATACTATCCATTGATACATTTGTATTTATGCTATTCGACATATTTACAGCTATTCATATCCAAAATTATATGAGGAAAGAAGGACATTTTGAATTTTTCAGTTTGGCAAACAATTTCTCTAATTTTATAATTATGGTCCAGTATAACATAGTAAGTTGGAGTTCGAAAAATATTTTTAGCGCCAGCAGTGAAAATATTGTCTTGGAATTTATAATGCCATGCTGATGGTGAGGGTGCCACTCCGTCTCCCTCCCTTAACTTGGATTCGGTTTTACCTCGAGGCATGAGGTAAACTTCAGTGCGTTTCACAAATTAAGGAGGTGTGAAAAGGAGACGAAAGTAGGATTAAAAGCCTGGAGGCTGCGGGAAAATTTTTCCATTTTACACAAACACCAGTTTAAAATTCGTGATTCACTCACACGTTATCATATTTTTACAGCTATTTTCCATTTATCCACTCTTTTATATCTTCGCAATGTGACATTTCCTTTCATTCATCAAAACTCCTAAATGGGAAACAATTCCGTGTTCTTTTTTCTCCATTTTATTGGTGGACATAAAAACGTTTTTATTTTTGTGACACTATGATGCAAAACATTATTCTTGTATCTAAAATTATACTGTCATTTCTTTTGTTACTCTTTCCGCGGGTACACTGTCGTCGTCCCTCCAATTTAACAACATCCGATTGGTCTTTAAGTTTAATGACATCCGGCTGACTGATTTCATTTTATGAAGGACTGTAATGAATACGATCTTCCACCATTAATGGTCATATCGAATAAACAAATGTTATGGCCTTCATAAAATTCAAAACGTTAGTCACCACCGTAATAATTCTTTACCCGTGTTTAACATACGGTTTATTTTCACCAGGCATTATAACACGAGGCAATGAATATAAAAATGAAATTTAAAAGTCAATGAATAAGGTGCAGAGGTAAAATAATAGAAAAACATAACACCATTAGTACAGCCCGATATGTAATCACGGTCGATTATTCGTTGTTTTATCATTTGTGGAAAAGCTTAAAAGTTATTAAAGACTAGTTATTCATAAGATATAATACACCTATGAAAAATTATTAAAGTTTGCAGTAGTTGAATTGGACAATAAAACACCTCGTTCATGAAGGATTTTCGAAGAAAATGATAGCGAAAAACCTTTATTTTTCACTCGGAAATTGCATTCACCAATATTTTACTTGGTAACTACCCGTAATACTGAGCAGTAATAGTTTTTTGCCACTGAAATGAGGATAGGTCAGCAAAGTTGATAATAATCTTGGATATGAGTTACATATTCAAAGAATCTTCTATAGGAAAATACTTTTGGCATGGTGATAGTATTGTACCACGTAAGATAGTAATGGCTTTTATATAAACAGCGAATGAACTATAAAATGGTGGTAAACTGCATGAATATCAAGTTCAAGTACATTTTATGCTGAAATTCAACCACAAGTTTGCGTGGTGATGAGAATAAAGCATTTTTATCACTAATTATTAGTCATTTCCCCGTTGAGAATCCACGTATACCTTCAGGCACAGTATTAGTATCGGCATCACATTAACGTGACTTGTGGTGTTCCTCGACTGAAAATTAATTCACTTAAAAAAATTTAGTGCCATTTGACTCTATACTACCTATAACCTTGAATTATCTACTTCCCAATCCCGGCGTACTTCGTACCATCATTTATTCAGTACAGAATACCGAATCTACACCTCCCATTTCCCTGTTTTCCAAACATTATTATTTAATCGCAACCTTAAATATTCCACAGATTCTCTTCAATTCTTTTCACTCCACCTATCATATCGCAATTTTCAAATGTTCACCACATTCTTCGATTTTGTAGGTATCCCTCGTTTCCTTTTGCCTGTATCTGCTCATAGCTTTAAAATTATTTTTGTATCAAGTGGGATATGAAGATAGATATAAAGATATACTTGTTGAGTGTCGAGGGTAGGTCAGGAAACAGGAATAAAACTACAAATCTAACTATAAAGATATAATTGCACCCAAGTGAACAGTTTTTTTTCATGTATGTTTTCCCATTCATCCCATTTCCATGAAGTTATGACATTTTTAATTTGAGTGTACCTCATAGTCCACTAACAAGTTAAGCAGAAACAACAATGTGATTTTAATTGCTCAGAAAAGAGTCATTCTCATCATATTCAGCTGTTTCGTATTTCCTCATCTAACTTCATACCCCGATTTTTCAAACAGTGTACTTCCATCTTCTTGATTATTCCACAGATGGCAGAGCATAAAGAAACATGAAAAGTAGACGAAACCGGTATCCCCTAGTGCCAAGCTTGTGTCACGTAGTGACTAACAGTGGAAGTTCATGGATTGGGGATTATGTAATTTGCATGGAGTACGAGGGCACCACCGCTAGGTTTATCAAGGATACCGGTTTGGCGTTGAGACTTGAACTATCCCCTCCCAGCCATTAGAATTCTTATCTGGCTTGCGAGGTTGGAGAGGGATAGTTTTTTTGGGCATTTGTGTGAATAGATCAACCCTAGTGTGGCCCAGTGAAAATTCCTTAAAATAAGCTCCTATAAAAGGATTTTGCCAATCGAAACGTGATGATAAAATGATCGAAGTTTCTGAGAATTTCGGAGTATCCACAGCAGAAGTGTAAGGAATGCGAAGCACATTAATTTGTGCGTTGCGTCGCGGGTGGTATGAACCGTGCAGGTGTTCATTTGGCACGCCTGCAGGCATTCCACGAATCGCCTTCAGCCGTGAATACCTCCGTCGCAACTTCTCGTTTCTGGGGCGGCTGCTTTCGCTATTTTAAGCCACGGCATATGTTATGGCACGAACTTCGTCCATATTTGAAAATGATAAAATATTCCACGAAAGTTGATGTCCACCGTAAGAGAAACCACAAATGCTCGAGGGTCGGAAGGTATTTCGCAAAATTCGTAGTTTTAGAGCGCTGCTTCGCGGAAGCCGTGGGTTATGCAAACAAAATAAAAGAGAGGTATCAACCCCACAAGCTTGAAAAGCTCCTCTCCTATTTATTCACCGAAAAATATTTCGTTTCATGACATGACATGCCTCCATTAAATCCCAAGTAATTCCCATTCAAGCTGGAAATAAAGGAGTACATGCTTTGCATTCTTTCGCGGTTGTTTATTTAACTCGAGAAAATCATGGGGAGATTTACTTTAATTGTGGAAACCAGGGATTGGAGCGTTACGACTTCAAGAATACTCCACGTCGCCAGTCGAGGAGCTTAGGACCAGATGGGAAATTCACCAGGGACCTCTTTCCCTAAGGTTTGCACTAGGTTCCTGGCAGAAGCTGGTCTCATCATAAAAGAACGCTCACATACGCTATACAAAGACGAATTTTGATTCTCGATTCTCGGAACATTGTCGGCAGCCTGCGTGCCTCATACATTCCGATGTATCATTCTCGAACTGTCTATTAGACTCATCGGTAAACACAGCTTCACAACTTAGAAGTAAATAAGGAACCCGCAACAGAGCAGTACTTTTGTTTCCAGCTAATGCAATGAGTAGGTAACTCCAAACGGGAAACATCTAAATAGTGCTCATTAAGCCAAAATACTGATTCTGTGTTTTCATTAAGTTATGTAAAAAGTTACTGCCGAAAACCTTGCATAAATATTTTTGTTCCGCTTGTAGCAATTATATCATGAATATTAATCGCTACTTTACAGTTTTCACAGGGTTAGCTCAGTTTATAAATAACTTTTATGCCTGTTACGTAAAAACATTTTTTTCATCCAATTTTTTGGAATCAGTAAAAAATACTGGAAAAAATACAAAAATAAAGTTGAATTCACAACGCTCAATGAAAACATAAAAGTGGTAGGCATTTTGCAGAGGAAATATATTTGTATAGACTCCAGGTTTTCTTCAGTATCTCACTAATCCCTCACTCTATCCCATCCTTCACTTGAGCACATTCAACATATTTTTTTCTAAATGAAATAACTCTCTACCAAGTCCTACTTAACACAATATTCTCCCTTCCACCACGACCTTTAGCACCCCAATACACCCCATTGCCTGTTAATAACTCATCCACCTGCCTCGTTCATAATTCATCCGACATCTCCTCACATCCTGGGCCAAGTCAAGACCTTTCTCATCCAACTTATATAGATAATTATTATTTATTATTATATTAAATTTATTATTAAAAATTATTATTATTAAATTTATTACCAAGCCGGGTTATAGAAAACCCGAGAAGATTTCACGAATATAATTCGCTGGGAAAAAGATAAATCATTTTTTATATCTATAGCATTGACACTCCGCACATCAGTAATCCAGTCATCATCATGGGTCAACAATCCTAGGATTGGTTAGACACAGCCCTCCACTCGATTCTTCTACCGGCCAACCACTTTATATTAAGCACTCAATACTTTGCGGCGTAACTGTGTGGAAATTCATGTTCAAATCAATAAACAAGTAACTATGTATATTTCCACTTGAATTTTATTAGGTACTACTAGTTTCAACGCATAGGCGTCATCTTCAGGTACAAGTCAATATTCTTTTTATTAACGTAACTTTATATTAACGTAATTCCTCTCTTTCACATCCTTCACGACCTGTTACATTTATCTCATACGAGGCCTGCCTTTGCCGTTCTTTCCATTCACTTCTCCCTCGACAATTGTCTTCATCAGGTCATCGTGTCCTAAGATATGGCCGATTAAGTTGACCAGTCTTCTTTTTAGATTTTTCAGCAGATTTCTCCTTTCTCCCACTCTTCACAAGACTTTTTCATTTGCCACTCGGTCGATCCATTTTATCTTCATCATTCTTCGGTAGCACCACATTTCGAATGCTTCCAAATATTGTGCTACCGAAGAATTATGAAGATAAAATGGATTCAGTCCAGTCAACGTGCTATTATTCACACCCATGTTTATTTGATTTTATCTTTCCCCTACTTTCAGGAAAATATCAACGCTTGTCTTTCCTTATGACTGATTATTACCATTTACTTCCGACGCGTACGCCAGTCCATTGAACAATGGATACAGTAATGGTATAAATTGATTATTCCCAAGCGTGATTTCACCAATTCCCCGCATACTTTCACACCCACATGCACCTCCCCTTTTCCCTCACAAACCATTTCTTCTGCGAATGCATCGAAGAATGCCCTCTCCCCTAGACCCTTACCTTCCGCTGCTCACAAGAGCACTCGATATCTTAACCTTCCCTCCCCAATACTAGAAATGCAAATCTTTGGAATAAAAGTGCATACTGTTCCAATTTTTATTTTAAAATACTGGAATCATTTGAATTTGGATGTTACCGAAGAATGATGAAAATAACAACACCGATAGAGCGAGTAACTAACGAAGAATTTTCAAGAGTGGACGGCATGAGAATTAGGATGAAAACTTCAACTAGAAGGCGCAACACCCTTATCGGCCACGTCTTGAGACATGATAGTATGATATACACAGCCGGTGAACGGTAAGATATCAAATCAAGATCTCGTTTGAGACATAAGGATGTAAAAGAGGTGGATTATGTAAATATAAACAGATTAGCCTAGAAAAGAGTGGAATAGAGAGCTGTATCAAATTTATCTTAGGATTGACGACTAATATTGGAGATGAAACCATTAATATACTTTTCCCAAACTACTGTTAGATGTCTCCTTGAAGTTTGTGACGAGAACAAAAGCACTCTCATCACATCCTAGTTTCATACGATATATCTATCTCTTCATCAATTCAACTGCGTACCGAGTGCCTCTCTCTTCCTGGGCACAAAACGATCATCCCGTTCTACCACCCACTTTCACAAACTTCCAAGAAGAATCCCGAGAGCCCCATTACCCGCGAGCGAAATTAAACTTACGATCCAATTGCCTTCAAACTTCACTGAAGTTATATTCTCTTGGATAAGCATTGAAGCCGATATGACGAAGGTTCCCGAATGACGAAGAAGGCTCTCAGTGTTATAAAATAATTACTCAGTGAGTAATTATTTCATATCACTGTTTTTAATATTTCCTATATTACACATAAATGCCGAAGGAATTGTCAAACGTTCCATGCTCTTATTAGTGCGTCTTCCAATCAAGCTTATACCCTTACCACTTAACATATAATGCCCATCTAGTTTATCTCCGAATTGTTGTATTTTTCCTTGTAGTACTCTCCCCGTCTCCATGTTCGCGAGCTTCCTCCTCCTCCTGCATACGTTCCCTATACAGAGTTTTTCCGGTATACGTTGGGTTCTAGACACTTTTCTTTTGACTGGATCCTACCAAGACCCGGGGATTGCGTTTGAACCGTCGGCATTATCTCTAACAGGTAACCAAGGAGTTCACGTGGTATAAACACGAATGGTTCGCAAATTTTGTGTTAAAAACCACTAATTACAACCTCATTCATTGTTTACACTTGTGTTTTATCTCATCTGGGAGTTCTATAGTACAGGCATATGAGAAAAACTTTTGAAAGAAAAAAGAAAAGAAAATAAATTACGATATTGTAACTGGTGTTGACTTGACAACAAATCTCTTCAGTGAACTTCTGGATAGGAGGATTACACTTTCGTTCCGCCATTTTTACTAACTCAATTTTAGAATTGGATCTCGGTTTTTCTTCTTTCTGAGGGTATGTACTTTCACCTTGAAGCGTTTGGCACCTTGATCTGCGAGTCTTATAAGAGCATCTGCCCACACTATCGCACTTCTTTCACTCAACAAACTTCTCAGAGAAGTTTTATTTTCAATCTTTATACAGACTTCTTCCAAAATCAGTATTTATAACCATAAATATATCTCAATTCAATTACCCAAACACCCAAAACGTTTTCACTTTAGAGTAGGCTTTCTCTTGCTCTTTGAATTTACTGCTTCCATTGATACCTAAGAAGCCATCACTTTTTCCATTTTAAGATTCAACCTTCTTTCTTAAGTGCTCTAATCTCTTCCAACTTACCTGGTATTTTATAAATGGACTCCTTCTACCCCGTATTTTTTGTTCATGGTTGAAATCTTACAATTTTACTCCAGTCTCGCATTCTCTTTCTTTCTTATTAAAAATTCAGAGCAGAACATAAGGCACTAAATCTAAATGAAAAATATTTTCTTAAGTATAAAGGCATTTTATTAAATGTATAATATATAGGTGTTAATTAAATATAAGGTTAACGAGCATAATACGATAAATAACGTCCCTAAAGGTACTTAATTTTAGCAGAACGAATCTCGATGCAATACTTCTATATTAGGTACTTTACCTGTTAGGTGGCATGATCTAAAACCAGAGTAGGTGTTCATGAAATCCACAAACCAATTCGGATAAAATGAATGAAGACTGCGGCCACTTTGCATCGTTAAACTCACTGTACTCCTTACTTATTCATGCTGTACCAAATTAAGGCAGAGGGATTTTAATTTTCTTCCACATTATTCCTAAATTGGAGATGAGATTTCATCCTCCCTGAATAAAATTTTCCCCTCATTTCTATTCTCCGCCGCACAGGATGCTGGGAAGATAATATCTCCCCCCAAGTCTGGTCCTAAACTCCGAGGAGAAACTCATTTCAAGGAGTTTTAAAGAATAAACAGGGTAGCCTCACAACAGAATATGCAAACCTACCTATCTAAATATATATGAGTACAATTTGAATTGTTTATTCAGCAACGTGAGCATGGCTGCGTAAATCCGGCAATGCACATAATTTTCGGAGCGGATTAACATACGCAGGTAGAATGAAACCTGCTGAAATACGTAAAGCGTACCTCCCTCGTGTGGTCCTTTGGCGATAACGTCTCCCGCATGCTGAGGGACATGAGGAGCTCCTGGGTCAGCTTCTGCTTGCCGAAAGCAACGGCTCCGCTCGTCACCATCAAACACTCCCGGCCGGCGATTTGGCACTCGGCCACCTGGTGGCGGACAAATTAAGCGTGAGGGCAACCACTCTCACCGGATATAGTCGGACGGAACACTCCAACTATATAAGCTGAAGTAACAGCTGTTCCACATCCACTGCCGTCACTCATTGCCACTTCCTGCATCGCAGGATTTAAATAACTATTAAGATTTAACGTTTTGTATGGGAACAATGTGATTCGTGTTAGCGAGGCGAATATTTCAAACACTTATTTAGAGAAATGAAATTTTTGCGAGTCTTTCGAGGCATATAAATAATAAAAATCCCATTGTCAGGTGAAGAATTATAAATAAAAAATGGTGAAAATCGGGCATCAACTTATTCGATGCCCGCTGTAAAGTAAGCGAAACTGCTTCCAGCTAAACATTTTCCGCACGAAAATATATCCAGTTATTTTTTATTATTGTTTCGGTACGCACCAATGAAAGTGAGAAAGTTACTGGAGATATAATAATTAACACACCGTTAGCTTCGCTTTGTTGTAATTTACACGACGATAAGGTAAAGAGACAACCGGTGAAGAATCCTCGTGTTTTTCTGAACTGTTAGGTACTTTATTTAAGTGAGGAATCTCATCACGTAAATAAATTCTTCACGGATCTGCATCCGGATTTGGCTCTCTACCTTAGCTAACGTTTCGATGAACGACTCACTCATCAATTCAGGGCAATTATGGTGGGTGCTCTGAAGATGATGAGCTAATCGTTCACCGAAACTTCGGCTAACATGGAGAGCCTAACCCACATAAAGAGCCGTGAAGAATTCATTCATACCCCGTGATACACCGGGAAAGCACCAGAACTTCGCAATTTCTTTACAAATTCATGTTCGACAAATCGTGCCGTTTGAAAACAAGCCATGAAAAATATTTTTTTTAATTCAAATAGGAAAATTTGAAATCAAAACCTAAACCGCAAAACATGATTTTATGCTATGCTGTGCAAGTAAGCTATGCTTTATTATGCAAATTTCACTGCACCTGATGTTGTAATGAATAAATTTGACCCACGCACCTGGTTAGGATTAGTGAAAATTTGTGTGCATATAAATCCATTATAAACAATTAAGAAAGCTAATGTACAAATGGCTATTATCACCAGAGGTAATGTAAAAAATTATTAAGACTAATAAAAATGAGATAGCACAAACTGTCATTAGAAAGTAAAGTATTTAGCAAATGATTTTAAAATCTTCTGACAAAATAAAGCTCACCGTATAATATGGCAGGAAAAAAAATAAACTGTGAAAGAAATGGCGAATCAATCTCGGATATTGATTCAGTAAACTATATTCAACAGCAAAATACCAGTGGGTCCGATTGTCAAGTATGTACATAGGAAGACAGTTTTGTATATTAACGCCGCCAGTAACAACAGACCTGCTCCACAATGGAAGCGAGTCTCCCGAGGGCCAATCCGCATTCGTCTTCTCTCGTGATGACCGCACTGCCCAGCTTGACCACCAGGCGGCGGGCGTACTTGAGCTGGCTCCTGTCCGTGAAGCTGGTGGGTCTTCTCTCCGTCGTTTGAAGTGTCCTCTTGACATCTTTCGACGAACTCTAGAAATTAAAAGTAAAAAAAATTATTTCACACTTCACTCGTACGGAGGCACTTGGAGAAATTTTTTTTCTTGATACCTACCTAATAACAGTAATTCTAATTCCATGTTTCATTCTGAGGAGGCCGAGGTCATTTGAGCCACAGAAGTTAGTAATAATAATACATTTTATATATTTTCTGAGGCAAAGCCACCTTAGAAAAACAAAACAAATTAAACTTGCACTCCAGTCGGCATTTAACAAGACAATAAGCTATTACATGAAGTATTATATATAAGTGAAAATTTCTACATTACACATTATACAAGTACATCTATACAAATGTGGGAAAGACATAATTATACAAATTTTTAGATAGATATCCCCAGTATTTTTCTCTAAAAGAAAGTATGGATTGCGTACAGGTTAGGCTTGTGGGTAGGCCATAATCATATGGCATTAACAACAAAAGATTTTTCTTATACATTGCTCTTGTGCAATGGGTAGTAAAAATAAACTTATTGTCAAATTTTTTAGGAGCATTCAGTTGTTTGTCTTTTAGGAAACATATCAAGCAGATAGGCCGGTTTATGATTACAGAACAATCTAAAAATAAACAATCCAAGAAAATATTTTCTCCTGAGAGTGACTGATAGCCACCCACTGAGGGTAGGTGGGTGTTGGGAAGCGGTATCAGTAGTGGCCGTAGTTTTTCCTAAGGAACGGAAGAAAATAGTGAACAGAGACGGCATTATCATACTCAATGCGGAATACGAAATGAGGTTCACGATTTAACGTCCCATCTGACGGACGGAATACTGAAAGAAAGGTGATCCTCACACTGCAACCAAGTAGGGACCGGTATGCCAATGTAAATCATAGCCACCGCTGGGATTCGAACCTGGGTCTTCGGGATGGGAAGCCTGTACTCTAGCTATTATTCTAACCCGTCCTACATGATGCCGCTTCCAATGCCTTTAGTATTTATCAAATTAAACCCTCCATTGTGAAGGGTATTAAACTTAGTAACTCCGATTTGGCCAAGTAACTACTAATAGACAATAAGTGTTATCTGTTTCTAACATTTACATGCATACATACGTAAAGACTCCAAAGATAATAAAAAATGCGTAAATGTTTTACCTAGTAAATGACTAAATCAAGTTCAATGCTAATTGAAAAATTACACCATAATGATTCAATGGCAGAATTATCAACATTTTTCTGGAAAGAATTCAAGCGTCTGTGACACCTAATGCATCTGAGGGCCAAATAACAAGGCATAACGATAGTGTCCGCCAAAAACCCATACTTGAGCCTTGCGGTTTAGTTTAAAAGCACAGGAAAAAGAACCTGCGTGAAATCTGGTGAAAAAATAATTTACACCCAAACACGCATAGATGTATGTACATACCATTTGGGGAGGGAACGGTGGGACAACTGCACCCCTTCTTAATCAAAACGTTTTACTAAAAGATAATTAATTTAAACAAAAAATTGTAGAAGTTGGAGACTTCTAGTTTTCATTGAATTGAATTCTCTAATTCCATATTAGTTCAGGGAAAAAATACGAGGGATGTTGGGTGTAAAATTGTAGTTGGAAAAGAGAAAGTAAATCAATTATTAAAATATTCTTGCAAACTTAATGAGTATATATATGCGTTTTATATTCGCGGAACCCGCATCATAATGTGTTCAGATATGACTATTTTCAGTTGATCTACCGGGCTCACGTGGCTTACAACGTGCACACACACTCCAGGCATGGGCGTAGCTAGGGGGGTCCCTGGGGGGGCCCGGCCCCCCCCAGAAGGCTCGTGGCCCCCCCCCAGAAAATTTTGACGAATCGAAATTGTGGTGGCCACGCTTCACACAGCGCTGGCAACTGCTCGTCTGCGGCCGAGCCATAGCATGGCGGTGCGGTCCCTTTGGCCCCGTTCACACTACTAGGTTAGAAAGCCAGTAACCCGTGCCTATATGCTAGTAACTTGAGTATGAAGTTCGTCCTATGAACACAGCTTGGAGAAACGCTGGTAAACTGATTTTACCAGCATTGAGTTACTAGGTTTGGCGCAGGTTACCTGAATTTGTGGCTCACGTGAACGAAAGTTAGTAAAGAAGGTAAAGAAGAAGGTTAAAAATCCCACAGAACCCCAGGGGGGGGGGGGGGGGGGGCTTAGGGTCATTTAAACGGGGTTTTGCAAATGGAAAAATTAAAAGATGTGATCGAAAAACACGAAAAATCAGGATCTCATTCGGATTGTCATCAAAAGTATCTGGGGTACCAAATGGCTAATGCATCTGGTACTGTACACGAGAGAGTCGTAAATCAGAGTAAAGAAGAGATTGAAGAGAAAAAACATTACTTGACAGAAGTACCTGACATCATTTCGTATTTCAGTTGTCAAGGCATGCCACTGAGAGAACATGATGAGAGCTCTGAACCTCGGAATAGGGGAAACTTTGTTGAATTGTGTAAGCTTTTTGCGAAGTATGATGACTTTATTGCAAAACATTTGAGCAGTGCCTTAACTACTGCAGCCCAACGGTTCAGAACGAAATAATAGAAGTTGCAGCCGGTCTAACTCTTCAAGAAATTGTAAAGGAAGTGCGGGATTGTGGGTTTTCTTCATTGATGGTAGATGAAGCCAAATGTTACAAAGAAGAACGGTTGTCAGCAGTTTTGAGGTACATACGTAAGAGAATTGGAGCTCATCGAAAGATTTCTGGGTTTCTTAAATTCTTCCACAGTAAGAGATTCCGAGTCGCTAAGCCAAATGATTCAAGATTTTTTAACGAAATACAGCTTGGACAATATACCAATGATTGGACAATCATACGATGGTGCCAGCGTAATGTCAGGCAATAACGCAGGTCTCCAGGTGAAAATGAAAGAGGTACACCCACAGGCAATTTATATCCACTGCTTAGCTCACAAAGTCAATTTGGCCGCTGTCTGATGTCCAGTCAGCTTAGATTTTCTTCAATACTCTTGAAGCCCTCCATATGCGCTATTCACAACCTGGTAATCATGCCATCTTAGCAGAGATTCAAAAGAAGCAAGGCATTAAGGGTGGGAAAGAAATGGGGAGCTTAAGTAGTACAAGATGGTGCGGCAGTTACACAAATTGTAACCTTGTAATAAATAACTTCAACGCAATCAAAGAAGCCTTTGAGGAGGAAATCAATGCTGCACGAGATGGGAATATGGTGGAGGACATCGGTTTGTTGAGATCTATCGCACAACCTGAATTCGTCGTTAATCTTTTCGTAATACATTCAGTTTTATCGGTGACCAACGTGCTGAGTAAGTATTTGCAAGCCCCAGATGCGACGCTCGGGAGAGTAAGTTCAGTTATTGCCAGCATTCAAACTACTTTCGCAGAGAGCAGAAATAATTTTGATGGTTTATGGGCCGAGATAGTAGAATTTGCAAACAGCAACGACATTTTACTAGAGACTGTGTCTGTCTCAAAGAAAAGAAGGCGGCGGCCGCCCGTAAAAATGAGCATTTACTATGCTGAAACTCTCGTAGGAAAAAGCCAGCTGACCGACCTACCATCTGACACCAACCCCAACACTGGAGATTACTGGAAAATCAATGTGTACAACAGGGTTTTGGATAATATTATTTCAAATTTTCAGCACAGGTTTGAGTCCGTTCCCCTGGCAAAGGCAACGGATACCATTGCACAGTTGAACTTGACTGATGCTGAAGGTTTGGTCATTTGCCATATTTTTTTATTGCCGAATATGATAACGTTTATAAAATAAAAAGACCCGTATTTTTCAGTTTTTTGATTCGTCGAAAATCACAACTAAAGAATTTAGGTGGGTAATGGAAATTTTTACAGTTGAGAAGGAAGGAATTACAGCACAAATCCCCAAAAGAAACACAGATAAAAAACAAAAACATAAGAAAGAGTGCCGGTGCAAATACAAAGATACAAAGTGCCGGTATGAGAGACCAACGTCACGGTTTACGTAACTTTTTTCACGTCAACTTTGAGGTTTGAAGCGCACATTTGAGGAACGTTTAGGAAAAAAAGCCCAATTGAAAAAAAATAGACATTGAAAATTAATACATTTTAGGAAGAAAGGATTAAGGCACATATTACCCAAAGAAACACGGTTAATAATTCAAAAACAAAATAAGGAGAAGAATAATGGAGTCGTTTACCATATTTTTTTATTGCCGAATATTGTAGAGTTTGTAAAATAAAAAGACACGTATTTTTCCGTTTTTTGATCCGTCAATTATTTCTCGAGTTATAGGCGTCGAAAAACTAATGTTTTTAACCCTTTCGGAAAAGTGGGTGTGGTGCAACCTCTGACGTATATCGACTTCGTCCAATCACAACTGAGCCCGCGAAGCTACTTCGCCTTATCGCAATGGGGGGGACACAGCTGACTCTGCCAATAGGAGTGATTGCAACAGGATCTGTGCAAGCAGACCTTCCGAGAACCCCCCTCCACTCCCTCCCCTTCCCATAAGAGCAGTCAAGGACGGGAGGAAAATGACGTCAATGTTATCAGAGCAGCTTTTTCGGTGGGCGTCACCTTTGGCTTATATTAATTTTGGATTTATGAGTGAATGGTTGTGGTTAGAAGATTAATTTTTTCACTACATTTCTTTTTTCGTTTCCATCTAACAATTTCGTGCACAAAATTGCGATTTCGGTTCCGAGTAAACGCCCCCATTACAATGAAATGTTGAATCTTGATACCCATTTCTTAAATGCCGAGGCAACAGTATTGAGAAATATATTTAAAAAAAAGAAACTAGAGGTCAAACTTAAAAATTTCAGAGCAGAAATAAATGAAGATATCATGCCGAATGTTTACAGACTTCTCCAAGTAGCAATCGGCCTGCCCGTCAGGGTGCATGTGAAAGAAGTTTTTCAGTCATGCGAAGAATCAAGTCGTGGGTTCGGTCTACAACCGGCCAATCAAGATTTTCAAATCCATCCATTCTTCACATCGAAAAAAAAACTTGTTAAAGAAAAGGTTCCCAGCACTACCATTAATTGAACATTTTTGTCAAAAAAAAACAAAATTCCTATCAACTAAAATTTTTGTTTCTTTGCTTTGTTTTCACTTAATTAATATAGAAGTTGTGAGTATTTAACTTATTAGCAAATAACCATCCCAAAGTTTACTATGATCCCTCTGAAAATGTGTGAATCCTCGGTGAAAATAAAAGCTATTTTATTTTTCAACTCGGTGTGATCATTTTCTAGCCTACAAAAATCCCTTTCAGTATTTTACTAAAATGCCATCAGCAATTAGGCTTAATTTCAGTTCTGAGAAGGTTAAATTGAAAAACAGTTCCGGGGGAGAAACACCCCCTCTTGAAGTAGGGGTACCGCCCAGACCCTCCGGAGGGTGGGTCGTCCCATGGCCCCCCCCAGCCAAATTCCCTGGCTACGCCCATGACTCCAGGTCCTGTATTACCCAAGCACAAGGCGATCTACAGAGCAAAATCAAAACTCTACCATCGACAAGCAAAATGGACGTACGTAGGATTTCAATACAAATCGTCATGCATCTTCAATTTAAATAGAATTCGGTAGGTATACTGTTGGAAGACGAATTTCAACGCACTTAGCAGATAACAATTCCGTCAAGCGAAAGAGTTCTCTCTTGATTTTACTTGATAGGCGTTGTTCCCTGAGGGAGGTAAAAAAGACAACCCAATAACGTCTGCATTTTTTATTTCTTTCCCGTGCCAAAATAAATACGTAGAACATGCTGCCTTTGTCTCCCAAAGACTTCTCGGGCATTTATTCTCGCCCAGACTGACAGTCCATTTTCAAATATATGTAGAGGGGGGATAGTCGACCTAAATGGGTTCAAGAACATAATGTAGAAGTGGCGCAGAGTTGTCAGAGTAAAAAAAAAACTAAGCGGGCGATTCAAAACCATCAAAATCTCCAACCGTATGAATTTTTCTTGGTCCTTACTACTTTAAGTCTAGGTACTTACTAATTCGAGCACATACTTGGACCTGCACTTGCTATGTGGGGCCTAGCAAGATCTGCACTTGCTAGGCATTACCATGGATATGCTACCTGTACATGAGATAGAGATGTAAAATTACGATTGATCTCAGAATTACAAGCTGTGCCCAGGAAGGCTCCCAAAAGATGATTTTATGAGTTTAACAATGTGACCGAAATGTTATACGGATGGGTGATCAGTATCAGATCGAAGACACAATCATGTCAAAATCTCCTAAAAAAATGGATGATTTCTTTTTCAAAGATGTCTAAAACTCAATAGAACTTCATTGTAACTGAGTAAAAAAGAACATAAATGTAAAATGCATGATATTATAAGACAGAGAGGTTATTATGTAAGTTTTCCGCGTCCAATAAATAAAAACAAATGAGAACAAAATAATCCGGGAGGATTATAATCATTATGGGTCAATTAGTTTGGGCCTTATTTTGCAAACTGAGAGAGACTTATAAGACTTAATGTAAAAAAATTTGAGTAAATTTTTACAACTTTTTCTGTGATGTAATCTCTAATATCTGAATAGACTTCTCTCCTAGAATTGCTTGCCAGCGCTCGTATGAGTGGAGGGATTAATTTTAATTGAAATTTTTTTCGCGGGTAAGGATGCTTTTTTCCTAGAAATATTTATTTACCTCGACGAATAAATCGTTGATATAGTTACTAGCAACCTGTTTGTGTGCGTAAAATACGTGCATGCCTGGTGTGGATTCAACTCCTGCCACACATCCTTACTGTGGTTTGACGGGGAATCACGTAGATGTTATGTACTCAGTGTAAACTATTTCTTTCAATTTGAAGGACCCGGCCTCAAATCAGCGGGAGTGATGGAGCCTAGGGAGGATTCGGAATGCCTTTTGCGACGGCCTCTCAGCGCGGATTATTATTAGCGGTTGCCGCTTGAGGATCTGGCCCGCATCGAGTAATCTCAGGGCCACAGGGGAGTTCATAATCGGGTCCTCACGAGGGCTCCGGTCCCTGTTTCGCTCACGGTTTAATGCTGCATCTGCGCCGGTCCTTTCAATGATGGCCCCTGCGGTACGAAACTTGGGCCGTTTCAAACACACCCTGGTCCGCCATAACAGCCCAACTCCCCCTCGCCGATTTCGGATGTCAATCGATTCAAATTACTCGTACGTCGTCGGAGACTTTCAAATTAGTTCCATGAGACATATTCTGATGCACAGTACTTCATGGGATAGCATAAGGAGGCATTTCCGTAACACTATTCCCTACTCAGATATATATTATCAGCCAATATTTTCCGCCATCCTTCTTTCAATGAATGTACTACTGTTTTAGACAAATCATTTTCTTGCAATCACATGTTATCTCAGATACAGAGAAAAACCAGTCTTATTTAACTGAATAATACGTTTTTATTCTCCTGTTGTGTGTTTATTCAGGTGCAATATTTTTTCCTCTTAATCTGCATGGTTTTGTGTAGTAGTTTAAAATGTATATCCTTGAAGCCAGAGATTCACGTAACTGGTGACTACTGCGCCCATATATATGTATAAGATTTTTCTCAATGTCGTAAATTAGATCGCATGAATTATATAACGTCACAAACATAGAAATTATTTTTGAGCCAAAAGTATTGGAACTTCTTCAGTAAAGCTAAACAATTTAAATCGAGATTTATCTTCTCCCACCCACATTAATACATTTAATATCTTAATATCAATTTCAAAAGGACAAAAATTTCTTTTCCTTCGTAATTTACTTTCAAAATTCAACTTTTCACATCTCTAGAATCGCAACAGGAGAACAAAATTTTTTTTTTACTCATAAGATTTGAATATAAGACTGTTGAATTAGCCCGTATTCCATCTAACCACCTTATTTTCTTTTAAAGGTAAGTTGATGAATATTTGGAATGCAAAAATTATAAATTTGCACAAACTTATATTTTATTAATAATATGGCACATACTTATTTCCACTTTATTTACCTTTCCCAATAATCGGTTGTACAAATATAGTTGATTAACAATAAATTTTAACAATTTATGCAGTTGGTCATGATGACTTTAAATCGCAATTTTTTGCTACCACAAGTTGTAAATGCGATGAAACCAACCAACCCTATTTCTCTCCTTGTCTGGATCTTTTTCATTATTTTCCACTTTCGAAGTCTCAGCAGGGTATAGGATATCCCTAATCTGTTTGCAAATGACAGTTAGACTGTGTGTGCCCCAGTTTCTTCTGATGCTGTTATCCTTCGAACGACTTGGAGGGGGCGGGGGCGCGTCGTTTCCCAAGCAGCTGCGAACGTGCTGAATCCCCCATCGGTCCACACGTGTATCGCGCTGCCGAAGTTCAATGGGGCAGATACGTTCGCTCGCTCCGGAAGCTCCATACCGCGAGTGGGAAAGAGAGAGTGAACGGAAGGATTCTCTGCTGCGACGCACATATCTCGCTGCGGAAGTCCCTTTTCAAAGTCCCGCGGCGTCGGACGAGATGACTGCGCACAATATATGAAAGCGTAAGACGAGATCAGCTGGCGAAGGGCACATTTTTTTTAAAGAAAGGGGGGAAAGGAAGAAAAAAAGGAATGGGAGATAACAGCCGTCTCGAGATAAGCCATTCCGATCATCCGGGCATCGTTAGTCCAGTTCGCTCGCGAACATGTGCTCAGCACCGGGGTATCTTCATGAGTAGCGACAAGGAGAGCGTGCAGCGCATTAGGCAAGATCAATCATCTTCCTATGTATCAGAATGCCTTGAAATCCACCTCAAACCTGCGTGTCAAAAGGCGATTGTCAAGAAACATTCACTACATGCATTAATTAAAAGTAATACAGCTGAATACTAAAGAGACATGTTAGCCAAATAGGGGAGGGTGGATCTAAATGGACCGTTTTTCGTTTGCGGTGTCCTAGTGGGTAGATTTAGGCAATTTTACTTCCGAAGTACGGTCCATCTTGAAGAAAATTTTGTGCTCTATAACTGCAACAAACTTATCAAGCCGTATGAGCATTGGAAGTATGTTTTTATGGCCATTTTTTCAAAAGTGCGCATCCTGTCTATTTAGCCACACGGTGGGGCTAAATGGACCATAGCGTTTTTGCGAAATGAGTGTTTCGAGGTGGCTTTCGAAGGGAGAAACGAAATAAGTGAATTAACAATAAAAGAAGCGATTTCGCTAACAGAATTCATTTATTAATATATAATTAGTCCTCGAAAGAAATATGTTCGAATTAATTTTTGCGTGGATTTTTCGCTGGGCGTCCGCGCTTCTTTGGAGCTGCGGGTGCACTTTTGCGAGCCTCCGCGGCATTCTGCTCAGCTAATAGATCCTCCATGATTCAATTCTCCACGAAAGCAAAGAAAATGCCGAAATGTATGCAAAACACGCGGTCCATTTAGCCCCACAGCTAGTTTTGGCAGGGGGAAAGGCGCACAACAGAAATCCACTAGTTGATCACCTGAACTCAATTTTTTTCTGAAAGATCAAAATAAACTTACCTAGTGTACCAAATTTCACAATAAAAACTTCACAAAAACTCTAAAAGACAAAAACTTTCGGAGCACAAAATATTTTTAGTGACCACATGAAAACAAACACCAAAAGATAAATGGGTTCGCGTTGACACAAATTATGCAAACCGGCTGACTCCTTTGCGGTGCCAAAAGCCGCGTACAGTAAAAATTTGAAATACTTAGCTCATCAAAGATGGACGCAAATTCAAATTGAATAAATCAACTGCGGTCCATTTAGCCCCACTCTCCGCTATGCACCAGCAATGTGCAAGTAGTGCAAGTTTCAGCTACTTTTCCCTTGTTAGACCTCATTTGGAATATGCTGCCAGTGTATGGGATCCCTACGAAATCGGTCTAAGTAATGAACTTGAACGTCTGCAGCGAAGATCGGCAAGATTTGTAAAGGGACGATACGATAATTATATTAGCGTAACCAGTCTATTAAATGAATTGAAATGGGAATCATTGTCAGATCGCAGGTTGAAATTTAGACTTAATCTCATACACAAATTCCAAGGCAATATTTTCAGTGATGATGTTAAAAATATTTTACGAACCCCAACTTACTATGGCAGACTGGACCATAATCATAAAGTTAGAGAAATTGATTGCCGAACTGACCGATTCAAAATGTCCTTTTTCCCTCGCACAATAAGAGATACGAATAACGGTAAATATGTCCTATCGGAGAGTAGCAATGAATAGCATTGGTAGCTGCATGTTGGTATGAGTACTTAAAGCTAACCCTACTAACAGAATGTTTTTGCATGTTTGCTTTGCAATTTCTATCTTTTTTAAATAGTGTAGTTCTGACTACTATATTAATACTATTCCTTTTTTATGCATGATATGTAGTGCATGTTTGGTGAGCAATCACCCCCTGCCACACACCCTTGTGGTGGCTTGCAGGGTATTATGTAGATGTAGATGTAGATGTAGATGATTAGGAACTACGAGATAATATGATTTTTATTGCTCGGTTACGCAATATTTTGAATTCATTAACACGTGTTTTACATTGAACATTCTAACGCGGAGTTAACATGTGTTACTAGAGTTGATAATTGTTTTTACTTTCCCTACAAGCTAGGCCACTTATTAAACATAATCAAGGATCGCGAAATAGCCGCGGATACCTTAGCAGAGTTGTCCGCTGACCATTTAAGGCCTCTATAGAGTTCTACAGAGTAAAGTATCGGTAGTTTAAATGACAAAGCACCGGGCCGGAAATGAAGCAATACTGGATTCGAGTCCCGGTGAAAGTGGATGATTTCTTTGTGAAATTTCTACTACACTTTTAAAACGCTTATTGTGGCTATAAGGGAGCCCATACTGATATATTATTCCTCACGGGAAGGAAGACACTTGAAACAAATCCTCGCGGCAGTCTTCTTTTTTTCAAACTTGCTCTCGTGTCGAATCGAGCGTACTATAGGGGTATTCACAAAATATTCCTTTTGGCATCGAAAAACAGATCGGTTTGCAATTTATTCAAAATACAGTCAACATTTTAAACTATAGTCTGATGCAGACTATTATCCAACTTTTTTCGGTAACCTTGAGTAGAAGCAAAATATGTAGTCAAGGTGCTCAAACTGGATTTATAGTGCTGTCTAACTAAATTACGAATATAAGAAGTCATTCCAGGCGTGACTTTGTGGAATTTTTAATATGCATAATAAAACGCAATGGTAATACACCACACTTATTTAATGAAGGTCGACCCGGGTTTCGGCAACTCAGTGTCATTTTCAAGGAAAATTGAACTGAGTCCCCGCAACCCGGGTCGACTATCATTCAATTAGGGTGGAGTATTATCATCACATTTTATTATGCATGTCTAACTAAATGTTAAGCCTATAATTAAGACATAAAAACGCAACACCAAGCTATGGTTTCCATGATCAGGCGGAATTTGATCGCCTGTTCATCTCAGTCACCACCTAATAAAATTATTTAAAAATCATAACTACTACAAATGCATCATTTAGAGCCATTTAGGTAACTTTTCAACGCATTCAAAGGCATCATTTTAAGAGAAATCAATCGGTTAATCAGTGTTTATCAGCACGAGTCAACGACATCTGAAAGATATGAAATATCTTGGGGAACAGCCGAACTTTCCAAACACAGACACGACGACAATTTAGTTCCCAAAAAGTGAAGATAAGCCAAAGGCGTGAGAGTAAAACTTCGTCCTTGTCGTAGACCGACAGTTACCAATGCCGCTTCTCAAGTAAATTGCCCATCCCGCCATTTCGGACGAAATACGCGAAGTTTAACACAACCACTGTTGGAATGGTATTTACATGGGCCGTATGAGAAAGCTGTTACAATGTCCAATCGGCACATTACCTTCTAAAATGTAAAACTGAAGTGATGCTCTTAGAATGTGACATGTTCGAAGTATACGGGGAGCAATTCATAATTTGCCACCCGACGGAACTTGAGTCCTATGAACCATCAATGTGTATGACACTGAAGATGTGAGTAATTACATCAATATAAATTTATAGCTTTTTACTACCATATTTACAGTTTTTCTCCAGGCTGGTAACTTAATTTTTGTGCCGCAGACAGCAGCATTGGTCGTAGTTCCCACATTAAGGGATTTCGCTTATATTTCATAATTTTTTTAATTTTTCGTTCTTCCTCAATGTTACCAGTTGATTTCGGATCAATTTGGATTAATAGAAGGTACATACATAGTATATAACAATTTATAGCTGAAATTAGAGCACACACCAACCTGAAAATCAAAATTAGAATTTTAACATGGGATTTTCCATGTAAATTACGGGTAATATTCATGGGAATAGACTCTATACAAAACTTCTGCATTGCACGCGCGATCACCCCTCATTATACTGGATCGCCATCGAATTAACAGCCTAAATATCCACCATGATGAAAATACGAAGAGGTAGGATTTAACTTGAATTAACAGTTGTTAATTTGTCTCTATGGACAGCCCGATATCGTTAAATAAATTCGGTGAACAAAGAGAGCAGTAGAAGTGGGTAGAACGAGTACGTGGTAAATAAAGCCAGTAATATCGCTCATAATTGAGCTGAATGGGAATTAAGCAAACCCGTCGAAAACAGAGCTATTACACAAATAATTAGAGGAGTGCTATGATAATTTCCCATTAAGTATGCAATTCAAAAATGGTTCTCTAGAAAAGAATGCACTATATTACGCTATAATGGGATTGTGCGCTAAGGGATGCTTAGGTGTTGAACCACATTAACAGACCTCCACGGATTAAAATGAGGCACCAAATCATAAAATTACGTAAAACATATTCCTTCACGCTCAAAATATTGAAGGATCGACGAAGAATTTGAAAACTCACTAGACCACGAACATTTTTGTGCACTTAACGAAACCCATCAGCAGAAGACACCGTTTAGCTCACGAGATTGGCTAAGACAAGAACCTAAATACTTCAAGTTGAAGTCACCTTATATGGTGTCCAGAGAGAGTTTAATTCATCACTTTTTCTCTTCGGCTAAAGTATTATTGAATAATGTAATGGATGGCACGTGGCTCATGCCCGTACATATTTACATCGTCTCATTGCACTGAAATATGTAGGAGAAATAAAAAGACATCAGATGGTGGCAAGAGTCCTGACTTCCCATCCCGAGTGCCCAGCGGTGAGAAGGTTTTCAATGCATTCCCAAACACTATTCGATTGCCAGATGGAGAGCACCTACTTCAAGTTCAGCACTCTGTCCGTCTGATCGCAAATGTTCACTTCACTCTTCTTCCGTTCCATGGGAAGTTCATGCATCAGCCCTACTTACATACTAGTAAAACACCTTAGCTTTCTTAACTGTATATAATAATAGCTGTCTGCTACGCTGTGACCGGTCAGTTGCCTTATCAAACAAGAACTTGTAAAAATAAGTTGAAAATGCTGGGACGCACGCTTTGATTACAGCAATGAGTGCATAAGATTTAAGGTATTCAAGCTACCCCATTTTGCTATTAAGATATTCAATGTACATAATCAGTAGTGACGGTCAAAATATGGTCACAATGACCATAATACTATTCCTTGGCAGCATACTGCAATACGTGCAGGAAATATTCGTTTCGTAGAAATGCTTTCTACGGCACTGTAGCGCCTGGCTCGAAATGCATTTGCCTCGCGGGTGTCCCTGCTGTTCGCGTGGCACGAATTTTCACCTGCTGCGCACGGGGAAAGGGAGCGGAATTCCGCCCTCGAAGGTCAACTACGTGATTGAATGAAGTCTCGCGGCCTCTCCCACCGCCGCGGGGCCCTCGTCGTTCAAAGGCCCGGGGCGGGTGTGGGGCGAACGGGCCGGGAACCCCATCCGCGGCAATGAACGGTTTCCTGCACGCATCGCCGATCTAATGCCACCCTCCCCCAAAACCATACGGAGACCACTCAACCACGATCGCTACTCATTAAATTGTCTCCCATCGCGTGCAGCCGTATCGCCGAGTTTTCCTGGGCGGGGGGAGGGCATAGGCGGGGGGGGGGGGGGGCGACAGGGGGCAGACATATTTCCATCTCCAGCGCGGGTATCGCACGGGCTCGCATACTCTCGCGGCGGAGAATCGCGGGGCGATAAAATCGTAATCGGCGGCGCTGACGAGCGTGGGATGAATTCTCGGAGAGGCGGGTGTGGCTTGAAAGGGAGAGAGAGGTGGGGGGAGGGTGGCTAGGCGACAGGGAAAGAGCCGAGATCGGCAGGCATGGAAATTTCGGGAGGTCGATCATTGATTTATTGGAAGGGGTACATGATGACATTTCAGCCGCCAAAAAAAAATATACACCAGAGGTTTCGATTCGTTTCAACTAAGGAATGGCAAACTTCCCGGAAGGGAACACGCTTAAGCTCCTAACATTTACGATTCATTTCCCCAACCTCTTGATAGGCAAATTCTTTAAAAAGTCCAGAGAGTAATGCTTCGTGATTCCCCGAATACGATGATCATACCTACAATCCCGCACCATGCTTGTAGTCACTTTTATGATAATGAGTGGTTGTAGAAGTGGAATCAGGTTTTGTTTTAATGTGACGGCTAATTTGATTACGAGTATATTGAACCGTCTAACCTCATTTTAAGCCAGACACAAAGACCATGACTATACCTGAAGTGGAAATCGAATTCCCGATATTTATGTTGCCAGTTGACTTGATAAAGGTTATTAAACCTGACTAACGCGATCGACAGCTCTCGGATTTCTTCACAGGAAGAGTTTTAATTGCATACTTTCGCTGCGAAAGCGATTTAAACGACGGTCGTGGAGGAAAGGAATGCCAATATATTCAGCATTAAAAATAATTACTCATCAATTCAATCGTCGACCGTATTTAAATCGACTCGGCATGAATTCCAACTACTACAACATGCATACTACGAATAACTGCACACCATTACCACACACCAAGTTTAAGAGATAAACGAGGGTGAATATCATGCTGAAAGTTTATGAATAGGACCCCATCTGCCTCTTTTACATGCGACTGCTAGATAGCGGATCGATACGAAAATTGCTCCACCTAGTACAAAAATGGTGGCATTAGATCCATCGTTCGTCGGGGTACTATCTAGTCGTCCCGTCACCTTTTATTAAGGCACCACCTTGCTTCAGAGGGCTTCACGCGGGAGGCGATGGCGGTGTTCGGAGGACGAGGAGATTTGGGGAAAGCGACACGTCAACGCGAACAGACGTCGCCCCGGGGTATGCTGGGAAAAACGAAAGTCAATTGTTTCGTTCCTCTCTTGTTTACACGCGGATACTTGCGATCTCCTCCCACGCTCCCATCCTCGCCCTTCGCCAACCACCCTAAAGGCACGGTCTGTTTGCGCGGAGGGTACGAGAGGGATATAAAGTACTTTGTTATGAATAGTTACGGATCAAAGTCCCTTCGGCGGCGACATTGGCAATCCATCTCGCCAACTACTCCAACCCTATCTTTCCACACCTCCTCCTCCCCCAGCATCTCTCTCTCTCTCTCCTCTTCCCTCTCGTTACACTCCCTCCATCCGTTCCTCTCCTCTCCGAGCCCGAAAGGGTTCAAGAGTTCATTAACTCAACAAGGCCTATATTTACCAATGGCTCCCGCGGCGGTGAATGTCACTGTGAGTCACGTTGCTGCTCCGGTGGTTTGGAGATAGCGAGGGGGAGTGGGCGGATGGCGATGTTGAGGAGGGTAGAGAGAGATAGGGGGGAAGTTGGGGGCGGTGGGTAGGAGAGGAATGGCCGGAGGGTAGGTTAGGAGGGAGACGGGAAAGACAAGTCCCAATGCTGCCACCGATGGATTCCTGTACTTAGGAAGTCAATGAAGGAAGCAGTAATGACTCGATCGACGGAGGACGATAAATTAGTGACTATCTGCGCTGCGATCCCAATTGGCGCAAACTCAAGCGGAGCATTAAATGCCACATTCACATAAGGTATGCACTCTGCTATGATCGGGAGCCTATCGTACTTTTCCAAAAACAACTCGAATTCGCTAAATGTTTTGTGGATTGATAGGTCGTATGCCCATTCGCACTTTAAGAACTACATTGCAGTAATCTTAATTGCATTTCAGCTTTGCTAGTGTGGCGTACTTACCCAGGAAAGTAACTAACTACCTTTACGTAAGTTATGAAAAGTAATTTAACATGTAAATGCAAAACAAACATAAGTTTCTTCGGAGGAAAATTTTCAGAAAGGTTTCGAACCCGCTCCTTTTGTTCTAGTTAGCACATTTTCATCCAAATACGGATCATGGAGATAAAAATCGAGAGTGGATATCGAAAATGACAGTGGGAAGCTTGAAATCTCCTCCAAGATATAGGAAGGTTGACGTCTTATAATATTCAAAATGTGCCGAAGATCTCATAAGTTTTTTTCCCGATCACAGCGCACCTCAAAGTGACAGGCATGGAAAATTTCTTCCGAACACATGTCAAAAAAAAAAGCTATTTCTCCTGAAGAGCGGCTAAAATCAATAAGAATACACTTAGTTTTCCATGAGAGGAGAATTCTGTTTTCACGATTTTACACTTTAACAGATAACCAGTTCTGATACCCTGTTTCAGACAGAGACCAAAACTAACATAAAATAATACGATAAGATTGTCTTATTTTATGTTAGTTTGGTCTCAAGTGGATCATTCCAGCCTTATCAGATAAGACATAAGTCTAGAGTGGCTTAATCTTGTCCTAAGTCTTATCCATGACAAAATTAACCGAAAAAATATGATGCAAAAACAGAAATCGCCGCAATGGAAGGGATTGCAATCATTAATTAAATTAATATTGAGGAGTGACTTCCAATGTAATAATACATAATTTAATTAATAGGAAATTTTCCAAGGGTAAATAAGTTCACTACAGCTTAAGCCGATGGCATTAAATTAGCATTAATTTGCTAGTTTTAAAGTTATAGTTAGTTGCTAGTTAAATTAAATTGCTTGTCTTAAACGTAAATTTAATCCAATGCGGGATTTCGAACAAAAACGGAATTAATTCACATTTGCTATGCATTTCTTCTTCTTGAGTTACAACCTAGGAATTTTAAGACAATCATTCCGTCCTTCGCCAAAGCGATTTCATCGAATTCAGTGAAGTGGAACGGTTTCCACGAAGGAAATATCCTGATAATCACTCTCGAACTCCAAAAATTCGAAAACAAAATCTCATGCTATAAAACGGAGGTCCTGGGTTAAAAACCGGGAAAGTTCTTAGTACACGTCCAATTCCAAGCTGGATTTTTTTTCTGGGTAACATATATTTATGGGAAGACGCAGGCGGCAAAGACAAACGAACTACCCCCCAACCATAGTGTGCCGATTTCATACGCCATACGCCATTAGCATGTGGTGAGCTATGCACTCACCAATCACACAAACATTCGGATTGAACAGCACTTCAATTTATTTATGCTCGAAATTACCAACGGCGTTCGGAAAAATACATCAGACAATCCATCAAGCATGAAAAATACTTAACGGCCGTACAAAAGTAAAAGTGGAACATATCAACGACTTAATCGTTAAAAAGAGTCATCAATAATAAATGCTTTGATACTTGTACTGGTCCTTGCCGGGCTCTACTACACGGCTTAGAAGAAATTAGAGCATAGTTAAATTCACCACGGCTTCATTAAGAATGTTTCAAGTGCTTTAAATGGCTGAATACTATGACTTAGTATGTAATTAAAGACAAAACCAGATGAAAACACTTTCCTCATGTAAGATTTCAGCGCTTACAAAATCTCCGTTACGTAGATTTCCGAAGAATTGTCCTTGGTACATCTAAGATAAAGACAAACTACGTACACATCCATGAACGTGGCCATGCGCTAAAAAAATAAGAACACAGCTCTGGTGCTGATAAATGTGAAGGTCAAGAGAGTACTTGAATCCGCAATGGACACTTTAAAATATCATGTGGATAATAGGTTTCCGCTCAGTTTACTCAAAACTGTTTGTTGCGCTCATATAGCTTTTAGAAACAGTAAAGTCCACTTTAACGTAATTGTTGGATAAAGTAACTTTCAACGACTTTTATGGAACTCTTAGTACTGGCACAATAGCATTGGTGGTCACCTCGGAGTAAAATTCAATGCAAAAACCGTTTGAAGCCAAAATTCTCATCACAATGAAGTGCATTGAGATATAAAATATCTGAAACACTAAACGGGTGCAAGTGAGTGACATTCCATTCCAGTCACATAAATTAATAGAAAGAAAATGGTTTCTATTATTAGAAAATGAACACAAATGTCAATGATCGAATCTACTGTTTTCATTTACAAGAGATTTCGCCAACTATATTGCATATACAAGCACCATACATTCCATTGAAAGAGAGAAAAAATTGATTAAAAAGAGGAGTGAGAACTTTTCCATAAGAGTTATAATTTCGATAATTAACTGAAAACTGATTCTTTTTCTTATTAATTTTAGAGAACTTATATCCATACGTACATCTGCTTCATCCAACGATTCTCTTAATCTCGAATAGAGATAATAATATTATAATAATATTATCTCTATTCGAGAGAATATTGCATTGCAAAAAAGGTTCTCAAGCTCTGGTTCTGTAGCAATTTGGAGAAATTTTAAGGAGGCATACTTATGGTACATGGAATTCCATACTTTGGAATTTTTAATTTTTAACGACGATTTTAAACCCACCTGACAAAAATTTACAAATATCACTTTGTTTCATCATGAGAAGTTGTGAGCAATTCCTGAGCAATATGATGGAAATCTCATCTAAATCGAAAGAACATATAAAGCATCAAACGGACTATTACAGCTATTAATATAAGAACCAAAAATACAATAAATAACTTTTTCGCAAGCGAGCTCGTCTTCCGACGAATTCATATTGTACGAATGCTGTTAGTACATTCAAACGCCCAGCCAAGAGGCACGATAAAATTCAGAAAAAAACAATACATTAAGATACGGGAAGGAGATCAATGACATTTTGAGTGAGATGACGAATTACTGTAGTTTTTTTGCACTGAGTGGTTCACTTAACTTCCGCATATTTATCAGGAATCCCAGCGCTTATCAGAATATACTCGAGAACCGAAAATAAATGTTTCACTGAACGAATGTAGTTAATCAGACCTTAATGTTAATCAATTCAGCCCTTCTTTTGCTCCTTAATTTGAGCAATATCTCGTAAAACATCAACACGTTGCACATGTAATTTCCACAAAGTATCGCCTTCATACATTATTTTAATTACAAGAAAGAAGCATGACATTTAAGTTATAACATAAATGTTACGACCGAAAACTTATCTTACGCCAATTTTCTTCAATTTAAAGAACGTCTTCTTACTCTTGAAAGGCAAAGAAGAAGTAAATGTCATTCCTAACTGAAGAAAAACATCTTTGAAAGAATTAGGTTGAGCCACAAACACAATTTCATCCATATTTTACTCCGAAAAATATTGCTTTCTCAATTGCTTTCTTTGGAAATAGTATGGTGTTTGGTGGTGTGCAGTGGACATGTTGCGGAAAATATAGAAAGGAGTTATCACAAAAAACGGATCCTTTCAAAATAGGAAAGCACACACGAAATAAATATGAAACAATGATGGCCCGAGGAGTAAAAGAATAATTCCTAATTAAATAGGGAGAGATTGAGGAGGAATGAAGTGTCTCTTTAACTCGGAGGATCGTCGTCAACAGCAGGGAAGCCGTAGCCGTCTATCAAAAGGGACATCCGCTAACGCCAAGTGTCACGAGGGTGGACATGAGAAAATGGCTTGGCATTTCCCAAAATTCCTTTCTTAAGTTCTAGCGACCTCTGTTTTTACTTTCCCCAAAAGTTTATCTTTCCTCTCCACCCTTGTGTGCCACGACTTCAAAGTTCAAGGATATCCCTCGAGCAATTTTTCAGAAACATTTTAATTAGTTTGTCCAGGACCACAGGATAACATACATAAAGTTCATGTATACGGGATGTAGACCGCATACGCATCAAATTCCTCCTCTAAAAATGATTCCATCATCAGGGTAGGGAGAGGTTGAAAATAAATAGATACCTACCTTGTTGATGCAGAGAGAATTTGATTAGGAGCTAAAAAATTACGTTATATATGGATCCCAAGCACTAAAATGCACTATAATTAGCTTCAGGGAATTGGTATAAGTTTTACTGCCATTTATAGAAAGAACGAGTGCAAACAAAAAACACTGGGAGGATTCACTAACGGGAGTACATTCAATATACTGGCAAAAAGAGACAAATTAACGTGGGAAAAGTTTGGAAAGTTTGGCATAACAGTTTGGCAAGAGTCTACAGAAGAACATGCAGAGGATAATGCTACGTGAAAACAAGATAGAGTAGAAGCAAATGCAAGGAACGGCAAAGGAATGAAGAGAATGGCAGAGAAGAAGATAGCCTGGAGGATTACAAATAATCAATTGGAAGGCTACTACTTGCCTTTTAGGGCAAGAAAGGAAGTGCCGTTTCCTCCTAACGTTCTCAAAACGACCATGGAATAATACTTACTTCAGTGGACCAACGACTGACCGTCACGAACGACAAAACTGCACCTCACCGAACGTTTCGAGACATCGATTAGCACTTTCGCTGAATTTCTCCCAGCCTGAACGTCTGTACCCACCTTATTAATAAATATCTGCACCACCTGCTACTAAAGCCAAACGGATATTATAATATCCAATCATCAATAATCTTAATTGCCAAGATTTTCACAAAAGATTTTGGCTTAAAATACTCCCAGCGTAAATAAAAAAAACCTGATATTCCGTTCCACCTTTAGGTGAAGCATAGTCACTACATTGGTTGTAAAATAATGACACTAACTTTCTGTAATTCAATCGCTAGAGGCTGGTGTATTTATATTTTGCACATGCATATAATGAGGTGGTGGCCTAGTGAGTAGAGCGCTTAGCTACTGAGCGAAGGGTGCCGGGTTCAAATCCGGGTGAAGCCTTTGGACGCCCCCGAATGAAAAAGTGCGAGGTGGCCCAGGGAAAGGAACTGGCCCCCCTACCCTGAATGTGTGAAATTGGCTTGTGGCTTAGTCCGGGGTGAGCTCAACACTCACCTATCCAAACCAACCTTCGGGTCGAATCACTGAGTGAGTGATGCCTATAATGATCTCCACTGACTATGGTGTATCAACAATAAAATTTAACCGGAAACTTTTAAATCAGAGTTAATACTTTAGGAATTCCAGTAATTTTGCCTGTGAAAAAAATACCCAGGCCGATTACATGAAAAATGAGCAATAGTGAAATAATGTGAGTAAAATAAGTAAAATAATATGATTAAATAGAAGACTACAGCACTTGGACACAATCACTTGGCAACGACATTTCATAGTGCCGTATCTCCCATTCTCTGAGAAATTTACAAATTTTTAAAATATACCTTTTTTAATAGCTCTAAATACCCTATGTCTACTTTCATGCCTTTCGAACTTCTTACTCATTTCCTATATCTTCCGCACTTACCTGGTATTTTCCCTTTCATTGCTCTCTCCCGCTTTCTGTTACTCCGTAATAAGTCCAGAGTTCATATAACAAATTGCTAGGCTTGACTTCGTGGAACCACAAATTGATAACGCAAATGAATTCACTTTGTAAAATTCCACAGACTTTCATTAAAACCGACCTAGGTTTTAATAAAAGTCTGTGGAATTTTACAAAGTGAATTCATTTACGTTATCCACAGTTCATTTTTGCAGCATAGAATTACAGTCATTCATTCCTCACTTAGCATATCTGGTACTTCTTCATTTGCCTTCGTTTCCACAAAGCTTCCTCCATCCATTCTCCTGCGCACCCACGTTCCATAAGCTTAAAATCTACGCTTGTCCTCTTTTCGCAAGGCTTAGTGGTCTCGAAAATCCAAATATGAGACCGGAGGCTCAAAGGGAAGAACGTCCCAATCCCTAGGCTTATGAACTTCATTCCGCTCTCCTCGCTATACATCTTCTTTCTTACACTTTCCTAATTTCTCCCCTCCTTTCTCTGCGTCCAAACTCGGGAAAGCACGACTCGGCACGTTTGGTGGTTGAGTTCTGGTCTCTCATCCCGAGGGCCTGTGTTCGAGCCCCACCGTTGGCATTTTTATTGGCATAATGGTCCCTACTTGAGCGCTTTGATGAGCGCTCTTCAAGTTCAGTACTCCATCCTTCGTATGGGGCGTTGAATTCTGAACCCCTTGTCGCTTTTTATTAATATCAGGCTAATGCCGACACTGGGTTTCTGTTTATGCTTCCTCCATTCCCTGAAAATTTTGCCAATACGCTCAATTATCCGTCGATATTTCCTGAATGGTGCAAATTACCTTAGCTGTCAATCGCCTTCCACTAATAAAAAACTGCCGACTCCGCTGAACCATGCCCGGCCGTCAGTATCTCCTTCCAGTCAGAATCACAGAATTTTTTAAATACAAATCTACATCTACACAGTGTCCTGCAGGCTACCATAAAGGTGTGTTCAACGGGAGAATTCACACCAAACATGCACTACATATCATACTTAAAAAGGGTTAGTAGCCATATTCCAGTCGAAACATAACAATTAAAAAAAAAGTTTTTAACTTATCAGGCGATAATTTGTGGAAATGTGTGACACTCAGAATTATCACAGAAATTCTGTGTTAATTTCCACAATAAGCTTATTACACAGACCCAGATTTCGTCAAGATATTGCCATTATCAAGGTGACGTTACAATATAAGGCTCGCAGATGATTATAACTCCATCTTGATAATGGCAATGTCTTGCTGAAATCTGGGTCGGTGTATTACACTTATAGTGGAAATTTACAAAGTATTTATGTGATAATTCTTATAATCAAAAGAAAAATATTTAAATAGCTTATAAAGCGTGCACAAAGATTCTGTTAGTTGGCTTAGCTGTTAGGTTAGCTTAAATTCCTTACACCGTTTTTCACCGACATTTGATGCCTCATAAATATATGCTATGCATTGATACACTTGCATGTAAACTACTGAATATATTTACAATTATCCACATCCCTAAATATACGAGGGAAGAAAGAAATTTTTATTCTATCGGATCGGCAGTTAATACAGTTGCATGATGCATCAAAAGAAGTTCATTCAGCCCTAACGTCGACCTAGTTGCTGATGGAGGATCTTACCAAGAATCACGTCAATTCACACTTCAGAACAAGGAGGAATGTTTTTTCATCCGACTGGAGATGGTTTCCGATAAAGATCTAGTTCCCGAAAACTCTTTCAGCAAGGAGTTTGCCGGACGTGTCTAAAAAGGCATATTTCGGAGTTGAACCCAGGAGCTTTTGTCAGTGAATCCACCCACTGTTCTATCCCACCACCAATTACATGATATTCTCATTTATATCAAATTCAAATCCGAACATATAGGTATGATCCTATATTTCATTTCACCACGACTAGTGGAAAAGGAATAATTTGGTGCTTGTTTTCAAGAAATGTTTAGTTCACGCAATCAAATTAGACGTTTTTTATCAACATTTAAGGCCTTATAATTTCAGCAAGGACGCGTGGAAACATAAGTCCTTGATGTTTCGGTCGGCAGCTGTGGCAATAGAGTCATATATGTACATTGGAGACCCGTAGGATGAGCGAAAGAGGAGTAATTTTCCATTCGAACGGGACGCTTATATTATCAAAAAGGATTACGGCGGGTAGAAAGAAAAACCAATCGGGATTTAATGAATTATCGATCTTATGCAAAAGTTTAATCGATTATTTTATTTTCAATAGAATTTCCTGCCAATATGAATTGAATCTCACGCTAAAATAAACGGATAAAGAATTTTACGCATTAAACTAGAGAGTGTACGAGAGTATGGATTATTGCAGTCACCTGTTCCACTAAATTATTTTCCGTTTAAGCGAGGAATTATATTTAATTCCAGCGATGCGTAAGGCCTATATTCCATAATTTTTCTTCATTAAAATACAAAATATCTGCAAGATTTTGTTATAATCCCAAAAGGAAGCCTCATTCAATTTGTGTGTTGAAACAAGATTAAACATTCAACTCTCCTGGTAAAATAAAGCAATCACTTATTACGAGTCACACGAATTAATTTTTAGGAGCAGTAAAACTTAAAAAAATCACGAAAGAAACGTTGTACTTGCGTTGAAAAGTTGTATCGCTTAGGTAAACTTTAAATAGGCAGTGAAAGTAGTTGGAGGAGATAACAGACTATCTTCATAGAGCCAAAGACCATGCTATAAGAGTGAGTTAAGCTAATAAGAGGGAAGTATTCGCATTTTAGATGGCATTAAGAAAGCTATAAGAGCACGAAAGGAAATTATGTGAAATTTGCGACAATGCGTGATCGTTTTATAGGGAACATTTCGAAATATAGCCATATTCCTAAGAAATCATCTACGGTGATAGCCATGATTTTAATATTAGAAAATTGATAGCGCCTAATATATAATTGCCGGATAGTGCTCCCGGCCTCATAAAACTAAAACATAATAGTCACACCGGGGGTATCAAGAGAAATCATCCTGATTCCATGAACACCTATGCACTAGAATACGAAAGTTAGTCTTAAATTCAATAATCCAAGCTTCATCGATAATTTCAAAGAGGCACTTACCACAAAACGGACTCCCTATTGTTTACAAAACGTTTGAGATGAAATGGACCACGAAGAATTTTATGAAAATTCAAACCTATGACTAGACTTCGAGAAAAATACCATACGCGTCTAAAAGTGTGCTGGTCATAAAATTAAAATGGCTCGGAATGAAAACATCCAATAGGACTAAACCACCTCTGTCATCTTGACACACCACACGTTCAGTACTGCGGAGGATAGTTTTCAAGCCATTTTTACGATAAATCCGCGAGCATGATATTTTTTATCAAACTCCTTAAAGAAAATTATTCCATGATCGTACACAAGCCCTGGTATGCAAATTTGCCAACATCAGAATAATAAACATAAGGAATTATATCTTTAGCCGACATTAACTAATAATAAACTACTTGTGCCTACATTACTTGAACCTCATATGAATAATAGTTTCCACTGATACCTAGTACCTATCTACGATAGCTTTTTTCTTCTTTTCCAGTAGTCAGTCTATCAGGATTGGTTGTTGACAGCTCTCTACCTCTCTCTATTCTCAGCCATATATGTAATTTCCAAAAACCATCCACATCTCATATACTCCATTACCTGCATCCAATACTCCAACCTAGGTATCCCTATAACATCCTTCTAAAATTATCTTCACCAATCCCTCATGCCGTAGCAGGTGACCTATGCATCCGACCCGTCTTCTTTTAAATATTCACTCATTCCACTTTTCTTAATACCTCTTGAATCGTCACTCGCTCTGTACTTATAGCTTTAAAATAAAATAGTGTTCAACCCGAAGGTTGGTTTTTGATTGGTGACAGTAGAGCTCACCCCGTACTAAGCCATTGGCGTGTAAAATTCACACATCCAAGTTAGGGGTCCAGTTCTTTTCCCGGGGTACCTGCGATTCCCTACGAAGTTCTGACATACAGAAAATCGATTCGCGAATTTAGGCGGGGGTTTCCAGAAAGGCTTCTGCCCAGGTTTTGAACCCGGGACCCTACGGTCAGTAGCTCCGCGCTCTACCCGCTAGATCAGTGATGGGCAAACTACGGCCCGCGGGCCAGGTGCGGCCCCCTGAAACGTTCTATCCGGCCCGAGCGACATTATTCCTAATACCAGTTCGATCCAAATTATGAGAAACTTTTAGAAATGCAATCAGTTTCATTCATCACATTCTCTTTCATAATCTTTCAGTCATTAATGGGACTTGGTATCACAAAAAAACACAAGAATTTTGTAAAATGTATTATTTTTATTTTTTAATAAATTATATTGGCCCACCTAAAGTTTTTTTTCCGTTCCTATGGCCCCATCTTTAAAAAGTTAGCCCATCACTGCGCTAGATCATTAAAACCAACACTTGCAGCTAAATTTAACCATAAAACAACTTCCAAAGGCCATCCAAAATAATAATATTCGTTTTAACCTTAAGCCTTAAGAAAGCTTGGATTTGAAAGAGACCTGGGATTTGAACCCGGGACTCTCAGGTCAGTATCTCATCTCTCTACCCGCTAGACCACCAAAACCACAACTAACAGCTTTATTAAAATATAAAACAACTTTCAAAGGCCATCCAAAATAATAATATTCGTTTTAACATTAAGCCTTAAGAAAGCTTGGATTTGAAAGAAACCTGGGATTTAAACCCGGGGCTCTCGGATCAGTATCTCAGCTCTCTACCCGCTAGACCACCAAAACCACCACTAATAGCTTCATTAAAATATAAAACAACTTCCAAAGGCCATCCAAAATAATCATATTCGTTTTAACATTAAGCCTTAACAAAGCTGGGATTTGAAAAAACCTGGGTTTTGAACCCGGGACTCTCAGGTCAGTATCTCATCTCTCTACCCACTAGACCACCAAAACCACCACTAATAGCTTTATTAAAATATAAAACAACTTCCAAAGGCCATCCAAAATAATAATATTCGTGTTAATGTCACTGTGGAATCTATGTTACTCTCATACGCATCAAAACAACTATGCAATTTTAGATATATGTTCCGTTTTTTTACGAATAAAGGGTGAACTGACCTGCAGCATGGACGCCCCCCTCCGGGCGCCCACGACGGTGGAGAGCCGGTGGTGGCGGAAGAGCGGTCGGGCGGCGACCTTGCAGCCTCCGGTCAGCACCCTCCAGGTGGACCGATGACCCGCGGGCGCGGAGAGCAGCAGCATGGCTGAGGAGCCGGCTTCGACGCTCGACTCGGGAAGCACGGACGACCTCTATCGGCAGAGAGAAGGAAGGATTAGCTGGACAACCCGGCGACAGCTGGACACAAAATGCACGTCGGCCCCACGAGGGACCTCTGTGGATGCACAATCTGCGAACTTTGGAACGAGATAAGGAGCGGCGTGGACGGGAGGAGGCATTGGGCAAAAGCGGAAGGAGTAACGGGACGCGGGGCAGACACAATTGACGAGTGGATCATGAGGAGAATCTTGCGCTCGGAAAATTCCCATTGGCTTATCGGGACGGGCAGAAAGGCTATTGATAACGGATCGAAAGTGGAAGTGAACTCGGGGCTCCACTCCGAACGCCATCTGATTCCCTCAACTTTCCATTCCTTGTTGTCGTCCTGTAACGCGTCCGGGCAACCGAAGGTCGGATTCATAGGTTAGGGTTGAGAAGTCCAGCGCCATGAGAAGATCACTCTCAAAGTAGCTCCTTCCCTTGCTCCGCCTGCGGTGGTCCAGAAAAATCCATATCTCAATAAATTCGCAAGGCTTAGATTTTTATGCAGCGGTTCCGCGAAATATTAACTCAAATCTGCACCTAATCCCATTCTACAGAGCATCCGAACGCTCCTCTCACAGGAATAATACGTCGCTATAAATTCCGTGCTTCGGGCATTTTAAGGTAAAAGCATGAGATTATTGAATTGAATAAAACGGATTTCCTCATGCAATTCTATTCAAACCACAGTCATTGGGCCATATTCAGAATCTCAACTACAGTCTCGGTACTACTACTACTACAGTCATAAAATTACGTCCTAAAATCCCTACATCATCATCATAATTGGTCAACTATCCTAGGATTGGTTTGACGCAGCTTTCCACTCGATTCTTCTATCGGCCAACCTTTTAATTGTTGTAAAGTGTAATACATCCTTCACAACCTGTTCCATGTATCTCATACGAGGCCTGCCTTTTCCAATCTTCCCGTTATTTCCCTCGACGACTGTCTTCATCAGGCTATCGTGTCTCAAGATATGGCCGATCAAGTTGTTACGTCTTCTTTTTATAGTTTTCAGCAGATTGCTCTTTTCTCCTACTCTTCTTAGGACTTCCTCGTTACTTACTCGGTCGATCCATTTAATCTACAGCATTCTTCTGTAGCACCACATTTCGAATGCTTCTACCCTTTTCTTCTCCACTGCTGTCATCGCCCATGCCTCACTGCCGTAAAGAAACATGCACCAGATTTATGGATGGACTGTTTCCTCACTTCCTTACTTCTACACTTGTATTTCCAGCGGTAAGTAGATTCTTTTGATAAAATCCCCACTTTGCCTAGGCTATTCTACTAACTATTCCTTTCTTGCTTCGAGCCATCGTTGGTTACTCGGCTTCCTAGGTAACAGAACTCTTTCACCTCTTCAAGATTTTGTATTCCTAGTTTGACATTTGTTTGGCCTCTTCTTTCTTGCTGCACACCAATATCTTAGTCTTCTTCTTATTTATCTTCAGCTGATATCTGGCCATTGTCCTTTCCATGGTTACTACTATATAATCTTGTTCAGATCCCTCTCTGTCTCTGCTATGAGTGATATGTCATCAGCGAATGGCAGCATACTTATTTTTTTCCGTGGGTAGTCACTCCAGAAGACTTCTCTTTGATTTTATTGATGGCTCTTTCGGCGTAAACGTTAAACATTGCGGGAGACAGTGCACAGCCTCGTCTCACTACTTTCCTTATTCTTGCCTCTTCACAGCTGAGCCCAGATTTAATCACAGCTACTTGGTTTTTGTACAGACGGTGTATAATTCTTCGGTCACTGTAGGACACTCCAATTCCCTTCAGAATTCCAAGCATTGAATCCCAATCCACGTTGCCAAAAGCCTTGTCTAAATCCACAAATACAATGAACGCCGGCTTGTTTTTCTCCATTCTCTCCTCTATGAGCAGCCTAAGGGCCAATACTGCTTCCCTTGTACACTTACTTTCCCAAATTGAATCCAAATTGATCATCATCCAGGAACTCCTCTGCTTTTCGTTCTATTCTTCTGTAGATGATCCTGGTCAGTATCTTCATTGCATGTGTCGTTAGACTTATAGTCCTAAAATTTTCGCATTTCTCCGCTCTCTTCTTGGGAATAGGAATGATGATGTTTTTCTCGAAGTCCCTTGGAATTTCTCCTGTTGAGTACATGTCGCAGATGGTTTTGCAAAAATGAGTTAATGTCTTTTCTCCTGCATTTTTAATTAGTTCTGCAGGAACATCATCAATACCAGAAGCCTTATTTATCCGAAGGTCCTTACTTCAGCGTCGAATTCCGATCTTCCGATTGATGCCCCCATATCATCCTTTTCTACTTCGCTTTCCTCTTCAATAGCTTTTGGGCTGAGATTTTTTCCGTTGTATAACTCTTCCAGATATTCTTTCCATCTCTTCACTTTATCCTCGTTTTCAGTCAGCATTCTTGTCCCTTATGTCATTGCATCTTGCGCTCCGTTAAAATCCCAACAACGAGTCAAATTGGTGTACAGAATCTACCTGCAAAAAAGGTATTGCTTGATCATTCCTTAGACATTCCTTATGCTTACGCCATTAAATCTCTATTTCCAGTTCAAAAGGGTTTACAGATTCTCCTCGATATGGTCCGAAGTGGTATACAGTGTAGTAATATCAACTTTGCGGGGTGAACCTGAACACCAATTTGACTCGAAGTAGAGATTTTAGGACGAAAGCAGTGGAAACGAAACTGTGGTTGGGATTCTGAATATCTTCCGTAGGTTCATAAATTCCATTACATTACGTTTCCGCTCTAGCGCTTGAAAGTCAGAATGTTTATGTACAGTCAAAAAGCATTTATGCTTTGCTTTCGCTGTTGACAGTAGTCAGTGACAGCAGACAGTGACGTGAAATAATGGGGCAATCTAATCGTAAACTGGGATTCATCACAAGAGTATTGGGTAAATGTGACGATCATGTACGAGAAATTAGCTACTTTTCCCTTGTTAGACCTCATTTGGAATATGCTGCCAGTGTATGGGATCCCTACGAAATCGGTCTAAATAATGAACTTGAAGGTGTGCAGCGAAGATCGGCAAGTTATGTAAAGGGACAATACGATAACCATACTAGCGTAACCAGTCCATTAAATGAATTAAAATGGGAATCATTGTCAGATCGCAGGATAAAATTTACACGTGATCTCTTAAATAAATTCCAAGATAATATTTCAAGTGATGACGTTAAAAATATTTTGCGAATCCCAACCATCTGAGAACATTAATCCTATTTGATGCATGATATGTAGTGCTTGTTTGGTGAGAATTCACCCCCTGCCACACACCTTTATGGTGGCTTGCAGGGTATTATGTAGATGTAGATAGATGTAGATATAGTCCATATTAAACTTTTCTATTATGATTCGACCACTTCCAGCAGTTATGAATGCATCGCATAGTTACACAAGATTCTCACACATTTCCAGTACTTACAGCATCGTCGATTAAGCTGGAGGTAATTTATCTAATTAAGATGGAGTTGGAGGTAATTGCTGATTTATCCAGCTGATACATTAATACGTGATAATAGTAGTTTTTGGAGCGAGTCGAAGTAAAACCATCGATGAATTCAACCATTTCTCACATCTGTTTGGTCTTGGGGAAAAATACTCCGAATCCAGACGAAAAAGATTCACGATATGCGAAGAGGCTTGGAAAAGGAAATCATTTCCACTCCATATTAACCCTCATCGTCTCTCATACCTTTTGCATAATTATGTGCGCATATTTGCTTTATGTACTCAGGAATTCCGAGATTATATTCGGCTCATGAGTGGTGGGAATCACCAGAAGCTGTGATAAATTCCAAGCTTCTCGTGCACCTGTTTCATGTGAAGGAAAAATATTGAGTTAAGGGTCGTGACCCCGTACATAGATCCCTAGTCTAAGTTTTCGTCTTGGTCGTGCAACGCACGTTGCTTTGAGGTCGTAGTAAGTTCCACAGGAACGCAAACTGTACACATAATAACGATATTTCAAGACACTCTTTTCACTTCTTATTTTTCCAGATTTCCTGCTGGGAATTCCCTCGACATATCTTGGACCCTTTGCCAAGAGACATAAGTCTCTAATCCTAAAAAATAACATCAAGAAAAATCAGTAGTCTCGACGACAGGAAAAATATGAGACATATAAAATATGACGTCGCCGTGGCAGATCTGGGAGAGGGGGACTCCATCAAGGCACGAAGTGACTCAGTATTAAGTTTCGATATAATTCGTTCTTAAGAAGCTCAAACTGTAAAGGTCACGTCTCACCATACGATTTAAGCGTAGTTATAAAGGGAACGTGAATTCAATGCCATGTCATCTATTACAGCAAGAGAGATGTAAAATACTATTTGGACGAGTAAAATTAGAGAATAATGAAAATGTGACAATAATTACTTACGAGATTACTTAGAGAGAGACACTTAGGAAGCATGATGTAGTTTTTACGCTTCTTTTTCTTACTTGCCTGAGAAATTCAAACACGTTACAGGTGTATGACAGCTTTCATAGCGTAACAATAAAAACGGTTATGAATAAACTAGTAATAGCATCGATTGTGCCATGTTAGTGCATGCCTGGCGTAGAGTCATCCCCTGCCACACGCTTCTTTGGTGGATCGCAGTGTACTAAGTAGATGTAGGTGTAAAATTAATGCCTGAATGGTACAACAGTTGAGTAGCGGAGACCGGAGCAGTAGCGAGTGGCTCAGAATGGCGCGCGGTGCCTCCCTTGCGTCCCGGCAGTATCTGCCACTTCCCAAAGTAAGAAAAGGGAATGCATGAAAGGAAGTACTGGGATGTACATGCACTAGAATTAAATGAAAGCATGTTACAAGGCGTCCATATGTACTTTAATAAACAACCTAATGCATTCAACTTCCCCGATCATTTACTTTATTAAATGAAGCGTACGCTGTGGATCACATAGATGAAAAGTAAAGCACTGTAAAAGTAGTAAAGTAAATGTCAAGCACTGTATGCAAAACAATACCCTTTATAAATACATGATCAACATAATATATTGAACAAATCCTGAAGATTCAGGCGATATGGAGTTTAAGCGAAACATGATAACACAGAAAGAAAACACGAGCCAGATCCACAAAATAAACTTTACTACGTCCCGGGTTTCACTGTATTACAGCATCGTCAGGTAGCCTATATCAAAGATGCGCTACCTGACGATGCTGTAATACAGTGAAACCCGGGTCGTAGTAAAGTTTATTTTTGTGGATCTGGCTCGTGTTTTCTTTCTGTGTTATCATAATATATTGAAATTATTTTCATTCCAAATCTTCTTCACAACCTCATCTTTTCAAGCAGAGCTAGTGTCCTGCAACCACAGGCATATCTGTAGACCTAGAGTTCTTTAAACTCAACGGACGTGTTTTAAAGTCTCTAGACCACCACGCTCGTCGGATATCACTCAGCAGCGAATGGCTTCAAATCTTTTGCAATTTCGCATGTTTGCGCGTCGAGGTTTGGCCTGAGTCGCACTGAGCCCATGTGAATGGAGCGAAGCTCACCATCAATGTATACCCTCCAAAAGATAAACATCCATTATATGAAAAATGACAAAGCTGTGTCCTTGACCCTTTGACGTTATAACGCTCGAAACCCGGATGCTCAGACGATTACCAAGATGACAGATAGTCTAGACAGATATGGCTTTATCCTCTTCGTGCCATTTGGGCGTGTTAAGTGACGCGCGGGACCAGAATTTTCCAAAGGGATTGCGAGAGTCAAAACTAAAAAGATTTCGCCATTTAATTCTATATCTTTAAAAACAAATTCCTCTTCTTTAGCGAGTTGTTACGGCTTTGGTCATCTCTCGCATCGTCTTCTCCAAGCCTCTTAGTATTCCCAATGTTCTTTTCCTATCAATCGTTTTCTCATGTCTACGGCGACATGTTTAATCCAGTCTCATGGTGTTCATCCTCATTTTCTCCTCCAGACGGTCGCCAGTTTTATACTTTTTGGATCAGCGGTAGTTCTCCATTTTATATCCCCAAGCCATTTAAACTATCTTTTTTTATTTCTTCTGTGAGTTTTATTTTCCTTTTCTTTCCATTTTCCATTTCTCTCCGATGTTGATACTGGACAGCTTCTTATTAGACATTCCATTTCTACAACCTCCAGTCACTGTCAATCCATTATTGTATCATTTTCCAAGTTTCTGCTTCATAAGGAAGTATTCCGTGAATGACCGTTTGTTTTGGCTATTTCCCCCGTCTATCTGTGGATCATTATGTAAAAATCAATTTAATAATTGCTTTTTTTTCCAGATTTATTCTGTTTTCATTTCTTCTTTGCTTCTATTTTTTCTAGCATCACAACTAACTCGCTAACAAATAAGAATCGGCACTTTCATAATGTAACCATGTAATATCTCGTAAATACGCTCTCATTATAGAATTTCTCTCTCTATTCAACTGCGATGCAAAAAACTCTATTTTCCTGTTCAAAGTTATTACTCTCATTACGCTCTGCATTTTTAAGTGTAATTTTCTGAAAAATTAGGTACGATCTGAGAAAGGCAAGATTCTATTGGTTTTAATTCTTGAGTACATTTATTTATTCAAATACGTACATACCAAATGTATGAAAGCGTAGCCTAACTTTCACCTACCAAGGAACTTATTACAAATATTGGGCCATGATATTCTCTTGGGATTAATTGATTAGTAATGTAATTTGTAGATCCACCTAAGTATTCGGAGGTCCAAAACATTTCACTAAAGTATTACCACTACTCTATGAGTGACAGACGTTTTTATTTGCGATTGGTGAATGGAGACAGCAGTGCAGAACTATGACTAGAATGACTAGAATAACACACTCTTATCAGGCTACTACGTAGCAAAATACAAGGAATGCATTTCATAGCCAAACAAAATCACTGAGCCAACTTATCTTTTAACGAGCAACTTGAGCTATTTTCCTCTCTAACAAAAACATTTACCCAACCACGGTTTCGTCACAATACGCCACAATGGCCGTCGCAATGACCTTGTTGCTGGCAGAGCATAACTCAAATCACGGTGAGGTAATCAGTATTCTGATTTAAAAGAGTATTTATCTATCGCATGAGCATACGTGATCTCTATAAAGCGTATCAATTCCTAATCATTCATATGAGAGTTAATGACTGTGAGAAGAACTTCCATTTCAAATAGCATCGGCTGTTCGCAGGATTTTATTGACAATGTCTAGCAAAACTTTTGTGATGGATTCAATATTTGGAGGAAAACTGTGTCAACAGTTTTAGATACTTTGAGAAAAAGGTGTTTGTAGACATCCATGAATTAGAATGTGGAATATAGTCGTGATGAACGATACACTTTTTTAGAAATTGCATTTTCAATTCCCATTTCAATGTCCTAAAAAATAGCCAAATGTTTATTCCCAGTTACTATTCACATTGGAGTCTGATCCGTGATCATATCTACTAGAGTTACAGTGTCTTGCAAAAATAAAATCACCATCACCAGTTACCAATCCTAAGATTGGTCTGACACAGCTCTCCACTCAATTTTCCGATTGGCTTGCATTTACTTAAGTCTATTCTTTCACATCCTTCACTCCTTGTTCTATACATCTCATCCTAGGCCTTACTTTTTCATTCTTCCCATTCACTTTTCCCTCGACGATTGTCTTCATCAAGCTATTATGTCTCAAGATATGCCGAAAGAGTTGCTCGATCTTGTTTTTCAAAGTTTACAGTAAACTAGTCTTGTCTTCCTCATATTTCTTCTTAGAACTTATTCGATATCCACTCGGTCGATCTATTTTATCTTTAAAAAAAGAAGATATTAATTTCAAAAACTCTGAAGTATTCATTTTATTTAAATGTAAATTAGGAAACTAAAATATATTTCTCAAGAAGAATATACTTAGAGATCTAAAATCTAAACTGTGTAATGAACCCTAGCCTCTAAACTCATATTACTCAGTCTAAATAAAATAAGTTCAAGTTTAAATAATGGATTATAAATTCCATTAGTCACAAATTCTACAAGTTTGGGAAAGTTTGAAAGAAAAGTTCATGATTCAGAGAAGGAGTTCATACATTCGCATATTCATAATTGAATTCGCGGTAAAATCACTTTCGGAGCAGTGACCCGCAACAAGCAGCGAGGTATAATAGGGCGTAATGAATCTACAATTCGGTATTAACTGGAATTAGTCCCAAAAGAGCCGATAGCACAGGGCGGTTTCCCTGGAATATAACTTTCCATTTTGATTGGTAGTAGTCATTTGGGGAGGGTATCGACAGCTGATGTCATTTTTGCCATCATAGGCTAGTTGGGTATTTAGGTAGAAGTATAAATTGTTCAGAGAACGGAAGGAGGGCAACGAAAGATAGTAAGGGAAACGCGGTGTCAACTTATGCCTCCTCTCAATGAAAGACGACAAGATAATAAGGCTCTCCACCATGCTCTTAACATCTTCTACCACCTAACATACAGTTCAAAATCCCCATTCATTTCTATCCTCTCCCTGCCTCACTCATAATTCTCACATCAACCACATCTTTCAAGAGTTTACTACCTTTCAGTAGTTCTCCTTCCACTTCCTCTACCTCCTTTGGGTAGCAGTTTTTATTCGGCGGAGGCAACTTACAGTCTAGGCCAGGGGTTCCCAACCGGTGGTACGAGTGGGTAATACGAGCGATTACGAGCGATAACGAGCTAGTAAGGGCCTCTTGAGTGCGTGAGCACGCAAACTTTACTCTGCTGCCCGTCTGCCGGGCGCTGGCATCTCTATATATTTTAAAATAAAACTTAGCAAGAAAAAACTGAAAAAAATCTATAAATATTTACTGTTGTCTTGATAAAGGGTTGACAAAACCGAAATACAAGTGCAGTAATAATTAAATTTGAAGTTTTCTCAGTAATTTAATTAAAATAAAACAAGCCATTGGGCACTTTTCCGACATTAAATATATGTTTCTAAAAAAATACAGGACTGTTGGTACGCCAAAATTTCTAAAAATTGCAAGTGGTACGCAGTTGCTTAAAGGTTGGGAACCCCTGGTGACCTGGCACGTAGCAAGAAATTTGCTTCAGGGGGGGCTAAGTGTTGCGTCACTTGGAACAAATCAGCCTCCTCATTCCGTACCTACATGTTACAAATCTCTTCCGTTAGTTTTCAGCACTTGGTATTTAATTTACAGTGCCCATACTTATCTCTTCTCATTAGTAAAGTTCACTGCTATAATCAGAACAACAAAATTATTGAAGAAAAATTTCGGGGGTGGGCGCTAAAGCACCAGAAGCCGCCCCCCCCCCCTCCTGGCTACGTGCCTGCCCTGGTCTAGGCCATTTGCGCCATTTAGGAGAGCTACAAATTACTCAGGGAACGGAGGAATGGTGGAGTGACACTCGGCGCCGGAATTAGCCTTCTATGAAGGAAAGGCGTCAAGGGGTCCACGGCTTTACGTCCCATCCAACGGATCTAGTACTGAAATCGAAGACCTCTCCAAATGGCACTCAATCAGGACCGGTGTATCAATGAAAAATCTCAGTCACTTCTATTTCAAACGAGGAAGGGTGAGCATTCTTCCCAGCTATGACATCTGAGTACTATATCAATAATTCCTCAGCTAAAAATAGGTTTTAATCAATACCTGTTATAAAATGTAGTATATTGATTTGATATTTTGCATACCGGAAATTAATTGCCCTGCACTAAACGGGAATTAGGTAAGGCCAGTCGTTAATATCATTGCCCTGAGCTATTAACGAATCTACATCTACAAAATACCCAGGAAGCTGCCATAAAGGTGTGTGGCAGGCGGTGAATTCACGCCAAACATGCATTAAATAACATGCATAAAATGGATTAGTAATTATATCATAGTCTACACTAGGGTGATAAATTAGTCCTACTAATACTAAAAATTATAGTCATAATTTAAAAAAAGATAAAATAGTAAACTGTTATTTGAGTTGGTTTTTGGTCATTACACCAACATGCAACTACCTATACTATCCATTGATACACTTGTATTTATACTATTGGATATATTTACAGGTATTCATATCCCTAATTGCACGAGGAATGAAGGATTTTTTAATCTATCAGTTCGGCAGTCAATTTCTTTTATTTTATGATAATGGTCCAATCTTCCATAGTAAGTTGGAGTTCGCAAAATATTTTTAGGATCATCAGTGAACACATTATCTTGGAATTTGGTCAAGAGATTAAGTATGAATTTCAACCTACGGTGTCTGACAATGATCCCCATTTTAGTTCATCTAATAGACTGGTTACGCCATAGTTATTATACCCAATAGTTATTATACCGTCCCTTTACAAATCATCATCATCATCGGTCAGCAATCCTAGGATTGGTTTGACGCAGCCCTCCACTCGATTCATCTATTGGCCAACCTCTTCATATTGAAGTAGCTCCTCTCTTTTACATCCTTAAAAACTTGCTCCATATACCTCATACGAGGCCTGCCTTTTCCATTCTTCCCATTCACTTTTCCCTCGACGATTGTCTTCGTCAGGCCATCGTGTCTTAAGATGTGGCCTATTAAGTTGTCCCGTCTTCTTTTTAAGGTTTTCAGTGTAGTATGTAGTATCGATGCATTGTGCAATCATTACAGCATGCCGATGAAAATAATGGAATTCTCCGCGAGTCAGAATTACAGAAAGCTATTTAGGTGTGAACAAATAAATAAAGGGAATGACATATGCGACGGCCTGTCTGATTACATGGATTGGAGTTAATATTGACGAATTATGATGCATTTTTAACTGAATTTGATGATCAATGTAGAACAGTGACGAACTATTTCAAAAAGGCGTTAGAGTCATAAGTGGTTTCAAGTATGTTCTGCACTTAAAGACACTTCAAAGTAGAAGAAGAGATTTAAAGATGGGGTCCAATATTTAAGGAGAAAGAGTGGAAAAAGACCGTTTTGAGGAATAAATAAGCGTTTAGCATTAACACATTTAAATGTTACCCATCAAACCCATGCATTCATTTCTCAATTTCAACATATTAAGAGCGAAATTAAACTTAAATCGTTTGCCTTGTGGGAATCGGGTTGGAGTGTGGCTGGAGTACTGTCCTCCCATCCCGAGGGCCCGGGTTCGATTCCCAGCAGTGGCGGATTTTTCAGTGGAAAACCGGTCCCCACTTGAGCGCCTAGTGGAGGGCATTTCAAGTTCAGTACTCCGTCCGTCGGATGGATTGTTAAGCCATAGTCCCCTTGGCGCCTTTCGTTAATAGTAGACTAATGCCGACGCCGAGTTTCTCCCCACCCTTTCTCCGTTCCCTGAACACTCCTACCATTACCTAATTATCCACCTATCCTATATGGCGCAAATTATCTCAGCTGTCGGTCGCCTCCCCTAAATAACCAACCAACCAATCGTTTGTCTTGTTTTCAATCGCACCTATACCCTTGAACGAAAATATGACAATGTGCAGCAAGGTACCAAATATATTTTACCCCTAAGGTTTGAAGCCAATGCTGAAAGAAGAGGCTAACTGATACTGTGGTTTTTCATGATATTACGTGCGCAGTGAATAATTATTTCCGGAGAACTATATCAAAGAAGCCGTACTTCCTTATTAAAAACTTAATTTTGCCTTTACGTCTTCTGCGAAAAGCACCAATCAGATTCCCATATTTACTTTCCAGCTTCGCAGACGATAACTTTGCTTCATCGGGAAGTCAGGAAAAGTGCGCGCCGCCCCAGGGCAGTCTTTATCTCCTGACTTGCTGGTCTCAGCTGGGCCTCCGGGCGAAGAGGGGGAAGAGGCGCCTGCGTTCGACAACTTCTGGAACTATTCAGGGAACTTTCCGCTTGCTGATATTTACATGACTCAACAATCAGGGCGGTGGCTCCCAAACTTCGATTCCACCGAGCAAAGCCGTGACGACACGAGCTCAAATCGAACGGCAGGAGAGGAGTAAGGCCCTTAGCGGAATCGGCAAACCACCTGCGCCTCCAACAGCATTTTAAGTGGCTGGGTATCGGGAAAAGAAATTTAGAATATCCCGGAGTCAAATGCGTTATGGATAACGACTCGGTGAGTTGAGAAACCTTATGCTGATCTTTATGATGCCTAGGCGTACAAAGGGTCTTCTTTCAGCAAGGCCCAGAAATTGGCTTGCACGTTAAATAAAGCAGTTGTACCTGATAAAGAGCCCAATAATTCCCGTGGATATTGCGACGATCCTAGAGCCCTCTATTTTTGCCACTGCCTAGAAAGTAAGTCAAGAAGATAGGAATAATAAGTGAAATTAATTATGATAGTTGTATTTGTATTACAAGCTTACGGGAAGAAGGCGGGATATGATCGCATTAAACGCGTAGGTTACGATATAGACTGCATCTGCTCGAAAATTTGAAGCCGATCCGTTTTCTGATAGCATTACAAATATTTGATAACTTCCACAAATAATGTTTGACCTACACATTCAAAAAAGCAAGATTTGAGTGAGAGAGAGAGACGGCCGTATGCATAGATTGGATAGATTTAAAACGTACTTCTCCCTTAAAGCAATAAGAGGTCATAATAACTGGATGTGTGACGACGGCAGATTATTCGTAGTGGATCTGAAAAAAGGTGTTAACTCAACTATGACAAGCTATATGCATCCTTGCTTGCCTTATCTAAGCAAATACAATAGTGAATGAAAACAAATAAAACAAATACTTCATCCAATATTAAAATCTGAATTCCTTCGTACTCTCCAATCATTTACTTGCACGTACCTAGTATCTGCCTAATTAACACTATTTCTTTTATAACACGGCAATAATTTAATTCCGTTAATTTAAGTCTGTTACTTTTGTTCAGAGCCATCTGCTTGCTTGCTTATTCAGGAGAGGCGACCGACAGCTGAGGTTATTTGCGCCATTTAGGATAGGTGGATAATTGGGTAATGGTAGGAGTTTTCAGGGAACGGAGGAAGGGTGGAGAGAAACCTGGCATCGGCACTAGCCTCAACGAAAGGCACCAAGGGGACCACGGCTTAACGTCCCATCCGACGGACGGAGTACTGAACTTGAAATGCCCTCCACTAGGCACTCAAGAGGGGACCAGTTTTCGAACCCAGCCCCTCGGGATGGGAGGCCAGTATTCTAGCTACCACACCAACCCGATCCCCTACCGATCTACCGTTACCGGCGTATCCAAAGCGTTCTATTTCCATAATCAAATACAAACAGAGTCAGGTCCAACTTTACTGACGGAAACGGGATATTACTACGAAATTCCATACCTAATGTATATAAGTCTACATTACCTAAGCTCTACTGTTTATGAAATAAGTATCTTTGACTATGAAATTCTTATCACGTTTATTAACATTAAAATACCTAAATGTTAAGTAACATATAATTCAAAATTGCCAACAATTTCATGTACATTTTTACTTTTAACGCATAACTTTAACTCGCGTTAAATTTTCATCAATATAACGATTTAACTATTAACGAAGTTAACTTTTTGAGTAGCTTTTAATACATTAACGAAGTTAATTTTTGGATTAACATTGCCCAGCTATGCTTAAATGTATATTTGTTGAATTAATGTATCCTCAAAACTGATCATTTCCAACAATTAGAATAGGAAGGTAATTGCTGACTATAGTTTGGAATATTGCCGGAAGCGGGGGAAGTGTGGAGTTAACCACGGCTTCGGCATTAAACTACTCTTGACGCAAGGCGCCAAGGGGCCACAGTTTAACGTCCCATTAAACGGATGGAATATTGAACTCCCAGTTCTCTCCACTCAGGAGCCAAGTGGGGACCGGTATGCCAACGAAACATCTCTGTTGCTACCGGGACACATAACCAGGCCTTCGAAATGGGAGACCAGTGCTCTAGCAACACATCTTCTCAGTGATTGTGAATAGGTAAGAAGATAGAAGAACATATTCAACTAATTAGTGTCTCTTTTAAATATTCGATTTCGAAAATATGCATAAGTAGGGAATTTAATGGCTAAATACTTAATGTATACGAAGGGTTTCAATAATTGGTAGTGAGAGATTCACGTCCCTCTAAATATTAATTGGATAGTCTGAGGACTTACAATGACCTCCTTAATGATTGTCACAAGTACATATGATGCATGCCCGCATGTACTGCACTAGGCTATGAAGCATGACACGTATCCCTATCCTTCAGAGGTTGTCATTTCTATTATATGTGTCAACATTGAGAAAAAAAACTATTTCTATCGAGAGCCAAAGAAATTAGGTAATTTAGGATGCCTAAAATTTGACGTAATGGAGCATAGATGGTCTCCTCAACTTTGCTTCAAAATACAGGGTCCCAAATAAAGGATTATTAGGCTGGTTAGAACCCTACAAATGACAAGCCCTTTGGTGCATTAAAATTCATAGTTCATTGCAGCGGGGCTCGGCAGCTTCTCTCCCTACCTATGCCATCTCTGATTTCTCAGTAAGATCTGGTCTCAGAAAATCACTCAGCCTGGACTTAGTCAGCCATTTGCAAATGTTTCCCCAGGATTCAAAGTAGGAACCGTGGGTCAGAAACTCAAAATTCAATGCAAGCGGATACTGTGGCCTGATCAACAAAATAATATCAACATTTGGAAACCGTCACAAGATTATCATTTTACAGTGAATCTACTAGCTCAAGAGGATATTTGCATTTTCATTCCCCAATCAAGAAAATAACCTCTTCAAAAATGAAACTTAAAAATTACTGAATACATGGTACATATAGTGACTTTTATTATAGGCATTATATTTGGAGCAATATTACAAATTATTAATTGGCCAAATCGACTATGGATTAATTTTTACTGTAGCAATAAACCCAAAATAGGGCTGATCAACAAGGGAGTAGACACTGTTTCAGCATCATTATCAGCACCCAAGCAGAAAAACTATACATTGGAAATATCAGAAAAAATTCAAACTTATGTATTTGAATGCAGAAATAAAATATCATACACTGACATAAAATTGTTTCAAGATTAAGTGAACTTTTTCATCATAAAGAAAAAAAGGGTAACAGCAACACATCTGTTCCACATTAATTTTTATGCAAAATAAAATTTTGCTGATCCTTATGGTTTGCTTATCCTGATTCCTTCAAGGGCTAGATGACTTTTATTCTGCTTTTTTGAATGCATTCATTAAAAAAAATATGTACTCACCAAATGCAAGTATGTAAGAAATTAAACAATCCTATTAAACTTCAAGCAATGCCATGCATTGTAAAATGAAGGATGATTTGATGAGTCAAACTTATTCAGAATTTAATCAGCAAAATTAAATAAGCATATCAAACACATTGTAGGGGATCTACACTGATGGTATTAGCAGATTAACCTTATCACATATTCTTGGCATATTCTTGAAATGGTGAGGATAAGGTTAGTTTGGTTGCTTGCGTAGTGCATGAGTTGTTTGAGTTTGGTAGACCTCCTGGAGGCTTGGGTTAAAATCCCAACAATGATTCAAAATTTTGGTGGAATATGAGTCGGTACATGACTGCACTGCAGAGAGAACTTAAAGTTCAGCCATCTGTACATCGGTTAGGACATAAAACCATCACCCAATTGGCACATTTCATTCAGAGCAAGCTAATGTAGACATCTACCATGTTTCACACCACCATTCCCACCTACCTGGATAATTTTTTCACTGCCTACTTTCCTGCCTGTTCATGAGTTTGATTTGACCTTATCTTTTGATAGATGACTTATATTGATAAAAAGAGGATAGCTAATAGGAGAATTGAGTGGAAAGTTGCATGAAACCATTTTCAGCATTGTTGGTGTATGATGATGATGAATATTCAACCCATGATTTCAAACATTTTCTCCGAAATATTAAAAATAATACAATTGTATGAAGTAAATAGTAAAGTATAGATTCAAGACTTACACTTGAAAAAGGGATGAGTTAAGGTTTGCATTCCCCTGACCTAAAAGATACAGAGTTACCTATGTCAATATTATGTTACTTTTTTTAAGTAAGTATTATGATGAAGTATACTTCATAATATAATTCCAAAACTTATAAGTTTTGGAATTCTCACCTCTTCAGAGAAAAAATAATGAAAAAAACATTTCAAGATAGTAATCCCAACAAAATCACATTGTCTGCAGCATCAACGTACGTCATCCCTCCAATAGACAGGAAAAACTATTGAGATCATGGGATATTTAAATTAAGCGCATGATATAATCCAATTATTACTGTGGCACATGTGTAGGAATAGATTGAATTATTTTTGGATTTTTTTAGGCATTTATACTTTTAGTGCCAGCTCTGCTATTCGAGAAAAATACCAGGGCTTCTTTTGAAGGAAATGTATGTTTTCAGTTAGAAATTTACACAAAACATGATACTTATACTCTGCAGTCAAATTTCTTCATTTATATTCTATAATAGTAAAGGACATGTAAAAAAAATCCATGTGTTTTTTTCACTTCATTATAATGTATCATAAAGTTTTTTTTTAATAGGGGAAACTTGGACTGATGTATGGGCCTAGTAGCACTTGTCACCCTTACTCCAAAGGCCAATAGTTCTGCCAGCTGGTACTATAGGGGTTAAAACATAAAACGTAGGAATGTATTCTTCTCTTAACTAGAAAGAGTTTTTGTACAGAGATGAATCACAAAAAGTCATTGGTTTACCATAAGCCAGTTTCTCGAAAAAATTCTTTTAATTTCAAAAGGTTATTTAAAACTTCACAAACTCAACTATGTCTATAACATTCCTAAATAATGGAAAAACGGCCGGATTGATAATAAAAGAAAGGAAAATATTAAGTGAATATTTTACTCACGCATTTTTCCGTTCAGTGGTCCAAATGGCATCATTATCATAACAATCAATGGCAGCATCATGTATCTACCGCTTTGAGATGCATCATTTTATGAAACTGCAAACAAAAGTATATAGTGTTACCAATCCATTTCATATGCTTAGACTCAACTATTACAATCTATTACAACAGTAAGTAATACATTCAGGTATCTACAGCAAAAATACTGATACGTATCAATTAGGTGGTAATTACTATCATGACAGATAATCCATTATAACTATTCATGAAATCCAATGGCTAGACTATCAATATTTTTGAAATGTTATCGCTTCCCTCAATTTATATTTTTCCTTCATTAGGAGGAGGGAAGGCAGAAAGGTGATGATGATACACTATGGGTACTATTAAGCAATTACTTTCAAGTATAGGTTTTATGAGTAGCCATGAGCATGCTGCCATATGCTTAAAATGAGTCACTCAAATTATCATTCATATCATAGAAACAGGATATTCACCAGCCTACACTCATACCAGTATTAATTGAGAATATTATCTTAATGGATCAAAGCATTATTCCTACAGAAATAGGAAAATATACTCGGTAATATAAGACATGAATTAATAATACTTTGCGCTATTCCACATAAAAAATTATTTCGAAAGAGTCAACATGTTTGACTGCACTGCAGCATCATCAACGCCACCCCCACCCTCCTTACGTGACTATATATTCTGGCATGTTTAACTTCTATGTTAGTCCTGATGATGCTGCAGTGCAGTGAAACATGTTGACTCTTTCGAAATAAATTTTTATGTGGAATAGTGCAAAGTATTATTAATTCATGTCCTACAATGGATTTCCACAAAGTATCAGCCTCCACCATTCATTTCATCGGTAATATAAAATTGCAACAAATTTCACATTCATCAAAACTAGACAAGCTAAACTCAACCATCTAAATTGATGGGTGAAAATGAGCCAGTTTCTTATTTTTAGATGTAGGTGCCTTTAAATATGTTTTAAGAAACAACTTATAAGTAGAGTAATCAGTCCATTTATATTCTATTGTATGATAATCTTCAGAGCAATACTTAGCAGTTTTCTACAAGAATTACCTAAATCTCATTTATAATTAGAATGATATGAATATGACTAACATTAGGGTAAAAAAAATAAATGCACTTCCCCTTAAACTATTAACAAGTGACCCCTGCACATGAATTAGTGAATGTTGAATCCCCTATTCAGTTAATCCAAGTTACCATTAATTATGCCCTTTTAGCTAATTTATTACCATAAGAAAAATAACACTATTGCAAAAAGAAACAATACTGTCAATTGAACAGTCACGCTTTGAAGAATAGCAAAAGAAAGTTAATATTTTATTTCTATTTCAACGTTAACAATTTGAAAAGATTCACAATTTAGTATAGTATAAATACCTAGGTAAGAGCAGTGGCATATGCAGGATTTCCTTCCAGGGGGTTTAATTAATATTTGTGCTTCATCATAAAATGATATTTAGATTATTATTCACCAAAACAATGATTAAGTTAGCATTCTCTTTTTGCAAAGCCTATGCAACTATATTCTTCAGCCCAAAAAGCAAAATTCTAAACGCTAGTGCAAAATATAGTATATTTCAGAAATGTTTGGCGGAGGGTGCATTTGAACCATAAACCTCCCATTGGTATGCCACTGGGTAAGAGTAAGTAAAGGTAATGGCCTCAAAGATAAACAAATTTTCATGGTATATGAGAATGTGGAGATCTTTGCTATATTTACTGAGTATAATCATCATAGATGAAATTATGGCATTGAATTTTAAAATAACGTAAATCATGGAACCTCTTAAACAATATATATAGTCTCACAGATAGAAACTTAAAGGCAAGAAGTTAAGGAAGAATGAATACTGAATGTGTTAAAGTATACCAAGAACATGAAAATTCATATCATTGGAAAAATACCAATCAGAGGCAAGAGATTGGTGTTAACTACCTTTAAAATTTTCATCCTGTTAATATAAAAATTCAATCTCCTTAATTTTCCATTCCCTTAAAAATCCTTGCAGTCCCAGTTCAATTTCAGCCAAAATTCAAAATAGTACAGTGGTTATACTCTTTCTCAATCAAAGTTTTTGAATGAATATGGTGACCATGGCCACACCATTTTGTCTCTGAAAAGTTTCTTTAGATATTCAAAGCATCTGCTAGCCTCATATGATATATATTCATCAAATAAACCTTACTATGCTTATTATTTAGTTTAAAACACTTACCAGCCCTAAATTTATATCTTTGAAAAACCAAGTCTGTAAAATGCATGCAATGAAAAAAATTTATTACAAGAAGGAAACATCTATGTATATATAATTATTTTCATACCACATATCAACAATGACCACCATAAGTCTGACAAATGTTATCATTCAGGTGGCACTAGAGTATTGAAACCATGATCAGAATAGTTCATGTTTCCTGAGAATAATATATGTAAAGCAGTTTCTTCCATCATTATGTATTTAAAAATTTAGTATCCCACAACAACACCGACAAATGACCTTGTTTGGCACAATGTCCTAATAGCTGGTCTAATTTGTTCTACCAATTATGCCAAATGTGACATAAAATACTGGTATAATAAAATTTATATTTCATCCTCACTTTGCTTCAGAATAGCTTTTCAAAACCAAATTTTACAGAGACTACTCCGTGATTACATTTAACTCTGATCTTCCAACTGTGTCTGCATCTTTCATGCAATAAAAAAGGTAACATACATGATTCTTCTAGAAGAAGGCATCTAATACGTATTTGCATATATGCTACAGTTGGGATATGTATGATGCTCTGTTGGTTAATATCTTCTAATAAACCAAATACTAAACTCAAGAATTCCAACTGCATCACAAATATAATATCAAAAGCCCATGTTGAAATCACTGCCACGTGAAACTTTGTACACTGTCCAGTCAAACAAGCATTTAAATTCTCATCAGAGTGATGCATCTATGTTGACTTTTCAATGCTTTAGCTTATTTATGGCTAGGTTACAGTCTTCTGGAGAGGGAAAAATGTTTCAGGGATCGACAGAGTGAGAGCTTGGAGAATATCAAACCATTAGATTAACCACTTGAAGTAAATAAGGAGCACCTTTTGAACCACTTAATCAAAGGAAGAGATAATTGTGGCTGGCATGGTTCCATAGGTGTAATGCATGTATTGCATATATTCATAATTTCATACCAATACCTTAGTTTTCTTTGTATTGATATTCAGATGATATCTGGCCATTGTTCTTTCCATATATCCTAGTGTCTTCTTTAAATCTCCTTCTGTTTCTGCCATGACTGCTATGTCATCGGTGAATCAGTATGCTGATTTTCCCCCCATGGATTCACTCCCGGAGACTTTTCTTTGACTTCTTGGATGGCTTTCTCGATGTAGATATTGAATAATATGGGATACAGTGCACAGCCTTGTCTCACTCCTTTCTTTATATTTGCTTTTGTACTGCTGGGTCCTGATTTGACTATGGCCATCTGGTTTTTATAGAATTGTTGAAGAAAAGTTACATAGCTCACTTGTTTTATATGATTTACCCTCATTCATACGTCTATTTTTAAACCCTCAATGTCATTACAGTCTTTGAAAGGCATATTTGCAATATTATAGCAGTCATGACAGTTTATTGCTTGATTCTCATCAACAAAGTATCTCATTGAATTCATAACCAAGTGTTCTTGTTACCTGCCAACCATGCCACCTGAACCTGAACAATGAGATTCTCTCACTATTAGAGTTTTTCTGGAAATCAGCAAGAAGTCTTCGGAGTAGTATACTTGATCACCAACTAGGAATACATGAATTTTATATCCCATATGGCTCAGCGACCAGTGAACCCAACTTTGAGTGAAAGTTGAGTGAACCCAACTTTCACTTAAACTAGTAACTTTCCCAGAGAAGACATGGACATGTAACTAAGTAAATCTTCATCTGGCATTTTTTAGAATATATTAACCCATGCCAGCCTTCTGATGCAAAATGCATGCAGTAAGAAAAATACTCGAACAGAAGACTAGGAAAAGATCAAGGTGCATCAAAAATATGAATATTGTATATAAAGTTAATTATGAATTTATTTTCTCTGATTACACGCTTAACATTTTATGATAGAGTATCCACTTGTCTTGGGAATGTCTAGATGTGGTCATCAATAGAGCTCTAAATATGAAAGTAGGCCATGACTGCTTCCAACCATCTTTCAACATGCTTATTGAGAACCATCAGTTCACCAAGAATTTATAGATGAATGGCAATATATTTAACAGTCACCATGACAAATGTATATATTCTGCAATCGACATTAACTATAAAAGTCCTTAGAAATGTACAGGGAAGAAGGATGTCATGGTTGCTTTAACTCAGAGCTTATCAAGCACTTGGTGAATAATAAAGGTATTTTAAGGCACTTTGGTTGGTGTTCATATGCATGGGGAATTTTTCCTTGGTGGAACAACTCAACCATGGCATCAAACTGCTTAAGAGGGACTTCCTGCTAGACATTTGTTGTAGGAAATTCCAGTGAGAGGCTGATTAAGGAAACAACTGAGGATTTCAAATAAAAAAGTGAGCCTTTACAAAGGATGTATATGGCAGAATGTGAATTTGTGAAGAGCAAATTCTAAGAGTGATTGAAATTTATCATAAATATTATAATATTAAATATAAGATCACTGAAGTTAAGCAACATTTTACCGGGACCAAGTTTGGATGAGTGACCCTCCTCCACATCTCTACCATGGTGCCCTTGCCTCCTGGCTGCGAGTGGCATGTAGCTTAAATGTGGATTGGCACCATGGGTCTAAAAAGATCTAAGTGCCATTAGGGATCCAGAAGGTCCCCGCCCACCCCTTCAATTTAAATATGTTTACCACCCTGATAAAAGTACTGTGCCATCTGGGACAAAAATTACTGTCACTGGAGAATTGTTGTTCATATCAAAATAAGACTTTGTTTTTGGCTCATCTTCAAGCTTCCTTCTTGCCACTGTAAAAAGGTATATAATGTCACCCCATATTTGTAAATCATGAAACCAGCATTCTTACTAGAAAAATCCAAAGTCATAGTTTTTCTCACGAGAATGCCAACATAACAGCAGATACCATATTCCAAGGATAAAAATTTTTAAATGTTAAGTAGTGAGCTATAAATAAAAACAAAATAGATGTGATAAATAAATTGTGAGTTTAAGTTGCATATTTAGAATCAGACATATGGCTAGGGGAGTTATAATTTTATAGCTAGCATTATATCTCCTCTGTGATTGATGAATGTAGTTTAAAGATTCAAACAACCTTGATGAAGAATGACCAACAAATATCCAATGGTCTAAAACCAGAGAAAAAACACTCATCTTCTCCATGCCGATAATTTCTTTTATGATATATTTCAGTCCATGTGAACATGTATTTTCCAGTCTCATTTTGGATCATGATCTGTCATGTAAGCAGATAAGATTCTGGATTTGGTGCAGTTCAAAGTAATGATTTTATTTCATGAACCCCCAAAGCAAATCTCATTTAAAATCCAAGAGTTGAAAATAAATCATACCAAGCATCATACTGAAAATAATAGTTCCTCCCTTTTTGAGGTTGGATTTGGTAAAATAGGTATCTATAAAATGTCAATCTTTGGGATCTTTCAGAGCAACTTCAAACACCACCAAAAAATTAATTATTTAATGGTTGCATGTTTTATTAGGTTATCAGGAACCATAAGATCTATTTTGTGGAGTGTTTTGCAACTCTAGTTAAACTCTGCTGCTTCAAGGGAGCATACCATATCCTGATCACGAAAAGGTATCTGGTAAAAATTTTAAGTCTCAGATGCAATTTTTAAAAAAGACATCGAAACAAATTCAATCCTTCGTCACAGCTATTTCTACCTTTCAAAATGTACCATGAATATTTCTATTTTATTACATTCCTATGACGCTAAAAATTGCATTTTTGAATCCACCTAAATTTTTAGAGTAAGAGACTAGCACAGTTTATCAGCCACTATTTATTTTTTGACGTGAATGATATTAAATACTACTATGATTAAAATGTAGATCTTTAGTTTCCGTTTAGTGTATTGGGATTTTTCATGGAATAGCATATGCCTATGCAAAAAGTACCACTGCATTTTCTCATTAAATAAGTCCTTGCTCAAATAAAACAGATTGAGTTTAAGTACCTAATATTAGTGAAAAAATAATGTCTTAGCCTATAAATTTCTTTTTTCTTTTTTTCTCAATAATGCAATGACACCCACATTAATGATGCTATATTTTTCCAGATGCAATTAAAATATTCTATCTATATGTGGTAACTAATATTTTATTTTCACAAGGTAACCAATATGATGACTTATTAAGTATATTTTTGTGACTTTTAAGTAATACGGTATGATAAAACAGTGACATTTAAGTATATTTCACATAATTTTTTGTTTTGTATTGGTACCCATTCTCTATTTCTTATATCAATTTCAATGTTTCAAAATAACTGAATCCACAAAAATACTTACAATTTAGCATTTCATTTCTAAAATAAAATGGAAAAACCTACATTTATTGATGAAATAGTGATATAAATAAATATTAAAAATTTCAGATCACACATAGTTTAACGGTCAATAAAAATACCTAATATATATGGTGGGATCATATAACCAAATTCCTTTTTCATGTGCACAGTTATAGACATCGTTATCATCAATGCCAAAATCAAGCTTTCATTTTTATAAAAATACAAGTTCAAGAAAATAATAAAAATAATAATGAGAACAAAAGCTATTCACATTCCATTGGTTAAAAAAGTTATTTTGATCGTAACAATTTTTACTAAAGAGAGGGAGGGAGGGAATTTAATGTCACTGGAGCCCGGAACCAATCCAGGTGAGTTGAATTCTGTTGAGCTAATTATCAATACTAAGCTAATTGTGGCATTCACCAAATGAAGCTGTGAATATGATGAAATTTATTCCATTACTTATATGCTGAAATCAGCAGATATGGGATGAACTTACACGGTCAACAAGGGAGGATTCGTTGGGCCATTTGAAATGAGAGGGGGTACGACTATTGTTCGGCAGGGGGTATGAATAGTGAGCGAGGACTGAGAGTATTAAGAAGGTTTTTGTCAGCAGCGCGTTAATGCCCCAAGGGGGATCAGAGAAACCATCAGAGGTATAGAGAGGCCATTATGGGAGTATGAGTACTATTTTACGAGGGTCTTATCCATGACCAAGCTCTCACCCCGTTTGCACCCGAGAGCTTCCATGAGGGAGCGACACGGAGAATGGATTTCATTAACATCAGTTACAGTTAGCTTCAAAGGGTCCTGGGGTGTATATGATTTCCGGGCAAAATTATTTATTGGCGAAAATTTCTTTACATATAACAATTTTGCTGTAGGATTCTTCACATTTCTTACATGGAACACGGCACAAGCATTGAAAGCTGGTACCGCCCACGGCAGCCTGGTGTGGAATCACGCTTGCTTCTTTCGCGTTATCGCAATCTTTATCGTTAACGCTTACCCCTAGAGTAGCGTAGGGTTAACAATAACCGTCTATAAAATTCGCTCCACTGATAGTGATAAGCGATTTGAAGAGCAGAGCGAAAAATGAAGATCGGAGATCACGTTCTCTCTGACATAAGTTAAATAAAAAAATAACGATAGCGCTAGCGCACGCCTTATGAAGATCCATGATCGAGGCCCTGGTCGTTAACGCGCTGGCCTGGAAATCCATTGGTCGTGGGTTCGAACTCCGCTCATGCCATGGATAATGTTCTTCTTAAATGTAAGTTTAGATTAGATGGCGAAATATAACCTAAGACAATGGTAGGTACTTATTAAAAAGCCAAAGACTATGACAAGTTCGTTATAAATTGCAACCTCCATCGTTCTGTAATGGACTGTAGCTGGGGCTGTGTGGTTAGACAACGAATGCTTCGTTCCGACCGTCACAATTCACACGAAATAAACAACACGTGACGTCATTTCTTGCGACTCGACAGTTAACTGACTATTAGCTAGACTATTAGCAGGGTATCTTCGAAGGAAACTTCACAATTTTCACATTTTCCGACAATAAAATAAAATGCCGACGAGAAAACGAATCAATTCGGGATCTCGTTGGTACGTAGTTGCTAGAGTATTGGCCTACCATCCCGGGTTAGAAACTCGGAATTGGCAGATTTTTCAATGTTATACCGGTCCCCATTTGAGGGTTCAACACTCCGTCCGTCGAATGGGATGTGTTAAACCGTGGACTTACTTTTTAAGCTAATGCCGACGCCGGATTTATTTCCACCCTTCCCCCGTTCCCTGTTAAAACCTACCTTTTCCCCCACTACCCCGCCTATACTGAATGGCTCAAATGTCCTTAATAGGCTGACAAGACAAACGAATCAAATATCGTGATATGATGTTTATACAAAGCTAAAGGGCCGGGAGACGCGGTCGAAAGGTTCTCTGGGAGAGTGGAGCGAATGCATAATGCTTGGTGCGTCGGCGCTCGATAGGATAAGCCGTTCGAATCGTGTGCGAGGATTAATTAGATGCACTCACCCATCGAATAACTCCCTGGCGCCACAGTCGACCCAAGTACGTTCGCGTGCATGCACGGACTCGCTGAGAGATCCAACTTTGACTTCGGCAGCTTATCTACTATGTGCGACGTTATTACAAGCGTGTGAAGTACGCGCCAGTGGAACCTCGAGAGCAGCCCGGTTCTAATGCTCTTGAACTTTAGTACATCAGGCATAAACGGGAAATAGTGATGAGATGCTATTTAAAAATAATTTGGCTCGTGTTGCACCCGGAAAATCTCACGGGTTTCCCTGTTGCCTTACCACACATAGCCAAGAGCCACTTCCAGGCCTCGCAAGAGCAACTTGTTCCTGGTAGTAGTATTTGGTATTAAGGTGCTCCAGGTAATAAAATTTATATTGAACCATTTAATCCAGAGGTCGGATGACTTTTGAGACTGAGAACCTGTCCCTTAAAATAACTTTATAATATTTCGAGAGCCATTAGATATTTTTCAAAAGCAATGAAAATTTAAGGTAAAAATATAACAAGCAATAGTATTCATTACATCACTATTGAAATAAAAAAATATATCGCTCAAAATAGGTCTCGTCGGTTAATGTATGAGCAGTGAACTTACATTTCCTGGGAAAATTTATTAATTTTCTGTTTTTAAATAGTGTTTTTTGAATAATACATCATGCCCTGCGGAAGCAGTCGTTGAAAATTAGTGAGTTTCATTGACGAATCCCAATATATGCTAGTTAACTGAAATCACGATAGTTTTATTTTAATTTTACTTCCGAACAACAATGACATACCCAAAAATCCGCATTTGACTCGCGAGCCATAATTTGCCGACTCGTGATCTAACCCAACGCAACTCATTACCTTAGCATCAAACAACCACAGTATCCAAGTGTACATCAACCAACGGCCTTTGGGTTACCGAAGAGTTACCGAAGGGAAGGTTTGGGAAGAGTTACCGAAGAGGCCTCGGCATTCCCGGAGGCTAGAAAATAGGTACTGGAGGAGACCGGCAGCCATCTTGTTAGATATGGACATAAGGGCTTGATCCTCGCGATGCTCGTACGGATGACGTTGTTTTTGCACGAGGAATTACTTAATTAAATATTGGCTCGGAGCTTTCCGTTCCCAACAAAATCATTCAAATATCGTCTTGGATTACATGCCAACATGAAGTGCGCAGAGACTTATGACAGTCGTGATAATCAATGAGATGGGAAAGTGAGTATATCATTAGATATTGTAAAAAGGCTCTGGTCCACTCTTTGGCCCCCTCTTCCGTTTTGGATAACGGTGCGGATGAGCTTTAAGGAAATTTTAATACAATTTTGGAAAATATTTTCGCCTTCCCGAATCCTTCTCGGGTAAAGCCAGTTGTACATCACATTAGATCTGAGAAAATATTTCAGATAATGTGTTTACGTCAGTTTAATAACTCTTCAGTTGTTGTTAATAAGTACGAATTTCGAAAGTGTCTTGCATAAGAAACTCAATTTATTTATTTGCATGCCAATCTGGCAACAATACCACTTATGTTGATAACTAAAATAAGTTGTTGAACTTCGTTAATTGATTAGTCCAATTTTTTCCAAAAATAATTATAACATCTTTCAATTCAGACATCAGAGTGATGTCAACGGTTTTCGCTGCTATTTCTATGGCGGAAACAGTATGCATACGTTTACATTGGTACGCGAAATACTCAACTCGTTTTTCTCGACCTTGCAATATTTTTCATAAGATTTCGCGGGATTCCATCGTTGAAAATTCGTAATCCGACAGATTATTCACAACTGTATCGCTAACTGTTTGCGTTTATTTTGAGTTTTGCCTTCAAAATAAATAACAACATATTTAATTCCGCTATTTGCTTTAGTTGATTTTGCGGAATTTGTTTAATTAATTCCAGTTTTTTCTGCGGAGGCAATTCAGCAAACAAATTTATTTATAATTTACTTTGAGCGCGGCACTGGAAACTTCAATAAACGAACACAGGGAATAACAAAACCGTCGCGACTGGCTTCGAGCTATTGTGTTGGGACTTTGATGCTCCAATTGGAGTTAATTCAACTCGCAACTTAAATATGGACTAGTTAAAACTGTTATTACAGCTTCGTTGTCCTGGAATGGAGTGGAATTAAACCCTTTTGCGACCTCAGAAAACCGTCAGGCGGGCTACATGTATTACCACCTGATCTGAGATAGTGTCCGTAATGATTATCTAACCATTCATCAATCCAGTTTTATCGGTTAGCGTGGTAATCACACGATCTAGAGCCAGTCAATGATTGAAATTTACACATTGCAATAACGTTATCTGTCGGTCACAATCCATGAATAAATAAATAACTCAAAATTTATGCCAAGAAAGAGAGATCTATTATATATTTATTAAATGTGGTATTTTTAGGTAAACTTGGAATAAAAAATTTGTTTTGTGTCTTGATGTAGACACAAAAAGGCTTTAAACAGATTTGAGCACCTAACATTTTATCATCATCAATGGTCAACAGTAGTGTTTGGCGCAGTCCTACACTCGATTCTTCTATCGGCCAACCTCTTCATATAAGCGTACTCCCTCTCTTTCACATTCTTCTATATCTGTACCATATATCTCGTACGAGGCCTGTCCTTTCCATTCTTCCCGTTCACTTTTCCCTCGATGATTGCCTTCATCCGGCCATCATGTCTTAAGATATGGCCAATTAAGTTGTCCCGTCTTCTTTTTAGAGTTTTCAGCAGACTTCTCTTTTCGCCCACTCATCTTTGGACTTCGTTTTTCACTCCGTCGATCCACTTTATCTTCATAATTCTTCAGTAGCACCATATTTCAAATGCTTCCAGCTTGACTTATCTATCTATCGTACATAATTCGCTGCCGAATAGTAGCATGCTCCAGATGTATGTTCTAATTCTAACATTTTATAATTACTAAAAGCTTCCAATCTGTGACCACGCAAGGCGACCACAACAGTCCGTTTTATAAACCTTGTCTGCTATGTTTTTTGAGGATATTTAATTAGGAAATGCTATTAATTTAAGGGAAATAATTTTCCACGAAGTTGTATTGCAAGATGCAACCTGTTTTGACGGGAAAAAATACTATCATCAGGTATGAATACAGTTAGGTAAGCGGTTGATTATCACTTGCCCTTCAAATCATTGCTCTTACGCACTTACACAAGCAAGAGTCTGAATTTGAATTATGTTTAATACTTTGCGAATATATTGATCGAGCAGAATTAGAAAAAGTGCATCACTCGTTGGCGTGTACGGTAGTCATATTTCACATTTGTTATGCACATATTAGCAATAAAAATGCATTAATTAACCATTAGCTAGAAATTTATGCAGAAAATTTTGAGGACTGAAAGATAAAGAGATTGGAGAAAAGACTTTTCTAAAGTATGATTCCGCATATGCTAGTAAAGCCATATAAATAATACATTGCACACTTCTAATCACTGTAACATCGGCATCTCTTGCTTTTCTGAAAATTTAAAAAAATACATCTCACTAAGACAGGTTATATCACAAGAAAAACTTAAATAGATGCGAATATGAGCGGTTTTATGTTTTTTTCCAAGTATAATGAGGGTCAATAAAAATGTGATCCAAGTTTCCGTGTAAGTATTTAATTAGATAGCGTGGCGGATAAATGAGATTTGAGTAACAGTAGGTTTTTGTTAATTTTACACGCTTCAGTAGATTATGAATTTACAATATATTACTGTAATTCTTTATAAAATTTCCTCAGATCTCATAGGTTTTATATTATAGTTGAGTAGAGCGGGAAGCTGCTGGGAACCCAGCAGCGGGAATATGCTGGGGTTTTGCAGGAGAATTTATTTAATTTATCATAAATACGATAATAAGTTGCTAAAAATATGATTTTGATCGCGAACGAGATGGATGTCTGGTTCAAAATCGCCCCCTGCTACACACCCTTTCTGTGGTTTTCAGGTTACAACGGTGTAGATTATGGCAAACTAATTTCTAAGAATACCTAACTACCGACTACAGATATTAACGCTACGGGGTTTGAAGCAGTGAAGCTTTAGTTAGAAGTTAAAATAGCTGAGATTATTTTACCTTCCAGCTTGATCTTCGTTCTAAATATTTAACCGTTCTACACCAAATTCGTTTCTTAAGGTTTGGCTCAACCAGTTATACATATATACATATCCACCAAATCTGTTAATTGTAAGAGAGAACTTCATAGTCATAAATTGGAAGATAGAATACAGAAAATTTTATCGATATTTAATACATGTGAAAAGCTACCTAAAGAGCCCACAATATCTAATTCGAGTGGGATTTGATCAGACCTCGATTCATATGTGCGTAAGTAAGTGGATCGGGATGCTTTGGCCGAGGAAGGAATGATCAATAATTATGTATCTTACGAAACACTTTGCATGATTTCAACGTTGAAGTTCACCTTACGCTATGTTCCCGTACTGACTTCCTACTTGAGCAAAGACAATATTAAGACATACGTCAATGAATTCTTGAAATCCGAGGCAGAATCTTCCTTTTTATTGCAAATTTTCTATCAAATTCAGTCATTTCACGATAGAATTTATCGATTTTATAAGTTCAATATTTTCGATACGTGTCCAAGGACAAGTGAATATGAATGTCTAATAGCCATCACATCGTAAAGGGGATTAAGTTGTCACTCCCTGCAGTGGGAAAACTCAAGGTGATATACTTCAATGTAGGTGTGTTATTCTATGCTAGTACACCGTATTCTTACGAAATTATTTGGATGAAACCATCGGGTTGGAGGGGGATGATTTCAATTTTCCTTATACAAAATGATAGCTGCAGTTACGTGAAAGTACTCCTTACGTGCCACTTGAGTGTCAACATCATTGGGGAGAGAGAAATGGAGGAAATGTCTGAAAATGCTTCCTCCTTGAGTTTCATGCGTGGGGACGTATCGGTGAGGGGCACCCCGGGGATGAGAAACGCCCCTCGAAGGCTCCGAAGAGTTCTCGAGTGAAGAGCCAGGCGTTGAAGGGCGGGGAACCAGCCGACTAATGAGTGGGAAGGGAAAAGGAGGCATCTGACAGCAGCCTCAAACTTTGAAGCAAATCAAGAATGTCCTTACCTTCCGTTTCAAGGGGAATCCATTGGAAATGATAATTACGAAGGCACCCATGGCAACGCGGGGCGTTTGCTGGGACTTTATCGCATATGAGAATAGTTTATCAGACACGTATTCCGGTCGCAATAGCCAGGTTAGTACGGCCTGAACTAACTGAAGATCGTGGGTTCGTACTCCGTCACCACTGTGGATGTCTCAGGATTAATTTCTCAGGCTCGTATCAAATGGCCTTAGCCGGTGGAGACCCTGAAACCCGTATACAACAATGGATGCAGCATATAAGCCACTTGAACTCTCAACATCCGGCGATTGAATATATCAGCTTCACGATTGATTATAACAGCTCAACACCCACTTCCACTTGACGTATCAGATTAAACTCCATTTAACCCTGGTAACTCCATCCTACACGAGCAATTCCAACCTTGAGTGTTAATACTTGCGCTCTCTTCAAACTCCAAGGGACCAACACGGTAGATTATCTTCCAGTTTCCGTTGGATTGAACGACGGATTGAGGATATCATCGCCAGAGTCCCCCCAACACCTCCAGCCATCAATCGACGGAGGCCGATTTGTGATCGCTGATAAGACTCTCGCTTCCGCAGCGCCGGGTGGAATTTTAAACGAAGGGCGTTCATCTAGTTAAAAAGAAAGTACCCCAACTCGAGCACGTGGACGATGCAATTACGCCCTGCATTGAGAATTCACAAACGCGCGTATCCCCGTTCAAATCCCATTCTACGCGCGGCGGTGCGAGCAATGTCCGTCGACGGATGCCTAATCTCTCAGGCATAAACCCGTTGAGTCTACGGTGTATTAATTTTCGCGATAAATTTCTCCACGTTTAATTTCGAACGCATCGCCTAAGAGAGAAGCTCCGCATAATGGATGGGTATTGCGAGTAACTAGCTATAGTTCATTCACCTCACATAAAAAATACCCCTCCCCCCTCTTACCCGGTCGGTGAATAACACTTCATCACTTCTTCCAACGGATAGCATATTAACGTCTCACCGTTATTCCTTGGAAACATTCATTGAGGCTTATCAAGGACGACAGGTTTGACTTTAGTCTTTCTATGCTGCCATGATTTTATGTCTACCACCAATTCAACGGTAAAAACTGCACGTAGACGTTAAGAAACAAGATTAGAGAGCCTCTATTTTTAGTATACTTGAGTTAATATTGCATGCTTGCAAACTAGGCCTGTCAGAAAGTTCTCTACGATTGATGAAATATACTGGTATCATCTCTAGACGCTTGACTGTACCCCTGACCAAACAGCACAATTTAGGAACCTAAAGCATTAGAATTAGAATTCAGTTTTTAGATGCACCAACTTTTGCTTAGACTACATCGCAAGTCTATTATAAACAAACGCAACATCAATGTCCATGGCAGAATTTGAACTGGTCTCTTGGTTGCCAAGCCCTCGCATTTATGTCCTGGCTACAGCAGGAGGAATCCATGAACTCATTGTAGAGGCTCATTCAAAAGCTAAGTAGGCATTTTGAGATTCACGAGCCGACAAATCGCCCCACAAACCTCAATACAGTCAACTCATGTGGCCAGCATGTTATGCATGTTATTATTTTACATAAAGGCGTAAATCACCTTCTCATACGTTTATGTAAATGCGTTTCACATAAAGTTACATAAGAAGCTTTACCTTCTCATAAGAATATACAAGTGCGAGTGCATCTCATGGCGAAATGGTTGATGGCAGCCGGAGAAAGGCTATTCCATTCTTCCCACTACCCATAGCATCAGTTCCCATTCTTTCACGATACGAAAAAAAGTCATAACTGGCTCAAAGACAGTGCAAACGGGCTGTTGGATGTAGGTCTGGCGTAGCGTGTTTAAACTCACTCACTCATTAACTCATTACACATTGAAATAAATTACCGGCATGGGTGTGGTAAATGGCAGTGATATTAGAGAGAAATGTTCTTGAGGAAGGCAGTTTGGAAAGTTCAATGCAAAGAAGAGGATATTTGCTATGAGACTTGGCCCCATCTTTGGAAAACTCATGACGGTGATGAAATAACCTTTTCAAAGTAACCATTTAGACCTTTCTCGAAATACTCATCGTCAACGAGCTATTCTCACAGATGAATAACAAGATATAAAACAAATTCACATTTATCAATACCAATATAAATAGTTATTAATCGTAAGATTAGTTTGACATGGCTCTACATTCATTTTTTTTAATCTGCTAGGATTTTGATATTCTCCTAAAATCTCAATTTTTGCATATTTCATAACTCCCTCCATAATACGCACAAGCGGCCTCCTTCTCCAAAATAATGCAAAAAATAAAAGGGTAGTTGGTAAATTTAAAATAATAACAGCATGGTAGCCCAACCAGCAGAGGATTGGGAAATGAGAGCAGGTCCTGAGTTTGGACCCGGGAGAGACCTTAACTGTAGGGCACGTCCAGTCAAAATCAAGCCGTGTGATATTGTGGGAAACCGAAAGCTGCCTAGAGAAATGCAGTGTGTGTACTCACTAACTAGGTACGTGAACGTCACACGCCCAAGGGCGTGAATCAGAACTAATACTATCAGAACGCAGGTTAAAATTTAGGATAAACCTTTTAAGTAAATTCCTAACCGATATGTTCACAGATGATGTTAGGTATATATTAAGAAACGTATTATGCTAGTTTTCATCAGATTGACAAGTTTAGAGAGATAGATTGTCCTACCGATAGATTAAAAAATTTTCCCGCGTACCATAAGAGAGCATAATGGGGTCGTTTACCATATTTTTTTAATTGCCGAATATGATAGAGTTTGTAAAATAAAAAGACCCGTATTTTTCCGTTATTTGATCCGTCAATTATTTCTCGAGTTATAGGCGTCGAAAAACTAATGTTTTTAACCCTTTCGGAAAAGTGGGTGTGGTGCAACCTCTGACGTATATCGACTTCGTCCAATCACAACTGAGCCCGCGAAGCTACTTCGCCTTATCGTAAAGGGGGGGACACAGCTGACTCTGCCAATCGGAGTGGTTACGACAGCATCTGTGCGAGCAGACCTTCCGAGAATCCTCCTCCACTCCCTCCCCTTCACATACGAACAGTCAAGGACGGGAGGAAAGTGACGTCAATGATATCACAGAAGCATTTTCGGTGGGCGTCACCTTTTGCTTATTTTAATTTTTGATTTATGAGTGAATGGTTATGGTTGGAATATTCATTTTTTCACTAAATTTCTTTTTTCGTTTCCATCTAACAATTTCGTGTACAAAATTGCGATTTCGGTTCCAAGTAAACGCCCCCATTGCGTAGTAAAGGGATAGGCAGGTGAAATATTGTTAGTCTGTAGCGCATGGTGCATATTATAACAACCAATAATCCCTTTCTTATTACGTAGATACTAACTATATAGCTGCTTATGACCATATTATCCAGCATGTCTTCATTAAATATCCTAGTTGCATGTCAGTAGTGCGTGTTTGGTAATCTACCCCCCCCCCCTGCCACACACAATCGTGGTGGCTCGCAGGGTATTACGTAGATATAGATGTACTTGGAATTCTCTAGCCTCGCCAATCATACCAACCTCCTGCAGGTAATGCAAACATAAATATCACACACAACAATCACTCCGAGTTTTTCTATCAGAAAAATCTTGCTCGAATTTAATGCTATCGAAAGCTGCGCCAATCAGCCCATGGCATTGAGAAGCAGAAATTTCATTCCCAGATATTTCCAGTAATTTGAGTAAAAATATAAGACGATGTCTCGAAATGAACGAACGCTGATACATCTATAGTTCATTTTACGCATACATGTAATCAATGTACTGCAAGCCACCTTGAGGATGTGTGTCAGGAGGAAAATAACTAACAAATATACATGGAATAATGCTAAAATATTGCTTAATTAGGGAAACTGCTAACAACCCATTCACCAGTCACGTGCAACCAAACGATTACTATCCGCTAAAGACTATGAATATTATTAACAAGTTCATGCATAGGAGTCGAATATATATGTAATTTCCCGAATGAATATGTAAGCGTGCAGTTAACGTGGGTTAGCAGAGATGAATGAATTATTCAGCTGCACTAAAGACTACTTTTCCTTCATTTAACCTACATATCTGGGCATACTATGTTGTCTATTATTGTTCGAAGGTGGAAGGATATTTTTATTCTACATGTGTAGCAGTCTCTTTAATCATATTAAGAAAATAGTTTAACTACACAAATTATAAATATATTATTTGTTATTTACTGATCTAATTGAGCGTAATAAGTGGAACTTCTCGATATATTTCTGACATAATCGTGTATGAGATTTAGATTTTAATTATTTGACATTCGACGGGTCAGAGTCCGAGAAATAAATCAGAATGTCATTAGTAAAAGAATTACAGCGCTTAATCATCTTCCGTGGTTGGAAAAAGCTATATTCCACGCTAAAATTTGATAGTTTTCAATCATGTTGCTACGGAACTGAGACCATCAACACTAAGCAATGTTTCATGCTCTTCAATGCACCTAGCTTAGCCAGAAAAATCTACCCCACCTGCGAGGATATTGGATGGGTACATTAAGTATAAGCGCATGACAGAATCTAATGACTTGGAATTCAATTTTGGATAGGGAAGAGAGGGGAAAATCCTCTTAGACAAAATATTAATTATGAATAAAATTCTGCTACACAGCATCATGAAAATTTCAAAGATTTAGGCAATAAGGGTAGGAAGGTAAAAGTGTGCAAGCATACGACGGTATTTTCAATATGAGGTATTCATCAAATTGGTAATTTTGCAGGATAATTTGTTTCTGGAGAGAGACTTAATTGCTGCAATATACGGAATGTCTTACAGCCGATGGCGAAAGACTCTTCATTGCAGGGTTTTTCACCCCAGAGGACAAATTTGCGTTGAGCGAAGAACAAAGGGGAGGATATATTAAAAAGAGATGAGTTTGAATTGAAAAACGAGCCAATTAAGTGAATTGGAGCGATTGTAATTTTGGCGTCCCTGTGTTAATAATCTTGAGAAAAAACTCTGCAAAGGGATGCAATATCATGCCATCTGGTGACAAATGACATCAAATTATTTTATAGAGTGATTAAATAAAAAAATGACAAGAGTCTGGCGGTAAAAGTCAAAGGATTTGTGTAGGGATCAATTAGTAACATACTCGTTAATGGACAATTATTGATATAAAATACTTTAAAAATAAAGTTAACATTCTCAACAGATACAACTCTTTACAATAATGATATCAGCCTAACGCGATAGTTTTTACTATAATGAGAATACGATAAGAAAATATAAGTAAATTGTGCATCAATGATGACAACGAGTTGAGGAAATTATACATTTTTGAAGGAAAACTTAACAAGGAACTAGAGTTTGCGAGTACAATCTAGGTTTAAATTTATCACTACGGCCCCAATGACGTTGTTAGGGGAAATCCGTGCATACTTTATCCAATTAAATTGTTAAGAATTTTGTACGTCTGCTGCCCAACGGCATAATTTCAATACAAATTCTTATCATTACAATTAAATGAAGAAACTCCATAATAAGGTATAAAAAACTTACAAAGTCCATAATCTAAGCTATTTAATGCAAGAAAAATAATCAAGGTTGTCGAATCATTGTGCCATCATCAAGAATTTCTTAACCCTTTATAGGGCAGAAGTCCCTAGAGTTTTTTAATTACTCGGGTCACTACACGCTCAGTGGTTGACTGAGCGACCACATTTCCGAGAACGAGTGACTCTAATGAATAGAAGGTGAATAGAGGTGGGCCTCATACATACCATGGGTTTTGTAGTCGTGAAAAGGAGGAAGGGGATGAGCAAGGACGAATGGCTTAGATAGGGAGCCAGGAAGAAGTTTATGAAACGGGATCGAACCCGGGACCTTCGGTCGATTGTCCCATGCTCTACTCACCATGGTATCCTGCCGCCACTTCAGGACACAAATAATGTATGAATATTAGTAGAAACAAATATCAACAAAATTTGGGAGTTTTTTTTCAAAGTTTAAATCACAAACCTTATTCTGGATTCATACGGCGATGCGCCAGCCTCTACGAAGTGGCCTTCGCTTGCAAAGACCATCGGTCTCGTGACCAACCATCGGTCTCGTGATTTAATTTCATTTTCAGGCGATGTTACATATAGTATTGGTGTCATAACACCTATTAACAATGGGGTCGTTTAACAATTTTTTTTTATTTCCGAACATGATAGAGTTTGTAAAATAAAAAGACCCGTATTTTTCCGTTTTTTGATCCGTCAATTATTTCCCGAGTTATAAGCGGCGAAAAACTGATGTTTTTAACCCTTTCGGAAAAGTGGGTGTGGTGCAACCTCTGACGCATATCGACTTCGTCCAATCACAACTGAGCCCGCGAAGCTACTTCGCCTTATCGTAAAGGGGGGGACACAGCTGACTCTGCCAATCGGAGTGGTTACGACAGCATCTGTGCGAGCAGACCTTCCGAGAATCCTCCTCCACTCCCTCCCCTTCCCATACGAACAGTCAAGGACGGGAGGAAAATGACGTCAACGTTATCACAGCAGCATTTTCGGTGGGCGTCACCTTTTGCTTATTTTAATTTTTGATTTATGAGTGAACGGCTGTGGTTAGAAGATTAATTTTTTCACTAAAATTCTTTTTTCGTTTCCATCTAACGATTTCGTGCACAAAATAGCGATTTCGGTTCCGAATAAACGCCCCCATTATCGATAACTATTGATAAAATATTCATTAAGAGATGACTTTGCAAAACATAAATAGATATTTTTGGGGGTGAGAAAATAGGTTGATGCATCAGAGTGTACTATTTTTTCGCTGTTGACTTGCTTCTCATTTAGTTGTGACCCTTTGGATGACTCCACTCTACCCTAGCCCTTTCATCAAAAGGGAGCCATTAGAGAAGCGATCTAGTTTAATGCTCGTACCCAGAGTTTTCCCTGCCTGGAGCATTATCGGAGGAGAGCCTCATGAGGTTGCGGAGAATCATCGGTTGAGTGGACCAGGATCAACAGAGCGACGTGAATGGACACGGGTTGAACGCCCGCGAGGTATTTACGGGACCTGCATAACGAGTTCGCGCTAAAAATTTCAGTCCTCCACTCGAACAAGCGTTCAATCAAACGCCTATTTAATCACCCGATCTTGATAACACACTCCCCATCTCCAGAATTATCCTTCCACGTAACAATGTTTACTTCCCTCAACTCTCCTCTTAAGCGCGCTCAACTGGTTTATTCTGAACATGCATTTTTTGATCAATGGAATGTTTTCGTCAAGCTTGGACTATTGAATTTTCTTTAATGAATTACTCAACTCACAGACAGATTAAGGTAAAAAGATATTCAATTTATATCGGTGACAAATCTTGCTGCTGTCTCTTTTAATTGAGAATTTCAAGTGTTGTGTTAGTCAAGTTCAAGTGTTTCCAGTAAGTGATTGGTTTTAAAGAGTTGGTGATTTAAATCAACAGGGGAAAGTGACGGTTGAGAAGCAACCGATTGAGAATTATCAAAGACTAAGACAAGACGGATCTGGCGAAGCACATTAAGCCTGTGAAGCAGATTGGTCATTGTGGGAAAAGAAAACTCAATATGGACAACCCCAAGAGAGTTCATCTGAATCGGATGTCTATCTGCATTGCAATCAAACCAGTACTCGCGTTTACAGACCTGATGTATGAATGCAATGAAATCTTCTAACCGTGAAAGATTTGATGCACATGGCTTAAGTTGTAAGCTTGGTAATTTATTTCGCGCCATAATTCACCCCAATCACCAAGATTGTGAGCACCTGAACTTCACGTATCTACGCCCAGTCTAAAATAGATCTAGTATCATTTTTTGCCATAGTATAAATATTGATCGAAGGAGTGACTTTCAAAAAGTGATTATCCAACAGTATTATGAAATACGAGATATTACTGCTAATAAGATATATGTTAAAAAAAAATAAGTGCAGGAGATCTAGCATCCCCATTGCACGATCATTAACATTAATCTTCAGCATGAAATGTATCTTTCTAACAATTTAATAAAGTATTCAAAGTTGTGAAATGGTGGAAAATCACAATAATGCCAATAGGCGTTAAGCTTTCAATGGTTTATTCGACTTTCACCATCTCATTATCAGCTGGCTAATATTTAACCCACGATACTGCTCCATTTGGTGTAAACCCGTGGCTTGAAAGATTTTTTTACAATTTTACTATTATTTTCATTGACTCAAACATATATGTGTTATCTATTCAGCTTTCCTTATGAATGGGGCCTTAAAGTTGACTTGCCCTCTCACTTTCCACACGAATGATATAAAATAAATCAGCGGTGCCAATGTATGGTCCTCAGGATAGATCCGACCGGCACACACTTTTAAGTACAGGTATGACACATACTGTCAAAGTATAGGAGGCAAAATTCTTAGCTCAATAGGTGCCCGATTTTTACACATATAATTGTATATGGCGTATATTCCAATAAATTTCATATTTTAAGGTATTTAATATAATTTATTTCGAATATATTTTATTTAAATCGGCATACATAGAAAAATATGGCCAACCAGGATAATGCGCGAGTACTCTATTGGTAATGTGCGATCTGCACCGCTGACCAAAACGTTGAAAATTACTGCCATACAAGGTGGCTTTTTCCTAACACCTCCTTAGCATACGTTTTTCTAACAACCCTCCATAGCACAGTAAGTTCAAATAAAATCACGCTATGATACAAGAGCACGACAATTCGAAAGGTGTAATGTAAGACGGCCAAGAAAATAACGATACGAACAATGGAAAACTCGCTTGAATATGGTCAAGCTTCATTATATTACACCATTTTTTTGTTAAGTAACGAATGCGAAACATTAATATCATGACATTTCTTAAGGGTTTAGTAATTTATTCCCAACTTCAAAAAGTTAAGTGAGATAAGCTTTTTTTTAAATCTTCATCTAATTGAGTAAAACGCAGAATGAAATTCTCATTTTTCACAATGCTTCAGGTCCTTAGTTCAAACTGAGCATTTGTTTCACCCCAATGTTTTTTCCTCAGTGTTCTGCTACCCAAGAAAAAAGACTAGCCTAGTAAATCTACGTCAATAAAATCAAATTAGAATGAAAAATCTCTAAGGTGAAATTCCTATAAATGGAGGCATTTTACGTAGTGTCTACTTTCTTCTCGGATAAGACTTGAATTCTAAAATGGATTGCATATTACCCCTATATTACTTTTGATTTTCAGTAGCAATCATTTCATATATTTTATGTTTTGAACCATTGGCCTAAAAAAGGTAATTACGCTTATACTGCTATATGATGCATTCAAATGTAATGTAACTTATTTATACAGTTATCCAATCTCAACATACGGAGCAGCATTATCGATTGATCACATTATAACAAGTAGCAATGTATTTACTTTGATCTCAAAAAAACAACACTATTGGGATAGGATTAAGTGTCTGCTTGAAAGGTAAAAAGAATTTAGATCATTGATTTGTGTCTTCCGAAAAATCGTTGAATCTCACAGAATTAACTTTTAAAATAAGGGTGTACTCCCACTCTCACGAGTTAATAAACAAGTGTACCAAAAATAAATAAAAATGTAGAAAATATAATAATAAAAGCCCTCTTTATAAGCATCGTAAGAAATTTCGAGTTTTGTACCTTAATACATGAAAGGTATTTTGCCTCGCACATTAAATATCCAATCACAGTAATTAATGCTTCTCTTCAATATTCTCTCGAATGGAAATACACTTAAGATTCAGGAAAGCACTCTAAAAAGGTAGATGCCATTAAGGTAAGCCGCTGAAACCAAATATGCCCTTTAATGATCTTATCCAATCATCGAAAGCAAGAGAAATATAATTACATCGCCCGAAACTAAGCCTATTTATCCATATCGAGTCGAGAGCGGTCCAATTTAGGAATAACTCGATGGGTTTATGTATGATCTTCGGTTTTAGTTTCTGGCTTATTAAACGTCGGCCTTCCGTCTTTGGCGCGCGCGCCGCCACCCGTAATTCGACCGCATGATAAATTGAGCCGCGAAATTAACGAGGGGGAGGAACAGCTCCATCTATTAAACAAACAATTACTAGACACACGCTTCACACACGAGGACTCGGCGGCGAGTGGCAGGGGATGGGGGGAAAAGGTGGATACGCCTCCTTAACGGCCGAAATTCCATTACTAAGGGGGATTAATATTCAGTTGAAATTTAGAGCGCTCGCGGGCCGCGAGTTTTCGCATTCCATTATCCATTGAGAGGGCACGTGAACCACGCCACACACGTCCATGCTCTTCTCGCGTGCTCCCGCAAGGCAACACTCCGTTCCCTTCCCTCCATAAAGCAGACACATCCAACGCTCCCCGCACCCCGCCCTTTCATTATTCACAAACTAATCAACGCAGTTCACGCATCGCGCCGCGCTCGGCAACCGTCGCGGACGTCCGCCGCCGTTGCTTAGTTACACTTGGCGCCTCGGACGCTGAGATGGGAAGCAGAGACATATTTTGGCGGGGGCGGAGGTAGCGAGGGTGGAATGGGGGGGGGGGGAGGGAGGGAGAAAGGACAACGTGGGAGCGATCGCGTGATAGGACGTCAATTTCCTCTGAACCTCTTTCACCCCCCCAACACAACCCTCCTCCCAACTCAGCACCCCTGAACCTCGATCCCGGCCGAACCGTGCATCAATTAAAAAGTCCAGGCGATTGGCGGGAAAGGAGGCTGACTGGATTTTCGCCTCGCCCCCCGGGCTAACTGCCTGCAAACCCTCTTCATCGTCTGTTGTCATATCCGCCGAGTTAATCCACTCAAATTGGCGCCTCACTCTTCCATACTGTGCGAGAGCTCTGCGGTGTTGATTGTGAGGCAAGCGTGAGCACACAGTTCTTTCAGTTATCGCATTGTGGACAACAGTTTCACTTCCAGAACCGTGACGGTATTGTTTACCATGTTTGCGGGGCATGGCTTTCTCGGGCCAACACAAGATTGAATAAGAATGCACAACTCCCGTTTCCAATTTTTTCTAATTATCTATGGTGATTGCCACCATTCAAACGCCTTTTCTCGCCCCCCTACCGAACACCCCAACATTCGATTTCTCCCTCAGTCGAACCTTGAGTTTTTCTCCCTCGGCATCCCAACCCTGAGGGCAACCACTCAGCCTCTCTCCCTCCTGGCAATGAAGTTGAAATAAAATCCTCCGGATAAAAAAGTCTTTTTCATAATTATATTAATATATTAATAAAATAATTCAAGAAGAGCCCCGTGAAATTTCTATTCACGAAAAGTTAGGAATAAAAACAATTTCCAAGGGTACTTATACCGGAAAATGGGAATTAAGTTCCTGATTACTAAACTATTGAGGTATGATTTAAAACAGGAAGCAGAGAAAGTGATTGATGTACAGCCTCAGAATCAATGTAGCATTGTAAGTGCTCGGTTCTCTCTTTACTTATCCTCTGATGATATTTTGATAGCTTTATGGAAAAATGTAGGAATTAGATTGATGGAATTCGGAAATTCTGCAAGGGATCGTCGTTCTAAATAGTTACGCAACCCCTGATTTCTAAGGAAAAGTGGCCCAATCAGTGCAATAACAGCCCTCATTTCCCGAATGGTAAATAAAATTCAGAATTAAACTCCTCGCTCAATATATATACTCAGGGACACGGGTATATTTGAGGACGTGGTCTAGCGTCAACCGTCATCTTCAAAGACCAACCGGCCACAGCTCCGACCTTTCACATTCACCGTTGATGTTGGAGCCAGCTTACTACGTGCCCACATGATTGTTTGCCAATGGGAAGTCTTGCTTGTATTCAACCATATGAATAATTCCTGTGGCCAAATTCAGCCTTGCGTTGGCAATTAGGTCTCCTTCGCTTGACATCTAAGGTGCCCAAACTCACCAAAACTAAACGATGCCCATCTCAACAGATCAAAGCATCCACCTGTATCAATTACACTGCAAGCTACCATGACGGTGAATGCCATGGAAAGTATCATCACCACACATGGACCAAGTGACTGGATCCTATATTATCACATATTGAACTAGCAACTGAACGACATATTACCGCATATTAAGAAAACCTTGAGTTCAGTAACATGATCAGAGAGAGTACAGATAAATGACTAAAAGCTTAAAAATTACTTGATTTTTATTGACGGTTTTAATATTTGCTTACACTGACTGCTATAATTTTTACACCACGCATCCATATGCAATATGATGTCTCTAATAGTGACCTGGGTTAAAAACATCTTACTGGGAAAACCACATTTGATAAACTTACTTTTCGTCACCGCTGCGTTCATCTCCGTAATTGGTTCACCTTCTGCTACACACCCTAGCCGAGGCTTGCAGGGTGCTGTGTGGTTGTAGATGAATCATTAAAGTTTTTGTCAGTATTATCGAAAATGGAAGTTTCATGCAGGTAAATGTTTATAACTACTACAGAGCATTGTTTGAAATTACAGCTTAAGCATTTATTTACACTCGTACTACAATATACATATATGTATTTTTTATATCCGGCTTCCAAGAGTAATAATGGGGTTTGAAGTTAAAAATATCGTTTTAAAGTATTCTCATTAAGTATAATAAAGGTATTTCTATGCCACAGTTGTTTCATCCCCCCAGCCCAAATCACTGAAATTTTGCCATTACTGTCTTAACTGAAAGTGAAAGAAAAGAAACGTGAAAAGCAGAATCCTTTAAACATCATCGGGTTAGCGTATAAATAGGGATTCACCCGTCTCTCTACCAGCTTATTCGGAGGCGATTCAGTTCTGCACATTTATGAGACTTGTAGATCGAATAGCCCTCCATTAACCACGGGTATTTAATAGACCTATTGTCCTTCACTACATGTAACATAGATTGAGTTTTTAACTCTGTCGGCCTTAGGGAAGGAAATATTTACCAGAAAAAAAATGTTTTACACCGAAACAACATGCCATTTCGTAGAACTGGCACATGGTACCATTAAGGAATGAAATTAGAAGTACATAAAATGAAAGCCAAAACAACTCGACTCATTTTTGAGGTGTCAACAAAATAGTGCAATTATTGTCGATAAGATTCTTTAGATTGAAATATTGCCCTCGTTCTTGTTAACCCCCATTTGCAAACGTGTTAAAGGCAGCAACACAAACCCTAATCGTTGACTAACCTGCGTTTTTATATAAAACTTAACTATAAATAGTTTAGGCATATTTAAATAAAAATGTAAAAGATATTCTGATGGTTACGGACTAGCACTATTGGGAGTCAATGTCCTCCAATGTGCACCATTGCAGATTAAATATTCGGCAAGATAGTCGTTATTTCCAATGAACTTTTTCGAATGCAAAGATAATAAAAAGCATCGCTACAATAAGATACGACCAAAAACCGATTACCAATATACGCTATATGGCAATTGAAGTTCGAATCTGTTCTAAATTTTCAGCACGCGGCTCAATGGACTGGTAAAATTGTGACGTTTACTCAGTATTGAAACAAATCACTGCCGTACATTTACTATATAGAGAAATAAATATGGGAAAAACAAAATTTGAAAACCAAGCATACGAGAGTCTGGGCTTAATCAGTTACCGAAAAACGCCGGAGCTGTGCGATGGTTTCCGCCGCGCGCACCATTTGACGACCGATCGTAAACTGAATCTTCATTGTAAATTCGATCCTATAGTGACGCATCAATAGACCATAGGCCATCAAATTACCGTAGTTTAGGTTTATTCCATCATTTTTCGTTAAATTTTCTTGAATCAATCGAGCTCAAACTAATTGGTTGACAATTATTGTGGATGCGAGCGACTACCAACATCATTCGATTGTTACGACTCGACATGATAAAACAAGAATTCAGGTTGAATGAGAGGAGATGCATGTTTACCTCTTGTTTAATGTCAGTCCTTAAATTAAGAACCCGTTCCTAAACCTAAAAATATAAAAAAGGCCTCCAGCGAGCACCGCCAAGCAGGGTTGTTGAATTCTGGGAATGAAAATTGGAGACAAAAGTGAGGAGAATATTGGGCTATTCCTTAAAACTCTTGATGTTTGGTAACTGAGAAAATTCAATCCCAAACATAAATTCCTGCGAAATCCTTCCCACACGGCAGAAAAATAACTTTCCGAGCCGTGGCGTACGAACCAATCATCTCAAATTTTCTCCTGAAGACTACTCCACCTTAAACTCAATGCTTACTCATGTCAAAATACGATAAGTTTTGAGTAAAACCGCACAATAGAACAATATTCTTCCGTTACCATACCATCAATCTACAGGTATCGAGATGTATTTAGAGCATAGTTTTAGCGCTAGTATCGCAGACAATGCTCGGGCTAAGGTGCGTGTAATGGCATCAGGAGGAGTGTTGCGGAACTTATCGAGTAGGAGTTCCAAGCGGAAGTATTCCTTGCGTGAGGTAGTCGCCAATGCTCTCTGGTTTCCCCCCTCAGGCGCTGATCATTCCCTTTCAGCTTCAGAACACGCTGCGCTAAACTCGGAAGCAATAAACCCCCTGTCATCCGATAACAGTCGGTTGACAATTTCCATGTTAGACGCCCGGAGAATGTCACACCATTCATTCTATGCTATAGAGGGAATAATTTTGTGAGAAACGCTACCTTCCTCTGGAGAGAAAGAAGAGATATGTCTTACTGCAACCGAAGATAGATCAGAGGGGAAAAGAAACCCATCAGATGCGAATTAAACTTGAAAACAATCCCATCACGTGAATGTTTCTGCACATTATTAGCGAAGCGGAATCCTCCACTTGAGTACGTATCGGTTGCACTAAAGGAATTTTAAATTAGGATAGAACCAGGAGACACTTGAAGAGTTCCGCGAAGGTTGCTACTGATAAGCCGGGGAAGAGATTTACACAACGCGGGACATACAATCATGGAAACAACATCGGATTTCACATTGTGGAATTTTTCGATAGTCGAAAACAATAAGGAAACTTTGTAATTATACGCAAAACTTTAAATCCCCTATCCAGTTTCAATACACACGTTTGCAGTCAATTGATAATTACACGTATGTGCTGAAAACAGTTGTGAGATTCAATGTTCTGTGGAAATCTGGGTCGAAAACAATAATGTCCCATTATTATTTTCGACCCGGAACACGCAAACCAAATACCTTTTCTCACAACCTGGGACACTTTGGGAAAACATCCAATGGGATTTGTTCAACGTCTACAGCCGTATAGATAAAAATCGCTGCATTTTCATGTAACTCTAGCAGCTAAACTTCTTGTTACCCAAAAAGAAAGCTGGAGAAGATAACTCTATGAATAGCGGAATTTCCGGAGAGAAATATTCATTTATCATGAGAGTGACTCGAAACCGGAACCCTCTAATTTTTGACAAGGTGTTTTAACCAGTTAAGCTACGAATTAGTTCTTCTTGAGGCTTTAAAGGGAAATGTGTTAGACGAACTGCCGAAAGTAAAATGTGACGAAGCAGCCGTAATCGCACACACCGCACCATTGTATAGGTATGATCAATGTAATTTCCATGTCCCAAATTTTGTAAATTTAATAAGCAAAGTAGATAAAGGGCGAAAAAGAAAGCGGAAGAGTTATAGAGGGCAATATAGATCTGTTAGGATTCAGGAATAAAATGGGAGCTGGAGATCACTGCGCCAGTTGGAGGACTATTGAGAAAAAGCAAGCAGTTGGATGCATTCTCCTTTTAGATGACGCGTGAGAAAGTAATCAATGACAAGGTAAATCAAACTATTGACAAAAATGGAATAATTTATAAAATAGTGGAAAATAATGGGGAAATGGGTGACTTATGGCCGGTTGCACTAAACTTCCGGTATGTATTCGATAGCTATGAGTTCCATAAACTTATGGGGCTCATAGCGTTTTTCGGGTTGCAAGAAACAATCGGGCTAATAAACAATCTCTCGATAGCTATTGCTTAGAGCACGAAGTACAATAAACTGCCACAAGATGACACTACAGTCGCACCGTTGGAGATAGTAAACAAACTTGACGAGCGAAAGTTCAAAACAGTTCAAAATACGGTAAGAAGAGGTGCATAATGGCAAAGTGGGGAAAAATTTCAATGAATTCGAGAGAAACATCATTGTAGAATTGGTGGTAGAAAAACGACAAATAGTGGAAAATAATAGGATGGATGCCGATTTCGCAAAAGAAAAAGTGGCAGCATGGGAGGAAATTACAGCGAAGTACAATGCAGCAGTAAAGTAATAGCAGTAATAGGCTTGCTCCTTTTGGAGATTGACTTCAAATTGTTTTCAAATTTCTGTAGAAGATCCATAACAAGCTGCTTGGGTAATCTGAATAGCTCCTTGAATTCTGATTCATTATAAATATTGAAAGGAACTAATCGCTCTCGGAAAATGCTCATTCTTGGAACATTTCTTAATACATTCATTATTTCTTCATCTGAAGAAGTGGATGATGCTTCACTCAGATCCATCCTATGAAATAAAAAACTAATTAAACAGTGATTATTTTAGTTGGTCCTGTATACCACTAGGAGAGACATTCTATTGAACAGTAGACATTCCTAGTACCTATACCTAGTAGGTAGCACCTATAAATCTTCAACAACTGCACCATTACTGGTTTGCAGGCCCAAAACATTGCTTTCAGAATTCTAATGAAGATCATTCCATTAAAATCAAGTAAGAATCCCTTTTTCCAAGCTCAAGTCATAGTAATATAAAATATTCTCTACCCCTCAACGCTCTTAGATTTTGGTTCAATATATAGGTCGAGGTAATATGTACCTTTCACCACCTTGAAACTACCGTAGAATTTAAACTAAGCTCTATTACTTTGGCCTTTTAAGCAACTCAACGTTTATGAGCACGTTCTTAATTAAGAAACAGTAAATACTCTAATTAACTAAATATACCAGTTATACTGTTTTGTGGTCACAAACATTCACTGTGATAAAATCTAATTTAAATTATGTGGCCATTCAACTGGAAAAAAACAAACTTCCCTTTTTCTGATCCAATTATTTCACTGTACCTACTTAACAAATATGAACCATAGGAATAACAGAAAGGGGAAAACATCCGCCTCAATTCTCCAATTGATTATAATATTGAGTTAGGAAAGACTTCCGCCAGACTTTGCCTTTTTAATACCAAGGGATAATTTTTATGTATGCATCCGTATTATTGTGCACGATATAATAACTCGCTATTGTAATGGTTGTGAGTTTTAACGTTTGAAAGGAATATGAGAAAACACGTGTGGGAGTAGGGCGAACCACATCAACGTAGCAGAAACACATCAACGAGATAATTAAAGGAAACAACGAGTTTATCTACGTACTTATTAAAAGAATGCAATTGCACACTACAACCGAAAGAAATGACCTTCACATTAACAAGTTCGTTGCAGTTATTACACACGTTAAAACCTAAATATAATTGAATATGAACACCGCAACTCAAATAAACAGATTGCCACAGATGATCACTGCACTCTTGCATATTTGTATTTGCGGCTTGCGTATTTACGTTTAGAATTTTTTCGTACCGCGGCAAAATATGAACCTTTCAAACCGTGCAAAAGCAATCCACAGTAAATCGGCAATCCATGACAATTCAAATAAAGGAAAATATGGAATATTTAGTTATTATATGCATACCTGGTTGTCAAATATGACTTATAAGCTTGTTAGGTGGAAGTAAATGTCGAATAACTGGAAAAAACGAACTTTTTTCTTTCAATAAAATCAATCCTCAAGCAATGACACTTCCAAACATCTGATTACAAATCCGCCATATTGTGTTATTATGGAACTCATAAGCTTTTAACCCCACCAATTTGGTTCGATAAGTTATCTGACAGTTTATGGAACTCATAAACTTATTGAACGTTCATGCAACACTTATTGAATGGTTGCTAGGGGCTATGAGTCTCATAACTTTATTGAATACATATGTATCGTTCGTGCAACCGGCCATTATAGTATATTTGCATATGGTTCAAAGTAAGCTAGTATGCTTAGTAAAATTGGAACATTTGGGAAATGGAGAAATTTGAGGGTAATTGGAGTTTCTCGTTATTACCCGCGCTCTTAATGCATACGGATGGAAAATAGTCGGAGAGCCTTGGATATATCCATGAACAGAAGGCTAATTCCTCTAGTCTCTCTACCTTCCTTTCCAATCCAAATAGTTAAACCTATAACCCCTCCTACCAACCCTTATTACATCATTTATTAGGGAAAATTACATCAGTTATTAGGGGCCTCCCCCAATAAAAGACAATTTATTCGAGGTCACGATTAAAGTAACGAGAAGACTCAAATAATGACATATATAGTTAAATAAGAAGTAGATGATGATCATAAAAGAGAGAAAACATGGACTATAATAAGTCGGAGGCGCTTTGAACAGTGAGTGGATTACTGAAAGTAGTATGAGGAGCACTTCCGCGGAAAACAGGAATATACCAACAGGAGGTAACTTCTAGCAAAGTAGTCAAGAAAATGTATGGAATATAAAACGGAACTAGGCATGGTACCGAAATCACCACCGTGGATGACAGCATACTTTGAAGGATTGTGCAAAGTAGATATGGAAAAGAATAGGTAAAGTCAGTCGGGAATAGAGGACGGTTCACGAAGAGGTGGGCAAGACTGGGGAGGAAAGAATGGTGTAAACTTAAATTACTAGGTATCATTCGGTGCATGAAGCAAATAATAAGGGGAAGTGGGGTACAGAAGGGCATCAACAAATGAATGTTGTAGTTTCATCTACATAAATATCTACGTAATACTCAGCGAGCCACCGGGCCTCCCATCCCAAAGGGCCCGGGTTCGATTCCCGGCAGTGGCGGATTTTTCAGTGGAAAACCGGTCCCCACTTGAGTGCCAAGTGGAGGGCATTTCAAGTTCAGTACTCCGTCCGTCGGATGGGACGTTAAGCCGTGGTTCCCTTGGCGTCTTTCGTTAGCAGTAGGCTAATGACGCCGGAGCCAGGTTTCTCTCCACCCTTCCTCCGTTCCCTGAATAAACTCCTACCCTTACCCAGCTATCCTAAAATGGCGCAAATGACCTCAGCTGTCGGTCGCCTCCCCTGAATATCCAATCCAAACCGGGTGACGATCACCGAACATGCAACTAAGAGCTACAACACTTCATTACGCTAGGAAACCTACAACCAAGGTTACATTCGCCAGTGGGAATCGGCGTGCATTTGGAATGAGGTAGGTACATAGGGAGTGAAGGAAGGATGGAGATAACCCCGCTGTCGGCATGAGCCTGATCTTAACCAAAGGCGCTGAGTGGTCCATCCTTTTACAACCCATAAGCCGGACGAAATACTGAGCTTGAAAATGATATTCCCCACCAGTACCGCGACGAACCGTTGATTATATTTAAGATAATAGAAGAAGAGGGATTCAAAGAAGGAATTCATGCAATCAATAAGCGGAACATAAGCTTCAATGTTGTTTCTCTTATCAACCGTGTTCCCGTTTCCAAAACCTTCAAACTACTGAATACCAATTTTGAGAGAAAACGGTGAAATTCTTCCACCGTGCACTCACATTGAAGTATTTCAAGTATGGCGTTTTTAAGTATCTTCCAGAAATACGAGAATGTGATCCCCTTTGTCACCAGCCATTACCAGGTTTTACACGTAAGACCTCAAGGAAAAAGCACTTTCATCAACTACTCTACATCTTAAGTGTTCTTTAGTTATGTGGATAACACTTCCATCATTTGACCTCATTGACCAGATGCTCTTATGTTGTTTACAGACCCTATGAACAACCAACATCCGAACATTCAATTCACAATGAAGAGTGAGAAGAGTAACAGGATCACCTTTCTCGGCATTCTTGTCCAGTGGGTAATGGTAATGGTAGACTCGAGCACAGCGTTTTCCACAACCCTACGCATGCAAATCTTTATCTGAAAGGTCACAGACATCATCACTCCTCACAACGAGGGGCTGTCCTTCCCAAACTTATACAGCGTGCGAAGGCCATTTCCGATCCCGAGAGTTTACTCAAAGAGAGTTAGAACACCTCAGAAAGACCTCCCGTCAAAACGGATATGGAGAGTGACAAATGTCGTTGGCTTTCCATTAGTATTTCAAAAGTCGGAAAAAACGGATGTGGAGGAAAACAGGCCGTCAGGACCTTCCTATCCTATGGGCCATATTCAGAATCTCAACTACAGTCTCGCTTCCACTACTTATGTCTCAAAATCGCTACTGTAAGTTAAATTGGTGTGCAGGTTTGGTCCAAATTCTGCAAATTTGGAATGGGGTAGTTTCCTTCATCAAAGAAAACAGACTTCATTAATTGCGATTTGTGCTCTGCCATAAATGTATTTAATTTACGAAAAAGGTTTGTATTGAGAAATCCCAGTTTACTAGAGAATTAAATGTTAATTTTAAGATCATTTGAGAAGGCTATGAAATGGCGGGGTGCGCTGCCTTCTTGCTGACGTAACAGGTAGGTAGTTTACGTTGAGAGGCATAGGAAAATTCGTCTCCTGAACTTACCATCGTATTTCATGGCCCCTCAGCTCTAGTGAATATGTATTAGTAATAGCCTGTGAAAACTATCAACGCTCGAAAAGTCTTCTCTGTTAAACATTGTATTAATAGTCGTTTTATAGGCTCCAGGGCATCCTGCTCGTGGTGTCTTCTGCTACGGCGAAGCATGGCGTGAAGGTCGCGCGGCGATGGGCGAACTACGGGGTATGCATGAAGAAGGAATACTAACTGATTTTAAATGAATCAACTGCGTAAATAATATTAAATAAATAAATAAAATTTAATTGGTATAAATTAACGGAATAAATACAGCTTCGATACTAGTTAATAAGCTTTAACGGAGTGCAGCGTCTACTTGGAAGCGTCCGCAGCACCACCTGGTGGCAGGTAGAGGAAATATTTTGACGTCACACGTAGGATTAACCGGCATACAATAGTTTGCCGTCGCGTTTTCGCGCCATTGATTTTTTTCAATTTTTAATTAATGAGGAAAAATACATAACGACATTTAAAAATCGAACGGCTTAAAAAACGCACTCAGGAGGTTATAAAATGTCGATCAAGACAGTACAAAAATAATAGGAAACTACCCTTACTTCTTACCGACGCGCTTTATACCGCTTCAAACCATATCAAGGATAATCTGTATACCATTTTTATCTCGTAATAGAGATTTTATGACGAAAGTAGCTGACGTGAGACTGTAGTTGAGTTGTCCTGCCGCATTCAGAATCTCAACTTAGTTCTCTGCCTCATGCTTAGAAGTAATACCACCTTTGAAGGTAGAATATGTGCGCCTATTTGACTCGTTTTAGGGATTTAAGAACGTAAGTAGAGGAAGCAAGACTGTAGCTGAGATTCTGAATAAGGCCCTTTGCCTCCACAATTTTTGTAAATATTCCTAAAAATTCTGTAGATTTACACTATCGAAACTGTCCACAAACCTATGGTTAAACTAAAAGACCGTCTATTGAGGGCAAAGGACACGATTGTCCTCATGACTTCAGCGATCTACCAAATCCCATGTAAATGGTGAAGTCTACATGAATAAAACGAATAGAAGAGTTGCCAATAAACTGAAGAAACACCGCGAATTTTTAGTCTTGGTCAGCCTCATAAATCGACGGCAGTCGAACACAACATCAAATCGGACCATTGGACGGTACAAAACTCCTTTGGTGCTCAGGTAATTTTTGTGACCTACCAAATAAAGAATCAATTGAAAAACGGATAGAATAGAAGAATTTCATTCGAAATTCCGACCATAGCATCGCAGTGCGAGGAATCTCTTTTGAAAAGAACACGTATTGCAAAAGCTAAACCTCCGCTGATCAACGCTCTCCGGAGTTGAGAATTGATTTTTGACCAATCAAGTAAGATCTAGCTTGAACCGTTGAAACGTTGGCTGAAATTTAAGATTTGTGACATTTTTGCCTTGAGAATGAAAGAAGAGTCATCGCTCGAAACGTTGGCAAATTTGAATATTTAAATTCAGTAGAGATCAAGCTTTTACAAACAGCCCCCTAATTTACGTAACGCTGCCTATGAGCTCCGTATTTTTTGCGAATGATAAAAAGATATTATTTAAAAACATCTTATTCATTTCTCAGCACTATAATTTATTCACCGCTTATGATTTGCATCATTAGATATTATTATTATTTGACCAAAAAAATGAATTTTTATCATACACCTTACTCCGAACACTAAGGAAGGCAGGACTTCCTCCCCTTCCTCCTTGTTGAAAGCGCGCCGTAACCCTCCCCCCCACTTTAAGCACTACGCAATATATGAACGACCCCTAAGAAGTACGTTTCTCGAAAGATTTAAATATTAGAGGAAGTATAAGAGAGATAAACTGCAGAGACGAGCTACTCAAGCATAATATAATCTACCATGAAACAATTTAAATGGGGGAGTTTACTCGGAACCAAAATCGCTATTTAGTACACGAAATTGTTAGATGGAAATGAAAAATGAATTTTAATGAAAAAATTAATCTTCTAACGAGAGCCATACACTCATGAATCAGAAATTAAAACGGTGGGGAGCGGAGGTCTGCCGGAAGAGATCCCGTGGTATCCTGGAAATAATCCAAAACAACTGAGCAGCAAAATATTTTCGTATGCATTTTGATGTGACTAAAAGTGTGCTGAAGTTTGCTTATTCACAAATTTCGTTGTAATCGAATATGCAATGCCTTAAGAAATAATCCAGATGGAGTCTAACAACCACTTCCATTGGCAGAGTCAGCTGTGTTCCCCATTGTTAAAGTGTGAAGGAGCTGCGCAGTCTCAGCTGTGATTGGATGAAATGGATGACGTACGAGTCCTTTGCACGCCCATTTTTCCGAAAGGGTTAAACACATCGTATTAAACACTATACTTTTTCACTGCTTATAACTCGGAAGTGACTCGACGGATCGAAGAACGGAAAAATACGGTTCTTTTTACCATACAAACTCTATCAGATTCGAGAGTAAAAATATGGTAAACGATCCCTTTACAGTACATTATCGAACTCATAGTGCACGTCTTCCATGAAAAAACACCACAGTAAAACATATTTTGTTTACAACCAAAGCTGGTCGTTAAAGAATTAATTCACCGTTGTAACCGAATCAGAGTGCTGGATTAATGTGCCATCGCATACGACAGTGAGTGCAGGAGAGGAATATTTAAGGCCCAAAGACCTCTTGCTCACCGATAGCGGCTGTGACTCTTCAATTTTTTTCCTCTTTGAAATTTGCAAAAGATGCTTGCGTCATTCGGGCTACTAAATGGATTGTAGAAACCACTTTAGAGAGTGAAAGCGTGGTATGAAATTCACAGTTTTCAAAAGCATCGTGAAACCTAATGAATGTGATCGTGCCTTTGTGGTAGGGGAATCGGAGGCAGCTTCCAATCATATAACCTTGTGAAATATACAAGCTTTTGCAATAATTGAAGGCATTTTATGTCACGAGAACGAGCGGCCGGGTCACCGCAAAGTGGACTCATGCAGAAGGAGTTCAATTTCAGTTTGGCCGAAAGAAGGCCAAAACTGAGTAAGAGTGTGGGCACAAAGCACTTCCATATAAAATCTCATCAGCTATTCCTAGTCAAAACTTTATCTCCCTTTTGACTTTTTGTTCGCACGATAAGAAAAAAATACTTATGAATTGCATTTCGAGAAACTCTTCAACTCTCGTCACTTTCAAATACTTTGACGAATCATATTAACAGTTCAATGGGAATATCTAAACTACAATCCTAATAATACCCAATGAAGTTACGCGAGAGGAATAATATTCATGGTCTTCGGCATTTCTCTGACTTCTGAAATATTTTTCTCGGTCATAATTGAATCTGAAAATAAATACATATTTTGAACTTTCACAGCAATATTTCAAAAGTTACAACTTCAGATAACTCTTGCTTGAGTAAAGAAAGAAGAACTGTAAAAAGTGACTAAAGTAGATTGCATGACTTAACTATATTGAATGATTTTACCATACTATTTTGCCTATTTTATTGTATTTATTTTAAACCAGATATTTAACGCTTATAAACCGCAGTCCTTCAATAACTGAGACATGGGAAGACGTGCATCAAATTTCGCAATACCAGAGCCATAATCTTTGTCCTTACCTAGTCCATCTTTGGCTCTAGTCTATCTTTACTCCTCCATCTTTGGCTCTACACTAGGCTCTGGGTTGGCTATGATATATTCTAACTAGAAAGGATAATTTGATTCTTACCCTGATTAAATCCCAAATCTCCTCTACGTAAAGTCTGCCTCCCACCTAACTGCTTTAGTAATCTTTCCATTTGAAAGACACCTATCAAATGCACATTGAACGAACTGGATATTCAAATTAAAAATTTCCAACCGTAATACCGCTCCCACTAACGAGAATAGGTGCAAAGAAATTTAATCTGCACCCTCTAGAAGTAAGATTCTCAGCTGCCTAAGGGCACTGACTAAGAAAAGAGTTTAATCTACCTCCATAACCCCTAGTATTCAATCAATATGATTTCGCCAAGAGAAAACCAACGATCAGAAGACACGTGATGAAGTCAAAAAGGTTTGATTTCTTGCCAGAGTTGTTCAAGATTCCCAGAAATCCCCAAGTTAATTAGTTTCCATGCATTTCCACATCAAAAAGGAGCTACTATGGTTTGTAAACTGAACTCTTCCATTATCCCGAGCAATTAAGTCAACGGAATGGCGGAGTAAGTGACCTGGAAGGGCAAGGTAGGATTCCCTCACAAATGATTCATTTTCATTGAGACTGTTTATATATCCATCTCACACACCTCTACCCTTACACATAATTTAAACATACAGACATCAGCAAAAACTCCGCACGATTTATACAGAATGACAAAAAAAGGTTCATACCAATATCTTAAAATGGAACAATCCAATGAAATCAGCAGAAAATATAATGAATGCAGCTATAATTAAAATCTCATGAAATGCAAATAAAACAGATTATTATTCTCATCTCAATTAAAGATTTCACAATATATGCGAAGTGTTATGATAGCAATGAGTAACGTAATTAGTGACCTTTATGAAATAAAAACTATTTCATCGGAGCCGAACGACACCCGTAACCTGAAATAGAACGCCGACTAGATTGCTAGGGCATCACGGGTATGGGAACTCTCATGCAATGAATAATTATGAATTCCGATTGATTTGGAGGTAATCATAAAACTAATTAAGCCTATTTTTCTCCCGTAGGAATGACATCAGAAATCAAAACATGACTTTAAACGTACCGCGTTTCAAAATCCTGGCTGGCAAAGTGATAAATCATTCCATTGTGATGAAGTAAAATGCAACGTCGGAGAAAAGTTTTGCTGTAATCAATCATCGCTCGAACCTTTTGACAAACTCTGCAAGAGCTTTTGCGGAAACGTATTGGTTTTAACTTTAAGGCGTCTATTCTTTTCTGCCCGGTGAATATCCTCGATAAAAAAGTAAAAATCAATATTTAAGCAGAAAAGCTCATTTTATAACTTAAATAACTTAACAAAGCTCTATGCGATAAAAAATTTGAATAATTTTGATAAAAACTCAAAATCAGGGGTTCATGATGACATAATTGCTGATTTGCCTCCGCCACTGTTTTGCACTGAGTTTTTTCTTAATCCGAAACTGAAATTTACATTTTGCAGAACAATTATTGGATAAGGATTTTGGTCGAAGTCAATACCAAAGCTGCAATTGAAAAATGAGCAACTTCCACTGTGATGGGTTTATTACGCCCAGGTTTCGATTTTTACTGCATATTCAGGAAAAAGCGAAACTTGGTCGTAATAAACCTTATCACAGAGAAAATTGCTCATTTTTCAAGTGCATTTATGCTCCATTTCCGTCAATCACGCCTATAATCTCGGATTAAGTCAATATCAACCAAGATATTAAAGTAAGTCTACAAAGTATATTAATAACCCTCAGAATTCAGTATCAAATATAAGATAAGCACTAGGGTGAACATTTTCTAAGCACAATTTGCTCATTTGGCTTTCTATGCTAATCATCAAAAAGCTAATTAAGATTTTTCTAAAGCCTCATTCCCTCCTAGAGCTGAGCTGAATATTTTTCTTACTATCATCATGATCAATTCATCAGAACATATATCTGGAGCGTGTTTCTTTATGGCAGTGAGACATGGACGATGACAGCAGCGGAGAAGAAAAGGGTTGAAGCACTCCAAATGTGGTGCTACAGAAGAATGATGAAGATAAAATGGATCGACCGAGTGACAAATCAAGAAGTCTTAAGACGAGTGGGAGAAAAGAGAAGTCTACTGAAAACTATAACAAGAAGACGGAACAACCTAATCGGCCATATCTTAAGACACGATGGCCTGATGGAGACAATCATTGAAGGAAAATTGAACGGGAAGAATGGAAAAGGTAGGCCTCGTATGAGTTATATAGAACAGGTCGTGAAGGACGTGGAAGAGAGGAACTACGTCACAATGAAGAGGTTGGCCGATAGAAGAATCGAGTGGAAAGCTGCGTCAAACCAATCCTAGAATTGCTGACCCACAGTGATGATGATCATCAACAGCCACCAACCTGTAGACAAGTTTGACAAGTCGATCCATTGGATTCACTTAACAGCTAACCTCTTCACGTATTTGCGTGATTTCTCACACTAACACCTTTCACTACTTGCTCCATATATCTCGTACAACACTCTCGTTTGCCATTCTTCCCATTCACTTTATGAAACTCTACTAATTTTTATTCTCGTTTTTTTTTCGATGATCCCTTTACAGTCTTCTTGTACCGTCAGGCTCATAGTCCTAAAATCTTCAGCCCTCTTCGTAAAAGGGGATGATAATGCTTTTCTCGAAGTCCATGGATATCACTTATATCGTACGTTGCAGAGAGTATTCTATAGATGGATTGATGTCGTCGTGCTTATAATAGATTTTCCTTTTATTTAAAATACCAAAGGCACAGGAATGGATAAACAGGCAAAGTAGCCAATTATAATGAATGAGTCGTCAGCGTTGCTTGGGCACAAGGTTTGTCTGCTCTCAATTAAACTCATCTAGTTATTTGGTACTCAAACCCTTCTACAATAACTTTTAATGATTGCCGTACGAATATTATGTGTATAGCATCACGGCGGTCGTTATTATCGAGTCATCACACGCCAATAATACGAAGACTGATTTAATTCTCTTCCCTTATCGACCGTTTTATCGGCTCTTGGTATTTACATAATTGATATATCTCATACGAGATCCTTAGTCATCGGTTCCTCCCAATTTTCCTTTGACAAGTGCCCTAATTAGGTTATCATGTCGCAAGATGTGCCCGATTCATATTTTGTCGTCTTTTTCTAAGAACTTTGAACAGACTTCCCGTTTGCCACTCTTAAAATGATTCCATAAGTTATGTTATCTATTCACTTGATTTCATAATAAAATAACCACATTAAGTATTACTACATATGGGTGTTCCGATGAATTGGCTTCATACAAGGATGGATATAAACTACCAACTTAACACGAAGAGGATAAATTGCATTTTCTGGACAGTTTTTAAGGCCCAATACTATTTTGAGAATGTAATCACTTCGAGAGATTTGAATGAAATCAAATACTCCCGTTTCTTCACCCATCTTCTGAAGCCAAAATATGCGGCTCCTTTTCTTCCTAACCCTCACTGAGCCCTGGAAAGTCACCTTCGTGTTCACGCAATTTCCCCAGACAGCCTTCCCAGAAAAATCTGAATCCCTTTTTAGAAGCATTTTTAGAGGAGTAGTAATAGAATAAATATAAAAGGGAATTACACTGCTTGACTCTGCTTAGCGGAGTTTCACATAATTAAGCAGCAACATCTCAGCTAATTTTTTCATCTGGGAAATTGTTAAAAATTATTAGATGCGCTTTTTAGATTTATTGCTTTAATGATATTTAAATAGTTAGGTTATTCGTAGAACTTTAGGCATGTATAAATTTTTTTACCTAAATCAGAGAGATCGTTAAAAAATTAATAGATGCGTTTTTAAATTTATTTTTTTAATGAAAAGTAAATAGTTGGGTTTTTCGTAGAATTTTGAGCATGTATAAATATTTTGCTAAATTAATAAAAATACAACGTGTACTGAATTTTGATTTTTAATATAATATTTAAGTGCCCCGTTTTCCAAATAAATATAAATTCCACAATTTGCTTTCACGAAAATATTACACTTGTTGATTCGCAGAAGTAAGGTGAAGAGCTCTCTGAAGATAATTTGAAATGTTATCATTAATTAACCAGGATAATAAAGTAAAAATTCAATGTTTCCAAGGCACAAATTGTTTAGCGGTGGGGAAAGAAAAATAGTATCAGGGATAATTAAAAGACACATAAGAATGTGAAGCTCAAGAACATGATAGGAAGACAGCATGGTGAGGCAAGAAATCACAAGGGAGTGTTACAGTTAGCATATATAAGGACTAGAATATCATGCAAATAATTACCAGCGGACAATCTTGACAGTACATGCATTAAGTGAAAAAAATGAAGTTGATACCATAAACTGCAATCTTGACTTAGTTCACTTTTAACTGTAAATAAATAATGGTTTGTCTCCAAAGAAAAATTGTCTCTTAGAAACTTATGTTCTAAATACAAAATTAAAATCTTCGATTGCTCCCCCAATTATCAACTAAATGCGTTGCAGAAAGAAGAAGATACCATTTGATTCCATTACATTGCTCAATTGCAATCTGCGAAAATTGTAAACAGGGTGGTTCGTGGGGGTGTGCCGCTCCTGATCGTTGATATCAAAGAATAATAACAGATATATTTAAGATTACACTAATCCTGCTCACGCCGCCTGTAAGTAGATAAAGAGAGCTTGCACAAAACTGATCACTGTCTAAAAAATATCTGCCGAAAAATGCTTTCCAGATCAGATGATGATAAGTATTCACATCTTAAGGCATTCGGTTCTGAAAACAACAAACCACGCTGCAGAGATTTAAGAGTATAATTTGTCGCTAAACTAGTTTAATGTGGCGTTTAAAACATTTGACCACGAGGTAAGCATGATAAAAGTAATGATAACTCCCTCCTTCTTTTCTATTCCTCTTCCGCGTTTCCATTTTCACAAAACACCTAAGAGATAGACAGGGCAATAGCGATTCAAAAGCGTACGCATATTCCTAACTTCTCCATGAGCGGTGAGGTAGTCGAATCATTTGAGAGGAATGCAATTCTCATAGCATGCGACGAGAAGTCTGTCAAACTCTCCGAAGTATTACCGAAGTCGTCCTCTTACATTCCAGATTCAGAATCATCGCAACATCGTAATGCCGTGATGACCCACTCGAGACTCAAGTTACCACGAAAGAAGGAAAAGTCCTCACTGACCCCTTCTCACAAACGATGAAGCCAGTCAAGATCACTTCGACGATGTCCTCCTGCAGAGTAACAGCTTGTGCCATGGGTCTTTACTTCGGCCATCCACGTCCTTCGTGGGTTTCATTTGATCTCTTTCCGAATGACCACGTACCTATCTCATCATTGACCTGAGAAGGATTACCTCTTGGTTTTCTCACTGAGCCGCCGGCGTTGCCCGCTGAGTTCCCGTATTGCGTTTGCATCGAGTGAGAAGTTGGCTTGTTTCTCTGAAACTTTCATGGAGCTTACTTAGGGTAATGTGGCGTCCAACTCCGCATGGGTCCTCCGTCCGCTTCGCCTATCTGAGGAACTTTCCCCCTCCTCAATCGAGTTATTCAAACCTTTGAGAAGATCGATGACACATAACATTCAACAACGAACTGCTCCTGCCTCCTTGGGTGAGGGACATTTGGCCGAATGAGGAATTCCGAGGATTTTCTACATGGTTCATATGGAGAGTGAAATTCTTCAACTCCTGTTACGTGAAATTAATGACTCGGGTATGACTGTATTTAACCTTTTTCAAACATTCTGACTCAACGTTAGCAATATATGATCATATTTTACATAATGATGAATATAAAATGGATCGATCGAGTGACAAAGAAGAAGACTTAAGAAAAGTGGGAGAAAAGAGAAGTCTTATGAAAACTCTGAAAAGAAGACTGGACAAGGTAATCGGCTATATCTTAAGACACAACGGCCTGATGAAGACAATCGTCGAGGGAAAAAGTGAACGGTAAGAATGGAAAAGGCAGACCTCGCATGAAATATATGGAACAAGTTAAGAAAAATTACGTTAATATGAAGAGGTTGGTCGATAAAAGGATCGAGTGGACGGCTGCGTCAAACCAACCATAGGATTGTTGACCAATGATGATGACATGTTTTCTAATCAATTGTAATCATAGGTGTCATATCGATCAAGGATACGCTTAGATGGACATGAAAATACTTAAGAATGGTCTCTACATTTATAAATTAACAATTTTTCCTTGATCTTCATTCTCAATTCTATTCATTTCCTATCCTTTAGTAATGTGGATTAGGTTTACGTAATTTGCGATATTTATGACAAGGGAATAACTGAGTAGATGAGAAAACGAAGGAAATGTGGACGTCTAGTCAAGGGTGGACGCCTACTCATAATGAAGGCACCAAGGTGTCTAGGGTTCATAACGTCCCATCTGACGGACGGAGTGTTGGGCTTGAAATGTTATCCGTCGGGAACTCCAGTAGGGGGATCTGTAAACCAATGAAAAAAATCTCTGCCACCAATGGGGTTCGAACCCGAGTCATTGATGTGAAACGCCAGTACTCCAGCCACCACAGAAACTAAATGACTCATTTTGACTCATCCACAAAGAGCTGGTTGTGTTTCGATGCATTAATTTTTAATTTATTGTTTTTAAATATTGAAATTTCAATACCTAACATCGGGTATTGGATATTGATTTAATTGCGGTTATATATCCATGAATAAATATTGAATGCTGACTATCAACAATCTGATACACGATAATTGAAAATGAAAATCAATGTTCTGAAATGAAGAATGATCTTGCTTTCCCGGCGTATCTGCTGCGTGAAGGTTTCTCGGGTCCTCCACCGAGTTATTGCGTTTATTCCGCTGACGTTTCGATTCCCGACTCGGTCATCGTCTTCAGGGCTTCTGAATGAGTTTCCTTTTCTTCCCTTTCTTTCCCTTGAATTTGTTCCCTTGAACACTTAATGCTAGTGCAACGAATGGATATTCAAATAAATGTAGAGAATTTCTTTTTAAAAATGTATCATTCAGTCATTAATGGTGTAATACTATCCAGAAAATAATTGGTATACTTGATTTTTCTTCAGAAGCCCTGAAGAGGATGACCGAGTCGGGAATCGAAACGTCGGCGAACATGGACGCAATAACCCGGTGGAGGACCCGAGAAACCTTCACGCAATGTTCTGAAATGTCACTACCAAAAACTGGAAAACGCTAATCCTAATCAATATAGAAAATTTGCACGTGCACTTTCAAACGCTTTCACTAATTCTCCATTTGTCTTGCATTCTCGAATAACGAGCGGGCTTCTTCCCCCGCGCGAGGTAGACTTTCGATTCTGTCGTTCCTTGTGACTTCGGTTTGATATACCCTTCGAGAAGTTGTGCTTAAAATGTATATCCATGTTTTTTCTGCAGCATCACCTGCTTGCTAGAGTTCAACATTGAATGACAACAGCAGCAGCGCAGTGATCTGCACCGCGTCATATGCGCCGCTGGTTGTAATGCAGGGTTCGGGGGCTCCTGTACACTTGTGTGTTGCGTTCTCTCAGAATTGGTTCAGCTTGGCTGGGATGACATGGGCTTATGTCAGTTTTAGAAAAGCACCTCTGCGTGGGATCATTTCAAAGACACGGACCTCCCGCAGAAAGACAGGGACCAGTTGTGTTCAACAAGGTAGTTCTGATAGGTTCAATAAGGTTTGTCTGATATCACCAACTCCTAAGCCCCAACATCATGTGAAATTCACACATCAGGATTCCTTTCCCTGTGCCGCTAACAGTTTCCCAGGAAGATCATCTGATTACCAGGAAATAACACCACTTGCGTTTTCTGTAATACGTCCATAGCGCCCCCCGTTCCCCCAATAAATTCAAACCCGCGACCTGCGGTTAGCAGGCAAATGTTCTACTCACCGGGATGTCAAGCTCCCTCACAGGACCCAGTGAAACCTCAAAGTGAAATATGTCTATCAGAGAAAGCATAGTGATCATTTCGAGAGATAGTTATGATCAATCAGATCAGAGGAAAAAAAAATAAAATGACATCGGCGAACACAGTCACTTCTGAATCTCTCTCTTTAGTAGAGGTATCATATGCATTTTCACTCGAAACTATCTCTCCCTCTCTCTCTCTCTCTCTCTTTGCAGAGAAAATGCAGAGTTTCTAATCTCCTGTACGGATAATGGCAGTTTTATTCCTATCTCTGCGTCATGTTCTAGTCATCTCCATCCGTTATTTGTTTTATTCTCCACTTCGGTAGCCATTCGATACCAAAATACATAATACAGCAACCATGCATGACTAAGACACGTTGTGTCTTATCCTATTTGACTATTCAACCATAAAAAGTATTTAAATATTTAAAATCAATAAAAAAGTAAATATTTAAAGTCAATATTCCAACGCTGCAATGTCGAAATATTAGTTTCAATTAATTATCAGAAATGTGCACTTTGTTATTCCACATAAATATATAAAATGACTCCTATAACTCTGGATATTGGTTATCGACTATTCATTTGAAACACTACTTATCTCTCCACTCACATATTAGAGACATATTTCTAAAAAGTTGGAAAGTTTCAATACTTGATTTTCTATGATAAGCAAAGGAAAGTTTCTTCATAAGTCCTGATTTACATCATAGTATTGAAAGTTTTTAGACGATTCTTCGCCTGTTAAATATTTAAACTGCAAAGGTTTTTGCAGAGCCTTTACCGCATGAATAGAATGATATATTGAAATAAAATCTTTTTTCAACGAGGAACTGTTTCATTTTCGAAGTGAATGCAATTCAATATTGTTCTAAAACCGGTATTATATTTACGGTAAATATGATTGTGTGCTTGGCGGTATGTGACGGCGCCTAGTGTGCAATTACTGCCTTGCTACGCACCCTTTTGAAGCCTTGCATAACGTTATCTAGATTCAGTCATAGAAAAATATAAATGGCTGAAAAAATGCCCTGTTATATATTATTCAATTTCGCGCAGAGAGCTAATATACTTGGTCGAACGTCACTTGAAACTGTAGGGGAAATAAAGCTGGGAGAAAAGTGTAATTTCCCGTCACATTGCTGAACTGGAGCACCTAAGACCTTTGTGTATTTCAATTACCAAATTTCATCACTAAAATGGCTCACTGACGGCACAAACTTTAGATACGGTAAGATTAAAATCTTCTTGAGATTACCTGAAGCCTTTTGTTTATTTTAATCTTTATAGTCCAACAGCGTTCCTCCTATCTATCGTTTAAAGAGTTCTGTATGGTATAAAATGAAGCCACTCGAAAAGCACACCAATTATTGCATATAATAGAACGGAAAATGGAAAATCTATCAAAGGAAACCCTCTTCAACTTAGTCACCCGAGCCGATAACAAAAGCTTACATATCTTGATGAGTTAGCCATCAATTCAGTGAATATTACTTGAAGTATCTTATTCTTTAATAAATAAGTTGCTCCATCCCTCTCAGTCTCCATCATTCCTCACTGGCCAACAATTTACGCTTTACTTATGACATTTTTCAGAATGAATTTTGTGACCCTCAGTAACCTTTCATCTCCTGCTCACTTGCCTTCAAGGAACTGTCCCAACTGTCTAAAAGGTGAACGATTCGAAGATCCATTCTATTCTGAAACTAATTAGGGTCTTTTATTTCCTATCTTTTAGGATCTTCTCTTTCACTTTCCCCATCCATTCATTTGCCATTGTCATTTTTCTGAAGTTATATGGACGAACTTAAGGAAACATCATTAGAGATTATACCTGGATAAACGTGCAGACTCTCGCAAGCGCTAAACAATGCAAACTTGAATAAGACTTTAGGGAAGCAAAAGAAAAGGAAATGAAAAGGAAGAACACCGGAGTATTCACTAACCATTTAGCTGAGATTTCTGTACATCTACAGGTCTCTTAGAATACAGAACAGCATTCTTAAGTAGCATTGCATTTAATAAATCGGCGAAAACAAGTATCATATCATACCGAGCATGGAAACATAATAAAAAATAGCAATATTAGATTAATGAAAAATCATAAATGTATATCGGGAGCAGAAAAAAGCTTCAACAAGGAAAACGGGCATCGAGAGCAAGACATTTGCGTGAATCATAAGAGTCAATTTAAAAGATTCAACGCCGAAGAGTTTGACCACAGAATAAAAAAAGCTGAGGAATCGTAGTTCAACAAACATATGCTAAGAACAAACAGACAAATGAAATTGGAATTAAAGAACGGGAAGTGAGGTATTTTGAGGAAATTCTAACTTCACCTCACCGCAGCTAAGATCAACGTGAATAATACACTCGTACTAAGACAACCGTTTTGCCTAGTAATAGCTAAGGAAATATAATACGATGAGAGGTGTTCTAAGTTTCGAAATCATGACTCTTGTACTGTTTTAAAATTCACGGGTGGTATAAGGAATGTCATGTAAGCAATGAACTAGACCTCTCTCTCGAAGGCAAAACGAACTTACTCATCGTCTCCTTGACACCGATCTACTGTCTAGCTTCAATTGTTTTGGAGTATAATCAACAATTAAATTGGCTGCGTTGACCCCAACAAGCACTCCATTTTTTTCAATGCAATACACCAATAGCAGGTGTTATAACTGCTAAATTGAAAGGCCTCTAATAGCTATTTGGCGGGATTAAAAGAATTGGGAAAGAATATTATTACGGGATCGGGTTGGTGTGGCTGGAGTACTGGCCTCCCATCCCGAGGGCCCTGGTTCGTTTCCCGGCAGTGGTCAATTTTTCAGTGGAAAACTAGTCCCCACTTGAGTGCCTAGTGGAGGGCGTTTCAAGTGCAGAAATCCGTGGTCCCCTTGGCACCCTTCGTTAAGGGTAGGCTAATGCCGACGCCGGGTTTCTCTCCGTTCCCTGAAAACTCCTACCATTACCCAATTACCCACCAAATGGCGCAAATGACCACAGCTGTCGGTCGCCTCCCCTGAATAACCAACCAACCAGCCGAATATTATTAGCTGATTTGTAAGAGAATTATTTACAACAGGGAAGAAGGCAATGGGTCACATAGTAGGCCTTGGCATTAAAACGCTGATGATAAGAAGATGGAAAATGAATAGTAGGCCATACATTCTTCCATATCAACAAATATAGAATTACAATACAAACATCAATCTCTGATGATGATGAACTGGCTTAATTTATGTATGATTGGCATAGTTTCATCTTACATTAAAACTTATTTTCATTGTTACTTTAGAAATTTAAGCCAAAAAAATATATTACTTTATTGAAGAGGCTTTACTGGAAACAGCGTTCCTGATGCTTTTCCATTTCACAACTGATATTTGAACCAATTCTGGATTAATTGTCACCATTATAAACCTTGGAGTTCCATATTAACTTTTAAAAATTACAGCACATTAATATTAAGATAACTTAAATGTAACCAGGCATGGTCGAAGATAATATCAAGGATCACCGATAGAAACATAGAATTAAAAGTTCCTAAAGGAAGATTAATTTAGATTCAGAAAAAGCAAGAGTAAAAGGAATGCATTTTGTCCCTTAGACTTCTCATAGAAAAGGATATGGAAAAGAACAAGGCGACAATGCTTGGAATTCTAAAGTAAATTTGAGTGTCGAACAGGAACCGAAGAATCACCCACCATTTGCATGAGAACCAGGTAGCTGTTGTCAAATCAGGACCCATCAGTAGAGAAGTAAGAATTAGGAAAGGAGTGAGACAAGGTTGTGACTGCCTCCCATATTTTTCAATATCTAAATAGAGAGGCCATGAATTAAATCAAAGAAAAGGATTCAAAAGTTAATCTCCGCGGAACATAAATCAGCAAACTGCGATTATCCGAAGACAAAGCGGGCACGGCTGAGACAGAAAGAGGCTCAGAGAGGACATTAGTCAACATGAAAAGATATTTACTAGATATTACAGTACACTAAAAAGAAAACAATTGTAATGGCATGCAGTAGAAGAAGCGAAAATATTAAACTCGGGTAGTAAAATCCTGAAGAGGAGAATCAGCATTCCGAATATTCCAATATGCTAATATCTTGGAAGGCGAATAACTAGCGATGTAAGAAGTAAGATGTGGGCTAATCTACCGACTATTCAGTCGGTAGATTAGCCCACACGATGAAGGTATTCTGGTCAAAGAATATACCCTGGAAATAAAAGCATTGAAGTAATGAAAAAATTAAAAAAAACTTACATCTGTAGCATGTTACTTTACGGAAGTGAGGCATGGAAAATAACAGCAGCAGAGAAATCACGACTGGAAGCATTCGAAGCTCTTGTCCCACAGAAGAATCATGAAGATGTATTGGATCGACCGAAGGACCAACGCTTAAGTCCTAAGAAGAGTGGGAGAAAATAAAGGTGTTCTTAAAACCTATAAGAGAAGGCGGGACAACATATCTTGAGACATGATAGTATGATGAACACAATCATCGAGGGACAAGTGAATGGGAAGAAAGGAAAAGGAAGGTCTCGTATGGGATTCATGGGGTAGGTAGCGGAGGATGTGAAAGAGATGGACTACGTATACCTGAAGATGGCATGACATGCTGAAACCCGGGTCGTCTTCCTGAAATAAGGTGTGGAATTATAACCAAGTGTTTTTTCTTATTAAATATGAAGCAGTTCCACCGAGTAACGCCGGAGACAGTGTCTTATATTTACAGATTAGTTTATTGGAGTCTCGTGCGGAAAGCTGCATCAAACCAATCTTAGGATTGATTGATAGTGATGATGGTGATTAATGAGCCACAACACTCTAAGGCCAAATACTAATTAATTCCTCTACTCAATGAAACATTTCAAATTGCATGGTTTCATATTACTGCTAGGAATCTCCGTTGCGTTGGGTGGTCGCGACAGGAGTAATGTCTGTGAGAAATAGGAAGCTATCACATGTCTAGAAAACTGCAAGAGTAACATCGATTAACATTTAGAGCAGATCAGGGCATTACATTCTTGATTCATGTCACATAAACTCAGTCCTATACGCTCTGACAGACGTCACCCTAAAATTTTCACACGTATTTTCATCGACGACTCGTGGTGAATTAAAAAAATAACAGTTTCCCATAGCTGCGTTCATATGAAATGAAAAACCTACCAAGTAAACGCAGTAAAATAAATATTAAAGGATGACTTTTTGATAATGTTAAAATGACTTTTTAACTTCCTTGAGAAACCAGGCACACCAGGATCATACGCTGCACGTCTCACATAAAGCCACATGGTCGGATGCAGTCGACAGATGGTCGCAGACAAGTGCGAAACATGACCGGGTAACTTACTGGATGTTCACGGTTGATCATTACTGGAGAATATCCATCATAAAATGCAAGACATTTGTAGCGGATACTTTTCAAAGTCCCATTAACGTGACGGAGCATATGGCATTGAGGTCTTACGAGAAAAAAATTTAAAAATTATGTACGTCGGTCGGAGTAGTCTGGGAGACCTACAAATGTTCTATCATCGTTATTGCACTGGATAATATGAATATTATTACTGATAATAAGCGTTCCTGGTTTAAGAGGACGCAGTACCCCCCTATTTTGTAGCATCTTCTGCGATCCGTTCTCATTCAGTCAATTTTGCTTTTATCAATTTGAAAGTTTTGGTTAAATCAAGGAAACAAGTGAAATTAGGAGGCTATATTTTTAAAAATCTTCTGAATCCAATGTTAATAGAAGGAATATTCAACAAAGATGGGCCTTTTTTCGGGAAATATTGCGGAAAACCGACTCAGAAAACGGCCTTTTTGGCAAAGTCGCTTCCCAGGGTTATATGTCTGCCATTGGCATACCCACTGCCACTGAGAAATTTCCTCAAATAAATGTATAATTTAGGAAAATCAAACATGAGTTTTGTGACATTTTAGCGTGTTAAGGGTGTTCAACACCTCGCCAAAAAATGCCGCTGCAGACTATTTTTATTTTAAATGCCATGCTATTATTATGATAGATACGTCCATTTTTTTTCATTTAATTGTGCACAAAGGTTCAGTCTTTGGACAATTCGAACCCATTTCTTCTCAGAGGCTTGTAAATTAAGAAATCGTTTGTTAAACTTCACTGTTTTTAGGCGTTTTTGAGCGCGTATCGCAGCGGCGCATGAACGTAAATGGAAAATTCAATCGACACAGCCAATCTATAATCCTTCATATTAAAGAAGAGAATAATGCCATGTGCTCGTCTTACGACCCATTCCTGCAGCATCTAAAATTGCGAGACGATGCATCGCATTCACCGAACTAAACGCAAGCTGAGGCTTTCCCCTCATATTTTTCCCGCCCAATCTTCCCCTCCTCTCCCCATTCCACCGCTTTCTCTCGCCTCGGAGAGGCGGAGGGGGGAAGGCTTCCTTATCTCTAAGCGATCAAGTTTCATCCTCGCTCGGAGAGGCGTGTGGAAGGTTGACGGAGAGTCTGAGCGATCTTGGCGAGATATTCCACTGTGTGTCTGGGCGTCGAGAAAAGGATCAACCTATTTCTTTCAAAACCTCCACAAACTAATTTTTATGCTATTTATTCACACCAATTTGTTTATTTAATACGAAATATCGTGTCGTTAGTTTCATATTTTGACATTGCTATTTAGAACAATTGCAAAATATTGAGTTTTCGTATTGTTGGGCGTTAATTGAAACTGCTAATTCATTGAAATTGGATAATTAAAATGAGACTATTACAATGCTTCGAACGATTTTTATTTAGTTTTCAACTGCCAAATAACAATGACTTTATAGTTTGAAGTCCATTCAAAAAATGTAAATTAAATGTTAGTCTCATCAACATTGATAATTGAAAAACAATCCTACATTTTTGCAGGAAAATTTGTGGACATAACTCACGCATTCACAAATAAAAACCAAGAAATAACGATAATGCAAGGCGAGATTGTACTTCTTGCACATAAATATCTCTTGTGAGCCACATTTTAAATCTATTATAGAAATTTAAAACGGATAGCTTTACGGAAGATATGTTAGGCACATACCTATTAAAAACAAGCGTATTGGTTTAGATTCAACCGGATTAATAAGATTAGAAAGAGAGAGATTGTCGTACTGATAGATTCAAAATGTCATTTTTCCCCGTACTATAAGAGAACACAATACGCATCATTGCAAAGGGATAGTAAGGTGAAATATTGTAGAGTTGTCTGGAGTGCATAATGCATGTGTTAACAACCAATCCCTTTATTACTAAGTAGTTAATAACAGTCAAGCTGCATGTAGCATGTTTCCATGTAGTAGCCTATTGCATGTCAATAGTTCCATGCAGTAGTCTTGTGCATGTTTGGTGATCTCCACCCCCTGCCGCACACCCTCGCGGTGGCTTGCAGGGAATCACATAGATGTAGATTTGTTATACCATTTTCTACCGTCACCTGTTACAATAGTATGAGAAGCAATATCCTGCCTCATGGAATCTGATAGACTCCCTTTCCTGTGTGCGGCCCTATTTCGTGATTCTTGTTCCTTTGCTATCGCATCCAACCGTGATGTCCTCCGCTCGCAGTAGACCTAACGTCATGCATGATTGAAAATTTAGTAATGTAATGTTACTATCGATTACGATCCTCTGCAATTTCCAATTGTTGACGACGCACTTATCAAGCGCAGCGTTAAAAAGTAGGCACGAACATCCTTCCCTCCTGGCTTTAATTTCGTAGTTGCCAACTCCGTTATCATGGACATCCACCCCACCCACATTATTCACCCCTGTTATATAATGATATGCTATTTGGTTGGTGCATATTCTCAATGTTTTTCGTGATATTTCCTTAGCTTTATGCCTTGGGAAGAGGAGATAAGATGATTTTTCACTCTTTGTCAGGATATTAGCTCCAATACATTTCGTTTATGGTTGAGAATGGTACCCCGTAAAAAATATAATTGCCAAAAACCTTTCCGAGATTATTGTGTATTATTTGGTGACTGTGATTCTTTATTTATCGCGAGTATATTTTCACTGAAAATGAAAATATAGCCTACATCGCGATCAAAAATTGAAATAAAATGTCAAGAGGTGTCATACTTTCGTGTGCATTTTTAGCACTTCTGGAGAAATAGCCACGTAGCATTTTTGGTATAACACATTTTTGTGTACCTTATCCCGATGAGGAACTGACACAATTTTCTTAGTTTTTATCATAATTTATGTCTTATAAGATCTTATGAACATTTGTTTATGGGTTACATAGAATGGGTTACAATGCGAACTGAGTCCAAATGAGATTCAAACCCATACGTAGTTATTATTTACAGTTACACGTTAAATTACATTTTTTCGTAATAGCATTTACTTAGTTGACTAAATTAAATATTATTACATGAGGCACAATCAACTTGTACGACATGATATAAGGATTTGAACCTTTCCGGCACCATATCCGCACTTATTGAACAACATATCCCGCTGTAAGGCGCTACCCTTATCAATGTCGACACAAAAGATAAAAAAGAATTACCAAATTTGCTCAAGCTATCGCCAGCGTTGCAATTCAATAATAATATGGTTAGCATGATTAGGGGGCTACATTTCAAATCGTTAGGGGGAAAAATCAAGTAGCCTACAGGATTTGGCACGAATTCAACAGTATGAAACGGAAGGCAGATGTTCGCACGAGGAATCATAATTTGTTTCCACAAAGCAGCAACCGTATCTTAGACTTAGTGACAGCTCGTAATTAGGGAAACTTATGCTCTTGCAGAACAGAGCCACCGACCTTACTACATCCTGATGGTATAGCAACTGAGACTCATTTAACGATAACGTATACCTGACGATGACTTAAAATGATTGAACTTGCCCATTCATGATTATTACTTCACTCTATTTCATGGACCCTTCGGTATTTATCACATGTACAACGACATTAAACGCAGGCTAGTTACTCGGAGGATCATTTGTACAGCATTTGACAGTTGAGCTCACCGCTTAAGCACACAGAAATTTCGCTCTGACGTCGCTTGAACGTGAACTAGTTCCTTTGAAAGAAACAAATAGACGATTAGTTGCATATTCATTCAATTGCAAATAGCTGAGGCCTATGGATTGAAACGCTGATGTCTCTATCAAGCCATTTTTTGTTTCTTTACCGACATTTATTAAGTCTCTAGTTCCTTATAGCCACTTGGTCATGAAATTTAAAAGAAAATGTTTCATTTCCAAAAATAAAACATAGGAATATCCCCGGAGTATTTTCATGAGGTCGAAAAAGTGGACATCTTATGCCCCAAAAGTGGCTAACATTCACAAATATTTATCACTTTTGTGTCATATGATCACACTTAGAACTTTCAATTATACGGTTCCTAATATTAAAACTCGGATATTGCACAAGATATGCGAAACAGCAAAAAAGTTTCTGTTGAAAATGAGCGCTACCTCTGATTTTAAAAAGTTCATTTATTTCTTGGTAAAATAAATTCGACGAATTATAGGATACTGGGCTGTAACGTCATCCAATCAGATGACTTAACACTGCTTAATTAATAACTTGATGTCTGCTCAAAGTTTTGGAAAATGCTCCATTTAATGCAATATTTCAGTTTTTTAGTTATAAAATATTCATCATCATTATCATCGGTCAGCAATTCTAGGATTGGTTTGACGCAGCCTTCCACTCGGATCTTCTATCGGGCAACCTTTTCATATCAGCGTAAAGCCTCTTTTTTACATCCTTTACAACCTGTTTTATGTATCACATACGAGGCCTACCTACAATCTTCCCGTTCGATTTCCCTTCGACGATTGTCTTCATCAGGCCATCGTCTCTCAAGATATGGCCAATTAAGTTGTCCCGTTTCTTTTTAGTATTCAGGATACTTCTGTTTTCTCTCACTCTTCGTAGGACTTCCATGTTAATTACTCGGTCGATCCATTTAATCTTCATCATTCTTCTGTAACACCACATTTCGAATGCTTCCACCCTATTCTTCTCCGCTGCTGTCATCGTCCATGCCTCACTGCCGCTAAGAAACATGCTCCAGACGTACGTCCTGATGAATTGTTTCCTTACTTCTACGCTTGTATTTCTAGCTGTGAGTAGATTCTTCTCTTGATAGAATGTTCTCTTTTCTTGGGCTATTTTACTGATCTTTCGTGCTTCATCCATCTTTAGTTACTTCGTTTGTGACTTTTATTACGTCAGTTGTGATCTATAAACAATGTGTTGGAACCACTACTTAATTTATGTTATTTGCAGAACTCCAGTAATCTTTCTCCTCTTTCGTTTCGGTTTTCCAACCCATATTTTCCAGATATTCTTCCATATTAACCTTCGTCGACGACAGCGTTCCAGTCGCCTAAAATAATTAGGTTTTCTTTTCGTCTTACCAGTTTTATAACTTCTGTGATATCTTCGGAGGCGTCTTCCACTCATTCATCTTCGTTGACCGACGTAGGCATGTAAACTTGCACCACAATGGTATCCGTAGGCTTGGTCTCAATCTTCACCATTATAATCCTCTCACTGTAGTGCAGGAAGCTCTTCACACGCAGTCCTGCACTCTTACTGAGCATTGTGCCTACTCCAGCGTGACCATTCAGTGATCCGGTGTGAATAATTCTGTAACTTCCGCTCCAAAAGTCTCCTTCTTCGGGCCATCTCATTTCACTGATTCCTATAGTCGAGGTCCATTCTCCGCATTTCCACCTTCAGGTTCTCCAATCTTCCGTATGTCCAAAGTGATCGCACGTTCCAATTTCCTACCCTAAAATGTTTATCACACTTGACTGGTGTAGTGTCTCGGGTAGCCCCGCCCAGAGATCCGAATTGGGACTATTTTACCTCCGGAATATTTTACTCTAGAGGGTTCCATCACGTCTTGATATAAAGAAAAGAGTAGAGTAGCTGCGACTCCTCGGGATAATAATGTGGTGCTTTCCCCTTTCCTTCCACATCGCAGTACTGTAGCCGCTAAAGTAAATGTTACCACCCCCCTAGTGAAATGAGTGTCGCTCTACCGACCACTGTGGTCTCCACCTTCACTCATGTAAAGAAGAGCTCCTGCCCTCTCCTCCGGGTGATGGGAAGCGTAATTGTTGGCGGTATCTTCACAGGATCTGTTTTAATTGAAGGCCTACCTTACCCAGGGATAGACAAATTCACCCTCGGACTGCCGTCGCTTTTCGTCCACGACTGCTTATTCGACGAGTAAACTCGCATATCCTCTATATCTATAGGTCGACCCACCATCCGCAACCCGGCGAACGCGAATACTGATGAATAAAACTTAGTTATAATTAGCTAGTGAAACTCCGAAAAAGACGGCAGCCGCAAGGCCAATGAGTACGGAAAGGGTACGGAAGGAAAGGATTTTCCACAAATCCGTAGCCCTGTAGATGCTCACATAATTTAGCTAACGGTTGCAAACCTCCGGAACCCTTCAAAACAAAATTTCAATTTTATGGTTTTGGTAAATAATTCTCGAAAATTCGCCACTGTACGATGGGTGGATTTTTTTTAGTTTTCATGAGGGAGCTCTTGAGGAAGGGTGCGTGTGGCTGTGTTCTCCAGCGTCCAGAAGGGACGGCGTTATGGAAGAGTCCACGAAGCCTTATAGAAACGCGCTGAATCGTAAAGGATACTACAAAACGAAGAGGAGAGATTGCAACGTGCAGAATTGGATTCGCAGGGAAAAAACCGAAAAAGCATTTATTTCGCAATATTAAATTTACGAGATAATTAAATGTAAGGGCTCCTTCGTAAACAATTTTCACGAATTCATTACTGATATTGTATTCATGCCTTCGTTATAGAACAGTGTGAGATGGAAACTGAACTATCTGAGGCTATAATATTCTTCGCGAAGGAAAATACTGAAAAGGAAAGGTGATGAGAGACATTAGGAATGAGAAACCTCCTTGGAGCTGCTGTGGTAATAGCCATCGTTCCAGTGGTTTCCTGATCTTCTCTTTATTTATATTTCTCAGTATTTTGTCTTTCATTAATTATATTCATTTCATGACTAATCTCCTAAGCCAGGATGTTGCCATTGGCAGGACGAATCCCTGCAAGACCACCTTTGATTCCTCTAGTCTTCAAAGTTAAGTAGTCGATCTGGAGACCGAAAACCAAGAGAGAGAAGAGTTCCTCAAGTCTCTAAGACTCAGCGGCCGTGACAGAAAGAGGCTGGAGGAAATCATAAGGGATCAGCGCCGCTGCAAGATGTGGATGTCAAAAAGATTGAAGTGTTTAACTGCTTCTTCTTTCGTGCGTATTTGTAAATTACGCCGCACAACTCCCCGCGCAAACATAGCCAAAGATTTCCTTTACCCTTCGTTTGCAGGAAGTAAAGCCACGCAATACGGGGAAGTAGCTAACTCAAGGCAATAGCAGGGTATGAAAGGCACAGCGGGGACAAAGTTTTTCTAGCTGGTCTCTTTGTGGACAAAAAACTGCCTTTTCTGGCCACCCCGCCAGATTGCCAATTGGAAAGCGATAATAGAAGTGAAATGCTTAAATAAGTGCGGGGGTATTTCTCCTATATAGGCAATAAATAGGAAAATAGTATCCTACTGTGAAAGTAAAGAAGTAACATTAAAGAAAAATAGCTATTTATATTATCAAGTGCAGGGTCAGCTGCATATTATGGAAAAAAATACTGTGTTTTTGGTGTGGATTCCGTTTGGAATGCTATTTCAGAGGATTGAAGGAGAGGACGAATTTCGGAACGAAAAGATGGAGATAAATAAAAAAAATTATATGGAGCACCTACTTCCCGAAATCATGGATCCTCGTTATCCGAAGGGCGTGAAGATCCGTTAAACAGCTATGCAGTAATGGTGAAGATAATCAGTGAACTTTAATAATTAGTTGTTATACTCTTTCTGAGAGCAATGTTAATATATTGATTTTATGTGCTCATAAACTGTATTTTCATTGTATTACTGCTTTATGTAACCATTTTGATTTCCTGTGCTAATGCTAGTTGGTAATTTGTATACGACTTTCTACTGAAGGCTGTTATTTACGCCATTTATGTTACTAGGAAATAATGCTCAACTTTTAATTTTGTGTAACAATGCCCAGAATGGAAGAAATACCTTATTTACGAATGGTTAAGTTAATTTTCAGAGTGATCATACTGCTCATCATAATTACAAATTGTAACTAATGAGTGCATGGTAGCCAAGTGGGTAGAGCGTTCAGGTACAGATTCAATTCCGGACGAGGCACCTTGGCATGATCTCGCGGTATGAATTTCAGTATCAGAGCTTTGTTGTGTAAGTCGGAAAACTGGCCTCTTTACCCTGAATGTGAGAATTTCACTCGCCTTCCGCCTTAGTACGGCGGAGCTCAACTCTGTCAAACCAGTCATTGGGTTTATAATTGAGGGAATTATTGTAAATATGGTGAATTACCTGCGAAGAAAAAAGTTTTTTTCACTAATAATCTCAATTTAAAATGGCGTGTTAATAAATGAGGGGCATTGACCATTAATACCGTTTAGTCCGTTTCGTTTCTGGTGTGTATAAAAGCGTATTCAATTTAACCGTAAAATCATATAGATAAACGAAAAACGTAAATTCACAACGTTCATACACGAAATTTTTTGTTGCCTCCGCCATTGAGATTCAAGAAAAAGTACTCTGGTAACTATTAGTGGAAAATCCGTGAGCGCTTTGGCCCTGTAAATCGTAGGTAACTGTAGAGAAATAACATTGAACTTTCACATTAATGAAAGACAAGAGTCGGCGTTAGTCGCATATGTTAGGGGAAAGACGATATTAGAGCTTAATTAAATAAGCTCATTAAAAATGCTCACAATTACTTTACGAGGGCAACGTGCATGTAAAATAAATCATGGAGGACTAATTCAATAACTGCAGTCCATAACATTTGACAACCACTAAAAGCTGAACTATAAATTCCAAGGCAACGCCGACAGTCCCAGAACCCTTTAGGTGTTTTCACTTTTAGGTAATTGCTGACCTTTCTTACTTTCGACTACAATTAGAACGATGAAAACATTTCACACTCGGCTCCGGAAAGAGAGCTCTTGCCTTTATCTGTGTTTTCAGTAACTTGATCGCTTTGCCGATTTCGCAAGCTCTCCAGTCGCCGCCCCCGAAAAATCCCAGCTGCGACACATCAGGCCCCTCCCCTCAACTCCCCATTCCACTTTCCACGGTGGCGACGCTGATGGCAACTCACAAGAACTACTAGAGCCTTGAGATCATGGTGAGATGAGAAACCGTTAAATCGGACGATTCATAATGCGTTGAACACCCTTAATCGGCGTCTACAGCAGCCCCCGCTGTTGTCTTAGTTCTCTTTTTTCCCGCCGCGAGCGCTCTCTCAGAAACGGAACTGACCATCTCATATATCTCATAGCTCGCTGGACTGAAGAGGGGGGGAGACGAAAAGGGGGAAGAATGACGAGAATGGGGGGAGAAAGACGACAGGGGGGGAGAAAGACGAAAGGGGGGTGGAGTCTGACTTCCCCGGGAAGAGTCCGAGAGGATCTTAACCTTCGGAGCGTGGTAGTCGTTGAGAAGAGTTGCTAGCGAACTGCTTGAGCCACCAGTCATTTATCCGTAACGCACACGTTAGCCGCATTTGAGAAGGTTTTCCATCTTGTAGAATTCAGTACTACCGCAGTATTGTTACATTACCATACTTTTACCAAGTATATTTACAATGCCTTCTGCAAAACAGCGTCAAATAAAGGGTAGAAGCAGTAGAAAATTGAATTTGTCTGCCGTGAGGAAACGAAGGAGAGGTGAGCATCTAGCACGAAGGAGGGAAGAAGCAAGGAAAAATGTAATGTAATGGCTGCGAGGAAAAAAGCCATGCTCCTTGTGCTTTGGGATGTATATCTTCAAGCATAAGTATAGAAATAAGAAACATGTCATAAAATGTTCATGTCCAAGTTGCCAATAGCACGGAAATGTTTTCTCACCGTGGCCATTAATTTATGTTATTTGAAAAAAGGCCCGGTGAATAAAATCCGATGTTTAGTAAGATACAGAATCCGGAACCCAAGGGACTTGGCGTTTCTTACAGACAGTACACACACTCCATCTTTTACAAGGAGAGTTTCTCTCCGTTTTGAACAAAATTTTCTAATAATTTCAGTGCCAATTCTGAATGCAGAATATTAATTAAGAACCGGAAAGAAAGAGGCTCGAATGAATGCGCTGATGAAGCACCTTCTCAAGTGATAACAACTACTGTGCGTACACCAACAACCTCAACAGCGGACCTTCATTGCTCTTCGGAAAGTTTGATCGAGGTAGCGGAAATGCGTTAGGAACCTGTAGCTCTCTGTGTCTGCTCGGAATTTTTTTTAGGGAATAAGCGAGAATTCTTTAAGGGGACCTAATTTCATCTGAGTTTAAATTTTCTTCAGTGCCACTCTTCAGTCATTGTTTTTACGTCTATTTATTACGTCTATTCCTCTAATCTGCACGCCCGCAAGAACCATTTAAATCTGAAAAAATGATGAAATAAGGTTTATTCACAAGATTATCTTCTGTTATTCCTATGCACGCATTGTAAAGTATCGTGCACATTCATTCAAGGGCGCGAAGTATCGTTGGATTTAACTCCAAAAAAGTTATTTTCATAGCAGTGAAGGACAAATAGTGCACCACTTGCGCCCGGGCAGCTTCGAGAGGGCAAGAAGCTTCAGAGCACAAATGCTTTAAGAATTGGGGCTCACATCAGAGTTCTTTCAGCATAGAGGCTGCTACCGTTGTTGTTGGATTTCGTAGAAGTGAAGAGATGTATGGTGTCCGATATGCTCGTCTCATTGCAAACGGCGACTCCAGTGTGTACAAAAAAGTTCTAGACGCGAGACCTTACAAGACTTTGATCGTGGAAAAGGTTTAGTGCCGTAATCACCTTCTAAGAAGGTACTGTAATAAAATAAATGAACTTGTAATCACAAGAAACCGTGAAAAACGTGATATCATGCAAAGAAAATTGATAGCCGAAAACATTTTGCGCTTGTGAGCGGCGATCACAAAAGGTGTTGAGTTTACGAAATGCCAAAAATGTGTCAATTGCGCAAAAAAATAAGTTGCTCCGGAAGAATATCTTCAACAGCCCTAGCCACGTTTTCGGAGAATATGAACGGTGTGTAGAGATAGGATATTTCTGTGATGGGAGCAATAGCCCGGGAAGACAAAAAAACGTGCCAGCGCTGAAAGAATGCGGGGTGTATGAAAACTTAACTAATATTGTCCTGATGATTAGTCGCCACAGCCGAAGCCTTATTTAAGATGTGGATAATTATCCTGTCGAGCATATACCATAGCATACCATATATATAGCATATACCATCATTGCAAAACTGAGTGGTGGAAAGAGGGTAAAGTTTGCTATTTCCTGGTCAAAAAAGGGAAGATTTGCCCGGGCACCTTCAATTCGGGAAACCCTCTGAAGATTCTTTATCAAACTGTTTGTAATGTGAGTCCTGGGTACCACTGTAAAAGGTCTCTCCAAAGAAGACTGAGGTAGGCTATTTCTACTTCCATCCGCAGGAAATTGCAAAAAAGTCGAGAAGGAATATATTTAATCGGCTGGGAAAAAAAACCTGATCCCGACTACGGCCCCTATTCTAAAAGGCCTGATATGCCTAATGAGGACTTTACGAATGAGTGCCGGCTATTTATGGACTCTCTAAAAAAGGACGAGGATGATGCAAAGGAAATAGAGAGGAAAACGATAAAGCAGTGAGAAAGTGTTAAATGGGTAACGATGCACCAAAAAATGCTCACTGCCTCGAATTTTGGGCGTGTTTGTAGAATGCTTCCTTACACTGGCTGAGTAAATGTGATAAAATCAATTATGTACTGCAATTTTGATTCTCCTCAATTCCTCCTTTGAGGTATTGTGTAAATTAAATGACCATCATCGGCTGCAGAGATGACTGTGTAAGAAGCAATAATGAAAAGTAAAGTTAATTTTCGGATGAAGAACGACGGAATGAAAGTTAACCGGAAGCACAACCATTAATTTCAAATCCAAGGCCAGCTTCACATAACTCAAAGAGATTTCTGTGTGGACCAAACTAGGATTAAAAGTGGAGAGGATCCACAGGGACGATGGATTTTGGAAAGAATTCATAGTAGAAAATTTAAAAAAAATCTACTTGGAATATATGCTTCCCGAGTTAGTCGATCCGAGATTGTCCCGATCAATGCCGATTCGGAATGCCCCCTGTATTTTGGCTGCCCAAGGGAAGAGAAATTGCGAAAAGAAAGGTAAGGAGGGAGAGAAGAATGAAATGGGCAATTTGGCATGCAAAAAGCAGAAAAAATAAATCATATTAAAACCCGATGTGACTTTTTCTTTTTCCTCCCGTGGTGGGGTAGAGTACCCAGGTAGCACCTTTTACTTGAGAGGCGAGTGATTTGAACTTCTCATGCAACACAGTCGGAGCTGAAACTAAACCGACTGCTGGTGAATAGGGTGAAGAATTACAAAAGCAGGGATCAGTATAGAATTAGAAAGGGATGAGCACGCTCGATGCTTCAACCGAAATGAGAACGTAAACTCTAACATAGAATTAAATCGCAATGTATTCATTTATTTCGTCGATTTTGATGAGGTCATGATCCATGATCACCATAGCCATACTTCACGGGAATACCTACTGCAGAAACTAGGAACTTAGTGGAGTCAGTTAATTCTAAAAGCAATCTGATAGAGTTACAACATAATTCGCCATATGCATTGTCTAGTACAACAGGTAAAATAAAGTGATTAAACTTTCTAACTTTTAAAGTTAAACTTTCGGGCCGGAGAAGTCATGTTATCACGCAGCATTTTTCGATGAAATAGTGCCGCGCGCACCCTAATACACCCTAATAGCAAAGGGCGACAGAGACGATGTGTGTGAGCTGTTGCCACTCTTGCGGAGTCAGCCTCACGTGCGCTGAAATGACAACCTTGCGCTCAGTGGGTTACGAAATCTTCTTCCGTAGAGAAGGATCATATTACCGAAGGGAAGGCCCAAGGCCCCCACTTATGGGGCAATAGAGGCATTGGGAGGGGATTCTTCCTTCCCCCACACAAGGCATGAACGCCGTAGAAGACACACTCTAAACAAATACACCCGTTGAAATGGCACTGACTCGGGTAACTCTATCGGTCGACAGGAAAACTATCTTCACCCTCAGAAGTGGAAAAAAATTTATGTACTGCGTCCTCTTAAGAAAATGATCCTCGTAGCGATGATTATAAGGGAAATTGCAAAAAATGCTTCAATTTTTTGCTTCTCAATCATAATCGTAGACGCGTAATCTCGAAAACCTCTAAAACGTTACTTTGAATGGGGTCGTTTACCATATTTTTTATTGCCGAATCTGATAGAGTTCTTAAAATAAAAAGACCCATATTTTTCCGCTTTTCGATCTGTCAATCAGTTCTCGAGTTATATGTGGCGAAAAACTGATGTTTATTACTCTTTCGGAAAAGTGGGCAAGAATGCGACCTCTTACGTCATCCACTTCGTCCAATCACAACTAAGCCCACGAAGCTACTTCGCTTTATCGCAATGGGGGGCACACAGCTGACTCTTCCAATAGAAGCGGTTGCGACAGGACCTGTGCGAGCAGACCTTCCGACCCCCAACCCTCCACTCCCTTCCCTTCCCCTAAAAGCAGTCAAGGACGGGAGATGGATGACGTCAATGGTCTCAAAGCAGCTTCTTCGATGAGATTCACCTTCTGCTTGTTTTAATTTTTGATTTATGGGTGAATGGCTCTGGTTTGAAAATTAATTTTTTCACTAAAATTCATTTTTCGTTTCCATCTATCGATTTCGTGTAGGAAATTGCGATATCGGTCCCGAGTAAACGCCCCCATTTAAAACGTGCAAGAATTTTTCCACCGAAATGGACATTTTGGAGGCTGGCTACTGGGCGATCAAGGATTGAGAGAGTAACAAATGAAAGAATACGCCAAATGATGGGGATAGACTGGGGATTATCACTGGAAATTATGACCAAGCATTTAGTTGGTTCGGGGATGTTCAGGGAATGACCGAGGAGAGACTTCCTAAGCACATTTTAAAATTTACACCCCAAGGTAAAAGACGAAGAAGAAAACCTAAGAAAAGCTGGAGAGAGGGTGTAGACAAAGAAATTCAAGCAGGGGGCTTAGAAGAGGTTTTATGGAAGGATAAAGAAGAACGGAGGCTCGAAATCAGAATAGGTAGGAGAGTCCCCAACTGCCTATACGAATATTTTCAAATCTATTTTTCGTGCATTATTTTATTTTTCTTCGTTACTTCAACCAAGGCATGCGTGTTCTGGAATTTGACAGAGATATTGCGGAAAGTAAGTTATTTCAATAAGCAGAGACTTGAGAATAGCCTTTGTATCACAATGATATTGCAAAATATAAGCCTGCCTAACGGAATGAATAATAACAATGAACAGTGTGACATGAATAGTTTAACAGGACATATAGGATATGGACTGAAATGGGGGAAGCATGTAAGTCAGTGAGGGGTGAAGTGTAGCCGCCAGATAAGTCCAGGAAAAATGAGGTTCAAACGAGACGTGATACAGTTTCTATCAGTAGTAATATACGCACCAAATAAACAAGAAACGTTCCGGAAGGAAAACAATTCCTTCTATTGTTGAAGGATGAATACAGTTTCGAATGAAAATATTGTTTGCATCAAGCACTACTCTTTAAATATGGCAAGGGCCAACGCCAAGGAAAAATAAACGTGGATTTTGTCCGACACAGTTTAGGGGGTCGCGGAATAGTTTCGTAAATTTACGACATGCATTTGGAAAGTAAGGGGGCTTCACTAACTCTACTATGTCTTAGAACACAGTTTTTTTACGGATTTGAATCCAATCGATCGTTGACTTCAAACTCCAGTAGTTCAAATAGCGTCGCACCAAAAAAATAACGACACTCCCCCTCCCCCCACCTCATCCGCGACATAACAAAAACCTCTCAGCCCCAAAGTCACCCTTTTCCAGGGTATTAATTATTTTTTTCCGGACCCTCGACCGAAAGCAAAAAAAAAAGAATAAAAAAATAGGAAACGAAAATTTTGATGAATGCAACCGAACGCGTGTATGATGGGCGCATGGCGACTGCGAAATTTCATTATTCAGCGCTGTCCGTCCCCGCTGTCGCACGCCCACCATTTGCAATGCACGACATTATGATTCGTCCACATCGTGCGGTTTTCCGACAACGTGAGAGCGAGAGGAGGCACGACGCGAAGTGCGTGTGTGTATCGGAGTGTTTCGACCAATCCAATGTGGGGGTTGGGTTGGTTAGAGGGGGAGGGGATACTCGAAGGGGAAAGCACTCGAAGAAGGGGAAAGTGCGCAATTGGTTGGAGGAGGGAGTTTTTCACCCCTCCCTCTCGTTATGTCGCAAAACTTTTCCGTTTCCCGTATAATGAGCGGAGCCGAAGGGAACCCTTCAACCCCGAGGATTCCTCAAATCAACTCTCATTCTCCTCTACTCAAGGAGGCTTCGCCGTAAAATGAAAGCTTGAGTCGCTTTTCCCATCATTCTGCACTCGTGGGGAAAAGAATCCGCTACCTACTTACGACCAACAATTAGAATCACGTCCTTGGGTGCATATTTTCAGGAAGATGTTAATAATGGTGACAACTTGACAAAATAACTCCATTTGAAAACAGAGGAAAACGTTATTCGTTTGAAACCCTGAATTAAGATTATAATTTTCCGGGTGATGGACTTTTGACAACATAGAGACACCAATTATTCTTAGTTTAGGAGTTATTAATAAAAATATGTAATTATCATGGGAAAAATGTGTATGTATTTTGCAGTCAAAGGCGTATGATTTTAATTTAGGTACGTAAAGTGAATGAAGAAATTATAATACTTTATTCTAAAAATGATTTCTTAGCATTCAGGAAAAAATATTTGATATTCTACCTGATTGAATAAAGAGAGAATACAAATAAATGTTATGAGAGGTTAAAAATTGGTTGATTAACATTATTGATACAGCTATTTAATTTTGTTACCTTCACGTTAGAAATGAATTAAATGGGATTGAGTTTTTAATGGATTTTAATGACTTTTGACGGAACTACTTATGCACATGTCTATCGAAGGAATTGATGACGCATATGCTTTCTTATAGAGAAAGTATAGTCTAACTTATCCTATTGTTATATTTTAAAACACCTATTGTCGAACTCTTTTCCATATATTTTTTCAAATATATCTTGATAATACGTCTTTACATTTTATTTTAGAACTATACGGTTACGGTGGAAACCCCAAAGCAGGTAGGTATACGTTTGCAAGATATTCCACAGAGAAAAAAATCATTCGCCTTGACCTGGACTAGAACCCGGACCCCCTGATTTCCGGCCAAGTGCTCTACCAGTTGCGCTACCAAGGCGTCCTTCTAGAAATTCTAGAGGCTTTAAAGGAGCTAAAAAAAAAGGAGCGGCTAGGTCGCGAGCTTTGAATTTGTTAAAAACGGTATACGTTTGCTACGTAATTCTTTGTGTTATCTTTATTTTTTTATGCATATAAAATGCTTCTGGAAGCAATGGAATTACTTTACCATTTCAATAGAAATAGGTCTTGGTTCAGCCTGCCATGCACTGAGCAAAGTAAATTAACGAAATATATAATCGTCTGCTGATTCTTCGTAATCTTCGTGATGAATCGTCTGTATATTTTTGGCTTAACTGCTATTTACTGAGACGCCATGTATGCTATGAGTGATAGCGGTATTTTTTATAGTTGTCCTTAGGTTGCACATTAGATACTGTTAATTTCATACTCATTTATAGGGTGGAAAGGTTGGACCAAATGTTCTGGTGCTTTGTCACTACACGGAAGTGGGAGGTCCAGCTGTATCCCATTACTTTTGAAGAAAGATGCATCATAAATTTAGTCATCGTTAAAAATATAATAATAATGACAAAAATTTTAAGGGTGTTGTAATGGCCGAGTGGGTAGAGCGCTGAGCATTCGCGTAGAACACTAATTTTTACAAAATATTAAAATAAAGAATAAATAAAAATATTTAAAAATGTATCAAGTTTTTCAACCGTGCTTCATCCACGAGAGAACGTTAAAGAGCGTGGTGGAGGTAGTGGGGGTGTAAAACGGAAAATCTGCGTGACGTAACATATGGATGACCCCGACGTAAAATGCAGTTATTTCTCGTTTGTTTTGACTGACAGAGTCACTCGCGATGGAACTACCCTAAGTCACAGGAGTTCCCCTCCGACCCCGCCCGTGTTCCTCCCCCTTCTGGTAAGCACTCTCTCTCTCTCCCTCTATCCTCTTCCCTCGATGGCCCCTTCAACACCCGAGACAGTGGAGGTGGAGTTTTTCCGCAGTAGACGCCACTCCGAATGTCCCTCACCCCTCCTGCATCCAGCAAACATGAACTCCCCGCGTTAATCCATCAGCGAGAGAGGGGCTCACCGCATCCACTCCCACGCCCCAGCAAAAGGCCGCTGGCAGGCACTGAACCTCGACGTGACCTCTCGCTCGCATGCACCGATCCGATTCGCGTCCCATTCTTACTTCGAGAGTCACGGGAGGCAAGGCGCCACCGAGGTAATGCTCCATTACGGACCTCTCGGGCACTTAGTCATCTACATGTTACCGTTCGATCGGCCGTAAGGGCGCGTGGCAGGGGGTGGTAGTTCACCAGCCGAGAAGTTGAATCCAGCAGGAAAAAAGCTATCTTTAATAAATAATGAGGTACTGATTTGGACTGTAATGGACTTTATTTTGTCTGGATGAAATTTTTTTCGCGTTGTAGTCCCGTTTTGTGCGTGAGAAATATGAATTCTTGTATTGCTCAATCCGACAGTTAAACTTAATTGGTCGTCTCAGTCTGCCCCTCTAGTGTCGTGTGGAAGTGAATATATAAGTGAATTCCGGCATCCAGTACTTCCTAACCATATGCTCATCCAATAGCCGAGTGGCAATTTCTGTGAGTCCTTGGGAGTTTGTTACAAACCGCACCACTTGACTATGCGTCCAATTCAGTTCTCGCATTAAGCCTTATTCCATTTTATCCCAATTTCAGGATGTACACTCCAAGTGTACGTCCAGCGTCCATCCAGTAATCGTGTGTCAAGTGTGTGAGGTCTTACAAGTGCGACATATTGTAATTCTTTTACCTTTCCATGTGAGCACTCCCCACAATTCGTTTCAAACGTTCGGAACCGGGACACCTATTGTAATTCTCATCATCATCAGCATCATTAGTCAGCAATCCAAGGAGCACGGTTTGACGCAGCTCTCCACTGAATTCTTCTATCGGCTAATCTCTTCATATTTACATAATTCTTCTCTTCCACATCCTTTAGATTTTAAATAGACTGCATGCTAGTGAAGCAGAGATATAGAAACCAGGTGAAGGAAATATCATATACATGGGAAATTTCTGCTGAGGCAGCCGGATTAGATAAATAAATGAACTGTTAGCTTTGATGAAGAATCCTTAAGCCTGACAGCTCAATGAAATGTGCGAAATAATACACTCGAGCGGTTCAGCTAACAGGATGTCAGACATTTTTCTTGAAAACACATGCCCCCCTCCTGACGCGAAAGAACAAAACCCCTATCATCCAGTCGATAGGAGTTGGCGTGACGAGAGACCGCAAAACCAGCAAATCAGTCGACGAGCACAAAGCCCTTTTTGGCGACCAAAGCCTTCCGCTTCGATTCCAATGGCGCCGGCGAGTTTTAGTGGCACTTAAAAAGGAACTGTAGCAACGGGCGGAAGCCACAGCACCGCCCCACATAAATCAACACACGCCCGACAAAGCTCTCGTGCGTCCCGAGAGGAATAGGGAGCCGCAACGATTCGCTTGCCCCGCGAGCAAAATACCCTCCTACTCCCCCCCACTGCAGGTAGGTAGGTAAATCCGCCGACGACCATCGCGATTGAATTACACCCCAATCCGATTTGAGCCCGTCCGGTCCGGCTTTCGTTTCCCAGGCCGTCCGGTAATCTCGCGGCACCCGGGATGCGGCTGATACTGCTCCCCGATGAGGTATCCTGGCGATCGCTGCGGCTTGGACCCCGGGAGCAGCTCCTGCTTTCCTGCTAGGGCCGCTAGGGACTCCACTCGTTCCTGCGTTATATTGGCTTAGAGATCCAGAGCAATCCGACAGACCCAGAAGATAGGATTCCGGACCGCATATACCACGTCCCCAGGGTGCGTAATACGGGGAAATTTCAGCTACTGGGTTATGACTATTTTAATTTTCCCACTCCACTACGTATTTTTATGCTCCATGGGAATTTTTTCTATTTTGCTGCAATCTCTCTACTTCCAGAAGAGAACAGAAACCAGAGAAGAACTCATTATTAAGGTGATTGCTTAATATACAGAAGTTTCTTAATGAATAGAACTGGTATAATTTTTCATTCGATTATTGAACGTTATACATTGTTGTAGGTAATACTGAAAACAGGCGCTGAGAACAAACATCACATAGGGTAGCGTTTACCTATTATGGTCTAGTCCACGGGCCGGTACTCAGAAAATGCCTATCCCCAGAAAATATCACAATGGTGCCACCATGTAGGACTGGCGCCATTTTTATAACCTGAGTAATCGCGCTGGGTCTAATTGGCCCTTCAAAAGGATAATGGTTGTTTTAGCCACTCACGGTAGCTTAAATCCGTTATTAACTGTTTTCATTAATAGTTGTTGTGAAGAGAAGAGCTAGTTTTAGTCAATATTTTATCAAAAAGATTACCGGTATATTACCTACATTTATTTTTGCACGTTCTTAGTTTTCACTTATATTACTCCCGGGATCTAACATGTATCTTAGGACAATTTTTACCGCTTATGTACATTGTAGCTCAGTATGTAATTCACTTTTACCTTCCTTGATAGTGATATTCTCAACACTACCAGATGAACTTTCTGAAATCTCAGTATTTTTATACTGTGACACTTGACCACTAACCATTGCATTTTTCTGTGGATTCTTGACAATTCGGGATAATTCAAATTATTCGATTGATTCATGGCAATAGAATTGGGGCTTAATGTAGGTACACAACTCTTTTTAAGGTCCCAAAATTTCAAGGGGTTACCCATTCAGTTCATTATGACAATCTAAACTAATGTTCGTGCATTTATGCCAAGGTCTATGGTGGAGTAACTATTATAGTATGAAAAGTATGTTATTTTTGTTGATTAAAAAAAATAGAATGCACATTTATGCAATACAATGCCCACGGCCAAAGACGGATTACATTACATTTGGTGCAGCAAGTGAGCGTGATACCAGATCTTGCTAACCTGGCGGTGGAGTATACGTCTACACAAAAGATTAGCTTCAGTCGATATATTTTTTCAGTTAGATTTAGGTTAATTTATTCAGTTAGTTTTAGTCAGCTACACCATCACATCCATCTTTTAAAAGGGCGCTACATAAAACACTTCTCAAAGTTCAACAGATGGGCACACGACACGGGCACTCTCTCAATGCATGTGATAGGTTAGAACACGGATGGCGAGATAAACGGCGCACATTTGACACTACGTTGTTGCATCATATCATGTTTGTTTTTGTTTAGTAATTTTTCCTTAGTTCCCTTTTAATTTTTTTCTCTTCACCTTTTGTAATTTTACTTTTATTTAATTTTTATATTTTATCTACTAATTTTCCTATGCGCATACTATTATATTTGAGTTATTCTTAAACACTAACTTTACTATCAGTAGGATTTCGCAGGTTTTTCACACCCCCCTTCTTGTGTTGGTGTTTTCCTGCAGTAGGTTTTTGCGTAAAGGATGTAAGCATAATAATCCTCACGTTTTTCCGACATTATAAATTCTTTCCCACACCATTTGTTGTGTAATATTTATATGTTGTGCGTATATATTTCTTTTGTATTTAATTATCATTCTCTAATTCTTAGAAGTATATTGTTTAATATTTTTATTTATTCATATTTAATACCTCAGATTGTATTTGTTTTGTATAGATCATTATATGATTTATATATTTATTTTGACGAGGGGTTGGATGGCAGAAGTGACAGTTTTGTCTCAATCTCGCCCCTTTATTATTATTTTATTTGTTACAGTAAAGTAACACATACCTCCGAGTCTCCAGCTAGCATCAGGTTTCGTTGCCGGAGACTCGAGAGGGGTCGCGCCTAAGGGTGGCCACGTCCACCACTGTCAGATAGGTGGCTACCCAAGCATTAGGGTCATGTGCACGAAGCAGGCGGAGGAACCCGAGAAGGACAGCCTTCTGCATTGCACTTGCAAGTGCATCCACTCGCGCCCTGCACGCAGGGATGCACTTGAGATTCTCAACCAGTGAGCTCAACCAGCTTATTATTATAATTGCACGGGACGAATAGATTCATCGGATAACATTGAAAATGCCTTAAGCATTTTAAATGTGCTTGGGTATAATGGACCCATACGTGAGTATGGATTTACACAGTTGTGTATTAGTCGATGACTAATACACAACTGTGATACGTGAAAGGGACTCCTTTGCATGTATTGTATTCCGATTTGATTTATCAGTATATATTCCCTTACTATGGGTAAACTTAAGGCTCCAGAATATTCCGAGACTGAAATACTTTGGTTATTATCGAAACAACTCGACCGAAGAACTGTAAGGTTTAGAGTACGGCGATAAAGAACTTTTATATGAGGTGACAGAGGTGAAAAATGGGGTAGGAGGGGAAAAACATGGAGATAGAAAGATCTGACCCAAGGAACACTTGTCGAAGCACATTTTTGCTTAAACACCGATGAAAATGAATCTCGTACTCCATCTTGCTTGACCGTTACGACTGTTATTTTAGAAATGTTTTCACTATCATGCACAAAAGCATCATTATTTACATTTTTACTTGCACTAAACACATAATTTAAATTATCTGATAGCATTTTCATAATTTAGCCTCCCTCATTTACAGCTTCTCTAGCTCAGCATTGAAAGAATAGTATACCAGCCGGAGGTCGAATGCCACTCCCTCTTATATTATATCATAGCATACGGCATTATCTTTCATATCCATCAAACCCTGATCTACATCTAAAATAAGAAACCTGACAAAAAAAAACTTTCACTGTTTTACAGCATTCACAGCCATCGAATTATTGGTTTTTCTACACCAGCAGAGTGACCGAATTTGACCGTGATCGAGTGAGCAATTGTCTCCAAATCATTACAAGATAAAAATTATTTAAATTATTATGACTCAAGAAGTAAAAATACCTAACTCCTCACATGTACCCTAAGCATATCCTCGTCAAATGAATTTTTCAACGTTAACTAAAGAGCATCAATTAAAATAATTTTTTAATTAACTAAATGTTGAGCAGGCAGTGACTACAGTTTCTAAACTGAAGATTTGGTAGGTATATGAGTGCAGAGCTCAAGCAGCATAACCCTAACGCGGCTGGAATACTCGAATCTGCAGGGGAAAGGCCTTTCCTGTGATGCCGATGAATTCGCAGGAAGATTAGATCCTGAGTGTATTACACGGCTTGGGCCTCGCTGGATGCATTCGCCTGGGACAAAAATGATATTGGTGATCCTCTCAGGCTCCACCTGATTACAGCCTAGGCCTACCCACTCAAATGATGAACACTCCAACTATTGGAATATTGCGCCAACCACCACCGCTGCTAGCTGAGAAAGAAAAGGTAGGTATTACAAAAAAAATAAACGTTTGAAAGGGAGCATTTCTAGTTATGTGGTACCTGAGGAATCGAATTATTGCTTCTCGATACGCATTAGCTTCGTTAAATCGATCATTTTCCCGGATCGGTCGACACCCGATTCCATAAAAACCTTCCCCATCCATTTCGGCAGCGACGAAGAACCGCCCTCGACAACCCCTCCCCACCTGCCCACGCCTGCCCACTATTCATTCATCCCCCTCCGACCCCGCCCCTACCCGCCAATTTTCACCCCAATCCCTCGACATTCCACGCTTTCGCTTCGCCCATCCAACCCCCTTCCAGCCCTCATCCACTCCTCAAAACATTCCTCCTCCCCGAGGAAACTCCTTCCGAGCCTCTCACCGACCTCCTCTCTCCGCGAGACCTTCCTTTTAGTCCGTTTCATTTCCCTCCTTCTCCATACTTCACAAGGGGCGCCCGGAGCTTTCTTTTATTGAGGCCGGCCCTCAATAAATTAAAGGGCCTCACTCACGAACTCGACTCAACTTCAGCTGAAATTCTCGTATCGTTCGCAAAAGAGCAAAGGGCGAATCAAGTGGGAGAACTCTCACCTTCATAACCGTCATATTAAAAACCTAATTCTACTGCCACATTTTCCGCTGTTAAGAACGTCAAAGTGTGCTGAAAAGTGCCTCCTGGGTCGGGAGTTGAACCAAGAGCATTAAGGCTATAAGGCACTCCTACGCTACCCAGAATTCCTGAACCACAAGGCTATTTTAAAGAAAAGTTTCACAGTAATATTCAAAGAAATATATTTCCTTTGTGTATTTTTTGGATTGATTTTCATTTTGGCTTCATTAACGGAACATTACAACGCGTTAGTCCTTGTTTTAGTCTTTCCCTTGTGCTTAAATGAGCGAATACGTGATTGACATTCTTCTAATGTTTATCTGGGATTATGATTCACTGCTGTCAATCAATAGGGCGAGTGCTGAGAAGGTGTAGTGTGAGGAATATATTTTTAGATGAGATGTCATTATTGATAATGATTGCAAAACCGTGAAATAGGTAAGTCCAGTTGTTAAAACTTTCGTGGTCCATAAATATGACTGATAACTGTTTTATGGAGTTACCCGCGTTATGAGTTAAAAAGTAACCAACGTTTCTTCTCCTTTGCCGGAGAACTCCTCAGGGCTAATGTGTGTCGGGCACACATTAGCCCTGAGGAGGTCTCCGGCAAAGGAGAAAAAAAAGTCGGCTACTTTTTAACTCATAACGCGGGTAACCCCAAAAAACAGTTATCAGTCATCGTAAAATTAAGTACCTATGAACCCACCCCTGGGTTCCAGGAGGACTATTTCCCCAAATATAATCAATTCGATCAGTTTTACCGTACCTGTCACCGAATTTCAGTTGGTAATTCATTTCCAAAATGGGATATAATGAGATATCTGTAGTCTCTCCGTTGTAAAGGAATAATGAAACCATTTATGAGTACGACTTTCCTCTCACCAGGTGAAAGAGTGCCAACTTCTCTTATAAGAATTGCGCGTTTTCAAGTGATAAGCAATTATAGTAACGCAAGTTAAACCGATGAAGATGCAGATCTTCCGTGATTTACTCCGTGTTGGTCCATGTTTTCTCGAACAACAGTTTCGCCGGTGTTGCAGTCAGCTTCTTCAGGTCGGTGAAGTGTGGATGAGGTTGAGGATGAGGAGAAGGTGCTTCCATTTTTGTCGATTGGAGTGACGTTCCGACTGGGGTCTGGTTTGAATCTAACTTTAGATACAGGTGCTGTCGTCAGTGTCAATTAAGAGTGGGTTTCACGGCACGATAAACTCCTTAGATGACAATATTTTATCTATTGCTTTTGTTCACCACAGGCTATGCCGTGTGGTAAGATACAGTCATTATGTTGAGCGTAAGAGGACTAGAGGTTGCACCAACTATTGCGAGGCACTATTGATAGGAAAGGGAAAGGCTTCAGCCTCCCTTTGGGAGTTGATTCATTACAAATTAAAACCTGATTCAAATAATAATGATGATACACATAATGACTAGGAGGTAAATAATATTATTGAGAAACAGGTTAATTATATATAGGGCAAATTAGTTTTATAATTTACAAAAAAAGGTGGCTCATAGGTGGTGCTATGGCCTTTTGGGAGAGGGTCTGAGTGAATGTTGTGGAACATTAGCATAGGGAAGGGGGAATTCTATAAAATGTGGTTAACCCTTCAGGTTACTTGTTGAATCAAACAATTGTTCGGCATTATCCACAGGTATAAAATGCAAGCCCATTATGCAATACTAGGTGAGAGAGTATTATTTTATGTTTATAACTGGTAATTTTTTATTTTCTTTTAATTTCACTTGAAGTTAAATGAAAGGATAACATTTATTAAGTCACGTCATCTACGTAGCAATCTCAGCTGCCTTTGACTATTCAAGTGACGTCAATCTAATCCACCCAAATTTCGAGCATGCTTGCATTTCGACGGAAAAGGTGGGCTGGGGTTTCCTTACGCTCTTTTTGCGTTTTAAGGTTTCTCCTCTATTTCCACTCCTCTCGATTTCCATTCCCGCGTCGAGTCCTGCTCACGATTCCTCCTTCCCTGGCCAAAACGCGGAGAAGCCGTTTCGTCTGATTCCCTTACGCCACTTTCAAATCTAATTCGCTCGTAAATCATTCCATCAAGGGCCCACACTAGATTTACGCGGAACACGGCAGCAGGATGGTTTACGATCAAAGCGATCAAAAGTTAGCTCCTAATGTTGTTTGTCAGCTTCGTCAGAGTGAGAGGATTTCGTTTTCAAGCCCCTAAGACATTCAAAGCGAAAATTTTCTGGTCCAGAAAATAATTTTGTCCGTTAACTTTACGTGACTTAAATTTGGTGTGCAGCAAGAGAGAAAAGGCCAAATCCAAGGTTTAACTAGAATAACAGAAACCTGACGAAGTGAAAGAGTTCTGTTACCTGGGAAGCCGAGTAACCAACGATGGACGAAGCAAGAAAGACATAGTACAAGAGCCCAGGCAAAGACGTTATTAAACCAAAAGAAGAATCTACTTTAAGCTGGAAATACAAGCATAGGAGTAAAGAAACAATTAATCAGAACGTACATCTGGAACATGTTACGTTATGGCGTTGACGAATGGACGATGACAGCAGCAGAGAAGAAAAGGATGGAAGTATTCGTAATTTGGTGCCTCAGAAGAATGATGAAGATTAAATGGATCGACCGAGTAAGTAACGAGGGAGTCCTAAGAGCAGTGGGAGGAAAGAGAAGTCAGTTGAAAACCCTAAAAAGAAGACGGGACAACTTAATTGGCCACAAGAGGCATGATGGCCTTATGTGGCCTTATGGCATTATGAGGCATGATGGCCTTATGAAAACAATTCGTTGAAGGACGGGACAAACGACAAAGAAAGTCCTCGTATATGATATAAAGAACAAGTGATGAAGGATGTGAAAGAGAAAAAAAACGTAAATATGAAGAGCTTAGCTCATAGGAGAAGTCAGTAAGGAGTAGCATCAAACCAATCTCATGACTGCTGACTAATGCTGATGATGATGATGAAGCGCTTTACAAAGCCGAAACTAACAAGGAGATGATTGGGATAGTTACGGTGGTTTTTTTCCTTTGATATGCTAGCGAATAATATGGAATTTAGGGATATAATGTTAATTTATTGGAAACAGATTATTTGGAGGTAGGAGGTAGCAGGATAGAGGATTTAGGCATCGAGTAGGAAAACATCAAAGGATTATGAGCTTTTGGATACCTGAAAGTCACTTTATCGGCAAGTAGTAAAGTCACTGAAGACGTGGACAACAAAGTAGGCCAGGACAAAAGAGTGATATGACTCTGTTCTATTGAATAAAAATACCCCAAAAAAATAAGCAAATTGTTTATCGGTCAACCCTGGGAAGAGTAACCACATATGGTGTAGACATAAGCGAAGCAAATAAATGATGCAGAAACGATTATCAGCCCAGTATTGGATTTCTGGGGAAGAAGCAGAGGCACCTCTGAGTCGTGCCATGCCCGCGATGAGAGAATGAGAGAAGTAATGGGAGTAGATGCAACGATAATTGATGCCAGAGAGAAAATGCTTAATGTGGATGTGTTACCTGGAAGGAATGGAAGATACCAGATGGCCAAAATGTGTTTGGTGGTGGACTCCTCAGGAAAGATATAAAAAAGAGTGACCCGCAAGAACTTTGAGAGGAGTAACGAAAGCGTTGGAGAGCAGCAAGAAGCGCATTGGCTCGATGGAAACAAATGAAAATCGGGAAGCGAGAAGCAAAGATACCTGTAGTCATAAAACCTCGCATTAGGTATACATGATGAAGATTTTTAAAATATTCTCGCAAGTTTGCCAGACCTAAGTTCACTAGCCAAGTGAGTAGTTTTTCTTAAATTTCTCTCTACATACAATGTAAAAGCTGGGATTTGAATGGTCTATTCTGCCTTGCAATCGTAGTAATCCCTAAGTATAGTATCATTTTGAACAGTAATATTGCAACAACTATAATAGGATTTACTCATTAGATGCTCAGTGAATATTCGTCCCATGCAACGCACCCTCGAGGAGACTTGCAGAGTAATCAGCATATGCGCATGTAGATTTGTAACATCTTACTGCAATGTAGAAAAATAAGAGTCAGAAGAGGGAAAATACTAGTCGGAACAAGATAGGTAGGTGAAACATTGGGGAAGTACTCTATAGTGTATCTAAAAAATCACTCTTAGGAACACTGATTCATTCATGTTAACTGCACTCTTGCAGACCAATTGAGAGTTATTAACTCGTAAATTTCAGCAAATGCCTAACCAGGGAGTATTTACTGCATTTGATGCATAGATACTAATAATTTTGCTGCACTTATTGCTTCAATTTAGTAGCAACGTATTGGTCATCTACATGTACTTATGTATCGCATGCCAATTTACTATTCAACGCCGCAAACTCACATTGACTTGGCTTTAGGGTGTTCCGTAGAAGTAAATAACATCTAATAGGAACGATGTTATTGACATTATAACGCAAAAAATGTACCAGGAAATAAGGCAAAATTAAAAAAAAATGTTATATTGAAGGATCGATGAATATACAAAAAAACAATATTCAGAGTCAGTTAAATGAATTACCGATGATTTTATCAGGTCATCTTCTTCGACCAGAGTTTTGATTAAAACACATCGGAAACCCAGTCATTTTTTTATTCTAACTGCTTCCCTGACGTAAATAAAAGAGTTGATTGGAAAAATTTGACGTATGTTCATCACGCCTACACGATGTACTGGGATGATTATTCGCGTCGAGAATAATCACCATTTATGCATTCAAATCGTATCCGAAGCAAGCATAAAATAAACCATTCTTTCACAAAACACGCGGGCTTATTACGCCATTTGTTCGAACATCGCTGAGCCGCAGCTGGGATGATCTCACTCCACGGGCACGTGTAATTGTGTACACGTATGCGCGGGAATAACACTTATTGACACATGCATACATATTTTTTTCCAATGGCCTTTGCTTCCTGGTCAGGTACACGACCCCATTCGTAGTCTCTTTCCACTGGCAGCCAAATCTCATCCCCGATTCACTCAACTCCACTCCCAGTATATTTCCAAATTATCTCCACTCTCCAACCCCCTCTTTCACCGATGAAACTATTTCACTTCGTTATCTATATATTTTTTCCCATTAACATAGCTCTTTGAGAGTTCACATTCAATTCTTTCTCCTATTACTGTCTCTTCAACTAAGCGCCGCAGGTTCTCGGGAAGAGCGTCGAGGACAAGTTTTTACCACTACTCAATCTCTTGGAAATATTATACTGGATTATTATCCTCCTAATCGGGAGAATAACGGCAATACTTATTTGAGGATCAACGAAGAACAAATCTTAAACGTTTGCATGGTTTCCACATCTAACCAAGCTCTTGGCGTTATTCGCAAAGCGTTGGAAATGAAAACATATAAAATATTTGTCTTGTCTCGTAGGGCACCGATCAGTGAAAAGCTCTGAAGAAAAGTTGATTTGAAGTGCAATATTCCGGGTTGTATTTGTGTTTATATTGGGCATACTGGAAGGAAAATAGACATTCGTAAATCTGAGCATTTTAAATATTTGATTGGGTGACATTAAGTCGATGTTGCTGAACAACTAACTGATAATGATCATCACCATCGGTCAACAATCCTAGGATTGGTTTGACGCAGCCTTCCACTCGATTCTTCTATCGGCCAGCCTCTACATATTGACATAGCTCCTCTCTTTTACATCCTTCACAACTTACTCCACATACCTCATACGAGGCCTGCCTTTTTCATTATTCCCGTTCACTTTTTCCTCGACGATTGTCTTCATCAGACCATCGTGTCTTAAGATGTGGCCGATTAAGTTGTCCCGTCTTCTTTTCAGGGTTTTCAGTAGACATCTCTTTTCTCCTACTCTTCTTAAGACTTCTTCGTTTGTCACTCGGTCGATCCATTTTATCTTCGTCATTCTTCGGTAGCACCACATTTCAAACGCTTCCACCCTTGACTTCTGCGCTGCTTTTATTGTCCATGCTTCGCTGCCATATAGTAAAATGCTCCAGATGTATGTTCTAACGAAATATTTCCTCACTTCCACGGTTGTATTTGCAGCTGTAAGCAGAATCCTCAGTTGGTAAAATGTTCTTTTCGCCTGGGCAATTCTACTGGCAATTTCTCTTCGTCTGTCGCTGTGAAATCGGCATCCCAGGTAACAAAACTCTTCCAACTCCGTGATTTTTTGTTTTTCTAGTTTAATGATCACTTTTCCGATTTTACTCCCAATATTTAACGTTTGTGACAAGGGCAGAAAGCTGAATGTTATGTAAATTTTTGAAATTTTATCATATTCTAATGTTTAAAGAGACGTTTTAAATGACCTAGTCCCTTCCAACCTCTCCCCTTGTTATTCAATATCTGATCCCCGACCACCATCCCCATAGTCCGAGAACTTGCCCTTGACCAGTGCTTTGGCGGTATTCTCCCTCCCGTGGCTCTAATTTCCGACCCCTGCCGCCCTTCTCCTTAGGATTTCCTCACTTCTCTTCCGTTTTGAAATTCGTTTTTTTCTCCTCCTCCCCTTGTGTTCCGTACTTATATAATCCCTCAAGTTAGCATTCTATGTCACTTATCTCTGGTAAATGATCTGAAAAAGTCGAAACCCGTTGAGCAGAACGTAATTATATTTTGGGGAATAAAACAAAGTTTTTATTTTATAAGCAGCAATTTATTTGAATCTATATTTCATTTGATGTTAACTGAATTGATGATGAGAAATATTCAGCACAAAATATAGAGCCTAAGCCTATTGCCTGTGATGTAACCGATGACTTACGTGTATGTGTAATTCAGGTCAGAGGACGCCAGCAGGATGGCTGGAGAAACTGCCGTCATCATAAGACACTTTGATGCGAAGGATCGCCCAAAAGCCTTAACCACCATTCCTTAATCTGTTAGAAGTATTAATTTGGACATATTATTCTCCTAATCGTTAGAATATTGGTTATAGTTCTTTGAAGATTAACCCGAGACAAATCTTAAAAGATTTGATGTTTTCTATATCTTACCAAGCTCCTGGCGTTAATTCCAAAGCGTTGGCAGTGAAAACACAAAATATTTGACTTGTCTCGACGGGCACCGACAGGTGAAAGGCTCAGAAGAAAAGTTGATTCGAATCCCAATTTAACTTGGTTTTATCTCGAATTAATAATGAGAAGTATTCCGCATAAAAATAGAGCGTAAGCATATTGCCTGTGATGTAGCCGATGATGATTTAGCACAGATGCTCATGCACAGATTTAACTAAAATAAATCTGTGCATGTAGATTTTAATGTGGACGACTGGATTAAGCGTTCTGTTTCAGCGCGTAATCCGCACGCAACCCGCGTATGATACATGCTTAGCGTCAACAACGGTGGACGGATTTGTTTACATTTTTGTTTTTCTCGCTCCCTAGAGGGCCCTGAATCCCTGCAAGTTGTTGGCGCGACCCAACCCGAACGCCGGGACTTAGATGGGAGGGTTTTAGGGAGGGTGTTTAGAGAGCTGTGCAAGCGGGAGAACTCTGCGAGAAATTAAGAGAATTCCCGTTACAAAGCCAGTCTTTCCCGAGTCAATAAACGCAGGAAAGAGGCCGTATTCCTCCGCGCGACCCGCTAATGTATTCGTTCATTTCCTCTTCCACGGTCCTTCGCGGCCCCACTCTCCCCAGAGAACTCTTCTCCGTCTACTGCCTCCCCCAGTACGCCCCCTAGCTAACTCCATTACTTTCTCCGCTTTGTTCCTCAAAAAAAGTTTATTTACGGGTTTTTACCGCCCCTCGGCCGACTATATTTCCCGGCAATGGGCAAAGTGTATAATGTGAGGAGAACAGTCCGAGGGTCTTGAATATTTGGACAAATAATGGAGGGAAAAAAGGGCCCCCCACCCTTTCCCTTGGGTCTTTTCACTCCACATCACTTCTCGGCTCTTCCCAGAAAACCCTGAGACCTCGGACTCCTCCACCTCTTCCCTTTATCGCCCCCACCCGGAAGTCTCTTCCCCCGAATACCCTACCAGCTCCACCCGCCCACTTCGGCTCCCCTGCCTCGACTGTTTCGCTCGACCCGATGGGAGCGGGCAGAGCGATTTTGTTTCTCAACTCCGGATGAGTTCGGTCACGTTCGGGAGTGAATACGCGCGGGCAAGCGTAGGCACGCCCGCATCTGACCATCCGCATATGCGCTCGCCGTCCGCCTGAAAAAAGGGACTTCATTGCAATCCTCGGCCCAAAACTAATCACGCGTTTTTCGAAATTAAATCTCGCGGTAAAGGTAGCGTGATTTCAGACTAGCGAGGTCAAAATACCAAAGGTGAAAGGAGTTAATGCTATCCAAGCAAGAGAAGTTTCAGTCAGTGCTATTTAATTAGGGCAAGTGAAGTGCAAACTCGTCATCCAGCAGATGGAATGAATTCAGCGAGTGCCTCAATATCTTCTCCATGCTCCCCGCATGTCCCTTTATGTTGAGCACTTATTTTCAGTACATATTACGCGCCCCAATTAAAGCATGGGTTCACCAAAACTGTTTACTCCTATAGCAGTTAACTTCTAAATCAAAGTTAAGCGCATAAAACTCCAATATATATCATTTAACCTAAACCTAACAGAAGTTCATTCAACTCTGTATGAGTGACCTGGCCACGTGATTGTTAAATTAAGATATTACAATATTCATCAAACTGCGATGTAAGGTAGCTCCTAAGAAAGGAAACAACTCAGACATGGAAATCTTCAAATTGTTCCGAAATTAAAACATTCACCAGTGGACTGTAAGCCACAGGCGCCGTTTGCTAGATCAGATAAAGATTTTTATACACGGCGTTTGGACCTGAACCCATTTTTACCAGTTTCAACCATTATCTCCCAGTAATTTTTACAAAAGTATCTAATAAAGGTACATCATAGAAGGGGTGGCTTCACACGAGTTACCAAGTGGTAAGCACAAGGTTAATTTAAAGCGATAAGGAAGACATGCTCTGTTTGTTCATCATTTTACTGGTCTAAAACCGTGAATGGGATTCCTCAGGTATTTTCATACCTTTTTCTTTAATAACGGACTGCTGATCTTTGGTGCAGAGATTATCCAGTGCACACCCAATGCTGCAACTCAAGATGCCTCCATCCTTCGCAGACCATCACCTTTAAGTGTAGTTCTTGCTCTTTCGAGACACTTGTTGACGACGCATGGCACCAAAACCGATTGCTTCTTTAGAGACTTCGTGTAAAACCTCACGTCCTAATGCTGTATAAATGTGAGGTAAGATCGCGCTTAAGTAAGTGCAATTTCATGATTAAAGTCCGACTTTTCAAACTTTGTTGCATCACAATTTCTCGAAGTGGCCTAGATTTTTTATTATAGCCCCCACATTCATTTCGCGTTAAGTGGCCATCAAAATACAACGTAACGCTTTACGAAGTTAGGGTAGAAGCAATTGCTTCGCTGATCTATCAAGAGCCGTTGATATGCAAGGTCCGTTATGCAGGGAAAAGGTGCATCATGAATTAATTCTCTGCTTGAATAAAAATTAAAGTGATGATTGGTAGGTATATAATAGAGCTGAGACATTGAGAGGGCAACATTAACGTCGAGTAATTATGGGTGCCTTATAGGATACTACGGAGTGTTATAGGAGGAGGGAGAAGGTTGAAAAAGTCGAAAATCTTAGTTACGAAATATATTTATACTCCATATCATCACTTCCTTAATACTTGAACAAGCAAAAAATACCTAACAGTGTAAAAACACATGTCACTGTTCACACGTATTGCCACTCTTCACACATATTCCTATTACAGATCAGCGTCCAAAGAGATTAATTGTTTTTACTTTAAGGGGAAGTGACATTCATGCTATCGATTGAGGTAAAATAAATGTCATGCTTTTAAGCATTTTTATAATGAAACCTCAATTTTTAGCCACATATTGCTTCAATATTGTCAATATAACAGGTTTCAAATTTGAATTCTCGTTTTCAATACGCAAATGATTCAAAATTTTAGAAGTGTATGGTAGGAATGAAGATGTATTTTCATTTCTGATTTAGAAAAAAATCTAATTTTATATTTTACACCAGACGATTTTTTACAGAAAAACAATTCTGCCAGCGTGAAAGATATTTTTTTTAAAATCTGATTTGCAAAAACACTCCAAAGTTCGGTCAATCGGTATAAATATACGTTTTCCACAATTTATGTTCATACTATTGAGTCCAAATTTTCGTCTTTAATACAATTATACATCAATGATGCATGCATGCACTTAATTAAAATATTTTGAATATCAAAGTTCATGAAAATATTTTATCTTATGAATGATATTAACACGAATTCAAACTCCGCGAACTGGCCGCGAAAACTTTAGCGGTGTCACCCGCTGAAAATTGCACAATAGCAAGATGTGAAACAGAGATTCCACAGAGAAATCAGGGGGTCCGGGTTCCAGTCCCGGTCAGGGCGAATAATTTTTATTTCTGTGGAATCTCACATCTTGATATTAACATACATTCGAATGGGTAATGAGACCATTTCTCGATAAATTTGTATTCTGTCTACCAAATTTTGGAAAGTTTCTGTAAACACTTAACCACCCAAAAGTAAAGAGTGAAAAATGTAAACACTTTTTGAAAGCAAGCAGGTAAAAATATGGATTTTTAGATGCAAAAACTATCATAGAAATGAAGCGCATGGCAGCTCATCTACTGGCCAACTTTAGGGCAAATGTTCGTGGCTGTTCGTGGCATCGACCGCTAAAAACAGTGATGGTATGCAGCGACTCTATATCGTTATTTAAAGACTTAAAGATGTTGTTGATTTTGGCAGAATATTCTTCACCCATCATACCTGCTCAACTCAATCGAGGCGTGAAATCATTGCCTCCGCTCTTTTTACTCACAAAGTAAAAATTAAAAACAAACGCCTGAATCAATTTCCAACATTTATAAAAGGGAAAGTCATAAATTTAGAATGCCACCATTATTTACTCGCATGAAGAGGAAAATAAAGCTCCTGATTCTCTTCATAAAATCAAACAAGACAAACTCGTGTGGAACTGGAAATAAACTAAGAGAGAGTAAACACAATTTACCGTAAAACTCAATGATAACAATAATATATATTTCTTTTTGAAAAAATTCATATTTTTATGTGACCATGTGTATACACCCTTATTTCACCTAACTCTTTTGGAAAAAAAAGCCTTTGTGAAATGTACTGGATGCGTCCTATATTACTGAAATTGGCATGAAAATGATTATCACTAAAAGCACAAAGACAAATTTTTTCCACACAATAGAGTACCGGGAATATTTTACGCCCCTAACATTTAGCAATAACGGAAAATCAATATGAATTTCTCTACAATCCACGTTTACTGAGACATTATCTTCGCGCTCAAAAATTATGCGCGCCCTAACCACTAGAGCTAATACTCACATTTTTTTTAAATTTATTTCTTCGCAGGATATGTGTGTAAACGTCGTTATATCTGAACACGGGACAATATTTTAATGGAATTCAAGTTTTAACACCAGCAAGCAATACACGAAGTTATACCGCATCTCCAGCCTCATAAATACTGCTTTATTATATTTGCTCTGCTCTTGCGGCCGCCGTTATAAAACGGATGATGTCCTCCCGACAAAATGGCCTGCTTTCTACCATGTGAGGTTAACGGTGACCGTAGTTTTACCCGAGCGTTAACTTTACGAGGTGAAGGTGACCGGCAGTTGGCAATTCTTGAAGCGTGTGAGGCGGACAGTTGGTCGGCGTTGGATATAAAACAATAAGAGGTCGTATCCAAAACCAATTCTCCAACCACGAAAGATTTAAACCACACGTTTTAAACCACGTATCACTCTTGCCACACTTCTCACCATCCAACTGGGACGAAGTCTCTGGCACACGAGAGTAAAAGCTCCAGATTGCTCGTATTCATCCTGGTGATATCGTTTTTTTCTTGATAAAAAAATAAAGCAGTCACCACAATCTTTTCAGGGAAGCCAAGGAGGGGCGAAATTGCATGGAAACCCCCCAAGAGGCGCAATGGAGTTTCTGGAAAGACAGGAAGCGCGAAGCCGTGGGAAGTCCTACGTGAGAGCCTGGAGATTTCCTGCCGAGGAAGCGAGCGCTGAGCCGATCCTCAGTGGTCCACGCCTGCCCCCCACCCCCCGCGCTCTTCCACGAGTCGATCCCACTCCGTCCAGCTACTACAGCCCCTCCTCCCATCTTCTCACCTGCCCTCACCCCCTCGGCTCCAGCTCATCCCATCCCCCTCGCCGGCGACCTTTATCCCCGGCCTCCGTCTTCCGCTCTCTTCCCAGCGTTCAGCCGGCAAGAGCTCACCGGGAATAATCCAGATCTTTCGAGAAGAAATAGGTACTGCGCTTCAAGATGAAGTCGGTCAAGATTTTAGGAAAAAATAACGGCTTTTCACCGGAAGCGTTTTGCCATAAATATATCGTACTTCGTTCGCTCAGTCATCTGGATCATAAAACCCAATCGGTGAACCTTGGAGAAAAAAAATACATGCAATGTTTAATAATACAGCGCTAGTTCGTTAAGTGATGGCATCAAATTTCTTTGAAATCCATCAATATTTCCAAATTCACACGAGAAAACATATTAACGGTCCACAATTCAAATCTATGAAAACCAATACACCAATGGCTGAAGCGATACCACCTAATTCTTTCGTTAGCTACTTTAACTTTCACTGACCAAAGAGAGAACAAGAAACAATTGCCGGATTTGGTAGCCAGATTAGTAATTTAGGCCTGGCAACCCAAGGGTTGAGTGATCGAATACCTCCTCGGGAATAAGAGTTATGACGTTCTAGGCTTAAGACCTTTGACTAAACGAAATAAATATGCCCGATGGAACACTTAAAACCCGAGCCTATTGCTACAAAGAAGTACTTCACTTCGAAGGCTAGTCGGCCTCATTTGATCTCTTTTCTTAATTACTAACAGACATTTCCCCCTGAAAGTTTCACGAAAATCCCTTCAAGACGACGCAGCCAACAGAAAAGGGTGAAGTAAAATTCTTAGCAATTGTAGAAAGGGTAATATTGTGTAATCCCGGTTAAAGGGGACTGAAGGAACCAAAGAAATAGACGAAGTCTACCACATATGAATTTAATTATAGATAAGTGGTAACGAGGCATCCATTAATGAAGATCACCGTTCCGTACAAAATGGTAGAAACAACAAGGACGCCAAATAACGAATAAATAAGTTTTCAAAGTTCTCGTTCCGTTATTTGGAATTACTTCAGGTAGGTACATTAGTACAACCACAAGTAAAACTAGTGAGCAAAAGATAGTATACTGAACAAACGTTTCTAGAAAAAAAATTAAAGAATAGGTACAGATTTTTCGATTGACATTATCTTTCAAAACATAGGTAACTTTGAAGAAAGGAGAATAATTAATGGGAGGAAGTTAAGAAGCGCGTTCAGTCAGGGATGGTGAGAATAATTTGATCCAAGAGGAAGACGATATCCATAGGATATGGTCATGCTCTCTCTCAAATTCTTCTACTTCCGGCGTATTTGGCTGTTAACTCATCAACTACCGCCAGCGTGTATTCTTTATACCCTTCTTTTGTGATATGCTGACGTATGATCTCTTCCCAGATTTTACTTTTTACAACATAATTAATGAATGAGAAAAATTCGTGGAATTTCCTCAAGGTAAACTTCAAAAGTTATAAATAAATATAAAGTATTTCTCTTTTTAGAACGTAAAATGGACGTGCTCTTGTATTGAAGTAAGACAATAAGGTGAAGTGGAGGCACGAAAAAAGTGACATTTAGATAGCAAAGAAAGAAAGTTTTGGGGCCGTTGCTCTTTAAAATTTACTAGGTCGATTTTTTCAGGAAACCTGATTACCGGAGGCAATCACTATTTACGCTGATGACGCAGCACTAGTAGTAAAAAGTAAAAACATAAAAGTGACGCTAGATAACACCCAAGAAGTGCTGACTGCCAAACAGTTGTCAGAACAAATGCAGATTTGGAATGAATACAAAAGAGATGCATGCTATTTTGCTTATAAGGACAAGGACAGTCTCCTACATGCAGTGCCTTCAAATAAAGGGTCGAATAATTTCATGGACTGACCATCCTACGTACATAGGCGTAGCCCTAGATGATAAATTTAATTTTAAAAAACGTAATGAGATTACCTTAAATAAAGCTTGAGAATAATGCTGGAGCCTATTATTAACAGTAATACAACACCAGCAGCGATTAGAGATAATATACATTAAATTATACAGCGGCCGCCAATTTTGCATGTCTCCCCTACTTAGTAATGGTGTCTAACAATAAGCAAATTGTCAACTATATAGATCAAAGAGGCCGAAAGAAATCACATAAAATCACACATAACATAATACCGTGGACACCTGTAAAAGGTACACGAAAAGGCAAAAATTACATCAAAGGTATAAAAACTCCGGCTTTGCTGCGAAGGAATATGCAGAAAAAACATGCATAACGCATACGATAAGTATAAAAGGAGGAAAGAGTGTAATTGACTAGACTAGGTAAGTATTTGACTAGGATGCCAAAAACTGTTTTTAAATAAAATAGTCACAGAGCGCATACCAATTTAGTGGTATCCTCTGATGTAAGATGCCTTGGTTACAAGACACGATTATTAATTTTTAGGCAAGTTAAAGTTGGATTCAAGCCGAAGGTTCGTGTAGCTGGTGAGAGTAGAGATCACCAAATGCAAAGCTCAATTGGAGAGTGAAATTCAATTATCAGGAAAAGATGTTTCTAACCTCGTGCCGACTGTGATTTGTCATGGCTGGAAATCTCTAGAATTTCCTCCCGGGATGCGATTCCGGGATCTCTGGTCATAAGCCAGACACTTTCTACCGAGCTACTGAGCGCTGGCTTTTTAGATACGCGTATAAAAAGTTGAATGTCTAACTTTAATTCACCACTTTTCCTCTCATTGTTTGGCACATTAGCTTTAATAAGGAGGAAGGAAAGTATATTTGAAAGTGACTCGACGGCGTTTTCAGCGCTACTGCCAAGGCCAAAGGGTTGAGGCTTTTTCGATCTCGCCTCTTCATATCCCGTCCCACCGAACCCTAACACATCTTTCTCTCCCTTTCCCTTCACACCCCCTTGCGAATTCCATCCCGCTCTCCTATACCACCCTCTTCTTCGCCATCATCGCTTATGCCGTCGTTCCGCGGGAGCCGACCAAACCCTTCCCAACCCCTTCCTCCTATCCCTCTTCAACCACTCGCACGTGCACGGTAAAAAGGAGAAGAGAACTTAGGGGTGTGGGCGTCTGGGGTGAAAGGGAGATTGGGATGAGCTGCGCATTTTTTTCCCTCCTCCTTATTTTTTTCCTCCCCTCCGACCCCCGAAGCCCTCCCCCCTCTCCCAAGGGTGCACTGACCGGATTCCAAACTCTTCCACCTCGGCCCTCGAAATTCAAAGAGGTTCGCGTCGACGGCGAAGGCCGATGGGTTTTTTCGGCGGCGGAGCCAGAATCGCTCGCTCCCCCCGTTTCTCGCGTTGAAGATGAAATGTGTGCGGCTGGAATTCGCCGCGAACACACTTCTGAATGCGAGAGGGACCAACCCCTGCCGCCCTCCCTCCCGGAGTATGCATGCGCTAAATTTCTCCGGGGCGGAACTCCGGGCGCGGCTCCTAGCTTTACGGGGGGGAGAGGGTGTGGTCCGATTCGAAATTACCTCGATGCGGGAATGTTTCAGCACGGCTTGCAACACCCACTCGATAGTCTAAGCGATAGAAGAAAACCTCCGCGCCGCTTCAGGTGAGATTTTCCGCAACCGGATTTATTAAATTCATCGTGGCCATGGCGAGTCGAGTGCATTTCACTTCATTACACAAAACCCACCGTTTGGATTCTCCCAGAATGCATCTAGTAAACTTCGCAAAAGTACATGCATGCCTACATTCGTCCCGATCAAAGTTGAATTCATCAGTAATATATTGAAACCATTCAATGGGATTAGAAATGAACCTCAACTATTCTCAATTTTCATCGCACATGACCGTTCAGAGTGGCAGCGAAAAATCCTACGCTGTTAATCTACTTTTTCACCCCTATGACGATTTGAAATATCCTCTAAGTCCCCCCACTCTCCCAAATTACACTTCCAAGAAATCATCTCTTTTTTTGAATGATAATACAGAAATGCCCCAGGAATAATTTAGACAAATCCCAAACTACTATTTTTTTACCAGCGTTACGCAATACATGGACGAACTTAGCATAAAGCGAAGAGCAGCTTGATTTTTAAACAATGTGGCAAGTTAAGCAGTTGTCCATTTATAGAAAAATCAGGTTTGGACTCGATCTAAAATCGAATAAGTTCAGATAAAATCGCTAACAGAAATTACTGTTGAATTCTTCCATAAAGATGCTGAAATCGTTAAAAACTCCATTGTATTAAGGTAAGCTACATTGCAATAACAAAGTTCGAGGGTTAGATTCCAGCACGAAGAGATTTAAAAATACCTTTTTTCACAAGAGCAAATTTGAGCAAAATTGCTTTTTGTGAAAGAAGTGAGAAGTAATTAATTAGCCAAAAAGGCTCAGTTTTACGATTACTTTACGTATCCATATGTCACTTTGTATGTGAAACATGGAGGTGTAACAGTGTCTGACATTCATTTTCATGTAAATCAACTAACCCAAAATATATGGAAACCATTGATCAACGTAAATCTTTCATGTCGCGACGTCCCCGCACGAATTGAGTGGAAGCTAAGCATGAAATAAAAAGCAGCACTGCATTAGAAGCTAATTGGATACCCGAGGAGCACTTTTTTCGGACAGATTTTTATGAGGCTAAAGTAGCTTTGAACCGAAGACCCGAGGGTAATCCATTAAAGTGTCCAGCAGTCAAAAAAGATAGCTACTATCCACAAAACACACACGTCCTCTTGATATCAAAAGAAGAAGATTATCGCGGTCATCAATAAACGATAATATTATTTCATTTTTAGATTTCCGTAGCCATAGCAACACCAATGTTGAGATTTTTTTTAGATTCTACAGTTTTTGTGTCGCATTGTCCGTCGTATTTCATATATATTCAGTGCAGTCCCCCGAATGATTCTGTACAAGGTTAGCAATGAGAAAATAGTTGTAACCGGAAGCCCTCTTTTACATCCTTATGTAACAGCTAATGCTGAGAAGAGGATACGCCTTCGCTATTTTTCAATGTACCAAAAAACAACGGAGTGGACAGAAGAGGTTAATGGTTGAGTAAATTCAACAACCGGCATTAAAAAATATAATATCGAGCTGTGATTAATGATAAAGCTGAGTTGAAAATACCACCAAAGTCACAAATGACATTCCAGTTATCCTCACCTTCAAGAACTTAGCTTCGTCAAAAATAATACCCTCGATTGCAGAGAAATCTAAAAATGCTACTGGCACTGGATATGTTGGAGAATGAGAGATAATTCGTATTATTATGTATCGCAGGCGTAGTAAAATGCATAAAAACTAGGCCACTGAAAGCCAGATTTTTCGAAAAAGCTATGCATGGGCATGGGAGCAGAACACACGGCCTTGCTATACTACTGCAGTTCACAATGGCTTTCACGCGGCGTCGTATCCTGTGCATTCGAGCTACGTCAAGAAATTCACACTATTCTACGAGAGAATGAGAGGAACAGTCCTTAGCCAAAAAAGATTATGCATCCGATTCCAACTTTTTGCATTCTGAATACCATGTGGTGAATAATTATTTGTTTTAACCCAGTACTTTTTTGATAGTTTTAACTTCTTAAGAATCCACAATCTCGGGAGTTTTAGAGTACAAGTTTTCGTCTAACCACGAGGCTACTCTAAAAATAATTCCGTGATCTGGAGAGTGTTCAGAATACTGCCGAAATCAATGCGTACCTTTGAGGCATGGTTAATCAATAATGAAAATATAAGGAAACCATGCGGAAAACAGCATGGGTTTAAGAAAAACCTCATGAGTTTTCCATTACTTAAGCCATTCGCGGAACATTATTTCCCAAGTGGAGAAGTCATAAAAGTGGCGGAATCCTCGTTGCCGAGTTTACGCATTCCGGGAAGAAGTAAACAAGAAATTATTACACCAATAATCCCACAACGTCTGCGAAGAGATGAGGCAGATCCCAGCTGTGCTCATTTAATATCTCCACGAAGAACCAAAGTAATCAGCAGTCAAGTTCATGCTTCATCTTAATAATAATAATCCAAACTTCCTTCTGCAGTTGCTCGGAGTCGTCACATCTCCAGCGAATTCACTAAAACCACAAATGGATATTACCCAACCACCACTTTCATCATGATTGGAAATGGATAATAAAGCCTTCTCATTACTTTGCCATTACTAACAGGATTTTGTAATGAAAAATAAGCTCTTCGCTTAAATGCAATTCATGTAAGCACTTTACCAAGAAAAGATACTTCAATGTAACCTACAATTGGGTAATGCTGAATTCATAAACTCACTTCCATCACGCTGGAGAGGTATTGTTACGGGCTCGAGTTTATAGAGCCTTTGATAGCAAAGTCATATAAAGTTTGTCAGTTTCACATCTGGTAATATACTGTTCCCATGCGAAGTGAAACTTTGTACTAAAATTAAATAGAATGTTGCATAAGTTTTTGTTTCAAGTATCTACTGCCCTAAAGCTCTGCACTAACATTAGCAATTTACCCAACCGATTGTCCCAAGTATTCCATCACAAATATTGCAGAACACATAATCCAGGTGAAATTAAATGTTGATTTCAATAAAACATAACCTTTTAAGTCCACTCACCACACCTAGTTCTTTGACTCTTTTCATCAACCTTGATGTTCATCTGTCTCGAATTGGACTGACTCAATTGCAGGCATCACTCTATTTGTATAACATATCCCCGAAATGTGTATAACATATCCCCGATATTCGGCGATACTTCCATATCGCCGAATTTCCAGGGCTTTTTCTAATGGAGTAAAGCATTGATTGGACGCAAAAGGAGTAACTCGGAGGGGAGAGGGGAGGGAAATTAGAAGGCCCTTGCTTCATTAAGTGTAGTTAGGGGCTATTGAGTAGAGGTAGGTACCTTCAGGGAATAAAGGAGTGAGTCAGCACTTGCGTATTGATAAGAGTACGTGCCAAAGGGAACTCGGTTTGACGTCCTATCCGGCAGACAGGCAGACAACATAACACAAAGTTAATTAATGGAATATACTACTGGATAATATGTATGCACCACAGTTTAACACATACCCACTGTCTCTCATGTCTTAAACTTATAGCGTATTATAGAACAGGGGTTGGCAAACTTTTGAGACGGAAGAGCAAAATTCTAACCCTCATATTTTATTATTAAAACGTATTCAAGAGCCATGAACATTTTTTGTGAACAAGAAAATATTAATATTGTAACCGCACGGCCCATAAGACACTGTGCGACCCTTAGGGGACTGGGGTTGGGAGGGAAGAAATGGCAGGTGTGGAGCGCAGGCGAATTTGGGCGCCAACCGCGATCCCCACGCGAATGGAGTGACGCAGTAGTAAAAAGAAAAAGTAACAAGTAACTAAGAGAAGCCTGCGACCTCACCCTCGGGGCCGGAGGGGGGGAAGAGGGAGGGGAGGGTTAAGGGGTTTGCGTAGGATAGCTGACGCGGGAGACACTCTCGGGGTCGGATGTAAGGTAAGGTAGCAAATTGGAGCTCTAGTCAACCGATCAGGATCCAAAACCCCTTTGAGTAGCATTATAATTAATTTTAAGGTGCTTAATCTGCTGAAGTTATGTTGTACCGTCTAATCTAACTAATTCCTGAGAGAAACGCAAAACCCATGTCCAAGACTGGACTCGAATCTACAACCTTTTGTATGTAAGCCCAGTGCGTTATCAAGCTGACCACCGAGGATGATTATAGCCCGAATAGAAACGGGAGAACAATTAGGTAAACAGATAAGACACATCAAAAATTTACTGTTGATGGATGAAATGATATCTTATGGGTAAACACGCGAATGATTGGACGACGAATGATTTTCGGTCTTCAGTACAAATGTAGTCCTAAATTTGCAGTCAGCAAGGAAGATGGAAATTAATAGCTAGTCCTGAGTGCATGCCACTCATTTCACGACTCTATCACTTTTTGGAGCCTTCCTTCAAATGACATCATCATTCAGCGACAAGAGGAAAACATTTCATTCTACCAAAGGATTGCGGGCTCATTTCAAAGGAAGTCACTAATATTATAAACAAATGAGCACGATTATCTGCATATTACAATGAGGGCCATATTGAGGGCATGAGGTCAGGGTGCCATCAGCCGCGAAAAGAGAAAAGGCAGAGGAAACACAAGTGAAAAGAGATTTTTGCGTAGAAGGGTTGGAGAGAAGTAGACCAAAGAGACAACGTTGGCATTTTGCAAAGCTGATTTGGGATTCTCAACCCTGCCTTAGGGTATAGGAGACTATTAAAGAGAATAATTAATTTATACAGCTCTAACCACTAGCATGAGAAACCCGATGAGCTGTTGAGAGTTGCCAAGTTCATACCCGGCAGAGATCTCTACACAACCTCGTAACTAAACCTATCGTAAGCTTTGAGATTATCGTTTTGGGCGCAACACAATTTTGCCGTTCATTGGTCAGTGAAATACAAAATAAAAGGAAAGAAATGGTGAAAGGAAAGACCGTGAAAGAGAAAAAATCAAATCAAAATGGGAGAGCGTTAATGAAACAAGCGAAGTGGAGATCCCGCACGAGCCTTTCACAGTCATGAAAGGGGAGGGATTCACGCGGCAGGCCATTGGCGTACCTTTTCGCCCGTTCGGCGGTTTCTTTTTCCCTCATTACTCACGCGCTTATGCACACGAGATGGGGCGCTTGACGCTTGTCAACTGTCCTCCAACCGGCGGCGGAATTCGAACCAGTTACCCTCTGTCATTAAAAGAACAAGCGACGCCCTCTGCCGAAATTTGCCGATCGTCGACCTCAGCACGCCTCTCCGCCCTCATTTAAAAAAAAAGAAAAATCGAGCCAATAAAAAACGCCAGCATTTGTTTACACTCGACGGCTTCCCATTTAGGTGCACATTTATACACGCATGCCCTTTGGGGTCGCTTTGGTGCAGCGGTTAGAGAACTGACCTCTCATCAGGAGGGCCCAAGTTCGGATTTTGGTCATCATCACTAGTCATAAATCCTCAGATTGGTTTGAAGCAGCTCTCCACTGAGTTCTTCTTTCGGCTAATCTCTTTATATTTACGTATTTCTTCTCTTTCACATCCTTCATCACTTGTTCCATATTTCTCACACGACGCCTTCCTTTGCAATTCTTCCCATCTACTTGTCCTTCAACGATTGTCTTCATCAAGCCATCGCGTTTTAAGATATGGACGATTAAGTTATCCTGTCTTCTTCTTGGAGTTTTCAACAGGCTTCTCTTTTCTCCCACTCTTCTTAATACTTCTTCGTTTGTCACTCGGTCGATCCATTTTATCTTCATCATTCTTCGGTAGCACCACATTTCGAATGCTTCCACCCTTTTCTTCTCCGCTGCTGTCATCGCCCATGCGTCACTGTCGTAAAGAAACATGCTCCAGATGTACGTCCTGATGAATTGTTTCCTTACTTCTACGCTTGTATTTCCAGATGTAAGTAGGTTCTTCTTTTGGTAGAGTGCCCTCTTTGGCTGAGCTATTCTACTGACTATTTCTTTCTTGCTTTGTCCATCGTTGGTTACTCGGCTCCCTATAGATAGCAGAACTCTTTCACCTCTTCCAGTTTTTACTTCTCTAGTTTAATGTTGGTTTTGGCCTCTTCACTTTTGCTGCACACCAATATCATTGTTTTATTCTTATTGATCTTCAGATGATATCTGGCCATTGTCCTTTCTATGGTTATTTGAGTTATCAGATTTTGGCAAAGGAAGATATTTTTCATTGGTAAACCGGAATTGGTACTCTCCCCACTCGAGTGTTTTGTGGAGGCACATTCGATAACAGTACTCCGTCTGTCAGATGAGATGTTAGGCCTTGAGCCCATTGCCATCTTTCGGTAAAGGCTATTGCCGATACCGGGTTTCTCTCCACACTTCCTAATTTCTCTTACATTTTCGTCCTTGTACCTTTACTCTCGGTGTGATAAGAGCGAGGAAAGACTTAAAAACCACAGATCGTTGCAAGCTGACGAGAGCTGAGATATATTTATGTTATGTCAATGCCAATAATAAGCGAAGGCTACCTAAACCTAAGAAATCCTTCTCACTGAGACGTTCACAATAAAGGGACACTCTCAACTCGACTCAGCTCAGCTAGGAAGTTAAGCCGCGATCCCCTTGCCGACTTAGGTAATAACGACGCCGGGTTTCTTTCCACCCATTCTCCTTTCCCTTAGATTCCCATCCTTCCTATTTTTCCTCCCGGTCTAAAGTGCCTATTTGTGAGCGAATAGGCTTAAAAACACGGATAAAATACACTCGCATCCAGAGAACTATCCTCGTTCTCCACTTAAAAAAACTTCTCTCGCGCGCGCGAGAATACAACGCCCATGGGTGGGAGGTGCGTACAGCGCACAAAGGCGAGGACACACGCACGCACACTGTTGCCCCTCTCGATAATGGCGGGGGCGTGTTGGCGACCATCTCCACGACACCATTTTTCAAGCCGCTTGTCGTAATGAGCGCCCGGTTCCCGTCACCCCTCTTCAGAAATAATAAATCACTGGGAGGGAGCGTCATCGCTGGAGATGGGAGGACGGCGAGGAAGAGGAACAAGATGGGGTACTTGCAAGGTACACATGTGCAAGTGTACCTCAACAAGGACAAAAAAAATGCTCTCGGGACGAAGCTGCAAATAAATGGGAGCATTATGCTTGAACGAGGAAGGGAAAAAGAATCCTGGTGCGTGTTAAAAACTTTGGCGTAGGTCGTTTATTACTTTTTTTCCGAGCAGCTTAAATGAAAACATCCATTTTCATAACCACACAGCAGGCGTGTGGGAGAATTTCCGTGGGTGGCATATGTACGGAAAGAGAAAGGAAAGAGGAGGAACCAACAGGTACAAAATTTAAAAAGTACGAATAAAACAGCTGGAATTATGATTCGAGCCGTGGTAGAGTAACATCCTCTGCATAATGACTGGTCCCCCAAGGAAATATGTTTCGTTGCATGCATACAAATTTCTGGAGATATAGCGATGTACACAACTTGAAGCAGCATCTTCACCATTTGAAGTCACGAATTGCGAAATAAAGAGGCGCATTAATAGAGTAGATTTTCTAATATCTTCTCATTACTTTAGGATTATTAATTCTTTCCCAACATCAAAATATAACAAGTAAATATTTTTTAGCCAACATCAGGTGGGTGGATTAAACATACTTACAGAAAACGAGAAAAATTAACTCTCTTTAATAACCTTAAAATGTTTCGGTACAACTCCAAAGGGAATGCAAAAAAAGCATCCCAAAAGGATACTTCAGAGATTTGTTATTGGGGAGAATTTAAGTTAAAGAATGCGATGAGATTCATTCCTAATGGATTACAGAGGCAATTTTAGGTTAACAGAATTTTCCTCCACAGCCAATTCACATGCTACTAAAAACTAGATAATATGGATACTATGCAAAGAAATTGTCATTCTTCATAATTGAAAAATACATCGTCATGTTTATGAGTACTTTTTGTTAAACTAATCAAAGAAGTTTTCAAGATCATTTCGCAATAGCTATGAGCTTAAAGGAGCAATTAAAAAGATCTGGAATTTTATTGAATATACTCAATCATTTTGACAAGATTTTATGAAATAAGAAAAAAATATTTATAGTGTATTTGAAAACATATGCTAGTAAAAATTCAAACATTTTCGTGGCATATGAGAAATTTCGACAGATGAGGAAGTTCACGGTTTGAGTTTCTTTCCTCAAAAACGGTCAGTTCATAATGAAAAAATACTTCTCCGATTCGAATGCGATAGCATCTGGATACGCTTGTTTTAAAACTTTAGGGACCAGATTGGAATTTGATTGAAGGTTAAACGGATGGTCACCACTATAAGTCAACAACCCTAAGATTGGTTTGACGCAGCTCTCCACTCGATTTTACTATCGGTTCACCTCTTCATATTCACATAATTCATTTCTTTCGCATCCTTAACGACTTGCCCTATTTATATCACGTGAAGTTTTACTATCCCCATTCACTGATCCCTCGACGAATGTCTTTATCAGGACGCTTGAAAATCTTCACACTGATCACAAAATGCGATGAGCAGAAGCCACTGTTGACAAACGCTAATAAAATTACTTCTTAGCGTCGAGCATATGTCTTTTTGCATCGCATCTATCAATCAAGTGAGGAGAGTAACATATCAAATAAAATAGCCAGCCAAGAAGAAAAAAAGCATATCTAAGTATTACATTTATGTTTCGTTACCATTTCAGTCACCAATGCATGCTGTAGAAGACCGTTATCTCGGCAAGATATCAACATTAAGATAATAAATAATTGGGCCCATATTAAATGTCATTAGCTACTCGTATATTTACCATGAAACTACCTTTTGTCTTTCTAGTAAAATTAACCACTAGCCTCACCTGGATGACTGTACCCGATAGTGACGATTATCGCTTAAAGGTGATTTTCGTGCACCAATGAAAGCGTTGTACTACGGAAAACATGCAAAATGCACCAAAATTGGTTGTAGCAGGCCACTTAGCAAATGTTAGTAAAGCAAATATCTAACTCGATTTACATAGTAAGAAGATTGGAATGAGCGCTGGCCTCTCATCCAGAAAGCCTCGGTGCAACTCTCAGCAAAACAGAGATTTTTATTGAAACATCCGTTCACCGATTAGGTTTTATGTGAAGGGAACTCCTCAAACTTTCTTTCGACATGGGACTAAAACCGTGGACCCAGTGGTGCCTTTCATTATGAGCAGAAGGATGCCAGCGCCGGGTTTTCCTCAGCTCTCGTGTACACCACTGCTCACTCAATGGCCTCAGTCACCAGAGTACAGAGTGCTGATCTCGCGCTCAGGGCGTTCCCATTTCTTGACGCCATATTGGCATCAAAGTTTCGCGGGTTGCGTTATTTGGTACCTACCCTTGGTAATCCTAGCTCCTGTAAATTTCCGTATTTCAGGCGCGGGCGTCACCTTACTGAAACAAAATGTTAACCAAATGATCTATTACGCCTGGGACGTGGAAAACAAAGACGAGAGGCTTCAAAGTGGCAAAGGAATGGTACGAAGAAGTCATTTTATGGTGGATAGCCCCACTCAGTAGTGGGTTGATTCACTGCATTGCGTGCTGTCTTACTCGTATTTAGCAGTATTTCCTAGTTTACCATGGCAATTCCGACGGGAAATAGGAGCAGCGTTTACGGTTGTAGGGCGATTCAGAATAATGCTTAACGAAAAACCATCGATAAGTTTTTGCACTAAAATATTGTAGAGCATTAAAGAAAAACGCGAGCAATTTTACTTACGAGAAAATAGCTTTTCTTAAATATTTATTGAATACATATTTTCAGAGTCAGTTCGTGAATATTTGTTTCCCTTATAAATTTATTTTCTGTGGTTCTTTGCTTGGTCCTATCATCGGATTACAATATTACTCTGGTCCTCAGTCGTTCACTTCCTACTTAGGGCTAAATGGAGATAAGGTGTCAATCAAGGCTTGTCAAAGGCTTGTGAGTCAAGAATTGACGACAGTGATCCAGTGAACATCAACAGATTATTACTGCGCGCACGGTGTAATTTGCTTCAGAAAACTTTGTCTTTTATTCCTCCAGAGAATAATGGTTTTATGCTAAATCTGTTCGGTTTCCTTATCAAAAATTGGTTAGGCATTATCGGATTATCCATCTCACTGGCTCAATAGAGTAGTGAGGAAATAAGGCTTCAGAGAGAACGGTTTCGTTCGATGGCACCTCCTCCCTCACTCTCTGATCTTCGCACTGTCTGTTATTCACTCGGATTCCGTATCTCAGGATACCATTTCTCCAATTCATCTTCCTCGATCTCTCTCCTCCCCCGATCGCTCCTCTGTTCTCCCGACACCCATCACCCAAACCCGAAAACTACCCCCGCCTCCCTCCGGTTCACCAGCTTCCCAATCTCGCTCTCACCACTCTCACAAGCTTCCATTCCCCGCACACGCCCAGTCCCATCCCTCGTCAACGACACGCATTCTAGTCGTCCCCCCAATAAAAATCCTTGCCACTCACTTCCCTCCATGCCTTCCACTCACCCCGTCCCCCACCCCGCGGCGAAGCGATGCCTTTTCCGAATCCTCCTCCCTTTTGCTCCCGCTCTTACCCGCTTCCATTAATTAGTTCCTTTATCGCCGTGTTGTTTTTCTTCTCCTCTTCTCTCTCTCTCTCCTCCACCACCTTTCACGGCTCCTCTCCCATTTCATTTCACTCCCTCCTTTCTCGCTGCCTTTCACCAAAAACATCATCCGCTCGTCTTTTCTTCCCGCCGAGCCCATTTCTTTTCCAATTACTACCCGGGGAGGAGAATCAGCGATTTGCTCCCCCAACCTTCCGTTCCCGCCTCTTCTCTTAATCTCCGATTCGTGGGCCTCTTACGGAATGTCGTCCTCTCTCTCTCCGAACAGAGGCTCTTTTAACCTCTCCCTCCCCTCCAGCCACCTCAGGGCCCTCCCACCCTCCCTCTCGCTCAAAAGCGCCTGCAAATCATGTTATCGCGCGCCGCCGACAACTTTGCGTCCGCCCCCGAGAATCCGTGTGTTTCCACCCTCGCCGGCTTTCCCGACACCGGAACGACAGATCAAAACGGAATTATGGCGGGTCGCTCACTCACTTTCTCTCTCCGACTCGGATTCCTACCTCGTCTGTCACGAAAAGTCTTTTCAAGGAGGGTTCGGGAGAGGAGGAGACGAAGATATGTGAGAAAACGGTTGACGAAGACTAGAAATATAAGCGTAAGAAGATTACGCTCCGATTCAAGTGGCGTCTTACTGTACACACCTCAGTCGTGATGTAAAACAACTCGCCTGCTACTGAGGTGGCGTATATATATTGAGGGTAATCAAAGATTAATCCTCCGACTGACGCGGTCATTTGATTTATGTGCCTATAGTATTTATCTTGGTTTTATAGCTCATTGACTCATAGATTAATTCCTTGATGTAACTTAAAATCATCCGCATGTAGTAAAATACTTGAAAAATCAGTAATTTAACACTTTATTGCAGTAAAGTAACATCCACCTCCGAGTCTCCGGCTAGCATCAGGTTTCGTTGCCGTCATAATTGCCGGAGACTCGCGCCTAAGGGTAGCCACGTCCACCACCGTCGGATAGGTGGCTATCCAGCATTAGGGTCATGCGCACGAAGCAGGCATAGGGGTCCGAGAAGGAAAGCCTTCGGCATTGCACTTGCAAGTGCATCCACTCGCGCCCTGCACGCTGGAATGCACTTGAGATTCTCAACCAGTGAGCACTTGACACCACCAAGCTCGCCCACGATGAGGACTACCAGTTTCGCAGAGCCCGCGTACATTTGCCGGAGTTCGCACAGCAGATCTTGATATTTCGTCCTTTTTTCTATCTCCTTCGCTGCCATGTTCGTTTAGAGCGGTGCCTAAAACTCATACGAACATAGCATGCGAGAGATTGTCGAGGAAAACGATATCAGGCTTCGTCGCCTACAACTGCCTGGTGGTGGGAAAGGAATAATTCCACCAGATCTTATACTAATCGTTCTCCACGACGGACTCGATGTCTCCAGGGGCGTAAGGCAGCACCGGATTCGCGTCTATGCCGTAATGGTGTCTTAGGTGGTAATACAACACCCGCAGAGCCGAGTTGAGCCGGTTTATGTATGCGTTCTTCGCAAAAAAGCTGCAGCCGGAGAGTAAATTACCTAAAGTCTCCGGCTGCCTTCGGCACGCTCTGCATCTTAAAAATGATTGGCAAACCCAATGCGGTGTTAAAATAAAAATTTTGCAGAATCTTACAAAGTGATTGTTCTATTTACTACTATCATGCGGTTCCACCAAGTGAAGCCTGAGGACTTCCTGTTTAAGCCTAAGACAGACACTCGGGGAGAGGCCAACAGTGTGGCGGCAGCATATACCACGCAATCTATTTCCCAGAGGCTGGTCGTTTCCATCAGGATCATATCTACGATGCCATTCAACTGGGACAGCTGTTGGTCCCGCAAAGAAATTTTATAATAAATATTTCTCTGCCTGGTAGTCGTCACCTCGTAGTTTATCGTGCTTTCCAACCGCTTAATTGGATCAGAATCGGCCTTCTGCTCGTCTCCACCGAAAAATCGGCGGAAGCCCCGGCAGTAGGAGGTTCATCTACTTTTGTCGCAGATAGAGCCTGGGCTGGTGGTGTACTACTCTGACCTTGCGGTTGGGGTGTCATTTTTTTGCGCAGGTGATTGGCGTAGTCGCGCAGATTCTGCTGTGACAGATGGTTATATTCAGGATATATCTCACAACACAAAGAGTGCATCCTCGCCATGTATTCCCTGTGACTTGGCTCACTGGCAGCATGGCAAGCTAGAAGGTCTCCGTCCACTCCATGCGAGCTCCCTTTCTTGATGGCGTAGATTTGCCACACCCAACTCTACTCGGGCTCTCATCGGATAAGGGCCGGTTGTGGCGTTACTGGAATTCTTAGGAACCCAGGATTTCCGCGTGAGGGGAGGTTAACCCCACAAGTAGACGGCCACCATTAGCCGGCCGAAGCCGTTTCCAGGGACGCCACGAGGTGGCCGGTGGTCCGTCGTTTTTGACCCCTTGATCCGTTTGTGACCCCATGGTCCGTTTTTGACCCCCACTATTATTAATGCTTACATATAATGTAATTCTTGCCTCCTAAATGAAAATTAATATCCAATTGACCACAAAGAAAGATCCTTCGTAAGGATACTCACGTAACTATAAAGAAACAAATACCTGAAGAAAAAATAAGTTCCTTCTCTTTTTAAACCAGTATTTAACGGACCATAACGTTAAATCAATGATGAAACCTTTGAAATCATGACAGTTGAAAACGTTACAAAGGTAATTAAAATAAATCACACGATAAACAAATAACGTTAGATTAACATTAGATGATATATATTAGGTTACACGAGCATTACTTTTTTTCATGACATTCTTGTTATGACCCCGGGATGAAATAAATTTGTAAAGACTCCTAAAACTATAGGAATTTAGTATTGTAAAATGTTTTATAGAGGTGCCTCCCATGGTACTTAAAAATGCCTATATTAGATTAATTTCTGTCAATGAACGCTCAAAATGGCAATGAATTATACCAATAAGTTCCAAAACTTTTCTAGCCCAAATATTAAGAGGGTCCAGATGTGCATCTGTGTATAACTAACGCTGAAGTATTCTTGATAGAGTAAGGGTAGAATACACACCAATATTTAGAGAGACTTTTTATGCGGAAAACTAATGTAAATGTTTCTAGGAGTAATACCTGGATAGCAGGATTGATAGAAAATAATGAAATTAACTAGGTGGTGCTTTCAAATTTTACTGTCGCAAGAAAAATTTGCATTTTGGGAACAATTTATAATGTGGAGGACGCTTAATTTAGAAATAAAAAAAACTTATTTCGAGTAAGTTAAATTAACTCTCAGCAAACGTAAGGTACTTTTGAATCCTATAATTGCTAAATACGTTAATAACTAATGGAACAATTTTAAATCCTTTTAGCTACATTCCCATTGTCAATTCCATTGGATTTATATTTTTATCCGTTTTTTTAGGATAGTGTGGTACCAAAATGTTTTATTTTTCCTCAACGGGGTGAGCAGCCATTTTCAAGCTAATGTAATGATTTAATCTTATCATCTAGCCAGGCAATTCCAAAAATTAGCTGCATGATGGAATTGGAGCTTTTGATGAAAATATTTGGAGTCATAGACTGAATTCGAAAGGATATTCGAGAGTCATCCAGCATATTTTTAAAACGTTCTCTACGAAAAAAGCTGGAAAAAATTATGCTTTTTATGATGCATTAAAGTAGAAGAAGTAAATATTTTTACATCTCCGACAACTGAAAATCACAAGAAATTATTTTATTCACTCTAGCACCCGCAGAACATTCAGGAATAATAGCAACAATCCTACGAGGAATAAATTCATCACTTGCAGTGGAGTGAAACTTGAAGGTTGATGTCGTAAGCGAGGGTAAAGATCGCCCAACGGCGCGTGAAATTCGCATATCTGGGGAGGGAGACCCCTTTCTTTCCCTGTATTTGAAGTTTCCTAGAAAGATCTGGTATTAAAAAACCTAGCTTGGGTTGACTGGATATCTAAATCTACAACTACGCAATATCTTTCGAGCCATGGCGAGGGTGTGGTAGGAGTTGAAGATAACTAAACGTGCACCATTTACCTGAAACTAAGAGCTACCAAGACCTACTTGAATGGCACTTGCATGATACATCCAAAGGCATTTCGCAGATTCAAACCCGGGATATACGGTCTGCGACATCCGGAAGTCCTACCCACTAGGCTACCACAACCTTAATTTATTTAAGTAATTAATTTCGACTTTATTTGACCAAAAATCAATACGATATTATATGTACTTCTGAATCCCAATATTAACGATACATTGGTCAAACTTGATAAATTTCTATTTATAAGGTGTGACAGCTTAGGGAAAGTCGGGGAAGTTGTAGGTGTTTATGTACACCATGACATTAATGCAGGCATCGTGGCCACCTCCCAAGATGTGTACTCAACTCAACCCGAGTATATCTTAGTTGAGCTCTCTGGAGAAAATTCCCCGAAAATTTTACCATGTGTTATATACCGCCCACCAAAACCAGGCTTCTGTTTAATTTTGAAACAGAGTTTTCTGGACTTAGTATTACATATAAGAATATTATTATCACGGGGGACCTCCGCATCGATCTAACTAGAGACTCCACAAGTAGTAATTATTTAAAAGGCTTTATTCATTGCAATAATTTGTATCTGGTTCCTTTTCAACCAACTCATCATACATATCATGGTGATACCTGGCTTGATCACTACATCGTAGATGATGAGGATAAAATCATCTGCGCCTCACAATGTCCTGTTCCATTTCTCTCGTCGCATGACTTAATTCACATTAACTATAAGTTTAAATTTTACAGACTTAGCCTTACCTCATTTATTTATCGAGACTTAAAATGAGTAAATCTTGATGATTTTCAACAAGATGGTGATGATTGGTCTTTTGTATTCTCCTCCAACAACATTGATGAGAAAGTTAAATTCTTTAACGAAAATATTCTCAACTGCGTATTCAATCATACTACATTACGTACAGTCATCCCATGCCGCCCTGACGCTACATGGTTGACTAAAGAGCTGAAACAGCAAATCAAAGAAAGGGGCAAGATTCATCGAGCCCATGTTAGATCTAGAAACACTGCAGTGTATGCTAGGTATATAGTTCTTAGAAATGCAATCAATCATCATGTAAAGGCTGCAGAGCGGGCCTAGTACGCTACAAAATTTGAAGGCCTTTCAAAGCCACACAACCCCCCGTTCTCACAACATTCTCTGATACTCATCATTCCATTGATTCCTTAGTGCCATTTTTACATTCGACATGTTACTCCAGGATTCATACAAAAATTCTTGTTTGAATCGAAATCAAAAGCGACTGGAAGTGACAATATATCTTCTTCATAGTTACATCAGAATGTCAATTCCAGTGATTCTCCCCGCTCTATCTGAGATTTCAACTTTTCATTATCAATGTCCATATTCCTAACTGAATGGAAATATAGCTTGGTTCGTCCCTTAAAAAAGATCAAAATCCCATCAAATGTATCATATTATTGCCCGATATCCATTTTATGTTTCCTTTCAAAATGTTTAGAAAAAATAGTTTACAATCAAGTCAATGAATACTTTGATAATCGGAATCTGTTTGACCCTTATCAGTCTGGTTTCCCTAAGTGTTTCAGCACCCAAAATGCTCTGCTTAAAGTAACTGATGATATTAGACTAGCAATAGGAAACAGAATGGTCACTATTATTGTTTTGTTTGACTTCAGCATGGCCTTCGATCGTGTCGATCATACTAAGCTTCTTTTAAAACTTAAATCACTGAAATTATCTTGTAGCGCCTGAACTGGTCTTACCTTTGTGGTAAGAAACAAGCAGTCAAGGGTCATGACGGAAAATTATGAGAATGGAATTCTGTTACACTTGGAGTTCCCCAGGATTAGGTTCTGGGGCCACTTCTCTTTCCAATTTACATTTTAGATTTACCTCAGCAACTGAAATATTGTAGATATTTGCTCTATTCAGACGATTTACAGGTTTATTAACACTGTAAACCCCAAGATATAGCAGAGACCGTAAGCGAAGTGAACTCTGACGTGCAGAAACTGCATTCTTAGGCTGCATCAAATAATTTAATTTTAAATGGTGACAAAATTAAAGCCATAATTATGGGAGGCACATTCATGCTTCAGCGTATTGATATTGACCTAATTACAAAAATAAAGGTTAATCAACACGGAATCCTCTATTCCAATTATGCTCGTAATCTAGGTGTCACTATTAGTAATAATATTTCCTGAACAGATAATGTATCCCAAATTTCAAACTAAATAAATTCCACTCTATATCAGTTGAAAATTCATAAGCATTTACTTCCTATAGACACCAGAAAGAAAATTATTTCCACGTTGATTTTTCCACATCAGGATTACTGCTGCTTAGTTTATTATGATATCACTGAAGAGCTTAACCTAAAACTCCAACGGCTAATGAACTCATGAGCCAGATTCGTTTATAACAAAAGAAAATCTGAACATATTGTGAGAGAAGAGAAAGTGAAAAGAGAGAAGAGAATGGAAAGAGAAGTGGCCCCTTCCTACGAGAACTTGGGTGGCTATTAATAACTCTTAGGAGAAAATATTTCCTGGGACTTTATTTTTAGATTATTCCGTAATCATAAGCCAGCCTACCTGCTTGATTTGTTTCCTAAAAGACAAACAACTCCATGTTCCTTAAAAATTAGACAAAAAACTTATTTTTACTAGCCATCACACAAGAGCAATGAATATGAAAAATCTTTTGTTGTTAATGCCATAAAATTATGGAATTTCCTACCTACGAGCCTAACCTGTACGCAATCCATACTTTCTTTTAAAGAAAAATACAGGGAATTTCTATTTAAAACTTTTTATAATTAAGTCATTCCCACCTTTGTATATACTTGTAAAATATATATGTAATATAGAACATTTCCATTTATGTATATATAATACGTTATTTAATTGCTGATTGTCTTGTTAAATGCCGACTGGTGAACAAGTTTAATTTTTATTGTTTTTCTAAGGTGGCATTGCCACAGAAAATATATTTAATGTATTATTATTATTATTATTATATTTTAGATTTCTTTCTTCGAATGTTATAATTAATTCACTGGCACCTGAGATGCACTCCCGTTTCTCAATCCAATCTTATCATTAGCGAGGAAGTCGTCAGTATTTTCCTCCCAAACTCTCATTACAATTCAATTCAAAGTCTGGGAAGCATAAGGAATTTATGTGTGAAAATATTATAGTCCCAATGTCCTAAAAAGTTTCCGCTTTTCTCTGAGTTGCTCTAAGAATTATAAGAGTATACGCAAAATACACGAAAAAAATTCTTTCATGCATTAGAACAAATTTAGCCTCGGCTTTTCCATTTCTTCCTAAATTATTCAGTTTCTCTAATTCGGGCGTATCATACGTTCCTAAGTCCTTCTAAACCTTCACTATCCAAAGCAATGTTCTTAATCCAATACGTTAAAAATGATATATTATGGATGAATATTATCATTATTTACACCATTTAAGAGCATTGGCATACCATCTTTATCGCATAGGTCCTCACCATCTTTTATCCAATCAGTTTGGGCCACTTTTAGCTTGATCGATAATGATCATGACCAGTTGTAATTGATATGGTCAACTCTTATTTTTCAACCTGAAAACAATCACTTCTCCGAGTAGAGCACGAATTATTAAATTTTTGGCACTAATTACAATACAACTCATCGTATGTTATCCTTAACGTAAGTTATCGTATCATTATCTGGGTTTGCTTTGTTTTTTTATACCTTCTCCTGCCTGACCCAAACTAAATTTCTTTTATTTTATTCACTACAACTCTCTAAGTACTTTACGCTAACTCTTCTAATGTTCAAGAAATCACTCTATGCCAAGAAGTTAGAAATTTAATCGGGTATTGAGAGTAATCGCTCCACTTTGGAAATCAAAATACCTATTCCAAGAAGTTACAGTTATGGAAAAACAGAAAAAAAATTTCTTTCAGGCAGCAGGTTGCAATTGAGACTGACTTGTTTAAGAAAATCAGTTGGTAAAAGAAAGATTATGCGATTTCCAAAGAAGGCTTTTAAGACCGTCCCGGTAAGGAGAATAAGATTCAAAAGATACATCCTCTAGATTAAGGGATACATTTTAAAGTCTTTTTTCCGGAAAGCAATTAGAAGATCATAATGTGTATCATTATCAACTGATTTTTAAGTTGCAATGCATACAACTTAAAGATTACCTGTATAACTCTTTAATCCTACTTACAAAATTAATTGCACCTTAGTGCGTATAATGTAAAAAGTAACGAAATTATAAAATAAGCTAATTCGTTGAACAGCGAATATATATTCATAGTTTCCGATTACAATAAATTGTCCGGACAATAACTAACTAACCCATCATTTAGTATTATCCACCAGTAAGTACTGGTGATATTTTACCCAATACCACACTACACCGCAATGGTTCGCGGAGTAATCCGTGGATGTAGGTGCATAGACATGAGGCAAGCTTAGGTATCCTCAGTGAGGCAAAAGGATTTTAGCGCCAGCGCGATGAGTCCGATCGCCTCCCGGCGTGTCCGGGATCGTTTTTCCCGTCGGGAACACCCTCCCGAGGAAACAACCCCACGCACGCACTGCCATTATATTTGTTCAAGGTGCACGCATACAAACATAAATCGACATCGACCCGTCCTCCGCCACCCTGCCGAGACCGGGCTAGCGGGGGATGGGAGGAGGGGGGGCGCGAATCAAGTCCGACGATCGATATTAAATTATTCCAAGTTTCGGTTCATACCTCTGGCCGCAATAACGCGCCTCGGAGTGCGGGAGCGCTCGTTTCATGCGGGTCCGACACCTGACAGCCTTCCACCGTCACACGAGCCGCGCTGCCGGGGGAGTGGGGCGTGGGGGAACTGAAGGGTTGCCGGCGTTGCGGGCGCTTTCCCCAAATTTGCCCACACTCCCACAGAATTATCGTCACGCTCCGCTGCTCCGAGCTCCGACCTGCAGCTCCGCAAGTCACCGCAGACGCGGGGAGGAGTATACTATAACGTGAGGGCGTTTGCGAGCCGCAGCATCCCAAATCAAACGAGGCTCGCGATAGGGAGAGGCGGAAAAACTCTCAATTCCGCCTCACACACCACCACCACTTTCCCAAGAATTCAACGAACGATATTTTATTGGATGGGCGGCGGCAAACATTTTTACGGATCACCGAACAGCCGCGTAAAATTCCTACGACAGGACTGTTAGTTTTCACGAGCTTCCAACAGCCTATTATCACGGGAGAACGGATCTTTTTCATCTTCGTGCATTTGAGCAAGAATAATGGATCATCAGTGCCGTGAGCTCTAACACTCAAGAAATCCCATACATATCCACAGGTAAACTCAATCGGATTCTTTGTTTGTATATTTTTACCCGAATTTGTACTGTTCGCAGCAGCAATTAGCAGCCAAGGAACAGCCGCGGTCATGTTTTGCACGCGCAAGTAGATCCTCGATTGTCAGCACGGGACGTACGAGATCAAGCGCTGCGATTCAAAGGCTTATCCAAAGTAATTTTGGAGATATGCTAGAGCAGTTTTCCGCCATTTTACGGCACATTCATGCTTTAAATTAAAAAATACTTCGTCAAATTCAAAACTTTACACGTCATAATCTTGCGTTTCCGTGATGTTTCTTTTTTGACGCCGGCTACTTACGGCAATTGAAGACTGTCGAATAAATTACAAATAAACTTGCATTAAGTAAGTACATCTATAGCACTTCTTGGTAAAAAGTCGAAACTTTTGAGATTTTATCTGCCACTGGAGTATTTAAGCACATTTAGAAAATAGAAAAAGAACCCTAAGATAAAGATTTTTTAAAAGATTTCAAAAAGAAGTATTAAAACCATAAAGCAATTTAAATTAAGGAAAACAAATGGAAACCCTGATTTACGCCAATTGAGATACTTACTTATATAGAGGCTAATAAAATCTGAGTAAGCGATCATTGGCCAAAGAGTATAACATTGAAGATATTATTGGCAATTATATAGGTACTTATTGTACTCATCGAGTTCACCGTAAATATCAAATTTGTAAATAGGTGGAACCTACCATTAGGGAATACTTGAAAGTACCTTTTCAAGACAATATCAAGTTAAGCCAATATCAATCGGTAGATCACAAACACGATAAACGAATGCATGGTGATGAACTTTACCGTCGGAAAAATAGAGAAATAAAGATTGTATGAAATTGAGATGCAGGCGATACTCCGTGCTTGACAATGACCATCTGTACTGAAGCCACGGATGGCTGGAAAAATAAAACGTGGAAGTTTACTTGTGATTTTTCCTTAAAACGAAAAAGTAGTTTCATGCATTTTCGCACGCTGAAATCAATACTATTAAAATTCTGCGAAAAAGGGCAAATATTTTATCTCGATCCTTCTTTTAAAATTTATCACTTTCGTTTGGGAGAAAATGAAATCGAACATTTTACCTGCCATTGCGCACAAGGGGGTTGACTTTCCCCGATTCATTGAAGAAACGGCATTGAATGCCAGATAATTTCCAAGAACTCAGGATTATCCATACGCGGAATCCTTAAGCTCAATATCAGTTCCAGGTCTCCAGCTCTTTTTCAAAGAAATACGTACGTGACTACTTACATTGCTTTACATTCCCGTAATTCATGTAATGGTTTAAGAGTAACCCTGCACTGTTTTCTAAAGAGCAATATTCACTTATCTAAATACATAGATTCTAGTAGCGTGTATCTAGTAGCCAAGTCAAAAGAAGAATAGTTTTTGGATGTAATCTTAAAATTTTCTCCTGGGTCGAATATAACATGACACACAATTCCGACAAAAACTTACTCACCATCCGTTAAATTAGTATTGACATTTTAAAGAGAAGGTATAATCGTATTTTTCCCAATCACAACGAACGAGCTTTTCTTCGGCGATTTTTACCCACGCCAGGGGTACATGAATATAAATACAAATACATGAATTTGATACGTGATATGATGAGTGTCCTGATATAATGTTTTTCTCCAATGCTCATTCCTCTGTACTGTGCTGACAAGTGACTTATTTTTTACCACCTTCACCACACTTATTTTTACACATTGGCATGAGGCCATTTACAATCATAACACGACGAAAATATAATTCAGCATGAAGAAATGACATGGGTCTAAAATTTAATGAAAGTACAATAATTACACACTAAAGGTGTAACTTTTATATATTGGTCAGTTTTCTACGGACATTAAGTCAAATTATTCCCTGGTCATTCAACTCTATTGGGAAGGAAAAAATATTATAGGCTGAATAGCTGAATTTGTAGTCAGAGCGATGGAGGGTAGTACAGTTCTCTTTCGCCATTTACCACCATTGACCAGTAGGCGGGTCATCCTCCGATATGAATAATCAATGTCGACATTTCAAAACCATTTCGCAATATTCAGGGCACGTACTGCGGGCTAACAACCTGAGCTGCTCTCCTCTGGAATCCATTTAACTTTGAAATTGAAACTTCCTTCACCTCCGGTGGTAGGAAATTCCTAGGATCCCTTATCAAGGCCAAAATTCTTCGACTTCCAATGCCCATCCCTCCATTCCTCACTTTCCCATGCGAAAGAAAAATAAAAATGCCCCACTCATTTTGAGCCCTTATCCTTCGGATCGCCATTGATTTCGTCTTTAGTTCCCCTCCTCCCCCCTCCACCCCTTGATACCCGTTAAAGCTCGGGGTTTGGGGGAATGGGGGGGTTCAGGCAGACCAGGGTCCAGGTGGGCCCCTCGACTCCCACCCGTCGATCGTCCGACTCCCCTGTCACTGTTGCAAACTCGCCCCTGAAACTGAATGGAAAAGCGGCAAATGAAAGTGGCAGGAAAATCGTTACCGCGCGAAGCACCTCTAGCTCCCCTGCCACGTTCCCACAATGGGAACGCTCGAAGAAATCGAGAGGCGACGCTGGTTCGGGTCTTCCCCCCTCGAGACGAAATCGTTCCGATGCCGGACAGCATACCCAATTAAAAGTTAGGTTTCAATTACCAGGCCTCGAATTTCAAGTTCCCCCTTAATCGACCTTAACATACGTGGCAATGTTTTTGCAATGTTCTCTCACTGATTCCCCGCTATCAGCGTCAAGAGTGTTCTACCAACGCTTGCAGTTTTGTGAGCAGTCACTATCTCTATGCTCGATCTATAACTGATATTTTAACATCTGCCACCTGTCTTCTGCCATTCAAACTACTTGCCATTACTGTTTACGCTACTTCTTAAAACTATATCAAACCATTAATGGTCATCATCATCAACAATCCTAGGATTGGTTTGACGCAGCCCTCCACTCGATTCTTCTATCGCCAAACCTCTTCATATCGACGTAATTTTTCTCTTTTACATCCTTCACAACTTGTTATATATCATGAAAAGATCTAAGAGTGGCGTGGTAGCCCAGTGCAGAGAATGCTGAGCTTCTGACAAAGTGTTCCCCGTTTGAATAGATTTGGGAAAATCCAGGGGCTACCTTACCTGTCCGGGAAACCACAAACAGCACAAGATCTGATCTTTCCCTTCCCTGATGAGCGTATTTCACAATCCCCGGTCCTTTATACGAACTTATTGAGTAATACTTTACCAACAGGACTAACTCTCAGGTGGAACATATGAATGGTTACAAACCACTATGCACATTAAAGTCAATGAGAAAAATTTAAGGGTTGGAAGATGCCTGTTAACAGGACATAAGAAAATATTTCTTCATTATTGGAATGGAAGCGCTTTCTGCCGTAGCAGCTATTTCTTTTTTAAATGACAACAGTTATGAGCAGCAGTCACCAAAATTACTGATATAGCAATATTTTTAATCTCATTACAATTTCCAAGCAATGATGTCAAAAGACAAAGCTGGATCCTTCAAAGTCAACATTTTACTAAAACGAAGTTATCCAAAAAAAAAGGTATTTACGTCAAAATGTTTATATTTGCTACTAAAACAGTATCGATACAAATTGGGTAAATTATTACATATTATCAGTGAAAACTACGATATCTAAATTTCAATCACGTCATACGACATCAGCGCATCCTACTGAAGTTCATTTCACTCACACAATTTATGGAATGAAAAGAAAGCTAAGAATTGGTGCTTTCCCGGCGTATCTGCTTCAAGAAGTTTTCAAACATAAAGCTCTTTCCCTGAATTTTCCCTCAATGCACTAATTAATGCTTCCTAGCGAGATCTATAGCATGAAGTTTACGCTTTAAGAATCTTTATGTTCCTTTCTCGACGAAGATGACGTTTTTGCAACTGGTAGTAAATTTCATTTCCAAAGCCCATCGGCAAGGGAAACTTGATTTACATACCTACCTGCATTTCTCTCTCTTTTTTGTTTTAGAATTGAACTATGCTAATATCGACTTGGTAAGCCAATACCCCAAAATAATTAACTATTGAGTGCATTGGGAAATGAAGACTCCCTCTCGTCAAGCCATTAATCGAAACTGAAGAGGAAAAGTTATAATTCTCAAGTTCCTTCCCTCCTCCATGTGAAAGAGATTTTACGTCCACTTGATCACAAGTGATTAAAGTTTATCTCTCGTGTACTTTGAACTGTCAAATAGAATGCCTTGATGCCGAGCTTAAGCAAAGCAGAAGGTGTTAACTTTGATAAGAATGAAGAAATCACCTTCTCCGATAAGAAAGGGGAAATAAGAGAGAAAGAGAAGCGCGATGACATTCACATTAAAAAATTTTTTTTTAAATTATCAAATCGAGAAGTTGATGCAGATAAAATCCTCGGAAATTGAATACCGTCAATGAGAATGTTTTACATCATCCTGAGAAACTCTCTTAACTTTTACAATGGTTCCATAGGAATTTAACTAGGACATGACCTCAATTCCTATGCTTTTAATAGAGCACGAAAAAAACTGTCCTCCAATACTTCTAACATGATACACCGCATTTGGACTGAATACTGACGAGTCGAAAAGCCAAGCTGTCAAGCAATATTTCCGCCAGCTGATCCAAAGATTTCGGTTGAAAAATCTGCCTCAAACACGGATGCTATTTCTTTCTCATAGAACTTTACCAAGGGAAAAAAATGCCACAGGGCGAAATTGTCTATCTACATAGGCTTACAAAATTTTATTTTTGCTACCAAAACAGTATTGCTACATATATAGCCTACTCTTAACGAAAGGCGCCAAGGGGACCACGGCTTATCGTCCCATCCGACGGACGGAGTACTGTACTTGAAATGCCCTCCACTAGGCACTCAAGTGGGGACCGGTTTTCCACTGAAAATTCCGGAATCGAACCCGGGCCCTCGGGATGGGAGGCCAGTACTCTAGCCACCACACCAACCCGATCCCCAGTTTTCTATGATGAAACCCATATTATTTATTTGGTAGACCCTCTTTCAGCAAAACGTTAATGAAACTAAAATCCGCAATTTGTGTTGTTGGTTTACAAGGGGAGTTTACCATCTTAATCGGCAAGCTTTTACTTAATGTTTTTCGTACGCCAGAAATGTCGAGGAAACCGCTCATAAACATCATGCTGAGGTGTCGCATTAAAGCCTTAAAAGCGTGCGACTATGATTCAGAATGAAATGCAAAAAACTTGAAAACATCATTTCTTTCGGGAGCAAGCGGTGTAGGGGGGCTTATCGTCCTTTCCGTTGAAGAATGCGTCCGGAGACACACATGCTTGCCTTCTTCCCTCCTCCTCCTCATTATAAGAGGTGAATGGTGCAGCACTTGGCAACGTTTTCCACACCTCTTGTAACTCGCCAACTTCTCGCCATGCCTGGATCATTGTCACCGGAATCAGAGAGGGAAACTTCGGGAAGTGTTGGAAGGTTTCTCCCTCGCCTTTAGTTGGTAAGGACTTGGCAGTTGCTCGAGACTTTTGGGTTTCATCTCTAACGATTTATAAACCTTGGAGAGTTACCCAGGAATTTCCAACAAAATGCTGGAGTTTGCGAAGAAAATACTGATACCACTTTGTGAGTGTCGGAATGTAAGAGCGCGGGTGAAATCTGATTACAAATTTCAGCGTGAAAGTAACATAGCAAAGAGCTAAGCCGGAATGAGCGATCGCCCTATTTTGTAACAACCGTTGAATTATTTTATGGTTATAAAAGCCACTTCCGTTGTTGAATGTTTTTTTCACTCCTTATAATTTATACTTAACATTTAAAGTTCCAACAAAAGTAAAACTTCTGTTTTTAATACATATTAACTTTCACTTTCTCTTGCTAGAATAATTTTTACTCGGATATATCAGAAGTATCATCAATTTGTGATTGGAATAGGTAACACACTGGCTTACGAGTCAAGAGATTGTAAAATACAAAAACGATACAGTAAGTCATTATAAACTTATGATGAATTTACTTGCCATGAATGCAACCATCGACAATTCACTTAGCTTAAAATGGGTATCGGAAGCGGGAAGGAATATGATGGGAGGGTCGTAAGTGAAATCAGTTGTGAATTTTAATGGTGATTTACGCTCATTTCTAGATAATTTTAGGCAACATGATGTGCCCCATTAGTATCTTTCTCAAGTATTTGGCAAAAGAGGATGGCCAATTTAGATTATATAACCATTCCAATTCAATGCGTCAAAAATTAATGTAACTCTCAAAGAGAAGGCCAGAGACTTCCACGATTTAACTTCCCAACCGATGGACAGAGTACTGAACTTGAAGTGATCTTCAATCAGCAATCAATTAGGAACTGGTACTCAACTTCAAACTTCTGCCACCGCCAGATTTCGAACCTGGGACCTCAGGATGGAAGGTTATTCTAGGTTTGCATACAATAATATTTTTTATGTGAAGTATGTGTGAGAGATTAAAGATACGTTTCTTAAGCCTTTATTCAATATTTCCGATTCAAACGGCGATCCTTCTTTTACTTTAAACTACAAGAGGCAGACATGAGAGCAGCTAAAATAGAAGTAGGCATTTATTATTCTCCATTTTGACTGCATGAAAAGTATTATTTCGTCAACGATCAGGTAACCGTAATTTCTTTCCTTAAATTGATGATCTGTGTATGAGCCATCATCAGCTAAAGACGCGAGTTAATGGCTAGTATCAGAGATGACTCTTTAAGTTGAAATGCTTGTCATAATTAATCTTTGCTTTATTTTTGTACATTGATTGCAACATTTTAACAAATTACAATCCCATAATGCAGCATGATTACTGACACAGTGTACTAATTCACACATGCACTTATAATTTGCTACAAAACATACTGTTGCATTAAAAGTAACCGTCACTTTGTATCGCTCAACATAGTTTTTGTAAGCTAATAAAAAACAATTTTTAGTTTTACCACATTTAAGTAGAGAGAAAAAGAGAGAAAAAGGTCCAATGAATAGAGCACGAGGCCACCTCACTCAAGAGGAAAACTGATGGCTATTTGTTTTAAAATTCCACGCGAAAAGGCAGAATAGAGCAAGGAGTTTCCTAATTTTACCTACAAGAAATAATCCTTCGAATATAATATTCAAATGCCATCAGAATTCTGATTTTCAAATATCATGTGCGCTAGTGCCAATTATTTCTCAATTTTCCCCCTCCTTTCAAAATGCTCTGAAAACAACTTTAATGTAGGATTTCGCGGAATTTAAAAGAAAGGAAATTTCACGAGTCGAATTGGAAGTACACCAAGCCTCCGTTTTACCTTCAGTACAGGTATCACGATGCATTGCTTTTTAGCATTATTTTAGCGGTATTGAAGTTGGTATAGCAATTTAACATTGTTGGATGAGATCCGGAAAGTTAATTGGTTAATTAAACCTATTAGAGTTACTTTCTGTTTCGGGAGAATGAAAGAAAAGGCAGCCACTTCAGTTTACCTCCGTTCTTGACATGACTACTGAAAAAAACTTGATCCATTGTTGTTCTTTATCAGAACCGATAACATCGAGACAAAGGAATCGATTTATACCAATGTTGATTAGAGGAATATTTAAAACTGCGTATCTCAAACAGGGTGATAATGCTTTAAGCTGGCCGAATATTACGAACAATCTTTTAGCAGTGCCGAAAAATATTTCCCTGTGTTAAGACCTCTTTCGTGATAGTCAAATCTTATACTCCAACAAACAGCGTACAATATACTTGGATGTTGAAATAACGCTGCCATCGGGGAAAGTCAATTGGGCCTCAAAATAGTTAATCAATGGCTTTAAGTTTTCCTATATATAGTTTCCCGCCCCGAAAAATATATTTTTTGGCTCATGACATTTCGTGCATACCCTTCACCTACCATTTAATGTGCAGAACATCAAATTGTCGAGACTTAGTGTGTGGCAGGATGAATTAAAAACTGAAATTTATACAGGGAATCCAAAAACAAACTGAAAAGTTCAGTCAGAGGGCAAAAAATCTGAGAAAAGCGATATAAGTCAAGTCTCATCAAAATAGAGGCATTTCTAAAGGTCATTCGATCAATATTCGCTAGCTTACTTCCGCAAAAGCGCTGTGATGAAACATGAAGTGTTGGCGGTACGAGTTTGAAGGCGCTAGGGACTATATTTGTGAAAACTTACGCCGGCATTACAGTCAATATGGAGCAAGTGATGTGCTTCAAATGCGCCATGCATATCCGAGTGCACTTCACAAAACAGCATTAGTTTTTTTCGAACGCATTAAAACACAAACGGCCTATGTTGGATTTCCCATTATTTTGAGATGAATGTATGATTGGAAGAAGAAGGGCTTTTCGAGCAACGCCTTAAATGAAATGAAGAAACATCTTACTTCAGGTGCATTCAAACAGTCTGTATATATTTATAACCTAAGTTGTAGGGCAGGGAAACACGGTAGATCACGGTGAATTTATCAAGTTTGCCGGAAGTTATACTTGCAAGCAACTTTGCTGGTCAACAGCGATCTTAAAACCTTCGATGCTGGAAATATATCACTTACTTTGAAAATACGACCTGTTTTCGTTGGCGTTTAACTCGATATCAGGCTACTTCTATAAATATACTACTATGGTCTAACTCGTGGCGTATACTTACTTTTTTGCTTATATATCTCCTGTTCATTATAGTAATGAATTAATTCTGGCAAATCAAGATATATAGTATATTGAAACATATGTATTTCTTAGGCCTCACTCTGCTGCTTATTGTGAGCACCAAAAAATATTTTAAGAGGATTATCATCCGATACATATGTTTTCAGAGACGGTCTGCAGCAGCAAAACAGTTGGTCCATGTCACCATACAACACATATTAGTACAACTAGAATGACGGGTATCACATAGTTGCATTGTAAAGCTCTCTGTATTTCGTCTGATGTACCTCATTCCTTGCTTCCAGGAAAACCTCTGTCAACTTATTAACGTACACAACCTGACAAATATAGTTTCCCGCCCCAAAAAATATATTTTTTGGCTCATGATATATTTTGTGCATACCCTTCACCCACCATTTAATGTGCAGAACTATAATAAAAAAATAACAAAGTACTGAAGAAATCAGACTCTTCTTCAAACTTATCTTTCGGACAATGGAGATGAAGATGCCCTGGCACTATTTAGGCTCGGAAGAAAGTAAAATTTGAACAAGATTCAACTTATTCCTATTCCTCTAATTTTACTCAATGAAATAATTTCGCAAAATATTTCATTATAAAAAAAACTAAATTTATTAAAAACTTTTTCAAAGTATTAACCTACGTAATAACTCTTAGCCTATGGACGTTGAATACGCTTTATCTCTGGTAATGAAATCATATCCTTTAAAATGAAAGAAGGCTCAGGGACTAGACGGTAATCCTCAGGCCTAGTCTCTAGTTCAAAGAAGTGAACGAAATCTTCATTATTGGCTGACTTTCAGCGCCGACGATGCTCTGTATCCAAAGCATTCATTTTCAAGCAAAAGTATAAATAATATTAAGAAATGAGGACAAATATCAAATTATACTAGTCCGTGCTTCTGGAAATCTTCATTAAGAAACCTATGTCTTGATATTAATTTTGCATGCGATTCGAGAGACAGAAGACGCAGAGAAATATATGATTAGATACAGAAAAAAATAATGTGCTTCCAGGAGTGAATGATGAAAATAAAATGTATACGACGAGCGTGTAATGAAAGTCCTCCTAATGAATCACTAATTAAAATTAATGAAGAAGATAGAGTCAAGAGAGAGGTTGCATGTAACTCTGACAAGACAGAGAAGATAGGTAACTAATTGGACGCTTTTCGGAGCCAAGTAGTTTACAGATTGATATGCAAAATTAAACGAAGAATATTAATGGCTAAAATGAATTAGCAAAGTAAAAGAAAGAAGATAAACGTAATAGTGGAGACAGCATTCCTTAGCCAATACTGGTAATGATAAATCATATTGTTCTACTTACACAAATGTAATTTCGAGGAAATATAAATAATCTTATTAAATGAATCAATGCATTAGCATTTATCGCCAAAACGAATGCTTCTTCGTCAATGCTGGATTTGTAAAACAACATTCGATTTAAAATACGTAAATGTTACTGGATTACAGAGAGTAATGTATTTTTTTTTGTTAATTATAGCACCTTGTTTTCATGGGATAAAAGTTTGGAAATGGGAATACACCGGTCGATGATCAGAAGTATGATATATACAATACTACATCGGATAATCTTGATTTGATTGGTACACTACCTGTTACATATTTACTTCTGCCACAGCGGTAGTTATTAGGGGAATTTATTGACAATTAAAGTCATTTGCACCATTGAAGAGAGTACCAGCGTCGACCTCTGCCTTCTCTGAACGAAAAATGTAAGGTAGTTTTTCGCATTTTAGCTCATTTTTGGGAAAAAAATTTCCTAAAATTCCTTAAGTTCACCATTCAGATAAACTAATCACTGTCGTGTGGGTTGCCTAACATCAAGGTTGGGCATACTTTTAATGACCATAGGCAATGAGCAAATGCTATTCCACATTTTTCTTCCGGTGTAAGGCGATGTAATTTTTCTTTGTAAACATTTAATCTCATTCACTACTGGGATCCAACGTCCACATTTTCTTAATTGAACTGTCATTCTAAACACATAACTGGTTTACAATTTTAAAGAGAAATAATAGGAGATAGAAACAGAGAAGTGATTATTAACAGGTTTCCAACTCTGAAGTCTCTGAGATCGGAGACATCGTCGGACGAAGAGAACGCAGATCCTTCTGCATTGGATGATGATGCGGACACTTCACCGCGTAAGGGTGGCGTAAATGGGCAAGACCACAAAGCCACTTTGATGGCCAACAGACAAATAAATGTTTGTTGTGTTACGGTGGGTAAAACGCAGGTCTCGCGATTATGATCCATAGAAATAAAATGCGTGAGAAATGACTTGACAACCATAGTGAGGAAATATAAAAGAGAAGTATTCACGCTGACTAATATAAACTGCAAGCTGGGAAAGGGAAATTTCTGCTATGAACAAGAGAAAGCTCTAAGGACGGCAATCACAGAGGACCGGCCTCACATGTTTCATATGAGAGCTACGTAGACAAGAAGGATAAAATATTTGATTGGGAGAGGTCAATTATCTGCTCAGAAACTGGAAGAGATTTTATTCTTGCGCAACAATATGTAGTTAAAACGTGGAAAGCGTGTAAATAAAACCGATTGTCACATTAGAGGCCATAAATTTTCATGGAGCTAACTTAGGAAGAAGCTCCTCTCCAATAAATATTTAACTTATATTATTTTAGCCTAATTCTCATTTGTTTTTCAAGTACTGCTTATTTTTACAGTTTTATACTGAAACCTAAATGAAAATAATTCGTACCTGAATGAATTAATTAAAATGAAAATGTAATAGCTGCGCGAAAATTACTTCGATGAAAATCCGTTTTCAGAATTTTATAATAAGCTTCAATGTGAAATCATGTGTCCTGAATTTGTGATTGCAATATCGATTGGTTTCTTTTGTCTACTGTGTCTATATAGCCAATGCAAACTATAAAATAGATTCTCTTTCCAATGGATTCATTATGTTCGAACAGGTTGATTTTTATCTTGAAATATGTTTTTTTTATATTAGAGACTGCTTGTCTTTTTATAAAAATGAAAATCACTTTTACAGCTACCAAATTTGTACTTTTTTAATTTTGTCACTGGCCTCCAATTCATTTGGTAAAAGCCCACAGTGATATAAATTACATATCTGGAACATTATTTTTCTCTAGTTCCTCCCCTATATTTTTAGTAATTCCACTTAAATCCGTCAAAAATGACTGCGGAATATGATACAGTAACTTTTTCTGATTTATAAGTATTTATAATATCAATTTAGAGTTTCACAGTCGAGGAACTATTCGTCCGCTAGTTTCTGTGGCATTGATTAGATGACTTCTGCATTCCGGATTTTCTGACACATTCGTTCTTTAGTAGACAACAGTTACGCCAACTGTCCTGCTGGTGTCCTCAAGTCAAGGATTACCAGTAGTTGATCCATGACCTGAGGATACCAGCAGGCCATCTGACGAAACTTCTGTCTACTAAGCAACGAACCCGGACGAAAACCGGCTAAGAAGAATTCATCAAGGAACTAATCCCGGAGCTACGCACGAAACGGCCCCATAGCTCGCCGACCACTTCTCTTAGAACTAATGAGGTCCGTGGGATCTAATCTGTGTTTTCAAGTCTCTTTCCGCATTTATAGACGCTTCAGACTGGGAGTAAAGGTGCAAGGATGGGAAAGAAAGAGAGGATGGAAAGAAACCCGGCGTCAGCTTAACGCCAAAATTCACGGAGTAATGTACTCGAATGTTCTCCACAAGACACCGAAGTAGAGGCCGGAAGACCAATGAAAAATATCTTCCTCGAGAGGCCAGTTCTATAACCATTGCACCAACCAGACCCCATCAGTTGGATTCGTTTCAGCCTTACACCATTTAAGTCTTGTACGTGAGTGGCTTGAACTAAGCAGTTCCGGTGAACTACAGAACAAACTACAAGTGGTGCTACCCGTGGTGGACTATTCCAGGAACTATATGCTCTGAGGGAGCTTAGAGCAGCATCGCCGTGTCGGCGACATCTCCTGAAACAAAGTCTGTAACTATGTTGTTCACCTAGTTCACTGAAGTGTATAGTTCACCTAGTTCACCGAAGTGAATAGTTCACCTAGCTAACTGAAGTAAATAGATCACCTACTTCACTGAAGTGAATAGTTCTTTTGGAATCGTTCGTTTGTGAACTGCCCATCTCTCGTGTCGAGGGTTCAAAGCTTTAACGTCCCATCCAACGGAAAATGTACTTCCACTGCAGAAATCTCCACACCACAGAACTCAAGTAGGGGCCGGCATATCAATGAAATTCGCCAATTCCAATACACCAAATGCACCAATCCAAACAAGGGCCCCAGTATGCGAGTACTACACAACTTGATCCCATCTTGTGAAGCATTCAAAACATCCCAGTAGCCAAAATCCCAGGTTTAAAAGATTGGTTTCGAAACATGAGGCTCGTTTGCATAATGGAGAGGCTGAAGCATCCTTTTTTCCACATACAATATGGGACAGCAATACAATATGTTCAGGGGTACACAGTATGTTCCAGGGGTAAAAATAGGATACTTAATATTGATTTTTGCCTGCATTTTGTATGCCTACATGGAACTTTATGTAAAATAGGTCATTTTTGTATATGATCTGATCTAATATTTGCATACGTGAATAAGTCGTCTTAGAGTAAGAGAGCTATTTTTTTAACGGCACTGATGCACTAAAAAATACATTCAGACTAAGTCGTAAAGCCAGATTATAAGTACCTATGCACTAATCACAAGTAGTTGCATTATTGCGAGTGTACACAGACTACAGCTGAGTTTTTCTACACATCATTCGTAAGAGAAGCAATATATCATGACATAAATTGAACAAGGCTGGCAAAATATACTACATGAGACAGATGGCTTGAAAATATAACGCAAGGATTTTATGACTCCTCTGAACATGAGTTTGAACTGAAGCTTCATTCAGAAGTGCTGGACAAGACGAGCCTCGATAACATTAAGATTGTGACTTCAAAGCCCTGACAAATTCTCACAACTCTTCACCAGAGTAGGGATTGGTGGAAACTTAGAAGTCAAAACTTTCAAAGTTTCTCGGCTTGGGAGCTCCGAAACCTTCATGAATAGCACGGCGGGTTTTCCGAATCGAGTACTACAATTTTGTTCATTTGATTCATTTTTTTCTTTTCAAAACTTCAAAGTTGATAATATACTAAAAACATAAAACATCTCTAAAATTGAAAGGTATTTTACAACGCCACGAGAAAATGTTGCAGGATAAAAAAATTCACAGATTTGAAAAGGGAAAACTTGAGAAAATTTGCTTGCTCAAAATTGCCTCCATAATTTCCGGAAAATCAGTCATTGAATGAGATATAGTTATTTTACCATAGAGTCATAATACAGAGTCATTTTACAATTGGATGGGATAAAGTAATTTCATAATACTTATCATAAATGCTTTATTGGGCAGAAAAGAAGTCGTCCTTTAAAAATACACATTTTATGTCATTATATTATTGTATTTCCTCTAATATTGTGATATTAACCTTCGAAACAAACAACCCCATTTTATTTAGCTCGAGGTAATCACCATATTTTCCGTGAACCCATAAACTTGGAGGCCCACGCAGTAACCTGACGACCCATATGTTGTTCGCCGCTTCGTTTTGGGGATGAGAGTGACTTCCAAAAAGCGTGGGTAGCTCGCAAGATTCCTCTTCCCCTCAAATTACGAGTCCAGGGGAAACCTTTTTTTTGTTGTTGCCTCAACCCGAAACAAAAATACTTCGTTTATTTTTTCATCCCCACTCCATATCTAATGTATTTCATATGACATCCTCGGGGCTGTAGTGGGAGCCAACGGAAAGCCAGTCTGGAAAACAATGCTCTCAACTCCCACTCCGTTTCTTCCCATTTCTTTCGGTACATATATATTTTACCACATGCCTTCGTTGTTTCCCAGTTGCTTCCACCACTTTAATTCTCTTACTTTCCGTTTGCTTCGGTTTTTCTGCCATTCCTCCCTCTCCTACCCACCGTTCCGCGCAACGAACCCCACCCCTAACTCCCTCTCGATTCTTCCTTCCCCGTTCGCCTTCCCCTCTCCACGCTTGCCGCGTCCAGCAACGGATCCCCGGCTCCAACTCCACCGCCCCCGCCTCCACAACTCTCCCATCTCCCCTCCCCCCTCCTTCCGTCCCTTCCCGCCCGCAACGACCCGTTCTCCCAGCCTCCCAACTTTCCCCTCTCCCTGCGAGAGGGCACAAATCAATCAATTCACCCCGACTCGTAAGAATGCGCCGATACCAATACCTCCTCACCTCTCTCCCACACCTGCTCTGCTCCGCCCGAAACCAGTTCGTTCATCTTCCTTCCCTACGTACCTTTCTCCACCTCCCCGCTTGCGTTCGATGGCTTCCCTCTGGGAATCGGTTCATTATAGCCCCAACGAAGGTGGCGAGAGCGATAATTATATTTCAGGACCATAGGATTGCGTGAATCGTTTTCTCTCACCTCCATAATCCCTTAAGGATACGCAGTGAAATTGAACTGTTACTAAAAGTTGTTAACGAATGAGTGTACATTTAAAATAACCATGATTATGAAGAGTTGTACCAGAAGTTTCTTTGAGTAGGTGACCGACAGTTGAGTTCATTTGCGCTCATCAGTATACGTAACCTAGTAGATGTAGACATTTTCCGGGGGGAGATCGGGCTGGTGTGGTGGAGAGTCCTGACCTCCCATCCCGAGGGCCCGGGTTCGATTCCCTGCAGTAGCGGATTTTTCAGTGGAACACCGGTCCCCAGTTCAGTTCCTAGTGGAGTGCATTTCAAATTCAGTACTCCATCCGTCGCCGGGTAACGTTCGTCCGTCGGATGGGACGTTAATCCGTGGTCCCCTCGGCGCCTTTCGTTTACAGTAGGCTAATGCCGACGCCGGGTTTCTCTCCACCCTTCATCCATTCCCTGAAAACTCCTACCACTACCCAATTACCCACCTATCCTAAATGGCACAAATGACCTCAGCTGTCGGTCGCCTCCCCTAGACAACCAACCAACCAACCGACATTTTCTGGAGAAAAAAGAACTGCATTAACCTATTCATAAAAGAAAGGTTAAAGGGGTCCACGATTTAACATCCCATCTGACGGCTGAAGAACTGAATAATAAATTTTCTGCGCACAGTAGTCTAGTAACAGTTTATTATGGAAAATGTTGCCACATCCTCGATTTAAACCCAGTCCACCAGAATAAAACACTTTTACTCTGGCTAATAAAACCAGGCCAGCCACAGAGATAATGACAGATACATAAGAGCGGAATACCGGAAAAGGAGAAAACGAAATTTATTTAAATGCAGAATGATTTTTCCCAACCAACAAAGCCCTTTGAATGTAAGATCAAAGAAAACCTACTCCGAAATTTTAAATATCGTATTTCTACGGCGCACCAAATGTCAAGAAAACTTTTCGAGAAAGAATTAATTTAGTGAAGACCTTTGGATCCATCAATTTCAAAAAAGAGCTATTTTGCTTAACCAATCCGTAGAATTCCGTAGAATCATAAAAGTTGTTCAGGTTATAGTTAGCAACTCGTCTCGAAAAACAAATCTACCCTGAAATGAAATCTGATAGCTTAATTCAGAAATGAAAAACTCGGCACTTAAAAGGACCCCGAGAGGGCAGGCACCTCAGTCTTCAAGATTCTATCGCGCAATGTAAAATCCGCTCGCTTTGGTATAGATGGTGAGAGATGATAGGCTTTGAGCAATTGTTCACTTTCTCAACATTTTATTTTTTGGCACCATTCAAATAAGTGGAATTATAAAAAGGTTTTAGATCACTTTTTGAAATATCAAATTCAATTATAATAATTTTAATGATATGTTAGAGACCTTCATATCCTCATCGCTTTCAACATGGATTTCTTTAACCTTTATCGGTAGCAATCGATCTGTGTTCCAGGTCACTTCTTTTCAAGTGTGCTTAGAAATGACATCATGTCTAGAAGATATATCTTAGAGTGTGTAGAAGCCATAGAAAAAACTCGTTACCTGGGTTGCAAAAGAATTTATGAATGTTAGTTCTACAGTCGGGTTGAGTGAAGTATTAGGCCCACAACACAGAAAAATTCTCCAATGAAACCTTGAACTGCTATGAATTAAAAATAACTGGTTTTAGAATGAACAAGTAGTTTTTCTGTATTGCATATTTAGAGAATCGTAGGGATTTCATAAGGACTCCTAGCGATTGGAAAACATGGAAACGAAATTTTAAATTTCAATTATCTGTGATTCGATGTCAAAATACCAATTTATCAACTGCATGTTAATGAATGGGTACTCCACTTGACATAACTAATGTAGAATTCGATGCATGGGTATTCCATTTTTTTCTTCTGATACGTGAATATTATGCTGCTGATTCATCAATGATTTATGATTTTTTATCAAACAAATATGCGGATGTTATTTTATTTTCCTTGCTTCTAATGAAATACTGATTCAAGACCAGAAAAACTAACATGAACTGCATATTATTACCGTATATTCGGTCGTATTACCGACATATATTAAGTCATTTACACCAATGGGTAGTACAACAATTTCGATAGAATAAGGAGATAATACATTGTTTACAATCGCTTCAATATCAGTCATGCATGAAGAGATTTTATATGTGACTACAGAATCACTAAAGGCCTATCGGTATAGTTTTGAAGTTATAAGATATTTCATGGTGTTTTACAGTATAGAAATATAATATTGCCTCTGCAGCAAGGACGGCTACTTCGGTTTTAGCAAATATAAGTCGTTAATTTAAACCATCGCCTCAATTTAAATTTTTGGTATTCCTGTCAGTCTTTATATGTTGCTCTGAATCACTTGTTCCTTTACTGGCAATTGAAACCCCCGCATGACCCATGCAACCACTAACCCATGACGCATTGAGCACATGTTCAATATTTCCCTCATAAAAAATTAGATATCCTTTCTCAAAATATTCATTAAAATTGCGATTAATTCGTAATGTCTATTCATATTCTGACATGTAAAAAAAATTGAAATAAATGTTGAAGAAATTGAAGGATGCAAATTACCATGAATGAGGAGAGTAGTTAATATTTTTTAAGTTTTGATAATTAGTTACCTAACTTGATAATGTAAATTCTATTACTTAAAACCGTAAACTACTTGTCTTAATATTGTAATACGACCATATTCATCCATTCATATGCAAATTAAAATATTATAATATTTGCTTAAAACTCGTATACATAAAAGGGAAGAGAAAGGATAAAACAGTGAAAAAAGGTAACAAATGAGAATACAAAGTGAAATGGGAATACATGAAAAAATAAAGATATACAGTGGAAATAAGAAAATAAGGAAGTTAACAAATTATTACAATACCCATAGACAAGAGATTAGACCATGTGTAAATTAATGTAAAATGTAATGTAATTAATTCTATTATTCCACTATCGATCCTCGAGAGAATCCCAATGGAATTCTTATGAAAATTCAGCCACGCTGTTTCGTTTAATTTACACCGCTTAAATATCATGATCTTTTCCGCTGAATCCGATATAAAAAGAATATAAGTATCTTGTAAACTAAGAAATCAATTGTGCCGCAATCAGATCCCGAAAAATAGTTAAGCATTCTAGTTGAAATCTCAATAGAGAGATAAAAAACCACCCTCATAGATTTTTTACCGCAATTTCCTGTCATTATTTTGATTGATACCGACTTCTTCACCAAAAACGCTTCATTAACGAATCCCCTGACATATTGGTCGTTATGAACCTTTAATTCGGTTATACAATGGCGTCAATGCTGAAGTATTGTTAAGATACGAGAAATCTCAACAACTAGATATATAATGTTAAGCTTGCCTTAATAAATCACTTAAATAATGTTACAACATGAAGTTAATAGTACAAATAACTAATTAGACTGCAGTAAGTTGCGAAAAATTTGATAAACGGCCATTAAATACGCAAGGAAGGGTTAAAATAGCAAAATAATCTAAAGAATCGAACAAAAACTGAGATTTAACTGTCAGGAAAATCACACAAACTGTCTCAGCCTCTTAAGTTAAAAGTGTGTTCCAAAATGAATCATGAGAACATACGCACAATAAGTGACACTGGAATCAATGATTATGATACTAGTAGAAGACTATTTAGTATAAGGTTTCTTATGCAACACCAATGTAACGTTTTGCAAGTTAAGTCCATGTAAAGTTTAGTGGAATTGAGTTTTCAGTAGCGATAATTTGAAGGCTTGCCTATAAAAGCTTTGACAACCAGAATGACCTTTAAATAACGGTGTAAAACCAAAAGTAAGAAAACTATGATGAAAAATTATCAATTAAATTATCAATTACTTTAAAGATGTCACGTTCTGAGTTGAATTCATACCCTCATCACTGAGGTATCATGCCTAAGCTTACAACGGATTCTTCATTGAAATGAGCAATCAGATATTCGGTTGCGAAGACTATCCTAAAGTCAGTAGGCAGGTTGGGCTCACAGAAGAAATTAGGTCACACTAAATCGAAAGGTCAAGCTTAGAGAAAGAAAGATGCGCTAAAACACTAAATATTACCATAGTCGTAGCAGAACTATCATATTCGGGGGCTATCACAAATATTTACGCTTGATTGAGGAAATAGCGGGCGGTGTTTTCCGCTGTGGTCGTCACACAATTTTTAAGCTTCAGATCCCATCAGAGGACGCACGTGGCGAGATGCTGAGGACGTTTATGAGTTCTCTCCCGTGCAAGTGCGGAAGACAAATGGCTGTTTCACAGCTGACGTGTACGAAGGAGAGAAGGGACGAGACGATAGGAAGGTCCTCAGGCTGATGAAGGAACGAGGGGGATCTGATTTTGTTTTAATTAGGAAGGAACTGCGTGACATGGCTGCCTGGGAAGCGATCGAACGTCCTCCCCCCAACGTGACACGTTATTTCGAAAGGTTGTATGGGCAGAGGGCCTTGTCCGAGGGATGGCAACGGATGAGCAAGGCTAGCCATTGACAAGGGAGCCGAAAACATCGGATGCCCCGAAGATGAAGTGATTCCCATCTAAAGTGACCATCCGTCGTCATGACAACATCCTCTGGTGCTGGTTATCCTCGCGCTCCGCTATTAAGCGAAGGTGCGTCATTGTGTATGCAGTATAATTGTAAGTCCTTCATTAACTTTTCATATTCAATGCATCATAATTTTATATGTGACTCATGGGCAATATCATCCACCATTAGAGCACAAAATGCATTCTTAAAACATTAAATTAATTTCGCATCCATAGTATTCCCAAAGTGTCCCCATAAACATTTCGAATGATCAGCATTTCCTGTTTTGAAATAGAGGCGAGAAGAAGATTAGAGACGGTGGAGTTTTATAGGTTTCCCTTTTAGATTTCCTCTAAGTTTGATGGTTTCTGGCGTCACTTTATGGAATTTACTTTCATTCATTATGAATGACAAAATGAAGTTTGTATTTCTACATTTATTTATCTCGCACTCCTAAGACCATGGTTACGACGATTAACGTCATTATAATATGCTGAAGTCTTCGGGTAAGTCTTGATGTCTTTTCCTCTAAGGGTATGATGGGATTAGGGAAAGTCGTAGGGAATGATTTAACGTAACACGTATCATTGGATGACGGCATTTTGGAAGGTTCGTTAAAGGGAGGAATATAAGGTAAACCGAAAAGTGATGGGGGGAGAATAGTCTATATTAGTGAAATGATGAGAGGGAGAAGTTATGCAGAGAAAAAATAATGTTTACATGACAGTATTCTGATACACTTGAATGTTCAGAAATGTTGAGAATTTTTTCCTTCCAACAAATCTTACCTAACCTAGTAGAAAACTAATTAAATACTTCAATGGTACCTGTACATAAAAATAAAATCTGAAACTTATAAATCAACAAACACTTCAACGCAAAACAAAGAACTCGAAACAGTTGTGACAATGAAAATAATGAGGAAGACCACGTGTCGGTAGATTCATAATGAATCGTTACCACCACGTAGCGGCCAAGTACATGCCAAACTTAGCTCTGGACACTCTTATTAGCTATACTTACTTCCTTAAATCAATTTTCCTCCAATAGAATACCCTGGATCGTATCCTATTCTATTAGTATTCACGCCATCAAGCAAAAATCTGTATGGTCCTGTCGAAAATTATCTTAAGTCTGTAGTAAAAAAAATGCTTAGGGAGTGTTTTGATTCTTTCTGTCGGGATTGTTTGAAGGAGAAGTACAGGGCTACAGAAGTTATAGCGGTGGTGAGTGAAATAAGGATATGCACTGTCCCCCGTAATTTTTTATGTTTTCGTCTACATCTACGTTATATAGCTACATCATTACATCTTCATCTACATTATGCTTACATCTACATCTACTTTACGGTAACTTTATTAGCGTAACTAGTCTATTAAATGAATTACGATGGGAATCATTGTCAGATCGCAGGTTGAAATTTACACTTAGTCTCTTAAATATATTCCGTGATAAATATTTTCAGTGATGACGATAAAAATATTTCGCGAACTCCAACTTAATATGGAAGACCATAATCACAAAATTAGAGAAATTCATTGCGGAACAGACATATTCGAAATGTCCTTCTTTCCTCGTACAATTTGGGATATGAATAGCGGTAAATATATCTAATACGAGTGTATCAATTAATAGCATAGGTAGTTGCATCTTGGTATAAGGAATTTAAGCTAACCAAATAACAGCATTATATTACTTGCATGCTTTGCTATTTTTATCTTTTTTTGAAAATTTAAGTTTAGCCTAGTATATTATTGCTAATTTTTATGCATGTTATGTAGTGCATGTTTGGTGAGAATTCACCCCCTGCAATACATCTTTATGGTGGCTTGCAGGGTATTATGTAGATGTAGATGTACGTAATACCCTGCGAGCCAAACCATGCACTTGGATCACCAAACATGCACTATTGACGTGCAACTAGGCTACATGGAGAAATCTATGAAGGAAATCAAAGATAATGCTTCAGAGTCATATATTCATGGGGAAAAATCAGCATGCTACGAATAGCCGATGGCATATAGTACTAATAACATCAACAGAAAGACATTAAAAGAAGACCCCAGTTAGTATGGAAAAGACATTGGCCAGATATCACTTAAAGATAATAGAAGGAAATTGAAGGTAATGGTACTATGCAGTAGAAGAGAGACCAAGATCAATGTTAAACTAGGGAAGCAAAAGGGGGTGAGCGGTGTATTGCTATCTAGGGATGTGAATTGCCATGGGCGTATCAAGAAGCAAATAGTGAGTAAAACATCCCAGGCGAGGAGGTCATTTAACCAAAAGAAGAATCCACTCAAGGCTGGAAACATGAGCGTGGAAGTAAGGAAAAAAATCAATAGAACATATGACTGGAGCAAGCTCCTTCGTGACGATGAGGCATGGGCGATGGCAGCAGCGAATAAATTAAGGCTGGAAGCATTCGAAATGTGCAGCATTCAAGTGGCAAACGAAGAAGCCTTAAGAGGTGTGGAAGAAATTAGAATGTTGCTGAGGACCTTAAATAGGAGTCAGAACACTGCGACATATCTTGAGAGTTAATGACCAGATGAAGAGGCCAATCGTTGGGAGGCAAGGGAAGAAAGGAACCGAAAGGTCTTGCATGATATACATGGCGCAAGTTGTTTTAAGGATGTAAAATAGAAGAAAAATAGAAATATAAAGAGGTTTGCTAATAGGAGAATCAAGCAAAGAGCTGCATCATTACAATCTTAGGATTTCCAACCCATGATGATGATCCAATTTTGAAACATTTGAATAGCAAGGGGGTATTTGTGTTCATGGCGACTCGACGGCATGGTATAGTTGCTCAAATAATTCGATTCTAGGCTATTATTTCTTATTGAAAGTGTATTTACCTAAACTTGTCATTTTATGCTTGTCAATGGTGCTCCCGGTTGATTTTGTGTTATTCTAAATGCAGAGAGCATCAAAAAAGTATGGCAACTATATTACCGGCCTCAAATACCAATTGTCTGGGTTCGAATCTCACCAGTGGCAAAGATTTTGTTCCACATTATTCCAATTTCTACTCGAGAGCTCTTTGTAAAGCACTTCCTTTACAGTATTCCTTCTGTGCATGAACTGTAAACCCTTGGCCGTATTCATTTAGAAAAGGCTAATGCCAATACATACTACGTACTATGCCATTCTTAACGGCGCAAATGATCTTAGCTGTTGGTCACCCCTCCTGATAAAATCTCGCAAATACACAAAAATTTACATATACACAACATTTTTTTTTAATGTTTACATCGAGAGAGCATCAATGAAATCAAAGAGAAGTCTTCTGGGTTCACTATTCACGGAGAAATAATAAGCATGCTTCGATTCGCTGATGACAAAGCACTCATAGCAGAGACAGAGAGGGATCTCAACAAGATTTAAGTAACCATGGAAAGGACAATGGCCAGATATCAGCTGAAGATAAATAAGAAGAAGACTAAGATATTGGTGTGCAGTAAGAAAGAAGAGGCCAAAACCAATATCAAACTAGGAATACAAAAACTTGATGAGGTGAAAGAGTTCTGTTACGCAAGAAGCCGAGTAACAAACGATGGATGAAGCAAGAAAGAAATAGTTAGAATAGCCCAGGCAAAGAGGGAATTCAATCAAAAGAAGAATCTACCTACAGCTGGAAATACAAGTTCATCAGAACATACATCTGGAGCAGGTTTCTTTACGGTAGTGAGGCATGGACGATGACTGCAGCGGAGAGAAAAAGAATAGAAGCATTCGAAATGTGGTGCTACAGAAGAATGATTAAGATCAAATGGATCGACCGAGTGACAAATAAAGAAGTCTTAAGAAGAGTGGGAGAAAAGAGAAGTCTGCTGACAACACTAAAAAGAAGAAGGGACAACTTAATCAGCCATATCGTGAGATACGATGGTCTGATGAAGACTATCATCGAGGAAAAAATGAACGGAAAAATTGGAAAAGGCAGCCCTCGTATGAGATACATGGAACAGGTTGTGAATAATGTGAAAGAAGAATTACGTCACAATGAAAAGGTTGGCCGGATGAAGAATCGAGTGTAAATCTCCATCAAACCAATCCTAGGATTGTTGATCAATGATTATGATGCACAACCAATCATATGGTGGCTAGAGTTCTGGCCTCCCATGGTCCCGGGTTCAAATCCCGGCCCTGATAGATTTTTCATTGTACTACCTGATAATGATATAGCACATCAAAACACCAGATTACTTTGGTATCAAAACCTAGGTCGCCATAAAAGTTTATCACAGAGGAAGCATTGCATTTTTTATTCTGTATTATGATGGAATTCCGTAAAATAACGCCTGATACCTCTTTTTTCACTTTAATACGCTAGTTCATGGGTTATCGCGTTTGGCTACGATCAGGAGTATGACTTTGATTTCGGAAGTAGCTGCACAGATGCGTTAAACCGAGGATTTCCTGCAGACTATGCTGAGGGAGATTACAACTTGGACGTCCATAGACATGGAAAGGAAAGAAGCTATACCAACTACTACAAACATATGAATTTTACCGTCCTCTATGCTAGGAACACGAGACAACTACCATTCACAGTATAAAAATATTCCGTAACGCGATAGTTCCGATAGTAACGCGACCCATTTAAGCGATAGATAATTTCCCTTCCATTTACTTACGATTTCAACACAAAATGTCCATGAGTCCAAATAATAAACATTGTTCGAATAACATCAAGATATTCCACAGAGAAAAAATAATTCCCCTAGACCGGGACTCGAACGCACACCACCTGACTTCCGGCCAGGTTCTCTACCAGTTGAACTATCAAGGCAACCTAATTCCCTTTGGAAATAATAAAGGCTTTAAATGAATTAGATTTGGACGGACTCCTGGACATTTGATTTAACTGTTCAAATAGTTCTTAAAACGGGATAGCTTTAACCTACTTATAATAATCGCTAATGTGTTCGATTAAACATTATTTCCCAACTGGACTGACAGTAATGAGCTCGTCGCCTCTTGCATAGTGATAAGTCGGCCAACCGTTGAGTACACTTCTCTTCAACTCCTCCTCCCTCACCCTTTCAAGTGCATACCCACTCAGCAAGCAGGTCGCGTCTCCAGACTGCATCGGCAGCTCCTGAAAAGCTCTTGTGCATTACATCATCGTTCCGCATTCACTGCACTCTTTCCTTGGGGGCAATGCATAAGTTACATCTCTGCCCTTCGCCTTTGAGTAATTACCTAAGAAAGCTATAATAATCAATATTACATTAGGGAGGAAAACGTTGGTTCAAGGAGCACATGTGATTTAAATATTTGGTTTGAAATAAGTGGTTACCACATAATCGTAATGCAAGATGATATGGTATGTATCCTGTTATTGTGCATAGTTTGTCGAAAGTGCTTACCGACTTGCTTTGATATTTTACTTATTTAAAATAAGTGCTGTGCGGGATAAATATATTTAAATAAAAAGATATTATTACTATATAATGTGGAGCAAAATATGGTAAGATACCGTATAACGTGGAGCAAGGACACTTTCCAGCCACTGGGGATAATAGTGTATTAGGCACTGGTAGACCACAACTAATGATTTGCCTGCTTGATCAATGAGGAATTTCCGTATAATTTCAATAATTACTTCCAGTCTCAGCGATAGCTTGGAAAGGAAAAGAATAGCGCTAAACATTAATGTGAAAAGGATAATACGTATTAAATTTTAGCGTGAATACAAAATTGACAGTGTAATACATTTTTATGTTTAACGCAGATAAAAAATTTATAATTAATAATTTAATTCTAACCATAAATAATTATTGCACTATATCTAAACAAGAAATACCATTAAGGAACAATGAGAAATAACCAAATTTTTACCCAAGTTGAAAATTCGTCAATATAAAGATGAACAAATGAAGGCTTAATTTTTTGCATAACTTTTAAATTCTAATATGATCGACAAAGAAAATTGAAAGACAGATAGACTTAAAAAAAAACATTCCCAGAAATGAATGACGGATTCGTGTTGAAACGAGCCAACAAATAAATTAAGACTTGATGAGCAAGCCAAATATGGACGGCGGAACCACTTTTGCGAAGTCGCCCCAGTGAGTTGATGGTGGCCAAGTGCAAAGCTCTCAATTTAGAGAAGAGCTTTCCGTTACACGGCTAATTACGCCATGACGATAGTTCAATGGCTTCACATTTTAAGACGAAATCATCCAATTATTTCCTGATCCTTCCCCATCCGGAATTCACTCGGTTTCTCCAAATTCCCGCTTGCAGAACGGTCTTCTTCCTGAGAGCATGTTTTTCTACAACGACGGCCCAAAGCTTCGAAGCAGTGAACACTCCACGTTCTGCACGTGTTGAGATTGACAATGGGCGTGCCTCGAGAGCTGTCGGTCGAAGAAACTCCGACGCCTCATTGTGGCCATCACCTCTCTAAAACCACTCCTGTCCCTTCTTCCCTAACGCTAACCAGATGGAGACCCTTAGTCTTCAATTATTCCTCACCCCTGGCCAATTAGGGACGAACTGCGTCTTCCAGGCGGAGTGTGTTTGGTGGGAGATTGCACTTTGCAGCTCAGATGAAGAGCGGGAGCGAATTCCATCTGGAGTAGAAAAAGTAGACGCTTGTCCGCGCTCATTCTTTCACTGATTACTATTTGAAACATATTAATAAAGGCCTATTTCAACTGCAAAATCATAAACAGGAAATAAGTAAACGGGCATCCTATCTTAATTGTACTCAACTCTTTTCCTGTGGTCCGATCACAGATTTTTGTGTGAGATTTTATGTTACCGTTATGCACAGTGTTTAGAAAATTACGAGAATGAAAAGGCTTCCTAGACCAGGAATCGAACCACGGAGCATTGGCTTGTCGGTCCAATGCTTAGAACACCACGCTACTCAAGATTTTAGTCTTAAAGATAAGGTTTTAGGAGGATTTATAGCCTCTTTGGTCCCCTTGCACAAGCGGTTAAACGTCCCTCAGAGGGTAGCTTTTTCCGGTAGAACTGTAGGTAATGATGTCTATTCCGTGTAATTTTTTGGCGTTAAAATAAGTAAAAAAATTATATTGTAGAGCAATTGGCACTGTAAACATCCTGTAAATCATGTTACCATATATTCATTGGTGGTTCATCCTCTTTTAGCCCTGAAGAAGTAAAAAATATATTTTCCGAAACGTCGGTCAAAAGTTAAAATATTTTTTCATTTAAAAAAAAGGGTCTAAACTCCCAAAAAATCATCCATATATGTTCGTATTTCCATCCCATCCGTGAGCGTACCTGATTTTGAATTTTCCGCCTTGAAATGCCAATTAAATACACTAGAATCCTCTCTTAACTTTCCTTTTTCAGAAATGAATATGGCGGCCACAAATAAAGTGACCTAAATTTCATCTATTTATCTTTTGCCCATGTTGCATTTTTTTCTGTTCATGTACACAATGTTAATACTTGAGGTGGTTCTTCATTATTATTCATGCGGTCATCCAAATGTTTTCCTTTCTCAGATAAAAACTGTACACATATATGGACAATAAACACTACAAAAAAATAATAAAGCAAAACATTTTTCAAAATAATATTTCAGTATAATAATTTAGACATATGAAAAAAATGCGAAAATATGTGCTCGGAAGAGAAGAATTTTTTTTTTCACAGGGCAGGTTTTTTTTCGGGACCGAAGACGACATGAGAAAGGTCTCATTGTCCTTTAATTGCGGTCCATCAAGGCTGGCATTCGTACGGCGGAATTGTGATTCAAGGAAGTCACTGTCCATGAAGATAGATGCTATACATTATTATAAAGCCCACTGTAAGATTTTATGTTGCCTTTATGACTAACGTATGTCATGCCTTGATGGACCGTAATTCAAGGCGAATGGGATCTATCTCATATACGTCCTTTTAAAAAATTACCTATAGGACGGCGCAATTCTGAATAGCGTCGCATGGCCTGCGCATTTTCCCGGCAAGCCAAAGTTCCGTTGTTTGATTTCCTTGAAACCTCTTTCCTCTGGAAATTTTCTACACACATTTTTGTGAAGATCACGAGACCGTGTTATTTTAATTTATTTATTGGGCTTGGGAGATAGAAAAAGGTGCACATTAAATTATGTCTCACGCTTCAAGTCACTAATTCCTTGGCTACGACGAGTAGTTGAGGCGGTTGCAACGTGCATTGTGCTTTTGGAGATTTACGCGTAATTCCCAAATTAACTTTGCCGTTAAACTAATTCCAAATTAAAATTACTTTCTTTGTTCTTTTACGGTCAATTTATCCCTTGAAATGAAATGTGAAAACCAAGTGATGCCAGAACACCCCACTCTAAATTTCCAAGCCACTGAGTGGTCACGATGATGTGTATCCTCCGATACAGAAGCTAGGATTCATCGATTAATAAAAAAAAGAACTGTTCATTGTAGCGGTTTCTAAACCGAGTTTTATCGTCAATTGGAAATAACTTCTATAAACTCATTCTCATTGGGTGTCTCTTCCAGAAAGAATGAAAACCATGCCACGATTAGTTCTTGATCTCTCACTCAATCCATAAGCGCGATAAGGAATAAGACAAATAATATTTCATTTGACCTCCGCGAGAGTAAATCACAAAGTCATATGTTGTAACTCGCGGCCTTTATCAACAAGCCCCGTGGTTTCTTCAACAAAGTTATCTCCGCTTTTTGATATGATACAAAATCTAACCTTGAGGTTGGTGTGTGATCAGCAGGTTTATGATATGTTCCACGAATATTAAAAGCAGTAGTGCTGTGTATTGAAGATTTTTATAAGATCAACGGCAATGACAACGCAATGACCAGGAAGGCTATTGATTTGGAATAGAGGATAGTTAAAGTGGAGAACCGACATCGTATCCAAGCCTTCACGTGTGGATCATGTGAAGAGTAAATAAGGGTTAACTTATCTTCTTTTATTTCAATAATTGTGCGTCAGAATTCAAACCCAACAAGTATCACTTAAGAAATACTAGGATAATTGAGCATTAAACATCAAAATATTCAAATAAAAACTGTCAATAAATAAGATAAATTTTAGAATCTGAAACGCGTTAAATTCGCGCAGGGAGATTACTAATGCCGCCACAAGATATTCTTAACCCAACAAGTTAAATTGGTTTCTGGTTTCCCACATGGAAATCCCGGATCTGTGATTTTCGCGTGCACGGCATTCACGGGGAAAAAACCAAAGGGAAAAAGAATGACTCGTCAACCATGAATGTTACATTCGCACAACACCACAGAGAATGCCACAAGCCCTTTCGACGCCATCAAAACCTTCTCCCGCATGCGGTTGGTGTTCGTGCGTTTCGGTGGAAAAGTCTGTACATTTAAAGCTGACTTAATCCTCGCTCTATGCACAAAAGCACTACCCGATGCAAAATGGTGGGCAGCTCCCGATGGAAACGGCTTCCGATATTTGCGCAACGCCACCAGTTCCTCACACCTCGATTCGTTAAAGGCACTGCGTTGCGCTTCGAAAAAAAACTCGGAGGATGCGGAAAGTTCCGACGCGAAATAAAAACATTCCTTTCATTCAACATTCTGGCAGGCGAAACCGAATTTTCAATTTTCAAATAGTTTTTTTTCTCCTTTTCCCCAAAAATTAAAAGATCAATCAATATTTGAAGACCCAAAGGTCTCACGGCGTGTACTGAATGGAGTCTTTCACTAATTTCTTTTCACGTTGAAGCCCGGATCCCAAGTTTCAGAAATGACATCGGAGAGAACACTTTGTCGTTAATGCATTAGCCGTTCTATGGTGAGAGAAAGTAAATTAAGATTTTTACTCACTGCCGGGGACAAGGTTTACCCTACTTCATGAATGTATGTATAGTGATAGACGAAACTGTAAAAACCTGAAAAAGTGTTAAACAGTACCTAATTTCAATTTTCGATCATTAAATTCGTATTTAGATGGAACTCATGCGTATATATTATATGCACATTTCAAATAAGGAAAATGACTACATTATTTGACTCCTATGTGTCGATAGAAGCAGAAAAAATAGAATTAACAAGGAAAATTTCAGAAAAATGCATTATTACAACTACTACCAACAGAGTTCAAACCGAATGTCAGCAAGATTGGAGAGTTTAGAACTAACTGTAAGATTATAGCACTGTGCTTATAATGCAACACTATGATATTTCCTAAATGGTACAGCGACAGTTAATTACCCTGTATTACTTGTGGTTTTCCAAAGACATCTGGTTCACAAAACAATAACCAGCTGAGTTTAGCTTTGGATGTGTCCAATGCACAGATATATAGAGATGGTCCAATGACACTTTGACACGAACCCGGGTACACTGGATATTTGTTCGACTCTCTACCCACTCCACTATGCCATTTTAATTCACAAAAACTTTAAAATAAATACCATACAGCCTCCTAAATAAATGTTTAATTTTATTAAGGGAATACTTGTCCAAATATTAACGGAAAAATCAAGCCGTGGTGGCCAGGTTTTCACCGCCCTGGCTTGGAAACTCAGATATTGTGGGTTCGAATTCCGTCCAGGACATGTAGGAGATGTACAAATAATTTTGATAGAGCAATAATTCAAATGAACTATTTTATTTGTGGCAAGATTGAGTCTAAAGCCCGTTCTTCTACCTAACCTCTCGTCATCAACATTCAAATAAAATATTTTTTTCAAAATATGTGGACGGTTGTAATACAAATGACTATGCGAAATGTCGATATTTACAACATAGTAAAGACAATATACATAATACTTGAGAAAAAAATTAAACTTCAAATAACAATGAGATGTAAGAGGTGTTCGAAATTAAAGAAGGACATCAAGTGAAAATAGGGGTCATAGAAAATACCTAACTTCCATCAAAAACTGCGTTAACCAATAGAAAACTAATAATGTCTCATTTGACACCGATCTTTATCATTCTCGAGTATCAAAAAAAAACCTGTTTCTACCGATGTTCTTCGAGAGAAATCCTTAAAAGACTACAAGAAACACCCGGAGAATTTTTTTTAATTTGATAAAAAATATTTTAAAAAATAATGCACATGAATACGGCTAGTTTTAGTTGCGATAAGAGCTGATTCGATTCACGATGACGACTTCAGCATCATTATCCAATTCGTAGGGAAACCCTACGGTATTTGGACAAACTCCACGGCATTTGAGCACATTCCGATGGATGCCCAATTTGTGGGTTTGAAAAAGTCTCCCTCTTCGGCCTTCATACCCAGTCTCTACGTAGAAAGCTACGAAAAGCATTGTTCATATTCCTCAAGTGAGTCATAAATCGTTCGTCACTTTAAAGAAAATGTAATATCCAGGGTAGACGGATCGTAGAAGGATCATAACCACAAATATCCCAATCAAAAACGCTGCCTCCTGATGATTGAGGTTTAAACCATGTTCCCACCACGCTTTTTGTAATTGCTCGCGTCCACTTGGTCCTAACAGCACGTGCATCTTTGAATTCGCTTGAAACTTTCACACACATAACAGCGATCTTTTGAGCTTGACGGCCAAGGAAGAACGTAGTTGATTCCCTGGGACTTTAGAAGCTAATATTTTATACTACACTCATGTTATCTCGACTTCTGTGCGAATTTTTGTCCGGAGAATCACGGGTTTGAATCCCACCAATACAAGAATGGTATTTGAGGCGATATAAGATGATTTATGCCCCTAAAATTTATGACGCGAAATGTCTGCATCTGCGGAAACCATAAATCACCACACACCCGTCCGTTTTGTTACGTCATCGGAATTCACGGAATATTTATTACGCTGCATAGAACATGAGTATTTTTTTAAAATAATTACTATTTTCCCTTTTCAAAAATATCAGTTTATTTCCTTTACTAACTGAATCCAATATTAAAGAAAGAAATATTACTAGAGTTTTGCGTCTTAAGATAGATGTTTGTTCACACTTCGTAGCGTGTCCTTGTTCAGTTAGCATGCTTTTTAATCTCGTTCGATCCCATCGTTTACTATTGAACATATGTGAGTGTTAAAATAAAGTAAAATGCTTCCAAGGTGTTGCGGATACTGGGACGAGAGTAAGATAAGAGACTTGGTTCAACTTTCATACACATACTTATACATCTACGATGCACTGCAATCAACATCAAGGATGTGTGGTAGGGCGTGAGTGATCACCAAAAATGCAATCTTATCTACAGGATTTTATACGGGTTATTTAACAGGGAAAACGATTAAGAATATACCAGAATCCAAACAACAATATCCAAACCAGGCAGGTGGCATTCCACGAGTAATATCAAAGAAAGGATACAGATTTAATTTGTAAGTTAATTATACGTAGGAGTAAAATAGATTTAATTTCACAAATGGTCTGCAAGTGTGTATTGATCTTTTTTATCCAACAAATTATATTCTTAAGCACCATTGGAAATTCGATAACGAAATAAACAGGAGTCTTGCCTCTCAAGGCATGCCTAAGTTTAGGCTACAAGTCTAAACATTATCCACAGAAGGAAAACTAAAAATACATTAAATTCATACAGATATGTAAACATGCACTATTGTGCAAGAGATAATGTCGGAATAACATGTGAGATGAGTTTACTCTAAGAGTTGGATGACTGTGGGTTTCTCAAATAGAGTTAATATGTGTGAACGCTCACTTTCTCTAAATAAGAATTTTTACACCGTTACCTGGCAATTTTTCGTTAATTTTTTTAATCCTACAGCCAAAGTCAGCCGATTCACCAAGTTTTAGCAGCATTAAAAATTAGTATAGGTATCGTAAAGCGAACGCTCAACCCGGAAGAAGAACTATGATGAGCTCCATTCCTCGATAATCGGAATGAAGACGTGGTAGCACTTCCGTGAAATTTAACACCAGCCCACAGCGCAGAGTACATTGGCATTTTGCCTGGGGTTTCTCACGTCTTTTTGTGTACAATTTATCACAAAGACGTTCTGTGGCACGAACTGATCTTGAAGTAGCCCATCCACGCTAAATTTCGTCCCCCCTATCGTATAATCCGAGCGCTGGAAAAAATTCGTCTCCCCTACGAGTCCTCTCGGTGGAAATCAGGGGGCCAGTGGGGCAAAGGAGCCCCTCAACTCAGTCTTCTGGGCTTCGGGGCGAAGGATCTCGCCGCGTCTTTATCGCCGCCGGCAAGGGAAGCCGCCAAATTGACATTCTTGCTCAACTTCTTGATGAGAGCAATTTATGCCCCGACGCACCCCCTACCCTCCCCCCCGCCGAGAGCATCAATCACCCCGTCGGAGGCGAGCTCCCTGGGTCGCAAGCGGATTTCGGGCGCGCGCCTCGCCTCCCTCTCGCGAGACGCCGAGCCTCTTCCCACCCATCCTCCCCTCTTCCCCCTCCTCCCCTCCATCGAACGACCACTCTCGACATCACCGCTGACGGCACATACCTCTGGAGATGGGAACGGCCACATCGAGATATCTTCGAAGTGACTTGAAGGAATTAATTAACATTTTAAAGGCGAAAATCGAGGGATTCCAAAATTTTGCCCTCCACCTTGGACGTGGTGTCATTTTTTTTCTAGCCCATTCGCCTCTTACTTTTCCACGGATTTTCGGCCCTTTAAACTATTAATTTTCTAAAAATTTTCACTTAGAATTTTTTTTTGGAAATTAAAATTTTTAGTGCATTAAATATTTCAAAACATATTTTCACTGATTAAAAAAATAATTGTGATACATATCATCGGGAAAAAATAACAGCTTTAGAGCACTGAATTCCATCATGTGACCGGCGAGTCGCCGGCTCTTTACCATAAGGCAAAATAAGGTAGACCGACGAATCGCCGGCTTTTTACCCCAATCGGCTAGGGAAGCGATAGGACAACCAATGCCGTTATCGTAATTAATAGTTTCGTAGGTAAAAGGATAATTATTAGGGATATCTCGAGGCCCGTCGTCGGCATTGACGTCCTCGGGAAGTTATTTCGGGTAGAGCATCGACAGCAAAGGCCATTTAGGCCTATTTCAGAACGTTTGTTCACTTACTGGAGGTCTGTAAATGAATGCTGAAAGGCTCTTGATAACTCTCATGTCAAATAGCCATTCCACAAGGACTGAGCATGGTCAGATCAGACGAGATCATTATTCGGGATTTCAGGAATCCGACGTCAGCATCAGCCTTCTTTTGTGTCCATTTCCGCCACTAGAGATAGGTAGCAGTGCGGAGGGAGAAATTTCAGGGTGCGAAAAATGGAAGAAGAGAAACACGGTGTCGGAATAAGCCTACGAAAAGGAAAAACGAAAACGATGTGACATCCCATCTGATAGACGGAGTACTAAACTTGAAGCACTCTCCTCTCTGCAATAAAGCAGGGACTAGGATTCTACAGAAAAATCATTATCACAGGCGCGATTACTCCCGAGTCCTCGGAATTCGAGGTCATCACCATGGCCGTGCACCAATCCGATCCCTTCAATCACCTGACAAACACATTTTCGGCAGTCCTACGTCTCATCAAACGCTTAAAGAAACACCCTCTCGAGTGGAAACCGGTATTACGCTGGGATATGCTAGAGATGGAAAACAGGACTTCGGAGATTATCCAATATTGAAAGATTGCTGCCCCAAATTTTTTTGCGGGATCGATCTGTTTGATTTCTCAGTCATAATAGAGAAGTCCTTTAAATCAGTAATAACGGAAAATCAGATATTTTTGGGACTGCATGAAGCCCTGTGATAACCGGTAAAGTCTCCCAGAAGAGTAATCACCTGGAATTGTGAGAATGAAGACCCATGTAAAGACCCATCCATTAAACACCGTATAACAACGCGATAGACTTCCCATCATGATGTGTTTTCAAGAAAGGAAAGGAAAAATTAAGTAACGACGCAAAATCTCGCCAATTTTGAAATAGCATTTTTATTTTCGTCTACGCTAGGTTATTAGAACGTTGAATTTCAAGGAATAACAGTTTCATTTTCATTAATTCATAAACTGGACCGGTAATGGTGTGCCACCTAAGATTAGATTTTAATGAGCCCGTATTGAAATCCCTTGGGCATTAATTATATCTTATTTAAAATTAACAAGGGCTTTTAATAGGCTTGGAAAATTAGCTCTCAAACAAAATTCCCTTCTGGGATAATCGAAACAAAAAAATGAAGAGAGAAAAAGGAAATTTCTTGGAAATTCCCCCAAGGGAATTTTTGCTTAGGCGTGGCATCTGATTGAGAAAATCAAAAGTGTCAAGGCAAGGAAAAACGTAATTGGGATCTCTATGCCAAGCAATAGGCCTATTTTTACGAAAGGAATTATATAAAAATAGTCGAAAAAATACAACCTTATCATTAAGGCAACACACATTCCTCGAGAAAACGACTATACTTAATGATAATAAATTAAATATACTAAGCAAGTTTGTTTTCACCACAGCATAGGTATCTGAACAAGGATTTTACGCGTGATTTTTTGGGTCAAGACTCATTGTTTTTCCAAGTTTAGTATGAAGAAAGATCTGGTACTTTCCCGGCGTATCTGCTGCGTGAAGGTTTCTCGGGTCCTCCACCGGATTATTACGTCCAAGTCCGCCGACGTTTCGATTCCCGACTCGGTCATCGTCTTCATCTAGATCTATTCATCTACTGAATACCCTGCAAGCCACCACAGGGGTGTGTGGCAGGGGGTGATTTCTCACCAAACATGCACTACATATCATGCATAAAAAAGGAATAGTATTAATATAGTAGTCAGAAATACACTATTTAAAAATGATAGAAATTGCAAAGCAAACATGCAAAAGCATTCTATTAGTAGGGTTAGCTTTAAGTACTCATACCAACATGCAGCTACCAATGCTATTCATTGCTACTCTCCGATAGGACATAATTACCGTTATTCGTATCTCTAATTGTTCGAGGGAAAAAGGACATCTTGAATCGGTCGGTTCGGCAATCAATTTCTCTAATTTTATGATTATGGTCCAGTCTGCCATAGTAATTTGGGGTTCGTAAAATATTTTTCGCATCATCACTGAAAATATTGCCTTGGAATTTGTTTAAGAGATTAAGTCTAAATTTCAACCTGCGATCTGATAATGATTCCCATTTCAATTCATTTAATAGACTGGTTACGCTAATATAATTACCGTATCGTCCCTTTACAAATCTTGCCGATCTTCGCTGCACACGTTCAAGTTCATTACTTAGACCGATTTTGTAGGGATCCCATACACTGGCAGCATATTCCAAATGAGGTCGAACATCGTCTTCAGGGCTTCGAGGCGCCCTTCTGAAGGTTGGTCGATGGACCAATCAGGAGACACCTGACCCCATGAGAAGGATATATAAGGAGGACAATTTTTGCATTCAGAAGCCCTGAAGACGATGACCGAGTCGGGAATCGAAAAGTCGGCGGACATGGACGCAATAATCCGGTGGGGGACCCGAGAAACCTTCACGCAACAAGTTTATTATGATTTCACGCTTTTACGGTAAACGAAAAACTTTAATATCCACAAAGCCATGAGATAACTACTAATTTGTGGTATTTGGCATAGGGCCCTAGAGAATACGAATATATTTTCAGCCATTCATGTAAAAACCAAATGTGTCACGCAATATGTACATCGTCTTCTTGACATGCAGCTCATATGTATCCCCGAGATAAAAATCAACTTGAAAGCGCCTGGAATAAAAAAGCTTTAATCGAATTCTCGTAAACGTACCATCAATATTCAACCTCAACAGTAAGCAGTAAATGAGTTGTCAAATATTACACGAAATTCTAAAATGCACGAAAGGAATGTTCGTTAATCTTCAAAAAGTAAAAACCACGCTTTGAACGAATGTTAAGGAAGGGCGCAAAATTGTCCATCCAAAGTATTTCATATTCATCGAACGCAATTTCATGCGGTATAAAGTGTTTAAATACTTAAAGAATAGTTTTTCACGATGCATAAAACCATACACCGATTGTAATTTGAACCTTCCACCGTCAACTCTCCTCCCACAGGCACACTGAATCCATAGTAATTGTTTTATACACTAGAGATCAACGTCAAATTCCTTCCAAGCAATTAAGAATAGCTCATTTTTATTATCATTGCGTAGTGTTCTAAGCCGTTTGGCTGTAATTTAATCATGAAAAGAATTCACGCAATACTTCAACTAAATAGGTAGCGTTGGATTTTAATGTATGCAAATGTAATTTTCTAAGCTACATCGCAGCTTAGCCTTCTTCGTCAAAGTTCTTGATTAAAACTGCCAAATTTAAGCACTAAATACGCCTAAATAAACCTACATTCGAGCGTTGTTATCATTTATATAGAATCTAAAGAGAATGGATATATGTGTTTTTGTCATTTTCCTCATACTAATAGCTGTTTCTTTGAAACGAGCGACTTGAGCAAGTTACTGAAGTACCGTAATAAGCCCTCTAACGAGAAATGAGTATGGAGAGTTACTTAGGACTTTTTTACGCCGAGTGCTTTAAAAGAAACCCATACCAAGTCCTCGGTAAAATACGATCCGTGCGGAAGCCTCCAGTTCGCTATCGGACCCTGCAGAAGAGTTCGATTTCCAGTAAATTTCCCAATTCCCCGGCGCAGGAAATTTTTTCCCGGGGGCCGCCGGAATCCCGAATTAAAAACTCTTTCAAAGGGAGACGGTCGTCATCTGGTGAGAGGGGAAAACAGTATTACTCCACTGCGTTATCCGATAAGCGAAGGAAAATCCCAGGGCTCCTGTGTAGAGCACTCCTTGATCCAGCGCTTTAATTGCCTTGTCCTTCGCAAAATCGTTAGCCGACGACATGCCCAAGATAAAAACGGAATAGGTCAAACAGTCGACGACTCAGCGAGGGAAGAACTCAAAGAATGGAAAATACTAGTGATCTGCGGAGGGTGAGAGCGGAAAACATACAGTAGTCTTTCATAATATGGTCCGTTGTAATCAAAAGCTTCGCTCACTGGATAGATATAATATTTAAGGGAAACAGATTTAGCTCTGGCACAACTCCGAGATCAATTTCAAAGCGAAAAAAATTAAATGGGTCAAACAATCGCCCAGCTCAGCGAGGATAGTACTTAAAAAGAGGCTATGTACTTGCGTTTTACTATGGGGCGAGCTGAAATTCAGATGGAATGAAATTTTATTAGTGCAGTCGATGTCATTTTATAGCTTTCGATTAGTGACGGGAGATAACATTTGAGGAACACACTGACTCGACGCGTTGGGGGTGATGAGTAGAAGTTTGCATAAATATGCACTTTCTGACATAATGCGGGAAGGGATTCGGGGTGTGGGCCAACTGGTGTCCGACGTCGAAGCAGGTGCCGCAGCGAGAGGGCACATTTAGCGTTGGAGGACACTCAAGTCGGGAACCGCCGAAGCTGCTTTTACGACCCGCTCGCAAAATATTCCACCACCGGCATCAATTCATTTATCGCGCAGTAAAATATTTACGGGACGATATCCACCACGGGCACATCCGAGCGTGATTCCTGGACGCCATTGTATATTTAATGCCTCAAAGCGTTCGATTACTCGAAACGTTAACGTCGTTTTGCTCCACAATCAATTCCGCGGACGTTTCCGCGAATCATTCCCACGTTTATCTCGGCGGGGCCTTCAACATTATACCTGCCATCCTATGGTCGTGTTCCGAATACGATTTAAGTTTCACGAAATATATCGGTAATATTTTCACGCTCTTTAGCTGGTATAGTGAATTCACACATATGAATAACATTAAATCAAAGCTATCAAATCTATGACTACAGTTAGGAAAGAAATCATGTGCATAATTTCAATGAACATTCAGTTAAATTGGTTGGACATCAGCTTATTAAAGGAATTGCGTTTGAGAAAAATGTTTTAACTCATTATCGTGAACACATGTATCCATCCATTTAGGATTCTCCCTTTCATAATATCAGAAAATACCTTTCATAAGCAAAAGAGTCGGAGCTTAAAATATCTCATCTTTTTTCCGAGCAAGGAGAAAGAGACTACAAAAAATATCTACGTACAGCACACATGCGACCGGTAACTTCCCGGAATAAAAATTGTTTTGACAGCAAAGCTAAATGAAATTCCTGAACAAGCATATATTTTTTTTTTAATCTTCCAACGAGGGAAGACATTACGTCTCGCGCAAAACACTCAAGGATTAAGAGCCAAGGGACATGCATGGGAGTTTAGCAGTAAAACCGACTGATGTCGCGCGAAGAGGACGCTTCCATACCGCCTAAATAAGGTTAGGGAGAAGGAGGAGGTGAGGAAAAAAACGCAGCGGTACTCGGCGCATACCACTATAAAGCCTCTCTCGCCCGTACTTCCTATAAAAATGTGCGAGCACAATGGGAAGGCATCAACTCCGGTCGGTGATTATCGCCCCCTACCAGGCGCCAACGCTTTATGCCGCTTGCTTCCAGGGTAATATTCAAGTTCCTAAGTGTAAGCCGTTCGGTCGATAGAGTGGATGAGAACGGAGTGTCGAAGGAAATTTACTCCGATGAAATGACTACGTGACTGAGCTCTGTGCATCGAACTGATGGCAAGGAGGGCGGATGGGAAGGTGGGGAAGGGGTATGAAATTCAATGCCGAGAGACAGTCAGGAAGGAGGGTTTATTAAGAAAATGAACAGGTTCTTAGCGTAAAGATAGAGAAAGACACGGTGAGACGAACGCCATTCCTCTCTCATACACTTGACAAGGTAGATTGTTTTCGAGAAAGAGACAAGGGGTGGGGGGGTTCTTCAAGGCATTTCATTCTTCAGTGTAAGAACAGCCTTATTTAAGAGCATTCCTTTGTCTTATAACTTATTAAGGAACTCTATCAAAGTCTATTCTGTATTAATCTTCGGTTGGTGCGTCCATAAAGAATTTTCAGGAAACACTTCCCTCTTTTGTGTAATTTTCCTGCTTTATTAAATTAAATGCAGGATATTTTTCTTTTTTAGGTGATATTTAAGATTTTCATTGATTCCTATCAATCACGACTTGAGAATATAACTGATAAAAATTATTCTAAATTATATAGTGAGCTTAAACTTAAAGGTAAAAGCTGGATTTATTTTTGCAACAGAATCAGAATTCCAGTTCTTAAAAGGCCATAATTTCCGAAATAAAATATTTTTAACAATTTTTACTTCCAAATTTCCAGTTTACTGAGTAGCCCCTCTGCTGAAATCTCAATTGATTAAGGGGATTTATTTTCTTCACAAATATTTCATTAACGTATCCAAATTATCCACAACATATCCCACTTATCCAATTTAAAAACATCCCCTGCTCCAAGAGGATCTTGACCAGTTGTTCTAGCACATGAGACTAAAAACCCGACAATCTGAGAATTCGGTACGACAAGGCAAATACGTACTATTCCTTATAATATAATTGTTCACCATTATTTGAATGAACGAAATAAAAAAATATACAAATAATTACACGATAAATAATTACATGGAAAAGTATCCTTTCACGGGGATTTACCTCTTCAAAATGTGATAACAGACGTAGAACTGAAATTTAAAATAAAAATTACTTATTGTTATCAACGATGAATATGTAATTATTTTTTTATTTTCGAAAATAATGAAAAAGAAAATTTAAATTAGTATGGGAAACGTTATCCACTCCCTCAACTCCCGCCTTTTATTCAGCTTTCCTTCCTTATCTACTCCCTAACGCCATAGCATACCTACAATTTTCAGTTTTCCATGTCTATTTTCAACTATTAAATGTTCCTATTCATAGCAAGAAGGACAAAACCTAAAATTTTACACATAGTGTACATGCAACCGGTCGCTTTACGAAATGAGATTTTTTTCGACAGCATTCATTATGCTTTAAAAATGTAATATCTCTTTTTCTAAAATAATAATAATCTCTAATAATCTACTAATAATCTCTCTTCATTTGAGTTACATTAATAAAAGTAAACAATCATCCCTAGGGGCTAGGCCACCGAGTGCGTCCAGCGAGTTGCGAATGGTGTGTCGGCTTCTAGATATACAAGCTTGTAGAAGCTTGCTGCAAAATAAGCGAGTTCACTTGTCGAAAAAGAAGTCGTGGACAAAAAGCGACGGCACTCCGAGGTGGTATTGGTCTATCCATGGGTAAGATAGGCCTTAAAATGATACAGAAACCAGTGAAGGTTACTTGACGACGGGAGGCCACCAACAATTATGCTTCCTATCACCCGGAGGAGAGGGCAGCAGCTCTTCCTCATATGAGTGAAGGAGACCACAGTGGTACAGAGACGCTCATTTCCCTATTACTGTAACGGTTGTAGTACTGCGATGTGGAAGGCAAGGGGAAACCACCACATTATTATCCCGAGGAGTTCCACCCTTTTCTTCCTATAATAAAATTATGTCAATATGAATAGGTTGGTCGATAGAAGAATCGAGTGGAGGGCTGAGTCAAACCAATCCTGGATTTTTGACTGATGATGATGATGAAATAATCATCCACTGTTCACATTTTCAACATTTATTCCAAAATCACCAACATCAGATAGCCTCGAGTACTTTTCGAGTCATAAATTCTCATTCCCATGAATTAATCAACTGGACAACCTTTTCCTGTATTTTCACAAACCGTATAACATAACTACGAACATACGCTCCTTTTTAAACTGTTTAAAAAAATAACATTGCATTGTATTTAGGGAGTATATGCATTAATTTTCTTTCAAGCTGGTCATAATTTTAGGAAAGTATTTTGATCGAACTGATTCTATAAGAATTATTGACAACATTTCCTCTAAAAACAGTTTTAAAAGGAAAGTGAGACAAAATCCCTGCTCATCATCTAATAACGATACCTAGATTCATATTAATTAGGTAACAAAAACTGTTTAGTTCAAAACGTGTGCAAGTAGATAGAATTTTATCGATATTTGCAAAGTTTAAAATAATCCGAACAATCTTTAAAATCATCACCAAATTTCAGATCATAAAAACATTTCTTACAGTTTAAGTCTTCATTTTCCCCGAGTTAACTAAAAATCGCCATGAATAATAAACATTAAGCTAATAAGGAGATAAAATTCGGCCATTTATGAGTAAAAGAATTTAATCAATTGCCATCATCAGGTAACAATCCAGAGATTGGTTTGACGCATCTCTTCACTCATTTCTTCTATCGGCTAATCTCTTCATATTTGCGTATTTCTTCTCTAATGCATCTTTTATCACTTGCGCTATTCACCTAGTCACTTAAACTTCGACGACTGCCTTCACCAGGCCCGGATTTGGCGGATTAAATTGTCCCGTCTTCTTCTTAGAGTTTTCAGAAGGAATCCCTTTTCTCTCACTCTTCTTAAGAACTTCCTCGTTACTGATTCGGTCAATACATTTTATCTTCATCAGCAGCAGAGCTTCAAAGCAGCAGAGCCATACACATCACAGCACTGCCATAAAGAAGCATGCTCATGTTCGGATAAATAACTTGCTTACTCGCTTATTCTACGCTTGTATTTCCAGCTGAAAGTATTATACGAAGCCTCAAGTATGTAATATCTTTCTTTTTGGTAGAAGGACTTCTTCGCCTGGGCTATTCTGCTCACTATATCTTTCATACTTCGTCCATCTCTGGTTACTCGGCTTCTCACGAATCTACTCTTTCCCGTCCTCGAGCTTTTCTTTTCTTAATCTAAAATTTGTACTGGACTCTTACCTCCGGCTACATACTAATATCATTGTTTTGTTCTGGTTTTTGTCCTTTCAATACTTATTAAAGTCTTCTTCAAATCCCTCTCTGTCTCGGGTATGACTGCTGTGCCATCGGAAACTCGCAGCATGCAATTTTCTCCCCTTACACATTCACTTCTGAAGCCTTCTCTTTGATTTCATTGATGCCTTTTTGGATGTAAACAGTAAAAATTACGAGAAAAAGTGGAAAACCTTGTCTCATTCCCTGCCTTATTCTTCATTCTTCACAACTGGGTCCGTATTTAATCACAGCTATCTGGTTTTTATATAACCTGTAGATAAGTCTTCGGTCATTGTAGGACACTCCAATTCCTTTCAGAATTCCAAGCATTGAAATCCAATCCACGTTGCCAAAAGCCTTAACAAATTCCACAAACCCAATGAACGTCGGCTTGTTCTTCTCCATTCCCTTTTTATGAGCAGCCTAAGGGTCAATATTGCTTCTCTTGTGCCCTTGCTTTTCCTGAATCTTAATTGGTATTCATCCAGGAACTCCTCTGCATTTCGTGGTACCCTCCTGTAGATGAACCTTGTCAATATCTTCGATTGATGTATCGTCAGGCTTATGGTCCAAAACTTTTCACTTTTCACCGCTTTCCTTTTTCTAAAAATACGAATGATGATGTTCGTCTAAAAGGTCCCTGTGTATCTCTCCAGCTGATAATTGTTGAAATATATTTTGTAAAGATGGGTTCATGTATTCTCTCCTGCATTTTTAACAGACTGTGAAGGAATGCTATCATTTCAAGAAGTCTACTTCAATCCTAGGTCCCATACTGCATTTAATTCCAATTCAAATTCAATTTAATTCCATTTAAATTCCAATCTTAACATTGAGGCTCCCAAATCATCCTTTTCGACTTCATCTTCTTCTTAGATTACTTTCGTGCTGAAATGTCTTCCGTTGTATGACATTCCCTGATATATTTTTCATCTTTTTACTTTGTAAATGCATTAAAATAATGAGGCACCTTTTGAGCAGCCATGCAGGCATGATGGTAGAACTTCTAAAAGATCCTCAAGATTATCTCAAACCCACGCTAATTGTGCTAAAACGCGGAGATTATCCCGAAAGTTCTTCCATTTAAGACTAGTCTTAACCGTATTAGGCTAAGGAGTTTCCATGCAGAAAGAAAAGAACGAGGATTCGTAGGTATGCTTCCGTAAACGGTGTATCTAATTTTCCCTGCCGCTAGGTAACAATTGGCCAAAGTATCTTTGGAGACCGAGTAAAATAGAGACAAATGAATGTAATTGGAACGAAGAACAGTAAATACATGGACATTTAAGTATCATAAAATCACAGAATCAGTAATTGCTACTAAGGAAAATATAAGATGAAACCATAAAAGTTGAAAAGACATTTTAGACGGAAAATATTATCTATGATAGTCATATAAGAAAGGGGTTTTTGGAAACTTTGAAAGAGGTTTTTCCGCCATGATGACCAAAATAATTCATCAAAGTATAAAATGCCCAATGAGCAATATTGATTAAACAATTACTCCAAAATAATTCGCTCAATCCCAACGCATTTTGAACTCTTGCGCTAAATACAAACGAAATTAGCACCAGGCAAATATCCAACAAAATATAGGCATGCACTCAAGGAACAAGGAGCAGGTCTACCTTATTGATGAAGGATACTGACGAACTTACCAGTAATGCTATGTATTCCCAACTACGTTCGGTTTTATCATGTCCGGTTAGCGTTAACAGTCCGCTAATATGATAATTACGTCGCAGAGGTGGTTGGTGTCGTTGCTGAGTGTTTGGTACCGAAAATTAGTAGTCAGGATTAATAAAGAATAAGAGAAACATGGATGATATCAACAGCAAAAGAACGCATCCATGGCCGTTTTCATACCTCAAGAATACACAACCGGGCATTCAGAAATAGTTTTATAAGTATTCCAAATTCCTTGGGAAAATTACAGCAAAATGCCTTAGTTCTCCCCCCAGCATAGGCATTTTCGGCACTCACCCTTTCGATGCTGCTTCCCTGCGGCTCACTTATGTCCAACGGGTTGCCGGAATTCACGGGGCCAGTTCAACTGCGTTGGAAGTAAGGGGAGAGGGGAAGGAGGCTTCGGACCACTCCTCCAGCCTCCACCCAGCGCCTGACACCCAATCGCCTTCACCTGAAAACAAATCGCCATTTGTTAGTGATCCATAAAAATGCGTCACTCGGGGGTTGGTGATTCATTCCTAACCATCGAGAGTAGGCATCGATCACCAGGTGGTTTTTATCCCGAAGGAAACCAAAACTATTCCCCTCTCTTTTCAGCTCTCTTGAAAATGCCACATGGACAAACTTCATTCCCACGGGCACGCAGCTTAACTAACAGGTGTTATTTGTAAACGGAGAGGTAGGTGTACTTTTTGGGATATGTGTCTACAGCCGTTTACTATCGCTTGCTGACTGGCACACCTAATGAAAAATTATCGTAGTCTATTAAAAAATAATGCTTAACTCACGAATATAGTATTCCAGGTATAGACATTCGAAGTTTCTAGCGATTTAGTTGCATGCAAATAGTGTATTCCCAACCCTAGTTATTGTCATGTGTAAACAAAGCTTTAGCTTGAATCATGGGCACGTTAGTTGATTGCTCACATTCCTTCGTGGCAGTGTGCAGTGTGTTAGTACGATAGCATGGCCAGATCGTCAAAGTTAAAGTGATATCATGGGATATGAAAGCGTAAACATTACTGAGCTGCCATTAAAAGTGAACTACAAAGACTAGGTTAACCAGCGTTATGCGTTCAAAAGCGAGAAAACAGTCGAAAACCGGCATGGGCATTTCCAGTACTCATATACACAAAAAATAAGTATGAAAGGACGAAATAAAGCATACTCAACTAAAATATTAGCGTTTCAATTTAAGAGATGAATAGAGAATAATTGAGAGAGAATAACCATAAGGCAAATGAGGATAATAAGCATTGCCATATGCTGGATATATATGAAAAATTTGAGGAGCAGAATGATAGCAATAAAAATGGGTGAAGAAATTAAACATAAATGATTCTTCTAATAACAAGTGCAAGGATAGCATATACCATATATCTGCCATTACCAATAAATAGCCGCCCAAGTTGGTATTATTGGGTACATTAAAATTAAATCTATGGACTACCTGTGATGGAAGCAAAGCATAGTGGTTGAATCTTAGATAATTTTATGATTAAGCACATTAACGTGATGATGTACCAAATAATATTCAAGCAAACAACTTCGCAAACGACCCTGCCGATTTATGCTTTATCTTTCTCCTTGGTGTTTTGGAGCGTGATAAAATCGTGAATTGTTACATCCTGAGAAAACAGCTGCAGGCGTAGTTCAAACTATTAAGTTCTCCAATTGAAAACGGAAAGAAAGTAAATGAAACATCGTGAACCAACTGAGGTTCAACCTTCTTTTGCTCATAAATTTTGAGGCTCGGTGTATCCTTCCCTAGAGAAGTTTTTCTTAGTGCCCAGCAACGTCAGGGAAACTAGTTTAAAAAAGCAATGTTTCCACCATCGTAACTCAAATATTTTTTTCTTTGGCGATTCCGATTTTTTAATGAGGCATCTGAAAACTTTTTAAATCTAATTTTTCTTTTTTAATAGGGAAAACAAATGATTCTTTCACCATCGACGCTGCTATTGAAAACTTTAGCGTTATAAACCAAGTTGTTAAAAAACTTTTTATCCCCAAAACTCACATCAGAATTTGTTTTCATGAGATTTCCTTAATATTGACTTCCAGGCTGAAATATTGTAAACATGAGGCAAAGTGAATATTCCACGAGTAATTAAATACATAAGGATGAATTTTTTAACATCGTGCATCATACTGACAACGCCAACTCCAATTGGTTTTGAGTCATTTAAAGGCAATCTATATTATAAGGTTCTCTCCCTGTGCAACGCGATATATCCACACATTTCTTCTATTATTTTAAAAACGTTTTGTGGCTTCCTCAGGAAATTTTATTAGGCTTGAGGCTATGTGATAATATCAATTTTTTCGTATTGATATGAGACATGGGCACGTTTATGGTACAAGGTATTATTGAGTGTAAAAGCGCAAATTATTAAGGAAAGCGGTGTCAAGATTTGGTACGACTGGCTGTATCAGAACAGTGCAGTATCTTTTCTGAAAATGTAGAACTTAATTTTAAATAAGGAATGACAAATTTCAAAAAGGGCTCATTAGGGAAAATTTTGAAAATGGACTTTTGGGCCATTTACTGAAATATGCTATAACGCAGTAGCAGGGAGTTTCAGAAAAATTATTACTCTTGCTTCAAATTGTTTGATAAATTATATTTTTTATGTCTTCTAAAAATTTCAATAGTTCACGATGAGCACTTTCCGAAATTCACGATTCTATTGATTTTTTTACAGAAATGTCCAGTAATTTTAAAGATCCGGCATTTTAGTTTTCTAAAATAAATTAACGTTCTGGTTTATTGAATTTAAATTCACAGAAAGTTTTCCAGTTGTCTCTTTTAGCAATAACATATACAAAATATATCATCAACATAATGACACTATCACGCACCATAAATTTCTACTCAAATGGAAATATTGTGATGGTTTAGTCGGCGAGGGTAGATCTCACCGAAGAGCAAGCCCAAATACATGTGAAATCACACATCTAGATATGAAGAACACTTTTCATGTACCTTATGCAGTTTTTCAGAGGAATTTATATCCATAAAATAACGTCACATGGGTTTGAATGGACAATACCGAAGCCATCTCCCAGAACCTCTGGTGAGAATCACGAGGCTCTATTCTCTGTACTCCCTCGCTCTCAGGATAAACAAGTGCAGCATCTAATGATCCCAAATCATAATTCACATCACCGTCTTAAACTCTTCCTTACGCAATTTGCATCTGCGAATTTACCCCAACACTTTCTCTCTTTAACACATCCAACACCTCTCCTCCTAGTATCTCTCCTCCTCCATACGGCGATTCTAATATTTCCCATCGTCATTAAACTCATATTTCAAACACCTGTAATTGCTGTAATTGCTGATCTTATTTCTTCGAGGACCAACTTCCGTAATCACTAAATACTGAATGTTTGCTTTCAGTTTCTGTTTGTCAACGCCTCAATTATTAAAATAGTTATTTCTGACATTTCTACCTATTATGCCTTATTCCTTCCAACTTGATCAACGGTTTTAAAATTACTTTGCCTGTTATAATTCTTATTGTGAATGTTTAAATTTGTTTGGCATTTATTTTACGGTTTAGGGCATGTCAACGGTTTGTTTGATTTTCACACTTTCATTTTTAACCTTGAATACACAGCTTTAGAGAATTTTGTTATTTTTTTACGCTAATCTTCATCACCAACCCCTCATGGTTATTCAAAAATGCACGCGACAACTTCAATCTCATGGCTGACAGACTAACCAACGCATTGCCATTCACAAATCTGACTTGATCAGTTCCCCGCCTACTTTTAATCCCACATTGAGCTCTTCTCGCCCTTTATTTTCCATTTCTTTGCATCAAATATTTATATAAAATTTTATACGCTGGCGATAGCGGGCAACCCTGCCTCATTCCCATTTCACCCCCTACATACACACCTTGATTCTACAAACCCTCATCTCAATCGATCAAACAGGGAAGAATATTTATTCAGCAATGCTACTATACTTAACAGTAAAATTTCAGTGTCTGCGACAGTTTCATTGACTCCATTAAGACCACCAAAATACACTTATTTTCCGTAACTGTTTCCTTTAATAATATTTTTGACAAAAGGTAGTACTTACTGTAATTTCTTGTGCATTTCTATGCATTTTCCTAGTTTTCCCTTCCTGTTGTGTGTTTTTCCTGCGCGTTTTCTGAGGGCTGAATAAATGCTCATAGCAATGACTCCATAATTTTCCCAGAATGTCCAAAATGGAATTTAGAAACAGACGTATCAGATTCGGGGGAATTATCAGATAATTTGCACCATTTAGATTAGATAAATGGGTTAGGGGATGAGCTATTCTGGAAACAGGAGGAGTGTTGTAAAACTTCAGCGCAGGATTCGAACCTGGCCTCTCGAGATGGGAAGCACTCTAGCCTACACATAACCCCGATCCCCCTTAGGAGAGGATACACCATATGTGGGACTTTTAAATCGAGTTTTTCTCGGGTCGGCGTCATTAATATATTAGATGTTCCAATGAATCTCAAAATAAATTACTCCATTTTCAAATTGTTACAGTTTTTTCTGGTAATCGTGGTATTCAATTTTTTAAACACATGGCAGCAATTATATTGTTATCTCTGATTGAAAAAGAGTGCTATTCACATGTATATTTTTAGACGATTTCTATTTAATTTTAAACGGGAATTTCTAATGAAACACCGATAAGAATCTTCTCCGTGCCAGGAAATTATTCATGCCAAAGGAGATATTTCGTAGCTATTTCAGAGAAATAATTCTTTTTCGGCTATTGCCATGCGATATCCCATTACTGTCAAAACAGCCAGGGGTTTCATAGTTAACAGTATCTCCCCAGGTCGTTACTTGCATACTTAAGAAGAAATTGTGATGAACGAACAAATTTTGTGTGAAAAAATACCATGATCGTGGTGCCAGAGATTTTCAACAATGGCGTAAGCTGTTAGAATAGAAGTAGCTCGAAGCCACCATAGTTTTCTCCTGTTTAATTTTATTCAAGTAATTCGTATGCTACCTCATGTTTTCGTTGCATTTATCGAGACTTCTTTTAGCATTTCTCTTCGCCTATATAGAGACTACACCACGTGGAAATTCTACCATAGACTGAGAGGTTCTCTTTTGCCTTAAGTGCCAAAGTAACTTTCACCGAATTGTTAACGCACCTAATCATTTTAGAATTCATTTTTTCCACCAAGCCACATCTGATTGCTTGGTCTGAAGAGGAATATAAATTCTTTACAGCCTCTCATTTGCAATCACTATTTCCGCAGAAATAGATTAGTGGTTATCCACTAATGTAATCCATTTTATGCAGTGAATTGTGTGGACTCAGTGAATGAATAATATCGCCGGTCGATTTTTACTGCCGGGTGAAAAGGTTAATTGGTGTGCAGGTAGGCTTGAGCTTGCATAATTTATTTAGCGAGACGTTAATTCAATAATTATTCCAGTCAATTGGTGTAATAATGAATCCGAATGAGAAAATTAAGGCCCTCTTTTACTTAGGTTAAATTTTTTATTTGAATTTTATTCGTTAATAATAATTCTCTTTCAATTTACCTTGCTCTGGAAATAAATTTATATACTCATACGTTTGGACCATCATTCGCTGGTTCGTTGGTTATTCAGGGTACGCAACCGACAGCTGAGGTCATTTGTGCCAACAGGATAGGTGGGTAACTGGGTTATGGGAGTTTTTAGGGAACAGAGGAAGGGTGGAGAGAAACACGGCGTCAGCATTAGCCTACTATTAACTAAAGGCGCCAAGCGACCACGGCTTAACGTCCCGTCCGACGGACGGAGTACTGGATTTGAAATGTTCTCCACTAGGACCAGTTTTCCACTGAAAAAATACGCCACTGCCGGGAATCGAACCCGGGACCCGGGCCCTCGGGGTGGGAGGCCAGTACTCTAGCCACCACACCAACCCGATCCCCTCCATCAGATGGAGTAGAAATATTCCATAGCTACCAAATGTATTAAATGGCTTTCTGAGGTCATTTTATGGTACCAGACTCATCGGAATTAGTCTTAATCGAAATTAGTGTACCGTATTATTCTTTAATAGCGTGACATACGGGAGAACTTCATAGCATATAATGTTACCTACGAGTATCGTAAACCATTTTGAGACATAAGCATCCTACACTTCAGGATTAACTGAAAATTTTGAGTCTAATTTAATTTCTCGTTCAAGGGATTGTTAGCTACGTTCATAATTATTTACTGCCACAAACGTCGTTAATATTCGTTGTGTTTATTTATTGCGTGGGTATGATAAACTTCACCAGGGTATGAAAAACTAAGCACCTGCTATGCTAAAAAGTAATAATTCCCTCGAAAATACTGAATGGTAAAGTACTAAATACTATTTTAGGTCATTTATACCTATGAGGTGCCCGATGTCCACCTCATGGGTAAAAATGACATAAAATGTTTCTCGGGTGACTGATACGAGACCAACGCCAGCCATAGGTCTAAAAAACCAAGCCCAATTTGTCTCAAAACTACCATTAAGCACTCCATCTGACTGCATACGAGAAAAGGCACGAGATCATGCCGTACCGGCCTTTAACAGACGTCTTGCGGAAGCCCTACCTCAAAGTTAAGGTCTTTGAATGAATGACCATAACCCAACGGGGACAGTCGCATCTTAGTAGGTAAATCTGCGAAAACAATCACAGTAATAAGGGTTCGATGGGAGAAATGATTCACTTTGTACTGATTCCACGAATTTATTTTAACCCAACCGGTTTCGACGTTAGCACGTCATCATCAGGGGTACAATCTGGTGCATACGTTTCCCAATAATCCACTCCCTGAGTTTGACTGAAACCCCTTGCTACAAGTCTGGTCTTGTACTTGGGTGCACCATCACAACAAATTTTACGTTTAAATACCCACTTACGTGAAATCGCTTTCTTATCACTGGGCGAAGTAGAAATTTCCCAAGTCCCAAGGGAGATTGTACCCCTGATGATGACGTGCTAACGTCGAAACCGGTTGGGTTAAAATAAATTCGTGGAATTAGTACAAATTGAATCATTTCTCCCATCATGCCGTCATTCCACAAAGTAGAGCCTGCAACAGTTGAAGTAATCAGGGTTCTTTGCAACACCACATTGCAGACGTTGTAATTATATCTCTGAGTTACCAATCACGTTTCTACCCATTTTTCAACGTCATCCGTATTTTTATGGACGCGACACTGCGTGCATCGCGACTCTGGTCACTTCCTCCTCTACTCCACCTTTGTCGACTCCCTTGCAGCATATACCCACCCACTCCAATCAGCCGCGGGCATCCCAAGGTAAGAGGTGAGTCCTATATCTCTCGAACAGACGTTTCGTCCCTTGACAGCGCCGCGCCGCAGAGCTGTTGTGGACAGAGGCGGGAGAGGACGTGCCGCTCCTCTCCGATGCGGTTGTTGCCACTGCCCCAGGCTTCTCCTCTGTGTGGCCCCACTCATTCCACTGCTCCCGCTTGGGTCGCCCTGCTTCCCCTCCACCTAGTTAGTACTAGCCTACGGTCACTTCTCAGGGGCTGCTCTGGTTCTCTGAAGGTTCCCAAAAGCAAAGGGATCCACCTCCATCCCCTTACGCCGCGGTTGCGTTTCATCAATTTGTATTCGGCTCCGCCACTCCATTTTCATCTCGGGTCTCATCTCAGCCATAATAACTGAACCTTCGTGACTCTTTTCCGTTAATGCGAGGGACGAAACGAGTTCAAATGCACGAACTACACGCTCTTGGGTGTACTTTGTCACAGCGGAAGTCCATTGCATACCTATCGGAAGCTTATAAACATCTCACAAAGAAGAGTTACGCACTTATTGTGCTTTGAAGATGAAGCCATTTTCATTCTTTCATGGACCGTGCTCTTTTTTCAAATCGTTATTACGGTAAGGATTCCCCAAAGAATCATTCATCATCATCATGGCTCAACAATCTTATGATTGTTTTGACGCTATCATTTGACGTTATGGACTTTATTGGCTAACTTCTTCATATTTACATTGCTCTTATCTTTCACATACTTAACAACTTCCTACATATATCTCATCCGAGGACTTCTTTCCCATTCTTCCCATATACTTCTCCAAATAATTATGAACGTGAAAATTTAAAACATTCTGCTAAGTCAAAAAAGCCAGATTCATCTCTATGGGCACCGGAGCAGGGGCAACATCAATTACTATGGATGCATCCCATGCGTTTTTGGGCGGTAATTAGAGAAAAAGAAGGCAGTGGTGTAGAGTTATGGAGGAGTTTGCACCCATAGTCGCCACTATGTAGCAGCTAAAATTCCAGAGAGTAGAAAAGGGCTAGTATGTGTTTTAAATACCGTATTTATAATTTACCTAATTTGGAATTCGATGTATAAATATACCAAGCCAAGATTTGCACGAAATACATAACACGCTCAAAAAAATAAAAAAATATCTACCATGAAAAGATGCCAAAATGAAATCCATCAATGGCTTATTTCCTTTAATTTTGTTAATTCCAATTTGAGTTTACCGTTTTAATTATCAAATCTTAGACTAAACTTCTCGTTCACGCAAACACACACTAAAACGACAATTTATATTCATCCGTCATTGTTTATTTTCAAATATTGTAATCTGACCGGTAGTGGTGAGCCCTGCTCACCGGAACCGGAACGGCAGCTCAGTTACGCCTTCGGCGCAGTTTCTAAGTGAAGTCTTTGCGCAAAATACAGTTTTTCAACGTAAATTCGCGACTTTCAGAACCCTTAAATTCGTCAACATCAATATTGTTCAGCTGAGGGAAATCAATAGGCTAGATTTTTCCATCAAGTAGTAACACCGATTTGCACTTAATATGGGAATAATTTTTCATCAACATTATCGGCGTATGCACATAGATGACAGATTTTTCATACAAATTAGAAGACCATATTTCACCAGTATTCCGAACGAAACAATGCAATTCAGTCATCAATAAATCCGGCTAGCATGTCGGCGTGCGCTGAATGACTCATCAACTGTAATGGCGAGTAACGAGCGAAATTATGACACACGGTGGGCTTATCCCTGCCATAGAAGCCTTGCTGTCCTTTTCCCTTTAGGGAGGAGACTAGAAGACCGGGATGGGTACACTCACTGCGACCATGATTCGTTAGAGAAAAATCCTATTTCGAATGCAGAATGTTACAAATAGAAATGAAACCTTAGCGAGCAGACGACAGTTAAATTATGGCACATGCTAAAGGACATTCCATACTATTTGTCATTACTTACCGACTAATGAATAAAACGATTTATAACGAATAGAGAGGATTTCTTTTTGTAATTGCGAACTTATCTTGGTTAAACTTCTAAGAGTTGGAGGTTGCGTTTGAAGTTTGAGTAAGACAGTTTTTTATGCTGGTGCACGAAACTGTCTTTTCATCAAAGACAAGCCTTCTCTTATCAAACAGTTTTTTTTCTATATTTCTTCTAGTTACTTGGGGTCTCTAATCTATTCAAGCATACAAATTAATAACCAAAAAAATATGTCGCCGAGGCAGATATTGAAAAAGGTGCCATAACTGATAGGATGAGCATATAAGACCCTCTGTGGAATAATGTTCACAAAATATCCCACACAGTTCTGCATTATTCTGGGTTTAATATTAAAATAATTTTACCCAGCTATTGCGACGGAGTGATAATCTAGCGATATTGTGTTGCTCGACTGATCTGAGTTTCAGGGTTCAAAACCAGGACAGATACCTCCTGGGATACGTTTCCTTAGGTCGATAAGTTGTGATTTTCTCGGCATATTATGTGTAGCAGATGGGATCGACGAAAAGCAGATATGTCGATAAAACTGCAAGGTTGAAGTTTTCTTTAAAAAGGAAACGAAAAGTGTCTTTCTCTGTCTATATAATTTGCTTATTTTGGCTGATTATTAGTTTAGGTACATATATATCAGCTGTGTTTCTTAAGGTATACATTTCTACTTACACAATTTGTGATATTCTCACCACCAGATCTTCCTTTGAAACCACAGGTAGCATCGAGAAAGGAACTATCTCCAACACTTACAGGCCTTATGCGCAGCTGAGGTAGGCCTTTCATCGGGCACTGACTTCATACGGGGAACCTTGTGAAATCCTTGTGTTGAACCGTGAAAATTAGGGAAGTCATTGTGAAAGATAATTGATTCTGTCCTCCATCACTGCATTGAAAGTCTTTCCAGATAACCCGATATTTCCATCGTGTTTCCCTGATTCATTTATATTTTTCCTGATACCACTTGAGGCCATTCAGAGCCATTTTTTTTCTAGTTTTTTTTTAACGTGGCCCCAACCTCGATAGTTCATTCACGCGGCCGATCCACTGCGCGAAGGGGCCGCGACAGGATATACTCTCGGCCGCATTCCGCAAAGATCCGCTCGAGTGGATATCCGAGAGTCCGTCCTTCCTCACCAACAGACGGACCCGTCCGCCCCTCGTACAAACAGACACGCACGCACACGCCGGACGGCGCATCACACACACACACGACGGTCGCTGACCCAATCCAGTCCGCGGTCTCCCCCTTCCCCCATTGACCGCTCTCGATCGATGCCCGAGGATGTGGGGGAGGGGATCGCCCATAATTTATGACAGATTAGCGCATCCCACATCTTATTCCGGAGACACCGGATGAAAGATGGAGAGGGTTCGAAAACGCACGCGAGAGAGAGAGAGAACGAGTCCGTTTGCCATTAAATGGGGAGTCGTCGCATCTCTCGGGGAGGAACCGTTTCGGCGGACGGCGAGCGAGTCCGTTTCGGAGGCGGACGTTTCGGGGGAGAGGAGCCAACATGACGTGATAAATCCAATGATTGAATGTGAAGGGGCCGGTCGTTTAGTGCCGCGCGTAAGTCGTTATTCCTATCGGAAGCAAAAGGGGGAGAGTGAAAAACCGCGGGTGTTGTTCCCCATCAATTATCATATCTCCTGGATTCGAGTCCATGTGGTGACCAGAAGACTGGCCTCCCATCCAGTGGCCCGAGTTTGTACCCCGGCAGTATACCACGGTATACCACTTTAAAATAGGTATACCGGTCCCAACAATGCTTAATTCAATGCATTATTTAATGCTCAAGCATTAAATGTGAAGTACTTTGAGTTCAGTACTCAGTCCGTCGGATGGAACGTCAAACAGTGGTCCCCTTGGCACCTTGCATTAAGAGTAAGTCAATTCTGACCCCGCATTTCTCTACCTTCCTCCATCCCCTGAAAAAGCCCTTCCCCTACCGAACTATCCACTTTTATGGCGCAAATACCCTTGACTATCACTACCCCTGCATTAATCTACAGCTAAAATTCCTCCTTCAGCGGTGAGAAAACTCCACCCCGAATGAAATGTTCCTGTGCGTGTTTACCTCAACCCAGAGAATGGCAAGGCCTGTGACAATATATGGCATTTTTAATAAAATTGCGGAAAATTAATCCGCTCTCTTCATATGGCACGCGGTTTTACTTTACTTTTTCCATCTTCCAACTCTGAACACAAAATATTGCATGGCGAAGGCTGAAGGAGCACTACTGTTTGTATATCATATTAACCAGCGATGGAGTCGGCAAGCGGGAAATAATTATACTATTATACTTTGACTAATTATAAGGCAAGCGGTAGTAGAATAATGCAAGCAAAGAGTTTATTTTACCAAAAGAAGAATCTAGTAACGTCTGGAAGTAAGTTAGCAATTCCTCGGAAGTAAGGTAAAAATTAGATCTCACACCTGGAAAATGCTTGTTCAGGACAGTGAGGCTTGGAAAATAACAGCTGTAGAATATGTAATATGGGTAGCATTTAAAATGTGCTGTTGCCATTGATTGATGAAGATAAGGCGCACAGATTGAATAAGTAGCAAATCAGCCTCACTGAGGAAAAGGGAGGAACGATGAAAACTCTGCATAAAAGACGGAAGAGAGACTTGTAAGACAGATCTTAAGGCATGATGGCCTGATGAAGCCAGGTTTCAGGTCTATTGTGAAAAATATTAAAAAAAAACGTAAAAAAGAATAAATGTGCGGGCCTAAAGAGATAAGATGATGGAAAAGAGTGTTTATTAAAACAACCTTAGGATTGTTGCCTAGTCATGAGCGGTGTGCGGAAATGGGCGACACTACATTTTATACGGTTTATTGAAATTTGGGTCAAAATTAAAGCCATTCAACCCTCAGAACAACAGATTCCAATTTCAAAGTGGAAGGAATGAGAGAACTTATTACGAATAATTACGTGGCAGGTCGAGTCGGGTGCATGCCAACGAAATGTAATTACTGCGGCCGTCTCCCACCGAATCATTTCGCATTTGAAACCTAAATCATGTACGGGAATGGACACCATTATTGAAAAGGAGGCAGGCTGTCAATAATTATCCCCTAATCGCTGACACTCATTTATTTAACAACGGGATCCCATCCCAGCGCGAGTTCAATTAAAGAGTAGCATTTTTAGTATCCACGCGTTATAATCACGTAGCGCCCAGGGAGTACTGAAAAGCTATGGACAGTTTGAATCATTTTCAAGGGTTGAAATATGCTTGGCTCTGCAAAGTAACTAGAGTAACATTACCAGAATAATGACTCACTTCTAAAGGTTGAGCAGTTTAGTTGACTGCGTTTTACACCAGCGATGAATTGCCTACTTTCTATGGCTTGGTGAAGCTTCACCACCAACGTTTCCCCCACAGGATATATCCCATCATCTTGGAGAAAAGTAAAATCGAAATAAATTGCTAGATTATTAGGATCATGCTACTCATCAGAAGAAGTACCTTATGACGCTCAGACTAAGGATGAACATTAGCATGGGACAAATTACATTTCACATGAACTTGACCAACAGATTATCAATCATAATAATTTAATCTACGCAGTGTGATACGGTGACATCTAATACCGACAAAATATTTATATTTTTTTCTTTACGATCATTTAAAAAGTACGCTATTATTTAAATATTAACATAGTTAAGAGCAGAAATGTTGTCATATGCTCTACAAGAGGAACGAAATGATTTTCTGTCCAAACATTTCCAATTCGGAATAAAAAATTGAGGAATTCAAACATCAGCACTGCATTCAGGAATTCTTATCTCAAAGTTTCAATAGAGACTCACTTCACCTTGTACACGAATTGGGATGCACTGCACTATACACCGTTGAGTCCTCACATTCTGTGATTCCCATAGGGTACTGCGGCAGACACGTGCCAGATGTGTGGTTGGATAGTTTGGTCCCCACATCGTGCCAACTAGCCAATTTCACCTTCGTTTTTTATCTCAACAGTACCGTCCTTTTTGATTGGCATGCAGAAAAAAATAATATATGTTTGACGTTGCATGCCATTGTCAATTCCTTCGTTCAGTTCATGACCAACTTTCGAGCAATATAATGGTTTTTTTGAACAAGGAAATGAAGCAGCTACACTTTATCTTCTATATATATAAAAATGAATGTATGTGTGTGTGCGTGTCTGTATGTCCTTTATGCATTACTACACCATTCATCGGATCGCCATGAAACTTTGGGAAGTTGTTGAGTACATTCCCGAAAAGAGGACTACGAAATCGATATTTCAATATCGATACTTCATCGATATAATATCGCTAAAGTATCGATAAATTGATATATTATTGATACAAAATTGAGGTGAAATTATTTAGTTTTTTAAAAGGAATGTATCTTTGCAATATCGATACTGTATCGAATGTATATAATGTGTTTGTCCTTTATGCATTACTACACCATTCATCGGTTCGCCATGAAACTTTGGAAAGTTATTGAGTTCGCTCCGCGAAGGTTTCTACAAAATCGATAATTCAATGTCGATACTGTATCGATATAATATCGATAAAATATGGATATATCGATAAATTGTTGATACAAAATTGAGGTGAAATTATTTAGGTGTTTTTTATCAAAGTTTTATAAAGTATCATTACAATATCGATACTGTATCGATACAATATTGATAACTTCATGCATTACCACAACATTCATCCAATTTCCATGAAGCTTTGGTTAGTTGTTTTGTTCACTCCATGAAGGTTTGTACAATATCGAGAATACAATATCGACACTGGAGACGGGATGTGCATCCCATTGAACTTGCAATTCATTGAAACACTCACGTGCAACATATTCAAATCATCCGGCATGTGACAAATATTTCAGATATGCCAACTTATTGCTTGGGATGAATGCACAATGGTGCACAAAGCATCGCTCGAGGCTCGGGATCGATCATTGCAAGATTTCCGTGGAATCCTGAGACCATTTGAGAACTCATTAATATTGCTTGCACGACATTTCAGGCAAACATTACCTGTAATTCCTCGATTGACACTAGCGGATGAAATAAATGCTTGCCTGAAATATTCTACTTTGTGACGACATGTAAAGACGTTAAAATTATATACAAATATGCGTGTCCAGCTGCAAAACAATCGATCAGCTGAGATATATTGTATACCCATAAGAATTGTGAAATTAAACATACTATAAACGTGCGCTTTCCATTTAACCAGATTGAGCCACAGCAACGCGTGGCCGGGTCAGCTTGTACTCTAATAAAAACGTTTTCTTAATTTCCAGCCCAACCCAGGGGTATAGAGGGAAAAAATCTCTAAGAAGACGTAGCAGAGTCTTGGCATTATTTCACCCGCATTCGCCGTATGGCAGGACCACGAGGAATCAGGGTCGTCCGGTCACTGAATTATACCCACTTACGCAATCGCATGAGCAAGCCTCGCGTACGTATGTTTGCTCGGCCGGCAACAGCCTGCTTTTGGAGCGAAATCGAGTTATATGTCATCTCTATTTACGCACGAATAAATACAAACCGAGCGCGATCTCGTCTCGACTCGTTGATTATGATGAAGGATGCTCTAGAGATGAAAAAACATGGACGCTGCAGGGCTATAAAGAGGGTCTACGACTGACGAAGATGGAGAATGAAATGTGGAGAGGGAAATGGGAATTGGGAGGATACGCTGAGGACAGTGGATGAGAGAAAGGTGGAGGCAAATGGATGAGGTTGGCTAATGGATAATGGATGAGAGTTGCGGAGAATTTAGTGGCTGAAAATACTGGGGTACAACCGCCACTCAATGCTGATTTCACCTCAGTTATAAAGCGAAATATTTATGCCCTTTCTGCCACAAAGACCATTATAATAAATTGACACATATATAACAGCGCCATTCCAATTTCTATACAGAAATCTTATAAATAAAATATCCACAAATAAGTTACAGTAAATTTGTTTTCCGGTACGAAACCAGGTAAATGAAAAATACTGGATTAAAAAGTGGAGTAACTAATAACTAACATGAAAAGATAAACAACAGAAACTAATGCTTTAGGAAGAATATAAGGGAAAACGGAAATGATAGATTAAAAACACGACTATAACTAAAACACGACATGCAACACAACAGACTGGTCAAAAATATCTGGGAAATAATAAGACTACTGAAGGAGGACATATGGGCCGAATTGACAGTGAAGATTACAACAAGCCGAATGCTAAAAGAGTAGACGGTTGCCCGAAGTAAACATGGTAAGAGAGCGTGAAATGAGAAACACTATGTAATTTTCCGAAGTCCTAAAACGAGTTAAAGAAAAACAAACATGCTCACTTCCATTCGGACTTAGGCTTACTATGAGCTAGATAGATACCTATACATAAATATTTAATAGCATCAGATCAACTGTATTTACATCGATTCTTCAACGCCAAATTAGTGAGAGTTTGAAATCTCACTCTCACTTATGGCTCAGACTCTCCGGAAAACTTCTAAAGATATTTAGCAGTAAGTACCTGCAAAAGTAATTAAAATTTTAATTTTAATATTACACCACAGTATCAATTTGTAGCTGAAAATACGACTTATTTTTGTAGAATTAGGGAAAAGCATCAGTAAGGCAGAGATTTGTGGATACAATCAGCTTGCGTTGACGCTTCCTCATTGATTCCCTGCCAAAATTAATAAGTTGTAACTTGCAGCTCATTTTCGGGTGTGCCGATGTTTATTTTTATAATTCGCGAAATTGATCCAAACAAGTCTTCAATATATCCCGGGAATATGATCGTAAGCAGAAAAAAATTCTATCCCGGAAGACACCACTCTCAATGGAAGAAAGCAAAGTCTTCAGGAAAACAATAAATGGTATAAGTATACACTTTGTGAAAATGAGTTATAATCATTATCATCAAACAAAGAACTAGGAACAATTTTCACAAATACAGTGTTAAAATAGTACCTAGTTCATTGTTTAGTTCACCATTTGGAAAAGTTCTGAATGAATATTAAACAAAGAACTAGAAACAATCTCCACACATACAGTGTGAAACTAGTATCTATTTCTTTGTTTTCTTCAGCTTTTGGAAAAATTCTTAAACTTAAATTCTCATGTTTTTATAAAATGCAAAACCTTTAATAATTATTAAAATTTGAAATGAGTACAGTTGTATACGAAAGGATAAAAGAAGAATTTTTTCACATTCAGCCATCAAAATATCTTGCCAAAACATTAAAGATAATATTTCTCACTTGAGAATCATAAATTCGTGCTGCGAATGAAAACACGAATCGTCAACCCTTGTGATTATGGGACAGAGGAATCGCGAATGAAAACAGCAAGCGTAATGGAGAGGAATGAGACGGCGTTGAAAGGAAAAGGCGCCCATACTTACGTGCGGACGAACCTCTCACTTTTTTCCTTCCCACGCCGCGGCCCTCACTGGATAAATGCTAAGAAGGGGGCGCAAGTGGATTCCTTTCTTTCTTTTTTGCATCTTCAGCCTGATGAGTACCTTCGCGAGCTTCGGTGTTCGAGTGCGCTGGTGTCCTTGCGTTGGTGTTAGGTGAAGGGGTGTGAGGGGATAAGAGAAGGCAGGACCGGAGATATGAGGGGTAAGGGGAGAACGAGGGTCCTTGATGGACTTCCTCTGCTACTCTGATAAAGTATCGACCTCGAGGGAAAGTAATCTCGAGATATTATTTGTGGATTCGGCCTTTGAGGGATGGAATGCGAACCGCAGAGACGGTGGAAATTGGAGGGAGATTAAATAGCACGAGGGCCGCGAAAGGAACGGAAAGGAGATGAATAGTCTGAAGGGAAAAGGGGGGACGGACAGGCGGATGGCTCCACCTCTGGGCAAAATGGACACGAGAATAACTTCTTATGAATGGGTAACCCTGGAGGTGATTCGAAAATAGGACAGACCCAACTGAAAACAGGGGTATCAACGCACGGAGTGTACTCATACGACTCGACGATGGGGTAAAATGCTTAAAACAAACCTTATCCGGCCCTAAAGAATGACATATGAAACGGTGCAATGTTGTGTCAATACGCTAAAATCAAAGGATATCTAGCCAAGGCCTAAATAAAGAGACCTAACCGTTAGTTACCGTCTTCAATTTTTGGGTCAAGTTTTGTCAAAAAAGCATTGAAAGTATAACAAATTGCTAGGCTTGACTTCGTGGAACCACATATGTCGACACAGTCGAATGACTGTGTAAGTGGAAACCTAGGTCGGTTTTAATAAATCTGTGGAATTTTACGAAGTGAACTTATTTACGTTGTCAAGCATTGAAAACCTTTGTGCAAAGCACGAGGCAGTCAAAATACGGTGTAATCTAGTTATCAACGCACACGCATCTGAAATGAACGCATTATGACAGCACGAGCGCTCCCCGAATTTCCTCCATCAGTTCAAAGAAGATAATAAGCCCGATGTGCTCACCAGGAAATCCAATCATAAGATAGCCTTTCAATTTGAGAAAATCATTTTATAATCTCCCTCGCCGCGTCAAATGTCGACATCGAATGTGGAAAAGGGATTTTCCTCTCAGCAGTCAATCTTTCATCTAGAGACTCGAAAAAATCTTTGCCCGTCCGAATTTCACTTCGACCTTCCTCAAACAAACTCGGAGAATTTTCTCTAACCATCCACCAACACAAAAATCCCGAATGAAGGAGAACGCACACATTATTGCAATGTTAAGGAGACGGTACTCGTTCGATTATTTTTTTTTCAGGGTTCTACCCTGTAGAGGTCTCCAGCAGGGGAGGGGAAACGTAGGTGGACAACCACAACAACGCGGAGAACCCTAAAAAAACATATTGCCATAGACATGGGCCGCGAAAGTTTTAATCAATTTACGATACTCATTTGATTTTTTTATAAAAGTATATTTGAAGGAAGAGGAAATGATATATTGAAAAGAGATCGATTGCAAATGGAGAAAGGGAGAAATATTGTTTTCAATATTTTTTCTTTGCTGAGGATAGATACTTAAGGCACAAGACTCAGGCAGGCTTTTTCCTCTTATTCCCGACGCACGATTTACTGGAAGTCGATGGTGATGTCACAAGGAATGGGAGTAAGGAAAGAAGCCGCGCGCCAAAATTAGCTCTCACTCCGTAGAGAGTGAGTTAATGCGTCACAGCGTTTGAGCGTTCCTCTGTCACCGGAATTACGTCCTTTACGTGAATACAGCCCACGCGAAGTGAGCGGGAAGATATGGAGCAGTATATTCCGGCAGGAATCTGGTATCAGGCAATGTGGCTCAAGGGAACCACGCACGACTTTCGAGATGGGAGGACAGCTAATGGATGCAACGTTTGGACCAGGTGGAGTTCATCCGGGAAGCTCAAGATTGAAAAAAATCATGTGCTGAGCTATGGAAGTGCTGGGATGGCCTTAGAAACACGACAAATCCTTCCTAGCTTCCATAATGAAGCTTCTTTTAATCAAGCCAGAACATTTCCCACATGGATCAAGAATAGCGATAGGCGGACGATATTTCAAACGACAAAATATCAATAAATACATTAGACAACTAGAAGTTTAAAGGAAAAAATAATGCGTGAAGTTAATTAAAATGAGCATAGAAAATAAGACTTTTCTTCTAAGGAAATAGGGAAAATGTTTCGCTATTAGTCAAGTAATTACTGTTTCAGCTCACGTACACGTTGGAAAAAACAAAGTCTCATGACAGAATATGCCTTGGTTTACAATAGTAGTCAATCCGATGGAACACGTAGCGCGGTGGAGTGTGACATGGATTAATATGGAAGTACCTATATCTCTGTATATGAGATTTGCGTTCATGATGGTGCAACGACGTTGTAGACGGTTTGCGAAATCTAAAAGATACAACTATTTCGGTAAGAGAATATTAAATATTATGCATGAAAGAGATAGAGCCTACTAGATACGTTCTCCTAGGGGTATATGTATATGACCAACCTAGGGGTCCAAGTTTTTAAAATACTGGGCTGTTAACCTTTAGATCCCAGGTTCAAATGCCGCATAATCTATTTTATGCGATTTTGTCTTTAGATAAGGCGCAGATTACTTGGTACAAAACGATTTAAGCAATTAGATCACCATCATCAAAATTATACCACGAAAAAGCGTCAAAATGTGTTGAATATGATCCATCATCACAAAAGAAGTAGAAATAATTTTTATTTAATCATGCAAAGACATAAAGTGGTTATTTTCCAAGATAGCCTCCGGGCTCCTGGCAATATATACTCTCTTATTTAAGACTCAATATTCTTGCGCTTTGCCAAGAGGTGTCAGAGCTGAAGAGCATTCCCCCCTTTAAGCCGGAATCATTTCTGTGCATAAGAATTGTATATGCGACCTGATCTCGGACGGTGAGTGCATTTCTCGAGGAGATCCTCATTGATGAAGATCATACGGATACCAGGGTTTTCCACTCGAGAAACTTGTTGCTGGTCAACAACTTGTTGACATCATCTTTAGCTCAGACGAGGCATAATTCGGCAAACGTTTTTTAGAAATCACTTTTTTGGCTTGCATGCTGTAAAATATGCTGACTAAAAACTATCACTGATCGCATAAAACCTCAGAATCTCGTTTATCACTTAACCAAAAATGATCAATTACGTTTATAATATAGCATACAAATAAACAATATCGATTCAGGCGAGATGTGGTGGAAACGTTCCATATTAAAGGAAAGATAATGCAATGTTTGCAAAGATAATGCAAAAGATAATGCAATTTTGTAAAATTGCATTATCTTTCCTTTAATATAGCATAAAAATATTAAAATAAAACAACACCCGGGAAACTATTTTCCAATTGTTCCAACTTTCAATTCTAAGCAAAGCTTCTGAACTTTGTTATTTTCAATTTATTATTTCAAGATAACTTCCGAGTTATTATTATTGTTTTTTATTTCTTATTATTATTTTAAGATAACTTTCCATTGGGAAATAATAGGTAATTACATTCGGAAGAATCAAAATAGGTCCCAGAATTGGACCGATTTTCAATTTATATCAATTACTTTAATATCTGCATCAGCAATTTCTGTCGGCCCAACAGTCGGATTAAGGTCACTCTTTTCACGACATGATAAAATACGATACGTCCATTTCCATAATTTGAACGAATGATATCTAATTTAATTTTTCATCGGTCACCTATCGAAGAGGATCATCTGGTTTTGGGTAGAATCACTGAGCACGAAGAGCAGACGTATGAGAGGTATGTCACTTCACCATGAACCGAATTGAATAACGACGTCGCCGAGTTTCAAAATGCGGTGCGCTCGCAGCTCGCCGACAGACGTCCGAATTCCGGTTCGCCTCCGTTCCATAAAGGCCATTCGGTCGCGGAAGGAGGCAAGGGACCCGAACCTCGAATGGGAGACCGAGGGAAATGGAGGCAGATGTGGATGGAGGCGCGCTGGATGGATGCGACGTATGGAGGGGCGGGGGCTGACGCAACCGCTTCTCGAGATCGCTGAGTCATTCCGGATATGGAGAGCATAAAAGGTGGATCCACGGAAATGCTGTCGCGGCCGATAGACGCAAAAATTAACGACTTGCACCATTGTGTGTGGTTACGGTGGCCAGCTGGAAATAAGGCGCTCACAGAAAAGCGTCCTCTCCATCTTTCATGAGTGTTAAGGGACACTGGAATCTGTCACAGGGATACAGATATTATTTTGGCGACAAAAGCGTACTGTCCCAAGAAGAAAAACTGTTTGTAGTAGGGAAAACAATGAGTCTTTTCATTGCTCTTTTACAAACAGATCTTTTCCTACAGTGAACCTTTGACGTAGGATATCTTTACAATAAAATACGTAGGTGTACATAATTGAACGCTATCCTCAGGCAACAGAAAACAATCATCACATATTAGGAAGAAATACTGATTAATATTTATTTCAATGTAGATATATTAAACAAGCAATACACTCTTCACTTTAAACTGATAAAATATAATCAAATCCCTATAGCAAGTTATTCATCAAGAGATATTGTCTGTTAATGGACGATAAGTTAACTCAAATATGAAAGGCATCTTCCTTCAAAATCAATCTCTTGAACATGACTGACAACGTTCGCAAACATAATATATACTTTTTAAGTTAATTTTTCAAGGTGGGCAAATTTTATTATTGAATCCCCATTGTAACATCTTATGCTAGTAATGCTGAAAAACGCAATTATTATTACTGAATTGCTGTGGTAGTCATTTACTTTTTTTTAGACTGTATAACACCGTAAGATTTTCTTAGGATACATGATTAATTTATATTCTACAACTAATTGCTCGTGGTCAAAATAATAGGGACGGATCATTATATCTCATTCGATTACATGCCTCTACTAAATATAAACAATTCAATAATTCCTTGTGTAACTGTTCACCATATGCATAGGCTACTTCCACATTATTGGTGAATTCATTTGTAAATTCATTCGGCAAAATTCCCACACTGTGGCAATGCACTTTTTTCACTTTAATAAATTCGTTGACATATTGATTTTTAGCCTACCTTCTTACTCTGACTTAGATCTACGAGTGAAACCTTTCTTGAGAAACAATTAAGTTTGTTTCATGAGTCACAGTTTTACTAACGAAAAGAGACGTACAAGATTCTCAAAAAATCAAATTATCACGCAGGGCCACTATCTAGAATTACGTCTCCAACTCTTCATTGCATAAAAAGGCTAATAATATCAATAATTATTTCCGAGGAGCAACCGTTTTAAATTCATTGAATTCGTGATTATTATGATGCATCAACATCCCTCCTTAAAAACACAATGTGAAAAGTAAAAGAAGATAAAATTTATGAGCATTATTTTCCAATATGTACCAATAATATATCTCGATGGTCATATTTTTTTCGCTTCTCAGTCGATACGTCTTTGAAACTTCATGGCCTATTTACCCAGAAAGAAGTCTTATCTCATTTGAAAGTCATTAGGCGGCAAGCAAGATTTCGAGTTTCGTAGGAACTCCGAAGACTTAATCCCACTCGAGTCGGAAGGATTTAGGCGAGACTTGAGCCGAGGTCCCCCACCCTACCGAATCGGTGGATGAACTCAACTTACCCACCGTTTCTTTCGTCCTTTTCTAATCGCAAAGAATTTTACGTGGTGAAGGCATCTTCACCGACTTTCACCAAGTAAGTCTAGAAGTTACTCGGGAATTAATTCTCGTGATGGAGACGATAAAATACATACTACTACACACATTTCGTTTCATAAAAATATCCAGCATAAAAACTCATCGCATAGTAATTATTGAAATACGGCAGCTGATGAAACTTGGTCATCCAGAGAATAATTCGAAACTGTTATCATAAAATAATTTTTTAAAGGATGGCAGCCAATTTCATTAAGTAGCAAGCAAGATTTCATGTTTTGTAGGAATTCCGAAACCGAAATCGCTATTTTGTACACGAAATTTTTAGATGGAAACGAAAAATGAATTTGAGTGAAAAAATTAATCTTCTAACCAGAGCCCTTCACTCATAAATCAAAAATCAAATTAAGCAAAAGGTGACGCCCACCGAATGATCTGCGTTAAGAATATCTACGCCATCCACCTCGGAGTTGAGGAGGGAGGTCTACCTGAAGAGATCCTGTCCCAACCACTTCCATTGGCAGAGTCAGCCGTGTGTACCCCAATGAGATAAGGCGAAAGAGCTTCGCGTTCTCAGTTGTGATTGGATCAAAGAATGGAAATATAAGGGTCTTTTTATTTCACATAACATATCAGATTCGGCAATAAAAAATATGGTTAACGACCCCATTATGTTAGATCTCTCGAGTCAAAGATATTAAATATCTCACTGCGTGGATGCAATCAGTGAAAAAAATCACATTTTGTAAGCGAATCCATTGCTGAAAAATATGGCCCATGATTTGACAAACCATAGAAAAAATCACTCAACGCTTGTGAGGACAGTATATCCAGTAATACCTTTTGGCCGCCGAAAGGGGAGACAACTGAAGGAGAACGAAAGATTAATGCTGCACGCCTCTCTTAAATCGATGGCCAGGTATAACATGAGGGCACTCTGGATTCCTACTTTAACTGCCGGGCGAGGCAACGCAAGGATGCACACAAAGGGACAATAAACGTATTTAAAAGGATTCTCCAAAACCCACGTCCCGTCTCGCCTCCCGACTTCTTTTCAATTCCCACGTGACCCAGGGTAGCGGAACATGGACGCGAAAATGACGGCCGGAGTGGAGGACAAGTGAGGAAACGTGAGAGGCGCAAATGGGCGGGAATCCGGGGCGAAGTGGAAGGAAATGGAGGGAGAGATGTAAGATGCCGAGGGAGCTGAGACAGAAAGAGAGACAGGGGGTGGGAGGAGCAGGATGGCGTGCGGGTTCTTGGGAGCTGAGGAGAAATGTAAGGAAGGAAGAGCAGGACGCGAAGGAAAGGGGGAGGCGCTGAATAAAGAACGAGGGGCAGTCCCTGGAAACAGACAGGGTGACTTGTTGGAGTGTGGGAGCCGCGAAAAGGGTTCGAGACGCCAGGTTAGGTTGAGGAGTGGCGCGATATTGCGACACTCCGACTGCGATTTGCAACATTATGCAATATCAGCGTGCAGTATTTGAGCTGCAAGGAAACTCGCATTATTATTCATTGGCATGAGATAGTATGCTACGAGCAAAGCAAGTGAAATTTGAGGAGGTATAGCGCAATATCACACGACAAGAAAGAGCGAATGAAAATCCCACTTGTATTCGAAGCTATATTTTATTCTCCGTACGTATCATGCGCTGCAAACGTCAGATGTGTTACGATTTCGTAACTGTGATTTGAGAGTGAAATGGGGTGTGTACAGAAATAAAAAATAAATAAATCACCATGCGGTACTGCATCATGGAAGCCAAATGGGCCATTTTTTGCCTTAAATCCTCCATATTTTGAATTACGACCTTCTATATATTTGAGAGTTTTTTAATTCTCTATTGGGAAGTTTAAATTGTTTAACTATAGTAGGAACCAGCTTGAAGTATATTTCAATTAATTCTGCGCGAATGCCAACATTTGGTGCCAGAGAACGGAGTAAGGAGGATATGAAAGAAATAAGAAAATTTGTGCTTAACAATAGAAGGGTCCGAAGAAAACTTTCTACCATCGAAAATTAAAGGACCTACCACGAGTTAAGTATACCTATTAATTACCAATTCGTTGACCAATATTAAATGGACAATTTTGCACATATAATTGAAACAGTAACTGATAAGAGTAGACGACCGACAGCTAAGGTCTTTTTTTGGCATTTACTACTGGCGGGTAAACTTGTAGAAGTAACAGATGATAAAGAACTGATTGAAAGTGAAAAGTAAGCCTGCGTCAGAATTGACCTGCTCCTCATGGAGGGTGCCAAGGAGTTTAAGTCCCATCTGACAGACGGACTACTGCACTTGAAACGCTCTCCACACAGAATTCAAAACGATAGGTACCAGTAGTCAGTACCGGATTTCCTGTCCCTCGAGATGGGGAGTCAATGCTCTAGCCACCACTCGATTTCCTACCAATTCACTGTTATATCCATTATTTCCTTCACTATGATAATATCTGCATCAACCACCTCCGAACATGTATTTTCTTAACAAACCATCAAAAGGGCATGGAGCAGGGGGTGGCATCACACCAGGTAAGAATTACCACTACGCACACAATTCTATTGCTCATGAACAAATTTGGTATTTTGCAACTGATTACGAGTCGATGAAGGAAAGATCAAAAAAATGATGCATATTTACATGCACTACGACTTCAACTTCCCTGCTATCATCCTACGGAATATACACTCCTCATATTTTATGAAAATATAACATATAAACCTAAGTAATACCCTGCGAGCGACCTCGAGGGTGTGGCATTCGAAACGTTCTCATATGACTTGATGCCAGTCGACCTGATGATGGCACAAGATGCCAAACCTTTTGGCATCTTGTGCCATCATCTACTTCTACATAGCTGTCGTGCTCAGAATAAATATGAAGTGCATATTATAATTTTTGTTTTTTCTTATCATACTTCCATTTGGATATATTCCACGAAGTCAATCCTGGCGCCGTACAATGCGAGTATTTGTCTAATAAAATTATACTTCTGCTTTCACGAATAGTTGCTGGTAAGATTTTGTCCACTACACTACCTATCCTAGTCATTTAACTAATCGGTTACCAATAAAGATGAGTCGAATAGATTTCTCGAATTCGGATATCGAATATTCAAACATTATTCAAACATCTATATTCAACAGTTACAAACATCAATAATCATGACTCGAATATTCAAACATCTCCAATTTTCTCGTAGTACCCCGAATACTAGAATTGAGATGCCAAACATTACTCTTTTTTTTAATCGTGACTAGCAGTGACTAGTTTCGGCACGTTATTTATGGAGAAAAAGAAACAGTTTTGACGGAATTTCATTTGTTGAAACTGTTGTCTTTCTACTATAAATTACGAGGGAAAACCCATCACCAAACTCCTATCTCCGATGTCTTTTCGCGGCACTTATGACGTAGTTCATCAATACGCCAAATTTACCATAAATAGCATAATTATTTGAGATAGAATATCGAATTCTTTTAGCACATTTACTCGAGATATCGAATATTGAATACTTGCTAGTATTCGAGGATTCGCGGGTAGTATTCACATACCTCTAGTTACCAATAATCCTTCGCGATTCGATACATTTGTATGTTTCGAAGAGCTTGGCAAGACAGAGGAGGTCTTGAGGCGGCCTAGAGTGAGAGGAGGAGGAGGGGAGTAGTGCGTCTGAGACGTCGCGGCGGGGGGAAGGAGGGCATCTCCGCACGTGAGGAAGACCCCTCTCCTTCCAAGGATCCTCCATCTCCCGGGTGACCCCCTCCCCCCGTCCCACCCTGGCCCTCCGCGTGGGGGTTTACAAGTGGCACCGGCTGCTGCCGCTGCCTCCGCCGCTACCCCCTCGCCCTCCCCCCGCGGCATATTTCCCAGCAGCGCCCGCGCCGAGAGATTTTCCTCAAAAACCTCCCGCCTCACGAGTTATGGCTTTGGATGCGCATTTACGGCGTGCCCGTCATTCGGGGAGGAAATGGAAGGGTCGTTAAGGGAATTGAATCCTTGTCCTCCTCCGCTTAAAGAGTTGCGCTAATGTGTTCACAAAAGAGGTCGCGAACCCCCTCCGCCTCCTCCTTCCCTTTATCTCTCTCTCTCGCTCTCTTTCGTCCTCTCTTCCTCTCCATCCTTCCGCCCAATTCCCTCCTCCTCCATTCCCTCTTTCACCCTCTTTGTCTCTCTCTTCACCTCAATCCTTCCCTTCCCTCTCGCGTTGACTCTTCGGGGTCCGTCCTTAATTCCCATTGTATTAGTAAATGTATTATTCAGGGTCGCGAAAGGGATCTTTTTTTCCTCAAGAGTCTCGAGCGGCGGGGCGGTGGGGTGAGGGAGGGAGGGGGAGTGGGGAGGCGGGAGACATTTTCTTTTTTTTTTTATTCCTTTCATGTATTGCCAACAATTTAGTCATTAGCGCATATGAAAATCCGGTTGTTTGAAAAATAAATTGCACGGCCAAAAATCTTTTTCTTCCAGCCTTTTTTTCCCCGAAAAATGATTGCCTTGAGGTATAAAAATGGCGGAAATGAACAAATTGGTCTCGCTCAATACCTTCTAAGATAGTATAAAAATCCCTTCAAGAACTATTTCTACTAGATCTACTTTACCTTGACCGTAAAACGGAAATAGACAACAAGTCATAAAAAACTGGGGGGCACGGTTTAGTATTCCTTAGCTAGAATTTCCCGATTAACTAATGTCTACCCTCTTAACTCATGATAGGGGAAACTAAGAAGAATAATTTAAAAGTTAATAGCGTCATTTTTAACATAAAGGTACTTTCAATTACCCCCTCTCCGAAAAGGAAAATCGGTTTACACTACACAATCAAAGATTAGTTACATTTCACAATATGAAAGGTGATAATATTTCATAAATAAAGCAGAAAAATACCAAAGCAAAAGCATTTTGACTAATAAAATAGTCTACCATAGACAAAGTAGAGTTTTCTAAAGTGAAACTTACTTTTTCATTTGCTACTAAGAAACATATTAGTGGAGAAGTAACCAATGAGTATCTGTCCATGGTTTGCACATTGGCAAAAGCGATAATAGGCTTAAAAGCCAAAAGGGATTTTGATTCGTCGAGATGAATGGAACTGCTTCGAGAGAAAATGAAGGCAGGCAAGATGTATAGCTCCTAAATTCTTTTACTATCAAGCTTGTGTTTATCATAGCTCGATATAAACAATTGCTACCTCAATTCGTTGATCGTTTCACCGTAAAATCATGGAAAACGAACTACCGCCAATTATGGTATTATGGCTACTATAAATCCCTCAGTTTGGCCAATTATGGTCTTTCCTAAATTGTTACATCCTACATTGTAATTTAATATATTTACTCCTCTTACCTTCAGATAATTCTAATTTATTTTATTTGCTTACTATTCTTTTTTTGTTTAACATTAAGCCTCCAACAAATTGACTATTTCTTTCAATATTTTGCTTTCTTACTGCTTATATTGCTGCTCTTCTCTTTCATCATCATTTCATTAGCGCTCTTATTATTGTGAGAGTTACGCAAGCTCGATTTTGAAGTTACCATTAAGGCCCACTCAACTATTTTCAGCCCATTGAAATAAAAGTCTTATTCACTTTAAGACATTCGTTCATAAGCCATTGGGAAGCTGAGTGGGAGTCAGGAGCAAGAGGGAGAATATAGGAGGAAAACAGAGCGCCGATCTCTGCCCGCACATTGGTGGCCTGAACGACGAGTTGAGCCCCGCTCGGCTTACCCGGAGCAGTTCCTTTTTATGTCGCATTCAGGGATACGATTCGGAGGGAAGATGAAAATTTCATCACCCCCAAACAATAATAAAACGCGGCCAGAAGTCTTCCACTCTTTAACCACCGCAAGACATCTCTTCCATTCCTCTCTCCCCATGCCCTACCCAACCCCTCGCTATGTCGACTTACGACGCCTTCCTCTCGCACGCCCCAGGTCTTCTTGAGAGGAGAAGCAGAGCTGAGGGAGATGCTCTCGCACTTACTACTCGCGAAGACATTCGTATAGGGACACCGGCGAGGACATGCAGGAGAAGTCAGAAATATTTAAAAGACGTAGGTGCTTCCACCCGCGCGACTTGGAAGAGCTGGAACCTGAGGTGCCGGCGCAATCTTCCAGAACAGCACTCACACTAAAGACGTTCCCGGAAGAGGTTTCTTGCGTAATGAGAGGAGACACTTTCCTTACAATGCGGTGGATGATTATTTCATTTCCTGAGACTCCGCACTCGGGTATTAAATTTGCGTGGGATGACTCTCCTCGCGCAAGTAGGTACAGCCATTTGAGCATAGAACAGAGGATTGTGTCTCGGAACAGTCATTCCTTTTCGAAACTGAATACGATAGCCAAGCCAAATGATGCCAGGGAACACTCGTAAAGCAGAAGAGAAGCAACGAGTCTCACATAATTTAGTCATTATGTATGACTGTCACCTCTCAATAAGCTGAAATACATATTTTCCGTCAACCGAGTGCAGTTCGGCACCTGATTTATCCATTTGAGTTAAACGAGTTTAGAAAAATACTTATACTTACTTTCTATGTAGTTACTTACAATCAAAAATTTAAGTAACACAAAACTAAAAACTTTAACACTTCAATTTTAGAATTAAAAATTACCTCTTGCATTACCGAATAATAAATTAAATTGTGTCCAAAATGCACAAGGAAAAATATACTGCAGTACTAGAAGAAGTAAAATCCACACAATTACCACAAGAATACAAAAATACACGAGAAATTTGTGAGACATGGTAGCATAAAAAAAACTAACCCAGTGTTGGGTAAACTTTTTAAAGAGAGGGGCCAAAGGAAAGGAAAACAAAACTTAAGGCGAGCCAATATAATTTATTAAAAATAATACATTTTACAAAATTCTTGTGCCTTTTATGTTACCAAGTCCTATTAATGAATGAAATAATATGAAGGAGAATGGGATGAATGAAACTATGACTGCATTTCTAAAAGTTTCTCATAATTTGGATCGAACTGGGATTAGGAATAATGCCTCGCGGGCCGGATAGAACGTTTCAGGGGGCAGCATCTGGCACGCGAGCCGTAGTTTGTCCATCACTGAACTAACCTATTTTGCAACAAAAACAATTATGTGTGTAATGAAGCGTATTCTCGTATAAGCGTATAATCGAAGTATATACGAATTCATTTCTCCCATGTTATAGCATGAAAGAGCTCTCCGGAGGAGAGGTAGAAACTGTTTCTTATACCCAGTGCCATAAAGGTAGCATGATACAAGGGAATCATATATCTTCAAATGAAGTATGCCACGATAAAACGTAGTGCCAAAGAGGCAATTAATGAACTAGGTCGACTAAGAGGAGACCAATTTCAGGAGAGAAAGAACTGCTTCCGTTGAAATACTAGTACTGCATTTAATTTCACACCTATAAAACACTTCACTGATAAGAAGTAATAAAATTGGGCTTCAAGTTTCTCCAACTGCTGAGGTAATATCCTTTCGTGTGACCTGGATTTTATCCAAGACAAACACAGCCATGGCCTGGCCACTTTCGAAACCATGATCTTTGGTTTGGCAGGTCGGCTCGATAGCGACGTGGCTACCACGGCCGGCAGTTGACGATTAAAAATTAGAGCTAAAACCTAAAACAAATATCCGCGACGCAAGCCTGCCCAAGCGTATTCAACCTCATCCATTCTGGTGACTACGTGATGCCACTCTCAATAAATCATTATTCGCTCAGTCAGCCTTAATCGCCTTCTCTTAATACGCCACATTTCACTGTCCATATGTGAGACGTCTACAGGTCCGCCTGATGGTAATCAATGAGTACTCTCGTTACGGCAGCCCGCAATTTAATATTCGTCCACAGTTGTAACGCAAGGAAGGTGTTCAAATTAGTTGCCTGGGTAATTTCTTTGGCCCCAACAGCATGCGAATGAAATAGACGCCGAAAAACGTTTCAGATCCTTGTTCAGGGTGAAGGATGCCTTTTTTCTAAACTCAGGAACATAATTTATTCCGTTTCACGAATTCTAAAGCGCGATGCGAAGGAGGAAAAAGTGCTCCCCAAACGTTAGCTTCCGTCACAACAAGAGACTTTGCGAAATTTGAATTGTATAACGTCTCTCTGGCGAGCACTTAAATTCGACCGATTATTCATGTGTGTTTTTGCCGAGTAAATTTCACACGTGCGATTCATCTGCGTAAGAACTCATTTCCCAGCACACCGCCACTTCGCATTTCTCCTCCTACACTTCTCATTTCGGAGGCTGTTGCGGAAAGCGAGTCCGCGATCAACCATGTTGACTTCCCGGCAACCTTTTGCGGACGCGGAACCCCCGTGTTAAGTCCAGGCTCAGAAATTTCGCCCCAAAACTGGAATTTTCTTGTGGATAAAGCCTTTTTGGACACCGCAAGAGCAGGGGACGACGTTTCCACCGCGTCAACGCCTACTCATATGAATGTTTTTTAATCGGGGGAGGGGGGGGGGGCTTTATGAAGCCAAGTTAATAATCTACTTTGCCGAATTCATACCTGACCAAATATGTGTGATGCCTTAAGATCAATCCTGAATAATGCAACTGCCACATTCACTTACTTCAAAAAATGAGATTATGTGAAATACATTTTTTAGTGTATTCCTTTTATTAAAATGTTGCAAAGCAAAGCGTTTTGTATAGTGTTCGTCCAGAGGCCTAAGGTATTGAATAATGTTGAACTCGCAAAGTGATGCAACTTGTCAACAAAATTCCCGCACCTGAGAAGGTCCTTGTTTATATAAAAATTGAATTGCACCGTATATCAAACACTATATTACAACCAGATGTAATGATGTGATCGGTAACATGTTATATTGTAATATTATAACGCTTGAACTAGCTAACATTACTTATTTTACATTTCACCATCTAGCCTCGCTAAAAACTACGTCATTGCTAGTACGAAATCATCTAAGCCACAAACGTGATAAGAAATCACGATCATCGGGTTGTCAGACTGGATTTCTACTGGCACGGAAACCTCTGCCTGCAATACTAAACTATTTACGCTGGTCCCACCCGACTCATTTTAATTGCATGGGCACTTTCGTTCAACTGGAAAGCACGTTAAAAAATGCATTTGATCGGGTCAGTGATTGCATTTGAAATATGGTGCTAGGAGTGCGTATCCATCATAGAATTTTCAGCAACCATTAAAAATTACGTCCATGCTGTTTCTTATGTAGCACCCCGACAACAACTCTGGAGACATAATTTTCCCATTCCATACCCGTTTCAATATGAATCAAATCTCCTGAATATAAACGAGAGGGGGACAGAAAATTATGACAGATTACGTGATGGAAGCGCAATTCGTTTTCATGTTCAATGAAATTCCTAATTGTTTCCCAATCGCGCGATCACAATTCTCTCCGTCACTATTCGTGCAGAATCACGGATCTCCATTTCATTCACGCATCCCGAAACAGCGAGGATAAACGAGGAGTGTCGCGAGGGTAGATAAGAGGTGCACAAACATCATTTCCCCATAGGCACGTCAATTCACACGCTCCCGGAATTGCCAACAGAGGTCGTAAAAATCGAGATATGTTCACCAACGAGAGAGCTAGGGCTTAAATCAACGAAAACAAGGAAGGGCACTCCTTCCACCCTTTGCGACCAATACGCAACTGCAGACGTCACGTCGGGATAATCACCAGCAAACAAAAGAGAAACAATCACCGAACGACTGCGATAACCGTCTGCGGGTCCCGGACCCGTCGGAGGTTACGCTCGTTGGTTATAAGCTGATTGATGTCAGCGGCCGCCGATGCAGAAGCACGGCTCACGCGTGATGCGCGATGATCGCATCTGGATGAGGCAGTTGGGGCACGGCGGCGTGCCGCCGCTCTTCTAGCACTCGCGTATCGTTTACGATAAGTGAGCCCGCCGACTGCCGACGGCGGTTGCGGCTTTCTGCTCGGGTTATCGTCGCGAGTGGTTCGCCAGCTCTGTCTCCCTGACTCAAGGGGATTTCATTCAGATGTTTCCTGGGGGAAACCTTCAGGTGAAATGGCAACGAGGGTATGGGGACCAGTTGTGCGGCTCTGGGAGTGAACAGGAATCCTGAAAACGGGATAATAGTGTTGGTTCAATCTCCAGAACTTAGGTACTACCTTAAGATACCAAATGTCCAGATTTGAATCCCACAGGTGGCAGACATATGTCAGCCGTTTTGCCACTCCCATCTAGAGAACAGTTGGTGACCTCAGTATCTACAGTGAAACGGTATTTGCGACCGATATCTTTCCAGGACTCCCTGACATTTAGCCAGGTCACGCTAAATTATTTGCGTGTGTGATGCGATTGAGTTTTAGCAACAAAATGTATGATCTGCAGTAATTTTCAAGGAGGTCTAACAGAATACATTATCGAAACTATGATTACTGAAGTGGTAAGAGCCTTGTTAGCCCAGTATTTGCATCTCATTACAACAACCCGCGCCCGAATCCTGGCAAAGGAATAAGTGTTCCATAAGACACTGCTTCCTTCTCCTGTTGCCGTGCTGTCAGCGCTTCAAGTGCTTCGTCCCTAGGATCGAACGTTGAACCGTAGGTCAATTTAGTTGGCCCGCGTAAGTGTAATCTGACCAAGGCAATACCGAGTTTCTGACCACCTTTCGTCCATTTCCCGAAAATATCCCACCATTATGCAAATACTCGCCATTCCGTTATGACTCAAGTGACTTCAGCTGTAGTTCGCCTACTCCAGATAACTGTCTGGCGACCATGACTCGGGACGCTTACATATTCGATTCCATTTCTCTATTTTATGGAAGAATTTATTTTTCCAGGGGGCTTTGATCAGAATGTTTTTAATTTTAAGCCCCACACTTTTTTCTCCACACCTACAATAAATTAGCACAAATCCCTTAGCCCAAGTTATAAGCCGACATAAATGATGCTTTTACATAGGTGTGCCCAAGTCTCCTCTCAATACTCGAAGGAGCTACGGCAATTTATGTATTATGCAAATATATTCAGTAGATTCCTTTCGCAGGGACAAACAGGACCGAATTTCAGATTATATTTGAAATTTAAGGTCTAAGGGTAAATGTGGTTACACGCTGTGGCTCGCGCTGTTGATTAGATTACATTTTTTTATTTTGAAGTGATAGATAATATCAGGTAATGCATGCCAAATCCATGTTTACAGTATCATCGATATTCGAAAGTAAAAGTTAGACCGGAAATTGTAATTGCGTTTATGCTTGTAGTGCTGCAGCGTCGTGAGGTGATTGCTTGCTACTTGATATTATTATTATCAGTATTCTACCGGTTAAGGTAGGACTAAATGGACATTTAATTCTTACCACGCCCCTACATTCCACACGACGTCCCTCTTCAGCCCCTTATACCTCCTAGAATCCATCATTCAATCTACACCAGTTAATCTCTTCCTACTCCTCCCTGATCACCGAACATTCATCCCTCAATCACGTTTTTCAAAACACCATCACCCTTAATTAACTTCTCCATCCACAATTTCCGCCGTCTCCTAATTTTGTATCAAATTTTTCTTTCCTCTCCGATAAACTCTAGCACTTCATGTTCGTCCTCCTTTCGACTCATTTTATTTCACCATCCTTCTGTACACCCACATCTCAAAATCTCTAAGTCTATTTTTATCTTCTTTCCGCAAGGCCCATGTTTCCGCACCATACAGTTCCACGCTCCGCATTAAGCTTTTAACTAGTCTTTTCTTTACTTCCCTACTTAATGCCCCTGTAATTAATTCACTCCAGGCTTCTTTTGCCGATACGAATCTCCATCTCACTTCAATACTGCTATACCATTTTTCCTTCAACACACCACCTTTTTTAGCTTCTGACCTCCAACTTATATACTTAAACTGGCCGTTTTTGTTCTTGAAAGCCTCATTACTTTCGTTTTCTTATGATTTATATTCATTCCGTATCTTTCGCACTGTCCCTGCAATGCATTCAGCATTTTTTGTAAGCCCTAGGCTGACTGGCTGACAAGCACCCGGTCATCTGCGGACCTCACCGAATTTTTCAATTTTCCCCCGACCTTCCCTCCGGCCTGGACCTCATCCCAAGCGCCTTTAACCATTTACTAACAACGAAATATGGTCATTAAAACTCAGGTTTACCTCTTAAGGGTAAATTATTCAACATTTTTTGAGCATGTCAAGAAGTCACTAGAAAAAAATTTGATAAGGGTTGCAACGCTATATAGGCATTCAAGTTTGAAAACAAGAAGTCAGGAAGAGGATGAAACGAAGCCGTTGAAGAGGCGAGGCTTTAGCGAGGGAAGAGAATTATATGACGAAGGGAAAGAATACAAACCAACATCACTACGCATGGTATGGAGGGAAATAATTTTTCTTTGAGGAATTAGGAGGGGATATACTTAGTGGATGGAATAAGTAATTAGAGTGAGTGGAACTATAAAATCCATGGGATAAATTTCAATCTCAAATTACTATAAGAAAGAGGAAAGAGGCTAGCAAAACAATGCGATGATTGGCGGTAGGAATCATGAGGTACTGGCTAAAGAATAATTATTTACCCTCGAAACGGAACTTCAATTAATTTTTAGGTCTTAATATCATCAATAAAATGACCTGATGAAATGGCAACCAAAATAAGAGCAGGTATTATGCAGAAAACCTAGACTACAAGCTGACCATAATTATTAATTTCACAAGAGTAAAAAAAAAAGAAAAAAGTACAATTCCTGGCAATTTGGAGGTTAATCCGTAAGGGAAATCAACAGGCAGTTGCAGATCGTACACCAAATGGGCTCATCAGAAAACGTTTGACTGAAGATCTATTCACGCGTATAATAAATTTTTCCTCGTCGAATACGAAGCAAGGGGCTGCGTTGGAAATCGAGCTTTAATCTTTGATTCTATCACTCGCCCGAAACGCCAAGCAAATAGCATGCGACGTCGCTCGCATTTAAATCGTAAATCACTTGTTTCCATTCAAGCCATTCCCCCGAGGAACGAAGTCGGTTTGGAGACGCGCGGCCCAAGGAGGGGAGGAAACTATTGACGCGACCGGAATTCAAGCGAGCGGTGCGTCCCAACGAGCGCGGAAAATCAGCGTGTGTGTCACTTCCTGCCCGGGGCAGGATGCTTTCGACGGGATGCCCGGCCCGGCCCGGTAAGACCGGGAAGGGGAGGGAGAGGCGAAGTGGTTCGGGGGAGAGGATGGCATCGCGAAGTCCGCCTGGCACGCCCACCGAAAGTGGAGTTCGCACGTTCTCCAACTCTGGAAACCAGTAGCAATGGGTTTGGACATCCTCCGGTAGGGAGAGAGAGGCCAGGGCTTGTTTTTTATAAATCCTGAGAAGTCGGAAATCGCGAAATAATAAATGATCCGCGCAGCGAATATACAATCCGACGTGACGTGCCGGCTCGAAAAAAAAAGGAAGCGACAGGCCTTGAATGATGCAACAACACAAGTGAAAGAGTAGTATCACAAAAGTAATAAATTTTCACATTAAATTCAACGTATTCTAGCCTTTTAAGTTGTACGAGCATTATCCTTGTGCCTGGTTCGTTTTTAAACACGAATTTCAGTAGGTAGTATGTAGAACTAAATGCGTCAAGGCGTTAATCAGCTGTAAATTGAAGTAACCGAATGACATTTGACTTCCATTAATGACGTTACGTTATATGTTATGCACTACTACTACTGTGGTACCTAATCACTCTCACCGATTTTCACTCAATTTTTTTATTTTTCCTCCGGATTTTATTTTTCTTATTTTTCTAACTTACTGTTTGCAGCCGCATCATCATAGTCGTATTTGGATTTCTCCAAACTCGCAAATCGCTTCATGTACGCACTCTCATTCATAAAGCCTCCAGTTACTTCTCCCAGATCACCACATCCACCCATGGCTCCCTCCTTTCACCCCTTCCTGCGGTACATTTCACCCTTCCGTCATATTGTATCCGCTACGCTATCCGACTATCTCTACAGTACGACCAAACCAGCAAAGCATACTCACTTTATTCATAAAGCTGCCTTTTCAAAATCAATACACATTATTTTAACATCCACAATTAACTATATTAAAAGAATGACGAAGCACTGTACGTTTTCGTTCGTTTCGCCACTGCAGTGATTGATTCTATAAGTTATAGCAAAAAAAATATGGATATTATTAATTCCCATACCCTAACATCAAATGTATAAGCAAGCGTGTTTAGTGCAGAAAATACAATTGTGATAATCTGATTAGTCGATATATTGAAAGGAATTCACATTATGCAAACAGTACTATGCACACCGTTTAAATCGATATTTATAACTGCATTGCATTAGTAGTCGAAATGGCTAAACTGCCTTGATCTTTACCATATCATGAAGAACATAGGAACTATTTTATTAACTTGTGCAATAGCGTGTCAGTAGTATTGCCCATGAGTTACAGGAAAAGTAACATTATACTTCCAATCATCCCCTTCATCAGAAAAATTAAGCAATAAATCAAGAGCACAACATAGCGGTTGAAAACATCTTGCCTATTAGGTGGACATGTAAACTACTTAACGATGACACCACTGGAATGGAAGAACATTTCTTTCATATCTCTCCACAAAAATATAATAAATATAATCACTTCTTTTCAACATAAAATAATTAATTTGGAGTCACCGCCTGCGATTTTGGGTTAGCGTTTCAACCTCTAGCCGTTAAAAACAATTGGGAGTGAATTACAAAATATATGCCGTACAAAAAACTGCACAATCCAGGACCTTTGCCCGTTTTACTGATGGTATTTCGATTATTTTACACTGGCCCACATTATCACACTTTACTCAATCTGTTCCATAGGTCATAGGTCAAAGAGGAAAACGAGACCCATATATTTTCCTATCCCGAAATTGGCAAGCTGTCAATTACCCTCAGCAGTGAAAATTCTGCACAAGATAATGTAATATGGCATAATACCCGCGGTACATATTTCATTTCCACAAAGATTTGTGAGAGGTCATATTACGATCAAGATGTAATAGAATCGTAACATTAAGATAATGAAGATTAACCTGATACATTAGAAATAAAGAGTTCTGATCTGATCTCGAAGCATGAAGAGGAATAAATACCATAAAACAATAGAGCAATTCTTACCGCTATAATCTCTTCAGACATCTAAACTCACGGTGAATATGGTGATTGTTCAGTGTTCACATTCCCTGAATTCTAGAGCATGAATTGCAATTCATGCAAAACTGAAATGCCATTAATCTTTATTACCGCAAAGCCTTCAAGGTAGAGAAGCCACAACGGATGAAAAACATAGAGTGGTCGATGTTTGCAAAAGTACCGAAAACTCACTCAAAATTCCTCGACAAAAAGCATCGACTTTCCGATGTATCGAATGTTTTAATTCCTTCCTATTCTCGGGTGAATAAGCCGTGTTCAAATTCGCGAATCAGCTGCCGAAATGCTACCTTCGTAGGCAAAACGATATCTTGTAGTGTACCCCAATTCGACTGCCAGATTTATGTCCATTATTAGTGATGAAGTGCAGCAATATTTAAATAATAAATACTTCCAGCCCTGAATTTCTCCTCCGAACCGGATACTGCAACAACTGCTCCGTTCCTATACATTATCCGCATTACGAAGAAGTGCATTATACTCGAACGTAACCATAGCTCAGCGTGTAAATTTGAACATTTTAAAGTAAAATATGCGAAATTATGATGGACAAAGCAATGAGATACTTCAATCAACTAAAAGTGAGTAAAAGGTGATTGCTACCAGGAATATCTTGAAATCTAGGCTTGTAATGCTAACAGAAATGGCGAAACAACTTACCGATACAGCGAGTAGTAGATAAAATAATGTTTTAATAGCAATTTCTATATATGCTCGAGCTTACGCCAAAGGCAAAACAACGGTATGTGCTGCGAAAATATTTTTAATACAAAACAGAATTCCTACAGTGAGCATCTGTTTTACTAAAAAAATTATTAGTAGAACGAAAGAGCTCCAAAATCAACCGCTGGAAGAGAATCCCCACTCAGATTAGTGCTACTAATTTGTTTCACAGTACCCTTATTTCACCGCAGGCTGCAACACATTAGCATTCGTCCGAATTCATGTTCTCTTTACTCATAGAGGTATTCAGGCACCTTCAATGGCTAATGGAATATGACCAATTTCCAATAACGTATGAATTCGGACTCAGCATACACCTCGCTCCTGACCTAGGTATCGGTGCTACGTGGAGTGTTTTGAAATCATAGTGTCGATGTTACATCTACACTCTCACCACTCGATGCTTTCGACGAATCGGACAAAAAACATCGAGTAGTCCGATACATCGATATTGATGCGACATCCCTACTTCAAGGCCCAACAAAAGCACCCTATCACAATGCAAACTGACGGAGTTTTAGGATTATCCCATGAAATTGCCAGTGTGACGCAAAAAGAACTTTGTGGACCAAAATGTAATATAAATGAGCAATGTAAGTATTCAATCTCCAATGAAGGCACCTGCGGTATTTTTATACCAAAGCAAATCTAGTTGCAAGTATTTTAGCGAGGATAAAATGATATATTCATCTATTTCGATGAAATGCCTCATGGATATTACTGAACGAAATCAATTTCGCCGCGCAGCCGATCCTGATGGAATAACTAGTTTACATCCGTCTCCATCTGTCAAAGGTAAGAAAATAAAATGTCGACGAAATAGAGAGAAGCTCACTATCCCTCGCCCAGGCCTCGCCGAATTTCCGATTTAAAAAAATTGAAAATCCCGCAACTTGCAAATAGTGTCGTTCGGGAAATGCCCGCGCGGATATTGTAGATGGAGAGTCGAGAGGTTAGTGGTGCACATATTTACTCCGGGGCCACAAATCACCAACTCCGGAAGCATTCCTCCGTCGAACTATGACAGAAATGGGTGGGTGATACGAAGTGGATGGGGGAAGGGGTGGACGTGCCCTAATGATTGCCGTACTTCTCGTCCGATGCCCGAATCGCTCTGTCTCCCTTCCCAGATTAATTGTAAGCCATGGCCTCATTGAGCAGACTTAGTCTATTACCGGATCATTTTCCTGCCATCGAGAGCAAAAAAGAACCGTTTCCGTTCGTACTTCATGGGAATGAGGAAAAGATGACGAAGAGCATGGCAACGCAGCAAGAGTAATTTGTGAGGAGGATAAAGTCACAAAGTCATGGAAATAAACATCACTACAGATTGGAACTGTACCCAGTTCTCTAAGAGCTCATGATCTCCTCGAGGGAAAGAAGTATCTTAAACCTACCGTTCATTAAAACTACTATGAGAAGGAAATAAACAGTAGAACATCCAAGGTAAAGAGGGCATTCTACCAAAAGAAGAATACACTCACAGCTGGAAATACTGGCGTAGCAGTAAGGAAAGAGCTCATCAAAACGTGTTTCTGTATATGAAAGTGAGACATGGGTAGATAGAAGCAGCAGAGAAGTCAAGGCCGGAAGCATTTGACAAGCAGCGCAACAGAAGAAAGATAAGGATAAAATGGAGCTAATGAGTGGCAAACGAAGAAGTCCTAAGAAGACTGAGAGAAAACAAGGCAGCTGAACACGCTAAAAAAGAGACGGAGAAATCTAATCGGCCACATATCGACCAAATGGACTTGATACATTAAGAGACTAAAGCCTGAAGAAGAAGATAGACGGGAATACGGAAAAAAATGGCCTCGGCTGAAATTTATCGAGTAAATAATGGATGATAGAAAATGGAATTTTTCATGACAATGAAGAGACAAGGTGACTTATGATGACAATTAAAACCACTAAAATAAACTTTCCCACACCAGACATTTTTCTTAGTCCACAATGAAGTATCCATTAAATAAACTGCATGCAATATCTATATAATCATGCAATCATGCATCGAGAAAAATAATAAAAACCATTATTTAAACACCAATGTTTAACCCTATAAGAAAAATATTAAGATGGTGCTAGAGTGATGCTGGTTTGAAAAGGATGTAAACCAGAGTTGGACAAATAAAAACAAAAATAATCAGTACAATAGATCGGGAAAATATGGCCTGGAAGTTATTTCAAATAAAAATTATGTTTTTTACCTTGCATCGAGAACATGATCTAAAATGACTGTGAGACAAGGAAAATAGCACATGAAAAGTCAAGACGGGAAGTATTTGAATTTCTGCTAGATGAGACATTGAATTGAAGGATTTTGTTTATCCTGGCGTGTAATTTCAGTTAAATTCTCCCGGGAAATGCACCAAGAGAGTGCAATAAATACATTCACCTGGCAGATTCCCCTGAAGCATTGTACTCGAGACATTGAAGATTGAACTGATACACATGAGAAGTATCAGTGAAGATGACACAGAGTAAGTCAGAAGGATTACCATTAAAATTCTTAAATGAGGCTGAAAAATATTGTTGGACACTTCTTGAGAAATGATGGTATTGCATCCGTTGAGGAATAAGTGAATTGGAAAAATGAGGCCAAAAAATACAGCCCATGTAGAGATGCAGGGATCGAGGAAGAGGCAATGGATTCAATGAAGGAATATCTAAGGGATCCGAATGTCTAAGGGAAGAAATGTGCGAATATGAAGAGAATACCTTAAGACAATTAACTATGTAGTAACGATAAGAAATCATTATTTCGCTTCTGCCCATTTATTTACAATGTATTTTTCTTAGCGTTAAATTTCAACAATAAGAGAATAAAATTACGAATTTTTAGTAACTGACATCAAAACATCCGGAAACAGGCAGTGGATATCTCAATTAACGCTGAAGACAGATACCTCCGAAGATAATTGCAAGTCAATAGGCTAATTTATATCATACTAGCCAAGCTTACTAATTTAAATTTCGTGTTGATTAGTGCGCTTGAATATTTAAGGGAAAGATGGGGAACCGTTAATTCAAAATATTTTTGATGGAATTAACACTCATAGCCACTCCATACACCAGCGATGAAAGCAATATTTTTATCGAGAAAAAACTGATATAACAAAGAAAAGTTCAAGAAAAATTAGAGAAAAATGATAATGAAACAAAGGCTGTAGCGTTTACAAAACGCATCTAGGTATTCATCCATAATAGTGCAGCTATAGAAAGCAGCAACAATTAACTGATCCACTACAAATCACCGCGAGTTTATTTTCAAATATGGCTAACGTGATATTCATATGCCTAGTGCAAGCAGTACCTTTTAATTAATATCAACTAGCACTGTTATTATACGCTTTCAGTTCTGAAAATCTCATTTTTGCCACAAAACTGTACGTTGTGCTCATGAATATCCTCAATTATAAACAACACGCGGCATTGCTGAAATGATGTTTTCTCTCTTTTAACTCTATGATCCATTTACAACAATATGAGGAACTTCAAACAACGGCAGATGCGTTATTCTGCCTGTAAAAGAGCAGGTTCACTATTCATAGTAAGTACTATGTGTAATGTTTGGATAAAATAATTAATACTTGATAAATATTAATCTTTCAATCAACCTCATCCCGTATACGTCTTTTCTCCTTTTTCCCCATCAGAAATCAACAATTGTCAATTCCTAGAGTGGCTTAGACAGAAAACTTACATCATCGCAACATCTTTTCTGAGACATAAAAATGGTCTTCATTAATCTTCAAGGTTTATAGAGATTTTCCCAAGCCCTCTGGAAAAATGAAAACATACACCAGACGGGTAATCTTAAAACTGAGCGCAGACTATTGGATGGTAAGGCCTTGGAACTACAGAGGGATGTAAAATAAAGGGAATAGAAAAAGAACGTTTTTGAAAGTCGATGAGTGAACACGAGAAGATAGTATGCCAAAAATATAAGTAAAAATGAACAAAGAAATCTTAAAAACATCAACAAGTTCCCTCAACCAAATTCACCCACCACCAAGCAAAATATCAATTATAAATGCTAAAGAAAAAACTCATTTAAACATATTAAGTGTTTTGCATATGAAATAGGGCGCTCATTTCAACAACGTAAATCAAAGCACAATCTTAGTACCATGGACTAAAATGCATAGTTAAGCCACAATATTATATAACAACGATTGGGATTTTTCACTAAAAATTATCATCTAAATGTAACCAAAAAATCTAAATTAAATATAATATTCCTTGATTTAAATTTGCCAAGTTCTTTGGTACCCTAGTAACAAAGGGAAACTGATAAAATTTCGATATTTTACCCCAAAAGAAGGCCCTGATTTTCAGCTTTCAATCAAGATAGAGAGATTCCAAATAATTGGGATGCATAAAAACTCAGATATCGTCTTTTGTTCCCGAAATTATTCCAGGACAAAGCTTCTTTTCCAATTAGCCTCGACATCGCAGGCTTAAGTCGACCACGGTGCCTCCCTTTTTGTCAGCCCGTTCTGGCGTGTCATCCCTTTCACTCCGAAAATGACAGGCAATACCGATCGATAATGGTTTCCATCGAAGGGTTGTCTACAGATGACAATTTAACTCCGCCATCCAATGGTCCAGGCTCCATTGTTCGTCCATATTTTATACAATTTGAAACCTGAAGAACTGACTAACGTAAGTCACCAAATACGCTCCACTATTTCATTATTGTCTCAAAGGAAAAATTTGCAGTGCTATGCCAAGGAGTTTGAAATGCAATAGTTAATTAGATGTACGCGGAGGGAAAACCATAAATGAAAATTCGAACTTTTAAGCTCCCCAAGGCGTTAAAATAATTAAAAATCAATACTTTCCATTACATCTCGACTACCTCAGTCACTTTTATAAGTTGAAATAATTCCAAAATAATGTATTGAAAGTATTGTTTCCTGATTAGTGATTTATTAGAAATAATTCTTTCGCTATTTTATCTAATTTTCGAGAAATTTTCAAAACTTTTAAGTGCATTCTTAAAATTGAAAATAATTTAGAGAATAAATGAGACCTTTTTTAATTTGTGAGTAATGAATATTTTTTTAATCAAATGGAAGGCCTTGCCTTTCATACTCAATTCAATAATTGCGACCTAGCCGTGAATATCTTAGCGTGGTACCCGCTCGTTTTTCCTTGAAATTACCCGAAATGTTTTCCTTGTGGAAATTCATCTACTTCCATACTTCACTTTACTCTCGTGTTGGAAAGTGATTTCAACGCAGTTTGAATCGGAAGCTGTCAGCATCTCCAATTGGCATCTAAAATTATATAACATATAATTAAACTTATATATGATAAAACAAAACGCTTATACATGTATGATAAAAATGAAGGCAGAAAGCTGAGCCCTAGTACTGAAGTATTAGTAGAGAACGATTACAAAAAATGTGACCACAACTGGGAATAGGAAAAATAAAGGATATCGTTATTTTTATAATGTAATGAGATATTTTCTTGAACATTTCTAAAACCTCCAACAATTTCCCCGATTTCGAATGTAACTTAAGGCATCAAACCAACTGAAGTTACCACAGTAACTCGCAGAGGTCTGATTGAAAAAGTAAGACCTCACTTAATACTAAGAGGTGCGGTAGTGGGAATTTTGCCGAGTAAAATCCCTCCTAGTACTTATGACTTGCTCCCACTAATCCCGCGTGCGGACGTTTATGCTCGTAAGAATAAGTAATGTGGACGCGTGTTAGCCATGAACATTGGAAAAATTTCTTCTCTGGTTAATTTACGACCGCACCCGGCTTAGAGCCATAACTCATATGAGGCGCACAGGCAAAAGAAAATAAACGGATAGATGAAGAACAGTTCCCGCTTATTCGTCGTTAAATTTTGCAGACGAGAAGATTAGCGAAAGGGTTACAATTTTGTTTATAAGGGATAAAAGGGATAGGTACAAGAAATATAAGACGCCACACGTACTCAAAGAATGTGCATATGGCTGCATGAATGCGCATATATGTAAGCGCTTTACGTAGCACTCACGATCTTAATGCAAAATCAATGAACTCAGCATTTAAAATTCGGACATAATTGGGGGGAAACCTACCAATATGTCAGATATAACAGCTCAGAGTAGAATCATATGACCAAGAAATGGGAGGTTTAGGTAATGTAGCCTTCCGTAATGTTTTAACACAAAACTTAGGGTCACGGAGCAAAATCTCACCCTCTAGCCCTGCCGATCATCTATGATAGATTATAAAATTAGGGCTGTATTAATTTGCATGTATTCAAGAGGTGAAATAATATTGATTTTCAGGAGGCAGAATAACAAGCGGTGAGTGAAGTCTGAATGGAGGTTTCAGTATAATGTCGAAGGTGAAGAGCGTATTCTACTAGATTAAAATTCTACTAAAAACTGAATATTTGAGCTTGAAATAAAGAAAAAAATGAATTAGGACTTACATACAAATTCAAAGCTCGCGAGCTAGCCGCGAAAACTTTAACGGAGTTACCCGCTGAGATGCACGAATGCAAGATATTCCACAGAGAAAAAATCATTCGCCTTGACCGAATGATTTTTTTCTCTGTGGAATATCTTGCATTAGGACTTACATCTTGAGTATGTATGTAGTCGTAAATTGCGAGCCATAGACAATTACAGTCGCAGGTCATGCACGTCTGGAAGCATTCATAACGGATGGATGATATGGCTATCTATAACGTTCTGAGGATCGGAGATATAATAATAATGTGAAAATTTTGGAAACAATGACGAGACAAACTGACCGACCACATATAAGACAAAATGGTATCAGGAAGGCAGTGAAAGAGGGAAAATAGAATTGTAAAATTTGCAAAGGAGGGCTTGGGGTGATGCATATATAGCAAGTGGTTAAGAATATAAAAGAAAATAAATACACATACAGTAATACTTTAGGTAATAGTGAATCGCGTTTGGCCAGAGCCAAACCAGAGAATTAATTTTAGCGATGATAATTACCATTTGAAGATGCTGAGAAGGGTAGATCTATCTTGTATAATAGCAGCAGAAATGATAGGTACATAAACATCTGTGATGGCTATTGAATCGCAAGGATTTACGTCTTCTTGGTACGGGGGTCTCCGCTGGATTTTAATGCAAATCTTCTTTATCCATTAGCAAATGAATAGTAATTAACATAACTTTCCTCCCTTTTGCAGATAGGTATAATGAGAAGGGTAATTATGGTTTGGGTAAAATAATCTAATTATGGGTGGTCATTTCGAGTACCGTACTCCGTCCGTCGGATGTGACGTACAACAGAGGATCCCTCGGCGCCTCTCGTAAGGAGTAGGCCAATGCCTAAGTTCTCTCCAATCCTCCTCCCCCTCCTCTCATCCCGATCTAATCACCCACATACGTTTAAATGTCGGAGGTGACCTCAGATATCGATCAGTCACGAATATCTGAACTAAAAAACCGATTACGGTTTTTTTTTACATTTCTTGCATATCATCCACGAAACCAACCTAAACCCGATAGTACCGAAATACTAAGCAAGGAAATAATTATAAGCACGAATATGATACTATATTGGAGTCATTTCGATACTTATCTGCAGTTTTCTCTTAATTTTCGGCATACCTTTTTAAATAGTTTCCTTAAGCTGTTTTATTTATTTGAATGACTAATTAAAATTCAAACAGAAGAATATTATTTATGGTCATTTACGCAGTTGATTGTGAAGTGATCAAACACGAATTTTAAAAAAATGGTTATAAATAAATAATTAAAACAAGGAACACTATTGCCTGAAATGCGATTATCCCCCACTCCATCAATTATTAGTATAATCTATATGCTTCTGAGAAATGTGAGCACATTTTTTTACAATAAATTGTCCCAATTTGACTGGAAGAATTGACTCATCATGCACAAAAGATACGAACGTAGGAGAAGAGGAAATGGAAGCTATTTGTAAAAGGTTTGCACGGTAAACAGGATGAAAAATTATGTGAATGTACGTCGTGATGTTTCCGATATTTTAGAAAAAAATCTTATCATATACGCGGAGATAGAATGACCCATTTGATAGGCATTCCAACCTGGGATTATGGTATCTAAGTTTCGGGCAGCAGGAGATGGAAATTTTGAAGGTTGGGTGCCGCTGGGGAGATATTCAGCGTTATCGTCTGGAAAGTGGCCAGTAAATACATCGCTCACCAGATAGGGGGTTTGTCCTTTATACCAAAGCCTCTGATCGCAGCAGGAAATAATATGAGTCCCAGGTTTCAAGTTTATCGTCATCTGACCGCAAGAGTGCCACGCTACTCAATCCGAAATATTCCATCTATCCCAAGGGCACAAGAGACCGACGAGGTCCCACCTCGGTCTCATGTCAAATGCCTCCATGAGTGGATCGATCGGTGGGTTATTGGAATTTTGGCCTCAGCCTATGGGCCTTAGAACGAAGCCGGATGTAAGACTAGAGCATCCTTCCGTTCAACGTAACGGCTCCCTCAATATGTGGTAACAAGGAGGAAAAGTCTGGATGAATGCAGCCAAATTCGCTGAGATAGGGAAATTATCTGAAATTAGTTCAAGGAAGTACGGAATACTAAGGCACGAGAAGCTTATGTTTCAAATATTGATTGACAGAAGCGCATAGGTCATCAATAGTTCACTCGTGAACAACCCACGAGGCATAGATTTTCAGGTATACTGCTCCATTAATGATGGTTACCACTGCTTTTGATGTCAATGTTCTCGGCGTGAGCAATGAAATCTCAAGTAGGATGCGCCGAATTAGTTATTATCCCAAGGTCAAGGCATTCTCACCATAGCAAGCAATGTAAGACTTGGTTTCATTCATTTACTTCTGGAAGTCACATTCGTCATATTCAAATCCATTACTACTTCACGACCTTGTCACAGGTGTGAATAAACACACTTGCATGGGAGATACCAATATGAACGAATTTGACAGCAGTTTTGCTACTTTACTATTCCCACTCTCGAGTACGTACGTAAAATGAAAGTTTTTTACAGTTCTAGAGTTTCACTGATGTGGCATGACCTGCAATTTCCCCGCGAATGTTTCCAGATCACCAACATCCGGATAAGCAACTACCATGAAATATGAAATCTCCGCGTCTTGATGTTTGAAGCTAAAGGTAGGATGGATGGTTATTAAAATTAGCATCATACTCATCCCTGAGTTTACCTCTTCTGAGAGTTTATGAGAGTAGATGCAGATTCAGAGAATTTTGGATTTTGTTAAATAACATTTTTGAAATACACCTCGGATGGCATTTGATGGCAACACTCCTACAATTCTCCCAACGAAATATGGACCACCTGAAGATCTTTTTGCTCTACCATACATATGCGATTAAGGAGGTTGGCTCGCGACTGCTTGAGTCAAGTTGTCTGAGGAATCTTATTAATTTAAAACGAGTATATGCCTGTTAAGTGATCCTTACTTCACAAAGAAAATTACCTAAGCTATTGAAAGTCATAAGTATCACAAGAAATACGATGTAAAGTCGAAGGATTTCTTTTTTATGATAACTTTAATCAGCTCGACTATGGAGTCAATTCAGCATTTACTTTAAACAAATAAATTCATGTACTCAATGAATTTACTAATTTATAACACCAGAATATTACTATCAAACATTATGTTCTAATATTTTTTTGAAATATGCATTCATATCTCATTTGTAATGGTATTATTCATACGCCATACATATTGTCTACAGTGACCGCAGCGCCACTTGAAGACAACTAACGCATTTCGTCTGCTATAGGCGCAGAAATTGGTGGATTTAGAGAAAAATACGGTGGGTCGATGCCTTTTTTTTCGTGTCATTTTATTTCTTGTGAAAATACGCATACAATATCAGTTTTTTGCAAAAATGACACGTCACTATGGTATTTTTAAACGTTATATTCCCATGTTATGGCCATTCTCGCCGTTAATCGTATGTAATTTCAAATGCAATTTGTGCAAAAAGGAGTATGGGTTGGTATATTTATCTTTACTTTATTAGACAGAGGAACTTTAGTTCTATAAGTGCTGAAAATATAAAAAAATGACATGACTTTCGCTTTTCGGATCAACCTCCTTAAGATGGTCAAAGTGAGATGATTCACTGTCAAAAATTACGTGCATAGATAAAAAGTATCCTAGTCACAGTATTTCCCTACTCGAAAATGATGTAAATGGCAGTAATAGCATTAAAATTATCTCAGCTCTTTCGTTACCCAATTTAGAGGTTCTCCAACGCCATACAGAGGTCGCAAAATTGAATAAGCCTTCCATAAATAATTCTAATATCCACAGACAGCATGCAAATCAAAGGGAATTTTGAATCCCAAATGCTTTAAGAGCCACAACACTGCGTTCCACATAGGATCTGAAGCTCTCCCAGAAAATACGCTTATTTAAGTATAGATTATTGCTTTAATTTTTGAAGATTGCCTAGCAACAGCATAAGTAGTGCGCGGCATTGTCCACTATGGCACTCCATCAAGGAGTTGTTCTTAAGTTCATCTAAATTAGATGCTGCACAGTAACCGCGCCCCCGTCGCGTGGCATTTCCTACAAGCTAGCTTTTTACTATTCAAGGAAGCGATAAGGTTTCTCAGCTCCCAGTTCTCCAGTAGTGAGTCCACGCAAGTTTTATACAAATCTGGAAATCCATTTGATAGATCGAAGTACCTGACCGAAGAAGAACTTCACCAATTACAAAGTGAATAATAATTCTAAAGTATTACGGTTGGGGACACTCAACGCAGTCAAAAAAACATGAATCATCGTCTCCCCAAGCTCGTGGCTTCAGCTGGGAAACTAATCTAAGGAATAAAATTTATCTGTGGAATTTATTTATAAAATTTACTTCATAATGTGTATCATCATTTTAAGCCATTCCATTTCTACAACTTAGCATCACACGATCAGTGATCTTCAGTTTTTCCTCCTCAACTCCCCAATACCACCATCAACATGCCCTGCTTTATATGCAATTTTAAATTTAAATGCGAAAATTTAACGGAAAAACTTATGGAATTGAAAATACTGATGAAAAATAATGTAGGTATTTTTGAAGGACGAAATTAAAAAAGTTATGTCATTAATTAGGTCGAAAATTATGAATCAAGAGAGATTTAACGTTCATCATTTCGCAACGGTGCACCAAAATTAGGAATCAATGCACAACATTAGGAATTAATTTTCCAAGAAACGAGTAACCATTGTGCTTTCATATAACCAGATTAGATCAATGTTATTAAGACGCGATTTCATTGCCCATTCCGGCTGCGTTAGCACAGACGGCTTATCCACTGGCAAAAGGTGGCTGAGCATACTGATCGAATAGCAATGGGCCAGGAAGCTCATCCGTCGTCATTGTATCCGCGTTCGTAATCCGAGGCAATGTCAGCCAAAGCCCGACCGCTCTATCGGCCCGAATTACCTAATTTGTCACAATTAGACGCCCTATCTGTTTTTCGCATGGGTTCATACAGAACGAACCCGCGACTGGAACCAGGGAGGCGGCGTGGATATGCGAGCAGTTTCCTCTCGATGCCTTTCTACAGAGCGGGAAGCCAATTACGAGCGCCGAAAGGGCATGAGTGGGGGCTCGTGTTTCTGCGAAAGGCATGACACGCGTCTGCAAAACTTTTTTGATACGGCGCATATTTCTACTGGAAATTTCGCATGAATTACTCTCTTAGTATCGGATGAATGACGCGCGAGAGGGTCTTGTGCACAGAATCATGTTGGATCAATGTGTTAATGCATCGGCTTAAGACGAGGATTCATGATCTGAATTAAATTTCACTATTAAATTGAATTTTAATGCAATCATCATTAATTAACCAGTTTGAAACAATGAGGCAGCGTCAAATGGTTTCCATGCCTGTTCCGGCGTCATCAATTCAAACGCCTGCTTAAAACTTATAGTAATATGGCTACATTTACGTCACGTGTATTCTATAACTGCATGTTTTGACGTTGAACTTTGACTCACGTGAATCGACCAAATACGACCATAGTCAAAGAGATATTATGAGGCCGTTGTTAAGGACGTGAGAAAGAAATAAACAAGTAAAAAATTGAAATTGTGTGTAATTAATGAGGATTAGAAAAAGTTGAAAGAAGTTGGTGGAAGATAGAGAACCAAAGAAAAAACATCGGAGGTGTTACAATATGTATTGGAAGTTCTGTTCTGCTGGTCAGGGAACATGGATAAAGAACGTGACTGTGTAAAATTTTGTTTTAATTGCGCTTAGGAAAATTATGGCCAAAGAATTTTTTTAAAATGCACAGGTAGTGTCATTACGTTTAGACCTTGTACCTAACTGGCAGGGATTATCAGCTACTTTAATTGAAACCTCGACATAAAATACATAATAAATATTAACGTCAAATACAGTTTACCCTATTCTGTTCTGGAATCTTGCAATTGAGTTTTGCTCTATGATTTCCAATTCATACGCCATCGTCAGCAATCACCATGACCAACGCCTTGTGAAATTCACACAACAGGGTAAGGTTCGTAACACTTCCTTTCGTTGCGTTGCCTAAAGCTGCCCAGGATGAACTGCTGACCATAGAATTACGCAGTTAGAAATAATTGTGCAATTCCAGATATCTAACTACTGTCGACCAAAAGGTTATGAGCACTCGAGTTTGAAGTAACCAAAAGACCTACAGAAAAATTTATCATATCAAATTTTATCTCGTTAAATTCTACGTTATTTGCACTACACATAATATTTTTGAATTATATTGTTGTATTTTTCATTAAAGTTTGATTGGAAAAAATGACGTTTTTTTAAACGTGTTCAACAACTACGCCGACTTTGGAAAGCCGTGCGACGTTGCCTCAACATATAGCCGCTGACCCGTCTCATTCCTACCAATAGGTACAAATGTATATTGAGAACATAAATATTGACTAAATAAACCTAACAATAACATCGACATTAAACTAACTCCTCCCAGCAAATTGGAAATAGGAGAACGACGATATGTCATGGGCACAGAAAATTCACAGGAGACCCATTTAGGATATTGAATCAACTCATCTCATAGTGATGACGTTTGAACGTGAGTGTAAAAAATCATTTGAAATGTCAAAGTAGTTGGAGTAAGAGTGTTAAGCCTTCTCATACGTTTCCCAACTTCAAATTTGAAATTTCCCCTCCAAATTACGCTTTTAAGTACGTAAGTTTGCAATTTCGAGATGGAGGTGAGCGTTTATATTCCACGGACGAAGCAATGCGTAATAGTTACCTCTTCCAGGACACAAGGCATACAATTAGGATTTGAAGCCAAATCTGAAATCCCTATCCAATCACCGTAATGGCCAAATGACAAAAGATTATATTCTACGGACAACTGAAGCACTGTAAGGGAAGAGCTAAGAGATTTCATACCCCTAAAGAGTTTTCAAACAGTGGCTAGTCCTATACCACACGTCATCGGTTCCATAATGTATGTTTTAGCTGGAGTTCTCCTGACGAGCCAAGACGAGTAGATGGGTGCAAGGGATTAAAATCTGGTTAAGATTTAGGTTTGATCGTAAAATTTAAGTTATTTATAACAAAAACATTTTACGTGAAAGCCAAGTAATAAATAACTAATTATTTTCATGGCAACGGGCTTATCTGAGTAAAAATGTTCATTTATCCAGCGGAAATTTACCCGAAAGAACCAAAATGGATCCGTGGAAAGAAAATCAGGGGAGAATTTTGGAAATATTTTAGTCCAATTTCCGATGAGGAAGGTCCAGAAATTGACGAGCACAGTAATAGTAATGACAATGAAGTGCACGACTCAAATCACAATTCTGACACTGCCCCGAGAGATAAAGACGACCTACCAGAGGATGGACGTAAAGCTACAACGCCTTTTTACTCAGGTAGAAACAACAAGAGCAAATGGTTGAAGAAACACCCTTCACACATGTACATCCAATAACGCGAGTTCTCAACATTGTTTCTCGTTTTCTGGTGTTCGTGCCTCATTCAAAAACGCAAAACCATCATTTAAAGTGCTGGTCACTATTTGTTTTGATAACATGGTTGAAAATATCACAAAATACACAAACGTTTGCATTGAAAGTATGAATTATTAAATTTGTCAGGTAAAGGGTAGTGATACTTCAGCCAAAGAAACCGTGTGAAATTAACAGAACGTTTGTACGTTCCACACTGTTTTATTATAAACGACCATGGTTTCGACAAAATTAGTATCATCGTCAAGGTACCTAATAACCTTGGAAGCGCCCTTGTAAAGTCTTAACCAAGTGGTGGGGTGGATAGAAGAAATTAATGGAAGGGGGAGAAAATAAGTACATTTCACGCCACGTCAGGGTATTTTGACACCATTCCAAGGTCTTGAATGGTGAATGAAGGAGAAAGAGGATGGAAGACGGGGTAGGGGGAGGAGGAAGGAGATAGCACACCCCCGGGAAGACATGGTAGTGATTCACCAAATAATAAATGGAAAATTCTAGAGCTTATGGACATTAACGGCCAATGCCCGTCAAAAGTAACCTCATTTACCAGTTTAAAATATGTGAACATTTTTAGCAGGGAGCATAAGAAACTTTCATCGCAATTTCAACAATTTTTGTATTTCATATGGAACGTGTGCTGACGTATTTATTGTTACCATGTCCAACAATAGGTTGTGTTTTCCCTTACGATTTCTCAGTTTCGACAACTTAAGAGATCGAGCGACACGAAAAAGTCTCGACAGGATGGTCCCAGTTCGGGAAACGTTCACAGATTTTGACTCTGCTTGCAAAAATTATTTTTCAATGAACCAATTCCCAACGATCGACGATATGGTGGAGAGCGTCAGGGAGGTTTTGAGCAGTTCTTTGCGAAATAAACCGGCCAGGTACGACTTGAAAATTTATTCGCTCGTCGATGTAAAGAACTTCTATTTCTCTAACTCGGAAATACATCCCGGTAAACAACCGCATGTCCCTTTCTAGTATTCCAATACCTTTGATATTACGTGCCACTTAGTATCACCAATCTCAAGTACAACATAAATGTAGATAGCTGGCTCACATATATTCTCTAGGCGGATTCTTTACTGAAAAATGATAAACTTACTACACGGCAAAATAAAAGGAAACTACCAATTTATTTTACGCATTAGAAAAACAAAAATAAGTATTTTAGGATTGATAAAGAGAAAACGCTGGTGTCATATGTGCCTCAAAAGATAAGGCCATGACCTTTACTGAGGAAGAACTTGCATTCCACTTACAGTAATTACGTGATTTCGAGAAATTGATGTTTTAATCCATGCTATCGATTTAGACTCCGAAATAATTCGGATATTTTAAGACTACATCCTCATCAAAAACACATATACAAATGTCAACGCTGAAAGATGCGTACTCATTTCAATATTTATATTATAGATAGTTAAAGCTAATAGTTGACATAAATTGCCTTATTAAAAGCAGTTATTATTCTAAAGCATTTATTCCCTCACGTGAGGTAACATACTTTTACCTGTTGCTAAAGAAACATGAGTTTATTAATTACTGAATGATAATAAAGGATATTCGCTGGCAAAATTCATGGTCATAACTAGAATGAAAGGCAGTCACTCTTAAGTTAAAACGGATTCTAATGCCATTTAATGAAAAAATATGAAATGACTTTAAAGAAACTGCGGACTGAGAAGTATTGAATAAAGGATTGTTACAATAAATTTTAAATTAAACTCTAAGCACTGTAAAGCAAAATATTTACGTTTAACAACCCTATTTTATTTAAGATGTGTTAGAAACCAGTGTTTTCTTTGAAATAAAATTCAAGATAAATGTGGAAAAATAAGAAATCAGATCAAAAGACTACGTCTGGAAATAAATAAGAAATTGAAACTAAAATGCTTTGCAGATCACGACCTATTAAAAGAAAAATAACAGCGTGAATAAGGTTGCTTATTACACTGGGGGCTTCTAATATGCCAGAAACGCAATTTCCTGCTCCGTAAGCAGCTTTTCACGCGATCTCTCTCTTACTTCGAGCGTGAGATTTAAGTCGGTCCCATAGCTTTTGTTCCACCGAATAAAAAGAGGATGGATTCGTGTTTCTTCTAAAAGGGGATCTTGTGAGTTGAAATCCTTAGCGGCATTCCCGCAATGTCTCCTTTGTTCACAGAGCGAAGAAATTTTTATCGGTATTTTTACTCTCTTCTGTGGGGAAAATTTCGTGCACAAAAAGATTCTTTCTACGCCAGGATACTTTAAAGAGTGCACGGAAAAACATGTTACTCACCGCAGCGACGGCTCAAGATAATATATTTTTGCTCCACTCCAACTTTTTCAGATGTTTTTCAATTATCACAAAATTTAAAATTCATGGTTTCAACAATGTTTCTCATTTTCAAGGATACAATCCTTGGTCGGAGCAAAATATAGTGAGGAATTTTAACTGATAGTTTCTTTCCCGTACGATGGACCCTCAAAGTTACGCCGGATTCACTTCGTTATTTGGGCAATGTCAACATGACCTGTCAATAATAGCCAGGTATCACCCGTCAACGTATATAAATTTACAATGATGATATTGTCATCAGATTTTAAATTAGTTCTTTCGCAGATCTCCCTAGCCCTGGTGGATGGATTCATTTCACTTTTGTGATTTTAAACCTATGCTCTATTGCGTTCCTAAAAATCCAATGCGTGGGATATTTAAACTATTATATCTTCTATGTTGCTCTTAAAATATTCATTATACCATTCCACCTAATTCTTCACTGTCTTTTCGTGCTACAAGAGGCCCTCTCCTGCACATTTCTTTACTTTGCGCGGTGTCTATTGGACCTTCAGCTTCCTTCACCAGCATCATATCTAAAAAAAAGCTTCTTTTTATTCCTTTCTGATAGCCTAGAGATTGTCCACATCTGTTATCACTAATTATTCGCGCATTATAACAAGTTACAGAGGAATGCTTCAGAAGAAAATCTCATGAACTTCCTGAAATAACTCCTTTGGACTAAAGCTTCTCTTTTCTAGATATTCATCATTCTCCTTGAAGACCATGTTATATTTATTCCAAGGTGAATGAATGAATTTACTTAATACGGCTTTTATTCTCGAGGCGGATTGTTCACCTTTATTTCTTTCTTTTCCACAAAAGAATTTTATTAGTATAGTATTTATTTTTGAATAACGCACTTTATATTAACTTGTAAGATTCTATAGCCCGTTTTAATGAACGTTTCCAAACAAAGGGCAAAAAATACCGTAGTGTATCAATAACTGCAACTCAAATAATAAAATATCAGTCGTTCATCCATTCCACTCCTTTACTCTACCTTGCCACGTTCGTCATTAACCAACAATGTTTTTCTGGCTGTGGAGTATCATATATTTTTACTGAATTTATCTACTTTTAAGATTCACCCTTGCCACACTCACTTGAATCGGCTTGGAATGTTATCTCATGGTGTACACACTTTCGATTATCTGGTAGAAAAGCGACACTGTGTTCCATTTGAACACACAATATTTCATTTACTACATTTCCCAAGCTACTTTAAACTTAAGCAGGCGTAAAAGGCAAATATGTGATAATATATCTCAGCAAATTTTTTCCCATTACCTGAAATGACACCAGTATTAGGGCGATGAAAGCTCAAGGGATCTAAATCAATGATCGCCACCATCCAGATTTAAACCCCGTACCCAAATGGAGCTTCCGTTTCTCTAGGAGACAGTAAATTAGTTACTCTGAAGTAAACAAACAAAACAGCTGCCTCCACTTCAGCAGTTTATTTCCACAACGGCAAATAAAAAGCTAATTTCAGTAATGAACAAGGAAATGGATTCTCACGCACATTAATCACATCTACAAAGTGCTTTCCACCACCCTCTTTGATCTCCCCATTTTCAGCACAGCTTCTACCTTCAGGATGTTTTGAGCACAAATATGGTTCAAGAGTCACGGAACTGTAAGCATGAGATTAGCATTTTGAGAGCCATAGGCATGAATGTTATGAATAAGTGCAAAAGCACGAACGCCTGCGTACGATGAGTCCTTCCTTGAGGTGAAATATAATCTCTAAAAGCGCCTCAAGCGACCTATGTCATCGCAACAGCGAGGAATTTGCAGGAAAAAAGGCTGCCTCCCGTCAGACCCATTCATAGGGCGCCTGCAGTGTTCATTTAGCAGTTATTCTGCCACATGTCGCACTTCACCGAGCAGTTCTGAGAAGATGGGAAGCATTACATATTAAGAAGGCATTGAAGTATTAATTTGCATAACAATACAATATGCAACCGCAAGCGTGCGAGATTATCGGCATGTACTACTTTCGCGCCCAGAGAATTGTTTCGGACAAGAACATTCAATACCGGTTACATTTTGAAATTTAATTAAATGAATTCCCCTGAAATATAAGTCAAATTAGCATATCGTAAAGCACACTTTCGAGAAATAATCGGAGGATAAACTAAGCAAAATTTTATACAAATATTTTCGGTTGCGTAACATATTATTGAGTAAATTTAGAAATTAATTACACATAAATGATGTGCATTCAAGCCCATTTTTAGGACTGGTTAACGTATACCGATAGTTCGTATGGACGTAATGTTGATATCGGGCAATCAACGCTCCTAATTTTGTGAAGAGGGTACCGGCTGTAATATGACCTAAGTAAGTTGCAATCATGTATATACACGCACTTCACATATTCCCTTCAAATCGTTCCCTCGCAATGTAGCCACGGTCAAAGAATCCTCATTACTGATTGTAGGTGAAAAAATGTGATTCGATGCATCCGCAGTTTTCCATACTTCCTTAGTGCATCGCTAGACCCCTTCCATTTGCATTCTATGCGATCGCTTAACAACACACCTTTGTATCAGTTTTACCCTTCACGCGTCCACACCGTCACGCGTCATTCACTCCTATAACGTGCAAATTAATGTGTAGTCACTTGGCAATCATCCCTTCTCTAATCAGAATGGAACCAGCGAAGCAGACTCCTTTCATTATTTCCCATCAACTCCGAACGTCCGTACCGCATTCTTCCATGGACCTATCAGCGATCACTCTACATTGGAAAAAAATTTAATTTCCACCTGATTTGCTTTCCCTGAATAAAAAGGCCCGCGCTGAAGGGTGTCGATGGTGAATATGGAAAAAAATGACACACGCAGAGGGCGCAGAGGGGAGGTTGTATTAAACGGCGACACTATGGCTCGGTTCACCGTGATCTTTATCTCGCCACCCCGTTGCCAGTGGCGACACGCATATTTTTTTTCCTTGCGCAACGGAATTTCCACCTCTGGACCGAGAAAAGTAAATCGCGCGTCCCCATCCACTTCGGCAATGTTGCGAGAGAGGGGGGATGAAAAAAATACAGAACAACCACGTGACATAATGGCCATGGCCTTCGTGGGGCGCAATCATCCGCGACATGCTTTCCCTCCAACTTCCGTCGAACAGGCGACGATCGGGCAGAGAGAGAGAGAGGGGAGGAGAGGTATTCGCCGGGTGAGTCGAGAGAGAGAGAGAGAAAGTAGGATTAAAAAAATAAAGATGAGGGACTAGAATGGGAACTATGAGGAACTACCGTAGCTGGGGGGGGATCGCAAGGAATGGGTAAGGTGCAGGGGGTGAGGGTGCGGTAGGGTCCGCATTGTGCCTCGGTTACAGGAGCGACGATATCCCACCGTTCCGAAGCAGTTCCGCGGGCGCAGATCCTAAAGACATTCCGCGCGCAACTTTCGAAGCTCAAAATCCCATCGTCCCCCCTTCCCCTTCACGCCTCCGCCAATACATACCCCGGCACATATCCCCCTCCCCAAGCACCACCCACTGAGCCTGTTTCTCCTGCCCTCCTCACAAAAACCTCCCCTCCCCCACGCAACAGCAAACCGACCCATTACCCCACCCAACCCTTCCCTCTCCCTCTACTTTTGTCCCCCTCCTTGGATTCCCTTCCATGGCCGCCGCACGACTAGGCCGCTGTCGACAGAGACTTGCCAATGGAGTGCACCCTTATCTCTCCCTCACGCGCGCGCCGTAGCCAATCTCAATTCCAGAGGAGGTGGGGGAGGTGTAGGAGCAGAGGTGTGGAGATAGTGGAATGGAGTGAGGATGGAGAGAGAGAGAGAGAAGGAGAAAGGAGAAACTTTTTTACGAAACGAAATCCGAGAGCACCGCCACCGTTCTATCGCGGAAGCCGACGAGGAGTGTGTGCATCGGAGGCGACGAATTTTCCTGTCTATCTGTCCCCAACTCCACCTTCCTTCTTCGTGCCCTCTTTCTACACTTCTCTCTGCCTCCTCTACATCTCCTTCCCTTTCACTCCTCAACCCCTTATCCCTTTCGATACTAATACTGCTGCTACAGACACTCTCAGGTTATGTTTTTTGCATCTCCCTTCTCACTTTTTCGTTGTTTTAAGCCATATAATCTAAACCCATTTCTAATGGTGGTACTCTTCCATCGACAAGAGGTGTTTCCCAAGTGAAGTGACATTTTCCTGGATGCTGAATGCCAGTAATGCATTGGTGTTAGGTGTAATATATTCCGCGTGAATCTTCTCGCATTCAACTCTTTATATTCTCTATGATCATTGTGTAATGAGAGGGAGACATCGGAAATATGCCCCCTTTAACAGTTTATGGTGAGATGTCGTGAACATATTTGACAATAGAAAAAGAAACACGATATCGTATTTGCAGACAGTTTTATTTGGTGTTTCTTAGAACACACCTACCTTGTAATCATACCAAGAGATTATCTTATACTAAATAAAACGGTGAGCAAATACGACAGTTTGTTTCTATCTCTTTTGCCAAAATAATCTCCCCGGAGATGGAAAAGTCAAACAAACTTGACTGGAGACCGTGAAAAGACCCCTACCATTGAGATGATGATTATGAAACGTTGACCCCTACCCCTCTAACTTTTCCTCTCATTCTACTAGCCACATCTTTTCCCTTGGAATAATTTTCTGCTGAGAGAATTTGCGATCTCGGCAGCACAAATTCTATTTTGTCGGCGGTGCTGGGTTTGATTTTTTTCGCTCGTTCCCCTTTCCAGGAAAAACACATTAAAAACTCCTTACAAATGTTTTGAAAGTGAAAAGAGTGGCCAGCCACAGATCAGGTTTCAACTGAACCACATTTTTAAAATCCACGGATTCGCAAGACCTATCTGGGAAAACCATGGAAACGTGAAGTGTCCGCTTAAGAACTTGACAGGAAGAAGTCTATTTAAAATTTTATAGCATTGAAATGGACAATTTATCGTAACTTTATATAAATATGGAATTTATTATATGGACAAGGTAGGAGGAGTTCTCAAATGCCGTTCTCGCGATTCTTGCGGATAGATTATCTCCTCAAGGATATCTCAAGTAAATTAAATGATTAAAATGATATGGGGATGTTGTTACCATGAAAAATATTATTCCTATTGATAAATGCTTATTTATTCTCATACTTAAATTAAAACTCAGCCCCAAAACTACTTATTCCCGAAGTTTTGTCTTTACTATTAATTTCGCCTACACAATGATTTACTCATCCTTTCATTTCTGAATAGATACTCCTTTCCAAAGAAAAACGCATGTATGCGTATAAATATGTAATGAATTATATTCATAACTAACACTAAACGCAGCTCCGATCAAACCCATGAACCGAATTTTCTTGCTCTCAGCATTTTTCTGCCAAATAATATTAATACACTCATGCTAAAAATATATTATGCTGGCATGATATTTTTTAAAACACTGGCTAAGCAAAGTGTTTTTCGTCCTCAGTTCCTGTTTGGTATCTCAAATATGAATTAATTAATAAATATCAGAACTTTAAGTAGGAGACGAAAAAGAGTTATGAACAACACCAACAAACAGATGACAACGCCATATTATGAACACAGTACCTCAAGTTTAGACAGTTAACATGCTCTAAAACAATACAAATATTATATCATAATAATTAAAATACTATGGACAGCGCTCAACTTTTAAAGATTCACATTGGGAATTTTCATCCCTAGAGCTAATTCTTGCTGCCTAATTCCTGAAAACGAACCCCAAACATAAAGAATTCTCATTTTCTACGTACTCTGGAAAATGGTTCCTTACCCCTAGTGACAAAGGTATCCTCTGTTGAAGCTACAAGACCCTCCTTCAATGAATAATTAATTAATCGTTAACATCCACCCTCCACAAGATTGTTGCCCCGTTGCTCGAAGGTACATAAAAAACACTTTTTCGATGCGGGCATTGTTGGAAAGTCAACAACGGGATAGCTCAGGTGGAGCAGTAGAAGGGGGAAGAAGTGAGCACAAAGGGACGTTCGAGGAAAAGTGAAAAATAAAGAGAAAAAGGAAGAAGAATGAGGAAACGTACTATTTGTCGATACCTTGAGAATATCGAATTTCCTTTTCCATTCAAATCGGAATGGAAAAGTCGAAATGAAAACAAATGCATGGGGCGAGAAAAAACAAAACCCTGGTGCTAGAACAATGGCTTAAAATGAGGGTGGAAGAGTGCAGATGGAAAGATCGGAAAGTAAAGATGGGAAAGTGGATGAGCGAAAGGACTGAAGGAAAGTAAAAGTGATGGTGCCAGGATAATGGGGAGCAAGGTGGATTGTGAAATGGAAAGAGGCCGACGCTGCGACGAAAAAGCAGTTGCATACACATGTACTGCAGAGGCTTGGCAGGAATAAAAACGAGTAACATTGGAAAGCATAGAACGGCATTTGTTCCATCAATATCCTAATTAAAACGTCAAGCATTAGCAGCGAGGAATTTGACATAGATGAGAATCGATAATTTGATACACTAATAAAAAACATATAGGATTTTCAAGCTCATCTGCTGACATCAGCTGAAGATCAATAAGAAGAAAACTAAGATATTGGTTTGAATCAAAAGAGAAGAGGCCAAAACCAACGTTAAACTAGGAGAACAGAAACTTGAAAAGGTGAAAGAGTTCTGTTACCTGGGAAGTAGAGTGACCAACGATGGACGAAGCAAGAAAGAAATAGTGAGTAGAGTAGCCCAGGCAAAGAGGGCATTCTATCAAAAGAAGAATCCACTAACAGCTGGAAATACAAGCTTGCAAGTGAGGAAGCAATTCATCAAAACGTATATCTGGAGCATGTTCCTTTACGTCAGTGAGGCATGGACGATGACAGCAGCGGAGAAGAAAAGGGTGGAAGCATTCGAAATATGGTGCTACCGAAGAATGATGAAGATAAAATGGATCGACCGAGTGACAAATGAAGTCCTAAGAAGAGTGGGAGAAATGAGAAGTCTGCAGAAAACTATAAAAAGAAGAAGGGACAGCCTAATCGGCCATATCTTAAGACACGATGGCCTAATGAAGACAATCTTCGAGGAAAAAGTGAACGGGAAAAATGGATGAGGCAGGCCTCGTATGAGTTACATGACGCAGGTCGTAAAGGACGTGAAAGAGAGGAACTACGTTGGTATGAAGAGGTTGACCGATAGAAGAATCGAGTGGAGGGCTGCGTCAAACCAATCCAAGGATTGTTGACCCTTGATGATGATGATGAAGCTCATCTGGATGTACGAACTACCACTTCCTAAGGCATACCAGTTCAGAAGGCTATGGATGGAAAGGAAATATAGCTTTGTTGTTCATATAAAATAATGACCTAAAAAACGTGCCTTTAGAGACGACAAAGTTCACTTTTGCACCAAGCAAAAAGCTCATCAGTCTCCTCTGGACGTTCGCTAAATTAACTATAGATAGATCATGCAACAAAGGTGCCTAAAATGTCATTCTTTTCTGGTATAGCTAGTGTGAATACATATTATATTTAACCGAAGTTACCGGAGAAATGCTTAGTCTAGGATGCATAAAGTCTGTATGAGCATCTAATTGTGAAACGCTTGTGTGTAATTAATCATATTTAGACATTTCCAAGCATATTGTGAACAAATAAATTGAAATTTGAAGCACCGGACCAGAATGGTGTAATAACTAATCTTTAATTTAGTAGGTAGTATTTTGTATATTTTTTCATGTTTGGTGTTCATTCATCCCCTACCACAGTCCTACCTAGATGGCTATAAGAGTTCTATGCAGACGGATATAAATGTATGCTACTCATCAATACTTTGTGATATTAATTTTTTTGAGTTTTCACCTCAATCACCAATTCTAATATTAGTTTAACTAGTATATCCACTCCATTCTTCTATAGGCTTAACATTTAATAATTACACATTTCTTTTGTTTGATATCCTTCATCATTTCTCCTTGTATATGATATGACTTCATCTTTTGTCGTATATTATATTAATATTCACTTTTCCTTCAACCGCTATCTTTCGTTCAGCTGCGGGCCACACCATAATATTTAATTAGGTTTTCACGTTTTCTTTTTAACATTTTCATTTCATCAACCTTGTTTATGTAACTATTCACTGAACCTATTTGGTTTTATCTTCATCATTCTTCAATGATGCTACAATATTCAGCCATTCACCCCCCCTCCAAACAAACATTTTCTGTACCAGTAATCGTCCACGATTTATAATCACATGTGAGGATGCTCAAGATTCAATGATTAATGACTACCTTCCGTACTTATCTTTACAGCTGTAACTTGATTTTTCTTCTGGTACAATGTCCACTTCACTTGAGCTAATTTCACATTTTATATTCGTCCATCGCTGGTTATGCCGCTTCCCAAAGAGCAACTACTCTACCTCTTCAACCTTTTGCTACCCGAACTTTATTATTTTTATCCTCTCCTCTGCCACTGTTTTTCATTGTCTTCCTTCATTCTTGTTTAGCTTGAGGTGATGTATAAAAGATATTCATTAAGTTGGTTGTAGTCTTTCTTACCTTTCCCTTCATCTCTACGCCACAACAAGCGAGTCGCAACGTGCTAATTTTATCGGCGCGGGTATTCACTCCTGTAGCCTACTCTTTTATTTCTTTATTGCTTTCTTCACATAGGAATAACAGTGGGAGGGGAACAAGCAGACCCCGGAGTACACTCTTCATTTCATTTGCTACTTCAAGACTGGATTCAGATTTAATAATAGCCAGGGGATCATCGTAGGCCCTGGATTACTTGTTTTCTTTATCTCTGGATATTCTAAGCGACAACCCTTTTATCTCAAAAAACTATTTTGTTTCAAGAGTTTTACGTTCGTCTACTCTTCTATTTCACTAAAGCATAAAGCTCGTGTCAAATTTTGGATGATATTTCGTCCATTCCTCTGCTCATTCAACCCTTTCCGAACAAAAAAAATTCTCTCACTCACCTGGCGAGTTTTCTCACGCCAGTGAGGCTTTATTTTCGGAGTCCTCTGTTTCAGAGCACAAGTTTAAAAACTCATTCTACCGAGCAAATACCTTTCGCACGCACGGATTGCAGGGAGCGCTCTCTGCCTCATCGGATTATCAATGGCTCCATTGCATTAAGGAAAAGCAGACGCCGAGGTGAATGAGTACAACAAACGTGAGCGGAGAGAGTAGACATTTGTCTAAAGTTACCTTGCACAAAAAGAATTTTGATTTCGGAAAATAACACCGATGAAAACTCTGAAGTCCCCGGGATTTTTTACCTCCAGGACAAGCTCTTCACCGTTGTAGCACATGAAGATAACATGAAAATTCACGGGACTGAATCCCTGAGCCACAAAAAAAAATTCATATGCCCAACGGGCAAAAATATTTCATTTTTTGCCCAGTTGAAAATTCATTAGGTTTTTGCGGTGTACAAAGTACAGATCACTTGGAATGTAAGAGCATGTAATACCGGCAGCGGCAAAGTTTCAATAGTTTTATCTATCCCTGTTTGAGTACGGTGTGGATAGTATTTCAAGTGCAGCCCTTCATAGATCGGGTGGGGCGTTAAACGGGGACTCCTTGGCGCCCTTCGTTAAGATTAGGCGTATGCCAATTCTGGGTTTAAATCCTCCCTCCTTCCGTGCCCTGGCCGGTTTCTCCCCCTACGCAATCACCATTTACCCTTCATGACACAAAAGACCTCCCCAAAATAGGGTAAGTACGAAACTGGAGCATGGAAAATTACCTCAGAATAGTTCAGTAAATTGGGCCGGAGTTCAGGATTAACTGCGAGAAATGGAGAGGTCATGACTTACGTAAAATAAAATTGAGTGATTTAATACTAATCGTGGATAAATAACAATACCATAAAACCATATAAAAATTATAATTATCTAATATAGGTTGCACAAACACAATACGCTATCAAATGCCCAAACCCTAGACAACAGAATTAAAATTGAATTCCAGCAGTTTATCACGAGTTTATTCAAATATTAGCATTAATTAGCTACTATCAATAAGTACAGAATAATTTTGTGGAAAATGATGAGTGCGTTCATGGGGATTGCACATTATTTCCAACGTGTTATTGATACAAGAAGGGGAGCTGACTCTTATACGCTGACAGTATTACATAACGAAAGCCATGATGTGCATAGATGCAGAATTTTGTACGTGAAAGCAAATTCATCACAGCAATGTAATAAAAAAACTTGCGTAGCTGGCTAAACTAGAATTGAGTGAAACAAGGGATCACTTCAGTGATTTGCTTATTTGTGGTGCAATATTAAATTGAATAAATCAAATCTGTCTAGTTTATTATAACATCATGAGAGGGAACATCATTAACCGCTATTTCCCGAGGCAAAAGTAAATTTGCGGCCAAATATGTTTGCCATACAAAAATTTAGGGAATGACAACCATGAATATATCAATCTCTAATTATGACGCTCTCTATAATTCATGCGAGAATAAGTTTTCACGGTAGTAGCGTAAACACCTCCTAATTTTGGACTATTCATGGTGAAAAATCACATCCCTCGTCACATTCTCTATATTATTTTTCCATTTTGATTGCTCTGAAAGGCAATTTAGCTCATTATTGACGGAGATAATTACAGACATTGTCCCAAATCAAAAAATCGTAATTAACAAAGCAATTCGACAGAATACAAATATGCAGATGTTGAAAAATTTTAATTTCAATTGTGAGTCAAAATGGTCGATGTTCATCGGATGACTAGTTGAGCAATTCTTGTTTTCCCTTTCCCTCGCTTTTGTCCTTCTATAGCCACCTAAAAACTCCAATCAATCCTACATGCATTTTGAAACCATAGAATATGGATGCATAAGTTAAGCCATGTCCAGTTTTACGATTCGCAGCTTATAACGCCAACCAACTGATATATGCTGAGTCGCTTATGCCACCAGAATAATTGAGAAGCTAAACTGTTGTCGTGTTCTCTATTAAGTATCACACGAATCTGTTTCACATTCACATCTACATTGTTCACTGTTAACAGTTGATTATAAGACGTTAATCGTCTGAGATAATGAATTTTTTCAGCGTTTTAAGGACATTTTAGAGTCCCGTGAGGACTATTCTTCCATGTCAGTATTTTTCAAAGTCACTTGAACCAGGTGACCACTTATGAAAAAAAAGTTTAGTGTTAAGGATACGAACATATCATTTATGATAACAGAATTCGGCAGGACCAAGTACTTGTTCACTTTATATCACTACGTTGCTACAAGCTGGCTGTGGTAGCCAGATCGTGGGTGCTTCACAGTTTTAAAATCCCCGGTTCAAACCTCATCCCAGGTATGCATGCCGCGTTTGCCTTAGACGAAGTTTGTGTCAATGGAGTGATTTAACCCCAGCAATCAGAGAACCTTAACAGTCAGTTTCTTATTTTTCATGGCTTTGAGGAATATATTTGTGTCGGCCGCGGTAGCCAGGTCGGTAACGTTCCTTTACGCACTCAAGGGTAGCGGGTTTGAATCCCTTTCAAGAGTATAGGTTGCGTGTTTATGTTATAATTATTACAACATTAGACGGTACGATGAAATTTCATCCGCAGGTTTACCTTAAACCCAAGTCTGCCACTGCTAGGAGCATTTTTTGTCCTTTCATCTTTAATACAACAACAGAATAGTTCTAACAACCAGAATACAATTATTTGTGCATGTGAATATCAATTTAACATAGGTACTTAACATTAACATTTAATTCAAAAAATTCCGTAAAAACTAAAACAGAATTTTAGCAAAAAAGGTTAGTAGAGCCATCACCATGGGGTATCTCAAGAGAGACATGCGGAGAGATGTTGGCAAAGATGAAATAAATGAGTTAAAGACTTCTTAATAGTTTTCTTAAGATCCTTATCCAACTGGCATAGTAAAATTCTTTCCCGACTCAGGAGCATTTACACCTCCATGTACCGCCTCCAAAACTTTATTTTTCAAACAGCCATTCAAGCAGGTCGTATTCCCGTGTGCGTAACAGCAAAGGAAAGAGAACATGTCAATTAAATATGCATTGAATACAGAAAATAGCCGTGCGAAAATGTGCTCTCAATTTTTTCACGTTTATTTCGTATTCATATGGGTCATCATGTTGCCTTAAAAAAACAAAACGTTTGGATTGCTATTCAGAGCCACTGCTGCGGATATAATCGCAGATGAAGGGATTAAAAAAGAGATAAATATGATTTAACGCTCAATATCTACCCTAATAAACGTATTTGAGTGCTTCCAAATTCATGCATAAATACAATGAAATAGTAAACAAGGGTTTTGGTTGTTCGAGCGTCAACGATGATATTGCATCGCCTAACACACGTTCTCAAAACAAGCACAAACATAACATGCCTGCCCCAGGCTGGATTCGGACCAGCAATCCTTGGCCTACCAAAGCATCGCGATCCCGACCTAACTACCGCTCCCGGCGAATTCAATATCATTCACTGCGTATAGTAAAACGGATCTCGGCACACCCCCCGAAAAGTTACTGCTAATGGATCGCAGATTCACAGTGAGGGGCAAAAGATGAAAATTGATACGCAGGATACTGCGGAATGATAAACGTCATCCGAATGCGGTAGCATGAGAGGACGACCAGAGTCCTGCGGTTGACCGGGACAATGGCCGATGCAACATTTCCCATGAGCCCTGCCTCGCCCCAGCGGCCATTTGTGAGGCGAGTGTAGAGCGAGGTGCCAAGCCGGTCCATCACAGATGGCGCACGCCCACAGGAGGCTTAAGCGGGCTTCAAATAAGCTTTAATCCACGAGGGCAAATAAGCCACGTTCACGGACGTGCACGTAAACGTCGACACAGTTGCATTGGTGGGCGCTGTGGCAGTGAATGGGATTTGGGGTAAAGGGAGGGACTTGAGAGTGTGAGGCCCACTTAAGCCTTACTGCGAATGACAACCTTGATGGACCGAGTGGCTACACAAGTTAGTAGCCTGAAGAGCCACAGGCGATACCCACCATCCCTTCCTATCCTATCGTTACACCTTTCCTTCCTCGGTCTGAAGCGCCTATTAGTGCGGTAACAGACTTTAAAACGCCCATGTAAGAGTCACAGGCACTTGGATCCACTCCTGGGCAGGGCACGCTTTCCTGGGGAAATATTCCACGCATTATCTACCCAATACCTGTGGCTCCTGCACCACCGCTGAGCATAAAGGTAAATAACTAGGATATATTCACACAGCATTATTATTTATTCGAATTATAAGGAAAAGATAAACCAAGTTGAATGCAAGAAATTTCAAGGATAATAAATGAATCTAGAAGGTACATCTACATTTACATAATACCCTGCAATCCACCATTAAGGTGTGTGGCAGGGAGTGAATTCGCCCCAAACATGTTTTACATATCTTGTATGAATAGGATTAGAATTACATTATAGTCAAAATTTCATAATTTAAAAAAAGATAAAAGTAACAGCAAGATGTTGGCCAAGAAGAAGGAAAGTATTCAAAGCAAGATAAAGGCAAACGGATAAGTCATTAATGGCGGGGGCATTAAATTGTAAAGAGTAGGGGAGAAGAAAACAAGAAAATGATGATGGAAGCTACACTGAGAAGAAATGGGACTGAGAAGTAAATGATTGAAGAATATTTTGGAATGAGGTGAAGAGGGAGGTAAGTAATGAGAAATTTTAATGCCATAAGTGGGTTGAGGGACTGGACTGCGAGAAGGGAGCTCAGATCGTGGGAGATAAGAAAGGTCGGGACGCCCTCTGCCTGTGACTGGTTAAACGCAGACTCACCGAATATAAGAAAACCACGGCCTGTCACAGTTGAATATTAGGCTACCCTGGTTGCAGACGATGGTTAATGTTACACATGCGGAAAGGACTGAATGGATGAAAAAATGCCGCTAACTTTCAAACTGAATGAGATGGTGTTGGAAATCATGTATTATTTTCCATTAAGAATAAGGCCAAAGGTAAACCGTAGCACATTGCTGTGCATTTGTAATTACATTCGCATTTAGCTTAAAAAATCAGAGAAAACCCACATCTCACGTCAAGTAGTAAAACATTCTTTCAAGTCAAGTATTTTGGTTACTCCTGATTTATCTGAAGACGGGCTATTTCTTTCTCGTATTACATCTTATTAATGCTTAGAGAGGGAAGTAGGTACTTGAAGAAAGGGGTTCCCATTCGGAAACATGCTACACAAATTCACAGTGAAATGCTATAGACTTCGAAAGCAATCCATGGCCTACTTAACTCCACAAGCAGAGTCAAAATACCAAAACACGAAACAACTAAGCATAATCTGTTTAATCCAATTCAATCCGCTCTTAGAAACTTTTTATCCCACTGAATTAATTAAAGGCAATTTGCAGAAACTATACCGGTATTATACTGTCACATGGAAAATTAGCTACCTATAAAAGTAATATGCATTCAAGTACTGTTGCATTAGTTTTAAATATAAGCCGAGTTTTTAAGAAGACATTTAAACAATATAGCACGGGAAAATCCAGCATTGTCTAGTTTTTAGTAATTACGACAAAAAAATATACAATGAATAAAATTGATACTTCAAAATGAAAAAAAAACTTTGACCGCTAAAAAGAGTTTTGCTGCTCTCGGTGAAAGAACTGGTACGCCATTTCGGACCGCAGTGTTGGCTGATAATACATGAATCGTAATGTAAAGCCACACGTAATGTTTTACATTTGCGATGGTGGAACCGCTCCAGAAGTTTTAATTGTAATTAATTAAATGCAAAATCATTTACAAAACAATACGAAACCAACGATGAATTTAATCGAAGTGACCGATGAAAATATCACAAATTTGTACTTATTTACGGAGAAGCTGACAAAGCAAGAGGTGCTGAACATGCTTGAGTGGAGAGAATAGAGAAGGCATAGGTGGATAACCTAATACTAAGGTGAAATTTATTGCTGAAATATCTGCTGACAAATCTGAGGTAATATGCTGGTTAAACAAGGGGTAAAAAGAAAGGGTACTGTGGATTGTACGACAAAGGACAAGCCGTATGCCAACTTCAAGGCAGAAATAGCAAATCAGCAAAGAGATGAATACAATTCAAAGAAGACTCCATCAAAACATACCCCAACCGGCAGAAACCTATCTATCTTTCAATTTACCTCGGAATATTTGAATTCATGAGATTCTCGGAAGTAAGTAATAAACTTTGATGAAGATTTCTGCGGATGGCGAAATTACGAGGAAGAGAATAAATTATGGATTTCTTGCAGGGAGAAATTCATACGTTAATAGAAAAAATTCACCACCAACTTGGAAGCTTCATTTGATTCTTCCTTCATTCGTATATTCTCAGTTTTATCAAGCTATATCTATTATAAATTCCAAACCGATGTCATTCATCACCAAAAAGGTCTTTACCAAAAGGATGAGTGTCATTTCATTCTAGCATTAAAAAATGCATGGAAACCAGAAAATCGAAATTATTATCAGGCTGAGCGTTAAAATATTAATTTAAATTAAGCATACTAAGGCAAAAGATGGGAATTATAAAGGTTCGAATATAAATTTCCAGGAATATTAGTCAACATCTTTTAATATCTACCTAGATGTTAGCGGAGTCAATGATCTGTCCTTCATTAATTATATGAATATGATTATAGTTTGTTGACGATGAAAGTTTAGTGGTAGTATACAATAAGTGTGCGATCAGTCTCCTCTCCTAAAAGACATTAACCACGTCATGATCAAAGGTGTCGCAAAATGAAGAACACATTAAACAATGAAATTAGTATATCAACTGGCTCGCTCATAAATATGGTGAGTCTTATCGAATAAATAGCTTGGCAAACTTAAAACCAGTGTTTTTCCAGGGGATCTATTGCCTACATTCTAATTTAAATTGGACTGAACACCGAAGAACTTAAAGAGCCCTCCTTTTGTAAGGAACTACAAGGCTGGTTTACGCGCGTCGAGATATTATATACCCATTATTTATCCTATAGTCTTCCTAAACTGGGCCGAACTGCCTGATGGAAATTTTTAATGGGAATTTTCAAATAGAAATCATTCAGTACACAACAGAAAAACTAAGCAAAAATCTCCCTTCAGGGTGAACACCCGCAGTATTCAAAAACCTTCATTCTTGGATTATTTCACGTTACAATAATACAAATCATATGTTCCAAAATGTTTTACCAAGGCAATTGAAGAATATGCTTTTGATGTAGATGCATAAAACAAAAATTAACGATGCATATGTAAAGCATTAAACTTTTTGAGGTCAACGGTAATATTACCACAACTAGTGCATTACAATGCAAATAATTTACATCCCACTACGAGCATTTAACTATTTTCGCATAATTTGGCAAACCACCAGCATTCCTTGATGGCCATTTTCTACAAATACCTTTAGAGTACCATATTTCTCGGTGTCATCCACAAATTTGGAAAAGAGAGGGGAAAAGAAATAAGTGATAAATTATATACGTTAAAACTTAATGGCACACATAAAATGTAACTGAAAAAGACCAAATTACTAATAAGCAATACCACCACAAAACGAGACAGTACATTTGAGAAAAGAGGACCAGAACTGAGATTGAAATATTGCCATCGTACGAAACTGCCGTGTTCTTGACTGAAACCACGAAAAAGAATCCACTAGTAAAAAAATGGTATGCTTAATATTTTCGATGTATAAGAAAATTTTCTTTTAAATATGGGCACAAAAAACTACTGATGACAGATTAATTATTATGCCACACATTACAAGTTTAAACCATACCCCAGTGTATGCCTCACGCATAATTTGAGACACGCCAGAAAAAAAACGGTGGTCTCCTGCAGCCTCACCTGTCATTATTTACATGACGTAGAGACCACCTTAACAAGATGAAGGCAAAAAAGCTGACTAATATTTCACACCCATTCTGCCCATAAAAGTCGGGCTACTTTCAAACAAAATATTGGTAGCAAATGGTAAAAATACGCCCGTTCACACGCGCACAAATGTGCCATAAATCACAAGTATTCCAGGATAAAAAAAATAAAATGATTCTCATAGGGCCAATTCTGAAGGAGAAAAAGGAAAAAAGCTCTTTCACCGCCATTGTACACCTTTGAAGTGCGATGAAAAGAGACTTAAAAACACGCCCAGAACACCATTGCAACAGAAGACCGGAATTTGTAACTAGTTCTCGACGGAAAAAACCTCCGCGAAAGGAAATGGAACAACAACATTTCTTCCGGAGTCGGCTTTGACACCCCGCTACGCGCAAGCCTTCTTCCTCGTCCCAGAAGATCTGGCGGAACATAAGCGCCCGGAGTGCGTCCATTTAAAGAGTTAGCACCACTACTCCGCGAGTCAAAACTGATGATAAATTTCACCATTTTGCCTCCATCGCTTAAAGAATGCTGTTGTAACTGATGGCATGCCTGAGACGCCTATTAGTAAAAGTATAATAACTGCAGATCAGTAAACGGATATAATATATATGTAAGTGTATACACATAGACACACATACTCAATGAAGTTTCCTAAATCACAGAGTTTCTTCTGGCTGAGGAAGGCAGAAGATTGCCGCTGGAATACTTCCGAACAAATTTGTTTTAATCAGTCAATGTTTGCCCCTATTTTGTTTCAATTTTTAGTGCGTGATGGTGTTTATGACTGTAAATATAATATAATAAAATACTTATACTGCATTACTTACTTGATTGTACAGTAAGACTGTAAATGGAATATATTACTTATAGCTTTGGTAAAAAAATTAATATTTTCTTTTTCCAGCTTGAGCCGAATGCAGCACCATTTCAAACAAACAAACACATTCTGCATGCAATAATTTCCAGTTTCTGTAAATGGCAGGAAAAATAAATGCTGGTGCCATCAATTCCCCAGGAGATTCAATTCACACCCAGGAAAATGCACGCCTTACATCTAGCAGAGGTAAGTGCGGTCGGATGTGTACGCCCGTGATTGGGCAGGTTCAATTCCCGAGGGACGGCGATTTAAGAAGAGTCTGAGATCGTCAGTGAAGCTCCTCTCCGCAAGGATTTCCGCGGGAGGAGTGAACGCAGGACGCTCCGTCGCGGCGAGGACACGGAAATGGATTTAGATAATAAAAGAGAGAGGCGAGGCGACCGTGGAGGAAGGCAGGGTTTTTTGAAGGGGCGGAGCGGGTTGGATGAGTGTGCGGGGGCGGGAAAAAAAGGAAGTTAGGGCTCATTTGAGAAATGGGCATCCGCGGTGTTGGGGTGAATTATGGAGAAATCGGGAGGACACGGGCGAACACGGTTGGATGGCAGGGTTAGGGGGTTGTAACGGGGGAGGAAGGGAATGAGCACGGAATGCCGAGAGGAGGAGGTAGAAGGGGCGAGTCGGAGGGGACTTTATTTCTTTTATCGGATGGAGGGTGGCGCGGGCAATTCGTGGAATGGCGACGAGCGTGGAGAGGGAATGGGGAAGGAGATGGAAATAGAGACGAGATAAAAGAGAGGAGAAATGCGTACCCCGGGCAGACTCAAGGATAGTCCATAGGAGCAATGTTCACCCTTGCGTTTCTGACCACCAGGAAATATTGCATTATGATTTCATCATACTGAGACTTTACTAACAGGAAATATGTATCATCAACGGCGAATCATCACGTGTTTGACGGATTCCTACTAAAGAAAATAACAGAATAATATCACTAAAGCTTAGGTGATATGAAAAGTCATTATTTAATGTTTTGCCACAATTTTTCTCCGAACAAGTACAAAAAAAAACATTTTGTTGGTGGCTCATTAACTGTACCTACTCTCGAAAAAAGGTAGCTAGTTAGTCGCAAACAATTTCTACAAATGGATTCAAGAGCTTTATATGTAGCAGTAGGATGAAGCATGATGATTTGGAGAAATGAGGCGGTACTTGCAACGCTATTTAACAGAATGGTAAGAAGATTCGACACAGCTGAACGAGGAATAATTGGAATTTTTAAATCAGAGACTGGAAAAGGCATCATCGACACCAATGTGAAAACTCTTGACTTCAAGTTTGCTGACACACCGATGTAAAAGTATTAGCAGTAGGTTTAAAGATACTCCAACTTCTAAGGTTATAGCTAAGGTTAAGGGTTTAATCCAACTCTGAGACAAACAGCTTCCAAGACCAAGATGGGAATCAAACCAGCTACCTTTGGATAGTCATGCCAGTAACTTATCCGACTATTGCGGCCGGCTCGATGTAACTTCAAGGGGAAATTACGTCCAAGTTATCAATGTTATAATATTGAATGTTCTCATATTATATTTTATTATACTATGGAAAGGTGGAAGCTGCCTATAGGATAGTGAGGAACCACTTCAAGGAATGGGGCGCAAGATGCAATGCCATAAGGGACAAGAATGGAGACCTTTTTATTGAAAATGAAGACAAAGTGAAGAGATATCTGAAAGAGTTATGTAACGGAAAAAATGTCAGCACGAAAGTGATCGAAGAGGAAAGCGAAGTCGGAAAGGATGATGTGAGAGTATAAATATTAAGATCGGAATTCGACGCTGAAGTAAGGGACCTTCGGATGACTAAGGCTATGCACTGTCTACCGTAATGTTTAATTTTTATATCGAGAGAGACATCAATGAAATCAAAGCGAAGCCTTCTGGAGTGACTATCCATGGAGAGAAAATAAGCTATTCGCTGATGACATAGCGCTCATAGCAAAGACACAGAGGGATCGAAACAAGATTCTAGTAACCACGGAAAGGACAATGGCCAGATATCAGCTGAAGATAAATAAGAAAAGACTAGGATTTTGCTTGCAGCAAGAAAGAAGAGGCCAAAACAAATGACAAACTAGGAAAACCCGTTACAGTCCGTTACATAACCTTTATGGGGAGAAAGAGTTCTGTTACCTAGGAATCCGAGTAACTAAAGATGGACGAAGCAAGAAAAGAAAATTGTGCTGACAACTCTAAAAAGAAGAACAGACAATTAAATCAGCCATGTCTTGGGACACGATGGCCTGATGAAGACAATCGTCGAGGGAAAAGTGAACGGGAAGAATAAAAAGGCAGGCCTCGTATGAGATACATGGAACAGGTTGTGAGGGATGTAAAAGAGAAGAATTACGTCACAATGAAAAGGTTGGCCGACAGAAGAATCGAGCGGAAAGCTGCATCAAACCAATCCTAGGATTGTTGACCAATGATGATGATTATGGAATTAAACTAAAGTAGATTAACAAAAGAATATGTATCAAATTAAATACTAAAAAACTCATTCAGAGGTTTTTAGAAGTGTAGGATGTATGTATGAATCATTGACAGTGACCATACGCATTTTGCGGTGCAGCAGTCTCGTGAAAACAGTCGTCGAGGAAAAAAAGAAAAGGAAAAGCTACAAAAAAAGAGACATAAATAGAAAGAAAAGCTGTGAAACAGAAGATATACACAAATGAGGAGAATGTAACCGTTGTATTATGCGTAATTTTAAGGAGTTTACTACGCACGATGAAATGTATCTAAAAACACCTGTGGGGTGGTGACCTCTTTTTTTTATTATATCCTGCAGAGGTTAGCCGACTTGCTATATGTAATGGATTGGAGAGCTACTTCCAACATAACTTAGAGTTGATGGCCAATGATAATGGTGATTATTGAATAAATTCCTCAATGCTTAAATATAAAGAAAAACTATTTAAATTTAAAACGCACTGTGATATAATTCTCGAAGAAAAAGTTAAAACAACCGCAAAATTATAATTCTGTGGAAGTAGACAAGCGTAGCAGGGTAAGTTAAAAATTTGGGTATCACTCCAATTCAGGATCTCTCCTGGGGAAAAAACGAGGGCTATGTTTGTGGCATAGCATTGAAGAGACTTGATTGATGTACTGAATTGTGAGAAAGTGTTTGAGGATAAAAGTAAATGGAAGAAGATATATCGCACTGCTTTAGGCATCACCGAGTGAGCATTGAATATTTAGAATCCAAAATATAACGATTTTACTGGGGAACTTCATAAGATACAAAGAAAAGCAGAATATTTTGCATAAATTACTATGAACGTCTAGAATGTACCACTGGACTACTGTAAGGAGTAGGTTAAAATACTATAGAGATACGAAGGCTATTAGCGAAACTGAAATAACATTAAATAATCAAACAACACAAGTTTGAATCTGACGTATTTCTACCTCCAAAATACATCAGGAAAAAGTTAGAAGCAACATATTGACCTTCGAACCAAGAGATACCAGAATTCTTTTTCCCAAGGCACAATATACGGCTAAAATAAGAGCAGAGCCTAATTTGTTTAAGGATTATTTATAAACTCAATTTGTGCCTATTTCCTTTAATTTTTATTTATTCCTTAATTTTTCCGAAAAATTTTATTTTCACCCCCTTCCACTCACCCTTTACGGTGTCTCTCTCTTGGTATGGTGACATATTGACATAGATACATTTAACCCATTCGCCTCTTAATTTTCCTATGAATTTTCGGCCCTTAGTTCCTACTTAATTTTATCAAAACATTTTCGCTTCATCTTCAATGTTTGTCTCTAGCCGGAGAACGCCTTTCGGAATGAAATTTCTTCAGAGGGTAGATTATATTATTTATAGCGGATTTAATATAATGTAACCTCTTACATCTCTTTGTTATACATACATTATAAACAAATAAAAAAATACATTAGCTTATATGACCGTAAATTTTTTTACATGATAAAATGTTATTTTGACTTATTTTTCATCTTGGTAACGTCCGTTTTACCTCATGAATATTTGGATCTCATTTGTTGGGAGATTTTTATTTTATCGCCATTTCAATGTAGGTGTCTCCTGAAAAACAAACGAATTTTCTAGGGTTGACGAGCGTCTCGACCACGGATGTCTGTGACGAACTGAGCGGTGGAATGGTCTCTACGGTTTGAGAGAACGCACATCCTATTCTTTCGTGGAAAATTGCTTACAATGTTATTAAATATCGAAATAAATAATACCCCATCATTGCTTTATACGCAGCAACTTGATAAGATAATTTTGCATCTTCGGGAATTTTGCGCTGACTGCAGCACACTGAAGTGTTAGGAGCTCGCTCACAACATGAGATGAGTTACAATTAAATATCAAAACGTATAAAATAGAACAGAAACACATGTATAAAAGATATCAAACAGTATACAGCGATAAAAATAGTGACAAATTCGATGCGTGAATGCAAGCATGATGCTAAGCAAAATTACGAATCCAGAAATGATCTCTTGTACTATACAACTTTAACAATGAATATTTTTAAAAAAATATCCATTCTATAAATACTTTAGAAATTTAAAATTATCTGAAAAGATAAAACTAGCTTTGGGCCATTTATATCGCATTGCTAAGGTGGAATAAATATTTTTTTAAAGTGACCGGTGATTCGCTGGCTATTTACCTCGAAGCAAACGGAGACAGTGCAGCGATTCGGCCTACCTTTTCTAACCTTCCCGTTCACTTCTCCCTCGACCATTGTCTTCGTCAGGCCATCGTGTCTTTAGATGTGCCCGATTAACTTGCCCCGTCTTCTTTTTAAAGTCTTCAGCGAACTTCCCTTTTCTCCCTCTCTTCTTAGGACTTCTTCGTTTGTCACTCGGCGATCCATTTCATCTTCGCCATTTATCGATAGCACCATATTTTGAATGCTTCCACCCTTTTCTTCTCCGCACCTGTCATCATTCATGCCTCACTGCTGTAAAGAAACACAATTCAGACGTATGTTCTGATGAATTGTTTCCTTATTTGTACGCTAGTATTTCCAGCTGTAAGGAGATTCTCCTTTTCATAGAATGAAGAAAAAACTGACTATTTTCTTCTTTCTATTTCTTTCTTGCTTCGTCCATCGTTGGTTACTCTGCTTCCCAGTAACAGAACTCTTTCACCTCTTAAAGTTTTAATTTTCCTAGCTTTAAACCAAGAAAATTATTGCGCAACCCTACTTCTGTGAAGCGTGGATCCGCCCATGCTTGGGGCGAAGGAGGAAGCGGAGAACGGGAGCGGGAGAGAGAGAGAGAGATTGGGCAAAGGGAGACGTGCGTTGAGTGATGGAGTGTACGCAAGAGAGAGATGGAGGAAGAGAGAGGGAGAAAGAGAGAGAGAGGAGGAAGTGTCAGGAGATTTAGGAGCGGCGTGCGGAGGATTGTGAATGGAATGCGGCGAGGGAGGAAAGTCACGCGGGGAAAAAAATGAATGCCCCGCAGAGGGGGTGTTTCGCCCGCGGTGGTCGGCGTCCGGAGATAGCGCGGAGTGGATAAAAAGGAACGTAGGGAGAGGGGGAAGACGTGAGAAGAAGGAGTCGGAGATGGGGAGGTGGAGATAGCGGAGCAGAAGAAGAGAGAGCGAGAAGTCAGTATCGCGGGGTCGAGTCGAGAGGGGGATGATACCCCCTCGACCCGCCAACCATCCGGAGCACGAAATAAATACATTTCCTCCGCGACGAAAAATGACGCGGGACAAGGAAAAACTTGATCTTCCGAACTTGAATTTCCTTTGGTGGCGTCGCTCTGGATAGCCAATTTTTCAATCTGTTGGAAAGAACTTTTGTTCACGAAAAAACTATTCTGGGACTTGACCGGCTTCAAGCCTTATTTCAAGAATTCACTCACGAAAATTCGTTGTGTTTCAAAACTCATGCTGCCCTCCTTTGTAGCCGAAAAAAATAGTAGTCTACCGTTCATACTCTGAGTACGGATCCGACGCCGCAGAATACTCTTAAGGTATTATTCACCACAGCAAAAAATGGTTCAAGTGTCTCTCAAGAGGGTAATTTTTTAAGAAACATCATAAAGATGAGTTTTCTAATGGCTTTTTCTTTACCCAGAAAATACCTGTTTGTATTCCCTTCTCTTTAAGTTAGAACTCAAAAATACTCTAGGTCATTCGCCGAAAAGGAAAGTCGTGCCGGACAGCATGATACCATTGTAACACTTTACTTTTTAAAATTATAAACAGCATAAAAGCTTGTATGAACGAATGGGAAATAGTACCAGTTATCAGAAACCAAAATAAGAATACAACTGCAATTAAGTGTAAATAATTCATTTCTACTATTAAATCATGCTCGTATTTTCCTCAAAATGTTTGTCTCATAAAAGGCACCTTTTTTAAGTCCATCCTTTTTAAATCTCTCAAAAAATAATATCACTGCAATTCCAGGAGTTTGATAATGTGCATGTGATCAAAGATCACCTCAATATCGATTTTCGGGTTACTTGGTCTCTAGAATATCTGCTTTTTCAAATCTAAGATCTATGAATATTATCCGTAACTTGAATAATCATTCATCAGCTTAAAACTCGTTTTATTTTAATTGTCATGTTATCTTAAGCGTTGAATCATGCTTTTATAGCTCATAATCATTATTAGTATATTGCAAAATGGTAAACCCGAAAACTACATTATTTCATCGTTATCATTATTTTCAGTTTTGCTATAAGACGTTGAGCCGTCAAATGGTAAGTTTAAAGCAATAATGTAACATAACGCAAGGCCGCCATAGTAGTTCGCGGTCGCTAGGGGAAGAATCAACAAGGAGGAGTCGAGGAAGAGGAGCGAGAGCGGCACGTCGCACGAGTGAGGCGGAGATTGGTGTTTGAATTTTGGCTGTTTTATTGGGGGAAGGAGGAAGTTTTGGAGGTGGGAGTACCAAGTGAGAAGTGCATTGACTGGCAGGAGTGGGAAGGCGAAGTGTGGAACTGTATGGACCGATCGGTGCTGTGGCGGAGCATATGGTATTTGGGTTGATAAAGTGACGTGGATAGTTTTGGAGGTATTGAAGATATTTTGCTTGGTTTCCGCCATCGGAACATGTATTGATTTGTAGCTATATGTTGTTGCATGGATGGGAGAGTATATTCTATGATTTGAATTTGTGTGTTGAATATCTGTCCTTTTAAATCGTGTTGCATACTTGATTGTATAAATAGGTCCGTGTCCATTCGAACTCCGTCTTAGGTTACAATAAGAACACCGTATTAAGTAAACGGCGTTTTGCCCCTACTATCCTCCCTTCGCATCTATTAAGTTATGTGTAAGGCATATGTAAAATCACCATTTATATTTCGCTTTGCATGCAGCGCTTCATTGTCTACAAATATTATTTAATATTTTACCATTAGTTTACTGAACTGATGACTCATCAGTAGAGATGGGCAACTTGGTAAATTACCGCGGTAATTTTCGTAAATTACCGTGGTATTTTTCGTAAATTACCAACACCCCTGAAAATTACCGCAATAAACGGTAATTTTCAGAAAAGATTTTTTTCAGAAAATGTCTTCCTCACGAATAAACCATTGGAATGGGTAATATTATAAATTAAAAAGCAAAAACGGTTTTGTTTAATTGTGTCCATGATTAATTCAAATTAATTCAGAGTAAAATAACAAATGCACATTGCGCAGAGGTATGTCTTTGAAACGAAAATGTCTCATAGTGTGACAAAAGAGAGGCAAATTGCGTGTTGCTGCCAACTTTGTTTTGAATTTTTTAATGACTTATAATAGATAAACGTCGGCATTTATATCTCAATGCCATTTGATTTCGTTTGAAGTCCTCTGATAAGTATTTGCAGCTCAAAACTTAAAATTACCGGAAAATTACGGTAATTTTCGAAAAATACCGTAATTTACCGCGGTAATTTACCTCAATTGAAAATTACGGTAATTTACCCATCTCTACTCATCAGAGAGCATGTTTTTTTCAAAATAGCTATAATTACGCTATAGCTCTTTGAAGCAAAATATTATTCGCTTCTCCTAATAAACTGTGCGCCGGATATCCTTGTGAGCGTGCAACCAGTACGGCAGGAGTTGCCAAAGGGCGAGAGGGAAGGGTTGGGGAAATGGAAGACGCAAGTTGAGAGACATACAAGCGCGCATCTCTATCAACCGCAGCGACGCCAGGCGTCGTCATCTGCTGAGACGTCCCAAGCAGTTTCTCGGCGTTTTGCGAGTGGAGAAACCCGGTGTTAGCACCAGATTCTCATATCGTCGCCCGGTTTCGAGTTCACAAACTCGTCTTACCCAGCGGACGGAGCACAGCATTACAAACGTAATCCACACACGGTATCAATGACTATTCGACCGGAGTGACTGACAATGGAGGATTGTTGGCAGGACTGGAGAACGGATTTACTTCTAAAAGTGTTGATGCCGCAATATCCCTATTATCTTCTTAAAAATACAAAGTATAGGGGGGAAAATAAAACAACAACGGGGAGAAGAAAAAGCATGAGAGAGTCGGGTGTAGCTTTAAGATTTTAAGAGACTATAATGATATTGGGATGACTTAATGCTGAAGTTACCTCTACTGAATTCAATGATACTAAATTTATAAAGGAGGAAGCTTGAAACCTTCATGTTTTGTGAGACATTCATTGAGTTAGACATGGACAATCAGAAAATTTGATAAAAAATTGAATATTTCGAGATTCTGTTCTTCAAGTACTGAAAACGATTCTAAATGTTAAACAGCAATGTATATAGGGCTACAATTAACCAAACATTGTATTGAAAAACACTAATGAGCTATATCTACGAATAAAAGCAGTGTACTATCACATTGTTTTATTTTATCAGTTGATTTCAACGACTAATATAGCATTTTCCGGAAAAAAATTCATCCTTTTTTATTGCATTGCATTTTAATGCATGGTCTTTTTCTTGGTAGTTTTGATTCCTAGAATATATTTCCATGGCACCCACAGGGAATAATTTTTCATGGTTAACTATATATTCTGACACAAATTTTGCTAGGGAAAAAATTTAAAACGAATTTCAAGAGTAATACATTTTCAGGGTACGAATGAAACATCATTACGGAAAATGTTAATGGATGCAGGTCGTGGACTGCCGCATAAGATTTTCTCAAGAGACCGATTAAAATGATGTCCGCAATGGTAGCGACAAGGGAACAAAGTCGTGAAGGTAGAAGAGACCAAGCGCTTTTTGGTTTTGGGAAGGATAGTTCATCAAATGGTAGACAATGCATCACACACCTACCAGACGCATCAACAAGACACATTGACTTAAAAAATGCAGTGAAGCAGACGGCAATGTATCAGAAATAGCCAAAAGTTCAGAGCTAACGGCAAGGAACTGAGATATCGACCTGAACTAGAAAGAAGCCACATTAACGATACTATATCTCGCTGCGAGACTATTGATCCTTACCGCGTTCACATCGAAGGCTTACTGCACCAATTCCCACTGCAATATGATACTTTCAAAAACATCAGAAATCCTTTATTATTTTTTAGAAGTTTGGAATATTTTTGAACAGTAACATGAATGCAGTTATAGCTCATGTTAAATAAAAAAAAATATTTTATCAAGGCTTTCACCAGAGTTAGTTCCTTCTTCCTCAGAGATAGCACAATGTATTAGGTAAATCCAGAAGTATACTGTGGCCATTTACTCCACTGCATAATAAACTAATCCAAAATGACGACCCAGAGGTTCAAATGAAAAATATTAAATATTTGATCCAAGCTTTCAGCATTTAAGTCTTTTTATAGTAATACTTCACCACATTTTCTAGTAGGTGAGAAGAACCGTGGGACTATCACTAAAAGTTATCATCATTCAAATGTAATCAGGAAGTTCTTAACAGAGAAAAGTAAACTAAACTATTTTGCCATTATATTTAAAAATAGATCATAGTCTTGGTTTCAACAGGAAATAGCCATTTTCAACGTATAAAAATTGTAGAATACCTTGAATATGACACCTCTGCGTATAAATAATTGTCAGTGTTCTAGTTGAATAAAGAGCGAAATTACTACTAGGTTCTTTTTGTTTGTCATGAATATCTAGTATTTTCATAAAATGGCGCCTACTATAAGTAACGATAATCATGAAGGCAAGGAAAATAAAAGTTATTTTCTCTTTCACGTACTCACTTGGTGGATAGCGATTGTAGATATTTCTTCGAAGTAAACAATCGTCAGTCAGGGTCTAACTTTACTAGTGTGGAGATATTTTAAGTGCCACAATTCTACGCCTGCCGGTTCGTGCATGGCAAGAAGTCTTCCATTGGGTAACAGGAAGGGGAGTGAGAGGTTTCAGGGATTATGGATTCATGATACTTATTTATGACACTTCTTTTATTATGAACAATAATAGCTACTTTATGCAGAACATCAAAAAAGTGATTAAACATGCCTTAGGTAAATTGGAAAAACAATTGGAGAACAAGGAGCGTTTCTAATTGTTATTTAGTTTTGGTTTTGAATCATATTTAATACTTGAGAATGTTCAGACTGTGACGTAAAATTACCAGCAGTTTCATTCGTAAACTAAGAATAATAACACAATGAAGAACTTTAATAAGGCATAAATATATTTATAAGCATTTATCACCATGGATTTAAAAAGGAGTTAAGGCTAATGTTTAAGACAGAAACCATTTAGAACGCTAAATTGATGTACCTGTGAGGTAAGGGCATTAGATATTATACCGTGTGAGGTCGACACACCATTTTTATATATTTTTGGTTAACAATGAGACATTCATTTAGATAGTTGATCCACAACATAAGATGAACAACAGATTAGGAAGACCTTAAAATAATTTGTACACTAATTATCCAACGAATTTTGTAGATAAGTGATCAATAATCGATATTATGATTATCAATGATTACACACGAATCAATTATTTAAAAAACAAATTAAAAATCATTAGATCAATTAGTTAATCGAAATGAAACTAAAGTTCACATTTATAATTTTGTTGATCCTTGTAGTCTCTTACCCTTTCCCACCGCTGTAGTCTTTCAGCACGGACCAAACAAGTGAAGAGAACATCAGAACAGGTTGATAGACATGTAAGAATAAACATGTAGCATGAAAGCTCTCAAGACCCATTCGAGGGCTCAAGGATGGAGATGCGGAAACGCCAAACAATAGGCATGAGTTATATACAAACGGTGAGGGCCAAAAGAAGGAATATTCTGGAGCCTCTGCTTCAGGATAATGGTCGACGCAACGGTGAACGGAAATGGAGAAGACGAGATAATGCTTCAAACGAGCGCTGGGATATGAGCAAAGAGCTCTCTGCGGCACAGACGACGAGTCTGCGATAGCAGTAGACGCACATGAGGATGCTGCGGCTGTGCAGGTGCTCTTACTTGCCAGTACCCGAGCGTGAAGATTAGGAGACGAGACTGTCGGGATCGCGGAGGGAATAAAAAGAGGACATACAGACAAATCGTCTCAGGTGATTGAAACGCCGTTTCCGAAGGAATCCAAGGGTGATTGAGAGCGCTGAAAGACAAAGGTGGGGAAAACGAAGAAATAGAGATAGTCTCTACAAGTCAGTAAGCATGTTGATAATACAAATTAGAACGAAATACCGAAATACTGTGAATTAGAGTTGACAATTTGAGCTAGAATAAATAGTCATGAAATATCAGTCCAAAATAGCATCTCAAGTTACCATTACACAATGGTAAATGATTAATTTGTTCGATCTTGATTTATCGTATGTGGCCGTACAGTTCACATGTTTTTAAGAATGTAGCCATATGTTGGATAATTCCACCAAATCTCGTCGGATACCATCTTATTTATTTGTAGTATACTTGTACACGTATCTGTGAATTAAATCTGTTAGCGAAATGACAACCTCTTTGGCGCCACTTACATTATTTGGACGCTGTTTTTCTCCGCTTGCGATTACAGCAAACGGACCAAACAGCGACACAAAATGTATATATTTAATTATATGATATATTTTTTGTCAAACGTGATGCTCATTAACCATTGGGATCAAGCTTCGTGATCTCATAATTCATCTCCCATTATTATTGGCTTACTCTTGTAGGCCAGGTGATATTTCAATAATCGTAATAAACAATTTAAATATCTCTTGTGTATTTCTCTAAAAGAGAAAAACGAGAGAAAATAAATTTTTGGGTCAATCGATTGCCACGACTGAGAGAAAAATATTAACCACGTCAAATGCATCTTTGGGGTTGCAGAACGATACCAGACATCGATGTCACTTAGACATAATGAACATTCCTTCCTATTGATAAGTATATGAGTAAACAAATGAAGAACACCGAAAGACACTGAATGAAGACAGGAAAATCAACCATGAATACTAATTTAAACTTAATCGCATTATTCTTTCCACAAAGTTTAGAAAAACGATAATAATTTATTTCATCCCCAGGAGAAAATTCTTCAAATATTAATTTATAAGTTAAGGAAAAACAAGTTTTAGACGAAACATTGAAGATAAAGGCTGAATATGATGGATATATTGATTAGAAAAATGAATACTATTGAAAAAATAAACAGAAATGATGCAAATCTGAAGGACATAAACTTACTAACATATATTATATAATAGCCTAGGAATAGTAAATATAAATTCGTGTGAAGAGGCCAAAAAAACCTTCGTAGGGAAAATTATAACAGCCAAACACAATGCGAGAGACAACTCACAGTAGCGCATCAAAATAAGTTATACCATTCGATATGAAACACAGAATGAGTAATAGCCGAAAGAATAGTAATAAATCGTTAAGATTTTTAGCTAAATATTAAACTTTTGACTAAAGCCGTAATTAAATGCCACCGAGAAAATGAAACACCAACGAGAAAAAAACCTTGTGGGGAGCGAATATTGATTCTCAAAGCGTGTTGGACAAAAAATAGCTAGAGAGCTATTAAAGTAATTTGCAAAGGACACGTATTTCTTTAAGCGCCCATACCATTCCGGGTCGTCCTTACTGTGCCTTCTGCGGAAGAAGAGAAAGAAAAGTGAAAAAGACCACGAGTCGATGATCATGAAAGGAATGAGAGCAAGCAAGAATTTCTTCCTGAAACACAAAAGAAAATTATTTAAAAAAAAACATTGGAAAAGAAACCTATTTTACCCCTCGGCTCATTCTGGAGGGAAGACTAAAAAAAGCTAAAAACAAATAAATTTAGCCGCTCTCCTGAATTTCCAAAAAAGGATTGGACTGTGTCGACTGGAACAATGGAGAACTTGGAAGTGTCATTTTCTGACATGTGGGTGACGTACGGGTTGCAGAGGAATGAAAAGACCGTAATTAAATCTGAGCTCAGCTGTAAAGAAGCAATAGCGAGTTAAGTACGTGGCTTTCACGGGCTTTCCTCGGCGTCGAGGTAAGGCAGTCATTAAAGAAATGAGAGTAAACGCTACAGGCGTGAGCAGTTGCTGAGGAGCATATTAAAAGTTGCGATGAACCGCACCGCATTAGCTACCAACAGAAAAAGATATCGAATGCGAACAGTTGCTGATTTATATAGGATGATTAAAAATGGATAAACAATGCAAAACATAAGTTAAAATTTATCATAAATTTGTCATTTATAGTTGAGAGTAAAAATTTAACTATGTAAATCGCAGTATGAAGGAATTATTTCTATTATTATTATTATTTATTTTATTATATATTTTATTATTCACACAAAGAAATTACCCCAACAGCAATTATCTAGAAAACATTCCCGGGAAGACAACCTCAAAGTGAGAGAATATGCCCGAGATTATTAAACAGGTTTTCCAGCCAGGAGGGAGTCTAATTCTTGCCGCGCACAAAAGGTCAAGGGGGACAACATTGGAGAAAACGAGATACGGGACGATGGAGTAGTTGTTTTAAAGACGACTTCCTAATCCAAGGGTCCGGTCCAAGTTCAAGACTTTCCAGTCAAATGCCGGAAGTTGTAGAGATCTTACAGCGTTACGCCACTGCGTTATGGGGTACTTGAGTAACGAGGAGGCCACATTCAGTTCAGTATTCTGTGGATTATATGAGACATTGCAGATGAGAGATGCAGGTTTAGCAAATATGCGGCTCTAATATGCAGAGTAGCCATTTCATAAGGGATAAACTCTAAAATAGTTTATGAGCGCTATTTAAGACATTTAGCTGAATGCTGCTCAGTTGTGAAACACTCAGGGAGAAAATGTTGACAATAAAGGCATTTGACGTGAAATAATGGAAGCAAGGAGTGAGGGAGGAAAGAATAAGCGATTGCAATGAAGCACGAAGGCATGAAAAATTAATGATGTTGGAGAGATGAGTGGAAGTCATTATTTTAACGCATCCCAGAAATGATAAACATTGAAAAAAAACTATTTTGAGATAAATTTGTTCATCTGCGCAATAAATTTTACGTTTTAACCTCCTTTGAGAGGGTAAAATAGTCAATCTCAAAACGGGATCTGAAAGCAAAAATATTCGAAGAGATTGGCAATTTTTGTCGCCTGGTTTGGTCTATAGATTTTTATAAGCTGCAGCAGAAGATATTATGGGCTCCAAACATCTTCTGAAAACTGTTTCAAAGAGGTATGAAAGTGGAAAATGGCATGTGGCATGGGTCACCAAAAGGAATTTTAGCAAATAGGAGCCTCAAGAAAGGTTTAAAATGATAGGCCTGGCACAAAACTTTCCTCCTTTGGGCAGGAGAGTTACGGCCTTCATTAGCTGTTCAATTCCGGAAGAAGGCAGTAAAACTCGCCCCGAGGCGCCATCTGGTGCCTTTTCGAAAGATGGCTAACTCCAACATTTCCAGCTATGATTTTAGCCATTAAAAGAGCACGTTTTAAGGAATTGGCATGAAATATAGCGTTTGAAATAAGGAAAACATTGCGTTAGGATTACCCACCTTGATAAAAATTGCTCATAAAAGCCCCGAGATGAGTGCGAGAATGATGTTCTAATGAAACTGAACGCTTTATTAAAGCAGTTGGCTAAATAACTCGGCATTAAATATCTTCAAATTTAAGAATCCACTGCTTACAATGACCACTATAGAGTAAGTTAGTAATGAGTAGGTATAAAAAGCTTCATTGTGATAAATGAACCATTTTAATTTCCAGGGTGAAAATTTCAAACATAATCAGTATACGTATGAAACCTCCTAGCTGTTATGCATATCCAAGCCAAGCAGCCCTCTCCTTCCTCACTCCTATCATTTCGCGAGTTGGGAGTCACTTCACTTCAACAACATTTCCCAGCGACTGTTTTGGCTAAGTCCTTCTTGCCACATAGGTATTTCGCTATTATTGGCGTTTCTCGTAATAGAAGTTTCTGAGCTCTAACAGCAGTAATGCAACGAAGCACACTTTCGTTAAACTTGTGATATATCCAGACTTCCAATTTTCAATCTTACACGAGGAATCAATTCTTTCGCCTTAATCCACTCCTAACACCTCAATGTCTTCATAGCCCCAAGTTTCTCTAACAATCTTTATTTTTTGGCACCTTATCCAGTTTACTCACAAAATTTAAAGATAAAATTTAAATATTTATTCCCATTAATTTTCCACTTCTTTCAATTTTTCGATGCACACAACAGTTACGAGCAATTATTCTGACAGTATTAACAAATTGTTGTAGTGCCTTGTTCTTACACATAATAGTTTATGTATTACAGCGTTCACTTGAAATCACACAGGTACTATAATTATTAACCTTAACCCTCATAGTCCAGCGGTTAGACGAACACGAACAGATTTTAATCTAGTCTAATGCTTGTCATAGTGGATTTACTCCACAAGATCTGATAGTGCATCTTAATTCCCAATTTATGCGTTTCGTCATGATATTAAACATACAAGATTCTTCCAAATATATTTAAACCCCTCAAAAATCAACATCAATGGCCATACACTGATGAGGAAAAACTAATGACATGATTTTATCAATAATACTTCATAAGAGCTTATAACCCTTTTTGTACTAATCTCGGAACGCTACTTTGTTGTAGGTCTTGTACACAAATACCTGTATGTACATTAAATATATCTGATACAATTTAGGTTGAAATTTACGCAGATTTAAATTTTACTCTGTCTTATCTAAGTCCTTAAAAATAATTTGGGTACAGTTATTAATTATATACTTAAATGTTATCAATCACATTTATTTCTACACAAATATCTCTTCACATTAAGGAGCATTACATTGTTTTGATTAAATCTCAGCCACTTTAAAAAGCATATCATTACATGAAAATTGCGTTATTAAAGCTGCACACCAAGATGAAGAGAGACTCTTGGATAATATTACACCAAGAACAAGCGAGTTAAAAGGCTTCGCTGAGAGGAAACGGGAATAAAAATGGATGTAGTTTGTTCCCTCTCGTAGCAATTAGCTTCCTCCTTGATGATGTTACTTCAGGGGTACAATGAGGATATAACTGCGACATGACGAGTACATATATTTTCAAACCACTACAATTTATTCTTCCTCTCCATTTCCTCCAAAGCAAAAGCAAAGGCCAAAGCGTCGGCGCGTCATGCTTGCAACACGATAACGAAGCAGACGAACGTTGAAGTGGCGAGGAAATGCGAAAACCAAGTTGATGTGAAGCGAGAGGGAAGGAGACAAAAGATTTACAAAGAAAAAGGAGGTCGGAACCTTCAAGGCGGGAGAGTTTCGCAAGATAGGTGAATAGCATTCGATTTTTTCCCATTCATTTGCAAAGTAACCCACTTTCCGACGGCGCAGAGCCCCCTGCCACTCCTCTTTTTTTTCCTATCGTTTCCCCAACCAACCTTTCGCCCCCCTCCCACACTCCTCCTCCCACCATGCAATTCTCGCACGCCTCCCCTCCCATCCCCCCACCTCCATCAAATGCTCTTTCCCTCCCTGTGAATTTTCTCACAGTCGCCTTTTTAGACTCTTTTGTTTTCGGGGAATTAGGTGACTGGAGTGGTCTTCCGCACAAATTTTAATCTTGATGAAAGAAAACGGCACCCCTCCGCTGCGAAATCGTGGTCGTATAAAAAAAATAAAGAAAGAGGGAGCGGGAGACGATGGGAGGAGGAGAATTGGAAAGAGGAAGAAGACAAAGGGGGAGGGAGAAAAAAGAATACGGGCAGAGTCCTCGATATTTTCGTCACGGGGAGGGAAGGAGAAAACTTAAAAGGCGGCTGAAGATGGAAAAAATTACAATGCATGTATGCATCCTTCCGATAATAGCGGCGGCACTCGAAAATATCCCGGAATGCGGCCTCCTCCGCAGTTCTTCCGAGGGGTGTGGAGGGAGGTTTTGGGCGGCAGTTGAACGGTGTTTGTGGGAGGGTGACGGGGGAAGGGGGGCGGGGCAGGTAATGTGCTCGGGAGTAGAACGGTGGCGCCATTAGAGAGAGCGACTTGAAGGAGTCAGCGGCAACCCTGCAAGGAGGGTTCGGTGGAGGGTGGATGGGGAAGAGAGGGCAAAGCCGCCTTCGCGTGGGAGGCTTAAAACCCCCCTCACCGACCCCAAATCTTAGGGAGATCAAGAGCGCTCCCTTTTGCCTTTCCGCTCACACGCACCGAAAATCGCCGGTGTCGAAACAACACCAGTCGGTGGGGTTTTAAGGCTGACGTAGTCGGCCGCATTCAAGACTGGTGCGCGCACCATTCCCGACGTCACGATCCAGCTGAGCCGCCCGTAACAAGTTTCGATGTTGGACGTGCTCGCCTTAAGGCAATACCATGTCGATGTCGTCTTCTTGCGCTAAAAGGATACCTAGTTTCGGTGTAGCGGAGCAAAGCTGGTTCGGTCATAATGCATGCTCGCGAAATCTAGTGACAAGAGGCAAACCTAAAATTGCCTTTTTCTTAAGGAGAATCGATTCGTGCTAGCACTTTCAAAGTGAAACAAACGCAGTATCAGTCTTGATAGTACCTTGCAACTGGTCTCGGCTTAACGGAGAAAATTGAAATCCAGAGCGAAAAGTAAAAATATTTAAATATGACGCTCGTTGTGGTTATCGCAAGAGACGGCTAACAACAGCTGAGGCCATTTTTTCCATTAAGGATCGATGCGTAGGTGAGCATAGGCAAATTTTTGGGGAAGGCGATTGGAGAGAGAAACCATGAGTTGTCATCAGCCTACTCTTGACGAAAGACGAAGTTGTAAATAGTTGGCCTTTCCATTCTAAATAGAGCACTGAGCTTGTAGTGTCCCCATACTAAATTCAAGTAGGAACGAGTGTACTAGCGAAAGAGGTCTTTCTCATTCGGGATTCTAGTGACGGGCCCTTAAGATGAGAGGGTAGTGCATAAGCCGCTACGCTAACTCGTTTCCCCATTCATTGATCCGGAAAGGGCTTTGAATCGCAGGATGAAGCGCCAATTCATATAAAGAAATAGAAGGAAGAGTATCAGGAAAAAATTGAACATGAGATGCGCTTGGGTTTGAGTGGATGTCATCACAGAGCGGCTACGGACATACTAAACTAAAGTTGAGCTACGTCAAGTATCAAGCCAGTAATCGTTTCCCAGAATGGGGATAAATTACTGTCGGGTGGAGAAAAAATTTATTCAATTTCCTTACGGAAGATATATTCATTACTGAAGCTAGCATGGAGGATAAAGGAGAAATGGAGAGTACGGAAGGAGTTTGTGGTAATGAGAAGAGTAGAGTTCTTAGAGTAAGAAAGAGAAATAGGTAATGAATATCTAATCATGATAGGAGATGGGTCAACCTGCACTTGATACCAGAATTCACTGCGCCAGGTACACAAATAGATTATCCGTGCGTGCGATATCCTGTCTGCGGATTATCCGTGCATCGATAATCTATTTAGTGTATCGGCAGTGGTCTCAGAGGTAAGTAAACTTCTGTTATTTTCCTATAATCGACTTTCACTACGGCCCTGCCGATGGTCCGATGTCTAAAGCCAGGCTTCGCGCCGCCACCCGAGGCTAGCGAACATTTAATTGCGGCCGGGACAGCTCTGTTGGATTCTTTTTTGTCATTAAATTCTATTATATACAGATATTTTCATTGACAGTTTGTGTTATTTTCTTAGGGATTTATTTATTTTGCCGGCACATCGTAGAGAAATGAATCCGGAAAGACCCAAACAGCGGATTATCGTTATTTCCCGATTATCTGCGCACCCTATACTACTCATTTTCACGGGAATTCGGGGGTTTACCGTACTTTCAACTACCTCAAATCTAGCTAAAAATTAAAGTCTCAGTTGAGATATTCCAAATAATACCAAAGCGGAGTGGATAAAGTGTTATGTAAGTGCTGCGTGATGGAAGGTTAAGAAGAAAAATGAAAGAGAACATTCTTAAGGTAGTTGAGAGGCCAATAAATATCGCATGCCACAGAGACATGGGCTTTTAACAAGTTAAACGAAAGACATAGGTGACAGATACTTGGATGTTGAGGTGGATCGCAGAGAAGAGAGATAGAAAGAAATAAGCTGGTAAGGGAAAAGGCAAAGGTCATCGAAATACCGAGGAAAATTTCCGTGGCTGGGGAAAACAGTGAAGAGACAAACTGAGCGGGGAAAAGGGCAACATGCATAAAAAAAGGTAAAACTACAGGTAAAGAAATTAATTTGCGGCGGAGTTTCAATTATTCTATGTTTACGTAATAATAACCAATTAAATTTCCAACCTTTTATCAACGGCAGTGAAATATCATTTGGGGAAACACACGGGTAAGACGGAAGTGATATTTGGAGTTTACCATCGACCGTGAGAAGAGTAAGAAAACCAAATATTCACAAAATATCTTCGAGAACTGAATATACAGGTGAATATTCCGATTCATGTTTTTATAACCATCCCTAACTCAGTTAACTGACCATAACGAGTTTGCACAACGCGGTTGCATTGACTTTATAATTGTTGAATATTACCAACAATCATGGTAATTCTAAGTTACATTACCACCTAGATACCTAAAGCACCTTGAAGTAGGAATTTTCCGAATATACACCAATTACGCCGAATTATTTTCCAATTTATGAATACTGGTTTTCTATTGCGTTTGAAGCAGAAATCTCCTTCCGCGCGTGAAAGACAAATAGAAATGAAAGTATAGTAAAAGTATTGAGCAATATCACTTCACTTGGCTGGATATGTTATATCACATGCATTTCGAGAAAATCGTTTTGCATGGAGAAAGGGAATTAGAGTAGGCTCTACATTTAATGAAAATATAATTTGGAATTTTATAAGTAGACGTAACAATGTAGAATAGTAATAACGGCCAAAGTAGACTTCGGAAATTAACACTAAGATTCTCTAAATGAGTATCAAACACATTTTCAGGGCAATGCCACATCAAAGCAGTGCTATGGAAAGTAACTTACGACGCGTAAACGGGAAAGAAAAAATAATGGAAAAGTACAAGAATGGCAATGATTTTACTTAGGCAGAAAAAAAAATAAGCGAAAGAAAGTATAACTCGGTATAACAAGCGGAAATAACGGAACTCGTCTCAGTCAGCAAAAAATGCTCAAAGCACATTCGGCGATGGAGAAGAGAGAAACATTTTAGCCAAGAAGAAATAAAAAATGAAAAATCCTTTAATATCTAAGACAAGTTTTAAATATCAAAAATTTTCCATGTGAAAAAGAAAACAAGCCTATCATGCTAAAGCGGTATTTCAACTTTAGGATGAAATGTTAAGAACACGAGAAAAGAATGAAATAAAATAATGACCATTCGCTTCACTATCTCTAATTTGAGAAAAAACGTAATGCAACATTCGAGTTAGTAAACTTATATTTCAATGCGAAAAAGATGCACGCGAAAAAGCTGTGCATTTCAATACATTTTACTCATGACCTCCAGAAACCCCAGGGCTACATTATAAATGAATACCAGATTCGAGAAATTACTCACATTTGGTTTCTTAGATTGCTTTGAAGCGGAGGGCAAAAGCAAGAGGAATTATGAAGTGTGAGGAATTAAAGAAGCATGGGAGCCTTAGAAGGAAGTCAAAGATTCCGTATCGAAAAACCAAGGATGTATGCTTTGTCCACGACGACTTAAAAGAAACATCAAAAGGTTCTGATAAGTCCCTCGAAGATTTGACCAGACGCTGAGGGCAGTCACTCATGCATAAGCTACGAGAGGAATGACCTTGAGAGAAGGGGAGAGTGAGAGGTCAGCGGCGACAGAAGTACATCTTCTCAGCGTGCTACAAAGTAGCAAGATTTGCAAATTTTAAGACATTCGAAAAAGATCCCGGAATCACCATTTCCTTCTGATTTGGTGCCCTATTAAAGTCACGACCGAACCATTGGAGAGAAGTCCCAAACGTGCATTGAAAACATTAGGGAAAGGAAAATGTCTTTTTTTAAGGAGAATCAATCAATAAGGATCAATCAATCAATTCAATCGCCAACCATCCGTTAATTTAAAGCTTCCAAATGATATCATATAGAATGTATACTTTTTCAATCTCTTTGATTTTTATCAAACATAGGAAATAACTTCAGAATACAGAGAGAATACATCAGCTACCACATCCGAGCGACGGATTGCATCAAGTCCCCGACATGGTTAGATTGGCAAACCTTTTCATCACAGCGTCGAAACGACCTCATCACGCTCGTTTCTTTCATATTGATGAAAATTTTAATTTCCGGAATGCTTGAACAGTTGTTAATAAAATATTATGATTTACATTTTCTGAATTTTCCATGAGATCAACTCCCTGGGCACTCAGAGGAGTTGCACTCGCAAAAAAAATGTACCCAAGCATGAAATTAATATTTAAACGGTCGTACTTATGTTGGAAAGCCGAATGTTTTATTTTTTTTTTGGAGGGGAGCATGATGCTACGCGGTATTTGAGCATGCAAAAAAGTTGATCCTCTTTGAAAAGGGCGTTACGTGCGCACGCAAACAAACAAGCCAGAAGGGAGTTCTTATTAATTTAATAAAATTCAACAACATGCCACCACCCCTAAACTAAAACATTTGCCATTTATTCCGCCTGAATCCAAAATGAGTGGGATAAACTTTCACTTGTTTCCCTCCCCAAATCCACCCATGTCAGAATTTCCGATTACATGCTGAAACCTATTTCCCCCCCACATCCCTCCTACTCCTACTCCCACACCTTTGCTCCTCTCGTCCCACTCGACCAACAAACGTGCACCTCTCCCTCAACTTCCCTTCCTCGCACTCACCCTCCATTTATCCTCCTGCCTCTAACCACTTTATCCCCGAAAAAACCTGACTGCGCCACCGGATGGAAGGTTACGTGCGAGCCAAACCAAGAGTATGCTTTAGAAAGAGTGAGAGAGAGACGGGTTGGAAGGTTGAGAAAAGTGCGATTTCTGCGGACGGGAGGGGACGGCACAGTGACGGCCACCCGGGGTCGGGAAGGACGTTTCGGGAGGAAAAATAGGGTATGTGCGTGGAGAGGGGATAAAAGGCGTTGGGGCTGAAGGGTTCTCCCGTCAAGGGCGGATGAGGGAACAAGAGGACACGAGGGAGCGGACGAGTGAGGCTCTGATGGGCAGACGGGGATATGAGCCGCTGGGAAGGAGACAAATGCGGAGGCCAAGAATGGATCGAAGGTGAAACTCAAATATGGTCGCGATGTGCGATACTGCGATACCCCTCAGACTACGGCGTTCAACCCGATACGAAGCACGGTCTGGCTGGTGAGAATAGAGGCAACCAAGTACTAAGGACGTCGGCTTGTTTACTTGGAACCAGGGGCCCAAGCCTTGAATCTTTCGCTACGCTACAACAAATGAAAGTTGTCCTTATGATAACGTCATTCGTTTCAAGTTATTCGTTTATCCACGTTGATAACAAAATATGACGTTTTCGTTGGTAACGAAAACGTCAATATTTATTCGGTGGGTAACGAAAGATTCAAGTCTCGGGTCACAGGAGTTTCCAACCGATATCCAAATTAGTTGCATTAAATTCTCGTGTTTTTAATGGAGACTATAATACAAGTAATTAATTAATATGAAAAAGATATATGCTTCATTTCAATCGAAGTATTTTATTTTGTATGAAGTTAACGAACTCCCAATTGCGGCGTCCAAAAAAATGTACAAATTATGTCATGTTGCACGAAATGATCCGCGATGATGATGATTTTTCCGTAATTAAGTTATGGAGTTACAAAGTTGATATTTTATGCTTATAGGCATTCACACTTGCGACCAGATCGTAACCAGGGAAAACTCGAGCCACCGACAAAAAGCAAAACTCATTATACGTAAGTTTTTCTTATAACGACATAACGGCAGTAATTTACTGTCCGGCCCCACCTCCCACAGTCCTGATTGAGACAGGAATCATTGAAGTGAGTAATGGGGGCGTTTACTCGGAACCGAAATCGCTTTCTAATGCTCGAAATCGTTAGAAGAAAACGAAAAATGAACTGTAGTGAAAAAATTAATCTTCTGCCTACAGACGTTCACTCAAAAATTAAAAATTAAAACAACGCAAAAGGTAACGACCCACAAACGAGCTACACTAAGAACTTTTACGTCATCCGTCTCCCCTCCTTGACTGTTTTGACGCAAACAGTGGGGGTGGGAAGAGTGGGACTGCGTATAAATCTCTTGCGAATCCTGTAAATAACCCAAAATAACTGAGCAACGAAATTCACAAAGTACTTGACGTGTACATTATGGCGTGAATAAAAGTGTAGTGAAGTCTATATACTTTTTCGCAAATTACAATGTAGTCGAGTATGCAATGCCTTTCGAAATACCCCGCATGGAGTCTAACAACCAACAGAATCAACTGTGTGTTCCCCATTGTGATCGGGCGAATGTGCAGCGCAGTCTCAGTTGTGATTGGAGAAGGGATGACGTACGAATCTTTCGCACGCCTACTCAAGCGAAAGGGTTAAAGAAAATCACTTTTTCGCCACCTACAACTCGAGAACTACGTGACGGATCGAAGAACGCAAAAATACGGCTCCTTTTATCTCACAAACTCTATCAGATTCGGAAATAAAAATGTAGTAAACGACCACGCTTATAATATGAGTTTTCATGCGAGTACCCGAACTTAGACACTTGAGATCGGGAGGAATAGTATAAGGATAGGAATGGAAGGGCGGAGAGAAACGCAGTGCCGATATTTGCCTGTTCTTAACGAAAGATGCCAAGGGGACCACGGCTTAACGTCCCATCCAAGGGACAGGTTGAGCACTCGAATACTCTCCACAAATCACTCAGGTACGGTTTACCAATTAAAAAAATCTGACACTGCCCTCGGGCCCTCGAGGTTGGAGGCCAGTAGGCTAACCACCATACCAACCCTACCAGGAGAATGAGAAATCAAAAAATCAGGGTAGGAGGCTTTTCTTTGAAGTTTCCCAGAAAGGATTAGTACTATGCGGATATCACTTAACTTTGGCTTAACTGGACACGTCCAAAGACCCTGAATCGGAATTAATGAGGTAACATAATCTAACGCTCAGGTGTATTTCTCCCATTCCCAGCATCAAATATGTTATGTTGGGAATTGCTTAGCATTCGGGTAAAAACTATCTGCTGATGTGCTTCTGGAAGACTCGGGGAATAAATTTTGGGCACTCCCCAAGGTAAATGTTTAATGGTAGGGAGAGAGAATGCATGTCTTCCGACCAATGAATAAGTATTTAAGCATTAACTTCGAAACAAAATTAATCCAATCCTAAGTTAGAATCCTAAATTCCTCATTAAAACATCAACCTCAAAAGGATGCGGCAAAAAATGTCTTAATTTTAATGACAACTTTCTCCTCAATTTAAGCTGCAACAACCAAAGTCTGTGTTAAAGGACCAATATATTCATATGCCAAAATGCATGCCCAGTAACAGACCTATGTTACTGGAAAAATAATTTTCAAGGAAAATTTCATGGGTGGTTTAAGTTAATCATCTGTGACACATACGTACATTAAACCGGTAATTCACTCTTTCACTTACATGGAAATAAGCTGTGAACGAGAATCTCACAGAGGAAAATTTAATACCGCTGGCATACCTTCTACGTAGTGGATAGGATGGTAAAAGTTTGTTAGAAGAGAATAAGTTAAGTAAATAAATGAATAAACTATAGGCATATAGCTAGTCTACGAGAAATGTTAAATAAATACTTAAAAATGCATAAGAAGATTGCTATGCTGACTGACTTCAACACTGACGCACCGCGGAAGCCTACATGAGGAATCATCATCACACACTAAAGGCTTTGCCTTGTTGCTTCAACCATTCCATCCTTTTCTCTGCTATTTATATTGAGAATTATATTTTATTCTTTTCTTGAAGTCTATAAGGTATTTTTTTCAACTCCCCTCCATTTTTCTTTCGTAACAGCTTTCCTTCGAGGATGCGTGTAGCAATGAAATAAATATGGGAATAATCAGTGTCCTATGAAGTTTATTTACCAATTTTCCATTTATTTTAGTATTTTCCTATTTTCAAACACTTCTTATAATAAATTTACATTTGTTTCTCTGGCAGTTGACCAAGTCCAAGTTGTCAACATAAATGTTATAAATGTTGAATGTTACATACTCAAATACCTATTTGGGAGTAATATTCTTGAATGTATACACAATACCTCACGGCAATCACTAGGAGAGGGAGTTCGCTAAAATACTCAAAAATTGGGGACATCACCGTGGGCCCAAATCCCACTGAGGTCGTTGACTCGGAATAGCAATCTGTAAACTGAAGGATGGCAAAGTAACAAAATGACCTCGTCCTCCGACACATTCGCTGGAGACATGCTCACGAATCCATTGTTTCGGGGCGTATCTGCCATCGCCTTCGTCAACTTCCGCGCGCGCGCGTAAATGCACAATATTGCTGGAGTCTCGCCACTAAACTGACGACGGAAGCAAATTGTTTCCGGGGGTGACGAAGGGCGAGTAAACAATTTCCTCAACAGGACGCGCGAGAGACGAAACGAAAATGCTCTACGCCGCCAACTTAAAACTTAGGGCGATGCGGCGCGAACATAAATCGAGCACTGGGACGGAGAGACAAGATTTCGGATCTCGAGGAAAGCCTAGGGAGGAATAGACTCTCATGCAGCGGAAAAAGAAATAAGAAAAACCACTCACGGACGCGTGGATACGTGGGCGAAAGGGTGGGGAGTGGTCGGAGCGGGCATGTGGGGGATAGCGGAGAAGGGGGTTCGCGGAAAGAGGGGGAAAAAGGGAGTTGGGAATGAAGTGAGGGAGGAGAGGGATGGAGAAAGGGCGGGAAGGGGGTGTGGCGGTGGAGAAGGCGGCGTCCGGAGTCGGGCCTGGAGGGAGGAGGACAAATAGAAAGGGGTGGCGCGGGGAGGGAGGGGTGCCTGAGGGATGAGAAGAGGAATGGCTTCGGCGGAGGGGGTCGAGAGCCCCGGAGAGGGGACGCTGCCAGGGATTGGGGAGGAAAAGGGTACGGGAGAAGGTACACAAGGGAAGTGTCGGATGGTGAGGGGGACATCTGAGCGAGGGGTTAGGGTGAAAAGAGACGGAGTCGAGGAGGTGAGTTGATGAAGGCAAGGGAAATAAGAGACAGGTTGACGTACAAATGGGTCTATTTTGGCGAAGACCGCATACTCTACCCTCACAGCTGATTCATTATCAGGAAGGATTTGTAGGGAAGATCCACGGCCCATTACGGAAAAAAGTACAAAGTGAAGGGGAGCGATGGGATGGTGCGAGGTTGACGAATCAGAAGGAAGGACAGAAGTGGCCCAACTATAAAAACGTTCGAACCCGAAAGGGCACAAAAGGATAGGAAATGTCTGGAAGGAAGTAAATCAGTTGGGAAAGGATACGTAGAAAGAGAATTAAGGGGGCGAATGAATGAGGGGATGAAAGGACGCTTTAATTATTCATCAAACGATAGGCGGCCTGCGACACATCCCATTCTCCGGAAAGCTCTTGATCACTCCATAATTCAGGCTTAATCTGGCTTCAACTTTCGAACCTATTACATCCCGAACCCAGCGTGGACCTCCGATGCTTCCCACTATTGTTTCAGCTGATGAAAGCTGAAATAAATTCAAGAATTAAAGAGGGCGGTTTCTCTGTTCACTCGATCGCGGAATAGGTAGGGAGAGGCGGGACGATCTTCGGAGAGAGGAATGTGACGAGGAAAGAAAAGGAGGAGGTTTGCAAGGGTGGTGAGAGAAAGTCACGGGCAGGAGGGAGTCACCATTGGAGGAAAACGGAAGGGTTGGAGGGCTGGGGGGAGACGGCGAGGTTTTCGGTTAAAGAGAGAGAGGGAGGGAAGTAGGGGAAGGGGTTTTGATGGAGAGGGAGGGATGGGGAGAGAGGGATTTCGGGCAGAATCGCTTTGACTCAGTCGGTGGGCGAATACCGAGGTGCTGACTGCGCCTGCTCCTGCCACCCCGCTCCCTCTCCGAGCGCAGAGACGCGCGCTAGGCCTCCATCCCGGCTGAAAGCGCAGCACCTGCTACACGCCCCTTACCCCCCTCGCAAACCTCCGCCGCCCGTCTCTCCTTCCGACCTGCAAAACACACCGTTCTTCGTTTCGGGGCACACGAGGGAAAGGGAGGGAGACGGAGAGAGACAAGCCAGCCAGATACCGAGTTCGCTTCGGGAGCTCGCTTTTGCTCGGGCCCTTCCCCTACCTCCCCCCCCAACACGCCTCCTCCTCGCCTCGCACCGAAGGAGAGAGTCCGCTCTCACGTACTCACAACACAAGGGAGGACAGAGGAGACTCAGGCGCCGCGCTCCCATCACTCACGCGCGCTGCCACGAAGGTAAAGAGTTGGCATCCGTCGGGGGAGGACTTCCTAAGGAATAGTGTTGTTCCTCGCAGACGGGAGAGATAACCAGAAGAGGGAGAGATCAGGAAGTGTCGCGTCCCCCCCCTGTTTTCCCTCCCCAAAACCGAGACCCCCCCGAAACCCCCATCCCCAGCGAATAACCGTGTGTCCCCTTCGAATCTCGGCACGAGGTGCACATCGACGGAGATCCACTGACCGCAAGGGCCGACGCCGACGCCGTCCGCCCGGCCGGCCCCGGCTGTATGGCTGCACTGGACGCCCTCCTGGAGCCCGAGGCGCCTTCCCAACAGCGACCGTCGCCACCGCCCCCTTCCCCAACGACCGGCGCCTACGCCGAAGCGCCGACCAGGGAGGACGAGGGCGTGGAAGTCGGGAGTGGCGTCGTCCTAGGCGGACTGCCGGGCGTCGTCGTCGGACTGCCCCTCGCGACACCGTCGCCGCCTCTACAGCCGCCGGCGGCGCCGCCCGCCGTCGCCGGGCCCTCCGGCTCTCCCCCGCCGCGCGAGGACGACTACCTGCGGCTTCTCAAGAAGGAGCGGCGGACGCTCGACTCCGTGCCGGGAGCGGCGCTCTCCCTCGCCCACAAACTCATCACTCAAGGTAAGCGGAGAAGGCGAAGACGGCAGGAAAAGGAAGCGCCACCGCTATTGTGTCTGCTGCAAATTAATTCGTGCTCGTTAGTTTCCTAAATAGAGAGTTCGTGACTGAACATTCCATCACCACGGCAATATGTAACTTCCAGCATCGTGCTTACAATTATTCAACTACGCTCATGCTGTATCCGTAAGTTTGATCGAGAATAAAAAAAATACATCGAAATGATAAGTGAATTATATTCTTGATGAATGTCGAAAAACGTCTAGTGATGATTTAATTTCGATAATTAAATTCATAACTCCACCAGCGCGGCAATTCGTAACTTCCAGCATCGTGATTACAATTATTCGACCAGGCTAATGTCATATCCGTAAGTTTCGGTCGATAATCGAAAATACAATTCGAATTATGAAGTGAAATAGTATATTGTTGGTGAATGTTGCAAAATCTCCACGGTCAATTAACTTGCGACAGTACAATGCAACGTCCATTTTGAAATACGTGTCGCATTAGTCATACGCCAGCGCAATCATGTTGGGAAAATAAAAAGATGTTCGAGTGTTTACGATTTCCCTCGGTATCCGTAAAATGTCCTTTATTTCGACCACCGACGGATCTCCCGGCCTTGTTTGCGAGTAGTAAGGTCACTGACATATTGAGGATTTCAGTCTAGCCTTTAAGGCGTCGCTCCATCGATAGATACTTAAATTTAGCATTATATCTAACTGCGTTTAAAGGTTCAACAATAATCCTCTGAAATTCCACAGCAAGGTTATTCAAAGATTAAGTATAACAGGTTATTCCAATAACATCCTCACCTGGTACATAACAAGCGGTAACGGCCAAATCCAGGTGGTTTACTCTTTGCTCACCTGAAATTTACAAAATATTTTTCGCATGCACGTCCATTTAGCCAGGCGTCTATTCCTTAAAATGAAGTAGTCGAGCCAAGAAACTCTCGATTGAGAAATACAGAGGCTATGCAAGGTAGCCAAAAGGTCACATGAAGGTAGCCACAGGCCCACTAATAGAACTTCTTGAATGATTTTTACCAAAAGAGTCAGTATTTTTTCATCACCTTTCCACACACCACATTGGCCCTGGTGCTCACTGCGGTCCAACTGAGGGACGACACTCAGCAGGGCATCGAGTACCGCGGCCATTGAAGGATTTCTGGCCGGCCGACGAGCGTCGCTCCACCGCCATGGGATTAAATTGCCAATTGCAACGCGAGACGGCCAAATCTCATCAATCAACTTTCTAGAAAAAAATTATTCGCCGATTGACCGGGACCTTTTTCCCCCGCCGACGTTCCCCAGCGACATATCTACGAAATCGGATCCCGCAAGGCTGCTGTGGGCTAACCACACCGTTCCGCTAGGCCAGTGCAGCTGGAGTCACTCATCCAGACCCACTGCCCGAGGAGGTGGATCTGAGATTAAGCGGAACGCCACTTTAAAGACAGACCCGGCCGGTTTAAGGATGAAACGGTGTTGTTACATCTCTCTTTTATGTGACAAACCTAGTAGAACTTAAATAATCATGCACCGAATATCTCTTTACAACCTCCCATTCTGTACACGGTGTACTTTATGCGATCGTTGGAACTTCATCCCTGCATTACCTTAAAAATTGAGGTCCTTGATTGATTGCCGCACTCATTCACTCAGAATAAGTACCACTTGAACTAGAATTTAAGAGTCTCCAACTACTATGGTCATATCGCGCCGACTAAGCCACCTTAGTTACTAGCATAGTGATTAAGAAAGCACTGCATCATAGCCCAAGCCAGGATTCGAACCCATGACGTCGGAATGTCACGTTGTCTACGAACTGACTTGGCTACTACGTCCTTCTTACAGAGCAGTTAAGAGACGTTGATTCGCAATGCATGAACGATAAGATGAATTATTGCCTGAAAGAATCCATTCTAGGAATTGCAAGTTCACTAGAATGAACTACGAAGAACTATCTCCTTTAATGATCATTCAAATAGTACACAACGATCTCGAAAGACAATGTCATATGCTACTATAAGATATATTTTATGCATAAACGATTTCACATTAATTACTAAGTGAAACCAAGTGGCACCGTGTGCTGTCGATCAATCTGGCACCCCTGTTCTTGTCAACACGGCTTTCGGCCTTCAAACGACGTGCCTCTCTTGTTTTCCTCCTTAACCGTCACGCCCCACGCCACAGCAACCCCTTCCGCCGTTTCACGTCGATTCCCTCGCTGAGACTCCGTCTGCGCTCAAAATGAATGGTCAGCGCGATCTTACCCCCAAATTTCACGAGAGGATTCGGGTCGCTCGCCGCTCGAGGAGCGGTAGATCTCGCGGCCAAACAAATGGCACAGAGCACAGAACACGATGTTCCCTTGTAGTCCTCCGGAGAGTTTGATGTCCCGCCGTAAATAAGAAAGCCCCATCGGTGATTCGGACGAATTATCAGCGCGAAATATTTCCCTTTCATTTTATTTTTCCCTCAGGAACCGCTTCGGGAATCGAATGAATGAGCATTGCCTCCAAAGCGCACCATGCTAGCCATAAAATGCTGGCGTATGTTGTTTAGAAGTCGTCTGGTCTGCTATTTAAATTAACGATCAGTCTGTAATAGATGACCCTCCCACAGATTCTCTTGGAAAAAAAAGCTGCAGTTTTTTGCAAAAGTCCGGTCGACAATCCAAATAACCAATGTTTGCGAAACGCTGTGTTATCTACACAACTCCCAGCCCATTCGATGAATATCGGAAATCTGTCGTTCTTCAGGCACCAGAGGAGTGGGGCGTTTTGTAAATAGTGCGAGCGACTGAATTGGGGTGTCACTGTTTCTATCCAAGCTTCTATCGTAGAAGAAGTGTATCCTACACTTAAACATAGACTTAAATAAATAGAATATCATAGAAATAAATACGCTATCTTAAAAAGTATACCTTGCACATTGACAGTACTCACCTTCAGCGCATAAAATAAATACTACAGCCAATCATTAGCGTACCTATCTCAGACTACAAGATACATTTCGTTACAAGACTGTAATCATCAAATCAGAATCACACCAGCATGTGAGAATAAGATTGGGACGAGGGAAGCCGGTTTTCACGCGCCGGAAGTAGTCACGTACATGCAGCACTTAAGGACAGGAGGTTTCCAAGCATATTCATTGCATCTGAATGACAATGGCGGAAAATACGAGAGAGAAAGGAATAAGAACTGATCGGCTCGTATTCCACCGAAAGGCTTCCGTTCCAGATCCCAATACAGGAAGTACGGATATATACCCACACTATTTCAGTAAATTATGGGGGTTCCTCGTGTACGTCGTTCTAATTGTTTTCCAAACGGGGAAAGAAACCTTTCACGACGATTCTTAAGGCTTTTTCAAAGGAAACATTTCGTTATGGGCTAAGACCTGACGGAAAAAGGTTGAAAAAATTTTTACCTTTGTGACCTTAATTAGGTGGAACTCCATTCCGAAGGCTGGTCGAGCTCGATATTTCCTTAGAACATTTGTGAAATGTACATTAAATGTGAAATTTTAAGCAAATCACCTCAGTCGTATCTCTGAGATGGTGCTCAAAATACAATCCAATTGAAATACTGAGTCCGACAAGCCGCTTGATGGCGAATTATAATATAACAACCCCTAAAGGCGAACTACGTGGGGAATTGCAGACTCAAATATTCATGGTTTACACTTAAATGTACGGAAGGAGCTGTTAGATACAAATTTTTGATACACGACATGAAATCAGGATAATCTGCGTCGCGAAAACATAAAGAAATAAAGAGTAACATCTCCCAGGTTAATTTATTTAGAAACACCATAGTTTTACTGCAATACAACATTATCAGGTGTAATTTAATTTTGTATTTTCGTCATTTTTTTAATTTTTATAAAGTGATCGATGTCCACTTGATGTATTATACTGAAACCATGATCGTGTTAATCAACTGCGGCACTCTCTGATACTTCACAATGACGGAATTTTGTGTAGTCAAACAACTTATTATATTAAGAATATAAGAGCCATAAAAAACACACATTTCTTGCCTTTCCTAATTTTGGAAAAATTAACCTTGGCCTTAAAGGATACTTGGCTTTAAGGAACAGGTGGTCAGTTGAAGTAAGAAAATTGTAAACGATACAAACTTCACGCTCATTTGTGTACATTTAAAAGATGCCAACGTAATGTAACTATTTGGGCTATTTTAAATCTAAGGAAGTGGTAATCACGGGCAATTAAATTTGAAAGGCCTCCCTAGAGGATATTTCAAACACTTTCTTGAGCGCAGAGTAGGAAGCACAAAGAAACAAGAGTTACTCGAACGGAACAACCTTCATTCACAAAAGGAACATTTTTGAAATAGAAAAGACTTGTTATGGATAATTGAGTTTTCTTTTCGTACCAAGTAAACCGCCTATTTCAACCTCACCGGTCAATGAAACCACCGTGACAGGGTAAAGAAACAGGTGCCGGCGCTAATGTATATTTAAATTTCCTTTTTCTCTTTCCTACTCCTTACGCCAAATAATTTAAGGTTATTAATGGTATTCAATGGCATTGATACGCGTAAATAAAAAGCTTACTTTACTCCTTTCTTTTGAGAAGTTCACCTTCCATCTTATATTTCTTTGAAATATACGATTTAAGCCAGTTTTCCTACTAATCCCAGCCTCTGGCTTCTACAGAGATAAGCAGAGAATTATGAAAGACATATAACTATTTATCTAGCTGAAAATAACGCATTTGTGGGAACAAGGAATTGAATGATCAAAAATATTTTACAGCATTGAGTAGTCAATTGGAGAAATTAGCTACAACTTATACCGGTACATGACACTAGAGGTAGAAGAAACAGGCTTGAAATAAGCCTATTTCTTCTACCTAAATACAACTACTGGGATTATATCGTAAAATATTATCGAAGCATGAAAATAAAAAGGGTATTACCCCGCATGATAAACAAAATTTAACAAAGCTATAATATGCGGGAATCTAGCCCACGTAGATGATACAGTACAGGTAAACAAAACGGTTGATACTAGTTGACAGTTGCATTGCTTCAGTATCAACTTTGCAACTACCTGCATCGTTCGCGGGGTTACAGAGATAAGGTTCTCACGTCGACGTACTAAAGCCGTAGTGCATCATGGGAGGCCGATGAAACAATCCCCTAGGATATTTAGAATTAACCAGTTCCGGGATGGATGCTGCAGAATGAAAGAATCTCGTCTGAATCCCAGGCTACTTCCACGAAAAATCCGGCAAAAAAGTACACACGACGGATAAATTGAGGACGCGAACATGAATCGCAAACGAGGGGACCGTCGCGGATGCATTATCCCACATCCACACGCGGTTGAATCCCAGAGTGCCGTTCAATGTTCGCCCAAACCTATTCCCGCCGAAGGGTCCCCTGCCACGGAGTGACGGGCGTCACGGACGGACACTCGAGCACGGGAGAGGACTCGCGGGCATCACGGAGGGACGCGCACGGAGAAAAGGAATCCTGCGCCGTTTTGGTGGAATCGGACCCGAGCCCTTTTTATTTCGAAGGGACCAACCCTGCCACTCTCTCCACCACACCCTTATCCCCAAAAACACCCCCTTAACCTCCCGCCTTCCTCCCCCCCCCCATTCATGGCCCCCTCCCGCATTCGCGCTGCCCTCTACACAAAACCCTCGGTGGGTGGGGGGACGAGGGAGAGGAGGCACACCCCTCCATGTGGGGTCGGACCTCCTTTTCAGGGAGAGGGGGTGAGCTTCCCCTTCAACCCCCTTCCTGATCCCCCTCCTTGGACGCATATGAGGATACGCGCGACGATCCTTAAACAGACGGCCCTTCCTCCCACCTATTCACCTCCCTTTTTTATTTCGTCCGAAACCCTTCCCTCCAGACCCCTGAAAGGGAGTTTTAAACCTCCACCCCACCTTCTCCCTCCTCTAATCTCTCTTCTTTTTTTTCCGCCCCTCCATATTTTTTCTTTCGCTTCCCCACCCCCTCCCCCCTCCACCTCCTTTCCGTGCGTGTGTGCACGCTGCCGTGTGCGTGCGAGACTGTATGCGTAAGACTTTTTTATGCGCGGCGCTTCCTTCGCCATTCACGCAACCCGGTATCCCTCCCTCGAAGCCTTCCCTTCAACTTTTCCCAGCATTCTCTTTCCCAGGACCCCGACCCTGCTATCTCCTCTCCAAGAACCCTTTCCCTCCTCCCTTCCCCGAACCCTTCATTCTCTCATCATTCCTCGCTCTGAAACCCTCCGAAGCTTCCTTCCTCCGTCCTTTCCCTTTTTATAGCTCTGTGTCTTTATATCGCTTTTATCGGTTTCTCCCTTCCTACACCGATTGAATATTTTCGCCAATTACTGCGGCCATTAAAGGAGGCATGCGTCTTTCATTACAATTTTCGCACTCCTCTATTTCTCGAGACTCCTCCCAAGACCTCTTCCTCGCTTCGCATTTTCACTCCCGTGTTATGCCACTCCGTCCGCAGGCCAGGGCCTGTAAACTCCGGGATTCTCTGGTACTAGGGAGCGGGGGGTTTCGTAAGGGAAATATAAAAAAAAAATGTATTTCCTAATTTTTTGTAATGCAGATTTCCTACGGTTAAAATATTCATTGACTGGATCGTAAGACGGCAAATAAGTTTTGCGAATAAACTGAAATATAGGCAGAGCTACAACAGTGTACACGTACTTTCCAGTGGAAAGTAGCGAACAGTTTTACCGAAAATCCATTAAAGGTAATTTAAACTACCAATTAAAAGTTCCTCGTAGCAATAGCAATACTATGTTTGAATGCGCTCTCTTAATTATCTAGGAATCATAGAACTAGGAGGAAATCAGAGGGATTGGATGTCTCTCATACCGCTGTAATCACTTAAAAGAACATCATTTTAAGGTGGTGAAGACAATTGGATGGAAGTATTGGATCCCCAGAAAATACTCGCTAAATATTTGAGATAAACGTTTGAATAATAAATAAAGATCTTTAGAGAGTACGGACAGACAATGAGGGTAACATATAATTCTACTGTACGACAATAAACGGAAATGTCATCTACTTCGATTCATTTCACACGTTACGTAAGGCAAAAAGCGGTAATACGACGAAACCTGGATACCAATGTGACGGGAAAGAACTGCCGGACATGAAAATGTCACTCATTGGAAAAGAAATACCTGTATTGAAGTAGAGAGCAGCAAGGCAGGCATATTTTTGCTTTCACATCTCAATCTGCCATGCACTCAGTTTTTCTACGAAAGTTGCAGTGTGGTTCAACCCAACAGTGGAATATTATAAGTCATTATGCATAGAAAAAAACATGTTTTGTGAAAGAAACGTATGGAAGTATTCCTTTGCGTACCGAGAAGAATTTGGTAGGAAAGCTGGAGACTGAAAGGTATCACGCAAGGTTAAATCATCTGATAAAGTCAAATTGCACAATTTCGGGTTGGCGATTGTTACTACTCATCTATTGGAAATGAAAATCCACTTCGTACGTTCCACACAAAGGTTTCATTGGTTTCTACCATGGTTCCAGCAATATACGTCATTATCAAGATCTTGATAATGACATATGTTGTCGAAACCATGGTAGAAACCAATAAAATGTTTGTGTGGAACGTACAAAGTGGATTTTCATTTCCGATCGAGTGGTTCCACAGAGTAAAGCCTCAAACTTTGAACTACTCATCTACTTCAACACGAATCAAAGAGTGCACGACGTATCAAATAGTTTAAACAAATTAACGAGAGACAGAAGCAGAGGTTCTGGGAATTGAGGCTACTTCATTAAAATGGTTTCGAGACACCAAGACTAAAGCCACTACGACAAGAATTGGGATCGAAGATCCGATTCTGTCTCAAGGCTTGACACCGGTCCTTTATCATACTCCTAGCCCGTCTGATGAACGGAATGGGTTCTGATTGAAATTTTAACTTTCGAGTTAAAGTTTTCGAGTAAAGTTGAAGTAAAAATTCGAGTTCGGATTCACAGGTGCCCCATATATAGCCCTGAGGTTCGCGACGCATAAAAAAAGAAACAAATTTTGCAAAGCCCAAAAAAGCTGTCGGAACGGAGCCGAGGGAGGGCAGAAACCTATTTTCCTCTCGCAAAAAAACGTGGATGTTTGCATGCCTTCCGTGAAAACACGTAAATCTCATTCGACAATGCAGCTGGCGTTCCATTTTTATATTTTCTCGAGTCCAAGGTGAAAAATGAGACTCAGTGTTCACTGAAACCATCGCTTTAAAGTTTCAACCTCCTTCCACTTCATTACAGATACCCAGTTTAGGACATTACTGATTTTTACCGAAATAAAACATGTGGGTCCTTGGTAACGGTCACTGGAATAAAATCTATCTCATAATATAAAAAATTAGCCCAAAATCGTTACGCATTTGTGCAATGTTTTTATGCAACGCACGATTGTTATAGGGAACCATAAACAGCACGAACTTGAAACTTGGTTTATCATTGAATGCTATCAACCCACAGAATATGGGTTGTTTTTTTTCACGTGATAGTCCCAGATGCAACTAAACGTACTCGTGCATTTTCCTATAAGAACCTCGTTCAAATCGTTTTTTCAGCCTGCAGCATTATTTTATTTTCTGAAATTGAATTAAAATTTATTAACTTACAAACACCGGACATAAACCATAAGAAAGAGAATACCATTTGTAATTTAATTTTATGACAAAATATAGAATTCTCTCGCCAGTAATGAAAATATTAATATAATGTACCAATGTATGGAAAAACTTCGCTGTTTTGAAAACCCTTCTTCTTGACGGCCAAAGTATTTTTCAAAGCTAAAGGGGGTCAATGCTTCCTTTGTAAAAGCTAACTCTCATGCTATGCTTCCCTAGTGGAGAAATAGTATGGCAAGTCATAGATAGCATCAAACAAGCTTGATAAACAAGCATGGAAGGGAAAATATTTATTTATATCTGAATCTCATTAAATTACGCATAAAGAAAAAGAAAGGAAAATCCAATCACCTGAACAGTGGAGCGCAATTAGCAAATCAACCGCTACATAGATTCAGCTAAATTTCCTGTTGATGATTAAAACGTAACATTAATTAGGATAACAATTAATTATTCATTAAACCTGTAAACAATGTAACGTTAAATTACGATTTTAGAAGAGAAAATACACTAGTAATTATGATTCGCAATGAAATAAGTGACTCCTAAATTGACTGTAAATAAGAGCAAATCTCAACATTTAAGAGCTCTGTCAAGCGCAGTCATTGGCGCCATACATTTTTATATCTTATTGAAACGCCATCTGATCAAAATACATTACACTCTTATCTACTTCACTTCATTTTTAATTTGCCAGGGATGCCACTTTTCATCAAACTTCTTTTTTACATAATGCTCGAAAAAAATTTTTTTTAAACTTGCGCATATATTTCAAGAAAATTTTTTTCATTCACGAACGCCTGAGTGCTCCGTTGACACAGATCCGTAAAAAAAAGAGCTCATTCACAATGCCATTCTCACTCCGATCCCTTCCCCTTCGCCCCTTTTATGCGACTCGATGATGCTTCCAGTTTTTGAGAGCAATTAAAATGACATGTAAAAGTAACGTTCACTGCGACGAGAAAGGCGGCGAGATGATGAGAACCATGATGAAGGACGATTGATCGAAAATATTTAAAGTCTTGAGCGAGAGAGAGAGTGCTCGAACGTTCATCTGTGCATATAAACGTATCCGTGATTGATATTATTGTCCGATCGATTATTGATCGAATCGCGAATGGCGCCAATAATATCAATTCGAGGCTCTTTGCAAAGGAATCACTCGACGGCGCCTCGGGATGTGTCTCCGCCTGGCGTTTGCGCGATCTGAGCATATAATTACTCCCCTCTAGAATATCGCTCAACTCTCTCCTCTCGCTTAACTCCCCTCTCACTTTCGTCCTTATCTTTTTTTCCCCCTGCATGCCGTCTTCGGCTCTCGCGGGAGCATATTAGTCGCCTGCGTGAGTCGGGAGCCGAGAGGAATGAAGCCCTTCAATCGACTTCTCCCCGTCTCGAATTTGACAAAATGAAAACTCGATCCTAAAAATTTATTTCGCGAGAGTTTTTTATTTCTATTTAAGCGTTCGATGTGGATGATAAAAAGAACAGTTTTCCTTATTTTTATTTTACTTTGCGAAAAAGTTTCGAAGAATGCGTCAGTTTCCTACAGCGCTCCAGATACGCCCAGTTCCCGCTCGTTTGCGATTGCGGAAAGGGAGAGTTCGGGGAGGAGAAGAAAAGGAAGAGAGGAACGGGAGAAAATTGGGCGACGGCAAGAGGACGCCTTGTTCCCAGTCTCGCTTCCATTCGCTCCCCGCCTCTCATTTGTTTCTCCGCCTCGGTTTCTCGCCGCAGACTGTCTGAGGAACGCATCTGCGGCGTTTAGCACAACTACTTTAAATTAATGAACCGACTTCCCTGTCCTCCAAAACCCGTGTCTTTCCACGGCGGAGACCGTTCATTGGGAGCACCACAGCGTATTAACGAGGATCAAGAGATTTTAACCTTTAATCTAGCGCTGGTAAAAGCAGGTGGGTGCACTATTAGTATAAGTAATCAGTCGATAAAAGCGGTAAAAAGCTTTGCATAATAATGGTGGGTTCAAAGATGATCAAAGTAATAGCGTTGGGAAAATAAGCATGGATAGGGGAAGAAGGATTCCATTCCTTCCTGCCATATTTCAGTTGGGCAGGCCCATGGAGGTGAATAAGAAATTAACTAATGGTTTCAGGCAAGACTTTTTAAATTCGTCCATGACGGGAGGAACGTACAAGATGCATTTGGGTTTTGACATACGGTGTGTCACGGCAGGTTTATTCTGGGGGATTAAAATTCTTTCTCGAGAGGCCAAAATAATTCCCTCCTCGGTATAGCACACAAGTGGCATAATTTTTGTGAAAATCCTCGGAATGTGCGAGCGCTGAAATTCACAGCAAGGGTATGGGCAACGCGCTCGCCTGCTGGACTACAAAGGTCGCGGGATAGAGTTACAAGTGTCTCGTGTAATTGGAATATTATTAAAGAGAATGTAATGCGATGAAATCATGTACGTAAAAAATTAATTATTGCGAATCGTTTAGAAAAATTTTCAATCTAATCAAAACAGGGAAAGGAACGAAATACAATGAAGAATCTCCCTATGACTTCAATTCCAGCAATTTAATGTTCTTGCTTTTAGCAAACAAAAATCACCTGGTTTCTTCGTATTTTTGTGAATGAAAATGCACATATGTAAAGCTAAACACTAATGCTTCAGTATATCCTCCAGTGTCATGCAAGAATTATTTCTTTATTTAGATAATTTCCCCGTTACATGATGCGTATTTTACGCTACGCATTATTCCGTAAACATTTTATAAGCATATGAATACATTCAAAATATCAGAGCGAGTATGCGTGATGCAGAAATATAACACGGAGTAAAAAGGTTGCATTCTGTTGCTCATTTCTAAATTAGCCGAGGGTATTGTCACCGAGAGTGAGAAATAATTATTTTAATGCATTAAGAGTGCGTCTGAAACGACCAAATAATAAAAAATGATTATAGAAATAAATACTAAATATACGTTATCATTTTTATAATTATTGCTTTACTGAATTTTGACAAGGGATTGCCTTTGCTGCACGGTTTACATAATCAAAGCGAGATGTGAAATTTTATTTCAAATTAATTACTTATATTAAGAAAACGATTTATACGTTCAGGATTATTAATGTAAAGGGAGAGATAAAACAGAAAAATATTGGCAGTTGGAATAAGCTGAACAATGGTATTTTTTATGCATTGAACAAATGAAAGTGGAAAGGGACGGAAAAATTGCAATGAACAGAAAGGATGGCGGACAAAAAAGTTATTGGGATGGCAGAGAGGAATCAGTAGAACCAAACAGAAGTTCTTCATTGAAGGTAGGAAGGTAGATAAAAAAGAGAGACAACATTTGAGCAATTGGCATAAAATGTAGGCTGACCTAAGGGGGAAATGGAGGCGTTTGCGAAGCCACATAAAAGTAAGACAGAGAAGTTCACCATAAAGATAAGTAAGGCCAGCGAAATAAAAAGGAAGATAATATTTGAGGTACCTAAACCAAGAAGGCTTACAAGACCAAAAATCTCTTTCGGTCTGCTGTGCTGTGTAGTTTTCTGTACATCAGATCGTTCTTGGAAACCAAAGGCGATACAGGGAAAGAAACGGCTGCCCCGCCCCAGGCATCCCCTTGTGTGAAATTCACCATCCGTAGGTACGGCTTAGTAATTGGTGACATCTACCCTCACTAAATGGACCGACCTTTGAGTTTAATGCTGGTTTTATCACACACTAGAATCTATTACCCAGGCACCTAAACATCATCTTCCATATACCTACGAAGAAATTGACCATGGGGTTCTTAATGCTAATAATACTCGATGTTCTGAACTAGAGTTTTCTGAAGGAAATCAATAAATACCCCCCAACTGGAGAGGGCAAAAACATTGTATGAGACACCACGTTTCCAATGGCAGCTGGATCTTCTCCAATGGGTCCCTGATGAAAATGGATATTAGTGCCACAGCTGTGATGTCCGTCCCTTCTTCCTCCCACTGTGGCCAGTGACCGGTGTTGCCCGCGTCGATCTCGCAAAACCAACCATGCCCGCAATTTTCTTGGTCCGCTCCCCACCACAAGCGACTGGTTGATCTAGAACTCAGTGACTGCGTGTGGTAATGTGCTCCATATAATCCCTGCTGCCGCAATACTGGGATTAAGAAAAGAGTTATATAAGGTCCAGTTCTCCTTCCTATTTCGTATGGCTACCCAGGGTGTACCCGCTGGAGGGTTATGGAGGTTTGGTGGAGATCATGGAGACAGTGCACAACGGCGAGATACGACACTGAAGATTGGCTAAAATTATTTTTTTTTTGTTAGGTACCTAAAAAACTAGTTGGATGGAGACCAGACGTGACCCCACCAGCACTGGTGTGGCGGCTATTCCATTAGCCCACTGTATCCCATGCATTCGAGTATTCTGAATACGGTGAGAATGCAAATTAGAGCTTGAGAATTGGTACTCCTGATATACGGCACATTTGGACCGTCAATTCTCTAATACCTACAATTCCCGGAGAAATTTCAAATATCACGTGATGTGCTTCCCAGTGAATTTCTGCTGAATGACGGGAGTTTTTTTTTTATTTTCGCCGAGAGCAACTTAACCACAAAGACCCGTGAATAATCGTTGAATATTTTATACTGCCATCCAAGGTCGAAACATTTCATTCCAAATACGGATTAAATACGATATCGAACCAATATGGAGCAGCTTTATGCTCAGCCATTTTTGTGAACCTAGCGCTGATAAAATTCCTGCACTACCCTCGTCTGCGTTCACAAATAAATGAAGATCATGAACTAAAATATGCACTCTACATTTATGATGGCATTAAAGTGCTGTTTTAATAACTACCCTTAATGTATGAAACGAGAGAATAAACAAGAATATTTGGAGTACAAACTCAGCATCAAAATAACATATCACTAAAATTGATCATGCGGCTTGATTTATGCATTGTTCTACTGCACCATGCGGCCCCCGGTTGACCGAGTAGGCATCATAATACGTAGCCTTCGCGATATTAAATAGGATGTAACGTGTGTGCTAAGTAAATAAATTATGGATATTTGGTCATTTGCAAAGGATATGTTTATGACGTAATTTCTCAATAAACATTATGCTAAACAAAATGCTAAAATAATTATCATTATTTTGATTCGGATATCCACTAATTCCTCTAATTTATTGGGTGAAATAAGATTGGAATCAGGTTGAGTGATGTTAGTACTGGCTTTCCGTCCTGTGGGACCGGATTCGTATTCCGGCAGGAGGCCAAGATTTATCAGTGGACCAGAACCCATTTGTATGTTGTGTGGAGATCGCTTCAAGTTCTGTAATGCGTCAGTGGAAAACGACGACCGTGAACTGTGCATATTTGGTGATCCTCACCCTCTGCCACACACCCTCGGGGTGGCTCGCAAGGTATTGCGTAGATGCAGATGAACCCCTGGGTGCCGTTCGTTAAAACTAGGCCAATGCCAACTCGGGGTATCACTCCACCCTTTTACTCCATTCCACCAATACATTTTAACTTGAGCAGCATACTCACCTATACTAAATAATTCAAATGTCCAGTACAATCATTCCTCCAATTAAGTAAGTTACTAAGAAATAAAATAAAGTTACTTAAAAAAACACTTAGCTTAATTACGAGCATTGAATTTTTTGCAATGAGAGTGATTAACTGGTTGAGTAATTAATGCCCTAAACCCCCTATACTCAATAAATCCAGGCTCTCGGATCCAGAAATCATCTTTAAGCACGGGCCAAATAGCGTAGTGATAGTATTATTCTAGTTTCAGATTGAGTTAACAGAACTTAAATCTAGTTACCTCGGCAAATTTCAAGCAAAGAAAAATCGTATCTTGCAAAACAATATAGTAATTTAACTGTCGTTGAATTTAAAGAGTAGGTATCAACCATCGAAATGTACCTGTAACTCCACAAAACTATGCAACTTTGGACAAAGAAATAAATGAGAATGAAATATTATAGTAATCATACACCAGTTTTTACAGTACGTGTATCTTACGGTAGAGAGTTTTTACGTGTATCTTACAGTAGAGAAAGAGTAATTTATATATCTATATATTAAATTATCTCCATTAAGTCCTTGTGATTTTCATCTTCCGAAAAACTGTTCTCAGCTGCCTTAAATAATTATAATAAAACTGTTATAAAACTTCGAGCGTATCGATACCCACAGTTGCTTATCCCAGTCCACGCACCACGCATGTATACCTGGAGTGATCTCATTGCATTATTTTGGCATCCATCCCGATTCAAAGGAATTTTTCGCACGCGGCGCCAGTTCCACGGCCCCGAGTCCATTTCCATAGAGGTTTTAATTACAGCGGGACCACAAAGGAAATCTCCCTCCCAGTAATTGCGAGTAATGCCTATTTCCTCAGAAATTCCACGAGTTGATTCGAAGAGCGGCTCCGAAGTATCAGCTCCGGATAGGGGAGGCTGGGAATCCATGGCGATGGATTTCGAAGTGATTAAAAGAGGGAAGGAAGGCCGCCGGAAAACCAGACGTACTCATTAGAGTACTGAGAGCAAGAGACGCCGCGTAACATCCCGCCCCAGCGTCGCACAATACAATCAGGAGTGTTCCATGCGCGAGACCCGGGTGGAAAATTGAAACGCCAATGTAAATTTCCTGCTTCTCCTCGCAGGCAGCGTGTCTCTCGACCGGAGATGCCAGATGCCAATGCCTCGCTCTGGCTGGCACCTGTTCCGAGAGAATAGTTCTCCAGTCGTTTACGAGCAACACTGAGGATGTAATATTGAATTTTTCGCCATGCCAGATATGTTTCCTCCACCGGAATGTACTTCGCGATATGCGGCGGAAACCCTTGCACATTTATTGACACTGAAAGAAACTGGGTTCGGAATTTCATCCAAATTCATTCACCAGCCTCCGCACGAATAGCTTAGACAATGAAAAATGAAGTAAAAAGCTTCGTGGGCTCACTCTTCTCCGTCGACAAATGCGTTTTAGGAAGTGAATAGTATTGAACTGTGATGAGAGTTTGCTGTGGTAGTAGGCTACAAATGTCTCAAATATGGCCTTAACTTGAAAGGTAATTAGGAAAACACAACAACAGGAGAACAATGTCCGAAAGAAATGTATGCTTGAAAGTTTACAATCTTGGATTTGCACTTTCAAATAAGGAGTACTAGAGTTAATGAGATATGATATATAGAAAAAGTCACATAGATATTTCTTACAAAGCATTTCGCATAGCATTTTAAAAACTATACATGCCAATCATCATGGACTCTTTTAATATATGCATTGAAGCGTTTGGCAGATGATAAACCATGTATCGTTTCAACTCCACTGCACAGCGAATGGGACGGTCGACCAATAAACGTGGTGCAGATGAAATCAGCAACATGAGTTCTTCCGGCCAAGTGAGGACGAAAAATGAGGTGTCCTCGCCATCACTGGACTTGAAATGTGTCACTTCCACTCATGAAATATTTGACAGATAAAAAAACGAGCTCGGAAATCTGCACTCAAGCCAAAGAACGGATAGCATTATTTAACAAAAATTGTATTTCAATCTGCATACGAAGACAGGTTGTATTGCCAATGTAGATTATGGGTTGGGATTCGAATGTTCGTCAAAGCATATTAATCTTCATTGTTCGACATTCAAACACTCAAACATTCCCCACGCGACATCAATGATTTCTGTATTAACCAGCAGGCGCAATAGGGAATTCATCTCAGGACACAAATGTCACAGAGTATACGACAACAGAGCGAAGTATGCAAACGTAGATTACCAAGAAATCACAAGATTATCGTGTCTAAATTATAATCTCGCTTTCTTTCTACAGAAAAAAGATTTCTTGAATTCTGGAAAATCGTGATATTGCGAAACGAGAGTTTTCTTGCAAGTGAGCTTTCCCAAAATATCCAGAATCAAAAATAAAATAATTCTCTGGCTCCAAGTTTTACACTCCTCAAGATCCATTTTTCAAAGGTGAGCGAGTTTATCACGTGAAACTAAGGTCGCAAAGGATGAATAACAACATCAGTATATTAACGAAATTTCCTTGCACATTATCATGTGGCAGTAGGTTACTAAAGAAACCAAAATACTAAAGATAATTTTCGATGGAAAAATACAGACATGTTTGCATAGCCAAATTATTTGACCAGATTCTCTCAGTGGAAGTAAAACATTTCAGTAACATTGATAGTATCAGCTTATTCCCGAGTGAAAAGTGAAACGAGGCTTACACCGATACGACGCTTTAGTAAAAAATGTACAAGCTATAGCGATATTGCAAATGAATTCACCTTTTCATTTCCAGTGGTTGTCATGACAATAATTTAAGTTCAATGAAATAATTAATTGTCAAGCGAGAAAAATTATTGCTGATCGAAAAATTTGGATTAACTTTTTTGGCAGGAAATTATAACACCACAAAGAATCATGCATGGAGGGAATTCTTCCGAACGCCCAATGGTTTTGCGTTCAACTGAACGCGCATATCAATTGGAAAAGGCATTTCAACGAAATTTGAATAAAGTAGGGGGGGGGGGGTTAATTCATTATCCACATTTACGTATTCCAGGATGAGTAACCGCAACAGCGTGACCCAAGTGCAGCTAGATGATCAGCCGCGACCATTAGGGAAAATGGAAGATAAGAAAAAAGTTTAAAAGGGGATGTATATGCACTTTTGCTAACAGCTCTGTATTTACCTTTTTTCCTCCTGCCATAAAATTTCTAGCAAAAATCTTGAGAGCTTTAAAGGCCTGACGTTTTTAACTCTATTCCCGTACTACTGGACATATACCTATTATTGATAATAAAAAGAATATTAAGTTTCCATTTGTTGCTTTAAGTGTCTAGACATTAAAGTGTCTACATCCCGGTTCCTATTTGCAGATCATAGGAACAATGAAAACTTTTGGATGCATTCAAGACCTACCTGTTCCCTATTCTACATCCTATAGTGTTTCATCCTCCCTTTTTGAAGAATAAATTATGAGTGAGTTCTAAAAGGCTCTAAAAAGTTCAAAAGTGTATCTAAAAGACATAAAAATTGTTATTTTTTATAGCTTTTAATTAATATTTCTTCGTGCGGGAGTGAGTTGGACCGTGGACAACATGATATCCTGCAGATATCGGACTATCCATGTGCCGAAAGTACTGATTAACGATTGCAGAAGACGGAGCTAAGGTCAGGGCTGAAATTTCAAGGAAAAATATGTTTCTGGTCGAGTGACGGTCGGCATACCTCAAGGCCAGTATTCCGACCGTGGGTCGGGTCGTTAGAATGTGAGCCCTTTGGCAAAAGGTCAATTAAAACAAAACCAAATTTCTCATACACCAAAACATTCTGCACATACGACACGACAACTCCTTTTTTGAGTATATAACCCTTATTTCGGGCCATTTCCTCTGGACAACAACCATTTCCTGACTTCTTTCCTCCCATTTTTCGAACTATTTTCGTTCCCTTCCCTGCAGATGAATTCGATGGTGAAAAATATTCATTCACGTCCTCACGTTAAGTAATAATAATAATGACAACAACACAATGAATTTCCGGACGCACTCGAGGGAAACAAATGAAAACAAGAGTAGCGCTATGCTGAAATTATCTTCGCATCGATCCATAAATTCATCGACGGGCTTCGATAAATAAAGCGTCGAGAAGTAGAAGAATGAGCACGGGGATGAATCGTGATCAATAAATAATAATTCTCGCAATGGTCAGTCATGCGCATCACCGGACTTATTAGTAACGGCTAATATGATTTAGGGTGCTTAATTCGGGCCGCCAGAGCGGTTCGAAGTTCAGATTTTTTCCTTCCGATCAAACGCACGCGAGGGTGGAAGCGTGGGATCCGCCCTCATCCCTCTCCCGAATGGGCAGTTAAATTCCGTTCCCGCGGCGCGCGACTCCGTGCGTGCGTGAGCGAACGAACGTTTTGGGCATTTGCGAGGGAATTAAAAAAACGACGAGTGGGAAATTTAATGCGCCCACCCGATCTCTCTTTTTCTCCCCCGTGTAACGCCCCTAAATCGTCGCCCCCCCCCCCCCCCCCCCCCCCCCCCCGCGGTTCGAGACGGTTGGAAAGATGGGGGGTGGCCGCGACGGAAAGGGTTGTATAGGGGGTACGAGGGGGGTGGCTGAGCGGTAACTTATTTCATCCCCCTCCCTCCCGCACATGAAGTATATTTACTCCCACGTAGGCAGGGACACATGTGCGACCGGACGGGGACGAAATCGTTCCGCGCGCAAAACGCTAATAAACGTCCGTCTGTCCTCTGTATCGAGGCCGCAGCCAAAGAGGCGCTGTTTCGGTGGTGGCGGTGTGCCCTTTGTAAACGAGCGAGGCCACTCCGGGGACCATTATCAACTGCTTTTTTTCCAGAACTCGAATGAGTCACGCAGCACCCATAGCCAGAGCGCGACTAACAAACCCCATCGACTCTCTTTCACCGTCGTTTTTTCTCTCTCGCTCTGTCTAGCCAGAGAGTCCAGGGACCATTGCAAAGTCGTTCGAGTGGAGGGCTCCTTTTATTATTATTGTTTTTCCTTTTTTTTAATTCCGTAGTTACAAACATTCATGCTGTTTGGGGTACTACTCGTGCATGGACGAAGTAAACATCACTCCCCTATATTTTTTTCGGAGGGAAATGAACATTTTTTCCGCAGCAGTGGAGCCGGCATCGTCCTTTGTGCGGGCAAGAGCCGACGCACGGCCAGTTTGAAGGCTTTTTGGCGAAAATAATTGGTCACAAAACATCGTTTCAAGAATGCCATAATGAACAGGCGATTGTTTTTTACCTTTAAAGAGGCAGTTATTAAAAATGAGGTCATTCAATTAGCTGCCAGTGGTCGAGACGCAGACTGCATGAGTAACGCGGAGCGATGTAAAATGAAAACCATACTCGTGAACTTTGTCACAAAAACAGCGGAATCGCTTCAAATTTGAAAATGTTTGCTCAACCACAGAAATAAACTTAACTAATTGCATTCGTGCCAACATTTGAGTTAACATTAAAACAGATCGATCCTCAAATTTTCAAATACTTTTTATAAACGTAATTATGATATTGATTTCAAAGCAACAGTGCTCATTATCAGTCATAACAATTTAATATATCTAGTGTATGAATGTTAAGCAGGTTTTGCACCGAATAATCATCATACAATACTATGGCAGAATTCAAGAAAAATAATCCTACCTTACACCTTCAATTGGACCTTGTGACAGTGGAGCATAGGAGTGTGAGTTGACAAGCCTAACTGAAGAGGATATTAAGTATAGAAGTTATCGAACCTACTAGCCAACATTTCCAGTCTCAGTGTCTTTGACGCAAATACTGCGGAGAATTGACATCCCGAAGTGTGATGAGGAGAACCACAGCTCTTCTCTCGTATTACACGCAAAACATTATATTTTCGCATTTAAGGTTTCTATGATGCATACATATTGACGTGATTACACGTGATTAGTTCCCTACCTCACACCAAAGATGCCTATTACTTCTCGGACGGGGGTAAAATGCAGAAAAAACCAACTAAATGGCCAAAAATTAGATCATGGGAAGTAAGATGAAAGAAGACCATAAAATCATCATAAATAAGGAATTCAGGAAATGAACAAATTGGAGAGATTTGCAGCGAAATGAATGAAATATTCACTTTCATTTTGGGGAGCCCTTGGTTCTAATTTGGAAGAAACCATTTCGCCCCCCCCCCTCCCTCCCACCCAAACAACAGTATTAACTGTTTCATTCCATTGGTGCTATAAATTTCCAGATGGTTGAAACCCTCCAGCCTGAAATGTGCAAGCGTTACCCAACCTCGATAAAAATGTTGGGTAGGTTTCTACACTTACTCATCAAACAACAAACCCTTCGATACCAATCACTACGTGAGGTATGGAGGATAAAAGTGTATTGGAATCTTTAAAAAATGGCATTATCGTTTCTGTAAGTATATTAAAAATTAAAGCCAACGATTAGCGTAATATATATTGCTCGCAAGAAATTCCACAATATAATTTAGTTTAGTCAAGACAATAAGAGAAAGGAATCTCAATTCCTTTCCTGGAATAGTAATCTCAATTCCACTTTAATATGGCTTCAACGACTCTTGAAATATGGGTACATAAAAATACATATTACTACTAGCAAAGGTAATATAAAATTAGTTTCCAAAAAATTGTCTCGAAATCATCATTTGTCACTCAGCTAAAACATAAGGTGGTAATTTTTTTATTCCAGGTAGCCTTTGTCATATCAATCTTTAATGAAGGGATCAGACCAAATTAATTAAATATAAATACCCTATTGTTTCCAATGCAATCAAAATATTTAAATGAATAAATTTCGTGGAGCTGGTAAATGTATATCCTTCAACCACTTTCCAAAAATATACTGAGGTCTGAAGATATAGTCGATGTCAAAAGGGTGGAGAGACCTGCCGGACTCTGACAATTCAAAAGCGAATTATGAAAAAAAATAACTCCAACTACCGAATACTCCAATTTACACTGCCAGGTTTTGTAATAGGTATTCATTAAGGGAGAATAAACAAATTAAATGATGCTTTAGAACTTCAGCCGGTTTAGAAGGAATGCACTTCAGTAGTCGAGAAAAGCGATATGGGTCTGGATCATAGTTGGGAAAGTTACCAAAAAAAATAACTGATTAAAGTTAATCTCTGTATAAAGTAACTAGTTAAAGTTAAAATTTCCTTTTCTGAAAAAGTAACTAATTAAAGTTAAAGTAAAAAAGTAACTTTTACGTTAAAATTTACTCTTTCAGTTACTTTGGCAAGTTGGATGCAATGGTAATAGAGGCTCTGATGATTTTTTGTTTCGACAAATAACCGAAAACTGTCATTGTAGTTTCTTCCATCCGTATCCATTTGTTTAAAAATATTTGAACTGGGGAATTTCGTTGCAATTCCATTCAGTGCCTAGAGTATTGTTGAACAGGTTTCCTGGTGGCTGCTGTAAGGACTCGGCGATTTGTCTGAGGTGGAGTTCCAATTCCGGGATTCTCAAATTGTCGTGAATGTAAGACTTTCTGACGAACCATGGTGCGTCAGCAATTTGCGGCCAAAGATTGTTCTGAGCGGTAAAAAGTGCTTTAAGGTTAGTTTTTGATATCGATCCCCACATTGCTATGTGAAGTATCCCTTCACAATCGTAAACTTTTAGTGGAAATGGCTTAGTTACATAGAGTTACAGTAGATGCTGAGGGTGTGCCTGCGCACCTTTTCTCGCGATTCACTGGGGGCTGATGTATTGACGACGAAGTGTCACCGAGTGAAGCATGCGTAGACTGGCACATGGTAACAGATACGTTGCTTTGAATGAACCCCTCCCCTCGTTAACCGTCATAGATTTTTAGGCCACCCTTCTTTCTCGGCTTCAATTATAGAGTATTGACGACATGATGTCACCGAGCAAGGCATACGAGCCCTCCAGGATATTGTCTTCGCATGGTTTCGTGTTTTCTCGTCTGAGGGTGTGTTCCTAAACTTTGGCGGTCACTCCCCTCAGGCCCGCTTTTGTGTGGATGTATTCGTGTGGGCCTATTCATTGCATTATTGCACAACTACCATTAAGGTCTTAGATACCGTTTTATTTTCCCATTCGTCTGTAGGGCAACCTTTGCGCCCAAATTTGGACAGGTCAACATTCGCCAAAAATTAAGGAAAAAAATTAACTGAAGTTAGTTTTGTATCAGTTTGGGCATAATTTTAACGATTAAAATTCAAAAGTTAACTCTTCTAAAAAGTAACGATTAAATTAGATTGTTAACCAGATTTTTAACGATTAATTTTAATCGTTAATCCCAACTAAGGTCTGGATGGTGTGCTTGGTGCAGTACTGGTTTCCCACCCCAAGGTCCTGGATTCAAATCGAGTGGCAGAGGATTGTTCTTGGTATGCCGAACCCCACTTGATAGTTTCGTGGAGAGAGTTTCTTATGAGTTCCGTACTAATTCCATCGGATGGGACGTAAACAGTGGCCTTCTTTACGACTTTCATTACGAGTGGGCTTACTACGCATATTACGGGTTTCTCTCAACTCTTCTTCCACTCTCATAAAAATTCCTACTCGTATTCAATTAACCACCTTATCCTACAAATACGCAAATGAGCTCAGCTTTCAATTTCCTGCCTCGAATAACTACATTAGCCCAGTTCTGTCATTCACGGTTATTCAAACGCAAAAAAAGTAACAAAAATTCTCAACACTAAAGAATAATCAGACATTGCAGTTTTCATCGTAGTAATAACTTCTTTAGGTCCACATATTTATTTTAATGTAAAAAGTTTTTATCGAAACAAACTAAGCTTGTAAACCTATTAAATCAAAATCAGTAAGTCCTCTTAATATTCGTGAAATACCTTTTTTAGCTAAAATAATAATGGGATTCAAGTACTGGGGAAAATTGATGATATAAATACTTTGCTCAGTCTCACTCGCAAATTTAATGCATATTATTACCCTGGACTGATACGTTAATGCATCGTCCAAACATTAGCAACCGTATGTTGCATAAAAGTTCTGCCTCAGGAAGGTAGCGTGAGACAATAGTTGACAGGGAGATGGTGCTGCGAAAAAACCAGATGGTTTATTTCCATAACTTCAAATAGTTCCTTTATCATGATTTAACAACACTTTAGTTGACACACAATAACACACCATAGTTGACGGGGAGATGGTGTTGCGAAAAAAACCTGATGGTTTATTTCCATAACTCCAAATAGCTCCTTTATCATGATTTAACAACACTTTCTGGAAGTTAGTACGACACATACTCCTGAAAGTTACAATAAGGTTCCCCAGATATAGATCATTTTAAAATTATCCCATAGATTATAATTGTGACAGTAAAATGGTTAACGAAACAGGCTTGAGGTTTGAAGTAACAGAAGTCAAATAAATATAAAATTTTTCGAAAAAGAGCTGAAATAAAATCATAATGTTGGTTTGTGAAGTCACCAGTACGTTGGAACAGTGCCAGTGAGGTCGGATATATGAAGTGGGACGCTGGAGATTAATGCATGGAATAAGAAATAGGTACACTAACAGAGTGCCCGTGCCTATCCCCATGGGCACTCCACACTTCCGCTTTGAATTAAAAAAGCGTTTCGGCAGCGGATGGAAGCAATCAGAATTAGGTATTCAGAATCCCCATTTGGGAACGCCAAAAGGCATCCCAATTATCCCAAATCTTCCAGAAACTCATCAACAACAGCCCTTTAAATAAAGAGGCGTCGCTTAAAAAAAAACTTGAATTAGACCCACGATTTATAACCTGTATCGAGATTTAATAAAAGTTTCACTCATGCATCCCGAGAGCTTTATTTTTATAATCGAATTCCGGGGAGCACCCAGCCTCAACGGTTCGATTCGCCTCTATCGCCTGTCCCTTCCCGGGACCCACGCGGTTATTTATGACTGGCGATGCCATCATTTTTTTTTGTGCGTTTTTAAAGGGCATCGCCCTGGAAGGGCGGGGAGGCAGTTTCCCAAACATATTATTCAACCAGGAAGGAAAAGGCATTGCGGGAGGCGGAGAATATGTTGGATTCGGACACGCTGGATTTCGAGGGATGCAACGCGTATCCTCGTCGCACAGAAGAGGTGGGAGCAATATTACTTTCCAGCGATTGATTCAATTAGTCTCATGGTCAGTGTAGCCGGAAATTTCGCCGCCCGCATCCATTCATTGTCATGCATAGGAACTACGGAGAGGACGAGAGAGTCCTTTGTAGTCACGGAGAGAGGGGGGTCATGCAAATGCAAGCCAGATACTCCAGCAACTGCCTGGTTTCGAGGGAGTAAAAAACGAACTCATTCTCTAATTACTATTCATGGCATAAATTGCATAAACTGAAGCAAACAGGACTAACAACACCATCGCTGCTCATGACGTTCCCGGAATTTAGTGTGTTAAGCGCGCGCGCGATTCTTAACCTCTTTCCCTCCGACCTTCATTTTTTTTCTCAATTTTTCGGAACGCTGAAACTTCCGGGCTTTCCCCCCATTGCCCTCCCACCGCCCCCTCCTCCAGTTCCCCACTCCTCCTCACCGCCATTGACAAAACAACCCACGCTGGAACCTTCCCCTTTCCCCACTCCCTTTCCAGGCTCGCCACGACGGCCGACCGAAACACAATGGGAAGCATCGCGCGAAAGAAAAATAAGACGACCCTTTTGCAGGTGGTATGCGGTAAAATTGAGTAAGTGGTCCGTGAACCTCTTCCCAGCGCGGGGTTCTCCCCAGCAACGGGCGGCGCTCACAAAAATAGCGCTCGGGAGGCTTCGTCGTCGTCGGAGGGGAGAGGCCGGGCGTCGAGGACTGCGCTCGTTCGTGGGCGGACGAATCGGTCAACCGCGCACCGAGGAATGAGGACGGAAGGAAGAGGGAGGGAAACAAGAGGGAAATGAGTGAAGGTGATCTAAGGGCGTCTCTTGAAAACTATACACATGCACGTGACGAACACAAATGCGGGCGCACACGAGAAATAGGGGCTCTCTCCGACGTGCGAAATTTCCGAAATTTTCACAACTCAACACAATGGCAGTAGAACATTCCGCCGTGGATAAAAGGGCCTGAAGACTATGGGTCACATTCAGAATCTCATCTACAGTCTCGCTTCTACTGCTCGCGCCCTAAAATCCCTACAATGAGCCAAATCGATGCGGAGATTCTACCTGCAAAGGTGGTATTACTTCTCAGCGTGATGGTGAGAGCAGAGTTGAGATTCAGAATACGGCCCAGAATAGCGAAATGGTTCGCGGAGTTTTCATCATCATCGGTCAACAATCCTAGGATTTATAGCTGATAACTCCAGGCTTAACTATGTGATACCTTTCCATAATGGAAAATAAAAGAAAGAAACTTTGTTAGGTTCACTTTATATTTAAATAAGCACGACCCGGGTTTCATAACGTAGCTGCATCTTTAGGTAGTCCTTCGACCAATCCTAGGATTGGTTTGTCGCAGCCCTCCACTCGATTCTTCAATCGGCCAACCTCTACATAATGATGTAACTCCTCTCTTTCACGTCCTTTACGACCTGTTCTATATAACTTATACGAAGTCTGCATTATCCATTCTTCCCGTTCATTTTTCCTTCGACGATTGTCTTCATGAGGCCATCGTTTAAGATATGGCCTATTAGGTTGTCCCGTCTTCTTTTTATAGTTTTCGGCAGACTTCTCTTTTCTCCCACTCTTCTTAGGGCTTCTTCATTTGTCACTCGGTCGATCCATTTTACCTTCATCATTCTTCGGTAGCACCATATTTCGAATGCTTCCACCCTTTTCTTCTCCGCTGCTGTCATCGTCCATGCCTCACTGCCGTAAAGAAACAGGCTCCAAGATATACGCTCTGATGAATTGCTTCCTTGCAGCGGTATGCGACGTGATAAAACTAACTTTGCGGGGTGAATCTGCATACCAATTTGACCTTTTTGATTAGTAGGGATTTTAGGACGTAAGTAGTGGAAGCGAGACTGTATTCGAGATTCTAAATATGGCCATTGGTGTACTAAAGCACATCCTATCCGCTTAGGAAGGTGTTTGTGCAAGCGCAGTATATTTTGGAAATGCATACGTCTCCCTTTTTTTATATATTTATGCTTTTCACGCCTGTTGTAGTCTTTTATCTTCCGAGTATTTCCTACGTGCAAAAAGTCGACAACAGCTGAGACACACGAAAGGCGAACACAATACCCACACTTGTAACGTTGAGGAGGCATACAGCTTCCTCAACACGAGAGAAGTAATGTGTGCGGTCGTTATTATCGTATTAGGAAAAGATAAGACCAGGGAGGGCGAATGTTATCGGTAGAGGAAATTATACGTACCGGATGCAAAATAAGAGTGAATACTGCGTTAAATTAACTGGAATTGGAGCTTGAAATCCACCTTTCGGTAACTCCATCCGTCTCCACAATGCCTATACTCCCAAAAAAATATTGTATCAAATAATCTGTAACCTCAGGTCTGCTTCCAACCGTCGGTAAGCCGTCAGTAATCCTTTCTCAATGCATAATATCCATTGCACTTCCAACAATTCTCCAAACGCAAGCACTCTGTCCCTTACCGCTCTTCCACGCACAATGGTAAATTTGAAAATAGTTTCCGTGCATCCATCACATATTCTGTCCCACTTTTCTCCCGCGGAATAAAAAACTGCGAAACTCTTGTGCAAGACCACATGCATCGACGCATACTTAAAAAGCAGTGAAAAGCCTGCTACAGGAATGGCGCCTAAGGGGAGTTTGATGGCAAATCTCCCAGGTTCCCCACACTTCCTTGCACAACCATCGGCGTCAGCACGCCTTACGTGTAAACAACACGAGGAAATGTTCCCAGTTTCATCATCCGCAAACGCTGTGTCTCGCTCCACACACGGCTTGCCATTGAGCCGGCTTAGGGCACTGAATAGGTAGGAGGGGAGGGGGAGAAAGCAGAGGGAGAGATTTAATAAAATAATTAATGGACACAAGCTCGGCGAATACGAGAATTTCATGATTTGGCATATTAATTGTTTCGGATGTTCGGTGCGTACGATTCTGTCCAAGCCTGGCGGAGTTTTCCAAGATAATATATTCACTGGTGTCGTTAAAAATATTTTGTGAACTCTGACTACGGTAGACTGCACCATGATAATAAAATTAGAGAAATTGATTGCTGAACTGACAGATTCAAAATCCCTCCTTCCCTCGTAGAACTAGGGATATGAATAGCTATAAATATATCCAGTAATAAAAATAAAAGTGTATCAATGGAAAGCATAGGTGTTGCGTGTTGGTATAAGGACTTTAAACCAACCAAAATAACAGCATGTCGTTGCATGCTTGCTTCGCTATTTTTATCTTTTTTAAATTGCGAAGTTGATACTACAATATAATTACTAATCATTTTTATTTATTAAATGTAATGTATGTTTGGTGTGAATTCAACCCCTGCCACAATCCTTTATGGTGGATTTTGGGTATTGTGTAAATGTAGGTGTAGAGAGGTTCTTTTGAAACGGACAGGACGCCTCGCGTCACAAAATCGTCGAATGATCACGTCAGGGATACGATTACCTCTCTTCAGGAAAATCATTCAAATTCATCATGAATAGTGCCAGAAATTAAACAGTCACGCGGTCCAAGCGTCATCACGTTTGTGCGTTTGAAGTTACAGCCAACAGCTAAGGCGGGTTATCGCAAAATTTGCCGTAGCTACCCCTTTGAAAATGAGTGAGATTTTTACAAAAGCCATGCACCTATTTCTCAACTTATTAAGGAAACAAAACCCAGAAATTAACAGGGTATTGGATATGCGGTATTTCTTCCCTTTAGCTTTCTTCTCCGGAGTTAAAACTCTTTCGGATTTCTTAAGGGGCTGCCCGTAAATTAGGTACGTAACGCCAAAGGAAGGAGAGGGTCGGTCTAACTGTAACAATGCACTATCGACAGTGAATTGGGGAAAGGTTCAGACTTTTCATTGCCTTGGGAGGAAGATATTTAAAAACTCCACTCTTGTTCAAATTATAATTATGACAAAAATATAATTGGGGAATGAATGACAAAATTGAGATAAAAATAATGAATTTTAAAAGAATAATATATAATTTAACATTCACAAATGGAGAAGATTCATTTCCAGTTGGAGATAATTAGGAGTCCTCTAAAATGTTACTGAGTGTTATACAGGGATTACGGGAGTCAAAAAAGTGGACAATTAGCGCTACGTCATTTATGGATGGCTCCTAGCTGGATGAGTATTAAAACAAGAAACGTTTTCAATCAAACAAACCAAAGACTCAAACATTTCATCAATCAATTCATTCTGAGAAAGTGAAATTGGAAAAAAATTCACAAGGACAGGTTGAGGATCATATTACAGAGAATGATATTCTCCATTCCCGAGAAAAACGATGATTTTTGACAAATGCAATTTTTATTGCAATCCCTAATAAAGCGACTTATTCGTCACCATTTGTGAAAAAATAGGTCAATAAATCGTTCAAAACCCGCAGGGGACGATGTAATTTCATGCAATGATGCCAATTACGCTTTCCAATCTGTACATGTTTTTCCTTGGTGAAAAATTACAGATGGAAGCTTCATCAACATACATAATTTGTCCATAATGGACTGCGAACATTTTGACTGGTGCTAGTGATGATAATGCATTATACGAATAATTATTTCGGAGGCAACAACTCAACCAGAAATAAGAATTTCTGGAAATATAAACTCAGGAAAGTACATCATTTCGCAACATACATTTACAGCAAATGTATGCTGCGAAGGTTTAATAGAAAATATTTTCCCACAATTCAGTAGTTAATCCCTAAGAGAGGTTAGCAGTGAAACGAATCTAGTGGTAAAGGAAACATGTTATCCTAACGACCTTTTTTTATTCTTATTCCACTAAAAACAAACTCCAAATCATAATTTTCGTCTCAGCGGAGAATGTTCTCACGCAGGTAAAGGCAGCTTTACGCCACCCAAGTCGATGACACTATCCCTTAGGATGTTTAAAATTCAGCAGAAATACGCTCCTGAATCCCCGATTAGCGAAGAAGCGGCCGTTATCTTCGGATATCGCCTACACAGCTTGCAGACCGCTTAATGATGACGTTCGCCTTTTCCAGAATATATTTGATCCCCGTTCTCAAAACTGGAAAAAATCCCCATGGATCCCACCACTTTTGGTTTTAAGTCCCTGATACGTCCAGGGTCTCGTTAACGCAGCTAAGTCCTATATTTTCGGTGGCCAACAAAACGACGCTTCTCGAAAGAAATATATTTTTTTTCGCCTGATCAACATAAGACTGAATTTAAGTTGAGGAATGAGTAATGTGACTTATGAAGCATACGTGAAAGTTCGTACGGCGTTTCAAATAATCATTCACCAAATGACGTTTCGCATGGAATATCCAAACTCGAATATAAAATATCAGATGATCTCCACCACAAGACCTTTTCCATTACACGTGATTAATTGTATCCTCAGATTAATTGTAACATTTGTAACATAAACGTGATTAATTGTATCATTTCCATACGTCCCGTCAATTATGCGTCCAATGTAACAACGTATGTCAAGGACTCAGAAGCCCTTCAACAGACATAATTATTAATGGAAGAACAGTCCTTCATATCATCTAATTAGATATTGCAAAGGGCAACAGGTACCTTTAATCAGTGATTTAAATTATGCGTGAAGTTCTTGCTACGATCCAACCTCATTGAACACTCGTTTGCGTTTATTTATCTGATCATATTCTATTTAGACTATCTGAGATGAATAGAGATATTTTTATTCTGACTTCACTCCAAATTTGATTTTTTCAAAATAACACACATTAGGTAATTATAACAAGGTTTTAAGGCACTCAAACTATTAAGTTTATATCGCACCGTCTAACCTAACTTCAATCGTAGTCTAATGCTAAGTTTAACACAACACCCATGCCTTAGGAGGGATTCAAACCAGTGTTCCTTCGGCTGCTAGGGCGGTATACCGGCTAAACTTAGTAGGACGTAGCATCAAAGCAATAGGGGAGCCCAAAATGTGCTATAGGTACATAGAGAGAAACGAAAAAATACTTCTGCAAAGACTACGCTTCTCATATGTTTGTCTAAATCGCTTCTTTAGCTATTACTAACCAAGTGTTTCAGTAGGATAACGAAACAAAAAAAATAATGATAAAATACAGCTTACTGGTCCAGGTATATTTGAATCTATATCCTATATTTGGTCCTATATGGTCCTACATGAACGACCAACATCAAGTATCACTACTGGAGAGAAGGAGTGATTTAAATCAGAATGATATACTTACTTTCCTCGCAGAGTAATTTATCTCATCCATTTCTCTTTTAATGCCTGATTGTTAAAAAAAGGCCTGCTGAATAGCCAACGTAACGTATAAAGTGCGAGCTTGTCGAGTCTGAGCTCCGGGCCCCTGGATTGGCAGGCGATGCGGAGCCCCACTGCGCAGGGAGGGCCGCAGCGTATGGTGTGATGCTTATGGCTCTTGACTAGGTCTTTTTTATTTCTGGATTTAAACGGACTCATGGTCACCAGCACCGAAACACCCAGGAACAAGCTGGTGCGTGTCAGGGTGACCTACCTGGATTCCATATTGAACGTGGGGCGTGAGGGTTATTTCGGAGAAAATGAATTTCTCCCTCATCTCCCAGCTCCGAATTCCAGCATTAATTCTGTTGGATAGCATGGCAAAAGACTTACAAGGCATTAAGCTCCACCCTTCTCATTTCCGGTGCCCCTCGCACACCGGATATGGAGAGGGTTTACTAAGAAGCGCTTGGTTACCTTCATGTATCCCATCTTGTAATTAGTCGATAAAATTTAGTTTTGCTTTTTTCTCGAAGTAAAGCCCCATCCCATATTTTTTCCTGGCCTGGACATGTGACGATAGTGATTTCAGGGCTCACATATATATGCGAGAAAGAATGCTGGTAATTTCCCAATCAAATTCTCGTGAAATAGAACGATTTACTCTGATTTGGATTTCCCAACTACCACAGGGCTGGAAATTCATTCACATATGTACTCTCCTATCAATATTAAAGAGGATTATAATCATGATAATTGCATGAGAATGCCATCCTAACACCAATAACCTAAAGGTTTAAAGGAAAAAAGTGTGCATGGAAGCCTCGAAACAAGGATTTATACTAAAGAAAATGGCTGTGGGTTTTTAAGAAACTGAACTACGAATTGGAATCTCGTCACCGAGATCCTAGTGTCATGTACGCTGCCTTCTTTTTCCAAACCAAAAAACTCAACTTTTACACTACTACTCTGCGTATTTTCATAAATGCTAGCATTAAAAAATAAAAATGCAGAGATAGCAAATTAAACTACTCAATGCTACGACGCATAGTCCATCAAATAGATAGTCTCTGGAAGGAATTACGTCTTGATAAATACTACCAGTCTAGTGGCCTAATAAAAAGATCTATCATCTGCCCGAGCACAAAGCTACTCGTTATGAGGTACGGTACCACAGAAAATTGAGCGGCATTTCCCACGAATTTGTATGCATTTCAATCATCGAGTTCTACGAAGTTCCAGGCTTCATTTTCTCTTTTATCCCACAAATATACGGAAAGGGGCCTAAACATCTGCGTCCAACTTCCTGCAATGGATTACGCATTAAATAAATTTTCACAGATGCCGCATCCAAAAAAATACGCGCTGAAATCTCAGTTTTTCAGCGACTTGTCCCTTTTTTCATATTGTAATACGTATATATTATGCTTTAACCACGAGGGGGGGATGAATTATGCTATGAAATTAAAAAAAAATTCACGGTTGAAAGCCACCCTGTTGTGGATGCCGTGTGTTGAAGGGACATTTTCCTCACAGCGGTAGGGCTAATTGACGATGATAAAACTTCCACAATTCTTTACGAGATACGCATTTGTCTTCACCTTAATTCACGAAGATTTTCCAGGAGAGAGAAAGAGAATATTAACTTTCCCCTCCACATCACGTTTCTCCTTGTTATAAATGAGGATACAGGACAACAATTGAAGCGTCGAAGACCTAGAGGCTCCATTGGAAAAAAGCATCGCATCAGCACAAAGCGACTGCCTCCGGACTCGGAAAGACAAGGCGCGAAGAGGCGCTAACGCCACACAAAGAAAGCGCATTTCATTGCATTCACCTCTCAGCGGGGTCGGCAGATGAGGCGTAGATTTGGAGTAGAAACGAAATATTTTCCCACTCCAAGGAGTACGGAAGGCAAGACACTTTCCCCACATTCTTCCCAATAGCCCAACAGTGGCAGTGCATTCAGTTTAAACCCATTAATCTTTTCACGTGCGACAATCTCCCATCACGATGAAGATTTCTTAATTAAAACGCTGCTCTTGAAATGAAAAAATTAAAAGCGGGGAGGAGGTAAAAAATGAAGACCATGGAAACCCTGAGGGTGTCAAAGCTCCAAGGCAGGAGGAGTCCCCTTCTCCAACCTCGAGTCGCTTCTCCACCCCCCTCCACTTCCATCATCAACCATCCCCCCTCTCCCGGTCCTCCCACTCACTCTCACTATCATTTGACAGTCAACCCCTCTCTCCTCTTCTCACCCCTCCCTCGCCTCCTCCTCTTCCCCCTCAAGGCACTCCGACGATACCAAAACCTCTCTCTCCTCCTCCTCCTCGCACTCTTTTTATCACATTTTTGTTTTTATCTCTTAACTGACACCGCCGTCGCCAGCGGCGCAGCGGACGAGATCTATCACAACTTCTCCCGCGCTCGCCTCTATTCCTCTCCGCCTCCTCTGCCATACACCTCCACCCCATTCCCTTTTTCCCCCCTATCTCCTCTCCTCACACCTTTACTCACTTTCTCTTCCTCCATTTCACTCCAACCCGCCATCTCCTCTCACCTTACCCTTCCCTCCCGTTTCGCCTTCTCGATATATGCAGTCCCTTCTACTCGCCAAGCCCCCCTCTCTCTCTCCTTCCCTCTTTCTCACTTTCTTTCTCTCTAACCTTTTCCGCGAAGCCGTCTTACGCCCTTATCCAGGGCCGTGACCCGGAGGAGGTCACAGTGACAAATGGGCAAAGGTCGGTGGTCAAGGCGTTAAGTCCCGCTTCTCCCGGACTCGGAAGAGAGCCCTCGGATCAGAGACTTTATCCTACATCTAAAAGAAGCTAGGGATTTATAAACTCTGTCTTATTAATCACACATTTGGTTCCAGAATTGTCACAAGAGTTTAACTGTCCGTGGTAATGTGACTTGTACTCTCAAATCATGCGTGTAATATTGTCAAAAGATTCGTGGATCTCTCCATTTTCCAGGTTTGCGCCGCGTTGAAGGTCAAAGTTGACAGATCCAACATTGTCAAAAGATAACATAGGATTTTACCATTTAAATAATGAATTCCAGATGATGTGGGGCCATCAATAAATTACATAATGCTGATCATTTTTAGGCCCAAGCATATTGTCTACGACTACCTCCCGTGGTAGCCAATGGACTTTCAATGAGCCCTCTTGTATATGAATGATAATACATCTTCATTAATTACTTGTTTATTCCTCGAAACTAATAATTATTCACTCTCTATTATTCGTATAATATTTATTATTTGAACGAGGAATGAGTTCTAACGTATTTTTCTCTCAAAGTAATAGAAGGTTGGACCACATCCCCTTCCTTGACGATAGTGAATCGTTAAAGTTTTTCCCCTCCTTTAGCGTTTCTCATTTCCTCTGCGAGGAAATAGAGATCTATTTTCCGTCCGCCGCACAATACTTCATAAATTCGCCGTGATAAATGGAATCTCCGAACAAACCAGAACAGGAATGAAGGGATATATCGATTCGGTAGAGCCAATGCATTCATTCAAACTTTATCTTTTTTTCAAGAATGTTTTCGTTGTCGGTACTGCAAGTACCGTACTAGAATTCTGAATTCTTTCCTTTCTTAGATAAGTCTCACCTTGTAACTCCAGTGAATTTTCCAATCCAATAGAACCCATTTCCTCCACTGTTTCATCACAATTGAAAACATTTGTCACAAATCGTTGAAGGAATCTATCGAATCGAACCCTATCACAATTGGACCAATTGGAATCAGTTGCGGTTCGCTAGACCCGCATCTTTCACACACCATTTGTTCCCAGAATAAATGAATTCCACTCAGGGATTCCATTATAATTTTGCCGCTTTACCTTTCCATACCATCTCTAAAGTTTTAGCAGGGAAGCCCACAGTTTCTGCGTCACACTTTCATTCACCGAGTCCGAGAGTCTACGCGTGGCGCGGCACTCTTAACCCTCAGCGGAATGCCCAGGTGGTGCTGGCTATGGAGTCTCCTCCCACCTCCAACCACCCTTGCCAAATGAAAGTTTCGGAACAGGGAGAGTTCCGCGTCGAAAATCCTTGAGTGCTCGCCAAGTCCTGGCCACAAAGATGAGGCGCACAACCCCGCATTCACGGTGCTCAAGCCAAAACACTCCTAAGCCTTGAGTACTTCACGCGTCTTGAAGAGTTCAATCAGGAAGTGGCCGAAACTCCTTCCGGATTGCATGCGATTTGTTTTGCCAAACACGTAAGAGCAAGAGGTGCAAAGTACACTATTCAATGAAAATCTACCACGGGATCTATGAAGGAAACGATGCTCGAGCCTCCGACTAAGGACAAAATTATCTACATCTACATCTGCACGATACCCTGCAAGCCACCGCGAGGGTGTGTGGCAGGGGGTGAAGATCACCAAGCAGGCACTACCGACATGCAAACAAGCAACTATAGGGTCTCATGCAACTAGAATGTAAGTATCTGTAGTATTTATGGGATTAATACATGCACCATGCACTACAGACTACTCTAAAATATTTCCCCTACCTATCCCTTTGCTATGCTGCCTATATACTTCCGTATACTATATATATTATACTTCCGGATACTATATATATTATACTTCCGGATACTATATATATTATACTTCCGGATACTATATATATTACTCTTCCGGATACTATATATATTATACTTCCGGATCCCAGAAAAATCTCCGGGTTATACCCGAAAAACCAGAAATGAACACATAAGTTTGGCACATGGGCATTGAGAACTTCATTAATAGTGCCGCCAACAATTGCGAAAAGGTTCGTCGGGAAGTGTTTACACATCGGAATTCCCATCAGACGAATACTTTGAATGGGAAATGAGTTGACGGTAGACATCTTGCCACTTACACAGGATCCATGGGTACTATGTGGTCAATTTTGTAACCTATGTACCTTCCAAAAACTCCAGAAACTTCCAAAACTTCCAAAACTCCAGAACATATCCCCTTCTTTTTTATAGTCAAGTATAAAGTAAAATAAAGTCAGTCACATTTGAGTTTCTAGTTAATGGTTAATAGCCTGGATTTGAGAAGAACTATGCAACTACGCAAGAAGTATAACACTAAAGGAATGGCACTTGCTCCCAATCGGTAACTATATTGTCCTTTACGTAGTCCTATTGTAATGAGATAATAATTGGCAACATTCATAAGTAATCAACTGCGTCGTGTAGAGCCGGTACATAAGCGTGACTTTCTTTCTCCACGAGCAGTTGAAGAAGGAGTCGGTCGTCAAAAGCTTAAAGAAACATCTCAGTCAAGGACCAAATACTTCTATTTGCAGAAGGAAAATGTACTTTCGGTTGTGGAAAAATGCGTCGCAATCTGTGTCGGACATAATTCAAGAGGGTGTCGCACTCGCCGAGGTACATTAATAGTTTTGGGTTTTTAGGAGATCCAACGGCTGAGTTTGTATGGCACCGGCTAATCTAAGGCCTTAATTCTAGGGCACAAAGGAAAGAGTAGATGATGTTGTAATTGTTGAAGGCACCTAAGCAGCATTACCTTATCCCACAAACAAACGTTTATGCTGATGTAATACATTTCTCTTAAATCTGTGTACCTATTTATGGTATTTTTATTATAATTTCCGTTGATCTACACCAAACCTAAATTCACGACTGAAATAGAACAGAAAATAATAAAATACTCCATTCAAAAGCGGAATACTGAGCCCTCGCGCAAATTTTATACTAGCAGTAATACATACATATGGTGAAATCACCACAAAAAACACTTTCAAATCAAGAGAACACTCAGGCTTGGCCATCAAAGATGACGAAAACGGTCATCGAGTATCTGCTAACAAATAGAGCTATGCAACAGAGTATGCCTCTCAATAGCTTTAACTTCAAGAGCGGTCACTCGTTAGAAGTAGCTAAAAATCTTGTTTCAAGGTTATATACTCTCGCTTTCCGCCACTACTTATGGACCACTGCTTAGTGCTGCAGTTCAGTGGATTACTGCTCGAAGAATATAACACAATTTTGAACACACTGGAAAGGGTATGATTTGCAATTTCACAATGCAAGGCAATACAACAGGAAGCTCATTGTTCCCAAAAAATAAAATAAAATACATACCTCGGATGATGTCAAATCCAAGTGATCCAAATAGTCCAAATGATCCTTGATGGTTACAAGCAAGTTATTTTCATTCCATGTTAACTCTCTGGAGGACACTGCTTTGCTAAATGCGTAAATCAGGATGCCCAACCTTCATCTCCACATGGTTTGAAGTCTAGAAAAAAACAGGAGCTTTGGTTAAAATTTCATGAAATAGGAGATGTTTTGAAACCTGGAAGAAACACCATTGAGATCAGCGGTACATTCTATACGAGAATTTCATCTACCAGAAAATCTGAAAATTTACTTTTCACAGGATCTCCAATAATGCACTGACTCTGTGTAGTAAGTTACTTTAGTACTTATAAGTTGCATAGTCCATATCAAGTTTTCTCCTTTGTGATATGAATGCTGTAAATCAGCTAAGTAACTTAAATTTTAGATCAATACATAGTTAACGTAAATCAGATATAAAAGAAACGATTATCAATTCATACGAACGAAGACCACCAAACAATTTACAGTAAACCGGAAGGTAATTTTTAATGAATGTATTAATTACTTTTCACTTATCATTGACCCAATTCAAATTGATAACCTTCCTAGATAACCTTTGTCATAGGAATACATACCTACTCATTATCATGTGAATCTGCACTCGAAAGTTGTTCATATAAAAATAATAGAGCATACTTCTTAAGAGTAATCCATTCAACAATTCAAAAGTCAAAACGTGCATGATGTATCAACTGATTCAATTAATCAGTCTTCTACTTCCGCCGAGCCAGTAACCTGATTTATTGAGATCGTAAATTTAGAGTGAGTGCAGGCCAGTAGGCCAATAAATTGCTTTTACAAGTCTCCCCATCGGAAGGTACTCTCTGGTGTACTCTCTGCAGCGGAGAATCAAGGGAAGCGAACAACTCAATCAACCAACCCGCTCAGAAGGAGGTGCGTCATACATTCTTGAACTGGCCGGCGGTGAATTACTGCTTCAGCCATGAGGCTTTAAAAATTTTTTCAGCTCCAGCGGAAAAACGTGCGGCTTGTAACCGAGAAAAAGTGTAAAAAACGCAAGCGGTTGCTTGAAATGCTTTCATATTAATAGAGCAACGTAAAGCTATAAAAAAAGGTTCTCTATTTCTAAAAAAGAGTATCAGAAGTTGGTGTGAGTTGTTTTTCTGTATGTCACGCTACAGATTGAGGGATATATCACCATTTAAATATCTAATAGTTTTTGCGAAGAATGACTTAATGCAGAGAAGAAAATCCTGTTGATGGTCCCTCTCGGATATTATGCGAGACAATTTCTGATAGAATAAACATGATGCTTAGATAAAGAAAAGTTTAATATATTAGAAAAATAGGAGAGATAATTAATTGACTTAGTGAAAATCCATAATTACAATGGAATATATAATTTTCAGCGAATCTTCAATTCATGACGATTATTTTAACTACGGATAAGATTCTCAGTTAAAAGCAGAAGCCTGATGTTATTACGCTACAAGAGAAACACATTGGTAGATCAAAATTATATTCGCAGAACAAGACTTGACAACATTACATCACGAAACATCCACAAAAATTCATGAGAGTATTTTTAAGTTCATGGCTTGAAACTCGGATGGAAATTTCCATACAGGTATGTGCATGTGATATGGTTAGGATGTGTCATAGTGTCACGACTCACAAATATGCGCGTTGAATAAAAGAACTTTAATTATAATCCGATGTAAATTTTGATAGTAATCATGCCTCACGGCATTAATAGGTCGAATGCAAAGCCAACAATTTTTTTATGTTGAAGTTGAAAATGTATCAAGATTCAAAAATTAACACTTTCAGCGCTATATATTACATAAAACCTTATCGTTTAGTATCCCATTAAAGTCTTACGTAATTAAAGATAGCTTGCTTACTTCAATGACGCCCGTTGACAATTGAAAGCGGACGCATCAAGCGGTTCATCTATTTAGAACGCAAACATAAAGAAAAAAAAACAAACATGATGATCCAGAACCACGATGAATGATTGGCAGTATTACATGCACAAACCAACGACGAATTAAATTGGCAAATTTTGAGTATGCCGTAAAATGAGTATTTTTTTTTGGCAGCATGGACTATATTTTTGTCGATATCAGCACGACGCTCTGGAAGTCACCACGGTCAGCAACTTGCGTGACTGCAAAGCCCCGAGTGCATACGCACCGCTGCTGTACCTCATCGCTCCTCATAACTGTCACGCCACCATCTTCGCACTTTCAGCACCCCCCCCCCCCCAGCCAACCCCTTTCCTTCTGTCCCTTCTCTACCCACACCCCCCGCTCCGACGCAATATCTCCCCGCGCCTCCCCTCACTCAAGAAACACGGCTCGGATTTGTCGACCATCACTCCGAGTCGTCTCCGTCCGGATATTCCGCTCAGGACTCCTCCCTCTCCGGCTGCTGCCCCAACCCACCCCCAACCCTTCCGGACGAAGAATCCACTGCTCAGAACTCCCTTCCTTTCTCCCATTCTCCTCCTTTAACTCCATTCACTGCCTTCATCTCCTCCCCGTCAACTCTTTCTCTTCCGCAAATTCGAACACTGTCACTCGGAGGAATATTTAATTCCCTTCCTCTTTCCTATTCATTTCCCACTCTCAGATCAGGGTCTTCCTCCCCCACTCTCTCCATTCTCCGACCACGGATGTTCCCTTCCGCAGAGAGGAGGGTCTATCTCCCCCATTTTCTCCTTTCTTCCCCTCTCATCAGGCATTCCACCTTCTCGCCTCCTCCTCCCCACACCCAAAGAGAAAAGCCCTCCTCCCCCTCCCTTCCCTCACCTGGCACCCAACCTCTTCCCTCAGCTCCACGATCAAAACCCCTCGGAAGCCTTCCTTTACTTTTTTCTTCCCTCCTCCCCCCAACTAGAAATTCTAGTGCCCACCCTGTCCGTCCTTTCTCCCTTTCGTCAGATACCCTCTCTAGTGATTCTCACCACCCTTACTCTCCCATTCCTTCCTCCGCTGATTTATTTCAGTTTTCTTTTCGCTCTCCACTCAATATTCCTTCCCGCTGCCCATCCCCCTCCGCTCCCTCCCCTCTCTTCACCCCCTCCTTGATGGCCGCGTCTTCCCTCCCCACCCCCTTCTCCCACGTTGGAGACTCGCCCTTGCCCCAATCTCACCGTCAAATATGGACACTAATCCCACCCTCCGCCCGATTTCCACGAGAATCCGATTTGTGCGAACTTTCAGCCTCCAAGAGCAAGAACCTCTTACGCCGCCAATGCGATTGACAGCTTAAAGGAAAAAAATGTAAATTATGCAATAATGAAAAAGGAAAACCCTCGTTTACCCAACTTTTTTTCTCCTGGGAATTGAAAAATAAACAAATTAATGATGTGCACCTCAATAAGATCCAATCCCATGCAAGACGATCCATTTTTTATGCTTTTATCTGCGAGACGGAATTATTACCCTACGGGCATATCTTACCCCAATTCAAGTAATAAAAAAGCACAAGTTCGCGTCCATATTAAGAAGTCGGAAGATAGAACATAACTTTATAAGACTTTTTTAAGAAGACTTACACGTGTTGGCTAATTTATTTAATAAGAGCTACACAAACATCTTATCGTACAAATGTGGCATTATCTACTGCACATACTCTTATATCTCCTTTCAGTTCTCAAAAATGTTTTATACTAATAATTTCAATCAATTCTATTATTTTGAAGTTCCCATTTCTCACACGAGCTATACATTTGACAGCTTCACCTCATTGGCTGTTTCAATAATAGCTGGGGTTATTGTAAATATCCTTTGGCAATCAGGAACGTAATAGGTACGAATGTTTTGTACAAAACATTCGTGGAATGTAAACAGCGTCTTTCAAAGAAGTTGTTATCAACTAATTAGCCTGGAATAGGAGTGTACGACGACCTACAGCTAAAATGTACGTTTTATCAACAAAGAGAATACATCATGACATTATAATCAAGTTTGAATCACAGAATTATCTTTTTTGATGTAAAAGTTTTCCTTCCATGATATGCTATAAAATTTCATTTAAAAGCGTGTTACACAATTCTGTATTTCCAAAACTAAGATTTGATGTCTGATAGGAATTACGGAGTAATATTCGTCAAGGAATTCGTTACTGGTCGAATTCCACTAGAATAAAAAATAAATAAAACTGTATTTTACCTTGGAGGTGAGTAATATTTACCAATTTGCAAGTCAATTCATTTTCAGATATCAACATAACTGTGCATTACGCTATCAGCTATCGTCAGTGATAATCTCAAGAATAAGTTTTTTTACAATACTTTGGCCGAACAATATTTTATCATACGGCATTTCGCAACAAAACTCTTTTCCATAAAATATTTAACACAGAATTGTTGGCAGAGATAAAAATTATATATTGTGAATTTCATAGAAGCTTCTGATGTATATCTCAAACCGAAATCATTGCGTCCCGTTTTTCTTGAAACTTCGACCAGATAAAACCAGCTTGGTCAATTCACGCTTATTTTCTTAGAAAATCTTATTACCTCATCACACAACTGTATTCAGGTACATATATGAAGGCGCAAATATTCAAAAGCGTTGTCATGATACTTAACACTCATTAGCTTGTTCATTAACAGTAACTATTTGGAAAAGGTTAAAATGACAAATTTAATAATCAAAATAACATTTTACCAATGCTAATACTCTGCTCTATTCGGTATATAAGATGATTTGTGTGGCTAATTATTCGCATTTTATTGCATATAATATATTATGGACAAATAAAATTAAATTAAATCTTTCAAAGTGCATCAGCCCTTCTCTTTATGTGAGCACTTAGCATGAAATACATTACCCATAAAATAATTATTCCATGCGAAAAAACCTAATTATACTACAAAGAGATTAAATAAATCATTAAAACATTAATTTTACAATTTGACCATAATTTTAGCAATTTCATTATTTTTAATCAGACTCCAAGCAATTTCACAGTCGTAATTATGAGTTAAATATTGACCATTAACAAATAACTTAATGAAACCTGATTATTTTATTCATTTTATGCTTCATTGAACTCATTTTTTCGCGTGGGAGATAATCAATTCGAAACAGTCTTATTGCGTCAGAAACAGAGGAAAATTTTCCCATTTTTTTCTTTGTTTGGTTATTGGTCTGTAACAGGGAAGAAGTGTTTGTTCATAAGCCAAAATATTGCCGAGGAAACGTACTAGGAGTTTTATAGAAATATAGACTTAAACAACTGAGGAAGGAGAAATATTAACTACTTCTTAAACCACAATAGAAAATATAACTTCATAACCGTGCAATGCTTGGAAACAAAGACAGTAATAAGCATGGGTTTTTTAGCTCAATTTATAAAATCAATGGTGAGGGGACTAATGGGATCCGTTAATCTCTTAATCTTAGAGAAAGAATTCATCCACTTGTGGAATGCCCCGTCATTACTCAGCCAGGACCAATATAACTATCACGGCAGTTTGGATGAGAACGCATCGACCTAGCCACTCGAAGGTCACGCGTTCGAATTCCGTAAAGGACATGGATGTGGGATTTTCTCAGAGTGAAATTTATCTCAGACGATGCAAATATTATCTAGGTAAGTGTAGCTCCTAACCACCAAATCTCGCTATTTCTATCGATGTTTAATTCGGTTAAGCATGGTCTAAGAATATCAAAAAGCAGTTCTAAATATCATGTTAAGGTTGTTAACAAGAGATTTTATTTTATTTTATTTTATTTATTTTTCCACTACCACCGAAAACAGCGCAAGTGGCCTTTATATCGGGGTATTAACAAATGGCGCATATGTAACGTGAGCTTTAAATATTATACACATGCCACTCCAAGTGTTATACACGACAAAATGCAGCAAAGAAATATTTCATTGCTCTTAGTTCCCTCCCAATAAAACCCGAGGAAATGTAATATCTGCATTAATTTTCATAAAAGCTTTGAGCTTAAACCATTAGAACTTTGGGAAGTAAACAAGGAAACGTTGTTTAACCAGAAAGACTCACATGAAACCTGAGGCGATGGATCAAATTGCTAAAACAAACGAGTATCTTTGAGCGCCACAGGCTAGTTTCATGTGTTTACGTTACTACTCATCAGCAAGTTAGGCAGCCACATTCTCGGGCTGTAAACAATACTTTTGCCAACTTCTGCAGCGATGATGATACCAGGATATTTAATTCCCTTTCTCGGGGATAAAGGAATTAGATGTTAACTCCAAAGAACAGCGGATGGAAGCGAAGCATTAAATTTTCCTTTATTTTTCTCGTGTCATATCCATACAGAAGAGTTCCTATTACAGCGAATCCTATCGACAGAAGTTATACTCCGGTCGGAAGGGCAACATGAAATTGCCATAAATAGAATGATATCGTTAATCCTTGGAGATAGTGGAGGCGCGAATCGAAACCATAAAGGTGGCATTAAATTATTCCTTTCCCCATTGAAGAATGGATAATTTCGTGGGCGATTAATCGTTAGGGCACTAGGATTTGGTTGAAAGGGATACGGGAAATTTATCGGTCAGCAGGGGATTATAGGTTCTACGTTGCAGCTTCAGACCTCAACACCGGCAAAATTGAACTTCAGCAACGACAGAACAACGTGATTTGTGGCTAGAATCATCCGGATCGAACACAATCGAAGTTGTGTCCACCATAAAGAGCTGCATTTCCAAATTTCGACGAAGCGTAAGTTTTCCTGCGGCCATCGCTGGTAAACTTTAACAGGGTCGCAACTGGGAGCGCGTCCACTAATGGAAAACATCTCTACGCATATGTGAGATGCTAATTGAAAGCGAATGCATTTTGGTTGTTGTGGAAAGCCCTCCGGCGAATATGTTTTCGCAACGCGCTCATTCAGTACGTCGCGGAAAAAAATTAATTTCCCTCCACTCCCCTGTATCCGTTTTTGGACCTAGCCATCGGTATCACCAATATAGCTAAAATACACCCATAGGGCTACCACATGCGGAAGTGCTCTGAAAACCCAGCCCATCAAAGAATATAGAGCCAAATTTTAATAAACAGTCACATGTAAACGCTTATTTAAGTAAGCCAGATAAACGCAAGAATACATGCCAAACGAGCTTCTACAATAGTGCACTGTAAAGAATCAAAGCATGAATGACATGAAATTTTTTCAATACATGAAATGGGAGCGCGATGCCTCCATTTTTCAATGAGAAATAGGAAAATCAGATTATATCTATAAAAATACAATGAACATTTTTGTGGCAATGTCGGCTGTTGAGTTTATTTTTCCGCGCATACAAATTCCATAAGTTAAATACAGAATTATTAAATTCCACTAATTCTAGTATGCATTGATGCTCACTTCGCATATTCACTCTAAATTAAACCCCTATTTCTTTTCTGCGCATGGCTTCTCCTATCACATTTACCCACATACCTATTTCAATTTACGAGTACCTTATAAGACTTTTACCAAATTTGGGTCAAGGTGGTAGTCACAATTTGACTTTACTACTTGATAATGAAATCCATTGATGCCCCTCTAGTAGTGAAATTCACCAACATTTTTTTTTTCACAGCGTATGTGAATGGGTCCGCAGTAAACCATAAGCAGAACCCATCATGGGTCAACAATCCTAGGATTGGTTTGACGCGGCCCTCCATTCTATTCTTCTATCAACCAACCTCTTCATATCAACGTAACTCCTCTCTTTTACATCCTTCACCACCCGCTCTATATAACTCATACGAGGTCTGCCTTTTTCGATCTTTCCGTTCACTTTTCCCTCGACGATTATCCTCATTAGGCCATCGTGTCTTAAGATATGGCCAAATAAGTTTTCTTCTTTTCTTCAAATAAGAGTCTTCTTTTTAGGGTTTTCAGTGGGCATCTTTTTTCTCCCACTAATCTCAAGGCTTCTTCGTTTGTCACTCTGTCGATCAATTTTATCTTCAACATGCTTTTTATCACGTATTGTATTGAATCGTCACCACATTTCATATCTTTCCAGCCTTGACTTCTTCGCCCCTGTTATCGTCCATGCTTCGCGGCCATACAGTAAAATTCTCCAGATCTATGTACTACATGGTAGAATATACACAAAGCACAGGATAGATAGAGTGGAAAAGATATTTAATTTATTATACCGATACTTGGAAAATGGAGTACACCTCGCATCTCTTGCACCAGGATATGGACCTTTCTCTCATGTGAGAAGCGACGAAAGCCACCGGTTGGAAACTAAAATCCTACTCACTCGTTCTCCTTCATCCGGGCTTCGAGACCTTCAAATGAGGCATCTTCAACTAATAAAGTAAAAACCTTCCTTAGATATACTACTGTCCACAATTTATTTTTAAAAAGACTACACGTGTTTCGACGCTTAACGCGTCATCATCAGGTCTGATTGTCGGTGGCGAGCAAGAGGCAGTCTCGGAGACGGCGATAGTCAAATCAGACCTGATGATGACGTGATAAACGTCGAAACACGTGTAGTCTTTTTTCAAATTAATTGTGAACTGTACTATATCTAAGGAAGGTTTTTACTTTATTAGTTTAAGAAGCTGTTCCAACAAATCTCGCCTGACACGGTTGAATTCGAGGCATCTTCACGTGAACAGGGGAGGATTCCAGCACAGGGATATCCAGCCAAACACTCCCTCCAGTTTAGCACCCTTCCGCGGTACATCCCTTGCGGCACCCGCACGATATCTTTGAGCTGGCAACGTCGAGACTGCCTCTTGCTCGCCACCGACGATTTTTCCTCCCCTTCCGCCCACGCACTCTCCACCGTGATCCACCTTTTTCTCATCGTGCCGAAAATGACGTCGTGTCCCGTCTCCTCACGCTCCAGAGGCTTCTATGACCCGATCCGATCCATCGCGCCTCCATCAGCTCATCCCCCATGAGCCCCCCCTACGTTTTGGCCCTCGGCGAAATTTCATTCGCCCTCTCTCCAGGTCGCCACACTATTTTCCCTCGAGAGAGAGAGAGAGAAAAGAGAGAGAGCTCATTCCACGCCCCCACGCCCCGAACCTCTGACCTCCCTTTCTCTCTATATATCCCTCTCGGTTCCCTCGCCGAGCCACCCCGCCGCCGCGTCTCGCAAAAGCGTTCCGCCGCCACCACCTCGACCCCTCACCCCGCGGCGCCCCTTCCCACACCCGAAGCCGTCAAAAATCGAATCGATCTCCTCCTTTTCGGACCGCCCCTCGAAGCGAAGCAGCATTCCTTCCCTCCCATTCCCGCAAGCCCGCCTCACCTTCCACCGCTCCCACCTCAATGGCCTCCTTACCCCCTTGGTCCACGCAGAATTTTCAACGCCTTTGGACGTAAAAGCATAACTTTGAGAACCAGCTAGGTGCGCCAAGAGGTATAGAGAAAGACGACGCGAAATTCAATTTTAAAATCGAGGTAAATTTCGTAAATGTAATTTCCATGGATCTGCGATTCAATTTACCTTCTGAGGGGAAGTAAAACTCGGGTTTCAGTTCGCCTCCATTGGGGCCTCTCAGGTGAAATCGCATTCCTTCCCTCCCCTCGCCCCATTCCCGCAAGTCCACCAAACTCCCCACTCTCGACACCCTTGAGCCCGGTCCTCGCAGGATAAGAGGCCCTCAAACGCTAGGGCGTGACTTAGAACCAGTTACATACAATCTGACAGAAAGAGAGAGAGAGAAATATATTTTTAAATTGTTAACGTTTTTACGATGTATTTTCCAATTAATCTCAAGCTTAATTTGCCCTCTAAGGAGTAAATATGCTCTGATTTTTGGTTCTGCAATTATTCAGGAAATATCGCACGGTCTAAAGTATTTTTAATCCTCAGAGAAACACAACATCTAAGACCAGGATGAGATTTGATACATTTTGATTGCCATGCCAATGCATTACCTACTCTACATGGTACCTGCATCACCGACTACCGCGGCTCTAATACCATTTATACCAACAAACCATCTTACACATAGTAAAAAAGAATATGATTCAACTTTTCCTGCACTTCATATAGTATGAGCATGCGTATAAAATAATTACACTCTTTGAATTACATGTAGGCATGCTGAGAAGCATAATTTCAATACTAAAACCCAAATAATTTTCCCTTGCAACATCATTTTAAGGCAAGTTTTCCACGGAATAAATTACGCATAAAACTTCACTATTTTATAATCCATCCCTCTCATTTATATCAAAGTTCTAACTGCAATAAAATGATGTAGTTTCGATGTATTTCTAGGAAACAGAAAATATGTACATCCAAACTAAATTTCTGAAGAGTTAGTTCATACTTTGACTTCGGATCTGATGTTGATTTCCAAATTCTTCAAACGATTCCGACAACTCAAGTTGTTGGAAGGGATACGTTGGGACCACTGAGATCTACGAAGAATCCTCGAGCGTACAGTTTGCACACACAAAGTGTAGTGGGGTCACCTTCTCCCTTGCCCGTCAAGCCTTCACCCTCTCTCTCTATCTCTCTCCCGTCATCCTTTGGCCGGCAAAAGCGAGCTCCTCCGGCGTTCTTCCACGCCGGACGTCAATCCCACGCCTCTCCCAGAAGCACGCGCACTTACATGTGTGTGGGAGCAGGCGCGTGTGTTCGGCGACCGTAGACGTCGCTCGTGGCTGGCTCCACCCTTCCGCACACATTTCACCCGTCGAGAGCGGGTGGATTTACCGGAGCTTGGGCGACCACATCGTCTCGAATCCTCCTCGCCTCCAGCCCTCTCACACCCTTGAGCACCATCCCCTTTCTGGTGCACCCTCTCTTTCCCCGATCACGAGCACTGCAATTACTATAAATCGAGCGTGCAACTTTACATGACTAAATGCCCCATTTTAATCCGGTGAATACCACGCCTTCTCTTATTATTTCTCAATTTTTTTCGAGTCTTCTCCTAATTAGCAAAATTTTGAAAACAACGTGTAAATTTCTTGCCGCATAATTATCCATTCCCGCAATCTTCAGTCTCTGTCAATGTACCACCACTTGTCCCTGTTTTACTTCGTATAATTTTATGCCTGGCAAAACGACATTTTTGGTGTCAAGAATACTCTCTTTAATTAATTCACCGAGTTTTCTCGTTTCTCTCAGTAATTTCCAAAATTTTACATGCAATGCATCATTGTTGCAATTCATAACTACTCGTGCCGCACAGAACAATTTCTTTAAAATTACCATGGATTGTGCGTGTTTTACTTTGAACAATTAGGTGCCGCCTCTCCTTCACATGTTTTTGTTTTAAACTATTTCTCTAAAGTTTCAATCATTTCTCTTTTTCTTAGTTTGAAATATGTGTATACTTATCACACATTTTGAGACATAGTCATAGATGTGTTATTTATATCTCGTAATTATGTACAGTCACAAAGATAAGAGTTCTGCCCAAGTACCCTGCTTCTGTCTTCCGGTGACAAATATTCAATTCCACTCTTGCTTGGTGTACCTAATATTTTTGATTTATTTATAGGTTCCCAAGGTATGCGGAGTTATTTAATGTTTGTTTGGATATCACTTTATTTTCTGTGAATAGTTCGATGGCATTTTTACCACAGAGAGGCTAATGCAGTCACTCTTCCTACCCGTTGTCTCACTCTGAACATATTATTATATATATCTTAGAGTCATGGAAATAAAACATATGAGATAAAAAGATCATCAAATTCTTCGTTTTAGAGAAACTCAATAAGGTAAACGACCAACAACTGAACTTATTTGCACCATTTCATGCATAATGTTGGCATGTAATTTGGTAGAAGTAAGGATTTTTTATAAAACGGGGAAGGGTCTTGTGAAAGCCGACATCGGCATTAGCTTTCTGTCATCAAAAGGCGCCAAGGATTTCAACGATCTATCCAACGATCCGAATGCAGACTGAGGCTTAAGTAGTTGCGTTGGTGTAGCAGTTACGAACTGGCCTTCCACCCCGAAATTCAGGGTTTGTAACCCAGCTATAGTAAATATTGGCCAACCAGCTCCTACGTGAATGTATTCTAGAGAGCATTTGAATTTAAAGCACCGGCTGTCGGATGGGACGTTAAGCCGTGGTCCCCTCGGTTTTGCTAAGAACAGGCTAGTGCCGACGCCGAGTTTCTCTCCACCCTTCCTCCTTACATTTCCTATCCTTTCCTTAGACCTCTCCTCTCGGTCTGAAATGCGGGTAGATACATGGAACCTCAGATGAGAAAGGGATCGGGATGCTACTCAATATCTCTACCGATGCTGGGATTAGACACCACAATGTCCTCCGCCCCAACCCGATCGCAATGCTTTCTCTTCTCCTTTCGGTTCCGAATCCGACTCTAAAATCCCGAAAGAGGCGAGTAGGAATTTGGTCATTTTATTGGCCAACGCCTTTCGAGCCGATAGCCCCTGAGGGACGCGATTTGGTGCTGTAGCGGCAGGAGAGACCGAAGTCGACCACGCATCCGCGATGCCAGCACCAATTTCATAGATACTCATACATGCAAAAAAAAAGCAATGCATGCAAGTCACACCTTGATTTAAACATGCACGAAATTAAAAAATACTATCGACCTACTCTGAATATTACCTCTATAATTATTACCGATTTACGCGATGTCTAATGCTCTGATGTTCAATCGAATCAAAATCGTACGTGGATACATTTAGAGACATAGTCATAGATGTGTTATTTATATTTCGTGATTATGAAGAGTCACAAAGATCAGAGTTCTGTCAAGATCAAGAGTTCTGTCCAAGTACCCTGCCTCTATCTTCCGGTGACAAATATTCAATTCCACTCTTGCTAGTTTGGTAGTTTGATTGGTAGTTTGATTGATGAATTGTTAGTTGCTAAACTAAACCTGTAACACCCCATACCTTATGTGTTTTATATCACACGCCAATAAGGCTGAAGGTTATTAAACTCTACCCTCACCAGCTAGATCCGGTTGAACACATTGGATCTCACAAAAATTATAGCCAGTGCTGCCACAACTATTCAACCTCGGAGACAAAGCCCTAAATATCTCACACATCCCTACAGGATGTTTCACACACAGTGACATCAGAAATGTTTATTCCAAAAAGAGTGAAGAAGAAGCGCAACCGCAACTGCCAAATTATGAATTTGAGTATCTTTCACTAATTCACGGGAACCATTAAGAGCAATTTTATTAGTTCTCATGATAATTTTTTTAAATCGGATCATATTTTTCAGTATGCCCAGACTGATTTCCTAGAAAAAAATCGAGGAGGAAAAAAGATGTACAGACCTAAAGAACTGTAAAAAAAAGCCGTTCTAACGAAACACATCTATTGGCACTTGAAATTAAACCAGCTGTTAGAAAAAAAGAAGCATAACAGTGCCTTTATGGATATACAAATACCGCAGGAAAGGGAAGGGAAAAGTCATTTGAGATGTAGGGTTAAAAATACTGATGAAAATAAATGCGTGAAAGTACGTTCTATTAGTACAACCCACCACTTAATGTGTTCTAACAAGTGTAGGGAGAAGTGAATATCATATAATTTATGGGAAAAAAAGAAGGGATACCATTGTCAGAATCATCATAAAACAAGACAGTCTCATAAAGGAAGTCATCGAGGTAAAATAGAATGGTAAGCATAGTGGAGAAACTCCAAGTAGCGATTATAGAGTGCAAGTAACGAGTTGGGCCAAAGGAAGGAACTATGTTAAAATGGATAGGTTAGACAACAGTACATCAAGGGAGACTCGTATCCATCCCATCTTTGATCGGTGAGCATTGAAAATGAGAATGGAAGTATACAAACACTGCAGATTTATTCCAAGAGATAAAGTTATGAGGATAAGAAATTAATACCTGTAGTTGAAGAATCCCTGATAGTTGGAAATGAAACGTTGCGTTGCAAATTCCATTCACGCACTTTATTAGTATCGACCATGGTTTCGACATGTGAATGTCGTTATCAAGGTAGGGATATAAGAATATTGCTTGAAAAGAATGGACTTGTATTCTTTTGTACCTTGATAATGACATTTACATGTCGAAACCATGGTTGATATTAATAAAGCATGTGTATGGAATCTACTGTGGTTCCACAAAGTTAAGCCTCAAACGTTAAACTGTATCCCTGATAATGATTGAGTTGATAGAAAGCCTAAATCCAAAGCTTTTCCATTGAAAGCCAATAAACACTCGAAAAATAATATCGAAAAGTAGTTTCAGTCTACAAATATTCATTGAATGAATTAATGAGCCCGTTCTCCTTTTAGCTCTGACTGGGATACCCGAAGATAAAAAATCAACTTAATGCAGGAAAAAAACATCCAATCCCATCCACCCATCCCCAGAATTAAGTTAAACATTTTAGTATTCCAGGGCAAATTTGTATCGAGTTCTATTTCTTCTCGTTTCATAGCAGCAAAAAGCACATTGTTATATTTTATACCTCTTTCTCACAAAGCAATTACAAAAACTTAATCGTGCAACAGCATTATACATTTCATTAACCCTGGATAAACACATGCCGAAATCGAGGGTAGTTCTTTTTCATACGCTTCATTGGCCTCCGTCAACACAGGGATCCCGACAAAATTCAATCTACCGAGCCCAGAGGAACCTTTCGAAAGTAAATTGCAAATCATTATCACAGAGGAATGGATTCTCTTAGCGAGAGAATCGGTGATTCAATGGTGTTCAATTTACAACGTTGATCACGAAACTCATAGTGACATTCCTATCTCTCAGGGTATTCTGTAAACTTTATTGGCATTGTCATTTTAAACTAGTGCGCTGATACTTAATGCCTATCTCGATTAAGCCGATGGAAGTGTGCGCAGTTCACAATTGCGGTCTACATAATACCTATCGCGCTCCTCTCCAGAGCACGTACGTATTTTTACTGCTACATCCGGTAAAGTAACGCACTCGGGAAAATTGTACGCTGGGAAACCAATTTGAGCGGAGTTATTTGGATTCCATTCGACAGTAGATTTTATCGAGGCTCTCGCTGTACTTTACCGGCCACAATTTTTCTTCCGCGAGACTTGTGCTCTCCACATCGATTGAAATATTATTTTCCAATTTCAAGCGATCCGATTTTCAACGCAAAACGGCTTCGTCCTATTCAAGATTAGTCTGATACCAACTTTTTTTACTCATACGCAATTTGCGACACAAATTACTAAATAACGCGGAATTATTGTAAAACTTACGCAGTTGTGATTTGAAATGTAGTCGATTACTTTGACAGAAAAGCTATTGGGCAAAAATTCACTTTATCGATGTATTTCATTCCTGAGCCTATTTTAAAATCAATCAAATTCTTGGTAAAAATATTAAAATCAGACATTGTGAATTCCACTATTCAATTGAAAAACATGCATAATAGAAATAATGAAATATTAGAATGGACAGATTCAATTACCTTCCTCAAATAGCTTAAGATTGTTTTAAAAAATACGGGACACACGCTGTTTGAAAATAGAATTGGAAAATGATAACTCTAAATAACTTAGAAAATTTCCAACGCTCTCCGACTGTTTGTAGAGAGAAATGAAACCATTTACCCTATTTATGATAATTATAAAGGTATCAATACAGTATGAATATGCACCTAGTGCATATTGGTCACATTTAGCCGCAACAATTCGCAATGAACATGCTACTCCACAAAGATACTTGGTCTTGGTTTGAAAAAATGCGTAAAAATTATGAATAACTACATAATCCAGAGGTCCATGTTTACAATAAGGTTATGGACTACCTTTTGTTAACATTAGACGGTTTAGGTAAAAAAATTAATACTGTAACCGTAGTTTAATTTAAGTAATCCGCATCTAAAACGGCATTATAACTGGCTAAAACTTATGATACGCTGAAAAGGCCCACCGCGGTGTTGATAGAAATGTGACGTCACAAGGCAGTATCGTCCATTTACCTTGCCTATTGAATAATAATCGGGGCAATTTCGTTGCTTATTGTACTCAGCAAAATTTTTGAAAACCTAATGCAATGGCTATGAACTTTTTTTGTACCAAAATGTTTCCACATCAATCAGTATCCTGGAAAGAGTTTTTTACTCCTGTGCCAAAAGCCGAAAAAAATGATTAAGGCTGCGTGAGGAGATATTCCAGATATTTGTCAACAATAGACTGTTTTGACGACCATTTTGACCTACTATAAATCCCTGTTTATAATATTTCAGTAAATTACTACGACTACATGGATACATTATCTATTTAGTAGTAATTTGGTATTAAAATATAAATAAATATACAATAGAATGTCGGAAAATTGAATGAATTGCAGGTTTAACTTAAACTAAAATAGTTTAAGTTCTATATTTAAATGATAGACTACATAATATTTATTTTTTGAAGTTACAATCAATATCCCTAAGTGGACTGCATATTATTAACAAAAACCTCGCCTTCTTTACGCATTTGTCATTGAAATGGAAACAAAAATTCTAACTATGTTTTTAGGGGCATATAATTTTGTCTTAAACTCAGAGATGAAGGCTTCGCTATTCAACGACGAAGAGAAGGTTACTTTTCCAGAGTAAATGGCCTGAAATTCACAGATTTGACACCACTGCTTCCTATTCTAAGAAGCGTACCTCGTATTACGTTTCAAAGTACTTGATCAAGTAACTAACATCTGCCGTTAAGCACGATGAGCCTTTGTGGGAAATCCGTTGCTCATTTAATGCTCATAGATTTTAATTCTACCTCAGAGTCGGAAGAAAGCACACTAAGGAAAGGAAGTTGTGTTATCGAGTCATTACAGACTGCATATTGTATAATATAAAGCTCCATCTAGGTTTCACTCGATATTGGTATGGGCCCTGGAAAATTATGCCCCTTCATGAGAGGCATATACTTTGTGAGGATGTTCGTGAATCTCTTGAGAGGTTAAGAAATATTACATACGTTGTTTCGGGTATAAATAGAGTTCATCTGTTTCTCGAGTTCTAATAATGAGTTACATATGGGGTGGTGTATAGTAAGTACAAATATATAATACTTTTGACTGGATTGCATTGCATGGGACACCAGGCACTTTCTATGCTCTCATAGGAAATGTCTCCATTTTGATAACTATTTTGCTCTTAACTACGATACTTACTCCCCCTCCCAGTGGAATTTATTGATCTCTCCAGCATGCTTCAAAATTTAAGGGGAAAATTTTACTGTCAGCAATGCGAATCGTTAACCAAAACTTGGTTCCTATAATGGCAATAAAATAAATAATCTTTAGTACGTGGTGAAATTCATATGCTCCTCAAACTAAGTCAGTTAACTACTATCACTAATAAAAATATTCGAATAATATAGAAAGTAACCGTCTGATATCATAATATCTTTTCCTACCCTCATTCACTCATGAAAATGTTATGAAGCACTAGTTATGGAATTTATTAATTCTTTTATTAAAGGAAAATTTAAAGTAATACATTATATTCTTTATTTTCCTCTAGAATCAAATTTTTTACCTATCCCCAAATTCTTGAGAAAATATCATTAAATAACTAAATTAAACTGAACTAATCATTAGTTCCATTAAATTCTCGTGTTTTTTTAAATGAGACTATAAGACGAATAATCATGTAAAAACAAAAAAGATTTTTCTTATATACTATTTTATTTTGTATGAAATTAACGAACTCTCATTTGCAGAATTTAGGCGTCCAAAAAATATATAAATTATGTCATGTCGCACGAAATGATCCGCGATTATTAATTATCTTGATGAAAATATCATTTAGGAGTAATTATGAGGAAACCTATGGAGTTACACAGCTGATTTTTTTCCCTTGTGATTACTATTTTTTGTGTTAAGAATCGATCCTTTTCCTGTTTATAATTTGAAAAAAATTTACACTTGTGACCAAATTGTAATCAGGGAAAACTCGAGGCACGGAAAACAAGCAAAACTCATATGATAAAAATTTTTCGCATAACGACAAAACGGAAGAAATTTACTGTCCGGAACCACAGTCCTATTTGAGGTGGGAATCATTGAAGCGAGTAATTCTCTCTTATACCAACCAACAAATTGGATCATGCCAAGCCACACTCCGCAGCGAATAGGATACACGAGTGCCCACAAATATTTGAAGAACATTACACGGATATCTCATGCATTACTCTTATAAATACAAGTTGAAATCACCAACTGTTATTGACTGAGCTAACATCCCACTCTTAAATAAAGGCCTCAAAATCCGTTAAATATAGCGCATAGCTATATTTCAAAATACCAAGGAGAGGTAAAATATTAACCTCGCCTCTGAATATTCCAGCCAGGCAGTGACTAGCACGGGCTACATTGAGAGAGATACGCTCCAGCTAGGGAGTTCCGACTCACCTTCATCCCGAAGGGGGCAGCCCGCCCGCCCCTTTGTTTCCTTGGGAATCCGCCCACCGACGGGAGGGTGCAAGGGGGGATGAGAGAGAGAGGGGGGAGGGGGAAAACGGAAGTCGTATCCATGGCTACGAAGGTCCTTATCGCACGAGCAGACGAGCCGAGCGGAGACGCCGCGTGTTCCGGAAAGGACGGTGGATTCGCGTCGAGAGTCGGAGCGAGGGAAGGAGTGAACAGGAGGAGGAGGAGGCCCTGTCGAATGACGAGGCCATCGAGACTTAAACATTGCGCAGCATTGTACGGTTTTTAAGGGTTGAAAGAAGAATGGGAGGAGCTTGATTGCGTGTTGTTGGAGCGGATAGGGAAGGGGGTGCGGGCGGTTTGAAATGCAGGGTTAACCAGTGGAGGGGGCAAATGTAATAAATGACTACGCCATGACCCCAAGAGTTCGTACGGCGAAACCGTAGTTTAAAAAAAAGTAGTCTTGGTTTCGATATGCTCGGATATATCGCAATTGCAAAGACACAAGCTTATGACACCAATGCAATTCATAGTTGAGAAATATAAAATTGAAGCTGGGACATTCAATTCTTAAAATATAATTTACATCACTTGCAGTTTCAGCTTGGCCTAGAATTTCTCCAATTTCTCCAGTGAGATTAGTTTTTCATTTACCAAGTTCCACTCTCTATGGACTCTTCTGAATTTTTCTTTTTGTACATACGTTGTCCCTTCAGTCCATTCAGCACTTTCCATTTGCCTCCAAGCTGTCCGTCAAGCCTTCTCTCTTGCTCGCCCATCGTTCTACAATCCAGAACAGCCTTCAGTAAACTGTCGCCTTTAATTACCTTTCCCATCCAACTAATTTGCCTCCCCCTACGCACTTCGCAGCCTCTTATCATTGCCATGTCCAATGCACCATTATCATTTTCTCTTAACGTCAATCGTTCTTTCGCTATTCTTCCTCACGCCTTAAACATTTCCAATCTCTTTTCATCCCCCCTCGGCATGATCTTTTTTTTTCAACCATTTTATACCATGCAAACTTATATTTATGCCACACACCTTTATAATGGCATGCAGGGTATTATGCAGATCTATTTATTAACGTCTCTACCGAGAGCTTCCGTCTCAAATTCCCTCCAATCAGTAGCTCTTATGCCTTCTTCCACCGTCGCAACCCTATGAAATATATTTGGTACATCATCCAATATACTTCCCAAGAAACTAAACTCCTCGCTCTGCTCCTAATTATATATTTAATTTTGGTTTATTCTGCAGAGAGAATTTCATGGTCTAGCTTCCATATGTTAAATAATCCCTTTCGATGACTTCCGTATAGATAACGAATGTATCTAGCAGTGACTGCTACCTGAATGTTTAACAAAAGATTGGTCCTTCATTAAACGTAGGGCTTTGGGCCTGAGTCGCGGGTAAAAAAGCAGATGAAGAATCTTTGGATACCAGCAAAAGTCCTGGTGGAGCATTTTCTAAATATGATACAGCAGTTTAGGTAAAGGTACTCCACCCCAAACCACGAATGTATAAATTTAGATGCACTGCCCCTTTCCCATCAAACCAAACTCTAAGTTAATTAAAGGAGCAGCAAGGGAAATTTATAAACGACCGCAATAATGGTGACAGCCTTGCTGTCTTTTGAATCTGTGGTTTCCTCGGCGTTTATCCACGATGGCAACGGCTTTCGGGCGTTCCTCCACGCCTGGGTGTCTCATGGTGACAACAGTTTCTTCAGCCATCCTGCTGACGTCTTCAGGTCTTGAGACACCCTGACGCGGAGGAACGCCCGAAAGCCGTTGTCATCACGGATAAACGCCGCAGAAACCACAGATCCAAAAGACAGCAATACCTACCTCCCATTGCTGAGCACACATGGAGTGAGCTATCTCCTAGCATGGCTTTCGAAGACGCGAAACTCGAGGCCAAAATAGTCGATACCTCCCTGTGCTAATCATTAAATCTGGTTAGATGGCGAAATGCTCAAATACATCAACACAGTAGATGAAACTAGACTTTCTTGCGCATAGTAGTGGATTTTCAAGAACTTTAAAAACAAGCGCATCCAAATAAAACGGAGGCATATACGAGAAAGGACAAAAGTTCATTGAATAGAAAAATGAGTAATTAATTAAAATGCATTATGATTTGTTGTTAAAACTAATATTTTTATATTTTTTTAGATGAATTATACTTGACGAGAGCGAAAGGTGTTTGAAGCTGACTTATATCTCGAATGCCCCCAGCCATGAAGAATCTTATTGGAATTCCAGCGAAAATGTCGTCCACAATCATGAACCGATGCGAAAAGAACTCGAAAAATCTTACCATCAGATCTACGCTGCGCCGTTAAAGCCCAAACTAAAACACTGAATAGATGGGTATAATAGATGAGTAAAAAGTGAATGAGTAATGGCATCATCTATCGCACATTCATATCGCTACATGATGTCACATTGCATACCGCATCGCGAAATATGAATTGTCCGAGCATCGCACGTCATCCTTGCATCAATGATAGAACTGTAACGCAACGGAACTCTAATCGGATTCAGATCGCCAGAACGGCATCACATACTAGTACCAATGCCCCAGCTACCGGGGGAGATCAAAGTATAGGATAGGAAGGGATGGGAAGACTGGACCTTGGGGTAGTTGGAGATGGCGAGATGAGGGAGAAAGCATCGCAGTCACCCCGATAACAGCGTCCGCGGAGGAGAGGAGTGCGGGGAAGGGAATCCGGGGGATGAAAGAGTGGGGTCGCAACGGCTGAGAACCCATGCCCCTCCTCTCGTCCAATAGAGGGAACCGGACGCGTGTCCAACCTTCAAAACCTCTCTTAACGACCAACCCTCCCCGTGCCACATTGAAAAAAGAACATCCCCCTCCCATTCCACTTCTCCGCCATCACGAGGTCGGACTTTCTCTCCACCATCCTCTTTGATACGTGACTGGGAACTCCTGGGGGTCCTCGGGAATCTGGCGATCTTCTGCCTATTGAGTGCTACACACACGCCTCCCATTATGAAAATATCCCCGCCTCCCCCACGAGAACGCCAGTGGAGGGAAGACATTCAAGTCCAATCTGGATTTTGCCCGCTCGGTACCGAACAAGGGCCCTCCAACCGCTAGCATTCCGCCCAACTCTTCACTATGACACGGCCCGGAGAATTCAGGAAGTACCAAATTACTACTACTTGGAAGGGTGGATTCCGGAAAAAAACGGATTTGCCCAGCAATATTTTTATTGCTTTTAACCAATGCTATTTTCGAAAGAGATGCATGTTTTTTTTCACTTTTGAGGTAGAAAATCTGCATAGGATAGGAGGGCCTTTTTCTAATTACAAGCGAATAGTGTAAGCTGGTGGAAAGGTCTACGAGGAATGAACTCATGTATTCCGAAACCGGGCATGAGGTGGCTGAGAAACCTATATTTGATAATTACATAAAACGTAATTACCATCATCATCATTGGTCAACAATCCTAGGATTGGTTTGACGCAGCTTTTCACTAGATTCTTCCATCGACCAACCTTTTCATTGTGACGAAATTCTTCTCTTTTACACCCTTCACAACCGGTTCCATGTATATCATAAGAGGCCTGCCTTTTCCATTCTTCCCGTTCACTTTTCCCTCGACGATAGTCTTTATCAGGCCATCATGTCTCAAGATAGATATAATTACCATTACATGAAAATAAGATTCATCCCCACAGATTAGGTACATAAATGAGTAATAAACGTTTCCGAAAAACACATTACAATAAAAATATTCACTGAAGTTATATTCTTTTTGAAGCAAGTCGCACAATGGGGTCGTTTGCCATGTTTTATTTATTGCCGAATCTGATAGAGTTTGTAAAATAAAAAGACTCTTATTGTTCCGTTTTCCGATCCGTCGAGTCGTTCTCGAGTTATGAGCGGCGAAAAATTGATGTGTTTAACCCTTTCGAAAAAGTGGGTGTGCAAAGGACACGCACATCATCAACTTCGCCCAATCACGACTGAGACTGCGCAGCTCCTTCGCTCAGTCACAATGAGGGACACGTAGCTGACTCTGCAAATGGAAGTGATTGTTGGACTCCCATCTGGATTATTTAGAAAGGCACTGTATATTCGACTACAACGAAATTTGTGAATAAGCAAACTTCAGCACACTTTTAGTCACATCAAAATGCACACCATAATATTTTGCTGCTCAGTTTTTTTGGGTTATTTTCAGGATGCGACAGGATCTCTTCAGGCAGACCTTCCCACCCTACCTCCCCTCCCCAACTCCGTTATCTTCCTGAAAACAGTCAAGGACGGGAGTTGGAAGACGCAGAACATTTTAATGTAGTTTATTCGGTGGGCGTCACCTTTTGCTTATTTTAATTTTTGATTTGAGTAAATGGCTCTGGTTGGAAGATTTATTTTTTCACTAAAATCCGGTAAAAACTCCCCACCACTTGAAGGTACCCAGTCCCAAAACTAGTCATATAGGCGTATGCGGTTTGATTTCAGCGACGCCGACTCTGCTTACACCATGCATTTTCTTGTTGAAAATAACAGGCCTTAAATAAGGACGAAATATACCACAATACCAGCGAGTAATAAAATTTGCAAACCTCATAATATGCTGAATTATGAGGGGATGGATCTTGTATTAAACATTGCCGTTGCTTAGCGAAAACAGTCGATAGTTAATTTCAATAACTACCCCGATTCATGAAATTCGCAGAATTAGGCTTCTTATAGGGAAGATAAAACATAGAAGCCAAATAAAAAAATGGACTTTTCCTTAAAATTTGTGAAAAAGTGCCTCTTTTTTATTCGACTCATACTCCGACTTACACTTCAGTCCCACATGAACATTGCCATTCACGGAGGAGATAACGCATTTGTGCTACTACGGTTTTTAGGTAGAGACCCGTTTTATTGTTACGGCACCGTTTTATCGTTTATTCATTACGTCAGGCGAAACTTTCATTGCTAGATCTACTGAACATCATCAGATAGAGTAGGTGTTAAGCTATAAAGACAATTACCGAACCTATCGGTAACAGGAATTCCAAAAGAAGGTTACTTGTAGTCTACTTCGCTCGCGTACACTCTCTAAGTTATCTACAGTTGTATCCAAAATTATAAAAATATATGCCTGGAAATAATAAAACAAGATATCAATGTCCTCCCAAGCAACGTTGGCTGTACTGCAAGTTAGAGCCCTAAATGCCCACCCTTTTGGTTAACAGACGTCGTATAGATTCACTGGTCCTCGAATTCCATAGCGCAAACAAAGAGAAATATTTTTAATAATATGAATAATGCAGGAGCGAAAACGCTAGGTGGAAATATCTATAATAGTCCAGTCAAAATCAGTCACCGATCTAATCTAATTGGAGAATCTATTGGAGAATTGGAGATCTAATCTAATCTAATCTAATTGGAGACTAAGGTCATTGTGAATTGCACATTCGCTTTTTTGCATTTTGCAACCACAACCTATATCCCGGCTTTTGTTGCAATTCATGCCCTTCGTTGAAGAAAGCCGTATGTGTCCGAGGGGAAGGAAATGGACCATCTGTATACTTCGGTAAACTCTGCCCCTACCATTCAAACAAATATTTAGGGTATACAGCATATCACTCTCAACGTAAGCGACACCTCTCCTTGCGTTACAACTTGATGTCCTAACTTCTTTTTCCACAAAAGGACGAAAAACGAATCCTGAAGACTTTACGACAGCAGCATGAAAATAAAGGGTATTTCTTCATTTACGATAGCATTTAACGACGATGCTTTCAAATCGGCAGGAAGTAATATCTCACGTTGTCGCCAACAAAATTGGATTGCAGTGATACTAAAGTGGCGGCTTGGATTTGAGGCGATTTTTCAATTTTTTTCCCAAGCGCAGCTCTGCGGAAAATTGAAACGATAGCGTTTTTATCACATTTTGGGACCGGGGACAGCGTCATTCGAAGCATTCTCACTTTCGGTGCATGAGCCGACCATGAGAACTGAGTCGCTTCGGGCGCACGAATGATTAAAAAGGGGAAAAAACAGAACTGCGTGAGAGATGAATATTTCGGCCGTCGAGGACAACTGGATCTGCTAGCCCCCATCCCACCCCCCTTTCCACCCCCGTTCCTCTTCCACCCTCGCCGCCAACAACCACCCCACGACCCCCTCCCGTGCAGTTGTGGCAGATGGAAGCCTGGCCCACCATTCCCGCGTAACCAACGGCACTAGAATGCTTGGACTACATTAAAAGCCCGCACTCGGCATCGTCGGCGAGTAACACAGTCTCAATGACCGGCCGTGTTTTATTTTAGCACCGTGAGCTATTCAAAGTTTAACTCCCTGCGCATTTTTCCCATGGAATGCCCTCTCCGGCGACGGAGACTTTGAACTGGCAGGAATTCGAGGAACGCACAGCCTCCTGTCAACCACCAGGAAGTGTTAAAAGACTCAGAGAAGCAACGCGATAAATTTGAGATGATACATGTCCCTCGTTGAAACAGATAGTTTCATGGCGGAGTGAGTACACTTGAAAAGTAGGTTTCTTGACTCGGGCATCCGACTAAGAATGGTGCAGCAATTACAAAACACAAGCCTAAATTCAAACATTTTAAGACTAAGTGCAACACGTCGCTCTTAATTAGTGGTTCAAAGAACTGGACGCGACAATGCATAGAAGAACGAGCGTCACCGCTCGCGTACACACACTAATAATTCAAGCAGTGAGTTCACTTAATACCTGCTATTGACATTGTCATAAGAGTCCCAGTTCCTAGTATAGCTGCTAAAAGCATTCTCAGAAAAAGAGCTAAAGTTTGCTAATTACACTATAATCTTAATAGACCATAGCTTGTCCGCTGAAAAGCTTTCGTGACTTTTATTACTTCCTTGAACACGACTTCATTTCCATCGAAACCAGAATTCTAAGTTGATTAGTAAAATCAGTCTTTCATTGATATACATTACAATTAAAAAATCCAATTGCTAATGAACTTATTCCTTCTCATTAAGCCAATTAATTATTTAAGTGCCATGCATCTATTCATGCACGATCCGTACGTCGAATCAAAGGACTTCAGACTATAAATTGGCTACAACTTTCAGGGTAGACAGTGGCTCGAATTTTTAAGTCTAAGAAACCTTCTAAACGCTGAATTCCCTCTTTAAGTGCCTAAACTCGCCATTATTTTAAGGCTTCTTTGAAGGTCACTACCTATTAAAGCCATAATTTTTAACCTTAAATTCTTATACTCACCAAAGAAGCTTAAAATGAAAATAATATTTTGGATAACGTTTTTCATATTAAAAAACCAGAACCAAAATTAGATCGCGCATTGTGAAGCGATTAATTACTGAATACGAGCTGGGCATCAATGCTTCTAGAAATTAATAAATTGTTCCCAATTAATTGGAAATTAATTCCAATTTATTGGATTCCAAGCTTTATGAAACTGTCCATCCTTGAACGCTTTTATATTACTAACTGAAAATATATGCACAGTAAATTAACACTTGCTATGGCGGAAGAGAAGATCAAACTATCTTAGTATGAATATAATTTCCCCGTTAAGCACACACAAAGTGATAATTATCAATTAGGAGGAATTTTTTCATGGAAGCAGATTAGATTACCCACACTTAGTTCTTAGGTAACTGTAAACAGTAGTGTTTAACACACAACGAACCACCGGTTAAAACTGTTTTAATTAAACCTCGGCTGTATCACTTAGCGAAAAACATGTTTCAATTAAATATTTTTTTAAAAATGAGGGTTGGAAGAAGTACGCGCACCTCTCGTGCTCAGCAAAATATCATTTGAACACGATAAGCGTTTTTCAAAAATCAAGGAACGGGCGCCAATCAACGATTTTCCCTCGTGTAAAAAATATCTCTTGAGGCATGACGAATCATTTAAAATATGAGGAATGCAATTATTGATATTAAGTCGTTGGAGCGTTGCAGCACGTATCTCTACTTCCATTGGCTAATCTCTTAATGTCATCAATATTCCTTCCCATCGCGCCTGCCAACGGATAATAAAAACCACGCCTGTTGAATACTACCCCTAACTCACGGATATTTTGTACCCTTGTGCCACTTTTTGACCTTGCTACAAAAAATACAATAATAGACTAATAGGAACAATTATTTCCCAGGCAATCTTTTGCGAGAATCCCTCGCCAAATTTTAAACCAAGCACCATAACGAGGGGCATCACTCAAAAGTGAGCGTGTAACTTCTGTAGGACTAAGAGGAAATGTAGTGGGAATAGGTAATTTTGAGCGATAAATTCAAATATATACCTTTCTCATGGAATTGGCCAAGGCTTAGTTTACTGTTAAATTCAAACATAAAGTTTGTATAAATGAATAACTGATGCCTTTTTCATTTTATACAAAAAACAAAATCGAAGGAATGAAAAAACTAATATTCCACACCAAATTTATCTGGCAGTTACCATTATGGACGTTGATGGACTTAATTATCGATACCAGAGATGGTGAATAAAGCTACCTTTATAAGGAGGAATAGGGCTTTTATTAAATTATTATCGTATAAAATTTTTTTTAAAATCATATTTAAAAAAACTGACGGTTTCAGGCCTTAGTTTGTGGAAATTCTTCATACCATAAAGGCAAATCTTGAAACAGTATGATCCACATACTTTATTAAGAGAGAGGAGTTCAATTTTCTGGAAATGTTCAAAATCGCCGGTTATAGGGAGAAAAAGTGCTTGTTAAATGAGCATTTGCACGATTGGCATTTCCATTTGTTGTCCATTGCACTTCCTCAAAGGGACTCCACACAAGTTACGAACAAACCCCCCACCCTCCCCACTTTCCTTGCCTCCCTCAATCCACGTCAGAGCGTGGTTCCTTTTTACACTTCCTTCGTCGCCCTATCTGACCCACTTCATCCAATCCTTCCAATCCCCCCCTCTATTTTCCTTCCCCTCCCTCGCTGGAAGCAACTATATAGCAAGGGCTTTGCTGGTGTGAGCGGTGTGAGACACCTTGATAACGACGGTGATCCGTCGAAACTTCGATCGGTGTTAATGACAAACTGTGTGGATCATACTATTTCAAAATTTTTCTTTGTCACATTCATAAGTGTGAAAAATAGATCACCTCGCCAGGAAAACAAAGAGTAGTAATTATCATCACGGCACAACTTCAGAGAAAGGGCCGGCGCAAACAAATAACCTCTTAGAGAGGAAATAAATCGAATGCCTAAAAGGAATTAAGTCAGAGGAGTACGCAAATCCACGCGGATGCCATCGCGCCTGAGGACCTCTTTCCGTCGGAGGACGGGCGCGAGAAAATGTTCTCTGGGGCCCGAGCCTTCATGCAAAGCCAGGAGGGACTCCTGTATTGCATTTTCGGAGAGCCCTTACCCAGACGACATGGAGTCCTGAAATGGGGGCTGCTTCGGAGTGGAGGAAAGGATATAGGGTGCCAAAAAAACCCTGGAAGAACCTTGGTGGCGGGGAACAACCCTCTCTCCCAGCCCCGACCCCCTCGTCCTAATCCTTGCTCTCAAACTAAAGGGTTTGGCAACTTGCATCTCGTGGATTATAATGGCTTGCACATGCTTTTCCCCGGGAGGGGAGGCGCACGGAAATATCTCCGGCCGCTCTTCCGCATCGGGGAGTCGAAAGATAGAGAGTGAAATAAAAAAAAAACGCCAAGGGCGGAATAGCGCCCTAAACGCCGGTGCGGGAAAGGGTAAAAAGAGACAGGGAGAATGCGGGAGAGGGGGCGTGGGCGGGGGCGGAGGGACGGGACGGAGAAAAATGATCCCTGAGAGGGGAGATAATCGGTGACTTTTTTCTGCGAAACGAAGAGAATTGCTCCCAAGTGATGCGAGGGTTTTATAAGGATGGATGTCGTTACTAAAGGGCACGTCAGCGTTGCCATTAGTGCGCACGCGCTCCCGTGATTACACGTAACCCGAACAAATCATCTACTTCCATTTCAGTAAAATAACGGGTTCATATACCGTGTAGCTATTTCGTCAGTTTTAAGAATGATGAATTATCACGAGAGTTTTACGTAGAAAAAAACCCTACTTTCTCAACTGCCAATCGGTGTTCCACTTAGGCATTAGGTTCTCTGGTGCCGACCGACACCAAAAGTCACTTTGCACCATTATGGGTAGGTAGAGAGTGAGATATCGGTAGGACTGATTCGAAAGCGAAGACTAATTATGAAAGAAGGTAGCTCATTTTACCTTCGATGTAATGTTCTATCCGATATCCGGAGTGCTTAAATGAAGTGCTCACTAGAGCAAATTCAAGTATGGACCGGCAAATGGGCAAAAAAATTACAACTGCTGTTATTCGAACTCTTGCTATTAGAATGAAAAGCTATAATCGCCACATTAACGTGATCCTCAGCAACAAATACCAGGAGGCGTAAGAAGATGGAGAATTTCAAAAATTGTTATCACCTTCTGATTGCCCAAAAAAACTATACATATCATAGCACATAGCCATTGTTAAATAGTGAACAAGACTAAGTTGAAAATAAACTCACACAAAATATTGCTGTAAATTAACACCATAATCTCAGCTCACTACAGTCAAGAGTTCACCAGCTCATTAAGGTCAATGAGGCAATGTGGTGTCCAATGTTGTTAAATGATTCTAACTTTTAAAACAGCATATTACCCTGCTAGTTCCTAACAAATGAAAAACACAGGGTTCGTAGCAGAGTTTTATTTCAACCAATGGTGTTCTGATGTAAGAGATGAACGGGTTCTGCTGCACCAATTAGCGGAGAATATTAGCCCATTTCAGGAGCTCCACATGGGATCCTCTTACGTGACTTATAATGGACAGGTAGTAGGTACTCAAAAGGCATATCAACCTGATCCTGAGAAAGAGACCAAAGAGCATCGACCAGGTTGACCTGATGTTATTTCGCTCACTTCATTACCAAAGAACGCTGGAAAAAAGTAAATACCCCGGTGTAATATAAATTCCCTACGTCCCTCCCCTTGTTTTAATTGGTCAAAGGATCGTCGAAAAGGCCAATACTGGGGGCACATCATCGACCATGTTACGATGCGGGGTAGTGTGAGGATGCAAGCAAGATGAATGAGGAAAGGAGCGATTCGAGAGGTGGGCGACCCCGAGGACGAGGGTGGAGAGCGAGAGAGATAGTGTGTGAGTAAAAAAAGAACCAAGGGTTCCGCGGGAGAAAGATTGCTGGCACCCCGTCCCGCTGCTAATGCGTCCAGACGCACACATGTGCCAAAGTGCACCTCCCATTCCCTTACCCTTTTCTTCCCACCCAACGAAAAGCCCCCGATAACCTCTCCTCCCCCTTGCGATGGAACGCGCCAGGGATGGCGCGGGAGAAGAATGGAAGAGCGCTAAGCGGTGGTGCATCGTGGTGCACGCTGCGAGAGATGAAGGGGGAGGGGGCACCAAATGAGCGCCAGGGAACGAGGAAGGGGGGGGAGGGATCGGGTTGAGAGACCGGTCTATGTGCGCGGGGGCGGAAGGGGAGTGTGTGGGAGAAGGGGGTTGCTCCGCGCGGCTGTGGAACAATACGAAGCGATTTGTTGACCATCAGAAGGGAGGCAGTTGCGACGACGGCACACGGTCGAGGGTCCTTTGAATGGCGCCTCCCCCCCTCCCGCCCTTCAGGCGCCACCCTCCGCCGTCTCCTCTTTCAACCGGAGCCGCGGCGAGGAGACGCGGCGGGCAGCGGACAGAATTGTGATTAGGTTGAGCGGGGGTTGAAAAGGAGAGGGAGGGACGGGAGGAAGGAGCGGCCGGTGAGGGGAGGAGAGAGAGAGAGAGGACATCGAGACGTGGAGGAGGCCGGTGATTGAAGGGAGGGATAATGCCGTAGGTTTACAAGTGGTGGAATCGGGTTAAGAGTAGTTAAGGACTATTGTTAGGGGCGGCGTGACTGAGGGGGGTTGACGTCAGGAGAGAGAGAGAGAGGGCCGTGAGGTGGCTTATGGATGTGCGGTGAGGTCGACGGACAAAAGGAAAGGGTAGCAGGAGGAGTATGGTGCGGGAAGCGTGTGAGCGTTATAAATGAGAGGCGAGGTGCGCGGTCGGGAGAGTAGCACGCTCGCCGTAGAGGCACGCACCAGCACAGCTGCGGGACGGTCGGGAGTGGAAAAGAGGCAATAATCGATTAACTAAAGGAGAATGAGAGCAAACTAACTATCGCATCCTCTGTGAATAGAATGACATAAGCAGTGGAGCATAGCAACATTCGTACGGAAAACAACGCAACGAGAGAAGATCAAATTTTAATTGGAGACGTCATGATAAATATTGGATTTATTAGCGAATAAGCACTGCTAGAGTATTTTACAACTGTTCTTTAAAAAATAAATAAGTACTCTTATATCACACAATATATTTTTTCTAGAAACCTGACCATGATTACAACGCACAGGTGACGCTATCAAGGTGTGAGTGGAGCTGAACTTGCATAACAAATTTTCAATTTGAACCCATAACAAATTCCTATTAAGAGACGCATTATTTAATACACAGCGTTACGATTGAAACTCGTACGATGATGATATTTGATTTTTCAGGGGAACCAAATTAATTGAAAGAGTAGCCCCCATGGAGATGGGCATGGTCGAACGAACAAAAGAGTGAGAGACCCATAGATCCTGAAAAAATCGGATCCATTCAATGACTGGATTCCGATTTTTTAGATTCTATGGGTCTCGCTATATTATTAAATATCGTTATAATAATAGATTTATTTAATAATATAGTTATATTATTAAGTAAACTTTTGAAGTAATATTACGATAACTTTGCTCTCTAAGCCTGCGCCATAATTAGCAACAATTTTTGTCACATGCTTACTCCAAAACAATAATATCTAGAAAATAAAATAAATATCTTTGGTAAAGGGTATTTTCATTCATTTTTTAACTTCGACGTAAAGTATATGCATCAAAAGTGTATTAACCGTCCTAAATGACAGCTGCTGGCCCATGCACACCATATCGGTATGATAAATTGAAAATAACAGATTTCGGTAACTCTAATTACATAACCAAAAAAGATACAAGTAGGATCATAATGAGTAAAATCTCCACGGTATATTTAATTTGGCTCTTGAACTAATTACTCGATCGTCGTTTGCCCTTTTATCTCATTTAGACTAATACAATAATTAGAATAACAAATGTTATTTTCCTGAAATGGAATCAACTATGAAGATACAACGCCTGTCGTCCGCTAGAAAAGTTAGTCATAGTTACTTTTGATAAGCCTATGAAAATTAATCTCGGCAGTTAAATACAGTAAAATCAATGCAATACTGGCAAATGGCCTCCCTCGGTTATGAACTGACAAGTTGATTTTATACGTGAGAATGGATTCTTGAGCCCTAAGATGCGTGAATCCACTCATACAAAGCCAAATCCTTTCCCTGGCGTTTCGACGCAGATCCCAATAAAGATCGGAGTCCTAGACAAGTGCGCCACAAGAAATTCAATTCGAGGAATTAAAGAGATCTCATCCAGATTTGAGCCTCAGACCAAGCCAAAACCGAAAGCTATCCACCAAATCAGAAAGAGTGGGACTGAAAATAATACCTGTTAAATTATGCGGAAAAAGATTGGTACGGTGAAATGTTTGTCGCCTAAAGAAGATAGCGATTGCCCAGAGGTGAAATGGCGCCCTAATGGCAGCAGGTTGGAGGGATAAAAAAACCAAGAATCACATTAGGATAGAACTACGACAAGGAAAGGTTGGACAAATTGGTTGGTTGTTGTCTACGAGAAGGTATACGTGAACCTCTAGTAAAGCTAAAACGAAGGATTAAACATGATTGCCACACAAATAAAAATTGTGAAGCAACTGCATAACGTCAACACGTATTCGGCATAACAGTGGTGTATGGGTAATGGCCATAAAGGCATGTTAATCACTGAGGGGTGAATTATGACCCTATATATGTTAGTACATAGTTGCAATAAAAGCGACTGAAATGCAGCATTGAGATGTTTTTTTACTGAACGTCTACGTTACGAGCCTTTATCACCATCATCAGTCAGCTAAGTTGCAGCATGCTGTGGCATCTAATAGTCTGTGAGCGAGATATTTTTAATAGCGTTTTCCAGTCATATTCAGTCCAGTCACGGTCTTATGCAGTTCTCTACCATAGAGCATATATATAGCCATATAAAACTAGATAGGATAGATAAAAAAATAAAAAGTAATAATAAAAGGTGTAGTTAAAACTAAAGAGAGAAAAGTCTATAAAAAATGAAGGTTATTGTAGCACTATAGTGTCATTTGCCTAGAAGTGACAAAACAATGAGACGGATTTCGATGCTTTAAACACGGCCCAGATGAATATTTATAACAATGGCTAACTTTTATGGAATAAAGGCTACATTGATGCGATGGTTATGAAAGTTATACCACATTGCGTTTAAAAGAAAACTTGAAGCACCAAAAATGCATTTAAAAAAAGACAACTATGAAAGCGATGAACGCAAGCTTTTATCTTACATCCTCTGAGGCCATCTACAATCCCTGGATAGATTCGAAATGTGCAATGCAGTTATCATGATTTTCACGGAATTTATACGGGCTAAATTGAAAAAATAGAACACCCGAAGTGTAAATGGTGAATGTTATTCAATAATAGCGTGAATAAAACAAAATTTTGGGGCCATAAAATTTCTATATTTTTCCCGCAACGCTTAAGAGTCCGGTCACGTAGGAGGACGCCATAAACGGCGCAAGAGATATCCTTCAAGACCAAGCGATTTGAAGGAATCGATTTGAGGGTGGAATTTGCTGATAAAAATTTTCTCACCGAGCACGACATTATATTACAATTTCATTTTGCCACTACAGTTACGCAATAACTATTATAAATTGGCAATGCTCAAGATTAAAAAAAGCAATTATCTCAATATTATGATGCTTTAATTGCTATCTTCGGTGAAAAATATTTCAGGAAACAATTTTTTGAGGGAGTATATTATATTGAATCTGAATAATACAATACGTCCTATTATTATATTCTTGGTTCAACTATAGCCAATTCTCAGTTAGCCATTGACAGTTTCTTATTTTATTATTCATTTACACCTCTGTGACTAACAGATGTGATAGCAGAGATATGACATATAATAGGTTATGTCCATTGAGCATTAAAGAGAGACAGTCCAAATATGTACGAATATTTGAACTACAATACCCAGAAAACGACTAAGTATCCTCTTATCGGGAACGTATGGTTTAAATTCATAAACATTAGCTTAACAACGCTGGATCAAGTGCACTCACTTCGGCATATTAACGGCCCAGCATCTAAAAATTACATTTTTTTAAACTAATGGCCCAAGAATTTAAGAGAAATTAATTCAGTAAATAAATAAAATAGTAAAATAGTAAATAAAACAGTAGGTCAGTCCCGAGGAAGCAATTACCACGAAAGCTTTAAAATTAGCTGGAGGTAAAAATGATCAAGGATTTTATGACTACTCCATTCCGCAATTCTTCTTTAGAAACAATATATATATGAAGAAAAATATGCCTAAGGTTAGGACGGAAGCAAAATGGATTGAATAGTGACTCCCTGGTACATTTAGGCTTTGCTTTGGTGATATCGTTGGCGGTATTTCTCGCCTCGGATATAATCTCATTCCTTCCCCACACTCCTCCCTCTACTTCTCCTATTTACTTTCATTCTGGTCCTACACGCAAAGCGGCTACATCACTAATTCGCCCTGTATGGTGGTTATATCTGGCAAATTACGGCGGATAATCCCGTCACGTAGAATCATTACGCACTCCTTTTCTTTACTCCGATGAGACTCACCTCCGCTGAGGACCGTCCCACCTAACCCTGTAGGCAGTGCCCTTTTTAGCAGGGCACATCATTACTCACTCACCGGGAGCGTTTTTTTTTGCGGTATGTCTGCGCCCGAAAATGCCACCCCGTTGGAAAATCATCCCTTTGTGTTCCGAGTCCGGATATTTTTCCCACTAGACCCTTATCCACCTTGACGAAAAATTAATGGAACCCCTCCCTAATCCGAAAAATTCCCGGTAGAGGTACCTCGGAACAAAATGTCCGGGAAAAGGTCCCTTGCGCTCCGCCGGGCTCATTTCTAGGAATAGCGGCTGGCGTTAAGCTCCTACCAATCGTTCCAAGGGACAACCTATGGTTAAGGCTCTACGCTAATGGCTCGGGTGAAACTGGGGGGAGGGGAAAGAGAGTGGTTGAGCCGCCAAAGCAGAACCCTTCCCTTGATATTCTGCCTCCAAGAAAGAATGGTGAATTTTTTTTACCAGTCGGAAGAGCCTTTTTCTGAGTGTCTTCAGAATCTTACCATTGCAAAAAGAAGAGGCTTTCGCGCTTGGTGTCATTATCTTCTGCCATGACATTTTTCCGAAAGAGCACCTCCAAACGCTTTCTCACACTCTCTCTCTCTCTCTTCCACCAGACTCTCCCCCCCCCCCATTCATCTCTCGTCCCTGCCAACCCTCCCGGATATTGCAAAATTCGGCTCCGATGTCTCCTTCATCTCAATCTCCAGGCTCCCCTTGATCTCCAGGCACACGATCGCCCGGAAACAGTCTCCGAGACCCAACACTTCGACACCTCGCCTCGATGACGCTTTTTTCCTCCGCCCGCCCCTCGTGGGAATTCGTTTCCCAGAATCCTGCTCCCTGAATCAAAATTCTGCCCTCCCCCACCACCCACCTGGACCCGCCGCCCCGGCACGGAGACCATGGCACTGCACCACAACCCCCGCGGCCCGCTCTTTGAAGCCCGTAATCCACTCCTCGCCGCTCCTCGCAGCTCTTTGCACGCAGCCTTGCGAGCACTTCTTTGATCTCCCGCGTTAGCATGTGCGGAGAGAGAGAGAGAATAAAAAAAGACGGGCGCGCCAGCCCAAAGGCGCGAACCGTCACATTCATGCCACCTGCTTCCGAAACTTTCTCCCTCTTTTCCTCCGCTTCCCTCAGAAACGCACTGGGAACTCAGGCGCAGGAATATTCCGAACGCTTCCTCTCTATGTCAAGGATTTGGCACGAGTGGAATCGCCACACTAGCACGAATATACGTCAAATCTTTTTGTGAAACGGTCCCTATTGAGGTCTACTTTAGATCCTTCAATGGAGAGCTGAAATCGCAGAAATTTTACAGCTTGATTCATCATAGAACAATAGTGGTCCCCGAAAGGGATAGGCTACTTTCTTCAGTGGTCTTAATATTGGCCGAAATATAAAAACCAGCCTAAGAGAGCTCTTTATGCGCTTTTCAGAGACAGAAATACGTTTCCATATTCTATTAAGTCTGGTGCGGGCATGTACGAGTTATAATTAGAATTTATGTCCACTCAGCTTCGACAAACCTTGATCTACCAGTGAAAAAAGGAAAAATGGGTTAAGGCTATCGTTGAATTCATTCAGCGTAAAAGGTTCACCAAACATACAAGACTCGATTATACAATTGTTTCCAGGCATTCATATTTCCATTCAAGAACTCTTGTAGAAATATTTACCAGTCACACAAAATTTAACAAGCAAATTGAATGCCTGAAGTACCCTACTGATTTTGAACAAAATGCGGAGAGACTTTTTTATCTTTAGGTATTGTGATGACAAGATTCAACGTCGGGTAAACACATTCCCCGGCATAAGGTGATTTACGTTTTATGAAAATAAAGTGCGAATAAAGTAATTCCAACTGCATAAATAATAAGGGTCGAGCACATGGTACAGATAGAAAATTATGGTAGCATTTTTTATGACAGTAAAATGAAGTAATGAAGTATCCATTGGTGAGCACAATAAAAATAAACATCAAAAAGCGTTTCAAGACACAATAGACCGACTTTTTCCACTGTTATATTTACTTAAGCTCCTTGCACAAAATGAAAATACACCCACTCTCTTGTGACATTAGAGTCATGATAAGTGATAAATACGGGTACATGGATGGGAAAACTATAATTTCCGCACTAAACCTCGCCTGATATGTAAATAAAAATATCTAGAACGCTTACCAAAAGAGCGAATTAAGTAGAGCAGGGCACTCTTTTAGTAGAATACCTGCATAATCTAAACAAAATGTTAACGTTTTGAGTTACAATTAATCATTTCCACCATTACTTGAAACGATTGACAAATTAAAAAATCTCCCTTAAAATCTTCTAAAAATTAAAAAAAAAACCCTAGATGCATTATTTAATGTGCTTAACGTTGAACGGTCTCATTGTATTAAAATATTTTTAGAGATAATTTCACTGAATCAATCCATTGGTCGGACAGTTAATCACGGCTGGATAAACTCAAGCTGCGGGGTTAACTGATTTTCTATTTGTAGAAATATAGGGGTGCTACGGGGAAAGAAACCCCTCTCTTTAACCCTGGCTAAGAGGAGTTCACTCGCCTTTGCGCTCAGTGCTGGTTCAGTTTTATTTATCGGTCAATGAATGAAAGTCTGCCAATGTACTCAAGGTATCAAAACCCAACAATTTGGGTTATTTTAAATTTTCACTAAAACACGACTAGCTACCAGTAGATTTTGTGAATGTACATCTTAGTCATAAAATTGCACATCAAATAGTTTGAGGAAAGGTAAACAAAGTGGATGATTTCAGGCATAACTTTGTGGAAACGGTTTTTCATAATAATAATAGATACCTTTTGTTGTACCAAGCGTAATATTTTAATAATACACAACCCAGCTTTTGACGACGTTTTCATCGTAGTTAGTACCTGATGTAGTAGTAAATTAAAATATTCTGTTTCCAAGAACACAATATTTTTTTCATTGCAAAGCATCCAATATATTTAAACATCAAACTAAAATGCAAACCATTACTTTTAAACTTAAAACCACTATCACGTATGGTCATTTCGTCTTCTGTCCACCTTCCTACTGGTTATCTGTATTGCATTTAACTACTATTTAGTCACCAAAATGGTATTTGAAAGATAGTAGACACGCAGAAATATTTTTAAATGCGACGAATGCGCAACGATATAAAAGCTTACGTTGACAGATTAAGTATTCATGATTATTCATTCCATAATTCCATTAATTATATATCATGAAACGATAAATTATGATCACGCGACTGAAAAGCTCATATCAGATCACTGAAAGTTCTTTCATAGCAATTTGCTGGAATCATTGCAACAAAAAATAATTCTAGCCATAATTTCCCAGCCAAATTGTGATTTTGGAGATCAAGGATATTATGGTGGAAATAGTAATTTACGAATTCTATGAACTTTCATTCAAAATGAGACTATGAAATTCAAAACGAGAAGTTGGTGTATCCACAATACTTGTCGAAACACTATGGAATCATGAGTATATATCAGCCCCTAAATGGGGACATCAAATTTACCTCATCGTGTTATCCATCCAGGAAGCGTTTTCATGTATAATCGCCTATCCAATGGAAACTCAGGCCTTGGGCATGTTACCCACCTTGGATTACACTCCAGCTTCGGGGTATCCACCAGAGAGTCGCCAGGAATTCTGCCTTATATGAGCTCCGGTGAGCATCAATGTCAACTGCATTATTCCATAGGCTTCTTAAGCCTAGAGGCGCAGCAATATTTTATCATCTCAAAAGGGTATTTGATACAGCTAAGTTTATGAGCCTCTTTGGTTGGAGCGGAAATAAACAATTCAAACATCTACGTGGGTCGGAATCTCATTCAAATTTTAATGAGCGGGTCTCTAAGGGCGATATGATACTAGTTGTAGAAGCATAAATAACGTGTCGTAAAACGAGCAGCAGGGACACGAAACACGTCCAAAGGCCTCCGAGGAAGTATGTGTCGCCGTCACAAGCGACGCAGACAGGCGGTTGTGTGCTATCAAACGACCAGAGAGGCTCGGAACCCGACAGACAGGCCTGCGGGGCAACAGAATAGCTGAAACAAACCTCGCGTCATCAAAGATAGCACTCAAACATGGATATCCACGAATAGGAAAAATCCTTACCTGCGTTTAAGGCGTGTTGGAGGAAAAAGAGTATAGCAGCATTGAATTGAGAAGGAGAATCGCATTGGCAAAAGTTTTACTCGTCAGTGTGAACTAATGATAGGGTCGTTAAAAAGGGAAGTATAGAAAAATTAGTGAAAGGTTTAACAGAGAGCGTTGCACTAATCGGGGCGGAAACGTGGACCTTGCGGAAAGAAGATGAAAAAAGACTTAGGGCTTTTGAGATTTGGGTGTGAAGAATGATGGAGAAAGTAAAGAGGGTCTAAAGGAGGACGAACGATGAAGTGCTATAATTCGTAGGTGAGGAAATAGATTTCATAGATGAAATTAGGAGAAGGCAGAAGGTGTGGATGGAAAAGGTAATAAAATGGGATGGTGTTTCTAAAGGCGTGATTGAGGGAAGACCGTTGGATAAGCGGCGAAGAGGGAGGAGAAGAACGGGTAGCTTGGATAGAATGATGGGTGGCAGGAGGTATGAGGGGCTAAAGAGGGACACCGTACGAAATTTAGGGGGCTGGGAGAATTAAATGTCCATTTAGGCGTACCTTCACCGGTAAAAAACTAATCACAATAAGTATTACAATATTCGAATATCTAAGCAACAAACACAGAATAATAGGAAAGTATAACATAGAAACACCGAGACAATAACTACAAAAATTGACCCATTTTAAATTTTTGGGAAGAAGTATGTGGTTCCAAAAATTATTAAATCAGGGAAAAATCAGGAGAATTGATAGTATACATAAGAACTATATAGTCATAGAATGAGGCACCTTCAAGAGATAGGTATGAAAAGGTAGCTGTTGGCACACCATTTCTTCAACTATTCCTAATACCATCCGAAACCCGAAAATGGCAGAGAATTTTCAAGCCTATATAGGACATTAAGTGCAGAGGTAGAATGGAAAACACATTATTTTCAACCAGAGCTCCTTCCGCCCGATGAGAAGTTAGACATCTTTAGGCACCTTTCGTTATGAGTAGGATAATGTTAGCTCTATCCATTTACCAGCCTATGCTTAAATGTCACAAATGACCACAGCTTTCAGCCATCTGCCCTTGATAACAATAAAAGACTATTATTTCCCTATGCAAAGTTTTATGTGTGAGGCACTAGCTTAGGGAAATGATTGCGAGAACACATTACAAAAATAGCATTAGGTATGGTTTAAAAGCCAATAACCGACCCTGGAGGCTGAGCTATGTTAGATAGAGGTACGCATAAAGCATCGAATGCAAGGTAAGATACCGCTGACATTCTCTTTATACTCCCTGCTCTTGTATTTTGACGGAAGGCGATGGACATATGAGGTCATTTGCACCGCAGAGAATAGTCGGGAATACGGAAAAACACAATAGTTTAGCTTGTGAAGGCGGAAGGATGGAGAGAAATCCAGAGTCAAGCTAACGCTCAATCGTTACAATAGATGCCAACGGGTCCGCAGTTTAACTTTCCATTCGATGATCCGAGAACTGAACTCGAAGTTCTCTTCACATGCCACTTAAGTAGGGACCAGGATTCCATTGAAAAATCTGCCACTGCCGGGACACAAACTCGGCCCAGGACAGTGGGATGCCAGTGCTCTCGCAAAACAAACGGATCCCATCCATCCTACCTCCATTCTCTATAATCCTACCTAATCACCACCATGAACTCCGAACTCAGGCAGGGGAAGAAGATTGCCAAATATGTACTTACATGCAACAATGAGCTACACAACTACTACATGATGGAAAAAAATTAATTATACGATATATATACTTGTTCACGTGCAACTAGATAGTTAGTTTCTTAACAGCAACGAACTGATTACTGGTTATAAAGGCTTTGTGTAGATATCTACATTTAAAACTAGGATGAATAGAAGATTTTAATAATTGGTGGGTAATGCAGCGTTAGTAGGATTTTTCGGGAACAGAGGGAGTGGGGAGAAAGAGGTGGCGCCGGAATTATCGAACGAAAGGTACCAAGGCGACCACGTTAAACCATCCCATCCAATTGGAGAAAGTGCTTATTACTACATAACATCGACACGGCATCCAAGCAGGTTACTTAATATGATTTTTCCTCGCGTACAGTGGTTTCTTTAAACTCCGAGTGCTATGCTTGGTGGACCCTAATGCCGAATGATATTTAGCTCCTATTTATCCTCCTAAAAATTAAATTTACTTTCAAAAACCATGGGTAACTTGGTGATTTGCGCATTGGCCTGACAATCCAAAGGTCCGTGATTCGATTTCCATTTCGGGATAACGTTTTCCTCGGGCGATTTCCAGCGTATCTTTTTAACGTGGGAAGATAAAGATCTCATAGGAGTTATTAATTGTACTTCACATATCTGCCATTATCGCGGCTCAAAACGTGCCCCCTAGGATAGCTTTTTCTCCTGATTTATTAAAACGAGCATTTCCATTCCCTGCTAGGAAAACTGAAGATTATTTTTTTTTTCGGTGTTAGATTTCTTATAAACTTTTCAGCGGCTTGAAAAGATTATAGACTACCGACCACAAAAGAAGGGCCCTCTATTCTTTGAGGCGTCAACGGACTGAATTCTTAATTTAGCCTCCTTCAGGGGACGCGAAAAGGCAGGAGAATTCGAAATTCACTGAGCGGCCGACCGAAAATTTTTGACAGGTGACCCAGAACCGTCAAGGAGACAATAAATTTCTTCTCTATTCCACAAGTATTCTCACAGCTCAGGACGTGGAGTCTCCATGAGAGGATTCCCAGAAGGTGGCTATGTGACGTTCCGACCCACACAGGTCGGACGTGGATGATTAGCAACTGCGCGACAAGTCCTGAAACTTAGTGGCAACTGGAAAGAAATCTCGATGGAATTGCAAATCGGCTAAATGACTTCATTTATACCCGAAAAGGCCATGCATATAAAGGAACTGCCTCCTCTTTAAGTTCAATGCTCTATATGCATGTCTTTCTTCTAAAATGTTAATGAACTTGAATCACAGAAATCAGATGAAAGGTAAATTCTAGCTTCCGCGGTAGGGATAGTAATCGACGTGACTTCAAGGCATCCTAAGTAGGATGAAGCCATTAAAGTAGAGGAAATTAATTACTTTTCGATTAAATTACATGAGTGAGCAAAAGTTTACTCTATCATTCCCATCCCATTACCAAGAGGTTATTATCAAGGCCAAATATGAAAAAGAAAGAACAAAAGAACATCAGAATTTTGTAAGCATGACGATAGAAAATATGTTTTATGAAAATTTGCTTAACTTAAATTAGCTTTTTATGAAAAACGAAACCTTGAAGATAACTATCGCAAAAAAAATTACTCAGAAACAGCTATTTTATACTTTTATTTAGCTTCAAATAGTTTACTCTAAGCCATATTGAAAAAATGTATACTTCCAGTCCTAAAACATTTTCTTAATAAAAAGAGATATCATCATAACTGAGCGCTTTAAGACATTTTTAGATATCATTCACGCTCCTCCTCCGTTTTCTGTGAGTATATCTGAACCCAATAAATTCTGTCTACGAACATAGTGACGAAAATATACTTAAATTACAACTTTTAAGCTTTTAACCAGAATGCCGCAGAATTTCTTATAATTTTATTATTTATTTAAAAAACTTTATAATACGTAGTGATTGATATATTTGTCAATGATTTAGGTGCAAAAGCCTTATAGCTCTTTCATTTCAGCGAATAATTTATAATAAAAATTGTTTTCTTGTGTTTTTTGCGAAGTGTTAACCCAAAATAAGCCATGCTTGAAAATACTTTAAGAAAGCAAGCAAAAATATTCATTTCCGATGTTAAAAAAACTCTCATATCTATGTAATGGATACTTCGTGTCAGTGAAGGACTGCGAACCTACTGATAAATACTGAGGGAAGTGAATTATTTATTTTAAATCACTTGAGATGCAGCAATAACCAGAGAAGATAATATTATTGACTTAAAATTGTCACGGTTTGAATACCGTGTTGACAGAAGAAGGCAGATCCAGTTATAACTCCAACAATAAATAAACCTCTACATACAATAATATAAACGTATTTAAAAACAATGTTCTATATATTATGCTCTGACAGATACGTTGTAAATTAGTTTTGCCAGTATCAATTGTTACAGAGTTAGCACTTCTAAATGATTAAAAAAAAATCCCTGAACAAGTCGGATTTTTTACACAGGGGCATTTTTCATCTTCATTTGACGCGACTAAATGAACACTGTAAGCAAGGAAGTTCAAATAAACGTCTTGAGAGGATCTAGTAAAAGCATTCGATTTCTTTACTCCTCAAGTCGGCCAATATTCGTACTTCCACGATATTACGCAGTGATGTCTACGTATACATGATGCAAAAATCGATAGCCGCAGGCGCAGTAACGTAAATCATATGTGGAGAATGAAAAGCCCAATGCAGACCGAAATTGATACAGAAAAAAATACCATAAAAAACCACGGTAAGATCATAACGCCAAGCAGCGTAGGTTTGACGCATAATTAACCTGTCAGAGACGGAGAAAATATAGAACATCAATCAGTCACTTGAAACATTTATTTCTTTCACAGCCTCCATTACGGCGAACTATCGCAAGGGTACTTTTACAGAAAAAAAGATATTTATATTCTCTTATTGATGAGCTTAACGTTCCTGGCAGGTTAATTATGTTATATTATTATTTTATATAACTATTATCTGAATTGCATAGTTTTATAGCTAATCACTTCAATGTGTTCTTAAAAATGAGACATTTTGCGGCAAAGCTCTCGGATTTTCCAGGTAAACTGAACTTTCCACTCGTAACTGCAAACATTTCAAATATAACGGAGGCTTTGAAAACATTCATTTCCGGAAAACGAATAAAACAATGAAAACCTCACATAAAAGTCAAATATTATGAATCGCTGAACTGCTTACTGTATAATAGCATTTTAGACCAAACGCACATTTCCATGCAGAAAATACCTAACGGCACCGTTTCTGAATCATTTCTATAGTTTCACGTGCATGTTAATCACACCCGTTTTTACGCTCGCTAAGTAACACTTCAACTCGCCTTCTTTATGAATTATATTCATCGCATCCAACTCGGCCCAGAAAATGTATTTCCGAGAATTATTTTGGCCTCAGGGTACACAATTCCCTTCCCCATCGTGAGATGCGAATGACGAGGTTGGGCTGAGTGTGATTTTTGAACTTTTTTCAGCGCGCGCGCCGTGTTTTAATAGATTTCTTTTTTTCCTCCCAGCATCCTCACTCCCCGATATTTTTGCCATAAATCTTCGAGCCGTTCTTTCCCTTAAAAGTGGCATTTCCATCATATTTTCCCTCCCTTCCACTCGTCCTGAAATTACTGAGCGTCTTTATGAGACTGAAAAATTTACATCCGCGAAATTTCCCAAATTACCCGTCCTTACGTTAATGCGTTTTAATAATCCTATGCCTCCTCTGCTCTTACCGAATCCCCCCTCCACCCTTAACCTCCCCCCACCTTCCCCATCCACCACAGTGGCGCAATCTGACGGGACCCCCTCTCGAAATCTCCTCCCCCACCTTCCTCCCTTTTTTTATCTCTCCCCTCCTCTTCTCCTCCTCCTCTCCCCAACCCCCCCCCCCACACCAAGCCCGTCCTCCTCCCCCCGTTTCCTCGCCCAATTCCGTTTTTCCGGTCCGCCAATCTTGCACTCCTGCGTTCCTCCGGAAATAGATCCGAGTTTGATTAGGGAGGAGGTTGGTTGGCTCCGGGGACGGAGGACTCCGCAGGGGGATGTAGGGGGGGGGGAGAGGGGGCGTGCTCTCAATGGTAGGTGGGAAAGGGGTGAGCGATCCTTTGTAGTCGAAGAATGGGTGGAATAGTGAGGAAGAGGATTTTTTGTGACGGGGAGGGTTGGGACGTAGATAAGAGGACGAAGAGAGATAGACGGAGAGGCCATTTTTGGGATAAAAGAGACATCAGAGACCAGGGAACGAAGGAAGCGGATTATTTCACGAACGAGAGAGGGAGGCAGTGGTGCTCTTATTCCCTAATTAGCGGACGGAGGAGGGAAAGGTCGGTGGGGGGATGGGGAGAGAGCGAGAGGGCTCATGTCCCGTCTGCGGTGGCCATGATGAAAAGGCTGTTTGCAAACAGAAACGCATCGCAGCGCGAATACTACGTATGAGCATTATCTTTACCGATTCGCGCGCCACGAATGCCCCATCCCTCTCTCTCTCTCTCCTGTTTCACAGCCCATTATGCATGGCACGGGCAATTAAACACCGTTCCGCGCCGGTGAGAGTGGCAGATTGGGTGTCTCCTGCTATTTGCGGAAAGTAATGCATTTGATCCTTTAAAATAATGATGTCCACCGTGTGAAAACGACACACGCGGAGAGGACAGAAGCCGACCGCGCTTTGATGTCTCCCAGTGACGAAGGAAATATGAAGTATACCCATTATTTATTCCGCCTGTAATTACAGGCGTAAATTTAGCAAGTTATTATTTACAAAGGTATAGTTGACGTCAACTAATTTCTTGATTAACGCGAAAAAGAGAGAGACTTGATATCGTACGAAAATGTCTGCTTATATTTAATATTAAGCTGCGAACAGTGACCTCTCAACAAGATTAAACCACCTCCGTGAGTAAATCCGCTATTTCCATAAGTATTCGGTTTTTATGTATTTCGACTGCATAGTTTGTGTTGAACCTGACATAAGGACTACGACAAAGACAGCACCCTAAAAAACCTTAACACTAAATAAGATTGATTTTTCTCAAGGAAAATAGGTCTAAAGTCATTTTCTCAAAATCTTGTATAAGCATCATGCATTTGTTTCCTCGCTTACAAGTTATATACGATTAGAAATCGTTAATAATCCTGGAATTCATTATTCATTAAGATCTTTAACAATTCATCTATAACTTCTTATTTTTATACCATAAGAGAGGGTGACTTCAGTCCTGCATTCTCTCAATGTTAAATCCTAGGATGCCTAAATCGTTCTTAACTCCACCTCTTTACTTTTTGGTCACTGTCATGGGTATTCCGTTCTATTTTCCTCTAAACTATGCTTTTGACTGATTCATGGCGTCTCACGATTTTCTCAATTCTAATCAACCTTATTCTATCAACTGAGCAATTACATTGGCCCAAAATTACGGCATAAGGGCATCTTATAGTGGCAAGCAAAACTAGACTAGCAAGTCGTAGATGTAGACAATTAGTTTTCCACCTTCAATCAGTCTGTCGAACGTAGCTGCAGTAGTTTTCTGGTAAGAAAGCAACATCTTATGGTTTATTTGTCATATATATTATAATTTAGTGTCAGGTGAGGATATTTTTTGGAGAGATTTTTTTATGCGCGAGGAAGAGTGAAGAAATACCAGGTGATAGCAATAGGTTGCCTGTAACAAAAGACGCAAAGGAATCGCTCAATGTTTATCGTCTCATCCAACATGTAATGTGCATACAGTGCGCTCAGCTACAGGAAGTAAATACGACCAAGATTCTTCTGAAAAACCTCGAACCAAGACTACATTCGAACCATAGTCACGCAGTCGGATGCCAATAATATAGACACAACACCAGCCATATCTCCGATAATAATGAACAGAAACAAAAGGCAGACCGGCGGACAAGTTAAACATTAAGCATTATTCAGCGCCTTAAGATTAATCAAAATCTCGTGCAAAAGTTGCATCTGGGCCATATCTCACTACCGAGAGAAATATAACATAATCCACATCTCTTTTACTATGCTCTATACCAGATGGATCTTCAACCACGCTAAAAGATTCTCAAATAGATATAATCCTTACTCGTTGGAAATAAAAATGAAAATTGAATGACTCATTTATTTTTACAGATGCGTTTTAATTGCACTATATTAACCGTACATATTCTAATGACACCCAGGGGTCAATATAATTTAGCACACTTCGGCCTCCGTATCAATCTATCACCTACGAAAGTGAGCACAAGAATGTTGTGAGTGTTATGCAGAATTACATGCTCACCAGAAGGACAGGGAAACCACGACTCAGTAGCCGCCGTAATGGGAGAGGACAATAGAAGTACGAAGATACCTGAGACTCTTGGAACTCCAGAGCCATGCAGCCAAAGTTAGCCGCTGGAACGTCGGTCCTTGGTAATCTGAGTCTGCTTGAGATCCAAGAAAATTGTATGTACCCTCTCAAAGTCCTTGCACTTCCGAGCTCTCCAGTAATTGGCTTGCTTCAGAATTCCGCTCCCTGAGTTCTTCTTCTTTTGCGGCACGAATCCCTTTGGCTTAGGCGACCAGGGAAACCTTCGGAACTATGATTAACCTACGTAGTTTCCTACAGGCACGAATAGCTTAAAGCTGGCAAGCGAGTACCATTTCTTTGAAACGAAATTAGATGCCGTGGTTGCGTGAAAAACACGAATGTATGTTTAATTAAGGTTTCACGGATCTCATTTAAAATTTCCGAGGGAAGGTAACGGCGGTCGATCCACCCGCGAAGGGTTCTTCTCATTAATCCCAATGCCCGGGAAAATAAATGGTAGGCAGGCATTTGCGTGATACGGCGGTGAATAATCGAAGTGAGCACAAAAATGAACGTGTATCTATCACTCCATTTCACTTTTAATTTAAGTTCGATCTTTCCTAAGAATGTTGAACAACTAAGAGTGAGATTAAATAAGTTTAAACTGTTAGGATATGACTTCAGCATATTCCAAGTGATTTCCTGTGAGAAACAAACGTCATTAAGTTAAATGATTCACTTATTACAGCCACTTTTTTCGCCAAGGTCGCCAAGATGCAATGAGTTAGCACTCCAGGGAATGCAAGAATGTCGAATTAAATCTAGCCTCTAACCTCAGGCAAAATAAAATCTCTCTCGAGACGGGATGGATTTTCGTTGGGCGCGCACTGCGATGCTAGAAAATGTGATGGATACTAAAAGCAGTCAATAAGTAACAGAATTGTCTGTTTCTCTGGCACAAAAACCATAGTTTTCGGGGGTGATTAGGTAGAATATTTCAATCTCCACTTTGCCTGTTCTCTTCGCTCTTTCATCTCGAAATTTTGAATCAAATTGGACTTTCTTTGCTCACTGCACCGCACTCCGATTCCATTCCTTTCGTTCAATTTATCTCGCGTTGCGTCGTGAATGCCCGCATGTGCAACCACAGAGCCCCGCATCTCCTTCGTTCCCGTCTCCAGTTGACTCAAATCGAGAATCCCGACGACGCCCTTCACGCACCAATGGAGTATAATACCTGCAGCCCACCCCTCCTCACTCCACCTCCAACCTCCATCACCCACAACCCCTTCCTCTTGCCCCCGCCAACCCATCTCTCCGCCCTAAATTTTTCTTCTTCGGCAGCCATTAACGACCCAAGCCCCAAAATCCTCTCTCTGAAAACCATTAGGCCCCTTTCAGGATGCCCAAGCACCCTCACCGCCTTCTAATTAAATTTATCAACGCCTTGATGCGGTGCCCCTGATGCTCTCCGAATGATATCATACTTTTGAGCTCCTAATTCTTCCAAGTGCTCCCCAGTCATCGTGGCGGTTGAGTCAATTTCTTCCCTTCTCCTTCTCTCTCTCGCCGGAGACAATCCGAGAGGAGATATTGCATAAATTGATACAAACTGCTGAGGGTCCTGGTTAATTAATTGAATAAAATTTATGAGTGTATTTCCATGCTGGAGCTGACACTGCGGTACTCACATAGAGCAAGAGTATCAACAAATTAACGTCCAGGCACGGAGCTACGTACAAACTTAATTTGATATGGAGAGAGGTAATTCAAAATAAATCGCATAGCATTAAGCATTAATATCTGACGGTCCGCATTAACCCCTCCCCCCCCCCCCTACCGTAACTATGGGGATCCAAATATTTACGTGGATAATTTGTGATAAGTCTCGAGAGCAAACCAGTTCACGATTTGATGATTAATGTTTAAAAAGGTGTCCAGCAGCTTTCAGCGTGGGCTAATTTCTGCAGAGCAGGTCAATTTATCAATGTAGCGACACATTTTACACAATAGCATTGCTTCTGAATTCGTATTATTTTTAACGCCAACTGTGGTATTTAAAGTCAGCAATGCGCTTCAATTAAAAAATAATAACAATGAAGGATGAGTATTGATGACTCATGGAGAATTTCCTGCCTGAAATCGGCATCGTCTTGATAATACGTTTTGCTTGAGTTCAAGTTGTTAGCAAATATTAAGAACCGAAGAATTATCACACAGAGACTTATGTTTCTACGACACAATTGCTTGTAATGCAGCAATTTTTGCATCAAGACGATTCGGTTGGTCCATATACCACTGGGATCCTAATACGATTACCTATCATGCCAAGGGTTGTTCCAATAGAGCTTGACATACAGCCATGCACTGGGTGAAGAAAAACCTAGGCGGGTTCGAACAAACAACCCCAGGATTAGCAGGCGAGGATTTTCCGCCGCCGTCGGGGCCGGTGTTTCCAACAATTCAGTTTCCAATACTTTAAAACAGGTAGAGTGAGAGAGCCTCTTGAATATTCTGCGCTGTTTGGCCAATTTCGTCCGTGTTTGCGTGAAATATATGAATTTGCGTGAAATATATGATTTTGATCGAAAAACAAACGTGAATTCGGTTGAGCGTACGAGATAAGAAACTGGCGCACGGCGAACAAATCATCTCGAACAAATAAATCCTCGAGCGCGACGGTCCACGTCAACCGTGCCCACGTCGTCGCTTCTCCCACGTAACGTCCGGGCTCTCCGTGCCGACACGCAGGCAATCTGCGCTCGCACGGCACAAGGGAACACCGCATTGAAGGCGCAGCACGCTCGGCAACAGACGGCATCAACTGGTCCTTAGTTGAGATTTGAAATGCGCCGGCCCTCGCCGTGTCTTTCCCGGAGTAGGTTAATGCCAAGATCTGGGTTACGCCTTACCCACTCCTCCTTCGCGCCTACGGCTACCAACTCCTTCCTTTCAACTGCGACCCTTAACGAGACGGCTATGTACACTGAGCAGCGAGAGGGAGGCAGTGCAACAACCGTGGCCAGGGGCCGCGAGTCCAAGTCTCACGGCCACACGCGCTCTCTCCCCGTCCGTGCATGTGCATCTGTCTGCCTCCCACCGAACACCACGCTCCTCCTCCCTTTTGAAATGCATCTCGAGTTAATAAAAATTCCTCCCAGAACCAACCCCATCTCCACTGTGGGAAAATGCACTCGCGGTCGTTCGGCGTCGCTGCAATTCTAATGAAGTAGCGGTAAATATTTTACGACCTGGGGCTGTATTAGCAGACGAAGTCTCCGGGTATGTAGCCCTACGGGCGCGTCTGCTAAATTAGGCCTGACCTCATGTTTGAGGGTTCATCGATGCAGACCGTAGCCGTAGTCATGATTCGTTTGAAATTACATTACAAGAATATGTACGATAATAAGACGAAAAACGAAGCATATTGAAATACAGCATATAATATTTAATCCAAAATATTTTTTATCGGAAGTACCCGAGGTAAATAGCAACAGTATTCCTATGGTATTTATCAGCACTCCGTATTCATGTATTTATTAGTATCGCAAAAGTATTTCCACTGAGACGCAGAAATACTACCCAGCAGTATTTATTGATATTCATTATCCATCAATCAGTATTCCACTGGAAGTATTTATAGCTATTGCTTACGTAGTATTCGGTTTTCTTTATGCAGTATTTATATGCATCTCTTTAGTATTTATAGATATTTCTACGTTGATTTGCAGCATGAAAAGTGAGACAATTAAATGTCTGAATTTATACATTACTAATCACATGTTAATGACAAAATTCAAATTCAGGGCGCCAAAGGAAAGATACATACCACCAAAATAACAGGAAGTATCTACTGTAGCAACTCAAAATTACACATTCTCACACGTTTTCACATTTATGGGTCAGATGTGAATAAGATATTTGCTGTGAAACCAGTCAACAAAGTGGAGATTGATGATTAAATATTGATGGGATCCACACAAATGAAATACAAATTTAATAATTTTATTCTCTTGTTAAGACTTATTTATTTCTTAATCATCGAGTTTTGATTACAGTGTATTATGGGGTATCATATTAAAATTAACGCCAAAAATTAAAAAGGTATATGTGAAAGTCCACCACCCCATAACATTATACCATGAAGAACCTCGCAATGCACAATACTTTTACATTTGAATGCAAATACATATGCTCATCAAATTTCTAGTACCTAACATTTACTCAATCATTCCAGCTTATGGTATTTTCAATGTCACAGAGGAACTGCTGCAGAGCTGAAGAAAATTTAACTTTTATCACAACACTTTCTGTTTCTAATCATGAATGGCACCTTTCATTGGCACTTTCCACTACATATGTAATGTTTATTAAAGAATATAAAAAATTCAAATCTTTGGGGGGATACATTTCATCTTAGGGGTAGTAAGTATTAATGGGTTTATTTCAATTTTGCAGAAAATATGTAAAATGACAATGAAAAGGGAAACAAATTTTTCTCCCGCCAAATGAAATAACTTCAAATTTATAGCCTATAGCATCCAACCGAGTTTCAGACATGATGCACATGACGCAATTATATCTCTACAGTTAGCTATCAAAATTTTGAAATTTATACTTCAGGTAGAATAATTTCCTCTTCCATTTAAGATTTTAGAGCCAGTAGTCATTGGTGTTGAAGATTATGTGCAAACCATTAGTGATTCCCAGTACTGATAATGAAATACCTGCTCCACAACCTATATGTTATCCATATCCATTTCATTCATCTGTCATACAATTTCCTAGGAAAATGAAGAAAACCGAATTAACTCATAACAAATAATAATTAAGTAATTAACTACAATTGTTTAGAGAGAAATGTATATTTTGCTTTGAATTCCAATTGAAAAACAAGGAAACTTCTTCATAACAGATATTTATGCCTCAATTTTCTCAATTTCTATTCTTCCAACAGGTAATCATATAGATTTTTGGAAAGTTATTATTCATTTCTATACTTAAATCTTGACACTCCACATTAACCTTCATGCACCTGACTTAAATAAAGAAAGTGGTGCACCAAAACCTACCATAGAATATACTAAAACTTCTTATTATGTAAGAATCTTATTTATTGCGAGCCATATCACGTAGCTATTTGGTTATGTCCACAAAAATCCAACCTAAATCCAGAATCATAATCAAAGGGGAATAGAAGTAGACCATAAGAAGCAAGTAATTTTGTCCCTCCTTCCACAAACTAATTTTGAGGCAGGTTAATCAGCCCTTCTAAGTGAAGGTAAGAAAATCTCAGACACCCCCTTGTGCCCCTTGGGTAGTTGGGAAGCACTGTATGTGGGGTGTATGATGGGTGCATGAAATACTTTGCCATTTTGGATGTATAGCCTATTTGTTATTGGTTTATTAAGTATGTAATTGGTGTCTGGTGGTATAACATCCTTCAAAACATCAAGGTGTTAAAATATGCATGTTGTCTGCCAAGGAATTATGTGGATTTTTTAAATTAATTTTGTTAGGCATTACTCTGACTGACAATAGAGAGACAGTGGCTAAATGTGTATGTGTCGATCCCACTGGAATCCATTCATAAAGGCTGGGTTTCTTGAGGGTTATCAAAAAAAAAATACATATATACATGGCAAGGGATTATGTCACACAACCACAGCACCAGAAATGTCCTGCAATTACCATACCCTCAACACAGACTTAAACTACGTATATGAAAAATGTCCATATTACATGGGTATTAAACTGTATAATAAGATACCTACACACTTAAAATATAACTCGATCAATTTCTCAAAACAAATATACAAGAAATACTGATCGATGAACCATACTACTCTATTCAAGAACATTTGGATGATGAAGAACATTTACGATGTACTAAATGTCAAATTGTATCCATGTACCTCATATTATGTATATCTCTGTTTGGTTTTAATTTATGTACCAGTGCACTAAATGCCTAATTATATCCTAATATTTCAAACTATGTATATCTCTGTAGGGTTATAATGTATATATCCCTAATACTGCATATATATTTCCCCAATATTATTTTATACTTTGACCAACTTACCCTAGCCATAGTTAAACTTTTGCAAGTGCAACGTGACATTAAATTATATTATTATTATTATCATGTGCTTTCCTGCAGTCGCAGAATAATTACAGCCACAAAACAACAACATAAATTCACATAACTAAACAAAAAAAACATGATTGACAAAAAATCTAAACCATGTAAAGAAGAAAGGACCAACAAAGAGTCTAATTATGGAGACATCAATATACATTAATAGGCAAAACTATATTTACATCATGTTTTTGCAACATCCATAAAACATTTTATAATATATATATTTCCACATATATGCTAAATGTATTGCAAGAAACAGTTTCTGTTGTTTTATAGGTATTTATTTGTTTCTTTTTTCTGTTTACTTACTGTATTAATGACTATAGAAGCAGTTGGTGTTGGTGAAGTACATATATTGATAGGAAACTTGTATGGGGAGTCCAAATGCCCCATCATAGCTGATCTTGTCATGAACCAATTACTTGATGAAGTCATATCCTAACTACATTTTATGCTCACACATATATGTAAATATGACATTGTTCCAATTTTCCCCAACATAGCAATCCTGCACCACATTAAAATAATATTAACCTAGTGAGAAATACCCTTCCTAAAAATAATTTTCCCAATACACACATCAATACCATCCTTTGTAACAACAAGATCCCCATACAGAATAGTCAACATACCCAACATTAACTATGTTACCCTAAATATTGTAACAACAAGATCCCTATGAAGAATAGTCAACCTACCCAACATTAACTACGTTGCCCTAAATATAAAGATAACAGTAGACAAAAGCACAATTTCCCACAGTAATTCCACACATGACAAACCTGGCAATGAATCCATAAACTCACCATATGCAACAAATCCAAGACTCACAGTAGCATACCATACATCAAAGGCTTGTCAGAAATACTACCAAAGCACTCAAGGAAAAAACATTGACTCATTGCACATTCTAAGAATTGCTCACCTAAGTTGTATTTATGTGAATTTCATTTAATCTGTTTAACGAATTCCTTGGTCGACAAATCTTAATTGGGTGATTATTACAAGTTCCCTGACAACATATATAATAAAACATCACCTTCTGGTTCTATAGGCATTAAAACTGAACCTAAGCAAAAAGAAACAAATATGTAAACTAGAAAATGACAAATGAGAAAGTTTTTGCAATAAATTTGTATGTATGTATATTTAAACACCTTGATGCTTTGAATAATGTTACACCACCAGACACCAATTACTTACTTTATAAACCAGAACAATTCGGCAAGACATCCGAAATGAATTGACAACGAGACAGCTACCGCTTTGAGAAACAAGTCAAGGGATTTGGTTTTTATATACAATGTAACTAACCACCGTGGGTCCTCTGGGTAGAATTGTAGAAGTGACCTCTAATCTTCTGTAGGTAAAATTATTACTTAACGTCGTTAATCAAATAGTATATTATTCATAATGAATGACCACTCGGTCAGGTTAATGCTTCAACGATAACCACAGTCTAGCATCAATACATACCAGTCACACTACATTGTACGTAGGAAATCTAGACAAAACTCTTGATGTCTATTTAAACCAATTCATACGGAAACACTCACCCACATACCCACACAAAATGTTTACTAAACGTAAATAAGATGCAAGAATACTTCACACAATATCACAAGCCAATAAGGTATCACCTCAAATTAACATGCTTAGGCAAAAACATACAAAATGTTAGACACTTGTGAATTTCGCTTGTGCTATTTTCGGTAAGGATCAAAATGAACATTTGGCGTGAAACTATTTCAAATATATTCTTAACAATAGAACAAATATAACTAACATAAAGCAGGAACGTCAACAAATAACTTGGGCAAACACACACAAAATCCTGGCGTGTACATTAATAAACTGCCTACGTTCACTTCAAACAATCCAATCCAATGTACATGAGTAATAATAGTTAAATAATTATTTAACGTTAACAACTAAAATGTTACGCGAACAAAGCCACCAATTATTCTCTGCGACCAAAACCTCGCGGTGAACTACTCGCAGCAGCTGTTCGCCGACTGACGACGAGAACGATTTTCTCTTATTTTCACTGCAATAGCCCGCCAAATTCAAACACATCGTTCATCTACTAAAATGTATCTTACCTTATAATTTCCCGTTTTATGGTATCTAACTTTGTAAGTGGCTGATTTATTGGTGATAGAGGATAAATGCATTTCTTCAGCCTTTGTATCCCATTTCGAACAGAAGCTAAAACGGAATAAACACTCCGTACAAGTGTTCATATTTCCTTCGTACCTTCGTACTCATCTTAAGGATAATTTGCAAATGGCTTTGAATGACCTGAAGAAAAAATAATAGAGAATTACTACGAGTTCTTCGTCAATTGAATACAAATTTTCCGCCATACTGTTTGAATATGGTTGTCAAGGGAAATACGATGCTATTCTCTAGGAATTCTGTGCCTACCCAACTACTGATAAATACGATACTTTTTCCAAGGAATACTGCTAAGCAGCGCTGTTCGTATTCCTTTGCATTCCGTGAAATACGGAAGTAGAACTAATAAATACTGCACCCTGGACGATGAATAGGATCGAATAGCGTAGGAATATGGAAGGAAAGGGGATCAATACCAATAAACACGAGAGGGTTACTAATAAATACTGTTGCCATTTACCTCGGGTAGAACAAAGTTATCAGAGTAAAAAAATCAAATATTATCTGAGACATACAGATAACAGCATCACCTGCTTTTCCGACAATAACAAGTACAGAACACTTTGATTCGTGCAGTTGGGCGAAAAAAAACTAAAAGTTTCCACCCGATTGGAAAAGCCGTCTGCGCTTTCCGATGGCTCCTTTACTTTTCTCGGGGCGACCCCTTGCTGTACTTGCTAAAGTTAGCCATCTTATATTCATCAGATATTCGCCACCGCAATTAAAACTTCAGACTGGATAGGAGCAATCTATGAAGAACATTGTTGTCTCTCCCTTCCAGGGCCAACGGACAAAAAAGTTGTGCGAGTTCGAAAACCAATTAATTTCCGTTAAATGGATTCCCTAAGAGTTACACTTTCTTATCGAGCGTCGCAAATGTCGACCAAAATTAAACGAGGAACGACCCTTTCCAAATCCCTCTTTGTACCCCACGAAAAAGAAATTGAAAGGATATAAGAGAGAAACGCATCCCCCTTCGACTCCATCGAAACGTGAGCACGCGAACTTGGGGGAGGAATGGTGTTCAGAAGTGCTCGGACCGGCGCCAGGGGTGAGGAATTCGAGCCGCCCCGTAACACATGAAGCTGCTTTTCTTTAAGAGTGAAAGGAACGCGCTCGGTTTTTTCGGAGACGTATCTCGTTTTTGGGGGAAATGTAAGTGCGTCTCTCTCTCTCTCCATGTATGCCTTTGGGACCCTTTCGCGAGCCTCCGAACATCCATCCCCTCCGCGCATTTTTTTTATCAACCCCTGCCACTTCTACCCCGTCTTTATCCCGAACTCTCTCTTTCCAACCCCACCAGCAAGCCGCCCTGGGCATCTCAACCCCCCCCCTCCCCCCCCACTCACTCACACCCCCTCTGCCCCTCCCCTGAAGCCGCCATCCAACCCCTCCCCTCGTTTCCGTGCCAGGGACTCCCTGGCCGCACTGCCACTGTCCTTACCTCTTCCTATCCACAAAACCACCCCACTCATCTTTCTCCTCGCATCCCATTCCTCACCCTCTCTTTTCCTCCTCTCCCCCTGATTTTACTTCCTTCCCACTCTCACCCGCGCACTCCCGACTGCTAGACCTCTCCGCCTTCCTTTCTCCTTTGATGAGTTTAATGCTGGGAAGAGAGGGAGAGTGAAGAGGGCAAGTGGCCCCAATTTCGCCCGAGTAAAAGCTTTTTGTCCGTCTCGACCCGTGATGCTCGTGCTCCCAGCTTTCCGTCCTCTATCCGCCCCACTCCCTGCGAGCCGTTCTCACACGATCCTATTCCTCACTCTCACCGCCGCTCACGACTTCCCTCAGAGTAGAGGAGGAAAACCAAGCGCAGAGGGATGGAGGTCCTCCGCCCGGGTTTCGAGTCCTTGGTCTACTTTTCTACTAGCGACTTTTCCTCGGGTACCTACTCTGGGTGAGGATTTCGGACGGAACAGCCGATTGACTCCAACTTTGGCGTAGGAATCGGTATCCTAAAAGCTCGGTATCGACAAGGGTGAAAAAAGATCGGATCCTTTACCGACATCACTGAAGGCCATTGGGTTATTCCATCGGGTCATGCTTTTCATTTCTGACAACGTTTCGATGAGCGAGTTGACCATCGTCATCAGGGACAACCAATCCAACCTATTTAATAAACAGCCTTCGGGGACACCCTGAATATGATGGACAACCCACCCATTGAAAAGTCGGCTGAAACCCAGAAAGTGACCGGTGGGGAGTGCCCGGATAGCCTCAACAAGGGCGCTGGACAAGGCATGACACGCAACACCAGGAATGAACTACCGTTGTAATTCACACAGCAACAATTTTTATCGTTTGACGGTTAGGTTAAGTAAAGTTCACCTTGAAAACAATGCAACGACTACTCCCTTAATAGAGGCTTTAACGCCACCGTTAAACTACGGAGGCTGCTGGATGCGTGCATCTGAACCCAAACTGGATGATTTTCAGGGTATTAGATCTTTTGAGAAAAACTTGATGTTAAGGGAATCCGAAATCGAAAATAAATCTTTTTTCCCTATCGTCACGAATTTCACACCCTGTTGAGAGTAGAACTTAGTGAGAATTATCCTCAATAACTGGTCCGAACGTCGGTTTGAACAATGTGGTTGGCAACTGTAAAGCTAAATAATTTAACATAGGAAGGAAAGCAGTCTCAAGTAGTATCTTCTTCATTCACGTAACATTCCACCGAGTCACAGAAGTTCTTTACGGGGAGGAAGTGTTAAAAATACAGTTAGGTTTTTATAGTAAAAGGCGATAATATGGGTAAAACAACTACACTTATACATTTTAGGCAGTGAATGAAGAGTCTTAAGTAAGTACGAAAAATATGTCTAAGGCCTGTCCTAATTAATAATCTACCCGTAAGTCACGTACACATTTTCTAACATCCATTATTGCATTATGCGGAAAAACGATACGCTAATCCTTTTCTTCTTATAACCTATCTCTCTAAAATTGATATTTTTATGAATCATTTGGTGGGACAAATATGAGCCTATTCATTATCATTTTCCAAAATATTCACACTGTAAGAAAGCGAAAAATATCAGAACTGACTCGTAATAAATGCGTGAGGAGGTAAATAAATAAGTTAATAATTGCAGGAAAAGTTTAGCAAATAACGTGAGGAAATAAACGGGAGAAAATGTTCATAAGCCAAGAAAGAATAGTTCCGGAACACATTCAGGCATGTACTTACACAAACAGTGGTTCTCGCATCCTTCTGCCACCACTGATATGATTCGATATCCATTAAAAATTCGTACCAAGTATATATATTTTTAACCAATTCCGGACTGGGACATTCATTGTAAGAAAGACCACTCACATGTTCCAAGTGCTTCAACGATGCTTCCAAAGCTTCGGTGACAAATTAGGTTTTTTCCCAGTGCATCACGAAAATTGCTTCTTTTTAGCCGCCCAATCGCATAAAATGTTTCAATCATTCAATTGAAAAAAAATTCTTTTCCGCGAAAACTTTTGCATCTCTTTTGAGTCAACACTAGTCTTTGTTGCCCTTTCTGTCCGATGGAAGTAGGTCTTCCCTCCTCACACAAGTAAGAATCCCCAGGTCTCACTTTGTACATTTCCGGGTTCAAGCTAGGATATCCTCATGACTTATTCACACTAGTTTTCATCACAGGATCCATCAACTTCCTACTTTTTCATACCAAGCATTCTTACTCGTTTTCTTTTATTATACAGAGTAATGCAAAATAGCTACCAGCGGTGTCAGAGGTAAAGACATAAAGAGAATATATTACCTGACACAGGTTCCGAAAGAGGCAAATCACAAATTCGCATTTTCGCAAAAATTCACGACTGCGCACTTAGAGATTGTTTTTTTTATGTAATTCGGTTGCGCGGAGATGGCATAAATGAATAATCACAGGGTCAAAATCCAAAACAGGAAAACGTGGACCCAAATGATTACGGATCCTACGGTAACCTAAATCAGCTCTTGAAATTAAAACTTTTCACCACCCAGGACCAACTCTCGGTTTATTTGGCACTTGGCAGAAAATTCAGCCCAAGATCCAAACGAATACTACATTTTATTGAAGTCAGAAATAGTTTCTTACTTATTCAGGTGGCCATAACAAATAGTTTCCATATGTTTCCAATGACAAACCACCTGTATTATTTACCACATCACCCATTATTATTAGTATTCCAGTATACAGCACTAGTGAAGTAAATCCAGTATTTATGATTTAGAATAAATATCATCAATATCAATGTAATGTTTTGTTTCACCAATAAGGTATTAAGATGATCATTTGTTATCATACTTAAATTCTAAACAAACAATTTGTTCTAAAGATAAAGAGTTTTCTCCGTAGTACAGCAAAACTTCGTAATTCTTCATCCCTAACCTCGTGCTATGTTTCACAAACTAGTCCTCTGATACTCTCTATGCTGGGCTAATGCGGTATATTTCCATGAAAATCTTATGTTAACGAGTAATGTAAATGGTAAGACTGACTTCGTTGTTCCACACAAAAAAACTTCTTCAAAACTAACTTCGAAACCCGGGTCGTTTCAATAAAGTTTTTTTTTGTGTGAAACAACGAAGTTAGTCTTATCATTTACATGATGAATCGGTTCCATGAAGTCACGCCTGAGACCGTCAATTAATGTTAACGAGCTTATTAATAACCAACACGATTCGTATCCCGCTGATACTTCGACTTTTTCGACGACTGATTCTACTTTTCTAGAATATTCGAATATTTTTACTATCTCTAAATAACTATTCAGTGCCAATGAAGACGCTGATGATGAAGAACTTTCTTAGAATAAACTCCATTTTCTTGACTCGAGCGACTCACCACACTCATTCAAAACATGCAGAGGAATGGGTCATTGTCCCCAGTTTCGCCAGAGTGAAATATTTTGGCCTTCTCCCACTCCCCCTCGCATGAGCACATCCTCTCATCCTCCTCTACATCCGTCCCAAGTCCTCCATCACCACCCTCCCCCTCTTTTACCCTATCCATCCCCCGTGGTGTACACCCCTCCTAAATCCTCCCCCCACATTTCCTTATCCTTTCAGCACCACCCCCTCCCTCGCACCTTCCCCTCCGCAGAACTGAAGACACTCTATTAGTGGAAGTGGTGGCACCGCGGTAACCTCGGGGGGAAATTCTCGACCCACTCCCTCCTCCCTTCTTCATCGCTCCCTCTCTCATCTCCCCAAAATCTGCACCAACCAACCACCGGAGCGACACGTCGGAAAAGAATCGGAGAGGAGATGGTGAGAGGAGGGAGGTAGGAGGAGGCGGGGTGACAAGAGAGGGTAGGCTGGTGGTGGGGGGATGGAAGAATGTTGGAAAAATTAGAGGGAGTGGGGATACTGGGGTGTTGGTGCTAAATAGGACCGGGGAAAGGAGAGGTGAGTGAAAGCGGGAGACGAGGGCTACGTGATAAGAAGGGAAGGGGAAGGAAAAGAGAGAGTGAAAGAGGTGAGGTTTTAAGGGGTAGGAGGGTTCGTAAAGGCTGGATAGACGGTTGAAGGGAGATGAGTGTGACATAATTAAGAGGTAGGAGTGAGGTTAGAGGGTCGAGAGAGAGAGAGAGAGAGAGAGAGTCGGGGACATATGATGAGAGGGAGGAGGAGAAGGAAAATGAGATGAAGAGGGTGGTGGATATACAGATGGTGGAGGAAGAAAGTTTGAAGGTAAAGGAAGGAAGGGAATGGACGGGATATAACGGGACTCAGTCACGTTCACCAGTTTTTACGCCAATTCTAGCAAAGATTTAAAAATTAAGGCAGAGTAAAGCGATATTCATGCCGAATGAAAATACCAATATAATATAACAGAACTCCCTATGTCTCCTCATAGTTCACGTACCCGTATCCTTAATAATAAAATCCTAAACTCTTATTAGAAAGTAGTTGATAGAGAAGAAAGTAATTTCCTCTATTCCGGTCACACATTCCGGTTTCCGCATTGAAATCTTAATTGCGCAGAAAAAAAGTATTCTTAAATTAAGAGAAAAATATTCTTACAGCTGTCATGCAAGACGATATTCTAGATTTTAGAGGATTTTCTTACTCGAGTGATTCGGAACCTCTGCCATCTAGCGGTCACGGCCGGAAACTTACAGGGTTTAAGAAAATATTCTCAATGTTAAAATATTTTTGTAATCGCTACGGTTACTAAGGGACTCACATGCGCGAGGGAATGGGGAAAGAAGGGGAAGGTGGGCAAGGAAATGGTAGCGAGAAGGGGATCAGAGGAGTAACGGACTATGGTTGGCAGAGGTTCCAAAACAACTACATACATAGTTTAGATTAAACCTTCTCGCGTGATTCTCTTCAAATGGGCGCCAAATAAAAATTGTGAGATAGCGACACAATAAGCCGAATCATAGGCGGATTTATCTATCAGTCCAATTCCTTTTTTAGAATTTTTTTCCTCCCAAGATTGGCAATTTAGATGCAAGCCTGCTGCAAGTTTGCCAAAATTGACACGTCTCGTGCAAGTTGCACTCGACTTGCATGAAGTGTGCCAACCTTGGCTACTTTGCTGCAGGACTCTGGCAACATTGGTAGTAATGGTGCAAGTTCCAAGGCAATTGCAACTATAGGGTTCCTACTAAGGGAGGAGTACAGTTACCTGTGCTTGAACGCGCACGGCTTATTTCCCGTAAGAGAAAAACAATTCGAGCTAAAGTGAAGAAAAGCGAGTAATAGGAAAAATTAGCGCGAAATTAACTTAAGCACGTAATGATAAATTAACTGACAAAGAAGAACAAGGGTATAAAGTTCGTGAACACAGATTGATTCAGTACAGAACTCAGTGGTATTGACTTCACAGGGTTCCTACTTGTATCGCCAAGGATCCCGCGGCTCGTCCAATGGATATGGCGATTGGTGTACATTACTGATGAAACTCTTATTTATCTCTCCTGGAGTTGAAAGAATATCAGTTATGCATATTCATAACGGTCATGTTTACTTTTAGCCACAAAACGGTAATTGGGGGAATGTTTTAATGGTGCAAATCCCCGTGTCCATATGTTGTGAAGTTAATTCTCACTAATGAATTCATGCAAGCCAGCAGCTGTATATACATCAAACGGTAGCCGTCATCAAAAGTAGTACGTCAGCTCGATTAGGAAAAGTTGATTCGACAGGTAGGGAAAGCATACACTTGCGCCATAAATATTTAAGATTTATAACTTGCGCATTAAATATGCAGGTAAATCTGTAATACCCAATTTCTTTTTAAATTTTGATACTATAGGTGTACTCATGCAAGTAGTGATGTTTTTTGCGAAAACTAATTTCTTTCGCTAGGTACATGGGTACAGCTCCTTTGTACAATTGCATGCCATAGGGTAATGTTTTTGTGTGTGGTTCATGAATGATTTCCTACCCTCGGCCTACCCTCTATTTTTGCAGAGTTGAAGCGTGCACAGTACTTGCGTGAAGCTTGCATGAAAATGCTGCAAGCTTGTTTTGCTATGTGGGATATTTATCTCCCAAGAGGGTATTCTTAATTTAAGAATACAGGACGCTATTAGATGTTAAGAGAATATTCTTAATTTAAGAATATTTTTCTTGTGGCTACCACTCTAGTGGGATCCCCTCTTAAATTAAGAAAATAAACTGGGCACCTATTTAAGTGGGATCTACTCCTAAATCAAAAGGGCGCCTCTTGATTTAAGAAAATCTTTTTTCAGTGTGCAATTTAGAGTTCTACGTTAAGTTTTTTTTTTCAAAAATTTTTCTATACTATTTCAATGTTAATAAATTCAATGTTAAATGGAATTTAACGGTAAAAAAGAACGGCATGAGTCAATATAACGTACCGCAAAGGAAGTCAATTACTCATACACTTAGGTACACAGAGAATTGAACAATGCCGATAAAAATATGAATATCGACCTGTTATACATTTCCACGCGTGTTAACCAACAGTTAGTTCATACAACTCGTAGCATATTTGTCAGAGCACTTTCAGTCAATTCGGTGTCATCATAGTAGGGTGACAGCACGCAGGGCAATGGTACAAGTAATCAAATTCCATTACAATAAAGACATAAACCTCTAATACAACATTATTTCGACGGCAACCTTTGGTTGGTGAAACACGAATGAATATTCGTGGAGTGGTCTGAAGAATGATGTGGGTCATCAACACGATTCAACCGGAGCGCGTTTGCGTGTCAAGTTGAGGCAAGGAAATATCAGACTTTGGACAGGGAACGAGAGAAATCGACCAACCGAGACGTCTGCCATCCAAATGGAGATGTATTTCGTCCTTGGGTGCATTTTCCTCTCATCTCCTCCGCCAAGCAGAAATATATCCCTTCCATCAATCACACATCACAACATTCACGTCCGCCGCTGGGTTTAAAATCGCCTCAGCCGCGATGTGGCGCCGTTTACAAAGCCAAAGGCCGACCGGAACCGCAAACATTATGTCGAGCACTCCACATGTCGTCCGGTTGTTTTTTTAATACGGGGAATTTCTATATCGCGCGTATGCAAACTAATTTTCAATTCCATCGGATGCGCTGAAAATTTTAAATATTTGTGGGCCGGATGACCGCGGAATGAAAACCTCTCGAGAACGCTCATTAACTAGAGGATTTACGGTCTAAATATTAGATATCCCCGCGGTTGACGTGGACACAGTCTCTGACAGTTGAGACTTGGTGAATCACTGGAGGCCTATTCTCCATCCTGGAACGGACAGCATGGTGGGTATCGCGCGTACCGAGGGCGACCGACAATATGGAAATAGAAGAGCAGATGCATCGCCTGCATCTGAATCGCCAATCGCCGCTCGACGTGTGTGACTTATCGGCATTAGCGCATCACGGTGAAGCCAGGGGAGGCAAGGTGGGAAAAATGGAAGTGAGGGAGGAGACGCAAAGATGAGAGGAAGGGGATGAGTTGAAGAGGAGAGACGAGAAGTGACGATCAAAGAGGAGGGTGGGTGTGAACCCATTGAGGCGAGATGTAAATAGATTTGAAGGGAATTGGTATCGGTATACCGTATCGTTTGGGAGGCCGTCAAAATACGAGGGAATGCTCCGCAAATGACTTCCACTACATCCTACAGGGAAGGGGAGGGGGCGGAGAGGGGAGTGGGGTTGGAAGATGGGGTGGGGTGGGTTCAACATCCCGAGACGCCTAGCAGGAGAGGAAGGGAGGTGTGTGTCTGTGACGTGAATTATGGATTCGAGCGCATTTTCCTCGAAATCTCCGACAACTGAAACGACGAATCAATGGGACAATGATTTTCGGCTGCGTACAGAGATATAACACGTCTTGTATTATAAAATACTCCCGAGTGCCTTTTAACTCGCTAATCGAGCTACGGGATCATATACATCATCATTGTACTGGTCATCGCCAATCATCAATTCTAAGATTGGTTTCACCTCGTCCGTCTCAGATACATAACTAAAATAAAGTCACCACCAACGGTTATTGGGTAACACTTACTTCCCTGTAAGATTTGTAAATGATTTTACCAACCAACCGCTTATATATTGATTGGTACTTGTGTGTGGAAGTAATGCCTCGAACTTCAGTACAATTAAAAGATAGCATTAAATTATGTTTTAATGCGTTAAGTACCGATGATTGGTATATTGTTTGCACTATGAGACAGGAATAGATTAAAGTTTAAAAGGTAAGGCCAGTTTTTTAATGACCGATTGATCTGTCCATCCATGTGTCTTCCCACATAATCTCCCTAAAACAATTTATTTTATGCGCTTTATCGAATATAAGAGTGGAATTTACATTTAAGAAATTTTAGATGGAATTTGCCAAGAGTAAGTTTATTGTTTGTATTCTCCCGAAGTACTTGAATGGAAAAGGAAATGAGAAAAATTAGTAACACTTTCCATAGTGTTATAATCACAAATACGCTATAAATTCGCCAGGTTCAGCCTTTCATTGTCACTCAGAGAGTAGATATTACGGATATCAGGGATATAAACTAATTATATTCTAGTTTTCAAAATTAGAATTGATAACAGAGAAATAAAGTCTCATTGGTGAGGAGGAGAAAAAGAGAGTTAAAATCGCGCTACTAAAAAAATGGAACGTATTCCTGGTCGTTAGGTTGAAAAACACTTACAGGTATATATTCTATGGTCGTCGTTGAACACAGCACTAAGCTCAATGGGATGAAAATACGAGTCTTCAGGAGAAATCCGACACCCGCATCCACTCTTGGTGGAGCGGGAGGAGTAACTTCCACAGACAAAAATACGGAGTTTTGTGGTTTGTTTGCCTTCCTAAGAAAATACATCGACGAGTAAGGGGCAGGCCCAAGTTTAAAAGGTTTCGGGGGGATTCATCCACATCTACATCCACAAAAAGTCTCCATAAACCTCCGCAAGAGACAACGTCCTATAAGTGAATAAAACGTTAAGTTGGAGAAGAGGAAGACAAAAAAAAGGCCTTTGTGTTTCCAGGAAAACGGGAAAGCACGAAAGTTAACATTGATGAACAACCACCCACTGTAAGTTCTGCACCTGAGCAAAAAAAATATCTTTGAAGTTTCGGAACTAGACCAGGGGAAATAGATTATCTCCTCTCTTTATATGTCTCCACGATTTCTAGAAAGATCCCACGCCGAGGAAATAAGCTTAATCAACCGACCCTTTTCTATCACTAATACTTCACTTTTGCTCAATAGGAAATAGATATCATTAAAGGAATAATATTGTATATATTATTCAAAATAATCAAACAAATATAAGCCACACACGTCCAAATCTTGGTTTGAACAGTAGACAGTCTTTGAATCCATTGTTTTCCAACGTTTGGGAAAAATTAATTAAACTTTGTTTCATGATGTACGCGGAATAACTAAAGCTATTTTTAAGACCTGTCAATCTTTGTTTACAAACTCGGTTCAACATTATCTAAAACGTAAAATGATTAAATGGCTGATATTATTTCTTGCAAGCACGATTTATTTTGCGGCGTTTTTCAATTAGGTGAATAAAGTCGCTGAAAATGGCACCTCCACTGCAATATAAATACAAAAACTATGAAGCATAATTTTGATTTATTGCTCCGAGAAAACTTCAAATGCAATAACATCTAAGTTAGATAGGTAAACGGTTAGGGCTAATTTAAAAGGGATAAAATAAGTTTAAAGGAACATTGGTTTTAGCAGGCTTCGAGTTTCGCTTTTGTCGACTACTTAATCGGCGGCTGATTGCGCCAAAATATTTTTTTAGATAATAAGATACATTTTCAGAGACAATATTCCTCAATAATGTGCTTGAATCTGTTTTTTCACACAAAATTTGCTTGAGTGAAATATTTCAGTGGAACATCATTTTACAAATAAAGTTCAAATAGTTACATTTTTTCATCGAGTGTCGAGGAATATCAATGAAACATGAAATCGTAGTACCCAACATAGAACCATTCTCGACGTCACCTTGGCGAAAAGAGGGAAAGAAGAGTTACTCCACGGCCTTACGGAGTGCTACACTGAGGTATTGATTTTTCACATCTTGAGCTCCTAAGGGCGTTCTTCTTCGAGAAGAGAGCTTTCACAGACATGAATACGCAATGGCTAGAAGAGCCACCGATCCATTTACGGTAAGGGCTCTCTCTCCATGACGAAATAGAGTTTGTGTGACACTATGTGAATTCAGTCATTTTTGCATAAAATCGAGTAATATTTTTTAACAAAGGGCGAAAGGGCGGAATTTCATCAGCATGGCATGTTTAATAACATAAGTTAAAAAGCAAAAAAAAAATAATGCCGCACCATCTTGCTCTATGGTAACTTTGTGTTATTCCATGCATTGAACAATTTTATAGGAGAATAACTAATACAAAACCACAACACAATAGATTTACAATTATCTAAAGTATAAGAATTTCATCAGCATGGCATTTTTAATAACATAAGTTAAAAAGCAAAAAAAAATAATGCCGCGTCTTTTATGATACATTTTGCTCTATGGTAACTTTGTGTTATCCCATGCATTGAACAATTTTATTGGGGAATAACTAATACAAAACCACAACACAATAGATTTACAATTATCTAAAGTATATGTATTTATGTCATGAAAGTGCGGTAGTACGGTATTGAGGTTATTAATAGTTTTTTCTCTCCATAAAATCCGTTCAATACTACACCGGTTTTCGGATTCTTGCTTAATATTAACCAAGGTAAACTCCACAGCACCAAAATTCTATTGGTACCGTTTCAACTTCGTAGATTGAGCAAACTATATTTCAATGTTTTTTTAGGCCATAGGTCGTAATTATGACTCTACTTTGGAGGAAGATTAATGATACTACTCCGATAAAAATTTAATATGTAGGCCCATAAGAATGCCACGTAATGTTTCCTTCATATATGGACAAGCACTTCCAATCACAATATGAAGCCTTACTTTTTCCATTCAACACAAATCATGGCTAAAACACATTTATTGATCATGTCAATTATTAATCGGTAGAAGAATATACGAATCCTAATATAACAGTGTTAAATCATCAGCAGTAAAAATGAAATGTTGTGACCACTATTTTAATTATAAATTCTATACCTACGTCCAATAGCTTACTATATGATGTATAATTTACATGACAACAATTGTTTAGTATTCAAAATCACAGTATACCACCAAGTGCTCATACAATAGGCATTTTCAATCGTTCATGCACAATCAATATTTGTCCTAACCAAAAGTTGGCATTAAAAGACAAATATCAAGGCCCAAGGGTGAAAACCCTCACCCCATGCCAAAGTAATAATTTCATGCATTTTAATAAAATCCAAACGTAAGAGTTCATCTCTCATGATTTGGCTATATAGGCGTAATGCAATATAAAGGTTGCGAGCGGTGCTACATGCTTTAGTAAGATCAACCTCACGTAGAGTCCGGTGACTTTGGGAATGAAATCATTAAGAAAAGATAAAATTTTAATATACCTACCTATCCTCCATAATGTCCAAGGAAGGTTTGATAAAATAAGTCAAACTTTCCTTCAAGATAAAGCAATTCCTGTGAGAGAAAGACACAAATGTTTGAATCTATCTCAGAAAGAAGAAAGTCATAACACTGTAAAAAGTAGATCTGATTTTAAGGCACAAAAGCGATCTGAATTTCAGATGCAACAATTTTAAGACAGGGTATGTTGAATTTCAGCAGTAATATCTTGTCTTAAAATACGGCAGGTGAACGACTGAAAATCAGACCATCCAGAATCCTGCTCCCTCTGCTTCCTGCTTAACTGCTCCTGTACCAACCATCCATGTTCCTGCCTCTTCCGCACCTTGCATCCGTGTTCCTGCCTTAAACCAGACAGCGCTTAAATTCAGATCGCACTGAAAATCAGATCAAATTTTTACAGTGAATAGGACTAGCAGATGAAGGAAAGTTTACAACTTTACATGTGTTGGTTGATGATTTTATCTGAAATGGATGGAATATGAACTTGAACATAAGAAAAAGAATGAAACCAAAGGCCTCGTTTTTTGTTAAAATTCGAGATCACTACACATATGTTAGAGAATACCCTACAAGAGTACTAGATAGACCTCGCTTCTCACCGTATTGCCTTCAAGAAATACTTTCCAAAAACATAATTTTGCCACATATGGATATGTGCCACACATGTGGATATGTCAGGATGTTTGGATTTCAGGTTGTCAAGGAAGTCAGACAGTAAATACAACAACAACTGCATATGCGAATAGGAAGGCACTCATTACTAGAACCAAAGTTTTACTCACTGTTCTCTATTTAGGAAAAAAAATGAAGAATGGGAGATTGGTGGCATATTTAAAGCAGGACGCTGTATAATTCCAAAATTTACATTCTGTGGGAGGATGAGAAAAGGCATTTGGCAGGCAGGTTTAGCAGGAATATGGAACAGTAGCACTGGAAGGAAATAATCGCAGAGATAGAGCTCAGATTTAAAAGGAAAAAGTATAGCAGGAGGAAATTACGCGGCAGGAAATATCACATGAAAATCAAAAAAGAGAGCATTGGGCAATGACGTCCAATTTAGAAGGAAGAACGTCAAGTAAAATGTCGGCACATCCCATCCTGTATTGACCGATAGAGTACCTTCTATTTGTTGACATGCATGATCTTATTTACTGCCCTATCTTTCCTTGACGTTTTGCGAGAACACTTATTTATTACGATCAATGATCCATGGATTGTGATGAGCATATATCCATCAAAGCTCAGTCAACCCATATAATTAATATTGGTAATCCGGAATCGGTTGATAGATACGTAGGAATACATTCTCCGACGCGAATATTTAAAGAGAATTCCGTGAAGTAATTAGAGAGGCGGTCCTCTTCGCTAGGGGAAACGTGAAAGGTGGCCGAATTGAAGGCAGCGGAAGAAATATGAGCGCAAGGAGGGAAGTGGGAGCGAAATCAGACAGAGCGACGACGCGATTGGTGATTGGTCGGCATCCCTGACCCTCACCCCACCTGCTCACTGAAACCCTACCTACACCATTTCCAGCGGTTGGTAATTAATAGGGTATAACATTCCGCTTCTCGTGGTAATTACTGGTGAAAACCGCGACGGTTAATTTAACTCCCACGATCTCGCGAAAATATCTTCGTGCCTTCATAACCAAGACGTCTCCCATTCTCATTCCGGAAAGTTTGCCTCCCACACCGCTCGCGAGCGCGCACACAAACACACACACAAACTTACACACATACGCGCATTAGCGAAACTTTAGCGAGGAAGCCAACATTGCAGTTTCCGGTTTTTGATGCCATGCGCAGAGCGGAGAGAGCTGAAGGGGACCTGACATTGGAGGCTTTCCCACCGAATGCGAAATGTTCTCTCTTTCCTAAGACACCGAAAGCCGTTCACGAGACAATGGAAGTACAAGTGAAGATTGCACCTCTCTCGTACTGCCAGAAAGAAGTGAACTCCCTGATGACGATCGTCAGGAAATCGCCACCACCTCATTGTTAATTCAAGCACGATGGTGGCGGACTCTTATCCAATTTTATTTCCGCATTAAAAAGCAGCGAATGACCCCCTTTCATATGAAGAAATGAATTACCAGTTTACCAGACTGGTAACAATTGCGCGTTCGAGGAAGTAAAAAATTACTGAGTCGAAAATATCTGAAAGTATTCTCTCTTTATATTTATAGTTCAATCAGTAGGAGAAATTCGAATTAAATTACGGTATAAGGCATTGGGAACTCACAGCACATAACAATTGGGACATCTGCAAAAAAATTCACTAAACCCCACCAAGTGTTTTTTTACATTTCATTAGCGGAAGATCAAAAACAATTCTGCAAGGAAGACTGTTTTCCATTTAGCATAACATATATTGGTTTGATCATTGAAAAAGTAATTATTTTAGCAATAAGGGCTTCAGCTTATTTGTGTGGCTCATCAATGAGAAATACTATATGAAGTAATATACCTTTTTAACATATAATAATATTAGGTATGCATCGACAGACATTCAAAATTCAAATAATAATGTAAAATTTTATGCGACAAAACATTAAAATGAAGAACCCTTTCTTGTGTAAACTATGAATTTATGTAGTAGTTTAGTTAATTTTCAATTTTTCGGTCCAATAAAATAAACAAATTTATTATACTTTAAAACAAAATTCGTCCTCCGTCCGGAAAAGAATATCCAAGTAGCTATTTAAGATAAACGATACAAATCAAAGTAGACACTGTCTAAAGAGCCTGTCAATCGATATCGGCACAACCTAACCGTATATCGTGTAGAGTGAGTCTCTACGTTGGCCCATGGCAATGGTTGCGGTCAGTGCAGAGATTCCCTAGCTCCCTGGTAGTTTTTTCACATTAAAAAAAATACAAGTTTTCTCCTTTCTAAGGGTCATAAATTAGCTCTCCTCCCAGTTCTTATTTCTTTTCCTTCTTCGTGCACTTACCTTGCGTTCCCCTATAACGGTTTATTATTTACGGCGCAAAATGAAGCTGTCCATAAATTGTATACCTAATCCTAAAGTGGGGGAGGGTCAACGGTACTGTGAACCAAGCACTATTGACAATGAGGGTAGCGGTGTCTAAGCTTCTGTCACGCTGGAATATCTTCATTAGAGGATAAATAATAGTATTGAGAAATATGCATGATGGCTGTTCCATCATTCAAGAAAAGAGGGCTAATTGGTTATAAAATCAGCATTATTTAATACATAACCCCTTACTTTCAAAGAAACTATAGATTCATGACTTAAATATGAAGATAAATATTTTCGGCTAATAACTACTGATTAATGAATTTAAGGGAGTAAATTTTCCTACGAATTATTCATGAAAACTCACTGGAATAAAGACTCAAGTTTCACCTTCGTGAGGTGATGGTTAAAAGGTATCCATATTAGTTTAGGATTTCCCCGCGACACTCGAGCCAGCGGGAAGCTGCTCCTCACCTCCAGTTTAATTTTAATTACCCGTGCATTCGCGGCGAATTAAGTTCGGCCCTGACGCCGTCTTTTAACAGTCTGACGCTTAAAAACCTGCTTCCACGGGAGGGAAGGGTGCTTAGCTCCGTTCCACCCAAAACCCCAACCCCCTTTGCCCACATCTGACACTGGCAGACAAAGAGGCGGCTCATTCTCCTCTCTTACGCCCCACACCTTAGGGGTTGCTTCAATCGGGGTAGAGGGTTTATTACGCTGACCTAAAGCATTCTGATCCATAGAAAAAGCCGCTTCACCACTCGACACTATGATTTTCTTGTCAAGTTGATTTGAGGTGTTTACCACTCATCCTGCACGAGTTAGTACATATCGCCACAGCAGATGGAAATAAGCATTCGCACGACCAAGGAGGCTATTTAAATGATCTGCGCCTATGTCTATCAAACACAGAAAAGATGCTTGCATCGAAAAGAGCAAATCAAACTTAACGCAGAATGGGGGCGTTTACTCGGAACCGAAATCGAAATTTCGTACTCGAAATCGTTAGAAGGAAACGAAAAAAGAATTTTAGTGAAAAAATTAATCTTCTAACCACAACCATTCACTCACAATTCAACAATTTAAATAAGCAAATGTGAAGCCCACCGAAAAAGCTCCTTTGATATCACTGACGTCATTTTCCTCCCATCTGCTTTTAGGTGAAGGGAAGGGAGTGGAGGGGGGTTCTCGGAGGGTCTGATCACAGATCCTGTCGCAACCGCCCCCATTAGCAGTCAGTTGTGTCCTGTGTCCCCCCATTGCGATAAGCCGAAGTAGCTTCGCGGGCTCAGTTGTGATTAGACGAAATCGATAGCGTCAGAGGTTGCACCACGCCCACATTTCCGAAAGGGTTAAAAACATACGTTTTTCGCCACTTATAACTAGAGAAATAATTGACGGATCAAAAAACGGAAAAATACGGGTCTATTCATTTTACAAACTCAATCAGATTCGGCAATAAAAAAAATATGGCAAACGACCCTATTCATGCCAAATATTGATTTACAGTGAAGAGCAATTCTAATTTTTGAACAGCCCTCCTAATCTGGGAAAGTATTTTTCAATACTTCATACCTCGGAATGCTTACATACCACTGAAATTGCGCAAAAATGTTTGCGCATTAGAAACTTTAATAAAAGAAAGTTACTTACATTTAACCCACATTTAACCATCGATAGGTTAATTTAAAATGATTTTATGAGAGAAAACGGATATGAACTGGGAATCAGGGAAGGCAACTGACTGACTTTTGCGCTCTTACGAGTAGGCGGTTCTCATTTCAGGCTAGACTTTTCCGATAAACCGTAGGTATCGTAAAAGTCTTACCTGAAACATACTGTATTATCGTAGGACACCCAGAGAAAATCAGCAGCGCCGTTAGTTAAAGGAAAGCCATCTAAGCATCTTGATGTTTAAATTTCATTTCATCTCAAATAGAGAATAATACTTTGTAAGCGCTCAAAAGACTTTTAGGGGTCTATAAAATACTGGCTGCCACACCGCCGAGATTCAAGCCCTATCCAACGCTCACGACGCAACACGCCATAGCTTCAAATCACTTTTCAGACTGATAAATTTGCGATGTAGCATAAAAGTTCTTAGAAGAAAGTTGATTCAAAAAGGAAACGGATTTAAATCCTAACAAGACGGTAAAATAATCAACTAATCAGAAACATCCCATGACACAATCTTCTCTGGGAATAGATATTGTTGCAAATGGAAAGAATTGCATGAATGAACCACGAATAATGAAAAAAAAGCTAAGGATGTATACGACAATAAATAAGTTAATATCATTGTTAGTTGACCGAAGGTTTGAATACACGACTGTACCAAATCAAGTTTGGAATTTAATACAATACTATAAAACATTTATCTGATTTTAAGATAAAAAAGCGATCTGAATTTCAGATGCAACATTCATTCATCAGATGCAGCGTCTTCATCAATAACTTGATGAAGATGGAACACGCTGAAGTATTCTTTGTACATCGTCATCATCTGATGTTCTGCCTGTTGGCAGGTCCCATACACCACTGCTGTCTCCGTCCTCTTCTGTCCGGACCTTTAGTCATAATGCAGTTGGTGATCTTCAACTCATGCACCAATTTAATTATTCTTCCTCCAGTCTTCTTTTCTCCCTCAACTGAACCTTCTATTGCCACTGGTAATATGTCTCTCCCGCTAATCATATGCATGAATACATTTATGCATATGATTATAGAAAGTAATAGAAAACATGCATGTATTATCAAAACATGCATGCATGTATTTTATTATGAAGAATGCATGTATTATACACATTTATGCTAAATTGTAGCTTACTTTCCCCATTAGTGCAATATAAATGCGTACTGACTAATTCTTTCATCGCTTCTCATATAAATGAAGCCTCTCTACCCATCTAAACCCTATCTACCCTTAACTTTTACCTCCCCCAGCACCACCTCCCGTCACTTCCCTTCCCGGGGAATTCCCAAACATTTTTCTTTCAGCATTTCCTCGAGTCACACGGCCGCTTATTCCTCAGATTCATCACGCGGTGACGCACGGACCATCCCTCTTCATTTCGACCCAGTCGTTTCCCTTCCCGTCACACCCTCCCCTTCCATCTTATCATCAACCATCCCCTTACCCACACAAACCGCCTCATTCCGTTCTTTCCCTTTCAGAGACACCCCACACTTGCCCTTACATTACTCTGCCCCTCCCCCCCCCCCCCCCCGCCCCCCTTCAACCCCATCGACCCCAAGCACTCCTTTTACAGCCTTCGCTCAGCGTGCCGGAGTGATCTGTGCGCTGCAAGGTGTCCGTGACAAAGTCGCAACTAGGTGCGAATCCAGAAATCGACTGAAAAAAATCATCGTGCCGCGCGGTCTAAAATGAAATGTCTTCTGCTGTTGGTTACTCTGCCTGCTCTTCAGCCACCTACCCCACTCAATAACGGAATATAAAATGGCAAAAAAATAGTCGAAGCATGAAAAACGGATAAGTTTACTGGTGCTTCAAATTAGTTGGAAGTATTAAGTTGGGTGCTACCAGATATCCCATTAAAGTAAAGTATTATAGGATGACTGTTATTTGAAGACGTTAAAAACAAGAGGCAACTTTTACTGATACCACTAGATTTATTATAACACTCGACCCGGGTTTTAGAATAAATCTAGTGGTATCAGTAAAAGTTGCCTTTACTTCCTCTCATGATGGAATACCACCAAATGAACCTTGAGAAAGTTATTGCTCTACGTTAAAAACAAATTAAAATCTATTCAAATGAAGTACTGTGATAAGTTGGGTCATCAAGATAAAATTTGGTAGATTGTTAGACGGAGACGTTAAAATGCCCTTGTTTCCACGCGCAATAAGAGACAGTAGCATAAAAAAATGACTTGAAAACAGAAGCAATGCCTGAGAAACTTCTTCATTTCCCGGGTGAATTTATTAATCTTAGCAATAAACAAGTGATATAGTTACTAAAATAGGGATTTGTACGTGACGGAAGTGTATGGCAGGTATTAACAGCCAGTATTTTTCCGCGGTTGGAGGGAATCAAGTCGGTACGGAATCGAGAGTACTGACTCATTCTCTAAGGGATCTCACTTTATCTTCGGAATCGTTGGGTGTGGGTACTGCGCACAACAAAAGTTGAGTGCGAGCACCACACAAGGCAAGTAAGAAGGATGAAAATAAGCAGATGAGTTTATTCCACCTTTCCTTTAAAGTAAAGCAGGGTTTTCCTCTGCCATTCCTCTAGTCTCCAAAATATCCCATCCAATAAAAATTACAAACCTCAACAGCGGAATGGGCTAGGAGTAGATGGATAGGCGGCTGCCGCTCTTGCCTGAGTAACTACTAATACAACAGCCCTAGGTATTTTTTTCCTACGCCTTTTCCCTGCTACAATCAGATCATTCTGTTGTAACTATTCCTTTCCACTTCCCATCACGGATTCCGAATGCAAGTTGAGTTAACCCCCCCCCCCCCCCCCCCTTTGCTATTCCGTGCCGCTGACGAACAAATATCTAGCCAGTGTTTATGGGGTGAGAGAAACTTTTGTGGCAACTATAACACCATAATGTTGTTCCGTGAGATCGACTTTAATTGCAATGGGGGAGTATGCACTGGAATTTCCTATCATTGAAGTAATTAAGTACGCCTGAGTGTCCTTAAAATCCTAAATATTGGGGCGATCTGAGGGTGTTTTCCGGACAACGGGACGGGTAGGTTAAATTACAGGGAAAACCCATGAAAACCAGTACCAACGACTGATCACCAAAGCTAACACAACGCCGAGGGAATACATCGTAATGACCAGTTAAACGGAGCAAACGGTGTTAATGGCATAAAATTATACAGCCATCGCGTACTTTTACGTTTTCTGACAGAATGCCTGTATTTCCACCGATGGCAAAATCAAGACACCGAGAGGAATGGAGGAAGGATGGGAAAATAAGGTTGGAAAGGGATTGCCAGAGGCTACCGTGAAAATTAAGCGTTTAAAAGACCGGCAAAGTCAAAAAATTTAAATGCATGAGGCGAAAATATCAGGAAAGCGCGAAGGGTAATGCGTTTCAAATAATAGATGTCCTTCTGTTTCGTATTCGAAATCTAAGGTACCATATTTCGCAACCGGATGATCAAAAATTTGAAAATTTAAAACGAGGATAAGTTTCACGTGACATCGCAGTTAAAATGATGAAGTGTCTAATGAGATGCAACGGGAATGCACGCGATTGAGTGTTCCATTGATGATTATTTGCCATTTTAGCATTTCAATTGCATTGCAACCTCTCTCATTCCTGGTTCGCATTTCACCCACGCCACAACTTACACATTTCTAGAAAGCGCTGAAGTGAGAAGATTTAACATTCAATACCATAAATAAAAGTGCTCTTTGTAGTTAGGAACCAGAGAGTGTCATTTCCCAAGCAAATTCTCGGACGTCTCCAAACGTTGGGAATAAAAATGTATTGATTAAAGCAACACATGCAGTCTCAAAGCAGCGAGATGGGAGGAGATTTTAATGAGGGTGGATTCATTAAATTTGTAGCACATTGAATGAGGATTAATTAATTCTTCTTAATCGTGACGCAACTACTTGGAAGCGCTTACAGAGAATCGGCGACGGGATGAAACTTTGTCGAGTCAACCGTGATGATGGAGCGTCAATTATAACTTATGCATACAAGTTATGGGGTTTCGGCAGCCGTGAGACACGCCTAGGCAAGGGTAGTGAGAGGCTGAGAGTAAACACGTACCCCTGGAGTGATTTAAGCTGAGGATTATGCATGGGAATGAAATATGCCGATGGGGTTATGCTCTTGCGCTCATGTGCAGCAGTCTAACCCTCTCTCACTCTGCACTCTTCCTTTAAGGCGATCGAACACAAATTCACCAAAAAACGCTCTCCGTTACCTATTAATCACTAGCATCAACTCCATTGATGCTATAATCACTATCATCAACTCCATTGATGCTATAATCACTATCATCAACTCCATTGATGCTAGAAAGGCAAACAGTCTTAGTACAATTCGATCTGAGCAAGGCCTTTGACTCAGTAGACCACGGCATTTTACTTGATCGTATGAGTCAACTTAAGTTCTCTTACCCAACCCTTCTCTGGCATCGCTCCTAACTCTCAAATCGGCAGCAATATGTAAAAGATGTAAACGATAATGTACCACTGTTCCAACCCGTCTTACGTGGGGTTCCACAGGGGTGGATTCTCGGACCTCTATACTTTTCAGCATTTATATCAAAGAACTTACTAACTAACTTATTACTAATGTAATAGCTCACTGCAAATATAACATGTATGTAGACGATCTACAGAAATACCTCGAGTCCTACCCTTCGGAAATCAACCATGCCATCAAGTTGGTCACCAAGGATATCCAACTCATCTGTGACTGGTTGACCGAAAATCGATTAAAACTAAATCCCAAATGACAAAGTCCATAATCTTTGGATGTGCTCCTAGTGTACATATGTTGCTGTCAAGTCAAAATCAATGTTTTAAATATCCAAACTGACTATTCTAACACAGTCAAAAGCCCCTGAGTATATTTAAGCAGCACCTTAACCTGGAGCGAGCAGGTAACTGCCGTCTCAAATGGAGTCCATAAAACTATACAGAATGAAGTATTTCAAACACCTAATCCCTACTAAATTGCTACAGAGGTTGATTCAGACCCTAGTATTTCCTCATCTTGACTACTGCTCTGTTATTTACTCTGATGTGAACAAAGAATTAAGCGTTAAATTGCAAATACTCCAAAATTCTTATTTGCGATACATCTTCAATACCTATGCGTTATGATGAACACAAAACTCCCTACTACTTAAAGTTGAATTGGCTTAAACTGGAGCAGAGAAGAACGGTTCAAAAGGCCTCACTTTTATTTAAAGTAGTAAGCACTAAAACACCATCATACTTATTTAAAAATTTAATGCCCGAACGACCAAGAGATCAACCCACATTACTAAAACATTTCATATCCCCAAACACTGCACTACTAAATGTGCAAATTCATTCTACATCTCCTCTTGTAAATTATGGAACTCCCTGCCAAATTACATTAAATTATCCAGGGACATCTCACAGTTCAAAAGGAGCATGATTGACTATTTATCCCCCTCAGTGTCCTGAACATATTTTTGACACGCTCAAATCGAGTATTGTTTATTATTTTGTCTGACATTCTCTCACTTGTGATTGCCATTCTGTAATTATGTTCCAAGGGTTTTTTTCTATAACATTAAAAGCTGTTTCCATTAATATAATCTAAATGTTACGTTTATTATTTGATTTTGTCATCTTTATGGACATTATTGCCATTTTAGGACTTTCAAGTTTGTGATTTAGGTACCACAATCAGCTCAATGTTTTATTTATTTGCTATTTGTATTGTATATCATATGTACTATGTACCTAACGTTTGTCTCATGTGTATGTTACCTGTTTTCACAACGAACGTAGCATTATTTTGTTTTCTTGTTTTGCCCGTTATTTGCAACTTATTTCATATTGCTATTTCATATTGTTATATACTGTTTTTGTTCTTAGAGGACATTTGTTCTAGAACAATAAAAAAATTTCTATTTCAATTTCAATTAATCAGTAGCCAGACACTTAGAGAAGACAAAATACCAAATTAGGTACTTACAGAGGGAGATAATTTAGAACGCAATGAAATCTATTCACTGTCACGGAGACAACAAGATATTTCCTGCTACAGTAAAAATTCTACGAAGATTGTATGAAGAGGATATGAGAAAAAAAGATCACTGCCAATTGGAAAGTTTTGATCCAGTGGCTACAGTGCGATTCTTGGCTACTTCGCCAATATCCTGCAGCAAAGTGACACCATGAGGAGTCTTAAGCTGTATATGACATTTTTCGCTCATCTCGAGCACATCCTAGAACATTTAGAAACTGAAATCTCCTTCTTTTATGAGCAAGGGTAAATATCGTTTTTCCCCCCTTCCAACCCCCCGAAAAAAGAGCAGGGGAGGCTGCTTCTCGACTCCCGGGAGGGGAGTTGGCGATTTATTTTTTAAGAAAATCAGGAGAAAGATCCGTACTCCATCCTGGGGCAGATGTCGACCGCCTTTCCAGTTGAGACTCTCGACGAACTCGAAATAATCCCAACATCCTTTTTTTTCATTTATTTACACAGGGTCTAATGAGAGCATCAATTTTTCCCAGAAAAATGCTTGGTGGACATTTTGACCCCGCGACCGCCCCTGGAGTCGCGTCTACCTCCATGAACTCCTTTTTCCAAAAAAAATATACGGTTCTCCTGCCACCCTTCCCACCGTCAAGGACTCGAGACATTATCGATTTATCGCACCGCACCGTCGCATGGAACAAAACGGGCGTGGAGTCAGCCTTATGATCCTCGAGTTCAATTAGGCATCAACGGGGAATGACATGGGGAAGAGGGAGGTGGGGTAAGTGGGACGGGGGACAGAGGGGGTGAAGAGGTCGCCGAGTACGACTTTTTCTCCCTCCACTCCGAAAGCAACGAAACCGCTTTCGGCGGGGAGGAAAAAAATTGCGAGTAATTTTCCTACAGGTACCTCGCGACGTCTCAAGCACCACATCCTCCGCGTCCCACATTCGATAAGTGTGTCGCCGTCTAAGAGGGTAGGAACTCGCAGCGCGCAATAAGGCCCAAGACACGCGATCCCGTGTGCCGAGGGTTGAAATGTTCTTCCCATTTCCCTGCCTCACTTTTAGAACCCGAATAAAATCGAAATCCACGAACCGCATGGACCGACGCCGGACCCTTCCGCACGAGTAAAAGCGCCAAACTCTAAAAGCAAAATTCGTTCTTTCGGCGAGTCCTCTCTCTTCAGACGTCGTCGTCTCCTTCCTTTTCGACGCCAAAAAATTATCTCTTCCAGTCAACCGCTCCCTTTCCCGATACATTTTCCCATTCAATGGAGAGAGTGTTTTTTTGCCTCTGATTTTATACATATGCATATATTTTCTAAAATTTTCTTGTAATTTCATTATCATTCAGTGCTATAATATTGCCTTACAGAATTTACACGCATTTATTGTAGTATTTTTTAATGAATGTAACCTTGCAATAATTATCCATAATTTCTCTTACCGTTAAAAAGTTAAAAAAAAGTACCCTAAGCCGATAGTATATGAATTGAGCATTGTATTTTTTCCAATAACACGTCATTAGCAACCTTCTTTGAGGCATTCATAACTATTATTGGAGAGTCTGGAGCTCAAATTGAAGGGAAGGTCCCGCAAGGAAAACCAAGGGATAAGTATATATGGCAAATAAAGAAGGACGTGTAAGAAAAAACACATCAGGGGGTGAGTGAATTAATCCTGAAAAGGACGGAATGGCGGGCTGCAGTATACAAAACCTAGGACTGAAATACTGATGGTGATGATGATGTGGTGCTCGGAAAAATCAATAAACTCAAGAAATGATAGCTCTCAAACTAAAGAAAAGGAAAGGAATGCCGTGATGAACAGACGCATTTCAACATGCTTCTGGGGACTCTACTGAGCCTATTGTGCGAGGGAAAAACGATTGTGTTATATTAGAGGATCCGTCTAGCTCTGTTTCCACGGGCTACTTCCCCTCTCTTTCCTATGCCATTTTTCTCTTTAGCTCAGCATATGCCTTGCCTCCCTTCATGCTATCTAAATATATTCATTTCCCCTTTCCAGCAATCTACCCTCTCTACCGCGTTTTAATGCACTATCACCTTTAATAATTTTCTCCATCCAACTAGATTGCTTCCTCCTTTTTTCCTTTCCCTTTTCTTTAAGAAAGCAACTTTCTCTCCACTCCAATCATGCCACCTTCTCTTTCTTCTCCGTACTCATATCTCAAACGCTTCTAATCACGTTTTTCCTCAGAGCCATGAATCATCCTTGAATGATACATGGCCATTCTTCAGATTAAGCTCCTCAATAACCTTCTCTTAAAATGTTTGCAAGAGTACTGATTGATGAACTGATAAAATTTATCGGCTCCGCAATCTGCAAAGACATTAAAATAATTCCTCGGCCAGTCATAGTGCTTCACAGCTTGGACTGCTTCCTTGACTAGAGGATTACTAATGCGCGACCGAGCATTTTTCTACGAGCGGCCAACAAAAAATATTCCCATCCACATGGTTCCGATCCAAGATTGTGCGGCGATTCATCGATGTCGGTCTCTTAGCCATATTTGAAAGTAGAGAATCTTATGCACTTTGGGCAATCATATAAGGATGAGAACCTCACTCTAATCTATTTTCATCAAACACCAGTTTTCATACCGGAAACGTAAACACGTCCACTTTCTGGCAATTTTACCTAGTTTTTTTTCCTGCTAAAATATAAATAGAATCAAATGTTTTTCACGGAAAGGTCAACATTGTTATTCGGAATGTATTCCCCCACGCTACAACATTGCATCCGAAATAATTGTAGATGTAGGAGAGGCAACCGACAACTAGAGTCATTCGCGATGCATAAGACAGATGGGAAAGATTGGTCGCAGGAAGCAATTTTTCAGGGAGCGAAGTAAGGTGGAGAGAACCCAGCGTCGGCTTTGGTCTGCTCTTAACAAAAGACGCAAAGGGGTCCACGGGTTATGGTCCCATCTGACGAACATAGTACTGTAAATGAAAACTCTCTCCATATAGCAATGTGCTAGGCACCGTTACGCCACTAAAAACTCTTCCAGTGCCGGGATTCAAACCCGGGCCCTCGGGATGGAATGCCAGTGCCTACTCTAGCAAAATATATCAACCCGATCCTCGCATCCATAATCAAACCTCATAAGGGACCACCAGTCACTCGTTTCATTGGTAAGGTAGACATGAGCCATTAATTGAAAGGAATACATCAATACAAAATGTCTAGGCGCCTAAATTCATGATATAGATGATAAAATATGTACTTAAATGATGAAACAGTGCGGCTAAACTCGATTCTTAAAAGGAAATGATATTCTGTTTACTGTTATAACTGTTTTTGTCAGTTATATTAAGAATGCTACAAAAAATATAAGGCTACACGGTTTGGATTAATAAAATGTTGCTCTAATTACCATTCAGAACTCTAGCTCAATGACATTTAACTATCGAGGTTAATTATTCTCATAATTTTAACTTTCTAAATTGAATATGTGTAACGTAACACTCAGATTCTTTGAGGAATTAAATGCAAAAAAAGTATGGTAACTAATTCTATTCATCATACTCCGCATCGTTTGCTCACCGAGTTCATTTCATTGCAGTTAAACGAGCACTTCTCTAAAAAGGCTCAGAATAACATTTCTGTCTCCTACACAGAATGCTGCAGGTCAAAGCGGCGTCTGAGTACTTCTCGCATCCCGAAATCCTCATTCGAACCTGAGCCGACGAGGAGTTCCATCCCTCAGATAAGGCCACGGGGAATTTCATCTACACGTATTATTTAACTTTCAATTTAATTCATGACCCCGTTTGCGGAATGGGGGAACAGCGCCGCGCTCGTGTGAGGATGCTTCGCGATTTTTACGACTCGCACTGACCCTATAAAATGCGGCGTCGTCGGCAGCAAGCGTTCTCCGAATCCTACCTACAAAGAATGCCGCTAATATTTATAAGGAATAGTTACGGCCCTTTAAGACCTCCTCCACTGCAAACGCAAGAAGCCACTCGGGCGCGTCGGAAGCGCTTACCGCCAATCACATCAGCTCTCGGAAGGGAGAGTCGTAAACCCAGTTTCCTATTTTATTGCGATTTCAAGGTTGACAAAAGTTTGATCATAAATTGTGAAAATTCAACTTTGGGAAAGTTTTGCCAAAGCCTAAAGCAAAATTATGCCTTAAGAGGAAAGACCGAAATGCTTTTTTCAGCCTCGGCCACACAATCTCTCATTATTCATATTCCACTCATAATTCATGGGAAGGTGAATTGAAAAAATAATTAACTGATATGTGGCCCATGCGTCGAAACAAATGGGAATAGCTTTAGGTAAAACAGAGAAAATGTGTAGCTTCCTTTATCTTCGATAATGGAATTCAAAGCTGCAAATAAGACTCAGCATCACATTTAATTTTATGTAGAAATTATAAAACTTAACCAAATTGTTTTCTAGTTTAAAACCTGTCAATGGTAATCAGAAGCCTTGAATGAGAAACATACTCCTATTTGGATAGTCTATAAACCAATCGCAAATATCAGCAGAATATAAGACAGTTTGTATCAAGCAACACATGCAGCCTGTTGATGTGTAAGGGTAGCACAAAAGGCACATTGAAAATATAGGTCGCGGATTCTTAAAATACTAAAAATAATTTCCCTCGAACTCAGTAGTTTTCCACAGTAATGACTTCTATACTTACTACACGTAACAGATTCGCCTGACGATAAAATATTGGACATAATTTAGTACTGGTAAACGTTATTCCATCTCTTATTTATATAAAATAATGAAGGCATAGTACATTCAATTGAAAGTTTTATTAGGCAGCGAAACAGTGCCTTTTTTACGTGCGCACTGTTAAGTCATCAGTTGTATATGGAAATGGAGACTTATAGGGAGTTCAACGACTTCCACTCTCGCAGCGTTCATGACTGAAAATAAAAGAGTCGACAAAGAAATAGAAAACCTGAACAAAGCGCTCAAAGGAGGTTAATACGGAGCCATAATGGTGAGACATAATTCCGGCTGGGAACACTAAAATAAGGATTTATGTGACTCCGAAATTGAGTGGCTTTAACTTCATAAATATGAAATGGGTGGGACCGCATATATTATGAATAAAATCTCGATTCGCGCTCCATTTAACAATAACCTCCATCCCCCACTCCTTTCTGCATGACATCAAGAGCATAATAACGGTCGCCCGAGCACATTCCTTTTATAGGAGATTTGCTGTTGAAAAAGAAAACGCTGAATTCATAAGCTTCCTCTCTGCCCAGAAAGATTTTCTCTCTCCGCCCTAAGAATCCCCGCCCCTCCTCCTCGTTTAATTCCTACCCTTTAATCTCCTCGACTCATCTCTTTCCGATGGCCTTTTTTTTCTCTCTCTTTTTCTCTCCCCCAGGTAGCGCCGTTTAGCTCAATCGTACGAGCACTAACGCCTCCGACTGAGCGATCCCACCTTCCTAGCACTCTTTTATTTTTCTCCCGTGAAAAGCGCTTCCTTTACGTTCCTTTCCGTTCTGCCGATCCTTGTCTACGACGGAAGGGGTCCTTCCCACTCCGTTCTTTTCCGTGAATCCCTTTTCCACTCCGCCCTCGCTTTTATCCTTATTGTGGTGTCCTCCAGGACGGCGCCTGAAGGTGCCACCCCTCCCTATCCAGATAAACTTCGATTGTTTCCTATCTCTCTCTCACTCACACACACACACAAGTTACTCCCTCTCTCTCTCGCCATCCTCGCTCTCTTTTGGCAGCCGTGAATTTGTTATTCCGAAGCGCCCACTCACGTACTTTCTTCTCCATCCCTCAGGCGAAAATACGACCCACTTCTCCTTCCGCTTTTCATTCGCTCCCTTCTCATTTTCACGCCATCTGCGCGCCTCTTCCCCGCCCTGTTGTTATCATTTTTTCTTTCGGCAAAACTTTCGCAGTTTCTTGGGTGCGCGCGCTCCAATACAATTTTTTTCCGAGGGGCATGCGTAGAGTGCGAAAAGTCCTCGGATGCCCCTTCCAGAATATTACCTGTCTCATCTCTTCATCTCAAATCCGACCCTAACCCTATCAGCAGCCTCCCCACCCCCACACTCTCAGACCTCGATCCTACTCTATATGATGCCGCCAAATCCCTCACCTAACAGGGGAAGAAATAACGAAATTCGTCATTTCCCGAGTGCATCGTGTAGTAAACTTTCCAAAGGACACCTGCTTCCCGGCATATTTGCGCGCGTTGCTTATAGGACGATGATCTAAAAAAAAACTCATTTGAAAATGGACGTCAGTCCGTTTCTTCGTAAAAATGAGAAATATATAAATACGTATCACTGGACAAGTACTGCTCCGTTGGATTACAACGTAGGATCATAGATATTGTCCGATCTTGGTAAATGACTTTGATAAAGCAGGAAAAAATCATTTTAGCTATTTCATCCAATCAACGCAGGCCACATTATACCAACCAGAGATATCAATGTTACTGAGAGCTAGGTAACGGAGACGAATATATGAGGCCTAGTGTACTATGGAGCCGTAGGGCTTCTCGATTGATATATGGCAAAACCCAAAGGAGTTCTGAGGAATCAATATGGGCCGCAGGAAAGCCATACTGAAGGAGCCTTGAAAGCCCCTGGAGCACGTGTGTTGCTACATGTCTCTCATTTTTATTCGACATAAAGTTTTCCAATAGGTTTTATCGACTTTATTCCTCGATATTGAAGTAAAGTAATTCTTAGATTCTATTAAAACACTTCGATTCCAAATAAAGGTCGTCATTTCTCAGAAAACAAGCTCTGCGCAATAAGTTACAATTTCCTCCTTGGCATAATAATTTCGTACAATAACTTGCACTTCTGTAAAGAAAATCCCTCATGCGATACGACGAGCAATGGGCTAACGTTAGGAACATAGAGACGTTCGTCAAAAATTTAAATAACATAATCAGGTGCAACGGATTCCGGTTCTATGATTTTTTAGGAAGATGGAGATGATGATTTTAACATATCGGACGAAATGACAATATAAGGAACGTGAGAAGACTGAAGCGCTTAGTTAACGAACGACGATACAAAATTTATCGGGCTCCAAATGCCTTCTTATGACAAAGCAAGGTAGACGAGTGAAACCGCGCAAAAAGAGATACACTTCTAAGTTCATCATAGCGACAAGAGTCTCCAACAGAGCATGAACTTTATGGAGTTATTCTTTAATTTGGCCTATTGAATGGATGTCTCATAGAACATGTACTAGTTTTGTGGCTAACGCGTTTAAGAGTTATAAAGGATCCTAAGACACTGCATGTCTTTATGGGCAATTCTCTTTTTACGGGAAATCTCTTTCATTGGTAATTATGGTATAAAATCAGTCTTAATGGTCAATCATAATTACTCTACGACGGAGCTATTTCTTCTCCTAACTGGAAGATCTAATTTAGTGGATAATGCAGCATGGAATCTGCAGGGCTCACAGCTCATCATCATCTATAATATTATCATCAAAATTTACTCTACCACGCCCTTTTTAGATACAATATACAATACTTAGTAAATGTAGGTTGCATTGTTCTACTTTGGAAAATATGATAGGAAAATTTTATTTCACACTTAAAGTTTAAGAAACGCATTTTTTTCACTGCATCAGTTTTGCAAAATATTTAATTAAACAACTTTAACCACAGCAAAAGACCTCTCCTTGAAATTTGATTTGAGAAAAAATGCCTCTCTCTTTTTAGATGAATAGTCACATGGTCTTGTATAGAAAACATCACAAAAATAGATTTCATATTAAAAGGCAAATAATGAGATTCCTCGCATATATTCCTCAGAAAATATACCGTTTTTAATTTACGATAACTAATACCCTTACCCCTCATTTGTAGAGAATTTAATAATGGGGGCAATTTTTCCTTCAATCTTCATTACAGGAAGTTGATTGTTTTGTGTAGGGTCATAATGACCACGACCTCCAACATTAATAATACCTTCTTTAGGAATCTTAAGCAGACGTTTTCGGATTACAGGCACTAGTCTGTTTTCACCAAAACGTCCGCTGACAAATTAAGTGCAAAATTACTTTCACTGAAAATGGAAACATTCTTGTCTCCATTCCACAAGGATCATTGAAAAAAAGAAGGAGATAAAAATGAAGCCCCAGGCGACCTTTACAAATTAGTTTCTGCATTATCTTTATTCCCCAGCGAATCGATTACACCGAAATTGGAGCTTAAATCTTGGAGATGGTAGGATTCATAAAGAACGAATGGTTGAGGGAAGGATTTAATTTCCAAAAATGACTTTAAATCAAGGGAAAAGAGAATTGGCGAGCTCATTTGTGTCTGGAGATTAAGTTACCGGCGACATTTTAAGCAAATATCTCTGTGATCCGAAAATACCACCTATCAGAGCATTAAGTCCGTAAGAGTGTTTGCGTGATGACTGAAACCCCGAGCTCGAATATTTGAAATAGCCTCATTTTCTAACGCAAGGCAACTTCACTTCCTTCCTTCCTTTACAAGGGAACTTCGTTGTTACTGCTCAAATAGCATTCTATATTTGTAGGGAATTCCAAGTAGAGGATACTTGGCCACATCACAATTGGGGCACATGGAATCAAAAACAACACAGATCGATGCCCTAAACTCCAAAAAGAATATCTTCGTGGGATACAACCACTCAATCTGCCGTTCAGAAAGCGATGCTACGTCCCTGCCAACAAGGATAACACTAGCAATATTTATATGCTGTGAGATGGAAACTATGAGAATATGAAAATATGTTTATAGCTATAGGTATGAGAATATATTTATGGCCTTAATTTGGCGCTATTCAATGGCCATTATAAGTTAATAGTCGAGGTACTCCGGATAGGAAAGGATAGAATAAATACAAAGAATATGCAGCTAGCGGTAAAAAGTAATGTAAAATAGAAGAATTGTGCTAGTATGAGCAGGTTAAAAGATAGAAGAATCCAGTGGTTAGCTTCGTAAAGTAAATCATAGGAATGATTACTACTGATATTGATGTTGAAGGATGCGCAGCGGAAAGTACAGAAACCTTAATGTATTTAGCTAGAGAATTTATAAGTTAACAATAAAATTGCAAAATAACAGCTGATAACAGTTTATTTGAAAAGAGAACAGTATTAGATGAAAAAACCGTTGTAAGAATCAAAATTACTCAGGTGGGGCAGAGAGAATATTTCCATCGCATGAACTGCAGTTCGTGCGCAAACATATTTTCTTTCAATCATCCCCTTCGTTAACTTTCTTTTTATCTACATAGCTCCTTTTTCTCGGAGACGTTATTCTTAATTATTCACTTTCACCTGGACGCGATTCCGGAATCTTCTGATTATCTAGCCAAATAGGTCGTCTTAGTACCTGAACTGGTTATGGATCTGGTCGGATAACTATGGGGCTGTGGGTTCGAATACCAGTCAATGTGAATTATTTTTTTCTCAGTGCATATTCTAGTGCTATTGCGCATATCAAGGAGTAACTCTGCTGAGGTTTATTGTTGCTAGTTAAATGAATTTGTCACTCTTAACTATTCTACGCTATTATAATTATTTGTTATTTTTAAATACGCACTGTCACTTGGTTTTCAGGGATCTTTTCCTTACATTCATAGAATAAATTACCTCTAAGGCTATGGTAATGCGATTGGTTGATAATAGCGCATCTTAATTGAGATAATCAATTGTCCTCTCGATTAATTCTTTTTATGCATCGTATAACCTGGAGTTGGAATACCTTCATTCTCTGCGTTTCTCATGACTTAAACCTCCTTTTCTCCTAGCGCAAGTCGCGAAACATTTTATTTCAGTACCATCCTCATTTTAAGTTCAAGATTCAGGTGAGGCAGAGGGAATATTTCCATCGCATGAACCACAGTTCGTGCGCACACATATTTTCTTTCAATCATCCACTTCGTTAACTTTCTTTTTATCTACATAGCTCCTTTTTCTCTGAGACGCGCACAACGCTTCTTCAAACAGAGCTATCCGTGCGATAGGGATGGATGATACGGACTCGCATTTCGATTCCGATCATGAATTATGAAAGACAACGAGCGGCAGCGGAGCATATTAAGGGTGGAGTGAGCGCGGTCGCAAAGGACGCGGATGCCAGGGTTGTCCGAGCACATGCGGAAATTTGACGCGCCAATCTCAAAATCACGTCGCGTATTGAGTCGCTAATATAATTAGGCGCTTCGGACTTCCCTCGCTCCCTCTCGGGCAGCCCAGCCCGTTACACGTCGGAACCGATGCTACGTGAATCTGGGGAGATGATCCGAGCTCCCGGATCCGTCTTCAGCAAAACGCTACCGACGAAGGCAGACTCATCACCTTCACGAGTACAACTTCTAATTCAATAATCCAGTCTCCATTTCACCAACGATATAATCGCAGTCACTATCGCGGGTTTCCGAGAATAAGACCGTATCTCAGTTAATTGAATAGTATTAGCGGTATCTTGATGAGATGGCGGGCGCGCGGGAAAAAACAAGATATGGAGGAGAGGAAAGGGAAATACATTTTTGCGGATGAATAACGCGCAAGATGGATGTGAAATAAAAGGAAGAGCATTAGAAGAAGAAAATACGTGGTGAATCAGGGATTCTGTAACGGAAGGTAACATGAAAGACGGAATCAAACCATCAGTGACTCTCCTCCACACATCTACCGCGGTGCTCTTGCCCCCTATTTGTAAATGGCGGGCAGGTTAAAGGGATCTAAAGAAATCTAACTGCCAGAGGGGATTCAGAAAACCCCCGCCCACCCCTCCAATTTTAGACATACATCGATTTTCACTGCAATTAATAAGTCGGAAAACTACATGGCACACACTTAACAAAGACAGACTTGCATCTGCCATATACTTCCGTTCACAAACAATTGTGTCAGTTAGTTCTTTTGCATTTTTAGTCCCTTTATAAGCTAATACTAACTACGGCACAATAGTGATATTAAGTCTCCTCCAAGGTCACTACTGATTAAAATCATTCACTTTCACCCCTGATTTCCGGCCAGGAGCTTTCACCAGTTAAGATACCGAGGCGTCATCTTTCCTTGTGGAATATTAGAGGCCTTAAAGGAACTAGATGTTCTCGAACTGCTAAACATGCCACAAAACAGTCGTTGTCATGCGCTTGGCACCACCGTCCAAGAGGTTCGCGGTCTTTCAACTAGTTAAGATCTCATAAAACATTAACATTCCTGGTTTGACGCAGCTCTATACCGTATCTCCTGTCGGCTAACCTCTTCATATTTGTCATTTTCTTCTCTTTCACATCCTTCACCACTTGCTCTATCATGCATCATGAGTAGCGTCCCTTTACTATTCATCTCATTCACTTGGCCCTCGACGATTATCTTCATTAAGCCATCATGCCTCAAAATACGACCAATGAAGTTCTCCTATCTTCTTTCCAAAGCTTTCCGCAGACTCCTCTTTTCTACCACCCTTACCAGGACTTCTTCATTTGTCAATCGGTCAATCAATTTTATCTAAATCATTTAATTTAAACACTCAGATTATGGTTTCGAATTTTTCTGATGTTTAGAGCACGATCACGTACTCTGAACTTAGATAGTGGGGTCTGTTTAACACCTCTTAAACAAAATATTAAATTATTTTAAGGAACCCTAATAACCGCACCTCGGAATGGAGCCGTTGATTTACAAACCGCAACACGCTTCAATGGGAGACAAGGTGCGAGGCATGAATGCAGATTAATATTTAACACCCCTGTTGCATCATTAATGCGTGTTACATAGCCATGCATTAATGCTTAATCATCACGTGACCTTCATTGTGGTTTCATTATGCTACAATTTATTCTTATGCTAAGGCAGGGTAATCAAATAACACATGCCATAGTTGTACACCTCGCATGATAAACCTGGCAGGCTATATGGAAATTCAGTGCTAATGTTTTTTTTTTCAAGTTGATTTTACAAAAATTTAAAGCCACTATAGGCGGAGTATATAATACAAAAGTAAAGGCATAGTTTCAGTTACTGTTTCCCCAAATTCAGTTTCCGAAACTCTTTTCGCAACGCTTCAAAAGGCTTCACTACTAGCAAAAAGAGTAGTGGTACTAATTAAGGTTCGCTTAGGAGAACAGGTCTAAAAGTGATTACAAAGCCGCAAATTTGAAGACGCATCTAATTTACGGAACAATATTTTAGAATGCAACCGTTATAATACGAATCTATATTTTACATTTTTCATTCAAGATTTGATGAGCGTTTTAAATATATGGGAGTACATTCATTACACGTTTCAGTATTGGTTATTTTAGTTTATAAAATGCTTCGAAATAAATCAACGCTACTATGAACACGTGGTAAACATCACATTGTGGTACATTAAAAAAAACAGGAAAACTGGACGACAAGAAAACAGAAAAATTATTCCTTTCTTTCACTTGTTGGTAGATGCGTGGATTAAAGAAACATTAGGCCTGCTCGTATTGAGTGAGCAGGTATAATGGTCTCTCATTGCTTTGCAGCGTAACAAATTGGAAATTCATTTTCAAATACAGAAACAAACCAAGTTAAAAAATATGCATATTTCCACTAAAATTTTATTAGGTACTACTAGTTTCAAAACTTACGCGTCATCTTCATAGGCGTCATCTTCTTTATTTGGTCATGGTCTCTATCTATGAATGAATGAATGAATGAATGAATGAAATATTTATTAATGCTCTGGGGTAACCCATAAGAGCAAATACATTATAACAAAAATGCACATTCTGCTCAAATAAACACAATTCAGAATTACACATACATAATTAACATAATAAATACAGAAATTAGACCAGTTAAACGCCAAAATATATTAATGAACGAAATTGACACAATTTAATGTCGATTATTTAAATAGAAATACAATTTCATTTTGAAGGATTGGAGGGAGGAGGAGGATTTAATGTGGAGGGGCAGCGAGTTCCAAAATCTGGAAGCCGTTATAAGGAAGGAATTAAGGTAGAGGTTGGTACGAGCATATGGAATGTGAAAAAGGCTAAGGTCGGTGCGAGTTATTCTTTGAGAAACACATGACCTAGGAGTGAAGAGGTTATGTAGGTACTCAGGATTTCGATTGCGGAAGAGGGAGAAGAGGAAAGACCCCAAGAAGTATTTCCTTCGGGAGTCAAGTGGTAGCCAATTCAGCTCAGCTGCGTACTTAGATACATGATCATCTCTGCGTAGGTCGAATATAAATCTAATACAACTGTTAAGTAATCGCTGAAGATGCATATTTAGAGTATTTGTTAAATCACTATAGACTAATATACAGTAATCCATAATTGGAAATATAAGTGAAGTTACAAGCATAACTCTGGTAGAAAAAGGAAGATTTTTCTTATGCAACTTGAGTAAATAGAGAGTCTTATTACCTTTATTACATATTTCAAGAACATGCTGATCCCAGGACAAGGTTGATGATAGAGTAAGTCCCAGGTAACGAACAGTCTTTTTGATTTGAACAGTAGTCGAACTAACACGCAAAGGTGGAAGGCGATCATAAACAATACTGTTTAAAAGTCTAATATTACCAAAAATGATTGCTTGCGTTTTGATTGGGTTTAACTGAAGGCAGTTGATTTTGGCCCACTCGCCGATAGAACGAATATCACAGTTAATTTCATCGATGTAATGTGCGAGTTCATCAAGAGGGGAATGAATGTAAATTTGTAAGTCATCCGCATAAAGCATATACTTAGAATATTTAATACTTTTTGGCAAGTCAAGGGTGTACAATGTAAACAGAAGAGGTCCGAGGACAGAGCCTTGTGGGACACCGCATGAGACCGGAAGCCAAGAGGATAACTCGTCTCCGGGGCCCTTTACAGCTTGAGTTCTCCCGGTCAAATATGAATTAAACCAATTTAAGGCGGAGCTGGAAAGATTCAGGGATTTCAGTTTGCGTAAGAGTAATGTATGATTGACACGATTAAAGGCCTTACTAAAATCGAATAAAACCATTATTGTTACCAATTTTTTATCAGTGGCTAGACGAATATCATTTGTAGCCTTAAGAAGGGCAGTCTGGGTACTGAAACCCTTACGGAAACCCGATTGGAAAGGATCAAGTTTACCAGATGATATAAGGAAATCAGTAAGTTGAGAGTGAACAATCCTTTCCAATACTTTCGATAGAGCACTGAGAATAGAAATAGGTCTGCAGTCAGAAGAAGTAACAGGTTTCTTTACCTTTTGAAGGGGAATAATAATTCCTTTTTTCCATGCAACTGGAAATTGACCATGTGACAAAGAATAATTAAAAATCTCAAGGATACATGGAAGCAGGACTTCAGTGGCTTTATGGACAAACAGTATTGAAATTTGATCATTACCTGGAGAGTTAGATTTAGTCTGCTTTAAGTACTTCAAAGCAACCTCCCATGTAATGTGATGAAAATAGAAATTATTTGAATCGAAAGGGACGTGGAGATACTCTGAAGTTAAATCATCTGAAGGAGAGCTAGTAGTATCATCTGACAAGGAAATGAAATATTGATTTATTTCATCGATGGAAATTTGACTCGGGAGTGTATTTGACTGCTTGCGTATCAGTCCTAGGTTCCTGAGTTCACGCCAGGCAGTCTTTTGGTCCACGACTTGAGTGAGTTTTAGGGTGTAGTATTGACTCTTTGCTTCGGTAATGCGGGCTTTGACCAAGTTCCGAGAAACCTTGAACGCTTGAAGGTTGGCAGGCGTTCTAGTACGATTATAGGCACGACGAAGTGTGTTACGTACCCTTATTAATTTTTGGATTTCATCATTAAACCATGGTGCTTGTATGCGCTTAGGATAGCATGTCACTAGAGGAGCTCGGACATTAATACATTTCTACAACTGTGAGTTAAAATAATTTACCTTCACATCAATGCAGTCGGACTTGAAAATCTCACTCCAGTCCATAACCGCTAAATCGTTTTGGAAATGTTGTTCGTTGAAGTTTTTAAGCCTTCGATAATTGAAGGGCTTAGGGGGAAAAGAATAAGATTTAAAACGATAGGAAATTTGGATTAGATCATGTGCTGACAAAAAAGGAACAGGCATTTGAGAGTATGAAGTAACTTTATCAGGGTTGTCGACAATAAATAAGTCAAGTAGCGTATGACTTGTTGCCGTGTGGTGTGTCGCTGTAAAAGGAACAATGTGAAGTCTATTAGAAAAGGTAAAATTTCTAATGAACTGACTATCAAAGTTATTCTTAAGGAGATCCGCATTGAAATCTCCGACTATTACAACATTGTTATAAGTAGGAGTGAAACGAAGACATTCATTTTCAAATACACTCATATGTCCAATTTTAGGGGGACGATAAACAACACATAATAGTAATTTTGAAGAATTCGGGTTAGTGATTTCGACAATCAAATATTCAGGTTGAGAGCAATACACTGGAGGGGAGGCAGCTAGGACAGAGATCTGGAGATCATGGCGAATATAAAGGCCCACCCCACCTCCCAATTTGCCGAGACGGTCGTGCCTTATAAGATTAAAATTTGGCATAGACACTAATTCATCCGGGATATTTGGATTTAACCATGTTTCAGTGAGGCAGACAATATCATAGGAAGAATTTGAAAAATTAAATACAAATTCATCAATGTGGCCAAACAAGGATTGACAATTTACACAACATATCTTAATACAGTTAGATATAAGGACATCACGCACACGATGGTTACCGGTGGAACAATTACTTATATCCTATTTCAGCTTTTCAATATCTTCTTCTGAAGAAATGGTGATACGCTCGGATCCGTCTTCTTTCCGGGCATATATTCGACCATTACGCACCCATAAGAACTTAATTTTCCCACTTCTATGAGCACTCAATAGGAGCAGGCTTGATGTCTGGTACATATTGCGCCAACTCAATAGGTACCATAGATTCAACTCCATCACTGTCTACTTCGTCACTCGCTTTTATCTAATATTACGCACCTTCGAAACGGAAATCACAACAACTACAAAACTAGATGATTTCACCGGAGCGTCGTGAAATAAAATCATTTTGTGAACTTAAACGCCATGGCACCTATTTACGCAAGTGTGCCATGTTTATACTGGCACAGTTGATTTCACAATATATTCAACACTACTCCCAATCACGAGCTTAGCTTCCGCATTCAACTACAAAATTAGCATCATCATCAATCAGCAATCCTGGGATTGGATTGACGAAGCTCTCCACTGAATTCTTCTATCTCTTCATATTTACGTATTTCTTCTCTTTCTCATCCTTCATCCCATAGATCTCATACGAAGCCTTCCTTTGCCGTTCTTCCCGTCCCCTTGTCCTACTACGATTATCTTCATCAGGCCATCATGTCTCATGATGCGGCCGAAAAGGTAAAGTTAAATCCTAAATTGGCATTGAAAAAAGTCCTTATCATAAACGAAATCTAATATAGGCTCACATTTTCAATGGCAAATTCTTTTGAAAACTCGATTTAATATGCATCTCGAAGATTTTTTTCTCTCGCCGAAAATGGATTTCATCGTCCCATCACACCTCATTCGTCACAGCGCGTCATAAACGTCACAGACCTTTTCGTTCGTCAACAATCACACTTGTTTCAAGCTCAGCCGGTTTTTGTTCACCGGGAAACGGATGCAGGGGGGGGTTCATTCCCTCTACTTCTTCGCAACTTCACGAAAGCGGGTGTGGGGTGCGGGCCTTTCGTCGTGAGGCCCGTGCCGCGCTGCGCAACGCTGCATCCCACTCACGTTCCGAAAATCCTCCACTCTCCAGCAGCTCCGAAACACATCCTCAAAAAATGAGTCAAGCAAAAAGAGGAATATCCCTCCCCGTTTAAAAAAAAAACTCGCTGATGACGCAATCAGAATACAGAGGGTAATTTTTTTTTTATATTCGATTTCGCGATTACTTGATCAAGTTTCATAGTGGCCTCAATGGCTTAAAATTGACCCCAGGGAGGACTGTCATCAGTTTCAAATCTGTTACACATCACCGCAAGTCATGATCTAAAAGCGGAGTGGGAAACCTATTTGTCTGCACTATACACTTTGGGTCACATACGTAAAGGTTCTACATTAAGTTCATTAAGACTTAATGCCCGTTTTGGTAAATACTAAAAAGAGTTATTACTCGATTAAAATGCCCCGTGCTTACTAAAGAGCACACGGAAGCTTGCTGCGTCGTTTATTTTTTTATGAAGAAACCACGTTGGAGGCCACACGAAATTCTCCATTCTATGTCTAGAAGATTACAACTTATTACAGCTGTAAGATGACCCCAGCAATGGAATATAACACTCATCCAATCGTATAACTTAATTTAATCCTATCACAAACACAACAGATATGTCCGAGGCGTGATTCGCATATGTAAGCTATGGGTCTACGGTGCGTTACTGACCTTAGTACCGAGGTCATCACAAACCATAAATAAGGCTGAAATATGGCTTCAATGGCAGTTCTAAGAATAATAAGCATAAATCGACCAAAAGATATTTTTACTGCCCACGTTTTGTGCACTGAAGGAGGAAAAAACACAAATCCAGGCTGAAAGTGGATCTGGAATATGATATCCATGTTTAGATAGGGAAAATGAGAAGGGGAATGCGTAATGACGAACTTTCTGACCTTTGAACATGAAGAGTGGGTGGGAAAGTGAGAGGGAGTTCAAACCACAAATACCGTCGAGCACAGAAATGAGGAGCCACGTCGATTGAGGTAATATATTTCTCTATTTTGGGGTCATAGTGTAGCTTATTCTGTAATATGTAGATAAAAAACGACTTGAAAAACAAGGGCATTAAAAATGGGATTGCGGATGCGAAACTTTGCGAAGCACGTAAAAATTATTGATGCACTATGCGACCTAGGTTTCGACGTTGTTTATTATAAGAAGATGAAAACTACAAAAGATAAATAAGTATGTATATGTAGTCACAGTAAAACCGGGGGTGGAAAGATGGTTAATGTCCAATAAGGGGGAAAGATATCAGAGGATCTGGGAGAGAGAGTAGAGAGGGAGGAGGGATCTAGCGGTTGTAAAAATTACAACCTGAAACTGAAAATCAATTTATTACAACGTGTTTTTAACTTTCCTTCTTTCCAGCCTCCAACTTTTATTCCGTTTGCCGTAACTTCAAGTGCCTAAATCGTTTTAAATAAATTGTTATATTAAACCTTATAGGTTTAATCTAATAATTTCCAATAGGATAGTTTTTAGGGATCATATCTTAGCTGGAATAATATCAGTCCTTCTGGTAATTAAACATATCTATAGTTACCTATGTGAAAGAATGACTTTAAAACGCCAAGAATATTTTACGAAACAAAGATGAGTCCATCAACGCATTTTATACTCAAAATATAGTTCGAAAGCACCCAAATCGGTGAGCACTCAAGTAAACTCAATGAAAGGCATTCCTCGTAAACACAGACACCCTAATTTCACCCCTAACTTTTCCATTATTTTGGTTTCTTTCTTGGAAGTGCCTCCGTAGTCTCAGACAGCAAGACGTCGGTGGCAAGGAATTTTCAGATTTGGCATATGAGAAAAATTCCACCCACTTCCCGATCCAATAAAAGTTTGCGCACTTCGGTGAATCGTAAACGAAGAGTTCCCATGGATATATCTAAGTCACAAAGTTGAAAGAAGACTTCAATCAACTCCTACACATGTTGTCACCCAGAGCTAGGCAGCAGCTCAGCTCTGTTATTCACTCCATCCTGCATACAACTAATTACGTGAGTAAGACTGCCTAGCCAGTAATACTTATGCAGTAATACCTGGTAAGTTGACGTCATTATCCTTAAGACCCTTTTCTTTGGCCACAACAAGACCAAAATGAAGCAAAAATATCGATAACACCGCGGAAAACAAATGGCTAAAATTTCGGCACACGTTTTCGAAATATCATTAATTTCGCTGCTGCTCGTCCTCCATTATTTTTCCCCGTAAATCCAAATTTGCCCATGTTTTTCTTTCATCTCAAAATCCTCCGCTTGTTTTTATTTCATCTCATAATCCCCATCTTCTCACCCCAATGAACGTTGTTCATCCTAATCCAAAATATTCTTTAAAAATTCAACTTATGATTTCCCCAATGAAATTTGCAGTGCACTAAGATCTCAGTGTATATGGACGGATTGTGTTATCCTTTGCCTTTTTTACTGGTGTCTTTTATTTTATACTTTGCTCAAAACTAGAACATTCAAGTCAGGGATGATATTTCAATGAGATAATCTGGTATTGGAGCTCATGATATGAGGTAGAGAGATGGAAAATACCCGTACAGTTGGGACTCTGTCTCCCTTCAATTTATTTACTCACTGGCAATAAAATAACCTTGAATGATTCAATTAAAAATGCAAATAGAATCAATTAACAATACAACTTTCTCGTTCAACAATTTCTTGGCTTCGTTTTACAAGTTCTCTAACACGATTGAACCTGCGGGATGTAGTCATTGTTTCAGGGTTCAGCAAGCCATTAACTTAGGTTAATGCAGATAAATGATAAACATTTCATTTATAGAGCGTGATCAAATGTGTAACTCTAACGCCGAGGCTTAGAGATAAATTTTCATGATAAACTAACAGAGGAATAAGACTTACAACTCGGCGAGTTAATAGAAATGATAGGTAGTCGATGATCTTAAATTATGGAGTCGAGTTGCTGGTTAGCGTACTGCCCTCTCACCCTGAGGGCCCGAATTTGAATCCCGACAGTGGAAGATACTTTTTTCAATGGTAAACCGACCCCTACTTGAGGGTGAGTGCTCAGTACCTACTCCGTCCTCCGGATGGGACAATGTCGTTGTCCCCTTGGCGCTATTCGTTAAGGCTAATGCCGATGCCGAGTTTCTCTCCACCCTTTTCCTTCCATTCCTATCCTTTCCTTCCGGTCTGAAACATATTTAAATGCGGGATACATATTTGGCATAAAATATAAGGGTGATCTTAAAGGAGGGAATTAAGGGATGAATAACCAAGAATGTCCAAGTATCGTGAAAATACAGTTAAAACCTATAATATACATTCACTTTTTGTAAGCTATAAAGTGTATTATGTAGGTTTCTATAGTAAAAAATAAAATAATAGAAGCTATGAAGAATGAAGAAAAATGGAAGATAGGAGTACAGAGGTGCTTCTAAATTTCTCAATCGCTGATTACACTGTGACAATTATCACGGCAATAACAGCAGAACATCCATCTATGAAAGGTTTTATTTCCGTCTTGTGATAGGAAAAAAGATTTTTTTTCCCCCTTTCTGCCCAGTTTAGGCAAAAAATTCCAGACACACACACAAACACTGCACATATCCTGAGTTAAACGAAATGGAGATGTACGGCATAAAACATGTGTTGAAAAGCTTTTGGGCCAGCAGCAGATGTTTGAGCGACAAACAAGATTCCTCCGCTATGAAGGATCGAACTTGTCACGTATGGCGGTACAGCGCATTTTCCCCAAGCACGTAGCACTTGAACGCATAAGAGAGAGCACTTTGGAGCGAACGACGAACTCAGACTCGGCGCACATACAAACAGTAGCAATTGAAACTACACAGATATCCCCGTTTCCGAGGGAAAGAGGTTCGTATCTTCTGCCTCCCCGTTTAACATTTCTTTTTTTTTAGAGATTTACTAATTGCCTCCATACATACATGTCGCGGAAAGTGCACTAGACGTGGCGAGTACCGAAACTGCAGCCATACATTCGTTAAGGGTGCCAAAGAGAATGATTTTTTTTTATCAGCTTGCATGCAACAAGGGGAATGAGGAGCATGTATATATATTTTTTTTAGATTTTCACGGAGAGGGTTTTTTTTTACATCACCACCTCGCTTCCTGCTCAACTGCTCCGTTACGCGTATTTACACGTCATTCCGGGCGATTTATTATTTAACCATATTCCCAACGCACGTGTCCTTGCGCATTATACCTGCCATGTGTAACCCCCGTCCTTTATCATCGCTGTCCCCTTCCCTTCGTCCTTCATCCGCCCGCGCCACTACAACCATTCCCGGCTCTTCCTGGCGTGTTATAAATTCAACATCTCTTTCTCTCCCTTTCATCTCCACGCCTCTAAATGCGCCCCGGGAAAAAAAGAATAAAACGAATGGGTGTTCTCTCCCGACCCATACCCCTACTCTCCTCAAACATCTCCCTCTATCCCTCCCTCGAACCTCCCTCCTCTCTCTCCCTCCTCTCTCACGTCGTCCTATCTGTGAAATTGAGTTCTTGGCCGAAGGAACGCTGGAGCGAGCTATTTCCGCGCTAATTGCTAATTTTGCTTTTCCATGCATCGCAATTGGACGGTGTAAAACCTCCTCTCTTGCTCCCATGCCTTCCACCCCCGGAGCAGCTTCACTCCTCTGCCCTCCCCTTTCCCTCCCTCTCCCTTCCTTCCCCCTACACCCTCCTACCTCCCCGCGACGCCAGTCCGCCTCTTCGGTCGTCTATAAACACTCTCGGGATCCGTCCGTAGCGTGACCTCTACGCGTTACTTCGAAAATGAACGGTCTGCTAAAGTGTCCGGGAGCAAACGTTGAGGAAGAGAATGGCGGGGGTGGGAAGGAAGCAGGGGGGAACGGGCTGGAGGGTGAACGGGAGGGTTACTCTGGAGCGCTTCACGGAGAGGGGATCACCAACGCAGGAGGAGGTGGAGGGAGGTGGAGGGAGCCGGGGGTTGTCTAGTGGCTCCCATTCCCGATGGCTTGGGTTCGAATCCTAGTTAATAATGTTGAGTGTTTCCGGGGTATACCGGTGCCCACTTTACAGCCGTGTGGAGACACAGCTACACCGTATTTTGTTACACCGTCCGTCGTATCGGATGCCAACCAAGAAACTCTTAGCCGCTTCCGTTAAAAGTTGGTTAACGCCGGCACCAAGAATCATTAGCGAAATGAAATTTAATCCAATTCAACGCACCCGTGATATTTTTCTATGACGATCATCTGGCTCTCCTGTACGCCTCCAGAGTGCTATGATTTACGTATTTGAACCTTGAATGATGAACCTAAAATGATGAAAAGCTACAGAAATGAGTCGATGGCAAACACATATGGAGTCTAAGAATCCATTAGAGGAAACGAAAGAGAGAGCCGGAATGCCAACTAAGAAAAAAAACAATGTGATATTTAGATCACCAAACGAAAGATTAAAAGTTCAAAGTCTCAATAGATTGCTGTTTGCGGAATATTTTACCTTCTGACCGTTGAAACTACGCTATTCATCCGTCGGGCATAGTCGGACGGAACTCTGGCCACCTGAGTGATACAGACGCCCGGGTCCCTGAAAAATGTTGACCCCTCTCCTTAATCACCAATGCTTATTGGCACGAATTGACATAGTTCTCGGCCACCATCCCCAAATAGCTACTACAATGACCATTATGCAAGACTGAGAGTTACTAAACTAGGAATCAATTTTCGTATCGAGCAACGTAAAAATGTCGACACAACGGCGATGCCACAGTGGTTGGCGCTACGCCTCACGTTCCGATATCGATTCACATATATTACTGCACACCGCAGTACTGCTAAAGCACTACTCTTTACTCAAAAATGCGAATTATTCGTCATTTAATGGCCCACAAGAAATCGTTTTCCATACTCTAAACAATGCATTCCCCTCGCCTTTACAAACTACATATTTACGTGGGGTTGAGAAGAACTATTAAAATGTAAAAATTTAAAGTCAATTAATCAACAGAAAAAAGCTCTGGCTTGATATTGAAAATGACTCCTGGGTCTCGCGTAGGATGTCGTTTGAAGCTGCTTCCCACCGACAGCGTGAAATGGGGTAAACAGATGCATGCGAACGCATTTGCGACTTTATACGCGACATCGTTACGTACCAATGCCTCTCGAAAAATAGAGAAGCCACTGAGGCCATGTTTGCTGCTCGTCGTCACTATCGCTACTCCACACTCGAATCCCTTCTAAACACGCCGTTTGCTGGAATCGCTCTTTCGACCCAGTCTGCAACGTCAACCTTAGCGAGCTTAACTTTCAAAAGAAAGCCGAACAACGGATATCGCGTTTCCACTCAACGAAGGCCGATGAAAAAATATTGAAAACGAGACCTCGTATCATATGGATACGTGTTCGTACCCCTGATCTTCTGGTACCGAGAACCTCGGTCGATTACGCCCGATCATGTCCTTATTCGATCTCAAAACCTACGTCGTGGTATAAGTCGATTGATAAGGCGAAGGCGAATTTTGGTTAAGTTCACCTTCACGCGGGAATATGAAAAATGTTGCAGATGCAACAAATTGCGTTTCTCAGTGGCTCAAAATTGGTTTGGAGGCATAACGCTCTCGATACTGTACTCCAAGGCATCGTGAGGTCCCACCAGGGTATTAGATATGCAAATAAAGGGTAGGTTTTATCATAAATAAAAAAAGCAATGAGGTAGGTACTTTATGAAACAATGAGGTTTCATTGGTAGTTTTTACCGATACGCAAGGGGAAATAAATATATATTATCAAATTTACCAACTAGATTATTAATTAGGAAAGTTAATTAATTTTTTAGACTTATTTAGTGCGCCAGCAGGAAATGTTTTTTAAATTTACGTTTTTTAAATTTTAATTTAACAATATTTAACATTTTCATGCACAGCTACGTGAAACAAATATTTTCGTACATTTTGCGCTGTGTTTGTCCAGCATGAAAAATGCTGATACATAAATCGTTTATGTAGTTCAAGTTCGGTGATTATCCAATATCCTGCCACACACCCTTCATGTGGTTTGAAGAGGACCCAGTAAATAGAGACGGCTTGAAATTTAAAACTGTTTTGTAAGAGAAAACATTTTCCTTCCTAGGTGGATGTAATTATATTACCAGTTAAAAAAAACGTAATAAATTTACGATCATTATGATTGTATGAGTGACAGAAGGTACTATATGCCAGGTGAGTGGAGTGACCTCTTGTTTACACATTCCTGCGGTAATTCGCAAGGCACCTTGTAGAAATGGAAATATTCAGATGAGAGTTCGTGAGCGGAGTGGACGGGGGAAAGCAGATGACAGAGGCGGAGGAAGAGTTTCGCAAATGAAAGGCGGGAGAGGGAGGGGGGGAGGGGAAGGGAGGGTGAGTGGGAGTAGGGGGAAGGGGATGGGAGGGAAAGGATTGGGATCGGGAACGCTCTTTTTACCCCGATGAATAATTGATTCGCATCCTCGACATTTGTTTGAGAGCAGCAGCGAAGTGAGCGGTGCACGCTGGATGCCATGCGAATTAGCGAATTCTGCATCTCGACCGCACTTTCTGGAAAGGGGGAAGAAAGGATGGGAGTTCCGGGGAGTGTTTCAACTCCACACCCCTTCCCCCGCACCCTCGGCCCACCGAGCCTGAATCCCAATTTCCACCGGTTAACACCGGTGGCGGGATTACTCTATTGACTTGTAGCGTCTAAACTCATACCCTTAAAATGGGAGGGAAACAGCGGAGAGCTGGGGGCAAACGGATTCCTACCCTAGGGCGGACTTGAGTCCACGCTAATGATTTTAAACAGCCATACAGTAAACAAATAAAGTACGAGAGGTCTCCGAACGCACCGGCTTCTAGTGTTACGAAATCCATTTGTTAGCGATTCTACTTGCCAGATTGCGTTAACTTAAGGGGATTTCCTTGCGCTCCATGAAGAATTTAACTCGCAAAGAGAGGCAACATCATTGCACCTCATCGGATATTAGTCCTCATAAGCTGAATGGTAATTTTGTTTTAAAACGCTTCTATAAGCCATATTTTGAAGAAAAAAAAACGTTAAGCGCATATTTCGAGGTAGTTAGAGATATGGCTTTTAAATTACAAGCAGAATTCATTTGCAGAGAGTGTAAAAAATTCATGGACTAAAAGGTCCTTCATTTTCAAGACCAATTACTAACAACGATTGCTTCATTTTCAGCATTAGTACGAGGAATCAGCCATGGGAAGGCAATAAAACAGAACTTAAACGATTGAATAATAAATGGACCCTGGAAGGACTGAGGAATAGCTTATTAACTTTTACAAAACACACAAATCGACTGCTACCCACTTACATTTTTTCTTTTAAGTGATTTAAAAATACCTACTATTTAGACATACATTTATGTCTATTGAAATTAAAAATGTTGTTCCCAGCCATAATGAAACTTCATAGATTGTAAAACTACAATAAAACGGTTTACCCGTCCTAACAACCTGACTGCGGACATTGCTCACACTAAATATCTGTTCTCACTTTGCAATGTACGGAGGTACGTATGCAGCAAACCTACAATTTAACCTTTCGAAAACAGTGTGCATGGTGTCTAATTCATCGTGTTTGGTTTCTCAACGAGGAAAAAAACATATGCCCTAGAAACTGCAGCCGAGATCTAAACTAAGACATGAGAAATAAAAAAATTTGTTCGAGGTGAACGCTAAAACCGTGGTTTATTTACTCATTCTCCCATTTATCGTTTCATACTATTGCAAAATACCTCCAACTCTATTGCTTCCGGACAAAGCCTCCTATTTAAACAACTGAGTATTAATTTCTTTGCTCTATAATAGACACCGTATCGGTAGCAATTTTCCCACTTATTCCGGCATATACTCTGCTAAAACTGTTTTTCTGCCAGTATTTGGGCCTAATTCAACTGTGAATTTAGTCAATAACCTCATTCCAATTAAATCATTTAGTTTTGAAATGAAAACATAGCACGATAAAGCATTCTCATTAATATAAAGATTCGGCAACCGTTAAGGGTGTAAATGAAGGAAAACATCATATCGGTGATCGGGTTGTTGCGGCGGCGAGAACATTATCATCATATCCCGAGGTATTTTTATCGAACCCAAGCATTGTCAACCATTTTTAAAATGTAATATTGGTCCTTACTCAAGTCCTGTGTTGAGAGCACTTAATGTTCAGTGCTCCGTCCGCCAAAAGTAACGTTAAAATGTGAACCCCTTGGCGTCTTTCGCTAAGAGTAGGTACACCGAGTTTCTCTCCACCCTTGTTAAATAAATTACCCACCTGGACATAATTACTTAGCCATCCAAAATGGTGAAAAAGGGTAAGGTGTCCGTCGCCTCCCATTATAACATCAACACTACAAGTGTTAGTTGTTTATAGTTGTTTGATAGTTCGCTCAAAATGGCATTTAAGTGAATTAATAACTCCGCATCGCGTTGGCTCTGTGAATGAAGCCATAAATTATAAGCAATGCATAATTCTTGGTTGTGTTCGTTACACTCACGCCTACTACAGAACAAAAATAAATTAAGTTTAATCATTGGACTTTCCCGCAATTGTATAGGATAGCTAATTAACCCACGTAGGCTAATGCTCGTTGTGTACTGACATCTTGTCCACACTAATATGGTAAATGTGCAAAAAAACGATACTCTATTAGGCCATAAGTCTTTCACGTTATTGATTATGAGTCATGATAGCAAATCAAAGGGTCACTGATAAGTCGTACAAGTCTTAGTAGCAGTGGATTCTTACGGTAATTTGACAGCGAGGTCATTAGCCCCAACCATACTAGGTAGTCTTGCATCACTACCCATCAAAATGAGTCTGAAGAAAGTAAAAAATATTTTTAAAGTAACAAATGAAATGTAGTACTAATTAAACGGCACACGTTACACCGGTTGCGTTCTGAAACCATAAACGCGAAACAATGCATCACAGTCATCGCCTTGAAAAAGATCAATGTCTCCCAAGATGCTAAGTCACAAGCGCAGATCCCGATATTCACTGTATTCAATCTCGACTTCCCCTCTCCAACTGCACTATTCTGATGATATCTTCTCTGTTGTTGTGAGACTAATGCAGCATGGCTTATTGTCTACCGCATTTCATCTATCCTCCTGCCACTATCTAAAGACAGGACCTCTAAGCATTATCTTAAAAACCTTAACTTAGTACCAACAAACATTCTTAACATGTAGATGGTTTTTTTCAAGAGTTTAGGTCCTTGAAAAAATGAAAAATTCACCTAAAAAGAACTTAAAAGCTCTGAAGAAGGAAAAAATACATTTTCCGAAGCGTCACGTCTGCCCAAAAGTTCAAATTTTTCATTTTTTCAAGGACCTAAACTTCTGAAAAAAAAACCATCTGCATATCAAAAAAGAGGTCTGGAAATCAGCTTACCAATTCATAACATTCCAATTTTGTTACTATAAACCGTTTTCCTCAATTCTATAACAGTGTTTTCACCGATGTCTATAAATTTTCCAGAGATACCTTAACTTCGGGGCAACGACACAAAAATCACTGTGATTTTCCAAGCAACACTTGTGAGTGAATACTGTGGTACAATTTTAGGTTTTCAAGTAATCACTTAAGATAAAATTGGCACCATTAGCTATAAATTAATTCATGAGACCCATTATTTCTTGATTTATTGAATAAATCTCCGCAGTACCCCCTCCGTACATTCTTGCCTGTCCGTTCCTGAGATGTCAGGATAGCAAATAATTGAGCCTCCTTCATTGCCCATTAAAGACCACCAACGACCACTCGGTATCAACATTCGAGTTAAATTCCAATTTCCCCCATCTCAAGTATTTTTTCTCGGATAGTATCCGGGATATTTGATCTTTAAATCCATCAAGAGTTGATTTATGGGAGCGAAAAGCTAAAATACTTAATACGACTGAAAATATAGACCTTCATTCTATTGAGAAAAAAAAAGCCCATTTCGTTCCGGCGGTTAATGCTATTTTTATCTTTTTCCCGCCCTCACATAGCTTCTGCTTCGGACTTACTGATTTTTCTCCTATCGGATTTTTAAGAGTTATTTACGAGCACTTATCATCATAAAAAAAGTTTTATTTTTATAGCTTCTTTTAATACACTTTCCTTGTTTCACACCCGATGGAAGTTCATGAGTAATACACATCATTAAAAAAATTACTACAGCAGAGTATAAGGCCTTAGATAAGGAAAGTTTCACGACCATAAATAATTAACAACTGTCTCAGAGCACCTAAAGAGATTCAACTCTTATCGCCAGCCGAACAGATTGAAATTTTACCGCATTTCAGTGTGCATCGTTAATCCTTCGAATTGTTTTGAAACCGTTTACAGCTGCCTCACTCCACAACTAGCCGAAAACTTTGTGCAGCGATGCATCTACGCGACCGCTCCTACCCCTTTTATTAACAGAATGAAAAACGGCCTCCTTTGAAGGTCAGCCGAGGAGCGGGTCCCCTCTCCAAAGTATACGTGCACGATCGCTATCCACGTTTAAAAGGAAATTTGAATTGCTCGGCGCACGTGATGCTTGAGCTTTAAACACGCTTTATCCTTTGTACACCGGTTTAACAAAAAGTAATGAGAAAGGTATCGGTGCCTACCCATCCACCTTAAAACTCACAGTGCCCTTTTCACAGGCATTTCGCGATTCGTTTGACAAAGCTCCGGAATGGTAAAGAGACGTAACGTTACCCTTCAATGCGGGAAGTGGACGACGGCATGCCCGCGTCAAGGAAGCACATAGGACGTGCCCGTTGGCGCATTATCAAGGGCAGGGCGGCAAAACGCAAAGAACAGGAGGGTATCCAAAGCAGGGTCGGCAGCTAATGCGTAGATGGGGGTTATATTCGACCTCTCTAGCGCAATAAAATGTTTTTGTTTTCGCCGAGAGGTGGAAAAATCCAGCGTCGACGATAGTTACCCTTGCAATGTTTAATCGTGAGCGATGGATAACACGGTCAAAGGAATAATTTCGAATACTATGCCAAGAACACGTGCTACAAATGCAAATTTCTGCTTCAAACTGTAAGGGAAATATTTTGAGTTCCAAACCAGATGGCCACATGAAGACTGTTTAGAGGATGGAGATAAAAATGTTTGCAAAAATTGAAATGTTTTCTTTAGGCAGTATCGTATTTCACCGTGGCGAGTGTGCAAAAAATAATGTTCAGCGAGAAATAATGTTGAGCAACAGGTGAACTAAAAATTCATTTGCAGTTTACGCTATTTTCACTAAATAGCGTATTTTTGGACAGTAGTGTTGAACAATTCTTCATCTGAAAAGAGGTAAATATAAAACTGCGTGTTTTCTAATACAATGACTTTTTATCGTGTTAAACAATGCAGACCAACAGTCAAACAGTACCCCAGGGCAAACACTATACAAGTTCGTAAATGAAATATTGACTTTGTTTCCTTCCACAGATTTATTTCCTTGGTACGACATGTTTCGACACATCGGTGTCATCATCAGGTACTTGGTACCTGATACTTAGTACTGGTAAGGTACCTGATGATGACACCGATGTGTCGAAACATGCCGTACCAAGGAAATAAATCTGTGGAAGGAAACAAAGTCAATATTTCATTTACGTAATTCAACTTCCACCTAGTTGAGCCTCATACTATGGAACTATACAAGTTACTTTTCACAGAACTTTCAACATTTACCACGGATTCAACAATTTTCTCAGTCCATTTAGTGACGCATGATAATTTTGAAATTCTGATACTGCTAATACCAAAATTGAATATCTAATGTACCGGTGATTAAAATGATATAAATCAATCATTGCGGTCCGCCTTCTCTGACATCACTATTAGGGGACGCAAACGACTGCTAAGGTCAATGGACACGGTAAGGATAGGTGGGTAACTGAGAGGAGGCAAAATAGTATAGAGGAAGAGTGGAAAGAATGATGGCGTCGGCTATTGCCAACTCTTAATATAGGGGATATAGGGGTTCTCGGTCCAATCCGACGAAAGGAGTTCCACATTTGAAGCTCTCTCTATTCAAACTCAAGAAGGAACAGGAATTCCATTGAAAAAGCACTGCCTGCATTCGAACCCGAATGCAAGAGCCGAGAGCTCTAGCCATAACATAATACCAATACTCTTTCTCTCATTTCCTCAAGGTTTCGTCCGAAGCGACTTTCTGATGTGCAACGATAGATAGGCTGTAATCAGACATTTCTGCATGAATGAAGTCTATTTTCATTTAGTGTTACATTTCGATTTGCAATTCTAGCTCTCTCAGTGATTCAACCCGAAGGTTGGTTTTGATAGGTGAGGATAGAGCTCACCCCGAACTAAGTCACAGGTTTCCTCCGAAGCGACTTTCTGATGTGAACGATAGATAGGCTGTAATCAGACATTTCTGCATGAATGAAGTCTACTTTCATTTAGTGTTACATTTCGATTTGCAATTCTAGCTCTTCACTCACTCACTCAGTGATTCAACCCGAAGGTTGGTTTTGATAGGTGAGGATAGAGCTCACCCCGAACTAAGCCACAGGCGTGTGAATTTCACACATTCAAGGCAGGGGGACCAGTTCCTTTCCCTGGGCCACCTCGCACTGCGAGGATTTTTCATTTGGTCCAAAGGCTTCACCCGGATTTGAACCCGGGACCCTTCAATCAGTAGCCAAGCGCTCTACCCACTAGGCCTACACGCTCCCATTCCAGCTCTTTATGGTTATCATTTTTAATGAGATTTTTACAAGTTCTGCGATGTCACGCTCCATTAAGGATACGGTTGGGGGAGGGTGGGGGGGGGGGGGGGGGGCACTTGAGTACAGGTAGAATTTTTTAGGTAGGGAGAAGGTTGTAGAGAGGTCCGTTTTTGGCATTAGCCTAAAGTTACCAAGGGGGTCAGAGTTCAGCCTCCAATCCGACGGGCCAAGAACTGAATTTGAAAGAGGTCCTCTCTCGCACGGCACTCCAAAGGGGGCTCCGAACTTTCGTCCAACATTTTACGCACTGTTTGATGAGCCACACATCCCAGTGTTGTTTTATTGAGTAAAATGTCCTGACCTTTCACCTTCGTTTCCTCTTCATGCGAAATGTTTACCTCGCACAAAAGTTTGCCATAGTCGTTCCTTGCTTTCACTCACTCACTGGAGGAAATTCACGAGTCCACTCCGATAATCGCAACACTCAGAAAAACTAACTCCCAGAGAGAATTTCAAATGAAAGTCATGAACACTTTAATTTTCCAACGTTTCCCTCGCTTTCTACAAGGAATATGAACCAACTAAAAAACCACGAATGCTTGTATTTATGTTTCAAATATATTTTTCGATATTTACTTATCTAGCAAGGAGGTGAGAGCCTTGAACTTTGAGCCTAGCCTTTATAAATAGTGCTCTATCCTTGAGATGGGACAATTAAATGTGATTTTCCATGAAGAGCAGGCTAATATCGCCACCAAGTTTCTCTTCCCCTTCCTCCGTTCCCTAACTTCCTGCCGCTTCCCAGCCACCCGTTTCGCTACGCAATTGGCATTAGATACCAGTTGCCTCCACCAATGGCAATGACTAGTAAAGAAGATGGCTACATTTTTTTGGCATTCGATTTTAGGTCTAACTAAACATATCAGTGGAATGAAGTTCGAAGTTGAAGAGAAAATTCGTGGCTTCCGATGGAGTTAACAATGCCACATCTCCAGTGAACATCTACATTTGGTCCGCGCTCGGTTTTAAGGAGGTTCCACCGTGCCTCCGCGATTCAATATCCCGTAAAAGAGCTATGTTATTTAATGAACAAATACCGATCCAGAAAAACACCTATGTGGAAAATCATCTATAAGATGATAACGCATGAACAATAATTGTATGAGTATGCTATTTTATAGTGCGCTGTAGTTGCATTCTATTTTTTACGAGCTCTTTTAACTCAATTTGAGTTCGGAACATGACTGACGTGTTGTTGCCACGTTTAATTTACAAAATGAGAATACATGCTTAATCCCGCTAATATGTATACTAAAATACGTTAAATATTTTCTTACTTAGTTTTAAACTATTCCCTTGCAAATACAACTCTTTTTTTTAATTTTATTAATATTCGTAGTTTTAAAAATTGTTTGGAAGCAATGACGCTGCTATCATTTGGAAGCATTGGTATTAATTACACCATATCAATAACAAATGAAATATTTACATTACATAAAAAATATAAGAAGTACCTTGGTAAGGTATATTCTTAAATTAAGTGAGTAAATAAGCTTGTAAGCACGTTCCGTCACAAGTAGCGTTGCCAATGATAACAACATACTGTAGCGCCTCTTTCATGTAACTAAGGCTTTTCTGCTTTTATTCGAGCAAACATTTATTAATATCAATTAAATAAGTGTGGTAAGGTGAGCACTTTTTTACAATGCTAAATTCTACATAAAATTGCGCATATTATATTAGTTTTTCGTCAAAACGACACTTCTCTTTAAATCTGCAAATTTTACTGCAAATTTTACCATGCTCTGCCGTATAGCCACATATAAAATAGCTGATTTTCAACGTCTTTTTTTTCAAATATGCTGTGGAAAGGCCAAATTATTTTATTGCCAATCGATAGAAGGGCCAAAAAATGATGAGTCCTGAAGTTTTCACAAAAATGACTTTTACATCGTAATTCGGTGGAGCCTCCTTAAGCACCACACCTTTGGCGCGCCACAATTTCAATGGCCGTCCCTATCCATTACAGCACATCGAAGCGGTTATTGCATGAAAGCGAAATGAAACGCCTAAAGTGTGAGCGAAAACTTAAAATAACAACGGCGAGCCGTTTTTGTTTAATACAGATTGTAAAAAAAATACTACAAAAATGAAATTGGAGTTGAGGGACTTACTATGCCCTAATTAGTATCAATGAAATGGACGATGAATCGAAGGTTATCTCCGAAATATCAAAAGTTGAATAAATACTTGTGTCCAACGTAAACAACTTCCTGGTGTTGTCAACTTGTAGTTGTTGCAACTGCACCAGCTTTTCGGCAGTGAGTTTGGAACGCTCAGATTCATATTTTCATGCTCGTAGCCAGGCCTCTTTTAGTCGAAGCGCTCCAAAGAGCGTGAAATGGAACGACTTGAAGCACGTCAAAGCGATTGGTGCGTGAAACAGAGCACATGTCGTATGCAGTCGACAACAAGGTTAAGTGGCAAAGGGTGACTGACACCACACCAGGTAGTCCTTATCGAAGAGTAAAAGATCACACTGTTGGTGACACTATTCCGATACTTCCACTCTTAATAATTAAATTCGCCAAGAGAAAAAACGACTTTACAAGCAATGTAGCCTTCTATCCTCGAACTAACATCATCCTAAATAGATCTTAAACAAACCCTAAGAAAAAAACTTCTCAGCATGCAATGGGATATCTAAAACAACTACAATCATACATTAAAATTTAAGAGTTTCAAGCATACATCAACAGCTTCTGAAAGCACGAAAACGCCCCGTAGCAGTGCATTCCTCTGCCCTGACATAAAGAAGGAGGCACTACTCTGGCTGAACTAGAGTGGGGCGAATAAAACACATTCCCTGTTAATGCGCCTGTGGGCCACAAAGTAGATTTCAAGGCAAATTTCCAGGGGGAACCAATTTCCTTAAATCCGAAACTAAGTATTTCGCTATTTATTTATTACCGATTTTAACTGCATTAATAACCCCATGAGCTATGTCATGGGAGTGTGACAAGGGGTAAATTATCTACAAGCATACATGAGGTACAATGGGACTAAACGATATTCTTCAACATCACAAGAGATACTGTTGCTAAGCAGGCAATACGCATGATTATTTATCATGGAGGGTATCATGTTTTATCCATTGCTAAAACGTTTAGCAATGGATAAAACACTATTTTAATATCCACATTCATTTTTAAGATAGGCATGCAAGGTTACATTTAGCACCCTATCATTCCGATTTGCCGCAAGACAATTCCTATTCAGTGTATTATGAACTATTGCCGTTCACAGGAAAAAAGGAATTTTAAATATACTCGTGTACATTCGTCAGACAGTACAATTACATGTTCTCCACACTGAAAAACTTCAGGTACTAAAGGCTCAAGCAGTTAACTTGCTACAATCACCTTAGTGTCTTCTCGATTATCAAAGACTCCCGGTCACCAAATTCCTCAGTTGCAGGGCCACTACCCAACTTCATGAATGAAAACCAATGGATCTAACAACCATCTCTGTGGTGGGTCAATGACACCGATCAATCACGGTGACCACATAGAGATGGAAGTGGTTAGACGCCTGGCGGAGACTCTGCGATCATTTGAACCCCGAATCCAGATTATACCATTCACCGCAATGTCTATAGTTGACATGTATTACTTTGATCTTCAACAAAAACAATATAGATAAATAGAAATTATTGAGTTGGCCACTTTTGCGAATTATTACTATAAGTTGTGAACTACCGTCAAGCAAAAGGTTCAGATATACAAGAAGTATCCTGTATACTTTTAAATATTCTCTCGAAGCAGCATCTTATATGTTTCATATGATGTTTTACTTCATCTCAGCATACTTCCTATCCCTCTTCATTCCATTCTAAGTGTCCATTTTCCTTTTTCGAGCAACCTTACCTAACGAACACCCTTATATCACCCTTCAAAACACTACACCTCCGTAGTATCTGCTCCATGCAATTTACCTTCTACAATTTTGTTATGTGCGCTACGAAAAATCTTCATAAGGTAAAAACGTAACGCAAATAACGATTTCCAAATATGCCATGTAAACTATACGAATGCTTGTAATTCTGAAAGGAATTGGAGTGTCCTACAATGACCGAAGAATTATCCACAGTCTGTATAAAAACCAAGTAGCTGTGATAAAATCTGGACCCAGCTCTGAAAAAGCAAGAATAAGGAAAGTAATGAGACAAGGCTGTGCACTGTCTCCCGTAATTTTTAATGTTTACATCGAGAGAGCAATCACTGAACTCAAAGAGAAGTGTTCTGGAGTAAGCATCCACGAAGAAACAATCAGCATGCTACGATTCGCTGATGACATAGCTCTCATAGCAGGGACAGAGAAGGATCTGAATTAGATGCTTACAACCATGGAAAGGACAATGGCCAGACATCAGCTGAAGATCAATAAGAAGACTAAGATATTGGTGTGCAGCTAGGGAAAAGAGGCCAAAACGACGTTATACTAGGAAAACAGAAACTGGAAGAGGTGAAAGAGTTTTGTTACCTGGGAAGCAGAGTAACCAACGATAGACGAAGAAAGAAAGAAATAGTTAGTAAGCCCTGGCAAAGAGGGCATTCTAATAAAAGAATAATTTACTTACAGCTGGAAATACAAGCTTACAAGTAAGGAAGCAATTCATCAGAACGTATATCTGGAGCATGTATCTTTACGGCAATGAACCATGGACGATGACAGCAGCGGAGAATAAAAGAGTGGAAGCATTCGAAATGTGGTGCTACCGAAGAATGATGAAGATAAAATGGATCGTCCGAATGACAAATGTAGAAGTCCTAAGAGGAGTGGGAGAAAAAAGAAGTCTGCTGAAAACTATAAAAAGAAGGCGGGACAAGCTAATCGGCCGTAATTTAAGACACGATGGTCTGATGAAGACAATCGTTGACGGAAAAGTGAACGGGAAGAATGGAAAAGGCAGGCCTCGTATGAGTTTTATAGAACAGGTCGTAAAGGACGTGAAATAGAGGAACTACGTTAATTTGAAGAGGTTGGCCGATAGAAGAGTGGAGGGCTGCGTCAAACCAATCCTTGTTGACCCATGATGATGAAACTATACGATACCTTAAATAAATTTCTAATTGATAGCCCTTTTGGAAAAGACTTTAGGATTTTAAAAAGTTAGCATACACGATGCAATATTAATCCTCTATTATGGCCTACTATTTTCTGTTTCAGCTCCCATTAATTCTGACGATACAGTCCATATGGAGTGGAAGCGAAACAAGTTAACACGGAAAGAAACGAGCCAAATCCACAAAACTTTTTGTGGATTTGGCTCGTGATTTCTTTCCATGCTATCAGAGCCCATAAACATGATATCAAACATAATAGGAAATAAACTTGGTTCTGAGGTTTGAGGTGTCCCCCAATGCCAAATTGGCAGCAATTGTATCGCAGGCGAAATGTCCGTCACAATGGCAATGACTAATAAAGAAAAAAATTGAACGAGTTTGGGTAACATTGTGGTACACCACTGAATGTAAATAAGCCTTGTACACTAAAAAATGAAAAATCGCACTAAGACAAATGTAAATATGATTCCAATACTCGGGAAATACAAAGGTGGAATATCTATTTCTTATTCAAGCCGTTTCTAAAATAGAGTGTGGGGATTGGTCGAACTGTATGAAATATATGGAGACAAAAAAATAAAATGTCTGCTTTCTTCCTGATGTTCCATCATCATAAAAGCCGAATCATGACATCATACATTCTATCTTCATTCTACAGTAGGAATAAATATAAGTAAATGTTATTTCAATATCAGACCTGATGTACGAAATACCCAGTAGGTGTTAAGACAGCAGTAATCAGTGCAAAAAAAAAAGGAAAATATGCTCAAGTGGAGTGGTTAGCTTATAAAAGAATCGAGACGGCAGCTGCATCAAAACAATTTTAGGAATGATAAGGGATGAATATGGTATTGAAGAGTAGCAGATTCAGGAAAACGAATTTACGTGGGCCAGAAAAACATGGAGGCGGTATCGCTATAATTGATCACTGCAACAATGTTAAAATGGTAAGGTAAACATGAACGCGAAAATTAGCGCAAAATTATTTACCAATTGGGAATAACAAAACCTATCCAATTAATTCCGTGCAAATATTGTTTTACGTTTTCATAACCACAGAAATTGCTGGATATTCAATGAAGATGAAATTTATTTACATTCGAATTTATTTAACGCTTTGCAAAACTTCAATCAATGATGTCATATTAATATTAATAAAGTCATAATTATGAAAATACCGAAGTATGCATGAAGCACAAAGAGCTGCTGATAATAATGCAGGACCAAAATGCCATTCAGGTTCATGCTATTCAAAGAATCACTAAGCACCATGGTAATTAACTGAATAAGTATTTCAGCGACAACATGGATGTTTGCTTTTTATTGTTTGCCGTAGACTTGAAGTATAGTATTTATTACGATACTATGCACTTGATAAGAGAGTATTTCAGGTTGTGATTACGTTTATTATATCCTAAAATTAGTTGTAAAAGGAGGGAAACGAGGTATTGTAAAGAGAACAAAACAGTCCCTCATTACCACCATATCTACATCCCGGTACATTTTAAACGATGATAAGAACCTTAAAATGGCTATATAATAAGAAAATTTCCAATGCTAAAACACAGCACTAATTTTCGATACGAACCAAAACTCATTAAGTCAACAAATGAGTCTAATCAAAGAAGTAACCATGCTGGAGAAATGTAAATCACAAATGCACATGTATATTACGCATAAAGATTACGATGCAAACGTATAAAATAATTTTATTTAAAAAATTACATAGTAAATTAAATTTAAAGGGATTTGTATTTTTCCACTTGATTCAGTCTTTTAAATTTAATTTACGATGATATCGTTCCACAAAAGTTAGCTCGTCGACGATTGATTGATTTGAACATCACATCTCACACCAATTTATCTCGCGATAACTTGAATCATGCCTAACATTTTCCCTTACTGCACCATTTTGCCGATAAAGAGGGTTGTAACTATCATCAACGGCATTTGTTAGCGGTTTTGGTGTTCCTACGTGGCAGTGGCACATAAAAAGAGATGGTTTTGATCAACAAATTCCCACTAATTTACGCGATAACGTTAAGTAAGGGAACTGACATGATTACGAGCATAAATTTCAAAAGGTTTTATTTGCGTTGAACAAATTTAATGTCACGTCAAAAATTTATTCATACTTACATCACTTATGACGTACAAGTTTTATTCCCCATGTAAAGTATACATTTTCATGGAATATTTTAAACCTTCACAAAGCACGTTTTAAACTTGAAATATTCAGAAAAATAGAATTATTTTCTAGAAGTTTACTGGGCCTCTTTTTTTACACCCACTAACTCTGCCACTGATTTCCAGCGGAAAATAAGTAACCATCGTTGTAATTGTTCAGCATCTATACGTTATTAGCTTATTAAATTGCTGGACTCTAGCTTAAACTCATTAGCACGACCTTAACGTGATGTTTAAATCGTTTAAATAATGATTTCACCGGATGCGAAAAGCCTATACACGTACCTCAATGCCTTATCTAGATCACTTTCATCCCTCCAGCATCAAGAAATTAGGGAACGAAATGGGATTGCCCCTCATTCATGAGCCGCAAATCGACGAGAGTTGGGAAAAAAATAAATTAACCAAACGGATTTGATGCAAACATCATACTCGTCCCCTCCCAGATATAAATCGCCGCGCGCTTCAATTTAATTGAATGCAGCAGGAATTTGTGAGATGAGCTCCATCGAGCAATCACATCCCCCTCACCCCCTCCACGCAAAATTCACCTCCGTTACCTTCCATCAGTTTCACGATGAACTTCTCCACGCTACTGATTTCGAGGTTCCACCCGAACCCATCAACCACCAGGTAACAACATTTAAAAAAAAAACAGAGAGTAGTATTGCGTCGACCGCCTGGGGAAATTGGGCCTGATATCCCTCCCCACTCCGCTTCCCGATTGGGGTCGTAATTCGGGCGTCGAGGAGGGGGGGAAGGGCCGAGGGAATAGTTCTGTGGAAGAACGCAACCTTCGATCATTTCTTTTTTCTCTCGCTCGCCGCAAACACAAGGGGACGGCTGCGAGAACGAGCGGTCGGTTAACAGGAAAGGTGCGATCTGTTTGCGTGAACTTCAAACTGTTTCTGTCTGCCTGCCGCACACACTATCTCCAGAGTGTGGCCGAGAGAGAGAGAGAGAACTAAACACTAGGCTTCCATCAATGGCAACCGATCTTTCCGCTTCAATGCGCGCTTCCTCCTCCCACCCACCCCCCCGCCATTTCTCTCGCCAACACCCTCCCCCCCAAGTCCCTTAACCCCCCGAAAGCTCCTTCCTTCACCCGCCCCCACCAGAAGCCATCTCGTTTAATCAATGCCATACCCATTCACCATCCCACCTCTCTCCCATGACCCTCCTCGCCTTCCGTTCCCACACGCCTCTCACTTCCTCCACGCATTTCGATGCTCTTTTGTTGCCCTTCCCTCCTCCCAGTACACTTAAATCTCTCTCCTCCTCCTTCCTCGTTTCCTTCCTCCCTGATCCCGTCGCTGTTCGATTGTCCAATTAGCAACCGATTGCCAATATTTCCTCCCCTCCCGCACTCTCCCCATCCACTTCTTGCTTCCTCTCTTCCACACCCAATTCTTCTTCCTTCCCTCCGCCTTCGCCTCTTCCCCAATTCACTCTTCCTGTCCTCCCTCCCCTCCTCTTTTCCCCCCATGCAACCCAACATTAACCTCCTCCGTCCAATGTTTTCCGATCCCCGCATCTCTCACTTGGGTTGCCCCGGGAGGTCCTCAGCTTTGTTTACGGGTTTTCCACGAAGGATATGAATCCCCACGACATAGATTTCGATGGAGGGAGAGTATAAAAGAAAACCGAGGAGGGAGAGAGAAAGAGGCGGGATTGCCTAACACAGAGCGACGAGCAGCAGAGCGAGCAGCAAATATTGCTGCCGAAGAGCAGTCCTAATTTTGAACGAAAATGGCTGCTAACGACTCGCACTTTCTTATTTAATCAGTTAAAAGATTATATTACGGCCCTTGAAAAAATCGTGGCTCAACGGACAGGTTTCGTTTTGAGTGTGACTATCTCAAATTTGTAAACTATGGATCCCATCTAAGGCATGGATGTTAATTTTCTCCGATCAAGAGCTTAGGTTAGACATAGCCTTAGCCATAGGACAACTAAAACTCAAGTCTACAGCTAATCAAAAACGATGCTTAAATTTAGCTACATATATGGAACTCTATGATATTTGAATACTATCAATCTCTCCAAACCTAGCTCATTATGAATTTCTGAATTTGAGCAACTGAAGTAAAATTTTACGGTATATTTCTGACCAAAGTTACAATCAATCCGATGCAGTTCGAGTCTCAAAGAGCGCATTAAAACTTATATTTTAGGTGTTTAACTATTCTTAAAATACAAGGATAAGATGCATTAGAATTACGATTATGAATCGGGTACCTTTTCGATTTTTTAATGATTAAATACAAAATAGTGATTGAAAATACTCCACGTCATAAAATTCTTAATATTCGTGGTTCGCAAAATATACATTAATGGCAATAATCTGCTTTTACTGGGCCTCATTTCGCGTAGTTTCGAGCCATTTTCAAAAGCACCACAGATCATAACACATAATTCCTCGAAGCCTTTATTTCAAGACGGACGAGCGAATTTGACCCTCAGTAAAGATAACCAGCGAAATAAATACGGAGGCCGGAACCAAGCACCTCAAAAACGTTCAGCAGTTGTGACAAAAATTATTTTCATCGATACAAACGTACAAAATTCTATCATAAAGAATACCAGGGACGTAGTTCATGCAGATGTTATTTGCTCACACATGAAATAAATTTTATTAAAAAAGATGTTATTTGCTCATCCTATATGGTTCAATCTATTATTTTTCCAAAGGAGCCAATCTATATATTCCGGAATACCATAATATGATTACACTGTTCTCCTCCAAATGGTCTCATATGACGTATTCGACGACAAGGAACTAGCTGCCTTCACACTCTCTCCAATCATTGATATTTCACAACCGATAGACTAGCTTCGATAAGAAAAATGCAAACATATTCATTGCTAAATTCATTCATCCGCTAAAATTCCCGCTAAAAGGGTTAGTCCATTTTTCTGCAAGATTTGACATAAGCAGCCAAATAAATGGCCATCGAGTGAGTAGCAAGTAGTCAAAGGGCAAAAGTCTCCTGCCAGCCCACACTGAAGCCTATATATGGGACATATATGGGAAATATATGTAACATATATGGGCTACAGTGTGGGAGGAATCGAACCGCGGACCTTCGGTTAACTGGGCCAAAGTTCACACCACTTTTGAAAGCCAAAGTTAGTGCTTTTTTCCCGGTCACGGACTTTCGTCCCAGCGATTTTCAACGACAATCATTCTCATTAGATATATATCACCAATTATAGCAGGGAACTCCAAAGATACGAGCGTAATTTTACTAATGTGCTTCCCATGCTATCGTATTGCAGTCATTCTCGACGAATGAATGCCAGAGACTGCCTGACTATTCCGGCTATTAACCTTGCTACGGGGTCGTCCGTATATTGCGTAACACTATAGGGGAGGAGGGGAAGGGCCAACTGTTACGATGAACTATCGACTGTTCAGTCTTTGGGAGAAAAATATTTTTAAAATACATTCCTCATTCAAATGATAAAGAATATATATATAAATTGTGAATTAATATGTCACAAATAAAGTTATTTCAGAATGAATACTGATATTAATAATTTAATTATGCATTTATAAAGAAGGGCGGTTTCAGCTTCCATAAAAACAGAGGGTTTATTAGCAGCATTATTTAATGTAGCGCAGTCTTACAGAATGTTCTGGAGCGTTACAGAGGACAGGAGGGGTATACAAAGAGGAATATCAGCGTTGAGTACGTACGTGATGATTTCTGTTAACGCAAAACAGAGCGGGCACCAGACAGTCACGCGTGATATGTCGCCATCAGACGATCCTCCTTAGTCGACTGTACAATACAGCCTTGGCCGTCCAATGTAAAGTGAGACCCAAGTTGCGTCCCACAATTACGACTGTCTGGGCTCTATTTCGTCAAGCTTCCTCCTCGCCAGAGCAGTCTCATCGGCTGCTGCATGAGGCCGCAGCCATCCGTTCACAATGCTCGGTACGCAGCAACAACGAGTCCCCGAGTAATAAGATCACCTCGCTTCTTAGCCCCATTGTCTGTCTCCTCCTTACGGGTGGAGACGCCGCTGTGCTCCCCCACTCGGCCACCTCGGCGACAGATCGAACCCTCCGACCCCTCACCACCGAACACGATCCATTTTCAACCCGTCCCCGTGTTTTGTTTTTAAAAGAACGGGGAACGCCCACTTCCTCGGCTGCGTATTAGATAAGGGTTCGTGTGCATGCGGAGCTCAGGGCTCCATCCATCCGTCGTTCCGTACGAGAGAGAGGCTTGGGCGTGTGTTTGTGTGAGTGTGTGTTGCATGACCCTTTGTATTTTTTCCTATCTCCCAAGAGCGAGGCCAGAGCTCTCCCCTATCTCTCTCGCTCCCTCTCTTTGTCCGAAAATATTTTTGAAACAGAAATTGAAACGTGTATAAAATATTTTGGAGAAAAAAGAGAACTTGGGAATAAAAATATTACGAATAGGGGGCTTGCTGTGAGGAGGGACTTTGAAGATCCAGAGCTCGCCCGGCAGAAAATATGTTCTCTCGCCCCATTGCCCGCCCTCCCTCCCTCCCTCTTCCCACCTCCCCCCCTCCCTCTTCCCACCTCCCCCCACCGCGTCCCTCCCGCTCCTCCCCCCTTCTTCTCTCTCACCCTCCCTTTACCTTCGTCGCCACACCACCTCCCCTTGACTACCCAACTTTCTTCTCCCGCTCTCGACTCATCCGCCGAATCATTTGTCCACATGGTGGAGAGCACAGCAGGAGAAGCGCGAGCGGAAAGGAGATTCGCCTCGGAAAATTCATTTGATTTGGCCGGGATTTTCAAGCCGTGGAGGCCTTCTTTTATGGGCGATTCAACGTACTAAGTTTGCGTCTCAACGTGTGCACTAAGTAATTAGTACCGAGACAAACATGGATTCTAAACTCAAGACCAAGCTGCAAACGGAATAGGCGTATGTGCCGCAGTAGTTAGTAAGATTATTTACCTCTGTAATCACATGGTTAGTGGATACTAGTGGATACTAATATTAGTGGAACGTGCATCATGCCGCGGTGTTGGGAAACCCTTCACCACCGAGTAAATCAACCTACTCCGCAAGAGATCCGTTGGGATTTTATTCGTGGAGAGGATTTCTTTTGGCACATTCCTGATGTCATTCCACCATCAAGCCATGTCACTCATAATAACATAAGCATGACCGCATAAAAGAAATATGTATTCAGTTAATATTTGGAGATAAGAGGATAAGATGAAATTATAAACTCGAATGTAGAACAATTAAGGAGTATAAATTTCACGAGCTCCTCAAGAACATCTCGATTAGTCAATATCTTCATTAAGCGATCCTTTAAATTTAAAAGCGCTAAAAATTTCACAAAATAATTTTATCCCACGTTCATACATCATCTGGATCCAGAGATTTTGCCGCGCAAAGGGAGACGAGGTGTGACGGATTGTCGGAGTGAGAAGTAGAAAACGATTGGCATTCCGCGCGGGATACAAAAAATCCTAACATGCACTCAAAGGCACTTGGCTCTGAGGAATATCCCCCATGGCATGAAAACTCTTGCTCAAATAAATCAGCTACGGATGAAAACGTGGCAACATATATGTTTACTGCCGTGCTGGCCAGGCCCTTTAAAAACCATTTCACTCGGCAAACTGCAGGATATATCTCTTTATTCTATCGCGCAGAAAGCCTGAAAAAACGTAGCTATGAATTTATCGCGTTATTTATCCGGCATTAAGTCTCTTTTCCTCTATTTGCTTTCAAAACCACGGAGCACCATCTTCGGAAATACCTTTGTAAAACATGCGTATTAACGCGGGCATTACCATTATCCTGCCACGTCCTCTACATTCGACCCTCCTCCTTTCAGCCACTCTCCATGGCTTTCCGCCCACCTCATTTCCTCCTCATTACCCTCCTCAATTCCCCACTTCTCCACCGCCCGCTCTCCTGCACCCAACACTCCACCTATCGACTTTTCCTTTCCCTTCCTGCCCCTCCAGACGCCGTCCCCTGCCGCTGCCCCCCTCCTCTGCTCGCCATTGAGACCACCCCTTTCGCATTTCTTCCCACCTTTATCGCGCTTTCCTTCATTTTTTCCCTTCCCCACAACATCCCCGCCCCCTAGCCACGGCCACTCACTCCACCACCCTCTCCTACCCTCTCAGCCCAAATTTCCCCCCCCCCCCCCCAAACCTCCAGGCCAAACCTCCCGCTTTCCCACTACTTCCCGCCACCGAAAATTACACCCCCATTCTCAACCCACCCCTCCCTCTTTCCCCCGACAAACCCACCGCCTATCCTCCCCTCCCCACCGTTTCTGCCCCTCCCTTTTCCCTCTCTCTTTCTCTCTCCCCATCCCTCTTCCCTCATCTTCTAATCCCTCTTCTCTCTCTCTTGCTCTTTCCCTCTTCGCCGACCATTCCATTTCCGCTAGCTCTCCCTCTTCCTACCCACCTCTCATTTCCTCCATACCTTTTTTACTCTTTAATACTTTTTAGGGCCCTCTTTATCCTCCCTCCCACTCGTTGCAACTCCCTTTAGTGTCTCAGCCCATCTCCCGCCTTCCTCTCTTTCAAAAGTAAAAAAAAATTAAAATCGTCCTCTTTCCCTTTGCGGGATTCCCCTGTCATTTCTCCCTTTATCATCATGTCCTTTCTCCCTCGCTATCCCCCTCGCCTCCTTCCCTTCTTCCTCCCTCCTCTCCGCTCCCAATTTCTTTCTATTCCTGTTCGCTTTAAGGAGAGACTGTTGACTTAATGTATCATCCAAATATTCGAGACTGTCTTGATTTGTTTATGATCCCATCTGACCACGAGTTCCCTCCGCTCTAATTTACTTCACCTATGTTGGTCTTTTATAGCCCTCATCATCTTGGGAAACGTAAATTCTTTTACTGGAGGTCACTGCATTCATCCATCATAAATAACAGGGCACGAGCTATGCAGTTTGAAATTGCAGCGCTATTGAGCAAGTTATTAGTGCGATATAACGTTCTGGAGCGTTAAAAATGTAAGCGGTAGTTCAGCTAATTGTTTGGTTTTAATTCTCTTTGAAAACCAAATGCAATAATTTCCTCCAATACATTCTTAAATCCTTAATTTTAATGGATGAAAATTTCGTGGAAATTTCTGAAAGAGCATTGTTACAAATTTGCTGCCAGGAACGAATAAATGAAAAGAGGAAACTTACGGAATTAAAGCGGGTACTTAATAAAATCTCTCATGTGCTTAATACACTTGCTCGTCGTAGCCGACAGTTAAGCTTTGGACCAGTGAACTACTACTTTCCGCCGATACAATATGCAGATTCAAATTCAATTGACCCTCGCATGCACCGAATGATTTTTTGCCACCATTATTTCAGTACAGAGCCGACACAGAAACAAAACCTTTTTCGCTTCTAAATCGCTGCGAGGAGATTAATCGCCCTCACAATACATCCAGAATACGGGGAAGGAAGCGAGACAACAAAACCATGGAAAGACCACACGCTGCAATTCCACGGAAATGGATTCCGTGACGAGCTGAGCGACTCATCTAATATTTCCTCATCTACTTCTACAGCATCAACATGTGGACAATCGACAATATTATCCTGAGCAAACACTACTAGAGGCACCATTCCATTCCTCCAAGCATAAACGTCTCTAAGGATTACGTTCACCGCTCAAGAGTTCTTCCCATCACTAATAAATCAGGCGTGCGGTCTCGAAGTGTACAAAACACTAGTAGCTTCGCGGTAATGTGATCTCGCGAGAATAGAGAGGAAATTGCATTTGCAAATGAGATGCCCGCGTCAGCGAATGCCTCTTTTGACGATTAAAAAAAACTTCCGATTTCGCTGTGCATGGCATGTTTGTGCAAGGGAGCTCTGCAGTGGCTAAAAATATCTCCCCGACTCGTCGACGAAAACGATTTTACATTGAGGAAAAGTAATCACACGGCTAGAGATCATTGCGAATTGGGATGGGTTTAAGTTGGGAAAACCCAACTTAAACCCAGGCCGCGTGCACCATTTTCACGCGCGCCTCACGTCATCACCCTCCAAAAGCATTTCTTCTTCCATAACCCGGGACATACTACTCCTACTCACGTGTCACCCAAACAGGTCAGCCCATTAAAAGTCAGTGCCACAGATTGCTTTTGCGTCATCTTGTTTCAATTTCCTTCTTGATTATTTTTTCTCCCTGCCTTCTCCCACGCCTCCACCTTCCCATCCCTTTCCGCCTGCCCATTCTGCCACTCTCCTCCCCACACCAGTTCTCCTTTGACCTTATATACTTACTCTGCCCAAATCCCCTCGGAGGTGGATTAAATCCCGTTTATACTGCCCCCTTCGCTTTCCCCATTCAACTCCGCACTCTAACGGACGCCCACACAAATGCACAGTGCTCCATCTTTAGTAATAGACGCTGAACGCCCGTTCCCATCGGCGTAATTCTTAAAGATTAGTCCGATTAGACCGGCGCAAGCTTCCGGCGACACAGCTTTTTCGAAGAGAGTAAAAAAAAATAAGCCTTCTGTTGCCTCTCTTCCCATTTCTCCGTCACTGCCTCACTAACCGTTATCACCACTTCTAGTCCTCGCTTTTCCAATTTTCTTGTCCTTATGTGTCCCACTTTTCTTCCGAGGGCTCAGTGTGAACTATCGTGGGCCATCCGACACCCTACCGAAGTTTTTCCCGCAAATATTTGTCTTTCCCTGGTCCTGTTCCGCCATTTGTCTGAATCCACTTCTACCCCGTAATATTTTATCTCGGCCTCACAAATTTCGCGCTCTAACAGTCGCTTGATATAGTTCAGCCGTTATTGCTCACTTTTAATGACGATGGATCGAAAGAGAAGAGGAAATTAGACTGTCCCGCATATACGCTATAACAAAGCCATGTGTCTCTCGGCATTTTCTCTCTTTCACGCAGGCCGGTGGTAAAAAAAAAGTGAATTTAATGGCCTCAATTTCGCCTTAACGGCACCATTTGTGTGTTTCTTTTCTCCTTCTCCCCGAAGACCTGCGTCTTAGAGGTCTACCAGACCTAACGAGCTCTACTGCGTCTGCCTAACGAGTCAAAACTCCGGACTAAAAGGGTCTCTTCATACATATCTTCTCTCCATACCGAAACATCTAAATAAATGCGACACTTCTAATTTCGCACCTTCCATTAGTCTTATTTACCATTTCCTTTTCCCGAGCGCGGAGATAAAAGTACTATTTTCGAGTTTTCAGAGTCACCAGTGCTCGGGAAAATTTTGAAGAACTCTTTTAGGTAAGGAGGTACAAGGTTTCTCCATGCAGCTAATCAGCATATTGATGATGACCCCATGAAGAAGCTGACCGTAACTTCCTAGCTTATTATCGTATTTATTAAATGCAATTAAAAACCGGTTCTAAGTAAAATTAGATATTTTGGATATTTTAATAGCAAAATATATCAGAAAATGACGAACAGAAGGTTTTAAAATAGAATTATGACTAATTTCCCGATTCCGTCTCGTCATTTTGAAGGAAATGATGATGCCATAAATATGGGCATATTTAAGATATCTGTTCGCGAACTCCAAACTTTTGCAACTCAGAAGAGCGCCAATGATGGAGTGAATAAGAGAGAAAAACAAATGACAGAATTGATTGAAATTTATATACTGATCCCAAATCGGAATTGACGAAACATGAACTTTGAATAAAGTATCACTCTTGAGTATAACTGAAACAGTAATGTCCAATGTCATCGAGACAATTTGAATTTTGAGTTGCAAGCATATAATCAAAGCATTCCTAAAACTGTGGCATAAAAATTAGACGAAATTATGTAGCTTTATTTAATCAATCATTTACAGCTAGTTACACCCATAACAATGAATGTGATAATATGACCAAGAAATATATATTTTTTAAAGTAATTTCAAAACCGGAAAATGAGAAGGATAAGCTAAATGTCAAAGTAGAGGGGTCAAAATAGGGTCAGGTTGTCACTTCGTGAATCTGGCCGGAAAGTTATCGAAAAGGTCTATGTGCTAAAGATTTTCGACGATTAATTACTTTATAAAAGAAAAAGTGTGTTTATATTTAAAATTTTTCGACTGAGAGACTCAAAATGATATCTGTTACATGGAGAGAGGTATAAATCATTAACGAAACGTGATAATTAAAGGTAGAGGTAGACCCTAGATTGTAACGCTTGGCCGGGGCCCCCCTTTGAATTCAGAAAATAAAGAAAAAAGCAAGATGAAGTCAACCTTTAAAAAACATAAACACGAATTTGCATTAATTATCCTCTTTTTTCAATTACTCAGGCTATGACCTTACCAGTGGGGTACCGACGGGGGTGGAGGGGGGGGGTTTAACCCCACCCCCTCACCCCCGTCCCCTCCATTACATTCCTGTATTTCACTTTTTTTGTATATTGTACACTAACGTTTAGATTTTCGTTTAATGGGCTGAAAAATGTAGTTTAATTGTCTTCACGAAAAAGAAAGTTAATTAAATTATTGTTTTAGTCAATAATAATCTAAACATCATTTTATGATGGTGCACATAAATATTAGTGGAACATAGAGGGAAATCCTGCGTACGCCACTGGACCTTACTTAAAAATGCTGTGCAAATCTTTTTTCGATAATTATGCTCCTAATCGTCGTTTCCATCGCCATTATTTAATTTTCCACACATATGGGGAATCCCTCTGGAGTTGAGTTCTGGGAGGAATAAGGCTACGGTGAGTCGGAGGTTATTATTGCAAACTGAGGAAACTCCGAATATTTTTATTGCAAACTGAGGTTTTCTGATATAGTTTGCTAGAAGTATATATTAACATAACGCGCAAGCTTTGACAGATTCGTTGGTAAAAGGGAGGCCGTGCTATGATTTTTTCGAGCCTTACTTAGGAACGCTTTATATTTGACAATAAGCGGCAAGAGGATCCCGACCTCGCACTTCGGAAAGCCCGCAGACGCCTCCCGTCGACCTCCAGGATGCCTGGTCTAACGGCCGATGTCCTCTCCCGAGGCCCGAGAACACCCCCATCCCTATCTCCCATGCAGTATATATACATATATATCCCTTAATCCCCCTACCCTCATCTTCCATGAAAAACCCACCTCGCCCGTCCCCCAAAAGCCCCCTTTACCCCTCAGGCCTGCGCTAGGGGCCTCTTTAAAATAGTTCACCCCACTCCATCCCAATCCTCCTGTCTCCATATCTCTTCACCTTCCCATGTACGAGACCTCCGCCTCACCATCGCCTTATTCCTCCCACAACTCAACTCAAGCGGGATTCCCCCTCTTATGGGTACTTCACTCTTCCCTCCCGCTCCTCCACTCCCCCCGCATCCATATTCCTTATTTCCGCCTCTTTCTCTCCCCTCCTCATCCTACAAGTATTTGCCGGCAAAGCCACGCACACACACGCACGCTATAAACTTCAGGCGGCCTTATTCCCGTAAGTCCGCGCATCTGCCGCCGTCTTCCTTAAGCCCCACTCCCACGCACACCTTTCCATCCCGTCTTCCTCTCAGCCTCTCCTCAAGCCCCCCCTCCCCCCAGCATCTTCCTCACCGACCCCACTAGTACACACACACACACACACTCTTACGGACATGCACACGTTTTAAGTCCCCTCGTAAGCTGCGGCTCAGCCCTTCCCCCACCCCCTCATCCCCCGCAAGAGTCTCCGCATCTTAATATATTTATTCCGCCTCGTAATTTCACTTTTCCGCACGGGCAAAGAGTCAAGGGTGGAGATGGGAGAAAGAGAGAGAGACCGGAATTCGGACGGCGAGAAAAAAAGAAAACACCACCCACGGATATAATTTGGGATATCCCATAACCGGAGAGAGCCGGGAGAGGATGCACGTTTTCCCGAAATGCGCGGTGGCACTCGGCGGTTGGCTGAAATGTATTGAAGGTGCGAACTGGATCTTGTGCTTGGTCGGAGAGAGGCGAGAGAGGGTTAGGGGAGTGCGAATGGCCGGCGGTGAGTTAGGGTCCGAGGAATGGGTTCCCCCCATTTGAGAGGGACGAGGGTATGGCCAGCAGTGAGGGGAGATGCGCTTCGAGAGGGAAGGGGTCTGTCGCAAGAAATCCATTGGAGGGCGAAAGAGGGAAGGCGGATAAGATGAAATCTTAAAAGTCTCAACGAGGCCACGAAGAGACCTAATAATCGTTCGTACTTCTCCGTCCAAGGAAAGGTACGTACTGCGCATCCCTCGAGCCATAGCCATAGTACCGGCTATATTAAACTCAAGAACTACACTACGGTACTGGAATTATAAAATGCGTAATAAGAGAGCTTAGTAGTAAGACTAATCTTTTTTCCAGTGGAAATGACAAACTTTGCAAATTTCACTTTATAAATTTATTCACGACCCGGGTTTCAACACATTGTGTCATCTTCAGGTTCACCTGAAGTTTGTCATTTCCACCATGGAAAAAATTCACAAAGTTACCCCTGAATCCGTTCGTTTTCTCAATTTTTTTCTATTATTACTCTAAATAAATGATACATCCTAATGCATTTAGTGTGATTTTATGTATTAACTCATATGCGGGTGATTACGTTGCCCTTGAAAAATATGAATGGCAGAAATAAGAGCTTTGTTACCTAGCAACCACGGACCTTAACCCACAAGACTTGTCTCGAGCACGGCTGCACTCGCTCACACTACCTATATATGCCGTTGACATCTCGCCAAATCCCTGCAACTCAAAATAAATCGGAAATGCTAGGACTACAAATTAATTGGTGAATTGAAATAAGGATCAGGGAATTCTCAACGTCAAAGTATGTAGCACGAAATGAAGAAGGGTGGTTTATGTATAACAAGTTTTTATACGGTATACCTGAAGAATAGGGGTGACTCTTGGACCAATAGTTAAAGAACAATTTTTAGGGATAGGATTAACAGCACACATTGACATAGTATTGAACTGAAACTTTGCTTTTATGATAGTGAATACAAAGCAGATGGATAGTAAAATACTATTAAAAACTACTTTAACCTGGATCGACGTGCAGACATGCTATATGTCAAACGCAAGCTAATGGTGATTAGATGATGATGACTGAGTAAACAGCTGGAGCAAATAATGGGTACTATTCAAGCAGTATTAACTTGACAGCAGTGGAGGAGTTGATATTAATTATGGGTGAAAGGAAAGATACATGTGAGGTTAGGAATGAGAGGAGGCCGAGGCAAATATAATGTCGATTTTTGCATTTGAATTAGAAAGCATACACGAGCAAAGGAAGCCACAATAGTTGCTTAAAAAGGAACACTGCATTTATGGACTATGAGCCTAAGAGGTGTAGGATAACGTTCGGATATACAGGAAGATACCAATGTGATTACGCTTTAACCAGACAACCGAGTTACGAAGAGCGTCAGCAGCCCACGCAGTTTCCCAGGGGTAGACGCAGATTAAGACCACGGCTTAGTGGTAATGAAATGCTACGTCAAATTCAACAGGTTTTAAAGAGGAAGGAGAGTGCGGAAGAGGGATTTAGAAGCGTTAGCCGGGCCAAAGAGTATCAGGGGCTTGTTGATGGAAACAAGAGTGAGCAGAGGAGAATGGGAGGAGTATAATATGTAAGGGGGAGAATAAAAAAGGAATAAAGGAACCTACAGAAAAAAGCATAAAGGTAAACAAACACGAACATCAGGAACTACAGGAGAAACGATTTTAAGATGCATAAAAGAATGAAATGGAAGAAATTAAAAGTCGTTACGCACAATAATAGACAGCTATTTACAAAATTAATCAAATAAACCAACCAGTAAATCTAGATAAACCCAAACTGAGAAGAAAAATACATACGAAATAATCATTATCTACAAATATTTCACAAAAGGAATAAGGACGCTCAAATACGCAAATAAAGTAAAAGAAGGGATATACAAAATGAAGGCTATGAGAGACAGGACAAGACAAGAACACACTAGAAATGGAATCGAAAGAATTTAAATAAAGTGCTAGAATTAAATTTAACTTAAGAAAAGAAATAGGACCCGTTACCTTATATATAGGAAGACAATGCGACATCAATAAGAGAGAATTAGTCCTTGTATATTTATCATGGAGATATGAAAAGTATTTTGAAAAAGAGATTCTAAGATTGTTACGAACACAGAATCTCCTGGAAATATTAAGTACACAGTCAAGAATGCAGACAGCAAAGTTTGGAATATATATTTTGGACCTATTTCAAAGATGGTAGAGGGCACTGACCAGAAGACGTAGTTACGTCAATTTTTTTTCCATTCCAAACAAGAGTTAAACAAAAAGGTAATGCTTATATGACCAAAAATTCTATTAACCCAGCTGCAAAAGTCATTAATGATTGTAGATCCGATAATAGATAAAGTACTACTTGGTTGATGACAGGTGTTAGTTAAGGGTATACAGGGAAGCGTGCTACATTAAAAAAATGTGGTAATAGAAAATAGAAAAAGGGTTATAGAATAATATTTTAAAGAATCTATGGACTATAGAAAGAAGTATAAGGACTAGTTTATGGAGCTATCATATACATTCACGAAGCTTCGAGATAGAATAGATTGGAAAGATTAAGATGAAATTGATTGGAAGAAGTTCTTGAAAGCATTGCAAAAATGACGATTAGGCTCGAGGGAGTAATGGCTGGTTAATCGCCTCTACCTTAAGCATAAGGTTAAAGAAAGCACAGCATATGGCGAAGAGGTATGAGAAGTGGTAAAAGGTTCCATCAGAGCTGCTTTATATGTCGTACTCTGAAGTCGAGATAAGAAGGACATGCGATGGAATGATAGTGGGAATAAAGGAACTGACGAAAACAACTGAATTTGCAAATGACCTGAAGTTAATGAGCCAGGCAACTAAAGTGAGCATACAAACCCAGAGGCATATAGCTCCACAACATGAAAAGTGTGCAATATTCGTTCATAAGTGTGCATTTTCACATTGAAGGTAAATTGGAGTAAATTGGAGCCCTTACTCTACCTTGCACCGCTTCACATCAATGGGGGGATTTGGAGTCAGAGTGTCACTTTGAATTGAGAAATATAAAGAGATGGGAGTTAATGAGAGAAGTTCTGAGCAAAAATGTTAAGGAGTAATAAGTTCACATTCTAATTTGGACCTCAGCATTATTTTGAGCACACATTTTGTCTTAGAAAAAAAATATGACCGTAGATTAAAGGCTTTTAAGACCGATAACGCAAGAGAGGCAAAGTTGGTCGGCAAGGTTCAGACGAACGACTTGGTACATTTTAAAGAGTAGAAAATATCAAAGGAAGGTTTTCGAAGAGGGTAGAAAATTGAATGGAGGATGCAGTGAGACAGAGCAACATATTGAGGTAAGAAAAAGAACTTAGCGAAAAAGATGAGACCTTGTGTGGTCAAGAATGAATGTTTCAAGCTCTTATACGGGAAGAAGGTAGGAACAAGATAGGTAAATCTCAGAAAAATGTTGTCTAATTAATTGTTTTAGATGTTACTTTGTGAAATCAATAAATATCCATGATAAAGATAAAGAAACTCGCACTGCTGTTGCATAGTACCGGATATGGTATTTACCGGTTCGTGTATTTAAAACTACAACACCGACCATAATTTCAAAACACAAGCGTCATTGTTAAACACAGCGGCAAAATAGTACAACAACCCTTTCCTTTACCACGACTAAATTTTGTCGTTAAAAATAAGAATTCTATATTTATCTTCAAAGTTAATACATGGCCATCTAATGTTATACTCCTTAATATTTATTTGAATCATTACACTTAGTTCTGTGCAGGCAAAAAAAATATATATAACTTATGTTTCTGACTATTCACGATATAAGAAAGTAATTAACTCGTCTTCCAAAGGGACGCTTTATCAAGAGAAGGGACACGTAGATTGCGGAAGTACCTATTCCCGCGGGCTAACGGGGTGTCGCGAAACCATTGCAGCCATTTGACTGATCTTACTGCCAAGCGGATGCATCGGCACGTAGGCGTGTCTCAACATTGGCGCGAGACGCATTGCCGGGCGTGCCACTACCTTGATCGGCGGGATATAGCAGATGCGGGAATCAAAGTTCGCTCGCTGTTAATCACGTTCAGTGCCGTTAATGAGCATCATCACTGGTGTGCAAATAAATGTTTGCAACTGAGCGGGGAAGTGTAATCATCCTAGTGTACCGTATCAGGACATTCGAAAAGCTATTGCATCACTTTAACTCTGTGCATGATTTATGAAAACGCGACGCTGTTGAAGCACAATTTACTGCATGAGTCACGGAGATTAATGATTACCAAATAAATACTTTTTATGTCTAATTATCTGACTCAAACAGATCAAAGATTGGCCCCTCGCGCAAAAAGTCGAAGTAGTCTAGGCGTCATACCAATTGCATTGACTGTCGAACAGCCGATTTGCGGGTTTGATCAAAAAGCAGCGGAGAGCAGAGTCAGTTTTAATGTTATCTCTTGCTCTGATTATCTGCCTTAAAGAGGTTTAACCGTAAAATAAAAGATATACATTTTTTCGTACACTTGGCAAATTTACAGAAAAATGCGCTTCCCCTATTCAAGCTAATTAAACCTTACTATGATAATATTTTAGAACGGTTAACTCAAAATTACTTCAGCTTATTCGCGGAAATTAGATTAATGACTGACAATATAGCTTTTTGACGTCAACAAAATACCAGTTATGTAAAAAAACTGATAAAAAATGTACATGTTTTCCAAGAAATGAAATAGGTCTGAAATAAACTTTTTTTTTAAAACTCTATTTTTTATCGGCTGATAGGATGCATTTTTTTAATGCATTCGGACACTCGGACAAGGAAAAGCCATTACATAAATTACATAAAAAATACACGTCAACGTTTCCGCATGTTTAAGGCATTTAGTTTATCAAATTGTGGGCCTTAGTGTATTATTTGTGTAACGGTATTTTTAAACGGCGTATGTAAAATTTCACACTTATTTTAACAAATGCAGTCAGGTTAAAAATTACTAAGGAGAAAAATGGGCGCGCACTGGATTTGTAGTTCACACTGAGAACTGTTTTCGAGATGAGTTTCTGAAAGTCCTCAAAGCAAAGCCACTCATGCGAAATTACCATTATTTTAAATGTCATAAAGTACTAAATGCATATGGTTAGAGGAGACTCATTGTAAGTAGGTAATATAATGCCAAAATTATTAAATCGACTATATAGAAATTCCCAAGAATTTCGAAGCATGTCTAAACTAAAAAGGGAATGTAGGAAAATATTTCTAAACTGCATCTGAGTACCTCTGTATTCATTGTAACTGCATTTGATGTATTTTTGTGCATTACAATAAGTGTATGGGATCCTAAAAGGGGTATACTACAGAAAGCACCTCCTGACGAGCATTATGCTCAGAAGAACTTCCAATGTGTTAGTGCTTTGTTTTATTTTTTTCTGAGATCGAATCCATATTTTTGTACTTTAATTAACCAAATAAGATTTTAAAGATGTAAAAATATAAAGAAAACCTTACCTTGTGTGTGTGTGTGTGAGTATCTCAGATACGATTACCGCGTCCGATATCGAAACTGAGCCGAGGACTATGAGAGGCATTTTTGCGATCGCATTGAGGAGAGACTCCGAAGAGAGAAAGCTGACGGCCGTGATTTCCTTCCACCGCTTCCTCCCCCGCCATCCTCCCAAGTGCCCCTCTATATACTACCAACCCTCAGTGCAGCACTCGCACTCTCTCGTAGTTATAGTGGCAGTGACGAGCAATCCCTTCCACCCGCACACACGAGCCCAAACTCTCGAGAGGCGGTAATCACGAAAAAAGCAGCAGAGACGAATTTTTTTTTTTTTTTTGAGGAGAGGGAATTAAACGGATAGGACGAAAATATGTACTTACACATTAAAAAGCAAACCGCAGTGGAAAAAGGAGAGAGAGGAGAAGAGGAGGAGGGGAGCACTCTCATTAAAAACATTAGTTAAAAGGACGTGGAAGAGGAGGAGGAGGAGGAGAGGAAAAAAGAGAAAGAGGATGGAAAAACTTGAGATAGAAGTGAGAAAAACCCGAGAGGGAGGGAGATGAGAGAGAAAGCGAGCAATTCCGGCGGAATGGAAAAGAGCGAGATTTCGCGGCGCGTGTGTACGCCCAAGGGGGGGGGAGGAAGAGGGGCCAAAAGAAGGCGAGGAGTATGGCAGGGGGTGTACGCAGAGGAGGGATGTCCCCGATGGGGTGGGCGAGGTGGCCCTCGGGGCAAAGGGAGCGAGGAGGGGGGGGAGGGGGCGCCAGGCGCCACCACTGCCGCTTCCACACGCGAGAGCATGAGCGCTGCTCCCGACCTCCACTTGGCTACGCCCACCCCCCCCCACACCCCTTCTGCCCCCGAGGTACTACCCCCATCCTTAATTCCTCACGTCCCCATCCCTCGCCAAAGCACCGCACACCACTGCTGCTGCTTACTCCGAAGGAGAGAGAGAGGGAGGAGGGGAGAGAGGGATCATTTGGGTGAAACGGGGCGCTTCATTAACGGATCCTCGCGACGGATTATTTTTTTTTATAAGCGCGACGACGCAGGGGCGGACGTAACACATAACTCCCTCTCTTGATCCGGAGCGTGTTAATTAAGGCTCCCGCCGATTCCTATCTTCTCGTCGCTCGCGCCCATACGTACCGGCCCTTACCCCGCCCCCGACGCATTTCACGCTATCTGCCAACGCCACTCCCTCGCCAGCCCCCTCCCCCGGCAAAAAGGTCTTCCATGTGGCGGTGACACCCTCTCCTAGCCCTCCTCTTCCCCGCGGGCCTCTTGCAAGAGCAAGTTTATGTGCACCTTCCCTCCTCCCTTTAACCCCCGCAGAAGGACGGCCATCACCACTAGACTCTTAAGCCGTACAGAATGTAATTTCTTGAGTAAAATAACGTGGTCAAATTCAGTTGTGACTGTGAGCGAAGGTTTTCGTCCTAATTTCTAAGAATTACTGCAAGTTCTTGAATGTAAAACGTGGAGAAATCACTCAGTAGCGTCCTGCACATGGCAACTGTCGATATGAAAGTAAGGTATTTCATAGAAAAAAGAGAAATTCTTAGGTTCTATTTTTACATTTAATTCGTAATTGTTAGTCAGAGGAGTGTGAGGGAAATTTCTTTCTCGCAACCAATTATAATCCTTATATTTAAAGAAAATGTTGCGAAATTCTTTCATCAAGTAGGTCAATCAATTAGTGTAGAAAAAAAATCTTAAGTCATCCAGAGACTGCCACCGACTGCGAAAAAGTTTTGTCTCTCCGGTTCACCACAAGATTGCGCAGTCCTCGGCCATTTCCTATTCTGCGATTACGGGGAAAGTGATTAGTGTTTCTCGACTATTTCCCAAAAGATTGGCCCAGCACATCAATATCGCATACCATTTGCATGAACAATATTAAACCTCAAGACCCCTCTACAGTATTACATCTTCGTTTTAATATGTACAAGTAAAGCCAACCACATATATATAGCATATTTGTATACCACTTAAATATACTAGTCTTTAAAGACTATTCTTCTCCTAGGGGCTTTACATCCTAACCTCCTCGCATCGCTGAATGCCAGCGGAGATCTAAGTTTATTTACTCTAGCCGTACCGTAAAGGGGCCGTCGCCGATGCTATTCCTAGGGAACGAATTACTACTGCGGAAACTTACAGAAATAATATTTCACCGCATCTAAAGGTCGCGCACGTGTTTCAATCAGGATTTAAGTTAAACGTCAATTTTACACCCCAACCACAAGCCTTTCAGGAAGTTGGAATTGCGAAATTTTAAAGCCCTTCCCGGGTAAAGCTTGGAATGGCCAAAGTCGAGTAACTTACATTAGATTAAGGGTTAAAATTGAATAACTAACCTTATTTACATCAAATTAAAACATTTAATGGAAAATTAAAGATTCATGGGAAAGGAAATATCTCTTAAATAAACTCCCATGGTAAAAGTAAAAATTATAAGCAATTAAAAATGAATACTATTCCATTATTTTATTTAAAAAGTAAATTGTCCGTTCCTACGATTTCATCAAAACATATATGGTTTGCTAATACATATTTTTAGATCACAATATTTTATCGTAACTTAAAAATATTCACGGTTTATTTTTATTCCATTTTTGATTACGAAAACTCAAAAATCTAATAAAATTTTACCCTTAAAATATACGATAGAAACGAACAGGAAAAACAGCATCTTGAAATTTGGTATTTCTTTATATCAATGAATAAATATTGAAGATTATTAATGCAGTAGTTATCGAGTTCGTTTAGGTATTAATGAATATATATTACAAGTCCACCACTTGGAATCATTAGAGGCTGAAAGCGAATGTATCTATAATTTTAATCTTCACAGTGTTTTTGAATATTATTTAAACGTGGAAAGGAGGTAGACAACAGAAAATAATATTATTTGACTTATTTTTTTTATTTTAGCTATTTACGACCTGACAAAAGAATTCCGAAACACTACGGACTAAACACATCCCATTTACTCTTTTTTTTTACTGTTCACATTTTTTGAAAACTGTGATCTTACACCCCCTACCGTTTACTCCTGTGGAGGCATGCAGAGTGACACCTACATTACCAAGTAAGCTAGACTTTAAAATTAACGAGTGTAATTCGTCAAGATTCATCAAAAAAATTTAATTTTTGTTTTGTGAAAAGTCACATTCGCTTCCCAGTTTCATATAATAAATAGTACCTACTTCTTGCCTATTAAAATTAGGTGTTTGGACCATTGTTGAGCCATTCCTTGCGGCAAATATTCTATATTAATCCATAGACGTAATATTTTTCCATAATAGCTATTTCATATATGTACTTCTAAACATGAAATTCATGTCAAATATGTTACTATATTTCTCTTCTTCATCCACAGGTATGGAACCGTTACAGCGTCTTACACAGTAGCGCAAGCAATTGAAGTAAACTGTGAGTACATAGTTATGAAAAGTACAAATTAACTTGCAGAGTCTCAATAGACGTAAAAGGAGCCCATTATTCGGGTCGTAATTCATATTTCCCGAGAATCAAGAACTTTAATTTCATTCCTTTTTTCCATGTCTCCGGACATTTACAGCTATTTTTCTCACAGAGTCAACTGCCGCTATATATCCCAGTTTTAAACTTTAAACTCTCCTCCTGGATGCCATTCTCCACCTTACCCTCTTCAGCTTATGAATGAAAAAAACAACTATTTGCAGGAGGTTGGAAGGAACGTATTCATCAAATTCCGAGGGCTTTACAAATTCCGTCTTTCATTTCATATGAATTCTTTTCAAAAACTGCCGCCTGCAACATTTTAATTAAATATGTATCACTTTCTCTGAAGGTATAATTCATGCATATTAAATTGCAGCATGCTAGGACCAATCCATTTCTCGGAAGGAGACAAAAATCCATTTTTTGTAAAATTATATCATTTTCGGCCTTTTTTATATTAATAGGTACTTACAGTAATAATAAGTTGATTTACAACTACTTCATATATCTTACACAGTAGCTAAAGCGATACAGTTGCAGTAGAGCAAGAAATTGTATGATTCCTCATTATTCATATTCGGATACACCCTTATAGTGTTGCGGATAAAGTTTTCTTTCCCTTCATTCCTAAACATTTAGTGAGTGTTAATATGTGTTATAATCCTTGGATTTAATTCATCTTCACAATGAAATAAATCCACAAATAAATATTAATAAAAGTCAAACGAAGGTTAAAAAAGCTAAATATTGTGAAAAACAATGTCGATAAAAGGAATACACTGCGTTTATATCAAAACACAATATCCCAAGATTGCTATGGACTATGTGGCTATGGGCGAGTGGATGTAAACGAAAATGAGGAGTATTGCGTTACGAGGGAAGGGGAGGAGAGGGGAACGTCAGGTAAGCCGCGCAGACTGATACTAGTTTAGATATAATGATGAAATTTTGGATGCATAGGTATGAAGCGAAAGTGTAAAGGATATTGTTGGGATATACAGTTCTATGGGTGTTTTCAAGTCTGTTTCCGCACTAATAGGCGCTTCAGACCGGGAGGAAAGGTATAAGGATAGGAATGGAAGGGATGGGGATAGGATAACGTCCGAAGCTTCGTCTTTTTCACATGGAAGAGCATTTAGAAGCATTTCATATTCACATAAACCTTTTGTCAAACGCCTGAAAAACAACGGCGACATCTAGGGGCAGGAGCCGCAGGCAACCCATGTGGCACTCACCCCTCACCCTCCCTTCAACACCCCCCTCCGCCCAACCCTCTCCCGCTCGTATCCTTCTCCTCAACTCATGGCCACCTTATCCCATTCCAATCTCCTCCCCGGGCTTTATTTCCCTCCTCCTATTTTCACTTTTCTCCATTCACACCACAGCACACACCCCCTCTCTCTCCCCTTTCCTCCCCGTCCCTCAGACCTTCTTCTCCTCCCTTGCACCTACCTAGACACCCTGCCCCTACCTTACCAACCCCTTGGAACCTTATCTCTGGATTCCTCACCGCCTTTATCCTTATCTTTATCTCCCTCTCTCCTTACTCATTCCGTCCTCCTTCCCCCATTACTCACCCCTATTAAAAATAACAAATTTTATTCGCAAGCACGTAAGAGGTGATATAATCCTGGAGGGGTTTCATAATCTGGGGATTAGCTCGAGTTCAACGCCTGCTTATGAAAAAAGAATCGATGACCGTAACTTTGGAAAAGTCCTTTTAATTGCGATATACGTCAGTGGTATTTTTATTTCATATTTTTTATTTATTTACTTTTCCTAGTTACCATACAGTACCGTCAGGATTGGCCACTTGACAGGGCATAAATAGAAAAATTTCCTAAACACAAAATATTATGAATAAAAATGTTTAACTTGCATATCAGGCTCATTAATTATAATACTGCACCGTCCGAAATTACTACTATTATAGAAAAACCACGCGAATAAAGACATAATTAAACAAATGCACCAAAAAGTAAAACAAACGTATGATAGCAACCCGTTGTTCTGAAATTTCTACTTTCAGCTACAATTTGTCATTAAGAGTTATGATACCAATACCCTCACAAATACGAATTTGCTCAGTTGTAAAGGCTCTGTCGACACATCTGATTAATAAAATCATAACTGTCACAATCTCACTTATTTACTTTCTGATTGCAGTTTATCATATCATAAATGAAGCCAAAACTTCGACTGTCAACTGTTACAATCATGGTGTAAAAACAATTGTACTTTTATTCTGACTAGGAATAAATAGGTAGCTAAGAAAATGATTAAGATGCACGTATTCTAAGTCTTTACATTTTTTCATTCACTACACATTACACTCAATTTTCTAATAATATATATGACCGTCACAGTCCTCCTATAAAATTAATCAATATTATATAATTAACTCCTAGAGAACCTATGTAATGCATATTAAAGCACAGGTTTTTGAATCACACAGTCGGCTACCTCCCACATTAATTTCCGAAATAACCTCAGCCTCTTACAGCCAATAATAGTTCCTAGCATTAGTTCCCTTTCCTAAGTAAATGACTCGTTTGCTAACGAAATTCTCTTCCCCTAAAATTCTGTACTACAACATTTTACGACCAGACTAATGCGTATTTTAATGAGCAACATGCAAATGTCTATAATAGGTCGAACCATGATAACCGGAAGCTTCAAATGGCGCTAAACAAAAACAAGGTCACTTTTGACAAATGCATACATCCAAACGTCAATTCTAGAGTGGTTTAAAAGCCAGGAGGTCAATGTGATAAAAAATGAACTAATATATATCGTAGTAGTGAAAGAATTAACTATACCAAACTGATGCGAAGAAATTTAAATTGTAATCACTATTCTAATGTATAAACCAATTGTTGAATTGTAATTCCTTAAAATAAATCAGAAACCGAAAAGCACATGGCGTGCATTTATAAAAAAGCAGCGTCTTTTACGTAAAATGATTTTTTCGTATGGATAAGTTTTCCTGCTGGTTTCCAACAAATAATCACGAACTCAATGTAGAAATTTAAGTTACGTAGTGAACTACAGCCGCTCACCTATTCTGACTTTTATTCAACTCAAAAGGCAAATATCTAATATTTCCGAACCTGTAGTCGGGTCTGGAAGAAAAAACTTGACAAGATGTGTCATGTGTACAAAATTACAGTTATAAAATTACTAGGCTTTAGAATTCCACGACCTAACCCGATAGCTTAATCACAAAATTATACCATTCGTTCCTTCAGAGAAGCCCTCAAAGCAGCGCTCTTGAGTTCATTTCTTATTATTGTTTGCTTTTTCATCCCCTCACTCCCAACTCCCTCCACATTCCATCCAGCGACTTCCAACATCCACCACTCATCCAACCCTCTTCATTTCCCTCCCGTTCCCCTTCGCCTCTCTCTTTTTTTATTAACTTTAATATGAGCCCACCCTCTTGTATTAGCGGTCTCATAATGGACCCGCCGGGGGCACACGTGACGGCGTAAGCGTCTTACCTATGCCCTAAGCCACGCCCACCACCCACCCCTCTCCTTCCCTCCCCCCCACCAGTCCCCGGTGCTGTGCATCCGGTCAGGGCAAGTGACCCCGTCGGAGTGGCCACTCGCAAAGTAAAGGGAACGGACGAACATTCGAGGGCCCGGCACTCGCCCGAGCCCTCCAATCACGCGCCGCGGGGTCGGCCCGAATGTCCCCTCCGGCTGGGTCACGCTCGAAAAGTATTTTATTCCACGTCTCGTTTCCATTTCAAAACTCTCCCTTTAAATCTGCTGAAACGCCCACAGACCCGTCGGTGGATAAATTTACACCGGTTTTTGCACTCAACGACCCTAGACAGGACGTAATTGAAGGCTTGCTTTGCTCGCTTGTGGTAAGCAGCACTAACGCTTTACGTTCACTTCATGTATGGACTGCTTTTGGATGTCTTGATTCCGGGGTCGAACGTAGTTGGTGAAGAGGAGAGTAATGGGAGTAATTAAATACCTTGGATTTTAAACGTTATTATAAAATTACCTGTTAACCAGTTATTTCTTTATTTGTCAATGTTGAAGAGTTTATCGAAGAAAACATTGAAGTAGTACCTCCTTTATAAATAGGTTTTTATAGCTATACAGAGCATATGCATATACTAATCAAACCTTTTATTTTATTTATGAAATATATATTACATACCGGTGAGGGTAGATCTAAAAGGATATTCAATTCTTCCCACGACACCTACTTTCACCTGATGTACGTCTTCAGTCCCTCATACTTCCTACTCCCAATAATTCTATCCAAACTACCCAACGTTCCCCTCCCTCTAACCCACTTACCCAAATCCTCCTTCAATCACGTCTTTCAAAACATCATCGCCCTCATCAGCACCTCCATCCAGGCACTTTTCCTAATTTCTTCAATCGCTTTTTTTCCTCAGCTACCAATTCCAGCACTTTATCGTTCGTACCCCGTCCGACCAAACTTGCTTTCTCCATCCTTCTTCATACCCACATCTTCAAAAACCACATTGAGAACAGAGCACTTTCGGTCAGGTTAAATATGCAAGAAAGCCGCAGAACAGAGAAAGCAACTATGGCTCGCTTGTATTGCTCGCTGGAGAAAGGAAAGGACTGCTTAATATTCCATCTGCATCGAAAACTTCCGGCAATTAAGTTTTAAGACGACATTATCTCGTTTCAACTCTTGTAATTTAATTAGCGGGTGCGTAATGGCCATTGTTATCTGCATAGCGTCGTTAAATAATGCCACAAATCGGCGTAGAGGGAAGGCGCCATCAAGATGTGCGAAAAAGATATCGCTTTAAAGTACTGCATTACTTTCAATGAGCTTCCACAAAAGGGGCCATTTACACTTCCTTCATGAAAGCGTAAATTTTTTCCACGCCCGTACAACAACTTGCATTCTGTTAACCCGAGTTAAGTGAAATTGCTGATCGCTGCCTTTTAGGAGACGTTTTACTCAAGAAACTTTAAATCCCGGATCTAAACTCATGATTTTGAGTATTGTGTAGTAATAAGGTCCTGAAAATAAGTGCATGTATTTTAAACATTGCAACGAAATAAGTGACTAGCACATAATATGCATATATAATGGTAACGCATACTCGTGATATCGATAGATTCGGCTTTAACTTGGTGAAAACTCATGTTGAATGAGAAGTCACTCCCCCCCCCCACCCCCCGCACTCTCCCTTCATTCTCGACCCCAGTGTATATATATCCGAATTTCCTGCGAAAAACGCTTGAACTTGAGATTGACGCCTTAGCGTCGAAACGCATTGTACCAGCAAAATTGAGTCTGTAAAAATGTACATAGGTTGCATCTTCTCATTCACGTATACTCGTATTATGCATATAATAGGGTATAGGTACACATTACGGTTGATTGATATTTGCGGGAGCGATAGACTTCGAAAATCGAGCAGACCATTAAGGATATTAGTGGAATTCACCGGGCGTAGGAATTTTTTTAGATGTCCGATATGGAGTTCTGAGAAACCCGGTGTCGCTATAAACAGGGAATCTATAGACGATCCTCAAATCCTTTGAAAGCTTCCGCAGTATATTATCCTTTCTGGGGCTGAACTTAAGTGCCCTCTATGCTTCAATCAAGTATGGACCAGTAAATGGTCGGTATACCACTGAAAACATCTCAGCCACTGCTGGGATTATCCTCGGTGAGGGAAGCCCAAGTCACCACAACAACCTCCACCCTGCCCATTGAAAAATTAATGTCAACTATAGGGTTATAATCTGTACTCTTCCATCATCCTCACAATTGCTAGACTGAATAACAATGAAAATCACTATGATGATGGGGAAGGTAAACAAAACGCGATTTATAACGGCAGACTGAATTCTTGAGTATCTCCGGCGAATCTGGTCTCGTGGATTGTATCTTACATACTTCCCCCTCCTCAATTTCGTGTTATTCTATTCATTACCTGCCTCTTTAACATCATTTCTATTCTTTTATCACCAAAGGGCATATTATTTTAATTCACATACATTTACTATGCTCCAACTGACCTTAGACTTGCTGCTAATGTTATTAGTTCACGCTTGTCCTCTTCCCTAGCCTCCAGGCGCTAGTTTATTTTTGATGGTCTTTTGCAAAAACCTTTGCGGTACTAGAATACGCATTTCAAACATTCTACAGTTTATACTGGCGAAGTATGAGTTAATCTGGCTGGGGAGTAATTTTCGTGACGAATTCGGGGACCGCATCACATAAAATAATACTTTTTTGACTAGAATTTCCAGCATCTTAACTTTCTTCCTTTCTCCGTGTCTAACGAGTTGTCCGCGGCATGTAAACCAGTAGCCCACTAGCAGAAAGTGATGGCGTAAATGGCTGCAAGGAGCAACTGGTGGAGAGGCAGTTTTTAACGATCTCCTTCCTTTCTTTTAATGTCCCCGCGTAACCTACCGCACGATCGAAAACTTTCCCGCGTGTCAAACGCCATTCGGCCGCACGGTTAGCCGTCGCGGACGCCAAAATGCCTTCCGGTGCCAATTAGGGGAACCTAATGGCGCAGTAATGGGGGTTTTCTACCGACTTATCTCGGTACGGGCGCTCCCTACAGGGCACCGCTTCCGACGAGCAAGCCGCTTAAAAATAAATCACAATAGTTACCCGGCGTCGCTTCCCTCATTAGAAAACCAGGGCAAGAAACGAAGTTTGAGACTGGGAGCAATTCGATTTCCTCCCACAAGCCCTTGACTCTCTTTTCCACTCCGCTCCCTTCCCAAAAACCGCATAACCTGCGCTCCCCGCTCCTTCATTCAGCTCAACCAGCGTTGCATTCCGCGTTATTGCTATCACCTCTTATTTTTCCTGTTTTTTATCCTCCTTTCCCCGTTCCTCCACCCCTTGCTTTATTTCTTCCGTCTCCCCTCCTCCTTCTGCCCGGTGCTTTGCCACCCGACCCCATTATGCATTTTTCCCGCATATATCAAATCCCACCCATTCACCCTCTCCTACCATTCTTTTTTCCTCCCTCGCTTCCTGCCCATCCCCTCCGGCACTTCTCACACACCATCCCAACACCCGTCAGGGTCGCCCCTTCCTTGAATTACCTCGCCGTGGGGAAAGGCGCCCCTGATACCTCACCCCTGATAGCGGAGAGGTGAGCTCGCGAGATCGCCCGAGTAAGCTGAGGATTCCGAGGGAGGGAATGGAAAGGAAAAAAAAGAAACGCGACTACGCGAACCAAATGAACAAATGAGGATCGTTCCAATTCTCTTTATCCTTCCGCCGCGGCATTTTGTCTCCCACTCCGGGCTACTCCTCAAGAGATTCTTAACGATTTCAGTGGCGGTTAGCCCAGGACGGCGCTTTGGCTAAATTAGTTGTTTCTCTTTCCCGGTTTCGAGAGGGAAACGAAGACATTCATCCCCGTTCCTGAATTCTTCCCCCCTTCCTTGCCAACGTCAACCTTCTCCCTTTATTTTCCGGGAACAAAAGGCGTCCGTACTTTATTAATTCCACCCTTTAAGGAGTTTACTCCCCGACGAATCGAATGCGATCGTATTTCCACGTCTCTGACGGCTGGGAAATTGCACTTCTCGAGTCCTGCGAAACCTGGAAGTTTTAATAGATCTTAATCACCTGATCCCCCACCAAATGTCTGAAGGCAGACATTTTGCAGCTTAACTTCATGGGTTATTGCCTTTAATTCGTCGATTACGAGCGCAACTGAACAGAGTAATAGTTAGTGTTAAATGGATCCTTGGGGAGCCTTAAAGCAGCACTACCCATTGGTAACCTTCCACCAAGGGCTAACTTTCGCTACCATAATTTTCCGTCATGACTCGACAATGAATCACAATCCGTGCAGCAATCTTTGAATTAAATAATTTTTACCCAATGCGAGAAACTTTAAGAAGAGGTGCCGCATGTAAGTCTTCGAATTATTCTTGGTATTCTAATGATCGTAAATGTACACTAAACTATTCTTTTGTCATTTAAATAATAAGAATGCATCTTGATGCACACGCGTAATTCATATTGATAACTCTAATTCAATACTTTTGAACGGTATTCTTGAAATAATTTAATAATTGTAATTTCACACCCAAACAGCATAAACTAAGACCAAGAAAACTAATATTTATCAACAATGCCATAGTCAAATGATATGCCATTAATTACCAAGTAGTAAGGTAGATAAAATGGTGGTTAAAAAATTGCTCAACTGTGTACGTGAATATATGGAAAGAATGAGATTCCTGTGTAATCATGCTTGGCATATGACATACGCCGGATTGAAAATGCTGCCGTTAGGAACGAATTTTGATGGATATATTATTTAAGTATTGGGGATGTGAAAGAATTCTATTTGCATATGAATTTCGCTAATAAAATGAAAAAAGTATAGTAATTATAGAATGAAAGAATGCTTATGAAGATCATTAGAATAGGGATGTATAACTGAGACAAGGCGTACCCAGGGACATAGTAAGCCTCTTGGGAATACAGCGAGAGGGAAGGTTCGACGAAACAAGGGAGTAGGACAAAAGCATTTTGGGAAACTGAGCAGTAGCTTGTGGAAATCGATGTTTGATGGGTGCAAACCAAGATACATTATCTTCAATCAATAGGTCTTTCGTATAAATAAAATTATACGTATTTGAAACCGATCCTCTGTGCCTTTAAGCGTAGATTGAACTCTAGATCAATTAATTTTGACCATTTTCCCATTCTCGTCAATTATATTCATAGCGATCATTAAATGTTAACCATGTTCTTAAACCTTTCTCCCCCCATAAGAAATCTGAGACCATTTATGGATACTTAACTAATTTCAGACAGTCTCGAGGGCTTTCCTAAGGGTAAAATTATATTTGCCACCAATTTTTAGCGCTGCTGATAGTAGGTATTTTGGGGCATATTTACTTCTCAATAACAACGTTTACCATGCATCTCCATCATCTATATGATAATATATATATCACCAAAGTTTAACCCCGTACATTTTGCACAATCTGTCGTTCAGAAATCTAAGCTCATCGGATGAACAATTTATTTTGTGTAAACTAAATCATAAGAAACTATTAAATAGTTTGACATTTATTTCTCATACGCGAGAGTGGGACAGAATGTTACCCAGTTACACGTCCAAATGTGTCGCCAGAATCAGATTAAGCAGACGGAAATGAGAAGTTCTTTTTCTAGTTATCAACATGTAGGTAAAGTTTAACTAGGATCGACGTTCGACTAAGAAAAGACTATAAGTTGATATTCAAGTAAATTAGAAGCCAAGAAGTAGCATTAGAATCTCTGCCTGTTAGAATTATTTTTTTCTGATTCACATAATTCTCAGCTAGTTCCTCCTCGACCACGGTCCTTTTTCGTAGTCCGTCTAGTTCACTTTTTTCTCAACGTTCATGAGTCCAGTATGCCTTAAGACCATTAGATTGTGTTTTATTTTTTTACTCATGTCATTCTAAGAACTACCTCGGTTAATCACTTTACCTAACCATCAGATATTCATCATGCAACTGTAAAATTTAAATTCTACATTTCAAATGCTTTAAAATTTCCTTACCATCGGCTTATATGTCCACGACTCCAAACCATTCGGAGCATTTCATATGTTCATTCTTATGAAGTACTGTAGTATAAGTCACCCGATCTCTTTATGGGTTTTAGCACATCAGTGTTCTTTTATCGCACGATTACTATTTCCGTCAGAATGGCATGTATTTCATTCAATCAATCGCTCTTTCAAATGTGATCCCGAAGTTCACAAATGGTATGTAATGTTTTTGCTGTTTTTCCATGATTTCCACATTGAGTAGCCTAAGGGCGATAAAGGTTCTCTTTCGGCTACAGCTGGCACTGCCATTCCTAAATAAAAGAAGAATAATTCCTCTACTTTTCGTTCTATTATTCAGCAGATGTACATGGTCAAATTCTTCGAACTCTCACAGTTTATTGTTTTAAAATTTTCCTTTCCTTTCGGATAGAATATTACGGTGTTCGTTTACGAAAAATATTTATTACAGATTTTATGTACGAAATAATAATGAGCCTTATCCTCATTAATGGAGGATTTAAGGCAAAGAATGGCAAAATGCTTGAGGGTCTGAAAGCGGGCGGAGATATTTGTTACAGCAGATACAGGATTAAGGTGAATTCTTGGGAGGGCCAATGGAAAGGATGTTATTTCCTCAGATAACTTCAGAATTCTAATTCCATAACTCCTTTAGAGTAAAAGAATGGACTCCATAATCACAAGCATTCCTAATCTTCCCTTAATTCTGGGGGTTTGATTTATTCGTTCCGCGTCCCGAAATCGTTGACACCGTCTATCGTCCGCCACAGGAGGAATCGCTCTTATTCGCTTATCTCCGGACGTGACAGCGCTCACTGAAATTCCAATGCATATCGTCTAACCTCCCAGCGCGCTCCGAAAATTAACTTAAAGTCCCAGGCAGCCAAGGTGGTAATTACGCGTAGTTAGGCTGCGAAGCTTCTCGTCGCAGAGGCCCTATGGGATTGCGTCGCTGGTGGAGGGCCCACTTAAAGAAGTTTTTAAGGGCGTTGGAGGAGCGAGGGGATGGGCGGTGCAGGCGACAAAGGCCGGGCCCTACCCCTTCTTATCAACGATCCCCTCCCCTCCTTCTCCAACGAGGGAGCCCAGGCCACCAATTAGAAACGAGTCCCGAGAAAGAAGTAGGTCTTTGTCCGAGAGGAGATGGGGAGGATCGTCTTCTTAAGTTTGACCGTGGAAACAAAAGACTGCAGCCTTGCGGAGGGAAGAAAACGGAGGCGGCTGGGGAGGCTGGAGTGACCCATTCTCGAGTCCAAGAGGGCATCTTTTCGGGAGAGGGACTCGAAGAGGCATTCCTTACCCTTCTCCCCTTCTCTCCAGCTACCTCCCCAAGCGTCGACACTCACTCCGCTCCTCCGCGCCCCACTCCCTCTGCCCCCTCTCCGCTCCACCGACCACTCAAAGGTGACGGAACGATATGACGTCGCTGCGGACGCTGCCGCTGGTATGTACGACAAGTCCCGGCGGGGGTGCGTAGGGCTCGGGTCGCAAAGGGAGCACTTTAGGCTGGAGCTCCTCAACGACGCGTCCCACCGCTGGGAATCCGCAAACCGCGACCGCGGGACGTGAACTTTGGGAAACGGCCATTAACCTTAATATAAACGCCGCAATTTGGGAAATATTACTGGCATTAGTCTCGCGTTATGGCAGCAAACCTGCTCTCGCCAATTATGCGCGTTAAAGCCGTCCTACGCACCCTGAAGGTAATTTTATGAAACCGCGCCCTGAGGTTATACATTTACGCCATGTGCGGACAAATTGAGACGATGTAAGGTGTACTGGAATATGATTCCCGGAGTACTTTTTAGAATTCTGCTCATACCGTAAAATTCAGGTTTTTATCTTCTTATAACAGAAATAGGTAAGTTTATATTGCAGAAGTTGCCCACTTTACAAATTTATCGCAAATCTGGTAACATAATACCACCAACCATCTACATCGTAAGTTTTACCTTAGTACGATTACCTCAGTCAATCATTGAGGGTTGCCATTTTCAATTTTTTTGCGAAATCCACGTTCAACACTTGCTGTAAAGTTGGCAGAATGTTTTTCAGATACAAGAAGAAACTACAATTTCTATTTGTAACAATTGGACAGTATTAAATTTTTATCTCTATTTCTGTTCAGACACTAATATCAAGGAAATTATATAAAAAAACGTTTAAGTGCTCGTAAGCAAATCAATAAAACATCTATGGAATATATGTTGTCAGTTTGAAGGTATTTTATGTTACTCGTTAAAATAATCTTTCCTGACAGCTGTGCCTCTATCTTTTTAATAAATTTTTCTACCCTAATATGGTAGTATTACGAGATAACTAGGCCACGATTTCTATTTGTTTAGAACTTGTTTCAATAATTTTGCAAGATAAACAACTTCTGTTTCTAATATTTCTGTTACCTCGAGTACCTAAGTTTATCGAGAATTCCAAATAAGTCACTAAGTCTCAAAAATGGTTCCAACTCTTACCTACAATCGCTAAATTTAGCAAAAACATTTGCTTAGATGGCAGCTCTGCTATCACTCGTGTTACCGACCTTTTACAGAAAAATATATTGTGACGCCAACTTAACTCATGGAAAACATTTTAATCTTATATATTTGAGATGAATCCGCTTGTTAATACGATTTGTACCGCTTATAACCAATCAATGCGGATATCCTGGCTTTAATGCCATCCTACCAATTATGGTGTACAAAGAAAGGTGTTTCTCCAAGGACAAGTCGAAGGGGAAAAGGCTAAACGGATCAGCAAGCCGAGAACCGTCGTTCCATTCATGTCAAACAAGTGTGCCACACCACGAGAGAATCGAAAGCCTTGACCCGAACCCCCATTCCCTTCCAAGGGCCCCGCCGGGACCGCCTTATACCCCCAACTTGGTTTTCCGATGGATCCGTTAAAGCGTTCGGTCTCGTTTGAGACCACTTGTGCACCCTCCGAAGCGGGCTAATACGGGAGCTCTGACACTCTTCCGCACTCGAAACATCCCTCCCCCTTTTCCCTCGCCTCTTCCCTATTATTATTCCCGCGCGGCACATCCTCAAACCAGATGTTCCCTTCTCAGCCATAAAAATGTCCCCGCCCGACCCTTCTTCATGCCTTTCAGCCGCTGCAACTCTCTGCCGCCGCCGGGAACCTTCCCTATCGTACACAAACGCATCCCGGCCCACCTCTTCCCTCAACCGGAGTTCCCGGAAATATGTTCCGCGAAACCTCTCCCAGATTTACCGAGACTATGTTTTTGAATACACAAGGAGTGGCAGTCGGGGAAAAGCTCGGGAACACAAATGAGTCCCCATGAGGCTCGACGGATCATCTCGGCCGTGAGGAACTTGGTCGGACGAGCGGAAGATTCGTCAATTTCTTCGCTCTTCTCGTCGGAGGAGTCAACAGGCAAACTGGGGATTTCGTCCGACAGGTTGAACTCTGGCGAAATTCGTTGAACTCGGTGAACTCAAACTCTCCGTGAATATCTCTCTTCCTTCTCCATTGCTTTTCATTCATCCAAAGTCTCCACTCACGGCGCTCCTGCCTACAGCTCACCTCAATTCTTGCTTTTCTCCCGATTCATGATTTTACTTCCACAGTATAATTTTGTTCTCAATGAATTTCAGTGCTATATCTCTCCCCTAACCTTCTTTGATTTATAGTGTGTTACGTGGGGGAAGTTACACTTACGAACTATAACAGCTGCGAACTTAAATCTAGAATTTTTACACAGGAGCTAAATATTTCTATTCGGAAATGTGAATGCATATTTTTCTTATATCGGTTTCAATATTTCATTTCATTTTTGTAATCGCCATTTGCCACATTTTGAAGCAAAACGTTTTTCTATTAAGAAAAAGTGTACAGTAATAGAATTATAAGTTTTCAAATAGTATTTCATTCCGTACAATGTATACCATCTATACATCGTTCATTGCATATCTGAGTCATACCCTGGAATGAGATTTGTTCAAAGATTTCTCAAAATGTACGCCTGAAGCTGTGGCAACCATGTCATTACATGGGACTTAACCTTTTGTGAAACCTCTTAGGTCTCACAATCAGTCTCCGCGGGACTGCTGTGCCAATTTTTGCATTATGACAGATTTCGTCACGTTATTTTTGATAATTTGACATCAGTTTCTTAGGAATTCCTTCTAGGGTTTTCAGGTAGAAACAACAACCACTTCTTTATACGTACGCTTCCTCCCATTGTTATTATTATTATTTGCCACCTAATATTAAGTCTGATAACCATGCATTTGAATTATATTCGTCGTAAAAGAGAAATATTCAGTTTTTTTTATATTTAGCTTGATGGACGTATGACCTTCCCTGGACGTTATCCGCGGATACTCCCGATTTAGCCCTTGAGACAAATGAGCTTGTGCCTGAGCAATAGAAACCTTTTTTGAGCCTAAAAAGAACACATTGACGCATCACATACCTATGAATCTGATGCTTCCTACTTTGAAGCGATGAGCAAACCGGAAATAAAATTTATCACGATCCCGGAAATAGCGTAAGCAGGTCCGCACGAGTAGTCCGCAATATCTTGACCAAACTTGAATTGAACACACCTGCATTTTCACATTATTAGCAGGATTAACAGCAAAGTTTAAATAGATTTTAAAACTATGGATGGAAAACTATGTTTTGTATTTATTCATGTCATATTTATTCATCATTTTTGACGGTCAATTATAGTTATTTTCAAGAACTTTATTCCAGCAATTTAAGTACGTATATTCACGTTAACATTTAGTATTCAATCATCTGTGTGGAAAAATGCACGTCCTCGTTGAGTTCCAGTGTTTTTTTGGATTTAGAACGTTTGTTTTTTACTTGTGAAGATAACCGAAATATCTGCAACCTTCCTCTGAGATCTATAGCTGATCTCCAATCCTCCTATTGTTTCTGATATTTTTGGCCAAATAATGTCTCACATTGTATTATTATAACACGCATAAATTTGTGCATTACATTACCCATACATGATCTTTTTTTGGCGGTCTAAATTATTTCTCTCTTAGCAAAATACCACCTTAATAAAGGGCACTATCAGTTAATTTCTTTTACATCATAAAATTTTTGGCGAAACATAATTTTGAACAATACCCATTAATCATGTCCAATGATGAAAAATTTAAGAACATTTCCCAACATCTTGATCGATATTAATGATATGTTTTAGGAAATAGATATTTTAGTTTTTGTTGTTTGTATATGCCTTGCGTGTGAATAATGCTTGCCTTTCTTACTACTTGGACTGCATATTTTAATCACATGCATCAAGATGGTTAGTGAAGATTCTCGTCCTGGCAAATACTTTCGAGGAGAACTCTCTCTTAAGGCAATGATTAATACGCGATGAATTAATATCACATTAAGTCACCAACACACATCTGACTACGTGCCTTATCAATTAGCTATAAAATCATAATGACTCAGGAAATTTCACAATACTGCGCAGGGTATAACAATATTCTATTCTCTAAGACCTACAGTAACAATCAACATCACAACATCAATTAATAACTTTCATAAATTCTAGGGACAAAAATTTTAATAAACAAAGGTCTATATTTTACACTAAACATTAAATTAGAATAAAAATTGGGCAAAATTACTTTTTCTACAAATTAAAAAAAATTGAAACTGATATCAGTCATCAGTCGAATTCACCATTTTATTGGATGGACCGGTTTTCAATTTTTCCTTTTTTCGATATTATTCACTGAATTCGAGAAGTGGACAGAGACTCGCACTTAAGGCACTTTATTTCGCTCCCCCACGGAATATTTGAGGCATTTGGTCGACGCTAAATTACCGTTTTACGTGCTTAATTAATCCGATAATTTTAATGTGCTACGGCCGAAAGGTACTCATGAAAAGAGGTAATTTTAGCAGAAAAAAAACAGATCATAAAAGCCACTCTCTGTCCATTTTCGATCGCAAAAGAAAATAATTAACGGCAACCAAATTAATGACGACAGGCAGAATTAAATCAAATCAAGGGGAAATAAAAGTAATCCAGCCGCTGGCCCATCGCAGAAAAATCAAAATCTCAACGGCACCCAAACAGTTAATCCGGAAACCCTACTGCAATGGTGGCGGGGAAATTCATTCCGGGAGGTACCATTTTACGACCTCTTCCTCCACAATCACCGCCGCATGGTTTCCACTGCAGTCTCAATCTCGCCCCGGCCAAAAAGTCAAGAAAATAATTAGCGAAACAAAAATGCCTTCCTGAGCCGAGCCCCTACTCCTTCCCCACATCCTTCCTTTCCCTTGAAACAATCCACGGGCGCCCGCTCCCCGCCCACCCCCACCCTCTCCCGCTCAGCCCCGCCCTCACCGTTAGGGCGTGGTCGCCGGGGATAGCCGCGCGCGGCCCCCCTCCCACCTCTCCCCGTCCCTCCCCCCCCCCCCTCACCGGGAAGCCTCCCCCGCAGAAAATCCCCTTTCGCCGCCACCCCCGCTCCCCAATTTCTTGCCCTGTCTTCACCACCACCATCTATCCTCCCCTCTGAAAGAGGGAGAGGGGGGGGGGGAAGACCTCTCCTCCTCCCTCTCCCCCTTGCCGTGTCCACCCACGCCGCCACAGTTATAATCTCAATCGCAATGCGCAAACACGTGTGTTTCCGAGGGGGACGCCTCGCCTCGTTTACACAACCTTTGCCCCCCCCCCCCCCTCCCGGGAGTGCGTGCTGCGGCCCGTGTGAATCCCTCCTCTCGCTTCCGCCGCTGGGTTCAACCCCCTCGCGGTGGTCACCCGCCTCGCCCCGCCGCCGACCCATCCCTCGCCTCCCCAGCGACGAAGAAACGTTTTAAAAAACTCCGACTACGTCTGCTCACATGCCCCGATTGCGTTGTCTACCTTTCTAGCCAGGCACAGACATAACAACACACTCACAAAGATACCTTCCGACTCTCACTTCCCATGAGAAGAATAGTTTATTCCGACCTAGGTTTCGCAGCATCACTTAACCCTCATACACTCATCCGGATTGAAAATGAGGCCGTACTTCGTTCGGTATGAATATCGACCTAAAGGAAAAATGCAAATATTTTGGGCAACATCAAATTTCAGTTTTACAAAATGAATCATGATAATTGCATTCTCTTCACTGGTGGCAGGCATAAAAACTTTGAATGCATCTCCAATAAGCTACCTCTACTCTCAATGTATCTTCATTCATGTCAATCACCACTATGGATTGCTCCACTAATCTCTCTTTTCATAGTGATTATGAAGAAATTAGTAATTTAATTTCCTCAAGGATTCAATCTATATTTCAGCCTACGATCTAACAGTTTCAGCAGTACTTTAAAACCGGATTATTCACATCCATCAAAAAAACTTCGTTGATCTCTGCTGATAACTCTCATATCTAAATTAAAATGCACTTCGTAAGTATCCTATACTGACTTCATATTCTAAATAAGCCTTATATGGGGAAAGTAACATCGGCCTATCCCTCTCTGTATTCACCTTCACTTACATCTTCACGACTATCTACGCAGGCTACGCCAAAATTATTCAAAAGTCCATGCAACTCTTAAAAAATTATATCCTTATGCTTTCCCCAAATTATCCACCATACGTTACTGCTTCAAATGACGTAAAAAGTAATGAAAATCCTTTCATATACCACTCCTCTTCATAGATAGTCCTCCAAAAAATTTCATCAAAATCTATAAATATAGATAGTGGGGAATACTTGTGACTTTTTTGAGAAAAAATGTAGTCTACATTCCAAATACCTAACGATGGTGATATGTATTTCTCCTAGAAAAATTGCTGACAAAAGTTTAATTGTCCAGTGCGAAAAATTAACAGCAAATCTTGAATTTCTGTTAAAGAAAACTTTTTTGCCGATACAGAATTTCCCTAGCCGTTCTAGAGCCTCCGAAAATAAAAACGTTTTTTTTCAGCGCTTCTTTCGCCTCCTCCCTCACCTTCCCTCCGCTCGCTCTCCCCCGCAAACACTATCCCGCTCTCCCAACTGTCGGAAAACGAAAGCCTACAGTTCGCGGTGGAAGGGATGAAAATCGCATTGCACTGAGGCCGCCCGACCGCACGTGAAACGGGCGCTGTTCTCAAGGGTGAGCCTAGAAACGAGATTTTCCCCATCCGCAGCGCAAAAAAAAATAACTCAGAGCGTCGGCGAATGGTGGGCCCGACGGTATGTGGAGAGTGCTCTCCTCGGGAATCAGACGCTGTTTGTTACCAACCCTGTTACAAGCGGCAGCACCCATAAGGTTCTTTTCTCTTCACCACTAATCACTGACAAAATTGGTCTATCCTAAGCTTGGTAGAAACTTGGATAAAACCGGGTAGGGAAAAATCAAACCGGGTACCCTCCGATTACCTTGATAAGAGCAGCTACTTCGTTTATAGCAACCATCACGACCAGATAAACAAGATTATAGAGATAGATTGTCGTACTGATAGATTCAAAATGTCATTTTTCCCCCGTAATATAAGAGAACAGAATAGGCAGCATAGAAAAGGTATAGGTAGGGGAAATATTTTAGAGTAGTCTGTAGAGCATGATGCATGTATTAATCCCTTAAATATTATAGATACTAACAATCTAGTTGCATGAGACCCTATAGTTGCTTGTCTGCGTGTCTGTAGTGCATGCCTGGTGATCTTCACCCCCTGCCACACACCCTCGCGGTGGCTTACATGGTATCGTGTAGATGTCTAGATGTAGATTACTAATACTACAATTCTCCCTTATCATTTTGCTATCAACTATGGCGGCGGGAGGTCATTTGCGTGTGTTATATTTCATTCAAAGAATTCGGTTGTATAACTTTTAATGTTGCAGCGATTACGATTGCTTATTTTGAAGCTCTGCCTAGGAGGAATCATTACGATAAATACCTTATTGTTTTCTGTTTTCCTTAATCTACATTTTACCACCAAGTGGATTCAGGCAACAAACGCTTTTGTCTAGAATCAGTGGCCATATTTGTCCTTCCATTCCTGATGGGGCAAAGCTGGGTAAATTGGTGTGGGGCAAAACCAAGTGGATACTCGGCTAAATTTTCTGCTCCCGGTACGTTATAAATAAAATTTTCAGTAAGCATTAGAAGAAGCACATTTAGTACGTGAAACATTAAGTAACCGAATGAGAAAAACATCGAAACATTGGAAGGTCTTAAAATATCCCTGAAGAGATCCACTTTCATTGGGCAACGATCCATAAATAATCAAGTGGGTGTTTACATTTTAAAATATCATCGCCATTTTCAACGAACTGTGACGAAAAGGAATTCTTAGTGGTATTTTAAATATCAAATACATGTTATATATTTAAATGCAGTCATTAAATTTTATATTCATGTCAAATTTTTTTATTAATGCGTCGTCATTTTGATTGAAGCAGTAGCGAAGAAAGATGAAATGAATAAGTACGACAGGTGCTAATAAAATATTGATAAGCCTATAAACACAACAGCAGCAACAACAAAGAAGAAGAGGAAAGACAGTGATATTTATATCTCAACACCACACAACTGACAGGCAAGCGTAACTGTTAAATGACCAATTTTCGATACCCCAAGGAGGAAACAATTAAAGACAAAAAAAATCAAGAGATACCCTAAAAAGGAAGAGAGAACACACCATTATCCTCTGAATAATCCGATCCCATCGATACTTGCATATATTGTAACGAGCTTGGTACTAGTTGAATCAGGAAAATGGAATGGATGAATTCCTTGTACAGTCCGTCAGCAGAAATCTAATCTACATCTACATAATACCCTGCAAGCCGCCACAAAGGTGTGTGGCAGGGGGTGAGTTAACACTAAACATGCATTAAATATCATGTATAAAAAGGATTAGTAATAATAAACTAGTCTAAACTTCACAATTTAAAAGAGATAATGCAGTTGAGGGGAGAGAAAGATGACAATTTTGTCAGTGATTTCTGCAACTCTGCTGAGGCAAACTTAAAGGTGGATGACTGAATAAAAGGACCTTGCCATGAAGTATTTACATGACTTCATAATTAGAATGTGCCTGAATGTATTTCAATGCTCATTTATTTGTTAAAAGTAAAGAATTCGAATTTACTACCTCAGAGACAAAATCTTATGCCCGGTTTTAGCATTATCTTCAAAATATTCTCAAATTTTTGTGAACCAGAAAATTGGGTTTTTACGGAGGTTACATAAATATTCCGCCATAAATTGTAATAACCCAAAAGAAGAGATATGTGTAAGGACTACTAGCACCTCATTTTATACTGAGGAGTGGGTTGACATGTATAAATAAACCTTTTGGGTACTCGGTTGTACCCTACTTATGATGCATTTGGATGATGCGGTTGTACTCTCACCTATGATGCATTACTTCGGGTAGATATATCGGCTAAACTCTTAATTTTAAAATTATTCATTTCTTTGGCCTTCTTCAATATTCCTCCATCAATCTCATGTTAGCTCTTCTTTTACCATTATTTGCATTCACTTTCCCATACGACTGGCTTGATGAGAACATCATATTTCATTGTTTTCCCGAAAAGGTTGTTTCGTCTTTTTTCAACGACTAGTTTTCTTCTTGAAATAAAATCTTAGCGATATAATAGTGTAAAATATGACCTTGTTAGAGGTTAAGGAAACACAGGAGTAAAATGAGCAATTTAAGACATTAATTTGCCTAAAAAACAAGCAAATATATTCCACAAACCCTTCACCTTGAGATACGATGAAAGTGCTAGAAATGCAATTAGTGAACAAATATTTTGGATTTTTTAGTTCATGTAAAACTGCACTTTTTTGGGGAATTATAATTATATCGCATTATATTTGCTTTCAAAGAATAAATTTAAGATTGAATGCTGTTAATATGTTTTATTTCTCTAATAGCAGGTTAGGACGTAGCAATTCAATCATTGTTAAACAAGTACTTTATCCTGCTAAAAAATTTTCATTCACCGTAGACAATGATTGCATTTTTGGGGCTTTCCATAAATTACATAAACCTAAAGGGGGAGGGCAACTGCTACGATGCACTATCAACAGGGGGAGAAGTAGGTATAAAGATTGGGAAAGGAGCTTTACGCAATGTATATATGAATTCCTTCAACCGCAAAGTAATCTTCGGCAATACAGAATATTGATTAATATTTATAGTAGGAAGTCATTTGCTTAAGGCGATTGACAGTTAAGGGCGTTTTTGTCATTAAGACTGGACCAGAATGTCTCCAAAACAAAAGTGATAACCGGCATAGGCAATTTTCTCTCCTTAAAGAAAGGTGTCGAAGGAATAACGGATTTATGACCAATCCAACGAACGGTGTAGTGAAATGCTGCCCATGTAGATCTCAATTAGGGACGGATATATCGTGGAAAAATCTCTACCATTTCCAGAATTCGAAATCAAGGACGCAGGATTATGAAACAAATTATTACAGCCACCTGCATCATCCCGAGCCCAAAATCGATCTCTAGATATCAAATTGATTTGAAGTTAATATTATTGCTTGAGGTAAATATAATGATTAGTAATTATGAGAAATAATGAAGACTGGGGTTGTTACCACTTAGTCTGCGCGTCTGAAAACTTAATTTATCCCAATTTACCAACTCAATTTCAATTTTCTTCGAACACTCATCATCCCCGATTATATGTCTACAATACATCATCATCCATAGCGATTACTTAAAACAGAGCAATTTCCATGACGCACGGCATAAACAAAGAGCAAATTTGATCAACAAGATAAAAATAGCTGGTAAGTAAAATCGTAAGGGCATCTAATGGGCGTGATTTAAAGGCTTACAAAGCACTGACATAAAACTGAGCGATATAGGTAAAAGTGAATTCTAACGGGCAACAATTTTTAATTCTCGCACCACGAAGAAAAACGCTTACATGTGCGTAATCTTCACATTGTATCAGAAAATTTCACGAGATATGTGCTTACGATACATGGAAACCACCAGAGTTTTAGCCAGAGAAAAAATTTCAAATGAAGAACTCATGGATAAAAGTTGACAATTGCAACGCGATGGAATTGACCTCTTGCGCATGCCTTTCTGACGCCAATTGACATGGACAGCTGGTTTGTTTTTTGCTTTGAGTTAGCGAGCTCCCCACGGGAAAGCGCTTCATCGAACTTGATACACAATGGACTCGTGTGAGCTGTGGTGCCACTCACTGCAAGATATGCATCAGCTTATTGCTCAATATTGACGCACGAGTAATCGATGGCGAGATTTCCAATTCATCGCCTGAAAGGCGGGATTTTTTTTCTCAAATATCCAATGCATGCCTTCCGTGTCGTTGCAATCAGCAAATGATTAATGCGGAATATTTCGCGCAATACTCCATTCGCCACTGTGCTAAAAGAAAAGCAATTTCTGATTATTGATGGAGAAATTTATTCTTCAACATATTTCCTTTCATCCCTCTCTCATTGAATTTCACACAACATCCTCAATGGTACTACATGGCACTACCTTCACCCTGGTGAGTTTCATAACAGTTAAAGTACAACATTTTTAGCTGGAGGTCATTTGAAGGGCTAAAAAAAAAACACAGTGGTCACAATCCACAAGGTCGGTTTGGTTGTGTATGATTGAGGAAGCCACATCCTAAGACTGACGGTACATGAAATCAACAAGTATGGTTAGAGCGGCGTCGGAACTATTATCGCAGGCGGGGGCCGACCTTGAAAAGGGCCTAGCTCCTGAGAAAAGGGCCGGCATTTTTTTGCGGATAGGAGGAGGTGGAGACTAGAATTTCGCTAAAAGATTATATGAAGGTGTGAGATTATGCGTCAGAAGGGAAAAAGCAAGCTGAAAGCAAGTGAAATTTAATTTTTATTAATGAAGACTACTCATTTCTCATGGGCCCGGGGAAAATGCTGGAGGGGGAGGGAGACCTTCGGCCCCTCCTGCCCCCCACTTCCGACGCCGCTATTAATGGTTAAAATGGTTAAGAGGGGCGATAACATGCATAGTCTCGGGTAGGTATCTCCTAAGATTGTTCACTTACATATGAACCCATAGCCTCTCGTCCCCCCGCTCCCCGTGATGAATGGCCTGAACATTTTGCCTAGTCGAAATCTACCACTTTATTAAATTAGTTTTTAAGGCTCTTCGACAGCTCAGGCTATACACTCAATCTCACCTAATGCAATCCGAAGTGGAACGCCCTAGGCACGGATTGAACCCCCAGAACTTAAAAGCTGCAAAGCTGGTGCTTTGGCGGCGACTATATTTTTGCTATCGGGGGCCACCAATTCCATCCAGTGAATTAAAAGACTGGGCCTTCTTTTAATTAAAGAAACTACGTAAGTAACGCGTCAGTTTGCAGGTTCAGCCGCGAGAAGCACGATGAACTATTCCTCATCGGCAACGCGCCTGAAGCAACGTGTACACGTATTACACTTCACGAGTGACTGCCCCAGGACGGGACCGTGCAACACTCTTTCCTCCTCGTCGGGGAAGGAAAGAGTGTGACACGGTGACACCATCGCGCTGCTTCCTACGGGTGAAGACAGTTACGACATCTCCCGCGAGCCACGGGAACCAAAATAGTTACATGGCAATCTAGCATACACATGAAAAGCTAATTCAGTTACCAAATTTAAATCAACAAAGAAGTGTTTGCTTCTAAATCTTTACAAATCCATAACACACATTGAAATACAATATGCTGACGGAACTCAAGGCTCAATTTTTTCGGGAGAAACAGCTAATAGTTTGATAATTGAAAACGTCTCATTGCTTAATTCCCGATAACAAATCTAACTCAAATCTAATAGAGGATTTCATGGAAAACGGACGTGGTTCATGTCACATGCCTAGAATCCCACAGTCATGAACTAATTATTAGCAACGTGATTTTTTTTGTGTTACAATTTTTCACTCACCCCAATCAAGCATTAACAAACTACTAACATATGCACAGTATAGGTGTAACCCACGAGTGTTCATTACAAATCAATTTATGCTATTACATAGATACTTTTCCTATTCCCAGGCAAAATACCAAGTTCTAAACTGTAAGTTTATTCTTACCTTGAATCAGAATCCGCAAGCGTCCTCACTTTGTGGGGTTCTCGTTACATCTTTTGCACCTTCGCCAAGATCACTGAGTTACACCTCGCGAGCGCATATATGAGATGAAAACACTAATGTCGCACCACGTAGCAAAAAAGGGAATATCCAAAGCCGATAATGATTGTTTATCACTGACAACAGCCTGGCCCTTAAACAGCTCACTTAAATCTATGAGTGAGATTAAAAGACTAATAGGTACGATGAAATCACCACATAGCATAAAAATTAACTCCCTTTCATAATCACTTCCTAGCACACAGATGACGATCAAATCTCTTTTATGAGAAAACTTTCCGGATGTCGAATTCTATGGGTCGCCAATCTGTTCCGGTCTTTTTCGAAATTTCAGTCGACATCTACAAAACAATCAGTTCATCTCCATGGAACACTGGTCAGCAGACAGATCCAATTTTGAACATCGCTGCACAATTTTGATAACGTCAAAAACAGAATCGCACATGACACACGCACAGCTGAAGAAATCCTTGGGGCATTAGCCGTCAACATCCTATCCCATATTACTTGACACAAAGTGCGCAAAGTGTCCAGTGAAAGTTCTTCCCTACTGACACTGAATCTGAATGACGAAAGAAGAAAGGACTAAAACTGATTGTATCTGGTTCCCCCTGAGGACCGCTGCCGATTCAATATGTAAACATTTCGCTTTTTACGATTTCTTTCGAATCGAATACTCTCCGTGCTTATCTCGGTGACCAGCACGTTCCGCCAAACTACACTCATTTGTTTCTTTAACTTCACATTGCGTACGATCGTACGAATAGCTTATCATAAGAAGAGAATGATACGAAGTAATACCGTTGAAATAAAATGAAATAAATTATGTGTTGCAATATTTCATCCTGAAAAAATGAAAGAATGTCTTTACATTAACGTTACTGAGGAAGTCTATAAAGTTGTGAACTTGATAAACTTCCGGGCTCCTGCTCGAGCGTAACGGAATTACTTCTGTCGAGCATTGTCATGAGTTTTGAATAATTCCTCGCCGCTAGCTGAAAAGTGTGTGTTACCTGAAGTATCAGAAATTTTAAAGTGAGAATTTTAAGCCTCCTGAGACCATCAGCGTTCTGCTATGAAGTGGAGCTTGTGTGAAGTGCAGTGGACATTTCTTGTTTTTTTTCGGAAGGATGACTGCGACGTACAATTTCGGTGCCTGAAAGCCATGGTGAGTCATTCAGAATTCTGGATAATATACTCATGTTTCTTCTGGTGCTTGTTGAGCTTAAGTTACTTTGGATAAATGAGCTCCTATCAACAACTTGAAATGTTGATTTCATTCCTGTTACTTATTGAAGGAATTCAGCTTACCTTTGCGATATTCATGAAACTTTAATGCCGCAAGAGGAGATTCGAATAACGCCATCAGTGGTATCATTACTTAATTATAGGATTATTGTAAAAAGCCTTTAGTATATAAAATCTTGGGAAGTGCATTCTTTGATAACAGGAAACTTGCATGAGTAACGTAGATCTTAGTTGTTTATAGGAATAACTAGACGCCATCCAGCGACTAAAACCCTTGCTCTATATGTGTTTGGAGATGAAAAAATCCCTAATTTTGGTTCTAAGGGCACATTGTATCCTCCGTTTCGCTTCGATTGTAAGTGTAAATTGCTTGCAAGGAGTACAACAGTCGGTCGAAATACGATAAGTAGGCTCAGAAATTGAGTAAATGCAATGTCTGATGGTATCGTCAGCTGCGAAGTCGCCCGTGAAGAATTCGAGTAGAGGAGTAGTACACATCGTACACATCATATTTATGAGCCTGTAGTAGGTGCGGGGAAAATTCCTACAGATGGCATCAGTAGCTACTCTGTTCACGCTTGTGTTCACGCAAGGTCGTTCTGTACCTTGTGAGCACAGGCTGCCCTGTGGTTGTCTCGCTTGATTGAATCTATCGTCAGTGCGCGAACTTGTGAGTTAACGACTTTCAAGGTATAGTCAGCATATTCATCCACTTACCGAATGGAACTAAATTTTACAAGGATATTTTAGATCATAAGTTTCCGCCGTGCTGATGAGCTACATTTTGCAATATGACGGGTTAGTTTAGATAATTTAACACCGGTGTTGTCGGAATCCGGTTCGGTGCAAAACGTCTTGATGTGTAACTTTACAAAGGCATGTTTTTAGTACGTAATATGTAGCAACACTACACTACTGAAAATGACAACAAAAGTTTTTTCTTATTATTTTAGGCAGTTAAGGGGATTTTGTGCGTAGTAAAATACTTGATTCAGTTGTATAACTGGTAGTCATGTTTTGTAGTCAGGGCATTAATGAAAGCACATATAATGTTATTAAAACTTGCATTTGGCGAGCAAGTTATCACGTGATCAAATATTAAGCGAAGCACACCAAAATAAGTAACAGTATGTTGTTTCAAAATATTTAGTGTCGGCTTAAGGTAGACATAGAAAATTGCGTTGATACCATTCGTAGCCATGTATAAAATTTTTAAGAGTGATCCCACACCGGTGTACAGTACTCTACGTTAAAATATAAATAATTAGCTAAGAAGTTTACAATTTCATGTAATGAAAGAGGGAGTAGAACTTATGCGAAAAGTAAGAACTCCTTCAGATGTTTTTCACACACATATTTAAGTATCAACGTCTATATTAATTAGTTTTGACTCACAATTTACTTCATTGCTTTATTAGAGGTCATTACGTATTTTCTGTCATTTGGAAAAACTACGAGATATCCACTTCTATTTTGTGTTCTTTAATGGAAAAATGCCGCAGTTAAAATATTTAAGACGACCTTACGAAGGACTTTCTTTTTGATTTTAATCGAATTTTTACGAAGGAATTTCCATTTAACTTTAATCCCCACTTTGTGGTGTGCGTAAAAAACTATGTTGGTTTGTCATTACAGAGATTATTAACCCGTGTCCTATTTTGGCCATTTCGATGATATGAGCGCCATATGACTTGGAAATTCACTGGGGCCAGGTTTTTTTTATGTGAGGTGAGCATTTTTCACTCTACTGGAACTAAGATTTGTACTCTCTGCTGCCACTCACAACTAACCGAATGAGTTTCCTCTCCTTTTTCAGCCATATCCATCGAAACCTACCAAATTGAATGAAACTGATGGTCAATACTAACCAAACTTATAAAACTGCGCCGAATCGATGCGTTTTTATCTGACATCAGCTGAGCAAGGATGGTTTAGGCCATGTCATAGCAGTCGCATGATCACAATGCGCATGATGGAGGGTGAAATTCATGTAAAAGCCTGAAGGAACAATTTACTCTCATGTTATGAGTATCTCTCGTACGAGAGTATAGACAGCTTTCTTTTGTGTTTCCTAACACTTTTTGGATAAGAGAAAACCAAAACTATACTTCACTAATTTATGGCATATTTCTATCGCTGTTCTTACGCTATTATTTTCATTTGAAGATGAACTGGGGGGGATAAGAATTTTTTTTTAAATCTGTTTAGCCTTTCACTCTCCCCTCCTTAATTTTGATAGTCAAATCGGATTCTGCCCTCAGTAAAAATTTTCATTCCCTCATAGAGATAAAACGGGAACGCTTGTAGGACTCTCGATCAGAATTAATTCAATTGTTTGCTAAGTTAAGATTAAGAGGGAATATATTCCGTGTGATTGAACCGTGTTGGGAAGTGGTGTGCTGAACAGTTGTTGCCCGACTTTGCTGTATTTTGTATGAAGAGTAGACCGCTTGTTCCTCTTCCTCGTAAAGTAACCGTCGAAATATTCATCTTGCCAGTCTTGTTAGCTTCGAGCGGAGCTTTGTCGCAGTTCAATGCTCCTGGGTTCTAAAATTTCCATCCCGTGGACTAATTATTTACCTGTCCGTGCTGATGCACTAATGCGCTAGCGTAAAGACGTACCTACCTCATGTACATGTGCCTCTCACTAAAGAGAGTTCATGCGCTGCTGTCTATTCATGCATCTGATACGGTTAGCTTTCGCAAATATTATCTCAAATGATTTGTAGTAATCAGCACCTCGTCCAGAAGACGTGAATGCTGATAGATAGCCCGCTCAGCCATGAGACAAACGGCATGTTTCATTCAATAATTTGTGCGAATCATCCCATAAACCACACCTTTCCCCTTGCATAGGAATGAAGTTTTATGTATTCAAGTGCCAATCCACTTTCTCATCAAGTTCCACTCCATAACTTCCTTTCAAAGCGCTGTCCTTCCTGTGTGTGCTAAAGTTCACCGGCTCTTTCGTGCTGTTAGTCCGCACCGGTAGAGAATTCATATTTCAAGGAGGGACGCCGCTCCACGTCCACTGCCACGAGTCCACGTCAGTTAATTCGTTTCCGCCTGAATTACGCAGCGGAAGTGAAGGTACGCCTCCTGATCGAAGCCCTAATGACGTCGAGAACCCTCCCCAGATTTGGGCGTCCGTTTAAATTCGATCCTTGTTTCCCAGGTGTTACATTGACGACAAAGTCTCCTCTGCCTCCTCAAAATAACAACTGATGTGACCCACTATGCCATTATATTTTGTTATTGTTTAGATGTAAATTACTACCTTGTTTGCAAAATGACTGATTGTGAAAAATCAACCTATCAACCTAGTCGCATCCCGATGATATCGGATGTACGATCTCGTCACCGAACGAAACCGTTTTATCCACTTAATGCCCTTTGCTGAGGACCTTCTCGGGCAAATGTTTCCCCCAAAAAATGGCTGTAAAATGAAATGTACAGAACAGGTCTAAATGACAGTAAATGAATATTGCCGTGCGTACCTCAAAGGTCGTGTTCCTCCTAAGCCTACCAAGCGAACCAAATCTTTACAAATAAAAGGCCAAAAATATTGTTGCCAATTGATTTACTGGAAAATCCTTAACTTTAAAAGGTTGTGGATGTGTTGGCGTGGCTTTCGTGTTCATTAAGGAACATATTAGGTCTATTACATAGGAATGCATGGCCATGTTTTGTTACGTATTTGCCCACAGTAAACAAACAAACAAAAAAGCAACGTTAATGTTCAAGGCTGCAAAATTAACCAATCTGGTATTTGAGAAAGAGGGATAGTCGCTGAACGAAAGCTGACTTGACAAAGTGTCATCATCATCATCGGTCAACAATCCTAGGATTGGTTTGACGCAGCCCTCCACTCGATTCTTCAGTCGGCCAACCTCTTCATATTGACATAGCTCCTCTCTTTTACATTCTTCACAACTTGCTCCATATACCTCATACGAGGCCTGCCCTTTCCATTCTTACCGTTCACTTTTCCCTCGACGATTGTCTTCATCAGGCCTTCGTGTCTTAAGATGTGGCCTGTTAAGTTGCCCCGTCTTCTTTTTATGATTTTCAGTAGACATATCTTCTCTCCCACTCTTCTTAAGATTTCTTCGTTAGTCACTCGATCGATCCATTTTATCTTCATCATTCTTCGGTAGGTCCACATTTCAAATGCTTCCAGCCTGGACTTGTCTGCTGCTGTTATTGTCCATGCTTCGCTGCCATATGGTAGAATGCTCCAGATGTATGTTCTAATGAAATGTTTCCTCACTTCCACGCTTGTATTTGCAGCTGTAAGCAGAATCTTCTTCTGGTAAAATGCCCTTTTCGCCTGGGCAATTCTACTGGCAATTTCTCTTTTACTTCGGCCATCGCTGGTTACTCGGCTTCCCAGGTAACAGAACTCTAAGCGATTCTCGGTGAAGTTGAATTGTGTTCGTTTGCGTATCACAGCACATCAACGGCACCAATACGCTCTTTCCTTTGGGAAGCAAAAGAGTGTGCGTTGCCATTACTCGCTCTTAATAGTCTTGGATTTTAAATTCTCTTCTTCTCCGATCTCATAGAACCAGTGAAATTCCTAAAAATTAAAATTCGATTGGTAGTTTATAGTTTATTCTTTGCGAAATTGATAAAATGCGACAGAAACCGTGCTGATGACGTTTTTCACTCAAGTTTGTGGCCTCTCTCTCTTGCGGGGTTATTTCATACCTGGTCTTGATGGTTTGCATCTTGCGGTGTTCGACAGGAGCCTACGGATGTTTGCTCGCAGCCTTAAAATGTCTCTCAATATTATTCCGCATCTGTCGGAATCTGCTGAGACCATAGATCACGTATGAGCTGCCCTTGTTGACTGGTACATGTCATTTCCACCTGAAAACAAATTTCCAGTCACTTACATTCCAATTGATCATCTCCTAGTTCTGAATTCCACTGGAGTTCTATAAAGTAGGAAGGTCTGCGCGACTACCGGAGAAACCTGTAACCCTGACTTAGTTTCTGTCGCTGCTGCATTTGATTATTCGGCTTTCCTACGTTTATCTGTATTCTATTTTTGCGCACGGGTTGTTTCAGTTTTTTCCATGGACCTGCGGCAGATTGGAGAACCTTAAGGTGGAAATGCGAAGAATGGACCTCGGCATATCAGTCATATAATCAGTGAAATGAGATGGCCCGAAAAAGGAGACTTCTGGAGTGGAAGTTACAGAATTATTGACACTGGATAAAAAAATGGTAACGCTGGAGTAGGCATAATGCTCAGGAAGAGTGCAGAACTGCGCGTGAAGAGCTTCCTGCAGTACAGTGAGAGGATCATAATGGTGAACATTGAGACCAAGTCTACAGATACCATTGTGGTACAAGTTTACATGCCTACGTCGGAATACGAAGATGAAGAAGTGGAAGACGTCTATGAGGATATCACGGAAGTAATAAATCACGTAAAAGGGGAAGAGAACTTAATTATTTTAGAAGATTGGAACGCTGTCGTTGGCGAAGAAAAAGATGGAAGAATAAGAGCAAAAATATGGCTTGGGAAGTCGAAATGAGAGAGAAAAAATTTATAGAATTCTGCAAACAACACAAGTTGGTGGTGGCAAACACATTGTTTAAAAACCACCAACGGGGAAGATATACCTGCAAAATGCCCGGAGACAGAAGAATATTTCAAATTGACTACGTTTTAGTGAAGCAGACATTCAGAAACCAGGTGACCATAAACCAGGTGTCGATATCTGCACCCGGGTAGCTCTTGCTACCCGGGTGCAGATATCGACAGTGACCACAACTTAGTGATGATGAAATGCCGCTTAAAACTCAAGAAATTGAAGAAATCAATGCCAAACAGAAGAAGACAGAAATTGAATTGAAGAGAAGAATTGAAGAAACATATGCCAAGTAGAGAAACTAAAGGAACCTCAACAACGGCTCGCCTTTCAGAAGGCAGTGTAAAACAAAATAGCAGAGGATTTGAATGCGAAATCAGTGAAAAACATATGGGAGATAATCATAATCGGGCTACAAGAAGCAGCAAAAGAAGCGAAGCAGCAAAAATCGTCCACGCCTCACTGCTATAAATAAATATGCTCTAGTTGTAAGTTCTGTTGAATTGTTTCCTTACCTCTACGCTTGTATTCCCAGCTTTAAGTAGATTCCTTTGGTAGAATGCCCTATCGCCTTGGCTATTTTACTGACTATTTCTTTCTTGCTTCGTCCATTGCTGGTTACTCGGTTTCCCAGGTAACAGAAGTCTTTCACCTCCTTTAGTTTTTGTTTTCCTAGTTTAGCATTGGTAGCTCTGCTATCATCATAATTCAATTTACAATAAGATACCGCCTTCTAAAGACCATACTGCATCTTATTGCTCATGGAATTGTTTACTTTTCTCCACTCCGAAGTTATTTGGTTTGAAATTCTTCCACATTTGCGACATACGTGAGATCAGGACCCCGGATCCTGAATAAATGGAATCCATGTTGGCCACTAAAAGTGATAGCGATACGTTTATCGCTAAGGTATTACTTTGGAAATTTTATCACAGAAACTGTTTCAAATGAGGTCATGGAACTTTTCCTTTCTTATCTCTCTTCTGGCTTTTTATAGTGGGCTTATCATCAACTTATTCTCCCATGGGAGAACAAATGTTCCAATCCCGTAAGCTCAGTGGATCTGTTGCACTCATTCCCTGTCCGAACACGTACTGGAGACCAAGCATTTGGCGTTACTGCCGAAAAATCACGACAAGGATCCAAAATATTTGGAGGAAGCTCTGAAAGAGTCTGCCCTTAAAGGACAATCTAAACTTTGCTCGATGTTTTCGACAAATATTATGGAATGATTGATATTTTTCGTGTCATATGAGATCTGTGGATCGTTTTGGCATTTTACTGCCCACATACACGCATGATCTTCGTAAATTTCTTCATTTTATATATGTTTCACCTCATAGATGATTTTGTTTTGAAAAATATTACTGTCACTCCATAAAATGCGTGCCACTGCTCCCTTTCATTTCGCTCGTGAGACAGTTCGTAGTGTAATCCAGGTCTCTTATGTCTCCTGCCTGATTGATATGCTGTCCAGCTTCCCCGGACGTGAGACTCCATCCGCGGACACTGTATCACAGCCCATTTGTCCGATTTAAACCCTGCTCCCCGGGAGTTGGCCAACGCTGGGGTCGTCGCCTGCTGCCTCTCCCGGTCGTAATCCGTTGCGTGTAAGTCCTCATAGCACGCCGTAAAAAGTGGAGAGAAAAATCGTCGAGCATTCGAGGAAAGATAGAATCTCAACCCCTCCCCTCCCCCCCATGAGAGTTTATGAGCTGTACAGTTTTGAGTCTTCGACTTTTCAAAACGACCTTCCCCTCCAAAAGTATGTCCTCTCTTCATGTTAGTTAGTTCAGAGTTTCATGTACCCAAGTCCTTCGTGAAACCTTCCTAAGGCCATCATTAGTCTTTACAAAGACTTCGTGTGTAGTTTTTGGAGGTATGCTGACTCTGCGCGACGACAGGCATCGTGCATTCAGAAAGTCTATAATGACCCCTGAGTGCACATTCGATCGCTCATTTCCGTCGTGGGTTTCCCTCTGGTCGACAAATAACGATGCTTTTCATTTCGCTCGTTTATTACCTTTTTGACAATTAAAGTAAAGTATTATTTTCTTCTGGTATTTATTGGTAATTATCAAAAAGAACTACATCTCTTTTCAAGTATAAGAATTTGGAGCGAAGTACAATATATTTATTAAGGGGAAAGAAAGAAAAGTATGAAAGAAAAATAATGCATAATTTCGGAACAAAGAGGGCAGTGGTTACCTTCAAAGCCATATGATGTTAAGTACAACTGGTAGAACAGTCTAGTTGCTTGGGTGATGTCTTGGGAAAATTGAAATCCAAATTTTAGTGAAAGAATCGCTCTAGTGGAATTTTTTTATTGTTTTTAATTTTTTTAAAGTTGTGGAGGACTAGAATATAGTTACTAATCCTTTTTTTGCACGATGTGTAATGCATGTTTGGTGTGAATTCCCTGCCACACACCTTTATGATGGCTTGCAGAGTATTATGTAGATGTAGATGAAAAGTTGTCTGCTCCGAGAAACATTTGACGGAATTCAGGATGTTGGCCGAAGAGTGATAGAAATACTGTTGTGAGGCGTTGCATTTTAGGGCGTAGAAAGGAAGTTACTAAGAATTGAGAATGGAAATAGATGGGAGCATTTAAAATGAGGGTCTGGCGAATAAATTAAAATTTATTAGAAAATTAAAGACGTTGAACAATTATAATAACCCCTTATTTTTGTTTTCAGGCGGTATATATTATACTAGGTCCGTATGGCAGTATTTTTATTAGTACACCTACTGACGATTAATGAGCTTTCTCATGGTTTATCATTTATTCTATAATAGTTTTCTAGTTACTTCAAGTTTCCAGAATTAACACCGCAGAGTACTCAAGTAGGGACTGGAATGCGAAACTGTCTCAAGCTTAACCCGAGTTCGGGTCCCATGAATCGAAAAATTATTGCTCTACCCTCCACACCAACACAACAGCAGCTGAAAAATATCCCTTATAAAATACACATGTATATAAATATTAATTTTTCTGTATAAATTGTGTGATTCTACATTATGCGTATATAGTGAAAGCCTTATCTCTGAAAAACTGAGCAAAGTATGCCTTTTGGCTGAGCAAGCTCCCATATCAATTGGAAAAAGATGGTGTGTAACTTGTCATGAATCAAATGAGATCTCATCATTATTAATCTTTCCTTAAATTGGGTGTGGATAGGATTTATCCTGTTCTAATATCTTCGATTTTTGCTGAGAGCATTTTCTGTTGTACACTGACTCTTTAGCTGGGGAATCTATAATCTGTTGATTGCTGAACTTGCAAGTAAATATCGTACGGTGCTAGACGGTAAGAGGGGATACTTATAAGTTGCCTACCGCATTGGTTTCTATTTTATGTAAGTCTCCTGGGCCACCCTTCTATCCTTCACCGCCATCGAAAATATTTGCTTCAGCTTTCCCCTGATCCCCTCACACTCCTCACAGTGCTGCCTCATTAAAGCCTAGCTACCATCCTGCCTTATTAAAGCAGAAGCTGCATTATTTTATCACTTTCTGCTCGTGGTAAAATCAAGTTTTTTTAATCGGGGAAATATTAGTAAAGCTTTAAATGGTTTGGGAAGGGCGAGAACCCATCAACCCTTCTTAATTTTCACGCATTTAGAAAAAAATTATTCCGTCCTTTCCATAATACTCAAGTTTATGGTCGGTGATTCGGTCGGCGACATTTTATTCCGCAGTCCCTTCCACGCACTCACCCGGACACGCGCGCGCTACTCACAGGCTTTGCGGCCCACCAATCCAGAATCCCTGTACAACGGAACGCGGGGAAGGTGGAACCAAGCCACCCTTCCCGCCCGAACGGCCGCATGCGAACGCCCGGGCATTAAATTTAGTATTTCCGGCAGGACGTGGGGGTTTAAACTTTCTTTCGAGTCCTCAGGATCCTACTTCCGAAGCGTGGAAAACCCTCGACGCCTCCCCGAAGGCCTTCAAAGGAGAGGGAGGGTCGTGGTGATCCTGGGGAGAGGGGATGGCTGTCGTTTTGCGGCGGGAAAGGGTGATAGTGGGGCAGAGGGAAGGGGGGGTGTATGGGGAGGGGGAGGATATGTTCGGTGCTTTTGCGGGTTGCCGCTCAGGGCTGCTCTGTGGGGGCGGGGAGTAAAAGCTTGCTTGGAAGTATGTGCTCTAGGGGCGAAATTAGTGGAAGCAAACTTTCTACTTCCTCTCTTGCTGCTTTCACACACGCACCCACACACGTAAGGGATACCTCTACCTGACCTCCAAAGGGATGGCGCTGTGGAAAGGGGGGTGGGTTGTGTGTTGGGAGACGAAGGGAGATATCGAAAAGAGGATGAATAGGGGGGGGGCTGTTCGTTATCTCCCCACCCGGCCCTAACAGGTGACGTTTCTCATTAAAATTTCAACCGCTGTGATCCTAACGTGATGGTCTCCCTTCCCCTACCGGAACCTCCCTTAACCTGTCCCTCTCTTTCTCCCCCCCCTCTTTTTTAACTCCTTTTTCTCACCCCCTCACCCACCCTCCATCTCTCGACCCATACCATCGCATGCACCCTCCCCCACACTCGCTCACTACGGCGCATGCATGGAACGGGATCCGCGGGAGTTTATTCACTTGTTTTTTTTTCCGCGATCCCTGAGCGGGGGAGGGAGGAGAGAGAAAGAGCATCTCGCTTTGAGGGATATCCCATGTATGTTCGATCCCCTCCCTTCCTATCTCTTCAACTTCGTGAAATTCTGGCCGTAACCATTCGAATCGGAGCGTTTTAAACCGATGAGCGGGGAGTAATAAATGTGATTCGGAATCCTTCCCCCACTACCTCCCGCTCTCTCTCTTTCGCTCCACCCTCGTGTTTTTTCTCGTTTTCCTTCTCGATTTTTTTTATCCCTGCGCTTTGTGAACTTTCCTCCTCTTTCTCTCTCTCAGCAGCAGTTGAACCCTCATAATTGGATCGAACCCTGAGTGATAATAGGGCCTGAGTGATAATAGGGTGCCGAGCGTTGTCTTAGACAGGTGGGGATGTTACTCAGGGAATCCGGGAGACTTTGAGCACGAGGTATCTGACCGCACTCGGGCGCTCATGTAAACAATGACTCTGTTGTGTCGATTTCTAGAGATGCTAAATGGTCTGTTGTTGTTACGTGCACCAATATGTAGTGGCTTACTGGTCTTCTACTTGAAAGTAGGGTATCCTCCTCGCTCGTAGATGAAAATTAAGGTAATTTTTTCAGAGGAAACTTCATGCTGTCGTTACTTCTCATCCGTTATCCAGCGGGAGATATCCAAGCCGATAATTGGAGCGTAATTCTGGTGGCGGCAATGGTGATGATGGTGTGAAAATCGAGTGAGGATATCGGGAAGCTCCTATGACTTTGATTGGAAACTGTGGAACCTAATCATCGCCTGCAAAGGAACTACAGTTTGTTGTTATTTTCGGCCTCATTTTATGAAGTTCCTAATTTTTTGATCGACCCTCATATTCATTTGATACTATAGGGAAGAGAATATTTCATTAATAATAACGAAAAAGTTAACATCGGAAAACTCGAGATCGGGGTTCTATTTGTTTTATTTGTTTATATTTTTATGGCCCTCCTGAGAATCTGGTACGAAGATGGATTATCTAAGAAATCTCACAGCTTGGATATCTATTGAGATAAGTGTAAGTGCACTTTCCAAATTAAAATCCAATGCCCATTAGGTCCTTTTTCGAACGTCCAACACGCTGGCTATATTGGCATCCCCTTGGTTGTAAAATCACTCGCTCTTACTCAATGCCGCCGCGGTATTTTGTACTTTAAAATGTTTTTCGCTGTGGAATCCTCGATTGAAATATATGCTTTAGTTTTGTGGACGACGTAATTAGTGCCGTACTGTATTTAGTACTTCACACCTTGGATTAAACTGCAATTAGTTACTGTAAGTAAACTTTAGTTAGTACGTCACATCAATGAACGATTTTAAAAAGGTGCTCAAAAAGAAGAGTGAGTTAAAGTTAATTTAGCAGTGCACTGAAGTTCGCAAGGTTTAGCTTTCACTATGTTATTCATTTTATTGTGCATCAATGGTATAGAGAGATTTTAATGAAGTGACATTATTTTTATTTAACTCTTGGTCCTCTGTAGATGCGCCAGTTAATTTATTTGGCAAACGGAAGAGCTTGTGCAAGAAAACTTAGATGTGAAATTCCATTTTAGCATTATCACAAGGGCCTCAGAAATGCAACTAGACATTGATATACCTTAACGCACTACTTTTAACTAATTCTAAGTCTTAAAACATCATAATTTTACCAAGCATTAATTTCGGACCAACTGTGTGTCAAAGATACAGGAGTAAGCTAGTCGCATGTTTTTCTCCTTCTTTCCCGACTCCTCCTGAATCTTTTATGTTGATCAAGGTGCCCTCGCTGAATTCAGACAGCCGGTGCCAGTTCTCGAGTTCGCAAAAGTCCGCCATCTCGCAATACTCACGCCATTTTTAGAGCCACTTTGAGTTGAGTGGCAGAGCGTGAATAGATACCGTAAAAAGAACGCTTCCCTCGCATAATCTTAAAATTTGAATATCTTCATCTGTGGAGTGCACGCTTATGGCAGAAGTTTGGTAGGTATGCATAATATAGTGTTCAGATTCCAAGAGAGTTTTACTTCATTACTTCCCGTCCGTGTCACTCCGCTCGCAGTAATAATTCAGGCTCGACATGCGCTTATGTAATGGCGGCGTCTACTGTTACTGACTGCTTTGCTTTCATCCAATGGGTCTCCTCGTAGCAGGAAATAATGGATGTGGAAACCTAACAACTTTCATGAATTGCCTAATAGTAGTAATTGTGCTTTATGAAACTCCTACGGCTGGGGTAAACCGACACGTAAACTCCATCCAGAGAAGTTCATCTGAAGACAGCACTACTTCAAAGCATGGGGCGCTACCATATGTTACCATCGGAAAGTTATCTTGCGAGTGTGATTTCAGTATTTTCTTTTCAGTTTTATTTTCGTTTTTGTTTTCACAGGTGTCTTCATTGCTATTTTCCTGCTATAAAATGATTTTTTTACCTCTTATTCGCCTGAATGGTGCTTTTTCATGAAAGGACTAGTTTAATAGAGATTGGAAGAATCTTAAGGCTGCTGTATCAAGTGGTAATAGCATTAGATTGTAACGTATTCCAGCAGCCGACGCTTTATTATACCGTCGAAGTTTGCCTTCTTATTGTACTCTTTTCCGCGTCATAGACTCCCTCAGCCCTTTGTTCACATTAGCTCAGAGATACCCTGTGATTATATCTGGGACAAATATGGTGTGTAGATACTGCTTGGTACTCCGTGATACAGTTGTGGATGTGTGACATTACTACCAGAACTCTGTGAATTTTATGACGAATTATGAAATGATGTCATCGCAAAGTTATGCGAAACTCATATATGTTGAATAGCAGAATTTCCGCATGGATGAAAACCACCTCGACAGGGACACGAACCCGGAGCCCTCTAGATTCCGGCCAGGTACTCTGCCTATGAGCTATGACCTTCTCCGAGGCCCTGTTGCAGTGGATTTCTCCCTTCTGCCATTGTGCATTTCAGCGGGTGACCCCGCTAAGATATTCGCGGCAGGTTTGCAGTCCTTGAATTCATAAATGTTGCCCTGATTTAATGTAAATCAAAGAAAATATTCTGATTCAGGATTTACTCTGCGGAGATCGTTACAACGGTTTCAAGCAATTACTCAATAATCTGGCTTTGCTATGTAACCTTTTCTACAGACGGTTATTTTCATATCGATGAAGTGTTAGAGTTTTGATTTTCAGTCATTCGTTTTACAATGCTATTATTCTTATTTTATTATTGCACTAATTTGGTGGTGCCTTTCGGTTTAGGAACTAAAATTAGACGATGTGCTCTGTCCATTCATCTTTGTTTTCCTCTAGCCATGTCACCTCTTGATATCTAAGTGATTTTATTCCATGTATTTGTGGCGCGCCCTGGTCTGGGTAGCTGCTTTTATGCTTCCATTAATCGAAGTCGTGGTGCATAGAGAAATAAGTGATCAAAATCCGCGATGTCTCAATTTCTCATCTATAATCTTCGTTTCTTGTGGATGCCGATGTATTCATATTCCCTATTACTTTTTATGCGTCACGAGAACCACTACCTTTTGAACTTTCTGATGTTTTTCTAAGGACTTAAAGTTCTCAAAATATTCCGGGTTGTCATCCAAATCCAAAACTTTCTTTGTCTCTGAAGTAATTCTTAAACAATAAATGTCATATTTTAGCCTTCAAAAATTTTTCATCGTTTTAAACTCATCTTCTCGACTCTTACTATCACTGTTGACATTGTTATCCGCGATATTAATTGCACGTAGGCCATTTCACTGAAATTCCGATCAGTTTTTAAATCAAAGTGAAGTCTGCCAAAACATAAGCAATGAAGAATAAATTGAAATAAATATATACCTAAGTTCTAGCACCTTCACTGTCAGATTACCTCTAATTTTAATTGAAAAGACTTCATGCGATTATTCCAATAAGCTTTTCTTTTACTTTCTCTGAACTCTTTAGTACTTTCCAGATACTCTTCAGACTTTTCAGACGAATTTCGAATTTTTTACTTTTGGAAATGCGCTCAATGTTTTTCCAAAGTAACACCCTTTTCGTGATTAAAGGCGAAATATGTGATTAGTTGACGCTGAGTGTATCATCATTAATGACAATTTTCAAGCCCATTCCCCGAATGAGAGACGCTACACCACAAAATCCTGATGTGTTCGAGGCTTAGCACCCCGTTTTTCACCGATTCATCGACGTTTCGCCATTATTTAGCTTTCAGAGAAAGATAGATGCCTTGCGCCGCTGATATTTTTAAAGATGACTCATCTCCGTTCGCCCAGCAGAGAGTTCTCCTCGTGGAGGTAGATGTCAAAGGGTGGAGGTATTCACGCGCTTCACCATTCATCTCGAGAAATATTGCCTCCTAACACATTTCATGGAATGAATCAGCGCGAGTAATACCCAACTCATATTTCCATATCCCCTTCAGGACGTTCCCTTCTAAGGAGAATTTATGCGCTCTCTTCCATCTGATATTAGGGTATTTCATTAATTAATTCCGATTACTTATGATTTGAGGCTCCCTGCGAGCAGAAACAAATTTTATCAGGTCAATCGAAATAATGTTTTCAATTTGAAATTACGGGGCTTATAACTAATATCGTTGGCCTTCATGCCGTATCCATCCGTGCGAATGCATTGGAAGAAAAGGATGCATCCTTCGTACCAATGTAATTAGAAATAAACTATTATCTATTTGTAGTGACACCTTTAATGCATCTTCTTTGCGAGATCCGACCTTTTGTGCTTTTCCTGTTTCTTTCATTTAAGTAAAACCTTGATGCGCAAAAGTCTCCTTTTATACAAATAGTTATTCAGAATCCACCTGCAGACTCAGGAGTATTATCTAAATGAAGGCGGGATTTCAAAGAAGTCGCTCTTGTGCGCAATCATTAATGCATTTTTATACTATAATAAACGACGTAGAGATAGTAATTTGTGAATACTAGTGTGGAATGCAAGTGGATTCCTCTCTGCAAATTTTGATTCTTATCTCGTACAATCGCGGAAGCTAACCCGCGAGTGTGCCTACCTCTTGTGAACTCAAGATAGGTCCCACCACCGCCCGCTCAGGAGGAATACAAGTTTATGAAAATTAAAGAACGTGGGAGCCCCATGGGAGTGTCTTTACATCTCGCGCGAGGAACTTCAAGGGAAGACAAATGAGGTGCCGCGTAAGTGATGTCTAGCGAAGGAGGCGTCGTGGAGGTGATTGTTTGGGTCCAAGTGAGAGGAGGGAAGGGAGCCGTGCCCTCGTTCCTCTTCAAGGAGACAGTGGAGAATTTCCAAAGCCGAGCCGGAAAACGGGGAGACGATAAAACGTGGCCGTCAGATTAAGCGCGCTCTCCGAAGAAATTACCTCCTGAACCTGGAAGGCACCCAAGTAGGAATACGCCTCACGTTCGTGATTTCCGAGGCTTCTTTTCGGCATAAATATTCCGGTACAAAAAGAATGTTGAATTTAGTGCACTCTCTCCTACACAATACACGTCAGACCTTAAAGTTGCAAAACTATTATATTCCTGAAAACTGATATTTTTATGACTTCTAAGCAGTGTTACGTTTTCGCACGTGATTCAGCGATAACCTCCATTTTTTTACTTCCAGTATATTTGCATTCCATAAATGGTGTTTATTGCGATCATTAATGTCGTAATAATCACATTTTATTTATCACTTTTCTTCTTGGCGTGTAAGGACATGATAAAGACGACGAGTAAGTACCTCAAAAACCAAATCCAAACCTTTAGGTTATCTTATGTTTTCTGTGGTGTACATTCATAGCTGGAAGGTACTAATCGTTTTAAATCTAAACCTTTATATTTCCCTGCTATTATTATCACTTCCAGATAACATTATCTTTCACATACTTCTTTACGCAATACCTGAACGCCATGCCGAATTCCTTGTCGCAGGAATTTTTTAAAAATACATCATCTTTGTTTGTACTTCAATTATGCTCGTCATATTTGTATCCTTTACTTTTTTGAATGGCATCTTTTGAAAAATAAAAGTTCTTGAATTTTTGATTCCTCAGTACAAAGGACTAAAATCCTTTCTCTCTTTCTCTCCTGCTGGGAGCTGAACCCTTTCTCGCACAGAGGTCGATTTTTTCCGCGAAGCTTCCTACGGAGAGATAGGAACCCTTTGTCTGCTCAATCGATCGGGCTCACAGCGCACTATAATCTTCAAAATCCCTTATAAGTCGTATTTCCATCCGGCATCACCGCTACGCATCTCGACATCTCCTGTCTCCTACCCCTTTCTCGTCCCACTTACCCTACGAAATAAACTTTTGTGCCCCAATCCCACCTCCCAGCTCTGACTCCTCCTCCCCCTCCCTCCCCCGGCTCTCCTCTTCCACTCACAGAGATGGGGCCCCGTGCCCCGTTTGGGGGTGGAGGCAATGTGCACTGGTCGTAGCAATCAATGCATTTTCGCAGAAAGCATTCGCAATTCGTGAATGAGTCATCGACTTGTAGGATTGGATTTAACGGCCCATATTTCATCGGCACTAACTTTGGCCCGGGAACCTACGTCCTATTCTTTCCCGTTGGCTTTTTTGTGGATTGGTGAATGCTTCTTATTTGAAGGCGAGCAAATCCATGACATTTCTTCTCTGTGGGGTACATTGGTCACTCATTCTTAAAGCCAGAGATCGTAACATGCACAAAGGGTCCGTAGTTCAACTAAATACAGAAAGAAAACTTTTTTTGCTCATTCTGAGGAAATAGTCTCCCTCGCTGCTGTCTGTCTTATTCACCATTTCCTATAATGGTATCGCCTCTACTTAGTGAATTGCTTCATATATGACTCTGCATATCTGAGACTTCTAATATTTCTCTTTCTGTCAATAACTGCATGATATTTTCCTTCTTCCTTTTTTTCGTCTCCATTCCTTTTCTTTCGTATAGCTATTTAGAGATTCGGTGTTTTCTGACTTCAGCAAAGGAAGATCTCTTCCGTCATGTTTACGTAATACCAGAGTACCTATCAAATATTTTCCCTTCGTCCTCTATATTACCTATCTTTACGAGGCCAGGACTCAGAACTTCAGGACTCAGGGTGACTTATGCGGCGGTATGAAGTTCATTAATTTCCCGAGAATACTCGGGAAATTCCATTTTTTAATTAAACAATTCATTCATTCCTCCTTCATATGATATTTTAAAATTTCTCATCTGCTCCTATGGTGTGCAATACTGCCTTAAAGCCTAAATAAAGGCGATAGCCCTCTGATGGCCAATAGGAAAGGAACTTTAGTCACAATGAATTTTGAAATTGAGCCGTATCTGTAAACTGTTATTACTTTAAAACCGAATGAAAAACGTTGCTAATCTCTTAAACATTCATGTGTCTAATGCTACATTCTAATTATCTTCAGTGTATGGAGATTGTATCACTCAGTCGTATGAGCTACGTTTTAAAGAAAATATTTATGTTTAAGCATATATTTTCTGTTTGGACCTTTTACCATATCATCTACCGCCATCCAAAACCGGAGTACTTTCTTTTCGAACGGAAATGGCTGGCCTTAGCATGGCATATCTTAAGTTCATTACATCCTCGTCGTCGTTTTCCCGCTAACCATCTCTATCTAGCAACGGCCGTAGTGGTGCAGGAATGTAGACGCTCCATTTCATTTATACCTGCAGATTTCTTAGCATCTCCATTAAAGATATTGTCCTTATAATCATACAGCTGTCATTCTAACACAACTGTTTAAACGAAGTGAACCATAACCGTAGTGAAGGATCGAAATAATGAATAATTAAAAATATTTGCCCTAATGGCTGACGATCAGTATCAAAAGCATGATTAAGGGTCATTTGAAAGTGCGTAGTCCTAAATTGATAAACTAGCTCTGAAGATTCCGGCGATATGGAGTGGAAGCAAAACATGATAACACGGAAACAAAACACGCGCCGAATCCAGAAAAATAATATTTACTAGGACTACCTATGGTTTCACCGTATTGCTACATCTTACCTGATGATGATGCCATCAATATAAATTAGTTCTTGTTAATTAACTTTTATCTTTGATAAATAGAAAACAAGTGCCCTACAGCATTAACATTTTGCTACGAAGCTATAGCACGTACTTACTTGTCACTTGCTGAGTGCAGTACGATAAGCATAGTCATGTTTCCGATTTTTATATGGGTGGAACAGAATTAGCATTCTCTCTTTAGTAAAGGCATCTTCTAGGGAACGTTATTTGCTACCGAAATGTCCCTATGTTGCTCCTTATAAGTCTAAAGTTCTTGTGCCGAGATATAAATGACCTATTTTGTACACTGAACTGTTGCATAATTGGATCTGAGGTTTCCGCGGCGTTTCTCAACAATGTTAACGGCTTTCGGGCGTTCCTCCGCGTCTTATTGTGTCAGGGTGACGACAGTTTCTCCAGCCATCCTGCTGGCGTCTTCAGGTCAGAAGTGTCGATGCTCTCGGAACTCGGAACTATTTTACAGGATACCTATTTCACCATCCCGGGCTCTTTGCCCTTTATGGTCGTGGTTGCAAAATGATAAGGAATTTAACGGTGAGGGAGAAAGGTTATTTTGTTTGGGTAGTAGCTCGTCGGGTTATTTTGTTGGGGAAGATAATGAAGGAGAATCGGGATAGAAGGGTTATTTTGTTGGGGTATTAATATATGGAAGGATCCGGAGGAAAGAAGGGTTATTTTATTTGGGAGTGAGTCATTGTATAGGAATTTAGTTTAGGGATGCCTAGTTGTTATGGGGAAATTTAGGGAATTAGATGGACAGGTTATTTTGTTTTAGGTTTTATATAGGGTCAGGAAAACTGGGAGAGGTTTAATCAGGTTTTGGTGGCTGAAGGTTGGGGAGCTGAGAAGCTCCTTTCCCCAGTTCGGTGTGGGAATAAGTTGAAGGAAGGGTGATTGCTGGGGAAATAGGGTGAGATGGTTCTGCTTTTTCCTGCTGGGACTGTGCTGGATTATGTTGCCGGTGCGGTGAATCTTCAGTGGTGCTGGTGTCTTCTGTAACCACTGGGGCGGGAGAAGGAAAAGGTCTGAATTGAAGGTGCAGGGATTCAAGATGCGTAATATTGGAAGGGAATTAAAAGAGTTTGCCAGCGTGTAGCCGTCTTCCCTGTTGTAATTTTCTGGCTGTTTCGTAATTTCTATTTCTTCACGGATTAGCCTGGGGTAATAGCGGCTTTCATCGCAGATGACCTTAGCTTTTTCGAAGTCTACCGTCTTTCTTCTCCGTAGCGCGTTCATGTTCTCTTATTCTGGTTTTGATTGATCGTCCCATCTGTCCTGTGTAGGATTTTCCATACGAGCATTGGAGCTGGTATACTCCCTTGTGAAGTAAACGGGAGATCTTGTCCTTCGGTTTAGGCAGATGGTCGCCTGTTTTTCCACAGCAAGTGAACCAGTGTTGAACTGTTGCATTTTCCAAAAAATACCTTTTTATCAGTTAGATGTATTAATTTAGCTTAGGGTCTCTCTTATTGAATGGTGGATCATATGGGGGTAGTGTTTATACGTCTCTAGTATCGTGAATAGTGGTATTTTTACAGCGCCTGGGAGGAATATTTAGTGTTTTCCACAGCCATTCATTATCATCTTCTTCATGGCCCTTTTCCTCCTCCTCCCTCCTACTTCCCCACACCGATTTATCTCTCCGTCCCCTTGCCTCATTCCCAACCCCTTAACTCCTCTGCCAACCTTCTCTCTCTACATGCTTGTAACCGTCCACATTCCTCTCTTCCTTCTTCGACTTTCCGCGCTTTCTCCTCCTTCCTTCCCCTTCACCCCCCCCCTGGCGCCTGCGTACGTATGCGTGCATGCGTCGGTTTTCCTCCTCTCCCGCCGCGCACCCAAATCCTCATTTGTTTCAAATAGAGGTTTAATTAGCCTCGCGGGCGGCTGAAGCAAACGCTCCCCCACCCCATTTCTCCTCTTCCCTCTCTCCTTCTCCTTTGGGGATTGCTCCATCCATTTCCCTCCGACTCTTCATCTCCCTCCTCTCTCTCTCCCTCTTCTCTCTCTCTCTCTCTCTCCACCCTCTTAATTCCGTACCCCCCGTGCACCGCCTTCCAAACCCTTTATTCGTCCTCCAGCGATTTCCACCGCTGCCCTAACTTCTACCCATTCACTCCTCGACCGACTCTGCCCTCCTCCTCCTCTTTCTTTGTGTGACGCTGCTCATTGTATAATTGTGATGGATTGATGCCCTGACTCTGAGCACCCTACCCCCTCCTCCCGCCCACTCTGACCCCCTTCCCACACACCCTCCCCCTCCCCCCCTCTCGCTAAAGAGGCGTCCGAGCTATGCGGGCTTTATTACCGCGGATAATTTGGGTGACGGTGTTGCCAACTTATTAGCCTTCTCCTTTCATCTTTAAGTTTTGCTAATCGGAAGTGTGCATCGTCAAAAGCTTGCCTTAGACCGCGGCCAAGATCTTCCCTCATTCTTTGTTTCACTCTGAAATTTGGGGCCTCCGAGCTGTAAATAATTTCTGTCAAAAGTTTGCCCTCACCCCATATCCCTCCCATTCCAAAACCTCGGCCTGGAAGGGGCCGAAACACTGACAATGGCAGTGGCAACAATGCTTCCGTTGAAGTGGGCCCAAATATATCGGACCAAGTGTCTCCGGCCCGCGCTCTCCGAATCGTGTTGACATGGGTGAAATGGCTGCCAGCATGAAGGGCCCTCCGGATAAAGCTGGGTGAAGTTCTGTGGCCGCCTCTCCATCGGCTTCTTTCTCTTGATTGCCTGTCCGTCCCTGCTCCTTCTCCGAAACTCTCCTCGGCCTTTTTGTTCTTCCCTTCCCTAAAATCAATATCATCTCCCGTTCGTCTCCCGCTCCGTTCTAATTCCCTTTTCCCCTCTCCGATCATTGCTTTTCCTTTAGAGTTTTCATTCATCTCTTCTCAGGGGCTTTTAAGCCCCATAGTATTTTATACCCGCTTGCTTCCCGCCGACTCCTCTGGAGACGTTTAGTGCGTCCCTCATCCCTCTCCTCTTCTTGTCCGCTTTCTTCCCCTTTCTTTTGTTTTCCTTCTTGCCGTGACGCATGAAGAGTTTCCTTTGCCCGTTCTTCGCTGAGCCCCGTACTCGCATTGTGTGCACGACGCGGCGTATTACAGCAGTAAATACTTCAATCTTCATCATGTATTTCACCAATTTAATTTGGTTGGTAATTTTGTGCATAGTCCCTTCCTACTATTCCGTACCGTGAAAGTCATCACCTATCTTATTCCCTAACCATACCAGGCTTATTTATTTTAATCTTTCTTATCTTTATATTCTTAGTCCGTCTTCGTGTCATATTGAAGACGTTTTTCTTCTTTTCTCCTCTACGCTTACCCAACGTTTTCCTATCTCCCGCTTCATTACTTTGCTACATCACATAACGTCCTCTATCCAATTCTGCTTCCGTCTCCAGATTTTCATCTCTCCAACTATCTTTAACACTTTTTTATTTGCAATCTCCTCCTTCTAGCGTGCACGGTGCCACATTCACTATCAGGGTTTTTTGCTGATGTTTTCTTCATATCTGTACTAAAATATTACTTCCTCAATTCCTTACTCTTGGCGAACGTTATCTTGGCCAGCTTAATTTATCTCTTGATATACAAGCTCTTGAATTCAATTTTTGCCATTCTTCTTATATTCGCCATTTTAAATGCCCCCAAAAAAGCGAATTATTCCACCTTTTCAGTTTGTCACTCAGCCTTGATATTATTTCAAATGCTTCAATGTAGGCGGAAGAAAGAATTTCTGCAGAAGTAATGGACGGGATTAAAACGTAATCAGCAAAAAGAAGATCCCGTAAGAGAAGAGGCAATAGGAAAAAGCTCTATTGAATGTAGTCAATGAATGCTAATATTCAGGGTACAGATGGCTAACACTGAGTGGAGAAAACCTTATCATTTCGGAGTTCTGACTCCCTTTTCTTCGTGTTATTTGTCGCTAACGCTTCCATCCTTGAGATCGTCAAGATGACGGATCGCGGGTGGAAAGGGAAATGTGAATGATGATAGCGTGGAGATGAATGATGCTCCCCCGAAAGATATTAATGGATTTGGATCTCCATTTTTCCCTCCTATTTTAAATATGCTAATAGCATGCTAATGTCTCCAGCTATTCTCACTTGTGGATTGAATCAACATGCTGTAGTTCCCGCTAATCCAGCGATTCCTCTGCAGAGCTATCGATCCAAGATTGATCCGAAGCCGTCGACGAAAAACTTTAAGAACTTCGAGAAAGATAGCGTCTTATATACTCGCTGTGATCATGAATATCGTGAAACAATCACCATCCTGAATTTTAGGTCTATGGACCATGCCTCCTTTCTTTGCTCCCTTGGGGCCATCGCAAACATTCCCTATTTCCAGCCTTTAATTCCCTCTTCATCTCGTCTTCTGACTGCCCCTATGCCATCCAGAATATAGTTTCTCTCCTTCTACCCTTACCTGGCATTTTTGTTCATCACTAAATTCAATATTCCTTTAGCGTTTTACCATAATACAGTAACCGATACTCCTGTAAAATATCAATCCCTTCTTCTTCCTATTACCTACCATTCTTCATCCCCTGACCTTACCTGACTTGCTACTGCAAAGCGCTCACCATTAAAAGTAACTGATTGACTTACTGCTATTTAGTTATCCGCAACTTCGAATCAGTTCTTCTCCTACTTGAATCCCAACAGTCAGTGCGTCTCTAACCATTTCAATTGAGTGCTCGTAAAAAAGCATAGGTGATATTGACACCTTTGCCTCGCTGCCAGGCATACGACAATCCGATACCTCTTACGTTTCAACATTTATTCCCATGTTTCCTGAATCTCTATCGGTGGATTCTTTTAGCAGTCTCTTTGTCTCATACCCTTTAGATCGCGTTTCCTATAAGGCCTCTTGACAGTTCTATAAATATCCCATAGAGCGCGTCCAATTTTCTCTCCCTGAAATTTCTCCAAAACCTGTTTCATTCCGTTCTCTCCACCATTCTTCCCGTGTTTGATTGGTTTCTGGCCTGAGTTTGTCATATAATCTCCTCTTCATTGTTTTACCTACCGCTGTAATTACGCCTTTCCCTCTCCTTTTCTCTCTGTCTCTGCCTTTAACATTTTTAAAGTCGTCTCTTCGGCAATCCATGATTCTCAAATCCTTCTTCCTGTTACCCATTCTCGCCGTTCCTTTCCTATTGGTCCATCAGTCTTTTAAATTTTTCCACTCCTCTCCTATTATTCCCATCCCGTAATTCTCAACCAGAATCCTCACTAGTTCAGTGTCGTAATTATGGACCATCCATTCATAGGAAACGCTAAAGGGGGGAGGGATCGGGTGAGCTGTTACTTTGCACTGTCGACAGAGGGAGGGGTCCAGCCTTCCGTAGCACCGGGGAAAGATAAGTACGTTATAAATTCATTCTGAGGATCTAATATTCATGAAAATTAGTGATTAAATAATATTATTGACCGATAAACCAAGAATAGATAAAGAATGTCTGTTTGAAGATTCACACGATTCTTTGAGAATGCTGTGAGGCGTTACACGGAGGAAGTTATCAAAAAATAGGCATTTGAGCGTTACGCAATGTTTGGATGGCCCTTTACTCATTGATTTGCTCTCCTTTTTCCATCCCCTTGCTAGGAAGTGAAAAGGAATCTGGCGCTGCGTATAAGTGGTCGGCTCCTCCTGGTGGACGGAAATGATTCAAATTAGTCACATCAGGAAAAAAGTGCTGAATTTTGCAAGAGCCTTCAGAGAATAATCCGGCCTGAGGCTGGAGCTAAATGTTACCATCTGATTATTCAGAGCTTATGTTCTCACGGAAGATGCTCCAGAGTCTTGCATCCGGCTTAGCTACTTTCAGAACCGTTGTTATGAGCGCATAAGACTTACAACATCAGATAGATGCCCATGAAACTTTTCGCTAATGAAGAGCAGCGATGAAGCGAACTGAGTGCATGGATGAAACGTAAACGAGGTGCGAAAAACGTGAACCGTAGGGAAAATAGTCAAATGGCATAATGACTCGAAGCCATCCCCATGCTCTGGATTGAGATTGTATACGTGCATATGTATCAATATCATGTCAATTTTTGAGAATTTGACTTTATTGTTATAATATAGTAATGCATCTTAGGCAGTATGCGTTTGACTTATTTACAAGATGGGGGTCTTAAACAAACAAGGTTTTGCCGATACTCTACTATCTTTTACTCTCTTTTTCCCACTCTCTTTTGGCGAAAATGTCTTCTTCCTCCGGTTCTTCCGGACGCCTGTATTGGACTTGATTCGTATCGGACTTCCTTGACGTGCTTCAGCGGATTTTTTTTAATGATTCCGAATGTTGAGATGCTGACTGTGATTTTCTTATACTGGCGATCAGAAGTTACTTTTTCAACTAGAATATTTGCTACCTTACGAAATATGCATATTGGTGTACAGCAAGAGAGAAGAGGCTAAAGCCAACTTCAAAATAGGAAAACAAAAACTTGAGGAGGTGAAAGAGTTCTGCTACCTGAGAAACCGAGTAACCGCGATGGACGAAGCAATAAAAAAATAGTCAGTGGAATAGCCCAGGCAAGAGAACATTCTATTGACAGAAGAATCTACTTACAGGTGGAAATACAAGCGTAGAAGTAAGGAAACAGTTCATTAGAAGGTACATATGGAGCGTGTTTCTTTATGGCAGTGAGGCATGGACGATGACAGCAGCGGAGAAGAAAAGGAAGCACTCGAAATGTGGTGCTACCGAAGAATGATGAAGATTGAATGGATCGACCGAGTAATTAACGAGGAACCCCTATGAAGAATGGTAGAAAAGAGAAGTCTTCTGAATACCCTAAGAAAGAATGGGAGAAAAGAGAAGTCTTCTGAATACCCAAAGAAAAAGACGGGAAAACTTAATTCGCCACATCGTGAGACATATTAGCGTGATGAAGGCAATCGTTTAAGGATAAGTGGAAGGGAAGAATGGCAAAGGAAGTCCTCTTATAAGATATGTAGAACAAGTGATGAAAGATGTAAAAAAGGAGAAATACGTAAATATAAAGAGATTAGCCGATAAAAGAATTCAGTGAAAAGCTGCGTCAAACAATCTCTGAATGATGATTTTTCGTAAATTTCACTTTTTCATAATTTAGTATTCCAGTTTGAGCTTGCTAAATTCGTCGTGATTATCCGCGTTTTTTTCGTCCTGCCTTTGAAGGTAACTTTTTTGGGATGTAATGAATACCTCATTCAATAATTCTACTGATAGCTGTAATCACTTATTTTGTTTACATGAGGTCCTTAAATATGGAGGTTGCTACGACGTCGTAAAAAATGGGAGAATAAACTTCATTATTCCGTGCGACATTATCGTATAGGTGTAAAAAACACCTCTGAAACTGTCTTAAAGAAGCCTAGCATGTTGTGTTAATGATTTTCTGTAAATTATATATTCCGCCTTCCAGTATTTTGTATTTTTTCTGTTTTATGCGAACATAGATCCTTCACATAATATGTTTCGGATAAAATCATGCCTAGTACATTTTCTTTTCATCGTGCCGGACGTTGTCGCAAGTAAACGTGATAGATTTTGGGAAAAGTATTTTTTTTACAAATTTCCGAGGAAAATTGGTATGTTAAAATAATCTTTTAAATGCATGTTTTATTTTCATGGGCCGTTTTGTCTTTCGATGAAGTGGAAACTATAGGTATCGCTTGTGTTTTAAATTCTCCCAAATTTATTCCATTTCCACTGGAATGGTAGCAGCCCTTATTTAAAGTTTTACCTAGGAAAGTTATTTTTAAGCTATTACCTAGGAAAGTGCCGGTCTTAAACGCATATATACCCTTGGCAAATATGCAAATAGGTGCACCTTGGCATAAGCTATAAGACGTGAGAAAGAGATTAAAGATATCGTTCATGGAGATTCTCTCGTTAAGTACACTACTCCTATCTTTATCGAAATATTTTTAACTATGCTTCATGTTAATTTGAAATCCATTCACTAAAAATAGCAGTGATCTGAATGGAGCTACAGTTGAGAGTAATTGTGGTGGAGTAGCTGTTGAATTAAAGGTATGTAAATAAGGACTCCCTGTTCATTGTCAAGCAGGTGCTATATTAATTTTCGCTAGCCGTTTTGGTTTTTAAGATATTCCTGCTGCGTTAATTGGTGGAAAGTGCTTTGTATGACTATTAGTGCTGCGTTCCACTGCGTAGTAATTGAACATTAGATCTAGAGGTGTAAAAGTTGTCTTTGTGAATAAACATTTTCCTCTTACTCCATTACTATTAATAATCTATTTTTAAGGCGAAAGCAAACAATAGTTTATCATCATCAGCTTTCAACCTACTCTCTAAGCTGCATTCCGAGCTTCGGGTTATCTGCCATATATTGGAATTCTGGTTAGAACTTTTGTATAATAAAATTAGTGAATTAATAATATTTGCGTGACTGGAATTTTCCAGTAGACGTCTCTTATTTTCTCAAACATTAATGGAATAATTTGTATGACTTCAGGTACAATTAACTATACCGTTCACTAGATTATTACCGATACTTTGAGAGCTCATTGTCCCATGCTGCCGGATACGAAAGATTTCAAGTCAAGTATTTATTTTACGACCGCGCTGGAAATAGCCCTCGAAGTTTTTTCAATGTGCTTTGCTTTTTTGCCAGGATTTATGATATGAGCACAATAAAATACCCGTAGTTCCCTTGCAAAAATTTTATGATCGTGAAAAAATATACTCCAAGGTACATACTGAGCGCAAAGTTGTTAGGGTATTCTGCGATAACAAATGCGCGGGCACGCGTCTCTCCTAGACTTCCGTCGCGAACAATGTCTTCCAGCTGAAGTTCCTTGGATCGTCCCGCCCCTCTCCCTCCCTCCCATGATCCACCAACCTTTGACTCTCTCTCTCTCTCTGCCTTGTGTTCTTTCCATCTTTTCAATTCCTTCCAGCATCTCCTCAAATATTGCTCAACTTTTTCCCTGTTTCTTGGCAGCAACTCGTTCCTTTCTCCCAGCCCGGCCAAAGTGGCGTCCCGTCCCCCGCCCTCAACGCATTCCCCTCCCTCTCCCCATCCATAGCCACTGTCCCGAGGGAGGAAACAGCGCAGAATAAAGCTTTGTACACACATGACCCCGCCCCCCCCCCCCCCTTCTTTTGGCATTCCTTCGAGCCGTACCTCGACGTTGCTCTTTTCATTTTCCTCCTTCTCTTTTCCCTTTTATTGAACAACTTCCGGACAAGTCTCTCTCGGCAATCCTCGGTCGAATTCTCGGCCGTAATTCACCGATCTGCGTCCGAGGTCGCCGTTCTTACGATCGACTTCCGAGGCAGACGTCGAAAATTCCGCGATGCCCGGGTCTGGCGGAAATGGCTGATTTTTCAAATTCGAGCCAGCCTCCTGTTCGAGTTCGGAGGCGGTCGGTGTCACTCGGGGACGAGCTTGAAGATGATGTAAGGGACGACTGCCCAGAGTGGAATTCCATAAAAACCAGGGGGGATCCGGTTTCTAATCTTATCACAGCGGTGCTTTCTGATTCGCTATAAAATCTCTCTTATTTAGGTGGATTTCTCCTTATTCCACGGCTGTGTTCTGTCTTCCCATGATTCACTCTCCTCACCCCCCATCCATAGTTACTTTCTCCCTCTCCCTCCCCCGTCCTGCTAATCATAAATATATGCACAAATAAATGCAAGTATGGATTACACTAAGTTATTTATCTTTACTATGCAGTTCCACAGAGTTACGCCTGAAACCTTGAAGTTTAAACTTTTGATGTAGAATTCTGGGATAACTCATTCAGTAAGTTAAATTTTCGCCAATTGTTGTCGCAAAAGTTTAAAAAAGGTTTGCTCGACTTATCAAAATCTAGTCATCACCAGTAATATGGTCGATTTTAATGCATGTGATTTGCACATCCATCGTGCTTATTATGTAAGCATCCAAATTTGTGGCACGTAATCAATTTTTTATGCAATCATAGTTTTGTAGTAAATATTTGCCCAATAAACAATTTCCCAATTAAAATATGCGAATGTTTCCAGCAACTAGAGTTCAAATTAAGAAGTTCATTGAGAATTTGTAAGAATATTGAGCATTGAAGCCGGCCGAGTTTGTCAGGTCGGTAGTGACCTGGCAACCCGAGAGCCACGGGTTTCAATCCCGCGTCTGGTACGGATGCTCTGTTTGTCTTAAGCCTAATAGTTTACATTACATGGCACTAAGTAGCCGTAGACTTTGAAACCGTGTAAATCCATGCCCTTGTTCATTGTTTAGAATGGAGTGTATGGGCATTACGACTGGGGGCGCATATGGAATATCACAACTTAGTAACGCGAATTCGTGTCTCAAAAGAAGTGTTAAATAGGAGGCTGTTATAAAAGTAATACTATGTATTATTTCATTAAATTGACGTGGTGGGAGTGTTCTTAAACGGAAAACCGAAAATTTTTTGGAGTCTTTCATAGTGAAAGTATCAGTTATTACATTACTCTGTGGTTCTTTCCCGGAATTTAATGTAGAATTCTTTGGTTCACTCATACACCTTTTGTACTTGTACACTTGTATATTTGTAACCTCTCTCAGTACCCCAGCGGACGAGTCGTCGTGGAGCGTAATAAATTTATCCGTTCCTTCATTCCTCTGTCTCTTCCGCCTCTTCTACCTGCTGACGCCTTATCCCACAACTGGCCTACCACCCTCTCCAGAAACACGATCAAGCCCGTAAACCCTTTAATATCGCAACTCCCACCCACTCTTCAATTTCCCATTTCCCGCCTCCTCTCTCCTTGTCATTATTCTCCTTTCCCCTGAACGCACCCCTCCGCCCCCTTCCCCTCCCCTTCCTTCCGCCGCATGCCCCCGAATACATCGCCGCCCCCTCTTACGCGCTCACAAAGGCACACGCGCTTACACTACCCTTTTCTGCTTCCCCACTCAATTCCTTAATATCGCATTCAACCTTCTCTCCTTCATTTCCTCTCGCTCTTGAGCCGGCATTCATTCATTACGTGATCCCAACCAACCCCCATGCCTCATTCCCTTCCCTTACCTCCGTCTTTCTCTCCATCTCTCTTTCTCTATACTCTCGACAAGTATTTGCATCTCCATCTGTATGAGTGGAATCGCAGCTTTTCCCCCCGGTGAGTGGCAGGTGCTACAGGGGAACAAAAGGTTCAGTTCAATCGCAGAAAGGAGTCAATGGAATGAGAAACCGCTGCTTTAATTTATTGAACTGTAATAATCCGGCGCCTCTCTCAAATTATATTCTTCAAAAAAGGTATAGAAATAAATGAAGGCGGTGTCACCACAGGAAGGAGTTTACGCTGTGACTTTGAAGACCCTCACGTTATTTCTTTGACTGGCGGCACAATTTACACTCATTGAGAGGCAAATAATACCAGAGTTCACGAGTGGGCAAATGACATTTGTCCTACCTTTCTTCGTGAAAAGCATTTTTTCTTCATTGTGCCGAATGCAACCCCTCCATTCGAGCGTTCTCGTTACGAACTCTCTTCATCAATGCATCAACACTATTCATTTAGACCTAGTCAGCTTTTCAAAATTATATAAATTCAAATTCTCAGGGAAAAAAATTCGAACCTTGATGTTAAATAAGGAAGGCATTGGACTGTGTAAGTTTAATAGTTTTGTGTCTTTGGTTGACACATGACATTTCTTTATAAATAAATCTGGACTAGATGAGGTCGTATGGCCCCATTTTCCCCTAGCCCAGGGCTCATTTAAATGCAAAGTTTAGAGGAAAATATTTCAGTACTTTGGCACGCAGGCCATAAAATTGTCAACTGTAAACATCAGTGTCATTATGTGTCGTTTTTGTATACTCATGGACTCTGGTAACAGCTTTGGTGAGTGCTCTGTTAATCAACGTTTTTTATATTTTGTTATAGTTGATGGTTTCTGGCGTCATTTTATGGAATTTACCTGTATTCATTATGAATGAAAAAATAAACTTTGTAAATCCACATGCATTTATCTCGCACTACTACGACCATGGTTTCGACAATTAACGTCATCATCAGGTCGTATTAGTGCGAGATAAATAAATGAGGAAATAAAAAGTTTATTTCTTCATCCATAATGAATTATGTTATCATATTTTGATCTTAGACACTTTACGGTATTTTTTGGTTCTGTGGTGGTTAATTTGCATTTTAAGGCTTCTGTCCTTGCTTGCATACTACAGGCATTAGGCGACTTTAAGCCAGTGGAAACTTGTCCCAAATGTCTCATTTGGTTGGCATCCCTCCTATAATCGGGAAAAGATGGCTAATTGTAATATGCCGCCTTGGTGAGTGGAATGGCGTAGAGATGGATTATTATTGGATGGATAGAGATGAATTAAATGCCAAATAATATAAGGAAATTCCGTCAAAACCTACCGAAACCGGTGAAAAAACATCTGTTAAAAATAAATTTATAAATGTATTATTCTCTCAGAATTGTACGGTAATTGGTGTTAATTGCACGAATGTTATGGGGCCCGTAAAATGGCCATCTGATTTACCTCCGAATAGATTATAGATAAAAACGGAAAAAAAATTCATTAAGGAGTCATTTTGTTCCCTCAGACATAAATATCATAAACTGTATTCGTGGCGAATTAGAGAAATGGTAATGGGAGACCTAAGATGATGTAAATGGAAGAATTTAAAGGATAAGAGAGAGAGTTGAATAATATGAGGAGAGTAGACGACCGAATAATAGAGTGGAAAGCTATCTACAACCAATCTTTGGGTTGATGATTAGTGATAATAATGTACACCGTTTTATTTCTCTGATTTCCACGCTTTTCACCTTCAAGAGATGCCTACCATAACGAGGCATTTTTTGCTATACTTCTCAAATATTTTGGAAAATGAGAGGTAGTGACAATTAAGAGGGGAATCCGGAAGGAGCATTGTAGTATATCGTCATTGTGAGCCAAAAGCAAATCAAACAAAAAGATTTGCCGGCATGTTGTTCATGTACTTTCAAAATGAACCAAGATGGAAAGGGATGATTGAAAGCTGAGAATGAGGAAGTAAGATTACAACCGTTTTCATGGGCGCCCTGAATATCCACCATATAAAAGCGAGCTTCGAACATAAAACAGATGTCATACGTACTCCCTGCTGCAGCAAGGCAGCCCGTTTTTCGCTTCCGTTCCTTCCCTTATCCGGGTCTCGTATTGTAAGGGTGAAAAACGACCCCTTTCACGTTCCCGCATTGACTCCTTTTGTGGCCTAACCTTCCGATACGTATAGTTTGAATCCTGGGTAATTTCTTCGACATCTTCCGCGAGTTTTTCCGGAGGACTGGATCCTTCCGCGAAAGTAAAAAAAAAAAAAAAACAAGGAGGGGAGCACTCAAATCTAGGCCTGCCTGCAGTCTACGATGCGATGCGTAGCTCGGCGATTTCCGAACCGTGGGCTGAATAAAATATGGGGCAAAGCGGCCTCAATTACGCCCGGATGGTAGGGGGCCGGACCTCCTTCCCAGCCCGCCCTCCCTGCCCCCCCACCTGCACTCCCACCCTCCCCCTCGCCGTTGTTTTCCATCCCGCAAAAAAGGAAGAATTCTCATTCCTCCCTCCCTCCCCTTCTCTCTATCTCAAACTCCCTCCCAGCTCCTCTCCCCTAAGACACTATTCCCCACCCACCCCTTCCCCGCGCGCGTCCCATTCCACTTGTGTGACTCGCAGGACTTCTCGAGGAGGATCCCACCCCACTCCCTCTCCCCCCTTCTCACTCCCTTTATTCTCATCCCACCCTCTCACCTCCTCGCCGACTCCGGAGCGGGAATTCCCGTGGGATTTTCTTCTTTAAACACAATGTGCTAGCGGCGAGGTATTCTTTTCCACTCTTTCCTATTTAGCATTCCACTCCGCTGCCGTCGGATCCAGGTTGTTGACCGAGAAAGAGAAAATGCTCTCGCTCTTAGCATTGCCTCGCGCCTCCTTGGTACGCCGAAACTCAGCGGGGGCGAACGCAGCTTGAAGAGGAGCGGAATAAAGGGTGGGATACCCAGAGACTTAACATTTCCTCGTCATTTATGTATTTTCTTTTATCCTTCGGTGTCAATGGGGGACGGAGCCCCCCCTAAGTGTTCCCTGACGGATATTTATATATAACACTTTTGAAATAATGCGCTCGTATACTTTTTAAAGCCGTCTGGAAAAATCTGGATGCGTTTAAAAAAATTAGGTCCTTATTGCAGGCGCCTCTGAATCCTTTACGGAGCGTTTGACCTTTCGGATATGAATCTGAAATTCCGGGGTAACATTCCGTGCAAAATTTCCTCCTCTTTTAAATTCTTGTTTTATGTTCATATTCGCTAATGGCGCTGAGCCTGGAACGGTTAGCGTAGGTTTTTTACAAGCCAAAACAAGAACTTCCTGTCTCCCCAAATATGTTCCATGTCCTGGAAAATCTCTTTCGTTCCGTGGCATTCCAGTTTTTTATAGCAGTAGTTTGATATAGACCAGTGCACGAGTTGTGTTTTTCATAAATCAATGAACACGGAGCATCTCAAGTGTACCTGTCCGAGGTGTTTGGCCTCGATGCCCAGCCATTGTGTTTCGTTTTCATATCTCTCGTGGTACCCTTAATCTTGAAGGAATAGTATTAAAGTACGTTCGTTCAGTCATAAATTTACTTATTATATTTTAATCTTTGGCTGATTGGCTAATCATTAGGTACTTTGCTTCAGCAAAACGGTTACTATAGCTATCGAATGAAGGATAACATTTGTAAATATACACTTGTGCTGTAAATTTAGGCTATCGTACTGATAGCGATAATATTCATATAGCGTTGACGTTGGGCAAGCTCTTAGCTTTTGACTAGTTTTCATTAGCTTTTTTGTAAAAATGAGTCCAGACTGCATGCTTGTCGTTGAAAGAACTTGGATCAGTTTGATGTTTACTTCAAATCCAGTCAAAATTATTATCGAAGCCTTTCGCTTCAATTTTATTGCCCTCAGGCTGAGAACACACTCTGCATGCAATTCATCATGCCCTATAAACGCATTATCCCTGAGTACAACTTATAAGGTAAAGTACTTTAAGTATAAATGACAAATTTTTTATCTTTTTAATCTGAAAAAATCTAGTTTTCTAGGAAGTAATTTCCTTAATTCTCTGTTTTTCATTGTAATATTCCCTTGGAAGTTTCTGCCTTGTAATTCATGACCAATTGTTTCTTCATCGAACATTTACCCTAATATGTCACTCAAAGTGATTATATGGGCTAACATACTACCTAGTATGCATTTGCTAGTCAAGAAAAACTTTATTACTCTATTATTTTAATCTATTCAATTATCTCTACTGTTAATTGCGTCAATCGCCTAGGATTCTAGCGGAAAGAAGGAATTCCTATCCTTAAAATGTATTTGTATTCCAAACTGTGTCATTGCATATTCATCACACTTTTGAGAATTAATTAAATATCCGCACATAATTCATACTTGAATAAATTAAATAAATCATCTATGGTAAAGGAGTATTTGATTGCGGAATAGTCATCCGTAATTTTTGAACGATAGTTATATATTCGTGTTATTTTTTGTTTTCATAGCGTCGAATAAAATTTCTAGAGGTCAAATAAAACTGTTTTCACTTTCCTCTTCTCTTCTTTGACAAGCCAAGAGGTCAAATGTGTACATTCAATTCTCTGTGATGGTAGCCTTACGTTTAGAAGCATTCGCGTGTGTTGTTCAATTCAGATGGTGTCCAGCATAGGGTATTTCATTTACGTTACAAACTCCTTCCACCCTTTCCTTACATGCGTGACTTTTATGGGGCTTTTATGACTCAGTTCTCAAGAAAATCTAGCCTATAAACCCTTAAACGATATTGGCTGTCTGAAAAGTGGGAATCATGGGACGCGCTGCAGTCCTTAGTGTCATTTCATATGCCTAACTTCTTTCCTTCGTTATGCAGATTTCGTTTCAATCCATTTTCCCATTCTAGATCCAATATATTCAGAGAAAAGTATCTTTTACGACCTTTGTTGAGTTCATATCATGTCCATGAAGATCAGTCCTCAGTAATAGAGGAAGAAAATTCAATTTCTGTAGAGTTCGGCTTTCACAAAATCAAACTTTAACTCGGAATTCGCATCGACCTTAATGGAAAATTTATTTTCGCGCAAATACGCCATGAGTGGAAAAGGCACGTAGCTTCATTTTATGGAACGATTTAAATGTTTTTTTTTTTTAATGATTGAAATAAAAACTATTAATTGGTAGGTGAGATAACGGGATGTGCCTCTGTGTTTAACGCACCGATGAAGGCGCAAATTGTGACTCGTATTTTTTTTAATTGACCAATCGCTTACACTTACTGAGCTTCAATTTTTTTCCGTGAGGTAATATTATTAAAATTAAAAAAAAATATTGCCCAACGCGGTGCGTCACACTCCATCGGAAACGTTGTATGTGTCAATGAAAATGTACATTGAGTTCAGTCGTCTAATGGATAAATAATGGTGGGTAGTCATCACAGTTTCCATAATCAATTTATTGATTCAAATTCGCAGCGCATTTAATTAAAACCATTTAATAATTTTCAGAGTTTTTATGCCAAACGCCTACGTCCGTTTCATTTCCGATGCCGAGCCGCTCGCTGGATGTTTCCCTTTCCATTCCCTTTGTCTTCATTCCCCTCATCCCACCTCTCTCTACTAATTTGCTCGCTCTTGGCACCTGGGTAATCTTTTTATTTGTTGACGAAGAGCATAATTTACTTTAGTCTCCACATCACTCATTTACACTTCCTTTCGTATTCCTTTGTGTTTCATCATTCGTTTCCTCCTTTCGTTTCAAGTAATTCTCTTGTTTTTTCCCTCCGTTTTTTTTGTCTTTGTTCGTCTGATGTCTGAGGCAAATGCTGATATAAGTACGGAAGAGAGTTGTGGACTATGAAATATTATTAATGCGGTGTAAATATGGTGTGAAACCTTTTCACGAGGACGAATTTTCCTCCGGTGAAAAGTATTTCCGTTTATTAGTAAGCATCTAATCTTTCATTTAATCGGAAAACTACACCATATGTGCCTATTCGACCAGGAATCTTATGGTCTTAGGTTAGCACATCAATTTTCACCTTGGCATGATTAGATTGCACATTATCTTAGGTAGTATATTCAGCCTTTAGTTCTCAGTCCCAAGTTTTGATTCGTGTGCAGATGCAAAATGCAGATTTCTAATCCTAAATATTATTACGTAGAGATGGTTGTTTTCATGGTGTACTGTCGCGTTTGTCCATTGCCCTGCAATACAGACAAAAGAAACCCCTACGTTACAGGAGGCATCTTCAGGTCAGTTAAATGGACAAAGCGGCAGTACACCCGACAAGTATCTTAAATAGACCAGCGCCGTGAAAGCCTACTGTCATTGCCGCTAGTTACTATGAGGGAAAATGCCAGGGAGTGAATCATCAATTGACGTACTCTAGATACATGCCACTAAAGTAATTGATTCACTGACTCGTTGATACCACGTTTGATGTTCGAAGCCATCCAGGTTGATAGCGTAATACATTGTATTTTACGTAGTTGTAGCTCATCTTCATTGGTCAGCAATCTTAAGATTGGTTTCACGCAGCCCTCCACTCGATTATCCTATCGGCCAACCTCTTCTTATCGATGTATAATTGTAGCTAATGAAGTCGAAAAGGAAAAAAATACTCGAAAAGTTTGCTTGTTGTGAAAAATTGTGCTTTCAGGCCACAGCACCGTAAGACATAAGTGTTCGCTTCCAATAGAAATGGGCATTTAATCAGCGGAGCGAAGTACTTAGCTTCTTCAAAACAAAACATGGTGTTTCAGGAAATGATTTTATCCACCGGTATTCATTATGCGACCCTAAGTTAGGACATTAAGAAACCTATCTTAAATGCATGTAAAGCCATTTCCATTGCGTAAAACTGCACTCTTATGTATTAATTTACTTCCATTAATTGTTGTGCGGGGAAAGTGATGTATTTATAAGCAATTCCACTAGCAAGTGACTGAATCAGACGTTAATGAAGTAAAGTATCAGCCAGTCACAGTCAGTTGACCTGCTCAGAGAAAGCAGTGAGTAAAAATTTTACTCCTTATAATACTCCTAAGGTTGTCCTAATACTCCTATAGTTGTCTATCAAGCTTTGCACCGAGAAATTCCCAATCATACTTTGGGTTTTTTTTAGGCTGGATTACTCCAACATACATTCATATGCTCTCGTGCGTACCACCGTTCGAAAAACGGCCAATAACTGGCCTCGGAAGTTCATCTCGCACGCTTCCGTCCAAATCTTTTGGATCGATTTTTTCCGGAATCCACTATTTTTCCCTCTTTCTCTCTCCACCCCAATGCTGACATTGGGAGGGAGGGAGAGAGAGAGGAGCAGATAAAGGGAATGATCGCACAGAACTCCCCAGATCCGTCGAGCGACGCGTCCGTGAATCTCCTCCCCGTTCTGACGCGTGACTGTGGAACCTTTTGTGGAACTCCCGGTTCAGTTTATTCAGATCCGCACCGGGTTTACCTTGATCCCGAGCATTTGTTGTCCTCCGTGGAAGTTTCGGGAGCACCGGGTTTTCTTTGCGCGACCGTCATCCATCTTCCGTCTCGTTCGGACTCGGCTGAGTGTTTGCCATCATCCGCCGAAGAATTCAATCACTAAACTAAACATCACTAAACCAGAAAGTAAACGGAAACCGGTGGGATTGTGTACACTGGGAAAGCCCTTCCCCCCATCCCCCTCCACACTCTCCTCCCCGTCCTCCTTCCACTCGGGCGAAGGGGGCGAGTTGTCGGGGGGAGGTGGAGGACGTGGGGGCTGAGATTTCGGATTTCCCCTCGCGTTAATTACGGAGCGACTGGGGAAAGATTGGCTCCACTGGTGTGCGGAGGATGGATCTCTCCCTTCCGAACGGGGTATATTACGCGCCTCCCGAGTCTTTCCCCACCAGCATTTCAACGTTCGATTTCTCCCCCTCCCCTTCCCCCGCTTACCAATTCGAGTTCCGAGCGAGAATCGGGAGGCAAGGATTCGATGGTGGAAATGAATAGGCCACATCATCGGAGAGGCCACATTCAAGTCGTTCCCCGACGACTTCCCGCACGCCTTTCACCCTTTGCCTTTCCGGGTGAGAGTTTGTTAGTGCGTGCACTGCCTCCCCGTCATGACTGGGAACCCTGGCCAGAAATTCAACGCGGAGCGTGGGTGGAGGAAAGGGTTGAGCCGGGGAGGGCAAACACGAAACGGCTGCTGCCTGCTCGTTCCCCTCGCTCGCTTGCTGCCTTGGGGCTGCAGCCTCCAAATGCTCAGCGGTTGCCATAGTTTCAGACGCTCTTGGCTCACTCGCGGAAGGGAAACTCTTGTGAAGTAGTTGGCTGTTGTCATGCCGACGACCCCGCCTCTCCCAATCCCATCTTGCGCACCTCGTGGCGTGCCGGGGGTGGGGGGCAAGGGGTGTAGGGCTAGGAAAGGGAGAAGGCCTCCCCCCGAAGCAGTAACCGGCGGAGAGAGATGGGGCATAAAAGATATTCCTTGAGGCCACCACGCACTTTTCTTTGTATGATTTTATGTGCCTGTTATATCGTACCCTTCCTTGGGCCTTTTTTTATGATCTCCGACGCGGTCCGTATAGAATGTTATTACTTAACGTTGTGTTGAAAAGGGGTAGTGCACTTCCCCCCAAATACCGAGCTGTTTGAGGTTGATCGGAAATACATTTTCACGGTACTGCGACTCCGGTTTGATTTAAATGGGTTCTTCGTCCAATGTTCTTGGAAACATTTATGTGCTATAAACGCCCTTTTCGACGTTCTTCATTTCTTCTCTTCAGCATTCAGAAAGAATATTCACTTCTATAATCTCCTCCATTCGTTTTAATGATCGTATTTGTCAGTATCCCGGGTGTTGGTGATCATCAGAACCTAGTAGGGTCATCGTTATTAATTTTAATTTTAAATAATTAATTTTATCGATTGATTATTTTCAATGAAACATTGTTTCATTTCGGTGCTATCAGACTTAGGGATTAATGAGAATAAAATAATTGGAAACTATTTCCAACTGACTTAGGCCGAACTATTGAACGAAACAAGGACTTATTTTATTGGCACTCCATTACGAAGTTGTCCGCGTTGACCAAATAAATATTTATCTCTGTTACCTGTTGCCCATTTTTTTTACAAATTTCGCATCAGAACGTTCTCTCATTCATTAATCAAATTCATCCTCTGCCAAACGTTGTCTCGTACATTTAATGAAAAATTTCATTTTTCAACGTCACCACCACGCTTTTGCTTCATGTTTCAGGATGTTTACGCACTTTATTCCTGCGTTAAAGTGGCAAAGTTATTCATTTTTTTGCATCTCTGCAAAAGCAAATTGATGTCATTTATTGGTAAACAAGAGTGCGTGAAAGAATCCCACTTTTTCCCTGAATAAGTTTGTTTTATAAATTTGTTCTCGCCTTGCACGCGCTAATTGCTTCAACCTTTCCCGTGCCCTGCTGTCGCAATCTCTTTCTCGTCAATTATTCAGGCATAACACCCAGAATAGCGGCTCTGATTCTGTGGCATTTGCGCGTGTCATAGCGAATAATGGGACATTCTGAGCTCTATTTTAAATTCTCAATCATATTCGGCATTCGCTCATTTTCCATCATCGGTTGAGGAAGCCACAAAACCAATCCCTAGATGATATGAAACCTTTTTAAATGCTTTATGTGGAATGAATCTTTCGGGGAGGAGAAATTTCTTTTAACCTTTTAAATTTCCTATGCTATGACGTGTATTTAAATCGAATTAAATGTTGAATACTATACCATTCGCAAAGGGAATGTACTACTCTTTGGATGCTTAATTTCGTTTCCTCTAATTGAATATTATGCGCTGGGGCGATTGGATAACTAAATGATTTTTCTAGCTGAAATATTCTATATTTGTTTGCAACGGGAATCCGGAATTTCTGACGATTTTTCAGTCTTTCTCCTTCCGTTGATGACTCGTACCAAGTATTTGAAATAGAACTTTCAAAAATATTCCCATTATAATGTGGCAGCGTTAAGAAGTCAGGGTTTTAAGAATCCTTTTGTCACTGAAGCTCTGATGGCCTATGTCTGTTTGGGAGTCATTCAAAGAAACTCTCCTATATAGTTCTGGTCGTTATCGGATCGCTAGTTTTGTTAGTATTCAATTCGAGATACCGAATGTCTTTATGGCAGTAAAATGAAAACGTTCATCTAATTTTTCTATGAAATTTTCCTTTAAATAACCAGCGCATCGCAGATTTCATTTGCCTTAGTTGTTCGCGCAGCACTTATTATTTTCATTTGAACTTCATAATCCTTGGCTTTTATGTTTTGATGTTTACATCTATATGTAACGAGTACCCTGCATAGCTACCCAGAGGGTGCATGGCAGGGGATGAATACATTATATACATTACGTGCATGCACTAACACTTACAATATGCTGAATTGGTGATTACTATTTATATCATGCAGAGAAGACACTACAAGCTCACCTTTGGCCCTGCATCCAAGAAGATTGTTGAGAGAAACTGAAGTCGTGTATTGTATATATACATATATATTTTAGTGATATACAGGTACCAATGCAATTTATTTGAAGATCGTTGCATTATTTGTACTATAGCTCAGCATTTGCGGATTTCCGATGCCTAAGTTTGCGTACCCTACTGGTCTAACCGTGAATGCTATTATTGCAGCGTTCAGTGCAAAGCCTTCATTTCAAAGAGAGATACTATTTTTCATTACTTAATCACCATAGGGCACCATGAACTGTTAAATTAGCCGAAAGAGCTAAATTCAGCAGGCAACATCAATCGCACAGTTTCGAAACAACATCATTCGTCTTTTCGGACCTTGAATTGTGGAGAAGTTTAATTTCCCTGAATAAATCTTCGCCTCATGCCTTGATTTTAATTGCTTGCGCTGAGGGTAAAGTGTTCATCTTTCAATCATCGGGGGTAATTGCACAACATCCTTTCTGGCAGTGGTCCTTTGCTTGCGACGTGAAAACATTGGCTACCCCGGTCCTCCACTGTGACCCCGAGTGTTCAGACGACCCCTCGTGCCAAAGGTCCCTGCTGGAATGCGATAAAATTTTTCAAACGTTCCAGACCTACGTTGGCACAAAGGCCGCACTGCCCTCAACCCTCCACGCACGGAGGGTGGTGCATTGTGTCGGCAGGGTTGGGAAAGGCAGGAGGGCAATTTTTGCGGGAACTGCGCGGAGGCGGGAGTGAAAGGCGAACGGAATCCCGTATGTTTTGTTTGCGAAAGGACTGCTCCCTTTGGATTCCGTGGCGTAATTTAGGGACGGAACGAACTTCAGAAAACGTTACCGCCACCCCCGCAGCGTGTACTACCAGCAGTGTGACTCTTGAGCCTTTAGTGGGGTCGAAAATTGGCAAAGAGAGAGAGAGAAGGCCGGAAATGTTGCGTGGGGGTGGAGGTTGGGTGCGTGCGTGCGTGCGTTCGAGTCGGGGGTGTGGGAATGGCCACCAGGGAGAGCGAAAGGGTACCGACTGACGGGAGAGTGTGAAGGGGTGGCCTGAAGGACCTCTTCGACCGCCAGAGAATCGAGGCCGGAGAGTTGTGTGGGGAGATACGTGGCAATGGAGTTTCAGGTTTCACCGGATCGAAGGGGAGATCTCACGGCCGTCATAAGGGAAGAGACGTAAAGAGTATGGGCCAGGGACGAATTTTTTTTACCTCTTCCATTTTTATGTCCTCCGATCGAATGGAGCGAGAACGGAAACTGCGCGGTTGGCACTCCCTGGGATCCGGACGATTAGGGTCCGTCGAGCTTGTACAGCCGAGTGAAAAGTTTCCAGCATCTCTCCTCTCTTCCCCTCCCCTCCCTCCCCCCTCCCCACGCCCTCTTCACGCCGACCTAGGCATCTAATCTCACCCTCATTACAAAAGTCGATATCGCGGACCTTAATAAAGTAAATGACTGTCGAAACCTGACTCGGCCGAAGGTGGCTTGAGCTGACTCCGGCATAAAAAGGAAGAGCCGCTTCAATTTCAACCCGGAGGCGATTTTGAATGATGGGTGTGTGGGATTTATCGAGAATTGAGCTCGCCGGCGAGTCTGATGAGTCATTCACATGAATGTGTGGATAGAAGCTCTCTTTCCGACGCAGCCACTAGCTAGGAAAAATGTGGCAATGATAGAATCACAGCATTCGCTGTCTTTGAATGCTGGACTTCAGGTGGGAGGAACATCTGTGCCACTGATATTCTCACGATTTCAATTTTGTTGAACTCCAGCCAATATCTACTCTAGTTTTTTTCTATAGGTTAATTTGACAGGAATGTATTTATCATTTATACTTATATCCGACAACCACTATGAAGTTCATTAATTTCCCACTAGTAATATAAGTAATTAATCCTCAATTTTTGTGCTACAATTACTTCTGGCTTTTTTGTGTTTATCTGGGGTAATTTAGCCTGGTTAAATTAGCAATAAAATGCGAATGAATAGATGGATTTGACATTCAAATTATCCGATTGAATTTTGTTCCCCGTTAGAGAATAATTTTAAGCATAGGAGAAAATTGCATCATACATCTGACGTTAGAACGGATGAAACGCACTAGAATAATGCAGCAGAACAATGTTGACTTTACCTGCACTAACGTCTGGAGTTTTAAAACGGCGTCTAACTAACATACAGTCATTCTCTGTTATGGCATTAATGTCCCAGATAGGATATGAACCCGTGATCATAGGGTTGCAAGCTCGAATGCCAGGAAAATACTGATCTAACTTCCGGGTGTGGCAATGGAAATTATTTTCAGACTCCTCGTATCGCTGCACAATTTCGTCATGTTTATCAAATAATTTTGGCATAAATTTCCCCCTTTTTCTTTCATCCTCTTCCCAAACTATGAGTTCAAAAATGCCGAGTCAAATTTATGAGTCCATATAAATTTGATTAATCTGACTAAAATTTTACTAACTACGATTCTGAATAAACTTTGATTCGATTGATTGTATTCTAAATAGTACCTCTGAGTTACTCGGGTCGCTTTTATTTTTATTTAATTAAATTTCATAAAACCTCAACGCTTCATGATGTTGAAAATGCAATAATTTGCCAGAAAAAAAATCTATTGATCCTCGTAATCGGAGTACTTCCGGCATTTGCGTTCGATTCCAGTAAGTGGTGACGCAATATTCGCTTGACTCAAGTGACTTCGATTCAATTCAATCGAGTGCGGTCATCGGAGAGCTCGCGCCGAGCGTTTGAAAGCTAAGTCGCAGGTAAGGGACTGTGTTCTCGCCTCAGGGACGTCCTTTGTGTGCATGGCTTTCCGAATGAAACCGCAGTATTTCAAGCGCAGACACAGAGGGAAGGAACGCGGCGTACTGAGTGCAGGAATCGCTGCCTGAGGAACTGTCGTAAACAAAACCTAATCTTATATTTGCCTAAGCTTAACAATGACAGTTCATACCGGCCTACATCAAGCGGTATTTTTTTCTTCTTCTTGTTTGAGAGGATCACATCTCGTGCTCGCGAAACATTTCTTGCTAAGTGGATTGCCAGGAATTTTTCCTTCAGGCAAGCTCTTCAAAAATCTAATCTCGTTTTAAACACCATATATTGATGAATCATTTGATCGTTATCTTTCCTCCAAATCTTCATCTTGCTATGCAGTCACATCGCGTTTTCAGGTAGAAGTTTATGCTACAATATCCGTCTTGCTTATCGTTCCCTTTTCTAAATAACAAATCAATGTTGCTCTATCTTGAAACTGCTCCTTTTTAAGAGAGATTAAGTTGTCCACAAAATTTTATGACTAAATTTTCTCTGCACCACGCGTTCCATTAATTTAGAAGGTAATTATAGCTGAAGGAAACTATCGAGGCAAAGTCCCTGAACGATATAAAATGCGATTGAGGAGATTTCTTTTAAGTTGTGATATATTTATACTACTAACCGGAGTTCAATGAAATTGCCATAAAATTGAGGGCGTTTTAAAATTCATTCAATTCATTCATGTCAGCCGTTGAATATTCTTTTCTTGGAAGATTCCGTGCATGACGTCGAATCTTTTTTATGACAAGCAGCACACCTGAAGTGAGCCATTTTCGAGCTCATGAAAAATAACACGTAGAAGACGTAAAAATAACACGCTTCAATGCATTTTCAGATGCATCTTGAGGTAAATCCCTGTTCCATACCTCGAGCCATCATTCTCGTTATTGACTTCAAGTTTTACCTTCGTGGATCTCAGCTTTCATTAAAGACCCATCATAGTCTCGTTCAAAAATGCCTTACCGTACTTCCTAATGAATATGGATGAAGTGACTTTACTTCTAATTGTCTTCCAATTACGACACCTGAGCTAGTTTCTTCTTGTTTTGCCATTAATTTGAGGCTCATTTCACACCATTCAGCATTGTGGAAGAATGGAATTTGCCATTAAATAAGCCATCCTGCTATTTGAATCTAAATGCACTGACTTTATATGGTTTCCTTCACGCTATAAGGTAATAATGGTTAGACAAAAACGAATAAGCGAAGAAAATTCGTATCATACGTTATTGATGATGTAGTAATATTGGAACGGAGATGCTTGAAAAGACTGCTAAATAATGTAGTGGTGAAAACACAAGCCTAAAACGCCAATAAGGATCTAAATGAAAGGCGAGATGTATTCTTGGAAAGAGATTAAGTGTAGAGTATATGTAATCACCCTAGCAATAACGGAACATTGATAGCTGAGAAGTTGGTTTGGAAACTTATGTTGAACTTCATTAATTTTCTCATTCATTATCTCCTTATTCATGTACCCTGTTCATTATTTCTCAAACAAAGGCAGAAGTGACACATGAGCTGCAAAGGATAAAATAAAGGGTTGTTAACTCCAGAATATTGCATGAAACGTGGCTGCGCTTAGGGTGGAAAATCTATTAATTGATAGATAATAAGAAAGTCCTTGCAAGGTACGGATTGTAAAAATGTGATGGATATAGAGCGGTCATTAGTGAAATGATAACTGTAGATTTATGGGAATATGGCCAACTGAAGGTAACTTCAGTAATGACTAGGTGATGCGTTTAATGGTATTTAGCAGTGCGAATATATGAATAGTGCTGGTAAAGATTACGACACGTCCAAAAAAATTTATCATAATCCATGAATCTATGCCTTATTTAAATCAGGAGATGCAGTGATTGATAATGTATGCGATGGGCTCGAGGCTAGAATAACTAATTTTTCTAGAAGTGAACGCTTGGGTATTGGATACTGTGAAGTTATGCATGAAGAGGGAGTATAGTTAGGCGGAGAAATTAATAGTCATGGGTGATTAGCACAGTTTTAACTCTATTAGGCTCGTAGGCACGCGCAGGGAATGTGGGTAAAAACAGCTATATTATACCATAGCTCGTCAAGATTTAGGAAGGGCTAATAAGAATCTCATTGTTTTCCCATGGTGAATATGGTTTGAGACCAAAAAATTGTGTCAGTGAAACTTTGCGTAAGGTTCAAAGAAATTAAAAGGGAAAGGAAGGTACGGGGATGGAAAGTAGAAGCTTTCGAATGGACAAATATGAGAGAATGTGATGACTTTGTTAATGAATTTTTGAGAGAAGAAAAGAGAATGGAATATGGAGATGGTGAGGGCAGAATTGACAGTTGAGGAATAAAAAGAAATGACAAAATATCTTTGTGAATGGAAGACCTAGGAAACTTTACATCGTGACAGTAAAAATTCGAAGGATGCTAGAGAAAAGAGACGAGAATTGCATAAATTCGGTGTTGGATAAATAAATGTCTCAGGGTTAAATATAGAACTTAGGCGAGAATCAAATAAAGCAAGGAAATTACGCTTAATAGAATAGTTGGATGCTTTGGGAATAACACAGTAGCAGGGTAAAGTTGATGCACTATTCCGGAAAGTAAAGAATTGTCTACAGGCGCTAGTTGTAAAGCAAAATTGAACAAAATATCGAACGAAATAGTGCCATCGATTAAATTCTATGGGCGTAGATGAACTACAAGATATACTACTCGTAGATACCGAAATAGCGCTATAGGGAAAATAAGAAGAGTAATTCTCCCAGAATTTAATGTATTCCGGGAGAATTGTTCAGTAATACTCAAATTAAATGGAAAAACCTTAAATACTAAAGAAAAGGTATCCAGTATTTGTAATTAAATACCGGTAATAGTTCACGGAAAAACTCTGGAAGACCTGATTTAAAGGAGTCGCCTGATTGAAAATCATGAGATTAATCATCTTACACTAAATTCTACGAATGATAACTGATTATTATTATTATGAGAGAGTACACTTTTTTGGATTTCCTGGTGCTTCAAATGCTTACTTTATACCCCCATAAACTCCCTTCCACCTCTCGGTAAAGTTTCACTCATGCGGTCGGGATAAAATGTCGCGGTTTGGTCGCTTCAATGAAAGCGTCGGTTCTGCATTTTGAATAGGGAAGGCGCGCGCTCCCTTGAGCTCTCCGGGAAAAGTCTCAGCCACCCCCGAAATGAGTGAACCATAGGAGGGAGCCGAGTCTTCCCCGAGAAGGGAAAAGAATAACAGGAGCGAGGAAGGTGACTGAGCTCTGGTTTAAGCCCCGGCTCCGCGGAGTGAAACCTCGAATATCCGGAGGGGAGAGGCACGCCGTGTATCATCCAGCCTTAATAAGCATCAGTGGGTCTTACTACAGCGGCGCGCCCGCCGCACCACACCGCGTCTCCGTAAGGCGCGGGCGTGGCTCTGGGCGTGTGCGGCTGCGGCGAGGGGCGGGTGCAGGTGGGGAGGATGCGTGAGGGGCCTGCCCCTCTCTCTCTCTTCTCCGACACTTCGGCGCGGCTCATAAAAGTGTGCGGGAGGGCTCCGGAGGGACCACGGGGAAGAGGATCCCGAAATTAAGAGGAAGATTAAGACGCTGGCGGTAGAGGGTTCCGAGTGGAACCTGAAGGAGGGCTTCTTCATCTCGGGGCGCCCGTCTTGATTGGGGGAGGCGGGTCGATCGGCGGTAGAGTGCCTCGGCAGTTTGGCGTTTGGGCTGAAATGACAGCGAGGGAGGATTTGCCCGGGGTGCACCTCCACTCTTATGTACTCCGGCTCTCACCCCCCACTTGAGCCCGGTTTGTGCTTCCGCTGAAGTTGGGTCGCGCAAAATGTTTTTCGAAGGCCGTTCTTGTGGGCCATTTCGGTGGTGGGATCCCTGGGAATTTTTCTTTCCCTCAAATTTTCCTGATTTTTTCCATTTAGTTGTGAAAATATTTAAGTTAGAGCGGAGGTTTCCCCGTACCTTCCCGCCACCCATATTGGTAAGATCCTGGGAATTTCAATAGCTTTTATTAAAGTTGCTGAGAAAAATGAACCAAATCCGCATGAATTCCCAATATTTTCATTCTGTACCTTTTCAGGCGAAGACTTTGTTATCGTTGCCTTTGATTACATTCTTAAAAGATGACCACACTCAAACGTTTTTTTATCACAAACGGGACTGTTGAACAATGCTCTTTATTTTCCTTGTGGCATCTCGTAGGGAAAGTGACCCGGTGTAATTTTATTAGAGGATTACTATCATGCAGAGGCAATCCCGGTGTTAGAATCGTTAGATTATTTCTGCATTTAGAGTGGCTCAAGTATATTCAAAGAGAAGCTATTGTAGAGCTTAAAGAATGTGGAGTCAATCATCGCGGAGGATGGGTTATCTATAATCTCCGACCTCTTTCATCCCAATGGAATGCTTGGTGACATGTTGCTTCATTCTCATGCAAGTCATGTAGAGAAAAAAACCCTCCGTAATTTTTGATGAAACAAGAATGCGATGACGATGGATTTTTTGGCCAGTATGAACCCAGGGTCAATCGATAATCCCAAGAGATGGGTCTTCGCAGCCATTCCACTGTGGAAACAGGTGTGCGCCGCCATTGATGTGCCAAAATTACATTTTTTGCTATAGCACAAAGGTCAAAAATTGATGATTTTAGCATTATCATAAAGTGTCATGTAATCTTTGCCCCATGATTAATTAGATTTCACCATTACTTTAATCGATTGAGCACATTAAATTCGTCCGGAACACGTAAAAAAGGATTCGCATTAAATGAGAAAAGGTTAAAAACCTGTACTTACATTTGAAGCGTTGGCAGAGCTGAATGAAATGCTGTTTTCACGTTGAGTATCGATGTTTATTATTACAACTCTTCATACAGGACTGCCGCGAGTGGCAGGAGAAGCTGTTTTTATACATGTGGCGAGGAAGGCGGAGGCGTCTGGAACGCCACTCCAGAATTCTATAGAACGATGTAGAAATGTCCCACAAAATTTGCAAAAAAAAACATTCGCCGGCACCGAAACCTGAACGCGGGCCCGCATTGAAGGCGAGTGCGGATGCATTGGGCCAACGCGACAGCTGTGATACGGGGAGTATCGCCACACCTTCTTTATACATGAAAACGGCCCCTACGCATATATCCGTAGATGCCGCCTCACATGCCGGCAATTTGAACCATCCATTCTGGCGTTTTCTGACAGAAACTGTATGTTTTTCAATAAGAAATCATATTAGAATCACAAGCAACATCAATAAAAAATGAAAATATACGAGAGCAAATGCAGATAACCTTTCCACTTGCTTCAGGATTGCTAGATAATTAGTTTTGTTTACATTTATCACCATCGGTATCAACTGATTTCCTCCTTTCTGATGGCTCCTATGGTAAAATAAAAAATCTGGTCCCACTCTTCAGCGTACGAGAGCTATTCGAAGCGGCAAAAATAGGGATGTGCAAGGTTTTTTCACCAATAATTCCAGATTTGAAGAGAATCACCATTACAACGCTTATGGAGACCACAAGAAATTGATCACATTTATGGCGGTTGTTATTGTTGTTGCGAAGACTTGTCTCGAAGGGCAAGATCATCGATATCTATCGATGTTGTTATGAACCAAGCTATACGTATACGGTAGTGCCATGTATAACATAGTCGACAAGAGAACTTACGTCCCGAAAATTAGTACGTATTTTATAGCAATGTTACCCGGAATGCCATTCGTTCAAATTCTTCTAACCAGTTTAAAGCGAAATATATGTCTTCAGTACAAATACCGATCGACAGAGGTGGTTGTTATTAAGAAAGGGGACAGAGATAATGGCCAATAAAGGTTGTAAGGGCTGTATTTCGTGGATTAGACGTTTCCGTCTCTTTGATGTTGGGACCCACGTAAATTGCTTGCTAAAAATATATAACCTGATAGTTGAAATAGAGAAAAAAGAGCAGTTGTGACTGTGTGTTCATCAATGAATACCCCTCGCGTCTCCTATAGACACGCGAGGGGTATTCATTCGTACTCACACGCCAGAGTGAGTGGGCAGAAGAAGCTGAACTCCCACGATATTGTCTTGAAAATTCGCGCCCCCTGCTCTTCATGAAATAGTACGATATGCCGTGTATTGAACCTATCTATCCTATCACCGCCACCGCCGCAAATTCAGCAAAGGTGTTAAATCCCTTTATCCCCGTTTAATGAGAATTTTAACCGGATGTACCCGTGCAAAAAGATGTGCACGTGTCGGAGGTTAAGGCTCACGCAGCCGAACGTTATCTTCGAAATCCCCCACTATTTCAGGATACCGCAAAAAGCTCTCTGTGATGCGTTGTGAAGGGCAAAACTGTAATAGCTGAATAAAATTGGGTACTGACATGCCGAACGACAGAGAATGTCTTCCAAGAAGAGCGAACTGCTCATAGTACGAAGTTATTAAATTAAATTGAATTAAATTAATCTTTCATGTAAAATATTTCACGTACGTTGCGCTGATCACTTTTAACTGCATTTTTCTTACATCATTCTTAACCAATGTGGAACAAGGTTAGCCAAAGTGGTCCTGAAGTTCCTGAACACAAGACATGTATTGCTTCAACTAGTAATGCAGTTCCTAGCAGTCACATTGTTAGCAACATTATACTGGTTCAAAGTTTCACAAATTTGATTAAATTCAGTATGGTTAAATACTGAACATCCCGAAAATCTAAATGTAAATAGGTTACGAGTACACTCGTACATTATATTTAGGTTTAATACACATCCTGCGATTTTTTACTTTTATGTTTTCTATGTCTTTTATGTTTTATGCATCCAGTATATGTTCCTCGATGGAGATATTTTGTAAGTCCTGCAAATACTACTGCTGCTGTTCGGTGACCTGTTATCTAACACGATCTTTCGCTTGCAATCATCAAAACCCAATTTGCGTAATTGATAATGATAAATTATTGGAAAGAGTTAGCAAAAAGTAATAAAGCATTTAAAATTCAAGTAATTGTGACAGTAACTGTTTTGAGTGATACTTTGCATCTTTGTTCCTCAGTGTTTTATTCACTATATTGGTCCTATTCTTTTCATAGACTCATCATAAGTCGAAATACTTACCTATTCCCTATTAGCATCAATAATCGATTATCAGGGTTGTTGCATCGTGCTGAGTTTAACTTGCAAATTGAAGTACAGTATTGCATTTATTTTAATGGAATTGTTATTACAACAGCAATCCGTTCAGCTGTTAATCGTACCCTTAAAGCAAGCCACACCCTGCTCTAATAACTGGTCCTGAGAAAACAGGACCCGAGACTCGGATATATCGATAAGTTTGGCGTAATGGTGAGTCAAATTCATACTTAAGGGTAAGAGGTGGCATCCATTCAGAATGTCGCAGATGGTTTTTGTACATATTGATGGAATTCACAGATTGGGCATAGTCATCTCTGGAGCTTAAACAAAGGACCTCTGGCTGTTTTTCGTGGGTTTACCCTCTAAGCCACACAGTCTATGTGGAAGCCATTTGAGCCCTCTGATTTGGTGTTTATAAATATTTACATTTAAATTAGCCTATTCGTTGAAAGTAAGTGAGGTGAAGAAAGATTTGGTCATTAAAAATGGGAGATACTCAAAAATAAGGGAATGCACTTCATGCTGCCGTGACAGACAGAAACATAGAAAGATATTAGACAGGAATTTGTAAAGCATAGCGCTATGTGATTCGCAAACATACTATTATAAAAAAGGAGCACTCATACAGAAAGCGTAATTCCTACATACCACTCCTCGTCCTCTTTGGAAGATGTGAGATGAGAAAAAATTGCCTTAGAAGGGATGTGAAGTGAAAGACCAGCGAAGTAAAAGTGACTGAGGCTGGCGAGATATAGTGTAAAAAATTGCTATTATAAAAAAGGAGCACTCATACAGAAAGCGCAATTCCTACATACCACTCCTCGTCCTCTTTGGAAGAAATGAGATGAGAAAAAATTGCCTTAGAAGGGATGTGAAGTGAAAGACCAACGAAGTAAAAGTGACTGAGGCTGGCGAGATATAGTGTAAAGAATACATATTGACAATGATACAAAGTGGCACTTTTCCAAAAGGTTTAATAACGGTACGACACGTTTCAAACGTTAAACTAGGTATGTACATGAAGGTGACCTAGCGGTTGAAACGTCGACCGACATTAAACCTGGTGGAAAAAGTGCCATCTTGTTATAATGTCACCAATGAAGAAGTCCCAAATGTAGATTGGTTTGATGGAGAGAGAAAGATGTTTGGGAAAACTCAGCGGAGTTTAAAAAGTGGATGGAAAAGATATTGAACGGAAAAGAGATGGGTAAGCTGTGAGTGATTGAGTGGGGTAATCGGGAATGAGAGAGGAGAAAATAATTGAAATGACCGAACCAGGATCATATCAACATGAGGTTGGTATAGTTTCGGAAATTCCTACTCAATGTCTCAAATAATTCCTAAGTGTTTAGATGTACGAGGTGATTTCTAGTTACCGACCTACGCCTTCATAACTCAGGTTACTCTACTTAAATAGCTAACGATGAATATAGTGAGATTATTCTATTCCTATCCACTCCACTTTTATCTTTCTAGAAACAAAATTGGGAAAGAGCTTTTCTCCATAGTGTAATTTTTGAATTTTATGGCAAAACATTCCCTTAAGTCCTGGCCTAATAATTCCCCATACACTTCTGAATACTAATGTTCTGGATTTAAAAAAAAAAAGCATTCGGGGAAAATGTATATTTTTGTCCTCGTCATGCATTGGCCACAAATATTAAAGTATTGAGAGACAAAATTGTCACGATATTGTAAGAGTGCTTTATGATATTAAAAGCGTTGCGATAAAATAACAACGATCTCAAAAAAATTCAATACACTTATCCCGAAAAATATTTTACTATTCTACTAACACAATTCTATTCATGTTTACATTTCTATTTCTGATTCTTCTATTTACAATCCTATTCGTGGTTTATCTCTGTGCGTTATCTACAAGTGGCATTCTGTGAAAACGCTGCGCCATTCTATACGACAGATAGTGGAAATAAACACATTTATTGTGAAAATTTAGCCCTCTATTACTTGTCCAGTGCTCCGAAATGTTCTTGATTAAATATTGAATTTGAGAGGTACGCCGGGGATTCAGCGTAATTTATAGTGACATAAAATTGACTGATTGGTTTAAATTATTGCCCGTGTTTCTGGAATTTGCTCTCAACAAGGCATTAGTTTATTATTTTCCTCGGACCGCAGGTGAAAAAAAAAATCCCGAAGCAATTAGGGAAAATGATTAATAACGAGTCGTTGTTGCCACCAGGAAATAAATTTCCTCCCATGTAACTCATTTGGCATGCTTAACCGCGATGCGTTACCAGGAACACATTCCATCTATTTTTCTCCTTCTACTCTCATGTAATTTCGAGATTATGTGCGTAGGATTTCGGTTATGCTTAAACGTGTAATTATTCATTCAATACGTATTCGTAGGAGACCATTCAATTCTTATTTCAGATGTTAAAGCATCGCCCAATTCGAGCATAGTTTCCCTCAGATATCGACCTGAAAAAATACCTGATCGTACTTCCGCTTCATCACAGTCGGTGAGCTCTGGTAATGCAGTTATGTCCAAGTCCGACGGGTTAATAACACGCGAAGTGTAGCCTAAACTCGCTTCGGAGCGAAAAGCCCTCAATTGGAAAGAAGCTATAATTAAACGTCGATAAAAAGATTGCGAGCGGTTGCAATATCAGTGGGATGTGGTGGGGAACCGTCTAAATATGTGATCAATGATGCGTCGAAATGCGAAAAAAATTGCGTATCGGCGAGCGCAGACAGATTGGATTCCCGTAATTAGTGGCCTTCAGCTTTTAAGATGGTGCACTAGCGGCGGTATCCAATTTGAGATAATCAATCGCCGCGAGGCCTCCGGATCGGGTCTTCATATTTAACGGCGCGGTCGCCGGGGAAAATCCCCATCCTCCTCCCCCGATAACAGAGTTTAATCCACCCACCCTCAACCCTCCGCCCGCCCATCCAATTTTATTTCATCGCCGCAGATATTTGGCACTTTGATATTTCATCCGGGACTTTCAAAGTAATTGATATCCGCAGGACGTGATCGGAAGCTTTCAATCACGCGAATGATGGGAGGAGGGAGGGAAAAAACGCGTATCCCACACGAGAAACACAAGCGTCGAGGGAGCTTGTCGGCGTAAAAAAATAAACACTTCATTTTTCCTCCTTCTCCCTGGCAACATTTTTCCCGCGTGTACCCTCCCTCCTACTTCTTCCTCTCCCATCCCTCTCTCATCCTTCGTTCGCTGATTCGAGACCCCTGCTTCCCCCATGCCCTCTGAATCCGTCTTCCCCATCTCCCCCTTCCATCCTGACTGGTCCCACCCCCTTGCCATGCACTAAATCCCCTACAGCCCTCTCCTCACCCTCCCCCCTCCCGATATCCTTTGAGGCGTCGGAACCGCGGGTTAATTGCCGCTCCTGCGCCATCAAACCGCAAGAATGCGATTAACCGCGGGCTTAGGAAAACCGAAAATTTCCCCCCCTCGTCCTCCCCAATGAAGCGGAACGGAGCCGGGCCTCCCGATGCATCGATATCGCCTTCATTGATTCCGTCGCGGGGGATTCTGTGGGTTGTCATGGAATGTAGTTGACTTCATTATGGTGATGCCCGCGCAGTAATGCCGTGCCGTACTGTGTGCGATGAGAGGCTCTCCTTCCTGCAGGAACTTCTGGTCTTCGGGGATTTAATCGTGTGGTGACGAGAGACCTGACCTCTGACCCCGAGAGCCTGGGTTCTAATGCCGCTCGTGGAACTTCATCACTGGTGTCCCGGCCTCCAGCATTCTGTCCGTCGGGTTGTACGTTAAATTGTGGGTCTTTTGCGCCTTTAGTTGGTGGCATGCCATTTTCTGAGCCGAGTTTCTCTCCGCCCTTCCTCCGCTCTAAAAAAAACTCCTTTAAAAACCACTACTGCTGGTCAATCCAGCATGAAGGGATTTTGTGGGCATTACGTCCCACGAATAAGGAACGATGCTTGAAAAATTTTGAAACTCTTATCGTGACATTCATTATAACTGGCAATAGGGATTATCGAAAGGTGCTTTGAAGCGCAAGGCAGAGATACGTTGTGACAAGTAGAAGAAAACCACGTTCTTGCTATGCTTGCCATCACAATATGAAAGTCCACGACAGAGAAGTTTTCAAAGAATAAGATAATCGTGAAATTCTTAGTAACTGACAATAAGATTACCGAAAAGTGCTTTGAAGCACATGACAGGCATTGTGGTAAGTAGAGGAAATTAATGTTGTTGCTCTTTTCGCCAAAAAAAATAACAAAGTCTATGTTAGAGAGTGTTGTGAAAGAATAAGAACCTCACGTTCTTCAATCCCTGGAAAGGTTAAATGATGGAGCAAGGCATTGATCAGCCTTTTATCACTCAATGCCAATCAGGCAGTCAAAGTCGAAACACTGACAAATTGACAGGGCTGGAAATCGGAAACAACTTTAGTACAGATTCCCTGGGAAAGTAGTTAAAAAGGAAAAGTAATTATAGAATATCTGCAATAATGATCAATAATTGCTCTCCTGTGGATAAGATTTGCAAACGTCCTCCGGTGGAAGGCCAAATACCACTGGTATATAATGGTATATAAATATCTTAGCTGAGGTAGGTATGTCATATTATCATGATGGTATTAGAATTGAACTCTCGAGCTTTAATGCGTAGGCCTAAATTAATGCATCTAAGAATGAATTATTTGTAAAACTGTACACTGGGTGAAAGAAAATGGAATAAATACATAAGAATTTTTCATAACGGGGTAGTCCCCATTTTCGAGAGTCAGTTATTCATTCATCCAACCGTGATTAACTCGAATGAGACCCTTTTTCGTAGCTCACAACCTTTACGTCCTTTTATTGTTAGTCTGCGAAATAAATGGTAACAAATACCCATTGTAGACAGAACTGGGTATAAATTCAATTGTCAACTTATTATCCTGCTTAATTATTCAGGTTTTTTGACGCTGAATTCATAAGGATGTAAAGTGACGTTGTGGCTAACTATGATTGATAAGAGTTATTGAAAGGGAGAAATCAATTTTTCCTCTACACTTTGTTTCTACTTGCTTAAAAGGATCATTATTTTTCTCTGCATAATTTCCCTCGTTCCTTTCAATTGCTTTTTTGTTGCATGCTTGTTTTAAAACGTGTTGCATTAATTTTTTCTATTTCCTATGGAAAATATCCTGGTAGTAGGCTACTAGTAGGCTAAGAATCACTATGAAAACGAAATGTTGAGTACTGGTCATATTTTATGCTGAAATTTAGAGAATATTACTTTTCTGAAGACTAAAAATTGTTAAAGCGGTATTTTCATCACGGTATTATAGGCTATGTCATGAAAATAAAATTTGGGGATGGAGAGCCAAAGATAAAGTTATAATGTCATTTTTTTCCGCATGTGATAAGGAACAATAAAATGTACGAGAGTGTATAATGTAATGAGTACAGAATGATTATTGATTAGATCCGACATTCTATTTATTACCTTCCTTTTTATAATATTACATGAGGCATTTTATGAAAAACACACGGTGTTAATGGCACTCACATGGATGCATGTAACGAATCATTTGTAAAAGATTCCAGTCGCTTACCGTATGTTGTCCGCTCGATATCACAGGTTGTATATACTATGAAGATGATTTATTTCGAAGTGAACATATAAATATTAATAACTTTTTTACAAGATTGGCAAGATTTAGGTGATTAATTCAGTTTACGATTGTTATTGCGACGGTGGAGCATGCCTGTGTCACCCCCTCGTCCTTGCGATGGCTTTTCAGGGCACTACGCGGTTTTTCGAAGCATTCAAAGTGCTTTAATTTCCACATCAGATACGGTGGGCGAATGGGAGGTGATTTTGGATAAATAGGGAACAAAATATCGGACGAATTGTGAACAAGGAAAGAGTGACATAATGGGAAGAGGAAGCGAGAAACAGAGGCGAGGAAATGTATGCGTGAGAGGAGGTGGTGCCGGGGGGAAGAGGGCGGAGGTACGCGTTGCGGGAAAAGTTGGAATCGGTGAGGCGTGGAGGGAAAAAAAGTCCTTTTCAGCATTGGAGAGCGGAGCCGAAGAGCTTTTATTTGAAGTCGGAAAAGGGCTTGAGGGTGGCAAAATAAACAGCTGCGGTAGACTGCTTCGTCTAAAGGATGACGGTTTTGGTTACAAAATCAAAGATTGATGTACCGTCTCACATAAGGGGGGAGAGGGTTTTCCACTAGCCGTCCCACCCCACACTCCGAATCTCACTTTTCAACCTCTAATTTGCACACTCTCTTCAAAGGTATGGGAGCATGACATTAATTTGTCCTCTATCTCTCCCTTTGCATTTTCATTTATTATCCTAATTTATACCGTCTCACATTAAAAGGGCGCGTGTTTTTCCCCTAAACGGCATATTAAAACGAAAGTTTTATTTCGCCATTCGGTTGGGCAGATGTGGGGAAAAGGGCGACTACAATTAAAACGTTTTATTGCTCTCATTCTTTATCCTGACTCTGCTTTCACCCCTACTTGTAGTATTCTTGAAGCGATGCTGCCTGCCATAAATGCTCTCTTCTCTCCTTCTCTCGTACCTACTTGAATTTGAAGATGAGCATATGGTGGCATGTATGGCTATAAACAGTGTATTTAATGCTACTAAAGGGTACGGTTTTGTTTTTTATGAGATACCATAAACACGCTGGCGAATTCTCACTATGCTGTTATGGCATCACGTGTAATGGGGAGCAAAGCCTTTTGATAATCCCTCTTAATTTGCTAATTATCTCGTTGTACATGGCTCGAACACTGCGCACCTTATTTAGTTTGTAGCTGTAAGGTCCACAATCTATCCCTGTAAAGAATACCTCTGTGGTACAATCACACATCGACATCGGTCTAATCAATATTGATGAGTACAATATTGCTTCAATTTATCGTTAGTAATATTATTGGTACCGATCAATTCTCTTCTCATCTTTTTTGTAAGGTAGTTAGGGCATAGGTGAGGCGTGATACGGAGGTCATATATTAATGAAGGGTAATTAAGCGTAATCAAGGATAGGTAGTCGGGCATTGGGTGCGCGTAGGCCCTATAGAGAGTGGATAAAGAGTTGGGTGAAGCGTGCCGTTTGCATCAGACCCAAATTGACGAAAGACACCCAGTTGTTCTCGACATTGTCTCATCGGTCGTACAGAGTACTGCTATTGAAGTTCTCTCCGTAGGTAAATGTCAGTTAGGGGCCGGTGTTCCAATGCAAAATATGTGCCATTCCTGGGGTTTAAACATGAGGTGTCGGAATTTTATTCCAGTATCCTCCAGACCATCCCAATCCCCTTATATTCCAATTATATTGCTTTTTTGGGTTAATATTCATTTAATTCAACTATACAGTTCTCTATATTCCTTGAAACACATTTCCGCGTTCAAAACACTTTCTTTGTTTGTGTCATTTTTGTATTCCCAAGGCTAAACAGACATATTCCTGAGGTCCGTCCAGCTTTATGATGATAGCGATCAGGGCTAACAAGGCCCTCATCAACAAGTGCGTACGTTTCAAGTCGGGAAGAGCATATAGACGCAACTAAAGGGTTTCCAGGCACAACGTTGATTCCCTGAGATGTACATACTTGCGCCATAGGTACCAGAAATGCCTGAGGGTGCGGATGGCCGAATCGTTGCTTCAGGACGCCCGTAACAGTCTGGGCAAATAATTGCCGTTGGTGTAACCGGGCCACCGAGTCCCTCCCAATCCCCCTCGGCAATATTTCTCACGCCTCGCTCTGCTGCCGCCTTCCTCACATTGTCCCGAAATGGGAAATCTCAAGCGGCCGCTTTACCTGGCCACGTCTCGGACGGAGTACACGCGAGGGAAATCGCACGACACATCGCCCGCCCGCGTGACTTCCCGCTCTCGCCTCTTTAATGAATTCCGCCCGGGGACCGGCCCGGGGCACTCCCCCGGGAACCCTCGCTCCCCTCCTCCTCCTCAAGCCCCCTCCCCCATGCCATAGAGAGGGCGCTTCCCAGGAACAAGACGTTCCCCTCCCGCCGCCCATTCTCTCAGGAAAACCCCCCGCGGTGGCGCTGGGCACCTGCTTCCCACGCTTGGGACTCTGCACACAATGAGTGCCGAAGCATGGGAAGCGGCACGCGCCGATGATTCTGCCCCCGCCCCCACTCCCGCAACCCCCTTCCAACAGCCCCCTCCTCCCCACTCCAGTCCCATCTTACTTTCCCCACCACGCCCACCTCCGCTGCCCTTCCCCTACCAATCTCCGTAGGCCTTTTTCCCGCTCATCCCCGCCCCCAGCATCTCCTACCCCTCTCCTCCTCAATTTTCCTCGTCCCCGCTTTAGGAAAGTTTTCCTCTTTATATTTCAGCTGGACGCCGCCGCCTCCATGCCTTGTTGGTGGCGTATTTTTTTTGCTCTCCTATTTTGTTTCTATACTAGAGTCCAGCCGCGTTGAAATGGTCCTTCTCGGTGAACGGTGGGAGGAGCTACGACTACCTACCCCACCTCCCGGCCTTACCTCCCCTTCTTTACTCTCTCACTCACTCACTGGAGGAGAGGCAAACAGTGTTGCCAGTTTTCCTCAATCCGGCGAGCTTAGGAAAACACAAAGGCACAAAACTGGCCGTGGTGGAGGGAAATTAATTTAGCATATAAATGTTAATAACCTTATTTATTGGTATGTTTGCCGTGGAACATTACATATAACAAACAGGCTCAAACAAAGCTTCCAATAGAGAATGAGGAGAATAAAACAATGAGATAATAATTCCGTTCTCAATTTCTGGATCACAATTAAAGTTACATTGGTTGCATTGTGAGGAAATAAAAGTTAATAAAATGTATTAAATTATACGCAACCCACCTCCAAACCTTACTAGACTACAATATAGTAATGAATAAACTGACACGAAGCGATGATTTACTGATTTCCTATGGCACACACGTGATAGTTTTTGGAAAACGTAGGCATAGTTTTCTCTCAAAAGCTATCAATTTAAGTTAATAATCATAGCTACTAAAATTACCGTAATATTCAATCAACTAAAATTCTTTCTGCTTTATTAACAAAGTTGTAGTTAAAAACAGCTCGCGCATTTAGATTGTAATACATTTCATTCACTCTTCCGAGGATGAGAATGACGTGTCGGAGTCTCCACTCGTGTCACTACCACTTATTGTTAGTTCGACAATTATTTTGTCTATTTCTTTATCCATCAGCGCATGTCTGCAAACTTTCGTATATTTATCGGTGGAATATTCGGAACAATGTTCTGAAACAATTTCGCTTTTTTGTTCAAGGATGTCGCCACCAAATTGTGACGCACCTAAAAGAAGACAGGAAATTCGTATTAATTAACAAGTGTAAATCGATGAAGATAAGTTTCATATTTAATAATAAATTGAGGGAATCCAATGGTAGTTTATTCTTCATGATTGCCTTTTCTTTGAGGTCACCCCAAACCATCTCAATTGGATTGAGGTCAGGGTAGTAAGGGGGTAAACGAATCACTTAGTGCCTAGATTCCCGTAATGATTAATAATTAATAACGACAATTTTCCTCTCTCCTGAGACCATTCCCCTTCGTTTAAAACTCTCTTCACCGTGGAGGTACCAACTCCCGTAGCCTGGCTTGTGGATGACACCACGCTTAAACTTAGTTTTTCCTCCAATTTTAAATCGTTCAAAAACCGAATAAATTTGTACCCGATTTCTCGAGCCTGACTTTTGAGTGGCCTGCCTCGGTCATACGAAGATTTCGACGAGCTGGCCATTGCGAATAAGCAATACGAGAGTTTAAGGACCCAAATCTGTAAACAAGGACCAAAGTCGCAAAACCAAATACATTAATGGAAGCGTAAGTCAAAATATTACCAGAAAGAAATCCAAATCAAAATCCTAAAAGAATGTCCAAAGCAGTGTCAAAAGTCAAGCGCGCAAAACCGAGAGAGAACCGTAACGAAAAGAGCTGGCAACTACAATGAAGTGACACTGGTAGGGGAGGCACGGTAGGGGAAGGAAGGAGCCCGGAGTGGGGGTAGCCGAGGACAGAGAGGGGGTGCGCGGAAATTTTCGCGCAGGACCATTTCAACGCGGCTGGACTCTACCGTTCTACTCCGTTTCATTCGTATTATTTTTTCCTCCTCCTTTTTCACAAGGCGCCGTCTCGCCCGTGTTTGTCTTTAAAAATGTTTTCGTCAAAATCGTTGGCGGGGTCGCGAGGGACTCATCCGGGAGGCTCGCTGGACCGCGTGCAAAGAGGGAGGGGAGAAGAGACGGTAGAGGTGGAGGGTAGGTTTGCTCGAGTATTCGAACTGAGAGACAGGAACAATTTCGTGTGCAGCTGGGCGTGTTCCACGGCAGATTTTTTTTATATTCACTTCAAGGGGATGTGAAAAAAATCAGGATCCCTTCCTTCACCTCATTCGAGTTCACTTTCCTAGGATCTTGAATTTTTCCCCAATGAATCGCATCGCGTTCCTCCATAAGCACACCCTTATTCGGGACTATTTCATTTTCCATAGCGAAGTATATCTGTGAATCGTTTGGTATTTTTTTTCTATCGCCCGATTCAAAGACGGGCTTTACCGTCTTTAAAGCCTCAAAAGATATCTGCTCCGTAGCACATGATGTATGAGATCTCTCCGAGTGACTCCCTTCCCTTTTGAAAACGAAGAAAATGAGCCTTTCTCGCGATTTCAGAACTGAATTGAATCCCATTCGTGTTTCAAATCAGTGGTGTTATATGTAAACCATTCGATTCAATCAGTTGAACGTTTTAGCACAAACACGTGATCATTATAACTTATAGTGAAACCGTTTTAGGCTATAGAGATAAACAATTCACTACACCAAATATGCCCCGTAATTCATTGTAATTAAATTATGCATTCTAGGTGCGGCCAATATTTTCCCATCCTAATATTGGTTCCGATTCACACCGAAGTAAAAAATGACTTTTTTCCGAGGAAAATTGAAAACTCTTCTTTGGTGATTGTGTCATGATTTTATGGTAACACCAAAGAGAGCTTGAATTACTGCGCGTGATTGGAACTTCGAATGTCCTTCTTGCCTGAGGTATTAGATTTGTGTCCCTATTCCTTTGTTTATTTTGCGTGGTCATGCGATGAGAGTTCTAGAGCGCTGTCCAAGTTATTGCCTAATTGATGCCCCTGCACTGTTTTCATTATAAATATACATCATTTTGAGTAGCATATTGATTTACTTGATAAAGAGTCAAGTGAAAATAGAGATCAATTTGTGCACAATAAAACCTCAAAGGGATGCTATTAGGTCAAATTCCCATGTATTCAGTTAATCAACATTACGGTTATGCTGCAATGAGTTTTTACCGCAGGGCTGAACTGTAAACATCGAATCCATGGTTTATGTTCAGAAACGCGGTCTCAACATTTCAGAATGTGTACTTCATAAACTGGTGAGTGCTTGAACTTTGTAGTGGAGGTCAGATTTTTTTTAGAATTCCGTTTAACTGTTCCTCGAATCACATGGTTGAAGTGCGTATCCCTACTTCTGAATGGGAGGAGTCTGAGGAAAAAGAGCTGAACATTTTTAAAATTGACGGAGCTGTTTAATCAAGGCCCGTGAATTCCGTTCGACAGCTCTTCGTGCATTAGCAAAATTAAAAACAAAAAGTTTTATAAAAAACTCTTGAAAGGTTGTTTTTTTTTAACAGTTTAATTCCATAGGAATTTGTATTTGATTTCATAGGATCATAGTAAATACGAACATAAACATTGTTGCTTTAGCAAATTGCGTGTCTTTACGTATGACATTTAATTTTTTTATATTATTATTATTTTATATTATATAGTTTTATTAATACCATCCCATAAACTCTCTGACAAATACACTCCTCGCAATTTGTTTTATCAATCGTGATATTGACGATATAACATTCAGCTAATATTGGTGTGGAAAAGTAACTAACCTGCTGCTAACTATTCATAAGCATTAGACCCTTGCGTGACGTTGAGGACTAGTGGGTCCACACGTCTACAATCGAAAACACCCTAATCCTTAATAATACGACACACATCAGAGCTTCAATTTCTCCACACATATGCACGTACTATTCATTTAAAAATCCTTAAGCTGCGTTCACACGGGAAACTAAAATATCTATCGGTCAAATTAAGAAAACGAACCACGTGTAGAAAAGAAGATTAAGAGGCCCTCCGAAGCTGTTTGTCAGTAAAGAAATTAAACCCATATCTTGAGATTAATTAATCTAAAAGCTAATATTGGCTGAAATCAATCCTTTTTTGTGAAAACTTAAGTATATCGGAACAAGATTGCTCCTTAGAATAGAAGTAGTGTTTTTCGCTATTATTTCGGACTTATATTACTTTTTATTTCTAATATTACTTTAGACTTTGATTCACGTTCCTCCACCTAACCCTTCTACCTCAACGTTCATAAAATAGAAGCAGCAGTTCTCACATCAACAATCTCTCGCTAATCAGAAATACTGCAGCGTTTGATTGGCCACGGTTTCATACTGGACTCTGTATATGAACTCGTACTTTATTATACGTTAGCCGTTGTGGTCATATTCATTTTCATATCAATATAAATCCGCATTGGGAACAGCTGCCTTTGAGGTCGGTTTTGAAAATTGAAATCGGTAGCAATTTAACTGGAGGCTACGTTTCGCCCAAGGCAACGCTCGGAAAGAGATCGAAGCATCCGATGAATTTCGGCGTAAAATACACATTCTCTCCACCGAAACCATCGAAATCAAAACACAAAGTCATTGCAAATATTTTTAAAAAATATTTAACATGGGCCCGTCAAATTAATAAAAATGAATGTCAGATAAATGAAAATGAACGCATTTGGTTAATATTGACGTATTCCCATGAATGAAAGATAACAGCCTTTCCCTCTGAAAAATGAAAAATCATATTTAAACCGTTATAAATATGTAATCGTCTCCTGGAATCGAATGCGGACGTTGACAGAAATGAAATAGTTTTCCCTGTCCCTCCTGGCAGGTGGAAAGTCGGTACATTTTAACACTTAGCTCCGGGCAAACCGTTTTCTATGAGAGATCACAACTATAACACTACATACTAGGGGGCTCTGCCCCCTGTCCCCTTGTGGCGGTCCAATCCCCTTCTCCCTTCGCTCACTTCGTCATTATTGTTGAATGCTAAGCAATATTTTTTTGGTAGTTGCTCAACACCTTTAGCGTAGCTTTGACTTTATCGTCACCTGCATAAACAACTTCATCGATGAGTAGTAATTCCGTATGTCCGTGCCTACCGGGAGTGCCAACCTTGCCTCAGGAATCAGCTGCATTGCCGCCTCCAGTACCTCCAACCTACTTGAATAGGCCAATCGAATTCTTACGAGAGCCTAATTTAACAATGATTTTGATCGTTTAGGTGAAATTTTTTCGAAACCACAAAAGGTGGATGGTTATCGTTATAGAATATATAGAAGTTTTAGAATAGTTTTATAGAATATTTTAAGATTTGAAACAAAACTATATTTAATTACATTATTTATGTTATTTATTTTATTTCCTTTCTAATACCTTATATTTGTTGGCTTAATTAAGATTAATAAATAATAATTTAAATACCGTTAATACAATAACACTACATAATGAAAAACCTATTTTACCGTTTTTTCTTTATGAACACTGAAACATATGCAAAGTCGAATCATGAAATGATTTTCCAAGTTTCATGTTCGTGCAACCTATGGTTCTCCAAATTATCGAGTATTGCACTCCCGCGTGACGGTTTTGGACTTCTCTATTTCTTTTCTTTTTACTTTCCAGGTTTAGGCAATTTACCTATTCCGGCTTCACCTTTTCCGTAATCTCAATCTCCCAACACTTCTTCTCCCTAAAGGCTAATAAGATTTTTTTTTTTAAATACCCTAAGACCTTTCTGGAAATCCATTCTAGAGGCATGCACTCAGCATGTTCTTTCCATCTTTCTTTGTAATTTGTTGCTACTTCTCTTACTGGTTCTACTTTCAAATCTTGCCTTTTTGTCTTCATTTTTATGTGGTCCAGACGTGTACAGCCTTTCACAGATCTAAGGAATTTCATTTCTGACTTTTCAATCTGTTTGAATCGTCTTGTTTTAGGTGTCCGAGCTTCGGATCTGTGCATAATTATGTGTGCATATAGGTTTAATGTGTCCTCGCGCATATGTTTTACCTTCCGTTACTCTGCAGCAAGTGTTTCCCTCGTGCCATTTTCACGTCCTCTCATTATGCGTGCGGACGAAACTGCTAAGGCCCGCGTTGGTCCATTTCTCGCGGTTCCTCCCCACTTCCATAAATAGGGTAGTTTCCTTCATCAAAGAAAACAGAATCCGTTAATTGCGATTCGTGCCCCCCATATTTGTATTCATTTGAGTAAAAAATTTGGATGGAGAAATTCCAGTTTACTGGAGGAATAATTGCTAATTTTAATTTCATTTGATAAAGTTAAGAAATATCAGGCTATGTCTTGTTGATGACGTAACAGAAATATAGTTTACGTTGCGAGGCATAGGAAATATTCGTCTCCTGAACTTACCATTGTATTTCCCTAGGCTCTACAGAACACGTATTAATAATCGCCTATGAAAACTATAAAAGTTCTATAAGTCTCCTCCGTTAAATATGGTATTAATAGTCGTTTTATAGGCTCCAGGACATCCAGCTCTTTGAGTCCTCTGCTACTGGGAAGCATGGCGTGAACTTCGCTCGATTATGGGCCAACTTAGCAGCACGGTTAGTGAAATGAATGCTAACGGTTTTAAAATGAATGCACTGAATAAATAATTTTCAGTCAAATAAGTAAAAGTAAATTATAAAAAATTAACTAAATAAATGTACATCAGTAAATGTATACGTAGAATAAATGTAAATGTAACTTTTTAATAACCTTACACGGAGTGCACATACTGCTTTGGAAGCGTCCGCAGCACTACCTAGTGGCAGGTAGAGGAAAGAGTGTCACGTCATAAGTATAATTTACCGGATTGCCATAGTTTGCCGTCGCGTTTTCGCGCCGTGGAATTTTTCCACTTTTTAATTAATGAGGAAACATCATTTTAAAATCGAACGGCTTAAAATATGCACTCCATTGGTTATAAACATTTGAATAACACAATAAATATATAATGGAAAACTACCCTATTCCCCCGTGGCTCTTGACGCATCCACCCGAGCAGAATTCCCCGAACGATTTCGCGTTCGTTTCGCTGCCCTCCTCTCATTCTTCCTCCACTCGAAGGTCGTCGTCCCCCGCCCTCGAATATACACTCCACCTCGCCGACGATTTCGCTCCGCTTCTTTACCCCCCCTGACACGTCAGCGCCAAACACTTTTCTTATTGATGTAGGTACGCTTCTGTCCCGCGCAGCCCCACAAAGGTATCCTATCCTAACAAAACATTCGAGCGAGGGAATTCCGATAACCAGTGCGGAAGAGAGGGGGAGTGGAGTCGAGAGTCTCTTGTTGACCCCGTACTGTTGGCATTTGGAATCATGAAATCACAGTTTTTTTGGAAATGGTACGTCAGTACGTAACGTGAGACATTGTTGGGTGTGTATGTGTGGAATTCTGAGACGAAAATTGGGATCGCGTGAGCTTTTTGTGGATGTTTTAACGTAAGGAACTAAATTTTATATTATCGTGGCTGAAGTGTTGTGTGACGAATATGCTCTTCACGCTCGCACAACTTCCATTTTTCCGTGAGCCTTTATTTTGCATTATTTCAAATAATTTTATTTTAATTATATCTTTGTTTTTACCTGAAAATGTGCATATATATCGTTTGTGACATAATTTTTGTCGAAATCACATACCATCGTGTCATTGGAGTGGCAGTAGTAGTTGTTTGTGGGAGGCGACCGACAGCTAAGGTCATTTGCGCCGTTTTATGAATGGTTAGTGATTGTATACGAGCTGTTTTTCTGGAAATGAAGGAGTGGCGGAAAACCCGACGTCGACATTGGTTTACGGTAAACTCCGAGCGGTCTACAGTTTAACGTCCCAGCTGTCGGACGGAGTACCTACTGCACTCGAAGTGCTTTCCACACAGAACGTCAGTGGGGTCCGGTATATTACTGAAAACCCTCTGCTACTATAGGGATTCAAACCTCGGCTGTCGAGATGGGAAGCCAGTATTTTGACAAGCATATCAGCCCTATTGCCCTATGAATTGGTTTGGTATCAGACTTGAATGAATACTCCGATTCTGTGAATAGGCAAGAGGAGAAAAATAAATCTCCGAGTGGTTGTACCTGGTGTCTTTCGTCAGGTTGAACTTTGCGGTCTTCATGAAGGTCTGAGTTATTCTAGCTCCATTTCTAGAAACCGCTCTCCTCCTTTCCTCACATACTCTGCACTCCTAACATTCGAGTGAACTTTTAAGGTCTGTAATGAAAGGCCCTTTTGGAAAAGCGGATGGAATTCAGGATACACGCGAGACTTCCATGAAATGCTAACGCCGCTCATTGAAACGTGTCCCGCCGCTACAGCTAGGATAGAACCTGCGCAATTTCATTTGGGACAATTGAGGGAATGTCTTTCGGTGAAGGTATCCGCAGTCCGTCATCCAAAAGGCAAAGATTTGTTTTGCGTCTATATTTCCACGGCTAATTTTTAAACGGAAAAAATTCTCTGGCTGGCCCAGGGCAACAAAAACACCCTTTTCGAATATTTTAGGTTGATTTCGCTCGTTTAATATGGGAATGATATTATTTCAAATGTACCTACGTTGTGTGCATTAAGTGGAAAATTGAATCCTGTTCGGGCTTAATTGAAGAGCCCAAGTAGAACGCTTTTCTGTCTCCAAATGATGCAGGTCCGTGGGAAAACAAACTCACGCCCACTTGCTGTTCAAAATCTGCGTTGCTCGAGCAAAACCGTAAATTGAAGTTTATTAATGGCAAATACAGAAATTTAAATGCCATCGTAGGTTATTGGGCCGTTTAATTAATAAACCATAATCAATGTTCTTTCACGATAGCATTTAGGATCAAGGCATAGTATTCAGATCATTTTGTAGAGCTTTTGTGGCGGTATTAATGTACTCTTGTGATCAGCTCATTAATGATTGTGCCATCAGTCACTGTGCCTATTGCGGCTTTGCCTCATTTTTATCTTTGCCCCTCTGTTTAAATCGGCCTTTGGACATTCTCCAAGTGAATTTACAGTGAACCCTCATCTTGCTCATTTACGCATTAACTGAACGTTACCAAAATAGCAAGCTGGCACCTCTTGAAAACCGTCTTCCTTTTCCACTAAAAAAAAGTTGAAATTCCGCGATTGATGGCACTGGCAGAGGACAAATAGTAATTTACAGAGGGAGACAGGCAGACCCCATTCGTAGTGTCCTGCACTTAAATTAAATGTGAGTGTGCCCACATTTCGGATGTGCAGCTTTTACGCCACTCGATGTCGTAAACTAAACCACTACCTGCTCTCCTATTTTATTTCCATGGTGCACATTTGAATGTCATTTTAATTACTTTTCCGCTAATGCTATGAGTCGCGTAATTGCTTTGGCCGGTCTCCATTGAAAATAAAACGAAGCCCCGACGAGTGTTTGCAATCATTTATTTCACCCGTCCTTAACAGCTACTAATCGATTAAAGGCTTTCTACTTCATCACTGTTATCTTTAAAGCCGTTCCAATATTGCTGTCTAGCAAAACTTAGCAGCCGTAAAACAAATTACCTTTCAATAAAGAACATTTTTTTCCACTAATAGAATTTTGGTTACAAATCATTCATTTTGGGCAAAATATCCTCACTGATTCGTCCATGCAGTTTCCGTTGACACTTTGTATTGTATGGTGAGTAAATTAAATTCAGCTTTGACTCAAACGTATCCGCCATACAAGCAGGTTTCTATAAAAGAAATATCTTCCATGTAATTACTGATGGATTGTACTTTCTTATTTCTATGCGCCTTGCAATTTGAGGTTGGACTTAATCTTTAACTATGAGTCTTTGTTTACGAAAAATTATTCCTGCAGCATTTGCGTGTGAAAGAAGCACGGGTGTTCTGTGATTGCCACGGATAGGGAAACATATATGTTCCAGGTATTTGTAGTGGTTTAATGGGACAACATTGCATTTCTCTCATCTATCATTCGAAATAATGTGTCGGAAATTTTGTCTATGGTCCGTTTACACTCTCTAATTCACTTCTAATGCCGCTAACTTCTTCCTTTGAGTTAAATCGCTTTATGTTAATTAAAGAACTTTGTTTTCATGTGAATGCTAGACCTCGTTTGAAAGTAAGAGAATGGCATTTTTATCATTCTGTAACTTGTATCCGATGCATGGCTCTCCAAATCATTTTCTACTACTAGGTGGTAATAAGCCATTTAGCTGCATTAATATTGTTGACGTTTAGAGATGATTCATCTCAAGTAACAGGGGATTGTAGGGTTCTCTGTAGATGTTGTTTTATCGTTAACGCAAAAGATTGCGTACAAGAAACCTGAAAGCACCTGGCCTCGCGGCCATCTTCGGCACGAATAGTGGATACTTCAGTTTCCTTTCGCGTGTAAACGACTGAGTTGTATGTTATTCTATTTTAGACCTTTTTCCCGTCAATTAAATCCTCCATTACCTTGAAGAAGTTAATATTTTTTTTTAAATTTCACTGCTCTTTTATGTACTTACCTACTTTTAGGCAATAAATGTATACCTTTCCTCCCGGTCTGAAGCGCCTATTAGAGCGGAAACAGACTTGAAAACCCCCATGAAAAAAATAATTGAGTATATCAAAATTTTAACTTTTTTTTTCTTCACCCACAGGTATGGGACCGTTCCAGCTTTTTGTAGAGTACCATATGCTACCTTGCCGTAACCTGTGAGTACATAGATTTAGAATTTAACTTTTTTGTTAACTCTCGTGAGAAGGCTTCACATGCCGGCTAAGCACCTCATAATTCGGGCCTGCAATTTCTTCACCCATTTGTTTGCTCGTGACCTGAAAGTTTCCTTTTTTTAATCCATACTCTCCCTCTTCAATTAAAGCTATTCTAATGATCATCGAATGGTATTTCATCGTTAATTTCTTTATTCCATGTGAAATAAAATAAATAGTAAAATTTAGAGTAAATAATTGAATATCCAAATTAAATTGATTATACGACTTAAAATTGTATTTCTGGGGTTATTAAAGATTGACATTTAGACATCCTAAATTTTAATTTTTGGTTTTGAAAGCTCCAACGGCGAACGTAATGCCACAGCATCTAACCTATATTCTTAATCCTCCGACAAAGGTAACCTCCTATCCGAGTCAGGGAACGAACCCGTGACCTTTGGTATGCGTGGCCAAGAGCGTTATCGACCCACTGTCGCGGCCGGTTAATTTTTTTTTGTATTCTGTATTTTTTTCCGCGGAATGAATCTCACTGATGCTCTTCGCGTGTCATTTATAACCCCAATGGGTATTTTTTTTTCAAAGTGATGTTTTGAGGTTGATGAGTGCATTAATGCCCGATGGTAAAAATGTCAGGGCAGTCCCACGAGCCCAATTTTCCTTCACTCTTCAAATATTGTGATTCTGGGTTTTTTATGACTTGTTATTCTGGAAATGCGGACTTGAAGGTGGATTAACGTGCTATGACCATGAACAACACTTATCAAAGAGTATGAGAGAAAAAGCAGTCTTTATTTCCCCGTCAGAACATCCAAGCCCTCCATTAGAGCCCTGCTTTCATTTTTTTAGTAAATGCTATAGGATGGCACTGACCAATCATGCGCGGACACTATAAATAAATGAAATTGCTCGAATAGGAATAAATAGCTATTTTGTTTAAATTGCGAATAGCGAATTCAAGTGGAAAATAATTTCTTCTCAAATTATAAATTCCTGCTATTACCACTGACGGACGGTAGCCAATTGAGTTGGGCGCTCAGCTATCCAGCGGAAGTCCATGGTTCGACACCAGGTTGGGTTTATCTGGATGTTCCTGCGAGTGATCCAGTCAAATCCTGTGTGATTTTCTATTGCTTCTGGACTACAACAGGGTGTGTATCTTGGGAATGGAACGCCAAACCCCCCCACCGTACCCTGATGTGTGAACTTATCACCCTTGGGGCTTACTACTCAGAAAATGTCAAACGTCACTGGCATTCTATCGACCTTCAGGCCAAACGCAGGGGGTGTAGTATCACGGTGCATTCGTGCAAAATATTTCCTTTATGTTTATCCGGTTTAATAAGCTCGAAAATGAATGAATTCGTCATCAGAAAATGAGTTCTTAGACCAAAATTTGGCAAATATTCTCATATAATATTTTTCGTTAAACTTGACGGAATGACGGGATTCGCCAGTTTTAATTCCCAATTATCAAGTCCCTAAATGACTCCTTCGAAGGTAGCCAACTTGCTCTAATTCTTAGTGTAGATGCCCGCGGAGTTAAGTCACGCATAGTTTTCTTCGGAATAGGTCCCTTGTAGTTATTTTTTCACTGCAGTTGGATATCTATACCTTTTATAGTGGTACAGAAAGCTAGTACCTTTCATAATGTTACTTTTACAGTGACAAAAAACATGTTAATCTCAACTCACACAGTCATGGAAAATGACTCTGTGAATTGAAACGCTGATTGGAAATCTACTTTGATTTTATTATATGGAAAAATGCAGTGCAAACATCATTTTCTATACGATCAAGAAAGGTGGTACATACAAAAATATGCTGTTAAACAATCAGTCACGTAGAAGAATTACGTCACAATGAAAAGGTTAGCCGATAGAAGAATCGAGTGGAAAGCTGCGTCAAACCAATTCTAGGATTGTTGACCAATGATGATGATAAAACAATAAGAGACTGATATTTCAAATATTCGGCTCATATTTTTCCTCCTGTAATAATCAAGTATCATATGATACTTCGAATAATTTCCCCGAAGTTTTTTTATAAGTAGATTTACAAATTGACCGAAAGAGATATAACCAGTTCCCATTAAATTGCCGCTGCAGATTTATTTAAAGGATAAAGTTTCATTTTTTTAATTATTTTTAGTATGGAGGTGAATATTTTCTTTTCGATACGACAAATAAATTTAACTATAATTATAAATATTTTTTCTGAGTACGCCCCTTGACTTATGATAACAACGGTCGAAGAAATTTGCGTGTGCCATAGATTACTCACAATGCAGAAACGATTAATTCAATGTCAGGATAAAAATGTTGGAACATCGTGCCGTTGACAAGATGAATTCTCCAGTTATACTTGTCATAGTTATTTTTGAAAGGGCAGTACAGTCGTTTTCGCCCCAGCACATTCTTGGATTGAACTTGCACGACTACTTGCGCCAAAATTCATTCGGACCCAGCTTTAGCCTGTCCAAAGTTATTTCGACCCTGGGTTTGAACCAAATGCAACCCGTGCTTGCGTTCTAGACGACTCGCTCAATATTTCTATCAAATTTTCAATGTGCTGCTTGAAACGGTGAGCTTAGCGGTCTCGGTGGCAGCGGAAATTTCTAGGGTTTAGGAGGGAGGTAGGGAAGGAAATGGGAGACATAGAGGGAGGAGAAAGAGGGACTAGAGAGAGAGTGGGAGAGGGAATACGATTGCGGGCCGGGGGATAAATAATAGATATCGCGTGGATGGTTGGAGATGGAAAAATTCAAGAATCGAGAGAGAGTTATCGACGGAAGAAAATTTCACCAAGGATCTGACCCTAAATTCAGTCCGCCGCGATGCTTTTAATTCCGTTGGACGAATCGATAGCCTTTAGTGGCTGTCAAATAAAGATAAGACAATATCCCGTTGGAAAACATTCACCGCCTCAACCTCAAATGTTGACCGCAAGTTTTAGCCTAAGCTGATGCTTGTTTGTGTTAGCTAAGAAGTGCTTTCAGGAAAGTGCGTTTTTTTGTCACGTGAGTACGGTCTATTAGGGCTTGAGGGGTTGAATAATGGTCATGTGCTTCTTTATTTTATGATGGTATGTACGTTAATTTTCTATGCTGCATTGTTAACTTTTGATTTTTATAATTTTCGAAGGGGACCTATCTAAATATTGAAAGCGAATTAGGAAAGTATGTTTTTTTTGAGAGCTTAAGAAAATCGTATACATTTTCAAAGTTATCCGTATCAGCCGGAGAAAACTTCGGCACTTCAAAGCGATGATGGATTTTTAATCTTTTCTCTCAACCGCTACAGAACGCTGGATTTCTCAGGGCCAAAGTACTTACTTTGACCGCCAATTACCGTTGAGGATTACGTGAGCGGATGCTTGAGCACTGTCTCCATCATCGTCACTCCTGTCACGTTTTTCTTATCGATGCTGTGTCTCGGATGGTCAGACAGGCTTCGTGACTCATCCCCGCTTTGATTCATGACCGGCCGGGGCTCGTGGTTTTCTCCGGGGCACCATTTAATCTCTCGCCGTCGCGCGACCCCTTTCGCTCTCCAGCAGAAACCTCAGATTTCCATTCGAGTTCCCGGGGAGCAGTTGCCTGCGGAAGAACGACGGCGGTCCGCCTGGGCACCTGTTGATGCCTGGTTATTTTCCCCGGAGAGAGAGAAAGAGAGAAGAGCGGGAATTTCCATCATTCTTCTTACTACCCGCCAGCCCCGCCCTCCCTCGCTAAAATACCTAGGAATCCGTGAGAGTCCCGGAGTGAGTGGGGGGGTGAGTACATGGTAGGGTGGAGGGGGTGGGATCGGTATCCCCTGAAGCGTGTTTTTCCCGATTCTCCTTTGCCTCCCATCTGTCGCCAGGAAATTTAAAACAAAAATCGGGGCCGGCTGGGGCTTTTATTTTTTCCGCTGTAAATGCATTGTGTGCCTGGCGTCTCAATTAGCGCAGAGTCTAGACAAGGGGAATGACTTCGTTTTGTTTTTCCTTAATCCTCCCCCCTGAATAAAGTTTCTCAGCCGTCGAGGAATAAATGTTTTCTTCGTTCGCACCCGGAGCGTGACCAAAATTTCGGCTTCAAAGGGACAATATCTTGCCCGGTGCCGGAGCCGATGAAATTTTAACTACCGATAGTAAAACAGGACAGTTTCGCGGAACAGATAAGGGGTGTATATTTTTTAAAACCGGCACGCTTGTTAACGGCGGGTTAAGGTGAAATAATGTATGAAAAAAGTGCACCGATGTTTCACATACTCAAAGAAAAGTTATTTTATGGCAATGAGAAAACAGAAGAGTTTCCCAATTATTTAGAATGTATGATGGAATAAGAGCGAGTTCTTCATTCGAGAAACTTTAACGTTATTAGCTACCGTTGAAAAGCTCTATTTCATGGATAAAGTACTTACTTGCTTTTTAAGGGAATCTATTGCTATATAAAGTTTTCTCTGAGAGTGTTGGTATCATACTTCTTTCCAAATAAAACGTTTCAGGTGTAAGTGTATTTAAAATTTCAAGGTCCTTAGCCTTTTCCCCTAGATCTTGATTAAAATTTTTACGGAGCAATCTCGATGTTTCGTCTTTCTTTTTCTCATCTCTTCTGTGCCTCCGGTATATGAATATGAATGTATTTTCCAGTACATGAATATGAATCTACGTGCAGCTTGTGTTAGATATTCCGTAGCCTACTGGAAAAATGTTATAGGCACCAAAAGAAGTCATATCAGTCGAATTGAAATATATTAGTGGTAAAGTAACTGATATACCATAAATAAATAACTGGGATCATGCTTGGAATGTTCCTCATTCCGTCGTCTCTCTTTAAACGCCACCTGCTAATAAAATGCCACTGGTACATTAAACAGGTCATAAAAATTATTGGCAAAGGGTTTCACTATCATCCCTCGTTGCTATGACGGATCGTGTCGTATATGAAAAGTGGTGGAAAGGAGTCAAGAGTGAATTTCCCCATCATCGAAAATTTCGAATTCCACTTTGCTGGGTGTTGACAGCCGACTACGCGAAATCCGCGCGCTTATTGTTTCGAATACTCGAAACCAAGCGTGTTTTGCAGAATGTCACCGCGGGAAAATTCCTGTATTTTTTCAGGTTCGCATTTGCATCCTCACCACATCCCTCGCCTTCTACTGAGAAGAATTCTATGGATTCGATAGAAATGAAAATGAAAAAACTGCCTCAGCTGAAGAAAGACTGCCAATCGTTCGACAATAGTCGGCCCTCTTTCTCCTTTTTATGGCTAAATTTAACTCCCAACTGGGGGAAAGTTATGCGGCAAATGTTTTGCAGATCCTTCTCGTTACGACGGAATCCAGGCGTTTGCGTAAGGAAAAAAACTTTCCGTTATTAATGTATACGGCGTGCGGTGCTCCCCCTTCGTATCTTCTTCCCTTCCGACCGGATCCTCCTCCCTCCGAAACCATTCCACCCCGAGGCTTGACTGATCGATATCTATATACGCGTTCGCGCCGCTCGCACGCAAGTGAGTCGGAAAATCGTGCTTAAAATAAGTGTCCTCCCCCGCCTGCAAATAATAAACCTTAGGCGGCCGTGGGCGGGGCTCATCGAGGGAGGGTTAGTAGGGATAAAGTTGAAAGAAAAAAGGTGGATGAAAGGGATTGGGAAAAGAGACACCATACAATAGGTTGGTGTGGAATAAGAGTTATTTTTATGTATTTACTACCTGGAAGACCGAGCTTCTCTCAGCAGAGGGAAGGAAAGTGATATATATTTTTTCTTCTTTATAGTCTGTAGTCCACTTAATTTTCGTACCCTCATCACTACTAGTAATTTACAAATACTGAGATTGTTTGAACGCTGCTCTTCGCTTCGTTCTATAACATTGTTCGTCTCTTTTACATCCTTCCTACTTACCCTATGTGATCAACCGATGTCTTTAACTATTTTTTTCTTCACCCTTCCCTATACGACTATCTTTAAATAGTTGCCGTGCATCAAGGTGTGACGCTGCCTCTGTTTCCTTTCAGAACTTTCGACAGATTTCCCTCTTCTCTGGTTAGTCTATCCATTTTACGGTCGTCATCGTCTGTAAGACCACATTTCAAAGGCTTCCAGCCTTGCGTTGTTATTACCCATACTTCTGCTACTTTTATTACCTATAAGTCGCCACCGTAAAGGAGCTTTCTGCGGTCGCAAGCTGTAACAGTTTCCAAGCTTGTATTCCCAGCTATTAGTATACTCGTCTTCTGGTCGAATGCCTTCTCTCTCTATCTTGAGTGTAGTAGAATTCTACTCATCATTTTTCTTCCTGATTTGTCCCTCACTGTTGGTTTTGTTGCTCAAACAGTCAAATTCTTTAATATTCTCAAGATGTTATTCCTGAGGTTGACATCGTTTTTACCTTGCGCTCTTCTTCCACTTGTTAATATCCGAGTACATTTGCAGTATTTCTTTCTCAGGTTAATTGGTGATTAAATTGTGAAACAAATCATGAAAAAAGTAGAAATCAGCATCGAAAGAAAGTGGAGGGGTCATATCTTTGTTTCGATAATTGTCATCGCCATCCTCTCCGCCCTAACCCACTCTCGTTCAACTTTTATGTATTATTGGCACATTTACGTATTAATAAGCTTATGCAAAACCGAGACCTAGCTAAACTCCGTGTTTGAAATTAAAAATGGCTGATCCACCTCAATTAATGAAAACGCTTTGCTCCGCTTTGGAGGTAAAATTTATAATATTAAATAATTTACGAATTCTCAGGAACCGCCTGCTCAGAGAATAGGATATATTTATGCATTGTATGTGTGTGTCTCTCTCTCTATTCCTTTTTTTCTCTCTTTTTCATTTTTTCTCTCTCCCTTCTCCCTCTCCTTCTTCATCCCGCCTCTGTGGAGGAGGCGAGTACGTAGGTCGAGAGCTCTGCCACGCCCCTGGCGGTCCATTGTTAAAGCGCGCGGAACACGGGAGCGTTCCGGAACTGCCAAATAAAACATTCGTAAGGGATTCCAGAGCACAGCACAAACGGAATCTCGTTGTCAGCGCTGCTGCTCCTGTTTTGCATCTCATTCCTTCTCCTCTTCTTCCTCTATCACACGCACATTTATCTACGCGGAATCCCCTTCCTCTCTCTCTGTCCTTTCGCTCTCCCCTACGTATCGTCCGACCTTTCCTCAACGAATACTCGCACAATTTTATCCTCCCAGGGATGATAACCTGTGTTGGCGTGCACTCTCCCAATCAAACCCCATTATGATAACCCTTTGACTTCGAAATCGTAAAAGGCAGACAGGCCAGAAATCTCTGGAATGTTTCCGAACTGTTTACTTCAATACTATCGGAAGGCATGCACCAATATGTATGCCAACTCTTCCGTATGCTGATGCGGCAGGGCATTTCGCGCTATTCCAACCCATGGTGTAAAATCATGTGCCTATTTATAATCGGTTAATAAATCCTTTTCTGGCCAATCCGTCACTATATTTTTTTAAAGAAATTAATGCGACGTTTATTATTTATTCATGCGTCACTCCAGTTTTTAATTGATCACAACAAACCTTTTTCTGCTAGTTAGTTGGTACCTATTCTGATTATATTCCTCATGCATATTAATGAATACCACATAGCTAACATATTATATTTCATTCACGATTCTAAATATCGCAACATGTTGAAATATTTCAACAAAAAAATACGTTATGAGATGGTTCTCTCACGGTTAATTTGCATAGCATATTTTAATGAAAAATTGTAGATTTTTAGACTCGGATATTCGGCGTTCTATAGGTTTTCTGGTACTATTAACTATATGATGATACTATAATGTTAAAAAGACAAATACCTTATGGAAATGATTCAAATTTTTGTATCGAGCATGCTGGAATAGTTAATTTTTTTCGATTCTTTCAAACAATTGGCAACATTTTTGTTTTGAATTTTCTTTGCATCAGAAATCGCTGTCACCAGATTTTATTTAATTGGTGATAATGTATTTAAAGCCATATTATTGCGCTTGAATCACTGTGGCATAATCTCTTTAGCTTTGGGTAAATGTATGGCTCTTAAATGTACTTTATATTTTTTTGACTTCCTCTATACTTTTAAATTTCCATTCTTTCACTCAATATATCCGTCGACGCGATTCATACCTAGTAGCCCTCATCTTTTGGAGCGTATTTTCTGATATTTCACTGCTTCCCTTCATCTCTCGATGTCCTTAATCTTATCGAGTATTCTACGCTTCTCCAGCCTTTGTCCTTCGCGCCACATTTCCTACACTTCCTATTTTCTCAACTGCTTGCAGTTCTTTCGCTTGGCCCATCGCCGATGCTGAGTAAATTCCCTCCACGGTTTCCTCAAAGCGTTGTGAAATAAGCCTGAAGCCGTTTTTGTTCTCATGTATAGCCCCTTCGCTGCCGCCTTTCGCCTTCCTACGCACTTTTTGTTGCTCGTCTTCTTGCTCCCCAAGAAGAAAAACTCGTCCATTTGTTGAGGTTTATCCTTCCTTAGCTTTTTTTATTTGCAAATACCCTTCAGATTTTGCATTTCTTCTGCATATGTTTACTTGGGTCTTTCTTTAATGCCTTCCTCAAAGGTTGGGATTTTTATCTGTAGCGTTTTATTATCTTGAAATATACAGGTAGGTTTTTCATCTGCAAGCAGTGTTACGCTACATCCTCCCACTATCTTATACCACTTCTCTTTCTCTGGCCCATGTCGTTCATTTGATTTGGATGATCAGTGTTTCGTTACTGCCGTTTGGTACACATGGAGATCGTACACTTAGCCTTCATACCTTTTTTATATAATCTTTTCCGCATCCGTTGAAAAAAATATAACGGCTGTGTACTCTCTTGGCGTACTGTATTTTGTCATTTAAGATTTTCAACTTGATTTTTTCCCTCAAAATGCGCAAAGTGGTGTTCAAATCCGAACTTTTCAAAGTTCAAGTGATTCTCTTAAGTGTGGGATTTAGGGTGACATTTTTATCCCCTCTTCTGTGCTATAAGCTCTGGCCCGAGAAATCATTTTGGGCCTCCCGAATCACTGCTGATAATCAGTGAAGACTTACATCGCTGGCTCCGTTCGCATGGTTTGTTTTTTCACTATTTTATGAATATTTTTGTACAGTAACTCATTTTTCATAGGTTCTGCATTATTATTTTTCTTTTGTCTTTCTTTGTATCAACGAATTTAATTTTAACTGCACATAAATAACAGCTTTCTTCGATGAACTTATCAAGGACCGAGCTTAGGATCGTGCTTGAATTTCAGGAGCTAATATATCAATAATTGATATTGTGCTATTGATGAAGTTATGGGAGGCTCGAGCCAATATCCGTCAGGTTTTCCAAGATCATTTAAACATTTAAATCGATATGCGTTGAAAATTGCCAGAGGAAACACTTCACCTATACCGGGAATCGAACCACAAACCATTGTCCTTGTCTTTCCACTCCACCACGCAACCCACTACCCTTGATTTCCAACGACTTCTTTTAGGGGCATCTATAGAATCCAGCTCCAAGTCGCCATTACGGTATATTTAGGATGGTACTAGTTGTAAAATTTCCTTTAGCAATATTCAATGCACTCGCCTCATGATGATATCGTCGGAAACAAAATTTTGCAGCAGGTCGATCGTCATGCGATGCAATAGATTCTAGCATCCATCTTTGTGGACATTTGTGGCTTTCTTTAAGACCGTTTCTGCCTTACGAGTGCCAATGTGAGAAGGGTGGTGGTCTGCGCCTTGGGTCCGCAAGCCAAAGGACTATGGTTAGATTTTCGCTCCAGAAAATCTCGGGCAATTTTCAAAGCGCGAATGATATCCTCAGAAATTAAATCTTTGAATGTAAGTTTTTTTTTCCGTGATACACTTTGCTGAACGCATTTTATTCATATGTAAGTGCGTACTGAACGTCTAAAATTGATACCTACCCGTATCTTTGCCCTGGTTGATAAAATAGCCTATCATACGAGAGCCAAACCCGTGCCCTCAGACTAACTGTCAAGGTCTCCAAAGTAGTTCGACAAGCCGGGAAACTTCACCCCAAGTGATCGGGTTGATGTGGTAGCCGGAGTGTCACTTCCTTTCCTATGTCCCGGATTCGAATCCCAGTAGTGGCAGAAATTTTTCATCGGTATACCGCTCCACACTCGAGTGCTGAGAGGAGAGCACTTCGAGTGTGGAATTCTGTCCGTCGGATGGGACGTTAATCAAGGTCCCCTTGTTGCCAGGATGGCTAGATACCGTCCATTAAGATTAGGATTATGCTGACGCTGGATTTCACTCTACCCTTTCTCCGTTCTCTAAGTATTTCTGACCTCTTATCCTGAGTGTCCCAAATAAACTTATTTTTAGGTCGCTTCCTACAAATGATGTAATGACTAATATCTCCCTTTATCACTCATTATTTATGCACTAAAAATAAAAGTTCCAGATGGGAACCATTAGTCATACTACGGACATTGGATAGCCTTCGGAATTAGAAATCCTCGCTACCATAATGATGAGAGCATGTCCTTAGGAGAGAAAATTCTTTCGTCTCTTGCCAAAGCACTCCATGGACGTCCACAATGGAAGAAGTAATTTACAGTATTTATATCTTTTTTTAAATTTCATTCTAAATCTCGATCCTTTATTTCCATCTTCAGCGTAAAATACAAGAAATTGACCACTCCAAAAATTTGTTTCGAAGACTGGGCAGGCCTTTCTTTGCACAGCATTGCTTCGGTCGGCTCTGCAAACCCAGACCTCTATCGTTCTTATCGTATATTGAACACCTTTGGGATGTTTATCGATGCCTATATACAGCCTTCTTCCCACACGGGCTTGTGTATGGGGCCAATAAGTAGGCTAATTTTTCATGGTTTTTCGAAAAACTTTGATATTATATCAACTAGTTCGCGTGTTAATCGCTTTTCATATGCGTGTCTATTCGTTTAAAATATTGTGTGTTTACCATTTCACTCTTGAATATTCCGTCATGGTGTGAGTAAATTCCACAACTATAATGATGACATGGAGACCCAAGCCTTAATTTAAATTGAATAGTGGTAGCTATTTTTAGGTGACGAAAAACTTGTGCGAGGCATATGTTTGTCCATCACAAAAACACAACGCACAGAATCGCTTCCTGTTAAAGAACTCAAGCATAGACAATTTCCATGCCTAGGGAACATTTTTAGTGTTATAAATCGTACTGACATGACAATTGAATTGACTGCTAAATGCATGAACTTGAGTGGTGACTCCATAAATTATAACATAAAATGTTGGATTTTAGTTTCATAAAAGAACTTCCTCCTTTCAGCGTTAAAAGAATTTTACATCACTACGTCTCTCAGGTTGTGCACTGAATGAAGATTAATCGCTAAATTTACAAAAAGATAAACTCTTGATGAGGAGTTTGAACCACATGTTTTCGTGAAATTGTAATTAGTTGCTTTAAGCTGGTAAAAATAGCAAAAAATTATTACCTTGCATAAAAAATGCCGCGGACCTCTAATTACGGGAAAAAAGTCTCTTGTAGCATCCTTTTCGTGTTTATAATTATTTGAAAGCGTTTATTTGTGAATAAAAATCTCTTCGTGTCCCGCAGCGCAGAACTGAAAGAGCAAATAGGACGTGTGCTCCCCTTTCCTGTTTTTTTTCTAATAACCCTGTAAGGTTCATCACATTGCAGGCTAGCGTGTGTCCTATGTAAGTACATCGAGTAGTTCTAGCACGATGGACCGCCCTAATTAAAAAATCTAGTTTTATTCACTTTGTACTGTTGAGGACACACAGAATTACTTCTACATATATTAACTATTACTTAGGCTCATAATCTTGAAGAAAGTTATGCTGTCACGTTAAAGTTTTACTTAAAAATCGAAAAGAATTTTAGAAACTGAATTGAAGTTTTAAACTTAAATAGTTTTATATTGCTCTCTGTTTTTAAAGGATTCTTTAAATCAAATGCCACATCTTCGCGAGTATAGCAACTCTGGTTGCCTCGTATGTAGTTTCAATGCAAATGATAATGATATGTTAGTTTGATGGTTTTTCCTGCCGGTGTACGATTTGGAATCATGGTGGTCCTCTGCAAGGGTCCTCCTCGTCTGTAAGGGTTAGAAATTGTTCGGATACAGTGTTTTACATCACTTCGTTATATGCTTATCTGTTTTACTCCAAGTTTTGTTTAAATAAACTAAAAATATTTAAGTACAAACAAAAATGCTCTCAAGGAAAAAATATCAATATTTATCCCATTTCGTTAGCGATGCTGCAGTCATCTAAGGATAATGCTTAGCTTTTTTTTCCTCAAAACCTTTCTCCATACATAATTCTTTCTCACTTCAATAGTCTGTGACTTTAAATAGAGTTTATTACTTACTCTCTAGACAAATTATGGTGTGCTAATTGCTGTTTCTGCTTCCGATACCAACAATTTCTCATGAACATAACTCACATGCGTGACCTTTCAATCCCATGGCCTTTTGTTTATGCATATTACCTGTTGATGGTGAGGCGTCGTTGAAAGAAAAATTCAATGAAAATGAATATCACTGGTTCAACTAAGTTGTTTATGTAATGAAACACATGTAGAAAATAATTTATCGTTTTTAATTTAATAATTGCAAAATAAGGGAATGAAGGCTACTGTCGAGAAACCGTTTCATCAACTGTGGTCAGCTCTCCACGGATATTTTTTTGTGAATAAAGCAATAAGGTAATGGACAGTTTGCGGTTAAAAATCCATGCATTTCAATATTTTGCTGGTTATCATCATTGTTCATCTTCTTATCCCTTGGATGATTTAGTAGTAGATCAGGACTGTGTATGGCAAATCAAATCATTAATCGAAGTAAACGTAAGTTAGGGAAATGTTTCTATTGTATCCATTCCGGCCATGTATTATTGGAGTGACACGAAACCCTGGTATCTCACCTGCTGCGCCAGAGACCTTTTTATTGCAGAGATTTCACCGCAGTCGCGTGAAACAAGTCATTTTCCGTATATCTCCATCTTCCCCGTTTCCCCATCTATCGCCTCTTTTCACCCGCGTCCCCCTTCTCTCAGTCCCCAACCATTAACCGTTGATATCCCGGGTTGAGAGTATAATAATATCATTTTATGCGCCAATACTGCGTCGTAAAATCTATCGCAACATTCCATGAAAACATTTTCTTGTCTCTGGTTCCCCACCCGGAATATAAATTGGGTTTTCACCGCCACCGGTTGACGCACTAAATGCTCTTGGCCGCGCGCCTGGCGATCGTCATTATGCGACGTAATGCTTTGCCTGTCTCCCCGCACCGATCGTCCTTTTATGGTGCAATTTATGCTTTCCGCAAATCATTTGCATATCGTTGGCGGATACAATGCGTGTGTGCGGAATCTAAGCGTGTCAACCAAACCCAATCACTCGGTGGAGTGTCTTCAAGATTTCGCACGTCTCGCTCTCGGTTTGTTTCTTTTCCCGTGAAAGTATAGAATCGTTTGCTGGATCAAAGAAGGAGAACTGACAAACGAAAAATCCCTCGGCCTTTTTTATTATGGAGCTGCGAAAAGGAGATGCAATGTACTCATAAGCTTTTCAATTCAATGATGTAAGTTAAATAGGTACATCCGGTGATTCAGCACCGTATTACTTTAATCAAGTGTCACGATAAGATTAATATTATTAATACGGGTAAATTTGACAATTGGGTATTGAAAAATTGTATTTTTATGTGAACATGTATGTTTCACATGTTGTGAAAAAAATATTCATTTTCTACTTGCATCATCATAAGCAGTACAAATGATGTCCAATATTACAATTTTTTAGACCTGATTACGAACAGAAAACATCGGTTTTAGTCATAATTATTCATCCAGACATGACTGTTTTCTATGTGTTTTTCACTGAAGATGAGGTGCAAGATTGCAATAGACGAAGTCAACACGGTATATACGTTTCTTTAGATTTTCTCCATCAGCACATCGTTTTAAAAATATTGCGGTAGTATTCTCTCTATTTTTTATTATTATTTTATTTACTACGTTTTTATTTGGCTAGCCTGGCAAAATCTGCCTTTCCGTTTTCTTCAATTTTGAAATTTGAAGTTGAGTCAATGACATGAGCTGGACATTTATCAGCGTTGAAGATGAAGTAATTCCTGATATTCAGCATTCATTCTGATTTTTAATGTAAAGCTAATCTCTAGGAAGGTACTGGCTTTACGTTTCTTTTTCTATCTATTAATTTTGTGTTTCTATCTTCCTTATCTCATTGCTCACTTCGTATTTGTTTTCATAGCAATGTGTATTTTCACTCCTTCGATAGTAAAATCGATAACACTTATAACGTTCATCTGTATTTGAAACTTTGTTTAACAGGATATTTTGAGTAAAATCCAGATGCTCACACAATCACATTAAATTCCATATTTTCTGCAGTTTTTCGCTATGGTCCCCCAAAGATGACACTAAATATTTGTTATATTTTTACTTGGTGAGTAGGTTAGTTATTCACTAAATGACTGTCATTATTTCTAAATTTCAATCAATGCCATGTTTTAATTATAAAAAATTTACCGATGGGTGCCATTCCACAACTCACCGTAACAACTTGCCGAAATGGAAGCGGTTCAGCTTAGGGCTTGTGGGTATTTTCGGATATTTTCGACGAAAGCGGTCCGCTTTGCGTGCAACGGCTATTTCAACTTCAAGAAAAACATTATATTGCCTCACACGTGAGGTCGCAGATGAGGTGTACCGTTCGTTAGGGCACGGAATATTTTTTAACGCTTCCCGAGAAAATAAAATACCTCTACCGAGATTGTTTGCGAGCACCCGATCTGAAATGTGTATTCCGCTAGTAAATAACGCCCACCTCCCGCGGTGTAAGTGCATTAGTGTGACTAAAGCTCAACGCGCGCATTTCAGGTTTCGAGAGGCATTCAACGGACGCGGAGAGAATGGAACGGAAATTGGAAGCGAGAGGGTTTTTTTTTGCAAAAAAGGAAAGTCCCAAGTCAGGCGTTGGTTGATTTCATATGGTGCACGTACTGTCACGCGGTGCTCTTCAGTAGACACGCGCAGACAAGTACACCGCTCTTCTCTTGTTCGACCCGGTGGAAAACCGCTCGGCTGGAAACTAGTTTCCGGGAGAGAGAGAGGGAGAGGTCCAGCGCTAGCCGTCTTGATTGACATCCAGCCGTCCATCAACCCTCCTCCGCCCCATCAGCGGGCAACCTTCAATCACGCCTCCTTCGACTGCATCAAACAGAATCCCTGTGAGGTCCACAAATAATTCGAGTTCACGGTTTTCACCTCCGCCCGTTTATTTTTTTTCCGCCCGGGTCTGTGTACTGTTCCCTTTTCCGGCTCCCCGTGTCAATGTGTGCCTTCGCTGTCGTGTGCCTGAGAGGGCATCACGCACGGGGTGATGTGTCGTCGACAGTTCAGCGTCTTCATTCTACCCGCTTCTCCGATGTCATCGGGATGGTCCCACCCCCCCAACAGAAGCATCCCTCACCAGCTCTTCCCCTCTCTCCCGTTTCGAATAAACCTGTTTATCATTCTTCAGCGTGCCGCCGCCGCCTCCGATGCTGGTGTCGCACTTAATGTCCCAGCGCCATTGGAGCGGCCTCTCCCGCCCATAAATATTTCTCAATATGCCGCTGCACCGCGTGTGTCGGTGCACTGATGATCGCTTCCAATCGTGATCGATAGCATTACATTTTACACGCGACCCCGCCCCTCCGCTCACCCCACCTCCCTCTCCCATTCACCCCCATATAATGGCGCGGCGCGCATTTGCCAACCGTCGCCTGTAGGGCTATTTCCGAACAAATGACACGTGCGCCAGAGCCAGAGGGAGGGAAAAAAGAGTCCTTTCATCCTTTCGGCACCGAAAAAAAACGCCGTGTCACAATGTGTAAATCATAGGTGTAATTTTTTTTACGACTCGCGTTTGGTGTCGTGCATACATCAGTGCTGAAAGGGGAAGGGGGGAGGGAGAGAGTCACATTTTAAAAGATCTCAGACTCTCGGAGATGGAGGGGTGACGGTGTGGGAGAAAAAAAATGCCACTCGCGGCAAAATCCGGGGCTTAATGGCACTATTTCAATTCGTTGTCGAATAAAAAGGACGTGAAACTTTTCCGGAAGCCTGTTTTAGGAATCCTGGTTACTTCGTCGAAATAAAAGCGAGTTCGGAATGGCTAATGTTTTTTTTATCTATTCGACGTTCGATTTGAGTCGGAGAGTGTGGTGGATGGCATTTCAGAAATATAAATCCCCGAATCGCATTCAGCCGTATCTAACTTCCGCCTATTCTCGCAAAACATTTCTCTAATCTTTTACTTCTCAACTTTGAGCAACGTCACTTCAATGTAGCTAACTTGTAAGTGTGCTCGTTTGCATGAATGGAATGATGAAGGAGCTAAGAAAAAAATGAAAATTTAAGCGTAAAAAAGTAATCGATTTTTGGCAACAGACGTATGATCGTTATAAACTGAAACGTTGCTCTATAAAATTGACTGCATCAATCAGACACCCTGACATTAAAATAAAACATCTGTGAAGCTCCCGTCCTGAATATTACCAGTCAAAATAGGAATAATGTTTGGATTACGTGTCTCCTCACTCTCAGCTTATTTTTACTATTAATGGCTACTTCTCTGTCAAATGGCTTTACGAACTGCAATAGCATCACATGAATTTGGACTTATTAGAAGTTAAAGAGTTATTTACTTAGAAGAAGATGACATTTGTGAAAGACATCTCTATACTGACACTAGAGATTAAGGGAAAACTTTAAATTGTTTGACTCCAAAGTCTTTTAGAGAAGCATTTGTGTTCTGAAAATAATGAATGGGAACATACCAGATCCTGACTTTAAGGAACTTACCTTAAGAATTAAACGATGTCTCTTACATTCTGTTGCCTAAAATCTTTTTCCTGAAATAATGATCCTAAATGCTTCATAAAGGAATGCTTTTTTTCGTTATCATTGCCCTCCATTACAAATTCGCTGCACAACTTGTGTATTAATATCCAAGACCTATGCACGATGGAGTTAACTAAAAAGAAGCCATAAATGAACTAATAGATATTAACTTGTTGGATTAACCACGAATTTTTCTTACGTTGAAGAACTCCTTAATGCCCGAGAAGCATCATCTTAGCTGCTGGTAATAACAGTGGCGCCCCTGAAGAATAATCTCTCCTGATGCTGGAAAGCTACTAACAAACTGCGAATTTACTGTGACCATAACAAAAAGCCGTTTCTCTTTTTGAGCCATAAACTACTTCCTTCCTTACGTGTCTGCCCATTCACAGTCACATCGTATAACTTTCAATATTTTTGCGTTGTTACTGATGAGCTACCCGACTGTGGAAATTTCAGTATCAATTTTAAGTTTCGAAATTAAGCCTAAGGATATTTTTCAGGTTTAAAACGGAAGGAAAATAATGTTTGGCTGTTTATGATGAGCAATCCAGACGGCTCTCCTCAATGGTTCGCGCGACACTGAGGTACTTGAGCAAAACCCCGAAGAGTCAGGTTGAAAATATTTAACTAGTTAGTTCACTCCGTTTACGAGTCGTAAAAGATTTATTTCGAGTAGTCAACTGAAGTCTTTCAGAATTTGCCTCTTCTAAAAAATTCTATTTGCAGCATTACTCTCAAACGCTAGAAATGGTCGTTTTAATGGACCTTCGTCCATTAAAACGACCCTTTCGTCCAAAATGTCTTCCCAAGTTTTTAATTTTACCCTAAAATGACGAAAATGTCATCGTATGCGGTAGGGCTATGTAATGCACCAACAAATGGAGATCCCGAGTTTAGCTAACGGAGAGGCCTTTAGTAAACGTACTCCTGAACCCAATGATTGCTAGTTCTAATCCCGCCTTGGGCATGGATTCAGGATTCGCCTTTGGTTTGTAGCCTAGGTTGGACGGTGTGATAACCCAAGAATTTAAAATTCCCTAAAAACTAAATTCTACTTTAATCGTCCTGGTGACTGATTTCCATAAGGAAAGCTCCGGTGGCACATGGAAAGGGACGATCCCTTCTTCCCACATTTGTGAATTTCACACGCCGCCGCACTGTGGGCAGAAATTGAAAATTATGCATTTCACCCCGGGATTTAGCATGGCGACTCTTTATTCATTGGTGTATGTGGTATTTTATGTCATTTGCCCTTGCACACTCACATTAAAGACTTAAAATGTTTTCAAGTTGCTCAATTTTCGCAAAAAACGGCCTTCCTCAATTTTTGCTGAAAAATACACATCTGGTTGGTTGGTTATTTAGGGGAGGAGATCGACAGCAGAGGTAATTTGCGCCATATAGGATAGGTGGGTGATTGGGTAATGGTAGGAGTTTTCAGGAAACGGAGGAAGGGTGGAGAGAATCCCGGCCTCAGCATTAGCTTTCTCTTAACGAAAGGCGCCATGAGGACCACGGCTTAACATCCCATCCGAGGGACGGAGTAATGAACTTGAAATGCCCACCACTAGGCACTCAAGTGGGGACCGGTTTTCCACTGAAAAATCCGCCACTACCGGGAATCGAACCCGGGCCCGTACTCTAGCCACCACACCAACCCGATCCCCCATCTACACATCTACTCAACCAAGCTAATGCTGATTTGTCTTAGCAGACAAATCTTTAGTGTAAAGTTGATGAAAGGGATTAAAACAGCTTTTTCCTATAATTGTGTGTAACATTTGAACCTTTTATAATCATTTCCTTTATTCAATTTTCCTCATATTCATTTAGATATTGGACAAAATGGCGAGCTCTATTTTTTGTTTATATGTATTTGTCTTTGGGCAGAAAAATAGTTGAAATCTAAATCGACCTGCAAAAAGTTATTCATATCTCTAATCGGTTCTTCTCCCGGCAACTGGGAATACACCGTCGAGGCTAGTATGTTGATGCACCATGGTGCCATAAGCTTCCCCGTCATAAGTTTCAAATCCTATCAATTGGAAAGGACCTCCATAGATGTCGCGAAGACGATACTACATATATATATCGATTGCTTCGATATAATTCACGATATCGGATGTCAGTCTCAATCGCCTAATGATCGCTTTTTCTTGGAATGTTTTTGGATCAAGCACTGATATTTTATGCAAATTTTTAAAATCCATGCAGATGCAGTATGCAGTACGTATCAGACTGAAAAATACTGTTGAGGAAACCAGCCAACGTCTGTTGTTACATAGGCGCCGCAATCCTTCCTCCTTTACAAAAAACCTCATCCTTCTCTAGGACGTGTGGGTGACGGAAGGCTGAACAACGCTACGCTGCGCGATAGAAAAAAATGGTTTTCGAGATCGTAAACGGTCGTAAAAATTTTCTGCGTATTCTAACATGGGATACTTTGTAGTCTCCTGCTGTAACTTCTTGCAGGTCGGTGAATATTTCAACTATTTCCCTGCGTAAAACAAGAAATTGACCAACTATAGGATTTGGCAATTTGTATATATTTGAATTTGGCGAACATTATTGTTTAATCGTATTATTTGAACACTATTAAAGGTAAATAACTATTATTTACTCTTATATTATTTATTACTCCGGAGATTGATCTCCAAATGTTCAGCATTAGCTTGATTTTGTAGAATTCCAGGGAAAATTTACGGTCATTTTAAATTGACTAGATTTGGCCCATGTAAATCGTTAATGAGTGAGAAACATGAAAAATTACATAAAATACCAAATGAACCAATTAATAAAGAATCACCTTGCAAATTTATAGAGCCCGGGCTGAATAAATCTAGTTTGTATTTTTGCCAACTTTTTTTTGTCTGCCCAAGTTGTGCCGAAGAGTTTCTGCCCTTGATTGGCTCTACCTTAACTGGCCGACCTTCGGTTTGAGAGCTGTGGCATTTGGCAAATAACAAATTTTTTAACTGTCGTGTTTTGATCTTCAATGAAGCCTTTAGAACGGAAAATTCAGAAATCCCTTTCAATTTATCCTGGGAAGCCTCTTACGTGTGCGATTATATATTTTGATTCTCTGTGCATATTTATCGCTCCTCAATTTTTTCGGTCATTTTTTTCATGATTTCCAATAGACTTGCCATCGTGTTGACATAATACTATTTGAAGTTAGATGAATAATCGAGTCAATAATGTGATTAAGGTTTTTATTTAAGCCGGGCCAGGTTCGACCACCATGTAGTAGGTACTTCTAATCCCGAGTTCTACCAATCCCGATCTAAAGGTATATACTCTGTGAGGAAGTGTACATAAAAGTTATTTGGTAGGAGAAAATCTTCCATAAAAAAGAACCTTATTTGCGTAACATTTTGGTGACCACTGTTGCGACGTGTGGCAGCGGTTAGTAGGTAACTGTCACGGAAAAGAGTTTATTCTCTTTTACCTTTTATACCTGAAGAATTTAGGTCTTGTTTGTTCGCCGATAATTATTTTCTATATTTCTTTTATTTCGAGTTTGTATTGAATTCCCCTCAGTTTAGACTGGATGAAGCTGGTTAGAATAGAAGAGTAAACCCATCATTTCTAGACTCTTTCTATTTCAGATAGTTTGAAATGAAAATTTAAGGCTTTCTCTTAGTATTTTCCTTAGACAGAGTACCTAATTATTGGTCTTATATCTGGATTCAGCTCGGCACAAACATTCTTAATTGCCCTGAATTTCTCAATTACTGAATATTTCTAAATGAAATACTTCGTAATGTAAGTGTCTAAATCGGTTTGCAAATAATTCATATATAATAAAGGGATAAAATTAATTTTTTAAAGAAATTCCTGAATCCGGAAATTTGGGAATTATGGTATTAATAGTAAATTATTTTAATCAATAGAATATTATTTAATTATTGTATTTTTTTGGAATTTATTATATAAAATAAATAGGGTATTAATAGTTTCTTAGCATGATATCACCCGAAAAATGGGGTGTTTTCATAGTAAAGATTAGTAAAGATAAAATATTTAAGACTCTACCGATTTACATCAGGTTAATGTTTTACAGGTCATCCTCAGGAGTAAGCACCGAGAGAGGGACGTGAGTATATACCCGAAGAGTGTGGAGGCATATATTCTGGTCCCTCTTTCTCTGTGCTTACGCCTGAGGATGACCTGTAAAGGTTGAAACCGGTACAGTCTAAATAAATTGTGGAATCAACCAAGTACTATGTTTAAATTCCACGAAGTAAACTTGCCGACATCGATTTTATTGTTTTCATAGCGTTCATTGCTCTCATTTTCCAATTGGCATAGTATTATCTAAATCCATCCAGTTTTTCTTCTTATTGAAAGGTTAGAAATGACTCTTCGAGCTATAATTTTCAATACCATTTGCGTTTTCTTTGCTTCTAAGGTTGACATCAAAATTAATATTATAGGGTTTTGGTTGAAAGAATAAGTGTTTATCAATTTTGATCATGGGTTTTCTGACTTATTTTTATTTGATCACTTATAAGTTGTTTTATGATTCTTTCGAGGTAGAATACTTTAATTAAATATAGTTTTATTCATAAGAATGATATGGTGAACTGTCGTGTGGTAAGTTTATCTACGAGAATCCAATAAGTTTTCTAATTGCTCACTCACTTGCCAGTTCCCATTTAACTTTCCTCTTATCCTGTCTAGTACAGCGTTATGTCAATCAGTGGCTTTCCCAGTGCGCTAAGCTTCATGGCTGAAACATATTCTGCATCCTGAAAATTTAAGCATTGCTATCACTTGTACCTGAGGGATGTGACGGGGAACATGTTACTCTGATTTAGCCTTCGATTAAAATTATTCATTCCAATCTCTTGTAACCTTAAAGTAAACATCTCCTTTGATAGTCTCAGTTGTAAAATATTTAATGTTAATATTAGTCAATGATGATTAATTATGGAACTTTTATTGAGAATTGCATAACAAGTTATAACATGTTCCGTGTGTAAACTCAATTTATAATGGAAGAGTCAAGTACACCGGTAAATTACGCGTTTTCTACTACAGAATACTTTATTCTTAGAGAATACTCAGAGCAAGATATTTTATTAAAATTACTGAATGGGTTGTGTGCGTTTCCTAGCCAGATCCTGTAAAACATTGTATAAAATTAATATGTCCACAAAAGCCTCCACTCGCTTCTCTATAGCTGTAGCCGTGTTGGCCATAATAAAAGTGCATTGTGATTTACGGGTCAACCCTGTTTGCGTTGCATGTGTTTACGTCATAAAAGCAGGACGAACCTGTGCCTTCACTAAAGCATGGCTGAGAAATTAAAGAAGCTCTAGCAGGCGTGAGCACATTTTCTAGTTTCCCATCATGCATATTTAGTTGCGGGACCCAAATTACCAGGGGACATATTCGGATATTTTTCAGTTAGCCGAAAGCGGCTCCGGTATTTATTTATACGAAGAATAGGAAACTTTCAAACCGCTGCCACCCGTTTGATACGGAGGATATTTTTTTTTTAACGTGAATGTTTTTCCAGGTCCGCAGAGAAAAGAAAAATCTTTCGCATCTCCTCAGCTCGCCATTTTCGTCCGCGAAGGTGGCGTAATTTGCGCTTGGGGAATCCTAGACGCTTCCCTGAGACAAAGGTTGGAGTGAGTTCACTAATCCAGTCCGAATAACACACGTGCTCATCTGGGTCGCATACCCCAACCCCTACTAGGCTTCCTCCCCTTTCCACTCCCGTACTCCCCTTCCCCCGTTCAAGGGGTTCCGCAGGGTAAGGGGTTGGGAGGGGGGAGGGAAGGGGTACGGAGGTAAGCCGGAGCGAGGTGGAGTTAAGGGACGTTTCCCCCAAAGAAAGGACGCGGGGACCGTCGGCGCTCGGGCGCAGATTACGCGGGCGTCATAAATAAGACAAGTGTTGCTCTGCGCACCTGGTTTCTTCACCTGGGCCCCACCCTGTTCCCTTTTATTTCGTTCGAGGGAGCAGAAGATATCTCCTAGGATAGGGAGTAAACTGTGAGGCTGGCCCCGGCAGTGTGAGGTAGAGGTTTATGGTGTTTTTAAGGGCTCTCGGAGGGTGTGTGAGTGAGAGGAATAGCGCGGGAACCAGGGAATTGGAACGTGAGGGATATATAAAGATTGAATGCAAGATATTTAGGACTGAGAGGGAGTAGTAAATATGATTACGGCGCGAACTGATACTTAAGCGCATGTTTCTCCTCGCTTGACCACCTGCGGTTGGGAGATGTTGGAGCGAACTCTAGGAATTGGAATAATTCTAAAGTACACACAAACGGGATCTAAGCATGAAGAGCCTTTGTGAATGAATTAGCCATTCTGGAAAATAGTGTACCCGACTGTTCCAGTTATTTTGCTTCCCTACGAAATGAATTCAGATATTGCACCGTGGATGGAGACTTCGATTGACTGTTTACAATTTATGGATAAATGTGTGTGGATAACTACACAGAGTCATAGAACCCAACGATAAGGACTGAAGCGAAGCGTCAAGATCCTAAAGTGCATGCACCCTAATGGAAGAGAAAAAAAATATAAATGTTCACCTTATGACTGCAAAAATCTGAAAAATTTGCTCTTTATGAAAAAAGGAAACTTTTACCTGCAATAGCTTTAAAAGCCCAAGTTCGCATTAATATTCTAAAAATAGGTTAAATATTCTCGCTCATTTTTTTGTAGCATACACGAATTACACCACATAAACGGCCTAATTTCAGAAAGAAATATTTAGAATTCTCATATTATTGTCATCGTCATCATCGTCATCGGTCAGCAATCCTAGGATTGGTTTGACTCGATTCTTCTATCGGCCAACCTCTTCATATCATCATAATTTTTCGACTTTACATTCTTCACAACTTGCTCCACATATCTCATACGAGTCCTGCTTTTTCCGTTCTTCCCGTTCACTTTTCCGTCGACGATTGTCTTCATTTGGCCATCGTGTCTAACGATATGTCCGATTATGTTTTCCCGTCTTATTTTTTGGGTTTACGGCAGACATCTTTTCTCCCACTCTTCACAAGACCACTTCAATTGTCACTCGGTCGATCCATTTTATCTTCATCATTCTTCGGTAGTACCACATTTCAAATGCTTCTAGCCTTGGCTTCTCTGCTGCTGTTATCGTCCATGTTTTGCTGCCCTATAGTAAAATGCTCCAGATTTGTGTTCTAATGAAATGTTTCCGGACTTCCACGCTTGTGTTTGCAGCTGTAAGCAGAATCTTCTTTTGGTAAAATGCCCTTTTCGCCTGGGCAATTTTACTGGAAATTTCACTTTTACTTCGCCCATCGCTGGTTACTCGGAATCCCAGGCAACAGAACTCTTCCACCTCTTCAAATTTTGTTTTCTTAGTTTAACATTTGTCCTGGCTTCTCTTCTCCTACTGCGTACCAGAAACTTAGTCTTCGTTTTATTGATCTTAAGATGATATCTATTCTTGTGTTCCCTGTGTTAATATCTATCGACGGCATCCAGTTTTCAATTATGCTACCACATCAAAAATGAAAAACATTGCATCAAAAGCTCACTATATTCATGATGGGACTCCGTCTTAATTTTTACTAAATATTAGACGATTTTTCGTCGCGATAAGTTTCGATATTTCGTAGTTGATTGATGTTAAGGTATAATGAGGACTGGATTTCCATTCTAAAGGCCGCCCTGGTTTTAATTCAGGAAAGAGATTCATCAGCGAAGCACTGGTCCACTATTTGAATTATAAGTGCTTTGTATTTCAAGTTCTTCACTCCTTTGTCGGATGCAGCGTTAAATGGTGGTAGCACAAAAGCACCTCTCTTTGAGGCGGCATAGTTGGCTGATGCAGAATCCGGGTTTCTCTGCTTCCAGCTCCCGTTTCCGTACCCACCCGCAAAGCAGCAAATGACCCTTAGCTGTAATTTGCGGCTCTGCCTCATCGCCTCAACTTGGAGGTCAACTTTGGACCCCTTGCTGCCTTGAGCTTACACCGTGGGTCTCAAACCCTTCCACCTTCCTCTGAAGAAGTCCGACCTCTACTAACTCATCTTAAATGTTGAAAATGCCCTTAGTTGTCGGTCGTATCCCCCGAATAATTTAAACTATGACTATGGCTCTAAATACCGTGCTCTGATCGATCCCATTTCAAGTAAATTCACTCGTTTTGGAATCCTCAGTGCGAACAAGGTTGCTATTTTATTCGTCCGTACCGATGGATGAATACGTGGTTTCTCATTCATTCCACTTCAATGGCGCGATGACCCGGACCAGGCTGAGGAGAGCGTGACGCGCTCAATTCCTGGGCTCCGATGTATTCCTGGCGCCCGACTCCATTTCGGTGCGAAATTTTCGGGGGAGCGCTGGAGAGGGAAAAATACGGCTCCCTCGGCGCCCGCCCGCTGAAGTTTCACCACTCGGCGAGACCGCACGAAGTTGAGAGAGGGAAAAGTTCTCGGAGGATCTGGAAAGAAAGCGTCTGAGATACCCGTGCCCGCGCGTCAAAATAAATCCGAGCCGGGAGGCGCTCGCAAATTAGCGTTGAGTGGGAAATCTGAAGAATCCCTTCCCGTCCGCTGCTCCTTTTCATCTCCCCAGCCTTAGGACCCCGACTTCATCCTCCTCCCCTCCCCTCATCCCCGTTCCCGAAGTTTCCATCCCCTCTCCCTCAATATGGAGTTTTCTCCGGGTACGGCTCTCTGAGCCTTGAGTTCCTTTGGGATCCCTTCACTGATCCATTGGGTCGGCATCATGAACATTCCATTTCTTTGCACTTCCCTCCTCCCCCGTTTTCCCTCGCCGATGGCAACGGTGTCCGTTTCTTCCCATCCAAGTCATAACGATCGATCACTTCGTCCTCCTCCTGAAACCTCTTGCCTCTTAAGAGGATATCTCATAACCATGGCTATGAACGGGGAGGGAACTATCTATCCCTGGAACTGAGGGGAAAATAAGGAAAGTGTCAGGGATCGGTTGAGAGGGCTGATTATGTTTTAAAATTTTCTCGCTGTATACGTTACAAGGGGAAGAATGGAGAAAGTGCGATGGACGAAAAGGATGTCTGATAATAGTGTACAGGACATGGTCGTGAGGGAGGGACAGAGAAAGCTGCTGGAGGAAATGATGAGGGGATAGAGTAGGGTTGGGTTAAGGAAGCAGCATAATGTCGGGAATCGACTTGATATGTTGGCTGAAGTACCGACTTCCAACCCAGAGGGCCCGGGTTCGATCCCTGACTGTGTTATACATGTTTCGGCGTTGTTCCTGTCCGTACTTGTCCCTACTTGCGTCCTGTTGTGGAGAGCTCTTCGAAATCAGTTGGGACTCAAATCATATGGGAATCAAATTATATGGGACTTGAAACAGTGACACCTTAGCGACTTTCTTCAGATGTAGGCTGATTCCGACGCTGGGCCCCACACTCCCTTAAGAATTCCATTGCATCCCACTTACATCATGCATCTTTAAAGTCTCAAAAAAATCCACAATGTATAATGGCGCCTTGGTAGATTAAATGGTTTAAGCAACTGGCCGCGTAATTGGGTGTCGAGTCCCAGTCAATATGAAAGATATTTTTCTCAGTGGAAATTCTACCAATGGCACATTATGCGTAACAACTAAGTCCACCATCCATAAAGTTGTTTATTTTTAAAATATGCTACTGATTTTTTTTAAGATTTCTAACTAGTTCCCATAGCCATCTCTACTAGTAATCCTACCTTTACTTATGCCTACCGTGGGTATTTATTTCACATGGGTGCAAACCGCATTGTCGACATGCACTACTCCAAGTTAAATCTCGGGAGGCCGTAATTAAGTGAAGAAGAAACAATGGAGCAATAAAATCATTTTCATGCAATAATCTATCATCTATCTATCATCATTCAAAATCTATCTCACCAATTCTGATTTGAAAACGCGCTCAATAATGCACCTCGATAACTTTAATGATTTAACAGTGAACTTGGGTCGCTAAAAAAGGAAGCTATGACACGAGAAACCTATTCCAACTATAATTTTAGGGGAATGTCGCAGTCAAGATCTAAACATAAATTACGCGATTTCTCCTTGTCAGACGTTTACCATAATTATAGGAATTAATAGGAATTAAAATCCAGGTTCAAAATCTATCACACCAATTCTGATTTGAAAACGCGCTCAATAATGCACCTCGATAACTTTAATGATTTAACAGTGAACTTGGGTCGCTAAAAAAGGAAGCTATGACACGAGAAACCTATTCCAACTATAATTTTAGGGGAATGTCGCAGTCAAGATCTAAACATAAATTACGCGATTTCTCCTTGTCAGACGTTTACCATAATTATAGGAATTAATAGGAATTAAAATCCAGGTTGCCTAGAATTGGCAGTCTCCTTAGACAAGGTTACGACTGCGCAGTGCATTATCCTTTCCATCCTAAGGCTGTTACGAATTATATTCCGGCACTTTTACCTCATTTGTTTGGTCACACCAATGAGTGTATTTTGTTTCTGCTTCACGACGTAAAATCGTTTGAAGCAATACGCTTCCACAAGATTTCTTTTTTAAGTCTCCTTAGTGCAATTTAGAACGCTAGAAAATAAAGACACCGACAGAACGCACGATGCTGAGTAATCATTCCGTTCCTTGAATTAAAAATGTTGATCTTCATGCTCTGCAGCAGCTGTGCTACGATTTATTTGACATTTCTCAGGCTCTGCGGGTTTCGGTAACCACGAAAAAGGAAGGAATGGAGGCATTTCTCGTTGTGTGAGATTGAGGCTTCGGTGGCTGCATGGGTGTTGCGATCGCTATTTTGCTCATCCCCTCAGAATTCCCTGAAGGTAGGTAACTAAAAATATCCCAGGATGCCCCAAGTTTTGTAAAATTCAGGAGGAGCACCTGGTCTACCTGCTTGGAAGGACGGCATTTTCGTGATATGGTGGCTAGAAGATCCACTGAGCTGATTCACTTAATCCTCCACCTTTCACCCGGTAAAAAAAAACCTGCACGATCCCGTTCAGAATGAGGCTAATAATAATTCAGCTCTTCAATTCGTAATGCCCTTTGTTTTTTCCGGCGATCAGTGCGGCATGGCCTTTTGATGTTCAGCTTGTATCTTTCATTCGTATCCTCAGCAATTATTCCCTCTTCTTCGAATAGATGCCGCTTTCGTCCAATCTTTTCTCCCCGTTTACTTATTCATGTTGCCTGTGCAGCTGTTCTGCTGCCTCGGCTTAACGTATTGTGATCTTCGTCCATACCTCTTCCTCCTTCGAATCGATGTAATTTCTTGGTCAAGATGCCCTCTTTTGTTTTTTCTGCTCCGTATCAGTTGTTCATTTTGAAAATCAGTCACCTCCCGCTTACTTAAAAATAAATTATAGCTTTATTCAGCTTCTAGCGTTGAGTGGTTGACTAACATTTAATTTTCTTCATTCGCTTGCACGGACGTTTGGTAAACCTTTGAGCATTGAGACACAGGTGGCATTATGTAGCCTTCGACAGTTTTTCGGTAAATGACCACTACTGCACGTTTATCATAGTTCACGCATTTTTGGACTACGGGTCTCCCTGAAAACCGAAGTTTTGCAAAAATCCTATTAAATTTAAATTTAAAAAAGGCATCGTATAATTGGACAGAATAAGTAATTATGGAAATCACATATCATCCGCTCCCCATTTGGTACCTCATGGAAAACGATGGCTATGGCATTGAAAAAAATTCCATTGGAAGTGTGGCACAGCCTCCGACTAAGCCTTCCGTCATCTTTTCATTTCAATATATTGGTAATGTAACTGAGGAATTTCAAGTTATATATCACAGGAACACCTAAGTACCGTGTTTGTTGCATAAGACAGCGTTGTTGAGATTTCCCTTATTGATCTTTGCCACTTAATAATCGTCTCTTCTAATTATTAAAATGCTATCATTTGATATTAATTGAGAGTATTTGTAGTCGATATTTTAAAAAATATGCATTGGTATGTAATAATAAAGTCAATCTCTAAACGTTTTTTCGTGGGTAAAGTTGACGAATTCCGACGCCGGATTTCTCGCTACTCGTTCAACTTTCCGTTAAAATTACCTATTTCTCTTGTTTTAAAATTACTTACTTTTGTCTTGTTCTTAGCAATAGGCAATCAACAGCCAAAGTCATTAGGGCCGTTAAGGATGCGTGGATAATTGGATGGAGGTATGAATATTTCAGGGGACTCATCGAAGAATTGAAGGAGTGAAACCAGGCGGTAAAATCAAAATACTCTTAATATAAGGAGCCGAATAGTCCACTGTTTAGAGTCCCATACGACGGACGAGAAACAAAACTTTAAGGTGCCTCCCACGAAGCTCTCATATGAAGATCGGTGCACGACTGTAAAATCTTTATCATTGCCAGAGCTCGAGTCCGTGCTCAGAATCCTGAACACTACGTCACCGCGATTCCAAAAGTAATGCAAACTTTATTTGAAGTGAATAAGAATAAAATGGTTTAATTAAATATTTATAATTTTGTAAAATTACAAAATAAGTGAGCTAATGTGATCGCATACTTGAAACGTTATTTTTTGTATGTACATTTTGAATGCTTTACTAAATGGCCCGTTTCCCGTGGGAGTGAGGTCAAGGAATTGAATGCCTTTCAGAACTAATTTTCCCATTTTTATCATCCCAAAATACTGTTGATTCGTTGACATGCAACCACACCATACTTTTGGATGTGCTCTTGATATCAGAACCGAATATTTATTCGTTTTTTGGATGGAGCTATTTTTCTGCCCACTCATAATGATATTCCTCTGGGACGGTAATAATGGAGCTTGGAATTTTTTCATTCCACAGACTGCGCGGGGGTTTCCTTGTGTCTTAATAATCGTCGTAAAATAAGAAAGGTCAAGCGCTTTGCCTCCTCTAATGAAGCTCCATTCTCATTCCAGCCATCTGAAGTATTTCTTTTCTTCGTTTAGATATGAGTGCACGGATTTTAATTTTTTTGTAATAAAGATTCTCTAGCAAGTCAAAGACAGTTCTTTTTATATTTGCAACTACGTGACGCCGTTGTTTTTATCCAAACGGGGATCAACGCTAATATTGATTGCAGAAATACTTTGTTTCTAATAACGTACATCGTTTTTTAATTGTATGCTCTGTTAATGTTCGCAAAGCTCTTATAGATATTGTTTCTCGATTTTTTTAATTTTTGTGGATTAAAATGTTGTCTCTTGTCTCTTATAATTTAAAAATCTTGATAAAATCTTGATATTTTGTTGTCGATAATCGTGCAATATATGTTGCCTGATATTTTCGATTTCTTTCTGCGGGATTTAAAAATTTTAAGGCTGATCACATTTCAGAAGAAACCTGGATGGCAATTCTATTACCTAATCGATTAATCTTATAACCGTTAATCTTAGATATAGTTTATGCTCAATCATTTGAGGGGTTCGGGTATGTGTGGCGGATAATGTAGTGGTTTCTTACTCGGAGGCACAGGTGCTGAGATTCTGCCAGCATTGGCAGTGATTTTTCCGTGCTGAGGTGTTATGCTCTTCTTATGTTACGAAACGCTGAAGTGGGGAGAGTGAGGGTCGGGCCAGCTGTCACGAAGCACTATCGAAGGGGAGGTGATAGCATACTGTTATGTTGGGAGAAAGATTCTTTTTCTCTCTAATGCATTCTTTCATCATTAATAAATAATAATTCTGAGAACTGGCTGTTTGTTTTATCATATTAAAAGCACAAAAAGATAGGTTTCATTAAAAGCGTAACGTAATTTGGGGTGAATTCAATCCTTTCAGGCGTAACATTGTGGAAGTCCATTATGAATAATGACAGTAACAAACTATGTTTTAACCCACAGAGCTTTTATCTCGTACAACTAGTTTCAACGCACGGAGTCATCATCAGGTTTAGTTCTAAGCTAATTAAATTATCATCAGCTAAGTAGAGCTGCACAAAACTGAAACATACTGATAATGAAGTAGACACCATTTCAAACTATCAACGTTCATTAATTTTTAACATTTATTCAAAGAATGAAGTGATATCAAACATGACGCTGCGGCGCGCCGTGGTGTTGAAACTAGTTGTGCCAGTAAAAATCTCTGTGGATTAACACATAGTTTGTTATTGCCAATACTCGTAATTTGTTGTATTAAATAAAGTATTAAGAAATGTTATAGGGTGGAGGGGGTGTAAGAAAAGTGTAAAATAAGTGTAATTAATGTTTATAGTACGCTAAGGCTGCCACCGGGTTCCACCCTTCCCTAAAAAATTCCTATCCTTACCGAAGTACCCACCTCTCTCTAATGGCGCTAATGGCCTTAGCTATCGGTCGTCTCTCCGGAATGGCAACTAGTGCTAGCACTAACATGGTACGCATCGTCACTCAGTAAATTTGCACTGGTGTGAAAAAGGTCTTTTTTTTAAACAAGATGTAGAAGAACTTGTTAAATAAGAGGAGAATTATTTGAATGGATAATGTATTAACCCAAATTTATCGCTTTTATGTTCTTTTTAACGTGTTCCATTTCCTTGGTTTTGGCGTACTGAGCTGTGTCATTACACATGATTGTTTTTTAATTCTACATAACTCCTCGAGTCGTTAAAATATGTCGATTTAGAATTTACTGGGACATCTACATCTACACGACACCCTGCAAGCCACCGTGAGGGTGTGTGGCAGGGGGTGAAGATCACCAAGCATGCACTACTAACATGCAAACAAGCAACAAGGAACTAGTGTTGATGTGTATTTGTAGAACTGCATTAGGCTGCATATACCTCATTTCTAGGTCCATATATTGAGCATTTTTTTTTCAGGTTCAAACTTGAACGGCAGTTTCCTCGGTAGCTAAATTCTACGTAGTAAATTTAGCATCAAATTATAAATGCTAGTAAATGAGTGTGCAATAGTCCTAACTCAAAATGCATTACATTTTCCAAAACAACCAAACATTTAAGGGACATCCGGAGCGGGAGAAAATTAGAAGGATGGTATAAGTATAATTTAACTCCATGAGCGTACTTGAAGGAGAATCGTGTTCTCTTCAACGAGGGAACTAATACCTGGGACGTCGAGCAGGTAGGGAATAAGAGAAGACTGGCGAACAGGCTGACGTGGAGCTTGGGATTTTATCGCCCTGAAGCATCGGCACTAACAGAAGGGAACGAAAAGAGACTAGCAGATTTTGAGATGTGGGTTTGGAGAAGGTGAATTGGATGGAAAGAAGATAAAGGGAGTTTGGGGAATGATTGAGGAGGAAACGAAGGAATTTTACCAAAGAAAATAGAAGGAGACAGAGTGAAGTGAATGAAACAATCAAAATACTGTTGGGGTGTTTTTCTGCTTTTTATGCTTCTTCCTGTTTTTCAGCGTGGTGATGGTGTTTTGTGGGACATGACAGATGGAAGAATGTTTGGTGAACGTATGAGAGGTGGGAGGAGTCTGGGGTGATTGAATGAAATCATAAGAAGTTGGAAAGTTGTATGGCACTAAAGTAAAAAAGTATGAAAAGCTGTATCCACTGGTCTGTTTTAGTTCCCTTTCCTTCCAAAGCAATTCTCCTTCGAGCACGCTCAAGGAGCTAAATTATCAAACTGAGATTTGTATCCTGCTACATTACGACATTTATAATTTTGTCATGTCCATCTAAAACTACGATAACGCATGGAATGTCAACTAGTGTCAGAGGGTTTCTTACCTAAATCGAACTTTGCTTTCTCTTGGCTCTAAAAAGCGAGTCATGGTCACTCTAATGTCAAAACGTTAATTACGATTTCTGTTTATCAATCATTGTGTATGAAACTGTTTCATGCGTTACTCTGAGGAGGTGATTCATGATGAATAGAAACACTTTGTAATTCCTCATAAATATTTATGTGGAATCACGATTTTTTTATATTCTTCCACATCAGTGATCAAAATTGTTTGATTTTGGAATCATTGAACTCAATAATCTCTCACTTATTCTGTCTTATTTTACTCTGGTTATCGAATTTGGCTGCGAATACCGTGCGCCAATTTCAACGTCTTCCCCAGAATTCATGGAAATAGTGGGGAAACGTGGGCCAATGGTCTTCACACACGCTGATTTTGAGGCCATAGCATGTCAACTGAGAGAAGCCGAATGAAGACGAGCATTTCCTCATTTCCCCTCCTCCTTCAGGTAGGGAGGTCAACATTGCGAATGAGGGTGCCCTTGGGGTTAATATAAGGGTCGGTTTGGGGATAAAAACTCACTATATTCGAAAAAGCGTGATGAATATATAGGAAAAAACCTACTCAAAGTGTTGCTGCTTTTCCCTCCCCATTCCATCCCCAACCACTCCCTTCTTATACTTGCAACGGTCTCCTCTCGACTGAGCGTGGGCGAAATTCTGAACCGTGGAAGAGAAAACCGATCCGAGTGAGCGTAGGCAAATCAGGCATGCGAACGGTGAGTGTTTAGCGGTAAGGATTCGCCATGCATGCAGAGGGTGGAGGAAGGGAGGGGAGAATATTTCTCGCTAGAGAAATGTTCTCCAACTAAATTGATATTTGCTCGTCCATCGGCCTATTGAGGGCTCTGGGGAAGGGAGCGTGAGGCCAGCGAGGGGTGAGTTCTGGGGGAGAGACTGCTTTGAAGAGGGGTTCAGCGAAAGTGAAGCAGTCAGGGGATGAACGAGGCACGAGACGGAGAGAGAGAGGGGAAGGAAAAGGATGGAAGATGAAAGGACCTAATAAAAGGAAATCGCATGCAATATTTCCAGGAGAAAGTGTGCGTAGACACTCCCGCGCGCGCAAGCAAAGCTCCTTCAAGTCCTCCTTCATCTCCGCCGTCGTCTTTTCAAAGTGGTCCTCAATCAGTTTTCGGACGTACTAACTCTCCTTCCCTTCGGCTTTCAAACTTTTGATGCCGAAATAAACTCGTTGACTCGAAAGCATGACGAATGGCTCGGGGCGCAGACGGATTTGGCCGAACCCTCGAACAGACAGCGGCGATAAAAAAAAGGGGGGAGTGACGACAAAACGCAATTCTAAAAAGGGATTGTCTCTTTCCGATTTTAATCGCCATCCATCTGCGTGCGTACTTCAGCCCTTCCCTCGTTCTTTTTTTCACGAACGCTTACCATTCGTAGCGCAGGCATATTCTTTTTCACGAATGTCCTAACGGTTCCTCACCAAAAAAAAAGTGAACTGGCTTATGTACTCCGACATAATTTTCACAATATGATTCATACTTACGCCTCAGTTACATGCTTGCTGTGCCCTTTCCCGCCTATGACGAGGAAAAGCCTCTATCTCGTCGCTTTACAATATTGAACCCAGTTTTTCCCCCTCGTTAGCTTCAGCTGATGCTTGTGCTAAGCGATGAAGTTTCGCTAAATTCTTGGAGCAAAGGACAAAGTCATCTGCAAATCTAATGTGTTTCAGGGATGCCTCTACTCCTTATTTATATACCGGCTTGAATAAATATTCAGCGTGAGAGGGTCGCCGAAATTATACGGGTGTCTTCAAGTGGCTGCAATATTTGCATGAAACTGCGGTCATTTTATTCGCATACATTCCCTTTTTTACATGCACCCTCCGCCTCTCTTCTCGCAGATTTTCGTTGAAAAAAAGCTTTTTCTAAGCTGTTCATCTCCTTTTATGCCCTTCTCCGCCGATTCCATGGGCACCTAGCTGTTCTTCTGCAAAAGACTTCTCGTGTACGCACTGTAGTGAAGCACATTGGAGGGGCGCTTTTCAAACGCCTGATTGTTCACCCTCTCTTGGATATCAGAAAAAAACTTACTTTTGCTTCGTATGTTGCGTAGGACCACATTCACAGTCGAGATTGATGGTGCCGAAATTTCAAAGTTTGGCTGTCGCAAATATAATATTCACGAAAGTGCTACAAATGAGAGCGGTTGACAGGACGAAACGGCTCGGGAGATTTATGACCCGGCGTACACCTTCGCTTGAATCAAAAAGGACGACATTTCACGGGAGGAGAAGAAAAGAAAGTGTTATCTTTTAACGGGATTCATTTCGAGATATTACTTAATGCATTTCTGTTATTAGATCCGAAGAGAGAGGGAAAAAAAAAGAAATTTCATCTCCGAAACATGCGTCGCAGACATAAAACACTTTTACGCCCTTCCGCTCCCTCCGTAGACGTTTTCAATTTAATTAAAACGTCGATTCGGAATTCTTCGTGAACTGAGGAGCGGTGAAAGAAACACTATAAATGTTTTATTCTTTCTTCTCCGTTGCTCGCTCCGCCAATATATCTCATGCTCCGTCCTTCCCTGAATTCATCTGCATGAAGTTTGCTTAACTTTATTAATTTTCCCTCCCTTTCTATCTCCTTCTTTTTTCGGGAGCATCTTCATTCCAATCAGATTCTCTCCCGTGTAACCCTCGACGTGTCTCCTCTCCATCTCCACTGTCCAACGGCGACCCTAACCCGGATTCTTCCGCACACACTCCAGTCCCATTAGCCCTCCCAATATCTCACTTTCTCGCTCCTCGGCAGACAAGTAGCGCACGGCCGAACGGAGCTTTTTCTTCCATTGCATAATATCAACATTACCATGCGTTTTCATTCCGAAAATCTCTTCTTTTACATCTAGGGACACCTACCTCCTCTGACGTTTTTCTGCTCTTCTTTGAGTGCTTTTTATTCCTTGAAGTTACCGCGTCAGAAAGTTCAAGCTTGCTTCCACCGATTAGGCATTTTCAGTACTTATGTGGTGTATTATTTCCTATTCAAAAATATTTTCAAATTTTTGTCCTTCTCTTTGGTCAGTTGTCTTTGAAATGCTCACCGATTAAAATGGGAATCGGAATGATAAGGGTGAATGTGAAATTGCGAGTTTCAAAATGCTTGTGAGAGACGAAGGTGCTGCTGAGTAAATTCATGACAATTTTATTCCCTTCCTCTTTATCATTTTGACGCATCATTATATGTTATTGTATTTCTTTGCTCCTATCAAATAAATGTGGCTTGATCAACTTTGCTATTAATATACTTTTATCAATTCAATCTGCATGTCCTCTTTTGTTCAAGTTGAAACATTGCGCCACTCGTCTGATAAGTGCGCAAAATCTGATGTCGCTAGACCGTTCTTGGATTCTTGGATGATTTCATGATGGAAATAAGAATGGATGCGATTGAGAAATTGTGTATGAAATGAGAAACGTTACCTGCTTATATTGGACGAAAAGGAAATCTCAAATATTTCCGCTTCCCATTACGGCAATCATACATGATGCTGAACTTAAATTTGAGTGTTTTGTCTCTTGACGGTCACAAAGCCTTTTCTTCTTTAATATTTCATATTAATTTTCAATATATTTCTCCTTTCTTTGGCTTGCATTAAAGCACTGGAGATCGAGATATACTAAGAAATACGATTGAATTGTAATTGTACGTACTCCACCTACCAGACATCTAAGCGTATATGAATCTACGAATACCGCAATTTTCTGATGATCTTTGGAGAGTTTAGAAAGAAGACCAGCGTATGACTTATATTAGCTCGTGATGTAGACCCTATAAATGCATTTTAGTACCTTTTTTGCCTTGCGCATGCCTGAGATAACAGGATTTACTCACCATTCATAATGAAACAGGATTTACTCACCATTCATAATGAACATGAGATCGCGAGTTTACCTCTGTTCATCCATCCAGGGCAATTTCAGAATGTACACGAGCCGCGGCTAATGGACACAGGTATTCAAATCCATCCGTACAATGAAAGAGGTTTGCGGTTTCCATGAAAAGCTGTGTGACAAATATTCGCTCCGAATAAGTTCTCCTCGCAGTGTTTAGCCGCGTGACGCAGAGTGTACATTATACGACCCTTCCAGGGTTCATCCTGCGTCTACAGTTCCCGACCCGGCCCAGACTTCCCTCCTCTCTTACCCCCGGCCTACCTCCCTTCCTTATCGCTATTCCCTTCATCCTTAGCCCCCGTATCTCACTACCGGCTAAAAGGTCCTCCATCTCTTCCCGCTTCCTCCTCCCGACGACCGACCCCTCCCTTCAAAAGAGTCTCCTCCTCCATACTTCTCTCTCTCCTTCCGTCTACTCTCCTCGCCCCACCCCCTATCCCTCTCCCCATCGGCCTAACCCTAGTCCTGTTCTCTTCCTCCCCTTATCAATTCGCGGCCCTCTCCTCACCCTCCTTCCTCCCCAAGGGACCCACCCCCGAAACCCCTCCCCCTTCGTCATCATCTCCGCCCCCCGACACACTCGCTCACCCCCGCCCCCTAATCCAATCTTCATCTTATCTCTCCTTCCCCGCCCCCTCCCTCCCCCTTACCTTTTTCGCGCTCACAAACCCTATCTTCTTCTCTCTGGGTTCACCTTTACCAGACGCACCTTTTCTTTAAAGATTAGGCGGGGTTTTTTATTCATTACGTCTTATTCTTGCTAATTTTTTTTTAATTTTTGAACTTTTGGGCTCCAGTCCTTCGTCGCCGCTCCTTTCCGTGTTTCTCCCTCTTACGATTTCATGCTCTATTTGCGTTCCTGGAAAAGCGTTTTCCATAACCTCGTTCCATGTGCATTTTCAGGGCAATATTATTCTCCAGCTCGGTTCTCTAGTTCATTCTGAAGGATGTTTTCATGGCTGAGCTTAATGCGTGTTTTTTCAGCTGTGCGGTGGTGTGCTTTAGCCGAAGTCATTCGGTGTCTGCGGGAAGTAGAATGCCCCTTCTTATCTTATTAAACCGTTTCTTCTGTTGTTTGATATGTACTTTTCTCGACAATGTGCTCATAATGAGTTGATTTTAAGCTAAGAAAAGCAAAATGTTAAAGAAAAATATTCTTACTTTTCTTCGCTGTGTATTCATGATAAGTCTCTTTTAAGTTCAGATATGATAAAACGTTGAGGTAAATTATTATTAGATTAGTTAAATTAGATTAAATTAGAAATTAATTAAAATTAGATTTCAGCTAATAAAATAGTATTATTATTAGAATTACAAGTTTACCTTTGGTTTTAAGCAGTGATTTCGTGCTGTTCATGTTAGTTAGTTATGTTAGCTGTCCAATCTTCCACTTGTTCCCAATCCTTACATTTTGTGATCAACGGGGGAAAATCTTTTTTTCTACTATAACCTTGTGTCAGTTTTATGTAAATTACATGTCTAGCATTAATTTTCTTTGATGGTTTTATATTGCTCTCCTAGATAAATTTCCCTTATGTCCTTTCTTCAGACAGCCGGCTTATTTCTGTCATCAACTTTGGCCTACGATTAATTTTTTTTCCGGTCAAACTTATGCGTCCCTTGGATATTTCTCGCTGTGACTTCTTCCCTTTTTCCGCTTCCTCTCCCCGAAGGGTTTGGGAGACAGGGTTCCGCAGCCGTAAATTCGCCCGAAAGGGAAGACGAACTCCCTCTCGCTCTGCTCCTCCCATCCCTCTCTCCACCCCCCCTCTTCCCTCCTTCCCACCCCTTATCCTCTTCCCTTCCACGCTCCATCTCAACCCCTTTCGCGGGCGCCGGACCTTTTGTTTCCCCGAAACGGTCCCAGCCATTGTCCACCTTCGTCTCTTTATTATCCCCCCCTCCCTCCTCCACCATTTAACGTCGTCGGCTTGTCTAAGTTACACTCCGTTACTCCGCGGCGTCGAAACTCTTTGTGCTCCCGTCCCCCGACTCGATCCCCTTCCCCCCCCCTCCCCCCCCCCCTGCCTCCCCGTCCCCCCGTCGAAGCTCTGCCGGGAGGATTACTAAAGCGAATGGATGTCGCACGGAATGACTGACCGCCGCCGTGCGCCTGCACCCCCTTTCCTAATTCAACCTCCTCCGACCCTTCTCAAATTCGTTCCTCTCCATCCCTGCCCGCCGTTCCTCTGTCTCTTTGGAAGGCCTCATCTCCCACTCCAAGAAACAATCCTGCTCCGCTCTTTTCTTCAGTTACTCGCGGCCCACCCGGCTCCTTTCTCTCTCCCTCCCTCACCCTCCTCAAGTTCAATCCACATCTTCCACACCAATCACACACACACATTCATACTTTCAACCCGCGAATCCCCGTGTCCCACGCCTTGCTTACTCTCCTCTTACGTGACTTCTTGTCTAATGCTTCCGTCTAATGCGTAAGCGTTATCGGCTGAATGCTCTCCGTCTCTCTTTGAAGCTGTCGGTTTATCTGTGTCCACACATGCCCTCCAAGGGAATGGGTTTGCCGTCCTCGCGAGTAAACTGTCCGCCTCATGAAATTATCTCTGGCAAAGAGAGCTTCGTTTTTTTCCGAGGAGCGAGTTTAGACCCGAGTCACTCTGCTAGCGAGGACTCGCAGGGCCTGGTTGCGTTGTCTTCAGACCCCTGGTTGATTTTTAACCTCAAAGCGCTTAGGATGGAGGGGAGATTAAAGGATTAGGATAGGACTAATCTGCTGTGTCGGAAATGCGCCGCAAAACTCCTGCTCGTCCCCCGTTGTTCCTCGCGTTGTGAGTTTTATCTCGAGAGCATCAATTGGCGGAACGGAGCGTGGGACGACGGACAGAAGCCTATCTTTGGCCAGAGGAAGTCGACCTCTCAACTTTGAGCCGGCAATGTGTGCCAGGTCGTTGCTCCTGAGTCATGTCTCGGAATATAATCAGCTTGTATTGAGATTTAGATCGCCCATCATCGGGTAAAGCTCGTATTCTCTAATCGAAGGGCCCGTATGCCAAATTACGCAAATAGGCCACTTAACCGTTCGATTTAATGGCAGGATAGTTAGACTCTTTGGTGCAGGAACACGTTGTTTCCTGAGTACTAGTGATGTGGCTTTCGAAACCAGAATTTCAAAGTAATTTTATGCCTACAGGTCAGATGCTTATTTTATCTGAAGTTTGAGACAAAATGAACGAGATGCATAACATAAATGTCAATTGCTTCCTACGTGACCCAAGCGAAAGATTTTAGACTTCATACTAATGGTCCATGACTTTAAGCGGTGCATTTTCGTTGTAACCTTAAATTCCTGCAATTGGTTAAGTGTGCCAAATATTCGAGTAGATTTTTTTTCGTAAAATCTTTGTCGACAAAGAAAAAACAAAGTTGAAAATTCAGCAAACAACAAAAGCTCAGCACCTAGAAGTCGGTTGATTTAGGGACAATACTTGAGTAAGTGTTATAGCTAATTTGCTATACGGGTGCTTCAGAAATACATTTTCCATTTACGCGAAATGAGAATTCCTCTAGTGAACCGCTCTTAATCTACGTCATACCCTGCGATCTTTCACAAAAGCAAGAACCATTGCCTGCGCATAAACTTGCATTGTGGGATAATGGGTTTTGTGCATTGAATAATGGGAAATGAGGTTTTTCTGAAATGTTTTTTGTTTGTTTTCTATAATACTCACTCGAATCGTCGGAGAGAGCAACTGATAGTAGATGAAAATCTTTGGACTTGTTTTGTGGTCCTATAATTTTCCACGTAAGTTGAAAAAGTAAGAGCAGACGTGTCCTATCCACATAGTTGCCAATTACCTAGTTCGTCAATACCGTAGCAGACGTGGTATCAATTTTAATTGGTCAAGGAGATAACCAATAACTAATTAAACCTTATATTCCTTATGTAGCAGGCTTTAACGTATTCAAAGAATCCCTTACAAAATTACATCATATAATTAATATCCTTTTCCTCTATTAGGGTCCAATATGACTCCACGATGCTTATCAATTATGGAATAACACCTCCTGTTTACTTTATTTCCAATTTTCAAGTAACGAATATCCTTCTAAAAGCATGTTCCCAAGTGAAGGATTTATTTAACATCCGGATACTAATTTGTAAAATCTTTATTTGAAAAAGCTTAGTTTGCACCATTTTAATCTGTAAATAAAAGAATTACTGAATCAAGAAATTAAGCACTAGATTTCGGTTTCCGTTGGAATTGAAAATCAAATGGATTCCCAGTACTGCTGATTTATTTTCATTGCTAGTATTAAGTACATTTTGCAGCAACGTGGGGCACTTTTTTCACGTTTACTCTTCTATCTTTATGCATAGTATACCTTTGAAGATGAAATAAAAAGTGAGTTGCGAACAGTCTTAATATTTAGTCGTGTTCTTCATTTTTATTTATTTCTTCAGGTGACTCTTTTCCCGTTGGGAAGCATAATGCTTGGTAGTGTTAATTAGCTATTCTAAAAACAAAAATCATATTTATATATTAAAGCATCTCCCCTTTGAGTCCAAACTTACTCCATTTTCAGCGATGTAAGTTAATGATACATCGGGACCGCAAAAATTCCGATTTTTTTTTCAATTGAGAGTTTGTGCCTTTTGGCAGCGATTTTAATTGCCGAGTTCGTAACTCCAGTTCATATAACAAAAAAAAGGAATGCGTATCGAGCTCTGAGCCGATTAATAATAATGTGTCAACTTTTTAGGCGTAATACTTGGGTCAATAAACGTCTAAAATAAAAAAAACTCGAATATACGCCCGGAGAGAGTTGGAATTCATTTAATCCTGAGTGCGAGTGCCAGGTTTAAACTCGCGAGGTAACTCTCCGGATCCCTCGGTAATGTGTCAAATAACTCTGTTCCCTTAGATTGGCCGAATTTACTCTGTGCGGCGCGTTCGTTTGATGCAAAACGACAGAACTTGCTCCCGTACTAATTAGAGCGGCCCTTCTTCGTGGGAACTCGTTAAAATTTCGTGACCGACGACGCCGATACCATCTGTGGAAGCACACTAGCCGAGGGCCGAGGCAGGAAACTTTTGCCACGCCGGAGGCGCAATGGCCGCTCCTCGCGTGCGCAATTAGAGCCGGCGGTGCGAACACGGTCGGAATGCTGATCCGACGCACGCCCGGACCACGCTCGACTGATGAGAGTCCTCCCTCCACCCCTCGGGTCCGGATCATCGGTCCTCGCGTGGCTTTGCTCGATATTTCGGAAATACTTGGGGCCTCTCTCTTGGGGACCAAAACCGCAGAGGCGGCATGCGGCGGCTGCCAGCTGGGACGGATTTTCCAGACGTCGGACGTGAAGGAACGGAGCGTGCTCTTAGGGGGTGGGGGGGGGGGAACGATTTTGATGGCTGCTGCGCGATTACCAAGCTGTCACTAGCCTTCCCTCCTCCTCCCCCCTCCTTCCTCCTCTCTGCCTTCTCTCTTTACACATGGGGAATGGACCGTCAGAGCTGTATAAAGTTAGCGACACTTCGATATTGATGCTGGGACGAAGTTCCCGAGGAGGTCGGAATTTCATCCTTCGCTCTGCAGGGAAATAATACTGGTGGATGCGAATTCAAGGAGATCCGTTTCAAGGAGCACGTTTAACTTAGCCACCATTGTCGTCTCCTAATATTCGTGTCCACCCATATTTCGTCACCTGCACGAATTCCCTTTCATTAATTTTCATTTCGATTCCATCCGCTTTTAAATATCGTTCAAAATGGATATATAATAACCATGTCAGAATAATCCAGCGTGAGGTTTACACGGTACAGGAGAAATGATCGAGTGTTCGATAAAATTAGCATATGAATACGATAATGCAGTCCATTCCTTGAGAATTAATTGTAATTTTGATATTGGAAAATTTTCGGATTCCATACGTGTAACATTTCCTTTCTCTTTCGGCTTAAATCTCGATGCTGGACCAGACCACCCTTTCTCTTAAAAAGCTTTCATTACTGATTTAATTACTGTTCGCCTTCTTTTTGTGCATTATATTATGCATGATTCTTTTGATCACTCATATCCACCTAGTAGCAATTCAGCTAATATAAATACTTCAAAAAAATGACTCTCAAGAATGCATTTCGTTTGTCATCTAAGTGAAATCATAGACCTCAATTGTTTTTTTTCTGTTTTTCGGACGGTGGGAGGGTGGTGGTTGTAGGAACTGGTGAACTGGGAGATGCATATGTCGAGGTCGGTGGTGAATAGAACGGGGGTAGTGGGTAATGAAGGATCGTGGGGCATAGAAGGGTGTGGGAATAGGAAAAGGTTGGGCGGGTGGGTCAATGCTTGTAGAAAATTGTTATGGGATATCTAGGATGGAAAATGGTTTTGGAGTTTTGGGAATAAGCAGTCATTTGAGACTTAATGTTTTCCGATCCAGTATTTCTAGTTGCCCTTCTTCACTAAAGTAATATGAATTCTTAGTTTCTAATCTCATATGCACTTTAAAGTCTAGGATGTAATGTACTTAAAACATCCGGTTGACATGGAGTAAATACTATTGTATTTCTTTATACTCTCCCACTGAATTTATCGATCCAGAAAGTAACTGAACGGTTGGACCGAATCTAAAGTAAATCGTAATTAAATTGGAAAAATTAAATTAATTAAATTGTCACTCACCAAAATTCTAACTCGTCAAAGAGTCAGATTTCTGATTATATTCTTAAAAATTAAATTCCAAATCCTTTAAAAGTACCTGCTGATGGGAGATATCCGAAATATGAAGTTGTTCGCATTTTCAAACTACCTACTTCTTGGCAAAGGTCAAAGAATGTCGACTCATTTATTTCGAGCGAAAAATTCATCATTTTGTGAGTAAAATTATTTTACCGACGACAGCCAATTCACTTTTTATATTCAAATGTTTCTTCATACTCGTGCCTTGTTCCCTGTCTTTCATTCACGCATAAAACGCTCCGCCCCTCTCCTTTGTAATTCACTTCACCTATCCGGTTATTTGGCGTAGATGTATCCTACTTTCCCCATCGAACTTTCCCGAGCAAGATCATTTGCTTTATTTAAAAATATTAATTCTTTATGGCGTTGCGTATTGGCACCTCAATTTTTTCAGCTAAACGTATCTAGCTAAGGTATCTCAGAAGGAAAAGAAGCATGAGAAATATTGATCAAGTTATTTGATATTGTATATTCTGTCCTTCAGGCCTGAGCGTTTTATCTAAATCCACCATCGGTTGTCTCTCGGTTGGTAACACATGCTTTCAAACTGTAAGAATCTCTGGTTGCAAGCAAAAATAGTATTAATTCTCTATTAAATTATTCGCAAGAAAATATGATTGAGTTTATTTTAGATAGTTTCATTTTGGCTCCTCCATAGTCAAGTTAAAATGCCCACGTATATTTCTCTCGTGCACAATTTCCTTTAATCTTCCGCATAAAAATATGTTTCAAGAGTGAGTTAATATTTTTTCTATGGGCACGCCGTTGCTTAATTAATTTAATGAACGTAGCTTAACTCATTATAAGTTATCAGCTTCTCCCATTCTCTTGCAAGACCCCTGGCTCTGAGGATTTTTTCATTATAGTACGCATAATCTTAATGCTGTAGCACATGGTTAAAATGTTTATTTGCAAAGCTATGCAGAAAATATTACTTCAAGTGTTTTTTTCCAATGATCCAGATTGCAGGCAAATATCTGGAAAACAGAAATCGGTTTGAGGCAACCCTTCAGCAGGAATTAAAAACTTCTGCGCAACAACCAAAAATGGAGTAAAACTGCTGAAGGCAAATCAAGAGAATTCCCCCCTATGTGAAAATATTCTGTTATTCGCCTTCTTCGGTAAAATTGAGAATGAAATTTTACGGCATAAATGCAAAGCATGCCGTTAGAACAGACATGCGCTGTAAAACTTCCCCCGTAAAAAAGTAAATCCTGGCACAAGATGAAAATAAAAACGGCGCTGCTGCTGGGAAAAGATCCGCGAGTATTTCAAACATCGCCCTGAGATGATTCTCAGCTACATTATTATGAGGAGGCCTCATGGGTACGAATTCGCGCTATTTTATTTTCGTTTCATTTTCGTACGATCGAACGTTAAGGTAGAAATAAGATCGAAGTAGCCAGAATCAACGGACACACTTTAAAAGAAATTCATTAGTTGAGATCCATCTTATCACTCCCTCCTCGCCCCATTTATTTGATCAAAGTTTAGCAAAGCGAACATCATCTTCCCCTCTTCCTCGCTGAAGGCATTATATTAGGAGTTATCATTCCCTGGCATGTACTTTTTAATGCAGTTACCCTGTGAAAAATTTCTACGCATTTAATAAGACCATAGGGCCTTATTTGGGTGACATATGAAAAGAGTTCTACACTCCTATTTAAATTAACTCTAGTATTAATTATGGGGGAGGGATTGACAGGGGGTGTAGTTTTCGCCAATAGGGGTAGGAAGATGGTAGGATTTATTGGGAATGGAAGCAGAGTAGTGAGAAACCCGGCGGCATTATACCAACTTTTAACGAAAGACACGAAAATATCTTAAAATTAACGTTCTATCAGACGAAATGAGTGTTGAATTTTAAGTGCTCTCCACTGAGGCTTTAATAAGGGATCATAATTTTACTCTAATCTACGTCCATGTACCATGATTTAAGGAATTCGAACCCGGGTCGTCGGAATGGGAAGATGGTACCGTTGCCACCACTCTCGCCTGATCCCCGCCATTAAATTCTTCTGACCCTAGTTTGTGTCCCCTCAATTACCCTTCCTCTCTGTCGCCCATATTGCACTATTAATCTACATCTAGAGAGTACCCTGACTGCCACCGCAAGGATGTGTGCCAGGGTAATCAGACTCCTAAGCCGTCTCTTAGTCGTCGATGGACACTATTGCAACAGCAAGTAGCTTTATTCGTGAATAGAGGGGTGTTGGAGGAAAGGGAGGTCCCCAATTCGTTTTCGTTAAATGGGAGAACGGCAAGAGGCCGTGGGAGGTGATAGGAGGTCAAATTGTTGCCTCCCGATGGCGAGGATGGGATCAATGGGGCTGCACGCCTCACTCATAATATGCGCGGAATGCTTACTGTGAGACAGCCTCGAGCAGTTCCCGGTAAACATTGAATGCTTTTCCAATCATGATGCCCTTAATTACTAGCTCTATGGTCCACAGATACAATGACTGCTGTTCTAAGCATCAAGTATCAATTATCCCGCACACCACCATTTTACATCTCTCTTTATTCGAAGGTTAACCTCTCCATAATATGATTGCTGTAGCAGTATTGTTAATTTAGATATGTACGGGCGTGTGTCATTATGGGGGACTGTTTTCTATTGAATTCATTTTTATTCATACTTTTGGAAAAATATCGTATTTATTTCAATGAGTTGACCCTTGATCGTACCTTGCGTAACTCTGTAGTGTAGGTTCCGAAACAACTTCGTGATTGTAACTTGGTGTATCCACACAAGATTTATCATCTTACCCCCTGAGAAAAAACATACCCGCGGTGGTTTTCATGCCATGAGCATTTAGGCATTTAAACCGACTATTAGCCGGGTCAAAAGAGATTCGGTTCTGATTCGGTCAGAGTAAGGGTGTGGATTAACAATAGTTTTAGTTCTATTCCCTGGCCCCATTTTCTTCTTAGTCAGTTCTCGAAGGTAAATTTAAAGGATGCGACAGGGTCGTAGCTGAATTCCAGGAGAGTGAGAAATCCAGAATGGCAACCAAGGGAAAGTGCGTTTTGGTCACTCTTGTATGTAACTTTCTGCATTGACGGCACTCGCGAAGAGAGCATCGACCGTGGCAAGATACTTTGAGTCGCACAGTTTTTAGGTGAAACTTAAGTAAGTGAAGACAAACTTAAATCGTACAATAACCTACCACTTATTACCAATACCTGTGGAAATCATGGACACGATTAGCTTAATTACACTAATTACAGCCTCAGGGATGATGAGAGTGATCGGTCCTCCCGAACGTAATTTGATCTAAGCCCGAGGAAGGATTCAGAGGTTTCTAGCGAGGGACCCGAAGTAATTTCTGCTAATTGGCATTGGAGAAGTTACAATGGTAATCGTTAGGTAAGTCGACTCAACTAACGATAACCACTATTTCATGAAGTGATCATTGAAACGAGGTCCTTTCTATGCAACGCATACCTGTCTGCTCCGCATTAAATCGTTAGGTGATATACCAATTCTATTGCGAAAATAAATTAAAAACCTTGGAATGAAGTGAGAGGATTTTTTAGCCTTCAAAGTTTAGAGTTTTTAAGCCTCTAAGGCCAAGCTTCAATCCCGAGGTTGTCCTTTTATTATTGCTCTCAGTTTCAATTATAAAGTTAATTTTCTATTATGAGTATTTTACCCACTACTCATTTGCTATCCATTTTTTCATTTATTTATACGTGAAGCTCATTCTACGAACAAGAATTTTTGCTGAAATGGTATTAAATGGACTGAGTAAAACTGTGGAGTCCTTTAAATTTATTAGTTTATCCTGACATTAATTTTATTTCGCCCCTATAAAATATGTATTCATTCCTCTTCTCTACGAGTAGTATATAATTGTGGAAATGATGCTCTTGTTCATTTCGGTCCCACGTCTATTTGAGGGCATGAAGCCAAAAGGCCAGGTTAGGTGAAGGGTAGTTCAGTAAATTTGTCATTTTAAGGCAGCGAATAAAAGTACTACTTCAACGTCATAGCGTGCAGCTTAGGTTTAAAACGTTTTGCTGTGTCTCTTCCTTCTTTCTAGCCAAGATTTATGGGTATAAAGGGTTTTTCGGCCATCGATCTGGTGACGGACACGTTTCCGAAAGTCTCCTTCGAATGCGAACGGTCGAAGGTCAAACTGGTGACACGGGAGAATAATGCCATCCAAAACGGAGACTCGAAGCGAAAAATTAAGCTTCCTCGGAGTGAGTGGGCTGGAGCGACTTTGCGTCCGAGCCGGATTTCAATTACGTGGGGTAAGCCCTGGGTGGATCAGAAGTGCCGGAACCTAATGAAACCCAAGCAAGGGAATTCCCGCGGGGATGAATGGGTGGGAATTGCGGGCAACTTGAAATAACGACCCCTCTTTCTATGGAGGGAGGTGGGGGGGGGAGTAGAATGAAGGCGTGAAAGTCTGAAATTTTAATTTCTACAATTGCGTAGAGAGGAGAGAGAGTGGGGGGGGGGATGTGGCCACTTGCAGTGCGAGTGGCCGGACAATGCTGGTAGCGCACGGAAAGGGATAGAGTCTGTTGTTGGTTTAGACACGTGGGGGCTCAGCAGGGAAATGGGTGGAAGGAGAGTCGGGGAGATTAAGATCGCTCGGAGACGGGAGGGAGGGTGGAGGAGAGGGATGCGAAATTCAGGGCGGAGGGAAACTGGACCGGAATGAATTCGATGCTCGGGCTCTAAATCCCGCGGAACGAGATGCGGTGCGCTTGAAATTACGAAATGTTTGCAGTCGCTCTCTCTCTCTCCTCAAAGGGCAGGCAGCCCTTTTAAGTCGCTGCTATCGATCAAAAAGGACGTCGGCCCTCCCACGTGTGCGTGGAAGGGTGAACCCCGGGCGGTAATCAGGTGTGTGATGGCATTTTGATTAGGATGATGCCTGCGGTTTCTAACGTCAATATTGCTTTTAAGTTTTCAAGTGTGATTTTAGTGAAGTGTGCATTTATATATCATTCCAGCAGGGAGTTGTTTGTTTCCAATATTTTTTTTTTTAGATCCAAAGCCATTTTTGCATTCGTTGCATTCCATTCTTGTAAATAACTACAGTATGACCCTACCAACGATCTTAAAACACTCAGCCCAACATTATTGTTCAAAAAATAAATTTGTGAAAAATAAATTTGTGGAATCTTACCAAGTGATAATTCTATTTACTATCATGCGGTTCCACCAAGTGAAGCCTGAGGATTTCCTTTTTATTACTGCCCAAACTTGGATTTTTTTAAATGTCACACATCAATTAATAACCTGCTATCAATAGTTCAAACTGAATAAATAAGCACCGAAAATCCTTGGGTGATAATGTAGTAGAAAATGAATGGGTATCTAATAGCCTTTCGTAATTTGATTCATGATATAATAATTGATTGATTCATGACATTGATACGTGACTGTTTTAAAGTGGAATTTCAGCGCAAGCGATGAAAGGAGGTTTGGATTGTGCAATTCTCTAATAAATACTAAAAAATTAAAACGTTGCAACCCCAGGCGTATGTTGTACATCTTTTGGAAAGGTGTGAGGCTATTTCATGCAGCAATTGCGTTAGGTTCATTCTATTTGTAGTAAAGGATAAATTTACACAAAAGTGTCTTTTACGTTTCCCCACGGTAAAAACTCACTAATCTAAGTGTAAAATCAAAAATAAAATAAGGTTATAACACTGATAAGGTGTCAAGGGGAATATTGAACGTATTGGTTCAAAATCTTGAAAATATATGATTTTCAGTATCCAAAGACCAAAGACTCCATGCGCTGTTAAGGTTCGCGGCAAATATTTCCCATAGGTTGCAATTTTGTATCCGTAGGTACTTGTCAGTGATAGATCCTTTTTTGTAGCTATAATTCATGTCCCTGGATCTATTCAAAAATATTTACATAGAGGTGGGGTCACACTGCCATCACATTCGTCCGTATTCCACGTTACATCGTTTAAATATTTAAGCTGAGAACCGTAATTTTGACAGCGAAGAGACGTGCCCAATACAAGCATTTGAAATTTAATTAATCTTATGTCGCCAGCTAAAGTATGTACTATAAGTCAGAGGCTAAGGTGTGAATTAGAAGCGGATTCGGTGCCTCAGCGATGTGTACACCGTGTGTAATTTGAGGACATCGGTTTAAAGAATGTGTTTCAGGTATCATTGCAAAAGTGATAAAATACTGTATATTCAAGGGTAATATGGATTTTCTATTCATTCTCCGGTGTTTTGCAATAAAGTATCGACTGGAATCTCGCAATGTATTTAAATGTCACACCAGTTGATCAACCGTGCCATACAAAGTTAATAATTTATAGCAATTAGACCTTCAGATTCACGATGCTGAAACACGAAACTGCTATAAAAAGACACCCAAAGCAGTCATTTTTGTTGAAAGGGAGTGGCGGAGAATGAAATATAATTACGTACTTACATAACTAAATGATTCTCCTGGATAACAATCAAAGTGCATATTTTGCTACTATTGGTTGATCTAGAATATCTTGTGAGTTGACGAGTTTGATATCCCGTTTGTTTACTGAGATGCCTCAGAAGAGGTTGATCAGCCCAGAATTAAGGTCCTGCTTGTGCAAACCTTTATGCAAAGAATGGTTTTTGACTATAAGAGTCAAAATTTCTTTAAACTCATCCAATATGGAAATTCATCGTCATTCCCGAGTGCCCGTCTCGTTTGATGGCTTCCTTGGCAGCAAAGTAAAATCGAATCATTCAGAGCAGCCCTCTTGAGCGAGTCAAAGCAAAGGAAGAGGAAATGGCGGGGCTGCCAAAAACTCTGCTGAACAGTGCAAGAGAGGGGTTGAAAAAAGCGAGGCTAGAATCAAATGAACACCACAAAGGTATGGGAGCGTGCAGGGAGTGGGAAAAGGGCCGAGGTAAGCAAAGTGAGGTGAGTGGGAGGGAAAGACGAAGGGGGAAGATAGAGGGGGGCGAAGGAAAGGAGGTGGGGGCGTAGGCCACGTGGAACTTGGGGAGGCCGAAAGGTTTTGGTTGCGATAATGGAGGGAAAGGGTCGGGTGGGGATAATTGTGGGGGGAGAAGGAGAAGTAGGGTCACTTCGGGGAGCGGGGCAGAGGTAAAAGGGATGCGGCGAGGGCAAGAACTTGGGGGAAAGTGTATCCAAAAGGGAGAGAGGCCGTGGAAGGAAGAGCAGAGGGGTCGGAAAAAGTGTGGTCGTTGAAGGGGAAGGCGGCCAAATTGATTGAGGATCGGGATGAGCAGTGAAGTGCAAGTAGCAGGTTCTGCCGGGCGTATTTATGCAACAACAGCTGACCAATCCGGTAACGGCCAGGGACGATCTTAATTGTAACCATGGAAGCATTAACGCGTGACCAAAATAGAAGTAAATATTTCAAGCTTATATTCTACGCGTCGTAAGCTGGGATGATAATCAAAGCACCTGACGGCTATTACGATGATTTTGCCCAATAAATAATCAACATCATTAAAAACAACTTCATCCAGACGGATATTACTCCAATTTCACTTCGGATTATCTTGCATAGAAATTACCTCCTCCAGGTATCCTCGTGATTGAGTTGGCAAATGAGTCTTAATGAGTAGGTAGATGATTACTTTAAATGAGTTTTTCTCAAATACTCTTGTTATAAATCCTGGCTTCCTATGGGTCTCATAATCGGTAGGTACCAATGTATTCACGAAAATCTTTTTCAGTAAGAGCATATGTCGTTGCACAGCTACTCTATATCGACGCTTAATGTTAGATATTTTACAGTACCTTGGGTTAAATTTACCGTTGAGGATTTAGAAATTGTACATCCAGGTAGTAAGCAGTCACCGGCCATAGTAGGTAGGTCGGTACTGTTCTGCCTGAGACCCAAAGGTCACGGGTTCGAATCTCGCTCAAGGCATAGAGCATGTGTTTTTCCAAGGATTAAGATCGTTTGTTAGACAGCGCGGTATGAACTTCGCTCTTGAAGCACACAAAAACAAACACTGCTACGGAGGTATAATTCCTTATACCCGGTTTTAAAATGCCTGTTTAACTATTTTTAAGACTCTAAAATGACTACAGCTATGATTATTTTTATCACAATATTCGCACAAACGTATGATATACTTTTGGTAAAAGTAGGCTTTGATAAGCGCTGAAGTTCCGTGACATGCAAATAAACTAGAGATTAAGGGTAACCGGGTCTTAAGAGTAGTATTAATCAGCGGCATTGTACGTACAATGTAAATCACTGGTCTTATATGCGTCGGTGATGGACAGTAAAAATGAAACGAAAATGCAATGTTATGGCATTTTCTAAACGGCTTGTTGGCATTTTCCTCTTCTCTTTTTTTTAGAGTAAACTGTAAAATTAAGAATCTTGCCAAATGTTAGCTGCTAAAATTGGAGCCTGTTTAAATTCTTGAACTTCCTGTACTTTCGGCTGAAATGTTTTGAAATTCTCCTTTTACTGCGCCCCGTAATTTTTTCCTTTGTATTACAACAACGCACTCCGAAATCTTATCTCCACAGCTCCTCTTGACATTTTGTACTCCTCAATGATTTCTTTACTCAGTGAGGGAGGGGTTGTCGTTAATTCTTTGTGTGGCATACTCGTTTTGAACATTTACTTATTTCCGCATGGCGCCAAATTGGTTCCTATCTCGCCTATAAGGTGCACTAAGAATATTCTCCCTGATTCCCAAACGCGTGGTCCAAAGAATTATTTTTTTAAAGGAACCCTTTATTCCAAAGTTTTCTAATATTTTTAAGTGGTTAAATAGTGGTGTAAATCATGCCTGACACTTTTATTATCTGGATTTTTTTTATAGATCTTTCTTCTTTCTTTGAAGTTCTTACCAAGCGAGGAGATAATTTAACATTTATGACTCTTGTGACCTCTATTTTCCTCAATGGCTTCGACCTTTCCTACATTTTCATTTTTTTTATATTGTAGTCAGACAATGATTTGGTTCCATACCATGCTTATCCTATCCCATCACCTATCCTCTCGGTCTGAGGCAACTTTAAGTGTGGGACGGTCATGAAACCAACGAAGAGATGAGACAAGCTCTGTGCCAGAACGTTTGCTTGTCTAATATTGACCGTTATTGGATATTTCAATTCTTATATGAGCGCACTGTAATGAAGTCATAAGGTAGCGTATAACTCCTAACACAAAAACAGCTTGTCCGAGGATGAAGAGTTAATCTCAGCAAATTTACATTCGCTTGAAGAAGTGAGCTACGGTGACCGACCAGAGGGATTAAAAAAAAACTTTCTGCTCGGATGAGTAACCAATTGCTGCGGAAGTGTGTTCGCCACCCAGTGGGGATTGAGGAAGAAAGTTGCTTCAAGCACTCACGATACGTTTGGAGCGCTGATGAAATGAAGCGGTGACAAACTGCGCGATGATGTATTAGAACAAAATTGGATGAGTAACTCTTGGCGATTAATAAACTATGAGCTGAGGATGGTTGATGAAAGAGAAATGCGATTGTGCGCGCCGTTAATGTCATGAAAGGCGCGTAGGACGGGAGGGGAGGGGTTGGCGGGGAGGTTAGGGTGGAGGTACGGCAGGAAAAATAATAGGAGCTGGGTGCTTAGGCCGACTGGGAAGAGAGGAGAAACGAACCGACCTCGTGATTCCATTTGTGCAAAATTTTAATTAAATCATCAACCCTTACGGGAAAAAACTGAAAATCTGACCCAAAATAGTGTAAAGAAACAGATGAACCGATTAAACGTAGTAGTTGTTCTTATAAATCATTCGCGGTTGCATCATCATCTCGACAGTCGCACAAAAAAAGCAAGAGACTACCGGTACACCAATGACGCGAAGAGGAAACTAAGAAGGCATAGGAAGTTACAGTGTGTACTTAGAAATGCCGGAATATTAGACTTAATACTAGAATATTAGTTAAAGACTTTTGAAATGGTATCACCTTGTGCTCAAAAGTAAACTCATCTGTGTTTTCAAGTATGTTTCCGCACTAATGGGCGCTTCCGACCGGAATGAAAGGCACAAAGATGGGAACGGTAGGGAAAGGAGGAAGGGTGGAGAGAATCCCGGCGTCCTCATTACCCTATTCTAAACAGCACTCTAGTAGCAGCTGGATTCCCAATGAAAAATATCTTCCACTATCCAGGATTCGAACCCGGGACATCTCGGTGATAGGTCAGTGTCCTCACCATTACGCCAACCCAAGACGCTGTTACAGTCTGCTCTGCCTATATTTTAGAAAAAATTACTCGGTATAATTATTTATATGTAGACAGTGCAAAAGTTTTTTCGACTTACGCTTGGGAATGGCAGGGTAAATGTTCAGTGCAGAACTCAGTGTTCGACCCAAAGAGTCATCTACTCTGTGAGGGTGGAGCTCACTAACTACTAGCCCCAACGGCGCATGAGATTCACTCGCCAGGATATGGAAGCCAGTCCGTTTCCCTGTGTTGCCGGTCGTTTCTCAGAACGATGTGGTATACTTATATAACTAGGCTGAGATATTTCAACTGAGGTTTAGCTATACGGGCCCAAAAGCGAGTTCCCGGCTTCGAACCCTTGAATTCCAGTTTGTCCGTCATCCTACTTAACTGATTGGCCACGCCACTAAGTTAAATGAACAGGAATTAAACGCCATTGTGGAAGTGCATCGGGAGAAATGCAAGAGTTGAATCGATTCTTAAGCCCTTCATTCAGCGTCTGCACCCATGAGAAAATGAGAACGCGGGCGGAATGCCCGTCGCCGGGAGCCAAAGATTCTCGAGAAATCCCTCTCCCCCCACCTTGCCTCCCAACCCACTCCCCCCCAACACGGAGATCGCGTGAAATGAGCGGTGCGAATTTATTGGGCGAATGAGCCCGAGGCGATGGAGAAGTCCGCCGCCGGAATTGAGGAGGCCGCCACCGGAGAGAGATGTGGAGGAGGGTAGATGACCGAATGGGCAGAGAGGATGGGGTGGGAGAGGAAGGGGTGAAAGAATGGCAGTGGGTCGGGAGCGTAAGGGGAACGTCGGCAGGTGAGTCTGGGCGGGGCAGGGTGAGATTGGAGTAGTGGGGAGAGAGAGAGAGCGCTGTTTGGCTATCATAATTATGCATGAGGGCCAGAATTGCTTTGGTCGCGAGTGTGTCGAGGTGACGTGTGGGGGAAAGGAGGGAAAGGGAGGGAGCCAGGGTTTCCTGCGGGGGGGTCGGACGGCAGTGAATCGCGGGCGGCGCCTCCTTTGTTCCCCCTGGGGGTGGAAGAGCGGAGGAGAAGAGCGGTTCGTGGTACGCGGAGCGCCGGAGCGGAAAGGGGGCCCGGTTGCGGTCGCGCTACTACTGCCCTCCTACCCACCTCGAGCGGGATCCAGACTTCATTCTAGAGCAAGGAAGGATCACTCGGTAAACGTCTGCCAGAAATATATTATAATTGAGAAGAAGAGCGATGGGCCGGGTCAAATGTTACACATACTATTAGTTAAAACGTTACATTTGAGACCACGGTTAGGGAATGAATTCATCAACAATTCGTTGAACCTCCATTTAGGTACCAAATTTAATTATATATCGTTGCTTTCGGCGAAAAGAGGAACCTGTGTTTATACATATGAAATTACCGGAGGGAAAAGGTTTTCTGGAACGGGAATCAAACGATGGACTTTGCCTTGAAGGACCAATGTGCAAACCCATGATTTCTTATCCCAAAGGTAATTTTTAGGAGGCTCCCTAAGAGCTAGGGTACATCTGCCATTACGGCTCAAAAGGTGGTACTCGTAAGGTGTAATTGGGCCTAAAGAAAGCTACTTAGAACTTGGATAGAAATTTACTATTTATATTAGATATATTGATAGGATCATTAACTATCACAAAACGGCAATAAGTCTCCGATGTGAGAATCTTACTTGCCACTCTGGACGTCAGAAAAATGCTAATGTTTACCATTTGTAACGATATGTAACAGTTCGTCTTGTGGATCTCTTCATATTTCCTTACTTCTCTTTATTCGAAGTAAAAATTCATATAATTTAGAGTGTAAATTCTAAAAATTACATTGAAACTATGAATAAAGGAATCATGAATTTGGCAAAATCATAATACCATTAAATGCGGATGTCGTGACTTTAATGATTAAATGTAGAACGTTTTATTGACACAGTTGTCACCATATATGTGTTTAGTTAGCCAAAGAGAATTTCAGACACCTTTCGATGACTTAGAACTTTAAAATGATGTAGTTCCAAATGACTTCAGATGTGGCTTAAGGTTTCATTTAAAAAAATCAATGCCGTTCAACAATTCGAACAGTCGGTGCTACATTAGATAGTTCCCACGTGACCTAATCCGCACGTGACTACTGATTTGCATCGACACTTATCTTCCAAAACGAATTATCAGGTATTAATTGACCGAATTTTAGATTAACTTTTTAGATTTCTTTTTTCTCCAAAAAAAATACATTTCTCGCATTTTTTCTGAGAGTATTTTCGGTTTAAATTTTCAAATTTCATCGTATTGTAGTGATATTTGTCGTTACTAAGCTACATTGTTTTCAATACGGTCGCCAAAACTTAAGTTTCATAGATGACAGTGAAATTAACGTATATCGTTTGTTATTTCTGTTTGTTTTAAGTTTTAAACTTTAAGCATTCTTCAATTTCTTCCTCTAATTCACTCAATGCCGTCCGTTAGTGTAGTGCAAATGTGTCATAATTGTAATATTTATGCTCAGAGTTAAAAAATTGTAGAGCGTCGATCTTATGGAGAGATCCCGTGGTGTGAAATCACCCCCACTTCACCCCTTCCAATCCAACGGGTTTCCCAATCCCTCTTCTCTCCTCCCTACTTCCCTCTTCCCGACAGTCCGAAGGAAAAAGTACGTCGTCCAGACGACGTGTTCGTCGCCTCCGCCACCTACGTGGTGTGGGGTGTGTGTCAGGGACCATAAAAATGTCTTTTCTTGGGGAATCAGAGCGCAAGCGTCGGACGCTTTGAAGGATCCGGAGGTCCGAGGAACTGTTCGATAAACTATTAACGGGCTGCGATTCCGGCGGTTTCGACCGCGGACGAAAGTTGAGTGGCATCGATTGACCCCGTCCGCCCCTCCGCTGGATTTCTCCGGCTGTCCGATGCACGCTCTGAGCTGTCTGTTTCTAAAAGCGCATGGTCCTCTTTTCTCAACGATTGGATGGGAAAAAAATCGATGTATTCCTTGGTGCGAGAGTCTAGAGTCAAATATTAGCCTGAATTCGTGACGTTCAAAACCTCATCGGTTGACCTCACCGCGTACCGCATTCTGCAAAACTCGTTTCAACGTTTTAGTGACTTATTCCCTGCACCTATTGTAGATGGCGGCACTAATCATATAAATGTCCATTCTACCCTGTAAATCATCGAGAAGGTATTGAAAAAAAGGAGTCGGCAAAAGGAAATGATAGTTCGCTCTCAAATGTTTACGTGGACACTGCTTCAGCACCAGTCGTCGGATACGCTAAAGGTTTCGATTGTGGTGAATAAAAGCTGAGATTTTGAAGTGAACTTGTAGCAACCAATGCCTATAAAATGTATGATATCCGATCGGACCTTATCCTATCCCCATTCCTTCCATTCCTATCCTTATACCTTTCCTCCCGGTCTGAAGCGCCTATTAGTGCGGAAACAGACTTGAAAACACCCTAGACTGTATAGCGCGCTTCGGACCTTATCCTATCCCCATCCCTTCCATACCTATCCTTATGCCTTTCCTCCCGGTCTGAAGCGCCTATTAGTGCGGAAACAGACTTGAAAACACCATGAGTGAGTGTCGGTATGTTCGATTAATATATCAATATTTATTTCCCAAAACCGTGAGAGTGGAACAACGGATTGTAACAATCTTGAATACGTTAATTTAAAGAGATAACTTCTATATTGAAATGAAATGTCTCCAAGCCGTAATAAGCGCTTGGAGACATTTCATTTCAATATATACTGTTAGCCATAAGAGCTCACCGTTTTCACTTGAGATAACTTCTATTAAAAGATTTGAAACAATTCCCCAAACCTACTTCCATAGACGTTCTATTTTCGATCATCTAAAATGTAGAACGATTAGGTGAACGGAATGCCTCTCCATTTTCACTTTTTTAATCAATATCGTTCTTTGAATTCAATTAATTTCAGTTTTTGTTCCCATATAAACTCTCGTGAAAGTATACAATTTCATTTATTTTTATATTTTGGCTCTTTAGTAGCAGGTGTACTACATATTTCATGTTTTTAATCCATGTAAAATCGAGAAGGTAAAAGCCAAGTTGGAGCGCAGCCTGCAAATGGAGTCTACTCCTCTCGATGAATATCTTTCCAAATATTTTCCAATCTTGTGGAAAAAAATTTTCTCTTGTCGGACTGCGGCCTCCAGTTCTGCTTCGCTCATTAGAAAACCGGTGTCGGAGTTACCTCAAAAGCAGGCATTACCGGTGCAACTCTCCAACTCTAAAAAGTTTAGTTAAGATTGATAAATACATGAGTTCTGGTAGCTTAGCAGGCTTGTTCTATTGGTCGAAAATAAAAGGTTAGTAGTATGAATAAAAATACTAAAATATTTAAGAAGCTTGCGGAAAAGAAAATTTCTCGGAATCTAGGCATTCTCGTACATTGACGCCACGGTCTTTTTTTTCGAAAAACAAGTGGCGTTTCAGAGTTAATTGTCCAAAAATATTATTCAACTTGAAATGCTGTCTTACTTTTTATGGAAAATATTAAATTCGTTCGTTCCTTATGGAAGCTTACTTTATTACTCTTATAATCACTCCATCCTAAGTTACTAATGCTGGTTACTAGTACTGCATCGAAATTTGTTTTCATAATATTAATTTTTGTATGAAAGAAAGAAAAAGCAGAGCAAAGCAGCGCGAGGGAGACAGTTAAAATTAACGATCAATAAATCAGTGACTAAAGTTTACTACTAAGTACTTAAGAACTTAAGAAGAAAGTACTTAAGAATTCAGATATATCTTCGTTATTTCCTTGTATTGATAATAGGAGCACCAAATAATTGAAGCCGGGTGAAAGTTGGCAGTTATTTTGCAAAATATTGTGAATGAATACCTGTATCAAAGATAAAAATTTCCTCGGGCGTAAAATATTTTCCGATTATTCCATAAATTCATATTTGAGCACATGACAGCTAGACGTGCTGTGTACTGTGAAATAAATTCAAAGTTCACGAACTGGCCGTGAAAACTTTAGCGGAGTTACCCGCTGAAATTGCACAATAGCAGATATTCCACAGAGAAAACGCATTCGCCTTGACCGGGACTCAAACCCGGACCCCCTGATTTCCCGCAAGGTTCCCTGCCAGTTGAGCTACCAAGACTTGAATGATGGATCATGACTTAAAGGGTGTTGGACCTCCCGACCGTGAGTTCATTGTAATGATTCAGTTCCGTTCCAAAATTCTGACCAAACATTGATTTTCGCTTAATGACTGCATTTCCGTCATCACCGCCGCCACCCTTATCGTGCATTTTTAAACAGAGTTCCTCAATTGAGCGCCGAAACGAGCAATTTGTTTGCCGTCGACGTTTTCCACTCCCAAAAAGTTGCCCCCATTGTTTGCATGGGCGCGCATCCCATTTGCCATTCCCTTATTACCCTCCGCCGACCACCCTAAGATTTTTTTCCGTTAATTTTTCAGGCTATTTCTCCACTGTCCGCTTTTGTGGCGTAATTATAGTAATTGTTGCTCATGGTGCAGCGTTAATTTCAAATTGAAAGTCGTGCAGAAATTAAATGAAAGGTATGTCGTTTCGCTGAGTGAGAGATGCAGTACCTATTAGGTGAAAATGCTCCTCTCATTAACTTGTTTAAAACCAATATATTTCGGTGCTGCCCTTCGGTGCACTTTGAAGTATTTTACCCTCCTAGTGGATAAAAATTTAACTACGTTCTCCCATAATTTACATTCGGCATTAATCGGAAATTAAGTATTTGTTAATCGAGTAATATAATTGCGATACGCACGTTTTCATAGCTTTCCTTGGAAATGCTTAACTAATAAAATTTGAAAATTATTTCCCAGCCAGTCTAATGAAGGGTGCTTGTGCTCGTCTCACTTTATGTGATCTCGTAAGTGACCTGCTAAAGGTTTTGGATTCTCAAAGCTATTCTTATATTCAAATGATGGAAATTTTCCGCCGCAGTAAAGTGAATTATTTTAACTGGTATAAGTAATATTTAGGGTATCATTTTAGATTGAAAGCTTATTTTTTACTAGGTGCAAATGATCGCTTCTATCTTGATGCTAATACTCTGGAATTTGCCTGTTTCCAAAAAGTATCCAATAAGTGTTTGAGGTATCAGACAAATATAAAAATAATAATGGCGTTGAGATCTTCAGTGTAAAATTTTTTAAATAATGTGTCCGATTTGATAATTCAACCACTTTTCCAAGTAAGTAAAATTAACTTGAAAGGCCCCTCCATACAACTGCTTATTTTCTATGCTCTTTATTCACTTAATATGGAATGTACTATGATGTACTAGATCCTGAAATCACAAATACAAAATGTTTGCTATGTGGTATCAACCAGAAAACTTATTCTCGGTAATATATTGAATACTATGCCAGGAAAATAATATAATATTAATACAATTCCTTCATGTGCAAATTCAACTCATTGCTAGTAATTAGTTTTATAATTGTCCCCGAATTGTAACGATAGTACCGAACTTTGTACGACATCGTTAACCGTGCGATTGAACTAGAACAGTAATGCGGAACAAATTCTGGATTACAGTCCTGTGTGAAAATTAACAGAATACTGACAGCTGTCGTCATTAAATCTTTACCAGCAAAGCCATGATCCATGATAAGAGGCTTTAAATTTACGAAATGTCGGAAGTGATTGGAAATAAATGTTTTTTTTTATGGTTACAGGTGAATAAAGCGAAGAATAAAATCCCATTAGGCGTCGAAATGTTTGACAAATGATTTAATGGATGATGGATAAAGAAAATCTGTGGGTGGGGTTTACGCTGCACTCGTTCACGTAATTGAGTTTCAATGAGAGACAAATTATCATGTCGGTGCGCCAAGGGTACAGTTTGGGAGATCGCCGCCAGGACAATAACCCCGGTGCCATTAATCAATTCCCTCCCTCTCCTCTCTCCACCCCTCCCGCAGAAATGGAGAGGATCCAAGGAGGTGGTCGCCCCGCCGTGGTGCAGGGGGGCGCGGACGCCCCCCAGCAGGCGGTCCAACAAACGCAACAGCAGCAGCAGCAGCCGCCGCAGCAAACGGGAGCGCCGCCGGCCGGCCACCAGCCGCAGCAGGCCGGACAGGCGGTGTCCGCGGTGTCTTCCGGGCGTTTGAGCAGCGACGAGAGGAAGATAGCGGACATCACGAAAGAGAAGCCCATCAAAGTGTCCGTCAGAGTACTCGTCCCGGCCAAGGAGCACCCCAAGGTGATTGCCAATATTGTGAGGGATCTAGCCCTCAGTGTTGTAGTTTTGCATTGGCCAGAAATCGCCCAAGTACTTCTTAGCATTTTCAGGTAGTAGGATCAAACTATAATGATAGAGATATATAGACTTGTGAATTCCACCGGTTAATTGCGGGTACAACCGGTTTCAGCCGTTAAGCCTGAATAAACCAGTTGAGCCGCGTTTACACTATGTAGAAAAACCTGCTATATAACATTGTTAAATAACTTTTGCTATACAAAATTGTTATGTAACTTTTGCTACATATAGCGAAGTTAGATATAGCACGGATTTCTTTTGATCTTTACTGACTCCCAATGGATAGCACAATAGCAGAATCTGCTACATATAGCAATGTTATATAGCACTTTTCAGAAGTGAATTTTTCTACTTTTAGCAAATGTTATATAACCTTGCTATGTGTTACACAACTTTTCTATATAGCAGGTTTTGCGACATAGTGTAAACGCGGCTTTAGCAATAAACCAGTGGAATTCGCAAGTCATATAAAAAATATATTATAGAAATATATCATAGAAATAGGTCATTATAGAATAATTCCACAAAATAATTATGCAGTCGCTAAGGTTAATTGGATCCAACTATATTTTCATTATATCCGTATTGGACTTCACGTATTGGACACTCTGCTTCTCTTCATTCCATCCAAGTTTTAGTTCTTCTCCTAATAGTTGAAATAGGTTCTAGGTGCTCCAACGGCCAAGGTTCTATTTCTCCATCTACCCTAACTTAATTCTAGGCTAATTCCTATAATGATCACTTCATCAATTTCCCTAGACGGAAATCGAACTCGGAAGCTATTTGGGTTACTAATCCGGTGTCCAACTTGGCTAACGCGGTGGATGTTCTTCTCCTGCCTGTTACCCAACTCCAAATATTCTCTCCTCTATTCCGTCTTTCAGAACACCATATCTGCTACTAGGACTACCCACTAGCCTACCTACTAAGACTTATAAGTATAAAGCATGATCACACCGTGGCCCGTCCAACAATCCCGCAACTGATTGGCAGCATCGACCCAATCTGAAGCTGTTAATCGCTAGCAAGTAAAAAACGTCCTATGCGTGAGAGCTAAACCTTACGATTCCCAATGCAATCCGTTCCTCCAATCCCACTCAGTGGTCATTGGAAGGGATTAAACGCCTTGAGGAATATGGCCATAACCTCTTCGGTCCTAAACCATACGAGCCATACGAAAAAAATTTTCTCACCTCTTTTGACAACAGATGGGACTACTGAAACTATATGATGAAAAAACTTTTAATAATTATTTTTGTTGTAATATTTATAGTCCACTTATGTGTACAGTTTTTATTTGAGAGATAGAAAAACTGTTATGTTCCCATGAATAATAATAAAGTAACAGCTTAAGTATTAATATTCTGTTCATGAATAGAAAAAAATGCTACATGGGCAAGAGATAAATAGATAAAATATAGTTCACATTATTTGTGGCCGCCATATTGATATCTGAAAAACGAGATATTCTAGCGTATGAATTTGGCGCTGTCAAGGTGAAAAATTCAAAATCAGATATGTTCTCAGATGGGTACATCAACACATAATCCTAGTGGAAAAAGCTACCCTCTGAGGGACGTATAACCGGTTGCCCACGTATATAGACAAGGGGACCGAAGAGTTTATAAAGTCTTCATTGTTTTCACCTTTCTTTTCCACACATAATTGCTGAAATAACAAGATTTTTGGGATGCTTTTAATAGAACTGACCGTGAGGCCTCATAAGCACTCTTTGAGCGTCCTGAATATTCTCCATTCCCCTCGTCTCGTTCCCCGAATCTCGCCATCGTTGAGACGAAGCAATTTCTTCCTCCTTTCCTCTCCCAGCAGCGGACCACATTTCCGCCTCTCGCGTCAAGGTCTTCGCGCAGGCGGCCGAATCCCCGCAACAATGGAGTGTGCCTCAGGGGGTGCGAACAGCAGTCAGGGAAAGAAAGGGAAAAAAAGGGCAGGGATAAATTTAATTATAAAGGTGGGAAGTGAAATGGAGGAAAAAGTTGGAAGTTTTCAAATTTTTGATTGGGTGGCGGAGCGCATAAGGAAAAGATGGATCTGCTTAATACTCGCTTTGAATTGGCAGTTGGTTTTACAGGTATATAACCTACGTTTCGTACTTCAGAGTACCCCAAGCCACTTGGAGAGTGTGAGGGAGGGGGTGAATGTAACTAAATGATATTTATAACGTGTCTATTATTACGTAATAAGAAAAAATTGTTTCCAAGTAATAATTATGTAAAATAAAATATGTAATTTAACAATATGTGAAAAGAAAAACTGCTTTTAGTTAGACATAAACACATCCATTTGTTTGATTTATTGAGGATTTCTACGTCATATATTTAACTAACAAGAAACAGACCAAAACTTACTACAAAATAGCACTAAATTATATTAGTCTCACTATCAAAAAATTAGTAAGTATATGACGAATACGTTGATTAGAATGGAAGCAGTTATTCCCCATTTGAGAATTCACATTTCATGTGCCAGTATAGTACGAGTTCATTTTCTGATTAATTGCCATACTATCAAGCTGAAAATCGAATTGTATAAGTAACAAATAAAGTTAAGGATACTCCGAAACCGAAATTTTACCGGGAAAAAACCGAAAGATGTTCCAGGAAATCGTAGAATAGGATTTTAAGTAATAAACAAATGCTAGAGAGTAATTAGATGCTGCTAGATAACAGTCACTCTTACAGACTCATTCACCAGCAAAATTATCTTCTTGAGATCCTTATCCTGAGGGAATAAATTATGCATATTAACCGGTCATTTCTCTTTATTTCTGAGAGTCACCATAACAGAATATTCAACCAAATTAAACCTTGTGATCTTTGTGAACCAAGCTTTTCTTAAGCGGCTGGCGAGGTAAGGTACTCGCATGAGAACAAAGAAATTATCACCGGCGGTTAAGAAAGCGTATGTGAACACATGCTACTCTCTTAGATGTAGAGCTTAAATAGATGATCTTATTTGACTGCGGCAACAATTAACCGTGAGTCAAGAATTTCTTCGATGAAAGAATGTCCTTGATGTCCTCTTTAAAAATATTATTTTTACTAGTTCATGAATGCACTTGATCATATTTAAAATTTAGTTTCACAATAATTAAATTCTATTTTATCACATAAATTTTGAATCTAACTATATTTAATAATTTTCCAAGAATGTTAAATAAAATATTAGCAGATTCTAATGCATGCATGAGCCCTTTCTTTGTACTTCACCTGAATTTGGCACTTATTCCATTTTGAGGGCGTAGCACCCTATTCTTGGGTTACCTCAAGGCGGAATTAACACTCTCCTGTCCTCACTTTTCAGTTCAACTTCGTGGGAAAGCTATTGGGACCAAAAGGAAACTCACTTAAACGACTTCAGGAAGAGACGATGACCAAGATGGCGATATTGGGCCGAGGCTCCATGAAGGACAAACACAAGGTAGGTGGTCGCGGCGGAAGTTACCCGCTGCGAACTTGACGGAAAGCACTCCGAGCACCCGCGTTTGTGATGTGGCCGCTCCTAGGTCGGCAAATATTTGCCCTGGGAGCTTTCTCGAGTATTTTTTTAAGTAAGGTTGACGAAGGAAAATATAACGTTTGCTACCCGAGGATTAAGGACTTAATTTTAAAGTTTCGATAACACTTCATTTACATTTAATTGCTTCTCATGTTTTACTTAATTATCTTGTGTTTGAGTACTTATTGAATCGTCATCATTGTACGCAAGAATTACTCACGTAGAATTTAAAGAAAAAAAGCTAAGGAATCCCGGAAAGAGAAGTAGTTATTCTACTCTATGACAATGAAACCAATAGTTATGAACTTTTAGCACTCTTGGAAGGCTCATCATGTTAAATATACATGTGAACGTTCTTCAAGCTATTCAGTAAAACGATTCTGTTGATCACGCCGTGATAGTGGTCCCCGCCAACAATTAAATTTTACCACATGTTGGTGCCTTTCTTCAATAAATTAAATATAATGTTTTCTTATTGTCCTAGTAGTATTCATTTTTCTAGAACATCTTACGCCAGAAGGATCATGTTCACATTATACGAACAAAGGCATAATTTTATTTGTTTCTCAAAAGATTTCCCCAGTCCTTCACGCTTAATCACGTTTTTTGTCGGAAGCAGAAATGAACGGGAATGGCTTAAGTCATTTAAAATATTCTAATGGTATCAATGTAAATGAAAGTCGATAATAATTTATTTCATTCAATTGCTACTCCTGTGAAGTTTCAAGTAATGATTAACTACTACTATTACCTACATATTTCAAATGGCATGGCGGACTAACTCGTCTTGGTACTTAAGTTCACCTAGCAATAAACACATTAGGAGTTATTGTCCTCCAAAAACTGAAGTACTGCCGATGAAGGCTGAAGCGAATGGAAATATGTTGAAAGAGAATCCATATGATTTTCTTAGTTGCTTTGAAAACATAATCAATGAGACAATATTTAAAGGCACACTAACAACTAAAAATTATCAGTATTATTTTAGGAATTTGCCTTTAATGTTGTTATGAGGATTAGGAATGCATGAATTCCTTCTTGAGTTTCTCTCATTTGTACAAAATAATATTTAAATCAGTACCTCAGAGTGATTAATGGTAGTTTGACGCCGATATATAAACTGGAAACTTTTTTTGCTTTCCTCTCATTTTGCCCATCCACTTTCCATTTCAATCCTACCTTCATGAATTGCCTCGGAGCAAGCTGTATACCGTGATATCAAGCGTCCAAATGATTTAATTATTCGCGTACCGTTCCGCCGTAAATCAAACGAATCAGCGGTAGAGATGAGAATATACTTTTGCCTAGAAAATGTTTTCCACATTTTCTCAATGCATTTTTTGTAGTTTTATTGAGACTGTTCTAACCACACTGAGCGTGAATGTGCTCAACTTAGAGATCTTTTCTTAAAACACTGTATTAGTTACTCTATCCTGGAATAAAACACGCGTCGTTTTTCCAAATAAAATGGTGGTTAAAATATGATAAGTACGTAATCTAATTCATAAATTATTACTTTACTTACAATTAAAGGCTTGATTAATACCATGAATTTTATTATTCCTGCATATTTGAGAATTTTCTATTGATTTTGATCTTTCCAAGGGTTAAAAGTAATGCACATCATTAATTTACTAGGTTTCTACAATGAAAAACAGAGAAAAAGTGGTACACAATAAGATAATACCTTGCAAACGTTCTCACCCTAAAACTATCTCTTGCCCACGACATTAGAAACTATAAGTTTTTCTCTAATTAAATCTTTATTCACTGTCTTTGTGTTTATAACTTCGGAATTTGAGTTTTTTTAAAACTCAAAGAGAAATTTTCGTAATACTCTTATAATTTCGAGGAGCATGTTAGAGCTCTAGTTACATGCCTTGGCTTTTCAATGGGCGTGAAGTATTTGAAGGATGACGTTTACGCCCGATTTCTTCCAAATATTGGCATTGTATAATTAAAGTTGTTAATCAGTCAATCATCATAAATCACAGTGTTAACGGCTGTTTTTGAACTTAAATATTTTCTCTCTTCGATTAAGACATGATGAATGGGAATAAGATATGGTGTTCAGCCCGGAGGTTGGTTTTTGATAGGTGAGGGTAAAGCTCACCCCTCACTAAGTTATTGGCGTGCGAAATTTACACATTTTGGGTGGAGGAGCTAATTCATTTCCCTGGTCCGCCTGCAATTTTCTACGAAGTTCTGAATCACAGAAAATCGAATCGTGATGATTTTAGGTTGGGGTGTCTGCCCGGGATATGATCTCCGAACCCTCCGGTCGGTAGCTCAGCGCTCTACCCACTAGGCCACCACGACCGTGTATAATATTTAAACCTTCACTAATTACTTTCACTTTGGTGGATCTATTTGGTGTGTTGACCAGGTTAATTACTTAATTTCCCGGTTGCCCGGGTTCGAATCCCGGATTGGCTGATTGTTAGTGGTGTACCAGTCACCTATCGAATACTTTGTGTACGACACTATAGGGATTTCTTATCTTTTTCCATTGGATGGGACGTAAAAGGGTGAGTGCTACCCCATGGCGCCTTTCGAAGTTCCCTTGGGAGTCGACCGAAAGCGTCGGCAATATGCACGAGAGAGAATGGATGGGACAGTATATAGAAGTTTGCATTTTCAGAGAACAGACGAAGGGTGGAGGAAAAAGGGAGAGGCAGGGCTTTTTCCGTTGTAAAAAGGATTTAAAAAATGGAGATGCTGGGTTTCTCTCCGTCCTTCCCCTTATCCTAAATGCCTGCCTCTTCCTAACAGGGCACGTAGGATCAGGTTTTCAGGTGCTCCAACGGCTACGGCCATAATCTACCGACTATACGAAGCTCTTAATTCTAATACTGAACGAAAGTGATATCCATTCCCAACGAGGGATTTGAACCCGCGACCTTTGATCACCAGGTCGGTGCGTTTCCGACTCGGGTACAGCGGCCTACCCTTTTCGCTCACTAATACCCTTGATCCATCCCTGGCCTCATCATCAACAAGAGACGAGAAGGTTGATCGTAAGACAAAAGTTGCATGAGAAATTCAAAACGCACGACTAAAAGTTAGCACTGTAGGCATATTTCTATCCCCACAGTAAATCAGCAGGGGGGACAGAAGTGACAAACTAAGGGAGATGAACAGCTGGACCGAGAGATGCACGAAATCGTTTTTTCAAGCAAAGTGAAATTCTTGCAAAAACTTAACAATACACATTTCTTTATGAATTCGCAGGTTTTTAACTGATTTGTCTTTTTTCACGTCTGCTGGCCTACCACACCTGCCACGCGCCATTGTGGTGACTTTCGCAGGGGCATTTCAACAGGGCGACAAGATTAAATGCTTAAGACAAAATGTTTAACCGGGCGAGAGAGTATTCGGTCGCCCAACCCCTCTTGTCAAACCCCTTTTGCAACACATATTCACCAGTTAAACGTAGTAGTAAAAATTAAGTAGTAAATTAGCTTGTTGGATATGAATTAAGATTTCAATCCCCGAAAATAAAAAAAGTTTTTTTCCATTCCCACGTAGCCCCTTCCCGTGTATCCACCCGGTTCTTAAGCCGGGCCTGCATGTCAATGTAGAAATGAACAGTATTTGTGGTGGATGAGAATGGGTCTGCATGCTTGGATCTTTTTCCTCGACCTGGGCCAGTTGAAGGCACTGGCGTGATTTTCTCTTCGCTGTGGGGATTGGTCATCCGATCTATTCCGATCAATCTTTCCAGGAGGAGGAGCTTCGCGGGAGTGGGGACCCGCGCTACTCGCACCTGAACGAAGAGCTGCACGTGGAGGTGACGGCGTTCGCGGCGCCTGCCGAAGCCCACGCCCGCATCGCCTACGCCCTCGCCGAGATCCGTCGCTTCCTCGTGCCGGTGAGTCGCACAACCCACCAAAAAAGCTTGAAGATGGAAATTGATTGCTTTCGAAACTTTTCGTCATTAAGAGGGTCTTTTGTGGCCAGTCGATTTTATCCCTAATCTAATCAGTCTATCTCCGTTATGAACCTGCTTCATTAAAAACTTTCATGCCTTGTTCTCACGAATGTTTCCTTGGCTAGCTATACCTTCCCCCCGGTATATCGATCGCGAGCGCCCATGGACGGAAAGTGGCGACCCATAAATAGTCGGAGTCCGTTCAGGAAGCCACGAAACTTGCATTTCGTCAAAATCTGAATTTGGAATTCTCTGTGTGGCATATTGATTCCTCTCGAATAGGTTTAGGAAAAGCAAACATTGTGTTCGCTTTATTTTTTCCCCTGCGTCTTACTTTAGACAAGTGTTCTGTTACAACCACTAATCTTCACATAGATGACTACAACAGACTTACGCAGTCCTCGCGTTCCTTACCTGTAAGTCACGTGCTAAACTCTCTCTTACCTTAGCCATCTAATTCACCAGACTGGCTCGGGACGGACTCGTACATTGTATATTGATTGATGATGGGCCAGATGGGGAAGTTAAAATAATAGGCAGCGGCATGGTCATGGACGATACGTACCGTTACTTTTCAAATCTTTGGATTTCCACACTCAAGTAATAAGGCACGTAAATTCTCTCTCGTAACTGATAAATTACTTTGTTATTAAAAATTAATATCAACTTATTCATGAAAATGGGTATCAGGACCATCATATTCACTCATAAACAAAGTAAAACAGGCTCTCCGATGATAGGCATTTGGAGACCCGGGAGGAATAATAGGTTACGTCAAACATATTTTTTTTCCTACCCAAAGCTGTTGCTCTAAAAAGTCAGAGTATTTCAAAAAGATATGAGAAGGATACTGATTGCGATGTTGGTGATGGATTTCAACTGCAAACTTTAAATCGCATTTTTCATCAAGTCCAGTGAAAAGTCCAAACAAATACTGCTTTTCACTCTCTTGAATTTTGTCTTTGCATGGTCACGTCAAAACGGCGTTTCAATAGGCGACCACACCCACCTTCAAAACTATCCGGTGGATTTTAAAAATCAAGAATTTAAAGATTTGATTGATATAATTATGGCAGTTCAATTGCTATACAAAGATAGAAATAGCTGCAACCAACCCTGCAGATTCTGCGGGACCAATGTATCCGATGTCCGTGTTGAAAGTCTTCTCTCTCCAATGATTGATGGAATTCGTCCAGGCTGCTGTTTCCCAAGACTTGCGAATATCATACCACAATATGATCCTGTGATAAATCCTGTATAGTATATATATGAAAGTAATTCAATAAAAATAATATTTTGCGTGTGTTGTACCTTCACACGCACACTTATCTTTGCGTGTGTTGTACCTTCACACGCACACTTATCTTTGCGCTCGTTTTTGCGACTCCCTCTTTCCACAGGGGAAGCAAGTCTTTGAGGTGCTCCTCCGTCGGCCTTTCAATTTCACGTGCATTCCCGAGCGGAGGTGATTTGCAGTTTACTTTACTTAAGAAAGCGTGCAGTCTATCCATCACCCCGAACGCAAGCCGACTCAACGACATGTAATGCAAGTAATGTTAGAACTCGAAATCCCCGCGGTACGGGCCATGCATGTCACTTCGACGGTGCCTTCTTACAATACTGCGCGAAAATTCCGCTCAGAAAAAAACTCAGAGGAAGCGTTATTCAGGAAGGAGACGGCAGCTTTTTCGGATAATGGATTTCCGAAGAAAGATTGTGGCCGGGCATGAATTCAGGCTATCAGAGTATTTTTTTTAGCTTTTATTGAGTTGCATGCATTGTATTTTCATGCATAATGTAGTTATCACAGCTGGAGCCCATTTGTTAGCCTAAATATTAAAACGTTCTGTGTAAAAGACCTCAAATATGTTAGTGCAGAATGAATTTAGGATATCATTCAATTCTGCGTTCAGAATGTAGAGCGTCCAAAATATAAGGTAATCAGATATGGCAGACACAGAAGTTCAGAGGCGCAGAAGAATTTAAGAATGTATAGATGTGTATGTGGTGTGTATGGGTATATAATGCATATCAGTATGATCTCATAAATATATAATTATATTTTGAATGTGAACGCACAAACTTTTTTTTATTTCAATTACTGTATCACATATATTATTGTAACTGTTAAGCAGAATTAGCACCTGCTCTGCCCGTCTTTAATTAATTATTATGGTAACCCCGAAACAGGTATAGGCTGATATCCCATCCCTCTGATAACCCATTATTCTTTCAATTTGTAAAAATTGTCCAATATAATATGGTAAATGTTGTTTAAATGGAATAAAATATATAGTATATGGCTGAGGTTATTCATATCACGTAATTGGATGTTACCAACGGAGATATTTTCCTGCCCATTTTCGTTGAAACGTTTCGTGCTACTCCGGTCATTATGCTTTTATTTGTTTAGCTGTACCTTCCTTTTGTGGAGTACATTTTTTTATCCTCAAGCCTACATAGGGTAAAATCGTGGGCTCCGCATTTGTCGAAGAAATTTTTATGGAAGCATTCCGCCAAATATTATTTATTCTCTCAAAACATATATCCCTGAATGTCGATGTGTATCTCTGAATGTTTGAAAAAAAATTATCTCTGAATATTTGAAAAAAAAATGAAGTTAAGTCATGAATGTCAATGTTTTGTGCAAAAATTTGCAATATGCCTCTCTCGAAGTTTCGAGCTCATGGTCAGTAACTTCACTTAGCCTCTACCATAAATAGTGTCTTGAAACATGAAGTAAAACATTCACAGGGAATTCTGAGTATATGAACCGAATTAAATTTATTTTCACTGCTTAAGGCTTCTTGCCTAAGTTTCGCTTGTCTCCAGCTCTCCTGAAGCACTACCAGAAGATTAAACTCGTACCATTTCGTAAAGGTTTTCAAAATGAGCCTCTTTCTTGTGTCCTCTTTAAAAGCTAGCCGACTGCAGGATATTATTCTCATCTTACTTCCTTAGCTTCTTGGATCTTATTACTATGAAAGCCACTTCATAGCAATAAGTCCAAGAGCCAAACCACAGTACATTCCGCACAATCAGTTATTTTAGCCGTGTAAAGCCACGAGGACTTACAGTGACTGAGTTACGCTGCCAGAGTTAAGACTTGCTCCATTCTCGAAATTTTCCAAGTTGGAGTTCCCTCGTGGTGCACGGCTATTTTTAGCTCTTAAGACCTAGAGGCAAAACATTTGGGCGTTTTTGCCGTCCACCTGTCGTGAAAGCGTTGTGATAAAAGTTTTCGACCCTTCTCCCTCTGCTTTTTCTCCCTCTGGAAAAGTAGGACTCGGCTAGAATTTCACGCGACGCGCCGTAAACGAGTTGAAAAAATAACAGCGTTCGTGGTTTTTCGGAAACCTGCGTAATCAAGGAGGTGTCTCCTCTCGTTCGTCATTTTTTCGCTGGCGAAACAATATCGGGAGGCGCGGCGGACCCCTCCTTCGACCCCCGGCCGGGTGATATCCCGGTGAGGGAAGGATGTTGCTGTGGATGGAGCCGTCACTCGTCCTTGCTGGGTGGGGGAGGAGTAGGAGAGGGTAGGTAGGAAGAGGGGGGGAGAAACCTTCCCCGGGGTCGCTTCTCAGGGTTGACTGCTTGCTGGCTCCGCTCGTATTTCATAACCCGCGAACAAAAACACGGAAGCGCCGATGTCTCACATACGATTCCAGCAGCCGCGCGCGCCCTCCCCTTCTTTCTCGAGATTGATGAGCAGCCGCCTTAGAGAAGGGTGGGAAGGAAAGACGGAGGAGGAAGAGAAGGAGAGAAAGGAGTGCGTGGAAGGAAGAAGGCGGTGGAAATGGAAGAGGAATAAGGGGCGCGCGACCTCAGATACCCGTGATCTCCGGGATCCGCCGCCCTCCATCGCCGTAATGGGGCCGCGACCCAGGGGCGAGGAAAAGGGAGTTTTCATCCAGTTCCGACGACGGAGGGGAAGAGATGGGGCGTGTGTTGTGCCGGAGGGCGGAGCGGGGTAGTTTTCGAGGAAATAAAAAAGGTGAAGAGGAACGAAAGGTCCTCGGGGGAGGAGTGAAATAACTCTTTGGTGGGGAATAACCAGATTTATGGCGGGCACTTTCCTTGCGAGCGAGGCGCCCTCTCTCTCTCCCTCTTTCCCCATCCCCGCTCTGCCCCACCCTCTCGCGGCAGGAGTGTGCAATTCCTCAATCACTCGAGTCAAAACAAACGCATCGCCGAAAAGGGAAATATTGAAAGAGCACGCTCCTTCGATCTTCTTCTTCTTTATTGAAAAGGTGCTGAAATTTAAGGATGATTTTTACGCTGTTACTTCTACGTTAAGTATTACTCTCATGAATTTTAATTTTACGTAAAATGTCGTATTTTTTTCGCGCATTGTATTTTTGTTCACTGAAGTTTGGATGCGTTGTTATGCGTGGAAATAAGTCATGGAATATTAAGAACAACAATTGAAACTGAAGTTTATATCGGAACTTTCGGATGCTGACATTTTTGTCGTATTTACCGTTTGAAAATGGCATATTGGATTGGAGTTATGGCATCCCATCCTTGTGTCCAGGATTCAAATCTTGGCTGTGTTTCCGGCAGAGATTAGTATGGAATTCTGGTTCATTCTTGAGTTTTTTTAGAGCGCTTCAAGTTATAAACCCTGGAATGAGACTTAATTTTACTCTCTTGACTCCTTTCGTGAAGAGCAGGCTATTTCCAACGCCGGGTTTATCCGTAACCACCGAGAGGTAACTACCCACCTATCCTAACAATTCACCGTAGATGTCGATTACCTCCCTCGTTAAATGTAACTATGATTCGTGGTATCAGCTTGTAATAATCCGAATTTTCCCGGTTTTTTGGGAGTTCCCGAATGTGTCGGGTTGATTTTCATTAAAGTAACTATCATCAACTAATGTTTTTCTACAACATAAGTATGTGAAACGATGAGGCGTTGACACAAACAAACTTAGTGGCAGCATCGGAGCAGCTGATTTAGTTTTTAGCGAATGATTCATATTCCATATTATTTCCGCTACTTAAATCTACTAGTTTTCAAATATACCATCGTTTAAATAGTCAGTACTTGTTTTTTTCTCACAGATCGAACTGTGTCATGTTTTATGCGCCAAGGTCATGTGAGAATAGTAATTATTTTCCCGCACAAACTCTTGATTTTCGCATTACGTGACTCTACTTTGAGCCTTTGCATACGATTATCACCTGATTGAGGATAACTTTGTGAATCAGGTTGCCATTGTTGTGTATCGAACCCTGACATAACATCCTGAAAGCCCGAGATTCGAATCCTAGCAGTGGTCGAGATTTTTCGGCAGTATTACTGGCCAGGATACCTAAACGTCAGGGGGGTGGGACGGTCATCAGTCTTGTCCTCCTTACCCCCACCTCTCCGATGAAAAGGCAGTCCTTCGATTGGTATTATTAAAACCATTGTTTGGGGGAAACCGCCCACCCCCTCCCTGGATCCGCCCCTGATCCTGGCCCATGCTTGAGGCTTCGTTCATCGTATTGAACGTAAATAAGAGAGTATCCCTTGTCACCTGTTCTTGACTGAAAAGCCTACGCCTGGTATTCATCCTGCGTTCCAGTAATCCTAAGAAAGGGGCATACACCTTATCACCGTTTACGGCAAATATTACTTCAGTTTACGGTCGCCTCCAGCAATAGCAACAACTACTCGGTGTTGATATGAGGAGTTTGAGGGAAGAATTTCGATATTCTCGATGATTTGCATATTTTTTCCGCTGTCTGCGCATGAGAAAACAATGACGACAAAGTGAAGCGATCGTGGAAGTAATAGAATCTCTCCCCACGCGCTGTCCCAAAGGAATCGTCTTTTGAAAGTGAAAGAGGATTTTGGATGGGAGGGAGGAAAAGTGATTTCGGGTGAACCAGGAGAGGGAGAAAGACGCGAGGCTCGAATCTTTCAGGCCCGGTTTTATAAAAGACCTGGTTAGAGAGTAAAATCAAGTATGCCTTGTATCAAGTATTCCACACTATTTATTGGTTAAAGCCCGACCGGTTTCAACACTTCCGTGTCATTCTCAAGGTACAATTCAAAACTTTTCTGTTGCGAGTTCTTATTTATATTGTATCCAGGGGTTATGGGATTTGGGTGGTTATATAGGGAGGGATGCGTTTGACTATAGTAAGTTTAAGTAAAGTAAGGCTATGGTGACACCTCCCAGGGTGTAAGCAGCTTTAATTACCTTGGAACATTAATAACTAGCGACAATAACCTCAGGAGGTGCATACAGGAACGAATTTAAGCCGGAAATAGATCTTTCTATGCCAATTTAAAATTATTCAAAAATAGATTAGTAAGTAGAGCACTGAAAATGAAACTTTACATGACGTTAGTACGGCCAGTGGTGACGTATTGTTCAGAGATCTGGACAATGACAATGGCGGATGAGGGAAGACTCAGAACCTTCGAAAGACATATCCTCCGTAGAATAAATGGCCCAGTATTTGACTAGGGGGACTGGAGGATAAGATATAATGAGGAAATAGAGCAGCTGATCGAAGGAAAGAACATAGTAAAGTTCATCAAGTCACAGAGGGTAAGCTGAGACATGTTGAGGGAATGTCAAGAGAGGAGATACCAAAACGGATGGTTAAAGGGAGGCTATTCAAGAGAAGAAGGCAGGGAAGACCTAAGAGCAGACGAATGGACCAAGTGCTGTGTGACCTGGGCAAGATGGGAGTGAGAGGCTGGCGGGAGAAAACTGCCAATAGGACAACATGGAGGGCAATAGTACAGCAGACCAAGGGGATTGTGTTTGAAACAGTCGATATTATTTCGAATAGGTAACCAAGGAGTCACGTGGTATAAACAAGAAAGGCTCGAAAATTTGATGTGTTAAAACCGCTGATTACAACCTCATTCAATGTTTACAGTTGTGTTTTATCTCATTTGTGGGATCTACAGTCGAGAGAGATGAGAAAAACTTAAGTGAAAACAATTTTTGATATAGTAACGAACGATTCAGATAAATAAAATTTTCAAACCACTCGTGTTTGTACCACGTGACTCCATGGTTACCTATTCGAGATAATTCCGAAGGTTTCAAACACAACCCCCCAAGGCCCACAGCGGGCTCTATAGCCACGAAGAAGGAGAAGGGGGCTATGGAGTTATGGTTGAAGCATTTAGACGAGGGACGGCGTAACGGGATTCCCCCCTAGATACAGTACAAATAAGAACCCTTCACTGGAAAGCTTTATATTGTCCCTTGAGAATGACACGGAAGCGTTGAAACTGGTCGGGGTGTACCCAATAAATAGTGTGGAATTACGAGGTTTACTCGCAATCATGTACTTCCACAAAGTAAGCTCGCAAGCTATTGATGGGAAAGACCTGGTTAGCTTTAACCACCAGTTGATATGGACTTTAAGTTACTCTGGTGCTTGTCGACTCTTCTGGTTATAAGAAGTACATCATATTTGACCGTTATTCGGCATTAATGCTGATATCGGATTCCGCCTATCTCCGCGAAAAAGGATGTGTGCGAGTTGTGAAACGGGACCTCATACACTTTCTCCTCTCACCTCGTAGGACTACAACGACGAAATCCGGCAGGAGCAGATGAGGGAGATGCAGCTGATGCAGAGCGCAGACGCCATAGAGCTGAGCGGAGGCTGCCTGGAGGAGCTGTCGGGGGAGGCGGGCGTGGAGGGCGGCGGCGGGGGAGGCGGAGGTGGCGGCGGGGGCCGGGGGGGCGACGGCTCCCACTCGCCCCCCTCGCCTTCCGCCGCGCCCCCCAACCACGTGTCCCCCTCGGCGGCGGCGCAGGTCGGCGGGGGCGGGGTGTCGCCCTCCGGGGGCAAGCAGGAGGCGGGCGGCGGGGCCGGGGGCGGCGGCCGGGTCTTCATGCACCCTTCGCTGCGGGGGATGTCCTCCTCCAGGGCCCACGGCGGAATCCCACCCCCTGGAACGGGTGAGTTGACGCCGGCGGAAGGAGCGAGCAACATCTCACGCCACACAAGCGACGCCTCGCACCCCTCCTCATCTGCTGGACCATCTGCCCATCTCCTCTCTCCCTCGTGTTCCCAACATCGTTGGGTTAATTTTTTCATTCTCAGGTGGTAGCCTTTCGCAGCTAAGTGAATGTTCAAAGAAAATCTTAAAGAGTCTCGACCCTTCGTCTCATATTTTAGAAACACCTCTTTTGCGGTCCGTTTCTCTGATCGTATAAGTGCAGGGAATTTCATTCATTGTAGTGGTTTCGTTCTTTGGGTTTCCTTTACTTGTGTTTTGAGTACCTGCCGCGAATAATGCGGAGGATGTTCATCGATCGAGAGATAATGTTTTGGATGCTATCGTGTCGGGATGCGTCATTTTTTCTCTGGTATTAACATCTCTGACGCTATTTATTCCAATGTATAGCCTTTGGACATCATGTGTTTCGAAAGAGTATGAGTACTTACGCAACGATATATCACCTAACCCATACCCATAAGTCTTGATTTTACATGCCCAATTCAACCATTATCAACGGTGACTGTTTTAATGTTTCCTTTAATTGATTGTAATCTTCCTTAAAATTGATTTCTTATGACTACTATTGTTGTTTTATCCTCAGATATTCAGTAAAGTTACTTTTGGCAAAATTGTATTCTTCCTTTTATTTAGGAAATGACAGGATCGCAATGAGTGATACGATCTCGTGAACGTGTACTTTTATTAATATAAAATATGGATTGCGTATTCTTGGTGACTCCGATGAATGTTTTTTTTTCATTTATGATTAATATGCAGAAAAATGCTGATATGTTGATAACCGAGGTTTCCTATCACTAAACAAGTAAGATTACTTAAGTTCTTACTTAGCTCTTAGTTAAAGACAAACCCCGTTCTCTGCAAACACATCCCTTCTTGATCCAATTTTTGCAGTATAGGTACACTAGTATTTTAAAAGTAGCCATGTCCCACTCCTTTTGAAATAATTCTTCCTTCAGGATATTTGATATAATTCATTTCTGAGAATGTCGGTGTACCGAACTGTTTAAAAGGGAGAATATATGCCCGCAGTAAGCAAGGACGCTAATTTGATCTTAATGTTGGAAAGAGTTATTACATGCCTCTTTCTGTTATATGATCCTTTTAAGAGTTCCCTTAGGAAACGCGTTCCTCGTTTCTCGGCTCTGTCGGTAGCATACATCTCAGTCTCCGGGTAAGCTTTCATCGTATGCTCGCTGCAATTGAATTAATCTCACTCTTGCGATGGATACCCTTCTCGAGCATACTTTTTCATCTACAGAAGCCGTCCGCTGGTCAAGACTCTAATGTGGTTATTTAAAATACTTTACTTGCTTTATCTGTGTAAAGAGAAGCAGCTTCCTACTCATTTTAGACAGTTATTTCTTTACCGGGAAATGTTGCTTTTCATATCAAGCATGCATACCTCATGAAAATCAGATGACTTCCGTACAAATTTTCTGGTCCTTGGTTTTTTATTTCTGCTTTTTTGTTCTCCCATCAATATCATGTTTCTTTTTCTACGCTTCCGAGTGTTCGGATTGGGTGTTTCCTGGATAGTTTCTTGTGCAATTCATTCCATCAATTATTTTTTGGAAATAAAATTAATGTTTATGTATTCTTGGTTTCTGGACTTTTTTTCAATTAAATCCGCAAGTAATCTGTAAATTAAATTTGCGTTTCCTGCAAAGAAAACCGTGAATGGAGTCAAAGCATCCACATGTAATTCGTGAGCGTCAATGTCTGATACGTATTACCAGATCCGATGGCGTTCCTTAATTAAGTGTACTTGCCGTCGTGCTAAGAGTATAATATACATTACCCTGCTTTTTTCGCGTGTAAACAGAGATGAAATCCATGAAGACCTTCGATGGGTCTAGGCGTTATGTCGCGCAATTCAGTATTATCTTAGCTTGTCGTAGTGAGCTCTATTCATTATAACAAAAACAAAGAGGTCCTTTGAATCTCTTCAAATGTGGACTCTACATTTGTCCTTTGTGATATCTATGTGATGTCCAACCAAGATATCACAAGGGCAGGCAGCAAAACATATTTGGCAGCCAGATGTGAAAAATCAAAGGAAACCATTACAAAACTTTAAACCTGCTTGGTTATGTATTTTTTACTACTATGACCGTGAGTATTTTGAAAGAAATCTTAGATGATTGAATTGTCTTACTATTCTGTACTAATTTCAAATATCCCAGTGTTGCCTTGGGTTGACATCAATCTCTTTATTTCGCTGATAAAATTACTCAATTGGCTACTTTTCAGTAAGTTCAAAATATATAAGCCTCTGCGTCCCCAATTTCACTCACTTAAGGGTTTGTACATAACGCTTTATCGTATTAATTCGTATTAGGTAACATTAGATGGGCTGTATTACTCATAATTGTGCTTAATTCTTGAAGCTACATTTTTCGGGTAATATCCGAGGTTATTGTGGAGTAACTAATATCAATTTATGGATAATAATAAATAACCACCGCGTCTCCATCTCTCATTTAGCAATATATATTTTCTTAAACTACGTTTTTTCTTTGCTGGTTTAAAGTCTGTGGGTTTTGTTTAGCTATGGCGTTTTAGTGACGTAGCTTATGATTTCACCGTGTTTACTTTGTAAAATGTCTAAGAATGTGTGTTCATAAAAAAACGTTCACAAATTCTTACCTTTATTGGTGGAAGGAATTTTCTCTCAAAATCGGATAATTCTACCCCTTTTTAGAGAAGCTAATAGAGAATAAAAAGAGTCGTTTCAGGCGTGATGTGGTGGAATAACATAATTAAATAATATTGGCAATGTTCTTTAAATAAATAGCTTATAGAGAAGCCTAAAATTTTTAGGGCACATTAACAGACCTTCAAATTCCTGGGTTGAAAGAGGCTCATTAGAATTTTAGTTGTATGTGTGTTTTTTCCATGTGCATATTAATATTACTACACTTTAAAATGCCAATATGTCTTCATTATTATCTGATTTTGGCTTGCATAGTTTCAGTGATCGTGTTGAGGTTCGAATGGTTATCAAGGTTTTTCCTGCATTTGCCTTCATTTCCATGTGAAATAGGCTGCTACACTGCATCATTAAATACACTTATTCTTGCATTTCGTCTAGTCTTTGAGCGTTATGAATAAACTGTGGCGTGATTTTGTCGCCTTGAGTGCCTTATCTGTTTTATTCTAATTTTTTATTTCTGTGCCTCGACCTCTTCCACAACTTCCCGCGTCCATATTTCCGATTCCGTGAATTACTTTTCTGTGTATTTATTTGTTCGCGTTGTATTTTGTTGAATCGTCTACTGTATTTTTTTCTCTGTAACTACCTTTTCTCTTTATATCATAAAATTCGATCACTTTTTTAAATTATTTAGGTATCATATTTCGTTTTGAATGTTTGCAATGTTTTTCCCTCTCTCTCGCATCAGCCGCACTCAAATTAGAGAGATGATATGCGACTCTCTTCCCTATTTATCTGATTTTGAGCTGGTCTTTGTGTTCAAATCACCGCTTGTTATCACCCTCTGTTATCCGCGCAACTAGAAGTACGTAGGTGTCGCGTTTGTATAAAATTAAACATTTCACGCGCGGAGCTGTTTCCTCGCTAGCAAGAGTACACCGCCGAAGCAACAGCTGCCTATAATTGTCCTCCCACGTTGAGCGAGGCCGTTTATTCCGTTGTCAACGCCACCGCCGTCAACAAAATTACAACCGCTTCCCATCGGAACCGGCAAAAATGTAGCTCTAATATTTCCCGGGCAGTTGTTTCCCAGCCCGGAGCCGAGCTGCCGGAATTAGGGATACGGGTGGATGGAGGCGTGCCCAGGAGTATGTGACGGGGAGGTCTGGAGTCGGAAGTGGAGTCAGGGAAGGGGGGCAAGGATTAACAAATGGCGAAGTGAAAGTGTACGACCGCGAGAGATTTGGACGCTTTGCAGGCCAATCGGACTCGGGGAAATGAGGGCCGCACTTCATCTGGACCTTCCCGTTTCGTGTCCAACCATCCTGAAAGGTTGAGCTTATATCGGTGAAGGGGCCATAATTGTTTTACACGTATTTTATTTCCTTACTTACGTACTTTCTAATATTTCACGTCTCTTTCACAGTAATGGAGGCTAATAATGCAATGCCTTTCAGGGACTTGCTCAGAAGAATAGTTAGAATCATCACTGAAACTGAGATGCATTTATTCTTTATTGTTTGATATGCCGCTATAATATATCCCGATATTTCCATCAGTGTGTGGTTTTACTAACGCTTGAGTAGTTACAAGTAGGAGCACACCAATAACTATTTACTCACCGTTCCCTAGGACTTGGCGGATAGCATTTTAAGTGAATTACTCAGTCCGTTTGGATACAACGTTATACCGTGGCCCTTCAGAGCCCCTCGTAAAGAGCTAAGACCTTAAAAATGACGCCGGGTTTCTCTTCAACCTTCCCCAGTTTCCTGAGAAATTCCTGTCTCTTCCCAAATGCCCACACGATCAAAGGGGATAAATTCCCTGCATTGTAGATGGCATCTAGTGTTGCCACCTCTCCCGGAATACCGAAAGTTTCCCTTAATATCTAGATACGTCTCTCCATATGGGGGCAGATATTTCTGAATATGCAGATCTCACAAAAATTTCTTCCTTTGAGTGCTTATTAAAAGAGTTTCGTCTGTTTCATGCTTTCCATATGTAAGAACTGTCCCACAGTTAGGGACAGCATGCATGTATTCCGATTCCTGAGGTAATAATCGTATCAGAGATTCATACCCATCCCTCTTCTCCCCTTAATTGCCAGATTATTCTTTGTATGAATTGACAATCTCCCGTAGTGGACCGCGCGCAAGGTGGTTGGCGCCCTGGCCTCTACCCCTATTACAAGGGCCGCCCATCTCTCCCGCAGTGTACCGCGCTTCCATCCTCAGCCGGCTGAGGCCGCCACAGGCGAGGATGCTGATGGCCGCCGCGGCGGCCGCTGGGGTGACCCCGTCGGGGCAAGCGCCCCCTCCCGCCCCCACCGCCCCGCCCACGCCTCCCTCGCATCACTCCCTGCACCACCACAAGAGGGGGCTCTTCCCGTTCCTGGCGAGGTTCGGCGGAGGCGCCGCCGCGGCCGGAACCGGCGCCGTTATGTCGCCCATGATGGCGGCCGAGGACTCCGTGCTCGGACTCTACGACGGATGCGGCGGCTACGGCGGGTGAGTTTCCTTCTCTTTCTCTCTCTGCACCCCCTTTCGCATGCCCGTCTCGCGGCACCCGTTCTCAACGGATCTGTTGCTTCCCAATACACGATGTACTCCACCGTGCCTGTGGCTGTGACCTCCCTTTTGCGACTGGTGTACGCATACCTACATAGTGCCCTGCAGTACGCCTCGAAAAGGTGTGGGATAGGTGGTGTATCATGACCAAGCATGCCCAGGGTATTGTATGTTACATGCAAATTCTACAGGCACAAAGTATCCTGCAATCTACCTGGAGGTAAGATATTCCACAGAGAAAAAATCATTCGCCTTGACCGGGACTCGAACCCGGACCCCTTGATTTCCGGCCAAGTGCTCTACCGGTTGAGCTACCAAGGCATCCTCTTTCTCTGTGGAAATTCTAGAGGCTTTAAAGGAGCTAGATGTTTTTCTCTGTGGAATATCTTGCATTCGTGCACCTCAGCGGGTGACTCTGTTCAAGTTTTCGCGGCTAGCTCGCGAGCTTCGAAATCACCTGGAGGTGTTTAGCAAAGGTGGTAATTCATCTCAACAGATCCTCTTTGCTTGCAAAACAAAAATATATTACTTCTAATGAATATTATTCAAGCCAATTGGAACGCGTGTGGCGAGGGAGAACTTTTTACTACGCCTACATTGGTCACATATAAGTAATTAAAGTGATAATACGCTTTAAGGAAAATTGAACCACGGAAGAGGAAACATCTCGAAAGGATCAGCGCGGTACGAGGCAGAACATGAGACTATCATTCCGGGAATGAAAGAGGAAGTAGTTAAATTAATTATAAAAAAATTACTGAAATAATATAACCTCGATTATAAAAGCGGGGAAATAATAGAGAGAAGTAGTGTTAATTTTGCAAATTATGATTAAGTGGCAAAGACAGTCTAAAGGAAAGGCCGTCTGATTTGCCTTAATAAATACAATATTTACACATGTGTAGTATCCTACAGACATTCTCGTTGGTGTATATCGTGAGACGACTCGACTTCAGGCATGCATTCACTACGATGGGTCATGGTGGCAAATATTTGACGATGTCTGGTTGTTAAATAAATATATCCTAGTATTCTACAATTTTTTTCTTAATACCTCATAGAATTCCACAACGTTTCGACGGAGACCGTTTTATTAGTGAAGATTTGCACTAATGTTTTCGATTCAAGAGGAAGAATGAAAGCTGGAAGGGGAGAAAGAGGGAGGAGGGTGGTGAAAAGGATGTCGTCTCGTAAGCCCTCGGCCACCCAGCCGACTCTTTTTGCATCCGTAAGGAGATTCGGACTCGATAAGGCTGCAAGATACGCACCGATCTAATCCTTGCTCGCGATTCAGTATTTCTGGTCACACTATAACCGGCTTAATAACAAACCTATACCTTTACCTTATCACACACATCATGTTGATGTAATCTGAAAAGCGGCAAACCTATCTGCCTGCCTACCCGCCGCTTGATTTCCTAGCCGTCGACAGATATGCATTGATACCATACAAATACCAGGGACGGAGAGTTAGTTGCGGTTTCACACGTCGCATGATCCAAATGCAGTGGGGAATTGGCGGAGCCATGCGCTTTTTCAACCCGTTGCTCGCGTGATGATTTGGTGATAAGTAAACGGTGAATTTTTGCGTGTTTCCACTAACGTGACGTGGGATATTGGGGGCTAATGGGTGATAAATTAAATAAATAAAAATTTTGCAATAAAATTTAGAAAATCATTTTAAAAGAATTTGTAAGTACATTGACTGATTTCATGAATAAAAGTGGTCTATCAACTATTACTTAACTCTATGCACGGTATTTTGGGTCAGACCGTAAGGATGTGAGATTCCAGTATTCATCCGTATGCATTTCTGGGAAATTATTCGTCTTTACTTAATCTGTATCTGCTGATTGCTGTAAGAGTATAGTTTGAACTTCACGATGTTGTTATGGAGTGTCCCTTGACGGAATAATTATTACAATCGTTGTGATATATGGTTCAGATCCTTACTAAATTATGTAAACTACTATCAGAGCATGTTACTCTTTTATTTCCAAAACTTTTGGCCTTAGTTTAAACTAAAGAAAATCTTAATTTAAAATAGCAATCTCACTTATGAGACACATGTTCAGCTGTTAGAACTAAGGAACGTGCTTTCTTATGGAAAATTATTTTATTCATTCAGCGACCCTTTTTCATAAAATCGCCGTACGTTTGACGTGCTGAATCAATTTCGCTTCATCTTTTGCCCTACTATCTTCGAATAATCTTTCTGATCCCGAATTTGTACGTCTTTTTTTATTCATCTGTTCCTTAAACTCCATTTAATATCAATCTCATTTTCACGTCTGGCGACCTACTACCATTGCCGAAAGCCTTGTATTGGTACGATTTGCAGGGTAAATGTAGGCATGTCTTGGTTAAATTCTACCTAGCTTATGCCATCTTCAGGCACTTCAATTCAATTAAGCAGTAACCTTAGTGTTTTACGACGGGGACGGGGGGAATTATTCGGTGGCGATATTAGAGCTTAAATCTTATCTAAGGGTTCAGGTGTGGAGTGGAAAGTAAGTACTGCTTTAAGGAAGCTGTTAAAGTATGCTTCGTTAGGTGGTCCATTAGGTTGCATCTTCTCCGACCAGGGCTATATTGCTCGCCGAAGATCGTATTTCCACTTTACGGGCCTCGTGATTCATCTCGTGGAAGTGAAAAGTATTGGGCGAAATCAATGAATTCCAAATTTTTTCCTCTCATGGGCGTTATGGATATTTTATCGCCAAAATTGAGAAATTTTTATTCAGTTTTGTCTAAAGTTTATATTTTCTATAACCCTCCTTTCAAGGGAACAGTAATAGCAAAGGAGAATGGAGGTAATTCAAATATAATATTCTTTTTCTTTTACAAAATTCACCGCTGACCCTTCATTTATTAAAAACGTTGCGTGGAAAATTTTCTTGCAGCTTTCACACAAAAATGAGCTGTTTTCTGGACACAAATTTGTTGTTGTTTAATATTTAATAACAATGGATCAGCAGCAAGTTGGGCTCTAAAATTTTCATCCAACTTCCTCATTTATTCAAATTGCAGTTTCGTGTGTTACTTGGCAGACAAAGACTTAATGTTCAAGTGGTATCGTTTGCGTTATTAGTTCGTTTATAATGATACCATATCTCCCTGTTGTGAGCGAATGTGTCATTATGTAGTGAAGTGTGTGTTAAATAAACTTGTTTGAAACGCTAGCATTCATTCCCTCTTGGTTGCCGCGGTAACTTCGTTTAGGCTCGACATAGAGGCATTCCGAAATAAAATGTCCCAGTTCGTCCCTTTGTCACCGATTCTCCTTTCCTTTCCTTTCTCAGTCTTGAGCGCTGAGCGTGAGCTGCAGATAACGGCGAAGCGAAGCCCCTCGGATTCGATTAGCGATAGCTCCATGACTCCCCAGGGTGCTCAGTTGGGTATGTGAACCCAATTGTATGATTACCATTTTTATTGCGAATTCCTTCAGCACTCAATCCTTCTGAAGACCGTATTTGGAGGTAATCGATTTCACTGCAAGTAATCCATGCGATTAGAGCAAAGTATCTGTGAGTTTAGTGCTCGTGAAACTGTCAACGCGTATTACATCGGTTTTTTTCGCAATTGGACATATACCGGTGAGTATTTTCTGAGCTGCTAATCCAGGTTTTCGAGCGACGATGAGGCCTCTTTCGCTGGGCGAGAGTTCTGCTTCTATCATCACGCCTAAGGAAGAAATAAAACTATTAACAGTAGCATACTGCTATGGATTGGGCGTTTATGCGTAGAATATTTATAGTAATTTTCATATAATATAACCAAGAGTTTAATTGAAATTTTATTGACTTCCAAAACAATAGACAATCTATTTAAGCATCTCCCTGGGAAAAATATAAAAATATGATACGTATTACTGTCATTCGCAGTCAGTTTAGTCATAGAAATGTACTGATAATTTTAGTACAAATTTACGGTCGGATGGAAAGGACTTTAATGAATTTAACTGTCGGAGATATTGTGTTTGTGATTAACTTTCATAATTCATTTTTTCTATTTTTTGTAATATTTTATTCTCGATAAATTTCATTCAAATAATGTATTCTGCTTTTCGTTTTATATCAATGTTGTTCCGTTACCAGCCATTAACGTTGAAATGCGATTGTATGCCGGAATTAATTTTAACTTCATCATGCCAAATTTTACCTCGTGCGTGGCATTTTGCTCAACGTTTTACTTGGGAAACATTAATCGTGTTTATGTTCCGTAATTTACCGGCTTGCCGTGATAATCCCTCGTATATTCTTGCTGCAGTTTCGTTGTGAGAAAAATGGTGCAGAAGCCAAGTAAAAGCAAATTCCCACTGAAGCGCAACGTGCCATTTTCTGGGTTAATTATTTCCTAAGCGCGTCTCGTGCAAAGTGGTAGTGCTCATACTAATTTGCGCTGAAGGAGCAAACCGTGAAGAGGAGCAAGAGAAGGAGATCCCGTTCAACATTAGTTGAGAAGGGCCCGCGGAAGTATCCCATGAAAATGGAAAAAGCAGCGCAGTTTAATTCGATTACTTGAAGTTTTTACCACCACTGTTTCTGAGAAGCGACCATTTAGCACATCATTTCTAGATTTGACCATCCTACCGCACACACTACCCTCTGAGCACCACCAGAGCTGTCGTGATGACTGTTAGCTATACTCGCTGGGTAAACGAAAGTTTGCAAGATCGAAACTCCAACTCAGGCATGGATTCGATGAAATCTCTGTCAAATGAAGCAGTCTCTTAGTCCCGTCCGTAAAGTTACCTCGAAAATTGTTCCGTCTTCGAAAAATAAAACTAACTTTGTGGAAATATTGCTGTTGTCGTCCATTCCATCAGACTAAACAGTAGATGGGGACGGTGGGATAATTAATAATAATAAATTATTACTCCAAATTTCTTAAATGTACAACTTCAATAACAAGAATTAAGGGGCTTTGGGTAGCTTCAGTGGTAAAACACCAGTGTAGAAGCTACCATCCTTGAATTTAATGCAATGCTAGTCACACCATAATATCAATTTTAAGTACATTATAAATATTTATCGTTAATTATGACACGTGGCAAAAAACATATCACGTGAAGAAATGTAGATAAAAGAAGAGATAAATAAGAGCATGCAAGAAATTTTTTTCTTTAGACAAAAAATGCAATGCAAACACACATAAAAAAAGGACATTTATATCATGATGGGATAACAACCAATCTTTAGCCTTTTTGCAAAAAATATTTATACTCTTTATCTGTTTAATCGAACAAGGTAAGTTATTCAAAATTTTGGGCCCGAAATAAAGAACGATTAGGCTTATGAGTTAAAAAATAACAATTCCTACGTAACTTATAGCCATGCTCGTTTCCAGAAATTGCTAGAAAACTACCACTTCTCAAAAAAATAACTTTAAAGTGTAAAAGACAAACATGTATCTTAATGGCAATAACTTAAGACTAAAAAACAGAGGGTAAGAACGCTCAAATTCGCTCAAAAAAACGCTCAAACGCTCAAAACGCTTTTTATTGGCAATTATTCTAATTAACTTTTTTTGAAGTACTACTGCATGGTTCAATGTCGTCCTTTGGGCTCCACCCCAGCAAATCATATTGCCTGAATATCCAAAGAACCATGCGGGAATTGATGAAATTGTTGGGGAGTGAGTACGGTAGAGGTCAGAGGAAAAATCAGTTCACCTTGGACCTTTTCATTTTGAATGGGTACACCACAGGACGAGGAAACATGTGCACCCTTTTTCGTAGAACTGATTAAGGAAGTAGCGATCGCGAATGGTTTTTTTCCGCTGAAACCTTTCCTCTACTCTCAGTTCTTCCAATCATGTTATTGTTAGCTGTACTGTTCATGTGCATCAAAGTGGAGCTGGTGATACTCCAGCCATGGTGGATTGTATTTAATAGCAATCACGTGAACAATAGCAAAAATATCTAATTACGTAACCAAAATAATTCGAGAACTGAATATCGATCGAAGGTCAAGGCCGTAAAAAAAACCGAGAAATTCAAGTTTCAAGAAATTGAGTTTCTTGCTCAGAACGTCCCTATGCAGTAAATACCTTTCAACCGAGAACACTGACTATTGATTACACAAAACACTCCTCTTCCATGGGAAAATTGAATCTTTCACCTGTTCAGTCGTCAGTCCAATACGCGGTAAGTGAATAGTTGTAGTTTTTACAATATCTATATGTACCTAAAGATTTTTCTCAAATTCTAATCAAGTGACGTAACATGATGGATTAAGTTTTTCGGATCGTAGAATACAATCCACATATTTTTTCACTCTGCTCTGTGTCTTTGAAGACCAAATTGTGAATTGTATTGTTGGTTAAACACTTCGCAGTAGTAATGTGATGAGTGGCAATTAGTGGTAGCACAATTAGCCACGTTGGCAGTTATAGATAGGAATCAAAGTATAGAAGGTCTTTTGGCAATATCACCCCACTTAGAAAAACCTAGCTATTAAAACTATTGACAGTATCTAAATTTTTTTGCTGGCTGTGAACATTTTCCGAGATTTTCTCTGACTCTTTTCACAGGAAGAACTAAAATATTTTTCTATGAGTAAGTTCAATATCTCGCGTATATCTGGAGGTTTCTTTACGGCAGTGAGGCATGGACGATGACAGCAGCGGAGAAGAAAATGGTGGAAGCATTCGAAATATGGTGCAATCGAAGAATGGTGAAGATAAAATGGATCGACCGAGTGACAAATGAAGTCCTAAGAAGAGTGGGAGAAAAGAGAAGTCTGCTGAAAACTATAAAAAGAAGACGGGACAACTTAATCGGCCACATCTTAAGATACGATGGCCTGATGAAGACAATCATCGAAGGAAAAGTGAACCGGAAGAATGGAAATGGCAGGCCTCGTATGAGTTATGTAGAACAAGTGTAAAGGATGTGAAAGAGAGGAACTACGTTAATATGAAGAGGTTGGCCGATAGAAGAATTGAGTGGAGGGCTTCGTCAAACCAATCCTAGGATTGTTGACCCTTGATGATGATGATAATGCTCAATTTGTTCAATGTTAGTTCAAGTTGAATTAGTTCAAAGTTAGTTCGTGATATACAGTAACTAATTAAGCCTTGCCTTAAAAAGATTCAATTAATCCATGGAAGAGGACGTGAAAGAGAGGAACTACGTTAATATGAAGAGGTTGGCCGATAGAAGAATTGAGTGGAGGGCTGCGTCAAACCAATCCTAGGATTGTTGACCCTTGATGATGATGATAAAGTTCAATTTGTTTTGTGTAATCAAACTATAATTTAAAGCATGGGCTTTTGTTTTTTTTTTTTGCTTTGCCTTGAACTTGTAATGGGGATTCGAGAGAACATTTGTCTGCGATTTTTTCCTTGGCAGATTCGTTTACTTCTAGTATACTCGAGTCACGATTATACCATGCAATAACTTATGTCAATACGAGACAAACTGAGAACATAACAACAGTCGTATTTGATCATTTTGAGCTGCTAAAAGAGATTCTAAATAACGATGGTCGTATTTCTCTCGTCACCCAATATCTCTTCAGAAATCTGAATTTTAAAAATACCTTCAATTCGGATTCTCCGATTCGGGCTCGCAGAAACGAGAATATTTGAACAGCAGAAATACCTTAAAATGCGATTTTCGAATTTTTTTCTTTCCTCTTGCTTAGGCCGCGACGCTCACCCTATCTTTCTCCGTGGGTTACTTTTTGCGACGCTCACCTCTTCGCATTCCTCAACGGATTCCATCCGGCGCATGATTTAGTTACAGCCGGAGCAAACTCAGCGAGGGAGGAAGGAGTGGCGTTAGCCACGCTAGAAATGCCTCGGAGGAGGTTAAAAATGAGAAGGCGTGATGCCTGCGAAAAACTCGCAATTTGCGCTAGTGCATGCATATCTAAGGAGGAAATGCGCTTACCGAAGGGCTCGTCCTCATCCCCTTGGCGGATGCAAAGGCAGCGACAGACGTGTATGTTTTTTTTTATCGCTCGTCCATTCGTACTTTTTCTGTGGGGTCGAACTTTCCGGAGAGTGAGTGATTCCCATTTTGCATTTAGGTCTCCGGGACATTCGCTCCTCATATTTCAAATCAACTCACGGCACGAACGTTTAATGTTACAAGTGATGACGCGTGAACAGTTGTCCAAGTGCCATTAAATTATTTTTGAAATGCGAAAAGTTCTGTTGATATCGAGGAATATTCTTTTGAATTGCTGTAAAGCGTGGACTCTTGGAAAATAAGGCGTGTTTGACGGGGAGAAGAGTGGATGAAGAGGGATGGAAGTACACTTTTTTGTTACATTTCCAGCAGGAAGCCCGTAAATGTAAATCGCAGCTCTGTTGAATATTAAGCTCTTAAGCTCTTATAATATTCAGCTCTGCTGAATATATGAATGAAACTTACTTATGTTCTGAGCAGGTTTCGTAGCCGTGCCTAAAATCTTAAGCATTATATACTATTAAATCACTCCTGCTCTGTATTTACACGAAATACCCTGTTATAAGTCCTCATGACTTCAGCCCTTTTTATGTAATCCAAAATGCGTATTTTTGTCGTACCCCATCTGCGTTTCTCTTACATTTTCCTTATTTTCGAGGCTTATGGCATCCTGCCATAGGTTAATATCTCCTCAATCCACTTTTATATGTTTTCTTTTGTATTTCCCTCCGCCCATGCGATATCAAACAACTCGTCGTCCAATGTCATCGCCCAGCTTCTTTTCTCCAACCTGCTCACTATTCACTGCCACAAACAGCCAACCGCCGGCATAAATGTTTCTCTTGCTTAGTATTCTCTTGCTTCTCTTCATAAATGCTGAGAGTTTAAGTTTACTGCATCTATATCAAAGACTCCACCATAGTTTTTGCTCCAGCATCATTGAGGTCTCCGTCATCCCTTCCAACCTCTGCAAATGTTTCTTGTTCTCAAGCAATTCCCATCGTAATATCCTTCCTTTCTGCCAATATGCGCCTTCCCCACCAACTCCATCCTCCTTCTCAGTGACATCTTAAAAGCTTAATTTTTGCACATTCTCTTTCGTGAGCCGGTATACTGGTAGAGTCCCTTTAATATTGGTACTTTTTAATCATAGAAAATTTTGCTGGATCCTTCTTTCTAAAATTGGTCCCGAGAATTTCATGCTGCATTCCTCATTAGCACAACACTAACATGGCATAATCTGGTTTTTATCTTCTTCTTTCTCCTGCCAATCGCAAATATGCCTACAAATGCTATAAGGTGCATTTAAATGTGCCAATAAAAATTACCTATTAATTATCAAAATAAAATATAAAATAAATGGCCAATTGATTTGCTATTTCTTTTTCAGAACTTAATTTATTTTCTCACCACTGTCGTTTCTTGCTCTGGGTTCCTGTACTCTTACTCCGCTGCACCATCCAGTCATCCATTAAAATCCACTATTACTCAAAGGACTCAGAAGCATATTACTAGCTGATCTTATGAATGGTCAATTTTATCATTCTATTACTTGAAGTTGGAATGTATACCCAGATCGTTACTATTCTTCAGATCCCCATTAATCTCGTATAACAGAACGCTAATACTCAACTGCTCCACTTTTTTGTCCGGTTGACTTATCTTCCTTTCATCACCTAAGTATACCCTTTACCTCTCACCTGTAAGTTACGTACTCTTCAAGTCAGAAGTCATCGCATGTCTTCCATCTTGCCTCTCTGTAATTACTGCTCAAGAGTTTACCGCTTGCCTTCAAGCTAACTCCAATTTTGATGTCGTCTCGCTGTGGATCACACGCTGCGTGGAATATATTTTGTCTCGCTCGTAACCTTCAGGAAAAATGATAATTGTTCCTCCTAGCGACATAATCGTTGCTCCCGCCAGTGCAGCCCTAGGAGCTGACCCTCTCATCAAGTCCTTCCACCTCGCCAAGGTCGTAGCTGACAAAGTAGAAAGTAGTTTTACCTCAGCTCAGGGTTAATTCACCACTGAATTTTCCTATATTATAAAAAAATGTTCTCGAAGGGTCGTAAAATGAAGCACTCGACCCCATAAACTTAAGGTTGTTTTGACGGAGTGTTACTGACCCGGCTAAAACCACAGCCGGCGTGTTTTGCTTTTTAATTAATATAACATTTCGGCGCAATGTGGGCCAGTTAACCTTTGGAAAGACGTTAAGGACTTTTGAATGCACGCAATCCGTCTAAATGGTGCACAAGGTACGCATCGTATTGGGTCGATATAAACGGGTCCCATCTACAGTTACTGGCGAAGGTTACGAATGTCACGAGCCATCGAGTTTTATTTCCAATCGGCCGAATTGGGCACTTTGAATTTTCATGGCCAGATAAATGCCATTGGCCTGCTCAATTTTTATCGCAATCTTCCCGATGGGCTGAAACGTGCCGGCCGAACTCTTTCGGCCGGCAGAAATCCTTCGGCTAATTGGTGGAATTCACGCCATCGATGCAAATTTAGACTTCGCGTCCGGAAAGGCCCAAGGGATTCTGTGGCCAGTATCCAGTCAGTCTGCGTGTGGACTGATATCACTCTGTTTTTATTTCGGTCGGTAGTCTGTGACAACCGAAGACTTTTCCTCGGACAGCGGCCTGTCCCTTTTTTGCCTCGTACATCCGAAGGTTGTGCTAGAATCAACTTGAGATGAAGCAAATAGGTATGTGTACATTGGACTGAATACCTTATTATTTAGTCTACACCAGGAGGATAATGATATTGATCCCATTGGAGTTTATTTTTTAGATTTCTTGATTTTAATTAGATGAAGAAAAGGGACTACTGCAACTACAGTGGTCTTTCATAGTAAATGCATCCCATATCATTAGGTAAATGGAAATTGGACTTTCTTTAAGAATAAAATAAAAGAGGTTATGCATAAAATAAATATCTTTTTCTGGTATCCAGGGTATCAGGGTTAATTCACCACTGAGTTTTCCTCTATTATAAAAAAAATGTTCCCGAAGGGTCGTAAAATAAAGCACTCGACCCCTGCTCCAGCTTGCAATTCGTTGCTTTTATTTTTAAGTAGTTAAATTCTTCTCTGGGGTCCAGAAGTGCTATGTCTTTTTGAGTTGAGTCCTAATTGTAGCGATAAAACGTTTTTATCTGATTATTGTGTTTGAGTACCCCCCTGGATTCTATCAATATCCCTTTTTTCTGTTAGAGCCCAAACTAGCTCTATTAAAATTGTCTACGATCTTGTAATAAATCCCAACTTACTCCTTTAAATGTCATTACAGGGCTACCTTAAGGGAACATTATCGGGGCGATGACCATAGAGTTGTGTTACCTCAGCGATAGCTTTCTTCTTGTATGTGAAAAAGTAAATGTGTTTCCAAGTAATCCTCGTCTAACTTCAGACCTAGCGAGCCGAGAAATTAAAAACATATCATTCCCACTGTAACTAGCTCCACAGTAATTTCACCATCCGATTACACAGGTAGTGTGAGTGTCCCAGTCAAAATAACTGGCACGTTGGTTCGTTAAAAAAAACTTCACGTATCTGAAGTAAATTAGTGACGCATAATTTCATCTTGGTGTTTGCTGGCATTATGTCACAGTTAAATGGAAAATATAAAAATTAAATATACGTTAAATGAGTCATGTTATTCGAGGAATGTTGTTAAAGTCAGGCATTCGAAGAATGGTATTCTTCTTCAGTGTGATGACAATTGACTATGCTCTCATCATTAAGCACTCTTTGCTGTTCATATTTCCCTTGATGAAAATTGACCAAATTCTCATTATTAAGAACCCCATTCAGAAAATTTTGGCCCACTGAAAAGCCTGCAGATTCCTTAGAAATAAAAAGTTTCTTGAAATGAACGCAAGGCGTCACATGGTTACTTTAATAAATAAAAAATTAAATAACTATTCATATTGGCATGCATTATGTAAACCTCTGCTGACACTACATTCAGTGCTGGGTTTTTAAATTTTTTTTGCAGATATCAGTTTCGAGATGATTTAAAAAAAAGTACATAATCCTCTCCCCGTACTTCGTCGGTGCGTCGGGAATTTGTGACAGAAAGTCGTAACTAGGATACCGAACAGATGTATTTGTGGATTTATTTTTCTACGAACCATTAAACCTCAACACAAATATGTACTGAAACATTCGTTTACCAAATCAAATTTCCCTTTTAATCCTCGTTCTTTCCTGAATCACCATTCATTCCGTCTTCCTTCATTTTGATGGGGTTAACCGTCTAGCGAGTATTAAAAACCCCTTAATCATGGAATATGTACTTCAAAAGATCCTGAAAGGTGAACAGTGATGGTTTTACCTCCCTTTTTGTCGCTCGATCTGAAAGATACAAACCACATTGAATGAGAGCTCTTAGAGAGACTTTAGATGTGATGCTTAAGCACCATCCCGCTGCCAGAACAAAGCACTCTTACGGGTCTCATGGATCATACCTGCATCGCAAGCAATTCAAAGATATAAAAGCCCATTCTTCATTGGCTCACCCTAGCGTCCTGCATCAAAGGTATGCCATTCGAAGAGTATTTATCGGACTGAAACACTTGGTTGGGTCGTGAATGCGACAGCAATTAGGCCGCCTGTGTTCGAGAGTTCTCTCGGTTCCGACATGAAAGCTCCCGCGTGGATCGCGTAGGGAGGAATGACTCCGGACATCGAGCAAGAGATTATGAGGCAGCAAGCGCACGCCTCCATGCAAGGCTGCCATCTTTGCCGTTAGTAATTGAATGGCTGTGTTTGAAAGTAATAGCCATAGCTCATAACTGATATAATCGATTGATCTGAGTATACGTTATCTATTAATCCATTAGTGTCACATGATCGTACACGTGACAACTTTAAATAAGTTCTTACCTTCCGTACTTTTCCCTGGTGCTTATTTAACAGGTGAACATTGTTATGTTGATCGATGAACATCGATTTTACGAGTACTAATGTTGTAGATGTCGGGCTTTGTTTAGGATACAAGAGAAAACCTTCATATACATGCTCCGCTACATTATGCGGTGGTAAAAACGCTGTACTGGATATTTTAAGTCGAAACGGTGTGGATTTTTTCATTGTTCTTTCAATTGGAGCCCATTCAAACCCATTAACTATCAAATAACACCTATATCCACTCATGTTATTTTTTTATTCACTTTGAAAATCACTCTTTGTCAATTTTTGCATTAATTTTCTAAATTTTCCCCATATTTTTTTTCTAGGATTACGAATCGTAATAAATGACATACGAATCTAGCGAAATAAATCGGAATGAAGACTCGATTTTGTCTGTAGCAGGGCCATCCAGAAACCATCGAAGTCATCGATTAAATACTTGCTGAATGATCGACCTATCGATTGGCGCCTTGATTATTGCGTGCATCCCATTGCCCATCTCCTACCAACCATCCTCACTTTCGGCCGTCATTTCCATTTTTTTTCTGTCCCCCGCCAAGAACGCATCAAATGTCAGGCCAAATTGCCCGTCGGACGAACACGTAACCAGAGCAAAATTGAATGGTTTTAATATTCTCGAATTGCTGTCCGGGCTGAGCGTATTCACCGCAAAAAGCTCATTTTGCGCTCGCAATACGCCAATACATATCGGTGACTCTCTCCCTCTCTGTTCCTTCCTCTCCCCCATCCCTCTCCCTCTCGCTGTCTATCCACCGGCTGATCGATAGGCCCGCGCGTATCGAAATGGTCATGTGTCCACGTGTAACTCCATCATTCTGCAGTCTACAGAGTGAGAGAGGAAACGACCGGGACCTGATGTTCCCACTCCCCCAGCTCCGTTACTGATGGACGATACCCAGGAATGCGAGCTTTGCCCGAAGCAAGGATTCCTGAAAATCGGAGATATCTTAGGAACTTTAAAACTAAGGAAAACTCGGGAAAGAATGTGAGAGTTCTGTGGGAATCAAAATAACAAAAAATACTCAGTTAAACACCTCCGGGAATTAAGTTAGGGACAGATCATCACCACGTGAAAGTGCTCCATTGAATACTAAACATCTTCGGCATATCTTGAGCGATAAATAAATTAATAGGTAGTATCTTTATTTTTTATTAGAGATTGAGGCTTAAGGAGTCTCATTTTCCGTTGACCTCTTCTCCTCCAGGTATCTAGAGGTAGTTCAAATTTGTAGCGAAATCGTCATCATGAGTCTTTCACCAATTCAACTGTATGCTTTGGTGGAGTATTTATACTTGATCTGCCTTGCAATGGAATTGTCAAATAGCTCCTTTCCAAATTCTCCTGTGATATCTCTCAATCTAAATCAGGCTATTTATGCGTCTTTATTCAGTCAAAAATTCCTTTAATTTTAATTTTAATAATATGGACGAATTCATTCGTCCATATTTCTGCTCGTTACTCTTTTTACCACCCAACTTTCGGTCTATTCGCGTCTCCTCTCCCCAGAGTGTCGGCACTCTAATCCATGGAGATCAGGTTGATGTAGTGGCTTGAGTACTAGCTTTTCATCTCGAGATCCAAGGCTAGAATCCATACAGTGGCAGAGAATTTTCATTGATGTGCCAGTTCCTACTAATTAAGTGATATGTAGAGTATATTAAGTTAAGTACTCCGTCCGTTGAATGGGACGTTCAGCCTTGGATCACTTGGCACCTTTCGTTAAGAGCAGGCTAGTTCCAACGCCGGATTTCTCTCCAGCCTTCCTCCGTTCCTGCAAAGCAGCCAAGCTATACCCAATTTCCCAACCATCCTAAAAATTCCGCAGAGGAGCTCAGCTGTCAGTCACCTCCCAATATTAACTGCTACTTCTGGTATTCGAATCCGTACATCGCCAAACTTCATATTAAGCTCTTCACTAACCATATACTTAATTATTTGTTCAAATCTGTCGCCAGAAATGTTGTACCTTGGGCACAAAATTGTATCAGCCTAAGAAATCCTTCTCGAAAATGCGTATTACTTAGCCTACTGTCTTTCAAATTGACATACGGATGATCTCAGTCTTAGATGACCTTATATCATACGGATCTTAGTCACAGAGTACTATTCAACTTTGTGTAGCCGATATTCTACATGCTTTCGTTTTCCTTTAGAACCGCTTCCTTTTTGTTTTCCTGCGATTACAGTTATTCCAAATGGTACTAGTCGTCGATTTTAAATTTAGGAGGCCGCTACAGCTCGGTTCTCGTACGAAATTCTCAAAAAAGTGAAAGCGTTAACTTTTTTCAAATCAGCTGTCAAATAATTAACCATTGATACATATGTAGTATATAAGTTATAGAATTCTTTAAGATAATTGCCAATCCAGGAAAACTTTGCATCAATACAAGTTGACACATTTTTCTGATTATAGATATGAAAAAAATTGTATTTTAACTTATTTACTTTATATATGCAACAGATTATAGTAAATTGTATTTATACAATGTATTGCACAATACTAACAAGAGTCAAACGAAAAATGAGGCACATAAGAAAAATATTTTACTTTAAAAAGGAAACACTGAAAAAAGTTAGAATATTGGAGTCTACCTTTTCAAATCCAATGCAAGAAACTCCTGCACAGGAAGGGGTTTGTAATGTCTGAAACCCCCAACTTTTTTGTAAGTTATAATTGTGCATGTAGAACTAAGCATGTATGCGACTATATCAATTTTATTCTTGAATGTACGAAACCTGTAAAAAGTAAGAAGTGCAAGGGAAATGTATGTACTTCAGTTGCCTTAGGTGGAAAATAAATGATTTCAAGAGAAAAGGATCGTTGAATTTATAATTTTTCAACTGTGAGCATGTAAACTTGGGTAAAAATAGACAGAAAGTCAGGTAAAACTAAAAAAAATGCAATTTGGATCATATTTGAAAAAATATTTTACCACATTTTGAGACCCACAAGTTGGCAATAAGTTTCACATAGTGCTTCAACAATGGTTTTCGTTTGATATCCGAAAGTAAATCTCGGTGACTACAGAAAAATATTTCTTAAATCCATTCAAAATAACAATTAATGAGCGCATTTCTTGATTTGGTCAAAAATTATTATTGCACTTTATTCCAAACAATATTTTCTGAAAGGTGCTGTAATTCCAAACGGTAATGTTTATAAAAAGTACGTCATCCGTTGATACGTATGAACATCCTTCAACCCACTGTATGGCGGCTTTTGTTCAATGGAAAACTTGGCTCCTTTTGGGCGAAGTAACTTAGAAAGATGATTTTATTGTTAGTATCGGAGACCTTCATTTAATTTTACGAAGAAAGCTTGGTTTTGAGTCAGAAATAAGAAATAGTGTGTCGCCGTAAGTACTTAACATCGACTGGAATGATTCTCAATTCATAGCCATTAATCCTTCTTGTGCACTTTTTTTATATAATTTGTATCGCCTGTTTTGTATTTCTGCGGATAAATAGACTGATCATCAACAAGGAACTTTTCGAAATTTTCAGAATGAAACGATGTGTTATCTACGCTCCTCCACTACTGTCTTTACTGCCAGTTCTCTTGGCACTACTTAATTTTCTATGTTCCGATGCAAGTATTGGTCTAATTATATGAAGCAATATATCATTTGGATTGTTACCTTTTCGTTTTTTCAAGCTTGTAAATGAAACTCTCTTTCTTGTAATGGAAATGATACGTCGTGAGGTGACAAATCAAAGAAATTAAATTTTTCATCCAGTGGTTGAACAATGAATAGTCCCGAAGGATTGCAGTTTCCGATCGCGCCGGTAAATTATCAACCTCTCCCTCAAAATAACAGTGTCACCACCACCGATACCGGAGGAACGATGGGAAAAATTTCGCTACGTGAATAAGGCCTCAAGTTAAGAGGTGAAGGGAAGTTTCAAACCCGCATTTTGACGACCGTTATGAAGTTATGGCTGCCTCCGGGAATTCAATTGTTGGGGGTAATGTGGTCTGTTATTCTCTAACATCTGCAACCTACCGGCAGTGACCACGATTCGTCCGTGACCGGCGTCAGGAGCTTCAATTCAAGAGAGAAGAAAGACCCCATAATCCTCTTTCCCAAATTAAATTTCTACTGGCCCCAAAATGTGGGAGCGTTCGTAAAGGGGACCATTACTGCTGCAGTTGCAAAACTTCCGCATCAGGATTTCGTCGTGGGGAAAAATAGGCCGGAGGCTACTATCCGTGGACGAGAATGACAGTCAAGTGTTTTAGACGCAGGCGGAATTTGCGGCGTTGCCTGTGACAATAAAATTTAGTAAATCGGCCCGCATAGGTGTCGCATTGCTCTTCTCAACCCCCCTCTCATTGTTTTTAGAGGGGTGAGTGGGAAAAAAATGGAGTGAGTTGGTCGGTGTAAGTGCATTTTCATGTGTGGGGCGATCGTCATCGGAAAGGTCTTTGTCGCGGTTGAATCCGGTCGGTCCGAAGTTTTCAGTGCGCGTCCGAGAAGAGAATCAAAAATGTGCCGTGACTGCGGCATGCCTGTGCCTAAAATTCATTACCTGGCTGTCAATATTAATAGTCCCTCTCCTCTGCCTTTTCTTGCATAGATTTAATACGAGTGTGGCATTTTGAAGGAGCGTAATCACCCTGCACACAAAGCACGAGCCATTAACCAGAATAATCAGCTTCAAAATCTGCTCGGTTTGAGTGCTGCCGGAGGGTGTTGCCGTTTTTTCCGATTAAAGTGAAGTTCTGCATTAGAATTTTCAATATATTACAACTCCTTTTCCATTGATATAAGCTTACGCTTCTGGTCGGTAGATAGCATGGCGTGCAATTCGTCCGAGCATCTAAACATGAATTCTCCTCAATCAAAAGAAAGCAGGGATCATGTAATGTAGCATGCTTTAAATTTCCAACAAAGCATAGATTTAAAATTTAAGAAACTTCTGCTATAGCCTCTTAGTGTTGCAGTAGAAATTGCTTCCCTTTTAAAATATAAGCGAGTGATAGATCAATCAGTGTAACATTTCTACGAGAGGGTAGAAAATTTAAATACTGTCGTAACATGCCATAAAAGCATATCAGTAGTGAATATTTACAATTCTTCTTCAACGGTAAGTTCAACTTAACTTTGTGGGTCATTTTGAGAGGTAATTTACTTGCAGAAATTGAAAATATTCAGAACTTGGGCTCAGCCATGTGCGATCTGCTACTAAACTGACATGGATTGCTCGCGAAGTTTGATTATTTTTATGATAATTTACATGATCGTTGACAGTAATGTAAACTGTATGCCATAATCTTCCGGCCATAACCTGATATCATTCACTTTTAATTAACGTTTAACGGGTCCATAGTAACGTTAATGAAAAACCTTTAGGGCGAAAACCTGTTATTTTCTCCATCACTGAAAACTATTCGTTATTCGGGCGTGAGTACATTCTTCTTGCATTAAAGCCATTGCCTCGTTACAAACCAACAACATAACCTAAGTGTGCTTTACTCGCCCTCATCAGTCGGCTTTGTCAACATTAATTATTCCGATCCTGAGTTTGCTGTCGCACACATGCGATCCTCTGCACCACCCGATGCGCTTTGACGTCAATGCAAAGGGAAATTTTAATTACGCCCGACGGAGAATGATGTCCTTATTTAAATAAATGTAAACATGAGCGGGATATGAATAATGCAAGCATTCCAAAACACCGTGTTCGATCAAGGTAGTTGGATAAGACGAAATTTCGTCGAGTCGGAACGCGTAGTCTCAGAAGGCATTGATGTAGTTGACGAAGAGTCACTGTTGTGCCAATTACTTCACCATTTTGAGGAGTGTTTGGGACGCGCCCATTCGTGAGCCTATTCGCCCAGTTTGGTCATGGGTTTTCACGTTCCATTTCTGATTCATGAATTTTCAGATCCAGCTCTGCCCCAAAACACCGCCTAATGAAGCTTGCTAATGCCATTACAATCATCGTCGGTTCGTAGGGTTCGCGGGAACAAGTTTCGATCTGGCTTCGTGATTGCTTCATTGGCTGTGGGGAGTTATGTGCTTGTTTTCATTACAAAAAATACGCCTAGCGTAATCAACGCGAGACTTTATCATTGCCGTATGCATTTAATCCAATGAATGGTTGCATTAACGCCCCATTTCTCCCTCCCTAATCCACGTACTACTAACGGAATGAATTATAGGTTACTTTTCCCGATTAGTGCGATGCGTATCACATAAGCTGGCACGGAAGTTATGTTTTGATTTGACGGACTGAAATGTGATTGGCGTTACGTGACTATCCGCCAAAACACCTTGAAAATCCACTTAATATTGTATTCCCTTTTATCATTGCCGTAATCATTCGCCTGTTAGAATTTTTTAGCATCCCATTCTTCTTACCCGGTGATTTTGTGCCTCTTGACGTGTCCAGTGAATCGTCCCCTTCGTCCTCCAGCGTGCTTTCCTTTGCTCCGGCCGCTGTTTTCACTCTTGATACGGTCAGTGGATTGCATAGGCGTGTTAATGGTGCGCCTTCCACAAAACCATAAGGGTCGCGGGTTCTCCTTCGGGCATGGATTTAGTGTTTTCCTCAGGATGAAGTGTAGGATAGGCTATGGCAGATATAGCAGAATTTCCTCTAAAAAAATACCACCTTGACCGGGACTTGCATCTTGTCCTTTTAAGCCTATAATGATCCGAAGGGGAGAATAAAGCCTCGGTATCTTAATTTGTTGAAACACCTGGCAGCAAAATCAAGAGTTAAAGGGTTCGTGCACCGGAAATGGTGAGAGATATATACCTACTGAGAAAAGGACGAATGTAAAATACTTTACTGATGATTATTCTGTATTGAATCATAACCGATAGAATTACAACATTTAGGCCCCTTTTTTTCCTTATTGCCCGCGTTCATGGTTTGAGAAGTGTTTGTACTTTATATTTCCCAGCCAATGGAACGCATCCCACTTGCGGGTTTTTAAAACCTAATGGGTTCTACTGACTACGCTCTCTGCTCTTGGCTATTGATAGGATACCGTATTATAGGTAGGTATGTCAGCAATGTATGTACCAACTTATGTACTTGCGAAAAGCTAAAAAAATAAGCTATCTTTGTACCCTGGTAGGTCTGATTTTTCCTGAGGATAGAGAAAAGATTAAAACGGTTAAGTGATGGGAAAGTGGATTTCGGAATTTCCAAGAACCAAGAATATGACCCCGCGGTGATGGTGAAATTCCCTGGCTTCATGCTCGCTGTATTCGCAGAAATATCGCAGGAACTGTAGATGGTCAGGAAATATGCACATCTGAAGAGCTTGGGGTTGCACATCTCACGGATAGCTTGGGGAAGGATCAATTTGGTAAAAGCAATGCAAAGATAAATGGGGCCACTCCATCAAAACCTGCCCTGACCGGTGGAAAACCATAAATCAAAAAAAGGAGCTCGAACACATTATGTTCGGAGAGCAAGCGTTCTTCGTTCGCACCGAATTTCATGACGGAAGGCCCTCGAGGAAGCGTTGGCTGTACTCGCATGAAAATTTCCCTTTCCGTGCATTCGGCTCCAAACTTGCATGTAGGTCCTCTGCGCCATGTCGTCGGGTCATTCTGTCCGTCGCAACGTATGTTCCACGTCCAGCCGTAACCGAATATGCGGAGCTGCCTCAACCCCCCCATTTCCATATTCACGATGGCCTGTAAACAATGAGGCCACTTGAAGCGGACCATTTTAGACCCATTGCTAGACATGCAATTGCCTATTTGCCTATATATGTACGTCGTCTTTGGCTATTCATGATGTCATATTGAAGTGAACTAGTGCATGATACTTACTGATGTATTTATATTTGTGCGTATTTTTGATTCAATGCCCGTCAGAGATATGGAATTCCGTGTGAAAACTATGCGGGATAGATGGATAGAAATTCCGGCACCAATATTTAAGGCCAGACCAAAGGTCCGTGAAATTGTCGAAAATAATGATCCTTATGTGCGCTTATTTTAAGTGTTTTGTAGTCTTTTAAATATCCCTTAAAATTACATTAACTACAACAATTATCCCCCTTGTTTTGTTTACAACTCTTCTAGTACCTTGATTGTCATGATTTATTAACAAAATTTCTGAAGAATTAAATGTGTGGTCAGTGTATTATTTTTGGCACAGTGCTAAAAGCCTTTTCCGCAAAATCTATCGCACTTGAAAGTAGATTCTAGCTGACAATCTTTTAGCCTTTTCTGAATGAAATTCCATTCGTAATTTCAACAAAATGACTAATTTTTCTCGCTTTATTTTACAGGTATAGTCTTCTCGAAGATGGTCTTGGCGAGGAAATGATGGAGGACCTCTCTCAGGATTCCATGAAAGGAGCCGGTGAGTGCCCATTAAATCAAGCCACGGATTTATTCGAACAATGCATTTACATGATTTATATTACCCCTGCATTGACGGACGGAAGATAATTTTCTGAAATAGGAGATAATTCTCCGATAGCGCCCGGGCCTGGGTGTAAGAGTGAGGGTCGTTCTCCGTGGTTAGCCACCGCTAATGATGATTGACACCGTCGTCAAACACATCGTCCCACCCTCCGACCGCGTTCAAACAAATCAAGGGAGGAGGAGTGATGCTGCGGGGGTCGCCTGACCCTGCGATGACTCTTTCGTGGGCTGTAAGGGATGCCGGGAGCCAAGTGCCCGCCATATCCTGCCGCGCATCATGTCAAAACTTTCCAACTTTTTTGCCGGCTTTAAATGGAGATCCCCGTGCTGCCCGGGCATTCGGTTAATTGACGACGGTGGCGCTTGTCGCCCGGGCGTCCGAAGGCCACTCCGCGCTGTCGGATTTGTTTGAGTGGGCACGCGGACGAAACTGACGCCCCTCGTCCTTCTCTCTGGAATACACATACACATATGTATGTGCTATAAAGTACGCGTGTGCAGTGGGAACTCCTAGCCTTGCCTTGCCCCTCCCCGGGAAACAGTTCAACATTAGGACCAGGGCCTCAATCATGGATCTTCATAACGCGTGCGCTAGCGTTATCGTTATTTTTTTATGTAACTTATGTCAGAGAGAACATGGTCTCCGTTCTTAATTTTTCGCACAGCACTTCAAATCGCTTATCACAATCAGGGGAGCGAATTTTATAGGCAGTTATTGTTAACCCTGCGCTACTCTAGGAGTAAGCGTTAACGATAAAGTTTGCGATAACGCGAAAGATAGATCCGTGATTCCACACCAGGTCCATTTGCTCCTTTTCCGTCATTGTTTTAATTAGCTCCTCACCGAGAAAGAATCCCTTCCGATTGTATTTTTGGTTTTGGGAAAATATTTCATTTGAATCACTGTTTTCTGCCATAACTGGGTGGAAGAAAGATCAACCCGCGTCGGCTTAAAAAAAAGTAGTCTTGTTAAGCTTCCACAAAATCTATATTAAGAGACAATTGCGATTTTGACATCACAGCATCATTTTTAAGCTAACGCTGTGGCATCCAAATCTCATTTGAGGTTTGAAATGAATTCTGTGGAAGCTCGCCGAGGGTTTTTCATTAGCGTGAAAATGACATTATAGTAACATGCTTCGTATTTTCAACGCGAAGCACAAATAAATGACGCGCATGGAATTTATTAATTTATCTTTTCTCGGAGACCGATTGACGGTGTCCTTATTTTATCGTGCATCGTTACCGTTTTTATTGCACGGTATAAATATTTTGGATTCATTGTCTCAGATTGAAGCGAAGTTTATTGTTGCCACATTAATACGGCTCTCTGCGGCGATAGGCACCGATTGCCTGGGGTGTCTGGGAGCGGATTCGGGGACGAAACTTCATTTCCACTCGGAACGAACGGTGAGGAATGCGATGGAATTGAGGTAACAATGGAGGAGACGGACCGAATTCTGTTACCAGCGTCTCTGATCATCGCGAAAGAGTGAAACCCGAGAGAAATTTTCAGCACCTTCCTTGGAACTCTTCCGTCCTCTGATGATGTTCGGGGGATGCATTCGCCCTTCGCTCGAGCGCCCTAATACATTATCGTTGATTGCTCAACGTTGGTGGCACGTCGGTGTTTACTCGGACCGTATATCAACGCGCGCGGTCCACTGCGAGCGGGTCTCGCGAAGTACGTACGGCGTGTATGCGCGCCTATTCAGAATGCATTAGACCGCACTGAGGTCCTTAGGAGCGTTTGCAACTTCCTGCGACGCCATATTCGGGCACTGGGCATCAACGGCCTTGGGGTTCACATAAAGGGATGCGTGCAGCGGTTATTTATTACGGGAGGGGGTGAGGGCAGGTTGATGGAATGGGGCCAGGAAGGGCCAAAGGGGCCAGTTACGCCGGGAGGGAGAGGAGGGGAGTGGAGGTGGAGGCGGGTCGCGGTTTAATAGCAGACCGTAAGCTATCGTGGAAGTTATGCACGAGGCCATCCATGGGGTCGGGGCGGTGGGGAAGGAGTCCCCTTGATGGGGTGGGGGGGGGCACTCCTTACCCAAGGGGGCTCTACTTTGTTTTGGCGCTCGGGTTGATGTAAAGTTGCTCGAGGAGGTCGAGGCGCTCGGCCTTTCTTCTCCTCCTTGATAGCTGCCGCAGTTATCGCCCCCAGGTAGACAGTTTCGGCGGAATGAGTGCCTAATTTCCAATCCGTTGGTGCTGTCGCACGCAAGATTAGGGTTAGAAGGGTGGTCATTGTGCCAGCGACTTGCCGAGACTTCCCTCTTCCCAATGATATGGTGGAATACCTTATTGTTCCGTCCCGTAATGGCTTCTCAGGTCTATTAATATATTGTCATAGACTTCGTGATAGTGGTTATCGAGCGCTGGGCCCGGATGTCCCGGGTTCAAATTCGAGATAGGCCTTAGGATACGTCCAGCTTAACTAACACTGGGTGGTTTTCAGGGTGTCATATCTCTCTGGTAAACCACGTAAAAAGTGGAGCAGGAAAAGTAACTGCTCCCCCCCCCCCTCCGTACCCAACCCCCTCCTGTTCTGATATGTAAATTTTTTCATGTACCGTTGGGCTTAGTACTCAGTATGCTCTACTCCAACCAATCAGATCCCACGTCTTGAATACTGCGGTAGTGGTTCTTCAGTACTTAATCGGTACTGTCGTTTTCTAGATCTGAGTTGGTGAGTGGACGTATTGCCGCCTCTTCCAAAGACTTTCTGTGCTTCATATTGTGACGAGGACACGAAGTCCGTTCCGGTGAAAATATATTACCCACCCACAATACCCGGTTTTTGGCAAGTAAATTTTCTCCTCACATCTTCCGAATTCTACCTTTAAAAAAGCTCTTAGGAAATCCTGCGATAAATGACAAATTTTGGATAGCCCTTTCTCTGGAATCTTGCATATCTGTTTACGCAGCCTAATAGGTAACTAGGCAATTAAACACCGGATTACTGCCTAGGAATCAAAGGCAGAAAATACTGTGAAAGAACTATTTGTAGGTTATATTTCGAAATAGGGATTGAAAACGTAATTACGAGCCCTACCAGAGGTGTATTGGAGTCGTGATAGCCAACGTGGTCGTGAACGGGCCGCACCGGCAGCCCAGAGACCACCGGTTCTAATCCCACCTGGGACATGAATGTCATATTTTTCTTTGGGAGTATGTAATAAGTAAAACAGCATGATATATCCTAATAAGTTGGAGCGCATTGAAATCAAAATACTACCTCTCTACTCCTGCACAGGTGGCCCGATTATGTACCACTGAGTCAATACTTCCAATTTTTAGATTGATTTAGATTAGATTGATCTATAATGACCCGCTAATGAGCGCTAACTTACCCCCTGCCACACACCCTCGAGGTGGCTTGCAGGGTAGTCAGTAGATAGATAGACCCTAATTCCCCCGTCAAAAATTTGCTTTGCTACCCAATACGTCAACAAATTCCAGAGGAAGTTCGTGGGATTAAAGTTGTCAACCCATTTAAACCGACAAAGTTCTTTCTGCCCTCTTGCTTCTGATTCTAAATATGCCCTTAGTTTCAATAATCTGCCCTCTCCTAAGAACCTTTAGTATCTCTAATCATTTGAAAATAGTACCTTCCAACGCCAATCACATGATGCCAATCACATGATTGTAGTCGTACGCATGATATAAAGGTAAAAATATCTAGCTACGCTCTAAAATCTTTTCATTCAATCACTATCATAATGGATTGATGATTTATCGCTGTCCGTTTCAGTTATGTAGCACTGGTCTCAGAAATAACCCAAAAAAATTGGACCTTTTTGATTTCGGCAACAATTCTACTCTTTTTTCAACATTCATTTAATTAGACCATGGATACGATATGTTGGATAGGATATAAACAAACAAATGGTTATTGTATCATCATTTAGGAATAATAGATTTCCAGAAGGGTCCTGAATCACGGTATTATTTCGGCACCCAACGTTCCTCATGCTCTCTTGAATTAAAGGCCAATGATGCCCATAAGTCGCTCTGAATATTAATATACCCTGGTCAGCTCTAAATCTTAAGAATTTAAGGTAAAATTAAAATATTCCGTTTGTGAAGCTTCGGTACATCCTCTTTCAGTCAAAGAAAAACGAATATCATTCAGTTTTGATTCTTTCTTCCGTTTCTTTCAATAACATTTTCATGTATTGCTAAACTTTATTTTATTTTTGTAATAAAATTCGATGGATGTTTACATCAATATATTAAATCTATTCTAATACGTAGCTATATTTTTAAGATGGAAGTTTTTAATCTGTGGAAGACCAGGGATTCGCAATAAATATCTGTGCAAGTTTATATTTTTGCAATTTGATTCAAAGCCATTACCTGAACCTTATTTGTGTTTCTTTCGCTCCTTGTATAATGGATATGTATTCTTTCTTGCTTACGTTTGATGCCCATGCTATGCGGCGTCACCTAAAAGATCTGAACCTGTTGCAGGAGCTCTCCCGTCAGCCCTCATAAAGTAAACTTTTGCGACTTTAGGACATGAAGTTACAATCTCAAAAACATCTTATCACGCCGTTGAACATACAAGGATTCCCAAAATTTTGTCGAACGTTAGTGTATTGCCGCTGAAATAAATATGAAATTAGAGATGACCTGACTATTGTGAAAGTTAAACCCGGCCGTAATCTGTGAGATAAGCAAAAACTAATATTTGGTTCCAGTAGAATAATACTTCGCTGTTATCATTTAGTACCAAATCTTCTTATTTATGGTCCCCATCGAATTTTTGCGTTGGTGAATGCTTATCTCTACGATCAAGTTTACTTCATTTAACAATATTAAATTACCTGCACATATCTTTGTCATTTTCAATTATTTTTATCAAAGACTTTTTCCGGACTATCAAATCAATTGCCCCTCTCAGGCAGCTCGAGGAGAGCCTTCGGGGAACGTATTCCATGAAGAAGACTTCCACTAAGTGCTGCAAATGGCTCGAATTACGGCTCTCTAGCACACTTACCTTCGCACAAACAAGAGCGATGTCGGCTGCTTCGCCGCGCGAAATGCATTTTGCGCCGCCCTTGATTCCATCTCGGATCAACCCCATGATTCAATTTTAAGGTTGCTTCCACCGTATTAAAATGTAACGATTTCTGCCCTCATCCATTAATCCGGTAGAATCCTCCTTTCATAGCGTCCATCCGTCGCAAAGCACAGCGTCCGCTGGCCGTCGGATTTCGAATCCCCTCCAATGTGGTCACGACGGAGCGAGAGTTTCTGCGGCTCGGAAATATGTTGTGAAGGGGCAGAAAAAAATATTTGGGACGTCCACGTGATAAACAGAAGATGCTTTTCGCTCGGGATTAACGTACCCTCGTGTTAAGAATTAATCGTATCCGCCCTTCCATGGGCCCACTCCATTCAGTGGCTCCCACCTTCCAAGGCACTTTATCTTCTCCCGCCCCCGCGTCCTTCCACCCCCAGGTTATTTCCCGCCCTCCCCTTCCTCAGCTTCTCACTCAATTTGCCGCGCCCTCTCCGCCCCCGCAACCCCCTCTCTCTCTCTCTCGCCACCCACCTCCTCTCCGCGGCACGCACTTCCTCCCTTCCGCGAAGCGATGTCCTCGTCTCCCCACTTTATAATTCACCGCCACGCCTTCTATCATTTAGTTCCCTTCTCACTCTCTCTCTTCCTCCTTCACTCAGCTCCTCGTGCCCCTTTTTAAAAAGGGCGGGGGAAAAACATAATCATCACTCCTCGTGCCACATTTTCATACCGCCGCCTCTTCCTCCCGCCTCATTTCTCCCCTCGCTTACTTCTCTCCCTCACTAATCTTCTCCCTTTCTCTGTCTCGTCCTCATTTCCGCCGACTTTTCCTTTCCACCGCTCGCAACAAAATAAGTTTCCCCGGAATGCTCTGGGTGCTCCGAAGTGGAAGGGAAAGGACGGTCGGCTTGCGTGGCTGCAGTTGTTGCTAGACGGGTCCAGCCGGTGCCATGTTCTAGAACGTCCGTTTCCTTCGAAATTACAGTCACAGCCAAGGGGGTTAGATTTTCCGGAGGAGGTATTGGCACGCTAGCCTATAGATGACGATGAAGCCAAAATGGGGGAATTGGGAACGATTAGGCTCCGCCTCCTACGTGTAAAACATAACACGGCCTTCAATGGAGTCTGCTCGTGTATTAAAGCATAAATAACAATGAAATAATACCTAAATTTGATTGCAGCGGTGCCAGTTAATCTTCTTAAGGCTACCAAAGGCAAGTATTAATCCATTTTATTACCCCAGGAGTTAATTTAGCAATAAAACTTGTCAAATTTAACCTATTTTAACTACGTATTTGGCCCTTGTTTACGCGTTTTCTCACTTTCATTTGCTTCTTTGACAAATTTTATAAATGTATTCCTTTGTTAATGAACATAGTTTTCGGTCACATACCCTTATAACGACGATGGGACAACCTTGCAGCTGTTACCTTTTCATCTGATGAAAATCTTTAAGTCAGTGACATGATCTACACCGGATTACTCCGGTGATTAAATGACCCTTATCGGTCTGCGTCGTGTAGAGAAACATATTTGGAGGATTGTCACAACCTTAGCGATGTATTTTTATGTCATGTTTATTTTTTCTTTTATACGTAAGCAAATATTTTTATGTCATGTTTGTTTGTTCTTTTATAACCAGAATGGCGTAGTACTTTTTCCGATTGTGAGTAGGTGGATCATACAATAAGGAGTTAAGCAAGGCGCCTTGCATAAAAGGCGCCTAGATTCATCTTTTTTCTAATTACTGCTTGTACATATTTCATTTCCAATTCATCGAACTCATTACACCTAATGAATTCCATTACTCCTTCAAATGTAATAGTTATATCACTCATCACTTCATCATTTAAGTATTATTTGTTTTTGCTTAAACATCCATGGATATTACCGTAAACTACTCTTCAACTGTACATTTTTCTAGTGTTTGCTACTGTTTCACTATTTTAAGGCTTTAATGAGTCGAACGAAGAATATTTGGCCTCCTGCAAATAAGGGGGATACGCCACGGCAACGACTCTTATGTGCAGGAGGCGTGAAGATTCTAACAGAGCTGAACTTTCTGAAAGAGCCAAACCTCATTAATCTTCTTTGAACAAAGAGTCCCCTTTTATACTGACCACGACCCGGCGCAGGATACGGCTTCTACTGCATTTTATGAAATTCTATGGATAATTGTGTAATAGCAAAAAGTGAATAATTTAAATGTAATGCATGAAATTCACTTGAAGTGGGTGCGAAATGACTTTTCTGGTCGGTGAACCTCTAAAACCTACCTACCTTCTAATAGAGCGACATTCCGGTTGTGTTTCTCTTATACCTCCACGGGACAGAATGGAATAGCCGCGTAGTTTGTTATCATTGTGGAGTTGGGTAGAGTGTCTCTCACTCGAGTCTGATGGCCTTTTTTTGACGCGGAACGTAATTTCTTTGATGCCAGTAGCTAGTTTCGATCCTGTCACGTTCGATTTAGTGAGGCGCAAGTTGGTCCGATTTTCAAGCACGGAGTATTTCTGGGATGTATTCTTGTATTTTTTAGGTAATTCGTTTTGTTTCCGCTTAAAAGTCACGGAAATTGATTTTGAGCACAAGGATCTAAATAGAACGTCTGTCAAATAACCCAGAGTTTCGTTTTGTGAATTAGTATCCTCAGTACCAACGAAATTGCTTCATTTATCTCCTCTTATATATGGGTCATTCCACCTCAATTCAACAAACGTTTGTCCCTTAGGGTCTCAGATTTTGATAAAAATTGGTGTATGGGAAGAAAATCAACTCAAACTAAATAATCTCAAGCAGTTTTGTGAAAAAAAATTTTTGAGTGAATTATGCATGTTTTAATTTTTTCGCATTTTTAGCAAAAACCGAGCCTTAAATCATATTATCACTTATATATCCGCTTGTAATTGTCATACAGCAATTATTAATAGCTCTTTTTAAAGCTAAATCTGTATTTAATGCAAATATATCAATAAAAAATTATTTTCTTCTAAACCCTATTGTTATTAATTACTAATGTTTAAAAAATTGTTAATAAACTTTTCTCAAATACTCCATCTCAGAATCTGCCGAAACTTTTTTTCCGTAATCTTAACATACCCAGCTAACTATTCCAAAAATAAAATTTAGTAGCAATTCATAAATGCGTTTTTTATAAATATTTAAACATTTACAATTTTCTCTCTCGCGGCCCGTCGGCTACCCCATTTGGAATACATGCAGCAGACACGCGATGCAAGCCTAAAAATTCCCTAATTGCCAAAGGTCGTGGCTATATGAGATAAAAATATATTATAAACTATAATTGTTAACAACAATTGTTATTTGTTCTTTCACTTTTCGAGCTAAATATTGAGTTGATCCAAATTTCTCTTGAAATTTAGCCACACTCCAGCTTTTAGGCAGTGTAGACATGACAACTTTTTTTACTGTAGGAATTAGCTTCAGCAAATTTTTCCTTGAGTTGACTTAACATTTCACAACCTACTAACTCTTATGGGCCGAAGGAAGTTTTTGCTTTTCCCCATACTTTCCCGATTGCTCTTCGATAAACAGCAGTAATTTTATGAATTTTTTCTTTAGAGTTTTTTCTACTTCTCAATTTTTTTTCTATTTACTGGTGATGTACCGATTTCGGATAAACTCAGGTTGATTTTTTCTAGCACAGATTGACGAGGTGAATAAGTTGCACCATCGCTCTCTCCTTGTGAGTCACTGTCATTGTTGGAATTGTTTGTAGGTAGGGTAACATGAGCCTCCGCCAATTGCAAACCAGAAGATTGTGACAGTGCTGCTTCTGCAGCCACAAGCTGCTCAGGAACGTCTTCTTGATGACTGATGGGATACCTTGGTTTGTCACCTTTCGCGACTCCCTTATTCAGAAACACTCTGCACTGACGACACAATTTTCTGCCCTCGACCAAAGACATCGCTCTAGTGCTGAAAATTTTCGATTTGTAATATGTGGCAGTAATTGTATATAAATTAGCACTAAGGATAATGCAATTTAGTTTCAGTGGATTGCAACACTGTTTTTGACGCTAAAGAAACGATTTTTCATTGTTAATGCACACGGTTTCCACTTTGACACCACTTCTATCCTCGATGAGCTGCAGATCTCTTCGATACATTTAAAGACACTGTCTCGCGAACACTTTCCTCCTCTCACTGCGCCGATGGAGCAAATTTTGACACAGTTTTGACAATTAGTTCAAAAAACTATGTACGAGAAAAAAGAGAAGGCAGACAGCTCTTGAATAAGGAGATGGACACGCGGTGACAGACCAAAACAAACTGAGACTTCTTCGGTGAATAAACGCGGTTGTCAACAAAAACATGTGCAGATAGATGGTCTTCCTTCAAGCTTTTAGGCGAATAGCGCAATGGGCAGAATTGGCTACCAACGGGGTCATAAAAATAGGGTTCTGAAAGGAAGTGGAAAGGTTCTTCTTGCCTTAATCCGTAGGTGCCATAAAATATTTCTTTTTAGAGAGAGCAACATTTACGGAATACATCTCAATGCACGAAAAGCCACAGCTGCAAGCTCTAGACTTGAATTGAAAATGAAATGTTTTTGCTAGGATAAAAAATATTTGGACACTAAAATCGGAGTTTGCAAGAAATTTGTCTATAGAGATAAAAAGAATGAGAAAGCAAAAACGAAGAAATTTTTCTGCTAGAACAAATGATGCAAAATTCCATAATTGTAATTTATTTTCATTTCATTTCATTAATGAATTATACTTGAAGATTCTAAAAAAGTTTTTTCATATTAATTGTCACAGATTTTTAGTTCAAATAAAAGTTAATCCGCCTGGAAACTTAAGTGGGGCTCAATGGTAAATTTCTCTGCAAACATCCATTTAAGAGAACAAATAACAATTTTTGTTAACAATTATAGTTTATAATATATTTTTATCTCATATAGCCACGACCTTGAGCAATTAGGGAATTTTTAGGCTTGCATCGCGTGTCTGCTGCATGTATTCCAAATGGGGGAGCCGACGGGCCGCGAGAGAGAAAATTGTAAATGTTTAAATATTTATAAAAAACGCATTTATGAATTGCTACTAAATTTTATTTTTGGAATAGTTAGCTGGGTATGTTAAGATTACGGAAAAAAAGTTTCGGCAGATTCTGAGATGGAGTATTTGAGAAAAGTTTACTAACAATTTTTTAAACATTAGTAATTAACAACAATAGGGTTTAGAAGAAAATAATTTTTTCTTGATATATTTGCATTCAATAAAAATTAACTCTAAAAAGAGCTATTAGTCATTGCTGTATGACAATTACAAGCGGATATATAAGTGATAATATGATTTAAGGCACGGATTTTTGCTAAAAATGCGAAAAAATTAAAACATGCATAATTCACTCAAAAAAAGTTTTTCACAAAACAGCTTGAGATTATTTAGTTTGAGTTGATTTTGTTCCCATACACCAATTTTTATCAAAATCTGAGACCCTAAGGGACAAACGTTTGTTGAATTGAGGTGGAATGACCCATATGTGTATTATCTATAGCTGGTTGATGATAGCAAGTTCAAAGCTATATATCTAAGTTATATTTTTCTAAAGTTATATTTTCTATGCGTAGAAAACGTATCCCGTGATTATTCAGCCAAGTGCTTCAGCCAATCAAAGTGGTTGATTTTATCTTCGTGAGGATCTTGGTTTTGTGCCTAAGGTGGTAACTCCGGAAAGATTTTTTGCGGCTGTTCTGTTCTGTATAGTGTACCACTTAACGTATAATAAATGTCGAACCTCCGCCGGTTACAGAAGTACTCATGGTGATCCATCGTCTATGGCAGAAAGAAAAGTGATATTCGGGAGGTCGCATATGGTATTGAGAAACTTATTGGATAATATGTTCCATCCTTCATATCATTGGATTGGGGATTTGACCCCAAAAAAACTCCCGACGCCAAGTTTATACACGTCATGCTCCCGATATGGCGTATTTAAGATGAATTTCTATGCAATCTGCGGAATTAAATTTTGAAATGTTTTTGGAATTAAGTAATCTTTGTTTACCAGCGAAAAACAGGTACATTTTCCGTCTTAAGTCGAGAGTTCGCAGTCAACTAGAATATCTTGCTCTCGAGAATTAAGGGAAAACGAAATCCGTTTCCAGGCTACTAAAATGATGAGTGATGGTGATGAGATTTTCAGGATAAATCCTTGACACTGATGTGTCTTAACCTTGGCTGCTGCTTCCATTTCGAGGGAAGTGGTAAGAACTTCAAAATAACGACGATTAACCATGAACACTCGTATGGTGACAGCGCGAGTTTATGAGAAACATAAATCGCCATTACGTAGATGCTATTTATTGTATTTACGCCCAGTTTTTTTCAGTTCTTCCCAAAATCTTTTCTCAAAGTACCTTTAGACATGAATTCAGCACTTCAGATAAATGGTACCTCTAAAAATTAATCGTATATCTGAAGCACTTTCCACTCTGGCCTCTTATTGATGTTAAATGCTGCTGAACCTACAGTGTCCATAAAATAAAATGGAGAGAAGGGTTGAATTGTTTTAGTTTCCCTCTTATAATATATATAAAATTCAATTTTGATAGCGTAACAGCTTCAATCAAAATAATATGCATTAGCATTGAAGCTGATCGATAAATATCGATGCATGCATTTAAATCTTTTACTAAGATGATTAAAATAGAAGTTTGCGGAAGGATGTGAGACCAAGTAGGGCCAACTAGCTGTAAATCCCTACTCCGAGCTAGATAGAACGTGCAAATATTCCATGCTAATTTAGTACTTCAACGGCTGCAGACAGAGGGGGTTCAGGTTATTGGCCATATTTCAATACACTCTATATGATACTGGATTAATCGTACGAAAAGCTGTGGAAAATTATTTGTCACTGGTGAAAATGCCTTGTTTATTGGCGATAATTTCGAGGTTATAGGGTTCGGAGGCATTAAAAGAATTTTAAGAACCTTCAATGAAGAATTTCTTTCTATTAATTGTATAGATAATGAATTTAATCGATGTAGGATCTTGTTTTTTCCCGGCGTATAATGCTGGTGAAGTCTTCACGGGTTCTCCACCGGGTCAGGGAAACGGCTAAGGCCGACGTTTGACCCGGTGGAGAACCCGTGAAGACTTCTCCAGCAATGAATTTAATCATTTGACAAATTTATTATTTAGTTTATTTTTTGTTGTACATATAAACACTTCTTGGAGATATCTCCCTTAGCGCATAGCGATTTTGCAAATAAAAGAACAATTATATAGTTCGCTGGAAAATAATAATTTTGAAATACTCCGGGTAAGTTGCGTTTAAAAATTTCCCTTATAATTTTTGGCAAATCTGATAGCCCACCATAAAATATACGTATATTGTTATATGTACACCATGTGTGCGGTGTGATTGCAACACAATAGCGTCCTTACTGTAGCCAAAAAAATCTTGTGGATTAATGCTTAGCTGTCGTATCTGAGAAACCGGCCCTCGGAAATACCTCTCAGGGATGAATAGAGGCCCTCAGCGCTTGGGTTGCATGCGGTTGTTATTGGTCAAATGGGCAGATGAAATGAGAAACTAAGGAGCCTGCGGAAAAACAAACATGGGAATTTCCATATGGAGCGCTGTACACAGAAGAAGCTCCAGTTGAGCTATTCTTAAGATGGTTATTTATTGGCTGAAAGAAAAGTGTAGGCAAGGGCTACTGAACATTTAGGGAGGAATGAGCAAAAAAGAGTGGTGATGGGAGCAAGATATTTTAGGATGCCATTAAAGATGCTTTGGAATGAGAAATAATTAGGTCTGCAGCCCATTTATCAATTTATGGAAGCAAAGGTGCGGCGTTTTTAAATATTGCTTATGCTATAAATTGTAACAAACATGTCAGTCTATTGAGAAGAAATCGACACGCGGGTGTGAACTGAAAAAATAACAGCATACAAAGGCATCTGAAACTTCGGTAATCCAAAATCATAACTTGTTCGAATTTAAAGAATGAATTTAGACTTTTTAAAGGGATTCTATGCACCTTTTTGCACGCTCTTATGAACCTCATAAGTTTTTAGTGGACTGCTTTCGATATATATTTCCAATGCATGTTAAGGTTGCAGGCTTTAATTTGCGGAACTTCTTCATATAAAAATAATAATTATAACCTTTATTTATGCCCACGATGGTTTCGGTATTCAATATCATTATCAAGGTGTGACAAAATAGTGTGGAACGTACAAAGTTGAATCGTTCGTAGGTTTCCGCGGCGTTGATTAGATGTTCTCTGCATTTTTCTCGGGATGCGTCCGCGTCGTTTGACTGTGAGACAACAGTTGTCTCACAGTCAAACGACGCGGACGCATCCCGAGAAAAATGCAGAGAACACCCGTACAAAGTTTTAATTATTTTCAAATTATTCCAGTGCTGAAATACCTCTCTCTATTCATTATTCTACCTCAAAATAAATTTTGAAAATGATTTAAGTGGAAGGCATGGGATCTATTGTGAAGTATAGAATGCGAATGGCATTGGACAGGTTGAGGCTTCCCCGAAGATACCCCAATCTCAAATCTGGGCGATGTCTCTGGACGCCCGCTGTCATCTCATCTCCCTGATATCGAGGTTGACGCGAGGGGAGCGCAGGCGGTGCGGGGCCAGGAGCATCACGGAATACGTGATTTCGCCGGCCGGAGAGCTCAGTGCTGCTCCCTTCCATCCATCAAATCAACCTCAGATGTGGTTTCTGTATTTGGCAGACCTGTTATTCGGCAAGGGAACCGGAGGGTATTCAATGCCATCACGTTCTGATGGGCAATCTGAATTTCTCTAGCACAGTGTTGCTTTCTCTTTGTCCATCGGCCAAATTATTTGGTAGCTCGAGAGGGATTGGTCTTCAGAACATGTTAAAGGATCATCCTAAGCTGTTATATTTTTTTCTGAAACTCTGGAGCCTTTTCAGCCCGCACCAGCCCTGCTTGGTTCCCTGCCTTCATTTTCGTGCCTAAGTTCCCAGCGGCCTTCCTCTTCTCGTCCTCTTGTCTCGAAATAACGTACCTGCATTCGATTTATTCCTCTCCTCTTGTTTTTTCCTTTATTCGCACTCCGTCGGTCACCTAAACAATTGAGTGCGGACGCAAAGGGAAAGAGGGGAGAGTGAAAGGGAAAGAGAGACCGCGTTGTTCTCATGTTTTCCATTACGGCACTCATTTGTTTTGCGGAAACTCTTTTGTTTCTTCGCATGAAGAGAGAATCAGGAAAGGGAAAGAGTGGAAGAGAAGGGCAAGAAAGGAGACAATGGATTTCATTTCTTCTGGTATCCCGTGTGATCTCTGCCTTTTAGTGATGCTAAATTTGACGCATTACGGCAAAGAGTGTCTGAGTACACGTGTACGTTGATTAATTAAATTTTTCGCTTAAGCGAAATCATATTAGTTGTTTTCATGCGCACAACGTTGAGATATTAATTCGCTTGGAAAAGGAGAATGGGAGCTTCTATTCGTGTTACGCTGCACATTTTTTATAAAAACGCTAACTGCATTGAGGAGCTTTGTCGGTATTTTTAATGGAATCAGCGGAGAAGAGAATATTTTTTCCGGGCGAATCTATCAAATAGGAAATTAACAGAGCGGTGAATTATTTAAAATAGAGTGAACTCGGCGAATGTCATTGTATGTAAATAAATTGCCTATTCAACGGAAAGTCTCGATATCTCATCTTCTCTCTGTGGAAATTGATTGATACACTTTTAATGTTGATGTCATAAAATGTTGTACGGAAAATACTGTTATAACGCTTGTTTTGATTATTACTGGTCGTTCTGTATTCCCTTTATCTCATTTCAATCAGTTTCTCACCTTGCTTACGATTCTCTGCAGGAGGTATTCCTTTTCTCCCCCATTGCACTGCAAAACCTTACTTGCTGACTTATTGGGAAAAGCGGAAGTCTGGTTGGAGGGATCTTCTGACTCGGAATAATTAGCTGATGTACTGTTGGGTGTCCATTATTTTTACTGCTACTCCCTCTATAACCTAAAGTTATGTTGAAAAAATTCCCTGGATTAACACCGAATCTGTGGATGACACCGCATTTTTCGTTTCTTATTCAGAGTGATGGCTCAGAAAATTATGTTCGGCACAGCCCCATCCAAAATTAATTTACGTAAGCCTAGAGGGCATCTTGAAGTTTCCGTGCCCAACTTAAAAAATATTACGTTGAATATGTGACTGTAATAGGAAGAACATTCCATTGAACTAACTGCTTCTATAACTGCGAGTTAGACATTCAACATAGTAAGAGAATGTTATTTCTCTCGAGATAAGGGCATATCAGGTCATTGTATGGTAATTAATTCATATCAGTCTGCTCTAATCATTAAGTTTGAGTCTGAGGTGAATAGTATTTGTTGTATAATATTATTATATGTCATATTTTAAATTTTTGCATGGTTTAAAGTACAGAGTAAATTAAAAATATTTAAGCTTGCCAGAACATTAATCCAACTACTAAATCGATGGTGCTCTAAAAACTGCCGGAGAGGTGGACTCGGAATATGGAATTATTTCTGATTTGACGTCTATCTACCATTAAATTTATTTTGAGCACACTGGTCTAGCAATGAAGTTCGTTGTCACGACACTACGCTCCCGTTGCAGCACATTATACCATACGTAAAAGGCTGTCGCCGGTTCGTGCGTGGCGCAATTATCTAGTTATCATCATTATTTCGTAGGTGAGCTACAAATCATTCTCGTTCTCCCATCTCAAACATTCCCTTTAGCCCCCAAGTCTTTCGCAAAGTGGAGAAATAACGCCTCTTGGTTGGAGATCGGTTTGAATATGACTTCGCCCTCCTGATTTTAATCACCCCCTTCACTGCTCGTCATTTCTGCCCATTCTACTCAATTTTCTTTGAGTGGAGAAGTCTTAACTTCATCATTTCACGGACCGCGCGGGAAAGTCCGTCGAAAGTAATCCAGAGTTACTGATACGGAGTTATATTGTGCATAATTGGACTCCAGCGAAAACAAAACAATCTTGCGAGAACCCACTTCCTTCGACGAAAAGCATATTTTAGATATTGAGTGGCGGTTCTGTACAATTCATTTCCTCTCAAAGTCCTCCGCCCTCATGATCATCCGACCATCCACCCTTCTCCCGCGAATTAATCCCTCCCTTCCCGTTGTTCCTCCCCTGAGCGATTTTTACCTTTTGTCTCGCAATTTCCTTGCCTGTTATTTTTTATCTCACTCTGCCACCCCTCTCCCCCTCGTCGAGCCTCCTCTTCCTCTTTGATGTGCCAGGAGTTGAAGTCCTTCAACTCAAAAACCCGCAGTCAAGGGCGTAGATTCAGTGGTTTATTTCGAACGTTTCCTCCTTTTTGGCAGAATGTATCCCCCTGGAGGAGGAGGCCTCTTGCCACCCTCGGAACTGCGGCCCCACTCCAGCCAGCCTCCTCCTCCTCCTCCAAGCACTTCCATCATAGCCTCACTTCAACCACCCACCCTCTCCCCTCCCCGCCCTCCCCGCCTCCTGCCTTTCCCCTCGGACACCTCCCTCCCCCCACTTCCTCCGCTGCAGGGAGGAACACCCTTCCCTCTCCCTCCCCAATTTCCTTGTCGGCGCCCGTCACCCCCTCCTCCGATTTATCGATCAACTACACCATTACCTCAACGCGCCACCTCTTAGCCAGTCCCCAAACTAACCTCTATCTTTCCTTCGTCTCTCCGTTTCGTCTCCTCCTCATCTGTCCTTCGTCTCCGTATTCTCGTCCTCCATGCCATCCCTCCCCGCGCTAAAGGGATTGTTTTTTGTTAATTCTTATCTCCTGAGTTCTCTCCCAGGTGCAAAATCAAAACACGAGCAGAGCGAACGTCAAAATGATGCGAAAATGGTATATTTTGGAGTTGTGGTAAGGAATTTCATTTGAGGTGTTTGCATTCTTTCAGCGCCACTTTCCAGGGGCATTCTAACGAGTTGAGAGATAGATTTCGACGATTCGCTCTCTCTAAATGATTCTGGCGTTAAAACGTAGCTAAATATCTCCTAGGGATAAGTGAAACCTGGAAATTTTGCTGACATCTGTATCTAAAACATATCTGCCTCATTGTGAATGCCTCAGCTTCCATTCTTCCTCGGCGTGGTTCTCCCCGTCACATCCGAGTGCCTCTCCTTCCCCGTGCCGTAAGCAGTGGCTTACGAGGTGACTGACGTGCCTGCCAGTGCGCGAGTAGCCTTATCCCTGCCGTTATGTCCTGCATATCATTTTTCCCCGCCACGACCCTTTTCGTGGAGTCCTCAAGGTCCGCTCCGTGTCCTCGAACGGCCATTAGTAAGGTTCAATGATTGATGAGGAGTTACACGGGTTTACTGCTTGAGAGGAAAAAAGGAGCCGGCCTGCCGGAACTCTCACGAGTCTCCTTTTCGTTGCACTAAGGTCGCGTTCGATTCGGCCGGTCGAGCAGCAATTCTCAACCCTCCGAGATGGATGACCACCCCTTCAAGAGGTTATTCCATAATTTTCGGACGAGGGCCGAAGTGGGCATGGACATTAGGAGGTTCAACAGGCGCGTAATTCAAGGGCCCTATGTCTCTCTGAGCGAAGTCTTTAACGGTACGCCCAAGCGAATCGGGATGGATAGTGGTGAGCTCACATTGGTATTACCTGCGTCGTTGGACAGCGTTCGCTATTCGGAAGTCGTATTATACTTCTGTTGCCTATGCATGTCCACAATCTTTCTTGCAACTGTTTGTGTTCCACTTCCCCATTCTCCCGCAATAGTTGTAGCACTGTTTCCTACATTTAAATCATTCCTTAATGTCTTATTTTTTATCTTGATTGTCAAATTTTTCAGTGTTTTGACATGTGGCACTGGTATCGATTTCAACTTTGGGTAGGAATTGTAGTAAATAGAACAATCGCTTTGTAAGATTCCACAATTTTTTTTATTTCACCACCGACCTAGGATTCGATTGGTTTACCAATACCTTGAAGATGATTGGTAAACCAATCGAAACCTTCATCACCTTCTAGGTATCTTCCAATACCAATCATCCAAAGCTACCAATTATCTTCAAGGTATTGGTAAACCAATCGAAACCTAGGTCGGTGTTAAAATAAACTAATTTGTGGAATCTTGCAAAGTGATTGTTCTATTTACTACTATCATGCGGTTCCACCGATTGAAGCCTGAGGACTTCGTCTTTATTTGGGTAGGAATATTTGACTATTTATTTATTATGCTCCGGTTGTCACTGATGGAGCTAATAACGGAAACTGGCATTGACTGTAACAAGATAGTACAATATGTTAGTGATAAATTAACAACAATAACCGTAATATAAAAGTACAATACGGTCATAAAGTGAATCATGTTAACTACGAATAAATAAGTTGATGTCTTTAAACAGAAATACAGAAAGCAGTGACATTAGACAATGACAATAATTCCGCATTTAGAATAAGATCGAAAAATTTTACTTTAATTTTGTTTAAGGAAGCAGTGTTTTTTTACGTTTTGGGGTAAGGTGTTGTATTGTTTGAAGGTTGTGACTAAGAATGACTTATGGTATACACTTGCTCGGGGAATAGGATAATGTAGTGAGTAAGAGCTGTGCGCAACATTTTCTGAGAGATCGATGACCTGACTTTGAACAAGCTATTGACCTACAAGCAATTGAAACTTGGTGTGATACATGGCAATTAGAATTAAACTTTAAGAAATGTCTTGTAATGAATTTTTGGAAAAAGAATAGCTCTCCTCCTACCACTTACAAAATAAGTAATAATGAATTAACAAACGTGGAATCCATTAAATATCTTGGAATAAGACTGACAAATGATCTTTCCTGGGGTAAACACATTCGTGAAATAATGGGTCAAGCGAATCGCAAACTGGGTTTCATTAAAAGAGTATTGGGTAAATGTGACGATCATGTACGAGAAATCAGCTACTTTTCCCTTGTTAGACCTCATTTGGAATATGCTGCCAGTGTATGGGATCCCTACGAAATCGGTCTAAGTAATGAACTTGAACGTGTGCAGCGAAGATCGGCAAGATTTGTAAAGGGACGATACGATAATTATATTAGCGTAACCAGTCTATTAAATGAATTGAAATGGGAATCATTGTCAGATCGCAGGTTGAAATTTAGACTTAATCTCTTCCACAAATTCCAAGGCAATATTTTCAGTGATGATGTTAAAAATATTTTACGAACCCCAACTTACTATGGCAGACTGGACCATAATCATAAAGTTAGAGAAATTGATTGCCGAACTGACCGATTCAAAATGTCCTTTTTCCCCCGCACAATAAGAGATACGAATAACGGTAAATATGTCCTATCGGAGAGTAGCAATGAATAGCATTGGTAGCTGCATGTTGGTATGAGTACTTAAAGCTAACCCTACTAACAGAATGTTTTTGCATGTTTGCTTTGCAATTTCTATCTTTTTTAAATAGTGTAGTTCTGACTACTATATTAATACTATTCCTTTTTTATGTATGATATGTAGTGCATGTTTGGTGAGCAATCACCCCCTGCCACACACCCTTGTGGTGGCTTGCAGGGTATTATGTAGATGTAGATGTAGATGAAGTCACAGAGATAGATATTTTGGGACCTGCTTTCGGAAGAATAAGAAGGCTCACAATAAATATTTCCTTCTGTCTGAGATTTTGGGATGGACTATGGACATGCTGACAGAAATATAAGCATCCTTTCGTAGATCGAGCACAAATCTTGCACAATAGTTATGTAGCCTTAACTACATAAATAGATGTTACAATAGTCATGTTGTTAAGACTACATAACTATTGTGTAACTACTGTAACTTCGGATCTAACTCTTAACGCATTTATGCGTTACATATATGATATATCATTATATATGATATATCATTATATATGATACATCATTAAAGACAATGCTGAAATATTCAAAGGTAGAGAATGTCAACGAGGCAATTAAAAGTTTTTGGGTGGCGATTGAGAGCATATGTTTTTGAAGTTTAATGTTATGTTACGTTATGTTATTTATGCTATGCTATGTAATGTTATATTATGTTCTTATGTTATGTTACTTTATGTTATGTTACGTTACGGTGCGTTACGTCACGTTATGTTATGCTATGTTATGTTATTCAGGGGAGGTGACCGACAGCTGAGGTCACTTGCGCCATTTAGGATAGGTGGGTAATTAGATAATGGTAGGCGTTTTCGGGAAACGGAGGAAATGTGGAGAGAAACCCGGTGTCGGCATTAGCCTTTTCTTAACGACAGGTGCCAAGGGGACCACGGATTATGTCCCATCCGACGGACGGAGTACTGAACCTGAATTTCCCCCCACTAGGCACTCACACACACATACTAGGCCACCGGTTAGCCACTGAAAAATCCGCCTTTGCCGAGAATCGAACCCTGGCCCTCGGGATAGGAGGCTAATCACGGAAACTGACATTGGCTTTAACAAGATAGTGCAATATGTTAGTGAGAAATTAACAACAATAACCGTAATATAAAAGTACAATACGGTCATAAAGTGAATCCTGTAGCCACTGCACCAACCCTATCCCCTTTTGAAGTTAAAGTTGATGGAGAGTTATATTACTTTATTACAGATTATTAACATGTTGTTTACCATTAGCATGTTGGTTCCATGACCGATTGCTAGTAAGAGTTAAACCGAGATTGAGAACTAAATTGCTGTATATTATTTTATAATCACTTACGAACTGGGAAGGTGACAGTCATCAATTTTTAAAGAATTTTAGTATTTTCGATTATGACAACTTTCGTATTCGGGTAATTAGAACAAGAGCATTATCTCCAGACCAATTATTTATTGCTCTGATATCTGCATGTAAGAAATTGATACTTTCAGTTATTTTTACTGCAGGGAAATATGCATTAATTTGAGGCTCGTCAGCATATACCATGTACTTGCTATATTTAATCACGCGTGAAGTGTCACCAATAAGGGATAACAAATGACGCAAATAAGGGATGGGTAACATTGACGAGAATATATTTTCTCGGAAAGGAAAAATTTTATTACCTTCTATTTAAAGATCGGTTGCATACCAATGTTGAGCACTTTGAAATATTTTCTCATAATGCAGCGTATAAATTTGTATTCTATAAATTTGTACATGAGTGAAAAAAATGAAAGAAAAGCAAGCTTTCCTTGAACAGCAAGCAAGAGATTTACAACGTTTTATTTATATTTTAAGTGATGTGGCTGTAGTAGGAAGAATGTCAGGTAAGCAAGGACGATGAAGAAATTCAATGTGCTTTTTAGGTGGAATGAAGAGAGGTAGGAAGTATGCTAATCTGAAGACAGGAATCATGTCGGAGAAAGAGCTTGCCATAAAAGTGATGTAAGAAACGTGCGGGGAGAGGAAAGGAGGGATAAAGCGAGTAGAGGAGGAGTGGTGTACCATCCAAACTGCCCGATAGAATTAAAAAATAACTGTCCCTCTTCAACTTATTTCCAACACTGTTCGTTTGTAAAGAATTTACTGGTCATCAATCATAAGATTAACTTTACTCAACTTTTCGCTACATTCTAATTTTCTCATTTTGACTTAATTCTTCTCCTGTACATCTTTCATAGCTTATTCTACGTAACGTATACGAGGCCTTCCATTACCATTTTTCCTTCAACGACTGTGTTCATGAGACAGCCTCAAGAGTTATCCAATAGTGTTGCCATCCTTCTTTAGCCGGGGTTATTTCGATCTGATGATTCAGGCGATATGGAGTGGAAGCGAAACATGATAACACAGGCCTGACCTGACGATGCTGTAATACAATGAAACCCGGGTCGTAGTAAAGTTTATTTTTGTGGATTTGGCTCGTGTTTTTCTTTCTATGTTATTTCGATCATTTTAACATCATTGCATCATAGCCAGAGTTTGAACTATTTGGAGAGCTATTGGTTTGCGCCTTCTTTTAGCATAGCCATTGCTCAAAAGAGCGCGACGAGAAAAATTTGTAAAGTTATTGAACCATGGGATCTAGAGTACTTTAAGTGACGTCACAAAAAATATCGAAATGTCAAAAATGACGGGGCTATTCTGATCACTCAAGGAGCTCTTCTGATCATTCTAGTTTTTATGAATAAGTATAGCTATATATAATATCATATATTTATTATTCGGTTTAAGGTGAAAAAAATTCAGAGTAAATTAACACAAAATGACGTTGACTAGGTATGTATGATGTTTCAAGTTCAAGTATCAAAATACGTTTACCGCGCAGGCGTCCGGGTGGTTCCGCTGAAAATGTTGCAGCCACGTAAAGGAGAGTTCTTCGTTTGTGTGGCCAGTCTCCGACATTGTGTCAGTTGTACATACATTGTGGCATGCTCTCTGCGTACTCGGATCTGTATTGAACACATTTGATGATCACCATCGGAGAAATATAAGCCCAACTGGCACTGCAACAAGTGACTACTGTAACATTTTCTCCTCTCTCTCTCTAGTTAATACGACTACCTCCTTTGTACATACATACCTTTATCACTGATAGGTTTTGACGGCTTTAGTTGAGGAGGAATCCCGTTTCATCCACGTCAAAAACAAGGTTTGGTTGGCATATCATCTCATTGTCATTTTCTTGTGGAAAGGTTTTCCTCGTTTATTGCCCTTACTTTGCTTTATTCTTCCCTAAAGTGTTGATAGGGTGCACTGTACATCTATGAAGTCCCGGTGGAGCTGCAACCCTTCACTGATGCTAGTTATGGACTTTTCCATACTTCTTCCTTACATTTTCTATATTTATCCTTCCTTTGTAGTTCCGAACCATTTGCCAAATAGAATGAACCCCACATAGATCAGGAATTAGGCTATAATAATTAAATGCTTTGGAATAATGACCCGAACTATGATCGAAATAGCCCCTCGAGTGACCAGAAAAGCCCCGCAAAAAGTGATCGAAGTAGCCCCGAGAGTCATTTATTTATTGTTTAATTTATTAATCAAAACTATATTACAGTAGACACTTAAGTTTATCCTAAGTCATTTAGGTACACTCAGGATACGTTAAAGAAATATAAGTAATGGGTATGCTCTAAACTGAGGAAGTCACACCTTATTTCAGCAGAGCAGAAAGTTACATGCGCATCTAAGAATTGATTTGTGCAACTACCTTATCTGTTTCAGAGGAATGCCCCGCTGTTAATACCGCTGATATTTGCTGCGCGATTCGGCTACCACACACTAAGGAATCACTCTTACGACTAACGTTGATTGAAACACTTGCAGCAGTACCGGATTTATGCAGCGAGAGTTTTTCTTTATTCGATCAAAATAGCCCCGGCCTACCCTATAGGGTTTTCAATTTTTGGAAGTGACAATATAATCTACCTTTTATGGCTTTATTACATGGTTTTCAAAACCATATGGATCATTTAAGCGCTCGTGGCTTCTTTTCCTCTCCTCATGCAACGATTCGCTCAGACAATCGTATTCCTTTGTGCAGTGCACTTTTAGAGATGTGAGTGACACTCTATCCTGATGCCGAGAAAGGGTGTGTGGAAATCGAGCGAGGGCGACTGGGGATCGCCCCTCCCAGGTCGAGACCGAAGCGGAGAATGTGAACGCTCGAAAACCCGGTGTCGTAGTGGGACCATTCTCCCGGAACCCGCCGCCCCCCCGGGGGACACTGTTCCAAATCGATCCCGGAGGTCCCGGAGTGTCGCATTCTGGGAGTCCTCGCGTCGGAGGTGCAGCGGTGGAAGGCCGGAATGAAATAGAGCCTGCTCTCAAAGAATCGGACATGGCCGTGCTATGAAAGGATGGCAGGTGGCCAGGGTCCTTCTCAACCCACGCACGTCTCCACGTCGACCCCCCTTCCTGTTTAGTTCGCCCCTCGTGTCACCCGCTAACCCTGTTATTCCAGGGGTCGGCAGCGTCTCTCCCTACGCATACCGATACTATATTTTTAGGTGTTTATACACCAATTTCGTTTCGTTTAATCGTTTAATAGTCGCTGTCCAAAAATCAATCACAAACATTCCCGATGTAAATAATGAGAGATTTTTTTAAAACAAAACAGTCAAAGCACCCGAATATAAATCGCAAAATTAGGTGACGTTCATCAGCCATGAACGCGATATGGTTAATCGTAATAATCTTTGGTAGTCGATTTCCTATTTTGACAATATTTGCTTAATATTGCTTACATTAATTCCAGTTATTGGTACAATAGTGTATCTCGAATATATGAACAGCTCACCCTTTAATTTCTTAAGAGTTTTATTCGAACAAATTATTAGGCAGCATTTTTGACAGCTATTGACAAAGTATTATTTGTCAACAAAGTGGTAGTAACATATAAATTTCGAATCGATTTAACATGAATGTGCTCAACCAAATGTCCTCTCCTTTTCTGCTTCCTCTAATATTTTACTGTTTTTTAAATTGCCATTCTGCCAGGAATTGTGCACCACGGTTTTGCCTCTGTGTCGTAGAATCACAAAAACCCAGCATGGAGTATGTTGAGTACTTTTACAGTTGTTTTGGCGGGAGAAACTTCGGGTCGGAAAATAAATATCGATGTGGAGAAACAGTCGATAAGAATTAAATTGATCGCAGTTCGCAGTTATCCCATTCTGCCGCCGAAAACTGTTTCAAAAACCCAGCCGCATAATCTCTCTCTCCGTTCTTTTCGAATTCATAAGTGGATTGAGATTTCAGCGCATTCTTACAATCCTTTAAGGAATGAATGATTACTGTCATTCACTCACATGTGCAATTTTCTTCAGTTATAAGTGATGACTACTACTTTCGTATTACATTAATAATTACGTTCAAAATTTTGTCCAACTTAAGCAGAAATACCTACTTTTTTGGTTCTTAGAAAGCCCCCCACGGCTTCTAGTTAATTACCAATCACCATGAATTCATTTACCCGTGATGAATTTATATATTCTTGTGCCATCGGATCCTGTAGTAAGGAGAATGTCAGTGTCACCATATCCTGTGGGATACCTGAAAAGTTGCTGGTGCGGCTAACCAACAGTAGCGATATGGTAAAGCCTGAAAATGTTGCTTGCATAACTATTTTAGGAAATTATTAATACCATTCTGTACTTTCCGGCTTTTAAATTCATGCTACTCAACCCTTGGACAAGCTAACCATGCCCCTTCTCCCGTTGGGCGCGTTTCTGAAGCTTCGACCTGTGCCTACTTTTACCAGCGGTAGATCACTGCCACTACTTATCTTAATTTTGTTAATATCGTTATATAAAGAAGGTGACGCAGCTCGAGGCCGCCGCCTCCGTATCCGTGGCCTCGTCCGTGATTTTTCCATCGTCATCCTCAAACATGACGCGGTGTGACGGTGACATGGAGAGCAAGGGAAAGAGAGGGGATGTCACACCGTCGTAGCGCAAGCCACGAAGTGCATCAAAAGTGTTTGATTTTCGAGGGGAGGAGTATTTATTTACGGTGCGGCCGAGTCATCAGGAATCGGATGGCGTACCTCAATTAGAGTGAGATGTCCGTCGGAAGGGCCGTCCCTCCTCTCGAGGCAGAAAGTACTCCACGTTAAAAGCAGTCCGCCGGCCCCGACTCTTCTTCCCCGCCGGCCCTAATAACCCACGGAGCCTAAAAGGTGCAAATGAGCCGACTCGTTGAGTTACTCCGTAAAAAAATCCTCCCAGATGCCATTCACCCATCTCATGCTTTTTGTGATGAAGGCGTATAAAGGAGTACTGAATTATGTGTTTTTTACAGAGTCGCATTACATACACCACGAAGCCCTGGAAGTCGAGCTTATTTTTTTGAGTTACGATCGGTTAGACGTCCGAATTCGTGTGTTTGCAGGAGGAAGTTGTTTTTACTCGTTACCTCCTTTTCAGTTCTTCGGTAATATCCTTCAGCACGAGTTTCTTCTTCGCTTTTGTCATTAGCGTACCTCCTGTCAATTAGTATTATTAGTACCTCACAAAAATCATGGCTATATTAATGTGAAATCGGAGACTGGGAAAAGTTTAAATGCTTATTCAGATTCCTCTTGACGAGTCTGTAATTTTTAGCCTCGGCTTTCAAAGTACTGTTATTTTAGGTACTTCAAATAATATTTTATCATATTTTATAGGATGTACCACTGGGTCATCTTCCTTTAAAACAGTAAGGCTGGATAAGAAAGATGTGTGATGATGATGTAACGTGGCGTATTAAGGGGTCATGGGATAGATTCAAGGGAATCAATTAATCGGAAGGAGTTCTTATCATTTAGAAGTGCTTCAGTCAGTTACGATCACGTGTGACTGTTTTCAATTTTAGTCTCTCTTCGGGAGTCTGTAATATTTTCGTGACCCAAGCTAGGCTCTCAATGTGTGAAGCGATGGCAGGGCCAATATTCCGCGCATTAGTGATTTTGGATGAGAAATAAATATTTCGTTTTATTATTCACATAACATGTTAGATAATTATTAGTACCACTTAATACCACTTTCATTATAAACCACATGACTTCATAGAATTACTTCCTAATGAAATAACTGATTGTGACTTAGTTTTTCCACTTAAATTTTATTTCTTACGATATAGGTTCAAATGTGATGTGATATCATCAGGTCAAATCTGGACCTGATGATATTTTATAACAATGAATACAAGATCGTAAGAAATAAACTTAATATGGAAACGCTAAGTTATTTTTTTATCCCTCTTCATACGGGGATATATCGACCAACTCACTAAAGGCCGAAATGAATCCCTTTCCGGTAAGGTATAAAACCAATCAATGGGATGCCCTCGCATGTGGATTACACTTATTGGAAATTCTGGTGCTGAATAATTTCTGCCTGTGGCTCAATTGTGGATCCAATAACCTCCACCTTAGTAAACCAGCTCACCGCGTTGTTAGTAGCCGTATTAATTTTGGGTAGGAGGGGATTCATTGGAGGAAAATAAACAGAATAGAGGTAATTAAAATCATTGTGTTATAGAAGCTAGTAGCGTAAGACATATTAATGCCTATGTAAGCGGACAAGTGATATGTATAAGCAATTTCGATTAATGAAATTGGGTATTATACGGAGCTTAGAAATAAAACGTAGATTATTTCGATGGATAGCTAGCATTTTAGGTAGATAGTTTTCTACAGGAAAAGTTTTCGAAAAGCAGCTGTAAGAGACCTATCAGTTCTATGAATCGAAAACCTTGCTCTCAGAGCAACAGTGATTAATATTGATCCTTGCTTGTTCATAATTTCAGTTACCTATCCTCATCCTCAGCCCCTTTTCTGATGTATCATAAGAGTAAACGGAGTGAAATGAATTGCAAAGCAAGGCACGTGCGGAATCCTTTAATTTCACGAGCCAAACACGATGGGATCATATTAATCGCCACGGGAATCCATTTGAGTCAACAACGGTCGACATCCCCGATCCCGTTTTTCCTCTTTCCTTCCTCTCCAACTCGCGATCCCTCTTAATGGTGCATGCACCCCTTGCCATGCGTCGTTAGTAGGCTTGCAGAGTATTCATGTAGATCCATAATGCCGCCCATCATCCCGCCACGCCTGTCCTTCACGGTCTCACTAGTCCTTCTTTCCTTTGCGCCGCGTCCGCTCCGCTCCTCTCTGCCCTTCGTTCATCGCTGTGATCACCGGAGCGGACCGCTCTCCCCATCCATCTACCCCCGCGTCAAAGGTTCATTAACAATCTATCAATCCCCTCCCCCGCGATCCACTATCTTAAACGGCACTCGTTCCTACATCGCAGCACACGCGGCCTCGACGCATCTCTCTGTATTCATGGGTCTCTTTTGAGTTTTATTCTCCCTAGTTAGGTGATGCATTATTTTGCGCATGTTTTTTGCTTCGTCAGTTCAAATAAGACAGGTTTTTAGTGCATTCTCAATCCGTTTTACTGCACGTCTCCACTGCATTGCATACGTACTGTAAGCTTTGTTTGATGCATCTGCTGTCAGTCATTACAGAAATGGTATTTACGATTTAAAAAATGATAAACTGTTATGTATTTAATCCTAAGCACTTTTTTGTGGATTAAAGTGATTGTGTACGCTAAAATCAAGGATGTCAACTTTTTTCATTTTTCGTGCTGCGGTGAAGTATTAAAGTTGTACAATTCTGTTGGAAGTACGTTTAATTTATGTGCGAAAGTTAAAACAAGCCTGCCTATTTTATTAGACTCGAGGCCAATTTTTTTGCCACATTATGCAAGAGGAACAACATTAATCTGTCGAGAGTTGAAAGCTCTTCATAGTCGTGGCTGCCGGTCAATGACGTCGGAAGCATTAACCTTTCAAAAAAATCCATTTGAAAATATTGGCTGGTTAAAAGGAAAACTTATGATCCAAATTGACATTTTACGTGATTCTGTGTTATTGCTTTGCTTTCCCTGGAATTCTTTTTCCCTTTCAGATACCTAATTTATATCCTGAGCTATTTTTCATCGTTATTTACCGGTTGGCTGTTTTTATTTGGACGAAATTTTATGATGAAGCATGTGGATGAAACCAAAGGCATTAGGGGCGAATGATTTGAGTGAAAGTCCGACTGATCGAGAGGGTCACTAAACCCTCAAAGGCTATCGCCCGCAAAATCGGCCGGCCACGGAACTCACCTTATTCAGGACCTAAAATCATCCCTGGGGAGGAATTTAATTTTCAAATATTTCAGTGTTGTTGAAGTCTAATGAGTTGAAGTTTCGAAGTCTAATCTCGAACGTTTACCAATAGTTAATTGTAGCATAACAATTATGGCTCATTCCAAATGTAGAACCAGAGCTCCGGTTCACAGAAGTCGAACATCATAAGTAAAAGTCTCTGGTTCTTGACTCATTGCCTTGATTTCACAAAGTTTAGCGCCCTAAAACTCACTTTCTAGTAACTAATTAGAATATATCAAAGGTATGATGAGGGACTTTTTCCCTAAATATTTCGGGAATGTTTGGCTTTTTTCACGACCAAGGTGGCTTTTTCATGGGTTTATATAAAAAATCTCACAATATTTATTTCACTCTTGCATTAAGTTCGCTTTTTTCACGACGAAGGTAGCTTTTTCATGGGTCTATATGTTTCTATCTAACTTCTCTCCGAGTTATATCCCTCACTACACTGATGCACAATTAATCGTACCAAATATCCAGAAAAAATCTCACAATATATATTTCACTCTTGCATAGAGTCCGCTTTAAATGCCAGTGGCTATCTTGTGTGGGGGTTGACAATTATGACACTCGAAGCGAAGTTTTCAGGGCAACAAGTTACAGGTTGTTGATCATATTTATTGAATAGTAGTGTACCTAATCACTCAGAAAGTATGTGTTGGCACCTTTTTTTCTTCGTCCAGGACATATTTCGATGTGACCTATTGAGTGGTGGAAATCGTCTCTCCGGACAAGGACAAAATACGATATGACGTTTGCATGTCCCTTGGCCATTAATTTCAACTTTCACCGTTATCACTTTTTATTTTCCTTGATTCGAGGGAAACCCCGTAATACACGACAGCATCAGGGTCTCGCTAGTTTGAAACCTTATCTCCATAACATTTTTTCCCTGATGAGAAATTAATTCCTCGGACTCTCTCCCTGTCCCTTGACACTGTGCTGGGTGTTTTCAAACGTATCCAGGCGCGCCGGTTCACGCCAAGGCTTGGGGCGGGAGCGGAGGGGAGGAAATGAAGTTTCGCGACCGGATTATCGGAGCGAATTGACCGCCAGACAAGATCGAACGGTAATCGAATGGGAGGGCGCCCTCTAGCGCCGCACCTCGCCTCCGCAGTGATTCACGGCGGCGCGGGGGAATCATGACGCCCCGACCGAGCCTTGCTACCCCCCTCCCGCCCCCGGCGTCGCGACGTTTCCAGCCCGCGTGATGAATGTTTAATGACCCCACCCCCCTAACCCACGCCTCCCCCACATCACCCGTCCGATGAGCGCATTGTCGCGATGATTCGCACGCCCCCTCTCCCACACCCAGCCTCTGCGTCCTTGGTCCTTTTTTTCACATTTTTCCCCTCGTTTCTAGATCCCTCTATCTCATCGTGTTTTCCACGCTTGTGTGTGCGTGAGAGACGGAGAACTGTAACGGTCATTTCCGAAGAGTCCGAAGCACTATGGACTGTATACGGACGGTAGAGGGGAGACGCGGACACCATTTACGTTTCAAGCGTAGTGATTTTAGTTTTTCGGGGAGACACCTGCGTCGTGTCCGGTGACCACTGATAGGGATTTCGGCGGGGTGTGACCCTTCACCAGGTCTTCACTACCGTCGTCACATAATCAGACTATGTGTAGCTATATTTCAGGTTGTCCCGTTGACCAGAATGCCTTGCTATTACCTCAAATTCAAAGCGACTTTTGATTTCAAACTACGAATCCTTTCTTGTGGGACAGGTGCCTACTAAACAAATACTTTACAACTTGTAATAGTTCAATGTGTTTTCGGTTCCACACTAATTATTCGAGAAAACGTCTGCAACAATTATGTACAATATTATGTGAAAATCCTCACGTAGAAAAAATAGACTCAATTGATAAAATTACTTATCTCAATGGCTATTTCGATTGCATTTCCTTTTACCCCTATTTTACGTGGAAAAGTGACTTATTTAACTTTGTCTTTCAGCTATTGGTCTCTAATTAATCTTATGTTTATGATATACCTTCCAAAGTGAAGGAATTATAATATTTCCCAAATCTAGAGAATGGAATCCGTCATCTTTTCACTGTAGATCCATCCAGGGATCCATCTAGTGAAAACCCAGAATATCATAGTAATCTCCAACTTTGGTCTCTTCGGTCCCCTTGTCCACATATGTTGACAACCGGTTACACGTTCCTCAGAGGGTAACTTTTTCCTGTAGAATATTGTACTGATGTACCCATCTCTGAACATACCTACCTGATTTTGACTTTTCTGCCTAGACAGAGCCAGTTTCATAATCGCAAAAATCTCTTTTAGGTTTCGTTTTTCAAAAATCAATATGGCAGCCACAAATAAAGTGAACTATATATCATCTATTTATCTCTTTCCCATGTTGCATTTATTTATACGATCAAAAAATATTTTTCTAGTTCTCAAATAAAAACTGCACAGATTCGTGGACTAGAAATATTTCAATAAAAATAATAATATCAAAACAAAAATAAATTTTTTCTGCATACAATTTTCGTCGTCCCACATGTGCTCAAAAGAGGTGTGAAAATTGTTTTTCATAGGACAGGTATTTTTCAGGACCGAAGAGGATACGAGTCATTTCGGTCAGTGCCCTCGCTCAATAAACAGGACTCTCACGGACGCCGTCTTGCTCACCACAGTCGTACACTCTTGGTCGGTTAATTTTTATTGGCGGGTGTGCTGCTGCTGATGACCATAATCTATTGTAACAGTCAGGAAGTTGAGAAGGCTGCATCTTTCGGGTTTCACCGTGTCGTGGTTGCTTTTCGGGTTTCGCCTGCATTCAGCACTTCGACCTGAAGACGCCTGCGGTAATAGAGGCGAAACTGTTGTCCCTAAAGGAACGACAACGCGGGAAGCCTGAAAAATACAGCCTTCACTGTTTACGCACCGCCGAAGCCTTCGCACTAGTCAGAGAGTTCTAAAGACTGGGATTGAAATCAGAGAACATTTCATCAAGTATAATGAATATCGTCTCCACACATCTGTGAGCTTGGACGATTGGAATAGATTCCACCATCTTTTGCACTGGACCGTCCATCCAGGACTACCTTGTGTAAACCCAGAATGTCATGCATATCGTGTATATATGATGTATAATGTATATCGTATCTACATCTCTGCGCTTGGACAATTGGATATTCACAGACATATCGAGAAGACGTTTGCTCGTAATGGATACGTAAAACTACCCGAGAAACGCGTAAAAAAATTCAGAATTATTGAATAAAGAACAGGTTCCGCGAAAAGTGAGCGAAGGAGAATTAATTGCGCAAACTCTGAGACAAAGCTGATTAATTTGAAACGTGGAGTATTCGTGGCAGCCGTTATTGGAGCTAATTTCATATGCGTATTCACGAACAGTTTCATAATAGGTTTTAAGGTTTCATAATAGGTGACTTTTACAATATTTCGTCCCAACCCACAGACGTTCAGGTTGAAGTGAGCTCCGTCCATCACGCAAATAAGTATCCACCAAAATATACCCCATTCATGTCCCAATTTCCTTCTTGATCCCTCTGAGTTGGAAGGGCGTATTGTTGTGGCTTCAATTTCGTCACCTTAAATACTTCGAATTTCCAGGAGAAATAGGAAAGGAGGAATGATAAATCAAAACTCACTCCCAGCAACAGCATTACCGGAACACGCGATATTCCGATGAGGTAGTGGCGTGAAACGGGCGGGAAACCTTTTATTTCTAGTTTTTTCCATTCAAACTTCATCCGCATGTCGAGCGTCGGTTTGTCTTTTGTTTTCTCTCCACTCGCAGGCATTTCTTTCTGTTTTTGATCCATACTGAAGCGTAATGCCCATCCAGGTACACAACCGACCCTGCGCGCAACATTACCATTCCCCCCTCCTCCCTCCCTTCCCCCTGCCCCCCACTCCCCCCATCCCTACGGTCACTTGTTTCCCTCTACCAGCCCCGCGGCCTTTTGTCCCGCGCTCCAACGCCCACGGACCGGCGGCGTGCCCCTCCTCCCGTCCATTTCCCATCAAGGCGCCTGTTGCGGCCGGCGGCGCCGAATTCGGGGGTAGGAGGGGTGGAGAGGACGCCACCCCGGCGCCCGTGGGGGAACATCGAAACCTGCTGGTCTAAGAGGCGGCGCGTGTGCGGTCGCGCGGTCTGCCTTTGTCCCCCCTCCCCCCCCTTCTCCCCCCCGGTCCATTCCCACATCCTCCATATCTCACAATCTGCCACTCTCGCCCGCCCCCCCCCCCCCCCCACCTCTTCCATCCCCCCATAACTTTGAACCGCTTAAGCTCGCCCACCCGTTTTAATCGCAATCGTTGGCTGAGACTTGAGGTGGGCGCGCTGGGACATGCGGGAGGACCGACTCTCTCTCTCTCTCTCTGGGCTTCCGGGCCCGCTCAGTGAGGGGCCACTCCGCAGTTTCCCCATTACACGCCCCTTTACATCCCTCCCCCTTGCCGCTGACCACTGCCCATCCATCCAACTTCCGGCCCACTCCCACCTTTCATCGCAAACAATCTCGCCGTCCAGAGCACTCCCGGGTGAATAACGCAGTGGGGGCCGAGAAAGAGCGAGTGGTGTTAGCGTTTCGATGTTTTGGACCGAAGGTGAGCTTCATTGTGCCCGAGCGGAGTGAAATTATTGATGGTGGAGACAGAAAAGGGGATGCGGTTGGTGTGGTACTGGCTTCTCATTCCGAGGGTCCAGTTTCGAATCCCTGCAGATTTTTCCGTATGATACCGGTCTGTGCCTGAGGGCTGTGTAGGGCACTTTCCAGCAGCAAAGTACTCCGTCCGTGGTTGCTTCGTGGACCATTTTTTTGAGGGTGAGTTCATGCTGAAGCCGGGTTTTTCTTCTTCCGTACTCCATTACCATTAAATCCTGCCTGAATCCATCCACCCACCAAATTTAATTGCGCCTCAGCAAAATGTCGTATCAAGTGGAGACTGGACACAGCCCTGATACCTCAATTAACTTTTAATTTGTATAAACCTAATGGTATTTTAATAAATTCCTATTACTATTAGATTCTTTCCCGATATTTCAAAAAGAACGTTCTTTTTAAATTATGGGGAAACAGGAAAGAACCAAACCTCCTTTGGGAATTGCCAAGTTAGTGCTAGCCAGATTCTCAATATGTAGGGATATCTACTTTTATTTACTTCTGAGACTTTTGGGCTGAGGCAAAATTGATACCGACTCCAAAGAGAAGAAAATTATAATAGTGTAATAAAGAACTAGACGCGCTGCATCACGAACTCTCAGGAAGTAAAAATCAGGTACTATTGGGAAAGTGCACTAAAAGGCGTATTGTAGCGTAATTAGGCTTTAAAGTGTCCCAGTTTGTCTTACTCACTCTATCTAACCATGGGTAATTCCCATAAAAATTCTAGTTTGTACACTGGGTGGTATTCAAATCCGTGACCTCTGTGTTCTCACAGGATGATGATGTGATATTGATCAGACTACCGAGAATGGTGAAAATTCACCCGAGAAGTCAGGGAATAATAGAAAAACTTTCCTTTCGAGTTTTGTTACCTCCTGGACCTTCTCTTGGAACGCGAACCCTATTTCTGATATATATGTCACTCATTTCCCTCCGTTATGAATCATTCATCAATGGATATTCAAATTCTAATTTGAAATCGTAAATGAAAGAAACGAATTTGGTTCAATTTCTAATTTGCCAACTCTAAAATAAAGACTTCCAAGAGTGAGAATAATGGTTCTCAAGGGAGTTCTCGTACGTTACATCTGTTAAAGTGTGCGTGTTTGTTGACTCATGGCGAGAATCGTCAGGAAAGCACTGTTTGTTTTGGAGTTGAGAGTAAATGGTTTGAGGAATTTGCAAGATAAAAGAGTGTATTTAGGAGGCATTGATATGTAGGTACTAGGCATTTGAACAATGGAAGGGAACGCGCTGCACGTGAGAGCCCAAGTTTTCGAGCGGGTGCTAATTACCTGCAGTTTATTCAAGAAATAGATTCGAGTGTTTATACTATTTGTAAATAATTCAGACCCTTTCTTTTCACGGACAGACCAAAATAAACAAAAATCCTTCGCCACCAAGTACTTGATACCCATGAATGAAGTTTGAGTCAATCTACGGAATTAGTATTAAGGTTGGAGATGCAAACTAGATTGCATTGTAGAAATTAATTATCAACTAGCACCCTTTCAACACCCACTTCATCAGTCGTTGCCGTTATGGACGGGTGCCAAGTTGGGTTTCATGGGAAGTATTCATGGGTAAAGTATTCCAGGAGTCGAATTCTCATCTAGCGCAGTATCGGAGAGACGTGAATATAGAAGGGCAGAAATTCAACTTGGATTAACGCTTTCTACTTTATCTGTAGTTCTTTCCGATCTCATGTAAAGTGTAGAAAGTTTAACTGAGATTGGTGTAAAGCAAGGCCCAGTGCCAAGCCTTTCCCAAGTGAAATTTAATTAGCTGTAATAAAAACGAAGTTAGTTTTTGAGGAAAACGAACGCCTTTGGCTTGTAACTAGCTTGAAAATCTCCTCCGAAGAGCCAATGAATGTTTTTCACAATTCAGTGAAATGGTGAAATTTGGTAATAGGTATATCTTTCAGGATTCCTCGATATTATGAATTCATCTCATCACACTTCCCTCGCTTTATCAATATTTCAAATGGATATTTATTTTATCGAAACATTATTCTTCGTGTTACTAGATTGAAATCATTTTTCGTCCTGTTTTAGGAGATAATGCCTCCTGTAGCGGCTGCTAACCAATCACCATTTCCTTCATACTATTCATAGCCTTTCCTGCGGTAACGCTATTCCATCTCCTCCCATCATGTACTGTTTGATCTTTCTAATAATGCGTCCTCCTCCCATTAGCTCCTGTGTACTTCATCTATCCTTCTCTCTGTTGATCTACAATTTCCTGTAGCTTCTTATTTTAACGAAAGTTTTTCGATATTGTTATCATGCCACTTTGATGTGTAAAATTTCATGTTGTATTATTTTTCCACTTTTTATGTCTCAGTCTAACATTTATTTTTTCATCGCCGGTATTTTTTTGATGCTTCAAAGTGCTAAAAAGTGAGCTTAAAATCCGTATCTATTGAGATGGAATACTGATATGATTAGGCTTTACCGAGCATGTTCAAGGGTTGATGGCAAAGTAGGTTTATTGCCACTTACTTACTGTAACACTTGGCTTGACACCGAAGATTTTGATTATTCAACATGCGCCGTTGAAGTCACCTGAAGTGATCGTTACCCTGCAATATTGCCTCTCATTGCGGATTACTTTATCACCGTCCCCTAAACCGTCGTACTCGTCCCGACTAACCAGCCAATCGCGATAAATGCACTTTTTATAAGCGATAGCGGAGGCAGTAATAATCCTCCAAGCCCGCGTCCGAAGAGCTTCCTCCGCCGATATTTTTCGTCATTATCGCGGAAAATTTTATGTCTCCTTTCTATTTACATGCCATTAGGATAATGCGTCCCTTAATCCAGGGCCACTCCCTCATCAGCTTATCCTCATCGACCCCTGCCCCCGCACACATCCAGCGCGCATAAATGTCCTCCATTCCACTCAATACCTTTTTCTCCCGTTCCTTTGGCACACGTTACGATTGGATCCACCCCACACCTCACTCATGCATTGGCCGATCTCCCCCGTCCCCTCCCGCGCCAGCGCGAAAGTCGTCCTAAAAGCATCCTTCGCTCCCCTCACCTCGACTTTTCCGGCAATCACTTAACACTCTCTCCCCCCGCCCTCCTCCCCCTCCACATCTTCCTCCGCTCGACTAATTCCCGGCCCGCCGAAATTATTTCGCTCCCCCGCTAATTTCGCTTCAACCTCGGGCTGCTTTAATGTTTCCATTACGTACGCGCGCTCTCTCTCTCTCTCTTTCTCGTTCCTTCGAACGTTCCTGAACGGCCGCGATTCCTTCGACGCGTCGCGCGCACTCGGTCGCCGAGGTCGGCAACCCACGTTGGGGTTGGGGAGGTGTGAGTTATTGTAGAGGCGTGAGTTGGGGTTGCGGGCCGCTGTCGTTGAGTCGCGGGATTTAGGAAAGTCACTCCAATTAATTGCTGGGAAACGCGAGGCAGAGTCCCTCGGGCACGAGCGATGAGAACGGATCTAATACGTTCGCCGACTCTTACATCTTTTTTTCATGATATTTCGCAATATTTGTTGCTGTTATTTTACGCAATCGATAAATGGGTATCCAATTCTCGCGATGCAGTGATGGGAAATGCTCTTCAGGAATAACATTCTATTATGCGAGGAATGCCAATTATGACATCGGGCCATCACTTTCATATGAAAAACACATGCTTTTCCTTCCAATAGAATTGAGTGGCCTTATTTTTTTAATTAAGCTTCCAAACCTATCAAAAAATGATTATGAAGTGGAACGCGGGCAAATATTTGCTGTCAGCATTTTTCAGATTCCTCTACGAGTTTAATTGGAGATTACTATTACGCGTTATTATTTCGATGTTTACCCCCCCATGTGTCTCAAAATTATATTATATCTTGTTTAGTGGTTGAGTGAACGTAAAATGATGTTTCATTTAATTTACACAAGTAAAACATGTACATGAAAATGGTTCATGGTGAAATTCTATGTTTTACACAATACAAATTATGTCGAGATCAGATGCTGTAAAAACGTAGAGAGAAAAACCTTAGATTGAAACAAAGATTACCTGTAATTGAAAAATTAAGTTATCTCTATTGATATTCAAGTTATTTCTCCTGAGCATCTCATTTTATTTCTGCATTGCACGTCGAGATATGAAGTAAGATAATAAAGTATACTCATATACCTACTATACATATATGTAGAATTTCAAACAGTAAACATTTTTAATTACATAATCAAATATTTGTTATTATTGTATGCTTGGTACCTTAAAAGAACTTGAATGTAATTAGTAACATTTTTTAAGCTTAATTTATGAAGTATTCCATGCCGCTTTTTAGTCACGAAACAATTCCTAGACCTGAAATGTTAGGTTAATTTACTTATCTGTATTGACATATAATTATAGTACAGTTAAGTGTTACTTATCATCTCAGGATGATAATTAATGATATGATATATCGCAATTAAGCGTTACCTCAAGTCATTTTCAGTGTTCACTTGTATAATATTTAGTAAAGTGATAGCATCGTGAAAGCGAGCATAATAGAAAGAATATGTTTTTCCATTTTATGAACATTCCGCTGTTAAATATTTAGCATTCCTTGTCACATACATATCGCTTGTATGATATATGTATTTTAGATTAATTTTAATTTTTACTGGTAGTGTTCTTTGTAGTTCGGCTTTGTATATTATGAAAATAAAAAGTTCTTCTCTACTCCGTATTGTTTATAAAAATCATCTTAGAGGTAAAAATTATCCGAAAAGAGAGCTTTGAGAAATAATTTTATTTGTCGCAATGGGTATGAATGCACTTAGTATGCTAAAGAGGCAACGTACAATTTTGCTAGTTTTAATTGATGGATACCTTGTGCCTTAACGAAGTGTATCCCGAAGGAATGAGTTTGTAACATTAAAGGCAGCTGGCGCTGTTCTCTCTTTCATCATGGTGAAGCCTTTTCCAGTCCGTCCTCTCTTCACGGCGGGAGCAAGTGGAGCAGTTTCTGTTAAAGAATGCTCGGAGATGGTCGCAAATGCTAAAAGGGGAATTCCTTCCGGTGGGCATGATTAATGCAGCAGCGCCGCCGGTGAGAATCGCCCCAGGCTCCTTCCTCTCCCAACTCCTTGCTTCCTACTCACTTCCTTAACCATTTGCTGCATCGTGTATTTAAGATCCAAGGAAGTGCGGCGTCTTAAATAACTTGCGGTGTTTGTACTTTTTTTCCATTGCTGTCTGGGATTTGAAACTCAAGTGAACGTGTTTAAGAAATCACTCCTCAATATAAATAAAGGTGTTCATGTATCAACTGCGGCCTTAGGTAACTGGGTCATGTTTAGTGCTTGTGTTTTTTTTGGAGCCTTTACTTGCAGGAGTTTGGTGGAGAAAAATACTTGTCAGTCAGCTCCCTAACGAATTTGGCGCTCAATATACAACCTCATCCCCCTCCCCCCTCGGCGTCATCTCTCCTAATCATTTGAATTTACCATTTGTATTGAACAACTTGCTCATTAAGACGTCCCCCCAAAGAAACATTTGAGTGTTTGATTATTCGCTTCCCCCCGACTCCAAGGTAGACCCCTTTCTTGCGTTTTAATCGAATCTCAACTTCCTTTTAAAGCTTGCAATGAATAAATCATGAATATTCTCTTCCCCGAAAGAAGGTTCGGGCAAATTTGCGTCCCTCGCTCGGTAAAAGAATTTGCCCGTCCCTCGGTGACCTTCAGTGGTCCCAGGGGGTATTGCGCTTATACTACTGTTCCCCTGGAGATGAGGGAAAAAAGCTCAACGTTGCCGAATAAGAACTTTATCAATCATTGCTCCCCTTCTTAAATCGGCCGTTTCCCCGCTCTATTCTTCTAATCCCTTTTCTCTCTTTCTGTCCACTTTCCTTCCGCCTCCGCTCCCAATCCGTCGCACCGATCACTTCTTCTTCACTTTCCCTAGTAATGTCCGCAGTTTGAAAGTTAGCCGCTTTTTGGACTCCCCCCTAGGAACTCACCCTTCTCTCCGCTGTCGCGTCTGGAAACCTCCCAATGCACACCTACGAAGCCGGATCACCCGGGTGTCAATCATTGATTTTCTTCGTCAATTTCTTTGTCCAGTCATGAGAAAGAAACGTGCCGGACTGGGCACTGGGCTTTTCTTCGACCATTTCCGATAAATTGCAAAGTTTGAGTTGGGAATATAATTTATTAGAAATCTATTTTGCTGGTAAACTGGCTTGTTGAGCTTACTTTTTTATTGCGAATACTTGATGGAATGCGGACCCGACTGTGGAAGTAGTTCTTTCTCTAGGGGCACAGCACCATATTAATAGCTAGCTGAAGACCATGCATTCCTCTGTTACACAAGTCTTACGCTCAATGGAAAATTCCTGCCGATGCCATCCTCCCCTCTAATTTTCGTCACTGTGACAGACTTCTTCCCCTCTTCCTCTACTTATTTCTTTCTCTCCTCATTCCAGTTCATCCCTTTGAGGCTCAAAATTGAGTAATAAATCCTCAGAATATTTCAAACTGTTGGATTTGCGAAATTCATGTCATTACGAATGTAGATAAAACTTCCCAGCGATTTTCAAACCGCATCTCATGAGCAGGTAAATTTTGAAATATTCAGTTCAGGATCACAGTGCTGCCAAACTCGCTGCAGCCAAATGACGAATATATGAAGTGCTTTCAGTGATGAGAGCTTTAAGTGATAAAGTTGTGGAAAATATACGTTGCCTCTGGGAAAAAGATTTCCCTCTTACCTTGAGCTTAAAAATGCAACCGTATTTTGCCCACGCCTAATTAAATTACCCGAAGGGGTTAATTACCGTTCGTATCAAATTTTCTTGACGACAAAAAAGAGGTAGAGGAATTAAATTGATTTCAGTTGAAAATAATGATCGAATGGTTGCGTTTTTCACTAATTCCATGTTTACTTCATTAACCCAACGCAAGAAAGCGTTTAGCCTCCCGGAAGAGTTCTTCCTTCACTTCGTTGTCTTGTCTCGTTATAACGTGGCCCGTAAAGTTGTTTCTTCACTTTGCGATCGCATCCTATGAATACAGAATGTTCATCTTTCTCCTTTCTTAGTTTTTACAGTCGGTGTAAATGCATACGGCGTCACTAGCTCAACTAGTTATACACCCACGGTTCATCTTGCCTTTGCGTGCATATCATCATCTTCAGAGTTGTGACGCATATGCGATTTTATGTGGAAATTTCCGAAGCAATGCCAAATTCTCTCTCAAGGTGTGCACTAATAAGAATCCCGAAATAATAACTTGTACGGTAATATTTGGAAATTTATTCCGGCAACTTTTTTCGGAACGCATTCAGGTATAGGTACTTTTAGTTCTTTATTTACCATATTTCTTGAAATATACTCTGGCTCGACTTATTATGCAGCCTAAAATGTATTAATGTAAATTTAATGATAAATGTAATCAGCACTCCAAATGCAGACTTTGCGTCATGACCTGGCAAAAAAGTTTCACTCAAAAATTTCTTAATTTTGTTGATAGTCGCTTCGCGAGTATTTTACCCCTTAAAAATGGAATGGAATATATTTTGTGGGAGTTCACTAATTAATGAAGCATAGGGAGCTCCACAATATCTCTGCGTACTAATTATAAATTAACGTTGCTCTTCTGGAACTTAGGTGAGAATGTGTTTCAAAATCTTAACTTTAATACAACGACTGTGATCATCTGATGAAGTTATTCCCAAGTTACGTGAGTACAATAAAAAAAACTTCTTTATAATATATTATTCGAAAATTAGTGTGGAGTTACTGTTAAAATAACTTCCCAAACATAAACTTCATCTGTTGTAGGGTGTCGTTAGATAGTAGCCTCTAATTTTTTAAACGCGTAAAAAGTCTGTGTGGTTACTGCTCTACATATATACTACCTCATACCTGAGTAAGTACACCATATTTCTGCAATGTCATCATGTGCAAATAACATGGCGTCGTTAACCTAACCCTTGCTTTGTTTGACGATATCCATTTTTAGACACATAGTAGGCCATGGAGGATATAAAGTCGCTTCGTCCCAAAATTTACGAGGAATTTCGTTCAGAGCCGTGAATGTAAAGAGGAAAATTTCATGAGTGATTCCAGGGTGGCCAAAAGGTGAAGAAAAGAGCAGTTAAAATTATTTTGTCCTCAAAACCATCAGATAAGAGTGGGCCAGCGGCACTAGATTTCGAGGGTCGGGTTTGCGCGTGTTGCAACTCGCCAAAGCTCGGATAAAAACCGCGGCACGTAATTTCTCCAGCCAAGGGTGGAGTTGGTTGTGGAGGTAGGGGGTAGAATACGCGCGCACCCCTAGGCCGGAATTATCACTTTTCGTGTCGCGAGAACTACAGTCATCCTCCATAGTCATTCCCCTCATCATGCCTCTCTACCTTCGAAAAACTTAACTCTCCGAAGAGAAATAGTTTCTAATTTACGTGTGATCTGCGGCTGAGGATCATTTATCGACATGAATTTTTTATGCGGTAACACCGTTGAAACTATGCTGTGATGACTTTGGATTACTAGCAGAAGAATCACGTTAACTTTCCTCTTGGTAATTGAAGTCTACAGCACTGAAATGCACAACATTATGTTTTACGTAATGGTAATCAGATATGCCACCCACTAATAAATTATTCGATTTGCAGTGAAATCTATCGCTACTCGAAACCATCCATGTTTTCGAGGAAAATTTCTACCCCGATGCACTCTCAAAAAACATTTTTGAATTTTCCGTGAGTGATAGAATTGGTCTAATTCAGGTTTTAGAAATGTTCAAAATTCTTTCGTCAAGGAGTATTGACTTTAAAGAGGTCAAACAGAAACCCCTTAAACTGCCTTAATCGTGGATTCTTGGCTCTCATGAAAATTTTCTTAAATTATCTCTGTTATTCTCTTTCAAATTTCGCAATCATAATCAGCGAAGCAGACGATCAAAATACTGCTTGAGCACACGATAACATAATACCTCATGCAATATTTTCATCCTATGCTTTATTGGTGATGGCAGCTACTTCTATGGTGCCATGTGCAATGCTAACTATTCGATCTGATCAACTCCTTTGAAGCAAGTTTTTGACCTCGAAAATCCCGACTTCACGCGGGAAATGCGACCAATAAATCTGCCCGTTGAAGTAATATCAGATTCACCGACTGGAGGTACTTCCTTCTTGGTGTTTTCAGTTAAGCATTTCAGTGCCTTTCTAAGAGTGAACGTTTCATGCATATCATTATTTACATCTTTACTTTGAAGCAATGGAAAACTTAGTCGAATCATGCCGTGTAAGGAAGATCTTTCTTCAATAACTAGAAACTGCAGATGCGGGACTATTACTTCCTTATCTATCGATAAATTGCTGCAATACATTATACTATTTACTATTTTTACGTTCCCATAATTTCCCTATACTTTTGCAGATCTCTCGTCTCCTTTGACCTAAGAAATGAGAAATAATGTCAGGACTATATACTCGAATTAGAGAATCACTATAAGAAGATTACGGAACGGAAGTGGACTCAATTCATCATGGCAACGTTATTAATGTTACTTACGCTCTACTGTGCTTTAATAACAGTTTCCCGCTGCAGAAAATGTTTCCCGATTATCGTTTTTTCGGCCCTCTTTCCTTGCGCCCGTGCAGTGCCTTGAAGATCGCTGGGGGGGAGGCTGCGGGAGGATGGATCGCCGGCCTCTTTTCTTTCTGCAGTGCTCTGTCGGAGATATTGGAAAAATTGGCGCTCATTCCGGGCTCCGCTCTGCAGTTAACCTTCTTAATGCAATTTGGAGTGGGCTCGGCGCCTAACAAATGGTGGACGGCCTTGTTTTCAATTAGTTTCTCTTCATCCGGGAAGGCTTTTGCGTCCCGTCTCAAACGTTTGACTCATTTTTCTGTCAGCGCTCCTCAAAACTTCGTTAGTCAAAGCTTCGTCGGTTACATTTTATATCCGCGGCCCGAGAGCGAGTTATTGAAGTTTCTTTTATCATTTATGCAATTATTTCAGTAGCCTTTTTTGACGTGCGCTCTTCGTCGCACCGTGTATAATCGTATTGAGGCGAGCATGCACTCACTCATGTTTGCTCGAGGAAAATTTCCAAAACAGGGAGAGAAATTGGTGTAGCCCTTCAGACCGACAATACAATGATCGTTGCGGAGTTGCAGTAATACATTCTTTGTTGTGTAGAAACTTATCAGATATGCTTTATTTGTTTTTGTTTTTTTCTTTTTGTTTCCCCACATGATGATTACTGAAATGGTCATGTCTCTCTGATTTTTTTTGCATCTGTCCGAACATCTGTTACGGAAGTTAATGGAATATTAAATCCTATTTTGTGTGATTTTATTGCACTCCAGGCAAGAGACAAGAAATACAATGAATTCAATTTAACTGAGAGAAAAATGTAGCAATTTTCCCAGCGGATATTCTCGTGAAATATAAAATAATCTGACCAAAATGATGTTAATTTTAGAGAAATTACGTACCTGACTTTTAAAGCGAAAGTTAATCGCTTAGAGTTAGTACATAATACAAATACCTGAAATTAGGATGCTCCCCGCTGTTTAGCTATAGGTAACCCTCTAGAGGTTCTTAACCTTTTCAGCTTGTGGAACTCCTTAAATTCTGCATATATTGTCTCATGCCTCCTCAAAAAGACTTTTTATCCACAATGAAGAAGAAAAATTGGTCTCTCTGCACCACACAAATTCGATTTGCTTTATAAAAATAATCTTCCTGTCTTATTATCGTACCGAAATTAACCCCAAAGAATCTCAGAAAATAATTATTTGTTGCCTGCTGAAACTGTATAATAGTTTGCCTTTTTATCGTAGCATACCGCACCCACTGAAGAGTTAACCGGTTCACTAGCAGAAGCGCGCATACTCTTGGTTAAGAACCGTTGATGCAGTGAAATACTGCATCAACAGTTAGAGTTAGGTGTTGTGTAGAAACTTATCAGATGTTATCAGACTTAACCGGAACAGGAAGCTTTTCTTGGCTCACGCGCCTCACTCTGAAGTCTACCTCACATCTTTCATCACTTGTCTTCTCTCTCCATGCATTGTGGTTAGAGAAGACAAGTGATGAAAGATGTGAGGTAGAAGTTCGGGTATGAGGATAGATGCAGCATAAACACTAGTTGAACCAAGGTTAAGTTTTTGCAAAATCGGACCGGATTGTGCTTCAAGAACGAGTATGGTAGGAGAGAATCAAGGACACAAAACGCAATGAATGTAAATTCCAAAACAGGATTATCATTAATTGTTTCACGAAGAGCAATTGTTCAAAATTTCATTAAATATAATAACACCGGTATAAGTCCTTTTGACACTCACAACCATATATTTTGCAGCGTAAGCAACAGTGTTTTTTTTGCTCACTTGTAGGGATGATTAATTAAATAAAAGGAGAAAGACCCCACGAGAAAGATCAAACGATAAGTACATGGGTAAAATAAATCGGAATTTGTGCTAAGAGAACCAGTATGGACCTCAGGCGCTAATTGAGGGGAGAATGGATGGCTTAATCAATTAATATTTGGATTGAAAACCATGAATGAACGAATGAGTCAATGTTAAAATCTTTCGACCTAAAATTCATTTAGGTCTGGCTCTATGATGCCCTCATAATATAAATATTACCCTATCTGGACGTCTAGTAAACATGGTGGTTGGCTATTCTTCTGGCCATTAAATGGAAATTAGTCGGACAGTTAGTTGACACGAACGTTAACAAGAGATTAATGCGTTCGCAGTTGTTTTCATGTGGTGTAATATGTTTAGTAGGTGCTCCTACGAACCTGGCTTAATATTGCAGCATCTTACCCAAGGTTAACACTTAGACAAACACAATCTACGCCCGGGGTGGGATTCGAACCCGCGACCTTTGGGTTGCCAGGCCGGCACGTTATCCCGATCCGGCTACCCTGGATGGCTTCATAACCGTTAAACAGTTATTCAGGCTGGGCATTAGAGTAGTAAATGCAATACGGTGGAGTTGAAGTTTTTGTCGGCTTTAATTCATGTTTGCTTTTTTGATGTGGTGTACTATTCTGTTTTTAATGCATTATTCATTTGAACACCATTGTTACTGAATCCTCCAATTTCCCCTCATGTTTTAGGTGTCCATGACACCTCTCGCGCCCAAGGTTGTTACGGGAACCACCGCCTTGGGTGGTGGCCTAGTTGAAGATCGCGGAGCACCGCGAGGGGCTTTCGCCGGGAGCGCGCACCGTGAATAAGAAATGGGTCGCGGTCCGAGGAGCGATATCCTATAGCTTATGCTATCAAAAATACATTGAGGTTGCATACGGAACAGGATGCTTTTCTTGGCTCACGCGCCCAAGTCTGAAGTCTGCTCCTCTCAAGAGTTGACGCATCTCGGAGTGGCGGCCCACTTGGCGGCGGAGTTCTTGTATCCGTGGTGAAGTTGAATCGTTTTACGGAATGATGTTATGGTATATCATGAAAACGTCATGTTCCCACAAAACGTTCCCATTGACTTCCATGTCAAAGCGTGTGGAATCCCCAAGCATCGCGATGCATCGTCCGGAGTCATGCTAATACTATTTGTATACGAATAAATTCGATGTCATTTGTCTTGAACATCTCTCTCATTACTTGTCCTGCTCAACTCCGATTCAATGGTTGATTGCTGTATTAATGCTCCAAAAAGTGATTGAAATATTCCGTTAATATGACTGATGGAACAACAGACCGCATTTCCATGTTTAATTTTGCCAGTCACTTGCATTTGCACTCAATGGCTACACTAAAATTGATTTTTTGCATAAAAATAAAGCCAATTTTTCAATGTTGAATTTCGCTCAACTTTAATTTATTTATATGTTTGAATGAATGCATTCATGACTCAAGCTAAACTGATATTATTGTAACCTGAAATGAGTAAAATAATGGTGATTTGCTTGATCATGTGGAAAAATTAATTTTAAAATGTTATTTGCCTGTCAAATATAGAATTAAGAGGTGCCTTATAAAGAAATCTTTAAAACGTTATTTAAATGAATGGCTTTGAGTCCCTAATATGACATGAGTTTTGAGAGAACATCAAAGGAATTTTAAAATAATATATGAAATAATTATCTCCACATTATAAATATTTATATGTAAATGTTTTCGTTTCGATCAAATGGCATTAATTCCAACTTTCTTATCTCCCTCTCCCCATCTTCCTTTTCATTATTTCTTTTTCTCTTTTGGTGTCTATGAATGTATCCCTCTTCATTCACGCTCTTTGCTACTCTATCTCCCTTTTCATTTTCTCTTCTGTTCAATGTTTATTCGATTGATCTTGTATTCAATATTTCATTTAAATTGAATTCCTTTTATCACTCACCAATATTGACTATCGTGCCATACTACCTTGTTCTCTTGATCTTCCGTAATTACCCCAATCCTTCCGTAACATCCTTCTTGTAAAAAAATATATCCGAAATATGTGATCTTATGCTTAATGCACATCTACACTGAACGCTTGGACTTTACAATTATATCAACGTTTACCATTTCGCGCACGTTTACACCAATTTCCAACTTACGTGAACCACTAATATACTCACTACTCTCATAAACGTTCATATTGGTGGATGTTGTACACCTTTTTGCAATTACATTCTTGATTCTAATGGCACATACGAACGCTCACAACCGTATTGCATGCTTCGCTTGTACCTCATGCATGTAAACATGTCCTCTTTCATCTAATTCTCTCAATCATGCGCGAATATTTTTGTCTATTGATAAAATGGAATATGACTTGACGCGCTATTCATTCGTGAATTCACACAAATATTCTCTTGTTGACTAAACACTCTTTGCGTGATAACCTTGAACATTATTTTACCTCGGCTGTTTCCTCTCCATCCATCAACCGGTGCTGGCCTCTTCCATCCTTCATTCTTTCGCTGAATTTTCACCTAAACTGCCTTTCCTATTCTGTTTCCGTATCCCTCGCTTTGTTCTATCTGTTTCTCGCCCTTCTTTCGGGAATTTCTCTCTCCATCACCTTCTCCCTCCCTCTCGCCTTTTCTCTCCCTATACATCTCTCCGTTTCCCCCCGATCCCATGAGCAGCTGCAGCGGCGGCCGCCGTGGCAGCAGCGGCGGCGGCAGCGGAGTTCGGTTCTCGGGGGCCGGCGGGGGCGGACGGCGGCGGGGGCGGAGGCGCCGCGGGTGGGGGCGGAGGGGGACTGGTCACGTCGTCTGCAGCTGCGGTCCAGGCGGCAGCGGCGGCCGCGGCCGCATCCAGCCTGCTCAAAGCGGAAAGGGGCCGATTTAGACACGACCCGTACGGAAGGTATGCGGCTAAACTGCCGCTATAGATTTGGAGTAGAAGTGGAGTGCGGCGGGGGCGGGGGGTGGGAAATGGGGGTAGGAGTGGTGGAGGGCTCAAAAGGGAGGAGGGGAGGGTGGAGGGAGGAAGTGCGTGGACGTGAAGATGGACGCATTAAGAGGAAGGGGAAGGAGAATCAAGGTGAATCCGGATGGGTGGAAAAAAAATCACTTAAGAGACCAATTCTCATAATAATACCCACATTAATACCATTAATAAATGCATATAAAAAGAGAAAAACGCGCAGAAATAAAAATATAAAGTATATTTATAATTAATACCTAATTACTAGAGTCATTGCTTGTAAAATCAAACATGTTTACAGAGTTATGTCTCCTTTTCTCTTTGCCAATTAATAACTGCTTATTTGGAACGTGTTCTGGTACCGACAAACACGTTCTCACTCAAAGATGGCTATGCAGCAGAAATAAATATTGAATAATGTATAAATTGCAACTTAAAACTAATTAAAGCAAGCGCATTAAGTAACAGTAGCTGTCACGCGTGCATGCAGCTTGCGTGGGCTTAATTTTTATTCGATTATGATTTCACTCAAAATATGTCTTGACGCAAACGAAACCTTTTGCTTCTCTTGTCGTAATGATATCTTGGAGAAACTAATTACATTGAAGCTATAGCTTAAAAAGCTAGTAATTATTATGTTTCAGAAATCATCTATCGTCTATTAATTCGATCATAGTTTTTTTCCCTGACAAATCAATCATTTTTCCCTCAGTCATTATTGTTTTTTTCGCGAATCGGATTACTCCATAACAATTTTGCTCAATGTCGTCATTTTGGCGTGGAATCTGTCCTTCAGAAAGAAATTGTCTTCACTCTTCATATTTTCCAAAACTCTCAGATGTAATTTCATGCATCCATGTCCACACTGCACAATCGAACTTTTTAAAAAAAGTATCTTGTTTTAAACGATGAAAATCCACATTATCCTACTTTATAAATGTTTTCAATGTTTTTAATTGTCTAAAATGCATTTAACTCCGTATCAGACTGATAAATGTGTTGTTATTTACATTATGAAGCCTAATGATGTACCTATTGGTCGTTTGATCTGAAGCCAGGATTTGAAATCCTTTCTCTTTCTGTCCGATTGCCCGCTTTACGGAAACTCGAGTCGGGCTTCTTTTAAAAAAATATATTTCTGTCTGCCGGCACACTTTTCCGGCGTAAAAATAAATCTTTGTTTCATTTAATCTTGTTTTCAGTTTCAAACTGTAAACATTCAGCAATGCTCTAGCTAAAACGAACATCGATACGAAACATCGGGTAGCATGTCACAATGACTAATCACTCTGGGAGTGTCGACTCTTGTTAATTTCGTCACTGTGGGAAATAAAATAATTTCGAATTCGGTGTCCTCTATCTGCCTAAAATGTAACATACGGTCCACCGTTCGAAGACCCAAGTGAAGCTTCATTCCTGCACGGGCTTTGGCTAACCATTTGGATCATTGCCTCCTTGGTCCGGCACGCGAAGAAAGGGAAACGATTATCGCTCTACCTGTCGTGATCCTCTTTTGCTCACAAACTACTGAACGAATGAAGATTTTAATGTAGGAGGTACAAATCTATTTCACTGAAAAAAACCTTTGGGTCATGATTATTTCACTTTTTTATTTTTTACTTATTTAATTGCAACGATAAGTGAAAGGCTGAGCGCCGAAGTATGTATCAGAAACACCCTCGGTCGGTGATCAATTAAATTGAAACCGATCGGGAAGAATTTAAGTTGCTATGGCTATTACAAATGGTAAAGAAGGCGAAAACTAGCCGCATAATTTACCTAAAATGTACATGAATATAATATATATATTTTTTAAGTTAATCTAAGAAGTGTTTTTGGCTCAGCAACAATCGAATTAATCAATTAAACTGTTGATCTGCGATATGAGGCGAAGCTAAAGTCAATTATGTAGTATTTGGAATCATAACTCGCTCAATATGCACCAATGGAGTATTATCTATTATCTTAAATCTCTTAATCATTCTACTCTAAGAGATCTTTGTCGTGACGTGTGTGTACTCTTCACATTGCCAAAACCAGGGAACAATTATTTAAATTTATTTATATTTAAATTGGCTAGTTTTTTAGACAATATATTAATATCATAAAATATAAATGCATGTCACAAAATAAAAATTTATAATATTAATTCACTTTCTATATGAATGTAGATTCCATAGCGTTTCAGTCATGCTAAATGACCTTAGACTGCTTTAATGGGCTATTTTTAATATTAAAGGTAGACATTTCCCCAACAGAGTAAGTGTTGAATAGTTTGATTATTATCTTGAGCGTTAGTCGTCAGTTTAGATTGTGCTTAGATGCGTTGCTTCAGGACGCGTTGTAGGTTCGTCGGCAAATGGATGTTGAGACTCAATTCTTATTGTTTGGAGTGAAAATTACTCTACTTTTGTTTATGGTAGCCATTTGGTATGGTTTTAAAGAGGTGATGTAATCGTCGATTAATGGATTCTTAATATAAAGATAAACGTGGGACCACTTTTGGATAGGGAGCCTTGTCTTTTCACGTGGACGCTTCGCCCTTGGGAAATCCCGGAATAATAAGGGTCGCTGTTGTAATGTATGTCCTCGTAATTAAAACCGGAGTAGTTTTGAACGTGAAGACTTCTTCTGTGTTCACACGAACGAAACTTCTTTGATAGTGATATTGAAATTTTCTCAATGCATTGAACGCACTTCAGCTCCACTATCAACCGTGTTCATTTGAAACACTAAAACAGACTCTGTACCTACGGAATTTAGGCTCCACCCGGTTCATATTTAAGCTATCAGTAGCTCTTAATCTCTTCTAAGAACGTGGCGTCTCGTTTCACGTTTTTAAATATTTTGGGTGCGAAGGTACGCGTGTTTAGACTTGAAATGGGCTGTGCGGGAGGTTTACAATTTTTCATAAAAAGGAATACCTTGTTTCGGGGGAATCGCATTCTTTTGGACCATTGTAAGTATGACGATTTGATGTTGACGACAGTTTGTTATTCTATCATGTATGGTGATGCCATCTTCGGCAATCCGCGTGGGCGCAATTTTTGTCCTCCTTAAGTGATCCTATTACGGGTTGAACGCTAGAATTTACCCCAAACTTTTTTCGAGCCTATGACTTGAATGCCACTCTAATGGCCATGCGAAGCTAAAAATTTGAACTGAAACCTTTTTTCCGTTGGCTTCGAAACAAATTTCTATGGCTTATTGAATTCACCTTTGTTGCCTCTTCCTTTTTGTTTATATATTTGGTGCACGGGTAATTCATGATATTTTTCAACGGTGCTTTACAGGCAAGTGGAAAAACTTTCATTCATTTAAGTACGCCCTGGCCTTCTTTTCGTGTTGGCGACTCTTTGCGATATAGAACCCGTTCTTTTCTCTGCAAAGGTTCAATTGACGTACCGTTGCTTGCGGTAATGGATTAGGATCCCCCGCAGATTATCTTTGTGTCGAATAAAAAGTCGCCGAAATTTTTAAGGGTAAAGATTTTTATCATTGTGGTTATTAGTGTTTTATCTCGATATTTCGTCTCTTTCTTGTACAACGATTTTCTCTACTAATATTTTCCGCTTATCAGTGGAGGGAAACTCAGGGTTAGACCCCTGTTACTTGCACTGTGATGATTGTTGATAATGCTTGATGCATGGAAAGGCCAGTTTTCCTCATGAGCTATTGAGGTTACTTGGCTCACAGTTAAATCAATATGCACAGTTCTTGTGTTTCTTTTTAATGTTTACAAAATCGATTAGTGAAAAGTTAAGCGTGCTTCCTATTTCAAATGATGCAGTTCATAAATTGTACCCTTAAATGTCAGCGTACTTGCTACAATGGCTGCTCTCATTCCGTCTATATCGCTTTAGACCTGTGCTTTCTGACGTAAGTTGCTTTCGCTTGTCTATTATTTAATTCTCGTTTACCTCACGGCAAGTTTTGCGCACAATTTTCGTAGATTAATGAGCGTCTATATTAGTGAGAACGACAAACCATTATCTGACGATGCTGGCACCATAAAACATCTGTTGATTCCCTTCTTGAAGTGTTACTTTAAAATTGCAGTTTGAACTCACGCAAATTTTAAACACATGCTCGAATATATACCAGGATCATGGACAGGTATAAATATAAGGCTTAGCGTAGTGTATCTCTGTCTGTGACAAGATGAACCGTCAACACTTTGTGAATAAAAGGAAGGACAGCATGTTTTGCGACTCAAAACGTGTGTTCACATGACCTTAGTGCTAGGGTGTCCGGGCGTTCATGGTCCGCTTGGAGTTTCACGCCTTTCACTTCAATAGAGAGCGGTAGACTTGGTATTCCTCAAAATCGGGGTGCTTGAGGTGTAATCCAAACTCATACCATGCCCTTCGACATATCGAATTCTTCTGTTGAAATCGCGATTTTCCTAGGTGTAAGCTTCCTCTCACATTTATTTAAAAAACGAAATAAAACAATCGATGTGTTGACTGACTGATAATTTTACAACATTAACTTCTTCTCCTAAACTAAAATATGCCGTCATTCACTAAATGTATCTCATAATACGCATCCTAAGCAATTTTTTAAATGCAACACCTTTCACTATCGCGCATGTTTATTTGAAAAAGAAAATAATCATAGTAAAATCATTCAAATCCGTTGGTAAATATTATATTCTAAGGGGATATTTTTCGAAGATATCGGTTACGGGTACTAAAGACCCTTTATATCCTTTAATTAACAGATAAAATATGACAGTGGGCGGGTACCAATAGGAAGTGCTTGCTGTTTGTGTGCGTGGGTGTGTGAGTGCGTGTCTGTGCGTGCGTGTGCCATGGCTGGGGGTGTGGAGGTCCGTGGGCACGCCCGGGGGTCGACGACCCCCGCTTCTTGTTTCGCTTCCTGGGGCGTACTCGTGTGCGCTCACGATTCTGTCATCCGTTTCCCTTCCACGTCTTGAGTAACCTTCTTCATTGTGTATAGTTAGTTCTCAAAACGACCAAAGTTTTCAAATACCTACGACATTCAAAAGAGAATGTACATATACATATATATATATATATATTATGGTAGAAAATATTTCTGTGTATTTCATAATTTGCTTATTCATAAATTATGTGTGAATATAATAACTCAAAAGTTTATATCTTAAATTAAAATGAATATTTTAAATATAAAAAAATTGACCTTTATGTAACAACTAGAATAGTCTTTAAAAACATTTGATCCCATCCATTGCATTTTCATTTGCTTCTACATATCATTCAAAAACTTGGCATATGGTCAAAATGTTTGTAAAATGTAAAATTAAAATATGCTAATTAGATTTGTAAGATAAATTGATGTGTCAACTTTTACTAAAGATTAATAACGTAATGAAAGGTGTGGTGCTGGTTGATAATAACATATATCTGCATAAACGGTGTTGTTGTAATGATTCCTGTAACTCTCGGTGTCTTATTATTGCGTGTAATAAATGTGCGTAATGAAACTCTAACCCTGAAATATTATTTAAAAAGAGAAAATCGTAAATTTACCCAAAAAAACGAGGGCGGAAACCAGCCGCGCAACCTTTTCGTGTTGCCTGGCTGCTGCGGAAGCCAAACTGCAAAACAAAACATACCTCTAATCAGCAGACTGAAGAGTCGAACTTATAAACTAGTAGTGGGTAGTGGAAGTCCACATTTCTAACTTGTTTATTTAAACCTAGAAATAAGTAAAATCACAAGCAACCTAAAAAAACAAAAAAATAACCAACATTTTTTTACCTCGTAGTGGTTAAGTTTTCTAATGACATGAACCAAGAATGTTTGATACTACTTTTATATGACGTCAAATCGATTGTTTTCGATTACTCTGTATATTTTTTAATATAAATTTATTAATGCCATACATTTGGAGTTTTTCAGCTGACGGTGTTACTCCTGGCGGAGTTGTTAATCCAATCGCTTATGAAAGTAGAGTGCAGAGTTCAAGAGGATAAGATGTGTGAAGAAGGCATTTTAATTATCATTTCCATCTAATGAATTCAGATGGATATTCGTCCAATCGTGGATATCCTTAATTTACGGGATCACTGTTCAATAAATCTAAACCCCTTATGTTTATCCTTCTCCTGCTGATCCTTATATATAAGGATTCCAATAATGGGCAAGTATTTTTCAGACATAAAATTTGACATTATTGATTGTCAAATTCGAAACGAGTGCCCAGCAAAATGATCTTAACCTTGTATTACCATTGAGTCCATCTTCTTACATATTTCAATCCCATGCCTCAGTGTCCTCCATCTGACTCGAGAAAAAAATTGTGTCCGTAAACTACTGGAAATCCCATAGAGTCCATACCTTCCATTTCCAAATCTAATTGTAAAATGTTGTCATGGTATGATGACCTGCTTCGCCTTCTTTGATACCGGTAAGAATGAAAGCCGGTGCAGAATATTTAACTATGATTGGTCAAGGAGGGGAAAGAATTCCCTCTTTTGTCAAAGGTATGTCTTAGGAGAGTGACTGAGTGATTCATAAATATAACATATCTGATGCGCGATATAGGCATATCTGTGTCTAAATCAAAATGAAAGGTTAGAGTACTCCACTAATCTATTGCGAAAATTGTACAGAAAAGATCATCAGTATGTCTGCTGATCTTCACCCCTTGCTACACTATTAGGGTATCGCGCAGAATTACATGTAGTAGATCTCTATAATATGATAAATTGCCAACACTTAAATGGGCCTAAAATGTGAGTCCTTGTCTATCCTGAGAACTAATAGATTTTCAATTTACAACAAGTTTGACCGAGTTCAATTTCAACCAAACTTTTTATCTACATAAAATGTTTAACCCTCCATTTGTGACAGATAATAGTATTTAGTTATTTCATTCTAGTAGCATATTATTTTCTTTCTTGCAAGTATTACATCCTCATGGTTAATATTTTGTTACTTGTAAGGAACAAGAGATATCACCAAAGGAATTTTCAGCATTATCCTTTCCCAGATATTGCATATTATCACATGCTTTTACATGCGAATATATAAAATACAAAATTGGAAAAGTAGCTAATAGAGTGTAAAGAAATCAGAGCATAGAGCCGATGGTTTTCCTTGCCTTCTTTTATGCATATTTCTCGCATACTAATTTTATAAATTGAGGCAAGTGTCTTTGGATACAGTTTACTACCGAGGATATAGCGTGTTACTTTTGAGCCAAACACTATACGCTTCTACAGTCACATCACTTGCGATTTTACCTATGCCAAGAAAACTGCATCGCTAAGATTCAGTGCCGTTACGGTCGTAATATTCAACGCTCTTCGGCAAAAATGATTCCGCCCCTTTAGACGAATCTTTAATTTCAACTCTTCTGCAGGGAATCTAGGTAACAGTAGAGATCAAAATGAAGGTTGCCAATCAATTCAAATCAATTTACCCGCGGAAATCTGATTTTTACAATTTAAATGGATTAATTGAAGTCTAAGTGGTTCATTATTCAACTTAGATATTACAAAAGTCAGCCATGGTTGACATCATTTGTTCGGTCGATACTATGCACACAATCTCTACGTGAAGTCAGGATATCGTTACCGAAAGTAATGATGAATTCAGAGTCTCGCAGTAATTTATTATGAATCAGAATTAATTGCACAAATGGTAGAAGCGTAAGCAACTGAATGACACGGACTGACTGCCTGACCGTATCGACTGACTGACTGCTGTTCTTGGAACGACCGCTAGGCGTAGCATTCAGAAAGACGGGATGACTGTGTTCCTGTTTTGTCTCTCGTCCCAGTCTCTCCTCAAGGTGTAAGCCTCTTCTGTCACTTTATTTCCAGAAAACAAATGAGCGCTGACTTACGTAAAAATCATTATAGCGTGAACATCGTAATTTTTTACCGATAAATTTTGTGGCAAATACGATATTAATGCCGAAACGTGAGCATCAATGAAAATACATGAAATTTAATTGCCTGGTTTGTGAGGTGCAAGGGTAGAGGATGGAGCAGCCAAGAATGGCAAGAAAGAAATTAGGTGGGGTTAGGGACAGGGTTAGCGTAACTAATACCGACGCTAGGTTTCTGCCACCTTCCCTCCTTTTCCTGATAATTCCTACCCTAATCCAATGACTCGTCTTTCCTAAATGGTTTTGATGGCCTTGTATGCTGGTCACCTCCCTTGAACAACTACTAAACTAAGTAACATTATTTTAATGTAGGATGTAGACACAGGCAAAATCAAGTGGAATATATCTCATTTTTCTAAATATTCCATATATTTTTAACAGTACGAATCAGCATAAATAAGCGTTGAACCAATATTAGCTCTTTAGTTGTGTTTGTTTATGTGTCAGCCACATAAAGTTGTTTCCGGAGTCCATCGTAAGTGTCGCCTCGATATGCCCCTTAACTGTCTCGTGCAAATTCATAATTTTACTTTTTGTCCTCTCATCACGGATTGTTTTCACAGCACCACATGAAATTTTTATGCCCTAATTTCTCCAGTCCGTTTCCCTGACCTGCTTAAAAGTTACCTCTGACCCCGATTGCGGTATTCTCTCATTGAAGAGCGCTCGAGATACCAGTCTTCTGCAGTGAATGTAGTTGTTAACTGTAGCTTTCGGAGCAATACTCGGAGTTTTCGGAATAAATGGCGGAATAAACATACTCATCTGCATTAAAAGCAGATTTGAGTTCCGTAACATTCTGCTTACCACTCAATTTGAAAATCAATGAAACGTTGATAAAAAGTAATTTCGCTAACATTGTTGGATACAATACCACATGTACTGTCATAGTTTCAAAGTGCATATGATCAATCTTCTTTTCTACCAAAATGCCCACTTCTACCGACAGACAGTGTTTGATGTCCTTGATAGAAATATCCACTTTGAAGCTAAATGTTTTGTAATAAGTCCTCTATTAATCTATGAGGAGCGTGGGCCAAATTACATGCACTTATTGTTCAGCATTTTACCGTCTACAGCTTACTTATTACGTGATTTTTCCAAGAAAGATTGACAAAAGTTAAAACATTATGTTTTATCAGCTTTAGTAAATATTGATATTCCGTGATCCCCATTCTTAGGTTCGTAAAATTGGGAAATGGATGTTCACACCTCTCTTTGTCTTTTTCGAATATTCCAACCTGCTGGGTGTTCGCTCACGATGTGACCAAGGGGACTGACTCTTCGGAGGAAACAGCAGACTACTGAGTGTTATTTGTGGCCATTTGGTTAAGCCCACTCAATCCTCCTTTATACTTCTCATGTTCCCAAATGTAGACCCCTTTACTATTTTCCTCTACCACCACCGTTATTCTCGATGGACTTCAGCCTTTGGTTTGATAAGGATAGGGAATAACCTTAGAGTATAGAACAGTGAAGCTAGAGTTTTCAAATCAGTTTCGATAATGATCAATTTACTGTAAAAATTATTTAAGCAAACGTTATCCCTGAACTAGAAGTCAGAGTCATCATCAGTTTCATCATTAGTTATCACATCTAAGAATGGTTTGACGCAGCTCTACACTAGATTCCAGGTAATTGTCGACTTGTATTTTAGGTAATCCAACAGCTAAGGCTATTGCACCATCTAACCCTTAAACATAAAGTTCTTAAACTCTAGACGATCACTGGCTACCACGGCCGGGCTTTCCTTTGCATCTCTCCATTTTTTTTCTAAACGACTGTCTTCATGAAATCATCATACCTCAAAATACAACCGATAATGTGACTTCCCTTCAGTTTACCACACTTCTGCTTTTTCTCTCTCCTCTTAGAACGCCCTCGTTAGTTGTTCGGTCCATTCGTTTAGTCTTCGTCATTCTTCTGTGATATTACATTTATTTTAAATTCTTCCATTCAGGATAGGCACGTTATATGCTCAGCTGATTTGTTTTAACTTTTGGTTAGCCGAAAGTTTGTGAGCCTTACATTTGTTACCATTCATTATTTAAATTAGACATTTTCATTGGAAAAAATTTCTGCGAACTTGACATGAAAGGAGAGCTTTTTTTACTTGTTCCTTGGCCTAAAAGCTTGATACTTTCTAAGGAGACTTTCCGACTTCTTTTTGTGGAATTTTTTCGTGTTAGGAAATAAGGTAAATACACTGAAATTCCACATAAAATATTTACTTAACGACCCGGGTTTCGCCGCTACGTAGCATCATCAGGTGATGATTGGGTTCCAGCATCATCACCAGATGATTCTGCGCAGTGGAGAAACACGGGTCGTTTAATAAATATTTTATGTAGAATTGCTGTGTATTTACCTTATTTCCTAACTAAAAGCTTGAATATTGATTTTTAGTTAAAACTCGACTCACTTACAACATTACTCGTGAACGCATTACTGATTTATTCTTCTTTGGCTTATTTGGCACTCATTTATGCCCTACAGCCTAATTTCAGTAGTCTTGACGCTCTTCTTATATCAGCATCCAGCATATACTGAAGCGTTTATTTTACACTCGCACTTAAAGCTAAATAACGGCTGGTGTTAGACCATTCGAATGCTGAAGGTTTCAGGGCCACTTTAAAAGTTTTCCTTTATGTTAGCTGCATAAACCTTCTTAAGATTCACGCTCCAAGGCGATGGATGGCCTCTGAAATTTTTTATGAGCTTGTCTCAAGCTTTTTACGCGGACCGTTCTGCCTCTCTCAGTGGACACATTTTCTCCAGAATAGTCTTCGCATGTGACTCTCTTAAATTTCCTCGTTTATCGTTTCCATTCTAGGAGTTTGTGGTTCCAAATATTTACATTGCGGACGCATTGATTTGCTAGCTCCGATTTCCATATTTAAAGATGGTGCTCTTGCTGAATCATTGCCCAGGTGTTGTATTATCGCTCTTTTCATGTATTCAGAGTTATTACTATTTTATCAAAACTCTACCCGAGACATGGAGATCTAAAACATAGGGACTACCCAGTTATAGGCTTGGATAAGTTGAGGAGGGTTAGATGCGCGTCCTTCGAATGAATCCCTAGTGATTGCTAATACCCCTTTTTATTGGATCCAATAAATTTCAAAATTTATAGCAAGGCCAATTGCCGACTTTATGTTCAATGGAAATAGCCACTGTTTCGTTTTACACGATTCATTCGTTTGTTTACATAAACGATGGCTATTCTAGACTGAATACATCATTTTACGATACCATCATTTTACATTGGTAACAAAGGATTTCTTTTGGACACAAAATATCCAGTTACTCGGGTTAAACAGCTTCACTTACATTCGAAATTTATATTTTCTGAAACCTAGCGATCATTGATCCACATTGTTCCTACTTTTTAAATGGGGATTTGTGTGAGAAACAAAGAGAGTAATTACACTGCACAGACTTGAAAACTCTACACTCGTAATTGATGACGAGTAGCTGCGTACCGTATCAATCCTGCAATAAAGTACAAGAGCGAGCTGCAAACGAGTTGTTCCTACTATTGTAGGAGCAACTCGTTTGTAGCTAACTTCTCGAAATCAAGAATAGGCTTCATCCTATATATATTTTCACATTTACTTTGCCGTCTTATTACCCATTTCGATTTTGATGGCAGTCATTTCTAGGAGGAATATTGAAGTTCACCTGCCTGCCACACTACTTTCTTTCCAAGTTTGTCTTGTAGCATTGGACATCTCACACTCCACTCTGTCTTTAAGGAAAACAAACTTCATCTGCACTAGTTTATACTCTCATTCCAAGATATCTGGATACGATTTTCATTCCATTCATAACCTCCGTTAAGCATAAGTCATTCTTTCTCACGAGAAACCTCAAAGAAAGCAGCATGGGGGTGAAGTATTCTGCTATTCCACTGCTCCTATTTCTCTGTCTCTCATTTTCTGTGTTTCGGCAAGATTTTCATTCCAACTTTACCTCTCTTTTAGCAAACCAGTGTTGCGGAGCGTTAAAATCCAGGTCATCGTCCTATTGATTCAACTTCAAGCATTGGTGTCTTTGACCAAAACACGTCCGTCAAAGCATTATCTATCGTCGGTAGCATATGCGACACTTTTCCCTCTATTTTTTCTCCTTTATACGGATGCATCTTCCGTACGGGCCTTCATACTTTCATATATTCATGTTGTTCAAAATTCTTATTCTCTTCCTCTCCTTCCAAATAGTGACACAATATCTTTCTATCCACCCAACTTTCTTTCAGCACAGATTTCACTTCTTAGTATCTTTTAACTTTATTTACCATTACCATTTTTACCTTTATTTGCTCTAAATATTCCACATACAGCTCTTAATAATCTAACACTTCTTTACTTTCCTTCCTTTCCTCCCAGGTTTTTTTCCTCCTTATCCACTTCCGAGCCTTATTTAAGCCCTCCAAGCCTTATTTAATAACTTAAACCCAAAGCAGATTCAAGACACTAATTTTTTCCGCTCTGTTAACCATATAATTCTTTGCCTTTTTCTTTCTTCAGCTATCTCATGTGATGCACAGAAATTATTTTTTGAGTGAGAGGTTCAGAAGAGAGCCAACGTTTTCTTCAAACATTTACTCTTCACCCGAGAAGCGCTTTTTGGAGTGGATGCGCTTTGTGGATTTTCCTATCCAAATATTCAGCTTCCTTCCAAATATTCTTTCCTGGCTCGCTTACCGAAGTAATGTCTGTTCTTAAGCATCAATCTCTGGATCTTAGAAGTCAGCAAATTGCCATTACATCTTCCTTTCTAATTCTATAAGGAAATAGGATAAACCAATGACACGATATGAATATACTTACGTCCAATCATGGGTAGTTAACTTTGACGACTATTCCAATATCAACGATAGTCTATCAATTAAATGTTTTCTTTGCATCTGATGCTTTTACCCAAAGTTTAGACAATAGAAAATAATTTCCCGGAATAAAGAATCTCATATGTTGAAGATTATCGATAGTGTACATGCGGAGAGGGTACTATGGAAATTTTCCGCATTCCAGCCGTGGTTCCGGAATCCAAGAACTCCTAAAGTTGGTATTTGATACTCCGAAGAAAAAATCCAAAGAATCCATCCAAAAAATTCAAGGTAGTTATTGACCATGAAATGGAAACTTCAGAAATTCCTCCCATTTGGTGGCCCGTCCCAATGCATGCATGAATAAGGCGCACTCCGTTCAGGAACCCTACATTCTCTGAAATTTCGCAGTTATCCACGTCGTACAGTCGACTCGGGCGCATTTCCATAATCTGAAGCTGATTTTTAAAATTTTTCTTCCGAGTCCCGAAGTCCAAAAGAAAAATCTATCGCTCAACTTAGTATAAATGAACCAGACAGACAATTTTCTATTCACGTGCTAGTTACAGGCATAAAGACGTTCTCCTGCATTACACCCTTTCAAAATTTAACCATTAGAAAGTAATTTTACCCCTCAGCTGCGTCTTTTAGCTTGGATTAAATTAATGTGTGTATGTCCTTGGAGCTGTAATCGTGATAAGGTAAACTGAGTCAAATGATGCTAAAATTGCACATTGTATTCCACAATTGCATTACTCCCTTTTCAATGACGATGGAAAAAATGTCTTCATAATTCCACTTACTGTGGCTCTGTAAAGGTGCTTCTGCCATCCGTTCCTTTTAAGATTTCGAAACCTAACTTAAATTACATTTCAATTAAAAATATGTTGTCATTTTTTAACATGAATTTCATCATACAGGTTGTAATCCTCAGGTATCCGATACAGAACTCAGTTTTCCATACAGTGCATTTTCACAACCATTCAGCAAGGATGGAACACTTCAACAAGTTCAGGTGTTGTGATTAGGAAGACTTCATGTATCGTAACTAGTTCTTGATATCCAAAGAATATAGTTTTCTTGAGTAACCCATATTCACAAATGGGATGAAATTGACAGAGATAAAATAGTGTGCCACGCGCAGCGTTTTTGCAAGCAGAAGCATTTACAACGAACTGTTTAAATTTCTTCATGGCCGTAGTTCTAGCAGTACCTGAAGGTAAGGAAAACTAGCGATAGTGAAATGAACGATACTAATTTCAGAAGTATGCAAATACATTAAGAATTAAGGCATTATGAGGAGTGGGATAAACTTTTAGCAATTTATGTTGGTCTTATATCGTGTTGTAGAGGAATTGAGCTCTCAGTGCACTGGTTATGTAATTTTTATTTTATTAAGTGTGATACAAGCATTCAAATCTTCAGTATGGTTTTTAAGTCACGCATATTTCAAAAATTTTCACGTTCACAAAAGCCAGATAGCCACATTTTTCCCAAATTCTGGTGAAAAATGTGTGGCACTTATTTTTGATGGATTGATATAAATTACTAAAAATAAGAAAGATCGCTAATTATGTGCTTTACCAAAACCAATCCACCCCGTTTGTTAGATATTGACTGGGAGCAAATAACCTCGAACGTGGGAGGAACAGAAATGAATTGTGAAAGGACCGCGGTGGGAAAGTTTTAAACACGCTACCATTTCCAACAGTAATAAACCAATCGTTTTTATAAAGTAATGAATGAAGTACATGAGAGGAATTATTGGACACCGTACAATTTTGCATGAATTATACCCAAGACAGTAAAGTACTCACTTAAAGCATTCAGTTTGTTTGTAAGAAAGACATTTACACATTATTCCTTAAGTTTAATGTATTGGTAAATTATTGTTTTGACTTTTGCGTCTCTGATTCGTTTTCAATCAGACATGCCTGATGTGACGTCTCGCGTTCCTAGTGCGGAGAGGAGATTGAAAACTCAGTCATATTATATGCGCAATTATCAGGAATCATATTTTATTTGTTTGATGAAAAGGCTTCATACACGCATATGCATTTGAAAAACAAAACGTCAGGCCTCGCTCCTAGGGCAAGCATTTGAGACCCTTGGTTCATGGCGAACAATGCACAAGAAACAGGATATGCTTCATCCCTCTCCCTATCATCCCTCTCTCTTACGCGCGCCCATAATTTTACGCCTTACTTTCCCTCCCCTCTTTATCCTTACCTCTGTTGTTCCAAGTCGTTGCGGATTCCTTGCAATCCCAATGATTCCTTTCTCCATTTGCCTCGACTGTCCCCTTTATCCTCCGCGCTCTCTCCTCCCCTTTGAGGCCATCCAATCCTCGCCGCTCCGATCTCTCAGTCCCTCCCCTTTCACCCCCTCCCCCACTCACTCCCAAAGCTTACATCCCCTCCCGCCATCTCCCTCCCGGGGGCCTCTCTTTTCCGCCCCCGCCGTTCTACCGGCGGCGCCCCATTCAATCCCTCTCTCGCTCTCCATTCACTTTTACTTTTCCTCAACTGGACCTAGAATCCTATTTCCCCCTTAGAAATCGTTGTTCCCTCTCTCATATTCAAACTCTGTTGAATTCCTTTCGACCCTCAACGCCGCCGAAGAGTATTGCTCAATGCGCCAGTTTATTTTTGCTCATTTTTTTCGGGGGAGAAAAGTAAAAACTGTCCCCTTCCTTTCTCTCTTCCATTGGCTTCGCCGTCCCATGAGAAAGAGATTTGTCGAGGGGGAAAATAGTATTGCGGAGGAAGGACCTTCACGAGTAACTTCCTTAAGTTCATGGAGGTTAAATTCGAATTCATTTGATACGTTGATCCAACCGCTGTATTAGCCGTCTTTAGGATGTCGACAATATTCACAAAGACCCAGGTAAATCAATGCCTTGGTGATAGTAAGTTGTTTGCTCACTCATATTTAAATAGAAAATTATTTTTAGTAACGCATTTAACCAGCCAATAATGATAAAGCTACGATAAACTTGCATAAAAACTACCAAAAACATTCACTCAAATTTTGATTTCGAGTAGGTAACTATCACTTTAAAAATCATTTCATATTTTACGCTTTCATAGTAAATCGTCAAAGAAAAAGTTTCTGAATCAGGGTGCAAAAGTGAAAAGTCTATCAACTTCGGTTCGTAATGCACGAAAAAAGGAATACAGCATGACTTTCTATCAGGACCTTTGAACTGATTCGTCGTCGGCAGGACTCGTTGCCTTGGCATAAATAGGTTTTCGGTGGCTTAAGTGCTGCTGTCCTATCCCGATGGTTCTCGGCGAAGGTAGAAATTTGCTTTGGAATACCTTGCCATCCTGAGAGGAAGGTAGTGAAGTTAGTACTCTGTCTGTCGGAAGACACCTTGGGCACTTAGGTACTTTTCGTTTGGAAGAGATCACATGGTCGTTACCGGGTTTCTCTCTCGTATATATCAGCTTCATCAGCTTATGCTAATGCTGCAGTATACTTCTGCTCTCCGTCGGCTCGCCATAAATGCCGCTGATTATAATACAGAAATTAAATAGGAACGTATTTATCGTCAAAGAATTAAAATTAACTGTATTGTCGCTCAAATTCATTAATTAAAATTCCACTTACAGCAATATTTTACTCCTGTATATTTATTTTGTTCTTATGGTTTTAAATCTTCGTAAAAGTTGGACTAACGCTGGTATGCTATATTTACTTTATCATTTAAACTTTAAAACTAGGAGGAAAATACAACGCATTACGAGTGTCCCTCTCTAAATATTATAGTGATATAATATATAATCAATACATATTTATTCAGCTACCCTAAAGTGTCAAAATCAGTATCCTAGAGTCACAAATATTTTGCAATCAACACTCTACAGTTCAGGCCATATTATAGACTATTATTCAATTGGTAGAATCTGCTAAGTTTTGGCTCTTCTGATCTGATACTTAGTCTTAAGTTGTAGCTTAATGGCATTAGTTATCTCTCTTTCTTCGGGCCCTTTTACTCTTCTTAAGTCATCAAGGTGCCGAAGTTATTTCCCCTTCAAATGGAAATTATGAAAAGCATTTGATGAAACCAATAAATATGCCCAAGTTCTTGGGTTTCACACAAGCCACTGATTTTTTCGGAAAAGCTGCAATGATAAAAACATTATGATACAGTAAATAAATTATCACCAATACTATTATCAACAGTCCAAGCGAAGTGTCATGATACCTATGTTTTAAACTCAACACCAACATGCTCCTTGGATGCCATCCTTTTTCAATTTGTATACGAATATGCTGATGCCAAAAATTCTCTCTCTGCATGGAGAATTCGGTAACGTACGTGCTAAGGTAACTTCTCTGTTTTTGGTGCGGATAAATAGCTCAAACTTACACACATATAAGCAATGGGGATTGTTTGTAAGAGATTTTTTTATGCGAGGAAACAGACGAGGATTTTCAATTGCCACAACAAAAGCCTTTGGTTCTCTGTAAGTCTCCTTTTCACCCTTCTTCACCGGCTTCTGCGAATTTCTGAGAAAATTCTTTGACCTTAATCAAATGGAAATTTTCTTTTCTGGAACCTGCCTCTTTTAATTATCATGAGGAACTGAAAGATTCATTTTAATCGTCTCCTAATTAAAACTTTAGGTCCATTGTTATTCAAACAATGACCGCATTATAAAATTTTACTTCAACAAAAATTAATGACTTAAAATTTCACTTGGGTGTTCACACAGCGCAGATTTATGCTAGCCATGTTAGCTATCGATGTCAACCCGAATGGTCTTGCCAAAGGATTTTTACTATCTCGAAAAAAACGCCCCGCAATTTTCATAATTTTCTAAGACGAACGTAAAGCAAGGCCAATGATTCCCTATTATGCTTGAATGTTACCGCCTTTGAACATTGGCGCTAAGTAGCAGTGAGTGCTGTGTGCTCGACAAATATAACAATCATAGCATAAAATAAATAGATGAAATTTCCTAGCCCTCCCTCATTATATTAGTAGTAGTGCGAAATGGCCTTGGCTGTCGAAGTACCCTAAACCAAAACCGAACCTAATAATGAATCTATCTTTCAATTACGTTTTCCCCATAATAACATTCACCCATCAGGTGTTCATAAATATTTAAATTAGCTAGCTAGAAGTATCAATATGCACGTCAACTGAATGGTTTGGAGTCCATTTCATTTGGGAATACCCTATTTCCATGCACTTTAGATGATGAAGGGCACAAGATACAGTACATTTTATAATGGAGCGCACGGAGACGCTACTGGTCGAGGTATTAGCCCAGACAGTAAGCATGTAATGAATAGGCTTCGAATCGCAAGTAGTGAGGATACGAACTAAATGGTCTTTCGATTACTTAGGACATTGACTGAAATATTACCTCTATTCATCCACTTCTAATCACACCGTTTGAGCTGAAATCATCTAATCACGCTGGCATTAACGAGATGGATATAAATACGAGGCTTGTCCGGAAAGTAAGTACCGTTTGGGAAAAAACTCTTAAAAACATTTTTTTTTCAAGGCAAGATTTATTTTAACATGAAAGAGTATATCTTTCACTATTTTTCTACATAGTTGCCACCATTGTTTAGACGTTTGTCATAACGGGAAACCAACTTTTCTATGCCCTCTTCATAGAGAGATGTCGCCAGGGAAGACAGCCATTGCTGAACACCGTTCTTTGCGTCGTCATCGCTGTCAAAGCGCCTTCCTCCAAAATCACGCTTCAAATTCAAGAATAAGTGATAGTCACAATACTGTTTGAGAAGTCACCTCCCTCAAAATTGCATCGGGTAAGAAATGTCAATGCACTTCGCTTCGTTTTGTGGTCATCCGTAAGCATTTTCGGAACCCCGCGGGAACACAGTTTGCGATAAATTAAGCAATTTGTGGCAATGTCATGCAAAAATGTTTTTGAAATTTGTGGGAATCTTCAAAAAGCATTTTTATCGTAAACCGTCTGTTTTCAAGAAACTTCTCATTCACTTTTTCAACCAAATCATCATCGATACCAGAAGGCCGCCCACTCCGTGCTTCGTCGTGAGCACTGGTTCGTCCATCATTGAATTTTCTAACCCACTTTCTCACCATCCCATCAGTCATTACACTTTCACCATAAATCTCCAGTAGTTGACGATGAATTTTAGCTGGATTAACATTCTTTGCGTTCAAAAACCGTATTACAGAATGCATTTCACAGTCGGCGGGATCAGATATTGTTTTAAACATTTTAAACGATCACTAATAAATGTAAACAAAACACAATCTGGCTGTAATGGCGTCAGTTGAAAGACAATGAACCATAAATACGAGTACACATGCGAGGAACTGCGACACTAGCGTTGTGGTGGCGGTAGAACGAAACGGTACTTACTTTCCGGACATGCCTCGTATGTTAATAAAGGAATCTAAAGGGATGTGTTAAAGGAAGTACTATTGGAAAACACTTTTTAATGGTGGAACTTAGTTTTATCAAAACATGGCTAAGTGATCATCAAAGTCTAAGAATCTGAAATATTGATATGGCCGGAAATCGACAAATTTTTCTTCGAATGCTGATTGTTATTTAAACTCGTCAATATCCTTTGCATTCAATATTTATTTGGATTGGGCATTGCGTTCACGTGCATTTTCAGATGGGCATGTCACTCGGGGCAAAATCATCAGAGCGATGGAATGCGCGCACGTAAGCGTGAAGGTTAAGGTTTTGCATTCATTCAAAGCCGAATTCGAATCGAATGTTATTATTTTTTTCGTGGATTTTCCGGTAATTTTTCTCAGTCAGGAAGCGTAAATGATTTCCATATTTCATTATTTTTTTATTTCTAAATCGGCCATCACATTGCTTTATCCTATTAGTGTTATCTCTGTTCTAAAAAAAGAGATTTTTGGCATTTGAAGATAGATTATCTACGACTATATTACTGAAAAGAGGTAGAATTCAGTTAATATGTACTTTTTTCTAAAAGCTTCTCAAATACATTTTTGCTCAGAAGAAAGGGAATGTTCATAACTTCTGTTTGGCCAATTCCTCAAATGAATCTCTTTTATGGTTTATTCTCCACAAGTGTTGTCCATAATGAAAGAAACGGATATTCATGCTTCTATTTTTCCTCACGACTATAGAATATATCTTTCATTACCATTCCTTTCTTCCCCCCTCCCCCTCGTCTTCATTCCGTTCCCAGATAAAAAATTAGGGTAATCAATTACGTTTCTCTCAATCATCTGCAGAATTCAATTACCTTATTTTTAGCTTCCTACGGTGCATTACATGGACCCTTATACTTTCCCGTCTCCTGAAACTTTTTTTCTGGATTAAAGGAAATTTAATTGAATCAACTGCAAAAATTAATCCGAATTGAAAAATTCTATTTTTAATGGGGTGTTTTTCAACTTTTTTTCTTTTATTTTTACGGGACAATTAGCCCTCAAGAAAAATGAGAGAATCAATATGTTTTTGATATTTGGTATCTATTGATTCGATATCTAAAAATATCATATTTCTGGTAATAATAGGTAGCAAATTGAATTCATGATTTGAAAACCATGGAAAATTAGGCCCATGTGCGAGATAACTTCTGTTTAAACTTATAAAAGTTTCCTCCGGCACAAATTCTATTGTAAAACTTATTCTTTCCCGCTCCTTAAGCTACAGACCAAAGTCCACATATCAATAAGGATTTGGATGTGAAATAGTTAAAAATATTTACAGTAAATGTGTTCGTTCAACAATTTATTCAGAAGATATTTGCAAGACAGGAATTGAGCCAGTACCCGAAACCGACTCTAAATGCGAATCTACCACAGAGACTTTAAATTTGAATTTTAGCCAATTGACCCTGCGTTTAGTTTCCCGAGAAATACCACAAGTAAACCTAATCTGAGGACCTCCAAAACTGCATCTTGGATCATTCTGTTTGTAATCCGTTATAATGGGACGCCTTACTCGTGCAACCAGTTCCAGTGCAGCAGCCGATGTCTCCTTCAGCTTAAAACAGTCTGTCCGCCTGTCATGAGGCCGAGAGTGATTAAATTTCCGGGGGCACCCAGCATCCGGCCCCAGCACAGTCCCATGCCACTCCATTTTCCGCCGCCCCGCGGTTGTTTTCCCTTCCTCTTTCTGCGCCATTCCTTTCCCGGGAAGAGCGGAGTGCTCCATTTAAATTGACGGCTGAGATGGGAAGGCAGGTGAGGGAGGCGGACAAACAAGACTGCCCGGGGGCTGAGGGACGGACCGCCGTAAAGGCCGCGCACCCTCCTGAAAACGTAATGCATAGATTTTTCGGTTTCTTTCATTTCCGCGTCGAATAAATAAAAAACCCCGATCCGGACGCTTGACCACCACATTGACCGAGGCGTAAAAAAATCTATAAATGAATAAAAAATCGGGAGCGTGGGAGATGGAGAGGGGGAGAAATAAAAGGGAGAGAGAGACGGAAAACGGTCCGCCCGGGAACGGGAAAGAGCATTGTGTTGTTCTGGTCGGCCATGGCGTGGCCTCTCTTGGCAGCACACAGGCACGCCGCAGCCGCCGGCTCCCTCGCTCGGCACACTCCTATCCCCGCAACATAGCAACCCCGCACCATCCCCCTCCGCCACAGGGAACACACCTAATCGCCGGCCGCCGCCCGCATACGCGATCAAAACTCACACTCCCCCGGACACACAACGCTTCACCTTCAACCCCCCCTCCTCCTCTTCAGACCTCAAACCAGTCCGTTCGAACGTTCGAATTCGGAATTCCCCTCGCGCGTCCCCCACCCCTGGCCATGTCCCCTCCCCTCCCCTCTCCATCCCCAAAAAAACATTCTTCTACGGCCTATCTCTCCGAAATCTTACCCCTCCTTTCCCCTCATCCCTTCCGCGACCCCAGCTCTACCTTTCACTCCCTCCCCTCCGCTCGCCTCGCACAAATCGCATCCCCAACACCCCGGCCCCAAAATCCCTCCGTCTTTCTCTCGGGTATTTCGTAAATACACTCTTCTTTCTGCTACACTCCATCCCTCGTCGCTCTCTCACGCTCACGTGCACACAATCTCTTTCCCTCACACGCGACCAGCCAACGCGGTGGACTCACGGAGCACCGAAATTTCGCCCCAAACAGCTGTCCGCGAGGAGCATGGACCCCACCGAAAGAGCTGCGAGCACAATGGCCGTGTCACAAAAGTACAAGGACTCCTTTGATTCCTGCTCTCCGCTGTGTCCTTCGACATGCGAATTGGGACGGGAAATCTAATTTACCCTCACCGTTTCGCGCTTCAATGTTGTGAATTAGGCATTTCACCGAAATAATACTGTTATTTCATCTGCATGAAACTGCTTGTCTGCTCCTTTATGAATTCTTTGGTAACGTTAAATATTTGCGATGTCTCGCATAAGATATTCACATATATATTCCATTAATAAAGGTTAATTGCAACTCCACACAATTGCGTCCACGATGGAAGTCGATACTTGAATCTCTGCAATGATTATTTTATCCATATAATTCTATTCGATCGAACCATTTCAATTGATTGAATTGTGTTGAAAAATATTTGGGCCATAGTTCAAATAGTGTCCAAATTATCTGTGTTAAAAGAGTTTGGCATGAATTGGTAGTACGCCATATACCTATGGAGTTTTATAAGAGTATGTACATACATATTTTCCGCCGCCTTATGAGTCCAAGAGTCTCAGTTTTCCGCCGTCTAATGCTTCCTCCTCTCTTTTCAAAAGCTCTTTCTCACTCTGCCTACTTTATTCCTTTGCGTGCTTTGGGCTTACTCGAGTTCAATCTGCCGAGCCAACATCCTCCGGCTCTCAGTCCGTGGCTTTACTTCGTCTTGTCGCGCAAACGGAAAATAACTTTGTGATTCTGTTTAAAAATTTATTTCGCACTTAACTCCAGACTGCCCTTTCTCTTTGTGTTGTTCTTCCTCCAGAGAAGTTATCAAGTTTTTACGACGTTGTCCAAATGAAAGCGCTCGCGTGTCAGTCGGAGAAACATTTCCGAAAAGCGATTAATTTTCTAGTTAAATATCCTCAATAATAACTCGGCGGTAAATATCATTGGTCCTGACAGCAATCGATTTTTCTTAGGTGTATAATATTTTTCACATGAGGCTACATATGTAGATATCTATGGCGAGTAACGGCCTCTTTATTAATCATTGAAGTGTTCAGATTTCTTTTAGTGCTCTCTCTGGAATATAGCATCTAACTTGGTTTGGCTTGAAGAATTAATACCTTCTCTTCAAAGCAGTTCCAACCTTTTCTGCCTTCTTCTTAGACTTAATTATGGCATATCCTTTAGGATCCCTTTGAGATTCTTGGTAAAAATGGGTGAAATATTAAACAGCTTCACATGTAAGAGTGTAGTTTCCTTCATCAAAGAAAATAGAATTCATCAATAAATGTTCGAACCCCACCATAAATGTATTCAGTGTTCACGAATAAATTTTTATTTCGAAATCCGAGTTTACTAGCCAATTAAATGTTAATTTTTAGTTCATTTAAAAAAGCTCAGGAATGGCGGAACTTCGCAGTGTTGTTACTGATGTAACAGGTACATAGTTTACGTTGCGAGGCATAGGGAGTATTCCTCTCTGAATTTACCATTGTATTTCTGAACCCCTAAACTTTAGTAAATCCGTTAAGTAAATTATTTTAGTATTAATAATCGCCTATAAAAATTAACTAAGTTTTGAAAGTCACCTCCGTTAAATATGGTATTTTATAGGCTTCTACGCTTCCTGCTCGTGGAGTCGAGCTATTCTGAAGCATTTTATGAACTTGGCATGGCTACGAGCCAACTTCACGGTGAGCTTATTAAAATGAATATTAAGTGTTTTAAATGAATAAACTGTATAAATAATCTAAAAATCAAAGTAAATCACGATAAATTAACTGAATAGATGTTCCTCAGATACTTGTTCATAAGCTTTCATGGAGTTCACCGTCTGCTTAAAAGCGTCCGCAGCACTACCTAGTGGCAGTGAGAGGAAATATTGTACGTACCTTTGACGTCACAAGTATATAGCATGCAATAGTTTTCCCTCGCGTCTTCGCGCCGTTGAAAATTTTCACTTTTTAAGTTATGAAGATAAATACCTAACGTCATTTTAAAATGGAACGGCTTGAAATACGTGCTTCAGAGGTTATGAACTTTTGATCAAGGCTGTAAAAAAATGGAAAACTACCTTATTCCCAATAACCTACACATCACATGCGTAGTTATTTTACCAGTGACATGAAGGTAGGTAAAAATTATTTTCCATTCAATGAAATGGAATACATTCCACGGTAAATCACCGTTGATCATCTATATCCAACGATATATGTGGCCATTCCCACTACAGGAGACTTAGCTAAGAGAAGGCAGAGAGGTAAGTATGCGTCACGACACGGTCCCTGGATGGAGCCTCGGCGATTGCAGCAGTGCAACTCCTGGAAGCGTAATGTGTATTCAAACGGAAAATGAGTGCCCTTAATCATTTCATATTACATACTTTTGGGTCATTCAAATAAATTGTGCGCCTTCTTCTTAAAAAAAAGCTTTACCTCTGCAACTTGAAGGGACGAGGTGTGAACGGGTAAATTTTTCAATCATCTTTTCAAGAAATGTAATAAATAAATCCATAGAATGAAATTTGTAAATGAGTAGGAATTGGCGGGGTTTAAATATGGTATCTTTGATCATATTTCTCCAATGATAGTTCATTGTATGATGACAAATCAACACTTAGAAGTGAATTTTTTCCAAGTGGTGTCTCGACCAATATTTTGTTAAATACTTTTTTTATTTCTATATCATAAACTAGCTTAAATTTAGGTAATATATTGATAAACAACAGTATTTTTGGAGCGTAATAAACGTAGAAGTCCCATAAAACTTAATAACTTTGGTTACCATAGGATGAAAAATTTAAATGTCCTTAAAACGAATTAGTGAAATCTGCTCACGACAATTATGATGAGTGATTGCCGAGGCGTCAGGCAATTTATGGGATTCTAAGAGATTTAATCACGGGAAAATAATACTTAACCACCACTTTCAAAATATAAACAAGCCTAGCTAAACAGCACACCATAAAATCATTCCTAAAATTGCTGCTTTAAGTACTCAATTTTTTCGTATTTGAGTCAATTAATTAATTCTTTAACACCCAGGTTGAATTGTGACTTTATCATCAGGGAAGACGCCGCACACAGTTCTGGAACGGTTAATTGAATGTTTTGTCTCACTCCTGTTTTAAGGGACGCTGCCTCGCCACGTCCATCGGTTTTCCGACCCCTGCCATAGACAGAGCACCGGCGGAGGGACCGTATAAGCAGGCGTTTACCACGGCAGAAATAGTGCCCCGGTGGTGCGAAAGGGATCTGCAGGGGGGTGGGAAGAAAGGAGGGTGATGTCGCAGGGATCACTTGGAACCAAGAAGATGCCAGCCGTAAACATTGGCGAAACGCAGTCTCACTCATGAACAATGTAGAGGAAGAGAGAGGCCCCTCCTTCGCATTCCCGAAGATGAAACATTCGGCCCCGGACATAACAGCCCACCTTTTGTGCATTCCTTCTCTCGTGAATTCCGTGCGGCGGATGAAAGTCGTTCCCCTTCCGGACTCCTCGGCCTGCCCACCTGTCTCCCCCCTCCTCACCTCTCTCTCTCTCCCCCCTCCCTTTCCCTCCACACGACCCTTCCCCCACCCACTCCTCGTCGTCTCTCCTTCTCTCTGTCCGTTCGTTTCTCTCCGCTTCCTCTTCCTCCCTCTTCTCCATGCTCTCCCCCCAAATGTGACGACTGCCGTGTCTTTCTCTCCCTCCCTCCAGCCAAGTTTTTACATCCCTGTTTACATCTGTTCCGCGTAGCTCTCTCCCCCCACACCCGCCCCACTCAACCCCACAGCCGCCCCCTCCCAATCCCTGGCCTCACTGCGTTCCAAATGCTTTTGTCCAGCGCGGACGGACGGGCCAAGCTTCCAAAGGGGAGTTAGGGGGGTGGAGGTTGAAGGGCGTGGAGTGGAGTGGACGGCAGGGTGCGCCAACCCCCCCCCCCCCCAGCTCCCCGCCGGCCGCCCCCGTTCTTTACTCGCCTACTCCTTCCCTCCAGTGCCTACCCTCCTCAACCCCGCGAGCACATCATCACGCACCCAAGCTCACACATCCCACTGCCAGCTTCGCTGTAACGGCCCGAGGTGTTTTAGAGCCCCGGGCCCAAGGCGCACAATGACGCTGTCCTTTTCAACGTCGTCGGTTCAAAAATAAAAAATAAAACAAAAATTTAGGGAAGAAAATTTGCGTGGAAAAATGTTCCAGCAAATTAATTCAATTGTTCCCCTCTCGGGTGTTAGCGTGATGGAGGGACGAATATGCGGATGGATTCGAGGCCAATTTTGGGTTCCGCGCTGCATACCTTGTGAAAGCCAGCCTCGCGAACGACGCACGTGTCCCTGGTCTGCGTCTCGGCCAGGTGGGACCAAATCATCGTCCTGTGTCCCGTTACTCTGTTTTCAGGCTTTGCTTTCAAACGAGGCTCCTATCATTTAGGTATCCATCGTTCAATCAAACCAATATTGACGTGGTGCAATAAAAAAAAGTAAATGGAAATCACGAGTGGTCTTTTGTTTAACTCAGTTAAAATGACCCGTCACGATATGATGAATGAAGGAACCCACAAGTTCGAACTAACACTTCAACTACATTGCACACCGTGGCAGCCAACTGATTGTGTCCTCAAAAAGAACGACGACGGGTGTGTCACTCCCAATCATTACTTGACGATTACCTATATCCCATGAATTGGATTTTCAGCAAGTTCCTATCAGATTGATATCTAAGAGGGCCTGATTGTGTATAGCAAACTCAATTACACATGAATGTACATCGCCAGAGCACTGTGGCCGTAGGATAAATGTCAAAAGTCTTATTGAATATCGAAGAATAGTGCTTAGGATAACATTCACTATGACACCATTGAGTCGGATTACGACGGAACGATCCTAACTATCGAGTTTGGCGATACAAAGTCGACAAGTACGGTCCGATATAGTCGTAATGATACGTATGTCTGCTCGTAATTTTACGGTGCGTCAACATTTAGATTATTAGTGCCAGCCTCATTAAATTTTTTGCTCTTTTTTTTGCCTTTAACACTTAGGCTCATGTAGAGTGCACACCATAAAATCTACTTTTGTTCGTCATTTAACCATATTTAATATTTAACACGTGTTTATTTTTAAGTTAGTTGCTGATGATACCGGCTGAATAAATGGAGTCTTTCAAAATTTTAATAACTCGGTCAATATATGATGGATCGTCACCTAGGGCATCTTGAAATCTTTGGGGAATGCGGAAGTGATATATTCCATCCGTTAGATAAATGCTCGAGGTAATGTCTCACGGGAAGAGAGGTGCCACATTTATCACATACGTAACATAATAAATGCGACAAAGAGATTTGTAAATGGCGAAATTTCTCCTCGTTGCGGCCTGAAGCAAGGGCGCATGACTATTGCCCCGCCGCTAGTTCCTCGCCTGTCCGCCCTCAACGAGTAAAATTAGCACCAGACAATGGCCGAGACCCGCCTTAGGAAGGCCGTCGAGTGGACGTGCGGGAAAGCATTCATAATGTAACAATTATCGCGGTCGGGCGAGCGGACGTGGATAGACCGCTTTGCCCGCACACAGTGGACCCAACCGCGAAGGGGAGCCGTCGCTCGGATGCGTGTGGGTTGCCCGGCGACCGCCCAAATGCAGGTTTCCATCGTCGCCTGTTTTTTTCATGGGAAGGTTAGCGGATGGAAAAAAATAGACCCTTTATTTTCGGAACTAGAATCACGGCTCGAAAATTCGGTATGATAGCGCCCTTTTGTTTCATTTGTTTTCGCGTTTCACATCCGAAAGGCATCGCCGGAAAAAGGAACGCACTTCTGAAGTGTGGGTGGTAGTTCTTCCACCCAAAGGGGGCTTATACCCCCTCTTCCAAAAACGCTCTTTGATCGACAAGAATAAAGCATGCGCTTTACTGGGCCTGACAATGAGCATGTTTATTCACGGTGCTAAATCTCCCGTTCGCAAACTTGGAGCCGCTTTCGGGAAAATAAACTAATCCGTTCGTCAATGAAAGTCAGAGTGGAACGCGTAACCGTTGGAACCAGCGCTCTAGCTCCTGCGTCGCCATCAGTTCGTCGCCATGAATCAGTTTTCCGGCCACTTACTTTTATAACTACTACCGTATTCACATTTCTGAAATGCTTTCTCATTAAAGACATCTCCTTATTTTGTCACACTTTTTTATCACTGCATGATAAATTCGTCGTCACATGTTCATTTCGTTGTGAGAAGTGGCCTTATTTTCGAGGGGGCACTCAAAAACGTCAGTGGAGATACAAGCGCAAAGTCACGGAAGCAGAGGCCAGTGATTATGACGAGTCCACATGATGGACTCTATTCTTTCCGCCATGGAAAGCCAGTTGGTCCTAGGGTGAAGATCGGAACGAAATAATCGGCCAAGAAAGCCAGGTCGGTAACGGTGCTACCCTTGCAATCAGAAGGTGACGGGCGCGGACGTCGTGCTATTGACTTAAGATAAGGATATATGGCGCGACATGACCTGAGTAGTAGGAACTACTGAAAAGGAACTACTCTGCTCCTGCAACTCGAAACGGACGTGCGCGAGCGACGACGTGGGGGAATATTTTCGAATCCCCGCGCCCCTTCTCGCAAAGCGCCCTCATTAATGATTCCCCCAGACAGTTGCCCTCGCGGTGCGAGACGAAGGCAGCGCGGACCTGAAAGAGTCGACCCAACAACCCGAATCGATTCCGTCACCCTGGCCTCGCTTTCGCGTCTACCGCCGAGCTCGCAGTATCTCCTGCTTCTGCACCGTCGCGCGTCGTAGCTTGCCGTGGCCACCAATAGGGCGGAGCAGGACACTCCGGAATGCTATGCACCTACCTGCTTTATCCTACGGCGTTTTATGACTTCCGGCCATTTTAATGCGCGCCCCGTTCTATCTGCTGTTTAGAGCCATCGCTTTAATTACCTAACCCTCTTGGCTCGAGAAAACTGACTTCACTGAAACAAAATATAGTAAAGCACGCTTATATCTTTGGGTCAGATTAATGCATAAACGTCAGGGTACCTTCGTCATCTGATTGTCCCTTGCCACTCGGGTTGCGGCCGACGCTATAAATGAGCAAGAATATTTACAAAATGTAATTCCAAAGAAAATATCCAAACGGACCATGATTCTACCATAGTTCTCACCATAGCCTCCCATGATCATTATAAATCTTCATCGTTGCGATGATAAGCATTACTTTTAGGTACCTTCTGAGTATCTCCAACGAATTTCTTATAACTGAAATAGTTGTGCGTGGTTAAAAAAAACTTATTCAAAACCTGAATTCATCTTTCTCCAGAGGGGGACCTCTCTCACAAATCTAGAACAATTGAAAATACTCTAGTTTTGAGAAAATGCACTCATTTGGTCGTGAAATAAAATTCTTTACTACGACGGGTAAGTTGACAAAGAAATAATAACCTGTCCGCAGTATTATAGCTTCTTTTCGGAATCCAGACCTAGATTAAAGATTCCTGAGAGTAATAGTCGCTAACCCGAGGGAAATAAAAACGTTTTCGGTCGGGTCGCGAAATGACAAATTAAGGATGCATGAAACGTTACTGACTGCATACGATAGCGGAAAACGGAGAACCTCACTCCTTACAAATATTCTGTATTTCGCATGAAGTCCGTGCTTATTAGTCGCTCTCGCACCGAGCGTCACTTTAACGGCGTTTTTAGGACATCTCGTAAAATCCTCCCCGCCGTAATATTTGCATTCGTCAGTTCGGAGCGAAAAATTTAGGTCGCCACCTATAGAAGTTCCCTCTGCCTGCTCGGCGGTGAAAAAAAAATAGGAACGGAAAACACTCGCGCACATCGTGCGCACAGCCCTTGATGCGTGAATATTAAATGCTGGCAATTCAAGGAAATATCTCTGTCATCTGTTGCAGAGGACAGCGGCGGTTTTGGTAGCTTTGGGCAATGGTGAATACATTCACACGATATCAATTCAATTTTATCCTGTAGAAAATCTCCATGTTCACTTAAATAATTATCCAAATTTTGTATATATACCTCATTATCTCATCCTGGCGCAAAATTATTATTTCACTCTGGTCTACACTTTACATACTTGGAGAAACTTAAGATTATGGGGTGAATTTAGTAATCTTTTATATCATTGATTCACCCCTTATAATTCTCAAATGAAGAGCAAATGATACACAAACTACTAAAATGAATTTTTAAGAGCCTTTAGAAATGTTCGCACCTCCTTAACGATAAAGTCATAAAAAGGCACGCCTGGCTCGTTGCAAGTGCTAAAAATTCCACACTCTTACATCAAAACCCCAACCAATTGCCTTCGTGCCCACATTTGCAATTGGTAATCAAGAAACTTAAGAAGGATGAAACAGAGGTATCGAGGTTGAAGTAAAGTACTTTCCAGCACTGTCATTCGAATGTGCAAATTTTTTTGACGACTTACTCAACAGGCAGTGCGGAATTCCTCAGTTTTTTACGAGTACCAACCCAGTGCGGCCCAGGCTGTCACAAGACACTACAGCTCTCCTCCACGAAAAGAAGCATATTTTCCAATTCATGAAGTGGCTGATGGGACGTTGATTGGGGACTTATTCGAATAGTATGTTCTCAAATTACAGTACCTGTTTTTCTCAAGGAAGTTATCCGGAAAAACTTCAACAATGAGCAACAAATCATCCATTTGCTTGTGAATTAATTAATGCTAACAAAATGTCCTTTAGATCCTGTTTTAAAAGAACATATGTTAAATAAAGACTTTGAGTGAAAAATGAGAATTTATATTAATTTATTTATCCTAACACTTGGCGCACCACTCTTATAGTGGCTCTTATTATAGCTCACTAAATTCTAGTTCGTAAATCGCCTTTTCATTAATATAGATGTATCAAATTTGATTGCTCAAGATTGGTAAGCTAATAAATTACAAAGCATTCAAAAAATGTCAGAATAATTTACCATGAGCATGAATTAATCAATAACCTAAGTAAAGTAAATTTTCATTAATGATCACATTTCTGTTAGTTAGTCTATTATTTTTCCCATGTTATGAGGGCATAGAAAAATATTTCATGATCACATTTCTGTTAGTTAGTCTATTATTTTTCCCATGTTATGAGGGCATAGAAAAATATTGTGTGTACGTGTGCATGTAGGTATGTGTATATAATAAAAAACCGTATGTACTTACGAAAAACTTCACCGGGTATTTCTATAAAATATCATAATCAATTATGTAACAGTGATAACGTCCTATGAAAGTGATGACGCTGCTTCGCTAATTGACGTCAATTGCAATGTAGTGAAATGTTTTCTGTTGTAGGTGTTTCACATTATCTGTTTTTCGTTTTATAAAATCTACTTGCAGCTCCATGTATCATCCGAGTGGCTTTACTCATATTTCATGTATACAATGAAAGATTTGGAAGAAAGTTCAACTGCAAAAATATAAAAAATACTACGGTAATAAGATCTTCAAGTAATAGTAAAGCTAAAGTTTGTATTAAGACTTAATTCTATGTACTACATCATGATGGGTAATAATGGGTTTATATGTAAGAACGTTTTGCAGGTAATTTAACATTTGCTTGAAAATGAAATAGCCACTGACAATAGGGAACTGACGATCTGAGTTCTGATTAGTCAGATAAATCAAAGTTATATTTTTAACTTAATCTTACGTGAAGTGTTTATATTTTTAATCATCTTTGAGGAGGAAAGCATTAAAATTTTGTGGGAGGATAGACATCTGGTGAGGAAAGTTTGTAAGAGGCAGAAAAAGACGATGACTGACAAATTTATTTGATTATTCAATGGATCATTCAATGGGTGGATTTTTTTGGAAGAAGTGGGTATAGAATGGGTATTTTTTGTGACATAAAGAGAGGTAGAAGTTGTGGAAAGCTTATACGGGAATGAACGTAAAACAACCACCTCTTTGGTTCAAAACTGCTCCATCTTAGCATCATAGTAACCAATATTATCTCTCTAGATTTTACGGAAAGAACAACCACCAACGAAACCGATAGTTTTTGGAGTATTAGATAAGATGATGCGATATATCCTCAGCAGTAGGAGAATATTGAACCAGCTTCTATGGACGAATATTCGCGACTTACGAAATATGGACTGTCTGGTTCGCACCTCGACGAATGCAGTCAGAATGGGGAGACAATATGCTGTAAGTGGCTTATTCTCCCCAAGGGAAGCCGAGTCACTTCTCCAACAACAATCAACAATTGGGTGCCTGGTTTTGATACTTTTAAAAACTTGATTCCTCGAAAGGAAGAAGAATAATACGCCACTTTTTTCTACCAATGCTTATTAACTATATTCCAACTATATTCCAATGTGCACTCTATCTTCAGACTCACGATCCAGTAACACAAATTTTCACCAGCAGTTCCCACGAATTACCGAGAAGTCTCTTATTAAAAATTCCATCCACCCTGCAGCTGTGATCACTGAAAACCTTTCTTTATTTTACTTCAATTATTATGGTTTTATTTGGTAGATCGTCTCCCAACTGCTGCGTTGTCAGCAGTGTGCTCTTCAAGCTGGTGCGAAAGCTTGTAATAGTTTATGAAAGCTTTCCCTGATACGTTATTCGCCTCCGTATTTAGATTGAACATGTTTGAGGAATAACATGCCGCAGGTTCATGCCAAGCCCAAGTTTTATTTACGCGCAATAGCATGATAGCTGCACATATCCAGTGCGTGTTTAGTGACCTAGTGCCACGCAACTTCGAGGTTCCTTATAGGTAAACGAGGTACACAAGGATGCTGTTAATGTCCTTGTAATTCAGTTTTCCGCTCGGTGTGTGCTTAACATAGAATTTAAAACTTTCACTTTAATTTCACCTCAGCTTCTTAAATAACCCCGTGAATGCAAGCTACCCTAAGAACATTTATGTTTTGCGGGAGGTATCATGAAACAGTAGGCGTTTGGCGTTTTCATGACATAATAAAATGTCTATTAGCTGAAATTGCCCCTTACAGTTCTATGGTAAGGAAATAAATAAATTGAAAATTATCAGTATAAATTCATATTTCTACCTACACTCTGCATAAAAAGTTATAAATATTCCATTAATGACCTATTTAATACCGCATTATTCACTCTTTAAATACCGCATTAGGACACAATTGGAAACCATGCCACTTCGTCCGGCTATTCGTAGCCGGTCGGAAGCAGGTATATAGACATGGGCGACTCATGGCAATGGCATTTGGTCGAGTATTGCATCAAGGCCGGGGCGTACCACATGTATACCATATTCAGAAAAGTGGGGTGGGAAGATTTGAATTTTCATATTTGCTGTTACACTGTTTTCGTATTATGTTGCTCCACTTTCGATTACCCTTAGAAAGAACATGAAAAACTCGAATTCCCTTACGTACACTCTCCCACTCTTCATTAAAGTAAGAAAACCATTTCGCAAAATTATAATTCGATCAAAGAAGATCTATATTCGTGGATCAGTGGTAGACTTTGAGTCAGGGCTTCCCATATCACAGGATAGTGTTTGAAAATAATAAGTTATTGGGACTTTTCGTGGGTATGACCTTAAGCCGTGAACTACTCTGCTCCTTACGTTTTCAGTTTTCTTATGATCCCCCGGAGTTTTCCTCAGGTCATTCCTTACCTTCTATCCCAAATAATTCATTGTACCTATATAAGTACCTTTTTCAATTTGCACATATCTCACCTCGCGTTGAGCCGTCCAAAAATCTTACCATGTTAGTCTCTCTTCCGGGGCACCTAACATTTACCCTTTTATTATTTTGAACGTTCTGATTTCATTTTCTTTCATTCAATACGCCCGATATTCATTTTCTCCTCCTTAAAAATTATCCGGTTGACTTATTTACCTGGTGCATTTAATGATTCTAAGTTTCCCACCTAATTTTTCCCGCCACCCATTTCTCACAGCCAAACGTATACTTATAGCATGTTTTTGAATCAACTACGGTATAACGTCAATTTTGAACTAATCTTACTCATTTCTTGAACACTTAATTAACCAGCCAAAAATTATTGGCTATTTTGGCGATCAGATCACATGAGAAAATCAGGTGACCTGATCGCCAAAGCCCTAGCGATCTGGTTCACCCTGGTATACCTGACAGTCTCGACGTCATATTTTTCCATAAGAATGCTCATTATAATAAGTTATTCAGCATCACCATCATGGGTAAACAATCTAGGTTTGGTTTAACGCAGCCCTCCACTCAATTCTTCTATCGACCAATATTCATTCATATTAACGTAGTTCCTCTCTGTCACGTCCTTCACGACCTGTTCTATATACCTCATACGAGACCTGCCTTTTCCATTCTTTCCGTTCACTTTTCCTTCGACGATTGTCTTCATCAGGCCATCGTGTCTTCAGATATGGCCGATTAGGTTGTCCCGCCTTCGTTTTATAGTTTTCAGCAGACTTCTCTGTTCTCCCACTCTTCTTTAGACTTCTTCATTTGTCACTCGGTCGATCCATTTTATCTTCATCATTCTTCGGTGGCACCATATTTCGAATGCTTCCACCCTTTTCTTCTCCGCTGCTGTCATCGTCCATGCCTCACTGCCGTAAAGAAACATGCTCCAAATGTACGTTCTGATGAATTGCTTTACCTCTAAGCTTGTATTTCCAGCTGTAAGTAGATTCTTCTTTTGATAGAATGCCCCCTTAGTCTGGGCTATTCTACTATTTCTTTCCTGCTTCGTCCATCGTTGGTTACTCGGCTTCCCAAGTAACAGAACTCTTTCACCTCCTCCATTTTTTGTTTTCCTAGTTTAGCGTTGGTTTTGGCCTCTTCTCTCTTGCTGCACACTAATATCTTAGTCTTCTTATTGATCTTCACCTCATATCTGGAAATTGTCCTTTCCATGGCTGTTAGCATCTTATTCAGATCCTTCTCTGTCTCTTCCATGAGTGCTATGTCATCAGAAAATCTTATTCAGCATTATTATGTGTATTACTTATTTTTCGATGATAAAATTAATATTAACTAACATTACTTAAACTACTAGAAAAATAATACCATAGAAATTCTAATTCTAATCATTATGTATAGTTTTCTGCTCCACTTTGATGAAATAAATCGATACTAGGTCAATTTTATCAATTTTACTGTTTAGAAAAATCTTTCGTTGACACCCAAAGGCATTGTTAAAGTTGACTTTCATTATAATGCATGGGAAAGATAGGCCATTTGTGAAAGATTGGGAGAAAGTGCCGACCTCCGCCAAAATACGAGCACCGGTAAATTAATTGCAGGGTTGAGGGGGTTGGGCCGTCATTGGCGAAAAAGGGAGCACATAGATATGAGAATGTATCAATCACGGTAGTAGAATATATTTAAACTTCGTCAGCTTTAAGCCGTAATTTTTTACCTGAACTGCTACAAAGTACTATGTATAAAACAAGTAAACTTAATGAAAATTCCTAATTCGTTTAGTTGTCAAAATGGAAAAAGAGAAATCATATATACTTCCTACAAGCGAAAATAATCCTCCCACTCACCAACTTCAAAACATATTTCGTGATGTAAAAGAAGAATTTTCATTATGAATTGGAGTTCAAGTTTTGATGGCCGCCATAATTTTTATCCCTGATCATCAATTGTGAATTACATTACATAAAAACTGAAATATAAAGTATAACTCTCGTGATTTTAGTGTTGATTGACTAAATAAATGTAACAGATAGTAAAAAATATTCATTCTTCTCACTTATAATGCAGCGTTAACAGTGGTGGCGTTATCCTCATTTGTATCCAAACATTACGAGGTTAAAAAGGAATATTTATTTCTAACAATTCACGTTTCGTAATTTTTTTAAAGTTTATTTTGCTAGTTTCCCAATAAGCCCTGCAAAAGTTCCAAAAGACTGGTATTCTAATACCCCATACTACACATCGTGTGGATGGATAGTAAATTTATTTTGTAGATGTCCTTCTTATCTCTTTTCAAAGGACACAGGTCAAGAAAGATAAATTGTAAATTATATGAAATAATATCAATTTTAGGCGTCAATAATCGAATTTTTTGGTATCGTAGTGGATCGTAGTGGATAACAAAAAATTCGATTATTTAAAATGGTTGTTAGTTAATATCAGAAATAGTTATAGGCCTTGAAACATATTTTTACTTAAATTGAATCGGTCAGCGGGGGCCTTCTGGAGCCACTTTAGATCAATGGTGCCAACCCACATTTAACCTGCTCGCCATTCGCAGAGAAGGGAAAACAGCACAGCCGTAGAGTTCCGTAGAGTTATGGAGGAGAGTCACCCTTCCAACCTCTGTCCGGGCCCATCGTTGCTTAACTTTGGTGATCTCACGGGAACCGGTGTGCCAACGTGGTTAGGCCCTTGCCAGTATTATAACAACTACGACATGAGGTATATAGTGAAGAACCCCATAAACTTCTTTATTGTGAACCTAAAATCTTCAAATAGTTTTTTCTGAAAATATTCCCCATTTCAGATATTCATCTCCTATCGATTCTGAATTATTTTAAAGCTAGTTTATGAAAGGAAACACAATACACTCACACGTAGCATATATGCTTGTATGTATAATTTAACAGTTATGTTTATATGGAAATAGCTATGCACTTGCCTTCGAAATAGAAAATTGTTTGGCTATCCCTATCTCGCGGATATAATTCAACCAAATTCTGGAATCACCACTCTTGAGAACACTTCTTTGGGACCATTCATGAGTATTGAAATGCACCACTCAAATATTCCAAGTACCTGATCGTAGACTGATGAATGAGATTTAATTGTGAACGGCAGTGTGTCGCATTTGTATGTATGCGTGTGCATATGTGACATACTATCGCTCACTATTAAATCCCTTTACTTTAAGAGCCATTGATATTAGTGGGGGAGCTACAGAGAGTGTGGATTAAATTTTGTGTGATCGAAGGCCTACCGGCCTACCGCTTCAATTTTTCGAATAAATTTCCGTACTGAGATTAAAAGTGGTACCAAGAGGCTCCATAACTTTCGGAACTAATTATGCACGAAGAGGATATTTTTCAAAAAGCTTGTAGGAGAGTTTAAAAAGGGGGGGATAAAAACGCCATGGACCTTAAGGGCATTAAGCTATCAATGCCTTGATATATAGCTCTCGAGACTTAAGGTTGGAGGCTTTATTGGCACCTATCGGGGCTTAAAGAAGCTTTCAACTGAAAGAGATCAGAACGGAAGAGAGGACGTTCCTTTTGGAAAGGCGGCTGTGCCCGAAGTTAAGCGAGTTGCTGGAGAAGGTGGAACCATCGGAAATGGAGGCGGAGACCAAGAAGGTGGACTTGATTGACGGGCTTAAAATGGAAGGCGGCGAAGTCCGAAGAAAATAGCTGATGAACACTCACGGTAAGGCCATAGAAGTTATACCTCATTTGAGCCTGAAATATACTTGAGAGCCGTAAATACTATCCACAAATTCAGAGGGGCTGTCGGTGAAGACGCTCCTTGTTATACTTTTTGGGTGCAGTTTTAGCAGAGAATCGAAACCATTCAAGAATTTTCCGATTATTTCCAAGATCTCCCGAACTATGATTGAAAGCGATTGAAGCGAGATAATCAGCATTTTTATTATCTCCTTGCATGCAGTATGTGCTGATATTGGTTTTCACCAGTAATTTTTAGGTGTTATTTTGCATGAACTAATCTACGTTACAGATAAGTAGCAACGGTCCCCGAGGCCGTTTTCATCATTCCTCTCAATATATTTCAAAGTCCAGCATCTCAAGGTACCCGCGACTCACTACTCTTAGATGCACTGGTAATACAGAGCAATATTTTATTTTCGTGCATCGAAGAAAAAATATTTTGGTCTGGAATTGAAATGAACTATATGCTGTCAGAAGGTGACAACTCCCACTACGACTGGGAGAAAAAAATTTCAGAGCCGTTTGTTTCCAATTTCTGAAATAATCAAAAACATAACTTCTCATTCTTATGAGAGGTTTATAAAGCCGTCCGGCTAGTTTCAACAAGTTAGGTAGCTTCCTCTTTTCCTTGTGCCAGGTTACTAAGCACAGTATTGAAAAATTATACACATTTTATCACTTTTTCTGGTTAATTTCATTTCCTATCCTTCCTTAGTTCTATAGCCTTTTTCAGTTTTCGTGTTCTTCAATTTTCTTCTCTTTATGATCAGTTCCAAGATTTTTTACCATAGTTCAAGATTTTTTGAGTGCATTTCCTCTACCGACTTGTCATTTTTCTCCTTACATCAGCCAGTTTATGAGATTTTCGCCATTTCCCCACTGCGATGTCCTCATTTTTATACCCATCCAAATTCTCTTCCGATACCCTTTGCATGTGCATAACACCAGGCTGTTATATATCTCTTTCAATTTACCGACTTTTCATATATCTATTCTTCATATTGTCTTCAGCTTCTTTAGTTTCAAATAATGTTAAACTCTTGTTATGTTGCAACCACTGCTGATGTCTTCCTCCGGGTATTATACGGCAATAGGCGGAATTAACATTTTATGTCTCGATACGTGAAGCACTAAGTGGCATAAATCAGCTAGCCGATGAGTGATTCACTTTCTTATCCAGAATAATATCGGTAAATTGATTTAGACAATCCTTGAATTGAGTTAGAGTTAATTTAGCAAAAATTTTACTCCTTTAAAGAAAGGATCAATGCTTTGTAGTCCGTCGAAACTTGGTCATGTATGCAATATGGATACTGAAAAATCTTCATCTCTCTGAATTGTGAGGCCGTTCTATGGTGATACCTACGCTTGGGAAAAAAACTAAACTTAATATTAAAAAAATATCACTTATTTACCACAAAAACTTCACATAGATTGTTACAAAATTCAAGCGGTAATATTTCTCTCATCTGATATTTCTTATCGTTTTATCTCTTTCAGGAGATTTCAGAAACATGCATGTATCCTAGTCACAATTGCTACTGTTTTCTCTCCATTAAAATTTCTCTGGAAAAAATGAAACCATGTAGACAGTACAATACAGGTGATGACGAGGAATCAGCGATAAGAGCGACTTGTTTATTCACACGTTGAATGCCATCGCGAATATACACCAAATATCGCCATTGCCCAGGCTCGGAGTTTCCAATCTCTTGAAAGCTCTCTGCAAATGTTTTGTCCATAGCTTATCCGATTTCCGCACTCACCAGCCACGCACAATGGTTTTGCTATCACTTTTCTCTCCCTCCCCGTTTTCCTTTCTCTCACTCGTACACAACTCCATTCCACTATTTTTCTCTCTTGCCTTCAAATTTTGAAGTAACGAGATAGTATTTGAGTTGTGGTCCTTGACGTACCTAGAAGTCAGTTGTTTCAATCATAATTAAACTATTTTTGGAGTCTCAGCATTAATCAGCGTGTAATACTATTGTAATTGCATTTGAACCTATCACAATATACAATTATTTTGAATAGCCATGTTGACCAGAGTGATTGTAGCAGCAAAATAAGTCTTATAATTGCCTGTATCTTTGAACTATGATTTACAACTCCCCTACTTCCAAACTCTCCATTTCTACTCCACCTCCCTACAAAAATACTCAATGTTAGATTGTTAAAACCATTTTTTTTACCTGATGATGATGTAAAACCTATGGTTTGCATCATGATTAGGTGAAACCTAGGTCTCATTAAAATCTATTTCATTTGTGAAAATTGCAATTTTTTCTATTATGTTTACTAATAAGTTCAAATTTAATTTCATAGCGCCGAAAACTTCTGAATTTACATTGAAATAGCCTTTCTTTCGTAAAATATATTCCAAGCATAATTGAATGCACGTTACAAAAATCACAGAATTATCCTATTTAAAGATGTCGAATTCTCATTTATCATCTACTATTCCTGATTCTGTTAATATATTTTTGAGAAGAAGTATTTTTAGCTATTTTCTGAGTACATATATATAATAGAGATCACATTTATTTGTCTAATATGAATTTGTCAAATTCGTATTAGTAGTACGTAGTACCATTAGTGTAACAGCATATAAGTGAAAATTATAATGAACGCTAAAAAGAAGAACTCTTTTATCAAATCTTCTGCATAATTTGATTTTGAAAGAAAGAAACGGGAAAAGAAACTCATGGCGTATACTCCAATTAGTCTTTCGATGTTGTCATACGGTATTCGTAAGTTTATAAGATTTAAATAGTAAGACAACTACAATGTTCCCATTATGACTTCTAATGATGTAATTTCGCAGACTTTTGACAGGTAACCAACCAAGTCCTGGCAATAATTATTTGTCAGTGATCGACTTCCTTCGTATGAATCAAGTATTTTCCAACTGCTGCTTTGTCGTGTTTTAAAAAGGCGCCTGCTCCACGGCACTGGCTAGCGTTCAATTTTCGCTAGTGTTGATTCTCCTGTTGTCCACAAGATGGCAGAAGCTGTAATTCGTGAGACGAAGACAGAGATGAGTTATAGGAAAAATTGATTGTTTGTTATAAGGAGTTTCCCCATGTTGGGGAGACAGATTGAACTATTAGGGAACGATTTGAACTACATGAATTCGTTTTATAGCTGGGTCTAATCTCGATCGTATTTGACGTCGAAGCGATGAGTTGTACGTATTCAATACTTTGGTTGTCACTTGAAAATGACAACAGTTAAATGTCAAGCATACTTCTTATAAATTGTGTATTCATTTTTTTGATGTTGTTTAACATTCAGTTATGTTCCACTGATAACCTCTTTCATTGGCCAAAGATTCATCTAGATTATACGGAAAGGTATGTAAACGTAACTTTGACACTTAGCGTATGCCTGTATGCATGCATGTTGTTTTTGGACCTGAAAATTCACATTACTGCCAGACCTGGTACCCAGTTTTTAAAAACTGATCAGTCTGGTTGTAAGACTCGCTTTGAATTTCATTTGCATGGCCATTTGTTTATCAGCAAAGTATTTAAGCGTCTGTTTAGTGCAGTGCACCTGTTTTGTGCGATGATCGTCGTCAAAAAATATTCTAGGAGTCCGGCTCGCTTTATTCCAGTTTCAAAATGTTGTAGTTTTAATTGAATACAGTCATGTCATTCACAGACATTGAAGTAGCTTAAAGCCTTCCATTGTTGTTTGTGTTTTCTACAGTAGGAAGAACATTCTCTTCCAATAAAAGGCATTAAATTCTTCAAAAATGAGTCGCCAACTTGAAGTGGTGCTGCGTATGCAGGCACGGCTTGATGCGAAATGGGCTCGAATCGATCTTCAGGATGCACTTCATCGAGATTCTCTCTGTCGGTTATGGAATGAAATGGTTAGAGATGGTGAGCTAACTGGACCATTTAGTGATGGAATCCTTAATTCCGTTGGCATAACTGCGAGAAAAGGTAAGTTTGTCCAAATACAAGGAATGCCATGTCTGCTTTGATGTCAGTTATCAAACGTTTGATTGATAATTTTCAGGTGAAACTGGGCATTACTACTGTGGTATGAGAGTATTAACATGCCCATGCTGTGATGGTATCTGTGGACCGCAAACAGGATGCAACTGTGGTCCATGCCAACGTCTTGACCAAGAGGAAAGTGCCAGAGAGTCTGTTGATAAAAAGGGATGGCCGCCTCCATCAAGACCACAGTTGGAATCATGGACTTGGGGACCACAACCAAGTGGGTGTTCTAACTTTTGAGGACATCTGGTTACTTTTCATAATAACAGAACCTATGTGTACTATTTTTCCTCTGAGTTCATTTAATGTCCTTTTGAATCCTGTTTCCCATAAAAACCAAGTTTTTTATGTTGAATTGTCAATTTGGGACAATTGACTGCAGGTTCACTCCGGGAACATGCTACTTAAAGTCATGATGATGTGCCATCATTTAATGTGTTGATCATACAGGTATTTAATTTGATAGTTTAAAGCATCTGGTATCAGATACAGACATGTTGTGAATCAGTTGCTTTTAGGTTGAATATCTACTATGAAGCAAAAATTACCTAATGCCCTCAATGGCATTTTCAAAATTAGAAAACTGCAGTCTCAAATAATTTTTTCTTGGCTTTAAAAGTAGCATCAGTAGTGGGAATAAAAATTCAGTACTTGGTAGTAAAACTTTGCTACCTTTAAGAATGCACTGCTCCACAAACAGAAGATGAATTGTGGTGAAAGACATTCCATATTATTTCTTAGGATAACCTCTTTCTGCTCATATTTTATTTATGCCTACCAAAGAATGGTAACACATAAACCAATAAACATGATCATATCTTAATAACATTTTTAAAGGCTACAGAACTGTGCTCACAAGTACCAAAATGTCCGGATAAGTATTAGCTTCTCTCAGGAAATGTTTTAATATTGTATATTTATTAACCCTTTTACTGCCAGTGCCTTGCAGGTAGAATTCAAAAACTGTCAAGAACATTTCCATGAGTTTTGGAAGATTATTGATTTTATCATCTAAGTAGGTGCTTAAATTTAAATCATTAAGGCCATAGTTACATTAATAAAGCACTCATACTTAATTTATGAAGTGCATATTTATCTCAAACTAAATGTTATATGTATGTAAGGTTTAGGAGTATAATGAAATCCCTCGTCTGTCCCTGAGTTGAAGGAAACAGAAAATTACAAATATGTAATGATGCGATGTATGTCAAGCTAGTAGATCTGCCTACTGGCAGTTTTCACACAGCCAAATATATCTAGGACCGATATATCTAGCAGTAAAAGGGTTAAACAGGCATTAACTCACCATGCTCATACTCTGATCCAGGAGATGTCTGCCTTTGATCCTGATGATTCAGTGCAAAATATTTGATCAACAATATGCTCCACATCCAGAAACTATGTTAGCATCAGATTGTTGTTCAAAAAGTCCATGATATCCAATATGTCTCCAAATGTCATAGTTTTTACATTTTTTTGTACTTTTATTAAGGATACCATTTTAAATGTGGTTTCTGATAAAAAAAAGTGATTTGTTTAATCACATAATTTCAAATTATTACTGTCATTGTTGGTTGATTAGATGTATTTATGAATTTATTTCTTTTTATAGCCCCTGAAAAGTTGGCTTCATGTTTGAATTCATTAATATACGAACAAGCTCGCTCATGTAATGAAGCAGCAAGCTGTGGCCTGTGGGCTTGTCGTCTACGGCAGTGCTTGGCCATAGCTCATCGTCATTTTACTGCTGTTGCACAACAAAGGAATCACCACTTTTATAATCACTTTGTCTCTTCAAAAGTAAATCCCATCATTGAGCCAATGAGAGCATTGGGGAGGAGTGGCAATTCAACACGTAAATGGTAAGATGCCATTAAATATGAGGCAATAATGAATGCTTGGGATGACACATTGTGCTGATATTGCTTGCATTGCCATTTTTTGGTATGGTGGCATGATATTCCTAGGTATGGGGCAATGGTCATATTTTGCTCATGACCACCTAAATGATTTGTTCCAATAGATAAGTATGATTTCATGTTCAGTATTTCATTTTCAATTTTTCATAATGTTTGTACCGTAGCAATAAAAGATGGTTGATTTTCTGTAAGAGAATTTTTCACTGAAAATATTTCCTGCAAAAAGAAAGCACAAAAAAGTCTATGAAACATTTTAGCTGATTTTCTGAACTGAAAACCTGACCATTTTGAGTTGATTCATATTGATAAACAGTTGATGGCCCAAGTCATTTGACTCAATTTAACTTATTTTCTTTCAGTTTGAAGTCGACTGAGAAAGCTACCATTGGCCTAGCAAGAGTTGGTTCTAGAGCAGCTCTCAACTTCTCTTTTGCTTTCCTAAGAAGAGCTTGGAGATCAGGTATCATCAGTCTTCCCTTGAACCTAGCTTCTGAAAAATAGTCCCTTTAGTATCTACCTATAAAGCCTTTTATGCTTGACATTTTTTTGGCTCAATTTTTGTTATGATGCTTGGCATTTTGTGGATGATTAGCTATGCTTGGTGATTTAGAAGATTATTTTTGCGTGTAGAGTCTAAGTTATGATTTGCAATGCCATACACTGTTCATAGAGGGGAATCAGGTTTGTTCCCTCTATCATGCTTTAAATAAATATGAACAATTAATTCATTTTATGACTGAATTGCTGCACAGTCCCTACAAAGTTATATCTCTATTTATTTCTCCTTACTTTTTGTCCATTCTTGTCAGATATCATCTGATCTACGTGTGGGTGATACGTTACTCTGTAATTTCAAAGTGTTACAATTATATGAACTACTTGATAACCACTTATCAGAACTGCTACAGGTTTAGTTTCCAAAGGATGTCAAGCTATCACACAGGCATACATCTTGTACCCCCAAACAACACTGGCATATTTTTTCAATAAACTGGTATGCAAACATGTTGTTGCTTGGCATTTTTAAATTAGAGATCTTTGGAATGGTACACACATTGGTATATGCTCACATGAGATTGCGCACATTTATGGGTATCCATGGGTGAGTCCACCTGCCCATGGACTGAAGAAAACTGATAAGTTTGTAACCATGTATAATACACTCCTAGTTTTTTTAATGAATTTATGTGGGAAAAAATGTGCACTATGCATGGAAAATTATGGTATTTTAACAAGGTACTTGACCCAACTGTCATGATCAGCTGTAAGGATTTTTTTGCAGTGCTACAAGAGTGGTGTATCTCAGAAATACTGTATTCTTGGGATAGCTATTAATGAGTACTCTTAGTCACTTCCACAGAATTTTAATTCACAAACGACCAGTTTCGGCAGTTATGCCATCTTCAGGTAACAATAGTCAGATCAATCCCAGTATATATAGTCATGGTGGAGGGTAGGGAGAGGAGGTTGCGAGTAGGTAAGGTGATGAGCAGCAACGGAGACTGGTTAGGGAAAGTGACGTCATTTACAAGGCAGTTGGAGTTCCTCGCCAGGCCGATCAGCCGATCGCCCGCTGCTCACAGGCATCCAATTATCGTCCTCCAGGTGGAAGTCACTTTGGTGGTGCAATTCAAGAATGTGCCGGGTGAATGGGGAAGAATCGTCTTTGTTTTTGAAGCACGTTCTGTGTTCTTAGCCCTAATTTTAAAATTCCGTCGGGCTTGGCCGATATAAAATCCTTAACAGTTATTACATGCAAGTTTATATACTCCACTTCTTAAAATTGGTTCAATAAAATCCTTAGAATTATTTAACAAACTGCCCAAGGTATGAGTATTGTAAAAACATGGGTTGAGAGTGTCCCGAGGGATAGCCTTTAATGCCGCATATGATAAGGGGCCTATGAAAGGTATTTTAAACCATTTAGTTTCAGCAGGTGACAGGTAACTGGAATGTAATGAAGCTAGGCATTTCAACTTTTTATTTAAGATTCTAGTATTTAAATGATCTTCATGCCCATTATTGTGGGCAATTTGTCGAATGATATTAAGTTTTAGGTTAAAATTCAAAGTTGATAGTGGGACATGTAAAAGGCGGTGGATCATGGAATGAAATGCGGCATGCTTATGGGAGTAGGGGTGGCACGAATCACTGGGTGGTGAATCATATAGATTTTTAACTTGATTTCCCCACACTCAAATTTTTGACAATTATGTTTTGTTTTTTGTGGTGCCATACAGTATTAAAATAATGCTAATTTTTTGCTCTTTAGGAGAAGATGCAGATTTGTGCAGTGAACTTCTGCAGGAATCTCTGGATGCCCTGCAGTCCTTATCCTTGGCTACCCTTTTTGATGAGACATCTGTATCTCCTGTATGGCTGGAGGTTGTAGATAGATCAGCTAAGTTCCTACGGCAAGTTGTTCTTGGGTGAGTAACATGTGGTCCAAAATTGAATAGAGTTTTTAAAAATTCTTGATTTTTTTATTCACCTGTTTAAGCAACACTCAAGTAGCTTGGAAGTTTTTACCACATAGTCGTACAGTAAACACCCGATTATCTGCGTTATCCAGGCTGCAGATTATGTACCCCTCCAATCTATTCAGTGCATCAGCAGTGGTCTCCAAGTTAAGTAAACTTTTGCTATTTTCCTTCAATCGTTCCTTTCACTACAGCCTTGCTGACTGGTCTGTTGTCGGATGTCTGGGCTTTGTGCTGCCACTCGAGGTTTGCGAGCATTTAATTGCAGCCAGGACAGCTCTTCTGGATTCTTTGTTGTCATAAAATTCTATTTTGTGCAGCAAGAATCTTGTCATTGGCAGATTGTGGTATTTTCTTAGGGAGTTTATTTCTTTTGGCGGTGCACCGTAGAGAAATGAATATGGAAAGAACCAAAGAGCGGATTATCTGTGTTTCCTGATTATCCATGCACCCTTTGCCAGTCATTAGCATGGAAAATCGGGAGTTTACTGTAAATTTACTGTCTGTCAAGAGGACAAAATTGGAATACGAGGTTTGTCCATAAAATAAGTTCTCCGATTTTTTTCTCAAAGAAAAACACATTTATTTTCAATGAATTATACATTGTTGGAAGGCCTGGTTTTTCTACATAATTCCCGTAACGATCGATACATTTTTGCATGCGGTGTAGCATTTTTTATATACCTGTGTCATGGAACTCTCCTACTGTGACATGCAGGAGCATTTCAACTCCTCATCAGTCCTGAAATTTGTCCCACCCAGGTGTGACTTCAATGCAGGAAAGAGATGGTGCTAAGTCCGGGCTGTAGGGGGGATGTGTGACGTTATCCCATCCAAATTGGTTGACGAGGTTGACATTTTTAGCATAGCATAGGTTGATGACGTCTGGCATTTTTAGCATAATTCCTAGGATATTTTTTTTGGCCACCAAAGGGTTAATAGATATACAAATTTTCAAAAAACATCACATTAGTGTGATGTTTTTCGAAAAAAGGAAACGGCAGATATATGAGTCAGTTGATGGGTTGGCCACGTAATTTATGGTAGAATGATAGTTTTAACAAATAGAATTCCAGCAAAACTCTATAGTCTTTTCATGACATTTAACATGCCGAAACTAGTCACCATTAGTCACGATTCAAAATCGAAGCAAGTTCATAAACATTGTTGATGGTTACGCTCGTTACGAGCTATGCTTACTTAGTTACATATTCATCATTAATTTATAAGAGGTCAGACAATGTGCCTCTTTTTCCATATTGTACTTTCACAAATAGCTAGCTATCACTATGAGCTATTGTTGCTATTTTCCATCGAGAGTATCCCGAGATGCCCGAATTTGACAAGTTACACCTTCCAAAAGAGGGAACCAATTTTAATGCATTAAAAAATATTTTGTAGAATTTTCATTTCTGCATTTATGTACGTAAGTAATTTTTTTTGTGATGTAAGGTAAACTTTTACGAAACTTGATTTGGATTAGAAAAGTTTTTTCGAATGAAAATCCGATGGCCAAAAATCGTGTGCCTTTTATTTTGTTAGCTATCCTCACGTTAATTTGAATTTTCAACTAAATTAAGCCAGTGATGAATTTTAATTTGTTTCAAATATTCAAAAATTAATATGAAAATCAACTTTACTATGAAATTTATTAATTCTACTATGAAACTATTGATGAGTTTTTATTTATATTAAATATTTAAAAGTTAATATTGAAATTAGTGATGAAGTTATACGTTTTTGTTTCGTAAATGCAGCATTTTCAATCTGTCAGGATCTAATCGATTTCTTTTTTTATCCATGAAATTTCCAGCAGTACTGAAGGCTCTTTCTGAAAATACTCTTGCTGGAAGAATGCAGAGGAACGTTTTTGTTAGAATTTTCAAATTGGGAAATTTCAAAGAATTCATATGTGGACAAGAATTATTAGTTACAATATGCTGCGTAAACATTTCCTACCATGTTATTTATGATTTAAATGCTAAAAATGAGCTATTACAGTAAGTCCTCGACTTATGTGGATCAGAGTTACATTGATCCGGAGTTACGCGGATGTTCAGTTAGGCCGGTGACATGTTGGCTTTTCTCCTCATTTCTGTTGCCGGGAAGAAGTAAAAAAAGAAGGAGAAATCTTGGTCGGAACAGCATTTGGGAACTCCATTGGAAACAGTTGCCTAGACCATCCTAATAGGCCTAGTGAGCTCATCAACAGGTTGCTTGAAAGAGAGAGTAGACCAAATACAGCAGAGTAAACTGGCTTTCAAAAATATTACCTGCAGCTCTAGTTCTTCAAAGACCTTATTTTTGGGTTACCCCTCATAGCTATCTAACTACTAACAGCTAACAACTATAAGCTATAGTTAAGTACTATAAGCTATCAAAACTATGAGTGGTTGGTAACCCAAGTGGTTCTTAAGGCTTGCTCTTTTCTTAAATTTGTGTACTTTCAAGTGATTTGTGTACCTGTAGCTCTGTATAATTTAATTTTGGTGTCAAATGACTCATTCTCAATGACTCAGTTGGTTTGAATACTCAATGATGTCTTTTTTTCTTTTTCAGTGAGGTTGGTGGAAGTGGTGGGGTTGAAATTGTTCCTTGTGCTGATAGGCATACTGCACTTTCCTTGCTGTTGGAATTGGCAGCACAGAGAGGTTCTCTACCACACATTTTGGATGCTGTGCTTCTGCTGTTAACATTGTGGGATAGGGGGAAGGATTCACCTGATAATAGGTTTGGGCAAATATTCTTTTGTGGCAATTTTATTATACATATTAGATACATAGTTAATTTACATCCACTTTTCATAAAGCATGCATGTCATGTGTGTTTTGAAACAGTCCCTGATGGAGCGGTAGTTAGAGTCTTGATGGTTAGATCGAAAATACGAATTTTTCAAAATTACGAACTTTGGGCCTGGTCCCCAGGAAGTAATGGAATTTGTTTTTACGAAACTGTGAGAAAAACTGCTTCAGCAAAATATTTTTTCCACCGTAGACACCTAATAAATCAGTGTTGCTGATTATGGTGCTTCAAATGCAGAATGTGTGAATAGTAGTGCATTCATCTCCCACCTATGCCAGTCTCTCCCCATCATTTCTGCATGTAACTGCATATCATTCATACCTTGAGTAATTTGGAAATCATAGCTAATGTCATTGTTTATACTCTAGAGAGGTTATTTTTTGTTTTAACTGTTACCAGCATTTCCATAATATACACTGTTCCCTCTTGATTAAAACTTACCCGTCTACGAGGGATGTGAAGGGGGAGGGGTGGGGGGGGGGGCAGGAGGGGATGGTCTAGAGGTGTCTGAGTGCAAGAAGAGGGATCGAAGACCCACCCGTAACCAAAGGATGCCCACATCCCTGACCCTCCCCATTCCACTCAGCACCCAAAGCAGTTCCAATCAACCGCCTGCACACGCCTCCAAGGGTTGCCCGGAAGAAGTGGAAAGAACATCACAGACGTTCCACGATGCCATTCCTCCACCGCCTCCCCACTTCCTTCAAGCTCAGCAAGACAGATAAAGATACCCCTGCAACTGGGACCTTCCCTCTCCACAACTGGACTTTTCCCCCCACACACTGTAAACCCAAACTCCCTGGCTGTCATATAATCCTTGAGGAGACTGTGTGGAAAATATGTCGAATCACGCCAAAATGTCATCAATGTCTAATGCCCCGTTTCCACTACTATGATATCTAAGCACGTACCTACCTGTGATGCTTTCCGACAACCATAGTAACTCAGTGCTGCCTTCCTGAAGACTACTCATTTCTCAAGGGCCCGGGGCAAATTCTAGGGGGTGCCTTCAGTCCCTCCAGCCCCCCACTTTCAATGCCATTGTGCTGTTGTAAAGGACTACAAGACTAAAGCAAGCAAATTAGCTGTCAACAAAAAGGATAAACTAACAGATGTTGCAACTGAAATCAGACTAAGATGCCATTCACCCAGTTAGTCTACATAACAGTCGTCAAGAAATACTCTCTCAACTCCTTGGGTAGGAAGTTGATTCATCAGTCGCCTTGCTTTCATGACACTATCAAAGCTTCGCTTCTCATCACCACTTCCCCTCATACTTCAAGAGGGAACATTCCAGTCGTATACTTTGGACAAAACTGCATCCTTTGGAGGCCTAGAAATAAAACACTAATCTCCCTCACATGAATGAATGGTGGTGTCATGTGTGCACTGAGAAGGGGTTCATTATGATGCAGGCTTTGAAAATATGCCTCAAACACAATGTATGGCTAAAAGCATGAATTTGTTACTATGAAAACCTTGTTGTAATGAGAGGAATGCCAATATCGATCATATTAGGTAATTATTTTAGCTTCTAATAAATACTGGTCATAATAGTTTATTTCAGTATTTCTTGTTGATTTTCTAAAATAATGGTGATGTCCCAGTATATTTATTCTTCTTAAGCAGTGAACCTTAAATTAAAATATGGGTAATATCCTTGGCCCAATAATACTTTTTATTTTGTCAATTTATCTCTTTGGGGTTTGCAAAATAAGAAAGATTTTCAGAAGGATTGCAAAAATTATTTAAAGGACAAAAAAAATCCAGATGTGAAGGTCTCCTTTAGGACATTTAAAGGTTAATCAGTTTACAGCTAATCTCAAATGTGTTGTGCCTCTTGCATTTGATGACTTACACCCCATCTGAAAATGTCCAACCTTCAATGATACCTGCTAAGTGCCATGGACCATGAAATCTGTTTAAAAAATTGCATCCAAAAAAGCCTGACAGTACTTCAAAAAGCAGATAAAAGTGACCATATTGTAATTTAGACCAGGTTCCTTATATGCATAAAATTTATTAACATAATAATGACAATAAAAAATTTAATTTCTTTAGATATTTGTAGAAAAAGTTCATTTTAATTCTGTTTGTGAAACTAAGATTTGGTTTCAAAATAATATCAGATTTAAGCCAGAGTAAAGATTCAGGTTTGAAAATTAAAAGAAAAGTAACATTTGGATTTAAGTAAAATTTGGAATTTGTGGAAATTTAAGATTCTGATTCGAGTTTTGTAACTGAGAAAAACCTGATTCAGCCCGTGTCTAGTTGGAATCCAACTCAATGTCTATTGCTGAAAAATTCAATACAGCCTTGGCTGAAATAATTATTGCTTTAGTCTTCCCCAATATTTCTTCCAGTAGCTATATCTTTCTTTTCTCATCTATCCTAGCAAAAGTCACAAGTGTTATGAATTAATTTCATGGAACATCCATAAGAATGGATATTTATTTATTGGTTTTGAAGTAAATGTCAACATTTATAACCTTGTGTACTTTCTGAGGTACTTAAGTGTCTTCATTAAAAATTTTGCTCATTCGGTCTTCAGGTAGAGTCAGGGCCTACATTGGCCTGCACACATATCATTTTCTAAAATCAACAAAAAAATTATGTCAGTCTTATGAAATAAAACATATGCAGTATGGAATTAAGAATGGTTAATGTACCATTGCTCTCACATTTGAGTTTCCTTCCCATATCACTAGGTCCTTCCTAAAACATCATAATGACACTTTTTTGACCTAGGCAAAGCATTCTGTGATATGAATCATTATGCATTTGCTTTTTGGTAATCTAGCTTGGCGTGTAATCTCTTTAATAATTTCCTATGAATCAGATCATTATTCAGTTATCCAGTGGTTTGTATCCATCATATATAATATGTATCATTATTTAATTAGTTCAAAATGTTAACTATGTTAATGTATTTGGGTTATTCCATGTCAATTTGACCAGGTGATTGTCCTAAGGGTAACCGATTGTGACCAAACTTGGCAAAACGTCATCATTTGATAGGAAAATGTCTTGTCGAGTCTTAAATTCCTTATTACACCTTTATTTTACACTCTACTTGAACAGCATGAGTTTGTAAAATAAAGGTGTTATAATCCTTTGTGACATAACTCATATTTCAACATTTACTGTTGAATGTCAACAGTTGGCCCAGTTTACTGTTGAATATTTACACAGTAACTATGAGAAATAACTGTTGGCCCTAATTACTGTTGAAATTTCTAAGTTTTTTTTTGCATAGGGAAGGACTTCAAGACTTGGGAATGTAAATTGTATTTTAAGATGTGATAAATAAAGATTTTAATGAATAAAGATAGATATAAATAATATTTTCACCTCGGCAAAAATTAGGTACAAAACTAATTTCATTGCCTTGTGTAGCATAATTTATTTTTTGACTTATTCCGTAGACTTACATCATTCATATGTGTGAAGTGTTGTTAGGAAAATGATTACAAACATTATGTTTACTAAGAAGTGATCTAGTTAATTAACTAGAACGAAAGGAAAAGTAAAGAATGACAGGGTGTTTGTAGGGCCTTGAGGCTATCCTATGCTAAGAGAAACAAAATATTCATTGAGTTGTGATAAGTAGCACACTGCCTTCCCCCTTGTTTGCCTTGAGAGTAAAATATGAATGGGTGACGGATGAGTGCCACCGTTTCCTTGAAAAGAGGTGTAGAAGAGGTTTTGGAGAACGTACTAAAAGATTATGTGAGGGAAATAGGATAGGGGCTGATGAAAGTAACACTGAAAGCTGAAGATAGAATGAGGCTTGTCTATTATTCTCCAAAGCTGACCGCTGTAGTGCCTGGTGTCACCCTCGTGTATTCTAGGGTAGTGGTCACATCTACAGGAAGCAATTGGCGAATGGCACAAGAAAAGAGGATTTAAAAGTATGTATGAGGTTGATATTGGGGAGGAGAAGATGAAAGAGACAGTGTGCTGAGATCTGAAGACACCAGTGTACCGTATGATCAACCGTGAGCCTGATGCCCCGGCAACTGGTGGATGTTACACCTACACTCAAAAATATTTTTCTTTCTTAAATGAAATAGTGCCTCTAGTAAACTTTTTTAATTTTTAGAGGAGGATTGTATCTACAACATATAAAAAATGAGCAAACTCGAGGAGAAAGGTACATCGTCAAAAATTGATTTGTAAATTTAAAATTGTTATGAACCTTATAAAATTGTTTATATTTTGCAATGTAATCCCTTATAATTGTTGTCCAACTCAATACCTTTAAAATCACTCCTTTTGCCCATCTGTACCTGTAATAGTCTCGGAGATATACCATAAAAAGCATAGTCACTTTTGCGAAATTCGAATTTTGCAGCATTGCAATGTCTCATTAATGATTGCTTGTTTTGCAAAATATTTTGGGGTTTTCATTTTTATATCGAATGATGACGTTATTCTTGGTTTGGTCAAAATCAGTTACCCCAAGAGTCACATTTGACAATTTTCTGGTCGAATTGACAGGAATAACCCATTTTTATTATGTTTTAATTCTGTGGTATACATTTGTTAAGAGTAGTTGATATTTGCCTACCCTAGGTCAATATCTGCTTGGACCAGTGCACCATTAGTTCCTTTCTTGAAGCGGCTTGACTGCATACCTTGTACCAAAAGCAGTTCTACTGAAAGCAGATGCACAGAAGATGCATGGAATGATGATGAGTCTAGTATTGATGTGAGTAAATCAGCTCTCCAACCAGAAAAGAAATTATAAAACTTACAATATGGTGCTGACATTTTTTAATTACCATATTTTCCAGTGTATAGGACACACTTTTCCCCCTCAACATACACCTAAAATATAGTGTGCCTCTTATGCATCAGTGATCAAAATTATGAGTTCAAATTTCAGTAGGTCTAAAACTTATTAGTTTATAGCAGTGTGCATGCGTGGGTATTGTATTGCATTTTATCCTTTTGTGAAAGAGAGGTTTTAAATAAATTGTATTTATAGTATCTTTATGTCCCATAAAAATAATAAATAGCCTGATATATTGTACACTACATTACTTAAAGAGGGAGAATTCCAGTAAAATTTAATTCAGATTCAAAAAAAATGTTAGGAGATTATCGAAAAGGAAAGGACCTAATAGTAATGTATGATTTTATGGACTAGCAAATTAATATCCAACAATCGCTCAAAATCTAGTTTCTTATTTCTCAGTGCTGCTTATTGTGAAATAAAGTTTATTTTTTCTGTTAGAGTTCTGAATTCATAACTATTAAATAGTTTTCCCCTTTTAATCACTTGGATTCAGAATGTTTTGGGTTATGAGTTTAGGATAAATGTAGTTCTAATCTTTTACCTTATCAGAGCATTTACGTGCTTGATGATTATTGAAGTACAAATGCAGTTTTCCATGAGACTCCTTATGTTGGAAAGCTTACTGCTGCCTCTCTGTTTTAAAACAACATAAATTATTACTTTCAGCCAAGTCCTACCGAGTGTTTTCTGCGTTACTTGGAGCTCCCAGAAAATGATGATGTTTGGATTGATTTGAGACAGACTGCAGTTGTCATTATGTCACACCTAGATCGTCTTGCTGCTCCCTGCACTCCTCCTCCAAATTTTATCAAGGTAAGTTCTTTGTAAAAAAGTTTTAATCACCCTGGGTGATTAAAACTGTTTTTACATTCTGACCATTTGCCAAAATTTTATAATTATGTTTCCAAGGACATGGGTGGTACCACAGGAAGTTCTTTCCACTTAACATGTTGTGCACCGGGGTATTTAAATGCCTTTTAACCCTCCGTTCTGGCAGATTTTTAAACCTCACTGTTTGAAAATGCATTGCATCAGTAAAAATGTTGTGACTTATTTAAAAATGAAAATTTTTTAAAGGGATTTGGAAAATAATACTCACGTAAAGTCTCAGTATTTCCTCTTTGTGTGATACTCCAGAAAACATTTTCCCTTGTGGAGTGGAACACTACAAGTTGAGCACACATACCTCGTCTCCTTTATAATTTTTCTGTAAGCACACACTTTGCGTCTTCGAGTGTGGCATTTCTTCTTCCCCTTTCCCACGATAGGGACGAGATTATGTTTACGAAGGTCTCTCGAGGGACGATGTGGGTGATCCCTCGAAGGAGCATGCTCCGTCGGCTTATTTCTGTCCTTGTCCGAGAATGGCTCATCAGGCTCCTCTCTACTAGCTGCCCACTCTTTGGCTGTCTGGAGCAGAAAGCCTTTGAATCGAATGCTATTTGATTCATTTAGTGTTTTATAAACTCTATAAGCATTAAAAAGAACACAGTTTATTAGCCACAGGACTACTTTCTTCGACCATTTCATTGTTTTCCTCATAATTGTATAGTAAGATAAATACAATATCCATCCTGTGTACGCCTTTCATACATTCATTGTATTTCAAAATACAGTAAGGTTTTTTGATCAGAAGTCCTGTGATCCCATCTTTCAGCTTTGTATGACCCATCTTAGCGCTGTTAATAGTGCTAATCATTCTCACCTCTCTTGTGTTTTTCCACACTACAAGTAAATCTTCACCTTTGCGAGAAAACGTGCACTGTCCTTTTTTCAATGTTTTCGCCTTACTCTTCAATGTGGCAGGGAGCCCTCTATTTGGTCTGATGGTTACACAAACTCTAATTTAATTATCAAGGAGCATTTCTGCTATTTTTACACTATTGTAATAATTATCTTGATATACGTGATGCCAAAGATTGAGATGAGGCTTCAAAAGACAAAAGGATGGTTTGTTGTATTTTTTTCCCTCGGCCGAAGATATTTCTAAAATACTGATGTAGCCAGAATCACTTTCACAAACCATACTAGCAAGCCATACTTTATGATTTGTGCTGGATTCTAGGTTTTAAATTTTAATCTTCCTCTCCATGTAAACATAGCTTCATCAAGAGAAAGCTCCTGTGTTGTTTTATATACATTTTGAAAATTTTCATTGAAGTATTCCAAGACCGGTCTTATTTTGTATAGTATGTCCATCGTGTCCAAAATTTTCTCATTATTACTAAAGTTATTAAAAGTAAAGCTTTCCAAATTTGTTCATATCTGTTTCTTGTCATCAATTCTCAAAATATGTTCGTTGCTATAAAAGGATCAGTGCTCCAATACTCCTTCAGTGAATCTTTCCTTACCTGCCCCCTGAGAATCAAAATAGCAAAGAATTTTTTCATTTCAGTAATGGTTATGTCAGACCACTTTGCTGTTTTTGGTGATTCTTTGTACCATGTTGGTTTCGGCGGTAATACAGATTTGACTGAATGCACATCATTTCGAACAAGTCATCGGCAATAAACAATGAGACTACATCAAGGATACTGGTAGAATTTTCTGGTACACGTTTTATTCCAGGTTGGCCCAAAAATTGCTCTAAATTCCTCTCAGAATCTTTTTTTTCCAATGTAGTAGAGATTCCTGGTGAAGTATTGTCATCATTTGCGCTCTTATCGGAGTCACTTTCACTTATCAAGAGAGGAGTAGATTTTCTATTTCTGACCCTCACTACAATACCAGAATCACTTCCACTCTTGTCACTATCTTCATCATACTCTAATGGCACATTTGATAAATCATCAGTGCACCCATCTAACAAAATTTCTTCCTTGTACAAAGCACTGTCTTTCCTATGGGATGCCATTGCGCTGAATATTTCAATAAATACAGGTTTAGAGAAACCTCTCGCAGGACAAATCAGAAACCAAAATCACAATTCACTGTGACTCAAAAAAACAAACTGCTCAAGATACATCGAGAGAAGGAACTAACCACAGCCGTAAAAGAACAATGAGCGATTCATTACTGGCCCCCTCATTCTTCTCATAATGAATGTTTACGTTGGTGGAGCAGAGCTGAGAGCGCATTTCATCTGCTGTGAGAGGAACTTGAAGGCGAGGCAATACAGATATGGTCCTTGAGGCGATAGAGATATGGTTCCTCCCCATTGGCTTAGCTACTGTCGTGGAAAAAAGTCATGACACTCGAGTTTACAAGTCAATGACAGTTGTACGCGTAGTCCCACATGAAAACAAGTTATATCAAAAATTATCAAATTTAATTCTGCGTTTAACTGTGGAAAGTGAAAATTTTTATTTTAACTTGTTAAAATTTTATTGTCTGTGAAACAAAAAAGTGCCGGTTTTTTCACCGTTTTAAACGGAATGCTCACTTTGAAAATGCATAACTTTTAAAGTACTCATTAGATCGTAGCCAAACTTTAATACGACATAAAGGAACTTGATGTTAAGATATGTACAAAGTTTTAAGATAATCGAAGATTAAATAAAATTGTTCTTGTAAATTTTGTGAAACAACTTTTTCTCAGTACTGCGTGGTCATATCGATACGAATCTTGTCCTGTCATGGAGCTTATGGTAATACAAGGCTAATCGGTTCTCGATATTTAGAATTTATTTAGTTGTTTATTTTATGTGCGCTTACATTTAATTCAGTGTTTCCAACAACAAGCGGAGTGAAGCGAACGAGAGGAAACAGACCAATGGCCTTGGAATTCCGTGCGACGTTGCCACGTTCGACACCATCCCCGCACTCCATGTGTAGAATCAATACATTTTTGTTGCATTGTAACTTAAAAAGATTTTCTTTGGATTAGCATCTGACAGTATGCCTGCTAAACCATTGACGGAGGGCGAGTTTGCCATGGTTGCTAGTGCGATTTGTTTTTTTTAGAAGCGAGAGTGAAAAGATTAATGATAAGAGGTATCCGGTCTATCATAAAGTGTCCGAGTGTGTTGGAAGATCGTTATCGATGGTTAAGAGATGTGCCACTGCAATGAAAGAAAATGGTGTCGAACGTGGCAACGTCGCACGGAATTCCAAGGCCATTGGTCTGTTTCCTCTCGTTCGCTTCACTCCGCTTGTTGTTGGAAACACTGAATTAAATGTAAGCGCACATAAAATAAACAACTAAATAAATTCTAAATATCGAGAACCGATTAGCCTTGTATTACCATAAGCTCCATGACAGGACAAGATTCGTATCGATATGACCACGCAGTACTGAGAAAAAGTTGTTTCACAAAATTTACAAGAACAATTTTATTTAATCTTCGATTATCTTAAAACTTTGTACGTATCTTAGCATCAAGTTCCTTTATGTCGTATTAAAGTTTGGCTACGATCCAATGAGTACTTTAAAAGTTATGCATTTTCAAAGTGAGCATTCCGTTTAAAACGGTGAAAAAACCGGCACTTTTTTTGTTTCACAGACAATAAAATTTTAACAAGTTAAAATAAAAATTTTCACTTTCCACAGTTAAACGCAGAATTAAATTTGATAATTTTTGATATAACTTGTTTTCATGTGGGACTACGCGTACAACTGTCATTGACTTGTAAATTCGAGTGTCATGACTTTTTTCCACGACAGTAGGGCTTAGGGCCATGTGGAGAAACATTCTGGAAACAATGAGGCAAGGAGGTGGGGTGACCAAGGAAGCTGTGAAAGAAATATAACCTCCAAAAAGAAGAGAGAAGATGAATAAGTTTCAAGTTGATGGAATTGAAGTTACGCACCATCACAGATCACCAGATTAAGATTTAAATAGAGTTAAATCTCTAAAATTAATGACATTACTTTGGGTTATCGAACATTACATTGCGATTATTCTTAATAAATAACAGAAAGTAAATGAGAAATATTCACCATGCACATAAATAACACAATTTAACACTTTACCATGATGTGCGTAAATGGTGATAATTTTCGTCATCCGTCCGCAATGGATGGGATTTAAATGACGAGAATTCTCACCATCCATACACAATGTGTTAATCAGGATATTTGTGCCAATGCCTCTAAGGATAGATGTAGATCAGGGTGCATGTTTGCGAAAGGCTTCCTGAAAGGACATTTTTTATTTCAAATTTGTGTCATCATATCATATTGCAGTGGAAAATCAATGAACTTCATTTCTTTGGTTTGTTTTTCTCATTATGTAGGTAAATTAGATTTGGAAAATCAATGCATGATTCTTCTTACCTTTCTTTTAACACAAAGAAGATGGTCACCCATCATTTGATGGTTTTAGATTTTTAATGGCCAGTGGCAGTGATACTTTATTGAGTAATTTCGTCATTTTTTCTGCTTTTCCTTGATTCCACTTAGGATTGTATGTAATCTTTCTCTCACTTTTTCGTCAAGTAGTTTTCCTAGTGTTGCATAATTTCCTTCTATGGCAGAGACCCATCAATTGACTGGTATTTGGTTTAAGTACTACTTTATCCCCCTAAAAGCGAGTATTTTATAGTAGACAATTAATAAAACTAGGCTGATAACTGCTTACTAATTACTTATTTTTGCTACAGTACTTTTTATAAATTGTACCATCATCAAACGCATAAAATTTTTTCTTGCGTCTGAAATATCGAATAATGTCATCAAATATTATATTACATGTTGGGTATCGTTGTACATACCAAGCTACGTGCCACTCAGTAAAGAGTGAAATGGGAAGGGAGCACTCCTCCGCTCTTTATTATTTATTATTATCATTATTATGTCCCTCATTTGCTATTCCTTTCCATAGGCACAAAGTACCAGTCAGCCACAAGAGGTCCTCGCATGGGGTTGGGTGGCTTGGTCCTCCAGTGGAGGAAATGGCAGTGTAATAGAGGGTCAAGATGAAAGCCACACTGTCCAGCCGGGTGGCATAGGTGCCACTCCCTCATCCACTCCACACACCCCAGTGTCTCCCGGAACCACCACCGGGGCAACTGCTCTCTTGGCTCCCACGGCCTCTGCTCCCGATGGTCAGCCTGCCGCGGATCAGTCGGCTAGGATGGTCCCTGCTGTCTCTCTTTCCCAGCCTCAGCCTTGTGAGGCCATTGGCGAGTTAGGAGTTAAGCAAATGGCGTGTGCAGAACGGTGCATGCTTATCCTCACTCTGACTGGGAGAGTGTATGTCATGTACTACAGTTCTGAGGCCCAGGTAAATGTATAAAATAGTTGATAAAGTTTTATATTTATAGGTTCTTTCGAATCCAAAATTTAACTAGGCATTATAATATGCATATCATACTTTCTGAGCCACTTGATGCATCTGACCTAGGGTCTTGGATGTTAACATTAAATGGCTAATTTAGGCAGTACAGTTGAGCACCCTTAATCCAGGAACCCCTAATCCAGGAGCACCCATAATCCGGCAATTTTGCCATGACCAACTACCTAGTACTTAGTGGAAAATGCCGAAACATTTTTAACCGGAATATTGCTTCATAACCTGCCGAGATATTATTCTTATATTAATACCGAGATACAATTCTTAACGTTAATTTTCCCGTTTCGAGAATGAGAATAATTTAAACATATTAATTTCTGGTACTTCGTGTACACAGGAATTATTCCAAAACTTGAAGTAAACGTATAAATTTGAAGACATCGCCGAGACGGAGTTCGACTAATTTACAGATCGGCCACTTTCAATGGCGCGCGTATTTTTGATTGACCACTAGACGTAATTTGATAAAAATATTAGTTATATTCTTATGTTTCACCCAAAACATGTCTCATCCATTCAATTGTGGCTACAGCAGAAAACGTTAACCATCGCAGAATATGTGTAAGTTGTGAAAAATCTCAGCGCCGGCTTTATTGATGCAACGGCCGTTGCATCAGTAAAGCGTTTGAGTGATACATACTACGTGGGATCTTCAACAATATAGCACATTAAGAAGCTGAAAGAGAAAAATCATCAAAATTTTACTGTTAAAGCGACACGAAGAAGCAGATAAGAGAGAAAAACTATGAAAGAAGATTTAAGTTCTGATTTAGATAGCCTGGTTTCGAATGCGTCGAAGTAAAGGGCTTAGTTAGTATTTCTGGACAAATACTAATGGAGCAGGATAAACTGTTTCAGGAATAGACGTGATCAATCCGTAAGACGTGATTCGGGAAATTTCACGTGCAGGCAATAGCATTTCGCCGTCCGTTCTAAAACATGCGTGGTTTGAATTGTGGCCTGCTTTAAGGTTTGATATAGACGAAATAAGTGGGGATTTAAAAAAATTCATGTTTCTGAGGATAACAATATGATGATGGAGTTTGCAAACATCATCCATAACCCTGAATTATAGGAAATGGAATTGGTAAATTTAGACGAAAGGATAGTCAGCGGCCACGATATTCTCACAACACAACATATCATAGATGATGAAATCATTGAAATGGTAATTAATAACAATAAATCCGAGTGGGGATAAAGATGATCAGCCTGAAATTGTTGAAGGAAGACTACTATTGATGATGGTCTTTAAAGAATTATCCAGTCCGGCCTGCGGCGGCGACGTAGTGATTGGCGGCCGTACACACGATACCAACGCGTTGACATCGTGCTGAATCAGCTGATAACAAATCGAGCGAGGTAGGAAATTATGTTACGCAAATCACAGCATAAGAAATATCAAATATTATACCCTTTTTTAATAACAATATGAAACTTTTAAATGTGCAGCAATATGCACAATGCTTAGATTACGTTTTCACTCACTGCGAAACTTCGATAACTTTAAACAATAACTTTGTGTATTAAGAAACCATTTCTTTCTGATTATTCCCAGTAACTCTTTTTAAAATAAAATGTTCATTAAATGGCAAACGAATATATTTTGTTATAATTAATTAATTCCTTTCAATGAAAACATCCTGGATGTCAGAAATAGACCAGTTGACATGCATGACCCATAGTCCGGCAAAATCCCTAATCCGGCATCACTTCGGTCCCGACTGTGCCGGATTAAAGATGCTCAACTGTATTATACTGTCTATTTTTTGTCATTTTTGTGTATATTATGTTCTGTGTTATATTATAAAATCTGGGAGGGGTGATGATCAAATTTCATTTGTGTAACAATGTTCTAAGGATATTAGCCTTAATTATATTCAAGAAAAAAAATCAGGGTGTAGGAAAAAGTGTGGACTAAACCCTGTGTCTGTAGGGGATACATTCCAAACCTTCCATGGATTAAGAAATCTCGTGGATAGTATTTTCAGCACATTTTTTCTGTGCCAAATAAAACACTGAAAACTGAAACTTCAGTTATAGGTGTTCTATTGCTTGTGCATCTCAATGCATTAATGATTTAGACAGAGTCAGAAGTAAAATAAATGGTCAACTTTAATTTTAAATGCCTTAATCTAGGTGACTCTTCTTATAGATGGAAAGGCTCTCTTGTTGTTGAAAGATTTATTTGCATAAATTGTACCATGCTAGTATTAAAGTTGACTAATTATGTGGCATATTGCAGTGCCCTCAACTTGTTGAAGGACTGGAAGGTCGTGAAGTGATCCAAATAGCTGCACATCCAGACGGGAAGCATTTCCTTGCATTGGCCCCTTCTCAATGCCCAGCAACTGGGCAGAGTGCTTCCTCTCATCTTATGTCATCAGTTATGTCATCATCATTGTCATATGGTGGAACGGCAGGAGTCCCTGAAGCAGATGGCATGGCTGGGAAAGATGCTGAGGTGGCTGGAGAAATGGGTGGAGGGTATGAAGTGTTGTCTTGGGGCAGTGGTGATGGGGGACGGTTGGGCCATGGAGATACTGCCCCAAGGGATAAGCCAACACCCATTAAAGGATTGTCTGGGCGCAATGTGATTCATATTGCATGTGGGAGCACATACAGGTAAAATATCCTTTCTTGGTGTGTGTATAGCTCTAGTAGAAGTTGGTAGAAATTAAGGGGTGGGAAGTTTTTTGCTAGTTATAGTAATGATGACAGAAGCAATAGATCAGAATCCCAATCATTCTCTATTATATGACACGAGTCAATGTATTGTTGCCTGGTTTCATTCTTATGGTTACTCTCTTTTGTTGGTGATTTTTTTCTGGTCTGCTTTTCATGGCTAACTTCACTCAACAGTCTTTTAGTATCACATCTAAAGTTAAAATTAGCTGTGAAATCTATTAATTATTGACTGTTGGAAAATTAGTTGTAAACATTAGAAACATTAACAGCCTAAATTGGTAAAGGTTCAACATTCGGCAAGGCTGACTTCTTGGGAGAATAAAGGGTGAAGCATTAGGAATTGTTGAAGAACTTCCTTCCAGACATTTGAGTTTGTTAGTCACTAAGCAAAATGTGTCATGAGCACACTTGCATGCTCAGGAAATTTAAGGCTTTCATCTCAGGGTACAGTACTTTCATCTCGACTTACACGGATCCGAGTTACATGGATCCGGAGATACGCGGATGTTCAGGTAGGCTGGTGTTAAGGTCTGCACGAACCAGCACGGGACGCGGGAGCGAAATTTGCACGGAACAAAAGCTCTCGGCAGGATACTAGTACGTGCAAACCGACGCAAATCCCACCCAGAGGAACACGGACCCACCACGAATATTATTTAGTTCCCTGCATGCCGCGTTTCCCTTGTCCCGCGAGTTGTCTAGTGCAAAATTACTGTGAGAAATGTCGACAGGAGAGTTCATTGTAGCGGTTAAGAAGTATCCGTTACTCAATGCAATTATGATGACTATGCGAAAATGATTAGGTCAAATACTTGTATATAAGCACGCTTTTGAACATTAATGGCAAATAGTATTTTTTACATTAGAAAGTATTACTTGCTTTTATTCCAATCTCAGTATTTGTCTTCTGTGTATGCGATTACGAAGAGAGCTTCATCTTTGTCGGATGACACTTCCTTAGTCTTAACACTGAAGCGGAAGTACTGATGCCCGCAAGCACCCTGAAGTCCCGAAAATGTATCATTTTCGTCTGAGGGACATTAAGTTTGCCCCATTGATGAATTTTGCTCCCGCGTCCCACGCCAGTGTGTTCAGATCACAGATGTTCAGACCTTATGTTTTCGTTTTTTCCACATTACTGTTGCCACAACAGATATACCGGTGATGACCCACGACTCATTGTCAAGCATCACAAGCTATAACTCCATGGACTTCACATACAATAACGCCTCCCTGCAAGACATCATATATATAAATAAATGCATGTCAAACATTAACACTCAGCAACCGCAATTGATACACATTCACACCAGTAGGTGAGAGAAAATGGACCAGACTTACAAACAGATGGCACGATAAGCAATTTCGCATCTGGCTGTCCTCGGTATGAGGAGTGTACATTGGCTATTTGTTCCGTCGAGCCATAAACAGGACATGCAGAGCTTTGAAATCCATTGCTGGTCGAAAGCCTGGTCAGCTCCATAAGAATCTACAGTAAACTCTTGATAATACGAAACACCATAATATGAAGTTTCAATTATGCGTAGCAAAACGGCCAGTCCCAACAAAAATCATATAGTATTAACATGGCAAAATTTGAAAATATGAAGTTTCGAAAATACGAAATTTTCTAAATCAAGAACTTCAGGCCTGGTCCCCAGGAAAAACTGGAATTCATTTTTACTAACTACAAAAACTACTTCAGCAAAACTATTTTTGACTGCTTAGCTTTCATTGTTGCCGATTATGGTGCATCAAAATGAAATGCGTGAATAGTAGTGCATTCACCTCCCACATATGCCAGTATCTCCATATCATTTTCCGCATGTAACTCCGCTTATCATTTAGACCTTGAGTAATGTGGAAAACGTAGTTAATGCCATTATTTATCCTGGCTATTTTTTGTTTGACCTGTTACCAGCATTCTCATAATGTCCACGGTTCTCTTTTAATTAAAGCATGTGATGGCACACATAACATGCTCGCTGCCGTGTGCCTGGAATTATAGAAGTTCAAATTCTCTGTGAACCCTATCTCGTCCTTTAAGGGGAGCAAACCTAACTCAGCTCTCTGTGAAGGGGATGTCCGCACCAAAATCTTGTAGCATGGACAGGTTGAGTGAGGATGGGTGATGTCGTCAGGAAATTTGGATGGGTTGTGTTGGTGGTAGTAAGGATTGTGACGGCCAGGGAGATTATGAGGGCAAGGTGGCTGATCGGAACCGCTCCGGGTGTTGAGTGGAATGGGAAGGGTCAGAGATGCAGCATCCTTTGTTATCAGGAGGGTCTTCGACCCCTCCTCTCACACTCTGAAACCTCTACACGATCCCATTCGCTTCTCTCCCTTCCCCCTGATATCTTTCGAAGATCCACCTGCCAGGGTTGCCCAGAAGAAGAGGAAGGAATGTCACAGACTATTCATGACACTATTCCCCCACCCCTTCCCACTTCCCCCTTCAGGCTCAGCAAGACAGATAAAGATACACCCTCAACTGGGATCTTTCCTCTCCACAACCCCCAAGCACTGTAAAATCAAACTTCCGGCCATCATATATTCCTTGAGGAGACGATGTGGAAAATATGCCAAATCACACCCCATTTGTCATCAAGGTCTTAGTAGTAGAAAAGAAACAATATTACCTCCCAAGATCATTTATTCCGCTGGCAATAGACTGAAGACACTATGAGTAATAACCTGTGAATGATTTTTTCTAGAAACGGGCTTAGTTCGGTGCTTTTTATAGCTATGATTGGGCGATAGAAGATAACTAAAGGTTGGTTGGGCCAGCAGCCATTCTAACAGCATAGATGTGTGAAGCAAATGTCTATTTTTAACATACTACATTCCTGTCTCTACTGACTATCCCAAAAATAAAATTCTTATTACGAAATGTTCAACATTTGTTTTCTGTACGTTTTTGATACTGGGACGAAATTTTGCCAAGACTACGATCGCTGACTTAAAAGCATTGACATATTAGGTACTTATTTTATGATCTTTTAAGACATGTGTCTTTTTTAAGAATGCTTTCATGAATAACCACAAAAGATATACAATGTTGCCGAAGAGAACAAAAGTTAGAGAAAACATAGATAAAATTTTTTCATGACTTTTTAAAAATGTTTGAAATTACGAAGTGCCAATTTTCCGGTCCTGCCTACTTCATATTATCGAGAGTTTACTGTATGTGTTTGATCTTTTACGAGCTGTTGCCATGTAACTGTCATGATGACAGAAACCCGAAGAAAACATAAGCCTGTCACCGGCCATTAACGTCTTTTTTCGGTGTAGTTTGACCATCCCATCAGTTCACCCATCAATTTCATTATACTGTTCTTAATCTCTCCCAAAAACGTGTCTCTACATCCAAAGACTTAGGTATTCTTACAGACAGTAAATTATATTTTTCCCAACACATACAAACCATCAAGTCCAAAGCTATGTCCCTCTTAGGCCTGCTCTATCATTTCACTGAAGTTAATGACCCACAAGCCCTTCGAACCTTCTCTTCTTCTATCGCTCTTCCAATTCTTACCTATTCCTGCCTCATCTGTTCTATCTCTCCTCAAACTAATCTCTCATCTCTGGACTATGTCTGCAATTTCTTTGCTAAAAGAGTTAAAAATAGATTACTGCATTTGCGTAACATGTCCACCAATAATATTCTCTCCTCCCTCTCCATCCCTAATCCTAGCGCCCTTAGACTCACAGCAGACTTTAAACTAGTTTATAATATTCTCAATTCCACCATCAACTGCCCCAATTTGCTCTCCTTTGTCGACTTCAAAGTTCCTTCCCGCCCTACCCGTTCTCATCCTTTACTCCATATGCCCATTCCCAGACTTTCAATTACTAAACGTTCTCTTTTCTTCCGTCTCTCCTCTATATTGAACTCCCTCCATAACACATTGATCCCTTTGCACTCCCAATTAAATCATTCATAAGCCTTTCTATTTTGCATCTATCCCCAGAATAGCCTTCCCTACTATTTGTTTCCTGTTACTTTTATTTTATTTTTTTCTTGTATATGTTATAAAATTCATGTACTGTTATTGGCCACTATAAAATGGCATCATTGCTGTGTGTGGTTTTCTTTCTTTATAATTAAATTAATCCTGCGTAAGTCGATGCGTAGCTATCTACTCCATAGATCATCTGTTATCCATCACAACAAAAAAAATTGTTTTGATTAATTATACTTCAGATTTAAATATCCAATGAAACAAGGATTGGATTTGTGTTACTCTCGGAATAGTCGTATTATGGCAACTTAACGGCCTCTCAAAAGATGGCGTTTTCTGTAATAGTGGCCAATTGGCGCCAACCAGTAAAAGCAGCAACACTAATGGTTCAAAAATGGATACGTATGTTGATGTGTTTCGATTTACGCAGATTTTGACTTACTCAGAAAATTTTGGAACGAATTAACTGCGTAAGTCAAGGACGTCAAAGTTTCCTCTCTTTGGGCACCTTGTGGAATGATACTCCCTGACTCTTACAAGTGCTTTCTTTGATCCAATCCAAAGCTTTATCTTGAATTCCTAGTTTTTCGCACTTATTTAGCAGGAGCAAGTGATTTACCATTTCAAATGCTTTTGTGAAATCTAGAAATAATGTAATAACTTTTTTGCTAGTGTTTGAGGAATTAGCTATCCATTTCATAGCTTCAAAAAGAGCATCCACTGTGGAATTACCTTACTTATATCCCCACTGTCAGGTTGATATTATGCTGAACTTGTTGAGAAAATCAGTGTCTCTTGTGGTAAATCATTCGAATAATGTGGAATAGGAGAGATATATATTGGCCTAAGTTTGGTTACTGTTTGTTACAATAGGCATTGAAATCAAAATAATTCACTATAGAAGAATGCATGTCATATTTGTTTGGAATGTGGATTAATCAGGGATTCTATTATCTGAGAAAATTATGTATTTCCTATCAATATAGATAATAGAGTTCTGTAGTTATAAAGGAATACATCGTCATGAAAATGAAAGTTTTGCCTCTGTTAAGTTAATGGGTTTGATATTAACATTTGCTCATTGTGTTATTTCCTGCATTAATAATTAGTATCATTTAAATAGTGCTGCTGTGACTGCTGATGGAGAGATGTATACATGGGGAAGGGGCAATTATGGCCGATTAGGTCATGGAACTAGTGAAGATCACACTGTTCCCAAAGTTGTTGCTGCGCTAAAAGGTAATATTTTGCAACTTAATTGTACTTACTGTATGTGACTACATAGTTGTTAGGTTTAAATATGCTATTTCTGAATATTGTAATTGCTTTATTCCTTAGATTTATGAAAACTCAAGTGGCTAAATATTAATTATTAATTAGACATTACGTTATTTTCAATATACCATATTCTTTTGAAATCTTTGTGGAAAAAGTCGGGGGGGTACTATATTTGAGTTCAGGCACCAAATGTCCGTTGCAATGTCTTTGACTAAACTAAGTTTAAAATAGATTACTCAGTTAACAATTACGTTACGACAAATTTGAAAAACATGCTGTCTATTTTTCTCAACAAAATTTTTCTCGAAATATTATTCATCCCCTGATACAAATAATAGAAGACAAATAAAATAATCAGAATTGAACAAATACCATCCCGAGTGGAGACGGTAGTAAAAGTATGAAATATTTGGTAAATGTACCCATAAACATCTCTAAAGATTAAATATCAAACTGCTGCCTAAGATGTACTTTTGGACAATGGCTATTATGTGATGACGTACACAAACACACATATAACAATGCTTTTATTTGAAAAAAAAACTACCCACTGAGTAAAGCGAAACTCAATAAAGAAGATAGAGATTTAGATAGAGAATTTGTGTCCTTTAAATATATTGTCATTCCTTTTTTAAAAAAAGTCCTTCACTGCAATCTCAGTAACTTTGATTTCTCTCAACTAATGTGAGTGATAACTACAGAGGGCGGCATTTGAAATGAAAAAAAATGTAGTCGTCATGATTCCAAACGTGCATACAGCAGCGCTTATACTTCAAACTGGTGTATTCTCTATCACATATCTCACTTCTCCATTCCACCTAATTAAGGAAATATAGTTTCCCTAAATACCGTTTATAAACAAGTTCATAAAAAACAGGAAATATTTTTATAAGTAACTGCAGTAAGTGAAAGTTACATCAAGCTAAATCTAATGCTCTTTGTAAATTACCGGTATTTACCTGTAACAAAAGTTTTTACAGCATAAGTTGCCTTCATAGTCACTTCGTAAGGAGAAAGCCGAGTTTCACAGACAAGCAGTAGGCACAGAACTGCAGCACAAGAAGGAATGCTAAAATGAATAGCTTCCCAAGTCATTAGATAACACATTCGAATTATTGTATTGCATTGATGAGAGAACTTAGTAAGAAGTCTCAGAAATACAAGAAGCCCTGTAACAGCCTATGCCCAGAATACGCTACAATGTGTTCAGTCTACCCAAAGCCCAGCGTCCTATTTATAGGACTGATGTTTATCGTCAATTTTTTCTTAAAAAATAAAGATTATTTTTAAAATATTCCAACTAATGTAAGTGACATTCATAAACTCCTAAGCACTGTATAAATAATCAGTTCTCAACTTTGTGAGAAGTTTTTATAGCATATGTTACTTTTTAGTCGCATTGTGTTAAAAAAGCCAAGTTTCAGAGACAAACAAAAGTCGCAGAACTGAAGCACAGAAATGAATAATGTGTAGAATAGCTTCACCAGTTCCTATGTAACAATTTTGCAGCATTGTATTATATTGTTGCGGGAATTAGGATGCTGGGCACTAATAGGTTAACTCGATTCTCCATATTGGTAACTGAAATGGAAATTTTTATTACCTGAAGTGCAGAAGTTGTTAACCTGAAAAAAGTATGTGCAGGTCCTGCTTTGTATTTAAAAAAGTTTTTCCAAAACTGAACTTCAAAAATTGGGAGGGGGAACTATATTTGGAGGAATACAGTAAGTTTCTAAGTTGATAATAGTTGATTGCCAAGATATTTTTCTATAAAGAAGCTATTATATTACTTTACTATTTTTTCAGGGCACCGTGTTGTTGATTGTGCTTGTGGCAGTGGAGATGCTCAAACATTGGCATTAACGGATACAGGAATGGTGTTTTCATGGGGTGATGGAGACTATGGGAAATTGGGTTGGTGATAAATAATTTGTAAAACTTTCTAATTTTCTAAAAGTATAGGTTTTTTCAAAAGAGTTATATTTTTAGTGGTGGTTGTCATTTCAAAATGTGTAAGGAAGCATCATAACTAGAAAGGAGCCTTTATGATAAAGGCTTTAAATTTTATGCAATAAATTTCTTTTATGAATGCCACCACAACTTCTTTCCTCTCTGATTGTCATTTTAAATCATCACTGATTCTTCTAATGTGGGGAGGTCTATTCAAGGTCTCCTCAATTATAATGTATCATAGGAAACATTAAAAAGGCATTCTCTTTACACCTCCTCTTGTTTTCTACCCAGGGCGAGGAGGAAGTGACGGGTCTAAGACCCCCCGTCCTGTTGATCGACTGGGTGGTTTGGCTGTAACAAGAGTGTATTGTGGTGCTCAGTTCAGTGTTGCCATCACTAAATCTGGAGCTGTTTACACGTGGGGGAAAGGAGATTCTCATAGATTGGGACATGGTCCATCTGAAGATCATGTGCGGTATCCCAAGCTAGTGGAAGGTCTCTTGGGTAAGTGAGAGTTGATAGTCAAATATACATGTTTGGTATATTCAAGCATTATGATGTTTCAGTACAACAAACTGGTTGATCCTCCAAGCTTTCACTGCCTTTGATAATTTTCTTTAGGTTATCTGGAGTTATTTGACGAGTAGAAAACTGCTTAGGAATATACAATATCTACTACTCGCAAATTTAGAGAAAAATTTAACCTTTACCTTAGAAGGCTGATCCACCTCATTAATACATCGGACTCCTTTTGGTATACTTGTTAGAGATGTCATTTTTTTCAACCAATGCATAGAACATTTCTGCAAAGCAAAAAGAAAGGTAGCAAGAATAGCTCATTCCTCCTTGTTCTTAGTTGGATTAAATGCCTCTTTTTTATTGTAATCAACTAATACCTTTAATTAGTCCACTTTATTGTGAAATTATTCCAGATCTAGAAACCTGTATCAGATTAACCAGGATGTGGAATTCTCTGGAATTAAAACTTTAATTATTTAAAACTTTGAATGGGAATGGCAGCGAAATCCTTGACTAATGATGCAGTATTAGTCACCATGTGAAAAACAAAAATTGGACGGTTGAGTTTGCTGCATTTGTGGCATGTTTTACTGAAAAATTATGAAAACATTGAGCTATTATAATTCGGATAGAGCAGTATTTTCATATTTGAACTAAGTGAGTACTGGAAGAATTCCAGTTTCAGGAATAGTTTGTGTGTTTTTCGATTTCTATTGGAAAAACTTTTCCTTCGGTACATGCAACCTAATGTTAAATATATACCTACAACTAAAAAATATTTCCCCTCCATTGAGGATAATGTGGAGGATACCATAGGCTGAAGAAATAACTCCTGAAATACTGAATGAGAAATGGTGGAAGTCTTTGTTAAGATACTGACTTTGTCTTTCTGCATGGAATTATAGGCTGGTTGTGTGAAAATAATTGCATTACACTTATGATAATAATAATAGTATAATATAATATGTTTTTATTGTCCAGTGACCAATTGCATGATATAGGATTTGTCAAAAAATAAGGAGACATAGTCAAATTATAGAATACAAGAGTTACAAAGAACTATCTTCAAAAAATTCGTCCAAGGAGTAGTAATCTTCATAATGCTCTCTATGAATTTCGCTTCTTCCTTTTTTGGGATATCAAGCCTCAAATTCAAGTCTATATATACTTTTTGCATGAATAGTATATACACTAAATGTGCTATTTGGTCATATAGTCATAATTAATTATAAGTGCGCATCAACGAAAGGTATCGTATGTAGTTTTTTGGGAGGCGTAATAATTGAAAATGAAACTTTGTGACTATAAATTAATGCCAGCAATGAACTAATTTGATGGCACGCATATTGGTCTCCTGGGAGTTGGCAACCTGCGTATACATCTTCGACATCCGAGAAGGCCTAACCTGTTCAGCAAGTTTTCCTCGTTACCATGTTCAGGATTTCGGGTCCCTACAAAAACGTGCTAGCAAAAGTCCAGTGTATTTGGGTGTACCTGCAGGTTCAGAGTTTCCTGAGCAAATATTTTCAGAAACTAGTGCTATGGTTCTGATAGAAGAACCCTCATAACTTCTGAGCATGCTCAGCAGCTCTTATTTCTTAAGAATTTCCAGTATTTACCAATGCAAGAGGGCTTAGTGCATAAAATCCAATTCCAGTGATAATTGTAAGAGTAGCAAAATAAAAGAGTTGTCACAATGTCATTTCTCTCAATAATTAGTTGCTCTTTTATAACACTTTTGATTACTGAGTTGACTTCACTAGAAGGAAAGCACTCATCAAATTTTTTTAGAAAAATAAGTAAGGCATCGGCAAATAATACTTTCGGTATCCAGGTATCAGTTTGGTATCGGTACTAGTCAAAATATTATATTACCTACTGATTAAGAGTACCTATCTATAATGTTTACTGTTCTACCATAGTGGCACAAAATGGATAACGCTGTGTATTTACCGGAACAAAGTATTTACGGGAAATCCAGATTTGTAAATACAGATTTAATTTTTATCATATTGAGATCCAACACTAGCCTGTATTAGTAATAAGAAAAATAGAGCATTCTCAGTATACAGTAACACTATGTCTGAGCAAAGGACTTCGATAAAGCCAGAGAATATGGAGACACTAATGGAACTCTATTTTTGTGAATAAAGTCAATTTTACTTTTTGGCAGAAATGTGGACCAGAAAGGACCAATAATTTATTTTCCTTTCTATTGTTGTATTATTCAATCAAGCCTTGATGACCTTTTTCTTTAATAGGTATTACATAAAAATTTGCATAAATATCACTTACTGTGAATGTTTTATTGTGTTTTGAAATATTTCCGAATAAGCTATTTTTCACCAAAATTTCATTTATTTACCATTTTTTGTGACCAAATCCACTATTTTATTCACCGAAATTCAGGAATCTTATTCACCATTTTTCACCAGCTCTAGTGATACGCCTAAATTAGAAAAAGTACTCCATCACATCGGTGAACTGATGAACTGGTTAGAGAGACAGAGCAATTGTGATCATCTTCATCTGCTACACTTGCATAACATTAAGACTTATGTGACAAAGAAACGCTATCAACTACCGTGGCAAAAGAAAATATCAGAATATTTTAGTAACCCCACTTAAAGTACTGTGTGCATTTAAACCATAAAACATCATTTTAAATTGTATTCTGCAAATAAATTAGTTATAAAATTTAGTTTCATAGGTTTTCTTTACTGTTTCTCGTGAAGTTTTCGTTAATAACGTGGGTTGCCGTAAGGTGGTGTAAACTCCATTCCCCCTGACCCACGTTATAACCGGATTTTTCTGTATCTTGTTTGAACTCATTGGGTGTATGCTAATGCTGGAAGTAGCCTACGTTCATACGTACCTATTTTATGTGTAGTAGGCACAAGGCCTCCAATCACGGAATGGAGCAGGGACTCGGTTAGGTCCTACACCGAGGCCTAGGCTCTCCTTGAGTTTAGGCCTAGGATTAAGAGATTTCTCGACATTTTGTGGCATGACATCATGAAATTATCATCCAAAAGTAAGAGAATGAATATTAATTTACTGGCTGCATTATAACGCAAGGCCCCGTAAAATTACCTCTGCCACGACTGAGATCTCAGGACAAGCTCAAGACTCATTTTTCCAGCATTTTGAGATCAAAATCAAGCGAGATTCAAGCAGTACTTTTATCTCGCTCGAATCTCAAAAAGTTGAGACTGTCACAGCCCTAGTTATCAGTCAAAAATAAGTTTTTAGGAACTAGGAACAAAAGAGAGCCAAGGACTGAGCCCTGGAGTACCTTACAATAAATATATTTTGCAGAGGATTGATATGTAACTCCTTCTATATGGCTATTACAAATTAGCTTTAGATGAAAAGACTTCCATCTGGACTCTAGAGATTGGATATTTCTCTTATTTTATATACAGTAGTAGAGGAGTGTTCTAGTAGCATATATTCCTTACGTCAACCTGTAATTAGGAATGAATGATGTGCTAGATGTGAATATTTTCATCTTTCCTTCATAAATTTTATTTTCCCATTTCTGTTGCAGGAAAAAATGTCAAGTCAGTCGGTGTTGGATCAGCACATGTTTTGGCCTTGACAGAAGATGGGGAAGTATATGGCTGGGGTCGTAATGACCATGGCCAAGCAGGTGGAGCATCATTAAGTGATGTCAGTGCCACCGCTGGTGCAGCAACTGGTGCACCTGGTGCTCCTTCTGGAGATGGGGGCAGTGGGGTTCCCAGCAGGGGTCAAGCAGGAGGAACCATGGGAGTGACCATTCCTACTGCATCAACATCATCTATAGCTGAGCCAACATTAATGGCCACATTAAAAGGGAAAGTTATGGCCGGTGTTGCTTGTGGGCCTACTCAGGTGAGCCAGCCATGATGATCTTTGTTTAGGCTTTAATGAATCATGTACGGTAAATTGTATGCTTGCATTTTTGATGTGACTTGGGGGTAGGAGGACATAAAGTCCAAACCAAAAAGTCCTAACCGAAAAGTCCAAATCTATTAGATCCAAAAATATTTTTAGAAAATTATTATTTTTAGAACTATTTAAAAATATCCCTAGCAACGCTATAATATTTTTGCAACCTACTTCATTGTTTATAAATATCCCTAGCAACAAATTTTTAAAATGGCTTTACCAGTACTCGAAATTATTCGTAAAGGTAAAATAACTTACGGGCATTACAATGGTTTTCTGTATTAACCTCGTCCGTTAATGGCGATGTAAAATATTGGAAGTGCCGAAGGAAAAGTGAGTGCACTGCGCGATTGACAACAGTAAATACGGGCCGCAATTTACTAATACGTAAAGGAGGTGGACATGCTTCTCACAATCATGCACCAAATCCTAAAGAAGTGGAAGCTTTACGCATACTTGGTGCTATTAAAACGGAAGTTAACGAACATCCTGACCGTCCACCAGCGGCAGTGATGAGGGTCGCAGTCAATGCAAGTGCTGCAGTGCAAGTGCATTTACCAGACAAACATAATTTAAGAAAAGTTATTCAGCGGGAACGTACAAAGGAGTTACCGGCGAATCCTACTTCTATTGAAGACCTTGAAAGCGTACCTGACAGGTTTACAAAGACCATTACTGGCGACAAATTTCTTATCTACGATTCTTACGAAGATGACGATTAGAACTTAAATTGTGGCAGGGTTTTGGTTTTTTCTACACGTGAGAATCTCAGAATACTTTTCAAATCAAGTATTTGGCACTTAGATGGCACGTTTAAAATCACTCCTCTAATTTTTTTTCAACTTTTTTCTATAATGGGAACAATTTTGCAAAAAAGAGGAGAGAAAGAGACATTGATTGCAATGCCTTTGGTTCACGCACTTTTGGAAACAAAGAAAGAGCAGGCGTATACAAAGGTTATTGACGTTACATTGTCGTACGCATTGAACGCGAGTATTGCAACCCAACATCCTCAGACGGTTAGGAGTGACTTTGAGTTGGCAATAATTAATTCCGTGGCAACTCACTTTGGTGAAGACGTCGTAAGATTATGTTTATTTCACCTTTGCCAAAGCGTTTATCGCAAAATTCAATCGGCATTAGAATAGGCAAAAACTGAATACGCCGTATCCATCGGCATCTCGACTCGCGGTAAATGCTAACGCGTGAACCAAACACACTACTCACAGAAGAGCGATATCCGAGCGCGAAACGAACAATATTTCGGGCGAAACACTAGGCTCAAAGAAAACTGTCGTCGCACAACGATAAGGCCACGTAGCCTCGGAACGGCTACACTTCGATCACGTCGGGGTCACCAGTTATGGGGGTTTGTGCGCCCACAAATAATGTTAACAATAGCCGTTCTGGTAAAAGCGTGTTTATTGTACCGCTGAACTACAGCAATGTATTCTCGCTAACTATTGGCGCCGGACGGCGGATCCGAACGTCGGTCGAGCCGAATGTCTCAACGGCCGCGGGAGAACTGCCGTTCTCTTTTCCTCGTGTAGCCATTGCTCCCCTCTGGTGGATCGGGCACTCACTCTCGATGAATGAATGGCGAATTGCGCTGCATCTGTCCGCCTTGGCTGCTACATCCATTATGCACTTCTTTGTGCTATCATGAAAGCCAATCTGTTATTAAAATAAACTGTAAAAAAATCTATAAACCTCTAAACTTTATAGTTGATATGTATGCATATACATATATAATTTCTTCAAATTGAAATTAATTACATTTAAGATAATTCTTGTAGGGATGTTGAGTTACTGATTAAGCATCAATTTATGAAAGTAAACACACCAGGCAATTAATTAATCATAATTAGGGATGGGACGATCGGTTCTTCGGTTCCTCGGTTCCACCGGTTCTGGAAGGAACCGACAGAACCGGAATCGGCCTATAAAACCGGTTCTTCGGTTCCACTTAGTTTAATTTTAATCTTTGTAACGACCGGTTCCTGAAGCGTCCATTAGTGCTGTTTTCACGACTGCAGAAACATTAAATGAATAATGCTACAGCGTATATGATTTAACGTCAATAAAAACGAAGATTGTTAATAGTAATGAAAATGTGCTCCAAGTCTTACACCACAAATTTGAGAGAGTGGATGGAAGCGAGAGCGGTCACATCGCACGGGGAAAACGTAATGCAAAAAATTGTCCGTGTTTATTACTCAAGTTCCGTCACTAAGTCGACCCATGGTGGAGTTTTTTTAATTTTCCAATCAAGGGAGTTCCCTTTTGTATCATTGACGTAGTTGTTAAGAAAAATTGAAAAGTTTGATCGCTGAAGCTGATTTGACGTGTCGAATTTCACTGCTCTTTTGTTTATGTCAGTTGAGTGCAAGGAGGTTAGATTGAGTGCCCACTTCCTCCGTATGTCAAGTCCAGTCAAGTCTTGTCCGTGCTGCAGAGTGGAAGCAACCAATATATTCATATTGAGTTATGTCGATCTTTTCTTGAATATGGAATCTCAATTGAAGCAGTTGAAGATAAAATAAAGTGTAAACAAATATATGCGACTTTTACGATGGATCTTTACTCATTGACTCACTGGCTAGCGAGAAACGCTTTTGAGCCATATTATTAATTGCGTAATCCATTTCTACCATAGTCTTTGTGAATGATACAAGAATTTAAGTTATTTCTAAGTTGAGTTCTATTAGTTGAAATCTTCTTCCATTCACAGCTTTATTCACGGTGTTCACAGCTTTAATCACAACGTTCACAGCTCTAGTTAATCGACCATGGACTACAATAATCGATTGGCATCTCTCTAAAATAGCATGTACACGTAGCAGTTGACTTTTGACGGCCGCGAGATTCGCATTATATCGCTACTGCTATGATGCATCTGCAACAACTTCTATGCGGCTAAGATAATCGTCCATAGAATTTATTGTTTTAAGAATTCCATGATTATTTAAGTGAGAATCATTATTATCATAAAATGCTTTTTCTTTGTTATGGCAACGCCTAACTAGCGGCTCTCAGTCACATAGAAGTTGGCGCAGACGCATCATAGCAGTAGGGACAGCGATATATCGCACATCTTGCGGCTGATAGTCAACTGCTCGCTTCAACAGTTGACTGTGATAAAAGTCAACTGTTCCTTGAAAACTCACATCTGACGGGATTCGAGTAATCGATACCACAGTGTTCAGTTGGTTTCCAATCACGTTACGTGTTTTGCTGTGAATCCAGGAAAAGTTGATATAAAAAGATTTTATTCTTAATAAATTTTGAGTGCTCCGACGTAAATATTACATTCTAGAAATTCACCAAGAGAACGATGTCAGAAGTTTGGAATCACTTCCGAATAGACCGTTCGGACGATAAGTTCGCAGTATGTAAACACTGCGGTGCTAGAATTTCGCGGGGTGTCTCAAGAAGTACCTCAAACCTGAGGAAGCATTTAAAAACAAAACACCCTGCGATAACACGCAAGAGGCAATGCGTTGAAGTTCCTGAACCTGTGACTTGCATGGCTGAGGGGTTGGAAGTGGACGTAGATGAACCGTCTATGAGTGACAATAGTGGGGAGTGGTCTCAATCAACTTGCACAGTTTCAACACAGAGTGTTTCTCAATGTAATACCGCTGCGTCAACTCCTTCACCATCGGCTGAAAGATTTCTTCAGTCAAGACGACAAGAATACCAGCCGACCCTGACAACATTTGCGGAGTTGAAACGTAAATTTAAACCAGGAGACCGACGAAGTAAGGATATCACTCGTCTAGTTGGAGAAATGACGTGTAAAGACCAGCAGCCAATATCTGTAGTTGAGGACAGAGGTTTTCGAAGGCTTATAGATTATCTCGAGCCTCGATACTCATTGCCCTCAAAGTATTTTGCTAAGAAAGTGATCCCTACACTTTACGAAGAAATAAAGGCCAAAGTAAAGTGTGTTCTTCAAAAAGCCGAATTTGTCGCCATCACTGCAGACATGTGGACATCATCTGCTCTTGATGACTACTTGGGTTTAACGGTTCATTTCCTAGATGAAAAGTTTGTCCTTCACCATTACAGCATAGAAGTAATCCCGTTCCCGGAGGTTAGCCATACGGCAGCAAATTTATGTGAGTTTATCACAAAAACTCTGAGTGAGTGGGATGTTGCCCAAAAAGTGGTGACTGTAGTAAGAGATAACGGTCGAAACATCAAGGCAGCACTGGAGATGTCTCAGTTTAACCATATCCCGTGTTTAGCTCATACATTTCAATTAGCAATAAAAGATGGTTTTATCAGCAACAAGGTAATAACAAATTTAACCGGAAGTTGCCGGAAATTAGTGGGACATTTTAAGCATTCATCACAAGCATGTAAAGTGTTGAAAAATTGTCAAAATATGGCACAGGTGCCATATCATCGCCTAATCCAAGATGAACCGACAAGATGTAATTCAACCCTGCATATGTTAAAACGCCTAAATGAGCAGAAACCAGCTCTTCTGCTTGCTGGTAGTGAACTTAAACTGCCAATGGAGTTGACTCCAGCTCAGTGGAACCTTATAGACAATTCTATTCCAATTCTGGATGTGTTTGACTCAGCTACATCTATTGTGAGTTCAGAAAGTACAACAGCATCTGAGATAATTCCACTGGTCCACCTCACAATGCATGATTTAGAAAGTACTGCTTCTCGTTCGTCAGGACTTCAAGGGCTAAGAAATGATTTATTGGCATCTCTGAAACTTCGGTATGCAAACTTGGAGGATGAGAAGCTGTATGCTTTTGCAACTCTCTTGGACCCACGCCTGAAGTCGCATCCATTCAAAGATCCATTAAAGCTAGCAGCTGCTAAGGAAAACCTCATTACTGAAGCAAGAGATGTTGTTATCAATGAAATACAATCCTCCGAAAGACATGACTTAGTGTTAGATCAAAGGACACAACAAACTTCAGCACCACAAAGCTCCATTTGGTCCCGTTACAGTTCAATCTTCAGAGAGCCTGGTGGGGAATCACGTGAAGTGGATGGTGCAGAAAATGAGGTTACATCTTTCCTTTCTGAAAATACATTGTCATCAACTTCTAACATTGCTGAATATTGGAATGGATGCAGTAAATTTCCACGGTTGCAAAAACTTGCAAAGAAATATTTATGCATACCTGCAGCCACTGTTTCTTCAGAAAGGCTTTTTAGTACCGCTAACATGATTGCTGATAAAAAACGAAACAGGCTAGACCCAGAGCGTGTTAAAATGTTGCTCTTTCTGAACAAAAACTTGTGAAGTGACATCTGAACTTATGGTCTACCGACTCAAAAGTTTCCTAAAGAACATCATTTATTTTACTGTAAACCTCATTCACTCTTTTTTATTCAGGAATTATTAAGGTGGAGAATGAAACTCTATTTTTGTGAAGAACATTAAATCAAATTGATAATAGCAAAATGTTCATAATGCTAGTTGTTTTGCTTTCAAAGTAGGTTTATTTCGTACAGCTTTGTCAATAAAAGAAGTTATTTAGTAACAAAGGAATACGTACCAAATAACATTTCTGACTGACATGCATAGTAAAACTTAAGAGGGCAGATATCAAGGAAAAAAATCAAACTAATTCCTAATTGTACTCTCTTTTCTTGTACCTACAGATTTGAATGTGGCCCATTTACTTTTGATTAACTAATTAATTAGTAATTAACACTTACTTATTCTGGTATGTTATGACAAGTATTTCCATTAAATAAAGTAATTGAAACTGTACGGCGCTTTACTAATTAATAACATCATTTTATGTACAATAATAATCCTATTCTATGAGGGTATGAGTGTCATTAGTAATAGAGTAGAAGTGGAGCTGAGAACCGGGAACCGATTGATAGAATCGGAACCGAGAACCGGGAACCGATTGATAGAATCGGAACCGAGAACCGGAACCGGGAAATTATGGAACCGTCCCATCCCTAATCATAATGTTCATAGTTTTTATTTCAAATATGTGAGAAAAACAGAAGGCAACGTTAAAATGTTCATATATCACATTATAAGATGCAATTGTTGTCTGAAATTAATATTAATCATTTTTAGTCAATCTTTAGGTAGGTATCTTTTTAAATCTGAATCTTGATACTAGTTAGCATTTTAAGTGTTGGTAAATAATGGATCATTTTTTTAATTTGGACACCAGGAATGGTTTTAGCATTATAACACTTTAATTCTTTGAAATGCATTAATAACATGCATTGTAAAATGTATAATTAGATGAGAAATGGAATACAGAGATTTTTGATTTTGGTTGACAGCATTATGTTTGTCTTCTTGAAAAGATTTTGTTTACGGTTGAGAAAATGATCAGAATTTTTTTAAGCATATGATCACAATGTTAGCTTTATCTTTTAATTGTATATTATTCCCTTTTCAGAGTTTTACTTGGAGTGTAATTTGTCATACTGGAAGGCCATCTGGGATGGGAATTGCCAATGTTGAAAATGTTGGAGGATGTAAAGATAGCCCTGTTACCAACCCTTTGCGAGTACCTTTTGTTTTAGACATCACTACAGAGCGCACATTTGTTTTCCTGGATCAGCTCTTAGCCAGGGCATGTGAAGGTCTGGGTCCAAATCTCAACTGGCCTCCACCACCTCAAGACAAAGAGTGCCTTGCTGTTGCAAGTTTGAATCTTCTGCGTCTTCAGGTAAGATTGTGGATTAATATACATTTTTTCAATGAGTATGAATGGATGTTTGGTTAGGTTTTAAATGTCAAGATTGGGGTACTTGAGCCAAAGATGCATGAGGAATGTATTCATGGAAGAAATTCTATTCTGGTTAACAGTATAATTCTTAAATAGAGTATCAAAGTGAAATGATGTAGCACTCTATAAGTGAGAGAGAGGGAGAGAAACTATTTTATTACATAATCACAATACAAAATTTTTAACAAAAATTTGAAACATACTTGGAGGCTACTCAGCCTCATATGAGCATTCAATAATTTACAAGAGAATAATCGTCCGTATTGTGCATATATTACAGTATTCAACAGTAATGCAAACAAAACAAGAAAAAAATTAAAATAGAGTGATATAGACAACTCAACAAGACAATGCATTAACTAATACAAAAATTTTTGTACAAATATGCCATTTGAACATTGCATTAAATTACATTTATTATGGTAAGCCCAGATCAGAGCGTGAGCTTTCTGAACTTTGATTTTGAAACAGGTAGTTGAAGAGTTTTTGCCTAAATATTTGGCTATTTTTGGATCTACGTGTTTCACTAGATAAAGCATTCCATGATTTGCTGCCATTTACAATGAAAGACCTATTAAAGGCACAAGTGCGGTGGTGGGGGATTTGTAGTTTATCGTTTCCCCCTCTAGTAACCCATTCTTGAAAAGTCTCCTTGAAAAGAAATCGAGAGTATGAAGCCCGAATCACACGATCATTTTTCTCGTCCTTTTAAAGAGATCATTTAAGCTATAGCTTTCAGGGACCGCAAAAATGATAGCTCAAGCTATCATTTCGCCACTCACATGATCATTTTTACCATCCCCTCTCGTATCATTTCTGTTCGCGAGGTACGGTAAACAACTTCGTAACTATGGATGATTTACATCGTTGTCGACAGTTTTGGCTGCAGCCAAACGTTTCTTTCAGAACGTGCTCTCTGATTGGCTAAATGACTGGCCCGAGGGACGGAAAAAAGGACGTGCTCAAATGACGAAAAAAGGGATAGCGATCCCCATCATTGCCGCTATCCGTGAAGTGATCAAGTCAGACGATCATTTTTAAGCTATCATTTGAGCTATCCCTGAAAAGGGACGTAGAAAATGATCGTGTGATTCAGACTTAAGTAAACTGGTTCCCTACTGTTAAAAATATCATATAAAAGACTACCCAGGAAATATCTTCTTCAATTTTTAACTGTAAGCCACTGCAACGTATTTATGCAAAGTGTTATGTGATCGTACTTTCGTGAATCACAAATAAATATAATACAGGTATTTAATGCTCTTTGAAGTTTTGTATCCAGTTCTTTTGTGCTGTGTGTACAATCAGTATATGCTACCATCAGTCTCAGTCTCATCATTACTGTTTTGAATTATGAGCCCTAATTTTCATTCTAGCCAAGGAGTAAGATCAGTAAACCAGAGCCTTTATCCTAATGCCATAGGAATTTAAAAAATCCTCTTCCTGAAACTCTCTTTTGGTTTTCTAGTTCTCAGAATGTAAAACATTGATGGGCTTCGTCATTTTCTCAGATTTATCTCAATTTTCATTATGAAATTCAACATATTTTGCTGCTTTGTGTCCATGAAAGTGGAGTCAGTGATGAATAATTTTGATCAGTGTAACACACCTTGTGTTGTACTAATTCAAAATCATTGCATTATTCTAGCTTCATGCCATCATCACCAGTGGTGATGTCTCATCTGTTGGTCTTGGGCCTGGGTCGCCACTGTTAGCTTCCTTGAGACAGCGTGTGATGGATCTGGCGATTGGTGGGAGTGGAGTGGGATTAGCATCAGTGACCTTTGATGATGCATTCACTAGTTCCTCATTCCGAAGTTTTGGGGTTGGAAAAGTGCAAGCTGCTGCACAGGCAAACTTGCAAACTGGTTGGAGTATATTACTTCCTACTGCAGAAGAAAGGGCTCATAAACTTTCTACATTGCTGGCATTGACAGGTAAAAATATGTGCACATGAAGGTCTACTTGAACTTTAGGATGTCTATTTACATAAATATACCAATAATTTCCTTGTCCATGACCTCCATATTTCCTTTTTCATTTTTCAGAGGTTCACTTCACTCTAAAGTAATTAGTGAAAATTGCATAAATAATCAACCATAACTTCAGTTTCACATCATTCTAAAACTTTGTACCCTAGCCCCTACTCACATCCCTGTCCTATCATCATACTCATTTATTTTTTCTTGTGCAATCCTTCGCAAAAACATTTCTATCTCGCAAGCAAAATCTTAGGGTCCAAAGTCAAAGATTTAACTATCCTGCCTTTCCATCCTACTGACAAATCCCACATGACTTATTTAAGAATATACCCTTGCTTTGAGAATCTGACTCTTTGGCAAATAGAGCCCTGTACTAAGATATTGAAAGAAGGTGAAAGAAGTTAGGAAGATCATTGGGCACCTTATGGATGACCCATGCAATTTATAACTGCACAGGCCTTTGGTCAAGAGTGTAGAGCTCAGTGAGACCATTCAGTAGGTTTGTGGGAAAGTTTTCTAACCAACTGATTTTAAGGAGGAGCTCCTTGAAAATGTGTCTTGAGGCAATTGGCCTCAGTCTGGAAATGAGGAAGATGACCCTGATCCAAATCCCTTTAGGCTTCTTGATTGTAACTTAATGATTTCTGGTCTCGACCGTGGATTTTTCAAAGTAAGATACCACTTCTATTTGCTATTCAATCAAATATTTCATTTCTTCTCATTTCCCCTCTTCGGTATGTTTTATTGCTTGGCATATACCTCTGGAACTGTGACTGGTTACTTTTTTAATGTACATAAGTATTTTAAAATTATTTTTTTAATCATGGTATTATACTAGAAAGTCATCGGATGATGCTAGTTTCCAGATTTCTTTCATTTAGTGGTTTAATGAGTAATGAGACAGTAATTTCTATGATTGATATTGAACCAATGAATGATGAATTGTCGTTGATATATTCTGTCATTTTTACAGCTGGCTACGATCAGGCAAATGTTAGTCCTGGCATACACTTCATGACTGATCTCCTTGTTTCAAGCTTGATGGCTGATGGTGGATTGGAAACTGCTTTAAAAGCTGCAATTTTAGGTAATTAAAATAATTTCTCTTCAATATGATGTCTTTTTAGTATAAGTAGCATAGAGTAATAAGTAAGTTGTTCTAATGAAATTTTGGATTTTGGTGTCATTGGCATACAATCTACCTTCATTTCCCATCAAAGTGAGTAATTGTTCTAAATAGAAATTATCGAACAATTTCATTAGTCAGTTTTCTTACTAGTAGTTAGAAATGTAGAAAAATGTGAGACAGCTTTTAAAAATTTTCAATTACAATGCTATTTGTAATTCCCTTTTCCAGTTGAAGTCCAGGAAGTGGAAGAGTTGGGTGAAAAAATTAACAGTGGAGAAGTGGAGGTGTGGGCATGGAAGGAACCCTCGGTTTTACGAGATCTTGGACATCGACAGAGTGGTGAGCGGGGAGAGGCTGGGGTTGGCAGCAGTAGTGGAGCCAGTGATAACTTAGGTAGGTGCGAGAGCCATTCCCTTCTCTCAGAGCAAGCTGTTCTGGAGGCTGAGGCAAAGAAGCTGAGAGAAGAGAGGTCACGGAGCTGGGGAAGTGAAAGGAATCGAAGAGTTGTGGAGAGCGAGGATCATCCAGATGATATCAACATTGAGGCATCTTGGGGGAAGTGCGAGAACAGCAGCACTATTCCATTGTTACACCTGGTGAAACAGCTACTCAGGTGAGGTTTTGTTCAGAACCCATCATTATAGGTTCTCTGACCCATGGTCACTTTCATACTCAGCTCTATCATGCTGTCTTTCATCAAAATATTTATTGCTTTACCTTTCAGGAGTGTATCCTCCCTCACCCAGTCTCACTTATGGTCTCTAGTGAGAGAAAGTGGCACCAAAGATGGAGAAGGACATTCCATACCAGAGCGTTGCAAGACCCAGGTTAGTTTCTCCAGACAAGGAACATCATCATCATCATCAGAAGCAAAGGAGCAAGGGTCAACAGAAAAGGATAGAAAGGAGTTGCTGTCTCCAAGTCTGAACCTGTTACTACGTTTCCAAAGGTTGCTCGTTGCCCATTTGTACCAGGCCCAGCAGGTGAGAGGGATGCCTGCAGATGGAGATGCATCCAAATCGGCAGGAACTGGCATGAGGGAGAAAAATAGAAACCATCAAGGTTTGTGGCTACTTTTTGGATTACCATTTTTGTTTTTTAACTTTATTTCTTCCTAATTTTTTACCAATGAGTGACTAGCTCCCAGAAGATATGACTGTTGTATTGCTGGATTTCTGTCATCAAACATTTTATGAGTATACTCTTTGTAGTTATAGTAGAAACTCTATATGTATTGCAAAAACCATAGGACTGAGAAGTCAGTTTGTAATATTGAATTTTGTAAGTAAAATATTTTTTTATCCTGAGACTTTTTTTTAATCTCTTATATTCTATATTAGTTTAGTTCTGTCTAACTTTTCAAGTAAGACTTCCTCAAAAATAGTTTATACATCTTAGCAGGAATATATTTGTGGCAGCTAAAGTATTTGGTGAAATGTTAACTCAATAGGATCCTTTTTTTTTGACACTGCAGTTTTCACCGTTAAACTCCAGATATAAGAAGAGTGCCATAGAAATGTAAATGGGCTCATTTTCAATTACTCTTCTAAATTTGTTATTATAATCAGTTACAAGTAGCGATTACAAGTTTAAAAAAATAACCAGGGACAGTTACAAGTAGATTAGTTACTTTCCATAAAATTTGCTGAAGAATTAGTATCACTTTAATAGCTACTCTTTTGGTGGCGCAAACGAATTAATTGTCCACATTTTTCACTTATGAGTTTCCATATCAAAGCAGTGAAAACAATAGGTTAAACACTGAAATAGGCAATGAACCAAATTGGGTTCTAAATACATGAGAAGGAACTCTCTTTCAATCTTAGCCACGGCAGGTTGCTGATGAAAATATTCGGCAAGATAGAAGCATAGAAATAACATGTATCTTATATTCTTCCACATAAAAGTTAATACACAACCTGGGTTTCGTTGATGATCGATCAACATCATCAGGTATAACATACCTCGGAAGTGGGGTTTTAATAGTTGTTTCCCTGGGTTGGGGAGTTAGAGGGAGGAGGATTAAGTGGAAAGAGTAGGGATATTCTGGTGTGGGGCTAGATGTCCTTCTTTTTAGCATTCTGTGTGCATCGAAAAATTAAGCTCTGTAATAATTTAATTAATGAGAAGAGTTTTGTAGTTCAATCTAATAGTCTGCTGATTTTTGCCTTTGATTGGTATTTGTTTAGATGACATTACAGTGAATTATCCAGGGCCTGGTATGCACCCCATAACAAATTGCCGAATTAGCATCACTCTGTGGAAAATTTCTTGTGTGCATGGAGTATATATACCACCATATAGTTTCTCCTCTTAAAGTTTTAAAATATACATGGCAGTCAGATATATAATGTGTAGAAAATTTGTTTTTATTATTAATCTACTCATATTTGATACTGCTATTACATTTTCAGAAAGCCAGCAAGAAGCCTTAGGTGCTGAGTCATTGTTGGGAAAATATGTTCATCTAGTTTGCTGCCACGTTAAGGATACATTGCATATTGCCTCTAGAGTGGCATCTATGTCCCAGCGACATTTTTCTTCCGTTGCATCAGTATTAGAATCTGATGTTGTTGGTAAGTTGATTTTTTTTGCCCCATATCATCAGTGACTTTAACTGCATTTAACCATGAATAATTCAGAGGTCACTTTTATACTGTTTCTTCTTTTCTCTTTTGTCATTGCTATTATTTTTATATCATTCCTAATATGTACCTATACTTTTTGGTTGATTACAATTTTTGACAAATCTTGCCTCTTTTAAATTCTTATGTTATTAGTAGGTAGGTACTTAGTTAATGGCACTGCATCAATCTTTTCAACCATGAACTGATAGATGATAAATTCATTTAAAATGCAAAAATACTAGTACATTTGTCCATTCATATTTTGGTTATGAATTAGTTTTCTTTTGTATCAAGAATGGCTTCTTTTTTTATCAAGAAGAGCATGTGCTTGCCTTGAACTACCCAGGTGTTAATGATATGTACATATCATAGTAGGTACACTTGCAGACAATGACTAATAGGTAAACATGGTTTAGGTTTTCTTTTTCTTGGAAGATAAGGTATTGCTGCTACCCAAAGGAGATTTTGATGCCCATGCTTACGTTATTCTAAAAAATCTTATAAAGTAATGTTATCGTTAAGTAACCAATATGAAATAAACAGGAAGTGAGGTAACTAGGTAGTATTATGTAATGGTGAACCAGTGTATGGGGTTGTAAAAGAATTATTTATCTTGTGAATTAGAGGTATCTTGATATCCCTTACACCCTTTATATGTGAAAGTCTTACTCAGAAAATCTTATACTGTAATTTAACCCTTAACCGGTGACGTGCGGTCTGAGAGACCTCTGCATTTTTAAAATTATGAATATTTTCAAAATGACTTTTTTAAAATGTTTATAATTTTCGTTAGCTTCATATTTTTGTATAATAAGGATATAACACTCTTAAAATTTAACCTTTGAATTATTTATTTCTGTAAATTTGCAACTGAATTCGAATAGCGGTCTGAGAGACCGCACGTCACTAAATTGGAAAAAATCAGTAAACCTAATGCTGGTGGACATGATTCAAAAAGTTGTTAAAAACAACTCTTAGTGATTTTTCAAGTATAAGAATAATTAATAATTTGTTAGGAAGCATTTTTTGTTGCACAACGTGGATAATAAAGTACCTAATTTTTCTAAAATACATTGAGTAAGAATAAATGACTATTCAAGTCGTTGCTGAAGGCGAATGCAAAACAAATGAAATCCGGTTTTTATTGGAAATATTACATATTTCGTTCTTTAAATGTTAAGTTTCTTATAGATTTTATAAATAATTACAATAGAACAGTGGTTAATTTCTCTACCCCTTGCAGGCAGTACGCATGTAATGTATTTACTAAAAATGACGGAACCCATTAAACCCCGAAATTTCGCGCGCCCACGCCTTGAGTGCAACATTCATTTGTGCCTTTCTTTTGACTGTCGGTCTCCCTTTAAGTATTTGGGGACAGAACATCTAAGCATCGAGTTTTACCGGCAGAAGAAATAAAGGGACCGATGCCGTTTCAAAATGGATATTCCTAGCAAGCCCGCCAAGTGTGGTTTGAAAATGATGTGTTTGACTGACGCCGAAACAGTTACTTGTTTAACACATATTTGTACACATGGAAAGACACAGATGGGATAGGTTTGTCAGAGAAAGACAAAAAGCTGTCAAAATCAACGCAGTCAGTTCTTCGTCTCTCGGAGCCAATCATGGGGTCCCACAGGAATATCACAGCGGATAATTGGTTCACATCTATTGAACTGGTACAAAAATTAAAAGAAAAATGGCTGACGTACGTTGGTACAATCAGGAAAAATAAAAGGGAAATACCTAATGATTTTGCGCCATCCAAAGGGCGCAAAGTGGGCTCTTCACTTTACGGATTCTCGACCAACATGACTCTAGTATCCCATGTCCCCAAAAGAAATAAGGTTGTTTGCTTAGTTTCATCGATGCACTACAGGGTGAGTGACGATATAGAGTCAGCGAAACCAGATGTTATCGCATTTCACAATGCAACTAAGGGTGGCGTAGATACTTCAGACAATATGTGCTGTAGCTACACATCCGGCCGAAGGACAAGGAGGTGGCCAATGGCAGTATTTTTCAGAATATTAGGCATTTCCTTTGTCAACTCTTTTGTGCTTCAGCAGTCTACGAAAGATAAGAAAGATATGACACGATGTAATTCATTAAATCGATAGCTGCAGATCTTGTTAGACCCCATATAAGAAGGAAAATGTCGAATCTTAGACTCCCGAGACAGGTACGATTAAGTATTGCGCAAATTCTCCATCTATTGTTGGAAGAGGCTGAAGAAGTAGAAAGGCTCGGGAAGCGGACATCATGTAGACTGTGCCCGCCGTGAAAAAAAACGGAAAACCTCTTTCTTATGTGAAGAATCTCAGTTTTTCCCGGCGAATAGACTGGAAGAAGAGTTCTCGGGTTTCCAACCGGGTCCAAGTGTTTTTAGGCACCAACGTTTCGAAGGCTAAGTCCGCCATCGTCTGAAGACGATGGCGGACTTAGCCTTCGAAACGTTGGTGCCTAAGAACACTTGGACCCGGTTGGAAACCCGAGAACTCTTCTTCCACTCTTTCTTATGTTTCCAATGCAAAAAGCCTGTGTATTTGGAATGCATGACGAAAATTCGTAAAGAATGTGTGAAAACGGAGATATGAGAGCCATTGTGAAAAAATGTAATTTTAATCACCTGCAGAATGCATCAAGAAAAGGAATAAACGAGATAAATTCAATTGTTTCTTATTATTTAGCCGTCGTACTTTAACATTTAAGGCCTTATTTTTAAATCTGGCCAAATATTGATACTTAAAAACAATAATTATAACTCAAGTGTTTTTGACATAAGTTTTTTGACCCTGTTTCAAATAACTATTTTTACCGAAAAATTGGTTCGTATTGGTAATGCATAAAATTAAATATAAGTTTTAGAATAGTTAAGCAGTTAAAGGAACATTAAACTAAGCATTAAAAATGGCGTTGCAACATTTTATGAATATTTTATTTATTGCGGTCTCCCAGACCGCACGTCACTGGTTGTGTAACAGAAATTGCACGTCACTGGTTAAGGGTTAAAATCAATCCATGAGTTTTTGGACGTAAGCTGTGAATAAGAAATTAATTATATGTGGTTAATTTCTTTTGGATTTCACACCAACTTGGGCAGGTTAGGCGAAGTTAATAATAATAATAATAATAATAATAATAATATTCTTTATTTGCCCAAAGGACACAGTATATCACGATACAATCATAATACATGTATATAGGGCACGTCAAAAATTAAGACAATATTCATAATAAAAAAAAAGAATGTTACACTTCACATTGCAGGTACTCTTTTATGCTATAAAAACATTTCTCTAGTAAGTACCCTGAGACTCTCTTTTTAAAAACATTAAAATTTTCTATATTTTTAATATAAACAGGTAAGTTATTATACATTTTAGTACACATGAACTCAGGCCCTCTGGACGCCAGTGATAGGTTTGATTGCTTGACATGGATGTCATTACACCTCCTGGTTTCATGGGTATGTATGCTATTATTCATAGTAAAATTTGCCTTATACCTTTTTACATATATGACACACTGATATATATATACACAAGGTACAGTAAGTAATTCAAGACTTTTGAAAACGGGGCGACAATGAGCACGACACTTTAGTTTACACATACTTCTCACTAACTTTTTTTGAATAATGAACACATCATTAAGTAGGGAAGAAGATCCCCATATTACAATCCCATATGACATTCTAGAGTAGAATAAGCCATAATAGAGGGTTTTCAGAACATACTGGCTTACACTATGCTTTAGCACAGATATTAGATAAAATACCGTATTCAGTTTTTTACACAAGTGTACTATATGTGTATCCCACTTCAGATTACTGTCTACATAAATTCCAAGAAACTTAATACACTCCACAACATTTAGATCATTATTTTTGCATTGCGACAAATCATTGTCCTAATCATGATGATTCACATGGAAAACATCTTTTTTTCATCCTTCATCAAATTAACTTTTTTCAGAATAGTGTATGAATTATTTTTCTCACCTATGCATATACTTTCAGTGCTGAATAGTCTTTTCTCTTGGCGTCCTATGGATATACAGTAGAATTGTTTGCATATGTGTTGGAGTGTATAATGTCCAGACCAATATGACTTGAAAATTGTGATGCAGAAGTTTTTACAGTAAATAATTCCAACCCCCTAAAAGAATCTTCAACTAAATTCAATCAATTCATTTTATGTGTGAGAGGTTGTTAATGTATACCAATGGGTTTTACAGGTGTCCTCTTGCCAGAACTTGTCCTCTGCTTGGTATTGGTTGGGACTCAAGGATTAGGGCTCAAGGCTGGAGGTGTTGTCATAATTGCCTCTGATAGAGGAGTGCAGCCAATGCCCCTGTCGTCACCCCTTCTCCTTTTGCACCTGAGATCCACCTGGCTCCCTTCCCTTGCATCTCTCCTTGATGCCCTGGACAGGTTCAACCGTTTGGCACCAGGGGTGCTCCGAGAGGACTGTCAAGACATGGCATGGCCTGGAATTGTTGGTAAGTTTTTCCAGATTACTATTTGTTTATTCAGAGAAGAGGTGAAATTTTGACACTTGAATTGTTGTTAAGCTCCTTTGTCTGGCGTCCTCAAGTCCATTGGTCATTTATCTAATGAGGAACATGGGAGGAAAGCCACCCTTTTAGTATTCATAACATCTACTTTGGCATCTTTTAATCTTCCTGGGCAGACCTTGATGTTATAAACCCTGAGCTAACATATGCTCCGAATAACACTTGAGTGGTGTTGTAATGAAATAAGAAGTATCGTTAAAGGCAGCAGCTACATTCAGCATTGCATCAGAAGTTCACAAACACTTATAAAGTTTAGGTGAATTCAAAATTCATCTAATGCAACACTGTGGAAACTTACAAACAAATATCATTCTAATGTTTATTTTTGAGGAATCAGATTTAGGGTTGGTATGTGGCCTACCAGTAAAAGACCTAGGCTTTTCATTTTTTTGTGAGAAAACTAAATTCACTTCATAATGGATTCCAATTTTAGATGTTGGCTGCATTGAATCAATGGAGCTAGGTCCCATATGCCTTAAATTAGGGTCCATCGAAAATCAAAGGTCTGTGGTTTGATTCCCAGTCATTGAAACCTTTTTCCTCTGGCAGTATTCAACACACTTGCTGTGCATAATGGCAAAGAAAAATCTGACTTAGGTGCTTATCGAACTTTAAAATAATTTATAGCATCAATCCTCATGGACAGTGGCTTCCTTGAAGCACAATTTTGCCTCACGAGTGTCATCCTTGATAGACTAATTAAAGCTGAATGAGACCTAACTTCTGTAGATTCTCCTAAAAATTGCCTGTAGGATCTGGAATACTGGACATGGTAGTCTGTACATTTCCCCAAAAAGCCAAGGTTCGTGGTTCAATCCCGGTCCAGGGTACCTTTTTCCTCTGGCACTTTTCAACACAATTGGCTTAAGGACTATGGATTTTATATGCCTTTAGATGGCTGTGTACTTAGTTGGGGATTGGTTGTTTATTGACCAAGGTCACACAACTCCATCCAATGGTCTCAATATATAAACTTTATGCAAATAAGTGGAAGCTCCTAGTGCCCCTTTAATGGAAATTACATGAGAACCACTTATACAAATACCATAAGATCTAATTACTGTTAAGTGTCAATTGTGCAGATGCAGAGAGAGGAACAGCCTATGTATTTACTTGTGTTGTAAGTATTTCTCTTTAATATTTTAATCACAGTGGCACCAAAATGTCCATCCGCAACCTTGAAAACAGGAGAAGAGCTGCCAATGGTCAGGAAAGCAGATCTTGAGAATCATAACAGAGATGGTGGGCTTTGGCTTCTGATCAATGGGAAGGTGTATGATGTCCAAGATTTCCGGTATGTGCTTGCTGCTTATTGGTATATTCAGTGGTTTGTGAATGAAAATTATAATTACTTTTGTGCCAAAATTTTTCCATTATGCCTTTTGAGATTTCAAAATTCTCCTGGTTTAAATTATAAATGGCAGGAATAGTTTTATCTCGAGATGGGTCGAATAGCAGATTTCTCAAATTCAACTATTAAATCATAACTCGAATATCTTGAATCTTGAATACCTCGAATACTAGAATTGTGATTGATATGCTAAATGTCATCCTGCAAATTGATTTGTTGCCTTTTGAAGTAAAAAGCTTCTAGTGGATTAAATTAAAAAATTTAATTCTGATTTTAAAATGTCAAATATATACAAAAATGATTTTTCTAACAATTATGGATGGTTGAGTACATTAACTTTTAAAAGCCTTAATAAGTAAGTAGAAATTGTAAATCCAACGTGTTTTGCCCAGCTTTGTATTAATATTATGTAGTTCACCAACATGCCAAATATTGCATTATTAAAGAAGAAATACCTTCAGGCGTGACTTTGTGGAAGATTTTCTTCATTGCTTAATTAGCATAATTATTCGAGATCTTGAATATCAAATTCTTTTAACTAGACTTGTACCAATACCTCGATACCAGTGGCCGATATAGATACTATTACAGTAAAACCTCTCTACAACGAACCCCCATACAGCGAAATTTTAAGGAAACCTCCCTATTTCAAAGTCATTGGCCCGGTCCCGGACCCTTCCAATGGACAATGCACGCAAAAAAAACCTCCCGTAACGAACCTCTCTAATTACGAAAACTCCCTACAACGAAGTCTGAGAATGGGCCCAAAACATGAAAAGTGCCCCTCTTGAACGAATTATTGAGAACAAACGCAGTATTTTGCATTTACAGGTAGTTTTTTCCATCGATATTTACGTAATAAGCAGGAAGTAGAACCGCAACGGAGTGTATCGCGTCTTAAACGTTCTTCTCCGAGCTTCGAAGGGGTTCAAATCTGAGACCTACAGAGCGGATGGCATGAAGGAAACTTGACGCTCCGGCTCGGTGGAGGCCATAGTTAACTCTGATGGTTTCCACCATAAGAAACGTGTTAGTGAAGCCAAAGCTCCGCTCTGCGTGGATCCATCTATTGCTCCGCTCCGACCTTTGTGCCGCTCCAAGCAGGAGCGCTTGGCAATTTTGCGCTCCTCTCTGAACCGCCTAGGCAGTTTACAAGTCGAACTGGTTTGACAGAAAGTCCGCGGACCAGCTCTTTTTAAATTAAATTCGATAATATCCCATTGAGCATCCCTTATCATAATGTCCACTGACCTGGAAAATCTGGAATTATTCGTGAATTTTCAATGCAGGGAAATGATCGTGGATTATTCATGATTTTCTGGTCTGAGTCAGGAATTTTTAAAATTCTTAATTCAAGACAAAAAATCCTTAGTTTAGAAATAGGATCAACAACGATGTCTTTAAGATACATATATATTATTTGATAACTGTACAAAATGTAATGGATTTGCTGTTGGTATGAATGAATAAATAAACGACGAAAAAGTAGCTAGGCTCAATGAATCTTCAGCGCTGTATGCATCGGAGACGTCAACTGATCGAATGTCGTCGAACAGATGCCTTCAGCGTCACGTCAAGTGCCCTTTGTTTATACTCATTGCGCATATCGAAGGCAACTAGTCAAATATCTTCTAAGTAGACTACGAAACACTGAAAACATCAAGTCATTGAAGTGGAACATCCTGCAAGCCATTCAGCGTTTGTGTGTTGCTTGGGATGGAGTAGAGAGAAGCGCAATCTCGAATTCCTTCAGGAGGGCAGGCTTTCCCGGAGAGATGGACGGCCAAGATGACCCACAGCTGGAGGAGAGGGAGGAATGGAGTGAATTCGCTCAATTATTAAACATTGATGGGGTATCTTTCGAAGAGTATGCGAGTATTGATAATGATATCGCTGTATTTGCCGACAATGAAGATCCCGAAATATTGGTGGAGACGCAGGATGTGAGCGATGAAGAGAGAAAAGATCCCAGCAATAGCATAGTGCGCCCCAGTTGGAAGGAAGTGGTGGACGTAATAGATGTTTTGGAGCGAGTTTTTTTAATGTCAGAAGATGGAGTAGAGAATTTGAAGATTCTGCGGCAGGTTGAGCAAGCAGCCAGCAAAGAAATGAGACAGACGACTTTGGAAAACTATTTTCAATAGAATAATTTTGAATTAATATTACTTAAAAACAGCTACCGCTTCTTATTTATAAATAAAAAAATGCTTCAAACCTATGTAATTTTTCGAAATTTGGTGTAACTTCCTGAAATATACTCATTTTCAAGCAATATGGAATGCTTCGGCTGAGGTAAGTCGCACGAGAGCTGACTGTATGTACGGCGAGGATGGTAGATGGTCCTGTATTAATATTTGTGAGGAGGTAAGTGAAGGAGAGATAAATCGAAAACCGGATTAGTTATTACAGGAATTATTGTACTTCTTCTGTGTACCTAACCAGTTGGGCTATTTGAAGAGTGGCATACCACTGGGCCACGATATATTGGAAACACATGAGCTTTCGGTTTGGGGTAAGGGGAGTCATTGAGGAGTGGAATGGGCGGGGGAGGTCTCCCCGAAGGAACGTGGGAAGGGGAGGGTAGATAACAGCAGCATTGTAGAGAAAGAGGCGAGTAAGGGCGTAGTTATTCTTTCTTTCGGAGGGGAATGTTATTGAATAATAAGCATTTTGGTATGGAATGTTTGGGAGGGGTTAGTTGGCAATGCAGTCTTTCCTCTTACTTGTTTTAGTGCGTGCGCTAGGTTAGATTTCTTGCTGCGTCCAACTCAAAACGTCTCCATTCCAAATTGTTAGCATGCAATATTACTGGTGCAGCTAGAGTTTTCAGAACAGCGATCTTCGCTCGTATACTTGGTTTAGAAAGAGGTCCTTCTAACGTCATAAAAGACGCGAAAAGAGTGAGCTCAGGTTCTTTTACGTGTTTTTATTTTCTAAATTGCTAACATAAGACATATTTAACTCATGTGATTCTGCTTTAGCGACCACTTATTCCAGTTTAATAGTTTTAGCCTGCAAATGGCGCACGTTTTAAAATGAGAGACGTTCTGCAAAGGACTGAAAAAGGGCAAACCTGGTTTTAAATTTTCTTCAAGTATGAAGAGGTAATTACTGGATGAACGGCAACAAGGCGTGGATTCAAATATTACCTGGCGTAATCGAGGATGGTACTGCGTTTTGGTACCGAAGAATGGGTGTGCCAACATAATTTTGATCGTGTCCAGCTTCTATGAAGGCATCATCAATGCATTATCATCTGAGAGTGCCATTGTGACCTCAGGGCATTGCCAACTGCCACGTTTTTACTCATGGTAACTAACTCACCCCACCTAATTTACATCGTTGTTTATCGATATCTAATATATAGGTACCGGTCTCGAACATAGATATTTACCAGTATTTCAATGGGATTTCAATTCCAACAATGCATTTTATTTCGTAAGTCTAAATGGCAATATGTGCTCTCTCAAGCAAAATTGCTGCATAAAACTGCCGATTTATATTGACTTAAATTATTGCACTCCAAGAATAATATCGACTAGATACTCAGAAAAATTATGGAGCACTTTAAAAATACGTAATCCACAGGCATTAATTTTGGAATTCCTTTAATATCAGAACGTAACTAAAGTAAGCAATGAGCAGAATGGACGAGAAAAACAATAACTTCAATTAGAAATACGCAGATTGAAAATCACAAGGTGATAGCCACGGTATTTGATGGTAAATAATAACAACTGTTCATCATCGCTATAGGAAAGGTGAATAAAGCAAGGTTAAGAAATTTACACGACTTGCATCGTAAACATCACGGAACTCTTGGGTGCCCCTGCGATGACGCAACCCGCATAGCTGTGATAACTTTGGGATTCGTTGCGGGTGTCGCGAATCTATATATTATGCGGAGGAGGAGAAGGCGAAATTATTGACTCCACGCGTGTCACGCTTAAGAAATTTATTACAAGTCAAGTAACAAACGCTGGGCTGCTATCCGCGACCAGCTCGTCAGAAGGGCTAGGCGAGAGTGACTGCCGTGACTGCCTTCAGCACGCCGGGAACCGTCTCGGCTGCTTCTTCGTTCGCCTGCTTCGGCGGACGGGGTCGCCCCAGTCGGCGAACACAGTACGAGGTCGCCGTCCGGGTTCGTAGTCGTAGCAGTAATTGGCGGCGCCACCGGCGGGAAGGTCCGCTGGCGCCACAGCCACTCCCTCCCCAGTGACCGCAGCCGGAGGCCAGGAGAACGACACCTTTGGCTGCGCTCGTACGTGGCCTGGGCGCTTCGGTAGGAGATGTGGTACGGGCGCCGTCTGGGGTGCCGGTAGGGGCTCCGGGTGGTTGGGTGGTGGATTCTCGAGCCATGCCGGGATCTCAGGCTCCTCTGGGGGCTGCGAGGGTGAGGGAATAGGCCGCGGCGTTGTAGCTAACGGCTGGGGTGCAGCAGGCGGCGTGGACGATGAGGACGTGTCCTTCGGTGCTGTCTGGGGGGTGGGCTCGTCCGATGACTCCCGGTACGCCGGCTTGAGGCAGTCCGTGGAGAATGTCCGCTCCACTCCATCGTAATCCAGCACGAACGCCTTGTCGGAAAGCCGTCGGATGACTCGGTGAGGGCCGGTGTAAGGCTGCTCAAGGGGCCGGCGTATTTTCTCCAACCTACAAAAGACATGGGTACATGAATCCATATCTTTAAAGATATAAGGTCTATGGGAGGAGTGGTTCGTAGCTGGGACCGGCCTGAGGGCGCTGAACAAGTGCCGGATTTCTTTGGCGAAATCGGCCTCGTTTACGGAGCGTTCCTGTGGGGCGAAGAACTCTCCTGGGACCCTTAATGTGGTTCCGAAGAGCATCTCGGCTGGTGAAGCTTGGAGGTCCTCTTTAAGAGCTGTGCGCAGACCCAGCAGGATGGTCGGCAGTGCGTTTGGCCATGGCGTCTCCGGCGTGCACTTGAGTGCGGCCTTGAGGGTGCGGTGGAGCCTTTCCACCATACCGTTGGACTGGGGGTGGTATGGTGTGGTATGGACGTGGTCACTGCCGGTAAGCTTAGCAAGCTCGCCGAAAAGTCGCGCCTCGAACTGCGGGCCCTGGTCTGAGGTGATGGTGAGTGGTGTGCCGAACGTGCAGATCCACCCACTATACAGTGCCCGAGCCATGGTACAGGCTAATATGTCGGCAAGGGGGACAGCATGCGGCCAGCGTGAGTAGCGGTCGATGATAGTCAGGCAGTACTGCAGTCCCTGGCAGAGCGGCAATTTTATCAGGTCGACGTGGATGTGGCAGAAACTAGCGTCCGGTGTGACGAACCGTTGCAGTTCAGCCCTGTTATGACGGTGGACCTTCGATTTCTGGCAAGGTATGCATTCTCGAGCCCAGCGGTGGGCATCCTTGCGGACACCGGGCCAGAAATATTTTCCTGAAAGGGACTTCGCCGTTGTTCTACCGCTTGGATGTGACAGGCCGTGGATGACATCGAATGCCACGCGCCGGAGGCTGGAGGGAAGATATGGCCGAATCACGTTATCGGCGATGGAGCAATGGATGTCCTCATCTGCGATGGTGAGCCGTTGCAGTTGCACGCGACGGGTTGTCCAGCAGGTGCCGCAATCCCGTATCAGAAGGTTGCGTGTTCATATCACGTCGGGGTCACCACTTTGGGATTCGTTGCGGGTGTCGCGAATCTATAAATTATGCGGAGGAGGAGAAGGCGAAATTATTGACTCCACGCGTGTCACGCTTAAGAAATTTATTACGAGTCAAGTAACAAACGCTGGGCTGCTATCCGCGACCAGCTCGTCAGAAGGGCTAGGCGAGAGTGACTGCCGTGACTGCCTTCAGCACGCCGGGAACCGTCTCGGCTGCTTCTTCGTTCGCCTGCTTCGGCGGACGGGGTCACCCCAGTCGGCGAACACAGTACGAGGTCGCCGACCGGGTTCGTAGTTGTAGCAGTAATTGGCGGCGCCACCGGCGGGAAGGTCCGCTGGCGCCACAGCCTGCTGGCGCAACGAATCCCAAATATCACCCCCGTACACCGAAACCCCCTACAGCGAAGTCATGAATTTTTTGGTCCCAACAAATTCGTTGCATGGAGGTTTTACTGTATTTGCCGATACCTTACTTATTTTTCTAAAAAAAATGATATATTTGATAAGTGCTTTCCTTCTTGTGAAGTCAAATCAGTAATCAAAAGTGTTATAAAAGAGTACCTAATTATTGAGGAAATGACATTGTGACAACTCTTTTATTTTGCTACTATTACAATTATTACTGGAATTGGATTTTAGACTCTAAGCCCTCTTGCATTTGTAAATACTGAAAATTATTTTGAAGAAAAGCTGCTGAACATGCTCAGCAGTTAAGAGGGTTCTTCCATCAGGACCAGTCACTGGAAACATTTGCTCAGGAAACTCTAAACCTGCATGTACACCCAAATACTCGTTGAACTTTGAAATTACACTCAATTTCGTAGTTCAACGAGTGAATTAGAAAAGTAGCTGAGAAATAGCTGTTGAGAACTGATACAAGCTACTGAAATTTCTATAGCTGCTACATTTACAGCTACTTTTAAAAAATAACTGTGCACTGCAGCTACTGAAAAAAGTAGTGGCTACAGTAGCCTTCCCTACTACCCATCCCTGCTAAATACTCTTGGTGCCAATATGTATCCGGAGAGATTAACTTTTCAGAAGATGCACAAAAACCTTCACCAGATCTGCATTTATTGTAATTGTTATTCAGACTCACCAATGATAGGCCTCTGCAACAGCACATAAATTTTAAATTTGGTGGTGTATATTCCTGATAAGCAGAATCAAGTATACAGATATTGTAATATCTCAATATCATTACATTTCTCTTTTTAAGGTAACATTTAAATTTCCTTTTTAGAAGTGAAGCTCCTTGTGGTAGTGAACTTCTACAGCGATATGCAGGGCGTGATGCCACTCGTGCCTTTGAGTCAGCTGGTCACTCTGCTGAAGCTAGGGACACCATGCAAGCATTCCTTGTGGGACATTATGTTGATCCTGAACAAGAGGAAGTACAGCAGGTGAGGCCTGAAATGCTTTTGTACTTTTCATTTCTTGATGTGATTTTTACCTTAATACTGATTATTTCACAAATTAGCCTAAATAGCGTGTGTGTAAAAAAATATTTACACATGAACAATGGAAAATATGCTTAACTTTCATGATATTATGCCTATAAGTAATCTATGTCAGCTTGCACAAGGGAGGAAAGATTTATATGAGAGAAAACATCTTTCAGCCAGTGCATATTATCCATTAATATATCAATAATTTAAATGATTATAACAAGTATTTTCAAGGCTAAATTGAAGTATTTGGTTTATGGAAATTTGCTCACCAATATCAATGTTATTGGTTACATAATCCTATCATACCAATGTTAAAATGGTCCCGTTGTGTCCCGTTAAAATGTGAATTGTTTGGACAATAATATATTTTTCAATGCTAAAATACTAATGACATCTTTGAATCATGGGCTAAGTAGTACATAAAATATGGTACCAACACGACATTCATTCACCCATATATATTTATGTTGTGTAATAGGTAACCTTTCTCACCTTTCGCTCCAACCCAGCGATCAAAATAATATCCCAAAAGAGAGCTTCTCAGCTGTTTTCCTGCGGAATGATAAAGAATCTGATAATGGTTTTGTTGCCTAATCCTTGTTAATGATACATTTAAGAATGGGTGGTAGAACCATCCTACGAGCAACCTTAATTCATGATGTTGGTGAGGGAGTGGAAAACCTCATCAGAATCGTAGTCCAATTGGAGGCACTTTCATTTCTCCATTGCATTATCAGATGATACACCTCGGAGGACATCAGGGTTGGGAGTTAGTTGGTACCCAGCCAGGTTAAGGCCCTCTCTCCTGAGCCCCCTCCTCCCATCAGCTCAACAGGTGTCCTCCGCTGGCTCAGCAGGCCTCAGAAGCCGACCTTTGTGCCCCTTGAAGTGCCCCCCTACGCAAGGAATATATGCACAGGGTCTAACACGTTCAAATATTGTTTTGTGGGCATATCTTAATTCATAATAAAAGACCTCACCCTCCAGTGTCTTGTCCTCCCTCTCTGCAAGCGTAGCCTATTGAGGTTGAGTAGGAGGAAGATAAGATGTGACTATGCTGCAGAAGGATATGATTCTTTCGATGTTTATTTCCCACACACATCCCTTGGCCTTGACTCCCAGCTGGATCAACCACCCGAGTGACGTTGGGTCTTAAGCCCATTTCACATGGTACTTGATCCAGCACAAGGTCGAGTATACTAGCAAGTATGCTAACTTCCCAGTATCATGTGAATCAGTAAACATTAAGTTGAACTCCTTTTTATATATAATTTCGAGTTTCTACTGTAATGGCTTTGTTGTTAGTCTTTTTTTGCCTAAAACTGTCAGATCTAATGCTTCCAATGGAATTGAAACTGAGCTTGCTGGAACTTGACATAGGTATGTGTTCCCCAAGGCAAATGATAGAGTGAACCTGTTTAAAATGGCTGTCATTTAAATTCCACTAAACGCTGTCTAGTGGAATTTAAATTACAGCCATTTTAAACTCTTTAGTGTAAAGCCACTCTTTAGTGTAGTGGATAGCAAAGTACTTTATCTGTAGCTGTAGTGACAGAATATATTCAATTTTAAGGAATTTAATACCTGCTTCTTCCAATAGCTTGATAACCATGTGACCCGAGTCAAAGTCTTTATAACTTTATAATGTTTATTTACCTAAGCATGAATGCAAATTCATGATTCTTTGGCAAGTGTATTATCTAAAGGTGTATCCATGATCCTTCCTATGAGATTGCATTGTTATTTTACGTATGAATGTCACTTCATTCTCATGTTTAAAGTAGTATTCTCCAAGAAAACTTTGATTGAATTTATTAATCATCATAGCCAATAATTTCAGAAATGGGGGTTGCTTCATTCACAATTGACATGGTACCTTCACAACATGTGTATCATTTCTTTATTGGTTTTTTAATATGTTTATTGTGTGATATTATATGTTGTTGTTTTATATTTTGTGTTAACTTTTGCAGGAAGTCAATGTCAACTCAGCATCCTCACCTTTAGTGGATACAGAAAGGGGTTTAGCATTCCTTTTGGGCCTTCATGCTAGAATGCTCTCCAAAGGCCCACCCAAGCAGCCACCAGAACAGGAAGGAGTTTCAGGGCAATGGAGGGGAGCACCCTTCTTGCATGGTGGCTTGCATGCCATGAAACCACCTGACCCCTTCACGGAAGATAAAGGAGAGCCTGTTGCCAGCTCTGCCCCTGCAGTAAGAGTTGGTGGGTCTGCCTCAATGGGAAGCACCCCAATCGCAGGAACTACTCCCACAGGTATGGTAACAAATACCCTAATTTGATTTCTAAGCTCAAGCTTCCATTTGGCTATGGAAAGATTATTGCACAAATACATTTCCTAAGGCACATAGGTTACTCACTCAATTAGAGAATGCTACTTCAAGGTGCTGCTTTCCTGTGCTGGAAGAATGGATAGCAAACATAAAGAAAACAGGTTTCCTCTTACCGCCTCCAGTTGTCATCAACTATTTTAAGCAATTCACTCTTTTTGTATAGTGGCACTTTTTTGTTACCTCTATTACTTTCTATGAATGAGTGTTTGATATTATTGTTGTGATACTGATTCCAACAGTGATGCATGACAGTTTATGCATGACTTCAAGAATATTTTGAAATTTGTGCCCATAACGCATGAGACTATTGGGTTAAAATCAACTATTAATTCACAAGTTCATACCAGCACTGCTTTTAAGTAACTCTATTTAGGATATTTTTTGACAATGCTGTAAATATGTAATGTAACCTGACAAATGTAGCCATTAAGCACTTTTTACTGGCTTTGATCATCTGCAATACTCTAAAAAAATGTTTTTTTTTCGTGATCTGGCACATGTCATGTTCCAAGACTGATGGACTAAAGATTTTCATCTGTACTCATTTTGAACTTTTAAATTTCTATAGTTTTTGGCTGTAGTGAACTGAGGTCAGTTACTGATGTCTTGGGATGTCACCAGTCAGAAATTGTCAAAATATTAAAGGAATATTGGGACCAATTGACTGATTCTGACCAAGGTGAATGACTTTTTCTCAGTGAAAAGTCTGCTTATGGTCAAAATATGTTAAGGGTTCTCTTATAGGGAGAGTGGGCTTGAAAAATTCATCTCTCTGCTAAATCTCTCAGATTTTAATATAATTGTGCAGTCTACTATATTTTCCTTGTGATTTCACAGTCTTTCATCTTGTAGCTTTTTCTTACATGTTCAATGTAGTATCCTGATTCTGTATTTTAAGTGATTTAAGTGTTTTAGTTGTAAAAGGTAATATTTTGTAGGGCTTATCTATTTTTATCATATAATTGTTACATTTCATTTGCATTTAATATTAAGGCTTCATGTATTGTAGTATATCTACTATGATGTATATATAAATATTCACATTTGATTTGTAGGTGATTCCAAGGCTCTCCCTATTCTAGAAGACTCAAATCCTCCAAAGGTGTCAGGAAAGCACCAACCTGTTGGGTATAGCTCCATTACTGGAAGATTAGGGAAAGAGATAACCCTGACAAAGGAAGATACTCTGGACTTCTTGCAAAATTTGGCAGATGGCAGACTAAATGTTAGTTATATTTCCTTGTCATTTTTAGCATTTCCCGTTTCCATTTTATTTTGTTTTTAGTAGCTTAATGGCTATCCAAGTGAGAGGGTAATTCAAGCTGTTTCCTAAGTGTATGCTCCTCAATATTTTTTGTTGATTTAATCCTATCATTTATCAAGTCTGCTTGCTTGCTTAAATTGTGAATCATATTTTACTAATGAGTTCACTTGATTAATAATCATTCAATATTACTGAATCTCACTCATTGAATGTATTATCTCCAGGAGCCACCAGTGAGAGCTTTGATGCAGTTGGTAGAAAGGCACAGTCAACTCAATCATCTTCTCACACGTGCTGATTTCCCACCCGACCATCCTCTAGAAGAGGTTGGACGTCTTCTGATGGCTGCTCTCCTTTGGCATACTGGATTAGCTCTGCAAGCTCTCATTCTCGTCCAGAAAGGTACTAGAACTTTGAATTTTTTTAGTGTATTTTTATACGACAAGACATTTTTATGGAGAAATAAATTATTATCTTTGTTTCTTTGAAATTTTTATCAGAGAATCTGTAATGATTCCATATTACCAGTTATCCTGAGCAAGGTGAATGACTTTTTCTCTGTGGAAGGTCTGCTTATGGTCAAAATATGTTAAGGGTTCTACCGTATTTACTCGTGTAAGCCGCGCACCTTTTTTCCCGAAACACCGGTGAAAAAATAGGGGTGCGCGGCATACACGAATCCTCCAGATTTTCGTGTAAACCGCGCACTATTTTTCCTCAAATTTCTGTTGTTTTTTTCTCCTAAGTTTCGCATTCTGTAAACATATCGACGTTAATTGGTAAGTATGATCTAGTAGTAAATCGTACAATGTAAAGTATTCTGAAATTTCGAAGTAATTTGTAATAAAAATACAAAAGTCTGAGCGTACGACGGTACTTGAAAACGCTAGATCCGAAGAAATGCTAGATCCGAATCACCTCTTGACAAATTAATAGATTTATCGTGTATAGATCGTACTTAGGACAACAGTTTGTAGCACTGATATGTATTTAAATCTACATTGTATCCTGTAAGCTGCCACAAGGGGGGCGGCGTCTTTTATGTCTTTTCAAAGTCGTAAGTGGAGTTTGTTTCAGTATCACGTATCTGTAGCAACATTTTTACGCAATAGATAGCTCCTTTTGTGTACACATTAAAGCTACATTGCAAAGACACGACAAAGAATTTGTTACATAGTGGCAAGAGTCGTATGCTCGGAGATTATACCTTCTTACTGTCCGTGCGTGAGTGTAGTAAACGAGTTCGAATCGATCATTTAGCATTTTAAAATAATTTGCAATTATCACCCTAAAAATGAATTCTCATGTGAAATTGCGATCGTTTCCCGTGAGTACAAAACAACATATTATAAGCGATGCCGAAAAAGTAGAAAATCGAGCTGCAGGAAGGAAATATGGTGTATCTGAATCTAGCAGTGACGAAAACTAAAAATGGGAACTATTATGATATGAATGTTCATTAGTGATTTACGATTCTATTTCTGCGAATATGTTTTTCTTTAGTTTTACAAGAATTATAATTGTTATTAAATTGAGCTTAGTTGTTTCCGTGTGTTCCCAAGACTTTCCGGTGTTGTTAAATCGTCCAAGTCCACAGCTACTACGCAGAGAGCAGACGAGACCACCGCTATGGTACGGATGGCGTTCTGCTTTTATTTGTTGATATGCCAACGGATTTCCGTAATAATAAAGTAATCACGGGTTGAAATTGTACATATTTCTGCAATTATACCAGTTAGATGTTATTTTGAAAAGATGCCATTTTTATAGTAAGATGATGTGTCGTATGTAACTGTGAGATGCTACGAGAAAAAGATGCGCTGTAAAAGAGGCCGTGGAGGGCGTGCATCGATGCACGACGCGATGATGATCGTGACGATATGAACACGTAATTAAATCAATTAATGAGAAAGACGTACATGTAATATAGGCACAGCATTTCTCTAAAATAACGTACATTCATGTTATGACAAAATGATGCAGATTCAAGAGCAAAAAAAATAATTTTCTGACAAATAATTTTTTTCCTCACGAGCCTTCCCGAAAATAGGGGTGCGCGGGATACACGAGGGCGCGGCTTACACGAGTAAATACGGTATTATAGGAAAAATGGGCTTGAAAATATATCCTCTCCCTGCTAAATCTCTCTGATTTTAATATTATTGTGCAGTCTACTATATTTTCCTTGTGGTATCATAGTATTTCATTCATTTACTTGATAATTTCATGATCTGTTGATTGATAAATTTCAGTTTTTAATGTAATTAGTTTAAAGCCAGCAAATAAATGACTTGTTAGGGTGGATGATTGGACCCTACCTGTTAGTCTGAGAGATCCCAACTGTTATGCCTTCATAAAAAACTGAATGGGAAGTTAATTTTATTCTATTATTCACCATATACTCATTTGCTTAGGAATTGGGTTTCGTAAAAGTATTAGAGATATTTTATTTCTTTTTTGTTTTATTTTATGTTGATTTGTGTTGTACCAGAGAGTACATTTAACTGTTGAATGTGGATAAGCACAATGAAAATTATACACTTCTTGGTGTTTTTTACACTCATGGTGGTTAATGACTTTAATTTTGTCTTGTATTTTGTAAAAATTTTGCATTGATAGTTTATTCAGGAAATATTGTTGTAAGAAAAGATCAAATGACTGGATTGCAGAAAAAATGTAATTGCTCTATGCTGGTTTGGATACTGCAAGGTAGAGTAGGCACTGGTTAAGCCTGAAAATCTCATTGAAAGATCTTATTGAACAAATTTAAATCAGGCGATATGGAGTGAGCCTTAAAACTACATGTGTTCAAAAGAAATTCTCCTTATTTGTGCCATCCTTCTTCTTTTTATTTTGAAAATATGGAATGAAGTCCTCTTGTAATCATGAATACAAAGCAATGTTCTTCTTGAGTCATCGACTTAAATATGGAAATGTTGCATTTATTTTCCAGAATTGACTGTGGAAGATGGTAATGGCAACCAAGATGAAGTTAAACTTACAAAGGGTTTAGCTGAAATAGTGCGTTTGGTGCATCAAGCAAAGTGGAATCTCATCCGAGCTCGTCAAGAGCAAGGGCGATCTTACAAGGAAGTTTGTATGCCTATACAGGATAAGTGCAGGTATGCTAAAACACTTACTTAAATGTTCGTATTTGTGCAAAATCTACATTTGATATGGCTGAGTTGGGCTTTACGGTTTAGGACTTCAAAGGAATTTTTGCATTGCCTAAGCACATTTTCATTTTAAAATGTTGGTGCACTTGACTGAAAATTTCAGCAGAGAATGTAGGAATGCCATGCATAAATTATAATCAGCACAATGAATGACATGGATATGAAAAGCTAAATGTGAGTTTATTTTTTTTTACTGTTAAGGCCCATATTTTTCAGCATGCATAGCAAAAGATTCAAAATAATATTGCTGTAACGCATGGAGAGAATTAAACTCTGCCCTAAATGCTATAAACACTATAGATTTTATAGCATATATAAAACCTTTGTTCCAACAAAATCACCTAACATCCACTGCCTTTTCATGAAAACTAGGATTTTTTTTAACTTTGTACGACAACCACAATTTTTTATTTCAAAATTTAAGAAAATGTCTTATTGTCCCATGTATTTGGGATGTATTTTTGGGCAGAACTGATGGATATGCTTCATAATAAATAAAATTTCATGTTATCAAAGTTCATCATATCAAGTTTCTACACTACATGCTCTTGCTTGTATGTAATATTTCTCATCAACATGAAGAATTTTGCTGTTATTATTGCTTTTATCGCATCTCATCTCTGTAGTCTTGATTTTTGTTTGACGCAGCTTTCCTCAAGATTCTCTTCACAGCTAATCCCTTCATATTTTAATATTTCTTCTCTTTCACATCCTTCATCACTTGTTCAACTTACAAGACCTTTGTTTTCCATTCTTATCATTCATTTGTCCTTCAACAATTGTCTTCATCAGGCTATCATGTCTCATAGTGTCGCCGATCAAGTTCTTCCATCTTTTTCTTAGGGTTTTCAAAATACTTCTCTTTCCTCCCACTCTTCTTAGGACTTCCTCTTTACTTACTTGGTTGATCCATGTAGTCTTCATCATTCTTCTGTTGCATTACATTTCAAATGCTTCCACCCTTGACTTCTCTGCTGTAGCCATTGTCCATGCCTCGCTGCCATAAATAAACATGCTCCAGATATAAGTTCTAATGAATTGTTTCCTTACTTCAATGCTTGTATTTCCAGCTGTAGATTCTAGATCCAGAAGTAGATTCTTCTTTTGGTTGTATACTCTCTTTGCCTGGGCTATTCTAACAGCTATTTCTTTCTTGCTTCATCTTTTGTTGGTTCCACAGCTTCTCAGGTAAGAGTACTCCTCCACCTCCACAAGTTTTTGTTTTCCTAGTTTAGCATAATTATTGACCTCTTCTCTCCTGCTGCATACCAGTTGTTTACTTTTGTTGATCGTCAGCTGATATCTGGCCATTGTCATTTCCATGGACACTATAGCCTTCTTTAAATCCTCTCTGTCTCTGCTATGATTACTATGTCATCAGCAAATTCCATCATGCTAATTTTTTCCCGGTGGATATTCACACCTGAGGCCTTCTCTTTGATTTCGCCGATGGCTTTCTTGATGTAAATATTAAAAATTATAGGAGATAGTGCATGTACATTTGGATGTACATGTATCATTTTGCTTGCTTCCACTATATCAAAGTACGTTTATACAAGATTTCGAGTTACCCTGATTGGCATGAGTGTATGGTCATCCAAAACTGTGTTTACAATATTGTGCACTAAGAAATACTTTGAGCACACTGTGTGCCATATGTAGGTGCATAATATATGCTGGTTAACCATATATGTTGTCTATTATGATAACCTTGGCAGATGGAGCATCTTAAATATTCTGCCACTATATTCACCAGTATCATTTTATGTGTACAGCCATCTTAGGGACATGTGTGGCATATGTTTAGTATCCAATCAGTATGTAGAGGCTTATCTCGCACTTGAAATTCACTGGTTAAGATCCCTTCGCTAATGATTTTAAGGTATTTTTGGTCTTTTTTGGTCTCTGCTAAAGGATGTAGAATCAGCTAACAAACATATAAGTGGACGTGCTTGGTAATGTAATGCAGCTACATTGAAAGCTTAATTTTCACACTAGTCGTCTTTAGAATCACTGTCACTTGAATCAGATTAACTAATGCCCACCTTGGAATCACCATGCTTTGTGCAATTACACTAAGAAATAATGCAAATTCAGTGATACCATGGTTAATGAATGTGATTCTGAAACAAATTATCATTGTTAGCAGAGGTATTACTGTACTTAAATTCTGATAAGAGTCCTGAATGTTAGAAATTTTTCTAAGTTATTGCTATAACTATATTTTTAGGTTTCTCCTAATGGAAGTCCGACCTGCCACGAGTCCTGAGGTGAAGGCACTTGATAAATTACATCTATTGCATTTGGATCCACGATGGAAGCGCACAGTTAAGTCATTAATTGCTGATATGCGATTAAATGCTTCACGCACCTTTCATCATCACAAGCAAAGCCAACACTCCCATAATAATCATCTTCTGCTCATGGAACAACAACACCAGTCCTCTAAGCCAGCCTCACCATCATCATTTTGTGGGTGTGGTTGCTCATCATCTACTCCCTGCTGCCAGATACCAACTAAACCAGAGGACATTCTTAATGCTAGCATTCAGGTAAATCTTCTCTCCTTCATCAAATGACAAGTGTTAATCTTATGAAGACTATCTTACTTTTATTAATGTTTTCATGATTGGATATACATATCTACTAGAGATGTGCAATTACTACCGGCGAATACTTGAATATCTTGAATACAAGAAAGTGTTCAGTATTTGAGATGATCTCAAATAATTATTTTAAAAGAAAAAGTTAGAATATCTCAAATATCATGCCGTACACCATCACACAGCACTATATTTGACATGTTGATGAACTACATCACATGAGTCGCCAGAGGATGGAGGAGATACAAGTCTGTTGATGGGCTTTGCCACGTAATTTATGGCGGGAAGACAATAGCTTCAATGCTTCAATAGCTTCAATGAATGAAAATTCTGCAAAAATGTTGTCCTTTCCCAATAAATAACACACCTGAACTATACACCGCTAGTCATGATTAAAATCGAAAAAGGTTCATAAACATCATTGATACTTGTCGCTGAATATGAGTTTCACTTTTACTCTGTTACATATGTATCAGTAATTTATAAGAGGTTACCCAGTGTAACTCTTCACCCAAATCGTACTTTGCCTAATAGCTAATGAATTTTATGTTAAGAGTTACCGAGAACTCATGTCTCTACTCTATCTTACTATGAGCTATTTTCCATTGAGAATACCTCAACACCCCTGAGCTTGAGATGCTATATCTTTCAAAAGAGGAAATCAGTTTTAATTCAGGTAAATGTTATGTTATGTTCATTTCTACATTTCTACATTCTAATTTTAATTGCACTTATGCAATTAAAATTTTTTTGTCACCTTTGGTAAACTTTTTTTAATGTAGGGATGTGTCAATCCTCGAATACCTATTCTTGTGGATTGGTATTGGTATCGAGAATCGATCACCTAAAGTCAATACCGATACTATTGATACTAGGGAGGGTCAGGTCGTATATTTTAAATTTTCGCAGCTTAGCGATCGAAGCACCCCATGAATAGATATAGGTGCTTTAGATATTGACAAGGAGAGGTTGGGTTAAGATGGTCACGAAATTAGATAAAACATTTTCCAAGCACCAGAAGCAAAGTAAAGATATATTTTTTCCCAATACCCTGGCATCGCATGAAAAAAATATGTAGAATGCAATGCGGGTAGCCTACATTCGCCAGTATCAGGCGTGCAACAAGAGCAAGTGTCCTAAAGGAAGTTCGATCCCCATCTCAGTTTCATATTTTCTTTCAGTCATTGCATAAAAAATGTTATCGTTCAATTTAAAACCCTTTCGTATAAATACTCCCTTTTTATACTTTTATTGTTTAAATTAGATTGACGAATGTATCACTAAAAAATTAGGGATGGTTGGGTCTAATCCAAAGACCCAAGGATCTTACATTTAATTCGCTACTGAAATTATATCCAAAGCCAGTAAAAATTTGGATCCGAATCCAAGAATTTTAAATTTTGCGGGTCAGTGATCAATATGCCCCGCAAACGGAATGCAGGTACGGTAGATACTGACAAGGAGAGGATTTGTAGCTTGGGTCACGAACTGAGATGAAAATTTTTTCCATGCTGCTAGAGCAAAATAAAGAAATACATGTCTTGGATTTTTCCTCCACAGGCTGGGATGTGCGAAAAAAAAATAAAGCAGAATGTCCTGTGGGTCACCTACATTCACCTGATTCACCTGAACCATTGATAGCTGATGATAGTAGTTAAAAATGAGAGCTAGTGAGCATTTGGTCACACGTTCGATCCTTAACACTGCCTAGTAATAATTCCCTCCAGCATTCCTGCTGGATCCTAGTCCATGCTGTATTCCTAGGGAAAAGCAAGCAGGCAGGTAAAAAAAAAGTAGATTATCAGAAATTTCATGTCAATATATAAGTCAACAAATTAAACAAAAATAATATAATTTGGCATTAGTGAAAGTAATTGGAAAAATATTTTATAACAGACTTAAAACTGTGGAAACAATACGTTAACTTTACAATGTATTATTAAGTGAAGCATTCGTAAATCTAGTTTAAGCAATAAAAGTACAAAAAAGTTAGTATCCACATACGTACAAGGGTTGGAAATTGAGGATGATAAAATTTATGATTCAATGGCTGAAAGAAAATTTTTTAACTGCAATAAGAATCGAACTTCTTTATCGGCAGTACACTTCCACACTCTGCTATTGTCGGCTGACCCGAGTTCAGAGAATGCAGGCTCCCCACATGTCATTCTACCTTTTCTCTGGGGAATAATGGAGAAAAAAGTCAGAACACATATGTATTTCATTATTTTGCTTCTAGTAGCATGAAAAAAAGGCTCATCCCATTTCATGATCCAATTTATACAACCTCTCCTTATGAGTATAAAACTCCCAAATGTCATTTTAAAGGTTATTATTAATAATAAGACATTGCAAAATTACTATTTTAGGACCTTGAAATATTCTATAATAATTTTATCGTCTTAAAAATGGAATCCACAGATATTCCATAAATGAATTCTCCTGACCGCATTAAAATCCTAGTCCTCACACAAATCAGCCAGTCTTCTCTGTCGATGAACTCAACTCTTACTTCAGCAGGGTGTCTTATAACCCTCATGCTAACCCTTGCCAGAGCAGCTCAGTGATTCTCTAGATTGGAACCCCAATCAGCCCCTGTATTTCTTTGAAATCAACGCATAAAACATTAGAAAGACTCTTCTCTGCTCACGATCTCTGGCAGTAGGCATAGATAGAATTCCTCAAAGTTTTTTACTGGCTGCTCTTCCTATTATTTCCCACTATTCTCAGTACGCAGTGATGAGGTTTTTCGAAAATATAGAGGTACATTAGGAATAGGTTTCACCATATAATTGCATACAAATTTTGGCGGGACCTCGAAGTCATTACGAAAAACAGATATTTACGATTTGAAGAGGTTCACTAGGTAGAAGTTTTCCTGTAATAGGAAAACTAGGTGAAAATTGGTATACATATATGTATAGGTCAATGGTATCGGTATCAGGAATCAAGAATTGATTTTCCAGGAATCGGAATCGGTATCGAGAATCGATAAATTTTGGTATCGACTCATCTCTAATTTAATGCTATTTAAAATAAAATGTTCCGTAAAATTTGACTTAAAATCTGATGACCAAGAATTCTGTGCTTGTTATTCTGTTAGCTGCTGTCATATTACATTGAAATGTCAACAAAATTAATGCCAATGATGAATTTTTATCTATTTCAAAATTTGCAAAACTTGTTTTGAAATTTGTAAAACCCTATTACGAAAGTGGTGACTCGTCTGAAACTTGAATAGTGCCATTGCGGCCTTAAGCTTGTCAGCATGAAGAGAATAGAGAAGAAGAGAAATAATAATTACCAGTATTACCTTACTGCATTAAAAATAGTTTTCTCTTTTGGAAGACAGCTTCTCAAACTCAGGGGTCTTGACTTACTATACTGACAGTAGACCCTTAACAAATTGTGCATAAATTATGCTCAAAATGTGTACCTTGTCATAGTAAAATGTACAATAGTTCATTCTGTCAGATCTGAGGTTAATATTGCCAAATTCAATCTTTTCCATTAATTTTCAAGTTACATGAACTTTGACAGTAGTTCGTGGTTGATTCAAAACTGGACAAAATTTATAGGTGAATTGATACTTTCTGCTTATTTAATAATTCTTATAAAATTTAATGTATTCAACTGTCCATAATTGGTAGTATACTTATTTTATTGTATATTTGAAATTTAAAAATCAAATGTTCAAATTTAAAATTAAATAATTAAAAATTATTTTTTAAATCAATCAAATTGTAGCTTTATAAGTCAACAGGCAACAAAAAATTTGGGGAATCACATTTAACATATCAATTGCAAGTCTAGTATTTGAGGTAGGTACATATTCCATTATTAGAGTTATGATTAATATTGGAATTCGATATTCAAATTCGAGAAATCTGCTATTCATCCCATATTTATAGTGATTTCTGCTCAGTTTACTAAAACGTTTTGTGCTGCTATGTGCTTGTGTTTGGCTATAAGGCTGTTTTCATTGTACCTGAGGAAGGCATAGCCACCAAGGCTGGTTACATAAAACTTTTATGTAAATTATGTGGAAATCACTAACACATAAATATGTATATCCAAACAAGGTGTTAATGTTAGCTGTGACAGCTTATGTTTGTAAAAAGAAAAATGATAACTCCTTAAACCAACAAATTACCTTTCATTTATATGCAGTATGAAAAGGAGAATACTGTGGAGAGATTTACAACAGGAATCAGCTTGTACAATATTACTAATATTAATTACATATTTATGTACTTAGTAATTGTAATTGCACCAGCTAGTCCCAGTAGGAAATCAATTCAGGGTATTTTCATTTATCCACTCTGTTAAATCAAAAGGTAATTTAAGCTATAGAAGTTTTACCTGTTTCCTTCTACTCTTTTAATTTAGAATTGGAAAGTTTTGAATTGTTTTTGTAGGTCTTTCCATTGAGAATACTTTGAACTTAATTAGCTAATTACAGGTGATTCTGGATGCCATACTGTGTTGGCAGGGTGACTACTAACCTTGAGAGCATTAGAAACCAGGAAAAAAATTAATTTTATTTGGGCCTTAAAAGCTAGAAATTAGACAAATTTTAAATGGTAATCTAAATAATCAAATCATAATGGTAATCAAATAATAATGGTAATTTTTTTATTTCATGAAATCCATTTCCTTGTACAGAATTGACTTTTGATAATTTTTATATACTTAGCATTAAATTTTCACTGTGAATTTATGTACTAACCTTGAACATAGAAAGAATTCCACTATTCATGTATCTTACAAATAAAAAAATTACTGTGTTAATCTCAGAAACCATCTCTCTGAATGTTACATCTGATGAAATAATGAATGTTCTTGATTCATTTTAGGCTGATTGAGAGAAATATTTCCTGGTTTTTAGTGACTTGATTGTTGTAGCAATTTCAAATGGAAAATACTATGTCAGTAGCTTAAAGAAAATTTTCCACTTTCCATTGCTCAACTTGCAGCCTTGTTTTTTGTTACATTAACTTTTTAATGCTGGTAATGAAAGTGTTATCAATGGGAAGATTTGTAACTTTTTGTGAAGGTTAATTATGTGAAGAATCAGAGAGAAAGCCCCTCTTCCTAGAACTTCCTGAAATGCTGTAAAAATAGTAAGTATGAACTCTTGCAGACTGCTGACCAAATATTCTGTGGCATCTTTCTCTAAAGTTCCTGGATTATTGCCTAGTTTATTATGTTCTATCTTAAATGGCTTATTTTATTGTTATAAAGCCTTATCTATCATCATAGATTATTTTGTAAGGATGTATTGTTGCTGTCTCATTCTCAATAACAGTGTGTGAACATTTATATTTTAAATGTTAATCTTGATATATGTTGGCTTTCTCTGGTTTTTTATATTAGTTATGGTCAAAATTTATATTTAAATCAGAAGGAATATCTCAAGAAGATGTTTTTGTTCTGAATTGAGTAAATCTGTAAACCTAGAAAATTTGGTATTTAGTTTTGAATACCATGAGAAGACCTGGAATTATTGTTTTTTACTTTGGTAGACACCCAGGTAATATGATTAGTGTGGTTGGTTAGTAATCAATGCATAATCATTTTCATGTGTTATTATAAAAGAGTTCCGTTTAGCTCAACTTGCTGAAACTAAATTAAGCATTGCATAGTTTTCCTATCCTTAAATTAATATAGATATACTCTCCTAATTGAATGCATTATTCATACCAGTCTGCATTTTTCCATTACCATGGTGATTCCAGAGTCAAGATGCTCTTCTGGTTGCTGAAGCACAGTGTAAAGTTTCAAGTGGAGTTATCGTTGGAGTTGCTGGGAAGTCAGATGTTGAAGATCATGAATCAAGGCCAGAAAGTCCTCCAGAAAGCCTGCATTTATCAATTGATGAGAGTAATAAGGATGCAAATGGAATAAGTTGGCAGTCTGACAAAGACAGACAAATAAATGTCATTGAGGATGAAGAGGACAAAGACCGTGGGAGTGAGGAAGAGGTGGACAAAGGGAAAGATGTGGAGAAGGTTGTGATACCGATGGTTGATTCTGCACATGAAGAAATAGAGGATGGACAGGCTCTTAAAGCCAGTGCAACTTCAGTTGCCACCTCTCCCGTAAATACGTGGAAGAAATATCATAGCCAAAGCACAGGTAATGTGACATTGTGATGGTTCCTTTTTCATGCAAAACCTTTATTTTTTGATAATTAATCAAGTTTATGTATTTATCAATGATATAGAAAACCAAGCAGAGGAAAAGAAAGAAGGGAAGGAATATCAAGAAAGTGTCAAAAAAACTCGTGTTGATGAAGATATTTTTTCATCTGAGATGTTAGTATTGGCTAATTCTATTGTAGAGTTTGTAACTCATGAAGAAGGGACCAATGTTGAAACTCTACGCAAAGCGTTATACTGTCAGGTAAATGTGAAGCTGTGTTTTGAGTTCATTTTTATCATAGAGCAATGTAATCTCCTGCTAAATTTTGTAAATGGTATGTCATTGTGTTTGTTTTCTGTTTGAAGATTCAGAGAGCTAGAATCAGAGTGCAGGGAAGTAAGATGATGCTGGAACTTTTGGGCTGGGATCACTTGATTTCATCAGCCAAGTATGCCCTACTGAATGGATGGCTGGGCCTTCTTCATGGCAGGAACTCCCCTCCTGCTCTATCCACGGGGTAAGCAGGCATCCCTATTAAATGCTCTACTAGTCTATATAGATTTCATTTTGTACTTTGACTGAATTCTTGTTCTATTGAGACATTTCTGGGTATGAAACCTTCTGATTAGGGAAGCAGGCACTTTGAGAGTTCTCATCATTTTAATTTTATTTATGTAACTTAGCTTTAGGTTAGTGATCAGTTATGCTAGTGTAGTGGGCTAAAAGGCTCATGCACACGAAATGTTATCAATATATTGAATGAATTATTATCATTATATAAAAGGTAGGGAAGGGTAGCTTATGACATTTGTCGAGTTTGCACCTGATCAGTCTAAATGTAATTTTTCTACTTTAAAATTTGTTATCATCTCAAGAAACTTTGCCATTCCACTTGACATAAGATTTACAAATTTTATCAAAGAAACAACCTCAGCCTTAACCCTTTGCACTCGATTTTTTTCACCCTCTATGCCAGTAGTCCACTAGGATTTTATTTTTAAATGCCCCTGGATTACACGTGTTGTGTGTCGAGTGATGCTCGACTCGTGAGTTGGTACTGAGCTACGCTGTGTCGAGTATCAGTTGACACCCGAGTTCGGATGTTTTCACCTTCTATACCAGTAGTCCACTCGGAATATAATTATTAGAGGCCCCTTAATTTTGCCCCTGAATGTCGAGTGACACTCGAGACGCAAGTTGGTAGTGAATTATGCTGTGTCGAGTATCACTCGACACCCGAGTGGAAAAGGTTAACTTTATGGAATTTTTCCATACTTGAAAATGAGAACAAACTTTGTAATTTTCCTCATGGCTTTAATTATCCAACCAGTGTCGTCATCAGGGACTAAAATGTTAGAGCATTGGGGAGGCCTATGATAATGTGAAAGTGTGATAGCGACAATTGGATGCGAGAATTTTGAACACTAATACATAGTCCCTAAATGGCATGGGTAGAGAGGCAAGGGAGTGATGTTGGGGGTAAGGAGAAGGCAGGGTGGAGGGCTGAGGGTCAAGTTGAAGGTGTGACAAAGGGTCATGTGCTGGGGTTTGGTCATGAGACAGTCGGGGGTGGGATGAAATGGGAGGGTTCCTTAGGTTTGTATGGGGGAACCAAGAAACATGTCAAATACGTAAATCTTATGCTCTCTGCATACTTCTAGGTGTCCTTCCGCGTAGGTTGGCAAAATTACAACAGTTTGGCTGACTATCCTGTCAGTGAAACTGTCATCATCTTGCCAACCTACACAGGAGGAAACCTGGAAGTATGCAGAGAGCATCTAACCAAGGCCACAGAACCTTCGACATAAATCTTATGTTAAGGGGGGGGAATTCTTAAATTTTCGTCACTTGTAATATGATAGAATTCTACAAAGTATCGGCCTCTACCATTGCTTGCATTGATATTTCCTGGTATTTCTTCATGGATCTGCATTATCAATTTATTAATGTGTAACCTTATACATACATCCTATCCATAAAACATCACCCATCTGGCTTGCAACTGCTCTTCAGTCATTATCTGGTGTAGAAATGAGATCACAAGCAAATATATTGTCAGGTCTTGCCCGGAGCAAGGGTTAGGTATCCCTAGAGGTCCAGGAAAATAGTTTTATAAAAATTCAAAATTAGTTTTGAGAATCTCAAAATTAGCATAATATCGTTTTATGCTTATTCTTGCTTTTTCCTGTACAAATAAGATTGCAAAAAACAAAAAGTTACAATCTTTACTGTACCTTCCAAGGGCACAAGCAATGTGTTAGATATGACCATCACACTTTGTCATTGTTGTTAAATATAAATAGCTATACATGAAAACTGTTAAGAACTGAGTTCATTTTTATTGTATGCTAATTGACAGCTCGACTAAACAACTGATACCTTGTTCTGCTTGTCTTGATATTTCTTAACATTAACCTTGAATAAAAGTTCATTTACTTAAGGTTACCATCATATGTAGAGCCTAAGTGCCTTGAATGCAAGCATTTTAAAGTCACAGCATTTCCTGGTTTCAGTGAATGTCAATGTTCACTGACTAAACTGGAATACTGAGTGAGAGAATAACCTCTCACTGTCCACTTTGTTTTTGGGTATCCACAAGGATTACATTGCGAATTTAGCAAACACTGGGTTATCTTCTTTCATTGAACAGAGAATTTCCATAATGTCTGTGCCTGTGTTTTTCGCATTTGCCACCACATCTCGAACAGTTTTCCTTAGTACAGCATAATGTTCTCGGAGTGCCAAAATAGGTTATCGATCAACGAAAGGAATTGACAGAATTTTCTTCAAAGCATCCTGGTTAAGAGGTGTATTAACTAGGGATGGGTCAAATAGCAGATTTCTCGAATTCAAATATTAAATCATGACTCGAATTTTTGAATACCTGGAATTTCGAATACAAGGAATACTAGAATTTCATTTCATATATTAAGTTTTATTTTGCTGCAATTAATTTATTTGTTGCGTGGTGAAAGAATTGCTAAAACTTGATTAAAAATAATTTAATTCTAGTTTTAAAATGTCAAATATGCATAAAAAACTTAACTACCAATGATGGACCATTGAATACACTAACTTTGATAAGCGTTAATCAGTGATCTGAAAGCTTTAATACGCCTTCAAGTTCTGGCTGGTTATGAATAAACCATAAACTAGCGTCTAAGTTCAAGTAAATTGAAAATTTGCATAAACGATTAAAGTTGGAAATATTAACCTCAGGTCTGAGAAAATGAACTATGGAATTTGATGACCAGGTAAACATTTTACATGTAATTCATGCACAATTCTATAAAGGTCTGTGAGTAAAGTATATCGGTGTCCCTGAGTTTGAGCAGCTCTCTCTTCCAAAAGAGAAAACCAACTTTAATGCAGTTAGGTAATACTGGTATTTATTATTATACGTTTCATGCTGAAAAACTTGCGACTGCAGTGGTCCCACCCAAGTTTCAGTCAAGTAACCAATTTCATAGTATGGTTTTACAAATTTCAAAATAACTTTTGAATATTTTAAATAAATAAAAATTTGTCATTTTCTTTATTTAGCTGAAATTTCAATTTAACATGAGGACAGCGAACAGAATAAAAAGCACGCAATTCTTGGTCATAGAAATTTAAGTCACGAAAACAGTTCTAATCCAAATAAAATTTAAGTTTATCCAAGGTGACAAAAAATTTATTTGCATAAATAAATGTAGAAATGAACATTCTATAAAATACATTTTACTGCATTAAAATCAGTTATCTCTTTCGGAAGGTGTAACATCTCAAACTCAGGCATCTCGGTGTACATATTCTCAACGATGTCTCGACGGAAAATAGCGACATTGGCTCTTAGTGATAGCAGTGTAGAGGAATTAGTTCTCAGTAACACTAACATAAAATTCATTTGCCATGTGCAAAAAAACAATATGTAAGAAGAGGCACATTGTGTGACCTCTTATAAATTAATGATGAATGTGTAACGAGAGTGAGTGTAGCTCGTACCAAGCGGAAACCATAGACAATGCTTTGTTTAATTTTGAATTGTGACTAGCGGTGACTAGTTTCGTTGTGTTATTTGTCATGAAAAGACCAGATTTTTGCCAGAATTCCATTAGTTAAAGCTCTTGTCTTTCCACTGCGGCAAAACCCATCAACAGACTTGTATCTCCGCCATTTGTTATTTCCTAAAAACGTCACGTTATGTTTGGTTTATACGCACACTGATTTTAGTGTGTATATTTTGTAAAGTTTGCACCAACTACAAATGCAATAAAAATTTGCAATTTTTTTTGATACTTCATCTGAAGCATTAGGAATACGTGTTTTATCGTTTTATGGATGCATTTTCGTGTAATGTCGCATTATGTCGATAAAGAAATTTCCCTTGATCCCTAGGTATGTACCTATACCTCTATCCTAGGTGTACTAGGCAGTCAGGTATGCCTGCTCGAGATTGCAATATATTGTCACTACATATGTACACTAGGTATACCAGGACCTGATTTTATATTGCAAACTTAATCACAATGCTTGGATAATGGTTGCAGAGCAGGTGGGCTGAGTTTTAAATTTTTAATTGGACTATACAAACTATTTTATAGTTTGTATAGTCTAAACAATTGTATATATTCTATTATATATATTCTATATAGTCTATTGTATCAAACTATTTTAATCATTGATTTTTATATGTACTTCTTATTGTTACGCCCTTTGTTCTGGGTAATGTGATGGTCGACAGGGTAGAATCTTTCAGACCCAGGGCTTGAAAAATTATACATATAACTGTAAGGTGGAAATAAATTTCATCACTTCATTCACTGTACCATTATATCTTTCAAGTGCCTATGGCTCATATAATTTTAGTAATCATGGTCCTGAATGCCTTTTAGACCTACCATCAGGAGTGCAAAAGTTGCTGAGAGTGGTTCTTGGGATGAAGGAATTGAGTCAGCACCACCATATGATCGAGCTGAGGTCCTCATGGCACGAGCTGGCATACTTGCATGGGCAGTTGGTGCTTTGAGAGAATGCCTTCTCCACCCTCCATGGGAGAAAGAAGGGAATGCTCCTTCTACCTCCGTTTTGGCTGCCGGTAGTAAAGGAGGATTAAACCAAGGGACCCAAGGATGGCTATGCCCTGGGAAACTTCCTTGGGCCAGGTATTTTTTTTAACAACTTCATTTGTATTGGAAACATGAATTTAAAATGAATCATGAGACAGATCAGTATGATTTTTTATCATTCTTTAACATGTGAGAGTAGTTTTAAGTAAATTGGTTCTGCACCATATTTTGGGAAAGAAGGGGAAGATTTAAGTATTAATATACATATTGCATAAACCTTTTTCTCGTGACCCTATTGCCTTAATTTCATATTTTGACATTCTGAGGGCCAATGTAGTGAAATTAATTGTTGGTGAACTAAATTTGTGGAATTTATTTTTATGTTGAAGGAAACATTTTGTAATTTTTAACACTCCTCAGCCAGTTTCAACGTATCAGCATCATTTTCAAGGGGGAAGATGCACTCTTGAAATTTTCCATCTTTTGAAAAAGGGCTTCTACCCTCTCAAAAATGATGCTGAAATGTTGAAGCCGCTGGAGGTGACAATAAAAAGAGTGTAAAATTACAAATTGTGTCCTTGGAAAAATAAGTTTTAAGTTCACATTGTTTCTTATAATAGGTTTCACTGAAGTGTAATGACTATTAACTTGATATTTCCATTTTAGAGTTTTGCTGAACATCCTAGGAATGCTAACTGGCGATCACCATGGAAATGAAGTCAGCTTAATTATTAACTCTGGAGTTTTGTCACTCGTGCAAACACTGCTGAGGCAGATAGGTACTCATACCAAAGTGTTTTAATGTAATTTTGGAAAATGTATCCAGCATGATTTACTCATGTTTGTGTCTGTGTGCTCTCAGGTCCTGATCCCTCACAGCATGGACTCACTGATAAGTGCTCACGTGAGGTAGTTCATGCTGTCTTTGAAGACATGGTCCAGAAAACCAAGCCTCCCCCCATTCCAATGACTGGCCCTGAGTTAGCAGCCCTGATGAAGATTGGCACAAGAGTTGTGCGTGGTGCAGATTGGAAGTGGGGTGATCAGGTAAGGGACCACAAAACTACACAAAAGTAAAGAAGGAAATAGCAAGTAAATTCTTTTTCTATTGATTTTAGTTTTTCTTGTATCAGTGGATCAGTGGGCTTTCATTTATTTGCCTTAGTAAAAATTGTATCAGTTTACTTTTTTGCACATTGAGATGCAGCCAGTTGTCACAACACCATTGTATATTAATTCTGTAACAGTTCTGAAGTTATGATATTGAGATACAATCAATCCTAAGCTGTTCAATTTTAGCCATGATGGAAGTTTGGCAAAGATACAATGTGATAAAATTCTGGAAATTTGATACAAATAGAAGTTAAAAAGTATTTGTGAAAAAAATATTGGACAATTTACTTATCCTACCCTTACATTTCTTCTCTGCAGGATGGTGTACCTCCAGGAGAGGGGAGAGTCATTGGAGAGTTAGGAGAAGATGGCTGGATTCGTGTACTGTGGGACAATGGGTCCACTAATTCGTACAGGATGGGGAAAGAAGGAAAATTTGACTTGTGCTTAGCACACCCTCCCACACCACCTCCCAGTGATCCCGAAACAGACTCAGAGGAAGGGGAAGGTGGTTGGTGTTGTGAAGATGATGGAGGTTTGGGGGCAGGAAATGGAGATTCCGGACCTCCACAGTCTGGAGTCACTCTGACGCAGCAGAAAGGTAGCTTTATTTTTTTAGTAATTGGCAAAGTATCCTTGGCAATGTTTAATTTTCTTCCCTTTCTTTTCTTGATTATTAGTAATTTCCTCCCTCTGAGGGTCAACCTTTTTTATTTTCCTCCGATCATGCAATGAATGACTTAGTGGTTTGAGGCAATTGGTTACATTTACAATTTATTAGATATTAACCCTTTCATGGCCAGCCCCTTTTAGGTGGACTGTACAAAAACTGCCAAGCACATTGCCATGAAAATTGTAAGATAATGAATTTTAGGCATATTTGAAGCACTTAATTTTAATAAATGAATTATGTAATTGTCTCATTGTTGTCATTACATTTCAGTTTTTATGGGGATGAAAATATCATTCATGCTGTCTCAGATTTGAAGGAAATACCATATATATTCACATGTAGCATTGCATCTTTTTCCCCTCTCATCAGTGCCAAAAAATGTGTTGGGCATCATACACGAGGATGCGCAGGTTAAACAGAGATTTTTCTTTCTTTGTAGCCAGAGATAAATTACTGCCAAAAACCTTTTCTTATACATGTAGCAAGTTTGTGTCTGGTCGAAAGAATTGCAAAATTGTCACCGATAATGCGAGGAAAAATATCAGTACAAAGTGAGCACTTAACAAGAATTGGAACAAAGTGGATTACATTGAAACCAAAAATTGATTGAGTTAGTTCCAGCCAAGATTATTTTGTCATTCCATTGCTTGGCCCACCAGATTAAATTACCAGACGTGTATTCTGCTTCACATACATACGCCTCCTTCAGTAAATCCCATGTGCATAGTGTGCCAGGCAGTTGCTTTAGTCTATGGCCACCAATTCATCAACGAACAGCAAATTCATTGTTTATTTATTAAATATTATATGAAACAAAAAGTGGTAAAATATTATGGTCATTTAGTGTTTGCGAAAAACTAAAATCATACAACTTGCGGAAGAGTTCGGCAACTGTGCAGTGGGACATAAATATGACATGCCAGTCTTGCATACAAGACGGGAGGAAGAAAAAGGATAAACTTCTTTCAAGTAATAGCGAGAAAAGAGCATTCAGAGGCAAATCTGCAAAATATCATGACATAGAGAAACAACTTCCAGCATACTTTTGAGACAGATGCCAACTTGCATTTGCATTGTTGATGGAAATGTGCCAGATGAAAGCCTTACGTATAATAAGACCTTGAGGACTGTAGCTATGACAAAAATTGAAAATTAGGATCAAATATTCTTATTTTTTCTCTATTCTTTGCCTTTTTAGTTTGCATTGATTCTAAATCGATGTTAATATCATCATTTCATTTTTAATACAATCATGAATTTAGTTTTCCTGTTAATAGGCGACTATTACAGTGGATATCAGCGCTAAATCATTATTTTTTAATTTTGATACACCTATTGTTATTGTGAAAGTACAGTAGAATGATGTTCCATTGTATTCCAAATATGCTGTTATTTTCTCGTTAAGAACAAGGGCAGTGTAGCCAGGGTGGGAAGGCGGGGATTCCCACCCAGGCCCGGGTTGTGGCTCAGGCTCCGGACCCCGTCTCCCGCACTAGATTTCGTGCACGGGTCCGAATGGCCCAGCAGGCCAGGACGTTTGTCGCAGTGAAAGTTTTTGTCATTTATATACCTTTTGTCCTTAACGACCTGAAATGCATTTTTAATGCACAATTTTTTTCAAGAGGGGGAGGTAGGGTCACAAAAAACGGGCCCCTCGGGACTTGCAGCAGCCCAGGCCCCTGAGCACTTATGGTTAAGAATACATATACTAATTGTTTTCGGATTTTTTTCCAAATTATTTATTTCGGAAAAGCCAGTGGCCTAAAAGCAGGGAGCGCATTTTATGGGGGCACATGGTACACGAGAATATAGAGTATAATGTTACAAATGTGTTATGATGTAATGTAAGTCTGCTGGCCCTTGGTAGTTTTTCGTACAACCATAGAGAGCCATTATATCAGCCCACCAGCAATATAAGGTTTAACCCAGTATGCCCAAGTTAATATCTACAAATTTTATTTTCCTCGATAAATATGAGGGGTGCATTGTTGAGAAAGGAAATGCTTCTCATTTTAAATAATAAGGGTGCCATTAAAGGGTAGAGTTTGATGGAATACATTTTCATTTTTAGCTTCATTTGCTTAGCAACTAGTCAGGATACCCAGTGTAATTGATCTTATCAGTGTTGAAAAGACATTTTTTCTTGAAACTGCAAACAGTATGAGGGACACTTTTCTCAGATTTCTTGCCAATAGGTCTGAGTTTATAAAAATATTAAAATTTATTGGGAGGTAGCCATGTGTTCATTATCTTTAAGCATGGTGATGTAGTCAGATTATATAGCACAGCCTTGGTCCATTGGTTCAAAATGGACAGCTGTTTTTTTCTTTGAATGTTTATCCCCTCTGTTTACATCGATGAAATTATGAGTAATCCATTGTTCATATCCTCCAGAAAATGTCTTTTCTGAATTCTTGAAACTATGTATGCAAGGTCTTCTTCTCAAATTAAACCCCACCATTTTATTGCCATGGAGTTTGTGTGCAGTGACAGGTTCAACATTGCTGCAGGGTGTGACTCCAAAAATTTAATTATTTCTCGAGTTCTTGCTATGCTATTTCTCTGTTTTCTGAGTGTTCTGTAAATATAGAAAATATGTGATTTAAATAAGTTCATAGGCCCTGTGTCTTCTGAATGTTCTGAAAATGTAGAAAATATTTTATTTAAGTAAGTTTACAGGCCCTGAGTCTTCAAAGGATATCATATTTTCTGTCTTTTTAGTAACATTAGCCATCCAGGCATAATTCATGCTATACCTATCTTATTATATCCTCCAGTTTTTGTGATTAAATGCCCACATTCCTGAGAATACAAATTCCTTAATATTAGACCTTTTATTATAATAGTGTAAAATTTTTAGATCTAAAATGACTCTGTGCATTCTGGCATTGCCAGTAAACACAATAACAATAAAAAAGTATATTTTTTCTAATGTAACTACAGATTTCAGAAACTGAGTGAACTGTTATTGTTAACCTTAAAGAAGAATACTCATTGATTTTACTCTTCACATGTGTTGTGCCTCCCTGATGTTTCAACATTCTCTGCCATATAGAATATATAAGTTAGTCAAGGATGCCGGTAGGCTAATATAAACCATTGCTTAATTCAATTGTGAACAATACATAATTTGCTTTATGAGGGTACACTTACTCATGTATTTATTTTCTGTCCCAGGATTCTTTTGCAATGTGAACTGATGCCCTCTCAGGCACTTTTTTTATGACCAAATTTACAGGTGCTCAATCCAGTATGCATCCAGGGCACCCTGCACGTCTTTTAAGAGAAGCATCGATAAGATTCCTTCGTTCGGTGGCTCTGTGCTCTGGCCTGCGTGCAAACCAGATGCAGAATTCTGCAACAATGACCCTTTCTTCTTTACTGAGAGATCACATCAAAGCTGTGAGTTGCTGTCTTACTTTTTCTCGAATATTTAATTATTCTCAGTAGAACATAGATGAATAGCAATTAAGGTGTCAATTGATGCAATAATTGATTCATGGAGAAGAAACTGGTGAGTGTCTATGTGCTGCATGAAGACCTATTATTCTCTGTCGAATACAAACAGTAGTGATAGAATACTCTGCATTACAAAAATTCCATTTATCCCCTTCCTAAAGTAGCCGTAAGTTTCTAATTTAGGCTTCAAAAATTAAATTGATTTTTTTTTATAATTACATTAATCTAGTTTTCTGAGTATACTATGAGGGTTTTGTTAAGTTCAGTACTTCCGTCATTGTTCAGGTATGCGTAAATGTGATAAAATAATACATTTAATTTTGCATTTTTTTGTATCTGCTTCTAAATCTACCATGAATACTTGGAGTCACTGTTAAGGGGTATGGTAGAGGGTGTTATTGCATCTGCTCTTATGAGTATTTTATTTACATATTTTTATAAAATTCAATCCACACATATTTTATACATTGTTAAAAATCTTTAAGGTAATGATGAAAAATAAGTAATAACAATTTAATGAATGATGTATAACATATAATAATTAATAAAAATGGTTTATTTTGATGGCATATTGTTTTCTAGCACCTCTTACTATTCATTAGCTTCTCAGATTGGGTTTTGGTTTTTTTCTTAAAGGTGGATAGTCCTGTAAAATACTATTAAATTTTTACCAATCATCTCCCTCATATTATATTTCCATATAAGCAATTTTTTTACCATAGTTTCCTGGCATGATGTTGAGAAATTACTCAATGTTTATCTCTTTGATGTCATACATATTTTTGTCTTGAGGTATAGAGGGAAATGTTTTCGGGGCCAGGTTGGTGTATAGTTAGAGTACTGGCCTCTCACCCAGGAGGGCCTTGGTTCGAATCATGGCAGATAATTTCATTGGTAAATTGGCTCCTTCTTGAGTGTTTTGAGGAGACTTTTCGAGTACAGTATTCCATTCATTGGATGGGACGTTAAGCTGTGGTCCCCTTGGCTCCTTTTTCTCAAGAGCAGGCCTTTCACCCGGAGGGCCTGGGTTAAAATCTTGGGGAAGAAAGAGTTCCACCAAGTAAAGCCTGAGACCATTATTGAATTTTGTGAATTCCTTAGTCTGTCATTTGATATAGCTGTGCTTGCCTCAAACTTCATGAGTTTTGCCTTACGAGTGTTTGTATTCATTATTTACTTTCACAGGCATGTGGAGAAAAGCAATCCAGTTTAAACAGAGGGCAGATAGGTGATGGTATGGTTGGAACAATGGTGGGTGGGCAAGAGTGGGCCACACTTGGTCTCATTAGAGCTCTAGCAACTTCAAAGAAGATGTGCTGTGCTCTTGCCACCACACCATGGCTTCAGCTTCTGCTTTCCATGCCTAGGAGATCTCTTAATGGTTATGACAATGAAGGCCTTCCTAATGGTGCATTGACTGGCACAGAGATTCCACTTCCAAAGCAGGTATAATTATTTTTAATTACATAGATTTTTTATTCTAATTAATCCACGTGATGTCAGATTTTTTAGTACATCAGTCCCAATTATTAAATATAATGATAGCGGACTTCACCTGGATTAGTCTTAAGCTTAATACAGTAGAAACTCAAAATTACAAAGTCAATGGTACTAGAAAAATCGACACTTTGTAATATCAAATATCGTATGAACGAGTATCATTCACCAACATCACGATGAAGCTATTTTTTTTTGTTTTCTGGAATATATGCACTCCCGCAATGTACTTGCATGATTTACGAAGCTATAATTCATGAATGTATCTTTTAATGTGTATTCATGTCAACACTGTTCATTAAGGAGGTTGGCTCGCGACTGCTTGAGTCAAGTTGTCTCAGGAATCTTATTAATTTAAGTACAAGTATATGCCTGCTAAGTGATCCTTACTTCACAAAGAAAATTACCTAAGCGATTGATAGTCATAAGTAGAGCCACGAATTTTTCGCAAAACGATTTTTTCGCGAAATGACGCGAAATATGAAGATTATTTGGGATAACGCGAAATACATTCTCCTGAGTGAAAATAATGCGAATTTTTAGAATTTTTACGGGTCATTTTGCGAAAATGTGGAATATATAGTAAAACCTCTACCTATGGAACATCTTTTCATCGTAAAATCCTCATCACCGGCCAAAATTCAAGCATGTAACAGAGGGAAACATCTTTGTATCGTACCACATTATTTTCGACAAACCTCCGAACTTTGTACTAAGAGTGAACCCCCCGAGACCGCGAAACTACCTCCACCGAATGGAATATTCGGTGATAATTTTTGTTCTTGCTCCCACACTTGTTTTCTCATTTCTCCACGAAATATTACAGCTTCCGACTATTAAAATCGGTCATTTTAGCCGCTGATGGAAACCTTCCATTTGAATTCAATCAAATGCCCGTACAATATTAATCATCAGACGCGTTTTACATGTACCTACGCATCCAATGATTTTATATATCTTAGGGTTCTTTGACCTTTAATTGTGAATCAAACCATCAGAGTTATTTTTATCATAATCCCTCTTGTAATCTCATCTTCATTCGTCCGAGCACCTAAATTTCATATAGTCGCCAAGCGATATTCGTTTGTTTTGTTTTTCTCGTTTTCGCAGCGCGATTTCGAACATTATCCATGAAGCCGGCACGAATGATGCATTAGTGATTACATTGTAGTCAGTACATTACATTGTAGTCCCCGTGGAAGCCGGGTTCACATGGGAGTGGAATAGATGGAACGGATTGTGATTGGCTAGATGCTTTTCTGCTTTCTGCCTGTTCCGTCTATTCCGCCCCCATGTGAACTCGGCTTGAGACTTTTGCTTTCTAGAGATTATTGCAGTTTGTCCACATGCAATATTATTTGTTATTTACGTGAGACTTAATTTAATAGCTAATCAGAGATCGATAGCAGAAGTATTTCTATGATGCGTGAATTGCCCTAAGGAAAATGCCGAAAGCAGTAACTGTGTTTGACCGCGAAAATCAGTTTCGTAGAGAAGGTTTCTATGTTTTTGATAAACAGAAGAAAATATTAATGTGCAAGTACTGCAACTGCCGAATTACTAAATTAAACCGAAACTAAATTAAACTCACTCAAATACATTAAAATGAAAATAACTGTTCTCCAGAACAGTCATCAATATAGTAATGCAATGTATCACCAAATGGCGTTTGAGAAATCTCGGATGAATCAATATTTTTTATACACCGAAATTTAGGGCTATTTCCCATTTTTTATCCCGAAATGGGTCATTTTTAATGACGAAATTTGAGAGTTTTATTTACCATAAATTCTTGCCTCTAGTCATAAGTATCACAAGAAATACGATGTAAAGTCGAAGGATTTCTTTTTTATGATAATTTTAATCAGCTCGACCATGGAGTCAATTCAGCATTTACTTTAAAGAAATAAATTCATGTATTCAATGAATTTACTGATTTATAACACCAGAATATTACTATCAAACGTTATGTTATAATATTTTTCTGAAATATGCTTTAATATCTCATTAGTAATGATATTATTCATACGCCATACATTTTACATAGAGCGACCGCAGTGCCACTTGAAGACAACTAACGCATTTCATCTGCTATAAGCGCAGAAATTGGTGGATTTAGCAAAAAATACGATGGGTTGATGCCTTTATTTTCGTGTCATTTTATTTCTTGTGAAATTACGCATAAAATATCAGTTTTTTTGCAAAAATGACATGTCACTATGGTATTTTTAAACGTTACATTCCCATGTGATGGCCATTCTCGCCGTTAATCGTATGTAATTTCAAATGTAATTTGTGCAAAAAGGAGTATGGGTTGGTATAATTATCTTTACTTTATTAGATAGAGGAACTTAAGTTCTATAAGTGCTGAAAATATAAAAAAAATGACGACTTTCACTTTTTGGACCAACCTCCTTAAGTTATACACAGCTAATTTGTTCCCTTTTTATTCCAATGAGTCAGAGGCAATCAAGCACCTTTGTAAAATTTTTGTGCAGTTTAACTAGGCCTACAGAGCTTCATTAGTGCATTTTTTTATATTACTTTTAGCTCTCCCCTAAAAAAAACTCTTAACGTATGTGTGGGCGATGTATTCATATTTTGAAGTTAGTATTGATGTATGCATACACTATGGAAGTGTGCAATTTATGGGATTATTTGTAACTAGATGCTGCTCGTATATAGAATTTAGAGGAATAAATTTCCACTACAAGAAAATCATATGCTCTGCATCAGGCATGATAGATTAGACGTATATGAAGTTAAAATGAAAAGATTCTCTCGCGGATGCTATGTCAATCATGTATTTTGTACAAATAATGATATGCCCATTAATTTAGAGAAATAACAGCCATAACCATTGCGTGGTTATTTCCGAGACGAAGGCTGTGAAAGAAGAGCTTCAAAAGGAGTTCATCTTAATTTTTACCTCCTTCCAAAAGTAGATTGTACCAGCCACGCATTTCAATGGTGAAGGCATGATAATTTCCTTTACACTTCTTCAGCTGCTAACGATGGTAACATAAATCCATAATTTACGTTTTTCATTATGCTCTGCAAAAGCTTCATTTGAGCCTCTATTCAAATAAGGTCGCCTGCTCTTCATCCACTAAACTGCAGGTATAATTAAAAGTTTCGATAACCCTAAAACTGTGGAATATCTCTCCTTTTGGAGAGATGACAAAGGGAAGAAGGCAGCAGAAGATTCTTCACAAGAGAAACCCGTGGCATTCCATATGTTGATGGAACCATGGAGAGAATTGCCTGAGTCCTATCCAAGCACAACATGAAGACGAGATTCACCTGCTGCAAGAAAACAGGCAACCATCTACCTAAGCCTAAGGACAAGATCTCTTTTGCAATATGAAGGAGTTTACCAGCTGCATTGATCATGAGGCAAATCGAGCATAGGGCAAATGGGACAATAAATTAAATGTAGGCTATGAGAACATGAGCGCGCCACGGATAAGAAGCAGTTCCACTTTTCTGCCATCTCGGAGCACGCGTGGTAGGAACCTGGCCACACGGTAGACTTCAAAAAATGGAAAGTCATCTGTAGTGAAAGTGCCTACTACCCTAGGCTGATCCGTAAGGCTATAGAGATCACCAAACATCCCAAAAATTACAACAGAGAGGACGGCTACACGTTAGCAAACGCCTGGAAAAGGATTTTCTAAGTGGGTGGAAAAGGATTTTCTAAGTGGGTGACCTAAGAAAGATTGTCTCGACCAATCAGAGCACATCTACAACTGAAAAGATCATTCCAATCAATCAGAGACAACCTACGACCCCCAAGCCCCTATACAATATGGCCAAATTCGAAGCATTGTCACTTCTGACCTGAAGACACCAGCAGGATGGCTGGAGAAACTGTTGTCACCATGAGACACCCTGATATGAAGGAGTGCCCTAAAGCCATTATTATTGTAGATAAATGCCACAGAAACCTCAAAGCCATTGGAGCCTTATCTCTTCGAGGGTCAGTACTGGAGACTTCGGGTTTGACGCTTGCCCACCTGGGGTTGGTGAAATGAAGGGTCACTTAAGGTGAGATGACCAGTGTGGGAGGGAAGGAAAGCCTTTGCTGGGTTCTTGCAAATATGAAAGAAAGGTAGTGGGGGGAGAAAGTCAAGGTTTTGAGCAAACAAGATGGAAAACTGGGGGAATTTTCTAGGTGGGGACTGCAAGGGTAGAAAAGAACATGGGAATAAGCAGCCATCTGTTTGGTCATTCTGTCAACAGAATGACCAAATTTTTCTGCAACAGCAGTTCTACTTAACTTTTTTGATTCAATTTCGTGAATCATTTTCACCTTCTCGTACAACATTATTCCTTTTCTCTTTAACTGAGTGGCTCAATGTCCTTGACCGTGTTAACACACTGAGCTCCTTGCATCAACACCCCCTACCAAAAGATCCCGGTCAATTCTTGTTCTGCTTCCAAACTGACTGGGTACCAACTAACTCCCACCACTGATGTCCTCCGGGGTGTATCGTCCGATAACGCAAGGGAGAGGTGAAAGTGTCTCCTATTGGACTAGGATTCTGACGGGGCTTTCTTCTCCCTCTCCGATATAGTGAATTAGGGTTTTTCATAGGATGGTTCTACTTATCATCTAGTCTTATGTGTATCTGTAGCAAGGATTAGGCTACAAAATCCTTATCAGATTCCTTGTGACTACAGAGGAATGCAGCTGAGAAGCTATCTTTTAGGTTATTCGATCGCTGGGTAGGAATGAAAGGCGAGAAATGTACACTATTATACGACATAAATATGTTTGGGCATGTGAACGTTTTTACCATTGATTATGCATGCGTCCAGAACAAAACATCATTTAGAATTAATGCAAAAAACTAAGTGATCGTATGAACCAAGCAAACTATTATTTTCTCTGATTTTCTTGGCTGTTGGCGTGGAAGAAGGGAAGGGCAATGTCTACTTATGAAGAAGATATCTTTCCTCGATGACTACATCAAAATGCTCAATGAGGACAGTAAATGAAACCTGATTCCTTCGATGATAACTATTGTTAGCTGGAATAATTAGGCCATGGAGTAAGGTTGGGTAATCAGTCTGAAATATGCTGAGAGAAAAAAGCTTCCCTGTGTGATATGCGTGACTGAATTTACCGCTCGAAAGAGTATCTCTTACGATGCCTGTCAAAACTTTTTTGAGCACACACGTGCAGTAAACAATTACTGAATTAGGATCAAACCTCATGGATTTATGTTCAGGGGGAAACGGGTAGCAAAAAATGACAGGGATCATAAGAGGAAAATGCTGGTTGTTACATTAATTTCTCGCAGGCAAGTATATCCATACTTGACAAATTCACATTTTTTTTTGACTCGTTGGTCACTCTGGATTTGTGGTAACAAAGCCAAACGTATTTTTAGTCGCACTGGTGCCATATTTTGTGTACCACTTCGCCTACAATTCTAAGTCGTCCTAATGCATAATGTGCATGCCAACAATGAATGATTAGGAGCCTTACTCTAGCAAGGAACATCTGAAAAATGCTACCATGATCCGTCATTATTCGTAAAAACAAGTAACTTTTTCACATCGGGACCAAGACCCAAGGTTTGTAATTTCAAAACTTTATTATTTTTGAATATTGAGTACTCTTACATGAATTTAGATACCCTTTTAATCGGGACTAAAGATCAAAATATCGTAATTTCAAGTTTCTACTGTAGTTTGTTTTTTACTCCAACAAGCAAAACTAACCCTTACTAGATGCATGCCATTAAAAGTTCGTTAAATTTAACCTAAATCAAAATAATAAATGTCATGGTCCTCAAGGAATTGTAATGTCAAGGCCTGTGCTGTCCCTGTAGTCCCTTATATATTATAGAATGCACTTCAGTGGTAGTAGTAATTGTTGATTCGATATAGTTTTGAATGCATAATGCATATTAACAATTTCATTAAAAAGTACCATTTTCAATTCAGTGACCAATTTACCAAAATTTTTTTATGTACACTATATTTCTTTCAAAGCATTTTTGGCTTTAGCAAGAGAAGATACCATGTGTTTGACAAAGGATTAATATAACCATGTCTTAGTTTGTCTCACTCTCCCCCTCTTCACAATTTCTTTCATCGTTTTACCTCTACCCTCTCATCCACTCCTTATGGGTATAGTGATTTGAAGTCTCTAATTTCTCCGCCTTGAATATGAATTTGTAATTCTTAGAAGCATGGTCACACAATTGTGTATGTTGTGGACTAAACAATGGTTTTGGTTTCTATCATTTGACTGCCTCATATTTTTGTTCCACAGATTCTTTCGTTAAGGCTTCTACGTGCCATCTTACCTGCTTGGCAAGATGAGGAAGGAGATAAGTATGAAGGGAGTGAATTGAACGAGGAAGAAGAGCATGAAAGCCAAATAACTGTGCTGGAAATGCAAAACTATGTGAAGCAAGAGAAAAAAGACATGACCTGTGGTGAAAGCGTCTCAGCAGAAGTATTACAGGACAATCCAGAAGAAAGTAGCAAGGATAAGACTATCAGGGCTGAGGCAGATGATTCACATGATGACTTACCTACAAGCTGTGATAAACTCTTGGAACTGGAGAGTGAAATGTGGAAGCCAAAGCAAAAAGTGTCCTCTGGTGGGAAAACAATCACAAGAATGGGACTTCTTAGGTCACTGATTCAAATCCTGGGGCGGCGCTTGCTATTATGCCCTTCTGATCCAACTCTACTGTGCACAAGTCGAGGTATGAATTTTTTTCTCTAATTTTTAATTTAATTTACCTATTAGTATGCATCTTAAATGACATTTGATGTCAATGTGCAATTATGGATAGTGAAAATGTGCGGAGAAATGTAACAAGAGCAGTGAAGTATAATAATAAACTATATTTAATATCCGATAGCAAAATAGATTTGTATGGAGTCATCAAAGTACATTATGCAGTAAAAGGTACTAGTAAAGTACATAGGAATATGATATACAAAAATAAATAAAATAGAGTACATTTATGTCGAGGACAAAATAAATCTATTACAAATTACATTCCATATATTCCTCAATACACCATTGGGGAAAATGGTGACATAATGTATTTATATTTTTACTTGTGGCACCCATTCATGCTAATTTCTCCTGATTTCAGTGACTAATGATGAAGATACCAGAGAGTGTAGGGTTCCACTTACTGCATCTTACTCAAGTACGGTATGTGAGGAGCTAGTGTCTTTGATCAGATGGCTGCACACTCACTATCCTCATTGGCGCCAACCAATCAACAACCTACTTTCATCTAAGTTGGCTTTAGCACCACTTTTGCTGTCGAACATGCAGGTAACTAAATATTTTTAAAATAAATCTTAAGGGAATCACATGAATGCGAGCCATGGTAGCCAGGCTGGTAACGCATGGCCTGTCAACCCATAGGTTGGGGGTACAAATTCTGCCTAGGGCTTCGATGTTGTGTTTGTTCTAGGATTAAGTTCTTAGATTAAATGGTGCAAAATAATCCTAGCTGTTGGAGCACCTAAAACCCTAGACTACTAATACTACGTGAATTAACTGCAAATTACACTTCCTGAAATAAGTGGCAACATTTAATCCTACTTTATCGTTCAGGAGAAAATTTCAAAACATCATTTATGGCATACTGCAATAGTTTTTTTAGAGTAGAGATTTTGAACTAAATTTTGATCAGTCAAAAGTCAAAGAACGTAATCCATAATTGGAGGAATAAAATAACATTATTTTTGTTTCCAATGTTTAGTGACTTGATTTTTGTTAAATTTTATTTTGTGCTGTTGTAGAAAATCAAATTCACAATTGAATTGGTTAATTTTTTCCACTTTGAAGTTATTTACGTTAATTTCAGTTTACAATTTTACATGAAAGATTTTTGTTTTTGGTCTTTGCCCATGGAAGTATTAAAAAATATTCATGCATAAATATAGATTTTATTGACTGTATATGTCATGAATCTAATGGGTCTGATACCACATGATTGACTATTGAAAATCGTTACAAATGACTGTAATACACATTTTTCTTAACTTATCTTTTATGTCTTTATAGATAAAAACTAGGGATGGTCGGATCGGATCTGTTGGATCCAAACATTCGTGGATCTTTAATTTTTCTTGGTTTCTGATTCAGACCCAAAGAGAAAGAGTAAAGTCGGAGCCGGATCGTAGATTTTAAATTTTCATGGCCTAACGATCGAAGGGTCCCGTGAATGGAATGTAGGTGCGGTAGATATTGACAAGAAGACGTTGTGTAACTCAGGTCATGAAATTGGATGAAAATTTTTCTGTGCAACTAGAAGCAAAATAAAGAAATGTGACTTTTTTCCCCATTACCCCAGAATTGCGGGAAAAAAATACATAGAATGCCACGCAGGTAGCCTACATTCACCGGGATCAGGTGGACAACGAGAGCTAGTTTACTGCACGAAGTTTGATCCCTGTCGCAGTTTCATTTTTTCTTTCAGTCATTGCGTCAAAAACATTATCATCTTCAATTTCAAACCTTTACATCTGAATACTCACTATTTTATACTTTTATAGTTTAAATTAGATATACGAATGCATCACTCAAAATTAGGGATTGTCGGGTCGGATCCAAAGATCCATGGGTCTTTCATTTCATTTGCTACTGAAATCAGATCTGAAGTATAAATTCAGAACTGGATCAAAGATTTCTAAATTTGGCAGCTTAGTGATCAATGTGCCCCGCGAATGAAATATAGGTATGGTAGTTACTGACAAGGAGAGTAGTTGTAACTCGGGTCACGAAATGAGATGAAAACTTTTTCCATGCCATTAGAACAAAATAAAGAAATACCTGTCTTGGCTTTTTCTCCACAGGCCTGGATGTACAAGAAAAAAATTAAGCAGAATGTCACGCAGGTCGCCTACATTCGCCAGACTTGCATGAACCAATGATGGCATAATTGTTAAAAATAATAGCTTGTTTACTGCCGGTCACGAGTTCGATCCTTAACACTGCGTATTAACACAGTCCATTCTGTATCCCTAGGGTAAGGCAAGCAGGCAGTTAAAAACAGTAGATTATCAGAAATTACATGTTGTTATCAATTTATAAGTCAGCAAATTAGACAAAAATAATAAAATTTGGTGCTAGTGAAAGTGATTAAAAAAATATTTTATTACAGAATTAAAATCGTGGAACCATTCCGTTAATTTCATTTTTGAGTGATGCATATATAAATCTAGTTTTAAGTACAAAAAAGTCAGTATCCACATGTAAGGGTTGAAAATTAAGGATGATAAAATTGTTGATTCAATAGCTGAAAGAAAAATTTTAAACCGATAAGTCTTGAACTTCATTACCTGCAGTACACTACCCCACTGCTATAGTCAGCTTACCCATGCTCAGAGAATGCTGGCTCCCCGCGTGTCATTCTGCTATTTTTCTTGTGAACCTGGATCAATGGATAAAAAAGCTGAAACACCTTTAATTTGCTTCTAGTTGCATGAAAAAACGCTCATCTCATTTCATGATCCTAGTTACACTACCTCTCCTGATGAGTGTAAAACTCTCAAATTTTAAAGGTTATTATGTATTGATAAGACATTGCAAAATTAATTATTAGCTTAATAATCTATAATAATTTTTTCGTCTTAAAAATGGAATCCCCTCATATTCCATAAATGGAATATCCTAACTGCATTAAATTTTTTTGTGTTTCTAAAAAAGAATTTGAAACCATTCAAGGATTTCATTTGCAACAGCAACCCAACTTAATGTAAACTCACTGTGCACTGAATTAATTTTAGGTTTTTGATTTTATTTTGTATTTAATACTCTATATTATATCATTATTATTGGTGTATGTGATATGCTCAGAAGTCTTTTTTCTACACATAATTCATATCTACACTTATAATGTTTCTTTTAATTGCAGTCTAAAGAATAGTTGAACAGGCCTAAAAAATGTATTATTTGATGAGCATGTGATAAGGGAAGTGAACTTTATATTAGAAGTAATCACATTTAGGAATTGTCATCCATAAATCTTGATCCAGGAAAATATTATCCACACACATGATGAAAGTTAATTTTTTCTACAATAATTGTACTTGTTTTTGGTAATACTATTATTGCTGTTTTTCTGTATACATTAAAAATCTAGGATGAGAAAAGGAATAAAATTCAAAATCCAGTATCTGAAACTAAGGATCCGAAACCGATACAAAGATACCAAACCAAGGCAAGGATCCGAATCCAAAAAAAAAACTGGATCCGTCCATCTCTAATAAAAACATTTAAATAAATATTAAAATAAGCAAATGTGTGAAATTTTCTTGGGAAACCCACCAGATGAGTGCATTTAATACCAATGTTTCAGTGGCTTGGTTACACACCAAAATGTTGGCTTTAAATGCACACATCTGGTGGATTTCCTGAGAAAATTTCACACAAGTTATACAGCAGGAAAAAGCTGAATATGGATTCAAAATGAGTTTTATTTGTTACGACAAGTATGAGGAAACAGCAGACCACTCTTATGTATTATGGGTCAGATGCACTCAGGTTTTATACTTCTTACATTTTTAAGGGCTGTTTTCGGTGCTCATATGTATGTCCAAAACTTCAAATTGCTATTAATAAAAAGAGACTAAACAGTAAAAGACAACAGACAAAATACAGTAAAACCTCATATGTACATTATCGGAATTAACATTTTCCTGCAATTTACAACGTTTTTATCAAGTCTCATTCCATTTCTTATATGTATCTCCAATGTATGTAGAACCCTGTATTTATAACACGACTTTTCCATTTTCCCGCAGTTTTCCTTAGATGCAGGTTAGAATGCGATAGATTAAAAAAACCAAATTCCCTTCTATGACATTTAGCCATACATACCAGTCTATATACAGTACCTGTATAACACTGTTTTACCTCGTTTCTTGCATATACACTTCAAAAACAAGAGAGAGAGCAGTAATGTGTTCCATTTTACAGAAGAATTTGAAATTAGCGGCGTAGCAGGGCAGTACACAGCACCACTAGTGACAGAAAGACAAAATATCACTCACGGTTATTTCAGCAATCACAAGTTTCAATCACAATAGACACTTGTTCCACTTTTGCTTGTAAAAGATTTTGGTCTATGAAATAAATGCGTATAGGATGCAATTTATGATTTAGGAACACCTGCGAGAGTATATTTAAGCTGTACCAAAATTCATATTGTGATGAATAAAATTAATTTTTAACCAGACATGAAATTTTTAAAATACATTAACTGAACTGGTGGAGGAAAACAGGATCATTCGTCCAACCATCATGCTGCATTAATTCAACAGTTTCACTACACGGTACTATAAAACAAAACTTATTGAAACTAGTCTTATCACATAAAAACAGCATTAAATAAATCAAATTACTTTGTTGAGAAATTTTTTGCCGTTGGATAACTGCTTGCACTGGCGAGCCAGCAGTTATCCAACTGCAAATTTCAGCTCTCAAGATCGCGTCCCATCAGATTTCCTATATCTTCTTTCTGTATATTTCCCATATCTTAGTACCATATATTTTCTATACTTCGGACCTGAAGATGCCGTCTGGAATGCCGGCAAAACTGTTGACACATGTGGAAAAAGAGAAAATGTCAAGAAATCAGGGTACGAAGGAATAACAACTTGAAAGGCAGTTTCTAAGTTCTAGATCATCTAATATTGCCATGTATGGCTTCGTCATTAGAGAAAAGGAATTGCATAATGTATAAGTTTGGGAATTATGGATTTGACACCCACCAATGGGTAGTTGGATTGGTTGAAACATTGGTAGAAATATATCGTGCAAAAATAAATCAGGGCAGCTCCATACTTTAAGCAATAATTAATAATAATATTGCTCTAATTCAGTTTATCAGTTTTTCTTGTGTATATATTTTTTCTTTTTATTGTTAAAGTATGCATGTGAAATTGAAAATTGTACTTTTCCCACAATTTACATTTTTTTCTAGCGGTCTCTAGAGAAGTGTAAATAAGGGGTTTTACTGTATTTTCTTTCTTATTATAGCTGGAGAAATGTGGAAAGAGGCCCTCAAGCCAAGAATCTGCTGATATGTGGCTTGGAATCCAAGCATCTGTGATTGCAACATTGTCATTAGTGGGTGGCATTGATACACGTCCTAGAATTGGAGGAGTCATTACTGTGGACCAAATGGATGAAGGTGATAACTTATGTATTTAGGGTTAACGGGTTGTTGCGTTTATTTTCTCTGTGAAGTACATTATTCTCATGGACTAAACAAGGCCGATCAAGTTTAAATTTCTATGCATAGGATAGAATATGTTCTGTAGTAACTTCTGTAGTAGTTCTGTAGCAATTAATTAAATTGGCTGGTACTGCAGAGAATTGCACTGAAAACAGAATGTGTATATTGGGTGAGTCTCCCTGTTTTGTTAGAAGCTATTATTTTTCCATGTTCGTCTAATAATTAATATTGTGTTGGTAATGTACAGTCGGACCACTGTGACCTCTGTATCTGTAGTTTCAGCTTTGCGTGGTATTCTTGGCTGGGAATAAGTACATGAAAAATTCTAGAAATAATTGATGCAAAATTCAATCAGAAGTTCTGCTCTCTGTACATTAATTTTTGTCTCACAGAACACTCAAAATCCTTTTTTCGGCCGAGTGGCCTGGAAATATACCGTTAATAAGTAGAGATCCGTGAAATTCGCGAGACGCGATATCACGAAATAACGCGAAATACCACGAAATTGGAAAATAAAATGAAATTTTGCCTTTTTCGCGAATTTTACGTGAATTAACGAAAACATCACATGTAAAGAGTCATAATCGATTAAAGCCTAACCCTTCATTGTTTAATGCTGCCTACGTTCATTCGCTCTTATCTCATTACGATTCAAAGGTAAATTGGCTTGCTTTGTCTCGCGCATATCGCATTCGCGTAATATCGCGCACTGTAGTGATGTCTTCGCCGGAATTTGCCGTTAAATTAATCACCGCCTCTCTCTTCGATCCACATTTATCAACCCTGAAATTCTCGGAAATATCTAGAATGACGTGCTTTCTCTCCTGAAGAATTAGATATTCTGAATCAATAATGTACAGAACATGGCCGCGGAAGAGCGGAAATATAAGCTCACGCTCCCGGCACGTGTCAATGCCGAGCAGTAATTCCAGTGACTCACGGCGACGCAGTAGACAGTGTAATTGGATAACTTGTTGCAGGAAAACCTTTAGTGTTGGCCTAATGTAATAATTTTGTAGACTTAAACACGGCTGCTGGCTGGTAACGGAAGCGTTAGCAGTTGAGGCAAGGGGGGAAGTAACAGAAAAGATAGGAGGAGAGGGGGTGCTACTCATTGGCGGTTGATCGTTGGATATTCGGCGCTCCACTGAGCTTCAATACAAAAAAAATCATTTCGACACACCCCCAGTTCAAGTTTCTTTGTTTCTGATTGTGTGTAGTTATGCGTGCTTCTTTCACTGCCTTTCTTGTTATGTAAAATGCTTAATAAAAGTATAAGCATTCACAAAAAATGTCCCAAAAATAATAAAACGCCTAGAAATGTGCAAAAATTGTAACATTATAATAACACCGCCTAGATTTTCTATAACACCGAAATCACATAGTTTTAAAACGAATTTTAGCAAAAAATAAAACCACTTTCACGGACCTCTATTAATAAGTAATAATTATTGTTTTGGTGTCGACTGTGAATAGAGTGCTAGAGTATCAAATTAGGTCACATGCTTAGTGCAAATGTCCCAAATAAGGAACCTTCCTCATTTCTTTTTCCTATTAGAGCATTGCTCATTGCTATCATTTTAATTAATAGAGTATTTTTCAGAGGTTATTTTTATTTGGTATGTTACAGAGTTCAGTGGCATAATCAGCAGTGATTAATGAGTATTGATTGCTCCCAGAATTACAATGCTAATAATCATAATTTGAGACTGCATAAATTTGATTATTCACTCTTTGAATTCCTGTCAGTGTCAAGTATTTGAATTCTAAAATTATATTATAAGTATTATATATTTATATTAATTGTTGACATACATAATGGGCACCAAATTCTAGTGGATAATTTATAGCTTTTATTTTTCTAGGTACTGTTTGTCGAATTAGTCGACGTGGGAAACTCTGTGTACAGTTGCATCATGAAGACAGAAGTGGTAGTGCGATTATTCGAAGAATTTCCTTACCTTCTTCATTTCCATACACGTACTCAGAATATGGCAAGCACAGTCAGTCTCATGATCATCGATCAAGTTCCAGTGGCACTGCTGTTACCTCTGTTAATCATCGTGGACATCCGGCACCTGATGGTTCCTTTCCAAACCTCCTTCCAATTCTCCGAATCCCTGAAGAGCGTTTCCGACTCGAGGCGTTGCCATCTTCAGACTGGATGCCTGACTCTTGGGCTTCTTTCCTAGCTCTCACAGTTTCCTCTGTCCCATACAGAAGACAGGGCAAAGGGTATAAGTGGCATGCATTAGATCTCAGTGTTGAAGATAGTGCCCTCATTAAAAGTAAGTACCTTTGTTATTTATGAATACTCTCATGTTAGTGAATAATGAAAATCTTCATTAGACAATTCCATTCAACTTCCAACTTATCTATATAAGTTTAATATTTTTTTTCAAAACTAGTTCTTAGAATCATTAGTATGAGATTTGGGCAGAGATGAATGCCTATGTGGTGATCATTTTGGGTATAAGAGAAGCATGCGAATGTGTGACACCTTACCTGTCATTAGGACACCAAAGAATTATTGAACATGACCTGATTTCATTGGTCACTGTAAGCTGATTTCAAAATGTGAGTTGTTGGGCATTACGGGCATAGCGTTAAGCTGGCTGAAGTCCGATCTAGTAAATAGACGCCAAAGGGTAGCCTATCATAGAGACGGGAATATCTATCTCTCCACCCCTATGGAGGTAAACAGAGGAGTACCTCAGGGGTCAGTACTTGGTCGTGTACTGTTTTTTTATTTTTATTAATGACCTATCCAGGCAATTGCGTATTAATGACACTAATAAATGTGTAATTTATGCAGATGATGTAAGTGTCATGATATATAGTAGACATGTACGCAATTTGGTTGTGTCTAGTGAGCAGTTGATGATAAGTATGACCTCATGGTGTGTTGGCAATAATTTGGTTTTAAATAATGAAAAAACTCAAGCAATGGTTTTCTGTACATCTCGCTCTATAATTGACTTTGAATCTATTTAGACAAATGGTAGTAATTTAAATACTATTAACTATTTTAAGTTCTTAGAACTTCATATTGATAGTAATCTGAAATGGAATTAACATGTTCTGTTTTTAATTAAAAAGTTAAATTCAGTGTTCTACTTACTATCTGTCATAAGATATTCAGTAAGCCAAAACATATTAATAATGTTATATTATGGATTATTTTACTCAAGAATTTCCTATGGCATAGTGTTATGGGGACTGCCCTCTCACCTTCACAGTGTTTTGAAGGTACAAAAAAAGATGGTGATAGTGATGTGCAACCAAAATTATTATACTCACTGTCAACCTCTTTTCAAAAAATTAAAACTGTTCCATGTGTCTACATTTATCATTCAGTAGTACATTTAAAACATAATAATGCTGATTTTGAATTGAACAATGTGGTCCACATGTATGATACTAGACAGTGTAAAAACTTACACATCAGGTCATCAAATTTATCAATTGCATCAAATGGCCCAAGGGCTATGTCTGTAAACTTATATAATAATTTACCAGAATGCATTAAAAATGAAGAGAGGTTTCCTGTATTTAAAAAAATGGTCCGTGAATATCTTACTGATAAGTGTTTTATAGTGTCAGAAAATACTTGACGCAGAATTTTTAAGGTTATTCTTTTGCAAATTTAGTGCATTTCCTGTACCTGTATGACATGTTCTATACACTTGCCTGTATTACTACTGTATAAATAAATTCGGGTAAATAAATAATACAGTACAATACAATAGGTGGCCTGCAATGGCTTTTTTTAAACATTATAGATATATACTCATAAACACTATGTCATGTAATATTTAGACTTGTACCAATACCAAACCGATACCTCAATGCCAGTGGCTGATACCAATTGTATTATTTGCCAATAACTTACTTATTTTTCTAAAAAAATTTGATTAGTGCTTTTCTTCTTGTGTAGTCAACTTAGTAATCAAAAGTGTTATAAAAGAGCACCTAATTAATGAGAGAAATGACATTGTGACAACTTTTTTATATTGCTACAATGGGGTCATTTACCATATTTTTTTATTGCCGAATATGGTAGAGTTTGTAAAATAAAAAGACCCGTATTTTTCCATTTTTTGATCCGTCAATTATTTCTCGAGTTATAAGCAGTGAAAAACTGATGTTTTTAACCCTTTCGGAAAAGTGGGTGTGGTGCAACCTCTGACGTATATCAACTTCGTCCAATCACAACTGAGCCCGCGAAGCTACTTCGCCTTATCGCAAAGGGGGGGACACAGCTGACTCTGCCAATCGAAGGAGTTACAACAGCATCTGTGCGAGCAGACCTTCCGAGAATCCCCCTCCACTCCCTCCCCTTCCCCTACGAGCAGTCAAGGACGGGAGGAAAATGACGTCAATGTTATCATAGCAGCTTTTTCGGTGGGCGTCACCTTTTGCTTATTTTAATTTTTGATTTATGATTGAATGGTTGTGGTTAGAAGATTAATTTTTTCACTAAATTTCTTTTTTCGTTTCCATCTAACAATTTCGTGTACAAAATAGCAATTTCGGTTCCGAGTAAACGCCCCCATTATCACGGGAATTTGATTTCAGACTTAAAGCCCTCTTGCATTTGTAAATACTCAAAATTCTTACTTAGAAATAAGAGCTGCTGAACATGCTCAGCAGCTCATATTTGAATGTATTGCTTATTGACATAGCTGCTGAAGATGGTCAGTGGTTAAGAGGGTTCTTCTATCTGGGCCACAGCAATAGTTTCTGAAAACATTTGCTCAGGAAACTCTAAACCTGCAGGTACATCCAAATACACTGGACTCTCGTTAACACGTTTTTGTAGGGACCCGAAATCCTGAACATGGTAATGAGGAATACTTGTTGAGCAGGTTAGACCTACTCGGGACAATTTGTGTGCGAGTTGCATAACTCCCAGGGAACCAATGCTCGTTCCATCAAATTAGTTCATCGCTGGTGTTAATTTATGGTAGCAAAGTTTCATTTTCAGTTATTAACTTCCCTAAAAAAATAGGTACGAAGCCTTGCGTTGGTGCACATTCAGTAATTAATGATGACTATAAGACCAAATAGCACATTTTGTGTATACTATTCACCCAAAAAGTATGTAATAAGACTCAACTGTGAGGTTTGATATCCCAAAAAAGGAGGAAGTGAAATTCATAGAGTGCATATCAGCGTGTAGATAATTTAGCCTTTCATTTAATGCAGGTACCAGGCATTTTTTTAATAATTACTATTAAGGCATGTTTTTACAGTGAGGATGAAAAATTGCACATAGAGTCGCAGAGGCCAGCGTCACTGTGGAGAAACAATTTGAAAATCACAATTGAAAGGAAATTTTGATAGAATATGAATCGTACTTTTGCACTGACGTCCTTTAAGTTTCAAATACTACTTACTTATATTTGTTTAAGTTTAACTTTCGAGGCATGCGACAAACACCTTAGTCTTCATTTTAAAATTTCTAATGCAAATCTATTAATGTCATAATACTTGACCATGCCACAATATTTAAATTATATATTTTTGGAAAACGAGCTTAGAATGTAGGTGGAAACGCCGAACAACGTATGCGTTGAGCAGAACAAACTTGAGTTGATGGCAGAACTTAAAATTTTGCTGCTATTTCAGCAAACTTTCTTCTAATGTGGATTTTCGTCTACTTTTCGGAGGAGGTTGAGCTTTTCACCTCAGGCTTTCCCATAGGCAATTCTAAGCACTTGTCTCACTTTTACTGTCATGACAATCGCAGCTAAGTTAACAAATACGCGGCACGTTGATAAGTCAGTTGAAGGCAGGATTACAAATTTTTTTGGATTCTTTTGAATAAAAGTATCGGAAAAAAAACAAATACTCAAAAGTATTGAATTATCGGGAAATGACCATGCTCGATACACACTATTGGTAGGGACATGACATTTTCGCGAAACGTTTTTTGCGACAGGATTCACGAAATAAGCCACTTTTTGGGTTTAATCGCAAAATAACCGTGTCTTCTTTGAAACACGATTTTTTTAAACGAAGTTTGAGATATTTTGCAAATGCCCAATTTTTGTAGCATTAAATATTTTCTTTAGTGATGACCGGATCGGATCTTTCATTTTTCTGGGTTCCGGATTCGGATCCAAAGACACGGAGTAAAATCGGATCCGGATCGTAGATTTTAAATTTTCGCGGCTTAGCGATCGAAGTGCCCCGTGAATGGAATGTAGGTGCGGTAGATATTGACAAGAAGAGGATGTGTAACTAAGGTACAGAATTAAGTTGAAAATGTTCCTGTGCAACTAGAAGCAAAATAAAGAAATATGACTTTGTCCCCCATTACCCAGGTATCGCGGGAAAAAAATACGTAGGATGTCATGCGGGTAGCCTACATTTGCCGGGATCAGGCGTACAACGAGAGCTAGTGTACTGTGCGAAGTTCGATCCCAATCGCAATTTAATTTTTTCTTTCAGTCACTGCATCAAAAATGTTATCATATTCAATTTCAAACCATTTCATCTGAATACTCACTTTATTAGACTTTGTGGTTTAAATTAGATTTACAAATGAACCACTCATAAATTAAAGATGGTCGGGTCGGATCCAAAGAACCACGGGTCTTTCATTTCATTCGCTACTGAAATCATATCCAGAGACGGTAAAAATTCAGATTCGGATCGGAGATTTTTACACCTCGCGGCCTCGTGATCGATGCGCCCCGCGAATGGAATGCACGTATTGTAGATACCAACAAGGAAAGTTAAGTAACTCGGGTCACGAAATGAGAAGAAGATTTTTTCCGTGCCACAAACGAGGAAAACAAAATAAAAAATACTCGTATTGACCTTTTTCTCCATAGGCTCGGATGTGCGAGAAAAAAATTAAGCCGAATGTCATGCGGGTCGCCTACATTCGCCAGATTCCCTTGAACCTATGAGAGCGTAGTTGTTAAAAATGAGAGCTAGTGTACTGCCAGTCGCGAGTTCGATCCTTAACACTACCTAAGAATACAGCCGTGCTGTATTCCTAGGGTAATGCTAGTAGGCTGTTAAAAAAAAGTAAGTTATCAGAAATTTCATGCCAAATTATATGTAAAAAAATAATTAAATTAGGTGAAAGGAAATGATTGGAAAAAATTTATATTACAGAATTATATTGTGGAATCATTACGTTAACTTTACAGTGTATTTTTGAGTGACGCATTTGTAAATCTAGTTGAAGCGATAGAAGTACAAAAAAGTCAGTATCCACACACAAAGGTTGGAAATGAAGGATGATAAAGTTTTTTATTCAATGGTTGAAAGAAAAATTTTAAACAGCGTAAGAATCGAACTTCATTACCTGCAGTCCACTACTCCACTCTGTTATTGTTATTACTATTATCTCATTAATTTGCCTTTAACTTAATTTTGCCTACTGTGTTTTTTATGTTGCGTAGGGTAGCCATAACTTCTGTATTGGATCTCAAATGTATGTAATTAACTGTTTGTTCACATTGGTATGAAGTATTTATTAATAATATTTAAAAAAAACCCTTCCTTTAAGACTCCTTTTTCCCAACATTAAACACCGCTTTTGATGATTTTTATTTACCATTTTTCGGTGTCCCTAACTATCGGTATCGGTCCAAGTCTAATATTATTATCGCTTTATCATCCCTTGAATTGTTCTACGTTCTTGAATTAATTTTTTCAGTACAATAAGGCAATTTCCCTGAGTGTAAGATGAATTTTCCAGAGGTTTACTGGGTAATAATACTTATGGCCTCAGTTTTAACAATGAAAATATATGATTCAAAATAATTAATGCGATTACTGATCATATTTCCACACGTTAAAAACTACAAAACATCTATTGCAGATGTGCAACTTCCAAATGTCGCGTTCGATGAAATTTCGTGCTAAAATGTCGTCAGAGGCATTTGGGTGCATCTGCGTAAAATGTGTTGTCGGTGTGCGAGCTTTCGCAGCCATTGCAGGATGCATCATCAGGCAGTGATCATGGCCTGATCACCATCACTGCCTGATGATGCATCCTGCAATGGCCGCGAAAGCTCGCACACCGACAACACATTATACGCAGCTGCACCGGAAAGCCTCGGACGACGATCGTTTTCGCTGCGAAAACCTACATTCCAAATTCGTGTTAAAACACAACGATTTCGTAATTTATTAATGATTTCGCGAAATCGTATGGATTTCGCGAAAACGAAATGCTTCTTATTCAATTTTTTAAGGGGTAATGCATCTGAAAATGACTACATACGTAGTTTTTGAACTTCTTTCGGGAATTTTGCGATTTTGTCAAAAACGAAAATATCCAACCTCTAGTGATAGGTTTTGCTTTTTAAATATGCACTTCACAATTTTGAATTTGTATTTGTATTACTAAGGGATCATTCAGTAGATGTCTTCAGGTGTTATTTCACTTTAAAAACTTTCAAGTAGATTTTCACCACTATATATATTTTTTGACTCTTTTCACTCTTTCTTGTGATTGAATTGAATACTATTACCTGCTGAGATTACACTATCGTGTTTTGCTTTAAGTAATTGAATTTTTATGCACTCATTTTTATGAATTGAAAATTTCTGAATGTTAAGATTATTGTAATCTCAATTTCACTTTTAAGAACAGTTTTCCTTGTGGATAAAGTTTGGCACATTTCTGAGCTTTGTCATAGTTATATTGGCGTCATTCATCATTGTATATTTTCTTATAGTTGAACTTAATACTTGATTTTGCATTCATAGGTTCTGGCATTAACCTTCGACTGCTGAGGTGGCAGCAGCAACTTTTGGCTGCAATGAAAGCTGGAAGAGCCCTGTTTCCTCATCAAACACTTTTGCGGCGCATTATGTACCAACAAAACATTCTTGCCAAGCAGAATGGAAGTGTTGTTCCCAACTCCTCTGCATCTGTAGAGGTTGGCAAGAATAAGGAAGGGCAGATGGGGAAGCAGAATGTTTTCGGGGACCCTTGGAAAAAAGAGAGCCAAGCAAATGCACTGAGAGACCCCCTGAAGGCTCAATCAGCATGTTCTTCATCATCTGCAACAAGCTCGAGTGCAACCACACCGTCAACGTCAAGGTCTCCTTCTCCTCAGCAATCTACTGCACATGCGAAAGGGCAAGAGCAGGCTGAAGAGCACGAGGAGGATGAAGAGGAGCAGATGGATGCTGAGGAAGATACAATTTTACTGAGGCAGCTGCTGTTTAAAGCAATTCAGCCATCAGTGTTAAAGCCTATCTTCTCACGGGAAGAAATGGAGGTAGTACCACTGATCATAAATTGTACATATAACCTTTCCAGAAAACCTGTTGACTCCTCCCTTACACAAACATACACATACCTACATTAATGAGCTTTTCATTCCTCAAATTCATTGAACTTTCCCTTATCCTCTTAAGTCTTAGTCTTCTAATGAATTTCCATTTCAATATCTCTCAGGTTCTGCTTATTTCAGTATCAAATTCATAAATCAATTACGAAGTGCAAAATTTTGGAAATTTAAGGATAAATCTTCTGAAAAATTGTTGGAAAATGGATTTAGCAGTGTTCCTATGATCTCTGTACTCATGGAACAGGTGATTAAGGGTATACGCAGGTCCAAATCATGTCATGCACATTGTAGTGGTGGTAGATATTACATTGAATCAGTTCCTTGACAAACAACACATCTTCATCTGAAATATAATTCAAATGGTCTTTTGTCACCAAGTCAGAACATTGTTAACTTGTTACAACAGCCAGCCCTGTGTTATTAATATTGTACTATTGATACTTGCAGTGATACTGAAATCCTTTTGTTCTATGAAAGCCTTATTTTTCATTAATTTCTTTCCGGCAAATTAGGAGAAAATTGATCATCATCAGTCAACAATGCTAGGATTGGTTTGACCCAGCCCTCCACTCAATTATTCTTTCAGCCACCCTCTTCATATTAACACAGTTCCTCTCTTGCATATCCTTCAATTGATATCTAACTAACATATTTTCCTGACCTCTTCGATTTTGGGAAAGAATACTCATGCAGCTATGACTGATAACTCATCAGCTTCATTAAGAATTGTGCTATCCTCAAATCTTTATCTATTAACATGATTGGTCATACAAAAAAGTATTCATTCATTTTATAGAAGCTACCTATGTTCTCAGGTCTAATTTATTTTAACCTAACATGAAGAAAAGTTGACCCAACATGAAAAAACTTTCCTCCCTTACCATGTTCAAGACCTCTTGTTCTAAGACTTACCATACATTATTAATATTTTTGCATGCATTTCAGGCTGCAGCATTGGCGATTTCTCAGTATCTTGGTGCAAAAGTGAGCAACTCTGCCCACCAAGCAAATAATGCTGCTAGGGCTTCTTGCCATTCTGGGATCCAAGACCAGACGGGATTACCACGGCAGGAAACCTTACGGGCCCCATATCAAGACTCCAAGACTGGGGTACTTGGAGATGAGCCTCCCAACTCAAAAGGAGATACTTCACACCAGAAACCTTCAAGTATGCGAGAAAGAAGAAGAGCACCTCGTAATGCATCCAAAGCTGTGAGGGGTCATGGAATAGTTGCATCACCTGCTGCTCCATCACCCATCGTTGCCCAATTAATGGAAATGGGCTTCTCTCGGAGAAATGTTGAGCTCGCCCTGCAAGCTCTTGGTAAATGTGGTCACATTGTTGTAGAATATTATTTTTTGGAATATTTTGGGCTTAGAAGAACTTATTTCAAATTTTTAAGTTTATTATAGTGGTTACGTAGTTTTTAATAGTGGTAATACAATTTTTAATAGGTGAGATCATCTGTGTGAAAGATCTTTTATGGAAAGTAAACATAAACATCTACAGTTAAAGCTCTATATAATTTAAGCTCTCGGGAGCTGAAAAAAATCACTGGCTTAGTCGAATTCTTGTTATTAACAAAAATAATTATTCCACTGCCAATTCCAACGGCTTTAATGCTAGTTTAGCTGATATTGTGGGTATTTTAGGTGAATGGGCAGAAGATTCCATTGAGATAGCTATTAAAAAGTGATATATTTTCACATTTCATTACCCTTGGTTGTATTTACTGTCAATGACATTAAATTTCATGTTATGTGTAATTATGTAGCTGGAATATAAATTGCTGACTTTTGACTCTTAGGACAAGGTGTATTACCATATTGTCTTGAGTTCCAAATATGTCGTGGCAACAAGTTATGTCGCAATGCAATGGTCTATTAGCAGCAAAAAATTCAGAAACCAGAAGAATTGTGATACCTCTCACACTACCTTTCTGAAAGGTGTAAAAAATTATAAATGGTTTAGGGAAAATTTTATTTATTATAATTTGCTAGAAATTAATTTTTGCTATCACACGAGATATCACTGCAGGATTTAGTTTCATACAAGCACTGGGCAGACAAACTTGTCCAGGATAGAGGCAGAAATGAACCAGGCCTCTTTAAATTGCTATAAATTTGCCTCAGAAGACAGCTGACTGAAAGTTATCAGAATCACACTACTACTAGTAGTACCCATGATCAGAATTTTAGGATCCAGTATCATCAGTATTTACAAGTATACACATAATATGTCGTAATCAATACTCATTGACCATAATAATTATGTGTAGTGTTCTCCTGATTATACAAAATCATAATTGTTGTAAGCAAGGTCACACACAAACAATAGGAGGATCACACTACTTTGGATTATGATTTATTTATATTCTTTGATATGTAAATAGGTCACTTGCTGAGTTTGACCCTCAGAACAAAATAATTCTGCTCCTTGAGCCATTTCAAATTAAGATAATAATGTCGTTCCAAAAACACATTTCTCAGATGACGCATTATTAATGACGAGTTTGGTGAGACGAGATTGGTTTCAAGAGTTTGAAGAGGTTAAAGTGGGTAGCGTGCCCGTTAAAATAAGCACAAGTGGTGATTTAATTTTTTTTTACTTAAAAAATGTAACCTGAAATATCATAATGCATGCTATGGCCTATGGACTGTAGTAATTCAATTGGAACTGAACTTCCAGGTATTGAGAGTAAATGTGCTTCACTCACTCACTTAGTGATTCAACCCGAAGGTTGGTTTTGATAGGTGAGAGTAGAGGTCACCAATGGCATGAGTAAGCCAATGGCATGTGAAATTCACACATTCAGGGTAGGGGGGGCAGTTCCTTTCCCTGGGCCACCTGTGATTTCCTACGAAGTTCCTACACTCAGAAAATCAAATCACGAGGGTTTTAGATGGGGGTGTCCCTTGCCCAGGATTTGAACCCAGGATCCTCCAGTCAGTAGCTCAGTGCTCTACCCACTAGACCACCATGACCCCAAATGCCTCATTGAACTCTTTTTATGGTTGAAACCTCTCCAGAAATACTGCTATTTCTTTACCAATCAATGTATAATAAGTTGATTGTCAAATGTTTCCTCTGGTAGTGAGTAGGCTATCTTTCCTGATTTAGTCTTGTATCCTTATTTAACATGAAATATTTTGTGTGTGTTTTCATTTTATTTCTGTTTGCTATATTTTTTAGGTGGGATTAGTGAGGTGACACCAAGCCCAGAGTCACTGGTTGGATGGTTACTGGAGAATCAAGATCATATTCACTCAGATTCAGAGAACACTTCATCATTAGATGGAATAAGGCCTCTTGATGCCATTACAGGCCAGGAGAGAGCAGCCATTGCTGTGTCAGAGGATACAGATGATTCACTTTCTGATGAATTCAGCACTGATGGTCCTTACTTGGCCAGTAATTCTGTCCAACAAAACTTAGGCATCCATGAAAGGGTTGGTATATTATTTAAGCTTTCATGGTCCTGTAAAATTGTAAAATAAGCAGATTGGTTCGCATTGCCTGAGCTTATTGAGAATATGAATATATAATTTAAACTTAGATTTTAGGGTTATAAATGCATATGGGTCATTCCACCTCAATTAAACCAGAAAATCGGCAAGAATGACCCTTAGGATCACCGATTTTGACCACATTTGGCAGAACAGCTCCATTTGATAAGAAAATTAAACCACGAGGCCGTTTTGCAAAAAACGCAACTGTTTCCGAAATATTGCAACATTGCAAAATTCAAATTTTGCAAAAGTTACTACACATTTAACGATATATCTCCGAGACTATTGAAGCTACATACGTACACATGAGCTTATTTTAAAGGACTAGAATTGGAAAAATACAATTCAGGATTATATTGTGAATTATAAATAATTTTTTAATGTTTATAACATTTTTAAAGTTTCAAATCGATTTTTGATGATATATCTACACCTTCGATTTTGCTCATTTTTTTATGTTGTAGACACAACCCTCCTCTACAAATTAAAATAGTTTTCCAGAGGTAATATTTCATTTAAGAAAGAAAAATATTTTTGAGTGAAGGCATGATGCCTGCCGGTCACTGCAGCACCCGCCTACCGGCCGACCGTATGGTACCCTGGTGTCTTCAGATCTCTATAACTTTCTCATTCATCTTCTTCTCACCAAATTTAACCGTATACCAGCTCTTTGCTCGTGAATATCACTATTTGCTTCACCCAGGTGTGACCATTGCCTTAGAATCTGTGAAGAGTGGCACCTGGCCTCTGAGAACAATTGACAAATCTTGTCCCGTCTTCGGCTTCCAGTATTACTCTCCTCACATACTCTTTTTAGAATTTTCTGCGAAACCTCTTTCTAAATTCTCCCTTCAAAGAAACGGGTGCCTTATTCCGTCGCCCACCATCTCCCATTCAAATTTTACTCTCAGAAAAAACAAGGGGAAAGGCAGAGTGCTATCCATATCATGTAAATGGATATTTTGTTTCTCTTCGCATATGATAGCCTCCCAGGCTAAGGCAGCACCCTAACATCCCATAGTTTTGCTCCCGTACCTTTTTAAATTATTAAATTGTTCACCCTTAACTCATGTTTTAAACATTTTACCAACATGACTTCGCACATACGAATGATTTAAGTCTCCGGAATCAGTGAAAAAATAAATTATGTTACTTGAGGCAATGGAATTAGTTTCACATTTGATGTTTGGATGAGTTGAAAATATTATTTTTATCTCTTTATTAAGGAAAATAAAAATTATTCACATCTTTACACACCATTCGCATTCTAAAGCCTTAAATTCTTATTTTACCTTTAGATACAGTTAACTTGAACAGTATCAGAAAGTTGGAATAAGAAATTTTTGGTGGAATATTTTGCAAAACCTTCATGCACAATTTATGTTACAGCGAACGCATCCCTTATATTATGAAAGTTGTAAATAATTACAATAATACTGCTTGCAGTAAAAATGGAAGGGATATTTATCAATGTCATCTCCATTTAACCTGATGCCGTATTGCTGTGCTGTCAGATTGGATTTCCGAGGTTGGTTTCCTCCAAGCCGCAGAATTAAAAGATGAAAGTAAAATACAGCCGTGTAAATTAATGTTTCAATATACAATTTCTCATCGGAAATATGCTTCACTTCTTACTTTACCTTCAAAAATCCATGTTCTCTTCCTAATCCTATTTGTACCACAAAATTGAAAATTTGGTTATTCGGCAAAATGACCTCAGCCTTCGACGCACTCTAATCACAACTACTTGGTTATTTGGATTACTGAGAAAGGTACTTCAACAGCAAATCTTCCTTCAATTGTGGATAGCCGTACAGTAGATATGAATACACTCCACGGCAGGTGTATCTCGGAATCTTCTCTTCAGGCTCTTCTGTTCTCTTTCACGTGCTTGTTGGGTACAAACTCAAAGTTTTCCAAAGTGTTAAACTCCTTTCACGTTTGATGTGGCCCATTTGTGAAGTTCCTCAAGAGTCTGAATTTATTTTTTGGAATTGAGCTTCAGACTAGGATGTGTGGTTTGTCTTCAGTGTCCTCTTAAATCCATCACTTGTATCCTTTCCCTGATATGTGGTATAGAAATTCCATTCAGCATCAACTCCGAAATCTTGGCGATGCAACAATTTCAACATTTTGTAGCAGTTCTTATATTGAGTCCCTGCCACGTCGAAAAAGTAAAATTTTTGGGTAGGTTTAGTATACTTGTTACACTATAGAGCAGCATCCTTTGAAATATGACGTTATGCTTCATACAGTCTGAAATATGGGCACCCCACACTGAGGGGCACACACTTGCCTTTCTATTGCAACATGTAATCGAATGCACCCTAGCCTGGCAGTTACTCCAGTGCACACCATTTACTGAATTTTGATACAGAAAAGAAAATTTCTTGGAAAAATCACCCACAAAGAAAACTTCACATAATTTCAGGTTGTCTCTGACTTCCAAGTGATATACAATTTGCATACGAGCAACATAGTCATGCCGTCGTACTCGCATAATATCCTCAGGCAAAACCCCGCAGAACATTTTTCGAAACTTAAACTGAGTTGTTAAGGTATAGAAATTTTCCTATGTTCATGGTTTGAAACATTTTTCATCATGTAAAGTGAGTGTGGGAAAATTCAACGAGGCAAAAAATATGGCTTAGGTAATAGGTCAAAAATAGTGTATGAGTTAATAATAATCAGTGCTTGCCTCTGATGACAGCTACCAGAGAACCATTTATGGCACAGCTGCACCTTCATACGGTGCTACTTTACCAATTGCATCTTAAGGGTCTCAGTAAGAGGCATGTTGTAGTGCCGCGAAAGAAAGCAGGACTAATAAAATCTTGAGAAGAAAACTGGGAGTCGGTACATCCAGGAAAAAAATCATTAAGCAGTTTGAACAAAACTTTGAAATAATTGGATCAAACATCTGCTATTGTAAAAATTCTTTAGATAAAGTAAATATCAATTTAAAATAACGTAGAAAAATGAGTGGAATTGGAAGCTGAAGAGGAGACAAGGTTTGCCTATTGTTCTCCAAGGCCGACTGCTATAAGGCCAGTTGCCACTCTTAGTAGATTCTAAGGCTGTGGTCACACCTCGGCGAAGCAAATAGCAATATTCATGGGTGATTTGGTATACGGTTAAAATTTGGTGAGAAGAAGATGAATGAGAAAGTTGCAGAGATCTGAAGACACCAGGGTACCATACGGTCGGCTGGTAGGCGGGTGCCGCGGTGACCGGCAGGCATCATGCCTTAACTCAAAAATATTTTTCTTTCTTAAATGAAATATTACCTCTGGCAAACGTGAGCAAAATTGAAGGTGCATCATCAAAAATCGATTTAAAATTTTAAAATTGTTATAAACATTATAAAATTGTTTTATCTTAATTTTATAACCTTATTTTATTTGTCCAATTCACTTTAAAATAAGCCCTTGAGCTTGTCTGTAGCTTTAATAGTCTCTGAGATATATCGTAAAATGTGTAGTAACTTTTGCAAAATTCGAATTTTTCAACATCGGGATATTTAGGGAACGGTTGCGTGTTTTGCAAAAACAGTTTTGGGGTTTTCATTTTCCTATCAAATGGAGCCATTCTGCCAAATTTGGTCAAAATCGGTGACCCTAAGGGCAATCACCTGGTCGAATTGACATGGAATGACCCATATGGAATTGCTATAAAAATAGTTGTATAGGGATGGATTATGGGACATACTACACTTTGCTAGTGAAAAATATTTTAATACTGCATGTGATTTTGCATTAACCAATTTAATTAAGTGCTGGTGATTGCTCATAGAAAAAGATTTAATTTGGCTTGGGGTTATCTTATTTTGGCTTTCATAGATATTAACATACTAACTTAGAAATCCTTGAATAGCTGTGTGAATTTTTTTTAATAAATGATTTTTGGGTGTTATTTAATTGTTTGTTCAGCCTGAAGAATGGTCTTCTAGAAGCTGGAATGTTGATGGTTGTTATGGAGAGCACAGTTTGTTTGAAAGCTCTGCACCTGCCTCATACCCATTGGCTGATCTTCCATCAATCAAGCCATCTAGTTTTGCCTCACCCTATCAGTATGCTAGTTGCATCAGGGAGATTCTGAAACCAGGTGCACTAGTACGCTGCTGTACGAGAGCATATGGAGAAGCATTGCGTTATGGCGATGTTGGGCGTGTACTCCATGTTGAGTATGTGGCAAAGAATCATGATGACTTGGTTGAGGCAAGTGAACTGTGCAATTGGTGACTAACTTGGATATGTATTGTATTCATAAATTAGTGTGAAATAACATATAATAATTGCATTGTAAATTTAAAATATTGGTGCTGAAGAGTTTCATGTTTAAAAAGAAGTGTATATGAATATACACTTCTTTGCATAAGGTGCTTAGAGGTGCAGCAATAACTCCTAATAACCTGAATGTTTTCCCTATTCTTTGCTTTACCTCATACAAATATATTACCAATCAAGGCATCTAGTGAGAAGGGTATTCAATGCTAAATACTCAATTTATGAAATACATTCAGCTGGTGCCAAATTCATTATTAAAAACCTGTGCTTACATGCCTTACGATGCATGCAATCCCTATTAATGAGGTGACTTAGGGAATTCTGAATTTAGCAAGCATAACAATCACTGTATGAAGAGCTCATGGGATCTCCACCGGGTCAGGAACTTGAATTTACCGATGTTTTGATGTCCGACTCAGCCATGAGCTAATGATGATCATCATTAGCCCTGAAGATGAATAGTCATCATTAACCCTGAAGACGATGGCTGAGTCAGACATCAAATCGTCAGCAAACTTCAAGTTCCTGACCCGGTTGAGATCCAGAGAGCTCTTCATACAGTCTATTCCCCGGGAAAGCACCAAATCCTTCATAACAATCAATTTTAAAAATCTTTAGAAATGGGTTGCTATATTCAAATACACTTTGTAACATAAAGAAACTTATTTCCTCAAATCCTTTGTCTAGACCCATCTCAATGCTATTGGAATTAACACTTTAGATTTTTCTTATGAAACGTACTATTATTATATAACTGTGCATTTAGAATATAATGCTTATTCATGCTAAGCTAAACTCTGGTTGATTTAGGTCATTGTTAGAGCTGCAAGTAATCTCATTTCTCCTTCATAACAAGTGCTTATAACATCCTAACCTTACCCTGCTTTACTGTAGTGAGTCCAGTGTGCTTGGAAAAGGAGTGTTTTAACCTTTGCTTTTGTATCCATCATGTAGTTTTCATTGAGGACTACATGAGCCACTTACTTTTCAGTTTTCATTTGTTAATAAGAAAAGCAGCCCCTCAAGCCAGCTATTAAATTTTTCATTATAATATTTCAGGCGGTATTTAAATTTCTGAGGGGTGTGAAAGTCCTAGCTTTAAAAGTCTATTGTTAGGAAAAAATATTTAGATGCATATCATGATGATAAAGTGTACATGATGCAGCTTTCCCAAGGCTAGAACATTCATGAGGGCCAAATAGGAAGATGAGATGGCAAGGGAATCCAATCCTTTGCTTCAGAAGGCATGGCTCATTAAACATGTATGTCAAACTGCTGTTCAGACAGAAAGCCAGGTCGGCACACATGTACGTCAAAGTGGCTGGAGGGGTCAATTTATTTGTAACACTTATCTGAGATTTCTAGATGTGTGGTTTAACGACTGAAGTAAAATACAAGAAATTTTTTGGGGGATGAATTAGTATAGATACAATGTAGTACCTTTGTAGGAAGGGAGTATACATCAGATTTTGGCTGTATCAGATATCAGGGTGTACATATACAGTAGAAACTCAATATTGCAAAATCCACGAGACTGAAAAATCAGCAATTCATATTATAGAATTTTTGAAGAAGTTTTTTTTTTTAAGATTTATATTTTCTCTGTCATTCAAAATAAGTTTAGCTGTATTTGATTATGGCAAGCTTTCATTGAAAATAGGAGGTGCATGGCATAATATAGCAAAAATATATATACTTTAATAATAATGATAAGGTGTCAAAAACAGACCACCTCGTGGCATCCCTGGAAATGGCTTCGGCCAGCTAATGGTGGCCGTCTGCTTGTGGGGTTAACCTCCCCACTCATGGAAATCTTGGGTTCTGAAGAATTCCGGTAACGCCACCCACAACCGGCCCTTCTCGGATGAGGACCCTAGTAGAGTTGAGTGTTGCAAATCTATGCCATCAAAAAAAGGGAGCTCACATGGAGCGGATGGAGACCTTGAGGGGAGACCTTCTAGCTTGCCATGCTGCCAGTGAGCCAAGTCGCAGGGGATACATGGCAAGGATGCACTCTTTGTGGTGTGAGATGCATCCTGTATATAACCATCTGTCTCAGTAGAATCTGCACGACTACGCCAATCACCTGCACAAGAAAATGTCACCCCAACCTCAAGGTCAGAGTACACCACCGGCCAAGGCTCTATCTCCTACAAAGGCAGATGAACGTCCTACTGCTAGGGCTTCCACCGAATTTTGGTGAAGGGAGATGGGCCAAAGGCCGATTCTGATCTACTAAAGCAGTTGGAAAGCACGATAAACTACAATGAGACAAACCAGGCAGAGAAATAATATAAACACATATTCTTGTATTCTTCACATCTTATGTATCTTCACAACTTGCCAGAATACATGGATTTTCTTCTACTTTTCAGAGGAGGTTGAGCTTATCAATTGATACTTTTGTTTACACCTCAGGCTTTCCCCTGGCCAAATCTAAGCACTTGTCTCACTTTAACTGTCACGAAATATTGGTTCTCGCATAGTTTTGATGTCCAGTTGACACTTGTAAAGCTAAAAAATCACGCGATGATATGCACGGTTTTTGGGTGCCCTTTAATTCTTTCTAAACATTTTTTGACCATATTATACTGTATGAATACGCTGAACTGTTCACATGGGTGCATGAGTCATCGCAGCAAAGGAAACAAATATGCAATATGATGCTAATTCAGATAAAGAAGGCAGGATTTTAAAATTATATGTTATTTGGATGATTTTCACCGAACAAATACTTACGAGTAAAAGTATCCGAAAAAAACGAATACTTGAAAGTATCGAAGTATCAGTAAAATGGCCGATACCTGATACCCTCTATCAGTATCCGCCCAAGTCTAGTATAAACCCAATGAATTCCTTTTTTGTTGATATTCAAGTTTTCGCCATCAGCCTTTTAGCACATCTCAATGACTGTATACACGGCCAGATTAGTGGGTCTCTTCCCCAGCAATTAATGACTTGTGTCAAAGAGTTATTAATTTCGTTACTCATGATTAGATTAATTAGCAAAATATTCTCGTTGAAGATAAGATTCAAATGCATATGGTTAGAAGTAGTATTGGTGTAACAGAAGGCTTTAATTGTAAAGTCAGACTGCGTCAGGGGCAAGCATTTAGGCCCTTACTTGTTTGGGTTTGTATAGGTATAATGATAAGAGGCATCATATGTGATGCACCATGGAGTATGATGTTCACAGATTATATTGTTCCATGTGAAAACAGCTGAGCACTGTTACAGCAAAAACTGTAAGAATGGAGCAGTTCTTAGAAGAAAGAGGGATGAAAGTCAGTAGAACAAAAAACTAGTAGTATATGGTGGCCAACGACTAGCAGGAGGAATGATTAATCCATCAAATAGTTAAGAATGGAATGGAAATCCACAAACTATTCATACATATCTGTTTGTGAATATACCTTGCTTGCAAGTAGTCATAACATGCTGTTTTGCTGCATGATAAATTAAATTTATAAGCTGTAGTAATTCATCCAAAGCTTAAAGTCCAATAGCTGACAAAGCGTGTGTCCCATCATCCTATATTTCCTTCACTGCATCACATTATTTTAATCCATACTGAGTTTGATTGGTATTACTCTGTAAACTACCACATTAAAAACTTATTGTGGTACTTAAAAATCTAATGTCCATTATTCAAAAATCAGATGATGCTGAAGCAAGAGAAAGTTGAGCATGTAAAGAGGGGGTAATGGATTAGTGATACATTTGTGAATTAGTTATTCAGAGGAGGCGACTGACTTCTTGAATGCATTATGAAAAGTAGGAAGTTGCCTAGTTGTTGGTAGGATTCTTGAGAACAGAGGAATAGCGGAGAGAAAGGCAGTAACAGCATTAACCTGCTCTTAACAAAAGGTACCATGGGTCCTCTGTTTAATGCACTCTATGATAGATGAAGTACTGTCCTTGAAATGATGTCCATCTAGGACTCTAGTAGGATAAGTATTTTTCTGAAAAATAGAGCCACCAGGATTCAATTCCAGGCTATTGTAAGAGGAAGCCACAACATCTACTAAGTCGTCCATACAATTGTCGTAACCTAAAAGTCAATTATCACTCACAGCTGGAAGGATGGAATCATTTTGAGGATGGAGTGCCATATCACTCTGGAAAAGAGTCTTTCCATTCTTATTTTTTCCAGAGTCCAATTTTTGCTTTTGAGAGATGGCAATTTTATGAGATTATTAAGGCCACTCAGGAAAATTGTCATCCTTCACCAGGAATCCTGAATAGAGGATCTGCTTGCTGGTTAGGTGTGAAAAAGGTGGCAGTATTCAAGGAAACAGACTGGGAGCAGCTAGTAGGCCATCCGCAGGATTTTTGTGGTGCAAACCACATGATATAAAGAGGCAAGGCCATCACTACTGATGATTAGGGTGGAAGTTGCTCAAATTGGTAATACACAAAATAGGACATGTTTATGTGGAAGAGAAAGCAGCTGTCCTCATAATTTTGTGAGTGGTGATGTTTATACTGAATTTGAAAGCAATGATAAAAAAATAGCAGAAGAAATATTTTATCATTCAACATTAGAACCATAATGTGGAATACTGTAGTGAAAATGTAAGATTGTGAATTGTTTGCTCTCTGTTCCTCTTCCAGTTTGCAATAGATTATATTCCAAACCTAAAAATCTAATGGGATTGGCTCACTTCATTTGATCTTGATAAGGGTACTTCCATAGCATGCAACTAAAAGTATTTGTAAAGCAGAACAAACCTTGTGGCTTATGGTAGCTATCTTCTTCATTCTATTTTAAAGTCAATTATCCTAACTTCTCCTTAAGCAGAATAGTGGTTTTAATTCAATAGTATACTTTACCTTTTAATGATTTGTATTTATGTTTAAATCTATACTCTGATTTTTACTCAAAATAAGCCACTAAAAACTGTATGATAAGGTACTACATTGCTTCAGCTGAGGAATTTTTTGTCGTAATTAACATAAGAGTATCCAAAATTCGTATGGAATTTATGATAAGTACTGAACAGGGTATTAATAAAAGAAGTTTATTTGAATTTGAAAGTTAGGTAGAAGAAAAAGAGATACACTTATAGAATAGAGATGTTTTGGTTGTATAACTGTGCAATTTGTTTGAATATGTCATGTTTTTTTCTCTTTGCCTACAATTCAATAAAACTATTATGATGCCACTGTTTAATGTTAAAAAAATGGACAATAATTTTGTTGCTTACCAATTTAACTGTATTGTAGATGAGATATATAATTGTACTGCATTTTTGCAGTTCGAATAACAGTTGGAATACCTGATATCAATTTTAAATTTAGGTGGTAAAAATTTTTACATGAAATATTGAGAAGTAGGCAGATGTATGCAACTAAAACATAGTTGCAGTTTCTTTTATCAGTTAAAATTCCAATCTTGTGCTTTCTACTGTATCAAAAGAAGTGTAATACAGCTCTATGTCTTTTTCGGACAGGTTGATTGGCAGGAAAGAGGTAGCCCATATTGGATAAGAGCCTTCCACCTTGAAGTGCTTGAGTTTGCATCGGCTTCATCTCCTGCATCTTTATCATCCCCTCCTCCTCCATCTCATGCAGCCATTGCTGCTGCCTCATCTGCTCCCCAGTCACTGGCATACACTGAACCAAAGACCCCGGCACGGGGACCTCATGGGAGGCGAGGAGTCAATGTCCAAAGTAATTTTCTTTTATTCACCCAAGTTTTTTAACTCCTCTGCAATTGCCACATATGCCTAATATGTATTGCTATATATTGATGTAACTTAAATGACATTAATTGACTTATGAACACATGGCAACTGAATCATAGGATATTGAAAATGTGAAACTATTGGATTAGTTAATAAGGCTGTGCTGGAATTCTGTGGTGTCAGTTTCCTTTGATGTCATTAGAATCAGAGGATCTGTCTGAAGTTTAGGTTGTATTCCTAATGTAAAAAACTTTCTTTTAGACCTTCTTGGTGTTGTTTTCCAGTTTATACAGCAATACATTCTAAAAAGTTTAATTATTATCTTTAAGATTGCACCTAAATACATATCATATTGTGTTATTTCATCCTTCAAAGCTCAGTTTAACCCATTTGCTGCAGATTTCGTTTTCAGCACAGTTCACCATGAAGTATCATTTCGACACCGAAAAATCACAACAGTGAACAGTAAATAAAACTTCACATGGCGCTGTACTACTGCAACTCATTTCATGCAAAGCATATAGAATATGAATTGTACGTTTGTCATGATGTCCTTTAAGTTTCAAATGACTTGCTTATATTTGTTTAAGTTATTGTAGCCAATTTACAAAAACGAATTTCTCTGTAAGTATACAACATTGGAGGCACGCGAACACCTTTGAACTCAATTTAAAATTTCTAATGAGAATCCTTTAACACACAACTCTTGACCATGCTGCAATACTTTATTCGAATTTAACATTTAAAAAATGAGTTCAGGGCTAAGGCAGCAATGCCAAACTACGTATTCATTGAGTAGAATGAGCTTGAGTTTAGTACTGTCATGAAGTATTGGTCCTCGCGTAGTTTTGATGTCCAGTCGACACTTGTAAAACAAACGAACATCGAAAAAAATTCGAGGATTTTGAATGCCCTTTCAATTCTTCCTAAACATTTTTAAAACCATAATATAACCATTTAAATATTTTTGTAAGCAATAAAAATGTTTTTAATGCAAGATTTAAACCTTTTGCAAGATAACCATTGTCTAATCAACCTATAAGGTTATTATTTTCCTGGAAAATATTCGGTTTGGTCCTCCTCTGAATGTGCTAAAGTGGTAACCAAAATGTGCTAACCAGTATTATTTACGTGCACTGTGATGTGGACCTGAGGATACAAATGTGCAAACGAGGAAAACGTGCTATCAAGGAACGTCCTAATGAGAGTCCACTGTAGCGTGAAAATGTGAATTTACAGTTTTACATGCATTCTTGCACAATATAGAGTAAAGATAAAAGTAAGAAACAATGATAAACTGAATTAGAGGAATATCTTTAATTATTTCTTAAACTATATAACTGTCCTGATTTATTTTTGTATGATATTTTTATTGATATCTAGCATGTTTCTGAATCACATTGCAATTTTTCATTATGATATCCATGAGAGAGATCGGTAATCTTAGATGTTTTGACATATCAATGTGAGTTGCTTTATGAGAATCCACTTGATCCGCTGTTTTAATTTATACCTAAGTTGAAAATATTTTATTTCGCTATTCGAATATTGTGCTAACACATGGTGGGCTAGTGCAAGTAATTATCCAACTTCAAAAATTTCTTAACAAAATAATTTTTTTTATTCAATGCTGTTTTCACATGATTAACAAGTTTCAATAAGGTTTGTTTGGTACTGACCCATCATAGTAAAACTGTGGAATCAAGGCAATGAGAATGATCCCCCATTGGTAAAAATCCACAATTAGTGACAATTTTGGCATCTACTGAAATGTTAGTGGATCCACAGTTGGTGGTAATTTCGGCATCCCCTGAAATTTTTGTGGATCCATGAACTTTATAGCTACTGTACGAAAGTATGATCTGGAAGAAGAGACACATTTTGTCACCTCCTTTAAATAAATGAATATTAAACAGAGTAAAAGTGTTTGAGGTTAATGCTGGTATCGCTTGTCAACAGTTATCACTCGAGACAAGCAGCTACTGTCTTTCTTCAATTTTGAATCATGACTAGCAGTGATTAAGCTCGGTGTGGTAGTTATGGTGAAAAGACAATAGTTTCACTGGAATTCCATTAATTGAAACTGGATTTCTACCATAAATTACGTGGGAACCCCATTAGCAGAATCATATCTCCCCCATCCTGTGATATTATATTCCTAATTTTTTTGAGCTCATTAGCATTACACTTTCTCATTTTGACTCAAATTTGCACTAAAATTTACTTTAAATCATACTAATTTACCAGCCAGCTTTATGTTACGCATCTCCTCAAAAACAACTGAACCGATTAAGCTGGAATATTGTAGGATTCTAGCATGTAGGTGGTAGATTAGAAGGTGCTATAGACTATATAAAAAATGGTCAGGGCCCAGGTTCGATTCCTGGTACCAGTTATGTATTTACATTGGTTTAAATTGACTTTTTCAATTTATGGTAGTGCAAGAGTTTTTTCTTTCACTCAGTAAAATAACTAAATATCAATCAATGTCTTTCATTCTTACTGAATTTAATGGGAAAATGTTTTAACGTTCTTATTCTTTTGACTGATTAACACTTTGTCCTTGAGGTTTCTGGGCAATGTGTAATTTACGTTGAAATTCATATTTTTTTCGGTTTTTTTCCGAGTGTTGCTAAGGCCTTTGCCATTGTCGTCTCCAAAATGAAAACATCATTGATGCTCCAACAGTTCATCATAGAGCATTGCAAAAAGCACAAGAGTGTAAACAGCATTGTGCTTTTCGGGATGATACAGGAAGGTAATGAAGGCATTGTAGGCTATTCATGAGGCAAGGTCAGCCATATTTTTCCGCTCAAAGATACATGCTGACTGTTAGCACCACTCACGGATTTAGAAGGTTTGCGTTCAGTTAAAATTAAGAGTATTGAAATGAATGATTCAACGATGAACAATTGTGAATGTTTTTTTTCTTTGCGGGTTTGTGCATTTGAACCGACCTGGGACATGAAGAGAAGAGATGGAACGCCTTTGAAATGATCGTTGATGGAGATAGCTGGAGGTTTGAGATATTTTAACAAAAACCAGATAGTAAAATTGAAATCCCAATGTAACATAATGTCTCATTACGTATCCGTGGGTTGTTTATCAATCCCATTGTAATAATGCTAAAAAGTTCGTCCAAAAGAGATGCTGTAAACTGCATTGCTCTTTTTGTGAGGATATTGAAAGGTACTAAAAGAGGTATCGCAGCAAATTCTTAAAACTAGATCGCCCATTTCATTCAATAAAATCCGTAGAAAGTAAAAAAAAGGAAAAAGTAAGTATATATACGGGCTTACTTTTCGCACTACTCCCAGATCAAATAGGTTTGAATTCGTTGAAACTAAAAGTATTTAAATGAAAGTTTCTGCAGGGTTCAAAAGTGAATGTTTAATGAATTTATACCGTATTCCAAAGTGGACCGCTTTCAAAATTGTTGTCTTTTGAGACACAAGAACGTGATAAGAAACTTAAATGAAGTCTAATCAAAAATAAGATTAGCAAGATGAAAAAATTGTAATATAGTTATATGTCAAATATAGAGTAGAATGTGTAAATATATGTAACCGAGCGACAAGTACCTGGTAGACTAAATCTGTACTAGGTTATAAGAATAGAATTGACTCTAATAGGAATAAAATGCATTAATAAGTATCCCTAGGAAGTTCATTGATGCCACTGTAATGAAGTTGGAGAATTGGGACAAACAATACTGACATAAAAAGCCAGAGAAAAAATTTTTTTTGCAGAAGAGATAGGTCACACTATTCCCAAAAACCCAAATATGGCCTCATTGTCAACAATATACAGACATTCATAAGCACCTCCCCTTCTAACCTCTTTTGTTTCTACTGGCCTGAAAGTTTCCAAATAATATTCTTATTTGTAAAGGTCCAGGTACGAATCCAGGCAGTAATTATATGTTTACATTGGTTTAAATTATATTTATGGTTTCAGTACTGACGTGGAACTCCATTACATAAGTTTGTTTTCACCCCTTCATGAAAAATGTTAAAATTCCATAATACAATTTGTATTCATTATATTTCTCCCTCCCATTGAATTTCAACAGGCACCTTCAGTTAGTAGAGATGGGTAAATTACCGTAATTTTCAATTGAGGTAAATTACCGTGGTAAATTACGGTAATTTTCCGGTAATTTTAAGTTTTGAGCTGTAAATCCTTATCAGAGGACTCCAAACGTAATCAAATAGCATTGAGATATAAATGCCGACGCTTATATCAAACATATCACGATGTTTATCTATTATAACTCATTAAAAAAGTTAAAACGAAGTTGGCAGCAACATGCAATTTGCCTCTCTTTTGTCACACTAAGAGAAATTTTTGTTCCAAAGTGCATTTGTTATTTTACTGTGAATTAATTGGAATTAATCATGGACACAATGTAAACAAAACCGTTTTAGCTTCTTAATTTATAATATTACCCATTCCAATGGTTTATTCGTGAGGAAGAAATTTTCTGAAAAAGAACTCTTCTGAAAATTACCGTTTATTACGGTAATTTTCAGGGGTGTTGGTAATTTACCAAGTTGCCCATCTCTATCAGTTAGTCATGTGATAAAATTGATAAAGTAAGTTTTTGCTATTCTCTGATGTGTGTAAATGTATTGTACATATTTAGTCATAATGATCTCAACAATCTGAATTGAAGTTATTGAAAAGCACTTTTACAGTCTTTGGGCAATTATGTCATTAACATGACTCAATTTTATCATGCAGCCACATGAATTTGTATACTATAAATGTGCCATATCAGTGGGACTAATACATCAATATTTATCAGTTTAGCAATCCTATTCATCAACCTTTGCATTTTACAGCTTGTGTTCCTTCATTTCAGTTGTAGGGGGAGATAATGTAAGCATTAAGTAACTTAGGAAAGATGTGTATCACCCATCTACCATTCCTAACATTTTTGGGCTGGCTTCTTACTCTCATTATATGCTATTATGCATTCCAGAAGTCTTGATGACTGAAAGGGAGTATATTGTGTAATGATGATAGTGCTATGAGGAAGTGTGCTTCTTGTAGACCTTATTTTATAAAAGACACAATACTAACTTTACCGTGTATATATATTTTGAGCATTATAACTTTTGTTAAGGAAAATTTTCACTACTTTAAACACTATCTTGTAACCCATGGTCACCACACTAGGCAGGCAAACTCACTTATGCTAATTCCACATAATACTTCATCTTATGCAAAAGGTCCACTGTATGTGAGAATTAAATATTACAATAAACTGCCTGACAAATTTAAAACCTTGGACAATACCAGGTTTAAATCACAGATTTAAAAAAATTTACAAAAAAAGGCATATTATGACCTAAAGGAATTTACTGCTGACAGTCAAGTGTTTTATTGCTGATTAGAAAGTCTTGGCTGGGAATTTGATTGATTTTCTTGTATATGTATTTCTTGTTTTATTTAATTCTATATGGGCATACCTTGTAATATTGAAGGTGAATAAATTTATCATTATCATTGCTTGAGAAGAAGCATCTTCCTTAAAATGGGTTGCTTAGCATGAACCTTACTTACATTTCATTCTTATATTATGAATCAAATTTACCTATATAAAATTGTTGTCAGGAAATATTTCTGTGTTCCTTGCCATATTTTTACCAGAGTGGAATATGTTGATATTCTAAATGATTATCATATTTTATTAGATCTAAATTATTGCATGGTCATGAAATTTGGAAGGATTGCCACACACTGGTCATTGAAACTCATCAATTTGTGATATCTTATTCAGAATCATTTAATAATAATTCATTTCACATACAAGACTGTCCCTGTCAGGCTTGTTCTGTGGCAGGGTTTACTCATAATTCTCATCAAGTTCAGAAAAAAACTCTTGAAAACCAATTCATTTGTGAGTTTTCATTGAACCTGATTCATTCAATGGCTATCTTCCATTCTATGCTCACTATTCTCTCATGTGCTTAACATATTTAGCCCGCAAATTCTTGTTTTCATCAGGACGTATAGGAAGTAGAAGGGATGGTTTTGGAGATACTACACATTACACTAGCTGGCCAACTCATACTCAAGAATCAGATCATCTTTCTGTTGGAATGTCTGCCCCACCTGCTGCTATAGGAGCAAATGTTGTGCACAATGGTATTCATTGTGATGGTTGTGGTGCATCACCATTGGTTGGACCACGATTTCGATGTAAAACTTGTGACTCCTTCAGTTACTGTGAAGCGTGCTTTTACTCTAGGATAACCCATAGGAGACATCACTTTAACAGGATTGCAGAGCCAGGTCAGTGATTGATAGAGATGAGTAAATTCATATGGCTAAGTAATAATCCCCCCTGCTAATAGTCTTAACATCCCAGAATAGGCCAATCTCTATTTTGCAGTAGATCTTCATTTAGGTGTATTTCTTATTATACTGGAAGATGGATTTTTTTAAATCCCTGACACTAAATTAGTTGTATTATCAATATCTTACACCCATATGATAGGAGTAGTAATGCAAGTAATAATAATAACAAGTTATACAGTGGTATTTTTCCTTCACATTTTTCAGTTCTGATACACCTTTTTTCCTTGCATGATCAAAAGTATCTTCCATTTTTCTAACTCCTATTTTATTTTTTGGTTAGTAGGTATTTTGACTTTATATAGTATTCCACCCCTATATGATGGATATTTTTTTTGCTATTAGTAATTTTTAATGAAGTAATTTGCACATCTGAATTAGATTATTAGCAAAAGAATTCCCTTGATATTTTTTTGTCTTTTCAAAGGGCATTCATTTTACAGAAGCCTTTTGTAAACATATTTGAGGTGGGAAACTCACTTGTGCATGTGGTGGGGTAGATGATTTGGAGTATGAGCCATGGTTAGTAGACATGGTTTTTGAAAAGAAAAAAATTTCTGCTGCTCATAGGAACAGAACCTGAAATAAAAGCATTGAAAGCATTTCAGGGGGTTCAGGTTGAGTACTCGCCTCCCATCGTTAGGGCATGGGTTAGAATCCTGGCAGAGACAGAGTTTTCAATTGTAAACCTGTACCCAGGTGAGTCATAAGTGGAGGGTATTGCAAGTTCAGTATTCCATCCATCAGATGGGACATTAAATCATGGACCCCTTGGCATGACCCAGTTACCAATTTATTGTAAATGGTACTAAAGGACCTAAGCTGCAAATTGCCTCCACCGAAATACAACTATTATCACTGTAGTGGAAATATTTCTTACCCATTTGAAGTGTCCCAATTTTAAATGTTGAGGTCTCAAGCAATAAAATACCTAAAGCAATAAAACAAGCATCACCTTTCAATTACCATTGTTTTGAACAATAATAAATTACATTTACATATTCCAAATCCTTGTTATGATGAATCCTTAGTTTGGTGCTTGGAGTTATATTTGAAATAAAATAGCATTTATTCATAACAAGAAATTCATGGTCATTTTGTTGGCCCGCAAAAGAGTCCATTACTTCTTTATAACATGTGACAATTTATGAGTATCTGTGCAGATTACGTGTTCTTTAGCTTGATGCATATTCTGTCACAATCTGAGTTATTATTTCATGTTTAAATTCATAGGTTCTAGGTTTGAAAATAGCCATCCCAGTAATTAACTGGCTTCTGAAATTGTAACAATTGCATTATAAAATATACAGGTACAACTACAGGAATCATGAATCATTCGACTTAGAAGTAAATTTCAATTCACAAAAGTAATAAGAAAGTTTATCTTAATTTTCTCTTAACAAAATTATTCATTCATATTTTGTCAAATTATTTGTTTTGTTTCCAAGCCTTGAAAATATTCCCCTTCAGACCAATTTGATATTGAAATAGTATCCCACATTTATATAAGTTTCACAACATACGTAGTTCCATAATCCATGTAAAGACTCCAACAAAAGTCTCATTTGGGTTTAGCCCTTCTCATATGTTTTAATCTAAGGATAGACATAGCGAAAAGGACCCACTCTATATTACAACTTAGTTAGTGTTCATTTAGCACTTATCACAAAATCTTCATTCTCTTTCTTGATCATTTATTTTTCTATCATAGCTTTTCAACTTTCCTTGGCCATGTATATCATAAGAATCTCTTTTAAATTATTGTGATGAAATATCAGTAAAATAGTGTTTTCTGTAAACTAGAACTAGACTGTAAAACTGTAAACTAGAGCACTTAAGAACTACTTGCAATGAGTGCATTCCTGCAATGGGAATGGAAAAAGTTTTTAATGTAGTTATAGTCTAGGGTTGTAGGTGCTCCAACAACAAGGTTATATTGCAATGTTTTAAAGGTTTAGAATTTAATCCTTGGACAAACACAAGATCCATGCTCCGGGTGGGGTTCTAACCTGTGACCTTTGCATTGCCAGGTCTGTACATTACTGACCTGACTGCCGCAGCCATTGAAAAGGCTTATTTATGATTATTTTTCTATTGCCGTTGGGAGTCCCTTGGCAGGGTAATCGTACAATATGCATCAATTATCTTTTGCTGTTACAGGAAGTGCTGCTGTTTTTGCTGGTAAACCAGGTCGCCATAAAAGAAACCAAGAAAAAAGAGAGGACAGCCCTAGTCCATTATTTGATGATTGGTCCCAATGTGTTCGAACACTAGCTGTCTCTTCCCGAGATGCTACTGCTCACCGAATGGTTGACCATTCAGGTGGATACTGGCAAACATGTGGCCCACAAGGAAAGGTATTAGTTTACATTCCCTGAAATTGTTTTTGTTTTGAATTACCTTTTAATATGTAAATATAAGGCTCTTATTTATCATAGCAAACTGAATAAAAGGATGCATATGATGTATGATATGTTGTCAGGCTTCACTTTGTGAACTGTCAGTTATGGTGGGATAGAAAGTAAGTAGAAAGTAAGCAATTTCTGCTTAAAGCATCATTCTCATGTTCTGAATGTCACAGAAGAAATTGAATCCTAAGTTGTGTAATTAGAATTTCCTAGTACCTATGTCAACATCTTCTACTTTTTCTCTTGCTTATAGGCAAGCAACTGGTTGAATTAAATCTGGAGTGGTACATCAGGGTCCACGAAAACTTTGAAGTAGTGGAAAATTTGGTTCTAAATTTATGCTTTTTTTCCATGTCCATGAACACTTTTATTCCATGTCCATGAACACAGCATTGGATAAGACTGGAAATGCAACCGGATGTGATAATTCATCTTCTACAAATGACTGTTGACCAGTCAGATAGCACTTACGTCCCTTCTTTAGTGGTTGTCAGTGGAGGTGATAACTTTAATTCAATGACAAAGTTGAGCACAGTCAATATATTAGAGACAGACACCATAGTAGCTCTTGTTTCTGATCTGAAGGAATACTATGCCTGCATTGAAATAGCAATCAGGTCATGCCGCAGCTATGGGGTTGACTGCAAGGCAAGTATTGTCTATTTTTTATTCCTTAATTCCAATAAGCCTATGCCTAAACAAACATACTGAACAATATGCCTAAAATGCTGTGAACAATGTTTGCTGTACTTTTTTCATTCCTCTCTCAGGGATTGAATGAGCTGGTTGAAATTTTCATTAATTCTATTTTAGATTCATGGATTAAGGGTTGTGGGGTATAAGAAGAATATTGACTCCAAGCCTCATGCAGAAGATAATTGGGATGAAGAGGAGGATGACGACCTAGATATTGATATCGAATTGGATGGTGAAGTTCAAGATGACAAGGGGAATTCTCACAGGAACATGGCAATGGATTTGGCTGGAGATTCTGAAATGACTGCTTTCTTAGCCTCTGACTGGGAAGAAGATGGCATGGCATCTTTAAGGAGTCAAGTCCAGCCATTGTCTGCCACTCATGCACCAAAGGGTCGTTCAAGGGTTTATGTGTGGGGTTTGAATGACAAGGACCAGTTGGGAGGATTGAAGGGGTCCAAAGTAAAAACTCCTATACTCTCAGATGTATTGTCCAGTCTTCGGCCTACACATATTGCTGGAGGATCCAAGTCATTGTTTGTCGTTTCCCATGAAGGAAAAGTAAGTTCCTAACTCAAATTCCAAAGTTTCTCTATATCATAAATTGTCCCTTATAATAGGTATGGTTGTGATGTCATGCTAATGATTCATTCATATTTTGTGTGAGAGTGGAAGAGACTAAATGCTCCCTTTCCCTAACTATGTATGCTAAGTTTATCTTGCATAACTGATATTAATTCACAACTGCGTTGCATATACTCTTCTGGATTGAAGTATATCATGGGATTTAATAGTTATTTCAGGAAGGCAACCAACTACCAAGGTCATTTGCCCCATTAAGGATAGGTGGTGAACTGGTTAGAGGTGGAAATTATTCAGGGAACAGAGAAAGGTTGGAAGGGAAACCTGGCATTAGCCTACTCTTAACTAAAAGTGCCTAGGGGTACTCAGTTTAAGCATATCATCTGATGAACGATGAACTGAATTGATGTGCAAATGAAGTTAGAGGTGGCTGTTATCGTTGAAAGAGGTTACCTTACCTTCTAAGTGGTTCATGAAAATGTTCATTCCTCTGGTATTTTCATAATTTTTTATAAAAAATATGGGTTAATTTTGAAACAAAGGGCTCTCCAATCTTTTTATTGGCATTAGTTACCGTAAACTTTATTTTAAAGAAATTGGTTTGCTTGTTTGGTGTATCAAAAAGATTTTAAAAATACATATCTTAAATAGAGGTGGGTCAAATCCACTTTTTCCTCTAATCTGAATTCCAAATCGAATCCAACTAAGATTTGAATCGAATCCCAAATCTACCTTTCCACAGTATTTCCTAAATAAACATTATCTTTGTTTATGAACATTGTGATGGCAGGCAATGTTTCCTTTTCAAATAAATATCATGCAAAGTAAAAGTGAATGTATGATTTTGAAGTTATTTCTTAAAAATCAATTTTTAAGAAAACATTTACAAACTAATATATACCTTAAAATGCCACCCAGAAAGAAAATTTAGATGGAGGCCGTAAAACATAAGCCAAAATAACACTAGTCTCTTTCATCATATTCATGATCTTTAGATTAGAACATACATCTATCAACCACTTTCATGGGCATCACTATGCAGTAAGTGTTTGTTATATCTGCAATTTAATAAGCAACATAACACTGTAAAAAATGTAAATCGAATTTGACTATATTATTAATATTTATTGCCGAAAAACCAAAACAAATTAACTCATTCAGGATACACTAATGTGTTGCTGACAAAATTATGCATTTTTCATTTTGTTCCAATCAACACATAGAACAAAAGAAATTTCACTAGGTATATGATCACTCAGTTGTTGATGAGGAAATTAACAAATAGTAGAACGTGTCTTAGTAAATGCATATTGACTGAAAGCAAACTTTCACATATCAGAACATGCATAAAAAACTCTTAAAAAAATTAATAATTTACGAAGAATTATTTAACATAGGTTAGCATCATCAACCATGGAACACCAAAATCTTGTATCACATATTCAGTCACAAACTGCCACACACACAAATAATATTTAATGGCAATATTTTAATATGATTCATAAAATGATAATAAACACAGGTAAATGTAAACATTACACACTCAGAAAGTTTTACACAATGACATCTTAATTTTTATTTAGACATATTAGCATTAGCACTCGTTCTGGATCTAATCTGCTACACTTGTGATCACATATCAGACCAGCACTGCTTTCAGATGCAACTGTTGCAGCAGGAGTGCAAAGAAATTGCCTGCTTAAAACTTTTAAGCTAGGGTAGGCCGTTGTATTCTTCCAGTATGCCAAAGGCTCAATTTGAGGAGAGAGAAGTCCCTCTCTCAAGTATGCATTGAATTCTTCCTCTTCTTTGAAGCATGTTGATATAGATGAGTGCTTCATAATTTTAGAGTCATGGGCCCACATACAATGCTTACTAGCACTATCATTGGGCTCTCTCTCATCTATTGTCTGCTGAAAAAATAGCTCGATGAAATTTTTCGAGGAAAATAATAATTTACTTCACTAATGAACAATACCCGACTACAGACTTTAAAAACTATGCATTTTTTAGGATATTCAAGATTAAAATTAATTTTTAGAACAGAAGTTTGATAAAGAAATAAATTTAAAGGGGTATGATATTATTCCTTCCATCAATGAAGTATTTAGTTTTTAGAATACCCACCTTATCATTTTCTTTAGTTGTTAATTGCTTCATTCTCTGCGAAAGTTTGGATATGGCTTGGTTGAAATTATCAGTAGATTTGAAGCAGCTTCCCTTCAATTGAGGATCAAGAAGAGTAGAAGTAGTATATACCTCATTGGTTTCCAGATCACTGTATCTTACTTTCAGAGAAGACAGGAGTTTTTTTTTAACTCCAATGCTTGCGTGTAGTTTCCATTCCTAATACCTTCAACTGTGCTCTTCACTATAGGAATGATTTCCGAGGCTGTGACATGTTCACAACTCACAGTGTTTGTGGCCTCATGGAATATTTTCATCAGCTGTGTTACTTCATTCATTAAATCCCACTGGGACTTTGTAAGCTCAGATGGAGATTTAGTTTCAGCTGCAGCAAGCGTCACTGCATTCCTTTGCTCCAGTAATTGATTGAACATGAAATAAGTGGAATTCCACCTTGTAGGTTCATCTTGTATGACTTGGTGAACTTTTATGCTCAATTTTTCCGGGCATTTTTTAAGTGCATGAGTTGCCTGACAAGAGTGCTTGAAATGGCCTACAATCCGCCGAGCAGAACTTGCAAGATTATTTACTGCCTTTTGATTTAAAATCCCGTCTTTTATTGTCAGCTGGAAGGTATAAGCCAAACATGGCACGCCCTGATAAGGGGAGTTATTGACAGCCACAACTATGTTACTTCCATTGTCTCGAAGAACAAAAGACACTTTTTCAGCAGTGCCATTCTTATAGGGTTCGATCAAAAAGTTCCTTATGTTATCTGCATTATGTGAAACTTCTGGGAAAGGAACAACATCAAGGCAAAGATGTTTAAGATCATACATGTCACTCACAAAAATTGCAGTTAAGCTCAAATCAGCAGTGGAAGTCCATAAGTCAGTAGTGATTGACATGCTATTGGCAAAGTTCAAAAGAGCCTTAACCTCTCACATTGCTTCCTCATACAAGATAGGAATCACTGCAGTGGATAGATGATTTCTAGAAGGAATAGTATACCAAGGCTCAAGATAAACAAATAGAGCATGAAATCCTTTGTTCTCCACAATACTGAATGGCTGATTGTCCACACATATCAACCTCGCATTAAGTTTGGTAATCATTTCACCCCTATGGTTCCCGGGTTTAAATTTTTGGTAGTGGTAGAAATCCTCTTTTAATATTTGCTGATAGCATCACATTCTAATTTCTTAGTAACTGTTTGTTGCCTACAAAATGTAGTTTCGCTGTTTGGGGAATCTGAAGGGCTAACGTAACTGTTTGATGAGGAAGCAATTGAAGAACTTCCACAAGGGTCATCAACATCCTCTGCATTCAGTTCTTTAGTGATATCAATTAGTGAGCTTTTTACATTGTTCTTCACTTGCCTCTGCCTTTCAATTAGACCAACATGTTTTAAATGTTTCTTCATGGCTGTAGTTGTCATACTCTTGCCTCCTCTTGAAATACACGATCCACAATGCACACATTTTACATATGCTTTGTTGTTTTCACTGACAGTAAAATGTTTCCAAACCTCCGACATAACAATGTTATTTCACAAAAATATCCTCTAACGTTTTATCACAGACGTAACCACAACTTGTTCCAAGTTCTCGACTATCTTTCAGATACATATTCCAAATAATTTGACTAAATTTTAGAAAAATAATGTTTTCTTTAAGATATTATATGTTATTTATGTTTGCCCTTATTTAGCAGTAAAAAAAATGTCTATATTATTTGAAAATATCATATGTTGGTAACCCATATTAACACTAACGACTGCATTGTGCCTGTCATCTTATGGCCAATGGAGAACTATCTCCGCCTACGAGTTCACAAGCGAAATTCCTCATGCATTTATTACCTTTATTTTTTAGGGGGGGGGGGGGGGGGGGGGGGTAGGTGGTATCGAGAACCCATCTCTAATCTTAAATTTGAGGAAGTAATCACTTTTATAGGATTTTCCCTATTGGTTTAGTCTTATCAAAAAAATCTGTTTTTCAATTTTCACATCATTATCCCCATAAACATCAGTATACTTATTCTATCTGTACTCCAAAGTTATGATCCCATAATTACTGTGGCTTTCTAGGAGGTCCTCAAATTATTTACTCTTGGCTACTATTCTCGTACTTCTCACTTGTGAATATGGTATTGGATACATTATGGTAATTAGTCTCTATAAGCCAAATGCAATAAATATGTCATATGTTCCATCTATTTATCCTTTAAATTTCTGTTTATTTCCCACTTTAAAACTGATGTGTGTGCTGGTTGGAATTCTCTGATGTTGTAATGTTGTTTGTTTATGGTAGGGTATTTGATTTCTTTTGTGGAGAACAACCATATCTGTCTATAATGCAACTTTTCCTTTGTTTTACAAGTGTAATGTTAAATCCAAGTTGATGGAAATCAGTGTCCATTTAGTAATATCTTTTTTTTAATATGCCAATTTTCTGTGCTAGTGTTTACTCAAATGTATTTTTTGATCTATTTTTACCAAAATGGCTCCCATGTTTAGGACAGTTTTTTCACACCTAAAGTTGAAGTTGATATTTCATTCATCAACGCTTGTGAAATCCCTATTTTTTCCATAATTTTAGTCTCAGTTTCCAAACCGCATTCCTGGTGAGCAATTTCTTCTTGAGTTAAACGTTTTGGCATCCCTGAGCATTGATAGTGATAATCTATTGGGCTAATGTTTCCATGTTCACATTCTGCAGCCTTTTTTTTTTACTGCTAAAAAAAGATGACCCAAATCTCCATGAACTTCCCTGTGAAGGCTTCTGAGATGTCATAGTGTTTAAGATTGGTTTCTTCCAGGATATCTTCCATGTCTGTTTATATTCTAGGATTACAATTTTCTCAGTGTTGTGGTTGATGTCTTCATGCCAGATGACTTAACCAAAAGTACATTCTGCATCACTGGCATCACCCAAAAGTACTTACTACATTAACAAATGTCCTAGTAATATGGAGTCATATGGAAGACATCCATGAAGAACTATATTTTCAGTCATTAGACTCTTATTATGCAGTTTGAGGAACCATTCAGGATAATGGAGACATTTCTGTAGTAAACTATTGAGTAATCAGTTCCTGGAATATCATGTAGATTCTGAATACATAGCTCTTAAAAACAGTTATTACAAGGTTGTTTCTCCTTTTTTTTCTTCAGGTATTTTCTTGTGGGGAAGGAACAAATGGGCGCCTGGGGCTTGGTCATCGAAGTAATGTTGCAACACCTCGACAAATCACAGCATTGAATCAGTATGTTGTTTGCAAAGTAGCAGTCCATTCTGGAGGAAAGCATGCATTAGCCCTGACATTGGATGGAAAGGTTTGTTCCTAATATAAACTTAATGAAATATTTATACCTGGAACATGGTTGACAAATGGTTGCTTACCAACTAAAATGATTACTGTGGAACCTCGATCTATTGTTTTTCAAGGAGATAGATGAAAAAAATGATGAATGCGGAAAACAATCGTTTAATCTTTAGCAGGGCGTCCAACTAGTGGAAATTTACAGGAACTATTATTATTCTCGGGAACTGTACAGGGATCCACATCTTAAGACATGATGGCCTGATGGAGACAATCATCGAGGGAAAAGTGAATGGGAAGAATGGAAAAGGCAGGCCTCGTATGAGGTGTATGGAGCAAGTTGTGAAGGATGTAAAAGAGAGGAACTACGTCAATATGAAGAGGTTGGCCTATAGAAGAATCGAGTGGAGGGCTGCGTGAAACCAATCCTAGGATTGTTGATCGATGATTATATGCAGGGATTTTCCATCAAAGCTGAGAAAAGCAAAGAAATCTTTAAATTAATGACAATATTTCATGCATACACTAAATAAAATTGCCATTTCGGCACTCGGAAACGATAGTTCGGAGTTCTACTGATGTTCAGGAAAGAAAGAAGTGAAAACTTGATTATCCGGTTTAATTTCACTTTTATTTCTTATAGTGTTCCCAATTTACATAAAAAAACAATATATTATAATTTTCGCACATAATATGAGTTCACCCGATTGCGAATCCTTTTGGCTGTGACTATGTCATTGTATTCATATTTCCATAATACACTGACTTAGCATTCGTTAGTCTCATCGCCATCGCCTCCACTAATTTCCCTCCCCTACTTTCTTCCTACCTCCCATGATCTTGACAAATTGAGGTGTAAACAATGCCCTTATCTGTCGTATACTGGAAGCCCATTTCACTTTCTTCTCTCTATTGCCATTTTTTCTGCGTCATCATACTCATCAAGATTGTGCCATCTACACCCGGGTAGCAATTAATGCATTGTTGTCTATATCTACTCTCCTGTGTCGGCAGATTAATCACGAAGTTGCAAGGTTTAGAGTACAAGCTGCGATCTCAGGATCTTTCAAGTCGGACTGTGGGTGAAGGAATCCTCCCATCCCTTTGGGTTGAATTCAACCCCATGTGAGGCCACGGCAATAAAAGCACTTATGTGATACAGTACACTTATTGTTGGTAACATTTTATTTTTTACGATTGTTATCATTTCAAAAAAACTTAAAATCAATGTAGAATTTTCTTCCATCGTTCATTGTCTCATGCAAGAGTAGAGCAGATGGTGATGTAAAAATAACACATTCCTTTTGAGTGAGCAAGGATAAGAATTACATTTTATTAGGTGAATTTTAATGGCATAAAAAGGACCTAGGTACTTAAGCTCCACAATAATTAAAATATAATTATCCTCTAAGATTATTTTCTAAAGATCACGGAAAATATCAGCGATGGGTAAAAAAATCATGCTAGGATAATAGGAAATTTAATGTACAGTCACACGCAAAAGTAAATGTGAAGAACTTCTCGATTCGCCGCTTGGACCCCATTCGATAAAAATGGAAAATATTTCAATGTTGGCATAACGAAAGAAGACAGACGTGGTTGTCGGTCATACAGGATAGATGAGAAAGTAGCACAGAGTTGACGGACCCGAGCAGAAAGGATTAGTTGCGCGTGCGGCGTGTGCAATTGAACTGCGACCTTCGGAACTATTAAACTTCGACCAAAATCTTATACGGACAGAAGTTGGAGAAGAGACCCGTTTCCTCAAGACGCTATTGCAAATCGCCGACTGCGAGACGTGAATAGTAGTACTGGAAAAATAATTGCAAGATCGTCGTTCAGCGATATGGAACACCATTATGATGTTAAACATGTAATTAATATGTGCAACGATTTACTTATCTACTCATGAGATATATCTCCGTGTTTTTTCCAGTTTATTCATGGACGTCAAAAAAAAAATTTCAGTCAGTGATAGGAGATGACGTTTTTGCAATATGGGATTGATGGTAATGAGTAAATTAAACAAATATTAACAATGAAACCAGGAAATTTTACTGGGGTATTAAAATGAGAATAAATCCCAAGCTCAGACTTCCTTTAGAATAAAATTTGTTTTGAATTTTTCAATATTTTAAGGCATCTCCCTCAGCGTCTAGTACCACTGGAAGACGGGTTCGCATTAACAGAAAAAGACTTTCAAGTAATTGCAAACGACTTCCTAGGGAATTCCACATATCCCTCACGTGTGTCTCCAGATCTTCTTCTGCTCTGATATTATTAGCTGTTCTCTCCTGCGCCGTCCATCCCTATACATTTTCGATGAGATTGAGGTCTGGTGATCGTGCTGGCCAGTCAATCACATTAATTGGGCATAAATTTGGGTACTGGGCAAAATAATGACATACCACGTTGCCTCGGTGCACTGGTGAATTGTCATTCTGGTCAATATTTCTGATTTCAAGGGAAGTAAATGTTCTTCCAACTTTTCGGCATAATTTGCCGCTGTCAATATTTTTGGGGTTCTTACCAATGTCCCCGGACCAGCAGCTATTATTGCCCCCCCAAAAACTAATGTTAATTTGGCCAGAACTTCGTTGCCGAATGATGTTTTGTGGGTCATAGCTAGTGGACAATTTTAAATAAATTGTGCGTAACAATTTATTTAAAAAATCTATAAAAAAACTAATTGAAAATTAATGCATTTAATGAAAACGTTTTGCCATAAAGAATAATTTTTCATAAAGTATATAGTTCAGAATTGTGGGTGAATAAATTAACTAGACTTTGGGGCACTGATTAGAGCGGACGAAATATCACGTGTTTGTGGAGAGAGAGTGACAGAGAAAGAGAGAAAGGTATGAAGGAAGCGGTGGAAAGTAGAATGGTTGAGGAGTAATGGGAAATATTAGACAGTAGGAACAGTATACGCTAGGAGGATCGAGAAATCATGTATAGTAACAGAAATGATGGAGACATTTAGGAAAGAAGGAATTGGATCAAGGAAAACGCGGAACTGGGCAGAAAAGATATTAGGGAATAAATAATAGTTTTCGGAAAGAAACAGAAAGAAAGTGAGGGAAAAGTGGCGAAGCAATGCGGTGAGGTCTACAGGCTCTAGACAGGCAGAGGGATTGATGTCCTTTGTCCTAAGGCAGGAATTTCATCCGGCATCAAGGAATGGAAAACCATGCCGTGCTTAAATGACAATTCAGGGGGGTTACAGGTGGAACCTCAACAGATTCAGCTTAGGTGGAGAGAATAAGTGGAAGAACTCCATGAAATCAATGACAGGCATAAGAGCTTCGGAATAAAAGAGGATAGGTATGTAGATAAGAATGAACCAAGATTAAGGTTAATGGATAGTGAAGGCATTTCAGGAAACGTAGGCAGGAAGTGTTGTAGGCATTAATATCCCATCAGAATTATGAAAGAGCCTAGGTAACGATGGAAGGGAGAGATTTTTTGGGATTATTTGTCGGATATATAAAGAGTGCACTTTTGGAGACCTCCGCAGCATCCTAATCAGCTAATAGATCCTCCATGATTTCCTTCTCCATGAAAGCAAAGAAAACGCCGAAACGCATGCAAAACTTGCGGTCCATTTAGCCCCACAGCAAACGAACCATTTAGCACCACAGCAAGTTTTGGCAGTGAGAAAGGCACACAACAGAAATCCACGGGTTGATCCCCTGAACTCCATTTTTTTCCGAAAGAGCACTATCCACTTAAAATCTTTATGATTTACTCTTATGATTCACTTATCTTTATTTATCTTTCACTCATCTTTGATTATCTTTATGATTCACTTTTATGATTCACTTTTATGATTTCGTGTTCCAAAATTCACGACAAAAACTTCACAAAAACTCTCAGCAATCAAAAATTTCATAGCTCTAAATATTTTGAGTGATCACACGATAACAAACACCAGAACATAAATGTGATCGCATTGCCACAAATAGCGGAAAACGGCTGACGTTCCATTGCGATGCCAAAATCCGTCTACATTAAAAATTTCAACTCTCTAGCTGATCAAAAATGCGCGCAAATTCAAATTGAAGAAATCAATTGCGGTCCATTTAGCCCCACTCTCCCCTATCATGACTGCATGCTAGTTCTCTCTCAACAGATGCTGCTCCCCCAGCTCTCAGTTTCTCATGTTCTGAACAGCTTGTTGGATGGTTTCATCTTCCTCAGCAGTTGTGCAGCGGGGTCTACCGCTTCGAGGTCTACTTAAAAGTATCTCTGAATTTTTCTGTCGCGTCTCACCCATGTACGGACAGTATTCCGATGGTCTCCTAACATCATCACTACATTTTCCAAAGACCGGCCGGCAGCTACCATGACAACCATTAGCCCTCTCATGGAGGCTGAGGTTTCACCTCGATTCCCTCTCGGCATTATGAAGGAAGGACGAGTGACAGTTGAGGGATTTACGATGAAATTCATACTAGATATCTCCACGCTTAAAAATCAGGTGCGGCTAAAAGCAATGCATCGGTAAATTTGATCATACGGTCAGAGCCCATCTCAATATTTTTTGCTGGAGCTGGGAAAAATAAACATCCTTTAGGAAGAAAAATTAGCAATATTATAGCAGTAAAAGATCTGGGGGCACAAATGAGGGATGTGTGGAATTCCCTAAGACATCATCCGCGATTATTCGAATCTTTTTTGGTACAGGAAAATCCACCAAAAAGTACTGGACGCTGAGGTAGATGCTATAAAATATTGAAAATATTAAATAAAGTTGTCTTTATAAGTAAGCCTGAGATTTGGTTTTTCTTATTTTTTATAACCTAATATGTTTCCGAGTTCAATGAAAATGTTCGATTTATTTACTCATTACCAGCGTCACCATCATTTCGTATCACTTTATGGAATCTTTTATTGATATCTTTGAATGAACTAGACGACAAACATACAAACGGATGTATCTCGCTAACCAAACTGTAATTTCAAGCAGATTAGCCCTTTCGCCCGAAAGACGGGTAGCCCACACACGGATTTATTTCGTTTTCTTTCGACGTGTGGGTATATATCGCAAGCCCCCAAAAACCCACTCCCTTGAATGCGAAATTCTGGAACTTTTTTAAATACCTCCCTAATGTTTTCATGAATTTTTATTAGAATATGGCATATTTATGTAACCAGGGTAAATTTAATTGACAATTTAAGGGTTTAAATAACATGCTTAAATTCATAATGGCGTATCATAGACTACATGCCGTGCAGTGTGTAGCTGCTTCTTTTCACCTCTCAACTAGACTATTCTCTCTAGTTCCTTGGAGAATCGGAAGCGTCTTCCTCCACTGCTTCCCGCATAAGATTTCTCGAAGGTTAGATGAGTTTGGGAGGCAGCAGTTAAATTGCACGCGCCGTGAGCTACAAAATTTTTCCCTTCGCTTCATCAACGCGCCCCTTCACCTCCGCTCTCTTCTTTATCCTGTGATACGGAATACTGCGCCCATCTTCTTGCGTTCTACCAACATTACAATATTTATTTAGGCTATTGAATGGGGTCTGGAGCGGTGGCGCTGCAAAGCAATGCACATTTACTTTTGCGTGTGACTGTACATCAGCACCAGTTCTTGGCAAAAATAAATCCATATTATTTCTAAGTTTCAACAAAATACTCGAAAAATTATGGATTTTATATCTAAAGTGGATATGGAGTCGATTATCCTGAAGTAAAGTAAGTAATAATTTGAGAAGAAAAAGTAAGAACTTGTAATCAGGTGACAAAATGTGAAAGAAACATGTACCTACTAAGTATAAGGGAAAATAGGGTATGTAAAGATGGAGAAAACAGTAAATGGAAATAGCAACGAATACCCCGCAATGTTTAGGCTATACTGTGATCAGATTCACGATAGTGGCATGACAGAGATGCACGGGTTACTGAAATCGACTAAATTTCAGTGATGCTTAGTCATGCCCTCTTGCCTTTGGTCAGTTGCATGACTTTGCCCATCCCCACAAGTTTAGCCTTCCACAGGACTACATAGTATAGTTACCGAGATATTGGAAAACTTTTATACTGAGTGGCATAATAATGTGGAATGCATTAAAAGAAATATGATTATGCATATGTCCAGCAGGAAATTCTCACATAATGAGGCAAATGTAGGTTTGCACTAGGCGTTTTCTATGGTGTGTTTTTAAATTATGAATGACTCCTAAGTCAAGAGGCTGGACCGTACTAGTACAGTTTTTCGAAAATCGTACCTCTTTAACATTTCTGAGAAAGGATGTATCTTTGGGATGTGCCACCCAGTTATCCACTAAAAGGATGATTTTTCTGCCCTGTCCACCCATTTGAGTACCTAATAAATGGAGGAATGAACTAAAAATCTCTGTTGTCATCCACACGTCCATTTGTGTTGTATTTCGCCGGCAATTTTTTGACGTTCCTGAAGAACCTTGGCTTTGGTGATTTCCCAATCACCATCGGCACTTGTTTGTCACTTCCATCACTGTTGACACAAAGTAAAACAGTCTGTCTTTGGAATGTTTCCCACCATGGCAGCATTCTCCTTTATACGCCAAGGTTCTATCGGGAAGCACACTGAAGAATAATCCAGTCTCATCTGCATTGTACCCATTGGGTTGTATCCCTCCAGAAGTGACTGTAGACTTTCCAGCCATGCATCAGTACTTTCTACACTTACCGCAGCACTCTCTCCCACCAGCTTCTTATACACAAGACCATGACAATCTTTAAAACGACTTATCCAGCCATTGGACATGCTAAAATCATCAATGTTCAGCTGGTTGGCTATAATTTTTGCTTTTTCACTGAAAGTAACTCCATCAACTGGTATGTTGGACGTCCATGACTGCTGGTACCAAGCGAAGAGCACCGTTTCCATTTTCGAAAATGTCGATTTCCTGGCAGCTTTTCTCTTCTAGGACACATTACCACATTTATCTATTTGCTCTCCGATCTCGTCCTTTTTTGCAAATATTGAATTTAATGTGCTTTCCGACAACCTGAGGCATTTTGCTATGTTCACAATTTCTCCCTTGGATTCTTTTCTACTTCTACTATTTTGAGACGATGTCGCAGTTCTAACTTTCTCCTTTGGATGAGCCATGATCCGAAGAAAAAGTAAATGAAACTTATAAACAAACACAAACTGACAGCAGTAAGTGAATGAAAACAATGGAACAACTTTGAGAATGACACTATCGCCGACACTGAGTTGACTACAAAGTGCGCATCGTGACTGTATGACTGTATCTCCTCTTTTCGTCTTAAGAAATGGCAGCACAAATAAAGCAATGTAAATTCTTAGTTTTATTTTTTTTTTCAAATGAAGTATGCGGGAATTGTTATGGCGGGACTGTGAATGTGGAATGTGGTGTGGACTGAACGGACTGTGAATATTCAAACGATCGTTGCAGGAAAATGATACTTCGGAGAACATTGTATGTGGGAATAAATTATCTACATGGAGCTTCATACGGGACTAAGAATGGTGAATGATAGTTGCGGGAAAACGATCCTTGTGGGAACGATCGATCAAGGTTCCACTGTAATTTATTGCATGTGGACTTGCACTGCAAATAGCAAATCTTCAAAAATTTTCATAAGTTTGTCTCTTACCCTCTTCATGTTTGCTTTTTGAATTGCTACTCAGCCCTACTGTCCGTTGCAAAATTCCGTCACCCGAGTTTGAAGACTAATATCTAGAAAACGGCTCAATGGATTTTAAAATAAAATACATCAAATTAAAGCGTGTTTATTTTTGCGTTTTGTGATGGTGTACACATTTTTTCACCAATTCTATTAATTTCAGGATGTGCTTAGAAACGGAATTTTAGCGCATTTTTCCGGGTACCGGACGGTTGCATCGCATTTACGGCTTCGTAGTAACAACACGGATCGAGATATTAAAATTTCCTTTTCACAGATTGTAGCAAAGATCTTTCTTAGTAGTTACTGTAAGTTTCATATTATTTAATGCATTAGTATTTTAGTTGTTGTTGAAAAAGTAAGACTACGTTATTTTCCGTTCCGCGCATCCCTGAAGATCGCCGTTTGGACCCTCTTCTTGCTCTCGAACTCATCGCCACTAATCCACTAATAAAACCTTAAAGGAATTTGTTGGTTAATCAGTATTGATTAACATTTATTTTGGAAAAAGAGCGCGCTGAGCAGCCAGGAATATGGCCCGGAAGAGAAAGTGAGAGGCGCGCAGTGTTGCCCAGTCAGAGGTTTGTCCGTAAGGCGCGCAAGGATTTGCCCACTGGGGAATTTGCCCACTGCCCATTTTCCAGCAAGGGAAAACCAGTTGCCCTGTTACTTTGTATGAGTCATTAGAACTTGATAAATAGTGGCAGAAAGGGTCATTTTTAAGAATGGTCATCAGTGTCATTTTAGAACTGTTGAAACCAACCGATGCCTCCTCGAGCCAAATTTTCGGAGATGGAGTTGAGGATGGTTTTAAGCGCTATTTGTTTCTTTCGTCGAGAAGCCGAGAAATCGGTTTTATTCTGGTGAGTACAGTATGTTACTATAGTAACATGTTTACATGCGATGTAGTTATTTCCCTCTTGCAGTGCACCATTCCTTGCGCGCCTTACGGACAAACCTCTGACTGGGCAACACTGCGCGCCTCTCACTTTCTCTTCCGGGCCATATTCCTGGCTGCTCAGCGCGCTCTTTTTCCAAAATAAATGTTAATCAATACTGATTAACCAACAAATTCCTTTAAGGTTTTATTAGTGGATTAGTGGCGATGAGTTCGAGAGCAAGAAGAGGGTCCAAACGGCGATCTTCAGGGATGCGCGGAACGGAAAATAACGTAATCTTACTTTTTCAACAACAACTAAAATACTAATGCACTAAATAATATGAAACTTACAGTGACTACTAAGAAAGATCTTTGCTACAATCTGTGAAAAGGAAATTTTAATATCTCGATCCGTGTTGTTACTACGAAGCCGTAAATGCGATGCAACCGTCCGGTACCCGGAAAAATGCGCTAAGATTCCGTTTCTAAGCACATCCTGAAATTAATAGAATTGGCGAAAAAATGTGTACACCATCACGAAACGCAAAAATAAACACGCTTTAATTTGATGTATTTTATTTTAAAATCCATTGAGCCGTTTTCTAGATATTAGTCTTCAAACTCGGGTGACAGAATTTTGCAACGGACAGTAGTTAGGAATTGTTTCTATTGTAATGACAGTTGTGAGATATGTCATTGTTTTTATGGGCTTCATAATATGTCTGTAGTTTCAGTTCCTGGAGTTTCAGTAGTGGCTGAAGAATAATAATAAACAATTTTTACAGTGGTATTTTTTCCTTTATAGTCTGTGGATATCTTAGCCTCTATTGGTGAAACTGGTGGTCTTTTGTTTTGTAGGTGTTTTCATGGGGGGAAGGAGATGATGGTAAACTTGGCCATGGAAGCTGTCTTTCAGTCCATTCTCCTCGCATGATTGAAGCACTGAGAACCAAAAGAATTCGAGATATAGCTTGTGGCTCATCTCATTCTGCAGCTGTGACAGCATCTGGAGAACTATATACCTGGGGGCTTGGAGAATATGGCCGGCTAGGTCATGGAGATTTAGTTTCTCAGCACAGACCCAAGAGAGTCCGAGCTTTGGCTGGTCTACGGGTTATTCAGGTATTATACTTCATGGGCAAATCTAAAAAAATCGAAAATCCCATTTAGGCAAGTTATTTAATACCCATATTCTGTAGATGGGCATCACCTGCATCTTCAGTGAATCTTAATTTTAATTACTTAGTACAGATTATCAATTACCCTATACCATTTACTTGCCCATATTGGTTCCGTTGGTTAATAAACTACTACTACTATTAATCCAAAGTAGCAGTAAACCATTTTTCATTATATCTGTTAACTGTTCATGTACATTCCAAATCCATTTATATTGGCGTCATTTTGTTTACAGGTGGCATGTGGATCCAGAGATGCTCAAACTCTGGCTTTGACATTGGATGGTAGTGTATTTTCCTGGGGTGATGGTGATTTTGGCAAACTGGGAAGAGGAGGAAGTGAGGGTTGCACATTGCCTCGCAATGTCGAGCGCTTAAATGGACAGGGTGTGATTCAGGTTGAATGTGGAGCACAGTTCTCTTTGGCTCTCACTGAAGCAGGTGAGGTGTGGACCTGGGGGAAAGGTGACTACTTCCGTCTGGGTCATGGAATCGACAGGCATGCTCGAAGGCCAACTAAGGTTGAAGGAGCGTTACTTGGTCGTCGAGTTGTGCAAGTAGCTGTGGGGGCCCTGCATTGTCTTGCTGTTACGGATGATGGACAGGTAAAGGAAGACAAAAATAATTTTATTATGGCTTGTTTTAAATGAAAATACCATGTGTTTATACTTTCATGGCATAAACTCTGTATGTGTAGGTATTTGCATGGGGAGACAATGATCATGGTCAGCAAGGTAATGGCACCACTGCTGTCAACCGTCGTCCTGCCCCCGTTCGTGGGCTGGAAGGTGTCAAAATCAATCGAGTTGCATGTGGATCATCACACTCCATTGCGTGGACTGTGGAGGAAGATGTTCCTGAATCAGGCAGAGCTGCAACATCATCTGATGCATTAGTGCCTCACTCCATTAGAACTCCTTATACAGAATTTGTCCCACCATCACGAGACCCAGTTGCATTTGCTGTAGAGCGTGATCCACTGGGCTCGGCAATGCTGGGAATGGCTGTAATGGCATCTGATGATGATGGTAAGTCAAAATAGATTATTGTAAAGCATATCTCTATTAAAAAACTTTAAAATCTAAATTTCTCAAAATTACCTCATGCACACATGAATAATCTGGCCACAGTGGGTATATCAGTAGCTCTCCACCAACCTGAAACCAAATGATTTTGAGTTCAAATCAACTCAAGTGCAGATGTCATATTTGATGAAAGACTAAGGCCCTTAATACACTAGGCCGCAGCCAGCCGTATCACCGGTGACACTGCTTGTCATTGGGAATTGATTGTTATGGAGCCTATTAGATTAGGGCAGCTGGTGGCATCACCACAAACTGGCTGCTGACTGGCTGCCATGCCCTGTGACCAGGTTGGCAGTCACTGGTGGCGGAGAGTCGTGGCGGGGCATAGTATCATACTGAGCCTATTACACTGGCAGCCAGGTGGCACCACCAGTCCCGCCACCACTCGGTTTGGCCACCACGTGGTCAGTCTACTGTGCACTAGTGATGAGAGAACATGTCGAACAACAAGTATACATACCTGCTCCTCCTTATACTTTTAATGAAAAGGAGAAGGCGAAGGGAGAAAAAGATGCATGTGCACCCTATGCTATCGTTAAGGGAATCTGACGGTTGTACTATACCCTTTTTGATGAACTGTGTTCAGATGAAAACAAGTTTTTTATTTACTTAAGAATGTCTAAATCGTCTTTCTTTTAGTTATTGTCGTTAATAAAGGTTCATAAATAAGGGTTCATGGAACTACTGTACGACCAAACAACGAGTGATTGGCTGCGCCGATAGTTGCCCTGCACTTGTCACCGACTGAGTCAACGGTGGCGCAACTGGTTGCACCGGCTGGCAGCCTAGTCTAATATGGGCCTAAGTTGAGGTCAGAGAGTTCAATATAACCCCAGCAGTTATAAGATCATCCTTCATCATTTAACTTTGCTACTAGCAATAGATTGTGCAATTGACTGCAGCCCTCCATTTCTCTCTAACAAATGATAATTCTCTAATATCTCGATAGCTCTGCTTTCGTACACTCCTCTATATCTTGTGTTTGGTTGTGCTTCTATTTGTTCCCCATGTGACCTTGTTTGACTGTAAAAAATCAGTTATGAGGTTCTTCAAATCAAATTTCTTCAAAGTAGTTTCTTCTTCTGTTCTTTCTTTAAAGGAGCAGCCTTATCATGTTCTACTTCTGTACATTTTTCCTTGATACTTATTTTATCCTCTATACTCATTTCCAGCCAAATAAGGCAGTAGGTTCCTTGTGTGTACCTATAATCTAAATCTTTATTTTTTATATTTTAACCAGAATTGTAATATAGTTATTATGATTGAATATATTGTATTTAAGGATTTAGGTAAAATCCTGTTTTCTTCATGAAGGACTACTTGTCAAACTTTGTCAAAACCAAACTGCAAATCCATGCCTGCTCAGTGTTCCTCCTCTATATTCCTCTGGTTTTTTTGATTTTTCAGGAGCTGGAGCAACAAACACTCCATCCGCTGGTGCATCAACTGGAACCCAGTCTCATGGTTCCTCTTCCACACTTAATGCATCCAATGTTAATCTATCAAGACCATCCCTTTCAAAGATGATCATAAGTCTTAAAACTGACTCAGCAAAGCAGGTCGCTCTTCAGCATGTATTAGATGCTCTACAGGTTAGTGCTCCATATAATTTCCCAATAAAACAAAAGAAAGGTGAAATAGAAATTATGATAATCTCCCTCGTTGTTATTCCTCTACATTACAGGTTCTATTTGCCCGGGATGCAGTTGTTGCCATATTGTCTGCACATATTGATGCTAGCAACATACCGCACAACCCTCCTTCCAAGGTGGCCAGCAATCCAACCAGGAGAGCATCGAATGCTGATGCCCAAGGGCAACCAGTTCAACCCATTGATACATCCCCAGAGGAGCCAGATTCCTTGGTGAGTGTTGTTGGTCCTGAGATCCTTGGAGAGGAGGACCTGGCACAGGGAGGAGGGGAAGCGCCAGCCTCGGAAACGGAGGGAGCGGCTGGAGATGGGGAAGGAGCTGTAGGGGTGGCCTTGAGTCCCCATTATTCCACAACTCCTGAGAGTGAGGAAGCTGGAATGGCAGCCTCTGTCGATCAGATGAATGCTGCTGCAGCTGCAAGCCCGCTGTCTGTTTTTCCCTCTTTGATCTCCAGTGCAACTTCACATTCATCTGCAGGAAGCAGAAGAGGATCTAAACCTATAAGTAGCAGTTTGGTCAATGCTGTACCCTCTTCACTGGTTACACAGGTGAGGCGGACGTATGCCTAGTTAGTAATAAACAATGCTAGTGTCTAAACTTTATCTTTGAACTTTTGGTAGAAATCACGGAATAGCCCAATTGATTGAATATGTGAAGATAGCCATAGGCTCTCAACAGAGGCCAGTTCTTGTATGTGTGGAGTGCTCTGCATTTTAACATGTTGTGTACGGATAGCGAGAATTCTCGTCATTTAAATCCCATCCGTTGGGGAAGGATTAGGAGAATTCTCATCATTTAGGTGCATCATGGTAAAGTTTTAAATTGTGTTATTTATGTATATGGTGAATATTTTTCACTTGGCTTATGTTATTTATTAAGAATAATCGTAATGTAATATTTGATAATCTGAAGTAATTTCTTTAATTTTAGCCATTTAACTCTATTTAAATCTCAATCTGGTGTTCTGTGATGGCACGTAACTTTAATTCCATCAACTTGAAAGTTAATCGTCTTCCCTCTTCTTTTCGGAGGTTAGATTTCTTTCACGGCTTCCTTGGTCACCCCACCTCCTTGCCTCATTGTTTACGGAATGTTTCTCCACATGACCCTAGCTTAGCCAGCAGCAAGGAACCGTATCTCTATCGCAGCGAGGACCATATCTGTATTGCCTCACCTTTAAGTTCCTCTCACAGCAGATGGAATGAACTCTCAACTCTGCTCTATCAACATAAACATTCATTATGTAAAGAATGAGGGGGCCAATAATGAATCGCTCATTGTTCTTTTACGGCTATGGTTAGTTCCTTCTCTCGATGAGTCTTGAGCAGTTTGTTTCTTTGAGTCCCAGTGAATTGTGATTTTGGTATAGGGTTTGTCTTGTAAGAGGGTTTGCTTTACCCATGTTAATTGAAATATTCAGTGCAATGGCATTGCATAGGAAAGACAGTGCTTTGCGCGAGGAAGAAATTTTGTTAGATCTGTGTGCTGATGATTTATCAGATGTGCCATTACAATATGATGAAGATAGTGACGAGAGCTGAAGTGATTCCGATATTGTAGTGAAGGTCAGAAATAGAAAATCCACTCCTCTCTTGATAAGTGAAAGTGACTCTGCTAAGAGCGCAAATGAAGACAAGACTTCACCTGGAATCTCTAATACATGGGATAATAGATTCTAAGAGGGATTTAGAGCAAATTTTGGGCCAACCTGGAGTAAAATGTGTACCAGAAAATTCTACTAGTGTACTTGATGTAGACTCACTGTTTATTGTCGTTGACTAGTACAAAATGATGTGCATTCGTTCAAATCTGTATTACCATCAAAACCAACATAAATACAAAGAATCATCAAAAAACAGGAAAGTGGTCTGACGTAACCATTACTGAAATGAAAAAATTCTTTGTTATTTTGATTCTCATGGGGCAAGTGAGGAAAGATTAATTGAAGGAGTATTGGAGCACTGATCCTTTAATTGCAACGAATATATTTAGAGAATTACTGACGAGAAAAAAATTTGAACAGGTTTGGAAAGTGTGGCACTTCAGTAGTAATGAGAAAATTTTTGACGCGATGGACAGACTATACAAAATGAGACCCCTCTTGGAATACTTAATTGAAAATTTTCAAAATGTATATAAACCAAAGCAGGAGCTATCTCTTGATGAAGCAATGATTCCATGGAGAGGAAGATCAAACATTAAGACCTATAATCCAGCAAAAACCTTAAAGTATGGCTTACTAGTTCGTATAGTTTGTGAAAGTGAATTTGGCTACATTAGTAATTTAGAAATACATATATTCAGCCAAGGGAAAAAATTAGAACAAACCTTCCTTTTGTCTTTTGAAGCCTCATCTCAATCTTTGGCATCACGTATATCAAGATGATAATTATTGCAACAGCGTGACAATAGCAGAACTGCTCTTTGATAATAAAATTAGAGTTTGTGGAACCATCAGACCAAATAGAGGGCTCCCTGCCACATTGAAGAGTGAGGAGAAAACATTGAAAAAAGGAAAGTGCACGTTTTCTCGCGAAGGTGAAGTGTTACTTGTAGTGTGGAAAGGCAAAAGAGAGGTGAGAATGATTAGCATTATTCACAGCGCTAAGATGGGAAATACAAAGCTGAAAGATAGGATCACAGGAATTCCAATCAAAAAACCTTACTGTATTTTGAAATACAATTAGTGTATGAAAGGCATAGACAGGGCAGATATGTATTTATCGTATTATACAATCTTGAGAAAAACAATGAAATGGTTGAAGAAAGTAGTCCAGTGGCTAATAAACTGTGCTCTTTTTAATGCTTGTAGAGTTTATAAAACACTAAATGAATCAAATAGCATTCGATTCAAAGGCTTTCTGCTCCAGACCGCCAAAGAGTGGGCAGTGAGTAGAGAGGAGCCAGATGAGCCATCCTCGGACGAGGACAGAGATAATAAGCCGACAGAGGGTGCTCCTTCGAGAGATCACCCACATCATCTCTCAAGAGACCTAGGTAAACATCATATCATCTAGGTAAGACATCATATCGTCCCTATCGTGGGAAAGGGGAAGAAGAAATACCACTCTCGAAGATTCAAAGTGTGTGGTTACAGAAAAATTAGGAAGGAGACGAGGTATGTGTGCTCAACTTGCAGTGTTCCACTCCACAAAGGAAAATTTTTTTATGGAGTATCAGACAAAGAGGAATTACTAAGACTTCCTGTGAGTATTATTTTCCAAATCCCATTAAAAAAATTTAATTTTTAAATTTAGTTACAGCATTTTTACTGATGCAAATAATTTTCAAACAGGGAGGTTTAAAAATCCACCGGAACAGAGGGTTAAAATGCATTTAAATACCTTAGTATGCAACATGTTAAGATCAAAATTTTTTTATTTACTTTAATTGTTGATCATTTTAATGCCATAAATCTTGTGTGTAGTTCCTTTTTAAGACGAAGCCCGTGGGGAAAAATTGAGGGTCCAAAAATGCGTGAGCAAAACCATTTAGGTCTCTGTTTTAAAATGTTTCATGTGACTGTTTTATGGATATTTTTAGTCTTCAGAAATAGTACTTAAGTATCTGATAATTTCTGGATTTGATTATATTAATTTCTAATATAATTTATGTTCTTATTACTATTGTTTTGCAAGTTAAGGTTGAGGAGAACTTAGTGCTGTAGGAGTGAGTCAAAAAAAGTTGCAACTTAACTAGAATTTTTTTTCTGCTTTTGTACCTTTTCATCAGTTGCACAGACCAATATTTACCACATTAAACTTTTTTGGGATTAAAATTTTTAATTCCAGTTGAAAGAATTACCACCTGAAACAATAAGTTTTGTACCTTTATGTAACTCTCATTACATTTGGTACCCTGGGTAAGGCAGTCCACATAAAACTCAGGCAAAGTCATTTAAAAATTGACTGAAATTCTCCTACTGTTATCAGTCATGTTGCACCACTGCTCAGTATTAATATGCTCTAGTTATCTCCACGTCAAGCTAGAGTTAAAAATAATATATTACCCCTTTTACAAGAATGCATCCTTGATTCATTGCACAATTCGTTCGATCATGAATTTTCAAAGTGCTCTCAGAGCTTAAGCTGACTATGGCATTATTTTAAATGTGCTGTAAACAGTGAAGCCTCCTAGTTAAAGATGATTTAGGTGCACATAGGAAATACTTTAAAAAGTGAATGTGGTCTCTGCCAAAAAAACTTTCATAATCTGAAACTTCAACCAATGAATTTAAAAAAAAATATAAATAAAATTGTTGTGCACAACATATTCATAACTTAAATAAATTATGAGATGTATTAGAGATGACCTTTTTGTTTTTTAGTCTCCACCTTTCAAACATAGTATTGTTATGGTCCGTGACCATCACAGTCTTTTTTTTGTCCCCCCCCCTTTTTCATGTCTCCGTCCCATCAATAACTGAGTCGAAGGGGGACGCCCAGGGAGAATTCGGCGACATTTGGGGAAGTGACTTCACCAGGTGACTCCAAGTTCGATCCCGGTGTAATGACCATTCCCTCCCATGTGACCGGCAGCTCCCACTTCCTACCTCAAGGGGTATAAGTAGGCCCTCAGAGGAATGAGCAAGGGGAGAGTCGAAATCATGTGAGAGGAGACTCCAAAATTGAGTGAGAGAAGGAGTGCAAATCGAGCTGGAGAGCATAAAGACTAACGAGCGGCAGAAGTGGTGGTAAAACTAGAGGCCCGAAGACCCACAAGTACGGCTGTGCAATACCACGATATATCGTCGACGATACTTGATATGCACTTGATATCGGGATTCAATATTTTGAAACGTGATATCACGATATGTCGATATCCGATATGTCGATATCCCGATATGTCGATATCCCGATATGTCGATATCCCGATATGTCGATATCCGATATCCTGATATGTCAATATCCTGATATATTTCCCAACAACCCCTTGGAATGTGAATGGTGTTCATTAACATACCCTAAATCCCATGTTTGGTGAGAATTCACCCCCTGCCACACACCTTTATGGTGGTTGCAGGGTATTATGTAGATGTATTGCAATATGTTGATATCATGATATGTCGCCATTCCGATATGTCGATAATCCGATTGCCGATATCTCAATATGTCCATATCACAATATTTCCTATTTGTATCACGAAACAGATATATCGGCGAATCCGCATTATCAGAATGATATTGTAGTGCGATATTCAAAACAGCATATCACACAGCCCTACCCACAAGAGACATATTGGCCTACAATTGGCAGGAGGTGAGAATGGGAATTTTGGGGAAGACTTACGGTCCTAGGTTAGAGGAGACAAGGGCTGCAGAACAATTACAGAGCTGACCGGGGCCGTTAGTCATCCCTGCAAAGGCTTCAGGATGTCTCCGGCTGGGATACGTTGTAAGATCCTACCCCAGTTACCTCCCCTCCTTGCAATCAGTGTAGTGAATGATCAGTGGGCCTAGCCGGAAGGCCAAAGAAAAGGCCTCCCCTCTTTGCCTGCCACTCTCGGGTGGTCTAGTACCAAATTAACCCTATTGTACCCAATTTTATTACAGAGACTGTGTCACCCCAGTATTTATTTGTGTTAAAAAAAGGGCACTATGCATTTCTCTATCAAATGTCATGTGTAAAAGAGGAGGAGACTTGCTGAGAGTATGATTTTTATTTTGATGAGATATTTCTTTTGTAATATTTTGGAAGGGGAAATAGTTAAAAGAGTATTGTTCAAAGGGGTATTATTGTGCCATGGTACTAGGATTTGTTAATCTATATTCTTTTGTAATTAGTTGATGGAACAATATATATTTTGTGGACACTTGAAATAGTCTGTTGGTCTATCCCCCATGCCTGATGCCAACCCCTCCCTCCTAGTTTCGGTTAATGCTATTTTGAATGATTAGAACATGTGTCAAGGAACCCTCCAAATCCTTTTGAAACTTTCTTCAAAGGGGAGAAATTACTCTCTCGATACAGGAAGGTGAACCCCGATCAGTTCTTTCACCCTGCGTTTCCCACTCATGGGAAGCAGCTTTAAGTTCCTTCAAAGGACAGTCCGTGCCTCAGCACTTATCCGGGTGAGTGGAGGAGCACTTGGATTTGTTACAGTATCTTAGGGTTTCCTACACTGCCTTACAGTTTTCTGTTTGGAGGAGGGCATCAAGCATTGTTGGCATTGTTGTGTGCACAGTCTGATAAGTCTGCTAATGTTTCAATGCATGTGTCGCACATCATCTTCAAGACTGAGTGTCATGCATAATTGAAAACATCTGGTATATATAATAGATGTTTTCAGTTTACCAAGGCTAATACTCTTGGTCATCAATAAGGTTACTCCTGATGGTCAATTTTTCCTGCTTTTCTGCCCTCTGCAATCCACCTTATGATAGGTATCCAATATCCTGATTGAAGTTATTTTCTGTAAACACAAGGGAGAAAAAATACTTTGCTGGTCCACAGGATAGAATTTTTATTGCGACCGGTTTTGATACAGCGTGTCACCATCTGGCCAGATGATGATACGCTGTATCAAAACCGGTCGCAATAAAAATTCTATCCTGTGGACCAGCAAAGTATTTTTTCTCTCTTGTGTTCATCATGAAGGAGTTCCACAAAGTAATGCCACCTACCATTGCATTTATTTTCTGTAAGCCGGATCTCAATTGTTTCCTTAGTAAGCCTCTCCCAGAAGTCGTTGGGATGGCAGTGTACCTTAACCTGTTTTCGCTGCATAGCAAGGTTGAGGTTATTGGTATGCTCTGCAATGGTAGTTTTTTTGGGTTATCCTAGCATGTAGTATCGTCAGTGTTATTTAATCCTATAGTCTATGGTTCTTCCCATTTCTCTGACATACACCTGTCTACACTGGCATGGAAATATGTATTACAGGTTTCATCTACTCCATCCATGATAAAGAATCTTACCAGAAATTCCTGTGATCTTAGACCTAGTATGGAGGCGTTTTTTATGTCATATTAAACTGTAGTTGAGAATTGATTGTAAAATTCTTTCTGATATATTAGGTCCAAGCAGCTGTTGGTGTTGAGCCAAGGGAAGTGATACCAGAGCTAAGAGATGATCTCAGGCATAATAAAGTGCCAGACCAAGGAGTACATAAAGGACAAGGAAACCTGGATGACATGGTTAAAATATTGAACCGTGATGATGCTCGCTCCCTTGTCGACTTATTGAAACTTGCTGTTGGAGGTCGCATGGGATCAAATTTCCCTGTTAGCAGCTCAGTTCGAATTGGTGAAGGAGAAGCTGCTGGTGAAATAATTTCTAGGGTACTTGTTACCTTAGCCAAAGTTCACCCTGGGATCGGGGAAATGCTTTTGGAAATGTGCATAACAGAGCTGGAGGATGTGGCTTCAGGCGAAGGTGAAAACAAAGCACTTTCAGTCATCCGAGGGGGAGGTCTTTCCACACCAGTATCTGCTGAGGGAGGTACAAGATCACTCTTGGTCCCAAGGCCAGTAATCCAAGAAAGTAGCCATCCATATACTGATGATGCATTCCTCTTTGGCCACGTACACATTCCAGGTTAGTGATAAGCCTTGAATTTTTCACATAAATAACCAAAGAGCATGCATTAGAAGTTAGTGGTGGATTATAATCACTATTCATTCACTGAGAGAGGCTGACTTTAACAATAGAACTTAAAATGCTTTCTTTGAGGCTAATTAAAGGTGTCATGAATCAATATTCATAGGATTGCTGAAGAACTCTCAAAATGTTTACCTTGCTCTGAGAGTAAATCAGACCATGAACAAAATTGGAGAATCCGAAATATGAATATCATGGGATATTTCTATTCTTCCTGAAGCTATGTTGCCCTGCAAAGCTATTACAAATAATTTGTGATTAGGGGGTTGGTGGAAGATGTAAGAAGAAAAAATTGCTCTATGTATTTACATATGTATTTAATTCAGATTGTGCCAAAAATTTTGTTCTATTATTTAATTTGTTTTTTTTTCATATTATTTCCCTACAACTTCTTATTTATATGATGTCATCTGTGGAGAAACAAATCAAAATTATTAAATATAAATATATTTATTTATGAATACTAAAATGATTTTAAATAGAGGAATACACTAGTTGTCATAGAGCACATTTAGGACCTATAAATGACTACTGTCCTTAGGAGTTTAGTTGACTCAGACAAACAATAAATTTGGAAAAATTAAATCTTTTTTTAGGCATATCATGAGTACAAAGTTCTGATGTATAGTGAATGAGATTCACAATTTTCTGTAACATTGACATTTCAAACGAGTCTTTTGATTATGTAATAAATGATATTTGTAAGTTGTTCTTGATTTTTCCAGGTAGGTAAGTAATTTTTCAAACAACATGGAATTAAGTTAGGCAAATATTTATGAAATGATTATATATTGTACCCCATTTCATATGGTGAAAAGTCTTTTCTAGAATAAAGGATAAACTTTAAAGGACTATAAGAATAACTACTGTTGGCGCAGAAATTATGTGTTTGAATACGAATAACAAATTAACAGCTAGGCCTATAGAAAAAGGAATCACACATAATTTTTTTTATTTCATTCTGCATTATTGAATAGAAGACCTACATTTTTCAAATGCATTTTCATATTTTTTACAACAGTTATAGTGTAAAAAGTGCCGGTTTTAGACAGTGTTCGAGCAAAGTGCTGACTTTGATGACTCGTAAATCAATAATAAGGTTTTCAATAGCAACCAAAGTGTGAAGAATGATAGATATATATGTTTTCTATGCACTCTGTATTTTTCCAGTGTATAACTTTAATAGGAGAAAAGTTGTTATCAATTTTATAAAAAGTTAGCATTTCAAAACTGGGGTGTCGTAGAATTTCGTTGTTGATCACGTTATAATTCACATGTCTTGAACGTATCCAATATTTAATTGTCAAATATTTCAACTCATGCACTTATTTTAAATCAATTGGTATTTATACTGCCGAAAGCGAGCTCCCTCGGCAAGCGACCTGTGTGGTTAAGCCGTGCAGTGTTGCCTTGTTAATTTGTTATTTGTATTCAAACTTGAGTGCACATAATTTCTGCACTGGCAGTAAATATTAAATTCAATTTAATTTTAAGTAAAGCTTTATTCATGCAATTAAATGGTGTGGCTTATAATATAAAGCTTTTTTTCTAAGATGAGTTGCTAAATACTCAAAGCTGATACTAAATACTAGTTGCTCTTACACTTAAGCATGTACAGTTATGAGTCTTTATAAACTAGAGATAATTGACATAAACATGTATATTTTCCAGGAGTGGAAGCACTTCGAGTTGAATTTGATCGTCAGTGTTCCACTGAAAGACGTCATGATCCTCTTGTAATAATGGATGGTGCTGGTCGAACATTGGCCATACGTTCTGGAAGGGAATGGAGTGATTGGTCAACAAATTTATATATTTCAGGTAGAGTATATCTTGAATGATTTGGCTGCAGTGTTCTGAATCTTGCCAATCTTTTCTTTTTCCATTCCAGTCATCACCTTGTATCATTCCTAGCTTCACCAATTTTACTTAATAATGTTCTGCTTTGGTTATCCATAAGATTACTCTTGCATTCTAAGTTTAAAACACAACTGTATTAAGTTAATCCTATGTTTCATTTACTTTGACTGCTGAATTTATTATCTTTTTCATCATTTCCAATTGAAATTACAAATAATTAGTTTTAAACTTTGTGTTGGTTCACGCAGTGCAACCAGCCACAAAGGTTTCTCCGTATTATAATGGAAAAATTCCATGAAGTTAGTTAGTCTACAATTAATTTCTAGAAGTTCTCAAGTTTTTTCTAACATTTTGTCTTGAAGTGTGAAGGTCATTTCCTGTCTCTGATAATAAACTATTCACTAATGTACCTTTCATTTTACATCATAGGGAATGAACTGAGGTGGAAATTCACCAGTGATGGCTCCGTCAATGGTTGGGGATGGCGCTTCACTGTGTACCCAGTGATTTCCATGGATGCAGAAGCCCAACGTAACAGGTACTCCTGCCAGGACATGCTGCGCTCTGATCGCTCCCTCCTTTGGAGGCCCTCTGTGGACTTGGCCATGGCTCTCCTAGATGCTGGTGGCCGGGGATGTGGGTGGGGCCTAGGCCTCCCTGCACGGCTACTTGCTCACTCTTCTCCCTCCTCTCCTGCCTCCGCATCATCCCCCGCCTCTCTCTATGATCGAGGCATTGTGTCACGCCTTGCTGCAGCTCTTGCCGCATGTGCCCAACTAGGGTCTCTTGGTGAGTTTATTTATTTTTATTTGGTACATTTATCTCTCACTAGAATATAGAGGTCTACCATATTTTCTAATGGTGATAGTAAGTGGCCTGGTGGACCAATTGGCAAGTTAGAAAGTCGCTAATATTACGTGCATAACTTCAGAATAAGAAGAGACTATAAACTATTAGTTCAAATTCATTGCGAATGGGAAACCCTATGTAATCAATGGCAAAATGGTTCTTATCACCAGGAGATATCTCTTGATGAAGAAGTAGGGAAGATAAAAACTTTTTGTGTGTTCCAATTATGGAATAAGAGAATAGACAGTTTCAATCTTTTATTTTTCATCCTCTGTTTTGCCCTCTCATGTTTTCAATAAACTTTGTTTGTTCACCTTGAAATGTTGGGAGGTTATTAAGTTATGGTTGACTTTAAATATTCATTTTGTATTATGTGCTTTCTTCCTTGAAAAAACTTCACTAACCCATGTCTGCAAACAATTCTCATGCCCTGTTTTTCAGTACAAATCCGGGGTGAGGGTGATAGTGTCTTTTTGGTGGTTGTTTTTTTTAATTTGAATTCCTAGTGGAACCAAGATAATTTAATTGGCTAAATACTTGAAACTGTTACCATTTAGAACTGTTGTGGCTACCATCTTGACCTTTAGAGTGCCGGGCAGCTCAGTCACGCTCCTCTGGACTCTTGCAAAAAGTGCCAGGGAGTGCTGTCAAGCTATTCTTGCAGTGTTCCTTTTAGTCGTTATTAGTTCACTCATTGTTGACTGATGGAATATAAATGCAGAAAACTTTAGATACCAAACATTTGTAATTCCAAAATTGACCCCTGGCATTTATATTCCTATATTTACACGCACTACATTAAATCATTTTCCCCTAAACTCCGCAAAATCGGGTAAAATGCTCTGGCAATTTTAGCATAGTTCTTAGAATATTGGTTAGTACTCAAAGGTTAACATAGATTTTATTTTTCTTGATCTCTCCCAGCTGCTCCTCAACGAATGTGGTCCTTACAACGATTGCGTCGACTCCTACTCTCTGGATTGGGGAAGGCTGTTGACATGCCATCTCTATTGTCCTCTCCCTCTTCAACCAATGCAATAGGCTTAAATTCCTCACAGAATATGTCACAGATTTCTTCCAATTACCCTGAGCAGCACCTTCGTCCTTTCCCACTTGGGACTGCTGCAGTGCCACCATCCTCTCTGCCAATCCACAGTGGTATTGCACCTGCTGGAGCATCCGCTCTCTCCATCCTCCTGAAAGGTCTCCCTGAAGCTCTGCTACGTCAGTATGAATATGAGGATCCTATTGTCAGGGGTGGGAAGCATCTTATGCATAGTGCCTTCTTCAAGGTAAGAATCTCTTTGATGCCTTTGTAATATTTTGTCTCCCTCATGTTGAGCAATGCTAAGCATTGTATATGGGTATGTTAAATTCATTACTATATTGGTACCACAATTTGATTATGAAAATTACCTAATACATATTTTCTGTTATATTTTAATTCTCTCATTATGAGCTTTGCCAAAGAACGTAGATGAGTATATTAAGTTCATTACCATATTGGTACAAACAATTTGACCCTGAAATGAAATTTTCTGTGAGTTCCACTACATTTAATGGTTTAGGGTGAAAGAGTAGGTGGAAAAAAAACAGTAAGCATGTGCAAGAGGAAAAATAAGACCTGTTGGACATCTTTGAACCTTCTCTGAAGCATAGGGTAGCTTAGCTTAGCATCTTATTTTTTAACTACGAAAGAGTTTCAAAATAAATTATAATTAGGACCAATTCAAAGGTGATAAGATGCATCTAAAATCCATAATACATAGTAATACATATGTTAATCTATCTTGAAATATTACTTCGAAATATTTTCTTGTTAGATGATCTTTTGATATGTTGATTTAATCTGGTTAACTTTGTTCTTAAACTTTAATTTCTTGTGTAGGCACTTGTGGCCCTTGGCTGTGATTTGGGACTAGATTCCTTGCCTTGCTGCTCTGAGAATCATAAGTGGGCATGGTTCAGGCGCTACTGTATGGCTGCTCGAGTTGCATCTGCTCTTGTGAACAGAACACCTTTGCCTATCAGTTTCTGCCTTGAGGTATTTAAATATACAATTAGTTTTAATGAGATACAATTATTTTGGCATCCAAAATATGCTGTCACATTATTTCATGCTGTAACTTTTAGCTATTGCATGTTTTCCACTTAAGAATTATTTCTGCAATATACCTTACTGAAGAATTTTTCATCCTTTCAGGTGCAACAGAAAATTGCAGAAATGTTGCCAGAAGGTGAAACTTTAACTCTGGACCATGAAAATCATTCCGTTTTCCGACAGGAGCATGATGAACAACTTCTTTTGTGGCTTAATAGGTTGGTCACTTGTTAAAGTATTAATAGCTGACCATTGATAAGGAGATAAATTGGCCCATTTCCTGTATGCGGGAAATAATTAAAAGTGGAAGAGCATTGTGAGATTGACAGTTAATCATATGCATTTGCCTAATCTTCTAATTTCAGGGATTTTTGATTACAAAATTTGTACTTTATGTTCAAAATGAAGGAGCTGTTTAGAATTCAAATCTTTCTATAATTTATAATATGAACAGTAAGAACTTTTAAATGATGTCCATCTAGCAAAGCATGTTCTCCTCTATCCTTTCACCTACTATTCAATTATGCTATTGGGAATTCTTACCGTTCTCTCCGTTGCAAGGAACTAGGTCTTGAGTATCCAATATCCTACTATTTTGAGTAACCAGTATCCTACTGTCTTGAGAATCCAGACATGGTTTTATGAAATGAATAATAGTAATCTACTAACTAGTGTTCTGTATTCCACATCCTTTCATAATGAAATAAGTCCAGATAGCATTCCAAGAGCATATATTGTTGCAATACACCTTTAAAATATCTATCTCCCCTGGTTTCAAGAAGAAATTAAAATATATGTTACAATATTGTGAAAAATGTGTAAGACTTACGCTAGATTGTTTCTGTTATTTTATCAGAGCCTAACAAAAACTTGGACAAAGAAGTTGTGCTAATATACTTTCAAGGTAGTATTTATAACAGCAGACATGAATATCAAAGTTGAATAAGGAGCTATCTCATTCAGATATTAAATAAGATCCAGGGAAGTACATCTCATGTATGTCTCCTCTAATGTAAGTGTTTAGAGGGTGTTTCTCTGCTATTGTATGCGCTTAGTTGCTAAGCCATGAAGACTGAAGGGTTAGGCTGGGATTACTGGATGGATTCACTTCAGGAGTTCAAGCCTGACATGACTAAAATACATGAACCCTGTAATACACTAGCAAAACGGGCAAAAAATTGAGAGAAGTCACTTGTCTAGCCAAAAGTTTCAATGACCCCTTTTTTTCCTTCTACAATCTGCATCCATAGTACTATGTACCTACAAAATTAAATATCTCTTTTCATTCATTTTTCTCTGACTATTTTTCTTAACCCTTTTTCATGTCTGGTGATCTGATACAGCCTTCCACAAGCCATTGTGGTGGCTTGCTGAGTAATATTTTATGTAGACTTAATTAATCAACTAAATAAATCCATTTTTTTGTTGGTGAGATAAACTAGGAACTTACGTTTTTCTTTCAAGCCAGTTCCTTTCTTTATTTCACTCACAAACAAATATAACCTCATCTTTCAGTAAGCTGTCTTGTACAACTGCTTTCTTCCTAATCATTGGACTTTGATTTTTATAAGATCTGCTTGTGTGAAATATCTGTTAGTGTGTAAGCCCCAGCTAATTGTGCCAGCGAGTTCTGTCATAATATATGTACTTAAATTATTATTACTAATTAAAATTTAGTATAAAAAGGTTAAGTATTTTTTATTTTTTTAAGTTTTAAAAATTGAATAAAGAAAGTTCGTGTGGACCCAGAACTCACTCAGATGCAGCCTTTAATATTTTTATTAGATATGATTTTCTACTGTATTAATGTGCATATTCAAAGAAAGTGTCTATAACACTTGACCATGTAATACAAGTTCTGGAAAAATATTGAATATGGGACTTTTAAATTTCTCTCAGATAATATTTTCCAATGTAAGATAAAGGTCTGGTAAATTAATTTATAGGCCCGTATCGTAAAAGCTTCCTCTAGGCTGACCTCTACCTCTATGACGTCAGGAGCGGGCGAATTGGTATCCTAAATCCGACCTCTACCTCAAAATCGTCACTTCTACCTCTAAATCCGACCTTATATTTAGAGGTTGGTTTGTAGTAACCTCAAAGCGTAGAGGACTGGGTAAAGGTGACAGTGCGAGCGTGAAATAATGGCTGAATTGATGAATTTTTATGAAATGAACGACTTGGATGAGTTTCTTCATCACTTTGAGGATAAAGAGGTCTTATTATATGTACCACGCATAAGACTTCACGACAGGGATAACCCTCTAGAATTTCATGCGGACGATGAAGTTTTCGCTAGGTATAGGTTCCATAAAGCGATAATAACAGACGTATTATTGCTTATGCTACGGCCAGAAAACGTGGACATGCGAGGCCTTCCTGTCCCAAGAATAATAAAGTTATTGGCTGTATTAAGGTTTTACGCCACTGGAAGTTTTCAAGTAAGTGGGATTTTATTGAAAACGACTTATGCAGCGGTTATGTAGAGCTCAATGCTAGTGAATACATTGCATGGTTATAGTTAACGTGCAATTAACGTTTGCACGTTAATTCTAATCATACATAGTTATATATCCAGTAACTTCGACAAAAAAAGTTTGAAATATTTTATTGCCAATATAAAGCTAATAATTAGTAATATTTTAACAGTGCAGTTTGGGATAGGGGTAAAGTACTCGCATCACAATGACAACGTCTGTGGTTCGAGACTCTCCGGCCTTAGTTTTTTTTTCGTCGCAGTTTCGTTGTACGACTATCCCTGGTTTTACATATTTTTCATGTGTTTACCCGGGATGTATTTTAACTATTTTACGTACTTCTTACGTAATTTGCTAAAATTACATAATTAGTACGTAAAATAGTCAATAACGTCATTTACCTAAATCACATAATTAGTACGTGGCGGAAATACGTCCGCACGCCGTGTCGTTTTTTGTGTACGAAATTAACGGAAGAGCATGAAGTGTGATCGTGATTTTTAATTTCCGTATCTTTGGCAACGCAGTCCCGACGTACGTACAACATTTGTTCTAATTTGTCTGGTGCCATGATTTTCCAGCGCTGTGCTTTTTTGGAAAAACTAATCGCAAGAGAAAAAAGAACTTTGAGAAAAAAGAAAAAAGAGACGTTGACATTGTGATGCGAGTACTTTACCCCTAACCCAATCTGCACTGTTTAAACATTGCTAATTATTAGCTTTATATTGGCAATAAAATATTTCAAACTCGTTTTTTGTCGAAGTTACTCATGGATATATAACCCTATATGTGGGTTGATTCGTAAATAACTAATCAAGCACTACCTGTCTGGCAAATTTCGTCAAAATCCTAGACCCGAAACTCGGACACTCCCCTTGTTAAATAACACCCTGTAAAGATAACAACATTATAGCGATTCAAATGAAAAGTTACGTCTGGTTCATAGATTTGAAATGCATTCACAAGTACTCCTATACCTTCCCCTCTTGCTTTAGATTGTCTCCGGCGATTTTCATGGATTGGCGCAATCTACAATGTCCAGATTGATAAAGGTATGCGATTGTATTGTTATTCACATAAGTGAAAAAATTGATCCGTCGCGTTTTTACATTTACCACTAATTTGGAACGCAGTATCCGGCAAGCTTTGTAATTTATTTACCTTTCAGAGTATTTAACACACATACAGATAAAGTCCTCGTCAGAGAGACAAAATTAGTTGACTTTTGAAGGTGCACAGGTGATTTAATGAATAATTCTGTGTAATATGCTACAACAGTACAAGGCACAGTACTTCTGCACAAACAGGCAACATACACACAATTTACTGTCAATGTAAGTCATACACGATGCTACTGATGATTTGGGACATATGCTCTTCGGGTTATTAACACACAACTAGCCAGGCAACTGCCAGAAATTGTGAGGATCCCACAGACAGCGAGACATTTTGCGTGACTTCGAGCGTCTATCTCCACTGCGCATTGCTTTACAGAATACGCTTCGAAAAAATCACCATAGAATACTACTAGAAGACTGTCAACTACGCAAGCAGAAACTTTCTCTTGAAAAATGCGTCACTTCCGCCGGCTCTAACCTCTCCTCCTAGAAGCCGAGAGGGAGGAGACTTTTAACATACGAATAGATAGAGGGACCTCCTTCGCAAGCAAGGTCAGCCTCACAGTAGGCCAGCCTGTAGCTCTACGTAGAGGGGACTTTTACGATACGGGCCATAATTTCCGATAAAACTTCTGTATTCTTTTTCCTAAATTTCATTTTCATTTCACAAGGCGACCGGAGGACTGGACTCTATCTTGGGGTGGCAGCGGCACAATCTATGGCTGGGGACACAACCACCGGGGTCAGCTTGGTGGGGTGGAAGGGGCCAAGGTGAAGCTCCCTGCTGCATGCCATGCACTATCAGCCCTTCGTCCAGTGAGGATCGTTGGAGGAGAGCAGATTCTTTTGGCAGTCACAGCAGATGGAAAGGTGTATGCTACAGGTGGGAATTAAATTGCTAAATTTGACTTTTGACGGTAAAACTTCCTTTCCATTGTCATGTAGAGGGGGAAACTATTTAAGTTCTCACCTACCTGGTAGTCACAGTTGGTTTCAGTTATTAATCAAAAATATCAATTCACCTGTTACATTTTGCATCATGATGGGTTTCGCCATGTTATTTTTGGTGTAGGACAGCAGTAAATAAATTTGCCGAACCCATCATCATGCAAAATTAAACAATTCAACTTCACAGGATTTTCTGTTTCAACATCAGTTCAAATGGTCATGAGTCTATTTATAATCATAAAAATCTCAGATGACAACATTTAATTTCCCTCTGGATAAATATCTATTTATATATATTCTCACTCATTTTTGTGGGAGTTATCCCTCACTCATTGCTCCATGTTTCTGGAAACAATCCTTAATTAAGCTTTTAGACATTTTGATTTTTCTAGTAATGGTATCAGTGTTATTTTTGTTGTCTAAAATGGTAAATATTTATTTTAAGGTTATGGAGCAGGTGGACGGCTAGGAATAGGAGGAATGGATTCTGTTTCTACTCCTACCTTATTGGAATCAATTCAGCATGTATTCATAAAGAAGGTATTGGTTTCTGTGGCAAATAATGGTGTTTTTACTTTATAGTTCAATTGTTGCTAATATGGCAATTATAAGACAGCTTTTGATTCTTAAAAATTTCATTCACAGGTGGCTGTCAATTCTGGTGGCAAACATTGTTTAGCATTATCATCTGAAGGAGAAGTCTATTCTTGGGGTGAAGCGGATGACTGGAAACTGGGGCATGGGAATAAAAGGTTTGAAAATAATTGAGTGAATACCAGTAAATTTTTATGAAATTCGAATGACTTATAAAATGTAAACATTAATTTTAATTAATTAACATTGTTAATAGTTTTTTAGTGATATGCCTTTTAATTTGTCACTCCTCTCACGATCTCTTATGATTAGAGGTCCGTGAAAGTGGTTTTATTTTTTGCTAAAATTCATTTTAAAACTATGTAATTTCGGTGTTATAGATAATCTTGGTGGTGTTATTATGTTACATTTTTTGCACATTTCTAGGTGTTTTATTATTTTTTATCTACACATCTTGTATTTTTAGTTTAATTCGCAGATAATACAAAATACAATAGTTTATTTTTGCTAGGCGGTGTATTGCCCTCGAGGGATATCTGTCGTAATACCGAGCATATACCGTGGAAGGAACTTTTTGGCCTCGCTATATCCGCTTTATTTTACATGTAAAACATAGGCCTTTTGGCGGGACAAAGACAATCATTTGCTATAATGCGATTCTCGCAATAAGCCGTACTCACTATACCAGGCTTCTACTGTATCTAATTCTTCAGGAGAGAAAGTATATCATTCTAGATATTTCCGAGAATTTCAGGATTGATGAATGTGAATCGAAGAGAGAGGCGGTGATTAATTTAACGGCAAATTCCGGCGGAGACATCACCACAGTGCGCGATATTATGCGAATGCGATATGTGCGAGAGAAAACAAGCCAATTGACCTTTGAATCGTAATGAGATAGAGAGAATGAACGTCATCAGCGTTAAACAATGAAGGCTTAGTCTTAAAACGTTTATGACTCTTTACATGTGATTTTTTTCGCTAATTCTTGTAAAATTCGCAAAAAAGACGAAAATTCGTTTTATTTTCCGATTTCGCGTTATTTCGTGATATCGCATCTCGCGAATTTCATGGATCTCCACTTATGATATGCAATCCTATTCTTGCCTTTTTTTAGCATGATAAATGCAATGTTATTTTGAAATTTGTTAGGTCATGCGTCGACAGCATTATGCATTACCAATTGATATCTTGTGCTGTGATATACTGATACCTCTGCATTAGTGGAATTTTTGATCTGCATCAGTAATGAAGGTTGTGGTTTAGTGACAGACTTCATGAATTTCTGTCATAAACAGTGAATATCTAGAAAGAAAATAACAGTAATCGTGATTAAATATGCAAAAGAACCTCTTGAAATGCAAAATTCTCTAATAATTATTAAAACAAACATATCTTGTATAGCAGAATTTCCACAGAAAAAAGAATTTGCCCCAACCGGGACTTGAACCCATAACCTCCTGGGTTCATCTCCCTGTCAAGGCAAATTAATTGTTTCATTGGGGAAATTCTTCTGTTGTGCATTTTTAGCAAGTAACTCCATCAAGGTTTTTGAGACTAGCTTAAAATTCTTCAATCTGGTACATGTTTGGCCAGACTTGAGTAACTAAATCAAAGGTATTTTTTCTGCTAAAGTGTCTTGAATTTTACAACACATTGTGTGGAATCACGGATCTATTTTTCTCGTTATCACAATCTTTATCATTAACGCTTACCCCTAGAGTGGCGCAGGGTTAACAATAACCGTCTATAAAATTCACTCCACTGATTGTGATAAGCGATTTGAAGTACTGTACGAAAACTGAAGAATGGAGATCACATTCTCTCTAACGTAAGTTGAATAAAAAAATAAAGATAAGTCTAGCGCACGCCTTATGAAGATCCATGATCGAGACCATTGTCTCCTCTCTATTCAGAAATGCCCTCAAAATATCTAAATCTGGCTGGTTCAAATATTATCCTTATAAATCAAGGACTCAGCCAACTCTGCACTGATATTGCAATTTTTTTCAATTGTAAGATCAAAATTAATCATTGTCATTTCTGAACTCTTGTATGCTTTTGAATTCTTCAGTCAATAACTGCCTACTTTAACTTTGTTAGTCATAATGGAAGGGTTCCATGAATCATGTTATTTTAACCCTTTTTCTTGTTTTTCCAAGTATTTATTTGGGGTAATTCAATGTCAAGGCAAACCAAAAATGCTCATAGATATTTTTAAGCTTCATGATCAAGGATATCTCATACACAATTGGATTACAATTTTCACTTAGAACTAGTATAGGCTGGATGATTCCAATCAAGTACATAATGATCATTTATTTTATTCCTCCCCTCTGGTATGGTGTGTAAGTATTCATTTATATTGATTTAAAAAAAATTAGTCTTTTTTAAATATATTTCAAGCTTAATGCCGTGTTGAACATGCATGAAAAGTTAAAAAATGAATTTATTTATGATGTGCTAAAAATCCAATTTATTGCATGGCTGAGTACCATATGAAAATATTTAGTATTTCCTTTGATTAAGTTTATCTCTATGATTTTTACAACTCTTTGTGTGTTTACAGTCCATGTGATCGACCACGTGTCATAGAAGCTCTTAGAGGGAAGGAGATAGTCGAAATTGCATGTGGAGGAGCCCATAGTGCTGCACTAACATCTTCTGGTGAGGCCTACACGTGGGGTAAGGGTCGGTATGGTCGTTTGGGTCATGGAGACAGTGAAGATCAGCCACGCCCGAAACTGGTAGGTGTCACATTTAATTTCTAAGATATTTAGTTCTAGTATTATCTGCTATATGCTTTATCAAACAAAGAAGATCTCCAACTGACCTATTAGCCTAACACTACCAAAAGATAATTACTTTTCTGGGTGGTGACATCTCATCAGGCTCAACATTTCATCCTGCGTTCAAAGGAGAAAATAAAAGACTCTCATTGTTCAGTAATTACTATATAAATATATGGTTTATATAGTATATGGTTTAACCAATTATATAATAACTGACAATTATTATCTGATGAAATTCCATTTAATCTTGCATAGCTCATTTTCTGTATTGTTATTTTCATACAGCAATATTGAAGGAAAAAATAAATGATTCTATGATTTTTATTAATCAGATAAAACAACTTTAGAATATTTTACGTGGTTGATCCTTTAGTATCATTGACTTTTATTCCTTTTATGCAAATCCTCCTCATTTAAATATGGACCTTGCTTGTAGGGAAATGTAATGGGAACCCTAATGTAGCCCTAAATAATCACAAATTATTACTATTGTCTATTTAATAATAGCAACAGAAATTGTTATCTCCTGCATTTGCGTATTTTGATCTATCCTGTTTGTGTTGAGATCATTATTTTTGGTATTCTTTAAGGTGGAAGCACTACTTGGATACCATGTTGTGGACATAGCATGTGGAAGTGGGGATGCACAAACTCTTTGTATCACTGATGATGACAATGTATGGTCTTGGGGAGATGGGGATTATGGGAAATTAGGTCGAGGTGGCTCTGATGGATGTAAGGTGAGTTCATTTTCTAACAGTATTCATTGTGTGTAGAGAATAGAATATTTATTTGTCCTAAGATCATTATACACATAAGACCCATCTAAATCTAGTGAAAGCTGTTTTAGCAACCACCACTGGTTCCAACAAATCTGCAAAACCCATTTCATGTGATAATTGATCCAGCACAAGGCTTAGTGTGCTAGCTATCTAATTAATATTGAGGATGGAATCTTGCATGATTGGAACTGTCCCTATTATCCATTTCAAATACCTCGGGGCTGAGAGGCAGGCCTTAAATTTGTTAGGGAGGGTGCCTTTCAGGATGGTCCGGAAAAGTTCAAAAGTCTTTGCTGCCAGGGGTGTAGGAAATTGCCTCCAAAAGGGGAGGCTTGAGCTCGATGTTGCCATGATTACTGTCCCTAACTCCTTCAGATGAAAAAACTGCAAGACCCTCATTAAGAGAGACCCTATGGATGATGCGTTGACCATCATCGAAATGGGTTCTGCATGGTCATGCCCGGCCTTTGGCTAGGCTAGAAGCAAAATGGAGGGTGACCAATGCATTATTTTCATGGGTTTCTTATCGTGGCTTTCACCATGGGCCAATATGGAAAAGAGGAGACCTAAGGAACAAACAGGTTGATTGAAAGGTGGAATTTCGAGAGCAAAACGCATACCTGAATGCGAAAAAGAGAATGTTTTGTACCCCGGAAGCAGCTGTGGGCTTAAATATGGAATGGGTCAACCAACATTATCCTCCGTCGACATTCTTCACTCCATTCAATATGTAATTTTAATGTAAAAAAATGGTCTTTTTAATAATCTTAATTTTAATGAAAAGTATCGATGATCTTAAATATATGAAAAATAGTAGACATTCCCAGTTTCATTCTCCAGTGTAATGGAGTGGCCAAAGTGACTTGTGTACCACTGCCATCCAAATTGCCAGCCTTGCTCTCACTCACATGTAACTGAATGAATTGGCAACACGGCATGCAGATCCATGAAGTGCACACCACTGAGGTCTGAGTGCAGCTGAATTTCCAAGAGGCTAGGCCACGCTTTCTGCATCCTAGTTTGCTTTTGGAAAGTCACATGACGTAAGACTTTCCCTTCACTCAACCCCAAATATTTTAGGTCTGCCTCTCAGTTCCACAGATATTTTAAATGGATAATAGGAGGTTTCACACAATCATTGAACTTGTGCTTGCTATGAAGTAGTAATCCATTTTAATTTTAAAATCGAGAAGATCGCACAGCATATGTAATGTGATACAATTGGCTGATGGCCTCTTGGTCCTACTGGGAGCTAGAAGCAATCTACTAAGTATTTCCACATCATGTATGAAATCAAATATCTCAGCGAGTATGATAGCGATCATGCTTGCTAGCCAGCATACTGGTTCTATATCACACAATACTGGAAAGCTATCAATCTAGCCAGTATCCTCAACCTTATGGTGGATCAAGTATCATGTGAAATGGGCTTTATGTGACTGCAGAGCAGAGAGGAATTTGTTTCAGGAAGAAGCAATATTAATCTTTTTTGGATAATTGTTTTAAATGCTTCAATATTTTTTCTTGGCTGAATAAAAATGAAAGGAGCCAATTAATTTTTACAAGAATTCTCAAGTATTTTTCCTTCTGTGCTTATCCAACTCGTTGAAGGTACAGTTCTTAGCACTCACACTGTTCTATCAAGGTCTCACCTTATGCATAAATACATAATCAGTAAAGCTAGCCTATAGATGGGTACCTTGCTCTCAATCTGTGCACCCTTCTTGCAGGTGGCTAACTCTAATGTTCAGTCAGTTGTCTTCTTTGGATTGGGTAACCAATCAGAAGCTCATTGTAATTCTCCCCCAAGTACGAGTATGGGCTATTCATGACCAGTGGTAGTTAACGTATGATATGAGATTTCCCAAGCAAATTTTAAAAGGCATCCCTGAAACTTCTTTTAGAGGAATCCTTTGGTGATTGTTGCTTTGTTTCTGAAAGGAAAACATGAATCCCTAATAGGGAAGCTGGATGTTGGGCTATGGTCACACAAGTATTAGCTGCTGACCTAAAATAGAATGGCCATTGGTGGCTGAAAAGAAGGGAAATTCACCTGCATCTCATAGAAAATACACTCAATGCTAGAAAAAAGTCGCTCCTTAGAGAAGTGACCACATGATAGAGGTGATATTTTAGGCATGTTTCACACTACAGTTGAGCATCTTTAATCTGGCGCAGTCAGGCCCGAAGTGATGCCGGATTAGGGATTTTGCCAGACTATGGGTCATGCATGGCAACTGGTCGATTGATGTCTGAGATGATTTGGTTAAAAGGAGTCAATTATTTATAACAAAATATATTTGTTTGCCATTTTTTTAATATAATTTTAAAAAGAGTCACTGAGAATAATCAGAAAGATTTTGGTTTCTTTTCTTCACGAAGTAATTACTTGAAAGTATCGTATGCTATGCTTCGGGCAACGTATTTCCTACCACGCTTGATTTGTTATCAGCTGATTCAGCACGATGTCAACACGTGGGTGTTGTCTATACAGCTGCCCATCACTATGTTGCTGGCGACCGGACTGGACGATTCTGTAATGACCATCATCAATAGTAGTCTTTCTTCAACAATTTCAGGCTCAACATGTTCATCCCCACTTGGATTTATTATTATTAATTACCATTTCCATGATTGAAATGGTAATTAATTTGAAATCATCTGTGAAATGTTGTTTGGTGAGAGTATCATGGTCGCTAGCTATCCATTCCTCTAAATGTACCAATTCCATTTCCTTTGATTGAGGGTTATGGATGCTGTTTGCACAGTCAACCAAATCCATCATCGTATGTTTATCCTTAGAACCATGAAAGCCTTAATGAAATCCCCATTTATTTCGTCTACATCAAACCTTAAAGCAGGCTTCAATATAAACCACACATTTTAGAACTGATGTCTAAATACTATTCCAGCCTGTGAAATTTCCCACATGACGTCTTTTAGGTTATATCTGTTTCTGAAATAGTTTAGCCTGCTCCATTAGCATTTGGCCAGAGATAGTATCACAAGCCCTTAACTTCAACGCAATCGAAACCACGTTATCTAAATCAACACTTGAATCTTCTTTCATAGTTTTTCTCTCTGTCATCCATTTCTTCATGTCACTTTAACAGTAATATTTTGAGGATTTTCTCTTTCTGCATGTTAATGCGTTATATTGTCGAAGATCCCATGCAGTATGTTTCAGACAAACGCTTTACTTTTTCACAACTTGCACTTTTTCTGCAATTGTTAACATTTTGTTTTAATGCCTCACTCCTCTGCTGTTACCACAACTGAATAGATTAGACATGATTTGGGAGAAACATAAGCAGATAAGAAAAAAATGTTATCAAATTACGTCTAGTCGTCAATCAAAAATGCTCATGCCATTGAAAGTGGCCAATCTGCAAACTAGTCATAGTCCATCTCGGCACTGTCTTCAACTTTTTTTGTGTAGTTCAAGTTGCAGAATAATTTCAGTGTACACATTACCAGAAATTGTTTTTAAATTATGATTTTCGGAATGGGCAAAATTAACATTAAGAATGGGATAATATCTCGGTACATTATGAAACAAAGTTTTGGCATTTTCCACTAAGTACAGTGTAGGTGGTTATGGCAAAATTGCCGGATTATAGGCGTTCCTGGATTAGGGATTCTCGGATGAAGGGTGCTCAACTGTACATACATACATAGACTCATAATATTAACGTAAGTCAGATATAAACTTTCATCATTGAGGTAGTTATTAATAAAATAATATTTATATTTTATGTATAAATTTTGGTGAATTGGTGAATTTCCATAACTCTTGGACCTAATTAAGTATTATATTTACGTACAAATGGAATATTTAGAAAACTTCACAGTCTTGTATAATGTATGGTACTGTCATTTCTGAAATTATGTACCTATGTTTTCACTTTATAAAGTGTCATCTCCCCATCTATGTTTTATTAAACTTGAAAGCTCAATGACTATTTCCAGCCATTGGCTAAATGTGTTTATGGAAAGTTAAGGACACTTGGAGGACAAAATTATGTTTTAGAGAATCAAGTGTATTGAACATGATGACATCAAACTGCTTGTTCATAGTAATAACTACTTTCACATTGCTATTAATATCTTTTTGGTCTATGGAGTGAAGCTGTAAGTTTACCAAATGTTGGTGTCATAAAAATAAAAATTCTCCTGTGATCAGGGAGAGTATCAAGTCATTTCCTTGTGAATTACTGTTCCTAATTCTCTTGAAAACCTACATATCTGCATCTTTCCCTGGGGCTTGAAAATAGTAACTCTCTCCCTCTTCTTGTGTGAGAGGGTGTTGTAGTTCATTTACAGTGAAATAATATCTCTTAACAAATCTAATGCCATTTTATCATCTAGTACGGAAAGGCTGCCTCATTTATTTTGTTTGCATTGTAATGGTTTAAAACCCAAATATTTGTAAATATCCCAAGTTTTGCCTTGTTTCCTTATGTTGGTGGTATGTTCATAAAAGTTTATATGTTAGTTTATCCATCATTATAGTCTTGTGGCCTCACCATATTTTTATTCATGGCTATATTGTATATGTATATACAGTGGACTCTCGGTAGCACGTTTTTGTCGGGACCCTAAATCTTGAGCGTGCTAATGAGGAAAATGTACTAAACACGTTAGGCCTTCCCGGGTTATTTGAAGACCTGTTTGTAAGTTGCGTAACTTTCAGAGGAACAATATGCGGGCTGTCAAGTTCATTCATTCCATTGATGGTGTTCATTTATTGTAACAAAGTTTCATTTGTAAGTATCATGCCTCTCAAGAAAATAAATACCAACCTTGCATTGATGTGCACTCAATAATTAATTATGACGGTAATGACCAGAGCATTTTTTGTATCTACAGTCCACGTAAAAAGACTCGAGTGTAAGGCTTTATATCTCAAAAACGGAAGAAGTGATATTCATACAAAGCATATAGAATATTAATTGTACTTTTGTCATGATGTCCTTTAATTTTCAAATGACTTGCTTGTATTCGTTTAAGTTATTCTGGTCAATTTACAAAACTGATCGAATAGAAAACAAAACAGAAACAAAATCAGGAAAGGTTGAGGTTTACAATTGATAATTTTTTCTCACCCCAGACCTTCCCATGGCTAATTCAAAGCACTTGTCTCACTTTTACTGTCACGAAGTATTGATCCTTGCGTAGTTTTGATGTCCAGTTGACTCTTGTAAAACAAACGAACATCATGAAAAAATGGAGGCTTTTGGATGCCCTTTCAATTCTTGCTAAACATTTTTTAAACCATAATATACCCATTTAAATATTTTTGTAAGCAATAAAAATATTTTTAATGCAAGATTTCAACCTTTTGCGAGATCCATCATCTAATCAACCTGTACGGTGATTATTTTCCTGGGTCAAATTTGGTTTGGCCCTTTGGTTTGGCCCTTCTCTGCACGTTCTGAAGAGGTAACAGAAATGTGCTAACCAGTATTATTTACATGCACCTTGATGCAGAACTGAGCGAACGAACGTGCCAACAAGGAAAACCTGCTATCAAGGAACGTCCTAACAAGAGTCCAGTGTAATTTGATGGGCATAGTAAAAATCATCATGGAAGCAATAAAAGGCTATTAATAGACAATGAATCTTGAAACTAATTTTCATATTGTTCAACCTTATGAATGTTATCTCCATTTCTGTTTAGTTGCAGGAATGTCAACCTAATAAGTTTTTTTTTAAGCATTAAGAAAAATGTTAGAAACATTTAAACATTTCTTGCTTAGATTTACCTGCATTTTTAGTTGGTTCTATTAAATCATTTCAGATACCAATGAAGATAGAATCTCTTGCTGGGCTTGGTGTAATTAAAGTGGAATGTGGATCTCAATTCTCTGTTGCCCTCACACGCTCTGGAAGTGTGTATACATGGTAAGTAATACATTTTCTCATGTGTCAGCAAAAGATGATGGTTAAAGCCTTAACTCATTCATTGTTGGTGGAATTTTGTTAATTTTACTATGGGGCAGTAGCCACAGTAGGACTGAAAGATGTAAGTATATTAGAACTGACTCACTCCCTGCATTTCGTGATTTAAATTAGCAGTAAGGATTTGCTAATTTGAGTTTAAATGTGTGATGCAAGATTTTCTAGTGGCTCTGCTTAGTTGAAGATGCATTTACATCAAATCAACAGTTACTTATTCATGTTAAAATAGTGTAGCACATTTGTAGATCTGAAAATATTGTATTTTTCAAAGTTCACTATATGTATTAACCCTTTCATTGCTGTGAACGTACCTAGTATGATCGCATGGTAAACTGCTGTGAACATACCTTTTTGTCCTCCCTGTAGTGCCTTCACTTTTCTGCCGCATGTGATGAGTATGTTTCCGGAGAGTGAGCCACAGCTTAAAGGTTAAACCCTTTATTGGAGTGCATGTCTTTAAACATGATTTGGAGACTATGCTAAGTTAGGGAGAGCATCTATAGACGCGCTGCCAAAAATTATTTCTCCCTAGGTGGCGAGTGCGTTTATATATGCCTATCTTTTGTGAATGTAATCTGTTTGGGTCTGCCATCTGCTGTGATTTTTTTAATTTATTGGTGAAAGTGACCAATGCACAGACACCCTTCAATTCAGAGAATGTTTTATAGTAGTTTTGAGACCAAGGAAGCACCTAATGTTACTTTTTATGGCATGTATCAAATTACGTTTTTGCGAAGGACCTACTCGTGGAAATTCAAATGCTTTTATTTTAAAAATAAATTACTTTCTGTCAAAACTGCTTTAGCAGAAAATCATGTTTTTGTAATAACTCTACGAAAATATCTTTGGAATATGTCCAGAGGTCTATTAATGTCAAAAATGTCTCAATTATTTTTAAGTACCAGATTGTTCTAACATCACTCATTATCATGGTTCATATGTGAACCAGGCAATTTTCATTGATTTTGAGACATCTCTTTGTAATTAAAAGACTTTAATGGTTACAAAATATATAAAATAATTTAATACCTTAAGTTAGTTTGATAAGTATCTATGTAATTAATTGATGTATATAAACATAAATATGATTTATATCCAGCGATGGTGTAAATACTCTGACTCAGACAGTGTGTTTGTAGTGGGTTTTCCCAAAATGGAAAGATTTTTTTTCTATAGATGATTTTTTTAAATTAATTTTTGAAGTGCCAGATATTTCTTTATGGTGAAACCCAAAAATGGAACCTGTTATGATAAAATTATTAAAATTACCTGATAAGAATTTCATGATGCAAGAAAGATATATTATTTACTCTCATAATTAAGAAATCATGCAAAAGGCTCAGTGCCTCACTTTAGTATTCCCTCATTCCCTTTTCTAAAATATATTAGGCCAACAATGGGTATTTTCCCTTGTTCTGCCCTGGTGTAATGCATTTTTTTTATTCTAAATAGTATTATGCTAAGTGCTACATTATTGGGGTCTTTTTGTGTGATTGATCTTATTTCATCCACTTCATCACTTTACCTAAATTTGCATTTCAGGGGCAAAGGTGATTACCACCGACTTGGCCATGGCACAGATGACCATGTGCGGCGTCCACGTAAAGTTGCTGCACTGCAGGGCAAGAAGGTCATTTCCATTGCCACAGGTAAAGTAATGGAGCCTCACGTTATACTATATTATCAATTTACAAAAGAAACAAAAAACCTGAATGAAAAAAATGTACTTAGGTACTTATGAAAGCATAATATTTGTATTCATTGAAAAGTCCCTCAAATCCATGTTGTACTTTTGGTTGTTATCCTAATGTAATTGATTACTTTATTATTTATTCATTTTAAATAATTCAGTTAATATCTATAGTGAATGTAGTAATTTCTTATCTTCATGCAATAGGGTCATTGATAATGATCCGTATTTTTATAAAAATCTAAAAAATTGTTTCCATTTTGTCATTAAGTGATATCACTTATTCCTGCTTTGTTCCTGAGGACTTCCATGTGAAGCACATAATCATCACTCCTTGTCTCTCCTTGTTATTGATACTAAAAATCTTCAGTAGTGCAATTAGTGTTTGACGTTTTTAACCATTTTTAATATCATTGCTTCTCTTCCTTATCACTAATTGAGTTTTCAAGACAGTATTTGTTCCAAACCTAGATTTACATGGAGAAAAAATGTATCCCTAACTTGGTGAATAATCTCGTAAATTTGCATTTTAGATGGAAATTATGTTTGTTCCCACCATGTGACTCAATGTAGACCATTCAGAGTAGACAAGAAGAAATCTTTTAAAATTTTTCAGAGGAATAAAATAAACTCTGATGCCAGTATTTTGGCCTACCAGGTGACCGCATACAGGGAGGAGAATTTAAAGGATAGCTGTGAGTCAGTGATGGGCTAAGCTCAAGAATGTGCTCACATTTAGGTGAACTTTGGTTTTTTCTCTCTTTATTCATGATAAAGTAGACCAAATCACTTACAAGTTGCTCCAAACCTTCCAAAGCTCTGGCATCATGTGGGTGCTTCAAGGGTTGCTTCAGTCACACTATGCTCTGCCCCAATTATCATGGGCTTTCTTTCATAATACATAGTTCTTGTGCAGAATCAGCTATCAAGCGTTCCAGACTCTTGATCAATAGTAACTCAACAAGATATTAAAATGGAAACCTTAGATTTATGGAATACTGCATTTCATCAAATTGAAGGAAAAAAAAGTTGCTGAGATAGTTAGCGATTGAAGGCTAGATTTATGGCAAATAATTTCATCTGGCATTCATTACAGAACATGTCTTAGGTACTGTTTTTTTATTCCTCCTCCAAATACCTCGTTACCTCCAATACAGTCCTCCTACCATTTTTGATGATCATCTTACCTTCACCCAATCAGTTTATATCCTCTTCTGTGCCAACTTTTGAGTTTTTTTCCTGAATAATCACATGCCTATAGTTTTCTCACAGAATTAATCCCATTTCCCATGCACTCCATGCAGAGTGTGACTAACATCAATTGCAGTCACATAGCCAACTGGGTAACTAATAACTGGTCAACCACAAAAATGGCTTTATCTACTTAGCCCTTAGCTTCATTGCTTCATATGCTCGCTATGTATGAGGCTCGAGTACTAACCTCCCATTTGGAGGGCCCCATTTCATATCCTGCTGTGGTTGAGATTTTCAGAGAGTATCAGGAAATGGCCGATACTCGCTATCGGTAGCGATCCAAGACTGATAATATTATCGCTTGAATTGTTATACCTTCTTGAATTCATTTTTTCTGTACAATGAGGCAATTTCCTTGAGTGTGAGATGAATATTCCAGAGGTTTACTGGGTAACAATACTTAGGGCCTCAGTTTTAACAATGAAAATATATGCTTCAAAATAATTAATGCAATTACTGATTGTTTTTCTGCATGTTAAAAACTACAAAACATCTATTGCTGTTGTGCAACTTTCAAATGTAGCATTTGAAGAAATTTCGTGTTAAAACACGATAATTTCACGGCAGATATTGCGAATTATTAATGATTTCACGAAATAGTATGGATTTCGGAAAAACGAAATGCTTAATATTCAACTTTTTTAAGCGTTAATGCATCTAAAAATGACTGTTCGGTGTTTTTGAACTTCTTTCGGAAAATTCTTGATTTCGTCAAAAACGAAAATAGCCTACCTCTACCCATAACCAAAGATAATATTGCTAAATCCTATCCCTTTTTTTTTAAATTACACTATTCATCACTTGAGTAGTCCCCCCAATTTTATCAGTTTAACCTTGTGTGCACCTATATTGTCTAGACATTTTATTTATTTATTTATTTTTTTACTTTTTCTAATATCCTTGCTCTCAACATAGACCTTACATTTTATATCTATAACCAGTCCCCATTATTTCTTTTTCTTCCTGACTGAATGTCTTTTTACTGCTTCAGTGCAATGATTTCAGTTGATGATAACCTCAGAGGCCTTGCCTCTCCACTGACAGGTAAGCTGGACCTGCTGGTCCTGCTGTGTCTGAGGTGATATTTTCTACCATCAGTTTAGCTCTAGGGATCATTGAAACATGCCTATCTCTTACTCCATGTCAGCGTTGTAGGCCCCGGAGGAAAAATTTCATTAACATGAGATTTTTTATACCTTTAAGGCTCTCTTCACTGCGTGGCATGTACTGATGCAGGTGAAGTGTATACATGGGGAGATAATGATGAGGGGCAACTGGGAGATGGCACCACAAATGCAATACAGAGACCACGTCTTGTAGCAGCACTGCAAGTAAGTTAGAAAATGCATTCATCTTAATTATATTCATTAATCATATTTTCACCATTTTATGTCTTGGTTGTGGAAGATGTCTAACTATAGCACTTTTAAACATATTTTTAAATTAATTGCTAGTATTAATTATTTCTATCTCTGTTTCTATCATCATTTTATAAAAAATATTCTATTCGCCCGAGTGTAAGATGACCTTTTTTGTCAGCATTTCAACAGAAAATATCACAACTTGTCTGAGATTTGAATACAAAGTATGGGAGAAGAGGGAGATGCTGGTAGGCTAAGTAGTTTCATCCATAAAGTATGCTAAAATGTGAAATTGTAGGAAGAAATATTTTTATTTACTAGTTTATTGTTCATAGGTAAATGCATGGAATTGTACATGGTTGTACAAAATGAAAAAGTCATTAAAAAAGTTTAATACAAACCCTAACACATGCCAGTTTTCACCAATCCCCTGGCGTAGTGGTGTTAGGAGGATCCCCTATGTATTTCTTATGGCAAAATCATCATCATCATAAGTCATCAATCCTCAGATTGGTTTGATGCACATTTTTCACATCCTTCATCACTTGTTCAATATATCTCACTCGAGGCCTTCTTTTGCCATTCTTCCCATCCATTTGTCCTTCAACGATTGTCTTCATCAGGTCATCGTGTCTTAAGATATGGCCGATTATATATCCCATCGTCTTCTTAGAGTTTTCAGCAGGCTTTCTCCCACTCTCCTTAAGACTTCTTCGTTTGTCACTCAGTTGATCCATTTTATCTTCATCATTCTTTTGTAGCACCACATTTTAAATGCTTCCACCCTTTTCTTCTCCTCTGCTATTGTCATCCATGCCTCACTGCCGTAAAGAAACATGCTCCAGATGTACATCCTGATGAATTGTTTCGTTACTTCTATGCTTGTATTTCCAGATGTAAGTAGGTTCTTCTTTTGGTGGAATGCCCTCTTTGCCTGAGCTATTCTACTGACTATTTCTTTCTTGCTTCATCCATTGTTGGTTACTCGGCTTCCCAGGTAGCAGAACTCTTTCACTCCTCCCAGTTTTTTCTTCCCTAGTTTGACGGTTTTGGCCTATTCTCTTTTGCTGCACACCAGTATCTTAGTTTTATTCTTATTGACCTTCAGGTGATATCTGGCCATTGTTCTTTCCATGGTTATTAGAGTCTTTATTCAGATCCGTCTCTGTCTCTGCTACGAGTGCTATGTCATCAGCAAGTCGCAGCATGTTAATTGTTTCTCCGTGGATGTGCTAACCAGAAGAATTCTCTTTGATTTGGCAAAATCATACTAGCATGTATGATATGAATATTTTTGCATGAAAAGCTTTTAAGTTTAAATATCAATGGGGAATAAAATATAAAAACAAGTTATTAATGCAGACATGTATGATATGCATGTAAAATGGACCTTATCCTATATAATATTACAACTAATTAGGGACAAGGATCCTTTAAAAAAAAACATTAAGACCATTCTCTTTTTTGTATTCATGGGCTATGTATCAGGCAAAGAATGTGCAATCAAATAATTTATGGAGGCCCAGTCACATCGGAAATCTTCATCAGAATTAGCCGCAATGCAGACAATGTGAATCTACAAACCACAGCTGGTTCATCTGTACCATACTTCTTCTACTCCACCAAATTTGTCACAGATAAAGCAATATTTTCACTGTCATGCAGTAAATCATCTATTTCATTGTCATCATGATTCTTGTTTGTTTAAGGCTTCATTACCTTCATCCTCTGAGTCTGATGACAAATCCCTTTTAAACTTCGGTTTATTGGATATTGATTTTGCCCTCAGGTTGTTGGTAGTTTTAGCGTGCAATTTAAGGATCGTTTTTTTCTTCGTAATTTTTCCATTTTGAACCGCATGTAGGTTTCCTTCAGATTTTGTATCATCTTTGAACAGTTATCTTACATTTCTTTTCTGCTTTGAATTTTCTTTGATAAGCTCTTTTCTCTTTTTCTTTTATATGGCTAGTTCAAGTGCAAGATTCTTAGGTGTGGAATGTTGAGAATGTTTGAGAATGTTGTTTTTCCCTAGTTTTAATTTTTTGAGTTCCACAAGTAGATGTTAATGGAATCAGATCTTCGAAAGACAGTACATTTTGAACACTGCTATTGTTTTGGTCGTCTGTTTGCTCTTCTTCATCATTTTGTATGTTTTGTACTCGGCATTTGTCAGAGGTCACCTCTTCAGATCCATCATTATTCTAAATTATCAGAAGGAAGTCGTTGGGACCCTCAAGAAAAGGCATTCCACACTTTGAATTATACACATTCACTGCATCTACCTGGCAATTTGGATGGCATTTTTTTCAAAATTCAATAAAACTAGAAATAAGCTTTTTTTTTACTTGCAATCTGCTCTGGTATATCAGTTTATCATTGTGTTGATAGATAGCTACTGATAAAGTTTTTACGCAAACATGCATTTGTCTGGCGAAGTAGGAAACATTTCATATCATTTTTTCTCTTCAAGTAATCTCATTCCAAAGGTATGGTAAGAGGGTTTAAAGGAAATCTGTAAACTAATTAAGTCATGATATCTATTCTGGGAAGGTTGGCATTCTGAAATTAGTATGTAAATATTTCAAGGCCTTTAACTCACACATTACAGACAAGATATTAGTCAAATTTATAGTTGTGTTTGCATCATGAATGAATTTTAGGAACTTATGTTTTCCTGTCGAGATTTTGGTTCTAGCTAGAGATGGGTTGAATAGTAGGGGCTGTATTCTGTAACTTGGGTGATGTCTATCACTGGTGATGGACATCACCGAAAAACTTCACCTACCTTTATCGTTTCCGATTCTGTAACTGGGTGGTGAAGTTTCTTCACCCAGGGATGAGGAGTGCTATGAAAAATTGCGTGGTCTAGTAATTGCGATGTGCGATTAATCAATAAAGAGAGCCAGTTGAATAACATGACATCAAGGCTGGCAAGTAATGTACAAATTAAATGCTTGTAGTCAAGAACATGCCTGTTCATGCTTGTAGTAATGGTTTATCGAGTGATGATGTTTGATAATATTAAACATAATGTTCTAATAACCCAGCTAGGTGATTATTAACAGTAGGATTAATATTACAAAGTGAACCATAGATTACCTTTATTTTAGTGAATATCAACGAAAATAATCAGTATTCTATCGTGATCTGTGGAATTAACCATGGTGAGTGTGATTAATTTTTCAGAGTCCTGTTTTCAACTTCCACAATATCAGTCATGAATAATGTAAATGATGTTCATTTGTCTGCGAAGAATGACAAATGTAAGGGACTGTCATTTGCGTAATAAATATAACAGTATAGTACAAGTCAATAGAAAGCAAGCTGATAATTACTAGCATAAATGTGTAATAGGTAACTGAAAAATTTCTTGGTTAATTAAATTATTTGTAATAATTTAAACAAACATAAATACTCGTCGAAGTAAAATTAATTGGTTCTAATTCATTGTCGACAATTATGTATTTTGATGTGAATGTAATCTTATTACTGTACTCATACAAATAATTTTGACTTTTCTCAGTAAACAAGAGATGTTTTTAATGCTCTGCTATTGTTTAAGCAATTTTATAAATATTTATTTCAATGCTTGTAAATGTCTTTTTACCCCTGAAATTTTAGATGCTATGCAAAATTTCTTTCTCGCGTCTTGTCATACTTAAGCTAAAACACAATAATTGAGAGTGGTATGACAATAAATATACTATTGTAATTATTATTATATTCATGAGCCAGTGTTTCCATTGCAATTTCATTAGGTTCACTATATTAACGTCATTAATTAATGCAGGATGTTTGTTTCTTGCAAACAAGATGTTGGAAGCTCAATGCATTTAGGGGGTGATGAGATAAGGGTGGCTATTGAGGAGGTGATGAATTATCACCTTGTTTAGGTTGAAGAACATCGCCTCGTTGCGTTATGGAATCGGAAGAGCGGTGATAGGTGATGTTCATCATTGGTGAAGGCTCATCACTGGTGATATGAGTTACAGAATACGGGCCCAGATTTGTTGAATTCAAATATTAATCATAACTCAGATATTCAAATACCTTGAATACTAGAATTTCAATCAATATATTAAATTTTATTCTGATATTTTATTTGTTGCCTGTTGAAAAAAAGGTACAACCCGATTGTATAAAAATATTTTATTCTGGTTTTGGAATTTTGAATGTATGATAACATAACTTTACTACCAATTATGGACTGTTGGGTATATTAACATTTATAAGTATAAACAAGTGAGCAGATTGTGTTAATACATCTTCAAGTTCTGTCCAGTTTGGAATTAGCCACAAACTAGCATCAAAGTTCAAGTAAACTGAAAATTTACTGAAAAGATTAAACTTGGATCTGACAGAGTGAGATCCAAGTTTAATCTTGAGTGAGATCAGACAGGTGTTATTACTATGACAAGGTAAATACAGTGGAACCACGGTAGTACGAGTATGGCCTATTGCGAGACCCCCACCATTACGAGAGATTGCAGGGGCACAGTCAATTGACCCTATGATTGCCATGTAAAAAAATATGGTTTTTTACGAGACCCTTTTGGTGTTGGCCCCCGCCATTGTGAGAGTTTCCATCACCGGCAAACAAACACCAAAAGTGGCCAACATCCGCCATAGCTTGCGATCTGTTAGCAATGCAATTAATATGAAGTGTTGCGTATTAAGTGCACGTTATAAATCACCATCCGATTAATTTATTGTTAATATTGGTGGAAATACTGCAGCATTAGCAGTTACGAATACGTATTTGATCTTCCTTTGTTTCCCGGGCTGTCGAGAGCACACTCGCACATCTGTGAGTTGAGAGCATTTCCAAGGTAGAAACCATGTCCCAAAAACGCAAAACACTGAAGTGTCGGAAGGGAAAAACGACAAGCCACTCAATTGTCTCTCCTAAATTTGATTTTATATTTTCTTTCACTCTATATTTATCAATGTAGAACATTTTCATGAGTTAATTTTATAATTTACGAGATTATTGAAGTTAGCAAATTATTATTTGTTACCTATACTTGTAACTGCATGATGTAATGTGATGAACGCGGTGCCAAAGGAGTAGCACTCTTAGTTTATTGAATTTCAATACGTCTATATTCCTTTCTATGTTTTGCTGCCATTATTGAGCAGTTGTATGGATTAATGCTTAGCACATTTGTTGGTATAAGGGGGCTCTTCATTAGATCCATTTTTTCAGTCCTTTGTATCATACTACCGTTGCGCATATACACCCGACAAAATTACTATAAGTACGTCGAGGGCCTAACAAAATCTCTAAAAAGAACTTATTGTGATACAACCACTATTTCAATAAAATTGTTATACATGGTAAAGCAGATTGTTTTTCAATGTGGAAATTACATCCGATGGAAGAAAACATCCTCCAAGGCAGGAACCCTTCCATCACTTCCACGGTCTCTTTTCATCTGCTGAAAAAAATGCGATACGTTATTCCAAATGGCTTCCACGAAATGTCAGGAAGAACGTTAATATAAGATCATAAAAATTAAGAGCAACCAAGGGAAAGTGTAAAGGCTGGTAATAAAGGCAATACAATTTTGATTTATCAGTTACGGTTTAAATTTTTGGCAAAACTAATCAAAATGATGGAATCAACATTAGAAAATGGAATGAGCATTAGGAAAGAGTAGCTTGGTCAGTTGTGCATTTGGGAAAATGGTCGGCAATTCGAGGCTATTTGCATTTTTTGGAGCAGGTATGGTGCTTTTTGATTTAATGGTTTGTTGGTAAATTAAGTAGGGATATGAATTACTGTAAAAACTTTCCCGTCTTTCGGGATTTGTGCTCAGACTCTCCGGATGGAAATACTTTTGCTACCACACCTACCCGATTCCTAGAAAATTGTTGACAATAGGTTTGATGGCAATTATTTACACCAACCTCGGTAAGATGATACTTCACTATAGCGAGGGCACTTCTTGGGCACCGTGAGGTCTCTTTTAAAGAGTTTGCACTGTATTTTGATCCTTACCAAATTGTGCATAATTGACTCACAATTTGGTAAGGATCTACTGTCAGTATAGAACATCAAGACTCCTGAGTTTGAGAAGCTATCTCTTCCAAAAGAGAAAACCAATTTTGATGCAGCTAGGTGATACTGGTAATTATTATTTCTCTACTTCTCTATACTCTTCATGCTGACCACCTTGTGGCTGCAACAATAGAGTCAAAGTAGTAGTTTTGTAGTAGGGTTTTACGAATTCATAACAACTTAACACATTGTGCCACCTCTCTTAAATCAATGGATACTTAACAAGGTAGAAGCAATCAAGGTTAACACTTGCATTGTTTGTCAACAGTTGCCTCTTCTATTTAGCGCCACGTAATTTATGTGGGAAGACAACAGTTTCAACAGATAGAATTCCGGCGAAACTATTAAACTATTGTCTTTCTACCATAAGACAAAACCCATCAACAGACTTGTATCTCCATAGTCCTCTCATGGTGCATTGATGCAGTTCATCAACAGGTCAAATACAGTGGCTTATGGGCACCCAATAGTGTATGGCATGATATTCAAAGTATTCAAATTTCAGTAAATTCTTCTCAGGTCTTCAGGTCTGGGTTAAGTTCTCCACCTCCGCCAACGTTTACCCTGAAGACGATGAGTGAGTCGTTCATCGAAATGTCGGTGGAGACGGAGAACTTAACCCGTATGAAGACCCAAGAAGAATTTACTCAATTATACGCCAGGAAAGAACAAGAACTTACTTCTATTCAAGTTTCCTCATTTAGCATAATTATTTGAGATCTTGAACATCAAATACTTTGTAGTATTCAAGTATTTGCAGGTAGTATTCACACATCTCTGGCTCAAGAAGCTCTAGATCTGAGAACGGGAAATCAGAACTGACCCATTGATACGAGTAACCTGACCAATGTATTATCTTTCTTTGCAGGGAAAAAAAATCACCCGAGTGGCATGTGGCTCAGCACACACATTAGCATGGAGCACAAGCAAACCGGTTTCGGCTGCCGGAAGACTCCCAGCTCGTGTTCCCTTGGAGTATGACCTTTTGAGGGACATTCCAATCCCCATCCTCCGCAATCGACTCCTTTTATTGCACAACTTCTCAGATCTCTTCTGTCCAAGTGTAGCCATGTTCCCACTGGGCAGTGGGGTGAAACTAGGTGCCTCAATGGATCCCTCTGGTGGTCGTGGGAGGAAAGTTGGTGGTGAAGGCAGTGGGTCAAAGATAGCAGACGATGACCATAAATCTGGTGATACAGAATGGGAAGGGCCCCTGCGTGGCAACTTGGATAAACTTCGCGGCATCTTGGTGTCTACTGCTAAGGAAACCACATTCAGAAAGGTCAGCATGCAACTTATATTTTGTTAACATTTTTCTTGTGAAGACCAAATATAACTAGATTACTTTCAATAGCAGAATAGCTTTTCCTGACTACTATCTTGGAGTATTCTATCTAATGTACGTAACTTGAAAATGTGAAAGAATTTTTTTGGCCTAATTTCAAATGAGCCTGTATTTGGAGGGCTATGTTTCCTTCCATCCATAGTTTTCATTGTAATAATTAAAAGAGAGAACCTGTTGATTGTAAGATAAATGTGGTGAGTCGAGTTATTTTCCTGATAATGCCCTGAGAAAATACCATTACTGCTTTAATTTACTACTCTCCAATGAATTATTCTGATTATGAATATTATAAAATTGGTATCTTTGTGAAAGATGTTATTTTATGGTAAAAAATTTTTTATTAATTTTTTGAAATTATTGCTGAAGGTGGTGCAAGCTACTATGGTGAGGGACCGACAGCATGGGCCTGTGATTGAACTTAACCGGATCCAAGTCCGGCGATCCAGGTCAAGTGGAGGGTTAGCTGGTCCCCATGGTGTTCGTTCTGTGTTTGGTCAAATGGTGTCCAAGATGGAGCTTCTGTTTCGTGGAGATGCACTCCTACTCCCGCACCGCGTGTGGAAAGTGAAATTCGTTGGTATGTATCTATGTCGAAAAGTTGTATGATGATCAATGTTATTTTCTCTTCACTTTTGTGTGTTATCAAGACAACCACCTTTAAAGAGGTATAATGGTAAGGTACTGATTAACTTGAACTTATTTTGCAAAATATTTGCTTAAAATAAGAATTAAAGGTCAATGTCAAAATTGTGTCTTTTATGTTACTCTAATAAATTAAAGTGATGACATTGCAAAGAAACTCACAATGAAGGAAACTGTGTCCAGTGAGAAGAAGTGGAAGTATACCTTATTGAAACACGTCACAATGTAAATTTTGTTTTGGACAAGAATCCAAGAAAAGCGTTGGAATTTTGTGCAGCGCTATTCTTGGATTGAGAGGTATTTTACCAATGGCTCGAAACCCAGCCTGAGTATAATATTTAAGGGAATGACCAATTCAATTTAGAATAAATAGCTACCTGTTGATATTTAAGATATTGTGCCTCAAAGTTTCTGTGAGTGAAGCAGTGCACAGATGGCCACCATATATATATATATTTATATCTTATCTATTTCATTATGCATATTTATATATAAACAGGAAAGATATTTGAAGAGCTTTAGGGCTGGTTTTGATGCTATAAAATACTTGTCATTTGCAGGTAGTCATGATTTTAATAAAAAAGTTTAATAAAAAAACAGCAGTTTTAAGAAACTCCAACCACAGTTTGAGCCTTATGATAATTTTGTCTCGATGTACCAAAAAACTCAATGAAATTCCATTGGAGGATTTACAGCATTGTAAATTTCTATGTCAGATGTTTCGTTAGGTAGTATCTCCAACGGGCCTAATTCTCCTTCACTGCTGACTTTATGATGGAAAACTTAACCCAGTGTAAATCCTGAATAGACCTCAAATTTTTTCCATGCTGGTTTTAGGCATGAAGTTGTATTGCATGTGAATTCACAGTGTTCATTTAGAAAATTACTTTTTAACAGTGAAATCAATTGAGTAGAAACTAGAAATATGATTATTTACTCATTAGTAGGGACACCGAAAAATGGTAAATAAAAATCATCAAAAGCGGTGTTTAAAAATGACAAATACGGTAAATAAAATCGTTTTAAAAAGGTGAAAGCTGTGTTTAATGTTCGAAAAAGGAGTCTTAAAGGAAGGTTAAGTTTTTTAAAATATCATTAATAAACACTTCATACCAAAATGAACAAACAGTTAATAGTAGATACATTTGAGATCCAATACAGAAGTTATGGCTACCCTACGCAACATAAAAAACACAGTAGGCAAAATTAAGTTAAAGGTAAATTAATGAGATAATGGTAATAACAATAACAGAGTGGAGTAGTGGACTGCAGGTAATGAAGTTCGATTCATACGTTGTTCAAAATTTTTCTTTCAACCATTGAATAAAAAACTTTGTCATCCTTCATTTCCAACCTTTGTGTGTGGGTACTGACTTTTTTGTACTTCTAATCGCTTCAACTAGATTTACAAATGCGTCACTCAAAAATAAACTGTGAAGTTAACGTAATGATTCCACGATTTAATTCTGTAATATGAATTTTTTCCATATATTTCCTTTCGCCAAATTTAATTATTCTTTTTACTTATAATCTGGCATGAAATTTCTGATAATCTACTTTTTTTAACTGCCTACTAGCATTACCCTAGGAATACAGCACAGCTGTATTCTTAGGTAGTGTTAAGGATCGAACTCGCGACTGGCAGTACACTAGCCCTCATTTTTAACAACTACGCTCTCATAGGTTCACGGGAAGTATGGCGAATGTAGGCGACCCACATGACATTCGGCTTAATTTTTTTCTCGCACATTTCGAGTACATCATATGGAGAAAAATGTCGAGACGAGTATTTTTTATTTTGTTTTCCTCGTTTGTGGCACGGAAAAAATCTTCTTCTCATTTCGTGACCCGAGTTACTTAACCTCTCCTTGTTGGTATCTACCATACGTACAAACATTCCATTCGCAGGGCGTATCGATCACGAGGCCACGAGAAGTTAAAATCTCCGATCCGGATCTGAATTTTTACTGTCCCTGGATAGGATTTCAGTAGTGAATGAAATGAAAGACCCGTGGATCTTTGGATCCGACCCGACCATCCTTAATTTATGAGTGGTACATTTTAAAATCTAATTTAAACAACTAAGTATAATAAAGTGAGTATTCAGATGTAATGGTATGAAGTTGAATATGATAACATTTTCGATGCAGTGACTGAAAGAAAAAATGAAACTGCGATTGGGATCGAACTTCGCACAGTACACTGGCTCTCGTTGTCCGCCTGATCCCGGCGAATGTAGGCTACCCGCATGACATCCTACGTATTTTTTTTCCGCGATACCGGGGTAACGGGGGAAAAAAGTCATATATCTTTATTTTGCTTCTAGTTGCACGGGAACGTTTTCATCTAATTACGTGACCTTAGTTACACATCCTCTTCTTGTCAATATCTACCGCACCTGCATTCCATTCACGGGGCACTTTGAAAGCCGCAAAAATTTTAAATCTACGATCCGGATGAGATTTTACTCTGTGTCTTTGGATCCGAATCTGGAACCAAGAAAAATGAAAGATCCGATCCGGCCATCACTAAAGAAAATATTTCATGCTACAAAAATTCGGCATTTGCAACATATCTCAAATTTCGTTAAAAAAATCACGTTTCAAAGAAGACACGGTTAATTTCGCGATTAAACCCTAAAGTCGCTTATTTCGTGAATCCTGTCGCAAAAAAACGTTTTGCGAAAATGTCATGTCCCTACTCATTAGTAATGCAAGTATGATGTGGTGTCTACCCCTGCTATACACCATTGTTGTGGCTTACAGATCTCAATATAGGTTTAAATGCGAATTTATACAATGAAACAAAACTGCACTGAAAGCCATCGACTGGTTGGAATTGATTTACTTGGTCAGAATAGTCAAATCCTCACTTACACCCTTGTGGTGGCTAGTTGATCCAAGGTCCAACATTGATATTACAGTACATTGTTCCATGCACGATAAGTTTTTTGACAAATGTCATCTTCACACGTAGCACTGCAGAAGATTGAATTCCAAGAGAATTGTGTGGCATTCCAGTTAACGGCAGATCCACTCATTTCCAATTTTCAATGAGTCTTAGATAATAGTAGATCCCAAGTATGACATCCATCCATTTCATAGGATATTTTGCATACTCATGGAAGATAATGCTGATTAAAATAGTGTGAATACTACATGCGAATACTCAAATACCTTGAATACTAGAGAGTATTCGATATTTGAGATCTCAAAAAATTATTCTATACTAGTTGGTGTAATAATATACTATTCACACTACAAATGGTAAATAATAGTTAATATACTATTTAGTGTAAGTTACCATTAGCAAATAAGGTGAGCAGAGAAATGGAAAATCTTTTCCATAAATGATTTACTCACATTTTGGAAGCAGTTTATAAGTCAAATTTTTTCTCTGAGCTTGGAGATACATTTCCAAGGTATGCATCTAAGATAGAAGCAATTTTTGGCCTTCAAGTGGGTTTGGTACCTTAAAAGCCTTCTAAGAGTCATTTGTATTAAGGAAAAAAGCCTTCATGCAAAGGCTCAGGGCTGAGTTTAAGGCCACCGAGTGCATCCAGCAGGTTGCAGATGGTGGATATACAACTTCTTGATTTGGAGGTTTTCGGTGATATAAGCAAGCTTACTCATCAAATAAGCTGTTGTGAACAAAATGTGATGGTATTCCCAAGTGGTATTGGTCTATCCTTGGGTAATGTATGCCTTCACAATAATACACAAACTCATGAAGATGCTGTGACTTGGTGACAGGAGGGCACCAACATTTATGCATCCCACCACCCATAGAAGAGGGCAACAACTCTTCTTCATATGAGTGATAGTCAAGATCATAGTAGTTAGTACAGAAACACTCATTTCACCACAGGCAGTGTAACAATTACTTCAATGGCTATATTACTGCGATGTGGAATGCATGGGGAAACTACCACATTATTATCCTGAGGAGTCACTGTTACTCTACTCTTTTCCTTTATCAACACATGATGGAACTCTCTCAAATAAAATACATATCTCTGGGCGGGGACTACCCAAGAGAGTTCATCTTTCAAGTGTGATAAATAATTCAGGATATGAAAATGGAAAGTGAGATCTTCAGACCTGTGTAAGATGGGAGGACCTGTAGGTGGAAATGCAAAAATGGATCTCAACGTATTAGGAATCAGCAAAATGAAGTTGCCAAATAAGAGGACATTTAGAGCAGAAGCTACAGTAATATACATTATACATAGGATTGAAAGAGGAGAATAACTTAAGTGTGAAAGGGTTAGCTGGTACAAAAATCAAGTGGAGAGCTGCATCAAACAAATCTAAGGGCTGTTGACTGACAATAGCATGAAAGGGACTCATGTGAAAAATTTTATTTCATTTACTGACTCTTCACCAACAAGGCAACATTGACAAAATATTGTCAAGGACCGTATGCCTCCTGCTTTGGAAGATCTCTTTCACTCCTCGGACAGTAATGCTAATGACTATGCATTGATTTTTTTTGTTTTGGTATATCAAGAAATAATTACTGGGAAGAAAATTCTGATGCTTTCCTGGCATATCATTTGTATGAATTCTTCTCGGGTTTTTATCTGGGTTAAGCTTTCCATCAGCACCGACATTTCGATGAGTGAGTAGGTCATAGATGTTGTTTTTTGTGTTGTGTGTAATCGAGAGGTCAATGAGTCTTAAAACTTGGTGCGCTCCGCTGCCACCTATGTGTGGTTTGGTTACTAAAATAAATTAGCGTCATCTTCTGGTCACGTATGTTCACTATGGAGTAATTCTTTTTCGGCTCCTGTAAATCCTCAGTATCCACTGCCTCGAATGAATAATCGCAACAATATAATCATTGGCAGAGATGGAGAGCCAAACCCAGATGAAAGCCCAAGAAGAATTCACGGAGATATAATTACTGCATTTGTCAGAATATAAGATTCATCTTTTTTTCCAAAATTATGGCTCAAGAAATTACTCTTGGGTGTTATATTTTCAAAGGCATGTCTGTTATGATAAACAGAAATTTAAGTAGTAGTTGTAATTGCTAGCATTGCATCTTTATGCTACCATAGGCATAGGATATATATATATATAGTTTGCTTATTTCCATGGTGCTGAAGGAGGTGCAAGTGATATCAAATAAAACTGATTAGTTTAATTGTATGTTCGTATAAAATTGTGCATGTTGGTTTTCAAAATTTGCCCTCAGAAATATGCCCCAATGAAATGAGGGTGCGTCTTTTATGCCAGTGTAACTTATGTGCTGCCAAATACAGTATGCCCTTTGATTGTTCTTAAGCACTGGTATTTCTACATTTCAGTTAATATTAATGTTACTGCATTTGAGTTCAGTATATTTGATGGTAATTGTCAGGCATTTTGTAAACCTACTATGGGCGTTTAATCGGAACCGAAATCGCAATTTTGTACACAAAATCATTAGATGGAAACAAAAAAAAGAATTTTAGTGAAAAAATTAATCTTCTAACAATACCAGTCACTCATAAATCAAAAATTAAAATAAGCAAAAGGTGATGTCCACCGAAAAAGCTGCTTTGATAACATTGATGTCATTTTCCTCCCGTCCTTGGCTGCTTTTAGGAGAGGGGAAGGGAGTGGATGGGGGTTCTCGGAAGTTCTGCTCGCACAGATGCTGTTGCAATCACTCCTATTGGCAGAGATAGCTGTGTCCCCCCCCCCCCCATTGCGATAAGGCGAAGCAGCTTCGCGGGCTCAGTTGTGATTTGACGAAGTCGATATACGTCAGAGGTTGCACCATGCCCACTTTTCCGAAAGGGTTAAAAACATCAGTTTTTCGCTGCTTAGTAAAACGGAAAAATAGTACATAATCTTTTTATTTTACAAACTCTGACAGATTCGGCAATTAAAAAAATTATTTAAAAGTAAATTGTGGTTACATAATTTATGGTAAGTTTCAAAACATAATTTATGGTAAATTGTGTTCTTTGCATATTGAATTTTTTTTAAAGTATAAGAAAGTTGATCATTTACCTCTCAGGTACATCATGTTTAAGTGTAAGTTATCAGGTATTTTTCTTGGACATTTAGCTAAAACATCGATAGCAATGATGTAATATTACCTTCAAAAAGGAGTAAATTTGTCCTAAACATCTGAAAACTTGGCAGAAAACAAATTTAGGAGTCACTGACCAACCTGCAGCGTTGATGTGCCTTCAAACCTATTGCACTGATCATTTTAATTACATTCTCTGAGCCAAAGAAAGTGTGCCCATTGAAAATGGACAGTAACTATTGCAATTTTGAATACTATAATGGGTGTTGTTTTTACTTCTTTTCATCACAGGTGAAAGTGTTGATGACTGTGGTGGTGGTTACAGTGAAAGCATTGCAGAGATGTGTGAAGAACTGCAGGAAGGAGCTGTTGCACTTCTTGTGCCCACTCCAAATGCTCGTGGTGACCATGATTATGCTCCACCCCCGACCACCGTGAATGCCACTGGTACTAACGTCAATCCATCCTCCGTTGGGCGTGATGCTTGTTTCCTCCTCAACGCACAAGCCAATACTCCTTTCCACATGAGGATGTTCAGATTTTTAGGTAAGTTATTTTTGAGTTAATTGATTCCTCCAAGAGCGAAGGAGATTTTAAGGAATCCCATCTCGTAGGTCGGAGGAGATTAAATGGAATCGCCGGTATTTGTATATGGCTGGTAAAAAATTTATATCTTTAAAACTAATCATTGAATTAGTTTCAGATTTTTTGTGCATATAAAATAATGTTTTGTGTATAATATTTTGTGCTAATACTTGTATTCCCTAGTAAGTTTTATGCTATATTCTTTGGAGAAATATTTTTTTCTCTTCTACCGCTAACTAAAATCGGATTTCCTTCGTTTTTTTAATGCAAAGAAACTCTTGCATATTATTTGCATATAGGTAGTACTATTTCAAAAGTACACAATGTAATATAAAGTACTAGGCGTTAAATATATTATAATTGCACATTATGAAAGGCCGCCTCTCGGCAAAGTGGGATGCAGGCATTACACATTCGGCGATGATTATACCAGTTATAAAAATGGCCTGCTGCAGTAAATCTGCTTGGTGTGGTAGATCTCAAAACAGTCAAAGCAAAGTCCCACGTCACATTTTTCACACCAGTGCACAGTATCTCTTTTCCTGGAAATTTTCGCGCAGTCACACACCTCTTGTGTGTCCAATTCCTTTTAGAGTTTTCAGCAGACTTCTCTTCTCTCCTACTCTTCTTAGGACTTCCTCGTGATATACTCGGTCGATCCATTTAATCTTCAGCATTCTTCTGTAGCACCTTATTTCGAATGCTTCCACCCTTTTCTTCTCCGCCGTTCTCATCGTCCATGCCTCACTGCCGTAAAGAAACATGCTACGGTTGTATGTTCTGATTAACTGTTTATTACATATTAGTTCAAAACGATCTCTTGTAATTAGGTCTCCAAACCCAGGTGTGGACAGAACTCTTTTGGTGGAAAAATATGAACGAAGTGTTGGCTTCTGTATTATTCCCATCAACATGAATAATCCCAAAACTGTATAAATTTCATTTACTGACACTATTTTCCAAGAAAAATTTTGGATTTTTTGGAAAGGTAGGGCCCACCCAAGGTCATGTACTGATCAGCGTAATGATTAGTTTCCTATACATTTGTGCTTACAAATTTGTCTTCAAAGAAAAGTTCAAAGGCATCTAAAATATCAGTCACCAATGAAGCTTTCCCTTGTGGTCCAGAGCCACTGTCGAACTTTTCTCTTTCTCCCTTGTAATTTTACATGTCCTCCGAGAAAAAGCTTTCCTCTCCTTCCACCTCCTAATGGTCGCTATACTCCTTTATCAAATCCAATTCGGAACGATCTTTGATCACCTCGTCACTATCACTTTCAGAGCTCCCACTCTCTTCCGAATCGTATTCCAGTAGGAGTTCCTCCTCGATTTCTTCTTCAGGTACCAAAAGTCTTTTTCTGTTTGTCGATGCCATGATGTAAAATAAGGGATCTTTTCTAGGTTCATTAAGTTGATGCAGTCACAGAAAAGAAAAAATTCCACAGGAGATACCACCCTCAAGAAAGGTTTCATTCAGACTAAAGCATTTGGCATCTTGAAAAGAATGCTTCCCCTAGGCCGTGAACTCCGACTCTGCCACGATCAACATTCTTGGCCACGAAAGCAGCTTCATAGAAAAAAATATTGTACACAAACCAAAAAAGATGCAGACCTAAAGACCCTCTTCATTGTTTACAAAGTGTTAATAGAGATGAAAAGCAAATGAAGGCCTAAGATAAGATGGTTTAGTATTGAGAGGGGACAGCTCGGCAGCAGGCCACTCTTTCTACAACGCATATGGAGGGTCAAGAGGAGATGTGGAAGAGAGAAACAAACCGTTGAAGGACATCGTAAGCTAGTGTGGTCCTCTAAAAGCTTTGGCACCGAAACTCCTTGAGACGAGAGTCACATAAAAATATTTTTTAGGAATAAGTGTTGAGCAATAAGCCTTTAGAGAGTGTGAAAGAAACTTTTGAAAATTCCATATCATTAAAACACTCTCAATAAAATATCATAAATTAATATATTATAATAGCTATGATTATTAACAAGCCACATTATTCTGCTTTCGAGTGATAACAAATATGTTTGGATCTTGAAATAATATGATGGATTAAAAAATTAAAATATGCAGATGGTCACCGCGACGTAGTAAATATGTCGCTCGACAGTATGTGAAGTCCAGGCCCGACGTAGTCACTATGTCACTCGACGTTGAAGGGTTAAGGTTCCACTCTTATTTCATCATCATTGGAAATGGTTTTGGCTAATAGAAAAAACAGCCCTAAATCAGTGTACAATAAGTTTTTTTTCATGTTATTAGACTATAAATGCCATATTTTTTTTTTAGCTTTAGTCAGAGATTTATATGATATGAGTATTAGGGTGGTCCAAAAAAAAATTTTTTTAAACGTCCGCTCCACATGTTTGCCCCTGTTCCAATTGGTGTTAGAAAGCTATGAAAAAAAATTCAGGCAAATTGGTTAATATTTAGAGGTCCCTATGATTGAGCACTTTTTGAGTGAATGTGGATTTTTAACCAAAACAATGAAAAAAATATATGAAATGTATTTTTATGATAAAAATGTAATGGTGGCATAAAATAGGGTTGGATATCAGCTTGGACTTGTTTTTCTTTTTTAACTCCACCATAGGAATACCATCAATGCCAGATGACCACACTCTTTCAAAGAAATTCCTCCTTCCTCCTTCTTCTACTTACATTGAAAGGGTATTGCAAAATGGTTTATTATTGAACAAAATAAGAAGCAAAATAGCAGTATCAGCTTCTTAAAATATAAGCTAGAAAACTATTAGTTAATTTAGCTATCTTTTAACTTTTTCCAGGAGTTCTTATGGGCATAGCGATAAGAACTGGAAGCCCCCTAAGCCTTAACTTAGCTGAACCTGTTTGGAAGCAACTGGCTGGACTCTCTTTAACTCCTGCGGACTTATCTGAAGTTGATCGTGATTATGTTCCAGGTATGTTATTGTAAAAAATTTGATAATTTGGTGTCCTGTAAATTTATACCTATTTAGAAATAAAAACATCATGTAATTAAACAACTAAGTTCTACAGGACATTCAATATTCATTCTCTCTGATTTTTCAGGCCTCATGTGCATTCGGGATATGGATGGTGATGAAGCTGCATTCCGAAGTCTTGCTATGCCATTTTCTACTCCGTCATCTACGGGTCAAGAAATTCCTTTGTCTACTCGCCATCGCAGAATCACCCCTAGTAACCGGCATGAATATGTCAAACTTGCCTTGCATTATAGGTCAGTTGCTATCTTTTTTTGGATTATAACCTATATAATGAGAATAAAAATTTGATAGAGGAACAAAAGTTATGAAAAATTCTGAAATTGAATTCTTTAAATTTGATGAAAAGTGGAAAAGTTTGGTGCTCTACCAGCCAGATCCCATAATTTTGTGTGTGCCAATGTTTCAAAAATTCTGATTTGATTCCTTTCAGGCTCCATGAGTTTGATGAGCAAGTGGCAGCCGTGAGGGAAGGAATGGCTAGAGTTGTACCTGTTCCTCTGTTGTCCCTGTTCAGTGGCTATGAATTAGAAACTATGGTGTGTGGCTCACCGGATATTCCATTGAGCCTTCTGAAATCCGTGGCCACATACAAAGGTGACTTACATCATATCGCAAGAGTAAAACTGAATCAATATCTGAAAGATTTTATTTTTTATTATCAATGAGTACATCCTAGATATAGCCTTATGGAATATACCATTAAAATGATTTTTAGGAGATTCAACTTATAGGGAAACTAAATATTTACTCTGAAATAATCCTTTTGCAGCAAATTATGTACATGCATATCTAGAGATGGGTAAATTACCGTAATTTTCAATTGAGGTAAATTACGGTAATTTTCGAAAATTACCGAATTTTCCGGTAATTTTAAATTTTGAGCTGCAAATCCTTATCAGAGGACTCAAAACGAAATCAAATAGCATTGAGATGCAAATGCTGACGCTTATATCGAACATATCACGACGTCTATCTATTATAACTCATTAAAAAAATTATAACGAAGTTGGCAGCAACACGCAATTTGCCTTCTTTTGTCACACATGAGAAATTTTCCTTCCAAAGACATACCTCTGCACAATGTGCATTTGTTATTTTACTCTGAAATCACGGACATAATGTAAACGATGTAAACAAAATCGTTTTAGCTACTTAAATTATTATATCACCTATTCCAATGGTTTCTTCGTGAGGAAGAAATTTTCTGAAAATTACCGTTCATTACGGTCATTTTCAGGGGTGTTGGTAATTTATGAAAAATTTTAATTTACCGAGTTGCCCATCTCTATGCATATCAAAAGATCTTATTGTTAGCTTTTCCGAAGTGTTGGAAAAAAATGATTTCTAACACTTATGATTGTCATTCTTTCATAGGTGTTGATGGTAATGCACCTCTTGTGCAGTGGTTCTGGGATGTAATGGAGGAGTTTACAAATCAAGAACGATCATTGTTCCTTCGCTTTGTTTGGGGAAGAACCAGACTTCCGAGGACTATTGCAGATTTTAGGGGAAGGGATTTTGTACTACAGGTAAAGGTTTTAATTTTTTATTTATCTGAAAAGAAAAGTGAAGCAATAGTTTCATCATTCAGGTGCATTAGTTGAAATTGAATTTAAATTATTCAAGGCCTCAAATGTATTCTTTCATTTTCACACAGGTTTTGGATAAATATAATCCTCCAGATCACTTTTTGCCAGAAAGTTATACATGCTTCTTTCTTCTCAAGATGCCCCGGTATTCTTGTAAGGTGAGTTATCATAATTATTCCATTTGAGTTTTTTCACCCTGCAGCAGTGGTAAAGTAGAAAAAATATTTTTCTGGAGAAAATTTCGTAGGGGTTCCTTATCAGGTAATCATCTTTCATTTTTTTGTTTATAAACTTATATGTTGTACATTAAGTCATCTCATTTAAAGATATGTACCTATTTGTTGGATATACCTTATCTGTTTGCCCATTGTTTATGTTTTCCCTTTATTTGATTGTAGAGTATGTTCATGTCAAAAGTTACAAAAAGTGATGGACTTGCATGGAATCTTAGAGAGATCTCTGTCCTATGATCTATCAATTATATGTGGAAGGGGCCATGTCATAGTCTGATAGTTTTGCATTATTGTACTGAAAGTTTTTATACTAACATGTTCCGTACGGCAGTGTTTAAATACCACATACCCCTCTGTTCTGGCAGACTTGTAAACGATACGTCTTTTAAACGCTCTATATGGTTTAAAATTCTACTGCTCCTATGTTATTGATTATTTTTAATTGGAATTTTTTTAAACTGACTTACCAAGAATGTCAGTAATCCTTCCTGGCATGGTACAGCAGAAAACAGCTACCTTTTTGCAGTGGTACACAGCAAATATTACACACACAGTGAGTTTCTAGTCTAACTTTTTAGAATGCGCACACAAAACACACCTGCGTGTGATATTTCTTCTTCCCTTTCCCCACTATGGGGTCGAAATGATGGGTTGCCAAGTCCCCCGAGAGCCTAGATGGGTGATCTTCCTTGGAGGCCCGTTGTGTCAGATCATTCACCATAAATTTTTATCTCGCCGCGTGACCCACCTGGCCTTGCTCTGCTCACTGTCCACTCCTGAGAAGAAATTGCTTGAATCTCATTTTGCTCTCAGTATTTAGCATTTTATAGACATGAAAGAAGTTGAAGAGGACATAGTTGATCAGCCACAACACAACTTTATTCCACCTCTTCATTGTTTTTCTAAGTGTAATGTAGTATGAAGAATAGTATGCATCTGCTCTATCAACACTCTTCATGCATTCATTATACTTCACAATACAATGAGGCTTCTTCACTGCAAGTCCAATTTTTTTTTATTTTAGTCGTTTTACTCATACTAGCATCATGAATGGACGTCTCTTTTATCCTTGCATTTTACAAGCAGGACTTACCCTTTTCGGCATAGGTGTATTCTCCTGTATTCAGTTCTTTAATTCTTTTTTTATAAATTCTGGAAGTCCCCTGTTCACTCTAATAGTTCCACAGAATCTTGTTTTCATGGAAAGAAGAGTTCTGCTATTTTTACACAATTATAATAATTGTCCTGATAGATGTGATGCCACTGGCCAATGGTAGGCTTCAAGATTGATTTGATAGTTTTTCCGAGTTTTTACCCTGTGCTTCATAAATTTCTAAGTTAGAAATATTACCTGAATCACTTTCAGTCATCATACGAACAAGTAGTCAATATTTGACGATATTAGCTGGGTTGTACGTGCGGAATTTTGGTCTTCCCCTCCAAGAAATCATTGCTTCATCTAACAATAACTCTTGTTTGGGCTTATAAACTGTCTGAAAATTTTCTAAAATGCAGTCCAAAACTGGTTGGATTTTGAAGTCTGTCAGCTGTTATATTTGAAAAAATTTGTTATTTTTGATATACCATGCCTTTAAAATATTTTCAAATTGTTATTAGACATTTCCACGACATTGGAGATGCTTTCTAAACAATTTGGCCTGCCTCATACACCAGGTGTGCCTTCAAATTTCCCTAATTTGATTTTTACATCTCATAATTCCCATACACTGAAATCCTTACTGTCATGGCCTCCATATCTTCTGAAGACACAGTGTCTCTAACGAAGAAAGGTTGAGCTTCCCTTGTTTCAGTGATAGTTGGTAATTTGCTATCATTCTCACTCTCACGGCTATCTTCATCGGTCTCAACAGGTGGCTCTGATAATTCATCGGCGCACAAGTCTTCTAAAATTATATCTTTTCTCACTGTTTTTCATTCAGTGATCTTCGCCATGCTTACACAATTGCACAAGTGATGCTACAGTAGCAAGGAAGTGTAATCTCTCTGGTTTACTGAAGCATATAGGCAGAAGAAAATATTTCAATGTATGGTACATAAGATACCCAATTGCACCAAAAAAAAATCCTTGAAAACTGGACTTGAGTGGAGAAAAACGCTTCCATATGTGGTATGCATGACTGAATTTAACCCCCTGAACGCCATAGTATCTCTTCCAATGCCTATGAAAATGTTTCTGAGCACACCCGTGCAGTATACAATTACTGTACTAGGAATACCCCTCATGGATTTATGTTTGGGGAAAACAGGTAGCAAAAAATGACAGCGATCATAAGAGAAGATTCCACAAAGTCAAGCCTAGCAATTTGTTATATAATCATAAGAGAAGATGCTGGTTGTAGTAATTAGTTTCTCACAGGCAAGTATATCTGTACTTGACAAATTTACATTTTTTTTGACTCGTTGTTGGCAAAGCCGAACATATTTTTAGTCATATTGGAGACATATTTTATGTACTACTTTGCCTATGATTCAAAGTCATCCTAATGTGTAATATGCATCACAACAATGAAAGATTCGGAACCTTACTCTGGCAAGGAGCATCTGAAAAACGCTGCCATGATCCATCATTATTCGTAAAAATGAGTAATTTTTTCACGTCGGGACCGAGACCCAAGGTTTGTAATTTCAAAACGTCGTTATTTCGTAATATCGAGTACTGTTACATGTATTTAGATACCCTATGGTTGGGACCAAAGATTTTGCTTCGTAATATCAAAATATGGTAATTTCAAGTTTCTACTATAACAATTTTTCCACCAATTGGTCATATTAAATTCTAAAAAAATTATGGTGATATACTTTAGGTAATTTCTAAGTTTAGAATACAATCACTTTTATATCATCCATTATGTTGCTACATATGCATAATGCTTAACTCAGCTTTCTAATTTCTCATAACAACACTACCTCTATACAGTAAAACCTCCTATTTGCATTATCGGAATTTACTTTTTATCGTGATTTACAACATTTTTACCGGATGCCATCCAATTTCCTATATCTCCAACGTATCTAAAACCCTGTATTTACAACATGACTTTTCTGTTTTCCCGCTGTTTGCGGTAGATGCGGGTTAGAATGCGAGAGATTAAAAAACCAAATTCCCTTCTATGACATTTAGCCATACATACCAGTCTATATAAATCACTTTTTTTTACCTCATTTTGTGCATGTACACTTCAAAAACATGAGAGAGAGCTGTAATATGCTCCGTTTTATGGAAAAATTTGAACTTGGCGGTGTAACAGAGCAGTACACAGCGCCACTAGTGACGGAATATGATAATAAAAGATGAAATATTTACACTCACGATCCTTTCTCCGGGAAGAGATCCATAATATGAAATGAATGCAAAGAAGACGCAATTTATAATTTAGGAACACCTGTGGGAGTATATTTAAACTGTACCGAAGTTCATATTGTGAAGAATTAAAATCAAGTTTTGCCCAGGCATTATGAAATGTCAAAAATACATTAATTGAACTACATAGTGGACGATAACAGGGGATCATTCGTCTAACCATCACGCTCATTGATTAAACAGTTTTATTACAGTTTACTAAGTACAAAACTTACTGAAACTTGTTTTATTGCGTGAAAACCGCATTGAATAAATAAAAATATTTTGTTGAGAAAGTTTTTTATGTTGGATAGGTAACTGCTTGCGCTGGCCGACCTGCAAGGTAGTTCAATGTTCTCATATGTTGTTTTTGTTATTGTTAATTATTCGAGAATGTAAATTTTATTTTACTTGAAATGGGAATTACAATATTTTCAGATGACTCAAGGGTTTTCGGGTTTCTTCCGCGTTGGTTCATCCCTCTGGACGACAGTTTCCTCGGCATCCAGTTTCCATCTTCAGGTCCACACATCATGTCCTTTCAAATTTCCTATATCATTGTTCTACATATTTCCTATATTTCGGTCCTGAAGATGCCATCTGTAATGCCTGCACAACTGTCGTGCAGTAGGATGAACCAACGCGGGAAAAAACAGAAACCCTGGAGTCATCCTCTAAATACCGCAAAAGCTGTCGCAGCAACTACCAATATTTTGAATTGAGGCGTAAACAAAAATTGTATGCAACTGGCACTGATGTAGCAAAACATCTAAGATTACCAGTATCTACAATATTAAATACAATTATGAAAAATCACGATGTGATTCAGAAACATGCTAGCTAGTGCAGACATCTGTCGAAAGAAAGGAAATGTCAACAAATCTTGGTATGAAGGAATACTATCTTAAATAGTGGTATTTAAGGTCTAGATTGTCAAATATCACCGTGATTGGCTTCTTCATAAGAGAAAAGGCATCACACAATGTATAAGTTTAGGAATTATGGGCTTGACAATTTCCAATGGCTGGTTAGGATGGTTTAAACATTGGTAGAGATATGTCGTACCAGAATAAATCAGGACATTTCTATACTTAAAGAAATAATTGATAATATAGCTCAAATTCAGTTCTTCAGTGTTTCTTATTTATATATTTACTCTATATTGTTAAAGTATACATGTAAAACTGAAAATTGTCCTTTTCCTACTATTTGCATTTTTCTGCAATTTACATTTTTTTCTAGCGATCCCTAGAAAAGTGTAAATAAGAGGTTTTACTGTATTTTTTTTACACAGACTGTTCTTCGTGAGAAGCTCAAGTATGCCATCCATTTCTGCAAGTCCATTGACACAGATGAATATGCTCGAGTAGCCATGACTTCAAGCACAGCATCGACTACAGTTCCTCTAGGAGTGGGAGGAGGGAGTGGGCTGGTACCTGGTGGTGGTGCCATTGGTGATGGATGTGGAGGCAGTGGAATTCGTGGTGGTCATGGATTGGATGACACCACTACAACAACAACCACTTCCAGCGACAGCGAAGAAGGGGGTGCAGTTGGAGGTGGCCAGCACATGGGCCGCCGGGGAGGGGGAGTCACTGGAGGCTGTAGTGACAACAACCCACTGGGCATAGGTGACATAGAAAGAGATAATGATGATCTTGATAGCACATGGGCTGCCGGGGAGGGGGAGTCACTGGAGGCTGTAGTGACGACAACCCACTGGGCATAGGTGACATAGAAAGAGATAATGATGGTCTTGATAGCACATGGGCCGCCGGGGAGGGGGAGTCACTGGAGGCTGTGGTGACGACAACACATTGGGCATAGGTGACATGGAAAGGGATAATGATGATCTCGATAGCGTTGAAAGTGAAGGTATTCAAATGTGTTATTTATTATGTGCCTGAAACAGACTGCTGCAAGATGTTGAATTGAAGTTGGCTCATTGCACAGGAAATAAAAATCACCAAAAAGGGAAATGGTTCCTTGTGATATGTGGTGCACTGTTGACTGATAAGTTGGATTTGTTTATACACTTCTAGTCCATTTTTAAAAATGTCTGTAAACAGATAAGGGAAATGAGAGACTTTGTTATGGAGTAGGCTTTAATTTATTTATTTTACCCAGCATTTTATTTATTTTAAAGAAGGGAATCGTTTATGTATTATACTCCTGTTTTGCAGAAAATGTCACGAATTTGCCTTTATATTTTTATTTTGATGAAGAGTCTATGAAAGTGTTTTTGCTTAAATAAATCATGCTTAAATGAAGAGATTTTTTTTATTTGAAAAATAGTCACAACTTTTTCCTATATATTCAGTTTCAGGTGAAAGTAATTTTGAAACCTGTCAATATTTATTTCCTCTAAATTCATACTAAATATGTCTAGGTTCACCCCATTGCATCTTCCCTGCTGACATCTGGAATTATTAGGATAATAGCTAATATTTTCTTTGTGTCCTCCCTCAATGACTCTTGTTAAAATTATTCATCAATCAAATATCATCAAGAGAAAACCATAGATTTACACTTCTTCATACATCTTTCAAAGGCTGAACTATGTTATGTCAACCTGTTTCTTCCTAGTTCCATTTTTGTTTTCAATTTCAAGTAACATTTAATCTTCTCTTGATCTATGTACGTAATGTAAATTCATTTCAACACAAACCTCGAGGGACCAAGAATAGGATTTATGTTGAAAAAAGTTATGTTGATATGTTTGCTGGTAAATATTATGGGTGAAGGAGTAGTTAGTGTGATTCTTATTTTCATGTCTAAATGAGAATATCAGTAAGGCAATATTTGTGCATTTTAAGTTTTTAATCAGGAAATATATAAGGCCAGATAATTGAATGTGTAGATCTGTTATTTTTTGGCAGTTGTAAGAAAATGTGAGGGAATGAATAAAAGCATCCATCACACTGAGACTCCTGCTGTTCTTTGCTACTCCACTTCAAAATTACAAGTGTCTTGATTCAGCCAAACTTATGTTACCATGAATGTATATGTATTTGGTTCATGAATATGTATTTGGTATATGGTACTCCTTACCCTGAAATTGCCATGCCCATGGCATAAATGATGCTAACTAAAAATCTCTTCAACTTTAATAATTAATGCTCCAATCAGACCAGGGGAATGTCTATTATAGATATAACCATATATGGTTGCCTGAATGGCACTGTCCTATGTCAATCTTTTCAATGGCTACCTCAAAAGTATTTTTTTAAGTAAACAAACCAGTTAACCTCTCTACTAGGCCAAATATATTGATGAAATGTTTTTTCTCTGGCCCCTTTGACATGAGGCTGTTTCTTGTATCATATCTTCTTTTCTCCTCTTCAGTCTCCTTCCTACTTCCTCCATATCTGATGCTGGCATTACTTTTTCAAACACAAATTTCCTTCTCCAAAACAATTCACTGGCTCAGTCCACAAAACGCCTCTGAAACTGGAAGAATATCTTCATTACCACAGTAGTCAAACACCCCATAGAAAATGTTTGATACCATTTTCCCTCTCCATGAACAGCCAAGGAATATGCATACTGCCTCTCCCACTCCCTTAGCAAATGCGGGCATCTGGTAAACTTTTCAAAATAACCCCCACCCCCTGGCAAGTAGGTAAGTATTCCCCTTGGACCAAGACATGTCAATCTCCAATACACTCAACTTGCAACCATGGTATCAACTGAAGGCTCTGGACACAATTTCTTACTTATTTCTTCCCCAGTGCCCTATTCTGATACATGTTGCATTTATTTCATATTAATTCATTGCATCATGCATACACTACTAATCTTGATGTTCTTTATCATGATAAGTCTCTCCTACCACTAATCCAAGTCTTTCTCAGTGTACACCTTACTCTGTCATTATATTCTCTGTCCTTCCATGCCTCTATTATTAGATTTTTATCTACTCTCTCTGCTTTTCCAAACCAGAAAATCCCCTGCCTTACTTGTAAATTTTCAGAATATTCGATTGCTGCTGCGGTTATGTTTTGATTGTGCTTGTGGTTGGAGGTTGTTGGAATTTCCCAGTAAGCCTAGTTTTACCGTGGGTAGATTTCATCATTCTACTCCGGGTAGGCTCACCTCTGTGCTCTTGAGAGTGTCATATTGCCTAGTGGTAGGATATTTATAATTGAGGTAAGACTCAAGTGAAGGGGAATATGGATTTACCTTTAATTTAAACATTTAAATTATTGGGTCAGCTTGCTAGTGCTATGAGAAAAAAACCTTATTCATCTAATTGGACGAAGCATAACTGTTGGCCTTGTTAAATGTGCTTGCAAAAAATATAGGCACTTAATCTCATCGCATCAATGTCATCTAATTCGAAAGTGGCATGGAGACATAATTGAGCTATAATATCGATATGTTCTAATCTTTGAAATTGGAAAACTCATTCAGAAGTAGAAAGGTATTTAAAAATCAAATATGAAGTTTCTGATTCATGAGAATATTTTTAATTATCCTGTGACTTGACGTCATATGCTAACTGGAATAATAATGATGCGTTCATTTATGAACTTAAAAATGCCGCCAATTTGTTGGCTGAATAGCCACCCACAAAAATTAAAGTTATTTTCAGTTACCATCCCTTATTACATAGATTTCCCATCCCTCTTTGAATCACTCATTAGTCAGACTATTTATTCATATGTTGAACATCTTTCTTTCCAAAAGTTACACTGCTGCCCCAAGGGTCGTGAGTGATAAACCTCGATAAGCACATTATTATTACTATGTTGGTATTCGTGGTAAAACCGAAAGCTCGAAAGCGAGTGTGAATGGGGATAATTGATGTTCATTGAAGTGCTGGCACGTTGGAAGATTAGCCGTGCGGCATGTGTTAATGGAACCTAAAGTTTAGGTTGATGACAAACATTATATTGGGTTGTGAATGGTGTGGAAATCTTGTGCAGTGAAATTTTGATTAATTATATTCTGTAGTCATGTCGGACGTTGATACAATAAAATTGTTTCAAGAGGCTGGCCTTAGTGAGCAGAAAGCTAAGGAAACACTAAAGAATGCTGTTGTAACGAAAAATTTGAAAGAGATCATATTGGAGGTGAGTTAACAGTTAGGGTTGTGGTATATGAGTGTTGAAAATCGGTGTGGTAGTTTTACTTTATTTAAGTTACGTTCAATTCTAGGCGAAAAAGTACAAAAACTTCCCTACTTCAAGCCAGTTGCTCTTATACTACCTCGCTACGAAGATAAAAACACAAATTTTGCCGTATATTCCCCTCATTGTGGAGTACCTGGCATCAGGAGGATTCAACACCAACGAGAGAGTTGATGGTACGTGAGTAATTATGGAGGCACAACCCAAATCTGTTCATTTTTCTGAGAAAGAGGGTCTTCATCATTGAAAATCTTTCTTAATACTGTACTTTAAATATAATTTTCGTTCGTAAATTATCCTGTGATCCAGTTGGGGCTTAAATTTTTCGTCAGTACTTTGAGTTTATCATTATTTGTTATATGTTAATGCATTGTTTTTACATGAAATAGAAAACCAATCAGGGTGTGAGAGAATTGACATATGTAATGTATATTCAATATATTGAACTGAGCGGAATGGAGGGCTGCACTAAACCAATCTTAATTTGAGGAACTGATGATGTAATTTTTTACCAGCGTTGCATGATGTCGATGTAATTTTTTCGAGGCATTGCATGAGGTGGTACAAAGTGCCATTGTTCCTTTTATACCAAATAATAATCATACAATTTATTTGGCCGAAAAGCGAAATATGTTGGTAGCCATAACTAACATCATTAGGAAGCATCCTAATGATGTTAGGTATGGCCACCAACAGTTAGGTTCAGGTTCGGCCCTTATTTTTGTACCTCTTACATATTCAGATATTTTCTATGTATTACAGCCGCACTGGAATACCTTCTGTCCCATTCCAGCAGCAAAATTGATCGGAAGCAACTTGAGGATGCATGTGGTGTTGGAGTTGTGGTCAGTGCTGACCAAATTGAGGAAGAGGTGACCAGAGTCATCAGTCAGCATAAACAGGAACTAATAGAGAAGCGGTTCGTAAGAGCTTTGTTAAACTTCCTAGGTAGCCTACCACATTAACCTAATATTGGGCCAGTAAGGTAATATTGGCTTTCATTGGACAATGAATACCAATATTGGCTAGCCCGTGAAACTCCAACATAGGCCCAGTATTGGCTTCCCCATGAAACCCAACATTGTCTATCTCACAAAACCAGTCTTAATATGCACCACAAAACCCCACTGGCTACATCTTGAAACTCTGTGGTTTCTCTGGAGTCATTCCATGTCAATTCAACCACAAAAATGAGGTTTTGCCACCCACCGACTCGGATTTTGGCAAAACTTGGTACATACAATCCCTTCACCAATGTAAGAAAAAAGCTCAAATTTTTTTTACCTAGTCCAAGTAGTTTTTCAGTTACAGCCTCTCAAACTTTAGGAGACTTCTGAATTTCTTCCATTCACAAGGCACACTTATAAGGTGCACTGTTTTACTCAAAAAATGCTGTCACCAATTTCTGGGATAACACGGAATGACCCTCTGGTAAAAATTGACATCTTGCTTGAGTGTTGAAGCATCAGTGGAGAGTTTAATCTTCAAGAAACAATGCAGCTTTGCTCACTCTCCACGGTCTTTGCCCCTCCCAACTATGCTTTCAATAAATATTCCTTAAGAGTTCCCAGATAGCATGTAAGCTTGCCGCAAGCTTAGATATTGGCTTGCCATAGCTTGCCGTGGCAAGCTTTCTACGGCAAGCTTGATTCAAGTTTGCATCATGTCTCATGGCAAGCTTCATTCAAGTCTGCATGCCTTGAATATTTTTCTCCCTTAGCGCAACACCACTATCTCCGTTTGAACTCGAGCAATACGTGAGCGCCGGTTCATTCGTAAGTTCTTTCTTTCCTTGGACCACCTACCTCTTTTTGATATACAACTTGAGTTCCAACGAATGTGACTACGTTCACTTAGGAATTTTAATGTGTCAGCAGGGTTGTATACAAAGGAAATATTTGTGCTTGCTGTATTGCAATTTACTTGACTCTTATTATCCATTTGATTCATTTCTGACGTTTACACATTATTATACTGATATATAAGAGTGACGCGTGCCATCCCCTACCGCACACGAAATTTGGTATACTCGTACTCGGGACATAGTTTAAACCGGTATGTAGTATTCCGTAGCGAACTCTTATACACAAGGAATGAGTATACCGGTACCCATAGTTCATATATACATTTAATTTTCAATCTCTTGTAAGATCTTCGTTCAGAAAAGTATTATCCGTTAAATACAGGCATGCGACCAGTTAAACCTCGAAAATGACAGACAGTATGAAGATGTAAATGCAATTACCACATTTGGTAGGTACATAACTGACTTTTAAGGAACATAACTGGGTTGACTTTGAAAAATGTTCTCAGAAATTGCTATTTGCTTGCTGTATAGCAAATTACTTAATTATTATTATCCATATTTTTCATTTATGACCTTGTACGTCAATGTATTGATAATAGTCCATATCTACAAGCCAATTGCCAAAATCGACCAAAGATTGTTACTGACTTTGTTGACATAATACATATAGGTTCTGATAATATGTTGTAGTCCCATGTAGAAATTGATACTTACTCCTGTTTAAGCACCAAGAAAATTAAAAATGGTCATACTGTAATTAATCATTACATGATTGGCTTGAATAATTCATGAATGTTAATGATGTGTAGTATCTAGTTAGTTTATTTGCTTGGCTCTGGTTATTCGAACATGATTCGAACATCAACACACATCAACAACATGAATCCGGATGTTTACATTCCAAAGATGTATACAAAGCCCTCCCACCACCTACTACTGAAGTATTTGATAGATTGAAACTCGAATTACTATAATAGTATGAGTAAATAAATATGGAAATAAAGCAGACAATAAGTATTAATACATTTTAAAATGAGAATAAATGTTTAAAAATTATAATTCCGAGTACATAGCAACCCTATTTTGAATTAAGATGCTAACTTGACTCTAAATGCAGCGCACGTAAACCTCCATCTTGGATTATTACCGATATTTACTTTCCGTGCTCCTCATTTCGTGAAGGTCGTTAAGTTTTGGTTGCAACTGCATGTGGTTAAAATAGCTAATTGTTAAAAGGCAAGTGATCTGTGGTCACGTTGAAGTTATTCAAGACATCCACACCATGTGTGGACCGTGAAAAAGAAAGTTTTTTTGGCCTTCGTCCCAGGATTAAATTAGAAGGAAAAAGTACGACGAAGCGAATGGAATGGATGGATTTTGTGATGTGAAAATCCTCATTTAAGAGGTATGTTTTGAACTGAATGCTGATAATGTGTGTATATTTAATATTATTGAGCAGAATGTTCGCTCACTGCAACACTGAAAATATACACAATTCTCATAGGAATTGTTTGCTTAACAGTTCCGTTTTTTTGTAGATAAGTCTATTGTCACTAATACTTCGCAAGGTTCTGGGACCAGGGACGAGATTTTGATGGCATTGTTAGCATCGTGCATCTTAGTGCCGAAGGAGGCAAGGGTGAGTTAATTTGTTCAGTTAACTTTCATAGTTCTTTTGTATATTTATACAGATTTATGCTTTTTGTGCCATGTCCTGACGGAAGGTCGTTGAATTGAAAGAAGCGGCTGTAAATTAATTTAATTTAACCGTTAATAGTTCTTTCCTGCTTTTAAAAATAAATAGAAAGATATGTTGTTATTGCAGTATTTAAGTCTTCTATTCGTGCTGCTTTCAGGTGCCTTTTTGTGGAGGAGCTAAGGAGAAGATAAAAAGCCAACGAATGTAATTCTGAGTAAGAGTGTCACCAGTGGATGCAAGATAAACGTAGATTCCTCTTGGAAATGTATAAGTAATTACTGATAATAAATGTAGAGGTAAATAGATGCAAAGAGTTTTGTTATTCACCCTCTCCTTCTTGTGTAACTTTCGTAATGAATGTTATTCGGAATTATTCTAGGAACGAGCGTATTTCGAAATTAATCAGAACAGTGTAATCAATTTCCTTTGCTAAAAATAAGTAACCATAGTTGTGAAATTATCGTTTGATGTAAAATTTGAGACAGTTTTTCATGTATTTTGAGCAGTTGGTCGTGTCGTTTAAAGTCGTTATTTTGTTATAGTGAAGGTTAAAAGTTGAAAAGAAAAAAATTTAAGGTAAAAAAGGTTATTTCCAAATAGGACAAGTTTTTTAAATGTCATGACAGCTCATTCACTTTCTTCAGCTAGCATTAGCCTCTCCATTTAGCCAATTCAGCCTCTTGCATTAGTTGCACAAAATAAATTTTTTCCTGGTATTTAGGTTTTTTTTAAGTTTTCCATGAACTTACTAGGCAAGTTTGTGTATACCAGCGGTCCACTAGCTTACCAGGCAAGTTTGTGAAAAGTGTGTAAAAGTGCTCTACAAGCTTGTCTTGAAAGATTGTGTCGAGTTTTGAAGAAGGGAACTGGACAGCTTGCCTCAAGTTTGGTTGCTTGCCAGGACAATCTTGTAGCAAGTATTCAAGTCTGTGATGTCAAGCTTGCCTCAAGTTGTTTTTGCTGCCTGGGCCATTGTTTCGGGCTTCTGGAACAAGCTTGCTACAAGCTTGCCAAATGGAAAGTAGTTTACTTGATTCAAGCTTGTCATAAGCTTACAAGCTTACTATGCAAGCTTGAAGTAAGCTTGCATAACAAGCTTGCTGCAAGCTTGACACGTGGAGACTAGTTAGCTTGATTTAAGCTTGCCAAAAGCTTACAAGCTTGTTTTTGCAAGCTTGTTGCAAGCTTACCAGCTTGCAAGAATATGCTTGGGGCAAGCTTGATTCAAGCTTACATTGCTATCTGGGTTAATGGAATTGTTACTTCGCTTTGTTTCCCACATCCCATTAGCACTTCCACAATAATTAAGTATAATAACTACAGGTTGACCCTTATTGGCTATTCATTGGTTCTCATCTCATCACCAATATTCAGCCAATTTGATTTTCCAATGAATCCCCTATATTGCTTGGCTATGTGGGTTTCCTTTTGTTTATCACAACTTAACTCGAGATGGTCTCTCATTATTTTAATAATTCCTAGCTTTCCTAAGTATATTCTTTGTGTTTTGTTGGATGTCACTTTATTTGGTTCAATGATAGGTATTAATGAAATAGGATGACATGTCAACACTCCAGAAAGTGAAGGCCTTCCTCTGCCATTCTTCCCGATCACTTGTCCTTCAATGATTGTCTTTGTGAGGCTATCATATCCCATAATGTGGCTGATTAAGTTGTTGCATCTTCTTGATAAAATTTTTAAAAGACTTCTCTTTTCTCTCACTCTTTCTAGGACTTACACATTTCTCTCGTGGTTGATTCATTAAATCTTCATCATTATTCTGTGGCACCACATTTCGAATGCTTCCACCCTTTTCTTTTCTGCTACTGTCATTGTCCATGCCTCACTACCTTAAAGAAACATACTCCAGATGTATCTTCTGATGAATTTTTTCTATGGTTGCACTTCCATCTGTAAATAGATATATAGGTACTTCTTTTTATAGAATGCCCTCTTCACCTGGGCTATTCTACTATTTTTTTCTTTCTTCATCTGTTGCTGGTTCCTTGGCTTCCCAGGTACCAGCACTCTTTTATCTCTGCAAGATTTTGTTTTCCAAGTTTAATATTGGTATTGGCCTCTTCTCTCCTGCTCCATACCAATATCTTTCTTTTCTTCTTATTGATTTTCAGCTGATATTTGGCCCTTGTGCTTCCCATGGCTAATAGAATGTTCTTTGAAACCCTCCCTGTCTCTGCTATGACTGCTATGTCGTCAGTGAACCAATGCATGCTAATTTTTTTCCCAGTAGACATTCACATCTGAAGTCATCTCTTTGATTGCATTGATGGCTCTCTCAATGTAAACTTATAACACAACGAGAGACATCGCAGAATCTTGTCTCACTCCTTTCATCATTCTTGCTTCTTCACAGCTGGGTCCAGACTGTATCACAGGTTGGGATTAACGATTAAAATTAATCGATATAAGTGTGGTTAACTATTAATATTATCGTTACTTTTTAGAAGAGTTAACTTTTAATCATTAAAATTATGCATTAACTGATACAAAACTAACTTCAGTTAATTTTTTTTGTTAATTTTTGGCAATCGTTGTCGTCTTCGAATTTGGGCGCAAAGGTTGCCCAACAGACAAATGGGAAAATAAAACAGTATCCATGAATGCAAAAGTAGTTGTGCAAGAATGCATTGAATAGGCCCAGACAAATATATCCTAACGAAAGTGGGGCTGAGGGGAGTGACCGCCAAATTTTAGGAACTCAGACGAGAAAACACGAAACCACACAAAGACAATGCCCTGGAGGGTTCATATGCCTTACTTGATGACATCATGTCATCAATACTAACATAGTTGAAACCGAGAAAGAAGGGTCACCTAAAAACCTTTGACGGATAAGGAAGGTGAGGGGTTCATACAAACTAACATATCTGTTACAAAGCGCCAGTCTATGTATGCCTTACTCGGCAACATTGCTTCATCAAAACATCACTCCCAGCGAAACACAAGGTAAGGTGCGCAGGCACACCCTCAGCATCTACTGTAACTCTACATGTTTACACTGAAATTTTACAGTTGTGAAGGTATAATTCATATCACAATGTGGGAATTAATATCAAAAGCTAACCTTAAAGCACTTTTTACCACTCAGAACAATCTTTGGTGGCAAATCACAGATGTACCATTGTTCATCAGAAAGTCCTACATTCACGACAACTTAAAAATCCCGGAATTGGAGCTCCACCTCAGAAAAATTGCCAAATCCTTTCAGCAGACTCGAGGAAACCCGACCAACAACACTCTGGACACTAAATGGAATTACTACAAAAATCCCAAATTCAAATATTTGAAGATAATTGGATACTGATGGAAGTAACCACAATGACAGTTTTCAGTGTTCACTTTGTTTGTCAAAACAAAAAACCATTAAGGCCTCTTGTCACCACAGCATCCAATATGCCAAAGTAGCTGAAAAGTAACTTTTAATGTAAAAGTTAATTTTTTAACTTCAACTTTAATCAGTTACTTTTTCAGAAAAGTAACTTTTAACTTAAACTAGTTACTTTTTACAGAGATTAACTTTAACTTTAATCAGTTAATTTTTTTGGTAACTTTCCAAACTATGTTCACAGCTATTTGGTTTTCATAAAAATTATGGACGATTCTTCAGCAATTATAGGACACACTAATTCCTTTCAGAGTTTCAAACATTGTATTCCAATATACATGTCAAAATCCATCAGCCTTCTCCAAATCCACAAATGCAATTGGTGTCGGATTGTTCTTATCCATTCCCTTCTCTACGAGCAGCCTAAGGTATTGCTTCTCTTGTATTGCTTTTCCGTAATCTGAATTGGTCTTCATCCAGGAACTCCTCTGCCTTATGTTCTACTCTACTGTGATAGATTCTTGTCAATATCTGTGATGCATTTTTCGTCAGGCTTAATTTTCATTGTTCTCTGCTCTCTTCTTTTTGGGACTAGGAATGATGATGTTCGTCTTGAAGCCCCTGGGTATCTCTTCTGTTGATTATGTGTCACAGATAGTTTTATAAAGATGGGTTAATGTCTTCTCTCCTCCATTTTTAATTATCTCTGATGGAATATCATCAATTGCAGAAGCCATGTTCATCTGCAGTTACCTTACTGCTGCATTGAATTCTGATCTTAAAAGTGAGGTTCCCAATTCATCCTTTTCAACTTTCCTCTTTGATTACTGTGACCAGTGAGATACCATAAGTTCATGGGAAATATGTCACTGGCGGTTAAAGAGGGCTTTTGGGTGTTCCTCCACGTTGGCTTGTCTCTGTGTGATGGCAGTGTCTCCTGCCATCCTGCTGGCATCTTCAGGTCAGAAGTGTCGATGCAAGAATTCATCCATGTTATATGGGGGCTTGGGGGCCCTAGGTTGGCTCTAATTGGCTGAAAAAATCTGTTGTATCTGCACGGAAAAATATGGTAGTTAAATGCTGAATTGTAAAATTATTATCTTGACCCTGAGTGTCTCCTCTTTCATTCTTAGCTGATCTTAAATAGAGTAATGATAGGAAGGCAGTCTGATTGAATTTTTGTGAATGAACTAATAGAATAATTCATTATTATGCTTCATTTCAGTTAACTATGAATCAAATTATCATGAACTATCTCCTGTAGATACAGTGTTTCTAATTATTGTGTTATTACTTACCCTCTTCTTGTGGGTATGTTATTTGAGCAGCATCTATTACATCCCATTGAATGCTCAGGGAGTTTTGTATTAAATTTATTTTAATATTTTATCATCCGTTTGATAGCACTCCAATGCATTTATGTAACAGGAATAAAATTTATCTCACATGCTATAGGTACCGTTTTAACAGTGGAATTCTAATGCAAGAAGTAAGGTCAAAACTTAAATGGGGTGATGGAAAGGCAATAAAAAATGAAGTTGAACTGCAAGTGTTAGATCTCTTGGGACCAAAGACAGATGCAGATTTATTTCCTGCTGGCAAATCTGGAAAGAAAAGTAAAACGGAGAATGTGCCAAAGAAGAAACACGGGGAAAGTAAAACCCCAGTCCAGGTGGATGGTAAGTTTTAGATGCTAAATTATGTCTTTTTATACCCTAAGTTTTAAAGTTAAATATGTATTTTCATTGATAAGATGGCAAGTAAGGGTTTCAGATGGTGAATTATAGTGGGCAGTGATAGATATGGGAGTGAGGTAGGGTACACACCTTCATTACTGTTTTATGTCACTTTGCACTCAGAAGAAAAGTTGAGAAAAGCATTACGGTTGAGCATCTTTAATCCGGCACAGTTGGGACTGAAGTGATGCCGGATTAGGGATTTTGCGGGACTATGGGTCATGCATGGCAACTGGTCTATTTTTGATGCCTGTTTCATTGAAAGGATTCAATTTTATATAAAAAATATATTTGTTTGCCATTTACTGAACATAATTATTAAAAGAGTCACTGAGAATAATCAGAAAGAAATGGTTTCCTAATTCACAAAGTTATTACTTAAGTATCGAAGTAGAGCATTTGAGGAAAAATAACGGAAGCTAAGATTCGTATGCAACGTATTACTGCACATTTAAAAGTATAGTATTATTATTGGAAAAGGGTATATAAAATTTAATATTTCTTGGGCTGTGCTTTGAGCCACATATTTCCCACCGCGCTTGATTTGTTATCAGCAGATTCAGCGCGATGTCAACTCATGGGTATCATCTGTAAGGCCACCCATCACTACGTCATGGGTGACTGGACTGGATGATTCTTTAAAGAACATAGTAATCTTCCTTCAACAATTTCAGGCTCATCATCTTCATCTCCACTCAGATTTATTGTTATTAATTATGTACCATTTCAGTGATTTCATCTTCTGTGAAATTTTGTGTGGTGAGAGTATCATGGTCGCTAGCTATCCATTCCTCTAAATTTACCAATTCCATTTCCTTTAATTCACAGTTATGGATGCTGTTTGCACAGTCAACCAACTCCATCATCATATGTTTATCCTCAGAAAAATGAAAGCCTTTGAAATCTCCACTTATTTAATCTGCAACAAACCTCAAAGCAGGCCAAAATTTAAACCAATTGTGTTTTAAAACTGACTGTGAAATACTCTTCCATGAACGCAAAATTTCCCTCATCATGTATTTTAGAATATATCTGTTTCTGAAATAGTTAAGCCTGCTCCATTAGCATTTGGCCAGAAAATACTAACTATTCACTTCGACGCAATTGAAACCAGGCGATCTAAATCAGTACTTAAATCTTCTTTCATAGTTTTTCGATGTGGCTGTTGTATGAGTGGAGGATAATAGAAGAATCTTTTGGTTGTTAGGGGAGAATATTTTCCGGAGAAAATGTGTATCATATGCGTCTTTATTAAAGTTAGCATTGAAATCTGTGAAAACTATGTGCTCGTATTCAGTCGAATAGTCTGATACAGTCAAGCCCACTTATATCAAACCCGTTTATAATTTCTGGTTATAACGAAGTGAAGGCTATTCCCTGTTGAAGAGAGGCTCTGAAAAACTGGTCCACATATAATGAAGTTCGGTTATTACGAAGTAAATATTCGGCCCCCTCAACTTCATTATAAACGGGCTTGACTGTATTAATGAATCCAAGTCGGATAGATGACACAGTTTTGGGGGTCTATAAACAGTACAAATGAGAATTTTGGTGGTATTGATTTTAATTTCCAGATGTAGGTATTCTGGTCTTTTCGCATACTCAGAGCTGCTCTTGGTAATTATGTATTTTAGATTTTAAATCATTTCTCACATGCACGTCTACTCCACCTCCGCCTTTCCCTGTTCGATCATTGCGAAAGAGGGAATAACCTGGTATTTAAACTGATTCTGAGGGAATAGAGGGTTCACCAATGTCTAAGCCAAGAATATGATATGTATACTGTCACCAGGTAGCATTAAACTTTGAACATTAAGGTGGATTATTTGCAGAGAACAAGGAAAAGGCTTAAGCTTATTCTTTAGTATCTGTCCAGTAGTGTAAGATAAGGGAAGGTGGGATCCCTGCTGGTAGGTATTTGAGCATTTGTTTGTGCAAAGAGGTGGGATGAACTCGGGGGCCTCCGGATTTAGGGTGGAGGCCGTACCAGTGGGAAACAAAGGAGGGAGAAATTCAGGGGCTGAAGGGTTTAAAGGTGAGCCATGAAGCAGAGAACTAAGTCAAGGTCAGTGAACGTAACGGGGGGTCACTTTGAGTGTTGTGGAAGAAAGACTGGAATGTTGAGTGGGAGACTTGGTTTGCGAATTTTTGGAAGTACTTTTAGCCAATGCATTATGAGATTATTGGCAGGTGGAGAAAATTGGTGTGGGCAAGGGCGAGTGCACTGGTAGGTTGCTGTTGTGGAAATTCATGTGCGGTATCAGAGAAGCTAGAATGCCAAAATTATATGAATGAGAACATTATGTATATTACAGGAAGCAAAATGGATACTGCTAATAATGTATAAATTTCAAGTAAACATTCACAACAGTGGTACACGAAATATAGAGAAGAGTAGCAATGGAATAGGGCAAAAGAAAAATGAATTTACGAGCGATGGAAAGTTAATATAGGGTCTGACAGTTAACAATCAAGCCAGATGGATGGATCCTGCACTTCCTACACTTGAAAAAAATTTAGAGGAAAGGAGAACACTAGTGCTCTTAACACTCTTAAGGATTACTTAATTAAACTAAGGGGAAAGAAATCTGGGCGGAGCTTAGGGAACACTTGATCACACTTAGGGGACACTTGATTACACTTAAGCCTGTTTCACACGATACTTGATACAGTACAAGGTCTAGTATACTTGCTAGTATGCTAGCTTTCCAGTATCGTGTGAACAGAACCAGTATACTGGCTGGCAAGCATGCTAGCTAGCTATTACACTCGCTGAGCTACTGGATTTCATACTTGATGCAGTACTAGATTTCTAGTAGGACCTAGTAGCCCAGTAGCCATCGACCAATCAAGTCATGTTACAGACCCTGTGCGAACTTCTCTTTTTTTTAATTAGTATGGAATCATATGGAATTACCGATTCATAGCAAGCACAAGGTCGATGATAGTGTGAAACCTCCCAGGACAGTTCCAATCATACTAGATTCCACCCTCAATATCACTATCACTAGCTAGCGGCTAGCACACTAGGTCTTGTGCTGGATCAAGTATCGTGTGAAACAGGCTTTAGGGAGCACTGATAGAGATCGACACCTGGGGAGAAATTTTAACACTTGGGGAATCACTTGACACTGTGGGAGAACAAAACACTTCACTACACAAATATTTGGTAAAGCTGGTGTGGCTGCGAACAGGGATAATCGGGTCCATAGATGATCACAAACAGGGAAGACTGAGATGGATGACTGGAAGAGGGAAGAGCTCAAACTGGGATGTTCCGTAAGATTGATGGTCGGGAACCGGGAAGACAGTAAGTATGTGAACTGGGATGGCCGCATAAAGGCATAAAGTACTTTTTACTGGCTTTGATCTTCTGGAACATACTTTGATCCGGCATTTTCTGTGGTCAGCACTTGTCAAGTCGTAAGGCTGCCAGACTAAAGAGACAGTATGTCAGATAAGTCATAAATTGATGGCTGACTGTATGTGCTATCAAAACTAGAGTGCATTTCATTAGCTTAGGAATGGTTCTTGTACTATGCTTCATTTTAATCCATAAGTCTCCATAATTAGTCTTTGCATCACTTAGAAAAAACATTCAGAAGACTATTGAATAGAAGAATACAACACAGAAGAATATTGCCAATACCAACTCCAAATTTTTCAAAAATGAAATTGACAATTTATTAGGAAATTGTAATACCATTTTCTAATAAAAGGCAAGAAATAATGATAATAATGTATGAAGGTACTGTTAGCAGAGCAAAATAAAAACTATGAACTTCTATCTAGAAAATAAGTTATTTTTGTCTATAAAAAAGTTTGATAGCTGTATTAATATGATAGCTTTAGTTTAAGTGATGGTTTCATAGTCTAAACTTTCTTGCAGGTGTAATTGCCAACAATGACAGCACTTACCTCCCAATTGGTGAACAGATAAAAAGTAAGGGTATGTTCCACAATCCTGGAGAAAATTTCAAAACAGAAGGTTATGTCATTACACCAATGACATCCAAACTTTTAGCTGAGCATTTGAAAGCCACAGGAGGCAAGGTATTAATTTTTTAACGGTATCAATTTCTTTTAATTGAAAGAATGATACGTTAAAAATTATATTGATTTACTCTGTATAGGTTATCACCAGATTTCCTCCTGAGCCAAATGGAATCTTGCACATTGGTCATGCCAAAGCTATAAATATAAATTTTGGCTATGCTCTTGCAACTGGAGGAAAATGCTACTTAAGATATGATGACACTAACCCTGAGAAAGAGGAGGAAAAATTCTACATGGGGATAATGGATATGGTGCAGTGGCTTGGTGAGTTGGTGGAAAATTATTGAAATGTTATGGTAGATAACTAGAATTTCTTTGGTGAAGGAAAATGTAATCATTGATGCATTCATCTGATCTAAATCCATCATTATCCACTGATGGAATTCTGGACACTGAAATATACAATGAATAGTAACTAAATATTTATCTATCGAAAAATGTTAGTGAAAATGTACAAGAACCTAATGTTGCAATCAATACTACTGCTATGGTACTCCCCTCCACTGTGTATCAGCCTGTAATTATTTTTCCAGAAATCCTTGGATTCTTCCATCTTACTTCAGTTAATCTTTTCAAATCAATATCTCCCCTCACCATTTCATACTTTATATTTTCTAGTTTTCCTGCCTAAATCATCGTTCTGATGTTCCATATTCTAGTTCTTTAAGTTGTAATTCTCTCATCTAATTTATTCTTTGCTGCTGCCATTTTTGTTGTCTCTCTTTCTGTGGAAGGATTTTGTGAGATGATGACTGCAGAGGCCTTGCTTCTCCTGCTGCCAGGCAGAACACCCGCCCCACTCATCTGGGACTGGGACGATTAGTTATCAGGATTCCTATCTTCTTTGCTCGAGTTCATTATGGTCATGGAAGAGTTCAATGGGGTCATTTACTATATTTTTTAATTGCCGAATTTGATAGGTTGTAAAATAAAAATACCAGTATTTTTCTGTTTTTCAATCCATCAAATTGTTCTCAAGTCACGAGCAGCGAAAAACTAATGTGTTTAACCGTTTCGGAAAAGTAGGCATGCAGAGGACTCGTACGTCATCCACTTTATCCAATCATAACTGAGACTGCACAGCTCCTTAGTTCAATCACAATGGGGGGCACACAGCCAACTCTGCCATTGGAAGTGGTTGTTAGACTCGATTCAGATTACTTTGAAAGACATTGCATATTGGACTGCATCATAATTTTTGAATAAGTGAATGCACTCAACTTCAGCTCACTTCTTGTCACACCAAAATGTAAACAAAAATATTTTGTTGTCAGTTGTTTTGGGTTATTTGCAGGATGCGACAGGATCTCTTCAGGCCTCCTCTCCCCTTCTGTTCTTCCTCAAAACAGTTGAGGATGGGAGTTGGATGATGTAGATATCCATAACGCAGCTCGTTCAGTGGGCATCACCTTTTGCTTATTTTAATTTTTGAGATATGAGCGATTGGCTCTGGTTAGAAGATTAATTTTTTCAATGAAATTCATTTTTCATTTCCATCTAACAATTCTAGTAATTTCGTGTACTAAAGAATGATTTTGGTTCAGATTAAACTCCCCCATAGAGGTGGTTTCCCATAGCCAGCCATAATTTTTTTTTTTAACATGACGCCATCACTTAAAAGGCTGCCTCACTAGGATCAGACACCTTCTCACAGCTGCCTCGCTGAGAAACAGGTGCTGCATACATATATGGTACATGAACTACCTTTCATCAGGCTCCTACCCTTGGAACTATCTAGCATTGGTGGCCCTACCATGAGCGACCTTCATTGCTCATGCTAGTGCAGTTGTAGGGGTCATGGGATCACGCAAGCCCACCCCACCACAACAAGGCACACACTGATGAGGGTTTGAAATATTATTGTGTGCCCATAGATCTGCCTTCCCTCTTCCCCTGCATCAAGTCTCACCTGTCTTAAGTGTATGCATGAAATTTTTCAGGCTTTAAACCCGATGATGTCACTCATTCATCTGATTACTTTGATCAACTTTATGAGTGGGCTGTGGTACTTATAAAAAAGAGTCTTGCTTATGTTTGTCACCAAAAACAGGAAGAAATAAAGGGATTTGATCCTCCACCTTCTCCTTGGAGGGAAAGGCCTATTGAAGAAAGCCTTACACTTTTTGAGGTGAGTATAATTCTTTTTTATGATGTGAGCTACTTACTAAATTGTTTTCTGAAGCTTAAAATCATAAATGTTTTCTTTCTCTACCAGGATATGAAAAATGGGAAATTGGATGAAGGAGAAGCCACGTTAAGACTAAAGCTAACATTAGAAGAAGGGAAACAAGACCCTGTTGCCTATAGAATTAAGTTTATTCCTCATCATCGTTCAGGAAATAAGTGGTGTATTTATCCAACATATGATTACACACATTGTTTGTGTGATTCAATAGAAAATATCACTCATTCATTATGCACCAAGGAATTTCAATCTAGGTCGGTGTTCATGTTACCTACTACTAGCATTTAATTAGTATATCGGCTCTTTTGATCATTTGGACTAAAGAATCTAAAAGTTTTTAAGATTAAAAATTTCATGACATTACCTTCACCTTAAATATTGTATACATTTATATCTGCATTAATTATATTTCAGAGGTAGACTTTATGTTTTAGTTTTTATTACTTCTTTAAATGGCTGGTTTCATTTATTTTTCTTATTTCTCTTTCATGAGATTCATAATAATTGGTTTCAATCACAGGAAAATAAAATCAAAGATATTTCCCAAAGAGTAAAAAGGGTAGAATAAATATTTAGGCTGGCAGGTATAAACTAGAGCAAATAGAAATTCGAGGTTTCAGGCGTGATTGAGTGGAAATGTAACATAATAGAAACTTGAAAAATGAGCAACTTCTACTGAGAAAAATGTTTATTGCAACTGGGTTTTGCTTTTTTTGTGAAGGCCTGAACATGCTGTAAAAAGCAAAACCCGGTCGCAATAAACGTTTTTCGCTGTGGAAGTTGCTCATTTTTCAAGTTTCAAATAGAGCAGATAGGATATTTCAGTTATCTGAGAGTAGGTGATACTGAGTTCAGAAGTAAACACTTCAAGATATGAATTGTACTGGTCAAGAAATCATATGATTAGTTGATGAAATAACTGCAGTGACCTCAGAATCAGAAAATAAGGACAAAACAAGTTTAAACTTTAAGTTGAGCATGGTTCTCAAATGTATTCACAACTCAAAAAAGAACCCTACATGCTCATTTATTTTACTTTTACGTACATTGCTCTTCATAACCCAGGCCATGAATTCTTGGTTTTCTATGTGGTGTACGTTCAGTATGTTTTATTGTTGATGTATGAATGAGTGAATTATGGAATACCATCAAGTAAAAGATTGGAGAATTATTTTATTTAACCATGGTCTGGTTTGGTCCATAAACTTATTACTTGGGGGAAAATATCAGTGGAAATTGGAGGGCTCAAAGATTCAGGTTTGGAGAAGAATGGAGATGATTAGCTTGGCATAGAGGAATGGAATTTAGGAAATATTAGATATGGGAGGGAGAAAGTGAATTTGGTGAGAGAAAGTTGATGAGAATGAGAGTGAATGCAGAACATAATTTAGACGTAGCAAAGTGAAAAAGGAGGAGGTAGGTGGAAGGATGTTTGGTAGTTAAGCAGGGAAGAGGGGAAAAAATAATAGTGGTTTTGAATGGTGTGGGGGCAGGAAAGTGACTTTTAAAGATGAATATAAAGTTGGAAACATGAATTAGTTTGAAAGAAAAGTAAGCAATAGCCTATATGGGCTGGAAATATCTGACAATGACTATCCACAAACCTATGTATATTGATGGAGTACTGATAATTGATTCATCATGTTGCCATCATTGTTAAATTACATCTTATAGGTATATTGTGACAGTATCATGGTGCACATTCAGTGAAGCTTATGATACTGTTGCATGGTGATTTAAAGGTAAACTGTATTTGAATCATCACCATGAGTCAACAATCCTTAGATTGGTTTGAGTCAACTCTCCTCTTGATTCTCCTATCAGTTCTTTATGCACACATCGTTCTTCTCTCTAAGGGTTCTTTTCCTCTATAAATTTCTTTAGGCTTCAAGGAACTAGCTGGGAAAACAGTTCATATTAACATTAAGTTCATTTAAAGCCTTAAGTGGGGAGATATTCAGTAAAGCCTCTTAACTTTGAACTGGGAGATATTCACTTAGTACCACAGAGAGACATACACTTAGTTTACTAAACTGGCTAAATCACCTGGTGTGAATTTGGGGGATTCAGGTTTGAATTCTAATCAAGGTGTTGATTTTTTCTCTGTAGAAATTCTGTTATTCTGCATTGTGTATTACGTCAGGTAGGTAACTCCGTAAAGTTTTTTTTGCAGCTAGATAACAATCCTTGACTTTGCCATTATGCACATTACATGCCGAGTCACAGGTATTGAAAAATGTCTACTGTGGAAGAGGCGGAACATTTTCATGATGAATGATCTTAAAAACTTTGCAGTTTTCCACACATATTTAATACACCTCATTAAATAATAATGGAGGAGTACAAAGTTTTTAAATTCATTGTTATTGCTATTTAAAGCATTAGTGTTCCCTCAGTTACATGCAGTGCAAGCTAATTAAACTTTATAACATAATTTTACTCATTTATTTTCACCAATAGAAGTCATTTTTTTTCTTAGCTATCTATTTGAAGCACCTTTGTATCCATCTCAATGATATAAACCCTAAAGCAGAATTTCCATAGAGAAAAAGAAATTCTCCTCGACTCAAACCTGGAACCCCCTGATTTCCTTCAATTGATATAAACCCTATGTTTACTGATACCAACATATGTTCTATGTGGAAGAAGTGGTTTCTTATTGATATTTGTTCATAGTTGGAAAGTGGATCTTTTCACCAGACCCCTAGGTTCAGTGATTTTGAATAGTGTCTCCTTAGAGGTGATGTGGTGATCATCAAATTTTTCTGCTCTTTAGAAATGTTTTATACTGATTTATAAATGCATTCTGGTATACATATTTAGGCAATGCTGCTGCAGCTATCCTAAGGATAGCGTATAATCTTATTCTGGTATGTTAATGGTAATAACATGCATAAATTCACTTTTCCAGGCGATCGTCATATTATTGGCTTTGTAATGCCCTGGATATATACTGCCCTGTGCAGTGGGAATATGGAAGACTTAACATGAACTATACTGTTGTGTCAAAACGAAAAATTGCTGAACTAATCACGAAAGGAATTGTTAAAGGTATGGTTTTCATTTATTGTCATCCATTTTTAATCTTATCTAGTCCATCGGAGTAGTGTTCAGTTGATGGATTGCAGGATATTTCCAGTTCCATGTCTGGGTGATGTGGGAGACCTCAATAGTTGAAAAAAATAATATTTTTATTGAAGTAATTATCACAAATATAATAAAAATATAGTAATAATATATTTATTGATTCTTATAACATCCCCGGGTTCAAATCCCAGGTAAGAGTCTTTGGAAACCCCCATCCAAAATCCTCGCGATTCAATTTTCTGCGTGTCAGAACTTCGTAGGAAATCGCAGGTGGCCCAGGGAAAGGAACTGGCCCCCCTACCCTGAATGTGTGAATTTCACACCCATTGGCTTAGTACGGGTTGAGCTCTACTCTCGCCTATCAAAACCAACCTTCGGGATGAATCACTGAGTGAGTGTGATAACATGTATTCTATGTTTACATATTTTAAGTACGGAACAAGTCAAAAATATATCTCTCCAAAGAACGATATACTTCAATGGGCATGCAAGTAGAATGGAGGACAGATGGTAAACCAAAACAAAAAATTGTTTGATGTATTGTTCCCAGTCATTTAGATCATTTTGTGACTTTAATGTCAACAGGTATGAATTTCTCAGTACTGTATTAACTTTTGTGTAGTAAAAATAGTTTTAATTTAGCCTTAAAAATTCTGATTGATGTCACATTTTCAGTATATTTTGGGAGATATTATTTATTATTACTAAATGAAATGGTAGATAAGCCTTTGATGGAGGTGTTGAATTATATGAATGATAAATACATATGTGATTACCGTCAAGTTTTATATGCTATCATGAAAGTAAGATATTCTATTGTTGGTTATACTTATTTTGTTAATAATTACACATATATATGTAATTGCATATGCAAAATGTAAACGAACAGGATGCAGTGGGAATTACATAGAGGTTTATGAAATTACCTTCTTAGAACTATACCCATGCCCAGTACAACCTTTTTTTTGCTACATTAACACCTTGCTATGAGTTGTGGATGATCCCAGGAATATAATGATTTATACAATATGAGCTGAGGTGACCATTGAAATTCAACAGGAGAAAGAAACATCAAATTTACACAATGCACGAGGGGGAGTCAAATGGAAACCTTAAAATGTTTTCTATGGTTGATTTATTGAAAATAAGTAGAGAAGAAGTGTATAATTTTTCAACGTAGTCTCCCTGACGTTCAAAACACTTCCTTCAGTGCACGGATTCCTCTGGAAAAAAAATCTTGTGGTTGTGTGGGCATCCACTCGTGCATTGCCTGGTGCACCACTTCATCAGAACGAAATTTCTTTCTGCCCATCGCCTCTTTGAGTGGTCTAAACATGTGGTAATCACTTGGGGTGAGGTCTGGTGAGTATGGGGGATGTGGAAGAGCCTATTTGCCAAAAGATATCTTTTGTCTTTTGAATAAACCAAGGCTTAATAAAAAGAGAGAACCTTGTAATTTTCCACACTATTTTATTCTTCACTTAACCGGTTTCAACGTATTTCACGTCATTTTCAAGAGTTATCTAAATGACAAGCCATTAGCCTGATGTATATATAGTTGTGAAGGGTGGGTGAGGTAATATGACGATAGAATAAAAGGGGGGTGGGTGGGTCTTAAATAAAATTTCCTCCCATTTGTCTTATATAAAAACATTATAAATAATTTTTATTACATTTTAAAAGGTATACTTCACTTTTTTCTTTGTCATTATTACAATCTTTAGAATTAAAAAAAAAAACAATTTACTGGGTCTGCAGTCAAGTGAACAAGTTAACGACAATTTCTGTGGTCAAGTGAAAAGTGGGCAAAATTACCATTCTTAGGCCAGATGTCTTATAAGATTAGAAAATTATTCCGAAAAGATAATGTAAAGCTATGTTTTTATAATCCAATCACCTCCCCCCTCTATTTCTTAAGTTCATCTATTAAGAATAGATGAACATAAGAAATCACTTTGAGACTGTGAAAACAAATCCATTTTTGCAAAACATTTACATATATAATTGTGACCATTCAACTGATTTTAATTTTTGAGATTTTACAAGCAGTGGACAAAGGTGCAAACTAGACTTAATTGAAAATTTTGAAATTGGGGCAATTTATAAAATGTATGATGAAAGTCTTGTGAATGAGGTGGTGCTGATGACATACTCACCTTACTGTACGGGTACCCCCTGCCCTGAACCTTTTTAGAAGACCCTGACCTTGCTCCTTCCTCTTAAGTTAGTCCCAAACCCACCCACTCCCCTTTTATTCTCTCATCATATTACCCCACCCACCGTTCTCAACTATATATACATTAGGCTAACGGCTTGTCATTTAGATAACTCTTGAAAATGACGTGAAATACGTTGAAACCAGTTGAGTAAAGAATAAAATAGTGTGGAAAATTAAAAAGTTCTCTCTTTTTATAAAGATGAATTTCTACAATGTGAACTCGTCTACCATTGATCAAGGATTGTCCTCTTCTGTAAATTATAGTGGATACGACTCACAAATTGTGGATTAAATGTAGCCTACAATTGCTGAATGTAATTTCTATGAGTAATTTTCCTGAAGCTACTACATGTTTTTCAATTTGTAGCTAATATTGTAGCTCCAACATTTTTATATTTGTGATTGAAAAGTGAATAGCTAATTAATACATTTATAGGTTACTCAACCTAAATTTTTTTCTTATATTCCAAGTTCTTAGACTAAAAACTTTCCTTAAATTCTCTTTTCAAAGAGCAAGATTAAAATTATTTGTTTACTTTGAGTGGAATCTTTATAATCAAAAAGTAAACTGGTTTAATCCTCTTAAATGAAGCTTTAGATCCTTGTAACTAAGATTTTTCCTTGTATTTGAAACAGTAAGGTGTATGGTTTGTGGGAAAGTTTTTAACAATACCAAGTATATGTAGGCCATAGAATATAACTGTAAGAAAATAAAAGCATGTGTGATTTTTTTTCATTTTAGACTGGGATGATCCTCGACTTTTTACACTATCTGGACTCAGGCGCCGTGGCATCCCTGCTCAAGCTATAAATAAATTATGTGCTCTAATGGGTGTGACTGGGGCTCAAGCTGTTGTGGAACCTCACATGTTAGATGCTGTAGCAAGAGATGTTCTTAATGTTACTGCACCTCGGTAAAAATTAATTTCCATTTATACTTCTCTTTCTTTTGTTGCCTGTAAAACCTATATTTGCCTACTACATTACATTCCAAGTAGGTGAAATTGTATCCACCCTCTAATGCCTTTAACTTTTTTCTACTTGCATTACATATTTTAGGTTACTTCATAAAATGCTCCGATATAGATTCTCTGGTAGTCCCTAGTGATAATATCTATTAGCACTCCTTCAAAGTTCAATAATTTTATTTTCTTGATGACACACTCGTGAAATATACCTTTCAAAATACCAGCGTCATCTCAAGAACAATACAAAATACACCAACTGACATCACATGGCATGGAGAATCTACAATGATCGCTCTTGATCGCTGCACAACACAACTTAAATTTTAGTTCTTCTGCATTTTGAATAATAATACACTCTCTTCTCGGAAATGTAACTATAATATAATGTATACAGTGTCCCATTCATCGTGTGTCATTTTTGACTTCTAATTTTAGACATTTTCTTTTAAGCCACATGGATGAAATTTGGTACCGGGCTAGAAAAAGGTTCTAAGTTTAATTGAGTGTAAGCAAACTTTTAAAAATATGACCTTTTGACCCCAGAAATAGGGTCCAACCTAAAATCCAAATTTTGCCTTATGGGCTTTCAATGTTAAAATATTCTAAATATAAAAAAGACCGAATTACTCAGCGAAACATCTACCTATTAAGTGTTTGGGCACGAAGAGCACGATGGAAGGTCTCTCGAGTTCGAAAATGGCATCTGTGAACCCTGAAGGGGCACAGTCAAGGTCACAGGGGTTACAAAAAGTGAATTACCGCTACAAACCTTTCAAATCATAGGTTTAAAAATGTCCCAAGGTCGATGGTAAGTTCTTCGAATCCCTCTTGTCATCCCTTGACCTTCAAGGGTTACTTAGGGGTCAAAGGGTGACAAAAAGTGAATCAAGAGGTTCTTTTAAGTTGTTTCAAAACTCATAACTGCTCAATAGTTAAGCCACAATTCCTACATTTTCACATTCATCATATGGTTGCATAATGATTTGAATCCATGTTAGCTCATTCCAAATTACCAAGTATGGTAATAATATAACATGCCTGAAAATGAATAACTGTCTTCACTACTCATGGCAGGAATTGAATGAATACCATTGGAAGGGTTATTAAAGCAATGACTAATTACTGAATTTTCTTAAACAAAATATATTTTCAATTACATAAATTTACTCGCTGTGCCCATGATTGCTCATCCTGTTATCAAATTAAGCTGCCGTGATCCCCAACTTTTAAAAATGTAATTCAGCGAGGAGCTACCTATTGTTAACTCCCACATTCGTTTCTTGGCACATTTCTCAGCTTTGTGATGTCGATATTACCTCGGAGTAATCTTACTCTATGATATAACCCATTCCTCAGAGTAAGCTTACTCTATGATATTACCCATTACATATGCCACAAAATATGTGATGAACATTTAAGTAGTTATCACGGGTCTTCCACTGGGATTAGCTTTCAATAGAAGCCAATGTTTCAAAGGCCGTCTCGTACTCCATCCTCAAGGCAAATAACTTAGGCAATGATAGACCTTAATAAATAAGGCAAATACTAACTTAATAAATAAGGCAATTAACAAGGCAAATATTTGCCTTGAGGATGGAGTCGGAACCGGACTTCAAAATGTTGGCTTCTATTGAAAGCTTATCCCAGTGGAAGACCCGCAAAGACTTCTTAAATATTAAATACCAGGAAAAAACAAAATCATACTTATGTGACGAATGATTGAGCTACATGGACACCATCTGCACAATGATGAAAATACACAGTTTTTCAGTAATTTACTATCATTAGGGACATGACATTCATGAAATAAGCAACTTTAGGGTTTAATCACGAAATTAACCGTGTCTTCTTTGAAACGCGATTTTTTAACGAAATTTGAGATATTTTGCAAATGCCGAATTTTTGTAGCATGAAATATTTTCTTTAGTGATGGCTGGATCAGATCTTTCATTTTTCTCGGTTCCGGATTCGGATCCAAAGACAAGGAGTAAAATCGGATCCGGATCGTAGATTTTAAATTTTCGCGGCTTAGGGATCGAAGTTCCCCGTGAATGGAATGTAGGTGCGGTAGATATTGACAAGAAGAGGATGTGTAACTAAGGTCACATAATTAGATGAAAATGTCCCCGTGCAACTAGAAGCTAAATAAAGAAATATGACTTTTTTCCCCCATTACCCCAGGATCGCGGGAAAAAAATACGTAGGATATCATGCGGGTAGCCTACATTCGCCGGGATCAGGCATATAACGAGAGCTAGTGTACTGTGCGAAGTTCGATCACAATCGCAGTTTAATTTTTTCCTTCAGTCACTGCATCGAAAATGTTATCATATTCAATTTGAAACCATTACATCTGAATACTCACTTTATTATACTTAGTTGTTTAAATTAGATTTACAAATGTACCACTCATAAATTAAGGATGGTCAGGTCGGATCCAAAGATCCACGGGTCTTTCATTTCATTCACTACTGAAATCCTATCCAGGGACAGTAAAAATTCAGATCCGGATCGGAGATTTTAACATCTCGCGGCCTCGTGATCGATTCGCCCTGCGAATGGAATGTACGTATGGTAGATACCAGCAAGGAGAGGTTAAGTAACTCGGGTCACGAAATGAGAAGATGATTTTTTCCATGCCACAAACGACTAAAACAAAATAAAAAATACCTCTTTCTCCATAGGCCCGGATGTGCGAGAAAAAAATTAAGCCGAATGTCATGCGAGTCGCCTACATTCGCCAGATTCCCGTGAACCTATGAGAGCGTAGTTGTTAAAAATGAGTGCTAGTGTACTGCCAGTCGCGAGTTCAATCCTTAACACTACCTAAGAATACAGCCGTGCTGTATTCCTAGGGTAATGCTAGTAGGCAGTTAAAAAAAGTAGATGATCATAAATTTTATGCCAAATTATAAGTAAAAAGAATAATTAAATTTGGCGAAAGGAAATGTATGGAAAAAATTCATATTACAGAATTAAATCGTGGAATCATTGCGTTAACTTTACAGTTTATTTTTGAGTGACGCATTTGTAAATCTAGTTGAAGCGATAGAAGTACAAAAAAGTCAGTATCCACACACAAAGGTTGGAAATGAAGATGATAAATTTTTTGTTCCAATGGTGGAAAGAAAAGTTTTAAACAGCGTAAGAATCGAACTTCATTACCTGCAGTCCACTACTCTACTCTGTTATTGTTATTACCATTATCTCATTTATTTGCCTTTAACTTAATTTTGCCTACTGTGTTTTTTATGTTGCGTAGGGTAGCCATAACTTCTGTATTGGATCTCAAATGTATCTACTATTAACTGTTTGTTCATTTTGGTATGAAGTCTTTATTAATAATATTTTAAAAAACTTAACCTTCCTTTAAGACTCCTTTTTCGAACATTAAACACAGCTTTCACCTTTTTAAAACGATTTTATTTACCGTATTTGTCATTTTTAAACACCGCTTTTGATGATTTTTATTTACCATTTTTTTGTGTCCCTAAATATCATTAATGTTAAATTAGGTCTACTTACTATACAACGATAAGAAAACTATAGTTTCGATAAACAAACATGTGCCTCGACATCTTATCGTGCCTCGACATCTTATCGTGCCCCGACATCTTATCGTGCCCTGATATCTTTTCGTGCCCCGATATGTTATCGGGGCACGATAAGACGATTTTTATCGTCACGCTGAGTTATCGTTATCGCCACCTTATGATATGCTAAAATTATCGTATCCCGATATTGAATTATCAATATCGCCCATGCCTAGACCTAACTCCCTCTCCTACTCTCATCTTGCTTGTCGTCTGCCCACTCCCACTGATGACTGGGCCTAACAAAGTAAGAACGTAAAATGGGAGTGCGCAGAGCGTACTGAAGACCGTAAATCGCTAATGTTTGGACATAACTGGCTTTAGGTGTTGTAGATATGGCACACATCTTGTATTTTTAGTTTAATTAGCAGATAAATCAAAACACAATAGTTTATTTTTGCTAGGCGGTGCATCGCCCTCGAGAGATATCTGTCGTAATACTGAGTGTATACCGTGGAAGGAACTTTTTGGCCTCGCTATATCCGCTTTATTTTACATGTAAAACATAGGCCTTTTGGCGGTACAAAGACAATCACTCGCTATAACGCGATTCTCGCAATAAGCCGTACTCACTATACCGGGCTTCTACTGTATATGCCTTTGTTTACTTTTTCAATAGCATCTATTGGTTTACTCTTTGAAGTGCTTATCCTTTAACATTGTAATTCTGAGGAAATTACTTAAATGAAAAATGTAAATAGCAGACTTTTAATTGTTTGCTGTGGATAATTAACACTGGCCTTCACTCTACTTATGCTTTGAGTTTGTTAGCTTCACTGGCAGTGATAATGTTGCATTACTTATTATTTATCTGCCAATCACTTATGCCTTGCTGCACTTACAAAAATGCCTAGCATGATTTATTTTGTTTTTCACATTTTAGATAGCAATATTATTTTAGCTTAAAAAGTGTTTCCTTGTTTCTATTTTATAGAACAATGGTGGTACTGGAGCCCATAAAAGTCACCATCCTGAATTTCCCCTCATCATCACCAACGTCTATAGAGGTGGCAAATTTTCCTGGAGATCCATCCAAAGGTCATCACTCAGTTGTTTTGACAAAAGAAATTTTTATAGAAATGAATGATTTTAGAGAGGTTAGGGCATATTTATGCTGTACAGAAATCTATGCCATATTTTGAGAGAATTATGTATATACAAATACTTTCTTTTGCAGAAAGAAGAAAAAGGATTTAGAAGACTCACCATGTCACAACCTGTGGGGTTACGCTATGCAAATCTAGTTATTTCAATATCTGAAATAGTGAAAAATGAGTCTGGAGTAGTGTCTGAACTAAAAGTATTGTGCAAGCCCATTGATGAATCTGAAAAGCCAAAAGCATTCATTCACTGGGTGTCAAAGCCTCTTCCTGTGGAAGTTAGGCTGTATGAGAACTTGTGAGTACACTTCTACTTGATACTTCTTCATAAATTTGTGTTTTTTATGGATTACCCTGGTGAAAATATCCAGTGAACTGCACAGAGACTTCTCAGTGTCTCAGGCAGTGACTCCACCAGTGAAATAGGACAGTGACTTTTACAGTCACTAAATGTTAATAAAAACAAATCAGAAAAAAATCATTAAAGTAATACTTATAAATCATAGTAAAGATTTTAAACAGTCCTAATCTACCAGTAAAAGTCATTAAAAAATTAACCGTACATTGCTTAAACAATGGTCCAGCTAGTTATTTAAAGTCACTGTACCCAGTGATTCTTGGGACCTATCCAGTGAGTTAGGCATTTAGTGGAGACGAGTGGTTGGCGAACGAACTATTCAAAAGGAACTATTCACGGCCTCAGAGAGTGAATCATTCGGTTTGAACTAAAATTCCAATGACTGCCAACTACTCATGAGCTTAAAATGCTATTTTGTATTAGTTTGCTGAAAGAAGGCACCATTTGTAGTTTGCTGACGAGCCTTGGTTGAATGTTCCGGGCATTTCAGTTCTCTTAGTTAAAATCATTCCAACGGTTTGCCAGAACTACATATGTAGTTCCAAACTTAGCTCCAGAAAACTTTGAGGATGGCAATACTGCGCTAAGTTCCCTCAGAGCATAGTTCGTGGAATCATTCACCACACATGGCACCACTCGTAGTTTGTTGTGTAGTTAAGTAGTTCATACTTTGATCACTGATCAAATGGAACTGCTCAGTTCCATGAGAAGTGGTAGCCGAGCAGTGAGGTTGTTTCACATGTAGTTCACAGAATAGTTCCTTGATGAAGTCTTCATTCTGGGTTTGCGTCCTGCTCATTTCTTATGAATATTAAAAACAGTAGTATGAGTAGTGATCTAAATATCCTTCAGAAATGACAGATTCCTTTTAAATCCATTCCTACTAAAACTTTGTGACATATACTCACCCTTGATATTATGCTACCAACATGACAGTGAATGGTTCATCTGAATAGTATACTGATGAACTATAGTTCAGTGAACTATTCACTAAAAGGAACTATATTGCCCACCACTAGCATATAGATATTACCACACTGAGTGCCTAGTGATTTTTACAGTGACCAGATTTAATATATCATGTATTTGTTAAAAATCTCAAATTAATATTTTTAATCAAAAGTGGAGAAATAAGATACTCAAAATCAAACATTTAACAAGTTTTTTAAAACAATTAGCCGACAGTGAGTTTCCAGTGATATACCCAGTGAATTGGTTGAATCACTGGCTAGATCACTGTATATTCATGCTTGTTAGAATTGGTCCTTTTTTTTAAGATTCTTGGATGCAGCATGATCCTTAAATTCCATTTCATGTTGAGTAAAAGAGGCGTAGAACCTCTATTAATTACCTATATGTATCCCTACCTTTTTTTCACTCATAATTGTCAACTTTTAACTTTGGTTAGCTTCCAAGTGATTATATTAATCTTCATAGTGCATATTTTGTTAGAGAAGCCAAGAGCCAGTCTAACACTGAGGATTATCACATGGCCTACATGTGTGTGTACTCATCAAGAGGCCTTATGTCACATTAGTCTTCGTAAAAATTTACGGTATGGAAGTCATGGAATCATCTAGGCAAACAAGAAACTGCATGGTGTATTCATAGGAAATTGAATTGGATCCATCAGTGTGGATATTTTATTAGAGCTAGGTCACATCTCTTTATGGTGCCTAGGTAACATCTCTTCAATTAATTCACCAAATCCTCATGTTATTTGCCATCAAATTGCTGTGGAGTGATGACGTTGGAAATGTTGGGATGTTAATAAAAGAGACTTCAATTGGAAATATGGATTTTTTAAGAATGGGGCTGAATTTATATTTCAGCGTACTACAAGAAAGAAGTGATACACACTGATCAGTATATTAAAAATTAACTTTGCAGAGTGGTCAGACAAATAGTTGATTGCTGTATGACCACATGAAAGGGGAATTCATTCTTGTTTTTACCGTGCTATTAAGTATGTATTTTAATATTAATATCTCAATGTGAGAATTATCCTCTGACCCCTTAGAAACTAAAATCCAATTCAGAAGCAAAGGTGTAATGGACCAATTTTCTTTCTGTAGCCTTAATAGGTAAATTAGGGTTTCTAATTGTAAAGTTCATTGCATATTAAGACCACAATATATAAATTTCATTCTGTTTGCTCCTTAGGTTTCTTCATAAGAATCCTGAAGATTCATCTGAAGTTCCTGGTGGATTCTTATCTGACTGCAATAGAAATTCTCTCTCCACTGTCATAGCATTTGCAGATCAGTCGATCAAAGGCTCAAAAGTTTATGACTCTTTCCAGTTTGAAAGAATAGGCTATTTTTCTGTAGATGTTGACTCTCAACCTGGCAAGGTGGATATTGAACTATTTGTAATTTATTTAAGTCAATGTTTTATTTATCAATGTTGTATTTAATTTGACTTTTCTTTTTTGCAGCTGATTTTTAATAGGACAGTTACCTTGAAGGAAGATTCAAATAAAATTTGAGGTGTGTACTTTGAAGTGATGTAAGAGAACAGAGAAGCTATAAAAAAATATGGCATACATCACAAAGGTGCAGTCAGTTTCATTCATTCACCTATGCATAATGCCATTTTTTAGCATGATTAAATTCAGGACTGTTATCCATGTGTTGATGATTGTGCGATGGAATTTTTACTTTGAATATTTTTTATAACTAAGGATAAGTTTTCTCATTCACCATTCAGGTGGAATTTACTAATATCATGAAAGAAAAAATGCATTATTTTTTGCAAGTGCCTTTTCCTGCTAAATGACTTCAACAGTTTTATTGCAAATGTATTTATAACTCTGTTATTGTGATAAAGTGTGAGATAGAGGGAGGCAGAATAAATTAAACCAACCATTTATATTCCATTGCCTTAACTTCACCAATAACGGAAGGAAATGTAACTTATGAATACATATAGCAGCCCGGAATACTACAGCAGAGTGTTTTATACATAGCTGACATAAGAACCCTACTTTAAGTGATGATTCAAGAATGACAACATATGCTTGCATGCATGACGATAAATAGATGTAGTTGTGGCATTTTCAGAAATTCTCAGTATCATGAAAAATGTGCTAAGATTCTGAGCTTTATTAGATTCATCTATCAAAGGCAAATAGCCATTTCAGGAAACATTATTGCCAAGTGCAAGTGAAATCGCATAATTCTGGGTCTTAATTGAATCAAGCAGGAAAGAAACATGAGAAGGTGAAACATTTAGGAAATGTCTGTCATGGAAAAGAAGGTAAATGAAAAGTAACTGCAAAACCATGTTATGATATATTTCACTGTGAATATTTTTTTTTAAACTCAAAAATGTGGTAGAAAGATCTTTTGTCAGGAGAAATGCCCTTTTCTTGGCCTACCTGAACCTTGCATGCATGTAATTTTACCTGCTAGTCATCTGCTTCTATCTTAAATAACTCTAATGGGGAGTGATTGGTCACAAACTATGAAATGGAGAAATAGAATACGGAGTAATATAATATTTATGTTCTCCAGTAGTGTTGATTGGTATTGTATCTAAATGCCTTAATTAAACATATTTTTTGGATTCAAAATGCTCATTGCACACTAGACACAAGGCTTCATTCGGTGAACAAACTTCTTTTTACTGCCCAATTGAGCCCTTTCCAATTGTCCATATGATTGAATTATTTTTTTCACTAAGGTAAATGAGGAAGTAAGTGACCAAGTGACCATCAGTAGTTGACCATTTAGGATATAAACTGTCAAAATGCCTTACTTGGGTTTAAATATTGTAAAAAAAATTGCGAGAGAATGAGGGTGGCATGTTGAATTAAGATGGCTGATAATCAGTGTTCATGTGCAGTGCTCTGGCCTTATTTTTGAAGTTTTCTGCCACAATTTACTAAGGAGATGTGGTCAAGGCTGATTTAAAGCGGTAAGTACCTACCATCATATTTCAATATAGGTTATTTATCTTCAAAATAGGCATTTTTGAATAGTGATGGACGGATCCAGGTTTTTTGTCAGATCCGGATCCTTGCCTGGGTTTCGGATCTTTATCTCGGTTTCGGATCCTTAGTTTCAGATACTCGATTCTGATTTTCAAAACCTAGATTTTTTTAAATATATAAATACAGCAACAATAGAATTACTGAAAAAAGTGAATTTATTGTCGAAAAAATCAACTTCCTATCATCTATGGGGATAATATTTTCCTGGATCAAGATTTACGGATGCAATAACTAAATCTTATTACTTCCAATATAAAGATCACTTTCCTTACCATATACTCATTTAATGCAATGCATTTTTTAAACCTGTACAACTATTCTTTAGAGTGCAGTTAAAAGAAACATTGTAAGTTTATTTCCATTAATAAAGGAATTATTTTCCAATTATTAATCAAATCCTTGAATGCTTTCAAATTCTTTTTTATAAACACAAAATATTTTAATGCGGCCAAGAGATTCCATTTATGGAATATCCGGGGATTCCATTTTCAAGACGAAAATATTATTATGGAATATTTCAAGCTGATAAACTAGTCAGTTTGCAATTCTCATTAATACAAACCTTTAAAATGAAATTTGAGAATTTTGTACTCCTAAGGAGAGGTTGTGTAACTCTGATCTTGAAATGAGATTAGCCGTTTTTCATGCTACTAGAAGCAAAAATTTAAAAAGTCTCGGATTTTTTCTCCATTGGCTCGGGTTTGCAAGAAAAAAGTAGAATGACATGTGGGAAGAATGTATTCTCCAAAATCAGGTAAGCAAACAATAGCAGAGTGGCGTAGTGGACTGCAGGTAATGAAGTTCTTGCTGTTTAAAATTTTTCTTTCAGCCATCGAATCAAAAAATTTATCATCCTTAATTTACAACCTTTGTGTGTGGATACTGACTTTTTTGTACTTCTATCGTTTAAACTATATTTATAAATGCGTTGCTAAAAATACATGGGAAAGTTAACGTAATGATTCCACGATTTAATTGTGCAATAAAAAATGTTTCCAATCATTTCACTAATGCCAAATTTTTTTATTTTTTTTTCACTTAAGAATTGACATGAAATTTCTGATAATCCGCATTTTTTAACTGCCTACTTGCATCACCTTAGTAATACATTCCTAGGCAGTGTTAAGGATCGAACTCGCGATCGGCAGTACACTAGCCTCATTTTTAACAACTACGCTGTCATAGGTTCACGGGAATCTGGCGAATGTAGGTGACCCGCGTGACATTCGCCTTAATTTTTTTTCTCGCGCATCCGGGCCTATGGAGAAAAAAGTCACGACGAGTATTTTTTTATTTTGTTTTTGTGGCACGGAAAAAATCTTCTTCTCATTTCATGACCGAGTTACACAACCTCTCCTTGTCAGTTTCTACCATACTTACATTCCATTCGCGGGGTTCATCGAATATTAAGCCGCGAAATCTTAAAATCTCCGACCCGGATCTGAATTTTTACTGTCTTCGGATATGATTTCAGTAGCGAATGAAATGAAAAACCCGTGGATCCGACCCGACCATCCTTAGTTTATTAATGGTGCATTTGTAAATCTAATTTAAACAACAAAAGGATAATAAAGTGTGTATTCAGATTTAATGGTTTGAAATTGAAGATGATAACATTTTCGATGCAATGACTGAAAGAAAAAATTAAACTGCGATAGGGATCGAACTTCGCACAGTACACTAGCTCTCGTTGTCCGCCTGTTCCCGGCGAATGTAGGCTACCCGCGTGACATCCTACGTATTTTTTTCTCGCGATACCGGGGTAATGGGGAAAAAAGTCATATTTCTTTATTTTGCTTCTAGTTGCACGGGGACGTTTCAATCTAATTATGTGACCTTAGTTACACATCCTCCTCTTGTCAATTCTTGTTCATTAATAACTAGTGCATCAATATTTGGCAGGGAAAGCAAACATATCATATATGTATACCCCAAGTATCAAATTTTTTTGAGGGATGTCATACGTTTATTAATAACAAGCTGACCCGGCCACGCGTTGCTGTGGCTCAATCTGGTTAAATGGAAAGCGCACGTTTATAGTATGTTTAATTTCACAATTCTTATCGGTATACAATATATCTCAGCTGATCGATTGTTTTGCAGCTGGACACGCATATTTGTATATAATTTTAACGTCTTTATATGTCGTCACAAAGTAGAGTATTTAAGGCAAGCATTTATTTCATCCGCTAGTGTCAATCGAGGAATTACAGGTAATGCTTGCCTGAAATGTCGTGCACGCAATATTAATGCGTTCTCAAATAGTCTCAGGATTCAACGGAAATCTTGCAATGATCGATCCAGAGCCTCGAGCGATGCTTTGTGCACCATTGTGCATTCATCCCAAGCAATAAGTTGGCATTTCTGAAATATTTGTCCCATGCCGGATGATTTGAATATGTTGCACGTGAGTGTTTCAATGAATTGCAAGTTCAATGGGATGCACATCCCGTCTCCAGTGTCGATATTGTATTCTCGATATTGTACAAACCTTCATGGAGTGAACAAAACAACTAACCAAAGCTTCATGGAAATTGGATGAATGTTGTGGTAATGCATGAAATTATCAATATTGTATCGATACAGTATCGATATTGTAATGATACTTTATAAAACTTTGATAAAAACACCTAAATAATTTCACCTCAATTTTGTATCAACAACGTATCGATGTATCCATATTTTATCGATATTATATCGATACAGATTCTACATTGAATTATCGATTTTGTAGAAACCTTCGCGGAGCGTACTCAATAACTTTCCAAAGTTTCATGGCGATCCGATGAATGGTGTAGTAATGCATAAAGGACAAACACATTATTTACATTCGATACAGTACCGATATTGCAACGATACATTCCTTTTAAAAAACTAAATAATTTCACCTCAATTTTGTATCAATAATGTATCAATTTATCGATACTTTAGCGATAATATATCGATAAAGTATCGATATTGAAATATCGATTCCGTAGTCCTCTTTTCGGGAATGTACTCAACAATTTCCCAAAGTTTCATGACGATCCGATGAATGGTGTAGTAATGCATAAAGGACATACACACACACACACACACATACATTCATTTTTATATATATAGACTAGTGGATCAGTATTTTTAGGGAAGGCAAGCATTTACATATACCTGAATAAAGTACTCTAGAGATGGCAACCAATCATATATACCTCAAGAAACAAATTGTTTTGAGGGATGGCATAAATTCATTAATAACAAGTGCACCAGTATTTAGCAGGGAAGGCAAACATTTACATATGCCTGGTTATAGATCTCATGATAGAGATGGCAAACATATCATATATACCCCAAGCATCTAACTGTTTTTAACCCTTTGAGTGCCAACCAATATCCTAGGAGCTACGCTAAAAGTGTCAGAGCATTTTGGCCGATTTTGTAGAGTTTCAAGGAAAAATATTATTTCACATAGTTCATGTAAAAACGTAGGAAAATGAATGTTAGTTGTCAATTTTTGAATTACAAAGGTTCGGTATCTAAAGTTCACTGTTTTAAAATGCCATTAATCAACAATCAGTGAGCGACCAACAATTAATAGTGACAATACAGAATGAGCACGATAGTGCTCCTCGGTACTCTATGGGTTAAGGGATGGTATATATTTATTGAAACCTTGTGTTTGATTGTTATTGGAGAGGGATGGCAAATTTTCCATATGCCTGGTAAACGATCTCATGAGAGAGATGGAAAACATATCATATGTACCCCAAGTATCGAATTGTTTTGAGGGATGGCATATATTTATTGAAACCTTAAGGTAAACCCAATTGGGTATGATCAATATTGGAGAGGGATGGCAAATTTTACATATAGGTACTTAGTAAACAATCTCATGAGAGGGATGGCAGTCAATCATATACACAAATAATGCATGGCAGGTTATGTATTTTCTATTTTAGCAGATAGCATTAGATTCATGAAATAAAAATTAGAAGGTAATTGCTAATGGTTTTTTGAACGACCGCAGTTTTGTTATTTACCAGCAATTAAATCCTCTTTAAAATTATATAATCATAGTCGGCAAACATTGATTGATCCATGATCCTTGAACGATCATAATAATAATAATATGTCATGCTTAAATTTTATAAGATTTTGAAGAATCTCCTAGTAGGGTAGTCAAGTGGGGGTAAGGGGCTAGTGACTCCAGGGTGGGACAAGGACATGCCTATGGACCACCAAGACCGTCATGCGTGGTGAAGAGCCACATCCTCCTCGAGGTGCCCCTGGTATCGCTGAACATGACGGATCTAGACCTGGCGGTCAATAAACAGCTCCCATCACCACGGTGCATCTCTGTGCTAAGGGTGACCGCATCTGCGGGGTGGAGGGTAAGAAGTCACTAACAGAGAGACTCCGGATACTGGGCGACCTCCGGTTTTATTTAGCCTTACCCATGCATGCGGGGCTCGGCATGGGCGGACACCATATTTCCCTAGCTACTCGTGGGACCAAACTTGGAACCCTCAAACAAAACTATGGAGGGCGCTGAGAGGCGCACTCTTCACATGGACTCTTGTAGTCTGTCTTCTTCCTTGGGGGATGCGATACCGGTGGAGAGCCCCGATGGGGATCCCAGTCGGGACGCACCCTCTACTGCCTTAACCTTGCCTGTGGGAGTTCCTTCTGGGAGACCCACACATCCCAGTTGCCCCTCATACCCTTCGTGGGGAGAGGAGGACGACATACTTTTCAACCTCTCTGGGCCCACCTTCAAGGAGGCACCAAGCCTGGTCTCCCCCATGGGGGTAGAGTCTGACTTGGGAGCCCCTGTGGGTAGTGGCCTAAGGGAAGGCTCCATACCCCCTCAAAGAGAAGGAGACAAGGGAGGAAGAAGATGTGGGCGGGGCCGAACCATGGCTGGCATAGCCGTGCTTCAGGCCAACCTACAACACAGTAAGGCTGCCTTTGGGGTTCTGCGAAGGATACTCTCTGAAGGTATGGTCAAAATAGCTCTGATTCAGGAACCCTGGGCTTTCCAGGGAAGAGTCAGGGGCCTGAGCATGACAGGGGGAAAAATATATTACTATACCACTGTTGATAGGCCTAGATCTTGTATCTATGTGAATGGGATAAGTGCTTTGCATCTATCGGAATTTACCACTAGGGATCAGACAGCAGTTCTGCTGACCCTGGGGGAAGGTGAGAACAGGAAGAGGGTGGTCATCTGCTCCTCCTACCTGCCATACGATGCACCGGCTCCTCCACCATCAAATGAGATGGAGAGGCTGGTGAGTCACTGTAAGACCAACAAGTGGGATCTTCTGATCGGTTGTGATGCTAACTTGCACCACATTGTGAGGAGAGTGGAAGCACCAACGGAAGGGGAGAGGCACTTTGGAGTATCTTATGTCTACGGAGTTACAAATACTCAATAAGGGATCACAACCTACCTTTGCAAACAGCATTAGGCAGGAGGTGATAGATATTACACTGTGCACCAGTTCTCTGCTGCACATGATTGATGGGTGGAGAGTGTCAGGGGAGATAACTTTGTCTGACCACAGACACATACTCTTCACTCTTTTAGAATCCAATCACAGGGAAATAACATATAGAAACCCCAGGACTACCAACTGGGTACTATATCGAGAAAGGCTGGGAGCTGCCCTAGAGGGGGCACCTCAGTGCAAGTTTAGAAATGTGGATGAGGTAGATGCTGCTGTAGAGTATCTGCAGAGAAGCATCATCACATCCTACGAAGACAGCTGCCTCCTAAGGACCAGGAAGGAAGGGTGTAAATTACCCTGGTGAGGAGCAGAATTAAACGGCCTCCGTAGAGAGACTAGGAAACTCTTTAATAAAGCAAGGAGGACAAGAATGCCTCAGGATTGGGAAAACTTTAAGGTTGCCCAACGGAGGTACAAAGCAGCAATCAAGCGCTGTAAAAGGGACTCATGGAGGAGCTTCTGTGAGAGCGTAGAGACTGTTCCACAGGTGGCAAGACTTCATAAGATCCTATCAAAAGACTCTGAAGCAGGGGTGGGTTCTCTGCTGCTTCCCTCGGGAGACTTCACATCTTCCGACAAGGAAGCACTAAAGCTAATGCTGGAAACCTACTTTCCAGTCTCCAGGGAGTTGAGGGAGATGCATCATTGGAGGAATCCCATCTGTCCGGCTCGGACGGAATGGAGACTTTCTTCCAGCATCGTGACGTACACAGTTACAAAATGGGCAATCATGAGTTTTAGCCCCTTTAAGGCTGCTGGGAAGGATGGGGTATTTCCTGCACTCCTTCAGGATGGGCAGGATCTGCTCCTCCTTCCAATGGTAAGAATATTTCGCTCCTGCCTGGCTTATGGATATGTTCCAAATCTTTAACCAGGCATATGTAAATGTTTACCTTCCCTGTCAAATAATCATCCACTAGGTTTCAAAAAATGTGTGCCCTCACTCAAGTCGTTGTTGGGGTATATATGTTTGTTTACATGTCCCTCATGAGATCTTTAACCACCATATATGTAAAAGTTTGACATCCCTGTCAAATAATTGTCCTCTAGGTATATATCATTGTTTGCCATGTCTATCATGAGATATTTACCAGGTGCACGTAAAGTTTTGCCATCCCTCTCATCAATGTAAACAGTAAGTATGCATGAATCGTTGCTCTGAACCAAAACATATCATCCTTTAAGTATATATTTGAATGGTTTCCATCTCACTAAACAATTCGTTCCCGGGGTATGTATGATTGTTTGCCATCCCTCCTCTGGTGATCTTTAGCCAGGTAATTGTAAAAGTATGCTATTCCCCTCAATTAATCATACAGAAGTTAATGACATCCCTCAAGACATATCGCTACCGAGGTATATACGATTATTTGCCATCCACTTTATGACACATTTCAGAAGTCATTGATAAAAATTTGCCATTCATTGCGAGGTAAATAGTAGTTTGTGTTGGGAAATTAATAAGGTAGGTATAGTTTTATCATCAGTTATTCCTGGGAGGCGGTTGACATCTGAGGTCATTTTCACCATTTAGAATAGGTTGGTAATGATAGGAGTATTCAGGGAAGGGTGAAGAGAAACAAAGAATCGGAATTAGCCTACTCTTAATGATAGGCGCCAAGGGACCACAGCTTAACGTCCCATCTGACGGACAGAACCTGAAATTCCCTGAAAGAACGTATTAGTTTGCCACTAAAAAGTCAGCCAATGCCAGGAATCGGGCCCTAAGGATGCGAGGCCAGTACTCTAGCCACCACACCAGCCCGATCCCCTTTGTTTTATCATTCACTGATAGATGTCAATTGGCAAAATGACGTAATATTTAGTGGATGTTCTTAGAGAATGCTAAGGGGAGTGGAAAATCATTGTCTGGATGACTCCAAATGAGTGATCCCTAGACTATCACACCCTATCTCTTGGGGAGGGTGATCTGCAAGCAGAAAGGTAAGTCGTGATAAGGAGAAGAGTTGCAAAGGAGAGAGTAGAGGAGTCGCCCACAGGATAACCAAGCCGTTGCAGATGGAATCATAGTGCGCTTTGATGGAATGTAGGGACTTCATTCGGAAAGGCTAGAAGATGATTACTGAAAAACTCATATTTAAGTTTGTGACAGGCAAAATGTAAACAGTGGAGACCACTGGGATAGCAGTCATATAGGTACGCAATTATTACTACATATTTCGATCAGATAAGAAAATCATAATGGTGCAGTTGAGCACCAAGTTACGAAGGACCTACCAACAATTCTAAATACTGACCATGAAGAAGATATACCAGGGGGACTCCATAGTTCCCCGCTGATCTACTTCCTCTCATGAGTCTTCGACCCGCGGAGTGTGTGAATTCTTATTTATTAAAAGTTCATTCTCTATGTTCCGCCTTCTAATGACCAGCATGATTCCTTTACTACCATCGACGAACTTAACTAATAGGCGTGTTTTCTATCTAATGAGATCATACACCGGGTCATAATAAATTAACCATTAGCAGATAAGATAAAAATCAACATCCAAAATTCAAATAAAACCCTAAATTAAAATTTTTAGAGAAGGAAACTCCCTTGCCATGGAAACCATTGAAAGATGTCGACCGGCACTCCATGGAAGATCCACAACGCAGATGAAAATGAAGTTAACGAGAGTTATAATGGGAATTCAGCTTACACGCATAATTGTTTCCGGTAGGAATTTTAGCCAAATGGATGTACCAACCATTAAATATGATCAACTTGGATGAAAATTAGAACATTCCGGAAGGCGATTACGTCACACTACTGCGCATGAGGTACTGCGAAGATCGTCGTTCATTTGAACGTGGGTCGTGGATAGCTCAAGTCGCAGCATTCCTACAATTGGAGGTGTATTGCATCAGTGTTGCCGGGCACAAAAATAACCGAAAAACTAATAATTTTCTCCAAAAAACATACCAAAAATGTATCTAGCAGCAAGATTCATTAGTCGTAGTGCCCTGGAGTCTACCTCCTCCCTTGATGCACTCGGGAAAAGAAGTTTTAGCTCTCTGTTCAACAAGGTAACCATGCTTTTGTTTAAGGAAGCAGATCAATGACATAGCCATTTTCTATCAGTCTTTGGGCAAAAAGTTCTCGTTGTTAATTTTTGGAAAACATCTTAATTTGCAGAAATTACACCCGTCGATATATTCGTCATTGAACGTCGTCCCATCGAGGAACAAGTAAGAATTTTCTTTGTATGGAATTAAAGTTTCCTTTTTCTATGATAATACTGTTTCTGTTCATTCGAGGTCAATCCATAAGAAACAAGTGCGTTTTCTCGGTGTAATAATGTCTTCTTAATTAATAATTTCTGTTCAAGTAAAGATCGCCCCACTTCCATTTACACTCAACGGTAGGTTACTTCGTTCGGTCGTGTTAGCTTTAATTTTTCTTGTGTGAATATATACATAGGTCATTGTAATTCTTATATCTTGGAAGATTATATTCATTAAGACCATGTGAGTAAGATGATTGTTAGCATCTTGCAGTGGGGAAGGGGGAAAGTTTATGTACCGTGTGAAAATGAAACAACATGGTATGGTCCTCTTGTTAAATAAAATTTCCCTTATAGATCCGATGGAGTTAAAGGTGCTGTTATTGGTATCGATCTGGGCACAACTAATTCTTGTGTGGCAGTTATGGAAGGTAAACAGGCCAAAGTGATAGAAAATGCTGAAGGATCCAGAACGACTCCATCTGTGGTGGCATTCACGAAAGGTATATATTGATACTTATTTAACCACTCATTATCGACATCCTGTAATTAGTTTACCGGTCTAATCGACGTCACAATAAACCACGTTCCTTGTATGCTGTACAAATGATGCATTAGTATTGGAGGTTGCTTGGAGTGCGTAAAGTAGTCAAATGAAAATAATATAAACGCGATGTAATGTTGCTATTTTTTGGTGGAATTCCGTGGAATAGGGTGATGTAACTGAATTTCATAATAAATTGACATTTTATAATAATATACATTAAGATTAGTAAGGTATATAAGAGAATAATTTCACCTTGGCGGCGGTAGGCGTTGTTGTGTTTAAGATAATCGAGCTCCGCATTTGATCTGGGATTGTCACATATTCTATGTACGTTATTCCTTTCATTTTGTAATGTTTAATCAAGTGACGGTGTTATTCCTGGTAAATTAGGCAGTTATGAATTCCATCATTTTTAGTAGATAAATATTGTTTTTCCATCAATATGAGGAGTTAAGAAAGTATTTAATAATGTATATTTTTCAGATGGAGAGAGGCTTGTTGGAATGCCTGCCAGACGACAGGCAGTAACTAATTCTGCAAACACATTTTATGCCACTAAGAGACTCATAGGAAGGAGATTTGAAGACAAAGAAGTGAAGAAAGATATGTCAGTACATAATTTATTGTCATTTAATGTGCAGTTCTCATTTTCAGAATTAAACATTGTAATCTTTCTTCTAATCAAACAGGAAAACTGTCTCCTACAAAATTGTTCGAGCTTCAAATGGGGATGCATGGGTTGAAGGTAGTGATGGGAAGATGTATTCTCCCAGTCAAGTGGGAGCATTTGTTCTAATGAAAATGAAGGAAACTGCTGAGAGCTATTTGGGAACCTCTGTAAAGAATGCAGTTGTTACAGTTCCTGCTTACTTCAATGACTCTCAACGACAGGTAATGCTTTTTTCATATTTTTGGAAATTTTTGTGCTGCCTAAACCTTTTAACTGTCAAGTATTACTTAGAATACATGTGGGTGGGTGCCACAAAAATGTTGAAAATTAGTCTTGGCAACCTGGTTAAAAATGTCATTAAATGCTCCTCAAGGGAAAAGTGAATGATTAGGATAACAAAGGAAGGCTTCTTATGAGATATATGGAGTAAGGCAAAATTGGTATTTTCTAGTAGCAGTTGCTAACCAACTTCTTACCCTAATTAGCAGTTGGAAATGGAAGGTAATTTTAGCAATTGCTAATTGTAGTGCAGTTATGGAAAAATTGTTAATTTTTAAGTGCAGATAGACTAAACCTGATTTGCGCTCCATATCAAACCAGCCACGATGATACCCTGGCAAACTCAAAGAGATAATGCAGGAATTTAAATGTTAATTTTTTGTTTGGCCAGTTTTAAGACTATTTACATGTTCACTTTCAGGTTAAGTATCAAGCTTTCAAAGGTACAAAATATATTTGGTTGGAATGTGGAAATTTTTTTTTTTTTACATTTGGCAGAATTTGGCAAAGGTTGCCTGCACTGGAGTAGACTAATACCCTGAGTGGAATGGAGCCAGGCTGTATGAAAGAAAGGAGGTCAATTTCGACACACTATCCACCCACTGGCCAGAACAATCCTGATGCACGACACTGTGTCCTAGTTGTTTGTGAATGTGTCTGCTATTATGTGATGCTATTTAAATTAACTGTTATGTAAATTAACTGCTACAATATTCTTGTGCTCTCTTTTGCTGCTAAAATCTACTACTTTTCAACACACGCACTCTCGTTTCTTGAAAATTATTAGCTGGAGTGTACCAAGTAGCAGTGCCTTGTGGAATAAGTGTTCCAGCAGGGGAACAAGGGGGGGAGACACATTTTAGTTGTCAGTATAAGACAGCAGCTATATTTGCCTGACATAGCAGTTGCTAAATGCTAATGCATGATAGCAACTGAAAAATGGCAGGTTTGCAAATTAGCAACCATCCCTAATATGGAGAAAGTATTGAAGGATGAGGAATAAAAAATGATGAAAATATAAAGACGTTAGCTGATAGGAGAATATAGTGGAGAGCTGCATCAAACCATTGTAACAGGTGTTGATAATAGGAAGATTCTAATATCTATTTGGTATATTATTATTGGGTTGGTTTTGTGCGTTAAATTTGAGAGATATCCTGCTGAAAGGAAATGTTACTTTCCACTTTTAATTAGGGACTAGAAAAATCTCTCCCTGGTCATATGGTTTGTGTTGGAACTAAATGTTTCTTAAACACTCTAAAGCATCCACCTCCTTCATTATGTAATTGTGAGGTCACATCGGCATGTTGGCTATTAACGTATACTTAGGCTTATAACTGATGTAAAATAATGTGGTCACATAAAACTTTTTAACAGCACGTATCAAAGAAATCTAGTTCAGATTCTCTCTGTATCACATGTTCATGTTCCTTTGAAGTGCTATGTTGTTTGGATTAACACTTAAAGGAACCAAGAAGTCCATAAATTCCGTAATAACTTACATAGGAAGTTTATTGTTATTAAGGAGAAGTTCTTAAACAACCAGAATTTGCATTGGACCAGTAGTGGAATCAAGAGTGATTTTCAGAATCACCACAGATTTTTCCTCAAAATTAATTATCAGGGGATGATCTATTGAGATATATATTTTTCCATAATTTATTTAAGAACATTTCGATATCTATTTTTAGAATTGTTCGCTGTTTTTAGGTCCTTTCGTTGCCCCCTTGGTTACACAAAAATTGGCATCGCAGGGCCATCTCTGGATCAAACCATCAACTACAAAATTCAACTGACTTTAACATTACTTTTTCACTTCAACACTTTCCCTTATTAATTAAAGGTGAATTTAACAACATAAAGTAAACAAGAAATACTGAAAGAGGTGCAATTACTATCACAACTCACAAAAGCAGCGTTAACATTACTTTTTCACTTTAACAGTAGTGGAATCAAGAGTGATTCTCAGAATCACCCCAGATTTATCCTCAAAATTAATTATCAGGGGATGAACAAACATGTAAATTATGAATTTACTTTCAGGCTACCAAGGATGCAGGTCAAATTGCTGGACTTAATGTTTTGAGAGTAATCAATGAACCTACAGCAGCAGCTTTGGCGTATGGAATGGACAAGTCTGAAGATAAAATGTAACTATATATTTTTTTCTAGTCACATAATTAAATGTTGTTGCTAGACAACTGCAATTGGTGTAGACATCTCACCAAAAATATTCCGAGTTCTTGAAAGTAGGAAGTATTATAGCAACAGCAGTATACAGCAGTACCAGCCAACTTAATTAATTTCTACAGAACTACTACAGAAATTACTACAGAACATATGCTATCCAGTGCATAGAAATTTTAACTTCATCACCCTTATAATAAGAATGAATAAACTTGTTTTTTCCACAAATTTGATTACTTTCCACTACCCAAGTTTCGACAGTTAAGTCATAATCAGGTGAATAACAAAGAAACAGTTTTTCCACCAAGTATATATACAAACAGTGAAGAGGGGCGGGTTTAGGTTTGCTAGGAAGGATGGTGGGGGTAAGAAGGGTCAAAGGGGTGGGGAAGGAGGGCGGGGGTAAGGAAAGTCAAAGGGACAGGGAGAGTGGAGGTGGTAGGTTGAGGGAAAGGTTTAGCGTTGAGTGACACATTGGGTCGTTATGGTGGTTCGGTGTCCCTGAACAGTGAGAGGTCTAGGAAGGGTGAACGGGAGGCACATAACAAATCATTGAGTATTTCACACTTCGAACCAACGGTTTTCATAATCTAGCTGTTCTAGAGCATCCAGGCGGAGGCCTTTCCTTTTCACATGGAGAATTTTAGGGGTGAAGTCACTCACGTGTCTTTTTTCCTAGAGGTGTTTCCTGAAGTGGGAGGTGTCGTTTGAATTTTTGAAACAAGCCTGATGTTCCTTTACTCTCTGTTTGATTTGCCATCCTGTTTGACCGATATATACAGCCGAGAATTCGCATTCAAGCTGGTACACTCCGCTCTTTTCTAATAAAGGGATTTTATCCTTAGTTTTGGAAAGAAGATTCTGCAAGTTAGCTTTGTTGTAGAACACTGGTTTTATTTTGTGTTTAGGCAGGACTTTCGTGGCTGTATGGGATAACTGGCCGAGATATCGTATTCTCTTCCACTTAGCATCCGTATCACTTGTTGGGGAAGAGCTACTATAGTTGGAGTTTATGGCTATCGGTAGAGCCACGAATTTTTCGCAAAACAATTTTTTCGCGAAATGACGCGAAATATGAAGATTATTTGGGATAACGCGAAATACTTTCTCCTGAGCGAAAATAATGCGATTTTTTTAGAATTTTTACGGGTTATTTTGCGAAAATGTGGAATATATAGTAAAACCTCTACCTATGGAACATCTTTTCATCGTAAAATCCTCATCACCGGCCAAAATTCAAGCATGTAACAGAGGGAAACATCTTTGTATCGTACCACATTATTTTCGACAAACCTCCGAACTTTGTACTAAGAGTGAACCCCCCGAGACCGCGAAACTACCTCCACCGAATGGAATATTCGGTGATAATTTTTGTTCTTGCTCCCACACTTGTTTTCTCATTTCTCCACGAAATATTACAGCTTCCGACTATTAAAATCGGTCATTTTAGCCGCTGATGGAAACCTTCCATTTGAATTCATTCAAATGCCCGTACAACATTAATCATCACACGCGTTTTACATGTACCTACGCATCCAATGATTTTATATATCTTAGGGTTCTTTGACCTTTAATTGTGAATCAAACCATCAAAGGAGTTATTTTTATCATAATCCCTCTTGTAATCTCATCTTCATTCGTCCGAGCACCTAAATTTCATATAGTCGCCAAGCGATATTCGTTTGTTTTGTTTTTCTCGTTTTCGCAGCGCGATTTCGAACATTATCCATGAAGCCATGATGCATTAGTGATTACATTGTAGTCAGTACATTACATTGTAGTCCCCGTGGAAGCCGGGTTCACATGGGAGTGGAATAGACGGAACGGATTGTGATTGGCTAGATGCTTTTCTGCTTTCTGCCTGTTCCGTCTATTCCGCCCCCATGTGAACTTGGCTTGAGACTTTTGCTTTCTAGAGATTATTGCAGTTTGTCCACATGCAATATTATTTGTTATTTACGTGAGACTTAATTTAATAGCTAATCAGAGATCGATAGCAGAAGTATTTCTATGATGCGTAAATTGCCCTAAGGAAAATGCCGAAAGCAGTAACTGTGTTTGACCGCGAAAATCAGTTTCGTAGAGAAGGTTTCTATGTTTTTGATAAACAGAAGAAAATATTAATGTGGAAGTACTGCAACTGCCGAATTACTAAATTAAACCGAAACTAAATTAAACTCACTCAAATACATTAAAATGAAAATAACTTTTCTCCAGAACAGTCATCAATATAGTAATGCAATGTATCACCAAATGGCGTTTGAGAAATCTCGGATGAATCAATATTTTTTATGCACCGAAATTTACGGCTATTTCCCATTTTTTATCCCGAAATGGGTCATTTTTAATGACGAAATTTGAGAGTTTTATTTGCCATAAATTCTTGCCTCTAGCTATCGGCATTGCCTTGATCCAGAGGGATTAAAAATGCTGTTTTTTGAACAAAAACCTACAGTAGGCTCAAGGGTTTAAGTAATGATCTTTTATTCTTATTTATTAACATTAAAAGTTTGAATTATAATTTAGGTAAGTGTTTTTATTGTTCTTATAACTAATTATTAATCATATAAAAATTCAAGTTATGACATGAGAGTCATTATTTTGAATCTGTTACTACATTTTTTATCTTATACCAAATATGTTTGTTATTAAACATATTCATGTAAAAAAAATATAAAACTCTTGTGTTATCAAATAGTTTTTATTTTCATAATGTCCTCATGGTGGAATATCAGAATTTTTTTCCCAAAGTAAATAGTATATTCAAAATTTTGTTTCGTAAAATTATATTTGTAGATTTAATGGAACATTAATAATAATGGATAGGAAAATTAGAGAAAAAAAATTTATATATGTATGGGTTGATTGTATCAGTATTGAGAATCGATTTGCCGTAGTAAAATCTGTAGTACCTAAGCAATAAGTTTAAATTGATATTATTGATTCATATGATTTTATTGATTCATATGATTTTATTGATTTCATTAAATTTGAAAATTTAAAATATAGGTCTTTTTTTTTATTTTATTGAGGATACCATTTCACCTATGCAGACATCAAATACGTTAGTAGAATATTTTATATTGTATGTGAAATTATGGTATTCGAAATTCGTGGTATTCGAGCTATGATTTAATATTCGAATTCGATATTCATGTTCAATAAATTTGCTATTCGACCCATCTCTAAATATAATACATTGTGTATGGCCGGGACTTTGCCATCATCTCTATTTATATAGGTGTATGAAATAAAGAGGTTCATTAGGTTGAGGTTTTACTGTATAGTGACTAAATGAAAAAATGCCAAGTAAATTGGTCCTTTGAGTTAGAGAGCAAGAATTGAGTGAAAATATGAATGAGTGAATGAAAAGACAATTTAAATTGCATATTACGGTTAATGATACTATGAGGTGGGTGGTAATTTTTGGTTGACATTTGAACTGGAATGTCATATCAACTATACAGCATTCTTGCTCTGAAAATATTATAATGATGTAATGGTATTCATAGCCTCAGTAGAAAGGAATACCTAGGAAAAACCAAGAAGTTTTTAAAATGGAAAAAAAACAAACTTTGCGAATTTCACTGAAATAATTTTATCATTAAACTGGTTTCAACAATTTATGCTATCTTTAGGTGAGAGAGAATTATTATTAAAGAATTATTTTAGTGAAATTTGCTAAGTTCGTTTTTTCTCCATCGCGGAAAAGTTTCACAAAATTACTCCTGAAACTGTTCATTTTGTTAAGAAGTTTGTAATTTAGAAGAATCAATTATGGGGAAGTATCAGAGCTTGTATGAATAAAAGAAGAGTTGAGGGATACAGGTAACCGATTGTAGGATTGAAATGCTGATGATGGGCCATTTTACCAATGATTACCTTTTTTTGAATTGGAGTAAATGCCTATCTTCTTGAAAGTTGATCCCTGGATTAGTTGCTGTGATTCTAGTAACAATGAAAAGTCATCCTAGTTGATTTTATAGCGTATTTAAAATAGCAAAATTTAACACATTTAAGAACTTTCACATAGTTCTGTTCTACTGATAAGGAAAATTAAGTTTAGAATCATTAATGGTGAATAAACAGAAATGGAGATTCTTTCATTTGCATATGAAATTTTATGAAATGATTTTCAGTTTAGATCTATAGAAAGCTCTCTCAGGCCCTTGATAAATTCATATGCGAGTTGTACATCCTTTTGAATTAGAGTTCAACCATATTGCTTGCTACTCCTGCCATGATTCATGTTATCATAAATCATAGCTCTAGCCTTCTTGCATCACACCTCAGCCCAATGACAGTACATAGTAAAAATTATAGACAAAAGCGTAATATCAGTGACATTTTCTTTACAGAATTGCAGTCTATGATCTTGGAGGTGGCACGTTTGATATCTCTATCTTAGAGATACAAAAAGGTGTATTTGAAGTAAAATCTACTAATGGAGATACATTCTTGGGAGGCGAAGATTTTGACAATTCATTGGTTGATTTCTTAGTTAAAGAATTTAAGAAAGATGTGAGTATTCTTTTTCATGAAATTTGGTTTTGTGCTTTAAAAGTTGAAATCTCCTTATCTTCCATCCTTAGAATTAATGATGGGTGTTCTGATTAAGTTATATGATTCAAAATCTTCAGCTTTCATATTCAGACTTTAGTTGGCTGCATGACTTTAAAAATATGATTAAATTCTATAATGGTTTCTTCATATTTTAGCAAGGAATTGACATCACCAAAGATCCAATGGCAATGCAACGTTTAAAGGAAGCTGCTGAGAAGGCCAAAATAGAATTGTCATCATCACTCCAGACAGACATCAATCTACCTTATCTTACAATGGATTCCTCTGGTCCCAAGCACATGAATCTTAAGGTGATTTAATGTAAATAATTTGTATAGGTGCGTGGTTTAGAAATTACCATGATCAAAGATTCTAAATACTGTGAACAGTTTAAAGGAAAGAAACAGAAGGGTTTTGAGCATGATGAAAAATACTCCTCTTTTGATTTGGTTTGTTAAATGTTTTCAGTGTTATCATCAAGAAATTAAGGGAACTGTAGCATTGATGGGAGGTGGCATGAAGTATACTGTACTATATAATGCTAGGAAGTGTAGGGGATATAGGTCAGGTAAACGATCATCAGCAAATCTTACCGACTCGATCAATTTTACCATTATTCTACCCATATTAAGCCTTTCTCACTATTTCTTTTGAATATGTATTGAAAAATAACGGTGGGCAAAACTACCCTATAACCTCCCAGTCTGATTCTCCATCAGCTATTTTTACTTACACCTTCTAAGGCAAATATAGAGACATGATTTGCCTCCTGTCTGTCAGATCTACTCTCATCTTCTGTAATATTTCTTTTAACTTATCCACTTCACTCTCTTGAATGCATTTTTTGAAATCAGCAATATTCACAAATACTTTCTGATTATATCCTAAGTTCCTTTTTACTTGTATTCTCATCTCTGCAATCTCATTTCAAATAGCTCTCCTCATGTGAAATCCAAACTGATCATCCCTGAAGTATTATATTGCTCTCTTTTCCATCCTCTTATTGATAATTCTTAGAATGACCTTTCCCAAATATGGGATTAAATTTGTTGCATAATATTTGCATTCCCTTGCTTTTCTTTTGTTTGGCATTGGTATTAATAGAGTATTTACAAGCTCATATGGCAGAACTTCTTCCTCATACCCTGCAAACAAGCCAATGAAATATCTCTCTTTCTTCTCTGCGTAGGTTGTTCTGTAGCTTTAATGGGGTATTATTAATCACCACTACCTTCTCCACCTCAATTCGCACAGTCTATTCTCTATCTTGCTATCCAATCAACTTCATCATGTAGAATTTATAAAATTTTGTCACAGATCCAATATCATTCACTGGTCTATGATTGATGCAACCAGTTTGCTGGATTGTTGTTCAGATGGGAGGACAATCTCTGCATAATTGGCAAAGTATAAGTTGGCAAAGCATTATGATGGATGAGGGTATTTGATTACTGGTAGTGCAGTGAGTAAATTTTATCACCCTCAACTTGCCACATATGTTGTAAGTTTTCTAGGGATGTGCGAGTACTCGAAAATTCGAGTCGAGTAGTTAGTACTCTACTCAAGTACTTCGAGTATTTTTACGAAAGTAGAGTTGAGTGGAGTAGTTTTCGTCAATGGAGCCGCCAAGGCCATTAGGTTCAGAAATCTGCGAACAGGAAGTGCTATCATCAAAATCGTGTAAATCTCTGGTTACACGATAGATTAACATGTACGAACATGTATGTATGTTAATTTACATTTGCGTGAACAGATTCATGTACGTTTGCGTGAACGGATTCATGTACGTTTGCTTGAACTTATTCATGTACGTTTGCTTGAACTTATTCATGTACGTTTGCTTGAACGGATTCATGTACGTTTGCTTGAATGGATTCATGTATGTTTGCGTGAACAAATGGATGAATCGGTGGTTACATGGTACATGAAACCGCATATGTACACCCGTCCACAATAAAAAGTTACCACCTCGGAGGCCGAATTTTTCAAAGTCCCGAGTTGAAGGAGATTTGACAACAGTGCAGCTGTGTCCCTTTAAATGCCCCGAGCAGCACAGCAAGACCGAGGCACGGTCCTCCTCCTTCCCTTGCCATGGTTTGTGGTGAGACCCATCCTCAATGAGCTAGAGAGAGATTTTTGTGTTGGAGAGGGAGGGCCGCAAGGGTGCCTTGTGACAATTAGTCGGCCCCAAGGAGTGAGGCCTCCCGAAAAAAGCCTTCTTTTAGATTGCTGCTCGGAGTTTCTCCCTTGAAGATGGGTCGCTTAGGTTTCCGCGACTACGGCTCTTGAGAGTGACTACCCAAATGTAAATGCAGCTCGAAGCAAGAGTTGTCATTAACACCGTCGATATACCTATGTCATTTCCGAAACGTTCCAAAATACTCAATTTTTGCCTTTATTTCGTCGTAGAAACTGTTGATTTTATAACATGAATAACATAGTTGAATATTGTTATCAGCATTTATATATCTGTTAACGATCGGTGTTATTTTTAAATTATCGGTGAATTTTATTTGACTGAGCGATGAGCTCGAAAACTGCGCTTGTATAGTAAATGGCAAAAATACTTACGCTACAACTGACACATACAGATTTCAACAAGAAAAGAGTAGACTTATTGGACGTCTTTACGTAAAATAAGTGTTAAGTTCCAACCTTAATTGCGTAATAAATGAGGAAAAATTATCGCGGATATATTTAGAATTTATTTCAAATTACACACAATCCTCGCACTCTCGCATACTCGTCTGGTTAATTCTTAGAATGAATACTCATCGGCAATTCATATCGTAGTATATGCTATTTCAAAAACTAAGAAAACTCACTTAATAAATTAAAGTATTAGCGAGATTATTAGGAACAGATTGAGCGTCTCTTAGATGCATTGGTCAAAACTGTAAGTGTTTTCGTATTCGAAGGTCCCTGTTCGAAACCCAGCAGGCCGTATTTGAGTACTGCGTGTACTGGAATACTACTACCTCTACTCAAAGGTTTTTAACGTTTTCTCGTATTGTTAAACGGAAATGTGTATTAAGGACAGGACGGGTAATTTTACAACGTGACCAGAACACATTCATCGTAATTAGAAGGAATACGTGGAATTACTGAACGACTGTGCAAAAAGGCCTAGAAGATTTTTATGGACTCGCCCGTGGGATATGCGAGGAGAATATATTGTCGGACGATTTCGTAGAAACTGTATTGTCATCTAAAACGGAAAAGAGTAACAAGGGAATGCGAAGGCAACTGAAGCTCTCAAGCTGCTAAGCTTATGCTTAAAATCATCAACTGAAGTATGGAAAAGAGAGCAATAAATGAATGAAGCCGCCTTGTCCGCGATATCTGCTAGAGGACGAGTCAACCAAGCCTCTCATTTATACCCCTCTGTGACGAAACGTCTCTTTAACCAACGTAATTCTCCTTCGGACTTCAATGTTGGCAGAATACTCCTTTTCCATACTAACCGGGATACTAAATTACTCCCCCTGCTCTATGATCTAACCCCTCTCTTCTAAATTAAAATCACCCTTCATGCATGCAAAATTTCATTACTTGAGTCTTCTTATGATTTAAGTCCTTGGGTGACTAGTTGACCAGGGCTTGATCACCCGCAAAACTTATCACTTTTCCCCTGCCTATACACCTGTATCGAGCCCCCCCACTATACCCTCCGAATATGAATTAAAAAGTGCCGGTGACTACGCACAGCCTTACGCAACCCCTCTCTCTAATACCACCTCATCTAATTCCCCGTCCGCTTCTCTCACCAGCACTTTCTCGGTAATGCATGAACTTTGGCTCAGTCTTCTGTTCTTCCAATTTATTCCTGTTTTACGCAATAGTTCCATTTACCCTTTCCACGTCACTCTGTCGAAAATATTTTTGAAATTAACAATACACGCAGATATATTCTGATTATATTCTAATCCTTTCCACTCATTCCAGTGATGCTGATTGAAAAACTGCTTTCCGTTGACAAAATCTAAATTACCTGCAGAAAAAATTTCTCCTTCCCCTCTCTCCCTCTCCAAGAAAACTATATGCCCAGATATGGGCGATAAGTGACCACGGACCACTTCGCTGAGGTCCTATCCTTAAATAATGCCGAGACGGGAAATGGGTCTGGATGCGAAGATTTTTTCACCTAAAGAATCATCCCCGACACGTTTTATGACACCCACCACTCCATCCACGACACCGCGTGTCTTCTTCCTACCGGTTCAAGTCTCTTTCAGGGCCCAAGCACAATGGGTATTTAAGGAGCAGGTAAAGCATGGCCGGTTTTTCCTCTCTTAGGACTGACAAAGGTGGACAGGGATTTTTGCAGTGGGGGGAGGGGTGGGCGGGTGGACCGCAAGGGTGCCCTGCGACAATCGGCTGCGAGGAGTGAGGCCTCCCGAAACGCAGCCTTCTTTTCGATTGCTGCTCCGAGGGCCTCCCTCGAAGATGATCGCGTAGGTTTCATCTACATCTACATCTACATCTACATAATACCCTGCAAGCCACCACGAGGGTGTGTGGCAGGGGGTGATTTCTCACCAAACATGCACTACATATTATGCATTAAAAAGGAATAGTATTAATATAGTAGTCAGAACAACACTATTTAAAAAAAAGATACAAATTGCTAAGCAAACATGCAAAAACATTCTGTTAGTAGGGTTAGCTTTAAGTACTCATACCAACATGCAGCTACCAATGCTATTCATTGCTACTCTCTGATAGGACATATTTACCGTTATTCGTATCTCTAATTGTTCGAGGGAAAAAGGACATTTTGAATCTATCAGTTCGGCAATCAATTTCTCTAATTTTATGAATATGGTCCAGTCTGCCATAGTAAGTTGGGGTTCGTAAAATATTTTTAACTTCATCACTGAAAATATTGCCTTGGAATTTGTTTAAGAGATTAAGTCTAAATTTCAACCTGCGATCTGACAATATCATGTTAATATCATGTTAATTGCAGTATCCAATCTGAAGAGTACATTGCGAGCAGTAGCCTGGTTCGCGACTGCTGAGAGAGTGACGACCCAAATATGATTGCAGCTCGAAGCAAGAGTTGTCATTAACACCGTCGATATGTCTTAGTCAAAATCTTTCCCAAAATATTCCCAAATACTCCGTTTTTGCCTTTATTTCGTCGTAGGAAATAATGAGATCATAAAATATTCGAGATAAGAGCTCGAAAAATGCGCTTGTATAGTAAATGGTAAAAATAATAATACTACAACTGTTACAGGCAGATTTCGATAACAATAGATAAGACGTACTGAACGTCTTTACGGCATATAAGTATTAAGTTCCAAGCTTAATTGGGTAATAAATTAGGAAAAATTATCGCGGATATATTTAGAATTTCTTTCAAATTACACACAATCCTCGCACTCTCGCATACTCGCCTGGTTATTTCTTAGAATGAATACTCGGCAATTCATATCGCAGTATATGCTACTTGAAATATAAAAAAAGGACAGGACTTGTAATTCTGCAATGTGACCAGAACAAATTCAACGTAATTATAGGGAATACTTGGAATTATTGAACTACTGTGCAGAGAGGTCGGAGGATTTTTATGGGCTCGCTTGTAGAATATGCAAGGAATACTGTCGGAGTATTCGAAAAACTGTATTGCCATCTAAAACGTAAAAGAGAGTAACAAGGGAATGCGAAAACTGCTGAATCTCTGCTACGTTGGTGCTTAGAATCATCAATCGCTGTATGAAAAAGAGAGCAATGAATTTCTAGGTGAGGATCAATTCATATTTTCCAAGGGAATTAAACACGTGATGTGATTGCAGTGATGAGAATCATTATTATCATTGGTTTTGGTTCCACACACTGTCCCTCTTCAGCCCCTCATACCTCCCATCATTTTATCCAAGCTACCCGTTCTTCGCCTCACTCTACCCCGTTTAACCAATATCCTTCACTCAATCACATATTTCAATTCACCCTCGCCCTTTTTATTTTCTCTATTCATCAATCAAAATTCTTTCCACTCCTACCATTTCTAATACTTCATCATTTGTCCTCCTTTTGACCCACTTTAATTTCTCCATCCTTCTACGTACTCACATCTTATAAGCTCTGAGTATATTTCCATCTTCATTCCATGAAGCCTATGTTTAAGCATCATATAGTGCCACGCTCCATATCAAACTCTTCACTAGTATTTTCTTTACTTCCCTGCTTAACGCCCCTGTCAACAGTTCACGTCTATGACTAAAAGCTTATCTTGCCAATACAATTTTCCTTCTGTCATCAATGCTGCTATACCCCTTTTTCTCCAATACACTATTTAGATAGCGGAAGGTGGAAATGTCAAGAAATGGAGAGCCTGCCCAAATTCAAACCTTGCTTGGAATAGCGCGCATAACAGCACATTTGTAGATCTGTGGTTAATTTCCCGGATGAGTTTTTTTTGTTGTGATCTGGCTTGATTCTATTTTCACCACCTGCTTACTGTTCGGGGTTGTGGGTATCATAAAACGTGTCGGGAATGTTTCTGAGGGTGAAAAAATATACCGACCGACTTCTGAACGTATCGGAATTATTTCCGAAAGTAGGGTATCGGCTAAGGGCTCAAAGGCGTCTCTGATTATGCCATTCTATGCAACTCTCTTTTAGAGACAATTGTGTAATGAGGCTGGAAAAACTTAGAGACTTCTCCTTTGTAGGAAGTTCGGCCCACATAAGCCGATAGCTATTGATTATCATAAATTAATGGCTTTTGAATAAAATTCCAGGAGTTCAAGCGTTACAAAAATACTGAAGATCATATTAGCAGCTGATCTAATTTCATTTAGACGTAATACATGAGCAGTTGAAGCAGTGATCATGTGAAAAAAACTACGGAATAATGAAACTACGGCTTTGTTTACACCTTCCTAAGACTTTCTTCACACCTACGCTCTGCGACATGAACGTTGGATGAATCTGAGTTAATTGGTGACTTAGTGATCAATAAATGTAGGCGTTTTGAAGTGTTAAGTTTAGAGGACATAAAATTTCAACCAGAACATTGCATATTTTAGGGTCTTATAATACCCGTGTAAGCGCAACGACCATTTAGCACGTTAATCATTACCCTCAGAAAATCGTCCAGTTGTCATAGGACTCCAAAGTGATCTCGGAATAAATGATAGGTATTTTCGAAAGGGGTTATAAAGCGAGTGTCATTTTCTATCGTGTTTCTAGTAGAAATGTGCTGAAAAGTGATTGGAACTCATCTCGTGCCCCTTCTCCCGTTCTGTGGCCACGGGTACCTACGTGTCTCGGGCGACTCGTCTTCTAGCAAATATCGTGGTCGTGGGTCAAGGCGGTCTGCTGTTCACTTGAGAAAGTGCGAAAAGGGAATTGTTCTCGAGAGAAGGGTACCCCCAATAAATGGCGAGAGCAGCGAGAGCTCTGGGCATTTAAACTCTGCGCCAAGGGACAGTGTTGTCAAATCTCCTTCAACTCGGGACTTAGAAAAATTCGGCCTCCGAGGTGGTAACATTTTATTGTGGACGGGTGTACCATATTCCTCCGAATATAGTCCCCCCATAACAAACTTATCGCCATGACCACTGCCCTCCCTATCCCGCAAGTTAACTTCATTCTTTCATTGGCCAACCACTCTCTCGCAAAAAGACGCAGACTTCAAAAACGTTCTCAACTATGACCAATTCCATTTCAACTCAGGCAGGGGGTGTCAGGTGATCTTCTTCAATTTTTTTGAAAAAATTATATTAGTTACTCCTACATGACAGAATAATCATCTCACAAAAAGTTTTCGGGAAAAAATTTTTTGACCGATTTACAGCATTTTGAAAATCTGCAAAAAACCCCGCTATTTGTGAAAGGGGTGTAGAATGCAATTTTTCAAATCTTTATTGCCTTGAAACTATGAGGACAGGAACCTTCTGTGTGTTTTTGTTTTGAATCTCTTGAAGTGGACTTTACTCCAACCACCTGAAAAGCAGTCAATTAATGGTTGAACACTGATCAAATAATTTGTTGTTAGATGGAAAATTTACATTTTTATCAAAGTTTTGAATCTTTTTATAACTAAAGAGGGATTTAACCAGCCAAACAATTGCACCATTCTGTAGCCCTGTTTGGTTACTCTCCCCAATAATTTTATCTCTCACATTTAATGGATACAGTTCCTGAAATTGGCAATCTAAATATGCAAAAGCAAAAAAGTTGCATTTGAAGGAGCTATATCTCAAAAACACCATCCTTAAAAGTTCTGAAAGTTTGTTAAAATAATCTCCTGGTACCACTTAAGACTATAATTAAACCAGAAAACTGGATATTTGCCTTAAATGGTCACTGTGAATTTTGAAAAATCTAATTTTTTAAAATTCTGTTGTTCCAAGTATCACCCTTTAAATCAGTCCACAGTCATACACGAATCGTAAATGTTATAAATACTTAAAGTTATTGTTACAATCAGTGAAACGTATTAACATGATAATAATGCAATATTATTCCTTAATTTAGGCAATACTTACTTTGCTACTAATATTTAAAATAAGTACTTTTTCGCAAAGTTTCCAGGTAAACAGATTTAATCTTTTATGAACTTGTTTAACATTAATGAGAATCGTAAATTTTACTCAGGCCTTTTCCTGCAGAAGCACATTCCTGAATGCTTCAGAACCCTCTAGCTGATGAATTGTACTTGCTGCACCCATGTATGCATTCATGGTACTGTTGTATTTGGAAATGCAGAATTATTTTCGACACACCCCCATACTAATTTTAACATGTATGCTGTTTAATCTGAAAATCTTGCCCTGATTATAAATGCATTTTTCTATTAAATTGGTTTTAGTTTGACATTGAGTCTTTTATCCGCTTAAACTCTGTAGAGTGAATGCTTTAGTGTTCTAACCATGAACTGATGATGATAGAAATATTATAATGCACGTGTTCTGTAAAAAGTGCCGGTTTTTGACGGTATTAGAATGAAGTGATGACTTTGATGATTTGTAGCCCAACAACGAGTTGTTCAATAACATCTAAAGATTGAACATGTTTTCCAAGTAAATGATAGTCGAGTCCTCCAGTCACGCAGTGGTCAAAGGTCACGTGGTCTAGGCAGGCAAATATGGGCAACACATGTGACGTAAATGGTTGACAAAGTAGGGACCCTATATCCATCTTCTCATCTGTTGATCTCCAAGGGCTACATGGGGGTCAAAGATCGTGAGTTCTATGTGAGCAATTCAGGGCACAAAACGTGTTGTATCTTAGGTTTGAATCGGTGCCAAGTCGATGATAATATTTCAAGATATCTCTTGTCATCATATTCCCTCCAAGGGTTACGTCAGAGTCACTTTCAGCAACCTCACCTTGCCACTCCATTTCTCTTTGGCTTCTGTTCGGGTTCAATTCACTCAACAAGGGAGAACAATATCCCTTAGTTGTAGGCTGATATAATCGAGATTCACACATTGAAAGGAAATTCATAGAAAAGCTCAAACTTTTATTTCCAAAGCGGTGTCTGCCTATAATGTGCAGAAATTTAACGCAACTACTTGCAGTTTTGGGAGAAAATTGTTTCCTTGTTGAACACTTCAAGAAGAATGGTCACCATAGGCATCCTTTTAATGTGTAACCGCACCGTAGCAGAAGCAGGGCTTTGTGGCATCGATTCTGGCATTTCCATCACATCCGATCCATTGCCGTGGGCTGTCACTGGAGTCCCAACCTTTATCTCCAGCCTGAGTGCCCTTTTAAACCTACAACATAACCTAATATTTCATTATCAGATTATCTATTAAAATTTTGGCAAAAAAATTCTGACTTTCTTGTGTACTCGATGAGGCAAAATTTGATTTTATTTTGGACCTTCATTCTGGTGTCAAGTGACAAGTAAAAGTGCCTTAAATTCGAGGTCAAAAAAGACACATGATCCATGGAACAGTCTGTATAGAAGCATCGAGTTAACCCATTATTTTTCTTCTTTTGAACATAAAATAGCAGCCATACACTGAGCAAGTATTAGCCTCTGGTGAACTGTGTTTTTTCTTCAGTAATAAACACCACTATTTTCAGTGAAGTACTCTTCACACTGAACAGTTGTGGGCAGTGGTAAGATGGCTGCATTGCATGATATGTTATGCAGGTTGCATTAGGTTGGCTTCATTCCCCCTCTATGCATGATACATTGCCCTGCTGATCTAGTTCTCTATATCTGTGGTCTAGATGCAGTCTATCTGGAAGGTACTGGTTGTGGAAGGATTAAGCTGGATTTCCATAAGTAGTGGTAAAATTTTAAGTCAATGCTAACTGCTAATTCTGTTGTCAGATTTTTAAATGATACTTCATGCAATAATTCAAGTTACTACTAGATAAAGCTGTATCCCATAGTATTTCTGAAATTCGCCCTGGCTACTATATTCATGACTACACCTGTGTAAACTGTTTTAGTCCTTATTGTGTTGTTTGAATTACTTAATTATTCTCTGTTTTTACAGCTTACTCGTTCTAAAATGGAGAGTTTAGTTGGAGACCTGATTAAGAAAACAATAGCACCTTGTCAAAAAGCACTTCAAGATGCGGAGGTATCCAAGTCAGATATTGGAGAAGTTCTTCTTGTTGGAGGAATGACTCGAATGCCTAAGGTAATTCTTTTTTAATTCATATTTAATATTGTCATTACAACATAAGTAATATCATTGATGAGAAATTAAGGTTATTTTTAGCTTAACATTTTCAGTTTTACCAAATGAAAAAGGTTAATTTTAGTTTTGTGCTTAGTCCCTTAAATCACTGTACTGCTAATTGCATAAATAGCTGGCATTGACTAATAAAAATTCACTCACTAAATCAAGTATTCAAAGTTGCCCTAGAAGATTGTGCAAGAATGTAATAAATAGTGTTCAACCCAAAAGGCCATCTGATTGGTGAGGGTCTCATCTCTGTTAGGCCCAAAATGTGATTTCTACATCAGGGTAAAATTAGCAAGTTAATTTCACTGAACCATCACTGTTGGCATAAAATAGCGTAATAAACCTCTATTGTAGAAAAATCGTGCTTCATCAATGTTAAAAATGTCTTTCAGTTCGTATTGCCCGATCAACTATGGAAACTTTTGCCTTTAATTTTTCTCAAAATCGGGATCTACTGATGCCTCAACCCCAGAAAGTTTTGTGGTGGCCAAGTTCCACCTTCTTTCTTCTACTATAAGTTCAATGAATCACAATGCATGCAGAGGCACCAGAAATATAATTTTCCCCTGCGACATTCTTTCATGTACGAGAGCCAATTTAGGCGAGCTTTTAAGTCACTTCATAAACTCGTAAGTTGTCAATTGAAGCAGAGCATACGATATTTAGCTCAACATATCTATGTCTGGCTTCTTCGCAGCATATCCATATGCCGTATGTCTACATAAAAATATTGTGCATGTGTGTAGTACCCACTCAGTGAAATTAACCCTTTGCGGTCCAACGTCGAGGCTGACTCGACAGGCCTAGCTCTATCAGCAGGTCCAACGTCGAGTTGAGCTCGACATCAGATGGCGCTGCGATTGTGTGCATTTTATGTAAGGTGCCTTTTTGTGAGCCTTTTTACCTATTTTGCAAGTAGTATTTCTTTCAGCTACTACTTGAATTCCACAAAAAAAATTGGACCGCAACGGGTTAAGGGCATGTTCGAGGGCAAATATAAAGAATGGGTAGTTTCAAAAGTAAATGAAAGTTTGATCTTTCTAAAATAGAATTGAAAATTCAATGAAAGCATTAAAAGTTTTTGTTTAGAAAATGCAGAATTTGACTGTCAGCATTTAATCGATTTATTTCTTCATCTACCAAATTTCCAGCAGTACTGAAGGCTTTTTCTGAAAATACTGTTCCTGGAAAAATGCAAAGGAACTTTTTTGTTAGAATTTTCAAATTGGGGAATTTCAAAGAATTCATATGTGAACAAGAAATATTAGATTACAATATGCTGCTTAAACATTTCCTACCACGGTATTTACGATTTAACACGTTCACTGCAGAGCTGTTTAAAGCCCTACTCCTCACAGCGCGGCGTGACCCACCGGTGGGTCACAGTCCTTTCAAGCTTCTGGCCACTGCCGAGGGATGGTGGTTGAAGCGGCAACACTCAGCTGTTTCCTGAGATTAGAGGAAGGCTGGGGAGGCTACTCCCAGCTTCGCCCCCAGCCCACCCCTCCACCGGCCACGTGGGGCACAATATCTTCTAGACCCTGACGTGGGATGGGGGAAGAGAGGGGCAACAATACAATGCATGTGGTAAAGATTTGCTGACGTTCGGAAAACCCAGGAGACTCCCACCCGTCTCTGTTTATTGCCCCTGATCTTGTTCGCACCCGTCTGTGAGACGTAGACGCCCGTCCGTGCATACCGATTCCCCAGCCCTGCTCACACTATGAGAAAAGGGAAGGGGGATCCTTTGGAAAGAGTACGTAGTGGTTTGTCTCACTCAGAAAAAAGTAGTGACTGCGTTTCGGAAGACGTTCACCTGGCAAGGGCACGGTCACTCATCCACCACTGAGGGATTGGCTCAAGAACGCTACGCGACTCTTCCCCAATTGCACTTCCGTAGAGGGGGGGGGGGGGAAAGGGAAGAGAGAGAGTCAATCACCCACACAGCCGGGCGAGTGCAGTTCGGACTGTTTAGTTTACGAGCAACTGACGGACAGCCAAGAGGTTGAGGAGAAAAAATTTTCCTAAACATTTTCATAATTTTTAATAAGTTGATATGTTTTACTATTTCCAGTATTGTTCATCCTTATGTATAAAAATCGCATAAACATGAAAAAAAACAAAAAGAAAGCAAAAAATAAACGTATTTTGGATATAATACGCTAATATGTAAATTTGTTCGTGACCCACCGGTGGGCCCCACCGCTCATGCTGAAAAAAGTGTCAGGAGGGGCGGCGTGACCCACCGGTGGGTCACACTAAGTGTCACATCGTAGTCTATTATTTCAACAGTGACTAACCTCTGGGTGAAGTCACTTGAGAAGTTCTCGATTCCTACTCTCACTATACTCCTCGCAAGTTACGACAATTCACAGAATTTTATGGCCGCGGTGCTAGACGCATCTGCGTGACCCACCGGTGGGTCATGCCGCAGTGAACGTGTTAAATGAAGTAAGATGGAAGAACCCAAGGATTTCTGGAAAAATAATTACAGGCTGATACACAGTGGAGGGGAGTACCATAGCAGTAGTATTGATTGCAACATTAGGTTCTTGTACTTGTATAAGTGATATTTGATCATTGTGATGAAGAAAAAGAATGTGATCAGGCATCAAAGTCTTTTTTCGGCGTAGTTTGACCCTCCCAAAAAGTCGATGCGTAGTTAATTATCTATTGATTGATGCCGTGAAAGCGGCACTGCTAATGGTTCAAAAATGGATAGGTAGGTGTTTCAACTTACACGGATTTCTGCTTCTTTTTTTTGCTGTTATAGACAACAGGTGTCATCTATGGAGTAGATAATTAGCTACGTGTCGACTTACACAGGAAGGTCAAACTACGCCGAAAATGACATTGATGCCTGATCACATCAGACTTTTTCACCATCACGATGATCAAATATCACCTATTGAACTATGTAATGTTTTGAAGTAGAGTTGCCATTCCAATCACCCGTAGTTTGGCATCAACTCTTGTCCCCTCGGCAATGAGTCGCGGGTCGTCACGAAGTTGAATCTGCTGCGGCAACAGAAACACTGAGAAATGCAAGCATGTCACTGGCCTAACTGAACATCCTTGTAACTCCGGATCTGCGCAACTTGAGTACTTGCTGTAGTTGCTTGTTTTTAGCATTTAAATCGTAAATACCGTGGTAGGAAAGGTTTAAGCAGCATATTGTAAACTAATATTTCTTGTTCACATATGAATTCTTTGAAATTCCCCAATTTGAAAATTTTAACAAAAAAGTTCCTTTGCATTCTTCCAGGAACAGTATTTTTAGAAAAAGCCTTCAGTATTGCTGGAAATTTGGTAGATAAAGAAATAAATCGATTAAATGCTGACAGTCAAAATTCTGCATTTTCTAAACAAAAACTTGTAATGCTTTCATTGAATTTTCAATTTTATTAAGAAAGATCAAAATTTCATTTACTTTTGAAACTACCCATTATTTATATTTGCCCTTGAATATGTCCTTAATTTCATTTATCGGGTACTATATGACCATTATTCATTTATTACTTGCTTTAAGAAATAAGATTAAGTTTTAATTGGGTTTAATTAGTGAATTTACGAGAAAGGAAATATCATTTAACAATTGACAGATAAAAGAAAGATTTGAATTTAATGAAATTGAGAAGGATTAGGCTTTGGGATTAGGATTCGAGATTCGGATTCAATATTTGTATTCAATAAAAAAGGATTCGGGTTCAATCAAATTTTGGAATTCCCCCATCACTAATAAAAATTCTATGTGGAAAATTAGGATTACTCTCAAAGCAGTCTTGTTGCACATTGTTCGATACTGTATTATAATTCTCTTTCATTAGGTTCAGTCCACTGTGCAGGATATATTTGGTCGTCAACCAAGTAGAGCTGTAAATCCTGATGAAGCTGTTGCCGTGGGAGCTGCAGTTCAAGGTGGTGTACTAGCAGGCGATGTTACTGATGTTCTTCTTTTGGATGTAACTCCTCTCTCTCTTGGTATTGAAACTTTGGGAGGTGTATTTACCAGGCTTATTTCACGAAATACTACCATTCCTACTAAGAAAAGTCAGGTAAGCGAGGCTGTTTTAACACTAATTTCCTTGTTGAACAAAACTTTCCTTATCTTTCCTCAAGTTGCCTTTGAATGCATCTGTCCATTTGCAATGAATAATTTTTTTATTTCCTGTTATTTAAGCTATACCTTTTGCAATGAATAATTTTTTTATTTCCTGTTATTTAAGCTATACCTTTTGCAATGAATAATTTTTTTATTTCCTGTTATTTAAGCTTTACCTTTTGATAAAATAGTGCATAAAAAGTTAGTATTTTAGGGTATTACTATTACTCAACTGACAATTACTTTTTGTGGTATTTTATGGTTTGATACTTACCTAACCATTTATTACTGGTGTAATTGTCACATTTTCACAGCAACTACTTCATTGCCAAACAACTTTGTCGGCAATGAGTTCTTTTATTTGGGAGACTAAGTGCTGATATATTGAAGTTGACCACCAGCAATGAAGTTCATTTTTTTAAGTGAAAATTGCCAATGGCTTGCCGATAATTGTCAAGTGATTTTTGATATTTGGGACAATTTGATTTCTCTCAGCAGTGCTTCTGAAACTACTAGTGGTCAACCTGAATGGTGGTTTTAGGTAGGTGAGGGTGGAGCTCCTCCCGTCCTTAGTCATTGGCATGTGAAATTCACACATTCAGGGTAGGAGTGCCAATTCCTTTCCCTGGGCCACCTACAAAGTTTCTTATGAAGTTCTGACATGCAGAAAATCAATTCGCGAGGATTTATAAGTGGGGAGTATCCAGAAAGTATTTGCCCAAGATTTGAACCCAAGACCCACTGCTCTGTAGCCCACACTCTACCCACTAGGCCGCCATGACTTTTCAAAACTACTAGTGCATTATGGAAATATGTAAGAACACAGTCACTTCCAGCCCATGAACCTGCAATATCATGAATTTTATCTAAAGAAGCTTATCAAGAAGGTGAAGATCCTGCTCCTCTGTATGGTGATATTTCACAAGTTGCCTCAGTACTTGTGAACTGTGTTGAAATCTCTCGATAATGAGTATGCCTTATCTTTGTCTCCCTTTAAAAGGATTCAGGAAAAAAGGGTGTGCAGAATTGAAGGAAAATTATGATTTGGATTCAATGAAAAAAAAAAGGATTTAGGTTCAATCAAATTTTGGATTTGCCCTTCATTAAGTTTTATTCACCTTCACTAATATTCTACCAATCTTGATAACTTTGTTTCCTTGTGGTCCCAGCCCACTATTTCTTGCCTATGCATTTTTTATAATAAATTTGATTCCTTTCAGTATATCTCCTCTATATATCCTCTAAAAATATCCTCCCATCACTTGAGTTGACTACAAATTTCTCCAACCAACTGCTTTATATTTTGCTATGTGATACAGTTTCACATTTATTTTCCTCTCCAACCAGTTCATCTTCTGCATTCTTAGATTGTATGCCCTCTTATCCATGCCTCCAATTTTTGTTCATAAATTCATGTTACTACAACTAGATGGTAGAATACATATCAATTTTGATATTTCAGGTTTTCTCAACGGCAGCAGATGGTCAGACTCAGGTTGAAATCAAGGTACATCAAGGTGAACGAGAAATGGCTGGTGATAACAAGTTGCTTGGGCAGTTCACACTGGTTGGTATTCCACCTGCTCCTCGAGGTGTACCCCAGATAGAAGTCACGTTCGATATTGATGCCAATGGTATTGTCCATGTGTCAGCTAGAGACAAGGGAACTGGAAAGGAACAACAGAGTGAGTTGGACTTGGCAGAATACCTTCAAGTGAACCCTATATATGCCAATGATATTGATTTCTTTACTGTTGCATTTCTCATTTCCCTGAAAAGAACTTAAAAACTGATACATTTCATATCTTGTCTTCAGTTGTGATCCAGTCTTCAGGTGGTCTCAATAAGGATGAAATAGAGAACATGGTGAAAAATGCAGAACAGTATGCAGCTCAAGACAAAGTTAAGAAGGAGCGAGTTGAGGCTGTCAATCAAGCTGAGGGCATCATTCATGACACCGAGAGTAAAATGGATGAATTTAAGAGCCAGTTACCTGAAGATGAGGTATAGTTATTATTATATACATATGAGTAGTTCGCAATAGCGAACACTGATAAAAGTTGCAAATTACTTTATAAGGCACACTCTTTATAACCAATTTGATTTTTTTATGCACCCCTATTGTCATGTACTGTAGCAAGTAGTTAGTTAGGGCAAATATGAACTACTGAGGATCTGTAACACTTGATCAATAAATGCTGGCAATAATACACTTCATAAAGGAAAAATTAATATAATTGCCAATGCAATATCATATGCTGGAGTTATGCAACTGTGACGATGGCCATGACAAAATTCACTATGTGTAATCTCTCAAGGGTCTACCATATAATTGATGAGCAAAAGGACAAAAAATCAGTCCGCTAGAGAATATTTTATTTCCCTTGCATGTTGATAAATTTCTGCTTAAGTAGTAAGTTTGTATTACCATGTTTGTGTCACTATGGGTAAATAATAACTTACTATGGTGATATTCTTGCTATAAGCCATACTACAGTGGACTTGTACTGTATATCTATCTTAATGGATTATAAAAAGCTTGATATGATTCAGGGTTAGAGCAGCTATTCTCAGATGAAGTCTCAACAAATTTTTTTGATGCCATTACTTCAGGTCAACACCTTTCTACAACTTAGTAACTCTGGTATAAATAATAATCCAGCCAAAATTTTATGTCTGGCCTCAATAGAAGTATTGAGGCTGACTCTGTCAAATGAGTAGTTACCCAATAATTAAAATTAGAAGTATAAAATTCAAGGTTGGCCATGGTTAACCCTCTTAGTGCCACCAAAATTTGGTGGTACTAGCGAAAAGTGCCAACCTAAATTTAGGAGTTTTGCAGCACTTTATGAAAAAACACAATATGAAGTTACTATTTTAGATATCAATGTAATGCTTTTTTTATTTTATTAAAAAGGAATTATTTGTTGGTTATAATATTCTAATACATTGGATAAAGCATAAATTTAATTATTACAACAAAATTAGTTTGAAAAACAATTTTACGCTCGAGCCGATATATCAGCTTGTGGCACTTTTCGCCCATGGAGCAAAAGCCGATATATCGGCCCGTGGCACTAAGAGGGTTAATTGTCAGTGGCCGCAGTGGGCAAAGTTTTCTGAGAACCCCTGTTTTAGAGCCAAGTGGCCTATAATTAAGGGGAACTCTGGATAGAAAGAAGCTTATATTGTGATGCAAAATGTCATCGATGAAGTTAAGGGTAAATTAAATTTTTGTGATCATATAGATTGAAAACATTAAAATACATTTTCTGCATTTAACTGTTTTTTTTTATTCAAAGTGCTTTGGCGTGTTTTTCTAAAAATCTCATTTTGTTCAACCATCAATTTTGTTTCACCAATAACCTGCATATTACTCATCTGCATGCTTAACTTGAAAGGAATCTGCATATGTATATTTTTCGGTTTAGTTTTTTATTAATTTCAATATAGTGTTTTGAAAAATCTGGTTCTACCTCAAAAGGTGGTTACTTGTATAGAACGTTTCGGTTAACAGCCCAATTGATTGCATCTTATTTACTCCTCTCATTTCAGTGTGCTAAGTTGAAGGAGCAGATCACAGAAGTCCGTGATATTGTAGCTAAGAAGGATGAAAAAGACCCTGAGGAAATTAGGAAGGCTACCAGTTCATTGCAGCAAGCATCTCTTAAGCTCTTTGAAATGGCATACAAAAAGGTAAGGAAGAGACATGAATTTAACTTCTTGTTTGCAGGGAAAGAATTGGAAACTGTGAATAGAGTTGCATAGTTCTAAATAGTCATGTTTACTAAAATGTTGAATTTATACCAATTTTAATCTCCCTGCGTTATTTCAAGTTGAGAGTCTCATTAGCAGTACAGTTGATTCTCCCTTGATAGGGGACCTCCGAATAGGGGAATAAAAAACTAGTGTTCAGCGTTCAACTACCAAAAGGTTGGTTTTTGGTAGGTGGTGGTAGAGCTCACCCCGTACTAAGCCATTGGTGTATGAAATTCACACATTCAGGGTAGGGGGGCCAGTTCATTATCCTGGACCACCTGTGATTTCATACAAAGTTCTGACAAGCTGTCCTGTAAAAATTTCACCACCCCAGGACAAAAAATCCCATTTCTTGCAAACATACCAATGGCAGTCTGTAGACCTCCCAGCATCAATACCTGATACCTGTATAATCCAAATTTAGCTTGTTCTCTGCATTGTTCCAGTTCTGCCTTATCCACCCTCAGTTTTTTTATTTTTACAATTATTGCATTGATAGCCCTTGTTTTGGTATCTCCTTGAGTTTATTTAAGTAGCTATTGAAAAATGCAAAAAGTCTTTGGACTGTTTTACTTGGATTATGCATCGAAAAGTAAGATATGGAAACAGTTGATGTTTTCTCATTTTTTCTCAGGCCATTCTTTCTATAGTCTTCTTGCCCTTCCTAAATGTCACTCGCATCTTTTCCATGCCAAGTATTTCCTCAAATGAGCAAACATTAAGTTCTCTGCCTCTGATGCATGTGAACTTTCTCACTTATGCACATTTTGCTACCCATAATTATATGCGATAAGTTTGAGTAAATGGGCTGAGAGAAATGGTGAAAATGAAAATGTCATGAGTTTTTTCATTTTTACTTTCATTCACTTCCACTTTTCTATATTTCACTCCCATTTTTCCACATTTCTCTATTATAATGAAAATGGCTGGGAAGGAAAGATATTATCTTTGGCTGATATCAGTGGCGTCGGAAGTGGGTGTGCAGGAGGGGCTGAACGCCGCCCCCCCCCCCCCCCCCCCCCCCCCAGCAACAATAGTTCAGACGCCCTTGGCTGATATTATTTAATTGGGATCAGAAAACTAAGTGTACAATTTAGGTAACTCCTATTAGGTCTATTTTCATATCTAACCTTCACGGATTGACTTTTCCAGGGGCCAAATTTTCTATTTTTGTTTCATTAATAATAATAATTTCTTTATTGCTTATAGTTTCCCCCAATTACAAGCAAATTAATATATATGGACTTAACACATTTAAAAACACCCATGCCCATTCAGTAGTGATATTGCCAATAGTTAATCCATGGATTAAAAAATGCATAACTGTTTCATGCCATAGTGTTTTGTTTAAAATCATTGCTTTTTCTATAGTTATAAAATCAAAGTTTAATGGAACATTAAATGCCAATTTATTTTAATTTACTGACTTGGTTACAGCATACAAAAGAATGTTTTAATTCCACTCCCATCTGAATAGCAGATGAATTTGCAGACTAAAACATGTCCTCTATTGGAGGTTTGACTAATTTTTATGATTCCTTTCTCATTGGGTAGCTAAAGTTACGGCTGAAATACTCATCCTCATCTTTTCACTTTTCTGTTAATTAGATTTACATTTTGGAAATGCCTTTGTTATTATTGCTTTTCGTCATTAGCAAAGCAGGTGTACTCATTATTGCTTATTGTTATTATTATCTGCAGATGGCTGCAGATCGAGAAAGCTCAAGTGGAAGCAGTGGATCAACAGAGTCATCTAGTGAGTCAACAGGGGATGCTGACGGCAAAGAGAAGAAGGAAAGCAAAAATTAAAAGACTTAATTTGCACTTGAGTAGCTGTCTATTTTTTACATACTGGTGTGAAAGTGAGATAAGTGTGTGAGTAAATGCTGAACTGTAAAACTTGAGTGAGTGATTGGCAGATGAGATTAGTAGAGAATTACTGAACTATAAATGCTGTCATCAGCCTTGTATGCAATGATGATTATGAGTGATAGGCCATCTATTTGGAGACTGATAGTGCTACAGTGAGTTGAATGAGTGAAAAGCACACAACATGCATCTATGATTTGCATTATGTGTAGGTGGTGATAGTGAGGAAACTTTAGAATGTCCTTGTTGTTCCATCTCCTTTAGATTAAGGTGATGAATTTCGTTTTGGGATCTATGAGTATTCTGAGTAATGTTCAGATTGCTTGCAATTCAAAAATTTCAATTTATATTAATAAATGCTTTGGAGGGAGTGGAATACCATAGTTGTGCATTTTCTTAGTTTTCAACCTTTGTGTTTTACCTCTTGTGCCAGCCATCTGTGAACTGCAGTTAATGTTATGGACCCTAAGAATTGAATTGATTGCTGGTCTCAATGAATGCCTGTTTTCATTGTCAGTAAAATTTACTCGTGGGTACATAATAGGAATGGTATTTATGAATCTGAAAATTGTTCCATGTTTTTTAGAAATAAAGTATGTTTCAGTTGAAAAGTTCACATTTCTATAACACCTGGAAAAGAGGAGAATGTGGGTGTCCATTTTCTCTTTTTCCCTAGTGTTTTTTGGTTAGTCTCAGGTCACCTACTAAAAAAACCTTTTCTGCCACATTCTGTGCTCAAAAGTTTTCCCCTAAGGTGCAGTGTGATCGCCAACCGCTGAGATTTAGAGGACCTCCCAAATGTGGTATTGGTTATTAATATGGCCAGTTGAGTACTGAATAATACATTTGCCTTTGTTTTCAGGGAAATGTCTATGTAATGTAGGTTTACTTCCAAAGTTTTCACTGTATGCCAAGAGAGGCTACATAGTCCTTAGTTTTACTCAAGAGATGTTACTAGCATTGCATATACGAAATGTACACCCAATCCCCTTTCAATTTAAAATACAGTCAAACCTCCCTTTACAGATACCTCTAAATAGTGGATGCCTCCTAAGAATGGGCAGTTTCTATCCCTGCCAGCTGAACATGGAGGCTTGTGGAAATAACACCCCCAAATAGCGGATACAAGGCAGAAAGCCGTAGCCAGAAAATTTTTGGGGGGTTTCAATTATGACTGTACTCCCCAAAAATATTTCTGGCTAGGGCCTTAGGTTACTAGTTTGGAGTGTAGAATGAGGCCCCAAAAAAAACTTGGGAGCGTGTTCAATGATTCGGAGCTTGAGACGGTCCCCATCGATTAATTGGTCAAAAAATGAAATATACCTAACTATATTTTTGTATAAAATTCTTTTACTTATTTAAAATGGGATATTTAGAATTTTTTTTTTTTAATCTTTTGAAAATAGTACACAATACAGTAAAACCTCTCTACAACGAACCCCCATACAGTGAAATTTTAAGGAAACCTCCCTATTTTGAAGTCATTGGCCTGGTCCCGGACCCTTCCAATGGACAATATACGCAAAAAAACCTCCCGCAACGAACCTCTCTAATTATGAAAACTCCGTAAAACGAAGTCTGAGAATGGGCCCAAAACATCAAAAGTGCCCCTCTAGAATGAATTATTGAGAACAAACGCAGTACTTTGCATTTACAGGTAGTTTTTTCCATCGATATTTACGTAATAAGCAGGAAGTAGAACTGCAACGGAGTGTATCGCGTCTTAAACGTTCTGCTCCGAGCTTCGAAGGGGTTCAAATCTGAGACCTACAGAGTGGATGGCATGAAGGAAACTTGACGCTCTGGCTTGGTGAAGGCCATAGTCAACTCTGATGGTTTCCACCATAAGAAACGTGTAAGTGAAGCCAAAGCTCCGCTCCGCGTGGCTCCATCTATTGCTCTGCTCCGACCTTTGTGCCACTCCAAGCAGGAGCGCGTGGCAATTTTGCGCTCCTCTCTGAACCGCCTAGGCAGTTTACAAGTCGAACTGGTTTGACAGAAAGTCCGTGGAGCAGCTCTTTTTAAATTAAATTCGATAATATCCCATTGAGCATCCCTTATCATAATGTCCACTGACCGGTAAAACCTGGAAAATCGGGAATTATTCGTGAATTTTCAATGCAGGTAAATGTTCGTGGATTATTCATGATTTTCTGGTCTTAGTCGGGAATTTTTAAAATTCTTAATTCAAGACAAAAAAATCCTTATTTTAGAAATAGGATCAACAATTATGTCTTTAAGATACATATATATTATTTGATAACTGTACAAAATGTAATGTATTTGCCGTTGGTATGAATGAATAAATAAATGGCGAAAAAGTAGTTAGGCTCAATGAATCTTCAGCGCTGCATGCATCAGAGATGTCAACTGATCGAATGTCGTCGAACAGATGCCTTCAGCGTCACGTCAAGTGTCCTTTGTTTTCACTCATTGCGCATATCGAAGGCAACTAGTCGAATATCTTCTAAATAGACTAGGAAACACTGAAGGCATCAAGTCATTGAAGTGGAACATCCTGCAAGCCATTCAGCGTCTGTGTGTTGCTTGGGATGGAGTAGAGAGAAGCGAATCTCGAATTGCTTCATGAGGGCAGCCTTTCCCGGAGAGAGAGAGAGAGATGGCCAAGACAACCCACAGCCGGAGGAGAGGGAGGAATGGAGTGAATTCGCTCAATTATTAAACATTGAAGGGATATCTTTCGAAGAGTATGCGAGTATTGAAAATGATATCGCTGTATTTGCCGACAATGAGGATCCCTAAATATTGGCGGAGACGCAGGATGTGAGCGATGAAGAGAGAGAAGAGCCCAGCAATAGCGTAGTGCGCCCCGGTTGGAAGGAAGTGGTGGACACAATAGATGTTTTGGAGCGAGTTTTTTTAATGTCAGAAGATAGAGTAGAGAATTTGAAGATTCTGCGGCAGGTTGAGCAAGCAGCCAGCAAAGAAATGAGACAGACGACTTTGGAAAACTATTTTCAAAAGAATAATTTTGAATTAATATTACTTAAAAACAGCTACCGCTTCTTATTTATAAATAAAAAATTGCTTCAAACCTATGTAATTTTTCGAAATTTGTTTTAACTTCCTGAAATATACTCATTTTTAAGCAATATGGAATGTTTCGGCTGAGGTAAGTCGCACGAGAGCTGACTGTATGTACGGCGAGGATGGTAATCTGTAGCTGTATTAATATTTGTTAGGAGGTTAGTGAAGGAGACATAAATCGAAAACCGGATTAGTTATTATAGGAATTATTGTACTTCTTCTGTCTGTGTGCCTAACCAGTTGGGCTATTTGAAGAGCGGCATACCACTGGGCCACGATATATTGGAAACACATGAGCTTTCGGTTAAGGGTAAGGGGAGTCATTGAGGAGTGGAATGGGTGAGGGAGGTCTCCCCGAAGGAACGTGGGAAGGGGAGGGTAGATAACAGCAGCATTGTAGAGAAAGAGGCGAGTAAGGGCGTAGTTATTCTTTCTTTCGGAGGGGAAGGTTATTGAATAATAGGCATTTTGGTATGGAATGTTTGGGAGGGGTTAGTTGGCAATGCAGTCTTTCCTCTTACTCGTTTCAGTACGTGCGCTAGGTTAGATTTCTTGCCTCGTCCAACTCAAAACGTCTCCATTCCAAATTGTTAGCATGCAATATTACTGGTGCAACTAGAGTTTTCAGAACAGCGATCTTCGTTCGTCTACTTAGTTTAGAAAGAGGTCCTTCTAATGTCATAAAAGATGCGAAAAGAGTGGGCTCAGGTTCTTTTATGTGTTTTTATTCTCTAAATTGCTAACATAAGACATATTTAACTCATGTGATTCTGCTTTAGCGACCACTTATTCCAGTTTAATAGTTTTAGCCTGCAAATGGCGCACATTTTCAAATGAGAGACGTTCTGCAAAGGACTGAAAAAGGACAAACCTGGTTTTAAATTTTCTTCAAGTATGAAGAGGTAATTACTGGATGAACGGCAACAAGGCGTGGATTCAAATATTACCTGGCGTAATCGAGGATGGTACTGCGTTTTGGCACCGAAGAATGGGTGTGCCAACATAATACTGATCGTGTCCAGCTTCTATGAAGGCATCATCAATGCATTATCATCTGAGAGTGCCATTGTGACCTCAGGGCATTGCCAACTGCCACGTTTTTACTCATGGTAACTAACTCACCCCACCTAATTTACATCGTTGTTTATCGATATCTAATATATACCGGTCTCGAACATAGATATTTACCAGTATTTCAATGGGATTTCAATTCCAACAATGCATTTTATTTCGTAAGTCTAAATGGCAATATGTGTTCTCTCAAGCAAAATTGCTGCATAAAACTGCCGATTGATACTGACTTAAATTATTGCACTCCAAGAATAATATCGACTAGATACTCAGAAAAATTATGGAGCACTTTAAAAATACGTAATCCACAGGTATTAATTTTGGAATTCCTTTAATATCAGAACGTAACTAAAGTAAGCAATGAGGCGTAGAGCAGAATGGACGAGAAAAACAATAATTTCAATTATAAATACGCAGATTGAAAATCGCGAGGTGATAGCCACGGTATTTGATGGTAAATAATAACAACTGTTCATCATCGCTATAGGAAAGGTGAATAAAGCAAGATTAAGAAATTTACACGACTTGCATCGTAAACATCACGGAACACTTGGGTGCCCCTGCGATGACGCAACCCACATATCACATCCGTACACCGAAATCCCCTACAGCGAAGTCATGAATTTTTCGGTTCCAGCAAATTCGTTGTATGGAGGTTTTACTGTATATGCAGAGCACTCAATCGACTTTTGTGCATACGAGCCACTGAAATCAAGGCAACCACTGTCTTTGAAATCTTAAATTTCTTTTACTGCTAACCAGAAAAATATAATTAATATCTGGGATCCAAGGACTGTTCGTTAATTTTAATTTCATTTCACGATCAATTTCATTTCCAGCATCTCCAAGGTAGTTTTCTAAATCTATAAAGTTAAATGCCTCTCTAGTGACTGTTGTTGCATTCAAGGAAATTGCAGTCTCTCCTGAAGTAAGTTCTTTTCTCGCTACAAGTCTTCTTCCTTTGCTGCGAGTTTGGGGGACTGTATTAAATTATTATCATTGGTATGTGTCGGAGATTTTTTTGGAAAAAAATTTGCCAAAGTGTGTTTGCCCCTGGCCGCTTCTCCATATTGGGTTTTGTTGAATAAAAATGCATACATTAGATATACTATTTCCATTTTCCTATATATGTAGGATAAGGAGCAAAATATCACACAAAAATATCAAACAGCATATTACGCACCCAGGTAAGGAAAATAAAGAACATATTAGATCACATTTAAATTATCTTCCGATGCGAAGCCGAGGCCCCAGTGAGAGCAAGTTGGTGGAACCCACGTGGATACGAAGGTGGAACTTTGGTATAAATCTTTGGTGGAATTCACGTGAATATGGTCATCAGATCCACAAAATTTTCACCAAGATGCTAAATTTCCACGTGGGATCCTCATTGGTCCCACGTGGATTTCACATCATACCCGCGTGGATTCCACCAAAATCCTTTAACCTGCAAATTTCCACATGGGATCCACTTAAACTCCACGTGGGACCCACATCATTTCCACTCTCATGCATTGCCATTAGAGGTAACTCTTTTGCATGTGGTAACCCTTTATGGATATTACTTGTTACTATCCATATCTTGTCCCTTGTCACTTGTCCAATATCTCCTGGTACTTCAGTATCTTCAAAAATACTTCCACTCTATCTTCCTTTAAATGGAATATAAGATTCCTAACATCGACCAGCGGGTATCCCTACTCCCCGTCCTGTCAGACATAACTTGTTCACTTGTATGAATGGGTTTGAGTTCACAATACTAGAGAATTTGGAGGTTCAAAGAATACCCTTGATTAGGTGGTGAATTATAGAATTTTCCTTAATGTATTTTTAAGCTTCGTAAACTTTGCATTGCTAATCAATTTTCAGCCATAATTAGACACCTAGGGAAATTTAAAGGAATTTAAGACTGATGCTTTATTACATCTTCAGGTGAAGATGATACACTAATAAAGCCGCGATGAGGAAAAATAAATTCATATGTGGAAATAGCAGTGTTGAAATTCCTTCAAACCTCCCTGGGATGATTTATTTCCACAAAGTTACGCTACCGTTAACATTTCGTACATAATTAGAATTCCAAGGTGGAAAAACAGATTGCATGGAATGGAAAAAACTTTTAGTTTTAGATTGAATTTTTTCAAATGTAAGGTTAGAGATGTATAATTTAGAGATATTCTTATTAGCTTGAAAGACAGATTTCAGGATACATATGTATCTCTATGTATTAATGTTTGTATTGATTTCATTTCTTGTAGTTGAAGTTGGAATGTAATACTTAGATGATTTTAATCGCCAGCCCTTTCTGAGAAATTTGTCTGAAAAATGTCTGTATTAAAGTCCTCAGTGTATGTGTGAAGTGATATTTGACTGCATTGAAGAATCCATAAAACAAAAACCACTTTGCTACTTTTTAACCCTCTTAGTTCTAAACTTTCTCCTGGTGTACTAGTGAGAAATGCGGAGGGTAATTTATTAAAATGTAGCACCTTAGGAAAAAAAGCATTATGAAGCTATTGTTATAAATATCCAAATGCTGTTTTTTAACATTACTCAAGTTGAACTAACTAATAATGACATAATTTTTTTTACATTGACTGAAAAATAAATTTTATTATTTTAGTGTCATACATTGAACAATGTATTGATATTGGGCCGATATATCCCCCCCCGCACTTTTCACCCAAGATGCTACAGCTGATATATATCAGCTCGCTGCACTAAGAGGGTTAAATTATGGCTGTTGATATGCAAAAGATTCTTAAGTTGCTCATTTGTATGGACTTTTAAATTACCGGAGAAATAAAGTTCAGGATCATGACCTGAATTTTTATCGAGACTATATTCTGCAGAAAATGATATTCCAGAGAATTTCTTATTTTTTCAAGGATATTGCTGCAGGGATAAGGAGTTTGGTATCAGGTATCTCCTATTATGATAAATTATTAAAACAATCAGAATGTCCATGTTTATTTTTCAAGTATAAAAAAACAATCATGTAATATTATATGCGGATTTCAAAATTTTGCTGTTCAATACCTCATTTTTTCAGCAACAAATGAGTCAATTGTATTTTGAATTATAAAAAAATACGTATAAATTAATCCCCTTGCACAACTAACAGTCAGGTGCAAAAGCATTTCCCTCTTGTGTCAGGCATGAACATCTGTATTTGAAATAAATCTGAAAAAATGTGCAAATATATCTGTAACAAGGAGTCTTTGCAAAGGAACATGTAATTATATATATATATATACAGTAATGTTATATTCAACAGTCTTTGGCTTCTATTTTATTATAGTTACTTTTGAAATATGTATGCAGTTGCAGGGCCAGGTTTATTCTTATAATTAGACAAACTAGTTGGTGAAATTTGGGGCACATAGAAATATGATGATTTGCCTCAGCCCCTTATTTTTCACTGCCATCTCCCCATCCCATAAGACTTAATTGAGATGAGACTAACAGGGGGATAAATTCAACCACCACTTTGGCCCCTTAGGTTCAAGATAAATTTGCTTGGGGGCACAATGCTTGCTCTGGCCCTCCCTTGTAGTAAAATAATGATTGCAAAAGCCAGTATGCTCATAAGTTTCCTTTCTTGAAATGTTTACACAGTGCAGTAAATATCTCATTTGTTGATTTATAAACAATTTCATATTTAGTATATAAACAGCCACACATGTATGGGAGAAAATATCACTGCCAATACTTATAACATGAGTAAAATTCATAACTTGGGCAAAATTACTCTATGAGCCTCACAATACCATTCTTCCTTGCAAAAACACTTGCACAACAATCTATAAAAATATTATCAATTCCTTCATAGTTAAAAATATGCTAAATGTTAGGCATATCCTTTGATTGCACAGTTAGGCTTGTATTTACATGTCTTGATCATCACCAGCAGCTTTTTTGTGAAATGGATAATGCAAAATATCATAATAAAAGAAGATAATCAAATCTTGGGCAAAATCCTCACTGTTAGCTGGAAAATGAAATGAGCTTTTTTGATAAACATAAAAGACTTCCGGACTCAAAGTCGGTCTTAGTGTGTATATATTAATGGGTATTATTACTCCTGATTATGAATGCATGATTATCACTTATTTCACCAAACCACATTTCATCTTACATAGTACCCATATTATTTTCTCAAGATAGATCCAAAAAATTTCAGTTGACACTATAATAAGAGACCAAGAGGAAAACTGGAATGGATGAGATCATTGTAGGCCTTCAAAAGAGGCGTCATCGAGGGTGTGTAACCAGTCGAAAATCATCATATTCCTCTCATACTTTGAGAGTGGCTTTCCCCTTTCTCGTTCCACATCCCTTATCGTCAATGGAAGGTTCCTCGCTCCGGCCCCGGATCCAGGATTCACGCCAGCAGCCGAAACCCCGGAAACCCGACGCTGGGGATTGCCCGATGCTCCGCCCCCGGCACCAGTGCTCCCGGGCACTCGAAGGAGCGACGACGAGGGCGATGCCGGATGCGAAGACTCGGCCACGGCGAGCACGGGTCCCTGTAAAGTGACCACCTCCGGAGTGCCCTTAGCGCCACCTCCCGCGCTCCCCTCTACCGCTTCCGCGGCGGCCTCGCCGAACTCGCCCCGCGAGAGACGCTCGAGGGCGCGGAAAGTAGCGAGCAACCTCCGCCTGATGTATCCCTGGCGCACCTTCTTGTTCACTGAGCGGATGAGATCCGCAGGGGCGAAGGGCGGCGAAGCAGGCGGCGGAAGAAGGGTTTGCTGCTGCGCGGGCGGTCGCCGTAGGGTGGGGACCTCGGGTGGGGCCGCTGCGGTGCTGGTGTTCGCGGCCGTGTTCGCCGTGGTGGCGGGCGCGGCGGTTGTCGGTGGCTCCGCAGGGACGCCACCCCCGTGCGGGGAAGGCAGCTGCGAAACGGCGTCCCCGACCGCCACCCAAGTGGAGCAGGAACGGGAGGCGGCGTCGAGACGCCTGTGGAGCGGACATCGCAGCAGAGCCGGCACCAGGTTCGTCCCCCCGCCTCCTCCCTGGAGATGCAACAAGAACCTGTGCGCCCCGCAGCCCAGCAGGGCCTCTTCGGACACCGCTCCCTTGGCTCCCACGCCCCTCGTGCCCCCCTCGCCGTCGTCCCGCGCCCCCCCGGCTCCCCACCACTCGGCGTCGTCGTCATCCCACGGCCCGGCCGCTCCCCTGCCGAGGATGTCCCCGGTGCTGAAGCTCTTTTGTAGGCCCAGCGCGGATGAAAGCGCGGCGCAGCTCCGCATCAACTCCGTCTCTTCCTCCTCGAACCAGAGCAGCTCGGGTATGACGGCAGGAGGCGGGGCCCGCGGGGCGGAAGACCCGGGGCGTCGACCCTGCTGTCCGCATCGGCGCCGGGATGCGTCGCCGGGCGGGGGTGCCAGGAGGTCACCGGAGGAATGGTGCTCTGGGGTGGGACTGCGGCCACCGCCGGGGATGGATCCATCACTGGTGCGAAAGTCTACTCTCAGGGAAGAGGAGGAAGGAGGGCGGGCGGAGGGTGAGGTGGTGGCGGGAGGTGCCTTGGCTTCGGAGGCCAAGGAGGAGACGGAGAAGAGGGAGAGGTCCGTGGTTACGGACTCATGGCTAGGGGATCGCAGCATCTCCGTGGTTTTGGCCTCCTCGAGTACGCAGTTTCCTTGGCGACAGAACGATAGATGAGGGAACTGGACGAAGAGCGGGCCTGGATTTTTCCGTCCTCTTTCACGGAGTGATGGACGTTTCTGAATACGAGTATGGACGCCTCGGACTGCAGGGTTTTTCGGGGGAGAGGGTGGTACTCGAAGCCGACCTCACGCTCGAGTGGGGCCACAATGCGGTCGCATTCGTAACTAATGCAATGGATCGATGGGGGCTCCCCTTTCGCAGCATGCGCTTGCTTCGGGTCGAAGAAAGTGGCGAGGGGCGAATGAGGGGAAGGGTACAGAGATGGTAGTGGGAAGTGCAGGGCAAGAGGAGACATGAGAGAGGGTGGGTGTATTTGTCTGTGCGTTGAAGATGCGCAGAGAAAGAGAGGCGGGGATCTCGGTGGAAGTCGGGGAAGAGGTCACGGGGAATGGCAAAGAAACGATGGCGAGATATGAATTTCGTATGGCTTGATAGGAGAGGGAAAGTGGGTTTCCGGTGACGTAAAGAGGGAAGACAGAAAAGGGCGGGGCGTGGGGTTACAGGAAGAGATGCACAAGGGGTGGGATAACGAATTTCGAGAAGAACATGGCTTGGTTCAGACCTACCAGGGAGGTTGATGAATTCCCCGCGCAAATATTTCACACTTATGCGTATTCGTTTGTATACCGACTATTTAGAGGCGATGTAAACAATACCCACCTGATGAGGCAATAACCTCTTAGTTGTTCTAAGGCGCCTGTCTGACTCGTAAGTGTATTTCTGCATGGTTTTCGTCATTTTTTTTATTTTCCTGCCCACTTACCAATTTTTATGAGGCTCGACATCATATGAGAATACTTCATATATTCCGTGGAGGTATTATTTTTCTGGATATATGCAAGGGTAATTGGTAACCTACTCACAGAATTATTCCTGCTATCCCCTTTAACTATCCTCGCCATATGGAGAAGATTTCTTAGGGATGCTCAGCAATAGGTGCTTTGGCCTTGGTGTGATTTATTGTAAGGAGAATTGTTTAGTATTTGTAGTCGATAAAAATTTAAAACACGAAAAATCCTCCGTCTTCGTTGTTGATTCTAGCAGATTTGTATCCATGCATTTGTACAACTGAGAGGGGCACAAGTGCACGGAACAGACGTCCTAGCTCTAATTGTAAGTACCACGGTATTTGTGAACGTAGACCACCCTTTACACATAGGCGTATTGAGGTTTTCAAAAACCTAGGGGCAAAGAATAATTTTGCAGCTACTTCAACCTTAAGATCGGTTATGGTGGTTTGCTGAATGCATAGGCTGCTACCTATAGCTGGCTATTTTTGCGATTGACTATTTATCGATTGATAGTATTAAGGATAGTTTAATAACAATATGGTTATGAGTTACCTACCGCAGGTGTGTAAAATTTGGTTTTGCGACCTCATTCATTTAATTCATACGATAATTGTACTGCCCCAATTAGTGTTCTACGTTCACAGGAAGAATTCAGAGCAACTTATCACCTAATTTTCAGTGGTTGAAACGTTTGGCATAGTTTTAAATGTTAAGTATACATAGTGAAGTTAAACTAAGTACCTAAATATATTTGTATGTTACCAATCGTGGTCCCTCGTATGTTACAAATATGATACCAATCGTGGTCCCTCTAACCAGGGGCGTCGGAACTATTTTCGCTGGGAGGGGCCAACGTTGAAAAGGGCCCGGCTCCTAAAAAAAGGGGCCGCATTTCTTGCGGATAGGAGGGGGTAGACTAGAATTCCGCTAGAAGTGAATATGAAGGTGGTAGAATATGCGTCAGAAGGGAAAAGGCAAGCTGGAAACAAGTGAAATTTAATTTTTATTAATGAAGACTCATTTCTCAAGGGCCCGGGGCATATTCTGGGGGGGCTGAATGCCCCCCCTGCCCCCCAAGTCCGATACCGCTGCCTCTAACCCAAAGGGTGTCGTGTCCCTCTAACCACAATTGGTATCGCATTATTTTTTTTTATCATTAATTGTCTCTGCAAATTGAAGAACCGCGAACTGGCCGTTAGAGCCTTAACGGCGTTACCGCTGAAATTGCACAATAGCTGAAGTTCCACAGAGAAAAATATCATTTGCATTTACCGGGACTCGAACCCGGATCCCCTGATTTCCCTAAAATTCCACAGGGAAAAATGACGCCTTGGTTGCTTAATTGGCCGGAAAATCAGGGGATCCGGGTTCGAGTCCCGGTGAAGCCAAATGATTTTTTACGCCGTGGAACTTTTTCTATTGATCGTCTCTTTGAAAAAAAATACCTGAATAGACATCCTACTACGTTCCTCTCGGTAAACACCTTGCCAATAATTATTCCGTCAAGGCTTCAAATGCGGCCATCCGATGAAAACTGACTTAAAGCTTACCAAAGTTACTAGTCTCGCTTCGAGATGTTGGATTACCAGTCGGTACCGCAATTAAACTTGTTCTACGTAGAACAAGTAAGCAGGTAAGTACTTACCTGCAGATATATCTTGGAAACTAATTCTGTACAAGGTATATCGGGATGTCCCAGCGACATCCTGATAGGCAGTCCCTGGGATATCCTCATGGAACGTCCCACGGATACCGTAATGGGACATCCCTGGCAATCAAGGACGAACCCCAGCTTCTCGGAATTCTAAACTGAATCCTAGCCATGAACTTTGTACATAAATATCCATTGATTCTTTCTGAAGAGGATAGGTAATCCTCCCTTTATTCCAAAGCCCGTGGTATGGGACAACCCCACTGATGTCGGCGACTTGTCATCAAGCTGTCATCAAGCCCACTAGCTACATTGATATGTTATATGGATTTCTGTAGTGATCATTTTAGTTATTCCTCTTCCAAACTTTTATGGCTACACGCTATTAGGTTTAATAGTTAAATCTAGCATTCATCGCATTAAACTGGAATACCTACATTGAGTGATTCACTATCTTTTTCATTTGCTATTTCCCTGTGAATAACCGTATCGTCTACAATAAGTCATAGCTTACTACTACTGTGGCACCTATATTTTAATTATAAAAGAAATAGAAGGGGGTGTGTTACCATTCCCTAGGGAACTCGATGTAACTGTGTTAATGCATCGGACATGATACCACCTATAACGATCCTTCGTTGGCGCTCACTAAACAATTCCTTTACCTAACATTTATTTTAATAACGAAAACATTATTTACCTCGCGAATCTGCCATAGTAGCTTGTGCTTTTAATATATTTTTAACACCGCCTCAAATTTCTACGAGAGAATTATTCTGAGTATTACTCTATTATTAATACGATAATATTATTATTAGATTAAATAAGTCTTTCCAATCAAGCCGAACATATAGAACTGCGACACAGCGGTTACGTAGTTCACCCTAGAATTCGAGAATTTTTCCCTAACTCAACTGGAAAAATAAGACTATTCCACAGATGGCATATGATGGAACAAAAGGAGTATGTACTTGGGAAATGTGATAAGAAAGTTAAAGAGCGATGTTACTTTTCTCTAGTTAGGCCCCACCTTGAGTATGCAGCCAGTGTATGGGATCCGAATGAGTTAGGTTTGATCAGAGAACTAGACAGTGTGCAGTGCAGAGCAGCGATCGTTGTAACGATAGGTTGAGTAGTGTTTCAGAATTAATACAAGAATTAGGGTGGGAATCATTATCAGAGCGTAGGTTAATGTACAGACTAAATTTATTGGAGAAATTTCAATCGGATAGCTTTACTGAAGATGTTAGGCACATATTGAAAACACCATGGTGTACACCACGCTGCAGCGTATTATGCTAGATTCGACCAGATAAATATGATTCGAGAGATAGATTGTCGTACTGATAGGTTCGAAATGGCATTTTTCCCCCGAACTATAAGAGAACAGAATAGGCATCATAGCAAAGGGATAGGAAGGGGAATTATTTCACAGTAGTCTGTAGTGCATGATGCATGTATTAATCCCTTAAATACTACAGATACTAACAGTCTAGTTGCATGAGACCCTATAGTTGCTTGTTTGCATATCAATGGTGCATGCTTGGAGATCTTCACCCCCTGCCACACACCCTCGTGGTGGCTTGCAGGGTGTGGTGTAGATGTTCCTTATCCCCAACTTCTTATTTTCCTTTATTGGGGATTCGTATCCTGAGGTGCAGCCAGGCACAAAACAATGCCGTGATTTACTCATTGTTTCTTCAGGAAGTCTGCTGGACAGAATCACTGAAAAATCTCATAGAACAGCAGTATTCAGTCGTACAAAACTGCAGTTACTTTCTCATGCACTTTGCGAAGAAGCCAGGCATCTGGTGTAGGCAGCGCTACGATCGACGAAATCTAGTAACTTGATTAAATGCGCGGGAATTTTCCTCAAAAAACCGTTCGGCCTGCCACCTACTGGGGCCTACTATGTACACACTCCCTGCTTCAGTCATTCCGACCCGCATGTGCTCATCCGCAAAGGTCGATAGATCGATGACAGCGACCCATGATCATTACCTTTGAAGCAAGTTAAACTGGAAGCGAATTGCTTGGAACTCGGGTAGAGTGATCATTTAACTTTCTTAGAATAATCTAAAACAATCTTTAAAGTTTATTTCACTGAGAAAAGCCACCAAGAGTAATTATGTCGAAATTTGAGGCTACGAAATCGACCGCAGGAATCGAACTTAAGATGAAGCCAGTGAATCCTGTGAATTATACAGCAATCAAAATGGCTGACGAGGAAGAGAAAACTTTGTCGCCTTCTAATTATGAGCAGAAGTCTGATGACAATTCAGATGGTGAAACTGGAGCGTCTTTTAGAGGAATGCCACCAAATCGTGGAAGAGGAATGTTTCGGTAAATAGCAGAGGATTCCCACTTGTTATTGTAATGGTATATATAATCTCCCCCGGCGTTTCTCACGCTCATAGGGCGTTGATATTTAGTTTTGGACTCGACTCATTGTAGTGTATGCTATGCTATAGTATGGTGCAACGATGATGCAAAACAAATGGTTGAAGACAGCGAATGTTACCCGGTCTTTAATAAAACCCTAATGCATTGAATCTCAGAATTCCGAAGTTTTCTATGTTTGCAGTCAGATAATTAGCTTTTACTAGATAAGCCATAGCAAGCGTAAAGCGGTAGATAAGTGTTCGAGCTATATTGAAAACTAATATATTGTTTATTCTTAGATAGATTATGCCTCCTTGTATGAATATGTTAATGAATGTACCTTTTAGGCTCTGTTGTGACTTAAATGAATCGTCTTTTTGTAATAAGTGAGATTTTACCTCCAATGTACTTAAATGTACTAAAATAGGCTGTCTCTTCAATGTGCACTCCAACGAGAAAATGTTTTACAGAGGAAGGGGTGGACCACATGACTTTGGTCCGATGAGGGGACCACCCCCGGGGCCTCCTGGCCATGGTCATCCCGGTGGCCCGCCGGGTCCACCGAGATTCCGAGGCCGAGGAGGATTTGGCCCCCGTGGACCGCCGTTTCGAGGGCCTCCCCCGCCACCACCCCATTTCGGACCTCGAGGACCTCGTTTTAGAGGGCCACCACCTTTTGATCCTAACTGGGGTCCAATGCCGCCGCCGCCTCCAGGGATGCACCCTCATCACAACATGATGGGCCCACCACCACCTGGAATGGTAATGTATCCTTGTTACGCCCGTTTTATGCTCATATTACTTTTTCTCGGCGATGGAGTAGTATTCTGCTTCCACTATTTTTCTGTTTTGGTGAGCTTTCCACTGTTGAAACCATGTCCCGCCAGTATTTTTGGCACCCGTACTCAGCCAGAGAATGTCTCTTAAGGATTGAGGTAAACTAGCAAAGAAGCTAATGAAAACTATGAATGAAAGGAAAGCTCATCAAGTGCCTCTCCGCAAATGTCTTTTAAGTGGATGCAATCATGGCAAAAGTGATTCCTGAAATTTGAGGTGAACTGTGGCTGATGGATACGAATGTTTTAAAGCCTTTATTGCACCAGTGCCTGAAGATCTGCATAGTGTGTATGTTGTCCCAACACCAACCCAAGTACCCAACACCAACCCAAGTACCCAACACCAACCCAAGTACCCAACACCAACCCAAGTACCCAACACCAACCACAGTATTGACTGAAACATGAGCCTGGTGGGTGGTAGGCGGTTTATAGAAGGAGGTTGTTTATTTTGTAACCTCTAATTGCTTTATTCAAATATTCCATATTTAAGTACTGAATTGTGGTACTAATTTTTTTCCAGATTTTAAAGGTATCATTTGGTCTCCGAGTTGGGTTTTTAATGGGCTGAATATGCGTAATCACATGTATCTCTTGAAGAAAATGAAAATATTGTAAATGCCGAGTTATAGTTTAACACTTGCTATACACTTAATTCATTACATTTTTTGGAAAATTTTTAACAAGATATATATCGATATAGATTGAAAAATTATAGTAAGATATATAATATAAGATTAATATTGAAGGTAGAGTTTTGCCTAAAAATTGTAAACGCTCAGCAAAATACAAAAAATTCAATTCAGATGTTATATTTTTTGAGAAAGAAACAAATGTTTATTTAGCAATTCACTGAAAAAACAATCATGACTAGTGGGGTAAGTCTGTACTCTTGTTTTCTCCCGAAAATGGGAGAAAGGAGCTTCGTGAGGCGCCTGCGCTAGAGTTGTCACCCGGCCGAATTCTCTAACGCCTTTCGCCGGAGAAAGGAGACAAATTTGTCGCCTGGAAAAAATTAGTCTTCCGACCCAAGTCTGTAAGCCCTCTCAAGCGACTTCCGGCGTCCCAGATGGGCACCTCAGTTACGTCCCACTCGAGAAGCCAATGTATCTCTTTCTCCCGTTGAGAAAGTGCGCCTCTCGACTGATTTGTTGATTATTTCCAAAACATTCATTCCTCTGAAAATCATCAGAAGCAATTTTTCGGCCCTAGTGTTTTAGGAATTTTATTAGCAAATTAGGTGACAGATAGTATTGTTACTCGATACGAATAGAGTCAAGATAGTTTAATTTCAATCCTTTTACGTGCCAGCTGAGTTGAAATGTACTCACTGTGCGATGTGTTTCTTTGAGAACGCGTTTATTATGTCTGATGCTCTCAAGTTAATAAAACAATGCCTTTACAAGGTAGATATATTTTGCTATTGATTTAGTGCCGAAGTTTTGTTTTAGCTTAATACAATTGCATCGATCTGTAACGTAATGTAGTGGCATAGTGCAGTGCTCATCATAATCTCTTTACCATAACAAGTATAAGACCCAGGGTCATTGTGTCTTTTTTTTTACAATGTATTTGAGAGTTGTGAATGGTTTTATGTTACGGTGGTGTAGATATATTGTTGATGTTCATGAGAATTACATTCAGGCAATGCTATATTATACTCTGCCACAAAAGTTGTTTGTGGCCCACAAAGGTATTTAATTAAAGGGCTACAAAGTACATTTGAAGAAAAGTCTTTGAATTATTACAGTAGAGTCTTGATTTTACGTAACACCCTGGGACCCAAAAATGGGGTATTATGTAAAATCAAATTACGTAAAATCAAGATATTAGCGGCTTTTGAAAAGTATGCTAAGATTTCACAACGTATGAGAACACAATGACATTGAAACTATTTTCACTACAAAGAGATCATTATTGCATACATATTAAACTGTAGAAATTTAAACTATTTTAATTATGGTGGAGAGATAATTATATTTTAACACTAGGAATACCGGACTTGACACCCCTCCTAGAACTACCAAATGGAGTCATTTTGACTCCCACCTTATTATTGCTTATTTTTGCAGTTTATCTCTGCTTTTATTGTTACACTACTTTAGTTTATCATTTTTGTTTATTATTGTACTATTTCAAAATTGGTTTTAGCAAAAAATAATGATTTTTTTAATACATGGAAGGCGGGAAGATAATTGAAGAAGAGCGAGAAATAAGAGAATAGATATGCATTAAGAATAAAATTATTTTTATTACAATCGGTAAGCCACACATTTGTCTAAGATGCATCACAGTTCAAGCATCGTCGTTCATTTACCTCGGTACATTGTCCACGCAAAGATTTTCGGCACGTCATACAATATCCAACTGATCGATTCTTTTTGCATTTTTGTTTTACCTGGCAAAATTTTGTTTGCGGAATCCCATCAGAAGAATCTGCGGCATTGGACATGCCACGCTTTTGTCTAGATCTAACATAAGGATCAGCCAACTCTGTAACGAGTTTTTCAAAAACGTTTTGCGTGAAATCTTTTCGGAGGTAGTTTCCTTGTACACTATCTAAGAATTTATACCTGATAAGTCGAGAGTATTTTCAAACGAGTGGATAGGCCATCGCCGAGTACATGTTCTTGTGGTATATTTGCGTGCCATTTGATCTACGACATCTACTCCGTATTTAGTTTCATTGTAAAAGTTCACCGTTTCAGGAGTTTTTTTTAGCGGAATCAGAAGCAATGTGGACATCGAAATGGTTGGAACTAATTGGAATTATGACATTCTTGTTTGGTTTACTTTGGTACACAGTAAGTGTGAAATCATCTTTGTTTTTAAAAACTTTAGAGGTATAACAAGTTTTCTTTCATTGATTTGATCTCTTTTGGTACTTCTCCTCTTTCTTTATTTACCGTTCCCACAATGCTAGTACTCTGACTGTTAAGCTGTTCAGCGAGTTTCACTGAAGTATAATAATCTACGGTAACATTTCGCCCTTTTTTCAGAAATGACTGCATTAATTTCAACACTACGTGATCAGCTAAACGGCAATCGGCATGACGTGAATTATCTTTTACAACATAAGGGAAGCCGTTTGAAAGATATTTGCTATCCTTGTCAACAGCTAGCCAACATTTATGGCCGTATTTGTCCAGCTTAGAAGGAATGTACTGAGTGAAAGGACACCTAGTTTTCCTGGGGAAAAGTTGTTCATCAACCGTAGTGTACTGACCAGGTTTGTAACAAGCAATGCAATTATCAATGAATCTATCCCACACTATTGAAAAGAGAGCAAACTTGTCAGTTTTGAGTCGCTGGGATGGATTAGACTTTTCATCAAATCTTAGATAATGCAAAATATTTACAAAACGGTTCCTAGACCTCGTCGTTTTACAAAATGGTATTCCCCAGTCGTTTGACCAAATACTTGTAATAGAGTGATCATTTGTGCCTGATATTCCGCGGGCGTAAAACATGGCTATATATGCATCTAGCTCCTCATTGGTAAGAGTAAAATCTTCATCATTTTGCCTTCGTGCTTCCACAATTGCACATCGCTTTATGTGAGTCAGTATAAATGAGTCTATAAATAATCGCCATGCACTCAAAGGACTATCACTAGCTATATTTCTTCTCGCGTGGCCTGTAGGCCTTGGCGCTTCTCTAAGTACGTTTTGGTTTACACGCCTACCAGATAAGTGTTCTCCAATCTTCAGCGGTTTCCATCGAATTCCGTCAGCTGACACAAGCGTTCTTCGAGAGTCATCATCACCAACTGTGGTCTTATTTCCTCCATCGTCTTCACCGCCGGAGTCATTTGGTGAAGATGCAATTTTGCGTCGTTTTGTAGATTGTTTCCTTCCTCGGCCTCGAGGATTTTCCTGAGGCAACAACGCCGCATGAGCGTGATCCCGGGTTGATGAGGTTGCAACATCCGGAAAACATGTATTGTTGAACATTTTGCATCTTTGTTTTGTAACTCCTTATGAAAGGGGAAGTAAATGTAAATAACTGCTTACCTTCCGCACTGGTTTCGTCAGTACGCGATATTACGAAATAACGAAGTTTTAAAATTACGAACCTCGGATCTTGGTCCCGACGTGAAAAAGTTACTCGTTTATACGAATAGTGATGGATCACAGTAACGTTTTCCGGCACTCCTTGTCAGAGTCGCCGAATACATTATGCACTGAATCCTGAACGATATCTCATTAACTTAACCTGAACGATATCTCATTTTTCAATACTACAATAGTAAAGATGTGGTTTCGCTGGGGCATCCCGCGGCCGCGTGCGGCGTCCGCGTCCAGCAGCCGGAAGTCAATACCGTAACTCATCCAATCTATATCAAATGGGTTCGGTTTCACGGTTCACTTCACAGTCGGGCATCAGCCATCGTGTTCGACAGCTGTTCCCCGACGTCTGCGTCTCGACTGTTTCGAGAGCAGTCGAGACGCGGACGCCTAGTCGGGCAGTCCCAATTTTCGGTGATTTTGCTGCTCTCCTCTCTGCGCATTTTATATTACGCGTCCTTTCCAGCTCTTTTTTGTAAAACTACTTGCAACATTTGTCGTCCTTTTCTTCGTCTTCCAACAAAACTAAATCGTCACCATCCATTTAAGCGTAAAATCAACTCACTCTCAGGGAACACAAACCGATAATAAATTTGTAATTAAACCAAATACGCATTCTCCCACATCGCCCAGCCACGGAAACAGTATGTAGACGCGAATGAAACCACCCGGCCGCGTCATTCAGCTGCGACGTCCAAACGCAGCGGTTGGACGTGGCTGCTGGACGCCCCAGTGAAACCAGACCTTCAAGACGACTTTGAATCGTAGGCATCATAGCTCATGAAATATGGAACCAATCGGACAAAAAATGCGTTTTGCTTTGTTATCACGAGTCCACAGAGTTGCCAACGAGTAAAAAAATGTAAAGTAGTCGTGTACGGATATACTCGCCGGCGAGAGACTAATTGCTACAACCAGCATTTTCCTCTCATGATCCCTGGCATTTTTTGTTACCAGTTTTCCCAAACATAAATCCATGATGAATATTCCTGGTATTGAAATCGTTTGCTGCGCGTTTGCAATAACTATGACATGCATCGGAGATGGTGCTATGTAGTTCGAGCGGTAGATTCAGTCGTGAATATAACCCAAGGAAGCTTTTTTTCTCACTATTTCAGACTGATTACACTCAACCTTGCTCGACGGCATAATTATTCCGGCTGGAAATAGTTATCATCGAAGGACTCATGTTTAATTTAACGTCCTCATTGAGCGTTTTGATGTAGTCATCGAGCAAGGCTCTTCATACGCATTTCCCTTCCCTTCTTCCACCGCCAACAGCAAAGAAAATCAGAGAAAGTATGAGTTCGCATGGTTCATAGGGCCACTTAGTTTAACGCACGTTAATTCTAAAGGAAGACTAGTTCTGGGCGCATGCATAATCATTGGGAAAAAACGCTGAAGCACCAATATCTATATGTATTTATATCAGAAAATGGTGTACTCTCCTCCCCTTTCACTCCAATTTAACGATCCTAAAAGAGAGATCAGCTGTGTTCCTGCAGATCGATAAAGAAACTTTTATGTATTTTGTAGTTCCCTTCAAGTGACCCTCTGTGTCCCCCCTTCCCGCCCCATGAGTGGGCACGAGCCATCCCCCTCACAACCAAGCCCACCGTGCCCACCCTCCGGGATATCAGGCCCCTTCGAGTGCCCCTCCGTCCCACCCCCTCAACGCTTGGCTAGCATGATATGCCCCACGCTGACTTTGCAGGCCCCCCATACCAGCTCTTGGACCCTCTAAGAAGTTCCCTCCCCAATCTCAAGGAATCTGTGCATGCCGATGGGTCTAACTCAGCGTAAATATTGTTTTGCGGGCATATCTTGATTCATGGTAAAAGCTCCACTCGGCAGAGTCATGTCTTCCCTCTCCGCCGACACAGCAAATAGAGGTAAGGGAGGAGGAAGATAAGATGCGACTATTCGGCGTAAAGCTATGATTCATTCGAGGTGTATTCTTCGCGCGCAGCCCTTGGCCTTGAATCCCAGATGGATCACCCTCACAACAGACGTAAGATACTACGAGACCATGGGCCTCGCAGCTGTTTTTGTGAGCAGGCGAATGGAGTAACCCCCACCCACAGCGAGGGGGAAAGGAGGGAATGAAGGCAGCTTCCAGCTTGATGCGTGGCCTGACCTGGAGCTGCAATGCTTGGATGCAAGTCTCCTTGCTTGATCGTAAGCAAAGGAAAAACGATTAGCAAAAATATCCCACATTTCAATTCAACAGCGAATGTTTAAAAGAATTCTGAGATATAATGAATGAAGAGCAGGCAGGCAGACCTAATCTGAATAGAACCACAACTGAAGCTTTCGTGAAGTAGAGTGAAAAACGAAAATTATTGATTTGTAATGTTAGCATCGTAGGTAGCCGATGAAGTGTAAAAGGAACTATCTCACCTTCAACGTTGAAGTGTGTGGCTTGTACACCTTACTTCTGAAAGGAGGTACACAGCTGGACTCTTCTATAAGCTTTTCTTTCAGCTCGATCATCTCGGAAATAACCAAGCACAAATAAGCTGAATCCAAGGGAGAAAAACGATTGTTATTTCGGGAAATTAATGGGCTTATCATTATTTATACGAAATGCATAACGTGTATCCATCGCATTGCATCCGTGAGAGAATCTTATTTTCACTGTCTTAGCTTAACGTAGGTAGATACATATATTATGCCTGATGCGGAGAAAGGACCATCTTCTAACGAAATTTTATTCCTCTAATTTCAATATCGGGTGCCAATGATCGCGCAAGTCGCACACTTCCTTATTGTATTCATCAATCAGTATTACTGATGATTAAACATCACTCACGCTTCAGTTAGAGTTCTCCAGTTAGGAAATAATATAGAAAATGCACTATGAAGCTTCATAGGCTTATTCCAAACTGCACAAAAAATTTTGCAAAGATGCTTCATTGGCTAATCATTCATTGGAAAAAAAAGAATGGCAAGTTAGTTGTCGCGATGTAAATTTCCGCGGGGCTTAGATGGGAGTTTAATTCTTTCGAGTTTCGGGATTTTCGCCGTGAAAAGATGGAACGATGTGGTGGAAATCCCGAAAATCGGAAGAATCAACCTCCGACAAATTAGTTGCGTTAAACTGTTTGCGCCTTGTGGTCATGAACACACATTTAAGTATACTTTTATGAATTATAACTTCGTAAATCATGCAAGTACGTCGCGAGAGTGCATCTTAATTTAAGGAAACGAAAAAGAGCTTCATCGCGATGTTTTTGAAAGATACTCGTTGATACGAAATTTGATATTACGAAGTGCCGATTTTTCCGGTCCCGTCAACTTCGTAATTTCGAGTTTCTACTGTACCATTAAAATTAGTGATGGACGGATCCAGGTTTTTTGTCGGATCCGGAACCGGATCCTCGCCTGGGTTTCGGATCTTTATCTCGGTTTCGGATCCTTAGTTTCACATAGTCGATTCAGATTTTCAAAACGTAGATTTTTAAAAAATATATAAATACAGCAACAATAGAATTGCCAAAAAAAAGTGAATTTATTGTCGAAAAAATCAACTTCCAATCATCCTTGTGGATAATGTTTTCCTAGATCAAGATTTACGGATGCAATAACTATATCTTATTACTTCTAATATTAAGATCAACTACCTTATCACATACTCATCATGCAATACATTTTTGAAACCTGTACAACTATTCTTTAGAAAGCAGTTGAAAGAAACAGTGTAAGTTTATTTTCATTAATAAAGGAATTATTTTCCAATTATTAATCAAATCCTTGAATGCTTTCAAATTCTTTTTTAGAAACACAAAGTATTATCATGGTAGTTGGTGATGGCAAAATTGCCGGATTATGGGTGTTCCCGGATTAAGGGTGCTCGACTGTATTTGTACTTATGATAACATTAACCTTATTTTACTTTATTTATGGAGGGCCCATAACCTTGGAAGCTATGTTTTGTATGTTTTCCAAATGAAATGGATTAATCAACGTATTGATTAATAAAAGCAGTTAATCGGGCACGATTAATTGGCTGCTTGCAATTAATCAATTTACAAAATATCAATTATGTTTTGATAATCGCCCATCCCTAGTGGTTACTAATGGTGTCGTCAATGATAACCAATTTTTCTCCATCTCCTCTGCCAGCCACCGCCACCCCACATGATGGGTCACATGGGAATGCCACCTCCAGGTCCTTATGGACCACCACCTCAAATGGGTGGCCCTCCACCACAGCAACAGCAACAACAGCAGCAGCAGCAACAGCCTCCCCAGAATCAGCAGCAACCACAGCCACAGCAGCCTCCTCCGATGGGGGCTGGGGTACCCAATGCGCAACAACCCAGTTCGAATGCCGTAAGTCAGCAAGTAATTCATTATTTTATTACCTCTTTACTTCATTTGTTTTTGTACTCCATCAGTTTTGTACATCATCCTCCCCATGGACTTCCTCACCCTTTGCTGGTTGCTTGTCTTTGTAATTTTTATTCGTCCTTAATTGTTTTTGTTGCTTCAAAGATTAGGCTGCTGTTAGTTCTCCTGATACTTATTCATATAGCTTTGAAAGTCTTTAATTTTTCCTTTTATAACTTATTGCCCCATTTAAACCCCAAAAGTTCCAGTCAAATGATCCATCTGTCCTAGGGCTATGGGTGAGAAATGCCAGTGGGCTGATCAATCAGTCCAAGGCACCTTACATTGAAAAAAAAGTATTCTATACTTATTTTAGTGGTGTGCAAACAGCATATTTGATATTTTTTACAGTCCTATTTCTATATATTCAGTGTAATTAGAGAAATTTGACATAGTATATGCATAAAGGTATGTACATAAAGTTTTCCATAGATTTATTACTGATGGCATGCTTATTACCGAAAAAGCTCTGGCATTTTTACACATGTTAATTATGTAATTAGGACAGGCAACATAAGATTTAAAGAGCTCTTAAGGGCGTTACAATGTGCATTGGATATAAGTAGTGAAGAAAAGAGTTAGGTGCTAGTATTAGTTGTTCAGCAAATATAGTAGGATCATGCTGAAAATGGAAACCTTGTGCAACTAAAAAGAATACTGAGAGGTGAATTTTTAAAATAAAAATTCTATTATTGCTTAAATGTCGTGTTAATTGGTTGTTGTGTTTGGAAATTTTTTTTTCAAAATCCTTCACTTCCATTTTTTGTAGGTGAATGCATTGGCTGGTATTGATCTCAGTGGGGAAATATGGGTTGAAACTAAAAGTGGAGAAGGGAAATCATATTTTTATAATGCACGGACTCGTGAGACAACATGGACCAAACCAGAAGGGACTGGTGTTAAGGTGTTGTCTCAGGAACAAGTGGAAGCCATGGCTCAGGCGGCAGGTGTTACTCCTGGGGGAACTAGTGGTCCTGTTCCCAATCAGCATGTTAGTGGCCCTCCACCTGGGCCCGTCCAAGGGCCTGGCCCTGGGCCAGGTGGGCCTCCCATGGGAGGAGGTGGACCACCAGGTGGTGGGCCTCCTCCAGGTCCAGCAGTTGGAGTGGTGCCAGCTCCTGGTGCTGGAGGTGCTAAGGCAGGACCAGACGGTGATGGTCCTGAAGGCCCTGGAGTTCCACCTGGACCAGGTTTGTTATTATTGGATTCTTCACTTTGTTGTCATCAGTTATTTCTGACCTATGAATATGCCCTTGTATAAATAGCGTAACAGCACCTATTTTGATAGGAATATTGCAGGTGGTGAGGTTTTCTGTAATTCTTTGTAAAGAAACCATGAGTAAGTGTTTGACATTTCAGGATGTCAACAGTTCAAATTTATTCTTCGTTTTACTGGTTATTCACGCAGTGATATGAAGGAATTCCCATAAATAGGCCTTCTTTGTCAATGAAAGAACGCTGGGATGTATTAAAGGTTGAAAATAAGGAGTGAGAAATGGTGAATTGAATTAATATAATTTTGTTTTGCTAATATAATGAGAGTAGACATACTTCATAATAGAATAAGGTCTTTACTTCAATGGTTTTCAGCATATTCCAAGTCGTTAAGAAATGATTTTATGCATGGAAAATTTAAATCTTTCCCTTCAGTCAGGATTTGTCTTTGTCTGCCATAATGCTTGTGTTGCAGTTGTCTTGTTTATCTAAATTGTCAGCAGCTAGTTATTGTAAGTATGTGACGATGACCTGCAGAATAGAGGCACTAGGAATTAGGGTCAGTATCCTTGACTAAAATGCCAGTCCTTGTGGCCACAATAGTCCTAGTCAAGATACAGTCATGTCTCCCACTTTTCAGTAATAAGGGTTGTAAAAATTTCATAACTTTTGAAAATTTTTCAACAAAAAAAATACTTATCCTGTGATTGTTTAAATTTAAATTGGCATTGTTTATCTGATATCTGAATTTAATATCATGACAGCTAACAGAATAGCAAGCCTGCACAGTAGGATCATCTGATTTCAAGACCTGAATATCCTTTATTTTAATTTAGTGTAAGTTTATCTAAGGTGGCAAAAAGATTTTGATTTACATAAATAAACATAGAAATGAATTTCCTTTCAGATACATTTTACTGCAAAAGTTTTCCTCTTTTGGAGGATATAGCTTCTCAAACTCAGGTGTCATGGCTTTTATTTACAGGCAATAAATAGCCCATGCATAGTAAGATCACTCACAGCACAGATCACTCAGTGGAAGCACTCAGAAACTTGGATAAAATTCATTCCCTATTTACTAAAGTGGTCCAGTTGGGAAAGAAAGATACATTTTATCACTTCCTATAACTTATTGATGAAAATTTTTATCAGAATATATGTATTTTCAGTAGACCCTCACTTTACGATATTAATCCGTTCTTGAGGACTGATCGTAAAGCGAATTCCATCATATGTTGAATCGGCCTTATTTCCGGACAAGGAATTGGTTTAAAGAGTATTAGTGCCAATTCATTTAGTGTACGTGGCAGAGCCAATGCATATTTACGACGTCATCAAATGAAACTTCTTGAGCTTGCCCATCAGTTCCTCCCAATCTCCATCCCCTTGGCTTGCATTCACTTCACAATTAGATTGTTTCATTAAACCCTGCCTGCCGAAGTAATGTCTTATTGTAGCGAGCGGAACGATATCCCAACAAAGATAAATATGCTGCATAGCCTGGAGAATGTTCCAGAAGAGTTGGCTTGCTGGTACTCTACATCCTTCTAAGTTAATACAGCGCCAATTGTCATCAGCACAACTTCTATATGTGGATATGACTCCCTGGTCTGTTGTAGCCGACTTGTACAGTTAGGCGAAAAGAAAACCATTGTCACATTTCTTACACTTATAGCCTCCGATTTGTGGACCGGGCAGCGATCAACAAACAACAGAATTTTCTTTTTTGACCTCCCATTCAAGCTTCAACTCCAATGGCCCATTCCCAAAATATCTCTGCAGTCATCCAAGAATTTCTGTTTGTAGGGCCATGGTATTTGTCGTACATTTTTTAAACAAATAGTTTTGTTGGATTTTCCAATTATAAGTGGAGGTAATTTCACTGAACCATCGCTGTTGGCATAAAATAGCATAATAAATCTATTGTAGAAAAATTGTGCTCCGTCAGCGTTAAAAATATCTTTTGGTTCGTATTGCCCGATCAATTTTGGAAATTTTTGCCTAAATTGGGATCTACTGATGCCTCAACCCCAAAAAGTTTTGTGGTGGCCAAGATCTACCTTCTTACTTCTACTATAAGTTCAATGAATCAAAATTAACACATGCAGAGTCACCAGAAACATAATTTTCACCTGCGACACTCTAACATGTACCACAGCCAATTTAGGTGAGCTTTTAAGTCCCCTTTATGAACTCTTAAGTTGTCAATTGAAGCAGAGAACACAATATTTGGCTCAACATATCTATGTCTGTCTTCTTCGCAGCATATCTATTTGCCATACGTCTATGTAAAAATATTGCGCATTACATTTTTTCGATCTCTGACGTTCCGTGTGCAGCTAACGCTCTCGATACGTCCAACCTCCCCTACGCTATTTGCAGCAATCCAGTATTTGTGACTACACTATTTGTAGCACATGCATAAATATGCAACAGTTAACACGGCAAAAACGAAAGAAAACAATAATAATGACATGCGTACTGGTTCTGGTTCAAGGCTTATTTGCTTATGTCACGAAAATTTGCGAAAAACGATCATCTTGATACATAAAATTCCACGAAAGACACTCACCTGAGTTTTAACGGATGTTTGGGGATTTGGGATGGGAACATGGATTTCAAGAGTAAATGACAGCTTGGGTACTTAAAAAAAATGGTGTTCGACGAGAAAAAATTCGTCCTAAAGAGGTCAACAAGTGCTCACGGGACTGGCTCTCCACCTCATTGTTGGTATGGGAGTTTCTTGTAAGGGAGTCAAAATGCATGTTTTTTAATGGCAGCTTGATGGGACCAACTACATTTGTTGGTTAATCGGAGGTGCTCGTTGTCAGGGAGTTCGAAACGGTAGGTTTTACTATATTTATTAACATTAAATACACGTTAATTACGCAGTAAATTATCACATTGAATTTACCTCCATGAGCACTATTGCAAGACGTGCATCCTCACACCTGTCATCGCCGCAGCGCAGATATCAGGCGTTGTGCTGCCCACCTACAAGTCAATTTCAGCGACTTCATATTTCATCGCATTTTGAAGCAATGGGAAGATTACGTGGATTAAAAAGTACCTAACTTTGGCAGTGAGGAAACTTTCTTTTGGTCCCACGCAATCATTGCAATTACTTCAGCGGAAACCTTTTCATAAATAATTTATGTGCACATTGCTTTCTTCGGGGTTGGGAGACTTAAGCATCCATGCGGCGAGAAACACGAAACACATAAGAAGGGGTCATAACTATTTTAAAGGAGGCTTTACTAAAGACAAACGAACTTAAAATGCAAAACAATGGTAACTTCTTTTGCAATGTTTATATAAGCACATTGAAAGGTAAAAAGTTATTTATTACTGGCTAAATCTGAGAGGAAAATTATAGATTTTCTTAAAAAATTGATGCAAGGTGGTTCGTTTAACCCTATCCAGATGAAGTCTTTTGAAGTGTCCAATGATTTTATCTTCACAGTTGCATGATAAAAGTTCAGTCTGTCCTATGTCAGGATGTTCCTTTACAATCCTTCTTACTGTATCCCAAGCAGCGAACAATTCTTTAATGTCCTCAGAAGTTACCATATTCCCTTCTTTTGTGTAGTCGTCCTCGCCACTACCTTCTTCATGTACCATTTTCTCCTATTCTTGGAGTTTGTCAGTGCTCAGCTCTCTTCCGTGGTCGTCGATTAGCTCCTCGATGTCATCTTCATCCACCTCAAGCCCTAATGTAAGACCGAGGTCGATAATTTCCTCGCCTATCACTTGCTCTTTATCAAAGCCGTTTATCACCCCCACATCCCTTGAAGATCCACCCGTAAGCAAATGATGCCGCATCCCTGACCCTCCCCATTTCACTCAGCACCTAAAGCGGTTCCAATCAACCATCTGCATGCACCCTGTAAGGTTGCCCAGAAGAAGAGAAGGACCATCATAGACGTTCCACGATGCCATTCCCCAACCCCCATCCCACTTCCCCTCTTCAAGCTCAGCAACACATAAAGATACACCCACAACTGGGGTCTTCCCTCTCCACAACTGGACCCTTTTTCCCCCCACGTGCCTTAAACCCTAACTGCCTAAGGCTGTCATATACCGTATTCCACCGAATATAGTCGCCCCCCTCCACCCCCCAACTTTAATGACGCTTCAGGTGCAGAAAAAGTTTAAAAAAATGAAAATCAGGACTTACAAGTAGGTACAAAGTCATCATACTCTCCGTCTCAGCAACAGTTTGAAAGAGACATGAAAAATATTGCATTGAGTTACTACAAGCCAAGAGGGCTCTATAAAACTATTTTTTAACTATGAGCCATAAATTTTATTCCAGAAGGCAATGATATACTGTAGTCCTCCGAATATAGTCCCCTCCTGATTATAGTCCCCCCCCTTAATTTTTGAAGTTGAGTTTCAGAAAAATAATTTTGAAATGCAAAGCAGGACTTACACATAATATTCTCAGGTTAACAACTTGGCCACCTTGAGTAATAAAAATTTCCAGGTTTTTTTAGTTAGCAATATAGAGAATCAAGTTAATACATTTACCATAATACTCTATATTATATCACCTTTAAGAGTTCACAAGGCATTGTATATAGGGAAAATATATTTTCACAATTAGTTGAGGAACCTCTAAAAATGATCACTTTTAGTTGTCATTATTTTTTAACCCATTTACCAATAAATGCAGCTCTGATACAAATTAAAAATAGGTAGTAATACTGTAAACTCAAAATTTAATGATAACAGTATAGTATCACAGTTTGCATTGGAACTTCTTGTGGCAAAATAATAAATATTATCATCTAAGGTGACCTGGATGTCTATTACGGAACTTCCGCCGATAGGAGATATCATACGATACCACTATATGTGGTATCGAAATGATGGAGGCTGTCTAACGTGCTATTACGGTTCCGGCGTTGCTTTCGTTCGATAAGCTTCGGCTGTCTTCGGGGACTTATCGTACATCGGTGATGTTGCGTGACGTTGCAGAGGAAACAGCAGAAGATCGATGGTAACAAATGACGAACGATAACCCCAAACCGCAACATTGAGATCACGAAGTAAATATTTACAAACAGTTTAAAACAAACGTGAATATTTAATTTCAGAATTTTATCTAGATTTCATTTGATTGTTGGCTTTCATTACTCCCGTAATTCTTGCTGCATTGTTAGTTACGACACAAAACCATTCATATTAATGTTGTTAATCGTGCTATCTAGTCACCTTGTTTCATACCATTGTATAAATGGACAGAAACGAATTTCATGAAATAAAGGGTCAGTGAGCAAAATGTTTATAATTATATTTCACAGTACTAAATATTTTTGACAATGTATTTTAAAAGTCCCATGTTTCAACATGCCTACAGTTTACGGTGACATTCCATCCATTCCTCAATTTAACATTATAATAATAGTTAAACTTATCATTCATGCTATGCATTAAAGATGGTTAACCTATAGCATCGAGCATGACAAACATAACAATGGGAATATGGCCCTCCTTCCTTCTGCAGCAATAGCAGCCAAGAGTGTAAGCCTTCGATTTCTTGTAAGCATAACATGTAAAATGTAAAGCCTTCACACATCTGTCATGGTAATTAAAGCTCAAGTATTGGTAGATAACAAATCGATACATCTTCTTCATCTACTCATTCACAATGCAAAATAATTACATTTGTGTAAGAACATCATACGTTCAATATAGTTTACGAAGAGAAGTCACTGTCTAAATTGTTGATACCTAATATTGAATTTCCATTTGGGCATGGTAAGTATAATACCTTTTGCTTTACATTAGAGGTATCCTTGTCATCGAAACATATTAGGCCTGTCAGCATGTGAAGCCTCTTCCCCGTAATCACCGTCCCAAAATTCGGCTCGAATGTCTCTCAAGGGGTTGATTGGAAATCCAGCAAATAGTTTTAAATTAAAAATATGTTACTGCTACTGCTGTAAACGTAAGGGATTAGCATCTAACAGCCATGCTGTAAACTATTCGAAAGCAAAAAAATTTGGTGATGATGGGAACCGAACCTTATTCAAAAATATTGAAACAACGCCTTAACCCACTCGGCCACGGCCATCATTATAGAAAGCTCACCCTACAAAGAATTTATACGGAATACAATTCTATGGTTGCATAAAACTCAATAGAAACCTTTTGAGAAGCCTGTTCAACGAGCGGTGCTTGTGAACTACAAACTAAATTGACACATTAATAGTTGCGAGCTATGCCTCGTTACGCGATTTCATGCATTATGTTTCAGCGTTTACCTATACTTCATGTGTAAAACAATTTAATGCAAATTCTTGCCACATTACATTATAAGGTATATCAATTTGAAGTGCATTCAATGATGATACTAATTCAACCATTAGAATACAGTATCCATCGATATATTTGCTAATTTCTTTGAATAAGCGTCGTAGGTGAACTCCCCTATTGAACGACAAGAAATAATGTCATGATAATTCAAATTCTCGCCTCATTGCATTATAAGGTATATCAGTTTGCAGTGCATTCAATAATAATCCTAATGTAACCATTAGAATACTGTATTCAATGATATATTTGCTAATTTCTTTGAATAAACGTCGTAGGTGAACTCCCTTATCGAACGACAAGAGAGTTACAGGCGCTCCGTAACCCGCTGTAGGATATCGTGCTTTCGATAAGCCGTTACTGTATGATACGAAGAACCGTAATAGCGTTATCGTATTATTTTCCCCGTATCGAACGACAACTCCTCCGCCGTATCGACATATTTATCGAACAATATCGCCGGACAAACCGTAATAGCATTTCAGTTGTCGAACGATTCGTATCGAACGGAAACTACCTTATCATACGACAACTGCCTTATAGAAAGATCCGTAATAGACACCCAGGTGACTTAAGGAAAACTAAAATAAGGGTCAACAGTCATGAAAATAAACTTTATCTGACCAGATATTCACACAAATCGAAAAATTAATATTCCAACAGAAAACAAAAATATACATCTGAAAAAACTTATGCCTCTGTATTTATGCTTCTGAGAGTCTGTCTCCTAGAGCAAAACAAAACAATCTCTTCAATAAATAAGTCAATCATCACAACTCCCAGATAGACTATTTTCTCCCTCATCATTCACTTCTTTAACTTCCATTGGGTCCCAGTCTTCATCATCCTCACCCGAGTCCATCCATACTATATCTTCTTCTGAGCCATCTAAGGCATTTGAAATAAGCACTTTTTGAAACTTGTAGCGGCAACAGTTTCTGAAATGGAATTCCATGCATCCAGCAACCATTTGGCCACAGCAGCTGATGGCCTCTTCAATTTCCCACTTTCAATGTATTCTTTCTCTCCTTTAAGCATCCATACAGCATAATTTTCCTTTAGCCTGTCCTTGAATGGTTTTTTTATGGAGACATTCAATGGTTGAAGTTGGCTAGTCAATCCTCTGGGGTTAATAACAAGATCAGTTCTGCCTTTCGCAAGTTCCATCTTTACACTCTTGCTAATATGACCACGGAAAGAATCAAACACCAGCATAGAAGGTATGTTTAGAAGGGCTCCAGGTCTCCTTTGCCAAACCACCTTTATCTAGTCCTTCATAAACTCCTTGTCATCCATACTTTCTCCTGCACTCGATTGTGGATACCAGCAGGAAATTTTTCTTTTGGTACTGTTTTTCTTTTAAAAATGATATAAGGAGGAAGTTTCCTCCCATCAGCAGTGATTCCTAGCATGCAAGTTACCCTATTTTTTTCATTTCCCGAGGTTTTCACTGTCACAGATTTAGCTCCCTTTTCCTCCACAGTAGTTGAACTTGGCATGTCAATATAGACTGGCTTTTAGTCTCCACTGCCCATCTGTCCCAATAAATAAGCTTGCCTCTTTCACAATTGAATAACATATCGCTGGTAAGCTGTGATTTTCTCTTCATAAAATTCTGGTAGGTGCTGAGCTAGCGTCGTTCGATGTTGGAGAGTGAATCCATTTCTCTTCATCATTCATTGCAGGTAGCCTTTGCTGGCGTTGAAGTGAGGCTTTGGTATACCCATTTCCTGGGCTACTGCCATTGCCTCCTTGTAAGTCATTTTATAAGGTACCCCGACAGCCTCAATTTGCACACAAAGGTGACAACTTGCTCTTCTATGCCCTTAAATCAACAATAGGGTAGTTCCCTTCATCAAAGAAAACAGACTTCATTAATTGCGATTCGTGCCCTGCCATAAATGTATTTAATTTACGCAAAAAGTTTGTATTGAGAAATCCCAGTTTACTAGAGAATTAAATGTTAATTTTAAGGCCATTTGAAAAGGCTCTGAAATGGCGGGGTGCGCTGCCTTCATGCTGACGTAACAGGTAGGTAGTTTACGTTGCGAAGCATAGGAAAATTCGTCTCCTGAACTTACCGTTGTATTTCAGGGCCCCTCAGCTCTAGTGAATATTTATTAGTATTAACCTGTAAAAACTATCAATGTTGGAAAAGAATTCTCAGTTAAACATGGTATTATTAGTCAATTTATAGGCTCAAGGACGTACTGCTCGCTGTGTCTTCTGCTACGACGAAGCATGGCGTGAAGGTCGTGCGGCGATAGGCGAACTACATGATATGCTTGTGAAAGGAATACTAACAGATTTTAAATGAATCAACTGCATAAGTAATGTTAAATAAATGAATAAAAGTTAATTATAATTAATTAACGGAATAAATATGCCTCCAATACTTGTTCATAAGCTTTAACGGAGTGCGGCGTCTATTTGGAAGCGTCCGCAGCACCACAAGGTGGCAGGTAGAGGAAATAGTTTGCCGTCACACGTAGGATTAACCAGGGTTTGGGAGCTGCCGTGTTAAACGGTGGTATGTTCTTTCCACGTAGTTCCCATAAAAGTATACTTTTGGTAGGTGGCAGAACAGTAGTTTACCAATACTTCCAACAGATGGCAGCACAAGAGAAGCGCGCGCATCCTCGCCTTTTTTGAATGCCCGATACCAATACTATTCGTTGGAAGCTTTATTTAACTAATTTTATTGCAATGAGGGTTAACTAATAAAAATAACAGATTAAGCAACACATACATTTATTTTTCCATAAGGTTTACATCAGCAACATATGATAAGAAGCACTAGTTGTCGTAGAAAACAAGAATGGATACCAGACATGAAATAACCACTTTCCAAGATAAACCTAATAAACCACTTAAGAGAATACAGGGAAAATTACTACGGCCACCCATACGATAGTTAAACATGAATTTACCACCACAAGTAGCACTTAAGTATTAAGACCGATTAGTCATATGCTAGTGTGATAATGAAATGTAAGATAATGACCAAAATTTGTATCAATGTCCAACATGCTTATTTAAATACAACAACACTTCGATAAACAGTGACAGTTAGATATGCCAATCACTAACCATTACTTGCCAAGTAAACAGCAAATGCAGGAAAAAACAAGTATAATGTCCACTTAAAACAAAATTATCCTCACTATATGAATAGCACGTTTTCGGTAGGATCCTGATGCACTCTTCAGTCTTGGAAGCCTTGTCTCCCAAGATATCCTAGGAAACAAAATTGGAAAATAGTGTATTCAACTGAAAACATTTTAAATATGCATACAAATCTCGCATAAATCGCCATAAGTAATTACCTCGTGCCCTACGCTGATTATTCCTTGGCTTGCATGGAAATTAACTCGGGACAGGCAGACACACCTTCATGCTATGAAATACCCTGGTTTTATTCCGTATTATGACAGGTAATAATCTGAAAACAAAATGTACAGAGTGAACGATAATAGTCATGGTGCTAATACCTCTATAAACAAGGTAGGCAGAACATTTAGAAAAATTACGGCTTTGACGTTTTAGTCTTTTGCCACTATGTTTCCGGTTTATTACCCACGAAAATTTAATCACATATATCAATAATGCACTTGTTATGCGTAACTATCATGAAAACTTGTTGGTTTCAAGTACCGAGAATTAGACATACCAAAGTATTTACTTACCGATAGTTTTCTTCAAAAAACACGAAATATCTTCGACACAGAAACCGGATATATCTTCACAGTTCAATTTTCACTAAAACATGGGTCCCATACTCCAAAACTGCACAGTATTTCCTCAAAATTTGCAAAAAATGAGAATGTGTTCAATAAGCAGGCCTCCATCTTGAATAACGGTTTGTTTTCTCGCCCTCCCCCCTCTGCCACCCTTACTTTTCGACAGTCAAGTGTTTTAGTTAAGGATACTTCTCGCAGATGGCTATACGAGCGCGCGAGCATACCAGGAAGTCCCATAAGCGTTTCCCGGCGCTGGATTAACCGGCATGCAATAGTTTGCCGTCGCGTTTTCGCGCCATTGATTTTTTTCACTTTTTAATTAATGAGGAAAAATACTTAACGTCATTTAAAAATCGAACGGCTTAAAACACGTACTCCAGAGGTTATAAACTTTCGATCAAGACAATAAAAAAATAATAGGAAACTACCCTATTATGAGGACCCCGAAATGATTACCTCAATGTGCTGGCATTTTGCATACGAAGTAGTTGGTCTCGCCAAAATTTCATGGACTTTCTTTCCACTTGAAATTTATCAGTCACAGCTTGGTTACCATGGTCGACAGCATATCATGCAACAGCTATTTTGAAATTTTCATCAAAATTAATTCTTAAAAGAGCTAACATCAAGGAATAAATTGCTATGCATCATTTTAGTCATCTGATATCTCTAAGCTATCATACATTAGCCAGTAATCATTTGTTTTCCCACTAAATAAATGAGAAATCACAACAAGTGCAAGCGCTGCAGTGGGCACATTGGAAATATTGGAGACGAAATACATTTTCATCTTAAATGCTGTCTGCTGTTGTTATCACTCGAATTGGTTTAAAGCCTCCTGAGACCAGTTAACGATTGTCTTTAAAAGGAATGAAAATACAATTGAAAGACTTCAAGTTCTTAAATCTCTATCTCACTCTATCTTCTTTACAGTTTGGATCTAGGTTTCAGGCATGGCATCTTTTATTTGAAAACAAAAGCTTCGTTTTATGCACGTTTGTGTACATAATCACTTAATAGCCATAGCACGCTATAGATAAAAAGTAAATTTGACAGTAATATAACATTTAATGATCACTGACGTTCTTGGGTTCATCTATCAATATTTCATGCATCTATCTATGGATATTTTTTAAACCAAATTTTATGCTATAAATAGCAATATGTCCAAAACCAAACCAAATTTTACGTCAGTTTCCACACGGGCTGCATGTGCAAAAATAATTCTGATTATTTTATTTGAATTGGTGGCGGAATAATACTCAGAGAAACATTTTGTTGAGAAAAATAGACTGCATTTCAGTAAAAACATAATTTACTTCCTCTTCTAATAAGTGACACCATCTCTTCAAAATTGATGGATAGCTGTTTAAAAATGATAGAAATTGGGATTATAAATAGGACCTTGGTCAATCTTTGCGTGATGCATGAGCACCCGGAATCAGAACCATTGCCGACATCCATTTACGCCAGCTAAGAATATTTTAACAATGAATTTTTCATTCACATTCACACATTGAAAACATGCACACACACACACAAATTCACACATTGAAAATATTTTATACCATTGCTAAACACAAAAATAAACAAGCTTTAATTTGATGTTCTTCATTTTAAAATCCATTTTAAAAGCAGTCTTTGAGAAATTAGTTTTCAAACTCAGGTGACAGAATTTTGCAACGGACAGTAGTTCCATGCTTTTTTTAGCTGTGATTGGGTGATAGAGGGCAAATAGTGCGGTTGGGCCAGCTGCCATCATAACAGCATAGATGTGTGCAGCAAAATTCTATTTCTAGTGTCCAACTAGTTTTCTCTGTCTACTGACTGGATTCCCAATGTACAATTCGTATTAAAAAATGTTCAACTTTTGTTATATGTACATTTTCGATACTGGGATGAAATTTTGCTAACACTACCATCGCCAACTTAAAAGCATTAACATAGGAAATACAAGTACAGTGAAATCCCGGTATAACGAGTGCTCATAATCCCTCGGAAATCACTCGCTAAATCGAGCGCTCGTTATATCCGATGGTGTTGAAAAAACCCATCTAATTCTCATAGTCGTTCGTATTTACAGTTTTTCTTTTGTTTCCGTGATATTTGACGAAGGTAAACAGCAAAAAAAGTCATTTCAGGCACAAACTGGTAGAATATCAACATATTTCATGAAAGAAACAGGACATTTTCCATTATATAAAATATTAATTCCCCTAGTTTCGATGTTTTTCTTCCAGTTCTTCTATTTTTCGATCGCCGAAGAAAGCTGTAAAGACAGCGTAACTAGTCGGAATTAAAATATTAGGTATACTGTGGAAGTTTTTGGATAATTTTGCGAATATGTCATGACGATAATATCAGCTTTGTCGAGTTTTCGAATGTTAACCAGTACGTCCATCAGTTGGGAATATTGGCCTGAAGGTTCACTGAAATACGGCATGTTTCGGGGGTCGTAGATATTTTTCAAGCTTAAGCGAAGGCCAACTTACGGCTGTCTTTTTCCGACACGATTAACTGGAGCAATATCACGATAATTCATCGGGCGCGAACACGCTATGTTTGAACGAGCGCAATATCACGATCTTTTATCGCGTAATTCATCGTGATAATATATAGTGATACTTTATCGGGGCGCGATATCATGATATTTTATTGCGATATTTATCATGGTCACGATATTTATCGTGATGTTTATCGTGGTAGTTATCGCGATACCTATTTATACCGATATTTATTGCACCCCGATATCTTATTGTGCCCTGATATCTTATCGTGCCCAGACATCTTATCGTGCCCCGACATCTTATCGTGCCCCGACATCTTATCGTGCCCCGACATCTTATCGTGCCCCGACATCTTATCGTGCCCCGACATCTTATCGTGCCCCGACATCTTATCGTGGCCCGACATCTTATCGTGGCCCGGCATCTTATCATGCTCCGATATCTTATCGTGCCCCGATATCTTATCGTGCCCAGATAACATATCGGGGCACGATAAGTCGATGTTTATCGTCACGCTGAGTTATCGTTATCGCCACCTTATGATATGCTAAAATTATCCTATCCCGATATTGAATTATCAATATCGCCCATGCCTAGACCTAACTCCCTCTCCTACTCTCATCTTGCTCGTTGTCTGCCCACTCCCACTGATGACTGGGCCTAACAAAAGAAGAATGTAAAATGGGAGCACGCAGAGCGTACTGAAGGCCGTAAATCATTAATGTTTGGAAATAACTGGCTTTAGGTGTTGTAGATATGGCACACATGTTGTATTTTTAGTTTAATTAGCAGATAATACAAAACACAATAGTTTATTTTTGCTAGGCGGTGCATCGCCCTTGAGAGATAACTGTCGTAATAATGAGCATATACCGTGGAAGGAACGTTTTGGCCTCGCTATATCCGCTTTATTTTACATGTAAAACATAGGCCTTTTGGCGGTACAAAGACAATCACTCGCTATAACGCGATTCTCGCAATAAGCCGTACTCACTATACCGGGCTTCTACTGTAGGTACTTATTTTATGATCTTTTATGACATGCATCTTTTAAGAACACTTTCACAAACAACCAAAAAAGTTATACAATGCTGCAGAAGACTACAAAAGTTAGAGAATATAAAGATAAATTTTTTCATGACTTTTTTAAATGTTCAATATTACGAGGTGCCGATTTTCCGGTCCCGCTGACTTCGTATTATCGAGAGTCTACTGTAAGCATTTAGTTTTGCACTATGATGAACTTGTCTTGTCATAGAAGTGAGTAAGTAATCATTCTCACTATATACTACCACAGAAGCAAATTTAAATTTGTTAAAAACAATAACAAAACATAGTGGCTTGTCAGCATACCGAAAATAGTGCTGCATGTATGGGTGCCCAATGGTATTTGGTGCAATATTCGAGGTATTCTAATTTCTTCTTTCAGCGTCAACATTAGAGGATCTCGATTGTTGTATATTTTATAATATTTGAATTTTCACAAATAGTAATCCCATGTCTCTAATATTAATGTATATTTACCTCCATCTTTTGTCATACTGTAATGTTTTCTCAAATTTTGTAAGACTTACGCTTGCTCAATTTCTCTCAAATTGTATATTGTTAAATCTTTATTGAAATTGTGCAGTAATGTGTTATTAAAACTTCAAAATTACTTCATTCAAGGTGTTTGATTATCTACTCTTTTATGTTTGTAGACTATTTTCCTTCATGAATTTTTAAAATACTGATTTATGTTTACAGTAGAATTTTAAAGCTATATAACCATTGCTGTATTTCTAACTTATCAGACGTGCATAACTACCATACAAGTGTTAATTTAGTGTCACTTCATTGCCAGGATGACAGTTAATATCTTCCTTTTAATAGGGAATGCCGGCGCAATGCCAAACACAATGCAACCACCTCCTGGGATGATGCCTCCCCCTCCTGGGATGCCACCCTTTGGAGGACCACCTCCGTATGGAGGCCCGCCTCCTTATGGAATGCCACCACCAGGTAAAGAAACTATTCCACCTATTAATTAATTAAATAAGATTGGCAATGCATGCTCTATGCTTGTCAGATTGTAGTCTGTTTCTTGGAGAGATAAGCACTGGTAATTGCATCAAGTTACGCTGTAAATTGCGGGGAAAATTTCTCTAGTGTTTGGATGCCCGTGAGGAAAATAGCACCATGATTTGACAGTAACTCATGTGGTACAATTCATTGCAATTTTAAATTGCCGTAACAGAAAGAGATGTGTGACCATCAGGCACTAAGGTTAAGGAGTGTCTAGCTCAATGAGGTTTGGGAAACTGCACCATTCTCTGTAAATATAATTTTCTGAGTAGTTGAAATCTTAGTTAATCCACTGCCCACATAATAAATGCAAGCTATACTTATTCATAGAGCTGGTGAAAAGTGGTGAAGAAAATTCCTGAATTTTGGTGAATAAAATAGTGGATTTCATCACAAAAAAGTGGTAAATAAATGAAATTTTGGTGAAAAAATGTTTATTCTGAAAAATTTTAATACACCACAAAACGTTCACAGGAAGTGACATTTATGCAAATTTTTATGGATGATTAAAGATAAAGGTCATCGAGGCTTGTTTGAATAATACAACAATAGAAATCATAAACATAGTGAGGAAAATAAATTATTGTATCTTAACTGCATTTCTGCCAATATTGACTATTCGCAAAAATAGAGTTCCATTAGTGTCTCCATATTCTCTGGCTTTATCAATGTCCTTTTGTCAGACATTATGTTACTGTATACTGAGAATGCTCTCTCGCTGTCAACATTAGAGGCAGGAATACATATACAATAGAATGCATACTCTGCATATTTAGGATAGTCAGATTTAAGACTCTGAACGATAGCCATTAGATCAATCTCACCAGTAGCTGCAGCATCAATGACGCATTTTTTGGTAGCTAAAAAAGCTTCAATAAAATCAGTTATGGGTAGATCACTGAGCTATGGCAGTTTTTTTTTACATCCTGAGACACAGAACTATGATTTACATGCAGTCCACTTGCAATAATGTTCCTAGTAGTGATGGATGGATCCAGGTTTTTTGTCAGAACCGGAAACGGATCCTTGCCTGGGTTTCAGATATTTATCTCGGTTTCGGATCCTTAGTTTTGGAAACTCGATTCTGAATTTCATTTCTAATATATTGGAGAATACATGCTCCCCACATGTCATTCTACTTTTCTCTTGCAAACCCTGGCCAATGGAGAAAAAATCCGAGACTTTTTTAAATTTTGCTTCTAGTAGCATGAAACCCTGGATTAGAACCCTGGTCAGATCTCAAAATTTAATATCTTTTAATATGGCCTTTCTTTCCTAGGATATGGTGGCTATGGTGGGTATCCTCCTGGGGGTATGCACCCTGGAATGCCTGGTCCAGGTGGTAGTGGAGGTGGTCCACCAGGGTGGGGAATTCCTCCCCAAGGTGCTGGTGGTCCTGCACCACCAGTGGGCCAACACCCAGGCCCCCATCCAGCCCATGTGCAACCACATGTCCAACCTCATCCTCATCCAGAGGCAATGGCATCAGCAGGACCTGTGGCTGGGATGCCTCCAGTGGATGGAATGGCTCCTGCTGTAAGTTCAGACATTAGTGTGTCTCCCTGCGGGGTTGGTTTGGTGTGGTTGCTAAAGTTCTGGCCTCTCATTGCAAGGGTCCAGGTTCGAATCCTGGCCCTGCTGGATTTTCCATTGACATACCAGTCATCCTCTAGTGCCGTGTGGAGTGCACTTTTGAGTCCAGTACCCCATCTGTTGGGTGATATGTTAAGCCAAATTCCACTTAATGCTTTTGGTTAATATGTAGCAGGATAATGCCGACGCAGGTTTTTTCTGAACCCTTCCTCCATTACATGGAAACTCCTACCTTTACCCAGTTAGTTAAGGAAAATTAAGTCAAGGTTAACTGCACTACTTGGGCCGTAAGTAGATTACTATGCCTCCAGTATTTGGAACCCTTGGGAATAGGGATACCGTGTATGCTCACGTACCATGTGCCCCAGTGTAGACTCATTCCCTGGTTTTAGGGCACTGACTTTTGGGGAAAAAAATAATTTGAAAAATTGCAAAAAATGTTTATTGTTAACAGGAAAATAACAGCATATTTGGATTACAATGGAACAGTAATCTGCCTTATATTTGTGTAAAACCTTAATAAGAATAGATAAAAATTTTAAAAATAATGATTTAGCTCTGATGTTCTGTCATGTCCACCTGTTAATAGGAAAACTACATCATGATTGTATTGAAAATGAACCTGCTAATGATGATATTAATATAATGATTTAAAATCTGAGCAAATTGAAAATCATAGGTAGAAAATTAGAAAAGAAAGATAATAAGAATGGGATAAAAAGTATACAGTGGAACCGCACTAGTACGAGAATGGCCTATTGCGAGACCCCCACCATTATGAGGGATTGCAGGGGCCCCATCAGTCGACCCAATCATTGCATGTAAAAAATTACAGTCATGATATCAAATATCATATGAAAGAGTGTCCTTCATCAACATCGTGAAAAAGTTTCCTCCTGAAATATATGCATTCCCAAAACACACTTGTATGATATACGATGTTAAAGTTCTGTATCTTTAAATGTATTTTCATGCCAACAGGGTGCATAAAGTCAAACTCACCTAACTTGTTTCTTTTCTCTAATGAGTCAGAGGAGCAATCAAGTGTCTTTGCAAAATTTTCGTGCAGTTTGGACTAGGCCTAGGCCAATGAAGATTCATTAGTGCATTTTTCTATATTACCTTATTATCTACTGAAACACTCGTAAATCTGAGCGGTGTATTTATATTTTTATGCTATGTACGCATACACTATGGAAGGTATGTATGCATACACTATGTAAGTGGGCGATTTGCACGATCATTTGCTACAAGATACTGCTCCAGATACAGAATTTAGAGGAATAAATTCCTGCTAGAAGGAAATGTTTAAGCTCTGCATCAGGCATAATAGATTAGACCTAAATTAAGCTAAATCAGGGAAAAGATTCTCTCATGGTTGTTATGTCAATCATGCATTTCGCACAGATAATCATATGCCTGATAATTCCACGAAAGAGCAACCGTAATTCTCCCCTTGATTCATCTTATCTTAGTGAGGTTATTCCCGAGACGAAGGCTCTGAAAGAGAGCTTAACGTGTTCACTGCGGCGTGACCCACCGGTGGGTCACACAGATGCGACTAACGCCGCGGCCATAAAATTCTTTGAATTGTCGTAACTTGCGAGGAGTATTGTGAGAGTAGGAATCGAGAACTTCTCAAGTGACTTCACCCAGAGGTTAGTCACAGTTCAAATAATAGGCTACTATGTGAAACTTAGTGTGACCCACCGGTGGGTCACACCGCCCCTTCTGAAACCTTTTTCGTGAGCGGTGTGGCCCACCGGTGGGTCACGAACAAATTTACTTATTAGCATATTATATCCAAAATATGTTTAGTTTTTGTTTTCTTTTTGTTTTTTTTTCAAGTTTATGCGAATTTATATACATAGGATGAACAACACTCGATATAGTAAAACATATCAACTTAATAAAAATAATGAAAATGTTTAGGAAAATTTTTTCTCCTCAACCTCTTGGCTGACCGTCAGTTGCTCGTAAACTAAACAGTCCGAACTGCACTCGCCCGGCTGTGAGAGATTGACTCTCTCTCTTCCCTTATCCCCCCCCCCCCCCCTCTATGGAAGGGCAATTGAGAAAGGGTCGCGTAGCGTTCTTGAGCCAATCCCTCAGTGGTGGATGAGTGACCGTGCCCTTGCCGGGTGGTTGTCTTCCGAAATGCAGACTACTTTTTTCTGAGTGAGACAAACCACTATGTACTCTTAGTCTCTTTCCAAAGGATCCTCCTTCCCTTTTCTCATAGTGTGAGCAGGGCTGGGGAATCGGTACGCACGGACGGGCGTCTACGTCTCACAGACGGGTGCGAACAAGGGCAGGGGCAATAAACAGAGGTGGGTGGGAGTCTCCTGGGTTGTCCGAACGTCAGCAAATCTCTACCACATGCATTGTATTGTTGCCCCTCTCTTCCCCCATCCCACGCCAGGGTCTAGACGTTAGCGTGCCCCACGTGGCCGGTGGAGGGGCGGGCTGGGGGCGAGGCTGGGAGTCGCCTCCCCGAGCCTTCCTCTAATCTCAGGAAACAGCTGAGTGTTGCCGCTTCAACCACCATCCCTCGGCAGTGGCCAGAAGCTTGGAAGGACTGTGACCCACCGGTGGGTCACACCGCGCTGTGAGGGGTAGGGCTTTAAACAGCTCCGCAGTGAACGTGTTAAAAAGAAATTCAGCATAATGTTTACCTCCTTTCAAAAGTAGATTGCACTAGCCATGCACTTCAATGGTTAAGGCATGATAATTTCCTTTCGACTTCTTCAGCTACTAATGATGGTAACATTATAAATAAATAAATTATGTTTATAACTATGCCCTGTGAAAACTTTGGTTTTTGCGCTATTCAAATAAGGTCACCTACTCTTTACATCCACTAAATTGCAGGCATCATTTAAAGTTTAGACATGGCTAAAAATTGGGGAACATTTTTACGGAAATCTTACCCTCCTTTACCCGTCAGTGAGGCGATTACTCCGTTCACCTTCACGAAAACAGCTACGACCCATGGTCTTGGATCATATATGTTGATCCAGCTGGGATTCAAGGCCAAAGGATGAGCGTGGGAAATAAACATAGAAAGAATCATATCCTTCTGCAGCATAGTCAAGTCTTATCTTCCTCCTACTCTACCTCAACAGACTACGCCTGCGGAGAGGGAGAACAAGGCACTGGAGAGTGGGGTCTTTTATCATGAATCAAGATATACCCACAAAAAATATTGGAACATGTTAGACCCCACGCACAGAAGGGGGGCCACTTCAAGGGGCCCAAAGGTGGGCTTGTGAGGCCTGCTGAGCCAATGGCCAATGGGGGACACTGCACCAGTTGAGTGGGTGGGAGGGAGGGGGCACACGAAGGGGCCTTATGCTGGCTGGGTACCAATCAACTCCCACCCCTGATGTCCTCCAGGGTGTGTCGTGGGATGAAAGGAGAGGGCGAGATGAAAGTTCCTCTGATTGGACTAGGATTCTGACAAGGCTTTCCGCTCCCTCTCCAATGGCATGAATTAAGGTTGCTCTTAGGATGGTTCTACTTATCATCCAGACTTGATTGTAACTTTAACAAGGATTAAGCTACGAAATCCTTATCAGATATTCTATCACTCCGTAGGAATGCAGCTGAGAAGCTCTCTTTTAGGATATTTTTTCGATCGCTGGGTAGGAGCAAAAGGCAAGAAAGGTATACTATTACACAACATAAATATGTATGGACGAATGAACATTTTTTACCGTTGATTATGCAGGTGCCCAGAACAAAACGTCATTTAGTATGAATGTGAGACAAAGTGATCGTTTGAACCAAGCGAACTTGTATTATCTCTGATTTTCTCGGCTGTTGGAATGGAAGAAGGGAAGAGCAATACTTACTTACGAATAGGGTACCTTTCCTCCATGACTACATAGAAATGCTCAATGAGGAGGGCAAATGAAACCTGATTCTTTCGATGATAACTATTGCCAGCCTGAATAATTTGGTCGTGGAGTAAGGTTGGGTAATGTCTGAAATTTGTAGGAAGAAAAAAGCTTCCCTGTGTGATGTGCATGACTGAATTCACCGCTCGAACACCATAGCATCTCTTCCGAAAACTGGAAAAACTTTTTTTGAGCGCATTATTCGTAAAAGTCAATAAATTATTCACGTTGGGAACGAGACCAAAGGTTCGTAATTTCAAAACACCATTATTTCGTTATATCGAGTACAATTACATATATGTATGCCAAATTGCTTTGTACATGAATTTACAAAGCAGCCTGCAATTGACTGAGGCTTTCCCTTTCCTCTGCTTGGAGCATGTCTTGGTAGTTTTTTTCAATTGGCCTGGGTTTGGAAGAAAAAAAGTAGAAAATACATGTGGGGAGCCTGCATTCTCCAAACTCAGGTAAGCTGATAATAGCAGAGTGGGGTAGTAGACAGCAGGTAATGAAGTTTAATTCTTATCGCTGTTTAAAATTTTTCTTTCGGCAATAGAATCAAAGAAATAAACATATAATTTCCTACCCTTGTGTGTGGATACTGACTCTTTTGTACTTCTATCGCTTAAACTAGATTTGCAAATGCGTCACTAAAATACATTGTTAAGTTAACGTAATGATTCCACGATTTAATTCTGTGATAAAAAATTTTCCTATCATTTTACTGATGCCAAATTTTATTATTTTTTTGACTTATAAATTGACATGAAATTTTTGATAATCTACTTTTTTTAACTGCCTACTTGCATTACCCTAGGAATACAGCATGGCCTGTATTCCTAGGCAGTGTTAAGGATCGAACTCGTGACCGGCAGTACACTAGCCTCATTATTAACAACTACGCTATCATAGATCCACGGGAATCTGGCGAATGGTGAATCATGGGAATGTAGGTGACCCAGGTGATATTTGGCTTTATTTTTTGCGCATCCTGGTCTATGGAGAAAAAAGTCAAGACTAGTATATTTTTATTTTGTTATAGTAGTATGGAAAAAATCTCCTCATTTTGTGACCCTAGTTACACAACCTCTCCTTGTCAGTATCTACCATACCTACATTCCATTCGAGGGGCGCATCGATCACTAAGCCACAAAATTTTTAAATCTCCGATCTGGATCTGAATTTATACCGTCTTCGGATATGATTTCAGTAGCGAATTAAATGAAAGACCTGTGGATATTTGGATTCGACCCGACCATCCTTAATTTATGAGTGGTACATTTGTAAATCTAATTTAAACAACAAAAGTATAATAAAGTGTGTATTCAGATGTAATGGTTTGAAATTGCAGTTGATAACATTTTTGATGCAGGGTGGAATGAAAAACTTTAATTGCGATAGGGGTTGAACTTCGCACAGCAGACTATTTATCGTTTTCTGCCTGATCCCGGCGAATGTAGGCTACCCGTGTGACATCCTACGTATTTTTTCTCGCGATACCGGGGTAATGTGGAAAAAGGTCATATTTCTTTATTTTGCTTCTAGTTGCACGGAAACATTTTCATCTAATTTCGTGACGTGAGTTACACATTCTCTTCTTGTCAATATCTACCGCACCTACATTCCATGCACGGGGTGCTTCGATCGCTAAGATGCGAAAATTTAAAATCTATGATCCGGATCCAATTTCCTGCGTGTCTTTGGATCCGAATCCGGAACCGCGTAAAATGAAAGATTCGACGGATCTGATCCGGCCATCACTACCATATACTCTTTTCATCCTTTCAACAACAACCACCGGGGAATCTCTTTTAAAACTGAAACGGCTTTTTTTTTAACTGTGAGAGTTTTGAGTCCATAAACTTGATTTTAAATATTTTATGAACGATGGTCTCAATTAGATTGTCTGTTTTGCAGATTGATCCTGATTTACAAGCAAGGGCAGCTGAGTGGACTGAACACCGTGCACCTGATGGGCGATCCTACTTTTACAATGCCAAGGCGCAAGAGTCCACATGGGAAAAACCTCAAGTATTGAAAGATCTCGAGAGTGAGTTTTCAAGTTTTTTTAAGAAAATAACAAATTTATTATTTGAATTGATGGGTATTGTGTTATTTTGTTGGTTAGTATATTCGCAATCATGGTTTTCCCCTATATTCTGTTTGAGAAATGATTTTTTGCTTCTGTATGTTTATATCAGTTGTGTTTTCCTGAATAAGTTAATTTGGATGCTAGGTTTAGAGTTAGTAAGAATAGTTATCCTTAAAGGGTAAAATGTATAGTTGTTTTCCATAGTTGGTCTTGCCTCCTGCTGGTGAAAGTTGTTTTGGTTTTCCACCTGAACTTTCTTTACCGCTCATCATATTCATTTATGAAAGTATTGAGACTGTATTGTGAAATCAACCAAAGTTTATAATGAGCCATCTAACTATATGAAAATTGCATAGTTAGGATTTTTTTCTGCTCAATGAAAATAGGATCGTTTAACATACTAAGTTCCCATACTTTTTTGAGACTAGGGCCATTATGATAACCATGTCATTAACTTTTGTTTTGTCATTCCTGTTCAGGTAAATAAACCAGATATTTAAACTTGGAGTCACTTGATTGTTCAACAATTGGATCTCATCATCATAATGCTTCATTTCGGTGCGAAGCGATTTATATTAAGGGACATTTATTGTGGGGAAATTACCTTTTAGTATTACCAAATTTTCTATTACTCATTAAAAAGTTACTTTCTAGTCATTTAATGAGAATGTGTCAGTTGATTGGCAAATAATAGGCGGTGATGCCTCTTTTAACATCATCTTGTGATTCCTAACTTAAATATTTGTTATAATATTCTAGGGAACCTGTACAGGCACAGAAAAGGCGTTGCTATCAGCACTCTAATTGCTAAAATGTCATAATTACCGGAATAATTACATGTTATTCTGTACCTCAAGCTTTCATATTATGGTATTTATTGATGACTGTTTAGGAGCAAATGCATCTGTGATTATCAAAGTAAATTAAGGTGAAACTATGATGTTTTTATCAGTAAATGTGCTTTAAGTAAGCCAGATGAATACTGCCCAGTTAGGTTGTCAATGTAATTATCTACTCCATGGGTGAGCCATGAGTTATAGTGCAGAATTTGAATTTCTCAAATTCAATATTATAGTTTCTTTTCGATTTAATGTATGTCTATAAAATCACAGGAAAAACAGCTCCTAGGTATCCTGAATTTGAATCCAGGACTGACTGATCTACAGGAAATCATTCAGCCTTATTATATGCTTTGTAGTATTAACTCTCTTTCTTTTGAAGATTTCAAGGCGTAAGAGTATTAATGTCAGAAATAGATGTGTACTAGACTTTATGAGAAACCAGATTTTATGCCCAATGTTCAGAATGTTCAAGAATTTTGTAACAAGTAATTGTGGTAGCACAGCCTGCTCAAACTCCCTTATCAAATTTTCAAATGAATAAATATTAACATGTAATATGTTATCATGGTAAATCCATCCTAGTTTCATGTACATTTACTATTTATTCAAATAATTGTTTTCCTGATGTTTTTTTATGCTCAAGAGATGTTGATCTCAGGTGAAAATTATAAGAAAAACAATTTCACCCTTGATGTCTTATTGTAATACTTAATCCTTTTACTGCGGATGATCCAATCTATCGGCCTATTTAACTTGCGTGAAAACTGCAGAGGGCCGATTTTTTGGCCCTAGTTATTTTGGTACGTTTCTCACGGTCTTCGTTATCTTTGGTGTGTAGGCTTTTTGAATCATATCAATGCTAGTGCTGACTCATGTGTTGGCACTTTTTTTTTGCTTTTCCTCAGCACATCTTCAGACCTCCGCTGTTCCGCCATGGAGCTGCAGTTTTAGAAAAAACTCCAAAATTTCATTCTGCAGTAAAAGGGTTAAATACTGATAACAAAGCTGAAAACTTAACCTCAAGGACCATACGTAGTACCAGTTTTACCATGTGCAGTTCCATATCAAATGCTCAGGCAAATCAAACTTGACCATTCATGCTACAAATAATCGTCACCTTACTCAATTGTTTACACATTGTCACACCTTAGTGTATATGGTGAGGTGGTGTGAAGTTAAGCTGCTGATTTCCCTGGCCACTCTCATTTTGATCAGTTCAGTTCCTGGCCCTGAGTTATTCTACATCTATATTATACCCTGCAAGCCACCATAAAGGTGTGTGGCAGGGGAAATATTCTAGCGTTGATTACGGAGTTTTCCAAGTCTTTTAAGTTTTTTTTGTTTGCTTAGGGTGTAAAATGTAAAGGGTTTGTATTTAACAAAGATATCACATTCATTGAGGCTTGCAAAAAGAATTTATGCCATTAAAATGGAAGTCCACCATGAGTACAGCTTATCGTCTTCAATTTTGACTACGAAAAGCAACCAATTTAATATCTTCCTTGGATTTCAAATTTTTAGTCTCTCTTAATCAAGCATGAATGTTCTCGTAGAGGAAACTATTTTCACCATCCTGAAAAACAATGAAAAAATTGGGAATGCCTGTTTAATATACATATATGCACAGTAAGAAGTAGATAGAACTGGCAGGAGATCAGAACTGGAGTCCTTCCTGAGGTGACCTTCACTTCCCCCACTAGTAGTCCCATTACTGCTGATATCTCAGGCCTCCTTTACGTTTTGTCTTCATAATTGTTCACTGTATATTTCCAGTCATATTTTACCATGGTTTTTCATAAAATTTTGCCCAAGTATACTAAAGGTGCATATTGCATTTTATTTACCAATGCATGAGTTCAGGTGACAAATGTTTATGAAACGTATTAATTTCAATGCATTTTCAGGTGGAATGATACGAATACTGTATGGGTCATCATAGTCAACTATTGGGGCTTTTACAGCATGGTAAAATATTAATAATGGGCCAATGACATTCAAGTTATTGTTTGCTACAATGAGTGTGTCTTATTTAATGGCATTTTTCTGCAGTGCTTTTAGTGGAATTTTATTGTCATTTTATCATTTTGAATATCATTCTAGTGCCATAAATTTTTATTAGTCTAATTTCTTTTTATAATTTCTAAATTTTGGCAGTTTTGTAGTATTATATATCACTAAACCATCCCATTCCATGTACCGTATTCCTCCGAATTTAGCCCCCCCCCCCCACTTTTTGGCCGAAATCTTCCCGGAAAAAATCATTGGGGGGTGGGGGGGGGACTATATTCAAGCTCAAGGCACCTAATGTCCATTGTAAAATTCCATCCCCCGAGTTTGAAGGCCAACCTCTCAAAAATGGGAAGTTCAATTTTAAAATAAAGTATATCGAACCAAAGGTTGTTCAATTATACGTTTATTAATGTCAAGAAAATATTTTTAAGTTTGTTATATTAATTAATTTTTCAACCGAGACTAAAAAGGCTGGATTTTTTTCAAGTTCCGGGAAGCAAGTTCAACTTTGACGCCCACTCGAAGATAAACAAGAATAGCCACTTCTGTTTTCTCCGCATAAGATATGGAACAAATATTTATCTTCAACTAAACAAAGTTAAAAATAGATTACTCGGGTAACAGTTACATTACGATAAAGACGAATCTCTTTGCCGCTATTGTTGATTGACTCACGCAGGGCGATAAGCGAGTTGCGTGCAGCAGAAGATTCCACACGTGCCATACATTTCTCTTCCAGTCATGCTCTGGGCAGTTGAGCACGTGCTATTATAGCAAAAAATAAATATATATATATATTGATATCAAATAATCAACGAATTTTATTGATATTTCATAAGTGGATTCAAATTAATGACTTAAGAGCAAGATAAAGGTCCAAACGGAAATTTTCGGAATGGAAAGCGTGCGGGATGGAAAATAACGCCGTCTGACAAATTCATCAATAGCAAAAATATTGATGAATGTAATAGGATGAAACTTCGTAAGACTATTAACAAAGCCCTTAACTACAACATGTGAAAAGGAAAGTTTGATATCTCGATCTGTGTTTTTCTTACGATGCCCCAAATTCAATGGATCCATCCAGTACCCAAAAAAATTCACTAAAAATCCATTCTTAAACACGTACTTTAGTAAAAAAAAATTATAAAAATATTTTAATACATCAGTAAACATAGAAATAAACAAGCTTTAATTTGATATATTTTAATTTAAAATAACATTAGCCATCTTGGAGATATTGGTCTTCAAACTCACTGGAGACAGAAATTTTTCAACGGATAGTGGGCATCGTAATAATAGCATCCCGGATGATATATCCTATAATACTTATAAGTTTTACTATTCCAATTTTTTATTTCCTGTTTAGGTTTATTAATTATGTCATTAATTGCCTAGTTCCTAGTCATGGCGTATCTATAATAAATTTTTGATCAAATATTTTTCCCTAGAAATTGAAAACTTAAATCTACAGGACTCTATACAAAATTCATATACCTTCATGCATTCATCCTTGAATGAAAATTCATTGTTAAAACTTATAAACTTGTGTTAATGGAAATCGGAAATAACCCATGCCGATTATGGGTGTTCATGCATCGTGCAAACGGGGTGTATTGTCCCAGGTCCTTTTTACGATTCTAAGTTCTATCATGCTTAGGCAGAAATCCATCGATTTTGAAGAGGTGTCACTAATTGGATGAGGAAGAAAAGTATATGTTTTAACTGAAACAGCAGAGATATCGAAATATTATTTGGCCCCCAATACAAATAATAGAAGATAAAAATAAAATAATCAGAACTAAACAAATACCATCTCGAATGGACAAGTTAGTAATAGTATGAAAAATTAGGTAAATGGACCCATGAAATTTCTCTCTGATTAAATGTCTCTCTGCTGTCAAATATGTACTTTTGGACAATGGCTATTATGTGAATACATACACAAACGTGGATATAACGAAGCTCTTATTTGAAAAAAAAATACCTGCAACAAAAAGCAACTCGATAAAGAAGATAGAGATGTAGGAAATTGTGTTCTTTATTTATATCGTCATTCCTTTTTAAAATAATCCTTCACTCCAATCTCAGTTACCTTTATTTCTTGCAGCCAATGCGAGTGATAACTACAGAGGGCGGTATTTTAAATTAAAAAACATTTGTTCGCCATGATTCCCAACGCACATACGGCAGTGCTTACACTTCAAATTATGATTCATCATCTACATATCTCACTTCTCCATTCCACCTAATTATGGAAATATAGTTTCCCTAAATACAATAGCTAGTCAACTTAAATAGGTGAAATAATATTGAGTATTTTGGTTAATATATTAATTTTATTCTCCATACTGGTAACTGAAACAATGGACATTTTTATTGCTCAAGGTGCTTGAGTTGTTAACCTGAGAAAATTGTGCTAGTCCTGCTTTTCATTAAAACAAAGAAATTCCGAAACCGAACTTCAAAAATAGGGGAGGGGGGGACTATATTCAGAGGAATACGGTATTTAAGGATTTGTCAGGCCTGATTAATAGGTGTTTCTGGAAAATATTTAGTATAAACTGTTGAAAGTAGGACTTCTGGGCATTTGGGTCGATGCTGAGAAGCTGCCAAGAGTGTAGTGGCCTTGTAGTTGGTAACTTTTTCTGTCATCATCTATTTTCACCATTTACTACTTTCAACTTCCTTATTTTTAAAATGCAAGTTTAAGGACTGAAAGGTGAAGGCAATTTTAATTAATCCTGTCATTTTTGCTATTTGTCATGATGAAGAGTTGCACTCCTCTGAAGCAACATTAATCATGATCTGCAATCAGCTGATCCATTTCACAAAGCTAAGTCAGCATCACAAAGCAAAATCTACATCAAGGGACTCTGGCAGAGTTGTGGCCTGATGGCTATTCAGGGACCAGCCACAGACACAGTCTGTATCATTAACAGTATATTGTGGGTAATGACTTGGTAATTATAGTTATTTAACTTAGCTTTTTACTTTCTATCAGTAAAACATGTTGACCAGTTTACTTAAATGTCTCAGTAATTAGGAGTGTGTAATTGGATTTTTTTTAATTTCTCAGAATAATATTCTTCTTTACTATTAAGAATGTTTAATAGTGAATTGCATTCTTTTATTTACTTGATTATTATTTCCTGACATTAACATATTTGTATTAGGCACTTAGGTTTTCTGCTAGTAGCACTAATAGCTAGAGGCAGTGGCTGCCTCTTGCTTTTGCCCTGTCTTGTGGAATTCATCAAATTTGTGGTTTATTTCTTTGCATGCAATTGAATGTGTAAACACTCCTGAAAATTAAAATGTGCATAATTGGCTGTTTGCCTACCAATGTAGATGATTTATATTTTCATTTACATAGACTGCTGTGATGAAAAATATCAGTTAGGAACAAGTGGTTTGTGCTCTGAACTCAAAATAATCTATGATATTTGTCTGTGTAATAATGCCTTCTTCATCTAAGTTGCATGCCATCTTCATGTAGATTGTTTTTATTGTCATTTTTTTGCTCTTTATTTGGTCTTGAAATTCAAGAATATTTTATATTATGAGGTTCATAAATTATATCATAACAGTATAATAGCAAGATAGTTTTCGTGGCTAGCTCGTGAGCTTTGAATTAGTTAATAACAGTATGACTTTTCATACTACAGTGGGCTCTTGTTAAAAGGTTCCTTGATAGCACGTTTTCCTTGCATATCCGTTTCCTCAGGTCCAAGTTATAGAACATGTAAATATTTCTAGTCAGCACATTTTGGTTATCTCTTGAGCATGTTTGGAGGAGGACCAAACCAAATTTGTCTAAGGAAAGTAACCATCATATAGCCAATTTGACGATCGATATCTCTCAAGAAGTTTAACTCAAAAAAATTGCTGTATCTTACAAATATATTAAATTAGGTATATTTTGTATGAAAACATTTTTATGAAGAAGTAAATGGGCACCCACAAGCCACACATTTTATCATGATGCTCATTTGTTTTGTGGACATCACTGGACATCATAACTATGTGAGTACGATACTTCATGACGTTAAAAGTAAGACAAGTGGAATTAACAATGGAAAAGCCTGTGGTTAAAATCGAACTATCGATTGAAAAGTCCTACTGTCGATACTACACTCAAGTGTGACCTACCCAGAGTTTACATTGTTCCACATTTCTGCTTGGCTCTGAAATCATAAAAAAAATATCTAATTCAAATAATTTATTTTGGAATGCTAAGTATTATGACCTTTATTGATTCTCATTAGAAGTTTTAAAATGCAGATAAAATGTCCAAGTTGTATATATATGGAGAATTTCAGTTTCGTTAAATGAATAGAAGAACTTTGATGAACAAAGTAAATCATTTGGAGCTTAAAGGACATCATGACAAAACACAACTACCTCTCATATTCTAACAAAATATTTGTTTGTGTTTTCTCCTTTCTGTTTGTGCATTTCACATTGTTAAGACTACAGCCAAAGTTCCACTACCATCCACAACTGCATGGCAATAATTTTCACCGCAAGAACAGGTACCTCGAGGTAAATATATAAAAATCCATTTCCAACATTGAGCATAAGACTAAATTATCTACAAGTTGACATGTTCTGTATGAATATCGCTTCTTTCATTTTTGAGATATTAAGCCTCAAACTTGAGTCTATATACTTTTCTATTGGATAGTATATTACAATTGTGTTGGTCATTATCGTCATGATTGATAATGGGTGGGGATCAATGTAATGCATAGTATGTATTTTCTTGGGAGGCACAATAAGTGTAAATAAAATTTTGTAACAATAAATGAACACAAACTATCTACGGAATAAACTAAAATGAATGGCCAGGATATTGTTCCTCTGAAAGTTGTGTAACTGAAAAATACATCTTCGACTTACCCAGGAACGTCTTTCCTGTTAAGCACATTTTCCTCAATACCACGTTCAGAATATTGGGTTTGTGCATAAAAGTGCTTACGAGAGTCCACTGTATTTATCTTCTTTAATTCCATGACCATAGCCTCATCATTGAGTTTGCATCTTATCATTGTAAGTCAATAATCATTGCTTTGAATCCACCCTCCACTTGATTTGTCTATCAGATATTCTCTTCATATTTACAAAATTATTCTGGCATATTTTTTAAAATTGACATGCAACCTTCATTTGTTCAAGGCCTTTCTTTGCTCTGGCATTATGAACATATAAATTCTATATTTACTGTCAAATGCTGGATTCATATGCCCAAATGGAAGCTTTCTCATAGAATGTTTCACATTGTGGTAGTAATTTATATAGATCTTAGTCTTTTAATGCTTGAAGATGATTCTGAAAACTTAAGCAATAAGATGGAAGAATTGTGAGGAAAATTAGATAGAAACTAGACATATATTTGACATATCTTTTTGACAGCTATACAGGAGGACACTGCAGCTGAGGAATAAGGATCAATGTTCTCATATTTTTTTAGTTCAATTCATGTTTTGGGCAAATGTTGCATTTCACTGTGTGGATATACTGTGACCTTAGAACCGACAAAAAGAGTGCGAACTATCAAGAAATCCACATGTGCACATAGGGGTATGCCCGGAATGTTGTAAATGTACATTTGACTATTGGGTGGAACATTCCGTGGAAAAAATTGTTTTCATTTCATTGCAAATGATAGACATCACGGGCATAAGCTTGTGCACAATCCATGTGCTGTATATTACTCTTAATACTGAGCAACTCCTGTGAAAGCAACTTGTTGCCCTTGTTATTACTGATTTCTTTTTACATGCAAATCATAGGGCAACAAATGGCCCCTGAGTTACCCCTGTTTAAAGTGTCTCGTTATATGGGGCTTCCACTGTAATTTTTTTCCCTTATATTTTATTTAATAATCACAATTACTAAGCTGTTAAGACATATTACTCATCATATATTGTCAATATCATATACTATATATGTTCATTACATCATTTGTTAAGGGCACAGTTTATCAATGGATCTCTAATACTAATATGCTTTTATTTTAATCATAGCGTTCACATCAACTTTTCCCACCACCTTATGAATAGGGTTAAGGAGGTTTGATGAAGTTTCCTTGTGATTGGTTACAGCAATGAATATTTAGTCTTTCTTCCTTATCACTTCATTTGTTGATGTCAGATGATTTATTTTTCCTTTTACATTAAATTATATAATGGCAATGTTTAACACTTGAAATTCTAACATTAGGTTATTTTTAAGTTATTATTTACAAATTAATAATTGCAGGCACTTGAAGTAGACTTCATTGTGATGTTCTTGTGAAAAATGCTAATTGGCTTTCTTGATGTTTTTAGGCCCAGAAATGCTGGAAATTGATCATAATTATGAGCTTTTTGAATTACAGCATTAAACTAGGTTGAAACTTACTAAGATTGTGCATAGATGTTATCTCTGCAGGTAAATGTGCGACAAAGGAAACAAAGTTCATCCGGGCAGCAAGTCAACTGTGCTTAGGCATCCTCTTGTTTTCATGTCCATTCTCAAAAACTAACCTTTTTTGCCTGAATTTTACAGCAGCCAAATTGGCTGCAGCACAGGGAATTACCACCATAGCAACTGGCGGCATGGATGTTGGGGCAAAGGAGGAGGCAATAGCAGGAGCTGTGTCGTCTGGTGCTGATGACGGTGTAGTAGGTGGTGGGGCTGTTGGTGGTGCTGTGGTGAACGGGGTGGCTGGCTCTGGGGAAGATGTAGATGAAAGGATGGAATTGGGTGGGGGGGAGGGTGAGGAAGGTGGGGAGGGCAAGAAAAGGGAGGCAGGGGCAACTGAAGGGGCCGAGAGGGAGGACAAAGGGACATCAAAGGAAGGAACCAAGGAGGGGACACCGACACAACCAAAGGTCCAGGACCGCACCAGGCCAATTTCCAGCACACCTGTTCCTAGAACACCATGGTAAGTGCCTGATCGTTTTTCAAATAGTGGTCTAACATTTAATTTTGTGATCAAGGAGGGTCGAACACACTACTTCACCATTTATGGGGTAATATTTCATTTGATATGTGCATTCATAGCATATTTTGAGTAGGATTGAGAAGAATTAATCACACTCTTGCGATTTTTCATTGGTGTGAACCTTTTGCTTTGCTCTTTTTATAGGGATTAATTTAGCTCTCTTTTCATTTTTGCATACGGATGAATGTACAGTTAAATGTTGATCTTCAAGTTGGAACTTTTAAAAATTATACTCAAATAACTGATTAAAGGCCCTATTTTTTCAGATGTGTAATAATGTTGGCTCTCTCAATTTAATTTTCATCTGATAAAAATTGGAAACCATGGTAGAAGAGATAATAGAATGAAAGAGAGTTCAAAACTTAGTTACAGATTTAAAAAAATAGTTTCCTCATTTTTTTGTGTGCCAAAACTCTATTCACATGCTTCATTTTGACATAAAAAAAGTATTTGTTTATGATCTCTGATTGTCCAGTAGCCATTCAAGTCCCTTCCACAACTTTTGTATGATGGAGCCCAATTTGCAGTACAGTTTAATCTCAAGCTATCGTACCCATAAGGATCGTTTTTCCATGAATAACGTTAACAATGTTAGGTCTCTAATGAAGTTCTAAACAGATTAAGTTATTTATTCCTGTATCCATCGTCCCCCGAAGTATCATTTTACCACACATTATTCCTCTGTTCACCACGGTACTGACATAGCATTTCTTGCTTGCCTCATTTGGAAAATATGAAACTTAGTGCGTATTTATGTTTTAGTTTTGTGTTGCCTTCTCTTTCAGACTAAAATTTTATGACCAGACCAAAAATTGGCAGTGCAGTTATAAAGCCAGTCTTCGCACTTGGCAGTTTTTATCTGTGATTGTGTCATTTCAGATATTCACTTCGTTACAAGGATGAGGATTAGGACAAGGGATTGCGTAGTGTGAGATTTTCTGACTACAATTTAGGATATGTTGGATTTCATATCTTACTGTGTAATTTGATTGTTGATCACACACATCTGAAAACATTCCACAGCATGGTTATAAAATATGAAAGATTGGTCTGTCTAGAAAAATAACAAACTGATAATTTTGGCAATGTCTTTGGAAAAAAAACATTGATATGAAATTCGATATTATGAACTGCTGATTTTTTGGTCTCATGAACTTTGTACCTCCCAATAGTGGGCATTTTAGGGACCGGAAAATTGTTCTGTATTGAGAGGCGTCTGTTATTTAGAGACGGCTGGAATTAAGTAAGGTTTTTCCATGCAGTAACTATGACTAATTAAAATATGAAGGCAGTTAATATGTTGCATTAAACTTAAAATTTTGAAAAAAAAAATCCTTCCAATGGAAAAATTATGTAAAAAATCCATTTTGTATTTGTTATCCATAGAGCAACTGTTGGCATCATCGTAATCAAAACAAAATTCAAAAACCTGGCCCCTAGAAAAGAGATAAGTAGCAGAGTAGTAAGCAGTGAGTGGAAAGGGAATAGGCAGGAAAATGAACTTGTAGACAGACAAGAGTTTTCTCCATAATTGCTAAGAAAAAGTTTTACCTGGGTAAGTACCTTAGGTATGCATACTTGCTTAAAGAAATGGGGTTTTATGTCCAGGGGAAGAGAAATGTTCACACGATAGCTGGCAGTGTATGTCTGTTAATGGAGGTAATTGAAGAAATAAATGGTCCTCTCTGTGGTCTGCGTAAGTTTTTAAGTGTGTTCGCTATTTGGATCTGTTAGTTCTATAGGCCTCCATGTTCTCCTGCCGGGGATTGAAAAACTGTCCATTTTTAGGTGGTGTTCGCTATTCGGCAGTGTCCGTTAAGAGAGGTTTGACTGTGTTAACAAGTGTCTACTGTATTCTTAATTTTATGCTTTAGATTTTTTAGTCTGTTTATTCCTTAAAGCGTATGAAATTCTTGATGAGCAGGCACTGTTCTCAAGACCCTTATTTCATATTTTGCTGCAATTTTCTGAGCCTGCTTATGTTTTACTTAAGGTGTGTAGTGTGGACTGGTGATGGGCGAGTCTTCTTCTACAACCCTTCATCGCGGACATCAGTGTGGGAGCGACCGGAGGAGCTTGCTGGACGACCAGATGTGGACAAGATGGTGGCCACCCCTCCAGAGGCAGTGGCAGCAGCGGCAGCAGCAGCATCGTCTGCAACAGGAGGGTCTTCCCAAAGTGGGACTGCAGCAAATGCTTCAACTAACAACAATGCCAGCCAGAGTGGGGGAGGAGCAACCTCAGGGGGAGCCACTGCAGGTACCACAACCAGTGTGGTGGCTGAGAAAAAAATTGACGATAGCAGTGATGAGGAACCTCCTCTGAAAAAGATAAAACGGGAGGATGGGGAAGCCAAAGGTATTTACAACTTTTTATGAATCTTAATCTAATTAATCTAAATGCATTGTTAACAGTTTGTTATCTGTGTATGTTGATGTGCAGGAATTTACATTTTAGGTTAAAATATTAACAGGTCATTTTGATTGTGGAATCTTACAGATCAGTAAGAGACAATAGTTAAATAGAAGTTAATATGAATACTAATACAGACACAGAAAGATGTACATAAAAAGAATATGAACATAAGGAAATTTTTTCTCTGAACAAGTTTAAGTGATTTTCAATGGACTAAATTTCTTCCTTTCCAGAAAGTATTGATTATTCCCCTTTTTATCTTTATTGGCAGTTTTTCGTGCATCTTAGATCCAGCATAAGTGGGGAACTAGCCTGAAGATTTAACAAAAGAGTGCTAGTTCCTTAGTTCACCTTTTTTTTGTGTGTAAATTTTATGCGGTCACCATTAAGTTTCAAACGATATAAATTCCTGCCAGACTGAACTCTTGTTATTGTGATGAGTTACACAGCATGTTTATTGTTTGTGTGTTAAAATCTATGCCAGAAATAAAGACTGAGAAAGCTTTGTTAACAAGAAAATGTGTTTATTTTCTTCTGCATTGAAAAAAGTCTTATAATTTTGGTGTGGATGTACACCCATTCACAATATAATGTTACTACTTCGGAGGCCGATTTTTTTCTAAGTCCCAAGTTGAATAAGATTTGACAACAGTGCAGCTCTGTCCCTTTAAATGCCACAACCACGCAAGTCCTGCAAGACTGGGGCACGGCCCTCTTAAGAGAGCCCCTTGCCATGGTTTGTGGTGAGACCCTTCCTCAATGACCTGGGGGGTTATGATAGGAATTTTTGGTTGGAGGGGGAGAGAGCCTAAAGGGTGCCCTGTGGCAATTAGTCGGCTCCAAGGAGTGAGGCCTCCCGGAAAAAAGCCTTTTCGATTGCTGCTCGGAGTGACTCCCGTGAAGATAGGTCGTGTACGTTTCCATGACTACGGCTCTTGAGAGAGTGACAACCCAAATCTAAATACAGTTCGAAGTGAAAGTTGTCATTAAAACCGTCGATATTTCTTAGTCTATGACATTTCCAAAACGTTCCAAAATACTCAGTTATTGACTTTATTTAGTCATAGGAAATAATTTGATCTTACAATATTAATGACACAGATGATTATTGTTATCAAAATTAATTTATCTGTTTATGATCGATGATATTTTTGAATTATCAGTGAATTTTATTTGATTGCGCGATGAGCTCGAAAAAATGCGCTTGTATAGTAAATGGCAAAAATATTTATGCTACAGCTGATACCTGTAGATTTCAACAAGAATAGAGAAGACGTATTGAACGTCATTATGAAATATAAGTATTAAGTTTCAAGTTCACGTAGGTAATGTGTGGGGAAAAATTATTGCGGAAATATTTAGAATTTCTTTCAAATTACAAACAATCCTCGCACTCACATACTTGTATGGTTATTTCTTAGAATGAATACTCATCAGCAATTCATACCGTACAGTATATGCTATTTTAATTATAAAAAAACTCAAATATAAGTATCAAGGAGATTATTAGGAATACGTTGAACGTCTCAAAAATACTCGTAGATGCATTGGTCAAAACTATGGGTAGGTTTTCATATTTGAAGGCCCTGGTTTGAGTCCCGGCAGTCCTTACTTGAAAACTGTGTGTCGCAAAGAGCAGGGAAAAATAATCGCCCTGTACTCAAAGGTCACGTTTTCTAGTAGGCACTTCATCGTTCGTCCTCCTTTCGACCCACTTTAATTTTTCCATCCTTCTCCACACGCACATTTCAAAAGCCCTGAGTATTTTCATCTTCTTTCCATAAAGCCTATTTTTAACCGCCATATAGTGCCACGCTCCATATCAAACTTTTCACTAGTATTTTCTTTACTTCCCTAGTTAATGCCCCTGTCAATAGTTTACATCAATGAGTAAAAGCTTATCTTGCCAATACGATGTTCCTTCTGACATAAATGCTGCTATACCCCCTTTTCTCCAATACACTATTAGATAGCAGACGGTATAAATATGAAGAAATGAAGAGGCTGCATAAAGTCAAACCTTGCTTCAAATAGCACACAGAACAGCAAATTTGGAGATCCATTGTTCTAATCCCGCATGAGTCAAGTTTTTATCTGTTGTGATCAGGCTTGCTTCTATTTTCACCACCTGCTTACTGTTCGGGGTTGTAGGTGTCACAAAACGTGTCGGGAATGTTTCTGTGGGTGAAAAAATATGCCGACCAACTTCCGAACGCATTGGAATTATTTCCGAGAGTAGGGTATCGGCAAAGTGCTCAACAGCCACTCTTCTCCCTTCTCTGTTTAGGCTACTCTCTTTAGGAAAGAGTAATGTAATGAGGCTGGGAAAACCTAGAGACTTCTTTGTAAGAAGCTTGCCCTACGTAGGCCACAACTTTTGATTATCAGAAATAAATGGCTTTTGAATAAAGTTCCAGGAATTCTTACTCAAGCATTACAAAAACAGAAGATCATATTAACAGCTGATCTAATTTCATTTAGATGTGATAATGAGCAGCTGAAGCAGTGATCAATTGAAAAAAACGACTGGAATATTAATCCTATGATTTTGTGTTTATACCTTCCTCACTTGATGAGATGAATGTCAGATAAATCAGAGAGAATTGGTGACTTAGTGATCAATAATGTAAGCCTTTAGAAGTAATAAGGTTGCAGGATATAAAATGCCTAGCAGGACATTGAACTATTTTAAGGCCTTTATCTGTGGAAATGCTACGACAATTCAGCACGTTATTCATTAACCTCGGATAATCGTCGACTTGTCACAGAACTCCACAGTGACATGGACATAAATTTGGGCATTTTTGGTTTAGGTAGAGAAAGCGAGTGTAATTATCGATGATATTACTACTAGAAATGTGGTGAGCAGCACTTGGAACTTATCTCATGCTCTTCTCCCAATCTGTGGCCACAGGAACCTATGCGGCTTGGGCGACTCGTATTCTGGCAGAAATTACGGAGAAGGTGGTTTCCCCAAGCTGTTCAATTGAGAAAGGGCGAAAAGGGCAATAATTGTTCGAGGGAAAGGTACCCCTAGTAAAAGGCAAGAGCTCTGGGCATTTAAACTCTCCGCACCAAGGGACAGTGTTGTCAAATCTCCTTCAAAAATCAGCCTCCTGATTTACCTGAAAGACTTAGAAAAAATCGACCTCCGAAGTGGTAACATTTTATTGTGGACGGGTGAATAAGTCAATTCAATAGTTCATAGGTTGAGAATTTTTTTATTGAACAAGTTGACTGAATAAATTTTTGGCTGTTGTTGGAAAATAATTGGATGACTGAGTTCAATTTTTTTAGCTTATTTTTTTATGATGAATATTTCATTGTGCCTGTAAATAATATTGTGGTCATGTTGGAGTAGATCAAAGAAGGTATTGGATTCACTTCAATCAAATTAGAGACATGAGAATGCAGTTCTTTATGTATTTGAACTATAAACCTTGTTATCTTCAGAGTTCAATGTGCTTCTATTCTTGCATATGTCATGATTTTAATGCGTGTCGATGTCATTTGCTGCAAAATTATGTTGAGTGACCTTGCTGATTTATTAGTATGCTACTAATTTTTCTCCTCATTAGTATAATAATAGTAGGCATCATTGGAAGGACTGGTTAGCATCTATAAGTAGTTTATTTGAGAAAGATCAGTCAGATTTTGTACTTCTAAGGGGGAATCATGGAAGAGTCACAGATTACAGTAATATTTTTGGAGTGTGTAGTAAGAGGTCAGAATGAAAATTATGTGCGTGGCAATGTTAAAATTTTAGTAAGTTTTATTCTTGGATGATAGGAGGGATCATAATTCTTGGGATTACATTTGGTTTATATCTTTGTGAGAGGTAAATAGGCCACTTCCTGATTTTGCACTCTAGAACCAAATAATGTTGCTCCTAAAGCTGTTTGAAATTTTGATTTGAATTTCACGCCAAAAATGCATTCCTCAGATGATGAATTGTTGATGATGTGAAAAGTATATGACATCACTGTTGCTTGCCTAAGGAGTGCATTTGTGGGTTTGGTTATATGACAATGAAGTGGGTAGGGTGATCAACCCTTTGAGTGCCATGCAGTATTACTTAATTTTGTGCTAAAATTGCCAGGCTCTTTTACAGAAAATTATCACCAGAAAGAAAATGACAATATATAATTAAGCATAAAAATTTGAAAATAAATTCAATGTGCGAAAAAGTTAAATAGAATGTAACCTGAGGTTTGTAAAAATAGAGTAATAAACTAAAGCATAAAATTATGAATCACTTAATTTTTATTTACATTTATAGCTTTCGAAAAAAGAGTCACTCAGAGCTACACCGGCATTTTAAGGAAAATTTTCCAACGCCACCCACGGCAACGTTGGCACTTAAAGGGTTAAATTGGGTAGCGTTGTCCGTATGGGTGAAAATGAGTGCCAGAAAAACGTATGTGTATGGTTGTGTGCTGAGTTGTAAATCTAGATTGCTTTAAGCATCACAAAAGTATTGTTTTTGAGACAGCTGATAAACTCCTTGTAATGGCCCCAAAGCTACTGTGAAACATCAAAATTACTGTGTTCCTCTGCAACAATTTGTTTACTCACTTGAGCTGCCTTTTCAAGACTGTTTGTTCTACATCCTGCAATCATCATCATTCCCCACGTCACAATGGAGCCAGCCAATAGAAATACATTTTGCTGAGTGGATGTGGGAACAGCTCCATGCTGAAATTCATGGCTGTATATTTCCCGTAAATTTGGATAAAAAGAACCATTCCCAATTGTTTCAAAGTATTCAAATCCGATTTATATATTTTAGTGATCCCTCCCACTTGCAACATTGATTGTGTGTTGCTCACTTTTCACCTTTAAATTGAGCCTGAGAAGAGTACCCTCAGTACCCCCTCTTATTGTGTAAGATATCACTTGAATTTTAAGTGCAGGGTTAGCAGTTGCAAATATTCACGATGACATTATTTTAAATTTGACAGTCTACTGGTGTTTTGCGTACTGGTCTTCGATATGATGACTTATGCCTCCATTGGGTTGGTTCAATAGATTTTATATCTACTTCCATTTAAATGTTCTGGGTTGCTGTGTTATGAAACAGAATCATATATTGAATCCAACATGTTAAAGATACAAATTTATCTTTTGTCATCAATTGTGGCATTTTTATTGCAATTAATATTTTGATATCATATTCTCATGCATTTTTTGTTGAAATGGAAAGGAATTTTGTAGTTCGTCAACACCTATTTATGAATTATGTTTTTTAAATTTAAATTTTAAATCTTGGCCTATATTTATTGTGCAGAAAATCCTAACGGAGTCTAGTTTCTCAGCGAGGCTGAAGTTTTTTTGACTATCCAATTTTTAAAAATCATTCTGAATATTTTGGAATTGAAGTTCAAAGACCTTTAGATTGAGTAATGTTGTGATCTGGGATAAAATAGTATTTTTAGTAGCAGCAAGTTATTTTTAAAGGCAGTTAAGATTGACTTGGAAGAATGATCTGGAACTCCTTATTTCTTGAGCAGTTTTTAATAACTCAAATTCAGGAAGTTTAAGAACGTATAGCATTTAAGCAAACTAGGGAAATAAGTTTTATTCTTAGTATACAATTAGACTTCCATCTAAGGTTCTATTTCCATAGTTATTTTAAGTCTCGATTATTGAATACTGGCTAGTATTCGAGGCATTCAAGTATTTGCGAGTAGTATTTGGACATTGTAGTATTGATAGGTAAGTAAGCACCACTGACACTGGGTGCTGCAATTGTATGTTAAGGACCGATGATACGATATGTACACTGATACCCACAGTAATCTTACTGCCGTAATAAATAAACGGATGTTGACTATGCAGAATACACATAAACACAACAAGAGAGCAGATCTTTACACAGCAAACCCTGAGTAAGCCTGAGCCTACAGGAGAAGGAATTTACTCTCCTGCACTGCTATCAGTGTGCCTCAAAACCACATGATGCGCTTCAAGCTCCTCCTTCCAGCTGGCCCCTCCTATCCACACACCAACTCATTGGAAATGGACCATAGGATTTTGGATGACACCTTGGTAGAATTCACTTAACGATTCCTAATGAATTATGCTAGAAAGCAATTTCAGCTCCATTTTGATTGTAACATGAGCTCATACATAGTTGACCATCCCCCAAAGGGGTAGGAGGGGCTATTTGGAAAAATGCAGAATTATTCCTTGTTGTTATAAATGGTTGTTTAGCAAGAAAGAAAAGCTTTGTCATTGAATGATAACGATAACATTTTTGTGCATGGTGATGACCATTTCATTTATCGGTAGGTTCAGTGAAATTAACTGAAATACGATAGTGTGCCTTAAATGTGTACAGTGACAAAGAAAGAGCATGAATTAATTCACTTTTACAATCTATAGGGTCAAAAATACATAGGCACAATCCGGATTTCAGTGCATAGGCATCATCATCAGGTGCATTAATGACAAAAGTAAACAATTATTGTGTACTTATATACTTAAGGTTGAAAGAGGGGGGGGTTCAAGGTATGTTGAGCTGGTGTAGGAGGTCTAAGATCTTCGGGTGTTCAAGACGTTGTTAATTTTTGCAATTTTGAATGCTTTATTGTACAGTCCTAATAATACTATCGAAGCAGTCTTTGAAATGTGATAATTTGTTGCACTGTAGTAGCTGGAATCTTAAGAAACAGGAGAATTTCTAAGTGACAAGGATGTCTGGATTATTTATTGGTGCATTGTTGTGGCATCTTTGAGAATTGGATGCTGGTTTCATAATTTTATTTTGACTTGGAATTTTTCTTTCCATATTCCTGTTAAGACATTTTAAGTTGTGTTAGAATATGATCACTCTAATGGCTATTGACATAATTATTAATGCCACATCTTAAATTTATGTTGGAATTCACAGAAGATGCGAGCAGTGAGGATGGACAGACATCTGGTGGTGGAACTCCAGGGTCCAAAGGTGGTGATAAAAAACAAATTGATATAGGTAAGGAGGCAGCCATTGAAGCAGAGGTGCGCGCAGCACGTGAGCGAGCGGTGGTCCCTCTGGAAACCCGTGTCAAGCAGTTTCGTGATATGTTGGCTGAAAAAGAAGTAAGTTCAAGTTGAAAAAGAAGTTGATGTAATTTAAGCTAATATCTCTTGGATTCATTCTTTAAATATATTGAGGAGCCTCTACCATTTTTGTGTATCTCTATAATGTAGTCTTTGCATTTTGTCTCATAATTTTCATCTCTTTTCTATAATCCTATCTTCCCCATGCATTCTTTTGAGAGTCAGCTTTAATAATGCCTATGGTTGTCAAAAACAGCAAAATTTGGGCCAATATCTGTATAGTTTATGAAATCTGTCAATATTTGGAACAAAACTGTATTTCTTGACAAGAATTTAATTATTTACGGTATTTCTTTCCTTACTTCAAGTTCAAGTCTGGTGATAGTGAGCTAATAAGAAATAATTTAATGTTTGAAAAGGAAATAATAATGCTGGAAGCTGAAAAACCCTTTTAACTCTGTATTCTTATGGGAAAGTGTGTGTAAAGTTAAACCTGGGGTTATAAGGTGAATAAAGAGTAGTTTATATTATGTTGGTTGATGATATTTGCAAAGTTTGTGCAACCCATGTTTCTAAAAAAAATTGAGTGTTGTATTGCACAAATACATTGCTAAAAACATAATGATTTTGGGTTTATCTTTTTTATAATATAGAATAAATGGGAAAATATTGTATTGTGGAAATTATATAGACAGTAATATCATTAGAAGTGTCATATTTGTAGATATTTTTGTGGTCAAATTGAAAAATTATAAAAACATTCGTGTGCGGGAGACAATGGTGAATGATAAATGAAGAAGTGTTGATTTGATGTTGAGGAACAGAAGGAATTGTAAAAACTTGAAGGGGGTAGCTATAGAATATCAAATATGTACTGTTGGGCCTCATTAGTTCTTTTGTAATCTAATTTAGAAATGTGATTTATTTGTGATTTTCCCCTTGATGACCTATTTCCTTTGTGTGTAAGTGTCCTAGATGTATTTGGAAATAAATAATTAAATGCTAATGTGTTAAGTATATTATTAATGTATTATTTTGCTTAGGTTTCAGCATTCAGTACATGGGAAAAGGAATTGCACAAAATTGTTTTTGACAACCGATATTTATTGCTGACTTCCAAGGAACGGAAACAAGTATTCGAAAAGTATGTAAAGGAAAGAGCTGAAGAGGAACGAAGGGAGAAACGAAATAAAATGCGTGAGCGGAAGGATGAATTTCGTCGATTGATGGAAGATGCCAACCTTCATGGAAAGTAAGTGACTATTTATTGATAAGTTTTTACTTTCAAGCATTCTTCGGAGATGAGTTTAAATCCATTGACATAATGCTGAAATACTTTTGAAAAGGTCAAGAGCAGTTATAGTTTGTTTTTCAACCAAATACTGTGTCATAATTTACATTGTAATGTCTGATATAGACTTAAACCCTTATTCATTGATGTAAGTTGTTGTAGTGGTAAGGAGTATTTATGAAAGAATGCTTCTTCTAGGTCCTCCTTTAGCGATTTTGCTCAGAAATATGGAAAGGACGAGCGATTTAAGAACATTGAAAAGATGAGGGAGAGGGAAAGCCTGTTCAACGAGTACCTGCTTGAGGTCAGAAAGAGGGAGAAGGAAGAGAAAGTGGTAAAGAGAGAACAGGTACGGAACTTTATTATCATATTCTTGATTTTGGTCCCTGAGATGGGAATTGGGGTTGACAGTTTGTAAAGACGCTAATCAAGCCTCATCTTCCTATAAAACATTATAGTTATGATTTCTGAAGCATATCTGTCCTGGTTGAGCCTTATTGGTTTTGCATTACTGGTCTATAAATATCTGGAGTATTATTTGATGATGGTAGCTGTTTACTGTTTGATTGATGCTGCTCTTTTATTTAAACTGGGCTTCAATTCATTGAATTAAATTCTTGAAATAAATTTCTGTATCAAAAGGGGCTTCTTAAAGTTAAACATATTCTTCTACTAAAAGGCCCTTCAGCTTCACATTGTTACTGCACATTGATTACCTAAATTTTATGGATTCAGTTAAATTGTGTGTTAAATCAAACTCAAAATTGTGTCTTTTTGCTTATTAGACTGCCTGTTTCTATTGTTATAGAAATTGATTACATTTAGTGGTAGTTGTAGATAGAGAATTCATTGCACATTGCACATTTTCAAATCCTAGCTTTGAGTCATTGTGGAATGTTTTGTGTTCATTATTCTTTTAATAGCATTCTTCATTGTCTTCTGTCAATGGGGATGCTGCATGAAACCCTAATGATGTTGAACAATGTGTAATTTACATTCAAAAATGCAGTGAACAGTATGAATAGAACTTTTTATCTGCTCATATGAATATTATCTGTTGAGTATATCTCAAACTTGGTGTCAATTTATATAAAGCCATTTTTCAGAATTATTTGATTCGCTGTTGTTGGGACTGTAATTTCAGACGTTGTTGACTTGAGCCAAACAATAATTCTAAAAGTATTTGTTGGTGATGTATACTGTTTTTCATGCTTAATTAATCAATGTTTTCTCTACTGAAGTTTAGCAGTTTTTGTCAAGAATGTCATGCAGCATAACAATCTTCAGATACAATGGCTTGTATTTAGGCCAGTATGTGTGCATTATGTAAGGAGTTTTGTATATGATTATATATCCACGTAAGTGTATCTGTAGTGCTTCATCTTTTTCTTAGGATTAGGTGTATTTGAAACATTCTGGAAAGTATTACCTAAACATAAGTTGAAGATATTTATATTTATGTATGCTCAGCTAGATAAGTTTTAACTTAGCTTGAAGTGAAACTTATTTGTACTATTTAAGTAGACTATTTGCAGTGAAACCACCTTATTACTTGGGGAGAGTAAGGAGATTGTTGCATATGTCCCAGAATATTCACACTTTTTTATTGTACAGACATGTCAATTTAATTTCATGGTGCTTGCATATCATATTGCGTTCATGTAAGATGGAAATCCTTTCAGTCAAGCTTGCACTGTTGTTCTACTGAATCTTTTACTGCTACCCTAAATGCCTCTATACTAAAGTGATGAATTTTCAACAACAAATTATTTCTTTTCACTTGGAAGTAGGGAGTTAAATGGATTTATCTGTGAAAATGGATTTATCTCTCATTGAATATTAACTGATTCCCATATACTGATAAAGACTCTATCTATCTATATAGATGAAACAAGTCCCAATAAAAAGCTACAATGACTTAGAGTTGATATAATGGTATGGATTTTTCTTTGGGCAGCCTCCTGTGGGTGTTTCAAGTTTTCACTTCCTTAATTTGTCTCCTGAGAACAATCCAATAAAAATAATATGAGTATATTAGTCTTCTTTTCCATCCCTTAAGTGTTAAAACTAGGGTTGGGGCAGGGATTCGAGATTTGATCGAATCCAAGGTTACAATATTCAATCGAAGCAATGGATTAAGGATTTTAATGCCAGTCGTGCGGATTCTATGTACCAGTTGCAGAGAATCATAGTATGTCTTCGACTTACACAGATCCAAGTTACACGGATCCGGAGTTACGTGGATGTTCAGTTAGGCCAGTGACATGCTTGCGTTTCTCCGTGTATCTGTTGCCGTGACAGATTCAACCACGTGATGGCCCGTGACTCATTGCCGAGGGCGCAAGAGTTGACGCCAAACTACCGGTGTTTGGAATGCCAACTCTAGTTTAAGGCATTACATAATTCGATAGGTGATATTTGATCATCGTGATGGTGAAAAAGTCTGATGTGATCAGGCATCTACATCTTTTTTCAGCGTAGTTGGGACCTTGCCTGTACCTGGCAAACATTTTCAATTTGTAGAGGAGGGTTGTGTCTAAAACATATAAAAAAAATGAGTAAAATAGAAGGTGTAGGTGGATTGTCGTAATTCAGTTTGAAACTTTAAATTGTTATAAACTTTATAAAATTGTTTATATTTCACAATATAATACCTTTTTATATTTGTCCAATTCAAGTTCTTTAAAATAAGCCCTTAATCACGTCTCTAGCTTTAATAGTCTTGGAGTTATGTCATAAAACATATAGTAACTTTTGCAAAATTCAAAATTTTCAACATTGCAATAAATCGGAAATGGTTGTGTGTTTTGCAAAACGGCTTTGGGGTTTTCATTTTCTTATCAAATGGAGCCATTATGCCAAATTTGGTCAAAATCGGAGACCCTAAGGGCAATCATCTGGTTGATTTGACATGGAATGACCCAAATGTTTTCTTAATACATATAACCTTTTCAATCAGATGCTTAGCTATCAATATCAGTAATATTTAAAATGTAGTCGTGTTTCTTTTTAAGTTGAGCAGAAAGCAAATTAGGCTTTTTATATTATTTTTAATGGCTATAGAGTAACCATATTTATATCAATGGAGAAGTAATAAAAATTGTGCAAAAATGAACTGATCAATTCTAATATACAGATTTTTAAAGAATGCTATTTATTTCACTCCATATATGGCACACACTAATTGCATGTTTCTGCACATCTGATCTTAGGTTTATCAGTTACTGTGTATCATGTATCATCTGTACCACATTAAAAAAAGTCTTGGAAAATCTGCAACTTTATTTGGTACCAGGATTATTTATCAGAAGTAAATACCATGGGGGTGTTGCTTGGTTCATCATCATCAACAGCCAAAATCCTAGGATTGGTTTTAAGCAGCTGTCCACTCGATTCTTCTATTGGCTAACCTCTTCATATCAACATAATTTTTCTCTTTTACATCCTTCACAACGTTCTCCATACATCTCATACGAGGCCTGCCTTTTTTATTCTTTCCATTTACTCTTTCTTCGGCTGTTTTCTTCAATAGGCCATTAAGACACGGCCGATTAAATTGTCCCATCTTCTTTTTAGTGTTTTCAGTTGACATCTCTTTTCTTTCACTCCTCTTAAGCCTTCTTTGTTTGTCTTGGTTTGTTTCGCTTGCATTTTTTGGCTTGTCAATGCTCTGTTATTAATGTGATAATTAATTTTCATAATTCTTGGCTACTTTTACCATAAATAGGCTCCCTTAAAGTTTATTTGATGGCTGAGCTGAGATGGCTTTGCTGTTTCAGCACCTAAATGAGGCAGTTCATTATTGTAATGAGAAAGATACTAACTATCAAATTTGAATCTAACCCTTCAACGTCAAACGTGCCATTATTGTCTTGTAGGTGACCTTCAATGTTGAAAGTTACATTTCTGGCTCCTCTGTTTCAAGTGTCCCTTAATATGTCATATGCGTTATTTTGTGGCCAGGGTTGAAATATTTTATATGCTCTTCATTACACTTTTGACCTGTTGTACAAGGTACTAGAGCTGTCATGGAGACAAAAACAAAATGGTGGAAATGATTCTTGTCAAACCCTAATTGTGGAAATGAGTATGTGAGTAGTTTTTGCTCTCTTGCCAAATCCCTAGGGAGATTCTATGAGTATGAGTTCATGCAGAGCTAAGGTCTTACCCACTATTTCTTCTTTACCACTCACTGCTCAATGTATAGTTTTTCGAGTATATTTTTGTTTCCTACTGGTTTCTAATCCTCTGGATACAGTGTGTTTCCAATGGGCCTGTTACTTCTTGTCAGTACTTGGCATTTATTTCTTCAGGTAATTATTTGTTTGAAATTCCTTAGGTTAGGGTAGCATGTATGTTCTGTCAACAATCATTACTAAATTTTTTTGGAAGCCTTGATTTAGCACTTTTCGTTTGCTCATACTCAAAGGCTTATGAGTTAGAAAGTGAGATGGAGGAAGGCCAGAGAGAAATTTTTTCTTCCTAAACTACACAAACAGTAGTATTGACAGCATAATTGATGATAATTAAGACTCACAGTGGCAAATAATTACTATTGGCATGCTCAATGAAAACTAGGGTGTCTATTACTTTATTACTAAGAGCACTAAGGCAGTAGACTATGTTATAGTATTGTTATTCCAAAAATTGGCAAACAATTTGACATCAAAAATCACAAATTGTGTGACGAGACTGGCTATCCCTATGTTATGAACTTGTACTGTTGGCTCAGCTAAATTTACTTAGAGAAGGTTATTCGTGTGATGAGATTAGAAAATCATGCAGGCTGGCTGTACTTATGGATTATAGTCAACATGAAATATGTGGATAAGAGACTCCGAATGGCTATGAGTTATAATGAAAGGTGACTCATGTAGAAGTGGATGCAGTGTATTTTCCTCCTAATTGTGTGTCAATAATACAACCAATGGATCAGGCCATTCTCTGTTCCTTCAGTCACATTCCATTTTCACATTCCATGCTGAGTGCATGTAAAGTATAGAATCTCAGGTATTAAAATAAAAAACTCCAGCTTAAAAGATACATTATAGAGAGTAGCAATGGCATACTCTAGTGTAACCCAAGATATTTTGGCTAATGGATAGCATCAGTTGTGGGCCTTCACTAGATCTGTAGATAGTGAATATGGTGTCACTCTTTATTTTGGAGGTTTTTCTATTTCACTTGAAAACATAGTTGTGGCTAATTTGCTAAACTATGTGAAAAGATTAGAATGCGAAGAAGCAAATATGTTAGATAAAGAGGCTATTCAGGAATGTTTAAATGTAGTCAGTGATGTTCTTGTTAATCTCCTGCTCACAGACAGTGAAATAATGAAAATGGTTATGTTTCCCAATGCATATGAAGACAAGGATGATTCCCTAGATGAAGCGGAAAATGATAGGGAAGTAATTCAATTGGAAATTGCATTGGTTATACCAAAGAACTGATTTAGGGTTTAGAAAAAAGTTTTGTTTCCTAGCAGTGTAAAATGGGACTGTATAGAATAGAAGAGGTTTTGCTACAAAATAGAAATGAGTGCACGAAACAATTAAATTTGCATGACATGTTTAGAAAAAAATAATAGTATTGTAGACGAAAGTGATAATTTTGCTGTGGGTGTTCAGCTTCTAGCAAAAGTGTAGCTATATACTTAAAAAGAGATTTTTATTGGTCATATTTTGTTGTAAATAATGATGAAAGGTTCCTTAAACAATCAAAATGTGCCTATTGTAATAATTTCCAAATAATAATGGTCTTAATAGACATGATTGTTTTATTTGAAAGTTACAATTGTTACAATTGTAACTTTCAAATTTGTTACATTTGAAAGTGTTACGATTTATTTTGACAAGGGCTCTAAATCCAGAAAATTCCAAAATCCAGAAATCATATGGTCCCAAGCTTTCCGGCAATGAGGTTCTGTACTGTAATAGCTAATTCTGTCCCTGACCATTAGGGCTAGAATAACATGTAGCTCCTTAGTTCTTGCTTAAAATTTTAATAACCATGTCAGCTGGTGTGATTCAATTCTCACCAGCAAATGTGTCTGAGCATTGTGGAAACGAATTTTAAATGGCCAGTAAATAGACTTAAACCAGATCTCAGTATAATATTATAACAGAAAAGTTTCGTGCATGAGGGCAGGAGTATGGTTATTTGGTGAATATAGAACCAGCTCTCTGTGCTATATAAAATGATTGTTATTGAAATTTGTTTGCACTGTTTTTCGGAAATCTTACAATTCTGTTTTACCCTTATTTTAGTTTAAAATTAAGAGAAGGTGTCACCTTAGAAGGAAATTTTATTTAAACTTCCCATTCCACAAGTATCCAGTTACGTCCTCTAAAATTTTTCCTGTATTAAAAAGCCATTACTGAATCCATAGGCCTAATTATGATCCTCTTAGAAAAAGCAATCAAAAGATTTGTTGCTAATACTAGGTTGCCAATAGTTGTTCTTCACGTACACTTCTTTATTTTTCATCTTCACTTATAGATTTTGGTCTTAAGTTCCTAAAATCTGCACGAGGAGTTGGCTTAATCATCATTTTGTTTCATTTTTGCCATTTTTTTGTTGTTTATGTTGATACTAATGTAGTTTTAGAAATTCAGTGTGCAATGTTTTATGCCAGTATTAATGATTGGTGTCTTCAACCTGTTCGATCCACTGTTGTCTCCTTATCAAAATAATTCCATTTTGTAATGGGAAAGGAAGCATACTTCTAAAAATAGGATTAGTGATAAGTTATTTGTTTTCTAACCAATGTTATTTAGGATTGCTGTTTTCATGTTTGATTTAATAAACTAGTTTTAAGTTGCCTTTAAATTTACATAAATGCTAATTCATGAATAGGTATTATAGGAAATGCTGTAGATTTTGTTTATTGATATTAGTCCTATTCTGGGTGTTCAATTATTATTATTGTTTTACTAAAAATGGGTAGTGTTTTATGGTTATAATGAAATTGTTTTATTGGTAATCGAATTCAATTTTTTTGTTATGTATATTTTTTCCACTAATGAGTCATCATGAAAGCAAAGCTGGTCTGATTCTAATTTCCACAATGTCTGGAAAATACTAATGGTCTTATCACCATTTTTATGGAAATAATTTTACTTTCTAAACATGAGATTTTGGTTCATCCAGAGTGTGGAAATAGGAAATCCATTGGTTAAATTCAGCCTGAGGTACCAGGTGCACACTACTGCACCATTTTGCTACAAGCTTTTATTTCATATTTTGAGAAGTAAGCATTATTTTTTTCATTCCTCTATTGTCATTCTCCTTGGAGAGCATTAAATCCTCTGATTGAAACATGATTTTTATGGAAAAAATGAGTCTCTAGTTTACAGTAGGCATCAGGTCATATCTAATCTACATGCTAATAGTCACTGTTACTGTTTTCACTCCTTCACTTCTACTCTTTCATGTTGGTTAGTGTTATGCTTCTAAATTGAAATTATGCACTTACTGCATTGAATTCTGTTATAGGTTTTATGAGTCATTGGACTGGAAACCAATTTGAAACAGTCTCATTTTTTGTCTGATTTGTCTGATTCATTCATATCAATTGCATCCCAGTTAAGCTCTTAGGTACAAATTTAAGTGTCCACATCACATTCTAATTTGCAAGATTTTATTTTTTTCTGTCATTTTCTTTGATATGAATATGTGCTTGGGGATGGGGCAGGGAAAGGCTACAGTGATTTGTGATGGCTGTGCACCTTCCAATGTATGGACCAATCATTCACTGAGTACATAAGTGAGAATCTCATCCATAGTTGAACACCTAATTAGATGGTGATGTTTAACTAAGCTCAACTAAATCAAAGGGGGGAATGTAAAGCTTTGAATCTCATTGGAAGAATTAATATATATGTAAAAGGTAGTCCAGCTGTTTGACAAGATTGACATTAAGGCAAAATTGAATCATGTTTTTACTTCATTTGTGTTATACTATTAAACCCATCCTTACTTCAAATGCATGCTAGGGTAGAATTAGCTCTTGAATTCTAAGAAATTGAGACATTCTATCCTGAAGTAAAGTACTGTTCCCATTTTATTAGCTTTCATTTTGCCCACTTCATAAAAGACATAAGTCTTTGAAATCAACATGCATTGTACCTGGCTATACTAATGCAGTTCAATGGGGGCTACTTCTCCAATTTTGATTACAGAGGAAAATGACAGTGATTTGAAGACTTAGGTATTTTAGTGACATATCTGGCTTCTGAACTAAGCATACTCAGATCAAAAATGTTTGATAATCATCATTGTATAATGCCTGATTAACTGTTGAATAGTAATTATAAGCATCAAAAATTGCTTTGGAGTGTAATTGGTTTTTAATGAACTGAAGAACTTATGCAGTTATAACAGTAGCTGCTAATAAATTATATGAGTATTGTTCTTCAGGGTTATTTCTGGCCATATCTAAATAGTGAGATAGCCAGTTTTTCAGGTATATATTTGCATGGTTATCACTTTTGGCATGAACCATGACTAAAACTTTGATTATCAATATTGGCTAAACTTTGCATGTTTCAATATTTTAAATTAAGTATTTCTCTAAACAGTTGCTTAATTGAAAAGAAAAATGTAAAGAAGCCATTAATTTTGCTCACCAAAAATGATTTGTCCATTTTAGAAATGACTTCTAATGATAGTTTGTGACAAGGTTTTTTTTGTGACAAGGTTTTTGTGACAACATTTTTGTGTTTTTTAAAATCTTAATTGAGGTTAAATTTTTATGATAGGTCTTTGAGGGTTACTACAATAACACCCTATACATGTGCTTAAAGTTGAAGCTTAAACGTTCATATTCTTTAATCAACATCTTTCCGAATGTGAATGATGTTCATATTCTGTATTTTTAAGTCCTAAGATATTGAGTTGCTTTATAATATTTTGCCAGTGAAGTCCTTAGTTGAACTTAAAAGTCTATCAAAAGTAGCAAATGTATGGACTATTATAATTCATAATAATTGAAAATGTCTGTTAGTAAAAGTTCATATGAGTTGTATCCTGTTTGGTGAACTGCTAATGTTATGTTCAACGTGAGATTTTTCAAGTTTCCTACACTTTTAGAATGTAGTGTATTTAGAAAAAGTTTGGTTAATGGTATTGCCTTATATAATTGCCATTAGCCAATGATGTTTGTTGCTTCATAAACATGAAAGGAGTGAATTTTCTCTGGCATTGTTTGCCAGTTTGTGTTATGTAACTAAGTTCAATGTGTTTTCCAGCTTTGCCATGATTCATGCAATGGTGGAGAATGAACATCTTATTAGGTTTTGTGCTACCAAAAAGAGCATAGAAAGCTTAGATTATAAGTTTAAAATTCCTGTTCTTGAAAGCTAATTCATTTTATTGCCTGTTAATTTCACGTCCTTGTTCAAGTGATATTATTGCTGGATGGAAAAGTTGAAACTTAAAAATTCTTATTCTTTAGTCAGTTTTTAATTTTTACTGGTTTTATGCCTTTTCATTTGAACCTGGGGATGATCAACATTTCTGCTTTTTATGTCATATTACCTGTTATTACACATTTTGACATGGATCTTGCATCTTGTACAGTGCTTACGTAACTGTGCACTGCAAGTGATTTTCAATCAGTTTTACCTAAATGTACTTTCCATATGGGTTTTTGATGGATTTATGTCTTTGAAACTCATTATTGGTAATTGATTCATTTTTGTTCCAATTTTTTTCTTCAGGTCATTCTTTTTATTTCAGCATTTTTTCTCTCTGTTATAGAACTTTATCATCTGTCAGTGAATTGCTTAATTTTATGAAGTATTTCTACTCCTTTGAATTATTATGAGATTTGATGGAGTTCTTGTTAGGCTTATCTCAACAAATATTCGCCAGATTGTGTTGTGCAACATCCCTCTTGGCTCTTGTTAAGAGATAGCCTTGTAAATTTTATCTGCTAATTCTTCAAATGTCAAATCGCATTTCACAGCTCTCATTACTGAAGAATCAAGAGTGTTTAGAAAAGGTAGTTAATCCTATTTTTCAACTTCAGCCATGCTTAACTGTCGATTTTCTCTTTTTAAAATCATTACCATTTGCATCTTGTGCACAATTATAATTGTCATTGGGAGTGGACATTGATATAAAATTCAGTTATTTAGAAAGGAAATGTGCTTGAAACTCAAGTTATTTTTTAATCAGTGCCTCTGAGTAAATTGGATATCACAAAGGTAATTAGAATTTTGGAGTGATGGTAACTATAATGAACTGAACTAATCATTGTCTATGCCTTCTTCATGTCTGATATCAAAACATGAATACTTGTGAACTTCTCTTCTTAAAATTATGAGAATATTAGCATTATGTAGTTGGTCATTCTAGGATAGATGTGCAGGAACTAAAAAATATCAGTCGAGTTTTTCCCCTTCGTTCCTATGAAAGGCTTGTGTAATATAATCATCTTTCTTATCAAGGTTTACAGTCTCATGGTTTTATGCTTTAAAAGTACTTAAATCAGGTGACAAAAATTAAAAAAAAAATAGTTTCTGTGGCTGTTTTGAGGTATGTGGGGGTTGCAGTAACACCATGATTATCACAGGTGAAGTGATAAAGAATAAGGAAAAAAATCTTCATCCTCAACTAAATTTTCAGCCTTTGATGTCTGCTCTTCTGTCCTGCCCTCATAAGGCCTATATGATTCCATGTTTGGCATATTTCAGTTATACCCATACTGCTGCTTTCAGAAACAGACATTGAATATTCTGTGTTATTCCATTTAGTTATGTATACTGACTCAGTCTCGTTGTGCTTCTTATTTTTAATATATTTTCCCAATTTTTATTTATGCTCTTACTTTTTCTCTTATAATTTGTGATCCTCTTTAGATCTTGTGCCTTTTTTTTCTGAAAAATAGTATTATTGATGATACATTTACATCTTTTAAACTTTTAACAATATTAAAGTTTATAGGTGCAAATAAAATATCCTCATTATGATACACCTTTGTCATGTCCACAAATCAATTACCGTATTTACCCGATTCCAAGATTCTTTTTTTGACTAATTTTTAGCTAAAGATACCTAGTCTTAGATTCGAGTACAACTTAGAACTGTGTGTTTACGCGGCGCTATGCTATGAATGTACGTATGTGTGACTAATTGATTAATAGGCATCCATTCCATGAGAATCCATTGCAAAATTACTTAAATAAACAATACTTAGCATAAAATTATATTACAACGACGGGTATGATAATTTTTCCAGTGCCAATGATTATCTATGGCTGCAGCGATGTATTTCAAACAAGCACTTCGGGCATACACAAAAAACAAATGAAGGCTGGAATTCACTTTCGGCAGTGTTTACACTTATCTGAAGTTTTGAATTCGTGATTGAAATCTACCTTACATAAGTAGCACTTAAAAATGACATCATGTAGAAATACGTGGCGTGAGTGCGAAGGGAAAGTTAACCAAATATATTAAGGCTGCTTTACGCGATACAATTTTTTGTACAATTTCTTGTACAAATGCTTGTATCAACTGAACGAAATTGTATGTTTGTCTGAATGGAAATAGAACAGGTTCTATTTCCCGTTCAGTCATTCAGACATTCCCACAAGTGTTAGTACAATTTGCCGCTTTACACGGTACAATTTCTTCATAAAGGTTTGTACAAGAAATTGTATTGTGTAAAGTGGCCTTTAGACATGTTTATGTCGCAAATTTTAAGCTACTTGTCGTACAACATGCCGATAAATCAAATAACTGTGACGCAAGTAGAATGTCAGGAGTTCACGAGGCAAATATGCGAAGTTGGAGATCTGCATTACACAAAATGCAGGACTTCAAAGTCATTTAGAGGTCCCAAAGCAAGCTGATTCCCTTACGTCGAAGAAGAAGTAGTGTAGTTCATACGAACTTTGCGGCAGAATGGTATGCCTGTTTCAACGGTAGGTATCACTCTTAAAGCTCACAAAGTTGCTAGAAGACTAAACTGCCAGCACAAGAATTAAAAGCAAGCAGAGGTTGGTGCACCAGATTCATGCGACGAAATAATTTTTCTTTACGGTGCAGGCCTTCACTGTGCCAGAAATTGCCCAGAGACTACAGCGAAAAACTAATTGCTTACCAAAAATATGTAATTAGACTTAAAAAAAAAAAAACTTATCTTTTGAGCTGAATCGGAAATGCAGATGAAACTCTAGTTTTTTTCTACGTGCCGTCGAATTACACCGTGACCGAGAAAGGAGTCAAGTCCGTCCTTAGAAAACTACTGGTAACGAAAAAATGCGAGTGACTTATGTTGGGAGTATTAGCAGCTGCTATCTATTTAGTAACATCTAGATGGTATTAAATAAGCGCCGTATGTGAGTCTAAAACGGAAAACTATGCCAAAGAGACATGTGGTGTGGAATAGACATCCAGGGACACTGCTGAAACAAAGAGCCTTGCGTTTTTAAGTCTGAATGGTTCTATTGCAAAAGTTATTCTGTGATGTTTCATGCTATAAGGCAATTATGAAGAAGGAAAGTATCTGATTTTTTTGTTACTCAGAATTAAGTTGTAAGTTATATATTTCTGTGCATATGAGCAGTATATTTTTAATTTTCCAAAAGTTTGAATGCTTTGTAAATGCTTTTCTTTATTTTTCTCTTAAATTGGATGTTTTTAAGCCGAAACAGTTCTATTACAAAAGTTATCATGTGGTATGCTAAAAGGCAAAAATTTATAAGGAAAGTATCTACAATTTCTGTTGCTCAGGACAAAGTTTGTTTAAGTTATGTGTTTTCTGGTTATGTTTTCTGTTTGAATTTGAAAAGAGTGTTTGTTTTATTTTCCAAAATTAATGCAAGTAAAGTAGAGGACTGATATATAAAACAAATAGCATAATTATAGGTGATTTGTCATTTTATTTTCAATTGCGAGCTCAAAATGAGGGTTCGTCTTATATTCAGGGTCGTCTTAGAATCGGGTAAATACGGTACTCCTCGCTACATGCTGTTTAAACCGGAGGACATGCTCTTGATAAATTTGGGAATTGTTTTAAAATGGTACTTTTCAGTATTTTTTTTAAGTTGCCAGTGAGAGAAATTCAATCCAGATTATTAGTATTTGGAAAAAGTGGGATCAGTTTTAATTTTTATTAGATTTTAACATTTCATTGATTCCCATCATATTTATTAAATAGGTAACCATGTTAAGGAAAACTAAAGTCAAGCATTAATTGTATGAAAGAATTTTTTATTTGTTTCCTACATGACCATACAAATACAATTTACCCTGGCAAAAATTTGACAAATGATGAGACATTTTCAGCTGTGAACTTTTTGGTGTATAACTTAGAGTAATTTTATCCATGAACTCTTGGATGACATTATTTTCTCCAGGTAAACTAATTCCTCTGCCCCTAAAAATATATTAGACTCTTCCTGTCTCAGCTGTCTCTAATTATCACCCTTTCCTCAATCTTCAATTTAACACTGTATAGCTGCATTGACAGAGTTGCCCTTTATTCTTGTTATCAGTTATACTTACTGTCAATAGTCACATTTCATTATGTTCCTCATAAATATTATATTATTTGTAAGGAAAACATACGTATTTTCATTATTTTATTACATTTGGAATTTTTATTGCCTTTCTATTGAATTCCATATTTTCCTACTCCCTCAGCATACAAGATAACTTGGCATACAAAAGGAGTAATGCATAAAGTTTATTTTTCCGAATTGGTTGCAGAAACCAGGACTTAAGATTTTCAGTAACTTAAGTTTGAATGAAACTCTTTAGGTAGGGTTTTATGATAAAAACAGTTTTTCGTGTAGGTACAACTAAATGTTTTATTCTTGCAGTGGAATTAGCTGTGCATATGTACATTGAGCATAAAAATTGTGGATGAGCAATAAGCTAGTAAGGCTGAAATAGTAAACCAGATAGGAGGCTGTTGTTTCGGAGGAGAGATTTTGGATGTCATTTGGGAAATATTGTATAATATTTTCATTCAGAGAAGGATGTGGTAAATAGTTCACATATCCTGTAGTCAAGAAATTATAATCTATATAAAAAGAGTAGAGGCTTAAGGGTGGTCTGGAGCCACGTCCCTTCCATGGTGAATGGGGCTTGATTTCAGGCCATCCTTAGGTCTCTTTATGTTTATTATACAGTTAATAAACAATTTCCTGTTTACAGGATGTGTGGACTATCTATCACATCCTTTCTGAATGAAAATAGGTATATTTTAAACACATGAAGTCTTATATATCTTTAGTGTTTCCAACATGATTTGAGGTTAATCATTGATTTTCTCCAGAATATTATGCATAGACAAGAAAACTTTTCTGTAATAAAATACATCATTTTGTATTGAGAAGGCATGTGCAGTGATGCAATGCAGTCCACAGTTTCACATTCAATAACTGTGGTTCATATTTTAATTGGTTCGAAGAAACAAAATCTTAAGTAACTGAAATAATTGATTTCCACAGCATTGCTATGTAGCTAGTAAAAAGTTAACTGCTACCGTAACAGAAATAAGTGATTGTGATGTCTATTTACCTAAGGAGCAGGCCTGCATTGCTCTAATCATATTTCTATATATTGATGTCTATACCTTAATGACAAGTGTACACAGTTCTGTGTTTTTGTGATTTTGCAGCTGAATTTTAAAATGAGAATTCAACTCATTATGAAATGCACATTTGAAGTAATCATGAGGCTTGTTAAATATTTCCTTCCTGGAGAGATTTTTAGTAATAATTGATGTAATTCCAGTGTTTAATGTTCATAATATTGCATGTTTTACTGTCATGTTGTTTTCCAGGGTCTAAGCATTTTTTTACATTACCTACTTTATAAAATTAGAAGGATTGAACAAGTTAAGTTTTTGCTGTATCTTCTAAACTACACGAGGATACTTGAATGTGCCATTTATTTGCACTGAAAGTAGTGAAAGAAATAATTGCCTGAAGTAACTGATCTTCTGGAATTCTGGTGCACTCAGTCACATTTTTTAATAAGAAACTTGAAATTGGTCATGAAGTTTCATTAGATCATTGCTTACATTGGAAATGTAAATTATTTTTGCAGACTTGAGTGTCAATGTGTTTGAGGATTTTTTAATATGTTATCTCCTGAGTGCTGTATTCTTAAACATATTTTTTTCTATGTTCTTGATGCTTTAAGCATTACTGCATTATTGAAATTTCTGGAAGGAGTTCTAAAGTAATTCTGCTGATTTTTATCAGATGGATTAATTAAAAACTAATTTAATTTCTTGGGAAATGAAAGAACTCACCGATTTGTGGATAACATGGCTTTATCCTAGCTCTGCTATGCCATGTAAAATGATCACCATTAAAACTTTGTCAATATTCAATCAAGTAAAGTTTTGCTGTAAATCTTTTAAGACAATCATTTATTCATTCAGTAGCTCAATTGAATGCGTTCTTTCACTGAGGTATTTTAGTTGACATTTCAACTCTTTTAATGTCCATTTTGGTTCATAGACTGTAAATCTTTTGATTGTCACAAGGTGTGGAGTTCCACAGTCGCTAACGCACCACTAAACTTTATTCACTTTCAAGTCACCACCAACTTTCCTGTTGTCAGACACTGAGACCCCGCCTTGCTTCCGTCAGGATGGCCGCCGTAGCCTTGCATCCAATCTAAACATTGCCACGTATAATGGAATAGCTCTCGGGTCTCGGGGCAGAGCAATGCCTTATGGGTGATGATGTGACTGGTATTAGTCTACACTTCCGTATTGTTTCTTAGATATTCATTAAGGAAAGAGATGAAAGGATGGCATTCTGATTGCTCTGATGAAATTTTTGCCTCAATTTGAGTTTTTGATTTGACCTAATAATTTCTATTTTATGCAGCCAAACCATGTAAAGTGAGTTTTAGTCAAAAGATATTAGATTTTGTTTTGAGGAAGTGTATTGGAGAGGTCACCCAATCGAAGTCTTTTGTTTATTCATGAGGTGAGCCTGTTTTGACACCAGCACTGAATTTGAGGAGTGGGCCCCTAGTGTTGTGATGCAGCAGCCATTATTCTCATCTCATGAAAAGGAATGGGCCTTTTGGTGAGAGGATTATTCTGTGGTTAGAAGTTATGCTGGTGCGAAAAGCAGACCTCACCAGCCTGAATTTATTCATTCATCCCATTAATTGTGCTACTATGGCTCATCCCTGATTTTTATGGATTATTCTTTCCTTGCTACTTTGGCCATATAATTAGAATTTCTGCGGAATTTAACTGGTACATTAATCTTGGTAGCTAGTGTTTTATCAGAATTTGATAATGATAAAACTATTCATAGCACCAATGTGATATAGAGCCAAGGTTTCAGTTATTGTGTTACATGAACTTAAATATTTGTTTTGGGTGAATCTATATACTCTAGTTTTTTTTTTTTTTCAAGGTTAGCACTGCTGAATATGGTGGAGATAATTTATTTTTATCGCTCTTGAAATGTTACTTTATTGATGTTTACACAGATCTTCTGCTTTCCCATCTGAATAATATAATGCTTGTACAAAGGCTTTTACAATGACCTGAGATCTTGGATCTTACCACATTCAGGAGTGGTAGCCTTTGTAGTTTAAGCATTCATATTTTGTCCGGAATATTGAAGAACTATTGCATGATCCATGTGGTAACTTCAGATTTATGAGAAAAATAGCATTGCTGCTGAATGGTGCCATTGGAAGATTAAAATTTATGCTTTCAAATTTTAAAAGCACATTAATCAGTTTAGTCAAATTTGTTTTCAGTAAAACAAAACCTAAGACATACCTTTTGCCTGTAGGATGCTTTGATTACTTCTGTAAACATTTTTGTTTTGAAGTAAAGAGTTGGTGTGAAATTAAATCACTTCTCAGTAAATGTTATCATTGTTAAACATAAAAAAATGCAAAATGTTTGCTCCCATATCATTTGCACAAATTGTGTATGAAGTGAAAGCAGGAATTGTACTTAAATGACAGTATATGAATAATGGATGCCAGATAATTTACAAATCTCCTTTTCAGTCTTTTGCGTGTAATGATGTCAATTTTATGATAAATATGTTCTTATATGTTTCTATCTTTCATTGGAGATATTGGTTGCTGATTAAGGAATAACGCCGCTCGGTGGGAGTCAAGTATCTTTCTCTCCCCTCCCTTCATAAACTTTCACTTTGGTTTATGTGCGTGCTCACAACCCTCACACACACACACTTGCTCATTCTGAATCTAATGAGTGGGAGAGGAAGGTAGAGAATCTCTCGACCGATGAGCTTGGGTTTTTCTATCTCTATTACATGACTAACTCTTTCATTTCTCCTGCCCCTCCTCTCCCATTTTTGGCCTCCCTCCAATGCTCCTCACTCCGTTTGTCCACCATCCATTCAACATTTCATCTTCCCATAAATCCTCTGGACCACCTTAACCATCCTTAACCCATTCCTACCTGGCAATGTGGACCTCCTCCCTCCTCACCCCCCACCCATCAACTTGCCCCTCTTCCCCTTCACATCTCAGGTAAAGCGGGAATTTATGGCGCTGCTCAGGGAGCGTGGAGAAGTAGACCGCCACACCCGATGGGGCGAGGTGAAGAAACGCATTGACTCGGACCCTCGCTACAAAGCTGTGGAGTCCAGCTCAGCAAGGGAGGATTGGTTCAGGGATTTTCAGAAGACACTGAAAGAGGAGAGGAAGCGTGAGAGAGAGAGGGAGCGTGAGAAGGAGAAGGAACGTCGAGAAAGGGAAAGAGAACAGCGTGAGCAAAGAGAGAAGGAGCGGGAGAAAGAAAGGGAGAAAGACACTAAAGAGAAGGAGCCAGTGCCAATGGATGAGTCGAGAGATAGGGAGGGCTCTGAGGTAAGGATTGCATCAAAATTAATGGGCATGATCTTCCTACTGCCTTTTCATGTGACCAGCCAGTATTCAGACTAAAAAAGGAACGTATTTCTTTGTAAGGAATAATGTTTTTCTGGAATAAATTTGCCGACTAAAATTTCTTATTTTAGGCTGTTTTACTTTTGGAAGTTATTTGGCCTGTGGCTTGCTGAACTTCTATCGATCATTATTTACATTGCTGATAATTTACCTAATTATTAAGACATTTATTTGCTCTTTTTATTTTTGTAATTCAAATAAAATCACTTCGTTATTTGATTAATTTTAGCCATATTGTATTGAAGTAATGTTGATTAATATGTAAAACTAATGGTTCAATTAATCTATGATTTTTTCATGCCAATAATGGCATGTTCATCATTCTTTTCAGCACTCAATATCCCAAACTATTGTACTCATAAAATCTGAACAATTGAACTATGACAAAGGTTCACTCCCTTTGTCCTTATCATACCTCAAGTATATTAGTGCTACAGTTGAGCACCCATGATCCGCGAATCCCTAATCTGGGAACACCCATAATCCGGCAATTTGGCCTTGACCAACTACCAGGTACTTTGTGGAAAATGCCGGAACATTTTTTACCGAAACATTGCCTCATAACCTGCCAAGATATTATCCTATTCTTGGCGTTAATTTTCCCATTCTGAGAATGAGAATAATTTAGACATAAATTTTGGTACTTCGTGTACACTTGGATTATTCTGCAACTTGAACTAAACGTACAAAATTGAAGACATCACAGAGACGGACTACAAATAATTTACAGATCGGCCACTTTCCATTACGCGTGCATTTTTGATTGACCACTAGATGTAATTTGATAAAATAATTGTTACCTGCCTAGGTTTCTCCCAAATCATGTCTAATCTATACAGTTGTGGCAACAGCAGAGGAGTGAGGCATCAGTACAAGACATTTACGATCGTGGAAAAAGTGCAAGTTGTGGAAAGCTTGATGCTCTTGCATCAGAAAAGTGTTTTTCAGAAACGTACTGCATCAAGAGTGTAGTTAAGATTAACATTCATTCATTTCAAGTTCATTTTTATTAATATTTGAATTATTTTCCAAAATATAAGATCCTAGTGAGGCCATATTGAATCACCCTCTATCCAGAAAGGTATAAATGTAATTATAGAAAAAAGACTTCCAAGCGTGTCACATGCCAAGAAATAACATAGAATATTAAATAAAAAACAAAATCAAAAACCTAAAATTGAATGCTTTCTAATTCTTTTTTAGAAACAAAAACTTTTTAATGTGGTGGGAGATTCCAATAATGGAATATCTGGGGATTCAATTTTTAAGACGATAAAATTATTATAGAATATTTCAAGCTGCTAAAATATTAATTTATGTTATGTCTTATTAATAATATCCCTTAAAATGATATTTGTGAGTTTTATACTCATGAAGAGAGGTTGTGTAACTCATCATGAAATGAGAAAGGACTTCTTTCATGCTACTAGAAGTGAAGTATAGAAGTATGTGTATTGGCTTTTTTTCCATTATTCGCGAGAAAATAAGTTTGAATGACATGCAGGGAGCCTGCATTCTCCAAACTCGGGTAAGCCGACAATAGCAGAGTGGGGTAGTGGACTGCAGGTGATGAAGTTCGATTCTTATTGCTGTTTAAAATTTTTCTTTCAGCCATTGAATCAAAAATTTTATCATCTTTAATTTCCAACCCTTGTATGTGGATACTCACTTTTTTTACTTTTATAGCTTAAACTAGATTTACAAATTCATCACTTAAACATACATTGTTAAGTTAACATATTGTTTCCACAGTTTTTATTCTGTTATAAAATATTTTTCACTTTTACAGTTGCCAAATTTAATTATTTTTGTTTAATTTTTTGACTTATATATTGGCATTATATTTCTGGTAATCTACTTTTTTTAACTGCCCAATTGTACTAGTATGGACTATTCCTAGGCAGTGTTAAGGAACGAACTTGTGACCAGCAGTACACTAGGTCTCATTTTTAAACACTACGCTATCATTGGTTCATGCGAATTTGGTGAATGTAGGCGACCCGCATGACATTCTGCTTTATTTTTTTCCTGCGCATCCCAACCTGTGGAGAAAAAAGCCAAGACATATATTTCTATATTTTGCTCTGGTAGCACGGAAAAAATGTTCATCTCTGTTTATGACCCGAGTTCCAAATCCTCTCCTTGTCACTATCTACCATCAGTATTCCGTTCACGGGGCACATCAATCACTAGGCCACAAAATTTAAAAATTTCTGATCCGGATACGAATTTGTAGTCTTCGGATCTGATTTCAATAGCGAATGAAATGAAAGATCCATGGATTTTTGGATCCAACCCTAATTTTTGAGTGTCACATTTGTAAATCTAATTTAAACAATAAAAGTATAAAAAGTGAGTATTCAGATGTAAGGGTTTTAAATTTTAATGATAAAATTTTCGATGCAACAACTGAAAGAAAATATGAAACTGAGATGGGGATCAAACTTCCTTTAGGACACTAGCTCTCGATATCCACCTAATGCCAGTGAATGTTGGCTACCCGCGTGGAATTCTACGTATTTTTCCCATGATACCAGGGAAATCGGGAAAAATATATATCTTTATTTTGCTTCTAGTGGCACGGAAAATTTTTCATCTAATGTCGTGACCGTATTTACCCAACCTCTTTGTCAATATCTAATGCACCTATATTCCATTCACGGGGTGCTTCAATGGCTAAGCTGCGAAAATTTAAAATATACAATCCGACTATCCCTAGTATTGACGGTACCGGTATCAACTTTAGGCGATTATTCTCGATACCGATACCAACTAACGAGAATCAGTGGTATTGAGATTAGGTATCGAGAATTGACTCATTCCTACTTTTAAGAAATAACTTTGTGAATTAAGAACCATTTCTTTCTGATTATTCTCTGTGACTTTTAAAAATCATGTTCAAAAAATGGCAAACGAATATATTTTGTTAAAAATAATTGACTCCCTTTGATTAAAACATCCCAGACGTCAAAAATAGACCAGTTGCCATGCATGACCCATAGTCTGGAAAAATCCCTAATGCCTAATCCACTTCGGTCCCGAATGTGCTGGATTAAAGGTGCTCGACTGTATTAGGAGTTCTTGCTGTTGTAAATTATAAATTGTGCCTACTCGTAAATTATGATCAGTTTGCCTTATCATTGTCATGTTTACCTTAATTCAATTTTTTTAGTCCAATTTTTTATGTTAACATCCTCTATATGATATGCTACTTATTCTTCAGAGTACCCATATCAGTACATAAATGCATTTAGAACAATATTTTCATCTTTGATGTCACCTTTTATCGCAATAATAGTAAAACATTATATTGCAAATGTTTTATTTCCTTTGTTCCTATAGGAGGATAATTCAGAGGAAGAGAGGGAGAAAGAAGCCAGAGAACGTGAGAGACAGGCAAGAATGGAAGCAAGTTTGCGTGAAAGGGAGAAGGAAGTGCAGAGAACTCTGGCCACTCATTTGCGGGACCGTGACAAAGAGAGGGAGCAGCACAAGCATGATGAGGCTGTTCAGCATTTCAATGCACTTCTTGCTGATCTCGTAAGTAGTATGTCTTGTGAAAAATCACACAAACATCACTGATATATTAATAGGCGAATAAGAAATTGTGCCTTAGTTATGCTGTTGGATAATTAATGCAATACATTAAAGGTTCTCGAACACCTTCCATTGGTAAACTTCTGGCAATGTGGTGGCAATGCATGGGTAGTTGGAAAACATTTAGATCATGCAACGCATGCAAACCAGAGAGGTTGTTGTGATAAAACCACTGTAATATTGTTTGTAACTGATCTGGTTACTGCGGGTGTGACATAAGTCTCTGAGGAAATATTCCTTTGAAATGGTTCAGTGTTTCATCATGCTGCTTTTCTTAGCCCCAATGTTTGTTTAATTCTTCAAAGCTCAGCCAAATACAGTAGAAGCCCGGTATAGTGAGTACGGCTTATTGCGAGAATTGCGTTATAGCGAGTGATTGTCTTTGTACCGCCAAAAGGCCTATGTTTTACATGTAAAATAAAGCGGATATAGCGAGGCCAAAAAGTTCCTTTCACGGTATACGCTCGGTATTACGACAGATATCTCTCGAGGGCGATGCACCGCCTAGCAAAAATTAACTCTTGTGTTTTGCATTATCTGCTAATTAAACTAAAAATACAAGATGTGTGCCATATCTACAACACCTAAAGCCAGTTATGTCCAAACATTAACGATAAACGGCCTTCAGTATGCTCTGCGCGCTCCCATTTTACGTTCTTCTTTTGTTAGGTCCAGTCATCAGTGGGAGGGGAGTGGGCAGACGATGAGCAAGATGAGAGTAGGAGAGGGAGTTAGGTCTAGGCATGGGCGATATTGATAATTCAATATCGGGATACGATAATTTTAGCATATCATAAGGTGACGATAACTCAGCGTGACGATAAACATCGACTTATCGTGCCCTGATATGTTATCGGGGCACGATAAGATATCGGGGCACGATAAGATGTCGGGGCACGATAAGATGTCGGGGCACGATAAGATGTCGGGGCACGATAAGATGTCGGGGCACGATAAGATGTCCGGGCACGATAAGATGTCGGGGCACGATAAGATGTCGGGGCACGATAAGATGTCGGGGCACGATAAGATGTCGGGGCACGATAAGATCACGGGGCACGATAAGATGTCGGGGCACGATAAGATCACGGGGCACGATAAGATATCGGGGTGCGATAAATATCGCTATAAATAGGCATCGCGATAACTATCACGATAAACATCAGGATGATAAATATCGCGATAAAATATCATGATATCGTGACAGTGATAAATATCGCGATAAAATATCATGATATCGTGACAGTGATAAATATCGCGATAAAATATCACGATATCGCGCCCCGATAAAATATCACGATAAATATCGCGATAAAAGATCGTGATATTGCGCTCGTTCAAGCATAGCGTGTTCGCGCCCGATGAATTATCGTGATATTGCTCCAGTTAATCGTGTCGGAAAAGGACAGCCGGAAGTTGGCCTTCGCTTAAGCTTGAAAAATATCTACGACCCCCGAAACATGCCGTATTTCAGTGAACCTTCAGGCCAATTTTCCCAACTGTTGTACGTACCTACTGGTTAACATTCGAAAACTCGACAAAGCTGATATTATCGTCATGACATATTCGCAAAATTATCTAAAAACTTCCACAGTACACCTAATATTTTAATTCCGACTAGTTACGCTGTCTTTACAGCTTTCTTCGGCGATCAAAAAATAGAAGAACTGGAAGAAAAACATCGAAACTAGGGGAATTAATATTTTATATAATGGAAAATGTCCTGTTTCTTTCGTGAAATATGTTGATATTCTACCAGATTGTGCCTGAAATGACTTTTTTGCTGTTTACCTTCGTCTAATACCACGGAAACAAAAGAAAAACTGTAAATACGAACGACTATGAGAATTAGGTGGGTTTTTTCAACACCATCGGATATAACGAGCGCTTGATTTAGCGAGTGATTTCCGAGGGATTATGAGCACTCGTTATACCGGGATTCCACTGTATCTGTTAAATTGGCCTATGTGTAAATACTTTTAAATTCCATAAACATAAATTCCTTATCCCACATGAACTCGAGACACACCCAGCAATTAACTGTTAAATTACTTATTGAATTTTCTTTTTTGAATAACCCAACTCACAGATAGTAAGGTAAAAAGAGATTTATTGTATATTAGTGACATCTTATTGTTGTCTCTCTTAATTGATAATCTCAAGTTTGTGTATGCAAACTTCTCCATGACAATTCATTGTTTTCTTTTCTTAATTTAAATTAACATTGAGTTAATTAGCATTCTACTGTTACCATGACTGTTCCCTATTCATTTATTAATGATGAACATGTATAGGGTATGTGGTTTCCCGGACGAAAGACAACATTTTAAATACATTATATCGATTGGCATGATGAATTGGAAAGAGTATTCGTCACGCATGTTTATGGAACAACTTTTCAACAGGAAATATTATGTGACTTATATTGATGTATTTCAGAATGATCACTGCATTTACGGGCATGGTCTTGGCAGCTATGTGCGCTCTTTTTCCAAAGTAAATGTAAATCGATACGGATTAAGCAAGTGATTCCTTTAAGGTTTTCTTACAAGGGGAATGTCCGAGTTTCAGGTCTTGGATTTTGACGAAACTTGCCGGCAGGTAGACCTTGATTAATTATTTATGAATCCCCCCCATATAGGGTTATATATCCAGTAACGTCGTCAAAAATCAAGTTTGAAATATTTTATTGCCAATATGAACCTTATAATTAGTCATTGTTGATTAATTGGGTCAGAGGTAAAGTACTCGCTTCATCGTGACTACGTCCCTGGTTCGAGTCTCTTTGACTCCAATTTTTTTTCATCACAGTTTCGTTGTACAACTGTTTTATATTTTTAACCTGTTTACTCGGGATGCATTTTAACTATTTTACGTGCTTATGACGTAATTTACTAAAATTACGTAATTAGTACGTAAAATAGTTAATTACGTTATTTACCCAAATCACGTAATTAATACGTGGTGATCTCGGAAATACGTCTGCACGCCCTGTCGTTTTTTTGTGTACAAAATTAACGGAAGGGCATGAAGTGTGATCGTGATTTTTAATTTCTGTATCTTTGGCCACGCAGTCCCGATGCACGTACAACATTTGTTCTGATTTGCCTGGTGCCATGATTTTACCTGTTTTATACCTGCGATAACAAATAATATTTTCGTATTTTCAGGAGCATGTTAGAATCACCCTAACATTTCGGTAGATACTTAAAATTATATGATTACAGCTCTTTTTTTCTTGCGATTAGTTTTTCCAAAAAAGCACAGCATTGGACAATCATGGTACCATGCAAATCAGAACAAATGTTGTATGGATTAGTGGTGATGAGCTCGAGAGCAAGAAGAAGGTCCAAACGGCAATTTTCAGTGATGCACGGAATGGAAAATAACACAGATGACTTTTTAATCAATAACTAAAATACTAATGCACTAAATAATAAGAAACTTGATGTGAATATTAAGAAAGATCTTTGCTATGATATATATAAAGGAAATTTTGGTATCTCGATCCATGTTGTTATTATGAAGCCGCAATTGCGATGCAACCGTCCGGTACCCAGAAAAATGTGCTAAAATTCCTTTTTTAACCAAAGACTAAAATTATTATGAATGGTGATAAATTATATGCCATCACTAAACGCAAAATTAATCAAGCTTTAATTTGGTGTACTTCATTTAAAAATCAATTGAGTCATCTTTGAGATATTAGTCTTCAAACTCGGGTGACTGAATTTTGCAAAGGGCAGAAGTTGGTTATCTGTTAGTACAAATCCACTGTCCGACAACTTTATCGCTATGTTCAGGATTTTCGCTGTGAATTGCTGCATCCCCATATTATTCGGCTTCACAAAAGATGCTAACTCCATTAGCAACATACGTAGATGTATCGTCATGAAGGTCGTGTGTATCTCATTCTGCGAATCCCACTCATCTTAGGCTCTCTCTTGGTGTCTAATGTCTTCAGTATACTCCGGACTTAACCTGTTTGACCAGGTAAGCCCATGCTTTTCTGTTTAATCTCGCCTGCTCCACATTAAGTTCCTCCTCTCCTTCATAACCGGGATCGATCATACTCCAGAAGTTTCCTTCATTCAAATCGGCCTCTGCTACTACTCTCCATTGATAGTAATTTCGTGAGTTTTAATGTGGAACTGCAAGTTTTGCCACCTTGTTCCATCATGCCAGTAATCGCCTCTGCTGACACCTCCTTTTTCACGAAGTTCAAATTTACAAACTATTATTTCGCGCCACCAAAATAGTTATTGTGCAGTTACTCTATCACTTCTAATGTGCTTGGGCTTCTGGGCCTAAAACCTATATGTGTTTTTGGGTTAAATAACTCCATATAGGGCGAATTATTTGAGAGCGTATATTTTCACCAACTACAACTTTTTAAGTTAACAGCACCAAGAGACAAAAAAAAACGTATAAATAAGCAACAATAAAAAACTCAATGTGTACAAAAAACTGGCAGTGGTGCCAACTCATACATATGATGTTAATTACCAACACAACAATACCAAACTCCACAAATATGATATAACATTATTTACAGTATTGTGGCATGGTCAAGTGTTATGACTTCTTTAAGAAGTCTTTCTCAGAATCCATCCTTAAGGCAAATGATGAATTTTTATTTTAAAGTCAACCTTCACTATTGTTATGCATGGTCAAGGGTAATGGCATAATTCACCACAGATTAAAGTAGATTTTACAAATTTAGTGTATGATGTAAATAATTTATTTATGATATAATGCATAAAATGGGTCTAATAAATGTTAATTCCACATTTTAATGAACTTAAAAATTGTATAAAAAGGTAAGTGCCTGAAAAAGTGCATCAATTCATAGTTGCTTAAACATTTGGGCTATTTTCTTTTCAGCTGCCACGAGTCGTGAATTATTGTTTAAAAAAATTATATTAACAAAAGTCAGTCACTAAAAATAGATGCCAGGCCTTTCATTCACTGGCCATTATTTCAAATATTTCCTCATGAAGGTATGCATTAGGATACAGTCATGCTTAGGATCTGTATAATACCTGTGTGTCCAAAATCCCCCTCACCGAGTCAGAAAAAAAAGTAAAACCTGAAATACTCACAGTGGCAGTCAAAACACCACCATTTTTATTTCACAGTCAATTAGAACACATATTTAGGGACAATTAAAAAAAATATTGGACGAGTAAACTACTCTGCCTTAGGGTGATATTTGTGAAAATATGAAGTAAAGTTTTTGAGTTCAAAAACTTGGTTAATTGACAACTAATGACATAATAGTGGCTAACATAGCTATGCAAGGGTGATAGAAAATATTTCTATGGAATCTATGTACTTTGTTAGACAAGATGTAAAAATTTCATGATGATATGTTAATTAGTTACTGAGCTATGAATTTTTAACTTGTGCCCTGTACTCTGAAAATTGAATCCCACTACCGACACTTCTGAGCAAACTTCCCAAACTTTGACCCCTCATATCTTGCAAACTATCAGGGTGAGAGCGGAAATACTTTACATGGGTTATCACGTTGGAGATAGTAGCTAGTGACAAAAATTTCATAAAAATCCGAGTCGGTGGGTGACATGGCCTGGATGAACTGACGTGGAATGACTCGAAGGTGATCTTTATATTACAAGTAATAAGATATTACTTCTAATATAAAGATCACCTTCCGTGATTCTTGTGATTGTGAAGCTATTTGGTGAAGCTATTATCAATCTCTGGGAAAGTTTGCATCCATAAAACTTGGTCCAGGAAAATATTATCCAAATAGATGATAGAAGTTGATTTTTTCTACAATAAATTTACTTGTTTTTTGGTAATTCAATGTTGCTGTATTTACCTATATATTTATTAAAAATCTAGGATTAGAAAATGAATGAAAATCAGAATCTAGTATCTGAAACTAAGGATCCGAAACCGAGATAAAGATCCGAAACCCAGGCAAGGATCCGGTTCCGGATCCAACAAAAAAACCTGGAACCATCCATCACTAATTAATATGCTAAATGTTATTCTGCTAGTTAATTTGTTACCTGTTGAAGTAAAAATCTATAAGTTGATTGAATTAAACTATTCTGGTTTTAAATACTTAAATATATAATAAAATAATTTTACTACCAATTATGGACTGTTGACTATGTAAACTTTTATGAGCCTTAATAAGTGAGCAGAAAGTTTTAATACAACATGTTCTCTCCAGTTTTCAATTAATACAATGTAGTACATCAACTGGCTAAATATAGTGTAATTAGCATAATTATTCGATATCTCAAATTCCTTTAATAATTATTGTAGATCTTGAATATTGAATACTTTCTAGTATTTGAGTATTCGCAGAAGTATTCACACATCTCTACTGAAAACTGTCCTTAACTTTCCATTTTTTTCCCAGTTCTCGATTTCTGCATGATTGTGTGCTGTGAGAATTTTAAATTAAATTTTCAAGGCACGCTAATTATTGGAAATTAAAATGGTAGTAATTTGTATCTCATATTAGAATTAATGTAGTGTTTCTCTCTTTACCCATTGACATTTGTGGTTTCCAAATGAACACTTAGGGTTTAGTGCCTCCTTAAAATAATGTGGGTCCTAACACTATATTCTTATGAGTATGATGGAGACACTTAAGATTGATCATCTACTCTAGGTTCGCAATGCAGATTTAGCTTGGAGGGAAGCTAAACGGCAGTTGCGGAAGGATCATAGGTGGGAGTTGGCTGAGTTGCTTGAAAGAGAAGAGAAAGAAAAACTTTTCAATCAACATATTGAGCAGTTATCAAAGAGAAAGAAGGAAAAGTTTAGGTAAGTTCAAAAAAATTATATTCTTGACACATTCTTTTAAAGGTTTGAGTTAGAAGTATTGAAAAATGTCTGAAGTATCGATGGACAGATGTTCATTATTGGTGAAGCTATTTGGGCACTCTACCAGTATACACTCAACACTTCTGCCAATGTTTCAATGGACAAGTTGTCTGAAAGAATCTAAACTTTCATCTCCAATATTTTTAATGCTAGTGCAGATAAGTGATTATTTCAAACAAATGTTGTAATGCTTCTGTTGTTATGATAACTGAGAATATGAGTTTGTCGTTAGAAAGTTGCAATTGCTGGGAAAGATTGATAAGAAATAAAGTATGTTATACAGACTAGCCCATTTGTAATGAAGTTGAGGGTGCAAATATTTACTTAGTAATAACCAAACTTCGTTAAATGTGGGCCAGTTTTCCAAACCCTTCTTATAAGCAATACCGTATTTACCCGATTCTAAGACAACCTTTTTTGACTTATATTCAACTAAAGATATGAGAGAATGTTGTCCAAGATTTGCTTTGAAATCTTGCACAAAAACTCAATTTTTTTTTTGCAAACATTTGAGAAAATTATGTGCAAGTCCTGCTTTGCATTTCAAAAAAAATTTCTGAAACTGAACTTCAAAAATTGGGGGTGGGACTATATTCGGAGGAATACATGTCCACTTCTTCACCCTCAGCTATACCTGAGGTGGTATTGTTATTCACTTGTTGTCTACCATCACATCATGTAAGGATTAACATAGCTTCACTCACCTATTAGTTATGATTAGAATTCTTGAGAATGATGTAAATGGTCAGAATATTTTTTGTTCTTAGCTTTATGAACTTAAAATCATTTAATCTTTTCTATGCCTGCAATTTTGTGTGCATGAAAATTGTTGTACTGTTTTCACACTTGTATGTGCTGCCTAATCAGTGTCATCTTCTTAACTTATGAGACTATAGATTGAAGTTATTTGAGGCATGCATAACTCAGGAGTGTCTATTTCTCTTTCAAAAAGTGAAACATTCATTATTAAGAATCCATTAAAATGTGTGCCTATTTGTGTTGTCAGTGATAATTATTTTAATTGTATTTAATTCCTGTTATGTTTTAGGGAGCTGTTGGATGAAACTGCTGAGGTAACATTAACAAGTGCTTGGAAGGAAATAAAGAAATTAATCAAAGAAGACCCCCGCTATAGCAAGTTCTCCTCCAGTGATAGAGTAAGCTGCATTATGAATTGCAAATTCAGAGGTAATTAATCATTCTACTGTGGTAATAATGATGCTATATATATTTTACAGAAATGCGAAAGGGAATTCAAGGAATACATCAAGGATAAGCTTGTTGCTGCAAAAGCAGACTTCAGAGAACTCTTAAAGGAAACCAAGTTAATCACCCACAAGTCTCTGAAAATGGTCCAGGAAAATGAGCAACATATCCGAGATATTGAGGATATTCTGAAGAAGGATAGGCGGTATCTCATCCTTGATTACATCCCAGAAGAGAGAAAAAAGTTAATTATTACATACCTTGAAGACTTGGATAAGCGTGGTCCTCCACCTCCTCCGACTGCTTCAGAGCCTACTCGCAGGCCCACAAAGTGAGGATTGTGAATTTTATAGGGCTTAAACGTTTTAATTTAACCTGCAATGTGTTAGGCGAAAGTGGCACATCAAGCAGCGTTGGACATGTGCCCATATGGGTTCGAAAGAATGAGCCTCATCTTTTTTGGTGATCATTCCATAATTATTTAATGTTGATAGGCTTTTGTTTCCCCTCCCTCCCTTGGTGTTCTCTCTTTGTTAGTCACACACTGCCCCTTTTTCTCTCTCTTTCTCTCTGTATCTCCCCAACATAAGTATCCCAGAAGCACAGGAATAAGTGGCCATTTGCAACACTGAAGCGTTTACTTCAGATTAAGAGCCTACTTGCAGTCCACAGGTAAGTATATTAAGGGAGCAATAATTCCTGAAGAAATGAATGTATCCACTACAGGGTTTTTCTTTGTGGTTTATTGTAGTGTACAAGTAAGTAGTTTTATAATAAGTCAATAAGTGCAATGATATTTTCAAGAAACTTGTGATGAAGCAATTGATTCATTAAAAAGTGATTTTGAGTGTACATATCTTTTAAGTCCTCAAAAGTGCACTTTGAATTTTTAAATGAACTATTGAAAGGTATGATCCTGTAAGGCCAATTTTAAATACTAAAATACAAATGACCATGATTTTTTCCAGTTTTTATATTTTAACATTCAGAATGCATAAAAATGAAAAATTGCCTTAGCCGAAAATTTGAGTGTTGTGATTTGTTTTTCCATCCTGAGTAAGTGTTTTAAAGTTTTTCTGTTTGACCATTGAAATTGTTTCAACAATTCAGTGGAGGAATTTGCCTCCATATTTGTTAAACTCTGTGGCAAATATTTATTTGACGTTTTCCATATTCAGCAACAGTGTCTCAATGGATAGTCCTAAATCAATCATTATTAATCGATGTTATAGATTTTTCTTTGTATAATTTACAAAATGGAATATTCATTAGGCATCTCATTTAATGAAACTTACATTCTACTATTGTACAAGCTTTAATTATGTAATTATTTGTAATAATTATGGAATTGATTAAATTTAAATGAAGATGTAAAAATAGTTGGCTATAACTATTCATTTTTCATTGACATCATAAACTTTCACATCAAGTAGGTGGTTCAGAAACTGGTTCATTTTTGATGAGTACCTACTTGGTATGCTTGGTAGTAAATGCTTCGTAGGATGGGTTGCCAGGTGTTGCTAAGGGAGTAGCCGCCATCTCTATTGATGCTATTCTCTGCAAGCCGGATCTCTATGGCCTCCTTCGTAATCCTTTCCCAGTATTTCTTCTCTCGAGAGATGATCTTCACGTCGTCCCAGTGGATAGCATGGTTTTTGTTGATGCTATGTTCGACCCTCGCAGATTTTTCAGGTTGACAGCCTGAAATGCCTTTTATGTTCTTTGATTCTATGGCAATTGTCCTACCAGTTTCCCCCAAGTGAATATCTCCACATTCACAGGGAATCTGGTATATTCCGTGAGTCGTTAGGGCACAGGGATCCTTCGCTCTAACTAATTGGTCCCTCGGCTTGGTAATAAATCTCTGAAATAGTTCAATTGTGATGTTTTGCTTGATTTTAATATGCATTTAAAAATATTCAAAAGTAGTTTTTGACATGATGATTGTGCCATTTTTAGTTCTCAGGTATAAGTCATCTAAAAGTAACTTCTATTCTTGGGAGTTGTCACACTTATGTCCTTCCTGTTTCTCTCCTTATATTGATATCATGCTCTTTAAAAACAAGTGTTCAACATAAAGATTGTAAGCATAAGTTAGAATGGTGTTGATGTGCTAAATTTGGCATAATGATAGTTTCTAAGGTTGATAAAAAAAAGTCATAGTAAAATTTTCATGAAATGAATCCATCATAAGTATGCAAATGATGCACTACTTAATAGTTTTTTTTTTGGTGCAGCCAAACTTATTCAGAATAATTTTGGATCTGGATGCAATTCAGGATTGGTGTGGTTAATGGTAGCTATAAATTAACTCACAGTAATATAAATAAAAATTGCTCAGAATTTCCATAATGAACATTTATTCCTATGGGTTTGAATCCACTGATTTCACGTGATAAAACTAGTTACAATAAGTTTTGTTTTGTAGTAACGTGTAGTAATTCTGTTGAATTAATGCAGCGTGATGTTTTGACGAATCCCTGTTATCGTCCACCAGTTCAGTTAATGCATTTTTTAACATTTCATAATGACTGGGTAAAAATTAATTTTCATTATTCACACTATGAACTTCGGTATAGCTTAAATGCACTCCCGCAGGTGTTCCTAAATTATAGATTGCGTCCTATACGCATACATTTCATTGTAGGAATCTTTTCCCGGCAAAAGGATAGCGATATTCTATCGAGAGTGATATTTCGTCTTTCCGTCACTAGTGGCGCTGTGTACTGCCCCGCTACACCGCTAAGTTCAAATTCTTCCGTGAAACGGAGAACATTACTGCTCTCTCTCTTGTTTTTGAAGTGTATATGCACGAAACAGGGTAAAACGATGGAGCTATGGGTGAAACAGTGTTTTATATAGACAGGTATGTATGGCTATGTCATAGAAGGAGATTTTGTTTTTTTTTCATCTATCGCATTCTTACCCGCATCTAACACAAACTAAACCGGTTTTCCCCAAAAAAAACCCTCACCCAAGAAAAGTTCTTCATCTCCTATTCCTGGGCATGACTCATTCTGCGAGAAAGGGAAGGGAGTAACCGATGAAGATCTCACCGCCATATGTGTAATTACCTACCCCCACCCAGCCTCGCTTCAACCCAGGTGGCCTCCACTAGTGGGGGAGGAGTTGGGCCATCTTTTGGTGGATTCTGCAGCCAACACTCTTATTTTGTTTGCTTGTATCTCGCTTAGCAGCAGAGCCATGTTGACATGCAGTTAATTCTCTTGCATGGAAAGATCTACGCCAGTTATTATTGACATTCTTATGCTTCAATTGAAAAATCGACATGTGAGCACGGTTAAGTTCACTGCGAAAGGGCGAAATATGAAATTTTACTGTTCATAATGTCGCTTGGATTCATTAGTTATCCCTTCTCACAGACTAAATTTATTGGATGTCAGGATGAACTAACAGCTCAATAAGTGTCACAATATTAAGACATATCTATGCACTGGTGCGACGCGTAGTGATTTTGCAGATATTTTTTAGTCGACTCTCATGATTTTTCAGAAACACACTTGATTTACACGTTTAAATGAAGTGATGAGTGAGGAAGAAGATGAAAGTGACGAGGACATCCCTGGACCCAAAAAAGACATCCTCCAGCCGTTAAATATCTTGTATCATTTCTCATTACTTCACGAAGTTGATGTTTTTAAAGATAATTTAAGAAAAATTGAAAATAATCCACTCAAAAATGGAATGGTTAAATGTGCAAAAAAAAACAAAGTATTTTAAAAACATTTAATTCTATAAATGAAATTTTACTATCAGAGGTTTTTTTTTCATTTTGCCCAGGCTGTTTTTTTCCTATGCAATGCTATTTAACTTTCATTGAGTGGTGTAATTTTCTATTTAATTATCTTGGATAACTTATTAAATGCCTTAATTTCGAATTTTATCTCTCAGCCCAATTCATACTTTTCCACAGGCATGATTTTCTAGTTATGTACATACTTGATTGCTACATGTTTAAATGCTAAACCTGTACTTTTGCCTGAGTAGCCAAGAAGCAATGATTCTGTTTTGAAATTCTATTTTACGTTTTGATTAAAAATATAATTATCTCTCCACCATAATTAAAATAGTTTTAATTTCTACAGTGCAATATGTAGCAATAATGATCTCTTTATAGTGAAAATAGTTTCTACGTCATTGTGTTCTCATACGTTACAAAATCTTAGCATATTTTTCAGAATCTGCTGATATCTTGATTTTACATAACACCCCATTTTTGGGTCCCAAGGTGTTACATAAAATCAAGACTCTACTGTACTTGAAAATGCAATGCAAGTTCAAAGAAAGTTGTTACTCACCTCTGATGTTATGGTGTAGACGAGATCTACTAAGGCAAGTTGAGTTTAAATGAGACAGTTTTTGACAAACATTTATTTTACGTGACTTGTCAAACTGTTACATACAGATGGGTTTCACTTGAGTGTGGAATTTAATACTTTTCCTTGTCACAAATTACCATACGTATAAAACATTTAGTTGTTGCCCTCATTGTGCCCAAGATTCACATCAAGAACTTACAGGATTTAAATTGTAGACACCGATTAGTTGTCCAAACTGATACAGTGAAACACAACCACCTTAAAACATGGATGCACACAAATCAAGTTTTATGCAATCAGAGTATCATCACATCAAGGATTTGGTAAGCAGCTGATTGTGGTTTTATAATGCTTGATAGAATCCAGTCCCGAGGCTAGGTAATTAAATTTGTCAATTCAATCTGTTTTATAAGTTGGTGTATGATGATACAGCAGTTTCCATTCCCAAGGCTTTGGTGAAACTTTTCCGTTGTCGAAGGATGGGCCCCTGAGCATAACATTTGAGGTATCAACAAATGTGAGCTAAATAACAACAAAATTTCTCGGCCCCAGTGGCGGCGTGGTTAAGTCCTCGCCTGCTAACCTTAGGGTCATGGGTTCGAGTCCCGCAAGTGGGTTTGTTCATCACTCAGAACATGGCTGTGTGTGCTCGTCTGTTGTTACATTGTTAATACCCCGATGTAAAGGCCCCATATGCTGTTTTCAGTGGTAGTGGAAAATAAATTTTAAAAAAAATAAAAAAACAGTGAAGGAATATGCATCCCATAATGTTCCCAACTACATTACCATTCATGATTTCTTTGAAAGTTATGACATTTTCAATTGAACAAATCACTTCTTACATGTATCTTTTGAGAGTAGCTTTTAATGTTGCGTTCATTAGTCAAAATTAGAAAGAGTGGTGGGTACATCTCCCACTGCTATCGGTATTTACATGCCAAAAACCTTAAAAATTGAAATATACAGCATAATGTAAATGAATGTGAAAATTATCCATTTGACAAACCATAAAAAGTAACAGCACATGGTACTGAGCAACTGATGCCACTTCATATAATCAATATGATATATCCAGACAATTACAAACATTGTCAATGCATGCCATAATAGATAGAACAAATCATCACTCAAACCACTTTCAGATTAATACCATTATTCAATGCTGCATATGCATTATGATAAGTTCCAGGTATATTTCAAAAGAACACACCCTCAAATATCACATATCATGATCTCAAAAACTAAGGTACATAAGAATAGATGGCAGGTCCAGGCTCAGTTAACTCAGAACTCATATGGTACCAAGAATTCTGATGCTGCAAAAACTTGGTCAATATTCTCTGATAAAAAAGTCTTTGCAGCTCAAATTAATTGTGACCACTCTTCTGTAATGGTAAACTTTTCCATGAGTCAACATTAAGAAACACCTAGCTTGAATGCTTACAGCAACACCAACTTTCAAAACATTTAAAAGTCCATGGATTTTTGGTGCTTATACAGTATTTACTCTCACATCAATTACTTCTGCATGCTCAGAATTCCTTAAATAAAAACAAGATTCCATTTACAAAATAGATATAGTATTTATGATGTATAAAACAGTTTTATAAATGTTAATAACAGTTGTTGGCCTTGATGACACCAAATAATTGTCCTTTCAGTTCCCTCCTAAAATGTTTCCTCTACCCCATTGGTGGTTTCTATCATTCCTTTCACCCCGAACATCATCTCGCCTTGATGCAGGTGCCTGGCCAAATCCATGGATGCCACCACGTCGATTTGGAAAATACTCATACCTGCAGGTATTGAGAAAAAGTGATTGATATGATTAAATCCCCAAACACCAAATAATGTACACTTAAGTTTAGGCATCTCGAGGTAATATCACATTTCTAACCAAAAAAGAAATTTCTAACTTAATCAAATATGGACTGTAAGAAAATAATATTTATAAATTTTACAATCCCTGGCAACTTAATATTTTTCCATTTATATTCTATAGTCAGAGCCATTTAAAACTAATGATGTCAAGTAACAAATAAAAATTAAAAAATCTCCAATGGTCGCAAAATGTAAAATTGTAATTTTTATGCCCATTGGAGATTTTTAAATTTTTATTTGTTACTTTAACACGTTCACCCCGACGGACGCGAATGCCCGTCCGAGGTGCGTTGCCAAGACACCGAAGGACGTGCATTCGCGTCTGTTAATGACCTCTATGTTGACCTCACTGAAGACCTCTCTGAAGACTTCTCTGAAAGTCGCGAACTCATGTCTTTAATAAATTATCGAGTTTTGTTACTCAAAAATTTTTTAAAGTAATTTTATAATTACATTTAATTGACTGGCAAAATTAATGTGGAGAAAAAACCTTCCCGTTTTTCATGATTGCACACTTGAAATATTCCAGGTTGAATGTGTTAAGAGTCCGTAGAGCTAAAAATCCTTAATGTTTAATGATGCGAAATTCAACCAGAAAAGCGATAGCTTTCTGTATTTGAGACTAAGGAAGTGGAATGTGCTGATTACGACCAATTCAGATTCAAAATAATTAAGGCTGATTCAAAAGAAGCCGGAAAAATGCACCTGCAGAGTAATCCAGGTTTCTCATATTGATTGTTAAAAGCATATGTGTGATACAATGTTTACCGCTAAAAATACAATGCACAATACAAGAACAACTTTAAAAGACAAGGGTAGAAAAATTAAAGATTACCATGGATGTGTACTCTAGAACCCTTCCCAATGAAGAAAATTTTCCTCTCTCAGTACCAATAAAATGACTACAAGTAACTCTAAGGAAAGGAATAATAATTTACACAAGTTAGGCAAGGGATTACATATTTTTTTAAATTATTAAAACCGAGAAAATTATGCGATGTTTCATTAAGTGTCCTAAATTAACCCTATCGATAAAAAGATGCTTTTCCTCATAGTTTACACTCTGAATAAAATATCCATGCTTCAAGCAGTACATAACACTAAACTTACAAAACTAAATTAAGATCCTTGGAACCTAAATACCTACAGGGACTGTTAACAATATTGTATAGAATTTACATGACCAAACTTTATACCTTAAACATTATAATTGCTCATTTCAATTAAATCTTCTGCCAGAAAATTACAATTAAATAATGGAATGAAATAAGGTGAGCTGGGGTAAGTGTGGCTTCGGCTTGTATTGCATTGCAGGGACACAGACATAAGGCGGGCTGTAGCGAAATCAAGAGTAGATGCAACCTTGCCAATTTTCACCACTAAAGTGGTTTCCAATGTCAATCAGTAACAAGAGTGAGGCAGTCAATAGCCTATACAAAAAATACTCAAATTTCATGTGAAGTTGTTGCTGTTTACGTCAGTCATCAGTGCAGGTGGTAAAAAGAAAACTGACAATTAATTACAGCTTCCAATAGGTCAGCAATTAATGGTACCTACTGATAGTTTTTTTATCAAATAAGGAACTACATTTACCTACGTGGTATACTTACTACTATGTGGCAAATGGGACTGTTAACAATATTGTATAGAATTTACATGACCAAACTTTATACCTTAAACATTATAATTGCTCATTTCAATTAAATCTTCTGCCAGAAAATTACAATTAAATAATGGAATGAAATAAGGTGAGCTGGGGTAAGTGTGGCTTCGGCTTGTATTGCATTGCAGGGACACAGACATAAGGCGGGCTGTAGCGAAATCAAGAGTAGATGCAACCTTGCCAATTTTCACCACTAAAGTGGTTTCCAATGTCAATCAGTAACAAGAGTGAGGCAGTCAATAGCCTATACAAAAAATACTCAAATTTCATGTGAAGTTGTTGCTGTTTACGTCAGTCATCAGTGCAGGTGGTAAAAAGAAAACTGACAATTAATTACAGCTTCCAATAGGTCAGCAATTAATGGTACCTACTGATAGTTTTTTTATCAAATAAGGAACTACATTTACCTACGTGGTATACTTACTACTATGTGGCAAATGGGACTGTTAACAATATTGTATAGAATTTATATGACCAAACTTTATACCTTAAACATTATAATTGCTCATTTCAATTAAATCTTCTGCCAGAAAATTACAATTAAATAATGGAATGAAATAAGGTGAGCTGGGGTAAGTGTGGCTTCGGCTTGTATTGCATTGCAGGGACACAGACATAAGGCGGGCTGTAGCGAAATCAAGAGTAGATGCAACCTTGCCAATTTTCACCACTAAAGTGGTTTCCAATGTCAATCAGTAACAAGAGTGAGGCAGTCAATAGCCTATACAAAAAATACTCAAATTTCATGTGAAGTTGTTGCTGTTTACGTCAGTCATCAGTGCAGGTGGTAAAAAGAAAACTGACAATTAATTACAGCTTCCAATAGGTCAGCAATTAATGGTACCTACTGATAGTTTTTTTATCAAATAAGGAACTACATTTACCTACGTGGTATACTTACTACTATGTGGCAAATGGGACTGTTAACAATATTGTATAGAATTTACATGACCAAACTTTATACCTTAAACATTATAATTGCTCATTTCAATTAAATCTTCTGCCAGAAAATTACAATTAAATAATGGAATGAAATAAGGTGAGCTGGGGTAAGTGTGGCTTCGGCTTGTATTGCATTGCAGGGACACAGACATAAGGCGGGCTGTAGCGAAATCAAGAGTAGATGCAACCTTGCCAATTTTCACCACTAAAGTGGTTTCCAATGTCAATCAGTAACAAGAGTGAGGCAGTCAATAGCCTATACAAAAAATACTCAAATTTCATGTGAAGTTGTTGCTGTTTACGTCAGTCATCAGTGCAGGTGGTAAAAAGAAAACTGACAATTAATTACAGCTTCCAATAGGTCAGCAATTAATGGTACCTACTGATAGTTTTTTTATCAAATAAGGAACTACATTTACCTACGTGGTATACTTACTACTATGTGGCAAATGGGACAATTGATACATCATTCATTTTTATATCTGAGAAGCTTTTTTGTTTTTCTGCAGTGGTTTTTGAAGTTCATCTTCATCCCCTTTCATTATCATATAGGTATTATATCTTTCACCCAGCATTTTTCATTAAATTGTACATGGCAAGGCAATGTTTGAAAATGCAATTGGATAAAATACAAATAAAAAATATGTATTAATCCCTAGTTTCCTTCAGTTGGTAAATAACTTTTGAATACATGATTAAAATTTTGGAAAATCAAGGACTACCATATACGGTCATCTTAAACGACAGCGAGGAAATAAGCAACCAACTTGTTGCTAAACCCCTAAGTGAGGAAATAAATCAGCAGAAGGAATTGAGCTCTTGACAAATATGGTTTTAGCTCATAAAGCATTGAGATTTAGAAGTTGCTGCGGTATATGAGAGAAAGTATAATATTCCCACTCCATTCAAAGGCAGTTTACCCCGTGATACTTGGATAATCTATATATATAAAAATGAATGTATGTGTGTGTGTTTGTGTGTATGTCCTTTATGCATTACTACACCATTCATCGGATCGCCATGAAACTTTGGGAAGTTGTTGAGTACATTCCCGAAAAGAGGACTACGGAATCGATATTTCAATATCGATACTTTATCGATATAATATTGCTAAAGTATCGATAAATTGATACATTATTGATACAAAATTGAGGAGAAATTATTTAGTTTTTTAAAAGGAATGTATCGTTGCAATATCGATACTGTATCAAATGTATATAATGTGTTTGTCGTTTATGCATTACTACACCATTCATCGGATCGCCATTACACTTTGGAAAGTTATTGAGTACGCTCCGCGAAGGTTTCTACAAAATCGATAATTCAATTTCGATACTGTATCGATATAATATCGATAAAATATGGATACATCGATACATTGTTGATACAAAATTGAGGTTAAATTATTTAGGTGTTTTTTTTCAAAGTTTTATAAAGTATCATTACAATATCGATACTGTATCGATACAATATTGATAACTTCATGCATTACCACAACATTCATCCAATTTCCGTGAAGCTTTGGTTAGTTGTTTTGTTCACTCCATGAAGGTTTGTACAATATCGAGAATACAATATTACACTGGAGACGGGATGTGCATCCCATTGAACTTGCAATTCATTGAAACACTCACGTGCAACATATTCAAATCATCCGGCATGGGGCAAATATTTCAGAAATGCCAACTTATTGCTTGGGATGAATGCACAATGGTGCACAAAGCATCGCTCGAGGCTCTGGATCGATCATTGCAAGATTTCCGTTGAATCCTGAGACCATTTGAGAACGCATTAATATTGCTTGCACGACATTTCAGGCAAACATTACCTGTAATTCCTCGATTGACACTAGCGGATGAAATAAATGCTTGCCTGAAATATTCTACTTTGTGACGACATGTAAAGACGTTAAAATTATATACAAATATGCGTGTCCAGCTGCAAAACAATCGATCAACTGAGATATATTGTATACCCATAAGAATTGTGAAATTAAACATACTATAAACGTGCACTTTCCATTTAACCAGATTGAGCCACAGCAACGCGTGGCCGGGTCAGCTTGTCCAATTTAAAAAAAACTCACAAATTATCCTTCACAGACGTGATCCATTCTTCATTTATGAATATTTTGATTTTCTAAGAGAAACAATTTAAGAGCAAAATTTATCCATGAATCCTACAATAATTTGAATGATACATCATTTTAAAAGATCCAGGCAAGGCAAAATTTGCAGGAGCTATTTGCATAAATCCAACAAAAGAGACTAGTGGTCCAGAAAGACAAACACTATCTTGTTTTGCGTGCTATGTTGCTAGGGAAAAAGTACCCACAACAGTCACTTATAAGGGGAAAATAATTGGGATTTGTGATTGGCCCCTATAGGAACTGTTTTTCTGAACACTATACATACTGCTTTTGACAACAGATGGTAGGAGAAAGCTCTTTTAGAAAAACATTGAGCACCCATTTTTTTAGTATCATTGAGTCTGTTTATCCAAAAGTACCCTTGCTTATCATTGTCAGATACATATCTCACGTCATTTTACCCTCTATCAAGAAAGCTCGTAAAGAACCTGCTCTGAAGTTTATGCCATATTTTCAATGACAACAGTAATAGCCGAAGTTGCACTTGCCCCAAAACCATGCAAAAAAGTGCCATAATTTTATCTTGGTTCATTTTTCTCACTAAAATGACCTTTTATATCAATAAAGAATAGTTTATATGATATGCTACCAAAGTATCAATTTTGCGAGAACATCTGAAAACTTGTAGGAGAGGACACAAACTTTGAATTTTAGGGTATACACTTACCCAAGTTACCTTTATAAGAACAGACATAATCTTCTGTCATTTATTTGACAGCAAAAGGGTAAATAATTGCTGATATAAGAGCCTAATAATTTTGATAACTTTTTAATTTCATTGTATTAGGCTTCACTTGGTGGAAGCTGCCAATACATTTCTGAAATTAAAAACTTAATTACCTTCCACAGGTTTACCGAGCAGAATGATGCATTTCACACAGTGGCATTATCATGCATGATGGTTATCCACCATTTGGTGAATGTCACAAGGTGCTGCAAAAAACCTAAGGAATTTTAAGGAAGGAAGTTTTTAAATATAAATTGATGGCTCTTGATTCAACAATAATGAAGCCCCACAAACAACAAGCACCTCTCCTCCAATTGACCAGTTACCTGTTTTCAAAAAGGGAATTTTATACGGGGAATGTAGACAACTCAACTTACAGGTGTGGGATTTCATGCAAATGCATTCACTATTAAGACTTCCTCACATCCGCCTACTAAAAAGAGCACTCAATGGGAGATGCATAAGAAACTTCAATTAAATATCTTGTCATGCCTGAATTATATGCCAATTTTTTATAATGAGATATGTCTTCACTGTCAGCCAAGTGACTAAGACTAAAGTAGACTTAGTCTTTCTCCATAGAACTCAACTTCACTCAAAAAGACTTGGTCACTTTTTGTTATTTCCAATACACAGTTCCACCAAATTATGCCAAGTACCATTGAATCTATTAGGTAACAAAGTTGATACATATTTGATAGCTCTTCCTAATTACATAGGTACTTACAATATGCTTGGTGTAGCAAGTAAACTTGGCCCTCCAAGCTCCTGAGGATAAGTGAACATCAAAAAGAAATACAGGTGACCAACCATGATTCCAACTAGCTCCAGTATTCCTCTATTAAAAAAATATTAACAATTAGTGTTTCTCCCAGGAAGGAAATACAGGAAATTCCATAGGTCAATAATTATACATACCCGCCAGATATTATTAACTTGAATGCAAACAATACCCATGGCAAATACATGGCTTTAAACTGAGATCCAAACCAGAAGTTAACAATGACATCTTTATTCAGTTGACACCAAACATACAACACACTCAGAACCATTGGGTCCATCAATAGCTGAAAACATCAAAATACACATGAATTAGGAACATACAAATGTTAAGCACTGTTTAGGTTCAACTCCTAAAAGCTAATTAAATATCAACATCATCGTAGGAATGAAAGTGACTGAGGCAGGCGAGATATAGTGGAAAGAATACATATTGACCATGAAACAAGATGGCAGTTTTTCCCCAAGGTTTAATGTCGGTATGATGCGTTTCAACCACCTGTCTGATGATGACCTAATGGTTAAAACACATCATAACGACATTAAATCTTGTGGAAGAAATGCCATCTTGTTTCATTGTCGATCATCATAGGAGTTCAAACATTAATGGCAAGTGTTTGTACAGTTCCTGACCTGCCCTACCTTATCTGGATTTCCATAGCTATCCTAGTCACACAGTATAAAATATGACCATCAATCAACCCTCTTAAAACTATTGTTTTTGTCTGGCCTATCCCTTCCTAATTTTTTCCTAAAAATTTCTTCCTTCCTTTGCTATATAAAGCTGTTTTTCATTCCAATTTCTTTATTTCCTCATCCTCTGCCAAATCCAGATCTCAAAAGTCTTCGGTCTACACTTAACTTGCTTTTCAAAGACCATGTTTCACAAGTCAAGAGGCTCAGCAAATAAAAAATTATCATCTACATAAAAATTGGGAGAATTTCCTTAGTCCATGAATTACATTTGGTTGGTAGATGATACAACATCCAATATTATCAAAGCACAGCATATAAGATTTAATACCTAGAAATGGCTTGCCCCAAGTCATCAGAAACTGTACACAACTAGAGTAACTTCGCAAAAGAAACAAAGACTGTATTTCACGTATGGGTCATAATTAAAGGCCATTAAATAAATAGCCATGATGATGCAACACTGCATCATGAAATGATGCTTTACTGCCTCTGAACTAATGGGAGAATAGAACATGTACTAATTAAAAATTGTAACTCTTGAATAGAAATTAAAATGAAAAGGAACCAGAGTATTGCTAAACATAATTGCTAAAAGTCTTAACAATGGATATAATGAACTATTGAACAGTGGATGGAAATTTTCCCTATACAATACATTTGTATATGACACATGGGACCCAGTCATTATTTCAAAATGGAAGAATAAATTCCATAATATATGCTTACCGGGATATTAACAAGAAGTCCTACAATCACACAACATATCCAGTTAAAACCCAATCATTATTTCAAAGTGGAAGAATAAATTCCATAATATATGCTTACCGGGATATTTACAAGAAGTCCTACAATCACACAACATATCCAGTTAAAAAGCAGCATAAAGAGATAGTCAGCTGGCCTTCCATCGAAAACACCTATAATGATTATATATATTAGAAAAACAACAATGAAAAATAATGAAATGCCATAATAATAAATATTACCAAGTGATTCACTGTCCTTAAGCTTACAGAGCTTAAATGAATTACTACAATTACATGCATCATAATGTACTCCACAGTTAAAAGCCAAACGATGTTTTACTTAAGAAAATGAATTACATGCAAAGATACCACAAATTTGAAGCATAATTTATTCCATCACAAGGCTTAAAATATACTTAAACACTAAAAAGCAAACAGTGTTATTCACAATTGAACTCGAGATAAAAATTACAGTAACCAAACTAACCTGTTTCTAATCTAAGTGAGTAATTGTACAAAAAATATAGGTTAATCATGAAATGAAATCCTGTAGATGGAGTGAGTGGATAGTAAAACAATGCTGTTGCTGGCCTCCATATCTGAAGAAAAAACAATCATGAAGAAATTTGATAAAATGCAACATGAACATTCAGCAAAAATAAGAAATAAATATTTACCTGGAATTTTCTAACAAATGGTTCATATAGCAAAATGAATGAATAGTTAAGGGACAAGACAAATCTTCCAAGGACTGAAAATGCTACTGTTAGTCCAAGCCACCACCTAGTAAAAATGGGTAGGCTTTTAAACCAATCGGCGAAATCACCCATATCTTTCCTCTTATAACCTGGAAAAGGGGAAACGTGATGATACCTTATAACACATAATGTAAGACAATTACATATATAATTCCTTTAACTGCTAAAATCTCAGCATTCAACGAAAGCTAAACATATGACAGAGATGACATTCATACCATCACACACCCCCACCCTTTGCAGTGAGCAACTTAGTTCAGGGGCAGTGATAAGTATGGATCCACAGGAATAACTCAGAAAAAACACTAAAAGGACCACACTTGCTATTTTGGCTGATTTCATTTTTGATTTTTTTTGCCATGTATTAATTATTGAAAATTCATCACTCAGATTTCATAAATTTTGATTTTCTTTTTATGGATTCAGTATATAGTCTATAATGTTGACAAAGCTGAGTTAATTATTTAAAAAAAATATGTGGTTCTATCTAAAATCTCCAAGTATGCCAGTTTGGCTGAAAACATATTTTTACATCTCTATTACTTATTAATTTTATGCTTATTTTCTGCAATCAGATAATTATCCATTTATACTTTGTTATCAAGCAAACAAATATGTTGCAACTTCTAATTATGATGCAACATATGTTTACATCTTCAATATTAATTTTATGCATATTTTCTGTAATCAGATAATTATCCATTTATACTTGGTTATCAAGTAAACAATTATGTTGTAACTAAGTAGGCTTCAGTATTATTTAAAATTAATTACTTTACTTGGCATGTAAACTAAAATTATAATTTTTGAAAACTGAAAAATTTCAACATTGTAAAGAAGGCATAATGGGAGACTCTGCTGACCTTTCATAAGGTAGTGGAAAACAAGATGTGACGACAACCGGACTATAAAATCAGTAAATGGAAGATTGGAAACTATTAAAAGCAGACTACAAGAAGCCGCAAAAGAAAGTCTGGGGAGAAGAAAATAAGAAGAGACAGATCACAGGAGAAGTGTTAGACTTGATTGTGGAGAGAGGAAAATGCAAGAATGTAATAACTGAAGAATGGAAACTCCGCAACAAAAGAATAAGAATAAAAATAAACTGTAAATTAATAAAAATTAGAGAAATGTGAAGGATTTACATGAAGATTCAGAACAAATCTCGTGTACAGAAAGATGGAAGTTGTCCACAGGATGGTAAGGCCTGCTCCACGTGACACTTGATCCAGCGTATTCGTTAGTATGCTAGCTTTCAAGTGTGTGTGAATAGAACCAGTATACTCGCTGAGCTACTTGATGCTGTACTAGTTTGCTACTAGTTCCCAGTAGGACCCAGTGACCATCTACCAATCACGTCATGTTACAAACGCTGTGCGATCTTCTCTTTTTTTAATTAGTATGGAATCATATGGAATAACTGCTTCATAACAAGCACAAGGTCGATGATCGCGTGAAACCTCCCAGGATGGTTCCAATCATGCTAAATTCCATCCTCAATATCAAGTAGCGGCTAGCACACTAGATCTTGTGCTGGATTAAGTATTGTGTGAAACAGGCTTAAGGAACCACTTCAAGGAACAGGTTAGAAGATTATATTCTATTATGGACATGTATTCAGAGTTTTTAACTGAATAATAAAATGAAGTGAAAAGATCGACAGAATGTTGGAAGCCATCTCAATGTGAAGGTTATTGGAGAAGAAAATGAAGTGAAAAAGGATAGTATGAGAGAATCAATCTTGGTATTGTTGTGTCTAGCTGTCTTATTTGTCGGTTGTTATTAGGGACAAGAATGTTAGCCTCAGGCATTACTACAGACGGTTGCTGAATACATTACAGTGAATAAAGAAAGAGCATACGAAGATAAGATCTGATCGTTTAATCCTCGAAGTAATTCCGTAAAGACGATTTTATTTCAATGCAACAAAGTCACAAAAAGGCCAACAAACTTTTGGGATAGAAATAGTTGAAATTAGTCAGACTTCGAAGAAAATTTTGAGACGATGACGACTACGATTGATCAGGGACCAGCTGCATTCCCTGTATACAGCAAAATTTCGACGGCTGGGACCTGGTGGCAAGAATGGATTCGGGACTTTAAGTACTACATTGCAGGAGATGCTACCATTACTACTACTCGTAAAGTCACCCAGTTGCTTCACAAGGCTGGGCCTGAAGTGCAACATATTTTTGACATGTTACCAGAGCCAGCAGATGTAGCGGTTGATGTGTTCGACGACACAGTTGATAAACTCAAAAATTTCTTTGAATCATTGAAAAATACCCTTTACAAGCACCAATACCTATGTCAGATGGAAATGCAACCTGAGGGAAGGATTTGTTGTGAGGTTACGCAAACAAGTGAAACACTGTGATTTTGTTGCAGTTACCGCAGAACAACATCACGAACAAATCATCAGGGATCATGTTCTTGAAAAGTTGGTTCACTCTATCTTAAAGCACAAATTGATCACAGAAGGAGGCTCTCTTGACCTGAAAACTCTTTTGGAGACTCCCAGAATCTGGGAGCTTGAAAAAAGGAGGAAAAAGTTATTTGAAAATAAAGATATTGAGGACTCTGTTAACAAAATTAGTTTACACTCCAGGAATGACCAAGAAGATAGAGATCAGTTAAAGTGCTATCGATGCAGCTACCCTGGACACTTTGCTTCAGATCTAGGTTGTCCAGCTAGAGGAAAAAAGAAGAACAATAAATGTGGCTTGGAGGGTCATCTGGGTAAAAGATGAAGACCAAGGATATGCGAAACAAACACAAGAAGAAAAGGCATATTTGATATGTTGTACTGGAAACTGATGCCTCAGAGGGAAAATAAGACGAAGAAGAAGTGGAGTCAGGTCAGAAATCGGAAGGTGAAGAGTCAGAGCACAACCTCATGCTACTATACCAAAGGAAGCATTGCTTGGTATGGACACAGAAAAATCTGAAGAAATATCCAATCCAAGAGGGAGGAATTAAGGTGGAAATAGTGATAGACTCTGGTTCTTCTACAAACACCATTGATAAGTTTGAATAGGAGAGGTTGAAGAAGAAAGGTTTCAGGAGCAAAGCTATAAAGGAAGATAGATGGTGCTATGGATCTTCAAAGCCATTGAAATTACTAGGTTCATCCAAGGCTAATATCAGTTGCAGTCTCACAAACAGAATTTTGAAAGGTGCAAATGACAGGATTTTTAATGGCTCGGGCCCCAACATTCTCAGCGGGGATAGGTTGATTTTGATTGTCTCCGAAGAGTGGGACCAAAGGAAAATGAAGCTGTGGGGAACACCTTGATGACATACCTACTGCTCAGTGAGTTCCAAGATTCATTCACTGGCATTGGAAAATTAAACCATACCTGTGGATAAATCTGTCAAGCCTGTTGCACAACCAGTTAGGTGCCTTGCATATAATTTAAGGGACCCTGCGAGACAGCTAATTGATGAGCTGTTAGAACATGATATCATTGAAACTGTGGAAGGACCCATTCCCTGGGTCTCACCCTCTCACTTGGTTCCAAAGAAACAGCCCGGTGTGTGATGTCTAGTTGAGATGCAAATCAAGCCACCAAATGTGAAAGATTTCCTCTTCCAACATTCAAAGAGTTGGTCTATGAGCTGCTTGACTGCATGGGGTTCTCCACCTTGGATATCAAGTGGGGTACCATCAAATAGAGCTTGAGGAAGACTCAAGAGAAATTACCGTCTTTAGCTGCAGCAGAGGACTCTTCAGATACAAAAGATTGGTCTTTAGAGCAAATGTGCCCCACAAATATTTCAAAGAATTATTGCTCATCTACGGCAAGGATAAAGAAGAATATGACCTAAGACTGTCGCTGGAATTGCGGAAACTGAAAAGTGCTAATCTTACTCTCAACCCAATAGTGTGAATTTGGTTTGCCAGAAATTACTTTCCTGGGACATCACTTGTCAGCAAAGGGGATTCATCCCAAAGAGATAAATCAGTCGGTGGTCCAGAAGTTCAGATTTCCTTCAACTAACTCGTGGAGAAGTACGAAGCTTTCTGGGTCTCGTTAACTTCTCTGCTTGTTTTGTACTCAACTACAGCACGGTAACTGGTCCTTTGAGAAAACTCACCAAACAGAATGTAGAGTTTGAATGGGGTCAGGAACAAGAAGATGCTTTCCAGCAACTGAGGGAAATATTAGCGAGTGCATTGGTGTTGGGATTCTATCAAATGGATGCACCAACAAGAGTGACTGCAGATGATAGCCCAGTTGGTCTTGGTGCTGTTGGTCCAGTGACAAAAATTGCCTGACAGTACCAAACTAGAACCAATGGTAATCCAATACGTAAGTTGTTCTCTGACACCTGCAGAACAGAATTACTTGCAAACTGAACGTGAAGCCCTTGCCATCGTTTGGTCATGTGAAAAATCCAGCATGTAATTCTTCAACAAGAAGTTTGAAATAATCACTGACCACAAACCTCTTGAGATCATACATGGGGTCAAATCCAAGCCAACTATGAGGATTGAGAGACGGGTGATGAGACTTCAGCCATATGATTTTAAGGTGATCTGCTGCCCTGCAAAAACTAAGATTGCAGACCGCCTCTCTCATTTGATAGATGTGTCACAAGCCATTGGAACATCTGATTATGAAAGGGCAGAAATTTGGGCTACTTCCACTAGTCAATGCCCAAGACCCTGGAAGTAGTCCGAGAAACTATCAAAGACCCAGAGCTGGAAAATGTCAAAAAAGCTGTTAAAACAAATTCATGGACAAAGGATAAGAGGAGATATGAATTAATAAAGGAAGAACTATGCATTTTTGGTGATCTCTTGCTCAGAGGTGACAGAATTGTCCTTCCAAAGTCACTTATTGTCAGAGTGCTAGAGTTAGCTCATGTGGGCCAGGCATGATGAGTATGAAGGCTAGGATCAGAGATAAACTGCGTTGGAGGACCACTGACAAGGATGTCAAATATTCGGTCGATACTTGTCAGGGATGTCAACTTGTGAAAACTCAATCTCCACCCTAGCCTCTGCAATCAACAAAGTTACTATCTAAGCCTTGGGAGCTTGTATCCATGGATTACATGGGCCATTATTTGTTAGTGATTGCTGATTACTACAGCAGGTACATGATGGTCAAAAGGTGTAAAGGGTATCATAACTGCAACCACCATCCACCAATTGGATGAAATAATTGCAGAAGAAGGGCCAATGGTAACACTGTTGTGTGACAATGGAGCCGCTTTTAAGAGTGCCGAGTTTGCTGAGTATCTGTCAAGCAATGGTGTCCGACTTAGAAATTCAACCCCTTTGTGGCCTCAGGCAAATGGCGAAGTGGAACCACAAAACAGGTCCCTTCCTAAAAGACTCAAGATTGCTCAGTGTCTAAACCAAGACTCGAAGAGGGAGCTAAGAACATATCTGCAGGCATACCACACTACTCCACACTCAACCACTGCAGTACCTCCTGCAGATCTGTTCAAAGGAAGAAAGTTGAGGGCCAAGATTCCAGATGCCAGAATCCAGTTAGCAGTAAATGACCTCCAAGTTTGGGACCGAGATGCTGAAAAGAAGGCCTCAACAAAGAAATATGCAGATCAGAGGAGACATGCATGACTCACAGATCAAGAGCTCGGAGATCAAGTTCATATTCAGCAACCAAAACAGAGCTAATTAACTCCTAGATTCAGCATTGACAAGCAAACACTAATCTAGGAGTGGAAACTTAGTGGAAGTGATGACACCCAGTGGATCTGTGCTGAAAATAAATACATCATTCCTTACAAGGGCACCTGAACGAGATTTGTCCCTTTTCGGTTCATCAACCACTTCTACTCAAATACAGGAGTTGGAGAAGATGAATCAGGATATTCCAGATCCACAGTCGATGCCGGCGGGAACTCAAGAATCGACACTGAAGTGCCCAGCTCAATCCAAGAATGTCTCCCCGCCTGGTCCTGATGTATACATTATGAAGATGACCATGCAAAGGCCTGCAAGGACTATTAGACTGCAATCCAAGTTTGATAATTTTGTTATGGGAAATTTTATTAGCCATCTTTGCTGTAACTGGTAATAATTTTAATATTAGCACAGTTTACTGTATGTTGAATTGATGTTTGTTAATTACATTGTATTTTGCTTTGTTGAGCTCATTCATTTTGATTTTGTTGAGTCATTGTTGATTTTGTGATCCTGTTTCGGCTTTGACTGTTTTGGTTTTATTTGTACTTTGGTTAGTTGCATTTTTTGTTTGAAAGAAGGGAGGAGTTGTTGTGTCTAGCTGTCTTATTTGTCGGTTGTCAACAGGGACAAGGATGTTTGGTTCAGAGGTTACTATGGATGGTTTTTGACTAAATTACAGAGAATAAAGAAAGAGCATAAAGATAAGATCTGATGGTTCAATCCCCGAAGTGATTCGGTAAAGAAAATTTGATTTCAATATGACAGGTATCAGAATTGACAAGGCAGCTAGGGACCTTCAGGTAAATAAGGCTTCTGGAATTGATGTTTTTGCTGAGCCGAGCAAATTAAAAATACAGGCAAGAAGACATCTATCCAGCAGTATGAAATCATTTGTGACATGTACTAAACAGAAAATTTATAAGAGGACATGAACATCCCTAAAAGAAGGTGGCCAACAGCTGTGAACATTTTAGAACCATGAGCCTGATGACACATACATTTCTTCTGTTGATGAGAATCATCAACAGAAGAAAAGAACAAAATACTGAGTCATCCCTGGATATGGGTTTAGAAGTCTTAAGGAGAGTGGGAGAAAAGTAAAGTATTCCGAAAACTTTGAAAAGAATGGGACAATTTAATCTTCCATATCTTTAGACATGATAGTCTAATGAATACAATCATGAAAGGAAAAGTGCACATGAAAAATGGTACAGTAAGACCTCCTGAAGAGAAATGATAAGTGAGTTAAAGCAAAGATAAGTGGAAAACGTAATAAAGGATAAGAATTAGATAAGATTAGATTAAGTAAGTATGAAATGCTAGGCAAAGGGAGATTCAAGTGGACAGTAAAACCAATCTTAGGATTGTTGGCTGATGATGATGAAAAATAGTTGCAAAAACTTTTAACCTCATATTCACTAAAATTACCTTTGTAATGTGAATACATTGATACTGAATGATGATGGGGACTTTTACCTTCCTAATAAGAGTCTGTAATATCAAATTCTGAAAAAAATGAGTTGATGAGAAGATTCACACACCTGACGAAACTTTTCAGAAATAAAAATCCTGAGGAATGAACCTTTTTTACATGGATAACTTACTATTGTGCGGTCTTCAGCTTAAAAAATATTTTTCTGAGCACTATTAACCCAAGAAATCGACAATAGACAATTACAGAAAGGCATGAGTTGGCAAAGTTGATATTCCAAAGGTTACTTTTAAAATATACACGAACGTTATATTTTGGCAACTATTTGATAATCTTTGCCTTGCAATTATTATCCTCAGAGCCTTTCGAGGACGAAGAAAATACAATACCCCACGATAACAACTTCATTGCGCTCGAAACAGTCAAACCGGCATTTATGTGAACTTGCATCTTTCATGTGTGCTCATTTAAATGACACAAAGAGATTCAGTGAGTATAATCCAAGCGAGTTATATCGCTTTAATGAGAATAAAATAATGTAAAATTCCACCACATTTAGCTGTAACAAAGTTCACTAATTCCGGCTAAGAGTAAAGGCTTATAAAAATGTCAATAAAACCTACTCCTAATAACGTTTCCAATATTATGGGTAAATAGTAAATGAATTAAATCTTGAATATATATACTTTGAAAATGACAACGATTTTCTTGCGGGGTATTCAATTCATATCATCAGCTTACATACATTGAGTTGTCAAAAAAATCAGGTAGGTAGAGGAAGGGGTACAATGGGGGCAACGACTCCCACATTTCAATGAGCTTATCACATGGAAACATAAAACGACAAAAAAAGTCTAATAGTTATACTTCACCTCATAAATGTTTGAAGTAGCTGAGACTGATGTAACTTCAGACACCTCAGTCACGTTTGCATATCACAACAGAACATACGGACATCGCATTTCAATTGACAAAAGTGAGCAGCAGCCGCGTACAGATTGGTAGCGTTGGTAGTCAATAGAGGGCTATGTGTTCGTGGGATGAAGTAGCAGCCAAAGAAGTAGTCGGAACAAATCTGATTGTGTAGGTAGGCTCCTTGAAGATCTGCAAAGGCTGTATTGAAGTTAAATTAGTGTAAAATGTACACGGTGCCACTTGAAGTGGTAAGCCACGCTAGGAGAGTGTGCAGTTTATATAAAAGAAGTTTAAGGAATCTGGAGTCCTGGTATGATCGTAGGTATGCCTATCCTGTTAGGAGTCAAATTTCTAGCTAAGGCAGCTGCCCCGCGACTAATTTATGCGTAACTGCATGTTGTGGAATTTAGGTATTTAAAAAATGCAACCTTTTCCGTAGGCCTGCATTTCGCTATCAGGCTGTCGTTTTGCGGGAGCGATTTGATAAACACAAAAATGAAAAAGACATGAGAGTGGCGAAGGAACTTCTTCTGAAAGGAGAACAAGAATTGTTGGAGAAAAGGCATTGGCAGCCAAAGAAATGTAAGTTATTGCCATGCAACTGTCTGCAATAATGCTTCATGAACGATGTGATTGTATTTCTTACGAAACATTCCTCGTATTTACTCAGTCGCGAAATCTCCTGGTGGATCAGCCTTTGAACGAGCCGTCGTACCCCCTGATTGGGTCCTTGATTATTGGTCTCCGCAAGAGAAAGCAGCCTATCCAGACTATTTTGCTCGAAGGGAACAGAGAAAGAAGGAATATATGCAATGGTGGGAAAAGCAGTATGGTAAACCAACGGAGAAGGATTCTGGTCATTGAAATTAACTGTTATGATGATCGTTCTCCCAGTATGTTACGAAATTGTTATGAAATTAAATTGTAGGCGTATTTAATAAATGGGTTCATTTTGTGTCCCTTTATAGGCAACTTTTTCTTTATGTGGCTGATTGTTAATGGAATAAATGTGCCATCATGTCACCTACGTCGTCTTCTATTTTCATCACCGCTCTATATGGCCTGCCTGGGATAGTGGCAATTGTATTTTGTTGAATCCTGACTCCTGTTCGGTTTTATAGGAGTGAGTTTTATTTTCATTCTTCTGTACTCGCACCATTGACTTAATGATCTAACCTAAACCAACCTCTCAGGAATCAGAAATACTTATAGAAATCTCAATAACGAAATATTTACCGGACCGGTAACAGAGCCTACCTTAAGTATCATCATCTGGTGAGGTCAAACCTCCCTTGATTTGGCATTTGATTTGGCACCCCGACTTTTTTTTGTTCTTTCGTAGCGTAGATGTTGTTCACCATTCATCCTGTTTGGTGGATAACCACAAACTTACCGGAGAAGTTTTATTAATCAGACATGATAATGGCAAATACATGAATGTTCTTAGATTCAACCATCCTTAACTCTAGCATAATGACGTGACCCTTCTAAATCATCGCCATGTAACCTGCTGTCTGACTAGACTTTTTGAACTGAGCCATTTCCGTTGTCCTTTCTGATAGATCCTACAGATTTTTATACAGAGAAATCCAATTGTTTGAGATAAGCAGTTGAAGTGGATGGTTTCTGGCCAAACTTTTTGGCAATGGTCCTTCACAATAAACTTATGCTGCTTAGATTTTGTTTTTCCCCAAGGAATATTTAATGTGTAGGTTTCGTTATTGCACCACCATCATGTGGTATGCCTGATGAAAACCTCGGTGTTACAGTCAGTTGTTGGGATCATGTTGGTGTGGTGGCTAGAGTGCTGGCATCCCATCCTAAGGGCCCAGGTTTGAATGTCAGCTGTAGCAGAGTGTTTTTATGGGTCACTGATTCCCACTTGAGTGTTGTGTGAAGTGCACTACTCCATCTGTCCGGTGGGATGTTAAATTGTGGTCTTGTTTGTTCTTTCCACAAAGATTAGGCTAATGGCAGAGGTCCGGTTTCTCTCCTTCCTTCCTGTTCCCTAAAGAAAAACCCAACAATGCACCTATCCTATATGTTGCAAAGACCATAGCTCTCAGTTTCCTGCCCTGAATAACTAAGTTAGTCATTGTCTTATGGTGTATTCGACAAGGAGCAGGCAAGGGTGTGAAAGGTGTGTGTGTTTTTCAGCTAGATAATAGGTACTACCAAACACTGTTCCTGAATGATGGAAAGTGTATACAAGAATTTAAAGGACAATCCATGAATCATCATCATCTGTAAACAAACCTAAGATTGTTCATAATGAAACACAATGGTCAGTGGAAACATAATGAATCTAGGCTAGAAAGTGGCACTGAGTTAAATTTAGTGTGGAGTGTTGCCATTGTGTTTCATTATGAATATCACAAACTTCCATAGAGTCACGCCTGAAACGATTTCTTAAATCCTAAGATTGGTTTGATGCTGTATTCCACTCAATTCTTCTATTGGCCATCCTTTACATATTGGCTTAATTACTGCTACGATAAAAAATGTATCATAAATAATTTCAAATTTTAATACCTACCATATAGAAACAAGGTGGTGTATTTAGTAAGTTATTCCATTGAAATTTACCTAGAAGTTGTATTGGACTTACATCCAAATCTTCTTAAAGACTAGAAGGTTGGAACTAAATGTGGCTGTAAGTTGATGAGAGACCTTGTTAAATATTAGTAGTCGGTGAAAATATAATTTGCTATTCTACTGTAATAAAAAATAATTTAGTTAAGACTAGTTTCGCTGCACTAGCATCATAAGGTGTTTAATACAAAATTTCACAGTAAGTTTTCTTCCTTAAATGTTACACTGGGAGGGGGGGGGGAGGGGATTGGAAGGAGAAAGGGGCAAGGTGATGTAAGGTTGAGGGGGGAGGATGAGAGAATCTGAAGGAAAGGAACCACAGAATTGTGTGGGGGAAGTGAGAGGCTCTGGTGATATGGCTGGCATGTGTTGTGCATCGCTGTTGCCGGAGGATGTGGGGAGAGGATTGGTGTAAGGAATGTGTGGGGGAGGTGGATCATTGCTTCTAGGGATTAATTGCTGGGGATCTAGGAGGGGAAAATGGATAGTGAAAAGGTGGTCGTTGGTGATTATCTATCATCTCAGAATGCAGGTAAGGATCTCTGTTTGTACCAAAACATCCAACCATTTTCCTTTTATCTCATGGTGAATCAGGTTGGGTTGGAAAGTTGATGTGTGCCCTTCCATGAGGAGATAAGCTGCAAACTGGGAATCCCCTTTCCTATAAATTAAATCCTGTCAATGTTCTGCTGCTTGGGTGCCGATGCTTCTTCCTCTCTGCCCTGTGCATGATGCTCCACATTCATCACGTTCTAGGCAGTATACTCTACTTTGGTCAGCTCTTTCACTCTGGAGACCCAACCCACACTGAAACCTAGAATTGGGAAATACATGAGACATACATTTCCCATATGTGGGCTTCAGTGTGGGAAGTTTCTCAGGCCATAGGAGAACGCTGCATCGATCCGCAGGTCCTTTAGGTTGTTGGTCATTTTGTGGGAAGGGTTGCCGATGTATTGCAGCCATATCTTTTGGTGTTGCTTTATGGGTGGCAGGATGTAAATTTGTGCCATGTCTGACTTCTTCCTTGCTAGCATGTGGTTAATTATATTCTCTGGGTACCCATTGGGTACTGCTATTGTTTTTATTGTTCTTGTTTCGCACCAGAAGTCCTAAGTGGTTAGGGGAATGTTTGTTGCTCTGTTCACCATGGTGTGGAACGCTGCGAGTTTAGGGCTGTATCCATGTTTCTAAGGTGGTATGGATTACCTGGTCTGTGCATGTCGGTTTCCGGAAGATTGCAAAATTATGTTTCCTATTTTTTATGTGGATGGTGGATCCAAAAAATTCAGTTTTCCATTGTTTTTCGTTTCTGGAGTGAAAATAATAATTTTATGCAGTGAGTTAAGGAAGTTATCCAACTGTCTGATGTTTCCTGTCCATAAACACAAATTATCATTAATGTTGTGATGCCAGTAGATAACTTCTTTTAAGAAGAGGTTTTTGCAATGAAAAAGTTTGTTCTCCTGACTGCTTAGGAAGATCTCAGCTAATAAGGGAGACTGTAATGAATCCAATGTTAAACTGTGGGGTTGGAGGTAGAAAGCACTGCTGAATGCAAAATAATTTTGATTTACTCATAATACTATGAGGAGCACCTATTCATATTTGACAGTAGGGTTTTTTTTGTGTCCTGTAGGATATTCTTCGCAAGTTGCACTGCTTCTTCTTTGGGCCCACTCATTAAGAGATTTGTAAAAGATACTAACATGCACTTAGTGGGAGGCTTCATGTTGCTAACTCTGTGGATTTTTTGACACTGTGGGGAGCACTGAAGTTGGACAGATCCATGAATTTGCATTTGACCAGATGGGAAATTTCATCAGCTAGGGATGCAATGCCTGAAACCACAGGTCTGACAGACACTAAGGGTTTGTGAATCTTTGGCAGTCCATAGAATTTTGGCATCCTGGGATTCATGGCCATAACTTTATACTTCTACGATGAAGTTAGGAGTGATTTTAATTGCGTAAGGGCAGTCTTGCATTCTATTTGGTATTTCATGGTAGGGTCACCTTTGAGATTAACAATGTTGTTATTCTGGATAAACTCATTGCGTTTCCCAAAGTATTGTTTTTGTTCCATGATGTTATATGTTAAATATTCATGGGAAAATAAAGTATTTTGTTTCATTATGACAAGCAATTGCATGTATGTAAGATTTTTCCTGGCCAATGCTTTACTGCAATAATCCTTGTTCAGTAATAAACAAAATATATCACATTACTTCTTATTTTTATAGAACGTAAAAAAGTATGGAAACACATTTAAAACAACTCTTTTGCAAAAGACAAAAGCAATGGAATACTGTATATGGTTATTGTCATAAACAAGAATTTTTAGACATTGAAATTTTGATTACCAGCACACAAGACACCCATATTTTTAGGCCAAAAAACTGCATCCCATGCCAGAAAATGAAATTTTGATTACCAGCACACAAGACACCCATATTTTTAGGCCAAAAAACTGCATCCCATGCCAGAAAATATGGTGTGTTGTTCGGGTATTCGTTTTCAATTTTTATATAGGAAGCGGTATGGTGGTGGGTACCATTGGGTCCCAGTATTTGTAACATTACACCAAATTCCTGTCTACATTCCAATTGAAATTTCCACTAAGGGTACCTGATGTAACCAGAAAACCGTCTAAGGTAGTAGAGGAAGAACCTCTCCTTGCCACATAAGAATTTTGCGAGGGCTTAGTACCAGGTGGATGGGTTGGGCAATTTTGATACTTTAGAGTTTAATCTATCTTAATATGCATTTGTACCTATATTTATTGCACACACTTGGACATGGAAGTATGGTCAGTCAGCCGAGTATATTATAATAATATTCTTTGGTTTACTACCTGATAACTACCTGATCAATCTAAATACATACAATGTCGTGACAAAACAGTTGAGTTTCAAACATTTAATTTAAAATACATAAGATGTACAAATTGACTAGTGGGTTTATTGGTAGCATTTCAGGTTTCCTTATCTTATCAGAAAACAAAACTGACTTTCCTCTATACTTTTATGCATGTTAGAATCTTTGTGAAATTTGGTGAGGTAAATTTTTCCACCTCTGTGATCTTGCAGATGGTATAGTATTGAAGGGGATACAATGGTGGAATACTAATTCTAGGGTATCTGTTTGACTTCGGAAGAGGCCAGTGGGCATGTTCAACCAAATCCAAGCTGTGTGATTTTCTAGGTAGGTACTAACTCTTTCCTGAGACTCCTGAGAGTTCCAGTTGGGAAATCATACTTGGCTCAGAGAAAGGAACTGCACCCCACTGCAACAAACATATGTGATTTTATTGCTCGGTTCATTACTTGTGAGCTCTACCTGAACGTACTGATCTAACCAACCAGAATGCCCTTAAGGTTGAACACTGTGGTGGAGCTGTGCTCTATCATATCAGCTGAGATACGAGGAAAAAATCATAAGAAAATTCAGGCTTCAAAAATATAAATTCGCTAGGCTTAATTGATCCTTTTTAGTACCTTTATTTTCATGCCTCTCTCAGGAGTTTCTGGATAAATAGAGCAGGGGTAAAATGGCATTCTGTTTCAGGCAAATGCAGACTATCTTTAGCTATGAGAACATTTAAAAAAATAGTAGCTCAAGTACTAGAATGAAGTGAAAATACTTTTTGGATCATTATTCGGTCAATGCTCTGTGCAAGAAGTAATTATGTATACCTAATAGAGTTGATCAAAAATTGGCATGTTGAGTGCAGGCATCATGCAAAACCATAGTGGAGTCACCTGTCCACAATGAGATTCAGTGGAGATTTTTAGTTCTTGTCTCATCTTCATCCCTTTGAACTCTCAATTTTTGCAGGTAATTAGAAGAATTAAATTCAAAGTGAAGATTAAAATTTATTGAAAATATCTATTTGACAATTATAAGTAATTCCAATGGTTATAATAGAATATTGACGTGGCAATTAATTCCGTATGGTGGCGAAAGAAATTAGCTTCGGCCAGCATATTATGAATAGAGAGCTAGGCTTAAAACCCAATATTTAAAACAAATGCTAACCTGAGATGTAGATCTTGTAAAGATGTAGATCTTGGGCAGTAGAATTTAACACTCCTTCATCTTCTCCTGTTCCTGAGCAGATAACTTCTTGCCCAGAATTGTGCATTTTTTAAAGATATTTCAAATTTGCCACACTTTTTTACTGTGCAGAAGGGTGATGTATGGCTGTTACATATTTATTTATTTTTATTGTTTGCAGCGTTGTGGAAATGGGAAAGTCAGATGTATGTACCATGTAAACTGATTAAAACTTAACATCATTCATGAGCACCTTGATTATAAGCTTCATGCTTTTAATCTGACCTTCTTTCCTTGGTAAGTAGAGAAGGCAAGGTTGGATACTGATGGGGTGCAAGTTGATTTGTTTGGCTATTTGTGACAACTGACCATTTAGGCTCAACTATCCACATTTCCTAGCATTCCATCATGGTAAGAAAATGACACGATGGGCTGTAGGTGTATGGTAATGGTACCCATGGCATACTGGAAAATGATAGTCGTGGGATTGTAATATATGTATAACATCTGAGGGTAGGGGACCTGTAGAGCAGCAGTAGGGGAAACCCCTCACTACATTTCATCTACGTCTCCCAGGGGTGTAAGGCAAGGGTAGTGGAATGTAACACTCGTGCCCATTTAGTGTGGGAGAATGGTAGGATGGTGGTATGTCATGATCTCCCCAATGTGTAAGGTGTGGGTAGTGGAGTGTAACACGCATGCTCTTGTAGCACATGGGAATGTTAGGGTGGCGGTATGCCTTGCAATCTGTTTCTTCTCTAGTGCCTTGCAATTTGATGCAAAACTTCCACATTGGATAGAAGAAATTTAAAAAAGTGTACAAAATATATTTCCTTGAATGAAAAACTATACAGTTGCTCTGCTATTAGCCAAGCTATGAAACCAAAACAAGAATACAGACAATCATGAATTAACAATGCAAATTTACCAGCTATGTGGGCAAAGTAACACATTTCCTCATCATCATGGTCAAATTTGCTGGTTTTCACGGTATAGTGGTCCTGAATGTTGAAATATTTGTTGACTAGCTTTAAGTTTTTGTCAAAGACATTCTTCACTATCTACTCCCTGAAAAAAATCTAACCCTCGAAAACAACTTTTTGTATTCACTGCTACTCTTGTTTTCCATTCTTTCTTCTCACAGAGTCCCATAGATCACTTCAGTAAAATCCAATTCTACACAAATTAGAACCAGATGTGCTCACTTGCGCACTCACATACTCCCACTTACTACATCTGCTGTTATTTCAGTCATGCTCTACCTCTTCATTACACCTGATGAATAGGTAGGTAGGCGATCGGTAACCCAACACATCTTGTACACCTCAATTTACTCATAGAGTGAATGGTACCTTAGCACTCCCATGCCCCTCCTTGGGATTTGAGTGAGGATAGGTTGGAGCTCCCGGAGAACGTATGTGGCAGAAAGTAGAGATAGGATGTATACCTACCATTTCCTTACCCTTTAGGGTGTGTAACAGGAAGGTAATCAGAATAGTCAAGCAAGGGTACAGCTGACATAATGCAACTCCTACCTTGCACTCGAGGATGTGTAGAGCGGGTTGTAAGTGAGAGGACCAGCAAGTTTAGGGCAGGTTCTAAGTTATCACTCCTTTACCCTCTATGAAATGTAAAGGGCAGCAAACTATTCTTCATGGCTTGTATAACCATCCCTGTACCGCCAACCCACCACGAATGAGCGTATTTGCCAGGGTAGTAGGTACCTATACTTATGTTTTATGTATCAAATTGCTACCCATAATTTCGGAAAATTACATGCTTCTTTTTTCTGTAGAAATTCAAGGAAAACACGTTTAAAATCATTATTGTGTGAATGGACAAGAAGAAAAAGGTTAATGATTGATTCTTTGGATATGGTAGAGCAGTGCAGCTCACAGGGTGGTCCATGGACCAGTAGGTACTCTTCCGCATGCCATCTTTCCTATTGTTCCACAGAACTTGAATGGAAAATTTACTAGGCCGACATACCAAAGGTCATGAATAGCATAATGGTAGAGAATGATAGGGTCCCTGGTGAAAATATCCTGGGCAGGAAGCGTGAAATACCGTGTAGGAAGCGTGCAATACCGTGCAAGAAGCGTGCAATACCGTGTAGGAAGCGTGCAATACTGTGCAGGAAGCGTGCGCACGCTTCATGCACGATAACTGCACATTACATGCACACTTCCTGCACGTTCAAATGTCCGAATTCACGCTTCCCACACACTTCCTGCACATTCAAATGTCCGAATTCACGCTTCCCGCACACTTCCCTCACATTCCCTGCACAGGATATTTTCACCAGGGGTCTGAAAATAATGTACTTGTTCTTTGCAAAAACAGTTCATCAGTCTAGTGTGCTACCAGCTGCCCAGTATTCCATGTGTAAGAAGTGTTTTTCTTTCTACTTGCCTCTCATTATCCCTTAAAAATCGGCCTTCCTTTTCAATATCAATTTGTTTTGTACCTAGACACAACCAGCTTTGAATATTTCTCCAGCAGCCTAGGGTCTTTGCCAGGAATGATAACACACTGGAATGCTTTGATTCATGGAAAACTGAAAATTTGAGCTGATATCATACAATTACGGCTACATCTTTAGAATGAAACGGAACTATTAACCAAAAATATCAACGAGAAAAGTGAGATTCTATGTTGTAATTTCATTTTATAGCACAAATGATAATTCACGATCATGGCAAAGAGAATAACCAATAGCTCTCATCAAAAGGAATTCTTTGAAATACATAAATAGTTCGGGAGGTTCAGTGACTTAATAAATTATAAGTATTACCCCTGCAAGAACCTCCTAGAAGCAACTGGAGGTCAACGATAGTACGCCATCGTGTGCTCATATTTATACCCTTAGTTCGTTCAACTACCGTGTCGCATAACGACAAGCAGGGAAGAGCGCCACTCGGCGTATATTATCACTGCTCCCGTAGAGCAGTCCTTCATTCGAGTGATCGGTTCTCATTCTGTCGTATTCAGCTCATCCGCGGCAGAATAATTCGTATCAGAAAAGGTTATCAGCGAGCTTAGTAAAATATGAATGTGTTATAAACATTTCATTGGAAAAACTAGTTAGGTGGTGAACATCGTGTGCCATGGGATTAGGTTGGCGACTCAACTTTTTAGCACTGTCGCTATGTTTACTATTTGTGGTCGCCGGTTTAACATCGAGTGTAGGTGATACCAGGAACCACGGCAGTAAGTAATGTTTATCTGTATGAATGGAGTAATTATTCATTTGTTTAGTTTTACTCAGAAGATTATCCCCATTTGCATGTGAGAATTATCAGTTTTTATCGAGCAGTACGTACCTATTTGTGGTTGACGTAAAATATTGCTAGGCGAAGGACATTTTTACTGACTTGGTGCATGTTTATGAGACGTAAATAGGGGTTTTGAAGTTGGCGAACTTGTTATTCTCCATTTAGCAAGTTAAATGGTAGAAGGGTTGGTGCCGTTTTTTTCATCCCTCTATTTTGGTAGACATATGTTTTCAGTTTCACATGAACAGGTGCCGATTAAGGAAAGATGTCGGGAGAGAGCGGGAGTTCAGGAACTGGTTTCCCTGTCTCAGTCGTGTTCCCCCTCATCATCCGTGCGTGGGACTAGGAATTGTTTGTGAGACTTCGTTTAGGCCAGTCCCGATGAGAAAAGATTGTATTTGGCGTTTGGCATGAGGAAGAGTTGAATAACCCATTTAATTTTGATATGTTTGGATTAGTGTTTACAGTTTGATTTGGTCCAAGAAAAATACTTCGGTGCCCTTACAATATTTTTTTCCTTAGCTATACCTTCGGTAAACCCTGAGTGTAGTTGGTAGAGGAACGTTTGAAGCGCTGCGCAATGTGTATTTCCGTGGCGTGTCTTTTAAGGGGTGCAAAAGTTGCCAGTGTTCGATGTTGTTTGAGAGTAAAGACGAAACTTTCCGGGGTCTGTGACTTCAATATTGATGTTGCAGTGTTTTCGTGGACATTTTAGTGGTGTCGTGTCGTTAGGCATTTTTAAAAATTATTTCCAAATTTATTCCAAAGTCGCTTCTAAGTTCTGTTAGCTTCAATGAAAGATGCATTGTATAAGTGTCGTCGAAATTTTGTCTCTCGATGGAAGTGACTGGATACAGACTATCAAACCAGTTACCCGCTCTTCTCTACCAGTTTTGCTATAATCACCAGAAACTCCACTATGTGCATCTGGTACACATTTACCTCCTGTTGTGGGTAGTTAGTGGACGCACCCTCAAGTGTTGACAATTTTAGTGCAGTAGGTGTAAATCAGATTGAGACTTAAGTACTGCTCAATATTGTCTTCAGAAATGTATTTTCATCGGGGAAATAAAGACGAAGGCCAAATTTGTGGAACATTTATTTCATCGCTCCATGTTTGGAATGTCATACAGCGTAAGAAACAGTGAAGGGTACAATGCCTAGCCGATGCCTATCAAGGGGAGGGGAAAGATTTTAACCCATTCATTGTATCGTTTGGAAAAGTTTCGCTCGTTAAGCAAATGTTTCAGGAAGAATCGTTCATTTTACTGGACAGCCGCTGACATGAAGTCCGCTCTTACCATCATGGCATATTATAAGGTTATAAGCATGATGGCAACTCCAATCTTCGAATTCTCTCTTATTGTTAGCCACACCGATGTCTTTATCATTTACACTTATATATTTTGCCATTTTCCCAGATCGTAAATGTTGCCCCAGTTTGAATTGACGATGAAGCTCTAAGTAGTTCCTAGAAGTCGAGCATTCATTGGTAGTAGTTTTATCATTTAGGCCGGTATACACGATACAGTTTTTTATGCGATTTCTTGTACAAACGAGTGTATAAACTGAACGAGATTGTATGTTTGTCTTAATGGAATTAGAACAGGTTATATTTTCCTTTCAGAGATTCGCACAAGCGTTCACAAAATTTTCCGCTTTACACGGTACAATTTTCTCATACAAGCGGTTGTACAAAAAATTGTATCGTTTAAAGCTGCCTTTTGAAACATTTTTCTATGTTTTACAAGAATGGCTCCAATTCGGTGGTGGGATAGGTGACACGCCCTACTTCACTGTTATGATTGATCTACTTCCCATCATTAGATTTTATTTTCCTTCAACGGCGCTAAGGCACGCATAGTTAGTGGCCTATTACAAATTGGAAAACTGGTTTTAAGTATTCGTTTGTTAAATTTAATGTTTCTATTGTCCATAAGTACATTTCAAGATTTCGCGCCGCATATTACGCGTTTTATGATGCAAGCAGATTATCGCGGGAGCGCGTTCCCTTCCTGCAATGCGATTAGGGTAGATTCTGTGTAACCCATTTGGTTAATATCCCTGCCAGTCTGTACGGCACATTTAATTCAGCTCCTCTACTATTAAGGGGTACTATGTCGGTCCTGCTATTGTTATTCTAGGGTTACTAATATTCCTACGCAGTGCTCATCGTTCGGCTGTGGATGACCGTCTAGGACGTCTCAGCTGGATTTCAAGGGGAAAGTTTGATCACGCTGATGGAGAGGGTTTATACGAGTTTTCATTACTTAAACGGTTGCACATAACACAGTAAAATGATGTTCGCTCAGTGGAAAGAAATCCGTTTTATTTCACTCCGTTCCACCTTCGGCTTGAAATGTTATGCGTATGTTAGTGACCGACGAATAAATCTGGTGTGCAGCTTATGACTAGAAGTATCGAGAGTTTCAGCCGGCATCGGAGATTAATCTTGTATTTTTAATTATATGATTACAACTTGACACAAACACTTAGTCGGTGACGGCTTTTCGTGTATATTATCCGACCTCATTGAAAGTTCGTGAATCTAATCTTTGTATTCGTTCATTATGAAATGTTAGCCACGTTATTTGTTTAAATTGACGGCTATCGTTTTATTTTCCATGCTTTTACTCCCGTGCGAAGAGGCATTCATACTAAATTCCATAAATTTGAATCTACTTTGAATTCATCCTAGTATTATGGCGAATAGAATGCAGTAGAACATAGTATAAGTAATAGATTAGATTCAAACTAATAACAGAGTGTAATCAATTTTTGTTTGGTGTGAAGTGTGATTTCAACCGATGTTGAACTGTAGACAGATTTTACTTAGGCTTCAAGGCATAAAGTAGCCTGTCGTGAAAACTTCCCTTTACTGGAATTAGGAAGCGGTCACTACGTTTAATTCTGCGTATCTGGGTCGTGTGTAGCTCCAAGTTCTTTCATCGTATGGATAATATGGTGGCTTATATTCTTCGTGTCTCGGAAATAACAATAAGTTCACCATTATTTTATAATTGATGTGCTATAATGAGCTTAGACCCAGTGTCGATACTGAAGTTGCCGGATTTTGAATCGACCCTTAAAAAAATTAAATCGAAGCGTACGAATCCGTAGCCTGAGGTAAGTACGTCACTGGGGGTTTCACTCGCGTTTATTGGATCCTGCTGGGGTCAGCTAATTTAAATGTCAAAATGTACTCTTCCTTTTTGTGTTTTAATTTTTTCGTCCAGCGGCTCCAAAATAATTGGCAATTCCCTTATTTCGTACTTTGTTAGTCGATGAGATTTGGAGAATTTAAAGCAGTGTTATAAATGGTTGTCTGTTAAGGCTTTTCGTTTTTACCTGCTCCTTTCAACGATAATGCGGAGGATAAGACGGGCGTGAGAATGACATGAGATAGGAATGAAGTTCGGGGATGGACTGTTAGATCCCTATAATTATGGATTACGTAGTGGCTAGTCTTATGATCATGGTCTTTGTTGGTCAGTTTTCCGGTTCCCTGCGAGTGAATTCGAATAAACATTTATCAAAATAAAATTTAGGTAATGAGTTTTCAGAAGAAAAAAGAGCGTGTGCTCAGCTGAGGTGTGTGGAGTTGAAACCGTACATCGTAACCTGCCCTTACTGGTAGAAGTCAAGTGAAAATACTAATGCAAATAGAAATGTACTGGGGGCTTTAACAATGGGTTTCATGCTTATACAATTTATACATACGGTTTCAAACACAGCAACACCTTCCGGGTTCTTTTTTGTTCATTTCTTCCTCATCATCTTCGTGGAAGTGCAGAAAATATAGTTATCATATTTTATCTCACTTCTTATAGGAACTAAAGTTAAAAACCCATTATCATTAGATTTTACTCTCCAGGTGTGAAGGGCGGTTAAGTATGTTTAATGCAATATCACGTCAATAATAGAACTAGCTACTTTTATGTCTTATATTTGAAAATCAGCGCATGCGGAATTTAAGTACAGAAATCATGGCTTATGGTAGTGACGTTTACATATCAAGACACATTGAGCCACTGTCGAACTCTCCCAGTTATTCGTGAATTCGAAGACTATTCTTATTTCTTGCATTCCATCGAATTCTCTTCTCATCAATTATCTGTATGTTAACTGAGCGTGCATTTTGACGCTCCAAGATGTAATTGTTGTCGGAGGGAGTCGGGAGCCGAGCAAATTAGCACCTTTGGATGATGATCGTCTCACCATTGCAAGAATCCCTCCCCGTTTTTTACCGTGATTTTATTTCCAGAGCTGTTGTACATCGAGATGCTACCTCCCAGATCGGAAGCAGTGGGATAAGGTGTCTTACTCCTCATTCTAGACGATAACTCCGTGTTTAGTCTCTGAGAGCGAGTAGGTTGCGAATCGCTCGGGGGCAAAGTTCTCGGGTCGATCGGACGCTTCCAGAATGATGTAGAACTATCGCTACCGAGACAGCCAAACCGGCGACGAAATAAAAACTTTCATACCCCTATTTTTGATGTCGTCAAAGAGGATACGATATGTACGGATGAAACAGAGATGAACTGCGGTTTTTCAACTTGCATATCCCCGAATGAGATCAAAATATGACACGGATAGCCTAGGTTGCTGGGTAGCAGTTTTACACGTAGCAATGGTACAACGTGAAACAGTGTCGTATCGTGGATATAGCATGGATGAATGTCTGGGCATAGAACTATTGCTATTTTCCGCGCAGTCGCCCTTGAATTTTGGAAATTTTCTATGCAATACGCTGCTTTAGAGGATGCAATTTTCACTGCGCTTCATTCCAGGAATAAAGCTGGGTAGTGATAAGTATCATGCGAATTGGCCTTTAAGACCTCTCTTGCGAGGTCAAGCTTAATGCATTTCCCATGGATATGATAAGCGCACATATGCTCGAACTTGCTATTATAGATATACCATATTATGGTAAGCGTATTCAAACGTATAATGTATTTCAATTTATCAACTACCCATTATTGTTGGGCGCGCGGTTGATTGTGTGTGATACCTTCCTCAATTTCAATCCCCTCGTGATGGTTAGGATCTGGCGTAAATTTTGGAGACATTTATATTTAATTATTTATATTTTATGTATTTCGTCGTGGCAACGAATACTTTAGGTGAAGGAAGATCCTACTCTTCTTGGTCGAGGAATTTTATAGTTGTTCGATGAATGTCTATAGACCTGATACATCTCCCAACTTACATGCAGTAAGTTGTGGACGGATATCCTTGGTTATGGTTACCTTAGCGCCTTTCGTAAGAATGCCGACGCATCACTTCTCCACTCTTCCCTCGTTCCCTGAAAACTCCTACCTTTACCCAGTTACCGTCCTCTGTGGCGCAAATGACCTCAATGGGGGCGTTTACTCGGAACCGAAATCGCAATTTTGTGCACGAAATTGTTAGATAGAAACGAAAAAAGAATTTTAGTGAAAAAATTAATCTTTTAACCACAACCATTCACTCATAAATCAAAAATTAAAATAAGCAAAAGGCGACGCCCACCGAAAATGCTGCTGTGATAACATTGACGTCATTTTCCTCCCGTCCTTGACTGCTTTTAGGGGAGGGGAAGGGAGTGGAGGGGGATTCTCGGAAGGTCTGCTCGCACAGATGCTGTCGCAATCGCTCCCATTAGCCGAATCAGCTGTGCCCCCCCTTCGCGATAAGGCGAAGTAGCTTCGCGGGCTCAGTTGTGATTGGACGAAGTCGATGTACGTCAGAGGTTGCACCACGCCCACTTTTCCGAAAGGGTTAAAAACATCAGTTTTTCGCCGCTTATAACTCGAGAAGTAATTGACGGATCGAAAAACGGAAAAATATGGGTCTTTTTATTTTACAAACTCTATCATATTCGGCAATAAAAATAATATGGTAAACGACCCCATTGTCGGTCGCCTCCCCCAAAAAACAAGTAGTAGTGCAGACCCTGGAACATATGCCATTATTACAAATACAAACGATTACAATGTTGCTACGGTTTCTATAGCTCCAAAATGTTTAGGAAATAGTAATGTGAAATGGCATGAAGTTCCTGAAATAAAATTCTTTGGAAACTTTTCTTTAGCTTGTCAGAAGATGTGTTTTCGGCGTAAATGAGTGAACTTAAAGACATCGACAGAGTACCATTCAAGTCACCTTGACGATGTTTGGCAGAGGATGAACCTTAACCAAACATGCAATGAGTACGTGCACAAAGGCATACGTTACTACCCACTGACAATGAGAGTCAGATGTTCGTTAGATTTGCCTCAGGCATGTGCTTCTAAAGGAGTTGTAACTGCGAAGGATCATGATTTTTATTAATGAGGGTATTTTTGAAACTCCGCTAAAATATTTCATGTTTAAATCATGCTTGTGTTATAAGAGTTAGGACCTTTTTCAGGTGCAAAACTTACTATACTACATTTTGAAAACAATTTAGTATAGTAAGTACAAGGCTAATGGTGTACGTTATAAAAATCTAAACTAGTCCTGCCTAATTGGTTATTTTGTTTTCCTCAATGATCCCTTATGGTCATTTGAAGCTATCCGTTCAGCAGGCTGTAATCGTGTTTTCGTGATCGAATCCACCGAGATACGTACATAATAGAGTAAATGTTCCTAATATTTATGTCGTCACCACATGACAGACTGGCTTCAAATTCACTTAAAAGAATTTATAAGTTTTAAATTAGAGTAATATAGTTCTTGTCATCCGAGTTCCTACATTAAATTACAGCTTAGGTTAGACTGAATGCTGTCACCTTGGCAGTTGTAGTACAACGGAAGCTGATATTACGCCATCTATTTTAATTCCCATCTACGAATGAAATTTCCAAAGGCAATCCGTAGCCCTTATCCTCATCGTCCTCAGAATTTTATCGTACGATCCAGGCATGTAGCCAGAAATTTGCTTCCGGGGGTTCTCCCCCCGGATGGGAGGGGGGGCTAAGTCTAGTGTAGCGTAACTTGAAGCAAATCAACCTTGCCCGTTCGGTGCCGACTTGTCACAAATCTCTTCCCTTAATTTTCAGTGCTTGGTATATACATACATATTTACTTTCACAGTGCCCATTCCTATCTCTTCTCACTGGTAAAGTTCACTGCTTACCTTGTTATGAAGCAATTAATTTGACCTCCCCAGAACAGAAATTCAACGCATGAATACAAATCAGATTGAAAAGAACAATTATTAACCACATCAAACTAGTGATACAAGTGACGTTTCAGGAGAATTAATACTTATTATACGCAGTGAAATCCGGATTATCATACCCAGTTAAATCAGAACAGCAAAATTATTGGGAAAATATTTCGGGGAGGGAGGAGGGCGAAGCCCTCTCTCCCCATGGCTACAGACCTGGTACGATTACCAACTTCAGAGATGAAGATGAAAGAGCGTATTCATGCGGACCTGTGGAGTTCTGATTCGATTGTAGTCCGAGCTCACTGGTGTTTTTTTTTTGGTATTGGAGCCTGTAGGGAAAATCATCAATGGCTGATTTCATTTCTGGTTTTAAGTGAGTGGTAAGGTGACATTTATTCAGGTGCTCATGTGAATCTCATCCAGGTCAAATCGTGCTGCATTTTAAACTCCAGCTGTGGTTATCTCACAATCCAGGGACCGTTTATCCGTCATTATCTGTATTCATATCTTCTTAATATTTGCCTACATCTATGTTTTAAGCCTTTTTACGCGTTATTTGTCATTGTGCAGTATGATACTAGGTCCGGTGCTTAGTGAAAATTATTGCATGTAAAACGTTACAAATACTTTGACGACTGTGCAGAAAATAGCCCCTCCTTTATTTCCACGCATTCATCTATACAATATCCACGATTTGACGCTGCTTCTAGGTGCGAAATTTATTGATTCATGAAAAACTGGGTGTTAAACTGTCTTTACACCCTTCGACCCGCGGTAGGGGTGTATCGAAGCTTTTATTTGGCCATTTAGAATAAAATTATGTGTTGATGGTGATTCAAATTTAGAAATATTCGATTGTTAGTTTTGGAATTTGCGAGAATTGTTACCATTTCATGTCCAAGGGAATGGTAATTTGCGTTTCCTACGTTGTAGGAGGAGTGCATTAGAGAAATTATTCTCTGCCCAATGCTTCAGAAAGCTGCGTTTCCTTGCTTGTTCACCATTATAGTAGTCTACCGCGGCGAAGACGTCCCTTCCCTCTTGCATGCGAAGTCCACGAGTCCACGACCTCTGTAACTCCCTTGGAAGTTGAAAGCTATGTAATTACACCCCTACCGGTATTTTCTCCCAGTATTAAAGGAGATAAAAGTCTAATGCGTGCGCTCATATGCCTTGATTTTAGAGCATCGTCGGAAGCGGTTCACCAATCGGGAGCAACCCTTTATGTGAGATTTGCCATTTCTAAAATAAACCGTGGCCAACCATGAATATTTATTCATTAACAAGGGACTTATTTCAACTTGAGCGGTGTCGTTTCTCCACTGTGTGTACAAATCGGAATTGCACTGACCACACCCATTCGCTCTCAGGCATTTAAGGCGCTCCGCTACTTGGCAGGCACTGGCGACATTCGTGCTTTGCTCCGCCTCATCCTCTTTTTTTCCTAAAGAAGAGGAATATTCGGATCACGTTATTGGACTCGTGTATCTTCCTCCATTCTTCATTCTATTATAAATGACTGTTCCGTGTGGAAATGAAGTATAACAAGTGAAGGCATGAATTAAGCAGCGATGGAATAGTGTAACAACGGGAAATGTAGACACTGAAAAAAACAGTATGGGAAAGGCAAATAAGAATCTTGCTGGAGATTATGTTTCGTGTGAATCGTTGTCTTTGATGCATCTTATGGAACATGTGCAAATAAAAATCGGGCTAGTATTATTTTTAAGGTATTAATTTTACTAGGCGGTCTAGAATACATTGATTAGGTCTGTGGTTTTATGCATCACAATCGTCTGCCTTGGTCACCTGTGGTGGACATCTTGAAAATTAGGTTAGCTGAATTTCGGGTGATTCCCCACTCCTACGTTTATGTTTTCTGACTTCCGAAAATAGAGCCCACGGTTTCGTAATCCAGTTTTCTGCTCGCTAGGGATACGAGATAGCTGTTTCTCTTGTATTTCAACTTTTGTGTGTCTACAAGTTCTGCCGTTGGAACATCTAAGCAGAATGACGCATTTTGGTCCCTCTTTCTCTTATCATTTGAATTTGTGGAATATTCCAAACGGCTGAAATCGTCATCGAAATATAGCTGTATTTCCATTGTCTATGTAGGGCATAAAACGTTTGGGAAGTAGCGATTCGATTCTGTGATTATTTGTCATTTCATGCAGGAATTTTGACATTATGCCTTTGATTTCCGCATTACCAATTAATTTGCATCCCTTCTGCAATTGATCATTTATATGACCATTTCGATTTCATTTGCCTCGTCCATTCACTATGTTTACTCAATCGTTTAGGTGGATTTCACCATGGCCAGATGTGAGAATATCTTTGCGATAGGAAAAACTGCTTTTACGACTACCTATAACTTAAGAAAACACATTCAATGCAGTGCTTTAATGTGTGAGGTAGCTGGAAACAAACTACGAGCCAAGTGGAAAAAGCCTGTGCTCAGTCCTAAGCTCATCATAGAAATATTTTAGCGAAGAATTTATAACGATGGCTTGAGTATCATTGCTGTTCGCCCATTCGATGCGCCCAGCTGTCTGGCGATGAGACTTTTCCGCGTGAGCATTTCTTTTTCTGTCACCAATTGGTGAACAAGCTTAGTCTTCCTATAACTGTTTGGTGTCAGTTTAAAATACAGCATGTAACGTTGCATTTATTGCAGCAAGAATGTTTGCAACGTCTTTATTTTTCCCGGGTGGATAGGAAGTTTGTGGGTGGAGATCAAAATGTCTTGGTGTTTGAATCGGAATTAGCAATATCATTTTCATGCTCGTTTCCAGGTTATTTTATAAATGACACAGCGATTTATTCATTTCACTTTGTCCATTATTAATATATTCCCATATCTCTTCCACTGAGTTAATTGTTGAAAACTCTCTCAAATAGTTGTACAGTGTCCTCTGAAGGGCCAGCTTATTTTTGCCTTATGTGTAGTTTCAGCAGTTTTTCCTCTCTCATTCCGTTTTCCGAAACCGTGTTATCCAGTTATTTTTCATCTTGACCTTCGACGATAGCGTTCCAATCTCCTACAATTATCAAGTTTTCTTCTCCTCTGACCAGTTTTATTACTTCCGTGATGTCATCATAGACGTACGTCTTCTTCAACGTCACCGTGTGACAGGCAGGTATACACTCTTCATCACAGAGGCATATGTAGGCTTGGTCTTTTTCTTCACCATTCATATTCCTTCGCTATACTGCAGGAAGTTCTTCACACGCAATCTGGCTCTATTTCTAAGCATTATGCCCACCACGGTATAGAGACCATTCGAAAATGCAGGTTACATGGCCTCGTAGCTTCCGCTCCATAGATCTCATTCGGGCAAATTCATTTCACTTATTGTCTCTACGTTAAGGTTCATTTTTCTACTTTTACTCTTTTAAGTTCTCCACTATTCTGCAGTTTCGTGATGCTATTATATTCCATACTATTCGTATCCAAAATTTGCTTTCACTTACTGGGCTGATGTGCTCAGTCGGGTAGTCCCCACTCGAATCTCCGGATAAGGGACTATTTTACGCCCAGAAGATTTACCTGAGAGGTAAAATCTCGTCTATGGTTGAAATTTTAAAGGAGGGTGTATTAACTGCTGGTCATTGGAATAATTAACTGGTGATTTACCCCTGATTTGATCATTGCAGTGCCGCAGCCGTTAAAATTATATTACCATGTATGTAGTGAGTACATCCTAATGAATGGGCTCATAAATGTTGGTGGCTTCCCATTTCCAAGTCACGGCAAATCTTTGCATGCTTATCTATCAGACTGCCTTACATAGGATACACCAATATCATTTCCAAATGTCGCCACATGTCCTCAGTCATCTGAGCCTCATCATCGCGCTCCTTCATCCCAAACAGAATTGTCCGTGCAAAACGTGAACATGTATTATTGTCATAGCAATCAAGTAATGAATTTGAGTGGGAGTAACCGTCAAATTAGTGGTTTGCCTCGCCACACCTTCACAGAATTCCTGAGTGGAACTCAGTAATTCTGTGAATCTCGCTCCAGAGGAAGATAATTCTAATGCTCTGCCATACCAATGTTTTCTTCGCTCCAAGTTATTTTCGTGGAGGAGCCAAATAATTATAAAAAATATTGGCCTTTATTTTTTTCTCACGTATGAATTTACTTATCTGACCGTGGTTTTTATAACAGTTGACTGCATGAACAATTTTGCTTAATACTAATTGTAAATATCTACTACAAACCTCAATTTGACAAAAAGAGAGCTGTTTATTAGGTATAATAACTCTGACGCGATGTATTTTCCCTAGATCGGAGGGAAACAAGAACGAGGATGAACTCTAAAAATGCTAGATGTCTCTAAAATGTGAGCGTTGTCGTAGTTTTGTCCCAGAAGTGTTGCATCAAGGATGAAAAGGACATGAAATTGACTCTTTTTCATAGTTTGCAACCGTTAATTCTTCAAATGGTTAATGCCCATTTGTTTAATACCCACTCCCTGCTGACGTCAATGAACCTTCCGATGAAATTTGGGAATTGAGTCAACCGATGAAGGACACCAAGGCATTTCAGCTCATCCAAATCCGTCATAAACCAATCTTCTTTCAAATTAACCTTATCTTCAGTGACCGAGTGGCACTAGCTTCACTATAAAGTTCTCTACCTTGGAGAAATGCTGAACCAATCGTTTGCTGAAATCGTGGTTAAGTCGCCGTGGAACTGTCGAAACTGGAGTTTTTTTTATGAATTGCTGTCGTTTAGTTGCCTTTGTTTTCTTTGTGGCTGAGAAAAATTAGGAGTTTCCCTTAGGAATCATATAGTTCCTAACGTGACCATGATGGAGGAGCGTGGGGAAGAGTAAATATTTAGGCCCTGCATCGATTTAAATGTCCGTATCCGCCACAAATGCATGCGTTTTCTCTTGCAGACATTGGTACAACTTTGTACAATACGGTGCAGGGATATAAGTACGGAAAAATTCAAGCATGAAAGTTGATAGAATTCCAGTGGTACATGTCTTGAGGAATAAGTCAGATGTGAAACAAAATGATATCTACTCCGGAACTCGTGCAAATAGTCTGAATGATTCTACTTGGCAAAACTCACGTTAGGTTGTTGGTTGGTTTCCAAGAGAGGTGAAATGATTAGTGATGTGAGTTCGTTGTATTGAGTTGGTAGTTGACGTAACTTCGTAATGTTGAGCATTCCTGAATCCCGGTATACTATAACCTTCTTGGCAATGATTGTGATCAAGAACAGAAGAAGACAAAAAAACTATATTTAAATCAAGGACGCACGAGAAAGCAGTTGGGGAATTTTTCAATTATTTTCATTTGGTGAAAATAATCTTTCTTTCAAATTAACACTCCTGTTCATTTATTATTCCTGTATTTATGTGCAGTGACAATCATTTTTGGAAATCAATTACAGACGAACACTTTACTTTTTATATTTATTGTTCCTGTTTAGTTATGGATTACCCCATAAATATTCGACAAAGATTTAGGAGAGTACTTTCTTATTGGTTGGATTTAAAATCATTTTTCCTCGTCCTCCATTTTTTATCTTTTACTTTTTTCTTCTTATCATTCGTATAAATGAAAATTCCCATTGATAAAACTTTTATCGACCATGCTTCACTAGCTATTTTCCATCCGTTATCAAACCTTCATTACTAGGAAGTGATTGGAGGGCGCTACTGTTTTGAGTTTCATTTTACTGTGTATGCTCAGCCACTAGTTAAAGCAACTATGTTGACGGGAATGAGTAAGACAGTATCATCATCAGGTCATCAACAGATCATCAGGTTCATCACTTACTTTGAATCAGTACAGTGCCATGAGTTCTATTAGCGGCGTCACCTAATTTTTTTCACTTCCTAAAAGTTTCATCAATGATTTTATGTATGTATTTATTGCGAACTCGTGAATGTTTCATCTAGCAAACATTTGTGAATGCCTACACATCTGTCTAGTGTTTGCACAGTTGATATAGTTACCGAATTTTCTCCTCTCCCCGATCAACAGAAATTCCAGATTTCGTTATTCAGTGAAAGGATCATTGGATTCATGATTAATGGTTCCGGTAATGATTGGAGAAAGGGAGAGGTATGTTAGGGAACTAAAAAGGAGTTTGAATTTGATGCCTTTGGTTTCATTATTTGTAAAGGTTGATTAGAATTGTTTGTTATGACATATTGTTAAACGATCTTGTTCACATCTAAATCGTAAGCCAGTGATATGTCGCGCAATAAGATGTTAACTGATTGCTTAATTTAAGCTAGGCTGTCTGATGAATGAACGAAATGGAATGTTTATTTTTTTTAATGGTGTAGTATTCTGATTAAGCTTTCGTCTCCGCTTGGTGTGAGTAGAAAGATGTGAGAGAGATGCGAGAAGGGTTCAGTATCCTGTCACAACCGATCCTTCGCCTGGGAAATTCTCGTTCCTTTCCCTTTTCGGCCTATCATTATTCGGAGCACACTTTCTGCAGACCGAGTGCTGACTAAGAGTATTGCATCTTGTTTCATGTGAGCAAATATTTGCATTCATTCATCGTTTACGTCAGACCTCCTCTAAGAAACTGAAAGAGATGATGGAGATAAGAGAAGGGGTTATCTTGGGGAGCAAACTGCTGGCTTGGCTCTCTACCTCTCTTCATCCGAGTCTCGTTTATTCCTTCTCCTCGACTTAGCTGAGGTGCTGTTTTGGTTCCTGCCTTCAATCGCCCTTTACTGACGGCTCATGGCTTTGCCTGCGACTTTAACTACCGCCAATTGCGTTTTACGACCAGCGCAAAATTGGCCGATTACTGCCGCCAGCTCTTCTGCCTCACCTCGCCACTGCCTCTCGTCCTTCGTGGTCCAGCAACTCTCGTCCCGTGGCACTATCCCTATATCGCCTCCCCCTTCCAGCGCTTGCCGGCCCCGCAACACATCGCTCCCAATCTTCCCGTTCCCCAAGGTACTTCAAGTGGGACGTATCTCCGCGGCCCCTCGCCCTCCTCCCGACACCTTCCCCTCCCCCATCACAATGTGCCTCCTCGATAGCCCGCCTCATTTCCACCCACTCGCCTCTCCGCCTCCTAAACCCGCGGCACATCTTATTCCTCCCCCATGCTGTGTATTAGGACCCTCAGCAATTGATTCCAGCGCGAGTTATATGTCGAGAACGAGTCACCCGCGCACCCCAGGCATTCAAGTCCTTCCCTTGATGAATTGTGGTTTGTGCCTATGTGCCTGGCCTAGAAAGTAATCATGCTACTCGACTGGGAGCTCTTCTGATATTTATCTATGCGCTGTTAGGATAAAGTTTTTACCGGAGTTTGGATGAATCGTGTAAATATAGATTTTATCTGAAACTTCTTCGGTCTAAGCTTCGCGGATACGAAAAGCGAGTTACATAATCTGGTGCTCATGAGCGGAAGTCCGTGGAAAATCGAATGTCTCCTGTGCTTCGTTCCATGTTGGGAATTCCGCTAATTGCGTACGTTACAGTATATGAAATGTACAGTATGTGACAGCACCTGTTTTGTGGGACGTATTCGGTGATTTTATCCTTCCTGGGCCAGGTGTATTTAGTTGCTGTTTTCAATCCGGCAATGAATGTCGTTCATTTATCCATTCATCTTTCGAGCTGTTGTTAAGGACCTTTCGGAAGATTAAAATTGTCTCCTGCTTCGGATCGTTCCTCTTTGGAAAGGGTAACCAGCGGGTGAATGTAGCTCTTATTCACCGTAGTCGCGGGCTATCGTGGGAATGCCTTGTTCCTTCTCCTAATCATCAAGGAACTGGTCGCGGTACACGTTCACAGAAACCCTGTAGGAAGCCCGAGTAGCGATAGGCAACGGGTAAGTCTGGAGAATTTTAATATCGATGTTGGAAAAGAACTCTTCGAGTCCCTTATGTGGTTCGTATCTCGCTTCTCTCAGTCCTTTTGTTCCGTCGCCTCCAGTCTCCCCCTCCTGCCCCCTTCCTCACCCGGTCCACAACCCCATCGCCCTGCTTTTTTGCTTTTATTTCCCCTCCCTCACTGTCCGGACCCCCGCCCTCCCCCTCTCTCCGCTCATTCCCCTCCTGCCTTCTTCCCCTTCCCTACCGCCCATTGCTTCCTTCCGCGCGTCTTGCCATCACCATGATTCAAGTGGGCAATGGGAGAGTGAGAGAGATCATGCGATGTTGCCGGGTGAGAGTGTAAGTGTGTGTGTGTGTGTAGTTGGATTTTGTCCCCCCCTCTCAACCTCCTCTTGTCGTCCTCCACTCTCTCTCTCCTTCTCCCCCATTTTGCGATTAATGGATCAATACGACCCAATGTTAGTTGCCCTCGTCTTCGTACTCAGAGTCGACCTGTATGCCACTCACATCCTTCTCCCGCGATTGTCAAAGAGTCGCGGCTCGCTCCTCGAAGTTTCGTCCAGAGTCTTGCAGAACGATTCCGGCCGCTCGTTTGTGCGTGGAGTGGAGGATGCTCTCTGAAGAGGTCGACCTGAGACTGACCTCGTTCGCCACCTTATTCGGCCCCTCCTTTTGTCTGCACCTCTTTCTCTCTCTTTCCCTCGGGAGGTTTTAAAAGCCGCTCTTCCTTGTGCCCCTTCTGCATCTCTTCACTCTCCATGCGGGGAGAGGGGAGTTGGGGGTTGTCCTCACCTCTCTGCCCCCCTCGGGGGTTTTTTTAAAGCCACTTTTCCTTGTGCCCCATCTGCGTCTCTTCATTCCCCATGCGTGGAGGGGGAGGCAGGGGTTGGACCCGCGCGGTTTCCGCGGCCACCGCAGTTGGTTGCGTCCGCCGAGGAGCGATCTCGGCGTTTGCGTTCGGGAAAGGTGGCTCTGCTGGCTCGGAGCGCCGCGAAAGTTTCACGAGTCAAGCGTGGGCGTGCGACTCCCACCGTTATTCGAGTGTCCGCTGGGATTTAAAACTCCAAATGGGCGAACTCGAGTGAGATTTCCACGGAAAAAAATCATCCACCCCGACCGGGTTGTTTTTTTGATAGAGGAAGATTTTTCTCTTTGAGAATAATATTATTGTACGCGTCAGCGGGTAATTCTGTTTACATTTCTCGCGGATATTTCGCAATCCGTGTATGTGGCGAACTTAAACGCCAACAGACGCGTGAGACAGCAACCCTTCCTGATTTTTTTCTCGTGTTTTACAAACTGTCAGAAGCCCTGAAGATGATGACCGAGTCGGGAATCAAAACGTTGGCGGACATGGGCGCAATAACCCGGTGGAGGACCCGAGAAACCTTCACGCAGCACCAGATCTTTCTTCTTTTACAAACCGATTTTCGGCGGGATTTGCCTAAAAACATAGTTTCTGTGGACTTGGAGTGTAATTTACCTAGCGATTATGTAGATTTATATGTTTTAAATGACAACGCATTTCATCTTCATTTTCGTATGGCACATAGATTTACATAACCTCTGTATTAAACTCCCATCTTAATTATGATCCAGCCGTGCCGTACTTGCTAACGAGTTGTGGGTATTCATCCTCGAAATTGTCGTCATTCATTGTATTATTATTTGGGGGAGATGTCCGACAACTTCGGTTGTTTGTGACATGTAGGGAGGCTGGGTATTTTGGTAGGGGAAGGAGTTTTGCAGGGAACGGCGAAAGGATAGAGGGAAACCCGTTGTCTGCTCTTAACGAAAGCCACCGAGAAGTCCTCGTTTTAACATCCCATCCTAAGGACGGAGTACTGAACTTGAAGGGCTCTCTACTGATCACTCACGTGGGAACAGGCTTTCATGAAAATTACCTGCCGCTGCCGGGATTGGAACCCGTGCTCTCGGGATGGGAAGTCAGCACTCAGTCACCACTTCAAACTGATCCCTTCGTCGTCGGGGAATGATGACGCACCCCTGAGTTGTCATAGTAATACTACTTACAAAATTACGCAGACCATATATGAAGAAGTGAATTAATTCATCTGTAATTTTTCAAGCATTGAGTTTTGTCTTTTGTAAATAATTCAAATTAAGGGTATAGCTATAAATCGTCCTTGCTCTGTGGTTACAAAGAAAACTTCTGGTTTCCCTCTTAAAAGGTTCTATATTGTCGCCACTTACCTTGAATATGAGTCGTTGCCCATTGCTACGGACGAAGGGTAGTCGAGGTTATTTGTGCCGTTAAAGACAGTTAAGTAACTTGATGGGGCATGAGAGTGGGAGAGGATTGGTGCCTGTTAAAGAAGGGATTCTGATTGCGTGGCAGGTGCATAGGGTCTAATGCGGCATCATCCTGCCACGAGCATTTTGTTTCGGTTGTCTGGCGCTCAAAACTACATCTACGTAATACCCTACGAGCCACTACGAGGGTGTGTTTGGCAGGAGGTGAAGATCACCAAATATGCACTAGCGGCCTGACAAGTGTAAAATAGATTCTTTCTCGTACTGTCTCATCGCATTTGCCTAGAACCCTTTTTACGAATCCTAATCTACGGATTGCTACACTGGTTATTTCCCTGATATGTTTCCCCCATGACATGTCTTCAGTGATGGTGACGCCGAAGTATTTAATATTAATTAAAATCACGTTCATGTCGCCGAAATTGCTCCATCGATGGACTTGTCTTTGGTTTCCTCTTGGTGGGAGTGAGCCAGCGTCTGCATCGTTGCGATACTTCCTTTTCCTATGAAAATACGTACCTGAGAAAACTTCATCTTTCTCTTCCTATGACCACGTCTTCGGTTGAAGTCAGCGGAGTCATATGATCGTGAGTCGGTGAATCCTCAACACGCTTTTTTTGTAGAAAGATCAATGCACCCGCCTTCACCCATTTGCATGAGTAAAGGTGAAGGGGACTAAGTCCTTTGGCAAATAGTGCGTAATGCAAATCTTTCTATGGAAAGTGGGTCAATATTGTATGATAATGGTGTTCGAGTGTTATTGATAGATCCGCGTTTATTCAGTATCTCCCTTATCCAACCTTTGAGAGTGCGCCTTCTGAATGATTAATAATAGTCCTCTCGGTTTTTCCTTTTTTTATATCCACGGAGTTGTAGTAAACGTCGTGGCATCCGACATCTCAGTTTGCATCTTTTTCGCGCTTACCCCTTCAAGGGAAGTGATAACCTCAGAGTTTGCTTAATAGAGTCACTCGTTGAATTAACTTCCACGCAAGAAGAACCATGGTTTATGTAACCCGCCGTGAAGGAGGTATATTAATACAGCATTTCAATTAATAAATATGATGAAATAATCTATAGAGAATGTTGTCGCCAGTCGAGAACTAGTCCAATTTATACAGTATAAGTAGAATCAATGGTTTTTATTAAATATAATTACAAGAATTATGACCGATAATAGAATGTAAGATGAACAAAAGCGTAGGCGTAATTTAATTATGACCACTGATAAAACAGCCCACTAGGTCTCACATTGTCAGCTTTTACTTCAGTGCTGCATTATGTGTATTTCACTGTATTTTAATCAACGAGAAGTATGTGATCTAGCACGAATGTGGTTGTCTTTTGTTTTAGGTTACTTGGATGAGCTTCGGACGAGTGAATGTTTTGCACGTTTTCACGATTCACGATCGGCGAAACTTACTTCTAGTTTCTTCGTTTCACTGTACAAAATTGTGTTACCAAATCAATTTATCTATTTATTTTAATCTTACTTTTTATTTTAGCTGTGATCTTTCGTGCAGTATCTTCACTTAATTATATTCTTGCTGTATTGAATCCGGAAGCCTATCCGCTCTTTTTTTTGTAAATTATTGATGTGAATTACCGCGATGAATTTATTTCATTGTGTGCCTACACAAAACCAGGTAAATGATATTGGTTCAAAGTTTCATTTAAGCTGTATGATTTTGTCAAAATTTATTGGACGGTACACCCTCGGATTGCAGTTTTTTCTAGATTCGTAGTTTGTGGGTTGGATGAGGCTAAGTGTATTAATTCAAATTAATCTTTTTAAAACTATCTTTGAGCTCATCCTTATGTCGCCTTCTAGAGTTGGTTAAGTATCGCTGATTTTTATGGAGCTTTGGTGTAGCAGGACATCATACTTAGAGGACGGTAAATTATAAAATACTGGGGTTGTTTGAATTTAAGTATTGAAATGTCTTTTTCTTGCAATTTTTATTTCACGTTATTCGGCCCAAGTTGGGGGTTAACAACAGCACGGATTCCGCAGAGAAAATCATATGTGAAAACTTACTGTTGTGCATATCAGTGGGTAACCCCGTACAGTATTTCGCGGCTAGTTCGCAATCCTTGAACTGGGTGTTAACCGTGGACGGTGGCGTAGTAAGGATAAACACGATTGTGCCATGAATTGTGTCTACGTAACTTTGTCGACATCCAGTTCATACTAAGTCCCCACAAACCCGCTGCGGAGGACGGCTCCACCGCCTGGAGGCCCAGTTCTGGCGTCTCACCGGGAGAGCTCGGGTTTGAATCCCGGCCGTGGAAGATTGTATTCATGGGTAAACTGTCCCCCACTTGAGTGTTTTGTGGAGAACTAGCGAGTACAGTACTCCGCCCATTTGTTGGTACGTTAAGCCGTGGTCCCCTTGTCGCCTTTATGTTAAGAGAGCGATAGTGACAACGCCGGGTTTCTCTCTACACTTCCTCCTTTCCCTTCATTTTCCACCCTCGTACCTTTCCTCCCGGTCTGAAGCACCCATTAGCGCAAAGGCAGAACGTAACACGAATTAGATGAGGAGGAAGGACGCTTCGGTAGTTTTCCCGAACGTTCTGAGGGAAATAACCGCCTTTCAGCGAGGCCATTGGAATCCTGGATATTGCAGTAAACAAACTCGAGGATGTTTTGGGGCTATCATCCTTTTCAGTTAACTTCTTTTATGCATTATGATATCTTACTGATAAATATTTAGCTTTTAAATGAACCATGTATAGCAGGTATTTTGAAAATTGACAGAGGAAAAATGTTTCCTGGATCTGGGTTTGAACCACGGCTTACTGGCCCAATGCGCAGAACACCAAAATACCCAGGATTTTTTTACATAATGGCAAAATGAAATCTTATCGTGATGGCTTATCGCCCTTCGCGATTATTTATAGGATCTCTCCTCGTGGACAGTGGGATCCTTGAATGCGCGGATAAGACTTATATCCTTCTAAAATTGCGTTTTTGACTGGAATCCTGAATAGCGTGGTGGTCTGTCCATTGGCCCGGCATGTCAAAAGCACCGTAGTTCGATCCCCGATCTAAAAACCTCTTTCTTCTGCCATTTTTCAGCGTACTTTGGTTGCCGACCGTAATTGCAAAATGAAATTTTATAGCAGGCATGTACCTATTGCTGAACAAACTATTTTGGACAGTAGCTTCACTATATATAAAGCACTTGGTGAGAATTATCGAAAATTCAGCAGCCTGATGCCCCTGTTTACAAGTCAAACGTTTGGGATACTAGGGTGACTTTTAAGCGCTGCTGAGTATTTTTCTATTTTCGTTTGTTGTATCTAGTTAAATTATTGGGGTGTACGTACATTAGGCATTGGCCAGGTAAAGGCTGGAACTAAGTCAAAGTGTAACGTATACCGTGCACGTGAAACGTGGTAAACATACGCGAAGTATAGGCAACGGATACAATCACAGTGTACTTCAGGAGATGGGCAACAATCGTCTCGCGTACATATGGTACACGTTACTCGTTGACTGTGTCGCAGCCTTTTTAGGCCTAGACATTCCGAACCTCATGAATACTCGATTCAACGAGTAAATTTAAAAGACCGAGGGCTGAAGATGGAAACGATGCAGTGCTGAAGTATGGCGGGGCTGGGGCTATAGAAGCCCCTGACGCTGAGTAATTTTACATCTTGCAAAAATGGCCAAATGAGACCGCGCCGTCTGGCTCAATTTCTTCAATGGGACAGTCCACAGCGGCGTCCCAAATGAATCACAGAAGAGCATGAGTCAACCACGAAATCAGAATGCAGAGAATGACGTGATTCAACCGGAGACCAAATGGCACCGAGAGCAGCGGTCGCCCCGAGTCAAGTTTGACTCCAATACCGCAAATATGCTGCCGTGCTGCGGCTTAAATTTCTCACAGCTAAAGCAAAGTTTTTATGAATAGTATCCTCATCCAAAGTGCGGTAATCGAGTGGTAAGCCTAGGTGCTGTTGCAAGGTCAGCGTTATTAAAATGGTAGTCGTTTCCTAGGTATTCATGATAGTTCTTTTTATGGATAAGTCTGCAGGATTGCCATTTTCATAAATCACGCATTAAAATTCATGGGGCGTCCCGACTCATTGATACAACACATTTGCATACGCGTGCTTCACAATTCTGATCATCGCGATACTTGATGTACTTGCGATCGTCAGGTCTGAGGCGCGCAGCCGTATATCACTGCCTCCATTTAATTCAGTATGCCTGCTATAAATATACTTCATAACCAATGTGAAAAACCTGTCTGCTTCTTCAGAACGCCGTACCAAATGATTATTCTCTTCAAATTCCATCAGTGAGAGGATAGTTAACTCACCGATATAGGCAAGAAAATCAACGGCGCTCAACCTTTCCTGAATAGAAGTGGCGTCCATTTGTCTTAAAATTGATTATTTTTTCCTCCTGTACGTATCAAATAGCTTGATTCTATAAATTTGATGATGAATTTTCTCTTCCTTGGTCTTAATCGTCATCATTATTCAGCCGTCCTGGGTTTGGTTTGACGCAGCTCTCCCTTGACACCTTCTATCGGCTAATCTCTTAATATTTAGGTATTTATTCTCTTTCACGTCCTTCATCACTTGTTCCATATATCTCACACGAGCCCTACTTTTGCCGTTCTTCCCGTCCACTCGTCCTTCTACCATTGTCTCCATCAGGCCATGTCTCATGATGTGGCCGATTATATTGTCCCGTCTTCTTCTAAGGGTATTCAGAAGACTTCTCTTTTCTCCCACTCTTCTTTGGACTTACTCGTTTTTTACTCGGTTGATCCATTTAATCGTCGTCATTCTTCTGTAGTATCATATTTCGAATGCTTCCACCCTTGTTATATATACCCTTCATTTCGGTCCCACTGCATTTTAAAGACTGTTTTAACGACAAATGTAAAAATTGTTTGTTTATCGATACTATGTCAGCGAGTGGCTCTTGTGCGGACAAAGAAGTTGCAAACATTAGGATGCTCCAGAACGACAACGCCTCGTAGCACGTGGCCCTTTCTGCGTCCGAATTTTTGGTAGAAAATGAATAGTGAAGGTTCCTCAGTCCCATATGGACAATTCTTTGACGTAAACTGCTACCCTATCTACTCTAACTTAATAATTATCCGCCCAGTTAAGGCGCGAAAAGGCGACGGTATTGTGGTGTAAAAGAATTCCATTACTAATAGAAAAAAAATTCGGCAATAAAGTATGCCTTTACTACCGAAGACAATACCATATAAAATACAATCTATATATATTCATTTTGTAGCGTGTCAGTCAGTCATTCTGTATCCGTTTTGTTTTGTTCTCTCCCAAGTTTTGAGCTAAAAAGAGTGAGGTTTGGTCCGTTGAGTGTGGATTCTCTATCTGTATGATTTGGTAGTAATTTTGGATTTTTAGCAGTTTGTGGTGCAGAGAAATGCAAAAAAGTGGTTTTTGAGAGTGGGGGACAATATATAATGAAAATATGGTGTAGAAAAAAGTAAAAAACATAGGATAATTAGAGTGGAACACATTTCTCTATTCATTAAATAGCCATTTCCTTCTCTCGGTATACGACATGCTTATGGATGCATGCTTGGTGCACAAAAGTGTAAAAAAAATGCAAAGACTACTTTGAGTAGTGAAGCAGTAACTGCGGTAACTGCCTGCCTGAAGCACAAGCACTACTGCCACCTATTGGTAATGTGTCATCTGTAGTTTACAAACACTTTATAAAACCTTATTTGACACTAGAACACAAAGTTCACCTCAAGAGAACATCAGACAGACTGCCTGCAAAGCAGACTGCAGGTCTGCAGGTACAATATAAAGAAGAGAATATGGTATACTATGTGAAACTTATTGTTCGGTTTCTAGGTAACTGTACATTCTGAGCAGCTGTGCTTACACAAGAGGAATGTTCTTGTAGATTCGAAACGTTTGTGAAATGCAGCACATTTCGCACATAATGCAATTCATGTCTATTTATCCAAAGAGTAATGAAATACGTATATGCCATTTGTGAACATCCACCATGGTCGTCTCCTATATTGTATTAGCCATGTATTAATTGTGTATTCATTGAAGAGCGTTGTAGCTGCATTTTTATTTTACTAGCCGTCTTATGTGTGGATCAGTTGCTTTGCCATAATTTGCCACTTCACTCTGATCGTTCGTTTTAATTTGTGAAATAATAATATTAGGAATACAATATTTTTTCTGTATCACCGTATACTAAATCTGTTATTTTCCAAACATTGTATAAAGTGGCTTCATTGGTTGCGTCATGTGGGATTCATTCAGTATGATAGGCATCATGTGTCACGTACGAGATCCAGTTACTTACTGCTGGCTCCAGCACATCGGACTCCGAAAATATTAACGTAATAAAATCATTCAGGAAGTTCGTATCATATCAAAGCCCGTTCTATATATATATTTCGCACTGCGCTTTGGTGGCATCTTAACGGTTGTCACAGTTATAACCTTGGTATTTTCTAACTATGCATCCACTATTACTTCTTTACACAACACGAATTTACGTGAAATATTGAGAGTGGAATGCGTCGTATCGCGTTGAGTGACTAAAGGGCGCTGCATTGCTTGTTTCTGTATTAGAAATAAACGGTACCGTAATAAATAACAGACCAGTTACCTACCAGTATCCTTAATTCCCTGAGTGTCGCCATTGGTTTTCCATTAATAATTATAATTTTCACTTATTTGTTCCTCCGCCAAATTTTTATTTTTTTTTCATTTCGTGTACCTCTCTGCTAGCCTTCTGCGCAAGGTCTCTGTTAACCGCTTTTTGCATGTAATTGCTTCCGGTATGCTTTTGTGCGTGTCATTTTCATCGCAAGTCTATTTTAGTTAACATGGTTTTATTCGGAAAAGTCCAGAGTCCTTACAGAGTTTTAAGTAGAATAGATGTTCCCTATAACTTCACTATTTCTGAAAATATTCCACTGATAGTCTTTAGGGGATCATTCTCATGCCTCAGCGAGGGTTCTTATCTTGAAGAAAAAAAAAGAAGTTCAAAGGTCCCGTTCTTCTGGCGTCCATGCGTTCGTCCAGAACGCTTTGCAGTGAAGCCCGCAGCGAATGAGAGCTTGATGTAGTTTTCGTGTGAATATGACCGCCATTATAAATTATGATTCAACAGATCTTACTTTACGATCGCCTTCGTGTCCATAAACTTGAATTGGCCTAGTATAAGAATGGTGTCAAGACATAAAGAATTCGGTTTCGGTTTAGAAGTTACCGCTAGGTTTCATCGAAGGGAAATAAAATTCCGGCATGTCTCCCTTGATAATTAAAAAAAGCGTCCTAAGCGGAATGTATGGCATTTTCATTGTCTTATTATTATTATTAGTATTATTCCGGTGAAGGTAGGTTTTAATGGATATTTAATTCTTCCCACCCCCTAAATTTCACACGATGTCCCTCTTCAGCCCCTCATACCTCCTGCCAGCCATCATTCCATCTAAGCTACCCGTTCTTCTCCTCCTCTTCCCCGCTTACCCAACTATCTTCCCTCAATCACCCCCTTCAAAACACTATCCCCTTTTATTACCTTTTCCATCCACACCTTCTGCCTTCTCCTAATTTCATCTATCAAATTTCTTTCCTCTCCTACCAATTCTAGGACTTCATCGTTCGTCTTCCTTTCGACCCACCTTAGTCTTTCCATCCTTATCCACACCCACATCTCAAAAGCCGTAAGTCTATTTTCATCTTCTTTTCGCAAAGCCCACGTTTCCGCCCCATATATAGTGCAACGCTCCATATTAAACTTTTCACTAATCTTTTCTTCTCTTTCCTACTCAACGCCCCTGTCGTTAGTTCACGCCTACGAGTAAAAGCTTCTTTTGCCAATGCAATTCTCCTTCTCACTTCAATGCTACAATACCCTTTTTCTTCCAATACACCACCTAGATAGCTAAATTGCTCTAGCTTCTGACCTCCTACTTTTATCGTAATACTGGCCCTTGTTGTTCTTGAAAATCGCATTACTTTCGTTTTCTTCTGGTTTATCTTCATCCCTCTGGGTCCATCTCCTCTGGTTCCGTTGCTAAGTTTCTCCTTCTGTCTTTGGTGCACGGGACCGTTGTCCCTCTCTTGATTCCCGATAACATTCTAACCTTTGAGTACAGACTGCCTATTTCTCCTTCTCTCTGGAGTCTCTCCATCTCCTCGCATTTCCGACTCCACCACTTTTCTCTTGCTCTCTTTGTTTCTCTCCTAAGCCTCCTGTTAATCTCCTTATTAAGCCTTTTGCCTAGCTCTGTATTTACATTTTTCCATTTCCTTCTTTCCTTGATCCTTTCCATCATTTTCGCTGTACCCATGGTTTCTTGATCCTCCTAACGTCTACTATTCCTTTCTCAGCTGCTTCTTTTATGCCCGTCTTTATCATTTCTCACCCTTCATCTATTGTTCCACTTCCCTCATGCATCTATCCACAATCTCCTGATATTCCCCCCTCTTCCCTCCAATCAATGCTCTTACATCTCACTTTTTTATTTTCCTTCCTACTTTCAACCTTTTTAGTCTCATCTCACATTTCATTACCACCAAGTTATGGTCAGATTCGGCATCTGCATCTGGGAAACTATGCGAGTTCTTCACGCTGTTTCTGAATCTTTGCCTAATCATGATGTAGTCTAGTTGGTACCTTCCAGTATCCCCTGGCATTTTATATGTGTACCTACGCCAAGGGTGGTGTTTAAACCGCGTGTTAGTAATCACTAAATTATTCATCCTACAGAACTCCACTGCTTTCTCGCCCCGGTCATTCCTTACACCCAGACCATACTCCCCTACTTCACTTCCGTCCCTCCCTTCCCCTAATACAGCGTTCCAATATCCCATAACTATTAGGTTTTTCATTCCCTTTACTTTCCCGATTAATTCTTCCAACTTTGTCATATACTTCGTCTACTTCTTCTTCTTTATGTCCCCCTGTCGGCATGTATACCTGTACTAAACTATATTTGCCGGCTTCACTTTGATTTCGATAGCTAGTATTCTATCGCATACCTGCTCCACGTTCAATACCCTTTTTCCTAACTGCCACTCCCCGCTGGCTCTCTTCCCCTCCACTGTATATAACCCTGTACTTTTCACTCCAGAAGTCCCCCTGGTCTCTCCATATTACTTCGCTTTATCCCAACAAATCGATCTCCCCCCTCTCCATTTCACGCTTAATGTTTTCTAGTTATCCTGCCCTTAACATCGTCCTAACGTTCCATGTCCCGATCCTTAGCATTGTTGCTCTCTTCTCTGCTTTCTTTTTCACTGCTTCTGTTGCCGTTGCTGCCGTATCTCTTTTCGTGCAAGGATTTCGTGAGATGACCGCAGAGTTCTTGCTTACCCTGCTGCCGGGCACGACGCCCGTCCCACTAATTTGGTCCCGGGCCCCGTAGTTGCCAGGATTCAATTCTCTATTGTTCAAGTCCATTTTGTTCTTGGGAGAGTTTAATTGAGGTGGTTTCCCGTTGCCTGCCTCAATAGTGTTTTTAACGTGGTACCATCACTGATAGGCCGCCCCACTTGGGTCAGACCCCTTCTCACAGCCGCATCACTGAGGAACAGACGCTGCGAGTACGGTACGTGGGCTACCTTTCGTCAGGCTCCTACCCTTCGACCTATCTGGCATGGGTAACCCTACCAGGAGCAATATTAGTTGCTCCCACCAGTGCAGCTCTAGGGGTCACGGGAACACGCAAGCCCCAATCCCGCCACGACAAGGCATAGTCCATGGGGAAGGGTTTCATTGTCTACCATACTGATATTTCCCCCTTTAATTATTGAAGTATTGTCTTCAATGATATGCCTACCAATTTAGATCAATAGCTACACAAACAATTGAATTATCGTGCTATATTTGTGCTTGATAAAATATGGTCACGTATCTCATTAGGTTCATAGTCCTGGTTGACTCGATCTCTGTGACAGAAGGAAATCCTTTTTATGAGGCTTTCTTTACATTATTCCGGGAGGAAATCCATACCTCTTCGATATTCAAATCCATGTTTCAGGTACCCAGGAAAGGTCCCGTATTATTCCGTGCTCATAATTATTTCCTATTCCCCTAACTATTGTGTATCGGAAGTCATTATCAATTACTGCCTACAACCTATTAACCGACTTACCCCAAAAGTAAAAAAAATAGGATCCACAAATGCATTTAAAGAATATAGGCTTCATCTCAACTCAAAAATATCAGAATGTAGGTACTGTTTTAAGGTTAAATATTGTTTAATTTTGTTTATTAGTATGTGTACAAACTATTTTTATGATTATACTGAACTTTGTTATGTTTTTGGGTCCAGCCTACTTCTATATCTTATTCATAATTGGTCAGTGGGTGATACCCGGATCAGAATAAATAAATATTCCATTCTAATATTCCTTGTACATGCAGTGTATTTCTATTCCGTACTGTGACTATTTCCATTACTATAATCTAGTATTTTTGTTGGTTATTACTTAAATAACATTTGTGGTGATATAATTATTCAAACGGGGCGGGTGTTATGGCGGTTTTTCTGTTTGGAGGGGCTGAGGATATTGTATTTATGATAGAAGTATAGAATGAATCAGGATTCAGTGCGTGTAAGTAATACGTATAAATTAATTTTTAGGCTAGTTTTTTATTTTATTAGGTCTTCTCCTGATCACTGGCAAAATTGAGGTGTTTTTCAATACTGAAAGTATGTTTACCTCATTCTCTAAGAACTGGGGTTCCCTGTCTGGTAATGGTAGGAGTTCGAAATCGGTAACCGACCTCCGCTTGAGATGTGATTGAATTGATTCCATTAGTAGACGGAAGAAGACGTTGTGTCTTCTTCGTTTACGTGCTATCAGGTGATTTACCACATCATGCTTTAAGAATACAGGGCTCTTCAATAATCATGCTCTTCGGATGGTTTTTGTATTTATTCATTTCTTGGTAATGTGCACCTGCGGACTTTCGGACCCAGACCCTTAAATTTTACTAATGTAATGTATTCATATGGAGGAAATGGATGCTTATCGAGAGGTATTGTGCTAATAGTCTTTTAAAAGCTTATTAGGTGGTACCTAATATTTACTACTGGATAATAATTCACAGGTATTACCTGTTATGTACTCGCTTTTAGTGACTTATTGTTTTTCAGTTTACTTTTGTTTATAATTTGCATATGATTTTAATGTGCATAACGGTTTGGTGTAGTTAAAGAAATTAGCCGAATTTTACAGCATGAAGTGACTCATCATTTGTAATTACCATGCACAGACGACTTGCTTTGGTGAAGGGATTATGTTTCCCAACCTCAATATTTCCACTTTTTTAAATTCTGTGGTGAGTGTTATCGAATGCGTTCATTATATGCATTTAATGACGCACGCGGATTTGATCAGCTGTTCTTGAGTTGAGAAAGACCTTGAACTTAAAAAAAGTCTGTATTTAGCCATTTTGTGGTGATGCTTGATTATGGTGATCATTTTTACTTTGATGGATCTTATGCTCGGATATGTTGCGTTTTGGCTTAAAATTAAACGTGACCACTTGAGTGATAATTGTTTTTACGGCCTTTAAATTGACATCAATATCTTTAACTGAATGTAATTAGGATCCCCATCATAAAATCTCTTTTAGGGAATTCAATCGAGTATTCTCTGTAAGAATTATCTATTCCTCTAATGTGTCCTTTTTTCGTTGGACGTCGTTCAGGATTTTCATTTTTGTAATTGTCGGGGGCAATCGGTCTGAGCGTCTGACTTCCGTTTCCGGACTACCGAGCAAAACGCCCCCCAGTCTCCTTGGGCGCTGAAAAACATGACATTTGTATGATTTGATACTTGAAATGATTCATTTGTCAATATAAATACCAATTAAAAACCATAGCTGTATTTTTCGCCTTTATTTAGGTTAATTTTAAATGCACCAGCTGCACCGATTCTAATGTTTTTTTATTGTATTGTTGTATTGAGAACGGGATTTTAGCCAAATGTCATCATGACTGGAGTTCTTTTCCGGAAATTGCTAATTTTCATTATATCTTCATGAGAGTCAGAATGCAGCATAATGAAGAGTGCCCAGAAAATATCCTGCAATGATAATAGAGGCTTTTACCGTGAATGGCCGTGAGTGTGAGTGACGTAAGAATCGAGATATCTTAGAAGTCCGAGACTCTTCTTCTGGGAACGTGGGGAAAACCTTCGGACCAGAGCTTGAACGTTGGCAAGAGTCTTCTCCCTCCCCGTGGTGCTGGAAAGCGTGTTGTCCACCTTGAACGTTTTTCCCCTTTCATTCTCTCTTGTTTATTTTAGGTTGATATCTAGTGTTTAGTTTTACCCGCGATTAAAAAGAATGGGGAAGCACCTTTCCACACCTGGCGTACACAGCATACCCATATAGAATTATAACTGCATTCTGATTGCCTTGAAAAACCTTATACTTCTCTGTCACGAATCGCCTTCAATTATTTACGATGCGCTTGGGAACTCTACATATAATGAGCATAATTTTCGTACTCATGCGTGACACTTGATACTCATATTATGAAATGTAACTCTTTCGTTTCATTCCAGTGACGATTTCTCTGCTGGCTAAGTAATGAGCAACCGATTGCAAAAACCCTATTATCTCTATCCACTACTTGTGATATAACATCTTCCCATAGCTCATTTTTTGCCTTGGTTATCCTTCCACAATTATCTATAAACATGGACAAGACTGTAGCTATATTTACCATCCCTAGTTTGCACTGAGATGGTGCGTAGGGAAGATCCTATATCAGTATCTGGTAGGATAATGCAATAGGATTTGTGGCAAAAAACTGTCATTACTGACTATGAATCGGATTTGGGCTTTCTTTCTTGTGCACATTAATATGTAGGCATGTCACTGAAAATGTGCGTGACTTTCAGTGTACAGAATAAAATCCTCGAATTTCCACCTCCAGACTCCCGAGGATTCCGTTCATGTAGAGGAAATCGCTCGTAAGGTTTATCGATGTACCCCCGAAAGAGTGATTTTTCTTATGTGCTCGACGAAAAAAGTTACTTTCAGTTTTTAATTATGTTAGAATATTATCGGTTGTGATCCCCCTTATGAGGTAGATGATGGATGGAGTAGAAATGCTCTGAATGCCTTTAAATATTCCCTATGCGACATTGTTATTATTATTGTTCTGCCGGTAGGTTTTGACGGGATCTTCCCATGAGCCCTGAGTGTCATATGATGCCCTTCTTTAGTTACGTACACTTGCTACCTCTCATTATTCTTTCTCCAAACTATCCGTTATTTGCACCTGCACCGGGAGTGTACTTGCTTTTGCTGAATCCAAATTGGGCCTTCTCCAAGAACGCTTCTGATTTTCGCTATATTTTGCTGTATGATCCTTGTCAACGTCTTCGAAGCATATGATTGGTGCAGTTTACTTAATTATTTCCAATGGTACTGTCGGAATATCGTGGGATAAATGCGCTGTCCCTAATCAACTGGACAAAATGTGACTTGTTCTTATAGGCGAATGTTCCGATTCCCTTTGATTTTCACGTTACAAGTTGAAAAAATGGAGAAGACAGAGGGCTTGAAGTAGTTTCAACTTCCATCCCGATAATCATCTTTTTGTGATGTTTCGTGTCAAAGCTTCATAACAACATTATGAAAGGACTGGCAAGCTTAAAAGAGCAATTTCTCTCACTTCCTCGGCTTCCGATCCTTAGTGCAATCATTTTTCTTTTTTAAAAGTTATTTCTTGTTCTTGACTTCCGCAACTCCCTGATCTCGCGATAACGTAGTCACTTTTCACTTTAGTCAAAATTCAGTGTTACTATGTTGCTTAATGTATTGTATGGAAACATGAAAAAAAATCCTTGTCGGTCTACATTTGTCTTTATAAGGTGCATCGTTGCCTATTATTCTCCATTATTCGGGAAGCTAAGACCAATGTCAATCCCTTTCCTTGTCGTCATATGTTGTATGTCAAGGTTGAATCCACTGTTATTTTCTACTGTCGTCGTCACATTGGTATCTCCTTTTCGAAGCCGTCTTTTTCTTTTTTATGGGGATCTTTCTGGTGGAAGCTATTTATCTTCTCCAAAATAAGTTAATGAAATACCTCGTGATATGTTGAATGATAATGCTATTCTGTGGTACTGACATCCTTTCAGCATTGTATTCCTTCTTTAGATTTTTTATGTCACGTGCGTGAATTGACCCTGCCCGTATTTTTGTATCTTTGCCCTAGTTTAGATTTTACATTGTCCTCAAGTAATTTCGTTACTTATTCATTTACTACCTTTTTTCCATGTTCTAATAGTAATAGAGTAGTAATTGTGGAATGTTGTTTTCATAGGCCCCAGCTACATATGTTAATCGCACCGTATAACCTGAACTTAAACCAGGGACAAACTTTATATCCAAGCCTAAGGCGGGATGCGAACCCGCGACCAGCTAGTTGCCAGGCTGGCGCGCTACCGATCTAACTACCGATGGGCTCCTTAGTATATCCTTTTTCGATACAAGGTTGTAATTTTAGAGCCGGAAATTAATCCACGAGCTTTGGTGCGCGTTTAATTTTAAGCATTGAGCGTAAAAAAATCTCTACCAAATGCATCGTGCTCCCTCGAGTAAATGAAATGGCCAATCTGTAATTAATCGAGCTGAAAGGCGAAACGAGTAGTACGCAATCTTCGGTTCGCTGCGCGTTGTAGCCTAGATCATTGCTCGAAGGCTTTACGAGCTACGCTCAAATGTGGCTCTTTTATTTACATCTCCCTGTGAAGAACATCGTCATATCCAAGATAATCAAACATGCTCCTGAACTTCGACTTCCGAAAGTAAATATTACTCATATTCTCGGAATCCTTGGAGCCGACATGGTTGTCCATTTCAGCTAAGCATGCGAAGTTGGCCTGTCTTTCATTGGCATTTTCGTTTGTCATTTTACCTATTTTTCCAGAAGTATTCGTGATTCGAGACCTTTTCCCTTTCCATTTGTTGAAGAAGATCTCGGTTTAGCTATTGACGTCTGATAAGAAGCAGCAAAGCTATGTAGGATATAATGAACTCCTATTCTACGCTATCTTGTTGATCCTATGCTGAATTTGAGCTTGTTCTGATGTATTTGACATCTCTTCGCCTGAATGGGAGTTGATCCTGATCCGTGGTGTTCTGTTGTCGTACTATTCGTTTGGATGGACAGTCATCTCAGATGTAAACAAATTAGACTGCTTTCTGGTCCCCATTGCATAGTCGTAAAAATATAGAGATATGTACGTTTGTTATGGAGTTCAGTTTTTTGGTGATACGCATGTACGTGGGAAACTACTGATTATGGTCTCAAATCGCAGGCAACATGCTTTGTCTTTTACGCGAAATATCTTTCTTTGCTCGTCAAACTCTTGTATCATCTGTATCACAACTCGCTGACTTTTTTCGCTCAAAAAGATTTCTGGCATTTTCTATGAAACCATCTATTTTATAATAAACGAAATTTTAAATTTCTTCTCCAGTTATCAACCGTTCCGCTAGGTTTGGTTTGCGTCGGTACGACGTTTGTCTCTCGTCTACCATTCTCTTTAATTCCAAAACATCTCTACATCGTTTGAGGGATCTGGGTGGGTAGTAGCTGTAGAATTAGGTTTTATGCTTCTCCTACTGCTAAGGTCATATAGAATCGTCTAAATTAACTTAGTCATAAGCCTAATCCTGAGGCAATCACACCACTTTAGGTGGTATTCGAACCCGCGACCTTTGTATAGTCAGGTTGGCGCGCTACCGATCCATACCTCTGTCAGCCAATTTGGGCTGTCTTCAGTGGTTTTACCTATAACCGTCTCTTCTATTACGGCGTTCATCACTCCCTCGTGGCTCCATAATGTACAAACAATTCGTGCTGTCATTTTTTAATGTCTTCACAGGAGCCGCTCCTCATCTTCTTTTTTAATTTCTTGATTTTTCCATCTCTCTGCTCAGCTTTTCTAGCTATCTCGGACTCCTCCCGTCGTTTCCTCCCTGTTTTCCCCACAGTCTATGTCTTGCAACCATTTAGCAACTTACTCCACGCAAAGGTCAACAAATTTTTTCGTTAATACTGATGATGGAGTTAACAGCGATTACTTTATCATTAAAAACCGTGTTTTCTTTGAGAAATCAGCTAAATATATACATGTACGTCTTCCAAAATAGGTTATTTTGTTTACTAAGAAGCAAAATTCGTCGATTAAAAAAAACACCTCTTATCCAACCTAATCTTGGTATCAATATCGATATCCCTTGCTCTCGGCGTCTTTGGCCAATTCAGTCTCAAATTGTCTTGGCTGTTTCGAATATTTTCATATCTGGAAAAGTACATGTTAACTCTTCTTCGCCTTCTACCGAAACTCCGATGTCATTTGCGAAACGAGGCATTGAGATATTTTCCTACATTTCTTTTTGCGGTACTTAAATCACTTCTGATAACTTTAATGAAGCGATAACGTCACCTTTTTCGTGTATTTCCAACTTCAGCTTGAACTAACGATAATTCGCTGTCAATATTGATAAGAAAACAAGATACAAGCTGCCCAAGACTGCGACGAAGTATAAAATATTTATTCCATAGGCTTGTGTGAAAATACTTTCGGAGGTGTTGTGATGAAAATGGCATAGATTGTAAGAATTTAGGCTGGCTTTATATGCCACTGATAAATCACTGAACCTTATTAAAATTCCGCAAAGGTAGCTAATTTCGCCAACTGTCCGTCGAAATAAGCTGATTTTAACGTGAGTCAGCGGAGGTTTTCAAATAGAACTCACTCAATGACAATACTTCGTCATATTCCAATTGATAAAGTTTAAATTTTTTGTAGTAATAGCCTTGAAGTTTGAAATTTTCCAAACCTTAGTGTAAAATTGCACCTTGCGGCAGCAAATGGTTCTTTCAATTTATGACGCATGTTTACTTTGTGCTTAAGGTCTACAGTTTTCCATTATGTCCTGATGATCAAGTCATTTTCAAGATTGACAACGAGATTGAAGTTTATAGGTATAGTATTGTGGTCTAAGTTTCTCCCACTGCTGAGATTATATTGTGCCCTCTGATCTTTCGTAAATCGAAGCTTATCCTAAGGCAAACACAACATTCATGCATGAGGCGGGATTTGAATCCGCAATCATTCGGCTGCCAACCTGGCCACCGCGGCCTGGAATGAAGTTTCATAGCAGTACTGTAGTGTTCATGGATATTTTCGTTTGGTACATGATTTTTTTAAACCACATCATATTTTGCGTATTAGTTTTTCTCTGGTTGAGGGTTAAATTGTTTTCTATTCGTTCAAAATTTGCATTTTCGTAATTGCTGTAAAGGGATTGAAAATTAGCCAATAGTTTGAAAATTTTGAGCGCTGGAGAGTCTGATTTTTTTACCCACGTGTTCCGTGTTCGTAACATGGGTAAGAATTTCTTTTACTCACTTCCTCATATGGAGCATCGAGCCCTAAACCAGGCAAAACTCGTTAGTAACTGGTTTTATGTTATGCGCGGTTCTAGATGTCGACGGGGTCAAGAAAATTCGGACCGCATCGGGCTGAAAGAGAGTTTTTTTTTTCGTTAGTCTTTCGGGGAAAAGTGGATTGAGTAATATCTTTTGCAGTGATAGCGCCTTTTCCTTGAATGGCGTCTGGCTGTTCCTTTTATATAAAGCGGTTTTTTCGGATGTGAAAGCATAAGAAAATTACAAATATACTTACGAAACAACTCGAGTGGTGTATGCAATACCAGGTCATACTTTACCAAGTTAAATGTCAGGATAAACCTTAATTCTTTTGCTGTCTCTTTGAATCATGACTATGGCAATCCCCTTCAAGTAAAAGGGTTATTTGTTATGGTGGTTGACCGTTGACAATGGTAGCCGACTCTTACACCTTCATTGTACAATAAATTTTTCCCAATTTGTTTTTAATGCGTTAGTTTTTGCATGCTACTATGTTATCAAAGAAACGTGTGCATTGCTCAGCCTTTCCCTTAATTACGAAATTATCTGCCGTGAAAAAAATGCATTACTTGGCAACATTTAAGGTTAAAGCCGAGAGTATGGAATCTATCACATATTCGTTTCCGAATCTGGACGTCAAATTCAGGTTGTGAAAGGCAAAGGCACCGAAATATTCATAATATTCCAGCATATGGATTTTTAAACTTGAATAATGCTAATCTTTTCAGTTAGGGTTTTGGTCAAGTGTGCAAATGTGGATATTTTTATAATTATTCCCATGTTGTTTGACATTCTAGTGCTAATCCCACTGCCTACAAATCAACGTTCTTCATTTAAACCGCTAATTCCAGATACTACAATCGGAGTCGGAAAATAAGTTTTCATCCCTAGCTTTTTTCAGGAGGAAAATTCTGAAACAGAGAGTAGAAAGTTTGGATTAGGAACGAGATTTCTCTTAACGTAAATTCGTATGCACTGACAAGTTATATTATTTTGGTGTGTTGTATAACCAGGTAATACAGCAGAGATACTTTGAAAGGTACGATAATATGTGTAAAAGATTGACGTCTAATGATACGAATACTGCTGTAAATATGAATTTTTTATGGCGTATGGTCCAGTGGGTAGTGTGTTGGACTATTGTGCGGAGTTCCTCTGTTTAAATCCTGTAGAGACCTTGGAACACGTCGTCTCAACCCCGAACTGAGCCATTTTCTGGAGACTGATCTTTTTCAGAAAGATAACTGGCAACTCTGGGAAAGGAATTGTTCCCCTTACTCTGATGTGTGAATTTCACTCGCTATTTTACTGGGTGAACCCTACCGTCGCCAACCATACTGATCTTCGATTGGAATACTTTGGTTGATTTCATGGGTTTTAAGTTGGAAGTGCATTTTAAGTCCCGGATGTTGATTAACATCGAATAGAGTTAAATTAAGAAAATGCAGAAGGTGACCGTACCATTGAAAAATAAACCAAATTAAGGAATAGTCACTGTTCCCGTAATCGGACAGTGAACGTAAGCGTTCCAAATGAATCAAGGAAGGATGTGAATCAACCATGATATCAAAATGCCGAGAATTGTGTGAATCAAGGGGAAAACTAGTGGCATATGTAATAATACCGAATTTTGACCGAGTTTTGGGAGGGAAGTGGATATTAAAGACGGATTTGAAATGAATTGTCACCTCTTCCCCCTCGAAGTGCGAACACATGTGGACAACACAAGTGGAAATTTTTCCCCCTCATATCAACATCAGTCATAGTTTTTCCAGCCAAAGATTGGTTAATTGCTGTCCTCCATTCTTTTCTATTCATTGCCGGCTCTGTTGGATTGGGAAAATTTGGTTGTTGGGTTCTGGGTTATTATGCAATTGAAGCTTTTAGGTTTCCCAGCGTCATTTTAAGCTGGGTTTCTCGACTCCAGCGGTAAAATAAGTTGGCAGAGGGAATGAGACCGAAGAACTGTGAATGTGCGAATTTCATTCACGTAGCGAATTTCTAAGCATCCTGAACCCCGTCCTCTCCTTAGGACCGAAATGAGGTAAATAATCTTAAAACTCAAAGTTCTTTTGTTCAAAATTATTCTAAGTCATAAAAGTAAATACAGGGATCGAGTTGCACATCTTATTTCTTTTTCTTTGGGGAGATAATAGTAATTTTCATTTTTTAAATCCCCTAAAAGTTGTTTCTCGGAAGGATCTAGTCCAGCTAGCGTACATTTTGCTGTGTACTCGCTGAAAACTGAGATGTGCAGCTGTTAAAGGGGGTACTCTACTATTTTTATTACATTAAAAAAATGAGTATTGCACAACTTGTACGATTCGCTCCAAATTCACTGCCTCGCAACGTGGCAGTAAATTTTGCCTGACAGTGTTCATTGATTAATTGAGTAATGCCCAGATGGATGGACCGTTCGGCTTCTGACCGGGATGACCTTTTAAAAACCATTACGCAAGACCTACTTGTTTAATCCTCAAGTCACATCAACTCCGTCATGTGTTTAAATCGTGAAGTATTCTCGGTCTTTCTACCTGAGCTGGTAAATGTCGTCAGCTGCCGTTTTCCTGGCCAGTTGAAAAGTCCGAGAATGCTTTACCAGTAGTATTCGCCGGGAAGAAAACTGGTCCTTCATCATGTCTTTTAATGTTTTTTGTCATGTTTTATCAATGTTGCAGAAGTGTGACATCGAAGCCGTAACGGCATATCTCCTAGTTTCTTCTTTGCGTACCTTAAGGATGCTCTGATCGAGTCAGTTGGTAATTAGTCAAAATTCACCTGAAGGTTCATTTTGCTCTCAAAAGTGAATTTACTATTTAAAATATTTAGATTTTAAACAATGCTTTATGCAGTAAAACACAATTATTTTTTCTATTTCATTTAATTTTTAAATTGCACCAGTTAGCAAAGTATTAACAAGCCGAAGTTTTACGATGCCACAAATGTCATGTTAAATGGTTTGTTTTTTGAAGGAATTGTGCTTTCCCGGCGAATAGACTTTGTGAAGAGCTCTCGGGATCTCCACCGGGTCAGGAACAGGACGATGGCCGAGTCGGACAGCGTCAGCAAACTTCAAGTTCCTGACCCGGTGGAGATCCCGAGAGCTCTTTACACGGTTTTTTTTTCTTTATTAAAAGTGCTTGCTGAAGATTGTCTAAAATAATCATGTATTTGGCGACAAACTTCCCGATGTTACTACTTTAGTGGCGTATGAAAAACTTTCCTTCGTGTATATTTTGTGATTACGAACCTTTAATCAATATCCATAATATGGCAGGTTTAGTCACGCGGAGGAAGTTTTATCCTGTCATTTATTGCTTTTTGGATTAATTTAATCGAGTCGCTGAAATGATGCTTACTCCTCCAGCATATAGCCTGTTGCCATAAACTTTGCATCGTATAAATCGTAACCACATGCGGGTTGGAATTACAAGGAATTTAAAAGCTATATCCTAGGATGCGCTACTTTATGTGGTACAACTCTATTTCCTTCTAAGTTCACCAAGTGGTGATTCTCACTTTTGTGGATCATTTTATCATGTGTTACTCAACGCTTTCGCCTTTGTGATACTGGCCTCCTTTTCGCCCTCATCATTTACTGCCTTAGCAACCGGTCCTAAGTCTACATTATGGAGGAAAGCGATTTAGTGTCAGCGCTTGAGAGAAAACGGGAAGCGATCATTTCGTAATGCAATAGGGCCATTACTGATGAGCGAGAAATCGCCAAGCGGATATCTGCAGGAATATTTCATCCTGGGCAGAAAAAGCCCAGTCGCCAATCCTCTCGAGATTTTTGACGTTTCTCTATCGGGAAGTTAAATATTTGTCTCCTGAGTTCTTTAACTATTAAACTCTGGGAGAATTAGAATGAAAAAGGGTGTCATCAACATTTAAGGCTAGGAAAGAAATAGTGGTACGGTTTGGCTTGAAGGATTTATAGTTGCTTCAGTTTATTCTGTGGAAGGAAATGCGATCGTCATTGAGGGAATAATAGTCATCAACCGGCGAAATACGTCATCGTTTCCCTCGCGAAAGCGAGTTCCGGCTTGCGGGCACGGGCGGGCCAAGAGCTAAATGTGACCTGCAGGAAAGCGAGTGGTCTCTGAGTTGGTGAGCGCTCGGACTGAACCTTTGATGTCTGTTTATTCACGAGACAAGTGTCAAGCCGGCTAAAGCAGCATAGCAAAGGCACGGTCCGTAAACTGATGTCAATTTGGACGTCCTAACGAAAAAAAAGGTAATTTGAATATCATAATTTATCTTCGTTTTTCAATCCTAAAATTGATCAACTGCAGCCGTCTCGTTACTAGCTCAGTTACATGCTGGTATTATATAGTCACTGAATATCTCTTTATATATCCAATGGCCATTATCCCTCGGTCTTGCTTCTTCCATTTCTTAGATTCTTTACCTCTATTTCTTCGTTGATTACGTTCAAGCCGAATTCATAACGTCTCAGGGTATTTCTAATTCCTTCTATTCCTTCTAATAATCTTCTCTATTGTACTGTGCCCTGTATTTATATCTACATCATACCCTGTAGGTCGCCAATTTGGTGAGTGAGAATGGGTGTTAGGACACTCGACTTTAATCGTACCTATATATTTCTTCCTAGGCTCCTCTATATACTTATTTATTTTTCATTTTATCCGTTTATTAAATCTCCAGCTCCTTAACCTACACCAGGCCTTGAAGACTTCTTTTCTGATCAGCTCATGCGATCGTCCATGTCTCTGACCCATAGAACCACACTCAACATGAACATTGAATGAAATGTAATAGAGATCAATCCCAGAACAATGTGAGCTTTGATGTGATAGTGTGCGGTGTCTCTGCGCTACGCTACGTAGAAAGCTGTCTCTGATGGCAGAGGAACAGCCACTCCCAAGGCCGTGCAGAAATGATTTCCACGTGTTGAGGGGTCTCGTAGTCTATGAATCACGCCGGCAATAATAGAGTTGGGATTTGCGCTCGTGTTTCTCGAGTATGGGAAATACTTGTTTGGTGATTTGAGTATTCGTTTCTTGGTTTGACGTTCGAAAGGAAGTTCAAGGGATCGGGTTGGCCAGGTGGATAGAACACTAACCTCCGTTAGCCTCACTTTCGCTTCCGCAGAATCCAACCGGTATCAACATCGGCGCTTTGTAAACTAAGTCTACGGCACGGCATCAGTGGCCTTGTTCGTTTAATGCCATTCATGATCGAACGTGTTATGAAATATTGGAACTGATGTTTCCGCGGTGTTTATCCACAATGGCAATGGATTTTGGGCGTTCATCCGCGTCAGGGTGTCTCATGGCGACGACAGTTTCTCTAGCCACCCTGCTGGTGTCTTCAGATCAGAAGTTCTTCTGACGTGAAGACGCCAACAGGATGACCATCGCCATAAGACACCCTGACGCGGAGGAACGCCCGAAAGCCGTTACCATTGTTATAGAATTTGTTATTTGATGACGTAAATGCTCAACAAGTTAAATTACGTTCAAGCCACATGAACAGCCATAGTGTTCTATTATTAGCTATTTCTCGTCCTAATTTTATCATGGATAATGCTTTTTGTCAACGTTCCCACATGATGCTGTTTAAGGTAAGTATTTCCGGAAACATGTCTTTTTTGTTTTTAATTAAGTTATGCGGATTCTGCGGAATAAAACGCGGCGCTTAGGTACTCCAACGCCTTTTTTCATTCATAGATAAACAGCGACTCCCGGATTACTTTTATTTGCCAGATTATGATCGGTTGACTAATTTTCCTAATCGGTTCATTTATCTTTATGAGGTTTTCTTTAGTCGACTCTTCTTTTCACTCGCTGGACGACAGCTTTGAATGTCCCATAATTTTTTTTGCCATTCTTATCCCTACATGACTTATGGTGACATTTTTCGGGGTAAGAGATAAGTTTTTAAATCCATGGTGTTGTACTGAAAAGTAGGTACGATCTCACATGGGACCTCTCCTCTCAACCCGGGTCGAGTTTTTAAATAAATCTAGTGGTATCAGTAAAAAGCGCCTTTTCTTCCTCTTAGGTACGATCTCGACGTATTACACTGTAAAAAGTATATCTGATTTTAAGGTACAAAAGCGATCTGAATTTCAGCAGTAATATCTTGTCTAAAAATAAGGCAGGTGAACGACTGAAAATCAGACCATTCAGAATCCTGCTTCCTCTGCTTCCTGCTTAACTGCTCCTGTACGAACCATCCATGTTCCTGCCTCTTCCGCACCTTGCATCCGTGTTCCTGCCTTAAACCAGACAGCGCTTAAATTCAGATCGCACTGAAAATCAGATCAACTTTTTACAGTGTATAATATTTCAGGATCATGTTTTTTTGTGTCGCCTTCGCCGAATGTAGATGCAACGATTGTAGCGCAAGTCCATTCCCTACGAGAAAGCGTTGCGTCTTCGCGGAGGCATGCTGAGTCCTTCTCGAGGCATTCTTCTCGCGCTCATGTATTTACCTTCGCGGAGGCTCGCGAGATCGCACCGGGGACAGAACATGTAAGGAGCGGTGCGGAAAATTTCAAGGTCGTGTTATTGAGTCGATGGCAACAATAAGCTAAACGTGGCGCTTTCAGACTTGACGCTCTAATTAGATCTTGAGCGAGAGGTCCAAAATGTTTCGACCTTGACCTTGCGTGGCCTCCAGTGTCTTATCCTGCTCCTCTTCTTCCTCTTTTGAAGATTCTTCCTAAAGAATTCAATCTATCTCTAATGTGAACATTTGCTCGATCATTTCAATATCGATTGTGTGGCTGAGCCATGTTCAGAAAATATTCCCACTCTGGAAAACATGTATCAAATGACGGTAGGGTTGGGTTTTGGTGGATACTTTATCAAATCCTTCGTCCTGTCGATATTACTTGCGTTAATATAGTTGCCGGCTTGATATATATAAAGTCGGCAACCTTTTAGCGCGATTGGTTGTTTTATTCCCGTAGCGGTTGTTGCTACTCCATTACGACTCTACGTCATCTTGTGGGATGGCTGAGTTCTTTATGCTGCCCCATCATGCTTCTGGTTTCGTGGTTTAGCTAGATTGAACATGGGTTGGGGGGAACTTTTGCTCCTTCCACTCGCTGAGGTATTGCTCACAGCAAGGAAAGCGGGAGGTCAGTTAATTACGTAACTCCTTTTTTTCCTTGATCCTTCACCCTTCTCTGTACTTACCTACTGTCATGAAAAATTACACCTTATTAGATCCTCTCCTTAAAATTACGTAACGCTGTAGTGTATTTTTTTTCAATCATAAAATCAATCTTATTGATACTGCGAGCTGGTGCTCTGTCACCTCCGGTCGTGCTTTAAATTACGCTCTTGGGTCCAGACGTGTTGTGCAGCATTTCGAATCGCCAAGGGCAAATTGCCGCGTTACGTCACACACTTCGCGCATCTTCTCCCCCCCTCTCCAGCCATGGAGAGAGGAGGAGGGAGGAAAAAATAGAAACGTCATCACCTACATCCTCTACCGTCCCAAGAGCTTCTCGTAATGGACTGCTTAACTGGAGCACCCCTAATCTGAGTGTTCCTGCAGCCTCTTACAAAATACCTCATTTGATGGGCCTATAAGTCTCTCAGCAGGCGCAGATGCAAGCATCCTTTCACAGAGCGCTGCTTAAATATGTTGGAAAATGTGGTTGATAACAAATGGCAATGGTCAGCGACAGAAACGGAATGTTTGCAAAGTTATCGGTATCCTTTATTTCTGCCCTCGAATTGTGCGCGCCAATGTCTGGCATGTCGTAAGGGCTGTGTTTTTTCATTCATACAGCAAGAGGGGAGAGGGAATGAAGTAAAATGCGAATATTCGTAGGGATGGATAATAATTACTTGAGGACACCACTAATTATATCAAAGCCTATGTATAGTCGCAGTACAAGGTCTAATGTTAACTCTCAGAGTTATATTCTCATCTGCTGGTGAAAGTATCCATTAATTTTTTTTTTTCAGTTCGCCTAGGGAGAAGGGAAAGCTGCTGATTGGGCGAATATTTATAATAAAATGTTTCATGTTTTCCATGTCAGACTATGCCCATCCTAACGCACGACTCATCGTGTGCACTCATTTTCAGTTGTCATGTCTTAACTTTACTGTTTATTTCTGCCATTGTCAAATACTTCAACCTCCTGATGGCTAGTTTTCGTTACAACATGCGTAAGACGTTTTAAGGACGTTGTGGGTGGCAAAATATTATGGGGCCTGTATATCCTGCTCGCATTCGATCCCACGAACTGCAGGTTAGTCGACGGGTGCATTAGGGTTGGCATTTCCTTTCGTCACCATTCACGAAGGCAGTAGAAGGCCGTTATAGAGGGCAGAATGAAATGGATAAGTAGATGACAAGATTGGCATGAAGAGAGGAAGAACCATTGCCGGAGTAAATGGCATAGAATAAAGACGTTTAAGTAGGTGAAATTGAATTATGCTCTAACGAGCTCCAACTAAGAAGGTTATATTTCACCGCGCAACGAATGATCCTAAGAAAAACACAACACCCATTCCCGAGGCAGGGTTAGAACCCGCGACCTTTAGTTATCACGCCGGCGTGTTGCCTTCCCTACTACCGCGGCTGTAATTAACGTTCAAAAAAGAAAGCAAAAGCGGCCCATGAATGCCTGCACTTCACGGGAGAAAACCACTTGTATAGTCTCCAAAATTGATGGAAATTGATTCTCTTAAATTTTATTACAATATTCAAACAGATTGCCTCTCAAAACATACACCCATCTGTAAGGAAAAGTTTTATTTAAATGACTTAATCATTTGTAGCTTGACTTCATTGGTGACTTGTGATAGACTTTATTGGTGTAAGTTGCACATTTGTATTACATGTAAGTATGTTCCGATTTGACACGATATCGCCCGAATCTTACGAGTTCATTTTCTTCTTATGTCCCTGAAATTTTTGGGGGTCGTGGTGGCCTAGTGGGTAGAGCACTGAACTACTGACTTGAGGGTGCCGGGTTCATATCCCAGGCAAGAGCCTTTCTGGACATCCCCAATTACAATCCTCGCGATTCGATTTTCTGTGTGTCAGAACTTCGCAATAAATCGCAGGTGGACCAGGGAAAGGAACTGCCCCCCTACCCTGAATGTGTGAATTTCACACGCCATTGGCTCAGTGTGGGCTCTACTCTCACCTATCAGAGACCAACCTTCGGGTTGGTCGGCTCAAAGACCAACCCGAAGGTTGGTCTCTGATAGGTGAGAGTAAGCCGAAGGATGGTCTTTGATAGGTGAGAGTATCATATAAGACCAACCTTCGGGTTGGTCATGAGTGCCTGATTCAAACAGATAATGATAAGATGCGAACAGCGAATCGCCTTTTAATTTAGATACTTGTTCATTCGTTTATTCCTTTTGGTAGTATAATTATGAGTCTTTGATTATGGTGATTCTACGGCTAAGGCTATATCGCACAATCTTACCTAAGATCTTAATCTTAGGTCAAGTACAGCATACATGCCTTAGGCGGGATTCGGACGCGCGACCTTTGGGTTGTCAAGCCATTGAGTAACCGACGTGGCTATCATTATTATACCATTATTTCATTTGGTTATTTTCTGTTTTCCTTTCCATCGTTCAAGTAATAATCATCATTAATTACACAGTGTTAATATCCTAATTAAGATATCTACTTTGTGTTCGCTAAAATTCTTTTCTCTCGTATAGAATATACTTTCACTTATGCTCTTCTACTTTAAATGATATTGGCTGAAACAGAATCCGGTCCTTTAAACTCCTTTGAGTAACTTGTCAATAATTGTTACTCTTTAGTCAAAGTCCAAGGTGCATTTTAATGCTAAAGCCGTGTATCATTGAATTTCCCTATTTAAATGGCTTTCGGGCTACGAATTCGCATTTAGCTTTACGCAACTTAATCAGTACAATTTTTCACATCCGCAGGAGATCGTCTATGCTTTCGAAAATAATGCAGCTTTTTTCAGAGCTCGCGTTTTCTTCTGTCCACTTACCACGATAGGTGACTGCGTCGTTAAGCACAATAGTAGTGTATGAGTCTATACGATCATTGCTCCAGTAAAGTGACACTCAATTGGGTAAGTATAAACTATCAATTTCGCTTTCCGGGTTAATTTTTTCCAATCCCGTACATGATAGGAATTAATTGTGTAGGAATGAAGCCCAGTAGAGAGCACTTGGGTTAATCGGTGTGTCCGGAGACCCAGGCTCAAATCTCTCTTAACACGTTCAGCTGCATGCAAGCTTGAGGATTTTTGTGGACACCAGATATGCTTAGGTAAATGCTGGAGGCACCAGGAAATAACTTATCCTCGGACGTCTTAATATTCCGTGACATACTGCTTAGTGTTTAGTGAAATCTCTCTCCGTCCGAGAAGCCGATCTTGACCTTTGGGCTGAATACTTGCTTTGTTTTGGTTGTGAATGAAGTTTATTCTTAGGCCATATCCTACCCATTGTTATTCGCTTCGCTGATACGATATAACGGGGATTTCTCAAGTGCACTCACTTCTTTGTAAAGAGTTGAATTTTTCATAATCTTGCTTCTTTTACGCTGTTTGGAAAAAAATGTCGCAGCTGGAGCGATTGGAAAAATTGCTTTTGTGTGTGTTTTTTTTAAACATGTGGAGTACTTTTATTTGAAAGCTATTTGGGACATTCCCACTCCTATTCGTAGATATTATGTAAATTTTACCCTATTGGGGCTAATTTACCCAGTGCTCTTTTTTTGGCATTTTGTCAGGTGGCGTATGGTTTCTTAAGATAGTAATCATCGGCTCATTAAGTATTTTCAGTGGTTCAAGACTGAAAATCGATTTGCAAAGCATATTCTTTCCTCATAATTTTTCCATTTGTTTGAGTTTGTGATTTTTTACACATTTTCAGAGTGAATTATCCCCAAACCTCTTACGCGAATGCCTTTGTGTGATTTTCTCAGAAGATATACTATTACAAGCTAGACCAATACACCTTGTAAATAATTAATATTCTGGCAGTCATATTTCCTGTATAAGAGGGTATAACTGGTAATAAAATTTTTATCATAATGCAGAAATCCTACAAGGTTATTACCACGGTAAAAAAAGAAACATCAGTATACATCTGGGTCGCATCACGAGAGGCGCTAAATACAGAATACTTGAAATATAGTTCAGAGGAATAATGTGGGAAGGCGAAGAAGATATGCCATTTCATGGCTTAAAGACACGAGGAAATTGTGCAGCATATCATCCGTTGATTCACTTAGAGTATAGAGTATATCTCTAAGAGTTTGGAGTATATCTCTAAGATAACCAACATACTTGCCAACCTCCTCAAGGAGACGTTAAAATGAGAAAAAGAAATACTGTCTATCGACTGCTTAGAACCTTTACATTTGTCTCTCGACTGCCTCAACTGTAAATTGAAATTAGTCGATGATATTAGGTTCGAGAATCTTACATGCGTTATTTCACTTCCTTTACTGACGTAATTCTTCTTGTGGAAACATAATTATGTTTAATGAATGTTTGGAAATACCTTCCTGAAGAAAATTTGTTTACACATGGAAAAGAACATAGTTGAAGCATTAACTTTGTAATGGCACAATACCAATATAATTTTGTTGGAAAAGGTCGTTTTTTCTTCGTCATGTTTCTGATTTATAGAAGTAGTTGCAGTAGGCTTCTCGGTGTTACTAAAGCTTGTGTTATGTCACGGCGCCTAACCTGAAGGTAAACACCACGTCCAACCCGAGGAAGTATCCGAACCTGCGACCTTTGGTATGCCAGGCAGGCGCCTTATCGACCTGGCTAATACGGTCGGCGTTTCCCTAGGTTTTCTTGTTCAAAACTGGAAGGTAACTTCATCATCATCATTGGCCAACAATTCTAGAATTGGTTTGACGCAGGCCTCCACTTAACTCTCAATTTTTCCGATATATATGATTTTATGTTCCTTTACGGCAGTGAGGCATGGATGATGACAGCAGCGGAGAAGAAAAGGTTGGAAGCATTCGAAATATGGTGCTATCGAAGAATGATGAAGATAAAATGACACCGCGGAAATATTAGAAACAGCACCCTCTTGAGGGCGCTATTAGAATAATACAGCTCTTCTCTTTCCTCTTTGTCCACTACATGGCGAGAAAATTTCGGATTATAGAGTATTAATGATATGGTGTTTATTTTCGTTCAATTTCTTAGCTAATTTTTCTCGAGTTCATTTTGATTGATTAAGCATGAGCAAAGTTTCTCCCTGCTTTGAAAGTAAGTTCTGTTTTTGAATCTCCTCATGGGAACATTTTCATCTTCATGGTAGGGATTTTCTTTTTGTTATCTGCCAAAAAGATTATTTGAAGGATGGTATAAATTGCGATAGTGGTTCATGAGTTTCAAGTAGGATAACCTGAGAAACGATGATTTTCTTGTTTTTTTTCTTTCAAGATTAATTGAGCACAGAGTAGAAGCCAGTGGGAAAAATAAAATTTTTGTCCTGCTTGACGTAACATCAGGATTCAAATACGCCAAGAAGGAGAATTTTACCGATTCAAAAAGTTGGTTATACTCTTGATTAATGCATTAGTCATACGGGAGACCACCGAATGGATCTATTGAATGCATCTTATAGGTAATGTACTTTTATGGTAGTGTGTCGGCGACAGTAATAACCACAGTGAAGACGAAACGGGAAGAATTTGAAATGTAATGGTGCTGTAGAGTGTTGAGGATCTAATGTAAAGGCTGCAGAAACAACGGAGAAGTTCTAAGGAAGGATAGCTGAAAGAGGAAATCACATTAAACTGATGAAAGGAAGACGAAATAATAATGTCGGGCACAACGTGATTCTTGAGGACAGTCGTCGAGGGAATAATGAATGGGAAGTATTGCTAAATCAGATAATGGATGGCATATATGGAGCAGGTAATGAAAGATGTAACGCAGAAGAATTATGCTATCATGAATAGATTAGCTGACAGAAGAATGGAGAGATGCGGCAAGCAATCGGTTGCATAAATTATTAAGCTAAATAAGCAAACAATCGGGTGTTCCACAATTTCCAAATTTGTGGTTAAACCATGCTGATTGCTGTTGCTGTTTTAACCATGATGAATCGTTTCCACCAAGTAACGGCCGATACCTGTGAGTAAATTCATATGCTCTTCCAATCATCTTTGTCGGGCGTTAGTTTAACTAATAAAAGTTGTTTTATGTTTTCCTGTTATAAGCCAAATGAGTGGGGAATGTTGGATGGAGGGCATTGTGGCGGTAATTCCGAAAATTAGATACCTGATGAAAAAAATTGCTTCATTTTCTATGCGGAAGAAAAAGTGTTGCTGTTCTGTGGTCATGATATGGTGTGAGCCATAACTCAAACAGTGAAGCAGCTGGCAGGGCTTTTTGTGAATTAAAAGGAACGTTTTTTTTCACAACGCGCCATAATTCAAATGTGTCAACGATCTGGAAGATACCTTTGGTGTACATGGTGTTTTATAGCCATTTTAGGTACTTCGTTTTAGCTATTACTCTAGTTTGCTGTATTAATCATAGTTCATACTGTGGTACGATCTCACTTTATCCCTTAATGATCTTGCCGTAACGGAACATGGTGGTTCGGATTCAGCGCTGAACTAATCCATGGGTGATAGACCATGACTATTTCAGTTGAAGTTCGTATTTATTGCCATAGTATTATGTAATAAAGCTATCCAAAATATTAAATTGGGCTGAAGACACTTCACGAGCTTAAAGCGGAAATAAATGGTAAATGTAATTCAGAATTGTTTTTATTTTTCTTCCTCGTTTCCAGTATGTGTTAAATGGATAAAATGTTCGAGGATAGCATTGGTTTGCATTCACACAGTTGTGCTGGTTCGATCCAGAGTAAGTCATTCTAAACGCACCCTATCCTAATATATTGAACTGGTTGTACGTTACTTTTGTTGGTCGTGGGGCGGTGTAGGTCATTAGAAAATTATGGTTCTAAGAAATTATTACTTCTACAATTTTGTACGAAATATATCAAAGGGTGCAGGATTAGGAACGTTGGACTTGAGCACTTGGCCCTAATAATATTTTTAATTTGCAGTGTAGTTTTGTGCGGGATTTTTTCAGTACCTACACTGTAGCTCTGTGTCTCGTTTGTGTATATTTAAAAGTAAAACATCCAAGATAGCATGTTTTCCATTTCGTCTATATTTAAGGCCATTTCTCAGTGTATAGCCCCAGGTAATATTTATGACTAAAATATGGCTGTCATTAATGGTACTAATAAATTTTTGGTTAGATTTTTAGTTTAGTCGAGAAAAGAAGTTCCGCTAGTTTTTGCTTCCTGATCCCTGAAGTTGGTAATAAAATCGGTCAATACGTATGCTTCTAAATCAGGTTTCCTGAAATTTAAATGGCACGGTACGGTTTTAAGTTTAAGTACAGGTAAATTATCTCATATACAATTCTTTATTGCTCAGCTAATTTTGAATTTCCTGCCTCCCTCCCCCCTATAGCGGTTTCAGAATGTCTCCTGTGGCTTACAATAATCGTGGTTGATTCGCCGTAATTAAAGACTTTATATTGATCAAATCCTACGAATTTCCATTACTAGCCAGAGATGGATCTATCCTTAAAACGTGACATTAAATTGTAGAATAAACCTACTTTCTAAGAAGTTTTTATTCACAATTAATTGGTGGTTACATGACGCGAACGGAGCGTTGAGCTCGCCTGATCGTGAAGCACTGTCTACGTAAGCCTATTAACTCATATGCTGGGCTTCAGGTGAATACAAGCCTCTCCTGCCACATCATCATCATTAGTCAGCAGTCCTGGGATTGGTTTGACGCAGCTCTCCTTCTATCGGCTAATCTCTTCATATTTAGGTATTTCTTCTCTTTCACATCCTTCATCTCTTGTTCCATGTATCTCACACGAGGCCTTCCTTTGCAATTCTTCCCGTTCACTTGTCCTTCAACGATTGTCTTCATCAGGCCATCATGTCTCATGATGTCATGATGTGGCCGATTAGGTTGCCCCGTTTTCTTTTTAGGGTATTCAGAAGACTTATCTTTTCTCCCACTCTTATTAGGGCTTCCTCGTTACTTACTCGGTCGATTCATTTAATCTTCACTATTCTTCTGTAGCACCATATCTTGATTGCTTTCACCCTATTCTTTTCCGCTGCTGTCATTGTCCATGCCTCAATGTCCTGCCATGTAGCGTATGAATATCAGCAGTTACATGCTTCGAAGCTTCGTGTTGGAGTTGATAATAGTCAATGTAATTAGAAAAGATTATTCAATTTGTGCTCATCGATAATGCCAGCCGATTTCGGGAGATATGGTTATAATCGGTATTTGTCACTGATGTTATTAGATTACCATAATCATTAATCATCTCTCATTATATGTACACAGGTTTTCGCCAAGTTCTCCTTTGTTTTATCTGAAGCATTCTTTTGTCTCGTTCATGATCTTGTGCCGTTCCTCCAACTAACGTTTTCACCGTTTGTATTCCCGGGGGCCTCAATTTGTGTCCTTAAATTTGCCCATTCTTTTCAGATGCATGGAAAATATTTATTTCCTCCATTATTCTGAGAATCTCTTCATTCTTCCGGGAGCTCAGTTTAAAGACTATGGGATATTTTACTCAATATGGTCCATCACGTCTTTAGTCAACCGATACTTTAAAAGAAATATTCGGTTGGCTGCGACTTTTAGAGATATAATGCGTGGTTTCATCTTATCTTCTCTTCAACATTACCACACGCATTTAATTAACTGTTATCACATCTATAATTAAATGAGTTTCTCTGTAGCTTCCACCGTTATTAATTTGAGGAGAACTTGCTGCCCCTCCTCTCGTTAATGAAATGCATTAATGTTGGCGACTTCTCGTCGACTGGCCTCGGCGTGTCCTCAAAGCTGTCTGCATAATTATTTTACCGAGGGTTAGACCCATATATTTGAATACTATCGCTTGCTGCTCACTACTGCGTAAAGTAACTCGTGAAATTAGCTCGCCTTCATACCATGAAGTCGATCCGCCATCTGTAACTCGGTGTACGAACTAAGTCGGTAGCGTTTAGTTCAGTTCCAAGTTTCCCTTATTTCGCTGGTCTCCATTTTTATCCAGATAATAATTAGACTTTATTTACATTATCAGTTGTATCGCCAGGAGTAAATTTAAAGTTAAAATCCTAAATTTAGCTATATAAATATTTGATTTTATTCCTGAGCATCAAGTATTTAAGTAATCGGTGAATAATTTTGTTGTGTGGAATTTGCTATTAGTAGAGTGAAATATGATTCCTCCATTGGAAATCGAAAACTTTGAAAGATTTTTGGCTAACGGCTAGAAATATGCAAAGTTATAAATATTTACCTTACATTCTATGAAGTACTGCGTAGTGAATAGTTATGAATGATGGAACAACGTAACTTCATGGTTATTATATTAAATCCAAATAGCTACCCAAACTTGGGTTTTTCAAAAACGAATGGATACATAACGATAACAATATGTTGGGCGGGTTCAGACAACTCTGGTCTCTTATGCCATATAATGATTATACCAAGATGTGTTTCCACGTATAAATGCAGATTTTTTAAACCCCTGTACACGATTACATGTGAACCTCATGGATGGGTAACCCCTCGAGTTAATGAGCTACAGAATATATGTAAATTCAGCCAATTCAGGAGAATTCCTCAGTGTTTGACAAACTACGGCTCGCGAACCATGTGTGGCTGTTCGGGTGTGAAATGAACCTGAAGTAAAATTGAGTATGTGCTTTAAACATGTATGGGATTAAAGTTTTGGCTCTTCAGTCTTCAAAGTTTGCCATATCCGCATCCGCGGTGCTACAGACGAGACCGAGGACTAAACTTCGACAACGCCTTTTTACAAGATGAAAACACCTCTAAGAGGCTCTCTAAAACCTGGAAATAAGGCAATTCTAATAAAATACGTATAAATGTAAACGACACTTGGATTTTTCGGACCGTATTGGACACATCTTAAACGTACTGTTACCGAAGAAGAGAATGGAGACCCGTTGAGCGAAAAGTGGAGACGGAGAATGGAAAAGGAAGCCGTCGGATGTAATGCATTCATCATGTAGTAAAGTATTTGAAAGAGAAGAGTTATGAGAATATGAATAATTTAGCCGATAGAAGTATTTGTAGAGCTACATCAAACCAATTTTGAGATTAATGGCTAATGATAATGTCGATCAGTTAAAAAATCCCACCAAAATATTTACTCTTAGCGCTAACTTAACTCTTAAATTGTTACTTTTTGGTTTATTAATAAGTAATGTAATTTGAATTTGTTTCAAAGTTTTATGGATCTCAAACATTTCTTTTGATAACCTAGGCGACAGTTAATTTCAGATTTTTGAATTGGATACGGCTGTATCCAGAGATATATTTAGCAAAGAAGGTCATCACTCCATTGGTCCATTAATTTCAATATTGTTGCTGGATTCAGGAATGGTCAGCGGAGCGCGTCAGGAAAATCGGGTACATCTACATCTACATAATACCCTGCCAGCCACCATAAAGGTGTGTGGCAGGGGGTGAATTCTCACCAAACATGCACTGCATATCATGCATAAAAAAGGATTAGTATTTATATACTGTTCTAAACTTCACTATATAAAAAAAGATAAAGGGTATTGTGGTTCCTCTCGTTATTTCGTATTTCCCATCTTGTACCGGCCCATTGCACTTGGATTGGTTTCTCAGATGGAGTGGTAAAATGACATATATAATTTTGAAAAATGAAACTATATTCTATCATTTCCGGTAAAAATCTATAAATGAACGGGCAAATGGTATTGGAAATCATCATGTTATGCAAATGATCTTATGTCTTCTTAAATAAGGATTCAACAAAGAATCTCGATTACGTCTCTTGTAGTTCGCTCGGAAAAGGTTTTGATGTTAGAGAAATGTGTCGGTTTGAAGGAATAAATAGTGTATGGAAGGAGTTGTTTGGAAAAAGCAATACAGAGGAGGGACTACTATTTCCTAGGCGGCAGGAAAATAACTATCCTTATCCTGGGGAAGCCAATTTTCAATAACTTATAATGACGAGATGAAAAAAAACCTGGATGGCATTTTTATGTTTGGTTGATACTGGTAACCTGGTTTGGAATCATATAAGGTCCTTTCAACGCTTAATTTCGCGGCTGTTTCGAAAGTGGAATTTTTCCAGTAGTCCCTCGTGAATTCCGTTACGTGTAAAACCATTCTAAACTAAATAAATTTGTTACACCTTTGAATCAGGACGTGACAACCTTCTTTTTTGTAACTAATCAAAGTATGTACAGACGGTAATAACTGAGTCGTCTTTGTAACAGCTAGAAAGCATCTGTGAAAACAAATGCGATTGCGTATGGAATTTCGCATTCGTGTACTAGTTTCACCTGTGAAATTTGGAAGAGTGAGGTTAAGTTATGTTGAGTAGTATCAAGCGATAGGTCCCCTCTGTTCGCTATTCATCTCTATGATATATTTTTATTCCTCCCTCTGATCAATTGACTGACACATTTTTGAGGCCTTCAGCGAGACGGATATGGGATTGTACTCTCGAAAACTTAGGAATGGAAGATATAAATTCACGAGCGTCATGTTAAGGAATAGAGAAAAGTCACTGTACTCTACAACCGCATAGAATGCATTCGTGATTTCGATCGCCGCTGAGATGAATCGATCGCACGGAAAAAATGTCGCTCACTTTAAAAATGGTATGGTACCATTTATAGTGGTAACAGTAACGGCAGTCTTTCTATGGAGTGAAAAGAAAAACATGATTTTTCATTGTCCTTCCTGATGTCTAGTTGTTCTGAATTTAATGGGATTGATGAATCAGAGCTTTGTGGATCGCAGGTGTTCGGTAATTATTTGTCAACATGAGAGAGCATTCTTCGTGACTAGTGATCCAAGATGTATCTCGCATTTTTTTATTCCAAGGATAATAAAAAACGCTAATTTTGTGGCATAGCATCTGGATCCGCAAAGCATTCTATTCCCTGTTAAGGTAATTCCACTCAGTTTTTTGTCCATGGAAAGCGTTCATTTCCTAAATAAAGCATTTTTATCGTGTCCGCAGAGCAAGTTTGGCATGATGTCACCAACTGCATGCCTTATCCGCATATTTAAAATTATTGGCGGATATATCATATTTGTAATTCCCTATAGTCGAATCTGTATTTTGAAGTGAAACATTAATATATCTCAGTACGCACAGGAAACAGTTAACGCTAAAAATGCACTGCATTCGTAACTATACGCTTCTTTGTGAAACGGAAACATCCTTACTTTTTATTGTTTGTTTTGATTGATTGAATTGTTTATATTCCGGAAGGGGGAAGAGTCAAATATTTACAAAAGGACGAGATAATTTTTTTCTATTTCTTACCAAAACCTGTAACGGAGCCTGGCCGATATGCGTCGTCTTCGTCCATAAGCTAAAATTGATTGTGGGTGTGGGAGTGGAGCGCTAGTTTCATGGATTTTGCGAGAGCATCATCGTTCTGATCATGCTGCGATAGAGGTGACCTGAAGTGGTGAGTTTTGTTTCCCTATGACGCCCCTTAGGTGCGAGATGAAAAAAGCTGAAAATGCCCCAGTCGACACCTTTTCGTTGCTCGTCCTTTGTCCTAATCCCATTCCGTAGAATTGCCCATTGCAAGAACTGTTGGATTTTGGACTCTTTGTTGGCTTCTCTCCCTGTGCCAGCTCCGCATGGGAATCGTTTAGGTGTCTTAAAAATAGAGCGGGATCGTTGAACGCTGCATAAGTTATCGACTGCTAGCTTTTCACTGCTCATCTGGGAGACAAATATGACGGGATATATTTTTGTATCTCGAGGTTTTCTATTATTTAGATAAACAAATTTTAAGGTCGCTTATCGAATCGTGTGTGGAATTCGTATAATTATGATTTATCAACTTGTCACAGTTAATAATTATTACTTTAGTAGTTTTTATGCGAATCATCACATAGTTCTTTGCCGCCTGGGCAGTTAATTTCATTATGGCCCTAGTTGATTGACCTTTTAGAAATAGCATAACAAGCGAAGCTAGTGGGCTGATGTTTAGACTAGAATTCGAATATTAGAGTTCTATACTCCTTACTCATCACATATATATCACACTTTAAATCCTCGCTCATATTGACATTTTAACAGGACAGTAAGCAGCAATTATAGGTATTTGAATGATTGTAATATTGAGTTCTTCTGTGCAATCTCCTCCTCAAATATGTTTCTCACTTTTAATACTCACTTCGAAAACTTGTGGAAGTTCTCACTCGTTTAGAACACCAAAAAGGTGGCGTTATTTTTCTGACCAAGGTTTCGTTACCAGAAACGACCGTAAGTTGTACCTACTTGGTTATATTGTGTAGTAGGCGGTGTTTGTGCCTATCGATTTAGTCCCGAATTTTGTTGGATGGGTGATAATGCTATTCTAAAATATACCGAAGCCTGTATGGCTATGAAGCACTCAGACTCGAGAGGCGAGTTAATCTTCAATAGAGTTTGGTTTTTATATGCTCCACCTGCCTGAGTTAAACCTCGTCTACCTTTTTAGTAGCCTAAAATTAAACCCAAAACGAACGCGATATTCTTGCTCAATCCGGGAGGATCAGGCTGTTGTGGTGGCTTCCCGATCAGAGGGCCTTAGTTCTAATCCTTGCAGTGGCGGAGATTGTAGTGGTTATCCGGTCCATATTTCAGTGCTGTGTTGAGGTTCCAGTTCAGTACTCCGTCCATTGGATGGGACTTCAAGCTGTGGACCCTTCGATGACTTCCGTAAAGAGCCACGTCTGCTATTGCCTCTCTTCATTCGCTCCCAAAAATTTATCATACATCCATGTACCCGCGAATCCAATGAGTTATCAAGCGTTTCCGACCTGTTACATCTGGTCAGCTTGAAGAGAGTCGTATTGGGAATGACGTGAAATAATAGCTTTTCAGCTCGAAAAAAAACAGTTGAATGCGATGAAAATTGTTGGAGGAAAAAGGTCCTCTGGATAGAAGACCCTATTCCTCTGGTACTTAACTACACGCTCAAATTCTGTTCTGTGCGGTGTTGGTAATGTATTGCAATGAACAGCTTAAAGCTCATTGGATAGATAGGGGATGGGATCCATCCTCGTGGGCGGTGACTTCAGTGAAGCCCACTTCTGCCTTCCTAGTACCATCCTTGATGACGTAATGGCGTATGAGAGCCAGCTCATGCAGGTCTTCCTGAAAATTGCCCTTAGGACCAGGAGCCCTGGGTTCCACGCATGAGACATTTTCCATCTGCCAATTTCCAATTTCAATTCATATCCGCTGTAGTCTTGATGTAATTTTTAGCCTTCACGAGCGATTGAGTTAACTAATCGTTAGGAAACGATCGTTACCTTTTTTTAAATGCAAATAGTTTCATCTTTAATGGATACCTTTCTTTGACATGCAGATCATCTTGCATATATTATTTCATATTTTAAAGGGTAGCCTCGGGAAGGAAAAATGACTCCAGGAAAAAAGTAGTCAGATTATTTTGATCATTTTTTGAAATTAGCAATTCGGATAAAGCACTTGTGTAGGGTCCCAAGTTTATCGTGCTTATTTTTTTTCTTCGCTGGGATAGAATAAAATTGGGTTAATAGCTGATATTCCACAGAGAAAATCTTGAAAGATTTTTTTCTCTGTGGAATATCTGCTATTCTGCAATTTCATCGGGTAACGCCACTAAAGTTTTCACGGCTAGTACGTGATCTTTGAAGTCGTTACAAGTGATTACCTTAATCTTAGCTTACCTGAACCTTACCTTAAGGTAATCACCTCATTAACATGATTACGTGTATCAACGTCGTCTTTAACCTCGTGGGCGGTGGCGCCATGCGCACGACTTCGGCTGCTTAGTGACATGATACTTTTTTTTTCCATAATTTAATTTGGCATTTGGATATTCTAGTCTTCGGACATTTTAAATGATATGACTAGCAGTCCGTGAACATCTTGTTCCTTTAAAGCTCTATAATTTCCACATAGAAAGAGGACTTGGTAGCTCAACTGGTAGAGCACCTGGCCGGAAATCAGGGGGTCCGAGTTCGTGTCCCGGTCAAGGATAATGATTTTTTTCTTTGTGGAATATCTGCTATTGCTCAATTTCAGCGGGTAACGCCGCTAAAGTTTTCATGGCCAGTACGTGATATTTGAATTCTAAAAGTGGGTTATTCATGTAAAAAGAACATTTTTAAGGAAAGCAGAGGGGTACTCCAGTATATATTTTTTGTCATCGCAAATATATATACACATGTAGGCTTCTTGTACCATGATGGATTTTTCCAAATATTTTTATTGGTGGCGAATCTCCAGAATTTCAGATCTCTGTTTTTGGCCGATGCCTTTAACCGACGAATTGATTCGGGTGTACATAATGTATTAGCTTTTGAAATAAATGCATCACAATCGTTGACATCAAATGCCCAATTACTTTTCAATAGCTCCCCACTCGGTCTTCAATCGAATAATTTCACGTTGGCTGCGGGAGGCAGATCGGTTTCCTGCAGCTTGGCAGCCACAAGGTCGTATCTTGGATATTCGCTCCGTAAATGATATTTCTTGTCTAAGGGTTAAAACATACTTCTTAACGTTTTCTTCGTGAGGGTATGTTGTCTCAAAATGTGTCCGATGAGGTTGTCATGTTCGTTTCTGAATTATCTTCGAATTTTTCTCTACTAATCATACAATTTAGTTGCAATAAATCCCTCTTTCCATTTTATCGTTATCATTCCTCTGTGCCACTACATCCGAATATGCTTATGTGGTTGTATTTTTTATCCAACGTAATCCAAAGTAATTTACCGCCAGCTCTAAGTGTGAGTCAAAATTAATATCCGGTGGTTTTTGGCGATTTCCAGAGTTTAGAATCTCTTTTACCCCACTCCATGTTATTTGTGATTAACCATTTGCTTGTGATAAAACCGATTAGATTATTATGTATCCACAGTGTTTGGAAGCTGTTTTTATACTTATTAATTCTTATATATTACATGGTTATAGAGCAACGGCAGTTTTTCCTTTTCACGTCGTGTAATCTAATGTTATGTGACTATTTACAGGTACTCTTTTGTAGGTATCCAATTTCTGCGCTAGAAAATGATCATTATTTTATGCGTAGTAGTATAAGTATAAAAAATATTGATACAAAGTAATTGAATGTGTCATGTTGTATCCTATATGTATATGTATTGTATTGAAATCTTTTTAATGTTAGCTATAAATTTTTCTCGTTGCAGTTAAAAAACACATCTCGTAAAAATCGTTAATTTGGATTTTAAGTTCATCCCTGGGATTGTGATTCAGTCCTACGTTTTCTTTAGTTGATTATCCTTATGATATAGTATTATTATAATGTATTGACTGGATACATTTCTCGATTGGCACCTAGTTAAAGGAAACTAATGGCCTGTAATCGTTCTCTTAGCATTAAAGGCACCAGGGATGAAGCATTTTGGCTGTTTCTTCCGAGAATTTGAATTTTTATTGATTTTGTTTTGTAATAGAAATGTCATCCTTCCACACTTCGTTATTTAAGCCTGTACTTATTCGATACGCCAAAGAAAGGGAGGCAACTGTCTAAGCGTGTTCGGGTTTTCTCTGCGAAGCGATGTCATTAATATGTAAAGTTAAGTCACCTTCTGCCTTGTAAAAGTATATTGTTTGGGAGGTCTTTGTTCATAAATCTTACAAACATTCACGTGACCCTGAGGGGAGGGAAAGAAACAACGTGAAATTTTATGATTGCGGATGGAATTTCCGCCTTCCTGGGAAAACCCAACGTTCGTAAGAGTGGAGGACGTGTCCTTCCACCCGGAAACTTAATTTGTCGTATACGGAGAACCAGTCCCTAATTCTCCCCTCCCATTAGGAAGAGTTGCCCTTGCTTCCCGTTGAATTGTATACTCCAGCGTTCCCCTGTTTTATTATGATAGGATGCAGTTGTGGCGCGTGAAAAACCCTGGGTTCCCGCTATTATTGATCATTACTGATGCCCAAAAAGTCTTCCCAAAGACTTTCTTTCACAACAGTTGAATGAAAATCCACGTTTGATCCTTTTTTCGAAGCACGCAGAAAGATCGAGCAGGCTTCAGGTTTTACATTTATGCATTTATCGCCGACCTCCGAGAGTGCACTTCACACTCATTGGCATTGCGTTAGTAATTGTCTTGTGACTTTTTTGTCCTTGTCCGTTTTACTTGATTATTTTGCCATAGCCCAGAAAGGTAGATGATCTCTGGAGGATGTTGCCACAATACATATCATAGATAACTATATAAGTGGTATATCGGTATCCTTCCGGTGTGTATGGATATGCCGCTACTCCTAAAGCTTATTTCTCGATATTCTACAGGCGACGATTCGATAGGCGACGATTCGATAGGCGATGTTCAATGCTAGGATGTATAGCTCTTTCTTCGACAATGAGTTGATTTTACCACTAATTCCTTTCTACAGACTGCTGAAGTCATTTGCGCGTTAAGGATAACCTGGTTGTGAACGGAGAAAGTTGTGAAGAAAGAAAGAGTGTGGTGATACCGGTAATCGACATTTAGCTGCTCTCAACAAAATATGGCCCTCAGCTCGTCTTCCCATCGACGGACGGAATACTGTACTTGGAGTGCTCTTTACAAAGCACTCATTTAGGGACCGGTGTGCACGATACTGAAAATACTCTCATCTTCTCGGTTTGGATTCGAATCGATGGCCTAGGGATGGCATGTTGATACTCTTGCCGACACTCACATGCCTTTTACCTATTAATTTTTATTCTTAATGCTTAGTAGTTACAAAGGGGCTGACCTAAAGGCGAAAATCATTTGTGTCCTTAGGTACTAGAGTATAAATGGGATTAGTAGTGAGATTTATTTATTTATTTATCCTGGGCTAGATGAGGCCATATAGCCTCTGCCCCTAGCCCAGGGTTCATAAAGATACAAAGTTCAATAATTAAACAGTTAACAAACAAGAATTAAACCTTTCTGTAAAGCCGTATACATATTTTTTACAATCGTTTAAATCATCTTGAAAAAAATTTGTGCCTGTACAAAGGAAAAAGTAAGTGACACGAAATTTAAAAAAAATGAATTAGGACAATTGAATTATATTGTTAAATTGTGATTAGAGGTCCATCCCCAGGGTTTAAGCTCTGTGACGCCAGCATGCGGCGAAATAATCTTTCGCGAAAGCCTATATAATTGTATATCTTTTTTAATTCTGCCGGGAGGTTGTTGTATAGACGCATGAAGCTGGTGGTGAATGAAGTATTCATGCGTTCAGTTCGATGAGGCGGATATCGGAAGTTAGTGGACGCACCCCTAGTTGATCTTCCGTGAACTTCGTCGAAAGTCTTTAGACGGTCGTTTATGTGCTTTGGAAGTCCGGTGGTAAGGCATTTATATCCTAATGTGAGGCATCTGAAGTCTCTTCTTTCCTTAATATTTGGGCTCTGTTGTAATATGGTTAGATAATTAGAGATTAGCAAAGATTGGAGAGTTTAGCGAGCATTGGCTTCAGCCTGCTCCAACGGAAAGCTCGGTGAGTTCACGGCCTGGCTTACAGGTTAACGTCTCATCCGACGGACGGAGTACTGACCTTGAAGTTATCTCCGCGTAGCACTCGAGGGAAGACCGGTATTCCAATTTAAAATGAATAGGAAATCCAACCCAACCTGTGTCTGGAAGCCACGAGGACCTCGGTCACCACACAAACGCAACCCCCGCGTTACCCCGCGAGGTGGGATTGGAAGGCGTGGCTCTAAGTACCCTCTGGACTCCGGTCATTTGGCGGCCGGAGGTGAAACACTGAACGGAGGAAGGGTGGAGCGAACTCCACTACTGCCCGCTTCAGGCCGGCGGGATGTTCTGAACACCTTGATATGCTTTTTCATTGAGATGAAGCATGCTTAATGTTTTCGGATCGAGTTGCTCCAGAAACACTTCATCATCATTGGTCAACATTCCTAGGATTAGTTTGACGCAGCTTTCCACTCTGTTCTTCTGTCGGCCAACCTTTTCATTGTGATGTAATTCTTCTCTTTTACATCCCTCACAACCTGTTCCATGTATCTCATACGAGGCCTGCCTTTTCCAATCTTCCCGTTCACTTTTCCCTCGACGATTGTCTTCATCAGGCCATCGTGTCTCAAGATATGGCCGATTAAGTTGTCCCTTCTTCTTTTTAGAGTTGTCTGCTGACTTCTCTTTTCTCCCACTCTTCTTAAGACTTCCTCGTTACTTACGCGGTGGATCCATTTAATCTTCATCAATCTTCTGTAGCACCACATTTCGAATTCTTCTAGCCTTTTCTTCTCCGCTGCTGAGAAACACTTCATTCGCACAAAATAAATTGAAATGAAATAACCAAGGCCAGATTTGTTTGCGATTGTTAAGTTGCGGTCGACTCCAGTCCGGCATGTTGTGCTACCGATAAATAGTGAAAGGCTAACCAGTGAAATCGCAGACTGAGAGGAGTCGTCGTATTATGAAGAATGAGGCTGTAATTCGTGTCTCTGTTCCTGGCCCTTTTTTTACTTTTCATTGCGTAAGCAAGTGTAATTAAAGACTGTGTTTAAAGGAATAGATATTTGCGTCCCCAACCGTCTCAAGGTTGTCGTTTTATCTTTAGTCGTAGTTTATTCGCATGGTATCATTATTTTTCGCCCCCATTTCCGTTGTAATTTTCCATTTCCCTCTGTTAAATTTATATTTTTCTTTTTTATGCACTAATGGGTCTTATAATCAGATTGGGAGAGCTTCCCTTTTGTGTGTAGGAATAAATGACGTGGTCAAGTAAAGACGAAGGACGACTGGACAGGCACATCATTGCAGAGTAATCGCTATGATTTTTCATTGTTCTTTCCTGAACAAACTCTCTAATTACTTCGCCGCAGGACAGCCAAACGAGTAATTGCTGTATTTACTAAATGCTAATGACTTAATTTTAAATACGATGGTTGGGGTGAATTTGGAACTGAGTTTTGGGCTCTTTTCCGTCATAAATCAAGTAATATCGCCCTCTTCTTGATGACCACTTTTTATTATATATTTTCAGTTCAGAAAATATATATTATATATATTTTCTGAACTGTCATTCAATATTTGAAAAATAAATTATCGTGCTGTTTTGAGATAATTGCCGTTTGGAGAAAGTTAAGCTTGATAGATGGAGGACATTTGTTTTAATTGTGCCAATAGTGTTTCGAATACACCAAATATCACTCACTATTTTTATGCAACATGCCATTTTTATCCTTCGTGGCAGCGTCTCAGGGTAATCAACTTATTGAATCAAGGATGTACTGCTGAATCTCAGCACCACCAAATTGGAAAATTCCGGGAGATTATTATTATACATTAATTTATGTTCATTTTAGCACAGTTTAACGTGACTTGCATCAAACACGAGAATACGAGCATATTTAGTAATGAATTAAGGGGTTTAACATCCCCGTGAGCGGGATTGGACTCAGCGACCGTCGAAGTGGAAGGCAAAATTTTCACCGCTACCAATGTAGGGGGATAAAAGAAATAACTGAGTACTTCATTTATGAACTGCATGCTTTGAATTCTTCGATTATGGGCATAACAAGCGCCGTTTACGTCTAGCAACGGCCATATGTGTATATATACAATTGATTCCGTCTTCAAAGTAAAGATACATTTTGATCAAGAGTGATTCATACCTAATATTGGACATATTTTCGCGGGAAAAGTAACGATGTAGCCTTTTCCTCAAAAAATTCCTTCGTTAGGTTTGCAGGTTACTATTCTGGAGAAGGAATGTTTTGCTTGGATCGTTTAGAAACCCCCAAATTCCTCAAATAACTTTGTGGTTTTGGAGAACAACAACCGATTTTTGATCTAATAATATACACCGCACTCGTCTTTTTGGTCTAAAGCGGGAGAAATAAGCCTCAACTCGGGAGTCGGAAGGATTTCAAAATTCAGGTGGACTACGGGAGAATCCGATGGTGTGTGTTCTGTAAATAATTTTAATTACAGCCACGTAGAAAGTGTCATTAGCATCCGGGCAAGGTTGAAATGTAGATAAGTATTCCCGAGGAATGGAGTGAGAAAAAAGGAGAGAAGAAGTATCTAACCAATCATCCGGTAAGTTTCTGCATATTTCACTGCCTAGGCACTTGCCCTCTCACCTTGAATTGAAATTCGTGCCTGCACTCCCTATCTTACACCGTTATGTAGCATGCATAGTGTACATGTAGATGTAAATGTGATAGTGGAAGGTTGCAAGGTCAATGCCTCTCATGGGTGGCTATCGTGGATAGCCTGGACCTTGAATTTCCAGATTTCTCTTCCTGGTGGAAGTTAAGGGCTTGACTGAAGGTACGAAATGCGTGCCCGGAAATCTGTTCTTTTCCCGCGAGTCTAAATTAAAGTCTGTTGGAAGTGAAAATGCGCTTTAAGTTATAGGCTATTCGGGAAGGATATATTCTTGAGTTAGAGTCCGTTGATTAGTTTTATCTTTATCTTATATAAAAGGGGAAAACAGTATATCAAGCGTATCAAGTAAATTTCTGGACTAGTGGAAATGCTAGAAAGGAAAAAGTATCGTTTAATGCTCATTGAATTGTATTTTGAAGCAATCGGTTTAGTAGAAAGGGTATTATTGACGCAAAGATATAGCTCTGCCATTCAACTCTTGTATTCTACGATGCATCATGTTACTTGGGGTTGTCATCGAACTGATTAATTTCGGATAAAACAAAGGGCAAAATAAATAATGAAAGAGGAAATAAATAAATAAATATGGCCGAAGACATTGGCTTAAGAATATCAATCCTAACAACCTGCGAGAGATACTTTATAGATATGCCGATGAACCATGATAATAACTTGAGGAAAGCTATCCCTACCGGGGAGTTTTATCGAGGATTGTTTAACTATCCAAAAGATTTTATACACGAGTTTTGGTCGCTGTCCATTTCTGCGTATGTCAGACCGCCACTCCCATGCAGGCAGTTTTCGAAATTTCAGTTCCATTCAAATCACAATGGCCTGGGCACGCATCGTGGTTCCGGAAATGGTAACGGAGTCCTCGCGTTTCCGTTTCATTCGATGGATCGAATTGATAAGGTACCCTCTTTGATTCGGCAAAAATTCATTGCTACGATTAGTCGTTAATGCTGCCTTTTGTGCCGAAACGGTTGTCGTCCAATGAACGTATTCTGGCCTTCATGAAAAGGGGAGAAAGCTGTTTACCCCCTCAAGTTTTTTTGCGTTGTATATAGTCCATGCTGGAAATAATAATGGAAATTGGATCTATATATGCTTTGCCATAATAAAATATATCTTATAAAACGTGGATGGAGAATCCTTTGGTCAGATCGTTCGCAGTACAGCAAATGTTTGGAATTACTGCTGTGTATAAGTGGTATTCAAGTGATTTTTATTGGTACCTCCCAACTGGTATTGGTATAAATAAATTCCGTGTACCCCATTTGGTAACTATATGCTAGTTCGTGGTACTTTTCTGCTCATATTCTCTGAACGTTCGACGATTCCACATTTGCCCTACTTGACCCCATTGGCGTTCATAGTTCTCAGCCGAATATTCTTTGAAACACTGTTAATGCATGTTTTCCGTAATCGATTGTTGTTTTTTATTGAGTGAATATAAAATACATATTTTACCCCGGCAGCTCTACAAATGGGCCTTATTAAATTTAAAACAATCAACCGAAACATATGATTTTTCGAGCACACCTGAGCTATATGGAGCACAAGTAGTGAAGGATGTAAAAGGGAAGAATTTTGTACATATGAAGAGGTTAGGCGAATGTGGAATCGAGTGGAGAGCTGCATCAATGAACCTTAGGACTGATGATTCGTGATGATGATAACTATGATGACAAGCGCTGTAACATCTTTTCGTCATTTGAAAGCTATTCTGTAGAGACAATGTGATTTGTATATTGAATTGTACTTTTGATCTACAGAATCTTCGTACATCTACATCTAAATCTACACGATACCCTTAAAGCCACCGCGAGGGTGTGTGGCAGGGGGTGAAGATCACCAAGCATGCACTACTAACATGCAAACAAGCAACTATAGGGTCTCATGCAACTAGATTGTTAGTATCTGTAGTATTTAAGGGGTTAATACATGCATCATGCACTACAGACTACTCTTAAAATATTTCACCTACCTATCACTCTGCTATGCTGCCTATTCTGTTCTCTTATAGTACGGGGGAAAAATGCCATTTTGAATCTATCGGTACGACAATCTATCTCTCTAATCTTATTTATATGGTCGAATCTATCATAATACGCTGAAATTCGTATCTTCTTGCCAAACAGTAAATTAATCAATCTACACTTAGGTAAACTGATAGACCTTGAGCCATACTATTATTAGGCTATCGGTGAATTATCAAGATGTGCAATAAAGTGCACCTCATCACGACCAAGTTAGGCGATGACTCCTCTCTTTTCACCAAGCAAGTTCTTTTGTGTGGCTATTTTTTTCGTATTCAATTTCTCTTCGTGTCATGATTTTTTCCGTGCTTGATCATTTTGTTCTTTGCCACTTTATTTCGATTTTGTCGTCCCTCATTATTTTATTATTGTTTGATGCCATATAATATTTCATATTTCCATAGTTCATATTTTTAGCATATTCGTGCAACGAATACGCTAAAGCTAGACATTAGTGGCATTCACATTTACCTTCCATTTAATATTTTGTCTTTGTCGTGGTTTTTAGCAGTTCTCAATTCACGTCCAAATCCCACCAATTTCATCAAAAGCGTTAATGTAATCGTAGAGTATCGTTAAGGCTATTTGCTGTTTGCTGAAGTAGGAAGAAAAGTTGATAGTAAATATTGCTGGTGAACTAATACGTGAAGTCGGATGAAGTTAATGTTGCTGATGTGCTATATTTCATTATAAGTGCCCGTGTGGATGCATTTGCTGTAGTTTGTAAAATCCCTTGCACTGCACAATATATTCCCTGAATTGTTGTTAAAATTTTCTGTTTCAACCGTTTTCAAGGGCGTACTTTCCGATTTCTTGGGTGATCTGCTGGCGGGTAGATTTATTTGTTTTTTCTATCATATCCTCCTAATCGTTATCACTTTAGAGGTGAGCTGATTACCTAAGGACATGCTTCTTTGAAAGAATAATGCCGTTCTTTGTTTTTGTCTCCTTACCTTTTCGCCTATTCTGCTCGAATTTCGAAGCGCAGCGTTAGACTTATTTCACTGTTACAATTAAAGAATTTGATTGTTTTAATTGCGGATGCTCAAATTACAGTCGCGCCTCAAGAGATTCACAAGGTCCATATTTTTTGTGCCTATAGTGGTATTATCCGAGTTTTTTGTGAGATGAAAATCGGCCTGGGAACCCTTAAGGAGGCAGGATCTCCATTTAAGTGAGTATTAGGTGTGCCCCTAATAATGATTAAATTTGCCTGAGGTAAAAAAGGATTGCTGGATCGGCAATCGAACCATGCACCTTTGACAGCTGTATCAAAACAGAAACCATTATATGCATACCCTCTGGAAGGCCAATATTAAGGAAAATTTAAGGAAGTAGTTCTCATGAGCCATTGAGTTCCTTCAAAGTTAGTACTTGAAAGGCGGGAGCAGGCTTCAAAGAAGCCGCCGTCCCCGAGTATGGATTCTATGAGCTATCAAAAAGCGCGATGAGGAACCCACTGTAAGGTTTTTATCACTGCCGCTCTAAGAAACGTATGAATGCGCTGAAGATTGCGGTATGAAAACGATCTCCTTGATCAGGCCACGCACTTTTGGTTGATTGGGCTGCTGCGCAGTCGAGTTCACTACACTTGATTTCCTTAAAATTGCCTTCAGGATGAGGAATGCTGGAATCAGGAAACATTTCCCCACCAGCAATTTCCAGTGCGCCCAAATGCCATTCATAGTGGCATATAATGTCTTGAGATATGTACAGTTAAGTTATCCTGATTATAAACTAAGTTTCTAGTTTAAAAGTATCGTAAGTAAATATATTTTTGTGCGCAGTACGGGTAATTTTATTTCGCTCCTTGATAATGATTAGTCGACTCCATGAAATCACGCCTGAATCCGTTAACTTAAAGGCAGTAGAGTAAGTGATTGGCTTGTCCTGTCCTACTCACTAAATCTAATACATATTAATCTACTTTTTCCCTCCTGTGACGTTTTTATCATTTCACCGATATCAATCGAAGGAAAGGGAATGTGGGAAGCTTTTATCGACCATCAAGGATCCTAGGATCCACACCTGGGATTCGTGACCCCATAACGCGGAGGTCAGCGGGTGCCCTGGTGAATTTAAAGTTTGAGGGAGGCATGTTCCGAGTTATCGTAAACCTTGATGTAAATTCATTTAAACAATGTTTTACCCTTCTTTCCTCTTATCTCCTCACCGATCCATATGTAAGCTTCGTAAGCGGTTTCTAACTAATATAAACCGTAGTAAAGAAAATAAATCACGATACATATTTCAGTGAGCTAGCATCAGGTGATTCAACTGTGGAATCATTCGTGCATTGAATTGGAAACCACGAACATGGGTAGGTTTAAATAGGGTAGGTTGGGATAAAGGTGAAGTAATGGCCGCAAGATCAGGGATGGGTTATGATACAAACATTCGCTGAAATTGGAAGTGTCAGCTTGGCGTTACCATTATCAGCGAATTTGAACTAATTTCCAATCCGGAGCGGCGAATTACAGACCTTCGCTCCCTCTATAGATGGTGAGGCGGTCCAGTAGGTAGGGCGTTGGATTTTCAACCGGAGATCCAAATTTCAAACCTACGAGAAACATTTAGATGCATCCAGCTAAACCCAAGATGTTGATTGTCTGGGCGTCGTATCGTCCTGAGGAATCATTGACGACTCAGGGAATGGAAGCGACGCCCTACCCTGGCGTGTGAATTTCACGCCCTGTGGTACTTGGTTAGCTATTTTCTCACCAAACATATTGACCTTCGGGCTTAACACTATTTAGTGCTCTGTTATAATAATATAGTTGTGGGAGGAGGCTGGAATGAGGCAGGACAAGTGAACGGAGGATGCGCTGATTGGCAATAGACTCCTGAGAGTTACGATGGAGGGGAGGATGATGAATTGGATGGACAGAGGGAGGAAACGAATTGAGATTCTGAACAGCATCAGGGACGGTATGAAATATGAATATATTGCATGGAGTGATAGAGAATTAGTAGGGGATCGAGTTGATGTGGTAGCTAGAGTACTGGCCTCCCATACCGAGGGCCCGGGGTCGATCCCGGGAAGGCATTTCAGGTTCAGTGCTCCGTCTGTCGGATGGGACGATAAGCCGTGAACCCCTAGGCGTCTGTCACTGAGAATAGGCTAATGCCGACGTCGGGTTTCTCTCCACCCTTCCTCCGTTCCCTGAAAACTCCTAACATTACCCAGTTACCCACCTATCCTAAATGGTGCAAATGACCTCAGCTGTCGGTAGCCTCCCCTGAATAACTAAAACCTAGAGAATTAGTAGTGATCGGTGATAAGAATGGTAATGGGGTCAGGAGGGGGTAGAAGAGGTACTAACTGTCCAAGAATCAAGTACCATAATTGGAAGAAAACTGATAGTAGCCGTAAACTTATTCTTCCTTTTATTAAGGAAATTTGATGGAGAGTCTACTTGGCAACTTGTGGAGGGACTTCATGGGTCGTGAATGACTCACGCCTTCTGGTGGTTTGACACCAAGACGTACTAGTTGCGGTTACTTTATCACATTTTAATCGTCCTTTCTTCGTATCTTCATAATAATATATCCGGTAGGAATTAGCCTTGTGTTTCTGAGTGCGTAATGTTATCGAAACCGTTATCAAATATCTTTGTGGGGCATATCTCTCCTTTCTGAGTTCATTGAATAAGTCCTGAAAATTATTTTTTTGGGTCATCGTCCTTCCTGTTAACTCCTCAAACCACTCCCAGAATTGCTTCACACAGCGTGAAATCGTGAGCCTCTAATTAATCGATGGGACTGAAAAACTTGGTGTGGGAAATTTTATTTTCAGTGAATACATTTACATAATGAGAAATGTTCCTTTGTCGTTGAGAAATACAGCGTCACTAAATGCTACTGCTTCGTGACTCAAATTCGCATTATTGAGAAAGTACAATGATGAAATATGCGGATTAGCTTTGTGGCAGAAATTCTAAAGGGCTATTGATGAATAATGCGAGCATAGATATGACGTTATTTCAGCTACAGTTACTCATAAGATAAAATTTATTGGTATGAATAAAGTGACATTTTTTTGTATTAACGTTTTTAAATAATAGGAGAAATGATGATGTGATATTTGTAAATTGCGTTTTTTTAGCCAGCCGCTGTAGCCTGGTTGGTAACGCGCCGGCATGGCTATCCAAAGATTGTGGGTTTGAATATCGCCTCCTCCGTGGATGATATGTTTGTTTTGGGATTAAGACCTTAGGCTAGCTATTTGGGTACCCAAAAGCCCAACTCTATTCCTATGGCTCTAAAGTTAGATAAAATAAATTAAGTATTGTTGTTTTGCGGAGTAACGTATACCCGATGTCCATGAACGTATATACGATGTAAAATTGCTGCATTATAATATGCATCGATTCTGCAAGTTACATCTGAAAAAACCAATTGGTGTTACTCGATAAATTCCACGCGTGAGTCATGATATATGTATATCGCTTTTGCATTACGCTCGTTCAGTGTTAAGGCGTCGAAAGCGGTGAAAGTCACCGAGCAATGATAATTCATGGCGTTCTGTCGGTGCATTTGATTGAGCAGTTGAGTAAATTTTAGATGTTGCGCCACCTGTATAAATTCGTGATTTGTCACGTCACGTGCCTTTTCGAAAGTTCCCGCAGTGTCGATAATCGCAAAGAAGCTGGTGCATTTTCAATTATTTAACGCTGTCGATTCCTCGATGAGGGCAGAATTCCCGGGACAGCGTTCTTATCATGACGCGATTATCGGTCAGGGTTTTAATGATATGATCCACCGCATATCATCGATTCCCATGAAATAGCAATTATTTGTGAAGAATGTGAATCACTTTTCATGAATTTGACAACGAGCGGAGCCTTCAACTTACGAAAGCCACCTTAAGCCACGATTCGTCTGTCGTTGTGCGGTTATTTCCAGTCACTTGTGTTGTTTCGTTGAGTTCTAGACTGGTGATGTGGTAATTAGAGTTTTAACAATATCATAAGCAATAGTGTAGGCATACCTAGCTTGCATCATTTAACGGTCGTGGGCTCACGCTTTTATGGAAATGTCGATGAACAGCGTACCTAATACCCGTGCGTAATTTATAAAGTTGGTATCGTTTAATTTATTTATGATGGGTAATGGCTAAAATGGCCTTTATGAAGCCATTTCGTACTAAATCATTGACGTATGCATTAAAAGATTCAGGGAAACATAGTAACATTTAAAGTACAAATATATATGGCTGTCGCTACAATACCAAACTCTTTTTCGTGGTTTTACGAATGCGGCTCTTGGTAATTTTTCTGTGCGCCTCCCGGTACACCCGTGCTCAAGTAAGTAATGCCAATGAAAGTCAGCTAATTGAGAGGTAATGTATCTCAGCTTAGTTAACCGCATTTTATTTTAGAGTCACCCGAGTGGTAGAAGCATGTGACGAGAGAAAACACTGCACCGTAACATCTGTGCAATTTCGTTATGATCCTTCCCTTACTGTAAACCCTGTGTTTTAGCAATTATAATTTTGAAATCAGCTAAACCCGTGAATGTTTTCTCCCGTAGTTAGGTAATACATAAGTAGCAGCCTGTAGCCCCTATAGATTCACCATGGTGGTGCAAAGGTCTCTGGATCAAATATTCTCGCCGTCTTCGATGACTTGGGAAAATATTCCTTTCCCACATTTTATTTGGCGGGCATAATGCCCGCTTTTTCCTTCCCCCTATGACTATCTCATTAGTAGCTCCTTCTGTTGTTTTAACAATGCATAATCGAATTCACGGAGAATATTTCCCCCTATTCAGGAAGTTCCCCGCTCCTCAGTGGCCGGATTGGCGGCAGTGTTGCTTGACCAAAGGAGTTTACACCCATAGGTTTAATTTATGTTATTCTCCTTGTTAACAATAAGTGCAAGACTTTTTTTATCGTCCTCACTCTTCTTCACCGCTCTTCACCGATTTCGACGCAAACACGTCACTCAAAGAAGGCTACAATTTGTAGAAAAAGTCTGTCTCTTATGCTGTGAACAGGAGGGAGGGGTTAGGTGTGGGAATGTAAGGAATGGATTATTATGAGCTTAAGAAGTCCGTAATCAACCCTTTCGAACTGCAGCAACAATGTTTTCTGATTATTACTCTACCAAAAAGTGAGCTCTCCGACGTTCCATGTTTTAAGTATAGGCCCACACGGTTTAAAAATACTAAAGGTTGACATTCTCTTTCCATCATTTTCTTTATTTTCATTTATTGCATTCGAATGAACTTCTTGATTCCCCAAATTCCTGACCGTCTAATAAATCCCCATGTACTAAATTGTTTACTTTCGCAGTGAATATAGTTTATTCTTACTTCTTGACACCAAAGGCCGATCATGGTGTTGGCAACATCGCCGCCTCATACTTTGCGGCTTGTTAAGCTTGAGGATCAATCAAATTTCCCTCGCCGGACAATCAATCCATTTCGCTTTCCGTTGGCCCGCCCTTTGGCCTGTACCACTCGCCGTCTGCGGTGTGATGTTTTTCCTTTCATATTTAGAGTTCTCTCTGAGCTGTCATCAGTTTGTGTGTGCGAAGGCGTCGTTTTCTTCCAATGCCCAAAGTGTCGCGAGAACGTTTTGCGAATTAGTACCGTTTGTTTTCCGCCACAATTGCTGCTATGTTACCGCAATCTGGAGTAAACGCGGCGGCTTTTTTTTGGCGTTTATATTATTGATTCAGGTTATGGTTATCAGTTGATGGCCGTAAAAGATGTAAAAATTAGTGTTCGACTGGAAGGTTGATTTTATATGGGTGAGGGTAGAGCTTATCCCGTACCAAACAATTGGCGTGTGAAATTCACACATACGGGGTAGGGGAGCAGGGGCGTAACTATTTTCACTGGGAGAGGCCAACCTTGAAAAGGGCCCGGCTCTTAAGAAAAGGGCCCGGCTCCTATGAAAAGGGCCCGGCTCCTATGAAAAGGGCCCGCATTTTTTTGCGGATAGGAGGGGGTAGAGACTAGAATTCTGCTAAAAGTGCATATGAAGGTGGTAGAATATGCGTCAGAAGGGAATAGGCAAGCTGGATACGAGTGAAATTTAATTTTTATTAATGAAGACTCATTTCTCAAGGGCCCGGGGCAAATTCTGGGGGGGCCGAATGCCCCCCACCTCCGACGCCGCTGTAGGGGAGGGAGTTCCTTTCCTGGGCTACCTGCGATTTCATACTGTAGTTCTGGCATGCAGAAAATCAAATCGCCTGGATTTTTGGTGGTGGTGTCCAGAAAGACTTCTGCCCAGAATTTCAACCCGGGGCCACCTTCCGGTCGGTAGTTCAGCGCTCTGCCCACTAGGCTTACCGATTATTTTTTATCAGTTTGATCCACCCTCAAATTTCCAGTGCCAGTTTTTTTTTGTCTCGAAGTTTAGCATTCCTTTACTTTGCCTGTGTGCCATTGGGAATATTTCAAGGATTTGGAGGAATCCATGATGACCACCTCCATCACACACATAATAAACACACTGAGTGCTGGCAGAAAAGAACTGTGACGAAGCAGTATTTCACGTTGGTGTATAAGTTTAAGGGAAAGTTAATAAAGTTAAATTTAAGGAAAATAATGTTAAATTATTGTCCAAATAAAACAGCGTTAAAGATAAAGCCACTGCACTCCCATTGTAAAGGCCTAGCAAAGAAGTTAAAATATTTTTCAAAAATACGGAAACTGTAGCAAAGTAGTATAAACGTCTTTCATATAGATCCCTGGAAAATGATCCTATGGCCTTCTGATTAGGCTGTTATATGTTTCATGTCCCTAAGTTTATATTGCGAATGCCATGTATAAATATTGTGAATGTATTATTGCCTGATGATAATAATCGTTAAGGGAAAATTGAATTGGAAGAATGGATCAAAAGGAAGGCCTTGCATGAAATATATAGCACAAGTTGTTTAGGATGTAAAAGAGAAGAATTATGTAAATTGAAGAGGACAGTTGATAGGAGAATCAAGTGGATAGATGCATCAAACCAATCGTAGGATAGTTGACCCATGATGATAATGATTTAGATAATTGGGAAATGAGGTGAAGATCATTGTAGAAGTTTGAATGGTGGGTTTAAGGTGATAAGAGAGGAAAATAGTTAACTTAATAACAGTTGAGAAAACAGTAAACTTAAATTTAATCCATAGAAAGTGTTCCAAACCAAACTCCATTTTTGCCTTGGACAGTGATTATTTTGTTGAAACTTGTCATTAAATACTCTCAATATTTTCTAACCAAATTTATTTTAATAGCCGGAAAACCCATAATTGACTGACAGTGATGCCACAAAAAAGACTGTCCTCTCTAGGTCTCATTAAGTTGCCAAAGTTTTCTTCTCTTGTTTGTCTCTCTCATTACTTTCCATGGATGTGTCTCTGTTCTTGCCTCATTACCTTCATATAACATCCAACTAACACATGATGCCCTCCAACTTGGCCTTGGATATTCTTCATTACCAATCCAACTTTTCTGGAGTCTTGACAAAGGCTACCACTGAGTGATGTATGATAATAATAATAATAATAAAGATTTTATTGTTGCTAGGTCTTAACAGCAATAGACAAAGTCAAGCTTATGTATACAAAGATTCTACAATAAATCAATAATAATACGAATAATTGTAAATTATAAATATGTATAGGAAGGAATGGGTTTTTCAGGTTGTCCACCGTGTATACCATCTGAGGACAACCTGTAAACACCACTGTGTCTTCCATAGTATTTTAACTTAATCTTGGTGCTTAATGCTCACTAAGGAGGAGATAAGGCTTACCAAATTGCTGATTGGTTTGTGAAGTTAGTGCAATAGGGTCTTGGAACCAGTTCCTTTTCTTTTTCCACCCATGGTTTCCCAGGATGAGCTGATCCCCTATAAATCGATCAGTTTCAGTTTTATTTTATTCATGTGAAGTGGCTTTTTCCAAATATGACTACAGGGTACCAAACTTGGGGTGTTTTATGCTATCCATTGACTTCTGCAACATCATTTTTGTAGTACTTCCTTTTCATCAACCCACATTTTTGAAGTATTTTCAGGGATATTATTATGCAGAATACCAATCATCATGGTAACAGATTATTGGACATATTTGCTGTGTCTGTTTTCAATTTTTTAAGTAGTTTTCGCAATCTAATGTGAAAAGGGAAAAAAACAACCACTATGTTTACACAAAAATTTGTAGGTAATTAGTGGCTTAACCACTGTGTAAGATTTTATCTTTTTCTTATAAATAGTGTTCCAATCCGAAATAAAACAGGTTATAAAGTAAGCATATATTGATGATTAATAATGTATGTGTTTATCAATTTGTATTTAATTAGTAATTCAATCAGAGTATTTTCGTGAAATCGGGAGTAGGCAGTTTAACTCTGTCTTGCAGGGAAATTTAATTCATTTGCACTTCCCTGTTTAATTGTAATTTTCTATATTGGGAAATGGTACATTTAGTACTACTCCACATTTCAATATTCATATAGTGGATATTTAATGTTTTGCAATTATTTATAAATAAGCTCGCATTGTAATGTGATTGATTTATAACATTAAATTATGGATAACATGCATGCATGAATACAAATATAAAACTGGGAAAATGATAGTAAAGCTATGTTTTGAGTTCTTTACAAACAACTTTATTCACATGCATTGAAGTGGAAATATTTTGTGTGGCACTTTGCATTAATAATACCAGGTACATTTTTGGTATGAGGTTGAAGAGATGAAAGGGATAATGATTGCTTTTGCAAAGTGAAAGGCAGAGGATTGTGAAAAATATAAACCTTTAGTCTTGACATTAACAGTCCTGCAGCTCTCAACCTAAGTTTGTAACAGGAGGAGTCTTTTTATGAGATATTTCTGTTTCTAAACAGTTTCTGTTGTCATTTTATGGCATATTTGATCATAATGTCATAATTAGTAATGGATGAAGGAGTTGAAGTTGTACCACTATAGTAGCCAAATTGGTAACGTGCTAGTATTATTAATAATTATTAATGCCAACATTAAATGTTTCGGTAAGACAGTGCAATGAAACCTCAGCCATTGGATCACCTACAACCCAAGTCTGCTACTTCTTAAATTTGTATCTTAGTGTGTAACTATGTATTTCAGCTAGGGATGGGTCGGTTCGGTTCTTCGGTTCTCAGTTCCACCGGTTCTTGAGCTTAGAACCGGAACCGGAACCAAAAATAATCACTACCGAAATAATTGGCGCGAAAACCAGTTTGAAATCTACTCACACTCCGAAAGTGGAGGCTTCACATTAAAACCTGGTGAAATAGTGTACTTAGATGCTTCAAAGTCGCGAATTATTCTAATTCAGTCTCTGAAAATGATTATTGATTACCTTATCTTACCATTGAGCAATGCAAAGTAAGTGGTAAATTAAGAACCGGAACCGAGAATCGGAACCGAGAACCGAAGTTAAGAACCGAACCGAAACCGGAACCGAAAAAAAGTGGAACCGACCCATCCCTAATTTCAGCTGTTACTCTCTCCCATCATAATTAATTATTTCTGTTGCAATCCATGCAGCATGTCATATGGATGTTTTTAGTGAAGTTGACACTTTAAGTACCCTTTATAATAGTTCATTCCTCCATATATAGCATACCCTTTATAAAAGTTTTATTATTCCTCCATAGTTAACTTTCATATATATTTTAATTCAAGTATTAATCCATCTAAGTAATCCATTTTCTTTTTGCATATATTTCCATTAGCTGGCACATGTCCTGAAGGCCTTTTTCGTTGTGAGGGAGGGCAGTGTATACCATTAAGATGGAAGTGCGATTCCAGCAGAGACTGCCCTGATGGGTCTGATGAGCCTCCTGACTGCGGTAAATATCATCGCTTTAAAGAAAATTCATGTTATACTCTAGTTGCTTCAAAATTGTGTCTTTTTCTGTGCACCAAAAATATCTTGACATCTTGATTGGCACTGTGGCACATTGGTTCATCTTGCATTAACGTTCACCAGATTGAAGCACTGGAATATTGATGCTATCCATAAGGCCTTTAGGGGTCACATGTGTGTGAAGGTCACATAGTAGCTGTATAAGTTGATAGCAATCCCCATTTAAGTACTTTTCAGACACGCATCTGATTCTTCATTTTTTATGCATGCAACTTATTTATCCTAAGACTTCCCTGTTGTGGAATGGAATAAATCTGTGATATAATTCTGTAGCAAGTGGTTTTGAACTTTCTCAGTCAAATGTTCAGAGTAGTAAAGGTAGGTAATGCATGATGATGCTTGAAAATGAAAATTTTAAGTGTCTGTGGCATCCATCCAGTAATATTGGAGGCAGTTCCTGGGTAAGTGTTAGTTTGTTGCTTGTTTGAAACTTGAGGAAATAAATTCAAAGTTGTAAGTGGAATTCCTCTTTGAAATATATTTAACTGTCGGCAACATTTTTCTATAATCATATCATTCACAATCATATCTCCCAAGTAAAAGATAATATCTCTTAAGATGTAAAGGACTCGAAAAGAAACTTGAATCTGCCTTAGAGAAAAGAAAAAGAATTTCCTCTCATTAGGGTCAACAAAATAGAATCTGGTTTGAATTTTTTTTAACTTGCCTAAATAGGATTACAATTCGTTAATATTTAGAAATCTTGTGGCTTGAAATATATAACAGGTCAACTCCGGATATAATCATGACTCATTCCTTAGAATCAGAGAAGCATGATTAGGATTTTCTGGAGTTAATCCACCCATGACATATTTTTATTGTGCACTTTAGTAAAACATTAATTCATATGAGGGAAGAATACTTCTAATTATTTTCCTGCTGTGAGCATATAGTCCTCCTGTTTGACTATTCAGTCCTTAGAATAAAAGATTACTGCATATTTATTAATGTACTTTTGATTTTATCCCTTGGCCATGTTTATTTTTTTGTGATTGAAGTCTTTGTAGTGAAAACGTGTTGCATTCGTGCAAAATAATATTCGCTTCTAATTTTAACTTTGATGAACTACAGTTTGGGCAGGCTGCAAACCAAGCCAGTTCCAATGCACTGGAAGTAAAAAATGTATCCCACTTGGTTGGATATGTGATGGAGAGAGCGATTGTGGATTTGGGCCAAATCAGGTTCAAGATATCTCCGATGAAGATGTGCAGAGGTGTAAGTAATTTTATGCTTTCATCTGAGCCATTTTCAGTCCATTCTCTTCTAATTCTTAGCAAAATAAATTGGTGGTTTTTTCAGTTTTAAACCCAAAAGAAATATTTTTCTCTATTGTTAGTGAAGCCTGACTGAAGGTCACAGTAAATGAAACCTTACGGACATCTTTACCATGCATGAGATATGTTTGACTAGTTACATATAAAGAAAAAAATATATGTCCCTACGTGCATATTGCTGTCTAATGGAGAATGCTAACACTACTATATTTATAACCATGTTTGATCTTTGTAAACTTCTATTTTATTTTCAGGCTCAAAAGGGTATTCTTGTCCTTCAAATCATTTCCGCTGCAATGATAGCGCTTCAACATGTAAGCCAATAGTTAGTCTTTGTGACAAAAAGCCTGACTGCCAAGACCAGTCAGATGAAGGAGCATTTTGTGGTATGCTATGCTTTGCTTGTTTTATCTTTGCTCATCAATTGTATTAAAGTTTAAATTAAAAAAAACAATATTTAGCTTTTATGGAAATGAGGTTATAAAGGTTTTAAATATTACCAAAGAATACATTTTCCTTGATAAATTGAAATGTCGGTATCATTTAATATCTATAATTTTATTGGCCAATATGTATAATTTTTTGTCTTTACTGGAAGAGCAAGTGATATAAATTAACCTTATTTATTTTTTTGAGAATAAGGTTAAATATTATAAAACTTATATTAAATTTTCCCATTTTTAATCTATCCCTTGTTTATTTTACCCATTTAAAACCAATCTAATGCATTTCTCCAGAGTCTGTGAATAGCATCTATACATTTATCCCCAAGACTATAAAATAATATTCTGAGGACACTACCCTGAGAAAGTTCTCGACATCTGTGACTTTGAAGTATATTGTTTGTGTATGGAGGGGAATGAGAATTGAGAAACTATATGAATACAGTTTTCATTTTTCAAAAGTATTTACAATAAAATACTGGTTGCAAAATTATCATCTGTCAAGAATCCTAAGATTGGTTTGACACAACTCTTCACTTGATTTTCCTATTGGCCTTCCTTTGCCATTCTTCCCTTTCACTTTTTTCCAAGATATGGCCAACTAAGTTGTTCTGTCTCCTTTTCGATGTTTTCAGCAGACTTCCCTTTTCTCCCACTTTTCATGAGACTTCTTTGTTTGTCACTCCGTAAATCCATTTTATCTTCATCTATCTTTGGTAGTATCACAATTCAAATACTTCCGGCCTTGACTTCTTTGTTGTTGTTATCTTCTGTGCCTCACTGGTATAAAGAAGCATGTTCAAGATATGTGATCTAATGAAGTGTTTCTTTACTTCCACACTTTTATTTACAGTCCAAAAGAGATTCTTCTTTTAGGAAAATGCCCTTTTAGCCTGGGCTGTTCCACTGACAATTTCTCTTTTGCTCCGTCCAGTGCTGGTTACTCAGCTTTCCAGATTATAAAACTCTTTCACCTCCTCAAGCTGTTGTTTTCCTAGTTTAACGTTGGTCCTGACTTTTTTCTCCTACTGGATAGCAATACCTTAGTTTTCTTTTTATTGATCTTCAGGTGTTATCTAGCCATTTTCCATATTTTTTCTTTCTTATTTTCTTCTTTCCATATTTCCTAGTGACTTCTTTAAATCTCTTTCTGTTTCTTCCATGGCCTATATGTCATCAGTGAATTGTAGCGTGCTGATTTTCTCTACATCATTATTAACTCCCTAAAATTTCTCTTTGATGGCTTTCTCAATTTCGACATCAAATAGTACAGGAGACATTGTACTCCCTATTGTCTCACTCTTTTATTTTTTCTTGCTTCTCTTCTGTTGGGTCTTAATGTTATAACAGCCGTCTGGTTTTTATGCAGACATACATTTAAATGGCTAGTATTAAAGATGGTTGGATTGGATTTTTCTTTTTTACCATCATTCTGTCCTGTTAATGTCAAGAGTGCATGTAAATTAAACTATATCTGTGAAAACAGGTTGCATTTTCATTATAGAGGCTCTTAATCTTTTTGTAATTACACATATGCATGTTAACAACTTTAATTTTATCCAGTTAACAACTGCTCTTTATTTCCAGCCAATGTATCTATGTGTAATGATGTGAGCTGTTCATATGGATGTAAACCCTCTCCTAAAGGTCCCCTGTGTTATTGCGCTGAGGGCAGGCAGCCTAATGGGACTAATTGTATAGGTAAGTTTTCCATGCCATATCATATATGTATTTTGCCTATATGTTTTTGTGTTTGATCTAGTTTTCCATTTTCCTGTAATGAAATATTTTTAACGTTAGTGATTGTTATTTCATCCTTACTTGTTAATCACTTCATATTCCCCTTGCAATATTAGATTGGTGGAAATATTGGGAACATTTTGAAAATGTTATAAATTTTGTCACTCTTATAGTTGTGAATTCTTTCGCCTTCGCCAGAAATTGTGTATTCTTTCACCTTCGCCAGAAATTGTGAATTCTTTTTATAGGTTACCTAGTTCTTGGTTTTGTACAACATGAGATTTCAAATTCAGCTAACCTTGATCCTTGTTTCTTTAAAATTAAGTTTGCAAATTACCCAAGCATTACATAATTTGATGGGTAAACAAATTAGATTATTTACTTAAAAGTTACTTGCCATTATGTACACGTAAAAGAGGAAAAGTCTTATGGAAAATACTTTACTTATGAAGTTTTATTTTTTATAATTTCTTTCATATGTTACATCTATTTACATCTCTTCCTGTGGGTAGCAATTCAGTCATTCAAGGGTTGCCATAATTTTATCCCAGCAATTTAAAATATGAATCTTGAGACCGCAGGTGAATCTTTAATTTGCATATCTTGTCCTGAGCATACAAATAGCAAACAATCTTCAAGGTTGGGACTTGAAATCCTCAATTAATCCTTTCAAAAGGGTTTCTATTTTTGGAAAGTAACAGTTACTCTAGGGCAAGTGGACCTATCTGTGCCCAAATAATTTACAAAAGTTCTGAAATAGTTTTATTTTTTTGGCTTCAATCACAATTTTCTTTATTTCCACCTATATAGTAATGAGCCAGTTCTACCTTTGGATTTGTTTGCATGCTCATTTTTGTCCATTATAATGTGGTATTTTTCTATGAAGTAACATGGTGAATGTTTATCCTAATGAATCTTTATTTTGTTTTGGAAAGTATATTTATTTATTCTCATTTAATTTCAGATTTCGATGAATGTCAAATGGACGGGATTTGTGATCAAATGTGCACAAATATGCCTGGAACTTATAAATGCTCTTGTGTCAAGGGCTATGAGCAACTGAACCACACATGCAAAGCAATTAATGGTTAGTAAAGGGAAGCTATCGCGGAAACCCACTTAACTCCAAATAGTTTAATTTTTGCAGAGTATAGATTTCATCAATGAGCCTTTTGTTTTGAAAAAAATTATTATGTGCTTGTTTCTATTGTATTCACTGACAAATTTTTAAAACCAGAGAAACTTCTATTCCGAGAGAAGTCGTCTATGAGATAGTCCAGTATACATTGCATCTTTTAGGTCCAATAGCTCTCATTAATGACACTAAGGGCTATTACCCAATTTAATTTTGTTTGTTTCAACTTATATTTTGTCTATTGTTACAAAAAGGGTTATAGATAAATTATCCGATTTCTTAATTTGTAATTATTCCATTTAGTATTTTTAATGTAAAATTATCCAAGTGGTATTGCATTGATTTCATTAATGCAATGTCAAAAGGATTAATATTATATTTCAATAAAAATAAAGTTATTTGCCATTTCTTCTAATTCTTTCTTTCGTCCTCATTCTATGAACTGAAAGTGACTAGCTCCTGTTACGTATTTGTTTTACTTATAAATCTGTTATATATGATGCCATTGCAGCTACATATAATATGATGAAATCCTGATAGGATGCTAAATTATGTGTGCCCTTTAAATGTTCTTCGTAAAAGTTATAACTACTTAGCCAATGCCTAAGCTGTGGAAGTACATAGAGTTGGATGAGCTGTATAGCTTGTATGCTGCAGATCAGAATATATAATGGTAACAGAAGCTCAGTGGATCATTATGATCTACGGAAATCTAGCTATTAGAGATTATGCCATTTCTCAGGTATCTTTTTATTCACTTGTATTGTGTTGTTGTATGTTTCAGTACCTCCAAATGATCCTGGTGCACTTATTTTTGCCACTGGCCAGGACATACACTGCATGAGACTGGATGGTAGTGAGTGCGGCAAAGGGAGCAGCAAGGGAGTGGGAAACCCTCAAAGTAGGGTGGCAGTTGGAATTCAAGAACAGCACCACACATTTGCTCTTGATTTTTACCACAGAAACCAGTCCCTTTGCTATATACGCCACACTGTAGCCCAAGTTTCCCTCCGCTGTGCATTAGTTTACAACTTGGATGAGTATTGGGATCCTCCGTTGCCTTCAATGTTTTCCCTGGAATGTGAGTGCCCTTTTTGTATCATCTGATAACTGCAAATCTAAGCAATTAAAATCCAGGCTTAATATATACAGAAAAAAGTCTAAATGTCCTGAGGCAGTACAGGAAAAATATCCCGAGTAAATGCTTACATTTATATTCATTATCTTTTATATTTTCCTCTTAAGATAAAGATGAATGCAGATGCTAAAATATGATGATGAATTAAGATGACTCTTCTCAAAATATATATCAGGAGGAATTCTTTAATGGACTGTAAAAACAGTTGCTCTCTCTCTCTCTCTATTATGCTGTGGTCTATTATACTGAATGCATATATTCAAGAAGCAATAAATTCCCTCTTTGTTCGATGACCCTGCTCTTCTGTATTTAGCTTTTATTTTACTGTTCAAACTTCACTCATTAGAAAGCTAATCAGATATTGCCTTGTAAAACTAGCAGTTTGATGTGTTATATAATTGCTATCTTGTGTATTCCAAAAAAGAATCTAGGCCTTTTAATGCATGAGAAAATACTCCAATTGTGTCTAATGTGTCTTTGTTATGCTTCATTGGTTGCCTTAAAAAAATACTTTTGATGCGTTGGAGGAGACATTAAGGTTGTGATTAGGTTTTTGATGAAAAAGATATGTGATATTATTGCTAAATGAATATTGCATGATTTACTCTTTGAAAATGTAATTGTTGTTAACTATAATCATGTGTTCATTATTTCAGCTATGACCCATATTGCATTGGATTGGGTGAGCTTAAACTGGTACTTCCTGGATGATACACGAGAGATGATTTTTCTTTGCAATGCTACCATGATAGCCTGCATTATATTGATTGATGTTGATTTGAGTAAACCAAGGGGAATTGCTCTGGATCCTGCTAGAGGGTATGATATGTAGTATCTTGACTTGATAATGCTTAAATGTTCTTTATAGTTTTATAAAAATGAGACTTATTATTATGGCCTGTAACAGAATTTCTGCAGAGAAAAAAGTCACATACCTTGATTGAGACTTGGGACCCTTTAATCAGGGAGTTCCAGGTTTAAGTCCCAGTCAAGGTGAATGATTTTCCTCTGAGGAAATTCTGCTTTTGTACACATCAGCAAGTATCTCTCTAAGTTTTCACAGCTGTTTTACAGTTGTTGAATCATGGCATGCTATGTTAGTTTTTTTGATAAGATCACACTATTTTACGTACTTAGATAAAGTAGCCTAATATTTTAAATCAAGCTCCTTTAATACTTATTTTCCTTGTGGAATTGTTATATTCTTTTGAAATTTCTAATTTTGTTTTATCAAGTTAAGAATGGGCATCTCGCTACTTATGGGAAATTCCAGTTGGCACCTAGAAATATCGCATTATATCCTGATGAAACATAGTTTTATTTAGTGTCTTATTCACATGTTTGTGTTCATGCATCCCAATGAAGAAATTCGATAGAGATCTTAGCATTGATGAAATTGAATCTTAGATTTAGAGGGATGAAAATGGAAAGAAGGTATAGAAATGACACTGTAAACGCTGTAAGTGGAGTAAAGTGGCTGGGATATAGGGACTTTATTGATGAAATTCTAAGAGGAAGAAGAAATCACCTGTGACAGAGACCTAGGGGAGAGTAGGAAATAAGCATGATGAAGAGACTTAAAAGGATTATTCAACGAGGATGAAAAAGCTGTCAATCACAGTAGTTATGATGAGAGCAGAAATGAGTGAGAAAATGGCTAGGGAATCATGGTGGAAAGGTCATTGCAGGAAAATTTTTCAAAATTTAGAGAATGAGAAATTTATGTGCTTTGTGTAAAGTTCCTTAAGTTAAACAACTTTCTTGGTAAATTAAATTGCTTGTAAGAAAGGAAAATAATATCATCAAAGTGAAATCAATTGGGGAAAAGTCAGGAAAATCATTTCTGGAACCTAAAGACTTTCAATACATGATGAGAAAATATTTAAGCATTTATTATAAAGGTTACAGAAAAACATCGGGCCCTCCTGGGGTGGCCTATCATATGTGAGCACTGGGAATAACAATATAGAGGTCGGCTAGAGGATAATCACCATAATAATTTCATCAAGATTTACATGAAGAAGCTGAACATTCAAGTATTGAATACTGGTAACTCCAGGGTTGAAACCATGGGAGCATATGTCTTGCCCAAAAAGAGCAGAAACAAAGCTGCTTCTTCAATACTATCCATGAATGTCACTCATTTTGTGAACCATAATCTGTCATAAACTGGTAGAAGGAATAAGTAGTTGAAGAAGGTATCCTGTTTGGCATTCTAATATTTCTGCTCTCCCCTTCATCTGCTGTCATTTTTCTGAGGACCACTTTCTTGGCTACTGCTGGTGGAGAGAAAGCTCAGATCTTGATGTATGTTGGAAAAAACTCCTTTCCTGAGGCACTTGTTGCTGAAGATGTTCTGGGAGGCTAAGCTATACCAAATGAATAGTTTGAAGAGCTTTCCCTCTGCTGCCATACTGAAATCTCAAATAAACTTTGGCTTCATTATAATTAAGTGAAACACATTGCATCAGATACAAATCGAGGATTGGATTGGTGTGGTGGCTAGAGTACTGGCCTCCCATCCCAAGGGCCCAGGTTCGATTCCCGGCAGTGGTGGATTTTTCAATGGCAAACCGATCCCTACTTGAGTGCCTAGTGGAGGGCATTTCAAGTTCAGTACTCCGTCCGTCGGATGGGATGTTAAGCCGTGATCCCCTTGGCACCTTTCGTTGAGAGTAGGCTAATGCCGATGCCAGTTTCTCTCCACCCTTCCTCCTTTCCCTGAAAACTCCTACCATTACCCAATCACCCACCTATCCTAAATGGTGCAAATGACCTCTTGTCAGTCGCCTCCCCTGAATAACCAACCAACCATTAGATACAAATCATTATGGAAAAGTGCAGTTGTAGTTTTATTTTGTAGTATGTAAAGAATGGTTAGTTAGGAATCTTGAGGTGGTGTCTGGTTGTGATACCTGTACCTGGAGAGTGGTTGAGAATAATTTGGAAGTATGATTATAGAGAATAATGGTAAGAGTATGACAAACTGAAAGGAGAATAAAAAAATCTATACATGGCAGAAGAAGTGAAAAAGTTACCGGAGGAAAATAAATTATGTAGTAGAGTGGTTGGACAGGCAAAAGAGAGATGGTGAGAATCTGATGGTCATTCTAGTGTGATAAAAGCTTGGTAACTGAAAATGAGTACATACAAGGAAAGGTTTTTTTTACTAATTTTAGTTGTACCTATTAATAGAGGTAGGGCAAATTCAGAGTTCAAGGGAATTACATAGTATGTGGAGGTAACCATTTGAAACTTTTTTAAAAACTACCCTTAAATATAGATAGTTGAAAATAAATGACTCTTAGGTTTATTGAGCTTTAATGAAGTGCTGAATTTTTAGTGTCAAAATTTACTCAAAAAATTTTTTTCAGATACATGTTTTTCACCAAGTGGGGTGTTTCCACTCCAATGCTTGAAAGAGCTAACATGGATGGGTCAGAGCGAATACCTCTAGTCAATTACAAAATTGTGTATCCATATGGTGTGGCTTTAGACTATCCAAATAAGCATGTTTATTGGGTTGATGGTTACCTGGACTTCGTGGAGAGAGTATCATATGATGGAACCAACCGACGGACAGTGAAGAGAGGTTTTCCTGTGAGTAAATAATTTTCTTACCCTGAAATGTAACCTCATTTAGTAGCATGATTATCATAGTAGGTGAAACTGACATTTTAAAATATAATTACATGCTAACCTTTTTTGTTTTGCTTTTAAACCTGTAAAAGCCCTTTGTTACATTAATCATTGCTTATTTCTCAAGCACATTCTTTTGGTCTTGAGACAATACTTATTGTGTATATTTTCTTGGTTAAATTCATATTGATTTCAGTGTCAACAAACTGTATTTGTCAGTCTGTAAGATGCATGGGCTGAGTTTGTCTGTGAGGTTTTGTGAAACTAGTAAACCTTCCTGCAACTAAAATTGATTTAGGTAAACCTGAAGAATTATGTTTTACTGAATGATGCAAGCCCAATATGAAAAGTTAATATCAATGTGCATTTCTTGGGGAAGATATTTGAAATTCATTAACTGCCACCTCATCTCAGAAAACTTATTAGCAGTAGTCTTCATGTTAAGTCTGATGTTGAACATTGAAGATGGAGAATGATTTTCCATGAATTTAATAGGGAAGAAAGATACATCTTGTGGGCTGGAAAATATGGCTATTACAATTTTGGAATCCATAAACAAAAAGTGTTTTTTTTCCTCAATCTAAAGGACTTCATCCTGACACTCTATGCATGACTGAGTGTTTATTTAGTTTTTTATTTTATTTATGATTAATTTAGTTATTATCCAAAGTTATGGCCTGATTTTTTTTGCCAAATGGCTATCTGAAGTTAAAATTAATACTTATTATCATTCTTCTGAATTATTTCAGGTTCAAAATTTGTACGGAGTTACTGTCTTTGAAAATTATTTATATGTTACCAGCTGGAGAAACTTAAGTGTGATAAGATTAGACAAGTTTCGTTCTAATGATCATAAAACCTTGGGAAATTTTAGCCGTCCCTTTGCAATCCATGTTTTCCATAGACAGCGCCAACCTGATGGTAAGTACAAACTTATGATGTGGAAATTAACCCTCTTAGTGCAGCGAGCTGATATATCGGCCTTTGTGTCTTGGGTGAAAAGTGCGGTGGGCCAATATATCGGCCCAATATCAATATATTGTTCAACTTTATGGCACTAAAATAATGACATTTATTTTTCAGTTGATGTAAAAAAATTGTGTCATTATTAGTTAGCTCAACTTAAGTAAAGTAAAAAAAACCTCATTTGGATATTTATAACAATAGGTTCCTAATGTTTTTTCCTAAGGTGCTACATTTTATTGAAAAACCCTCTGCATTTATTGCTAGTACCCGAGAAGAAAGGTTAGCACTAAGAGGGTTAATGATTGGTTACAAAATTTCTTCATGATAATTGTACACTTTGCCTTTGAAGGTGAAACATTTAATTTTTTAATCTGTTCAACTAATAGAAAAATATGAAAACATCAATATAATAATAATACTTTTCATTTGTCCAAAGATCATATGAGTAACACTACATAGATATAGGACACTTCAAAAATATATTCATAAAATAATAAAAATAGATAATAGTTACAGTTGATTGCCAAATCTTTTTACTTTTGAAAAATCATTATTAAATTATAACAAGTCTTCAAGGCATTAAACTGGTTGAAATGAGACTAGATTCCTGCTGCACAGGGTCTTTGTATTTATGTCCATGAAAACTTTTATTTGCCTTTCATGTTTGGGTTTATGTTTTAATTTTTAAGGGTGAGCTAATGCACATCAATAAAGCACTATTGAAAGTTAAAACCAATTAAATTCAGGTGTGAAAGTTATCAGATCTATTAATATGTGCCCTTCCCTTCTTTTTCAGTGGCTCATCCTTGTAATACTAACAATGGAGGTTGCCAGCATATTTGTATTCCAGCATGGAAGAAAGATGTTCCAATTAATCAGTGCATTTGTCAACCCGGATATAGACTAGTGAAAGATGGCCGTTGTGTAGGTGAGAAACACTAACTTTGTTCATCTGCAAGTTAAAAGTTTATTCAATGAAAAATACGTAAAAAGAACCTTACAATCACCTGTTGAGCTCATGTTCACTCAAAATACATAGTTTTTTTGTGCCCTTACAATGTTTGCATGCAAGCCCTTAAAATGTTCTTTTTTGCAATGATTAATGGAAATCATGCTTTTTATGCAGCATGTATGGACATCATTTCACAATGTCCTGCTTCATATTATCTGTTCTCACCCTTAAGGTTTTTCTGAGAATATTCGCCATTCTTCTATTATGTCATTATTTTTGTGATTACCTGAGGAATTATCAATTCTCATCTTAACTTTTAGTTCTTTTTCCATCCTTTCACTTTTTATCTCTATTTTGTCTTTTTTAGTGGCAAGACAGTCAACATTTTTGTTGTATGGAAAGGGGAGACCTGCAATGATAAAGGGAATTGGAATGGGTAATGGAGGAGTAGGAAACCAGGAGGTGATGATCCCCATCACTGATTTAACAAGACCTACTGCTTTGGACTATGATGTAAAGACACAGTATATTTACTACTCAGATGTTCAGAGGTAATTATGATGCCAGTTGTGCTTTTCTTGATGCTGCTGTTACATTGCAGTTCTCTCGTCTTTGTGAAGGATACAATTTGTCTGTTTATGTATCTGTAATGCCCGCAATGTATCTGCCCATGTCCAAAAGCCCAGTTTTATGTCTGGACAAATATTTTCATGGAACATGTAATATTTATGGCTCAAACAAAATAAACAAATGTCATGAATACTTTAGAAAACCATAACTCTAACTTGCATAACCAAGGCTTTGACTTCAAAATCTACCCAACTGCAGGTTAATGATAACCAGAATTATTAAAACAGTACATCCAAAAATCATTATTACTGTTACTTTGGTGCTTTGCGAACAACTTTTCTTATTGCTCTTTGTTCTTCATTGTGAAATGATTTTTTGAGGTTTGAGTAAATCTCCCGCTGAATATATCCTGAGGATATAGTTAGTTTGTTAAAGGAGCTACAATAGATGTTATGACTTATAAGGGAAGCTGTAAAAAATCCTAGTTCTCTATTCCAAATCAACAACTCTATAGAAAGTGGAAAATATGTATAAAAATGCACCAGTTTGTCATTATTATGTTGAGTGATTTACCATTAAATATTAGTTATGTTGGACAAGAAATCTTCTAAATGCTTCTGAATCGTGTGCATCTTTTGCATAAAATTCTTCTTAACCCCTCATGCATCCAACCACTGAACATTACTTACAAACTGTTGGTCCCCTTATCCCTCTACCTAACATTCACTTGTCCATCACATCCAATCCCCTTGCACTTCAAAAAACCTCCTCTTAATTCCCCATTTCATCAACTACTCCTTCCAATTTCTTCCATACAGAACCTTTGGAAGTATAATTTTAGAAATATGCCTGTGAAGAGTAGAAGAGTCTTATATTCTTCCAAAGTGTGATTAAAAAAATATCATTATAGTGTGCTTACCTGTCTGAATTTGATGTGTGAATGACCTATCATAATGCTACCAGTAAAATGATTGAAGTCATTCTCTGACACGGATAATAACCAACAATGATGTTTCTATTCTACATATTATGTTCCTGAATTTTTTTAAACATGGCTGTAGTTTGATTTATCCTTGAGTTAAAGGGCATTCTCACAGTTTATTTTCTGCTTCCACTTATATAATTGTCAGCAATTTTAAATCTTGTTGTGCACATTGGTACTCTTTCATTTATGCCTATTTAAATTCTCATTTGATTAGAAGTGTTTTCAATTTAAAGTCTTATTTTATTCCTATGCCTAATCATATGTTCATGAATTATGCTGTGCTTACACCTGTTTCTTTTAATAATTATGATGCCAGCTGCAGCAGCCAGGTTGATTAAATGCCCTGCAACCCCATTGTTACAGGATCAAATTACAACTTACGCCTGGTTTTAGTGTATTTCTTGAGATTAAGCTTAAGCTAGTAGGTGTAAAATAATGTCAGCAGCTGGAACACAATTTTCAAGTGCTGCTATAGTTGTGAAAATTTGGCATTTCTAGTAATGGAAGGAGACATTTTTTTAAAATGAATCCTTTATTTCAGGTATGTGATTGAAAGGCAGAAGCTTGATGGTTCATCTCGTGAAAAAGTTCTTGACCAAGGAATTAACAACTGTGAAGGTTTGGCTGTAGACTGGATGGGTCGAAATTTGTACTGGACTGATGAAGGCTTGATGGCAATCAGTGTAGCTCGGCTAGATGATGTAACAAAAAGGAGGACAATTATATATGGTGATATGCTTCATCCACGGGCCATAGTTGTGGACCCAAAGAGAGGGTATATACATTTTTAACTTTTTGTGCAAATGTGATTGTGTGTGTGTGTAATATAATTAACAATTTATGCTTAGCATGTAAATATGGTAATGGAAATCATAATTAATTTAGGTGGTAAGGCATGTGGAACATCTATTGAACTATTTATACAGTTGAGCATCTTTAATCCGGCACAGTCGGGACCGAAGTGATGCCGGATTAGGGATTTTGCCAAACTATGGGTAATGCATAGCAACTGGTCTATTTCTGACGTCCGGGATGTTTTCATTGAAAGGAGTCAATTATTTATAACAAAATATATTCGTTTGCCATTTACAGAACATTATTTTACAAAGAGTTACTGAGAATAATCAGAAAGAAATGGTTTATAAAAAAAAGTTATTATTTAAAATTATCGAAGTTGCGCAGTGAGTGAAAATAATGGAATCTAAGCATTGTGCATATTGCTGCACATGTAAAAGTTTCATATTATTTTTGGAAAAGGGTATAAAATTTTATATTTCTTATGCTGTGCTTTGCGTAACATAATTTCCTACTACGCTTGATTTGTTATCAGCTGATTCAGCGCGATGTCAATGCGTGGGGGTCGTGTGTACGGCTGCCCATCACTACGTCGCCGGACTGGATTATTCTTTAAAGACCATCATCAATAGTATAGTCTTCCTTCAGCAATTTCAGGCTGATCATCGTCATCCCCACTCGGATTTATTGTTATTAATTGCCATTTGAATGATTTCATCATCTATGATATGTTGTGTGGTATCTAATATTGTAGCCGCTAACTATCCTTTCGTCGAAATTTACCAATTCCATTTCCTTTAATTCAGGGTTATAGATGCTGTTTGCAAACTCCATCATCATATTTTTATCCTCATAAACATGAAATTTTTTTAAATCCCCACTTATTTCGTCTATATCAAACCTTAAAGCAGGCCAAATGTACAAAATTTAAACCATGCATTTTTTAGAACGGATGGTGAAATGCTATTGCCTGCATGTGAAATTTCCCACATCATGTCTTTTGGATTGATCACGTCTATTTCTGAAATAGTTTATCCTGCTCCATTAGCATTTGGCCAGAAATACTAACTAAGCCCTTTCACTTAGACCCAATCGAAACCAGGCTATCTAAATCAGCACTTAAATCTTCTTTCATAGTTTTTCTCTCCGTTATCTACTTCTTCGTGTCACTTAAACAGTAAAATTTTGTTGATTTTTCTCTTTCAGATTCTTAATGTGCTATATTGTTGAAGATCCCACATAGTATGTTTCAGTCAAACGCTTTACTGATGCAACGGCGTCAAGCTTTTTCACAACTTGCACTTTTTCTGCGATGGTTAACGTTTTGTGCTGTTGCCACACATGTATGGATGAGACATGTTTTGGGTGAAACATAAGAATATAACCTGTAATTTTATCAAATTACGTCTAGCGTTCAATCAAAAATGCACGTGCCATTGAAAGTGACCGATCTGTAAATTAGTCGTAGTCCGTCTTGGCGATGTCTTCAAATTTATATGTTTACTTCAAGTTCCAGAATAATTCCAGTGTACACGAAGTACCAGAAATTAAAATGTTTAAGTGATTCTGATTCTCGAAATGGGAAAATCAACATTAAGAATCGTATCTTGGTATTAATATAAGAATAACATCTCGGCAGGTTATGAAGGAATGTTCCGGTTAAAAATATTTTTGGCATTTTCCAGGTAGTTGGTCATGGCAAAATTGCCGGATTATGGGTGCTCCCGGATTATGGGTTCCCGGATTAAGGGTGTTCAACTGTAGTATATTGAACTATATCTCAACTATTTGCTTTAAACCATACTCATTTTTATGTTTCTGTAATTGAGATTAAAATTAACTTACATCAACTCTTAGGAAGTTGCCAGTTAATTAGGAAATGATAGACTTTGGTTATCTTCCATAAATTAATTCTATTCATTAAATCCTTAAAGGGGCAGTGCTGCCTTTGTTAACCTTAGGAAGATTACCAAGGTTATTATTTCCGAAATCTTAATTGAGGCTTCTTGGTTTGCATTTGCATTGTAAAATGAAATAAGTAAGGAGCTGTGATTTGGGGAAAAGTATCATTTTAACTATGGAAAAAAAACAATTTCGGTACTTGCTCACATATTTCATTTTACAGTGCATCCAGGTTTATTGTGGCTGAACGTATGCTAAATTTACAATTTATGAATTTAAACATATAATCTATAAATTTACAGCTCCAGTCTAGCTTCTTCTTGCCATACTAGTGTGAAAAGTTAGCTATTTTTCTTTGCAAAAGTGGAATGTCACTAATAGTCTTCCGGCACGTTATGCATATTATTTTTAGATAATTTTCTATTGTAATTGATTCATTTCATCATAAGTATGCAGTTTGGGGGTTCTATCATAAGTTCGTTTCCAACAATTTAATTTACCTATTCTTACCACTTGATATTGGTCAAATGTGCAACAGAATATCTGCTAATAAGTTCTCTTCTCTTAACTAGTAGAGACTAAATAAAGTGCTTAATGTCTACAAGAAATCTCATGCAAGTGAATGACTATCCTTCTTCATCTTCACTTAAACTATATATAAATCTCATGATCATGAATACAGATCTACCTTGTCTGCCATTATTTGAAATATGACTGAAGTATGATTATTAAGAAGACATTCATGGGATTAGGAATCAAGAAACCCCCAAATGGTACTTGGCCCAGAATGCTGCCCTCTCCCAGAACTCCAAATTTGTTAACTTTCCTTTTAGATACTATGATTTTGATATTGGGTGGTTTCACTTTGGAATTCATTGTTCATTTTAGTTTATTTTGTGTTATCCAGTCCAGGAACTGTCATATCATGTGAATATAGTGTTGTAAATGTTTTTTTAAAGAGACTAAATGCTTATTGATAGTTTTTCATTCTCCTTATATTCCTTTATGCTTTTGTGAACCACATGTTAATGCATTACGTGAAATCTTACTTTCAGGTACATGTACTGGTCGGATTGGTCGAGTGGTGCTAGTTTTAAGGGCAAGATAGAGAGAGCTTGGATGGATGGTACACATCGAGAAGTCTTTGTGGAAGAAAACTTGCACTGGCCCAATGGCCTCAGTCTAGATTACACGACACAAAAACTGTACTGGTGTGATGCATTTCTTGATAAGATCGAGAGAATCAGCTTAGATGGACAAAGGAGAGAGGTAATTTGTTTATAAATAGCATCTATCATCCACATTAAAATTAAATGAATCATCAGCTATCGTAGTTGCATATGGCATGGCATTTGTAATCATGTTTTGGATTAAAAGTCATGCAGTTTTCCTGAAGGCTAACATGTCGCATGGAATATAAGGACACTTATTCCTGGTGTAGGCAGGAATATTTCTGAGTCTAATGATCACCAGAGTGGTGCATTTCATGCTCAAGTGTTCAGAACTCTTTCAAATATCACATTAAAATAATTTTAAAATGATTCATGGTTAAAAAGTAAAGGCTTGTAATAATTGATTTTAATGTTGTCTGAATTTTCTTAAATTCAAGATTTAAAAAAAAAAACAAAGAAAGACAGAGGAAAAAAGAATGAATTCTTCAGTGAATGTTCGAAGGAACTTTTGAGTTTAAAATGGTGCATGTGTATTAGTATGTTTTAGGCCTCATGTTGAGCTTGTGCTTCTATCTTCTGATGTTGTAAATAGGTCCAGGAAAATAGTTTTATAAAAATTCAAAATTAGTTTTAAGATTCTCAAAATTAGTGTAAGTAATATAGTTTTATCCTATTTTTTGCTTTTTTCCGGTGCAACTAAAATTGCAAAAAACAAAATATTTCAATATTTTTACTATATCTACCTTCCAAGGGCACAAACAATAATTCAAAAGATATGAACATCACACATCATCATTGTACTTTAATATAAGTAGTTAAAAATTAAAACTGTTAAGAACAGAGCTCATTTTTATTGTCCACTGACAGCTTGACTAAAAAACTGACATATTGTTCTGCTTGTCCTAATTTTCTTGGTATTCCTTAACATTAACAATGTATAAAAGTTCATTTACTTTAGGTTACCATTATATGTAGAGCCTAAGTGCCTAAGTTACTTGTATGCAAACATTGTTAAAGTCACAGCATTTTCTGGTTTCAATCGATGTCAACGTTCGCTGACTAAAATGGAATACTGAGAGAATGACCTCTCATTGTCCACGTCATTTGTGGGTTTCCAAATTTAGCAAACACAGGGTTGTCTTTTTTCATTGAACAGAGGGTAGGCATAATGTCTATGCATGTGTTTTTTACATTTCCAGCTCATCTCAAACAGTTTTCCTTAATATAGCGGAACATTCTTAGAGTGCCAAGATAGGTACTCGATTAACAATAGGAATTGGTGACTGATTTTTCTTCAAAGCATGCTGGTTAAGAGGTCATTTTACTGGAGATGGGCCAAATAGCAGATTTCTCTAATTCAATTATTAAATCATCACTTGAATATCTGGAATTTCAAATACCTCAAATACTAGAATTGCAATTCATATGTTAAATGTTATTCTGCTGTAATTAATTTATTTGTTGCCTGGTGAAGGAAAATGCTAAAACTTGATTAAATTAAATAATTTAATTCTAGTTTTAAAATGTCAAACATATAAAAAACAACTTTACTACCAATGATGGACCATTGAATACATTAACTTTTATAAGTGGGCAGAAAGCTTTAATACGCCTTCAAGTTCTGGCCAGTTATGAATCAACCACAAAGTAGTGTATAGTTCAAGTAAATTGAAAATTTACATAAAAGATAAAGTTGGAAATATAAAGCTCAGATCTGATAAAATGAACTATGGAATTACTATGACCAGGTAAACATTTTGCATCCTTGTGTAGACATCCACGGTTTGATTGTAGTGAAAATACAGGTCTTCCGGGTTTTCCTCCACATTGGTCCATGATTCCTGGGACAGACAGTTTCGCCTGTGTTGCAATCAGCTTCTTCAGGTCGAAGTGTTGATGCATTCAACTGGCTGTCTTATATACGCATCCGTTGGAGTCAGGTCTTCTCTGATTGGCTGTTGGGATGCCTTTCATCCTCATACGTAAAACACACTTCCGCACAATTGAGAGAGCGTTATATCTTCCTTGTTGAAATTATTGTGGTTTTTATTGACTTCAATGACTTCTCTTATTATTCACGGGAAGTATTGCTTTTCTTGGGTGATGAGCTTTGCCTCTCCAAATTTAATATTGTGTGTCCATGTGTGCTCTGCTATGGCAGAGAGTCTCAGCTGCCTGTTCTTGGTTGCCCTCTGAAAAGAAGACCATGGAAACATTGGGCCATGCGGTATTCCGAAAGAAGATGAACCTACAAGCCCGAAAGAAGAACCTACAAGCGTCGTCTCTCCACCATCCTCAACAGAAGACATCTATAATCAGAATGCTGCTAAGCCGAGCCCTTGCTATCTGTGATAGCACCTCATTAGACAAGGAGAAGCAACATCTTGTACCAAGTGGAATGTAGCTGTGGGAGTAGCTACATTTGGCAGACCTCCAGAGCACTCAAATGCTGTATAGAGGAGCAACAGAGGGCCACCAAGAACAGGCAGCTGAGACTCTCTGCCATAGCAGAGCACACATGAACACACAATATTAAATTTGGAGAGGTAAAGCTCATCATGCAAGAAAAGCAATACTTACTGTGAATAATAAGAGAAGTCATTGAAGTCAACAAAAACCACAATAATTTCAACAAGGAAGATATAACGCTCTCTCAATCGTGCGGAAGTGTGTTTTACGTATGAGGATGAAAGGCACCCCAACAGCCAATCAGAGAAGACCTGACTCCAACGGATGTGTACATAAGATGGCCAGTTGACTGCATTGACACTTCGACCTGAAGAAGCCGACTGCAACGCTGGTGAAACTGTTGTTCCAGGAATCTTGGACCAACACGGAGGAAAACCCGGAAGACCTACATCTTCAAAACATTTTGCATATAATTCGCACTCAATTCTGCAAAAGATCTGTGAGTAAAGTATGTCGGAGTCCCTGACTTTGAGAGGCTCTCTCTTCCAAAAGAGAAAACCAACTTTAATATAGTTAGGAAATTTTTATTTCTCTCCTTCTCTATACTTTTCATGCTGAAAAACTTTTTAATATTTGAAATAAATAAAAAATTGTCATTTTATTTATATACAGTTAAACATCTACCAAGTGAACCTCTTCATATCCTAAACCTCTTTTTTCGTAGTGACTTCGAGGTCCCGCCAAAATTTGTATGCAATTGTATGGAGAAACCTCTTCCTATCATACCTCTATATTTTCGAAAAACTTCCACACTTCATACTGAGAATGCACCCCCATGACAAGCCAGCTACCTCCAAGGAGTAAAATATTCTGCGTATTTAGCAATTATGTTAGCGAAAATAATTGTAAAAAACTAACCTCTAGGCTAAATAGAACTTGCAAACCGACGTAGACCTCTCAGATGAACTCCTTCATACCCACGTACAAGGTCACCATCTGACGCAGCTATTATACCTGAATCCGAAGATTTGTTATATTTTAGAGTTCAAATGATTTTTAAGGGGAATTTAGCCTCTTCTGACTTTGTTTTATTGTCAGTTCTCCATAAAATCTCAATATTGTTGCGACCGTACCTTTTGAAAGTTATATTGTGTTTATCTGTACTTGCGCCTCGCGGCAGTAATCTGTTTTACTAGAGTATCTTTGCCACAAATTTTAACTCCACTAGCATTGAACAATTATTGCCGTCCTCCCATATTCAACATTATATGTTATTAGTAGAGATCCGTGAAATTCGCGAGACGCGATATCACGAAATAACGCGAAATAACACAAAATCGGGAAATAAAACGAAATTTCGCCTTTTTCGCGAATTTTACGTGAATTAGCGAAAAAATCACATGTAAAGAGTCATAATCGATTAAAGCCTAAGCCTTTATTGTTTAACGCTGCTGACGTTCATTCGTTCTATCTCATTACGATTCAAAGGTAAATTGGCTTGTTTTAATTGGATAACTTGTTGCAGGAAAACCTTAAGTGTGGGCCTAATGTAACAATTTTGTAGACTTAAACACGGCCACTGGCTGGGAACGGAAGCACTAGCAGTTGAGGGAAGGGGGGGAGGACAATGAGGAGAATAAAAAAAAATTCTTTATCATCGAATTTCAACTCACGAAAACTGTTCTATAGAAACATATACCAAATTATACTCTTAATAAAGTTTAGTAAAAGTTTATCTAAGGTGATAAAAAATTTATTTACATAAATAAATGTAGAAATGAACATTCTATAAATTAATATATGATCTAGTATCTTCCCGGTGAATACTATTAATGAATGTTTCTTGTGCTTTCCACCGGTTAATAGGCTCCATTTCTGCAAACGTTTCAAAAAGCGACTCGCTTTTCAACCTCAGGGCTTCTGAGTCAGGGCTGGGCTGGACAGGAGCCTATTAACTGGTGGGAAACCCAAGAAACATTCATTAATTGTATAAAATACATTTTACCGAATTAAAATTGGTATCCTCTTTTGGGGGTTGTAACTTCTCATACTCGGGCATCTCAGCATATTCTTGACGGAAAATAGTTACAATGGCTAATAGTGATAGTAGTATAGAGAAATTAGTTCTTAGTAATTCTAACATAAAATTCATTAGTTATTTGTGAAAGTATGATATGGAAGAAGGCACAGTGTGTGACCTCTTATAAATTAATGATGAATGTGTAACGGGAGTAAGCATAGAATGTATCAAGCGGCAACCGTCGATGATGTTTACGACCTTTCTTCGATTTTGGATTGTAACTAGTGGTGACTAATTTCTTTGTGTTATATGTCGTGAAAAGAGGAGAGTTTTGCTGGAATTTCATTCAACAGACTCTTATCTCTACTGTTTCCTATTTTTCCTAAAGAACATAATGTTATGTTTGGTTTAATACACTTACAATTTTTTTTAGTATGCATATTTTGTACAAGTTGCGCCACCTACGAATACAATAAAAATTTGCAATTTTTTCGATACTTCATCCAAAAGGTAATGAATTCGTGTTTTATCGTTTTATTGTCCGCATTTTCGTGTAATCTTGTTTTATGTTGATAAAGCGATTTCCCTGGACCCCTAGTCATAAATAAAGCTATCCTTCATTAGTTTCATAGTTTTGAATGTAAGTTGTTTTACTCCTAAGCTATATTTGGGTGAGCTTTCCAGGCAGTGGTGTACTCTAGGCATTTCTTACGTTGCATCCAGCAATAGCCACAAATGCCGAGCTTTAATGGTAGTAGGATGATGAAGCCTCAGGAATATGTTTATGAATTTTACAGTATTTTACATTACAATATTCTTATTTAATTTTTGTGAGAAAATGCTATCAACTTAATTTTAAAGCTGTACATTTTTGTCATGATGGAAAATCTTTGATTTTCCATCACAACAAAATGGCTCTATTTAAATGTGAATTAGGCCTTCCTGGTGCTTTTCACTTACAGTATGTAGGCTTAGCAGTGAGAAACTAAATTGTCTTTTGTTTGCAATTGCGACAAAATATTGGTGTTTTTCATGCTAAAATTGTTCCTTTAATTTATAAATACCTATTCTTTCTTGTACTCAGGTAGTATTTCGTGGAAAACAGCTAGATCACCCATATGGTCTTGCTTACCATGACAACTTCTTGTTTTGGGCTGAATTTCAAAATGGGACCATACAGAGGCTAAACCTTTTGAACTCAACTTTGGAGACTCTCACTGTCGAGAATCCACCTATATTCGAAATACGTATTTTTGACAACTCATCACAAACTGGTAAGTCATGATTACTGTGTGTTTAATGTTGGAAAAAGTATCAAATACTCAGAGGTTTTCGGCTTGAGTGGACAGAGTGGTTTATAGAAGTTTACTGCCCATAACCTTGTGGTGTTTAGAAGTGTACTGCCCATACCTTAATCTTTGCCTGTAGAACCTTGCATCATATAGTCAAGCCCACTTTTATCAAACCTGTTTATAAAAAAGTTCCGGTTATAACGAAGTGAAGGCTATTCCCTGTCGAAGAGAGGCTTGGAAAAACTGGTTCACATGTAATGAAGTTCAGTTATTACGAAGTAAATATTCGGCCCCCCCAACTTCGTTATAAATGGGCTTGACTGTATATCTTTTGCTGGCATATTATAGTAGATCATCTCTACTCCCCTTGTTTTTTTTCTTGTGAAATTGCATCTCTCTTTGCTCTGAAAGGAAATAAATTGCCATTGGGCAATTCATTTCCTTTCATGATATCTTTGGATCAGAATCCAGGTTGCATTTGTTGAAAATAATCTTTGCATGCCTTGCCATGCAAAGAAAGCCTTTTTTGTATGAAAATATTATCAGTTTTCAGATATTTATTTCCATATTTGCATGAATTGAAGATTAAGCCTAGTTCTAAGATCCTCTTTTTTTGATATTCCACAAGGGAAAAATTTTTATTTTGTGGTTCTTATGTCACTAATATCCCTAATTTGGTCCGAAAGTGTTTGACAAAAGTCCTTTCAATTATGACTGCCAATTTTTCTTTAAGGGTGTGATCATAACTCAATTGATCTGTCTAATCAGTGACTATTAAGACATGATTGTAATGTTGCTCTGAATACAATACGCTGGCATTGTTGCAGTTTATATTACAACAGGGGATCATAATGAAATTGAGCTCTCTAATTGTTGGAACACTTAGGATGCATACATCACGTTGCTCTGAATCCAAAGTGCCAAAAGGTCACAGTTTATACCACGATGGCATTTATACTTTTACAATCCAATTTTGGTAAATTGTAGCCATAAGGGTGTGATCATAATTGATGTATCTAATTAGTGTTTAATCTGCATTAGTAGTTTATATGTATCATGACGATGCTAATGCTTTTTACAATTCGAGCTAGGTAAACTGTAATCAACTGTGTAAAAATTTTACAGGTTGATATAATATTGATGAAGTTCAAGCAGGATTTGACTATGTGCATACCTACCCTGATAAACATAAATATCTAGGTTATGCAATCTAATTGAAGTTTTTGCTTCAAAGTGTAAGAGAAACTCACTTTTCTTCGGAAGCCCGGAAGGGAAAAAAACATCATTTTAGATTAGTGCAAAAATATTACCGTATTTACTTGTGTAAGCCGCACCCTCGTGTATCTCGCACACCCCTATTTTCGGGCAGGTTCATGAGGAAAAAAATTATTTCTATCAAAAAATTATTTTTTTTTGCCCTTGAGTCTGCTTCATTTTGTCATATGCACGTTCTTTGATAGAAATGCTGTGCTTAAATTACGAGTATGTCTTTCTCATTAGTTGATTAAATTCCATGTTAATATCGTCACGATCGTCATTAGGTTGTGCATCCATGCACGTCCTCTTTTACTGTGAATCTTTTTCTTGTAGTGTCTCGCGGTAATCACAGTTACATACGATCACATCATCCAGCTATAAAAATACCATGGTTCAAAATAACATCCAACTGAAATAATTGCAGAAATATATACAATTTCAACCTGTGATTACTCTATTATTACGGAAATCCGTTGGCATATCTACATATAAAAGGAGAATGCCATCCGTACCTAATAGCGGTGGTCTTGTCTGCTCTCTGCATAGTAGCTGTGGACTGGGACAATTTAACAACACGGGAAAGTCTTGGGAACACTTGGAAAAAACTAAGCTCAATGTAATAACAATTATAATTCTTATAAAACTAAAGAAAAACACATTCTCGGTAATAGAATCATAAATCATTAATGAATATTCATATCATAACAGTTCTCATTTTTAGTTTACGTCACTGCTGGATTCAGATACACCATATTTCCTTCCTGCTGCTCGATTTCCTATTTTTTTGGTATCACTTATAATATGTAGTTTTGTACTCACAGGGAACGATCACAATTTCACATCAGAATTCATTTTAGGGTAATAATAGCAAATTATTGTAAAATGCTAAATGATCGATTCGAACTTGTTTACTACTCTCACACTCGGAGCGGATAGCATGGGTAGTAAGAAGGTATAATCTCTGAGCATAGGACTCTTGGCACTGGATAACAAATTCTTTGTCGTGTCTTTGCAATGTAGCCTTAATGTGTGCGCAAAAGGAGCTATCTATTACATAAATATGTTACTACAGATACGTGATACTGAAACAAACTCCGCTTATGATTTTGAAAAGACATAAAGACCCGCCCCCCTTGAGGCAGCTTATAGGATACAATATAGATAAAAAACATATCAGTGCTACAATGTGTTGTCCTATGTACGATCTATACACAATAAATCTATTGCTTTGTCAAGTTGTGTTTCTGATCTAGCGTTTCTTCAAGTACCATTGTATGCTCAGTCTTTGTTAAACGCGGATTTTTATCACTGATCCAATGCTCTACAATATATGATATAGTACTAGACCATGCTTACCAATTAATGTCAATATGTTCACAAAATGTGAAACTTAGGAGAAATAAACAACAGGAATTTGAGGAAAATGGTACGAAGCTTACACAAGAATCTGGAGGATTCGTGTAAGCCACGCACTCCCATTTTTTCACCGGCGTTTTGGGAAAAAAGGTGTGCGGCTTACATGAGTAAATACGGTATTACTCTGTATATGAACTCTGTAATCCTTGATATACACAGTCCAACAAGTCAAATTCCCTTATCCTATCCTTCCTCAATCCCCTCCCCTCCCCCCTTCATATACCAGAAGAACACCGTTAGTGGTTAAGAATAAATATATCCATACTGAGAATTAAATATGTTTTGCTTGTAAGAATAAATATTGTCAGAATCATATAGGTATTGGAAATACTAACAGTAAGGGCAATAATATAATGTGACCTTTTCTTCTCACTAGGATCAAATGGTTGCTCTGTCAATAACAATGGCTGCCCAGAACTATGCTTGATTACACCAAGTGGACCAGTCTGCGTTTGTCGTGATGGCTACACCCGCTCTGGTGGGGAAAGTGCACCTCCTACGTCTGCATGCACTGTGGAGGCAAACTACACTCGTCCTTCAAGGTGTTCTGCTGGATTTTTTCAGTGTGCAAAAAATCTTCATTGCGTTGATGCGCGCTATGTATGTGATGGTGATGATGACTGTGGTGATGGGTCTGATGAAGATTCTAGTCCAGGAGGGGCCTGTGGTGAGTTAGAGTTCATCTCTTTACACACTCGAAAAATTTGTTAAAAGTACAATGTTACTGTTTTGGGAAGTGGAATTGGTTTTCTACACAGTTGTGTCTTTTTAAAATGCATTAAGGTGTTTTACATCTGGCTATTTATCACCATGCATTTTGCTGCTAAAAATCTCATTGCTCATAATAATATCCTATGAAAATTATCTGAATGAAATCATATGGCAACTCTTTATTTTTAGAAACTGTCTCATGCAACAGTGAACAATTCCGTTGTGATGGTGATCGATGCATATCAAAACAGTGGGTTTGTGATGGAGAAAAGGATTGTACTGATCAGTCAGATGAAGATCAAGAGCATTGCAATGCAAATAATTCCTCCATGGAACCGACCTGCTCTGCATCCCAGTTTCGCTGTCGAATTTCAGGGCGTTGCATACCTCAGTTGTGGACTTGTGATTCTGATCCTGATTGTGGAGAGGGTGATACCTCTGATGAGCATGCCGATTGTGGTAATTATATTTTATATTCTTTTTGGTAGTAGTTTCTATAATTTTTTTACTTTCATTTTTAGTTACTGTAGACATACCCTGATGGCATTAGTTTTTCTTATCTTTCCTTTTAAATTATTCGGACCATATACTTATCCCTTGATTTAGTTAAAAATCAAACATCTCTTTACTACTAAGTTGAAATTGATACCATTGCATTTGTTAAGTATCTCTTGAGAAAATGAAATGTGAGTTGAAAAAAATAAGTAATTCTAAGTATCTGTTTCTTGTAATGTATTGTGCCATAACTATTATTATTCCATTACAAAAGCCTTATCTTTTTTGCAATTATGTTTTGAATACTCCCTCCAACGAAAGTTCCTTGTTACTATTTTTCAATAAAAATTATTTATTGAAAATATTAAAAAATTATAAAAGCTCTCAATGATAAGTAATTGTTCATTAATCATGCACAGGTACATGATGGGAAAAAAATATATCCCATCAAGAAAGGTTTCAAGGAAGGTATCTACTTGAAGAAGTTTACAGCAAATCACCATGCATCTTATATGGTCAATTTCAATTCAATACTTGGCTTAAAGACTTCTGACTCATAATTTTGGTATGCGTACTGCTAAACTGAATCTTTTTATCTTTTTAAAATTTGCTGAAATTTTACTTAATTTATCTTATTTGTTTGCATAATCCAAAAATTAAGTTCTTAGTTTTCTCATCATTAACATTGGTGGTGATGATCAGTTTATGTATGTTTTCAATATAAGTTGTCATTATTAGAGTGTCTTATATGCTTGTAATTTGTATATGCCATAAAAGTATATTTGTCATTTTGTAATCTATGCATTTATCTTGAACTTGTAATTTGTTATTTAATATAGTATGGTGTCCACTCTCTTAGGCATATTAGTATTTTGTTTTATCCAGTACTTATAATAATTTTGTGTTACCAATAAGATGACTGGTCTTTCGTTTTTAGTATATCCTGAATGTCAGCCCACTGAGTTTACCTGTGAAAATAAGCACTGTATTCCAACTGACTACTTTTGTGATGGTGATAATGACTGCAAGGATAACAGTGATGAAAAGGACTGCCATGATTTTTGTGATAATTCAACACAGGTAACAGAATATGTACCATAATAACAACTTCACTTCAGAATTTTATTACTATAATCAATTGTTATAAAATTATTTTTAGTAGGGTTGGGGCAGGTATTCGAAGATTTGGTCGAATCCTATTGAATCCATGGATTCAAGATTCGATCGAATCCATGGCTAAAGATTACATCGAATCAATAGATTAAAAATTTGAATATCAGTCATGCGGATTCTATGTACCAGTGGCGGAGAACTACAGCAAGTCCTCGACTTACACAGATCTGAGTTACACGGATCCGAGTTACATGGATCCGAGTTACACAGATTCGAGTTACACGGATCCGGAGTTACGTGGATGTTCAGTTAGGCCGGTGACATGCTTGTGTTTCTCTGCATTTCTGTTACCGCGGTAGATTCAACCACGTGATGACCCGCGACTCATTGCCAACCGTGCAAGAGTTGATGCCAAACTAAGGGTGTTCGGGATGCCAACTCTAGTTTAAGACATTATGAAGTCCATAGGTGATACTTAATCATCGTGATGGTGAAAAAGTCTGATGTGATCAGGCATCAACGTCTTTTTTCAGCTTAGTTTGACCTTCCCGCATAACTTGATAATTGAAAAATGCTTACCCGAAAATCTGGAGGATTCGTGTAAGCCGCGCACCCCCATTTTTTCACCGGTGTTTCGGGAAAAAAGGTGCGTGGTTTACACGAGTAAATACGGTATTATATTTTACTGTTTAATACCCTGTAGCCATTGCAGCAATCACACTGAATGCATGATGAAAGCTATATATTCATGATACAACCTTAACCCAACAAAGTATCTTTGTCATTTGATCAGTAGCAATATTTAAAGCTGAGATTCCAAGCCCTGAAAAGTATTACTTACTTCTGTATAGTTTGTTCGTCAGTTTTTGGTTAAAACGTTTTTGTACACAAGTATACAGGACATTCCACCAAAATTGGACAACTTGGGAAATTTTTGAAACAAAAATTTTTAAATGAAAATTAAGTGTAGCATAAAATTCTTTTCTGTGGCTCCTTTGGAATCCCTTTAGAGCACACGTATTCAATGCATCCCCCATTAGCATGAATGACAGCCTTCATTCTTGGGATGAAGTGTCCACATGCACAGTGCAATGCAGGCTGTTGCAGACCATGCTGGTGAGTGCTACCTCAGTAGCAGTCTGTAGTCATGTCAAATTGGTACAGCATTCGCCTGTGACCCTTTCAACTGTGCTGTTTATGTAATAGGCAATGGGATTCAAATTTCTCCTGTAAGGAGGCCATAATTCTTTGGGCCACATATGTTAATATTGTCCGAGAGTCAGTTTTAGACCAAATGACTGGTGTGGGTGGGTCACTATCCTGCTGTAAAATGTATGATCTTCTGGATGCCAATTTCCATCCATGACTTCACCTTACTCATCAAAACATGTGCACACCTTTATTTTGTGACAGTTTACCCTTTGTTAAAGAAAAGGGGTGCCATGACATTACCCTCACTAGATAATATGTTTAGCACATGAACATTGGTCATAAATTTCATTTTGGCAACGAGGACATCCCCAGAGTTGTTAACAAGCCCATGTGTCATAGGGGTGACGACGCAGTGAGCATTATGCTAGGAAATTAACAGGGCCAAATCAATAGATAAATTTCATTATGAAAACACACATTTTAAGTCTACCTGAACTCTGGCTCAGGTAGGGATTCAGACAACTGGTACAATCGGCAAAATGGTGAATGAGGCCACAAGTTCGTAACCTAGCCGAAACCAATGCTCATTCATTGGTTACTTTGCCATAATGTAGCCAGGGAGTCAGTAAAATGGAGAGCATAGTCATGAGTTTGTAACCTGCCGAGCCAATGCTCGCTGAATGGTCACTTTGTAGTAACCTAGCCAGGGCTTAATGGAGAGCATGGTCACTGATCTGTGACCAGACTGAAACCAACACTCACTAAATGGTCACTCTGCAATAATCTAGCCTACTACCTTTCACCTTGCGGCATCGGTCCTTAAATACAATTTTGGTGTAGTAAGAGCCCCTATGGCATGATCTACTTGCTTGGTCTTTCGGTGATTCGGCCTTTGTGTTTATCCAAGTCATATTTACACAATTGACGGACACTTGTGGCTGATGTCAGCAGCACCCCTCCTGACATCGTGGTGCTCTGTGATTATCTGCAAGGGCACCCACCATTCCCATAGCTCTGCAGACTGCAGCATCCCCTCTACTATAGCAGTGCGAGAATGCTCAGCCATCATGGATTGGGAGAGGGGGGATGTATGTCCCGCGAGGATGAGCAGCACTTCTCTCCACATAATGATCCTCCAGTTGATTTGGCATCAATGGTAAAACCGTTTTTTGTCAGATAATCGCCTGAAAAGTTGTCACTTTCTTTCAAGGAACACAATTATCTTATTGCCGGAAGCAACTTGCTTTATTGTGGCAACCTGAAAGAGCATCTGTTTTACATTAAATTTACTGTGTAAGATTTGTATCAAAGGTCCTTAGCAATTCAATGCTTGTCGGCATGGAGCATTTGATGTTAATCACACTTGCACGTGCAGTTGATGCCAATTTTTGCAATGATAGCCCTGTGTCCTCTGAAATCAACACTTGAGCCCTTTTGATGGCTGTGTGGTTTATCATTTGTTCTTTTGAGTGACTCTTCCATAATCAACACATTGAAACCTTTGTTTGATCATTCTTAAGCTGCATATTTTGCTCCAACACAAACTGTTGATCTTAGTTGATCAAAGAATTAATTTTTTCTATGCTGAGCACCCAGTGTGAAGGCTTTTGATGATCAGACCCTTTGATATGGTGGCCATTTTGAGAGTATGACCATTTACTGGTAGCATAATGCTTTCGCAGATGTCAAAAATGATCTCTGTCAGAGGCACAACGTGGTGGAATATTTACATGGAAAATAACATGGGTTTAGATGATGCACCCTGTACTATTACTTGATTCTCTCTGTTCACTGTCACTGCTGGTTCAACTTCTTGCATCATAACTTATTTAAATAGGTTTACAATGTTACAGGAGGAGAATCCATGATTCAAATAACTTTTTCCTGAAAGGAACTGCAAAATGTTTTGACAAAATCCACTATTTTGACCCCTGAACTTCTAGGAGTTGGCTACAAAAAATCTGTCAAAGATGCATGTTGTTTTGAGGTATTGGGTGAGAAAAATTTGTATCATTGGAGTCAAATATTTGGAAGAATATGTCATGTATGTAGTTCAATCATTCAAATCCAGTATTCAAAAGTTGATGTAATCTACTGTTTGTTATAGACTATATTTATTATCATCTTAAACTCAGTGCTGTTCAAATCACATGCACTTATTCCTTCTTATCCATCTTTTTCTCAGTTTTTCTGTGCAGCAGAGATAATTTGCCTTCCACTACATGATCGTTGTGATGGTGTTGAAGACTGTATGGACAAAAGTGATGAAATTGGGTGTACTAATTGGCATGATGAAAGTGGCAGTAATGGAACTACTGACACTTCAAAAGAAGTTTCTCACCGACCCCATCACAGAAAGCCACCCAGGCAGAGACCCTGTGAAGCACATGAGTCACGCTGTAAGGATGGTTCCTGTGTGCGCAAAGATTTTTGGTGTGATGGCCATGAGGACTGCCTTGATGGTTCAGATGAGGCAGCTTGTGGAGGTATGTTTGGTTGAAAGATGTACTTTTTAACGAAAATGCACGGTGGAAGTAACTCATTATTCCTGACAGCAATGATCACATTTCTATATCAGACTTTTAAAATATGCTTAACTTAGCAACATAGCAGTGACTACACATACCGCAAAAAATATTATCGTTATAAGATACCCCAAAAGTGTAAATGAAAATAACAAACAGATAAATAGCAGTGCTAAAAAAGGAACATTAAGACAATAGCAATAAATATATTCAAGCATCAGCAATGAAAGAGAGATCAATACCATATATGATGATGCTCTTATCTCAAGATCTTGCCCCTTTTTTTCTAATTTTTAATTGTTGCCATCATTATATAAAACCATTAGGGAGTTCTGTGCTGAAGTCTTGAAATATTTGGCTAAACTATAAGAGAGACCATTCAAGCTGTCATGTTTTGATGGTAGAAACAGTACTTAATGGCTTATTACGTCTGCAAGTCAAGATGGACTTGTGCAAATTTTTACGTCTGTACTTTATTGAAAATTTCTGAATATTTGAATGGACAAATACGAGGGACTACCAGTATATACTCAGGTTTGTGGTGTACTATGATTTTTACAGTTAATTATTATAGATAATTCAGTTTACAGTAGAAACTCAATGATACACAATCTACAGGACAAAATCGGTGGTAAATAAATAATTTCAAAAATAACTAATTTCACAAGAATGAGTCTTTGTTCTGACCCAGACAGCACAGATTTTGGTATTACTACTGTATTACAGTTGTATTACAATCATATTACAAAAGAGGGCTATTTGTATTACAGCTGTAATACAGTGTTAAATGTCCTCTAATAACATTGTATTACGGTTGTATTACAGAAACAAAATAGAAGGGATTTACAAAATGTATTTTGCTGCTAATTTAGATACAAATTACAACCATTTTACTAATTGTATAGACTAATTCCATTTCAACTCAGGCAGGTACCACCAATATTTGTCAGGTGACCCTCCTAAATTTTTTAAAAATTTTATTAGTTACTCCTACATGACAGAATAATCATCTCACAAAAAGTTTTGGGAAAAAAAAATTTTTGATCAATTTTCAGCATTTTGAAAACCGGCAAAAAACACACCGCTAATTATCAAAGGGGTGCAGAATGCAATTTTTCAAATCTCTATTGCTCTGAAACTATTTGGACTAGAACCTTCTACTTTTCTTTGTTTTGAAGCTCTTGAATAGAACCTTGCTCCAAACACCTGAACAATGGTCAATTAATGTTTAAACACTGAACAAATAATTTGTTGTTCGATGGAAAATTTATATTTTTCTCAGTTTGGAAATGTTTTATAACCAAAAAGGGATTTAATCAGCCAAACAATTGCACCATTCTGCAGCCCTGTTTGATTACTCTGCCCAATAATTTTAAATCTCACTTTTAACGCATACAGTTCCTGAAATTGACCATCAAAATTATGCAAAATGCAAAAATGTTGCATTTTGAAGGAGCAATATCTCAAAAACCCCGTCCTTAAAAATTCTGAAAGTTTGTTAAAATAATTTCCTGGTAGCACTCAAGAAGCTAGTTAAACCAGAAAACTGGATATTTGCCTTAAATTGTCACTGTGAGTTTTTAATATTGCAGTAATGCAGTACTGCAGTAAATATTGCAGTCGTGTGGTGATAGAAGTCGAAGTAGCCCTTGGAGTTCTACTCTAAGGCCATGTATCAGTGTGTGGTGGTGCATCACTCAGCATTTCATGTGTACTTATGAACATTGCTGGAAACAATCTCCAGTCAGCAATCTTTATGGGCTTCTTTCAAAAGGATCTATTTTATGAATCAAAGTCAAATGTTTCGGGTAATAGAGTGACATAATTTTCAGTGATGGAAAACTAGAAATGATGATGGATCAATTTTTTTATCTTGTATTTTATCTTGTAACTTGTATCTTGTATTTTGGTCTATGGGAGTGCCATGTGGTCCGGCATTTGCCCAAGGAGCAGGGAAATCTGTAAAAACCTGCAAGGACCGGCATATTAAATATAATAATACAACAATATAAATTTTTGTTGATTAACAATAAGAGATAATAAATATTTGAAGGAGTAATATAGCAATAATGCAAATAAATAGATACTTGTGTATATATAGATATAAATTTTTGATAAATAAGTAGTTCTTTGCTAGATAGATTTTTCACTGGAATTTTTGGTTCATACTGATTGGCGTCACTGGAGAGTCTTCTGGGAGCACTGCTTGTAAGGGACCAGCTGTCTTCTCCTTTCTCTTCTTCCTCTTTGTTCTTGATTCATAGGCTGAAAAAAAAGCATTAGGGGGTCATGGTGGTCTAGTGGGTAAAGTGCTGAGCTACCAACTGGAGAGTCCTGGGTTCAAATCTCAGGCAATAGCCTTCCTAAAATCCTTGCAATTTGATTTTTTGAATGCCAAAAATTCGAAGGAAATTTCAGGTGGCCCAGGGAAAGGAACTGGCCCTCCGACTCTGAATGTATAAATTTCAATGCCAATGGCTTAGGGCTTAATGAACTATTATTTTTCTTGTTGAACAATTATTTTATTTTCATATGAATATTGACATTTATATTCAGTTGCAAAGAAAAATTGATTGTGTGAATAGCTTCAAGCCTGTGGCCTTTTTCATAGGAGCAACAATTTTTTCATTCTTGGGACTAACCATGTTTTGTTATTTTGTAATCATAAAAATTTCATATCACACACTGTCTATTCAGTTGGTATGTCCTTTTGTTCAGGACCATCATATTTAGTCTATAAGAATGAAATTTCACAATCTCAAAGGTCATATAATACCAAGTTTTTTTCTTGCAAGTTTAGGACCGATGATGGTCGATCTTTTTGAGTGATCTAATGGATAGCTATATTGAAGCTCTAAGTTGGTAGGTCATTTAGTGAATACCCACTTATCGTTTCAATAGCCTATACTCACTGTGAAGTGTTGGCAAGGGCTTATTTAACCCTCTTAGTGCAGCGGGCCAATATTTTGGCTTTTGCGGCTCGGGTGAAAAGTGCGGCAGGCCGATACATAAGCCTATTATCATAATATTGTTCAACTTTATGACACTAAAATAATAACATTTATTTTTCAGTCAATGTAAAAAATTGTCATTATTAGTTAGTTGAACTTAAGTAATGTAAAAAAACTCATTTGGATATTTATAACAATACCATATTTACTCATGTAAGCCACGCACCATTATTCCTCAAATTCCTGTTGTTTTTTCCTCCTAAGTTTCGCATTCTGTGAACATATCAACGTAATTGGTAATTGGGTTAAGGTTGTATCATTGGTATTTAGCTTTCATCATGTCTTTCCGGTGTTGTTAAATCGTCCCAGTCCACAACTACTGCGCAGAAAGGAGACGAGACCACCGCTATCAGTTACAGATGGCATTCTGCTTTTATTTGTTGATATGCCAATAGATTTCCGTAATAATAGAGTAATCATGGGTTGAAATTGTATATATTTCTGCAATTATTTCAGTTGGATGTTATTTTGAACAGATGCCATTTTCATAGCTGGATGATGTGATCGTATGTAACTGTGATTACCGTGAGACACTACAAGAGAAAAATTCATAGTAAAAGAGGCTGTGCATGGATGCACGACGCAATGACGATTGTGACGATATTAACACGTAATTCAAATCAATTAATGTGAAAGATGGACAAGTAATTTAGGCACAGTATTTCTATTAAAGAACGTGCATTCATGTTATGACAAAATGATGCAGACTTAAGGGCCAAAAAAAATTTTAATTTATAGAAATAATTTTTTCCTCACGACCCTGCCCAAAATTAGGGGTGTGCAGGATTCATGAGGGAGAGGCTTACGCGAGTAAATACGATAACTTCATAAAGTTATTCCTAAGGTGCTACATTTCATTAAATTACCCTCCGCATTTCTCACTAGTACCCCAGAAGAAAGGTTAGCACTAAGAGGGTTAATAAGCACAAAATAGTAAGAAGAACATTCTCATCATCTAGTCAACCCCCGTCACTGAGTATATCTGTGTAAATGACAATTTTTTAAATTCTCTTGACTAGAAGTTATCGAAAATAGTTATACATTTTATTAGCATTCATATATTCACACTGTATATTTGTAGATGTTTTGTATGATGTGACTAAGTTTCTTCTTAGATTCATCCTTCATTTTTCCATGTAGCTGAAGGTTCTTTAGTAATGTCATTAAGGGCATCATTTTTTTATTGTAGACTCCAAGAGGAAAAACTGTACTGGAGAAAATTGCCGAAGAGGTGGTGGCGCAAGTGGGGAATGCAAAGGAAAGGATTGTGTTGATCCTACCTGGCCACACATGAGAACGACACCTGCACCATCAGCCACTACACCATCTGTGACTGTAGCCCCAGAGTGTGAATTTCCTAATAGAACTTGTGATAATGGCACACTGTGCATTCCTGTGAAGGCACTTTGTGATGACAAAGAGGACTGCCTAGATGGATCTGATGAGGGGTTGCGCTGTGGTGAGTTCAATCAAAAGTCAAACATTTTGTTTTCAGGCTCATGAATGCATTCCTCATCATCTTTGTGTCAGTAAAATTTTTTGGCTTCAGAATGTATGTAGTTTTGTTACTGTGAACTTACTCAACATTATTCCCTTGTACGTATTTGGAAATATTGTAATTGATATTGTTCCAAAGGTGTACTTATGAGCATTTAATTGTAGAATTAGGGACTTTTAATTATGATAAGAAGCCAACAAATTGAAGGTTAATCAAATAGTATAGCTTCATGCTTTCCTAATTGATGAACCCCAGAAGGATTTTTTTTAGGATACCCTTGGAATCTTGTCTATTGAAAAGAACTTAGAGTTGTGCATATTTTCTATTCACTGCCTGAAGTTTTTCAATGGTATTCTAAGTCCATAAATTAAAACAGCCTGGTTCGTAATAGTCTTCTTTTTTTGCCATATTGAGATGGTCTTATCATCAGAACAGATTTCATGAATACATAGCAGTGCCATTCTGTTTCAAATCAATACCAAACTAGTTGGGTAACTCTGTGTCTGATTGGTCTCAGTGCAATGGTAACTGTGTATTGCTGTCAATTGTATCCTTAATCAATTCTCCAAATTCTACTCATACTTTCTCTCATAATTGGGATGTTAATTTCAAAAAAGTACCTTAGAAGTCCGCTATAAGGAGTGCTAATAAATGTTGCTAATTCACTTTATAAGGCACACTCATTATAACTAATATAAATTCTGATGCTTCCCTATTGTCATGTATCTTAGCAAGTAGTTAGGGCCAATGTGAGCAATGAGAATCTGTAACATTCCATCAGTAAATGCTAAACATTATGCATTTCATAAAGAAATAAAATTTCATCACCAATGTGAGATCATTAGCCAGTTTATAGTTTCTGCAAGGTACGCAACTGGGTTGACAATTGCCGCAAAACCTACGGAGAGTAATCTTTAGAGGCATTACAATATCAAAGATGAGCAAAGTGACAATAACTGATAGTCTTAACTAATTTCATATCTCTTTCATGGGGATAACATATTGCGTTGGTTGTAACTTTTTATAACTTGGTCTTTCATGGGGAATTGAGTTTCAGGAGTTAGGTAACCGAGATGACAATCACAGAAAAATCGGCTTGTGGCCAAATGGCCACTTATTATAATACACTAAACTTTGTATGCTTTTCACTGTGGATCAACAATGGAGAAAAAAATCACTCACTATGGTGATATTCTCTCTTTAAGCCATAGGTACTCATTTCATATAGTGGACTTCAAAAGCATGTTGAAAGAAATTGATTTTTCAAAGCCTTATGTTGATGAGATGTTTTGAGAGCATGAGATATTTTTACTACTATTTTTTTTGTACTGGTGACTTTAGAATTTTTTTATCATCTAATATATATAGTATAATATACAGAAATGATGCAGTGGACATATTTGCGATGGTGCTATGCGATTGTGTATTTATCTGTATTTTCCTTAATTTTTCTGATAGCATCATCAATTCATATCTAGTTATTTCATCCAAATGAAAATAGTTATCATTTTAGCTGTATGTTTTATTAATGTGACCCAGTCATATTTTTCATGTTATTTTTTGTCTCAGGTGTCAGAATACTCAACATTTTTTATTAGTTTAATATTTTTGATTTCTTTTATTTCAGGTGAAACTCTTTGTGATAGGAGAAAAGAGTGTAGCCACTTTTGTAACAATGCACCTGAAGGATTTGTTTGCCATTGTCCTGCTGGATTGAACCTTAGCCGTGATAGAGTTACTTGCATTGATGCACATCCTTGCAGTCAATGGGGCACATGCTCTCAGGGCTGCACTCCTTTGAAGTACAGACATAAATGTACCTGTTTTGCCAATTACACTCTTGAAGCTGATCATTTCACCTGCCGCAGTGATGGTGAGATATTTTATTGTAATAACTTTGTATGTTTGAGCTAGGTATATCCTCATGTGTTTGATTGACATGGTATTTTTGCTTCGTGAGCATAATATGTTATTGATTATCTCTATAGATCCAAGTGTCCCTATGGTAATATTCAGCAATCGACATGAACTAAGAAGTGTTGACTTAAGAACTCTTCAGGTCAAAGCACTCATATCGAGTCTGAAAAATACGATTGCTGTTGATTTTTACTATACTCCTAATGGAAACATAATATTTTGGACTGATGTAATAGATGACAAGATATACCAAGGAGCCCTCCATGGTGGTTGTAAGTTGAGCTGTATTTTCTTACTTTTGCATCATGTTTGTTAGTTTTATTGAGAATTATGTTTTTTGTATTATTGTGACATAAGATACTACTGGAATGATATGTGTGTAAATATATGTGTGCATTTGACATTATGGGTATTACCATGACCAAATATATCTTTCTTGGAAATTATAAAATAAAATTAGGGCATGATACAATCAGAAACAGGCAGTTAATCAAAATGGCATTTATATCAGGTGCTATACATACACCAAACCAGGTTTTTTTTCCTTCAGAATTTGTCTCTTTGATGTCATTACTGATGAGAAGTATGAGAATTTTTTATTATTTTTTTTACCCATCATATTCACTTGGTTATTTCTTTATAACTGTCCTTAGAACTACTCATGTACAATGCTCAAGCACATTATTTGAAACCTATCTTGATCTGCTTAGTATTGTACTTAATCTTTTATTATATGGTATTTTCTCTTGAAAGGTAAAGTAATCACTCTCTTTTATTGTTCCCTTGTTCAGCCCTCACCAATATAGAAGTGGTTGTGCAAACAGGATTGGCCACAGCAGAAGGTCTTGCTGTGGATTGGATTGGAGAGAACCTTTACTGGGTGGAAAGTAACTTAGATCAGATTGAAGTAGCTCGCTTAAATGGCAGTTTCCGTCGGACCCTTGTAGCTGGAGATATGGAATCACCCCGTGCTATTGCATTGGATCCACGCCTTGGGTATGATTTGTTTGAATGCATTGAAAGTAGGGATGTGTCGATTCTCGATACCACCAATTCTTGAGGATTGGTATCAGTGTCAAGAATCAATCGCCTAAAGTCGATACCGATACCGTCGATACAAGGGATGGTCGGATTGGATCCTCCGGGTCCAAGGATCCGCGAATCTATAATTTTACTCGGATCCAGATCCAAAGACAGAGTAAAATCGGATCCGGATCGTAGATTTTAAATTTTCGCGGCTTAGCGATCGAAGTATCCCCCTGCGGTACTAGATGCGGTGGATATTGAGAGTTTGTGTAATTCAGATCACGAAATAAGATGAAAATTTTCCTGTGCAACTAGAAGCAAAATAAAGAAATATGACTTTTTTCCCCATTACCCCGGCATCGCGAGAAAAAATATGTATAATGCCACGTGGGTAGCCTACATTCACCGGGATCAGGCGGACATCGTGAGCTAGTGTACTGAAGGAAGTTCGATCCCTAGGGACCTAGATTTTTCGTCAAATAAAAATTAGGAATTTCGTCAAATAAATTCTCAGATTTCGTCATAAAAATTCGTCAAATAAAATGGGGGAAAATACGAGTTTCCACAATATATAAACTGATATTATTGTTGATTCCTATATGTTTGAGATATTTTTTATGGTATTATTTAGAAAAATTCTCAGGAAAAGTTTGAAATTAAACTTTAATATAAGTGATGTATCGTACAAAAGGATTAAAGTGTCACATGATATATCTTAAATCATCAAAATAAAGTTTCACAATGAATTTACAGTGAAAGTGCAATTATTTCTCATAATAAAAAGTAGTTAACATTTCCAAATTGTTTGTTTTTAAATTGTGTCTTCCACTGGACAGCACTTCACTGTAACGACTTAGAAATCGTTCACTATCTGCATTGGAACATGGTACTGAAATTGCTTGAATGGCACTCTTTGCAAATTCTTCGTTAGAACTCACTAGTCCTATTAATATATTTTGGATGTCAATTTTCTCACCAGAAAGAAGTTTCTCATTCACAATTTTTTGCATTTCTCCCAAGCCCTTTACAATAATCAAGCTCTCAATTTTTGAGAAGCTGAAAATTGTTTTAAGTTTTCCAGCAGTTGTTGGAGAAATCTCTAAGCTAGATAGCACTGTTGGGTTAAAAATCTCTATAGTTTTGAAAAAAATACCTGCTGGATCACTGTTTTTTAATGTATTTAATTTGCAAAGTGCATGAGCTGCAGCATTTATTAGGCCATCCTTAATTCTGGCTTGGAGAAAGTGATTCTTACATTTTGCAAGGGCTAAAACTGTTTTAGAAGTTGACGAATTGACGCAAACAAATTTCAGAGAAGACTCAATTCTTCTTAATCGTTCATGTAAAGTATGAGAAGTAGGGTATGATGATCCCTCAATATCATTTAACAATGTCACAATTTCATTTCCTTGTTCTTTGATGAAGATGGCCTGCATTTGTATCATTTGAATGTCATCTTCACTAAGACCAGAGGAATATTCCGCTCCAGGATTGCCACAGTTCATTATTTCCTCTGTTTTTGAAAACTGAACAATATCATTAATATGGTCAGCTATATAAAATGCTGATCTAAACCACGATGACCATCTAGTTATCACTGGCATAGGGAATAATGTCACATCTTTATCACTGTACTTTTCACTCATGAATGTTTTAAACAGATGTCTCCTCTTTCTTGTATTTAGGAAAAGTGATTTTGTCTTTGACACTGCACTATTGACTTCTGATAAGTGCCTCATGAAAACATTGCACAGTAAATTCAGTTTATGATCCCAGCATTGAATGATTAAAACATGATCCCCAAGAATGACCTGAGGGGTATTGAAAGTTTTGGCCATATAGCAAGCAGAATCTGAGACTAAGGCAACAACATTATCATAGTGGATGTCATACAGTTTAAGACTATCCAATATTGCTCTGCTACATGATTTGGAGTCAGCTCTTTCTAAATAGTGTACTCCACCAACAAGCAGGTCACATTTTTCACCTAAGTCTATAATTTTGAAGAGTACCACAAAAACACACAAGCCTTTTCTATCAGTGGTCTCATCACATAAAACAATTATATTTTTACCCTCAAGTCTTTGTTTATTTAGCTCCTTCTTTTCTTCAAACAATAAAGGAACATACTTCTCCCGTAACTGCTGCACACATGGCATATCACCAGCTCCTTCAATGAATTCATTAATGAATCCTATAACATGCTCATTCTGAGTTTTCTCTAAAGGGATATTGGCCCTCAAAAAAGTTTCCACTATTCTTTTTCCGAAATATTCCTTTGCGTGCTTCCTTTTTTCAATATTTGCAAAAGATGTTGCTAAACTTGCCTGAACTTTTGTATCACCAGATTTTGATTTTTCTCGAAGTTTGCAGTGTTTCTCCCCACTTATATGCTTCTTAATTGTATCTACGCGCTCCCAACTCACTGGTACATTACAATATTTACAAATTAACTTGGAAGAGTCACTAGTGTACAAGCCTTCATGTTTAAATTCACTGGCACGTGAACGAACATTTACAACTTTCGGCATTCTGATAACATGAAAGTTTTCGGTTTATAACTACACCAAAATAAACTTGAAAATGGAGCGTTAGTTTGAAACTTCTGAAACACACGTGGTGAGACGGAGACTAACGTAAATATACGAATGGAAGGAAAAGAAAGGTCTCCAACGATGCCATCTCAGAACGCGAGTTGCTAGGCGAAATTTGACAACAGCGCTGCATTCCTTGGTTACCCCGCTGCTTTGGGTCGCTCCGTCGCTGCGTAGTAGTCGTTTATGAAGGCCGTTTTATGCGGGGCATGTAATTGCGCAGGTTAGAACTGCATTAATTTCTCAATCTGGCGTGGTTGCGCGAATGCATGAACGAAATTAGAACAGGGGCTATTTTGCCATCTCGCATCCATGCATTCTCGCATGCGTTCTAGCAATTCACCGCTTTACACAACGCAATTTTGACTGCGCCTCCGTACACAGGTCAGATTGTGCAATTACGTGCCCCGTGTGAAACGGCCTTTACACGACGCAATTTTGACTGCGCTTTCATACACACGTCAGATTGCATTGCATTGCGTCAGATTACACGTGCCCCGTGTAAAACGGCCTTGATAGAGCTTCTGCCTAGCTCGCCCGTCAGGTGCGAACTACGCTCAGTAATTCGATTTTTGAATTCAAAAAAGGATTCTCCGATAGAAATTCATCGCCAGTTAGTTGAAGTGTACGGAGAGAAGTGTATGGACATCAAAAAACGTGCGGAAATGGTGCCGGGGGTTTTAATTAATACTGATTTTTTTAAACAGCAACTGATACATTTCCTTGCTTCAAATCAAGAAATTTCGTGATTAATTGCCCAAAACAAGGAATTTCGCGTTTTTTCGCGAAAATCAAGGAATTTCGTGATTTTTCGCGATCACGAAAATTCTAGGTCCCTATCGATCCCTATCTCAGTTTAATATTTTCTTTCATTTATTGCATCGAATATGTTGTCATTCAATTTAAAATGCTTACATCTGAATACTCACTTTTTTATACTTTTATTGTTTAAATTAGATTTACGAATGTATCACTCAAAAATTAGGATTGGATCCAAAGATCCATGGATCTTTCATTTCATTCCCAATTGAAATCATATCCAAATACTATAATATCGTATCCGGATCGGAAATTTTTAAATTTTGTGGCCCAGTGATCGATGCGCCCTGTGAATGGAATGTGGGCACCATAGATACTACAAGGAGAGGATTTGTAACTCTGGTCACGAAATGAGATGTAAATTTATCGGTGCGACAAGACCAAAATAAAGAAATACATGTCTTGGCTTTTTTTTTCTCCTCCACAGGCCCAGATAAGCGGGAACAAATTAAACTGGAATGCCACATGGGTCGTCTACATTCACCAGACTTGCATGAACCGATGATAATGAAGTTTTTAAAAATAAGAGCTATTGTTCTGCAGTTCGCACACTCGATCCTTAACACTGAATATTAATACCGTCATTCTGTATTCTTAGAGTTAGGCAAGCTGGCAGTTAAAAAAAGTAGATTATCAGAAATTTCATGTCAATATATAAGTCAACAAAGTAAGTAAAAATAATTAAATTTCGTATAAGTGAAAGTGATTGGAAAAAATTTTATTACAGAATTTAAAACCATGGAAACTGTACGTTAACTTTACAATGTATTTTTAAGTGATGCATTTGTAAATATAATTAAAGCGATAAAAGTACAAAAAAGTCAGTATTCGCATACAAGCGTTGGAAATTAAGGATGATAAAATTTTTGATTCAATTGCTGAAAGAAAACTTTTTAACATCGATAAGAATCGAACTTAATTCCTGCAGTACACTACCCCACTCTTCTATTTTCAGCTTACCCCAGTTCAGAGAATGCAGGCTCCCCACATGTCATTCTACTTTTTTTTGGGATCCCGGGCCAATGGAGAAAAAAGCAGAGACGCATATTTCTTTATGTTCCTTCTAGTAGCATAAAAATAGGCTCATCTCATTTCGTGATCCGAGTTACACAACCTCTCCCTTTGAGTATAAAACTCACAAATTCCATTTTAAGGGTTATTACTAATAAGACATTCCAAAATTAGTAGTTTAGCAGCTTGGAATATTCTATAATAATTTTTTCATCTTAAAAATGTAATCCCCATGTATTCCATAAATAGAATATCCTGACTGCATTAAATTTTTGTTGTGATTCTAAAAAGAGATATTTGAAAGCTTTCAAGGATTTGATTTTCAACTGCAACCCAAGTTAATGTAAACCGATTGTGGACTGAATTAATTTTAAGTTTTTGATTTAGTTTATTATTTAATATTCTATGTTATATTATTCTTGGCATGCGACATGCTCAGAAGTCTTTTTTGTACAATTACATTTATACCTTTCTGGATAGAGGGTGATACAGTATAGCTTCACTATGATCTTATATTTTGGAAAATAATTCAAATATCAATGAAAATGAACTTATAATGTTTCTTTTAACTGCACTCTAAATAATTGTTGTACAGGTTTAAAAAATGTATTGTTTGATGAGTATGTGATAAGTAAAGTGAACTTTATATTAAAAGTAATAATATACAGCTATTGCATCCGTAAATCTTGATCCAGGAAAATATTATCCACACAGATGATGGGAACTAGATTTTTTCTACTATAAATTTACTTGTTTAATGAAAATACAATTGTTTCTGTTTTTCTATATAGATTAAAAATCCTTAAAGAATAAAACATGAGAGTTTCTCATAAAAAATGAGAAATATATTTAGTACAGTAGGAAATTTTTGTGACCAGAAACGAAATCGCCTTGATCCAGAGAGGCGATTAGGAAAACTGTTGGTTTTTAGAAGAAAAACCTAAAGTAGGCTGAAGGGTTCATGTAATGGCCTTTTATCCTTATTCCTTAATGTTTAAAGTTTAAATTACAATTTAGGTTAGTGTTTTCATTACTCTTATAACTAATTATTAATCATATTAAAATTCAACTTATGAAATGACAGTCATATTACCGTATTCCTCCGAATATAGTCCCCTCCTGATTGTAGTCCCCCCCACCCTCGCCCCCTCAATTTTTGAAGTTCAGTTTTGGAAAAAAAAATTTTTAAATGCAAAGCAGGACTTGCAACTAATTTTTTCAGGTTAACAACTTGAGCACCTTGAGTAATAAAAATTTCCATATTTTCAGTTATCAATATGGTGAATCAAGTTAATATATTTACCAAAATACTATATATTATTTCACCTATTAAAGATGACTAGCTAGTAATTTAATTTAATAGTAATTGCTATTGTATTTAGGAAAACTATATTTCCATAATTAGGTGGAATGGAGAAGTGAGATATGCAAATAAGAAATCACGATTTTGTAAGCACTGCCGTATGTGCGTTGGGATCATGGCGACCATTTATTCCTAAATATGATAGAATTTTGGATCATAAAAAGGACATCATTCACCACCATGCGTGATGCATGAACACCCGGCATCGGAACAGGTTTTTTCCGATATCCATGAACGCAAGTTAATAATGTTTGAACATTGAATTTTCATTTGGGGATGAATGCGCACAGGTATATGAAATTTGTATAGAGTCCTGTGGGTTAAAGTTTTCGATTTTTAAGGTAAAATATTTCATCAAAAATTTATTAATAGATAAGACATGACTAGGAACTTGGCAATTAATGACGTAATTAATAATCCATATAGCAAATAAAAAAATGGAACAGCAAAACTTATAATTTTTATGCAATATATCATCCGTAATGCCCTTATTAGGATACCTACTATCCGTTGCAAAAATTCCGTCACCCGCGAGTTGGAAGACCAATATCTCCTAGATGGCTTATGCAAGTTTAAGTTAAAGTATTTCAAATTAAAGCTTGTTTATTTCTACGTTCACTGATAGTATTAAAATATTTTTACAAATTTTATTTACTGAAGTACGTGTGTGAGAATGGATTTTGAGCAATTTTTTTTTTGTACTGGATGGATCCATCGAATTTGTGGCATCGTAAGAACAACACAGATCGAGATACCAAACTTTTCTTTTCACATGTTGTAGCTAAGGGCTTTTTTAATAGTCATACCAAGTTTCATACTGTTACGTTCATCATAATATTTGTTATTGACGAAGTTGTCAGACTGCGTTATTTTTGTCCCACACTCTTCCTGTTCCAAAAATCACCATTTGGACCTTTCTCTTGCTCTTGAGTCATAAATATGAATCCACTTCTGAAATCTCAATAGAATTCATTGGTTATTTGATATCGATATATGTTTATTTTTTGCTATTAAAGCACACTCAACTGCCCAGAGCATCCTTGAAAGAGAAAGGTAGGGCGCACGTGGAATCTCTGCTGAAAGCAGCTCGCCTATGGCTATGAATGAGTCATGAGGACTTGACATCAGCAGAATAAGGAATGCAAGTCAGTGTCAGTTTAAGAACTGACGGTATGATTGGAAGCATACCATCTCTATGCCTCCTTGTGCAAAGTTTTTGGAGACGTTGTTGAGGATAATTTATATTGCCATTTGTTTCTTTTGTCGAGAAGCTGAGAAATGTGGGGGAAAAAGCTATCTCACTTATCGCTGATTTTATTTTGGTGAATACTGCAACTTATAAACTTTTATTCAAGCATAAGCAAGGATATTTTTCGTGTGCATGCTAGAGAAATTATCTTGCATGGTGTTTGATGTGCACGGTAGCATACAACTTGGCAACCTGGAGCAGCTTATCTCATCTGGCCAAAAGTCCTGTCGTGTGGAGCTCGCTTTCCGAAATGAATGTGTACAAGTTGAAAGCATATCTAATTCTCTCAGTCTGTTAAGCCATTTTACATGTGCTCAAAGATGAAGAATACCGTCAAAACGAAATGTATTTCCGACTTCCGCAAGCTGAGATAGCACATGTTTTTAAAATTTGTTGTAAAGTAATTGTTGAGTGAGTAATCTATTTTAAACTTTGTTTCATCAAAGATAAATATATGTTCCATATCTTATGGGAAGAAAAGAGAAGTGGCTTTTCTTGTTTATCTTCAAGTGGGTGTCAAATTCGAATTTGCTTCCCGAGACTTGAAAAAAATCCGGCCTTTTTAGCTGTCTCGTTCGAAAAATTAATTGATATCACCAACTTCATAATAATTTTTGACATTAATAAACGTATAAATAAACAAGCTTTAGTTTGATACACTTTGTTTTTAAATCGAAATAGCCATTTTTGAGATATTGGCCTTCAAACTCGGGGATGGAATTTTACAACAGACGTTAGGTGCCTTGAGCTCGAATATAGTCCCCTTCAAGACTTTTTCCACGAAGATATTGGCCAAAAATTCGGCCGACTATATTCGGAGGAATACAGTATTTTGAATCTGTTATGACATTTTTTTATCTGATACCAAACATGTATTGTTACTAAACATGGCACTTCTTATTAATCATGCTCATGTAAAAAAATATAAAACTCTTGTTTTATCGAGCAGTTTTTATTTTCAAAATGTCCTCACAGTGGAATATCAGAAATTTTTGCCCAAAGTAAATAGTATATCCAAATTTTTGTTTCGTAAAATTGTATTTTTAGATTTCATGGAACATATAATAATAATATATAGGAAAACTAGGTAAAAAAAACATATTTTATAGGTTGATGGGATCGGTATTGAGAATCGATTTTCCAGGAATCGGTATCGAGAATCGATAAATTTTGGTATCAACTCATCTCTAATTGAAAGTAATAATTGGTTTAATTCATAATTAAATAAAATCTTATCTCCAAATTTGTATTGTTATCAATTCTTGAATCTTATTCTAAATCAAAATTTTATGCATAGTATTACATCTTTGATAGACTCTATGCTGCTAGGACTTATGGAATGCATGGAAGTCTTGAATGTCCAAGCCATAAAATTGTGCTGAACATATTGCCTACTGAGGTATTTACCATCCTTTAAACCTTCCTTTCTGTAAGATTTGTAAAATACAATCTTTAAATATGCATCAAATCAGTTAAAACACCATAATTTGTTTAATAATGAATATTTAAATGGAACTTTAACCCTTTTGCTGTGACACATGCTGGAATGCTGACAAAAAATGTATAGCCTTAGATTGTGACAAGTGGGGATATTCCTCGGGACTATGAAAACTTGTCATTTGCAATCAATATGCAGAAAGCTTTTGCATTTTTAAATTAGCCTCCACATATTTGTTTGTGCTAACATATTTGCAGAAGTTAAGGTAAACTGTGCCCACACATGTACATTTTAGGTGTATGTCACAGTAAACATATTTGATTTTTTCTAGGTAATAGTGGCTCTTTTCTAATTTTTCTTCAAGTTTACCCTTTGAATCTCCTAGTTTGGTATTTTATCTTCCCTTTTCTTAGGATAGGAACCGCAATACATTGACTGAGGTCTCTTGAGATGCGATGTGGGTGATGTCACAAAGGGACTCACTCTATCAGTTTATTATCCAAGTCCAGGGAGACTCACCTGGCTCTCTCTGATGCCTGATCACTCTTTTGCAATCTGGAGCAGAAAGGCTTTGAATAAAATGCTATTCAATTCAGTGCTTTTCAAAATCTGAAAGGATTAAAAGTGCACAGTTTACAAGCCACAACACTACTTTCTTTGACCATTTAATTGTTTTTCTCACGAGACAATAAAACAGTAAATACATGCATGCATACTGTTTTTGTCTTTTGTGCACTCATTGTATTTCAAAGTACAGGTTGCATTCTTGATTACAAACTTCTAGCAACACTTCACCTTTGTCATAGAATGTGCACCCTCCCCTTTTCAAAGATTTTGCTTTGCTCTTTAACCCTTTCGCGCCGAATGCCGTGCCCATGCAGCGAGGATATTCTTCCCTGAACAACGAATGCCTCATATATTACCTACCTTAACCGACGAATGCCGCTCCTATGCGGCACAGGTCGGAAGAAAGTGACCGTGGTGGAAACAATAGACCCACGTACACGGTCGCCCCTCGAGATCCGGCTTAGCACCAGCCCAGGCCCCTCCTCGGCCGCTCAGGTCGACCCCTTCACGCGGTCAACTACTGTTATTTGCAGTTATAATTCCAAAAAAATATTTGTTGCTTACTTTAGGAATCCAATGTTAGAAATGATTTCAGCTTTTTTTGCTTACCACATGGAAATTTCAAACGAAATTCTAACGTTAATATCAACGGAGTTATAGAACAGCAATCGAAAACGGCATTAACGAATTTTGTGTATTTACGGTATTTGTTAACGGCATTTGAAAAATTTTGTGGTTCAATTCAAAGTTCGTTGTAACATTATTCCGTTTTTCTCATATATCATTTCATTTCAAGTTCCCGTATTCTGCCATATCGCTTGCTGGGGAAATATATTTTTACAATTTTTTGAGGAGAAAATTTAAACTCCAAATCAGTCGATTTGGATTAGAAATGTACTAAATCCGTCAATATGAACGTTAGAACTTCGTTTAAAATTTCTGCACACTCAGAAAAACACAGTAAATTCATTTTTAATGTAAAAAAATCGATGCGAACAACAAATATTTGTTTATATTAAACATTGCAATTTCAGTCAGTTGACCGTGGACTCGCGCTGTGAAGGAGTCTTTTAATCCTTCGAGGGTCTGGGACAGTGGCCGAGAAAAGGGATCGGCGACCCGCTGAGTTGGGTCCAAAAATGGTTAGGGAGGGAACCTCTGCCTTCCATCGACTCGAGGAAGCTTCGTACAGGAGAGTGAAGAAAATTTTCAAGAGACCCGTAACAAGGAAGAATTTCCCTCCACGAAGCTCGGGCGCGAAAGGGTTAATGTCGCAGAAAACCCCCCCTATTTGGTTTCATTGTTCCACAAACTCTTATCATATTAAACAATAGAAATTATGTTAGTTTTACATAGTTTTAGTAATTATCTTGACATACACATAAAGAAACAAACCAACTTAGTATATTTTTACATTTCTACTTAAAATGTGTTAGGTACGACTAGCTTCAGGTACTAAGTTATCAGTTTAGGGTCAGTGGTATATGCATACTGTACAAGTGGGATGGGAGGGGCGGGGGAGTTAAAGGGGTAGGGGTGAGTTGGGGGAGAGATGGCATTGTTTTTGGGGGAGACAACAGGTATGCTCGGGAATGGTCAAACGTTAATGGGGCAGTTGGGAAGGATCACTGTTGGGATCAGGAATTCTTATTCCTTAAGGAAAGGAGGCCTCCAGCAGTGGGGAGTGATTCTCAAACTCAGTGTCATTCATAATAAGTCCATTTTTTGTGTATTCTGATTTTTAACTCTTTCATATTGTCCTAATTGCTCCCCTTTTCAGTCAGGTGCAAAATTTCAGTTGCTAAGTCACTTCAATGACCCTCCTCCAGTAGATGTCTTGCTAAGTAGGTCTGGGATCAATTCCCTTTGAAGAAACTTCTTCTATGCTCCTCCACTCTGGTATGGTAGCACCTTCCTGTTTGTCCCACGTAGATTGATTCACAATCGTCACACTTCAATTTGTGTACTCCCCTTCTATCCAAAGGATCTGTCCTGTCTTTCATTTTGTTTAAGAATGACTTTAAATTATTTTTATAGGCCATCGCATGTGTATTTTGGGAAGAGCCTCCCAAATTTTTGTGAAACGGCTCCATAATAAGTTAGTTTACACCATCAAATATCTTTATCCTTCAATTATATTAGATTTTGGAATTAATTTTTTGCCTTGAGTGACATTTATTTTCACCATCCTGTCAATTGGTTTTTCATGGTAACCATTATGTGAGGCATTCAATTTAATGGTCCATAGTGTGTGTCCATCTGTTCAAACTTTGAACTTGAGAGGGAATGTTTAGCAGCCTATACAGCATGAAATGAAATGTGGATAGTTTTTGCGAGATATAGTGGCAAGAGTTGTGGGGGATGATTTGGTCTGTAGTGGTATCTTTTCGAAATATTAAGAATTCAAAACCCTGCACTGCCTTTGATACCATCATGAGTAGAAGTACACAACAACCAAGGTTGAAATTTTTTGTACTGAAAAATCATGATTGCCTAAAGTATTGCGGATTTCCTCCTCCGAAAATGAAAAGTACCTCTTCATTTTTTGTTCCCTTAACATGTTGTAAGAAGAACTGCAACAGGATATCTACAGGAAATTTAATTTATTGTCATCTTTTTCTTTTTAAAGGTACTTGTTTTGGACAGATTGGGATGCCAGTGCTCCACGAATTGAGCGTTGCAGTATGGCAGGAGAGGGCAGAAGAGTAATTGTTCACGTTGGTCAAATAACCGATGGGGCATGGCCAAATGGCCTAACACTTGATTATGCTTTAAAGCGTATATACTGGATTGATGCAAGGTATGTAGTAACAAAATTAATGTATAACTGCATTAACTTGTATCGCTTGGCATGTGACATTTCTGTGAACTTGATTCATAATAATTTGTTGGGTCTAATGCATCTACATATTTATAAGGTGTGAATTAAGCCAGTACTTCAATATAACAATGATGATTTTGATTATTTGGAGTTAAGTTTATGTAATTAAAAAGTATACTTCACATGGCAATGGTTATGCATTGGAATAATTTCCAGTGAGAGCAATAGTTGTCATTCATCTCATTGCAAATGAATTTTGATGAGTGCCTTGTTATATCTGCATGCAATGAGTAAAGAGTTATCGCAAAATCATTTTAATATTGAGAACATTTCATTGCATAATGAGTTTGTCAGTATCAGTTAGAATGAAAATCGTAATCAATGAAAAATGTAATGCCATGCCGACCATCACAGAAGTTAGTTTCATCCTCGGTTCTCCTATAATACCAATTATGTATTGAATAATGAAATCTTTTACTATATGGATATATTAATTGTAATTATGGAGGAAAGACTCACCTATAATTGGTCTAGTTAAATATTGGGTTATTATTGGTCAAGGTTTATAAATACGAATAACCATGTCATGTGTTGTGAACCAGAGGAAATATTTTTTATTGATTTTGACTGTGAAAGCATGGCTAAAATAGAATTCATTTTGTAGATTTCCCCTTTGCATCAGATTTTTGACCCTAATGTGAGTAGAGAAAGGTCTGGGGGTATCCCTCTAAAATTTTATTTGAGGTTATGTTACTTTGTTGAGAAGTTTTTACTACCATTCAAAATGATTACTTTATATCTATGTTTTTTAGTTTATTCATTAAGTTAATATTTAACTGTAGCAAATAACAGCCTTAGAAAGAATATCATATTTTGTCTCTCTTTAAGTTGAAATTAATATCATTGATTTGTATTAAGTCATCATAGGTATCATGATCATAGAGGATGAACTTTGTAATCTTTGCCAGATAATCTAGTGGGATTTCATTTAAAGAGGATATGCAAGACAAGAGAATCCAGAAGAGAATGCAATAATAGTTGTATGATCCAGCATTTTTTACCACTGCCATTACTTAAGTCTAATATTTTAAAAAAATCAGGTGGTGATGTTGCAATGTAGTGGTTAATCAGAAAAAAATGTGTGGAAGAGATACAATAAAGTACTTCACCAGGAGAATGTAATATCAAGCACACTTTTACTTCGCCCTCAGGTCTGATTCAATACACACTACTACTTATGATGGAGATGATCATCGGGAGGTGATGAGAGGGCATGAGACATTATCCCACCCTTTTGCTATTGCTCTGTATGAAAATTATGTTTATTGGACTGATTGGCGCACTAACTCAGTGATACGTGCTAGTAAATGGAATGGATCAGATGTAACTATCATACAACGCACTCTTACTCAGCCTTTTGATATACAGATTCTACATCCCAGCAGACAGCCACGTGGTGAGCTATGCATGACACTTATTTGTACTTTGCATTCTCAGTCTTGCATGTGGAACAACTTAAAACAATTGCCATATGCTGACGTTCAATATTTTGTTCAATTAATGTAGGTGTTGAAAATCCATGTGGCAATAATAATGGGAACTGTTCTCATCTGTGCCTCATCAATGTGAACAACACTTTCAAATGTGATTGTCCACATGTGATGCGGCTTTCTGAGGATGGAAGGAACTGTGTTGGTAAGTTGCAGTCCTGGATGATAATACCTGCCAAGGAGAAGTATTTAGAACTATCAGAACTTGTAATGAGGAAGTTTGTTGAGGGTAGTGTTTAATGTCCAAACATTTGTTGCATAATTCTTATTATTTTTAATGCTATTTCATGTTATTTGGACAAATACAGGTAAGGAAATACTCAAATTCAAGGATGGGTCTGGTTTCACCATGGGACAATGGCAACTGAAAATGTCAATGAAATGAAACCACTGATTACTTTTGGATTATTTAGTTTTTTATTTATGCTTGCTTGTTACTTGATATTCATATAAGTTGAGCGTTACAAGGAAATTTATTTATTTATTTATTTATTCTCACTTCGCTTGATCACCATGTTTTTCATTTGGTAGCACATCAGCATGTTTTTCCGTTCATTTATAAATAGGCCTACCTTCCCCAAGTAATTAAGTGAAAGTCAACTTTAGCAATGCCTTTGATCATCAAGGTGATACTTTTTCAAAACAGAAAATTTTTGCCAAATATTGGCATATTTCATCAATGTTTTCATGATTTGGAACAGAAAACTATATTGCAATATGAGAATTAGATTTTTGGTGGTATTTCCTTTTTATTTGGTTTATATCTGGTGTTTTTAGGTTAGATAAATAATAATTTATTTTTCTAAAAGAAAATAATGCTGTATGTATACTAAAAAAAAAACAGGTTTAACATATATTCTTATGGGAAAATGCAATAGTGTGTAGAGTCGAACCTGCGACTATCAGGTGAATAAAAGGTAGCCTGTACTATGTGCATTGGCAACATTCAATGATATACCAAGTTTCAGTTGTGTGCAATTTGTGGTTTGTTCTCTAAAAATTGAGCATTGCAGAAAAATATTGAACAATTGGGTGATACTTTTGAGCTTATCTTTTTATACTATGGAATGCATGTATATGATCGGCCAACTTTTTCAAGCTCATATACTTGCATCCTCTTAGTTTTTTCAGGAGTTAAAATGGTTGTATGATTAAAAGATATGGTATTTTGCACTAGGTTGCCTAAAAAATTATTTCTATTTCAGCATTCATAAAAGTGGTACTCTCTGAAGTAAGTTTTCATCATGCACAATCCAGTGATGAATGTGAACCCATCTTGGTTACTTGGGGAGTGTGTTTGAAACTGTCAAGATTATCTCAGATAGGTAACCAAGGAGTCATGTGGTACAAACACGAATGGTTTGCTAATTTGATGTGTTTGAATCACTCATTACATTCTCACTCACTGTTTTCAATATTTTTATCTAATTCGGGGGCTCTATGCGGGTGATGAATGAGAAATATTCAAGTGGAAACAATGAGTGAGATTGTAACATGCAAAATTTGCGAACGATAGTGTTTGTACCATGTAACTCCTTGGTTACCTATTTGAGATAATCCCGATGGTTCCAAACACAATCCCCAGTGATAGAGTGCCTCTGTTGCTTTCCTTACACCCTATTCTTCATGTTCTGATCTGCTATTAACCATACTCCGGGCAAAGATGCTATTGCCCATGCAATGTGTTTACACTTTTCTACTATGCTGCTCATTGATGTATCTTAAGCTGCTTAGTTAAAAACCTAAGATAACAAAAGAAAAAGACACTGTGAAATAGGATATGATTGGAGCCGTCTTAGGTTTTCTCTTGGGGTCGTATACCAGTTATCTTCTAGTGTGTCTTTCAGTTATGGCAAGGCAGAAACACCATAAATAGGTATTAAACTTGCAGGGTAGCTATTTTAACCATCTCAAGAAGCTAATGGAACCTGATTTTCAAGGATGAGACTAGGATCACTCAAGTAGATGAATGTGTTCTCTTACTCAAGCAGTTAATAAATGATTCCAAGCTATGAAAAGTGTTAAATGATTTAAGTGTGGAATATAGCTCTCATGAGAACTCCTTAACCCATTGGCCTCTGATTTCCAGTTATAATGATTTTCATTGATTTTCCAACTTTGCTCCTTAATTAGTGAGCTTCAGGTTTCTAGATTTTTATCTTCTAAATCTCTGGGTGTGATGGGCACTATATATAATCATGATTGTCTGCCTGTATTTACGAGCAGGCAATCATATTATTACCTCATATTATCACCTGCCATGAGAACACATGATCGAAAGTTATCTCTCTAGCAGAATGGTGTGTGAGATAAATTCTTCACTCCTGGAGATAATCTTTACCCTTCTGAAGAGTTTTACGTCAATTACTGTTTTTACGTGATGGGAATTGATCATTCATGCAACCTTTTTGTTTTCATTTAATCTGTCAGTTATCCCATTTTTATAGTGTATCCAAAAATATTGAAGTTTCGAAATATAGAAGCGTGTTTGATTCAAGAGTGTCATGTTGGAGCATGAGGATTAAGTGTCCCTGTCCAATTACCATTGGTGACTATACAATGCATTTAAGTTATCGCAGTCTAAGTCTTGTTAAGTGAAGATGTTTTTCTTCATAACTCAAGTAATCAGGCTGTTACATCTTCCAGTGTCACTGGCCACACTTTCATTAATCAAGTATTTAAGACCCAATGTATGCATATTTCTTTTAGATTTAAATAAAGTTTGCATTTTATTTTCCTTTTTTTCATTAATATTATATTTAAACTTCATGTAGATGTATGCAAAATCTGCATTTCTTCATCATTATTATATTCCACCAATCCACTTTTTCTTTCTTTTCTCTCTTCTCTCACCTGATTTCCCCATGTCCTACAATCCTGCAAACGTAAAACTGCTTTCTATTTGCTGTGCTCTCCTGGTTTTATTTATTATTATTTTTTTTATGGTTTGGTTTTTCTGCGTACCCAAAATGGAAAAACATGGTCTGGTCTCCTTTGCCGCTGCATTTGCAAACTGTACATACGACTTCAATTGCAAATGCAACATTTCCCAATTTAACTCTTTTACAACTGATGATTTCCTTTATTTTCCTGCCTTGATGGTTCCACTGGTTTTTCTTGTATTCATCCTTATTTGGTTAATACTTGTGTCTACCCTCACCTCATTGGCAATTGCTAACAAATCAAATTTTGGTGTGTGGCTCTTGCTTCTTGCTCCCTCTTCTCCTCCATGGAATCTGGTGGTTTGACCTCTCTTGCCGCTGCCTCTTTTCCTGTCCTCCTTTACTTTCTCCGAATCTCTTCTTTTTGCCTGTTCCCGCCTCCCCTCCCGCTGCAGTGAACGAGAAGGTTTTGCTGTTCTCGCGTCCAAATGAGATCCGGGGTGTTGATTTAGGAGCTCCGTACTACCATACCATTCCTACCATCAGCCTCCCCCAGGTGCTATCACCATCCCAGCTGGATTTTGTCACAAGCACCAAGAACATCTATTGGGCTGACATCCAGGTGAATGAAGTGAAGAGGAATGGGCTCACAGGAGGTGTGACACAAACTGTTTTAGATACAGGTCAGTGGTGAGCTTAACTGTAGCCTTTCAAGTACTGTAAGTCATAAATCTTTATTTTAAGAAGTCACCAAATTTCACCATGGGTATTTTTGAAGTTTCCTACAAGTTTTTATTTGGGAGTAAGTAATATTTGGCATAAACATAATTAATTCCGATTAAAAAAAGACTGGAGAAATGATCTCTGTGGTGGTGTACCTCTCACTTGTCCTAATGGTATGAAATGAGGATGATGTTATTACTAATGTATAAAATGAACTGAAAGGAAGAGGTTGCATGTCATTCATGGTAACCACGGTGGTAATTCTAAGCCTATACATACTAATAAGCTTTTGTTGGGGTTACATGGACTGCTTTGAAGTAATTGAAAATAGAGGTAACTATTAGTGCTGTTTCACAAGTGCAGTAATTATTTCTGTGTGGCATTAAATGGAGAGGGTGAAAAAGTCATTTTTTTAATAGGTAGCATAACACAGCAATTATATGGGAAATCTAGAAATTGATTGTTAGAATGCAGAGAGGACTATGAGAAAACTACCAAACAAAAAGATGTCTCTCGACTTTCTTCTCCTTAGGTCAGAGGCATGGGGCTGACATTTAACAGTGTACTTATGATGAATAATTTTTGAAGTGCATATCAGTTTGCCATATTTGCTTTTAATAATGTTAAACGTAGAGAAAAGATGACTGTCTCAAATTGGTGTCAACCTATTTCCATTGAATTGGATGAACTGGCATGTATGCACAAAATTGCAACACTAGTGATGCTGTGACAAAAATTGCGATTGGAATTTACTTTCTGGACATATTAATTAAGATTTCATTTGCTGAAATTGACTGAGTAATTGTGCATTATTATTATGTATTAGCCAAACTAAGTTCATTTTGAGTAAGAATTAATTCTAACATTTCAACACTGTGAATCTGCATTTCACTACATAAATAAAACAACCAGCCAGTTGCATGCTGTTAGTAGTCTTTGAACAGGACCATGGCCAGTAAAATCACCTTAGCATAAAAATCCTCTACAGTTTTCTATAGCTTATCAAACCAAGTATGTAATTACAGGAGTGAAAACAAACTCAACAATATCATCAGTCATAGGGCAATTTGATCTGTTATGAAAATGTACTATATAAATTTATTTTATGCTAAATTTTAACATTTTTTCTTGTTAACATGGGCATAGATAAGAAGATCTAGACATTTCTCCTTATTTCCTCTCTAGCTACAGAGAAAAATAATCTCATCTGCATATTAAAGTCCTTTCCCAGGGAATATATTTTTCCTCTCCACTCCAACGGTGGGGAACACAATGTAGTTTAAGTGTAGAATTGACAAATATATCCGCTCTCCCCATCTAAGGGGTTAGCATCTGTAATGTGATGGCTCCTTTTAGGTATTTTACTCCCAACTATTTAATTATATTTGCATGTGGACTTACCTTATATTGTTATTGGGAAACTGGGAAATACTTTTGTGTATGATTTTATACTTATGTATTTATTACCTTTTTGAGTTTTATTATGAGAGAAGGAGTGTTATTTACTTGGATCATGTTCAAAAATATTTTTTTAATTCAGGTGTGTTAAAGGCACAGATTGTGTGCTGTCCTCCTATCCAAAAAATATGATCGTATTTCCTTTTATCTTACAGCCATAGATAACCCCACTGGCTTTGCCATTGACTGGATATCAGGGAACATGTTCATCTCCTCACAGGATGCAGACTACAGTTTTATCTCAGTTTGTAACTTAGAAGGAGAATATGTATCCATGGTTTTAGAAGAAAGGGAGGAAATTGTCCATGAAGAGAAAGATGATAACTCAGCTGATGCGACCACCACCACCACACCAATGCCAGTGGTGGGAAAGGAAGGATGGACACAATTTAGATCTCTGGCTGTGGATCCAGTGAGAGGGAAGTTGTTCTGGAGTGGAGTGAAGAATGGAGTGAACCGAGCTCATGTAGTGGAGATGGCCAACATGGATGGCAGTGGACGGAAAGTGCTTCACTTTCAGGGAGAAGGGCAGGAATTCACTGGGCCAACCAGTAAGTAACTGGGCTGAGTAAAATATGACCTAAGTGATGGTATTCATGAATGATGATATACAGGAGCAGAGAGAGTATCTTCTAGTGCCTTTTTCTCATGTAGATGGTTTTTGTAATCTTTTGCTTTGTCTTAATTATCAGTAGACTTGGCAGTTGTTTTTTTGTGTTGCATAGAATGAAGTAGTATTTAATTCTGTTATCATTCCATGAATTATTTTTCATTCTGGAAAGACCTAGTATATCAGTTGTCGCAGTCTACATTTTCAAACCTTGTCATGCATGCCATTACTGAGTTGTTGTAAGTTAATATGTCCCAATGGTTAACATGTCACTCTCCTAATCATCCTACTTTCCATTTTTGGGTACATGGGAAGTTAATTATTATTATTTCCTTCAATGACTTTCCTCATCAGACCATTGTGTCTTTAATAGGCTTAAGAAGGTTGCCTTTTCCCCTTATCAGAATTCTCAACATATTGGCTTTTTTTCATCGTTTCTTCATTATTTACTCTTCATTTGATATTCATCATTCTTCTTAAATACCTCTTTTAAAAATTCTCCAGTCTTGCCTCTTTATTGTCAAAGTTATTGTCCATGACTCACTGCAATGAAGGTGCTTTGTGTGAACCTTGCTTTTTATTTTGCTCACTGATGATGTGTGGAAAAACAAATTCTTTAGCTGTTTTCTTTTCAACCTTAATCTCTCCCATTTGGATGGTTTTTTCTTTTCTGCTGATATCGGGTGATGATAGAAACACGTTTCTCATTTTGGACCTCTACCATAATTTCAAATGTGTTGCATTGATGCCTATTGATTAACCTATTCAGCTAAAGAGCCAGTGATTCACCGGCAGTTCTAATTTGGCCCATATTTATGATTTGGCCTATGAATTGCTGAGCTAGTGCAATGTTTTCTTTTTAGCTTAACCCTTTACTAGTGACGTGCATTTTTTGTCACGCAACCAGTGACGTGCGGTCTCGGAGACCGCAATATATAAAATATTAATAAAATGTTGCTATGCCATTGTTATTAAATTATTTAATTTTTATGCCTTTCAGCACTTACTCTTAAACTTGTATTTAATTTTATAAATCACCAGTACCAACCAATTTTTGAGGGCAAATTATTATTTGGTACAAGGTTCAAAATTTGAATTAAAAACCACTAAATTATTATTAGGGTCTTTACATTTTTATATTCTGCCAGAGTTCAAAACAAGGCATTATATATTTGAGTAGGAATGATGAATAATTATACACAAATGGAATCATCTCATTTATTTCTTTTTTTGTTGCAAAATGCAGCTGATCAAAATTGCACTTTTTCACTAAATATCTCACATCTCCGTTTGAACACAGTCTTTGTGAATTTTTTTATGCCTTCTAAGCACACTGACTTTCTGTATTGGAAACATATGAATGAGGTTTTTCATTTTTGTATGATGGGCACAGTCTACATGTCATAGTCTTCTCCAGTGGTCTTCCAACAGTAGGTGGAGAATCTACTCGATACTTAATTGTACCTGTCTTGCGAGTCTAAAATTGGACATACTCCTTCTCAAGTGGATCATTTCTAGCTCTTCAGCCTTTGATTTAATAAAATTAAGTCTTCTCATAATGTTTTTGTCTTTCACAGACTCTTGAAACATGAAGGAGTTGACAAAGGAAATATCTAATATCCTGAAAAACACTGTCATTGGCCCATTGGCCACCACCTTGTCCTTTGGCTGGATGAGTAGCTACAAAAAATTTTATCCAATGTATCTACGCAACCCTTAGTAGCTTTATATCATGAAATTATTTCTGACTTCCCTGACTCTATGTCATCACTCTCCCTGTGGTGCAATGAGGAAACCAAACAAACAGGCCTATTTCTCTTCGGAACATGAGAAACTAGAGTCATGTTGGCTGAGAGTCCGTACAATGGAGAGCCCCCTATATGCCCTTGGGATGGTCCAAAATTACTAGGTCCTTCCCTTTTATTTTTTCTAATTGTGCCAATGTAATTTTGCTTTTTGCTTTTCTACCAGATCAATAGATGTAAACCGATTCTCATTTTTTTTAGTTTAGTTAAACCAATTAGTTTTTTCATTTACTATTAAATCAATTGGACACACTACTATAGGTTTATTAAATAAATTATAAATGTTTCTGTAATATTATTTACGAAAAATATTTTTCTAAATTTGTGTAGAAAGAAAATAAATAGGATTTTTAGGTCTGTCAAAAAAATAATCATTTAATAAACATGTAGTCAAAGTAGTTAAAATAATATTTGAAAGTTGGTTTAAATCACTCCATCGTAGTATTTAATCCTTTTATTACCAGCCCCTGTAAATAGACTGTGCAATAGCTGCTACACACATTTCCATAAACTTTGTAAGATTATTGATTTTACATTATTTTGAGTGCTTACTTTTAATTTATAAAGTATGTATTTTTTTCTCAATTTAACTATTTATTTGAGGTTTGGGAGGTTGGTGAAATCATTCATACTGTCCCTGATTTGAAGGAAGTAAAAAATTACAAATATGTGCCTATGTAATGTATGTCAGCCAGCCAGCAGTTTTCACACTATCAGAGGAGGGTGATAGATTGGCCCACAGGCAGTACATAAAAGGGTTAAATGACAATTTATTCTAGGGGAAGAAATTTTCTTTGACTCCTTGCACAATTTATTCTCTTGACCTAATTAATTAGTTAATACTTCGTCCTTCATATTTTTCCTAATGTTATGTATTCCAGGTCTCACTGTTGACATGACTGATCGTCGCCTTTACTGGGTGAATGGGATTTTGATCCAGTATTATGAATTTGATGGAGGATCATCTTCAGGTCCTGCAACTGTGAAAACAGTTCCTCTTCCACCATCAGCCCATCCATCTGCTGCAGTTGTGTACAATGGTCTTCTCTATTATGCGGATGGAAATGACTCAGCTATTCATTTGGCCAACAAGACCACTGGCGAAGGAGACAAAGTTCTCCGCAACAATACAGGAGGAGTACTGGCCCTTCGAGTGTATGATCCAGAGTTGCAATCTGGGACAAATCTGTGCTTTCCTCATGCTTCAAATGGTGGCAAGGGTGGTGGATGTTCTCATCTCTGCCTTCCAATCTCAAAACAAGAGAGGGTCTGCAAGTGTGCCACTGGATATCATAATGATCCTAATGATGAGACCAAATGCATTGGTAATTCATTTTGTATGATGAAAAATGCTTTCTTTTTGTCAGTGCTTTGAATGCCTTGTCTCAATAGAGTAATCAGGCTGAAGTTAAAATCACTTCTGTTTTTGTTGAATCTAAATTCTTCATTTTAAATGTTTAACTTACTGATTATATTATTTTTAGTGGAAGTTAGAAGTCTTCTTCTTAGGAATAATGAATTACACAATAGTTATGCATTGAATACGGAGATGAACATTACTAAGTTGGGGAATATATCATCATCTCAATGTTTGAATACATTTTTTTGTAGGAATTGAAGAGTTTTTATTTTATTCCATCAACTGGGAAATCAAAGGCCTGTCACTTGGAGAAGATAACACAACCCAAGTTTTGGCACCAATATCTAAGGTCTCAATGGCTACAAGTGTTGATTTTCATGCAGGTGAGTGATTAATCTGTAAACATTTTTATCATCATTGTATTATTTTGTTATGCTTAATTTAGAAGGAAGGAATAACTGAAATCACCATAGGAATATAAATCTTATCGGATTCGAGGGCAGTTATATTTTCTCTGTGTTACACTTTTCAAAACTTCTCATCTTGGTATTTAGAAGAGAATTTGTGCTAAGTGAGGGATACCTTTACATATTATTTTATCTCTTTGTTATTTAAATTCATATATCGTCATGTAAATAAGGTAGGCAATAAGTAGCAAAGTGAGTTTTGAGGAATTTAGTCAATAATCGTATCCTTCCACTTTGTCTTGAACCAAGGTTTCAATTTAGTTATAAATCATCATGTGTGTGGCATTATTTAATGTAAAATTGAACATGTTATTAATTTTTTATCTTTATTGTCCTTTATGGTAATTTGTTCTTTACCCATATATTTCAGTCCTGATAATGATTTATAATTAAATTGAAATGTTGGTACCAGACAACAAGTGGAAGGATAAGATTATTGACCAACATTCAAAAAAATCACTTTACTAAAATGGAAATAAATGTGGCCAACAAAAATATGGATTCAGTCTGTAATAAGGACTTTTTTCCATGAAGTTAATATTGACATGCACCTTACACCTATGAATGTAGAATACATATAATAATTTCCCAGCCCATAGGACACTTTCGCCTATAAGATGCTCTGGAATTTTAAAGGCTGGATTTTAAAAGAAAAAATTAATAATCAACATCTGTAAATGCTGACAATTAATAGGAAAAATATGACTAAAATTATTTAAAAAATGGAACTCTACTAGAGTTATGTATCTAGCATAGAATCTTAGAAGCAAATTAACAATGTGTCCTTTCAATCACTGCTGCAACACATTGTGTGGTGAAAGTATATAGCTGGATGGCCTCTGATGGCAATGCGAAATTGTATGAATGAGAACATAGGTCATTGCCACAGCATACAGTCCAATTTAAGGATGCATTTTTGAGGAAAAAATGTTCATCATATGAGCTGAGAAACATGGTCATTGTTTTACTCTTTGCACTCCAATTTCTTTTACCCCTTTAACTATATAGTTTTTGGAATTTAATCTTAAACATCCTCAATTTTAAAGATTAAGGCCTCACACACAATAAATTACATTAAATTTCAATAATCAGTTTTTTATTTAATTTTAGCTTTGTAATTGGTGGATGTCAACTTTATGTTAGATGCATTCTACATTATAGTATCTAGTTATAGATGTTCAACAATATTGAATTATAATTTATTAGTGATTTGTATGTGCTCTTATTCTTTTTTAGGACTTGATTATTTATATTGGGTTGACAGTGACCATGGGAGAGTGACAAGGATCCGAAGAGATGGTACTGGAAGGCAAACTGTAGTAGAGCATATTGAGTCTGTGGACAGCATTGCTGTGGACTGGGTTACTGGTAAGAATTATGATTCCTAAAAGAGTGAATCTGGAAAATATTAGGAGGAAAATGTAGTCCATGAGACATCATTATCAGTTTAAAAAATATTTTGTATTATTGTATTGTTCGAGTGAGGTGTCAATGGTATTTTTGGTTAAAAACTTACTTTTTTATTTTTCAGGTTTGGCTGTTGATTGGATTGGAGGTAAGAGTAATTTAATTTCATTGAAGTTGGAAGATTCTTTTTAAAAAAAAATTCACTTTAATAAATTAATCAAGTAAGATAAAGCTGATGTTGATGAAAATTTAATTTTAACTTAAATGGTTCAAGGAACATCTTCCTACATTTTTTTGGAAATAAATTCAGTTGTCAATAATCTTTTGTATTAAGGGGAAAACTATGACAAAAGGTGTCCAAATACCATATTTACTCGTGTAATCTGTGCACTTTTATTCTAAAATTCTTATTGTTTTTATCACATATTTTCCTCCTATAACTATTGCTTGTTTCTACAAATTTTCCATCAGTAAACATTGACATTGGGTGGTGCATCTCTAAATATTCCTTGATTGTGAAATATAACTAAAAGTCATCGTGTAACAAATTCTGAGTTTTCAATGATTACTTGAAGAAAGGGTGGATGAGAATCTCAACTGGGCAAAGCATATACAGAGAGTTCCCGGAGATAATAGTAGTGATATAATATTTCACGTGGCCATAGTTGGGATTAATGATTAACATTAATTGTTAAAAATGTGGTTAACTCTTTAATTTAATTGTTACTTTTTAGAAAAGTTAACTTTTAATCGTTAAAATTATGCATTAACTGATACAAAACTAACTTCAGTTAATTCTTTGAATTTGGGCGCAAAGGTTGACCAATGGACAAAGGGAAAAAAACTGTATCTAAGAATGCAATATAACTAGGTAGTTGTGCAAAAATGCAACGAATAGACCCAGACGAATACATCCAAACAAAAGCGGGGCTGAGGGGAGTGACTGAAAAAGTTTAGGAATGCACCCTCAGACGAGAAAACACGAAATCACCTGAAGACAATGTCCTGGAGGGCTCGTATGCCTTACTCAGTGACATCATGTCGTCTATACTACTTAGTTGAAGCCGAGAAAGAAGGGTCACCTAAAAACATATGATGGATAATGAGGGGGAGGGGTTCATTCATACCTGTTACAATGCGCCAGTCTACGTATGCCTTACTTGGTGACATTGTGTTGTCAATACATCAGCCCCCAGTGAATCGCGAGAAAAGGGATGCAGGCACACCCTCAGCATCTACTGTTACTATAAAACTAAGCCGTTTCGACTGCAATTTTACAATTGTGATGGGATACTTCACATCGCAATGTGAGGATTGATATCAAAAACTAACCTTAAAGCACTTTCTACCGCTCAGAACAATCTTTTGTGGCAAATTAAGATGCTCCATGGTTAGGCAGAAAGTCTTACATTCACGGCAACTTACAAATCCCAGAATCGGAGCCCCGCCTCAGAAAAATCACCGAATCCTTTCAGCAGACACTAGGAAACCTGACCAACAACACTGTGGACACTAAATGGAATGACAACAAAAATCCCCACTTCCAATATATTGAAACAAATGGATACAGTTGTAGGAAACCACAATGACAGTCTTCAGTGACAGTGTTTTCTTTTTTGTCAAAACAAAAAACCATCAAACCATCAATCTCTATTACCACAGCATTTAATTTGCCAAAGTAACTGAAAAAGTAACTATTAACATAAAGTATCAGTTACTTTTTCAGAAAAGTAACTTTTAACTTTAACTAGTTACTTTTCACAGAAATTAACTTTAACTTTGATCAGTTAATTTTTTTTGTAACTTTCCCAACTATACACTTGACATATCTGAAACAACATAATGTGGAGACTTCCAGTACCGTGTATACATATAGATTGCACATAAGACTTTGCACTCTAGTGCTGATATGTATTCAACACTGCATCTATATCATTTAAATTGTATTCTGTGACCTGCTGTAAGGGGGTTTTCTCTTGTAGTCTTTTCAAAATCTTGCTCAAAGTTGTTCTGGTATCACATATCTGTAGCATTGTTTGCAATAGATTACCTGCGAGCACATGCATTAGGAAAGCTGCTTTGTGAAGACATGGCTTAAGTTTTTGATATGTGGTGGCGAGAGTTGTACGCTCAGAGCTTGGGTAGGGAAAATGGTGCTTGATAAAACAAGGCTGTGCATGATGATGATATTAACACGTAACATAAATTCGTTAGAAATACCTATATATGCTTAGGATGTGCAAATAATTTTTGTTGATGAATATGCTTTCTAGCCATGATGGGCAGCAGCTGGCTTAAAAGCAAAAAATTGGTTTGTCATCAAAAATAATTTTTTTCCTTGTGATCCTGTCAAAAAATGGGGGTACACAATACATTAGGGTGCAAATTACACTAGTAAATTTGGTACTTATTGTGCATTGATATATTATGCAATGTTAGAATTATTATTATATATTATTGCACTATGCAGGAACATTTTGCTGGTTCTTTTGGCAATTATTTAGTCACAAATAACTATTGTATATCCTTACATTTACGTATTTTATATAATCTTATATTTTTTGATGTTATTTTGTATGAATTTTTGACTGTCAAGTCGCCCATTGACAGAAATGTGTGACTTGACAAGTCACACATTTCAGTCAAAGCTAGAGTGTTATTTTATTAAAAAATTACTATTATTTTTATGATACATAATATGAAGGAGGTTTATTTAGGAAACTTTCTGCATTTCAGGTAACATATATTGGACAGATCCAAAATTTGGAGTCATTGAAATGGCTCACTTGAATGGATCACATCGTTATGTAGTGGTAGCAGGTGGAGGAATGGAGAAACCCATGAGTGTTGTAGTTTCTCCTGTTGATGGACTTTTGTTTTGGAGTGATTGGGGTAAAGAAGTTGCTCCCAGAATAGAGAGTGCCTGCCTTGATGGTTCCAATCGCAGAATCCTGGTTAATGACTCTGTCAGTCATGTAAATGATCTTGCAATTGACTACAGGGTGAGAATATAGTAGTGATCACCTTTTATTCTCATGAAATATTTTTCATAGCATAGCATAAGATTAGCATTGCCTTTCATTCAATCTGTTTTTTATGTTATGTATTAGGACTTAAGAAGTTCATAAAAATATTTACAATAAATTTTAATGATCTTTTCCATGTTTTTAAAAATATCTTTCCCTCTTTGAATCCAATGGCATTGTATTTTTTTGCATACTTAAAGGATCACAAACTGTATTGGTGTGACTCACATATGGATTCTATTGAAAGAATGAACTTTGATGGCTCATCTAGAGAAAAACTTCTTCATCGGACAAATTTAGAAATTCCGTATGCCCTCACAATCCACAATGACCACATATTCTGGATTGATGTGTAAGTTGTTGCCAAAGTTTATAGTATTTACTTTTTGTGTTCATCCATTTTGAGCTAATGAGAATGAATGTTATCGCTTTCAGAACCCATTTATCAGGAAGTATCAAAGAAGCTCCACTTTCCAATTTGTCAGACTTCAAAGTTCTAAGGCGAGACCTTGGCGACTCTCTTAAAGATGTTCAGGTTAGTGAAGAGTGTTTTGATTCTTGGGCAATATGTGACTCTATACCCCCTTTCACCTCGTACCCATTCCTTTCACCTTACTCTACTAATATATATGATACCTCTCTTAAACTCTTCCATCCCTCATGCTCTTCAGAATTCCTATTCATTTTCCCCCTCTCCTTGCCCATTATTCTCCCCTCAGTCACAACTTTTCAGGAGTCCATTTCCTTTCAATAGATCCCCAGCTTCCACCTCCTCTTAAAAGTTTTCTATAAATTCCTCCCCTTGCCCACCACGCCTAGCATTTTCTGGTTTTTCTTCCTCTATACTCAGGTTTTCCTCTCCCATCTTCCTTAAAAACAGCCCAAATCTACCAAGCATACGTATCTAGTAAAATCCAGTTATAGCGCACCTCACTTAATCACACTTTCAGTTATACTGCAGGTTTCACCATGTCCCCCAAAATTATTACATTGATTATTTCTTTGTGAATTGTTGGTAACTTTGTAGTGAATTTTTTTATCAATATGCCTACCAATATGTCTTAACTGTGCTACTTCAAGTGATAACATCAATGCGGTTGGTGACATATTTAATGTGTAATTGGTTACGAAAGAGAGGCAAGCATGAGAATGCAAGTACACTGTTTCATAATCATATTAACAACTTAGCAGTGCAACAAGAAGCTTGACATACTTGAACCCTCAAAATAAATTAGCAAGAAAAATGTTATATGGAATACTTCATACATTGTTTTGAATTTCTGCTAAAATATTTGGGAGGGTAGCAGCAACTTTTCCAAAAAGAGTCATTTGGTCCTACTTTAGTTTTTGCAGTTTTCCATGGTACACATGAAAATTGTAAATCATTAGGATCGAAGTCAGTGACATTGTGAGCACAATGAATACATTTTAGGAAGGATAAGAAGCAATTCCTTTGCGTGGCATTCCTCACTATTTCTTTGTGCATATCAACATTTTGGTCCCTGTAGTGACAACATGAAGGGATGAAATTGTAGCCACTGAAAACAAGAATTTTTACTAAGCATTTGAGTTCCTCTACTATGATTGGAGATCACTTACATTCTTCTCATCATCATCATTCTGTAAAACTAAATCTGTAAAACTATTATTTAGAGTGCATTTAAAAGAAACATTATAAGTTCATTTTCATTAATATTTGAATTATTTACCAAAATATAAGATCATATTGATGGTGATACATTGTATCACCCTCTGGATATATTATAATCCCCCTTATTTGGTATTGTTACTTGTTGACGATTTTCCCGCTCACTTCAGAAGGTGATGAGTCAGCCTGGACCCCAGGTATTTTGGAAGACTTTCCCTCGGGTGGTGGACAAAAGAATCTATTTTGTGCCGAGATGAGTTTTACGCCATGGTCAAGGTTGAAGTTTCAAGGACAATTCTCGATTTGGACCACCTCCCGTATCAATCTAGCGAGATTCCTTTGCGATTACCCGTGCCTACTCCGCTAAAATTTATATACGAGGCATGTTCGGAAAGTAAGTATACTAGATTTTTATCATCATCACAAGTCATCAATCCTCAGATTGGTTTGACACAGCCCTCCACTGAGTTCTTCTACCGGCCAATCTCTTCATATTTACATAATTCTTCTCTTTCACATCCTTTATCACTTGTTCCATATATGTATGTGCCTTGCATGAGGCCTGCCTTTGCCATTCTTCCCTTCCACTTGTCCCTCGACGATTGTCTTCATCAGGCCATCATGTCTCATGATGTGGCCTATCAAGTTGTCTCATCTTCTTCCTAGGGTATTCAGCAGACTTCTCTTTTCTACTACTCTTCTTAGGACTTCCTCGTTACTTACTCGGCCGATCCATTTAATCTTCAGCATTCTTCTGTAGCACTACATTTCGAATGCTTCCACCCTTTTCTTCTCCACTGCTCTCATCGTCCATGCCTCACCGCCGTAAAGAAACATGCTCCAGATGTATGTTCTGATAAACTGTTTCCTTACTTCTACGCTTGTATTTCCAGCTGTAAGTAGATTCTTTTTTTGATGGAATGCCCTCTTTGCCTGGGCTATTCTACTAACTATTTCTTTCTTGCTTCATCCATCGTTGGTTACACAGCTTCCTAGGTAACAGAACTCTTTCACCTCTTCCAGCTTTTATTTTCCTAGTTTGACATTGGTTTTGGCCTCTTCTTTCTTGCTGCACACCAATATCTTAGTCTTCTTCTTATTTATCTACAGCTGATATCTGGCCATTGTCCTTTCCATGGCTACTAGAATCTTGTTCAGATCCCTCTCTCTCTCTGATATAAGTGTTATGTCATCAGCAAATCGCAGCATGCTTATTTTTTCTCCGTGGATGGTCACTCCAGAAGACTCTTTGATTTCATTGATGGCTCTCTCTATGTAAGCATTAAGAATTACGGGAGACAGTGCACAGCATTGTCTAACTCCTTTCCTTATTCTTGCCTCTTCACAGCTGGGTCCAGATTTAATCACAGCTGCTTAGTTTTTGTACAGACTGTTTATATTTCTTTGGTCATTGTCGGACACTCAAATTCCCTTCTAAATACCAAGCATTGAATCCCAAACCACGTTGTCAAAGGCCTTCTCTAAATCCACAAATGCAATGAACGTCGGTTTGTTCTTCTCCATTCTCTTCTCTATAAGTAGCCTAAGGGACAATATTGCTTCCCTTGTACCCTTACTTTTTCTGAATCCAAATTGATCTTCATCCAGGAACTCCTCTGCTTTTCGTTCTATTCTTCTGTAGATGATCCTGGTCAGTATCTTCGATGCATGTGCCGTCAGGCTTATAGTCCTAAAATTTCCACATTTCTCAGCTCTATTCTTCTTGGGAATAGGAATGATGACATATTTCTCGAAGTCCCTTGGAATTTCTCCTGTTGACTACAATTCGCAGATGGTTTTGTAAAGATGAGTTAATGTCTTCTCTCCTGCTTTTTAATTAGTTCTGCAGGGACAACATCAATACCAGAAGCCTTGTTCATCCAGAAGCCCCTACTGCAGCGTCAAATTCCGATCTTAATATTGCTGCTCCCATATCATCCTTTTCCACTTCGCTTTCCTCTTCAATAGCTTTTGTGCTGAGATTGTTTCCGTTGTATAACTCTTCCAGATATTCTTTCCATCTTTTCACTTTGTCCTTGTTTTCAATCAAAATTTCTCCATTCTTGTCCCTTATGGAATTGCATCTTGCCCTCCTCATCTGAAGTTCTTTGAAGAGGTTCCTCTCTATCCTGTAGGCAGCTTCCACCTTTCCAAGTGCAAGGTTGCTTTGTACATCTTCGCATAGATTCTTCATCCACATCTCTCTAGCTTTCCTTGCTTTGCGACTTATTTCGTTCCTTTTCTTTTGTGGCAAAGCTGCCCTTCTTCAGTTTCCACATTCTTGTACTTTCTTCTTTCTTCAATCAGGTCTAAGACTTCTTCTGTGATCCATGGCTTCTTCTTGGCAACTTTTCTTCTTCCAAGAGCTTCCGTGGCTTCCTGTAGTCCATATTTAATGTTTTCCCAACACTCTTTCACTGATTTCTCATTCAGGTTCTCTCCTATGTTTCTTCTCCTCCTAGGTTTCCCACTATTTTTTAAAATGCCAGCTGATGTTGAGCCTCATTTAGTTTTTCTACTTGCCATATATTTTTCTTTGTTTTCTTCAATTTCTTGAACTTTAGACAACTTTACATTTCATCATCAATAAATTATGGTCACTGTTGATGTCTGCCCCAGGGTAACTTTTACAATCCTTCACTTGGTTTCTAAATCTCTGCTTCACTAAAATGTAGTCCATTTGACATCTTGTTCTGTCTCCTGGCATTTTCCATGTGTATCTTCTTCGGTTGTGATTTTTAAACAACTTATGTTGGCGACCACTAACTTATGTTGTGTGCAGAACTCCATCAGTCTTTCTCCTCTTTCTTTTCAGATTCCCAATCTGTATTTTCCAGTTATTCTTCCATCTTGACATTCGCGGTCGATAGCGTTCCAGTCTCCTAAAATAATTAGGTTTTCTTCTCCTCTTACCTGTTTTTTAACTTCCGTGATATCTTCGTAGACGTCTTCCACTTCTTCATCTTCACATTCCATCGTAAGCATGTAAACCTGTACCACCACGGTATCTACAGGTTTGGTTTCGATCTTCACCATTATTATCCTTTCATTGTACTGCAGGAACCTCTTCACTTGCATCCTGATTTTGCAGATTCCTGATATGTCGAGGTCCATTCTTCGCAATTCCACCTTCAGGTTCTCCAGTCTTCCACAGGTCCAAAGGGATCTCACGTTCCATGTTCCTACCCTAAAAAGTTTATCACATTTGACTGATGTACTCTCTCGGGTAGTCCCCGCCCGGAGATCCGAATGGGGGACTATTTTACCTCTGGAATATTTTATTTGAGAGGGTTCCATCGCGTCTTGATAAGAAAGAAATGAGTGGAGTAGCTGCGACTCCTCAGGATATTAAGGTGGTGGTTTCCCCTTGCCTTCCACATCGCAGTACTACAGCCGTTAAAGTAAATTTTACCTCGCCTGTAGTGAAATGAGTATCGCTGTACTGACCACTGTGATCTCCTCCTCCTCACATATGAAGGAGAGCTGCTGCCCTCTCCTCTGGGTGATGAGAAGCATAATTATTGACGGCCTCCCATCGCCAAGTCATGGCATCTTCACAGGTTCTGTATTATTTACTTACCCTACCTTACCCAGGGATAGACCAATACCCCCTCGGAATGCCGTCGCTTTTTGTCCATGACTGCTTATTCGACAAGTTAACTTGCTTATCTCACAGCTAACCTCTATATATAGAGGTCGACCCACCATCCACAACCTGGTGGATGCACTCGGTGGCTTTAAGCTCAGCCGCGAGTACATTCTTCTATCCCATATTTACCTGGGTTTCTATCTGCAAAAGCTCCATACTTTATCATTAAAAAATTCTTCAAATATTTTTTCGTAGTCTTATTTTTGAAGTTTGAATAGTTTGGCTTGGGAAACGAATTTGTTTGGTTTTCAAAAAACCCTTTAATCCAAGATGCTGTCAGTTCTTTTTTTTTAATTTGTTTTTTTACAGCCACAAGGCATTTTAATCAGGGAAATCAGTATCACTATCACAATAATTTGATGTTGATGACTCATCCATAGATTCCATGATATCATCATCGTCATTGGTGCCCCCTATCCTTTTATTCCCAATAATTATTTATGCGGTGGATAATATACGCTTTCCTGTTAAATGCCGGATGTCCTAAACCTCATTCTGGACTCTTCATTGGTGAGGGCATTCAGCTCAGGTGGCTTCTCATCATTGTATTGCCTTTGAGTGGGTGAGCAAAAAGTGTTTCTAGATTGTCATGAAAAAAATAACATGGCATGGAGTTAAAAAGGTCTTCAGAATAAACTAAATTGATGGAAGAGAACAAGCTATACAAACTAGAAAAATAATCACAAATGCAAACACCCATCAAGGCTATTTAAATGTTTTCATTCAGTCATTGTATCAAAAATTTGATCACCTTCAATTTCCAAGACTTACATAAATGCTCACTTTTTATACTTTTACCATTTAAACTAGATTACAAATGCATTGTTCAAAAGTACTAAATAAAGTTAATGCAATGTTTCCACAATTTTAGCTCCGCAACAAAATACTTACCCAATCGCTTTCACAGACAATGAATTTTATCATTTTTATGTTTGATTTATTAACATGTAAATTGACATAAAAATTCTAATAATGTATCTATTGTATTCCTCCATGTTCTGTTGCTGTTTTTTTCCACCTTTCCTTTGCTTTATTACTTACTGACCTAAGTTTGTTGTTTGCCATCCTGTGCATGTCTGTATTTATAGTCTTTGATTTTTACTCTCTCTTCCATAATTTTAGCCATCTTTGCTTTAATCCAAGACTTTCAAACCCTTCTTGCAATTACTAATGCTACTTTCCTTTCTGCCGCTCTCCATATCCCATTATCAAGGTTTTTCCTACTCTATTCCATAGTTGTGATGCTTATTCCTTGCTCAAAAAAGTGCGTAATGCGCAGTCAGTCTTTTAATGTAACCTTCATTTTTGTTCTCACTTAAGCCTTGATTTTCCATTTCTGTATCCCTCTTTCTCTCTAAACCTTATTGTAAACAGTATTTTAATGCTAACTTAATGTTTTCGTTTAATACCATCCAAAATTTTAATGTTAAAATTAAAAGATTTATTATGTTAAATATCTTCATTTTTTCCTAGGTGTTTTCAAAATCTAGACAAATTGGAACCAATCCATGTGCCATTTCGAATGGTGGTTGCCAGGAGTTGTGTCTCTTCAATGGATCTCATCCAGTGTGTGCCTGTGCCCATGGGAAGGTTGCAGCTGATGGGAAGACATGTGAAGGTGATCTCTACTGTGCATCCCTTAATTAGTTGTGCTGATAGTTATTTTCTTTATGTGATAAATTCTTTTAATGATATCTCCTCTTAATACTTATTTTTACTCTCTCTTGAATTACAGAATATGATGCTTTCTTGATGTATTCACGTGTCATGGGAATAGATAGTATTCATATGTTCGATGAAATGAACATGAATGCACCATTTCCAAGTATTCAGTCCAAGGATTTTATGAGAAATGCTATTGGCCTATCTTTTGATTACAGTACCAAAAGAATATTTTACTCTGATATTCAGCGTGGGAGTATCAACAGTGTATATTTTAATGGAACTGGACACTCAGTTGTAGTGGGAAGTAAGTTGTTTTTCATTTGTTCTCTATGGTACAATGTACTTCTATTACATATTATCTCTTCCCTTTCAATTCCTGGAAGTCTATTCTTCTATTCTTACCAACACAATTAAATTTGTGAATTCAAGAATTGCAAACTAGTCATGAGATTCCTTAACAGATTTACCCGCTTACATGCACAATAGCACAATATCCACGTAGTAAAAATCATTTACCTTGACCAGGATTCAAACCTGGATTTTCCAAATTGTCACTAAGTGCTTTAGCTAGTCAAGCTACCGAGGCATACTTTTTACCTGTGGATTTTTAGAGGTTAGAAAGGAGCCAAATGTTGTGACAAACTTCCATATGCACACAATGTTACAAAGCAGCCATAATTGTGTTCACTGCACTGCCATCCACAGGGTGAAATCCTACAGTAAATGCTAAGCTGCTTATTTATAACAAATTCAAGAATTGATAACCACAAAAAACCTTAACGGAGTAACCTGCTGATTCTTATTGCTTCAAATGTGATCCAAATCCAGTTGGAAATTGTGTGAAATAGTACTAAGTATATTTATTTCCATCTTATGTATAGTCCACAAAGTGCCGTTGCATTCCACCCAAGCTATACCAGTCCTCAGTTGAGAGCCATGTAAAGAGAACTCAGTACTTAGAAGTACAGTATCCCATCCTTGGTGTGAGGCATTTAACTTTAAATCCCTCACCACCGTATATTATAAGTAGGCTAATGCAAATAGATACCAGGTTGCTCTCCACCCTTGTTCTGTTATCATAGTCCTGCCAAGACCTTGATCCTTAATAGCTCAAATGATCTTAGTCTCCCAAATAACAACCAATTAGAATTATCTCATCATACTGTTTATACTGTCTATACTGAAAAAAGGGTCCTGTGATATGGTCAGTTGTAGAATGTTGTTTTTGTTTTTAAATGCACGTATTCAAGTTTAATAAATGCTAGAGGAGAAAAAGTCCTGTTAGATTTTATGAAGTCTGTTTATGTGAATTTTGGTGTGATTAATGTTTTTCATGCTTGATCACTAATATTTTAATTGACTTCCCCTTTTGTTCTCAATTTCAGAGCAAGGGTCTGTTGAAGGTCTTGCCTTTGAATCAGTGAGCAGGGTCCTCTACTGGACTTGCAATAATGATGCTACTATAAGTAGCTTGCCTATTGATAATGGAACAGAAGCTAATGTAAAAACCATCATCAAATTAGAGACTAATGATAAACCAAGAGGTATTGCTGTTGATGGGTGTCAATGGTAAGTACTTCATGCCTCAGCATTATATTTGATCACATATTGAGATGTAGAGAGAGTAACAGAAAATGGTCTTCATTTTCATTGAACTCTTAATTACATGACTGTTATGTGGGATATTTTTTTCTTTTTACTATTCCAAGAATCTTATTTGCTTCTTTTTAATCTTTCAGGAGGATATATTGGACCAACTGGAATTCACACAATCCCTCAATTCAGAGAGCTCTCTGGGATGGAACCAAAATTGAATCTATTATCGTTACAGATATAAGGATGCCTAATGCATTGGCTTTGGATCATAAGGCACAGAAAATTTATTGGGGTGATGCAAGGCTAGACAAGATAGAACGCACTGAATATGATGGTACAAGTCGAGTGGTGAGAGCATTTTTCATTGATTTTATATTGCAATCATAATATTATATATATACAACTACCTTGATACTTGATGTTTTACACTTAAAATTTTTGTGACATTTCTTTTCAATTGCTGTTGGGATAGCATATCCTTACAGGTCTTGAATATTTCATTGACCTTTTTTATGATTTTTTCTAAGTCATTTACCGTATTAACTCGTGTAAGCCGTAAACTAGCATATTACTTGTGTATCCTGCGCACCCCTACTTTGGGCAGGCTCATGAGGAAAAAAATTATTTCTATCAAAAAATTATTTTTTTTTTGCCCTTGAGTTCTTTGATAGAAATGCTGTGCCTAAATTATGAGTACATCTTTCTCATTAGTTGATTAAATTCCGTGTTAATATCGTCACGATTGTCATTGCGTCGTGCATCCATGCACGGCCTCTTTTACTGTGCATCTTTTTCTCGTAGCATTTCATGGTAATCACAGTTGCATACGATCACATCATCCAGCTATAAAAATGGAATCTGTTCAAAATAACATCCAACTGAAATAATTGCAGAAATATATAAAATTTCAACCCATGATTACTCTATTATTATGGAAATCTGTTGGTATATCAACAAATAAAAGCAGAATGCCATCCGTAACTGATAGTGGTGGTCTCTGCTCTTTGCGCAGTAGCTGTGGACTGGGACAATTTAACAACACCGGAAAGTCTTGGGAACACACGGAAAAAACTAAGATCAATGTAATAACAATTATAATTCATATAAAACTAAAGAAAAACACATTCGCAGAAATAGAATCATAAAGCACTAATGAATATTCGTATCATAACAGTTCTCATTTTTAGTTTTCATCACTGCTAGATTCAGATACACCATATTTCATTCCTGCTGCTCGATTTCCTATTTTTTCGGCATTGCTTATAATACACAATTTTGTACTCACAGGAAATGATTGCAATTTCACATCAAAATTCATTTTTAGGGTGATAATTTCAAATTATTTTAAAATGCTAAATGATCGATTCGAACTCGCTTACTACTCTCACACACGGAGCGGAAGCACGGATAGTAAGAAGGTATAATCTCTCGAGCGTACGACTCTTGGCACTGTGTAACAAATTCTTTTCATGTCTTTGCAATGTAGCTTTAATGTGTACTCAAAAGGAGCTACATATCTATTGTGCAAAAATGTTGCTACATATACGTGATAACGAAACAAACTCCTCTTATGATTTTGAAAAGACATAAGGACGCCATCCCCCTTGCGGCAGCTTACAGGATACATTATAGATTTAAACACATATCAGTGCTACAATGTGTTATCCTACATACGATCTATACACGATAAATCAATTGCTTTGTCCAGTGGTGTTTCTGATCTAGCGTTTCTTCAAGTACCGTTATACACTCAGGCTTTGTTAAACATGGATTTTTATTACTGATTACTTCGAAATTTCAGAATTATTTACAATGTACTATTTACTACTAAACCATATTTACCAATTAACGTCAATATGTTCACAAAATGTGAAACGTATGAGAAAGAGCAACAGGAATTTGAGGAAAAATGGTGTGCAGCTTGCACGAAAATCTGGAGGATTCGTGTAAGCCGCAGACCCCCATTTTTTCACCGGCGTTTTGGGAAAAAAGGTGCATGGCTTACATGAGTAAATACAGTAGTACTTCTGTAAAATAATTTAATATATCACCTAGAGATGTGCGAGTACTATTTGGGAATACTCAAATACCTTGCATACTAGAAAATATTCCATGTTTGAGATCTCGAATAATAATGGTAAAAGATAAAGTTTGAATATCATGCCATACCATATTTGGCGTCCTTACAGCACTATATTTTGCATGCTGATGAACTAAATCATATGCGCCATGAGAGGAGGGAGGAGAACAGACATACAGTAGAGCGCCTATTATCTGTGGTAATGGAGGGGGAAGCCCAATTGGATAATTGAAAGTGACGGATAATCCATTCATGATCATTTTCCTAGTAGATTTGACCTCGGTTTCACTGCCAATCTTTCTCTGCGTCTTGTGGTACCAAATGGTATGAAATAGGTACCAAATAGATTGAAATATTGGTAGAAGCATTTTGTTAGCTGTGTGTACGAATAAGCTCATATGTTCTTAGTCCTAAATGTAAGTTAATGGCAATCTTACTTAATTATATTCAAGCGGTGGTGGCATTCACCCTGATTAAATTGGAAATACCTAGCTTTTAGTCATGATAAACCTCAAAATTGTCTTTTACCTATGGATCTTTTGCATTATGACACCCGCACATCCATGCCCCCAGGTAGTGAGTAACCCTCCCAGGTGGAATTTGGGAGCTGGGTGACTTGAGAATTTATATGCTAGAATTTAATCCCGCTGCCACCAATGTGGCATATGTAGAAAATATTAACAATAAAATCAGTATTCTAAGGTAGTTTTTGCATGTAATGTAATAATGCAACAATTGAAGAAATGTTCAGATTTTTAGCTATAGTAATAATTATGGACTAATTTCACACTTCTTCTAATACACCCCATAATATATTTTGTGTCTTTGGTTCCATTTTGTGCATTGTTGTAAGAAGCTAGTCATATTTACCATTGCTTTTCAGGTTCTAGCTAAAGTGTCCCCTCAACATCCATTTGACATAGCTGTGTATGGTGATTTCATTTTCTGGACTGATTGGGTGCTACATGCTGTAATCAGAGCTAACAAATACACTGGTGAAGATGTGGTTTGGCTGAGAAGAGAAATAGCAAGGCCAATGGGAATAATTGCTGTTGCCAATGACACTGACAACTGTAAGTTTTTCAAAGCTATTTTTTCCCATGATAGAGATGATGTCACACATAGCAGAGTTTAAGAGTTAAGGTTAAGATTGTTCAATTAATGCTTTCAGTGGTGACTGATGATAACTGTCATCTGCTGGATTATATCCGGTGGCAGCTGATGACAGTAGGGTAATTTTCTCCGTCAAAGAAAACAATTCATTAATTGTGATTCGTGCCCTGCCAAAAAATTATTATTTATATGCAAGTAATTTGGATTGAGAAATCCCAGTTTACTAGAATATTAAATTTTAATTTTAAGTTCATTTGAGAAAGCTCAGAAATGGCTGGAGAGAGCAGCCTAGTTACTGATGTAACAGTTTCATAGCTTATGTTGCAAGGCATAGGGAATATTCATCTTCTGAACTTACCATTGTATTTTCAGAGTCACAAAGCTCTGGAGAAAGTGTATTATAATCGCCTATGAATATTACACAGTACGGAAAGTCTTCTCTGCTGAATATGGTATTAGTAGTGATTGTATAGGTTCTTATTTTTCCTGCTAATGGAGCCCTCGCCTACCAATTTGCACAACTATGGGCCAAGTTCACATCCACTTAGTAAAATGAATACTAACTGTTTTTCAATTTATAAACTGAATATATGATTTTAAATCAAGTAAATAAAAGTAAAGTGTGATAAATTAACTGAACAAATATGTCTCTGATACTTTTGTTAATAAGCTTTCACAGAGTGCACTGTCTGCTCAGTAGGCTATACAACACCACCTAGCGGTAGGTAAAGGAAAGAGTGTACGTCACTTGTGTAATTGATCGACATGCAATTGTTTGCTGTAATTTTTTTTTGCAGCATTGAAAATTTTCACTTTTTAATCGATGAGAAAAAATACTTAGTCAATTTAAAATCTAACTGCTTAAAATGTGTACTCCAGAGAGTATAAGCGTTTGATCAAGACAGTAAAAAAAAAGTAGGAAGCTACAATAGCTCCCTATCGTAGTCCAATCTCTGATTCTATTTCTTAGATCATTTCTCAGTTATGCCATCTATTAGTACATCTTTTGTATCTGTCAGTCATTTTATAAACCTCACTACATGAGTGAATCTAGCACCTCCCTTGTTTTGTTTCTGTGCTACAGCTGTTTTTCCCAATTATTAGTACAAGCATTTTTTTATAAATTCAATATTTATTTCATATTATATTTCAAATTTTGCATTCTCATCAACAATTACGATATTATTGTGGTACTTAAAATATATTTTGATGCATTTTCATTTTTTTTATCAACTTGATGCAAAAAGGGGAGGGGGGAAACTTCCTTTTACCCTGACTTCAACACAAGTTGTTGTTTACCTCCATTTTTATTAAAATATTTTCCATCTTCTTATTTTTTTATCCCTATTATTTAAGACTGATCTTCCATTCCTTGGTAGTGTAAATCATAAGTCAAGAAGAAGTTTTCTTGGGACATTCCGAGAAAACTTCTTGAAGCAGATATGCCAGGAAAGCACCAATTCCTACATAAGTTAATAGTTTATTATTATTATTAGTATAAGCATTTTTTTATAAATTAAATATTTATTTCATATTATATTTCAAATTTTGCATTCTTATCAACAATTACGATATTATTGTGGTAAATCATAAGTCAAGAAGAAGTTTTCTCGGGACATTCTGAGAAAACTACTTGAAGCAGATATGCCAGGAAAGCACCAATTCCTACATAAGTTAATAGTTTCACTCACGTGTTCAACTACTGTTATGCCCTTCTTTAACACGTAAGTGGATAACAGGAGAAAAGTGTAAATTGCAGGAAAGGGTGAGTTTAGGGGTATGTATAATTTTCTGAAAGTTATGCATGAAATACATAATAACCATGCTTCTCGATTTAACCTATCCAATGTCTAGTCTTCATTAAATGATAAGTTTACAAAATTTTATTATAGTTACAACAAAATCTCTTTGATAATATCAAAATCTCTCACTTAAAGAGTAGGGAGATACCCACTAGGTTACACAATGGTTAGGCAAAGATTTAGGAACAAGGTAAAATATTTGTGCAGTAAAATGAATGGAACATCAGGAATTATTTAACAGATGTATGAGAGAAGATGCAAAAGGGTGAACAATTGAGAGGGAGTGGGAAAAAATGAATATGGATAAGAAGAACAGCAGAGAAAACTATAGGTGCAGTAGACATGAAAAACATTGGGTATAGTGATGGAGGAAAATGGGGAATGACTGAAATGAAAAACCAGTTCAACAGAGAGCTATGCAAAAGAAAATTTAAGGAAATAAACAATGGACATAGAAAGGAAATAGAGAGAGTGAGAGGAAGGTTTTGGAAAGGGCAATGAGAGGAAAAAAAGAGGCTCCAGATAGAAGAAGAAATAAGTTCCCTGTACAGATATGTGATACGTCATCAAAAAATGGAAAATGATACCATACATGAGTGGTAAGTCAAGAGAGCTACTGAATGAACCTCATATGCATCTCATGCAAATACTAAAGTTCATTTAATCTTACATGTGTGAAGGCTGAAGTTAGATTCATTGGTGGAGAATAATGAGAAGATGGAGAAAAAATGATGGAGAAGAGAGTGAATGCATTTATAGAGGATAATCAGGTTGAATTTTGCAAAAGATGGGTGACTTGGTTTGCAAATTCAGTGATGACAAAAATGGCAGAAAGGAACCTAAAATTTAATCTGGATATGCTTGTGTATTAAGTCAGTTTCAAAAAGGTGTTTGATGCCGTGAGGTGGGAAAAGTTAATGTAAATATTTCATAAGCTAAGAGTAGATCGGAGAGGCAGACTGATACAAAATTTATGCATGGTCCAGAATGCATAGGTGAGAGTTGCTAATGGAGAATCAGGTCGGGTGATAAAGTTAATCAATGTTAGTGGACAGAACTGTCCACTATCATTGATACATTTTAACACATATTCAAATGAAATGGTGAGAGAGACGTGGTATGAGCATGATGCACATGTAAAGGTCGTAGTAAAGTTGAAACATTGGCAATGTTTGCTGATAATCAAGGGCTAGTCAGCCATTGGATTACAAAAATTACTATGTGCCCTGCAACATAAAATAAGTAATGTTGTTTTCTTTAGGTCAGCACTCCTAGCCTATGAAATAACATATTGTGGATGACACTTGCTAAATAAATCTTATGCCTTGTGAATTTATTAACTTGGATTACCAGTTGTTAAATTAATAATCATTTTGATTATTGCTCAAATCTGTGTAGTAATGTATTTTTTATTCTTCAGGTGCTGGTAATCCATGCCTTGTTGGCAATGGAGGATGCGAAGATGCATGCAAATTGGATGCTTTGGGAGCTGTTGTCTGCTCATGCTTCTCTGGGCGTCAATTGGTGGTTCATGGAGAGTCAGCTGGTACCAAGTGTGTTGGGAAGCCTGCCAACTGCTCAGAAGAAGCATTTCATTGCAATGGTGGAGGCTGCATTCCTTACTGGTTTTCATGTGACGGTGTTCCCCATTGTCATGACCACTCTGATGAAGATCCTGCTTTTTGCGGTAATAGCAATGATCATCATATTCTTTGAGGGATTGTATTAGAATTAGACTTGTACCGATACCATTTTTTCTGAAACCAAACCGATACCTCTTTACCAGTGGCCGATACTGATAGTATTATTTGCCGACATCTTACTTATTTTTCTAAAAAAATTTGATTAGTGCTTTCCTTCTTGTGAAGTCAACTCAGTAATCATAAGTGTTATAAAAGAGCACCTAATTATTGAGAGAAATGACATTGTGACAACAGTTTTATTTTGCTACTCTTACAATTATCACTGGAATTAGATTTCAGATTCTAAGCCCTCTTGCATTTGTAAATACTGAAAATTCTTATTAAGAAACAAGCTGACCCGGCCACGCGTTGCTGTGGCTCAATCTGGTTAAATGGAAAGAGCACGTTTAAAGTATTTTTAATTTCACAATTCTTATGGGTATACAATATATCTCAGCTGATCGATTGTTTTGCAGCTGGACACGCATATTTGTATATAATTTTAACGTCTTTACATGTCGTCACAAAGTAAAATATTTCAGGCAAGCATTTATTTCATCCGCTAGTGTCAATCGAGGAATTACAGGTAATGTTTGCCTGAAATGTCGTGCAAGCAATATTAATGCGTTCTCAAATGGTCTCAGGATTCAACGGAAGTCTTGCAATGATCGATCCAGAGCCTCGAGCGATGCTTTGTGCACCATTTTGCATTCATCCCAAGCAATAAGTTGGTATTTCTGAAATATTTGTCCCATGCCGGATGATTTGAATATGTTGCACGTGAGTGTTTCAATGAATTGCTAGTTCAATGGGATGCACATCCCGTCTCCAGTGTCGATATTGTATTTTCGATATTGTACAAACCTTCATGGAGTGAACAAAACAACTAACCAAAGCTTCATGGAAATTGGATGAATGTTGTGGTAATGCATGAAGTTATCGATATTGTATCGATACAGTATCGATATTGTAATGATACTTTATAAAACGTTGATAAAAAACACCTAAATAATTTCACCTCAATTTTGTATCAACAATGTATCGATGTATCCATATTTTATCTATATTATATCGATACAGTATCGACATTGAATTATCGATTTTGTAGAAACCTTCGCGGAGCGTACTCAATAACTTTCCAAAGTTTCATGGCGATCCGATGAATGGTGTAGTAATGCATAAAGGACAAACACATTATATACATTTGATACAGTATCGATATTGCAACGATACATTTCTTTTAAAAAACTAAATAATTTCACCTCAATTTTGTATCAATAATGTATCAATTTATCGATACTTTAGCGATATTATATCGAAAAAGTATCGATATTGAAATATCGATTTCGTAGTCCTCTTTTCGGGAATGTACTCAACAACTTCCCAAAGTTTCATGGCGATCCGATGAATAGTGTAGTAATGCATAAAGGACATACACACACACATACACACACACACACACATACATTCATTTTTATATATAGAGATAAGAGCTGCTGAACATGCTCAGAAGCTCATATTTGAATGTATTGCTTATTGACATATTATTGACACGGCTGCTGAACATACAATTTTGATTTATCAGTTATGGTTTAAATTTTTGGCGAAACTAATAAAATTATGGAACAAACATTAGAAAAAAGTAGCTTGGTCAGTTGTGCATTTGGGAAAATGGTCGACAGTTTTTGGCTTTTTGCATTTTTTGGATCAGGTACGGTGCTTTTTGATCTAATGGTTAGTTGGTAAATTAAGTAGGGATATGAATTACTGCAAAAACTTTCCCCTTCTCTCTGGATTTTTACTCAGACTCTCCAGATGAAAATACTTCCGCTACCACACCAACCCGATTCCTAGAAAATTGTTGACAATAGGTTTCATGGTAATTATTTACAACAACCTCGGTAAGACGATACTTCACTATAGCGAGGGTTTTCTTGGGCACCGTGAGGTCTCGTTTTAAAGAGGTTACACTGTGTATACATAAAATTTCCATCATGGAATTCATCTGTAATACAGATGTACGTGAGGACTTTTGAACCAATTATACAGCAAATATGAAGATGGAATACAGCTGCATTCCATATGGTTCAATGATGTATTTTTATCTGTATTACAGATGTATTACTGATGTAATACATCTTCTGTGTTACAGGGGATTGGGACAATGCAATGACATTATTTAATTTTGCACCAAAAGTGTACTGAGCTTGAAATTCTACTGCATTTACATGTTTAAGGGTTAGGTTTCATTTTTTTCATGGTGAACATTTATTTTGTTGGCTTTCTTCAGTATTTTGCCTGAAATATTTTTTGTATAATAATGTATCTAAGAGATCTAAATCTTTTAATTTTATTTTTAACAGCATTTGTTTGCTAAACTTCATCTTATATTTATAAGTAGGAGAATTATATTGAACATTTGTCAGTTGCTATATTCAATACCATACCCTTCCTTGAGTGCTTCTTCTATTGTCATGTTATTCTATATTATATTGAGGTACTCATAGTTTTTACTTCTAATTTTCAGTGAACCGAACATGTAAGGTTGGATATTTCCTCTGCAAAAATAATCGATGTATACCAGAGAATCAAACTTGTAATCAAGTGAACAACTGTGGTGATGGAAGTGATGAGGTCAATTGCACTTGCCCACCAGAGCTGTTTTGGTGTGGGGAAGGAGTTCCCAGAATACATCGCCATTCACAAGGCCATTCACAAGGCCATTGCATTCCTCTTCATTTCAGATGTGACAATGATCCTGATTGTCCTGATGCTAGTGATGAGATTGGCTGTCGTAAGTTTTATCTTAATCTCTTGTATGTTTTAAAGATTGCATGGTATTACATGGTATACTTTAGTGATGGGGCAAATCCAAAATTTGATCTAATCCGAATCCTGTTTTTATATCTAATCTAAATCTCAAATCCAAATCTCGAATCCTCCTCAATTTCATTAGATGCAAATCTTCCTTTTATCTGTAAATTGTTAAATAATGCTTTCTTTCTCATGAATTCTCTAATTAAATCCAATTGAAGCTGAATCTTATTTCGTAAAGTAAATAATAAATGAATAATGGTCATATAATCCCCACTCACTGAAATTATGGACATATTCGAGAGCAAATATAAAGAATGGGTAATTTCAAAAGTAAATCAGTTTAATTTTTTAAAAATAAATTTGAAAAATAAACGAAAACAGATTACGAGTTTTTGTTTAGAAAATGCAGTATTTTTCACTCTGTCAGGATTTAATCGATTTCTTTTTTTATCAACCAAATTTCCAGCAGAACTGATTGCTCTTTCTGAAAATACTGTTGCTGGAAGAATTCAGAGGAACTTTTTTGTTATCATTTTCATATTGGGGAATTTCAAAGAATTCATATGTGGACAAGAATTATTAGTTTACAATCTGCTGAGTAAATATTTCCTACCTTGGTATTTATGAATAAAATAAAAAAACGAGCTATTACAGTAAGTCCTCTACTTACGTGGATCCGAGTTATGTGGATGTTCAGTTAGGCCGGTGACATGCTTGCGTTTCTCCACGTTTCTGTTGCCGTGACAGATTCAACCTCGTGATGACCCGAGACTCATTGCCAAGTCACAAGTGTTGATGGTGTTTGGGACGTCAAATGATAGGTATTTGGAACGTCAACTCTAGTTTAAGATATTACATAGCTCAATAGGAGATATTGGATCATCGTGATGGTGAAAAAGTCTGATATGATCAGGCATCAACGTCTTTTTTCGGCGTAGTTTGACCTTCCTGCGTAAGTCGATGCATAGTCGATTATATACTCCATAGATGACGCCTGTTGTCCTTTACAGCAAAAAAAAAAACTTTTGGGTAATTATTATTATTTTAGATTTAAATATCCAGTGAAAGAAAGGTTGAATTTGTGTTACTCTCAGCTTTTTGGTATTATGTTAACTTAACGGCCTCTCAAAAGATGGTGTCTTCTGTAATCGTCACTTATTGCCGTCATGACAGCGCAACGGTAATCGTTCAAAAATGGATAGGCAAGTTGTGGTGTTTCAACTTACGTGGAATTCTACTTCTTTTTTCGCTACAATGAACAACAGGCGTCATCTATGGAGTAGATAATTAACTAGGCATCGACTTATGCAGGAAGGTCAAACTACGCTGAAAAAAGACATTAATGTCTGATCAGATCAGACCTTTTCACCATCATGATGATAAAATATCACCTATCGAACTATGTAATATCTTAAAATAGAGTTGGTGTTCCGAACACCTGTAGTTTGGCATCAACTCTTGCATGCTTGGCAATGAATCGCAGGTTGTCATGTTGTTGAATCTGTCTCGGCAAAAGAAACGCGGAGAAACATAAGCATGTCACCAGCCTAACTGACATCCGTGAAACTCCAGATCCATGTAACTTGGATCCTCATAAATTGAGGACTTTGTAGTTCTCCGCCACTGGTACATAGAATCTGCAGGACTGGTATTCAAATCTTTAATCCATTGATGCGATTGCATCTTTGGATTTGATTGAATCTCGAATCCATGGATACAAATAGGATTCGACCGAATCTCTGAATCCCTGCCCCAGCCCTAGTATACTTTCTATGTCCCAATCTAAGTTTAACCACTGACTTGTCTTAATCTCAGTTTTTACAAAAAGTGAATCAGACACAGTGGGCCAAAAATTATTTAAATATCAAACAATTTTCTCTAGAACCACATAAATGAAATTTAATACTTTCTGCAAATTCTGAAGTGCCTGTTGTTCTTCTTTATTTAGCTTTAGTTTGTTTTATTTCTAACATTATTGTTATATTGTTTAAATTAAAAAGATTGTGATAATGAATTTTTTTTCTAATATAAGAATGCTTTTTTTTCATGAAATGCATTGGGCATTATAAGGAAACTCTATTGCCTCATATTGGTAAATACATGTTTTATTGTTTCTTTCAGCTGCTAAAAATTGTACAGATAACATTCTTCACATCGTAACCTCAGAACCTTTGGTGAAATGTGAGTTCACAAGTGCTTGCATTCATCCTACCTGGGTATGTGATGGAGAAAATGACTGCTGGGATAATTCTGATGAAATGAACTGTCCAAGTCACCAGAGTGAGTGCTCTCTTATGTGTGCTATTAATATACATTGAATATCTATTCTTTCTAAGTAATTATATTGCCTAATTTTAAAATTAGTTGATGCACACCTATTTTCTTCTATGATGATAATTTCATTAAAAAATAATTCACTTTTCAAAATTTGCTATCATATATTTAATATGCGGCAGATATTAATTTGATAGCACCAACTTCTCTTTGAACAATCAGTGGAGGTGTGACGATACTCCGCCACAGCTGCCACATTGGCTCCACTCTTCATAACCATTCATTAGCATTCCACTTCTTAATCATTACAAATTCACTATAGGCTTTCTTATACCTTTTTTATTCACCTACATACCAATCAGGCAACAATACCCATGATGTTGGTTACCATAATAAGTTGTTGATCCTCGATGAAAAACGTTCCGTCTTGTATGAAGAGCTCTCGAATAAACAGCTATCTGCAAGAAGGTAAAGGCATTTCATTCCACTCTGCAACACTAAAGAGGAAATAAAGCAACTTGCCAACAAGGCATATTATATCATGGCAAATAAAGCTATTTGCCAACAAGGCATATTATATCATGGCAAATAAAGTTATTTGCCAACAGGGCTGAATATTCTACATCATATAATATTATTTATATCAATTTTCTATAAATACTGTGTAGGTATAATACATTGTCTACCAGAAAACATGGTCATAGTTTATTTTACCATTGGAAATTGTAATTATATGAAGTCTCTCTAAGTTATGATAGGAATTAAATCCACGTAAGGTATTAATATTATTCCTGTGCATAGCAAGGCAATGCATTGAAAACTACTTGAACAGAAAGGTCTCCCGAATTGATTTGAAAGTGTAAAACTGTATCATCTTTGTTTATAATTACCAGGTAACTTCATATTTGCCATGGATTGTTGTCATGTAATAGATGTTTGACAAGCTCCAATTAACATTTGTTTTTGTGGAGCTTGTCATTTAATGTAATTTAAAGGATATTCTATTGAGGTTAAGGTAATTTAAGGATAGTTAAAAAAAACTTTTCATTTGTGAAAATTAGTTGATTTGCATCATAAGTACTCTTACAACACTTTGGCCTAGATGACATGAAATTAGGTCATGAACTCCCATACAAGATTGCAGAATTTTTATCAATCATATTCTTACCCTACATTGCTTTGCTTTCTTAAGGCCGCTTTGCACGATACAATTTTATGGACAGTTTCTTGTACAAACGCTTGTATGAGGAAATTGTACAGTGTAAAGCGGTAAATTGTGTGAACGCTTGTGCAAATGTCTGAATGACTGTGTGGATAATAGAACCATTTCTAATTCCATTCTGACAAACATACAATTTCATTCAGTTTATATGAGCGTTTGTACATGAAATTGTATCGGGTAAAGCGGCCTTTAGGATCGTAAATTGCAGGCAGGTTGTTATAGGTAAACAAATATCTTCATTGATTAAAATTAGAGATGGGTTGAATAGCATGTTTCTCGGATTCAAATGTGGAATTCGAATTTCTAATCATGACTCGAATACTAGAATTGCAATTGATATGCTTAATGTCATTTTGCTAATTAATTTGTTGCCTGTTGTAGTAAAAAAAAACTAAAAGTTGATTAAATTAATTCTACTGAATTAGTAAAACTTAATTCCAGTTTTAAAATGTCAAATATATGATAAAATAATTATATTACCAATTATGAACTGTGGAATACATAACTTTTATAAGCCTCGATAAGTTAGCAGAAAGTGTTAATGTATCACTGACTATCATCATGATGCGAGACCCTATCAAAATGATCGAGCAGTTATGAATATTTTTAATTTGTTGAAAATTGGAATAATTAATTATTTAAGCATTAATTTAGGCACTTCTAAAATATGTTTAGTATTAATACAATACTGTTCATTTCCCGTACAAAAAGCAACCATTTTCAATGACAAAAATTTTTTTCTAATGGAGTATTGCAAAATTAGAACTTACAATGAAGTGTGAACAAGACTGTTACATTTCTCTCCAGTACATGACTAATGAAACCAAGAGAACATACTGGAAGGAAGTTTTGGAAAATCTTCAAGAAATTACAACTTTAAAACATATGCTATTTTATATTTCAATATCAATTGAGTTGTATAATTTTCATAAACATGATTAGTTGGTTCAACATGATACCCAATTGGCTAACAGGTTTCGTATATTGAAGAAATTTTGGTTGTTTACTTTTTTTTGAAAAAATTATTTCATGATAACTATTAAGAGTTTTATTGTAGTTTTTATTGGTTTCATGTTCTTGCTTAACTGATTTTCATTATGCATCTTGTTCCCTAACTATGCAAGTATGAGCCAAAATATTGACACATCAGTTGTGTACTCCTCTTAGAACAGATGTGTTGCATAATGCATATGAGTGCAAATACTTAAAAATTTATCTCCATTTTCATGTTCCATCTCCTTGTTAGAGTGTGATGTAGCTAATTAGTAACTCAAAAAAAAATAATATTTTTATCTGTTCACTCCCAGTGTTTCCATGTTTATTTTCAGCCATAATAGAAAACATTTTGGCTATCACAAGCACAGGCCTGAAATTCTGAAAAATATGCCATAAAATGTTACATAGATCGATCTATCTAGTTTACTTAGTTACATATAGAGAATGGCAAATTACGGTAATTTTCAATTGAGGTAAATTACCGCGGTAAATTACGGTAATTTTCGAAAATTACCGTAATTTTCCGTTAATTTTAAGTTTTAAAGCTGCAAATCCTTATCAGAGACCTCCAAACGAAATCAAATAGCATTGAGATATAAATGCCGACGCTTATATCAAACATATCACGATGTTTATCTATTATAATTCATTAAAAAAATTAAAACGAAGTTGGCAGCAACACGCAATTTGCCTCTCTTTTGTCACACTATGAGAAATTTTCGTTCCAAAGACATACCTCTACGCAATATGCATTTGTTATTTTACTCTGAATTAATTGGAATTAATCATGGACACAATGTAAACAAAATCGTTTTAGCTTCTTAATTTATAATATCACCCATTCCAATGGTTTCTTAGTGAGGAAGAAGTTTTCTAAAAAAGAACTTTTCTGAAAATTACTGTTTATTACGGTAATTTTCAGGGGTGTTGGTAATTTAAGAAAAATACCACGGTAATTTACCAAGTTGCCCATCTCTAGGTACACATTAACTATTTTTACTGATGCCAATCTAATTCCCCCATATAAATGATAAATTAATGGCATTTTTAACTTCTATATCCTAAACTGATTGAAAGAGTCCACTTAGTGTCTGATTTGTAGCTTAATGTAAATAAATATTTATGCAAAAGATGGTACATATGTGTGCAGTTTGCCATGCAAAAGATAGATGTTTTATTAAAGGATGCCCAGTCTTCTCGAATGGGATGTTTGTGTGTTATTTTATTTCAAGTAATTTTCTTGGGTCCACTCTCATTTCTTTATTTCTTACTCTCACTCCCCATATCCATGGATTTAAATGATCTTTTTTGCATTGTAGGTACTGAATCAACTGAGTGCCCTTCATCAAAATTTCAGTGTAGTAATGGGCAATGTATTTCCATGGGCTGGAGATGTGATCGAGATAATGACTGTGAGGATGAGGATGAAGAGAATGGTCTTCCAAGCTCCGATGAAAGAGATTGTGGTTTGTATTTTTATAATTCTATGAAATCTTCTAAATGAAATACAGTAGAGCACTAATTATCCATGGTAATGGAGGGGGAAGCCCAATCGGATAATCGAAAGTGACAGATAATCCATTCATGATCATTTTCCTAGTAGTTATGACCTTGGTTTCAGTGCCATGCTTTCACCGCATCTTTTACACATCCCGCACCTACTCCATTGAAGTACTCGTAGTACATTTTTGGTATTCGGCCAATAGTTCATTAAATTTATTTCTCCAAAACATTCTACCAACATAAAATATTATAATAATGCAGTCGATTACAAACATTGAATATACTCCATCGCATGGAAAGTGAAAAAGATCCCTGTGGATTGGGAGCTGAATATCTTAACACCAATTCACAAGAAGGGAAGTACTACTCAGTGCAGCAATTATAGGCCCATATGTTTGTCTTCCATTGCTATGAAGGTGTACACCAGAATTCTTGAAATAAGGCTCAGAAATGAGGTTGAGGAAAAACTAGAAGAAGAACAATGTGCCGTTAGAGAAAAACGGCAAAACCCAGGATCACAGTTTTACAGTACAGCAAGTCATGGACAAATATATTAATAGAAACGGAACAGTCTGCCAAGCTTTCTTAGATCTACAGGCAGCTTTAGACACTGTTCCAATATGTAGACTATGGCAAGCAATACAAAAAACAGGGGTATCTGTAGACCTAACTGAAAGAATTAAAAGTCTGTACATTAATGTGAAAGGAGCAGTGAGAATAGCAGGGTGAAACATCAACAGAGTTTGATATGAGGAAAGGTGTCAAACAGGGAGACAGCCTTAGCCCGTTATTATTCATCATTTTGATTGACCAGATACCCAGACAATGCAAAAGAAAAACAGCAAGGTGCAAGGTGGGAAACTATAGGTTAAGGCCAGTCTACGTCCAGTCATTAGTATATGCAGATGACATTGTATTGATTGCTAAGAACAAGAGAGAATTACAAATAGCAGTGGAAGAATGGGCAAATGTCATCAGAGACCATGGAATGAAAATGAATGTGGGGAAATGTATGTTATGGCCGTGCTAAAAAATGAGGTAAAAGAAAGGCTGAACATAACCTGGGTAGATCAAGAATTAGAACAGGTTGACAAGTTTTAATACTTGGGGACACAAATTGCTTGTGATGGAAGACCAGACTCTGAAGTGAGCCACAGAATCCGTAAAGCAAATCAGGTATACTATCAGCTTAGCAGATCAATTGTAGGCAAGAGAAAAATATCGGAGAAGGCAAAGATGAGGGTGTACAAAACTATTTTCCAGCCAGTATTGCTGTATGGAACGGAGAGCCTAACCCTACTAGATAAACACAGGAGTAGATTCCAAAGCTGCGAGATGCGATACCTCAGACGTGCAGCAGGATGCACTGGAAGAGATCAAGTAAGAAATACTACAATCAGAGCCCAATTCCAGCAAGACTCAGTCATTGAAGTGATGGAAAGAAAAACCTTAGGATGGTATGGGCATGTGGTTAGGATGAATAAGGAAAGGAAGCCAAGAGGTAATGGAGGCAAGACCAGAAGGAAGGTGAGGAAGAGGACAACCAAGGCTGGAGTGGGAAGATTATGTGGAGAGACTGGCAGCCCGGCATGGGAAGAGTATAAATGAAGTGAAGCGACTCGCTCAGAACAGGAGGGAATGTAGAAAGTGGCTGAAGGACCCCGGTATCAAACAGCATAAGGGGATTAGAGAAAGAAGAAGAATATACTCCATCAATTTGCGGAGCATTAAAGTAGTGAATCTAAGTCTCAGACATGCAGTGTGTCCCTTTTTGTTTACCTACTTATAATACATATGTAGCAGTAAGTGTACGTCATGATCACTACATATTATGCTCATCACGAGTAATCTGAGGCTATGCTGATAGGAAAAATTTGCATCATATTTTTTAATTCTTGAGTATCATATCAAGATAGCTGATGCACGACTACCATTCATGTGAGTGGTCCAATGAGTCCAATGCCTCCACCCCACGCTCTAGCTGACATTAGCATATGTCTCTCTGGCAGTGATGAGAGGTTCGGGAGTTCCAAGTCCCCTAACCCTTTGTGCTTACTCAGCCCACTCTTGAAGTAAACATGTCAAGGTTGCAGACCTGTCCAATGTGTTTAAGCATGGCGGTGTGTATGGCATCATAGGTTAACTTCTCGGAAATGTCCAATATGATGCACTTATTATTTAGCAGGGCTTGGAACGATCTGGGACGAGACTAAAAAATCCCAGAGACGAAGGTTTTGCTGGGATGGAATGGGGCAAAAATTTTGGGATGTACAAATTTGCGGGACGACGAGAGAATTTCAGAATGAAGGTTTGTTCACTTTCATTCCAAGCCCTGCTATTTAGCGAAGAATTAGATAGACGGGGCCACTTCAAGGGGCCAAAAGGTGGGCTTGTGAGGCGAGCTGAGCCTGAGGGGCTCAAGAAGGGGCCTTATCCTGGCTGGGTACCAACCAACTCCCACCCCCATTTTCCTCCTGGGTGTATTGTCCAATAAGGCAAGGGAGAAATGGAAGTGCCTCCAATTGCACTAGGATTCTGAAGAGGTGTTCTGCTCCCTCTACGATGGCATGAATGAAGGTTTCTTATCCGAGACTCCAACACTGAGAGACACCACCTAGCGGCAAAAGTCCGAAACATTCAAACGATGTCAATTCCCTCGTGCTGTGGATTGTTTTGCATGGATGTTAACAGCAGTCTAGGTTTATTGGTGTTGTCTAAAATGCTGAGGTTTTTAATTCTCTGGAAACGGTTCATATTAGAACTAATCATTTCATTCTTTTCATTTCTCATTGACGTTATAATCCTTATCAATCCACTTTCCAATATTGTCGTGATTTCCTAAGGTTCCTTTCTACTAACCTCATACCTGAAACCCATCCGTACCTTGTCTTCTTATATGATCCTTTTTAAGCTTCCTGGTTTTATCTTTCATTTCACAAATCATTTATTTATACATTTTATCGTATATTCACTGCCGGAAATTTATTTCCTGAGTATTCCAGCCGCACAGTAGGCTGAAATCAAAATTAGGCAAAAATTCCAACAATGTTTTTTTCAGCCTACAAGTCGAAATTTAGCATGGTGACTTTCCTTTTATTGGTGCATGTGGCTCATGGTTTCGTTTTTCATCATTACTGTGGATTAACGATATGCAGGGGCTTAAAATTTAATAAAAATGCAAAAAACACCCGAAATCAGTTTTCGCTGAAAATCTCCGATATGAAGAGGCTCCAGAACCTTTTGTAGTATCGTTAAGGAATTGAGGTGTTAGAATTTTACAGGACCAATCTTAGTCTTTGACATGTTATAGATGTAATTGATTTATAAGGATATTCCTTCTCTTAATTGGACAATATGTCGGACCCTATTTTCCACTATGTTTTTCCTTTGGTTGGAAAATAGTTCAAATGAACAAGGAATAACCGTAAGTAAGCCAGTTTTGCACGCCAGCTAATGGGAATACAGTGATGCGGCGAGTAATATCATATGCTGTGGACCCACTAAGTAACTTATGGTGATTTTCTAACTGTGTAACAGTAAAGAACTGCCATGAGAGCCATGGTAGTTATTTCTAAAAGAGTAGTTATTGTTGGTAGTTGTTCGATAGCCCAAGTATTCCGAGTTCGGATACATTAAAGGGGCAAACCCCATAGTTTCTTGTTAACATTTAGGACTGTGGAGCCTGGAGATGTTTAGCTGCTGTTGGCAACTTGCAGAGCCCTTTGAAAGTACCCTTTTCCTCCAAGGCACCATCAATACAATCATTACTTCGATCCCCTCCTCTCGTGCCGCAGAGTAAGAGGGTTCGCAAAACGGATATTTTGACACCTCGGTACCGTATGTGTGGCCTGATTGAACCTGTGACTTTCGTTCTATTCTTCTTAGTACTCATAGATATTGCTCCTAAGTCAAAAAATTAGACATTTTTCTTTAAATATTTTGATTAAATTAAATTAAATGTGGAAACTGAAGAAGGCCAACTTCACTATAAAAGAATCGGGAATTCATTTTTAAATAATTTTTAATCTAATGTAGTTCTATCCATTTTAACTGTCCCGTTGATTTCTCAATAACCTTGGTAGTATTTAAATATGCAGGAACTCTATTGTTTGATAATGAAAAATTCCTTTACAGAATACACATGCTCAGGTGACCAGTTCAGCTGCCACAATTCTGACTGCATCCCTTTAACTTGGGAGTGTGATGGTACGCCTGATTGCAGTGATGGATCTGATGAAACTACTCACTGTAGTAAGTATTAAAGAAGGATTTCGAAACAAAGAGCTGCACCAGCTTCATCACTCTGTATTTCATACTATTTGTTTTTTTATGTTTCCTGGTTTCGATTGTCAGCAACATGAGCTTTAATAATCTGACATACAGAATAATTGGAGGTTCCTCAACCCTTCATGTGTTTATCATATGCCATTTTCTCCCTCTCTGCTTCAAGGTCAAAGCTAAAAATAGCTTTGACCTTGAAGCATAAAAATTTAAAAAAAATTTCTATGAATAAGGCGGAGGTCATAGATATGAATTATTTCATGACATGTGTTTAAAAAAAATGAAAGACTTTATTCATAAGTAATGGGATAATAAAGAAAAAGTTTATGGAAAAAAATAATGTAAATTAATTGATCTATTACTCCTTTCATTTGGCTAGATGGCTCAAATCCTTCTTGCAGTAATTAAAAACCTTAGAATTTGAGAACCAACTTATAGGATACACTAATAAAATGTTAAATTGAAAATGGATATGAAATTGTAATCTAGGGATTACCTGTGGAAGAAATAATAACCATTAAATAAAGTAATTTACTTGCATTGGATTCAAATCAAGATGAAGCAGGCAATATTTATCATCTAATATTACCTCAAATAAATAATTGTTTCATTTTCCAGATGTTTAAGATTATATAATTTAAACTAGTCACAATTTGTCTCTTGGTTGTCACTGGTATTGTGTTGAAATAAAATTTTTGAATCAAATTTTTGTGTATAAAACATTTGAAGTCCATTACTCTTCTTAAACACTTTGGCTTGGAAAATTTTGGATTATAAAATTCATCTACCAGTAATGAAGAAGTCTTTAAAAATAAAAAAGTGTTCGTCCATCACTGCCCTGACTATGGTGAACTCTCCCTAAAGATTCTTTAAAACTAATGAAACATGGAGATGTGCTGTTTATTTCCATACTTGAAATTTTCTCATTGATCTAGTTTTATTCAAATAGTGTTGAAAATTGAGGAAGTAAGAGAAAAGTGCTAAATTGCATTGGACTGGAAAGTGTTGAACTGCTTTAGAATACAATTCATTGTACCAAAACTGTAGTTTTAGCGTGGAACAAACTGTAATCAAAGGCTATTAAGCACCATTAACCATCTAGCACCCCCTAGGAAAAGGAGTAAAAACTAATAGAGCTTATTGATATTTTGAAAATGTATAAAATCTCTTGAATATTCATTTTTATTTCAAAATTTAAGTAAATATTTGTAATCTCATCCTTAATTCCCTTTGCTATTTTTACATTTTAAATGCTAATATCTAAATTTAGAAATGGTATGTTTTTCAGTTTGTTGGGAAAGTGTCTTATGCTGAATTTATTTTTACTTTAAAGAGGTGAGAAATTGTTCAAGTACTGACTTCCGATGTAATGGAACTGGCCGATGCATTCCCCAAACATGGGTGTGTGATGGAGAAAGGGATTGCCGTGATGGATCTGATGAGGGCCCTGAAAGAGAATGTCAGGTCAACCCTGCAAATGCCTGTGATGATGAATACCACTTCCAGTGTCTCAACCATCAGTGCATATTAAGGGTAAGCACTTAAAAAATGTAATCTTTCATCAGATTATTTAGTTTGTTTTGCAATATTTCTTAGTTTCACACAAGAATTAGCAGTTTGTTGGGGAAATTGATATAATTATTTTCTGTGGAGTATCAGCACAGCCCTGACATAATCTTTTTCCCATTTCACTCAACTGTTGGGAAAACCCCATCAACATTTCTTTTTCATAATCAAGTTGTATTTTAGTCACTGTGCAAGTATTTATCCCCTGGCATAAAGTATGGCATTTTTAATGTTTGTAGTGCTCCATATTTGATTGTAAGGCAGTCTAGCAGTCGTTTTCCAAAATATTCACAGTGGCTATTTAGAGTAGTATCAGAACATAGCTACTTCAATGCTGAATGTTTTTCTGCTTACTTTAACCCAGTATATTTATTGGGATAATGTGCTATCATTTGGTTTTGTTTATTTATGTGTTCTGAATTACTCCTAAATAAATAACAGCTGTGTAGATTGAAGTCATAATGGTATGAAAAGCAAGTGGAGTGAAACTTACCTTCATGCAAGAATGATAACATTTTTTATTGTCCTTACATATAAAATTTAATCTTCCTAATGCTATTGATAAATTAGTTGAAAACTCTCTTTGTGTCAAAGACATATGTAGAATAATAGGCAGAATTCAGTTGTACAAAAACTGAATGCTATCTTGAGAATTATTTTTAAAATGTCTATGAACCCTAGGTTTGCATCAAAAATGTTTAAATTGAGAATATACAAATTTCCATTTCGTAAAAATATTTTTCATTATGATAATCTTTGCAGAATGTTTGAATGCCTAATGTTTGTCCTCCATTATCTACGTCTGTAGGGGTAAATTTAAGAATTGCTTATGTTAAATATTTAGTAGAGTGTCTTCAATCTGAAGTCATATACTTAATACTGGGAAAATTTCTTCCCTGGTGACAATTATTCCTTGGATGAAATTACAGGTATCTATAAAAGTCTTTCTTTCAGGGAATAATCAATAAGAGTTGGAGGAAGCTTTTTGTATTTGTAATATTACTAAGTAGTAACCACTTTCATAATTCAGAGCTTGCACAAGATACATAAAGTATATAGTAAATGTAGAAAAGTTTACGGTATCATGCTTCACTTGGTGGAATTCCTTTATGTAGAGGGTAAGGAAACTATGCAATGCGACAGAATAAATCTAAGGATTGTGAACTAGCCATGAATACCTTATTGGAGACAGCTGCGTAAATGCACTATACCAGAATTTCTATCAAGAAAATATCCACTTTGATGGGAACTCAGGCTTAAAGGATGTAAGACCTCTAGAATCTCACAGGGGAGAAGGAAGCCTTGGTACTCTTAAGTGTTCAACCCTGCAAATGCCTGTGATGATGAATAACACTTCCAGTGTCTCAACCATCAGTGCATATTAAGGGTAAGCACTTAAAAATGCAATGTAAGGCTGGGAATCAGGGGGTTCCAGATTTGTGTCCTGATCAAGGTAAATTTTTTTACATATAGAAATTCTGCTATTCCACAGATTGAATTTATTTAAACTCAGCACCTATGGTATCGATGCAGTAGTAGTGTTACTCATATGATCTTTGGAAAAATAAAAAGTATTAGTATTAGTACTGATGATGTGCCACTTAGAAACCATGGTATTTGTGTATATTGAATAATTCTTTTAGCTCTCATTATTAGAGATAGTTTGATTAATAGATGAAATTTCTTTAAGCAGTTCATCCATTGAAGAAGGCTTGCTGAAATTCTCAGTGCTTAAGTTTACAAATAACTGTATTGTTTCTTCATTTATAGTATTATTATTAAAGTCTAACTATATATCATGTATGTGAAGCTCTGTTAGAGTGTGTTTGTAAATTATTCTTATCTGATGTTGTATGATGTAGTTACAAGTTTGGTGATGTGTATAGTTAATTATTGTTTCCATTTCAGGGGTTTTACTGTGATGGCGATGCTGATTGTGATGATGGTTCTGATGAAGGAAATGACTGTACTCCAACACCTTGCAGTCCGTATGAATTTTCTTGTGCCAACCGCCATTGCATATCTAAGCATTGGATGTGTAATGGCATAGATGACTGTGGTGATGGTTCAGATGAATCCTTAGCTCTGTGTGGTGAGTGGTGTATTGTAATAAGTAGTTTTAAGTAATTTTAACATATGTAGTTGTTAATTATACTAGTAAACGTTTTTGAAATGTATGCACATTCAACATCTCATTACCAAAAGAATAAATTAGCTTTTGCTGGGTTGTTGAAATGAAATATTCAAGAGTATGTACAGTATAGTGAAGAAATAATGTGTTTTAAATACAAACTTAATGTGCTATGTCAGAAGTCAGTTAAAATTGGCTTGGAATTAGTTGAGGAAAGGAGATATTTCGACAACAGAAGTAAGATGTATGATAATAAACACATCAAATTACATTTTTAGCCAGAGAATAATAAAATTCTCTTAGAAATGAAGAAGGTATCAAATGTGAATGGGGGAAATGGATAAATTTTGCTTTTATCCTTCTGAGTTTGACATGTCATAAATTATGGCAGATATCATTTCTAAAAGAGGTAGAAAAAAATCACCTTCATTCTAACAACGTGAGTTTACATACAGTAATTCCCTATTCCTGCGATGCTCACTCTGGTCAGTAGATCCCCCTCTACCACTCAGTGTTGCCAACTCTGAACAAACAAAAAAACTAAAAATACAAAAAAGTAGTACACTTTATTTCTGAACATGCCTCAACATGCCCGAGGATGAGTGCTCTGCGATGGTGAATTCCTTTATGCTCCCGTGGATGATTGTTCTCTTGTGCTTTGCTTCTCAGCCTGTCATGCCACAGAATGCCATCAGGCAAACACGACTCTCGAATCCATGCTTTATTTTTCTTGATGGGCGGTGGAGGTAAAGTTGAATTAAAAGGAACGCTGAGATATTTGTCTGCTGAGGTTGTAAATGACTCGGATTTTTAAGGATTCAGATTCGATGTGAAATTCAATGGATTCGAGGATTAGAAGAATAGAAAGGAAAATATTTGAAAACAGAATAGGATTGCTCATTTTGCATTTCATCTATGTAGTTCATCAACATGCCAAGTATAGCACTAAATGCACATAATGATGCATAGTACATTAGCTTGATACTTACTAGTATTTTAGGTACTCGAGTTTTTGTGGATATTATTTACACATCTCTATTTAAAGCTCATTTTTGCTTATTGATGACGGATCATTATCAATTTAGTCATGTATAAAATAATCCAGTGATGATTCTACGTATGCTATTTTTACAGTTCAATAATTATTGTAGAATGGTTTTGCAAGGTTCAGCTTCATATTGAAAAAATGAAAACATATTTTTCATATTTTTATTCTGATTTATATTAGAGTTAGTGGGAAATATTCATGGATGCAAATTATTGATAAATACAAATTACTTTTGGTTGTTGTGTTCCAATTGATTTGCTGATGCTCTTTGTATATTATTGCAATGGCAGTAAATGGATGTTATTTTTTTCTCTTCCAGTCAATTCATCAAAGTCAGAATGTGCTCCTGGGTATTATAAGTGCAAAAATGGATTGTGCATCTTTGAGAATAAGACGTGTGACAGCCAGAATGACTGTGGTGACTTCAGCGATGAGGATAAATGCAGTGAGTGATTCATTTTTATATGTATTAAGATCTGTCTGTTAGTTTTATCTAAACTATTCATTCTCAACCCGATGTTCTACATACTTGGCTACAATGCTGCCTTGAAGAGATGTAACTGTACTTCATATTTGTTTGATTGGTCAGAATAGAGAAACTCGTCAGTACTGGACATTAGATAACAATTAATGCATAAATACTGGTGTATAATAATAGAATTCAATATACACTCAGCGATGTAAATGTATCTATGCTTAGTGCATTGCACTTCCATTGCACTGTGCATGTCAAAACTAATGCTTCAGATTTATGAGCTCATATATCATGAGTCACTATAGTGTTAATATTGGATTGTTTTCCTTCTCAAAGCTTTGTACAACCTCAGGCCAATACTGATGACAATTCTAATTAACAGCTTAATTTTTTGTTATACACACATTTAAACAGTGGCTGTGGTAATGATTTGAATAATTATAGACCAATAGCCATACAAGATACATTTGCTAAAATATCTGAAAAGGTTATGTGTCTCCAAATGGTGTCCTAGTTGGAAAAAAAGCATTTACCTGTGACAATTCACCTCATGGGTTTAGATCTGACAAATCTACTATGACCGCAATGTTTCAGGCAATTAATGGCATACTTGGCTCATTAGATGTTAAAAATAAAACTTAGGTTGTTTTTGACCTATCTAAAGCCTTTGAAAATGTTAATCATGATGACTGCTAATTAAATTAGGAAGGATTTGAATTAGAGGAATCCCTCCTCATGTTGTAGTTAAGGTCATGGATGGGAAATAAATCAACTAAAATTCAACTTAATCAAATACCACAGAAACTCCAAATTACGAAGTCAATGGGACTGGAAAAATCGGCACTTCGTAATATCAAATATTGTATGAACGAGTATCCTTCACCAATATCACGATGAAGCTATTTTTTTGTTTCCTGGAATATATACACTCCTGCAACATACTTGCAATATTTACGAAGTTATGATTCATGAATGTATTTATAAATGTGTATTCATGTCAACATGGTTCAATAAGTTAAACACAGCTAATTTGTTCCGTTTTTAAAATGAGTCAGAGGCAATCAAGTGTCTTTGAAGTATTTTTGTGCAGTTTGAACTAGGCCTACGAAGCTTCTTTAGTGCATTTTTTTAAATATTATTTTGTCCCTAGTGAAAAACTCATAATGTATAAATGGGCAAGGTATTCATATTTTTAAGCTAGTATTGATGTGCATACACAATGGAAGTGTGCGATTTGTGGGATCATTTACAACTAGATGCTTCTCCAGATATAGAATTGAGAGGAATAAATTCCGCTAAAAGAAAATCATGTGCTCCGTGTGAGGCATTATAGATTAGACCTAAATTAAGTTAAAACAGTGCAAAGATTCTGTCACGGATCTTGTGTCAGTCATGTATTTTGTACAGATAATTATATGCCTGTTAATTTTGAGAAATAACAGCCAAAACCATCTCTGCGTGGTTATTTCCAAGACGAAGGGTCTGAAAGAATAGCTTAAAAAGAAGTTCATCTTTATGTTTACCTCCTTCCAAAAGTAGATCGTACAAGCCACACACTTAAACGGTGAAGGCGTGATAATTTCCTTTACACTTCTTCAGCTACTAAGGATGGTAACATAAATCCATAATTTACGTTTTTCACTATACTCTGCGAAAGCTTCAGTTGTGGCTCTATTCAAATAAGGTCGCCTGCTCTTCATCCACTCATTTATCTTCATCTAAATTGCAGTCATAATTGAAAGTATCGATACACCTAAAAATTGTGGAATATTTTTGCGTATCATACTTCCTCTGCTTCCGATCTAGCAAGAGGATTTTCATCAGATCATTGCAGCTCCAGTTCTGGCCACGCATGAAGACTGAATCGGAAGTCTTCCGTCTTGACCTGTCACTGAGGGGATCACTCCATTCACCCTCACAAATCAGCTATGAGTTCCATGGTCTCTGAGTATCTTACATCAGTTGGGAGGTTTATCCGACTGGGATTCAAGGCCAAGGGATATGCACAGGAAATAAACATGGAAAGGTATCTTACATCAGTTGGGAGGTTTATCCAGCTGGGATTCAAGGCCAAGGGATATGCACAGGAAATAAACATGGAAAGAATCATATACTTACACTGCATAGTCACATCTTATCTTCCTCCTACTTGACCTCAACAGGCTACACCTGTGGAGAGGGAGGACAAAACACTGAAGAGTGGGGTCTTTTATCATGAATCAAGTTATGCTCGTAACACAATATTTGAATGTGTTAGTCCCTGTGCACATTGTCCTTGTGAAGAGGGGCACTTCAGGAGCCCAAAAGTGGGCTTGTGAGTGCTGAGCCAACGGGGGACACTGCACCCATTGAGTGGGTTGGAAAAAGGGGGCTCACGAAGGGGTCTTATCTCCTCTAGGGCCAGCACTGGAGACTTCGGAGGGAGTGGGTGTGGCTCTTGTCACCAGGGGGAGGCGGAATGAAGGGTCACTTGAGGTGAGATGACCAGTGTGGGAGGGAAGTGGAAGGAATGTGGGTTCCCTGTAAATGTGAAAGAAAGGTATTGGGGGAGAAAAGTCAAGGTTTTGGAGCAAAGGAGATGGAAAATATGAGGAATTTTCTGATGGTAATTGCCTGGGTAGAAAAGAACATAGGAATGGGCGGACATTTCCATTTTTGCTTTACCTAAATTTCCGATTACTTCTAGCAATCTGTGAAAGGGGAATCAGTGAATAATAATTCAAAAAGAAATACGATGAACAAATGTTTATTATAAAAAAGTTGTCTGCTCTTCTGTCAGCAGAATGTCTAAGCTTTTCTGCAACAGCACTTCTACTTAACTTTTTGATTCAATTTCGTGAATCATTTTTACCTTCTCTTCTAACGTTATTCCTTTTCTGTTTAACTGAGTGGGTTCCACGTCCTTGACTGTGATAACACACTGGGCTCCTTAAATCAACACCCCCTACCCAAATATCCCGGTCAATATGTGTCCTGCTTCACAACTGGTTGGGTACCAACTAACTCCCACCCTTGATGTCCTCCAGGGTGTATCATCTGATAATGCACGGGAAAGATGAGATCGCCTCCGATTGGACTAGGATTATGATGAGGCTTTCTGCTCCCTCTCCGATCGTGAGAAATAAGGTTTCTCATAGGATGATGCTATTTATAATCTATTCCTATGTGGAACAATAACAAGGATTACGTTACAAAATGTTATTAGATTCTTTATCACTCCGCAGGAACCCAGCTGAGAAGCTCCCTTTTAGGATATTTTTTCATTCGCTGAGTTGGAACGAAAGGCGAGAAAGGTACACAACATATAAGTATATGCATAGGCGAATGAACGTTTTTTACCATTCATAATGCATTGGCCAGAACAAAACATCATTTAGAATGAATGTGAGGCAAACCAAGCTAACTCATATTTTCTCTGAGTTTCTTGGCTGTTGGCGACGGAAGAAGGGAAAGGCAAAGTTTGTTTACGAAGAAGATATCCTTCCTCAATGACTACATCGAAATGGTCACTGGGGTAAATGAAACCTGATTCTTTTGATGATAACTATTGTCAGCCAGAATAAAGAGTCCGTGGAATAAAGTTGGGTAATCAGTCTGAAATATGTAGGGAGAAAAATGCTTCCGTGTGTGATATGCATGACTGAATTTACCACTCGAATGCCATAGTATATCTTCTGATGCCTGTGAAAATGTTTTTGAGTACCCCTCATGGATTTGTTTGAGGAAAACAGTAAGCAAAAAATGACAATGATCACAAAAGGAATTACGGGTTGTAACAATTAGTTTCTCGTGGGTGAGTATACCGTACTTGACAAATTTGTATTTTTTTGACTTGTTGGCAAATCCGAATGTATTTTTAGTCGTATTGGTGCCATATTTTATGTACTACTTTGCCTATGATTCAAAGTCGGCCAAATGAATAATGTGCATTCCAAAAATGAATAATTAGGAGCCTTATTCTGGCAATGATCCGTCATTATTCGTAAAAATGAGTAACTTTTTCACATCGGGACTGAGACCCAAGGTTTGTAACTTCAAAACGTTGTTCTTTCATAATATGGAGTATATTAAATATAATTACCCTTTCGGTCGAGACCAAAGGTTTTGCTTCGTAAAACCAAAATTACATAATTTCAAGTTTCTACTTACATGGTCATACTACCACCATTATAACCATTGCCACAGTTACATTAAGAGAAAAAAAGAAACAAAAACAATTAAAATAGTATTGGAGAAATCAAATTTAAACAACATGTGAAGACAAATAAAATTCTTCAAGAATGGAAATTGCATAGACTAACACTTCATTGGCTAAAGCCTTACCTCAAAGACTGCACCCAAAAAGTAATGCTGTCTGTTGATGGGTTAAATTTTTCATCCAATACCTACCATGTTTCCAGAGGTGTATCTTTGGGTTCAACTCTGGGGCCACTTCTCTTTTTGATATATGTTAATGACTTCCCTAATTATCTACTGAACTTTGAAGAAAAAATGCCTGTTCTGTATGCGGATGACACTAATGTTATATTATCTTCGCAATTTCATCTTTGCATTGTGGAAAAATCAAGGTCTGTTACTATAGAAATAAATAAATTGTGTATTGATAATTATTTAAATTTCAATGTTAATAAATGTAAGATAGTGTTTTTTCCCACTACAAAATTGTGATAGAAAATTTGCTTGTAAAAATTAATGGTCAATCAATTGAACAAGTCTCAGAAAGTAAATTCTTAGGCATCTTATTGAGTGTGAATGTTTCCTGAGATAAGCATGTAAAAGTCCTGCAGAGTAAGCTTAGCTGTACATGCTATCTATTAAGACACCTGCGTGAGATTACTAGCCCAACTTTACCAAAAAACTTATACTATGGGGACAATTCTTCAACTATAGCCTATACAGTGTATTTGTTATTTGTCTGTAATGAGCTCTATTGTATTGTATTACTCAATTATGTTCTTAATGGACCAGTCCAAGAACAGTAAATAAATATTATTATTATTATTATTATTATTATTACAGTAGAACCTCTTTTTTACGAACCTCTAATTTATGAAATGACACCAATTTACGAACCATTTCGCCGGTCCCGATCTTTGTATATAGGAAAACCATGTAATATGACCTCTATTTTACAAAACCTCGATTTTATTGATTTACGAAGTGAAAGGCCTGTCCCTAGGAGCGATTGACCTCTGTTTTACGAAGTTTTTGAAATGATTTTGTAGCACTGAAATCAGTGCAATGGAATAACTATCGCTGTATACCGTGCCAGGAGCAGCTGAAGCCAGATAGGTCATGTTGAGAGGGCCCTCGGTCCAAGCATTTCATATGGGAAAATGTGGAAAAATCGATTCAGCATAGTGCTTTTTGAAGTGCTTAAACTGTAGCAAAAATCCCAGAGACTGATCATCCACATAGCAATTCAATCCTAATTATATGATCCAAGGAAAAAATGTTCAAAGACGCATGGCACGACGCCCACTTCTTGAACACAATGCCCCAGTTCATAAAATAATCGGATTAGTTCTAGGTAATTTCTATTCCTTTTCTATCATTTTGTGTATTGCGAATACCTAACTCGTCGTCACAAAGGATCCATATTTTCTCTGGAATTATTTAAAATTAGCTTTAAGGTAGCCGCCGCAACCCCAATTCAGAACTTTGTTCAGCCTTTGACTTGAAACTAGCATTCCCGTAGGAAGTTGATTGCTGCAGCTGTCGTGGAGCTTAGTTTCATTAAAAAAATACTAATTTTGCAGTAATAAATTACTTATATTCAAATCTTGATGCAATTTGATTATTTAATTTTTCATTAGAAGTGTTTTACGTTGTTAGGTAAGAATTTGCGATCACGACTATGTAGCCGCGAGTAAATAGTTCTCGTAAATCACCGCTAGATGTCAGCACTGTAGTACGCATCTTAAAAAAGAGGGAATTTCAAATTAACTGAGTGAATTTCTAAGATTGTCTTTCATCAGTGGCGAAATATTATTAAATGTAAGTATTTGAAATGATACGCTTTCTTCAAAAAAGGCATTTTATGGTCTTTTCACTGAAATATACTGGGTCAGTTAGAACTTAGTTTTGAAATTTCCTAGTGAAAATGCATCCCTGGCTTTCCCATGTTAAAATGGCTTCTTTAAACACAAATCGACTAGCACTTAATGTACCCCTTTCGTTAATTAATGCATAACTGCATACGCTTAAAATACTCTGCAGGATGAGTTAATTCTCTTAAGAATTATTCCCCTTATTTTGAGATCTACCAACTGAACAGCTACAAGAACTTAATTCAGTTGCAGCAGCCAAGTTCATACCATTATAAATTTGTAGAAAAATATTCACCTGTTTTTTTTAATGCGTGGCTGTTTCATTCTCTTTTACTAAAGTGAGTCTCCTAGCCTTAGGAATAATGCCTATGCTATACAGGGAATCAATACAATTGAGGTGTAATTTTTATATCCTTTCAATTTCTGGCAAATACACTGCACACAGAGAATTTCACGTAATATCTGTTTTTTTCCCTGAATGAGCAGATGACTACGCCATTGCAACACGCCCACTTTAAAAACATCAGTGTTTTGTCGCTTATAACTCGAGAAATAATTCGGATAAACAAATGGAAAAATATGGGTCTCTTTATTTTACAAACTATCTGATCCGAAAATAAAAAAAATATAGTAAACGACCCCATTGTGACCATCACCACTATTACATCAGAGGAAGGCACAATATCCATTATGGCAATATAAGAACCAAAGCAGTAAAGATGGGGCCTAACCAAATGAGTTATAGGCTATATAATAATTTGTCCAAAAGCATTAAAGATAGTAAGGGAAATACTGTCTTTAAAAACAAATTAAAAAGATCTATTAAATAACATGTTCTATTTCATAGATGAATATCTAAATGTTACCTCTAATGACTAAGTCCATTACTATAGGCATACTTTTGCGTACAATTATTGTTAGTGTTACTATGGTGTACAATTTCTGTGTTTTTTTACATTGAAGTGCCTTATACTATGAATTCCAAGAAAATCATGGTCCTTGGGCCAGTAAAAATTTTATTATTGTCATCTTTAGAATTATCTCAGGCCATAAACTTAAGGGAAATTTCATTTGATTTAAGTTACTGTTATATTCTTGATAATCATACTTGTATTCTTAACTTTGAGTAGACAAATCAATCATCTCTGGGCAGTAATTTTGATGTTATTTTTATTTTGCAGATATCAACGAATGTGAAACTTCAGGAATATGTGCACATGAGTGCATTGACCTTCGAATTGGTTATGAGTGCAGATGCAATCCAGGATTTCAAGTTCACCCCGAGGATCCTAGTTTGTGTGTGGACATAGATGAATGTGCTGGTGGAGTATCGGACTCCTTGGAAGTGAGGACTCATCTAAATGAAGATCAATCAATGAAGCCGGAAAGAGGAGAAAGAAGAGCTGCTAGCCCCTGTTCTCAAATGTGTAGAAATACTTATGGCTCATATAAATGCTCCTGTGTACCTGGATATATCCTGCGAAACAATCAACATAGCTGCAAGGCCAATTCATGTAAGACACTATTGCTCATTGCTTTATTGCTAATTTTGAATAATTAGTTTGCCCATCAGGTAGGTTCTTTAATGACCATCTTGTGTCATTGATGCGCTCAGACCCTGGTATCATTCATTTTGTTCACAGTTGGACCTTTTTAGTCTAGCATCCCATAATCTGGCAACTCTATCATCCGGCATATTTTTCGTTCATGTATTGTCTGCCACCATTGTTTTACTTGTTTACTTCAATTTCCTTATGCCACGAACACAAAAAAGCTGGTTTCCTGCTTACCAGCATCATCAGGCATCAAGGAAGTAAATTTGGAAGTGGAAGCAGTAAAAATAGATTTATTCTTTCCAGTGATGGTTTCCCACACCTTAAAAGTCACTGGAGTGAGTGCAGAGCAAACATAAAGAAAGTAGGTTTCTGCTTTACAGTGTTGAAGGGGTCTCCAATATAATGGTCTAACTAAACGGAGGTAGACAAAATAAAATCAGATTCAGGCTTTCAAGTGCAGGCTAATACGGGCAACTTGCAAAAGTAAAATCACTTTCTCACTGATGACATGAGTACTGTACAGTAGCACAACTGTATTGTATAACCTATGAAAATTTCAAGAAATTCACCACGCATACTTGCATGGCTGTTTTGTAACTTACTACTATCAATGAATGAACATTTGAGATTATTTTGTGATACTGATTTCATTTACTAGGTGCCGTGGTTAATACATGACTACGAAGAATATTTTGAATTTGTTGCCGATAGCATTTGAGATGATCTGGTTAGCTCTTCATTCAAAAGTGCTCCTCAGCACTGCATTTAAGTAATTCAGCAGATGGTACTGTTTTAAAGGCATATCCGTAAATATATAAGTAACATGACATGTTTAGGCATTAAACATTGTAGGCTGGCTTTCAACATCTGAAAAACTCTATGAACCAGTATTATCTGTGGTCTAAGGCCCTTAGGCATATGGATTATAGAGGTTTATCTGTGTTTCTAAATAATATTGGATTTTATTTAATATTAAGGGTACGTCGACGGCAGAGGTCATTTTGCACCACGATCTATTATTGAAGTGTTGTCATTGTTATGGGATGTTTCAGCCCTAAAAATGCTAGTGCGATTGTCCTTTGTATGCGATGCTTTTACTTTCAGGTACAAAACATATATTATATTATACAGAGTCGATGACATTTGTGTATTTTAGAAATGATGTTACCTGGTTGAGTGAGTCAGCATTATCTTCCAGATTGTTTTTAAGATTCCCCCTCAGTTCAAAACGATTCCGAGCATCTTGGTACTTAACACACTCTGGTTTCTAAATAATATAAACGGCTCATATTTATTACTTATTTGTTAGCAAATGGAAGTTTAACTCACCTGATTATTTGCTGAGCTGGTGATGAGAAGTCGGTTGTTGTGCTGTCACATACGTTGCCTGATTAGTACTGTTCTCTGTGTTTCAAGGTGGTCTATGGAACTTCCTGCCATTTTTAATCTCAGTGTAGCCTTTTTGGGTTATGATTGATGATCATAATACCGTGGCTTTTACTTATTCAGTTTCCCCTGGTGCCTCCTCAAAGAGTTGATATACCAAAGAATGTATTTCTCTCCCAATGATATTTCTGGGAGATGTAACATTAGCTTTACATATTTAGACATTCCTCTAATTTTATGGTGTCTTAAATGTTAGCCATGATAAATTGTTATTGTTATCATACAATCTTAGAATTTAATATACTCAATGTGAATTGTTCACTTTCATGCTATCCCCATTTTTTACACAGTAAGTATGCCATTAGTTTTTCTATGCATAGCAGGTTGTTATCTACATGGCAATCAATCTATTCTATTCCTATGCAGTGACCTCGCAACAGACTCCTTTTGTGTCACTAAGAATACACCTTACATATCCTCACACTTAAGTTCACGCAACACAGTGACTGAATTGTACATAGACACCTTGTGCAATTAATTTTCTTTACATACTTGCTGCATATACCTCAAGTGATTGTATTTATCAGTTAATATTTAGATATGCTGTCCCAGTCAATTGATTTTCATGTTCTCCATCTAATTGCCGCATAATTTTCAACTCTTTTGTAGCGGTGGAACCCAAGTTAATATTTTCCAATAGATATTACATAAGAGAAGTAGATCTGGAAGGACATGTTTCCCTTTTGGCTCACAACCTTACAAATGCTGTTGCTTTGGATTTTGATTGGCAAGACAACTGTATTTATTGGTCAGATGTCACTGCATTGGGAAGCAGCTTGAAGCGTATGTGTGAGGGGAACAACACCATTCAGGTAAGCTATTCCCACATCTTTATTATTGATATTGACGTAAAGTATGTAATTATTATCAATTCTCTTATTAGTTAGCTTCACAATTAAGTACCATTTTATTTATTGAATGTGAACTAATGCGCTGCCTCATACTTACATCAGAGTTTGGTAGGTCTATTTAGTGAATTTGTCATTTAGGTAGTGTACCATATTTGCATGAATATAAGACCAACCAGATTCTAAGATGACCCCCTTTTTTTGGAACTCCAGTTGGGGAAAATTTTTAATTTTGAAGCTTATACATTGTTAATATGTCAAATATAAACCAAAAGTGGTCAAAAAATGTCCAGTATCGACCTGAACTTGCACCGCAGACCATGTTCACAAATGCAAATTGGGCTTTGCAGTTGACTGCTTATATGTGTAAATACACCTTTCATAACTGAAATTATATCACTAATCGGTGGAAAACTAAGATGCATTTCTTACGTTACTCCAAATCCAACACTCTGACATTGTTGCAGTTAATACCACGATGGTGGATTGTAACTAAATCTCTCGAGGTGGTGGAAAACTAAGACTTGTGTCTTACGTTACTGCAACGCAACTGAAGTTGTGGATTTTGCTTCTGATTGTAAGACGAACTTTTTTAATATCCTGGTAGTTTGGAAAAGAAAAAATATCATCTTAGATTTGTTTAAATACAGTAATTATAGTGTTTGTAAATTGGAGGTTAAGCTTCTATAAGTATGTTTAACCTTCTACTTGAAACATTCCTGGCCTATTGCAAAATTGTTTTTTTTTCTGTTGTGCATAGACTCTGATATCCCTGGTTGTATGTTGATCCCTTGGCCTCGATCATGGATCTTCATAGTGTGCACTAGCATTATCGTTATTTTTTGATTTAACTTATGCTAGAGAGAACGTGATCACCGTTCTTCATTTTTTGCACAGCACTTCAAATCGCGTATAACAATCAGTGGAATGAACTTTATAGATGATTATTGTTAACCCTGCGCTACTCTAGGGAGTAAGCGTTAATGATAAAGATTGCGATAACGCGAAAGATACATCTGTGATTCCACACCTGGAATGCTAAAAATCCACTTTTGGGTTGTTTAAATGTTCTCTTATGTGAAACATCACAAGTTTTTGTATTTTAATGGAATTAAATACAAATTTATCCTTACTGAAAAATGAAGATCTGAATTTAAGTTACGTTCTTAATTTTATGTAATCACTTTAATACTATACATCCAAATCCATGGTTACATTATTTTACAGGTGCTTCATTCTGCCACATTACGAAATCCTGATGGCCTAGCTGTTGATTGGGTTGGACGTAATCTTTATTGGTGTGATAAGGGCCATGATACTATTGAAGTTTCAAAATTAGATGGGAAATATCGCAAGGTTCTCATCAATACTGGACTGCAGGAGCCTCGGGCTATCACCCTTGATCCATACCATGGGTAGGTAGAGTGATTCAATGGATGTAACTTTTTTTTCTTTTTCCAGAGCTCATATGAAATGAATCTGTTATTTCAGTTTTGATTTTTTAATTAATTTATTAAATGATGCATACAGTTTCACCTGTCTAAACGAATTTTCCAATCTGATTTGTCATGTACAATGCGTGCTAAGGATATGCTCTTTTCCCTCTCTTTTGTGGGATCTTATTGGTTTGATTGTGAAAGTGTTAGCTTCCTAACCCATGACTCTGATTTAAAATCCCAACAGTGACAGAGATTCTTCAGTGATTTCCTGGTCTCCATTTGAATGCTCTAGTTGATAATAATTAGATAACCTTTGTTTCATCATACTAATATATAAAAATGATGTGGTGTCTGTCTGCCGGTTCTATGTTCGTTACACATCTCCTCAAAAACTACTAAACCGATTGAGCTGAAATTTTGTAGGATTCTAGCGTATGCACTAAAAGTTGCTAAAGGCTATATAAAAAAGGCTCAGGGCCCGGGTTCGATTCCTTTCACTAATTATGTATTTACATTGATGTAAATTGACTTTTTCAATTTATGGTAGCACTAGAGTTTTTTCTTTCACTCAGTAAAATAACTAAATATTAATCAATTTCTTTCATTCTTTCTGTATTTAACGGGAAAATGTTTACAAATTTTTATTTTCTTTACCGATTTACACTTTATCCTCGAGGTTTCTGGGCAATGTGTAATTTACATTGAAATTTACTGTTTTTTTGGTCTTTTCTGAGCATTGCTAAGGCCTTTGTCATTGTCGTCTCTGAAATGAAAACATCGTTTATGCTTAAACAGTTTGTCATAGAGGGATGCCATAAATGGCCCTGTGCTTTTCATGAGGATATAGGAAGGTATGAAGGCATTATAGGCAGTTTGTGAAGCAAGGTCAGCCATATTTTTCCGCACTAAGATACGTGCTGACTGCTAGCGCTACTCACAGATTTTGAAGGTTTGCACTCGGTTAAATTAGGAGTATTTAAATGAATGCTTCAGTGGTGTTTAAATTGTGAAAGTTTTTTTTCTTTACGGGTTTGTGCATTTGAACCGACCTGGGACATGAAGAGAACAGATGGAGCACACTCGAAATTGTCGTCGATGGAGAGAGCTTGAGATTTAAGATATTTTAACAAAAATCTGAGATTAAAATTCAAATTCCAATGGAGCATAATGTCCCATTACTTCTCTGGGGAATGTTCATTGATGCCATTGCAACAATGCTAAAAAAGTTCGTCCAAAACGATGCTGTGAACAGCATTGTTCTTTTCGTGAAGATATTGAAAGGTACTAAAGAGGTATCGCAGCTAACTCATGAATCTAGATCAGCCATTTCATTCTGAAAAATCATACTGGTTTACTTTTTGCACTACTCCCAGATCAAATAGGTTTGCATTCGGTAAAACTAAAAGTATTTAAATGAAAGTTTCTGCGGGGTTAAAAAGGTGAATATTTTATGGATTGTTTCCCGAAGAGAAGACCCTTTCAAAATTTTTTTCTTTTGTGACGCAAGGACGGGATAAGAAATTTAAGTAAAGTCTAATAAAAAATAAGAGCAGCAAGGTGAAAAAATTGTAATATAGTAATAAGTTAAATATGCAGTAGAAGGTGAATATACGCAACCGAGCGACAAGTACCTGGTTAAAGTAGGCTAAATCTGTACTATGTTAATGTAATAGAATTTACTCTAATTGGAATAAAATGCATCAATACGTATCCATAGGAAGTTTATTGATGCCACTGTCATGTAGCTGGAGAATTCAGACAAACATAACGTGCATAAAAGACCAGAGAAAATTTTTTTCCTGAAGAGGTGGGTCATACCACTCCAAAAAACCCAAATCTGGCCTCATTTTCAACAAAATAATAGACATACCTATGCACCTCCCTTTCTAACCTCCTTTGTTTCTTCTGGCCTTAAAGTTTCTAAATATTCTTATTTTTGTAAAGGCCCAGTTATGAGTACAGGCGGTAATTATGTTTACATTGGTTGAAACTATATTTATGGTTCCGATAATGACTTGGAGCCATAGCTAACTCCATAGCACAAGTTTTTTCACCCCTTCATGAAAAATGTTTAAATTTCTCCATACAATTCATATTTATTATATTTCTCCCTCTTATGTTATATCTTCAACTAGTTAAGAATAAAGGAATGAGTTATCTGTTCATTGTATTGTAGTAGTATTTTCTATATTGATGAGTAAATTGATGGTTTGAAACTTAATGCACCATTTCAAATGTGTATGTATTTTTTTAGTTACATGTACTGGACAGATTGGGGAGATAAGCCATGTATTGAAAAGGCTGGAATGGATGGTATTGGCCGTAAAATCATTGTAAATGATTCACTGGGATGGCCAAATGCCTTGACAATTGCTTATGAAACTGGAGAACTTTTCTGGGCTGATGCTCGAGAAGATTATATAGCAGTGTCTGATTTAGATGGAAAGAATAGAAGAATTGTCCTCAGTAGAGGTGAGTTAAATAGGAATTTAGGCTGATAATCTGAATGATTTAGTGACTGCAGTGTAAGTTAAAACTACAATGCACTATTAGGAAACCAAGTGACCAGAGTCATTATTTTGGCTCAGAGTCATTATTTTGGCTCATATCACTAAATAAATCAGAAAAGTGGCCTTATTTTAAGAAATGTGGATTGTTTTTACATAATGCTAGGAATACAGTAGGAGCTCATGGGAGCTAAAAAATCACTGACTATATTGAACTCTCATTATTACTGAAGATATTTAAATAATCAATCAACAGTCAATTCCTATGAGTTTAGATCTGATTTGACCAATTTTAGAGTTAACCAATTTTGTGGGTGTTTTGGGAGAATAGTCTTGAAGATTCCATTAAATAGCTTTTAAAAAGGATATTTTCACACACACTTCATTGACCCGTGATTGCATTTACTGTCAATGACATTAAGTTTCATGTTACATATATATAATTATTTGTAATGTAAAACACTGACTTCGGCACTTAGTACCCTGCACGGTCACGGAAGATACGAGTTTACACATATAGGACCCATCAAGATAAGGAAAATCACAAAAAAATTCACTATTGAACAACACTAAGTAACACTATAAATGTGTCATGAGCACAAGCTTGTGCACTCGTAATGTGCTGTTAAATACTCATTATATCAAACGGCCATTGTGAAAGCAACTTGTTGCTCTCGTAATTGCCGGTTTATTTCACATACAAATCATAGGGTTAATGGTTATTAGCCATCCCTTGCTATTTTGAGCTTCTCAAAATAGGTTATACTCATTATATGGGGCTTCCACAGTATCATAGATGGGTGGGGAATAGCTGGCAGGAACCATTTCCAAACCTTTCCATGCTAGTGGAACACTTTGGATGATGAGAGGAGTTATATTTAATGGATTGATATCATGAATTATTTTAAGAATATTTTTTTGAAAGACAAGTTTTCAGTTTATTTCTGTCATCATTTTATACATAGTTAATGCCTTGATTTAGAGTTCAAAGAGCCTTTGGGGGTTAGTATTATGTAGTTACTATGGAGCAGGAGAGCATTCAATTAGTGACATAATGACTTCATGATTCCAAGTTTTCTCTTCTCAAGTGTTTCTGAGTCTTAATGAAATTTTTTTTTGTGGAAACACAGTCATTATATTTCATTATGAATATATTAAAACAAAGACCATGTTCTGCCTGAAACTACCAATTTAGTGACATAATATTTTATTGGTCAGAGGTAGCAAAAATATGCAATGATGTTATTTTAAAAGTTATATGTAATAGTTTTCTTTGAGAAAGTACTAGTAATTTTCATGAGCAAATTTAAATCTCAATGTTCTTTGAAGTAAGATTTCTATATGGTTTATGACAGTAAATAGCCAATGGCCAATAGCAAAAACTGCCCATGCATGATTTTTTCATAGAAATTTCTCTTCCTTTCTTTTTAAGTTGTTGTATTTGTGAATAAAATGGCTATAATATTCTGAAAAATAAGAAATACTTTTTTGAAAGTGATGAAATTGAGCAATTTCAATTGCTCTTGGCTTTTTTTTTTAATCCCCTTAATTTTTTATTTTTCTTAATGACTGAAATTGGGTCAACAAATTAATGATCAACATTGTTTAGATAGTTTATTGTACTTTTTATTATTTTTTCTAATTTGAATTCATTTGTTTCTTTAACACTAAAGCCGTGGACTCCAAATTGAAGTTGAATCACATTTTTGCACTGACTGTTTACGAGGATTATCTTTATTGGACTGATTGGGAAACGAAATCGGTTGAAAGGTGTCACAAACATGGCACTGGGAATTGCAAGACAATCACTACTGCAGTACATCGACCGATGGACATTCATGTCTATCATCCCTTTAGACAGCTACCAGGTTAGTATGCATAATCTTTTTGTAATTATACTAATTTACATGTATATGATTGACATTTTCAATAAGAATTCACATTAGAAATATTTGTATCTTCATATACATACTGGCCTTTACTAAATATTACTAAAATATAAAATACATGAAAGAGTTTGGTTGAAGTTGGGTGTCAGTGTATGTGTGTGTGAAGAGCATGACCATAGGTGTTTTGGGGGTTCTTGAATTTTATTTTAGCCATGACCTTATCATTCACGTACCATAGTAATTGTGGATTTGCTGATGTGGATGTCCATCAAAGTACATCCATTCACTGTTGGAGGGCAAGTAGTTTGCAATGAGTGGAGGTGGTGAAAATTGGTAAATAAAATTCCTGTATTTCGGTGAATAAAATAGTGGATTTCGTCACAAAAAAGTTGTAAATAAATGAAATTTCGTTGAAAAAATGTTTATTTGGAAATATTTTAAAGCACAATAAAAAATTCACAGTAAGTGATATTTATGGAAATTTTTATGCAATGTTAAATAAAAAGGTCATCAAGGCTTGTTTGAGTAATACAACAATAATAAGGAAAATTGACTTGATTCACAAAAATAGAGTTCCATTAATGTCTCCATATTCTCTGGCTTTATTGATGTCCTTTCGTCAGACGTTACTATATACTGAGAATGCTCTATTTCTCGTTTTACTATTACGGACTAGTGTTGGATCTCAATATGAGAAAAATTAAATCTGTATTTATTTATCTGGATTTCATGTAAATACTTTGTTCCGGTAAATATGCAGCATTATCCTTTTTGTGTTACTAAGGTAGAATAGGTTGTTTGAAATGGCTTTTTTAAGCATTATAGATAGGTACTTGTAATCAGTATGTAATATAATATTTAGACTTGTACCGATACCAGTGGCTGATACCGATAGTATTATTTGCCGATACCTAACTTATTTTTCTAAAAAATTTTGATAGGTGCTTTCCTTCTAATGAAGTCAACTCAGTAATCAATAGCGTTTAAAAAAAGATCACCTAATTATTGAGTGAAATGACATTGTGACAACTCTTGTATTTCGATACTCTTACAATCATCACTGGAATTAAATTTCAGACTCTAAGCCCTTGCATTTGTAAATACTGAAAATTCTTATTAAGAAATAAGAGCTTATAATATGAATGTATTGCTCATTGGCATATTATTGACAAGGCTGCTGAACATGCTCAGAAGTTAAGAGGGTTCTTCTATCAGGACCATAGAACCAGTCTCTGAAAACATATGCTCAGGAAACTCTAAACCTGCAGGTACACCCAAATACAGTGGACTCTCGTTAGCATGTTAGGAACCCGAAATCCTGAACATGGTAACGAGGAATACTCGTTGAACAAGTTCTGCCTTCTCGGGTTATGTTGAAGATGTGTATGCGGGTTGCATAACTCCCAGGGACCATTCCTCTTACTATCAAATTAGTTCATTGCTGGCGTTAATTTATAGTAACAATGTTTCATTTTCAATTATTATGCCTCTCATAAAGAATACATACGAAATCTTGTGTTGATGCGCACTCAATAATTAATGATGACTACATGGCCAAATAGCACATTTTGTGTATACTATTCACGCAAAAAGTATGTAATAGGACTCAACTTTGAGGTTTGATATCCCAAAAAAGGAAGAAGCGAAATTCATAGAGAGCATATCAGCGTGTAGATAATTTAGCCTTTCATTTAATGCAGGTAACAGGCTTTTTTCAATACTAATGAGGCATGTTTGTAGAGAAAGGATGAAAAATAGCACATTTCTTAGAGTCGCAGAGGCCAGCGTCACTTTAGAGATTGTCGTAACAATATGAAAAACACAAATGAAAGGAAATGTTCGTAGAATATGAATCGTACTTTTGCCATGACGTCCTTTAAGTTTCAAATATTTACTTATATTCGTTTAAGTTATTCTATTCAATTGATGAAACCGGGTTTTCTCCATAAGTATGCAACATTAAAGGACACCACAAACACCTTCATCTTCAATTTAAAATTTCTAATGCGAATCCATTAACATCATAACACTTGACCATGCCGTGATATTTAAATTATATATTTTTGGAAAACAAGCTTGGAATGTAGGCGGAAATGCCGAACAATGTATACATTGAGCAGTACAAACTTCAGTTGATAGCAGAACTTAAATTTTTGCTGCCATATCAGCAAACTTTCTTCATATGTGGATTTTCATCTACTTTTTGGAGAAGGTTGAGCTTTTCGCCTATTCACTGCTAAGTAAACAAATACGTGACAAATTGGTAAGTCAGTTGAAGAAGGCGCAATTACAAAATTATGTTTTTTTAGATTTTTTTCATTTTTTCAGATTCTTTCGAATTAAAGAAGCCAGGAAAAAAATGAATACTCGAAAGTATTGAAGTATCGGGAAATGGTTGATACTCGCTATCGGTATTGGTCAAGTCTAATAATATTATCGCTTTATCGTCCCTTGAATTGTTCTACATTCTAATCCATTTTTCAGTACAATGAGACATATTCCGCGAGTGTGAGATGAATTTTCCAGAGGTTTACCGGGTAATAATACTTATGGCGTCAGTTTAACAATGAAAATACATGCTTCAGAATAATTAATGCGATAACTGATCGTTTTTCCACTCGTTATAAACTACAAAACATCTATTGCTGATGTGCAACTTCCAAATGATGCTTTCGACGAAATTTTGAGTTAAAACATGATAATTTCATGACAGATTTCGCGAATTATTAACGATTTCGCAAAATACTATGGATTTCACGAAAATGAAATGCTTAATATTCAATTTTTTTAAGCAGTAATGCCTCCAAAAATGACTGTTTGGTGTTTTTGAACTTCTTTCAAGAATTTCGTGATTTCGTCAAAAACGAAAATAGCCTACCTCTAGTGATGAGCCATTTTTGTCAATTTACAAACAGTTTTGGGAGGATGGAAGATCTGACTTACATAAAATCCATCTCAGAAGTGGTATAGTTGATTTAAGGAAACTTTTATCTTCATTGAAATTGAATACCTTCGGTCTGCTGCTAGGTGAAATTTTGTTGAAGAGTATAAAAATACAATGTACAGATAATCGAAAAATAATAAGACTTTAAGATGATTAAGGGCAATGGGAGTCCTACCCATTATATTTCTTTCCTTTATATGTGCATTTCTTCACACTTGTTTTGAAGAAATGCACATATTTTCACATATATTACACACATTTTTCATATGCACAAATGTTTTTTCACTTTAGGTCCGTTACAACATTTTATATGTTGTAATATCAAAATTTTCATATTATTGCATTCTGTCCTATTTTATTTGGGATATTCTTCTGGTCAGGTCTAGCATATTTGCTTCATAATAATGACAATTTGTTATTTACAATATTCATAATGATAGTCGAGTTTCTACTGTATTGGAATTATAGATGCACGTGATTTGAAGTGAATAGATTTTTTATATTTTTCTCTTTGGTGCTTTTCAATCCCTGTAGTGGAGAACAATCCTTGTGCAAATGGAGGAGGCTGTAGCACACTGTGCCTCTTGTCACCCCATGGTGGTTATAAATGCGCTTGCCCTGAAAATTATGTGCTCAGTGAAGAAAAAGGAAAGTCAGGAGAGTGCATCAGTAACTGTACAACAGCCCAGTTCCTGTGTGCTACAACATACAAGTGTATACCGTTCTGGTGGAAGTGTGACACTCAAGTAAGGATGTTCCAGAAATTTATATGAGCAATCTTTAGATTTTAGTATTTTTGTGTGATTTTGTCATGCTGAATTTACTTCTATGACTCTTTAACCTTAATTTCTCTGAGAGTTCTTAATATAATACTCAATGACTTACAAACTCTTAAGCTATCCTATTCGTCATCTCTACAATAATTAGGTAACCTATTACCTCATCAATTCTCCAAGGATCTTAAAAGTCCCTTAATAATATACTGTAGAAGTCCACTATAACCTGTACTGATAAGTCTCAACTTTTCTCGTTGTAAGGCATGCGTCATAAGCAACATGATTTTTTTAATGCTTTCCCATCATCATGTATCATATTGCAGTCAGGGCAAAGATGAACTATTGAGTATCCAAGTCTATCTCCGATATCTAAATCATAAGTGGTGGGGGGTGTGGTGGGGGGTGTGGTGGGGGGGAGGGAGGAAGTAGCTAATCTATAAGGCTGAATCTACACAGGAGGCATATTACTGATCCAAAATTGCTGATTAGATCATTCATGTTCTTTAAGAAAGGGTAAAATAGCTAACATATTATGTACAGTAATCATTAATTCTCTCTTTACTCACCTTGTGACTTTGACCAAAGACTGCTATTGATTACGATAATGTTTTGGTAGGCATATTATTGTAGATTAATGTTTATGAAGTAGTGAAAGGGCACCCACAAGCTACAATAGAACCAGTTGCATTAAAAGTGAGACAATGCTTAGAATTAGCCATGGAAAACCCTGTGGTGAAAAGGAAGACATTGATTGAGCTCAACCTTCACTGAGAAGTTAATGAAAATCCACATATGAAGCATGTCGAAATAAGTAGTAGCAGATATAGAAGTCTGCTCTGAATGATAGCCCTCATGTTATTAATTTCATATTCTTTGGAAATGAGTTCAGAGCAAAGGTAGAAATGCCGAACAATGTAAGTGCTCATAACGTGAGTTTAGAGTGAAAATAGCCTAATCAGCACTTACATTGTTCGACATTTCTGCCTTCTGAAGTACTGTTGAAAATGAAAATATTCAACTAGTAATTATAAGTTTCATTTACTTATAGTTTTTATGCACTCTTATAGATTTGTTATAACTTTATTCTAAATTTTCCATTCTTATTGGACTATATACATATAATTATGGCTCTCAAATAATTTTATAATTGTTATTATGGATGGGTTTAACTCTTACATCTCAAAAGTTTGCTAACCCCTGGTCCAAAAGAATGTATACATCAGCAGAGTTAGAGTGACCAAGTCATTAAGCAACTGTACATCTATTTTTATATACCTTTGGTCAGTTTCTCAATTGTGGAACAAACTGCTGTGACCTTCTTCACCATCTTGTGTATTTAAATGTAAATCATCGTCATTCCATCATGTGGTTTTACATACTTTCAGGATGATTGTGGAGATGGATCAGATGAACCCAAAGGCTGTCCAAAGTTTGTTTGCCTTCCTGGACAATTTCAATGTGATAACAAGAAATGCATCCACCCATCTCAGCTTTGTAATGGGGAGTCAGAATGTGGAGATGGCTCGGATGAAAGGGACTGCAATAAGGTAAAGTGATACTGTTCTTTCAGTTAGCAAAAAAAATTAGTGGTATGTAATACTTTTTCAATACCAGAGGAGTTTACTGGTAATCAAATAAACAGTTATTGTCATTATTTTTATCACAGAAATATGTCATCATATATGTGCATTAGTTCATGTTCTTTATGGTAATGGTCCAAATATTGCCTTGTCCTTTATATTTTATGTTGAATTAAGAGTCAATATATGTAGTTATTATTTGTGAATTGGTGGTATATTTGAAGCTTGCAATTTTGTTGCATCTTTTGTGAATAGACTCAAACATATTATTTTTTGAGGTAATACCATTGCAAAACAGTTCATGTGTAATGATGATATTATTCTTTATTGTACAGCATACCTGCCTCAATACTCAATTCAAGTGCCATGGGAATGAAACTGTTCAAGATAAATGCATACCAATCAACAAGCAATGTGATGGAAACATTGATTGTCCAGGTGAAGAGGATGAGCAGGACTGTCCAGCTAAAACATGTCTTCCAAATCTTGTAAGTCAATGCATGGAATAAATTAAAGGCATTTTTTTACGATTATGAAAACTTGTCAAAGGATAGAATAAAAAAGTCTATTTTAGAGTCAATAATCTCTCCCTTTGGAGAGGTTAACCCTCAATTTTTTTTAATGGGAAAAGAGAATATTAGCAGTAGAGGATACAATACAGCTATATAAGGAAGTAGAGAAAGTTAAAGAGGCATTAACACAGGGATTCAATAATGAGTGAAGGCTGAGGAATGGAATTTTGCTTGTAGCAGAGTTTATGAGGGAAGAGAAAGGTTGAGGAAATCAAGATTCTGAAAAAAGGAGGTAGCATTTAAGAAAGCATGAGTGGAGGAAGAAGACAGATAGTGTGACTTGAAGAGAAATTATGTATTTTATGAGTAAAGGAAGTGGTCCACTCAATGGTGTACATGCAATTGCTTTCATTTACTATCGTCATTAAATCCAATACACTTATTCTACTTTTGGTGGAATGGAATAGTTTTCACACCATTTGAATGTTATAGTTACATTATGCTCTGTGAAATTACGTTCCTGAAATTAATAGCTTTCATGCAACATCTAAAACCAAATGATTTTAAATATCATACAATGTCTAGACTACATAATATGTGATTCATGCAGTATCATGTGATATTGCCAATTTACATTGCAATGCAGCATATCAAGGCTTTGCTAAATAAAGTTAATATCGCAGTATCATATTCAAATCATCAATTTTCACACTCCTCCTCCTCGGTATAATTAGTGTAATCTTTCATCAAATTACAGCTAGATGTCCTAATATTGTAAAAAAAAATAGGAGATAAAGAATTTAGTTTGCTGCAATCTTGTTTTTTATTTTGTGGTGTATAACATATTCCATTTTACATGTTCTAGTTTACCTGTCAAAATGGAAAGTGTATTCCATCTGTCTGGGTTTGTGATGGAGATCATGACTGCTCAGATGGCTCTGATGAGACTCCTATTTGCAAAGTGAGAAAGTGTCCTGCAGATCACTTTAGGTTTGTAATAAAATTCAAATTTTATTGTGAAATCAACTTCATTTAATGATTAATTGAGTTTTGTAATGAATTAATTTGTATTTATCCTTTAATGAGGCTTTATCATCTTTAGATGTGATTCTGGCCGATGCATCCCAATGACATGGAAGTGTGATGGTGAACATGATTGTTCTAGAGGGGAAGATGAACCAGCTAATTGTAGTATGCCTGAGTATCATACTTGTGAATCTACTTACTTCAAGTGTGATAATCACAAGTGAGTAATTTTATTTAATTACCAATATCAATAGTTTACAGGTGCCTGAAGATATAATCATCACAATTGATATTTACCCTTATGAAATAGCTTGATTTCATCAGTTATATTTTATATTCAATTCATCCCTGTGATCTCTACATATGCTAGCAAGTAATAGTGTCATTCCCTATGTCCACTTTTTCCTGCTTGAATCCAATCATCTGTCATTGATTATCATTTCACTTAGTTGAAAACACTATTTAGAATTGAAGTGATATATGTTAATGTCATTGCAGGCTCATTCCATACCAGTTCATCCAGGCCATGACACCCACTGACTCACATTTTAATGAAACTTGGCATGATTTATCTTTTCATGTAGATATGAAAGAATCCAAAGTTTTTCTTCTCTATCTCAACTCTCTTTATTTTTACAACCATTTTAAGTGTAGGTGAAACTAGTGTTTCCATTCCTGAGGACTCTGTGGGCACTTGTACCTCCAGAGGAAAAAAAATTGTACGCTTCTTATTTATTACTCCATTGTGATAAAAATTTGCAGTTTTATCAAAAAAACCCATGAAGATTCCAGAAAAACATTGAGTTGTATTCTCAAAGGTATCATAAATTCTCAAAACACCTTAGTTTCCTAAGATTTAAGAAAATTTCGTGTCTAAAACATTTTTGTATAAAAAATTTAATATCTACCAAAGGCAGTGTTTATAAAGCAAAACTATTTTTTCTCATAATCCTAAAGATATTTCCCACCACCTCTGAAAATAAAACTCATGTCTTTTGTGTGCTTTCTGAGATAAAAAATGTTAAATATAAAAAAATTTGCATTTCACTTTTCTGATAATCAGTGTCAAGCTTAGTCAGGATTAGTTTAAAGAAAAAAAGCAATATTTGTCTTAAATATTTTTATCAGATTTTAATGATGAATTAGTAAGAAGACTTGTACTGTAGAATTTTTGGATACACAGGTCCATTTTGTCTACTAAATAGGTACAAAATAAAGTGACTCTAATTTCAAGAGAATTTTAAGTGTGATTTTTCTACTCACCTTCATTGCTGGAGAGTTGTTGACTGGTAACTTTGCAAAACATCTCAAAGTATAGGAAATTAAATGAGTGGGACTTAAGTTTCTGAAATTTGTATAAATATATATGAATTAAATGTATAGTGTCCCCATCAAAGAACATCTAGTCCACACAAAAATACAACCCGTATAGAATCACTTTATTTTCTTTGTAGCAATGGCACCATTGGGAGCTTGAATGAAACAGTGAAAACTTCAGGGTACAGTTAAATCTGGAATGAAAAAATTTAGCAGCAATAAGCTAAATTTAGGTCCTAACTATATTGAGCAAGAAAGGTGAGAATATCTCGAATCTCAACATCTGGTAAACTGCAGTACGAAAGGAAAGGAAAACAAAGTGGGTGGGTCAAAGTGTCATAAAACACACTACACTCAGATAGTGATTCTCATAAATATTGATATATATAGTGCATCAGAAAAACATATATTACGGATCAGGAGTGGCATAACTTCAGACCTTCTTTTACATAGTTGTGAACTCCATAAAATTAAATGAACTGTATTCAGCCTTTAAATTTGAATACTCATGTATTAAGATTGGGTTTTCAAAATTCTTAATATAAAGTCTCTGTTATCCTTAGAACAAACCAAGTAATCAGTCAAGTCATTATTTGTCTCCTCTATAGAACACGCAATAAGAAGAAGAGGCACATTATAATGAATAGCACAGACACACGCAGCATGTGTTCCTGAGAGCCTGCCAATACACACCATTTAGGTTGCAACTAACAGAATTTTGAAAACCCAGTCTTAATACATGAATATTCAAATTTAAAGGCTGAATTCAGTTCATTTAATGTTATGGTGTTCACAACTATGTAAAAGGTCTGAGAAGATAAAAAAATGTCAAAAATATTTTTTTTATTGGCCTGAATTATTTTTAGAATCACTCTCTGACTAATTGTTTTCTCTTTCTTTTGGATCAACCCCAGACATCATCATACCGAAAGGAGTGTGAGTTAAAAATTATGATCTTTTCATCTACACGATACCCTGCAAGCCACCGCGAGGGTGTGTGGCAGGGGGTGAAGATAACCAAGCATGCACTATTGACATGCAAACAAGCAACTATAGGGTCTCATGCAACTAGATTTTATCTTTTGAGCTTGTTTTAATCCTCTAAGGCTTAATAGGCAGCAAAATATCTGGATCAACAATGCAAATGAGCTTAGTCACATTATTAAAACAAAATTCAACAAAAACTTTACCGAATAAAAAATTAATGGCTATAGGCAATAATAATAATAGGAAAAAATAAAGGTGCAGAGTTTATCATTTGCATAGCAATGTACATCAATGACAAGTTTAAAATGTATGTATTCTATCGCTCCTAATTTCAATTACAACATTAGCTTTCACATGTCGAAATTGATTACTGTGATAGGCACATTACTTGCAGAAATCTATTCATGTGTCTCTGTTCACTCCTCAAAAATTTCTTTTTCTCAACAAAAAGAGTCTTTTTGTTGAGAATTAGAAAAGAACAACTTACTGTTTTTGTGTTTGCTAATTCTTGTTGTTATGGCAGATGCATCCCTGGGAGGTGGAGGTGTGACTATGACAATGACTGTGGTGACAATTCAGATGAAGAAGGCTGTCCTCCCCGCAACTGCAGTGAATCTGAATTTAGGTATTAAATATTTAGAAACTTTACTGTGTATGATATATGTCTATTTTTAGTTATTTTTTATCCCTTGTTGTTATGATCTTGGCATAATATAATTAGTGTTCAGAGTGATTTTTAATATATGCATAAGTGGTATTTAGCAGAAAAATGACACTTGCAGAAAGACATTCAAAATGATTTTGGTCCGTCACTCAAAATATCTTGGTTCAGGTGTATTTTTCTTTACTTCATAGGTGTGCTGATGGCCGTTGCATTCGAGGAATGTTACAATGTGATGGAGAATACAACTGTGATGATTTGAGTGATGAAGCTCATTGTAACACAACCTGTAGGGAGCACGAATTTCAGTGCCAAAGTCCTCAGTATTGCATATTTATGTAAGTAAATTATTATTCATTAATAATTTGCATCTCCATAATTTTGGGATGTCTGGAACACTTTGGATAATTTCAGATGTCAAGAAACAGTCCAAATGAACTAATTATGTTGTTTTTTAATCATTCAAGTACTTAATTTCTTTTGTGAGTTATTAATTATGTGTGAGTTATTAATTATTAATGTGAGTAATTAATTATGATCAAATTAGTCTGATATTTGCCACCAACACTGTACCATCTGCCTTGCACTTTTCTTACAATTGCCACTAAAATTTTGTTGTAAATCATTGCCAAAGATTAGCAAAATATGCAATTATGCCAAAATTGTAAAAATTTGATTGAAAAAAGCTCTTAGGGTGTGAAACATTGTTACAGTTTTGTTAAAAACCTGATTTTTATGAAATAAGATGGTGTAAGTTGGAGGAAATTAAATTCTTAAGGTATGAAAGTGAAGTTTTGCTGCATGTACAACAGAAATTTAATCTAGTGTTGTGATGATATCTTTGTCCAACACAGTGAGTGGTGGTGTGATGGAGATACTGATTGTGCCGATGGATCCGATGAGGCTAACTGCCCAGGACATCCAGCCAATGGAACTGCTCTATCTTGCCCAAGTGGTGACTTCTCATGCAAAAATGGTGACTGTATCAGCCATGCATGGCTTTGTGATGGTGATGATGACTGTGGAGATGGATCTGATGAAGCACGATTAATGTGCGCAGCATTGCCTTGTCCACCCGGGAGATACCGATGTCGGAATCATATATGTATTCCTCACTCCTCTGTCTGTGATGGTGTTGATAATTGTGGTGATAGTTCAGATGAAGATCACCACATGTGTAAGTCTTCTTTTTTTCATTGTTTACTATACTTGAAGATTTGCTATGTCATTTGTTCAGTTAACCTCTTGCCAGACAAAAGATCAGGTTCAAATTTTATAAGTAATAGTGCTGATCTTTTTTGCTGATTTATGTGATATAGTTTAGCATATTCTTGAGGCACACCTCTGGTTCTTTAAAAATGCAGCTTTCTGATAAGCTTCCATTTTACAGAATGCACACTTGAATTAAACAAGACACTACATATTTATTTGCTCCAACTTTCTTTGATTGTGACAGTCTGTAGCCTGATAAAAATAATATGTAGCCATATTTTTTTAGAGTTCACTTGTGTTAAAATAAAAGGTGTAATAAAAAATATGGGAGATGCTATTATTATTTTCATTTGTACTTTTATTTTCAAATGCCCTGTTGTAAATATCACAGTTAATTTTAATTCCCTTGGTATAATCTTTTATTAATATGAATCTTCCCATTTTAGGTTTAGTGGGTTCATTCTTATGCCCACATGGACAATTTCTATGCAAAAATGGTAATTGCATTGACCATTCTTTGCGCTGTGACTCTGAGAATGACTGTGGAGATAACAGTGATGAGGAAAACTGCCCATCGACCAGGACAGATATTCTATCTCCTTGCACCTTTGGTGCATGTTCTCACATATGCGTGGAAAAGAAAGGTAGAAGGAGCTTTACTTGTCAGTGTGCTCAAGGCTACACTCACGGATGGGGAGCAACTGGGCGCTCAGCAGGATCCTGCATTGCTGAAGGTGTGTGAAAGATTTGTCTTTTTGATTCCAGATCAGTTATGAATTTAAAATTCTCCAATGTGTAAAGCCTGATAAACATTCCATTTTATTGATTTTTCTTAATTACCTCGAGCCTGAATTGTTTTCGTAGATGTATGATTCACTCTATGATTCACTCAAATCTAGAGATGGGCAACTTGGTAAATTACCGCACTAATTTTCGTAAATTACTGCGGTATTTTTCGTAAATTACCACACCCCTGAAAATTGCCGTAATAAACGGTTATTTTCAGAAAAGTTCTTTTTCAGAAAATTTCTTTCTCACGAAGAAACCATTGGAATGGGTGATATTATAAGTTAAGAAGCTAAAATGATTTTGTTTACATTGTATCCATAATTAATTCCAACTAATTCAGAGTAAAATAACAAATGCACATTGCGCAGAGTAATGTCTTTGGAACGAAAATTTCTCATAGTGTGACAAAAGAGAGACAAATTGCGTGTTGCTGCCAACTTCGTTTTAATTTTTAAATGAGTTATAATAGATAAACATCGTGATATGTTTGATATAAGCGTCAGCATTTATATCTCAATGCTATTTGATTTCGTTTTGAGTCCTCTCATAAGGATTTGCAGCTCAAAACTTAAAATTACCGGAAAATTACGGTAATTTTAGAAAAATACAGTAATTTACCTCAATTGAAAATTACGGTAATTTACCCATCTCTACTCAAATCTGAGACACCCTGTTGTTTGAAATACTTTGAAAAGGACATGACAAAATTTAGCCTTATCGTGTGCTTTGTCAAATATTTATTTTTTCCACTGCTTTTCTGGAACAATTGCTATTTAACAGTAGAGCCATAAAATATAAATTTGAATACAAACATTCAAGTTTAAAAGAAGGAAGCTTCGAAATTTAGGAGGACTCTTTCAGTGCTGGGTCATTCCATGTCAATTCAACCACAAAAATGAGGTTTTGCCATCTTGGATTTTGACAAAACATGGTACATATAATCCCTTCACCAATGCAAGAAAATAGTCCAAATTTTTTTAACCTAGCCCGAGTAGTTTTTAGTCGCAGCCTCTCAAACTTTAGGAGACTTCTGAATTTCTTTCATTCAGGATGTTCACTTCTCAAGGTGCACTGTTTTACTTAAAAAATACTATCTCAGCCATTTCTGAATTATTTCCAATTGAAATATTTTAGCTATGACCACAAGGCTATGCACACTTTGGAAAAAAATAATATGAGCCCTCGACTTTTGTTTTTAGCCTTAAAAAAATTCTTAAACATTGCACTTGCAACTTTTTCGGCTAAAAACATGGTTAACAATTAATGCCAATATCACGAAAAGGGTCTTCATAAATCTTAATAAATTTCGGATCATAATTATCCTAAAGATATGTGCTTTCATACTCAGAAATAAAAATGTCTTTTTCATTCCTTCCGTAAAAATTTTTACCATTTTAGTGCAATTTTCTCAAAATTGCTGCCGGCACTTATTTTGACATTATCTATCAAAGTTGAAAGACCTTTATGAAAAAATGGTGATGAAAATGGTGTTTGATATTGTAAATTTATAATATAAAGTTTATATGATAGCTTGGATGCATAACATTAGAGCTGTGATTACTAATTCATGATTAAAATGCAAAGGGGTCAACCTATGCAGGTAGAGGTAAACTGCTCTATGACTTCTTATTGAATATGAGTATTAATGAAGACCCGTTTCGTGATATTGGTATTAATTGTTAACCATGTTTTAGCCAAAAAAAAATTGCAAGGACAATGTTTAAGAATTTTTTTAAGGCTAAAAAGAAAATTCGAGGGCTCATATTATTTTTTTCCAAAGTGTGCATAGCCTTGTGGTCATAGCTAAAATATTTCATTGGAATAATAATTTAGAAATGGCTGAGATAGTATTTTTTAAGTAAAACAGTGCACCTTGAGAAGTGAACATCCTGAATGAAAGAAATTCAGAAGTCTCTTAAAGTTTGAGAGGCTGCGACTAAAAACTACTCGGGCTAGGTTAAAAAAATTTGGACTATTTTCTTGCATTAGTGAACCAAATCTTCAGTGAAGAAAATACACTGAAAAATTCAATTTTATAGGTGTTAATTTAAAATTTCCTGTAAATTATATAAAAATTAGTATTTTAGATGGCTATTTTTTTATTACATTTGTGGTCAAACATATCATTTTTATTTTATTATAAGTAGTTTATTTTTGGCCTTCACAAGAGGCAATTTATTGGTCCATGGCACTTTTTGCCTGAGGAGCAAAAGTCTATGTATATGACAGCAGCCCTAAGAGGGTTAAGATAACAATAAGTCCAATTGCATATTTCTGATATGTACTTTGTTCTTCCCCATCATGGTAAGGGAATTTCTGACAGTTATGGTGCAGCGGAGAAAAATTATTTCCCCTTGCCTTGTGTACCAGCAGTTTTTAGCTTATAATTCTTGTTTTTATACACAGGCATGCCATTCTGCCACTTAGTACACCTTAAATACCCTGCTCTTCTTTTGCATCATTGAATCAACCTGATTTTGATGTCACCAATGTTGTCCTCCTTACCCTACTTCTCCAATGAAAAGACAGTCTATCTAGTTCAGTGCTCCAAGGCCTTGGAGGGATGATTGCCTCCACCCCCGTGGTTCATCCCCTGCCACTGAATGACTTTCCTGATAGATTTAGCTTTTCCTATTTTGTGATTTGCATATTTCCATTAGTGCACATTTTCCGCAAATATACTGAAATTTTGATTTACATCAATGAGTCCAGTGCAAAATGTGACAATGGGCTCAAAATTTGTATCATAAATACGTGCAACTCCTGTACTAACTTTTAACTTTTAAGTTAATGTCACCTCGCGTATCTGATGCATTGTAATGCATCAAGAGACATTTCGTCGATTAAGCCGTGATTGTCATCCTGGTAGCATAACTCACAGAACAGCTAATATGGTTTCTATGGCATTGCCAACGAAATTAAGTATTTTTTTACAATGTGTATGATTTTTAACGTATTTACTAATGGATTATTACATGCACTCTATATTTCACTCATATCTTCCCTCTAACCACTTACCATAATCATTGAGGATAGGGGTGCATGCAAAATTGCATTGGTTATAATGAGTGCACGTAAAAGAGCAAATTTGTGACTTGTATCAACTATCATTATCCGTGAGATCTGTGAGATTCGCAAGACGCGATATTGCGAAATAATGCAAAATACCGCGAAATCGGAAAATAATACGAAATTCGCCTTTTTCGCGAATTTTACGTGAATTAGCGAAAAAATCACATGTAAAGAGTCATATCGATTAAAGTCTAAACCTTCATTGTTTAATGCTGATGACGTTCATTCGCTCTATCTCATTACGATTCAAAGGTCAATTGGCTTGTTTTGTCTCGTGCATATCGCATTCGCGTAATATCGCGCACTGTAGTGATGTCTCCGCCGGAATTTGCCGTTAAATTAATCACCGCCTCTCTCTCGATTCACATTTATCAATCCTGAAATTCTCAGAAATATCTAGAATGACGCGCTTTCTCTCCTGAAGAATTAGATATTCTGAATCAATAATGTGCTGAACACGGCCGCGGAAGAGCGGAAATATAAGCTCACGCGCCCGGCATGCGTCAATGCCGAGCAGTAATTCTGGTGACTCACCGCGATATAGTAGACAGCGTAATTGGATAACTTGTTGCAGGAAAACCTTTAGTGTGGGCCTAATGTATCAATTTTGTAGTCTTAAACACGACCGCTGGCCGGGAACGGAAGCGCTAGCAGTTGGGGGAAGGGGGAAGTAACAGAAAAGATAGGAGGAGAGGGGGTGCTACTTATTAGCGGTTGATCATCGGATATTCGGCACTCCACTGAGCTTCAATGCGAAAAAAAAAATCATTTCGACACACCCCAGTTCAAGTTTCTTTGTTTCCGATTGTGTTTAGTTATGCGTGCTTCTTTCACTGCCTTTCTTGTTATGTAAAATGCTTAATAAAAGTATAAGCATTCACAAAATGTGTACCAAAAATAATAAAACGCCTATAAATGTGCAAAAATTGTAACATTATAATAGCACCGCCAAGATTTTCTATAACACCGAAATCACATAGTTTTAAAATGAATTTTAGCAAAAAATAAAACCACTTTCACGGACCTCTAATTATAGGGGACTTTTACTGTATTTGAACCTTGAAAATTCAGTTTAAGCCTTGAAATCCTTGAAAAGACCTGGAATTATTTTTCCATTTTGCTAGATACCCTACTCCACTACCCATTCTTCTCCCATGTCCCTGCAAGAGGGATGGAGAGGGGGGGGAAGTTATGTACTTCAGGGTTTATATGAAACGATGGCTGTACAAGAATGATCATCTTGCAAAGCAGCGATTCTCTTTTGAACCCAGCGATTTTCAGTGACTAGGGCCGACTGATAGTTGTTTTCTGATAGGGTTTAGCTTAAGGTTTTGTCGAGTATTGGATACCTTGGCATTTGGTTTTTATTTTTATTCTTTTCATTTTATCATGGAAGCAGTAATTGTCTTGAAGAGAAAGGGACAAACTCTTCAACAAAATGTTGAGTTGCTGGAAAAATTAGATAGTTTTGCAACTTTGTCGTGATTATACTATGGGATAATCAACCATATATGACATCAAGGGACAGAGAGAGAAACTTCTGCAGTTTGTTGCGGAATCCAATTCGATGTCTAGACATTATTAAAGGAGAAATTTACATGGGTTTATCATCAATGAGCTGGACAAGGTGGTGTGTGAGAGGTTCGTTTAGCACTGAAATGAAGGTATACCAAACATACCTTTGACAAATGAATGTCAGCTTACTGCTGCAACGTGTTCTGTGGTGAAATTAGAGAGATAACTGCATGAAAATGTAGCTCTTCTGCCCTCGGCCCAAAGGACTAGACCAGTTTTAGAATGAATTTAAGAGTAAAAAAGTTAGTTTTATGGTGTGTCGGCAAATAGGGTCATGCAAAAGACTGATTTTCCTGCCAGATTTCATAACGAAGTGTCACAGTTTTTATTTTCAAGTAGTCTGATCTCGAATCTCCTATTTTCTTCATGATTGATTTTTAAAGAATGAAAACCCTAATATGATATATTTTTAAATTAATAAATGGCATGGTAATATAAATATTTGTTTTTCATATTACTTACCACCGCATTGATCATAGTATCTTATATGATGAACTACTACAGTTTTTTCAGTCACACTCTCCACAAAAAGGAAATTGATGTAAACCCCAGAAATATCGTAATCCCGGAATGCATTGGGTCCTGAGCATTCCAGATTATCAATCTTCTATTCTATTAATATACCAAGTTATTCAAACAAGCAGGGAATTATCTGTAATATATGTTGTTTTTAGAGGAAAACATGCTCATTAATTTAATCTATTTTTCCATTAATAGACAATGTTTGTATTTTTTTATTGAAAAAACAATTGTCATTTTCAGGAAAACCTGCCTATCTTATGATTGCCAGTGAAGCTGAGCTTAGACGTCTAAACCCATATAAACCAGGTGAAAGCTCTGGGGGGAATCAGCTGCTGGAGAAACAGCTGGTCCCATCATACAAGATTGAGTCAGTGGATGTCTTCTTTGACCCAAGGGGTCATTTGGTCTTCTGGACTGACCATCTCAACAAAACAATACATCGATTGACATTACCACCTGATTCATCCACTGCACAACCTCGAGTGAAGCGCCAGGCCATTCAAGTTTTGGTATGCATGCATGTATATGTGATGATATTAAATTGCCAGTTTTTAATTCATATAAAAAGATAAATAATTAGTGTTGTTTCATCTAATGGTGCATTCATCTTTCTAACTGAAGAAGTCAAAATACAATTTTATTGAGTGGACTTAGTGTATCACATACTTTGAAGGGCATTTTGAAAGCACAGTTGGGACTCGCCATGACTGTCTTGCTCAGATTTGACCATACTGGAGCTTTTAGCCTCTTTAATTTTTCTATTATCCTTTTCAAATATACTGGGGTTTGAAAGGCCAGCCTAAATTTGTGGGGATGGGTTCCTTTGAGAAAAATTTGGGACAGGGGCTTCTTATCTTGGCCTTTACCATGGGCCATACAGAAAAGAACAAACCTAAGGACCTGGTTGTTTCACAGGTGGAATTTTGAAAACAAAAAGCATACCTGGCGTGAAAAAAATAATGTTATTTCTCTTGAAAACAAGAGCAGCAGATTGGGTTTAAAGCAGGAATGGGTGAACAATATAATTTGCTGAATAATATTCACATCATGAAATACTCAATTGTTATGGAAGAAAAATTGTGAAAATGTTTTCCCTATCAGTGGTGTTCTTTATTTCAAATAAGAAGTATTCACTGGTGTGAATACGAAAATAGTAGGTTTCCTCCAGCTTTGCTCTTAGTATAATGGAGTGGCCAAGGTGACCTCATTCTGCATAGTTGTCATCCAAATAGTATTTCTCACTATTGCTCTCTGGTAATTAAATAATGATCAGCCTGGTAAATACATCCCTTAAAGTTTTGTGAAATAAAGTAATATATTACGATGTACAGGAAGAAAGTGTGTCTGAAGAAGAAGGTAATGGGTTGATTGGGAAAGATGGAAATGTTGGGGACCAGGGAAGAGCATCAGGGAACACCAATCAAACAAAGGCAGCGGATTGGATCTGAGGTTTCCACTGCATTTATTCACAATGGTAAGGGCTTTTGGGCATTTCTTCTGACCTGAAGATGCCGGCAGGATGGCAGGAGAAACTGTCATCACCATGAGATGCCCTGACGCAGAGGAATTCTCGAAAGCCCTTACAAAGGCTTAGGAGTTTTGAGAAGCATATTAGCAATGTGCACATCACAGGATTCTGGGAGCGACTGGAATCCTGAGAGGCCTCACACACTGCATCCTAGTGTGCTCTGAGGAAGTTTGCTCACCTCCATAAATTTTAGGCTTGCCTCTCAGTCCTCAAGATATTTGAAAAAGGATTATAGCGGGCATGGATTCTAACTGCTTACGGTTAGTCAGATAACCAAAAATATGGGTACTGTGAATCTATCATATCCTTCATTGATCAGAGCAAGTTATGGAACTTTTTTGTGCAGAATATGCTTATCTTCCCCATTTGGCTCCGCTTCCCTGATTGCGCTCATACTTGACTATGAGTTGAGCTTTAACATTTTTATTTTTTATTACTTGAAACAGACAATGGAAAGTTTAAGTAATTCCTAGCATACGTTCCCAATAGCATGGAAGTTTTGCTAAATGTTTTTTTGAGGTGATGTATTTATGCATTTTTGAGTGAGTGATGTACTAAAGAATAATTAAAGCTGATTTGGTAAGAGGAAATCGAGTCAGATAAAATTTTGAAGAATATCATTACTGTATCCTTGATGGTTATACCTTAGTGCGCAACTGTGAGTTTAATTTGTTTGCATACGTTGTAGGATATTGTTAATCTGTGGCTGTTGTTTTTTTATAATTTTGAAAAATACTTCATTATGACTGGTTGAATGTTTTAAAGCGAGGTGGATATTCTTTTCGTTGTTATGTTCTCATTTACTGATGTCAATAATTGTTTTTTGGTTCAGCTGTGTACAACACTTTGTCAATTGTTCAGCTTTTGTGGCCATTGCAAGGTTCATCTTCAGGATATGTTATGAAATGAGAATACCAATTTCATAATATATCCTGAATTTTGATTTCACAATGTATCCTGATTTTTGATATCATAATATATCCTGATTGTTTATTTCATAATACATCCTGAAGATGCTCCCTGCAATGACTGAAAGCTCGGCCACTTACCAAGTGTTATATGCAGCTGAACCCAAAAAACGTTATTGATGACAGTACTCACTGCAGAAACCTCAAACCCAAGTCTCATTCACTATGTTTATTTTTAATGTTCTTTTCACATAATAGTAACTGACTTCATGGTATATCAAACAAAATTAGAAGTGTTTATAGTAGTCACTATCTTTTACAAAATTCCTTCTCAAAACACTAGTAACTTTGACTAAAAATAAAAAATCAGGTCTCAGCATACTTCTTGAGCTCTTAAAATGTTCACAAATCACATTAATAAAGACACCTTCATTCTTGTGTCATTCTCCACAGATATCTAATCTTGGCCAACCTCGTGGAATAGCTGTGGACTGGATTGCCCAGGTTCTTTATTGGGTTGATGCTGGAAAGGATTCCATATCTATCTCTAAGTTTGATGGAAGCAAACGGAGGACATTGATTTCCGCACATATGGATCAACCTCATGATATTGTGGTTGATCCAAAATCTGGGTATGTTTTATTTTGATAATTCTGAAGTTAAGATATTTTTGAGGTTACATTAGATTGAGAACCTGTGCTAAAACTGTGCTGTGCAACATATAATTAATACTTCTGTATTAATCTCTGCCACATTTGCATGCTATGAAATAGTGAAACAGCAATTACTTCTGCAGAAGTACTTAAATTTTCTAAACATGTACTATGGTTTTGGTTTTGTATGATTACCCAGAAAAAATTCATCTTCGATTGACACTTAAAGGCATGCCATTGTAGAACTGCTGAATATCCTAATTCATATTTGCCAAAAGTTTCACGTGGTACTGGCTCATCACCTATCCGCATCTTTCTTCATGAAAGACGCGGATACCAAGTTTTGTGACCACAGAAAGAAAAATATGTTAAGTCAATACTTGTTCTTTGCACTATGTCATGTTGCAAAGCTGAATGATACAAATTGGGGAAGAGTAACTTCATTTTCAACTATTTTTAAATCTCAAGTTAGTAAGTCCAGGGCTGGTATTCTGAATCGGGGTCGCTATTATAAGGCCGCGCTATTCCACGGGTCATTATTGCCCGATCTGGTATTCTGAATCGAGGTGGGGAATATATTGCCCAGTTCTGAGGTGGAATAATTGTACCCGCCCCTTCCGGTATGAGAACCGAAAAGATCAGAAAACAAAAATTCCGGCAGCCAATAGCAAGCGATGTTTACATTTTCTGGGACAGTTTGGGATAGATTTACGGCCAACTTTACGCCTCTCACAATGGCCAGCGATCAGCTGATATTAATGTATAAAATTATAAATGAATTATTTATTATCCTGCTTGGAAAATTCGCGTATTCATCCAGATCAATGTATCTTTCGAGCAAACATCATTAACTGAGGTAACTCTCCTGCTTACATTTGCATATGAAACAGCCAATCTCGTCGTAAAATTGTTTTCGCCTGTAGTTGATTGAAATCCTTAGCTATAAATACGAAATATGAACTTCTCCGTGGATATTTTACGTTAAAAAGCATGCCAGAGAAAAGGGCCTTCGTTGAAAATGTACTCATTATCAATATTCATGTGGTGGTTATTAATGGTATATAAATACGAGTTTATTAATGATGAATTGGTACCTAATGCTCCGCTCTGGGGTAAGCAACCACATTCATTATATTCATCCGATTATCACAAATCTTAAGTGGTAGAACTTATATTAATTACTTTATCATCTTCATAAACAATGTTGATAAACATTAAATACGTTTTGCTACGGAGGCTAGGGTACTCGCACGAAAATCGTACTTATCATCATAAAAGATCAATAGTTTCATAATTATACAATTTGCAAATTAATAGAATGGAAATGATTGTGGTTTCTGTACCCTTCAAGATTATTAAGTGACACACAGCTGCTCACGTTCGGCAATTTCGTTTCTGTACCGGTATTTTCATGAAATCACTGTTGTTTGTTTACAATGCAAGCAAAATAAAAACCGTTTACACTCAAGGGTAACTATAGTTATTAATATATTTACAATTAAGAACGACCCAATGGAGACGTAAATACACAATGAGATGAAAAGGATTATTGTCGGTAGGAGTTTTATTGCTTTTCATCGGGCAGGTAAATAACTAATTAAAGGTTCTATAAACTGAAAATACGTTCACATTAATAAACTGCCTTTGCAATGAAGTATAATATGGCACATCACACTTTCCCCGTCTACTATTATGATCTATTAATGAGTATTTACACATCATCAAGCCATGGCTTGCAGGATTTCTCTCGCTGCAAGGTTTAATCAAGTCAGTTTACTACAAACATAGTCACTTCACTCGACACACGGAAATGGTTAATAAATCTGTCCTCCATCACTTCAAATGAATTTATACTATCATCCTGTTATTATTATTGTTTATAAATCGTGGTCGGTTTGCGTTAAGGTATTTGCGTGTAGTAGTCAGTTTACAGAGGGGCATGGGATGGAACCTCTGTGGTCCTCCGGTAAGTTTATAAATAACACTTTCTAGTAATTCTTACCAGATAAATGAACATGCTTGAAATTTTCCGATACAACAACCACAGAAACTAAAACAGGCACCACCAATGACTTCCAAGTAAATAGAAACACCACAGTCCACTGATTTCACAAAAAACCAACACATATGTATCACTTTCTCTAATCGTAGCCTACCCCGGGCTTCTAAATATGCATTAACAATTGCCAAAACTTTAAATGCAGACGTCCAGTCCTTTCAGATAGTAAACAAACGTCGAATATATACCCGATACTACTCGAAGTAAACATTATAAACATTTGAAAGTCATTCAGCGAGCTGATTTACGTCGCGCTATCCAGATTGCCCGGTCTTCAGAATTGGGGAATAATATTACGACCCGGCCGGTCGCTATCTGCCGTTCAGAATACCATATTTCGACCGCGCTATGGGATATCTGTAGAATAGCGACTTCCGGTGACTCTTCGGCATTCAGAATAGCAAATAACGACTGGGTCGTAATACTCTTGAAAATATCGACTTTTTCCGCTATTATGACTTATTTCGTTTCGTATTATGACGGCCTTATCTCGTTCAGAATAGCAGCACGGGAACTGCTTAATAACTTCTGATATCATTATGTAGATTGATGAACTGATGTTTATGCTCCTGTATTTTTTTTGCGGCCTTACTCTCACATTTTAAATGATATGATATGCAATTAAGTTAATAATATGCCTATGGGGTTGAGGATATGGTTTTTTTACCTACCATAAGACTCAAATTTACAGTGCATCTTTGAGGCCAAAGGTTATGTTTTTCATAGGTAATTCTAGGGGGAAGTTGCCTGCACAACACAGTAATGTACTTGCATGTATTGTTTAATGCCATAGAATTTGTAGGAAAAAAATAATGGAGGGCATGAATATTACCAACATGAATGACTCACATTACTAGCTTGCTTTTTAATCCTAACCAAACTTTTTGCCAAAATTGTATTTGTTAAAACTAAAGTGCATGCTAGACACTTGCAAATATGGTAATTAGTCATAGCCATCCATTTGGGGAGTGAATTGTATTTACTTTGTATGTAAATCAGCTCTTCCAATTGTTTTTACTTCAAATTGGAATAAATTCAACTCCGCTTTGTGGCGGATGTTACTGCATGAAGTTTTTACTGAAATTCTTTTGTTTGGTGTCTCACGTACTCAAATAATGTTTGTATCATTTATATAGTCAGATGTTCTGGTCAGACTGGGGAGCCAATGCAAGAATAGAAGTGGCACGCATGGATGGTACTGGTCGACAGACTTTGGTTGAGTCAAGTGTGTATTGGCCTACAGGTCTAGCCATAGACTACCCAGCAGGACGTCTCTATTGGACTGATCCAAAGGCTCATACAATTGAAAGTGTTGACCTCGAGGGCAAAGACCGACACCTTGTGAAGAGATTCTCGCCAGGTGAATTAGTGCAAGTTCCTTGTTTATGTATACTACAGGCTTTTAATGATTTGATGGTGAACTTTTTTTAATAGTGTATCATACTCTTACATTACATGATACTCTAATGGAATACGACCCTCCTACAATTCTGGCAAAAATATTTCAGTCACTTTGTATTTATTTCCTTGTTATTTTATTTTAAAATTCATTTCCTTGATATTGAAAAGGATTGGGATAAGAACTTTGTCAAGTGGCCATGTACGTATTTGTTAATTTTTTAGTGCTATTCAGTTTTCTACAAGATCATAATGACCCTCTCTCTAAAGGCTGTTTCACACGGGCATTGAAACTGTGCAAGTTGATGTTGTTTCCATTTGAGCAGTCATCTGCAAAAGCCCATGACATAGAAAATTATAAGGTTGCTTGCTTGACAGCTTTACAGTGTGCAATTGTCAGCACATTATTTTAGTGACAATATACCATTCAGTAGCAGTAATACCGTCAATATATCATATAACGTCAAGATCTGTTAAGTAGCAATTAATTGGATGTGAACGATGCGATAAATTACCACCATTTTGAAATATGTTTTTAAGCCATGGTCTAAGCCCTAGTCCCGTATGCTTAGTACAAATTTTGCACAACGGACACACGGCTGTGGGCTAAGGTAACGAGATAGGGGCCTCTTTACGAACAAAATTTGAGCTTCCACATGATTAATCACCCAGCTCATAATTATTGTACTTTATTCCTACCTAAGGAGTCAAGTTCAAACAAAAACAACCAAATCAATCATCAACAACCTATTTAATTGCTAGAATTCCCGTGGCAGTTTGTTGCTGCAACATCTTCAAACTTGCACGAATGCTTGTATCAGATAAAAACATGTTCCAATTTGCTTGCAGTCGTTCACGCAGTGGTTGCTTTACACGATGCAATATTTCTTGCGGAAGTATTCTTTCACTCTGTGCAGTATCAATGACCGTGTAAAACAGCCTTAAGAAGCAAAACAAACATGCTTCTGATTTGCCCGTAGCTATATTATAATTATAGTTGTTTATGTCTGGGCTAATGGAATTTCTTTAATCCATTAACTCAGCACATGTATGGCCATTGGAAAATAATGATTTGATTAAGTAATACCCAAACGCGCACATTGTTTCTCATTTCTTTAAATGGAATGATTGGATCTTCAGTAAAACTAAGTGAATGGCAAAGTAACTCCAACAAATAATCAGTGCTAAGAATGGAGTGTTCATAGAGTTAAAATTAAATGTTCCTGAATCATGAAATTATTCTGTTTCAATTTTATTTATGCCAAAACCATAATATTTTTGCTATAATAAATGGAAAAGATGGTATATTTTTGTATATAATTGAGTCCTAATTTCTTCAGCCATGACATTAATGCTGTGAGTCATTTCATTTGCAGAAGATAAACCATACAAAATAGAAGTGTTTGAAGATAACCTTTATGTCACAACCTATCAAACCAACAACATTATTCGATTAAACAAATTTGGAAGAGGGAATGTCACATTCCTAGTCAAAGGACATACCAAGGCTTCAGACATACTTATCGTGCAAGAAAATAAGCACTCTGGATCATGTAAGTTTTGACGCTTGTCTTTTGATTAATTTTATGCCTTTCTATCTCCTAATTAATGTGTTATTTTTATCTCCCATGTATTGTACTCACCTGAGTCTAAGATGACCAAAAATCTAAGACTAGCCCTCATTTTGAGTGCTTTTGAAAAGAAAATGACAAAATTAATACTATCATTATAATAATTATATCTTTTTTTCAACATTTATTTTTCCTCCACTTCTATGGAAAATAATTACCACAGGATTGAATTGGAAACCATTTAAAAAAAACAACCATCCTGGTTAAAAAAAAAAGGTTCAGTGCAAGATACCAAAAACTTAAATTACATCATTCAGTCATTGAATCCTGTGAAAGACGGATCACCAATAAAACAGAAATCTGCAAAAATGGCTTATGATCACTAACTTCCTTCGCCAAATTTGAAGAGCAGGTTTAAAATAAGGGCATCCTTCACATTCAAAAACATGGGGGTGAATTGCAAGAAACTACCACTAGAAAATAATACAGTAGAAACTCGAAAATACGAACTTCGAAATTACGAAATTTTGATTTTACGAAGCAAAATTTTCGGTCCCGACCAAAATGGTATCTAAGTGTATGTAACAGTACGCGATATTACGAAATAACGAAGTTTTAAAATTACGAACCTCGGATCTTGGTCCCGACGTGAAAAAGTTACTCATTTATATGAATAATGATGGATCACAGTAACGTTTCCGGCGCTCCTTGTCAGAGTAAACATCTAATTAGTCATCGTCGCCGAATACATTATGCACTGAATGTATTACCTGAACGATTTCTCATTTTTCAATGCTACAATAGTAAGGACGACTTTGAATCGTAGGCATCGTAGCTCATAAAATATGAAACCAATCTGACATAAAATGCGTTCGGCTTTGTAACCACGAGTCCACAGAGTTGCCAACGAGTAAAGAAAACGTAAATTTGTAATTTAACTAAATACACATTCTCCCACATCGCCCAGCCGCGGAAACAGGATGTAGACGCCTGAATGAAACCACCCGGCCGCGTCGTCTAGCCGCGACGTCCAGACGCGACAGTTGGACGTGGCCGCTGGACGCCCAAGTGAAACCAGACCTTAAGGACGACTTTGAATCGTAGGTATCGTAGCTCATAAAATATGGAACAAATCGGACAAAAATGCGTTTTGCTTTGTTACCACGAGTCCACAGAGTTGCCAACGAGTAAAAAATGTAAAGTAGTCGTGTACGGATATACTCGCCGGCGAGAGACTAATTGCTACAACCAGCATTTTCCTCTCACGATCCCTGGCATTTTTTGTTACCAGTTTTCCCAAACATAAATCCATGATGAATATTCCTGGTATAGAAATCGTTTGCTGCGCGTTTGCAATAACTATGACATGTATCGGAGATGGTGCTACGTTGTTCGAGCGGTAGATTCAGTCGTGAATATAACCCAAGGAAGCTTTTTTCTTCTCACTATTTCAGACTGATTACACTCAACCTTGTTCGACGGCATAATTATTCCGGCTGGCATAGTTATCATCGAAGGACTCATGTTTAATTTACCGTCCTAATTGAGCGTTTTGATGTAGTCATCGAGCAAGGCTCTTCATACGCATTTCCCTTCCCTTCCTCCACCGCCAACAGCAAAGAAAATCAGAGAAAGTATGAGTTCGCATGGTTCATAGGGCCATTTAGTTTAACGCACATTAATTCTAAAGGAAGACTAGTTCTGGGCGCATGCAAAATCAATGGGAAAAAACGCTCAAGCACCCATATATATATTTATATCGGAAACTGGTGTACCCTCTCCCCCTTTCACTCCAACATAGCGATCGAAGAAATATCCTAAAAGAGAGATCACTAGGCAGTCCCCACCAGGAAAATTCACCCAGCTCTCCTTCTCCTTTGCTCCAAAACCTCGGCATACTCTCCCCCATCACCTTTTTCTCTCACTTGCGGCTAACCTATCCCTCCCACACTGGCTATATTTCCCCTTCAAGTGACCCTCCGTCTCCCCCCTTCCCGCTCTATGAGTGGGCACGAGCCATCCCCCTCACACCCAAGCCCCCCTCCATGCCCGCACTCCGGGATATCAGGCCCCTTCGAGTGCCCCTCCATCCCACCCCCTCAACGCTAGGCTAGCATGAGATGCCCCACGCTGACTTTGCAGGCCCCCCATACCAGCTCTTGGGCCCTTTAAAGAAGTTCCCTCCCCAATCTCAAGGAATCTGTGCACGCCGATGGGTCTAACTCTGCGTAAATATTGTTTTGCGGGCATATCTTGATTCATGGTAAAAGCTCCACTCGCCAGAGTCATGTCTTCCCTCTCCGCCGACGCAGCAAATTGAGATAAGGGAGGAGGAAGATAAGATGCGACTATTCGGCGTAAAGCTGATGATTCATTCGAGGTTTAGTCTTCACGTGCAGCCCTTGGCCTTGAATCCCAGGTGGATCACCCTCACAACAGACGTAAGATACTACGAGACCATGGGCCTCGCAGCTGTTTTTGTGAGCGGGCGAATGGAGTAACCCCCACCCACAGCGAGGGGGGAGGAGGGAACGAAGGCAGCTTCCAGCTTGATTCGTGGCCTGACCTGGAGCTGCAATGCTTGGACGCAAGTCTCCTTGCTTGATCGTAAGCAAAGGAAAAACGATTAGCAAAAATATCCCACGTTTCAATTCAATAGCGAATGTTTAAAATAATTCTGAGATATAATGAATGAAGAGCAGGCAGGCAGACCTAATCTGAATAGAACCACAACTGAAGCTTTCGTGTAGTAGAGTGAAAAACGAAAATTATTGATTTGTAATGTTAGCATCGTTAGTAGATGATGAAGTGTAAAAGGAACTATCAACCTTCACCGTTGAAGTGCGTGGCTTGTACACCCTACTTCTGAAAGGAGGTACACAGCTGGACTCTTCTATAAGCTCTTCTTTCAGCTCTATCATCTCGGAAATAACCACGCACAAATAAGCTGAATCCAAGGGAGAAAAACGATTGTTATTTCGGGAAATTAATGGGCTTAGCATTATTTATACAAAATACATAACGTGTATCCATCGCATAGCATCCGCGAGAGAATCTTATTTTCACTGTCTTAGCTTAACGTAGGTAGATACATATATTATGCCTGACGCGGAGAAAGGACCATCTTCTAACGAAATTTTATTCCTCTAATTTCAATATCGGGTGCCAATGATCGCGCAAGTCGCACACTTCCTTATTGTAAGCATCAATCAGTATTACTAATGATTAAACTTCGCTCACGCTTCAGTTAAAGAGTTCTCCAGTTAGGAAATAATATAGAAAATGCGCTATGAAGTTTCATAGGCTTATTCCAAACTGCACAAAAAATTGGGCAAAAGACGCTTCATTGCCTAATCATTCATTGTAAAAAAAGAACGGCAAGTTAGTTGCCACGATGTAAATTTCCGCGGGGCTTAGATGGGAGTTTAATTCTTCGGAGTTTCGGGATTTCCGCCGTGAAAAGATGGAACGATGTGGTGGAAATCCCTAAAATGGGAAGAATCAACCTCCGACAAATTAGTTGCGTTAAACTGTTTGCACCTTGTGGGCATGAACACACATTTAAGCATACTTTTATGAATTATAACTTCCTAAATCATGCAAGTACGTCGCGAGAGTTCATCGTAATTTAAGGAAACGACAAAGAGCTTCATCGCGATGTTTTTGAAAGATACTCGTTGATACGAAATTTGATATTACGAAGTGCCGATTTTTCCGGTCCCGTCGACTTCGTAATTTCGAGTTTCTACTGTATTATGTTGGGATCACTTTTACGTGAATAGCTCACTCGGCATTGATCAAGGAGAGTTCCAATTAGCAGCTCCATGTTCAAAGCAAAACTAAAGAGAGTGACAGGCAAAATACTGTCAACAGTACTTATGGCACATACACCTTGTATACATTGATTACTAATGCATGAGTATTGGTGATGAAATTTGTAATACATATATCTTAGTGATAAGTATGATTGTCGACATATTTATGGCTGGATTGTTTGAGATATCCAACAGTTCATATTCACCCTCTTTATTCTCTCTGACACACGATCGTAGAGATGCATTAAAACTCATGTTGGTTATAATGAGTGTGCCTTCTACCAAGCCAATTTATGACTTTTGTCAGCTCTCATCATATCAGACTTCTATTGTATGTGGGGTTCAGAAAATAATTGAGAAATTTATGAGAATTGAACCACCAATGGTGTCTTTTGCTTCTTTTTGTTTTCTCTATCGTCTACTATTGTCGTTAACTTTATTTCCTTGCATTAAATATTTTTATAGGAGTATTTCTTAATTAGCTGTGTGCTAATTATTCTTCGTAGGCATTGTGATAATGTAATTTGTTAACATTGAATTCCAGTGAGCAATCCTTGTCAAACGCATCCTTGCCATGAGAGTGCCGTGTGTGTGATCCGAACTCCCACTACTCGCTCCTGTCTTTGCCCTGATGGAATGGAGCCTTCATCCGATGGCCATGGCAGTGCTGAGGGGAAAGTCTCTTCAGCTGAAAAGGATGCCGGTGGTAAAGGGTTTTCTGATAACCCTAAAACATGTGTGCCCATTGGTGGGACCGACAGTGCTTCTGGGGGTGGTAATCGGACTGGGCCTAATGGGTGCAGCTTGGATTGTCATCGTGGAACTTGTCGTGTCATCCCAGGGGTGGGACCACAGTGTATATGTGATGCTTTATATGAGGGAGACCGATGTGAACACTCCAGGTGCTCTGGATTCTGCAAAAACAAAGGGATGTGCTTCACTGATCTCATTTCACCTACACCCAATGGTTCAAAACCACCATTGAAGGTTAGTATATTTACCATCTTACTTGAATAGTTTTTCTTTGTCAGTAAGGTTTTCCATTCATACCATCACTTGATTAGCATAACATCTTTTCCATTATTTACGTTATTCTCTTCTTCAGAATCATCACCATTTTAAAGTTTAGTAAATTATCGTCTTCATCTCCAGGGTGAACAGGTGGGAAACTTAAACATTTTTGAATTGTTTGTTCAGATTTTTGGAATTGACTAGTATTCACGTGTCTATAGAGTCAATTAACCTACTCATTTTCATAATTTACTCTTATCATAAGGTAGATATAAACTCCATAAATTAATAGTTTACTTAGCACCATAACATTTGAAATTGATTAGAGAAATAGAAATACATTAAAGGTTTAGCAGCAAAAATATAAAAATGTCAATAAAATATATAGATATTTATTTGAATTAGGTTATTGAATAACTGATAGGTATTTTTGGTGGTTTGCTGAAAATTAGAATAAGCTGTATTCAAGACTATGCCAATACTTTCTGTGAAATTTGTTTCATTCTAGGCTTTCCTGAATTAAATTTTATTTTTACGCATAAATATTTAAAATTTTGATTTAAATTTGTTCGTTTAAGTATTTTCAATGTGAGATTTAACCTTCTCCTGGGCAGATAGGAGAGGTATACTGAATTGATTAATTTCAGTGCATACTTAACTAAGGACTCACTTGTATGATTCTGCAATGCCTTCAGGATGTGCCTGAATTCATCTTGAATGATACAAGCACACCACTTTCCCTTGTAGAATGTTCACTAATCTTTGTAAAATACCTCTATTATTTTTATAACTGACAATTGTAGTACATATAAATAAGTTAATTGTGACTTTTAATATCATGTTGATTTTATTATCAATTCTTTTGGCCTAGTTCTCACACATATGGTCCAACTGACTGTTTCTTAACTAGCAGATATCATTATCATTAATATGGGCTTAAAAGTTTTAATTTTACTCCAATCAGATCTGGTTTTATGACCCTATGTTGTCTATTTTCGCCTTCTCCACCAATTTTCAACCTAGAAAGACATGCCACCGTTTTTTTAATGAAATGAGTATGGTTGATTTCATTAATACACTTAGATCTGCATCTTGGAATGATGTACATATATGATTATGTGCTATATATTGTTAAATTTTGGTTTTTTATTAATTTTTGTTCAACTTTAACATGGCTTTTCTATTGTGGCAGAAATTTGAGAGGCTACCAAGGAAATCAGGCAGTAACTGGGTTACTCTTAAGGTCTGGGTTACTCTCTTACTTCATTTTTCTACACGCATGAAGAATCTTTTTCTCAGGTGAAAGAATCAAATGATAAAGAATTGCTGAAAATTTACAGAAATATGAACACCATTGTAAGCACTCTGTAACAAATGCAAAAAAGAATTTAAAAACATCAGAATCCTCAATTCTGCCAGAACAACTAAGGAATGTTGGGAAATGTTGTGGGCAAAAGAGAGACAACTTTATGGTTCTTTATGATGATTCTGGAGCTCTAATTAATGACCAGGAAGCCATTGTCTCACGTTTTATTGATGATTTTTTGGTCAAACCTGACATCTAATTTGCGCTACCTAGTCACCGGAAAAATTCTATATTTATTGAACCATGACTGTAAAACGAGCTGACTGCTACAATTAAAACATTTACTCTTAAAGATACACATGGTCTTGATGATGTTACAGGTGTTATTATTTTACTTTCATTTGATTTCAAAAAGACCCATTGTTGCATCTAATTAATGCATCTCCTAGACTAGGAGTTTTCCATCCCCTCTTCAGTGCTCCAAAACTGTACCCATTTATAAAAGGAAGACAATGCCAATGTGATCCACAACTACAGATAATCACCCTAGTTATGGAATTTGAAAAAAACTTTAGAGACTATTTTTAACAGAATTTTCATTATACAAAAAAGAGCCTTTTTTTGGGGATCATTTCTAACAATTTACACGTCAATAAATTAAACATGTAAATAATAAAAGTTGGTGAGTGAAAGTGATTGGGAAAATGCATATGACTAAAATCGCAAAAACATTGCATTAACTTTATAGTACTTTTTTTGAGGAATTCATTTGTAAATCTATTATACATGATAAAAGTATAAAAAAGTGAGTGTTTGCATGTACGGGTTGGAAATTGAAGATGGTAATGGTATTTTTAGTTAAAATTACTAAAAAATACACCACGATTGGGATCAAATGTGCAGTACACTATAGAGCCCTCGTTGTCAACCACTCAGTCATTGCCAACTTAACCGAGGCAGGCAAATGTAGGCCACTCACCTGGCATTTAATGCATTTCTATGTTATTTATGTTTTTCTTGTGAATTTGAGCCTATGGGGAAAAAAGATGAGACAGGTATTTAATTGTTTTGCTTCTAGTTCATCATCATCACTGGTATTCTGCTGACTCGCAGGTCCCAAACACCAAAGCTGTCTCCTATTTGTCCTGTCCTGGGCCTCTTGCTTGGTTTCCTTGTACCCTCCTGTCTTCACTTTGTCTGTCATTTTCAGCCTTCCTCCTCTTTTCTCCCTCCACTGTTCCCTCGACTGCTGTATTTAAAATCCCTTTCCCTCAATATGCCCATTCAAGTTTCCCTTTCTCTTCTGTATTGTTTTCAGTAGTGTTCTTTCTTCCCTAACTCTTCCCAGCTCCTTTTCATTTCTTACTCTATCCACCCATTTCACTCTCTCTAGCCTCCTCCACACCCACATTTCAAGAGCATTAATCTAGTCATTGATTACAAAGCCTTTATTGCTTCTAGTTACACTTTAAAAAATTTCATATCATTTTGTCCCCCAATTACACAACCTTTCCTTGATAGCCTCTTTTTTATGTGTTTGCTCTCCATTTTTATTTGCCAAATAGTCATTTTCTGAAGGCATCTCCCTACTCTCACCAAAGGTATGAAAAAAAAAAGAAATTGCTCTATTTGGTGATGTTTGAAGGAGTATCCATCCTAACCTAGAACTGATATTATCTCATACATTAACTCCGCCTTCATCTCCATACTATACACTACAGTGTAATCTTCCAATGAAGTCTTAATTACTTTGAAATTTTATACACACTCCAGATTTCAGACTAAGAGGCCTGTGTCTTTAGTCTTCTTTACTGGCCTAAATTGCTGTATCAAATGTTTACTTCGACCACTGCATGATTCCAGTCACCAAATTCAAGGTTAAATTTTTCTGACTTCTTATTAGTTATAGGCTGAAAATGTTTTTGCTATCTTCCTAATCGCCTTTAAATCCTCACAGATCCCAACCCAAACAGGAGGTGATAGGAATAGAATTTCCTTTTTTCTTGTGAACTTGTAGAAATGCATCTCACATGAGCAGAATTTTAATGAAATTCAAAATTTCTATGCTTTTACCCAAATTCTGTCATGATTCTTGTTTCCATCTGCAGTGCAACTGCCCATCACAATGGTCTGGTGAACGATGTGAAATACCTGTACACTTGTGTGATGGTCACTGCTACAACAATGGCTCATGTTATACCATTCGCTCTGGAGTGGCAGCTTGTAATTGCCTTCCAAATTTCACTGGTAAGTAAATTTCCTGGTAATTTTGATTTTTGTTCAGAAATATCCCTCTTAACCTAGTGATCATAAAACAATGTAAAAAATGAATTATCTTTTCATGTGTTTTACCTTTTAAATCATCTATGGCATGAATGTTTTTACAAATCAGAAATTTGAGTTTGGCTTAGCCCTCTTTGTCCTAGCTGATAATGAAATTTTACATCTATTTTTAGGACCTCGATGTGAAAACTGTATAGGGGTCTCATGTCAAAATGGTGGGGTATGTAGTGAAGTCACTGATAATCGAGGACAGACCAAGAAGGAATGCCAATGCAGCAATGGTTACCATGGTCCTAGGTGTGAAAAATCTGAATGCGATGGATATTGTTCACAGGTGAGGTAACTGATGTAGAAACGATGTCCGATGCATGGGATAATTAATGAACAGGTATTGAGAGATTTCGGTGCTTTTCTAGTAATTATGGTGATCTTAAAGCATATTTCTCTCATCTTAGAAAGGGGAAGCTTCTGTTGAAAATAAATTAATTCTATAAGCGATGAGCAGATTAGAAAATTTTGTGTCATCCACCCAAGAAGGCTGTCAAAAGGGATCAAAATCATTTATGCATGCATGAAAATTGTTCCTTGTTTTGTTTTTTTTAAAGTTGACGGTGTCTGGCTAGTAGATGATGCTATGCATCGAAACCATGATCGTGAGTAAATAAATATATTTGTGGAAGTGCATTGTTTCCTTAACCTCATTATTTAAAAGGGATAGAATTGTCCTCTTTGACCCTTTGGTTGCTTTGTTGATGTCATCATAATGTCCTCATCATTTTTTTAAAGTACTTATCAATAATGGGTGAATAGCCTAGAGCCAATGAAAAGTGTTTTACAACTACATAATTTGGAACTCCTAGGAATCTCATTTGAAGAAATAAAGGATCAAGTACTTTTAAATTAAAATGCGTTGGTACTCCATTAATCCTTTTCATTGCATACTAGGTTTTCCTCTCACTAGAATTTGATTTACATAGCTAGTGGCAACTCACTTGAATCGTCATAAATTCTTATCGGGCTGCCCAGCAGGTTAAATATTTATATAACACCCACCTAAATATAAATATTTAACCCAGTGGGAAGCCCGAGAAGACTTTACGAAAATAATTCGCCGGGAAAGAATTAAATCATATTTCACTTGAATCATGTTTTTATTGGTTTTCTCAAACCATTTGTGGTGTTGTGCACCAGCATGCAACTCTCTTTAATGCGATTTGATGCATCAATTTTAATTTTGGCAGGAATTGCAAATGCCAAATAATTTTATCCAGTGAGATTTAATGTGGTTGAAACCTGTTTTAAATGTGAATTGTGTTTCTGAGTGTGTATTAACTCTGAATAGATGATGCCAATTATGTCATTTGTATTATTGCATTTTTGAAATGGTAGTTATGAGCCATATTGGTCATTTTGTTATCAAAGTAGCCTTTAAACTCATAGTATTTTTTTTGTAATACTCATAATCCTTGTGGAGTAATTTATCATAGTATCATAAAACATGTGCAAATCTCATGAAGACTATGCTAATCTCATGAAGACTATGCTAATCTCATGAAGACTATGCTAATCTCATGAAGACTATGCTAATTTATGTCTTGGTCATCCTTAGTTGATAAATTGATTAGGTAACAATCGTTTTTTTCCCAGCAAAGGTTAGAACTAAAGGGTATCTCCATATTTTTATAGTGCTGTTTGCTGTATGACCTAATGTTTTTTATGCATTCCCTTATTGTTATCCATAGGGAAATTGCTCCATAACATCTTATGGGCCCATGTGTCGGTGTCCTCCTGGTTACTCGGGAAAGAAATGTGAGCAGTCATTATGTAAGGGCCAGTGTTTTAACCAGGGTGAGTGGATACATTCAACTTTCTAAGTCGTAGGGTGCACATTATCCTCCACAATGGCAAAATCAAAATTTCTACAGCAACTATAGTGTGTGATTTATATGTCATAATTGTGATTGATATTGTTCTACCTCTCCTGAGACAAAAAGGTTTTGGTATCTCAAGTAGCATGTGGCAATAGAAAAAGTAAGTGAAGGTGAGCGAGGAAGAAGTTCACAAAAAGGAAATTAGAGGAGTGAAGAGCTTACAGTTTGGAGGGTTACGAAAACAACTCGTTTGCATTTAACCATCTTGTATGTAAAGGTATCCCTTCACTTAATATTTGCTTCAACATGATTTGTCCTCAAAAGTTTTCTTTCACTTTGCAACCAAATTACCCACTTAGCATGACTTTATGTGGACTTAACACTCAAACCTCCTTTTGCTTGAGTTATTAGAGAATTGGCATATTAGTATCAATTGAAGTTTTCAAATCCTACTGTCCCCACTCTGTGAAACAAATCCATTATGACATAAAAACCAAATTTTTGTTGTCATTCACTTTTGTAATTCATGAACTTATGGTATCATCATGGGTAAGCATCATATCTGTAAGCATCATCATAATTTAAAGTTTTGGCCTCTGCTGAATCAGGATGATAAGAATAGGTAAAATATGGGAACATTTTCATTCCATAATGGAGGAAGGCATCCATAATACTCAGTCCTGTTTAAATGAATTAGAGTAGGTATCTTGAAGCCTCTAAATCCTCATGTTGTTGTGAAACTTTGAAGTAAATATTAGAATTATGTATACAGAAGTGTAGATCATCAAAATAAGTGACTTCTCAATGGCACAGTGCAGCTAGCCACAAGGATTATTGTTTGGAATCCATAATGATATCCAATCTATGTGATCCTTAGGTTAATCACTTCCTTACATAATCCCATCCAAGTGAAATCTGTTCTGTGCTAAGGGTTGAATAATTCAGGTTCTTCACTTCAATGAGCATCAAGGTTTTCTTCATATTATTTATGTCAGGTAACTTTGGTGAAAATTGAAGTGATCATGATGTAGTAGACATAAAACTTTATAATAAAAACATTTGTTTTGCAATGCTACTCATTATAATGCATCAGCATTTAATACTGTTAAGTGTTGATAGCCTAATGTGTTAGCCATTGTGCCATGTGTTAGCAATGTGCCCATGGCTGTATGCTTTCCAGGGGCATATAACTGTGAGTCAAGGGTGAATAAGATTTCAAAATCCTATCGCTGGTAACAAATTCTTGATGACATTCATGCAAGTGTTAAACTCATCAGTGGTGTTTTTCTCAGTCCAAATTTATTATTCCTTGTACATATCACCCATGAATTGGGGTCCAGGGAAATTGCTTTATCTACATAATGCGACATTACACGAAAATGTGGCCATAAAGCGATAAAACTCGAATTCATAATGTTTCAGACAAAGTGTTGAAAAAAGAAAATTTTAATTGCATTTATGTAGTTGACAAAACTTTTACAAACTACAGTTGAGCACCCTTAATCTGGGAACCCCTAATCCGGGAGCACCCATAATCTGGCAATTTTGCCATGAACAACTACCTGGTACTTGATGGAAAATGCCGAAACATTTTTAACCGGAACATTGCTTCATAACCTGCTGAGATACTATTCTTATATTAATACCAAGATACCATTCTTAACGTTAATTTTCCCATTTAGAGAATCAGAATAATTTAAACATTAATTTCTGGTACTTCGCCTACACTGGAATTATTCTGGAACTTGAAGTAAACATAAACATTTTTAACCGGAACATTGCTTCATAACCTGCCAAGATACTATTCTTATATTAATACCAAGATACCATTCTTAACGTTAATTTTCCCATTTAGAGAATCAGAATAATTTAAACATTAATTTCTGGTACTTCGCCTACACTGGAATTATTCTGGAACTTGAAGTAAACATATAAATTTGAAGACATCGCCGGGACGGACTACGACTAATTTACAGATCGGCCACTTTCAATGGCGTGCACATTTTTGATTGACCACTAGACGTAATTTGATAAAAATTATTTGTTATCTGCTTATGTTTCACCCAAAATATGTCTCATCCATACAGTTGTGGCAACAGCACAAAACGTTAACCATCGTAGAAAAAGTGCAAATGGTGAAAAAGCTTGACGCCGTTGCATCAGTAAAGCGTTTGATTGAAACATAATACGTGGGATCTTAAACAATATAACACATTAAGGAGCTGAAAGAGAAAAATCATCAAAATTTTACTGTTAGAGTGACATGAAGAAATGGATGGCAGAGAGAAAAACTATGAAAGAAGATTTAAGTGCTAATTTAGAGAGCCTGGTTTCAATTGCGTCAAAGTGAAGGGTTTAGTTAGTATTTCTGGCCAAATGCTTATGGAGCAGGATAAACTATTTCAGAAATAGACGTGATCAATCCAAAAGACGTGATTCGGGAAAGTTCAAATGCAGGCAATAGCATTTCACCATCCGTTCTAAAACACGTGTGGTTTAAATTGTGACCTGCATTAAGGTTTGATATAGACGAAATAAGTGGGGATTTAAAAAATTTCATGTTTCTGAGGATAAAAATATGATGATGGAGTTTGCAAACACCATCCATAACCCTGAATTAAAGGAAATGGTATTGGTAAATTTAGACGAAAGGATAGTTAGCAGCCACGATATTCTCACCACACAACATATCATAGATGATGAAATCATTGAAATGGTAATTAATAACAACAAAGTGATGTTCGTATCTTACGAATTATTGTTTGTGCCCTTGGAAGGTACAGTAAAATGATTGTAAATTTTTGTTTGTTTACAATCTTATTTGTACCGGAAAAAGCAAAAAGAAAAGCTTAAAACTATATTATACTAATTTTGAGATTCTTAAAACTAATTTTAAATTTTTATAAAACTACTTTCCTAGACATCTACCCATGAGTTATATGGTTTTTAGGTTTTTTTTCTAATATAAGAAACTAATTAAACTTGTAAGTCAAATTATCACACTATCTGTATTTATCACTAATGATCATGCATAAGTATTTTCCTTAAAATTTAGGGACAAATTTCTACTCTTCTGTTATAATTGCATATCTTTTCCTACATTAATCAAATAAAGAAGGAATATTAATATTTATTTCAGCTTAAACGTTTTTAGATCCCTTTATGGAAAGAACATCGTATGCATGTTAAAAGGACTAAAATTACATAATATGTACATACATTAATTTCTCTAAAAATTTCTGGCTTCCAAGTCTTTTATTTTAATGGTTTTTCTTCCTAAATTTAGGGTGTTAGGTGTGTGTTATATTCTGATTTGTGTTATACACCATAACATTTTTAGTTCAGCCTGCGTTTATGTACTGAGATTAACTTGCATGTCATGTTTCAGACAGTGTTAGGGGCCATCCATATAGTATGAAATTCTGATTTTGACTCCCACCCCTTCTTCCAATCCCTCACTATGTTACCTAAGTTCTTCTAAATTATGGAAATTGAATATTAGGAACGTTCTCTCTTTATTTAAATGTTATTTTATTTCTCAAGTGAACCTTTTGCAGTAGTATTTATTATATTCAAGGAGAAACTGTAATTGTATTCTATTGACTGTCATGTTTATTCATCTTTTCCAGGGACTTGCCATTATAGTGCCAAAAAATTAATCTGTGAGTGCCCTCCAGGGTTTTCTGGTCGTCGTTGTGAAGTGACTATTTGCCCATGCTCTGAGTGCACGGGGCAAGCATCAGAGGATTCCATGCCAACCACATTAAAGTGCAAGTGCCCTCCAGAAAGTGTATGCCAAATGAATAGTTCCAAAGAAAACAATGCTGATGAGAAATGTATTCCAGGAATATGCAAAAATGGAGGGAAGTGTGTGATCATAAAAGGTGTTCCTAGGTGCAGGTAGGTGATGGTACATTACTTTCTATGATATTTTCAAACTGTGGTAAAATCTGAGAGAGGATTCCTTTGAAGATTAACCTTCCATATAACCCAGGGGTAAAATCTGTGTGAGAATTTCTGAGGGTGAGTCTTCCACGCAACCCAGGGCTGAAACCTAGTGCCATAAAACATGATGAAGTTGTTTAGCCACTGAGGCCTCCTCCTCACATATACCTGTAAAGGAACAAGGTAGAGTTTTGATGTATAACGCCACTAATTAGCGCTTGTCGAATTAATTAGCTCATTTCATGTGTGGTTTTGCTGTACCGATGGCTGCAATTGCTTTTTTTGTGGTATGTGTAGAAGTTCTTCTTCCTCCATTGAAGAAATCTGAGGTTCACCTGTAGGTGAATGCCTTAACAGCTTCATTGGCTGAAGTACGGAGAAAACTATCAAGGGTTCTTGGTCTGGGTCCTGGCCTTAGGGGATGGTTTTGTACCTCTGTAATTTTCACATGGGTGTGAGTAGTTGTGCATAGTTCCATCAAAGTAAATCATGGAAAGTTACATAGGCCATCATGGATTTGTGATAAAATCTCTTCTTTGTTTCTATCCCAGGGTTGCTACAGGTCAGTAAAGTCAGGGAAAAGTCAGGAAATTTAAGAATGATCGGTGAATTTGGGAAAAGGTCAGGAAATCAGGGAAATTCGATGCAGTGTCAGCTGTTGCAACAAATCTTTCGCTGGTTGTCAGCTGCACCACGGGAATAGAGAAGCCCAATGGTGTGCAGTGTATGAGGGATTATGACCGTGGCATGACCCGTGTAGATCACCAATGGTGCAATGTACCTAAATGTCAGAATTGTTTTGAATGGGTGGTTGCTTTTATCTGCATAATTTTGATAATCAGCCACAACAATGCATTAGTTCAGTGCAGATTTTCAATTAACGGAGAAATTGTTGTTGAAAATATATTGGATGTTTCACTAGTCGGACAGGGGTATGTGATGCAATCAACCTGGGATGTGGTATTGAGAATATTACTATAGATGATAAAATAATCTACAGGGTACTTAGCATGCATTCAGAATATGAAGAGGCACTCTAGCAGGTCAAAAGAGGATAAGGAAAAGGAGCAGAAAAGAAAAGATACTATAAGAATTGGATGTGGAGTCAGGGAATTGAAGGCTAAAAGAGCAAAGCTGATGTTAGAAGTCCAACTGAATTGCGAAGCCGTAGATGAAAGGCTAAAATCTTTGACAGGCTCTGGTTGAATTAAGATTTTTTACGTTAATTCATTTTATTAGACTGACTTTAGTCATATTATGATTTTTGGCACTCCTATTGGACATTTTATTCTGATTAAGATGATGGTACTAGTGATTGTCCTCTTAGGGAAAAAACAGCGCAGTGTGCAGATGGACAATTACTTTTTATGCATATCAAACATACCTAGTATGAACTGTAAAGAATTAGATTAAAATTAGAGATGAGTCGATACCAAAATTTACACAAACCCTTGAGCCTAGTTTAGGTTTTTAGTAAAAAAAACAACATGTTTAGCCTCTGTGGATCAAGGCGATTTCATTTCTGGTCACAAATATTTCCTGCTCTACAAGTATGTTCTCCTTTATGATGAGAAACTCTCGTGTTTTGTAGAGGTATCGATTAGTGATGGACGGATCCGGATCCTTGCCTTGGTTTCATATTTTTGTCTTGTTTCGTATCCTTAGTTTCAGATAATGGATTCTGAATTTCATTTCTTTTCTAATCCTACATTTTTAATCCATACAAAAAACAGCAACAATAGTTTTTTTTTAATAAGTAATTTTATAGCAGGAATAATCAACTTCCTATCATGTGCGGAAAATATTTTCCTAAAAAAACCTAAAATTAATTCAGTGCACAATGGGTTTACATTAACTTGGATTACTGTTGTAAATCAAATCCTTGAATGCTTTCAAATTCTTTTTTGGAAGCAAAAACTTTTTAATTCAGTCAGGAGATACCATTTATAGAATATCTGGTAATTCAATTTTTAAAACGATAAAATTATTATAGAATATTTCAAGATACTAAATTTGTAATTTTGCAATGTCTTATTAATAATAACCGTTAAAATGATATTTGTGAGTTTTATACTCATAAGGAGAGGCTGTGTAACTTGGATCATGAAATGAGATGAGCCTTTTTTTCACGCTTCTAGAAGGAAAATAAAGAAATATGTGTTTTGGCTTTTTTCTCCAATACTCGCAAGATAAAAGGTAGAATGGCATGCTGGGAACCTGCATTCTCTGAATTCGGGTAAGCTGACAATAGCAAAGTGGGGTAGTATACTGCAGATAATGAAGTTCAATTCTTATTGCTGTTAAAAATTTTTCTTTTAGTCCGGGAATGGCATGGGAAATTTTTTTATCTCATTTCGTGACCTGAGTTACAAATCCTCTCATCAGAGTACCGTACCTACATTCCATTTGCGGGGCACATCGATCACTAATCCGCGAAATTTAAAAATCTCTGATCAGGATCCGAATTTATACTGTCTTCGGATTGATTTCAGTAGCGAATGAAATGAAAAACCCGTGGATCTTTGGATCTGACCCTATCATCCCTAATTTTTGAGTGATATATTCGTAAATCTAATTTATGTTTATACAGATATACCCCTGTGTATACAGATTGGTCTAGATGTTAAATATCTACCGCCTGCTCCTTCATATCTCAGGCGGCCACCGTCCAAGTAAAGCTGCATCCATACTGCAGTATTTTCACAGCTGAGACCCTCGCCATTAAGATGGCCTTGGAGAGCATAGAAGCGAAGGAGTCAGCTTACATTATTTGTTCTGATTCCCTGAGCGCCTTGCAATCTACCTTCTTAGTATGAAATACATTTAGATCTTACTTTGTCAGATGGCATTAAAAATTGCCTTTCATATATCCTTAGCTTAGCATTTTGGTCATTTTGCTGCATCAACTCCAAGCAATTAATTCATTAAGAAAGATTTGTCTTATATCGGACTTATAAGTCCTGCCTAGGAAAACTATAAGAAATTAATATTTAACTGATATTTTATTTTTGAAAGAAAAAAATACTAGCACATATTTATAATGATTCTTCTTTTACTTATCCTATTCTCAAAAGTCATATTCAAACAACTAGTGAAAGCACACTTAGAAAATAGTAGTGATGGCCGGATCAGATCCGTTGGATCCAAAGATCCACATATCTTTCATTTTACTCTGTTCCGGATTCGGATCCAAAGACACGGAGTAAAATCGGATCCGGATCATAGATTTTAAATTTTCGCGGCTTAGCGATCAAAGCACCTGGTGAATGGAATGTAGGTGTGGTAGATATTGACAAGAAGAGGATGTGTAACTCAGGTCACAGAATTAGATGAAAATGTTCCCGTGCAACTAGAAGCAAAATAAAGAAATATGACTTTTTTCCCCATTACCCCGGTATCACGAGAAAAAAATACATAGGATGTCACGCAGGTAGCCTACATTCACCTAGATCCAGCTGACAACGAGAGCTAGTGTACTGCATGAAGTTTGATCCCTATCGCAGTTTAATTTTTTCTTTCAGTCAATGCATCGAAAATGTTATCATCTTCAATTTCAAACCATTACATCTGAATACTCACTTTATTATACTTTTGTATTTTAAATTAGATTTACAAATGTACCACTCATAAATTAAAGATGGTCGGGTCCAAAGATCCATGGGTATTTCATTTAATTTGCTACTGAAATCATATCCAAAGACAGTATAAATTCAGATCCGGATCGGAGATTTTAAAATTTTGCGGCTTATTGATCGATACGCCCCACGAACGGAATGTAGGTATGGTAGGTACTAGAGGCCTGCAAATGGGCGCGAAATCCGGGCAACCCTTGCACGCCCGTGCCGGGCGCCCCCACCCGTGTTCGCCTCCGCCCGTGTGACGTTGACGCCCGACCGTGCCCGTTCGCCCCGGGTGCCAGCATCCTAGGCGGGTGCCCGGGTCCTTGGCGGGTGCCTGGGTTGCTCGCCCAAACTTAGGTGAGGGAGGGGTGGTAAAAGAGTGAGCGAAAAATATTGCAAACGGCAAAGACCCTTGAGAAAGATACGCGGCGGTGACGATCTTAGGGCGGTCGCCCGGCCTGGAGGCGGGCGCCCGCTCAGCCGACGGGTGACCGTCTCTTCTCGGCAAGTTCTCCGTTAGGCCACATTCGTGACACATCGGAAAAGTCCGTCAAATGTCTTCGGGTTGTACCTCTCTCTTTATCTCTCGCACAAGGGCGGGCGGCCCTCGCCCGTATTTTGCGACCGTGTGCAGACCTCTAGTAGATACTGACCAGGAGAGATTGTGTAACTGGGGTCACGAAAAGAGAATATGATTTTTTCCGTGCCACTAAAACAAAATAAAAAAAAACTCGTCTTGCCTTTTATCTCTAGAGGCTTGGATTGGCGAGAAAAAAATTAAGCCAAAGTCATGCGGGTCGCCTACATTTAGGTACCCTTGACTCCATGATAGCATAGTTGTTAAAAATGAGAGTTCGATCCCCAACACTGCCTAGGAGTACAGGCCATGCTGTATTATTCGAGTATTGCAAGTAGGCAGTTTAAAAAAAATAGATAATCAGAAATTTCATGACAATTTATAAGTCAAAAAACTATTAAAATTTTGCGTTAAATCAATGATTGGAAACATTTTTTATTGTAGAATTAAATCGTAGAATCATTATGTTAACTTTAGAATGTATTTTTGAGTGACACATTCGTAACTCAACGATAGAAGTACAAAAAAGTCAGTCTCCACATACAAAGGTTGGAAACGAAGGATGATAAAGTTTTTGATTCAATGGCTGAAAGAAAATTTTTAAACAGTGATAAGAATCGAACTTCATTCAATCGAACGACCTGCAGTCCACTACCCCACTCTGCTATTGTCTGCTTACCCGAGTTTGGAGAATGCAGGCTCCCCACATGTCATTCTACTTTTTTCTTGCAAACTCAATGGAGAAAAAATCCGAGACTTTTTTAAATTTTGCTTCTAGTAGAATGAAAAAGAGCTAATCTCATTTCAAGATCAGAGTTACACAGCCTCTATTAAGGAGTATAAAATTCTCAAATTTCATTTAAAAGGTTATTATTAATAAGACATTGCCAAATTACTAGTTTAGCAGCTTGAAATATTCTATAATATTTTTTTTCATCTCAAAAATGGAATCCCCAGATAATCCATAATGGGATCTCTTGGCCGCGTAAAAATTTTTTTTGTCTCTAAAAAAGAATTTGAAAGCATTCCAGGATTTGATTAATAAATGGAAAATAATTCCTTTATTAATGAAAATGAACTTATAATGTTTCTTTTAACTGCACTCTAAAGAATAGTTTAGAATAGATTAGAAAATAAATGAAATTCAGAACCGAAAATCTAAAACTAAGGATCCGAAACCAAGATAAAGATCCTGAACCCAGGCAAGGATCCAGTTCCGGATCCGACAAAAAACCTGGATCCGTCCATCACTAGAGAATAGCTAAAGGAAATAATTATTTACAAAGGAAATAATTATTTACTTTCCAAATTCCATTTGAAAATTTATATTTCATCGCCATAAATTCTACTTGGAGAACAGTACAACCATGTTAAAGAAAAAATGAAATAATATCAGAATTTAGCACTGCTTCTAATGACCTTAATTTTTTTTTCTATGTATGAGATCAAAGATAGAACTCAAATAAAAGTTCTTGACATCTATGAAAATAATCTAGTAGTTTAAGGCAGCTAACATTTTCAGAGATATATCTTCCAATCCACCTTCTTGATTACTTGAGGTAATACATTAGCTTGTTGGTGTAAACTAGGCATTATGATTAGAGATGAAAAATTATGAACTTTGAAAGGATGTCATGGTAAAACAGAGAAGAAGTCTTTGTATTTTCTTAATGTTTTGAAGCTTATTGGATCACTTTTCCTGATATTAGTTTAAAGTTTGTTTTGTAGGCATGTCCACAACTCACATGTGAATGTTATGAATTATTAATTAATTTTTATTTCAGTATGGAATTTCCATTGGCATTGGTAAAATAATTTTCATATTACAGTTATATTTTTGGTAATGGGTTTTTGCTATTTTTAATATGATTCCATTCTCCTTTGCAGATGCACAGAAGAATGGAGTGGTGCTACTTGTGATAGACATGTTGGTAGTAGCAACCCATGTAGAGATTACTGTCTTCATGGTGGCATCTGCTCTTTGGATTCCACTGTGCTCTCCAAGGCTGAACCAATATTATACCCCTCTCATAATCTTCTTCATAGTCCAACATGCGAGTGTCTTACAGGCTGGACTGGGCCAAGGTGTCAGGAGACGTCCTCTTGCAAAGGATTTTGCTTCAATGGAGCAACTTGTATTGAATCATTGGATGCAAACATGCTTCCAAAGTGTAGGTAAGTCGAGGGGACTGAACAATGGAGATGATAATTTTTCCTAGCTATTCAATTTGTATATTGATTAAATCCCAAAATTAAGCTGTTTAATTAAAATTGGCTCCTTAAAAAAATTGTGGTATTTAAAATTGGTTCTTACCTTTATGTGTCTCTGGATGGGCTTAGTTTCAAATGTTGGCTTTAAACTTCTTCCATAAGTATCCCAACCCTGTTATTTTTACACACGTTGTTGACTATTGACATCTGCGCCCAGTTTGTTTGATGGTCATTTATCCATATTGTTAGAGTTAATGTTATGAGTTGCTTACCTTCCTCTAATAAGAAATAGTATTCTTATGGAATAAAAGTCTTGCTTGTTATGTAGATTGTCCTGTAATTGAAAGCCACTCTGCCATCACCTGTTGATATACAGTTAATCAATAGTAGCTGTTGATGCACAAGTAAATAATTGGAAAATCTTTTTCAAACATTCTCAGAAATAGTACCTCTAATTAAGTACTCATGACCCAGTTATTTAACACCTGTTTGCCAATATGAAGCTTAAGAAATAATATGAGTGTGTGTCACTTTGTGATAGCCTTTTACATTGATGATGATAACACTGTGATTATTGTTATTAATGTTATTGCTATATACTGCTATTGAGGACTATGGGGCCCTGTTTTAATTCTTATGTAGGGTTGTCTACTTCCTTTTGGCCCAGTGCAATTAAAGTTATGGGGTGTGTACCAGTTTTCTCTCCTCCATCCTCTTGGGTATGGTAGTACCTGTGTTCTTCTTCCTTAACGAGCAGTGAGAAATTTTCCTCTGAGTCTGTGGCATCTGTGATTGGCCATGTATGATCTCTGGTGCAATATCCAGTTGCTCTAGATCTGCCTTCATGAAAGTGATTTACATGCTCTTAGGCTTTCCATCTACCTGTCACTCTGATGACCTTGTTACTGAGTCACCTCATGTTCATGCTGGTCAGGTGTCTATTGGAGGCTAGTTGCCTTTTCCTAATGGACCTTACAATGTCTTCTTGGTATTTGTAAAGCTTGTGCCTGATCCTGTAGATGCCTTTCTTCTATGGGTCCTAGTATCCCGCTCAGGTCTTTTGAGCGCACGTTTTTTGAGCCTTTTTTGAGTGCACGAGCGCAGTAAACAATTTCTGTACTAGGAATACCGCTAATGAATTTATGCTTGGGGAAAATGGGTAGCATAAAATGCCAGGGATATTGAGAGGAAAATGCTGGTTGTAGCAATTATTTTCTCGTGGGCGAATATATCCGTACTTGACTAATTCAAGACTAATTTTTGTTTCATTGTTGGTAACTCTGGAATTGTGGCAACAAAGCTGAATGCAATTGTAGTAGTAGTATTGGTGCCATATTTTATGCACAAGTTAGCCTAAGATTCAAAGATGACAGTAGTACTTTAGCATTAAAAAATGTATTATTGTCCAAGCAATTTGTATTTCATGCATAATGTGCATGGCAACAATGATTGATTAGGAGCCTGACTGTGGCAAGGAGTGTCTGAAAAACGATGCTATGATCCGTCTTTATTTGTAAAAATGTGTAAATTTTTCATGCTGGACTGTGACCCGAGGTTTTTTTATTTCAAAACTTCTTGTACTTTAACTCGTATTTAGATACCCTTTTGGTCGGGACCGAAGATTTTGCTTCGTAATTTCAAGGATTGTAATTTCAAGTTTCTACTGTATTACTTGGGGGCCATGACGCCCTGGCTGCCTATCTTTACTTTCCACCATTAATTTACCATTGTTTAGCAACTTTTTTCTTTTGGTCGTATGTTGGCATTTTTCCTCAAGGTTTTTTATAACCCCAAAATTTTACCAAAAATATGTGTATTTAATCAAAATTTTCGTGATTTGGAAAAGAGAAATTTATTTTATGAAAAGATTAGTGATGGACGGATCCAGGTTTTTTGTCGGATCCGGAACCGGATCCTTGCCTGGGTTTCGGATCTTTATCTCGGTTTCGGATCCTTAGTTTCACATACTCGATTCAGATTTTCAAAACCTAGATTTTTTAAAAATATATAAATACAGCAACAATAGAATTGCCAAAAAAAAGTGAATTTATTGTCGAAAAAATCAACTTCCAATCATCCTTGTGGATAATATTTTCTTAGATCAAGATTTACGGATGCAATAACTATATCTTATTACTTCTAATATAAAGATCAACTTCCTTATCACATACTCATCATGCAATACATTTTTGAAACCTGTACAACTATTCTTTAGAGTGCAGTTGAAAGAAACATTGTAAGTTTATTTTCATTAATAAAGGAATTATTTTCCAATTATTAATTAAATCCTTGAATGCTTTCAAATTCTTTTTTAGAAACACAAAGTATTTTAATGCGGCCAAGAGATTCCATTTATGGAATATCCGGGGATTCCATTATTGAGACGAAAAAATTATTATAGAATATTTCTAGCTGCTAAACTAGTAATTTTGCAATTCTCATTAATAATAACCTTTAAAATGAAATTTGAGAATTTTATACTCCTAAGGAGAGGTTGTGTAACTCTGATCTTGAAATGAGATTAGCCGTTTTTCATGCTACTAGAAGCAAAAATTTAAAGTCTCGGATTTTTTCTCCATTGGCTCGGGTTTGCAAGAAAAAAGTAGAATGACATGTGGGGAGCATGTATTCTCCAAAATCAGGTAAGCCGACAATAGCAGTTCGATTCTTATCGCTGTTTAAAATTTTTCTTTCAGCCATTGAATCAAAAAAATTATCCTCCTTCATTTCCAACATTTCTGTGTGGATACCGACTTTTTTGTACTTCTATCGTTTAAGCTAGATTTATAAATGCGTTGCTAAAAATACATGGGAAAGTTAACGTAATGATTCCACGATTTAATTCTGCAATAAAAAATTTTTCCAATCATTTCACTAACTCCAATTTTTTTTTTTTTAACTTATAAATTGACATGAAATTTCTGTTAATCCACTCTTTTTAACTGCCTACTTGCATCACCCTAGGAATATAGCATAGCCTATATTCCTAGGCAGTGTTAAGGATCGAACTCGTGACCGGCAGTACACTAGCCTTCATTTTTAACAACTACGCTATCATAGGTTCACGGGAATCTGGCGAATGTATGCAACCCGCGTGACATTCGGCTTTATTTTTTTTCTCGCGCATCCGGGCGTATGGGGAAAAAAGTCACGACGAGTATTTTTTTATTTTGTTTTTTTGGTACGAAAAAATCTTCTTCTCATTTCGCGACCGAGTTACACACCCTCTCCTTGTCAGTTTCTACCATACTTACATTCCATTCGCGGGGCTCATCGATCACCAAGCCGTGAAATTTTAAAATCTCCGATCCGAATCTGAATTTTTACTGTCTTCGGATATGATTTCAGTTGCGAATGAAATGAAAGACCCGTGGATCCGAGCCGACCATCCTTAATTTATCAATGGTACATTTGTAAATCTAATTTAAACAAAAAAAGTATAATAAAGTGGGTAGGTATTCAGATTTAATGGTTTGAAAGTGAATATGATAACATTTTCGATGCAATGACTGAAAGAAAACATTTAACTGCGAAAGGGATCGAACTTCGCACAGTACACTGGCTCTCGTTGTCCGCCTGATCCCGGCGAATGTAGGCTACCCGCGTGACATCCTACGTATTTTTTTCTCGCGATACCGGGCTAATGGGGAAAAAAGTCATATTTCTTTATTTTGCTTCTAGTTGCACGGGAAAATTTTCATCTAATTTCGTGACCTGAGTTACTCATCCTCTTCTTGTCAATATCTACCGCACCTACCTTCCATTCACGGGGCGCTTCGATCGCTAAGCCGCGAAAACTTAAAATCTAGGATCCGGATCCGATTTTGCTCCGTGTCTTTGGATCCGGATCCGGAACCGAAAAAATGAAAGATCCGCGGATCTTTGGATCCGACGGATCCGATCCGGCCATCACTAGAAAAGATTTATTCATAGTATTTGTCTTCCTTTGATTTACATGTGGTATTAGTAGGGTAATGAACAATAATTTAATTTTTTTTATTAAATAATACTGCAAGCTGAAAATTTGATTTCAATATGTATTCTTGTGCAAAAATATACAGGTGTGTTAAATTGAACCTGGAAATTTCAGGTAGATAATAAGTTTTCCATACTCAACAACACAACAATTTACCAAATTTTAAGTTTGAGCAATTTCCAGTTCTCTAAATAATGAAACAAATAAAGTAAGGCGTAGAAACATTTCAGGAAAATGTGGGTTTTGGGCTATAAATCTAAATATATCATGGAAATGGTTCTCATCCAAATGAAAGCATGAAGTACTTAGGTACCAGGTTTAGCAATGCTTTCTATGGTGATCACTCTGGTGTGCTGATTGATAATAATGCATCCATTTTCTAGTGTGGAGTCAGTGAATGAGATAATTTAGGAACAAAAACGAAGTGTCAATTATACTGTTAAATGTGGAAATACTATAATGATATTGGTTTCCTGGAATATTCTTTTACTCATTCAATCTCAAATAAGAAAAATGTTTGAGATTTAAATATTAAATGTGAGATTTCACTTTAATCCTTATATATTCTAAGATTCATGTTTTTTTTTCTTTTTAAGGTGTATGCCTGGCTTTAATGGACCTCGTTGCCTAACAAAAGTTGTGAGTGATAGTGCTGAAGCTGCTAGTATTGAAAAGGATGGTAGTACTGGAATACTGGTGGCCATAATAATCGTTTCAGTTCTTGTTGTGATCTTCATTGCTGTTGTTTTGGCTGTAATCTACATTCGTAAAAGAAGAAGGTGAATTTCTTGGTTCTGTTACTTTTCTTGTCTAGAAAAAGCTTCCTAATACTTTAAAAAGTAATTATATGATGGAATGAATGAACCAAATATGCTCTGCATTTTCTTGCTGAATGAAAAGCAGTGTGATGCATTGTACAATTCTGCTTATTCCCCTCAGTAGATTCAATATATATTTTGCTTGAAAATAAGTAATAAAAGTGTAATGGCTACTTGGGATCTCCACTTGGTCTAGTACTCCATTGCCGTGATTCCATTCCTATCCATTGCATGTTTTGATGTCTAAGTCATCCATTATATTTTACCCTAAAGACAGTAGACCTCTGGGGCATCAACACATTGGTAGTAGGTAATGGAGAACTTGATCTAGTGGATCTAAGCAACCAACATAATCTGCATTAACTAGGAAAGAATCATAACTTTCTTCAATCATTAAAATTTTATTTTATATCAATGAAATATTTCATTCCTCAATACTGATTTGTATACTGTACTGAAGGATCACCCTGGTGAAAAGAAAGTGTGCACACTTCTTTGCACACTTTCTTTACACTCCTCTCACATGTTTTGCCAAATCACACTTTTGGCACTTCTCTCACACTTATGTCACTCTCTTTCACCCTTTAGGTGTTCCAAATCACACTTTTGTCACACTCTTTCACATTTGGTGCACATTTTTTTCACACTTTATTTTCATCAGGGCAAGTATTCTTAATAATTAATGAGTTTATATGTGATTATGATATTTTTTTAAACTTATGAATTGAGCAAAAATGTGTATCTCTACGTCAAAAGAAAATTATTCACTTCAGTGGAGAATTGACTTTTGATTTAAAGTAATGAGTTTTAATTGTTTTCATACTTTTGTTTTTAACATTCAATATTTCTTGTTTTTTTAGTGGTTTACCATTTATGCATGTCCGAATGCAAGATAATGTGGAAATCAATAATCCTATGTATTTGAGAGAAGATGTAGATGATGATGGAGATGATGACAATGCATTGGAGAGAACATTCGTTGCTTTGGATGCTGACAAGGTATTTAAAAATCTAATTGCTTAGATTTCCCTTGACAGTTCGGGTAGTGGAGAAATGCATTTAAGGAGGGTGTAGTTCTGCTGCCCTAAAAAAATTTGTCTTCAAAATGTGTGAAAATATGGGGCAGTATACTAAATTAAATCCATTATTAAGCAATATTACAAAATTCAAGATTGAGGGAATTGAATCTTATGAGAAGGCTCTTCAGTTATTTTTCGCAGATTCATTGAAGCACTGTATCTTAGAGCATAAGCAATGAAGATCTGAAACCCTTCATGATAATGATCTTCGTATCAACTGCATTCACCTTATCCTGTCATCTTTTTCTTCTGTACGCAAAAAGCAAATATAGTAGAAACTCTAAATTATGAATTCAATGGGACCGTAAAAATCCACAATCCTTAATATCAAATATGAACAAGTATTCTTCATCAACACCACGAAAAAGCTTCCTCATGAATGCATTCCCGCAATGCACTTGCGTGATTTACAATGTTAAAATTCTGTATCTATAAATGTGTATTCATGATCCTGTATTCATCCATGATTCTGTATCTATAAATTGCGATGTAAGAAGGGAAGAGCAATGCTTACTTACGAATAGGATACCTTACCTCGATGACTACATCGAAACGCTCAATGAGGAGGGTAAATGAAACCTAATTCTTTCTATGATAACTATTGTCAGCCGGAATAATTTGGCTGCAGAGTAAGGTTGGGTATTCAGTCTAAAATATGTAAGGAGAAAAAAGCTTCTGTGTGTGATATGCATGACAGAATTGAGAACTCGAACGCCATAGCATCTCTTCCGATGTCTGTTAAAACCTTTTTTGAGCGCACGAGTGCAGTAAACAATTTCTGTACCAGGAATACCCCTCATGGATTTATGTTTGGGGAAAATAGGTAGCAAAAAATACCAGGGATTATGAGAGGAAAATGTTGCAATTACCTATTTCCTCGCAGGCAAGTGTATCCGTACTTGACTAATTTACGTTTTTTTGACTCATTGTTGCTAACTCTAGACTTCCGGCAACAAAGCTGAATGCATTTTTAGTCGTATTGGTACCATATTTTATGTACTACTTAGCCCATGATTCAAAGACATCATTAGTATTTTAGCATTGAAAATGAATTATCGTCCAAGAAGTTCACATTTCGTGCATAATGTGCATGCCAACAATGACTGATTAGGAGCCTTACTCTGGCAAGGAGCGTCTAAAAATCGCTGCTTTGATCCATCATTATTTGTAAAAACGAGTAAATTTTTCACATCGGGACCGAGACCAGAGGTTCATAATTTCAAAACACCTTTATTTCGTAATATTGAGTACCGTTACATGTATTTAAATACCCTTTTGGCCAGGACCAAAGATTTTGCTTAGTAAAATCAAAATATCATTATTTCGAGGGTTGTAATTTCTAGTTTCTACTGTATGTATTGTAGAAATACCATGTCCTCTGGCAATATGCTCAAATATCTTCCTTGATCTTTGAAACCATGGATAATAAAATACCACTTTTTAAGTTACATTTACTGTTCAAAAATACAGTTAAATCACCTTCACATTTTCCTCTTTAACATTTTCTACACTCTACCCAAGGAATGCCTGGGATGACATATTCCTGTGCCATCTATTCCTACATATGTTCACACACACTGCTAATTTTTTTGGCAGTTTTTTAAAAGTCATTTGTATCCCATGCAATATTTTACCACATTTTGTTCAAGAGTGCCTTAGTCACTGGCAGCACCTTTCATACCACTTCATTGCGAGTTTTTTTTTCTTGCATTTCTGCCACTGCTGGATATTCTCACTTCGTCAGTAGGTCATTAGGCTAGATTAAGGAGCATATAAGACCTGCAGAGCACAAAGGTTAAACGTCATCTAAGGACTGATAGCTGTTTTTTTGGGCACATAATTTGACATTCAGTGAAGTAGTATAATTTTTACGTATTAGTGCCAAGCTTTCCTATCACATTTACTTATTCTTCCATAAAAAGTTATAGAAAAGACAAAACAGCTCCTTTCTTCTCCTGCCCCTGCATCCTTCCTAAAAAGGGTAAGCAAGGGGAATATTGAGCTTGCATTGCTTTTCTTGAATCAGTTACTTAGAGGCTGAAAACATAGTGAATCTATGTTGGTGGTGTCAATTCAGAATGCATATTGCCCCATATTTGTCTCAAGGTGGTACTCACTAGGGGGTTATGGAATGAGATCCCAGCTACCATTCCAAGGCTGTGACTCATTGCTTCCCAAGCATTTCCTGAGGATCACTTTTTTTTAAACCAACATGAACGGGGCTTACATAAACTGTCTGGAAATTTTTAAAGCAGTCTTTATTTACATGCCTTTTGCCTCTCTCTTAGTATCATAAATGTTTTGTACTGGGCACTGCTGGCCAATTCTCCCCTTTGAATAGACAAACATGTTCCTTTCATTTTAAGTATTTATTAATTACACACTATGGACCTTGAACAGGGTTTATAGGAACCTGGAAATCCTGGAAAACCTGGAAAAGTCAGGGAATTTAACGTGTGGTCAGGGAAAAGTCACAAAATGTTTAAATTTGTCACCTGAAAATGCCAAGAGATCAAAAACTGCACATAGGAGCAGAGGAGGAGGGTGAAGGAGGGAACGACTGGCCTCAGGCCGGCTTCGCTGTGGAGGCAGCCCTATTCTGGTTCTTTCTGGCTATTGCCTGCACGAATTGGTGAAAAGATTGGCGAAAGGTGTGCGCATTCATATTCTCATTTTCATTCGCTAGCGATTTTGCCAGGAATGCTTCGCTTTGTCCCTCTGGCAACAAAAAAGTTATTCTCAGTCAAATTTGAAGTCATAAAAGAAATGGTTGGCGAGTTTACGTTGTGGAAGTTATTCATTATAAAAAAAAAGAAAAACTTAGTTCTTTTCCACAAATATATTTAAAACAAATCAACCGGTTTCGGCCTTCTCAGGCCATTCTCAAGAGCACTTAGCTAAATTTGTAGAAGGATGTGAGGAAGAAAAAATCGAGATGGATTCAAAGAGCTACTTTAACATGACATCAGGTTTGAAGGAACAGCTAGGTTAGCCTTTTTTGCATATCTTTTTCTGCAATTAAAACCCTTTCTGAAGGCATATCAATGTAAGGAATGATACTTTTTATTTTGTTGACTTAAAGTTGTTGATCTCTTATTACTGGAAGTTCATATGATTAATATGAAAATAAACCTACAATTTTTCATAAGTTTAGACTTCTTTGCTTCCTCACTACCACTTATATCCCTATAAATTACCGAAATCTTGGAGTTTTCAGGCGCTCAAAAGTCAGGGAAAATCACTAATAATGGTCTGGAAATCCTGGAAAAGTCAGGGAAAATGAAAATGAAAACTCCTATAAACCCTGTTGAAGCATGGTTATCAAATCGTTGAACTTAATGATGCCCCTGAGGTGTAACTCTTTTGGAAGAAACTGTACGTGCAAGTATAAACAATGAATTAAAATGCATTCAAAGGACAGAGTAAGATCAATGACACAGTAGCACTAATGATTTCTCAATGAGATTTCGCCTTTCAAAATTGCATGTAATTTAGTGTGGGACTTATAAACATATTATTGCGAAAGTGATGTGTAGATGAGGAGATCTGAGTATGGTGGTTCCACTGTATCTGACAGAAAATACTACTAATAGTAGAACACAAGACATGAATTAATCGCTGAACTTCAGAGGGAGGACATACTGGTAAAACTATCTTGTGGATAAAATAATTGCTAAAAATGTCTCCCACAGATGGATGAGTCCTGGTTAGTGGAAATGCTAGCACGCAACAATAGTGCAAGTCCAACTGTGCTCAGGTCTTAATGATTTCTTAACAAGCATTGTACATTTACTGGCTTGCTGCAGAATTTAATACTTAATTCTCCTGTTTCATCTTCTCCTTTATAGCCATCCAATTTTGCTAACCCAGTGTATGATTCAATATACAACCCTGGAGGAGTAGGATCAGGAGCAGTTTCCTCTGAAGAGAAGAAAGTCCTTCTTCAGCGAGGGAAGTTCAAAAATGACCCCACAGCAATGGAGAATGTAGAAAAAGCATAAATGGTGGTTGTATTACTATGTACAGAAACATTTGATGGTCTGGATGTCCTACTTGCTTAATGGAAGTGCTCAAAACGTATTCTCTGTGGTGAAGAGAATAATCATTTTTTGATTGGCCGAAAATGCGACTTTTTTGTTGCATAATGCAATAGGTAAGTTGCTGTCCCATTAGCATCATTCCAAAAATTCTAATCATCTTTAAAGTGTTTGGACTTGTTTGTAAAAGCTCAAAATATTACTGCCAAGAATGAGTGCTTGACAGTGGTGAAAAAGTGCATCACAGTATGAATGAGGTGCTCCATTGAAGGATAATTTTCAGCACGAGTGCTGTGTGCTTGATATTCATCTGTTAAAGTGGCTGCTATTGTGTGGACATGGTTGTATATGGATTTTGTAATGACTGAATGAAATCAAAAATATTTGAATTGCCAGGGCAGTAGCTGGTGGAAATTGCTGAATGAAGTGTTTTTCATGGTTGTGAATGTTGCTCTTTCCAATTCACTATCATGGTGACTTATGTTCATGACATTTTTGTTCATTTCTTTAATATCTGAGTTGTCTCAAGTGTCCCAGCTATTTTATCAAACATTGCTATTTTGTATTCTCAATTTGCTTCCTCATTTCCCATTAGCATAATTTCCATGTTTTTAAAAGCTGATGACATATGAGGTGGAATTAACTAGTCAAAGGGAAGAAAAGCTGTGTCAGCCACCTCATTTATGATTTAAAGTTGTTTTATTTTGTTCCCACAAGATATATTTATTTTGTAAGGACTGTGATGTTGCTGATCTAGCGAATGTAATATAACATATATGACGTATTTCCAAGTTCCAATACTCATGTTGTAAATCAATTTGTTTGATTATCCCTGAAGACATAAGTGGTTGATGATTGTGTTTATTAAGGCAGCTTATTTTTTTTTATTTTTCGAACTTGAATATTTATGACATGCTCTATCGTAATTTTAGAGTAAATAACAGTCTTCCTCCATTAGTTTTTGACATTTATACCTGTTTTATAATTTTTTCTGGAATTGTGCCAACAATATTTACTGTATTAGCAATTAGATAATGAATTAGTTTGAAATTTGCTATATAGCAAACCTTCCAAATTAAGTGAAATATTGTTTTAAAAGGAGTAATAATATTATGATTCATGATTTATGAGGTATGTCTTGTAAATGCATAAATGCTAGAGTGTATACCTGACAATGTAAAATTTCTGTCCAAACTACTGCAAATCACTTAGACTGGGAAAAGTCTGATGAGATTGTAGTAAAGTATTTTGGTAATTGATCTGAACGCACACAATATATTCTTTTCTTTTTTGTAAATTTTACAACAAATGTTTTAATAACTGCTGAATGAATTGATATCACTGTAAAAATAATCTTTGATAGTAAATGTTTTGTTTCGATGATGGTCCCTTAGTTGCAATTTGATATTTTAAAATACCTGACTCTTTTAATCCTAGATTATGGGGCATATGAAGTTATAATAATATAATTATAGCAATAAACATTATAATAATATTTATTGCTCCAAAACTACAAGCTTAATAATAATAAAAGTAAACCATAACCAATACTTTTTGGAACTATAGGTACCCCTTAAGGCTAGTCTGGTCCATACTTGGGGTACCATCATTGTAACAATAAATGTTCCCATTATATCTTTTGTAGGATTATTCATCACAAAAAGAAAATATTTCAGTGAAAATTAGAATATATTTGAAACTACATAAATGATAAAGACATGCACAATAATACAGCAAACAGACAGTTCAATTCCTTGTCCCACCTATGGTTTACCAGGAAATTCTATTGCCTCGAAAATCATATTATTTGGGTAAATTTTTTAAATAAATAATATGAATTGAATGCCAGGAATGAAATAATATTGCTTATGCATGCATAACATAAAACATTCTATACCTGCATGACAAAGTAGACATTTTTTTATTTTTTGATGAAATTTTAAATTGCTATTATATTTTCTAGTAGAATAATCAATATTTTAGTCTCACGTAAAACTTCTTATGCTTAAATACTTTTAAAATTGTAAATATGTGTGTATCACTTTGTCATCATCAGTTGTCCTGAGTACTAAATCCAAAATTAATTCAATTTACACAAAGAGTCTCACATAATATAGAAAAATGACGTATGTACGTGGTACAGTTAGTTTCTTTTTAATATTTAGGGAATTAGGAGGAGGTACAGTAGAAGCCCGGTATAGTGAGTACGGCTTATTGCGAGAATCGCGCTATAGCGAGTGATTGTCTTTGTACCGCCAGAAGGCCTATGTTTTACATGTAAAATAAAGCGGATATAGCGAGGCCAAAAAGTTCCTTCCACGGTATACGCTCGGTATTACGACAGATATCTCTCGAGGGCGATGCACCGCCTAGCAAAAATAAACTATTGTGTTTTGTATTATCTGCTAATTAAACTAAAAATACAAGATGTTTGCCATATCTACAACACCTAAAGCCAGTTATGTCCAAACATTAACGATTTACGGCCATCAGTACGCTCTGCGCGCTCCCATTTTACGTTCCTCTTTTGTTAGGTCCAGTCATCAGTGGGAGTGGGCAGACGACGAGCAAGATGAGAGTAGGAGAGGGAGTTAGGTTAGGCATGGGCGATATTGATAATTCAATATCGGGATACGATAATTTTAGCATATCATAAGGTGGCGATAACGATAACTCAGCGTGACGATAAACATCGTCTTATCGTGCCCCGATATGTTATCGGGGCACGATGTCGGGGCCCGATAAGATGTCGGGGCACGATAAGATGTCGGGGCACGATAAGATATCGGGGTGCGATAAATATCACTATAAATAGGTATCACGATAAACATCGTGACCATGATAAATATCGCGATAAAATATCATGATATCGCGCCCCGATAAAATATCACGATATCGCGCCCCGATAAAATATTACTATATATTATCACGATAAATATCGCGATAAAAGTACGTGATATTGCGCTCGTTCAAACATAGCGTGTTCGCGCCCGATGAATTATCGTGATATTGCTCCAGTTAATCGTGTCGGAAAAAGACAGCTGTAAGTTGGCCTCCGCTAAGCTTGAAAAATATCTACGACCCCCGAAACATGCCGTATTTCAGTGAACTTTCAGGCCAATTTTCCCAACTGATGGACGTACTGGTTAACATTCGAAAACTCGACAAAGCTGATATTATCCTAATGACATATTCGCAAAATTATCCAAAAACTTCCACAGTATACCTAATATTTTAATTTCGACTAGTTACGCTGTCTTTACAGCTTTCTTCGGCGATAGAAAAATAGAAGAACTGGAAGAAAAACATGGAAACTAGCGTAATTAATATTTTATATAATGGAAAATGTCCTGTTTCTTTCATGAAATATGTTGATATTCTACCAGATTGTGCCTGAAATGACTTTTTTGCTGTTTACCTTCGTCAAATACCACGGAAACAAAAGAAAAACTGTAAATACGAACGACTATGAGAATTAGGTGGGTTTTTTCCACACCATCGGATATAACGAGCGCTCGATTTAGCGAGTGATTTCCGAGGGATTATGAGCACTCGTTATACCGGGATTCCACTGTACATAACAAAATTGATGATTAAAGTAATCAGCTAGTTTTTGATGGTCATCTTCAAGTTTACATGCAAAATTAATATTCACACTATCATGGTACATAGAGGCTGAGTGTTCTCCTTAATTATTTTTTATGTGTCTAATAATATTAGTTGATTTATCAAGAAATTTATCAATTGCAGCCTTCTTTACACTGATAGCACAGGTCTTAAAGTTCTTTAGGGCTTTGAGATATGAACTGCTAAAATGTATTGTCAATGTATTTACTTATGTAATGGAGATCACAGACTTAAGCAGACTGGGCTTTCAGCTCAGGAGAATTAAGTTTGAAACTACCATGAGGACGTTTCCTCTTGACTCTCATGATGGGAAAACAAGCTTCAAAACATGACATAAATATATTTAAGAAAGCCTTGAATTTGGTATCAACATCGGTAACCTGGAATACATCTCCCCAGGATTTGAAAGATAAATTACAGATAAACTCCTGGATGACATTTACAGAGAAAAATAGTCTAGAAAAGGACATACAAGTAGGCTTCTTACTTGTTGAGGAATACATCAACTTAACAGCAATACCAAGATGATCTGAAAAGCCAGGACATATAGTATCTTGAGACAAATGATGCAATATCAGTAATAAAATAGTCAATCTGAGTACTTGAGTTAGTAGTCACTCAGGTTGGTATATGATTAAACACAGATAACACAAAAGACGATAGCAGGTTTGTGAAATCAGATTTGGCTGAGGACTCCACCAAAAAATCTATGTTCATGTTGCCAAACATGAGTATACCATTGGCATTTACACCATAAACATACCATAGAATCAGTTAGCACATTAAAAAATTCATCTATATTACTACACGGGGAACAATTCACAGCAAAAACAGAGAGGTTAACTTTAATTAATGATGCAGCACACTCAGGTTTTTTCATTGCAATTAGTAATTTTAAGTGTTTTGTTGTTGTTGCTAATGCTGTTAATATGAAGAGGTTGGCCGATAGAAGAAACGAGTGGAGGGCTGCGTCAAACCAATCCTGGATTGTTGACCCTTGATGATGATGCTAATGCTGGGTTTAGCATAAATAGCCACGGCTTTGAGACATGGTGGCAAAAGGAAGTGACTAGATTAAACCCATCAATATGAAACACTTACGTTATTTGCACTCAACCAATGTTCACTAAGGATGAGTACATCAACACAGATCATGAACAAATGAACAAATTGTTCCAGCATTAAAACGTTTTTTAGAATACCTCGGGCATTAATTAAAAAATATTCAGAGAAGAGGACACATTGTTAATAGAGAAATCACTATTCTGATGGCCTACATCTAGTCGTGCATTATTATGCCCATTAACAGCACGCGAATTTGGGTTGCTGTTAGCTTGATCTGATCCAGATCTTTAATTTAAAATTTTTGCAGCTTAGCGATGGAAGCGCACCGTGAATGGAATGTAGGGGGGGGGGGTAGATATTGACAAGAAGAGGTTGTATAACTCAGGTCATGAAATTGGATGAAAATTTTTCTGTGCAACTAAAAGCAAAATAAAGAAATATGATTTTTTCCCCATTGCCTTACCATTCAGCATTTATTTGCTATGCTTGTGTTCAACTATGTGCAGAAAATCACATATCTTATTTAACCACAACACCTGTAATAGTTAATTCTTAAAATTTTAAAGTCAGTCACTTGAAGTTGCACTGGTTGTAATTTTTTAAAGTTAATGCTGAGTTGCATCATTAGCAAGGGATATATGTTTATTGCTTAATGGTTTCAACATGGTGCATAGCTATTGACTCTATATCTTATGCCTATTACGCTGCACACTTGAAACACTGCTATAAAACTATTATTAATTATTGCCAGCTTGCATCAATATCACTAGAACATTCAAAATTAAAATCTATTTAGTTCCATTTTTTTATGCCAATGGTGAAGAACTCAATATACCCTTGATCTGAGATTTCCATGAAGACCAGGGCTTAGGGCTTTAAGCTGTTGGCCCGCTCTGTGATATTTTCTCCATCACCATCTTCTGGCTCTGTTATAGGTGCGGGATAAGTCTCTTCATACATTTTAGGAAAGAAGGTCTGCATATCTTCCTTCCCTGTCTTGAAGTCAGGACTCTTGTATTCCACCCTTAGTGTTGACAGTTGTTGAAGTATCTCCTCTCCCTCGTCATCAATCTCTTCCTCATACTCTTTGTGGTCCTTTCCCTCTGCCCCCTCTTCCTCCTCTGATCCCACTACACCATCAGAATCTTCTAAATCTTCCTTCTTCTTTTTTACTGTGTTACCCACCACCAAAATGGCAATCTGCATGTTTTCACTGTAAATATATGATGTAATTAGTACTACTGTTAATAAAATACACATTTAATTTGTAATTGAGTGCTTAAGATGGCACTTCAGGTTCCAATTTCAATTTATTATTTGTTCATTTCAGGTATGTACTTGAGCATTAGTATGGAAAGTTAAACTTAACATAAGAGTTTAAGGAAGAACATTCATTCAACTTAATCACCCTGATGTTATAATTGATAATCTATTTATTTCTCACAAATGTGAGAATCTAGGATATATGTATCACCAAGGATATAGAATATCAACAAAGAACTTGGTTGCATTAACACACTTGTGTGCTCCATTCTAAATACCTAATGTGCCATCTTACATTCATGATAAATTCTTAAATAAAAAGGATGAAAATGCCAAGTTCATCAACACTTCTCTAATTTAATAAAAGAAGTTCTGATTTTTAGGGAAAATTCTATTTTATAATCTCTATATAAGTGCAAAATAATACACTATGATGTGGACTATTGACTAAAAGTTATCTAACTTATATTCCTAATGTTAAACTAATTATGCTTTTAAGGATAAGTCAACACTGTACATCATGTTGATATGTATCAGTATATCTGTAAAGTGGTGAGATAGGTCCTAAAGGTATTTCATTGGCTAGAGACTCATAGCATTGAAAGACGGTATCGAATGATACCGTCATTGCATGCTCTCCAAAGTTAAGCATTTTAACTCACTTGCTATTTCTACATTATTGATTTTAACCCTTCCTCTAAGAACGCCGCAGAATTTTCACCCCTGTGAATGAACGCCATTCATAAACACAGCAGATTTTTCTATGCAAGAGAACGAATGGCATCTTAAAACGTGGCTAGGGCCAGGTAGGTAGAATAGGTCCAAGGTGTCATTAAGGACCCTACCTCTTGGGTCTGAGGGCCCTTCCTCGGCTAAGAGTCGGGGATTATCTCTACCCTTCTTAACGGCGCGAGCCTCACTCTCGGCAGTTGTTCGCGGTTACTTGTTTGTTTATACAATGGAACAATCAGAAAAATGTGTTTAATTTGCATGATATTTAGTGTCAGAAGTTTATTCCTTATGTTTTTTTGAACCTTGAGAAATTTTAAATGGAGCTCTAACGTTATTAACAGAGTTCCAGGTTCTAGAAATCCAGTCCAGAAAGTCCAGGAGGTTCAAGAAATAACTGCTCTGCGGAAATCTCTCTCTGCGGATCTGCGGAAGTCTATCTCGCACTACCATTGTGACAATGTAGGTCCTCACACCTGATGTAGGTATAGCACCAAAAAAGTGTTTTTAAATAAAACACGGGTATGGTTGGATTATGTGCAGAATCGTCTCCTAGTGCGTAACACCACAAAATATTTATTATTGTAAACATTGATAAGATGTCTATTGTGCTAGATATCTTAATAGTAACAGTAGAATTTCGTTTAAAAGCTCTAAATGGTATTTATAACAACAGGAATTCATTTCTGTATTAACTTGCACTTAAGAGTCTTACTATTATTTATTTAAGAAAAATCACTGTATTAAAAATAGATGACCGCAGACACAGGCCGTGGTGGGTTCTCATTTGCAAAAGGGTGAAGATAATCTCTGCTCACTGGCCGAGGAAAGGATCGTGAACCCCGCTGAGTCCGGTCCCAAAGCTGGGGAAAGATATGCCTGCTCGAAACCTTGCTTCAAGAGAGCTTCGTACAGGGGGTGGAAATAAATTCTAGAGGAACCCATGGAAAAGAAAGCTTCTTCCTCTGTATGACTCTGGCACGAAAGGGTTAAAGCTAATTTAAGTTTTGTCTTTCTCTTACTTTTTTCATTGTTCTATTTTAGAGGTGCAAATGATAGTGATGCTGATTTTATCTCTCTGCAGCCCTTCAAGAAATGATAGTGCATATTAAATTAATCTATTGAGTACCTTGGTTGCATAAATAGTGAGGTAGAGCATAAATATTAGGGTTGGGGCAGGGATTCGAAGATTCCTTCGAATCCCTGCATTTTCTAAACAAAAACTTGAATCTTTTTTCATTGAATTTTCAATTTTATTTAAGAAAAATTGAACTTTGATTTACTTTTGAAATTACCCATTCTTTATATTTGCCCTCGAACCTGTCCTTAATTTCAGTGAGTGGGGACTATGTGACCATTATTCATTTATTATTACTTTAAGAAAAAAGATTCAGATTTTATTGGATTTAATTAGTGGATTAACAAGAAAGGAAGCAATATTTAACAATTTACAGATAAAAGGAAGACTTCAATTTAATAAAATTGAGGAGGATTTGAGATTTGGATTCGATAAAAAAAACAGGATTCAGGATTTGGATTCACCCCATCACTAATAAATATCAGTCTTAAAAATTGTCTGTGAAATTTTTGGAAGTGCTACATTAAAATGCATAAAATGTTGATAAAACCAGACCTTGATCTTTCTGTCCAAGAAGATATGTCCACGCGGTTGGAAACAACATTCAACTCTTCTTCGCCCAGTTTCCTTTCCTCTCGGGTTACTCGTTTTGTGTCGTTCCAGTTTGAAGGAAATTGGCAAAACATGTCTGCTATTATGACTCTCACAGAAGGTTTAATGAGTGACTGTTCTGATGGCGTTGGAGATGGTGGTAAAATTAGAGGACCCAAGGAATTTTCAAGAGAAGCTAAAAACTCTGGGAATAGGTCACGGACTACGTTTGTACGCAGATGCATTGGGAATGGAACCCAAGATTTTGGAGGCTGGACAGTGTAAGGAGCAGCAGCCAAAGAAGCAACCACTGCAGCCTCTGCTGCAGCTTCTCTTTCCTCTTCAGTTTCTGCAACTTCTTCCCTAAATGAGGAGCAAAAGTCAAGAATTAATATTCAGGTGGGATGCTTCACCATTCATGAGATCACCCTAGCCTAAAAATGCATAAAACATCTTTAAATTAATTTATCAAGACCCAGTCATTTATTGAACATGTTTCAAAAATGTTTAATTAACTTTGTAAGAATTGGTATTTGAATACATAATTAATTCCCACAACCTCAATTTGCTGGAAATGGTGGCTTTTGTATTAAATGTCTGAATGATGAAATTTAAATATCAATGTAAGATGTCATAATTATGTTTTATTAGAAATTTTCTTTTTGACAAGACAATGCTATGCAAACAATATTTTTGTGTAGGCCATTTTCCTTGCTTGGAAGAAGAGAACTTAAACAAACTTGCATTAATGTACTGCTTGTTCATACAAACTTTTTAAAGTTGTATTCTGCATGTTACTTAAATTTCTTATTTTAAATGGCTTTGGTTAGTTTTTATCACAGTATTCTTGCTGTTATTCACAATGGCAACAAATATGTTTATCTAAAATGTATTTCATTGATAGATCATATGCATTAGACATATTTTCAGACCTAAGTGTTTTACATACCTACTCTGTTAAGCCTTCTCAAGAAACAATAATAATAATGTTTTATTGGTCAGACGTATTCAAAGGATACACTGACCTCGCCAGGAAAAAAAATGTACATAAATATACATGAAAAAATTACAATTCATTACAATTATGAAAAATTACAATTACAGTTTATAAGCTGCAAGTTAAAATACCATATCACAGGTGTTATGTGTAAAAAACTCACCAACAGAATACAAAGCCTGTAAGGCAAGCCATGAGTGAATCACACTCTTGAATTTAGCCAAGCTAGTCATTCTGGCTGAAATCGGTAGATGATTAAATAGCCTGATACCTACCTAAATTATGCAGGGAAGATTGGGTTTTGGTTAATCTGCATTGGTTAAGGGATAAAAGATTATTATTTCTTGTGCTGTAGTTGTGAGTTGCACATCTTGTAGGAGAGAGATCTAGGTTTTCTTTCACATAAATGATTCACATAATGTTAACCATTAATCCTTATCCAAGCTTTGAAAATGTATTTAGCTAGGAGATTGTGCAGACAGGAGGAAGGTTTTATTTGAATGTATTTCAATCTGATTAACTTGTGTTCGAAAAGCATTGAAATAATTTTCAAAATGTCCATAGCTTACTTAAAATTATTTTAGGTTGAGGAGGCGGAGTCCAAAAGTAAGTTGGAATAAAGGTTGATTTTCATCTCATGTATAGTTATCTCCAATCTTAGGTTAATGAAGAATTAATTTACTTCTCCATATTGTCTTATTTTTTAGATATTGTCTTCTGCCTCCTTACACTGGCTTAAAATATCTGAGAACTGAAGGATTCCTTGAGTGTAAACTTAACATTTACTAATCACACTAAAAACTATCTGATTTTTTTTAGGTGCTGCAAAAAGTGGCAAGTATGTGGTATGTAGTAAATCTTAAGGAATTTGGGAGTGAAAAAAAGAAAATGAGCTAGGTACTTACTCTTTTAGCTCTACTGGAATTGGAAGATTATTCATGAGTGACTCTAGAATTACATTAGATAGAAAAAATAAGGAATGCTGGACTAGTTATTGTGCTATAAATATTTGTGAAATTACAAGGAAAGGAATTATAGCAGCCACCTTAAGGATGTTAACCACTTGGTTGGGGGTTGTGATATCTCATAAATTTCAAAATAGGCATACGATTTGGGCCCAACAAGATATCTTAAATGAAATTACTTACTCTTCTCCCTTCAAGCATGCTAATTAGCCAGCAGTCGGCAAATGTTAGGAAGTCTTAGTATGGATGACTCATTTGTACAATCTCATAATTGTACTAACCTCTTTTAAATAAAATGCCTTTCTTGAAAACAACATTTGCATGTAAAGTGATACAGTGGAAACTAAGGTATTTATAGTATAGGATTATATTTTTCAACACTGATTTCCTTGTAATGAATTATGAATCCAAGTGTGTAGTCCTTTATTTTTTTTAATTTTTTTTTTCAACTTCAGCATTAAGCAAGAACTGTAATTTATTTGGTTGGATGAATCTGTAAATGGAATATTTCTCATCATGTTCCTTTGGGATTCTAAGAAAAATCCTCGTTTTTCCATGGAGGATGTTGTGATCCATTACCATCTATAATCAGTTCAAACAGTTGTTCCATTGCAGGGGATTATCTGGATTATATTACTAAGCAATATGAAACTAAGTTCTGTAAAACACTCATAATATTACCAATTTGGTCAAGTAGGTATGTACATAGGGAGAACCTGAGAATTTAAGAGAGGCACACTAGTCTTAGGAATGTTGACACATGATCTTTGCATAGCTCTCAACATTCTCCAGAAATAGTATGCTAAGGAAACCTTAAGATAATGATCAATGTCATAGGCTTACCCTTCTTCAGTAACTGTCTTTGGCAGTGGTGGTAGGGATTTGAATGATTCTAGTGCACCCCAAACAACCTGAAGAGGTTCATCCACTGGTGGTATGGCATCTGTATTTTCTTCACCCTCAGCTGCATCAACTACCTCCTTTACTTCTTCTAATTCTGTTTCTCCTTCATCCTCCTGCTCTTCTTTCTCTGCACTTTCGTCCACTTCAACTGTTGGGGGCTGAACTAGTAGAACTAAACAGTCCTTTTCCATAAATTCCTGGATTTCTTCAAGTCCACTGTGTTCCTCATCATCCCCTTCGCCTTTCCCCTTCTCTTCTGTCTTTGCCTCCTGCTGCTGAAAAAGCAACTCTAGAGGATCCTGTACTTCACTGCCTGTCCCAGATGACTCCTGTGCTGTTTGGTCAAAAAACCACCCAGCAGCTCGAATGGGATCCATGGTAATGAAACGCACAGACATAAGTCGAGGGCCAAGAGCATTACGAATGAACAATGGGAGCATCTCGTGATCAGGAATTTTTTCTTTTTCCTCTTCATTTTCTTCATCTTCCTCTGTCAAAGAGACCCCAATAAGTGATATTTCCAGCAGTACTACATAGTAAGGGGAAAGGGCATCTTCTAGGCGTTGCTTCTCCATTGCACGTCGCCTCTTCTCTTTCAATGCTATAGCTGCATCAAGAATAACAGTGAATTAAAATCGCTACCAAGAGTACTAGCTAATCCAGTCTTAATTAAATCACCTCTGCATTTAGCAACATAATTACTGTAATAGTTAAAAAAAATTACTATAATATGGATGACAAAGTGTGAACGGAAGCACAATAAAGAAAGTTCTTGTGCTGCAGTTAAAATACATGAAGAAGTTCCAAATCCATTAGTGTTACCAATATTTTCTATCGTGTGCTATGGAGTGAAAACAAAAACTTCAAGGATATCTAAAATTTCTCCAGCAAGCTTACCTGCTGCCTGTTCCTCAGCTGCCTTTTTTTCTAGTATTCGCTTCTGCTCTTCTGCCTGCCTCATCTTTTCCTCAGATGTTAACTCATTGAAAGGGATCTGGTTTAGTAGAAAAAAATACAATTCATTTGGTAGCTCAGTTAATGAAGTAACAGATCCTGAATAAGTACTAAATAAAGTGTGGTAATTAAGTTTTTGAGTAATTTCTGAATTTAGAAATGTACATAGTAATGCTAAATAATCTTTGTTGATATGAAAATTTAGTTCTTAATCACCAAAATTACAGCTAGTTACTAGCAAAAAATTTCAATTTGCATGAAAAATATCATCCATTATGTAGGTCAACTTTACCGCTTTCCTTTGAGCTTCATTATTGAGTACTTTGGTTTCTTTTTCTAACTCTTCGAGAATAAGCTTCGTAAGCCGTGGTGCATTAGCTCCAAACATCAAATTAACCATTTGTCCACCCTTTTAGGTTTATTCCAATATTGCACACAAAGAAATAAAAAATCAAATGATTAATAAATAATATAACCACTAATAAAAGATATTAATCTATCTAAAAATAAGTTGTACCGTTTAGTGTTCCATTTTGTGAATTTTTAACGAGTTTGGAAAACGTGACAATTGGAGGCAGAAATATTTGCAGATTTTATTTTAATTCCTCATTTCATTACAAATTACAGCAAAAGTATCATCTGCTCAATTTCAGATGGATATCTTTGGTGTGGAATCATAATGGAATTGATGATACATATCAACAAAATTAATTCATATGACTGACATTTTGCATGCTCCAGCTTTTCAGTGGAGCGTCATTATTTACTTCCAACCATTATCTAGAGTATACGTCTGTATTATGATAACTTTCAATGACCTTGTTGTTTTCTTATAAAACTGCTCCGCATAATAGTGTATGAAATGCAAAAATGCATATGCCAGTATTTAACTCAATTGGAGCAATAAAAAAGAACCATTGCAGCAACTCAAAATTAATTTTACCATTTAATAATTTTTCTTCTACTCTTACAATACATTTATCCTCTGAAAAATCAATTATGTTATGATGAATTGTGAGTAGTCTTACTTGAAGATTATGATTATATGTATTTTTGTCTTCAATATGCATAATTACACCTAAACTTACAGCAATAAACATCCAAGTTGGCTCACTTTTGTTCCTAAATCTAGCCAATGTCTCAATGTCATCAGCCTTTGCCTGAAAGAATGTAAAGCAGCAACTAAAAAATCTGTCCAAAAAATTATCTTGCGGCATTGGATGAATATCTTTATCCAGTTTTGAATCTACTCGTTCATTTAAATTCCACACAAAAGTGGATGTTGCATTGAGTTGGGATCACTTCATTAATACTTACAATTGCAAAGTGCAAGAAGTCTCCACCCACTTCTAGTTTGAGTTTCTTAAGGTTACCCACCATCCCGACGCAAGGGCCGCACCACTCAGAGTATATGTCTACAACTGAAAGAGTTTGCATCAATGTAAACTCATTTTGATCAACACAATATATAAATGAAGTGTAAAGTTTCTCATTACATTTTAGAAAAAAAAGCAAAAATAGTCTATGTCACCATGATTTTAAGAATCTTTGGAAAAATTGAATTGGGATTAATTCTGTTTATGAAGTAATTCCTCATCACTAATTTTTAAAAGTAGCCTTAAAATTACAATTTATTCATTGAAAAGTATAAGAAACTGCAATTTCATTCTAGAAGTTTGAAGCAAGAAAAAGCTATAAAAAATGATCAAATTTGGTTACATTAGTCAAGTAGCTAGGAGGCTTAAATGGAGGATACCCAAAACAGAAAATCTTCTACCTACCCACTAATCCTGTTTTTGTAAGAAGTTTTATCCAGTCGTCCTCTGTATTTACTTCAATCTGGAGTTGGGCAGCTTCTCCTTTCTTTCTTCCTGCCATTTTGTATCAATTGAATTGTGTGCTTCAAGGAGTGTGGAAATATCTCGGTTAGTTGGTTGAGTGAAAATGTCTGTGTGGAACTAGCTTTATTGCAGCTTATATATTTTTGACTTCTTACAACAACTGTTGTAAGACATAGTGGTTGATGTTAATTCGTCACCTGTAAATATGATCACTTATTTGTCAACTGCATGACACAGAAACCAGAGCACGGATCATTTAGAAATTCCATGTTAATGGGAGTGATTTGTTTAGTTTTTCAGATGCCTCTGGTAATTTCAAAAGTTCTGGTCACCTCACTAGAGATACCAAAGGTTAGGAGTGAGATGAAAGGTGTTCCACATCATATTTGCTCCTCATGGAAGCAGCTGTGGAAAGTTTTCTCACTGTAGAGGGGCAGCCAGTCAGGTGGTGATGTACATATAAAAGACTATAGAAAAAAGGCAAATAGAAACCGCTACATAATTATTTTCATGAAATGTAATGGAATTCACAATGGAGAAATGTAATCAGACATATGGGACTCTTCTCACTAGGATAAATTTTGTGTCCAGAATTGGGAGACTCAAGTCCTCCATTTTCACTGAGAGCAATAAAACTATGGGCGATGTACTCAGGAGAAAACAGCGAATAAGGATGGGATTGGAATGCAGTTGTCAGTGAAAGTTGAGATGGAAATGTGGCTGGGATAATAATAATATAATTTTGTTTCTGTCGGTTACCAAGTTACATAGAAATTGTCATAAGCATCATAAGATACAGGAAAGTAACAGTGGACAATAATAAAAGAGAAATATACATGCATTAGATAAGGAACTAAATATACCACAAGACACAGCAGATACACAATAAAAAATTCAGGTTTTACAGTTATCACAATTAGTTTCCATGCACTCTGAGATGCAATAATAAGCTTTACAGAGTAATAAGCCTTTTACTTGTACGCAGGCAGAGATGTAACTGATTTAATGTCTGATGGTAAATAGTTGTAGATTATTGAGGCTGTGTGATGAGGACCATGTCATGAAAGGGAGGTAGAGTTTCGGGATAAGTTGATGTTAGTACTATTGTGAGTGTGGTGGGGGTAGGTACGCGTCATGGTGATAGGAGAAGATTTGGGGGTTTTGTTTGACAAATAAGCCACAGTTGAAGAATATGTTAAGGGAAGGAAGTGTGAGCATGGTGTGATTCTTGAATTATGGTCTGCTGGGGTATGGAGAGGGAGGTGAAGCATTGCCTTAACGACCTGCTTTTGAAGGGAGAAAATCTTGTGGGAAAGGCTGTCATTACCCCAGAATAAAATACCATATGAAATATGGGATTGGATTTTAAAGAGAAATAGGAGGGTTTCAGGGTTCCTATCCACAGCTATGATCGGGGCTAAATTCCTATTCAAGAAGATCCCAGAAGTAATTTTTTTCATGTTGTACTTTATATGGTCAGACCAGTCCATATTTTCATTGATTACTAGACTGAGAAATATTTGACAATGTGATTTAATGAGGGTAGCATTGTTTAAACAAAGAAGGAAACTGGAGGCAGGAGGGTATCTTTTGTGGTGGAACTGCAAGTGAAGAGATTTGTGGGGATTTATGGTGAGCCCATTACATTGGCACCAATTTCTCATATCAGAGATGGGGATTCTGCAGAGATGCCTACGTGTTGCTGAATTTTTGGACTGTAGTAGACAGGAATTATAATCAGCATAGAGAAGGGCCTTTACAATTAAAACTGAATAAGGAAGGTCATTTACAAAATTAAACATAGCAGAGGTCCAAGTGTTGAACCTTAGGGGACTCCTTGTTCTTGTTTATGCTGCATCTTGGACACGATTGTGCTGTAATCAGTGTTTGTTTGATAGCAATATTTTACTTGCTGATGCCAGTTAGTGAGGAAAGATTTTATCCAAAGCAGGGCATTGCCATTTATCCCCAGCTTTGAGAGCTTGAAGAATAGTACCTTATGATCGATACTATCAAAGGCCTAACTGAGATCATTGAAGATCCCTAGTGTGACGTTTCTATTATCAAGGGCCTTGTGGATATGGTTAAGTAGCTGAAATGTGGCAATGGTGGTAGATTTCCCATCTAGGAAGCCATACTGGGTTTGGTGTTGTGGTCTCTTCGTGGGGCATAAAAGATAAAATACTCAGAAATATCACTGCCTACGTTATACCTAGTGAACATCAGTGATTTTATACTGAGAGTTATTTGAAATGCATTTTTGTTGATACCGTGCAGGTGACTCCTCTGTCTCAGGCAACTCCTACAGTTTACTGTTAGACATAGCTAGGTATTAATTAGAGAAAGATAACCTTCCTTCAATTATATATGATTGAGAGACTGGGAAAAACTTCAGGGTGAAACGAAAGTGAGAAAAGTAGTCAAAATATATGCACGTATAGTACCAGCAAAATTGCTAACGAGCATAGGAAAAATAAGATGCAAGCACATTTTATAACATTAAATGGAGATTTATCATCTCTGAATAACGACTCTGTCATCAAGTAAATACTTACTGGTAGTAGATTATGGGGAAATATACCACTTATGTAGTCAGCATTTCCTGTTCAGGCCACCCATTTTAAGTTTGTTTGTTGAGAAATTCCAGATACAGGACCTAAGATAAGGTAGTTATAGTTGAATGCGATGCATTTATGGCAATGCCTAGAGATGAAATGTTGAGTTTTTGTGGCAGTGAATCCATGATGGCCATCCTGTTCGAGGAAAGAAACAGTAATGTTCCTCTTAATTAATTGTTATTTTTTGGTAATTCTCTTTTCCGTCTTTAAATTTAAATGGAGTCGTGACTTGCAACTGCACAGGCATTTGGAAACAACATTATGATGCCTTCCAATATTTCATTTGATTCATTAAGGATGAAGTTGAAAATTGGAGGGTAAAAAGAAGCTGTATTTGCATTCTTCCAGTCCTCAAATAGAGAGCATAAATAGGCTTGTAGCTTTACGTTCCATATCCAGAGACAATATTTAACCTGAAGGTTATTTGGTTGGTGAAGGTAGACCATGAAATATTAAGACCAAAGATGTAAAAATTCACCCATCAAGGTAGAGGGGTGAGTTTCTGTCTTTATATCGCCTGTGGCTTCCCATATTTATCTAGTATCAGGAAAATATGGGATTGGACTTAACACATTGTATCCAAATCTCGTTGTTGAATGAAATTTTGGACTTTGGCCCAGCACCCCACCCCCAGGGCTGCAAAGCCATCACATCCCATTTTACTGACAAAATACAGAAGTTTTATTTTTCTGCGCTATATCCCAGGGGAAACCTTCCACTTAAAATCTCTGTCACAACTGGAATCCTTACACTGGCCCTCATGATGGATGTCAGTATATTATTGTCACAGAACCAAATTAATCTCTTAAATATTAGCAGATTTAAAAGATGTCTATGATCATTTGTGCACATCATAACATTTCATGCTATCTATCAAAATAAACCAGGTCTAAAGAGATGTGCAGAATTTACATTATTTTAATAATACAAAGTTTTTGTGAAAAAAGCACAGCTAATGAGAGAAATCTGTGACCAGTGTAAGATACTGGAAAGGAGAGATGACCATGGGCATGGTAAGATATGAACTGGATGAGTGAATCAATTTTTCAAATATTAAATGAAACACTTCATAAGAACATTCTATTCTTCTATAATCTTCTACTTATTTCCAAGGAAATTTTGGGCTTAGGCCAGAAAGGAATTTAAGTGTTCATGTTTTATTTTCCTCTTTATTGAGAATTTAAATAATGGAGGATTATGACAAATAATCACATTTTGACAGGTATTCTGGATTCAACTTAGTTTCCTTAGATTATGATTGTAGTACATCTCTGGCAAGTTGGATGTTTGCACCTAGCTAGGGATTAGGCCTAAGAGTGCACAGAAATTTTAGATGGAAAAGTACTACTTTTATTTGTCTAGCATTAGACCTAAGCCTAATGGCAGGATATCAGCAGCCTCTCAATCATGATAAGTTTAAAAACTGAAAATAAATTTGGAGCAAAATTGCTGTATACTTACCTATTATCTGTGTCAGTGTAACACTATCTTGGTAGATATTGTAAATATATTGTTGGAAGTTGAGGAGTTACAGTAATAGTAAGAAAGAAAATTTCCTCGCCAGATGGTTTTTATCAATGTCCATATAAACATAAATTAATGGCAGAATTGGATACTGGAAGAAATGTTACTATGAGAGGGGAAAAACCCTAGATAGTAAAAGGTGTGAGAAGCTCAAGAAAAAAATGCTTGAAAATATTCTCTCTCCCCCTGCCCACCACCGTGATCCTCACCCCTATACTAATATTTATGGAATTGAAATAAAGTTCCGTTAACCCTTTGGACCCGGATTTTTTCATCCTCTATAGGCACTATAGTAGTCCACTCAGAATTTAATTTTAACTGCCACTGGATTTCACGTGTTGTGTCGAGTGAAACTCGATACGCGAGTTGGTAGTGAGCTACGCTGTGTTGAATATCACTCGACACCCAAGTGGAAAAGGTTAATATTAATGGACAAAGTATTTCCCTTATTCTCTTTTGTGACATTATTTTTATAGTCTATGGCAGAATTCATTGCCGTCATAAGCATTCATTCATTCATCTAAAAGAGGTTACATGTATGTGAATGGATGAGCTGGTTTTGGACAATTTACTTGCATATCAACCAGTAAGTAAGTAGGTACATATCCCACAGAAATAACAAGATTTAGCTGTTTGTTGGTTATATAACTGCAGCAGTTTAAAATGTTTGAGTTCTGTCTTGATCTGTGATCTTTATTTATCATGAAAAAATTATGTAATAAGCAATACTATCCACCCCTGAGTGTTCAAGCATAATTTGATAACTTCGTTTGGTTTAGAATGTAAAAGGTAGGAAGTAATTTTTTCATGGCACCTGTGAACTGGACAGACCTATCAAATTTCTAGTGATCTAAACTATCCTTCATGTGATTTCATTGCCTTGAGAATGGTGAACCTGAAGCATGACCAATTGAAGAGCAGGCTTAAGTCTAGTGCAAAAGGAATCAGCATTGCTTTGAACCTGACCCTAGGTTTAATAATCCCTTTGAATCCACATTTTATTAAGCATATGTTCTCGGGTAGTAGATTTTGTCAAAATAAAATTGAAAATTATAAACTTTTTAAAAATTTGAAGGAAAATTACTCAATGTGCGAACTTAATTTTGAACTTCCTGATAAACATTCACAAGGTAGATTAGTAGGCGCCCGAAAATAATCACTTACTTGCGTAAATTTCTTCAAGGAATTTGTAAAGCAAATATTTCGAATGATCACATGTTTACGGGAACTTGACCTCGACAACCCCCGTTTACACTTCGTTGCTAGGGAAGGGAATTTCGTAATTCAAATGATTGGAGCGATTTTGAATTTCCCTCTCAAGTCACTCATTACTAAAATAAATGACTGACGCAAACCGTGTATACAATATGCAGAAATGAGTGGTTTCTGAGCCTGCTTAGGTGATTTAGGACTGTCAAAGAAACTCAGTTGCTATCATTATTTGAAGGTAGCAAAAATGCCATGAGTTCACCAGTAGCAGATATTCGCTTTCTTACGGAAGTCATGAAGGCTTAACCGACCCAGAGATGGCTAGATGGAATAATGATTTTGTGGTAGCAGAGCATCGAGATGTCCAGGTTAAATTATGAAAGATATATGCTTATGGAGAGAGATTTGTGTGAAATCTGTATACTAACGTTGGAACTGTATTTTTAAGGCCTGTGCCATGGGTGTGGACTACAGTGGAGATTTCGCTCTACTGGCAGGGTAAGTTAATGAAGTAATTTAAACAGTGAAATGTGTTTGACAAGATCATCCCTTTTGTCTGTTGATGTTTTCAGTGCGATTTGGAAGCACATGATTAGGGATTTAAAGCTGTTTTTTCATTACTTTTGCTGCTTAGAACAATCACTGATGATGCGATTATTGGTTAATCACTTAATTATTTAGGCAGTGACAGTAAACAGGTAGTCCTGCCTGAATTCCGTTGGGACATAGCTTCCCCGAAGTCCTAGTGGTAATGTTAACCCGTTCGTGATTCTGAAAGGAAAATCTCGTTTTTTTGCCCGTTTAGTGCATAATTCCGGCTTGCAAAACACCGGAAAGTTCAAATGTTGTCAATCTGGGGAAACGATCCCAACTGACCCTAGTAGCAGAAAATGTTGTCGCAGCGTTGCGTTGTAACATCCAAAAAAAACATTTGCTGTGGCAGGGTACTGGTGTGCACAGAGTGAAATGAGCACCTTTAAAACTGAAAACTTGATTCCTTTTGGATTACCTGCAACCAGATTTATAAACCCTAATGACCCTCCTTTGCTGGACATCTCACTAGGGTTTGCCTTCTGTATCAAAATTGATACTCTCAAGGGGGAGGAGGAAGTAGGGGGAGAACTTTCTGGGTGTTTTTTCTACCCAGAGCGTACGGGAAGCCATTACTCCCTTACCTTCTGTTCCAGATCTAATGTAGTTGTATTTCTTATTTCTATGGCCTCCCTAAACATTCAAGTCCGAAGACATTCCTCGCAAGAGAAGAAGATCAGTGAGTCATGGCTACCATGATAATTCCTAGAGAGAAAAATTAACACCAAAAATGTTCTTTAACCACTCCCCCCTCCTTGAGATTATAAATTACGATACAATTAGGCAGCATTGATTAGTCCTGATGTGGTGAAACAGAGACGGGCATCGGAACTATTTTCGCTAGGAGGTGCCAACCTTGAAAAGGGCCCGGCTCCTATGAAAACAAAATTAGATGGCAATTAAAATGCCTATTTCATTCTTTAACTCGGTGTACTAGGTTGCAAGTTACATTACTTTCACTTTCCTCAACTGTTGTCATTTAGTATAACTTAACTTTTTTTCTTAATGTTCGCAATAGTATTTTCTCAGTATTCTTCACCTTGGGGTTAGATTGATAGCTGAATTTCTTTTAGTTTCTTATCACCATTGTCACCAACTTTGTATTCGTGGTTTAATGGCACCGAGAACATTTTGAATTAAGAAAACCTCAGTAGTTATTATTATTATGCAGTACTATTCGCTTAGAATTTAATGAAGTTTCCAACTCAATTGAATATATAACTGTCACTTACGACAATTTTCATGTTGCACGCTTGTTCTACTTTTCGGAAACACTGATAAAAATTTAATGAAGAGCTACAGTTTTATGTGAAGAAGCTGGCAAAAGGGTCGGTGAAAGCTGGCCTGACGAGGAATTTATCTATCCAATCATGTGTATGAATAAGTTATATTGTATAACAATATTTAGCAGAACAAGCTTGAAATGGAAAAATACACTGCAAAACTTTAGTAAATCAAAAATAATTTTTATGGTCTACTTAAGTAAATTATTAGTTTCTCATGTTGAAAAATAAAATTTTTTACTCTATTGCGTGCTTAACATAATGAATGTTAGAATAGACTTGGTATTTCCACAGTTATTTATCTCACCCTATGACCATGGTTTCAACGATCCATAAAGTAATGCCTGAAACCATCAATTCTATTGCTTTTTAAATAATAATAGGCGAGTAAAAAGTATTATTACATATTTCAGATGGGGGAAAAGTACTGTGCCACATATTTTTGAGTCGGAGTGGTTTAAATTTAAGTGTCACTTACAATCTGATGAGAAAAATATTGGGACAATGCGCAAAATTCTTGTGAATAATATATGTAAAAATAAAAGTGATGCTATAAAACGGCAAAATGTCACAAAATCTAGGAAAAGATGTTTCCGTAAACGCCTAAATTATTATCATATTTAGGTTGTTTTATTCAAATTGGGATGAGGGTGGTAAGTGTGTAACAGGTAAGTGATGGAATATTATTAGTGGAATGAAAACAGAATGAATTACCACGTTAAATGATTCAACATATTAAAGCAAAATACTTCTCACATTTCTCCGCGCTACGAGTTCTCCTCGGATCACTCTTGTGATGTCATAGGAGTGCAGGCACATAGCCAGAAATTTGCATCCGGGGGTGGGAGAGGGGCCCATTCGGTGCCTACATGTTACAAATCTCTTCCCTTTATTTTCAGTGCTTGGTATTTACTTTTACAGTGCCCATACTTATCTCTTCTCACTAGTAAAGTTCACTGCTAAAATCAGAACAACAAAATTATTGGGAAAATGCCCCCCATTTGTTGGGCTCCTGGTCCCTTATCATCTAGACATTTTTTTCCAGTTACCCTTTATTCTTCAAACACCAATAAACCTCTTCTCTAGTTCCTTGGTAAGCTTTCTGCAGATCTATAAAGATACAGTATGTACATCTTATTTCCTTTCCAATACCCCTGATCCCTATTCCCTTCCATCCCTATCCTTATACCTTTCCTCCTGGTCTGAAGCGCCTATTAGTGCGGAAACAGACTCGAAAACACTAATGAATGCAATTTCCCTCCACGGCTTACTCTTGTTGCTACCTTATAATATTCTTCTTGTCTAGCCTCCATGCTCTTCCTCAGATCCTTCCTGCCCCTCTCCCACATGACCGTTAAAGTGTGCTATAGTATTATGCTCTCCTCCCCTGGGAACTCTCTTGGTGCTGCCTCCAGCTCCTTATGCAATTTTTCCTTGTGTTCTGTGCAACTACTTGGTGGTGTGTATGCTGTCACTATGTTTGTCATTTTTTTCTATCATTACAATGCTTTATACCTTATTCTGTCATTAACCCTATCTAAGAGTTTAACAGTGCATATATTTCAGATAATTGCTCACTTGCTCCATTTTCATTTTTTCCAGTTATAAATGTCTAGCCCTTGTTTGCCTGGAAGATCCAACAGAAATAGTGAGAACCATCAGTAGACCATATAAAGATGATGTCAAGATAGTGGAGTGGAACCAAACTTCAGAGAGTAAAGAGATATGTGCTCTGTCTGTAAGTATTGATGGAATATAGCTTCATAAAGAAAACAGTAAAATACAATCTATCTCAGTTTTATTTCAGCAAAAGTTGTTTAACGAAAACACCCATCATTGCAAAAAAATTGAAGAAATGTTGCTTGAGATCATCATGAAAATAATCAATTTCACTAAATCAAGAAAATAATGAAATCTTTTCTTTACTCGGCTTAATTTCTTTTTCTGTTTGCTTTAATCCACACAATGGTGTCTTTTTCCTCATTATCACCCTGCAATTGGTTTATTTCAACAACAGTTTCAGTGGTTTGGACTGTAGTCATTGCATTGTCACCCATCAAGTGGTGTCAGTGGCATTCTTGCTGTTCAGTATCACTTTAGACACCAGTGTCAGAACTACTTTTGGAATAATTAATCGTGTCTACTTGCCAACCCCCACAGCAAGCACCTGTATATATATGCTTGTATGGATTTAATTTCTTTTCCCTGATGATGGTGCACCACAGTGAAACCTCAGTCACATGTAGTATCACGAAAGTTTATTTTTTTTGACAAAATCTATCAATGTAATTTGTGCAACAGATAAATGAATGTTATTATTATTAGTTATTATTTAGTAACGTCTACCTCCAAGTCGCTAGCATTGGTTTTCAGTGCCGTTATTATAACCGGAGACTCAAGAGGGGTTGCGCCAAGAGTAACCATTGTTATCTGCTTACGTTTCTCCCAAATCATGTCTAATTTATATAGTTGTGGCATCAGCAGAGGAGTGAGGCATCAGTACATAATGTAAACAATCACAGAAAAAGTGCAACTTGTGAAAAAGCATTGCACCGTTGCATCGGGAAAGTGTTTGTCTGAAACATACTGCATGGGATCTATGTTAATATATGGCATTAAGAAGCAGAAAAGGAAATCCTCAAATTATACTGTAATTTTTCACACTAAGAAATGGATTACAGAGAGAAAAACTATGAAAGAAGATTTAAGTGCTGATTTAGATCATTTGGTTTTGATTGCATCGAAGTGAAGGGCTTAGTGTTTCTGGTAATGGTAATGGAGCAGGCTGAACTATTTCATTTAGAAATTAACCTTACTACTTTGCATCATTACACAACAGGGTGGTGGTATAAATTTAAGAAAAGGCATGGTATTTCTCTGTGCACTGTGGCAGGAGAGAAACTTTCAGCAAATAAAGATTCCAACAACTATGTATATTTCCATTTAATTTATTCAGTACAACTAGTTTCAACGCATAGGCATATCTTCAGGTACCTGAAGATGAGATCAATTGACACTTCTCCTCTTTTGAATCCAAAAAACCACTTACAAACTTGGGTTTTGCTAAATCCTCTTTGTAAGCTGTTTTCAGCATAACAAGTTTCCACATTGTTTTTCCATAGCAGGAAGCAAAATATCACCACCACGCATTGTTCACGAGAATCTGCCTTGCAAAAAAATGACATGTGCACAAAACAGCTCTCACTACGAAATTCACAGGCACTATGCAGGACCTCTCCCAATGTTGCCACATATCTTAAAGACTGCAGAAGGGTTTGAGCTGCATACCCTTAGCAGCCGAAGTCTGTATTACAAATGGACCACGCTCTACAAAATTATTCCGGTTTCTTTTGGGTCTCCCTTCGTAGACATAATGGCATTTGGATGATGTATGTGCTTTTGTGTATGATTCATTTTGAAGTGGTATTGAAAGGAATTTGAGAAGAAGCCTCTAAAAGGTTAAAGTTTATTTTGTTGTAGAACATATATTCCTTACTGCAGGTGATTTTGTTGTAGCTGTTATTGTTTTCATAAGGATCAGATACATTCCTAAAATTATCCTTTTTTCTTTTCAGAATAATCATAAAGTGGAGATTTTGCGTTGGAGGCTAGGTGAAGGAGTTGGTTGCATAGGGGAAATGTTAGGGGATCAAATTTCTTTGGATTCACATTCAAGAGCTGTTTCAGGTCTTGATTGGCATAAAGTAGAGCCTAATATAATTGCTTCTGGTTCAGGAGATGGTTGGTTACATGTGTGGGATATTCGAGATCATCGGTATCCATCAATTTCGTTTTCATCTGTAGGTAAGCATTAACTCTTCTGTGAGTGTATTCTCTGTATATGTCTAATAGCTCCATCCCTATAGATGTCATTAAATCTTCATTGGTGATTACAACACAGATTTAGTTGTAAATTAACAGCAGCTACATAACTTACCGGCATGACTCATCGTTGAAGGGGTACATAATAGAAAAATGGCCTGCTGAGGAGTACACAGGGGGAAAAAAATGTTGGGAGCCCATGCTATAGTGGTATCACTTCATCATTCAAACTAGGTATTCGCTTTAGTTATCATTAAATGCATTTAAGTTTTTTTTCAAGGTTTTTATTCTACACCTGTATTGTATGGCAGGTACTTATGGTGTGTGTAATCCTACTAGGTACTTTTATTCATTGGGTCATGTATGTAAAAATCTATTGAATCTTTTGAGAAATTCCGTTGTTTCAGGCGTGACTTCATGGAATTTGCTTAGCATATTGAATGAGAAGCAGTAACTTTGTAATTCCACATGTATTTATTGGAAACAACGTAGGTTTCGACGTAGCACGTCATCATCAGGTACAAATATCACAGAACACTCAGAATATATAGTCACAAACATTAGGGGGTGGAGGGGGGAGAGGAGGAGGGGGGGGGCGAGAGGACGAGATGGAGGGTGGCGTGGATTTGGGAAGATGCGTTGTTGGGAGTTAGGCGTGGAAGAGGTAATGACCATCCTGGGGGGTTGGGGGGGGGGGGATTCGGGTGGGAATGGAAAGTTTGGTTTACTCAGTGCACTCATGACTCACTGTTGGGGGTGGGAAAGGTAGTTTAAGGACGGGTCGGTGGAACATTCTATGTGTGCATGACTACCTAGAAGTTCCCAGGCTGATGGTGGCGGGGGAGGGTTAGTGGGTTGTTAAGGTGAGGCTGGGAGGAAGGTCCAAAAGGAATCTTTTCAGGATGATGATTGGTAAAACAAATCTGTTATAGCAAATGATAATGCTTATTCTGCTAATGGCTAATTAATTAAATCTTCATTTCTGACCTGTATTGCTTTCTACATACCTGGCCTAATTTTAACTTATTTCTTCCAAAGCGTTTGTTACCCTAGTGCGGTGGAATCGAGTGAATGGGAATCTAATTGCTTCAGCTCATGACGGGGACATTCGTCTTTGGGACAGAAGAAAAAACTCATCTCCTTTGCGTTACATTGCTGCTCATGTGGGAGAGGTATGGATATTTTATAACACTTGACACTAACTGAGGAAGGGATGCTTTGCCTGACTTATAGAGAGCTAACTCTCCTTCCAGTTACTCTTTAATCCGTTATGAGTGCTGTGCAGTCTGAAATACTTTTCCAGTATCAAAATTTGTGAAATTTTTACAAAGTGATTTCCTTTACATGTGTTACTTATTATGCTTTTGAATCGATGAACAACAATGGTCAAATGTTCAGCATTAGTTTCAAATACTCTTTCAAATAACATGTAAATTTTCTGTTCTTTTCACAGTGCCTTTTTCTTTTAAATTTGGATTATTTTCACTATTCAGTCAATTCTTTGGTCATATAGGAATTAAGTTATATCATTTACTTATTCTATGTAAACATTGTGTGAGAGAAAGGTAACTTCTTCAAGATTCTACATTTAAGAAAATTATTAGCAAATTTATTGTTGTTGTTATTGATGAACTTAACAAGATCAATGCTGGATAAATGAAAGAGCACAGTGGGCTTCATGGTCAGTTCTTTCATTTATCTGTAATGGAAAACATCCACCTTATCTCATCAGAATTTGTTTCCTCTATTTAGAACCATGCAGTCATAATGCCTAAGTTGAACTGCAACCTACTTTATGTTGCTTTGGATTGTAAATAAGGAAATTTATCTGGTGCTTCTGGTGATTGATTGGTGTATTTCTTTGTTATTGGTTAATAGATACATGATTTGGACTGGAGCACAATAAAGGAGAGTGAATTGGTGACTTGTGGGGGCCAAGACTGTAGTGTACGATTTTTCAACGTATGGCGACCAGACAAACCTAAAGCTTTCCTTGCTACTGCCTCACCTGTTTGGAGAGCACGACATGCGGTAAACCACTTTTTAACATGTAGCTGGTGAATTAACTTTTTTCTTTAATTCTCCTCCAGTCAATGGCTCTCTAAGAAAAGGAAATTTCTTCCCTTGTTATCTTTCACATATCGGTTAAATCCTACTTATCTCAATTGGGACCCATATTTTGCATTTGAATTATGTACGTCTAAAGCATTGGTCTGTAATAGATGGGTGCTTACTACCTTTTAAATACGGTGACTTAGTGCATTCAGCATTATCCTCTAATGTATATTATATTATAAAAGCTGGTGATTATTTAATAAGTTATTTATAAATATTGGGAGTGACTGAACTCTTTTAATTCATAAAATTTAATCCTATTTTTTTCTCATAAATGGTCTGAAAGTACAAGTCTGATGTAATGAATACTGAATAAAATCATAAATTCCCTTGTTGGAAGATGCATTAATTATAACCAACGAGAATTTTATTGCATCTCTGTCTTCATGTATTAGTGTGTAGAGAAGGTAGGGGTGAACTAATGGGTATCTCAAAAAATCCACCTAAAAGGTCAAATTGAAATTCCATCACTAATGCATTAATAATCATTGTATCTTATGCTACATAAGCCTTTTAGACAGTTCTTCTAATGATTTGCTATCCCTGTAATTGTTGGGGCACACTAGTTTTTAGTGTCGTAGGGGTGGCCGACTCCTCCACGATGGGGTTAAGGGTGGGGAGCACACGTGAGATGAGTCTAAGATTCATTAGTGATTATTCTTTTATTGCTGCTCAATTATCATTATCAATAAGGCTTAATTATTAGTAAGGCATGTAACGACAAGCGAGGCGCCAGAGGGGATATACTTAGCTTGTACTTACTTGGTGCTGAGGGTGGGTGGTGACCCGACTAGGGGGTCTCCTGGGGGAAGAGGGCGGTGATCTTTGCCAGGTCACCGTCACCTTCCCCAGGAGGTTTGTCAAAGTGGTTGTCAAGTTTGTCAGGGTGTAGGGACATGTGCACCTAGACCGTAAGAGTGTGATCCAGCGTTAGGTTTATCTGGTCGCATGGAGGTTCGGTGACCTGGCAAAGGGGTCTCCCAAGGAAACTGCAGTGACCCAGTGGAGGGGTGTTCCGATGAGGCGGCAGTGACCCGGAGAGGGGTCTCCCAAGGGAGCAGGGTGTCGGCGACTGGTAAGGGTGCACTGACAGAGGGAGGCATCTTGACGACCCAGTAAAGGGTTCTGGCCGTAGACAGGGAAGATCTCCCTGCTGCATCTTTGATGTCCGTTTAAATATTGCTTCTGCCGGGCATCAATAATGTAGGCAATCGCCCAGAAAGTGCTATTTTCTTGTGAACTCACTTGTTTGTTGACCAGGGTATTCCCTAGGGACAGGTGCTCATGAGCGGTGCCTGGCCCTCGGGAAAGGCCAAGGGAATAATAGGCCGTGGCGGAAGGGTGTAGGGACATGTGCACCTAGACCGTAAGAGTGTGACCCAGCCAGCGGGAAATGCCCAAAAGGACAATAGGCACTAGTGACAGGGCCACCAGCCGCTCAGAAAGGGAGAAGGAAGGTGGCGAATATGTGAAATTCCCTCCCACGAATGCATCAAGGAGAAGTGATGCTGGTTTTAATGAAGGAGGTCTACTCTTATGCGGAGGCACATCAATGGAAGGAAGCATTTGCATGGGGACAACAAATTGAGTGAGAGGGCCTAAACTGTTAAGCTGCATTTGTAGGGTTTTCCATATTTTTTTCACCCATCCATGTAAAAAGTGGGGATCCCCATCTTCTAAGTCTCCTTCTGAGCTGTTCACAGTGCCAAGTTTCATTGTTGGTCAAGGAGGGATCCTCTCCTTTCAAGGCCTAGCCTTTTCAACTGCAGTCAGCATTATCCCAGGAAAGTTGATGGCATTGTGATTTAGGGGAATAGTGTCAACAAATGCTTCTGAGCAAATTCCATGTCTTTTATGGTGATAACTTAGCACTTATCTGTGTAAGTTTTTGTACTATAGTCTCTCATGGGGTATTGGGTTCCTCATGTTACTCCATCTTTATGGGTTCACTTTGATCCATAATCACAAATTGGGAAATTTGGCCTTAATAGTCTGAATGAAACCCATTGTCTCTAGGTTCTTTTCGTGCAAGGAATTAATTTGTAAGAACTTTATAAAGGTCCTCTTCCTCTCTGTAATTAGCACATCCAATCATGATCGACCAAGCAAACATTTATCAACATTATTCTCTACTACCAACAATTTTAAGTTACTTTCCTGACCATAATTTTGAACTTTTACAATGACTTCACCTTTTACATTTTTTTCCATTGACTGTACATAAATTTACAAAGACTGACTTCAACACTAGATTAGAGAATCTAAATTTAAATTCACCCAATGGCATGACCGTTACAGCAGCTCCGGTATCAATTTTAAATTTACAGTGCATTCATTTACCTTAATAGTGACATACAATGGTGTACTACCTCCATTGTTTTGTACATTCATCGTCTCCTCAACACCTTCCATTACCAACCCTTACACTTTGGACCTCCAGCACATCCTAGACGTGTGCCCCACAGCTTTGTAGATAAAGCATCTCCATTTTGTGGCGGTACAGGTGGATGTGTTGTGTGGCCTCCCACAGCGATGACACAGCTTGGTGAACGTTGACCTCAGTCGCCCGCTCCGTTGTGCCGAGTCGACTGGAACTCCCCTCTGTTCGGTGTTTCTATGCTCACTCCGTGAATCTGGATGCCTCTGCTGTTGGTTGGAGCGGCAAGCTCTTCCCCGGGACTGCCATCTCCTTGCCGATCACTGACTTCATCGCCATGTCTGGGTCAAATGGCTCCCGATCCTCCCGAACAAAGAGTCGACATTTGTCTTGTGACTGCATTTATCTCCGACCTACTTAATTTTTCGCTCTGAGCATTTACTAGTTCCATACTTTTTGCAATTTCGAAGGCCTTTTCAAATGTGAGATCACATTCCACTAATAATCGCCGTCTTATACTACAGTTTGACAATCCCACTATAAACTGATCCCTTAAGGCCTCTCCCAAAAAGCTGCGATAATCGCATCCATTTGCGATCTGTTTCAGTGCCATAAAAAAGTCTGTTACCGACTCGCCCACTTTTTGAGTACACAAGTGAAATTTATATCTTTCTCCTGGAATAAGTTGCCAAGGAGAATAAATTCCCCCTAAAATCTCCGTCAATTTGACGTACTTCTTCTCTGCAGGTGGAGTTGGAAAACACACATCTTTGAGTTGACCGTAAGCTTCTGACCCCACATGCACTATTAGAATGCACACCTTGAGTTCATCTTTCACTCTGTGAACTTTGAACATAGACTCTAGTCTATTGAGATAATTCTGGACAATGACGTTTCTGGGCATCAAGAATAACTATTCTGACTGAAGGTACAAGTTACACACAAGTAAGAACGCTACCCGTCCCAGACCGAAGGCTTGCGTCCGTACCCCACTCATGACTGCGAGAGACTTCCCGAGACTCTGCTGACTGTTCTGGATGAGACTGCCTCTTCACTCCATGCATGCGCACTCTTCTTTCACTCTCACTCCACACTTGAATCACTCAGCGAGTGTGCACGTTCACCCTTTCCCCTCACAAAGGCACAGTTATGCACACAATACAAAAAATTTCAATGCTATTACAATTGATTTTAATACAATATTTTACTCAAGGTGAGTATCGATCTGGAGGCCTCATAGGTCTGCAAGATCTTTGAGGTACCATTTGAGGAGAGGCATGTTCAGAAGATATGGGTGTTTTTACAGGCACATACCACCAATTTGGTGTCTGTATGATTGTAGGATGTTCATTATCAGACAGATGACTTTTTTCAACTGATTTGCATGTACAAACTGTATACAATTATTAACTAATACCAGATAAGTGACATTACTAATTTTTTCTTTATTCTTATCGGTAACCAACGTGGACCACGTTTAATGTTATTTTTTACTAATACGTTATCTTTTTCATAAAAGATCATTAATCACATGTGATTAATGATCAAAGTACTCGAAAACGTTAAATTGAAATTAAATAGTACTTATATCCTAATTGGTGATCATAAAAGCAGTTAGTAACATCAAACTTTGTACCAATGTTTTTTTGTGAACCACCAAAATTATCCCTTGGCTATTTTCCTGGTGAGTTCAATATTTAATGTATTATAGTCATATACAAAATGTTTCTTACGGGAATGATAGATTGAGGTTCCACTGTACTGCTAGTAGGGCCCCAGAATGCAGCTCGTGGATGGGCTTGAATGGCTAATGGACTGTTGGAAATTATAAAAGGGACAAATAACATGCAAGGATGAGATAAATTCAGCTGGCTAAGCACTTTTAATGTCGAAATGAAACATGTGAATAGTCCTTTTGCATACAGAAAGAAGATAAAACAATTTAAAAGTACCTGTATTTCAGTATTGAACTTTGTTTCATTCTATCTAGTCTTCTACCATGGCTTCAATTTTTATATAATGAAAATTGAATTGAGAGTCAACATTATTGCACTTCCGAAAATTATCAAGTGTTTAGGGCGAGTATAGCATCTCATTTTTTAGGTGGAACAAGAACCAGAGGAACTCGAATGAGGAGTGAAAGGCGAAGGACAAGTCCTTATCTTTTGTTTCTTCCCTTTCAACCCTCATCGACCTTTTTCACTTCCAGTGTCCATCCCAAGTTTACTAACCGAATGGGAGTAAATGGGAGTCCTGTACCCTCAACCCAGCTAAATAACTAATACAAAGTATCCATTGTTTTCATGGTAATTCTCTAGTTTTTGGGCATAGCACATGTGGCAAAGCTTTATGATTTATAAAGCAGCATTGTGAATGCCCACATGAATGCCGTTGTTTTGCATCAAAATTCCTAATTAAGTTTTGTTTCTCTGGTTATCGGGGTTCACTATTCTATAATGCATTAAGGTTCACTATTTCGTGATTTCGGAAATTTTATAATATAGTTTCTTTAACCTTATATTTGCATACCTCTTTCATCAGGACATATGATTTTGATTCATAATAATATAAGTTTGTAAGAATGTACGTAGTTTGTAACCACAAGAGCCTACTGTATTAATTCTGCCATCCCTAGTTTTTAAGCGCATAGAAAATTTGTAACTCTGAACATACCAAACTAATGCACAATATGCTCTACTCTTTCATTTTAGCCTTTTGGGGAGGGATTGGTGACATCAGTTTCATCATCTCAGCAACAGAAAGAGCTATCTGGGAATGTTCTCCTTTGGAGAAGATGTCGAGGAAGTGAGGAAGGCTCTCAAGAAACTCGATCAAAAACTTGCTCTTCATCTGCAGTGACAACAACTGCTTCACCTGCGAGGCGACATTCAACTCCAGCTGCATCTCCACTCCACACAATTTCCAGTCACACAGATATTGTTTTAGATTTTCAGTGGCGGAAGAATAGAGAAGGTAAAAACATGATTTAATTGTAATTATAGGTAAAGCAAATGTGATTACTCATGAATAGCACTGCAAAAGTACAATAGCTTGAGAGAAAGGTTTACATTTCCATAGCTTTTGAATTATATCCCTGTGGCATTGCCACATTTTATTTTTGACCTATTATGGTATTGTGATTAACACTTCCAATCCATGCCTGACTGACATAGCGGTTGGAATACCTGAATTAATGACATCCTTAGGGTTGAATTGCCCCTTCAACACACTAGACATGTACTGGGCATAGAAAGTTTGAAAGGCTGAAACTATCAGAATTGTGTTGTAACTTAATCCTAAAATCTGTCATCCTAAACAATTCTCATGGACCCACTCATTGGCATCTCTTGATAAATTTGACAACAGGGTTCTCCATAAGATCCTGTCAACCGAATGGTATGTCTTATGGCTAGTGTTATTTAAACTTTCTAACTTGGCAGAATACTATGGAAAATGAAACTCTGTGCCTGAAGTAAAAACTCAAAAGAGTCTTTTGAGTTTTTATTATCTATCAATTTTAAATTAATGTAATGTTTTACTTTTTGGACTTAGTTCCAATTGAAATATTTGTATCCGTGACTCACTACATTGGATTTTATTGCAGCTCCATTACCCAACTTACGGCCCTTTGAATAAAAAAAACTGGTGGTTTTAATATAAATATTAATCTGATTATTCTCAAAGTATTAAATCATTTCATCCTTTTCTTCCATCCACTGGTGACAGTTAAGTATTAATCATTAACTTTAGTTAGGGTCATATACATATCTATTCATCAGTTGCAGTATCAATTGGCTGACTGTTTATACAGGTTAGGGTACATTTTGATGGGATATCCCTAATTATTCTGTGAATTGTTTTCAACTAACTACTCCTTCCCCATGCCATTTCTCTTTTCGGATCAGAGTATTATCTGTTTCATTTTCATATTTTGAATTTCTGATGCACTTTTGAAAAATGAACATGTCTCTTTTATTCTTAAGAAAATGAACTTAATTTTAAGTAATGCCTCTGTATAATGTGTTGTTGTATTTTGTTTGTTAGATCCCACCAACTATGAATTGGTTACCTGGTCAATGGATCAAATCTTGGGAATTTGGAGGATTGATCCCATGTTTCAAAAGGTTTGTGCATACATAATTATATTTATTTATTTATTATATAATTGTAATACATTTAATGAGATATCCTATTTTTCTGTAATAAGATTTTTCCTAGTTTTAATAGCATAAGTATTTTGGAAAAATAATTTAACATTCAATTATTGCTGATAATTTTTATCGAAAAACAGGAAGGAAGCAAATATGGAAAAAAATACTTTTCTAGCACAAATGGCTTAGTTTTTCACGATACGTAACGATTTGTAAAAAAATCCACCACATTGCATTTGAAAAGTTTAACTTCCGGTCCAAATGACCCACTTCTGGTCAGAACTGCAAGTTTAAATTTACTTAAATATCACCAATCGATAGATCACATCTATTTTAGTGAAAGAAGTTCTTTTGTTTTTACTGAAAAATGAATGCCTTACATTTTAAATGGGGTGGATGGATGGTTTGGGACACCCTGTTTGTAAATACATACTTAATTGATTTGTTGTGGAATTGACTGTTTGATATGTTGATACAGTAGAAACTCGATATTACAAAGTTAACAGGACCGGAAAAATCGACAATTCAAATGTAATATCAAATAAAATATGAATGAGTATCCTTGACCAACATCACGATGAAGCTATTTTCTGTTTCCTGGAATATATGCACTCCTGAAACGTACTTGCATGATTTACGATGTTATAATTCATGAATGTATCTATAAATGTGTATTCATGTCAACACGGTTCATTAACTTAAACACAGCTGATTTGTTCCTTTTTTCCAATAAGTCAGAGGCAATCAAGCGTCTTTGCAAAATTTTCGTGCAGTTTGGATTAGGCCTACGAAGCTTCATTAAAACATTTTTTTATATTATTTTTATATCTACTGAAAAACTTGTAACATATGTGTGGGCGATGTATTCATATTTTTAAGCTAGTATTGATGTATGCATACACTATGGAAGTGTGCGATTTGCGGGATCATTTGCAACTAGATGCTGCTCTGGATATATAATTGAGAGGAAAAAATTGCCACTAAAAGAAAATCATATGCTCCACGTCAGGTATTATAGATTATACCTAAATAAAGCTAAAACAGTGAAAAGATTCTCTCACGGGTGCTATGTCAATAATGTATTTTGTACAAATGATGATATGACCTCTAATTTCGAGAAATAACTAGTCATGGGGCGAATCCAAAATTTGATCGAATCCAAATCCTGTTTTTTTATCAAATCAAAATCTCGAATCCTAAACCCAAATCCTAATCCTCCTCAATTTCATTATATTCAAATCTTCCTTTTGTCTGTAAATTGTTAAATAATGAGGGCAAATATAAAGAATGGGTAATTTCAAAGCTAAATCAAAGATTAATTTTTCTTAAATAAAATTGAAAATTCCATAAAAACTAGAGATGGGTTCTCGAATCCACCTAACCCCCCGAATCCACCGAATCTTACTGGATTCGTGGATTCGAAATTTTTGGCTGGATTCGATCGAATCCAGTTTGAATTCCAAAAAGCAATTTTATTTTATCAAACCTTTTTTAAAGCTTTCTTAAGAATATTACTGTAACCTTCATTGCCATAACCACATAATTCATCGTTTTCACTGTCTCTCTTAAATACGTCAATTTTTACTGCATCAAAGCGTAAGATGCAATTTTCATCATAAAAATGTGTTTTAGATGTAGATAAATTTATGAGGAATTTCGCTCGTGAACTCGTAGGCGGAGATAGCTCTCCATTTGCCGTAAGATGGCAGGCACAATGCAGTCGTTAGTGTTAATACGGGGTTTACCAACATACCGTATTTACTCGTGTAAGCCGCGCCCTCGTGTATCCCGCGTACCCCTATTTTCGGGCAGGTTCGTGAGGAAAAAATTATTTCTATCGAAAAAAAATTTTTTTTCCCTTGAGTCTGCATCATTTTGTCATAACATGAAATCACGTTCTTTAATAGAAATGCTGTGCCTAAATTGCGTGTACGTCTTTCTCATTAATTGATTGAATTACGTGTTATTATCGTCACGATCGTCATCAATGCACGGCCTCTTTTACTGTGCATCTGTTTCTCGTAGCATCTCACAGTAATCACAGTTTCATACGATCACATCATCCAGCTATAAAAACGGCATTTGTTCAAAAGAACATCCAACTGAAATAATTGCAAAAATATATACAATTTCAACCCGTGATTACTCTATTATTACGGAAATCGTTGGCATATCAACAAAAAAAAGCCAAACGCCATCTGTACCTGATAGCGGTGATCTCGTCTGCTCTCTGCGTAGTAGCTGTGGACTGGGATGATTTAACAACACCGAAAAGTCTTGGGAACACACGGAAAAAACTAAGCTCAATGTAATAACAATTATAATTCTTATAAAACTAAAGAAAAACACATTCCCGGAAATATAATCATAAATCACTAATGAATATTCATATCATAACAGTTCTCATTCTTAGTTTTCGTCACTGCTAGGTTCAGATACACCATATTTCCTTCATGGAGCTCGATTTCCTATTTTTTCGGCATCATTTATAATATGTAGCTTTATACTCACAGGAAACTATCGAAATTTCACATCAGAATTCATTTTAGGGTGATAATAGCAAATTATTTTAAAATTCTAAATGATCGATTCGAACGCGTTTACTACTCTCACGCTTGGAGCGGATAGCACGGATAGTAAGGAGGAATAATCTCTGAGCATACGACTATTGCCACCACGTAACAAATTTTTTGTTGTGTCTTTGCAATGTAGCTTTAATGTGTACGCAAAAGGAGCTATCTATTAGTATGTAAAAATGTTGCTACAGATACGTGATACCGAAACAAACTCTGCTCACGATTTTGAAAAAACATAAAACTCCTTGCGGCAGCTTACATATAGAGTATATTTAAGTACATATCAGTGCTACAATGTGTTGTCCTACTTACGATCTATACACGATAAATCTATTGCTTTGACAAATGGTGTTTCTGATCTAGCGTTTCTTACAGTACCGTTGTGCGCTCAGACTTTGCTAAACGCGGATTTTTATTTTTAATTACATACTTCAAAATTTCAGAATACTTTACAATGTACGATTCACTACTAAACCATGCTGCGAAGACTAGTATACCACTACTACTAGACAGAATGCGAAACTTAGGAGAGAAAACAACAGGAATCTGAGGAAAAATGGTTCGCGGCTAACACGAAATCTGGAGGATTCGTATAAGCCGCGCACCCCCATTTTTTCTCCGGCGTTTCGGGAAAAAAGGTACGGCTTATACGCGTAAATACGGTCGATATTTTAAAATAATATAGAATTTTTTTTAATTGCTAAAGAAGGTCAAACGTAAATAATGTATACTATCTTAAAGAAAAAAATATTTTTTTAAAATGTAGTCTTCAACTACTGAGTGAAATTTCTTTTGTTCTATGTGTAAATTGGAACAAAATGAAAAATGCATAATTTTGTCGGAAACACATTAGTGTATCCTGAATGAGTTAGATAGATAGATAGATTGAAATAGTGGTGGAGTTCCTCGCAACGGAGGCCCTGGAGCACTTAGACCTATTGGTCCATTGTGCCAACCACCCTTTTGGAGAAGTCACCCATAAAGGCCAACCGCCTTGCTAAAGGCCAGCAAGTCCCCGATGGGGATTTCCCTTACCTCCCTGGGTTCCAAAAATGGGGAACCCAGGTACCTGTTTCGAGTCCTCATCACCGCAGGGCACTCGCATAGTATGTGGGATGTGGTTTCGTCCCCTTCTTCGCACCACCTGCATCTGGGGGAATCTACGATTCCCAGGAGGTGCAGGTGCCTCATCACCTGGTAGTGCCCCGTGAGGAGACCCACTACCGTCCGTAGTTGACCCCTGTTTAATGACAGGAGTCTTCTGGCAGGCCCAGGTCTAGGCTCTCCAATATGCAGTTTGGCCTGTCTAAGGCCTGGTGCCACTCGCCAGATCTCAGAATGTCGGGCTAGCCCCCACATTCTAATTTCCGCCATCCCTACCGACAAAGCAATAGGTATGATTGGCTCTGGACCAACCGGATCTCGGCTGGAACCGGCCCTTGCCAGCTCATCAGCCATCTCATTTCCGGATATGCCTGCATGACCAGGCACCCAGAAGAGTTCCACCTTGCCGCATCTTGCTATATTGTTGAGTGCCTCACGACACTCCTGCAGCAGCTGTGATTTGCACCATGGCGATGTCAGCGCCTTTAGAGCTGCCTGACTGTCCGTGCATATGTGTATCGGTCTGTTAAACTTCCCGATCTCCTTAATAGCATACGCGCAGGTCAGAAGTGCATATACCTCCGCCTGGAACACCGTAGCATATTTTCCCAAAGGGATTGAGAGCTTTCTTTGTGTACTACAATTGTAGATGCCCGCTCCCGCTCTTCCTTCTTTCCTAGAGCCATCCGTATACCATACCTCGGCCCCAGAGTGAAGATCTTTCCCCTTTCCTCTAGCCCATTGTTCCCTATCCGGGAAGTGGGTTTTGAAGTAGGGGGGTGTTTGATTGAATCTGGCTATCATTCCATCACTGCCCATCCCGAGGATGGGACTCGACTTCATGAGCTCCGTCCAAACCTGTCTATGACCATAGGAACTTCCTTTGTCATACCACTGTCCCATACATTTGAGACGATAGGCTGCTGTCCTTGCCTGTACCTCAGCTTCCACATAAAGTGGAGGGAGGTTCAGCAGCATTTCCAGAGCTAGAGTTGGGGTTGTTCTCATAGCCCCCGTAATGCCCATGCAGGCCATTCGCTGAAGGTGGTTCAGTTTATTCTCAGCAGTTTTGAGCCGGACTCTCTTCCACCACACTATAGAGCAGTACAGGAAACTAGGTTTAATGACTGCCGTATAAATCCATCTAGTGGCTTTTGGTTGAAGTCCCCATGTTTTACCAAGGGTCCTCCTGCACATCCATAAAGAGGCACAAGCTTTCTTTGCCTTGGTCTCCAAATGCTCTCCCCAGTTAAGCTTGGAGTCCAAAATAACTCCAAGATACTTGACCGATGGTGAGGGATGTAAAACCTTTCCCTGCAAGGAGGGAGGTCTAAAGCCCTCCATTTTCCTTTTATTGGTAAACAATACAAGCTTGGTTTTCTCCGGATTTACAGTCAGCCCTGTTTCTGCACACCACCCCATTACCTTATCCAGGGCTTTCTGCATAAGTCCGGAGACAGTATCAAGGTATTTTCCAGTGATGAGTATAACTACATCATCTGCGTACCCCTGAGTGTATGCGCCAGTCCTATTCAATTTTAAGATAAGACTGTCGACTACCATATTCCAGAGGAGTGGAGATAACACTCCTCCCTGAGGGCAGCCTCGAGTCACTGCCACCTTCATTGAACTGTCTCTCAAGACTACTTTGACAGTTCTCTGTTCCAACATGTGTCTAATCCAGCTCACAATGTGAGCATGGATGCCATGTCTTCCTGCAGCAATGCAGATTTGATCGAAGGACGTGTTATTAAATGCTCCCTCGACATCAAGAAATGCCCCCAGTCCGTACATTCCATGCTCCAGCACCCCCTCAATCCTGCTAACAAGATTGTGTAGCACCGTCTCCACGGATTTTCCTTTCTGGTAGGCATGTTGATACAGGTGTAGGGGGTGATCTCTTAATGGTCCCTCCCTTATGTACCTGTCCACTATCTTTTCTAATGTCTTCAATAGAAAAGACATAAGACTGATTCCTCGAAAGGAATCTGCTCTTGTGTAGTCCGTCTTACCCGGTTTAGGTATGAAGACCACCTTGGTGACCCTCCAGGCTTTTGGAACATATCCATAAGCCAGGCATGAGCGAAATATTCTTACCATTGGAAGGAGGAGCAAATCCTGCCCTTCCTGAAGGAGTGCAGGAAATACCCCATCCTCCCCAGCAGCCTTAAAGGGACTAAAGCTCATGATTGCCCATTTTGTAACTGAGTACGTCACGATGCTGGAGGAAAGTCTCCATTCTGTCCGAGCCGGACGGATGGGATTCCTCCCATACTGCATCTCCCTCAACTCTCTGGAGCCTGGGAAGTGGGTCTCCAGCATTAGCTTTAACGCTTCCTTATCGGAAGATGTGAAGTCTCCCGAGGGAAGCAGTAGAGAACCCACCCCTGCTTCCGAGTCTTTTGATAGGATCTTATGAAGTCTCGCCATCTGTGGAACAGTCTCTACGCTCTCACAGAAGCCCCTCCATGAGTCCCTTTTACAGCGCTTAATTGCTGCTTTGTACCTCCGTTGGGCAACCTTAAAGTTTTCCCAATCCCGAGGCATTCTTGTCCTCTTTGCTTTATTAAAGAGTTTCCTAGTCTCTCTACGGAGACCGTCTAATTCTGCTCCCCACCAGGGCAATTTACACCCTTCCTTCCTGGTCATTAGGGGGCAGCTGTTTTCGTAGGATGTGATGATGCTATTCTGTAGATGCTCCACAGCAGCCTCCACCTCATCCACGTTTCTAAACTTGCACTGAGGTGCCCCCTCTAGGGCAGCTCCCAGCCTCTCTCGATATAGTCCCCAGTTGGTATTCCTGGGGTTTCTATATGTTATTTCCCTGTAATTGGATTCTAAAAGAGTGAAGAGTATGTGTCTGTGGTCGGACAAAGTTATCTCCCCTGACACTCTCCACCCATCAATCCTGTGCAGCAGAGAACTGGTGCACAGTGTAATGTCTATCACCTCCTGCCTAATGCTGTTTGCAAAGGTAGGTTGTGATCCTTTATTGAGTATTTGTAACTCCGTAGACATAAGGTACTCCAACAAGGACTCTCCTCTACCGTTGGTGCTCCCACTCCCCCACACAATGTGGTGCGAGTTAGCATCACAACCGGTAATCAGGTCCCACTTGTTGGTCTTGCAGTGACTCACCAGCCTTTCCATCTCATTCGATGGTGGGGGAGCCGGTGAATCATATGGCAGATAAGAGGAGCAGACAACCACTCTCCTCCTATTCTCACCTTCCCCAAGGGTCAGCAGAACTACTGCCTGATCCATCGTAGTAAATTCTGATAAATGTGTTGCATTTATCCCATTCACATAGATACAAGCTCTAGGTCTATCAACAGTGGTGCAGTAAAATACTTTACCCACAGTCATACTTAGTCCTCTGACTCTGCCTTGGAAAGCCCAGGGCTCTTGAATCAGAGCTATCTTAACCTCACCTTTCGATAGGATCCTTTGCAGGACCCCCGAGGCAGCCCTGCTGTGCTGCAGGTTGGCCTGGAGCATGTCGATACCCGCCATGCTTAGGCCCTCCCAGCACCATCTTCCTCCCCCAGCACCTTTTCCTTGGGGGGATGTTGGACCTTCCCGTCCTCAGAAGTATGGGGCTTCTCCTCAGCCCCATCCCTACCCAAAAGGGTCACCTCTACCTGCTGTAGGCCGATGGTTCCCTTGAAGTTTGGCGCTGTCAAGCACTTGATGGATGCTTCATCCACCCCCAGGACAAACCGAGTTCCCCGAGGGGTGTCGCACCTTTCATAAGGTCTCCATAGGGCTATTTGCAGCCCCGGATTGACCCTTTGTAACCTCCCCAGGAGGGTCTTGGTGTCCGGTTTACTACGCCCCGGCACCCAGATCATCACTCTTCTCCTCCTGATGAGTTTATCGGCATCCACAGCTTGGAAGATGGTCCCCTCAACCGGTCCCATCCTCTTTGCCGCTTCAACCAACCAGGCTGCCGAACGGTCGTCGTCACAGCTAATCTCGAGCGCCCCGTTTGCAAACCTGGTCCCCCGAAAGACAGGGAGGTCCTGGTCTTCTGGGACCTCGTCCCAGAGTCCTTCCAGTCTCCTCTCTATCTCCTCTTGCCATTCCTCTATCATCATCACCTGAGGATATCCTATTGGGATGATGGCCATTTTCTTAAGATTCCTGGACGCCTCTGCATATGAGGGCCGAGAACCAGTCTTTGCTCTCTTGGCGTCCTGAATCTTATTTGTAGGCGTACCCCCTGGGGTACGCCTCCTCTTTACAGAGGTGGGGGGAGTCTCTATCGTCCCCACTCCCCGCCCCGGGGCCCCGCCAGCAGTCACACCAGCAGTACCCCCATGAGCAGGAGGGTCCGGCAGACTCTCACCACGTCCCCCCGCTCCCGGCTTTTTCCTCTTCCTCCTCCTGGCGGCACCAGTCCGCTTTCCTTCCGTAGTGAGCCTCTCCATTCTCTGAGAAACGCTCCCTAGGGTGTTAATGGAGGCCCCCGAGTCAGAGTCTACCCCTTTGGGGGGGGAGCCCCGACCCGGTGCCTCTTTGATGGTCGACTCCGAGGAGTCAGAAAGGTTGCCCATCTCCTCCAGGTGGGTGGGTAGGGATGGAACAATGGAGGCTGCGTCCTCATCGGGAGCCCCACAGGGGCTCACCGACAGTATCGCTTCCTCCATAGATAGGGATGGGGTAGTGGGGGCTGCGTCCTCACTGGGAGCCCCGCAGGGGCTCACCAGCAGTATCGCTTCCCCCACAGGTAGGGATGAGGTAGTGGAGGCCGCGTCCTCATTGGGAGCCCCGCAGGGGCTCTCCAACAGTATCGCTTCCTCCACAAGGGAAGTGAGACTACAAGAGTCCATTTTGAGAGTGTGCCTTTCAGCACCCTCCATAGCTCCCTCCACAACTCCCTCCATAACTCCCTCCATAACTCCCTCCATAACTCCCTCCATAACTCCCTCCATAGCTCCCTCCTTGGTTATTTTTGAGTTGGTATCCATATTTGGTCCCACGAGTAGCTAGGGAAATAAAGGGTCCACCCACACAGAGCCCCGCATGCGTGGGTAAGGCTAAATAAAACCGGAGGTCGCCCAGTATCCGGAGTCTCTCTGTTAGCGACTTCTTACCCTCCGCCCCGCAATGCGGTCACCCTAGGCACAGAGACGCACCGTGGTGTTGGGAGCTGTTTATCGACCGCCAGGTCTAGATCCGTCATGTTCAGCGATACCAGGGGCACCTCGTGGAGGATGTGGCTCTTCACCACGCATGACGGTCTTGGTGGTCCATAGGCATGGTCTGCCCTTGTCCCACCCTGGAGTCCCTTACTCCTTACCCCCCCTGAATGAGTTAATTTGTTTTGGTTTTTTGGCAATAAATATTAATAATATGGTCAGATTCGATTTAGATTTTTTTTTAGTGTTATGTTGCTTATTAAACTGCAGATATAACAAACACTTACTGCACATGCATTCACTTTTGCTTTGCATGATAACTATTTGAAAAGGAAACATGCCTGTCATCACAATGTTCATAAACAGAAAGGTAGATTCGGGATTCGATTCAAATCTTAGTTGGATTCGATTTGGGATTCGGATTCGAGGAAAAAATGGATTCGACCCACCTCTAATAAAAACAGATTATAAGTTTTTGTTTAGAAAATGCAGCATTTTCACTCTGTCAGGATCTAATTGATTTCTTTTTTTATCAACGAAATTTCCAGCAGTACTGAAGGCTGTTTCTGAAAATACTGTTGCTGGAAGAATGCAGAAGAACTTTTTTGTTAGAATTTTCAAATGAGGGAATTTCATAGAATTAATATGTGGACAAGAATTATTAGTTTACAATCTGCTGCTTAAACATTTCCTACCGTGGTATTTACAATTTAAATGCTAAAAACATGCAATTACAGTAAGTCCTCGACTTATGCAGATCTGAGTTACATCGATCAGGAGTTACCTGGATGTTCAGTTAGGCTGGTGGCAAGCTTGCGTTTCTCTGCATTTCTGTTGCCGTGACAGATTCAACTGCATGATGACCCGCGACTCATTGCCAAGTGCGCAAATGTTGATGCCAAGTATGGGTGTTTGGAACGTCAACTCTAGTTTAAGACATTGCATAGTTTGATAGGTGATATTTTATCATTGTGATGGTGAAAAAATGTAATGTGATTGGGCATCAACGTCTTTTTTCGGCATACTTTGACCTTCCCATGTAAGTCAACGCATAGTTAATTATCTACTCCATAGATGATGCCCGTTGTCCATTACAGCAAAAAAAGAAGTAGATATCCATGTAAGTCAAAACACCATAATCTTACCTATCCATTTTTGAACCATTAGTCGCTTTCACAGTGGCAATCAGCGACAATTACAGAAAACGCCATCTTTTTAGAGGCCGTTAAGTTAAAATATTACAACAAAGCTGAGAGTAACGCAAATCCAATCTTATTTCACTGGATATTTAAATCTAAAATAAGTAAACTTACCCAAAACTTCTTTTTTGCTGCACTGGACAACAGGCATCATCTATGGAGTAGATAATTAACTATGCATTGACTTATACGGGAAGGTCAAACTATGCCGAAAAAAGACGTTCATGCCCAATCACATTAGATTTTTTCACCATCACGATGATCAAATATCACCTACCAAACTATGTAATGTCTTAAACTAGAGTTGGCATTCTGAACACCCATAGTTTGGCATCAAATCTTGCATGCTTGACAATGTAATGAGTGGCAGGTCATCGCACGGTTGAATCTGTCACGGCAACAGAAACACGGAGAAACGAAAGCATGTCACTGGCCTAACTGAACATCCACGTAACTCTGGATCCGTGTAACTTGGATCTGCGTAAGTCGAGGACTTACTGCAGTTCTCTGCCACTGGTACATACAATCTGCATGACTGGTATTCAAATCTTTAATCCATTGATTAGATCGAATCTTTGGATTCTATCGAATCTCGAATCCATGGATTCGGTAGAATTCGAACGAATCTTCGAATCCCTGCCCCAACCCTAAAAATAACAGCCATAACCATCTTTGCGTGGTTATTTCCGAGACGAAGGCTTTGAAAGAAGAGCTTAAAAAGGAGTTCATCTTTATGTTTACCTCCTTCCAAAAGTAGATTGCACAAACCATGCACGTAAATGGTGAAGGCGTGATAATTTCCTATACACTTTTCAGCTACTAACGATGGTAACATAAATCCTTAATTCACATTTTTCACTATACTCTGTGAAAGCTTCAGATGTGGCTGTATTCATATCGGGTTGCCTCCTAATACTTCACTAAATTCCAGACATAATTTAAAGATTCGATGCACCTAAAAATTGTGGAATATTTATGTGTATCATTCTTCCTCTGATTCCAATACTGCAAGGGGATTTTCATCAGAGCATTGTAGCTCCAGTTCTGGCCATGCACGATAATGAAATCGGAAGTCTTACGCCTTCACCTGTCACTGAGGGGATCACTCCATTCACCCTCACGAAAATGGCTACGAGTCCCATGGTCTCCGAGTATCTTATGTCACTTGGGAGGTTGATCCAGCTGGAATTCAAGGCCAAGGGATGTGCACAGGAAATAAAATCATAAGAATCATATACTTACACTGCGTAGTCACATCTTATCTTCCTCCTGCTCTACCTCAACAAGCTATGCCAGTGGAGAGGGAGGACAAGACACTGGAGTGTAGGGTCTTTAATCATGAATCAAGATATGCGCACAAACCCATATTTGAACGTGTTACACCCTGTGCACATATTCCTTGCAAAGGGGGGTACTTCAGGGATCCAAAAGTGAGCATGTGAGGCCTGCTGAGCCAGTGGGGGACACTGCAGGAGGCAGGGAACGTGCTCACGAAGGTGCCTTATCTCCTCGAGGGTCAGCATTGGGGACTTGGGAGGGAGATGGTGGGGTGATGGGAGGGAGATGGTGACTCTTGCCCACCCGTGGGTGGCAAAATGAAGGGTCACTTGGGGTGCGATGACCAGTATGGGAGGGAAGGAAAGCCTTTACTGGGTTCCCTGCAAATGTGAAAGAAAGGTAGTGGGGGGAGTGAAAGTCGAAGTTTTGGAGCAAAGGAGATGGAACACTGGGGGAATATTCTTGGTGGGGACTGCCATGGGAGAAAAGAACATGGGAATAGGCGGGCATTTCCATTTCGCTTTCCCTAAATTTCCAATCACTTCCAGCAATCTGTGAAAAGGAAATCAGCAAATAATAATTCAAGAAGAAATACGATGAACAAATGTTTATTATAATAAAGTTGTCTGCTCTTCTGGCGACAGAATGACCAAACGTTTCTGCAACAGCACTTCTACTTAACTTTTTTTGATTCAATTTCGTGGATCATTTTCACCTTCTCTTCCAACGTTATTCCTTTTCTCTTTAACTGAGAGGGTTCAACGTCCTTGACCGTGTAAACACACTGAGCCTTTTGCATCAACACCCGTACACAAAGATCTCAGTCAATTCATGTCCTGCTACCCAACTGGATGGGTACCAACTAACTCCCACCCTTGATGACCTCCGGGGTGTATCGTCCGATAACGCAAGGGTGAGATGAAAGTGCCTCCGATTGGACCAGGATTCTGATGATGCTTTCTGCTCCCTTTCGGACGATGTGAATTAGGGTTTTTCATAGGATGGTTCTACTTATCATCTAGTCCTATGTGCATTTCTAACAAGAATTAGGCTACGAAAGCCTTACCAGATTCCTTGTCACTCCGTAGGATTGCAGCTGCGAAAATATCTTTTAGGATATTTTTTCAATCTCTGGGTAGGAGAAAAGGTGAGAAATGTATTCTATTATATGACCAAAATATGTATGGTTGTATGAATGTTTTTTACCGTCGATTATGCATGCGCCCAGAACAAAACATTTAGAATTAATGGGAATAACTACGTGATCGTATGAACCAAGCAAACTCGTATTTTCTCTGATTTTCTTGGCTCTTGGTGACGGAAGAAGGGAAGGGCCATGTTTAGTTACGAAGAAGATATCCTTCCTCGATGACAACATCGAAACACTTGATGAGGATGGTAAATGAAATCTGATACTTTCGATGATGACTATTGTCAGCCGGAATAATGAGGCCGTGGAGTAAGGTTGGGTAATCAGTCTGAAATATATAGGGAGAAAAATGCTTCCATGTGTGACATGCATGACTGAATTTATCGCCCGAACGCCACTGTATCTCTTCCGATGCCTGTGAAAATGTTTTTGAGTGCACGAGTGCAGTAAACAATTATGTTTGGGGAAAATGGGTAGCAAAAATGACAGGGATCATAAGAGGAAAATGCTGATTGTAAATTAGTTTCTCGTGGGCATTTATATCTATACTTGACAAATTTAGGTTTTTTTAACTTATTGTCGGCAAAGCCGAATGTATTTTTAGTTGTATTGGTTCCATATTTTATGTACTACTTCGGCTATGATTCAAAATCGTCCTAATACATAATGTGCCTGCCAACAATGAATGATTAGGAGCCTTACTCTGGCTAGGAGAGTCTGGAAAACTTTTACATGATCTGTCATTATGCATAAAAATGAATAATTTTTTTACGTTGGGACCGAGACCCAAGGTTCGTAACTTCAAAACGTCATTATTTCATAATTATGAGTACTGTTACATGTATCTAGATATCCTTATGGTTGGGACCGAAGATTTTGCTTCGTAATATTAAAATATCGTAATTTTGAGAATAGTAATTTCGAGTTTCTACTGTATCATTATCTCAAAATTTATGAAATAGCACTGCTGCACTTTATTTGCCCATTATTACCTGTTTCATCCACTGAATAGAGACTGTGTGGTTTTTCATGTCAGTGTTTAATACTGCTCAAATAAAATTTGTTTCTATTTGTGTTTTCCATTTAACTGTTTAGGATATGTGGTGATTTTTTTAAATTTTATTTACTTTGTTTTCTGAAGCTTTAGTAATTAATATTTTTATTGCTTTCTTATGCATTTAGCTATGTGGATATGAGCCTGATGTGGAGAGCTTACCAGAACTTCCAGACTGCTGTGCCCCTCCTCCAGAAATATCTATTACAGGTAATTTTAAACTAGGATGCTTTGCTAATGGATCTGTTATGGAACATTCTTGTTCTTTATTTAAACTGCAGAAAAAAATATGGTAAATGCGAGTGAGAGGGATACATCATTCAAAATATTTTTTCTACTCCTTAAAATAGACATTTTGTTGCACAATCTGTTGCGATGACAGTACATTTTCGCTAAAGAATATTTGCAAAAAGTAAAAAAAAATCATCTTTTTAGAGCGTTTAAAACCGAAGAGTTGACTCTTCACTAGCCGCCATATTGGCTGTGTATCCTGGCGTAGACACCAGGTGGCGAGTCCGATGTCAAGTGCCATTTCTGCAGTAAAGGCGAGTTCTCACCAATCACTCCCCATTTCCCAGACCAGCGAACGTCTGAATCTCCCTGAAATGATGACATTTTACTGGGATGATGACACCGCGTTCGCATGGGAAGCGTGTTGAATCCCCCAGTCCCGTCACAGGTGTGGGCATAATAACACTTCTCCGGAACCAAAAAAGGGTTTTTAAAGAATGCCCCTACCTCCTCCCCTCCCCTGCCCCAATCCACGCCACAAAACTGCATTTTTGGGTATGATTACTCATATTAGCAACCAAGAAAGGGTTTTTAAAGAATGTTCCCGCCCCAATCCACACCACAAAACCACACTTGGGGGTATGATCTCACTTATCAGCAAATAACAAACGGTTTCTAAAAAATGCCCCCCCACCCCAATCCATCTCATGTCTCAGCAACCAAGAAAGGGTTGTTAAAGAATGCCCCTGCCCCAACCCACGCCACAAACCTCACTTTTGGGTATGATCACACGTCTCAGAAACCAAAAATGGAGTTTTAAAGAATGTGCCGACCCCAATCCACGCCACAAAACCGCACTTTGGGGTATGATCTCAATTATCAGCGAATAACAAACGGTTTCTAAAAAATGCCCCCCCACCTCAATCCATGCCAAAAACCACACTTTTGGGTATGATCACACTTCTCAGCAACCAAGAAAGGGTTTTTAAAGAATGCCCCCACCCTATCCATGCCACAGCCCTGAACTTTTGGGTTTGATCTCATTTCTCAGCAACCAAGAAAGGGTTTTTAAAGGATGCCCCTGCCCCAAACCATGCCACAAACTGCACTTTAGGGTATGATCTCACGTTTCAGCAACCAAGAAAGGGCTTTTAAAGAATGTGCCCCCCCCCAACCCACGCCACAAACCGCACTTTTGGATATGCTCACACTTCTCAGCAACCAAGAAAGGGTTTTTTTCAAATGTTCCGGCCCCAACCCATGCCACAAACAGCACTTTTGGGTATGATGACAAGTCTCAGCAGCCAAAAAAAAGATTTTAAAGAATGCCCCGGCCCCCCCTGCCCCAACCATGCAACAAACTGCACTGTTGGGTATGATCACACTTCTCAGCAACCAAGAAAGGGTTTTTAAAAAATGTTCCGGCCCCAACCCATGCCACAAACAGCACTTTTGGGTATGATGACAAGTCTCAGCAGCCAAAAAAAAGATTTTAAAGAATGCCCCGGCCCCCCCTGCCCCAACCATGCAACAAACTGCACTGTTGGGTATGATCACACTTCTCAGCAACCAAGAAAGGGTTTTTAAAAAATGTTCCGGCCCCAACCCATGCCACAAACAGCACTTTTGGGTATGATGACAAGTCTCAGCAGCCAAAAAAAAGATTTTAAAGAATGCCCCGGCCCCCCCTGCCCCAACCATGCAACAAACTGCACTGTTGGGTATGAACACACTTCTCAGCAACCAAGAAAGGGTTTTTAAAAAATGTTCCGGCCCCAACCCATGCCACAAACTGCACTTTTGGGTATGATCACACATCTCAGTAACCAAGAAAAAAGAATGCCCCTCCCCCCCATCCCACCACGGCACAAACTGTACTTTTGGGTATGATCACACGTCTGATTAAGAAAGGGTTTTTTAACGCATGTAGTCCATACGGTAGCAGATCAAATTGAGCAATGATTCAATTCAAATGGGAGCAAGTTGTAGCACGAAGTGTGTGGCATTCAGTAGCTACTGTGTAGGTGGACAGAAGGATGTAGCAAAGAGGTGAAATGTTATCAATTTCCTCTAGTGGCAATCTCGGGAAAAGCCAATATGGCATCAAAAACATCAATTTTCAGGTGAAAAATGGTGAAATTGTAGGTGTTATATTACAGGAAATAATGCTTTACCAGCAGTGAAATTTATGTTATAATGTACTGTCACCCTTCCTCTATGTTATGCAGTTGAAATGAAGTCAGTACCTCACATCGTTTTTGCGTGAGAAATGTTTTAACCATGTGTCTCACTCACGCTCGCTCACATTTAACCCAAAAACTACCAAAAGTTATTTTAATGTCATATATTTTATTTCATCATCATACTGAGATTTGTTGTTCTCATTCCATATGACGGAATTAAAATGGGATGTACAGTAGAAATCTACACGTGTGATGACACAAGTCAAATATTCAATTGTTATATATTATCACTGTTGTTAAAACACAGGCCTTTAGTCATAGACTTTCAGATGAAAGTGTTCATTCATATAATGAGGCACTGCAACTGTAAGAACTGACCAGATGAGGATATGAAATTAAGTGAGATCGTCAAATCTCTTATGTTATGTACATTGCATTTTCCATGTGTTTCTTGCCCAGCCTTGGAAGATAGAGGGGTCTTCTTCTTCAGAGCTGTATACTATGTCAATTTTAAATTTTGATTAAGTAGGGATCCCGTTTTTCCAAGGCCCAGCCTTTTCAGCTACCATCAGCATTCTCCCAGGAAAGTGGATGTGATTAAGCAGGAATTGTGAGGATGAATGAGGGGCACCTTGTCAAAGAGCAAGCATGCCAACCTCTGTAAGTAAATCTGTTAGCCTTTCGATAGAAACTGACTTTCTTGGATGACAATCATGGCAAAATTGATTCGTTATGGGTGTATGGCAGAAATGACCACCTGTTATAAACAACGAAACTCCATATGCTTATCACCATAGATCAATCATGAAGAAAAATCTCTTGCTAAGGCCATACTTTCACTTTAGCGTGCTTCAGCTGAATGTATTTAATTTTACTGTAATGAAATTTATTTGTGTGTTACAAAGAAGAACACATTTCCTTATCCATTATCTTTGGGTATTTCCAAGAGCAGAGTTGAGAAGCAATGGGGAGGTAATGAAAAAAAAGTAGAAAAGTACATTAATTGAGGGAAAAAAAGAGTAATCGCATTAACCGAAAGGCACACTTTCTCTTTTAGGTTCATGGCTATATTGTAACTTATCGAAATGTATGTGGTGGGTTACCCGACACTTATTAAAGACGTTCAGATTTCCTTTGACCGAGACTAGGAGGGAATGGGGGTTTGGCATCAGGCGTGGGTTGAAAACAGACCAACAGGCTAAATTTTAAGCATTTACAAAAAATATATTGTTCCAACCATATACATAAGGGTACCGATAGATGAGCCCTGGTACCATTAAATCAGCACTTTGAATTACATTCACACGACGAGAGAAAATAGCTTTATAATCCTGATGAGGATGAAATATGATGAATTAGGTGATAATATGACAACGGTGATATGGGTGAGGATGAAATTTAGCAAAATTACATGAAAGAAAAAATACACTATCACCCTATCCTGAGCCAAAATGACTGACTACGGGGGGAATTAGGCAAGACAAGACTGCTGGATGTGTTTAAAAACGCCCACACCAGTGAATAGTCCCTTTAGAGCGAGCAGATTCGGTAGGAGGGAGAGAGGAAGTGGCCAATGTGGCGGTGGCTTACGTGATGGACGAGTTGTTCCTGGAGACGAAAGAAGAGGGCTGATGAGGGGAAGAAAAATGGGGGAGGGGCACCAAGCCAGGCAGCATGTGACAAAGGGCGTCCAGACCGCGGATCCCACTGGGTTCACTGAGGGAACCAATGCTCCCAGGAAACTCGGCGGCTGATGCTGTGGCAACGAAGGCACGCCATCGCAGAGACTTGCGACAGAACAAGAAAACTTGGGATATGCCAATCTGACTCGGCGAGCTGGCTTAATGGCAATTCACCGAGCAGCGGCATCGTTCTTTTGGAAACTCCTCCATCCGTCCTTTTGGTCCATCCTGGTCCATCCGTAATCTCTGGACTCTCCTACCTCTCTCGACTTTTGGTTCTCCTCTTTGCTGTCAGTTCTTTTCTTTTTGGCTCCTTCCTCTGAAGGCCTACTTATACCCCTCGAGGTAGGAAAAGGGGAGGGCTGCCGGTCACGTGGGAGGGACTGGGTCACACCCCCGGGTTAAGTGGGGTCACTTCACCAACCGTCACCACATTCTCCTTGCACGACTCCCTTCGACTCAGGGTCATACAGTTTAATGCAAAACACACTCACACACGTACAAAGGCATGGGCAAAACATCACGCCCGCTGCCGGTCATGTTCCCATGCCTGAGGGAACGGAGTAGAGAAAAATTAGGGGGGGGGGAAACAAAGAGAACTGTGAAGGTCACAGACCGTCACAATATTGAATTTCATTTTCCCAAAGAATATACAGTAAAGAGGATTAATTTGAACCCTCCTAATTCGAAATATTGATTAATTTGAAGTAGTGAGCAGTCACTGGCAAATGGTTTAGGAAATTGTGTACTTTATGGTACGGATAATTTGAAATACGCTTAATATGTGACTTTAAGTTACATATCGACCTGTGATGCCCCAATGTGTCGTTTATTTTGAAATGATTCACTGGGGCAGTGCCATTTGATGGTTAGTTAGTGCTTATTTCACAGTCATTGTGATTTTGGTATCGCTTTCTTGAGCATAAGTTACTTTTAATTGTTGCCAAGCTATTTTGAACATTTGCTTGTGCTTATGGTAAGCTGCACGCCAGCAGCTGTTAACCCGCAGTCAAATATCCCTCGAGTGCATAGACATCTCAGCTGCTCTGTCCCTAGCTTTTTTCAGGGCATTCGTGTGATTCACGACATGACTAATGACTTCCCCTCTCTCCCTCCTGAGCCTCCCCTCATAGTGCGATGACTGTAGGATTCAGCATTTGACCAGGAGAGCTCACCTTAACCTCTTGACACGAAGTCCTTCTCACAGCACGTCAGAGGGTAAAACTAATTGTAAAAATCCATCTTCTGAGAAAAAAGTACCCAACCCCTCCCAATGCCTCTATTGCTCCATAAGGGGGCCCTGGGACTTCCCTTCGGTAATATGATCTTTCTATACCAAAGAAGATTTCGTAACCCACTGAGCATAAGGTTGTCATTTCAGCGCATGTGAGGCAGACTCAGCAAGAGTGGCAACAGCACACACACATCATCTCTGTCCCCTCTTGCAACAGTAGTAGGTTGTACATCGCACGATTTTGTCGAAAAATGCAGCCTGATAGCATGACTTATCTGGTTTGAGTCCAATTTGATCAGTTAGCAAGGTTAATCACTTTATTTTATGGTGGAGTAGTAGTTTCCAGATAGTGTGCTGTCCTTTACCCATTTTCCCTGCATAAGCACTTTTATTGTTTGGTAGCTGCTCCTCCCATCGAGCTTTGCATGCATCCCCAGGTTCTTTTATTTCCCCAAATCGCTGATGAGTTATGGTTCTCACAAACAGCTTTGTTTAAGCTTTTCCCATCTATTCTTGTCCCATCTCCCCAATTTTGAATGTGAATCACAAGGTAAGGAAGTCAGCTGTATAAGAACTTTTAGGTGGTTTCTGTCCTACACTGCGTCGGCGATTTTTTCTTGGGTTTCCTCAAGCTTCTTTCGGAGGGCTAAGGGATTCTGGGTTCATTGTCGACCTTGATGTGATGCTCCACCCCTACCATAATCTCCTCTCTCCCAAGCCCCTCGAACATTGGAAGCCACCTGAGAAGTTAGGGTGTGGGAAAGCAATGAGTGAAATGTGATACTTTTTTTTGCTGTTGTAACTGATAAAGGACTTCCAGCGGGGAAGGATGATGATGAGTAGTTCATCATCTTAGAAAGGTCTTGGGGAAAATGGGCTGAGAGCAGGCCAGTAAATTTAAAGGTCTATATTTGAATTTTGGAAAATTTTGGTGACCTGAAAAATACACCTTAATGTGATATTACTGGACACGTGCCCGAAAAAATTAATGTTATATTTATTTTCCCCGTGATCGCATCTGACAGTGCATATGTCTCCAACTTTATCTTGAATCTGATGAGAACAAATTCGGTCATTAAATCCTAATTCTAGTGCATATCTTTGCCTTTTTATCAAAAAATAGAGCAGTACGGTGATTACCTCAGAAAATTTTGGATATTTTTCGTTAATTTTTGGAAAGTATGTTTAGTTCAAACCCGGATAATTCGAAGTCCAATTTTTTTGGTCCCTTGAATTTTGAATTAATGAGGTTTTACTGTGTAAAGAAGGAATCTCACCTTCACTTGTGGCCCATCAAATATCATGATTTACATGACCATGGGAAATCACTGACCTATGTTCAAATATACTCTCTTCTTTGTTTCGTCGGGAAATGCGGTAACCCTTTGTTGCACACTCTCACAAAGGATTTATGGAGAAGCATTTTCATGCTTTTGACTTGATAGTTAATAACAGAATGAAATTGGGCAAAATGTTATCAATTGAATGAGAAACTTATGATCTAAGATGGTATTAAAATGGGAAATTGAGCTGAAGGGCATGTTCGTGATGGGTCACAATATTACTTAGGCTCATGAGAAATTGTGCATTACTAGTGTTGATAAACAATATCCGAAAGCCAAGGGGTATGCAACTGTGAGAAATGGTGTATGCTTGCTGAGAAATGGTTGGGAAATGGAGGAAATTGTTAGAAATGGACGGAGATGGGCTAGAAATGGTTGACATGGATTGATACGGTGAGGAATGGAAGGAATGGCCAAAAATGGATGGAAAGGACTAGAAATGGTCGAAATGGATTGCCATGTCAGGAATGGAAGGAATGCAGCGACATTGAAGAAATGGCCAGAAATGGGCTATGGGCTATATGGGCAAACGGAAATGCGCTAGTGGTTTCTAGGCCTAGTGCAGCTAGGCCAGCTGGTGCAGCAAGAAACCAATGCAGCCTAGTGCAGCTCTGCGATCCGCGGATCTTTCACTTTACTCTGTTCCAGATTCGGATCCAAAGACACAGAGTAAAATCGGATCCGGATCCTAGATTTTAAATTTCTGCGGCTGATCAATCGAAGCGCCCTGTGAATGGAATGAGGCTGCAGTAGATATTGACAAGAAGAGGTTGTATAACTCAGGTCACGAAATTAGGTGAAAATTTTTCCATGCAACTAGAAGCAAATTAAAGAAATATGACTTTTTTCCTCACTACCCTGGCATCACGAGAAAATACGTAGAATGTCACGCAGGTAACCTACATTTGCCTGCATGAGGTGGACAAGGAGAGTGAACTTCATAGAAACTGCGCAAAGTTCGATCCCTATTGCAGTTTAATTATTTCTTTCAGTCATTGCATCAAAAATTGTATCATCTTCAATTTCAACCCCTTATATAGAATACTCACATGTTTATACTTACATTGTATAAAATAGAATTAGGAAAGTATCACTCAAAATTAGGGTATGTCGGGTCGGATCCAAAGATCCACGGGTCTTTTCATTTCATTCGCTACAGAAATCAAATCCGAAGACTGTACAAATTCGGATCCCGAGGGGGAGATTTTTAACTTTGACGCATAATGATTGATGCACCCCGCGAATGGAATGTAGGTACGGTAGATAATGACCAGGAGAGGATTTGTATTTCGCGTCACGAAATGAGATAAAAAATTTTTCCATGCCACTAGAACAAAATAAAGAAATACATATCTTGGCTTTTTTCTCCATAGGCCTGGATGCGTGGAAAAAAATGAAGCAGAATGTCACACGGGTTGCCTACATTCGCCAGACTCGCATGAACTGATGAAACCGTAGTTGCTAAAAATGAGAGCTAGTGTAATGCCGGTCGCGAGTTCGATCCGTAACACTGCCTAGGAAAACAGACCATGCTGTATTCCTAGGGTAATGCAAATAGGCAGTTAAAAAAGGAGACTATCAGAAATTTCATGTCTATTTATAAGACATCATATTAAACTTTGTAATATAATAATTCTAATATTATTTTAATGAAAATGTACTTATAATGTTTCTTTTAACTGCACTCTAAAGAATAGATGTACAGGTTAAAAAATGTATTGTTTGATGAATATGTGATAAAGAAAGGGAACTTTATATTAGAAGTAATATTAATTAGTAATTGCATCTGTAAATCTTGGTCCAGGAAAATATTATCCACGTAGATGATAGGAAGAAGATTTTTTCTTCAATAAATTTACTTGTTTTTTGAAAATACTATTTTTGCTGTTTTTCTAAATATATTAAAAATATAGTTTAGAGAAGGACTGAAATTCAGAATCCAGTATCTGAAACTAAGGATCTGAAACTGAGATAAAGATCCGAAACCCAGGCAGAGATCCGGATCCCAGAAAAAACCTGGATCCATCACTATTTAAAGACCATCTTCAATAGCAGTCATCCTTCAGCAATTTCAGGCTCATTATCTTCATCCCCATTCGGATTTATTGATATTATTTACCATATCAATGATTTCATCATCTGTGAAATGTTGTGTGGTGAGAGGATCGTGGTGGTTATCTATCTATTCCTTTAAATTTACCAATTTCATTTTCTTTAATTCACGGTTATGGATGCTGTTTGCTCAGATAACCAACTCCATCAACAAATGTTTATCCTCAGAAACATGAAATTCATTAAAATCCCCGCTTGCTTCATCTACATCAAACTTTAAAGTAGGACGCAATTTAAACCGCGTGTGTTTTAGAACTGACTGTGAAACACTATTACATGCATGCAAAATTTCCCACATCACATCTTTTAGATTATATCTGTTTCTGAAGTATTTTAGCCTGCTCCATTAGCATTTGATGAGAAATACTAACTAAACCCTTCACTTTGACGCAATCAAAACCATGTGATCTAAATCCCCACATATATCTTCTTTCATAGTTTCTCTCTCTGTCATCCTTTTCTTCGTGTCCCTTTAACAGCGAAATTGTGAGGATTTTCTCTTTCAGCTTCTTGGTGTGTCATATTGTTGAACAAACTGTAGGACCGCAAACTGGCCATGATGCATTATGTTTCAGAAAAGTGCTTTACTGATGCAATGGCATCAAGCTTTTTCACTACTTGCACTTTTCTACGATCGTTAACTTCTTGTACTGATGCTCACTCCTCTGCTTTTGCCACAACTCTATAGATTAGACATGATTTGGGAGAAACATAAGCAGGTAACAAATAATTTTATCAAATTACGTCTAGTCAAATCAAAATGCACGTGCCATTGAAAGTGGCTGATCTGTAAATTAGTTGTAGTCTGTCTCGGTGATGTCTTCAATTTTATATGTTTAGTTCAAGTTGCTGAATAATTCTAGTGTACGTGAAGTACCAGAAATTAATATGTTTAAATTATTCTCATTCTCAGAATGGGAAAATTAAAGTTTAGAATGGGATTATATCTTGGCAGGTTATGAAGCAGTGTTTCGGTAAAAAATGTTTAGGCATTTTCCACAAAGTACCATCATGTCATGGCAAAATTGCCATATTAGGGATCCCTGGATTAAGGGTGCTCAACTGCAATTCTATTTTCCAATGTATTTTCATGTTTTCATGTATATTTTAATGTGTGATATTTCTCTGAAGTAACAGATTTATTAGCTGAATGAATCAGTATAGCAATTAAATTCCCTATTTTAACATTATTGTTAGAACTTTATTTTTGTATTCAAATTCTTATGTATGAATTTTTATTAGTTCCTCAGAAGGAGTTAGATGAGTTATCTTCATCTTTGAACAAGGAAAGTTTTGTGAAGAAGGATGGTGGTGGGAATAGTGTTGAAGAAAGAGGGAACATATTGAAGGAAGAAGGGGAGGCTGGTTACATTTTAAATGGTGTTTGCTCTGAAGGGGAGAGTCATGCAAATGCTCATCACACTCTTCCAGGGAATGAACCATCATCTCCAAGTACTGTAGTTTGGGAAACAAAAGCAAAGGTAAGGAAAACCTCTTCATGGAAACCTAAAATTTAGTAACAATACTGGCCTCTGTGATTATTTAATATACATGGCGAAACTTAATGCCAAGATAATTTCATGATTCAATTTGATCTCGGCAAACTGATTCTGTATTATTATTTTGTAAAAGCAAATGGTAAACAAATTATGAAACAAATGTAACAATTCCAAAGTCAAAGCAGTCACCACAGCTTGAAATGTAAAATTTATGCTGTTAAGACATTCTAAAGATGGTACATCACCGTTGATCAGAAGGTTTGATTAATTATTTCACAATTCCAATTTTTTTCTTTTTTGTTTGGCATTATTTCAATTTCAATTTATTCAAATTCTTAACTTGCAATCATCATTCACAGGCTAAAAGTTCCATGGATCCTGTGGCTCTTGAGGAACATATCAAATATAATTCATTTTAAGTAAGGCAACAATATAACTTGGAACATTCCAACATAGTTATAAAACATTTGAGGTTCTGAAAAACAATAAAATACATAAATGGATCACACATACAATAAGCCAAACCAACATAATAGAATTCAAAATTAGCAGTTTTCAGTTTTCTTCCTTCTCTTTTATACCAATTCATTCAAAGTCGGACAATACATTTTGGAACATTCCAACACAATTATAAAGGTTTCATGCATATAATCTAATAATTTATAATATGCAATTTCAAATGTATAGTAATTTTGAAAGGTTTGATCCATTAATTCCCAGACAAAAATCCAATTTTCAATGAGTAGTTGTGAGTCGAAGTTTGCTATGTAAAAAATCCAAATTTTTTTTGCAGAGAAATAAGGGTTTGAATTATACATAACTATTTTGGTATTTTTGCTCATGACTTTGTGTATCACTTTAAGAGATGCTCACTTTTCATTATCACGTATATCTGTTCTCATAAAGCTGGTATTCTAAATGTGTATTGTTGCTACAGAACTTAAAAATTCCGATAGTTGAATTTTTCAAATTTGCTGTACAGTACAGTATAACCTCATTTTAACACCCATGCAACTTACTTTTTTTCTGCCTTTTACAACTTTTTATAAAAGTCCCAGCAATTTCTCTATCTCCTAGTATTCCTAGTTCATCCTTGTCTAAGTCCTTTTCCTCTTCTATCCACAAGCTCATATGCCTTTAATTACAACCTTGCAGTTCTTCCACACATTCTGTCATCCTACTCTGAATCTCATGTGGTTACATATGTAGCTCCTCTGAGTTACTGTTGATGTATGGTAATAGTTTTTGATGCTATGTTACATTCTAACCTTTGAGTACGTTAACTTGTAATGAATCAGCTCTTTGATTTAGCACCATATGATTTTTTTTTGTTACTGAAAGTGCCTTCTTAGTTCATCTTCTGGTATAACTACTGAAAACAAATGCATTGGTTTCTATACTCTTGAGAAAAAGGAGGGAGGGAAGTTATAGCCCATACCATCAAGTATACTTTGTGTACATGGTGTCTATATCTTCTCTCTATAGCCTCTCTATATGGTTACATTGCCCACTCCACCACTTTTCTCTTTCTCTCTTTGTTTCTCTCCTAAGTGTCTTGTTAAATGTCTACGCCCTCAAATCATCTTTTGCCTTGCTCTCTGTTTACATTTTTCCATTTCTCCTACATTTTTCTATCATTACTGCCATTGCCCCTTGTTTCTTATTGGGACATTCCATGTCAATTCACCAAACACTTGTTGCAGCACCATTTCAGATAAAATTCAAATTTAACACACTTACTACTACATGTCTGTAAGGCACAAAACCAATTTTTGTTAATTTTTTTGCCATGACCTCAAGGACTTACAGGGCTGCAAAGGTCACAGCGCACTGTAAAAATGACAATTTAAGTGAGTATCGGTAATTAGAGTTACTCGGAAACTACAGGTTGTAGTAGAATGGTTCAAATACCATTTTGATGGTCATAAATTGAGCTTTCATTTGAAATAGGTTTTAATAACCTTACTATGTAACATCTGTGAGAACGATGAGTATAAAGTTTTGATACAAATTGCTGTTTTTTTACAACTTTTGCTATTTATTTTCTTATAGAAGGATTGTGATAACAAGGTTTATATTTTTGTTATAGTATATTTGGGTACCATAGTAAATATGTGTAAGAAAAAAGTTGTGTGTTTGTTAAGCCTTTAGCTGTTACAAGCTTCCGCAAATAGGAAAAATGGGAAATTTACCATTTTCGGGCCCCTGTATCTCTGGTGGGGGACTTATTAAAAATTTGAAATTTTCAGTGTAATAAGCTATGAACCGAAAAGAAGACACTAAAGATTTGGAGTATGTGTTTTGGCTCGTTTTGAAGTTATACCAAACTGAATTTGCAAAAAATTTTCTCTCGCTCACTTTGTAGTGAAGTGAATCTGGTGACATGGTATGGAATGACCTTATTACACATTGTTTCTTGATCCATCTGTAACAATTGTTACGTTATTGCTATTATCAGTATACCTTTTGTCTTATCTGTTGTTCTTTTTACTGTCTCAATTTTTCCCACCCTTCCTTGATTGTTCCCCTTTCCACATCTTAGTCCTCTGTTCACTAATTCCTGATATTCCCTATGTTACATGTTAAGCAGAGCCCTGACATAACATTTCTTCATTTTTCTTCATAATTTTGAATCTAACCTCACACTTTACTACCTCTAAGTTATATTCCAATTCTGTATCTCTTCCTGGGAAGTTGTACAAGTTTTTTTATGCCGTTTCTAAATCTTTGCTGAATCATAATATTATCTAGATGGTATCTTCCTGTTTGCCCGAGAATTTTTCAGGGTAAAGGTGTTGGTATTATTAAAGAATTTCTGTTGCAATCATAATTCAATTTTGCAAACTTGCCATTCATTCAATGGAGACAAAATTAGTTTGGCTAAATTAAATATAAAAAATGTGAAAGAGGTGTAAGTCCTTAGGGCAGCAATTCTAACTAAAGAGAGAAATTTTCTATCATTATGTGCTAAATAAACCTATTTAATTTTAAAATAAGTTTATAAATATAATAATAAATTTATAAAAATTTTAACTTATTTAATGAATTAATGTGCTATATTACTGGTTGACATACATCACTGCCATTAATTTGTATGTGACAACAGCTCATATGCCGATTGGAATCAGCTTCAGAGGAGGAGATAGGTGCTGAAGCAAAAGCCGATGAATGCACTCCTTATGGTGATTCAGTTGCAGAAACCCCAGCTATCAACTCTGTTCATTGCAATGTGAAAACTGACCAGGTGAGTGCCTCCACTGTATTCAATTGCTCTTTGGAATTAGGTTTACAGGACTTGAGTTATAGTATTTGGCAAAAAGATGGGAAAACATTTTTTCCATAATTATGGACATTTTCCTTTTTTTGAATTTAAGACAACTGACATTGCAAAAGACAATTGCAATCTACCACAGATTAATAACAGCATTGCTTATTTTTTAATAAGCTGCAAATTATTTGCAGCTGTGACAATGCTTCCCAGGATCCGAAGGGAGAAAACCCATTCCACCATGAGATTTTTAAAAAAATTCTGGGTTTCAGTCAGTTGATGTTTTTATGACTTCCCACTCCCCCCCTCACTCTCTGCCTCCTCCTCATACCCTACCCCCCTTCACTCTGGCCCTCCCATTCACGTGTCTTTCCTCTGCTGGCCAATAGACCTTCCACTGCTCGCCCCTTCTCCCTCCTACCCTTTCCTACTCCTCACATCCCCGCATATTGCATATATATAAGCACACCATTGATGTCATTTGTCACCTGATGATGTTGCAGTGTCAACGAAACCCGGGTCGGAATATAGGCTTAGTACCTAGGCTTATATAGCCTATTAATTAAATAGCCTTTTAATTGTATCGGTTATGCAAGCTAAGATAAGTTGAAAAAACTGATTTTGGGATTGAACTTTAGGGGTAGTTTTCTCCCCTTAAAAGTTTCACCCTTCTCTGAAAAGTAATATGTGTGTCATAATTTTTCTTTCTCTACCAAGTGAGTGCTCTTTGATTAAAATCGACTAGACACACCCGAGATACTTTCTTTATGACTTGAAGTACAAGTTTCAATGAAGGAAGGGTGTGTAATTTGAAAAATTAATGGAAATGTACAGTTATGTACATTTCATTGTAGAACCATGTAGAAATGTAGAACCATGGATTAAAAGTAGGGAGATTGCAATTAAGAAATAATGTTGATTAAATATGTCAAACTACCTAATGTCCTTCATTCTGCAAATTTCTGTCACAGTTGTTAGTTTTCAATTCTCATGTTACTTAATAATAATCTTGGTGTTGTCAGTTAATGTTTTGTTCTTTTTAATTTATAATGTGTTTTACTGTGGCATGGTAGACTTAAGGGTAAAAAATTTCGGGAGGCCCTGAGTTCAGAGGTGATGATCCCCCAAGGTACTTTGGTGCATAATGCAGGCCATGTGGTTTTCTGGATATCAGATCTTATCCAAATACAGGTATTGCAAGAGAAGGAACTTGTCCTCTATCATCATACTCTATGCTGTATGGCTCCTATTATATCAAAATAATCTTCAAGTCAAGGGCAGTGGTTTAGCTATTGCTATTTTTCGAAACTTTGGTCATTTTACAGATTAAATCCATTGCAATGCATAGAATAAAGCTGTTGAATATGTTTTTAATGAAAAGCTTGAAACTGATGTAGCTGATACACATTTAACTAAACCATTTTGTACAGGAGACTTCATCAACATGCAGTGGTGATCCACCAGTAGCTAGTTCTGCCAGCCATGCTCCATCTGTAGGACCCCCTGTGATCTCAGAAAAACAGCAGCATCCTGCCCAGACCCAGTCAGCAATCCCTCTACCTCCTCCCTTACCACACCTAACTCCTCCTGTCCTTGAGTCTTCCACTCCTTATGGTGGTGGATTCCAGGATTCCTTTGTGCCTTTCCCACAGACGTCTGGAGCACGTTTTAGCAGCTCTGGTAAGAAATTCAACCTTCAGAACTACCATTTTGGATTAAGGCCAAGGTGCTCAGGTCTTCATTTAATGTGGTTCATATTATGGTGATTATACTTGGTCTCTTCTCCCATGCCACAGTCTGCATTGTTTTCAATAGAAATCATTCTCCAGTTACTCAGTTCCATGGACATAACAATTTTTCTTGGCATGTAAACACCAGTTTTCTGCTAACTGGAAAGATATTACTGAATAAATATCCTTTGAGGCAAACCTCAAGGAATGCCAGAAATGGAAATTCATATTGTAAAATCATTTACTCTGTACTCATACTAATACCAAGGCATGATATTTGGTTTTGCAATTTCATGATATCAGGATATTTGTTAAATCCTGGTGCAGTGTAGGAACAGTACAAGAAATTTAGATTGATGATTTAACATTTTAAGTAGACTTGTATCGATACCACTTTTTCCGATACCAAACCAATACCTTGATACCAGTGGACGATACCGATGGTATTATTTGCCAATACTTTGCATATTTTTCTTAAAAAATTGATAAGTGCTTTCCTTTTCATGAAGTCAACTCAGTGCTCAAAAGTGTTTTAAAAGAGTACCTAATTATTGAGAGAAATGACAATATTGTGACAACTCCTTTATTTTGCTACTCTTACAATTATCACTGGAATTAGATTTCAGACACTAAGCCCTCTTGCATTGTAAATACTGAAAATTATTTTTAAGAAATAAGAGCTGCTGAACATGCTCAGCAGCTCGTATTTGAATTTGACATATTATTGACATGGCTGCTTAACATGCTCAGCAGTTAAGAGGGTTCTTCTATCAGGACCACAGCACTAGTTTCTGAAAACATGTGCTCATGAAACTTTAAACCTGCAGGTACACCCAAATACAGTGGACTCTCATAAGCACGTTTTTGTAGGGACCCGAAATCCTAAATATGGTAACGAGGAAAACTTGCTGAACAGGTTAGGCCTTCTCAGGTTATGTAACTCACTCTATTTTAACCATCGTGTTAACATTATTGCAAAGGTTTGCAAGTTAGTTATGCAACTCACACGTATTAGTGAGTTGCATAAGTTCCAGGAGACCAGTATATGTGTGCCATCAAGTTAGTTCATTGCTGGCATTAATTGATTGTGACAAAGTTTCATTTTCATTATAATGCCTCCCTAAAAATACGTGTGATACCTTGCATAGATGCGCACTCAATAATTAATGATGACCATATGACCAAATAGCATGTTTTGCGTATACTATTCACGCAAAAAGTATACATATATAGACGTGACTTTGAGGCTTAATATCCCAAAAAAGGTAGAAGTGAAATTCATAGTAGGTGGAAACGCCGAACAACTTATGCATTGAGCAGAACGAACTTGAGTTGATGGCAGAACTTTAATTTTTGCTGCTATTTCAGCAAACTTTCTTCACACGCAGATCTTCGTCTACTTTTCGGAGGAGGTTGGGATTTTCGCCTCAGGCTTTCCGATAGTCGATTCTAAGCACTTGTCTCACTTTTACTATCACAAAGATCGCAACTAAGTAAACAAATATGTGACATGTTGGTAAGACAGTTGAAGAAGGCAGGATTTCAAAATTATATGTTTTTAGATGATTTTCACCGAACAAATACTTTCCATAAAAGAAATGGTTGGCGAGTTTACGTTGTGGAAGTTATTTTCCATTATAAAAAGAAAAAAACTTAGTTCGTTTAGTTCTTTTCCACAAATATATTCAAACAAATCTACCGGTTTCAGCCTTCTCAGGCCACTTCAAGATTACAGTGTGTTGTGAATCTGCTGTATCTTGCGAATCTACTGTAATCTTGAGAATGGCCTGAGAAGGCTGAAACCGGTAGATTTGTTTAAATATATTTGTGGAAAAGAACTAAGTTTTTTCTTTTTTATAATGAAATACTTTCGAGTGAAAGTATATGAAAAAACTCGCTTCGCTCGTTAGGGGGCTCCGCCCCCTAAAACCCCTCGGCAACGGCTTCGCCGTTTAATTTGTTGCATTTTGGTTTTTTCCGCTCCTCTCTATGTAGAATAGGACGGATATAGCGAATTCGAACACCCAAGAGCTCCCACATCAATCATCTATCCCTCAGCGTAACTTGAGAAATCCATATGAATCCGTCGATAAACAATGGAGGCAGGTTAGAGAAACGGCGAAAAAACGCCGCCATTTTTAATTTTTTTAATTATTCTTTAAATTAAAATTTAGCGGTTTTCGGATTTTTTCCTCCGGTCATTATTTGGGTTTTTTTCCGCTCCTCTCTATGTAGAATAGGACGGATATAGCGAATTCGAACACACAAGAACACTAATAACGTTACAAATATCTTCGATTCTATAAACTTTCCATATTATCCTTCGTGCTGCTTCGGTAATAGCGAGATTTAATCATTGTTACGTAACGTATATTCCCAAGTTTGGCAATTGTTGTGTGTAAGTGGGTGAAGGGCCATTTTGGTATTGTGGACGGAGGAAACGATTTCGTTAATGTGGCTGCTGAACGTCAGTCTTTCGTCAATGGTCACACCTATAAAGGTAGTCTCAGTCATTTGTGGGATGAATTTATAAGATCCCACACGTCTCCGATCCACGCCTACCACAGCAGCAGAATGCACTCTCGCACTTGCCCAAACACTCGGACAGTTCGTGGTTCCGAGATGAGACACACAGGCTATTAGCAACCGAAAATCACTGGAGCCTAACCTGGGCCATCGTACTGCCCAATGGGAAACTCATCGCTTTTTGTACGTTTTGCCGCATAAAGTTTAGTGTTCTTGGCAGGAGTCATCTGTTACTACTGGGGATTGAGCTTGGGAAAGGTTTAAATTGACTCTGAAGGGATTTAAGATATGTGGTGTTGGCAGGGAATTTAGGGAACTGATTTTCTGTAATGGTTTGGAAGGAAGGGTCATATTGCGAGGGTAGGAGAATTTGCCGGGAGGTAAGGAAGGGGAGCAAAGTGCTGCGATTAACTTAAGTGGTTAGTTTTGTTGTAGCAGGCATCCTAGCCTACTGCCAATGGGAGTTTTCCTGAGCCTACTGGCAGGGTTGTAGTTCGTATCAAAGAAGAAGTTCGCCATACACAATATTCTTCGTGTAAGCGACTCCATCTCGGAGTCTCTCTGGAGAGACCCTGCTTAGGATGAATTACAGTTGACCGTGCGTGAAGCTGTTCGTGCTCAATATCGCACTACCGGTGGGGAAACTCATCGTTTTTAACCATTTTGATGCTTAAATCAACTTTGGGTATAACTCATTGTCGCTATTCTATTTTTAAAAAACTACACACGAACCGGAACAAGGTCTGCATTATACATATGAAAACAGATAGAACTTTATAATGAAATGACTACAATAGTTATATTTATGCAAAAAAAGAGAGACAACGATATATCAACTCCTGTTTGAGCTTGAGTGCATCAACGCCATCTAATGGCCAACTGTGGAACAACACTATAAATAAATTTCTGAGGGGAAAATGTAATCGTCGTTGATACTGGTATTAAGAATTTTACATCACGTAGCAAAGTAATGAAGTGCCTGGATCTACCGATAACGACCAAACTGTCGATGAAATTTCGAATTTGTTGGTAGGTATCAAAACGACTATTACCGATATACAGAGAAATTCAGCAGCATTATGATGACTTGACTTCACGCAGCACCGTTATTAAGTGTCGTCAAAATAAAGGGTTTACGCCATTGTTCAAAGAGTTTCAATATCTAAAACAGTTCCACCTTTTTTTTGATAGAGCATGTCCAGCAATGAATGATAAGGAAGTGTTGAACAATCCAAGAATTTACAAACATTTTTTCAAATTGGACAAAACACTGCACCGTTAATACGCAACTTAGGAACGAATAGTTTGCACGTTTTGACGCGATATCTAAAATACCGCGCCGTTGACCAATCTGTCGATGAAATTTCGAATTTGTGGGGAGGTATCAAAACGACAATTTCCGAAAAACAGAGAAATTCAGCGACATTATGATGACAGACTATGCCATAACAACACTTGAGAAAGTCGTCAATTTTTAATTTTTTAATTATTGTTATGATTGAAAATTTGTATTTTCCGGATTTTTCCCTCAGGACATTTTTGGAAAGCTACTTACGTACCAAATTTCAATTCTCTATCTCTTATGGAAGTGGGATAGAATTTGTATACGTGAGTCAGTGACGCATCGGGCGACCGCCATCTTGAATTTATGGATGGTCAAGGGTGTGAAATTTATAGTACTGAGCACTCATAATAATATACGTTGACTAAATCACGCTATTACCGTAGCAACACGAACGTATCAAAACGACTATTTCCGATGGACAGAGAAATTCAGCGGCATTATGATGACAGACTATGAGAAATTTCAAACATTTTTCGAAGTTGAATTCGTAGCTCTGTTTGAAAGCAATGAAGTGCTTGGATCCACCGATCACATAAAATATATATCATTTATTAGGTATGCTTCGAAAGTCTCAATTCGCAAAAATTCAGTTTTGACGGAAAGGGTCTTGTGTACGACGAATTCGGGCGACCAGAATCGTGTATTTTTGGCGGGGAAAGGGTGTGATTTATATAGTATTGAGCACTCGTAAGAATAGACGTTGCGTAACAATGAATAAATCTCGCTATTACCGAAGCAACACGAATGATAATAAGGAAATTTTGAAATAAAAACAATATCCTTTTTAGGTATGCTTTGGAAGTTTTAATTAGACAAAACATAGCCTTTACGGAAGGGTTCTCGTGTGGTGGACGAATTCGGGCGACCGCCATCTTGAATTTCTGGATGGTCAAGGGTGTGAAATTTATAGTACTGAGCACTCGTATTAAAATACGTTGACTAAATCACGCTAATACCGAAGCAACACCAACGATAATATGGACATTTTGAAGAATCTAAGAAATTTCAAACGTTATTCAACTTTGACGTCACGAAGCTCCGTCACTAGGCGTCATGGAAACAAAAACTTTGAATCGTTAATTAGAGTATTTCATTGCCTAAATACACGTATCTGTCAGATTTTTGATAAGATCCACAGTTCAGACGTTACAACTAACAAACCGGGAAAATGTCTCAAATTTCGATGAAATTTCGAATTCGAGCGATCGTATCGAATTTATCATTTCGACTATCGAGAAACGGTTAGCAGCATATCGATCAACAACTATCCTTTAGCCTAATTTGAGAAATTGATATAAATACGTAGATAAAAAAGGGAGCCAGGTTCGAGAAACGGCGGGAAAAAAAAAACGGAAATACGCCATTTTTAATTTTTTAATTGCTGTTTAAATGAAAATTTATTGGTTTTCAGATTTTTTCCTCCAGTCAACATTGGTTAACTACCTCATCGCCAAATTTCAAGTCTCTATCTCTTCTGGAAGTGGGTTAGAATTTCTATACGTGAGTAAGTGACGCAAAACGTTATTCGACTTTGAGGAACAAATAGTTTGCACCGTTAATAGCTATAGAAATAAATTGTCCGATTTAATTTTAAATCTACGGTTTTGACGTTTTATCTAAAATACCGCGCCAAGGACCAAACTGTAGATGAAATTTCGAATTTGAGGGGTCGATTCAAAAGGACTATTTCCGATATACAGAGAAATTCAGCGGCAATCTGATGACAGTCTATGCCATAGCTAAACTTGAGAAATGTGTTGGAATCTGTTGGTAACGTCATCCGCCATCATCATACATTCGACATTTGTACCAAGTGGCGAAGAAATTTCAAACGTTATTCGAAGTTGAAGTCACATAACTATCTGTGAAAGCAATGAAGTGCCTGGATCTACCGATAACATAAAAAACAATATCCTTTTTTAGGTATGCTTGGGAAGTTTTAATTTGACAAAAACACAGCCTTTACGGAAGGGTTTTCGTGCGAGGACGATTTCGGGCGACCGCCATCTTGAATTCCTGGATGAGTAAGGGTGTAAAATTTACAGTACTGAGCACTCGTAATAATATAAAGCGTTTCAATGCTTAAAATGTCTTAGTTCAAAATTTTGATTAGATCAACAGTTAAGACGTTACAACTAAAAGACCGCGAGGGATCGTATGGATTCTACTACCGAGATACGGTTAGCAGCACATCGATCATCATCTATCCATCAGCTTAACTTGAGAAATTGATATGAATCCCTCGATAAACAATGGAGGCAGGGTAGAGAAACTGCGAAAAAACACTGAAAAATGCCATTTTTAATTTTTTAATTGTTGTTAAAATTAAAAATTTGCAGTTTTCGGATTTATCCCTAAGGGCATGATTGGAAAGCTACCTACGTACCAATTTTCAAATCTCTAGCTCTTCTGGAAGTGGGATAGAATTTGTATACGTGAGTCAGTGACGTATCGGGCGACCGCCATCTTGAATTTCTGTATGGTCAAGGGTGTGAAATTTATAGTACTGAGCATTCGTAATAATATACGTTGACTAAATCACGCTAATACCGAAAGAACCCGAACGATAATATGGAAATTTTGAAGAATCGAAGAAATTTCAAACGTTATTCGAATTTGACGTCACGTAGCACCGTCACTACGCGTCATGGAAAAGAAATATTTGCATCGTTAGTTAGAGCGTTTCAATGTCTAAATACACGTGTTTGTCAGAATTTTGATTAGATCAATGGTTGAGACGTTACAACTAAGAAACTTGGAAAAGGTCTCAAATTTCGATGAAATTTCGAATTCGAGGGATCGTATCGAATGTATCATTTCGACGATCAAGAAATGGTTAGCAGCATATAAATAACAATCTATCCTACAGCTTAACTTGAGAAAACGATGTGAATCCGTCGATAAACAAGGGAGCAAGGTTCGAAAAACGGCGAGAAAAAACGGAAATCCGCCATTTTTAATTTTTTAATTGTTGTTTAAATTAAAAATTTTCACTTTTAGGATATTTTCCCCTGAGCATTATTTGTAAGCTACCTCATCGCCAAATTTCAAATCTCTAGTTATTCTGGAAGTGGGTTAGCATTTGTATACGTAAGTGACGCTAAACGTAATGCAAGTATGACGTCACGTAGCTCCGTCACTATGCGTCATGTAAACAAACACATTACACCGTTAGTTAGAACGTTTCAATGCCTAAAACTAATTTCCTTACAGAATTTTGATTAGATCAATAGTTAAGACGTTACAGCTAAAAACCCGCGAAAAAGTCACAAATTTCTAAACATAATTCGAATTTGACGTCATGTAGCTCCGTCACTACGCGTTATGGAAACAAATACTTTACTTCGTTAGAAAGAATGTTTCAATGCCTAAAGATAATTGCATGTCAGAATTTTGATTAGATCAATAGTTCAGACGGTACAACTAAAAAACCGCGAAAAGGTACAAAATTTCGATAAAATATCGACTTTGAGGCATCGTATCGAATGTATCGTTTCGATTATCGAGTAACAAAAAGCAGCATATCATTCACAATTTATCCGTCAGCTTAACTTGAGAAACCGATGTGAATCCGTTGATAAACAAGGGAGCCAGGTTCGAGAAAAGGTGAAAAAACACGGAAAATAACGGTTTTTAATTATTTAATCACGGTTAAAATTAAAAATTTGCACTTTTCAGATTTTTCCCTCCGGTCAGTTTCCGAAAGCTACCTACACACCAAATTTCAAGTCGTCAGCTATTCTAGAAGTGGGTTAGAATTTGTATACGTGAGTGAGTGACGCAAAGGGCTGTATATATACTAGACTAATACTCGAAAGAATCAATGTATCGGGAAAATGGCCGATGCCCGATACTTGCTATGGGTATCGGACCAAGTCTATTTTTTTCTATAATAAATTTACTTTTTTTGTAGAAATACTATTGTTGCTGTTTTTCTGTATATATTAAAAATCTAGAATTAGAAAAGAAATGAAAGTCAAAATCCAGTATGTGAAACTAAGAATCTGAAACCGAGACTAAGATCCAAAACCAAGGCAAGTATCCGGTTCCAGATCCGAATTCGAAGAAAAACCTGGATTCGTCCATCTTTACTGCTATTGTATAAGTACTGAAACCTTTGCAATAATGTTAACACGATGGTTAAAATAGAGTGAAGAAATACAAACTTTGCTTACTGGTTGCTGTCAGATCACAAAGTTAAGCAACGTTGGGCCCAGATGAAGTTTGGGCAGGGGAACCTCTATACCTCTGCAGCAGTGCTCCCTCCCATCTGCATGTGCTGGGCAGGTGAAATGTGGGTCAGCACAATGGTCCCAAAAGGGTCTAGGTGCAAAGGCTGCTCTATAAGGCCCCTGACAACCCCTTTGATAAACATTTTACCAACTTCGCTTTGATCATGTCAGTCAAAAATTACCAGAAAGTTGTGCCATTAGATGCAGAAGTACATTTATTCCAGCTGAACTTTGCTCATAATTTAATTTAAGTCTATTGCAAAAGTTGATGCTACCACTTTTTCTCATTTCATAACATAATGAATTATTTTTGTCATTATTGCTCTTCAACTCTATGCCTTGATATTTTGCAAGCACTTTTACTGTGCTTATTTTTCTACTATTCTTCTATGAATGCTATGTATGCCATAGTTAAGGCTGATGCCATTATGGCCTGAGGTAATTTTCAGTAAAAATTGCAAGATAGAATGGGACGATGTAGAAAGTGATAAATCAGTAAAACTGGCCAATTTTTTTTTCCATTCCCAACTTATGATTAATCTCTGTTTCACATTATATAATTAATTATTATTGTCCCCGTCAGGCTTCCTTGTGTGCTTTGCTCGGCCATCTGCCTCTCACTGCCCGTGGTCCACCTCTGATGCTGTGAATAATTCAAACGGATCCACATTTTCTTCATCCTCCTCCACATCTTCTTCGGCATCATATGTAGGAGTTACGACCTCTATAGTTCAGTCCACTCCCACTCCACGCTCCCTATCTGCCCTTGGAGGAGCAAGCATTGGAACAGTCCTGGGTGTTGTGCCTACTCTCTCTGCCGGGAACACATCTGCAGCTGACCATCATCATTCAGCCTTTTGTTCAGCCCGTGATATGGTGACTGTAAGTATCTTTTGTCATTGAAAGACATAGTGGTTTTGAAAAAAAAAATTTATCCTACTTAACCCTTTGAGTGCCACCAATTTTTTTCCCAGAAATGTCATGGGTATTTTGCTAATTTTTTAGGCCTTTATTCAAAAAATCATTATTTGTTTATTTGTCACTATTTTTGCATGATTACTTCTGCATTTTAAAGTGAATAATTTCTTCCAAATTAATATGAAAAAATCTGCTGATTTTGTCAATGACATGCAATAGTTATAGTTTAATTTGGAATTTACAGGATTGAATAATTGTATTTCTCAATTTTGACCAATCGAGAAATCAAATTTAAGAACATAAAACATTGATAAATATAAAATATTATTATTTTTATAGGAAATGATTATATAATATCCAAGGATTTAGCACCAATTTTCAATATATATTCGATTGAGTAACACAATGCAAATTGCATTAAATTCAGGGGAAATATCAAAATTATTGGAGCCATATAATGTGAATATTTTCGCAGACAAGGGAACATTTGGATGTGAAAACGTTATGAAACATGGTATCTGAATAATAATAACAAGAATTTAAGTCTGTTATTGCTTAAAAAATGTTAACAATTACATACAAATTATTGAAAATATATACATGTACTTAGAAAACGATGACAATCTAACAAACCCTATTCCAAATAAGATAACTAATTTTCATAATATTTGCAAATATGATAAGACACAAAAATTTCATGTAGACCTTTTTCACATTTCACACAGTTCTAGATTGGACAGGGCCACCATCTTTTCTACTGCATACAGCACAAACTTTTCCCCTCCACCCTGACAGTTTCCTTATCCCATATGTTCCTGGTGATACTGTCCTGGCATGACCGACTGGGGTTATTCTATCTAAGTAACCATTCACTCACAATGCTATCTATTATTTCCGAAATAAACTGTACTCTTGATATTTTTTTCAGGATTGTTTGATTTGTAAGTAATATAAGCATTTAGCACCATTCTAGAAATGACATTGAAGACCATTTTCTTCTAGTATTTCAATGATCTTCTTTCATCTAAATACACATACAACATAATCCAAAGAATAAATGCCTCCCATGTAGCAATTGTACTGCTCAATGATTTGTGGACTTTCCTTTGGAAATTCTTGACCCTTCCATATGACTGAATTGCTTTTGGCCATCGAGTTAGTGGACAGTAATAAAACTGGTATTTTTTGTGATTTCTTTTCTCAATGCCCAAGAATAAGAAGCTCGTCACTTCTAAAATCCTTTTTCTCGCCCACACTAAAGTTTTCTTTGAGACGTTTAGGTACCTTGGTCCTGAATGCATTGGTAAAAAGAGGTTCATGATTGGAGAAGATTTTGGTGGTAATAGATGTTTGGGACCAGGAGATTCCAGGAATTCAAAATTTGGAGCAGGGAGTGAATCACAACTCTCCTGAACTTCAATGAATTCTGTAGAACGATCACGGCTTCCACTTTCACGTTCATCAGAACTGTCGCTACCATTACTACAGTCAATAATTGCTAGTCTCTTCTTAGGAAGGATAATCACGCTTACCTCTGAGTCTGATAACACTTCCCCTTCACTAGTGTCTCAAAGAAAATGGGCTCTGTCTTCATTTTACACAGAGTCGTCATCATTACTTAGCAAATTTATATATTCAGCTAATCTGTCATTGTCAACACCAGGTGAAAATTCATTTCTACAAGTTGATGCCGTTAATTAGGCAAAAGGGTTATTTCACTTTCAGAAAGCCACTTGTGAAATTTCATTGTGTAAACAACAACAAGAGATGGCACTCATTGTATTTTTTATGCCAACATCTTTCAATTACTACTGCTGTATCTACTATGATAATGAGGCTGACATTCGGAGCCTCATTGCTGACTCAACACCCCAGCTGACCCAACCCATCAGCTGTGAGAGGTAGCAATTACATAGTCTTCTTTTCCATCCTTCCTTCTTTTCTTCTGCCTTTCGTAGCTAAAAATCAATGACTTAATCGCAGTGGAACAGTCAGCAACAAATTATCTCATCAGAAGCCACATAGCAGAGATGTTTTGAAACATGAAGTCTTTTTGCTATGTCATGAATCGTTCGTGGAACGATCGAGAATGTGATGAACTTCGCAGAGAATAAAAAGTTTCTAAGCATTTAAAGCAATAAGAACATGCCAAGCATAATATCTCTGACGTAAATACAAAGTTCAAATATTAGAAAAAATTCCATTGGTTTTAGTCTAACAAACAATGTAGTTTCTAAAGTGTTGCACCAGAAGCAGTTTCGTAAGAACCAAACGTGGCGCTCGGAAAATTTAATCTGACATAGTTATTTTAACTACCAAAGCTGTAGATCATTTCAATTAACAATGAAAATTATTGCTCCACGTAGTTATTAGAGGATCCTTCTTGTATTATGTACAACTTACAAGAGTTAAAGAATGGAAAAAACATTGTTTTAACAGGTCTCCTCATAGATGATGATATATCGTCGTTGGCACATCTGGCACATTCTGCAATGACGATATATCGTCGTGTGGCACTCAAAGGGTTGAACTTTGGATTGAAGTAGTAGCCTACTTTTGCTAGTTGACTTTTTTATTCCAACCTGGTAGGGACAAAAATTTAAGTTTTTGTAAATTGCAGTTACCTTACAGCAAAGAGACCTGAATGTGATAAATTAAATGCTGATAATATTACTGTGTTGAAACCATTAAATTGGAGTAAATATTATGAGAAATGTGAATATAGTTGACTGTGGTATCTAGGTTGGTTAACATTTGATTTTTACTGGACACACGTATATGTCCTGGACTGGTTTTACTCATAGGTACAAATGACCTTGATAAATTCAGAAACGTGACCATCTATGTATATCTGCACTTTGTATGCACACACATGTAGTGCTGACAAGTAAATTTTGTCGGTAAATCAATGTATTATGAAGTCACAGAACATCTCATTTTGATATTCAAATCAATAATTTATGGTAAAAATAAAAACTCCAATGCCTTTACTGGTTACGCATGAAATTTTTGTGTTAAAAAGGTAAAATAATAATTCAGTAATGTTGGTTCAATTAAGCTGTGATTAACAATATTATCATATCTTCATGTGCGTCATGGAAGTATTTATGCATTTAGCAAGTATGAGTTTCTACCCAATTTTAATTGTGAGTAGGAATTCCTGTGCCATTATGTGAAATATTTTATACTACATATATTTTTGTTGCTGGAGACTATGAAAAATACTGTGATAATTCATGGTACCCTCATGATTTACCTTATCTTTCTATTCAGAAACACAACTCATACCTGCTGTATTTTGAAACTAAATGTACTGTGATAAATTCCTTTGTTGTTAGCAGCAAATATGTTTTGCCATTTTTATCCTTTTATCATAAAATTTGTGCCTAAATTTCTGAAAAGATAATTTCTAAATGTTAATTTAAATATTTCTTTTCTGTGGCTTATATAATTCAGTCACTCAGTTTTTTTGAGGCCAAGTTATTTCTGAAGAGAAGTAGATGTGTCTGATGAAATAGATTGCCACTATCGTGTGAAATGTAATGCATTGGCTAAGTCTTGTTGTAAGAATTGGTTTCAGCTGCACATAACTTTCCAATCATTAAATGATTCTTTTTTAGATGCAAAAAACTGGTGGGAAGAACCTCAAGGCTGGTCATTCCATGCGTCACAAAGCGTATGGCAACAAGGACAGAAGAGACTCAAAAAATGGAGGGGAAAGGGGTAGTGCTCGGGGATGGGCTCTAGTCACTATTTATGAAGCTTCCAAACTCTTGTTTTTGCACCGGGAACTGGGAGAACAGTATGTGTGAGTATCCTTCAGCTTATTTCAGTTTTGCCTTTTCATTGAAGCAGATTTGACTAAGGTGACAACATATTTCGTCAATGATTTTGATTCATTCCTTGTGGCTTAGTGTACATAACGTTGAAAACAGTGTAAATACATACTTTTTCATGGTGAAAATTGTGGATTTTAACTTTGTAATTAAATCATGTTTTATGTTTAAATGCTGGAAATATGAAATAATAGCTTAAATATTTAGAGAGTGATGTAGATTTGTTATTTTAAATTCAGTGGGTAAAGTAGGGACTATTGATTAAATGAAGTGGATTACTGAGGCCAAGAATTTTTGGAATTCCACGTTGAATTGAAAAACAAATAGTAAACATGAGGTTTACACAAGGTAAAGTACTTTATAATAGGTTTAACAACAGTAGAGCACCTTCAGCAACAAGCAAAAAGTTTGGGAATTTAAAGGGACTTCATCAAAGGGAGGGGAAGTTCAGTTTCAGCCTATTTCCTTAACCAACCAGGCCACCACCTTAACCATTTAAGGCCACCAAGCATATTTACTACCGGTGATGATTCACCAATAAAGTAAGGGGACCAAGACATATATTTTAGAGTTAATGGCCTACATTTCTTGTGTGCGAAATAAAGACAATGTCACCAACGACTTTTTGTTCCCCTTCCACTCCTCCCTTCTAGGCATCCGTGGCTAAATTCTGATGGTACTTGGAGGAAGACCCCCACAGTATTCCCTGTGATGACCAACTTTGGTTGATCCTTCCTCACTTCTTTCTCCCAGACTCCTTCCTCCCTCTCTACCCCTCTCTCTTCCTCCCTCACCCCAATGATTTTGATATGTCACAGTTCTGTTACCTGGGAAGCCAAGTAGCAAACGATGGACGAAGGAAGAAAGAAATAGTCAGTGGAATAGCTCAGGCAAAGAGGGCATTCTATCAAAAGAAGAATCCACTTACAGCTGGAAATACAAGCATAGAAGTAAGGAAACAATTTTTCAGAACGTACATCTGTAGTTGTTTCTTAATGGCAGTGAGGCATGGACTTTGGCAGCAGCGGAGAAGAAAAGGGTGGAAGCATTCGAATTGTGGTGCTATAGAAGAATGATGAAGATAAAATTGATTGACCGAGTGACAAACAAAGAAGTCTTAAGAAGAGTGGGAGAAAAGAGAAGTCTGCTGAAAACTCAAAAAAGAAGACGAGACAACTTAATCGGCCATAACTTGAGACATGATGGCCTGATGAAGACAGTGATTGAGGGAAAAGGGAATGGGAAGAATGGAAAAGGCAGACCTCGCATGAGATTTATGGAGCAAGTTGTGAAGGATGTGAAAGAGCGGAATTACGTTGATATGTAGAGGTTGGCTGATGAAAGAATCGAGTGGAGTGCTGCATCAAACCAATCCTAGGATTGTTGACTGATGATGATACTGTGGCTCAAATTCTCAAACTCAACTTGTTTCTGAAAATACTATACAGTAGTGAAACGTTGTAATTAAATATTTTTGTCTGTGGCATGTAATTTTTCTGTTTTTCATTCTTTTAGCTTATCATTTTCTCATGATTGAATATTTCTTACAACAGTATCTTGCTCCTGATAGTTTTCATTTCCTCACTTATAACTTAATTGTTTCCCTAACATAAACATAGTCACCTTAAGGGTTCATAGTTGTGCACAGATTAGGTTCCTTATTACATTTGTTTTCCTCCCATTCTCCAGTCCTATGGAATGTGTTTGTATTCATATTGAAATCCTCTGCAATTGCCTATCAGTAGAGGAGAAAAATTGTATTTTGTCTTACTTTTCCACTGATGCTGTGAAAAAGTTTTGGTTTCTCATGGGCATTTACTATATCTAATCATCTGATTTTATACCAAGTACAGTCTTGTATACCAAGTCTACTTTTGCACATACTGCTTGTCAGTTACCATTTGGCAATGCCACATCCAAAGACCTGTGTTTTGTTTTCCAGAGGAAGAGGGAGCTTTTGGAGGGAGGAGGGTGGGTTGGGGGAGGAGAGACAACTCCTCGATTAGTGTGATGGAACCCAATGAATCATCATACCAAAAAAGACTGGGTCAAGTTAAAAGAAGAGGTGAAGGAAGGGGGCCGTAAAGAGTGATTGAGTCACGTGAACTAGGGAATTATGAGATTATCTCATAATGTTTCTCCACAGTCCATAACAGATACCTACCTAAACATCCTCAGGTGTGGGAAATATGAGAATTGTTTTTAGTCATCAAAGAGACAAATTAGATGATTGAAAAATGATTATGAATGAGCAATGGGTAGTTGTGACTGTGAATATTTATGATTTATAGCACTGTCATTTTAGGCCAAAAAATAATTAGAGGTAAAAATGATGTTAATTTTATGGCCATGTTATTAGCAAGCTGTGTTATTTCTTTCTCAAAATCACAACTCAATTTTTATAATTCGCAAAAAATTGTCAATGGAGGAGTTTATTGCAACAGTATTTATGGAACAGTCCAAACTTTTAACAAAATAACATACATAATCAAACACATGACCCATGTTTCAAAGAATAATCATCATAATCAGGTGAAAAATAAATTTGCATATGCGCTGTTCATATCAGTCAACAACTGGAGGTTGGGAGGGAAAGGGGAAAGTAGTGTCTTTAGTCTTCTAGGGCTATGGGTAAGACTGGCTGAAAGCAAAATGATGACCTGTAAAGGTTGTGTTGCCAACTGATCAGAAGCAGGTGATTTTGATGAACTTCCTTTTTTCACTATTGGGAAGTGTATTTTCTGTGTATTTTCTAAAGTGTATTGGGAAGGGATATTTTCCTGTAATTGTACAGTTGACTCCCAAAATTCATGGGGGCTAAATCCTAGAGCACTGGAAAATTGTAAAAAGCGATACATTTTTGAAATGGTCAAAAAAATGCCTATTAATGCATACATATTTCTAAAGTTTTTACCCCAAATATTGGCCCAAAACTTAACTTTCATTTCAAACAGCTTGATTCTATAATGTTCCCTCTCATGGGCCCAAAGGAAAAGATGTTAAGATACCTCCAAAGAAAATTTTTTTTTCTACATTCATGATTACAGGCAATGGAATAATCTCGAGTGTTATTTTAATGTTCGTAAGAATTCCCTCTCATTTGCTCCATTGCTTCCTATCTGTGCACTCCCTTGGTAGATGGCCTATCTCCAATTCTCATTCCACTTTACCTCCAGAATTCCCTGGCTCTGCTGTAGTGTGGCCAGTGTCCATGTGGTCGTGTTGGCGGGCGATTGCCGCTGTCAGAGCTGACCAATAAAGATGCCCTCGCACAGTTTTCATCAGTTTATAATACATGATCTTTAAAAATAATATAAGAGTAAAATATTATAATGTACAGTAATGAAATGATTTGCTAATAGTACGAGAATGTTAAAGAGGTACTGATGTTACTCCTTAAAAATGTATATATGTATTGTAATAATTAGTAAATCATAGTTTTCTTTATAGGTAACGTATATTATTATAATATGTATGTAATATTGCTAGAAAAAATACATTTGCTGTTTCCATGAGCATTTATTAGTTGGGCTCTAAGAATCTACAAGTGACTGAGGCTGTGAACTCTGAAGCTTTACTTGAGCTACACAATGATTACGATATTTGATTAAAATATATGATTTTCTTCAATCGTAGGTTTGATCCTAAGGATGTGCCTGGTATGTGTATAACCAATGCTAATGTTGCTGCATCAGTGGGCCGCAAAGACTTAGTGCAGATGTGGACCCTGGCTAGCCTTTCTGCCAATTGCTTCTTGGCTCATCGAAATCAATCTAGTCATCCTTCATTGGGAGCAATGACTCGAGCCCTCAGTGCAGGAAATTGGATAGGGATATCTAGTGGGTTATTGGAAGATGAAGAGGAACAAAGAACTCCTTTAGAGGAAGAGTTGACTGATTCAGAAGAGGATATTCCATGGTCCCACCATCCACTGGGAAGGCCTTTTATTGAATCAATGTAAGTTTATGTTGTACTGAAGGACTTAATTTTTATTTCACTATATAGACTTCATACTGTTAATTGTCAATTGATGTGTGTACAATTCTGTGTACTAAATTATATTTTCATTTAGTATAGATCAATCACTGAAAATGGATACCATTAGCATCCATGTAAAATAAATAATAGCACTCTTTTTGTCTGTTTTGTTCTTTGTGCCCTTTTCACTGGATTTTGATGCAACCATTTTTCATTGTTCTCTTCAAGCTGTAAGAAGACTTTTAACTATCTTAAACAATCATTCTCCATAACAAATTAGAAATTATGCTTATATTTTTTATAATTATAAATTAGGTTTTCCATTTGCAAGGAATGCAAGATTTTTTCTTTCACTCATCGAAATACCTAAATGGTAATTGACCTCTATCATTTTTTCTTTATTTGTTGACCAAAGCTTCAAACCTTTTTATTCTTTCTATTGTTTTGCACTACGTAATCCATATATATTCATGTATATCCATATTTCTCTAAAATTTATAATTCATGTTAAGAAATTTGTTTTTTGGTTCTTTTCCAAGCATTTATTTCCATTGCCATTGTTGAACATATGGACCATTACCATTGTTGAACATATGGGCCATTACCATTGTTGCCTCCAAATGAAAACATTGATGTTACTTAAGTAGTTCACCCTAGAGAGAGTCATAAACTGCATTGTGTATCATGAGGAGGTTGGAAGGTACTAAAGGTGGCATCACAGCTGATTCGTGAAGCAAAGTTGGCCATTTTATTTGGCACATACAAAATAGCTTAGTTCTTGAGCTACTTACGGAAAATATTGTTTTAGCTGGTAAAACAAAGAGAAGTAAGGCGAATAATGGAATGCACGTCATAAATTCATTAAACAAACAGTAGGAAGTGTACAAATACTCTAGCAAATGCCTTTTACGCATTTAAAATAGGTTGAACTTTACCAGTTTTCAGGCAGCGAAATAATATGCAATAATACTTCCCTAAAATATTCGTAGGATTAACTGTCACCACTGTAACGATTTTATGTATACAGGCACCGCAATTCATATTTTATTACACATACAATCTGTATAAGGGGCCATAGAGAACACAATGCTTAATGTTGAGGATGCAGGACCAAATCCTTCCCAAGCACCTCTGCTTTGGCATCATTGTCACCCATAGGCTAACATGTGTATGACCCCCCTCCCCTCTCCCTGTACCTTCTAGCCTTATTGGTTTCTTGCTGCCACTTAAAATTTTTCGTAAAAGAATTTATGGTATTTTTTGCAGTGATGCTATTAAACTATTTGATTAACCATAATTACAAATAAAATTTGTTTTCAATATTTATGCTAAAATTGATGATGATCTATTTAAAATAATCATTCAGACTTCATTACAGTGTCAAGTAATGATATCAACATTCTAATACCAAAATGTAATATTTTTTTTAAATCTGTAAAAAATGGTAGCATTTAGGCTAAGAAATGCATTGTGCTCCAGTGATGTATTATAATGCGACATATTTCACCGCTACTAAAATATCCGCAATTTCATAGAAATAAAAAACAACTATGGAAAATTTTACTGAGAACGTGAAGCACAACAGTTGTTGCATAACTATCTTAACATTTTCACTGCAGTAGACGTCTACGGATGTCCTTTCCTTTGTTCCAAAAAATGCAGAGGACATCCAAGGCCATCTGGTCTATTCACTTATTTGTTCTCAATCCAGGTCATTAAATGGCAGCTCTAGCATTACTCTGAAGTTCTGCTTGTTCCTTCTAATTCCTAAAAAAGCCATAAAATGGCACGTGCATCAGGTTTCACAGCCCTGTCACTGAAACGGGCAGCATGATGCTGTGCACTTGGCATATAGTCTTACTTCAGAAATTTGTATTCACAGAAAAATTTTAAAACCTAACGTATTTATGTATTATTGTTTTTAAGCAATGAAAGTTATTTATTTATATTCCTCATATGGCTATACATTGTATGTATTTAATGTGTGAAAACGGGAATGATTCACCAAATATATATGGTACAAAATTTTCAATTTCTTAAAAACATACTGTCATTAGAAAACCAATAAAAAAACATACTCTTTATTTATTTAAATACAGTTTTTTAATCAAAAGAAGAAAGATCTATCTACTCACAATATAAGTATATCTTTATCTAATATGCACTTCTGTAAAAAATTTGAAAAATGTCAAGAAAGGCCAGCATTCTTAGAGTGTCATCCAATTACAAGGCCAGCAGTGAAAGCATTAACAGGAAAAATGAAGATGAACTTTAAAAAATGATGACTATTTCAGAGTTAATAATTGTTATAATAGCATAGAAGAAAACTTAAAAATAAAAGCTGTTAAGAAAAAAGGAGTGAGGAAGTTGTGAATAGAATATACTGAGAGAGGAATATTAACAAGTAGACTTGGACTGATACCACTTTTTCTGATACCAAACCGATGCCTCAATACCAGTGGCCAATACCGATAGTATTGTTTGCTGATACCTTACCTACTTATTTTTCTAAAAAATATGATGAATTTGATAAGTGCTTTCCTTCTCATGAAGTCAACTCAGTAATCAAAAGAGTACCTAATTATTGAGAGAAATGACAATATTGTGAATACTCCTTTATTTTGCTTCTCTTACAATTATCACTGGAATTAGATTTCAGACTCTAAGCCCTCGTCCATTGTAAATACTGAAAATTCTTTTTAAGAAATAAGAGCTGCTGAACATGCTCAGGAAACTCTAAACCTGCAGATAAACCCAAATACAGTGGACTTCTCATCAGCACATTTTTGTAGGGACCCGAAATCCTGAATATGGTAACGAGGAAAACTTGCTGAACAGGTTAGGCCTCCTCGGGTTATTTTGAAGACTTGTGTGTGGGTTGCATAACTTCCAGGGGTGGGGTTGCAATACGCATGACATCAAGTTAGTTCATTGCTAGTGTTAATTTATCGTAACAAAGTTTCATTTTCAATTATTGCACCTCCCAAAAATATGTACGATACCTTGCGTAGATACGCACTCAATAATTAGTGATGACTAAATGACCAAATAGCACATTTTGTTTATACTAATCATGCCAAAATTGTGTATATTATAACTTCCCCGTTGTGGCTAGCTTCTTCCGGCGATAAAGAGGGAATGGGAAGAGATTACATTAAAATTCAGGTTCCCGACGCTTTGGAGGTGCGCACGTATGGAAGGAAATACAAGGATCGTTTTCATTACTCAGCAGGGTTTATTGCACAAATCAACACACTACTGTGCGGATAAAATTTAACAAGGAAAACTGGCATCAATGAGACATCAAGAAAAGTATTCAGTTTCAATTTAACAAAGCAAATTGGCGTAAATGGGACATCAAGGAAAGAATATTCACTAAGCGTAGCGAACTGGCATTACAAGATGTCAAGGAAAAACATTCACTTTTAACGTAACAATGTGGCATTAAAAGACATCAACAGAAAGTATTCACTTGTTCACAGCAAGGGAATGCCAAAAAAAAAAGTACTCACTCGTTTCATATCAACATGGGTAACTGAACACAAAAAACCAAAGGGGACAAACAAGAGAAGTGCACCCACTAATGTCACTGCACCATGTGACTCAATGCTAGAGACCAGAGAGAAGAGTGCCGATTGGCCTCCGGGAACACGAAATTGTTGACCGTCGCGATGTGCCCCAGTATTCCCCTTGGGAGTTTAAATACCTCCCGGAGGGAGGACATTTGGGTTACAATATAGACTCAACTTTGAGGCTTGATATCCCAAAAAAGGAAGAAGCGAAATTCATAGAGAGCATATAAGCGTGTAGATAATTTAGCCTTTCATTTCATGCAGGTACAGGCTTTTTTTAATAATTACTATTGAGGCATGTTTTTACAGTGCGGATGAAAAATTGCACATTTCTAAGAATCGTAGAGGCCAGCGTCACTTTGGAGATTTTCATAACAATATGAAAAGCACAAATGAAAGGAAGTTTTGATAGAATATGAATCGTACTTTTGATCAGTTTTTAGTAACTTGTTAATGAGTTACGAGTTAAGTACTTTGACATCCTTTAAGTTTCAAATATTTACTTATATTCGTTTAAGTTATTCTAGTCAATTTACGAAACTGGGTTTTATTCGTAAGTATGCAACATTGGAACAGTTTGAACATAATTCATTTCTTAACATTCTTTGGGTACAATGTTTTTGAGTGAACTCATGGAGGATTTAATGAGATGGAATGATATTTTTATATGTCATGAAAATTGATTTTGAGGCTAATATTTTCACGTTAATTTACAGGATATCATATTATGCTAGTCAATATGACCTTCAGACTGCTGCCATGCTATGCTGTGCATTTGGAAACCAAAATGAGCTGCAGCCCATTGGTGAGAAGAAAAAGAGCTATGGCGTTAGCTCAGGTATAAGCAGCAACAAGTCTGTGACAATTAGTGTAAGTTCTGCTTCATTGCTCTTCCATTTTTCTGTAGAATGTATTTCTATTTTTACAGTAATGTGTGCTAATACCAAAGAGGTAAAAAAGAGATTCATGGTAACATTATTGCACAGTTTATTGAAATCATATTCTGTTGGGTATTAATCTAGCTAATGGCTACAAAGAGCTAAATTTCAGTTAACAGATATTGTTCTAATAGTTCATACAGTCTCACAATTTCCCATTACATTGCTAATATTAACATATATTAAAACACTAAGTATCCACTTTGGTTTATTTCCAAATTACAGATCATTATTTTGGAAGGTTGTGGAACCTGCTATTTTTCTTGAAGAAACCTATGTCGCAACAGGTTTAGTACCCAAAATGATATATTAGGGTATCAGTTCAATAAATTTTCCTCAAATTGCACAGAATTTAGTGATGTGTCTTGACTTACAAATCACTTTTGCTGCTGCTTTTAACTTCAGTCAATCTACAGGTCACTTTGGGGATAATTAGGAAACTAGCAAATGTGCAACACAAATGCATTATTCAGGAGCATTCTTTTTTTTCTAGTCATTATTTATGCATTTAAATGCAGATTAGCACATACAGTAATTCTTACTCAAAGAACTGAAAAACTGTCTTCGTTATCGGTTGCATCTTGCCTATTATGCCTCAGACAATGATGCTGACTTGTCTGAGGATTTGGAAGTTCTATTGACTAAACAGCAACAAGTGCCTTCACTTCATGCAGTGGCTCAAAACAAGGGTAAGCTTTGCCTTTGCAGGTAATGTGAGACCATCTAATACTCTAGGGCATAAAGCAGTTCTTTTCATTAGTAAGATGAGGCTCAGAACCTACCAACAATTAATTCCCACTCCTGCCTAATGTTTTGGATAAAAGTTCTTGTGGGAAAGGTTATATATACAGTTTTTTACTAGAGCTCATCAGTAAGTTGTAGGAGACTGCGAGTTTTTTTTGTCACCATTTATCTGCCCCTAAGGGGTCGTGGTGTCCTAGTGGGTAGAGCACTGGGCTACTGACTGGTGGGTCCCGGGTTCAAATCCTGGCAAGAGCCTCCTTGGACACCCCCATCTAAAATCCTCGCGATTCGATTTTCTGCATGTCAGAACTCTTTAGGAAATTGCAGATGGCCCAGGGAAAGGAACTGGCCCCCCTACCCTGAATGTGTGAATTTCACATGCCATTGGCTTAGTATGGGGTGAGCTCTACTCTTCACCCATCAAAACCAACCTTAGGGTTGAATCACTGCATGAGTGAGTTAATTAATCTGCCTGTAATGATTTGTCCTCCTGTGAGAATTTTTGAGTTCAGTGAGAGCTATAAGAGCAATGTGGATCAGCAAAATCTCAGGTTTTGGGATGGAATGGTTTATGCATTGTTTTACCCCCATATAATGGCTTAACAAACCCAGGAGGGCCACTGTATTTTAAATATCCATGCTAATATAATTAAACATATTTACCGGTATGTTCCCAGTTCTCCCATTTTCACGCATTGTGGGCAAAAGTAGGATCCCATGGCACACTTTAACATCATCTCTTCCTCTTTCATTATATGTAATCTCATCATGTGTGTTCCTACTGTTCGAGTGTGACCCTGGGTTTATCAATGCCAGTATCTCTTTCATTATATGCTGCAGAGTGCATGATTCATGTTGTCATTCACATGATTCAGTTCCTCTGCTACTTAAATTAATGACTATTAGATTGTAATCAGTCCTTAATTTTTTCACACTCCCAATTTATAGTATCTCAGTTCAGGGTGTTTGCATTATATATCCAGGTTACATCGACAGCTGATTGTTTTACTTTCCATGGCCTCCCAAATTTATGATCTGTAATTTGGATAAACCCTGAATATCACTGAATATGGCTGTTACTGAATAAAGTGATCCTTAAAATTAAACTTTTAAGATATAGTAAAACATTAAAGTTAGTCTTAAGATATAATGGGACACTTCTTTCCTGGGTTTCACAGGTAAAACTATGTATTCAATGAAGTTCCAATGAATTGACATCATCTTCTAAGAACATGAAACAGTAGAACCACCTATTCTCATATGTTACAGCTAATTCATGTTGTTTGTCCTTCTTGATTTTCTTTTATGGATTAGGGTTAGTAGACATAGCACACAATATCTATAGGGTTTTGCAAAATGCTATTCTTAACCCAATGACTATGAGAGTTTCATTATTAATTTTATTAGTCAATAATCTGGTGATGTGATGATTGAGTGTTGTATAGTCTGAACAGAAAGACAAATCATGCAATAGTGCTACTGATCAGCTATGAAAATGCTTTGATTGGAAAATCCAAATGAAACATTCTATTTGTGCAAAAGTAAGTGTCCTGTTGATTACGAAAGTTACAAAGATACATGCAGAGGTCTTAAAAATTAGTTTTACTAAATTTGTGCACTAAGTTCATTTCTCACTCATTAACAATGTTACAGGTAGTCAATATTCCTTGTTTTCAACTGGTAGTGACTTCAATACCTCCATACTTCAACCTATGAACTTATAACTAAGAATTAAATAATGAGTTGAAACCATTGCTAGTTAATTACCAGGTTGATAACCATCCTCATAGAAACCTGTTGGTCCTCTGGGTGGTTGAATCTTGTCTTGGTAAAAGATATTTTGCTGATTTATCTTGTCGTAAACACTGAAGTTGCAAACTCTCTTACACATGAATCATCAATTTCCATGGAAGAAATTCAGCATGTAGCTTCGTAGACCATCAATGAACTGTAGATTCTGTGGTTCACAGCGAATACTTGAATGTCCAAAAAGAAGTAATTCATTGTATTTATATATCAATATGTACTCCAGTTGTCATAAATATATTCTTGTTCATATACCTGATTTTCACATATTTGCTATAAATTATTGCTAGAATGGTTAGATTATGGTAAAATAATTTTGAAAGAAGAGAGAAATTCAAAAAACAAAGGAAAATTTCTCAGGAATAAGTCACTCTTACAAAATGTCTTTATGAACTGCCAATTTTTTGTTCCCTTAGATTCTGTAATACTGAAATTCTCCTGTCCTACTACCTAATAATGAGCTTAGTATGAGATGATAATTGAAACAAATTTCCTTTCAGAGAGCGTTACCATAAGATTTTCCATAGCCGCAGTAGAAAGAGTTAGGCAGGGAAATGGAATTTTTCATTTCATGCCTGAGTTGCTAATGTTGTTAATCATACTGAGAGGATATACAGTAAAACCCCGAATTTACACTTTTCCAGGGACCACAAGATAAAAGTGTAAAGTGCAGGAAAATGCAAATAGCAGGAAAAAAGACAATTTTCAGTTTTACATGCATACCTTAACAATATAGAGTAAATAATTAATTAATAAACACTGATAAACTGAATTAGAGCAATATTATTAATTATTTCTTAAAGTATAGAGCTGTACTGATTTAATGGGGTCGTTTACCAAATTTTTTATATTGCCGAATATGATAGAGTTTGTAAAGTAAGAAGACCCGTATATTTCCGTTTTTTGATCCGTCAATTATTTCTCGAGTTATCGGAGTCGAAAAACCTATATTTTTAACCCTCTCGGAAAAGTGGGTGTGGTGCAACCTCTGACCTTAATTGACTTCTTCCAATCACAATTGAGCTACTTCGCCTTATCGCAAAGGGGGAGACACAGCTGACTCTGCCCATCGGAGCTGTTACGACAGCATCTGTGTGAGTAGACCTTCCGAGAATCCCCCCCCACTCCCTCCCCTTACCATAAGAGCAGTCAAGGACGGGAGGAAAATGACGTCAATGTTATCAGAGCAGCTTTTTCGGAGGGCGTCACCTTTTGCTTATTTTAAATTTTGATTTATGAATGAATGGTTGTGGCTATAAGATTAATTTTTTCACTAAATTCCTTTTTTCGTTTCCATCTAATAATTTCGTGTACAAAATTGCGATTTCAGTTCGGAGTAAACACCCCCATTTGTACAATATATTTCTACCAATGTTTCAACCAACGCAACCAACCATTAGGAGGTGTCGAAAGTGGGGGACAGGTCGGGCCGAAGGCCCCCTTCAGAATTTTACCCGGGCCCTTGAGAAATGAGTAGTCTTCATTAATAAAATTTAAATTTCACTCGTTTCCAGCTTCTGACACATATGCTCTTTTAGCAAAATTCTAGTCTCTACCCCCTCCTATCCGCAAAAAAAATGCAAGGCCTTTTCTTAGGAGCCTGAGCCTTAGGTTCCCTTTTAGGTAAGTTAAGTAAACTTGGGTTCTTGGGGGAGTAAACTTGGGTTCTTGGGAACCCAAGTTTACTCCCCCCTCCCCAGCGAAAATAGTTCCGACGCCCCTGAAACCATTGGTCATGTTGTTAAATCCATAATTCCCAAACTTATACAATGTGCAATGGCTTTTCTCTATTAACGAAGCCATTCACGGCGATATTTCACGATCTAGATCTTAAAAAACACTTTAAGTTGGTATTCCTTCATACCATGATTTCTTGACATTTTCTTTTTTTCGACAGACATCTGCACTAGCTAGCATGTTTCTTAATCACATCTCTATTTTTCATAATTGCAACCATCGTAGAGAACATTAATCTTAGATATTTCGCTACATCAGTGTGAGTTGCATCATGAGGATCCAAAAGTTTTATTCATGCCTAAATTGAAAATATTCTAGTAGCTGTGAAGGCTTCCGCTGTAATTGGAAGATGACTCGAGGGTTTCCCGGTTTTTTTCTGCATTGGTTCATCCTACTGGATGACTTTCGCCGGCATTCCAGACAGCATCTTCAAATCTGAAGTATAAGAAATTTGACATAGAATATACTGTATTTACCCGATTCTAAGACGAGCCATTTTGAGCTCCCAATTGAAAATAAAATGACAAAATCACCAATAATTATGCTATTTGTCTTATATTTATCAGTCCTCTACATTACTTGCACTAATTTTGGAAAATGAAACATATACCTTTTTCAAATTCAAACAGAAAACATAACCAGAAAACACATAACTTAAACAAACTTTGTCCTGAGCAACAGAAATTGTAGATACTTTCCTTATACATTTTTGCCTTTTAGCGTACCACAGGATAACTTTTGTGAAAGAACTGTTTCGGCTTAAAAACATTCAATTTAAGAGAAAAATAAGGAAAAGCATTTACAAAACATTCAAACTTTTGGAAAATTAAAAATATACATACTGCTTTTATACACAGAAATATATAACTTACAAAATAATTCTGAGTAACAAAAAAATCAGATACTTTCCTTCTTCATAATTGGCCTCTAGCATGAAATATAACAGAATAACTTTTGCAATAGAAACATTCAGACTTAAAAACATTCCATATAAGAAAAGAAAAAATAAAGAAAACAACAACATTGAATGTACTGACTTCTGGAAAAGGAAAAATATACTTTTCTCATTTTAAAATAGACACAAATAATAAAACGTTAACAACCTTTTCTGCACATAATTACATGAAAACATAAAAATAGAGACTTTTCTTAAGAGCTTTATATAAATAGATATTAATCACCAGCAAAATCACTTTCCCACATGATGTCATCTTCACTGACATCCAGAGCATTGGACAAACAGCACATCTTGAACCCCTTTACTATTGTGTTTGGATTTATTTGTAGCCACGATGTCTTAATCCACTGTCTGAGGAGTTTAACTTCAGGTTTCCTCAGTTATCCTGTTGCTGTTAAATTATGAGTGCCACTCTGCAACCACTCAGAATACTAAGTCTTTATATTATGCATAAAATACTTATTGACAGCAACATCCAGTAGCTACTTGCAATTGTTATGTCATTCCTCTTTTTGGGTTTCTTCCTCGTTGGTTTATCCACAGGGATGAACCAACGAGGAAGAAACCCGAAAATCCTCAAGTTATTTGAAAATATTGTAATTCCCATTTCCAAGTACAATAAAATTTACGTCCTGGAGAATTTAAGGATAACATAAACAATACATGAGAATATTGAGCTACCTCGCTGGTCAGCCAGCGCAAGCAGTTATCAAACTTCAAAAATTTCTCAACAAAATAAATTTATTTATTCATGCAATAAAACAGGTTTCAATAAGTTTTGTTTTGTAGTAACATGTAAGAAAACTGCTGAATAAAATGTAACTGAATGCAGTGTGATGGTCTGACAAATGATCCCCCATCATCGTCCACCACTTAACTTCATGTATTTTTAACATTACATAATGTCTGGGTAAACATTCATTTTCATTCTTCACAATATGAACTTTGGTAAATATTTGGTAAAAATTGGAGTTTAAATATACTCCCGCAGGTGTTCCTAAATAATAAATTGCGTCCTATACGCGTTCATTTCATAGTACGAATCTTTTCCCGGCAAAAGGATCAGGAGAGTAAATATTTCATCTTTCTGTCACTAGTGGCGCCATGTACTGCCCCACTACGCCGCTTAGTTCAAATTCTTTCGTAAAACGGAGCATTTTACTGTTCTCTCTCGTGTTTTTGAAGTTTATATGCACGAAACAAGGTAAAAAGGGGATTTACATAGACTGGTGTATATGGCTAAATCTAATGAAAGGGAACTTTGTTTTTTTTCATCTATCACATTCTAACCTGCGTATAATGCAAACAGCGGGAAAAAGGAAAAATTGTGGTGTAAATACAGGGTTTTAGATACGCTGGAGTTTTTGTAAATTGGATGGTACCCGATAAAAACATTGTTAATTGCGGGAAAATCTAAATTTCAATAACGTAAATATGAGGTTTTACTGTGATTGGAAATTTTCTGCTAAATGTTTTTGATACTTTCAAGGTAATCCTCTAGTCATTAGGGAAGTAGAAGCTGAATAGTCCATATGTGTACATAGTTCATCTAAATCTCTTATGTCGTGTCATCAGTAAGAAAAAAAACTTTTTCTTGTTATCAACGGAGGTCAAAATTTTGTATCCAGCAAAGTCATTTTGAAATAAACCTCCCCCATAATTCGTAACATTCAAATCCTACGTTTATCATCTGGAGATTTTTAAGGTGGCACCAACTATGACTGGTGGTGATTTTATCTGCACATTTTCAAGAGGCTTTTAAGTACATAAGAATGTGTATGAGAAAGGATATTAGAGTTGGTGTAAGTATTCATCGTCAATCCTAAGATTAATTTGATGCAGCTCTCTCCACATGATTCTATGGCTAACCTCTTCATATGGACACAATGTATTTTCTGGCCCTTAGGATTCACTGGCCCATGAGACACTGTGATTTTCAGGCTAAAATTTGGAGGAAGAAATAAGAAGTCAATAGTTGCAAATGTTAACAATTTATTGGAAGACAAAGGAACAGTTAATTTAGAAAATATCACTTATGTTATAACCAGCAGTGTAATCTGTAATATATCGATAGAAACTAATTTAATCCAAGAAATAAATGTTGCGGAGTGCACCTTTAGGTTACTGCTCGATATGGTGTCTGGTGAAAGTAGATAAATGGGAACCAATTACCATCATCATCACAAGTCATTAATCCTAAAATTGGTTCACACATCTCACTCATTTCTCTTATCAGTCAATTTCTTCTTTCTTACATTAGTTTTCTCTTTAAAATCCTTCACTATTTCCCCCATATATTTCATAAGAGGCCTACCTTTTCTATTATTCCTGCTATGATTCCCTCCAAGACACTTCATCAGACCATGTCTTAAGGTGTGGGCGATTAGATTGTCCCATCATCTTTAAAGTTTTCATCAGATTTCTCTTTTCTTCCACTTTTCTAAGGTCTTCTTCATTAGTTACTTGGTCAATCCATTTTATCTTCATAATTCTTCTATAGCAACACATTTAAAATGTTTTCAGTGTTGACCTCTCTACTGCTGTTATATCCGTGGCTCACTCCCATGAAGAAGCACTCTCCAATTGTAAGTTTTGATCAAGTGTTTCCTTTCTTCTATGCTTATATTTCCAGCTGTACGTAAATACTTTTTTGGTAGAATTCCCTCTTCATCTGGGCTATTTGTACGATTATTTCTATCATACTTCTTACATCTTTGGTTACTCAACTTCTCAAATAGTAATACACTTTTGCCTCTTCAAGTTTCTGTTTCCCAAGTTTCAATTCATGCTTTCCAATTTTAACATTGGTCTTTAACAATGTTATAGTAGCACGGAAAAAATCTTTATCTCATTTCGTGACCCGAGTTACACAACCTCTCCTTGTCAGTTTCTACCATACTTATACATTCCATTCACGATCACTAAGCCGCAAAATTTCAAAATCTCTGATCTGGATCCGAATTTATACTGTCTTCGGATATGATTTCAGTAGCCAATGAAATGAAAGATCCGTGGATCTTTGGATCCGACCCGACCATCCCTAATTTTTGAGTGGTACATTTGTAAATCTAATTTATTCAGCTAAGGTATAATAAAGTGAGTATTCAGATTTAACGGTTTGAAATTGAAGATGATAAAATTTTCGATGCAATGACTGAAAGAAATAATTAAACTGTGAACTTCGCTCAGTGCTCTAGTTCTCGTTGTCTGCCTGATTCCCGTGAATGTAGGCTACCCGCGTGACATTATGTTGTCAGTAGCCAGGGTAATGGGATAAAGTCGTATTTCTTTATTTTGCTTCTAGTTGCACGGAAACATTTTCATCTAATTCCGTGACCTGAGTTACACATCCTCTTCTTGCCAATATCTACTGCACCTACATTCTATTTACAGTGTGCTTCGATCGCTAAGCCTTGAAAATTTATAATCTACAACCCGGATCCGATTTTACTCCGTGTCTTTGGATCCGAATCCAGAACCAAAAAGAATTAAAGATCCATGGATCTTTGGATCCAATGGATCCAATCTGACCATCACTACTCAGAACCCTTGGTGACCCTGATGAAATTTATTTTCTGCAATCTTACCATAGAGTGAGCATCATTTAATGCTTATTTTATAATTTTTCTGAACTCAGTTTTAAAGTTAAGATTTTCATATTAACTTTGTATTATGTTTATTTCTCGTATCTTTTTGTGGTTACTCATGTTTTTGTAATTCTTTAATTATCAAGGATATAGAGTGTATCTTTAGTAAGAGTGTATCTTTAGTAGAGCTAACTGGTGGCAAGTATGGTAGCTTTCAGTGATGAATCTCAGTGAAGCTGATGTGTATGTTTTATTTTTTAGGTCACTACATTTGACATTTAATAAATGAAATGGTTCATGAAAAACAAGTATGATGTACGTATCCATGCTTGTGTCCTGCACAAAGTGCTTCTCTGATATTGTTTTTAATGCATTTTAATCATAACTGATTGTGAGTTACCTGGTGAATTGTAAATCTTTAAAATACTTCTCATTCAATAGAATTATTCCCGTACCAATACATTATGCATGAAAGCATATTGTTTACTAAACTAATGTAATTTTTGGCTGGTAATCACACCAACCCTTTGAGGTTGCACTATGTGTAATCTTGAAAATTCAAATACCAAAGACTTATTTAAAGTTTTAAATTACTGTAAGCCTTGTTTCAACCTAACGGAAAATGTACCTGAAACATTTAAAGCTTAGGAATGTAAGAAAGCACTAAATGGATATTCTGGGACATAAAAGTTGGTGATTGTGTCATTTACTTTGACTTAATTCACTTAAGAGAAGAAACTGCATATGGGTATTAAATCATGCAAATCATTACCGTATTTACTCGTGTAAGCCGCGCCCTCATGTATCCCGCGCACCCCTATTTTTGGGCAGGTTCGTGAGGAAAAAATTATTTCTATCGAAAAAAAATTTTTTCCCTTGAGTCTGCATCATTTTGTCATAACATGAATGCACGTTCTTTAATAGAAATGCTGAGCCTAAATTACGTGTATGTCTTTCTCATTAATTGATTGAATTACGTGTTATTATCGTCACGATCGTCATCAATGCACGGCCTCTTTTACTGTGCATCTGTTTCTCGTAGCATCTCACAGTAATCACAGTTTCATACGGTCACATCATCCAGCTATAAAAACGGCATTTGTTCAAAAGAACATCCAACTGAAATAATTGAAAATATATACAATTTCAACCCGTGATTACTCTATTATTACGGAAATCGTTGGCATATCAACAAAAAAAGGCCAAACGCCATCTGTACCTGACAGCGGTGATCTCGTCTGCTCTCTGCGTAGTAGCTGTGGACTGGGACGATTTAACAACACCGGAAAGTCTTGGGAACACACGGAAAAAACTAAGCTCAATGTAATAAAATTATAATTCTTATAAAACTAAAGAAAAACACATTCCCAGAAATATAATCATAAATCACTAATGAATATTCATATCGTAACAGTTCTCATTCTTAGTTTTCGTCACTGCTAGATTCAGATGCACCATATATTTCCTTCATGGAGCTCAATTTCCTATTTTTTCGGCATCCTTTATATTATGTAGCTTTATACTCACAGGAAACTATCGAAATTTCACATCAGAATTCATTTTAGGGTGATAATAGCAAATTATTTTAAAATGCTAAATGATCGATTCGAACGCGTTTACTACTCTCACGCTTGGAGCGGATAGCACGGATAGTAAGAAGGTATATTCTCTGACCATACGACTATTGCCACCACGTAACAAATTTTTTGTCGTGTCTTTGCAATGTAGCTTTAATGTGTACGCAAAAGGAGCTATCTATTTCGTAAAAATGTTGCTACAGATACGTGATACCGAAACAAACTCCGCTTACGATTTTGAAAAAACATAAAACTCCTTGCGGCAGCTTACAGGATACAGTATATTTAAATACATATCAGTGCTACAATGTGTTGTCCTACTTACGATCTATACACGATAAATCTATTGCTTTGACAAATGGTGTTTCTGATCTAGCGTTTCTTCCAGTACCGTTGTACGCTCAGGCTTTGTTAAACGTGGATTTTTATTTTTCATTGCATACTTCAAAATTTCAGAATACTTTACAATGTATGATTTACTACTAAACCATGCTGCGAAGACTAGTATACCACTACTAGTAGACAGAATGCGAAACTTAGGAGAGTAAACAACAGGAATCTGAGGAAAAATGTTTCGCGGCTAACACGAAATCTGGAGGATTCGTGTAAGCCATTTCTTCCACCCCCATTTTGTCTCCGGCGTTTCGGGAAAAAAGGTGCGCGGCTTACACGCGTAAATACGGTATATTTCACTAAAATGTATAGTTTCCACACATTTTCTAAGTACATGCATCATAAGTTTAGTCATGAAGATCAAATGTGGTATTAACTTTTGGACCCTGGTCATGCCGGGGCCATTACATTTGCTATAGATATTATACTGTGCATGTTGCCTAAATATATTAAATGGAAATAATAATAATTCCTAGTAATTATCCACTACATCAGTTAAAATTTTTGTTGCCTTATTGATATGATGATTGAGAGGAAAATATTTTCATAGATGGTAGCTTGAAAATTTTTGTCAAAATATGTTCAATTTGATTTTAATTTCTGTTTTATAATACAAGTATATAAGTATAACTTATATGGTAGGCATTAGAGCCATGAAAATTGTTTTTCTATGAGTTCCTAATTGCATAGTATCTGTGCCTATTGATCATTTTCCGTAACTTTCTTCTTGATTATTGAGTTTAGGTACCTACCAATTATTTTAGTGATTCTTTATTTAATCAATCTAAAATGTGTGCATAATGTATGAGCAAGTGATTCTAAATAAGCTAGCTATGCTGTTATCTTTGTGTTTTGTTTTAATTTGTACCTGTTGATGTAGCAGCCTCGTATCTGACTTGTTATCTATGGTAATATAACGAGTGTATTTCCATAATTATAATTCTTTTAATGGGGATAATTAATTAAATTTGGCCCAATTAGAGATTTGTAAATGTTGATTCAATGGCTATATCATATGGAGAGTTGTCAGTGATTGTGTGAATTAATTACTTCAATTAATCATTTTTTTTAAAGTTATTTTTGTTAGTGCTCTTCATTTAATGATTGTAGATGATATCACTGATTATACTAATATTGGATACTCTGTCTTGGTGTTTAGAAATGCAGTATTTGGTATATCCTCTTATCACTGCGATAAAAGTTTTATGTGACCAGGGTGTGTATGCACCAAAGGAAAATAGCATTATTTTAAGTTTATTTTTATGCTTAAATTGCTCAGAATCTATGGTCATAAAATGTGTAATGATGAATTTTAGCATATTACTTTGTATTATATGTAATGAAATGTCCTTACAGATTTTTGCTGTGCATTGGTGTACAACTCTTAAAATTGTTGATTGCCATTTCTATTAAAATTGTAGGTGCTCGTATTTGACTTTACTTTGAATGTCAAAATGCCTTTTAATTAGAAAAACAGGCTGCCAAAAATTTTTCTGCTGATATTTATTGTTTTTCCTGTTACTAAATATTTAATTCTGTGTAAAAGAGACAAAACTATAGTAACTGCCATTACCATGTATCAGAAGAATCTTAGGTATAGATTTCACGATTGAAACATTCTTGTCAAATAGATTTAGAGATGAATACTCAAAAGAAAGTCGTTTTTAGGGTTGATATCTTTGTTCATTCTGGGCAATTTAGCGAATGCACCACATTCTTCCAATTAGCTTTTGTTGTGTGTAGTTATTACTCTTTTTTTCTCATAATATTGCTCTAGATCAAGACTAATCTGTGAAAGACATAAATATTTTCTGTATTTTAATAAATTTCAGGAATTACCGTTCTCTGACTGAAAAATATTCTGAATACCCAGTTATATAAGTGAGTGGAAGTAGCCTATGGCACAATGTTAGGACCGTTTCTATGGGTCCATGGGTTTGTGCTAATTATTGATTTTAATCTTTCCGATATCCTTTTTTTTAATTTACAGAGCCATTTGAGTCATATATCTTAATCCTTGTGATTAGTCATAAAATTTTTAGATGTTTCCACTTGAGAACAAAATTAATTTATCTTGAGAGCATAGTGTTTTTTTCTAGTGTTAATCCCAGAGTCAAAGCACCAGCCTTAGGTAGTGCACTTAGGTTAGTTGAAGTTAGTTATCGTTAAAAATAATTTATATGCATATCAGAAAATTTTCCATCCCTCATTTTTTTAACATGTGGCTTTCATTGGTATATTGTATTCTGGTTCACTATTAATGATGCTTGTATGCATTAATGGGTTTGTTTTAATGCTTTTGATGTATCTCAGAAAGGAGAGCTATAAATGAAAAATGAGTTTTTCGTTCATTTATTAAAGATGAAGTCAAAGAATCATTTATATTTAAAACTTATTTAGACCTTCAGATGCTCCTTTGATGCCCTCTTATTCTCAATTCACGCTTGCAGCTCAGATTTAGATGTTGAAATGATTCATGGAACTGTGCTGCATTCCATGTTAAATTTTATGATTCTATCTATAAAATATTGATTGATGAATCATGTAGTTTCAATTTTAACTTTTGATTTTGTCTCATGGTATGTGTACTTCTTTTCCTGTTTCTACAAATTGAAGCTTGTGCAGCTGATTTCGTCATTTTTGTACATTTTGACCTATATAAAGTAAATGATGTAGAGAATTTGAGCTTAGACTATCTGAATCTGATGTATCTGAAAGCACCCTTGTATTGCTAAAAGTAGACTTTTTCTGATGCGATTTGTTTTGTTATAGCGTCTTGCATCTGGGAAGTGGTGGCACAAGGTAATGTATCATTCACTGATGGGTGCTTTTGGACTAACATTAGGGTAACTATAGGATAAAGGATTTATTTTTTCTAATAAAGTGTCTCCTTAACACTGAAACATCAGAGAGCCTATGTGTGCATGACTAGAAGAAAGTCTTTAGTGTGTGCTTCATTGCTTCTTTAAAAATGTGCGCATCATTTTATTTTATGATATTAAAGCAGAATTCCTTTTATGCACGCATTTAATTTCCTTTTCATGCAAGATTGTATTCATTGTTTCCCATCCCTCTTACCATCCTTCCTTTAATGATATTAACATTTTATATGAAGCAGTGTGGGGATGGCATTTATTAACAGTAAGATCAATTGATATCTGGCTTTTTAACCTGGGGTCAAAATTTTTGCAATTGTGTCTGCTATTTTTCAATGATAATTTGATTATTTCACAATTACAATAGCAAAATTCACCTGGAAATGCCATATTTGTGAGTTGTCTAGCGAACTATGTATTTCCACGTTTTCATAATCACTATCTGTGTAAAAAAATTTCCAAGAACCAATACTTATCAAAGAAAACAGTAAAATTTTTGTACCTTCTTATGGCTCTAGTGTTTCGTGCAGGTGAAAAAGAGTTTCTAATAGAATAAAAGTAAATATTTGATGTTAGTCCATAAAAATTACCAAATGCAATAACCATGATACTAAGGAGTGCTCATTAGTGTAGGATTTTCCATACACCCATTTCCTTTTAATTCCTTCCATAAATGGTTAAATCTTGGCATTTGTTCTGTTTCAGTTGTCTGTCACTAATTTTGCCATTTGTGTAGTTCTTATTATGCAGTTTTGGCTTTGCAGTTTTCTACTATCTGTAGCTCAGAACTCCCATAGCTCAATATGGTGGATTAAGCCGTCTGCCATTGTTATAATATATTATTTGTTCATTAAGCATTGTGAATAGATTTTATGTGAAATGGAAGCAGAACTATTTCAGATAGTTGACTGATGACTTATGACTTCTGGTGTATCAATATGTTCTGGTGGAGGAGTTTACTTCTAATTAAAGGTCTGATTGATGCAAATGAATATCAGAGGTAATGGAATTTTTAAGTATGTGAAAATCTCTGGAGAATATATTTTAAAGAAACTTTATTTGTTTTTGAAGTCCTTGAGGTCCCTCCCTTTGACACAAGCTGATAATCTGCCTAATAATTCCTTGCCTGGGTCAAGCACAGACTTCACTCACACACCCAGTAGTAGGCCGTTCACTCAGAGTCAACTGTAAAGGCTGCTTTACATGATACAATTTTTTTTACAATTTCTTGTACAAACGCTTGTATGAGAAAATTGTACCATGTAAAGTGGCAAATTGTGTGAACACTTGTGCGAATGTCTGAATGACTGTATGGAAAATAGAACATTTTCTTATTCTATTCAGACAAACATACAATTTCGTTCAGTTTATACAAGCGTTTGTACACATTCAGCCCTTTGTGTTGATTTGGTTTTCTAAAATGGGAAACTTCTCTTTTGGGTTTCAATATGTAGTGAACTGAAAAGGCCAGGAAAAAATTGTTTTGCTATCATAGTGCTGCAAAAGTTTTAACCCATCATTTTTCTTGATTTTTTACTCACCATTATTCATAATATTCCATAATGAATTCAATATATTTCAAACTGAGAATGGTCCTTGATTTGATGGCTACAGTTCTCATTGATATCCATGCAGAAGGATATTAGCATGGAGAATGCAATGTCTAAGCTTTGAATGTTAAGACTATTTGCTGCTTACCAAGTTCTTCACCACAGCTATATCCAACCCTACACCCTACTACATCATCGAATCCTTTGCTAGGTGAGCCGATGCTGCTTTTCTGTAACACATGTCCAATACAGATGTTTCTGAATCCATGGTTGAACATCAGTTGGAGGACTGGTTGTAATTGCTTTGATCCAGGCTCTTTCAGCTAGGAGCATCGGTGCTCAGTTGAAAGAATCCACCAAGAACTGAACTGCAAGATCAATTTGCCATCCCTATCACATAAAATCATAATACATGGGGAGCTGACTTCTGGTCAAAATATTATGATAAAAATGGGTTGCTTGAAATAATATGTATTTAGTTTTTTAATAGCATGATTAAAATGCCTAAATCAGAGACCCAATCAATAGGCATATTCAATTTCAAACCAAAGTAGATAGAATAATCATTTGAGCACAACCTGATGCCTCCTTAATAAAGGTAAATCTCGTGAATAATTAGATTTTGTGAGTGAAATGTGCCAAAAAATTGGCATATTTTTATAGCATTTTCTCATTCGTTTGATCATCAATTAGCTTTATTTTATGTTCTACTGATATTATTCTGGGTTTATCTTCACAAATGGATGTAGAATAACTCAGTACAGAACCGCCATATAAATAGATCAGTGAAAAATTTAGTAGAATACATTGAAGTGTCCCCAAATAACTTAAAATATCTCTAAAAGACTTATGGTGCTCATTTCTTTCTTTTCCCCATCTTCATTTATATTTTTATCCCGTTATCTCTCATATTAAACAAATGCACTGTTCACACCTTTGATGATATCTTTCTCCATTCCTTTGATATCGTCAGTCAATCCTAGGATCTGACTATATCTACTGAGAAAAATTAAACACACAAATTGATCAGAATACTCCATGAATCTTTAATCCATTGATAAAAAAGTCACTTCATTGGTATTTTATCAGCTACTGTTAGTAGAATAAGAACAGATACAAAATTTAAAGCACGATGTCAAAAAAATTAAGAATAGTTGATTAGTTCACCTTGTGTGTCATTATTATGAAAAATTATTAAGCCATCAACTGCCTCTGAGACTGTGGTAGAACTTCAAATTAAGTAATTTCCTATTTTTTAACCTGACTTTCCAATAAGTCTGTTTGGTGTAATGAAGCTACCCCTGGTGTACAATGTATTTGGTTTTGGAACAAACCTATATTTCATTTCTAGCTGGATGGGATTGATGCCCACATCAACCATAGTACCCTTTTTAGGCCATGAGCTGTTCAGAGGATCTTCCTGTGTTGTGCTTCTTTTGCTTATTTCAGTTTTCTTTTTCATTTGGCCTTTTGATAACTGTCCTCAGAATTTTTTTTTGTGATTGGTGTATTGGAAAGGTGAGTGCTTATTGCATGCTCATGCTTACCTTAGATGCTGACTGTTTCTTTAAAAGCAGAGTAGTTTGTCTTTTCACTTATGGGATGACCAAGATATGCTTCCTAAATAAAATGCTGAGTCTTATGTTTATCACTGGCACATACTTTGGAGAATGGATCTTCTAAAAAGGTGATCTTATAAATAAATTGTGGCACACTAAATTAAAGTGTGAACTTTGTGATAAAATTATTTATTACAATGTTTTGTAATACTTCTATAGATTGATTTTCAATCGCCTTTTTACCCGTGCTTTCTATTAGAGGTGAATTTTAATACACCTCATAGTATACAACAGATTTCCTTCTTTTAGTGATAATTAAATTAGGTGTAGAGTAGTGGAAATTATTGTTACCTAATATTCATCTTAAAAAGTTTGTCTTGAAATTTTGGAATTATTAACTCTGATTTATTATAAAGTGAATGTATAATGAATTATAGAATCTAAGAAAGCTCTTCCATTAATTATGAACATTTGCAAATTAAAATATTCAAAATGTTAATTTATTTGCCAATCAATCAGCAGTTCTTAATGAAATAGCTACTAATCCTTTCTTCAAATAAAATGTGCCGTCTTTAATCTGAGCTTTAAATTCATTGTTAAAAGGCTTGGCTTCTGGCTTGAAGACTGAGTGAACTAGGTGGTGTTGTCCTTTTTTGCGATTAGTCGGCATTGGTGTGAGTTTGAAGGTGTAATCTCAATAAAGGGGCATGTGAGTGGAGATTTGCATGTTTGGTTTTGATTTTTGTGTTGGTGTAAATTGAACGCTGAAGTCCTACAATGTATAATAACTTTTAATTGCCATCTTAAGATAAATCCTTCATTGTCGAGTATAGCCCTTTTATTCAAGCATGTAGTTTTCAAGCCAAATACTGGACAATTGTAGGAGCTCCCATAATGTAGGAAAATTAAGGCACACATTTGCATTCTTAAAGCAGTGAGCATAGATGAGGACAAGCTGCAGTATCCTGGAATTATTATATTCTGAATCGTCTCAAATAATAGTAACTCTTGTTCATATTTATATTTATTTCATGGATTTTGAGGGCTTGGTAAAATATCGGAGAAAAATTATTTTACCAGTGTACTGTCCCTCAACTCTTCTGATGGCCACAGGAATTTGTTACCCAAATCGTAGGCTTTTAATCCTATAATCTGGAGGATATTCTTAGAAATGTTAGTCTCTAATTTGATCTCTGTAGCACAAAAATAGTTCTTTATCTACAGTTCTTGGTGGACTCAAGTGATTTTGATTGTAACCTAAGGCTGATGCAATAATGAAGGAAAGTGAATTTTAAAATAATATGGTGGAGTGCATTTTTACTACTTATCAGTTGAACTCTTTTGTCATTGCCCTTTAAAACTTAAATTTTATATTCTTTAAACATTTTGTAGCTTCTCTGCAGATACAGAGAGAGAAATTTTCATGCATCATAGATCTGAGAAGTCTGTAAATGATTTACCATTTATTAGTTTTCCTCGTTAAACTAGTTTTCTATGAAAATTCAGTTCAATTAAATGTTGCAAAAAATTTCGTTATCACCTCAGTGAATCTGATTGAGAGAAGTCCCTAGTTACTGGGTAAATCTGATACTATGAATCTTGAAAATGGGATAAATTTAGGCATTGGTCTGCTAGAGTTGTAAATGGTGGCAGAAGAATCAAAATTATATAGATATACCCAGAGTGGAATTTGTTGGAATTATTCTAATAATATGAATAAACATTCACGAAATCTTTTCTATTTGAGCTTCTCAAAGCCATGGATGGCTTGAACATGAGTGGCTATTTCACTGACTGTGTTAATATCTTTCACCGGTCTATTTCTTCTTTCAGTCACCAGAAAATTTTTATAGTAATACATATTTCAAATCTTAGCTTTAAGAGTTTAATGAAAAGAGTTTGTGGTTAGAACATGCAGTCATATGTAATCCTGTAATGAATTCTTTATTTAACTTTGTCCTCTTTTTATTTGAAATTTGAGAAATTATAGTTTATTACATCTTTAGTGTATTTTTCAACTAGGAAAAGTAGGATGCAAATACACATTCTCTGCTACTAACTGTGGTAGTGTACTCCTATGAGTTATTTAGTCACCCCATACTTAAAAGCTTTGTTTTAGACCAAGCAGCTTATGATTCATTCCTGCCTACCATAGATATCAGTCTAGCACTCTGGCTCTTGGATAATTTGCATTTAAATTTATGTTCATGTGTTACTCCATTATCAGCTAGTCTCTAAAGTATAGAATCATCTTTATGTCAGGTACCTACACGTCTCCTAACTCCTGATTTCAATTCATATAGAAGAGTGAGTGACTGAGAAAGACGTAGCTAACTTTTAAGTCTTAGGTTACAATCCAATAATGTTTACTCTTGAAGTAAAATTGTTGTTTTTACTTTGATGATGTTCAGAACTATGCAAGTCACAGTATGTTGTTGTGGCTTGCACAGTTCACAATTTTATGCTGTGAATACTTTACTGGTGCAAGATTTCAGGGAAGAGTTTGTCTAGGTGGCTACTATCTGATTTGCAATGCAGGAAAACTTCTTTGCCAATCTTGGATACAATATCTCCATTTGGGGACATCTTTTGATTAATGGCTGATCCATGCCAGTTGTTAACGAACAGTGTGCTACTGAATTCTCCTGCAGTATTCCAAATACCAGAATCTAACATTTTTTTACAACTTCCATCAGCTGCGGCTACCTTGCGATTCAGCTTGCAAAGGTTCCAAACTATTTTTAAGTTACCAATAAGACAAGGATCAGGAACGTGCATCTCAGTACTACTTTAATTACCATCTTAATCAAAATACTATCACCAGGCTGTTAGTGATATATAATGACATATCCTGCTTATGCTATATGATGATTGTAGGATTGTAATTACGAGATGCTTTCATTTTATTTAAAAAATGAACTTTTTGAAGTACCTATGTATTCTTGTTTACATGGAATTATTATCTACATGTGTCAACTCGGAGTACAAAAAATCTTCGATTTGCTAAATTTGTACCAACCTGTCTTATTGAATAGTATACTAAGTAAAGGATTACTTGTAATTTAAATGCCAAAGTTGATAATAATAACCAAAGAAACGTTCACTTTCAAGTGAGATTGGTCTATATTACAAAATTACTCTGAATTCAGTCGATTTTTTTTCCAATCAATATGCTAACGTCACTCATATAAGCATAGTATTTGAATTCTTTTGGGTTTCCATTGAGCTGTAATTGACTCATCTCTCAGTTATACTCTCGATAATTATATTAGATATTCAATTTGACCCTGTATTGGTGCCTCACTAATCACTGCATATCTCTCCTTAAATGTGTTACTACAAAGCTGTTCATTATCATGACCTCCCTTAAATCCCAATTCCCCTTTATTTATGATTTTTGGGGACCTGTTAATGAATGTTCTGCATGGACAAGGCCATTTCTGAGAAATTAAAATTATAATTGTACATACCGAAACTACTTTTATGAGACAAATGTTGGTTTATTGCAGCTATTTTTCTTGTCTTTACCATCCCTATTAAGTTTTTGGGGAACTGGAGTTTTGTTTGTGCATTCCAACCCTTATCAGAAAGGAGGTGTCTGCATATTACAGCTCTACAACTTGTTCATTTACAAGAGATTTAATCCATGTTAATAGTATGATGTGAATATTGTTGCTTACTCCTGTATGAGGAGAAGCTTTTCGTGTAAATTAAAATCTTAAAAAAATATTTTTGCTAATATAGGGCACCCTGTTTTAATAGCTTTGGTGATATGAGATTGTACTTGTTTTTACAGTACTAATTGACTCAGCATGCTAATTATTTGTATTGGACTTATTGCTTTTTAAACGAATAATCTGAAAGCAGTGGCCATTCTACTGCTCCTTGTAACTTGTGTTTTCATTGCTCGTGGCTTTGTTGTTGTACCATTCCAAAATTAATCTTGTTTCTTCATTTGATTGTCAGTTAATCAATATGTGTCTTGAAGCTCTTACTATAGTATCACTAAAATTGTCTGTGGAATATTTAATCAGTGATTCATTGAAATTTATGTTAAAACATTGAATTTACCACGACTTTACTATTGTGGAATTATAGGTTTAAAATCTGATTTGATGTGTTAAAAGAAGATGTTGTATTTTGTTAGGCTTTCATTTTCACAGAAAAAATCTATTTCTGGCTGCATAAAAAGGTAGCATATGGAGTTATTAAAGTCATGTTAGGTTCACAGATCTTATTGTTGCATGATACAGCCGCATACGTTAAAATAAAATGCATCATTTTAGTTATTGAAGTGATATTTTTTGAAATAATTTTAAACTGATTTTGTATCTTCATGTGTGATTTAATGTGAAATCGTAATCAATTCTTTTATTGATAATTTTGATATTAATATCTACGTTAAAAATTATTTCTCTCCAAGTAACTCATATTCCAATCGTAATGCATTGTATGGAGACTGGTGTGAGGATAGTCCTTTTATTTTATTTGGTCGAGTTTGTTAGTTCATTAACCAGGTCGTCTTAATGATTGTTAGATGGTTCAATGCATAAGCAAAACTTTCTTTTTCAATAATTTGACTGTGTACCTCGTATATTTTATGCATATGATTACTCATATTATCCACTTTTACCTAACCCAAATTTAATTGTGTAAAAAACTTTGAATTCTTAATTACTAGTTCATATTGAGCATAATTCTCTCTGTATTTTGTTGGCGTTTTTTGGCCTTAAACTTTTACTTGAGTATTTGAGTTAATCCACTGAAATGTTAGAGTAATGTCAGTGTCCTAGTCCAGTCTAAAAAAAATATTAGAATACTGGGAACTAATTGATGGTGTAGGAACTGTTTTGAACAAAATTAGAAATTATGTGCATATTCTGTGGATCAATTAATACATTTGACTGTGGAAAGTACGTTCCTATGAAGATTTTTTTGGATCACTTGGAATACAATTTTCCGGCAAATTAATTTGTTTGATGGTTCTATTGGCTAAGATATATTATTTTCCAAATCAATTTGGCTGCAAAAACTACTTCCAGTTCAGTGGCAATTTTAAACGCTACTCACAGTATTTGAAATGCAACTTTTTTATCATCTACAAAATCAAGTTTTGATATTTCCAGGAGTTCTGAACCTAAAACCCTTAATTTTGTCAAAATTGCTTTTCTTTGTTTTCAACTACCTTCTTAAAAACTGTTTTAAAAATGATGGATTTATATACAGCCAAATGAGAGAACTAGAGGTGTTGATAATGTCTAAGTCAAGACTTGTGTTTTGGTTACAACCTGAAGGCACAAAGTTCACAGATATGTGGACTTGACACTCATAGCGAATAGAATTCATGGCGAACACGTAGAAATTATTGTCTATGTTAATATTATTGTTGGAAGAGGACCTTAGGAAATTTTTGGCCTCATGCTTTTGAGACTTGGAGGTGAAACTACATTTTTATGGGACTCTGACATTCATTTTAAGGTTAGCTCTCTTTGATATCATGATAAGTATAATTGTGTGATCAGTATCCCATACATGTAAATTAAAAGTATGTTCATGTTTATCAGAATTAGATGAATTTAGTTAACCTACCTGATGTTAATTTTTTCTTGCTTGGCACAGATTTGTTAGAAGCTTTTATCTTACTTCCCCTCTAAAGTTGTTTTCCAAGTGAATGATCATGTTGGTATCTGTGTTGCCTCTACCAGCATCTACTTCTTTCCTTACCTTTTCTCCAGTGCCTATGTAAATCCCTTGTCTCTTCATTCTGTTGGAGCCTTTTTAAGTGTGTTCACTCTTTTAAAGTATTGCAATACCCAAATTCCATTGACTTGATGTGCATACTGCAATGTCTCTCATTGTTGTCCTCTTTCAATTGATCCTTGCCATCTGACCACCCCTCCCAACCTCTGATCCCTGCTTCTTGGTGCATCAAAATACCTTCGGATTGGCTGTTGTAGCCAGGAGGATCTCCATACCACACGGTGCATCCAGGCGGTGGCGGAATCGGAGGTGTGGGTGTCAGTTCTGAGAGTGGCACAGGTGAAGGGTGGCTGGAGGGTGGATGGGGTGCTTTGGCACCCATACTGAAGCAGAATCGTTCCAACTCCTGGTCCGATTCTCTGGACGACATGCGATCAGCTGCTGCTGCCATTGTTGAGCACCGGGAGGGTGGTGGTCGTGCTACCCATAACCCAAGACTGACTGCGTTGCATCATGCTCAACATCAGATTTGGCAGAGTGGGGGAATGCTGACCAGCCGAGGGCAGTTCATATCAGGGTACAGGGATCGAAATATACTGTGAGTGTGGATTGAAGTTTTTCTTCAGTTTTTACTTTTTATGAATAAGGAGGCATCAGTCAAGATGTGGTGGAATTTAAATGTTTATGTATGAAATAAAAATACAATTTTCTTCAAAATAAATATTTAATTAACAACCATAGATTTGATGAACTAAATCATCTTCAGGTTAACAAAATATCAAGCAAGTGCCTTTTATGCACCCAGAATTGTAGCATTGAGGGAAGGAAGTAGTGTATTTTGTGGAAAATTGCTTTTTTTATTTTACCTCTATATATTTCTGCCGTACTTAATTTTGTTTGTGGCCAGGCAAAACTTCTAAATTAATCATATTTTCACTAGACCTGTGGCTCAGTTTTTCTGTTTTTTTTTAACGAGTTTTGTGGCATTCCCATAGCTCAGTTCTGTGGCTTTATTATTCTGTAATATAAACAACTTTCTGCATTAATTTACAAAAGCATTAAGTATCCACATCAGGAAGAAAATAATTAACACTTTATTGAAACACGGCAGTGATTTTAGCTAGTGAAACTTAAATGAAAGTGCAAATGTCTCAGTGAGATAATTAATCAAGAATGGGGAAGACAGAATAGGAAATTAGCATGGAATTATTTTCTACATGAAAAATAATGTCAAATTTTCTACTGTTGCCTCTGACAGTGATTTTCTTCTTACGGTCCCAAGTAGGAATTTGTGTTGGAAAAGAATAACACCCAGGAAAATAACAGAAAACTGCCACCCCTTTCAGTTGCACCTGTTAAAATTCTTTTAAATTATGTTTCAAAGCACACAAAGGTATTCCTGGTAAACTTATAATTAGGGTTGAGGCAGGGATTTGAAAATTCGGTCGAATCCTATCGAATCCTTGGATTCGAGATTACATCGAATCCAAGGTTAAAATATTCGATCGAATCCAAAGATTCGTCAAAATCAATGGATTAAAGATTTGAATACCAGTCATGCGAATTCTTTGTACTAGTGGCGGAGAACTGCAGTAAGTCCTCGACTTACACTTATCTGAGTAACACGGATCCGGAGTTACGCGGATGTTCAGTTAGGCCGGTGACATACATGCGTTTATCTGCGTTTCTGTTGCTGCGACAGATTGAACTGCATGACGACCCACGACTCATTGCCTAGTGCGCAAGAGTTGATTTCAAAGTACGGGTGTTCGTATCGCCAACCTTAATTTAAGACATTACATAATTCGATAGGTGATATTTGATCATCGTGATGGTGAAAAAGTCTGATGTGATCAGGCATCACCGTCTTTTTTCGGCGTAGTTTGACCTTCCCGCGTAAGTTGTTAATACTAGTTAATATAATATATTATATAATACTAGTTATAACGCGTAGTTAATTATATACTCCATAGATGACGCCTGTTGTCCATTACAGCAAAAGAAGAAGTTTTGGGTAATTATACTTATTTGAGATTTAAATATCCAGTCAAAGAAAGATTGGATTTGTGTTACTCTCGGCTTTTTCGTATTATGTTAACTTAACGGCCTCTCAAAAGATGGCGTTTACTGTAATCGTTGCCGATTGCCGCCGTGAAAGCGGCACCACTAATTGTTCAAAAATGGATAGGTAAGATTGTGGTGTTCCGACTTACACGGATGTCTACTTCTTTTTTACTGTAATGGACAACAGGTGTCATCTATGGAGTAGATTATTAACTATGCATCGACTTATGTGGGAAGGTCAATTTCGTACAGTTTCATACATTTGTTTGTACAAGAAATTTCACCGTGTAAAACGGCCTTAAGACAGTAAAACTGAAACACAGTGTATTATATGTTTCGGTAAGAAATAATTAGACAGCTATGATGTGAAAGGATAAAAGAGTCTTCATGCTTAACTACTCTGCTTATTCCTCCAAGGGATCATTTCTTTGTTAAGATTGGAAAATCTGTAGGTCGGCTGTAGATGGGGATTACAATGCTTGGATAAGTGAGACCAAATGACCACAGGCACAGACGTAAGCAGGCACAGACAATATTTTCTATCACCTGGTCAACGCTAAAGATGTTGAACAAACAGCTGGGTGTTCCCTACCACATGTGGAGGACAAATGACTCAGGCAGTGCTTTGCTCTTGTGAGGCAACAGTGGAAAAGGCACGTCAAATCTTTCTCTGCAGAGACATCCAGTGCAGAGGAACAGAACTACAATGTTTAGAGGCCGAAGAAAAAAGTTACTGATAAGGGATGTTTGGCTAGATGAAGTGGCTGTCCCCAAAATGGGAGCACAACTAAAATGTAAAGTATGTGATGTGGGATTATTAGGGACATGACATTTTCGCGAAACGTTTTTTGCGACAGGATTCGCGAAATAAGCGACTTTAGGGTTTAATCGCGAAATTAACCGTGTCTTCTTTGAAACGCGATTTTTTAATGAAATTTGAGATATTTTGCAAATGCCGAATTTTCTGTAGCATGAAATATTTTCTTTAGTGATGGATTCTTTGATCGGATCTTTCATTTTTCTCGGTTCCGGATTCGGATCCACAGACACGGAGTAAAATCGGATCCGGATCGTAGATTTTAAATTTTCGCGGCTTCGCGATCGAAGTGCCCCGTGAATGGAATATAGGTGCGGTAGATATTGACAAGAATAGGATGTGTAACTAAGGTCACGTAATTAGATGAAAACGTTCCCGTGCAACTAGAAGCAACATAAAGATATATGACTTTTTTCCCCCATTATCCCGGTATCACGGGAAAAAATATACATAGGATGTCATGCGGGTAGCCTACATTCGCCGGGATCAGGCGTACAACGAGAGCTAGTGTACTGTGCGAAGTTCGATCCCAATCGCATTTAATTTTTTCTTTCAGTCATTGCATCGAAAATGTTATCATACTCAATTTCAAACCATTACATCTGAATACTCACTTTATTATACTTTGTTGTTTAAATTAGATTTACAAATGTACCACTCAGAAATTAAGGATGGTCGGGTCGGATCCAAAGAACCATGGGTCTTTCATTTCATTCGCTACTGAAATCATATCCAGGGACAGTAAAAATTCAGATCTGGATCGGAGATTTTAACATCTCGTGATCGATGCGCCCCGCGAATGGAATGTACGTATGGTAGATACCAACAAGGAGAGGTTAAGTAACTCGGGTCACGAAATGAGGAGAAGATTTTTTCCGTGCCACAAACGAGGAAAACAAAATAAAAAATACTCGTCTTGACCTTTTTCTCCATAGGCCCGGATGTGCGAGAAAAAAAATTAAGCCGAAAGTCATGCAGGTCGCGTACATTCGCCATATTTCCCGTGAACCTATGAGAGAGTAGTTGTTAAAAATGAGGGCTAGTGTATTGCCAGTCGCGAGTTCGATCCTTAACACTACCTAAGGATATAGCCGTGCTGTATTTCTAGGGTAATGATAGTAGGTAGTTAAAAAAAGTAGATTATCAGAAATTTCATGCCAAATTATAAGTAAAAAAAATAATTAAATTAGGCGAAAGGAAATGATTGGAAAAAATTTATATTACAGAATTAAATCGTGGAATCATTACGTTAACTTTACAGTGTATTTTTGAGTGACGCATTTGTAAATCTAGTTGAAGTAATAGAAGTACAAAAAAGTCAGTATCCACACACAAAGGTTGGAAATGAAGGATGATAAAGTTTTTTATTCAATGGTTGAAAGAAAAATTTTAAACAGCGTAAGAATCGAACTTCATTACCTGCAGTCAACTACTCCACTCTGTTATTGTTATTACCATTATCTCATTAATTTGCCTTTTACTTAATTTTGCCTCCTGTGTTTTTTATGTTGCGTAAGGTAAGCCATAACTTCTGTATTGGATCTCAAATGTATGTACTATTAACTGTTTGTTCACATTGGTATGAAGTCTTTATTAATAATATTTTAAAAAAACCTTTCCTTTAAGACTCCTTTTTCCCAACATTAAACACAGCTTTCACCTTTTTAAAACGATTTTATTTACCGCATTTATCAATTTTAAACACCGCTTTTGATGATTTTTATTTACCATTTTTCGGTGTCCCTAGGGATTATGTATCCTTCAGCATTTTGAGGAATGCCATGCAAAATAATTTTATCATGTGTTTTTTGTTCCTTTAGAACGAACGTTTAATATTCTTAATTTCTAAAGACATTCAGATATCATTTCTTCATGTTGGCATAACTCCAGCCAAAACTTCACATGCATATGCCCAAGTGATTACTTTCTACGATGGTTTTTATATGAACAATTTCAACCAATTAGTTCTGATAACAGAAGTATTTTTCTGAGCCAAAGCAAGAACAATTTTAAGAGATAAAATTAAATCTGGCTGAGAACCCCACAGGGGATTGGAATGTGGTGTTTTAAGGTTACGTATTTTAAACTTTAAGAATTTGAGGAAGTGGCTGCCTGACTTGAGCCTTGATTATTTTTCATAACTCCTCAACCCAGAGGCTGTTCTGGCTTGTGTGGGGAGAGCATATCACAAGATAGTATGTGGCCCTACCACAAATGAAAATAAACAAGTTAAATTTTATGGAGCATGATAAGTGCTCTTTTACTGTTTCAAAGTTGGAATAAGTGGATCTGAATGACTTTTTATGGTTCATGACAAGTGCTCTTTTACTGTTCCAAGGTGGATTAGTGGATCTGAATTTTTCCAACTTAGTTTTTTTTAAATAGTTTTTCTCAACTTTAAAAAAAATTAATTTTAATTCTATATACCAAAAACAAAAATATTTAAAAAAATAATTATCCTTGTCCTTCAAAGAGGCTCATTGTGTCTATAAGCTATCATGTGAATGCTGATGCTACAAGAGTAAGGTGTAATAGGAAGTTTGGAGTGGCTAAATAGCAGCTAGTTGGTGTGAAAAACATGCTTTTCACAAAAATCCTTGGATTTGAGCAACCAAAATAACCTCTTAAATTCCACCTTCCTTCATGAGAAAAATATGTATTTTTGAAATTAAATAGTTTAAATTAATTTAATAGACTTAATGTATGTATCATATATGTAATGGTGTAATATGTTTAAAATGCATGAAAGAGCCTTTTTAATATTTTGATTAAATGATTATTTGTTTTGAAATGTGTTATTATCTGATACATCCACCCTCTTTTTTGGGTCCTTTTAGCTTGATCTTGGGGCAAATAAATGGTATTATTACTGGTAATATATAATATAATAAACGGTATTGTTATCATTATTACTGTAGTGTAACATTATAGTGTAATGAATTGGTTAGTTTGTTATTGAAAACAACTCACTACTTAGTATGAATTTTGATAATCATGAACGTGGGTAAAATGAAGTTTTCAGTTTGGCTTATCTACAGTTGCAATTGAACTAATTGAAAAACAAGCTTCTTAAAGTATTTGTTTACAGTTTGGCTTATCTACAGTTGCAATTGAACTAATTGAAAAACAAGCTTCTTAAAGTATTTGATTAACTATTGGGTGGGCATTTCAATTAATATCATTAGTGTGATGAAAAAACTCAAATGCTTAAAGATCATACTTTTAAGAATGAAATGGATCAGACGTTTTTAAAAGAATGTTAAATCAGTGTTACCAACTTTGAAGAATGCTTATGAATTGCTTAGTTTATCTCTTATTTCATTAATTGGAGGATATTACTTTTTTGGGTTGAATTTGGAAAATAACTATATTGAATTATTACCTATAGCTAGCAGTGGCAAAGCTAAGGTATTCAAAGCAGGTATCTAGCTCATAAGCTCTTAATTCACTGCTTTAGGGACTCAAATATTCCAGTCGGCAAAAATCAGTCTACTTAACACGTTATGCACTGGGGTATTTAAATGGGTTTTAACCCTCCGTCCCTGCGATTTTAAAAATCCTGTTTTTGCACTTGTATTGCATACGAAGATAACTCTAGATGCTTCAAGAATGCTTTCTCACTTCTTTACCTCTTGCCCCACTGTTAAGTTGAAATAAAATTCTGGTACCCAACCATGCACAGAGGTAGGCACTAAAGGGCTAAATAACTTACCTTAATGTTTTCGGTAGATCAACTCGATTCGGATGGTTTTCCTTTGGGAAAATGTGTCGATGACACTTTCTTTGAAACTTTTGTCTCTCGAGAGGTTGTTCAGTAAAGCCTTTTCAATCGCCAGGGTGCTCAAATTGCTAAGCCTCAAGTCCATCATGGAGTTTCTTAAAAATGTCTTCACTCTCTTCAACATACCTACTCAAACTTCTTTCGGACAATGCAATTGATACAGGAAATGTCTGAATCAGTGTTATGATTCCCTCGGTTTCTTGATACACTTTATCCAGACCATTGCCCAAAAAATATTTAAGTAGCAAATGTGCAGGCAAGTGTTTACTCTCGTCGGAATAGACATTAAAGTTCATTTTTTAGCAGGTACTCATTTTTGCTGAGGGAACGGATGTACGCAGGAAACTATTTTTCATCTAGTAATTCTGCAAAATAGAAGTTTAGTTTTAGCAAAGTATATATTTTATTATTTAGGTTTAGTATTTGTTCTGTAATAGGTTGAATCATAATTATTTGTGTATCTCCATGATTTTATAATTATTTCTAAAATTTTCAGCACATTGGACAATAGCAAGCGGCTCCTATATGATGAATACAAGAATGAGTATTCTGAGATCCTCAACCGATGGCATTTGTTGGAAGCTCGTGCTCAGGTAGTAACTGAAGATATTTGTTTACATTTCTTTAAGTACTTATTTGAGATGGGTCGAATCCAGTTGTTCTTGAATCCAAATCTTAAATTCACCTTCGAATCTCATTTCAATTCCGAATCTTATCTTTTCCTTTAATCCTAAATTTAAGAAAAATATAAATGTTATCATATCCTTGAATCCCTAGTGTAATTTCAAAGCCAAATCTTTATTTTCTCCTTAATCTTATATTTTATTTTGAATTCTAATATTAATTTTACACATGCAATTCAATTAAACACTCCTACTACAAGTATAATTCATTTTATTGATTTAAGTTTTTAATTAAAAAAATGAGCATTATAACACATTCTGGAAAGCTGATTCCTCATTTTATCACCATAATAATGCATTCTGGAAAGCTGATTCCTCATTTTATCACCATAATAATGCCAGCCATGCTGAGCAGTCTCTGTGTCCACTGTTGCCTGTGGTCCTGAAAGGTAACTTCTTGCTAGTTTTGGTAGTACAGTAAAGCGTCTGCACAACGAGAGTTCTGGGAAGCCAAAAAATCACTCGCTATATCAACACACTCCTTTCTACTGAAGATATGTAAATAATCATCCACAGCCAATTCCTAAGAATAGTTAATCTAGTTTAACCAGTATTGTGGGTGATTTGGATGATTGTTGAAAATATATTATTAAGATAGGTATTAAAAATGATATTTTTGCTCTCTTCATTGACCTGTGGTTGTATTTACTCTCCATGGCAATAAATTTCATATTATATGTGAACGGTTTTGGGCGCCATTCTCATATAAAGGGACTGGGTTGGCAGGTGAAAAGTAAAATTAAGTTCACTCTCAGGTTAAAGGGTTGGCCCGCCTTTAGGTTGGCAGGTGGAAAGTAAAAACACACACGAAGAAAGTGAACTTGATTTTATTACGAAAAAAAAAAGATACAATTCTGCTCTGCAGAGAGCGTGGTGTGTGTGCCTCATGCAGTATGCATACTCTCTTGTCCTGCCCCACGTGCTCTAAGCGAAGAGGGGGAAACGCTCCAGATGTCTGGTCCCCATCTGGGGTCACACACGAAAAAGGTGGGCCTGGGAATGGGTCTGTGGTGACTGCTAGGGTGGTCGAGGCGTCGATGGCCCACCCACGTGATGATAGGTGCTGCTTATGCTGCCGTGTTGGTGGGAGTGGACGAGGCACCACATATGTAATTATTTGGAATACAAAACCTGATCTTGAACAATTACCCTTGCACATCACCGTACTTTCTTGAGGTCCAAATGCATCATGGGAACAAGTAATACAGCAATGGGATGGACTGTCATCAGGAAGAATGCACTATAGCAAATATTCCACAGAGAAAAAGTCATTCGCCTTGACCGGGACTCGAACCCGGACCCCCTGATTTCCAGGTTCAAGTCCCAGTCAAGGCGAATGATTTTTTTCTCTGTGGAATATTAGCTATAGTGCAATTTCAGTGGGTAATGCCGCTAAAGTTTTCACGGCTAGTACGTGATCTTTGAATTCGTTATCAGGAGGAATGTCGGATACCAGAAAAATTGTCATACCTCTTGTGGAACATTCTCTTGGTATTCAATCAAAATCTTTATTGTTGCATGCAAGGCCACATGCTAACAATTTTAAGTTCCAAATTGAATTCATTTGAAATCCCCATCATATCTTTTACCTTAATGACTTCTAGCTCCAGGTGCGTGATCTTTTTGATAATAATGCCCTTCCGCCCTGCTACTTTTGTATTCATTAATTAAACAAAGTCTGGTTTCAAATTTAATGACTTACTTTTCCCAGCCATGAAGTTGGAAAACACCAATGGAAAGTGCTCTAACTATGGTGACATCCATAAGCTCACGGGTATGCCTGGAATGTTGAAAATGTACACTTGACCCATTGGGCAGAAAAAGTGGTGGAAATTTTTTTTTATTGTGATACAGATTATAGTACAAGCTTGTGCACAGACATTGTGCTGCATATTTTTCCAGTTGTCTCTTTTGGGAACCACAGTGTGTGGAGCTTTGTTATCCAAGCTTTCGCATCCATTACGGGCCACGTCTTCAGGTTTAAAAGAATGAAGAGGAAGTCTCGGCAAGTTATTGGGGAGACATGCCCCTTCCCTTACCATTCTTGGCCTTATTTGGTATTGTTTCTTGTTGACTATTTCCCTGCTTAAGTCAGAAGGCAATGACTCAGCCTGGGCCCCAGGTGTTTTGGAGAACATCGCTGAGTCTAGCAAGTGAGGCTCAGTTTGCTGTGTGGTATATACAGTGCCAAAACTCCTGGCCATAGGATAGCTCTCAATTGGAAAGATGGCTCACCCAATTATCACAAGCGCTGACTCAATGAGCATGCTGCAATCCATTTCCAGTATTTTACCGCTGCACCCTATGATGCAGTGATGATGGCAAAACTGAAGGTTTCATTCCTATGAGTTTCTGGGAATATGGGAATAGCAGGAAATAGTATATGCAGCTGCAAAGGTGAACTCTGATCAGTCAGAACTTGGAGTTCAGAGTCAAACTCTGAACTCCAAGAGTGAGTTTCAATGATAGTACCCTACCAGGACATACAGGCTAATTTTCTTGCTGCAGTTGTTTAGACTCCCAAACACCCCCTTGAGCTATTTCGTTTGTAATACAACAAGAATGATTCTTTGCATTACGATAAAATCAAAATAACTTGTCAAATAAAACCTTGATGGACCATTGGAACCAATCAGCTTAGGAAATGGGCTGGCTGACAATCACTTGACATAAATCATCAGGTTTAATTAGCAAGAGATCTGATTCCTTTCAGCATACTCACATGACATCCAACCTAAAATTTTTGAGGAATAACTTTTAGTACTGGAGCTGTACAACACCACACAAATTAGACTAATCTCTTTAACCCTTTCGCTGTGGCTTATTCTCCGGAAACCTACTCGTCAAATGCAGCGGAAAAGTGAAAGCTCTACAGTGAGAACAAAAAGGTATGTTAACAGCAGCGAAAGGGTTAAAATGTGTCCTTTGTGTGAGAAAGGTAACAAAATTTTCTTTGAAAAAACTTTTCCACAAACCCAGCAGATTATACTTTACGTTGTTCTTGATTTCTGAAAACTATTAAATGCAGTATTTCTCTTTACCCATTTTTACAGAAGAAAGGAAGGTGACCAATGACACGAGTCCATGCTGATGGTTGCCATTTAGTATAGTACCTCAAGCACCCCCTGGCTTATTTTTGCCTCCTCCCTTATATTAAAGTACCAACCTTCAGGTGACGGTAGCACCCACTTTAAGAACCACTGATCTAGCTGTTTTTTGAATGAACTATTGACTCCTTTTTTATGCATATGTATACACCTACATTAATTATTATGCAGTATATAGATATTATATACAAAGACATAGGCTTTTTACAGTTTGAAGCTGTCAAAATACGTAATAAAGGTGTTGTTTTTAATTGGCTTAAGTTCATAATTTATTTTTGTAAAAAGAAATCCAATTGCTGTTGAAAAAATAAAGAGTTGTACTCTCGTAATTTTCTAAAAACTTATAAGACCTACAATGCCATAAATGCCACTGAAATTATTTAAAAAACTTAGGATGGTCAGTTTTACTCATCGAGGAAAGACATAAGAGGGTAATGCAATGATGATAGGAAGCAGAGGCTGTACCAAAAATACTCTGCACAAATGGTGGCAAAAATATTCTTCCAAGCCATTGACTTATTGAATTGCCATTAGTATAATTCACAGTCACCAGCCGTCTGAGTGAATTTAGCTTGAATTGAATCTAGTAAATTGACGGAGAATATATTGACCCACCAGCGTGTGATGTGATGTATTTAGTGAAGTTGGTCAAGTGCACTTTGCTGGTTACTTGTTCAATTTTATTTTCAGGCTCTTGAAATGAGAGTCAAGTTGGCAGTTCAGCAAATATGACCTAATTGTCAATGATTTCTTGTAAGCCTATTGTCTTTAAGTTGTTTGTAGTGAGCATGTTCTCATGGGTAAATTTGTGAGGAAAACAATTGGCGGTGTCAAGTGCACTTATAAATGAAGTAGCACATGCTCTGGAAGAAGGTATACTCTTGATGCATCTGCACAGCTGATGATTCAACTTTCTACACATCTGTGTATAGATGACATACAAGAAAATAAAATGTGCTTGCATAAAACATCTGATGATTTTAAGCTTCTGGAAATGATAACACCAAAAATTCAATGGCAAGATACCCTAATGAGAGATTCTATATCACCAAGAATAGAACTTGAAGTCACTCATAGTCAAGTATGATAAATTTGGTGTTGGGGGAGGTTGAGTGGTTAAGTACTGTAATGGTTCAACGGCCCGGATGAAACTTTTGGGCTGAAAGAAACACGTACAAAGAAAATAAAAAAATCTTCGCGAACCTTTCCCGCGCTAGGTCCGCGGAGCCAAACTGCGTCACCTGGTACGAGAAATAATAGACATACGCCTCTTTGAGAGAGGGCAAGCGGGTGGGGGGTCCCCGACCTTGTGCAATTTTCACACGCTTTACCACCGGGGCGAAACGTATGGAGGGTAGGAATGGAATGTGGTTGGGGTGGGGGTGATAAGGAGCCTCGCCTCTCGACCCGCGGAAAAAGACGACGCACACACACTTTCCCATTCATATAACACACATTATTATTCCAAAACGAAAAATTGATACATTTGACAAAGGATAATATACTCTTTTTCTAAAGTTAATGAGGGATGAATGAATAAAATGATTTTATGAACAGGGATGATAACAGGAAAAGTGAAAATAATTTTACAAAAAAAAAAAAATGACACCGTCTTAGGCGGTGGGCAACGACACAAATTTTAGCAATTTCAGCCTTCTGGAGGGAGGTAATTCTGAGTCCTTCCCTCTTTCTTTCTGTGAGCACTCGTTACACTTCAATAAAGTTTAGTACACCGCTTCAAAGGAGTTCATGGGGAAGCTAGTGCAGCAGCTGAACACAGTGGGGGAGGTTTATATTGAAAGCTGGTCGGGCGTCGACAACCTTACTTGGCCTCACGGCGACAACCACGTCCTGGAGATCTCCCTGCTTTTGCTTCTCTGACCGCAGGCTCCTTTGTGTCAGGACTGGAGCGGCGTCTGGCACTCGATGCATGGGAGTCTCCTTCAGGATGTTTTTTCTCTTGTCGTCCGCGAAACAATCTCGCCAACCTGTCCCGCTTGGCGACGGCATCGCCGCGACGGCATGGCTCCGCCCGTTGCTCGCTTTCTTTTTGGAATCTCCTCCCAACTCGTCCAGCTTGGCGACGGGCATAAGCTCTGCCCGTGGCTCGCTTTCTTGGAATCTTTTCTAGGCGTTGCTGCTGCCTGCTTTATATACCCCGGGGATGACGATGGGGTGGGGGGGGGTTTCGATGTGGGGGGGGGTTTTAGGCGTGGGTCAGGCCACAGGCTCATATCACTTCACTTGTTCGTACAATGACTCATTCACTCCCGCTCGCACTCAGTCTCACCTTCCTCCACAAGTCAAGTCTAGAGGGGGTGGGGTGAGGGTACTGGGGGGGGGGAGGGGGGGAGGAATGCGGTCGGGCCAGGGACCATTGCGTAATGGTCGAACCATTACAGTACTTAACCACATGTGCAAACCCATTTGACTCAACTGTCTACTCACCACTTGACTAGATACTCGACTGAAATGACTGTTTACTTAGGTCAAGTTACTTGACACGACCAATCACTTGCCAGAATACTGGACCCATGTACACTAGACTTTACTGCACAACTCCTGACATGGAGGCCTAGGGAAGTTCCAATTTTTGATTTCAAAATTATTTGTTTCAGGGAAATTTTGTGCAATCAATACAACACAAACATAGGTGATTGATATTGCTCAGTAAGGAGATAAAATATTCTCATTCACTTTGACATTACACTTTATGTGGGAGATTTACTTTTACTTACTCTGATTAATCATGCTTGTCAACAAATGAGTTATGGTCTGATTTTCTTCATAGGTCCTCAAATATGTTTCTGTTCCCTTGGAACCACACCGAGGAGTAGAATTTCTCACTGATTGCCAACATTGCTCCAGGTCAGTTCGTGGAGCTCACTGCTCATACTGCAAGAGATTAAGCCTTCTGTGTGTCATCTGTCATGTATCTGTTCGAGGTATGAAGTTTTAATTTTTATCCTCCATTGGTAAACAATGTGATGTGTGATGAATGAGAACAAAACAAAACTTTGTAATTCCACATAAAAAGAGGCTTTGGTGTGACCTAGGTTTCACTGCAGTGCAGCATCATCAGGCCTGATCCTTTCTCATCTATGCACCAGGCCCTGTACTTTCTTCTTGATGTGAAGGATATTGGATCAAGTGGTGAACGGTGTCCAAATATTCATGGCCACCATTAAACTGTACCACAGCGAAACCTAGGTTGCGTTAAAGACTCTTTTTATGTGGAATTACAAAGTTTTATTTTGTTATTATTCATTATGAAGCAATTCCACTAAGTCACCCCTGAAACTATTAATTATAATGTTAGGTGCATTTGTCTGCATCTACAACTCAATAAGAGGAGAATCTACTTAATTTTCTCTTTTTTTCTCACTTTTCTCACTTTTCCACCTGAAATTTTTATTACCTGTACAATTTGTTATGGCTGCCACATCATCTTCAGGTAAGTAGGTCACAAAAATTGGAGTATAGTCAGAGAGTCACGCTTTGTGAGCTAGAATAGAATAGCCAAGCATGGGGAGTGGTTGGGAAACAACTGGTCATTTATCAAACACCTGTTTTCATTCTGAATAATTTCAAAAGGTTTATATGCACCCAGCCTCAGTCCTTTCTTCTCAATGTGAACGATGTTGGATTCAGTGACATAGTTGTGAGCGGTGTCCTAATATGTGTGACCACCACTGAAGATGAATCACCCTTTTCAGTACTCTTCCTGTGCTCTTTCATTCTGATTGAAAATTCCTGTCTGTCTTATTTAGAATGTGAACGATGTTGGATTCAGTGACATAGTTGTGAGCGGTGTCCTAAGATGTGTGACCACCACTGAAGATGAATCACCTTTTTCAGTACTCTTCCTGTGCTCTTTCATTCTGATTGAAAATTCCTGTCTGTCTTATGTAGAAATATTACAGTCTCTGTATTGTACTCTGTGCAGTCCCAAGTGGAGGGTTGGGTGAAATCTATCTTTGGACTTGCTTTGAAGATCCTTAGTAATGTCACTGGATTATAGCGTAACCTTATTTGTCTTAGGGAACCTCCTAGAAACTCCATATGAAAGCTTGCCGACATAGAGTTAGCCCCAATCTTAGGTTATTTTGTGACTCAGGGAATGGGTAAATCTTTGTCATTGCTACCTTTTGTTGTTTCCTACGGGGAACATTATCAACAACTCTTGTATGTCAAGCCTGTTGTCACTAAGTGTCATGAATTTTGTATGACTAAGAATTTGCCGAGTAGAGGAGGTCACCCAATGGCTGCCCAGGCGACCGCAACTATGTTGTTTACATTAATTGCCTTGAGAAAAAATTCACCTGGACCGGGAATCGAACCCACGGACCTTTATCTTTCTAGGCCACTGTGCAGACCACTACGCTACCCAGGATCCTTAATTCCCATGGCAATATTACAGAGGTTCAAGGTATTAGATTTTGAGATATCCTACATTTACCGCCACTATGCTGGGTGACCACCCTAAAATCCTCACCACCTGGCATCTTTCTCAAGGGACTTTTCCGTTTGCTTTTCACATTAAGTAAATTTTCCATTTACACTTCTACCGTCCCTAAAATCCTCACCACCTGGCATCTTTCTCAAGGGACTTTTCCGTTTGCTTTTCACATTAAGTAAATTTTCCATTTACACTTCTACCGTCCCTGGTGGTGCCTGGTTTGATGGCCCCTACCCTCAATTTGTGTGAGCACTGAAGGACCGCTTGCATAATCAGGCCTCTAATATATACAGTAGACTCACATTAGCACATTTGTGTAGGGACCCAAAATTCTGAACGTGGTAGCAAGGAAAACATGCTACATAAACAGGTTAGGCATTTCTGGGTAAGTAGAACCAGTATTTGTGAGTTGCACAAGTGTTTGTGAGTTGCATAACGTTCAGGAGAGCAACATGTTGGAAGTTTATTTTACTTTATTCATTTAAGTATTTCTATTCAATTTTTCGAAACCAAGTTTACTCCGTAAGTAATTTAGTCTTCATTTCTAATATGAATTAATTAATATCATGACAGTTATGCTGCAATACTATGTATGAAATTTATAATTTTGAAAATGACTTGAGAGTAAAGGCAAAAACAATGAACAACATAATTGCTGAGTAGGCTGAACTCAAGTTTACAATTGACGGTAGAACTTAAGTTTTTGCCACTATTTCAACATGCGTCTTACGTGGGTTTTTGTCTTCTTCTTGGGGTAGGTTGAGATTTTCAGTTGTTATTTTTCTTTTCACCTTGGACTTTTCCATGACTAAGACTCTTGTCTGAACATGACTAAGACTGGACTAAGCTCTTGTATCACTTGTAATGTCATGAAGTATAGATGCTCACGTAATTTTGATGTCCAGTCCACACATAAAACAAACAATCATGGCTGTAAAATGCATTTTGGCTAGTGGGTGCCCCTATTATTTTTAATTAACATTTTTAACCATAATATACCTTTTTAAATATTTTTGTAAGTGATGAAAAATCTTTTTTAATGAAAGATTTTAACCTCTTGAGAGATATCCATCGTCATATCAACCTGAACAGTGGTTATTTTTGAGGGAAAAATTTGGTTTGGTTCTCCTCCAAATGTGCCGAAGAGGTAATCAAAAAGTGCTAATCAGAATTTTATACATGCTCTGTTACTCTGACCTGAGGATATGAACAGGTAAACTAGGAAAATGTGCTATCAAGGAACATCTTGATAAAGAATCCATGTGCTCTGAATTTGGTGACCTAGGTCTGTGCCTGAAGGTGGCTTCTTAGCCAAATTGTATAGTACAGTTTGTGAAAATTTATCCGAAAAGTGCAGTTCTCCTCTTATTGATTATGACTTTCTTCCGCTATATCTCACTGCACACACATGCCTTAATTCATCTTGAACAGTCAAGTAGTTGGGTGAATGTTATTGATAAAATTGACGATTGTTAATGGTTGTAACAGAAAATTCCCTTGATATAATGCTTGTTACAAGTCTGTTAATTATGTGGTATCTTTATAATGATAATAATGTTTGATTTTTTATGTAGGGTGCTCAAACTTCTGCCTTATTTGTGGTCATGGAGGCCACTCTAATCACATACAAGGTTGGTTCAAGTATGAAGATTCTTGCCCATCTGGATGTGGATGCAAGTGCACAGAGCAAAGTGCTGCCATATTGGATTAGTGGTTGATGCAGCTGCCTCTTTTTTTTAAGTATTCATGTACAGAATTTTGTATACTTCTGCTTGTTTTAGATGATTGTCAACCAAAGGCATTATTCATTGATGTGTTACTTGATCATCTGAGGTCTCTTTAGGCACTGTAGGATTCCATTCTATTGATCTTTTATTTTAGTTACAACAATGCTTTTAATGTATGGATTTAATGAAATTACTTTATTTTTACATGTACAGTGTGTGTATATATATGTATTGTATGTATGCTATGTTATTGGTGAACATTGTTCAACATTCTGCTAAAGCACATGCCTAGTGTGCCTTAACATTTCAGTGATGGAATAAGACTCAGACTTTTATGAAATAGGGTGATATTGTGATTAAAGCACTATGCTGATGGAACCAGTCTCACTGAAGCAAATTCCATGTTTCATATTGTTGTATGGCTGGTAAGTGAAATGAATAGCAGTCACTTTTTTTATTGTTTTGTGCGAATGTGGATTTGTAAATATTTTGTTTATATAATAAAAAGCTGTTTATTTCTTATTTGGAAATTATTTACGATTTGTGTTTGAGTGTAACATGTATGTAAGTATGTAGGCATATCTGTATGGTTACTATGGCTGCTATTCTGAATGATTTTACTACTGCTATAAGTAAGCCAATTTACACTATCTGGGAACTAAGGTGCTATAGGCCAAAATGCCCTATGCAAAAAAACTGTTGAAAATTTCAACAGTAATTTGGGCCAACAGGTACTGTATAATATTCAACAGTAAATTGGGCCAACTGTTGAAATTTAACAGTAACTGTTGAAAGTTAACAGTTTTTTTGCAAAGGGTGGCAACTAGAGTTGCTATTTTGGCTTATAGAATGGTCACTAAATCATTCAGAATAGCAGTTTATGAGGACCCTTTCATAAACGACAGTTGAGGATTGAATTCTATGGTTTCTGTGGCTAAATTCTTATGGAAGAACTAATATTCCCTTTCAGTTAAATGACAGACAAGCATTAACTACTCTATATCTCATATTAAGAAGGTTAAATAGAAAAGTAAAATATGCAACTTCACGCAACAAATTCCTTATAGACCTTACCTGAGCGCCAAGTGATTCAATTTATCTTATAAATACCAGGTGTCTCTGGGCAAAATGCAGAGCCCTGATGAAAGTTCCTGGTATGCAGAAGGGTTTTGAACGGGGAACCATTGCAGGGGGAGAGATTTACAATGAAATTTCCAATGGAATATTAATGAACTCCTGTGGAATATAGAGGTGCAGTGTTGTTCCTGCTATGTTCCTCCCTGGAACATGATCATTCCCATGTATTTCAGAGGGAATACAACCAGGAACACTGAGAACTTTTTAGCATAGAGAGGAACATTCTCTCAAGTTGCAACTCTCTTATTTGTATAATTATGAATAATAATGTCTTCATGAATTTCTTAAATGAATAATAATATACCAAATAATGAATGCTTGTGAATAACTTGTAGTTACCTAGTAGATTGAGTTACAGGATTTGTACGCAATATGAGGCATGTCCGGCTGGAGCAAGTACGTACAAAGAGTAAATCTAATAGAATTAAGAGCACTACAGAAAACAATTACCATGACACAACACTAAATAATTGATGGCAAGAATAATTAAATACACAAAACAGATGAAAATGAACATTGAACATACATTAAGCTTATAAGGGACCTACCATATGCTCATTTACATGGTTGTACAGTTTTTCTTTTAAAAGATTAACTTGTTTTTGTAAGTACTCGTATATTTTAGGTGGACGAGAATATGATTAATGATTGAAGTCCCATCCTCCATTATCCCTGTAAACATTTTGTAGTTCTGGTATAAGTTACATGGAGGTTAGGACTTCTATTGAAGTGGTTGTGAATGCCTTGGCGTGTAGAAAAAGTCGATAGTTTGCAGTGGGTGTAAATCCTAAGAGGTTAGGATGTAGATGCAAGGAACATGGAGAAGTTTAAGCTTCTTTAAATTGGTTGGCATGGGGAATTGTAAGACTCTTTAGCCATTAGACATCTCTCTTTTGGATTTTGAAAATGTTCTTAGCATGATGGGAAGAGCCACAGAAAAGATACTGAATATTTGTGGGAATAGAATTCCCCATACTACAAAATACTGAGAACATTTAGCGAAACAGTATCTCTGATAAATCTTATTATGTAAAGGCCGTTGTACACGGTACAATTTCTTGTACAAGAAATTAGATCATTCTCTAAATTATTGGATGAAACCGTCAAAGATCCACTCCGTAGCTTCTGTTCATGGGTGTTTTCAAGTCTGTTTCTGCACTAATAGGCGCTTCAGACCGGGAGGAAAGGTATAGGGGAAAGGACCCTATTATAAGATAGTGCCCCAATATGAGATATGGCACTAACAAGTGAACATGCAAGTTTCGTCTGATGGCAAGTGACCTACCTAAGAGGTACCCCCTTTTTTCCCATAGAGGGCAGTTCATGACCATGCCATCTATGCCTGTCATCTCATTAAACCAGGCTAAGTGTTCTTGCCCAGTCTGAAGGTTTTGCTGACTGTTTGAAGCATAAGTGTTTGGAGACAAGGTAAGTCATTTTGTTTCATTCTGCAATATATAGACGATCAGTACTTACAATTAGTAGTAAATAACGTACTCTGATTATATTTGATTCTTTTTGTTTTTCTTCCATTTTTGCAGCTTAATGTTCGTTCATGCATTTTATTTATGAGACACTAAGGGGTTCCCTGATATGAGACGTATCTCATATAAGCATCCACTTCTTACCACACTTTTGTTAGACCTCTGTTGATTGTCAATGCCTTTTTATTGTTGTGAAAATTACTTCCTTAATGAAAACAACATACAATAATATACGATACTATAATTAAAATAGTGTTGTTTTGCAGATGCCGCCTACAAAAGAGAAGGGTGAGGGGAAAGGAGGCTATGGCCGAAGCTGTGACTGCTAGAAAATGGGTTATTTGAGAGCTTCTAAGATTTATGGTGTTCTCAAAGGAACAATTGAGAGGTATGCCAAGGATTCACTAAGTATAAGTGAACTATATTGAATGTTAAATTGGGAAAGAAACCTGTACTTCCACACATAGTGGAAGAAAAATTGCTACAATATTTTGTATGGATGGATGAACGTTTTTTTTTTGGGCTCGGGAGGAGCGATATTAAAAGAAACGTTTCAACTTGCTATTCGAAATGGACTGAGCCATCCATTTTGCCTTGAAAGGACGGCAGCTGGCAAGAAGTGGCTCCGTGGCTTTTTGAGTAGGTATCCCCAACTTTCTGTGAGGACCCCGGAAGGATTGTCCTCTGCTAGGATGAAAGGATTTTCTCGCAAAAACATTGATTCTTTCTTTGGAAATAATGAAAAAGAATTCAAAAAAGTTTATCCTTACCGTACGTATTCAATGTTGATGAGAATGGGGTCACTGTTGTCCAAAATAAGAAAACGAAAGTTATTTCACTAAAAAGTAAAAAAAGCTGTAAGTTGTATAACGTCAGCTGAGAGAGGTAAGCTGATTATTGTGGTCACGTGCATAAATGCCACTGGGTGTACCTCCAATGCTGATTTTCCCTAGGCAAAATATGACTCCGCCTCTGATGAATGGAGTCCCTTCTGGATCTATTTGGGGTTGCTATCCATCTGGGTGGATCCAGATGGAACTTTTCACAAAATGGATGGACCATTTCATAAAGTTCACAAAACCTATACTGAGTCTGATCCTCTTCTGTTGGTAGTGGATAGACACTTATACATGTACTTGAGGTATGTTTTTTCTTCAAACAGTTAGAAGGGCACTTGGATATGAATGTAGTTTTTTGAAGGCAGCTGAGAATGAGGCTACTGTGGGGTTATTATTATGCACTCCCCTCATCCTGATAGAGGTTTGTACTTTATGATCCCAAATGCCCCATGCCCTGACGTGACTGAAATGTTTAACATACTTTTTGTATTCAGAGGTTTATGTGATACTTACTTTTGATTTGCTCCATATTTATAAATTTCTGTCAGAGTAAAATTTTAATTCAGTATCGCATACTTAGTTAGGTACTCTTAATGAACAACATAAATTAATAATTCTGTGGTAATGATATTTCGGGGGCATCCAGAGAGTGTGTGAACGGAGTGATGAACTAAGCCGCCCTGGCCACACGTGGGCCGGCCATCGGTACGGTTCACCTGCCCTTGGACGTCCTAGGGAGCCACCACCACTCTCCACCCTTTTCGGGACTCCGAGGTCGGAGTGACCAATTTCCTTGGGTGACGGAGAGGCACTGAGACAAAGAAGTGAAGCAACCGGCCAGGATGGGTCATCCTGGACCGCAGGTCAGTGTCTCAGCGCCGTCCATCCTCTTGACACCCGGGAAGGTCGCCACCCTTTCACCACCCCCTGCCCTGTTCACCACTCCCTGCCACCCCCTCTCACCACCCACTGCTCACCCATTTCCATCCGCTGCACCCCTATTTTACCACCCATGCACCCCTTTTCGCCACCCCCTGCACCTAAAAATCGGGTATATAAGGAGAAGATGGAAAGGCCCAAGGGAGTTCATCCTTATCCTGCACCCCGGCTCTGTCGGCCTCGAGCGCGACAAGCCTTCCCCACTCCTCGGCTAGTCGGCGAACGCAAGACTGCCATCCACCCTGCACCCCTCGCACCGGCCTATTCGGCAAGAGCGCGACTCCCATCCACCCTCCGCCCCCGGCCTAGTCGGCAAGAGCGCGATTGCCATACACCCTGCCCCTCTGCCCCCGGCCTAGTCGGCAAGAGCGCGACTGCCATCCACCCTACACCCGGCCTAGTCGGCTAGAGCGCGACTGCCATGCACCCTACACCCTCCGCACCCGGCCTAGTCGGCAAGAGCGCGACTGACATCCACCCCACACCCTCCGCACCCAATCTAGTTGGCAAGAGCGCGACTGCCATCCACCCTGCACCCTTCGCCCCCGGCCTAGTCGGCAAGAGCGCGACTGCCTTCCGCCCTTAACCCTCCGACCCGACGCCGCCATTGTATCATGTAAGTGCCGATAACCTTGTATGTAAAATTGAATATGAGCAATAAAGCTCCCCTAAGGCCAACCAGTCTGTGATTTCTTCCCATAATGTCCCGACGACAATTCTGAAACATATAATAACATTATACCTGCCCATAAAATATTACATTAGGATATGTTTCCTTCTTTGATATTGTATTCGCGATATTATAGCTACTAGGGATTATTTACTGCTTGTGTTCTGACGAAGACTAAGTTCCTGTTAAGTAGAAACTAAAACCATTCATAAATTTAAATGAGAAGTACCGCCATGGAAGAAGACCGCGGTGAGGATATGTAACATATGTAATTTAGCATTTAACGCCATCTGTTCTCATGGTGGGTAAATAGTACCGCTTTCATGAAAAAATTGGGTTTTGTTTTTCGTTGGTCGTGGTTTAGGTTCTTGACCACTTGAAACATAGGAATAACTATTGTACGCATATGTTCAATTTCCATAAGGAAAGTGAACCGCTTAATTGAAAATACATTGCACTTCTGTCTGTCAGTATGATGAACTTCGGATAGTGAAAAACAATTTATAATTGCAGGTGAATTCCCTATAACGAGAGATATCTGTTTAATACTTTTGCATTGCATTCAGCGTTATTGTGTGGTAGATCACGTCATATCATGCATTCAATATCCCTAAACTAAATCATTTGTATTTCGCTGTGATGTGACTATCCTTGAGGAACATTTTCTGACGGTGAAATACATTCAGGACAGTGACTGCGTCAGGTTGGTTGCTGCAACTCGAGGCTGTTAGGGAGCATAACCCTCATGTCCGCGGTGATTGGAAAAGCATTTTCTAGTATACTTAGTCATGTTAGAGAACCGAAAAGCCTCCTGATGTCTCCTGTTGTGAAAGTGTGTGGAAGTTTCTCTAAGGAGTCTATAGGATTAGCAGTCAAACTTCTTAGGGATGGTGACATCGTATCCCTCCCGACGGACACCGTGTATGGAATCGCAGCAGACGCTCAGAATGCTAAGGTGAGGATTTGTGTTTTATAAGTTCAGCCATTTGAATTGAGAGTAATTGTAGGATTATTCTTCGCTGGAGTGTGTTGCAGCCACGCGGAAAACCCTGTTCTTTAAAATGGGACTAAATGCAAACTAAGCGTTGTATATACTTTAACAGAGTAAAAACTTCCTCCAAGATATCAAATAGGTGGTAAATGGGCCTGAAATTTTCTATATATCACTGTGAACCATTGAATAATATGACTGACTTGTGTATAAGTTTATAATGGGAATTGATTTTTAAGGTTCTAATAATACGTTTTGAATCCGAATCTTCGCAGGCCATCAAGAAGCTGTATCAGGTCAAGAGCCGCGCTCTTTGTAAACCATTGGCAATATGTGTTGGTGATCCAGAAAACGTTGGAGATTGGTGTAATCTGAATGCCAATATCTCTAATGATCTCCTCCGAGCTCTTCTGCCTGGTCCTGTTACTTTAGTTTTGGAGAGAAAGTGCAGCCTAAATGCTGATCTCAATCCAGGGATAAAATCTGTTGGAATTAGAGTGCCGAATTATGAATTTGTACGGGAAGTGAGCCGCAGGTTGGGCTCCCCATTAGCCCTCACTAGTGCCAATAAGAGTTCAGAGCTCTCATCTCTTTCTGTGATGGAATTTTCAGAAATGTGGGATTGTTTAGGTGGAGTGTTTGATGGTGGTCATTTGGGTGGGTCAGACTCATATGCCCGTTTAGGGTCTACGGTAGTAGACTTGGTAACTCCTGGATACTACAAGATCATCAGGCCTGGCTGTGCTCTGCAAAGCACGACCTCTATTTTGAAAGGATATGGGTTGCAGGAATTCAAATCTTAACACTCTGCGGTTGCAAGACCTGAAAATGATGATGGAAGTATGTTATGTATCATAGTTGATTGTTGTATTAAATTTTACTTTAACCACTCAGATTAAGATTTAATTTTCAATTCAACCAGGTGGAAGAAGGGGCCAACTTCCCTTTTATAATCAGTTGCATTTTTTGGGAACCATCAGGTGGATGCTGCTATGATGTATTTGTGAGTTGCTAATTAATGCCAAGTTACTTATTGATTATTACCAATTAGATTACTAAATTTTTGTGCAGTTTTTCTTGGTAAAATGTACAAGGGGCTCATACCTATATAGGTAAATAATCTTTATTTGTTCGGTTGGGTATTTACAAATCGTATGTATCTTAGAACTAAGTCCATCTACCGATGTTGCCAGTGCTTTTAACTCAGCATATAGCAATTCCAGTTAATAATTATACACAATTCCTTTTTGAGCTGTCCTACCTTTAATTTCCCCATTATATCTTGGGAGCATATTGTGTACCTTAAAACCTCTATGTTAGTTTATGATATAGTACATATTACATATATAGTTGTTTGCAAATCTGGGAAATCTTCCGTTATTTAGTTATTTCTGCTACTTCCATTGTTTAGAATTTTGGGTTATTGTTCTGCTTTATATGTACGTAAATATACAGCAGAATAATAACTGAGAATTGTAAACAATGGGAGTAACAGAAATAACTCAATTTTATCTTGAGGGAGTGTTCCAGAGTGTACATTAACATTATTTACAAATCATCCAAAGTATGTGTATACAATTAAGGCTAAATTAACGCATTAATATATATTAGGTTATTAATATATATTAGGTTGGCAGTCAAGCCATTTAAAAAAAATTGCTTGCAACTCAATCTGGGTTTTTCAAAGTTGAAAAGTGCCTGTGGGACACTCTTTTATTAAATAAATAAATACTCGTTCAATAAGGATACAATGGTCCCAAAATATGATATTGTTTCATAATTGAGAGAGCAAATAACTTAAGTATACCTACCTTTTTTAATGAAGGTATTCCTTACGCAGGGCCGGAATAAGACAAATTTTAACCCAAGCAAGAGAGTATTTTGGTGACCCTCCTTCCTCCCCACTCTACACCCTCCCCATTGGTTATCAAACCCTTTTGTAACATATTGAACTAATGAAGTAATTTCTTTGTGGATTTTACACTGGGTCAAGTATTCATCTCCCGAAATTTCAGAGTTTGTCCAAACCCTGAGGGATATCCGCTTGAACTGAGCCAATATCCTAGTCAGCTTTGAAGTCATCTCTTTGTTCACCCATGTGTCCCCGAAAGAGACGATCCAACTCCTAGAGGGCAGGCTTGACCAAAACACTGTCAGTCTATTCCACCATGTGTTGACGATGACACACTTCATGTGTGAGGGAAAATACTTTGAAAAAGCCGATTGAGTTTCCCTGGGTTCCCCTCTCTCTGACAGCCAACCTTTTCATGGAAGATTTTGAGGAGAGGGGCCTAACCTCCGCGAAACTGAAGCCGAAGTACTTCTATTGCTACATTGACAGGGTTGGTATGCATCTTGAAAGTCGGGAACTAAAAATTTGGTCTGGAAGTCAGGGAATTTTATTGTTGGCCAGGAAAAAATTACTCACCTTCAACCCAAATTCGGCCTGTGACTCGTTTGACTGCACTATGGATTTTTTACTTCAGCATGCTGAGGCGTGAATAGTGAAGGGATTAAATTAGGAAGAAATAAAATAGGTTACATGCTGGTTTATGGTCTGGCACCATATTTCAATGAAATGGTGGTTAACAAAGTTCAGCAAAGTGGCCCTTTTGTAATTTTCTTTGGTGTAAGTTTAAAGAAAGGTAGCCTGAGTAACCAAATGTATCTAGCTGTTCGGTTTTGAGCCCCAATTCAAATGAAGTTACCACTCAGTATTTTACTCCTGCATTTTTGGGCCATGCTAAGGTGTCTGATCTTGTCTCTGCCTTCATTAATAAAACCAAACCACTCAAGGTAAAACAACTTATACAAATCTCAATCGATGGCCGTAGCGTTAATTGGAAATTTGTTAAGGATTGAGAGATATACTTCAATGCAGAAAATGGCAAAGAAGAATCTCTTTTCCTGAACATGGGTACATGTGGCTTGCACACACTGCACAATGCATTTAAGACAGGCTTCAGGGGTTCTGGATGGATAGTTGTACAATTTTTGAGAGCAGAGTATAATTTATTCAAGGATATACCTGCCCGGCATGGTGACTGCATTGCATATTCAGGATCTGACTATTTCCACTGAAGTTTTGCCCTATTAGGTAGGTGGATTATGGCTTAAAAAATGTTGAGGAGTTTCTTCAAGATTGCGAAAGGGACAGTTTTAAGATTGAGTCTCACAGTTTCAAAATTGTAGTTCAGGGAAGAGGTCAAACTCGTGACCAAACCTGGCATTTTTCTCATATTTGTTTTTCGAGTAATTTCTAGCTACCTTTCAAACTAATAATCCATTGGCACCATTTCTACTCATGGACCTTTCTGCCCTTTTATCTGATTTAATGCACCTAATTGTGATGCCAGAATTATTTGAAAAATACGCTATTGACAAAATTGACCCAAATAATAACAGTGACTTAATTTTGTCAAAACATGTGAACTTGGGACGTGCTGTCAAAGCTGAACTCAGGATGGTGAAAGTGTCACCAGACCGAATTTAGAGAGGATTGTGTTGGTAACCTAAAATGTGTTGTGATAAATATTTTAGAAAAATCTCCTATAAAATATCGTCATTGTCAAGAAATAACTTTCTGTGATCCAGCTATCCAAAAACAGCTGAACGAATGTTGACCATTACTCTTCAGATATTTTCTGAAGGAAAACGGATTGCTCCCGTGAATGCAATGTTGTTGAAAGGGAATTTAAGCAGATGTGTGATTCACAGGATATGATACATATCTTAAAACAGTTCAAGAGGTGGGAAACCTGAATTGACCACTTGTGGCAAAATTGTTTATCTAGTCAATATAAGTTTGCAGACCTGCATATGTTCCTCCAAAAGGTGCTAATTTTAAGTCGTGGAAACATGTGCGATATAACATTTTTCTTTCACTTTCTGCTTGTACACTTGAGGAGGTACAGGAGAGGTTTAAGCCTGCATGTGAAGAGGTGGAGGGGAGGGGAAGAAGGGATGAGTGGGTAGGAAAGGAAGTCAACGATGGGGTAAAAGACTGTAGGGGAGGTTTTCACACCAGGAGGGGGGTCAAGGATGTCCTTGGTGTAAGAACTGGGGAATTTACAGGAGGGGGGAGTATCTCTCAAATACATTTTCATTGCAAAGTTGCGCAAACCTTTCTTATATCTAATTGCTCCAATGTGTCCATCTTTCATCCCTTTTCTACCACGTAAAAGTATTCTGGGATGAAGCTGCTTTTGTGGTCCTCTTCCCAAAGATGTTTTATGAAATGGGACTGGGTGATATTACCGCTTCAGAATTGCTGCTCTCCAGCCCGTAGCTTGAACGGTTTCACATTTGTCTGATGTAGACTGCAATGCAAACACCACAGAGGAGTTTGTTAAAAGCCATTTTCTTAGAATTTTTCACCATGTCCTTTGTTTTGTTTACAAGGTTTTTCTAATTGCCTCTGTTGTAGTAAGCCTTCCTACATTGACACTTGGGGAGTATATTGTTTATTTTTTCATTTTATGGTAATTTACACCAACCAAGATTTCAGTCATTGTTTCTACCCATAACATTGTAATATAGTTGATGATTCAAATCCACTTTAATTAATTGATTATTATATTTTCAATTGAAATGTGTCTTTTAATATGAGGGTATTTTTTGTTTATGTAAGGGAAAGGTATTTTTCAATTTAAAATTTATTTAAAAATTAAAAGTAATCAGAGGATGTCATGACTGGGGTAACTCTCCACATTTTCCCAAACAGTTTTGATGGAGTAGGGATGCCATTTCTTGTCTTATATCTATTTGAGCTTTACTGAGCTCTTTCATGTTAGTGACCATGTACAGCCATGTCATTGTCTCATGCAATGAAAGCTACTGCACTTCTTTCATATTGTGATCTTTCCCTATGCCTCAGGGAAATGATCGTGAAGTGGTCAGACTTTAAGGGGCCTTGCAGTTGGGGGAACTGAGAAACACACAGATGACATGGGGGACAAGCATGTCATCCACTTCAATGGCAACGATGGGCTGAAATTTAGGAGATCCTACGTGTCCGTAGGTGGAGGGTGAAAAAGTGGAAATGCACTAGTAGGTGAACATGAAAAATTCCTAAGGGTGGGTAAAATTTTGACTTAGCATCCAAAACGCTATGGATCGGTTGCAGAGATTTGGCACAGGCTTAGCAGTCTCCTCATGGCAACATGGTAGGATTTGGCAGTTGAAGACTCAATTACACTTGGATCAAACGAGACTTTATTGGATACTAAAGTTCATGAGAGAGGACTCACAGACAAAGGAATAAACACCAAGAATCAGGCTACAAGAACAGAAAAAACCTTATCCTAACTTAGAAGCTTAGAGGTGTAATCACTTAAATCTCCCAAAATTAAAGCCAGTTCACCAGATTGATTGACAATACACAATTGGTAGGGAAATAATAACATGACAGGTGGTACAGTTTCAAAAAGTCTGTACCTTTTCAGTGTGTCTATTTTAACTAGTTAACAAAGCAATTGGCTCTTGGTAGTTTTTTTATAAGCATAACTGTGAACAAATAACCAAATACTCACTCCTCACGCAGTTCTTCTTATATAAAATACAATACACACGAAAAGGGGGAAATGGATTAATTGGCCGGTGAAAAGTTATGAGTTGGGGGCTTCACTCTGCACTTTCTCTTTTCGTCAGGCAGATGAGTGATCCATGGAATATGTGGCAAGGGTCAAGTTGGGGGTCAGGACTACAGACAGAACTTATTGTGAATGAAGATGCTGGAGCTGCACTGAGGCATCTGTGGGCTGTGGCAACTACTTCTATTGGGAGATTACTGATTGGGCTGATCAGAAACATGGCAATACAGGGTGCAGAACCTCCTCTCAAATGCAGGGTCATGACTTCTTTCCTACCCTTTCCTCCTGACAGTTACTGTTCGCTGTCCTCCTGTTCCGATAAGTGCTCTCTCTCCTCCTGCTTTCTTCTCCTTCTACTGCCAAGACTAGGGATATCATTGCCTCACTCGCAGCAAGTTGGCAGTACTCTCAGTCATCACTTCTGCAATTCTTTTATATATCTCCTTGCTCATCTTGTTCTATCGGTTTGTACTCCCTAGATTGTTTTGGAAGTAGCCCAGCCTTTGGAGGCTTTGCTGCCACCTTTTATACAATAAACCTTGGGGTAAAAATGGGAGGGGGATACACCACGACTTCACTAGGAAATGGGGCAAATACAGAAATTGATTTTCAACTCTCAAGTCAACTTTACTTACTGAAATTTACTGAGTTTAACTTAAATTCAGGGCTGGATTAAGCATAAAGCAAAATAAAAACTTGCTATGGTATCAAATGGAGGGGGCATCACAGAAATTTGAAAAAAAAAATTCATTTTTCATAGACCTGAAAACAGCGCATATGGGTCTTTTACATCGGGTACCTACTTTAACAAATACACAAAACTCACTCATCCATGCACTTTTTGACCTTAAACGAAGCGGATGTATTAAAGAACAGACAGAGTTTTAATTTTGAAATATTACATTTTATCTTATGGTTTCGTATTGTATATATTTGAAGTACATACATATGGGGTCACCAAAATTTTGTGCTTTGGGTCTCAAAGGGTCTTAAATTTCTTATATTTATCATTTAGGTTTCGAATACAAATCCATATTCTAACATCCTTTTGTATTAACTCTTCTACAAATGCCTTAATCTAACTGGGGCGTCTGTGCTAAAAGCTAATTAAACTCCAGTTCCGTTTTAGGGGGCAATGAAGCAGTCGGCCTACAGATACGTAATGCCACCCAGCGGCTAAAATCGATATTATGTGACAATGAATTGTAGCGGCTCAAACCCGGGCCTCGTGAGTTCGAGCAAACATCTGACTATCGCTTTTCTAAGAAAGAACGCAGTTGCTGTGACTCGTTCATACATGTCCGTATACAAGCGTGTAGTCTTGTCGTACCCATGAAGACGCAAATTGGGAAGGATTTATCGTAAGGCCATCTTTTTACACCAAAGTTAACCCTTAAATCGAATGCTGTTCGAATCATAGTCAATAAATTGATTGGAACTGTCACATGCTGGAGAAGCTTAACGAGGAAGTTAATGAGTGAAGTACGTGACGTTAGGTGAAGCTTTGGCGATAATTGCATGTATTTGCATTTTCGGTGGTTGCTGGAAATCTCCAATAAACATTTTCCCCAGAAACCTGTGCAGTTTGAGTTCTAAACAGATTGATCATATGTATTTTCTCTCCATTTTTGTAGGAATATGTTTGGGTGATTCTTCAGCTGATCAACCGAAAATGAGGATATTAAAGTACAACCTTAACCTTGCGTTAAATACGTTAAAACACATAATGGCTTACGGAGTATCGACTCTTCAAGCTGTGCCGCGGGGAGAGTCGACTAAAACAACGAAAGTTCTTCATGAACAGCAGAAAAGCACACCTTCGGTGTGTCCGCACCGTAGCGAAACGACAGAATTGGATGAATCGGCTATCAATCAAAGTCAGTCAGATTATGAATGTGTATTCTTTTCAAGTGAGGTTGAGGTTCCAACTTACGTAGCTCCTGAGCCAGAATTTGAGGTAGAAGTGGAATCTACCGATACAACATTCCGTCGTGTGACTACACCGAGAACAAGAAGACACGGCAGTTTTCCCCAACCATCGACTCGTAAAATATCAACCATAAATCGGCGTTCCCGCCTGTGGGTGAAGCAAATGAGAAGACGGCGACGACGAATGTCATTCTTCGATGGGGTGCAGCGATACAGGCTACGTTATCCATTACCCAAGAGGTGGAACACCATTACACCTCCAATATCAGCGAGAGTGGACATAAAAATTTTGAAACTGTTACAAAATAAAAAGAAGCAATTGAAGCGGGATGGCTTGTACCAGTTTGTTTTGTGGAGAGAGGCGTTGAAGGCGGAAAGGAACAGACTCCTTGGGTCCAAATGTGTAAATGGTTAATGTTCTATCCCAAATTTCTCACTCGTGGTGGCGTTAAATTTACGTCTTTACGTATGCCTCAGCTTTGTAAGTACAATATGCTAGAAATTTCTGATGGTAATTATTATTGCTTAGCTAATAAGTGGTACATGTGGCTCACAAATCTATAAATGTAACACCGTGTGTTATTTAGCATATGCTGACCAGGCTATATGGACTATCAGATCCACTTCTTGATTGTGTTTTAGCAGTTTTGTTTGGATCTAAAATCTCAGCGGAATCATCTATGTTGTACTCTTAGGTGATTCTGTCTTACGTTCCTCCATCGGTACAAGTTCGCCTATATTCTGTAATTTATAGTGTATTTGAGGTCTTTTGCATAATAAAACTTGATGTGTGTGTTTTCACCATTTAACCTGCATGCATTTCATTCCACCAATACCGGCCTAATTCCTTGGTGTGGTGTATCGATGTTCAGCAACTGGCCACCTATATTTTGCATTACAACATTGAGCTAGTCAGTATATTGAAATCCCGCCACAGCGTAAAATTCACCATGTATTTTGTCAATTATGCATTTCCCGTGACTAGAACTCGTTTGTACTCTGCCAGTTACATGTACTGCATTTTTTGTACACATTCGTTGTAAATACGCATAATTATGTATACCAATTATTGGCGTATTTGTGCGCATAATGATAGCTGAAATGATAACTGAAAGCATGTTACCGGTCATAGATACCAGCTATCCATAAAAAAAGGGGACATAGAACATCTTAAAAAAAAGTGTAACGGCCTTAGTAAGCAGAATCTTAATGTTCTTTATAATGGGCAGGAAAAGCTATTGAAGGAGAAATAAGGGATAAGACAGGATTTGGTCTGAAGATAATGCATATACTACATTTTCAGTCTCCAGTCAATAAATGCAAAACCTGGTAAAACATGCTTGCTGAGCATCTAGTTCATTTCATAGTTATGGATCTTGAGAAGGCATATGACATCTACATGATAACCTGCGAGCCACCACGAGGGTGTGTGGCTATGCACATTAATCAGCTGTGGAGCTAATAACCATTGAAGTACCTTTAATACTACTTATTAGATGTATTTATAGATGATGACTTGTTGAACTTAAGATGGGGAAGAAAATATATCCCATTAAGAACAACTAAAGACTGAGGAAAGCATGAACAGTCAGACCATTATAAAAATGTACATTCGGAATGTATAGGCGGGATGGAATATCTCATGTAGTAATGGGAGTCTCTTTTAAACATTCCCTTCTTTTTGCATAGAGTTTGGTATTAATTCCTCAAAGTCGTGAGGATGCATAGTCCATGATGAAAAAGCTAAAGGAAACATTCGATGATGGTGGCTTACAGTGAACAGGAATAAAACTAATGGTAATAATAATAATAACGTTTATTATATTCAAGGATTTACATCCCCTATGAACAGTGGTGAATAAAAAATGTTACAATAGAGCTCACAGTGTGATATTATAACAAAAAAAACTAAGGGTTCGATAGAATATTACAAAAAAAACATGGTAGTAGGAGGGGGTGCAAGAGGCATTGTTCTACCTCAGAGAACCATAAAAGCACTGCATAAATTTGGATACTTTGACTCAATCATCTATGAATTTGATAGCTGTGAAGCAGATATGAATTGTAGGGTGATGTGGGTAGGATGGACAAGATGTTCAGTGGGATTCTGTGGAGTAGAGTCGGATATAGGCAGGTGAAGGAAATAACAAACTGTAGTGGAATGTGCATTGACGTATGGTGTAGAGGGTTGGACTCTCAATGTCAATGTTACTATCAACAGAAATTTAAGGTTAAGGCAGGAGAGATGGATGAGTAAGAAGTGCAGGTTCGGTATCCAGAATGGAGACGAGAAATGAAGACCCTAGAAATATGAACTGGCAGCTTTTTTTTTATTTTTCCACTCAGATTTGGATGGGTTATATGACTTCTCAAGCGATTCAACATTAAACTTCATCTTAGAGATTAGCTTGCTATTCTACTTTTTATAATCTTTCTGTCATTCTAGCTGCCTCAGTGTTAACAGCTTTCATTATACTATAAAGCAATTTTACCCTATCAGACAATAACCTACTTTCAGAGGTGCCCTCTTGTTTTCATATTGGTACCTTTCTTGTCTTAGGTCTGAGCTTTAAGCCACTGAATGCGTCCACCGGGTTGTGGGTCAACCTCTAGAGATAGAGATTAGCTGCGAGATAAGCGAGTTAACTCATCGCATAAGCAGTTGTGGACCAAAAACAGCGACACTCCGAAGGGGTATTGGTCTATCCCTGGGTAAGGTAGGCCTTAAATGATACAGTAACCTGTGAAGATGCCGTGACTTGGCAACCAGAGGCTGTCAACAATTATACTTCCTAGCACCCACAGGAGAGGGCAGCAGCTCTTATTCACATGGGTGAAGGTGGAGACCACAGTGGTTGGTACAGCGACACTCATTTGCATGATAACATTTACTTTAATGGCTGTAGTACTGCGATGTGGAAGGTAAGGGGAAAACCACCACATTAACCTGAGGAGTCGCAGCTACTCCATCCCTTTCTTTCTTATCATGACGTGATGGAACCCTCTCGAGTAAAATATTCCGGAGGTAAAATAGTCACACATTCAGATCTCCTGGCGGGGACTACCTGAGAGAGTACGTCAGTCAAGTGTGATAGTCATTTTAGGGTAGGGATGTGGAACGTGCGATCACTTAGGACTTGCAGGAGATTGGAGAACCTTAAGGTGGAAATGCAAAGAATGGACCTCGACATAATAGGAATCAGTGAAATCAGATGGCCCGAAGAAGGAGACTTCTGGAGTGGAAGTTATAAAATTATTCACACTGGATCAAAATATGGTAATGCTGGAGTAGGCATAATGCTCAGGAAGAGTGCAGGACTATGCGTGAAGAGCTTCCTGCAGTGCAGTGAGAGGATTGTAGAGGTGAAGATTGAGACCAAGCCTACAGATACCATTGTGGTACAAGTTTGCATGCCTATGTCGGACTATAAAGATGAAGAAGTGGAAGACGTCTATGAGCATATCACTGAAGTAATAAAGCATGTAAAAGGAGAAGAAAACTTAATTATTTCAGGAGATAGGAACACTGTCATTGGCGAAGGTAAAGAAGGAAGAAAAGCAGGAAAATATGGTTTTGGAAATTGAAATGAGAGAGGAGAAAGACATAAAATTCTGCACACAACTAAAGTTGGTGGTGACAAACATATTGTTTAAAAATAGGGATGGGCTGGTTCCAATTTTTTTCGATTCCGGTTCGGTTCTTAACTTCGGTTCTCGGTTCCAGTTCTCAATTAACCACTTACTTTGCATTGCTCAATGGTAAGATAAGGTAATCAATAATCAGTTTCAGAGACATACTGCTTGAAAAAGAATACTTCATTATATTTTTGTGTATAGTCATTTTAACGACTGAATTAGAATAATTCGCAGCAACTTCGAATTCGAAGCATCTAAGTATACTATTTCACCAGGTTTTAATGTGAAGTCTCCACTTTCAGAGTGTGAGCAGGTTTCAAACTGGTTTTAGTGGCAATTATTTCGGTACCGATTATTTTTGGCCTCAGTTCCGGTTCTAAGCTCGAGAACCGAACCGACCCATCCCTATTTAAAAACCATCGACGGAGAAGATATACTTGGAAAATGCCCAGAGACACAAGAAAAGCGGACGAGTTCCTGGATGAGGACCAATTCAGGTTCAGAAGAAATAAGGTCACAAGAGAAGCAATTTTGGCTCTCAGGCTACTTCAGAGAAGAGAATAGAGAAGAATCTACTGAAGTTTGTGGCATTTGTAGATTTGGAGAAGGCATTTGACAACGTGGATTGAATCATGATGCTAAAGACTGAAAGAAATTGAAGTATCATACAATGACCGAAGAGTTAACCACAGCTTGTATAAAAACCAGGTGGCCATAATCAAATCAGGACCCAGCAGTACAGAAGCAAGCATAAAGAAAGGAGTGAGGCAAGACTGTGCACTGTCTCCCATGTTATTCAATGTCTACATTGAGAAAGCCATCCTAGAAGTCAAAGAAAAGTCTCTGGGAGTGAATATCCACGGGGAGAAAATCAGCATGTTACGAATCGCCGATGACATAGCAGTCGTGGCAGAAACAGGAGATTTAAAGAAGATGCTATGAAATATGGAAAGAACAATGACCAGATATCATCTGAAGATCAATAAAAAGAAAACTAAGGTATTGGTATGCAGTAGGAGAAGGAATCCAAGGCCAATGCTAAACTAGGAAAACAAAAAATTGAGGAGGTGGAAGTGTTCTGTTACCTGGGAAGCCGAGTAACCAGTGATGGACGAAGTAAAAGAGAAATTGCCAGTAGAATTGCCCGAGCGAAAAGGGCATTTTACCTGAAGATGATTCTGCTTACAGCTGCAAATACAAGTGTGGAAATGAGGAAACATTTCATTAGAACATACATCTGGAGCATTCTACTATATGGCAGTGATACATGGGCAATAACAGCAGCAGAGAAGTCCAGGTGGGAAGCATTTGAAATGTGGTGCTATCGAAGAATGATGAAGGTGAAATGGATTGAACGAGTGATAAACGAAGAAGTCTTAAGAAGAGTGGGAGAGAGGAGATGCCTAATGAAAAACCTAAAAAGAAGACGGGACAACTTAATAGGCCACATCTTAATACAAGGCCTGATGAAGACAATCGTCGAGGTAAAAGTGAATGGGAAGAATGGAAAAGGCCTCATATGAGGTATATGAAGCAAGTTGTGAAGGATGTGAATGAGAGGAGCTACATCAATATGAAGAGGTTGGCCAATAGAAGAATTGAGTGGAGGGCTGCATAAAACCAATCCTAGGATTGTTGACTGATGATGACCTTTCTTGTACTTTTTCACAGGGAAACATATCTGAAAATGATGCTCAAAAAATATATTCATGAATTCCTCTCATTTATCACTAAGGGATTTAGCAGGGTAAACTGCCCTCCGAATTTCCCAAGGCAAAATTGAATTCACTTTGGGCTGCTTTGGAGAAACAACACTTCAAAATAATATGGCAATCTGTATGCCTTTCTGAGAAGACTTGAAGTCTGATTACCTGGGCTGCATGGTAAAAGAGATGATCACTTAATGAAATTCTTGAAAAGTAACTTGCCTCAGGTGAGAGAAGTTCAATATTTTACAGATGTGTGTGCTGGACAAGATAAGTTCTGTACATTTTTTAAAGTTGTACCATCATCACAATAATTTTGGCATTAATGCAACCTGGTCTTTTTTTTACTACCATTAATGGCAAGTCATCTTGCAATGGCATTGGAGGGACTCCTAAGTGATTGGCGAGAAAAGCCACCTGCAGGACCATGTGGAACACCAGATATGGAACAGGAGTGAGGAGTATACGAATTTCGTAGATTCACTTTAAATTAGCCTTGCCTGTGGCCTAAGATTACTAGAGGTTCACTCGAATGTACTCCATTTCATTTGGCTCTCTGATAGCAGATAAATAATAGATGCTTTTTAGCCTTCAGTTTTATGCAACTATGTTTGCAAGGTGCATCCCTTGAAAACGTCTCCATTTATATTCCTTGAGTTAGATAAGTAGAGAAAGATAAGTTTTAAAGCAACCTCCTTCGACCACAGTTCCTATTTTTACTCCTTCCATAGTCAATTTGTGAATCTCATGTCACCTGCTTATCCATTTAGTCGTTAAGTGGATCCCCGAAATGTTTAGTGGAAGCCGAAATCATCACTAATTATGGATTCACTAATAGTTGATTTTTACCAATATGTTTCCTTCTCCCATTCTAATCCACCCAGCACAGTACTTTGCTCAACTTTACGCCACTTATTACGACTTGAAGATGATGTGAAAGAACATCGCAACCAGTAAGGTTTTAGATGAAATTATAGGAAAGTACTGATTGGCTTACTGAGCTCCAAATAATTTTGCAGCTAGGTACACAAGTTGGGAGGGGTTAGAATCCAATGACAATCCGTCTTATTGGGAAAAAGGATTGTGTTTAAATAAACATGAACAGTGGAAGCATGCCCATAATTTGGTGATATACAAACACTAACTTTATATTCCAACAACACACAACAGTGAAAACTCACCCTGAAGAAAATAGAACCACTGAACTCGCTGGTTAGAGCAGACTACCCTACATTTTCAATTCTTAAAAGAAATTGTTTTAGCGTCGGCAAACGAATAATTTTCAGCAAAAAAACACGTAGATATCCTGAATACACAACATCAACTACACTGATCACCTCGGTAGGCTTATAACATTATCGTAAATCCTTTAGAAATACCGACGTACCTAACTTGAAAATTCATAACATTCATAATGGCAGAACCGGCGCATCAAAAAAAATAGACGAACGAAATTCCTCACATTTGTCGTGAAAAGGCAACCCAGGCTGCACTAGAGATGGGCGATTTTTCTCCGTAATCGATTTTTCGTATCATATGATAATCGTGTCAGCAAAATCGATTCAGTAGAAAAATCGGGGTGGCATAATCGATTATGAAAAATCGGTGAAATATCATATGATATTTCTGAGAAAATAATCATATGATATTCTGCAGGGCAGAATAATCGTATCATCGGAATGATCGTTGCGTGGTTGCGTCATGCGAAGAATCGGGTGTGGTACGCAGTAGTAGCGATACTGCGTGGATAATCGATTGTGAAAAATCGGTGAAATATCATATGATATTTCTGCGAAAATAATCATATGATATTTCTACGGAGCGGAGTGATCGTATCATCGGAATCATCGTCAAGCAAAGGAGGCGAAAAGAGCGATGCGGTTGGTATAATCGATTATTTGAAGAATCATCATATGATTTTTGTGGGGAAAGTGAGGAGCGAAATAATCGTACGATTCTGTAGGGGTTTTCCGTAACTCGATAGCATCCACTATCGACGTCGTTATGTCGGTAGCTTAACGAAAGAGTCAGCTATCGACAATTCGCTTTCAGTAAGCTGTTCGATAAGACTAATGTCGATAGTGCTACCGAAAACTCTCGCTAAGCAACCGGAGCCTCAAACACCCCCCGTTAAGCTTATCGGATCAACATGGCGGGCGTTTGTTTACGTAAGTTGGCCTATGCTGACTTATTTATAAGTGTTTATCAATTGTCGAAGGACGTTAACTGCCGTTGTAATGCATGAAATGCAATTAGGAAATCTGAGCAAAGGTAAGGAAGGTAAATATGGTGCAGTTAGCTGGCAAAACTATGTCGTTGTGATTCTCATGGTAATGCCCATTGTAAGAAGACGTAAGAGATTTTATTGCTTTGTAACTTTCTTGGCGTTTGTGAAGCGATATATAACTTTTTATATTATTTTATGCATTGAGTTTAATGTTCTTTTACCTGCCTCATTGCCGTCGCTTCCTGTATTTGAGCCCCTTTACCGTAATTCGTCGCTTGACTATTCTTGATGAAATGACCCAGACGTAAATTGATACGAGAATCTTAAAGGTGGGCAATGATAGTACTGTCATATAATTATATTTGCCAAATCTGCTTCCTACAGGTGGTGGTGAGGTATTTTATCCTATGCACTTCAGCCAATTTTTTGAAGGGAAGAAAAGTCCTGAAAGCAACTTTTTTGACGAAATGTTGCCTCATTTGCAAGTCCACAATCATATGCTTGTCATCAACAACGTACAATGGAGCGACAGTATTGGGAAATTTCAGTATTCCATGGAAATAATATGCAAATGAAGCAAAAAGAATGTTGCAGATTTACATCTTCCTCGCCGGAAATCAGTTGTCATCATTGTGGTTACATTGAGTGTTCCCTAAAAGTTTAGTAGTGTTATTCAAGTGGTGACGAAGTGTTTCCGAAAGATAATACGCTGTGACTGCCAAGCACTTAATTAATAAGGTGTTCTACTTCCTTTGGTGTCTCTGTAGTGTTCACATATGCGTTAAATTCAGTTTTAAGAGATGTTCCGAAGGCTTCACACGGTATCCAATTTTTTATAGAGCTTTGTTTATGATTGAGTGAGTACGTAATGGATAGTGCTGTTATTTGAGTGAAATGTGTTTACAATGGTCCTAACCAGTCAAAGCCATTGGTGCACTCACGATGGTGAGTTATAAATGTTTATAAACGTCAATTTATGATCTGTTATGATAAGTTAATGTGTACAGTATACTAAACCAAGCTTGGTGTTGAGAAATATGCAGAACTCGATTCTTTCCAATCATCCATCATGATTGCATAGGTATTTTCATTTTTGTGATGTGTGTCCTTAGAGGAGTTTTTACATAAATAAAATTATATTTTTACCAGTGCATAACTATTGTCCATATAATTTCTCAAGTTCTTAAACTCATTAAAAGTAAATAATTAGGACCTGAAACAACGTATCTACTTATGTTATCCGTAGATTTAACTTCTTTAAAATGGGGAGAAAGCCAACTATTAATACTGGGAGTTGTCATTTTAAATCCCTTGAAATAGCTTAAAACAAACTTAATTCCTGTGATTTAGGCCCAGTAATGGGTTGCCATAGGCCATTATATAATATAATTTCGGTCAGTTTGTGGCGGTGAGTTAGGACTATTTTAGGAAATTGCATGACTAATAACTCATATGTCAACCAAGGGATCCTTTTGTACAATAATTTACCAAACCATGTTAAAAGTATTAAACTGCAACTAAGTTTAAATTTTCTGTTAAATAGCCGTTGGTAAGTGAATCATTTTACTATGTGAATGAATTTTTTTTAAGTTCATCAATTGACACAAATATACAGGTATATAATTGGAAATGTTTAATATTATTATAGGTAGTAAGCTATTCTCTCATGATGAAGCTATACATTATGAATATGCCTCTGGTGAATAATATTATTATTATTTAAGGGAATGAAGAAAACATTCCCTAAACGTGTCGCATTTAATGTTTCTCCCATGAATATATAGACTTGTTTATCTGGTTTCTCCGTTGCTAGTAGCGAATATCACTTCGCTTTTTTCAAATGAAGGGCGAAAAATCTCCGCTTCTGATTGGCTGAAAAATTTAGCCTCTCTCAAGGGTGCCTCCCGCTGCGTCGTTAGTTACCGAAACCACTAGCGCATGTTTTGCATCGACGAGTTGTCGATAAGCGGAGTTACAGAAACGCACTCTCGGTAAGGGAGTGTCGATGCAAGCGGTGACTTTCGTTAACAGCGCGCTATCGACAATACGTTATCGAGTTACAGAAAGCCCCTACTGGTGTTGATATTGGATCATTGAAGGCCATACGGTAAGCGATGAATCCCGATGTTTTACGTTGAAAACATTTTTTTATGAGTGAAAACAATTATGTCATGTACGAAATTAATGATTCAGTGAATCAAATAATGCTGTCTTGTCTCAAGCGAACGAATTATTGTGGGATATAAGTAATCAATGATAGTGCATTATATATGCTGTTTAACTAACAAAATGACTTAAAAAGAATCATTGGTCATAGTAAATGTTTTGAGTTGGTAGTAATCTATCTCTAATATGATTGGAATTTAAGTACGTGCCTGAATTCAAGGAACGTATGCTTTCAAAAGTAATACTTGGATTATTGCTGATTCAGTCTTGGTTTGTTGCATAAGTTATACGTATATAAGTGACAATTTATGCCGTTGAGAGGTGATGGTAGGTGAAATATAAATACCTTATTTTTATATTATAAAAATAGTTGTAGGCTCTGCAAAAGTGTGGCTTATAAATAATAATTAATAAAATCAGTCATTAATTTTATAAATTTTGTATTTTTTCAATTGAGGTAACTTTTTAAATTAATTTTTCAAGTCATCACAATAGTGATGTGCTATAATATGTCTGTCGCGTAAAGTCCCCATTGTGAGTCACTGAGAGAATTTAAAAATATTAATTTTGATAATCTTTTCCCAGTCAGGCGATTCCTCTTCTGTGTCATTATATTCCCTGCCTTGGAGAAGAGACTTTCAGATGGCATGGAAGTTGCCACAATTGGCAAGTTCTTCGTTGCTACTTGGAAGAGGACTGGATATAGTGATTGACATTTATGCCACTCCTGGATTGGATCACTGTCTAATGAAAGAACAGGGGACCCCAAGTACTGAGAAAGTTCACTTGGGACTCCGGTGTTCTCCATTAGCGATGCATTCATTCTTGTGGCCACCAGTTGTTTGTGGTGGCTCCAGAGATCGAATTTACCACTTGGCAATCCACTCCCGGCATCATTGGCCTCACTGATTGAAATGGATTCTTCACATTGAATTTCTCTCATCATAGCTGACACATTTTTTATTGTTTTAGAGCATGAAATTGGATCCTTAAAGTGAAGTTTCTTGAATCGAGGACCCAATAAGGTGGCTGTGGCTACAATGCTTACACCCTCAATTTGGCCAAATCTCTTTTGTATCTCATCCTGCAGATTCCTTTTTAGGTCACGACTAACATCAAGGCTTGGATTGGCAGCTTCAATATGTGCCTCTAAGCAGTGGACTAGAGCAATAACTTTGCTGTTTGTGACATATTTTGACCCCGATATTTCAGTTGTAATTGACTCAATTGGCCTTAGCAACTCAATTATTTCCATTACCTCTTGTAACTGAGTTGCTGTAAGCATAGATGGTGCTTGTGGGAACTTGAGCAATACATTATTTACATGTTCACTTAGCTTAACAAATTGGTCAAGCATATAAAAGGTGGAATTCCAGCGGGTTGGTATGTCCTGTTTAAGTCGCAGTATTTGGCCTTCTGATTTCCCACTCTCTAGCTGTAGTTTTCGCAACATATCTGCTCCTGCAATGCATTGCTTAAACCAGGTAACAATGGCTTTTATGTGAGATATTCTTTCTGGTAGGCCAACTGTAAGCTCGATAGCTTTGCTTGGTACTAGATTTAATGTATGCGCAAAACATGGCAAATGTTTTTTCTTGGAAAAAGTATCATGGATACTTTTCACGATGTTTGCGGCATTGTCAGTAACAACTGCCATGACATTTTCCAGTGTAATGCTCCATTGTTCACAAACGCTCAAAAGTACTCTGGATAAATATTCTGAAGTGTGACTTTCTTTTAGCTCAGTGACACCTATTGTTGCAGATACAAGATTTTTATTTTGTAGGTAATGCACTGTGATACCTAAGAAGCTCTTTGTATTGAGTGTCTCACTCCAAATATCTGTTGTTAATGTGAGATTGTCTGAAGAAGCTAGTGTTGTTCTATACATATTTGCCATAAGTTCATATTTTTCATCAATCATTGACGTAACTTTTCTTCTGCTTGGAACAGAATATAGTGGCACAGTGACTTTCATGAGGTATTTGAATCCATCATCTTCCACATGGGAAAGGGGTAGAAGATCTTTGCAAATCATGTAAATTATGGCATTTGTAATTCTACCATTCCTATTTCCACCATCTGTATGGGAAAGAAGCATATGTGACATAATATTTTCCTTAATAATAAACAAATTATCTATGAAAATCCTAGTTAATACTCTCCATTTTATTTAGATGGCTAGGTTGCCTATAACATACCATCAATTATGGTAAATAACATACTGAGTCTTGAAGAGTTCTTTGAAGGAAGTCATAAATGGTAGTAACTTGCTAAAAGGTATCTTTTTTATTGTTAGGGTAGTTATTGTTCATTATTAAATGTACCTGAATACGATTTAATTTTCTTAAACACATCTTTAATTTGCTGTTGATGTGGCATAGCATCTGTTAAAGTGTGTGCTGTGCTATTCTCTGGTCTACCTCCTTGAGTACTCTGGTTCTGGGTCATGCACACAATAGGGTTCTCTACTTCCTAAAAAAAATTAACTTTACTTAAGTCTTTTATGTTATCTAGAAAAATAAGCTATTATATTGTCATAAACCATTTACATCAATGAACATTAATGGATAGTAACCAAAGGACAGGAAGCAGATGAAGGCCCACTTCCATCACCCAGTATACTCCCTTCATTTTGAGGAACTTCATCAGTTGCCTGGTTAGTTCGGCATCGATTGATGGCCTAATAAAACAGAAATTTTTACTGCCATCTTTTGTGATCTTGAGCCCTCAGCATCTTAGTAATTTCAAAATTTGTCACGAATCACCTCATTTCATTTCAATGAAGCATTTTTAACTAATATTAGCTAGCTCAGAATCATGAGTCATCCACAGGTTACTCTCTGATGCCTCTACCTCACAGGTATGAAGAAGGCTTTGTTTGTTCATAGCAGTCTATATACTAAGACTTAAAATAGTGTGATTATGATTCTGCATCATGTTTTGGGTTCTTAACCGTATTCCTTTTTGATATCTTTAGAGAAATCACATGATGAGTGACTAATAAAAATTGAACTCCTTTGAGACAGACAAGTCTACGTCATAGTCATACAAATTAGTATGAACTGGATGTGCGTCAGAGTAGGTTATCAAGAAATATACTACTGATTTCATTAATATTATTTTTCGTCCACAGGATCGTCAGGCTAAAATATACGATCATGTCAAGATAAAATTAGTGCTATACTCTTGGTGTGTATCTAATTATCTCAAATGAATTTCGTTTGAATCATTGACATGAAGTTCTGTTTGCGTCATTAAAAACAGACTATAACACTCGTTTTTATTTATGTTGATTTATGATGATAATATATTATCATCATAAAACTGCTCGGTAGAGACCATTCTGTTTTTCCACGGAGGAATGTTTCAAAATTGTCTGCGAAATAAATATATGTACCCTTAAAACTAGAGCAACCTTTTGAAATGTAGCGGTAAAAAAATAACTTAACGTCTAGGTTATTGCAAATGACATTATATTTCACTTAATTAATTGAAAAATGGATTTGTTCACTTAAAACTATAATTACGTCACGTGTTATTCACGTTAACTGTTTTGGTAAAGCTTTCTGTCTTAATGAGCCGTAAACTTTACCTCGCCCCTCATAATATCGCCATGCGTCCGATTCATATGGCTTTTTAAATTGGTGGTATTTCCGCACGTCTTTACAACCTTGCAGCATATGCGACAAGTCGCGCTCTTGTCGTTCTTTTGGAAAAATATCCACAAATGGCTTTTTACAGGGGCCATTTCAAAATACCACTGTCTCAAACAGAACAGACACACTGTATTAGACTTGTTGCGGAACAATTGTTACATAAATCCTCCCTCCGATACTTTTTCCTATGCGATTCAACAATTATTTGCAACAAGTTTCAAATCGAAGTTCTCCCGCCGATTTTTTCCCAGTCAAAATCGGAACGGAATAATCGATCATGCGATAAAATCGCCCACCCATAATCGATTAAAAAATCGGAAGAATCGGAAGCAAATAATCGATTATGATGAAAAATCGATTATTTTCGCCCATCCCTAGGCTGCACCTCCTCCACGTGTGTTGTTGTAGGATGAACAGTTTCATTTTTTGCTGTCTCCTCGGGTTCCCACCGAAACTTTGAGTAAACAGCCTCTCGTTAAACCCTTTTTAATCTACGCGCATTTTGTTGTCTGCTACAATATAACTGTGCGTTGCTAGATAATGAGTCTTGTCATTCAAAGAAGTGTGTAATTTATGTTTCTTGTGATTGAAAGTGCCAGATAATGGATGACGACTACTCGGAAGATGAGCTGCTCGACTCGCAGCACACATCTTTACTTCAAAACACTTCCGTCACCTACGGGAAAAGGTTTCAAAGGTAATTTATCAGTTGAATAATTAATTCCTGTACATGATCACATACCATCAGTTTCTAGGAATGTGAATCTTCCCTGTTTGTTTTATGTTTCTATAGTTCTCATTGATTCATCGAAGATTGGTTGATTAATAGTTTACCACCGGTTAGGGTAGGTTTTAACCCCGGTGAAAATAAACCGTGACAGACAGTGTGACAACAATGTGTATCACACAGTGCAAGTGTATTAGTCACAGTGTATGTACACTGTGCGCACAGTGTGCTCCCTTAAAATCGTGATGGACAGTGTGACCACAATGTGCTGCACACTGTACAAGGCTATTAGTCACAGTGTACGCACACTGTGCTTTCTGCACGCTTTTGAGTCCCAATTTACGCTTTTGTCACGGTATATGCAAACTGTAATCACACTCTTGTCACATTCTAAGCACACTGTGTTCACGCTTCTGTCACATTGTCTGTCACACTGTCTGTTACGGTTTATTTTCACCAGGGAATGGCATGGACCCTCTCCACTTTGCATTTCATTCATCTTTTGGTTCCATTCCTACGCTACTTCTCTCTTCAAATCGGCATATAGTCCACCACCCTTCACATTATTTTTTATTATCTTTATTTTTTCTTCCACACCGTTGTGTAACCAGCAATAGTCATTTTACCCCAGCCTCTAGCATTCCATTTCAGCCATTGCAATGATGTCCATTGGATGTCCCAAATGGATGTTACTGACATCCATGGGACATCCATTTGATGTCCAATGGACTGCCTATGAATGTCCAAATTTCCCACTTGTGGACATCCAATTGATGTCCATTTAAGGATTTTGAAAGGACGTAGGCAAGTATTTCAGTTTCTTGGGATCTACAGATGCAATCCATATGTAGTGTGATCACGAGAGAGAAAAATTACATAATTAAAAAAAATTATTCAATAAATTATCCTTAAACAACATGTACAGCTGTAGCAACAGTTTTTTTTCTATTGCTGCTGTGCCTTAGCCAATCCCTCGTCAATCTATCCACTTCTATTTTTGTGGCAGTAGAGAATTGACACCTGTCAGTAAAAGCAAATTATCAGAATAAGACATAGTTTCAAACATCCTTGATATATGTAACAGGTTTAACATTGCACTTGTTACCCAGGCTAAAGCCCATGAATTTGGGTTGTCTAAGGCAATAAGTGACTAATTACATGACAAAATAAAAACTCGCATGAGAGGTCAGCTAAGTTGTGCCATTTTGTTAAGCTGGTGTCATTGATATTATTGCATGAGATATTTTAATGATTTTATTTATTTTCCCACATTATCCATTAGGTAATAAATTTAAGGCTCATCACGCTGTGAAACCAAGTCTTCCATTTATTTCACTTTTCGAGTCTTCTGAGAACATATGTAACACAACTCACGAGCAATAACAAGACATTCTCGACATACAGACCTGACACTCACTTCTATGACATCATGAGAGTGATCGGAGGAGAACACGTAGTCCGGAGAAATGGGAGATGTGTTTTGAATACGTTAACTCATTTAATGTTGTTACTCAATGTGGTTCTAATTCCAGTAACAATATTCCATTGCCTACCTGTTATACACTTACCACCCCAATTCGAATGAAACAATCTAAATATGATTATAATTTATGCACTTACAGAACAACTTTTGCTACGTTTTGTAACATTTTTGCCATTTTATTGCGTGCAAGGTGTAGATACTATTTTACTCAAAAAATATTATCTCACTCATTTGTGAATCATTTCTGAAGAAAATTATTAGTTATGTCCCCTAGGGTGAAGTGTCAGAAAGAGTTGCATGGGCTCTTAAATTATCATGTTCAGTCTATAAAATACTTGTACAAAGTATTAACAACATTTTTTGCCATAAAACATTGTTAAATATCATCGTCATTATCACCAAAAGGGACTGAGTTAATGCTAACATATTTTCAATCATAATCATCATAAAGATGTGAGCTTTCATCCTGAGGAATAAATACAATGGCTTTTTCATTCCTTCAGTAAAAATTAATGCCAGTTTGGTTGAATTTTCTTAAAGTTACTGCCGGGGCACATTTTGTGATGTTTTACATTACAATGATAGACCATAATGAAACAGTTGTCATGAAGCCAATGTTTTATATTAAACATTCATAATATATTGCTTATATGAGTGTTTGGATGTATAAGATCACAGCCATGATAACTTTTAGATGCGTGTAAAACAAACACTTCAGCCTGCACAGGTAGAGGCAAGCTGCTATCAAAGTACATCCCAAGGTTGTAGATATCACTTTTTATTGCTGATTTCAATTTATTATTTAGTGTAAATAATTCAGGCCTCATTGAGAGTAGAAAATAGATGACATAAAAAACAAGAAGAAACTATAAGAAGTACTTCAGTCAAACCTCCCTCAACGGACACCTCCGAATAGCAGACGCCTTCTAAAATTGGACAGTTTTTCAATCCCCAGCAGTGAACATGGACACTTATGGGACTAACACCTCTGAATTGCAGAAACACTCAATAATGGATGTGGAAAAAAAAGAAACAAATTTTCTTCAGTTTTCTTCATTAACGGACACGCTCAACGAGCTATCCTGTGTACATATACCTCCCTCTGAGAAAACTCCCATCTTGAAGAAAATATATTGACCTAAGGAAATTTTCTAGAAGAAAACTTTGTGTTAGCAATTAGGGAGCCATATGGCTGTATATCTATGAGTTTGCGCTCCTGCCTGCTTCCTTTAAAGTCACTGCTTACTACGCTGCTACTTATGTCTTTTCTAGGGGCCAAGTTTTTGATTCTTGTTTGGATTATGATGATTCCATTAGTTGCTCTATTGATAACAATAATGCATAATTGTTTCATTCCATTATCGTTTTGTAGTAAGAATTTATTTATCAAAGATTAAGAAAATAAAAGTTTAGTGCACTGTAAATGCCTTTACATTTTGATGCATTAATTTAATTTATTAATTATTAATTTAATTTTTTTTATTAATTTATTTATTTGTAATTAGATGGTTATCACCACGATAGACATCGTCATGCATGTAAACATTCTCACCATAAGAAAAGAAGTATAATTAAAATTACAAAAAAAAATACTAACAAAGTGACAACAGTACACAATAGAACATGAACTATCATATTGTTAGTCAGAACACTTGGTCAATAAGATCATATTCAAGGTATTCTTGCAGTGAGTAAAATGGCTTCGACAATAGCCACTTGTACAATTTAAATTTAAAATTGTATTGCCCATTGTTCTTGCAATGTTGGGCAATTTGTTAAAGAGTTTAATGCTCATATATCTATGTGCTTGTTGGGTTTTAGACAGTCTAAAAAATTCAGTTTCTAGTTTACCATTGCTTCTAGTGTTATAATTATGGACATCAGTCCTAGTTAAAAGTTTGTCAAGATTATCTTTCATCATTATCACGTTGGAGATAGTAGCTAGTGACAAAAATTTCATAAAAATCCGAGTCGGTGGGTGACATTTTGAAAATTTTCTGGATGATTTGACGTGGAATGACCCTGCTGACAAATAGGGGTCGACAGTGTTCATCATATGCCACATTGTGGAGCAAACGAATTGCTTTCTTTTGGAGTAAAAACACATTTTTGACGTCCTTTGCATTGCCCCATAGTCTCAATCCATATAAAATATGGGAATGGAAAAATGCATAGTAAGCATTACGTAGAAAATCATGTGGTATCTGCGATTTTAGTTTTCTTAATAAATACAATGCCCTTGATAATTTATTACACACAGTGACAATATGTTCATCCCATTTCAAGTAAGGGTCGATAACAAAACCCAACAACTTTACAGTTTGATTCAAAGTTATATTTGATAATTTACGTATAAGATGTTGTGTTTTATCCTTATTTAACAGTAATTTATTGGCTGAAAACCATATTTCTGCTAGATTGATATTTTCATCTGATACATCTGTTACTTGATTGACAGCTCTCCCCCTATGTACGAAGGTAGCATCATCTGCAAACAAGACTGTTTTACCCGTAACATTGCTAGGTAGATCATTTATCATGACCAGGAAAAGGAAGGGTCCCAACACCGATCCCTGAGGTACACCACATTTAAGTTCACATACACTTGATTGCTTACCATTAAAATAAACACATTGTTTGCGGTTGGTGAGATATGATCTTATCAATTCGTAGGGAAGGTCATGGATTCCATAGTACTTCAATTTATCAAGAAGTACCTCATGAGAGACACAGTCAAAGGCTTTGGTTAAATCACACAAAGACAGAGATGTGCATTCTCCATTTTCAAAGGCTTCATGAATTTCATCAAGAATAGTTTCTACAGCCATTACAGTTGATTTACCGGACCGAAAACCAAACTGAGTAGGAGCGAACAAGTTGTTTACTTCGAAGTATAGGTTCATTTGTTCATTAATGACTGTCTCAAAAATTTTAGCTAAGATTGGAATCAAAGAAATTGGCCTATAGTTGGAAGGCATACTTTTATCACCCCTTTTATATATAGGTAACACTTTGCTAATTTTAAGATGATCAGGAGAGTTACCTGACGTTAGGCACTCATTAATAGCACCAGCCAGCGGTCCAGCAATAAAGCTGCTAGCTTCTTTTATCAGGTTATTTGAAAAACCATATATGTCCTTACTATCACTAGACTTAAGCTTCTTAATGATTCTAATTACATCATTACTATTAATTAGATACCATTTTAATTTGTTGTTTGTAATGTAGTATTTACTGAGCAAGTCAGTAGCATGAATATTCGGAGGTTTAATTTTAGCAAGAGTAGTATAACTATGCGAGATAAAATAATTATTGAACCTATCTGGCGAGATATTAACATTACCCTGTTTAGTTGTACCAGTTTTAGTTGTTTTATGTATTAATTTCCAAGCAGCTTGACATTGATTACTGGCTTGCTCGACATAAGACAGATTGGCTTTTCTTTTTTCTTCAGTAATTTTGTTTTTGTATTCCCTTTTTGAATCTCTATATTGATCACAAATATATGGATCCACAGTTACTTTTGATAGGGTGTGCAATTTAATTACATTCTCTCTTTAACTGTCTTAATTCATTCGAGAACCAAATGTTGGACCTTTTACATTTTATGCTCTTACTATACTTTATACATTTTTTGGGAAAGGATTCTTCAAGACAGTCAAGTAATATCTGATGCAGAACATAGAAATTATTGCATACTTCATTTGGTATCATGTACATGTCCCACTTTATATTAGACAGTAGGTAAGTAAAGTGGATTAACCCCGCAGGTGTTATTTATCTTATACTCCGGTATCTGGTTGAGTTAGCTTTACTTAGGTCTACGTCATCGCTATCCAATTGGATAGTAAAGAGGATTGATACATGGTCAGATATGCAATGATCAATAACAGTACACGTATAGAATTGATTTCCCAAATTAGTAGCAACATTATCAAGGCAAGACTTATTGCGAGTTACTTCAAAATTAGTAAGTCTTAAATTATACGAGGTAAGTAACTGCTTTAACATAAGACTTTCCTTTGTCTTACAACAGTTATCAATATTAAAGTCTCCTGATACAATAAGCTTATAGTCAAACTTCATTAGTTTAGCCAGAGCATCATCAAACTGTTTGTTGAATATGTCAATATCCCCGTTGTAGTTACTGCATGGAAAAACCTGTCGTAATTCCAGCCCCCTCTAAATAGTAGACTCCTCAATAGTGGACAATATTTTCCGCCCCCAAATATATCCGCTATTGGGAGGTTTGGATGTGTTTGGAAGGAATATTAATTTTGTCCTAAAAATTCCACGTAAGCTTCTGTATAAATATGTTTCATCTTTAATAATATATTTACAATGCTTAAAGTTACTTCACCTAGTTATATTAGTTCTCATTTAAAATACATTTACTAATTATTAAATTTTGGGTAAGCATTTGTAAATAAAATCAAGTAAACTCGTGTATGTATTACCACCTAATATTATGGCATTCACATGTGCATGTGAGATTGTTTTTCTGAATGAGATAGTTATTAAATATTTATTTTGAACAGCAAAAAAATTCAGATTTACATCCTAGTGTAGCTTCAATTTTGGCAATTTTCCCCCCAAATTATGTCATGCGTTCTGCAGCGATGCAGTACATTCTTGTACTTTTAGTTTGCAGGGAATCAGTTGTACCAAGTAAATGAGGAATCGATTCTTGACAGAAATATTTTTGCACTGCCCATATTTCTACAGAAATCATACTGCCTACATCAGTAGGATGAACAGAAGCGACAAATAAAGAGATCAACTGTTGGACTGACCAAAAATAGAATTTGTTTTTCTAATGCACAATTACAACATACTATTATTAATTAAGTTTTTTTACGTCTAAAATCAATGTCCTAAGTATGTACATACTCTTGAAAATAGTATAAGGTTTTGAAAAGCATTGTGTATCCTATGAAAAATAAGACAGTGGAAAATTACAAAAGCTTGCTTCTTTCTCTATTGTCAGATATGTTCCATGACATATCGCCAGGAACTCAATTTTATCCTGTTCGTACTCAATATTGCTTTCTGCTAACATTCTCAAAAATTCTATGGCATCATAGGTTGCTCTACCTTTTGAAACCAAATTAATCTTCCCCTAAGAACTTATTCCCTCACCAACCTCCTGTTTTTATTACCTATAAGATTAACTTATGCCTTGTGTGAGATCAAACTAATTGTCCTGTTGTTAAATGTTAAATATTTTTCCAACATATTCCACATGATAATGATTCTTTTGAATACTCTTAGAGAGAAAACGGTTGAAACTGAAAATTTTTTTGCACACAAATTTCCAAATAACAGGCCTAGGAATTTGGGGTAAGGTCCAAGGTTAATATCCACAGTAAAATTTAAAGTTAACTGTTGGAATTTTGTTGTAAAAAATAGAAACAGTAACAGGTGAAAAATTCATGTCTATTTCATATCTGTTTGTATGCCAATATTTGCTGAGGCTCTCTTCAGGGGAGATGTGAAAGGAAACACGCTTGGAACTGCTTATTCAGTAGGATATTTCCTCAAGTATTAAAAACACAAAAAAATGGTTGTTACTATTATTACAGCATTGGTCTAGCAGCTCTATCTCACTAACCTCCAGTTATGTAACATGGCCTGAACATTTTTCCTGCAACTGTCCATTGTCTTTGTGTATATTGATGCCCTTGCTATTTTCTCTACTGAACTATCCTAACATAAGGTAATAAGGAGTGACAGAATTTCTACTCCTTTGAAATTTTTTCGCTAGCATGGACATTCCTTCTGTGATATACTATAATTGTATGAGTTAGATTGTATGTAAGCTTGATAGTAATAACATGATACTGATTTGCACTTGGCATCACAGTGCTGTTGTTTGCATTAGTTTATGCTGCTTATTTGTCAATTAGTTGATGATTCGGTTCTATAAACATTAGGATAGTTTATTTGAATTATTACCCACACATATTTTCACCGATAGTTCAGGTATTTTTATCCCTGAAATTGTTCACACTTATCATCCTTAGATTATATAAAATCATTCTTCAGGCTGTCTGGTACTGATGTGTTGTCAGAATATTTCCTTATATTTTATGCTTATAATATCACTATGTTCTGACTTACAGAATCAAGCCCCCGACCAGAAGTGAACCATCTCTAGAAATTTCAGAATTTCATCTGGCAAATAAGAGAAAAAAGGAGGGAGGGCTGGTTAAAAAATTAGCTTCATCTTTGGATAAAACTGGGAAACATGCCCAAGTGAGCCAGAAAGTGAATAAGGTGCAAAAGCTGGTCAAAACCCTGCCAGCACCTTTGGAGAAACCGGAGGCTGATAAGGTTACTTGATAAACTTCTTTTCTCATTTAAAAATGAATTTTTCATCTAAATTGTTGTTGCTGCTATTCCATGACCCATGTTCTTTGTTTTGCTCTTTGTCATTGCCAGCCATTGCATAGAATTTCTTGAAGATAACTTGCACCAAATATCATTGAGGTTCATAAAAATAATACCAGAATTGTGTATTTATTAGTACATGAGACTTGTGGTTTCATGAAATATAAAAGACCCTAGGAAATGTAGTTCTGAAGTTGCTGTCATCATATTTTGCATATGAAAATTGTGATCTGCATTGATTCATATATAATTCTGTTTCAATTTTGTGTGGGGACAAATGTTATCTCATTGTGCTCATCTTGTTTAAAGTTTCTTTTTTCTAAATAATACCAGAGAATAAATATTACAGGTGAAGAGGACTGTTGCTTTTAACACTACAAAGTCTGTGTTGAACCGCTGGGAGCCAGTTGTGTCCGCTAATCGTGCTGCTGATCAGCTCAGTTTCCCCTTGAACACTCCATTCTTCAACCTCTCATCCATTAAAGATTTCCTTAACAATCCCAGAGTAAGTGTCCGTAGCAATTAAGTTTTGGTTTTGTGGTAAAATATTTAATTTTAAATGTGGGCTGTAACTGTCTTTTTTACAATTCTATACTTTCTAACAATTCTATAATTTTTTACAATTGCTACATGAATCGCCATTTTTGTAACTTGGGATTTTTAATCTGGTCAAAGTAAGCTATGTTTTGGAAATAATGGGCTTCTATATGTATACTTTGACTGTGATCATGACTACACTTATTTTCATCCTTTTGTGTTCGTAAGAAGGAAATTTGATGTTATACAGTAGAACATTGGCAGTGGTGAGGTGTATGGTCATCTCTGGAATATATAATTCATTCGACACAGCGTAATCCACTCTGCACCCAATCTTCCTGTGCTTTGTATTTTCTCAGTTCCGCTTTTGTGCTTCTTTACAGTCCAGTAGGGTGTACAATTATGGGTTATACAGTGTGTTTTAAATAAAGAAATATGTTTTTAGGCCGTGCATGGCTTATAATGATCGCCATTCACGATAAAATAAGTCTAGAGGGAAATCAGGGAAATTCTATTTGACCACAGAGAAATCCATCGATTCGTCTTAGCAAAGTACCATGCAAAAGGCATTTTTCTGCGTACATAGATAATTTCTACATTCCCGTAAATCACCGAAACCACCGTTAACATTTACCAAGCGTACTTATTCTCAAAATGAGAAATTTATTTACAAATTAAATTCAAAGATACATGTGTGAGTGGAAGCCGGGATCCCCTCTCTGTATTTAGCAAAATTTAAGATTTTATTGCTAGTTTCTAGAAGTCTAACTCGATATTTGTATGCAATGAGTATTTTAGCGAGAGAAATGAAAGGATATAATTACGCAGAAACAACTTAATTGAACGGTACTGTATTGAATGTCATTGCGTATTATGGACACATTATTTTTTAACGCACCATTTGCCAACTGTCGAGTTGATTTAGTGGTTTACAGAAGCAAGAGGATTGTAGGTAGTTGCAAAAAGGCTGATGTTGGACTCCGTTTTCAGGATTATAGTACGAAAAAGAAACCAATAATTTTCTTAGGCGTCAAACTATTTGTAAATTAATTAATAAATAAAATATAAATACTGGCATTAATTAAAAAATTAATACCAGTATTTGATGTAAAATTTGTGATGCCTTGGTATTAAATCTTCTTACAATTGTTTTCTTTGAAGTAAATTCCTTTTCTATTAAATATATAATATATTTATAAAATCAAACAATAAGCAATGTTATTTTTTTTAAATCTCTTCATTTTAACAGGCACTCACAAAAACATGTCATTGGTATCTGTGTTTTTTGGAAACATGTCATGCGTCGGCCGACCTACCCTTTGCATCTGCGATGACTAGTGAAAATCATCACGCCTCACCACTGAACCTCGGATATATGACCCTCTTATATACGATGACATTATTTATAAACAGTTTTTTTTTGGTCCGGTAAATAACCCCATAAGATGTAACCCCTTAACCCCATGTATTTTCAACCTCCCATATAAAACTTTTTCTTTATACGACGAACTCCATCATAAACAGTTTTTTTCCAGTCCTTTAGTAGGAAAGTCCTCACTTATACGACTTTTCAGAGACTGACCTACAGAAAGACGGTTAATATGAGTTTTTATCAACGACTATTATCAGTTTCGTCTTTTCAATTATGCATTTGATTATGCAATTATGAGTACATGATTTTTTTTCCACTTTTGAGAGTGAAGATACTTTTCTTGTTGACCGATAGAGCTACCCAAGTCAGTGCCATTCCAACGGCTATATTTGTCTTCTACATTGTTTATGCCTTGTGTGGGGGAAGGAGGAATCCCCTCCAAATTTGTCCATGGCCCCATGAGTGGGCCGTGGGCCTTCCTTTTGATAATATGACCCTTCACCGTCGAAGATGATTTTGTAACCCACTGAGCGCAAGGTTGTCATTTCAGCACATGTGAGGCTGACTTTGTAAGAGTGGCAACAGCCCACACACATCATCTGTCATCCTTGCAACAGTACATAGTAGGTTTCGTCAAAAAATGGAGCATGATAACATGACGTATCATGTTCAAAAGTATAATTTTATAAGTTAGTTTAATCACTTTATTTTACCTTTTGTATTAGATAATGCGGATGGTGAATTATTTTGTAACCCTATCAGATTGAGATTTTAAAATTAACCAATTTCACTTAGTTCCTAGTTTCTGCAGTATTCTCGTGAAGTATGGCAAATGTGACCAGTCTACGTCCTCATCAAAATCGACTAAATAAAAAATACACTTACACAAAATACGTAGTGCACATGTTCTCTGCATATCAGGTTCTTCGTCCGCTTATGTTGACTAGGGGTGACAACAGTTTTGCTAGCCATCCTGCTAGCGTCTTCAGGTCGAAAGTGTGGAAGCGGTTTTTTGCCATCTTATATAGGTCGTGGCTGGTCATGTCTGTGCTGCACTGTGATTGGTCAGGATAGATGATTCTTTACTACGTACTGTTTAGAGGATAGCCATCTTCTCTGTTGAAATTCGTGAGTGTTTTCAGTATCTCTATCGCCTCTCTGATGAGCCTGGGATAATAGCGGCTCTCCTTTGCTATTATTGTTGCCTCCTCAAATTTAATCCCATGGCCATGCTTGCTCCATGAATGTTCGGCAATGGCTGACTGTCTGAACTGCTTATTTTTGGTCGCCCTTTAGTGTTCTTTCATGCTTGTACCCATGAGACTCGTGAGAAGAGAGTACCCATGAGAAGCATGACGTGGTGACTAGGTTCAATTGTGTGAAGAAGATTGCAAGCGCCTTTGTTTGTTCCTTGATTTAATCAAAACTTTCAAGTTGATACAGTTAAGCACCCTTAATCCAGGAATCCCTAAACCAGGAATACCCACAATCGGGCAATTTTGCAATGACCAACTACCCGATACTTTGTAGAAAATGCCAAAGCATTTTTTTATCGAAATATTGCATCATAACCTGCCGAGATATTATCCCATTCTTAGCATTAATTTTCCCATTTCAAGAATTAAAATGATGTAAACATATTAATTTCTGGTACTTCATGTACACTGGAATTATTCTGCAACTTGAAATAAATAAGTAAATGTGAAGACATAGCCCAGACAGATTACGACTAATTTACAGATAAGCCACTTTCAATGGCGCGTACATTTTTGATTGACCGCTAGACATAATTTGATAAAATTTTTTGTTATCTGCTTATGTTCCTCCCAAATCATGTCTCATCTATACAGTTGTGGCAACAGCAGAGGAGTGAGGCGTCAGTACAAAATGTTAACGATCGCAGAAAAGTGCAAGTAGTGAAAATCCTTGATGCCATTGCATCAGTAAAGTGTTTGTCTGGAACATACTGTGTGGGATCTTCAACAATATAGCACATTAAGAAGCTGAAAGAGAAAAACCTCATAATTTTATTGTCAAAGTGACCCAAAGAAATGGATGACAGAGAGAAAAAAAACTATGAAAGAAGATTTAAGTGCTGATTTAGATCGCATGGTTTTGATTGCATCAAAGTGAAGGACTTAGCATTTCTGGCCAAATGCTAATGGAGCATGATAAACTATTTCAGAAACAGACGTGATCAATCTGAAAGATGTGATGTGGGAAATTTCACGTGCATGGAATAGTATTTCACTGTCAGTTCTAAAACATGCGTGGTTTAAATTGTGGCCTGCTTTAAGGTTTGATGTAAAAGAAATAAGTGGGGATTTAAAAAATTTTATGTTTCTGAGGATAAAATATGATGATTGAGTTTGCAAACAGCATCCGTAACCCTGAATTAAAGGACATGGAATTGGTAAATTTAAAGGAAAGGATTGTTAGCGGCCACGATACCATGGCCACACAACATTTCGCAGATAATGAAATCATTGAAATGGTAATTAATAACAATAAATCCGAGTGGGGATGAAGGTGATGAACTGGAAATTTATGAAGGAAGACTAGCTATTTATGATTGTCTTTAAATAATCATCCAGTCCGATCGCCTGCAATGTAGTGATGGATGGCTGTGTAGACAACACCCACACGTTGACATTTCGCTGAATCAGCTGATAACAAACCAAGTGCGGTAGGAAATATGTTGCGTGAAGAAATTCATAAAAATATCAACTTCTATATACCCATTTCTAATAATAATATTATACTTTTAAATGTGCAGCAATATGATGCATACAAGGCTTAGATTCCGTTATTTTCACTCATTGTGTAACTTCGATACTTTTAAGTATTAACTTTGCGAATTAAGAAACCATTTATTTCTGATTATTCTCAGTGACTTTTTAAAAATAATGTTCAGTAAATGGCAAATGAATATATTTTGCTATAAATAATTGACTCCTTCCCATGAAAACATCCGGGCATCAAAAATAGACCAGTTGCCAAGCATGACTCATAGTCCGGCAATATCCCTAATCCGGCATCACTTTGGTCCCTACTGTGCCTGATTAAAGATGCTCAACCGTACAAGCAAAATTGACTGAATGAGAACGGATCGCAGAATATGCTGCAAAATAGGGGGTTACTGAGTCCTCTTAAGCTATTTTTTATTAAAATATTGGGTAGGTACATGGAGACATCATTGTCATCCTCAAATTGTTCAACCTTAAAGGCAACAGGTTTGATTGCTTTCAAGAATTTGAAGAGGGTTACATTTTGTATTTTTATGTGGCTTTCAATATTTTCATCGCTTTTTGACATTTTATAAGTCATCCATGGAAAGTCTATCCTTGAAATATATGTCTTCAGAATGATGATTCAGATTAAGCTTTATTAACTTTACAATTACATCCAAATGAATACCAGAAATATAAAATTCTTGAGAACATCAATATGGTAGAATATTCATAGGCATGAATAAGTATCATTTACATGATTTAATATGCAGGGTCAGAATATTAATTCCTCAAAAGAGACTATACCATCCTGGCTTTAACTTGATCATTTCATTGGCTCATTTTCTCTAGCATTCCAAAGTGCAATTATTGCAGTCTACAGATGTTTATTTTTGGTTAGTAATTGATGTAAAATGCGTTTAAATATGAATTATGTGCAAATATTATGTGGTCTGATGCACAAAAGTGAGGTGAGGATTGAATTATTAAGGCTCAGGCTAACAAAAATAGTAAGGCAAATTGAAAGTATGAATAGATAAGTATGATATTTACTTACCTCTCTCCCTCCTCGTTAGTTTTTGCCGCAAATGTTTGCAAGTGATGCTTCAAGTGTTTCCTTATTGCACTCTTGTTATGCAATTTCCCCTCCGCGTGATATTGATGCCTAACAAAACTTGTGAATTGCTAAACTGGAGTTATTGGCTGATATGGTGAAATGCTTCCATACTTCACTAGACATATTCGGAGTCTTTTCCTTTGCGATGAGAAAAAACATTCAGCACTCCACAAAACATTAATGCAGCATGACGCTCCATGATGCTTCAGGACATGAAAATGTTCATGCTTCAGGAAGTCCACACATGTTGAGATTATCCCTGCTCAGGAAATGTGAATTTATTGCTTTCGAAGAATCAATTCTATTGATGCTTTCAATTATGATCACGGGTGGTGGGTGTAAAATTGAATTGCAAGGTATGTAATGAGGATGCTGAGGATTTAAGTGGCTCAGATTTTTATGGGTTCGGTTTCAAGGTGAAGCTCACAGATTTGAGAATTCAAAGATTCGATGAAAGAGGGCTTATTCAAGGTATTTGAATGGCCTCTCCTGAATTATTTGTTACTGCAATATTCTGTTCTCATGTGTACTGTTGTGTATTCCAGGGTAAAACTCCTCTGGAGAAGGAGGTAGAAAATATTTTATCATCACTTTCTGGTGAAAAAAAGGTGGAGAATAATGAAAATGCTCCGGTAAGAAATTTGGAATACATAATTCATTTGGGCTGCTAACTTCTGCCTTTAATTATTCTATTTATGATTTCCATTAGTCATGTTTCTGATTTGAATTGGTCTTTTGCAGAAGAAAACATTCTTCTTGAATCGTAAGGAGATAATTCAACAGAGACGTGAGTTGGCACGACTAAGAGCGCAACAATCATATAGGGAGTCCAAAGCCAGACAGCAGAATAAAATAAAGAGTAAAAGGTATGGAACTTTGTATTTGTATGCAAGTATGAGTGATTCTTGTTTCTTTGCTCTGTGAACGTAAAAATATTGCTTGTGGGACATAACACCAATAAATGGCCTACTTGTCACAGCCCTTTTATTAGTTACATTTTCTGTGTCCTCTAATCCTCTTTGCTGAATATTTATTTCTATTATGACTGAAAACTATCATTGTCATCAGTCTTGAACACCAACTGGAATGATTTTACTCAATACTGACCATTTGTTGAAAATTATTGACACCTTACGGTTTTATTCTTGTGGCTGAGCATTAAGCCACCGGGTTGCTGTGGGTTGACCTCTAGATATAGAGGTTAGAGGCGAGATAAGCAAGCTTACTTGTCGAATAAGCAGTCGTGGACAAAAAACGACGGCATTCCGAGGGGGTATTGGTCTATCCCGGGGTAACAATACCTCTATAACCTCTATAACAATGCCTCTAAACAATACAGAACCTGGGAAGATGCTGTAACCTGGCGACAGGAGGCCGCCAATAATTATGCTTCTCATTCCCTGGAGGAGAGGGTAGCAGCTCTTCTTCATATGAGTGAAGGTGGAGACCACAGTGGTCGGTACAGCGACACTCATTTCAGTACTGGCGTGGTAACATTTAATTTAATCCTCTTAGTGTGGATATATCAGCTTTTGTATCTTGGGTGAAAAGTGCGGGGGGGGGGTGATGATATATCGGCCCGACATCAATATATTGTTCAACTTTATGACACTACAATAATAACATTTATTTTTAAGTCACTGCAAAAATTTTGTCATTATTAGTTAGTTCAACTGAAGTAATGTAAAAAAAATGAATTTGGATATTTATAACAATAGCTTCATAATGTTTTTTTTCCTAAGGTGCTACAATTTATTAAATTAACCTCAGCATTTCTCGCTAGTACACCAGGAGAAAGGTTAGCACTAAGAGGGTTAACAGCTGTAGTATTGTGATGTGGATGGCAAGGGAAACCACCACATTAATATCCCGAGGAGTCGCAGCTACTCCACTCCTTTCTTTCTTATCAAGATGTGATGGAACCCTCATGAAACCCTTTCGAGTAAAATGTTCCAGAGGTAAAAGAGTTCCCCATTCAGATCTGGGGGACTACCTGAGAGAGTACATCAGTCACCACAACTGTCTCATCACAAAGTCGTGGCTCAGATTCCAAGCAGCCAATAGGAGACAGCAATGAAAATCAGTTTTAATAAAATCTGTATTATTTGGGTAGAAATTATTGATTTATGCCTCAAGATTTTTTTAAAACCTCAATAAGGACTTCATTCTTGATATAAACTCTCAAATATGAAAATATGCAAAATATTGTTTGTGACTGGGTCAAAGTAGAAATAGTTGAATATCTTGAAGCAAAGGTTGACAAAGTTTATGTATAGCGGACGACAGCTTTTGGATAGATGTTTATGTTGTTGTTTCAACATGAGTTTTAACAGTGTTGATTTGGTCGATTTTGAATCGTGATTGATGTTTTATGTAAATTTTGATAGTTTGACAAAAGTTTCTGATAGTAAATGCATTGAAACCCATCATCCTGCAAAGTTTAGTTGTTTACGACATTAAAATAATCGCAATTAAAGAGATGGCCCATTGAAATGTTAGTAATTACATGTTGAACAGGGAATATTTTTTTATTGGACTGATGTGCTTCAATTGACTGAAATATGTGTATTACAGTCACTTAATATTTTCTTGATAGTATGTGAAAAAATGGTATGAATTCCGAGACGGACAGGTTGTAGAGAACGGATTTAAAAAAGGGACCTCCTGTGCCTTGAAGGAGAGCGGCAGCAAAAGCACGAAGACAAATAATTTCCTGAAAGAATCAGCCCCTTGATAGAGCTGAACTGCTCGAAATGATAATCTGCTGTACAGCTTATAACGTTATACCTTTAGAAGTTGATTGTCACTATGTCATTTAATAGTCCATTTGATATTTTCCTGCTTCACATTTTGCACCTGTTTATTATGAAAAAATAATTGAATTCATTTAATACATGAAGCTGATATAAAAGCAAATTTCTATATTTTGTGCATTCTATATAGACAAATCCAAATATATGCCACAACATGAGATTATAACTCATACATATTGGCAAGCAGCTATTATCATATACCTATGTATTAATATATGCTCACGATTGCAGCATTTACAGTTTATTTTTCGTCTTATGCCTTGCGAGGCAAGGTGAAGTTGGCTAGCGAGCCCAGGCTACAAGAATTTGCTTATATACATGGAATAATTTCGTGAAGTTGACATGTTGCAGGTGTGAAGAATTTTACTCTTCCTCTACGAATGAAGCTTATATGCCTTTCCTCCCAGTAAACTTAGAATATGTTACATTTAACCAAATTAACATCATTTCTGAAGTTTGGAAATCAAATATGAACGTAAATACAATATTTGTAGGTTCATGGCTACAGTAAAATAAATTATGGCAGGGCTTCCAAGTTCAATAATGTCATTGAAGGGGTCGCAATCTGGGATAGTGCGAGCCGAAGGCTGGCGTTATTATTGGTGCTATTTAGCAACCTCCCAGGGCCAATCTTTTGTTGACAGAATCAGGATAGCATTATATTGCACCGATCTCTCCAAAATAATGCCCGACGTCATAATAGCACCAGTGTAATTTGTTACAGAATAGTCCTGTAAGTTTCTGTCCAAAATAATGCCCGACATCTTAATAGCGCCGGCGTAATCTGTCACAGAATAGTCCTGTAAGTTTCTTTTATATTTAAGATTGGCTTAGGAACAATGAATATAATGCTATCTCCAGTTTGAGAAATTATATTTTGGCTTATTTTTCAGCTGCAATAACATTGTCTCATGAGCTCCATTTTCCATACTTGCTTAATTTCTTTGAAAAATGGAGAAGTCATTACTGCAATATAGTGAACTCTCATTAGCACATTTATGAAGGGATCCAGAATTCTGAACATGGTAAAGAGAAAGGTTAGGCCTGAGTAAGTTGAAGACGTAATTTGGGTTGCAAACTTTCAGGGAACATACACTTGACGTTCATTTTAGTTTGTTCTATAGATAGGTGGAATTCATTTATTACAACAAATATTAAATTTACACTTATTATGCCTCCCAAAAAATAGATACAATGCCTTATGTTGGGCACTCGAATAGTAATGATAATGACCAAATAGCACGTTTTATACCTGCGGCCCATGAATAAAATTTGCTAACGTGGAGGCTTTATATCTCAAAAATAGAAGAAGCGAAATTCATACAAAACATGTCAGCATGTAGATACATTCTTACATTCAATGTAGGTAACAGACATTTTTTTAACCCTTATGAGACAGCGTGGTATATTGAAATGGGAGAGGTCGCACATGGTCTAAAAGACTGTGTATAATAAAGTGGGCAATTCTTTTAATCCAAATTAAGGATTACTTGAAGTATAACTATATGTAATAATCTATTTACTTGATAAAAAATAGATTAAATTAAATGATTTGAGTAATACAAAGTAGTTATATCATATTTTTATAATTCATTATGATGTACAAAAGCAATAGGAGCTACGAAGCTACGAAAAACCTAGGAGCACAACTGTAACTAATATAAAACAAAATATATATTCAAAGTAACATTAGTTTTATAATTTGTTAATATTTTATTGATACCACTACGCGACAATATGATATTGTGTTGTAGCAATCCCTCTGCGAAAGATTAACAGCAAGTTAAGTGCCAAGAGAAATGGCGCCATCTCCCGATGGGAGCTCGAAAGTAACGACTGACAATGTTAAAAAAATTAACTACACTGAATTTCCGGTGCAAGCAGTCATAATATTTTGTCAGATGACAGAAAAAGGGGTAGAGATATGGTACTGAAAAGAAGAGGCAAACAATGATGACCAATGTTGAATATTTGTAGTAAAACAATTCAGCATGGTCTTTAAGACCGTGCGTGACCTCTTAAAGGTTAATTACTTTGATGTATGTTTATGCAGTAAGAATGAACCGAAGAAGAAAACCGAATTTTTTCAGAGTCCCAGGAGGTAGTGTCAATTCCATGGTTTGTCTTAAAATATGAAAGGGAATTTTGATGGAATACGAGTCGTGCATTGCTCATGATATCATTGAAATTTCAAATGTCTTACTCCATTCGTCAATGTCATTCTAATCAATTACAAAACCAGGTTTTCTCTGTAATTATGCGATGTGGAGACACTTTGCAAGCACCTTTGTCTTCTTCTTAAACTTTTTATTGTGAATCAATTAATGTCATAACATTTAACATGCTGCAATACTTAATTTGAATTTCATATATTTTGTGAAGAAGTTTGGAATGGAGGCAGAATAGCTGAACAATATAAGCAAGCACCTAGTAGGCTGTCTTCACTCCAGACTTGAGTATTGACAGTAGAACTTTCATTTTTGCCTCTATTTCAACATGCTTCGTAAGTGTATTTTCACCTACTTCTTGGAAAAGGTTGAACTTTTCAATTGATATTTTTCATACCAACACAAGCTTTTCCATGGCTAATTCTTAGCACTTGCCTCACTTTTAATGTCACAAACTTCTCATACAGTTTTGATGTCTGCAACAAAATAAATTAACATCACAGTAAAATATGTGACTTGTAGGTGTGTTTTTCCTTCTTGAGCTTTTAAACCTCTTGAGAAATAACCATTCTCAAATTGACTTATAAGGTGATTATTTTCCCAGGACAAATTTGGTTTGATGCTCCTCCAAACATGCTAAAGAGGTAACCAAAACATGCTAACCAGAATTATTTACATGCACTGTGACTTGGGTCTGAGGAAATGAACATGCAATTAAGAAAATGTGCTATCTTGGAATGTCCCAAGGAGCATCCACTTTAATCTTATATAACAATGCATGCATATTTTTTTAATGTCGATGAATGCATTTCTTAATTATTTGAGATTATACAGTGTAATAATTAATGAAACTTGATTTTAGAAATTTGATGTCCCAGAGATTGCACTGTGGTTCCATTTATGGATTATTATATTTATTTATAAATTATATTTATTTATTAAGTTATGATATTCACTTATGGATAAACAAGTATTAGGTAAATATCATGATAAATTATAGGGTATACCAGATTATCATAACTTTTTAGGTTACCATCCTCACTGGACTGAATAAACTGTCTGACCATCAACCTCTTGGTTTAGGTTTTTTTTTGTCAGGTTATTTGGGATTGGTTGGCTCAAATCAAGATGTCTGTTGAGGTTCCGGTGCTGTTGCCAAAATGGTCTGGCTGCACAAATATAAGGGTATGTAGTTACAAAATATCACATTTTGTTGCTGGCTGCCAGAGTATTGTAAGATCAGTTCACAACTCTTCTTGTAGACTAGTTGGGCCAAAATTCTAAACTATATGGATGCAGAAATAAGTAGGGCTACAATAAAAATTAGAAAAATTGATTTGTCCTAGAAATGTGAGATTTTAGTCTTTCTTCAGGTTTTCCATCGTTAATTCTCCGTTGTGCAAATATGTACTCAGGTGCACAGCTGACACCACTATTTTAGAAGCAGCCCTTCCTCTCTCTCTTTGCTATATTTTGGTTTTATGATGATTCATTGATCAGAAAGTAGTTAGTAGTTAATTTACCTTTATGTTATCAAACAGAATCAGCCATCAAACCTGTGACAGGCTTGGGAAATATGATCTGGTGGTTGGTTATTTAGGGGAGGCGACCAACAGCTGAGGTCATTTGCGCCATATAGGATAGGTGGATAATTGGGTAATGGTAGGAGTTTTCAGGGAACGGAGGAAGGGTGGAGAGAAACCCGGTGTCGGCATTAGCCTACTCTTAACGAAAGGTGCCAAGGGGACCACGGCTTAATGTCCCATCCGACGGATGGAGTACTGAACTTGAAATGCCCTCCACTAGGCACTCAAGTGGGAACTGGTTTTCCACTGAAAAATCCTCCACTGCCGGGAATCAAACCCGGGCCCTCGGGATGGGAGGTCAGTACTCTAGCCACCAAACCAACCCGATCCCCCAAAATATGATCTGATGAAAGAAAGGAAATATTCATGAAAACTTTCCTCAAAGAATTAAACTAGGTTCTTTGTACTGCTCTGAGGTTATTTTTTTTGTGTAGCAAACAAGGCTGCATGAATGTTACCTGTACATTGTTGGAATGGGTGTTTTATTTTCTTGCATTTCCTTTGTCTAGGTACCATCGAATTCTTCGCCGTGAACGGACCAAGAAGCAGATAAAAGAGTTTGAAGAGCTGATGAAGGTTGATCCGGAAGGAGCCTTGAAGAAACTGGAGGAATTAGAAAATACAAGAGCTGAAGAGAGACTTACTCTTCGTCACCGTAGTACTGGCCAATGGGCTCGTAACAGGGCCGTCCATGCCAAATATGATAAACAGGTACGGCTTAATTAAATTACCTTCTCATTAACCCCTCAATGCCGTCCTGCATACCCAGTACACATGTTTGAATCACCGCATCTCACCGTCATGCGTACCCAGTACGCTTCCTGAACTGCCGAATATAATAATTTTTCACGGTCTGAAATTGCATATTTAGTCCAATTTTTTACTGTATATTGTGTAGATATGTTTATTCTTCGCATAGTGAAATACGCAACATTTTTCTGTTATTTTTTGACGATGAATTCATTCGTGAAATTATTTCAGAAATGAATCATTGTGCTGAGCAACAGATTTCATCTAGTGAGCCCCTCTTTTCGCGAAAGTCAAGAATAGCTGCTTGGAAACCTGTGACAGCAGAAGAATTATACATTACCTGGGGACAATTCATGCTCATGGGAATTGTTCAACACTTCGAGGTTACTTTTCCACAAAGAGAGTTATATCAACTCCAGGTTTTGGGGATGTTATTTCAAGAGACCGATTCAAGATAATTTGTAAATTCCTTCATTTCAACAACAATAAGGAAGAAGATCAATGAAGTCCTCCCAAGCTAAAAAGATTTTTCCGTAATTGAACATCTAAATGAAAAATTTCAGACACATTTTTTACCAAATCACAACATTTCAATTCACGAGTCGACACTATGGAAGAGTAGGCTGTCCTTCAAGCATTACATTCCTCTGATGGCATCTAAGTTTGGAATCAAGACCTACGAGCTTTGTGATGCAAATACCAGCTACCTATGGTCCTTTCTGGTGTACACAGGAAAAGATACTGTATTTCCCTCAAAAATCACTCCAGCTAACAAGACAACATCAATAGTTTTACAACTGATTGAACCACTGCTAAATCAAGGACGATGCATTTGGATGAACAATTTTTATCATTCTCCTGTCCTTGCAACACTACCTACTGAAAAGTAAGTACATGACTGATTGTGTTGGAACGTTGAGGTTGAACAGAAAGGATGTTCCAAAAATCGTGAAAGAGAAGAAATTGGAAAGGGGCGAAATATGTGGACAACATTCTGAGCCCTTTGCTGTTTTCAAATGGAGGGACAAAAAAATCATCTCGATGATTTCCACATTCCACAGTGACGAAATGAGAACAGTATCCAAAGGCAAAAAAGAGACCTGAAAGCCAAGTTGTGTGTTGGACTACAACAAATTCATGGGCGGGGTGGATCTCAAGGATCAATTGTTGCATACATGCTTGATTAAAGAAAATGACAAAACAAGTGGTATATGAAGTTGTTTAAGAGATTATTGAATATAGCAGTCCTAAATTCTTATGTTATTCACAGGGAAAATGCAAATAAAAAATTAGACCACCTATCCTTTCGTATACAGCTGGTAGAGGAAATATTTTTGAAATATGTTACTGTTGGCGGACAATGCGCATCAGGCCATCACTCTTTAGATAATTTAGTTCCACGGCTTACAGAGAGACATTTCCTGAGGAGGATTCCTACTGCTGGGAAGAAAGCAAAGCCCCAAAAGAAGTGTGCAGTGTGTACAAAGCATGGGAAAAAAAGAGACAAGCATTTACTGGCGTGAATCGTGTGCAGTAGGTTTGTGCTTGGATTGCTTCGAACCTTATTACACGAAGCAGAATTACTAAGGTAACGTCAAATAAATATAATTCTTTGCTAACATTTTACTCCACAAAATGTGGATTTCTCCATTAAATGAATTGGACATAATCTTTCAGAGCCGAAGAAATAAATGACGTTACGAATTTTTATGTTATCACGATGGGTAATCATATCAAAAGTAACCATACGATTATGAAGTTCATACAATTTTCTACGAAACTCAAGTATGTCACTGTCAATAAAGTGCATAGTATATACATTAAAGATCGATTAAAAATAAACAAAACACTTTAAAAACTTAAAACATATACTTACATTGTATAGAGAGAATGAGGAAAAAACAATAAATGTTGATCCAATTAATTTAAAAATTTAGCGTTTATTAAAACGTAGTTTTGCAAGAGTTCACAAAAATTTTCAAGAAGATTGGAAATATATTGAAAGTTATAAATTATTGATTGATACAATGACAAAAAGGTGAATTCATTTAAATCTCCTCCGGCCGCTGGGATGGGATTTAATTAAATGTCCAACGTGCTTGAGGGGTTAAACTGTTACCTGGAAACATATTAGATATTGGTATTCCAAACACTGCCACTGCCAATTTGGGTTTGTATGAATGTAGGTATCGGAGGAAATAACTGGCATGGGAATGAGAAGAGTCTATTTTAACCCTTAAAATGCCTGTGGACTGATCTATCGGCTTATGGAATTTTCATCATGTACCATAAAAAGTATTCTATAATTTAATGGCAAAGTAAATATTTTGTCTTTTTTCATATTTTATATCTTTATGGAGTATAAATAGAAAATTTTGACTTCAGAGTGTTATTACAGTAGAACCTCGAAAATACGAACTTCGAAATTACGAAATTTTGATTTTATGAAGCAAAATCTTCGGTCCCGACCAAAAGGGTATCTAAGTGTATGTAACAGTACGCGATATTACGAAATAACGAAGTTTTAAAATTACGAACCTCGGATCTTGGTCCCGGCGTGTAAAAGTTACTCGTTTATACGAATAGTGATGGATCACAGTAATGTTTTCCGGCGCTCCTTGTCAGAGTTAAACATCTAATTAATCATCGTTGCCGAATACATTATGCACTGAATGTATTACCTGAATGATATATCATTTTTCAATGCTACAATAGTAAAGGTGTGGTTTCGCTGGGGCATCCCGCGGCCGCGTGCAGCGTCCGCGTCCAGCAGCCGGAAGTCACTGCCGTACTCATCCAATCTATATCAAATGGGTTCGGTTTCACTGATACGTCTCGGCCGTCGTGTTCGACGGCTGATGCCCGACGTCTGCGTCTTGACTGTTTCGAGAGCAGTCGAGACGGAGATGCCTAGTCGGGCAGTCCCAAATTTCGGTGATTTTTCTGCTCTCCTCTCTCCACATTTTATATTACGCGTCCTTTCCAGCTCTTTTTTGTAAAACTACTTGCAACATTGGTCGTCCTTTTCTTCGTCTTGCAACAAAACTAAATCGTCACCATCCATTTAAGCGTAAAATCAACTCATTCTCAGGAAACACAAACCAATAATAAATTTTTAATTAAACTAAATACGCATTCTCCCACATCGACCAGCCTCGGAAACAGGATGTAGACGCCTGAATGAAACCACCCGGCCGCGTCATCGAGACGCAGCGGTTGGACGTGGCCGCTGGACGCCACAGTGAAACCAGACCTTAAGGACGACTTTGAATCGTAGGCATCGTAGCTCATAAAATATGAAACCAATCTGACATAAAATGCATTCGGCTTTGTAACCACGAGTCCACAGAGTTGCCAACGAGTAAAAAAATGTTAAGTAGTCGTGTACGGATATACTCGCCGGCGAGAGACTAATTGCTACAACCAGCATTTTCCTCTCATGATCCCTGGCATTTTTTGTTACCAGTTTTCCCAAACATAAATCCATGATGAATATTCCTGGTATAGAAATCTTTTGCTGCGCGTTTGCAATAACTATGACATGTATCGGAGATGGTGCTATGTTGTTCGAGCGGTAGATTCAGTCGTGAATATAACCCAAGGAAGCTTTTTTTCTCACTATTTCAGACTGATTACACTCAACCTTGCTCGATGGCATAATTATTCCGGCTGGCAATAGTTATCATCGAAGGACTCATGTTTAATTTACCGTCCTCATTGAGCGTTTTGATGTAGTCATCGAGCAAGGCTCTTCATACGCATTTCCCTTCCCTTCTTCCAACAGAAAAGAAAATCAGAGAAAGTATGAGTTCGCATGGTTCATAGGGCCACTTACTTTAACGCAAATTAATTCTAAAGGAAGACTAGTTCTGGGCGCATGCATAATCAATGGGAAAAAACGCTCAAGCACCCATATATATATTTATATCGGAAAATGGTGTACCCTCCTCCCCTTTCACTCCAACATAGCGATCGAAGAAATATCCTAAAAGAGAGATCAGCTGCGTTCCTGCAGATCGATAAAGAAACTTTTGAGTGTTTTGTAGCTTAATCCTTATTAGAGATATAATCAAGAAGAGGATAAGTGGAACCATCCTATGAGATGCCGAAAGTCACGCCGTCGGAGAAGGAGCAGAAAGCCTCGTCAGCATCCTAGCCCAATTGGAGGCGCTTTCATCTCTTCCTTGTGCTATCGGACGACACCCCCCTGGAGGACATCGGGGGCGGGAGTTAGTTGGTACCTAGTCAGTGCGGAAGCAAGAAACGAATTGGCCAGGATCTTTAGGTAGGGGTGTTGAGGAAAGGAGTTCAGAGTGTTTTAACGGTCATGGACATGGAACCATCACAACCAAAGAGAAAGAGAAGGGGAATATCGTTGGAGGAGAAGGTGAAAATGATTCAAGAAGTTGAATCAAATAAGTTAAGAAAAAGTGCTTTTTCTCTCTCACTTGCGGCTAATCTATCCCTCCCACACTGGCTATATTTCCCTATATTGTCCCCCCTTCCCGCTCTATGAGTGGGCACGAGCCATCCCCCTCACACCCAAGCCCCCCGTGCCCGCCCTCCGGGATATCAGGCCCCCTCGAGTGCCCCTCCGTCCCACCCCCTCAATGCTAGGCTAGCATGAGATGCCCCACGCTGACCTTGCAGGCCCCCCATACCAGCTCTTGGGCCCTTTAAGAAGTTCCCTCCCCAATCTCAAGGAATCTGTGCACGCCGATGGGTCTAACTCAGCGAAAATATTGTTTTGCGGGCATATCTTGATTCATGGTAAAAGCTCCACTCGCCAGAGTCATGTTTTCCCTCTCCGCCGACGCAGCTAATTGAGGTAAGGGAGGAGGAAGATAAGATGCGACTATTCGGCGTAAAGCTGATGATTCATTCAAGGTTTATTCTTCGCACGCAGCCCTTGGCCTTGAATCCCAGGTGGATCACCCTCACAACAGCCGTAGGATACTACGAGACCATGGGCCTCGCAGCTGTTTTTGTGAGCGGGCGAATGGAGTAACCCCCACCCACAGCGAGGGGGAAAGGAGGGAAAGAAGGCAGCTTCCAGCTTGATGCGTGGCCTGACCTGGAGCTGCAATGCTTGGACGCTGGTCTCCTTGCTTGATCGTAAGCAAAGGAAAAACGATTAGCAAAATATCCCACATTTCAATTCAATAGCGAATGTTTAAAAGAATTCTGAGATATAATGAATGAAGAGCAGGCAGGCAGACCTAATCTGAATAGAACCACAACTGAAGCTTTCGTGTAGTAGAGTGAAAAACGAAAATTTTTGATTTGTAATGTTAGCATCGTTAGTAGCCGATGAAGTGTAAAAGGAACTATCAACCTTCACCGTTGAAGTGCGTGGCTTGTACACCCTACTTCTGAAAGGAGGTACACAGCTGGACTCTTCTATAAGCTCTTCTTTCAGCTCTATCATCTCGGAAATAACCACGCACAAATAAGCTGAATCCAAGGGAGAAAAACGATTGTTATTTCGGGAAATTAATGGGCTTAGCATTATTTATACAACATACATAACGTGTATCCATCGCATAGCATCCGCGAGAGAATCTTATTTTCACTGTCTTAGCTTAACGTAGGTAGATACATATATTATGCCTGACGCGGAGAAAGGACTATCTTCTAACGAAATTTTATTCCTCTAATTTCAATATCAGGTGCCAATGATCGCGCAAGTCGCACACTTCCTTGTATGCATCAATCAGTATTACTAATGATTAAACATCGCTCACGCTTCAGTTAAAGAGTTCTCCAGTTAGGAAATAATATAGAAAAATGCGCTATGAAGCTTCATAGGCTTATTCCAAACTGCACAAAAATTTTGCAAAGACGCTTCATTGCCTAATCATTCATTGGAAAAAAGAACGGCAATTTAGTTGTCGCGATGTAAATTTCCGCAGGGCTTAGATGGGAGTTTAATTCTTCCGAGTTTCGGGATTTCCGCCGTGAAAAGATGGAACGATGTGGTGGAAATCCCGAAAATCGGAAGAATCAACCTCCGACAAATAAGTTGCGTTAAACTGTTTGTACCTTGTGGGCATGAACACACATTTAAGTATACTTTTATGAATTATAGCTTCGTAAATCATGCAAGTACGTCGCGAGAGTTCATCTTAATTTAAGGAAATGAAAAAGAGCTTCATCGCGATGTTTTTGAAAGATACTCGTTGATACGAAATTTGATATTACGAAGTGCCGATTTTTCCGGTCCCGTCGACTTCGTAATTTCGAGTTTCTACTGTATTAGGTTTTATATACATTTTTAACTGAAAAAGGAAATTTTCGTCATAAAAACACTGGCATTTTTTGCATATACCAGGTGATTAGGGCACTAAAAGTGTTAAGCTAGTGAGTTTCCTTTGTGATTTAAATTAAGATTTAGCTATTTCACAGGCCATAACTCTTCAACTATTCATATTTTTGTGTTTAACTTAAATATTTCATTCAGCTGAAAAATAAATGCTTCAGTGACTAGTATAATTCAGTGTAAAAGTTGCTATTTTCAATTCCCAGACTTCAATATGCTCATTTATGGTGCTAATGTGACAAATTTATGGTGATAGCTGCGAAACTTGAATTCTTAAAATAAGAAAAATAGTGTTATTGTTTTCATTAAATTTGCTATGTTATTGTATTAGCATTGGTGAAACCATGAGTCAATTTTTAGAATAGCATAATTGAATTTAATATAATAAGATGAGAAGCTAGTATAAAATCAGTGAGACTTAACATTCCCAATTATACATAGGATGCTCCTGTAAATCTTTAGAGGGAATGATGAAATGGAGGGAGGAGAACCAAGAAATAAAATAGATAATAGGACTGGAAGAACATGGGACTCTTCTTCCTGCAGGTATTTCTACGATAGTATATTAGTAATTGTCTCAAATTCATGCATTCAAATTTTAATTAGCATAACACTACTCTAAAGAAATGCCTCTATAGGTTAAAAAATCCTACTACAAAATAACATTTTTCAGGGTCCTGGTTTTAAGACACAAAGGCATTTAGTTGTGGCTTTTTGAAGTACCTCGGCTGGTATCCCAACTCATGGACTTTTGAACAGACAGCCTTGGTTGCAAAATTTAATATTCTCATTAGTGACCGACAGTTGTCATGGGGAGTCAAATTAAATGCTAAGGAAATCTGAAAGTAGAGAAATCGTCTACTTAAGGGAGAGGTTCTATGCCTTAACTCGCTGCGGAGAGCATTCTCATCATTTTTTGGCCACTTAAGCTTCACTTTGAAATACCCATTGACCCTTCTATGTTGCCAATACTACACACTACACTACTATACCTGATACCTACGATACGAAACCTGAAAAGTAAATATGACATTTAATCCTACCCTTAATTAAAAGCTTTCCATGCACCTATTTGGGTAGACTGATTACTCTTGTATGTTTCTTGGTTCTTAGTAAGTAGTGTATGATAGTGAGAACAAAAAATATATTTTTATTGCTGTCATATCATTGACTATGAATTAATGTATTGACTTATTGCATTTTCAGTCTCGGGAGATGTTAGCCCAACAGCTACGCTTAGGTAAAGAACTGACGCAAAAAGTTCGTGTTTCAGACAGCAGTGATGATGAAGACGTAGTGGAAAACAGTGCTGTGAAAAATGATGAGAATAACCCTTGGATGGGAGAGGGCTCTGGAGAATACAATAATTTTGTAACTGGTTACAACAAATTTTGGGTGGAACAATCAAATAAGAAAAAAGAGAATGGAACTCAAGTATCCAATGGAGAGAATCGTGTGCCACCAGTGATTAAGGATTCAGAATCTGCCCTTGAGAGAGTGAGTGAAAGTGGGAATGTTAGTGGCAAGGAAGGGATGGAGTACAATTCTGTTGGTGAAACTGTCACTAAATTTGGATTCATCATTAGTGATGTAAATGAAAAGAATGTTGGAATTAAAAGGAATCCTCAAAGGAGGAAAATAAACAGTGACTGGAAGTGTTCTACGCGCTGTGAGTCTAGAGAAGAGGATGAGAAGCAAGAAACAGAAAAGGGGAAAAAGAAGCTGAAAAGGGAGGCTTGTGCCATAGAAAAGCCTGTTGTGAAGGATTTGGATGACATTTTTGAGAAGATGGAGGTTGCTTTAAAAAACAAAGCCCGGAAGAAGTTAATGTCTCTTAAATCAGAAATTAGCACTGATACATCTCAGAAAGCCGAAAGAAATCCCGACAGAGGTGGAAAGGGGAAAAAGACTGACTCAGTATGCTCACAGGAATTAAAAACTTCCCAAAGTATCATCAATGAATCTGCAAATACTCTAGGACCTAACACCGAAGATAAGGAAAGTGACACAATAAGGTTAGTGTTTTGATGCCTTATGATTGTTTTCTAATTATAGACCAGCCCCATTCCACCAGAAAATTTCCTTTAGATATATTTTAGCTGTGGCTTATGCACAGTGTACAGCATGACATGAAATGATGGTTTTACACTATATAATTCATGCAGGATCACTGTACAATTCTAAATTTTCATCTGTATATGTTTAAATAAGATTGTACCTATATTTTTCATTGGTATTTAGTGTTACATAGTTAATCCTCAAGTGTCTGTGCATGATACTTCGTAAACTCTGAATGTATGTATTGATCAAACATAGTTAAGAATGCAGCAGTACAGCAGATTTTCTTCTGCTTTTACTTTCCTTCTAGTGTTAAAAATAAATTGTCTGAGTATCAATTAAAAAATATAAGGCTACAGTTCAAAGTTTTCATTTATATATGTATACATACAGGGGCAGAGATGTGGTTAGACACCTGGTGGTGATCCATTGAAACCTTGGTTCATGGTGTTACTAAATCATTTGGATAATAGTATTTAAAGTTTTTTCTTTCTTTTTCATTTTGACAGTACTGCTAAAAAAATATCTCCTTTGCAGACCTTCAGTTGACATCTTATCAAAAATTGCATCAACACCCAAGAGCAATACTAATGTGGAAATCGATCCCAAGAAATTCATTTCAATTGATGTCAATAAGCCTCTGGAGAGTGGAATTCCAAACATAGCAGGTAAAATAAGCTTATGCTCTCAATCTGGGATCTATGCATGGTAGCTTGGGAATGGTTCATTAGATTTTCAGAGAATGCTCATATTGCTTTTAATGGCTATGAAAATATATTTTTCTTTGAATATATCCACTGGTTTTTGTGGTGACAAAGAAATATAGCTATCTGCTTCAGAAGTGCATGGGTCAATGTTATAATGTGCTCCTCACTATTTCTATATCAAGATAATTGCCTATTTCATAGGCAAGTGAGCCTTGGTCATATTAAAATAATGGAATAAGCATTCGAGTAACCTAACTAAAATTACTGTGAAAATCATGCCATTAGACTATTATATTGTATCTTAAAGAGAAAATACATTACCCAATATGTATCATGTTTCTGACATTAAGTTTTATGGTGATAAATTGATAACTCTAGTGTTACGCTTACAATTGTTATTGCTCTCATATTCTTTTCCACAGAGACTGGTGATGATGAAGATGATGGTTCAGCTTCAGTTGACAATCGAATCACAATTGCGGCAGCTTTTACCGAAGATGATGTTGTCACTGAATTCCAGTTAGTAGACATTTATGACAACTGTAATGATTTGACCTTTAAGCTTCAAGGGATTTCATTATTATATATTTCCTTCCCTTTGTGCATTGTGAATTAGGCAAGAAAAAGAAGCAATAATAGAGGAGAGCCGACCAAAGGATGTCGACCTATTTCTGCCTGGATGGGGAGAATGGGCTGGAAAAGGTGTTCCGGAGATGCCAAGAAGGAAGAAGAAGCGTTTCATTTTTAAGGTCTCGCAGAATATTCCACGCAAAGATGACAAAAAAGATTCTGTAATCATTAATGAAAACGCTGATGATAAAGCAAGACTTCACCAGGTAATCCAACTAAGTGAATTTCTTTGTGTATGTTGTGCCTACCATTGGCTGTGGTATACAGGTCAACACTGGCTTGGTTACCCAAAGGTCATAGGTTCAAATCTGACCTCTAGCAGTGATGATTTGTATGTCTTAAGATTTTTTGGTTAAATTATGTAATGTGAGATTACCTATTGGAACACCTAAAACCCAATTCTACCACCCTAAACAGTTAATCTTATCCTGCAGAACAGTGGCACTTTTTTTTGAATAAAATTTTCTGTTAGTTGGTAGTAAGTTCATTCTCTTATCTATACTAGGTATGCTTTTTCATTATTTAAAATAATTTATTTCCATCTTTATTTTTTCTTTAGAGTTATTTTGAGGTATTATCTATCCTTTTGGTCAAATGGAAGACTTGATGTGATTAGGCTCCTGTGTCACTTGTGCTCTGTTTACACTGCTAGCTTTCTTGCTGGTTAGGCTTGTCAATGTTGGAAGATGGCCGTATAAATGCAGGTTTGCTCTAATCCTGGTAGGCTTTTCTACCATGGTTGAGAAACCATGGCTGGCCCTAGTTACTGGTAATTTATGTACATGCAAACACAAGTTAGAATAAGGAAGGTTTTCTTGGACAGTGGAAGTGGTAAGGGAAGGACATTAAGTTGTATTCATATGAAGAGACTGAATTTTTAAACACACTATGGATTGGAAATGATTCTTACTGATAACTAATGTGCAAGTATTTATTTGGTCATACTATAAAATACTTAAGTGTGTGACCATGTTGTACTGCTTCAGTTGTTCAATGATGATATTGAGTAGCTTGTTACCCCTGAATCCTGGGTGTGTATATCTTATGTATTTATTGTCTGTGTTTATCTTGCTTTCAGTGCTTTATCAATGTGAAATTTTAACTCTATTATTTTGATATTCCTTTTCTGTTCCAGGTGAATGATTTACCACATCCTTATGTAGGTGTTGAGAGTTTTGAAGCTAGCATCCGTGCTCCTATAGGCTCTACTTGGATTCCTGAAACAGCTCATGAGAAGTTAACTGCTCCTAAAGTATCAACATTGCTAGGTGCTGTGATTGAGCCTTTAACTGAAGATGCACTCGTAGATGAATCTGAAATGAAGAAGGGTCTCAATGAAGATGATGAGTTCATTCCTGAAGAACTATGATCTATTGTTTTCAATTTGAAAGCAATACTAATAAATTTAATAATATCATCCATTAAATTATCAACATAGTTTCAACACTAATTATGAAAAAGGTTAATGCATCATGTTGTAAAAATAAAATAAATATAAAGAAGAAAGACTAAATAAACGTTGCTATTATTGACCAAGTGCAGGGTGGTGAATTTTCCTTTTTTTCTGTGAGCAGCTTTCAAAAAAAATTATGTATTTTTGGTAGAAGTTTTGTCAGGATTAGGAGAAAAAATTATGAATTTAGCCAAACAGATGCAGTCAATATGAATTGTTAAATACTGTCATGAGATACGAAAGAGAAGTTAGATGCCATGAAGAAAAAGAGTGGAAGTTTTGACTTTCATTCTTTTTATTTAAGCATTTACATATTTAACAGGCACTTCAGACTGGGAGGAAAGGTGGAAGGATTGGAATAGTAGGGAAAGGAGGAAGGGTGGAGAGAAACCTGGCATCGGCACTAGCTTGATCTTAATGAAAAGATGCCAAGGGGACCACGGTTTAACATCCCAACTAAGCGATGGAATACTTTACTCTAATGTTCTCCACAAAACACTCGAGTAGGGAATGCAAAATTTCTTCCACTGCCAGGATCCAAACCCGGGTCCTACCGGCGAGAGACCAGTACTCGAGCCACTACACCAACCCAGCCCCCGGGCTGAGTAACGGGGAGGTGCAGGAGTATTTATGTAGCAAAAGGCGGCCATCACACACACACTACTGATCATCTAGCTTCTTTGTGTCAACTTCTGCTCACTTTGACTTGCTTTCTCTCACCTTGCTTTTGCTGCGTCACTCTTTCCCATTCATGCCCTGAACTCGGTGGTTGCAATTCTGATGTGGAAATGCCTTTCTCACTCTCCTAAAAGAAAGAAAGTTGAGCACAGAGATTAATCTTCATGCACAAATAATCCTACAAGCCACCACTAGTGTGTATGGCATTAGATGATGTATGTCACCTCTTTCGGAACTTGTTAGTCTTCCTGAACTGAGCTTATGTACGTACGTTGTTCCTGGAGGGAGGCAGAAATCTCCAATAATTTCAGGATTTGATGATCCATGAAGGTTTTTATCCTTCAAATGGTAACAGGAAGAGTTTCTCTTATTCTTCCATTGCATAAAAAGTCATTAACATGTTTATTATCACAATTTACCATTATATTGTCATATATTGGAAAATGTTTGTAATTACAGCTACTACTTAATAGCACCACTACACATTGTAGTAAACTAGTCCCCACTGAGTTTTGGATGTGCAATCTCCTTAATGCTTGTTATTAATTTGCTTAATAATCTGTGATAAATTGTCAGGAATTTGCTAGTCTTTTTTTACATTTTTACGTAACTCTTAAACTGGAATTATGTTATTTTCTGAAATCATTTATAATACTTTGTTGATGGAGTATTAAAAGTCGTATTGGCTTCACTAATGGAAAAGTAAAGCCATTTCCTTAAAATGAATGTATTCATTCCCTCTCATCTTGTTAATTTTTGTGTCCCTTATCATTATTAATCTCTGAGGACTCCATTTGCTCACTCTTTTCAGTATACCAAATAATTATGTACTTCATAATATCAACAAATGTAAGACCAGTTAGCATTGCCATCTGCTTTTTTTATATCAGAGTAATTGACTCAAAAAATTCATCGGTGACAATGCATCTGCGAGCAATTTTTTTACTACATAATTCTCTTATGAAACCATTGTGACACAAAATTTGTGTGTAGTGACATTCTTGAGAGTGTGATGTTATGAATCTCGTGCATAATGATCACATTAATCATTTAGAGTTATTTTATCTCATATTGCTGTTTTTTTTACTTGGGATAGAGGGCTCTTAAAATATTTTGCACTAAGTGTTATATTTTGTGAAGTTTGGGATCTGAATAGTCATGAGAATTTCCAGCACAGGATTTTTGGATATCAGTGGTATTGCATGGTAAGGTAAACTGTAATTATACCATGTCAATACTTTAATGCTTTGAACTTTTTCTAAGCTGGAAATAGAAATAGCGTGGTTATACATGTCTTCCATATGTAAGTGCATTATTTCCATGAAGTAAGTGCATTAAGTTTTAAGAAGTGTGGAGGCATGTGAGAAAAACTTATTATTGTTATATGCTCCATATAAATAATTGGATGCTAATTTTTAGGAGATTCAAGAAAGGTTCCTGCTCTCTTAGTACCTCATGCATTATTTTTGTTGTTGTGTGATTGCTTCAGAGCCAAAGAGTGCCTTAAAATATTGCACATGAATAGCCATCTGGTTGCCTTAAAATGTAAGCATTATCAATCTATTTGATTCACTGCAAATTATAAACAAATCCCAATATTCTGTTAATATGTTCAGTAAAGACTGACTGAAATGCCAGTGAATTGTTTTTATAAAATTTGGCTGGAAAATAGTTCTCAGCAATAAAAGATGCCTATTATATCAAAATATTTGTACATGTTTAGTAATGATAACTAATTGACATACCTACCTCATATCACGGGATGTATGCCTAAGTGGTTGTTAAATATTACTGGCGAGTTATTTTGTCTGCAACCAAAACGAAAACAATTTGAATCATAATGAAATTCTATCATATGGAACTGAATTTTGCATGCGTGAAGTGGATGGGTTTGTGTATTTGCATGATTTTATGTTCTAAGTATGGACTGCGATTTGAATTTTGCCAAGTCATTCTGTTTGTGGGTAATTAATGACTGATTCCTGAGTTTGTCTCTCACATACAGCAGGTCGTGGAAAACCAATTGTTCAATGCAGGATAGATGCTTATGACTAGGTCGCAAGTAAAATGAAGTTCACTTTGTTATTCTACACTATTTATTGGATACAGCCCAACCGGACAATATGTATTGTCCCTTGAGAATGACTTGGAAGTGTTGAAACTGATTGAGCTGTGCCCAATAAATACAGTAGAACCTCGGTTATACGACCCTCGTTTATGCGACGACCTCATTTATACACCGTTTTTTTTCGGTCCGGTAAACAACCCCATAAGACCCCATGTATTTCCAACCTCGCTTATGAAACTTTTCATTTATACGACGAACTCGGTTATACACCGTTTTTTTCCAGTCCCTTGGTAGGAAAGTCCTCACTTATACGACTTTTCGTTGACTGACCGACGGAAAGACATCTACAGTAGAACCTCTGATATACGACCCTCTTTTATACGACGACCTAATTTATACACTTTTTGTTTTGGTCCGGTAAATAACTCCATAAGACCCCATGTATTTCAACCTTCCTTACGAAACTTTTCATTATGCGATGAATTCATTTATGAACTGTTTTCTACCAGTCCTTAGGTAGGAAAGTCCTCACTTATATGACTTTTCAGTGTCTGACCTGCGGAAATGCGTCGAATTTCAGTTTTTGTCAACGCCTATCATAAGTCTCGTATTTTCATTTATGCACCATTTCAATTATTTATAAGAAAGACGACTTTTTTCCCATTACCCATGTATCGCGAGATAAAAAAAATACGTAAAATGTAACGCGGGTAGCCTACAATCGCCGGCATCAGGCGCACAACGAGAGATGCGCGAAGTTCGATCCCTATCGCAGTTTAATTTTTTCTTTCAGTCATTGCATCGAAATTTTATCATCTTCAATTTAAAACCCTTACATCTGAATACTCACAGTTTTATACTTATATTGTTTAAATTACATTTGCGAATGTATTACTCAAAAATTAAGGATGGTCAGATCTTAAGATCCACGGATCTTTCATTTCATTCTCAACTGAAATAAAATCCAAAGACAGTAGGAATTCGGATCCCGATCGGAGATTTTTGAGTTTCGCAACTCAGCAATCAAAGCGCCCCATGAATGGAATGTAGGATACTGGATACTGACAAGGAGAGGATTTGTAACTCCGGCCACGAAATGAGATGAAATATTTTTCCGTTCACTAGAACAAAATAAAGAAATATATTTCTTGGCTTTTTTCTCCATAGGCCCGGAGAGGCGGGAAAAAAAAGAAGAATGTCACGCGGGTCGCCTACATTCACCAGACTCGCATGAACTGATGATAACGTAGTTGTTAAAAATAAGAGCTAGTGTACTGCCGGTCGCGAGTTTATTCCTTAACACTGCCTAGGAATACAGTCCATGCTGTATCCCTAGGGTAATGCAAGCAGGAATTAAAAGAAGTAGATTATCAGGAATTGCATATTAGTGAGTCAATGTATTAAACAAAATTAATAAAATTTGGCATTAGTGAAAGTGATTGGAAAAATATTTTATTTCAGGATTAAAATCGTGGAATCAATATGTTAACTTTACCATGTATTTTTGAGTGATGTATTTGTAAAACTAGTTTAAGCAATAAAAGTACAAAAAGGGTGTATCCACATACAAGGATTGAAAATTAAGGATGATAAAATTCAATGGCTGAAAGAAAAATTTGAAACAGCGATAAGAATTGAACTTCATTATCTGCAGTACACTACCTCACTCTGCTATTATCAGCTTACCTGAGTTCGGAGAATGCAGGCTCCCTGCATGTCTTTCTACCTTTTATCTTGCGATCAATGGAGAAAAAAGCCAATACACATTTCTTTTCTTTTGCCTCTAGTAGCATGAAGAAAAGGCTCATCTCATTTCATGATTTGAGTTACACAACCTCTCCTTATGAGTATAGAACTCACAAATATCACTTTAAAGGGTATCATTAATTAGACATTGCAAAATTTCTAGTTTAGCAGCTTGAAATATTCTATAATAATTTTATCGTCTTCAAAATTGAATCCCCAGATATTCCATATTTCGAATCTCCTGACTGCATTAAAAAATTTTTGTTTCTAAAAAAGAATTTGAAAGCATTCAAGGATTTGATTAACAACATCAACCCAAGTTAATGTAAACTCATTAATGACAATTGTGTGCTGAATTAATTTTAGGTTTTTGATTTTGTTTATTATTTAATGTTCTATATTATATTATTCCTGGCATGTGATATGCTAGGAAGCCTTTTTTCTATAATTGAATTTAAACCTTTCTGAATAGAGGGTGATACAATATGGCATCACTAGGATCTTATATTTTGGAAAATAATTCAAATATTAATTAAATTGAATTATAATGTTTTCTCTAACAGCAATTTAAAGAATATATTCTTTGAACAGGTTTCGAAATGTATTGTTGGTGAGTATCTAATAAGGAAAGTGAACTTTATATTAGAAATTATAAGATGTTGTTATTGCATCCGTACATTTTTATCCAGGAAAATATTATCCATATAGATGATAGGAAGTAGATTTTTTTCTACAATAAATTTACTTGTTATTTTGGAAATACTATTGTTGCTATTTTTCTATATAGATATATTTAAAATGTAGCATTAGAAAAGGAATGAAATTCAGAATCCAGTATCTGAAACTAAGGATCAAAAACCAAGATAAAGATCCGAAACCCAGGCAAGGATCCAAATCCGGATCCAAAAGAGTACGACAAGGTGAAAACACATGATGCTCATTCAAAAAAATCTTTTCTTTCACCATCGAATCACTCGGGCCTACAATCCCGATGAAGTAATTAAATTATAATTTCAAAATGGCTGAATGAATAGCAATAACAAACTTCTAATACCAATTGCTTTCTGATATTTAATAGAAACTTAAAACTATATTCAGTTTGATCTTTATTCTTACATAGTGATATTTTGAAGAAAAATAATTGGCAAAGGAAAAAAATTAACCTATTATTCACCGCCGATTTTTAGTAATCAATTCTCCTGCATAAGCTGGTTCTTGTATGTAGAAGATTAACTGACAATAAACACCATTACGAAATGTGCCAAGCATTAATTGAACCTAGACTGGTCTGTTGGTCAAAGTGTCAGGAATGCTAACTATTAGACCAAGAAATTCAACTTTGGGAACAGATCTTCAGCATATTACAAATGCTCACTGTTTCTGTCTAGGTGTCACGTACATACATTTATTTGCATAGTTGCTTGTAATACAATAAATTATTAGGCTTCATTTGCCTGCATCTAAACATGCAACCTCAAACATGAAACAAAAAAGGCTAAATTGGACATTTGAAAAGGATTTCATGTTCCCTTACTATGAAACCTCAGTTATGAAACTTCCTCACTTATGAAACTTTTTTTTGGGGTCCGCTGAAAGTTTCATAAGTGAGGTTCTACTGTAGTGTGGAATAACAAGGTTTACTTCGTCAAGTCGTTAAAACTTTCGCGGTCCATATTATGACTTGTTATATGTTTTTTGGGTTGTCCGCGTCTTGTTAACTGGTTTGAGGGTGGCCGACGTTTCCTCTCCTTTGCCGGAGACTTCCTCAGGGCTACTGTAGCCCTGAGGAAGTCTCCGGCAAAGGAGAGGAAACGTCGGCCACCCTCAAACCAGTTAACAAGACGCGGACAACCCAAAAAACATATAACAAGTCAAGGTTTACTTCATTTTACTTGTGATCATGAACTTCTACTAAGCAAGCTCGCAAACCATTGATGATTTATTACTGGTTGTGGTTGCTATATGATTTGTGCTAAAAATAATTAGGTCGCCTTGTGCCAAGACAACCTTTAAGATCGATTAATTATTAATGTAAGAACTTATATGTTTTCTACAAAATGTTACCCTACAAACCAGGAAAAAGTTTAAATTTAAATTTTTTAGGGATTTTCCATGACATTCAATCCAGATTTCTAAATCCATATTAAATCTAGATTTTAAAATCTAGATATGGCACACAAAGATTTTATCTAGATTAAATACTCCATACTCACTGCATCCTATAAAAATCTCAAGTTAATATGCTCAGGTATACGTAATTCCATTAAAAAATATCGTTAAATACAGATTTTCCTATAATCTTGCAGTGCTATCTACACGATTTAAACGGCCTGCTGATTACCCACAGTGACTATGAGGCGGTGAAGTTGTGAATCCTTTTTCTTCCTCATCACTTGCCACAACCCCTGCCAACCAGAGAGCCATCAACACCGGAAATCCTTACCCTGTCCTCTTCCCTTCCACCCTTCCCCTCCTATCCACAACACCACACACTAATGCCCTACCCCTTTTTCCCCTCCCTACCTCTCTGACCCCCTATCAACTTTTTTTACATGCTTTTCTTTAGTTCGCTTTTCCACGGTTCCATCCATGGGTCCCATTTCCATGGTTACCACTTGAAAAGTATAATATACTTCAATTGCTATCATTTCCTAAGCCTCGCATGGCTTAGTGGTTAGTGTGTTGGGTTTGCCATGTTGGAGACTCGCGTTCAAATCCTCCAGTCGGCAATTTTTTTTCCATTTGAAAACTTGAGATTCCAATGTGTTGACTTACAGAATTGTAGATGAATCGCTACCTATATTTCATGAAGCGCTTTAATGTGATTTTCTCCCAATATATGGGAAACACGTTCAAGGAAACCTGTTCCAAACGAAGATTTGTCTAGCCATATTTCTCTGAAATACAAAGCTCTTCACGTACGATTACTTTTTAGTCCTAGCAAATTAAATGTTTATTTGTCATCTAGTTACCTTAAACATATTTAAATATAACATATTTCTAGCATAAAGTGCAAACATTTACTTTTACAATAAGCTAGTGTAGTTTTATAGACATCTATCTAATTTGCTAACTAATTAAGGGCTAAAAAATGAAAAAAAATGTTTTAAGCATGCTTTTCTAAACAAAATTAAAACCTAAGAAAAAGAAATATATTCACATTGTACTACAAAATAAAAAATAATATTTTCTCAAGTGAATGGAAGTTTAGCCTAGTACTAGAAATAATTAAATGAAATTCAAGGAAATTATCCAGACAATGAATTATTTATGAACAATAATAGGAATCAATTTTGGTTTCAACAATATAACATATTTAAAGTTGTCTATGTATGTAAGGCCACAACGAAAAGCATGGGACACAACCTCATTTATATTTCGCTCCTTAACTTAAGTTCATTTAAAGATTTTCTAGAAATTATATATTGAGGTGCTCTATTCCACTGAATACCAATACCTTTTTATTTAATTATTTGTATTGATATCAGATATGAAAGAGCTATTATTTTTTAGTATGATGTGAATGTATTTATTTTTCTTAAGCTTTTTATTTTTTTGGAAAAGCATGCTTAAAAATATTTTTTTTTTCATTTTTTATTGTATATATACGGTTTAAAATTGGTCAGTGTTACTTGATGATGTTATTATGTGATTAATATTAATGAAACTCCGATTGTACTCTATAAATTTCTCCAGTGGAGCATACAAAGTGATTTTTTTTTAATTTCCGAAAAGAGGGATTTTACATTTTCAACTCAAACTCCTCTCAATATGACAATCAATAGGAATTGAATATTAAAGAGTGAAGTAATAACGGATAGAAGACATTCCTTTTCTTTATTTGGACCGATAAAATCACTCTTTTGATGTGGATTACATTTGGCTGGCTAAAATTTGTGCCAAAATGGAATATGAAACAAATAGTAGATAACCAAAAGATTTTTTTGTTTTAGTCAAGCTGATGAATCTAGTCAACCTATAGAGAATCTAGACAAGGAAAGAAACACCTTATTAATGGTGGAATGCACCTGTAGAGAAAGGAAGGGACAGAAGTGATGTCGGAGAATGCAGGCTGGACGTAAGGAATGATTGCATGGAGAAAGTATGAGAATTCTGTTGCTGAAATAAAGCAGTGCAATAGCATGGTTCAAAGACCATTTAGAGGCGTACATTATAAACTTAGAAAATGCAGAGGGACATATGGTGATACAAATTAAATTACCTTTTGGTTAGGCGTTGATTTAGGAACAGCATGAGAGATTCATACAGCTACCCGAAAGCAGATTCAAACTCCCACCATAGCTTTGCAGTAATTAAATATGAAGCGATATTAATAATGCTTTGATAGGAATGGAGGATAAAAAAATGTGGGATCAATTAAGAGCCCTAAATATTAGAATTGTCCCACAATAAGAATAGGAAAACAGTACCGTTTACCAAGGAAAGACACGAAAGCGAATGATTAAACTATAGGAGTTAAAGTCTAGATGAAAGGAGCGTGTAAAATAACTGTATGGTAGTGCGTACATTCGTCCTACAAGCTTGTTCATGAAAGAAGAAAATTATGTACACGAGGATGAAATGGATTCAGGAATTATAGAGTAAGAAGGCTTTGCTGGTAATGAAGGCGGGTGGGTTATATAAAATAAACTATCGGAATTACTGAATAACGCAGCAAAAATTAAGCTAGTAAGTGTCCAATTGTGCGCCACTACTCCACTAATTACAACGAACGATATATTTTCCTTCGCGTATAAATAACAGAGCGTTCAGTTTCCCGCCACTGCACTACCAGAGCAAATAAACTTCTCCTCCTTCGAGAATAAATTGGATAAATAGATGAGTATAAAGTGAAATTAACTAACGTGTTCAATTTTGCGCCATAAAAAACAGAACATTTAATTAAAAGTATCGAGTGTGGTCCAATGCACGGCGTGGCAAAGCTTCGCGGTTGTAATTTTGCTGTCCTCTGTAAGTTGCGTGTTTCCCTGTATTTCCTTTCATTCCATCTCACCGCCCTTGATCCCTTCAGTTGACTTCGAGCTCGCCCTCCTTCCCCTCTCTACAAACCCCCTCCCTTTCTTGCCCTCTCTACTCCCCTCCCCCTCCTTCCTCTCCCCGACCTACAACCCCCCTCCTTCCCCTCCCATACCTACAACCCCCTCGCGGCATCCAGTCTCGTTCTTTCAGTTGCCGTTCAAACGTTCGTGTGGGCTGACGGATTATCCATGAATCACCTCAATTCTGGTGAGCAGGCGTGCTTCCCGACGTTTGTGCCCAACTAAAAACCAATGGTCGAAGTTTACGGTGAATTTTAGTTATTCAGGTAATGTAACCAATTACTCCATTCAAATTATAGCTCCTAACGAAACTTACGTTCATAAAACGTATCTACTCTTGGTCTCTGTAAATTACCATACCAGCCCTCCCAAGCATATAATTAGCCTAGTGTTTAGTAAATCATTCTGCGAGAATGAATTTGCGTGTGTAAATTGCATTTGATAAATTATGAATTAATACATCGATCACTCGTCCAAAACTTTTCTCTCGGGATTGAATGCTACCGGATTGGCTAAATTTTCTCAGAGCTTTTCCTACTTTTTATATTGTTTCAGGGAAAAGGGCAAGGTACCATTGTTCTTCTTTGATAAAGTTTAATTACCTCAACTTCATGAATTACTTGCCTTCATAATTACATTCGTTTTGTCGCAGTCGCGGATATTTGAATTATGCAGCGTCAGTCGAACGGGGCTCACTTGGCTGGCGTTCAATTGGATTTAAAGCACTTTCACGAACGAAAGAATACTCATTGCACTTTTTCAATATAACTAGCATTTCAATTAATCTGAGTAGTCAGACTTGAGGATCACTCATTGCCAGCTTGAGTTTTGTGGTTATTAGATAGGCGCCGAATCAGCCGTTTGACGTGGACGTGAAACTTAAAGAATATTTGTCATTCGCTGAATATTGGTGTCTATGGGATGAATATTTTCTCAAAAATCAGTTGTGAGATGCAATTTAATTTATTTGTTGTCCAGATGACAAATAAGTTTAATTTTTTTAAATTAGAGTTTAACCAACATGTCCTTATTCATCAAGAGTATCTGCGCTTCAACCCAGTCTATGCTGTGGAATCACCACCTAGGAGAACACTGAACGACTTTGCTTCACTCGGCCATGAATGATGTCCTCGTGCCTGCTCATCAAGGGATCCGAATTCCAGCAAGTGCTCTCGACCATATCTTGAGTGGCAGGCTATCGCGGTAACTTTGAGCTCTCATTGTCTCTGTGTAAGTAACCTAAATAATTAAGTAACCCATGTCTTTAATGATGATGACCAGATTATTTTCATTTTTTTAGCGTAAATTTCTTAAATTAAGATTTCATTGAGTGACAATATAAAATCATTTCTATGTTGATCTCATGATAAAATCGCCGGAGGCCCATGCTCTCTATTTAGACACCACTTAATATTTGGGTATTATTGAAGTAATCACCAATAATTATATTCATTATTGACGATAGATGGCAGGAATGGGGAAGTCATCGACAACATCATTTAACTTTTACTTCTTAAATATCGATTTTCGGTGGCTTGACAGAAGTAAAGCATCAACCAAGGACGTAAACTGGACGTCAGATTTTTTTTTATAGTAACGTGTTTCTTATGTTCCACTTTATTTGAATGTAGGCCGGCCGTAAACCTTGAGTGTGTGGATTACGTTAGAGTTTTGTGGGGGTTCTAATGTCATATGACACAAAATAAACTAATAAAAATTTAGTATTTGGTTAGCCATGATCTCTTAGTCAATCCCGTACACATTTGCGTGAATGTGTAGTCTTCAGGGGTTGGCGTTCATTTAGAAATAATAGTCGCACGTTTTAACATTTTACATCGAAGTCTTAAGTTTCTTTACGCAGGTTGAATCATGTCAAGAGGTCGCACATGGATACGATTTGACTTAGACTACCGAGATCCGCAGGGAGCAGCTGTTCATTTTCTGGGAATTTTTCCAGCTCATGGAAGGACCAGTCTATGATGACCTATCGTCCATGATGGAATAACTTGAATGATAGGTTGACAAGGAGAACCACAGGTTTGAGGTAGGACTAAGGATCCTGCAGCGGGTTTGTTTTGGTATTTTATCACAAACTCCTGGTAATGTCATTAGTTTGTGTTAATCATTTGTTACACAGGTACACCAACAAATATTTTTCTCACGTGTAAACTGGTGATATATGAACTTCATTTTTGATACAAAGTGATTGTTTATTAAGTATTTCGCAAGCACGCAGAACTCAGCGGTGTAAAGGCATCAGAACTGGATAACTCCCCCCCCTCCAAATCCATCTTATTTTCCGTTTCCCATTATTCATTAAGTCATTTCTACCTTAATTCAATTGATTTCATTTGAATTTTAGTTCGTAATTAAGTCAAGGTACTTAAGTACTACTCGATTGATTCTTGGAGCCACATCCTAATCCTGCCTATCTTCCGTATGAGCCTTTAATGCTTAAGATGTATTGATTGGGGTAACCAAGGAGGTTGATGTACTGGATGTTAGCATGCTAGCCTATGAAGCTAGAATAGGGTTGCTTGGGCCCCACCAGGGGCACTTGGGGTGATATGGCCCCACCTCCTCAGTCCGAAACATTGCGTTCCATACGGCCTCTTCTGGAGACTGCTTGAGAATTAAAACATTAGTATTAACGAGACCGTACCAAATTTCATCGCAGTGCCTTCAGTTTATCTTCCTTTAGCTATTTAAGGGACTTATTAATGCATTTGATACCCGTGGTGGTTGATTTCATAACTGAAGCTAGTTCAAATTTAACCAATTTAAACTATAATATGTATTTAGCACTCGTTTGCGTGTTTACGCATTTTCCCCTTGTTTCTTTGACAAAATAAAAAAAAATCATTCCATCATTCATCTTCCTACTATATTTTGCCGCGTGGAAAAACCACTTAATCCACCAAGGTAGCTAGCTCATACCTATTAGTGCCCCATGATGACACCTGCCAAACTGGCTGCTTCCTTCTCAAATCAGCTGCGATGCCACCTCCCGTATATTCTGACCTCCTTGGCCGTAACAGGTGTTACTAAAATTGTTTTTATATTTTATTTTCGTTATAATTACGACCATCTCAATAGGAAACTGTCATGTGTTCGCTATATATTCCATGGTCTCCCTGGTTATTATCTATCCTAAGTGCCTCTAGTAATCTAATTTGATCTTCACGGCTAACAAAAGATTCGGTGGAATGAGTTAATAGGTAATTTTCTATGTCGAGAGCGATAAATCAATGGTACTGTTATTGTTCACTTTGTTTGCAACACCAGGTTGTGGGTAGCAAATCAGGGATGGATCAGAGGCCTGGATTATTAATACGTAGTTCTACCAATAAAGGAAGGTTTTGATAGACATAAAAAACTTTAGTCGCGGCAAAATACATCTTTATCTTGATTTTCCTCTTTGCCTCCGAATGTATTCTGCTCGTCGTAATTCCACCCAAACACCCTTTTCTGCTATGGCTTTTCGTACTTAACTAGCGTTCCCTCTGCCGTATGCTTAGACACCAAAACTCCTTGTTACCTTTTGTGTTTCAGTTAACTTTCTTTCCGTAAACTTTCTTTCCTAAGTACTTGGTATACTTTCACTTTTCCGCGGTTACTTTGTGGAACTGCTTATTTATGGACATAAATAAAATAACTTATTAAATTCCACACTTCAGGTGATGTCTGAAATGTAATTGAGGCGTCTGTTGACCCCATGTACATAATTTATGCCTAGACGTGTTATTCGAGTTTATAGGGCGTGTAATATGAATAACCAGCACTAGTCACTAAATATGTGTAAGATATTTCACAGAAATGTAATATATATCGATTGGACAAAAAAAATGACAAAGTAGCCATAGGAGATAACGGTGAATTTTGAGTGGTAACTTCAATTTTCCTCGGGAAAATTGAGGGGTGACGTAAGAAATAAGAGCTATTGAAAAACATAATATTTAAATTTGGCTCATGTATCGCGAAAGGCAAATTGCAATGAAATAATGAATATTGAGTAAATGCCCTGAGGTGTGTTTTTCCGTAACTAATAATGGCACTAATGATTGCAACAAAATAAATTTCTACGACTTATGGTTATGTAGCGCAAAATGGCACATTGAGGCATCATCCTGGTTTGTAAAACAGGACTTAACCCTAATTTAGGCATCTAGTATGTCCCGAGTCCCGAAATAATGTTAAGTATATATAATGGACGTGTCTGACTTTGTTTAGGTAATGGGAAAGTGACCACTACTATTTGGAACGATTGAAATAATATTCTGAGAAGTTTCCTTGGAAAAATCATATTCTTAGGCAATACGCACCAACCTCTATCGCTAAGACGCTTTTAAACACAAAGATGAAAATGAGGATAGAATTGTGATTCTATAACTCTAGATCGCGGTTCTTCCCATTCACGTGTGTCAAACGCTTAATCCTGATAGCCTACTTTTCAGCACAGACTCGAGAAATTTAGGTACTTAACTATAATGCAATTTTTTTGCCTCTGTGAAAATCTTTAAGAAGACACGATTCGCTAACTCAAAGGCATTATACGAGTCGCGATAGTCACTTCTCCATTCTCATTTGTCATATCTCATCAAAATGTCTAATATTAAATAGTTTCTCTGAATAGACGATAATCGCTCGTCGATGGTTCCGAATGATTCGCGCCATTTCTAAAGTCAAAGATGCAGTGGGGATGCGTTACGCCATCCTTTGCGGCGCTACGTAAACGACCCAAGTCCCGTGATTGTCGACAATAGGAGAGTCACACTACTTCAGATTGCGTTGGATTTATAATCTTTGATAAGTACATTGGTGATTTGCTGTGGTTTACCCTCGAGAACCATATAATTTCGCTCCTACAGCCTTTTGAAATTTAATTTTGCACCAAAAACTCATTTCTCAGCCGACTCATTGTTGATTGCGTGGAAAGTATGATATCGCTGTTAGTTAGGGAATGCATTTGTGATATGGGTTAAAAGACTTAGAAGTGGTTAATATGAAATGCAAGCCCGTCTGTGTTAAAATGAGTGCGAGAAAAACTTGGACGGTTATGTGCCGCCTTGTAAATCTACGTTGTATAAATCACCCGATGAATATTTTTTTAAGACAAAACCGGTAAATTCCTCGAATCGGGCCAAATATACCGCGAAACCCCAAAATCACCACGTTTCTCATCCATTATTAGTTTACCCACGTTGAGCAATTTTCTCAAAACAGTTTGTTGAGCTCATCATACAATCGTCATGCACTTCCGACCTCATGCCAATAAAAATAAGCTTCGCGAATTGGAGCTCAGCGCCGAATTTTAGAGCTGTGTATGTCCCGTATAAATTGATGAAAAATGCGGAGGTGGTGTGTATTATGCATTCCCTATTGTTTATAAGTATTCATATCCGATTTATAAAATGAGTTATCCCTCCTATTTGACTTGGACTCGAGCTTCAATCAATGTCGCTAAACAATGTGTTACTAAATTTTTAACGTCCGGCGAATTGAGGAACAGAAACCTTCGACTCTCTGTCGATAAAAAATCAGAAGGCAACAATTCCCATTGGTGGACGGGTGACAAAATTTACTGACTAGACCCCTAGAATCCCATTCCCTCTAATCCAATCACAAAATTGCTTTAAAGTAAGTGCACCACCTTCTAGTTGTTTTGCAACTTTCAGAGTCATCGTGAGGTAGGCAACTAAGCAATTCCAAAGGGTTAAGATGGGTTGCCTATCTTCAAAGGAAGACTTTTTTAGTAGCCTAAATCAATGATTGAAAATACGTGTAATTAATAAAAGTATTCTGACTGTTAAGGCAGGTTTTGATGGGCAATAATTTCTTCATAAGATTCCTTTCTCTTAAACGGCGTCCTTCTTTGGTTCCGCATACTTCCTACCTGCCAATATTGATATACTGTGTAAATTGTTTTCAGGTAAATTTTTTACTTTCTTGAATCATATTTTTTTTATGTATTTATGCTTATAATTCAAATTGTGCATGTAACTTGTGACTATTTTGGCGAGAGGTTAAATGGCAAAAGGGGCAGCTTTTTCTCAATTTCACCCAATAAAGTCTTTTTAGAGTAATCATTTTATTATCATTACCCGTCATTATTCTATCCAAACTACCCGTTCTTCTCCCTATATCCCGCCTACCCAGCATTCTCCCCTATATCACATCGTTCAAAACACCCTCGTCCTTAGAGGAACATGCCTTACACACTTCCTCGGTCTTCTCCTTATCTCTTCAATCAACTTTCTTTCTTCCCCAGCACTTTCGCGTTCGCCTCCCGTTCAATCCACCGTACCTTCTCCACCCTCCTATGCATCCACCTCTTAATAGTTTCGTCTATTTTCACCCTCTCCGTAAATTCTGTTTGTGCACTATGCAGTGCTAAGCTCCACATTAGAATTTCCACAAGTCTATTTACATTCACACAGCACATTTTATATTTTCAAGTCTATTTTCACAAGTCTCCTTACTTCCCTACTCAATGACCCTATCATTTATTGTCTTCAACGAGTAAATGCCTCTTTGGCCAACGTGATTCTCCGTCAGGCCTCAATGCTGCCCTACCCCATTTCGTCCAGCATAATTTCCAGATAACTACATTCCTACACGGGCTCTAGATTACAGGGGCATCGGAAATATTTTCGCTGGTAGGGGCCAACCTTGAAAAGGGCCCCTCTTAAGCTCTTAAGAAAAGAGCTCTTAAGAAAAGGGCCCGGATTTTTTAGCGGATAAGAGGGGGTAGAGGCTAGAATTCGTTTAAAGTGCAGATGAAGGTGGTAGTATGTGTGTTAGAAGGGAAAAAGCAAGCTGGAAAAAAGTAAAATTTAATTTTTATTATTGAAGACTCATTTCTCAAGGGCCAGGGGCTAATTCTGGGGGTGTTCTGCCCCCCACTTCCGACGCCGCTGCTAGATAATGACCTCATACTTTAAAATGTAATATTGCCTTTTTTGATCGGAAAAATCGTATTACTCTGATTTATCATCATTCTAAGTTTCACCCTGCTCTTGTACTGCATCTAGTAATTTCTGTAAGCCATGGGTGCCAGGGTGACGTCCATTAGCTCGTAGGAACATTCTTTTAAATTGCCTCTCTCATTGTTCACTCAGAATAACATCGTTTAACCCCTCTATTTACTGCCTAATCAGATTCTCCATCAGCTACTCCCTCTTGTGCCTTCTTTACCACGCATACATTCCGTATCATTCTCTAGTATCTCCCATTTTCCACAAAATTCCTATTAACACCTCTTATAAATAAATAAAAACGTACTAATCTATTCTGAACTCCATTCTTCTAGTGTTTTCTCATTGCAATTGCTTCTAGAATTAACATCCTTTCCGAAATCCAAGCTGATCCTTGCCAAGAAATTATATTTTTCCGTCCTGTCGATGACCGGTTCCATGCACAATTGCAATCATGTAAGAGGAAAAGCAATAGATTGTCAATAAGAGAAAAAAGTGGCTTGATTTTGTTAATTCTACTGTGAAGAATAATACCTTAAGTTAAATTGTGTTAAGAGCATTAAAAAAATTGAAATTGACGAGTGGAACAACATTGATCATAAACTCTTTAGCCATCACATTGAAATCTCATGAAGTCCGTCCACTTTTTGGTGTTTTTTCTTCATTTGCATTGTGTGTCAAATATAAGGAAATTAATTAATTGGCTAATGTATTTGTCTATATCAAACAAAGAAATTTATAGTACGGATGGAGTACGCAAAGCAATTTGAAGTTGTGTATGGTGAGAAAGTTACCTGGAAACGAGAAATGAGTTAACATGGACTGCATTATTTATTTTATTTTGCTTGTACACTGTATTCTTCGATTCATACATGTACCAGTCATACAGGCATTTTCTGAAAAAGTTCCTTGCTACTGTTCGGGCAACTGAATAATTTAAGTTTGAAAAATCTATACCAGCGCTTAGGTTTTCTTAGTCTTTTGAGGTTGTGTAGGTTTGTAACTAATCATTATGTTTCTCTTATATATTTACCACAGGTTGATGACGTGATTACTAGTGCTACACGGGACGCAGAAACACCGGAACCAAGTCAGATTTCGGTCTTCTAGAGAAGAAAGATTTCCTGATATTCAAGATGATGATGGCACCACCTCGGAGTTTTTTTTTTGAAAAAATTATTAATATGTATTCATCTTGAAATCTTTGCTTTGAATGAATAAATGTGTGTAAAAATTAATCCCTTGTTCATATTTTAACTTAGGCGTCCTTGTTTTCATAAGTTACCTCAGGCATTGCAATGGATTGGTTATTTGTAAGGTATCAATATAGTAAATTTTTTACATGAAAATTGAAATGTGCCAGATTGCTACAAAAAATTCTTTCATAAATAATGCGTAAAAGTTAGAACGTTAAATACCGTGCCAGAACCTATCTTTAAAATATTAGTAGCAGTAACATAACACTAATTGCATCTAAATATTTTTGTAACGTTAGCGAAAAATACTAAATTATATTCACCTAGCAGAAATCTTAATTAGGTTATCGGCTTGATTGTTGCTGAATACCTTGTACAGAATTGTCATGGATTGTCTCGTAAAACATCAATAATCACGAAATTGGCGATTTCCTTTACAAATTGTTAATTGCGTGCTATGGTGGTTGCGATGGAAAAGAGGTAAAAATGATTCCTCCCATGATTATTTTAAAAAAATGACTAAAAAGCTTTGAAAATTATCACTACCCTCTAATTGACGTCATAATTGGCAACTGTAGCCAGAAAGATACATCTGGTAAGTGGTTTTGACCTGGATACTAATAAGAATGAATACTGAATTGGGAAATATCAATAAAATGCACCTCATAAAGAGCCCCGTTTTCTCTCCGCACATTAAAACATTCTAATTGACAAGTCACGTGACTAGTTAATTGTCCTGAAGGACCTCTAGGGGAGTCCTACGGTGTGAGAACGACGTCATTAAAATCCTACTCACTGGCACGTTTACAAGTCTCAGGACATATCACGAACCAGTCCAATGCTCCACGACCATGTAATGCAAGGAGCTACCACGGGCCGCGGCCTAAAGGTGAGGGAAACGGGCCGGAAAGAATCCAACATCAAATAAAATCTAAGTCCAAGTCCACCCTTCGAAAAATATTCTAAGTCCAGAGACCCTTGTCATGGAGAGAGGCGCTCAGCCAAGCCAATGCCTTGGATCGCCCGAGCCAGAGCCTTGCCGACTCTGTTTCGAGAAAATTTGAGAAAAAACGACTAAGTCCCTATTTTACAAGATCAAATATGAGTTTTGAGTCTACTTTTAACAAGAACCGGGTTAGCCCGGGGGTAAAGAGGCAGCACCAGGTGTTGAGACTATAGGTGGTCTTGCTACGAATCCTTTTGCCGGCAATTTTTTTTTTATTTTGCAAAAAAAAAATTTTAGCCCCCTTCTCAGATAAATGTTCTCAGAGATTGTTGCAGGAGGTTCAGGACGGCGCGGGAGGTCCAGAAAACAATAAATTATTAACATTTTTTGTCGGGTTTGCCAAATTTTTTTCCGCCGGCCGGGCAGCCGGCCGCAAAAAAATGCGGCCAATCCGACAAAAAATGTAAATAATTTATTGTTTTCTGGACCTCCCGCACCGTCCTGAACCTCCTGCAACAATCTCTGAAAACATTTTTCATTAATTAACGAGATAAATAAAATATTAGTTCTTTTTTTACTCAATAGATGGCGCATGCCTTCAGTATTGACGAAAACTAGGTTACCCAAGGAGCAGGACTACCCAGTAATTGTCCCACCACCAGAGGCACTGCCTTCGCTTTTCATTTTTTACGCACAGAAAACAAACGAAAGCGTTTGTCGTTTGGCAAGGACAGTTCTTTCAGGGCCTTTATATTTTGTCGGTTTTTGTCCACCGAGCTTTTATTTTAAAACGAGGTGGCTACGATCCCCATCCCTTCCGTTCCTAACCTTATACCTTTCCTCCCGGTCTGAAGCGCCTATTAGTGCGGAAACAGACTTGAAAACACCCATGAAAAAAAAAAATACTTTAAACTCCCATCCCTTCCTATCCTTATACCTCTCCTCCCGGTCTGAAGTGCCGATTAGTGCGGAAACAGACTTGAGAACACCCATGGTACTTCAAACAATTCTTCCATCTTGGATGAAGGAGCTTTAATATTTTTAAACCTGTCAACTAACCCTTATATTCTAGCTGTACGCCAACATTTTTGTACAGAATGAATATATCATTAAGGGATTATAACTATTTCATAATGATTCTATCCGTTGTCGTTGATATTTTATTTATAACCAATAGAAGCATCCAATACCTCGATTTTCACCTTCAACTCATTCTTTAAGGAGGCCGCCTCCAATTTCTCATGGGAAGGCTTCCATGCGTCCATATACTCATCCAAACACTCTTGAGAATAGTAAAAACTCATAAGGTCTACTCCATGTATTCTTTATTTGCTTCGAAAACAATACATTCACTTATGCACTACGACAGCAAAACTATATCTCCATTAAAAATGTAACAACACTCCCACATCAAAAATTAAAATAAAGATGATTTAGTTTACAAAAAGTTACATATCTCTTTGAATGAATACCTCGAGTATGATACAGCTAAAAGAGTGGGAAGCACTTAACCGCTACTTTCCATTGCACGTGAAGAAAAAAATATTCCCATTTTATGGAGTTAAAGCACCAATAATTCCATATTCAGGTAACGCCTTCGAGCGAATTGAAGAAATTCCATAATTGTATAAAAATTGAACAAAAAGACCAGGCATTAATGACTGAAAATAGTGCAACTCTAAGTGGAGGGCTCTTAATTGCAATAACTTAGAAGTAAGGTTTTTAACCAGTCATGGGACACAGCACCACTATTAGATAAAGACCATTCCACTGACCGTAATTCGATGACGATATGAGTTCGATTAATTTTTTAATTTAAAATTATTGACACCCTTCAATAAAAGAATTTTTCCGATAGACTGCGAAATTTCGTTTTTTTACGGTAAAAAGCTAAACTTACGAAAAAGAATCGATTGAAAAAATTCAAACATGGAATAGAAAAGAAAAAACGAGTATTTATAACGGGAAGGATACATAAGATGAATGAAAATTTAAAAAATGTACGGCTCATTTTCGTGGAACTGCACCACGAATGAAATGGGTGATTAATCCTTGGCTTTCATGACACGTCCAAGGCAGCGACACATCATAGTCGGGTCAATTTGGTGATCTACAGATGTACGATGATGCCGAAACCTAGATCATCTCGATGAAAACTGGCCTTTTTATAACAATTTCCATTCTCTCCGGATGCTGAATAGTTGACGATGAAAGGAAGACTTTTCGCCGAAATATGACAGAAACTACGAGTCAGAAAACGAATGCAGGGAAGGGGGGTAGACAGCTAAGAATCAGGAAAGGTCGGGAATCAGGGAAAGTCGGGACCTGGATTTTCAGCAATCGTCCAACATCTAACCAGTAATGTGGTGAATTATATGAAATGAAGTCAGTGGAGAGCGATTTTCTGATTTAAATTTATGTGACTAATTCAAAATTGATAATAGATTTCCATATAGGAGAACAAAAAAGATTGCAGATGGAAGCTGTGAAAGACTGAAAACGGGGATAGTGAAAGCAGCAGGTAAAAAACTAAGAACAGCCAGTGGAATAATAATTAAGAATCGGTGAATAACTGGAGAAATGGCTAAGAAAATGGATGAGAGAGGAAAGTGAATGAGTCGGGTAGGAGTAAGTGCAAAGAATTGATCAAACTTAGGAGAAAGACAAAAAAAGGTAAGGGAGACATGTCGGAAAGAGTTGTACCATGAAATGGCAGGGTACGAAGAGGGGGCGATACGTACTCAATCAAAGCGAAATTTAGAATATTAACCGTCGTTAAGGTAAAATAAGAAATTATATTAAGGATAAGTCGGGATAATTTAAGTTAGATCAAAAGTTTATACCGTTAAGTAAACAGGACCGGGAGAAAAAATGTGCAGAGAAACTATTATGTGCAAGCGACATATCGGACGCTTGGACAAGAAAAAGGAATTTGACGTAAACGAAAATAACATGGGGCGGGATTGAGAAAGCGTTGTGTGAAAGGAAAGCGAGAAAAGCAATAGGAATAGATAAAATCTCAGTGGGATCATTACAGAGTAGGGAAAACAGATTTTATAGACCGATTCGTAAGACACGTGAAGTAGGAGTCAGGCTGGAGGACTTCGGAAAAACTATATTGATGCCCATCCCTAATAAGAAGAGCCATTGTTTGCGATGACGACAGCCCGATAATTTTGACCACGCACACAGCAAAATTAGGACACTAAACACAGGATTAAGAATGCAAATAAGCTCTTATAGAAAGATCAATTTGGTTTCAAAAATGACAGATCAAATCGCGATTCGAAAGCATTTGTGAGGACGTTGGTGAAAAGGAACAGAGCGCTAACAGGTTTTTTTTTCCTTATTTCGCAGGCTTTGAAAATCAAATTTTAGTTTGATAGAAAAGACTCGGAAGCTAATGAACACGCTGAGAACTCGAAGAGCACACTGGAGGGATAGAAGTCTTCATGGATTCAGTTAAAGGTATCCATCTAACTTTGTGGAACTGCTTAGTTAAAAAAATAACGTGTAACTTAACTTCTTCCACATAAAATTTCAATTTTAAAATATTTTATGTAGTCTAACTGGAAACCTTTACTACAAGGAGCAGTTTGCTCGGGCTATGGGTAGCAGATTGTGAAACTAGATGGACAATAATAGGACGGGAGTTTAGCAGGGTTTCCCGGTGTCCCCAATACCATTCGAAACATACGCGGAGGAAATGGTGAAAGAAGTGCGGGAGGAACATGATGTAGGTATAAAAGTGAGAATTATAATTAAATCGGTTACGTTGGCCAATGACCAAATTTTAGTAAACGGGAAAGCCAGATAATTAAAATCGAATTGCTAAGACCCCTTACAAAACCAGTGAAATAGATTTGGGACGAAGATGAATCACAACAAAACGATTAAAAAATAATGAAATCCTGTTAGAAAAATCAGGCAGAACTTAATTGTGGAGTAAGAAGACATCGCCTGGAACATATGGAGGAGTTTTGCTACTTAGGAAGATAATTGACGAAGATGAGCGCAGTGGTTACGATGGATATTAGTAAAAGAATCGCTCTGGCAAAGGAGGCATTTACCAACTGAAGGGAATATAATACGAGAATCTTGATAGGGAGCGTGATTTTTTATTCATCTGAGATCTGGACACTAGGAAAGGATGACGAGAGAAGATTGGAAGCTTAAGAAATGTAGGTGTGGATGAGGAGAATGGAGAAAGTACGATAGACGGCAAGGCGGACAAATGAAGTGGTGTTGAACATGGTTGAGGAGAATTCAAGATTTCTGTAGGAAATAAGGAGAAGGCAGCATAGGTGGACGGAACAAGTACTTCGGGACAATGGCTTACTGACGGTTGCTACCGAAGGTAGAATGCTGGGTAACTAGGGGCGGAGAAAAAAGTGTTAAGGTTTAGTATGAAGAGGGGTAAGACGTGCGAAGTTCAATAGGGAGTTACGTAGGTACATAAGGAGGGAACCGAGAGATGAATGTAATCGAAATAGTAGGGACACTACTTCAAAGTCTACCCTTACCGGTAAAAAAACTATCAATATATCAATTTTAAGTATCCTAAATTTTTCAACGACATGAGAGAACGAAAAACGTTAACTTAATTATGGAAATGCACCCATTTAGCAATCAGGAACACTCACCTTAATGTTGTAGCGATGTTTCTTCTGACAACCAGAAGGCTCCAAAATAAAAAGTAGGCAATATTTTTCAAAATAATTTATAACACAAACAATTATATTCATTTACAAGGTTATATTTCAATTGCAAAAATCAAGGATCACATTTTATATCGGAGATTTGACTGCTACATTTACGAAAAACTAAAGGAAAATCGTACTATATGATATAATATCAAATAACCTCGTAAAACTGCTAAATATTTTTAAAGTTAATATTTAAGTCCTTCGAGGAAAAAAGTAAGTGACCATGGATTTCGCGATCTTCATCCAGTTATTTCCAAAATATTTTCCTCAGCAATCAATCAAATTAATACACACAAAATCAAGCACTCATATTTGCATACGGCCAGATGAAAATGATAAATTAAAAAAATATTGCTATCCCTATAATGATATGTAATAATTTCAGGATTTCAATATCTAGATCTTGAGAGAGGTTAAAAAAAATGTTAGATTTTAGAGAAGAGTATAACTGAAGTAGTAGTTTATTAGCGACTCTTGAGAAATTTCATTACCACGTTAAAAAATCTCAGTCTCCGAACTTAAGATGCAGAAAATAACCATTAGACTGGCCGTTTCACGTTAACAACTCCTACTCATAATTTAGCCTCAAATTAAATGTGTTATAATGGGATTCTTTGGCCACAATCCCGAAATTAACAATATACGAAATTCAGGTGATTATCTCCAAGAGTTTCACCTCCCAGCTGCCTTAGGAGTTTCATGGAAATAGGAAGAGGAATCCTGTGAGAAATGAAAATACCATAAAACTGATAACAATATTAATCATCTCAGAGAATTAAGCAAAAATGGGATGAAGGTGGAAATTCTTGAAGAATGTGGGGAATGAGGCTATCAAAAGCGATGTACAATAGTGAAAAAACTAGGTACATTCTAACATAGTCAATTCCATCAATCCATTGACACTAACATCGCCATGCTCAAGGTCCTGGCATCACCTTGAACATGGCGATGTTAGCGTCAGAATTAACGTGATGATGATGAAGTTAATGTCGGAAAATATTGACGGAATAATTTGTGTGCGGATTCATGTACTATTTCATTGGTCATTATGGTCAACGTTATCAACTTCCACAAACTCACGCCCGAATCTATCTAGCATTAAGACATGCAAGATTTAGCTGAAGTGGCATTCGCATCACACTTACAGGAGCACAGGAGATTTTGGTAAAAGAGAACTTTTTTACGGTTAGCTTTTACTCAGTTACTTACCTTTTACTCATTGTTAGCATCCGTTCAGTAGCTCATAATGCCTATAATTCCAGTCATATCAACAAAATATCTGGGGCTGGAAAATTTACTTCTTTTAGAGTGAATTCCGCCTCTGATTAATGCGGAAATGCCGAGTAAATATTAGGACTCACAACATATAGCAGGAAACCAGAGATCCATGCCAGTAGCTTGAGATTTGTTCTGGAATAGAAGAATTAAAACATAAAAATAGCGAAAATAATGGGAAATGTTCCCGGAGTAACTACCATTTCTTCATGTCTACGGTACGGAAGGTTTTAGGAATGAATATGCACGAGGAAAACATCAGCATACTACGTTTTGTACATCACCATCACTAATAGAACTTAGAAAATCGGATGAGAGAGGAGAAAGGATTCTGGAATTCTACACACAGAACTACTTAGTGACGGGAAACTAATTGCTTACAAATCGACCGAAGAAGGCACCTGCACTAGAAGATGCTAGGAGACAGAAGACGATTTCACATTCACTACATATTAGTCAAACAGAGATTCAGGGATCAGGTGAAGGACACCAAAAAGTACATATGTGCAGATATCGACAGGGGTCAAAACTTAATGACGATGCAATTCAACAACATTCAAGAAACTGAGAAGAGTTATTAATGACATAAAAAAAGTAAAAAATTGAAGGAGACCAAAAATGGCTGTCCTTTCATTGGACCTTGGAAAGATTGAGGGGAAGAGAGATTTTAGAGGGAAGGAGAGCTGTCGAGAAGAAGCCGTGGATTACAGAAGTAGTCATAAAACTAACGGAAGAGAGTAGAAAATACATCATGAGTCAACAATCCTTAAAATATTAGCTTTACGTTGACTCCGCTGTCAACTCGATCAGTTAACCCATTCATATTTACAAAAAAACGAGAAAACTGAGTGAGGACTGCTCTGCTATAAAAGAATAAGTTTTAGTAGTTTTAGTGGTTAGGTTTACAGGGCACGTCGACAACTTAGGTCATTTTGCACCAATTACTATGTAAAAAGATTTTAAAAATAAATAAATAAACTTAGTTTAAGTGCTAAAGAGTATATATCAAAACTTCAAAATTCATAAAATATTTAGACCCATCTCCTTTAGAAAGGACGTAACATGGCTTGGGCAGTCGGAGCTATTGGCAAGAACGTATTCTAGGTTCCATTTGATGCCTAGCCTGTTACATAATTCCTAGTATCCATCACACTGACAGTCACAGTCATATTCTCCTCCGTTAGGAGATAAAAGAGTAGGTCAGGACGCAATGCCCTCGGCCGCGAGATGTGGGATTCCTCTCTGTAACTGCTTCCGCGAACGCGGGCCATAATGACGTTACTGGTTTCACAAGCCGCAATTATCCATTCCATCAGTCAAGTCTTTTGAATCATATTTACATTGCTCCAAGACTAACTTCCGTAAGGTGGACCACACATCACCATAGGACACCTAGCTTCTGGGATGCCAAGTACTCCTCCGCACTCTCTTCATTTCCGGCTGTCCCCACATGCCCAGGTAACCAAAGAGAAGGGATTATAATATTTTTTCTATGAGGAGAAAGAAGGGCACTGGCTACCTACGCCCTGGACAATAAGATGAAAAGGGAATGAACTGGAAACAGAGCGCACTCTAAAACAAGAATAAGACACGAAATAAATCATTAAGAAAGAAAAGTCGGTGACATTTGGATGAAGAACCAATGCGATGATAGCTACCAACAGGATAGTGAGCGGCAGGGCGAAAGGTTGCCATAAGGAGCGAGATTGGAGGAATTTCAATGGAACATGAAGATGTACCACTGATGGATCATACAACGAAAGTAATCTCAGCGTAGAGGTAAGAATAGGATGATGAAGTCGAGCAGAATCATAAAGAAAACTCCATACGGAGATCGGCGCAGCAATAACGGTCTTGCGGACAAATATGGCTCCCGGAATTGAGGTTTCTTCAGAACTAATTAGAAATGCAGGGGAGACGGAAGGAATTAAATTTTCTGTAAAAAAGCGTCTTCAACACGTACTGAATGCGATGGACGCCAAACTGCATCCAAAGGAATATCATTAAAAAGACGTCAGAGAAATGAGAAAACTCGAGGAATATAAGCTTGAAAATCAAGCATAGAAGATATTGACGAGAATCAAATGAATAAGCATAGAAGGAAAAGCTGAACTTCTGCTAAACAAAGTCGAATTTAAATTCAGGAAAAGCTATGGTGCAAGGAGTAATTTGCTTTTCTGTCTGCTACTAATAGAAAAAAGAACGGAGGACAAACCTGCTCTCGTTGCATTTGTACATTTAGTGACTTAGGCCTTAGACAACATAGATTAGAATTATATGCTAAGTTATTCATTCAATTCAATATCATTCAATTACCGAAGATTTATTCAGAGTTTGTGTAAACACCGGGTGACTGTGATTACATCTGAACCCATCACGGAAGGAGGAGGATAAAGAAAGGAGCGAGATGAGATTGCGCATTGTCTACCGTAATTTTCAATGTCTAAATCATCATTAAAGGCATCAAATATATCAAAGAGGGTGATACGAATTTAAATGTCCACGGAAAAAAATAGGATGGTGGATTTCATCGATGACATAGCGGCCACGAAAGGGAGGGAAAGAGGAAGTCTGCAGCTCACATGAAAAAGGCATTGGCCAGATATCACTTGAAGGTAAACAGAAATAAAACAAAGGTATCAATAGGGTGTACGAAAACTTGAAGAAGTAAAAACCGTGGTTGACATCTGGGGAACCCGAGAAACGAGCGATGGACGAAGGAAGAAAGAAATAAATAGTCTGTGGAATATCCCAGGGGAAAAGGAAATTCTATGGAAAGAAGAATGCTCATAGGTATAGCTAGAAATACGAGTTTGGAAGAGGAAACACTTCGTTAGAACTACCATCTAAAGCATGCTTCTTCATAGGAGTGACACATGGACGACAATAGCCGCTCAAATGTGAAGGATGGAAACATTCGAAATTATTAATACAGAAGAATGAAGATGAAATAGATCGACCGAGTGACAAAGCCTCCCGAAAGTTCATTAAAGAATGCGGTACTTCTTAATCAGCCGCATCTTACTGCATGGTAGTCTTATGAAGACAATCGTCAAGGACAAGTGAATGGGAATAATGGCAAAGAAAGGCCTCGTATGAAATGTATAGAGCAAGTAGTGAAGTATAAAAGAGAGAAGAATTATTGAAATATGAAGAGGGTAGCTGATATGAGATTCGAGTGGAGAGTTATACCAAACTCTTACGATTGTTGATTGATGACGACGAGCTTAAAGGGTATTGTGAACAATTAAATTTCTAATGGAATTAATCATAGAGATTATAGTATGCTCTTCCATAAGCTCTATGGAATTAATGGCTTCTTTATAGCAGTGAGACATGAACAACACGTGCTGAACAGTCAAGACTGGGAGGAATCGAAATGTGGTACCACAGGAGAGGAAATGGAGAGTGCGAGTAACGAACGGAGAAATAAAGAGGAAAGTGGAAGAAAAGAGGAGTATGATAATAACTTAAACAAGAAGATGGGATAACCTACTGTACCATTCTCAAGACACCAAGGTCTGACAAATACAGCCGTTGAGAGGAAAGTGAACGAGAAAAATTGGGAAAGAAATGACTCGTATGAGGTATATAGAACAAGTAGTAAAGGATGTAAAAGAAAATATCTAACTATAGAAGAAGAGGTTAGCCAATGGGATGGAGATAAGAGCTGCGTCAAACCAATTTTCGAATTGATACCTGGATATGAAATAGATTGAACATGAAGACAAAGTAAAGAGATGGAAAGATATCGGGAATAGTTATACAACGAAATAAATCTCAGGACAAAAGTTATCGAAGAGGAAAGTCGAAAAATATGGGAGCATCAATATTAAGATCAGAATTTGACGCAGCAGTAAGGGACCTATGGATGAATAGGCCGACGACACATGCAGCGAAGATATTGACAAAGATCATCTGCAGGAGAATAGAACGAAAAGCAGAGTTCCTGGATGAAGATCATATCGGTTCAGGAAATGTAAGGGTACAGGAGAAGCAATATTGGCTCTTAGGCTACTTGCAGAGAAAGGAATGGAGAAGAACAAACTGAACGTCGCGAAGTTCATTGCATACGTGGATTTAGAGAAGACTTTTGAGAACATGGATTGGAATTCAATGCATGGAATTCTGAAAGAAATTCAAGTGTCCTACAATTACCGAAGAATTATCCGCAGTTTTTATAAAAACCAATTAGGTGAGATCAAATATGGACCCATATGTGAAGAAGCAAGAATAAAGAAAGGAAATAGACAAGGCTGTGCAATGTCACCCGTAACTTGTAATGTCTACATCGAAAGAGCCATCAATGAAATCAAAGAGGTCTTCTGGAGTGAAAATCCAGGAGAAAAAAAATTAGCATGCTGCGATTGGACAATGACATTGCAGAGGTAGAGAGGGATCTGAATAAGATTCTAATAACGATGGAAAGGACAATGACCAGATATCAACTGAAGATCAATACGAAGAAGACTGAGATATTGGTATGCAGCAGGAGGGAAGAGGCCAAAACGAGCGTTAAACTAAGAAAACAAAAACTTGCGGAGGTGAAAGAGTTCCGTTACTTGGGAAGTCGAGTAACCAACGATGGACGAAGAAAGAAAGAAATAGTCAGTGGGATAGCACAGGAAGAGAGGTCATTCTACCAAAAGGAAAATCTACTTACAGCTGAAAATACAAGCTTGGTAGAAGTAATGAAACAATTTATCAGAATGTACATCTGGAGCATGTTTCTCTATGGAAGTGAAGAAAGGACGATGGCAGTAATCGGAGAAGGGTTGGAGCATTCGAAATGTGTAGCTACTGAAGAATGATGAAGATTAAATGGATCGATCGCGTAAGTGACGAGTAAGTCCTAAGAAAAGAGGGAAAAAAGATAAGTCTTCTAAATACCCTAAGAAGAAGACGGGACAACTTCATCGGCCACATCATGAGACATGATGGCCAGATGAAGGCAATAGTTGAAGGAAAAGTAAACGGGGAGAACGGCAGAGGAATGCCTCTATGAGATGCATAGAACAAGTGATGAAGGAGGTGAAAGGGAAGAAATACGAAAACAAAGAGATTAGCTGATAGGAGAATTGAGTGGTTAGTTGCGTCAAACCAAGATTGCTGACTGACGGAGGATGAATGCAAACTTTCTATGATTCCTCCTATAATCCAGGCAATTAACTAGGAAATTGACTAACTTTGCATGTCGTACTCCAGACCTTATTTAAGTATATCAATGACAATCAAAAGTAAAAAAAATGAACATACATATACGTCGGGTGATATTATGGAGCTTTCGCGAGAGTTGCCGCTCAATTATGCCCACTTAGGAACATTTTCAGGAAGTACAATATTATCAATAATGTTGTTTAAGTTAGTCATTTGGATTACCGTACAATGGACAAAGAACTGCGATTGCATTTCAGTTCACTCATGTCCTGTGAAAAAATTATGATAACGCGAGTGAGCGCGTGGTAAAGATTGGTGATCGCGCCTCTGACGTTCTGTTTTCAAACGATTTAACAATTTTAGTCCATCCTTCATGCAGGAAAATTTCAACACCAAGGCCACACGAACCTCATTGAGCGAAAAAATCTTACCTATTTAATCTCCATTGAGTCAGCATTACCTGCAATAACCACCTAAACACCATTCCCTCACTTCATTGTCTGACCACCATAACACACACACTTGTGTGCTTCATCGGCAGCCTTAATTGAAGAATTGTTGACTAAAGTACATCAGAGGTTGGAGACCCAACCACCAGATAACATCGAAGAGTTTCTCTAATTTCAAAGTCATTGAAGCGGAAGTGAGTAAACGTGACAATGTGTACAGATGCCGCTTCACCCCTTTAGGCCCCACTAAGAATATTTTGTTATTAGAATTGGCGACCAACAACTGAGGTAGGATGAGTAGAATGTTCTTGAAAGAAAGGATACAGGACGAAGGGAAATTAGCCTACTAATAATAACAGGGGATCCATGAGGGATACACGGTTTAACAACCTACCCGACGGACTGAGCAATGAATTTGAAGCGATTTTCAGAAACACAATCAGGAGGAAAGTAGATATAACTAATGAACTAGCGCAACGCCCAACTCGAAGAAAGGTAAAGGATGCAATTAACTTATAAACGTCACTAGGCTATAAAAACGAAAGCTTGAAAGAAATCGACTAGACAATAGGGTAAAATATAACTAAGCTGTTTACATAAAATCTTAATCGAATACTGTTATCGACATTTCTAAAATCATTTTTAAAAAAACATCATCATTCAGTATATTTCGTCACTAGTATAAGAAATTACAGAGATAGAATTCAGAAAAAAGTCTTCAGGCACGATAGGGAAGAGAAAGATCTATCTTAAAGACCTTCCAAATGATAATTCGTTAGCAAGCCTGGTAAGCAGCTCCTTGACGAAAAGAAAGAAAAATATTATGTTCAATCTTAAGAGGAGTTAAGGAAAAGTAAAACAAATCACGATCATACTCGTTAAAGTTTCATTGTTATCGATGACTAAAAATCTAAAACAGTTCAATGACCGTCGGCCTAGTGTTGATACACATGCAGTCTCCTTATGTCGCATAAAATGTTTGTGCCAATATTGTGGGGTCTAATTCTTTCGAAGAACCACCATTCTGGCTTCTTTATCACTCGCAGGGATGCATATGCCGCCTCCAACACGTTATAACATCCTTGGCAATACACCTGTAGCCTCCAACCAACGCACCGTAATTTTAAATACTCTAAATCGTCCATTGGATAAGCGGTCGGGTAGACTATTTTACGTTTGCTCAGCTGCACCTAGGTTTTCCATCACCAGACGGGATGGGGAAAAAGCATAAGCAAAACAGGGGTCCAAGATATTCGATTACTCAAAAAAATTCCCGAGAGGACTATTTCATACCAAAGCGCAAAAGATTTCATACCTTGTGGTAAAGGCATGAGGCAAGTCGATGTCAAGAAACGTTCATTACTGTATAAATTCGAACCCCAACTCTCAGAAAGAAAGAGTGATATTTAATTCACACTTCAATGTTACCTTTGAGGCCCCGATATTTTTCCGAGTTAAATGCGCTGCTAACGTGAGACAAGCAGCGTTATTCAACTTCATGCTCCGCTATCGTTCTACTCCCAGGACCTTGGCCAGGAGTGAAGGTCTTGACAATAAGTCCAACGCTGGCTCAAGAAATTTCGGAGGCTTGAATCACGGTCGTCTTCCTCCAACACACATCAAATACTTGGAAGTTTGGAGTCACTCATGAAATGCAAAAAGGGAGGAAAATTAACTTATTAAATAAACACTATTCACTAAATTAAAAAAATTACTGAAGTTAAAGTTGACCGAATTGAATTTACTGAAGTTAAAACCGAAATGAATTTCGCAGAAGTTAAAATAAACACTTATCACAGACTTCCTTAAGAATATTATTTGAGAAACTATGGTACTAAGTTCATCAATGACTGTAAATCGCAAGTTTGAGCAAGTGGAATTATTCTCTGATGCAGCAAGTTGATTAAATTATCCTTACATCACACAACGGGATACCTAAAGAAAACATAACAGCTTTAAATTATTTTCAACTACCAAATTTAACGAGATCAATTCAAAGCCTTAAAATTAAAATCAATTTTATCGATATTTATGGAGAAACTGTAAGTGAACTCACCCTGCATGGTTTAACTACGCACAGACACACTCATGGAGAAAGATGACAAGTTACCAAGGCCAGCTGAGCCCGAACAACTCTGGAAATTCGTGAACATTACTTCAGTGAAATGCATGATCATCTGCGCACTGAGAAGAATAATTGCAGGTACTTGGTTTTAAAGAGCAAGACTCATCCGCTCCCGATAACTTGACACAATAGTATTATCTGTAAAGACTAGAAAATCAAATCTAGCGGTGTTCACTCGTCGCGGTTGAATTCATTATGCCAATTATCATTCACAAGTAAAGCAAACGTCATGTAAACAAATTAGCTCTAAACATAAAAACACACAAGGGTCGTAAAAAATCACGCAAAATAATAATTCAATACTCACGGGTTTCCAGGAGGAAAGTACTCCAGCTATTTCTCTTGTCTTCGTCAATCACCCCGTTGCAGACCCTAGCACACTCCGGACTCAACTGACGGAAGAAAAAAAAATGAATCGCGATTCGCGGTGAAAAGCCGACGGGTCGCTGTCTGTGTCTCACCGAATGACAGAAGGGAGGGGTAGGAGTTGAAGGGGAGTGAGGGAGGGAAGAGGGGGTTCATCTGGAAAGGAGGCGGGCGGAAAGGAAAGTGGACGATTGGGAGGGCTGGATACTCATGGGGGAAAAAGTAGACCGGACAAGGAATTCTCTGAATCAAATGGAGAGACTGCATCCGAAAATCATCGCTGAAATTTGCTCAACGCCATTCTGAAAGACAGTCGTCGTCGGCGGACTGCAATTACGGCTTCCGTGCACGATCGTGAAAGTTTTGTGGTCGCGGGATGATTGTATGGTGCCCAAGGAAACTTGCCGCAATACATGAAAACATGTCTCGGTTACTCTACAAGATGTATGCTACTGGAGGGATAGCTACCGTAGATTATTAACTGTCTTAATTGGAAATCATTTCAAGTTCCATTGACGACAGTAACAAAAGTAGAATCTGACTCTAGATTCAGCGATATTTGAACCAGAATTATCTCTTGGTTTGCCAGAATTAGAATTAGCTACCTATGTTTAAGGCACTCCTTAGCTGATGTGTTCACATGTAACCTAAAATTAGAACAACATCAAATTTCCTAGGCGGGTATAGAATATTTTCTAGCACAGTAGACTTATGTTCTTAGGTAGATACTCCAACAACTGACGCTTTAATGCACCACATGATTTACATATAGGTCTGTTATCGGCCGTCTCTTTAAAATGTCTATAGGATGGAGGTGCGATAAAAGACAACGATTTTTTTCTTGCTATCACCTTCGTCATTACCGGTAGAGTTGAATTAAGTTCAAAGATTCCCAAAAGCTGAGATTATATTATATCAGCCAATCTAAAATCAATCCTAACACAAAAAGTCATGCTCAAGGTGGGATTTAAACCCTTTTACCATTGGGTTGCCAAAGCCACAGAAGCTTCGAATGCTCACCAAAGAGGAGGCGGGCTGGAGGAGGATGGGAGGGATGTGAAGGGGTGAAGTTGGAGAAGAGGTGGATTCAAAAGACAGCGCAAGAAAATGGGGAAGGTTAGTTACTCCAAGGAAAGAACGTAGAGCAAGCAAGAAATTCGGACCTCCCCCCGGAGGAACTAAAAACTTGTGACGATTTTGATAAAAAATCACGTAGACATAACATTCCTTTGTAACTGTTAACGGACTTTCTTTCAGTTTGAATAACTTATATTTTTTGCATGCCTACAATCTGAGTACCTATGTAAATAACACCTAGTCTTTGGGTATGATGAATTATAAATGAAACATAAGTTTTCTCAGTGCAATAGAATGTATTTCTGCAAGGTATGATTGAAAATCATTTGTCACGATTATGATGAATCTTTTTGCACTATGATCTTCTTCAAAATTAAAATAAAACACTTTTTAAGAACTATATTTTGAGCTTTCTTAAATTGTAAAATGAAATAACATTTAAAAATGATATTTCAATTTGAAATGTCAAAAGATCAATACTTAAGATATAAGAAGATTAATAATATTAATGTGATAAAATGTCCGCTAAATACAAAATAAATGTACAATATTATCCTTAGGTAGAGGTAGACTGCTTGTACCTACCATCCAAACCAGGTGAAACCCTCCCCCTGAAGATAATCCTGGCTGCGCCCCTGCCCTTGGGAGTTAATTTTATTACTAAAAATGTTTATAATTAAGCTTATTCAAACTACATATTTGGCGTTTGTTTACATGAAAAAGTAACTTGGTTTTCTTCCACTGATTTATTGTATTGGTACAATATGTTTCGACACATCGGTTTCATCATCAGGTATGTGTTTTTACGTGGGGCGCACTTCCCTCTGTTTATTTACGTTTTAAAAATGCATTCAGTTATTCGCCTCACTATCATAAATTTTACCACGTACAATGACAATTTCATCCATACGAGTATCGCGAATAGCAAGCCCGTATGTCCGTACCTACAAGATGTTCGCTAGCTTCTCAAATCAGCTGCGATGCCTCCTACAGTGAATTGTAACCTTCTTGGTTTACACCATTTGGAAAGTGAACCGTTGTTACCAGATTACTCTCAATGCCTCGACATATTATCTCAAACGTTTTGATGTTACGGAATGATCTTTGATTGTCTGAGGATGCGTGACGCTATACGAGAAAGCATGCCTTACATGTAGTGTCGGACGCATGTTGATCGAGGGTTAGCTACCTAAGCTCACCCTTCACGCTAAAAGTTTCTGGAAAGCATTTAAAATACAATCCATGGCGACTATGACAGTGTTTTTGATTCAGGATCAGCAATTTCTAATACAGGATTATCTTTGGAATAGAATCATCATCGAAGCGATTTCGAATACCACGCTGAAAGCTATTAATACCATGACATTCTTTGTTTTGCTAAGTCAAACAGGCTTTAACTACCGCTAAAATACAATACACAATTCTTGTATAAAGTCTACAATGGCTTGTATATGTAGTTGTAACTAGATGAAATGTGGTCCCAGTATTTTTTTGATGTACTTAAAAAAATATTACAAGGCCCACAAAGACCAACGGTTATGGTTCCAGTCACCCCAAAACAATAAAAATTGTCACAAACATTACCACTCAGAATATTGAGTGGTATATATACATGCCTTTCGAACTACATAGTTCGATAGGCATGTATCTACCTCCAACAAACCCGCATTGTTCAAAGGGTCGCGTTGGTGTGGTCGCCTAAGGGATGCCTTCCCATCACAAAGACCCGGGTTCAGATTTCGGTAATGGCAGAAATTTTTGTGGAATCCTGGTCCCAACTTGAATTCCTTGCGAAGATCACTAGCATTAGCCTTAGTAGCATAAATGTAACACCGCGCAAGTAGGTATATCATCCGCGACATTCATTCCCTTGCTTTCCCATGACTTGACAATGAACGCTAGCAGAGGTTTTGTTTTTTCATTTACATGAAACTTATGAAGGTCGCATGTTGAGCTACCGCTTAACTCAATCTCAGTAATTTAAAGTAAACTCCAAAACGGCCACAAGAAAACTACGAATGATACATGCGACGGTTTACAGCAGCGAAGGAAAATTACCTCACCAAAGTCGTGTTCTTTTATTGATGGGCTGCTAGAGCATAGTTGCAAACCATTCTGAAAATGAGGTTAGAATTTAATTAAGTCACTGCTTTTTTTATTCCTATTTTTAATCTTTTCAGTCTCACCTCATTGTTCATCAGAACTAAGTTACTGTATCAGCCTGCGTATGCCCCCGGGAAATTGTGCGAGTTCTTGACGCTGTTCCTAAATCTTTGCTTAAGATATTGTGTCAGTGCTCTGATGGCGCTATATGGTCTTTCACGCGTTGGTGGACAGGTGGAAGAGAATAAGGAGGAAAGGAACATTTGAGGAAAGTTGGGAAAGAATAAAGGCAATGGTAATAAGAGCAGCAAAGAAAACAAGAGGAGTAGTAGACGCTAGAAGAATCAAGAATCAATTTTTAACAACAAAGATACGGAGAAAATTGAGGAAAGAAGGACATGGAAAAAAGGGAACATGGAGGTGGGGTAAAGACGCTGTAATGAAATAAATAATAATCTCAGGATAGACACCAAGAGAATGTTGATGGAGAGGGAAATATGAGAATATGGGGAGGCTACTAAGAGAAGGAGAAATCGAGGCCCTTTAATCGAAGGTTAGTATTCTTTGAAGTCAAGGAATCATCAAACAGAAACTGGTACCGTATATCAAGGGGGTCTAGTACAACTCGGCGCGGCCACTTCGGCGCGGCCACCTCGGCGCGGCCGTCTCGGCGCAAGCCACCTCGGCGCAGGCCCATCTCGGCGCTGGCCCACCTCGGCGCAAGCCACCTCGGCGCAGGCCCATCTCGGCGCAGGCCACCTCGGTGCCACATTTAAAATGAAATGTAGGAGTTGTTTGTTTACTTGGGTTTATATCCCCCGGCCCTGACCAAATTCCAGCACGCGTTTATAAGACACTAGCATCATAAATATCACCTTACTTAGAAATAATATTTCGTAAATCGTTATCTGAGCATGTGGTTCCCAAGGACTGGAAAATGGCTAATATTACACCTTTATTCAAATCCGGCGATAGAGAAGATCCAAGCAACTACAGACCTATCTCACTAACATCGATATCGTGTAAGATAATGGAATATATAATAGTTAGTTCGATTATGGGACACTTGGATAGAGAAAATTTGTTATTTAACAACCAACACGGTTTCCGAAAATCTAAGTCATGCGAAACGCAATTGGCACTCTTTGTACACGACTTATTAGTTTCGGGAGAAAATAATGGTCAGGTTGATGCGATATTCCTCGATTTTAAAAAGCCTTTGATAGAGTACCTCATGACAGATTGCTCTTAAAGCTACAAAGTTACGGTATAGATAAACACGTAGTATGCTGGATTAATCAATTCTTAGTTGGCCGCGAACAGAGAGTTACTATAGACGGTATCATGTCCAATATAGTTAGTGTCACATCAGGTGTTCCCCAGGGAAGTGTGATAAGCCCACTTTTATTTCTTTTATATATCAATGACCTCGCGCTGTTGTAGTAAATAGTAGAATTCGGCTTTTTGCAGATGATGCAGTAGTGTATAGAGAAATCAGTAGTCCTGGAGACAAGCCATCGTTAGAAAAGCACCTCCTAGCGATTCAGGCGTAGTGCGATAAATGGAAACTAGAACTGAACATAAAAAAGTACGTGACAGTAAATTTTTGGAGAAGATAAAACTCGATAGAAAGAAACTATATGATTCAAGGAACGGAATTAGTAAACGTGGAATCAGTTAAGTACTTAGGTGTAACACTTACATCTACATCTACATAAAACCCTGCAAGCCACCATAAAGGTGTGTGGCAGGGGGTGAACTCTCACCAAACATGCACTATTTACCATGCATAAAATTTGTAATTAAAAATTAAAATAGCAAAGCATGCATGCAAAAACATGCTGTTAGTTGGGTTAGCTTAAAATTCCTTATACCAACATGCAGCTACCAATGTTATCCATTGTTACACTCGTACTGGATACATTTGCCGTTATTCATATCCCTAATAGTACGAGGAAAAAAGGACATTTTGAATCTGTCAGTTCGGCAATCTACTAGTCTGTAAAAAAAGCAAGACACCCGAGTTTAAGGAGCTCTATCGTTTAAACGAAGCGATCAGTTTCAATGAATCAAAAAGTATACAAGAGATAGTTTATTTCTACGTTGAATAATTTACTTTAAAAAATCTTCGGCTCCATAGTATTTCCTGTATTTAATTTTTTCTCAAAAAAGTACCCGTTTTTTGCGCGTAAAATCAAGTTGCCCAAATTTGAGCGCTTGGTATTCCCGTAGTTTTCGTTCCAATAACTTGCGATTTTGATATAAAGAAGCCAGATCTAGTAGTTACAGTTTGTAGAAAACAAATAGTTTATACCACTAAAATTGATGGAGTTGTTGTAAATAACGCAAACCTCTGCTAACTTCGAAACCAATGGGTCAATTGAAAATTGATTGGTACTGTTGTATGCCGTAGAATGTAATTAATGCAGGTACGTAGAGCATACACGTTAAATGTCAGCAGTATATTCAATATCGTTTGATGATTATTTTTGTTTGTTGCTTTTTCTCTGCCTGTCAAGGCAGGCCAAAACAAAGCAACCGAAAAGAGAAAGTCTCTCGAAGCCGTGCGTAGTTGCCAAATCGTGCATCGTGACGCGCAGTACCCTGGCAGTTAATGAATCATCCACTGGTTGCTTCAAAACGTTTGCTTTTAGTCATGATTAGACTATGGGTGCACGGGTACTATTTGAGGAATATGTTACCTACATTACGCAGGTTGATGGATCACTTGTTAGAGAATGTACCCGATTGCTCACGTTTCTCTCTCCCAAAGTTAAAGCTGACGGGAATTGATTCAAATAGTTACTGGCAATTATCTTCCGAAAGAATACACAATTATGTCTTAGAAGTTACGCCGTAGAAAAGCATGTTGATGAAAGCTCACCCCAACCTAACATCCTTAAATTTACCTGAAGGACGCAACACAGATACCGCTACCGTACGTGCCGGTCATTTAAAGGAAGCGCGCCGACTGCCGAGTCGGTGGCAACCACGCGCCTCTTTTCTCCTCCCTCTCCCACGACGGAGCTGCCGGTACGCGTATATAAACATCTAGATAAATAATAAGCGATATTGACCTTATTAGTGATATTTAATGTGAATGTTATAAGTACCAGCATTGCATTTATTGTACAGCATAGAACAGTAACAATCAATTTTCAATTGACCCATTGGTTTCGAAGTTAGCAGGGGTTTGCGTTGTTTACAACAAATCAATCAATTTTAGTGGTATAAACTATTTGATTTCTCCAATCTGTTACTACTAGATCTGGCTTCCTTATATCAATTTCGCAAGTTATTGGAACGAAAACTACGGGAATACCAAGCGCTCAAAGTTGGACAACCTGATTTTACGCGCAAAAAACGGGTACTCTTTTGAGAAAAAATTAAATACAGAAAATACTATGGAGCCGAAGATTTTTTAAAGTAAATGATCCAACGTAGAAATAAACTTTCTCTGGTATGCTTTTTGTTGCATTGAAATTGATCACTCCGTTTAAACGATAGAGCTCCTCAAACTCGGGTGTCTTGCTTTTTTTTACAGACAGGAAATTCCTCCCAAATGTATTCCTCCCAAAATATATCCGTTCCTTTCGCTTTGTCATGATTTTCTTCTAAAGCGAAGGCCTAAAAATATCTATAACAAAATGTAAATTTTGGATTTGTGGTGCTCTTCATCCCCTGCCACACACCATCGAGGTAGCTTAAGGTATTGAGTAGATGTAGATAGGTCCAAAACGCATGGGGCCAATCCAAACTTTGTAATCGAGGTTTTCAATATCTCCAACTTGGCCGCAGCCCACTTGCCTATTAGCATATTTTAACCTATAATGAGATGGATTTCCATTCATTATACATTAACTAACAATACTGCTCGACTTGATGCAGAATAAAAAGGAAATACTTCAGTGATAAACAAAATACACAGGATAGAAAAACAAAGATGAAGGTTTCATACAGAGCACCCGGAATTATCCAGAGTCTAATTAGAATCTCAATTCGAATTAGATTTGTTGCGGGCTTCGATCATAATTGCAACTAGAGATAAACCACAGAATGTTTAAAGTCTTCTAGGAATACTTCTGATGATAATAGACAATATTTACTGAGTATCTGTAGACGCATCGTGTGCAACGAAGATCGGCAAGATTTGTAAAGGGACGGTACGATAACTATATTAGCGTAACCAGTCTATTAAATGAATTAAATTGGGAATCATTGTCAAATCGCAGGTTGAAATTTAGACTTAAGCTCTTAAACAAATTGCAAGACCATATTTTCAGTGATGATGTGAAAAATATTTTGCGAACCCCAACTTACTGTGGTAGACTGGACCATAATCACAAAATTAGAGAAATAGATTGCCGAACTGACAGATTCAAAATGTCCTTTTTTCCTCGTACAATTAGGGATATGAATAACGGTAAATATATCCAGTTCGAGTGTAGCAATGGATAACATTGGTAGCTACATGTTGGTATAAGGACTTAAAGCTAACCCAACTAACAGCATGTTTTTGCATGTATGCTTTGCAATTTTTTCTTTTTTTAAATAGTGGAGTTTAGAAGAGTATATAATATATACTAATCCTCTTTAATGCATGATGTGTCGTATAACACAATATTCCTTTGTTGTAGTATTTTTACATGAGCATCTGTCCCGGTACTTAACATCTCTGTTCTCCGCGCCGAAATGGGCCTGCGCCGAGGTGGCTTGCGCCGATGTGGGCCTGCGCCGAAATGGGCCTGCGCCGAAGTGGCTTGCGCCGAAACGGCCGCGCCGAGGTGGCCGCGCCGAAGTGGCCGCGCCGAAGTGTCCCATTCCCATATCAAGGACAGGACGGGAAACTTACATATGAAAGCTGAAGACATTCAGCATTGGTGAAAGAAATACGTTGAAGAACTGAATGGCCTCTCACGCGATGGCACTTATGTATAAATACATTAATGCAACAAATGAAAAATTAACATCCATACTATAGGGAGAACTCTTAGAGAGGGGGGAAAACGAATGTCCGTCGGTTGAGAAGTGGAGAATCGGAGAGCCGTGAGAGATGAATGCATGCCTCGGGAAGGATATTTCTAATGCTAAGTCTATTGAGCCTTTAGTTTTCAATTTTCTGAATTAACACCCAGCGTAAACCGGCGCCAACGCCGAGGACATATAGTCATTCTAGATATTTCACCATGGTGGCGAGTAAAAAAAAACGTAAAATTTATTATTCCACACCGTTTATTGGGTTCAGCTCGACCGGTTTCAACACTTTCGAGCCATTATCAAGGGGTAAAAACAAACTTTCAAGTGGCGGGAGTTCTTATTTGTATCGTTTCAGGGGAAGGGGTTTTGGGTGGGAATATGGGAGGATGAAGGGAGGGAGGAGGGGCTTGACAGGATGACTAAGGTAAGGAAGCTAAGGAAGAAGCATCGGGCAGAAGGACGGCGTAACCGAACATTCTCTGGTAGGAGGGACAGGAACTGGGTAGTGAGGAGAATTGTGCAAAGGCATCACCTCCTTGAGTATACTCTTACCACAATGATTGACATATGCCATGATTTCAAAGTTCTACATAAAATCCATTGATGATATTCTGCCATGGGCCTTTTTCCTTACTCCCGTCCTCCGAAACGACTTTAGAGAGAGGTTTGAAGCTTTCGTTTGAGCAGTCCTCCGTGAAAGTCCGTGACGTAGTGAATTTCGAGGACTCTTGCTTGACAGCTTTACGCGGTGCAATCGTGGGCGGAGTATTTCAGTGAAAATAAACCTACAAGTAGCGGTAGTACCGTCAATACATCGTGTAGCGTCAAGATATATTTAGTAGAAATTAATTGGACGTGAACAACGCAATATATCACCACCACTTTAAAATATGTTCTTAAACTATATTGTAAACAAAATAGTGGACACCCTATAGTCCCTTATGCTTAGCCCACATTTTGCACAGCGAACGCATGGCTATGATCCAAGTTAAAGAAATAGGGTACTCTTCCTCGACGGGGGACATTAATACTTCCAAATGATTAATCGCCCAGATCATGATTATGGCACTTAATGAGCCACCGAAAGAGTTAAGTTACGACAAAAACACTGATCTCAATCGTCAAAAACCAGTATAATTGCTTGAATTCCGGTGGCAGTTCGTTAAAGCTACATCTGCACCATTTTGTGAGAAAAAAATTGAAAATTGCGCGAGTGCATGTATCAGATTATAACATGTTCTAATTTTAATTCGGAGTCGTTCACGTTGTGGCGCGGTCTCTCCTAGCAGGTCGTCACTTTACACGACGTAATACTTCTTCCGCGAGTGTTCTTGAAGCAGCCTGTGCGGTATCGATGATCGTGTAAAACGACCTTTACACACACACAGCTTTAATACTTCACTCGCATTTGACTCGTGGTTGACGAACGATTCTCTCGCTCTTCACAAAATCCGCCCGTCTGCCAGTATCGGCTGTGGCCCGATTCCGAGGCAATAGCATCCGACGCCACATGCTGCCTTATCGCTCTTAGCCTCAGGCACGATTCGATACAGACCAAGGACTTAAATTCGACGATTGCTGGACTGACAGAAAACGAGCGATGATCGGATAATCGGGGAATAGTGATATAATTCACGAAATGGGTGGATACTCCTCAGTATAGAATTTTAGCTCACAAAATGGCACGAAGCATCAATTTCTCTCGAATAGCAGATGGGAATATAGATACTTATCGAGATCTATTCAAAGTTAATACAATGTCATTTCGTTGGTGTTCGGGTATCTCGATGGCGAGGTACTAGGCTGAATCCCTTTTTAATCACTCCAGTCCTTAAAAGCATTCTTGTCCCCCGTAGGCTTTGCAGGAATATTTCAAGTGAATCTCTTCCCTAAGTGAGAAGACGCCAAATTAGATATACGACGTAATGGCGACATTTGAATCCCACAGTCTGGCAGCTTACGGGGGAGCATAGCCCAGTGAGCAGGGAATTGGGCGGCTAACTGAAGGTCCCTGTTTTGAATCCTGGGGGAGGCCTTATGACGTGTTCCTGATATATCCAAGAGTATAGGTACTATCTTTGTGGGTTCTGTACCAAAGTCACAACGATAAACAAATTGCGTGGTCATTTATTTCCGTGAGTGAAATATTCTACTCCCAGGAGGGTTATTTTATGGGAACCAGATCTACATAAGAAACCTCAGGCGTCACAGGGAAAGGAACTGGAACATCCTGATGTGTGAATATCACTCGCTGTTGGGACTGGTCAGAATTTGGTGAGCCCTACCGTCACCCACCAGACCAAACTTCGGGTTGAGCACGACTTCACTTTTTTCTAGATAGAGCCATACACACCTAACTCTCCTAACCATTTACCAGGTTGAGGCAAATATTTTCCTTCTTAGTTCTAAATCCCTTTCTTTCTAAATAACTAAATGATACACGTCGATGAGAGAAATGAACTATTATGCCATAGCAAAGAAATAGCTCTCCATTATTTTTTCACTTCTTGAATATTTACATCGTTTATCTGGAGTCATGATGGTGTGATGCAGACAGTAATCGAGGAAAAAGCGAACGAGGAGAATTGGAAAGGAACACCTTGCATGGAATATATGGAGCAAGAAGTGAACGATGTGAAAGAGAAGGATAATGTAGATCTCAAGAGGTTAGTCGAAAGGATATTAGAGTGAAGAGATACGTCGAAACAACCTTAATAATGCCTGGCGATGATGATGATTAAATATTTACTCGCAAAAGTCAGATATGTAAATAGTTACTCTTTGGTGCTTTAAAAATTATAGATTTCTATGCACTGAGGAGTTTAAGAAACTTGATCTTGAAGAAATTAAAGGAGGTGACTCTTTGATGAACCGGCAATCAACTGCCGTAGAGTAACAAAAAATGTCTTATTTCAGTTTTTCATCATATAAATAACATTGCATAAATTCTATCGCCAAAAAACTGTCTCCCGAAGGTCACTCACCCTCATAACTCCGAAAAGGAGACCAGCGAGTGGGAGCACAGTGAAAATAAACATAGGACAACGAATAACAGTCAGATTACTAGCCCAATTAAATACCACCACCTTCAGAAAGAGTGCGTATGCTGAAACCACCGAACCATACACTTTTTAACGGTGAGCGAGGAAGTTTGAAAAAAAACAAGGGGGGACCCATGACGTTATTTGCAGCTTGTCTTAAGTCCCAGAGCATGTCAGCCGACAAGAATTCGAGTACTAATCTCCTTATTATTCAGTCTCATTGGAAGACAATTGAAAAGAGGAAGGAAGAGGAATTCTTGGTGCCGAATTGGTATGGTGGTCAGAGATAGTTTCCCATCCAAAGGGCTCAGGTTCCCAACCCGGCAGGGGAAGAGTGGGGAGTACATCGAGTTCAGTTCTCTGTCAGTCGGATGGGAAGCGACATCTTGGACGCATTGGCGCCTTTCGTTATCAGTGTTGTCCCTTCTTGGGTGCTATGTGTAGAGTTAGGGTGATTACAAAATCGTGACCTTTTGAAATGTTGAAGGGCTTATTTATTTCTATGCTAAGAGACAACTGTTAGCAGTTGTAAAGCATAGAAGTAAATATGTTGTTAGCATAGAAATGAATATGATGAAAATGCTGTAAAGAGGTCCAAGTTACATGAGGTCTGTGTGGTCATCGTTAAAGAAAACAACAGTCATTTATACTTCAAATGAGGATTTCCGTTGCTGTTCGCCAGCTTCCAATGCCCAGCTTGCCTACCTGCTGCAATGAAGACCAAAAACTAATTGTCATCAGGCAGCTGAACACTTGATCCGGAGGAAAACCCGCGAAGAATTTACTGTATACACTAATTAACCTTATCCCTGCCGCAACCACCATCTGCCGAAGACGTTATTGGTGCCTACCACTTCCGGAACCCTTTGGGCTCACCTCCCGTGTGAAACACCCACCCTTATAACCGACATGCCGCTGGAAGTTAGATAAATATGTAATTTTTGAGAAAATCGTTATTTTTCATGGTTTGAAGCTCCTGCGACACCCCTTGACGTTGTCCGATTGAGTCCAACATTTTCTTCTTTATTATTCACCAAATTGGAAACCGATTAAACCCGTCAACATTTCCAAAAGTCCTGATTTTGTGATCACCCCACTGGGGAGTACATCGAGTTCAGTTCTCTGTCAGTCGGATGGGAAGTGACACCTTGGACCCATTCGCGTCTTTATTTAAAAGCAGGCCAATGCTGACGCCGGGCTTCTTTCCACCCTTTTTCCTCCCCCTATATGCCACCTCTTCCCAATAAAACCACTTGATTATCCCTTAATCGAGTCAATTACCTCAGTTACCGGTCACCTCCCCGGATAACGACAAGAGTTACACCTCAAGAATAATCGGCACGAGCCCCCCTAGGTTTGGCCGATGCGCTACCTCAAAGGTGTAATACGTCAAGTCGTAACCGACATTTCGTAACCGATATCTCGTGAACAGACATATCTTAACCGCGAAATCTCGTAACCGTGACAATGGGTGCGTTTACTCGGAACCGAAATCGCAATTTTGTACACGAAATTATTAGATGGAAACGATAAACGAATTTTAGTGAAAAATTAATCTTGTAACCACAACCATTCACTCATAAAACAAAAATAAGCAAAAGGTGGCGCCCACCGAAAATAACATTGACATCACCTTCCTCCTGTCCTTGACTGCTCGTATCGGAAGGGGAGGAAGTGGAGGGGGATTCTCGGAAGGTCTGCTCGCACAGATGCTGTCGTAACTGCTCCGATTGGCCCCCTCGGAATGCCGTCGCTATTTGTCCATGACTGCTTATTCGACGAGTACACTCGCTTATCTCGCAGCTAACCTCTATATCTAGAGGTCGACCCACCATCCACAACCCGGTGGACCGTAACCACCGAGGTGGACGCACTCGGTGGCCTTAAGCTTAGCCGCGAGATTTTATGACTATTGCAGCGTATATATTTCACGGAAAGGAGCCTAGAGCATTAAATTGCTTATTATTAATTCCAAGCAAGTCATTAATGAATCAAGGATATACAATATCTGCTCTGAATGTTCCTTAATTACATTTGTTTCATAAAATTATCCTTTATCAGTAGATTTCGCCCAAACGTTGATCCAAATTTCAGTTCGGCCGTAGCCCATAGGTATAACATCTATCAACATTTTAATCTTCGAGTTTTCAATCAAAGTTATGGAAGACTTCAAAGAGAAGGATAAGAAAGAAAACACCAAAGAAAGAATGAGACGTAGGTCCGTGAGGTGACGCACGGTAGCTCAAGGCGAGTTTTTGTGAACCACAAAACTGATTGACGCACGTTAAAGCGCAGACTGACGTGTCGCAGTTTCTGCTCGCGGTGACCCTACATTCACTGTTCCGCAGTTTCCTGCGAGGGTTAGGCGGTTTCGGTTTTTCGTATGTAGTTTTCAATTGTAGGTCGGATGAAAAATGGAAGAAAAAGTCATTGAAGCCGTGTGTATTCGCAATGGGCCTTGTAGCGTTGCATCCCGCTCTGTCAATTTCATTCTTGATGAGATCATGCACTTCTTTGAACTGATCACGGTTTAATATAAAATGGGTTGCGGATTTATCATCAAATTCCTTAGTTAAAGTGAAGTCCCCATGACTTGGTCTTTCTAATGCAAGCACTTCTTTCTGCTTGGTCAAAGCGGTGTAACATGCCGTGTTGAGCACAAACTCGCTTCCGGAATCAGATTCTGAACTCAGATCTATTTATGTAGCAGAAATATCATCCATCTTCGCCAGATCCCACGTCCCGGAGTAAACGACGTTAAGGAACTGCCTTTCAACTTGAGATGATCGTCGCCGTGACTCACATTGCCGCGAGGAAATCGGTGTGAGCCACCCTGCGTCACCTAAAGACCCTGCGTCTCATATTACGGTCGGGCCAAAGAGCGTGCAATTTTCCGGCTAGACCGCCGTGGAGTTTACAAAAGAAGGCTAACTCGCGATTTCAACTAGATCTTGCTGGCACAATTGAAGTTTATCCGAAGAAATAAAGTGAGATTTTATGGACGTTCACAGTGATTTAAACATGAACTTTCCACCCAATCTACCTAATTGATCTCCTAATTGACCTAACTCAACGCTATTAATAATATACTTACTATATTATTTTCAATTAATGCTTTTTTCTTACCTTTCAATAATTGCTTATAATTAGCCCTAAGGGAAATCGAATTGGTGCGATAGCTAGAGTTCAGGCTTCTCTCCGGGGTTCAGGGTTTGGATCCTGGCACTGACAGAACTTTTCTATTGGCATACCTGTTTATGCTAGAGAGCCGTGTGGATGACACTCAGCCCGACGGATGGGGCCCGAGTTAAAACTACGCGGACTTCTTAGCACCTTTCATAAGGACTAGGCCGACATAAAAGGATCTCTCTCTCCTCCTCCTCTAGAAAGATTAAGGAACTGGAGAACGTGATGGCCTACTGTGGGATTTGATTTAGTAACGTTGGATTAATAATATTTAATGACAAATGTATGATCAAACTTACAACACCGCTTCTCTTCCATGCGAGATATTTTCAAGTGGAATGCCACTTTCGAAGGAATAAAAAATGCGATACTTTCTCCGAAAAGCGCGTAAATAGCTGAACAGCGTAGTCTCTCAAGGGGAGCTCCTATGATAAGTTCTTTCAACAGGGTATGAACTAATCCGATTGCATTTGACTTAGTTTTAACAGGTCCTATTGTGCCTCTTTTCTACATGGGTGTTTTCAAGTCTGTTTCCGCACTAATAGGCGCTTCAGACCGGGAGGAAAGGTATAAGGATAGGAATGGAAGGGATTCGCCTCTTTTCTGACTCAATATGCGACCGTTTTTAAGTCAAGAGCCCATCTTATCTTAAGAATAAACCACGGTTTTCTACCGATTCTCAACATACGGCGCACTGATGACTGTCCCCCTCCCACCCCCCATTATACTTCTGCTGCATCTGAGCAACGGGTACCGAAAGGGAAAGAGTCCACCCAAACCCCTGGTTTCCTCTCCAGTTAACAAAGCCAGTAAACGTGTTAAAATCGAAGCAATGATACCATCTAGCGGCCAATATATTACTATAGGCTTATTGCGCATGTTTCTTATCATGATGTATTCTAAGTAAGCATACTTTCTCTACGGTACAAGTAAGATATTGCTTCGAAGGTACTAATTACAAGGTTTATATTTCTCTATCGATGTAACTGATATGAGGGTGAATTTAATAGCCCTTGAAAATATTTTTCAGGTATTTACATCTTTTACTGAATAAATATAATATCTACTTTTTCGAAAAAAACAGTTTAAATTATGTTTTTTTCGATTGCCTAACTTGAATAAATCGGTTCGGTCATCGCTTCTTTTAATTATTTCGACACCTATTGATATGACATTTAAACCATAGAACAACTTTCTAAGGACACGTACTATATTGATAGAGTGATTTAATTTTGACAAGAATTCCATGGTGTGGGCGGGAGATTTCACATCACGGTGCTCAAAAGGTTCCCCAAGGCACCAACGCCAAGGCAATTTCACACAGGGGGAAAATAGTTGAGATGGATGCTGTCACCATTTGGAGGAACAAACCAGGGCCGGCGACAGGGGGGGGCAAAGGGGACAAATGCCCAGGGGCCCAGGCCATCAGGGGGCCCGGGCGAAAATAAATTAATTGAAAATAAAAATTTAAAGTATGAATACATTTAATGCCAAAAAGAATACAAAATGTTGTTTAAAAAGTGAAAAAAACAAATGAAGGTAGAGCGTGTGTCAGTGTGCAATAGAGAAGTATGACGTTAGCATTGTTGTTGTGATCATCGAGGGTTTTGGGGTGATGGGGACGATAGAGCGAGAAGCGCGGGCGCTGAGACACTCACCTCCCCTCCCTTTGCCGCGAACAAAATTCCTAAATGGCTTTTTTGGAGAGAGAATCATAAAACTTGGTACAAATACTCATAATTGATTGGCAAACACGGAATGGTCATGTTCTGTCGCCGTTACCGAGATGCAGGGGCTCAAACATAGCCAAAATTACACTCGACTTCAGTTTTCTATGAAAATCTTCCTATTTAAGTTGAGGGTGACGCTGTGAGAGGAATTTGGTCGGATAAAAAACTAGTAGGTCTGTTAAAACCACTCTTTTACTTTACTGTGCTTAACTTTGGGAGTTTTTTTCCTAAATGTAGGTGATATTACGTAACAAAATGGCGTACGCTATTTTCACAGAAATATTCATTTTAAGTAGTAAATATCTGGCATGTTAAGTGCATGTGAAGTGACTTATGTTAAATCAATTGTTGATGCTTTTTAAAGGTAGATCTGAAAAAAATTGAAAAGTCGTTCGCGACGCCAATAATTACATTTGATTTTACGTACGCGCGTGCGGAGCTTGAGACACGCGCCGGGAGCTGGAAATGCCGTGACGCGAGTAAGTTTTTTCAAGCCATAAGGAACATAACGCTTCTTATTCGCCTTTTTTAATGTGTGTACATTGCTATCGATCTCCGCCAGCTCTACACGTATAAAATCATGGGGATATAGAAATATTAAGGTCTTAAATTGCACGCGAAATCGCGTTCAAGGTTTCTCCTCTCAAAAGTAAACTTCTCATTCACACCCTCAAAGCCTTAAAATTACTGTATTTTTCCGACGAAACATTATTTTACGTTCCAGAGGGATACTATTCCGTACTTCTTTCCGTTTATTTTCCCCTTCGCCCCAGCAGTCCAAGCCTTTGACCCTACTAGGAGGTTCATGCAGAAAGGTACATTTTGGACACCGCGGAGCTTTTGGTTGTTCATCGAGAAAATCTACTCAAATCTTTCATTTTCCCTGCGTTACAATGTGCATATCCCTGATTTATACGTCACATTAGACTTGATTCATCTAGGAAAACTTTAGTTTCTACTTTACTTGAATTATGCACACAGGAAGGAAACAAGTTATCGAAAATAGCTTAATATTGAGGCACGAAAAAATATATTTTGTTCGTCAAAACCCTTAACTTACAATATTTTTACTCACTCCCTGCTGTTATGTTTGATTGAGAGAGTTGCAGTGATGGCAAAGCTTAGTAGAAGTGAATACTTTGCATTCGTTTTAATTAGGTGTTGATATAACTATCTCCATATCTTGAAAAGATGGGAGTAATTGTGGATATGCTAATTTTGAAAAAAAAGAAAAGTACGTTTTATTACGACCTTTTATAAAATTTTCAAGTTCAAATAAGTCCTAGTTTTGATTACTGTAAAATGAAAGAGTGAAGTTACACCGTCAAAAATTTTTCATTTTGAAATTGTTTCCCCATCCCATTCCACTGACGTGTTTAATTTAAAAAAAATGACAATTTATAGTAAATCAAAAGATAATGTAGTAAACAGTGTGCAAGTTTCTTCTGCAGAAAAAGCTGATAATCAGGTCTTCGTAATAAAATAACCCGAAAGTTCGCAGTTCTGGTCTAAATTGAGTGAGGAGGTTTGCCGGGATTTAGGGGGCCCGGACCACTCAGTTGCCCAGGGGCCCGATAATCCTGTCACCGGGCCTGGAACAAACTAATAGTTTTAACCAACTTTACAACCGTTTAGTGGTGGAAAGGGGCGGGCGGGTTCTGTACCCTGAGAGCACAAAGTTTGCAGTAGACCTAATGTAAACCTAATTTCAACGTCTACATCTGGTATTCAGCTAACCATAAGGTTTGCTGAATTCCTAGATGTAGACGTCTTATTTTGGTTTACATTACGTCTACATGTGGTCGAAAAAAGGTGCAAATGTCCGCCATTCGTGGTCTACTGGTGACCTCGCAAAGTTTGCAGCAAACCTAATGTAGACCTAATTTTAACGTCTACATCTGGTACACAGCAAACCATAAATTTTGCTTCATACCGTATGTAAACGTCTTATTTTGGTTCACATTACGTCCACATGTGGTCGAAATAAGGTGCAAATGTCCGCCATTCGTGGTCTACTGGTAACCATTAATGTAGGTTTTCAGCATACTAGATTTAAAAGAAATAGTTTTCACGGTAGTGCGATAATCAACACAAAAATGTAACAAGGCAGTAAACTTGGGTTTTCCACACAGAATATTAAAATACCTACTAAGTACGTAGTTTAATATTTAATACACTAGCTACGTTATGTACGTTTCTACGACACGTCATCATCGGGTAAACTAATAATTACGCTGCGTACTCGAAACTTAGTGGTACAGTACAAAGCTCACATCTACCAACAATTTATTTGTCTATTACAAAAAAAATGACTTCGTCAAATATGACTGAAAAACACCAAATCCAACAGCTTCTACAGGAATTACGCTAGAAACCATCAACATATAACAAAAATATAATAATAAATACCTTTATTTATCAGAAGACCAGTGCAAATAAATTATACAAAATTTACACAACAGCACCTCAACACACAATCAATAGCACTTCCTCAGCGTTTTCGAAGACACTGTCTATGCATTACCAAAATTTTAAACGAAAAGAAGTTCGAGAAAAAGAGTTCACCGATATCACACTATTTTAAAATAGTTGCCAAACATGGTTATTCACTCGGCAATATAATGCAAACCAAACAAAACGGAACCTCACTTGGCATAAATTACATGAAAAAGGTCCAAATACCCCACAATAGTACCATATCTGCTAGCAGTAAAGTAACACACGTTGAAACTTCAAGGATCCAATTCGTTCAACGACGTATTTTTTAACAACTTCGTAACGTTACTGGTAACTTCGGAGAACAAGTATTCTATACCGTATATACGGTTGAAAAAATCTGTAAAGACAATAAAACGCAGATGCTACAGAAAGAAAAACGGATTTCTAAGCAGACATTATTCCATTGCCTTTAATTTCAAAGTACACTTACCACTACGAAACAGCCTCAGTACACAAGTACCTAGCGGATGAACCGGAACCAAATTATTCTTTAGAATACAATAACGCATAAGACAACTGTATATTATGTAACTAGAGTGCGTAAAATAACACTGAGATAATAAATTTCAACTACACTCCAATAAGATTCTGCACATGTTTACGTGTGCATGCTTGCGTTTCCATGCGCGGGCACGATTTAACAAAAGAAAACTGCCGAAGCAAGCGCAGCCAACTTGGCCATATAAGCGGAATTTCTACCGGATGATATTGTTTAAGCGCAGTAATGGACTGATAATGACGAAATAATGTCTTCCTATATACCAGTAATTCCGTTTTTTATAAATATTTTAACGGGTCTCAAGGTGAACTATTGAAAACATATTATGTTACATTTGTTTTGGTTGGTAATATTTGGTTTCAAATGTGGTCGACAGCATCCGTCATTAGGAATTTATTATCGTGTCTACATTAGGTCAATTCTTGGTCTACAGCAAACTTCAATCAGTGAAGTTATCTGTAGACGTTAAATTGACCAAATTTAGACGTCTACAATTTTTAGTGTGCTCTCAGGGTAGGGAGGGCTCTGTTTTCAAAAGCGGGAGATTCGTACGGAAAAATCCTAGCTAATATCACGATTATGTACCACACGAGTGCCACGTTTTTCTCTACAACATAATGAGGGAAAGAAACAACCACTCATTTCTCTCAGTTGCATCTCAAATTCTTACCGTTCCGTAGGGCTTATCATCGGATGTCCTGTGCCAACGTAAATCAAACAGAATTTCGAGATATAGCCTCCGTGTTGATTTTCGTTAACACGCCTATGAAGGAATGAAGAACATTACTGCTTGTTCCGCTCATTACCTTGGCTGAGCTTACGCTTCGACGACAACAGTGTAATATACTAAACCAAAGCTTGTAATTTACATCAATTTGTCGATGAAATGGAAGTATTATTTTTAGTTTATCTAAACAAAAATTTTAATTTCGCTCCTTCATAATCTTACGTCACCTCGCGGAGAAATTGAAATAATTGTAAACTGAAATGTACAAATCGCATTGCAGAGAAGAAGCCTTTAAAAAAATTAATAAATCTGAAATCCGAACTGTTAGGCTAAAGAGAACCCCATAGCGAATAGAGAGAGAAACTTGACAGTCAAATCATGGGGAGAAATGTGAGCTTTAAATGATGGTGACCACTGGTTAAGTCAGTTCGGGCTTCCCACCGGGTCAGGTCGTCGAAGTCTGCCGACGTTTCGTTGCTTGTTTCGCATTCGCCGGGAAAAAGACATTCATCACCTACCTCGATGGTGAACCAAACGGATTGATTTGCTAATGAGAGAAGCTTTGGGCCATTTTGGGTTCATTGAGTGAAAAGCAACGGCATAAACTTTTTGTGAATGGAAAAGGGTGCCTTTAGTTTAAACATAAAAATTGGAAGCTACATTGTTGTACGACGATCACACAGAGTCGCGAAAAAGGAAATCAGAACAATGGATAGCACTTTTCGCGCAGCAACGCCGGCAACAATTCGGCGAGTTCTGAATAAACAACGTGGTGAATAGCTCAATAGCAAATTGAGGGAGCTTACAAGATCCTTCCATTCCTAGCCTTATACCTTTCCTCCCGGTCTGAAGCGCCTTTAAGTGCGGGTACAGAAACTACAGATGTATATTGGGTAGTCAACGTCCAACAAAGTATTTCTTCTCAAGGGCGACACCTGCGACAGTCAGAGTTTTGCGTTTGATGAAAATCAGCGTCGATCACTTTTGTCGAGAACCAGCAACACTGCGGGATAAACCCAGGGACTCCACACGAACTCCACACGAATGAAGCTGCCGATAGCAAGAATCTGTGAACGACTCGGGACAAGTAACGAGAGATAAGATCACAGTCGAGCGACCTCCGCTGGGAAGAACAAGGCGTAGATGCCAGAGACTTACCTATGACGTCATGTATCTAGGTAGATATGTGGGTATCGAATGTATGCGGCAAGTAAGAGAGTGGTTATATACTGTGAAGTTCACATTGAATCACCAGCGAATGTGCTGTGTTGTGCTGAACGGACTGTGATTGGTGAAACCTAGTGAGAGTGATGGGTTATTTGGCATGTGATACTTATGCTGTGAGCAGTGAAGGGCATTGGTGGAGGGATATACACACACATATATTCGGCATCATAAAATCATAAACGTAGATCATGCATCACCGGATGCGAAGACCGGCCGGACTTGGAAGCTGACCTAGACGCCTTTCCTGAGCGATACACATGGAAAAGATTGAAAGTGAAATAAATTTGACCTTTCGGGGACCAAACCTGGGCATATCGTTCATCTCTGGTATGGGCTTTCGGGCCTTTTGCCGTAGAAGCTGATTACTCTAGGGCGAGCCGCTTCCGGCAAGCCTTCTTCCACCAGAGTCTTCTTCCTGTACGACCCTGCCAGTGATCCTTCTCCAGCTTTCTCGTCCTCGACTCAACCCGTTCCTGGCTCATCCCCTGAAATTCTGCCTTCACCCGAAAACACCAATTCCTCACCTCAACCTCTTTCGCACCTGTCAACCTTCCTGTGCCTTCTTTTGCTCATGTGAGTATCGCCTTAACCAGTTCCTCTAAATACACTAAGGAGGGCTCCTCCTTCAGAGAAACCCGAATTCACAACTATTGAACGCAAAAGAAAACGCAGTAATACAATAACTTTCACCCCAGCTCAATTTTTTTCTACCGCGTCCAGTTTCTCGCTGCTAGGAACGGACAATGCCTGCAGTAATCCCAAAATTCATTCAAAAATGGTAATTCCGATTTAAATTCAGCCCCTCAAGCAGAAATTTCAAATTCTGCGTCCGGAAAGCATGTTCCGGCTGTTAAAAAAATTGCTTGTAATAATGTTTGATTAAAATTCAAAATTGTCAATCTGAATTAAATGTCTCTGGGCCTTCTGGCGGCAAAAATGTTGCAAATTCTGTAGTTAGAAATAGCTCAGTAGCAGTATAGAGCGAATCAATGGAGATCATTCTAGCCAAGGGAAAGACTCCTCCAATCCGCATACTTAACTCTGTAAATGGACCGCATTGTTCGCGGAACTGAATAAAAACTGTCAATCTCCTCCTGTAGCTCATTCTGCAGGGAATAATTCGGCTTTAATTAAGAGTCAAAATCTTCCAGATTTTTCACCACTAAAGATATTATTAAAAGCTAATAAGTTTTTTAGTTGGTTTTTATACCTAATATTTTCTCTCTTCCGTTACTTATCAACATCTGGAAAAAAAACTCCAGAATTTTCAGTTCGAGGAATCTTTCCCTTTCTTCCGGACAGTGAAGCTGCCGAAAAAAATCGAAGCCAGGTCTTCCCGGTCAGGTCAGTTACTCGAATCTTGTCAACCAAGTCATCGGAGGAGCAAAGAAGGCACAGTACTAATACCGTGCCGAAATACCCAACGCACACATTGCACGTTATCCTTGCGTGAGAGGCAGATTCCGAAGCGTTTGCAAACTTCATTCTTCCACGGGCGTTGCGGCCAAGATTTCTCCCACGCCAAAACCAAAGGACCCTGTATTGGCCATCACTGAGGACTAATTCATCCCGCCAGTTATCCCGTAAGAAAAAGTACTGGAGAAAAGAGATCAGTAACTGAAAAAAAACTGGAGAGTTTTGGGTAGTTGTTTCGAAAGTCTTCAGTTACTTAAGGAGTCAGTGATTCACTATTCACTGAATAGGCTATCAGTTACTCACCAGTAACTGATTGAGATCTCCAGTAACGAAAAACTGGAGAGAGAAGAACTGGTGAAGCTCATCAGTAACTGAAGGTCTCCAGTAACGAAAAACTGGAGAGAAAATAACTGGTGAAGCTCGAAAGTAACTGATGGAGATCTCCAGTTTTGAACAGTGTTGACCAGTAACTGATAAAATCTTACAGTTACTGATCAAATTTCTCCAGTACCGACTTTTTCGTATGAGTACCGAGGCTGCACCTAATTCAAAGAAGCGAAAAAAGTTTTTCAGGCAAAAAATTCAACATCTATTTCTTTTGCCTCAGCAGAAGCCGGCTCCCAGTCTAATACGCAACCTCAATCGCAGCAAAATCAGGATTTTCACCTTCGGTTCCATCTCCGATCGTTCCTTACCAGCCTTCAGCTGTAATAACTCCGATTTCAATCTCGAAAAATTCAATTCCGGCGCCAAAGAAAACAAATCAGCCGCCCAGCCAATCAGCGTCCACCTCAAACGACGATCTTTTGTGTTAGTTCCTCCGGTTCCGCCAAAGTACCTTGGGTTCCGCCAGATTTCGGGGAATCTCCGTGCTGTAGGGACCGAGGAAAAGAAGAAAATGATAATTTTGGAAGAGGTAATCCGCGTCCATTGCAATAGCCATGGACCTAAGTTATCACCCAGTTAATTTACGCAATTTAAAAATGTCGTTTCGGCATCCGTAACAAACATACCAAACTAAATCAATACAACTCCAATCAGTAAATCCACGTCGTTTTTTTCCAAGAAACTCATCTTCGGCCACATTATTCCTTATATTTTGTTGACAGTCAAACCGTCTTGACCGTCAATGGTCTTGACTCTGCGGGCGGCACAGAAATATAAAATACAAAGTTATCGTCACTAGGCGCGCGGCGGCTATAAAGATCGGTCATAAACATAAAGAAAAAAATTATATTTTGCATTTCCGTGCACCAATCACCACGCGCGGATCCATTACGCAAAAGAAGGAAATGAAATAATGTTACAAACTGCACGGTTTTAGCATGAACGTCTTCTCATGCATGCAGGAGGGTGGATGTGAGAACTAGATGTAAGCGAGGGGGAAAATACTATCACCTTTCGTGGCAGGTTAGAAATATTTAAAATAAATGATGTACATACAATTTTGACGACACAAACTGAAACGTATCCAAATTTTTTGTAAGCATGTTCATCAATGGAATGGTTTGCCATTTGATAATATATGCACGTCTCTGATTATTGATCTCTGCGTACTTCCTAACAATCGCAAATGTAACTTCGTACAATTACCGTGCAACTAAAAAAATGCAGTATGATCCAAAACATCTCATATTTTCGAAAACACCATAATTTATGAACTAAATGTTGGATGCTAGATTAAAAATTTTCACAATCATTTGTGGATGCTCATTCTCCAAAAAATTTCTCAAGCCCTTTCTTCCAGAAATATTTCCTCACAACTACAGTTTCAGTGCACCATTTAGATAGCTGGAGTAGTGGCAACCGTCACAAGGACATATGCATTGTATTAATGAAATGATGTTTTATCATTAGTCTGCCACAAAGGTCCCTAATTATGGATCCAAGTCCTATTTTCAAGAAAAGATGCCAAATGACGAGGTTACTCAGTTAGCAACCTGGTAATACTCATGCAACAAACATACACTGATAAAATTATCTTTCTCACATGAAATATCCATTCTTTGCCACATACGTGTTAAGCCATAGGTTGGAGAGAAAACACAAACACTCGTACTTGAAGTGAAAACAATGAGTAACGTTTTCTAGTCTCTATCCGACCCTATAAGCACTTCAGACCGGGATGAAAGGATGAAGAATGAGTATGTTGGATAGTTAGTCATTCAGGGGAGGCATCCAACATTTTAGGTCTTTTTCACCATTTAGGATAGGTGGGTAATGATAGGGATTTTCCTGGGAATGGAGGAAGGGAGGAGAGAAACCCGGCATCAGCATTAGCCCACTCTTTAACGACAGGCGCCAAGGGAACCACAGTTTAACGTCCCATTCGACGGATGTAGTACTGAACCTGAAATCCTCCACTAAGCACTCAAGTAGGGACCGGTATTCTACTGAAATATCCGCCCCTGCCGGGAATCGAATCTGGGCCGTGGGGATGGGAGGCCTCTAGCCACCACACTAACCCAATCCCCAGGATGAGAAGGGAACGTTTATGTGGAGGAAAGGTGGAGAGAAACCTGGCGTCGGCAATAATCTGCTCTTAATGAAAGGTGCCAAGGGGACCATGGCTTAACATCCTACCCGACAGATGGAGCATTGAATGCTCTAAACAACATACACTAGCAGAGCAACAAAACATAACTGACACTGCCAGAATTTGAACTCGGGCCCTCCAGGTGACAAGCCAGTTCTCTAACCACTACACCAACCCAATCCCATAAAATGTACATCAAAGAAATTTAATTGGCACAGAAAGTCCAATCAACATTATAAAAAATAATAACCATCCAAGATGTGGGAATTGCTACAATGACAAGAGCTACATACTCCTGAAATGTCACGAAGCAGAGTGGTCATCGAATGTCACAAAATGAAAAAATTCAGTGCACTTATAGAAAGTAACTAACAATACATCACGATTGATCATGAGACTATAAATACACTGAGAAAGCACCAGACCTTACTTCACCTACCTCTATGGGGGAAGCATAGGGGAGAAGATGCATTGGTTCCACAAATTTTCACTACACCAAGTTGCTTTATGATGCCAAATTTCACATTTTTACCTAAGATAGAAACCAACTCGCCAAACTGTTTCCTAGCATGAGAGGGCCCAAAGGAAAGAGTTCAATATGTAATGGACCGGAGGGTATGTCGGGTGTGGAGGTATTAAATCTTTCACATTCTCGAGAAAAATGATCATTACCATTCTACCAAATATTAGTTTTAAATGATAAATAAGTGAAATTACTTTCAACAGATAATATTTAGACTGTGAAATTGTTTGAAGATTGTTAAATTGATAGATTGGATTATATTTAGGACTATATGAAAAATAATTTTGAAGGTTACAACCGGTATCAGGGTACTGGACACAAACATCAAAAAAACCCTGTCAATTTCACATGTGGTGAAGGGCAGTTTCACGTCACAGTAGAAGCTACCGATACACCAAACATCCATGTAATTACAGGTAGGTTTAATGGCCAGTTGATCATAAATCTGTTATTTATAGTGCTTAAAGTCTTTTATTATACAATAAATTACATCACTAAAGCTACACATCCCAAGGAAATATGCAATGTGAAAGCACAATAGGTTATTACTTAGATTTTATCTTACTTGCAAAAGCTATAAGGTACTTGAAAGTTCTAGTGGTGCATTAATATTTCTAGGTTATATCTTGAAAAACATTTAATCACAATATGCTTTGTGATGAGGAATATTCCCTCAGTCTTAGAGCAATCCAGTGATTATCCTCATTTTCATAAGAAACTTTAACAATTATTTTGATATCAATTAACTTGATATCAAATTATGCATCAATATGTAACGGCAACATAATTTTTTCTCATATAATTTTACATGCATAAATACAGATAAAAAAACAATTATAACAATTTCTCCCATTCTTGAGGAAATTCTAACAATTACCACAGCAACTTGGGCAAATAAACATTCCCCTATGAAGTGCCTCACAAATCATCACATTTTATGGCATTTTCAAGACCTTTAAACACAAGCAGGAAGCTGATTATCATTCGTTGTTCATTTTTTGTCAGATATGTGATATACACCACAGTTCAGTTCAGTTGCCTATATTATTTTCAATTTATATCAACAGCAATTTTAAACTCCACAAGACAATAGAGAGTCAACAAAATTGGTGTTTTGAATGTCTATCAAGAGCAACACTAGAATGTAACAGTCTTTCATTGGGTATCTCAGAGGAAGTGCACAAACAGCACAACAAAAATTAGCATAATCACCCACACTGGGGCTTTCTCTTGTGTTGCCATCATAATTTATCCATTATATAAATGGTAAAAAATTAGCAGAATAAAATTATGATACAAAAACAACATTTATAGAAGTGCATGGAAGATGTATAATAGGCCATTAGCATATATAGGAGTAATAGATATTTTCTATACTAAAAAGCAATATCTTTACTGCATAAATGATACATTTAAGTCCATTCTGGTTGAATCTTTGGCTCATGAGTAGAAACATTATTAACGATAAATATACCATGAATAAACCATATGTTATAGCTGTTCATTTAAGAAGACTTATCAAAATCTTTAACGAAGAACTATTTTTGTCACCCACAGAAGGCTCACTATTAGTTTTTAGCAAACTTCCTGGATCTTTATGCCATACTGTGGATCAAATAGTCATAATAAATATTAGTCAATTAGCTATTATTCAACGACATAAAATGTCAAATGTCAAAGTCTGGTACATTCCTGAGGGAAAACGAACAAATGGCTTGGTACAAAAAGACCTCCTCACCATCAGGGTGACTATCTTTCCATTAAAAATTGCCCTTAAATTTTTCAGGGATGACTTTTCCATCTTTTGCTTAATGTTTAATGAATGTTTCACCATTCTCAACTGAGTTGTACAAACTAGGACAGGAGTTCCAAAAGGTGGGTAAAAAAGGCCTGTCACCTGAGATCTCAATGATCACATAGTTCCTTCAGAGCTAAGTCATGAATTTCACTGACATCATCAATGTTGAAATAGTGGTAGGGATATAAAATGATCCTGGAAGACATCTTCCTCAAAATATACATCAATGCAAACATAGCCAACTGCTAAAAACCACCTTCAGAATCAAAGCATTTTCAGCACAGAAAGAAATATTGATTGCTAATGCACATACATATTAGAAAACAAGTCCGCAGGTATCATTAATAGTATTAGGATTCTAACACAGCAATTTCATTAGCCAACTCTACTAAACTTTTAGCTCAGCATTATTAATCCTTGAGTTGAACTGCATACAGGGCCAACATTTTATAGTTAACCCTTTAAATGCTACCAAATAGCTAATATACTCACAAGAAGTGAAAAAAGATTTTTACAAAAATATAAACCGAATAAAAAAATAAAAACTCAAGGGTTAATTATGTTCATATCAACTTGGAATTTGTTATAATTTACAAGCAATTGAGTATCCATTAGCAATAAAAGTACTTCAAATCTGAATACATATTATCAAGAAACTTGTTATTTAATTATAAATATATAATTGTTGGTCTAAGTAGACTCTGAAATATTGGCCCATAGCACTTTAAGCCTGAGAAGCAAAAGCTGGTGCATATATTGGCCCACAACACTAAAAGGGTTAATGTTTCCCAATCGAAAACTTAGTAATCTGCAGCATTGTGCTTTGCACAAACTCAAGATTGAATCCGGAGAAAAAAATTATGACATTTATCAATATGGACACAGAGACAATAAGCTTTAAGGGTTTAAATTGAATATGACAATTTAAAAAATACACTTTTGTTAAATGAAACAAGTAAATACACATTCAGATAGGCAAAATTCCATTTCCTGAATTTTTTATATTGAATCAACTGTCACAGTCCTCATTATAAAGAGTAGTAATGATGTGGGAGGAATCTTTAAATAACCGGCGTTTTAGGGCCAAAATAAAGACTTGACATAATGCATTAATTTATAACCATAATCAACATCTTCACTATTTAAATTTATGATTAACCAAAACTAATGAAATGGCTAACTTTTCTCGCCATAAATAGCCCAATTTAAAAGGGGAGGTTGACGTAAAAGCAACTGATTTTAAACAAATTTTCAGACATAATGTGTAAATAAGAGATACAAAAACCGGGGTCATAACTTTGGGTGGTGACAAGTTTCAATCAATGTTACATATTAAATTGAATAGGACTTGAGCTTTTTGAATATATAATTGGATGAATGAGGTCCATCTAATGCACTAGTACTAAAGTTATGAGTTAAAAGTTTAATTTGCTAAAAAAATAATCGGAAACCTTCTGCCACACACAGTGAATACTAACTGCAATCAAGTCAAGTACCTTGAGCTCCAGAATGATATAGATAGAGCTGTAAGAAACCTCAAATAAATGAGAGTTAATCATCCAAATTGGATAAACATCAAGAATTAATGAATACCATGAAATAGCAAACATGATAACACAGAAAGAAACAGTTTATCATTATTAATTATAAGACAAAAATAATGGCACTGATTGGGTATACATCATAACTAACCATAAACTATTCAGGAAGAATAAACCTACCCCTGACAAAAACTGCCAAAGTTAGTGGCTTAAATATCAGTGGAGTACTGCATCAAAATACTCTTGAGTACTGAAATGGACACACAATATGGCAGAACAAAAAATTTATAACAGCTCTACCTCAAATGTCTCTTTGAAGATGACAATTTTGTTATTATGTTAGATGGTAAATAAATACAGTGGAAACTCCGAACGTGCATTCTATAATCCCAATGCATGCCCAGCTTCAGAGATACCTCCTGACATCACAATGGAAGAATAGTGTCAAAAAAATACATCCAACTTTCTAACAAAAATCAATCAATAACTGTAATAAGAAGAAAGAAAGATTGTGTTAGCAGCCATAATAACAGCTTGATTATCTTTCTGGATTACACAATGTCAATACTTACATTTGCTGAACTTATAAAAGTTTAGATGATATAAAAGGATAAGAGTAAATAAATTGGAATGTGAATCATCTACTGGTTGACTAAAACATTGATTTCCACTTCACCACACTAAATGAGGTAGATACCAAATATAAAGAGGGTTTATAAGGAGGGAGATATACCTCACTTCCATCAATGTCATGGTTTAAAATATACTTGAAGTTGTTAGGCCTCTCATTATTGGAAAACCCCTCGTACTACGAGCACCAGAAACAGAACTATGTGATTGATTGGTACACTCAGTTCAAGTGGAGAGTGATCATAAATGGTAATGCTACATGACATGCATTTACATATCATACCAGATTGGAAAGTGATGATTACATTTGACAAGAAAGTAAATTCAAAAAGGCTGATGCCTTAAGTGAGACTAACAATTTCACCTGCTGGACTAACACTCCTAAAATTATACACTCTAAGTCCCTCATAATTTCACAAAATACTGATATATTTCTTGAAAAGCAGATATTACCTGTGACTTCATTAAAATATACAGCATAATCCCCAGTTTATAAATAGGAGCACTGTAAATCATTGACTTAAAATTAACCTGAAACAATTTTCCTGCCATCAATTTTTAGTTCATTTACACTGAATTTCAACCCAATTTGCATCTGCTTAGCAGATATTTGAAATACACAAAATATATGTATTTGATGTACACAATGCAATACTTTTAGAAGCTCCAGAGTTATGACAGACAATCATATACATATGTACATATGTAAGAATAACCTGGAAAGGAAGTAATATGTTTCAACAACAACTATGTCGGAAAATTTACACCACTGTTTTTACATATGTATATCTATAAAAATGTTATGTATTGCTTATTCAATCAATGTACAACACTATAAATCTGTTTTAACATTCACAACACAGAGTACATTGGTATGCATGAAAATAATATGCAATCTTCTGTCAATTCCCAACATTTAACAATGGAAAACTAAGCTAAATTTCACAAAATGATCAAAAATAGTACCTCAATCATAGAATTTATGTGGGAATGACTTTCGTAAAATGTCTTTTAGAATGAATTATGGAATGTTTGTTAAAAAATTGCTTAAATATGAAAAATCACCTGTGAACTTTAAATTAGAAATCTACAAATATAACCACATAAAAATATCCTTTTTTAAAATTATTTTTTGCCCAACACACTCTATTTCAATAAAAACCCTACGAAAAACCAAAATAAGACAAAATTTGCACATCAACACACTGATTGATCACTTACATTGATCAATCATTAACAAAGACATGAAGGCCTGATTCTTGGTGAATTAAACTTGTTATTTTATGATGGGTTAGATAATTTCAACGCAATTCTTGTATACAGAATTGGACAAAACTGTCAACCTCAATAATTAACGAATAAACTTGCGCATTTGATTATTTTGACTTGCCATGCTCATTTCAGCCTGCTCAGCCTTCATCACAAGAGCATCAAGCTTATCAACTTGTGATTCCATCTCTTCACCCACATCATTGGCTGCTTTGTTAGCACTTGCCAATTTCTTAGCCATCCCTGGAGTCCCTTGAAAAAGATTAAAGACCTTTATAAGATGATCTATTTTTACTATACATAACATGTAACTTTATTAGACCTAATTAGTCGAGCAAATTAGACTTTAAACCATAAGATGATGTGGACTACTGGACAAATTCAAAATAAATATTACAACCCAGAACATTGCAAGCAAATTAAAGCCTGAAAGAAAGATATCCTAAAGTAGATCTGAATCATTTCTGGTTCAGATGATCATTAACCCTTTTGCTATAACATGCTAGGATGCTCATAAAAACATTTACAGCCATTGAGTGTGATAAGTGGGATATTCAATGGGCCTACAAAAACTTATCCTTACACACAATATGCTGGAAAGCTTCTGCATCTTTTAAATAGCTTACACATACGAGGGGCAGTCAATAAGTAATGCCTCCATTTTTTTTCCTCCTTAAATAAGTTAGTTAAGTGGAAATTTTGAATTTGGCACAATTCTCAAACCTACTCCAATGCACTGCAGTGGTAACTTCCTGCCTGTACTGTGGCAGCACTGCATCCGCTAGCAAAATGGCTGACATCGATGTTCGTATTAGACAGTGTTCTGTAATTGATTTCTTGCATGCGGAAGGTGAAATGCCCGTTAGCATTCATGAAAGGCTGAAAAATGTGTACGGTGATGCAACAGTGGATGTCAGCATTGTTAGACGATGGGTTCATCGCTGTTACAAAGCTGAAGGGCAAACACTGTTAGCTAATGAAAAGCGGAGCGGCAGGCAGATGACTGCAGTGACTCCAGGCAACATTCAGCGAGTCGATGACATCATCTGTATGACCGCCGGGTGACAACATGAATTGTGTCGCATTCTCTCACTCAGTAAAGGCAGTGTGATAACAATCGTACGTCAACTGGGGTACACAAAAGTTTGTGCACGGTGGGTACCAAGAATTCTAACCGACCAGATTAAAGAGACGAGAAAAACAATAGAATCCAAACACTTGCAGTGCTTAACTCAGTGCAGTGTTTAACAGGCTGTGATGAGGAGGGAGTAATTATGGTTCATTTTTTGGAGCAGGGACACAGTAAATTCTTCCAGTACGTCACAACCCACAAAAAGCTTAAAGCACGTCTTCAGCGAGTTCGCCCAACAAAAGCTGTGGCAGATATTCTTCTTTTGCTTGACAATGCAAGACCACACACCAGTCATCACACCTCTGAAGAGACTGCGAAAATTGGATGGAAAGTCTTGCCTCATCCCCCACACAGCCCTGACCTAGCACCATCAGATTTTCATCTGTTCGGACCGCTAAAGGAAGATCACTGTGGGATTCACTTTGAAGATGAGGAAGCTGTGAAAACATACGTGAATTAATGGCTTAGGAAGCAAGACAATGTTTTTTACCACACAGGAATTCATGCCCTTGTTAACCGGTGGACCAAAACTATGGAAATGGACAGAGATTACATTGAAAAGTGACAAATTAATCGTCAATGTTGTGGTTTTCTTGCAAAGTATTTGCATTTAAATTTTTTGACAACTAACCCTTCAACACCATTCTACGTGCTGGGCACCGACCCCTTTAAACTACCCATGGTGCTGTCCTACGTGCTATGCACGATTGTGTCACGCTATGTTTTGATATGCTTTTTGAGGAATTAAATATTATTTAAACACAATAGTTTTTTGCATACTGATACAAGAAATGTTACTCTTTATGTTGAGCCAATGTACTAATGCTTAATATCTTTCCTTTAAAAGATATCGCTTCTTAATTTGAAGCATCTATTCTACACTTTTTTGGGATATAAACAAATGGCTTTCCTCTCCATCTCTTGAAATTATAATGAGAGCAGTTTTCCATCCACTTGGGAGGATTAAGGAGAGTATACTCAGAGCAAAGATGAAAATTTTATGACTTTACTGTAAACATAAACATATCCTATCACTGATGCCTGGTTTCTCCGAGGCCTGCTTTGGGACGATCTTCATTTTGGCTTGGAAGGACAACAAGAGATATGGATATGGCCAGTGAGAGTTACGATGTTTTTACTTCCCTTTTGTTTAGCCCAGTATATTATCTTGGGGGGCCATTTGCACCATTTCCATAGCATAGGGATGACTGCAGGACAGGGGGCCTCATTCAGTCCTAAGCCCTCATAATGAAAGATTAGGGTGTCGAAAGGCTGGCGTCAAAATTCCAGCATGGAAAGGGTGCGTGGGAGAGCAAATTATAGAGAAGAGACTCAAGATTTCTTTCAAGAAGTGCAGCTCAGTATACCAACCAAAGTCAGAGGCAGTGGACACAAGTCACTTTCCTGGAAGGAATATTTTAGGAGTTTTATTTTGTTCTTACGAACATTTTAGTGGCCTTCTTACTGCTACTTCCTTCTGAAGTGCTTTGTTAAGCAAGCCGTATGCTTCAAATTGAGGAATATTTGTGTGTGTTTGTGCTTATTAGGGTTGTTACTCACCTACCGTCAATTATGTTATGTCAATTATACCGTTATTTTATCTCCGGAAATATGATAATTCATATTATTAATTCACCCATTTACTTTTCAGATAAATAATAGTTGAACATGAAATGGGGAAAATATACTAATAAATATTCTAAAACAGCAATATTCTACTCATCCTTTCATTTGTAGCAGGTTGATGATGAAGCATCATTGGTTAAAAAATGAAAATGTTTTTACCTCTAGACCTGTTCCTCCACATTCAACTAAGGTTTGCGAGGATAGAAATTGCCAAATACTACTCGACCCAAAGATGATTGAAATACATATATGTATCATACTAAGAGAGAGGGGGTCCTTTCCTTGTGCCACCATTGGTTTATCAAAATAAATGGGGTCCAAAAATCACACAGATTTGGTTTCATGCATAATAAATGAAGAATAAACTTGGTATTTCCACAGTTATTTGAATGAAGTTAAGAACTGTGGAAATACCAAGTTTCTTCATTCATTATGTATAAAAGCAAATTCCATAAAATAATGCCTGAAACCATCAATTTTATCCAGCTTTGGTTTAGCAAGACATGTCTAAATAAGTTTCTTCCAGATATGAACCATGGACTTTGAGTCAGTAGCCAAATGCTCTAGCCATGCTGAAATACCAAGCTGCCTTTGAGACTTACCAAATCACCTACAAATTCAACAAATCTAAGATCTGTACACCAAATCTAAGATCTCTCATCTAGACATCTAACATTTATACAAAGCAAATGGTAGCCGAAGTAGATATAATTTTTAAATAAATTTCAATTTACAATAAGTATATGACAGTTAATTTTCTTAAACAATACCAAGAAAAAGAAATTTCCAATATCGTGACCAACATTTTTGATCCACTGGACTTTTCTAACTAGCGAATCTTTTTACAACTCTGCACATAAAACTGTAACCCACAGCACTATGAAAACTCATGTTCAGCAGTCCTTTAACTTGATCTGAAACACATGCTTTATTCAAATCTCATAAGGTATGAAGGAAAAAAAATCAAAGGTTGAAAGGATATTAGTCACGGGCAATGAAACTTTTTCTCCATAGGAATATGCTATGCAACCATGCAAGTAAGATGCATGAGATTTTTCCAGAGTATAAGTATGAGGGGAAATACAATTTTGGCAACTTCACCTTGAGTTTCATTTTGATGCAACAATTTTTAAATAACATAGCCAATTTTTTAAACTATTTTATCACCAAATAAAATAAATATGTACATTAAACTAATTATTTAATCTACCTTTGGTGTCATTCTAACATCCATATCATTGGTGAAATATGATGAAACCAGAGCCCATAGAAGCTATACACAGAACATTTTAAGTGACCATGAAATTCTGGTATCGAGCAGACGATCAGAGTTCAGGTCAAATATTATGACCCAGATTAGGATAAAATATTACAACTTACAATCGAGTGATTTCATTGCTATTCCTTCCTTCGAGGCAAAAAGAGCTGATAATTAATAAAAACTCTAAGTGTGACATGGTTCTATCTGATGCCTTTAAACAAAACTGTTAATACTTGACAATCAAGAAACCCCAATTTTACCTTCTCCACTGCCAATGGTGTCAACATTAGCTATTTCATCGGTTTTTGCGCCATCCGAACAACCTGATCCACTGTCGGTGCTGAGATGCCTCTGGAAAATGTCTTTCAGGCTTCCAAAGTTGGGCTAAAATATAAAATTCAATTCATAAAACTTCCTCTGCTATAAAAATACAATGCACTGTCAGTTGAATTTAAAAAATGCTACTTGCCTTAAAAGAATTAAGTTTTTTCTGAGTGTTTGCTAAGATGCTCGTCAGTTCTTCCAAACCACCTCCGACTCTCTTCAAATCATCTTTAGTATCCCCGAGTTCCTAATTTTTTTAAAATAATCATCAAAATCATATTCGAAAAAATAATTTACGCAAAGAACCTAATTAATAACGCACTTACTGAGAATGCCAAGAAAACTGAAAGGAAAGCATCACTAATCCCAAATCATCATGGTTATCTATGAAAAAAGCCTTGAAATAACGTAAAACACTACGGAAAAAAACACAAAATAAATAGTTTTTCTAATGGCATTAAGGAAAATAAGGCCAGCTTAAAGGGCAAAATAAAATGAATCAAACGAAAACAACAGACTTGTTCTTGTATGCTTTAACTTTTACTTCACCTTTGCTGCTTCAGCATCAATTTCATCATCTTCATCTTCAGCAACCTCTGGCTTTTCTGGCTCGGGTTGCCTTTCAGGTTTTGGAAGACCAAGCAATTCCGCTCGCATACATTCGTACTCGTAAGTTCCCTCGGCCATTCTTCAATTAGGTAAACCCAACCACGAAACGAGTCAAAACTGAAAAAATTCTTCTTAGCCGGTGTCTAATAGCGATCTACTACGCTAAGAGGGACTGGTGGCACTCAAGAATCAACCAAAATTACAATTAATAGAATAATACCGCAATGCACGCAAAATACACTCTACGACTTCTCAGGTCAAATCAATGCGGCCATTAACTTTCGAACTTCGTTTGTTTAATTATCATAATGCGCTAAAACTTACAGCGGGTCGATCAAATTCAGCAAATACGAATCATGTATCTGAGTTAATATTTATGGCAGTTTGAGAAGTTGCTAAAATTTTATTATTATAGATAATTAACTATAGGGGCAACTACCACTGTTTCTATTATTTATTTTTTTCTTTTTAAATTTTTGTTTCAAGAATGCCTTTCAAAGATTCTCCCCAATGGTCTCAAGCTAGGTACCATATCACCCCACAGCGGAATAATCAAAATCTATGCACCAAACTTAATTAGCTCTAGCCAAAAAGTTGACTATTAGAATGAATAATGCTTACACAGAGCGGAAATACTCTAGTCTCCCTGTTGTTTCCCTGATCCCTACAGTAATGCTGTGATGCAAATGCAGGTAAGTACTTATTTTGAGGCCTGTGCATTCTTTTATTACTCTCCTTTACACAGGCTCGCTTTACTTTCTATATGTTGATTTAGAATTTGTGTTAGCAATTCTGAGGCGGAGACCAAAAGATAATTAAGGCCATTTGAGCCTTGATCGGTGTGTTACTGCCCTGAGAGTACAAAAGTTTGCAGTATGCCTAATGTAAACCCTATTTTAACGTCTACATCTGGTCTATATCTTTTTCATACCAGATTTCAACATTAAAATTGGGCTATATATATTAGGAATACTGCATAATTTTTTTCCTAATGGACGTTAGAGACAAAATTTTTTCAGGAAATAGAGGAAGAATCGAGTGAAACCCAGTGCTGTAATTAGTCTACTTTAAGAAAGGTTTCAAGGATTCTACAGTTTAAAGTCCCATTGGACGGATGGGTTACTGTGCTTAAAATGCTCTGCAGACAATATTCTGGCAAGAATAGACATACTTATGAAAAATATTTGCCACTACTAGGATGTGAACCCTTTGAATGGGAGACCAGTTCTCTAACCAGATGGCACATTTACCTTGCTGTAATATTGTGACAACCTTGTTTTTGTAACATGGCAACATGGTAGCAAGGTTAAAGTTGCAAGGTGTAGCCTTGTGTTAACATTGCCGCAAGGTTGCTAATGCATGTTTTCCAACCTTACCGCAAGGTTCCAGAGGTAACCTTATTGCAAGGTTGTAGTACAATGCCGTGGTGAGTTCGCAGTTCAAACTAGTGTAGTAGAACTCAGTCCTGAAACGTACTAACAGTCATTTGTTAACGTACATTGTAGTAACATGCTTTCACACATTAAGTTCCCACCAAATCGCATTGTAACATACTTGACAGCGCAATACTTAACATGCAAAAGATATTTTTCCACTTGTGGTTTAGAATGAGTTTCAATTATTCCTTCCTTGATCATATTAACTTGTTCCTTCTCATGTTAACTCAATTAGTTCTTTCACACAGCCACAAAAATTAAATGGAGAAAGTAAAAAAAATTGCACACATAACTGTGGTTAGGAATGACTGATATGGATGATTGTCGACAAGTATATGAACCTGTTGTTATAAAACGATGCTACTCTCCCTTGTGTCCTGCCTAAATTATGGAAGACTGCCAACCTATAGAACCTATAGTTTGCCTACGTACGTGTGAAACTCTGAGTTACTAGTCCGAGGGTGAGAGACTCTTAAGAGAGGTAAATACCTCTCCTTGCCGGCACCAAATCACTTGCAAGATCTAACTTCAAAAGACTAATGCTACGGAGGTTTCCCTCCTTATACTATTCCTCGGAAATAATTTCAGGGATAAAAATAAGCTTGACCGGTAGGTATAGGTATGCATAATTAATATTCTTTCAATGCTGAGAGAGATAAATAAGAGTTTTCTCTGAATAAGTAGCTGTTGCTGACAACATATGGACAGTGTTACAAAAAGGTGACTTTTAATGAAATTCCCCAAAGGTTTGTTTTTCTCTAGCAATTATTTCATATCAACAAAGATCCCGTTAGATGGAACACCACTCAAGAACGACCAATGAACTTGTGTATGTGAGGAATATGAACAGCTAATTTTTTTAAAGAGCAACTTCTAACCATCTGATGCGCATGCGCAAAACAGAGCTTGTGGAAACAACCTTGCCATAACCTTAATTTAACATTTCCATTGTAACCTTATTCTTTCAATGTTCCTGTGACATTGTAGCAGCATTGGCAACATTGCCAAGGTTCCCGAAGCCTTAACTCAACATTACAGCAAGCTTATGTGCTATCTAGGTAGCTACCTCACCAATGTGATTCCCTAGTGTAAAGAATACTGCTGATCTCTTTATCACCTTTCTATGGTTAACCTAGCCTGAGAGCACAAAGTTTGTAGTATACCTAATGTAAACCCAATTTTAATATCTGCATCTGGTATTATAGACATATATCTCAGAATAAAAGTAGTGGATGAACTGCAATCAAATTATTCTTTAGGAAATAAGAATGCAGAAGACAACATATATCATGCAACTATAGAGTGTGTAAAAATTCTGAAATGATGAATTTCAACCCCACTCCATTAAATTTCAGCACATGTTGCATTTCAGCTCACACACAATTTAAAAAAATGAAAATCCCAAAAGAAACACAGCCAACTTGACCATAGAAATGGAATATTCAGGATGATCGTTCAAACATGGTTATGGTCTGATAATTACCAAATAACTCTTTCCTTTGTACAAGGAATTATATTTTTTATAAATATTCAAATGGGTCTTATGGTGAACAATTTAAAGTACATTATATTATATCTTTTGGTTAGTAATTCAACTAGTTTACATTAGGTGTCCTGTATCCATCATTTGAACGTCACGTCATCATGTCACGTATGGCATGATGTCTACACGGAGTATACTTTTGGACTAAATCAAACTTCAAGCAGTGAAGTTATTTGAAGTAAACTAGTCTATGAGGAAGGGTCCTGACATGGCCACCTGCTAGTGGTTGTCACAACATATGTTCAGAGTAAATCATGAGGTCTGGGATAGGCATGCTGCAGTTTTAAAGGTCAACGAAAGTTGATTAGGCCATTAAAGTCTGCAGATGATCAAACACTAGTCAGCCAAGGGATAACACCTTTTACTTGTAGGTTGTTGAGAAGGGACCTAAAGAAAAGACCGGTGGAAGCCTTATATGGAGTGTGATATTGTCTATTTCTGAAACATGGACCTCAACACTAGAAGGATGGAAGGGGCCATTTTCGAAATTCAATGTAATTTTTCAGTGTGAAATATTTTAAATTTATTTGAAACTTTTTTACTTTGTTCAGTTATGTCTGGAATTTGATGAGATAACATAAATATTACTGTAATATTTTTGCTTTACTTTTTACAAGAGGTTATACCTCGAAGGACAGCTACAGGTCATTTGACCCACAACTTATTGTCCCACTATATCTTCATATTCCTCTTACTCCCAAGTCTCTAAATTTTTTATGAGGGGGTTTTTACTCGATAGGATGGTAGCTCAGTGGGTATAGAGTTTGGTTATGGATGAAAGGGTATCCGGTTCAATTTTGTGTGATGCCCCTAGACTCCTACAGCAAAATCCAAGCTGAATGATTTTCTCTGTACCAGATCTTTTTGGGAAACCACAAGAGGCACAGGGAAAGTATATATTTCCCATGTGAATTTCAGATCCCAATGGAATTTTTCTAGTTATTTTTTTCTTAGTTTGTAAATGTAATACATATTTTCATCCTACCTCTGTAATCACATGTGTTAACATGGATATGCATATCTTTATCAAGGTTTGTGTTACCCAGCAATGGCTTAAAGGTCTTTGAAAACTGGTATGAATTATTTTCAAAAATATTTTCTATGCAAGCCAAGGGATCGGAACTTGAATATAATGAAACAATAACGATTCAATTTAACAGGGACTCATAGTCAAGCACTAAGAGCAGATTAGTTTCATTTGCCTTCTGAATCTTGGAATGATTTTAGTACAAATACCGACCTTACAGTCCACGTGAAAGTTTGATGGCCGATGAACAGCTTTATTAGTTGAAATATGTTTGTCCTTTTCTGGAGTGTGAGTGGAATGAACTGGACAAATTAGGAATCAAGTAAACGGTTTTGGATGACATCAAATCTAATTATGTACTGTGAAAATGCATTTCTGTATTTTGGGAAAGATGAATAGAGGCCATCAAATCAAGCATTGGGTGAATACATTGTAATGTGAATGACTGAGTCATACAAGAATTTTATATGCTATGTACAACAATTTTTTTTCATTGATCCACCTGTATAAAACGAAATAAAAAATTTCTTGTTGGAACTACTAATAAGAAAACATAGGTGAGTCACTTCCTATCCCCATGAATAATAAAATTCATTAAACTGAAGCATATAAAAATTCCCAAGGCCATACTCACAAGTGTCACAATTCCGACAATAATAAAAGTAAACCAGACACCATCCTGCTTACAACCATGTGGGATATAATATTATAGATGGCATGTGCTGGAAATAATCCACTTAATTAGCTACAAGGAAGTGGCCTCTTCATGTATTTTTCAATCTGGCTGGACCTCTGGTGTGACCTCGATAAATAGCCTGATGCTCTACAGGGAAATAACATATTTCAAACAGAGTTTCATTTCATAAGAAGGTCATCCAAAATTTAGTCGAAAGACTACTGGAATCTCCTCTCATTCATAAACACACCTTCATGCACCAATCAAACAAGCAAGGTTTTTTTTTACTAACCACTTCCATGTGCCTAAGAGCTCAAAAAATAAATATAAATATAATATAAATATAAAATATGTCAAATATCTCCACATAGTCGAAAACAAATAAATATAATGTAAATATAAAATATGTCAAATATCTCCACATAGTCGAAAACAAATATTTCAATGCAAAAAAAAACGTTTTGTGGAAAGTAGCTATGCACAAAAAAACATGTGTCTAAATGTTCTGAAAAGCAATATTCTTAGTATTTTTCTATCAATGAATGCTAAACCATAATATTATTTTTCAAGAACAATTTTTAATAATTATAAATGAATGAAATTTCATGATTACAAAGCCTACAAATATGAAATATGACCATTGACTATAAATTAGTTTATGATTTAGGGGAGTGTTACCAAGGTCTGGCTTAAAGACAAAATTTTCACCTGGGCAAAAGAGTATTTCATTGCCACCCTCCCTCTCCTCTTTTGCATATCAAATCCTGATGTAAAACATATTCATCAGTTCAACGTAGTTGTTAAATTTAAGTGGTATAAACAGAAGTAAATTAGCTAGTAGGATTTGAAGCAAGTTAAAATCCCCGAATATAAAATATCTTTTTCCATTCCCATGGGACCCATTACTTCGCGGTGCCCAAGCCTTAAGCCAGGCCTGGTGTTACCTATGCATTTTAAACTATTGGAATGTTATTAAATGCTATATGGTTAGGTATAGAATAAACATCAACATTACTACAAGAAAACAGACTTTTTTTTTAATAATAATAATTTTTATTCCACCTCTGAGAAAAAATAAAATAAAACACAAATACAAAGAATACAAAAAACATCAATTAAGAGGGGAATATAGGTACCCAGAGGATAACCTGTGTTGGGGTTACCATCATTAACTATCATGAAGATTGAAGAAACTATCTTGATTCAATAAATGTTGGATTTTGCCTTTCCTGGCACTCACCACCTATTTCTACAGTAAGCACTATATCTTCGATTTATACCCAAATACATAATTTTACAGTGAGCAGTGTCCCTCTAGAGGGACTTGTGCTATTAATAGCGATAGTGAAAAACTAAGAAGAAGGATCCATGATTCCACCCTAGGATAACTAGGATGAGTGCATATCCTCCCTCAGAAGTTAATTCCGGCTACAGCTGAAGATCGCTTTTTGCCGGTGAGGTCCAGGAGAGGAGTATTCATTGTTCATAAATTGAGCTAGGCTTGTGCGATGGGTCGATTAATCGAAGTCATCGATGATGATTTCAGTCATCGCGGCGCGATGACTGAAATCGATGACGATGAATGTCATCGACCATCGACTGCGATGAGCCGATGAGAATCATCGATGCGATCATCGATGTTGATGAGTCAATGCAAATCATCGATGTCGATGAGAACCATCGATGCTGATGAGTTGATGTGAATCATTGATGTCGATGAGACGTGATGTGCTGCTGACACGAGAAACGCTACCACTGCAGATGATCCCTTCCAGAAAGGAGCTCCACAAGTACGAGGAGGTCCCAGCTTTATCCTAATCTTCGGACGTCTTACATTGGTATAGGAACAGGAAGGATGTATATCCCCGCCCTCAGAAGTAGGTATGCGAGGAAATACCTCTATATTCCTGCCACTTCACCGTCGTCAGAGCGGTTCTTCAGCGATGCAGGGAACGTTGTGTTGGACGTCCGACATCTACTCAACGATGAAAATGCGGAAATGAGAATTGCATTATACCACAACAAAGAGTTGTTGCTTAGTTTGTAACTTGGTGCTTGTTTCGCTCTTTAATAAATAGGCCTTGTCCTTCTCAATTAAGTTTAACCCAATTAAGTCTTCACTTAATAGCCACACCAAACTGGCAACCGAAACATCCGCACCGATCATCGATAGTCATCGATCATCGTAATTCATCGATCATTGTAATTCATCGGTCATCGACAGTCATCGATCATCGACAGTCATCGATCATCGACATTCATCGATCATCGATAGTCATCGATCATCGTGCACACTCTATTCGATGATCGATGACAGCCATCGTCATCGAAGCAATTCGATGAAATTTTTTCATCGAAAATCGATGACCAAAATCGGTCATCGCACAAGCCTAAATCACTAAATTGAGCTGTGAAGGTGGCGCACTACAAAATTTTTGCAACGCCACATGTTATGCAACCAGCTTGGCTTAAAGTCATTGAAAAATGCATACCATTTAGGATACATGCAATGTTCCGATTTCAGACTTGCTGCTTGGATTCCCTTGGTTGCTCCAGAGGTGAAGCAGACACTCCTTCGAGCCTTATAACAATGTAAATTTTAGTGATACTACTTCTAATTACAAGGTATGAAGTGAAATACTTGGTTGTTCATTTAAACTTTGAATGTCGAAGAAAAAAGTCTTGCAATAGGGGGTAAGAAATTACGTCAAGCAGTAAAAAGCTAAGTCAGACTTCTCGGCACTTTTCCGTCAAAGCTTGAATGCATTGTAATAATAATTTAATTAGAAGTTGTTTATGTGTAGTGAAAATAAAAAAATGATTGTTCAATTCCAAATGCAAATAATTTTATAACAAAAAAGTCATAGCATTTAAGGATGTTGAGATCCAGAAAAATGCATGGAATAATCATCGCTTGATTAAAAACCAATTATGTCCCTGCATTGCTTGGTGAACAAAAAGTAGTTCTAAAATTTGATAAATGAGTCATTATATGATGAACGCTTCAAACCAAGATGTAATTTCAATTCCAAATTAACTGATTGAAATATCAAAACTTCAGTTTAATAACTAGAATGTATTCTTTCTTAATGAACAAAACTTCAAAATTGATCCATTTCTTGTTGCATTTTTGTGCTCATGATGATAAACTCAGTCCCAGACATAAATGCAATTTCAGAATAGTTCCTCACAGCCTGGCAACTTTTACCAGAAAGTAGAGGGGGAATCCTATGGGGAATGGGGGATTACTTAATCATCTGCCCAATGACATAAAACATATAAGTTACCTTAAAGTATTTTTAGAAAAGTTGGAAAAACTTTTTATCATCAAATCCCGGATGATATTTCAACCATCTCAAGTGAGGTCAGAGTGAGTGACATAGTTGATGCCACTCAAGGCAGTATTAAGAGCATGTTTGACTGGTGTCACGATAATGACCTTCAAGTCAACAATGACAAAAGTCTTCCTTCAATTTCACCGCAAATGATCTCAACATACCTCTAGCATGCTCCTAAATTTGGCCCCTATGTGATCAATTGAGCTCTCTCAACTAAATTTTTAGGTGTTATACTTACTGATAACCTTGACTGTAAAGTACATATTGACTATATCACGAAAAAATATCCAGTGGCATATTTATCATAAGAAAGCTGGCTGAAGTAACTACCGTTGATATTTTGAAGATGATTTACTGTCCCAAGATATAACTACACTTAACCTATGGCATTAACTTTTGGGGTAATGCTAGTTGCTGCCACAAAGTTTCCTCTATGCAGAAACAAGCAGTGAAAGCAATGGTCAGAGTTTCCATATGATTACCTGGCTTACAATCTTGACATTCCCATCACTTTACATACTCAACTCTTCTACTTTTGTTAAAAATAACTCTGATTGTATACTTTCCAAAAAATAATTCTAATCATAGTCATTCGACCAGGCTACTGATGGTGTCCACCTTAACTATCCCAGCACACATTGCCAAAAAGGACCCCTATTCTCCTTATCTAAAATGTATAACAAAATTACCTCCTGACATCAAATGTCTCCCACCTGTACCATTTAAAAATGCTTTGAAGAAGTATCTACAGAGCAACAATTACTATAGTCTGAAGGACTTCATGTTGAGTTTCGTGTGATTGTTTGTCTATTTGCAAACTAATTTTTACAACTATTTTTTACTTTGATAACTTCCACTGTCAAGTACACATGTGATCTTTAGGAAGAATAAATATTATCCTTACCTGCGGTTCAGTGAGTGAGTTTTTACCCTGGTAACTTTTTGTGTGCCCCTATGTTCTTCTTTTTGACCTGTCCAATATGCGTACCATGCATACAATATGCTAGTGCCATTCTGGGTTTAGTAAAGTTAGTATTATTATTAATATTACTATTACACACTGTTGTAATATACTGAGTATACCATGGTAGAATACAAACATGGTCCTATTGATAAATACTTATCCTTTTCAAAGTGGACTACAATTCTCCAAATACTTTATCTTTTACTCTTTCAAGGTGACATGAATGAATTTCTATTACAGAGAAAGTTAAAAAACCTATGTAAGTTACATAGTTGGAAAACAAGGATACAACAACAAAATACAACCCATTACTTGCTTTTAAAAATCAAATAATACAGCAGGATAATTTTAAATTTCAAAAACCCGTATGTCTTTTTATTTGCAGTTTTATCTTCAAATGAATGATCATGATGATAAATTTTAAGAGTGAAATTCGCAGTAGTAATAATTTATCAACTATAAAAATAATTGATTGCATTTTAAATACAAATTATTTGTTGATCAGGGGAACATTTCTAATTTTAAATGGCCTCTTGCAATCAAATATTTTTAACTAAAGAATTCACAGATAAAATTTCTGCATCACATGATAAATTTTGGCCCTCAGGCTGCTCATAGAGAAGAGAATTGAGAAGAACAAGTCAACGTTCATTGCATTTGTGGATTTAGAAATAACTTTTGACGACGTGGATTGGAATTCAATGCTTGGAATTCTGAAAGGAATTGGAGTGTCCAAACCAATCCTAGGATTGTTGACCGATGATGATGATGATAAATTAATGTAAAATGCAAAAATACTCATTGCATCTTCGATTACTTCATAGCATTATGATGGCTAATGTGAACTTAGATGTGTTAAAGTTCCTCAAATTATAAAAATACAATTCTAATGGCTCACTTTGATGATGATCAGCTTATTTAAAAAAAAATTTTTGAATTAAGGTTCATCATCATTTACCATTATTCATGATATATGATATGCCATATCTTCAGTACACAATGGGTACCATATGAGAGGTGAATATCCAGCAGAACTAGATCACCCATGTTACGTTAATTATAAATTACTTCATTGGAAATTGACCAACAAAAACAATTTTTTATTTCAAATAAAGTAGTCATTAATTTTTAATAAAAAAATCATGATCTGATTTGACAAATCATTTAACACATCTTCAATTTTGGGATCTTAGGTTTATGGCAATTGAAGGATTTGTTGGATCTCAGGCATACAGTCCAAGGTAAGTAGGGAATGAATTGAGATTTTAACAAGTTTAAAAATAATGGTTTTTACAAATTATATAAATTTATTTAAATTAAACAGTCACTCTTGATGAAATTAAATGCTTGTTGATCCTCGGAAAAAAATCTATTGAAAGCTAGAGCTCTAATTGTTTTTTGCATACTCTCAATTACAAATCAAAGTATGCAGTCTGTTTTTCCTATCATTTTCTTTACACCAATAAAGGCCAATAATAATGTACTTTTGAAGTAACATACATGTTAAATATTACAATTAAATCATGTTTTTATTAACATGATTTAGTACACTGAGATACTCATTTCTTTTTTGTCCATTTAATTCTCCATGCTAGTGTAGCATGTACCCAGCAAAGAAATGATTGCTCAAGATAAATAAATCCTGACATTTATTAACAACCTCACTTCTTAAACTGCACAGAAAATTTGTGCATATTAGTCCATAGTTTCAAGCACATAGCAGATGGTATTCACCATTCACTTTTAACAATTGCTGAAAATGTAGCAATTTTCCTTGATAGGTGGGTCTTTATCTAGCATCACGTGGTGCTCCAGTGACACCCACATGCCTGACAGAAACGGTGATTTGATCAAACATAATGACATTAGGCATACTTTTCTTGCAGGCAATGTCAAATAATTTACATAACAAGCTAATTTATGTACAAACTCTGGGATGTATTCTTTCTTTATAAAAATATTTACAGTGACTGTAAGAATCATCCCAAAACCTTTTGTACATTATCTTTAAAAATTCACTCATATCTTGTCATGAAAAATACTTATAACACTTTCCAAGTTTTGTTGATGTTTTGTTTTCTTTTACATTCACACATCTAATTAGATTGATTGAGATAACATCGGTACTTCCTTGTACTAAAATCATACTAATGTAGTTGTTGAAGGCCACCATTTAGGGTAAATACTGAGTGATTGCCAAGGTATACCCAAAGTGTTGCAGCCAAGGAACTCATTATCGAATAATGTGCGCAGAATAAGATGCCATTATTGCAAATTTAGGCCCCATTCACAGGTCCATGCCACTGTTGATCCAAATGGCTACCGCTGACTGTTACGGGAACAAAAGGCTCTCTGAGAAGCACAGCAGTTCCGTAATATATATTGATAATCACAGTACTGGGAACCATAACGAGTGAGGAAGTCTGCACATGACATGCTCCCTCCTCCAACAGCCTGTGCCTTGTCTTCACAAACACCTCTGTCATCAGTGCCTAAGAAAAACAAAGTCAGCTAATTAATTTTGAAACAAAGGGATGCTTTGTAGGTGAAAAAGTATGAAGAAGAATCTTTCTTTTATTTGAGCAAATAGAAATTATTTCAGTAGAGTGAAAAAAATGACTAATTATGCAACTGAAAATTACTTTTAATTATATTTTTCCTCAAGTTTCATTTTATAATAATATATCAAACATAAATATAACAATTTTTCATGTGAAGTGAATATTGAAATTGTTAAAGAGTGAATTGTAAGCAAAAATCATCATGAAAAGATTAATAATAAACTACAATCAAATTGGTGTTTACCTTGAAGAGGATGATCCAATTTCCTTGAATTCATGCATGTATCAAGTTATTAAGTCAGAATGAAAGTGATGTTAATAGTACCTACTTGAGATATGATTGATGAAATTAATAATTTTATTTTAAAATTACTAGGAAAAAATTTCATCTGAATGTGAATCTCACTAAAAGTGAAAAACTGATTAGGATGATTTGACGCATAGCATTTTAAGTCTAAGTGGCGGCTAATTGAGAGATAAATACTCCATTCCAATAAAGAAAAATTCAGCTGAGGTTTTTTTGGGAAAGTCAATAAAAATTAATGGTTTTACTTAGTAATGCTCAAAAGAGGGCCTTAAGACACCTCCTCATTGACTTCATTAAGATGAGTTGGTGAGCTACTAGGCATACACAATATGGAATTTATGCTTGATATCGTTGAACTTTCAAGAACGGAAAAATATTAACTACCCTAATTTTATCTAATTACCATATATTTATAGAATTTATCTAAAATCCTCTTCAATGAGTCGGGTAGTTTGATAAGCATGTCTATTCCTTATTAAATGAGGACTCTATTAATTTCTGCACCTTTCTTTTTAATACTGTCCAAAGGGCTCGACAAACATCTGATAAGTTTGAATATTAAACCTATCTTTTGCATCTTCTGATTCTGTACCTATATTACTCGACGGTTTCATCATTTAAAAGTTGCTTAAACTAACATACTAACAATTTTCCCCATCATATATTTTGTTTTATCTCTGTTTTGTATTAAACATCTTATTACTTTTTCTTAAGTGTCACTCATGTTCTACCTCAATTGTCCATTTGTCGCAAAATTTTCCATAATCTTTTGTGACAGCTCTTCATGCTGAATTATTTTGTCAAACTTTGTGTGTTTTTTCTTGTTTGCTCTGAAAGAGATACTTGATGGTTTGATAAAGTAACTCATCAGATTAATTTCATAATTCATACCCAGGAAAAAGAGAAAAGTTTTGTGATTCGACTTGTAACCTATTAAAGTAAAACACTTCTCTCTGAAATCACTATAAAACTTCAACAGACTAGATGGAATAAAAATTTAAATCATAGGGAAAAAACCATAAATGCAGGAGGCTAATTCATGACTTTAGGAAAAGTACTCTGAGACAATAATCTTCTGCAACCAAGCTATCAAGGATCAGGGAATTTGTGCCATTTTGTTGAATGCTTAATGCCATAGTTACCTCTTTTTGCAATCCCCTCTCCATAACAGTGTTATTGCTCTTGTTTATTTATTTGTCTTTATTTAACCTGCAAATTTAGGACTCAGTCCTCTCTTCCGATTAACAGGGTAAATGCCACAAACATTCATGCCCCGGAGAGTGAAAATCCTCCCTGGGCGGGATTTAAACCCACAACCCTGGGATTGAACGGCGAGGGATTTACCCTGCCACCACCGGGGCCGGTGTGGTAAATCCCTTGTTATCTACTGTAATCACTTAGAGAGCAACTCCTGTGGAAGCTAAGAATTCTCAGAGGGTACACTAGTAAAGGAATGTTTTACTTTATACTACACCTCTAGTCATTACTCATATTGATTTGATGCAGCTCTCCACTCAATTCTGTAATCACCTAACATCTTCCTATTTACATAATTCTTCTCTTTTATGTCCTCCCTTATTTGCACAATATATCTCATACGAGTCCTTCATTTATCATTCTTCCCTCCAATTTTCCCCTAATGACTAACTTCATCAGTCACTCAAGATATGGCAAGTCAATTAGGTTGTCTCATCTTCTATAAGGTTTTGACCACACTTTAAGTCAATATTATTTAAAAAAACAAAAATATATCAAGGCCCCTCAATGATTTCCCATTAAAATTAAATTCAGGACTTCAGTACTGAAGGAAATTTTCAAGAGAAAGTTGTACAGATCTGTTGGAGGAATGAGATGAATTTATGCAATGAGTCTGCATAGCTGAATAAAAGCTGAAAAGAATAGGAGTTTGGTAAATAATAAAAAAATCAGTTAAAACAAGGCAAGATAAAGATTTCCAAATCACCATAATCCCCAAACTGTAATAAAAAGTGATCACAAAGCAGAGGGACTCGTGCAAACGTTCCATGTGATTTACTCATTGAGTGCTGTTTGAGGCAGTGCTTGAGATTTTTCCAGTTTGGCAAGGCACAGCTTCAGGCAGGTAAGCCTTCAGGTAGGCATTTATAGTTCATGGCGAAAAAAAGTCTACTGCAACTGAAGAAATAACTGGATAGTTGATATTCAGGGGAATATCAAATAATATCCTGAAAAATGCTACTTCATTGTATTGAAGTAATTGTGATATGCATACGGCCGATAAATCAGTCATGACATCTATTCCTCTGGATTGATAACACTGTTAATTCAGTAGTAATACCTACACTAGTTGTGATATCTCTACTGATTTTGTAGTAATAACCATATTGCAATGCCTCAAAAAGCAATATGAGCAGATGTATTTTTTTTGCAAGGAAGAGACACAAATAAGTAGCCAACAATTTGGAATGAATAAAAAGAGTGTCAAGAAAACTACTTTGCTTAGGGTTGCTTTTCAATATATAAACGATTAAATCTTAATTGTAAAAGATTTAATTGATCATTAATAGAAAAAAAAACTTCAACAGTCCTGAGATAACTATTAATGCAGCTTAATATTTTAGAAATTTAAGCGAAGGCAGCTGACATTTTAAGTTGACATTGAAATCTACTGGAGTAACAAAATGCACAGACTGAAAGGGAATTGAACAGATCCCATTATCCCAAATTAGCAGTCTTACTCCATGCATCAGATAATTCTCATGGAAATAACTAAAGGGTGCATGTATTTTTTTATTTTCATTGAGTTTTATAACTATTTAATATTCCTTAAGTAAAAATTCAAGCAAGGAGGCAAGAGGTATACACCGAAATATGCCAAAGATATTACCGGTGTAAGTGATTAGTGAGAGCCAAATTAACATAACACAAAGTTAGTTGGTGTATCTCAAACCTTGGTGGTGCACAAAAGATAGCAGTAAATAAAACTATCACCAGAACCAAATAAAAACATAAATTTAGAAGAATATATGTAATTAAAAATGGAAATATGAGGAAAGGACAGGAGTTTTTGGAAGTACATACAAATAAAGTGTTTGAAGTGTTATGCTATATATGTCTCATAAAGTTGAACAAGAAGGTAAAAACTTCCCCAGCATTAATTCAGATATGGTTTCAGTGGATTCAAAAGAATATAGATTGTTTACAAGAATATATTCAAGTTTCAAGACATGGAGGAGAGAAATATTTGAATTAGTTTCAGAAGGTAGAATGCATAAAAATATGGTCAATTTATCCTTAATGAAAACTGAAACTTTTTGCAATCCACTTCGATGCTCTGACTAATTGATTTCATGATTCTTATGCATGTGAGTTTTCTCTCATAAGCATTTATTGTGCATGAAACTATCTTGGTGAAATAATACATACTGCTTTTAAGTTTATTAATCAGTATGCCATTGTATTTATAGCTTTTCTTTCTAATTCATCGCATAAAAAGGTCAACAATTATTGGATATGGATTTAAAGTTCACTAACTTTTTACTTATATGTATATTATACAATGCAAGCAAATTGAATATTCTGGTTGGCTGGGGACTTACCATCATATTTACCATGAACCTTCAATGGTTTTGCAGTAGTGGTGGTTGTTGAGGATGAAGTTAGGTATTGATATGGATTGTGAAATGGAGTTGAAGATTTTTGATGTGATGTATTGATATCTTGCCCAAACCTATATGGTTTTGCAGTTGAAAATACATACTTAGGGAAAGATGTCACCTGTGAGATAGGAGATGGCGAAGCAGGATGGTAAACTGATGGTGGGGTGTAAGGCTTGGCAAAATGTGAATAAGTCTTGGGGGTCTGAGTGAATGGTTTTGGTGTAGAGTAGAAAACATTTGGATGTGAAGTTGAGGGAAATGTATAGCGAGTTGGGAAGGTGGATTTGGTGAAAGGCCTTGGTGTAGTGGTGGTTGAGTATTGGAATGGCTTGTAGGTGAATGAATAATGAGGAAATGCTGTTGTGGTGGTTCTGGGTGTGGTGGATGGGGTATGGAAAGCATAGTGGTAGGGAGGTAATGGGGTTGTGCTGCTTTTCTCCCAAAACCCGGACCATGGCGATGACCTGCAGTACATACAACCACACATGCAAAATTTTACCCAATACTGTACAAACAGCTATAAACACATACACAAACTGATCATGAACAACACTAAAATTAGCATGCATGTCATTATTAAATTTACTTTATCCACCCACATAGGACATATTTACATTGAGCATTTACGGAAGCAAGTACATAGTAGATGGGTCTTTACCAAATGCAATTTATAAATCGATGCTGAAATTATACATTTGGACCTATTATAATACACTCACATCATAATACATACACTCACAATTTACATTTATGTGCTAATGGAATTGTAATATGCAGAGTTCCTCAATATTCTAATTTGAAGATTATTTCTTTCATTGATAAAATGCATTCTAAATCAGAAATTTTCCTTAATTACAGAAACATAAAAAAATTGTAAATTTCATGAGTTTATTAAAACATGACCCATTTTGTTGAATAGTTGACATCCTCAGACCTCATCCAATGCTCATCATAGTTTCAATCAATTAGTGAGTGCATGAGAGTGCAAAAATAACAATTTCATATATCAGAGATTTAAAGCAATTACTTTATGCAAAAAGCTTTCAAAATTAATGGGTTACGGATGTTCTTTACTCTTTGCATTGAGAATACTAATAATGAATACACATGTATACTTAATTCAAAATTGTTGTCTTTGACAGATTATGAAAAAATCCTATGATAATCACATACATTTGAAGGAAATAACTATTTCTGGGGTTGGCCAAGGTCTCATCTCATATGTACTTCTAGATGGATAGGACACTTGCTCATGACTAATGAGACTTTAAGTAAAAAAAATAGCACTTGGGTAATTCTATGTAAATACTACATACTTCCATGTAATCAAGAGGTAGTTTCAGACCTCACCTTCACCTTTGTCAAACATTAATTATTCCTGCAGTTCACTAGGAACAATGGTACATCTGAATACGTTAGAATTCCAACTACATACCACCCTGATGAAAATGCATTGTGAAGGAATTGTACAAAAGGTGTGGTGAGGTGCTCAGAAAGTGAGAAGGAAACCAGATTGAATTAGTGAAAATAATAGGACAGAAAATGTGCAGCAGGCATGAATTTGGAACTACAGTAATGCAGGAGCATGAAAGGAATAAGCATTCATTCGTAAATGCTTTCTTCCAACTTCTGCTTATTTATTTCTAATCTAAAATATTTTTCTACAAACAACTTTTCAAGTTGTATACAAAACATATTTAGTATGATAATTCACTCAGTCACCCTTCCTATGCATTTTCTCGAACATTTCCATTTGGTTTCCTGCACAATGCATTTTCCAGGGTAAACCAATCAACACTTTTTACAATCACCAAATATTGATGGTAATCTTAGCTATGCAAGCCAATCACATTTAAACTATGTAAAATTTACTTAGTATTTGTATATATATTCTCATACACTTGTCTCACATGCAACAACCTGTAAAAGACGTCCACAGAATTGCTACATCCATGCTCATTTTCAACATATATTTACAATTTTTATTTACAATGATAAAAATAAATGGACTAGCCCATAGAATTAAAATATTTTTACAGCCACAGCTAAGCAAGTAGTTACTCAAGTTAACCAAGTTTCAAGTGCAGTGTTTCAGTTAAAAAAATAACTGTCCAAGTACTTATAACTATGCATTATAATAGTATGGTGTTTAATGGCAATCTCACCAGTAAGGTAAATTAAAAAAATACACAAAAAATGCAGCCTGCCAAAACAGTCATATTAAATAGATGTTTTTCACGTGGAATGATGTAGAAACTATTTAAGAAATCATAAAAATGCATCCAAACAATGGATAGTTCAAAAATGTCCTTAGTAAAATTTACTCAAAAACTTAGGGCCATTTTAATGTAAGTAAGCCTTATATAACCAGTAGCAATAATATTCCAGTTACCTAGGTTATTCATAAAAAGACAAAAGGCAACTTACTAAGAGAAAATCATATTTTCAAATGAAAATATTTGAATATTAATGAAGATCCAATTCACTCAAAACAATATAATTTTTGAGATGAAGGCTGGGAAGAATTTACTCTAAAGATATGCTAGGAAACCACTACAGCAATATTACTGAAATTGAAGTTTCTATGCTAAAGTATCAATGCTGAAATTTTTTCCAGAGAAAAATAAATCTATCCAAATAAAAAAATTAATTGGTGAAAAATATAGTGGATGTATGCATATCAGTGGCATTAATGCTAAATAAAGGCTATTAATATTCTAAACGAACGGAAAATTGGGGTCAATAGAATATACAACTATTAACCAAACTGTGATAAATTTCTTCATTTCTCATTTTACTTCCAATTATATTCAAATAATCTATTTTACTGCTCATTTTTATAATGAATAAATAGGCAAATTAACCTATTAAAGTAGGTGATGAGAAAGCATGTTCACCATGTTACCACCAGGAGAGGTAAAAATTAATGGGATGTGTATTTGTGTGGCAAAAAAGTGTAGAGCCTATGAATTATTTCATTTATTTCAACCCACCTATTGGAATAAAGCCTATTGTGGTCAGAGGGGTCGGAAGATTATTAGAATCCTATGGCCTGACAACAGACTATCATGTGAAAGCTTTCCAAATAAGCAGTGAAAGGAAGAGAAGTAAAGAAATTAGTTAGGGGATAGAATCAGTTTAAATTGGGCAAGGAATGTTTGGATTTTGCTGAAGATGGGGACATCATAAAACTTCCAATACAGAGTATATATGTTAAGTTTAAATGTGATATGTCTATTGAGAAGATTGGAGAATAGAAGAAACTACTGAAATAGAGAGCAAAGTACATATTGGAGGGGAATGAGTCATATGAGAGTATCTCTAGCAATGAATAGAAAATGAGGTAAATATACAAAGGCTTTACTATAATTTGGAATTAAAATCATGCGAAAAATAAATAATGAATTTTCTCCAGAAGACTATGTAGGATTCAAGTTCTAGAGTCCACAGAGAGATGATGAGAAGGAAGGAATGAGAGAAGGAAACTTTCTTTGTTTATCAACCTAAATATGCCCCTTTTTACTGATTACTTCAATAATTTATCAAATTGCTATATCTCTAACCCATCAATGCTGGGTGACCAATATTTTTTTATTGGTCACTATTTAAAAATATACCACTGGCCTATAAACCATCTGATTAATTTGAAGGCCTTCCTGAAATGAAGGGGAGTATTTCCTCAATATCCTACATTGTCCATCATAAGCATATTTTCCTCTTTCTTTAATAGCTGTCATTTCCAGGCATACTATAATGAAGACATCAGATAAAGCAATATTCTTTAACCCAAATGCCAGTGTAATTTGTGGAGGCACAGCTCACAAAATATCAAGCTCAATGGTGAGTGGAATTCCCACAATTAGGTGCGAGGCAAGGGAGAGCCTCAGAGATTCCTTCAGAAATATCCATCGGGAGATAGCAATATGTATTGAAGAAATGAAGTGCATATTATTTGCTGCATTCTAGGTGAATGGCTGGCACAAAGTTTTACACATTTTCTCATCACCTTATTTAGGCTACGTACAAAAACCTTTTTTATCTTCTCAGGAACAATCAAATTTTTTCTACTTTGTCCTGAGGCTGAAAAACCACTTTCAGAAATTAGCAAGAAAGATTGCTCATCCAACAAACTGACTGGCAGAGAAGGCTTCCTATTCAACCATAAAAAACAAATCAATAAAGATAATTCAAAATGATTTTGGGTCCATATGATTAATTGTTACACACACATATATAGAGCCACAAACCATAACATTCAATATTTTTATTAACCAGTGCTCAAACCAATAACAACCAGTGCAAGCCCAAATAATGTGGCATATGAGGAGATGGCAGGCTATTGTGGAGGGAAGAGTTAAAGGAGATTTCAATTCAATAAAATTGATGCTTTTAAATTAAAAGGTCTGTCTAAAAAGTATCAGCCTTAAAGTCTCCTGCACAAAATGAAGGCTGAAAGACTGAGGGTGGCATCACTTTATATTCTGGAGAGGGGTACCTTTGTGAATATGCTTGAATTTTTGCATTATTGCTGTGTGTATCAGGTGCTGTTTGGTAGTCATTTTGTGAGGTGCTGTACAATGTATTCCTTGGATTTCCAGTTTGTTCGAGATGACAGAAGGTGTAAAGCAGAGATGCTGCATCAATGTTTTGTCAGTTGTTTGGTGATGATGCTATGGGGAATCCAAAATAAAGGAGTGGTTTAACTAATTTAAGGATGACTGCACATCTGTGGAGATCATCCTAGGAGGCCACAAACAGTTCACAGTTCAGCTGTCAATGAGAAGGTGTGAAATTTGATAATGGAAGATCATTGTCTCACACAACTGGAAATTGCTGATGAGGCTGGGATAAGCAAAGATTTTACGGGAGAACTAGGACCTACTGCAAAATTTGCATCCACATTTGTACCCAAGCTGCTGATGCAAGAAGAGAAACAACTCCATCTTGATGTAGGATAGAAAACTAAGATTCCAGTTGTCTTCAAACTCCCTACTCTCGAGTCATGGCTCCTTCTGACTTCTGGTTGTTTCCAAAGATAAAGATGCCTCTAAAAGTCATCTGTGTAGAGGTGCAGGGGGCTTACTTTTGGAATAGAGCTTCAATTGCATCAGCTATGCAATTATATGCATTCTTTTCTAGGCCCAAGGTTGGACACTTTTTAGACAGACCTTGTATTTCATATTTTATTCTGAGTTTCCAAACCCCCAGAGTGAGGGTTCATCCACCTTCAACTCTCTCCTATGCAGTCAACATGTGCATTATTCCACCCATACTACCACAACATTCCAATAAGAATCCTTTACAAAATCACCAATACCATTTTGTAGCACCTCAACACCCTTTGAGCTTGGGTCCAAATAAAAGAAAAGAAGCTTCTATGTTGAAATACCTTTCAACATACCATCTTGAAAGTAATTTCAATGGACACTTTCTTACCTGTGGGTAACATTATTAGCTAATGAAGCAAACACAGGTCTTGGTCTTGTTGCTAAAGTCTCCTCACCACCATCCCCACCATGTCTTGACACATATGATGGCATAATCTGTGTGTAGTCAGGTATAATGTTTTCATGCTCAGCCACACACCGACCATTAATACAATACTGAAAGAAAGAAACATATGGTAGAAAATGAAACTTTCTGTGCAGATCAATAACAAGCATCACAAGGAAATCATATTGTTATACTAATAACACACTTGTAAAGTAAATCCTTTATCATTTATAAATTAGTGTTTAACCTAAAGGTTGGTTTTTGATAGGTGTGGGTAGAGCTCACCCCGTACTAAGCCATTGGTTTGTGAAATTCATACATTTAAGGTAAGGGGGCCAATTAATTTCCCTGGGCCACCTGCAATTTCCCACAAAGTACTGACACACAGAAAAAGAATCATGAGGATTATTAGGTGGGGGTAGAGATGGGCAACTTGGTAAATTACCAACACCCCTGAAAATTACCGTAATAAAGGGTAATTTTCAGAAAAGGTTTTTTTCAGAAAATTTCTTCCTCACGAAGAAACCATTGGAATGGGTAATATTATAAATTATGGTTAAAACGATTTTGTTTAATTGTGTCCATGATTAATTCCAATTAATTCAGAGTAAAATGACAAATGCACATTGCGCAGAGGTATGTCTTTGGAACAAAAATTTCTCATAGTGTGACAAAAGAGGTAAATTGCGTGTTGCTGCCAACTTCGTTTTAATTTTATAATGAGTTATAATAGATAAACGTCGTGATATGTTTGATATGAGCGTTGGCATTTATATCTCAATGCTATTTGATTTTGTTTGGAGTCCTCTGATAAGGATTTGCAGCTCAAAACTTAAAATTACCGGAAAAGTACGGTAATTTTCGAAAATTACCGTAATTTACCATGGTAATTTACCTCAATTGAAAATTATGGTAATATACCCATCTCTAGGTGGGGGGTGTCGAGAAAGCTTCTGCCCAGGATTTGAATCCAGGACCCTCCAGTTTGTAGCTCATCACTCCACCCACTAGGCCACCATGATATGCATTAGAGATGGGAATACCGATTCATTTTGATGATTCAATTCATGCGACTTGGTTCATGCCAATGACTCGTCCTTTTACATGGATCAATATGAACCACCAAGAACCATGAACTGCATAAACTACAGGAATGGCAGGAACCATATGCATCTGTGAATCCGGGTGAGTGAATCCAAGATTCACAGATGCATATGCATGTTCCTGTGGTTCTGCCAAAACTGCCAAAATTTCTTCATTAAGTTCCATGTTTACTCCAGAAAACCATTTACGTCCAAACTTAGGCTAGGTCAAGTGCTTGTAAGGGATTCCTTGGGTTTAGTCAACTTAGTTTCATGAATATGGCTTACCTTATGTAATAAAGCTGAATAATATTGAAATAACGCCGATAATGCGTGGAGAATTTTCTGTTTGCACCTATGAACTAAATACTTAATAAAAGCTGAATCATATCTCCTATGACAGAGTAAGAATTTTTTATACATCAATGAGGTTAAATCAGCAAAACATGCTCTGTAGAGGTCAATGCAAGATGCAATGACAGAAAGACTTTATCACTGAAAATTCTTCAATAAGTGATGATGAAAGGACCAAATTCTATAGTGAGGTAGGAACAGAAATCTGAGAGCAGTTACAAGAAAAATTAATGCCTCTAATATAATCTTTTGAAAAAAATATGAATCCTTTCTGCTATATTAAAGTCAGTGAGTGTTGAAAGAATTATGAGTAAGTTCTGCACTACAGAGCACCTTGCTCAAAAAGCTAAAAAGCTCATATCTGAGCTAAGAGGTTTTGTGCATACCAAACCCCAAGAAGGGCAAGATGCTTCCTGACAAAACAGTGGATATGGTTGGCCAGGAAGAAAGATTGCAAAAGAATGCTGAAAGGTGGTGAAAGGGTAATGTAGCAGAAAAGATTGGCCCCTGGAAATTTAGGAGCCATTTATTCAATTTTTAAGGAAAAATGTGCTTATTCAAGGTGAGTTTCTAAAAATTTGGAAAGCAAGTGAGATTATTCAGTTTTTTAAATTCTGCACCCGTAGCTCCTTTCATCCTGCATGGCCAGCACAGAAACACTGAACTCCTCCACCCACAATTATGGGGAACCATATATTAATAAAGATATCAGTGAGAAATTTAAATAGATAGTGTAGATTTTTACCAGTATATTTGCATGCCTGAATCTAAGTTAATCAGAAAGTGTAAATAAATTCTCTTATGCATGATTGAAGAAATATGTGAATTTTGGTTCATGTACGATATCTGACCAGATGATGATGACACTTTCAATACAGTATTACATGTGAAAATTCTTTATTCATTGGATTCAATTGGATGAATTGCATTTAATTTCAAATACTTTGAACTAATAAGAAAATAATTTGTAGTAAATAACATCCCAGACAGCACATAAATTTTTCTATCTAAATACGTAGGTCGACGAACAAGAAACAAATCACACCACCTCGGGTATTTGTAAAAGGTGTACACATGATATGTTACATAAATTAAAAAATGGAGTTAAGCGGAATATAAGAGCCAATGGCAATATATATTTGAAAGTGGCATAGGAAACATAGGCAGCAGCCACCATATTGTATTCCTGCACTTTCGTATCTCTTCGTATATTATTCGTAGACGACATTTGCATGGTCGATATCTTGTTCGTCCACAGTCGGCCAATCGATGGTGTACGTTGACGAAATGACTCTAGGTATACGTGAATCTTTCTTGTCAATGGATACTATCGCGATATGAAAAGTGTACGATTGCATCTGTGCTATCTGGGATAATATCTTGATGAAAACCGTGCCTGGTTATGATTCACTCCCTGCCACACAACTTTGTGCAGGGTATTATGTAGATTAAAAAGAGGGAAGTGGAAAATGATCATGTAAGGAGGTACTGACTGATGGCCTAAAAGACATCACACCCATTGTCCATACACTTGAAAGCACAGTCATAAGGTTATTTAAAATGCAAAACTTGAAGGAAATCTACTACTTATCCAATGGTGTGCCAAAGTATACAAGAAATCTGTACCTATATCATAAAGAAAGTGTTAATATACCATGAAGAAAACTTTGGGTTCAGAGCTTGGGAAGGGTTCAAGTGAAGACCTTGTACAGAGTACCAAGTGATTGGCAGCAAGTGCAAATCTACAGCATGTCTATGAAAACCAAATTCAAAAACTAGAACAACTATACCAGTGGACAAAATGGTACATTCCCAGGATAAAAGTTACTTTTATTGCCTCATCTGATGCAGAGAAAGGCAAATGGAATTTGAAGAAGAGATTCAAAGAATATATGCAATTGATCACACCAGGTTGTAACATTCAATCTTGACGTAATAGATGCTGCTGTTGTTTTTTAAACTTACCTGCCCATCTCCGCATGGTGATCCTTCTGCTGCTGGCCGATATGCAACACAGTATCCTGAGCCCGAATCAAAACAGAAAAGCTGAGCACAAACCCTTTCATCTTTCTGCAATGTAAGAGACAGAAAAAGTTTCTATAAGTACAAATATGTACCATAACACTTCATTATTTCCGAATTTTAAAAATCACAAGTAAAACAACTATTGCAAGAAATTAACATGAATTTTCCTATTCATTATGAGTTTAAAATAGAAGACATTTCTTGAACTAGAGCTTCCAAAATTTTATGAGGAAGTCTACCAAAACTGTCAGGTTACTGGAACTATAATTACCATTAGTGAGCTAACCTTGGTTCTCTATAATTCCAGCAGGATACATGTCCAATAAGTTATTAATATGACAACATAACACACAAAATAAGGAAGTGAAACATCAAATTAGTGAGATCAAAAGAATTCCTTTGGCCTTATCTTAATTTGCATTCATGCGATAGGAGAGATTGTGTAGCCAGCTAGAGAGGGGGGAAAAGTGCACTTTTCCTCCCCTCAGAGCACAAAGTTTGCAGTGTACCTAATGTACCTAAACCATATTTTGACATCTATATCTGATATGTTATATACCATACGTAGACGTTAAAATTGGGTATACATTAGATATACTGCAAACTTTCTCTCTCTCAGGGTTCTCTCATTGCTGCTTACTGCTCTGCTGCTCTATTGAGTGAAGCATTGAGGAGATTGGGAGAAAAACTGAATGGAGACAAAAGTTTGAATGGATTTGCCTACTATATCCAGTAATTATCAAGCTTTAACAAGTAAAGACTAATTATTTCCATGAGAAGCTAAATGCTGATTTATTTAGTGGTTAATATTGTGGATGGATTGTTTTAATATGCAGAAAGGCAATTTTGAAGAAGCTGCTTACTGCTTTAGGTGTATTAGTTTGGATGATTAGTGCTTATCCCTAGGAGATTTCTGTTCAGGTACTTCCCACAAAATATTGATGTAAAAATTAATTTCAACATCCATCACCTTAATCATGAATGATCTTGTTTCACATCATGTTTTCTAATTACTAGGAGAAGTCTCACTATTTAAGCCCATTTCACACGATACTTGATCCAGCACAAGACCTAGTGTGCTAGCCACTACTTGATATTGAGGACGGAATCTAGTATGATTGCAACCATCCTGGGAGGTTTCACACAATCATCGACCTTGTGCTTACAATGAATCAGTTATTCCATATGATTCCATACTAATTAAAAAAAGAGAAGTTCTCTCAGCGTCTGTAGCGTGACTTGATTGGTCGATGGCTACTGGGATACTAGGTCCTACTAGAAATCTAGTACCGCATCAAGTATAAAATCCAGTAGCTCAGCGAGTATACTAGCTAGCATGCTTGCCGGCCAATATACTGGTTCTGTTCACACGATACTGGAAAGCTAGCATACTAGCGAGTATACTAGACCTTGTACTGGATCAAGCATCATGTGAAACGGGCTTTATCTACAACTGATAGGTATGCATCAGTGAATGACATAATGCACCCATTTCCAAAGAGAAATTTGGAGAATATCAAAGCTCCTAGCATACATGCAGTATTTGCTTGAGAATAATCTATCACAATTAAAAAAATAATCTGTGGAATACTTGCACAACTGGGAGAGGGCTCTTTAATGCATCTTTCAGGCTATCATACTTGGGTAAGTTTAATATTGAAATGCCACAAAAAACTAAATTCATGATTTACCTCCATGTGACGCAAGTGTCACAAAAGTATGATTAAAATCATCCATTAACACAGAACAAGAATTAAAATGACAGTACCTAAATGACATTGCATTCATCTCAGTTTAACAATAATATTATGCGTCAGTTTGAAAATTCATAATGGGTCCGTAATATATAGTAGTATAAACATATACTATATTATTAGAAGCATGTCCAATGAGAAAACATAAACACATTGAAATGGAAGGTGTATATACATTGAATGCTCTTATCATTTTTGGTTATTGCAAATTTACTAAGAGAAAGATTTCCCATGCATAAAAATTACTTTAACTCAAGTTTTATTTGCAACTGCTCAGTGATTCATTAAAAAAATCTGTCTCATAAATAGAGTTTGAAAAAAATGCTTAAATGCCCTAAATATTTACATGAATCGCATAGAATAGAAGTGAAAGAGAAAAATTGATGAGAAATAACAAAAATTATGAATTAAGAACAAAAAATATTATGAAATTGTTACATGAGTGAATATATGTATGCTTACCTCAATTAATCTCCTGATTTTGCCATGGGAGCAGAAAGTTATGAATTAATATTTCATAGAGGATAAAAAGCACAAAACATTGAATATAGCTAAAAAGATTAGGGATACCTAGTGTAGGATTATTATAGATACTTATACATAATTACACAAGTCCCATTCAAAGACTTTTTAAACAATTTTCTTCTCATAAATCCAGTAATACAATAAAGTTGCTTGATAAATGGTCCCTGAAACCTGACAACATAATTTGATCTTACACAATTAATTTTAGGAATTACATAAACTACAGATACTACTATGAAAATCAGTGAATAAATAAAAAAATCAATCTTAATAACTTGACATTGTTGCAATAATTCTAACAATGGACTCACAAAGCAAGCACTAGTTCCTCTGTCTTTCCGACATTGGGCATCCAATGAAAGAAGCTTTCCTGGCAATACTCGAGGCAAGGATTCATCCTCGTGCGGAGAGTTGTAAAGACATGTTGCTGTTTCCCCACTGCCAAAGAAAACATTGAAAATGAAAACCAAAACCCTACTACATGCATTAAAAAACTTTTCACACTTTCTTTCCTGTAAATTTTTTAGCACTTTATACAAATTGTTAAATTTCACCTTCCCATTCTCAAAAATTAATGAGAAACAATTCCTCATCACTATCACCTTTTCTTTATTTATTAATGCTATCCAAATATGACATTTTTGATGGATCATTCAGGCATTTATGGCCATATTATCAGAATAATACAAGTTTGGTAAAATCATCCATAAATAGAATACAGTCAAACCCATACAAAACAAACTCAAGGGCCTTAAATTGTGACTTTTTTTTTAAAACTGGTTCTTTAAACGGAGGTTATTTGTAAACATCTATACGTCAAATCCTGTCCAATTAAAAGTGTCAGTGCTACTATGAATGATTTTATTATTTTTAAGGCACGATAAAGTTCAAGACGCTAAAAATTAATCTCATATAGCTTAAATATAATTATAGTTTTAAAATTTTATTTTATAATCAAATTAATTAAATATGTAGTTGTCTAATTATTTTTTAACTAAAAAAATGTTATAAATTTTTGAGTTAAAGGGATGTTTTCTCAGGTATGGTAAAAATCCAATTTTTTTAGTTTATTCATACACTATGCATGCATAAGTGTTATGTAGTGAAAAACTGGTCAGTTTCTCAGTTTTTTTGTTGTATCTTAAGCCTTAACCTGTGGCACTATCATGAAGTATAAAGTGCACTTCTTAATCTTTCCAATGAAATTTTTTACACATCTGTAGCAAGTAAAGGAAGCCTGCAGGAAGTTGAAACAGCACTCAAGTTAACTTGAGTGCTGTATCAACTTCCTGCAGGCTTCCTTTATGGAGAGTACTTCATGTTCAGTACTCCGCCTATTGGATGGGACCTTAAAGTGTGAACCCTTGGAGCATTTTGTTAAGGGCATGCTAATGCCAATGCAGAGTTTTTTTTACACCCTCCCTACATCTTCAGAAAAAATTCTGAACTATACTCAATCATCCAAAACTTTTAAATGGCGCACATAACTTAATCTGCCTGTCATCTCTCCCAAATAACAAATACAAAGCTTACCTTACAAGCCTAAACTATGAATAACTGTTTCCAACAAGTTCTCTGTCATAAACCTCAGATTGAAGGACTGGTAAAAAAAAAGTTAAAAACAAAATAAGAAGAAATTATTTTTATATTTTCATCTGCCTCTTAGATCTTCATTTTAGCCTAAAAGCATTATGTATTTCTCATTTGTTTCTTGAGATGGATCAAGACATCACTTAGCCAGCACCATTAAATATAAAAACATTACTTGAGAAAATGGTGAAAGGAAGCTATGCTGCAAGGGCTCCATTTGAAGCCTCTTTCTGTGTGCCTGAGATCACTCATAATGAATCCATCTTCCCATCTGCATTTTTCAGCACCTGGTCCACCTAAATAGCTTGGGGGTGGTGAACCATCATGCACTGCTCCAAGCCTGGAAAAAATATGATTACCTCCTGAGAACCCAGCGGTACTTAGACTTTACAAAAAATTGATTGAATGGCAAGTGAAATAAACAAAAAACCAGGAACATCTCACTGCTAAATACCAAATTTGACCCATTAGCCCATAGAAAAATTGATAGTAGCAGATTTACTTATTTTTAAGAGGCTTTTGTGTCCTGCAGGACACCTACAATGGCACTTTAAAATGCCAAAGTAAACATCATAAAGAAGTGAAAATATTAAATTTGAACTGAGCTGACTCAGTCACATTCTCAGCATCTCTTTATGAAGAAAAGTTTTAATTTTTATTCATATATTCAGAGACACTTTTAGAGAGATAAGGTTTCGCATTGGGCATTGGGATACAGGGAGCATTTTCTGGAGATGCTTGCTAGCTATATTAACTTTTGCACTATCATTCACACTCTTATCTGCCATGTTTTCACGGCAAACTCACAAAAAAACACAGTACTGAAAACTTGTTGCACATCCCAGTCAAGACAATTAAGTAATGACTGTCCCAGATGATTCAAAAGCTCTCTGTTGGTATACTAGAGCATGAAGACTTTAAATATGCATTTTAAGCAAGTGCTGGAAATGAAGAAATGAAACTAAGTACATATGTATTCTGAAACCCAATCATTCCTGTCAGACATCATAATTGTCAGAGTATCATAATTGTAAAGCACCAATGAGTTGAAAAGGCAGATTGAGATTAGAGAGTATTGGATCACTGGTTTCATAATGATAAGTAAGCTAATCAGTGAAACTCAAGCTGTGTGATTTTCTGGGCACTGAATCTTTATAGGAAACATCCAATATAATACATCTTACAAGGTAACATCCAATATAATACATCTTACAAGGTAACATCCAATATAATACATATATTCGGCCAAATCTCAAAGGAATCACTCTGACCTGAAGACGTTCTCTGGAGCGAGGACAAAATGGTCATCATCATCAGACAAGTGACATGGTGGAGCACCGGAAGCCATCCAGCACCTCATGTTGTGTTATAATGCTTATACTGCTATTTTTTACCTTTGTGTTTTTGTGTACATTGATGTATGGCTGTCAAGATCTATGAAATACAGTTTTCATTACCATTCTACCACCATGCATTGGTCTAAGCTTTGTCTTTATAGCTCTCTGATTGGATTTTTTTTTCATTTCTTAAGATTAAAAATTGAATTGATTTAAATTTAAAAAAATACTTACAAATGTCCAACTTCATGAGCAGCAACAATAATCCCTGAGAATCCTCCTGTATCCTCAATTATGGCAACACTGTTCACCTTCTCAAGACGTTTGTTGACAACACATGCGCCACCAACATAGGCAAAGCCTAATAGAAGTGTGGAACAATTAAGAATTAAAATTATGCCCCATATGTAAAAGCCATGATTGTTACTAATATATTTTGAAAGAATATTTTATTTCAATCGTTCTCTGAGATTTAATAGACATTCTCATGGAAGATTTTTAAAGAGAAAATCAAAAAAGATAAGCAAGACAAGAGTTGCGAGAAAAGATGAAATGATTTAAAGATAATTCAAGCATATATTAATCAGGAAATTAAGTTCAGTTTACAATGCAAAAGAGAAATATTAAATAGTGAAAAATGATTTGCAGAAATTTTTTATAGCTTCAGTAATTTTATTTAAAATTTATTTATATATTTTTGCAGTGATTTATTGCTTTTAAAGTTATTATTGATTTTATGACATTTAGGATAAGTGAATAAATAAAAAAAAAGATTTCAAGTATGCAAATTTGCAGAAATTCATTTTAAGTGTTCATCATGCAAAAGGAGAACATACATCCCGGGTATAACATCCAATGATTAATTCCATGGCTCTGACTTCCTTCCTCAATTTAAAATATTAGATATGAAATATTTATGTATAATATGATGACACTCTGGGTCTTGCTCTACAGGGTTGCTTATTGATAATGCATGGATTATCTAAAGTATCAATTTCAACAAATTTGAGCTACAAAGCCAAAGTAATCTCAGGATGTTTTCATAAAAAACCCTTATCAGACTAAAATGGGAACTTTATCACAATCAATGCTAGGCTGACTTTTTTCATCAAGAGTAAGTATCAGACGAACAAATTCAGGCTATAATTTTGCTCAGTAGCCCTTGCAATGGTAGTGCTTGATATATTTGATTTTTTTGATGGTTCTTTTGATACAAACTGACTCAAAATCACGTGATAATATTTTAAATTATCCTAAAAATATTCTCATTCAGGCAAAGGAATATTACTTTTGCATATAGGTATCTTATGTTATCTATTTTTACAATGCATCAATTCTATCACATTTTTATTTCTCTTCATTCATATACCCAAAATAAAATATAAGTGGAGGCCAAAGTATAAGATAATGCAATGCCTCAACCTTTAAGAGCTGGATTTTAATTCCATCCATAGGTCCTAGCTGTTGTATTTAAATTTGGGTATATAATAACTTAATGATAGCAGTGGCATGCATATGGTCTATTTGGCTCATAGCCACTACTATGCGTGGGTCATTTATGAGCTGTTCAGCAGATAAAGGTTAAATCTCATATCTGTGAGGCTGAGGGGCCATCCTCTTTAAACAGCATAGCATTTCTGAAGTAGCTCCTCCAATACTCTTTATCTGTATCGAAATCCCCTTTGGAAGTCTTCGGTCAACACAAAATGAACCTACTCTCTGCTATGATCTTTATTACTTTTTATTTCAATGTTGAGAGTACTTATATCATGATGAGCAAGCAAGAGGACACTGGAGGACAGAAGTATGCTTTTTAGGCAGAACTTAAATAAATTTCACATGCACGGCTGGTAAAATACTTTTTCCTCATCACTTGTCCAGTAATATTCTTCTGCATAATCATGTACTTAATTCAATTCACCAGTGAAACATAATTTTGACCGGAAAATACACTGGAACACTTTTTATGGTAAATGTTAACATTGGCAATTAGAAGAAAGATTATTAGCCCATTGCTTTTATTTTTACAGTAACTCACACACTTAGTGATGAACGCAATGGCTGATTTTTGATAGGAGAGGGTAGAGCTCACCTTGTACTAAGCCATCAGCATGTGAAATTCATACATTCAGGATGGGGGGGATATATACAAAACTAAATAAAAAATGGGACTTCTTTATTTATTGTAATTATACAACTTCCTATGATAAGAATCTATGTTATCACATGTAATTTCATGCCACTGAAATTACTTGTAGGTAGCATCATCCAGGGGTGGATCCAGGGGGGAGGGAGGGGTCATCCCCTCTAACAATGCCATCAACAATTCATATGAATAGACTGTCTTTTCATTGGAGGGGTGGGGGTAAGGAGGACAAGACCGGTGACTGCCACCCCCAAACCTGACGTCTGGGTCTGTCCCTGGCATCAATGCCTTTTAGTAAGCAATACAATCAAATATCTGTAATACCAATAAATCATTTGTTGTCACTTACTTCTATTTAGGAAAGATTGCCATCTGAGTTAACAACCTTTATCACTTAAACCCAATGATTCAGTCATATGCCTGCTTAATTGGGTATGTCATGCATACTATGTTGGATTGCATCTCTAATAATATTTTTCTGATCGATTCTGAAAGTTTATAAACTCTCACACAATTTCATCAAAGAAAGAATACTACTTATGTACACACTCCTCATTTCAGAAAGTCAGGCCAAGGTTTGATTGTAAATATTAGTTCACATTTCAATTTATCTTGAATGCAATTTGTCAACAGCAGTCATACAACATCTTGGTACAGGGAATTGATGCCCACCTTTATCATGCACTTGTGAAGCTTAAATTTGTATTAATAGTTTTCTTAACTTTTTAATCATTAATATCTCACATCCAGTTTGCCAAGTTCAGCCATGCATATTATAATTACTAGGAAACAAAAATTAATGGCCCAGGACATAAGCCCATGAACTAATTAAAGCGTTATGAATAATTTCTCTAAACAGATGCATTGTAATTAGATTTGTTGTGGGCAGAAGCATAATTTGTTTTGGACTCTATAAATTCTCAGGTACTAACTATAAAAAAATAAAGACAGAATACCACCCCGTTAAGTACAGTATAGATAAGTTTTGTTAGTTTATGCATAGTTTAAATTGATTAGGACATTATTTCAGTGAAATAAAGGTTTAGGTAACAAGAACGTGAACCATTTAACGTTTACAAGCCATATTAAAAAAAAGATTTCAGATGGCTTACGATAAATAACCTTATCATCATAACCTTTGAAAATGAGTGGAAATAAATTATTTTTGTACATCTCAATGGTTTGCAAGAAATTATCCTCATCACCCAAAGAGTAGTTGCTTTATGAGAACAATGCTTATTTTCAGACATTGCATTCTACAATACTGAAAAGCTTAAGGTAAAAATGAAGTCAGAAATATTTATGAATATATAATTTTTGAATCAAAAGGAATTACATGTATTAAAAAACAGCTTATAAGTAACTGCAAGAAGTAAGGATGATGAAAATGTAGTCATCAAAATATATATTTAAATTTATTTTTAATAAATTAAATAGTTTCAAATAAAGCAACCAATAGCACCAGCTGTACATGGTAAAAGATGAAGAAAATTATATGTAAATTTATGTTCATTAACATTATCACGTGGATGGATGATCAATGTACATTAGAATTATTTAGGTTTTTTTATGAATACAAGTGTAATGAAAATTGTGTACCAAGGGACACAACCAAGTGCTAATATTACATTTATATCAGTATTTAAGGGATTGGGACCATTTATTATAAATTGATTATGACTCATTTTTAACCATTCTGTTTTACACTCACATTAAAATAAAACATGCAATTAGATCTCATAAATAGCACACAATATCAAGAATGTTACTTCAGAGCCCAAGTTTATGCAAAAGAGGGAAAAAAGAATATGAGAATAGGAGAGAAGACGCTAGGTATCATTGTTCATCAACGAATTAAGAGGATGCTTCCCATACCATTTATTGAATTGGTCATTCATGCTTTCTTCTTTAAAGTTATCTTTTTTTTTTGGGCACATAACAAAGCACTTACTTTTGTCTTCATAGAAAAGAAAAGAATTATGCTGAGCAGACGTGGAAGTTGGTCTCTTACCTTTAACCCTCTTTCTCTAAGTGATCTTGTGTAAAAAGAAAGGAATGCAAAGATTTTAGTTTAAAATGAGAAAGACACAGCTAATTGTTATCAATATGATCTGCTCTGTTATTTAGTCCTGTTAAATGGCAAATGTTTGCTTTGGAAATAAAGTTCAGATGTGGTACATGAATTGGCAATAGGTACTCTCATGCATTATGAATACTTTCAATTTTCACTAGCTATCGTCCAAGAAAATACCATAAATTATCACAAAACTGTGCACACTAGTTGAATATCTTTGCAACCTGAGTACATATTACCAATCAGAACCATTTCTTTGGAAAATCTAGTGAAAGTATTCTGAAAGAGCAAGAAAAGAATAATAAAAGATTTTGGAAGAGTACTGGATTAGATTGTATTCATATTTGAAGACAGATTTGACAAGGACATTTTGTACCTAAAGTTATCATTGCTTTAAAAATTTTGTCAGAGAATTTTAAAAGAAAATTTTAAAAAGTTTGAGATCTTTATTTATATTTTTGTTTACTTTTTCTATTTAATGAAAGCTTTTATTTTCAAAAGATTTTCCACCTAACAACCTACCTGCTGTTCCCCTGTTGCAAACATCATTTGCATACTGTCGTCTGCACATGTCTAATCTGGAAAAATATTTGAGAATGGGTATGACAAAGTTTTAAGATATGGTGCATATGAGCATTAAGAACTCTTCCCTTCAACGCTGAAGTCCAATAATTTCCAATTTGATTTTTATGATGCTGTGCCAGGTCTTTGTCCAATAGCACTATAAAATCAGTTCCTCAATCAACTCTGCTTATGGATTACTAGAAAAAAATCCATCATGAAGGAACACATCACATTTATAAAATGTTTTTCCACAGCTAAATGCAATGTTTAAACTTTACCAAGCTTCTTAATGGTTAAGCTTTCACCAGTATCTGAAAAAAATCAATTAACACCCTTTCCATCACCGTTACCAGCATAACTCCTGAGTTATTTCAATGCTAATAAATACATAACTTGCCTAAACAAAACCAAAAATGAGCTACAGGCTCATGCCCATCACTAATGAGCAAAATAGTTGCCCAATCCCAAGCACAAAACTATCACTCTTCACAGCTTGAAACCAATTATTCAATAATGCACCCACACAAACAACCTCACAATCACACAAGGATTATTTACATTACATGTCAACCAGAGAATTTCATTCCTTATTTACATGGATGGAGGGTATAATGTGCTGGGTTTACAAAGGAAGATGGGGGCCTAAAAATTATTCTGTTCCAATGATCTGGAACTCATCCTCAGTGGGTGCATGTCACATACCAGCCGTTCCCTTGGTGCAACGGCCACCCTTCCGTCGGCGACACATATCGTACCTATTGGAAAGGAACGGGGTAGGCTTTGATGCTGGGTTTATGGAACATGAGAGTGCGACAGACTCAGATGAATAATGCCATGACCATTTACCATGGCATATATTCACCTCTTCTCTCTTATTTTCTACAAGTAAGTATGTAGGAGAGCATGCATTTAAAAACATTATATTTGAGAAGAAAATGCTTCCAAATATGCATGTGTCTCTTGTCCACCAAATAATTCTTTTGAGTCAGTACTTTTCACTGGAGTTAAATGATTTTTTTCACAGCATACATCTGCTTCCATGTCAATTTATTCATATTCTTTGATAGTGAAATATTCCAATTAGAATGACATATACATCGAATAGCACAAAGAAGTGATTATTTGGATAATTCAGAGTTCTTATTATTTAGTGGACAATATACAGAATAATTACTTAATAGTTTTCAGCGAATAAAAAAATATAAATGCACAGTTAATGACATTTGACTGAATAAAATGTTTCTAAACTCAATGAATATAGAGGCATTTCAAAGTAAATGGGAAAAAAGCAGCAACACACTAATAAAAAAATATATATGTATAGTTCTTTCATTAGAATTATAGTATTTTTACCTGTAGTGGAAAAACCAAGCATATGTAAAAAAATTAAGAAATAAATATGCATTCACCAGTAATGGTTTGATACTAGATTTGAAGTAATTGATTTTAAAGCAGCAACATAGTATGATATTGATTTGTTCAAGAGGTGAATTATCTAAAATGAGCACATTTGAAACAAAAACATTTGGAGTTTTAGTCAATAACATGCTTTCGTAGCCTTATTAAAAATTAAAGAAAAGAAATTACAGATTACTCTGGTTCTCGACTGGGATAGGTGTTCCATTACTGCTGATGATTCAAGGCATGAGGCATATGTATGTACCCTCAATCAACTCTACTTAGGGATAACTAAAAACATGCATGTATGATCAACCACCTCTTTAGTTATGCTATTTGGACTCCTAACATTTCATCATTCCAACAAGTTCACACTCACCATGACTTCATGTTCTCAGAAATATTTAAGTGTGCAAAATAAGAAAGATTTTCATTTTTAAATTTTCTCTATGTGCATGCAAAGGCATTAGCACTCAATTTATCACATCTACCATATTACAGAGAGTTTATGTAACTTTCCAAATAATTGCGGATGTAAAGTTAAGAAAAATTAGATGACAATGAAAATTTAACCATATGTACCGCATACATGCACTGAAATAAATACTGGTTTTCAAAACTTCTACTTTCCAATGACAATGACTACACCAAGATCATTAAAGGCCTGACACTGCAATATCATCCAGTCAATACTTTTTCTAGAGATCTCCCACATTAATAATATTTCATTTAATTTGAAAAGAAAATACGACAAGTGCATTTAGGCAGAAAGACTAACAGTAAATTCATAAACCAAGTGGAAATAATATCCCATAAATATCAGAAGGAACTAGCATGCTCTCTGTGGTTATCATTTCCTTACTACATAAATGTCAACAAGATAGTGCAGAAAAAATATATAAACTCTTTCGAGAGTATTTATTAATAGCACAAGATCACTTGATAGTCAAGAGTGCATCCACAGTAAAATTACTGAAACAAAATAAGCCATTACTAGAACAAGTGCAGTTACAGAATCTCATAAAAGTGACTCTACAACCATAGCATTAACTCTCTACACTCAAATTAGCATGAAATTATGGACCTGATTAAGTTTCATTACTCTTTGAGGGGAGATAGTGAATTACTATTTTACATGACTAAAAAGGTATTGATGATTACTTATAATAACCATGGAGTATTGGAGGTGGAACTGAGAAAGTCTGAGTTATTAAGCTTCAAAAAAATTTTCACCAAAAAGTTTTCATAGTTATGTAATGGTTGAAATAACGAAACACATGATATACTCAGGGTAGAGCACATTGCCTGGGGGAACTAATTTTTTTGCCTTGAATAGTTGCTAGTCTAAAAATATAGATACGTACAGTGCAATTTGTAGAGCTAATACAACAAATGGGTATTTCATAAAATGTTTTATTCTTTTACTAATTTCTAAATACACTCTAAATCAAAACTCTCACCTTCTGAATAAAACAATTTAACTAAAGCATAAAATAATTGTGCTGAATGATTGCTAATATTTTGAAGTTTGTCATTGAGCAAATATAGTTTTTTGTTATACAAGCATTACCAAGAAGAACACTAAATTTTGATAATGTAACAAATTTACCTCAATGCTGAAATATTATCCAAAATGTATTTTTGCTCTAAAATACAACAGCTCCAGACAAAAGTTACCCCTTAATTTTTAACTCTATGAATTGTAATCATGCATCAATGAAAATTATTTGTTCTAAATGACACCTTTTATATAACAGCAGCTTCTACTATCATACTATTTTCTAAAAGGCTACGTTCAGGAAAAAGATGCAACTCTTCAGTGTGGCTAATTGCTAATTAACCCTTTTAGTACAAAGAATTTAAATGTCTATAGTAACTCTTGTTGCATGTATCAGGGTGTGCAGTGTAATAGCAAATTTTATGGCATGCAGGGATATAGGTGCGTGTAGATAGTGTTGGAGCCACAACAAAAAAATATTTTCAACACCAAAAGGGTAAACATGCCACATTGGTGCCCCATTAATACTCTAAGTTCTTCGTCAGAAGAAAGATCGAAAATATCTGATTGGATTATAGGATATTTTAATTACTGAAAATAATAGGTCAACAAGAGGTGACTTATTATTTTGATATTATTATGTCACGACTTGAAAATTTACTAATCCATTTTCTAAAACACCAATAAACATTTTTCAGGCATCTGTACAGGTTTTGGTTGGCATGACAATGGAAATAATTTAGCTAATTCACAAAACCTGAATATGAGGGGAACCCAATTTTATTCATGAAAATATACTTTTGTAAAAAAATCATATCATTGACAGTGTAGAACTTTCCTTAATACTTGAAACTCTGATGATAGAAATTACTTTTCATGATATCTTGAGAGGATTCAATGTAATTTATATCTGCCACAGTGAGAAAAGAGAAAACCAACCGAACAAAAGCTCATAACAATAATGGTTAAATTAATACATTAGAGGTACCTAATTAATGAATAATAAGTGGAACTCATAAGAAAAAACTCACTTTGTCACTGCCACTGCAATATCATAGACTGGGAGACGCCGTTCCCTAAACAGGTACTTGCCCATGTCTGTAAGCGCTGCAGCAGAATCAATTGCATCCCGACCCACTCGGTTTCTTTCAAGATAAGGAGTAGCATCTCTCCCCTGTATAATAAAGGATTCAATGAGAGGAAATATAATGGTGTGTGAATACCATAATTATGATTTACATATCTAAAGGGCCATAATTGAAATAATTTTTCTCCATGGACCTCTTAAAAATAGGTTAACTTACTTATTGAAGAGAAATTCATTGCAAGTGTCAATCTCATAGAACCATGACAAAACATCAACGGTGTCAGAAGTGAGGGGCAGGGGGGCGTACAGAATTTCCCCCGGGCCCTTGAGAAATGAGTCTTCAGTGATAAAAATTAAATTTCACTCGTTTCCAGCTTGCCTTTTCTCTTCTGACGCATATTCTACCACCTTCATATGCACATATTTAGTGGAATTATAGTCTCTACCCCCTCTTATCCACAAAAAATGCGGGCCCTTTTCACTTAAGAGCCGGGCTCTTTTCAAGGTTGGCTCCTCCCAGTGAACATAGTTCCGACGCCCCAGCAAAACATCATCCTTTTACCCTTTGCTTGGCCCTAAATGAATGATACTCCGTTGATTTTCTGAATTTTGCTTCTGCAAATAAGGTGCACAGCATATTGGAGGTCTTTTTAATCTGAGAAAGAATCAAAACTGACTATCCCAGTTCATGTTTTACAAATCATCATCTATCAGCACCAGCATCCATGTTTTTGAACTCATTTTTTGACCAAATGGAAACAAATTAGTAGATAGACTTCATTGGCTCGATTTATTATATGTGAATTGCCTTTCACAATATAATAATTCTAACAATCTTTAAAATTAATTCAATATTGTACTTAAACATTAGTCTTTTTAAGTGATGACTGTGACTGATTAATAGATATTACTGGTAATGGCAGCATAGAAAGTATTCCATCAGATATCAATTAGAAAGACAGAAAATTAACAAAATTTGAACAAATTAAATTAAGTACTTAAAGATGAGTAGGGTTGGAATTGTGTTTTGCCTTATGATGCATAGCTGGTGACTCATCACCTCAGTCCTACAGAAAACAGCTTGGATTTTTGCTACCACAAATGCAGCATTTGGCATAAGCAATTAGAGAAACCAGAAAGTTTCAAATGCTAACGAAAGGTAGGCATTTCTTTCCTGTATATTTTGATCAATCACTCAACATACCCGAGATATTATGATTCCAGCTATACTTATTCGTATTTTTGGTCCTTTGAGCAGCTTGTATCGAAGATCAACTCCATTCCAAAAAGATACAAAGTACCTTTTGATCTGTACATTGTCTCCACCATGCAGCCTATTCAAGGGGATAATTTAATAATTAATTCCTTCTATTATAAATATTGAGATTTTTAGACTAAATAATTAATAGATTGAGATGAATATTTTTGCATTCTAAAAGGTATACTTGAAGAGTTTTTACAAGAAAGCTATGACTTAAAGATATAGGTCATAAGAGTCTATTCTCTCTACATTTCTGCACATGATTTTCTAAGGGTAGGTATTCCACAGGGGATGTTACCATAGGAAAAATGTCTCCATGTTCACTTGCCAGAGCAAGCGAGAAAAGGGAAATAATTTGAGATTAGCTGAATAAAGGTGACAAGGTGATATTGATAAGTATTCACAGTGTCAGGAAGGACCATATGCTTTCCCAATGAATGATTTGGATAAAGTCTTATCAGGTTCAACAATGGGTGAGTCTTTCCATTGCTGACATTTTGACAATCCACTCGCTCTTCAGGGTTAACAAATTCATAAGTCATCACTTATGAATGTGATGGCCCTGAAGACAATGAGCAGCTGGCATCAAGAGCTTGAAAAACATTATATCTAGTTAATGAACTTTGAAGAATGATAATATAGAAAATATATAAATTAGGAAACAATAAAAAAATATGTATATAAATATAAAATACAACATGGCACTGGTGGCTATGAAAAAGTTTTACATTCTCACCTATATCCATCATAGTCCACAATCACTAGAATTTCTGGGTAAATAACATACGGAGCCTCTCTCTTTTGCACAGATCTACTCTTTCTTCGACGTGGATTCTGGTTTTGGTCTGGCTCCATGAAAGCTGAAAGATCATTGAATGGCAGTTGGTCAATTCTCATGAATGAGTCTAGGTATTAAAATACATATGGATATAGTTAACTTTGTGGTTTATGCTGATGGAATTAATAAGGGAGGGGCCTCAACTTCTTTTGGCATCTCTCTTTAAGTATAGTACTTGAGGTACAGTCATGAGTGACCTCAATACTTGGTAAATTGTCATTGTGGTAAATGTTATGTATTATGTATTTGTGTTTAAATATGTGTTTGTCATGGGTTTATATTTTACAGTGATATTGTTTTTGTCTGCCATGTTTGCTAGATATGATTGTGTTATGTTCTGGGCTTATGGGTATGCACCCTCTCTTGCTCCAACCATCATGGCGAGCAGATGTGTGCACTGCAGCAGTAGCTATATTCACGGGTTATGTATTGTATTGATGTGAAATATATTGTTGTTAAGGAAATATTTATTGATTTCCAACAAACCCACGTACAAAACAACCATAAACAAAGAATACTATAGGGATGTTCTCTTTTCAAGGCTTTGTACCACTTCAAATCACTGCTAACCAAGGAACAACTTGGCAGTATCATTAAATTACTGTGAGAAAACATTAAATGATCATTAATACTATTCTGTTGGTTCCTTTCAGCATTTTGGAGGCCGATGGCACTGACTATGTAAGGGGGAGTACTATGCCTTCTGCGCTCACTCGACAAAAACTATGTGTATTTGGTTACAGTGACAAGATTATCAAACTCAAGCCAATTCTGACCTGCTCAAAAATAATTGAAATCGGTACACCCGATGGAGGCGGCCCATGCAGATACAGTTTAAGATTTTTTGATTGATTTTTGAATCACATTATTAAGAATCACGAAACATGAGGGTCATTGGATACTTTATTTCCCTGGCAGAGGTCAATGCAAGGGTGCTTCCTTCTCGAAGGGGTCATTTCCTCACCGTAATCGCTGAGCTCGGCGTCTACGTCCGCTGCATTCCTCTTGTACACTATGTGGAGGCCCTCGCTGTGCTCCTTCTCCTCCGCCTCCTCTTCTCTGGGCCCCTCCTCAGCCCCAGCGGCGCCACCCCCCTCGGCCTTCGCCACACCCTTGCCTTCCACCTCCCCCTCGTCCGCCGGCAGGTCGTAGTCGAACCTCCTGCGGCCGAAGGGGAAGCCTCGGGAGCCCACGGCCATCTGCCCCTCCTCGCCCTCCTGGTCCAGGAACATCTCGTCGTCGTCCTCGCGCTTGCCGCCGGGGTGGGCCTTGCCGAAGGCGCGGCCCGCCCTCTCTTCCTTGCCCTCCGCACCCTTGCCCTCGAAGCCCTTCGTCAGCCGCCACCGGACGGTCTTGGGGGCCGGCTTGACCACGAGGTTACTCCCGATCGTCCCGTCCTGCGTTTGGACGAATGAAACAATCGGCGTGAGCGGGAGAACAGAGTCAAAGAGCGGCTCGGATATTTATTTCCCTTTCCGACGGGACAAGCGAACAAAGTGCGAACGTTAAATCGAAAAAGTAAGAAATGTGGAAAGAAAAACTAAAAGTAACTTAAAAGTTCTTTAAATTGAGCTGGAGATCATCGGAGTTCCTCATAAAAATAAAATCAAAGAGTGGTAAATCAGAAGGTTATATCAATTTACCACGCAAGCAAATTATAATTAAGAATGATGCATATTTTGTAAATGGCATTTTAAAACGACTGGTCTTGCAAAAAAATTCAAATATTATCAACTAGATCAATGTCATATTCACAGATAACTCATTTTTTTCTTCACAAGGCTGTTAATTGGCTTGAAATGTCTCAGGATTATTTAAGAAGGCAGGAATTTTACATTACCAGTCACAATTTATAGAGAATTATGCGCCAATGATAAAAAGTTTTAAAGTATTCACCATTTACTCCAAACAGACATCTCTCGCTCCACTCTACAGACAGAAAGGTCAAAATAAAAAGCATAGATTAAGGATATCAGTCCCATCCCACGACCATGGGTACGATTTGGAAGTGACATCGATTTTTCATTAGTATTACTGGTCCCCATTTCAGTGCTTCGTTGAGAATACTTCGAGTACAGTACTACGTCCAACTGATAGATTTTAAACCGTGGACTTCTTGGCGCCTTTCATTAAGAGCAGGCTAATGCCGACGCCGCGTTTCGCTCCACCCTTCCTCCATTCCCTGAACAATTCCTACCTTACCCAATTACCCACCTATCTTAAATGACTTGAATTACGTTCTTTGTCGGTAGCCTCCCACAAATAATCACTTCAAGGGATTTTATCTCCGATTTTGAAAATGGTCTCTGATAATAACAAATTACTTAGAAAGAAACCATAAAGATCTATTGTGGTGGAATACGTACAGCTCGTTTAATGTTTTTTTCACAGTTTTTTATTGGCTCGGCAGGAATATCGTAAATTCCAGAAGCCTCCTTTATCCGTAGGTCCCTTACTGCTGCGTCGAATTTCGTTCTTAAGATTGATTCTCCATATCATTTTTTTCGACTTCATTTTCCTCTTCGATTATTTTCACAAAGATAATATTATGCTCCCCTCATCGATGGGAGTTATATGACGGGAGCAATTGCTCCTGTCATATAACTGTGCCAAATATTCGTCATCACTTTCTCTTCTTTTTCAATTAAAAGTTCTCAATCTTTATGCCTCATGGCATTAAATCTTGCGTTCAGTTCCTTGAAGTGATTTCCCACCATAATGCAGTTCCCTTTCTCTGAACGAGGTGCTTCGTTTATCTTCGCAAAAGGTCTTCATCCACATTTTCAAGCTTTTCTCACTTTGCGATTTATTTGTTGCCCTTCTACATTTTTCGCATTTTCATATTTTCTTCTCTCTTCAATTAGTTCTAAAACTTTTGTGAGCCATGTTTTTTTTCTTCCCAGAACTTCTATTTCTTCTTCCTGTAGTCCCCTTTTAATGCTTTCCCATATCTCTTCGACTGATCGCACAGCAAGGTCCTCTAATCTTGTAACTTTTGATAGGCCAGCTGATGTCGAATCCCTTAAAATTTTTCTACTCGACATATATTCTTAATTTTTTCCTCGGTTTCTTTAATTCATCGTCACTAAGTTGTGGTCACTGTCGATATTGCACCAGCGCAGATTTTGTAGTCCTCCAACTGGTTCCTGAACCTTCGCTTCAATCAAATGTAGTCAGTTTGTTATTTTCTTTAAGCTCCTGCCATCTTCCATGTATACCTTATTCGGTTGTAGTTTTCAATGATGTTTTTGCTGCCATTAACTTTTGTTGATTGCAGAATGCTCTAAGTCTTTCTACCCTCTCAGCCCTATTCCCCAATCCATAGTTTACAGTTATTCTTCAATCTGAAAAGATTAAAATTTATTTTTTATATAACATTTTTTTCGTTCTTGCAGCGGTGTGATGTTTCAAAAACGTCCCAAGAAAAGAAGGTAGATGGGCTAATCTTTATTTTGCGTCCAACGTTGCTCATATGGGGAGATAATGAATTAATGAGCACACAATAAGATTGCTTGGATCTCGTCTTCCACTTCCAGAAACTTGTGTTCCGTAAAAATAACCCTCCACCAAATTACAGCAAAGATCACAAATATGTCAAAGCGGCGGAAGCGCGTGAAACGAAAAGCTAAATAAATACTTCATCTTAAGGGATAATGAATGACGGCACAGGCTGTACTAAGCAAATTAAAAAGGGAAAAGCCAAGAGATCGACCATCCTAATTTATAGGATAAAACATACCTACATACTGGTGAGAAATGAAACGCGTTTTTTATATAGAATTTATGCCTTAATTAGTTTCCAGGACTTGACTAGGTTTTGCTGGAATATTTTACACTCCATTGACTTCCTTGAAGGAGCTTTATGCTGTGTATGTCGTTCAACAGTCACTAAAATTATTTTCAATGAATTGACACAAATTAATACAAGAAATGATGGGTCAAATTCATTTATCTGAAAATTGCAACGGCATGTATGGGGGACAGGTCATATAATGACAGATTCACATTCTAGAATTATTCAACCTTCGAATTCTTCAGAAGTGCCTGTGAAAAGGAAAATTAGCGAAATTGTTATACAACATTTTCAGCACACGCCAGGATTCCTCACGAATTTTCTTACGATTATTTCATGATATAACGGATAATGAAATGTACTCCTTGGAACGCGAAATTGTAAAGTTAGAATGGAAGGTGTATGCTACAAATAACCGATGATAATTCAGAATCTTCATCGTGTGTTTTATCAATAATTGCAGGTTCTTGGATAGTGGTTGCCTCATCTGCATCCCTTTCCCTCCCCCGCCGGGACACTCATATCCATTCTGGCCACATCACAATGCTACACCATGTCCTTTTGAGAGTTTTCATTACTTGAACTTCATTAACCTTAACCAAACTTAATGTAAATAAATGAAACTACTGTGATAAGACTCTCTTCCCCTATTCACTAGTATTCTAGTGATTTAGCCTTCAATAATATATTTTATTCCAATAATTCCAGCTCCAATCTTTTCGGCATTCTTCTAATTTCTTCCATTGACCTAGTTTCTTCTCCCAGCCTACCCTCGTTTGAGGAGATTGACACCGTCGGGATCATCTCGAATAGGTAACCAAGGAGTCACGCGGTGCAAACACGAATGGTTCGCAAATTTGATGCGTTTGAATCGCTCATTTCAATATCATTAATTGCCTTCACTTGAGTTTTTCTCGTACGTCACGACCATAGAGCCTCCTGTTGATATCACTCAAGCGAATGATATTGTATATTAAACGATTCAAACACACTTGCGAACCATTCTTGCTTATATCACGTGACTCCTTGGTTATCTATTCGAGGAAATTCCGATGATTTCAAACACACCCCCTAGGAATTCACTTTCCTTCCTCTACTCCCTTCTTGCCGCCTTCCTCTTTCTCCAAACAAGAATTTCAAAAAGCTGGTCTTTCCCCAAAAAGCAAGTTTAAGAAGCTAATAAAATAACCCATTAACTAAGTTTCCAAGATAAGTAGAATCATTTCAAAGCGATCACGGAAACTATATGAAGAGAAATACTTGTTCCTATGGAGGTTCATTGATCTAACTTCAGGAGTTTGTATCAGCTACAACATTTAGCTTTTTGTAATACTGTGGAAGAAACGGACATGACAAAAATGTCTTTAGCGTAAAATGTACCAGAATCTCGGTCGCAGATTCATCGTAACAGTTAAGTAACGCAAAAATGGTACCTATTAGGAGTAGGAAATTCACGATATCATCGTTGACTACAATGATGATGAAATCGTGCTATTTTTCTTCTGACAGTTGCTGACTCCAAACATTTAAATTAATTCTTGGCTTTAGAAAAGGCGCGAAGATATTAAAGAAAAATAAACTCATGATCAAAAGTCTCCTCATGTTAGGCGCGTGAGATTTAAGTTCAGTAGAGCGAGAAACTGTATTTCACGCATGGTTTATGAGAACCTCGAGGCGGCCGAAAGCTATTCGCAGCTTTTGTCAAGCTGTGGGGCCGATGAATCGTGTTCAAATCCCTGTAAAAAAACCTGCCTTTGAAGATGCGGGCGAAACGAATACAACTTTCTCTGCTGGGAATTAACGAACACCACTCGAAAAAGTGAAAATGAACTGATGGATTACCACGGTATATTTTCCAAATTAGCTCGAATAAAAGTTTTCAGAGGCGAAGCCAATTGAAACTCACCACCAAGAGGGCCCCATTGTGGGGGTCTCGATGAACCAAGAGGGCAGCTTCGTTCTCAAGGTCCTGGTACAGCTCACCGATCTCTCCCTGGAAATGGAAACAATGAAACCATTAAAATGGACCTGAATACCTGAAGCAAGGGAGAAAGGAAGGGTGTGAGTTGATAGTCCCATGTTTTCTATGGGACTAGGGCACCAAACGAAGTATTAGCAAGGCTTAAAGGTCTTTGAGATGCACATAGCAAAAGCCACACAAAACAATGACTGAATACAATAAAAAACTATTGGAACTACAGTTCTATGAGGCGTGTAATTACCGAATTGGAATGCATACAAATACAGAAAAAACTGGAGAGCAATTATACTAGAGCAGTTTTGACGCTGAGGATGAAGGTGAGATGAACTAAGAGAGATTTACAGAATTTGCTTATGGGAAGTAGATATAGCGGCAATTAAGCCGTGACAACGATTAAAAATTTTAGCAATGAGGAGCCTGCTGCCGTAAATGATTGAGTAACGAAGTATTAGTACAGTGACGGAGAGCCACCGAGTGCTCCCACGGGGTTAAGGATGTTGGGTCGACATGTAGATATGTCATAGAATCTATCTATCTAGGTACTCATAGAATTAGCAGTCGTGGACAAAAAGTGACGAAGTGGACCTAAAAAGAATATACATCGGTTATATTAATATAGTAATCGGTAATAGTAATATCACAATCGCAACGAGGCCTTGCTTTGATGAAAAACCAACTGTGTAAATGGAAGAAACTGTTAACACATGGGGGGAGAAAGTAAAGCAAAGCTGTTGCGAGGAAGATCGGAAATGAATTATTTCTAAAACTAACGGGGACTCAAATCATAGGCTTAATTCTACCACACACTCATTCACCCGGACACCATTATTAAATATCCAGCGCTATTATCAACTTTAAGGAATGAGTGTGCTGTAGTTCAACATACGGCAGTTTCAGGGACACAACATGAGGAAATGATGCAAATCCCGAGAATATCACACATCCTTCACTTATGTCACGCATGACAATTTGGAACGGATCTCAGAGGGAAAAAGCTAATTCCATTTTTCTCAGTTAAGTCTACGGACTATTTGTGGAGAATGCGAGTGGCACCGTTGTTACCAAGCAAGAAGGTTGTGAGAAAGATTATGTACCACGCGTAGCGCAGAGGTGGTATAATCTGTTGATAATATTGGCTCATGAAGAGCTAACAGTATAAAGTTGCCTAACCTTTTGACCAACTCAAAATTCAACATATAACTGCCCGAAACGTGCATTTGATTCTGACTGAATACCTTACATTTTCCAGACGCTAAGAGAAAACACACTGGTTCATTACGAAGAGAGAGGAAGTAAAAAAAAAGGAATCGCAAATGATATTGCGGTGGGCTGCCGCAGTTATGCACACGAATGGATGCCCCTCCTTACTACAAATTAGGAGAAAATAACTCAGGTAATGAGGATAAAGAAATAGAAAAGGAAACTTCGGTCATTTTGGTCTCCCTTCCTCCTGAACATAGTTATCCTCATCCGCCCAAGTAAAAAACGAGAAATCAGCATGAATCGATCGTGTCATTTTTTCTCGATCCATGCTATAGGATGTGCTCAGGCAAATCAGCTAGTCGTAAAAGGACGCAGAAGAAATAACTCACACTCTACCGAAGCAGCTGAAAATAATTTTCTTTTGTCTTCCTCCGACCTTTGATAGACATTACGCAAAAAGGAAAAGTGAAAACCGTGCCTCGCACGAGGAGGGACCGTAGAGGCGGCTGTCCTTCGTCCCCAGCAGTAAAAGGCACGGTTTTTATCCTCAACTAATGGGAGACGCCAAAAATCGAAGTGCACTAACGGAAGAACGCGAAGAAACGGGAAAACACTAGTCCCTCTCAATGAATACGACCTGGCGAGAGTTGGGACCTAGTGGGAATATGACCTTATACAGTTGACGAGTCATTGCTGCTTATTCGTACAAATGAAGGTATGAAGAGCATTTTTTAATTTAAAAAAATGCAAAAACCTCCAAAATAGGTTTTTTTGAGGGTGCAAAAAGGGTTCTCGGTGGTTTAGAATGTGAGACCAACTCTATTAAATATTCATGTAAATTCTTATTACAATAATTACCTTGATTCGTATTACTAGTGAAGATAGTGTACATGAACCAACATAGTTTCACGCAGTGCGCATAGAGAGAAAATGAGAACAAGAGGGTTGATATCTCGCTGGTTGCCTCAATTTCACATCAGCTCTCCGTGAAGTGGACCGATACCATTGCTAAATCTATGCTGTATCTAAATAACTCTGAGTTATCATTTTATAGTTTTCATTAATACAACTGGATATTTAAACCAATTTGCCTCCAGATATTGACTGCCACGTTCTCTCAGGTTATTAAGGAAATGATTGCAGTCACATGCCAATGTAAAATAGTTCTCGAGAATAATACGATTCATTTAGACTGAAAGTCTAATTTCCTCAGAGATCCTGAAATCAGTTCGGTCGGCTCATCCCAAACGTGCTGCCTCTACAGTCTGGCATGCGAATAACAAAGATTAGCAATATTGTCCCTATAGTCTCTCAATATTCCATTAATAGAACATGCGTATATGTTCCATCAAAGGGGTCCAGATAAAAATTCTGGTGATAAAAATACTCCCCCTTCCCATGTGAACTTTCTCCACTGGTAGGCATTCTATATTCTTTTACATGCCCCAAAATCGTATCGTAATTTGCACTTCCTTAAAGGACGTTTAAACCCTTGTGATTTTCCAAATTTTGAAGGTAAAAATCTTTTGAAGGAAAACTAAAAAAATACCTACGCTCATTAGGCATGGGTGCGATCACAACATTCTACCAACAGCAGAACAAGAGCAAGGCATATTAAAAAAAGAATGTTTATGAGTATAAAGCCGTTAAATTAGATATAATAGCGAGAGATACAAATATGCAAATTAATGTCATATGGAAACAAGTAGGTGAAAACATCGAGAAGAAAAGTTAAATCTGAATTACTGTTCCATGAAGGATTATCAAGTACTAATGATTTTTCCTCGACGTGGGAGAGCAACATCATATCACAGCGCTGTATGGTTGGTTAAAGAACGGATTTTGAGAAATTCATCATTTTGGCTAAATAATGAGCCTTCTCGGAGATGCGGAGGAGGGAATTATGTGAGATAGGATTCCTGCCGGCTGCCACGAAAATTTTCTTTAGCCTAACCGATAATTTGTTTCATTAATGCTCTGTAAAGCGAGACCCGAAATTTTCCAGGTGAGGATGGGCAAAAGAAGAGAAATTATTGCACAAGCGGGCAGGAGTCATCTTCAGCTGAACCTTTGGGTAACCTTTTGCGAGGAAAAATTTTCAGCATTCAAATGCAATTTTTTTTCAGGGCACGAAGTTGCCCACTTTCTTTGCTTGAGTTTTTTTTATCTCTGATAAAGAAACACAATTCTGGTTAAATGGCAATGGTATCGATACGGAAGTGATATTTGACGAACGGAGTGAATCAGGTTTTTGGTTAGTTTCTATTTTTTTGCTCTATTCCAAGAGTTCCTTCCGTACAAGAGCGAGTAGGGAAATGTGAATTATCTTGGTTGCGGTGTGTATTATTTTCAGCGCCTCCTCCTCCTGTGCTGCAGTCGATACAAGTGCCACGACTCTTCGAAATCTCCGCAACTTTTGCCTGAACGACTGAGAAGTCAATGTCCGAATGCTATTGCTTTTCAACACCCGGGCTGCATTTACATGAAACGTTTCGCAAAAGCTGGAAATTCATAATGTACGTTACATATCACATAATCTAGGCAATAATTCACACGGAACAATATGTCTAGGTTTTGAAACTACAGATGGCTTTGTCACTTCGGGCATTTAATATCACATGAAAAAGACTGAATGCCTCATGTTTATGATCGCGTGCAAGATTGCCAGCGGTTTCAGGTGAAAAAGGGCATTCTCTTTCAGTTTTGGAATGCGTTCTATCGCACGCGCAACATCTTTATAGTCTTTCTCAGCTGAACTCAAGGCAGAAAAATTTCGCAATCTGTGCGGTAGCTGAGGGCTAAAGAACCTTATTTGCGCCTGACATGGATATACGGAGGCTAAAATTATATTGTTATTGACCATTGCTTTGAAATTTATACGATAGTTTAAGAGTACATGTAGGGCAAGTTTTTATCTTTTTCCGATCTCACGAGAGAGATGAATTCTCCATCGAGTGCGATTTCAATCTTATAGCCATAAGTTGGACCTGAATCAAAGCTCATATGAACGATAATATAAACCCGACGTTCACCCAAGCTGAGGGTTTTTAGGAAGAGAAAAAGTGATGCATGCTAAGAGATGACGGTACAAATTCCAACAGGTATAATTACGAAAACAATCGATAAATGAATCACGTGGAATAAATGTACTACTCGCATACACAAAATCATCATGACATATTCTCCGGAACTGAGATAGCTATTGCCTATAGATATTTGATGAGATACCATTGCAGGATCAAATCATAAATACTATAAGTTGGGAAAGCATTTTACGACTGTTGAAGTCCGTTTTTGCATATCATTAGGATAGTCGTGAGCATCTTGAATATGTACAGAGATATATAGATCCCTCAGATTTCACAAGGACTTCTCAAAAACGATTTTAAAAGTATAATTACTGCAGTGGTCTTCAAGCCTGAGACTTTTTGTTCGGCGTCGAGCGTATAGGTCGCCAGTTTTATCCGGCTACATAAGAAATAAAAACGGTATGCGGGCAGTATGGCCTCGAGGCAACGATACTCTTATTTAAATATCAACACGCAATTCCGATTTGAGATCTGACACGAAACAAATCTATCGTGAAGCCGGATTTCATTTTAATTGGCTTAATCTTTACGCATCTGGATGCAATTTTCAAAGTAATCCAATTGAGTTGGTAATATGGAATAGCATAACCAAATGGAAAGCCATCGAAAAATACGAACTGTCCATGTCCTCGTTTGCTGAAACTCCTCACGTTTCCTTCAAGTCACAAAGAGCCGGAAGTATCATTATTCACGTGCAGAGCCTAAACTTCAAGGGCGACGCGATCACGTTCCATTCGGGCATTATGAGCACCTTGATTCGCATACTCCCGTTATTTAAGGGTATAATTATCACGGAAGTGATTTTTTTTACTATGTAATTGGTTTTAGTAGGAAAACACGTAGGAAACCACTGTTGATATAAGACTGATACTTTAGCGCGAGCACCAACCGAGAATCAACAGGACAAAGGATTTCCATCCTTGAGAGAACAACAGTCCGCGGAATTTTCACCAACGAATGCATGACATCCACTTCAATAACTATAACATTACTTTTGAGAGAGTGAAGCTAATTAAGGTTCCCCGAAACGATAAACGTGCGTGAAGTAGTAAGATTATTTTGAATAAACTGATTTCGCAGAGCTGGGCTCTACTTTTCTGTGAACATTTTCAATTATACGATTAAGGATATCCACAGAAGAGTATTAGACAGACACTTACTTGATGAATGACATTCTATCGACAGATTTCTCGTGAATTTCTTTCTTCACGTTGTCGTTTTGGCTATCGACGATTATCGTAGGCGATTGCAGCGTTGAGGTCGGTAACTCGTCCGCCCCACAACCTAAATTTCGCGGATTTGATTCCCAAATAGGCAAGAATGTTGTGTTTGCCTAAAGATTTAGCTCAGGATTAAGCTGGTCCGAATCCCGCCTCAGGTATAGGTGCTGTGTTTGTCTTTGGGTACGTTTAGGATTAAGATAGATTTAGAAGCCTTAGTAATTGGCAGCACATTATAACTTATTCTAATTCTATGAATGATGTGTCTTATTATAAAAAAATAAGAGGTGCCCGATAGTGGGCCTTTGAAATGCGTGTAATCAAGTTATCGTCAATTAATATTACGTTTGGGAAAGCAAAAAATACGCCATTCCTTCGAAATTTGTTCAGTTCTTCAAATCACCAATCTTCATTAATAGAGCGAGTCTTTGGAATGGTTATTGTGAGTAGTGCGCTTTAAGTTTAGGGAGCATCCATATTTCACGAAACGCTAATTTTCCGCTTTTTTCACACTCCCTTCCCCATAATGCTCCATAAAATTATCTAAGATCCCTCGCTAATCTACATCTAATGCCGATGCAAATCTCTTTTTTATTAATAATAAAAAAATACATAATATAAAAGTACATTTATATTTCTCCTTACTATTATCTATTACAAATCATTATTTGTAAAGTTACTATTCTTTGAACAACTAATGAATTTATGATGTACATATCTTTCTTACAACGCAAGAAAGATTTGTACATTAGGTTTGTAAATTAGGTTTGATCAGAGAACTAGATAGTGTGCAGCGTAGAGCAGCTAGGTTCGTTAAAAGGTGTTACGATAGGTTGAGTAGTGTATCAGAATTAATACAAGAATTAGGGTGGGAATCATTATCAGAGCGTAGGTTAAAGTACAGATTAAATCTATTAGAGAAATTTCATTCGGATAGCTTTACTGAAGATGTTAGACACATATTAAAAACACCAGCGTATTATGCTAGATTCGACCAGATAAATAAGATTAGAGAGATAGATTGTCGTACTGATAGATTCAAAATGTCATTTTTCCCCCGTACTATAAGAGAACAGAATAGGCAGCATAGCAAAGAGATAGGTAGGGGAAATATTTTAGAGTAGTCTGTAGTGCATGATTGATGTATTAATCCCTTAAATACTATAGATACTAATAATCTAGTTGCATGAGGCCTTATAGTTGCTTGTTTGCATGTCACTGGTGCATGCTTGGTGATCTTCACCCCCTGACACACACTCTCGCGGTGGCTTGCTGGGTATCGCGTAGATGTAGATGTAAAAAAGGGTCCCCCAATCTCTCGCTAGTGCATCGCCATATTGGCCCCCTCCATTTAGCGTTACGCAACATATAGGCAACATGTACGGCCCTAAGTTCATGATATTGATACTGATAGAGGGATCGTGCTCTTACCCCTATACTGCTGGATATCACTGCAATTACGAGATTAAGAGAGGTTTGATTCCACAAACGTGCTTGAAACTGGTCCTGAAAAAATTGAATTATATATTGCTCAGAAGTAAAGCATACACCATTACTTCAGATAAATTCGTACGTGGGTCCCACAGAGTGGGTAGAATAAATGGGACCTGCAGAAAAGGGTAGACGAGTCGCGGGCCGTGCTATTCGCCGAAGGAGCTCAACGGCTCACGCCCTGGTGTTAAGACGCGACGGATGAGAAAGGGGCGCACTTCGACCAACGCAATCCCCTCACACCGGCTGCAGTGCACAATCAAGTAAGGCACTACACTAGCCTTTCATTGCGAAAACGAAACAGGTTTCTCTAATGCGTCGGGTAATGAATCTCCTGCAAACTGCAGCGAGAACCAGAAGCCTCTGGTTCTCGCTGCAGTTTAAAAAGGAACATACTCCTGTAATGCCAATGTGCTTCACCATGACTCGCGAAGCCACATTATTTTTGGAACGAGGAAGTATTATTTTCCCTGACAATCAGATCTAATTTCTCCGTAAAGTATTTGCGTCGCTTATACAATCTAACGGTTATTGACGAGGCTTTTAGATTGCCCAATACATTTTTGGTGATTATTTTCGAGAATGTAATTTACAGAGGAAGAATGGGTAAACTTATGATCAGATTTCAAGAAGACACAAATTACTTTATGGTATCATCTCGAGTGGTGAATATAAGAGTTCATTCAGGCTCACAACCGATAATAGAGTTACAGAACATTTGAGGGATGTATTCCCATTGGGTTAGAATATAACCTAAATTCAGATAGTTTCTTTCGTGTTTAATTTTGAGAGTCAGTGGAATAAAAAGAAAACCATCAAAATCACCTCCACTAGATAACGTACGATAAGATTTAAATTATTTGCGTGGAGTCAAAAAGTTGACCCAGCCACACTTAGCCATTTGTGTTACCATCTATAGAGCTCTATAATCTCCTGAACCATATTACAGTCTTTCAAAGAGAAAGAAAATAGAAAAACTACATTGCTACAATCATGAGGTTCCACCAAGTAAAGCCTGAGGACTTCCTTTTTATTTCAAAGAGAAAATAAAGAAAATCAGATGACCGTTAGCAGCTATATGAAAAACAGACCCTGCCAAGACTGAGGCAAGACTGCCACGGAACCGTCTCGGGAAATGCTCACCTCTTCAGGCAGGTTTGAGTCGTTCTTGAGACAGCGACTATGAAAATTGTTTCGCTGGAATTCTCACCCCTGATGCAGGAAAAATTATTCACATAATTTAAATATGCAACTATGACTTTAATTTTTCTATTTGGGACAAATTTTTGGATTAGACAATGTTTTAAAAAGTTCCTTAATAAACAACAAATAGTGCTTTTCAGAAATGCGAGTTTGAACATCTTTGCCCTTGATTTATCTCGCAAGTTTTGGCACAAGCTTATTGCCGTAAATTTCGTAGTTTTCATAATGTTGAAAAAAATCGATAATTTCCGGGTGCGCGATGTTAAATGTTACATTACGGTGCCTATATTTTTGTATTTATTATAAAGTACAAAATATGGGAACCTTTAAAACGTTGTACATTGCACTACTGAAGCATGTACGTACACCCCGGTATGCATTTTGAAAGTACAGCGGCACATCATTTTGACGCCTATAGTAGTCTTGAAACATGTATACAGAAGAAAGTGCAACGTTAATTCAGTTGACATTGTTAACCACGAAGAAAAAGATTCCTTCACCATCTCATTTTCTGCGAACGAACTTCCCCGCTCTTCCGCAATAACCTGAGATTGAAATTGTTGGGCATGAATACGGAATCGTTTTCGTTAACGTCAAAGGCACCGACGAAGTGTGCACTCTTAAAAAGCATAGTACAAATCTTTCTCATTCTCACGCGATGGCAATAAGACTAACATATAAAGGAAAATGGAACCCACTCAGTGCTCCATCATCCCGAACGCAAGGCCGACTGCGCTCATCGGAATGCCTTATTTTTTGTAGCTCTTTCAGGAAGTCTGGAGCGGCAACGATGAACAACATTGCAACCCACGGCAAAACCTCGTGGTCGCATTAATGGGGAACCTGGAAGAGGTGCGACTATGGCAATGAATGCTTGATCAGTCGCAGAATCACACCCGTAATTGAGGATAAATCACTCGAATTATCTCCCGATTTCAGCATAAATCCAAAGAAGATTATTATGGATAAGCAATATTTGAGGAAGGCGGGAAAGATATTTCATCTCTTTCTCGCCTGTACGCGTAAGTAAAAAGTGAAACCCTCCATCGACCTGCATATATTCATGCACTCATAAATAAGTCACAAAAGTAATAAGGACGAGGATAATGTTGAATCTTGAACATCTCCTCCGTAACTTTTCCCATCAATAAAACTTTGAATCTTCTCTCGCATACTTCACATGTCTGTCTAAAGTTGAGGTTACCCATCAAATTCCTCATCCTCTTCATGAATTTTAATTTGATCAGTTTATATCGTAACTGAGAAATTTCCCACGTGAAACAAAAGGCTAAAAAATCCTGGGAAATACACCGAATGACGCACTTTTGGAAACAGGCAGATAGCACGAGCCTCGTTCTGTCGGTGTTTCAGATTCAAGCAAAAAAGAAGAATTTGAGTCGATTTCCAGTGCTGCCATTATATCTCATGCTTTCAATAGCAATTGATTCTACGTGAATTTAGAAGGACAAATAAGCTTCTCCTAATTAAGTAAGTTAGCCAAAGTTAAGCTCATCAATTCTCGAATGAAATTGCTGTTATAAGCGAGTTACAAAGAAATTTAGAAAATGTCATTTTTAAAACGTTAGAGAACAAAGTTGAAATAGCTAATTTTTAAAGGAACCATTTGGTTACTATTCACTATTCCAAAGCAAATGAAGTGCCGATTAATTACCACACTCTAGAAATATTTTCAACTTTATGCTTGATTTAGTCTTCTCGCATTTTTAGATACGGATTTTTTAATGTAGATGCATTTCCCTAGAAAAATTAAATACAAAATCCTTTTGCCAAATGAAATGACAGTTAAAAACACAAAATGACACCAATTAGAAGTATATTTCAAGCTGATGATGAATGGTACCAACAAGTTGCCCTTTAACGAGATTCAATTCTTTAGCTCTTGCTCAGGAACGCGTGAAATGACAAAGGGCCAAAATAAGAAGCCCGGTAACGAAAAATTTACCGACATTAAGAGAGACCCCATTATTTTAAGGGCGATTGGATTGTAACCTTTACCCTCCGGATAATTTAGGCATCCAGGAGAAGGGATATTTCAATTGATGAGTTTTTCCACCCCGGGCCGAGCGAAGGGCCCTCTCTCTTTTCTCCCACGACGACCGCCTCGACAATCCACAAAAGCAGCGGACTCGGTTCCTACCTGCCCCTCTGATCTTTAAAGAAGATGAGCCAATGAATTCTTGGCATTTGGAGCAAATGGAACGGTTATGACAAGAAGTGAGCGGGGAGAAGTGCGTGTCGTGTTTTCCCATCACTCGTCAACCCAAACTCATGATTCTCCGGGCGCACGATTGATTTCCCGACCTTTTCCTCTCTCCCAACCTGGCGCCTGCATCAACCTTTACACACACTCTCTCCCTCTCTTTCTTTGGCGCATCCCTCAACACCTTTTGATGGAGTGCGACCCTCGAGAAGTCCACTTACCCGGTCTTATATCCTTTCCTTCAGTTTCTCCTCTTCATTCCTTTGCTGCAAAACGTTTTGAGAGAATAAATATCACAATCGTTTGGAAACATCTTGGTGTGGGGCCACGATATGCTCATTTCTGTCGCTTGACAAACTAAATGCATAGACCACAGTGGCCATAAATAAATTTTTACTAGCACCCATTGTCCATGTCAATCACATAGAGACTGCATTACAATTTTGCTTGTGTTAGCATGCGAAGCCCATCGCAAAACATCAGGCTAGTCACTACTTACGAAATATACATATATTAAGAACTGAAAATATTGTCCTTCTTATTTTTAAGCGAAAGTACCAAAGATATTTCTGATGGCGAATTCAGGGTCCTTCAAAATCCATTCCTAAATCCCAATCAATATTGCAGGTCTGTTTGTTCTTCGGGTTCAACGAATTTGAACACTTCTAACACACCACATTTTGCACCACTATTTATTGATGATGTTTCTTCTTCCATAGCCTTCTCCCTTTCGTTGGTTTTCCTTCATTGAATCATTACCAACACAGGCCATCATGAGGCTGTTTAGGACATTGGGTATCACAGAAAGAGTCCTGTAAAACTATCGAAAATAACCAGAAACTGCCTTATAACTATGCCATTATACCCTCCATACCATTTCATAGCCTTGTAATAGACCTAAAATGCAGGTGAAAGTCTGTGCTTAAGTTAAGGCTTGACTCATAACGATACTTGAGGATGAGATCAATTATTCCCTGAAAACATCAACAAATCATCTAATCTACATCATTAAATCTCATCGAGTAGACATTTAAAGGCATTCAACGACGATTTCCTTTAGCGATCGGTTAGGAAATTTAATATTGTTCCCAGGATTAATATTTTATTACTTATTACCTACTAGAAGAACCAAAATCTCAATTATAACAAGATAAAAAATATTAGAACCATGACCTTTTCAACATTGTTTATAGTGAACATTTGATGACGAATGAAGTGAATGAATGAACTAATGAAATCTGCAGTGATAATATATACTGCAGTTCCTGCAAATCCTTCGCGATTAGTTAAGAAAAATTAACTTATTTTAGCGGATAGGTTCTTGCTAAATAGGAGATGAAGAGCATCTTAACCAATGTCACAAGAGCAATCTTAAATTGTTCCTAAAGCGGGAATTAAGCATTAAATTTATGGTAACGGGTTAAGTAAAGACATGGTAAAATGGAACAAAAAATCAATAACATTGCAGAATGACAAAGGCGTAATTGTGCGCAATAGAGTGATGTAGACTGCGGGGAATATATTTGACTAGTTACATTACAACACGCCAAATAAATTACTGCTAATGTTATTATGACATAAAATAAGAAATTAAATATAGACGGCGACACAAAAAATGGATGATAGGAAATATGTAGGTATTTACTATGCAAGAGGTTTGATGGGACATATAGACATTGGACAATTTATTGGACAAGGTGTTTATTGAGAACACGGAAGTAATATTTTGCACCTTGCGAGCACTTTGAGTCTCCAACCCGGTTCTTTCGTGCAATGTCTGGGCAAAAGATCGCGGATTTCGCAGCGCGGCCGTCTGCTGTGGTCCCGCTCACGAGGAAAACACAATCCGAGTCGTCGGCCGCCGCTGATGAAGAGGATCAGGGGGGAGGGAAAGGGGTGGGAGAGACAGCAGGGGGGAGGGGTTTTTGTAGACGACTGAGCGTAATCACGTGACGCCAGGTGAAAGTGCTTTTGCCGACTACGTCACGCGCGTTTGTGCATGACCCCCTTTTACCTCCTCCTCGCGTGGGAAAAAAGGTTATCCCGCCCCCACTGCGACCCGCCTCTCCCGTCCCGGCTCCCATGGGAAGCCACCCTCCCGCCCCCCTCATCCTAGGATCCCACCTCTTCCCCCCTATCGTCACACCAACCAACCCCCACCCTCCCCACACCACCTCCGCCTTCCCTTTCACTGTCCATCCCCCTCCCCCCCCTACACTCCCTTCCCTCAGAGCTCCTCGTACACGCGAGTCGATCCCCACCCCTGTAAACCCCCCCGCCGCTCCTCCCGCGGGGACTCCCACGTTCAACCCTCCCTCCACCCTTTCTCTCCCTCGCACCGACGGCTCCTGTCCCGTCGCGTTAGGAGAAAAAAGAGAAACAAAAAAAACCACGATCGAGAGGAGTAACGAATTCTAAAAGGGAAAAAAATCGAGCAGAGAGCGCGGGTGGGATGGGGCGCCCGCTCACGCTCGCTGGTCAGCGGAATGTCGACTCTGACGAGTGGGTTATCGCATCGGTTCGAGAGCAAAAGGGTGTATGCCACGGTTTCAAGGGGAAAGGAAGAAAGGAAGATATTTATTTACAATATCATCACTGTGTTGCGGAAGCTGAGGGGATAGAACGTTAGGATGAGGACCAGAATTTCCTAATTTTTCTTCTCCAAATTTAACCTTTTCAGACAACTTCAAACGAAATCAGCTCAGAATATTAAAATATCGCAGTATTGGTGGCCCAGGGAAAGGAATCGGATCCCCCACCTAAGAGTGAGAACTCTGAAAGCCTACTTAGCACGAAATGAACCTTCACAAACAAACCTGACTGAAATTGCATTTTTTTCGGGACGACCAAGCGCGGACTCGGTACTACACCAATCTCAGAAGTATCATACAGATAAATGAAAATGGATTCAGAAGTAGATACATGAAGAATTAGGTTGGCAATGTAAGCATTCGAGAAGAAAAAAGAATTTATGACTATATTTCATAGTAGAGACACAACAAAATGAGCACTCTAAACTCTAATTATGGAGGCAAAAGGAATTGGTCCGAAAAATCATAAACACATGACTAAAGGGGTTGGAGAATGTTTTGAGAAATAAAGGAATGCTGAGGAATTGTATCGAGGGGAGGGGTGCTGGGCAAACGCGGAATAAGGAGGGAAGGAACCGATACTGCGAATGAAACTTTTTAGACCTTTGCCCTTCAATGAAAAGTGAGCATGGGGAGCAAGCTCTGTATAAGCACGAGGAATCTTATGTCACAAACGTAATTTGTTGATAATAATCATTAAAACATTACCCTTTTCCGTTTTCGAAGCGCAATAGTATTTTTATAAGATTTTTATGATTATATAAGTGTTTCTTCAAGAAACATTTTAATTTATGTGAAGGCATACATTAGTCAATACTGTAATTTTTATTAATTTCAGTTGCAAGATAAGGGCTTTTGGCGGCGATTCACAAAAAAAGAATTACATAAATAAAAAGTAATTTAAAGTCCGATTTGATGTCTCAGATCTATACGCAGCGTAATCAGGATTAGCCTGGCACAAACGAGCGGGTTGCGAAGAGTCACTCGGCTGACACATGTCCATACCATAACTGTGATTTCTGCTGATACTGATTATATAAGTACTATTCACACAGCTACTTGGGGCGAAATAACAATATTTTCTCTCTTTTTTTTAAATGGTCACTTAAATTTTACTAATTGTAAGTCAGCGGTAACGTGTGAAATAAGTCATTCAGATGCTGTTGTTTTCTTCATTTTTGTAAAGTAAGAAACGTGTCGGTTTTTCATCGGTTCCTCTCAAGGATCTCATAATTTGCATCTACTAATTATCATCGTCTAATAATAATCATCTTCAAGGAGTAAAGACTTTTAGTGATCAGAAATCTGATACAAATATAGAAAGAAACATAAAAATAATAGTTCAATGTTCCCATAATAAGAAAACGGAACACTCTGAAATACGGTTAATCATGAATTTGAGCAATTAAATTATCAATCGCTTTTCTCTGGGTGAATTGCACAAATGCAAATCGTAACTGGACAACGGATGGATAAGGAATTAGAATCATTAACTTCTGAACACGGAAGGGGACTTGTATTGCTCATCGTATTTTGCTGTTGCGCTTTCAGGTATTTGCAATTTTTAGACCAATTTAAGAAAATAACTGATTTAAACTGATTATATCAGGAACGAAAGCTTTACATTACTTACGCAAGCAAAAATGGAATACACTGTTATCTTGAACTCAAGAAACGTAGAGAAATTTTAGTTTTTGTACAGCTCAATCCCAAAGTAATTACCTGTAATTTACTTTCCATCCAAGGGATATTAGAATAAAGAAACGCAATGGGATTTAATTTGTTCACATAACTGTCATTTTTGTTGCAGACAACCTAAAAGAACATAGACGTCATGTTATAAAAGAAGAGCATCGTAGAACGGCTGAAATATAACGCCGTCAGTTTCTGAAAGATTTTTTTTAGTAGATTGCACTCCATAGCTCTCCTCTCAGAAGTCCACTCGCGGCTAGCGGATTAATAACGCCTCCGGCACTTAACCTCGATCGCTGCGGACTAAACGCCGGGTAAAGGCCAAAGCTGAGCGTGCGCTCAATGGTGTCAACTCAGTACCGTCACGAGTTCTGCAACGTTGACAAAGAGAGCAGACTGAGAATTAAAAGTGTTTACAGTCGTGATCGAGAGACAGAAGAGAGCTTGCTGCTTTGGATCGGAAAAAGACACCCACCCTAAAAAGGTTTCATACAACCCATTTCATCCAAAAGAACTGGACAACAATGCGGGGAACTGACCATTATGGGTATTCTGTCATTTTGTCAAGCATGATTAATCTGTTTCAGTGACTTAAAATCATCACACCAGAATGCCTCTCTCAGACCACATTTAGATCCCTCCAAATACGTCATCACATCTTCCTCATCCCAAATGGAAGATTTTTCGGTTACCAATCACGTCCACATGGGGTGTAAACAAAAGTAAAGACTAACTCAAGACTTGTCAACAAGGCATGAATTTCAGATACCTATTTTCACAGATCTTCAGAAACATCAATTTCAGACACCTATTATTAGAATCGATATAATGATAATATTAGCATATGAACCATTAAAACCAATGTTTTATGTGATTTGTAATAAGAATAGCCTAGGTACATGATGTTAACTTTTTATTACACAGAATCTCAGGCAGAGAAAGAAATTGGCGACAGGTGAGGCATGACTGCCAAGTACGGAAACGTGCTAAGGCGTATAGTATTAACCGTTTGGAGGAGGAAGGAGAATTTAAAAAAATCTCACCGCGAATGAAAAATAGCATTAATGACAAAGGAATCTATCGTGAACAAACCTCCGCTACAAACATTAAGGCATTCTTCAGCCTATTGCCAAACCGGGAAATGTGTAATATCTAATCGACGAGCTCGTAGTATTTGTGAAGAGGATATTTAAGAAGCATCATTACAGACTTGAAATGCCAATCTTCCATCGTTGGTCACCACCAAGAATGTTCACAAAGCCTCGCTGTTGCCAAAATACAGTCATTAATCGGCGGGCGAAGTTAATCCCACAGTTTCACAAAACACGAAACTTTCTTCTTTGGGGCAGTGACCCACATTTGCAGTGCATCTGTACATTCTGGTGGGCACCTTTGTTTGGTGAAAATGTGTTCGATGGAGGAGTGTCGAAACAAAGTTTAGCTGCTACAAACCTAAGTAAAAAACGAACACAGCGAAAAATGGCTAAGACGGCGAATGAACTGAATGGAGGGCGTTTCGACTTCAGGGAATATTTAGAGACTGAAGTACCTTACGGATGAGCACGCCAGTCGCGGAGATTTCTAAGTGAAACACTTTTTTGCCGCGCATTGAGAATTAGAGTAATGTTTTAGGATTCGCAGTTGGAAAAAAATGTTGGGAAACTCTTTATCAGAGTCAATAGATCAACAGAAATTGTGACAGTAATGCAACAATGCGTTGCAGAAGCAATCAAATTTGAATATATAAGAAGCATGACGCGACTCATCCAATGAAGATGAAATAATTTTCCAATTGTTTTTGGGGATAGCAATCGCTCCCTATGACCAATTTTGTGAGCAGCAGGAAGAGATCAAGATTTAGGTTTGAAGCATTACTCATCAAGCATTTAGAGCGAAAGGCGAACGTTCTTTTGTCTTGTTTCCCAACGCCTGACCTGGCTCTTGAGGGCGATTCCCTTCACCACACAAATAGTCACATTTTCGGTATCGGAAATGTAAAAAAATACACAATGTACGGTCCACTGGAGAAATTTATTGAGTACGACCCGGGTTTCGTTACGTAATAACATCATAAGGTGCTTGACGTTTGACATAATAACATCATCAGGTCTACTGATGGTGTAATTATGTCAAACAATATCAACGAATCAGTAGACCTCCTGATGATGTTATTATGCAGCGAAACCCGCGTTGTACTCAATACATTTCTCTAGTGGACCGTAAAAGTGAAATAATTGGTCAAGCTAATCGTAAACTGGGTTTCATTAAAAGAGTATTGGGTAAATGTGACGATCATGTACGAGAAATCAGCTACTTTTCCCTTGTTAGACCTCATTTGGAATATGCTGCCAGTGTATGGGATCCCTACGAAATCGGTCTAAGTAATGAACTTGAACGTGTGTAGCGAAGATCGGCAAGATTTATAAAGGGACGATACGATAATTATATTAGCGTAACCAGTCTATTAAATGAATTGAAATGGGAATCATTGTCAGATCGCAGGTTGAAATTTAGACTTAATCTCTTAAACAAATTCCAAGGCAATATTTTCAGTGATGATGTTAAAAATATTTTACGAACCCCAACTTACTATGGCAGACTGGACCATAATCATAAAATTAGAGAAATTGATTGCCGAACTGACCGATTCAAAATGTCCTTTTTCCCTCGCACAATTAGAGATACGAATAACGGTAAATATGTCCTATCGGAGAGTAGCAATGAATAGCATTGGTAGCTGCATGTTGGTATGAGTACTTAAAGCTAACCCTACTAACAGAATGTTTTTGCATGTTTGCTTTGCAATTTCTATCTTTTTTAAATAGTTTAGTTCTGACTACTATATTAATACTATTCCTTTTTTATGCATGATACGTAGTGCATGTTTGGTGAGCAATCACCCCCTGCCACACACCCTTGTGGTGGCTTGCAGGGTATTATGTAGATGTAGATGTAAAGGGTATATTTTTTAACATTTCCGACATGGAGAGGTTCCACATAGTTCAACCTGAAACCATAAGTCACTTTTTCGATGTCTTTGTAGTCGAAAAAGTAATGACGCTTCCAATCATTACTATCGCTAATATTTTAGTTCAATAAAATAATAATTTATTGTGAAGGATTCCCCAGGTACGGCTATGATAAATGACGACAATGCGCTTGGAAACATGCGCGTTAGTGCTCGACGTATGATTCTTCGCGCACTCATAAGTGACGGAGAGAAAAGCAAGCGAACGACGCGAAAAAGGGTGTGCCTGGAACAACAAGTGATGTAATACCAAAGTGAGTCCAAACATCAAGCGCCAATTTCCGCCGAGTGTTTTGAACAATTGAAAGGAGGAATAGTACGTGGCTTCAAACCACCACAACGTCACCGCACCAACATCAACCCCACCACCATCCCATCAACTTCAGGTCAAGTTGGAAAAGAGGAACTCCCTTCTTGTGGGAGTCCCTGTGTTTAGAAGTCTTAACGTTCATCACTACATTTGAAGATCTCGTCCGGCATAATATCGTATATTTGACAGTGTATATGCCGTTGGCAAATCTTCTCTTCGTCCTGACTCTTCCAAAAAAAACTTGGCCAAATTAACTTTCTCACCTCAATGATGCATAGTAATATCTTTCACATCATATTTTAAAGGGTACACTGGACTCATTGATTGATGGGAGAAATGATAATTTTCACTTTCTTTGGACTTGATTATTCAAAATATGATTCATATATAATTGCTGCTGTCAAAATAAATATCTCCGTCAAAAAATTTCCGCGGCCCACATAGAGGAACAACATCGCAGACGCAACGAATGTTACGTTAAGGAAGGCTTCTTGGGAGTTCGCCGCGCTGAGGGAGTGAATGAAGTTATCTAGCGATCGCAGGCTGCCTCGCGGAGGGGAGGAAATTAGGACGGTTTCAAAATCCGCGATTCAGTCGCAACGGAGAAAAATAAAAGAAACGGCATTTCCAATTCATTTTGAATAATACCCCTGCCAATCTAATCCCCTGGACGATCTGATCGAGATCCCGAAATCCTCGAGGGGCGGTGGCGTCTCCCGACCGGGGGGAGGAGGCCGTTTCGCAAGCGGGTTCGCAGGCCTGCCATTAACCCGGCAGCCAGGGACTGCCGTGCTCCCGGCGAGGGCGCACGAACACCTCTCGAAAGAACGAGCCCCCACTCCCTCCCTCCTTCTCAAAATGACTTCCCAAGCCGACTCCTCGATAAGGACCGTGACACTAATATTCCTCATCCCACCGCAGCGATTCACGAGCGAGGGGCACAGTTTTGCAGAGAGATTTTCGCGGGAAGGCAGAGGTCAGGAGAGGTAGAACGAGTCGGGGGGGAGGAAAGGAGAAATACTTCTGCTCAACTAAAGGTATACCTAGCCTTACGCCACATAGCTTCAGATTAGCTCCAGAAGACACTACTTTCTTCTTTTGTGGATCCAGCAACTCATTTTAACCGTTAATATGGTAATAGACTTGGGTTAAAAGGCACTCCAATGACTATTACAATGAAAGCCACCTCATGGGTACATTACCGATTATATTTACTGCAAGTCAAAAAAATTCATCTGCAAAACAAAGCAGCTTCACGTGGAACTCTGCTTCTAAATTCAAACTTTCATGATGTGAAAAGACCCAAAACTAATCTTAGACGAATACTTTTGGTTGTATTACGTCTAACCCAAGCTCTTGGTCCTATGAAAAACAATCATATCTGAGGCGAGTTTCAAACCGACCTTTGTGTTCCTAGGCCAGCGGATTAACGACCTGGCTACTACGGCTGGCACCGCTATATATACTGAAGTATGCTTTAATGTATGCATGCAGCGTGTGCGTAAGGTATAAAAAAGCCTGATTTCTAAATTAAAATAAAATGGAAACTTTAAAGTCACCTATCAAATCTCCTGCAAGAAATTAAAAACGGATTGGTTAACTGAAGATATTAGAGCTATGCGTATTGAGAACCCCTGCGTATTATGCTATATTTGATCAGATAAACAAGGTTAGAGGGGTTGATTGTCTTACCGATGGATTAAAAATGTAATTTTTCCCACGTGCCGTAAGGTAACATAATAGGCAGCATAGCAAAGGTACGTGAAATATTGTTCTGTAATGCATGAAGCAAGTTTTAGCATTACTTACCCTTGCATGCTAGGGAAATACAGATATTATATATTTAGATAAATTCCTTTCTAACCAGTAATCACTTCATTTCTATGTAGACACTAACCATCCAGTTTCATAATACTCTTATATCTAACATGTTGCCATGAAGTATTGCCATTTTAACTCTTAGATGCATGTAAGAGGGTATGTTTCGTGATCTTCATCCCCTGCCACACACCCTCTAGGTGGCTCGCAGGGTATCACGTAGATTTAGACAGATGTAGAAAGTGACATCGACTAAATTCTTTCTTGGAAACACCGTAATGCACGGAATGGACCCTCATTTCTCTCCACCCTCAGGTTGCTCTGAAGGGAGACAAAGGCCTTCTCGAAAAGCAGCAGAGTCTCCGGAGACGGGCACGATCCAGCCGCTGCTACTCCTCGCCAAGCGCGTCCCACCCGAACCGTACGCTTCACCCGTCTTTTTTTTTAGCCGCAACTTGCGGACCCACCGTTTTCAGATGTAATGACTGTGGCTAACGATTATGCACGCGGTTCCACCCACACCACTCTCTTCAAGAGGCTGGAACCGACGAAAAGGTGACGCTTGAGCCAGAAGTGGGTCGAGTCGTATATTTCTCAAGAGCTGAAATTTATTTTTTCCGAACAACGAATTCCAGTTTGGATCCTATTTCTTTTCCACGCGGGTCTGTTTTGCAAAATGTGTCCACATTTTACTTGCACTTATTTTGCGAGTACGAAATCGCAAGGCAGAATGACAATAATATATAATGAAGCCGATTGCATTCCGTGGGGGGAATCATCGCGTAGAATACATCTAGCGTCTTCATCCATTTAAAAGGAAACATGAAAAAAACACACACACGCAACTTCTAGGGAAATCGCTTCATCCGAAATAACATAGACGAAGAAAAAATGTATAAGCTGTAATGTGTTAAAACAGTTTTTTTACGCGGTAATTTCACTTTTTAACGATCCAATTCAACGATTGACGAAAAAACATTTATGTTTTCAAATAAAAGGATGTGTGAGCGTCTAATGCCATACTAATACTGCACTATCTCTGTAGATATTCACATGGGCTCGACTCAGACGGGGCAAATATCTCTCCTGGATGATCCCCCATTGGCACTCGGGAGAGCGACGATATAATGTGCCACATGCTCGTTGTTAAACAAAGTAGCAGAATCAGAAAAGATAATTCCGAATTTTTTTTACTATTTCGAAAAGAAATTTCACTGCCCTACATAAAAGTCTATTGCCATCTCAGTCATAAAAGGTTGTTAAGGTATGGCCGTAAATGCGCGAAATGGACTGTGAAAGTAAATTTACATAAATCTGGATTCATTTACCTATTCCCTGTTTGTTAGTTATCCAGAATTTTTCTAATATGAGAGAGAAACATGATGGCTTTACGCAAAGCGATTATATAAAGTACGGAGATCTAATAAGCACAATAATCAGTGAATAAGTAGATTTTGTGAGAAGAAACTCGAACATTTTGGCCCATTACCACACCTACCAAAGTTCATAAGAACCAAAAACAGAGATGTTGTCATCGAGGCTTCTTCAAAGTGCAAACATCATAATGTCTATGGAGATGAAGAAATAGAAAACTGTAGAATAATTAATATAAATCATATGTACTAAAGTAAGGCTCTACAGAAAATATACCATACGTTTTCAAGCTATTTACAAAGGAAAACTTCAAAAGGAAACATTCCAAACTTCATAAACTTCATTTTCGCAGGCAATATCAAGTAATAGGTTTATGAATTCTGCTGTTAAAAATAAAAACTCAAAGACCACCTCTCGCGGAAGGTTTTCTTGTGAGCATTGTTCAAATGGAGAAGTTAGACTGGTCTCAAATGCCGCCCTCCGAGTCTCGTTAAGTCCCAGTCTCGCTTATGGTTCGCTTCCACGCTTCTAATGGATGCCGACAAAGAGGCAAACTTAGTGCACCAGACTTAAGTATCTACCTCACGAGTGCAGTGTTCAGCTATTTAGCTACTTGGAAAAGATATTTTCTTCTGCTACTTGCAAATTCACGCACAACGCACTCGCAAGGTGGCCTATTTTCTCAATGAGACGATGTTTTCTCTCTATCGCAGTCAACGCGGGAGATTCTTTAGATAAATCGACAAAGGTCGTGGCTTAAGTAAATAATAATTATCCATTCAAAGCGTGGTCAAAAATACCTTGAAAAGTCATTATGCAAATGCATTCGCACAATTCAAAGGATTAACTGCCGTGAATTAAGCAAGAGTATACATCTGTCCATAATTATTTGCCTAACTTAAACTCCATGGATGAAAAAGTAGAGGAAATCTTCAGGAAAAAAATTTCACTCTCACCAGGTGACATCGGTTTAAGCGATGATTTTGGTCATTGATTTTCGGTGGTAAAAGTTCATCGTAATGCTTCGATGTCGATGGTTTTCATTGATCATCGTAATGGGTGGCGTAGGATGATCGACGGTTGTTGATGATCAATGATTATTGATGAGTATTTTCAGAGGCTTATTCAGCGAAAAGAGCGAATAATAATCCATATCACCTCTAAAATAAACTTAACCTGAACCCTCCACCTATTTCAAGGGGGTGCGAGGAACATGAAAATCAGATTTTACCTACTTTAAGGTGACTAATACCTGTTGAAATTAAGCGTTTTAGATCATCAGACTTCGACATTTTACATGCCTCTGGTATAACTGAAAAGTATGCTGAAGTTCACAATACTTTATGACCTGGAATCTGAAGTAACACAAAGTCGTCTGTACTTGTGCTTTTACTTATCTGTAAAATTAACCTCTCGTGACATTGTTTTTACCAAATGCTCGTAAGGTTAGGTATATCTAAAATTTTGGACTGTGGAACTTTGCAGATTTATTTTCTGGCTCTAACCATAGTAACAATATACTTATTTAATTTTCGCCTATTTCTTGGTATAAGTTAAGTTTTCGAATGTAACAAAATTACTATATACTAACACAAAAAATAGAAAAAAATGTGTAAATATTTTTATTTTGGCAGCAGCTAAGTCTACTATCCAACTAAACATCTGTTAAGCAAACTTCAAACTAAAATGTTTTATAGCACAGATGATTCTCATTGACCATCGATGGCACACATCAACTGATCAATAATTACCGATGATTCGAATCGACTTATCGTTGTCGACGGCATTCATCCTCATCGACGCGATTCATCGTATCGGGAATACTAAAATCATCGTCGATGATTTCGATTAATAGACTCATCACACAAGCATACGGTTACATCCTGATTCAGTTCAACACAACGAAATGGTCGCCCCAAACGAATTTCCGCTCAATATACCGTTAAAACCTCCGAAAGACTGAAGCGAAGACCAACCTCAATGGTAATGACACAAAAATATATTCATACGTAATATCACTCGTGGAATATCTCGATACCAACCGTCGCAGTATCCAGGTCGGTAACGCGATGGCCAGGCTGGCAAAGGTGACTGGTTTGAATCTCGCCTTGGGCATGGAGGTGGGGGTTTGAATTGGGTTTCATTGTAGTTTAGATACTGAGATAATGTTTAAGCAGCTGTAGCACGTAGATATTAAATTCGAAAACTTAATTTTTTTAAAGATAAATACGAAAAGTTGTAGACACTAATAAAGTAGTTATTACCCTAAAATAAGGACAAACATTGAAAGTGCAACAGATAAAACGGCTCAATGTCATCTATTACGGTTAGTAATTTGTGGGCTCACTCCACGGAAATAAGTGGGGGATTACTATAGCCTCCATATGATGCCGAAGAGAAATAACGCCCTCTAGAAAAGGCTACCTCATGAAGGTACGTCCTTGAGTGGTCAATCCAGCTTGGTTGCGGTCAGCCTGATTCGAACCGGTGATCTTCGGCAAGGACGGAGAGAAAGAGCAGTCGGCCACTTTTATTTCTCAACGTGAAAGGTGCGAAGAAAAATTCGCCTTCCGAGGGCGGTAGCATTTCGCAATCGAGTCTCGGATATCACTCGGAATTTTACTCGGGGGAGACTCCGAGTGCAAATACGCCTCTCTTGAGAATTGTAGTGACCCTTGAAGTAACAGTATATGTTCCCTAATAAATCCTTCTAAGAGAGGAAAAGAGAGCTAAATTTTTTAGGGAGCAAAATATCTCAATTCCTCCCACCCAAGAATTTCTCCCAAGAATCTCATTTCGAAGATTGGGAAATTTAAATTGCTTCCGACTGGCTTCTTCAAACCGGATTCCATTCATGCTTTAATGAAGATTACAGTTGTTACGTTCATCACCATATAAAGTAGTGAATGCTTCACTAATGATGCTAATAAAGCAGCTAATCTAGTCATTGTATTCATAAAGTCAAAAGCCAAATCCGGAGGTTGTTATTCTTTCCATTTGTTCGATCAATGACTTCCACTTCGACCAAGACATCCACTTATCATACACCACTTAATACCGCGGCTGAATAATGAACACTGCTGAACATTTGTCTCTCTAAATCTTCCCTACCATTTTTCCTCATAATTTCCAGTCCCGTCAAAAGACGCCAGCCAAAGGGAGGTGAAACCCGAAAAACCAACAATGCATATTATTAAGCTAAAGATAATTCTTTTCGGCTGGGTTCTTTATGAAGGACAATCTCCGGATTCATGGAAATGCACTGCTAGCAGAGATAAGGTGAGCGCGACGTAAAAGACGGATCCACCCTCCCCGTCCCGTCTCCCGAGTCCACTTAACCGGGCGCTTAAACTCTTTGTCTACCTCATGTCTTGGTTCACTCCCAGCTAATATAAACTATTACTGCCGAGCCTCCGCTTACATGCACGCACGGTAAGAATGCGCAGGACGAGCATTAATGATGGTCTATGTATAGCAATGCGTCATTCCCTGCGAGGGAGACCGCACCTCCTGCAGCTGGAAATATAAGCGCGGAGCTAAGGTCTTATTGTTAGTCTAAAAGAGTAAACTAGTCTAGGACTAGACTAGTCTAAAGGTCTAGTCTTCTTGGAGAGCATTTGCGTTGGAGATGGATATTCGACCAAAGTCTGCCAATATTAAAAAACTGTTAAACCTTTTTTTTTTTTAAAGAATACGCTATATGTTTAAAAAATTTATATCTCTTGAGATTCCCAATAATTATGCCCATAAGTCCAATGATTAACAATATTACTCGGTTAAGTGATTAGATACTTAATTTACTCAAATAAAAGGGATATCATTATTCAGCGAAAATTATTAGTTTTGACTCTTATATTATTATACTCCAGGAGTTGTAGAGTGATCAACTAAAATCTAGCATTTCATGTAAAATGTAATTACCCTTTGTTGCGGATATTTTTTTGCCAAGAGATCACAATTGTACCCGTAAAAACTGATTCTTGACATTTTTCTTTCAGTTCACTTCTCAAATCCTTTGTCAATATATTTATCATCATAAGGGATACGCAAACCAAACTAACTGTAGTTGGCTGTGATGGCTATGAAAACTACAGGCGTTGAAATATGAGCAAAATTTATGACTCCAGAGAAAAGTCGTTTTATCTCAGACAAATCTATCCTCGCCCAAATTATCAGATTTTAGGAGCGAATACCTATTTCCGCGCGGGCCACTCCCCGCACCTAACACTCTCCCTAACCCTCCCAAATGGTAGAATTCTTATAAATCAAATGGTAAAATGTCGTAAGACATCATTTATTATCAATATTCTGTGAAATTTTGGTGTATTTTGAAACAATACAGTCCGCATGAGACACTTTGCCCAGCCAGATCGGCCTTTCCGACCACTGTGCGGCGCGTCCGGAGGAGGGAGGTCATCTACGATGCAGCGGCGGCGTCTCAAGATCGAAGGACACAGCGGCAGCGGTGATTTTTACGGTTCCTCCTGAGGACACAGGTGCGATGAGCGGGTTGCTGTGTGCGAGGGGTGGAGCCGGGGCGGGGTGGGAGGCGAGGGGTGGTGGGGAGCAGAGGGGGGTGGGGTTGGAGGGGTGGGCGTCGTCGTCGTGGCCTGTGGCTCCTCCCAGCCTCCGCGGAGTCTGAAGCTAGGAAGGACGACCTTTCGCCGCCCTCGTCCCAGCAGCCTCCTCCCCCTCGACACACACACACATGCCAGCCGCAAAAAAGGACGACGTTTTACAGACTGACCACGCCAACTCTTCCATTCGCTCGTCGGAGGATAATTGCGCTAAAAATATCCAAGACCCGTCCGAAAACAGCGATGCAAACCGTACGTTTAAACATTGTTTTCGAGACAAAACTGGGATTCCCGTTCTCGGCTAAATTTGGTCTGAAAAAGTACTTAATTTAGAAAATTAATGATTAGAGAATTGCACCATCTGACTTGGAACGGAACGGTGACCACCACGGCAAGAATTTCGTCTTTCTTCAGTTTGGGAACGAGTTGATGAGGAGAAATATGTTCACGAAAGAAGTTTGTGCGAAGTACCTACGAAGCTCCATGCGGAAAGTAACGTAAGTGATCGTGCATCGACAAGGAAGTAGCCCGGAGTATTAATTTCCAGAACGACCACTGACGGAAACTGATGCAGCGTTCGCAGGCGGTGGGTGGTTCAAGGTGGACGTGAGGGGGCGCGGTCTTGATTTTTTCCCACTATAGCCACTCTCTTCCGCGGTAGCTCAAGGAACTCGGAAGAAAAAAAAACTTCATTTTGGAAGTCCTTCAGTCTTATGTTTCCCGTAGGGTTCCGTTTCCTATGAAATGGTTAGTGGGCGTGGCATCTGAGTGATAATGTTAATAAACAACCACGAATTACCTTACAACTGAGAACGTGTAACCTCACGAGTTGATCCTTACAAAAATTTGGACAAAAGATGAACCAGCATAGGAAAAATCTGAGTTTCCTCGAACAGCAGCAATGAAGGGAACTACTTCAAACACAAATGAGGCTGGAGCAAACTAGTAGAACGAAGAATGAAATTCAGGAATCCAATCATGCCAGTTTTTAATACCTGCCTGAAACTTTAAATCCTCCTATCACCATAAGGTTAGAATTTCAGTATATACTTAAAGTTACTGCATACTAAAGGAGAGGTGGAATCTTTCACGTACCTACGAATCAGCTTAATGCAAGACACGAAAAGTTCAAGGGACATCAAGCGATACGTAGCCCATGAAAGCATTCACGATGAAAAAACAACTACTGTGTTCAAAGAAAACAGACGCATAAAATTGTATCAGGCTGAAATTTGTGGAGGTACTTGACGTCCATTTCGAATTGAAAAAACTTGTAACTTTCCAAGACCTTGAGAATGGCACTATGTGCTGAAACCATGGTTGATTAAGTTAATTACAGAAAATAGAATTATCAATAAGGAAAGCAGTACGTGAAAAAATTCGTGTGGGGTGTTGTACTATATTGCTCGGAGACAAGGACCATCGGAATGCTGGAACAGAAAAGAATAGAGGCGTTTGAAACTTGGCACTGGAGGCGTATGGTGAAGATGAAATGGACGGACAAGGTCATAAATGAGGAAGCATACAGAAGAATAGAAGAGGAGAAAACAATACGACCACGAGGAAGATCGCGGGACGAACACATAAGTGAATTAAAACGGGATACTGAACATAATGGCTACAAGAGTTTAGAGGACTAATCAGGAGAGAGGATAGAATGGAGGGTTGCAGTCAAACAAACTTAGGATTGCACGACTAATGATGACTCAAACTTATTTACTAAGCTGTTTAATATATCAAGTCAGTCCTAAGACCTATGAAGAAATCGGAAATTGGGGCATACTAGATAACCATTTCAGTTTGCATACTAGAGTAACAGGCAAGGTATATAATTCATTTTGATATGTGTGAGAATAAGAAATCACATTACCTCACGCCCATTTTTTGGATAGTAATTACCTTAAGACAGACAAATGATAAACGTTAAATTAAAATTTTATTTACATTTAAACATACTACATATTCAATTAGGTAATAAGGCTAAATTTAAATCTGTAAAATATTGACAAAAATCACTATACCTGCAAGTGACAGAAAAATATTTTAGAGGATTCATCCGTTCCCAGTGCGCCGGAATTAGGAATATCCTCATTATTATAACGTCATATAAAATCAAGAAAATATGACGTCCAATAGATCTCTTCAGTTCACGAGAGAGACAACTGATCAACGTGCATGGCAGGCTTTGTCGCTTTATAGTTACTAATGGTTTATGAGGATGGAGCACCTAGACAGAAAATACCACAACACACTCTTTTACGTAAATATGTACATTTTTAGGACGAATTGCATTCACATTCAAACCATGAATGACACAATTTGCACAAAAGATTTACGATCGAAGATAACTAGATGATTGACTGTGATCTCAAATGCAAAACATGCATCGCCTACGACCAATTCATTTAGGAAAGCAGAGATTTAAGATTTGCGTGCCAAGCGACTTAAGCTTCATAAAAAAATAATCAAACACGCCTTTACAAAAATAGTAAGCGTTACTTGCCGTTGATTGAAATGGATCCTGAGCACGCGAACAGTTGCTTAACCAACGCTCTACCAACATGCTTGTGCAAGTAGGCATGTGTTCAATGACTTCGGCCGTTTAACTCCACCCCTTAGCCTCCTTTACTCACCCACCAATCTTCCCGAGAATGCTGCCATTGTCCAGTTAGCCTTGCGAGGCATTTACTGGGTGAACGGCGAAGAGGTGGTCGGGGCACCTCGCGCGCCCGAAAGGACTTCTGGGAAGCATGAACCGTTGCTTGTTGCGCGACTCGAACGGCAGACCACGAGCAGAGCAATGAGGAGAGCAAGGAGCACGGAGAAAGTGGTTATGGATGTGGCCGTCTGGTGCTGCTGTTGTGTGTGTTGCCGAGCGCATGAAAGGGAGAGTTTTTAGAGGCTTCTTTCCGAAAAGACCCAAATGTCACCTCCCTTCACACCACGAGGTGTGTTCGCCGGAAATTTGACCCACATTTTACCTACCGTACATCTACATAATACCCTGCAAGCCACCATAAATGTGTGTGTTTACCTTAAACACAGTTCAGCTAACAAATCATCATCATCAGTAAACTTACCGCATAAGTAGGTCTATAAATGACCTCCGCCTACTATTTTCCAATGATAAAAGGCCATCCGCATTCTGATCGATAAACCAATCCTACAAGCGCAATGCCCCAGTCAACTTTTCACGAGTCTCTCCTCTACGAGTTCCTTATGTCTTTCGCATTTAACAGCCAGCCATAGTCTACTCGACTCCACACCATCATCTCATAAACCTAGTAGGTATGTTTGCTCATTTTCTTCCCACAAAGATCAAGTTATTGAATCATCCAACACCAAGCTTCCCCTTTCATAGTTTTCTCATATATTTGTGTCTTCATTCAGGAACTAATTCCCTCCTTTTATAATGCTTCCTCAATCAGCGTTATTATTTTCCGAAATTTTTTCGCTTAAGAAAGTGACCGAAAACATGCAATTTTCAGTCATTAAGTATCGCTGAGTTTTTTAAAGAGGAAGGAGGTTTAGGAAGTGAAGGACTGATGGAGAGAAACCTGGAATCAGCATCACACCTCTCCTAGTACCTCTCAGTAACGAAATGGGTCCACTGCGTCCCATTCTACGAACGGAGTAGGTACTGAACTTGACGTGCTCACCAAACCACATTCAATTCGGTATAAAATTAGAAAAAATCTGCCAATTCCGGGATACGACCCGCGGCTCTCGGTATGGAAAGCTTGTCTCTAGCCACGACACCATCCCGAGATACTTAATTAACTCGCGCTACTTTCAAAAATATTTGCTGCAGTACTGAAAGATGCTCAAAAATCCTACAAACCGTAAACGCTTGTAATTAAAGTTACAGCTTGAAGGCCTATCCGCCAAGTGTTCTAGCAAATGTTCCAATTATGATCCAGTTACTCCCCTATCAACCCAAATTCACTTTCTACGACGTATTAAATAAGAGCAAAAGAAAGAGATATTACAACAGCTGAATGCGAACAAACTAATTAAGTAAGCCGAAGTATGTCAGGCTTCACCAGGCACACCACACGCATTAATGTTCAATCTAATAGCCGAAGAGGATGACGATTTCGAGTAACAATTGATTCCGTTTAGAATACTGGCGGGTGGGCTAATAGGATCAGGAAAAATAACGGGAATAAAAGCGATGAAATAAATCTGGTGTTGGTATTGTCATCAACATGATCATCATCAGTCACCAGTTCAATTGTTGAGTGATGTGACCTCCTAAAGTGTATGAAATAGATATGCCTTTAATATGCTTTTCCTGTACGCACGGTATCACACTATTTTCTAACAATAAACTCCAAAGATCTAATTGTAAGTCCTTTTCCCATCAGTCAGGTAGTCTTACTCCCGATATTTTCAACACAGCTGAGAAAATCCCGGGAGATGTCGCATCGGCTTGTTTCACTTTTGCAACGGAGAAAGCCTCTGTTGCTCCGGCAGTATCTGAAAAGGCTGAACACGATGTTAAGCATAATTTTGATGTAGCCTGTTTTGACACCTCGTTCAAACAACGCATGAATAACGGCTGCGTGACTGGCAGAATCGAATCCCTTTATGAAGTCTATAAAGGATAAGTAGAGAGGCAATTGATATTCATTTGTTCTGCTGATAAATTCCTGAGGGCGAGGATGTGGTTTACTCTGCTAAAAATATTTCAAAAAAGCTTGTTCCATTGGCTGAGCAGAATGAAGGGAAGAACAGACCGGTTTATCAAGACCTTGATAAATACTTAAAAAAGAACTGATGGCAGACAGATGGGACGATAGTTCTTAATATTGTGAATACTACTATTGGTACACAAAGCAATTACTTCATTAGGATGATTACAATAAAAACTTCTTTTTATATTACCATATTACCTATGCAACATATTACCTACGACTTGGAGGAATAATATTTTTATTAAGAATTTCTCAGAAAAATTTGTAAATTGATGTGAATTAGATGTTATACCAGATTCAAGATTATAAGGAGAACCACTAAGTAAATACTATCCGCATAGAACAGAGCATGATAAGCGTATCCACCACTCTTATAGAAAACTCTTAAATCAGCTGGCGGTCATCTCCCCTGTATACCCACCACTACTACGTAAATGTAATCAAATAAACAAGCCCATTAATGGCGATAATTGACAAAAGAGGACTGTGTTTAAGATGGCTTGATAATTGGGAAAAAATCAAATGTATTAGGGGATTACGTTGGGTAATGGGAAACGAATACACTGAACAAGAGTGAGGCGAGCAATAAATTACTATAACTCACGGGGGCCATTAGGAAGACAAGGCAATTTGAACTTTCCTTCCTCAACAATCAACTAAATTCTATGCCAATCCAAATCCAATTGCCTTCTTGTTTCAGTCATATTTGAGAATTGCAGTTCAGCGTGGGGAAGAAATATTCTCATTAACACAAAATCTTATATGAACGGTGGTATAAGGACTGTAAGCTAACCCAACTAATAGCATGTTTGAGCAAGCTTGCTTTGCTGTTTTAATCTTTTGTTTAAATTGCTAAGTTTAGACTAGAATATAGTTACTAATCCTTTTATAGCATAATATGAAATGCATGTTTGGTGTGAATCCACCCTCTGAGACATCATTATGGCTTTTTGTGGTTTGCTATGGCTCTATTTTGCTTGCAGCCTACTATGTAGGTGTAGATGGAGGCAAGAGCGAAGTTATTGCACGTGAGCGTCAAAGGTAAAAATTTAAATGAACTAAAAGATGGTTCCCACCTATCACTTACTTCTCTGTCTCCGAATATCCTTATAGGGCGAATTCGCGCGACCTACGTATTCTTGAGCATAGCTGAAATAGACTTAGATTGATAAATAATACTGATATGGTAGTCTTGGATACCTTTTCAGTATGATAATGCTGAATACGGCTTCATCGGAAACATCATTAACGGTTGCAGGCCTGTCCGCACCTTGTGCAGTCGAGAAGCCCGCTCGCATCGCTGTTCCCCCGCTGGGTGGAGCCTCTGCGACCTGCTTGGGCGTGGCAGCTCTCCTTTGTTCTCCAGCCGAATCGTGAGCCGCGTTTGCGGATTTCACGCAAGCCTTCCTCACAGACTCCCGTATCGGAACGTATGTACACAGCTTCATCATTCGTAACGGTAAAAGGTCTTGAGTTTTCGGTTCGAGGTATTACTTGAATCGAAAAATAAGTTAGATTCAGGAAAATAGGCCTTAATGACTTTGCTATCGTCAACCAGATCTTAATGTAATATTCATCCTTTGATAATTGAGACTTTCCCAGAAAACCATTTATAATGGAATACTGCAGAGAAGGAATGTGAACTTGAAAAATAGGTATGCCTTGTCTGCTAAACTAGCACTTTTAAGTTTAATGTGGTTTAATATGAAGCAGTTCCACCGAGTAACGCCGGAGACAGTGTCTTATATTAAAAGGAATGTGAATTGTTTCTATGACATAACAACGTTGTACATAGGAACGTACATTTTCTCATTCAGTAATATATAAGTAGGCAACAATTGCCGATTAGAGCATCGTTTTTTACACCTACTGCTAACATTAATAATTTTATAATGTTTATAAAATGCCCGGTTAAATAGTATCGATGTTTGAAAACGGCTGTAATTAAAATGAATCATCTATCTGAACTACTCTTTTCAGTGTAAAGTTAAGATAAATCGCCGCATCAACTTAATATGGACATTCATTGGAGGTTATCATTGGCCAAATACTATAAAAACTAAGGAACAAAAAAATAAGAGAAAAATGTGTTAAACCCAGTTTCTTTTAAGACTTGCCGCATTTTTCAGCTGGAAACTTTAAAAGGCTTCAATAATTTTCCTTTAACCTCAAAGTATAAAACAGATGAATCATTTTATTCTAAAAAAACAAGTTTATAGACAATATGCATCACGATTTTGATCATCAATGCAGTATTCCAACTTGCAACATAGATCACACGAGTATTGGTGAATGCCCACCGTGTTCCTTCATGACAATGCGCAAATTATTCTTTTTACACTTGGCCTCATGTCCCACCAAACCTTCGTAGGATTCCTAGGACGTATAATTCGCTTCTGTTCCAACTTCGTGACCTGGACGACGAGCCCATCGTCGACGCCTATTTCTCTCTTCAAGAGAAATTTCAATGAATCGATTAAGCATTTTTTTTCCTCCGACATGTCGCAATCAAAGAGGAAATTGGCAATTCAAGGCGCACGCTCCCTCTCCTTTCTACTTTTACTCACTCACTCACATTCCTTTTTACGCAGCGTCAACAACCGATCACTTTCTGTTTCGACCCTTTCTAACGGCACAGACGTGACGCGCGCGCGGTCACTTCGCTTTAAAGTCATTGACGGCGAGTGCAGCCAGTGGAGTGGCCTGAAGTCCAGGCCAAGGACTAATGATCGCTGGCTTCCTGATATTGGTGCACCCAATTCGATCGCTCTCGCTGCACGGCTGTGGTGAATTGTTCACGCTGAGTGCGTGCGAGTGGTAATTTGCGGATGGCACTCGAAAGTATTTTCCGCCAAAAGCAATAGCTAATGAATTATTTTCATGACAACTTTTCATTTTCATTCATCTTTTCTCCATACGCCTCATTGATTATAAATCCGCATTAATCAAAGTATTTCAATGATTTTGAGAGGATGTTTCATAACATTAATCAAATTAATATTTGCATACTACCATATGTTTAATCCATTCAGGAGGCTACGTAAAAAATACTTATCAAAAGTACTCGAGAATATAACCTCACCCGGCATACCTAGGGGGACAATGTCTATATCCGAAAAAAAACATATTTTAGTGGCCCTCAATTAAAGGCAGCATAATATTTTTTATTATCTATACAGTATAAAGTCATTAATTAGTTTTATTCCTTATGTATTTTAGGCAATATAGACCGTAATTTAAATAACGGTTCTATGAACTACAATAAGTGGCGGAAAATGTTCCAATTATTCGTTTTCATGTGACGAACTATTATGTAGAAAAACTAGAGTTAGGCCACCGATGACCTGATGGGGATGTAAGAAACAAGTCAATGTGGCACGAAAGCGCCAAAAATACCGAGGGAACTGATTATTTCCAGATTACCTCGAGATTACACGCATTTTTATTTTCATTATTTTGGCCATAAAATTCTGGCTAATACCTCTATGCCTCAGGAACGGGTACTCTCATAAACTTTGCGTTCGTTGTCCGAAATAAGACGGCACCTCGAAATTCGTATCAACTATTTGCAACTTTCACACGACTGATAGAAATCACTTTCATTTTTTCACCACGAAACGAGTGACGAAACAAAACTGAATTAAATTCTGCTCAATACACTGGGTTGCAGATGCTATCGAGTGACATCTCTTATCCACTGAAACTGGATCAATTCCAGGACCGAAACCTGGGACTGTCACTTTATTTGCTCATACGCCGTTGAGTAAAACTGCAACCATTTTATGTAACCTTTATGAGACTCAATAATCTGATAGCGTGTTTACCGATAGTCATCGCGTTCATCGATGAATCAAAATTAACGAGAAGAGTTCCGTACCGACCGGTGTTACCCCACCTAGCCTGTCCCTAGACTGCAAACATGAAACGAAGGATCATCTGATTGGCAATGGATAGAAGCTGAGTCGTGCTCGAAAACCGAAAATCCATCAGAAAGCATTCCATTCCATTGGTATGAAGCAGTGGTAAAGAAAGGAGGCATGAGCCGAAACTCACGCTCATTAAGAAAAGACGCAAGGACATTTAAAAAGCCTTCCTGCGAGGAAGGTAGGTTAGTTGCGAAAAACAGCCTCAGAGCTGCAAAATTTTCCACAGCCCATTTCGCACGACTTCGGCTCGGAAAGATAACATCGTAACAGAATCACAGTTTCACGTTTTTGGCTCTCGGGCACTGCAGCAGAATGTCGGACGCTCGCTGGTGTCCCAGCGGTCGTAGACAGGAGGAGGCAGAGGATTAGTGCGGCAATACCTTCCGCCTATCGGAACCATTCCGAAGCGGACACGAGACGGGGCTGAACACTAACCTGAGGCACCTCCTCGTACTCGACCCCTTGGTCGCTGCTCCCGTTGGCGTGGGCGGTCCAGACGCGGAGGCTTCCCCCGGAGAAGAGCGCGCCATTGGGGCGGAGGCTGAGGTGGAAGGGCTTCCCGAAGGCCTCCAGGTGGACGGTGTGGCGGTCGCTCGAGGGCTCCGTGCTGCGGCGGCTCCGGCGCGAGCGGATGCTCACCACTTGGTACTCGGGGACTGCGGAGAGGCAGAAATTTTGATTCTCAGTGAGGGGAGAACAGGAGGAGGGCGGACAGAGTGAGGGGGCAACAGTCATGAGGAAAAAAAGGAGCACTATCCCTCCCAAATCAAACCTCTATTTCTGAAATATTTCACCGTGCAATGGAAATTCAATACAAAAAATTTATCGCAGAGTGGTCATAGCGATGATTATGAATGGCGTTTAATATGTTATTTTACCGAAAGGGTAGGGCGATTGAATTTTTTGACGTCGTGCATATTTGCTCATCCATTTCGATTACAAATGGACAATTGAAGTTTATCAACAGCATCGATCCCGAGTAGGAGTGGAAAGAATTTTTATAGGAATTCGATCCTTTCAGGCGTAACCTTTATAAATATTGACAATAACAACTGTTTCACCCCACAGAGTTTTTACTGGTACTACTAGTTTCGACGTTTCGACGGTGTCATCATCAGGTACCAATCCTTTCAGGTCTACCTGATAATGACGTTGTGGCGTTGAAACTAATAGTACCAATAAAAACTCTGTGGATTGAAACATAGTTGTTATTGTCATTATTTAGTTATTTTAGGTGCTACAACTGCTACAGATGGGAAGAACAATGACCAGTTATCATCTGAAGATCAATAAAAAGAAACCTAAGGTATGCAGTAGGAGAAAGGAAGCCAGGACCAATGTAAACTAGGAAAACAAATAATCGAGGAGGTAGAAGAGTTCTGTTACCTGGGAAGCTGAGTAACCAGTGATGGATGAAGTAAAAGAAAAATTGCCAGCAGAATTGCCCGAGCGAAAAGGGCGTTTTACCATAAGAGGATTCTGCTTACAGTTGCAAATACAAGCGTAGAAGTGAGGACACATTTCATTAGGACATACATCTGGAGCATTCTACTATATGGCAGCGAAGCTTGGATAATAACAGCATCAGAGAAGTCCAGTCTGGAAGCATTTGAAATGTGGTGCTACCGAAGAATGATGAAGATAATATGGATCGATCGAGTGACCACCGAAGAAGTCTTAAGAAGGGTGGGAGGAAAAGAGATGCCTGCAGGAAACCTTAAAAAGGAGACGGGACAACTTAATAGGCCACATCTTAAGACACGATGGCCTGATGAAGACAATCGTCGAGGGAAAAGTGAACGGGAAGAATGGAAAAGGCAGGCCGCGTATGATATATATGGAGCAAGTTGAGAAGGATGTAAAAGAGAGGAGTTCCGTCAATATGAAGAGGTTGGCCGGTAGAAGAATCGAATGGAGGGCTGCGTCAAACCAATCCTAGAATTGTTGACCGATGATGATGATGAACTTCTACAGCACCGTCTAACCTATTTATTCATCCTAAGACAACTATGACATCCATGCCCGAGGCTTGATTCGAACCCGCGAACATTGGATGGCTAGTCAGGCGCGTTATTGACTTGGCTATAGCGGCCAGCTCGGATCCGAAGGTCCTTCTAGTTGGTGAGGGTAGATATCAACATGTATACATATACTATAGTAAGACCAGCAGTGTGTGAAATGCACACGTTAAGGTTGGGAGGTAAGTTACTTTCCCTGTTCCGCTGGCGGTTTCTCGGAAAGTCCTTTTAAACAGAAAATCACATGGTTTGGATTTAACTGGATATTTACAAAGTCCTCAACAAGATTCTAACCGGGGGCCTTCACTCAAGGTAAGTACAGGCAAAAAGTTTTTAAAAACATGGATATTACTTTAAATATGGCATTCTATATTGATTCAATACATTACATGTCGTAATGATCGGATAGTCTGATGCATGCTTAGGTAGCTAGAAGTATATCAGTATAAAGCTAACTCAACAAATAAATTGTATCTGAACCCTTGAATTCCTGCTGATTTACTAACATAGTGAATACAAGCAAATGGTAAAAAGATCAATTAAACTACTTTGATGCTTACCAAGATTATATCTAATTAAAAACAATTTGTTACTTGAGAACTGTTTTGGGAAATGGATTAATATAGACTCACATAAGAATGGAATTTACCCAAAACTTAAAAATCGCATTTGATGCTTAGTAATATTTAATAGCTTCAAATTAAGCCCTTTCCCAACTGACACAGTAAACAGAGTTTATCCGACTTCTGTCAGGCTTTTCTTGGGAGACTGAAGTATTCCAAGCGAACGATGAAGATAAGAAGATAAAGCGGCAAAAAATAAACGAAGAAACAAATCCAGGCAAAATTCTCAAATATATATGTTAACAGTAACGAGCTATAGCCTAAATATTTCATTTCACGTGAGCTTCAAGCAAACTACGATTGCCTTATATAAACGAGAGTCAAATAACTATCACAAGATTTGGAGGGAACATTAGGTTGAATTTTGGCAGAAATGGAGCACAAAAACCATCATAAAGGAAGAAGCATAATCCTCATAATAATGTGAAATTCAATAATGGCGTTAATACTGATATATATTCACCAAGAAAGCAATATTATGACTTTAGAAATTCCAGGAGAGGGTTAATTTTCAAACTCATTTGCAGTACGATTTGATTTTATATAAACGACAGCAGTATCAGGAATACTTGAGGAAAGATGAGGTATATATTGGAATACATGATTAAAATTGCTTTCCAGTTACATCTACAGAGGAAAGTTGCATCAAACCGTGGAAGATAATACCTCTTTTATATTATCTAACTTGAGTATCTTCCACGAGGCACCATCGTTACGACACTTTGAGAAAAACACACGCATTACGTAACGGAAAGAAAAGTGATATCATTGAGTCTCCACATATACCCAATAGACTGGCGTGTTTCAAATCTCTTACGTATAAATGACTCTTAGCATGAAAATAGGTCTTATCCGAGCTAATGCAGATAGAATTTACAATAGAGGAAAACTAATTCTGGACTCCGGTCAAGGAAATTTCAAATACGCTGGTTGAGACTTGTCTCAAGCTGCAAATGCTTGAACCTTTTATCTTGCGCATATTTATTTCCATCAATAGCAAAATGTCAAAAATGTCCAATAGGGCATTCCACAGATTTATAAAAAACGAATATATTATAGTCATTAACTTGCCATTGAGCAGTGAAATACAATTATTGGGTACCGGTACATAAAACATGCGTAATAATAAGTGGGTACGGGAAAATTCAGGGACGAATGTGGACTTCCTACGATTTTCTTATTTCCAGGGGATCTAACTAGTTAATGTAAATTCAATGGTTTCGAACTATCCACGAATAAGTTAACTGAGTCACCCACTGAAAATGCACATTAGATGAACTTCCACAGGGAAAAAAATCCACCTCGATCGGGATTCGAACCCAGAACCCCTGATTTCCGGCCAGGTAGGTACTCTACCAGTTATGCTACTGAGGCTTCCTTCTCCCCTGTGGAACACTGTCTGCGGAGGCACGCTTAAAGAACACGCTTCTATGATGAAAAACAACTGGTTTCAATCCGGAGAAGTTTCTGAGCATAGAGGAGGAAAAAATGGCTTAATTTCTTGATTTGAGAAGTCAACTCCGCCATTTTATCGCTGAAAGACGTCACTTTAAATTACCACTTTTTCACGGTAGAGAGGCATGTATACCGGGAATATACGACATTCAACGTCTACGACAGAATATCCTTCGGATTAGGATTCGAGTCTTATCTTTTACCTTATAAGGGAAACGACACCTTTCTCACTGTGTTATCTCCGTCCATTACACAGCAGAAGTCGACACGATTTTGATTTCTGACGAATGTAAATTTTAACCGTAAGGTTGGACATCAAGTTATGTCCCAAACGCCTTTTTCATTCGCATACCAAGTGCCTGCATCATCTGAAGATAATAATTAAATACTGTCTTTATGAAAAGGAATCGTGCAATCTGAGGATGGTGACAAATTGAAAGAAATAATCAGAAGTAATTATTATTCATTTATTATTATATTACATACGTTTCTTTGGATTATTATTTAACTTCTAAATAGCAATACAATATAGTCATATGATCAAATTTCCAAAAGGCCCAACTGGATACTAAGAACAATCCTAAAACCAAGGATATGATGGAAGTAGAAAGTAAGTAGTTACCCATTCTAATAGCGCTACCTTCATTATCGAGGAGTGTTATAACTTTTTAATTTATTCCAGATTATAAGAATGCACCATTGCTTCAATATACAAAATCAACTCAAAAAGTTGGTGGAAAGCGCTATCATCACCTGAACGCCTACTACCTCTCTAGTCATAAATAATTCATTAGGATTCGAGCGTGGGTAGTCAATCTTTTGCATCAAAGGGGAAACGACGCCTTTCTCATGGTGTTATCTCCGTCCATAATACAACGGGATTCAAATGCACGGCCCTCATGAAGCACATTTCATTATTAAGGCAGCGTAGACCATTATTCATCGGACACGGGGAAACGGTCGATCTCCCAAAGTGCGGACACGTGTTCAGTTCTCAGGAGACGCGATATTTCACTTGGAGAATGACTCTCTCTTTCTCACCAGGGTTTGGTGCGCCTGCGACGTTTCCATGGCTCCCATTTTTCTCTAATTGGAGCGCTCGCCGTCGGAGAACGTTCTTGAATGGAAAGAAGGCCGGAGGGGCAACTCGTTACGCGCCGCAACGGTTTTCCACCCAGGATCGCACATGCCTAACCCGATGAGGAAAGTGAACGCGCGCGCCCGTGTATGTGTGAGAGGAAGAGGGGGAGAGAGAGACCATAACCGACGACTGTCAATCTTCTCGTTCGACTGCCGGCGACCCCAAATTGATAGCCCAAGGGTCTAAAATCTACGCAAACACGAGACTAGTTCTCTGGCAAGTTTAACGCTATGAAACCACACATTCCAGAAAACTTGACGCATTTTAGAGGGCCGTTCTTTCCTCTCGACGGAATCACTCAGTCGAGATAAAGTGAAGAGCTACAGATATGATCTTCGAAAACTTTCCAAGGGCCAAGACGTGTTCATGATCGTGCCTAAATTGGTTGGCAGTTTTCTTAACCTGACAACTCTCATGGTCATTGGATTATTAATACTTTTCCTCCTCTTTGAAACAAGTTTTCCTAATTGAAACAAGTTTTCCTAATTGAAACAATATTACCGATATTCAAGCTGGCAGATGATAGTTCGAATTGGATCTCAGTATTTGCGTTTAGCTATGCCAAGATTTAAACACACTTTTAATTAATAGCGTCGGAAACGTATTAGGAATGCCTGAAACGTATTAGGAATGCCTGAAACTCAAAAATCAAAATTCAAGGAGATCCAGAGGATGATTTGAAAACCATTTTAAATAAATAACGACATCTTTAACAGATATGTTGAGGAAATGAAAAGTTAAGCTCGCAAATAAGCACCGTCGTGATTGACAGGCGGGAAGTTCCGCAAGATGAAGCCAATCGATTGGGCTCAAGGCCGCCAATCAGCTAACTTTGGAAGGCAGGGGAATATGTCTTAACAAGAGAGGTGACTCATCGGATGAAGGATTTTAAGAATGCTTCCCTTTCGTTAGGGTTAATGACGACGACGACGGGGTCCTTGAGCCAAGTATTCGAATGACAATTGTTTAGGATAATAGATGCGACAAACAGGTCACAACTTGAAATCAATTATAAAGCGGTTCCTCCTTTTGATCAGTATCCCCTTTTCAGAATATCATTTTCCATTGAGTTGGATAAGGGTCGCCGTACTCATCTTTGAATTCAGAATATAAATTCCACATCACCCTCTTCCATGCCAACTTCGACCGACCAACTGCATATTATAAGGTGTGTAATTCCATTCCATCATGGTTTACGAATCCCTTTCCACGTGATGAGGAAAATTATTCTTCAATGCTACAAACAGAGTAAGTGGGGACACATTAATGACGCAGTTATCAAACCGGTATAATAATATGCAGCAATATTCGCAGTCATGACGTAAGAAACTTCTCTTTTCCTATGCCTATTTTGCTTGGCCTGTTTTCTGTGATGCAGCGTTTGCTTTAATGTAACTCACTAACTTCAGCAGAGGTGCAGGAATATGCTGCATATTTTGTCTTTGCAGTGTGAGAAATGGAGTGGGAGGAGAATAATTTGAAATCCTGAAGTGCTCCCATGCTTCTGTGGTTTCATGAGGTGAATGAAGAAAATGCACATGGAAATGTAAGAACATTAAATCAGTATTGATTATTGATAAGTCTGACTGTCCCATGAGTTCCACCCTATGTCCTCTTTTCGAAATATATGTGCTAGAAAAAAGGCAACTGAAAGTGGAGAGTAGTTTTTATGGTTGACAAGTGATGGTAAAAGTTTTTCCAGGCAGGAAAAAATATTTATTCCTTTAAAAGTCCGATCCTCTGGATTGATCCGCAAACCAAAACATATTCGAGGCTGGAAATAGGAAGCGCCGAAATCCCTTTCTGTACTCAGTGGAAGGACACTATTCCCCTAAGCGTCCGACACTCCCGATCTCTTTTGAGACTATTGCACTGCGTAAAAGGCCTGAGGGATGAATAGTAGTGAGCGGAGATCACTGAGACTGCTTGAACAGTGTGAATGTGTTAACTCCCTAGCAATTCTACTGACATGAGGGTCTAATTCAACAAAAACCTCAAGTACAACGATTCAACGTTTTTTGAAACATTTAATTCACAAGTAAAGAGCGAAATGGTCATTCCTAAAAGTTAGGTTATGCGAATTTAAAAAGGATGAATTAAGGGAAATCATAACGATTTCTAGTGTCACGCAAGTAAATGAGCGATTGAAAACTGACGAAGGTCAAAGGATATCCATTCGTGTGTCTTTCAGGAGATTCAAATTGACTAAACATTTTCAACAATTATCATTATAAGCTAGCAGAATAAGTAATTTGATCCTCTTCAACAAATTAAGCAAGGCTTCTGCACTAAAACATTTCTGCTTTCAATCCCCTAACACCCTTTCATCCATCGATAGTCATCTGATCGACCTAAATATTTAAAATGTTGGGAATCAAATATCTTTCTTGAAGCTTAAATATCAAACCACTTGGTATAAAATGGCATGCCATTCGAAGTTGAAAAGGAAACAGGCTGTGGAATCTAGAGTGCATTCACTGCCACATATCCGGAAGGGGAACAAGCTCCAGGTGAGTCTTGAAAAGCCTCCTAATGGTAAATTTTAGGTCTACGTAACAACATACACATGCGTGTGCCTCTAAAGAATGAACAGCAAAGCGCCATTGCGAGTTCTGACGGAAATTCCCATTTCTTTGCCATATGTTCCTCACAGGATGAATCAGGGCGACATCAAGACGATTTGAAGTGCACAAGGAATGTAAATATTCCATCCAGCCGCGTGGGAACTCAGTGGTATTTCTTATTGGAGCGCCCATTACAAAAGGCGGAACGCGGGAGAGTCTCCCTTTACAGGGCGAGAATGTTTTCTATAGGAGGCGGACTCCCATTGCCCGAATCATAATTTAACCCTTTCAGACCTGATTTATTTTTAACCGATGAAAAAATTTTTTTTCAGTTTAATCCTATTCTATATAATTTAAATAATGATTGTGTGTAGTTTAAATACCCATTGCACTAATATTTGTTTAAATAATCTTATGTCCACTGCAATGGACATTTGGACTACAAGGTTACTTTTGAAATTTAATGCCTCAACACACTACTAGATGGCAGCACCCTTGGCCATCAGGAAGCATATAGGTTACCTAGGTGTCTATGCTTCTTGTGCCCTAAACACCAGAGAACCAGATATATCAATTTAAAGCTGGGAAACGTACCCATTTCCTTAATTGCTCAAGTGTGTTTTTCACCAAAACAATCTGGAATGGAAATGAATCACATATTTTCGGTTTGAGTTGCCATCCTTTGTGACATAAAATTTAACATACCATGGCTAAATACCAGATTATACTAAGGGTGGATATGGGAAATGGTCCCCCATCCCTTCCATTCCTATCCTTATACCTTTCCTTCCGGTCTGAAGTGCCTATTAGTGCGGAAACAGACTTGAAAACACCCATGCAATGTATACTAAGGGTAGATAACTTTTTCGTAATTTACAAAATACATACTTTTTCATTAGTAATTTAGAAACTTTTATCATAATACATAAAATAAATATGGGTAGCTATTGCAGTTTTTTAAATCAAAAGCCTACGTTTTCATTGTTCAGCAAAAAATGTTACCTATAAAAAAAACACATGCGTAATGTTTGTCGAAGTACAGTCTTTCTCTTGGGATTTTTAAAATGAACCCATGATAATATGTATTCTAATGAGTTTTCAATTTCTGTTTAAATTCGTTTAAGATTTATTTAGATTTAAGATAAATGCTCTGTTGCCTTGAAATTTCAATGTCCTTTTATTTGTCTTTACTGCCCTGTTTTCATATTGATCTTTACCAATGTAGTGGGGAAAAATAATTCAAACAAACCAACATCAAATTCGTCTTTGTCTCCTTTTTCTCAGGTACTCTGCAATCAAATCGCATGGTTGTATTTCTGCCTTTTCCACCTTAGGCTGACTTAGTCGGTAACTCCGTAATTCAGAACTTCCTCGTTTTCCGGTAGTTCACTTATAAGAGCTGGATTTTCAATCTTACAATCACATTGAGCAGACCTTCACCATCAGTTCCCGCAGTTTTTCCATAATTGGTTGTAGCATTTAATAACATTCACTCTATATCAAAGATAAATATGTATTTCTTTGAGATTGGATTAGAGAATACCTGGCCTTTGTGGGATGTGGGAACTGGCTCATCTGCATCGCTGCAATTACTATCTAAACCTTCGATTTCAGAGTCATTTGGATCCTCAAAGTATCCAATTTAATCCAATTAGTTCTGATGTGCTCAGCATCATTGCAATTAAATGTAATCTAAAAATTACATAAAACGTTGAAGCACTGGAATCACTACCTATTATTAAATCACATACCATGTAAATGAATGAAAAAAGCGAAATGAAACTAATGGCGATGCCTAAAAATATATAACCCCAGAGAATATAGCAACAAAATATAAATAAAAATAAATAATTAGTCGGAATAGTGTTAAATTATCTTAGAAAACTCTTTAAAAACAAACTCTTAGAAAATAAAGGATATGAAATGTTTACATTACTACACTGGTAGCATTTACCTACGTATATACTATCAAAAAGAAAAAGAGATAAACGGAAGTGACCTTTCCTCGTGGTCCAAATGTCCATTATAATGGACATTCATTTAACGATTAACATAGCAAAAACTAAAAATAAATGGTAAAATTTAAGACTCATACTACCATTAATAAACAATGAGGAATGTTTAAAAAAATCTGCAACCATCACGAGCCTATGGTATTAAAAAAATAAAATATATAATATCACATATCTTTAGCAGTTGATGCAGTGGGTACCATTTCTGAAACGAGCTCCCTTCGTAACCAAACCGCTCTATCGACACATGACTCCACAGACATAGTAGTCGACAAAGTATCATTGAATGACGGAAGCTCATAAAAAAACGTGAGAATACATCGAGTACAATGTAGCAATAAATTGAAACCTAAGTCCATTACAATGGACACTAGGTCTGAAAGGGTTAAGTGAGCTTGAGATATTATGCATTTAGATGGACAGCAGCGACCTTCATACCTCGAAGCAGGCTTGCAAGAATTCTTCATGGGAAGCAGGATTCTCGGCGATGAGAAAATAATTTCGGGCTCAGTGAGGGGTCGACCATTTGCCAAGTAAAACGCACACCTCTGAGCAATCGCACGTGTACAACAAGCTAGCGGAGGAAGGCGTATAAATTTTCAAGCGCCGCCCTTCACACAAAGGAGATTCCTCGAGAGCGGAGAATTGTAGAGAGGTGAAAAGAAAGGAAAGGGACGTATTCAAATAACATCAAACCTTGGTCGTGGTGGTCCACTTGGAAGACGCTCCGAAGGTCATCCACGCTCATGTGTTTGTGAACCTGGAAAGGAAAGAAGTTTCTTTTAGAACTTGGAGAGACTTTATTCAGCATAAACCAGTTGATCAAAACTGGCCATGTATTGCACAAGAAAAGCAAACAGCTGAACGACATCTGAATAAACATTTGGAGGGAAAATTAATGATCCCATATTTTCGTTCCTTTGAGAGGAAACAAGAAATTTTAAATAAACTTCATTGAGGTATCATTCACTTGACCTTGATATCCCTTCAAAATGATGTTGTGATCAGCTATCACACCATAAACTTCTACGATAGATTGGGAAAAAAATATTTACTTCATGAGCCTAGGACGCCCAAAGAACAGCTATTAATATGTACCACCAAAGAGAGATCATAAATTCTATATCAGTCAAATTAAATCATAGCGGGGTTTATCAGACTTCCCAGTGGTCAAGACTCATCCATTTATATTATATTTTTATCTGCTATAGGTAAAACATCGCTAGTTGTAAAGATTGCCGAGTTAAAAAATCATACATCCTCATAAACGGGAGGGAGAATGGCAATGGGGAAAGCCAGAAAGCCAACATTTTTTCGACCATGACGATAAACTGTCAAATGGGTTTATCTAGTACCACACTGAAAAAAGCTAAACATAGCTAAACAAACATTCGACCAAGTGATTAATTATGAGGGGCTTCGTAGTCTTGAATTTGTTCGTAACATTCATTTCCACATGACTGAATACAATTAAAACTCAATTTAGGAAAATCAATACAGCGCCATTCTAATTGACTTTTCTGATTCCACTATGCTCTATATCCACTATGCTACATTGCTCATTACACTTGCTTGACTTCAGAGGATTCAATTAAATTTCAATATCACTCCAAGGTGAAATAAGTATTCAAATGGATACAGAAATTATCAGCGTTTAGTATTCGCAAATCATCTGATAAATTACGGGACGTTCGACATCTCTGGTCAAACCATGACCGAGCTTACAAACTTGCATGCGATCCTAACGGCTAAACTCCGGTGAAATTGATCAATGTTGTACTTAGATGTTTCCCCAACAATATAAATCCACTTTTCCTCTTTCTTATTTTGATCGCCCGAGCCATGTTAACTCAAGCATGGACATTACGTTATTCCTAACAACTGCAGAAGGATTATGGGAACGAAAGTAGAACGTAGTTGCCAGGGCATAAAAGAAATGCCGAAAAAGAATTGTTTCAGGAAATCCTGAAGTGTTTAATTTTTTATCATATGAAGCGCCTGATTGAGTAAGCACCTACAGTAATAGTCGCTCGGAAATCGCTATCATTCTATCGATAAATACTGATATTTATGTTTTCTTGAATCAGAAAATTTCCAAAAAACATATTTCGTCTAACTGAAACTGTTTAATACGACAATGACTTTCTGCAGGTGAAATAAAATACCACTAACTAAAGTCATATTTGTCACGGAGCCGGACCCTTTTGTTCTCTAGAGAGATAAAAGTTCCTTTCATTGCAGGTATGAAAATTCCTTTCAGCATCTCAGAAAATACCGTTGAATGGTAAAAGTCTTTAATTTAGAAATAAATCAAGCCTAAAGAGCTCATTTCCTTGAGTAAAATGCCTCTGAATTCTTCCATCGTCATGGCACATAATAAATTGTAACAATTTCCCGCGAGTTCTTATCTCATCCCATACATAGGTTCTACGGCGCGAGCATCATAAAATTCAAAACTATTCTGGATTTTAAAACTACCTGAAATGCATTTGATTCGGTTATTAACAACAAAATACATCAGAATCCAGCATAAGCAAAAATTCCTCCGCGATCAAAACTGTATCCCATTTGAACCTGACGATAACTGTACCAAACCAAACGTTATCTTTAATCGAACTCGTAACAAAAACATATTTTTCAGAGCTTTAACATCATGAACAGTTCGTCAAGAACAACACTGCACCTAAAGCATTATTTCGCAAAAAAAAGATAAAGGTGAACGTATGCCCAACGGCCAGCAGCGGTATTAAAATGAAGTAGTTCGGTAAAAAAATATAAGAAAAAATAACTACCATCAACACCCAAAATGTTACAAACCAATACACCGAGCGCATAATAGGGTGGGCTTGAAGGCTTAACCAAAGAACTAAATTTTTAATGTGAAAAACGGCATTCAACATTTTTGCTATTTTAGAAATTAAAAACCCTTAGAAAGATGTGTCAATGCCCATTTCCGGTTGTATTTCAATTTTAATGTGTGAATCTGATTTTTCACAACGTAATGATTTTAATGCTTCATCCACGAAACACAGGGGCCCAACTCAGAAAAATGAGGATAGAAAATCGTTGGCCAAGCGAGATCTTTTTTCAGCAAGGGAGTGCTCTAAAAATAATCAAACACTTAGGCTTAAACACAAGGATTTACTAAATCCTGAGGGTTCTTGTTTTGAACTGGAGCCACATCCTCATCGGAGCTTGGTTTTAAACTGCTGTCAACTTCACCCCCATGATTATTGCATTAAAAAACATTGCGGGAAAGAAGTATGACAACTATAGTTAAGACTACATGCATGTAACCTTACCCCATGATGCTCCGGCGACGCCTCATATCCTAGTCCTTGTGCTTGAGAAAACACTGCTGAGAGAGCAAGGAGATTGAAGAAGACCTTGGCGTATGCGAAGGGAGAAGAGGTAGCCATCTCTTGAGTCCCTCCGCAAACACTCGGGCGACGATGTTCCTTTGATAGTCTCCGTCCTTGCTTTTCCGATGGCACCTGGAAAAACAAAAGGGACAACAATTCAATTCCCACATTCAGATTCAGCCACCTATAGGGAACTACAGGAAAGTATAAATACACCAACTCTCACATTTAACCTGAATAAGTGAAACATTACTCAATCAAATAAAACTTTAAGAACCATAATTAAGCGCTCTTAGATAATGTTTTTAGGATATTCCTGCGGATTAAAGTACGGAAATTCGGACTCCGAGCAGAAAAGTAAGCCAGGACTCGGGAATTGCGAGACTATTTCCTACTGTTTATTTGTCATGATAAGATTTTGCATGGATGGTCCCCAAGTTTACGTACCGAAGGATTCATGAAAAATTAAGTCTCTTCCCTAACGCGTGGATACCAAACGTTCTTTGCACATCTACGTTCGGAAATGCTGTTCTCCTAGTTTTTGTAAGCACGATTGGTGTAAAGATCAGTGAATTTTTTTTTTTTTTAACAACTGCCTATTACCGATTGTCACGCCACGTTCCACGCACGTTTGGTAATTGTGTTGATTTCTTATTAAAATATGTGAACTTACCTCAAAATCATCGTTGGAAACCTATTGGTTGATCTTGGGAGAACGCAGCAGGGAAAATGAAGGAAAGAGAAGTGACACAAAAAGACTAGAAATGAAATGAGAGGAGTTGAATTGCAGGAAAACCTATTGGTTCCGAAGGAAACTCTCTAAGTTACCTAAGACTACAAGCTTGAGGCCTATTGGTGATGAAAAATAGCCGAAGAGAGGTGAAACAGTCTGACCACAGGGAGAGAAGGAATGCTTTCAAGCAAAAGTAGTTTATCCGCCGTTGTGAACGAGAGAGTTTCTCGGATGCTGGATGAGGTAAAACTGACTGGAAATGGAGAGAGAAGGGCTCTCTAGGGGAGAGGATATATCTTTTGTCTGGATCTGCTCTTATCTACGGGCTCGAGGTAAAAGGGCAGCCGAAGGAAACTTCAGGGGAGGGGAAAGGGAGGGGAGGCAGAAAGAGAGAGAGAGAGGAAACGTGCAGGAGGCGTGTGGGGAGGGAGATCTTTTGGGCTACGAAAAAATAGTGTTCTTGAAATCTATTGTGCTGTCTTGACGGAGGGATTGAGGCCCTCATCATTCCCTTCACATTTCCCGTGGAGGAAGACGTCACTCGACGCAGCTACAGCTGCTAGCTCACATTCGAGAGCAACCTCAACATGGTCGATCAAAAATACGTTGATGACGGTGCGGATTTATGTTCATAGCCAAATATTCAATAAAATAAAATATGGGTGCTAACAGCACACCGTTAATAAATACAAATACAATCATTTACAGAAAATAAATTCATTGAACTTAACAAAAAATACCTAATGAGGAGTCAATAATTATTTTGAGGTACTCAACAGCATACAAAGCAAGTGCTCAAAATAGTAAAAACAACGGCACTGATGGGGATATAATACTTTCGAAAAACCAATCTATCACAGAATAGAAATGAGATTTTTTACTTGACTCTACACAGTTCCCCTTACGACATTCAATGAATGGGAAATATTTCTTATTCCATGTCCTTCACTGATCGGTTAATAAGACGCGATCAGCACGATTTTTGACATCATCATCATCAACCATCAAACGTGCTTCCCCTCGTTTTCTCGCACAGCATGAGACGCGATTAGATGTAAATACTACTTCTTCTACCAGACTCACCGCTGCAAGGGAAGACAAATATCTCCCGCCAATATTTCGGTGTCTGACTGAATAGCATGGAACAATTACTTTCACGTGCGGGGAGGAATGTACGAGGGCGCCAGTAGTTATGTGGGATGCTTACGCGAGATGTGTGATATTAGAAAAATAGTGGAATATATGGAATTAGGTATGTACTGAAGTGAGTTATGGGGGTCACCGGGCATCTACCTCGCGTATGGTGTTAGTGATGACGTAAAAGCCTCCGATGGCTGTAGGAGATGGCGTGGAGAGAATGAGAGAAGGCGAAGGAGTAGCCCGGAGGATATGGGATGGGCCGTAGCGTGGAGAGGAAGTAAGAATTTAGGCAGATGCAATGGGCGCCTTGCGGTTAGGTGCGAGAGAGCTATGGAATGGAGGCTCGAGATAACTGTAGGCGGTGCTCTCTTCTCTTTTGTTACGCGTGGCAAAAGGAATGATACTCCGATGGAGAAAGTCTTGGAGATGTAGGCCACGAATAAAAACCAGCCCCATTGTGCCGCAGTTTTCGCTTTTAGGTAATCTCTTTTTCCAGACCACTTAATCATGTACCTTAGCGGACTCAAATTAATCACAAATAACCCGTCTGGAGGACTATCGTACCAATAGGCGAGATTGCCATCAAGCCTGAGTGTAACGAAACGCACTTCCGGTTCTCCACGGTCCATCACCATTTCGCTCTATAATGTAACCACTCTCGATTTTGAGATGAATCTAGACAGCTTACACTAACCACAAAACATCTAAGGTTGCGGCATTCACTGCTAGCGGCGCGTATTTATCATATTTTCTCTATCAGGGCTATCCTCTGTTTTATTACACTATTATTTAAAACAATGAATGTAAAAATATGAAAGCTAAAAATAAAAAGTACCATATAATCTTTCCAGCAATCATGCAGTAAATGTACTCACTCTTTGTTTTCATATTCATTTCTTCTTGCTTTACATATTCCCACGCAGATTCTATGATGACACGTAATTTGCCTTTCGTAATCTTTATTAAGATATAAAATGATGCACATTTAAAGAAATATACTCAAAGGATAAAAATTTTGGCTGGACAATTCAGAAGCTAAACCGAACATTTATCAAAGAAACTTACAGGCATGCTAGAGTCAAACATTGGAAAGCTCCTTAAGTGTTTACAGTAATTAACTTTACGTTGGTATTGTTGCGATTGTTGCTATATTGTTGCTGGTTGCTATTGAGTTACAACTGTTGGTTACGAGAGTTATTTATCAGAGGTTTTGCAATTATTTTTGTCACTCCCGAATTTGCAGCCAGGTGATACGGATGACTATTCATCCGTATAATATAATCATTACTGGCAGCAGCAATCGCTATGCGTATTTGTTTCTTGATTAAAGCAATCAAGATGAGGCTTTGATGTACAGGAGTGTGTAACATCCTCGTAATTTACTCACTTGACACTGTTTTAATAAGGTACACAAGTGTTTATTCGTTTCCTCGTCAGAATTATAAAAGTCAATAATTCACTGTAGAATGCAAAAGAAATAGCGAAAGGCAACCTTTTTTGAAGTGAAACGGCATAGTACTATGTACAACGGTTTGCTCATAGAAGTTCATAGAAGAAAGTGTTTTTGGAGAAACGCACGCATCCTACATTTATACACACTACCAACTGCGATATTTTCGCGGACAGCTTCTAAACTAGTCCATCGTAGCGAGCATGGTGCATACTTCCTAACGAATGAGTGTATTAGCGCCAATTATCACGCGAGAGTGAGTTCCCGAGCGGCAACAACGCCATATTCCCATGCGGATCCTTGCGATTTCACTTCCATGAGCTGTCTTAACCTTGTCTTCGCGAAGGAAGAGGAGGGGGAGCTAGATGGCTGTGACGTCGGAGGTGCCCAAGAGCAGGGAACAGTCTGTCCAGCTCCCACGGAAGGAGGAACTTCAAAAAGCAGTCAATGCCATCTCAAAAAACGATATCGTGTATGCATGAGACCCTCGCGGACGAATCCACCACATCCGAGTTTGCAAGCCAGCTCGTTAGTGACCTTCAGCGCAGCGTAAGCCTTCCGTTCGAAACTAATCTCCATTCGGCCAATGCGGCATCCATTGTGTGAAGAGGGAGAATATCCAAGAACAGGCACGAGTTCGACTACCATACCTGATATTAAAATTATTCGAGTAAGTTACAGCAAATGATCTTTTCTTTTTGGAGTGCACATTTCACCCAATTTCCATTTCTTCGGCTCCGTTTGAAAGTATTTACTATCGAGAGCATAGAAACAAACATTGAGTGGAAAACTGAATATCACTACAGTGTTTTACTCTGCGGTAGCAGTGTGAACCACAATTCTATTAAAGAGCGTTGACGTATTTGATACATATTCTGATAAGACCACAAATTTACTCAATATGACTTTGGTTCACCGTGTAACAAAAGGAAGAGGAACTGCGATTTATGAGCCGACGAAAATTGAAAGTTGCCAAAATGCCTTCAAACATTTAATCCCCCAGTTACATTGAGCGCTGAATGAACAGGTGTAGTCGGGACCATCGTAGTCGGGTGTGTTACCTTCTTCAGCTTCCGTTCCCTTAGAAAGAGGGTACATAAATAGATAAAAAAACAGCCTCCCCTAACAATGACATAATAATACGAAAGACGAACAGAAATCCAAAACTGACGCGTTAAAATTTAATTCCTAAATGGGCAACTGATACACTTACTGGCACGGCTACTTTCTCCTTTCGGGAGCCAAGAAGTTCCTCCCTCTGCAGTATTGACTGCTGGCCGAAACGGTTAGAACGCGCCATCGAGTGCGAGAAATGGCATCGGAAATAATGAAACCTTTTACAATAGAGGCTTGTGGAAATAAATAAAGTTAACGCTTGCGTGAGGAGAAGCAAAGAAGCGTAACCACTGGGAACGAAGTGGAAGGCAAGACAGATGTGAAGTAGCATTCTGGTTCTTACTAGGCTCGGGGAATCCTCAGACCAAAGGTCAAAATAATGACCCATGCATTAAAGATTTGAGCGTTTTGAGTCGAAAAAAAGAAAGTAGTTTGTCGGTAATTGCAGTAATTTTACGAACTGGATGTTCCGTAAAATGTGAATCAATTTCAGGCGCGCGTAGTTGAATGTCTTCTTTGACTAGCTCTTACCAGAAACAGGGACTTCTGAACGATCAATGAAAGTCTCAATCACAAGTGAGAAGTCGCAGAACTTATACATGCGCGCTTTATGAACCGAAATAATGTGCTTGATTCAACGATTGTTTTTCTGAAATATAATTGAGGTTCAAATAGTTAATCCCAGGCTTTAAAGGAATAAGTCTCCGTACCCAAATATTTAATAAGGTATACTGAAAAGTGAAGATCTAGACAGAATAACCTTGGTGATGAAAGTTGTAGCCACCTGCGGCATTTAGATGTATTTACGCCGAACATATATTACGAGTAAACGGCAAAGATAAAATATGTTGCAGTTGCGCAGGAATATCTTTCACTTTAAAGCATATCCCTATATCCATATCTAAAATGACAAGAAAGACATTTGAAAGTGGAAAACTTGTTTTTAACTATTTGGACGTTTCTACTAATGCTCATTGTGGAAAACAATTACGAAATGTAACCAGTGTGAAACACAAAGATTTACGCACGCTAAAAAGTTTCCTGGTAACGTTTTCACCACTGTCCTATTGATCCTCTCGAAATGTGTATGTTTATCATTGGTATATTTTCGGCAAGATTTGTAACATTCAAAGGCAGGTACAAGAAAAAATATCAAACAAAATAGTGAAGCTAGATTAGATCCATTAATCCCTTAAATATCCTTTAGTGCAAATTAAAGACTTTTGAAAGGCCATCTTGAAGGTTCCCTTAAATATCCTTTAGTGCAAATTAAAGACTTTTGAAAGACCATCTTGAAGGTTAATCTTAAATATTATTTCAAAAATAGCATTTAGAAGATATGCGGAATGGAGTAACTCTTGCCAATAGGAAAATGGTCAATTACAATGTAATGCGGCAAAGTAACTTCGACTGGCTTAAATGAACTAGCAGGAGACATCGTGGAGAACACAAAACAACCCTCTCTAACTAATCACACAGCCATTCACCATTTGCACTTAAAATACTTCCGCGCTATCACCATTTCACTGTATGGCTGTTGGATAAAATCCATCCAGAGATATATGCTTCAAAGAGTAAAAAGCAATCAAAGCATTAGAAACGCTAAATCAATTTATCACGCACAAACGAAACTGAGAAATGTTTCCCACTCTCGAACAAACACATTTTTCGTAGGCACTCTGCCAACGAAAAATGTGAATGCACTGCGCGAGGGGAGAGAGACAAAGAATGTGTTCCAAGGAACTTGAACTGAGTGTGCTTGCACCCTCTTACTGCAAAATAAGTTGGGTCAGGCTTCGAAGGCCAGTAAAAATACCCATTTATATATAATTACCACTTAAGTTAGACAAAAAAAGTCAAAGGATCTGAGATTTAGGACGCATCTACCTATTCCTTTATCTTTATGCATTAAAGAATACCCTTTTCAGTGTTTACCGCGCATTGAAAGTTACCAAGGGATTTCAAAAGCTGAATGCAAACTAGCCAAAGTTGATTCCGAAAGAATCAAAAACTGCTGAAAGCTAAGGAGACTCATCATAGCAAGTACAATTTATGAAGGCGAAAACTTTTCCACACAGTTATACTTTGATCCAGGACACAAACTGATGATTCAAGAATCTTGCATAATACCTCTGCTCCTGTTTTTCATTCTAATACGGGATACCTAAGTTGTGAATTTTAGCTGTTGCATGGGTCAATAAATTCATCAATACATAGTCCTGCTTCAAATTCCTGAGATGCCTCTAAAATATGAATTCACCTCCTCTATCGAAATCATGATTGTGTGCCCCACTAACTAGGACCACGAACAGAAATGAAACCAACAGCTTCTAGTTCCCCCGGTAATGACTCTGTCGTCCTGCCTCAAAATCAACAGTCAAGTTGAGGGTTACCACTCAACGCCTCTTATCGATATAGATTATTAGATGAGTATTCCCAAAGGAAATTTTAACAAGGAAGCAACGATTTCCTGCGAAAGGCAGCAAGACGAAGTGACTCAGCCCTAATCTCGCGAAAAGATATCTACATGAGGAAAGCAAACGATTGAAACTTAGCAAAAGTTTCACATAATGAATGAATATTTACGAATATATTAATTACGGCATAAATTTGATTAACATCTCGATTGGAAGATCACGTTACACAAGGCTCTTTATTGTTTCCTAGATTATAATCAGCACGATGAATAATAATAAGAGCGAAATTAGCACATTATACGATATTTACTCGCTGCAACTGTTGTCTCAATTTTCAGATTCCGAGAATACACAAATTCTGTTATGTTTTGTTTATGCTTGGATTCAGATTCAAACAGTCGCAAGTCACATTCTATCTTATTTTATAATGAAGAAAGGTTGAAATGTCTCTATAAATCTATGAGCACTTAAAGTAAGGTAGAAAACAGCAATGAAGACTGCAAGAGCTGCATATTTCCGTTCCGTTGTTTTAGCGACAAGGTTTAGTTGTCATAAAATAGGAAGGTAGCTTGATATTCCCCTCGTTTGTAATGGGTAGTTGGATTCAAAAATAGGGTACAAAAATACAAATAATAGGATTCAAAAATACACTACTTACCTACTCAGTTTTCACCCCCGGCAACCGAATTCAACTGATTCATTGCAAACAATTTAGGCGAAACGAAGTTTAACGGTCATCAATTGCAATGGTGAAGTAATTATACAGAAAAACGACATAAGAATCTTCCGAATCGGCCACAATCACGATTTTCAAATTTTTCAGACTTATGGGAGGGGGTATGTGTGTAGGGTATAGGTTACGCCAAAGAGGGAGAACAAGATATCGCGAGCTCCTTAAGTCCCGCGCGTCTTTATCTTTCCGAATCCATAATTCTCTCCGGCTCAACCGCCTTCCTTTGTTTCGCCTCTCGGTCCATCCGTCTCCTTCCGAGACGTGGCTGCTCTCGTCGACTTCCTCCTTCGCCCGCCTCCAGCCATCACGCAACACTCCTCTCCACCGACTGGCCCGCGGCTCTCTCGCCATCCTTTCTCTGCCTCTTGAAATCCCTTCCATCTACTTCCCCAAACCCCCTCGCCCTAAACCTAGCCACCTCCTCTGCTATCTCCCGCCACCTCCTTTCCTCGAATGTCGTCATCTTACAGTCTAGATCATGATCTGTGGGCCCACGAATTGCGCCCTCGGCCTGAAATCGGATTCCTAGTTCTGGCGTGCCATGATTAAGTACTGCTGGATAGCGGTGTCTCCGTGCTTGGCGGTCGGGAATGGTTCATGCACGCGCCGAATCGAAGTAAAACAAATAAATCAACACTCCCATTTGAGGATAGCATCGAAAGTGACGCCGTAATAACTAGGAAGTAGAACTGCTTCGGCTCTATCTTAATCTGTTACAGGTTTGGAATAGAGCATTAAAAGACAGAAGTTACATTCGGTCCTGCCACCGAAAACCTGAATATCAAAATCATTCTCATAAACCCGTGGCATATTTTTACGAGTTATTGCGGCCAGATAAATGTTATTTGGCCTCACGAACAGTAGTTTTCACGTAAAACATAGGCTTACTGATTTACGTATTACTCTAAATAGTTGCACAGGCTAGTAGTATTTATTTATGTGCGGCGACCGTAATTTGAGGTTATTTGCCTCATTGAGGAAAGGTGGGTATTTGAATGCGAGTGTCATAATTGGGAGGGGAGGAAGATAGGAGAGAAACCTGGCGACGGCATCACCTAACTCTTAAAGAAAGGCGCTAAAGGGTTAACATTGTCCCACTCGACGGACGGAGCGTTACTCTATAAATGGCCCACACAAGTACAGACTGTTTGTACAGGTTATTCCACTGCAAAATATCTGCACCGACGGGAATCTAACCCCTTGGGATGGGAAGTCAGTACTTCAGTCACAGTATCAGTTTGCCACCCCTACACAACCTTCTTCGACACAACGGACGAATGATTTTCTCTTTCGTTCAAATTGGCTATTTACACTTACCCAACCAACTTAACCAAAGGAAAATTACAGCATACTGTCTCTCATGCCAAATGCAATCGTATGTTAACCAACGATGACTATTTATCACTTTAGAAAGGCTTTCGTCTCGTAAGAACACATCACGGAAATTCTGAAGAGAATGCGAATCATTAAAAGGCTGTCGAAATACTTCCAAACTAATAGTTTTAAAATTAGTTTCCAATGAATTGGAATTGACACCTTACCTGATCAGAAGAAATGATTCTACTGCTCTCCGACTCAACATGTTTGCATCGCTCCCGCGAAAAAACTGCTATTTTAGTTGCGATTACAACCATGGAGTAAGTTCACCGGAAATTCAAGAAGGAAAACGATTTTTCGATTCGTGGGTTTTCATTTCCTTCGAATCCTCAATCTCCACCGCCTAAAGTTCGCTGACCAAAGGATACGGCTACTTCCTTCCGCTCAGATACAACGATAGATAGAGACCGCTCACGTGCCATCTTCCTCTCCTTTGCCCCTCTCCTTCACCAAATATGTAATTGGAGTGCAGAATTCCTGATAAACTAATTTACACGCAGGAATTCCATGACTTTGGAGGTGAAAGTTTCTAAGATAGCCTTTTACATGAGCGAATCAAGTATTTACGCAAGGCAAACGCTGTGACAGGTGTCGAAAATGTATTCCCTAACTAATGTCACTGATGAAACCTAAACTAACCAGATTTTATGCTGTGTATATCGCTGTGAAGCAGATACTCTATCTCGTTACCGAATGTTAAAAGTTGCCGGGAAAAATAATTTTCTCCTGAGAATAAGTGAGACGGCACTCCGGTTTGAACAATGGTGACAGAAAATGCATAATAATACCATTTTGTGCTATTAAATCCTTGCTGATGTTTTGTTGGATACGGCTTGAGGGAATTTCTGGAAAACGGAGGCCACAACCTCGCGACGGGAGTTTCCGAACGTAAAACATCTGAGCTAGGCTGCCAAAGATGTGAATTCACACTACGCACCCTCGTAAATATGGGTAACGCCCATGGAATAATTTATGAAAGTTTGTTGACACGAGCGGTTGAAGTGTCTAATAAAATAGAATGTAATGATGATGAATATTCAACGGCTATTTCGATGTTAGGGGCATATTTCCAACATTCAGAGGTCGACGATGCAGTTCAATGTATACCTACTTCATGCGGTCAAAGGACTGCACTATTAAAACCTACTCCTTCGTAAGGTGTTCTAGTCGTAAGCTGCAAATCTTTTCGCGAGGTGTGTTGCGGTATTTTGCATATTTAACTCAATATTTTTCACTCAAACATACGAACGTCGTTAGCAATATACCTCCCGCTGAAATCGCTTCCTTGTATTCGTTAAAACTTTCAACAGGAAAATTGGCAGGGATTAGCTACCTTCAAGCAGGTGATGATGAAAAAAATTTCAAATGCCTCAAAGTACTGGTCTCCAACGTTATCCCACTGCTCCATGCATAACTTAAGGGTGCGACGAATGATTAAACGTTTTATTCCATCTGCCCAACTCAATAGTTATTTCTGGCCAAAATGGAGGACATTTGGCATCAGAGTACAAATCAATAAGAAAGTTATGGCCTTCGTGATACCAATCTCCTGGCATAGCTTGATTCAAAACAGACAAATACAAACTTAACTGTTTCGGGAGAAATACTGCCAAGGAATTCTTAGCTTCATTTAAATTCAGTACGGAAGTAGAGTATACCTTAATTGCATGGTGCTGGGTGATTCCGGGGTTGCAATTCGCTGGAGGAGATAATGAAGAGGCATTTACTATAGAGGTTACTCCAAGCAGTCATTAATCAAATTCGAAGACATGAAGTCTCATGTGATTACAAGAAGGGTTTCGAGTAGAAGTCGTTAACAAGCTCAGAACAGTTTCATTCGTGGCCTTGCGGAAAAGAGTGACATTCAAAGCAATATACTGAGTGTTCATTAAGATGAAAATTCAATAATGACTGCTCACAATTTCGTCACCCTAAACACCCATTTTCATTTTCTTAAGGACATATCACTCACTCATTTTCAAATTTTTTCGGAACAAACTCATAGATAATTAATAACACATTACCCTCCTCCTCAATTCTCTTCAACGCCTCTCTGTGGGCTTACAAGGATTGAAGCGATGAAAACCTCTGTGGCATTCTCTTAGGTGTATGCGGAGTTTATTTGATATGCAGACAGATTTCGATCATTAACTTCGAGAATTCAATCAAGTATACGTAACTGACCTACACATATGCACATTTCAATCGAGAATATAACTCGCATTAAAGATGGGATGTACAAAATTCAAAACTAAATGACGTGATGCCCATTCAGAGGTAAATTGTGCGTTGAAACACGTGGGATACGAAACGGTCGAAAAATTATAGAATGAATTCAAGTGATAATCCCATTGCCACCAATACACGAAATAGGTGCCCTTTCTATCGACGGCACGATGTGCTGGCAGACTCTTCAAGTGGTCCATGGCGTCAAGGAAAAGGTCAAGATCCAGCGACACGAGCATACAAGAACCGATTGGGAGGTGTCAGTGGCCGAGCCTCCTGGAGCTCCGAAACAGGAGATCTGGGGCATTGGCAACACTGCCACTGCCCCAAACCTCCCCCCCCCCCACTACAGGTCCGCACCCTCTTCATCCACCACCCTCCCCGTGTCCTTCCTTCCCTTGCTTCGTCCTGCTCTTTTTTCCACGCATCGCCCGCCAACTTATCCTCTTTCTCGTGCACCATTTATTTTTCAGCATTATCTCCCTCGCCGCCAAACCCCACGCCCTACACAATTCACTCCTTCCCTTTTTCACCTGCAAGACCTCTCTCCGTCCTTGTATTTCCGCTCTCCATTCCACCTTGCCTCGCCACGCCCCACCCACCCACCCCATCCCACTTCCCCTCGGCAGCCCTCCCCCCCTCCCTCACTTCCGAGCGAACCACCTCCCCTCCCCCTTCCGCCACACCCTCTCCTACTCCAAATCTGAGCTGCTCTCCCATTTCCACACACACCGCTCACCCTCCTCCCCTCCCCCCACTTGTCTTTGTCACGACCGCCTCGCGAGAAGGGCGAGCTTGCGCCGATGAGGAGGAAAGCAGCAAAGCTACCCTCTCGCTCATTATTCTGGAACGGGACCGAGTATTACTTCGAGGGGTCGGGAAAAGGCGACCGACCCTTGTGCCGTCTCTCTCTCTCTCCCCGTCCCCTCTCCTTTTCTGGCCCTCTGAAGCGAGAAGGTGGGCCAATCCATCGCGGGTCGGAGATTGAGACAATGGGTGGATTGATCGGAAAATAAATCCTGTCGGTTCCGACCATTCTGAAGGTCGTTACTCGCGATGCTTGTCGTTTTTGCTGTCGGATGCACGCAGGTGCATGGTGAAAATTTTATTGTGCAGAGCAGCACGAATTGGATGAAAAATTTCGTAAATGAACGAATGACTGCGCGGAAAATAGCACCTGCTCCATTTTCACGCATTCGTCGATACATGGTCCACGATTTGACGCTGCTCGAGATGTCCTCCTTATTGCCTCTCATAAAATGGCCTTGAGACGAACTCTTGGATGTAAAGGTCTTCGTTCGGATAGGCTTTGAATCACATATACATAAGAACACGCTATTAGATTTAGTAAACGTTTTAAGCAATCAAGCTTATCAGGGCGCGAAGCTACATGAAGGGCGGTCAGGTTGCGGCTCAACCAGTGCTTGGCATGAAGACATGCGAATTTCACTCATCACGGTGTGAGAAGGCCGTTTCTTTCCCTATGCGCTCTGAGGTGTCCAAGAAAAATCTGATGCTCAGGAAATTAGGCTGAGGTTTGACTGGACGTGTCCAAAGACCTCTCTTGGATTTGAACCCTGGTCCTCAGCTTAGCAGTCCAACATTCTACCTACTGCGCCATCTTCTAAGGCTGCACTGGTTCCTACATTCTCGACTGAATCAATGGGTGGTGTGTGCCTGCCTGCCAATTCCGAGACCAAGGGACTTGCTCTTCAAGGTAACGAGTAACCTCGCAGTAGCAGTTGGGTAACGCGCTGAACAGGTTAGCCAAAGGTCACGGGTTTGAATCCCGCCTACGGTGAGGACGTTGTGTTTGTTACAGAATTAGTTTAGGGTTTATGGGTTGTTGAGATAACCTCAGGAGTTGGAGGACCTTAAGAGCAATTCTGCCAGGACTACCCCAACTCTCGTTCATCATGAGTGCTATTGATAATGCGACTCCGGGAAAACTTAATGGAGGGCCAAAGTTTCTCGGGATCAGAGGGGACTGAGATAAAAATTAAGAGCAGTCGAAAAGAAATATATTAACATATGAAGTGAAGACTTTAATATGATTCCGATCGAAAAAAAAACAATCAACGATTTAAACCGCGTCACCTAATGTGAATTCTGCGAGCAAATATGTATCTAATTTCACAAAAGTATTGGTACTTTCTCCTCAGAGATATTGCTAGAAGTGAGAGACATGTTTTACATGGACAATGTCATCATACGATATAAGGAAAATAGTGATCACGGAACGTGCTCGACAAGTTCTTAAAAAAAAGGCGGAACTTAAGGCAATTAAGGCCTTCACAGCGAGTGATGCAAGACCTTGAAATAAAGGTATGTTGCCGAGATCGCCGTTTGACTGATATATTCCCACCATCCGTCGTAATGAATAACCCTCAGAACTGACTACTCTGGCAGTAGGGTCACGAAATTCCATAAAATGCGAAGGGAGAGAAAATCAACCGACCAACTGCCTTCTTTTCCTGCGTTTCGCCTTAAGCGCTTTCGGCCTCAAGCGAAATGCGCTATTTTTTTACGGCCAGTATCGTAATTCTAAATTAAATCAAATACCCTTCCTTTCATACGTTTTCACATTGGGCCAACTTTGCCTACACTTCCAAATGAGTGAATTTTTTGCAGCTGCTTCTTATTCTCTGTCACCATTTTTCAAGTGTGCCAATGTGTCACAAGTGACAAAGTTTAATGAATCATGTTGCTCTCGCCTAATTTATAAGAAAATTGTCTCTTATATTGATCATTCAAACCACCGTTCGAGTCACAAAACATTATAATTTTAGGAGCAAAGCACTTACTCTCACCTCTGATGATAAATAAGTAAATAGGAGATCAATCCTATTTTCTTCGATGATAACAAGCAATTAACATTCCTCGTAAGTTTTAAGAATCGTTTGAAGTGCGGGGAGATGACACTATGGAAGAGAGTGAGGGATTTATGGCTAGGTATCGCTGCCGTAATGACAATCGTGTGTAAATGTAAAAGTATTTTTCACAAGAAAATAAATAGTGACTATTTCATTTATTTGCTAATTTTGAAAATATTTTGATATGATATTGAATCACTGGTGACGCATAGAACCAGCTACATGTCATTTATACCATATAACATTTGCTTTCCCTCCTCCAGTATAATTTGAAATTTCCAAATGATAAATGGTGTAGAGGGTGGCCAGTGATTCCTCAACACTAATAATATATTTTTTGCTCACGATAAAAATTAAAGACAAGGCAACTTCACCCAGAGAGTAAACAATCACAGCCAAAGTATATAATAGCATTTCAATATCGAACTTACAAAGATCTCTATGGTAGCCACTGTACACTGCGAAGGATCACGCAACCAATCCCTTGCAAATATCACTTCCATGCCTACACCCTCAAATGTTACCGCAGCGATTTCTTCATCGATCGAAGCTGCCTACATTTTTGGGACGTATGCTTACCAAATCTTTGAACTGTTTTTCATCCATTTTTTTTCCCTTTTGGAATCTTGGGCTTGCTCGCCTTTGTGACAGTGGGTTAAACGCTGCGAAAGAAACCGCCTGACTCAGTTTCATCGTGATGATAGTCATTTACCTCAGCCCCTTACCACTTTGGCCCCTCTCCTCTTACAATTCAACCTTCCATTATCCCTTCTCTCTCTCTCTCTCCCCACATGCTTCATCTCGTTCCACCTTGACCTTCTACCGAGTCCACCGCAGCCAAAACCCTTCGCTTCTCCCCCTACGCGGATGCCTTCTTACGACGCATCCATCGTCTCAACTGGATACGAGACCCCCACTCCATTTCTTCCTCTGTGGTGTCTTGTAGAAGTTATTCGGGGGAGGCGACCAAAAGCTAAAGCCTTCTGCGCCATTATGGATAGGTTGGCATTGATAGGATTATTCCAACGAACGGAGGAAAGGTGAAGAGAGACCCGAAACGACTTGAGTATAATCTTCAGAAAAGGCGTCAAGGAATCCACAGTTAAATTCTCAATACGACGAACGAAGTACTGCCCTTGAAGTTATCTTGATACTGTACCCAAGGAGATGATTTCACAGAAAAATCTGCCGGAACTGTGATTCGAATCCTATCCCTCAGGTTGGAGGAATAACATATCCCGTGCCCTGACTTACCCTTCTTTCTCTCGCCATTCATATTTCCTACTTTCTTACATGTCAGTTCCATTGAAAGGAGATCATCACTTGATTTTTTTTTACGTTTCCAAGCTCTGCTTGTGATTATCTGGATACACCTTTCCCTGAAATTATTTTACACCCCCACTGCTCTCAGTGACGCTTTGTTATTTCCATTCTATCGTTCCCTCTTCCCAATTTCCTACCCTCTTGTTCCTCTCGGTCATTGTTGCCACCTTGCGTCATATCAGACTTTTTATTCAATTCCATCCGACTTTCAATTTCGGGAGAACTCCGCATTTCAAATAAACCGAGTGATAGACTTCGTGTGCCAAGCGTGCATTCAAAGAGTACCCATTCCGAGGCCAAACATTATTACTATCGGTTGAGAATGGAAAATTGGAATGAGCGGGATAAATTCGTGACCACGGAAGTGTCCGACAAGGCACGTGCTATCAAGCGAGAAAAGAAACTTATCCATTCCAGTCCTTCGAAGGAAAAATGTAAGCTTTCAGTCGTATTCTTTCACTCCATCGCGGATTTCTTGGTGTAATTAGCTTAGGGTATGTACACATGCCATAGCTCAACTAACGCGACATTTCCAGCTCAACTGGAATAAAAAACAGATCGAATATGTGAATCGGAGAGGCAGAAAATCCATTTTCTAATCTCCATTTCTATTGTGTCTTCCGGCATCGCGGGATCTGTGAGAGACGTTCTGAATCAAAGCGGTTGAATGACGAGCGAATCAAGCATATTTTCCAAGGCTGTATGATATCCTTGTATCTTCAAATAACGTTCATATCTATTCTCTTCGGGGTCGCGACTTCGTAAATATTTGGATCCACAGTATGGCTACTACATAATTACAAATAAAATAAAATGCATGTGTAATTATTGTACGATGCACCCGCCTTATTTCACAAATTAGAAACTGCTACTTCGAAAAGACTTTTTCGTTATTCTATGGTAAAAGACAGAGAGAGAGAGATAGAAAGTAATAAGGGGGAAATTCTTTCAACATCGTCCGGGCAGAAAGGCGTTTCCATAATGAATTGTAGTTTCCGTCACTTTCCTTCCCATGCCAAAATGTCTGCCCAAACATTTCAAGCCACAACTTCTTAATTACTTAATCCTAAAAAGATAAAAGATCAAATTGAAAGTTTCAGTGACTTGGCTCCAATCCATGTCATTTGAATCCTACTGAAGTACGCCTACTGAATCAGAATCTATTTTACTATAGTGTAATGTTTGGATAGGTACCTACTCAATCGTTTTCTCCTCTAGAATATCGCTTTGATAAATTACAAGAGATGTTACGATAGGAGTTAGAAAAGTATTATTAATTCCAAGTTAGTTCCAGAGAGATAATGTATCATAGGTAAATTTTGGCACTAGACCTTCGAGGTATCATATGTTGTTGGGTAGGTCGTATCAGTAAATAATGTGACACCCGTCGTCGCGAAGGAAAAATTCTTGTGTTTCATGCAAGCAAAAATGTTAACCGTAAATAAAATTAGAGTACCAACACATCCAACAGGGTTTAAAAAAATAAGACCATTTTATCTCTTGGCTCATTGTAATAAAAACTCCAGAGTACTAATATTTCACACTTGTGAGAGCATACCGAGGAGTATAGTCCGTTGCTCTTCAGTTAATATTACGTTCATTTAAATTGCCTCGAAAAGAATGGTTTTCTCATGAGCTGACAAGAAGGAATAGAGGAGGTCATATGATCTCCTACTACGGCAATTATTCACGCGGCATGGTTAATGCAGAATAGCATAGAGTTACATCTATTCAAAGGGAAGGATGGTCGAAAATTACGAAATTATAACCATTTTAGTATAAGAGCAGACTTTCACTATAGCGAAAAGCTTACGTAATTACGTATTTTTCCCTGAAAATAAAATGGCTACCAAATGAGGGTAGCAACCCGTCATTTTTCCAGCTGTTATTAATTGAAAAAGCGTTAGTTGCGGGCGGAATGCATCAGTTCGATTTCGATGGCGTCCCATTCGGCTCCTTGGGATGAGAAAAGTTAGGGTACTAAAAAATACCTTCGTCAACTAACTATTTAGCTATCAAGTATTTTATTTATAACGTCACCTATTTAGTGACCCAGTTTTGATTTTCGGTGGCATGCATTCATCACAGATATATTTTCCCATCGGCATGGATAAACTTATGGTATTCTCCATTCAATTTTTTCTCCTGCGTTCTCGATGGAGCCTTCTCATCCACCTAAGAGAGGCATCACATTTCTTAATTATAGGCGCCCTCGCGTTAACCCTATTATTTTCGTGGCACTTAAAGAGAACGAATATACGTGGAGGAGGTTTTTCTAATTTAGTTTGGTGCTTCAAATCGCTGATCTTAGCGGGTATAGGAGAGGTCGTCAAACCAGATGAAGTGAGTGCGCTTCTAGAGGTGTTTGCTTCATTATGGATGGCGCCAGCGCGAAAGAAGGATCCCGCCCCAGGTAGCTAGATTCGGTTGCCACCTCACCCGGTGTCGTTTTCATTTCACTCTCTTCGCCCAACTGATCCGCGTCCAATATTTTTTCACGCACACACACTCGCACACAACACGCTCTTGGCTCTGGGCCTTTCTTTCCTTCCTACCAGCCTCTCCCGGCGACCTGGTTTCCCACTTGGCGGCGCGGGCGTGGTGTGCGCGAGGGGTCGGCCCACTCTCTCGCCGCTCCGCCGCCGCGAGAAAGCCGAAGACTGGCCGGGCAACGACAGAGGCGGGGGACCCCCCTCCTCCCTGCACCACTATCCGACACTAATCCTCCCCACCCCCCGCGAGGGAGCACGCCCACAGCTGTTGTCGTTCCACACACCTCAGCCCACTCCTATTTTCCCTTTCCCTCTTCACTCCCCCCACCCTGTGATATCCCGCATGCCACGACTTCACGTGCATTCTTGCGCTTTTCGGCTCTCGCCGATTCGGACCGAACGCACTCGGTCGGCTATTTCCTGGAAGTTCGGTTTCCCGCCTCCCCTTCCACTCCTCGCATTCTCTTCTCGCGTTGAGATCGACCAGCTTCGTCGAAGCAATAAAAAAAAGGAATTTCGATTCGACTTCGATGGATGAAGGCGAAAGGAAAACGGAAGTTTGACTCGAACAGGAGATTAAACGGAATTAATGAGGAGAGCGTTGCTATGGCCAGAACAAACGTGCTCAAAAGAGTAGAAAAAAATATATTATGGACCATACGAGATATACAGATACAATCACTGGCTGCGGTAGCCATGTCGGAAACGCGCCAGCATGGAAAGCCAAAGGTCGCGGGTTCGATTCCGCCTAGGGCATCGGTGTCGTGACTGCCTTAGGATTGACTTTAGATGGTGCGATAAAACATCAGAAGTTGGAGCACCTACCACAACAACATTAAATGCTCCTAGATTTTATCGTACCTGAAGTCTCAATCAATTCTGAATCATCATAACGGTTCCCAAATGCAATAAATGAAGATCCTCATTCATCAGTGTGGCCTCTGTTCAAGCGAATAAGGTGCAGTTAACAGGAGAATTATAAAGGAAAGACTTTACCGCTTTAAATTAGGCTTGGAACAAGTCCGTATCCCCCTTACCGTCACGACCAAATTGCTGAACCTGCATTTATAGGCTAGATTGCCCATTTCATTGCCCATGCATATTTCCCAGGAGAAAACGCCAAGACGAGGTGCGAAGCGAAAGTACGTACAATGACGAAATTTATTTGGGCCCCCAGCATATTGGAAATGTATTATGCCCATTTCGCCCTAAAGGTGTCAAATGTTTTTCCACTGATTTCATTCTCCTGTTTGATGCTTCCGACACGATGAGAGCAAAGAAAAATTTAAAAAAATGCATAGCGCACACAGGTATCAGGAATAGTCGAGAAAGAAATCGAAAGTTCCGTGTAAATCTGTTGATAACCGCTAAACATTTTCAGACACAGTTCATGGGGCTAAATTATTGTGGGTTTTATTAGTGTCATTATTGCTGATTCCGCAAATAAAAACTGAAAGAAGCTCTATTTTAGAGAAGTGATCCGACAACATGATAGCCAGAGATGGAGAGAGAGAATATTCTCAAGGTTCCAGCGCCATTAGGTGCCATAAATCGCTCGACCTCTTTCATCCGCTTAACCAATACCACAAAGGATAAGATTTACCTTCAACGAAAATAAAGGTGATTAGTGCCGCACGTGGCGATGGCCCTCACACGGACGACCTCTGACCCGAAATTCAACGATCACGTGCTCGGGATGGCGATCCCTTTCGTCTCAATTCACGACCGAGTCACTGAAAGCACTAAAAACAAGGCTCAAGCGGCAAACCCTAAGTGACAACAGTTTTCTATTATTTTTTATTGTCTTGATCGAAAGTTTATAACCTCTGGAGTACAAATTTTGAGCCTTTAGATTTTAAAAATGGCGTTTAATATTTTTCCTCGTTAATGAAAAAGTGAAAAACTTCAACGGCGCGAAAGCGGAAAAGTGAACAGGAAGATTGGAAAAGGCAGGCCTCGTATGTGATACATGGAACAGGTTGTGAAGGATGTAAAAGAGAATAATTACATCACAATTAAAAGGTTGGCCGATAGAAGAATCGAGTGGAAAGTGGCGTCAAACCAACCTAGGATTGTTGGCCAATGACCTGTTACGCCTGCAACAAGGCAGCGCATCCCGCCATTTCTGAGCCTTTTCAAATGAACTTAAAATTAACATTTAATTCTCTAGTGAACTGGGAATTCTAAATCCAAATTTTTTGAGAAAATCGGATACATTTATGTTGGGTATACGAATCGCAATTAATGAATTCCGTTTTCTTCGATGAAGGAAACTACCCAATTGCCGCTAGAGGCAGCGGCGCGAGCGAAAACCTTGCGGGAGTCACATCCGTGTGAGAGGCTTACCGTCGGACACGATGAAAATAGGATTCCCGACGGAATTTTAATATCGTCATCTCAAAAGGTTCCCATATCTAGGATGACGGGAGAGGAAGGATCACGATACAACACTCCTACTCAGGTGGTTAAATGAGTGGGAACGGCCCTGAATGAACGAGACAATGAGCGAGGGGGAGGAGCGAGGGAGACGAGCCGCCACCCGACACGCGACGCGAGAGTGGATTGAGCAACGCGATAAATTCAACTCGCGCGTGATTTCTGTGTCGAAATGGACGATGAATACATTTTCGTCACAGCGCCTTGACAGAAGTGCCTTAATGATTCGGTATACACGGAGGTATGAAATGTCATACTTCCGCTTTCGCGGATGGGTAGCTAGCTATCCGCTCACGGTCCATAAGAGAGAGAGAGAATATGTAAATGAGACAATTGCTTTTATGGCAGTCGCATGAGAGGAGAGGCATCCGCGGTTCACCGACTTCCGTCAACATTCAACCATCCGCGACCCCTCGTTACTCCGAGAGACCAATTGCATCGGGTAAAATTGAAAATTTTCGGGAAAGAATTTGCCTCCCCTACCGCGGATGGTAAATGTTTTCTAGCACATTTTAATGTTTCCAACAATAAACGGTAGGAGTGAGTCACCCAAAAAGAAGCAATATGTCAAAAGTAGCCACCACATAGCTCAAAACGAAGATCCGATCTGGAGGGGTAAGGTCGCGGGTTCGAATCGTGCATGGATGCTATTTTTGTCATAAAAGTTAAGCTTAGAACAGACGGTGCGATATTTTTTCTGTAGCCTAAGCAGCTGGAGAACGTAAAATCGAAGTTCTAACATTGGTACTCTGGTACAGCTGGAAATACAATCGTAGAAGTAAGGAAGCAATTCATTAGAACGTACATCTGGAGTGTGGTTCTTTATGGCAGTGAGGTATGGACGGTGACAGCAGCGGAGAAGAAAAGGGTGGATGCATTCTACATTTGGTGCAACAGAAGAATAGTACGACTGAATGGATAGACCGTGTAGTTAAGTGACGAGTAAGTCCTAGGAAGAGTGGAAGAAAATAGAAGTCTTCTGAATACCCTAAGAAGACGGGACAACTAAATTGGCCACACCATGAGACATGATGGCCTGATGAAGACAATTGTTGAAGGACAAGTGGACGGGAAGTGAGAGGAACGACAAGAGGAACGGAAAATGAGATATACGCAAGAAGTGATGAAGGATGTAAAAGAGAAGAAATACGTAACAATGAAGAGATTAGCCGATAGAACAATTCAGTGGAGAGCTGCGTAAAACCAATCCCAGGATTGCTGATTAATGATGATGGTACTTTGGTTGATGAAGGCACAGCTCACCAGTACTAAGGCGGGTGAAATTCAGCCACCAGGGTAGGGGAGGATATTACATTCCCAATAGCGCCCATGGTCTCCCAGAGTGATCAGGTTCCAAAACTTATCGCACAGCTTGGGCTCAGTAGGACATATCAAGGGACTCTCCCTGATTCTTGAACCCGGGGCTATAATAAGCAGCCTTATGCTCTACCCACTGGAATACCACGCCGTTTTAGAATGATAATGGGTGATAAAATATAATATCTTTTAAATGTTAAAGCAAGGGACAAAGTTTTTAATGCCAATCTTCTTTCCCCTTGGCTACTACACCGATTAAATGTCAACGGGCAGTAAAAATGGTATCTTTCAAAGGTTGAGGTAAAGAGCAAGTAATAAATACAGCAGAAAATAAAGATATTGTGACTAGCCATACTATACTAGCCATTTCTCTAATAAATAAATATAACGAAAATTTCGTAGGATCAAAGAACCTGGATTGATATTTTTGCGAAATCTAAACTATGTTGAGTGGAATATTTTCTGTCTTATTAGCATTCATTCCCGAGCTTTATCGGACAAAATTCCTCACTGAATTAAATCACAAAATAAATGTACAACTTTCTTACAGTTGGAGGGTCGATTAACAATTGCAAACTTTGTAGTTGAGGAGTCAGAAGTGACGAAATGAAATCTTTGTGCTTACCCTCGCACGCAAGAAAAGCGGCCAATCTATATTTAGGTTAGCCGCGGTATACCTTTCCGCTGTTTTCTAAACACACTCCACCCAACCGGTCGAAAAACACTTTCCCTTTCCGCCTCCCAAACACGCCTAAACTCAAGAGAGTTCCATGCATCACACACAGCCTCAGCGTCCCGGAAACCACGACCTACGCCTAAAAAGCCATGGGAAGACTTCTTCTCTACCGGCTAAGTAAACTCGTCCATGCCTCAGCGAACAACACGTTGACGTTATTGAAGATGGGAATGTGAGAATAGTCTAGCATTCACAACAGCTGAATTATTTCCGGGAAAATCCAAGAATATGTTATCGTTGTGCCCTGTGTCAACGGATTTGAAATAATTGCACTTATCGCAAAAGTTTTGTACGTACGTTGTACCTACTCGTACATTTTGATAAAGTGGGAGAAGGCATCTACAAAACTTGTGATCCCAATTTTTTAGAAGAGGAATGTCAAAGTAACGCTCTGAGCACCCCTGATTTTATGTTTGCTCAAGCAGCACTCCCAACTTTCTTATGAGTTGCTCCGAGCTACAAATCTTTCCTAAAATTGAACACAGAAACAGAGATCCAATAATTTCAGGTATTTCACGTCACAATCACCCACTCACTCCTTATTCAGTCATGAAGCGCACGAAATAATGGAATGATTCACGGTATATTATAAGAGTTCATTTTCATCAAAAATAGGTACGCTCTCGTCTTCGAAGTCCGTGCCCAAAATTTCAGTCTCCTCATCATTATGCCGACGTGAGGTGAAACTTGGGTGATGTAACGAACAGTTTCCCTTAGGAAAATGCACGTTTCGTTGCACTGATAGCGAGCATTGGGCTTGACCGACTGCGATTTCCATGGCACTAAACGAAATTACATTTTTTGCAATGCATTCCGCGATATCTGAGTCACCCACAATAACGGCTACGACAACAATCAATTTCTGAAGCATATAAAAATTGATGGTTTAAAGTTAAGACGAAGATAAAGAGGAAGGTTATCATGAAAAAATTAGTTCCCTGTGAAAATATCCTAATTTTTTTCAGGCGAATAATAGTTACTTTAATTTATATTGCTATTGGTCTTGCTGCAAAACTGGGCTCTGATGCGAAATGGAGAAAGTCTGTAAAAGCATTTATTAAGCTGTGGAAATTACTGAGAATAAATAAGCATAAAAGAATTCACAACGTTTAAAAGTTTAAACGGAAACTGTCCGTTTGGTAGTATAGTTTATTAATGATTCCCATTAATCCTACTCCGAGATACGCGTGCAGAAAGAAAAAATTCTACAGTGATCAGTGAATAATTCCGTAACGATAGATCAAAATGATAAGGCTAATTGTTAGTAGCTGAAATAGTTCCTTATGTTAGTATTAACCCAAACTCCTCCCTATTAAATTTTGCCCATGCAAGAGTGAAGCCTGTGACTTTTTTACTGCTGAGTTAAAAGGTCACCTTCCGCGGAAGCACTCACGTTACACTGCTGCGAAAGAAATACTGCCTCCACGTTCAACGAGACAATGTCATAGGCATTCAACGCAGGTTAACGCCCATCTCAAGCTCCACATATGGCCCCTCTCCCCAATCCATAAATCTCAAAATCCCAGCGAAGGAGTTGTTGACGAAACGACGGCGGAGACACACGAAAGTAAAGACCGCTTTACATAACGCTACTTTCGGTAAGCTGAAATCGGTGTTCGGATCAGAATAATAAAATATTTTTTATGAATGATACCTTTTACACGATCCATGTCATTTATCGTTAAGCAATCTTGTTGCATTCGCGGACGGGCCATTATTTTCGTCGACACCATTGTTTACGAAATTTAAATAAATACACAGTCGATACTCACGGCTGCTAGAATTAAAATATATTACACAGCTGATGAGGAAATAGTTGATATATTTCTGTTAATATTTTGTATTTAGTGGTACGGCGTACAACAAATGCTCGCTTAGGAAACACTGTAGTTCTGTTAATATTTTGTATTTAGTGGTACGGCGTACAACAAATGCTCGCTTAGGAAATACTGTAGTATCGGATAAAAATCGGCAGTATTATTCAATATCTGCTCGAATGTGGTTGGTAGTTGGATAGTGCTATGGGTAGGATGAAAGTTATCGTATTTGCACCCGATTTCAGAACTGAAAGTCGAATGAAATCCATGTTTCGGCTACGATTTCCCCCTCGCAAGATGCGATCTTCCCATCTAATTCCGAGTCTCATGGTTTCGGCACTGTAATTGAGCACCCTGTTAGACGGCCGTTGTCCCGCTCCCCAGCCAAAATGCCGCGCTTGTCTTCAACCGCAACGCATCGATGATTTAATGGAAAACGAACGGGCGAATGAATGAGTCAGGGCACCTTCGTCCTGCCCCGCTGTGCCGACGAGTACCGCGATTGTCCCGTTCACGAATCCGTGGCTGCATGCGGTCATTGTCTCACTCGTCAATGAGCGATCACTTTGAAATTCAAATGTGTTGGATAGGTGGAGTCCAAGACAGACGGTGAGCAACCAAGAGCGAGTGCCTATTTTTCCCCGGCTCTTTTATCGAGGTGGGAAGAAACATCTGGAATTGTGATAATAAAACATCAATCGCTTTCGACCTTTATTTCATTCATATCTTGGGCTTTTAGGGATCTTCATAGCATTTCCACTTGTGTTACCTTTACTTCGTAGTTGCGCGTAACCAGAGGAGCATAAATTTGATGCATATTCTTCAAATGCTACTCAAATCGCTGGTTCAATTCATAAGGCGATCCTTTAAAACAGTAACTATGAGCGGTGCGTTTCTGAATGGTTAATCATTATTAATGATGATAAAAGCGACAACACGAAAGAAGAATCAATGATTCAACTCCCGGGGGGAGGGGAGGATTGTTTGGAACCGTCGGGATTTAGTTTCTGAATCGCTCGTTACAATCTCATTAATTGTTTTCAATTTAGTTATTCTCATCTGCCTCGATTATAGAGCCCCAAGATGAGATAAAACTCAATTGTAAACAATTAATGAGATTTTAATCAGCCTCACACACCAAATTCGCTGACTATTAGTGTTTGTACCACGTGACTCATTGGTTACCTATTCGACATAATCCCGACGGTTTCAAACACAACCCACCTGGCGCGTCATTCAGTAAGGATCCAGAATTGTGAAAACTCGACAAAACCGAGAATTTGATGCCAGAACCTCGGTAAATCTGTTTCAATGTCTTTATCCGGACTTAATCGACGTAATTTTTTGTCCAATTTCGACAATGCTTTCATTTTGACTGCCTTGACGTATAAGAGCTCCGAAGGGCGATGGCTATTAGAAACGACTAACATATCGAGTGCCAATAAATAGTGTTGACATACTAATATAAACGACACCGTCGACGAAGCAATATGTCGAAAAGACTATCATTACAACATATAACACGATTTTGACTACCTTCGACGTGGCTATGAAAATTATACCGCTATTTAATCGATATTATCGATAAAGCTCGATTAAGGTGGAGTGACCTTAATATTGCAGGATCTACGTAACTAGTATATACTATGAGCTGGACTCAAGTACTGGAGTCAAGTACCTACTCAAGTAGGAGTATCATGATTAGAACAAAACAACTTATCATCACATTTTTTTATTTTTTCCCAAGTCGGAAAGTACAGGCGCGTACAGGCGTCAGTTGTTTTTTGGTTAAAACTGAATTAAGTGATTTAGCTGGCAAAACGCAGTGTGATCATACAATGAAAGTGGGCGTAGAGTACACAGACAATTTATATCCCCAATGAAATGCATCAAAAAACCCCTCCTGAAAAAATTGCATGCGTCGGCATCACCACTAGTGCCACTACTTGGCAGTTTTTTCACGCCGAAGTTCGCCTTTGAAAGTGATTGCATATGTCACACTGAAAGACCCTTGATTGGCAACACGACGACGACCTTGCCCACGCAACCAAAGTGAAGCTGTCAAAGGGGAAAAATGACTGCGGCGGACCACGAAGAAGCACTCGCTTAAGTCCTCCCTCGGTCCTTTTTTCCGACCTCCCATCCTCTCTCTTCGACTTGCGTTAGAGAAATAAGGACGGCAAAGTCCCTCGGCATGCGATCGATGGTGTTTGCGAGCAAGCGAGTGCTCTCAATGAGCGCAAATAAACTGGCACCCATCGGAGGGAGGGCCTTGGTAACCCACCAGTCGCGAAACATCTGCAGCAGAGGGCGCCACTGCAGGGCGGAGCCGGGACACGCGAACAACGGCGCAGCAAATGCGCTAGCACCACCCGAGAGGAGCCCCGCTTTCAGTTTGCCTCGAAGGGGAAAATAAACACGTCAACTCTATGGGGACAGTGCACGAACGGCCTCTCGAGGACTCGTTCCAACTTTTTTTTTCCATTCTAGAGTGCACCAAAGGTTCATCGTCCCTGTCACGACGAAAGGTGTGCTTACGAGTTGTGTCATCATTCACTTCAGTTGTGATAGGATTTTGACGCTCAGAACAAAGTTCTGTGTTGAACAAAGGTTAGCGATCGTGAAAACCTCTGTTATTCAAATTGGTTAAGCCTTCTCGGGAAAAAAATAAGCGTTAAAACGATATCAAATCGGATGTATGACAGTAAATGCCTCTATGAAATGTTTATCTATTGGTTTATACCAAAGAAAGAGTGATTTTCACGAAAATCCCAACTCACCATGATCAAGGTACCAATGATATATGATCAAGGCCACTCAGAACGGCAGTTAAGGGCACTGAAAAAAATATTCAGAAGGCGAAGATTCCCCTGAACCGGGTATTGAACTACGGATGGCTGAATTGTTAAACCAATGCGCAAACCCCTTTTTTACCCAGAAATTATGCCAACGACGATGCTTCTCAAAGGTTAGTTCCCTTACGCCATTACGATGCAATAGACCCTCCAAAATTTTTACTTTTAGATTAAGGAATCCTTGGTAGTGTAGTGTTGTGTGTCCCGAAAAGTCCCGAAAAGTCAAAGGTAGGTGGTTCGATTCCAGTTCCAGAAGATTCCACCTAACTTCAACTTCGATAAAATTAGTCACGTTCCGAACGTAATATACGAAAAGTCTATGCAATTAGGGACCATTCTGATCCTAGATTTGCTTCTCTACCATTCAGGAATTTTTCTCTAGAGTTAATCTTTGGTCAGCTCATTCGCACTCAGTGCGAATGAGCTGACCAAAGATTAACTCACTCACACGCCCTGATCCATCTCAATATACATGCGATTAATTTACATACAACTAATAGGAATAACAACATCAGATTATTCTCATTCGCCATAAAATTTGGGTCCACAACTTTTCGGTAGGATCCATCTCCGCGAAGTCGACCCTTCCACGAATCCACTCCACTCGGGGCCACCTAAAGTCGAGGCGAATACTCTTCTCACGAGCGGAGCGTCGGAAGACCGGAGCTTTCTCGTTCAAAGCCATCAAGCACTTAGGTCATAGCGCTAAGTCATCACGGGAGATGACTGCGCCATATTGGTCTTTTACCGGCTACGGGCACTATACAAGGCGTCTCTTTAAAACGTTGCTGTGTTCTTCGCTTTTACCAATGAAATAAGGTGAACTTGAAGGTCGTTTGAATCGAAATGTCACGGGGACAGTTCCTTAAGCGACGTGTGATAGATTTTAAAGGCAGCGTTCATATCTTGGCCTGAGGCGAACTTCATCGGAGTCTAATCTTGTAACACAGAAACTTTACTGAGCATCACCCTGAGAATAAATCATCGTTCCTCCTCCGTTGCGGAAGCTGATTGGATGGTTGCAAAACAATAATATACTGAAATTATTAAAATCTTTCACACATAAACCCTCATCAGAATGATTATGAATCACCCTCGGTTACATAGACCGAATAAAATGAGTTCAGTAGCCAATGTAACACTGATCATGAAAAACACTATAAATGCTAACATTACATACAAAGAGCTATTCGTACATCGGAACGAAAGTCGAGCATAAGGATAAGTGAAACGAACTCTGAGCAGATTTTCACCCAGCAGAAATATGATTTGAGTTCTTGATAGATTCAATCTATCCTAACACGCGCGCACCAGATAGAAAACAGTTGGATAAGCGAACATAATATATGAAAAGAATCGGCATTTAACAAAAATTCTGACTTTATACCAAAGATAAAGAGGAGCGTCACACATCCTTGCGGTGGCTTGCAGGGTATTATGTGAATGTAGATGAGTTGTGAAAATTATATTCCGTTCGACAAGGGACTGAATTATTGCTCGACATAAATGACGAAAAGGCACCAGTTATTTTTAATGCCTCAAAAGAAAAAATAAGATTAAATTCCACCACAACAAATAACATCATGTTTGTTGTAATTCACGTCTTACTTCTCTATTGATTTCAGCAAACGCTATTCCATCGGAGAGTTAGGTCATAAAATCCCAGTAATAGGCTTAGGCTAGGTGCTGCAAAGTCTAATAATTTATCGCACAGAGGAACTTTGGAAGAGGTCCCCTAAGTCCCAAAAGAAACTAACAACTTATGAATTCCAAATCAAATTTTTAAATTTAGTGTTTCTGGTTTTGACCCGTAAATGTGACCAACTGATGACATCAAAACCCGGCTCGCTGAAGAAAACATTTTCGTAAGTGGAATTCACCACGTGGCTTAGTTTCTTTGGCTAATTTGGCCGGCTTTTTATGAGTTATTCCGAGAATTATGAATATTCTGGATAAAAATGTTCAGCAGGGTTTTTCTAGTTCCATCAATAGCCACTCCTATGTAAGGATCCTCTAGACGTCTCGTTTCTAACTCCGCCAAACATGCTGACATTCAGATCAGATCGCTGGTGCCCTTAGGACACGCTTACGAGTCGCTGCATCGAAAGAAGGCACGTGGCGCGGTTAACTTCCATTCCGCTCTAGACGCGGGCAACGCAAAACCCTTTGCGATCGTTAGGGAGGCGATTCTCTTCGACAGCCATCCTTGGCGCCTGTCCATCTCTGCCAACCAACACTGCGTCATTTTTTCGAGAGGGAGGATAAACATTTACCCGATGATAGACTAAAGGGACTCGCGACAACACCCTTATGGCTTTCCTCTCGAATGGTAATGACCTGTCTTTCTCCCCACCTCTCCCGTTTTCCGAAGCATAATGGAATGCGGCGGGGTCTTGAGGGAGGACGCCGCTCTCGGAAGGGTGCTCGGGGCTCTATGCTTCCTCCACCTTAAGGAAATTCCACCGTGACTGCATGAGTCAAGACAAATGAAAAACAAAACTATTTTTACCTATGCCGTTTAGAAAATACCACCATTATTGATTATGTGGCCTCTAAGTCACCGTTTAGTAAAAATAAGACCCTAAATCTCAGGATAATTTGACCAATATGTTTGTGTTGATTATTTACCCAGTCCGCTCGGAGTATAATACTATGGCATAATTTCCATCAAACTAACTCATTTTGCCTTTATTAATTGGTGTTAAGCAATTAAAATGAATACTAGGAATGGAATGGTATCTAACAATTTTACATCATTTGTATTTTCGAAAATATGCTCATATTTGTTCAGTTTTTCTAAGCAATAAACATTCTGTTCTGATGCCAAAAAACTGCATTTTCCATAGACACACTGATTTTCCCAATTAAGTCCATGTACTTTTATGTGTCATTTTCTACGTAATGAAAATGGAAATATGCGATTCTATCGCAAGCAGCAAAAAAGACATTTTCCTCTGCAAGGACCAGAATAACGAAAAAATGACAAAACATTTATTTTAGGTTGGGACCACCTTAAAATGAGTGGATCTCCCCTGGCGCCGACGAGGATGCTGGGAACGCCCTCCGTGGAAGACGGATCGTCGAGGGCGGCGTCGTCTCCGACTCAATCCTCGCCTCTTCAACCCACCCCTTTCTATCCACCATCTCTCTGCCGCACTCCCTCAAACACTATACCTTTCTCCCTCACGCCCCCCCCGCAACAAACAACCTCTTCCGCCGTGTTTGACCAAGTACCTCAAGGGCTTCAGGGTCAAGGAACTGGACGGGCGCCGACGTTCCAGGTCATAGCAGGGAGAGAGAGAGAGACATCTTGAGCTCGACGAAGCGTGAATGTCGCGTCCACCTCGGACCAGGGAGGTTGTGTTTGAAACCATGGGGATTATCTCGGATAGGCAACCAGGGAGTCAAGTGGTATACACACTGAATGGTTTGCAAATTGGAGGTGTGTTAAAACCGCTGATTACAGTCTCATTCATTGTTTACACTTGTGTTTTATCTCATCTGAGGGCTTAATAGTGAGACAAATGAGAAAAACTCAAATGAAAACAATTAATGATATTGTAACGAGCGATTCAGACACAATAAATTTGCAAACCATTCGTGTTTGTACCACGTGACTCCTTGGTTACCTATTCGAGATAATCCCGACGGTTCCAAATACACCCCCAGGGCGCTGGAAGACGGCCGTTCAGTATTCACCACCTTTATTTGGTCAATATAATCTCCAGATGCGAGTCCTCAAATAATTAAGTTTTAGCTTCTGATTTCTCTATGTCCCCTTATTTCCTTGCTGCCTAAATATATGTGCGCGAGCAAATATTGCTTCATCAAAATGAGTGCCAGAATCGCCTGCACAGATATTGTCATCCGAGCATTTTTGGATTTCACTAACCAATATATTAACGGATAAATCTTGTATTCAGTGTCCAGGAATGTAGTTCGTTGATCTGGCTGCTCGAAGAACGAGAGGGAATCGGCGAAAATATGAGACCATTAGACCATGAGAAAATATGAGACCATATGAGACCAACGTAGCTCTCTAGCAGCTCTCGAATTCTGCGACTCCAAAACCTGAAAGTTTAAGTGCATTCCAGTCGACGCTGGTCAAGGAAATGCTCAATTCTGCTTTTGCTCCATCGAGAAAAATTTTGTTTTCGTCCTTATAAATATTTCCTCGATTTCCCAGGCCTTTCATTCCCGCCCTTCCGCCTTTAAAAGTTCCGCCACGAAGAATAGCCTCGAGATATATGTGACTATCGTTCGATCTTACGGAGAATATGACGACACATATCGATGAGTGCCAATTCAAATATCGCTGGAAGGTAAAGCGATGGTGATTAACTCGCGAAAGAAAGTCATTTCCCCTTCTCTCTGGGAGCGATGCTCTGAACCAAATGTGCCCAAACGTTCTGCTCGAGGAGCCCGACTTTCGCCTTACATGTACAGCAGACCGAGCATATCTTTTTGCTTATTATTGCCATAGTTTTAAAATATTTTTCTTTCAAAAGTTGACACATTTACTGGTTAATTTGACTTTTGGATTCAAATTTGAAATTAGCAAAATTACATGTCAGTTTCATGAGAGAATATGCCAGCATAGGTCACCATTCAACGGCCCGCGGTTCATAATTTGGAAACTTAACCCTCAACTATACTTAAGAATCGAACAGAAACGAAGGAGAAACTATTTGTTACCTTCAGAAACCAATAAAATTACCAGGATTTATTTGATAAATCAAAAGAATGAAGATTAAAATTGACCTGAGGGGGAAAATCCTTCACGACCACCACCATAGTTCCAACTCCAATTATGGGTCAGAGGAAATCAATTCCGACAGTTTCGCGACTGAAAGAGCCGTGAAAAAAAAGACAATGGCATGAGGCAATTCTCAAAATCTGGGTGACCTTAATCATGGCGACCCGGGTCATCATGAAAACTGCCATGGACAACTAACGAAGAGAAATAAATGCTGGATTGAAAGTGAACGTTTAAAAAAAAAAATCAACACCTTACAAAAAAAAACATTTCTGGATGTAATGACACGAAGCTTTCGAGTGGTCTCACAAAGTAGAAGGTCGCGACCCCAATCGTTTGGACGTCGGGTCGAGGCCGCGGCAAAGCAAGTATATTTAGAAGAGTGGTCACTGTAAACTCCCACCGGACAATATTTATGGCCGTATACTGTCCCGGGGCGCCCGCCCCATCCGGGGCGAGTGCAGGGCGGGGGCGGATTCGAAGCGGGCGTGAGACGTCCGACGATTGGCAGAAAGGGCGGCCCTTCGCAGGTTAGACCCCGCAATGTGCGTGCGGATTGGGGGCGAGACGCAAGGACGAATGAAAACCCCTCCGAATAATTCACCAGTCTGCGGCAGCACAGGCCGTCGGAGGAGGCGGCGGACAACTTCTTTGGTCCGTCGTCACCGCTAATTGGGCACGAATTGGCCATTATGGCCACGGACGGTCCATAAAATTGAGTTGCGCAATTCGACCCTCTGATTCGACAGCATGTGATGGGACACTGCATCCTTCCTTCCACTCTTCACCTGTCCGCGCCCCATCTCCTTGGGCCTTCATTTAGTATCACTCGCCTACGAGATGACCTTGATGAAGAAAGGATGTGTCCTCGCGTGAAATTTTAAAAGGGCGAAAATATATCATGATCATGCTGGGATTTTAAAATGTAAATGGACAGCTTGCTAATATTCAGTGCGTCATTGTCTTCAATTCAACTTATAGAATTAGAGAATAGCGGTAAATATGTCCAATACGAGTGAATCAATCCATAGCATAGGTGGTTACATGTTGGTATAAGGACTTGAAGGTAACCCAACTAACAGAACGTTATTGCAGGCTAAGTTTGCTATTTTTATCTTTGTAAATAGTGCAGTATTAATAAGTACTAACCCTTTTAAATGCATGATATGTAGTGCATGTTTAGTGAGAATTAACCCCCTGCCACACACCTTTATGGTGGCTTGCAGGGTATTATGTATATGTAGTTCGAGAAACTATTTAGAAAAGTCCACTAGGGCACAGGCAATGAGCCATTTCAATGCAAGGAGGGCACTGCTCTGAAGATCGAAAATAAAAGAATGAAGCTTTGTTAGGTTCACTTTATATTTAAATAGGCACGACCCGGGTTCATAACGTAGTTACATCTTCAGGTGAAGATTTTTCATTATGGAAAGGTATCACATAGCTAAGCCTGAAGTTATCTGCTCTGAAGATCATTAAGGATCGCATTATACGGTACTTGCAAATGTGATACCATCCTAGATGCGAGCCAGCAAGTCATGTCATCGAAATACCTCCTATAAATGCCATGTAGGCTTCATAGGACACCATTAAACGTCAAACGAAATAAAAAAGGGAGCGGGTGGGTGTGTTTTAGGGTCATACTGAAATTAAGTGGAAATTTGCGAACGAAAAAAATTATTTGTTCAATTATTAAATGTTATGTATTTTTACATGTTATGGTGTTGTGCCTAATGTATTTAAGTGATCTAACGTTTAAACTGAGATCAGGAACACGTTAATAGCTAAATAAACTGAAATTTACACGGTACATTTACATTCATGTCAAAACACGGAGGTGACAATCTCATTTGAAATAAGCTTCTAGCTGAAATTAATAGGGGGCATATCGATAAAATTTACTAAAATATGCAAGACGAACAAATATTAAAACTTATTGAAAGGAAGGCATCTAAGGGAATTATAAAAACACATCCTCCAAGCTAAATGATTGCTAAGGCTTTCTTACAGTTAAACATTCAAACTTGTGCTACTTCATGGTGGAGTTTTATAGAACGTTTTCTATTTTCACATGGGGGTGATGTAAACGTTAAGGACATAACTTTCAATCTTTAAATTTATCTCAAATAGAACTGAAATATTCTATTCGTTTCTTCTGCAATGGATCCTCGCAAAAGCCACGGTTAACCAGCCGCGGGATAAAACTAGGAGAGTCATTCAAACGTGATTCCAGTAACCAAGAGATAAATACATGCTCTGAATTATTTATGGATATCAACTTAGCACTCATTTTCAACCATATATGGGCCTACTTTTCCAACCAATAGTCAGAAATCATCTCCTTTTATTTTCCTTAGCGCATAAAACTAATGTAAACATCCAGAAATGGACATCGTAATCAAACACAAATAAAAATAACATCAATAAGCTTATAAATGTACCATCTAGCGAATAATGAAGCACCGCAGTGAATGTAGGGGAAGGTAAGAATTGTAAGGTTTCATCATAATTCACAGAACAACTCTTAACGAGACAATTAATGCCACCCTATCGCCGTAATCTAATGTAATTTCCTGGGAGCAGAATAACTCATCTGAGGCATTTATATTTACACATACCTACGTTCTTTGTGATTATACGCAAAGCTAATAAGATAAAATAAATTTGGCAACTTGTGATCATTGGAGTCTACAGTAATTTGAATAATGAAGTCGGGTGGATAGTGAAAGACTGGGAAAGGCACTTTAAAAAAATGCCTTCAATTTAAATTGATTCACGTTAATAGAAGAATCTCATTTAACCCGTCACGCCAATACGAAAGTAACTCATAAGGAATTCTGTCTACCTTTGCAACAACCCCCCATTCTCTACGCTCTTCTTTCCTGGCCCTACATTGTCTCATATCCAGTTTCACTCACTCTTTCGGCAGACTATTAATGATAACGAAGTCTCACAATAAAATGAAAGTGATCCCATAGTGGTCCAAATTCACATGATTAATTAATGACACACACGAAAGCAGCAAAAATAATGAATTAGCCAATTAGCAAACTGTTTTTAAAAATGTATCTCATCTGAACATTTTCCATTGTAATATGTTATAAATCTCTTCAGTACGTACAGTCAGAAAGAGTTTATTTTAAAGATTGTAATTGAATTTTCGGAAATACATTCTTTTATTCTTTTCTTTTATATTTATTCCAAACTTCCAATCACTGGTTGATTAATTTCAATATATCATTATCTCAGTAGGGGTGCTGAATGATTTTCCTTGAGCTAATGAGCGCAGCAAAAGAAATACAAAGATGGATTTATCCATCGTTGTGAAATTATTGAGTCTCTGACTTCCACGACCGTGTAGCCCACCATTGTTAATGGCTCTTATAGCTCGATTTAGGCACGCCTCGCGATTAAAAGAATTATTTTAGGGCACGCATTACATCACGACGGTGGATGAAAACAGTTAGGGAGTCGCTCGCTAACGGAACACGGCGGGGAAAGCTCGAAACGGTGTCGTATTTCCATAATCCGATTCCAATATTCCCTCCACGCACAGTCCTTTATTGAATATTTAATGGCTTTTTCCATTCGGCGCATCTAATTTGAAATAAATTTGTGATTAATCGAATATGCGGTTATAACCGACGCGTCGTCTTGCAACATGGAAATGGTTCTCTGGCAAACTTAACTTCAAATGCACGGCACGCACGCATCGCATTCACATCTCGTGGCGGGGCACTTGTTTTCGCTTGATTCCCAAGAGCTAAGAGCTATACACTAAAAGAGCTATATCGCTCCTCCCAGATCGGACGCTTTTGAGGAAAACGTCTCGTGCGGGCGGCAGGCATACTTTCACCACTCGCGCTGACAATGACGTCCAACATATTGTTTTCGAAACGCACTTTTCAAAGTCGAGGATCACACCCTCTTCACTTCTCAAGAGTTAATTACTCCGCTAATAGGGAAAACCTCTCGTGCCAGCCAAGCATTAAGCGAGGATAGAGTTACAGTTTCTTTGTTTGCCCCCCCTATCCAGGTAGATTAATGGGTTAAGGTCATCGGTGACCTGCATTTGTCCATTCAGAAAGAGCCACACTTTCAAAACTTACACCCCGAGAACACGCCAGTCAATATTGACTTATGCCAGGTAGATCTCGAAGCAGATTAAAACAAATGGCTCGAAATAATGGAAATAAACGGTGGGAAATGACATCATCTCTTTGCTCGGGAGCCGTTTTACCGTTTATGAAATTAATACCCGCCCTCGCATCAGATATACTCGGCGCGCCGCTGGACCAATAACCCAGATTGGGAGGCGTAACCACCTGGTCAGAACCCGAATTGATTGGCAGTTACATATACGATGGGTGGTTATTATTTACTACCCTCTGGAAAAGGAGAAGCGGTTTCTAAAAGAAGCAGCACTGTTTGTGACGGCCAACAGCGGAGGATTTTGATGATGATGGTTCATCACATGTGCCCTCTATAGTTCCCGGCTGTCTACGAATGCTTGCAAATAAGCGGATATTTGAATTGGATAATACGACATGACATGAATAAATACGTTCAGAACACACGCCACCGTGGAAAATCTTCCTCGATTTTGCATATAAATTTCAAAGATGTAGCATTAGGTGTTATCCCGAGGAATAATTCTAATTTGATCTTCGACGTAATGGAGGCAAAGGTGGTGAAAGCACTGGGAATGTTGTTCAAAAAAGATTTTACCAGGTGAAAAATTCGAGAAAACTTCACCCAAATTCCAAAGTTCTGCGTGCTATGGAAGAGTGAATGATCGATCACGAGCCACTATTTCGCAGATAAAAAAGGTCAAGTACATCCTCGCGTCTGCCGCATTGTTATGGAATTTAAAACGCTTCGAGATAATTGGCTACAAATACTTCTCCAAGGAGAAACCACAGCACGAGCACGTTACGTATTCCCACCGATCGAAGCGGAGGGAGCGACGAAAATAAGAGTTTAGGAGAACTCTCCCAAATATTTCGTCCGGTACGGAACATAGACCGAAGACTTCGCATTTTCACTCGTCCACCATTTTACATCCTCACAGAAATACACCTTGAGGCGCTGACGCAACGTCATCAAACACGATTTCCCATTTGGGCATAATCTCCGACGGCGAAGCGGAGGTTTTTGTGCGGCAGTGATGAATGCGGTTCGATGGTAATATCGTAATAAAGGCTGTCAATATTATTTGAAAACTGCGGCGCGAACGTAACAACCTCATTTCCATTCTGAGCGGATCACCCACGGCGACGATGGCCGGGGCACGGAGATGAGAGGAACTGTACGGAAGGGAATAGAGGGGAGGGTTTAGAAGGGACCCGACTTGCGTATTTACGACGTTGCGTACCTACAGAGAGTGAAATAAATTCACCGGGTTGAAAGGAGAAGAGAGTGGCACGGAACGTAAAAAAAATCGAACTAGGACTGCACATAACTTTCTCCTTGCCTTTGAATTACATTCCAGAGCTGATATTTCGTCATTAAGAGACTGAACTGCTGTTAACTTTTATATCCTTCACGACATATTTAAAAGTCGTTTCAAGAATGTGATATGAACTTACATTTAAATCAATAACCGGAACTACTCGTAATTATTAATTAAATGTTAACATTAATCATTGAAAACGAGGGCGAAACATTGGTAGAGCCTTTAGAATTAGAAAATTGCGGTATTAAATGCATTTTCGGTGTATGACGGGAATATCACCACCTGAAGGTAACAGGAAGGTTTCATATGAAATAAGTTTTTGCTTTGTTACGAAAATATCTATCCTCCTAAACATTATGAATGATTCCTGAACTACGAAACTAGGGAAAATCAAAAATGCAAAACTAGCCGTCAATCAATTTGTCTTTCAAAACCGGAATTGATGATGCTACTATTAAATTAAACATAATAGTTCTTTCTTTGAAATTTGGATGAAATACAAGCACAAGATTGTACCTCAGCGAAGAGGAATTTTCATCGGGTCCAATGAGGCCAAAATGTGATCAGCTCACATAGAAGGTTATAAAATATAAAGTTCCACAATAGACTTTAAGCTAATAATTGTAGACTTTCTGGGGCAATAAATGGTCACTAGTTGCTTTTTCACGGACAAACATACAAAAACACAAATGTAATATTCGAAAAAGAGTTAAAGGACATCGACACGTATATTTACGTTGGAGTCTCGAGTTCTGATTTCCGACAGAAAAATTACAGATACCACGTACCTACAGGTACCACGTCAGGAGAGATTAGCAAAAGAAAATTGAAAGCTATGACGATTGATTCCTACATGGATGCCGTAAGTAAAATGCATGATTTTCCAGGGATAATAATTAATCCAAACAGACACGTGGAACGGCACGTGAATATTGCTAAGGAAAGGTATTTCGCAACCAGTGTTTGCACTTTCCAGTTAAACTAATGAAATGGTTTATTCATTGGCGTAAGCGCAATCAATGGAGTAGCACGTGGATAATTCAGCCGAGAGGCGTGTCCTGTGACCGGGAAAATGTCGCTGCCAGGGTATATCAGACACGAAGACACTATGAATTCATTCGACCAATGGCACGGATTTATATTTGCGCTTCGGAAACAATAGGGTGCTTTGATATGACAGCGGTGAAACAAAATAAACAAATTTCAAAACACAATACCCGCAAACGGTATCCGCCGCATATGGATATCGTGCGAGGTTCAGTGGTGACGGATGAGGTCGGAGGATGACGTTGACGAATGACGTTGACGAATGCACACTCAGACCTGCGAGAATCAGATACTCCTTGGCTCGTCCGCGGCAAGCAACCAAGGGTGAATGTAGCACGAGGCAAATGAAACAGTGCGCACTCTCGAACTATAAACGAGACGATGAGGCAACCAGAACCTAGGCCACCAAGTTTAGAGATCACATTGACTACTGTACAGTTCAACTGATGGGGTTGCTCACGTCATTGTCTCGCGGAGAGTAATTAATACCCCGGTGAAATCAAGGATTCGAGTTATAAGGGTAATATGTACACTTTTATATATATTTGCGAAGGGTAATTGGAGGAAAGGGCTCATGCGGCTATTTTTCCATTGGGAGTCTTGAGAAAATATGAGCATTATGAAACACAATAAATGTGCTAGTACCAAAAACTAGTTTCTCCCGCTACAACCTTAAATTACGCTGATGAAGCAATCATTTTAAGTGATTCCACGAAGGTGCAAATATTTTAAGTATTCTCAGGTTGTAACTGCAACTACATACGACCAAACTTGTAATCTGATAAATGCTTCAATTCCAGGTGCACGTTAACACTGCAACAGTTAATATTTCCGAATAGGTGCTCTCCTGGTTCATTGGATAACCCGGCTTCATTAAGTCTCCAGATGTGTAATAGTAAATATTATTAAGGCATGTCTAGCATTACTATGGGAATCAAACGCTGACAAATTGAGTGAATAGCCGAAAAACAGCTTGGATAAAATGACATTTGTTTTCTTTAGAATTTATTGCGTAAAATTAATGGATTAAGCAGCACAATTTACCGATTCGTGATAAGACTCAACCAGAGTCTGTCACTTCAGTCCGGAGCTTTAATGCCATTTCTGACGTAATTGTGGCGCAATTTGAACGTATTTCATCCACCACATCTGTGTGATGACATGACTGATGGCCTGTTTTAGCGTCTGCGACAAAGCACGACAGATGAGGGCCAGATATAAAACACCAATGTCGTCACACCGCGGTATAGGAGGGTTGAGATGCACAAGCGATCAGAATTCTGAAGAATGAGATTAATTAATAGCTAGCATAAATTATCATGAGAAGATACGTATGGCGATAGAAGAATATTCCTTTACGATTAGAATCCCAAAAATTGTAAATTTTAAATTTTTTACCCTAATAATTGAAACTTCCGAGATAGACTCAAACTCGGAAGTTTCAATTATTAGGGTACAAAAGTTAAAATTTATAATTTTTGGGATTCTAATCGTAGGGAAATTTATGGCTCGTTAAGAGGAAATTCTATTCACATCACATATATGGCGCTTCAGAAGAAAAAATTCAATGATTATACGAATATCAAATCAATCTTTCTCCCGCTACTTTTTTGATTGCTTTGAACAAGCTATCTAAGGTAATTTAATACAATAGACTGGAGAGAGGCCGGAGGGCAAGGGCAGCGGAGAGAGGAATGAAAACCTCTGTCGCCGATGGATTGGGAGTGGTGTGAATGGGTAAGGAGGAGAGTTTGGACTAAAGGAAGAGGGGTGAAATCGTCGAGTGTGGCACTTCTAAAGGGACAGAGGGTGGAGGTAGATTAATGGGCGAGAGTGACTCGAGGTGAAGAGTGAAGTAGGGAGGGTGAAGGGGTTAGGGGAAGCGGAGGAAATAAGGGCGGGAGGAAACGGGGAGGCAGTTCCCAAGGGGTTGGATGAGTCCAGAGTGGAGGAGTTGTTTGGGACGGGGTGGGCCGCGGGGATTTGATGGGAGCGAGTACCGTGAAAGGGGGTGTGACCGTCTTGGGTTAGGCGGAGCCGGCGCGGGCGAGCCGTAAAATAGAAAGACGAGCCGTGGTTGAGTCACGAGTTTGTTATTTGAGGATCCTATTAAGGGAAAACATTTCATTCCAGACTTTTGTCTGTGTTTTTTTTGTGAGGCGACAAGAGAGGTGGAAGAGGCTGGGACTGTGCGATCCTATGAGAGTGGATAGCTAGTAGGAGAAATAGGTTAGTGACTGTCCTTTAATTTTTTCCACCCACAAAACACAAAATAAACCAAATCTAAGTAATTTTACAATTTTTCACTGCACATTTTCGTTTCGCCTACCCTGAAATAGATTCCCCGATGGGAATTCGATTTCACGGAATTTCAAATTGTAAAACAGATAATGTGGCACAAGATGTGAACGCTTACAGAAGTGTTTTGAATACGTCAGATCGTGAGTGCGCACAAGCGTGAACTGCTTCTGGCACTGCGAAAATAAAATGAAAATTTTCTCCGCCTGGACTCAACGTACGTACATCAAACATTGACATGCTAGTTCACCAAACAGAGACTTTGGCGCATAACACAAACACACCCACAAAAAGTAAAAAAATTACGAAAGAATGATAACAGCCCATGAGGGAGGAGGGAAAAATGTGCATATTTTACGAAAAGTTTAACATTAAAATGGATTACGTGTATCAGGACAGTTGGCTTGCTCGTTCCTAATTTATGACCTGTTCGTGTCGCATAGATGAATTAACTAGAATAACATGATAACCACTCTTCACCACGTCCAAAGTTGGAAAGGAAGCAGATTGAATTTCCAGGGACACAGCACCGAATCGTCAGGTGAGACTTACAGCTTAGCCTCTCCCAGCACCACAAAGATCCTGGCGTTAGATCACGTGGCTTGGAAAGTGCTTTGTCGGCCCCGGTGCCTCAGGCAGATTCTGGCTGGGCTCCCTTTTTCAAGCGCGTACTCACGCTTCACGAAACGAGGAAACAGCCGGGGAATTTATAAAATGCTCAAATTACAATGTACACTGAAAAGGATCGCTAATGTCTCCACAAATTACAAGTTCCAAAGGCCGTAAAGCGCAATTCTCCATGAAACGTGCGCGGCTCGGAAATATGAGAGGTGTTCCACAGGAAGGTCTCACACGACTGCAACGTGCTAAGTGTGGAACGAGAGCCAGCACAATGAATGCCATCGACAGAAGAGCCTCTGGCACTAGTGCCTTGGGAACAGCTGCTCCGAAGGTTAAATGGAAATGAAAAAAAGGTGCGAGATATATATCTTACAAACATAGGAGAATGTTATGTATACACTCGAGTGTAAAAGGTGATTTGATATCTGTTTATTATATCTTGCCAGTATGTTCTCCGTATTTTTCCCCAGAGGAAGGAAAATGAGCACGTGACAGAAAAATAAACACTTTTGTAATGCGGAAAGATTTTATTCCAGGTTCCGACTGCAGCAAAGAATTCGGGGGAAAAAATAAGGCTAACGATAGACCTTTCGCAATCTATGCTCATATGTCAACGTTTATATCTCATTCCTAGTATCATTTATTTTGATAGCGTAAGAATATGTGTGGGGTAAATACACCGGTAAAATGTTGGTAGTAAAAATCAAAAGATTTGAATGAGATAAATTTTCTTGATAGCATTTACACCATCCTCTAATGACGTCATCACCTATTGATCTTGACGTCATACAGTGACTGCTTAATGGCTCAGGTAAAATTATGTTTCGAATCCATTCATACATGGCAGTGGTTATTGCTTTCCACGGCAGTTCACATCATTAGAGTTTGAGAATTCCGTTGTTGGGTTCTTTTTTGCCATCCATTCCCTCTGGAGGAATTAATTCCTCTTCCAATTACCTGCAACATTACCAGCAGGGTCGTAAGAGAGTGACAGTCCACTTTATAATTCTTGACTCCAATGACTTCCTTGAATTCCTTCACGTTCTCCAACATATGATCCCATGCTTTAAAATTCCTTCATGATCTATGGCTCAGCCTGTGCTCATGATTGAAAACGGAAACGCATTTGGTGGAGGAAGGCCAAGTTTGTCGATGATCTCAGAATTTGCCGCGCATATATTTTCATTCAGATGCCCATGATTAAAAGTATTATCTGAAGGCTGAGATAATTATTTGATGCTTTTGGTCTGGATGTAGTAGCTGCAATCCTCTCAGATAATCATTGGTTCAAATGGTGAGGACAAATTTAATTATTGTAGTGCCTAAAAAGCTAAGTTATACACATTTAAGAACAAAGACTGAAATACTTAGCTAAAAAACGCAGATTTGAAATAAATTAATGATTTTAGCCAGCAATTTTTTTTAGCGTAATTAGTATTCTCGTATCTTACCACCTTATCGCTGCCTACTAAGTGTAGTATGTGATTCATATTGCTTAAATAACAAAAAAATTAATCTCTGGGGAGATTTACAGGAAATAGACAAAAGACTTTCAAATATAATGTGTTAGTTAATGAATAAAGCTCAAAAGGTTTTGTGGATCAATTTCATTAAGGAGGAACCTAAGCGTTTCACATTTTTAAAAAAAAACCTCATCTCTGCCCGAATGCCTTCACGCAGGTAACGAATAAATAAGAGCTAGTATTTTCGCAGCTTGTGATCCAGTACCCACACTGGATTTCGTGCGTTCCCTCTCAGCTTTTCACATGCCCCAAGATATAAAATAAAAGCTACATTTGTTCGACTTTCACAAAGATCTTCCCCAACCTTCATCGCATACGTTCATACGTGACTTAATTCCTCGACGGCGTTTTCTCTCGGCCGGCCTCCTCGAAAGTTTTTCTGTTTTGGACCCTGCCCCACCCCCTCGCAACATTTCGCTCTTCACCCCAGCACTCGATCCAAGGTTTAAGAGATCTCAACACGAACTTGACATATAACCTGATGTAAGGCACTGACTGGATCATTATTATTTGTTTTATTTTCCGCGTCGAAGTTGCTCCTGATTAACTTTCCTTAACGCCTTCCCCTAATTTTCTTGTATGCTCCCATATCTACACAATTTTTTAGGATAAATTAGGAAACATGTTTAAGATTCTCTTCCACATTCTCATCACATGCACAAGCACTCAAGCACATTCTCTCCCTCGGTGACGACAGGGTAAACTTCTCGACTGCCAAGCTTAAAGTCGTGGGTTCGAATCCCTCCTGGTAGGGTTTTTTTCCATCCAAGACATGGATGTGCACGTACTATATAGCGTTATACTACTTTTTTGCCATCCATTCCCTCTGGACGTACTATGTGCACGTACTACATAGCGTTCATAAAATCAATTCAATTCTTTTTCTTCTTGTTGAATGTTTTTATGTTAAACAGTGACATCGATAGTGTAGTCACTAACAGCAATTACGTTTACTCGTGGATCATGCATGCCTGCTCTGGTTTTACCCCCTGCCACATACCCTTCTGGTAGCTTGCGGAGTGAAATTTAGATGTTGATTATGTAGATTCTTCAATCTATAACCAAATTCACGACACTTGTTTCATCTACCTACTCTTTCTTCATCTAATTTCCTGCAGCCACTTCTTTTCTCCCTCTACCCAAAGAACTTCCCAGTTCGTCTTCCTTTCGTTTCTCCACACTTTCTCTATCCTTCCTCAAAACCACATTTCAAAATCCACCAATTGTTTCTTCCTTTCTCTTTGTTCCAGTTTTCGGAACCATAAAACGTCAAGTTCCTTACGGAAGCTCTTCATTAACCTTTTCTCGGTATCTTCACCTGAGGCTCTCCGTCATTAGTTACCACCTGCTGATAAACGTCACTCTCAAAAGTTATGACTACAGTACAACACCCACATTCGTCCAAGATGGATCCCAAGTTACTGCATTACTCACTAATTGGATATCGCGAGTAAATAAGACGTCTGTACAAGCGGTGCATTAGCCATCGCTCCTCAAGCATCTGTCGAACACGTCACCTTCCGCTCACCACACAGACCGTAGGTCAACGAGAGCGATTGAAATCACGAAGAAAAAAAGACAGCAGGCACGTGCGCCAATGCAAATTAAGCGCGCAGAGAGGCGGCAGCGAGGACAGAAGCAAGTCCCTTTGATTGATAGATGTGAGATGCAGGCAGAGTTTTTCGAGACATAGCCACGGTCAAGTCGTTGCTAACGTACGAGGAAATATTAATAAGGAACTACCACTCTAATTGGTATACATATTGCTTTCAAATCAAAATTGATATCAGACGTAAATACTCTGTTGATTACGTTTTTGGCCTGAAGAGTGTCTAAAAACTATTAGGAGGGACATGTTGTTCAACGAGCAGGAAAATGAAATCATTTTTCTCCAACGCAGAGATCACCATTCGCTCACATGTTTATGATCCGTGGACTTTGATTTAATAATTTTAAAATGTCATGATCACCGGTAATTTGAATTAGGATTAAGACACACCTGCTGTTGATATGACAATAAACCACATAGCCTAAAGTAAATCTTAAGACGGGCACGACATCGATTTCCGAGGTGGGGTTCGGACCCATGAACTTATGGTTACCAGACCGGCGTTTGAACCATCTAATTGCTGTGGCCAGCAAACACCCACCCACAATCCACTATGAGTTTTCAAAACCACACGGAAAACACCCGAACCTATTTACCGTCTATCGCGAAATATATCCCAAACCATAAGCGCAACAGATCTGCTTCGTGGAAATCCGAACCTCATCAATCCACTTGGTTACTTCTACGCCTCTGAAGGGCATATACACGCGGGGCATACCTAATACTCCATCAGTGGCGAATAGAATAATACTGACTTGTTTCCGGAAAGGACTCATGGTAATTATTCCATGAGATCCCTTCGTAGCCTCGACTAAAATTGAAAAGTGCAAAGCAACCACCTCCACACATAAAACGAGGCGAAAAAACCCGAATAAAATGAGTCCCTTTTATTACGAAAAACCTGTTCTTTATCCATGACATGTTCCTCGACGCACATTTGTTCCCTAAGTAAGACTGAAGTGGGTTGCGAGCACCGTAATGGCAGAACGATCTGTATTTTTTTGCGTCGAAACATTAAGAAAGCCATCCATACTCCACGGAGAAAACATCGACGGAGAAGTGGGTTTGCCAATATTTTTTGCTACACCTTAACTCCAGGGCTATTCGGTGACACAGCCAACAATAATTCAACTGTCATTGTAGTTATAAGGTTTAAACCTTGACCTCAGAATTTCATCGCCATCCAAAACTCGTATCAATTTCCACTGACTTGCTTTGTCGTAAATTTATGGCCCTGAGACCTACATTTAGAGTAGAAAAATTATGCGATATGGTTCGCGTTGCAAGTAAATTGCATCATGACCTCCCCCTTCACTCTCGGAAGAGAATAAGCAGCACAGACACGATGAATCACTTTTTACACGAAATCATATTTACTCCGGGCATTTCAAGGACACATAACGTAGATGGAACATCGACCGGCTTTTAATCTGCACTCTAAATCATTCATAATTAGACATGTTCCATCAGCGAACCAAGATCCCTAAATTATCGATGATTAAAAGGGGGAGCTGATGTGAACTTCCATATTAAGTGAAGGCCAGAATAAAAGTTCACCGCCTTCAAAAGATCGACGATATTCAAACTTAATACTTATGTCTTAAGATGGACACACTCAATTTCTTACAGAAAAAAGCGAAAAGCAAGGAAAAAAGCAAATATCCCTGCCTTGATTACCAAGACGACGTTGATTAATTGGTAAAATTTTAGTACCTACTCAAATGGCGAGCGTGGATGCCTTGACTTCTCGGCCAAATATGCGACCATAAAGATTCAAACTCCCTTCTACTAACTTTTTACGTGTTGGAGATATATGGGGCTAGATGAACGAAACCTAAGATATTATAAGATATTATCGGATATCAGTTGTTTGCTCTTCATGAATAGAATTGAAATTTTGGAGTTTCAGAGCAGAAATGTGGAGAAAACAACAACCACTGATGGACAGAGTTCTGGTGGACAATCTGATAAAAAATGTCCTGGAATCCACGGTGGATTTGATAATGAAGGGCAAAATTCAATTCGAATTGACAAAAAGGGTTACTTAATTTACATACAGGGAAGATTGCTTTTATTCGGACGAGTAAAAATAACAATGCTTGAATTTCAAGTGGGGCTACCGATCTTTTGGCTTTAAACCTGGAATTCTTCGCTCCGGCGCCGGACGATTTTCCCACATCCATGAAACCAAATCTGCAAACAGAGCGATTCATTTTTTTAAATTAAAAAAAAAACCTTAAAACAGGCTGATCTTTTTTATTTTGCCGACTTTAAGGGAATGTTTCCTGTTGCCATACCTTATATTTAAAGAGTATGCATTAAAATTTCAAATTCCATTGATTAAAATCACTCAATTTTACTCCCAAACGTGAACTGTCGACATGGTTAAACGGTAAATAATATCGGATTGGCATCAATCAAGGAAGTGAAATAATTTCTGGTAGCACAATTCGACTTCAATTCGAATTCAAGGATGGTATTCATTTAATCAGTTACTTCATCTCACCGCCCTTGCACGGCCTTAATGTTCGATTCATATATTTTTCGCAATAATATCAGCCATATACATATCCAAAAACCCATATGAGATCATTGATGGTGGGTAATAATTCATGAATGAACACGTAATAACGGGATGGGTCTCGGGTTCAATTAGCGAAATCACCTTTTTATGGTACGAAACTACGGATTAAATTAGAATTTAAGCTTCTGCTCGTATCCATTCCCTAAGAAATAAAATTGTCAATGACTTTCTGGGCACCCTCCCCCCAAACTGCTCCTCTTTCAAGCTTGATCATCAACAAGACCTGAGGACAGCATTCAACTTGGGGAAGGTATCGAACGAATGCCCGTTTGAATGAGCATTGCACCCTACTGCCGAAAATAAAGTTTTAAATACTGCGTTTTACGTGAAAATGCCTACAAAAATAATGGCGGCGAGCAGTCTCCGCAGGGCCCAAAAGAACTGCGAGCGACAAACTAGGCGCGCACAAATCCACGCGTCTTTTCTTAGTTGAGGAGCGCACAGGATTTTTTGGGTCGAGTTGAGATAAAAGTGCGAGGTCCCGTGACCTTGACCGCCTTCTTTTCCTCAAGCGCCTCTAGTTGGGCAACTTTTTTAGACTTTCACTGCTCGGCTACTACCGTCGATATAGGTATGTCGCTGGAAGTATTCTATACCCTTCCCACACCCATCGCCTCTCCCTCTTCCTCCCTTCCTCTCGCCGTACGGGCAAAAGCCGGAAAAAACGAGCACAGGTGGCACGGACCAAGGATAACCCAACATTAGGAAACCGCCCAAGTATTACATCAGGTGTATCTTGTTAGCCCTCAGACAAAATAAACTTGAAATGCCTAGCGTACAACTGCGATGAGTGCAACGATTAGACTTTCTTACATTCCCTCCACTCAATAGTTATGGCCATAATTCAGTCGTATTAAAAAGGACGGAGAAATTTCAAATTTTTATCGCGGATAATTTTGCAAATAAGTGGATAAATGGGTAAATATTATCACGCAAGAAAAAATATCCAAATTAAACCTCATTACATCACTCTAAATCTGAAGGAATCTAGAGTCAGAGTTTAATTGTTGATATGTGCTCTCATGCAAATGAGAGTATTTGAAATTAAAATCACATAATGTAAGGAATGCGAACCAAAAGAAATATATTAGGATCACAAAATTGACAGTGACGAATAGTTGCTAAGTTTTATGAAGGACCTTTAAGAAGGCCAAAGAGAAGATTAGTAATCCTGCCCTTCACTCATGAACTAAAAATAAAAACGTAATAATTTCCTTGAAAACATCCAGCTTTCTTGTGGCAAAAAGAAAGTGTTCGACGTTCAATTTGATCGCACACTAGTAGCGAAACCAGTTCTCCAGTCATGTCTCCAGTCATTTCACGAGCGAGAACATTAAGTACGGTTCAGAGTAGAAATCGTTTTCCGATAATTCAAATGTGTAATGTCACTTTTGTGACTCTCACTGGTGCCAACAAGGGGCATATCGAAATTTATAAAGCATTGATTTCGACCCCAGAGCAATTCAATCCGGAATAATGGCCGAGGGGAATGAAGGAAGGGAGTAAGGAAGCAGGAAGGTAGGAGAGAATAGACCATGGTGCGAAGTAGCTCCCCGATCGACGAACCGTGAGGGGTCGCATGCGTGGGGATGGAGTGGAAAGAGAGAGGGGGGAGGAATCGGTAGTCGCAGATCAAATAGCCTTAAGCGAGAAGGCGAGGGGGGAAGGGGAAGACGAACAATAATGTGCCGAAAAAAATCAAAGGAAAAAGTCAGGGACGCGGTGAGGAACCAAGGCTACACTGTTCTTCAAAATCCCTTCTCCCCCACTCTCGAACCCCCTAAATTATTTTCTCACATGCCTTTCGGCTGGGCAGATTTCTCGAGGGGAGGTAGTAATTTTTTCCAGGTTTCGCTAGCCTGGTAACGCTGGATAGATAGGGAAAGAAACAATAATGGAGGGAGCCTTTTTCTAGTCGAAGGAAAGGAGAGAAAGACGCATCCGAAAGAAGAGGAATTAGAGGTTCATGGGAGGGAGAAGGTAAGGAGGGGGGGGGGAAGGGGCAGGGAGGCAGGCACACAAGGGCAGCTAGGAGGAGGTGGGGCAGGATAATCACCGGGTCCCGGCACAAGGGCGGCTAACGACACTAAAAAACACGAGGTATTGTCAGAGGTAATTTCTCGACGATTTGACTCATGTTAACCATGTAGCAATAAACAAGCTCAATATCTCCCTAGTCAAATGTTCGGGCATAAACAACTTACAAATGCACAGTCTTCCTTTCGAGAAAAAAGGGTCATAACGACCGAAGAGGACGTTACCAATATCTTTACATGAATGACGAGGGAAAGACGAACACTAGTCATTAACAAATATAATAATGAGTTAGAATTTTTTCAAGTCAAACGTATTAAATATACATTCTCAAGATCTAGGGGAACAGTGAGTTTTTTACGGAAACGTAGTGTCTCACCTAATATTTAATCATGGCAATGGAAAGAGATACATGAGCGTTGAATGATCTACAGCTGGCAAAGAAAACAAAATTAATAAAATACTGTACTATTCACGTCTCTACCGGTTTCTATGTATTCGTGTCTAAGGCGGGGGTATTCATCATTTGGAATTTTGTCTTTTCACTCACTAGGATGAAATCCTGCTGATAAAAAAGTAAGTTATCGCGTCCTCTATTAGCTACATGCAACTGATTTATATATGACTAGTAATGAGTCAATGCACTACACTTCACCGTGATTTCCCTACTACTTTTCACTCGCTCATGAAAATAATAATGAAGCAAGTTTTAGGCCTCGAAAGAAACAATACGCTTTCATCATCAAAGGCCTTGATAAATGATGTGTTTGCTCCGATCTAAGAGAGCGTTCATATTTCAATACTTACCTATGCGATTACTTAAGGTGTAATGGATGTAAAATGTATGAATGATTACTGCCATCCGAAACATTCTCATGCACTCCGAAATAACTTGTATCTTTTAAAAACGAATGATCGCGTGTTGAAAATACCTACGTGACATTCACTGTTCAGTTAACCTCCACCGTGGTGACGGGTGAAGACATATATCCTGAATTCCTGTAACCTCTAAAACAAAGAACGCGAGGTCTTTCGAATGCGGCGTTGTCACGTTTGCGAGCAGGCGCAAGAGCTCGGAGCTGGGCGGAGACCATTCCAGATTTTCCACAAATAATCACAATCATATAATAGATGCATGCATGCATACCGGAGATGGTGCAATTGATTCTCATCCAAGATATTTTGTAATATTTTCCGCCGATTAGTAAATTTAATTTTGACTAGCTCCATTCTATTACGACACTTTTGAGCTTAAAATTTCGCTGCAATGCAATGAAATCAATCACAAACAAGTTTATTGAGAAATGAAAATTGAAAGTATTTCTAGAATGGAATTATAAATGTTTCTTCCTTAAAAAACCTTAATCTGATTCACCACACTGACATCTCAGAGAAGTCGATGATATTCTGATAACATCTTTATTGCAGCATTTAATTTTTATTATTTAATAATCCCGTTGTATATCGCGGAATTAGAAAGGCACTTTGGTGTAGTAAGTGCCATTCTTGATCCATTTGTGAAGTATTTGTATCCGGTTTCTAAGGTCAAATAACTTTTATTGCATGAGAACAGCAGTGAATACACTATTCCGTCGCAGTCTGTGAAACTGATAGCCTGATGAGCCTTATAAAACCCCCACAGTAGGTAATAACTATATTCACGCACGTGGAAACTAACGGTTCACTTTTTCTGAGCATCTTAAACTCGAATGTTGATGTATTTACAAGTATCTACCTTTAATAACTCAAATAAAATTCAGTTCGTCATGCAGGTTTCCCTCGGAGTATCACTTTTTAGAATGGAGCTTCAATTAATACTTTGCGGGATAAACTTACCCGAGTTTCAGGTAAAAGTTAAAAAAAACTGGAGGAAAGGCATCCATTTACAATTTCTGCGAATGGCACTAAAACGTCTCCTTTAATTTTTCCAGCAGGACGTAGGAGTATACATCTAGATACGCCCTTTCCATATTTGCCCCGTTATCGCATCCTTGACCCAGACAATCAGATAGGCCCCAGTCCTTCCGCGTTCAATAGACCTTTTCCTCAGATATATCTTCCCTTTCAACGAATACCAGCACACAGACGCGTTTTTGAATTTTCTTCGTTTGTGACTCTCAAGTCGGAGAAAGTAAAAATTACAGGTTTATGCTCAATAATAAAGAATCATTAGCAAGGGGATCTATAGCACCTTGGCATCTAGAAAATTACGTAAGACTTAGCCAAAATTAAATCTGAGAGTTTTAACTTTTGTTTTACTGGGGGCAGCGACCTTGATGATACAAAACTGTTCCTTATGATATATCCTCACCATTTTATAGGCCAATATTTCGCTTAAAATGTATAAAAAGTCCATTGTTGACGAATGCTCATAGAAGAGATAGCATGCTTCATCAACCAACAAAGCGTCGGCATGAAAATGGATTAACTAAGCAAAATTCCAACTTCATTAATCCTGTGCGACATATGTCCGAGAGCAATTATGGATCCGACGTATTTAATCCGGAATTTGCTTGCGTGAGTGTATTTGCTGGTATGTCAGTAGGTATTTATATGGATCAACCGAGTCATTAGCCTATAAATATGCTTACGTGAGAAGTAAAAATCAAACACGAAGATCTTAACACACGTTGAGAGTGCCGATGATAATGGATTAACAGTCCACATACCATTCTCTCTCACTTAAAGAAATAGTGTTGACGCATAGGAAGCAATGAAAATATCCCTGGAACCTAACAGGAAACATAACATGAGCATTATTTCAAGTTCAACTAATTGTGAATTTAGAGGAAGGGGCATGGTTGTTGGGTTTGTCTTTGTATTTAAGTTGAAGTTAGATATTACAATACAATAACCTAAGAAGTTGGATCACCTATTAACCGAATTCTACTACTAGTTTTAGAATCATGGATCCATAGGTTGGAATTCACGTAAAGTATATTTCAAACGATTTTTATGTCGATTAAAAACGATCTACATCTACATCTACATAATACCCTGCTACGATGTTATATGCTAGAATTTATAAAAAGAGTACTTGGGAAATGTGATGAGAAGACAAAAGAGCGATGTTAATTTTCACTAGCTAGGCCCCACCTTGAGTATGTAGCCAGTGTATGAGACCCGAATGAATTAGGTTTGATCAGAGAACTAGACAGTGTGCAGCGTAGAGCAGCTAGGTTCGTCAAAACGTGTAACAATAGGTCGAGTAGTGTATCATAATTAATACAAGAATAAGGGTGGGAATCATTATCAGAGCGTAAGTTAAAGTACAGATTAAATCTATTAGAGAAATTTCAATCGGATAGCTTGAAGATGTTAGGCACATATTAAAAACACCAACGTATTATGCTAGATTCGACCAGATAAATAAGATTAGAGAGACAGATTGTCGTACAGATAGATTCAAAATGGCATTTTTCCCCCGTACTATAAGGGAACATAATAGGCAGCATAGGAAAGGGATAGGTAGGGGAAATATTTTAGAGTATTCTGTAGTGCATGATGCATGTATTAACCCCTCAAATACTATAGATACTAACAATCTAGTTGCATGAGACCCTTTAGTTGTTTGCTTGCATGTTAGTAGTGCATGCTTAGTGATCTTCACCCTCTGCCACACACCCTCGCAGTGGCTTGCAGGGTATCGTGTAGATGTAGATGTAATGCGTGTCTACTACGCCCGAACAACTTGGAAGGATTATGAACGTTTTTAAACTTCGCCACGTTATTACCTCTACAAGTTCCTGAAGGTGTTTCTTTTGAGAAAACTATAGCATAATATAAACACCCTGATCTCCCATTCCATGGAGTTCCTGAAAGTGTGCTAACTGCAATCAGCATTGTGTATTGGATTCCATATTTTCCCGTGAGATATTGGTGGGCATTGAAACTTACATTTCCAACCATGGCAAAAGACATAGCGGATTTACCCTTGAAGTTTATTTCTGGCTCATGGGAGAGAAGAAATAAATATCTGTCACTTAAAAAAAAGCGGCTTAAAAAGATCTCTGACTTCACTCGTGAGATCATGCGCATGGGCACAGGAACTGAATCCGCTAAATATTATGCGGGACTTGTAGGTATTTGCGTTCACCTAAGTGGACCGTGATTGATCGCACAGGAGCAGAAAGACTCTCTTCGGGAGAGAAGGCCATCCCACCCCCCGTGCTGCACCCCTGACTATGCATGTTTCGTGGGTAAGAAGAGAAACTCAAGGAGCGAAAGAGACGCTGAGCCAAGTGTACCGGGTTTACATTTTCAAACGGGGATGGGTATGGTTGAGGAAAGCAGGGGAGAGAAAATGGTCCCTCTTCTTGCATTTCGCCAAGGTCAGCTGTGAGGGCCAATAAATCCAATTCACTCTCAAGAGGGGGAGTAAGGCATTGAAACTAAAAGACGGAGAGGAAGGAGGCAATATCTCAATAGCTGTTCGTCTTCGGGGTTTTATAAGCTCGTCGTTCTACTGCGAGAGAGTATTCGATTCGCGCCCGAGTATACGGTGAAAAAATGAGGCCTACAGACTAATCTCAAACTCTTATAAAAACGTCTCCGGTGAATATTTAAAAAGAAAGGAGTCATTCCTGGGCGAAAGTGGAAAAAAGAATGGGGAAGGGATTAAGGTCAATCGCATCGTACAATTTTAGTGCATACATTCCGGGTTAGTCCAGTAGTCCTTGGACAAAAAATAGTTCGTGTGATCACCATTTGTGCATTTTTACCATTACTTCTTCAATATCCCTTAAGATCCGACTGTGCAGGCAGTGACTCACTCATGACACATTGTTAGGCAGATTGGTTCTAAAAAAAATGGACACCCCATCTATCTGCCTTCGCAGGAATAGTTCATCACGCAGATATTAGAGATGGCCGTGGCGTCACTCAATCATGTTTGGGGATGACGAATTGGTATAATTGGATGGGTGATTCTGATAGAAGAGTCTGATTGAGCTGGTAAATCATCACGAAATCGATTTCTCTCCAAGGTAGCTGAGTAATAGACTCCCTGCTGCGACCTTCGGTGCTCAACGATCTGAAACGAGTTGAATCTTCACCGGTAGCACGACGAACCGTTCCACCAGCCTATTTGTGGTACTATTTTAACGTTAACTTATTCAATAATTAGGTACCGTAAGTTAACATTTATTTTGATCAGAAGAAATGGATATAAAACTCTCAAAGTCCCTCCTCTTTTACTTACTGCATGCAAAATTTTCTGCCGGAAAAAAATATTCATGTAATGAGAAGAAAAGCTTAAGTTATCGTGGATTAAACTGTGTCAGCGAACTATGCTCCAAAAAATGCTGTAAGAAATATCTTGAAAAGAGTTTGAGGAAACACCATCGTTAACGCACTACTTTGCACTGTTTAATCGTTAATATGGTTTCATTATGCTGTTTTGGTTCACGAATATAATATGAAACTGCCCTCAAATATTACAATCGGGTAGCTGATGAGGTAATAACAAATACAGCAAATCGATCAAATATAAACCCTTATTTTAGCAAACAAAACTTTCACGTTGGTTTCCACCGAAAGCATGTTGGGTCCCTTAACACCACGTCCAACACAGGAGGAAACAAAGGGGTACGGCCCGGGTGGAGTGGAGCAATGAACTTCTTTGATGAAGAAGATATCCGGTATTTCGATGAGTCAGTTCCATTTTCGGAGGAGACTGGTTGACTTCCACGCACTCACTGGAAAGCTCACGAAGATTAGACGGGGACATTCCTTTGATGTGCGTTGGTGCCGAAATGCGTAGAATACTAATGTTATCCGAGAAAATATGCCAATTCCTGAATCACCTGAGGATGTCAAACCGATTACGTTTTCCGAAAGAAAAGCAGACAAGATGGTTCATGTGAACCATATGCGGAATACCGAATGAACAACTCTTGCTATGGAAATCATACGTTATAGTTTCTTGATACATTTTCTTTCACTACTGCGGAAACCATTGGGAATATCAGGGAAAAAATTCACCTAATTAGAATTTAGTGATCTCAAAATATACATTTTTTTATTATTTACATTTGGATTTATTATTTATAGATATTATAAAATAACTGTAGTGATTATATTTTTATTTGTTGAAAAAAGAAGAGGCCAATAAATAGATTTATAGGCGGTGAATTATATGATTTTAAGCTTATGATCACAACCTATGTATAGACGAGGAGAATTTCAGCGCTGTCCCGTAATAAATATTCTATTAATGAACTTCAAAAAATATTTTAGTCAAGAATTACAGGATAAATTGATAGTATACTAGAAAATATGAAGTAAAAAGCACAGCTCAAATGAGTTTTGTTTTCGCCTTTCCTTCAAATTGTGTTGCACAATAATATTCTGAAGTAATAAAAAAAGATAATATGAAATTCATGAAAAATGAAAGCACTTATTGAATTGGACAAGGGGATGAAACAGGCTTTATAAGAAACGTTGATTCATCCCATCCAACTCCACACTTCCATTTTTCATAATAAAATAATGTTGTCGTTGATGACAGCGCCTTTCAATCGTCAATTGCGAAATAAGGTTCGACGCGGTGAGTAGGGACTCCAGGAGGGCCAAATCCACCTTAGGTGCCGCACCAACTCTGACCATGGAGGGATATAGCGAAAACACCTCACGAGACTTTCGAGGTCATGCTCTCTGGGCCATGGAGACGGGGAAGTCTTAATCGCCGAGGAATATTTAAGAAAAAAACTCAGCATGGAGAACACTAAAAGCTTTACCTCAGGTCCCTCTGTAACCCTGACCTAGACTAGAAAATATACGTGCCATAATGCAGGCGTGGAGTAAGAACAAGAAGAATGGTTATAAACCTTAAAAATAAATGCAAAATGGCAATAGGGTCTCGCTTCTTCCAGGAGAATTTAAGAGAGAGGAAGAAAAATTTTGAGGTTGGATCTGAAACAATCGCAGGGCATCGTTTCCAACAATTACTTTTTGAGCGTGACAATGGGAAATTGGTAAGACAGCCAATATTTTATCCGGTTAATGTGATATAAAAATTTTTTCGAAGGAACAAAGAAAAAGAAGTGGTGAAAAAGTGAGTCGTTTGACTTTTCATGCGAGTTCTGAATCATGCAGAAACGGAATTAAAGCAGGAATATGCTGGAAATAGTTTGCTCCAGAAAAATCGCGGACACGTTCTTCCCATGTATGCTAGCCAAATGAGAATGATGGGTTGGAAACAGCTTGAAAAAGGGAAAGTTTCCCTCGGAGGAAAAGAGGATACTTCCAAGAATCGTATAATTTAATGACTCGGATTCTTCCATCTGCAAGGATTTTTCAGTAATAAGCGCGTGGATCTCTTTCAACACGCCTCACAACGAACATTGAAGGATGAATACCTGCTCAGCATGAAAATTAGTTTCTTACCTCCGAATCATTTATTGGCCATTATAAAGCACTTAATTAAACACGACTGAAGGTGCTAGAGGTTCCGCCGTTGCCAAAAACAACTGATGGCCTTGAGGAGTTCATGGGTCCTTCGCCACCAGCAGAGAAAGGTTTCTAGATACCATCTCTCCGAAAGATGAATTGCCAGCCATAATGGGCAGGGCTGATTGGCCGCAGAATAGATGGATAACAGAGGAGAGAAATAAATACTTGATGTTACAGAGGGGCTATATATGTATCAATAAAGACATACAAGGTATTTATATCTTTTCATAGTGACTGAAATTATGAATAGCCGCATTAGAATTGTAATTCTGTGTAATAACGACAGAGAAGGAGAGGATTTGAATAGTGAAACATTGATTTAATGCAACTTTAGCCCGACTATAAGAATTTTATTACGCACACGGGGAGTTCAAACTAATATTAAGTTCGAATGAATATCCATATTGTTAGACAGGTAGTACTATTTGCAGCGTTGGCGCTTCAAACAAGCTGAATTTCTCTTTTATGCACAAAGTGGAGGCTAAAATTACTGCCATGGAGTACTTAATGTAGCTCCTGTTAAAAAAAACGGGAACAACGACGAATGATGTTGAAATAGCAATAAGCGACCTTGATCTGAAAAACCAATTCTCGAGAACTGTTCGAAAAACTATTTAGGCCGATGCATTACAGATTTCAGATGATATATTTGTGAAATACGGGGATGAGGACTGAAATATCTCTCTTCATTAAGGCAGTTCTCCAACAAAATTGCGTAACGCACGATTTACATGCAGCCGTCTCTGTTGGCCGGGATGAAATGGAACAGTCGACGGCTAATCAACAGGTTTCGTACACAGTCGAGGGCATGGTTACTTTATGGTCAGTCCGTCACCATTCGAAAGGTCTCTTTCTTGTAAGCCAAGGTCTAAGTTATCATCAACGTTTAAAAACATGCATTTCGGCAAGGAAATGTCGCAGCGGTTTCCCCACCCTGCCGATACTGACACCACAGTGACGAGGAAGCCAATCCTTCTCACTACCGAACCACGTTCGGAATCCCGCTGCGTTCAGTATTAAAGGTGGAGAAACCTCTGCAATGGACACAATACAATTTTCCAGTTCAATCATTCGGCAACAAGAATGGATCAACAGGAAGAAATGGAAAAATAGAATCCGATATCCACTCCATCCTCACCACCTCTGGCTGAAACCTGTGGTGGTAAAATCGTCCCGCAAACGCTCGGGGGAAAAAATGCGAATTTCCCAACCAGCTCCGCCTGTGCATTCATAGTGGATTTCCTCAACCGGTCTTACGTAAGGCGACTGTTTGGTCTTCGACTGGAAAAGCTCCGTGACGTGGCGACCGAGTCGTCCGAGAAAACGTAAACATTTCCCGATGAGAATCCTACGCTCGGGCGGCGCTGTTCACCCGACATTTTTTTGGGCTCACAGGTTGCAACAGGAGCAGGGCAACCTACTCCAGCTTAGGGAGTGGGAACGAAGAGGAACGTGACAAACTCAACCCTCTCCCAATCCTCAAAGAACTTCCGTTTTTTTCGCGAATTAACGAATTTCTTTTCTGCGACTGGGAGCTTTCTCTTCACTGGGGATGAGTCGCCACTAACTCAAAAGTGGCGACTCAGAAGTGTGGTTGGGATATATCCAACGGCAAGGGGCCTTTCTATCGAGGCCTCGGATACAGGAAACGACGCCGTAAAAATCGTTCCGTGACACGGAACTGGAATCATAACCCCTCATACCGCTAAGCATACCCGCAGTTATTGTCAGCAACTGACTGCTTGTGTAGAATGGTGGCACGCAATAATTCTTTCTCTTGGTTTCCGATTCCTACTCTTCTTGTTATTGCTTCACTTGGTATTAAGACTTTCTTGTGCGGAAAATAGTAGAAAATTTACTTACAAAATATAAAACGAGTAAATGTTAATAAAATGAAAATCACGAATGATGGAGTCGATCACGAGATGTGCTATTCACTAAACTAACAGCTAACTGCTACTACTGTAAAGGTAACAGTCATACCAATTACTTTTATTACGTGGCAATTGATTTTAACAATAATTTTATCATAAACAAACTTCGTGGAGAATGGATAATGTCAGCAATTCGTGAAATATTTTTAGAGTGCTGTAGAATAGCTTTACATTAAGCCGACGTTACATTGACCACACTTAATATAACCAAAACGAAAGCTTATTGCAACTGTTGGGCATGAGGGAATAATCTTTTTCAAACAATGACGTACGTAGTCTGAAATTTTGAAATCCCCAAACGGGCGAAGGTGGTATATACATCAACATATTGGCTGTGAGAATCGTGAAAGCATGATAACAATTTACATCAGCAAGATTACAAGGCACCATACCCGGAGGATTCATGAAGCTACAATCTCTAATGAAATGATGTACACATATAAATCAGAACACCGCTATGCAGAACGACATGAGCGAGTAGCTCCCAATTTCCACACCACTGAATGGACTTCGACACGATGTGGGTTCTGGCAAACACGATCACAATGGATCCCTTCGAGTTCCCTCATGTCTCGGTTTCTTTGCGACGCAAAACGGAGCAATCTTTATCGCGCAAAAATCACTTCGTGAAGAGAATGACTGACCCAGGGATCTGAGCGAAACAAGCGCAAATTCCACGACAGGTGTCCTTGGAGGGAAGTGGCTGAGAGTAATTTCACTTGTCCCACCAGAATCAAAGCGACGAGCGATGGAGAGGGAGGCGATGGGCTAAAGGAGGCGGAGAGGAGGGCGGGCCTTGGGTGGACTATTCTGAGTCCCGCACGACATCTGGACGTGGCACAAACGCGCTTGGCCCTGCTAACGGCGGAGTCCGCGGGCGGGAGATGAAATTCGTTCCCCTTGGGCGTATCGTGACATTCGAGTTGCCTCACAAGCCTCGTTGTCTCCACCATTTTCCCCAGCGTGTCTTCGCCGGCGTATTCTCATAACCGCGTCTATTTCTGTGACGAATTGTAAAAACCTTCGGAGTAACGCCTAAAAACGAGTGTTTTTCGCGAGACCTCCCCGCACGCACGTTTTCTAACATTGAGGGTTTAACGGTAGGTTGAGACAGATAAAATCGAAAGTTACTGGGAAAAGCCGAGGGCGAACAGGATTTTTTTTTCATCTCGTGCAAATCCATTGTCACCCTTCGATTATGGAATGCGTCTTCTATTACTATACATCTACATCTACATAATACCCTGCAAGCCACCATAAAGGCGTGTGGCAGAGGGTGAAACCTCACCAAACATGCACCACATATCATGTATAAAATAGGATTATTTTAATATATTAGTCTAAACTTCACTACCTATTTAAAAAATAAAAATAGCAAAGTAAGCATGCAAAAACATGCTGTCAGTTGGGTTACTTTCAAGTCCTTATACAAACATGCAACTACCTATGCTATGGATTGATTCACTCGTATTGGACATATTTACCGCAATTCATATCCCTAATTGTACTAGGAAAAAAGGAAATTTTGAATCTGTCAGTTCGGCAATCAATTTCTCTAATTTTGTAATCATGGTCCAGTCTACCAAAGTAAGTTGGAGTTCTCAAAATATTTTTAACGTCATCACTGAAAATATTATCTTGGAATTTATTTAAGAGATTGTCTTAATTTCAACCAGCGATCTGAAAATGAATCCGATTTTAATTTTATTAATAGACTGGTTACGCCAGTATGGTTATCGTATCTTCCCTTTACAAATCTTGCCGATCTTCGCTGCACACGTTCAGGTTCATTATTTAGACCGATTTCGTAGGGATCCCATATACTGGCAGCATATTCCAAATGAGGTCTTACAAGGGAAAAGTAGCTGATTTCTTGTACATGATCGTCACATTTACCCAGTACTCTTGTGATGAATCCCAGTTTATCATTAGATTGCCCCATTATTTCACGCATGTGTTTACCCCAGGAAAGATAACGTGTCAGTCTTATTCCATGATATTTAATGGATTCCACGTTTGTTAATTCATCATTACTTATTTTGTACGTGCTAGGAGGAGAACAATTCTTAAGTCTATAAGAGGCCGCTATTCACTATAAAAGAAAATTAAAAAAAAACTAAAAGATTCAAACGGAATGTGCAATGAATTAAGTCTCATTTAGCCAGAAGAGAGCTAAATTTAAACATAATTCTCGGGCCACTGCGACGGAGTGAGGCATGGGGTGAATGTCAACAAACATACACCAATTACATGCAACTAAAAGCGATGCAACTACAATGCAACCATGAAACTAACCAAAGTTAACTAACTTAGGTTAGTTGCATGCATAACTAAGTTAACTAAGCATGCATGCTACCATTTAATTCTAACCATTCAACTCAGAGCTAGGTAAATGAAGAAATGTAAGAATAGTGAAGAAATAATTTAAAGTAGAGCACAAATTGTAGCAGAAGTAAAAATATGAGCTTGGTAGGCGTGGACGGATTGAAGGCATGGATTGAAGTAAAAAATCCCAGCTTCGATGGTAACTATTCTGAAGAGAAATAAATAGGTTCATTCATTAGATATTTTCAAGTTGAGTGAAATTCTCGATTGCACTAAGTAATTAAAAAACTTTTATCAATGATTCCTGCAAAAATGCTTACGATACAATGAGTAACTTGCATTGTATTACCAAAATCGTTATTATTCCATAATTAACTTCAACTATCATGACAAAGGAATTGAAACCATTAACTTAAATATGATCACTGTTCAATTTTAATTTATAAATGTTTCAGATAATTAAAGACTTCGTCTCGCAAATACGCCATGGGGATAATGGAAAGTCCCAGCAAAAGCGTTTCACAACACACGCAGCTCAAAATCCAGCCACTCAGCATCATCAAACATATTCGACCAATGCGGCCCCTTCCGCCATTTTTCATGAGCGGTCATTTAACCACTCATATTGACATTCCATTTGGGGTCCTAATATTTTTTTGTTCTCAGCACCTTGACACAGATAAATATAGACGTTTAGTAACAATGAGTTCCTTTGATGGAGGAACAGCCGGCCTAACCACAAGATGCTTTCGCGTTCACGCAATAGGCGTAGTATTGACCCGATTAATGGCCGACCTTCGAAATCTTAGCTGACCTCTAACGCCAAAATCCAGAGGAACGGCAAAGGAGCGGGAAGCAAACGGGAGACGCCCCATTCTGAAGCACGATTACGAAGGAATTTCCCGCCAATTCCCCCTCCTCCAGATAAGATCGCAACGTTTAGCCGAGTATTATTTGCTCACCCACAAATTGTGGATAAAACAACATTTTTCTACCGCTCGGGACATGGAATTATCGATTTTGACCGCTCGTTGACCACCACTATAATTCGTGCCACTCTAAAAATTTATAGGCCCTTTTCCTCATTTCCAAGTATCTTTGAATTGATGTAGTGGCCTCTGTAGGCCAGCAGTCGACAATCGAAAATATGATTCAAAGACGGTTGTATTTAGTTCTAAAATTTTCTAGCAACCAAGGAAAATTGCACCGTTCTCCATCGGTGACAAGTATATCCTAAGGAAGTGAACCCTCGACATGTCGGTTGCCGGCTTGGCTCGATATCGCCCTGGCTACCACAACTGGCACCGAACTTTAAATCCGTCACATCAAATATCGGGGAAGACTTCTTCTAGAAAAATTTTGGCTCATTTATGAATAGAGGAACAGAATATTAATTAGAGGTTTCGCTATTGAAGGAAGCGAATGGAGTATTGTTGAAGGAACCTTAACACCAACATCAGTGGAAAACGCCTAGGATACACCATCATAACGATCCTCCTAATGGACCAAATACCTATTTATAAGTGATTTTAGTCAACAGTCGAAAAAGGATGATAACACTGATGAATCCACCTAGGTTGGGATTAGATCCTGTAGTCGGCGAGAGAAGCAAGAATATGTGACTCGTTGTCGACCTAACCCTGTTCAAAGCCAAGATGATCCTTTCCTACAAGGATATGGATATCCAACCCATGGATTAATGGCATGTATTACAGGTTATAAAATGTGACGAACGCGCCACCTATTCTTAAGTCTTAATTCGAAGTATACAATGATTTAAGTTAAAAGACGCCGAAATTCATAAGAGAAAAAGAGAAGAAAAAGAGAGAAAAATTCTAGGTTTATGTCATTAAAGAAGTTATTTTTCTTTAAGTGACGAAGTTCTCAATTGGGGTGTAATACAAAATTAAATATTACCTACTTACATCAGGGTAATCATTTCAGATAATCGTAAAACTGACAAAATACGATTGACGAATTAGAAAAATGATGAAACGATTTATGACAGGAGTTATTACAAATATATCAATACAGGATTAACGTTCAGTGATCGATTCTCTTTTTTCATAACGCTCCAAATTTACTTTAATCTTTAAAATAACCTTAATACGAAATTTTCGTTACTCAAATCACCAGCTCGAAGACTGTTATATTCCTCATTGCTTTTCGGAGGAGAAGCCGAACTTTGAGAAGAGATAAAGGTGGTTTTATTCATTATTACTAGTATCATTCCTAAAGATTGTGTACCCGTATCCGGAAATAATATGTCCGTATCTGTAGCCAGAAAAACATATTCCTCCAAGACTTTTTTTATTCCTTCAGATAGATGTACATGTAATAAATGCTTTTCTGCTTACCTTATGATGATGTATCGCATCGAAACCGGTAGTACTAAAGATTTCTTTGTGGAAAATTGCCAATATTCTTTATTATGTTATTCCACCACATTACGCTTGAAACGACACTTTTTTAATGCTTTTCTCACCAAAATACCTATCAGGCATGATACAACCACGAATTCCTTTTTTTACCGTGACCATCCAAATCGTAGGCACTTTAGAAATGACACGATTTTCCCTGCACTCAGAAACGTTGTCGCCAAAGTCAAGAGCTTTGAAAGCCCGACTTTTAAGTCCAACTTTCTGGAAAGGATGACCGATGGACTAATCCTCGCTGGCAGTGGCGCAAATAGCACAATTAAGCTTTGGATACTTCTAAAGTCATTTGACTTTAGAGCAACAGGGCTTGCAATAATAATATTACGGCATAGAAAGGGAACCAGAAAGGAAGAGTAGCCAGAAAACCTTTCTCCTTGATAATAACACAAATTTAAATAATATTTTGAAAAACGCTTTAGCCCGGAGGCATATAATTAAAAACTGTTAATGACTCTTCCATATCATTTTCCCTTAATTATGATGAGCAAACTATTTTGAGCCTCTCAAAATGAATCGCATTCCTTACCGTCACTAAGCCGACTGACCGTTTAGCGAAAGGGAAAGTACCATCAATCAGAGGGACTTCAAAACTTTGACGGTGCGCTTTACGAGCCAGCGACAGCTCTGTAAGTGAAAATGAAAGCGTCCGAAATGAAGATACCAGGAGCGATCATGAAGAGTGGGGAAAGTCATGATCCACCCGGTGAGAGGAAAAAAGCGAAGAGAACGAACGATGGCGATTAAAAGGGATGAAATCCAAGACGGAAGATTCTGGCTCCTAGATAACGGCCCGCGTTTCGAAACGCGGGAGACGTAGTCGGGGCTTCGCGAAGTGCGGGGGTGGAGGATTTAAGAGGTGGATTTTGGACAGCGAAATAACGTGCAGCCCATCTTACCCCCATCTCCTCCACTAAAGCCCTCACTCCGTCGCCTGAGGATGGAAGTCAAGAGCTCGCGCGTGTAACGGGACCGATTACAGGCCTTGAGTAAAAAAACCTTGGGCTGCCTCCAGGTGGAAGACGGGACGGAGAGGGAAAGAAAGGGCGCATCAAGGGAGGAGGAGAAGATTCCATCCATTCGGTCCGAGCGCCGTGTTCTCGAGAGATTCAAATGTGAAAGTGCCGAGATTAATGACTCGGTGGGAAGGGAGGGGGGAGGAGGGGGAGAATCATGGCTCTCCTCGAGTGGGAAAGGGGGGAGGACCCCGTTTGTGCACGTCACGGCCATCGTGCGGTCCCGGGAAGAGGCTCGGTGCCCGGGGAAGATGTCGGCCCAATTTAGCCGTTCGTCAACGCCATGGAGTCTAGCCTGGGAGGTCCCCACGAAATATCACAACTAGCGGTAAAATTGTACGTGTGCGAAGCGAATCTGTATCCGAAGCAAAGGAGCCTTCCCCCCCATCATCCTTGACCTACGGTCACAAAAAAGTTGCATTTTACACGGTCTAAAATGACGTCCCAGAGCACAAATCACTCTCACTTAAATCATAAGTGGCGTATTTTGTCTGAGAAAACTAGAACGACCTCATGAAAGGTCATTGCATTTTTAAAACTTAAAAATTAAACTTTCGCGTGAAAGAGGATAACGGGAAAGCGAAGCCCAATGGACTGAATCGGTTGAGGCTACGAGCTTCGAGTTCTGAAGCTGAACGAAAGAAATCTAAGGAAGAGAAAATTATCACCATATGAAGGGTGTTTTAGTTTGGACAAAAAAAATATAGCTAATACAGTTACACAGCCAATTTTCGACACGAAGCGATATCGTAAGTTAAATTGGTGGGATGAACAAATGTTAAGCGTTTGTTTTAAATATCATGCTAATGTCTAATTAATCCAGTGTTTAGACGTAGTTAATTCTCCAAGGACGCACGAAATCTTAAAGGAAGCAACAGGGCTACAAAAGAAATGGCTTACATATACATTGTAAGGCCTATTGTTGAATATGCCACCATGGTGTGGGACCCTCATGAGATAGGGAAAATATAAAATTGAAAGATAACAGAGAAAGGCCCCCAGATACGTGTTAGGGTCTCACAAAAAAACTGATAGCGTGACGGGGATGACAAAAGATTTGGAGTGGGACACACTGGAAACGAGAAGGAAAATCGACAGGATTCGTTCAATATACAGGAATTTCTCGGGAGACAAAGACTGGGAAGAATTTAATGGAGTCAAAAATCGGCCAAATTATATAGTTAGACATCATCGCACATGCAAAATAAAACTGACGGAACAAAAAACAAACGCAGCAAATTACTCGTTTTTAAATCGAGTATTCATGATTGGTACCTACCGGCTGCTTGATGAACTCCTTGGGCCTTTACCCAAATCCTTGAAATAATTTAGGGAACATATTTCAGACAAAATTAAAATGTGTAGTATAATGTTTAATCCAATATTTAGTTTCCCTCGATTCTCTACATCGTGTTGAACATATATTCACTAGTTAGGCCCCACCTTGAGTATGCAGCCAGTGTATGGGATCCGAATGAATTAGGTTTGATCAGGGAACTAGACAGTGTGCAGCGTAGAGCAGCTAGGTTCGTTAAAAGGTGTTACGAAAGGTTGAGTAGTGTATCAGAATTAACACAAGAATTAGGGTGGGAATCATTATCAGAGCGTGGGTTAAAGTTCAGATTAAATCTATTAGAGAAATTTCAATCGGATAGCTTTACTGAAGATGTTAGGCACATATTAAAAACACCAGCGTATTATGCTAGATTCGACCAGAGAAAAAAGATTAGAGAGATAGATTGTTGTACTGATAGAGTCAAAATGGCATTTTTCCTCCGTACTATAAGAGAACAGAATAGGCAGCATAGCAAAGGGATAGGTAGGGAAAATATTTTAGAGTAGTCTGTAGTGCATGATGCATGTATTAATCCCTTAAATACTATAGATACTAACAATCTAGTTACACGAGACCCTATAGTTGCTTGTTTGCATGTCAATAGTGTATGCTTGGTGATCTTCAGCCCATGCCACACACTCTCGTGGTGGCTTGCAGGGTATCGTGTAAATGTAGATGTATTATTTTATAAACATGTCTTGCATCATTACCATCAGGCGATTGCCTAATTGCCTACCAGTATTATGATGAGTAAGTAATAATAAAGGTAAATAATCTCAGGACGTGTTTTTAAAAGACTACAGAGAACACTTATCAAAAGATAATTAAAGCTTAATATATCCCTTGAATGAACACTTATATCACAGTAGTTATCTCAGGTAGCGGACGTCTAAAAAACAACTTTTAGTTAACAGGCTACTTAGCAATTCCAAGACAATAAAATATAGTTAGTTAAAATATATTTTTTTAAATCCCAGGTAATTGGGTCGATTTCCAATCGGTGTCGAAGATTCGCTGGCCACTGCACTCGCGTAGATTCGTCGGCCAGCAACTAATTTCTCCCACCAACCCTTCACGCCTCATCTCGTCACCATGCCTTCATAACCGGTCCCTCCGGAAAGATACAAAAAAAGAAACACCACCATGAACTTTTTTAACCTTTCCAACAATCCCGGGAGTGCGCGTCTTTTTATTTTTTTTAATATTCGGCATCAGCCATCGGCTCAGCTGTGAAAGGGGGAGGGAGGGAGGAGGCGAGTCACGGGTTCACGCGGAGTGCATGCCCTGGGAAGAGCGCGACCATCCGAGATTGCTTCAATGCGACCTCATCGTCCACGTAATAACTCCAGCCGGGAAAGATGATAGATGGCGAGGTGCACGCCTTATTTATTTCCCTCACGAAACGAATGTCGCTGGCGTTGATCAATGGGGGAGGTTGGGGAGGGATGAGGGGTGGTGGGGGTAACTTCAAAGCGATAGTGAAGCGGTGCACCCCGGGAGTCAAAGGTGTGATAAAAAAAAGCCGATTCTTGGCTGGGGAAATGTCGGCGCTTTTGCGACGGCGGACACAGGAGAACCAAAAGGTCTCGGGGGTTCGATTAGCCTTTTGGACGCTGAAGCCGTAATCTTACTTGCTGGATGGTGAAAGAGAATTCATGCTTTTTCAGCGGTAGGATGGCTCCATTGCTGGTTAAGCAAAAATAATTAGGCTAATCTTCTTTCGGAGAGAAATGCGTAGTCATTGTACGAGATTTTTCATCGTGGAATGGCGTTGGGTGCAAAAGGAAAAACCATTCCATTCAAACTCAATAGCGCAAACATATAGACCCATCGCTCCTTTTCCTTGGATCACATATGCCCTTATAACTCAGCACCATTAAATATGGCCGCAAAAATATTAAATTTTTAAGTCAGCGACAAGCTTCATCGACTGAAGCCTATCCTTTGCCTACTATATGCTTTATAAGGCAGATAACAAATAGAAAATTGAAGGTTAGAAAATACATTACCTTCGGGAATGAGTTAGTGTGGTGTACAGAATAATTATATTCATCTCCTGAATGTCTAAGTTCAAATCAGTATGGCAGTAATTTTTTCAGGGAAATACTTGTCTAGCATAAGGGACCATAGGTAGGGTTTTTCAAGTGCAACCCTCAGTAAAGTTTAGCTACGGTCCCGTTAGCACTTATAGTTGAGAATTCCCGACACCAGGTTTTCCTCCATCCTTTTAAATCCTCCCCTTTCTCCCTTCCGTTTCCAACCCTACATCTAACTCTCACATTTACGCCAATAAGTTATGTAAGGCACATTTAAGTTCGATAGAAACTCGGAACTTATCAAGTCACCGTAATATCTTCGACTGATATGGACCTCAGGAGAATGACCCCGAGAATAACATTTTAATGCAGCTAAGCTAAATCTGTTCACTCCAATATCTCCATTAGCATATATTTCCCACTAGAAATTGCTATTCATGGAAGCAATTCTCCGAAGCTACTTGAAAGATCACTTAGAAAATCAGGGATCCAGATCAGATGGTCATCAGAATCAGATAGAAAATCAGATGGTATCCAACCGATTCAGTAGGTTTAGTTAGACCGATCTAAAAAATCTGCCCTAGAAACTCCTCAATCGTGTTCGTAGAACAAAAAACCGGCAGGGACCTTATTCCACACGATTCTAGTACGCCTTTTCCATGTACTCACGATTACGAGTACAATTACAAGTCAGGAACATACAGAGTGAAAGAGGTGCCTCAATCAGGTATGCCTTGAGACAAAGAAGAACACATACTGGAGTAAAGTAATTGTAGCGTAGTGGGCGTTTGTGTTTGCAGATGAAGGAAGTGGTTGCTGCTAGAAATCAAACAAATGTATAATTTTGTCCGTCAATGTCCATCGGATTTTTAATACTCCGAACGAGGTTTTAATCCTACCGCCTAGACATCAATTTACATCAACTTGCAATTCCTAAGATTGTGACGGCATATGATGAAAACACTTGAATACGACGCTAGTCGGGCTAGACAAATAAGTATTCAAAGTTTGACCATGCAACATTATTGGACGTTTCCAAGACATGGCGAAGGAAAGCAGCTGAGTAATAATTATCTAAATAAAGTATATCATGTCACCAATTATTGATATTTCTGATGAGAAAACACCGCTACAGCTAAGAAGTAAATTTTTATTTTTTTTACTACCGCCGTTCATTCAGGGTTCCTAGAATTTTCATTTGATTTCTCTCCTGAATTCTCCTGTTTCGGCAAGCAAACGTCTCCCTAGACAAGCATTGAGAATTGCTAGTATCTCAGATAATACTTCATACGCTTTTAATATACATTTATTACATTTATGAGAGCTAAGGTAAACATAATTTTAAGTGAGGGATTAATTTGGTTCAGAGACTTGGAAGAGAAATTAGTGGGATAGGAGGAACTCAAAGAGCGTCACGAGGACTCCACGTTGGCTTTATTACATGAATACGTTGATTCGCATAGTCAGGCTCTAGATATACGCTACGAAGAAGCTTTCTTGGAGGCACGAGCGAGCGAGGGGAAGGACTAGGCGAGGGCCGTAATGGTGGATAGATGAAGAGGCGCGAAAATCTCCACGCGCGGGCAGTTACCATGTCTCTTCCGCAAGAGGCATGCTATTGCCAAGTTATTTGCAGGTTGCTAAATGCCACAATCGCATCCCATTGTCACAACCACCGGAGGCTTCCGAATACGTATAATAGTACCTCTAATGGTCAACGCTTGAACGGGTCGTTGAAAACTTAATTGAAGGGTATATAAGATGGGACTCCTCTCGACCGAGGCAACGATTCTGCATGCGCGGCCGGTCATCATTAAATCTCATTCCAACGGAGACTCTCCCTTTCAGAAGGCGGGAAACCCTTCCTCGACATCGACCGTTTATGTTTATGACAGTAACGGAAGAAATTATGACGCATTTTCTCGAGCGAGTCCCAATTTCCCAAAAAAATTAAACACCCGCGTTCCTGACGGCGGAAGTCACTTCGGAGGAAAACATTAGCGATTCCGATTAACGTGACACGATGTTCCAGTCGGGAAAAATTACCTCCACGCACGTTGGACGGAAAAGAAAGCTTCAAATAGATCAATCAACGCTGATTATCTACAGTCTTTTTTTTTGCTCTGTCGCGCACTCAGGGAAATGGAATGAGCTGCTCATTCGTTCAACGATTTTCCAGCGCTGTGGTGTTTTTTTCCATATTTATGCTCTCATTATCTTAATGCGACCGTAAACCCAGATACAATCCTCAGGTCGAAGGAGCTTTGACATGAGGGGTGCTGTCATGTCCGAAGTCATGTCGCGATTTGAAGATTTTTTTCACCCCCAATAAGAGTGGAGGACTGACCTCAAATTATGTCAAGCCGCTCCAAGTGCACATTTTCTAACGTGGATCTCACGCCGTAACCGACATCTCCCTCTCTCTCTGCCTGGCACAAGATGGTCGAAGTGAAGCCTTCGCAAGGCACAACCTGCATTTACATGGGAATTTTCCTCAACGGCTATTTTCAAACTCAGACGAACATTGCGTGGTCACGCTGCGTCGGTCGGTTTTCGTGCGAGTGGATGGGTTACGAAATGGCGGCGAAGGAAACGCATGTATTAATTCATGTACAAGCGCCGTCGAAATCCGAAGCCCGGGTCATGCTGGGAGAACGGAGAGAGGATACCAGCAATTTCGCTGGAGAAACTAAGCAGCCGATGACTGGCTTAAATTCGAATCGAAAGTCACAGAGTGTTGTTAGAGCCCACACCGATATTTATTTCCGTGCCGACGTGCCTCGTCCTTATTTTCGTGGGCGAAATTCGTTTATTATTCCTATCAAATTTCCTTGAAAACAACAGGTTACATCTGTTATTGACACGCATTTTATGGAACGTTTTGAACTAATTTATTTATCGAAACATTGAAATCAGTGCCACTCCACGAACTAAAATCCTACAAGAACTTCTCCTTTTTCCAATTACAAACAAAATAAACATGTCGGGCCAACGGGATTCATATAATAACTTTACCGTTCTATGATATAGATAAATTTCATTTTAAGAAATACGATGAAATATAATACGAGAGCCGCATGAATTCACATGATTTACGTGTACCTATCTATAACAATAGTGTGAATCGAATACTCCAAAATCATTAACAATAATTTTATTAGTTTGATATCCTAAAAAAGACCTATCACAAATAAAATTGAAAGCCGATATAGAAAATATAATAAGTAACAAAAATTAAAATAAAAATCAGGTTGGAATGTGACTTAAATCACGCCCATTACAACGCAGATGAGACTTGCAGGTGCAAAAAGCAACAGAAACCTGTTTCGACAAAGGCCACTCTACAATATTGTATTCCCTGACTGCATAGAGATATTTAATTATTACATAGAAGTGAAAATAACTACTAGCTGCCCGACGATGGTTGAAAAGTGACTCATACTAAAGTAATGATTTCAGGTCAAATAATGCTCGCAATCAGAGCAGCCGGCACGAAAAAATTCAATGATTTAACTCCACTAATTGGAAGTCAGTTTTCGTCTGATTGTTATCTACTCGAAAGAGTCGCGGGTTTTCATGAAATTTTAATCGTTCAATCTAAGAAATTTAGAAGAATCGCAGAAATTAGTTCGATTGGAGAATAATTGGACGGCGCCATCCTGCATCCTTCGAAAGTGATGAGCGTACCTAGATTTCCGTTCTCGATGGCTTGAAAAAAAAGAATGAGGTTGAAAAGGATTTCCTCGGATTCGAGACGCCTCGATGATTCAGTAGCCGAGAGGATATAAAAGTCCAACGTGTCCGCTCACTATTACTCTCTTCTTTCCTACCCTTCCCTCTCCTCTTTTCCTTCCCCCACCACCGCACACTCACCAACAACCCTTGGCCATCGAACTCTCCAACTCCACCCCTTAAACCTCTTCGTCATCCTTTAATAGTTCCGAAGGTGGAATGTAGCGCGTGAGGGATGTAGATAGAAGGAGGTCTCTTTCTGGAGGAACACCTTTGGGCAGCCTCACCACCATCGCACCCACCGTCACTCACATACCGACCGCATGGTAACGGATACCAGAAATGACGTCACTAAGAGAGAAGAGGGAATGCTGGGGATAGCGAGAGTGGTTTGGTGGACACAAGCTTCCTCTTCCCACTGCATTGTCTTATCGGACCATTGTTCGATTGGGAGGACGATAAAACGGAAACACCTGCACACGCAGTGTTTCGACCGCATTGATGACTATGATTTACTTGTGAGCTTGAACGTACAACACGGAGAAGTGCAGGTGCTCAGCGGCGCCAGAACTATGCCGCTTCACGAATACGTCACGGGAAATCACACACGTTTTTACTTCCCTTTCACCCACCATCTCGCCAAGGGAGCTGTCGATCACTCTACCTCTTTTGGAAGGCGAAAATTCTTATATTTACATTGCCACTTGGGGAGAAAAATGGCATTTTTGGGATACCACGGAGCTAATTCCTTCACAATGTTTTTCTTCAAGTAAAATTATATCGTCTGTAACAAAGAAACGTATGTACATGACTAGGAAAGCACAAACTTTGCCGGATAAGATTGTAGGAATTGCTGCGTCCACATGTGAGTATTCCACCTCGGTGATTGGTGGAAAAGGCACGATTTTCATTCGTCCGAGCTCTAGCAGGTACGGAGACATGGATTTTCCCTTTGAAAGTGCCAAATGTGCCCGATTCTCCACTTGGAATAAAAAGAATGCGATTACGCTCCGCACAATAAACAATTGGGATAAATTCTTTCTGATCCGATTTCGGATAAAATTTTACAGCCTCACAGGTCGAAGACCATTAAAATGAACTGGAGAAAGCGTAAGGCTTTGAATTAGATTCCTTTAGATATCGAACTCCTCGTGAGGATTGACCATTCGATTATTATCGTTAGTTACAGAATGCTAGCAGACTTACACATGATTTGACCTAAAAACAACACCTCGGAAAGCAACTCGTTCGGGTCAGTTGTGAGTTAAGAGTTATCTGTAGAACGATAACACCGGAAAACAGTGCGTTCTTTAAAAAAAACTAACTCCTTATTATAGAAAAATCGTCATTTGGCCAGGACTTTGGTTTGGGACACTCGGTATTATAGGAGGCTGCCATAAGATTAATATTACATAATATTAAATTAAAATCCAACCATTTCGAGACCGACTGTAGATAAATTTTTAGCCCCAATCAGACTACACAGAAGCGATAATGTAACTGAGATCGACTGACTGGTGAAACTTTTCAGATTTCCCCTTTTAAGCCACCAGAATGCAAACAAAGCTTAATAATTCCTAAAAAAAGGACCATCTTCTTCTACTGTTTTGTCTTTCATTGTTTTTCTTACTGATGTATTTTTTATGATCGATAACTTATCTTTATGATCTGCCGTAAGCTGTTAGGGCGATTAGCGCAATTGAAAATAGCAGGGTGGTATCAGAAGATAGAGACGCAAGCCTAACGTATTAATGACTTGAGCCAGCTGCAATTATTGCTGGTTAATTAACTATTTACTAACCAATAATTTAATAAATAACAGGCACTGATGAAATTAATGCAATTTTTGTTTTCAAAGAAACAAATCAAAAGAATTTCTGGTATGATATCGGGCAAAATGGAATGCGCATGGCATGAGACCTGAGTTCGAGGCCTCAATATGAAAATGACAGCCATCAAGCGAACCCTCCGGTCCGGGAGCCGGCAAACATTTGACATAGAAGACTCCAAAACTGCCCCTCAAAAAGATTTAAGTATTTCTTGGGAGTCACAAATGTATCTTTACAAATAAGAAACTATAAACTAAATATTTTGAGAAAGATTAGGTTTGCACGTAGGTATACATACACTGATTAAAATATTTACAGTCACGAAAAAATGCTCTAAATGGCCGTATTCAGTGCAAGCAATGAGTTAGCATTTCCTGAGAACGATTCTGTATGTCCAGTTTGCAAGATGTCTTTTTAATTTACGGAAAAATGTCTAGTTGGATTTGGTATAAGAAATGAAAATAATTTTATTTTTGTTATAATTTACACTCAAGATCCGCATACGGTTCCGGAGCCGGAGTTTGCCAGTTCGTGGACCCTTGTCCACAAAACCTTAAATACAACTGTTAAATAATGAACAACATTAGTAACTATAAAATATTGGACAAGAGCCTTATCCAATAAATCTTTTTATCGAAAATTATGATGAAAAAGTGAAAAAAATCATGATTACTTTAAAAACACTCAACGAAGAGAAGGGCGTCAGGTTTCCTAACGATACGAATGCAAAACATCCTGCCTCTCGATGAACGACGGGAAACATCCGTAACCCTAAATCGGAACCACGCGACATACATCGAAAATTCTAATATCGCCTGGAGGCGACTTCAGCATCACTTTAAATCACTCAAAACCATTCTATTGCTTAGTAAAGTAATTTTCTTTATCTGATGGACTTCGAAAAATAATTATGAAATTTGGGGCCACCCGGGAGCGGTAAATAAACGACGATTATAACGAATGACGAACAGGTCTCCGCCTTCGTCGGGGGAGGCGCGGCGAGAAGCGAACGAGGCCTGGATGATACTGATTGCCACCGGACGCGTGAAATACGGCACCTCGTCCCCCGCACCACACCGCGTAGTGCACGCATCCCTAATTAAACGTCAAAACCCTTCTCCTGCCGAGGTTTTATGCGCCGAAGCTCCCTCGAAACGAATCCATCCTTGGCGGAGGATTTAATTATGCGATCCTGAACGGATAAGGACTCGCCGAGGTGTTCATAAGCATCGACCACGGTTTCGTTCAGTCAGTGCTCTGTCGCAACCACCCGCCGATGCACCCGGAGGGGACTCTTGTGTCGAGGCAGCCAAGGCTTGTTGCTGCGCCTTTCTTAACAAAAAGGACCGGGGCTTATACCATTCCGTGACGGCGCTTCATGTCCCCAATTTCCGTCACGTTTTTGAGAGCGCCTCTTGCTTTTTCTCCCGGAACGTCCGCCTCAACGCATAACCACTCGCCGGTTCCTAGGAAGTCACTCTTCGCACATTCTATCTTACAACGTCTTTCCATCGGAAATTCGTTTTTTTTTAATCTACCACCTCCCCCCGCCCCCATCCCCTTTCTCTCTCTCTTTCTCTCTTGCCCACGAATACGCAACATTTGAACGGTATCACACGGAGTCGGACAGCGGCATTTTTTGCCTCGTTCTCGGACGTTCCTGGAGAAAGTGATCACTGAGTTGTGAACAAAGCTTCATTTTTCGTGAAGACCTCAAATGATTTTTTTGTCACTAAAAGCGACTGATTACGTGACGAGCTCTTGCATTTACTTTCACCGAGCCTTTCTACCATAGGTTACGCTTCCATTTCGTAACAGAAACGACAAATTTAAAATTTGTTCCTAGTTCCGGCTGTGTGGATTGAAGTTTATTTAAGACTTCAATGCCAAAAATTGGCAGCCCTAACAGTAGAGAGGAATGAATTGTGTCATTAAATGTCGTTTCAGGAATCAGTAGCTGACTCTACAAATGAAATTCAATCAGAAAAACAAGCAGCAATAATTTGATCAGTTAGCTCTAGGCAAATATGAATTTTCCTTCGTCAACGAGCTCGATACTGACATTAAAATGACACTTCTCATCATTTTCTTTCACTTTCACACTATACAAAGGGTACATTTGTTGAGGGAAAATTAAATGTCACTCAAAAACGAATGAAATAAAAATATACATCCCGATTATTCAGAGTAGTGCTCTTAAAAGTGATAAATATCGAGTTTAAAAATTTCACCAACAAAACAGTCTAGCGGGGCAGTAAGGGAGTGTACCAAATGAAGGTGTTAGAACTTGAAAACCTCCTTCCATCAGATTTATTATATTCTTCGCTGGAGACAAGTGCGAAGGAAATATGAGCATAGTGATTACGGACGGTCGTATGTAAGCCTGCATGCAAATGATGAAAGGCATTCGAGTTGAAATGTTGTAAATGCCTATGGCAAGCTTTGATCCATGTCTAGAAAGTCACTGAGGCTTTCTTTGATAGAGCAAGTGATGCTAATTGAACGGAGACTATTGAACTTTGTCACTTACAACAATAACAAATAATATAGTCAGTGAATTAGAAATACATGAGGAGGTCTATTTATACTTTCTCATTAGATTGCAATGTTTAATGTTGTATTAATAGAAAATAAATACAGCGTCGTGACGGGAATGCAAGTTTTGAGGCTCTCATAGCAATACATGAAATTTTTATTTTAAACCCTTTTTCCACTGATCTGTACGTCAACGGCACTATTTAAGCTACTAAACGAAGCAACATTACAAAGGCATTGTACTACGGCCGAACTTATTTGTATATTTATTGTATTTATTTGTATTTTTACTGTAATATTTAATTCTCTGCGGCTTTATTTACGGCTCATTACATTTTGCTCAAAATTACAACTCCGAAATCGACTCTCGAAGCCATCTTACATATTTCTTCCCTGAAGAAAACTAAATGTTTGGGATAGAATTACATTTTGAAATGCTCACGCACACGTTTTCCTAGTAACTAAAGCAGGCCGAGTGTTTGATTTTGATTGCTTTAGAACTAATGTGACTCTCCAGTATTCACTGAATATATGAAAAGGAAATGAAAAATGTACTGCTTCATTGATCGAGGAGAGTGAGCGGACAGGTGGGGTTGCTCACGTTCGCCTTGACAGCAAGATCTTCTTTTTTTCACGAGCATGACGGCTGGAAATCTAGTGTCAAGGATGCTGGCTAGCTACTAAAAATGGCCGTTAAAATCGCAGCGAAATTCACGGCTGGAGGCTGCTACGCGACTAACAAAATTCGCGGTGGGAAGTGGCTACGCGACCAGCAAAGTTGCAATCAAGGCCGACTATCACTACTTTAAGACCACCTGATATAAATTAGGGTTATTTGCTACTATCAAACACCGCTGGAAAACAAATGGGAGGTATAATCCAAATCAGGATCCGGATGTTGAGATGAAACCAAGAAAAGTGCCAAGTAGTGCCAAGAAAACGGAGAAAGTCACATGCTGACAGCATCAGATTTTTTATGGTTTAAAATGCGAGGGTGAAGCTGCGGAGGCGGAGGCAAGTACATGTTTCCTCGGATTGAAATGATAGGAGAAGGCCTTCCAACTCGCATGATTTGTAAGGGTGACACTTCAGATGCTGGAAGACGGCGAGCATAATTGACACATGGCAGACTGCACATTTCCACAAAGCCTCTAAGCATATATTTGCATAAGAATGCGTGCACTATATTCAGGCTACCTTAATGTCTAATCAGAGTTGTGTATGAATAATAATGATCTGCACTTATATTAAAATTCCGAAAAGGACGCAACGTCTCGATTTGCTTCATGAGTTACTTTGACATGGTGCGCCGATGGATATGGAGCAATTCTTCTGAGCCAAAATTTTCCTCTAAATACCTTTTTTTATTAAAATTTTTATTTAATAAATTTTCCTTTTCCTTCCTTTCCTGCACATAGAAATTATTGTTTATATAATGCTCAAATATATATTTTAAAATTAAATCAGCTAGTGTTTTTTTTACAGTGATATCCTATTCAGGGCTAGGGATACTCAGCATTGAAGGGAGGCGTAACCGCGATGGAGAATAGTTTTCAACCCAAAGAGGATAGTTAATAAAATTGGAAAATTTCAATACATATTATTTTTTCCTGCAAGGCAAAAATATTAGCTTGACCAAAAATCCTCTTATTAACCATATTTCATGACAGTTTTATAGCCAAATACGGTCTTATTTGCGGCAGGATTTTCACGGAAAATGACTGTAGTTTTCGTCACTGATATAAGCAAACGTCTTAAACCACAGGCAGAAAGACGCGGGTGGTGCATCCTTAAGCATGAGGTTGAAGGATAAATGAGCGACGAGGCGCCATGAAGCCTCCGGGGCGTTCTCCCTTATGAGGTCTGGAAAGGCCACACATCAGACGGAGAAAGAGAGAGTGTTGGGAAATCATAAAATTTCGCGCCGAGGCGGGAGAGCATCACGACACCATTATAAAACGCAACGTGGGTTCATTAAAAAAAAGCAAAAATATCCAGCCAACATCATCTTCGATTTTCCGCCCCCGGATTGATGTTTCTGTGGCTCGTGGGAAACTTCATTTAAATTCTTGCCTCGCGCACCGGTGGGCAGGTGGACGGACGAAGAACCATGCGAGCTTCATGAAGGTACTAAAGGGGCGCGAGCTACATCGCTGAGCTCATACGCAAGGCCTCGGCAGATTTCAGCGATCACTTTCACACATAATTCCAACGGAACATCGGTCGCAGGTCTCCGATGCTGACATCACCGGCAGCTCCCGCAACCCGCACTCATTCTGAGATCTGCCGCACGCACGGCTGCATAGTGGACCGGGCACTTCGGACGCCAACTGATCTGAATCTTCCGCGACCCATAGACTATTGAAATGGGCAGTCAGAGGTAGTCCCGATTCGTCACCTAGAAAACGCGAACGCCTCATCCTTGCTGCCGCTGCACCGGGAAGAATAGTCGTCCCGCCTACCTAATCTGCATTTCTGCCGTGAAGAAAAGGAATCGCTGGGGGGAATGGAAGGCGGGGCAATCTGGGATGGATGTTTCGAAAGACACGTGCCGCTAATCCAGCATCGTTGTTCCTTTCTAATGCAGGAGAATTAGTAGTCGACCTCCACTCACAGACTACTGATTAAAAAAATATTCGGCGCGACGAGGGGTCCAAAAGATAGATAGATGTTGCTACCGTTTTCGCGAGTGTTGTAAAACCGTCGGAACCTCGGTTGACACATATATACGACGGAACGTGAAAGAGCCAATCTGCAACCGTTATCTAAGCTAGAAAGACTAGAGAAAAAACGCTGGGATGCTTATAACTGGCTATGTCATAAGTCTTAATGCAAGGGCGTACAGGACAACTATACACCGCATCGTACGGAGAGAGGATTTTTTTCAGTATCCCCGTGAAAGTGAAGGTTCGCATAAAAGGATCCACTATTCACGTTTGGGAAAGCTATTCCGAGAGGGCGAGCTCTTCAGCCGTTCCTGGGATGGAGAAGGGGGGGGGGGGAGGAGGAGGAGGAGTGGGGAAGGCTCTCGATCCGAGAGGAGACACTCGCCTTCCCACAGACTCTCCCCCACCCCTACTCCCTCTTGCATCCCTCCCTCCGCACCCCGACTGAGTTTCCGTAACACGGCGACTGGGAACGAAAATAATAAAATAGAAAACAACTGCGAAGGAGTTGAGACGAGTCCGCACTTGCGACAGCAGCGGTCAGAATCCCGCGTGCGCCATACGAGGAAGTCGCAAGGGAGTGATGTGCATAATTGAAGGGAAAATAAATGACGGAGGGGGAAATCGTCATTTCTTTCGTATGAAATACAAAGAGAGGATGGGCGCATGCCGCAGGAGGCAAACGCGGATGCGCGGTGCAGAATGCGACGAAGCGTTCTTCCCCCGGGAGAGGGTTACACAATGCAAAAAGGGTTACCAGCCCACGGACTACAGGGGAAAGGATGGTGGACGGAGGGGAGGCAGCAATCCCTTTGCACTTCGAATCGCCTTTCAATTGCTTCCTCCTTCGAGGTCCTTTCCGCTCCCTGGACGCTGCGGATCATTTATACACCCGCAAACATCTCGGGCGGATCATTAAGGGTATCTATTCTCCAACGCTCGTCAAAGTAACTTAAAAGAGCATACGGCATTGAGAAGTAAATATATGGCCACCATAGTCAACCAATGGTAACCACCCTTAAGGAGACTAAAAATAAAAGCAAGGCCTAGGAAAGTTTGGAGTAGGTTTAAGCTGCCGTAGATCAAGAGATTGATATTGAAAATTCGAACGGACAGTAGTTAAACATTAAATGAATGAGAATTTAGTAATGGCCTCCTCCGAGGGATTCTTATGATTTTATCACCATGACGTTCATTTGATTTGCACCGAAATATTTCAGTAAGCATATAACCTAACAAAAGGACATCTCGTGAGATAAAACTTACGCAATTTCATTTTAGAAGGCATAAATGGCAATGAATTTAAACAAACCGACGGCTTACTATGATGAAACCCTTCGATTATACCAAAAATAAATGTTCCCTCATGAGACTAAACACCAATATTCATCTTCGTAAAGTAATGCCTAAAATAAATAAGTATGTATATCATAAAAAGGGACCTTATCTGCAATTAAACCAATTAAAGCGAGAGCCAAAGTTAGTTGAGATTAAATAATACATATTATATATTTCTTTACTTAATTCAACAATGTCACTATCTCTATCGTAGCATAATGTAGAATAAAAAATGTAATAGAAATAAAACTATCAGGTAAGCACAAAGCATAAAGTACAGTGGATAATACCATTTTGAGTGACACCGCATATCACTGGGAAACAATTTACGAATGTGACACGTATAAACCAAATCGATCACATCTTAAAACAATAGAAAATATTAGAGAGAGAGAAGCATATCGAGAAATGACGATTATGAACGAAAGCGTAAATAAAGTTCGATTGAATGCCCTTTCTCAATGTCATTATAGAAAAACTTACAGTCCCAAAAAATATTGGAACGGGAGTTTTTTCATCATATTTCGCACATATTTAAGAAATCCATCAGTTTATTAATAGCAGAATTAACCACAGACAAAAAGCATTCTTCTTGACCGGGACCCAAACCCAGATCCCCCGAATTCGCGCCAGGTACTTTAGCCAGTTAACCTGCCGCGGCGTTCTTCTCCTTTGTAGATTTCTATAGACTTTATAGGAGCTAGATGTTATTTTTCGCGGCTTGTACGCAATCCTTGAATTCATCGGTTGATTGTCAAGTATGGCATTAATAATTGATATCGCGTCATCGTATTCCTTGACGAAAGGAAGACTAAATTAGTCTTTGAAACGTGGTAAAGCAGCATCAATGGAAAATCTTTTGACCAACCTTGTCCACGCCTCTCTCTCTCTCTTTCTATCTGTCTGTATACACAACATCCGATTGCGTCATCTGCCGAACCACTCTCACGCGTTCAACAAAAACGAGCGTCGCTATCTCTCACTTGAAACCAACAGACTCGCAGACGGAAGAATCGAGAGTTTCCGCGCAATTTTCTCAATAACAAACAATTTTAGGTATTTACATCCGTTCGGAAGGAATGATGCCATCGCTGCTTTTTCAGAAAATATCTACCAATCCCGTTTGGTTTTGAGGATGAGGACCATCAGAATGTTGGCAGAACGGCGAAGAGGCACGAGGAGGGAAGTCTTTAGACGGAAGTGGTTAACGTTTGCGCACAAAACTGTTGGCACTGACCGAAGCGTAATTGTACGACGATCAACTCCAAAAAACGTTACGACCTGCAAATGAAAATTTCAAACCTCATTCGAGCAACATGATCGTGGGTTATTTCGTCTAGGACTCACCTCAATGAATACCATAGGAATATCCATGCAAATTGACTGAATAAAACTTCTGCCTGACCAAAAATCCAACCGCAGATGCTAGGCTAGCTAGTCTACTGCGCAAACTTAAATTACTATAAAATACTAGACCTCATTCGCCATTACTGCATTTCAAGGATAGCACTCATGAGGTAGAACTGATCCACTCTCCACGAGCATAGGTCCTAAAATATATCATAAAGTGCTATAAGTCACCAATTAAAGGTGTTTCAGTGATATTTCCATTAAGTTCTATCAAAACATAACTCTATAGTGGCGATAAATGGTTGAAATTTAACATTATACCAGCAGCGTGAAATCAAATCGGCATGCGTGACGTTGCACGTCAAAAAAGGCTATCGCCAGTTTGAATTCAACTCTTCAAATTTAATCTAATCACTCTCGTGATTATTTCGCTAAAATCCCATCAAATCAATTTTGGGATTAATCATTATTTAGAGCACCAATGGAAAGATTTGTAAACGAATAAATGAAATATATTTAATTGAAAAATATATTTAAAAAATTAACTGTTGAAATAGTATGTACACAAAAAGTAAAGGCTTGAATCGTTTGATTTTCTTAAAATATAGTCTACTTAAAGAATCGAACAAATGGGAGACTTTCCAGTTTCCACATTAGCAAAGACACCTTAGAAATACGACGAACAGACTACGTGGTTATTTGGTGAAAATTGTAGGCTGCCTAGCTCATCAGTCAACGGAAAACATTCGTGTGAGAGGACACACATGAAATTTTCAGACCACAGAACTTTATCCATAATTTAGGTCCTTCTGTTAATACATTATTTACTTCCTCGAAACTCCTTTGAAATGTCTTTCATCAAACAGATTTATTCGACAAATATTCACAGTATTGATCTTATTCATCGCTGCGCTATTGTTATCGTGCGGCTCCAAGCTTCTCGAAGCAAGAATGCTGAGGGAGAAAGAGACGCGCTGATGATAAAAAAAAGAGGCGAGGGTCTTTTGGGACGTCGGACGTACTGCATGGAGATGAGCGCGCAGAATGAGTCGACTATTTGCCGGTCAGGACGAAGGTGGAAAAAATTTTAAGGCGGAAATAATCCATTGCTCACGGAACCTGGAGCACAAATGCGAGGAGGCTACGTCTGCATTAGCGAAAAGGGAAAGATAGCATCACCGCGTGGCGGGGAGGACTTTCACTCAACCTGCAAATACACTCATTACGCATGCCATTAACATTTAGAAATATCAGGTGGCGTAACTTTTTTGGTGGAGTCGATGCAGTCAAGGCCGATCACGACCGCAAACGTAGAAGAGTAACTATCGATTAATAACAGGAATATTATTTTTAGGTTCACTGAAAGTGGAATGATACTACTTAAGTTTATTGAAGTATTGAATGAGAAACATTTTGGAGAATCCTAACGAAATGAATGCAGTTAAATTGTGTTCATAAATATCAACATATTCATATCGATGTTATTCTTCAATTTTCAGATTTTAGAAACTTTGCTAAACCGTTAAAATAGTCAGAGAACGGTTAACAAGTTAATAATACAGTAGAGGTCAAGCAAGTAGTCTTGTAAAGCACTAGTATGAGAGACTTCGAGGTATGTAGCTAAAAATAATATATACATATTTCATGTGTGAGAGTGAACAAACTTTCTTGTAGAGATATGGCGTGAATGAGTTCCATTCATTTCTTCCTCCACGGATAACTACGTGAAAACAGGAGGCCTAGTTACATCTATATTTTTCTGGCACTCTTTACGGGTCAAGAATCAGCCAGTTCAAATGTACCGATTTCGACAAAGAGCCGAAGTTTGCATCAAATATTAAATCATAGTGTCAAATATTTTCCCGACAATATAAAACTTCAAATTGGTTATCATGCTTGAAATGTATCTACCTGTGGGAAAAACGTACAGGAGAATTATTTTAAAGCTTTGAGTGAAATAATAAAATGAAAATGCCCCTCCAAGTTTAACAGTCAATTTCTCGATTATTTATCAATACGATTAATACTATCGATGAATTTATCAATATATTCCATATTATATGATAATTAGGTTGAGTTGAATTTGAATAAGGGTGATTATTAACCCGAAGATGGAACATAATTATTATAAAGTATGTTACGTACATGAATGTCATGATATTATCCCGAATACGTTGGCAGTGCACACACTTGTGTATTCATAGGTTTACACAAGTGTATTTATTACTCTGGGGATAGAGCGAGGTAATGGATACATTATTTTGGATTTAGGTAACAAGGAACTGTATTAGGGAGGAGGGAAAAGATTAATGCATGAAAACGGCGAGCTATTTCATTCCCGAAAAATATGAATGTGATATTTTAGGCAGCAATCGCCAATCGAAGTTTCCATTTTTGAGGAAATTACATCGCAAACATAACTCATACCATCAAGCAACGCAGCGTGCATTATTTCTACAGTAAATTAATTAACAGGGCAAATAATTAATTGATAGGTTTGATTGTGAATTGGGTAGTATTAGCCAATTGGCAGTTTTAATTTTGGAACTGTCATAAGAGAACCTCTAAGAAAAATACAATAAATATTTTAAGAAAACAAGTATCCGAGAGAGGTATAGTTAGATAATAATAAAAAATTGAAGCAAAAAAAAAGAACATGTTAATGCCATTTGTAGTCATAATCGTAAGGATGAATGTAAGCCAACTATTTTTGGAAAGTAACATATTGCCATATCAAGATTGGAAACATGTGTCAAATGTCATAAAAGATTTGTAGCCTGTATTATATCTGTAATTAAACTATCCAAACCCATGCAATTTTCGATGTCCCAGGAATTGAATAGCTGGAGTGTCGAGCGAGTGTAAAAGCAACCTGCTTTATGTTTCCCAATGGTTTGGAGGCATTTCTTGGGAACATCCGCAGATTAGTAAGCGGCAACCCGGCCGACAGAACGGGGTGTCACGCCGAGTGTACCAAGAATTATGACGCAAGATTCCCTAGAACGTCCCACGACCTAAATAATTCCTCGACCAGAAAGAAATAAGCAATGATTTCAGTCATAATGCTGCCTTCAACAATGTTTCACCAACGGAAAACAATTTTTCTGTTCATTTCGAACGAAAGGGAAAGCGTAGACTGTTTTCATTCCTATGCTTATTTGTTTGCAAGTCAAGTGCGGACGAATATATGAAAAGTCGGTTCGATCGGGTGTCAAAATGTATCAAGTGGGTTCTGCCTCACTCAAAGAGTGTCTCTTACCTTTAATAACTCGTTTGTTGAAGTCTCTCGAATTTGTGTAGTCGCTAGTTGAAGTCTCCGCCCTCTCGGCGCCTCCCTTCTCCTCGTAGTAACAAGGCGAAACACTATCGTGATCGAACAACAAACCAACTGGTAACCACTCGCTCCACCATCAGCTGAGTCAGGTTTCTCCCTACTTTAGCTTTCCCTCTTCTTTCCTATGCTTCGTGTTTTCTTCCCTCTTTAAACAGCTCCTCCTCCTCGTTTCACCTGGAGTGAAAATCCCCCTCACGGAATCCAGAAACACATTCACACTCCTCGGTTCCACTCGTAATCGTCGCGGCTCACTCCGCCAAGGGCGCACTCAAACAAACTGTCCCTAGACTGGGAAGGGGGGCTTTATAGTCCACCGAGAGCCGCGGAGCACCGTGGCGGCCAACATCAGCTACCTCTCTGAGACCAACTCGACTCGACAAGGAGTTCTCTCGAGGGCCTCCCAACTTCCCCTCAATATCTACCTCCTGCCTCTTCCTCACACCACCTCCCTCCCCTCCCTGCCGGCCTTCCACCCCCTCCCCCTCCCAGAGGTTCCCACCCCCTTCTCATACAAGTCTCTGCCGGGGCTGGCCAATGTCTTTTGAGCCGTCGTGGCCTTGGTAGCATCCAGAGCTACCCCTCCTCGTTTCCCCCTCCCACTCCTCCTTTTCCCCATTCCACCAACCGAAATGTTTTAATGTGCCTCCCCCCCCACCTCCTCTCGTGCACACGCGCACACACGCACTCGATCACGCACTAAGTACGCGCGTACACCCTCTTTCTCTGCTGCCGTCTCCCCCCCTCCCCGGGTTGCCCTGCAGTCTCCAGCCCTCTCATCCTCCTCCCTCTACCCCTCTCTCCCTCCCCCTGCGTGTCCTCCCCCTCCTTTCACTTTCTCCCATTCACTCTCCTCCGCCCAACGGCGTCCCCGATTCCCATCGACCTTATTCGCGGCAGCGCTCTCCGACTCCGCACGCCCTGCGCCTTCCCGGCTGCAGCCGCTGCCTTTCGGCTCTGCCATTGTGTCCATCTCACTCTCTCTCTCTCTTTTCAGGATCCCCAGTCAGTGCGTGTACTCTTCCTATCACCGAGGCGCCATCGAATGTAAGAGATGCACGACAAAAATCTGGGGGAGGGAGAAATGTCGACGGAGAGAGTACTTCTTCAAATGCTCCCCTGCCTGTCTCCCAAGCATGCCCACCACTATTGAAGCATGTATGTACATCGGAGGATCTCCACTAGGAAGATGCAATAATTGATCCAGTGAGGCTACATGAAGAACTAGCCTCATCATGGAGATCGCTAAATATGCCATAATTAGGATGATGCATTAATATTTGAAATAATCCAGCAAAAACCTTATTTTCCTATAGTCACGGTAAAAATATACTTGTTATTGATAAACCTACACGAATCAAAGTGACACTTGAAAGCCGAAATATACGAGGCAGAAATTCAAAACACGCCCAACTAAATAACTTCTACTGATGATTTATTTTGCATAAAAAAATAAAAGTGATTATCATCGATTTGAGTCTTATCAATACCAATATTTAACCCATAATGATGTGTATCTTTACTGAAGATGTTAGGCACATATTAAAAAAACAGTGTATTATGCTAGATTCGACCAGATAAATAAGATTAGAGAGATAGATTGTCGTACTGATAGATTCAAAATGGCATTTTTCCCCGGTACTATAAGAGAACAGAATAGGCAGCATAGCAGATGGATATGTAGGTGAAATATTTTAGAGTAGTCTGTAGATCATGATGCATGTATTAACCCCTTGAATACTATAGATACTAACAATCTAGTTGCATGAGACCCATAGTTGCTTGTTTGCATGTTAGTAGTGCATGCTTGGTGATCTTCACCCCCTGCCACACACCCTCGTGGTGGTTTCAGGGTATCGTGTAGATGTAGATGTACCATGTAAGGTGTACGTTTACACTCAGCTATCCGACAATTCACGCGGTTTCCAGGACCACGCCAAGAAAAACTGCTCGCCAAACATGCTGTCGGTAAAGACGGAAAAGACATCCACAGTCTTCCAAAGACAGCGGGTATTCTCCGAATTTCAAGAGAAATTTAATCACCCGTATTGCTAAACACCCGGCCGTGCAGTAACTCCGCTTTAGATTTCGCTTGGACGGCGGTGTGGACCAATTCATCAACTCCCCGCGGCTGTCGGCCACGAGGAACGAGGGCGAAATTTTTCCACATCGGTCCTCTCGAGTGGAAAAAACCTGGACCCCATGGGCGACCGCGGGGGCGCCTCTGCGGCCAGCCAGCCTCCCGCATCCTTTCCGCACGGATCCCTCCTCGCCTTTCGGTTGCATCGTCGCTTTCCTTCCCTTCCACTCGCAATAGCGGTCGGTCCTTTCACTTTCCTTCGTCCTCTCTCTCTTTCTCTCTCCGCCCTTTCCACTGCCTCCCGCCCTTGGTTCAAGTCCCGTGGTTACTTTCCCTTTTCCTGCAACCACCACCCACCCTCGCCCCATCCCCTTGCTCTTCAATTAGTCAGCGAAATCATCATTCGTCAAATGGTAGGGTTTGATCCACCTTGCGATGGACTCTTACCATTCGTCACACTGCGGCGAAGCAATCATTTCTTCAAGATGCTCTCGGATCTCCGGTCGGGCAGGAGAAGCAATGATAGCTATCCGTCTCTGAATAAGTATTGGGTCAAGCGCATGGAACGTGATACCAGCCATCATACCGTTAAAGAGCAAATTGCATGCCCACTCACATCAACCCGGCTAATCCTTTAACGGAATCAGTCAAAATCTTTATGCAATGGGGATTAAAAATCATCTTGATAGATGATTTTAAAATAAATTTTATAGGAATCTTTAAAGGCAAAAGTAATGACTTGGTGTGGAAGGGTTGCTTATTGACGCGCACAAATGAGAGAATCTCCATCCTTTGACATTTGGCCACTTCAATCACTCCACTTTCAATTTTAAATCAAAGCGTCGGGAAAAAATAAACTTTCTGCTCATCAGTGGTGCGAGAAGCACGCGGAAGTGCTGAAAATCGTGACTGTTGAGCACATGTGAGTAAGATTTGGAAACATCGTAGGCGAAAGCGATCTGACCTGATGAACTTTCATCTCGACTTAATATATCCTTGAAAGGAAATTAACGAGGCTACACCTCGATGGGTTGACTTTGAAAAAGGGATGGAGACTTGCTACAATTTTTCAGTTTTCCGCTATGGGAACGTAAAACCAATTACAAACGCCCGGCGGGCAAAAATGATGGAGGCGGAAACGCTTGGTTCACCAACGGTAGGCGATTACTCAAGGAGGTATGGAATCACGTCCACCCACATCATGCTTCGAATTTAGGACAGCAGGAGTCCTTCTTCCCTCCCTTCGAGTGGTCACATAAAATACACATTTTCGTGGTGACGTGACTACGACCAACTACGGTTTCCGAGTTCAAAAAAAGAATGACACGACTGCAAACTCGACAGCCGAAATCGATTCGGTCGAACGGTGGACTGAAAGCGTGGCGGTCCGCTAATACCACCACATGAGGCGACATCATGACGTTACGAAAGCTTCGAATTTTCTGACACCCTCCATCAAGCATGCTCTCGGCCCTCCGACGGAGGACATTTTAACATCCCTCCTATTCGGGTTTTCACTCAGAACACCGGATGTCGCAAAGAAACTTTTTCCAGTTGATTAACGCAGATATTTTTGTCGACTGGTCTCTATTTACGACAAATATAAATTCGATTATAAGGCGCTCTCGATTTACTTGGCCTCATTGCCTTGATCGCTAGGTACTGTGGATAGTTGAGGGAAACTTAAGTACTTTCATCTCTCTTCCTATCTCATTTTACTAATATCCGCTAGAAGTTGCATTAAAAAGTCATTAATATACTAAAAATATCCATATTGATATTTGGGTGTCAATTAACAAATAAAGTCTCATTACGGTATCTTAACTTATCATAACCGTGTAGGCGTTATAGTAATCATCACGTTTGCATTTGCCACGATACTTACAAAAAACGTGACGGAAAGCTGTATTTAAGTATCACATAATCAATAACCTGGTCTAATAAATGACTGTTGGCATTTCATGTTCCGCCACTATTATATTTGGAAGGTTCAGAGAAGATGAATGATGGAACCAATTCTTTAGGCGTGCACCTAATTTAGTTTCGTTATGCAAGACGCTCGTCTTTGTGGAGATTTTTGGTTAAGTTAGAGCCACTATTGTTTCACTGTCGGAAAGTGACCACAGATACCACCACTGATTTCCGTCCCAGCTTTACTTCCTGAAAAAAACTTAATCTAAAAGTACTCGGGTTTTTTATGGGGTATCAGATTAGGTTCACATGCAATAAGGATAGCTGATTGGTTCGAAAAGGATCTACGAATTGACAAGACCATTGGAGAGAACATAAAATATGTATAATTTAGGTTAAAGACGTTAACTTTGAAATTTAAACGGCAATAACAAAAGAGAGCATTTCACAGACTGAAAGAAAAAAGTTCAAAAGAATGAACAAATGAGTAAACCCGTAGAAAGATATTTTTTGCCATTCTAACCGATGCGTGCGACCTTAGAAAGCTTGCAGCAGGGCAAACAGAATTCACCTCGATTTGGGGAAATAAAGGAGTTCCGATTTTGCCGATTCTTCAAATGCGTAAAATTTTCCTTCAGTTATATAACTATATCCGTACCCACAAATTTCCTTAAGGACGGGTACAAGATATAATACGAATATTTCAGAAATCTCTGGTATTTAGTTGAAGCTGGACTTCATTATCCTAGTCTTAGCATATTTAAAAATTCTTTCCAACCCCGATAAATTTTTGTGTGTAGACTCTAAAATATAAAATCCATGACCCATTCCCCATTCTCAACGCGTAACACGTCTAGAAAGTCGGTTCAGGCGCAGTGGTTACCGACGAGGCAAACTCATTGAACAAAAACTTTGAAAGAATACATCCCGGGTCGAAAGAGCAAAGGTAAGAGGGTGAAAGACGAAACGCATTCTGATGCCCATCACTTCCCCCCTCCCTTTCCCTGTCACTATTACAGCAGCGTCTCCCGGAGGGCAATTACGGGAAAAAATAAAATGACAACGTGGAGGGAGAGAGGCTGGAGTCGCGTCGGAGTGAAAAGAAGAGGATCCTCTCTCTCGTAACCTTCGGATGGAAAAGAATAAGTATACTTTCAATTCCTCCGTTAGCCTTCCCAGGGTCTCGAGAGGGTGCGGGATGGGGTTGGGGAGTTGGAAGCTCCGTGGGAGTACGAGGGCGAGGCCCATCATCTCCACAAGATCTCCTTCGCCCTATTGATCACATGCTCATCCTCGCAACCTTCTCCTGTCCACCTCCCCCGCCCCTCCCTCCTCTGGTGCCAACCTCGCCCTCCTTCCTCCCCCACGAGCACACACAAACACCACTCACAGTCTCTCCTTGCCATCTTCCGACCCCACCATAAAGCTCTCCTCCCCACAATAATCTGTCCTCTCCTCCCCGCTTCATTTCAATTCAACTATGTTACACTCGTAAAATTTTGCGAGATATCTAGTACTTACCCTTCCCTTCCGCAGCATTTTCGGACGGTCACGTAACATTTCATTCCAAGGTAACAACAGCTACCGAAGGTCTGGTTAATTTATACCGATGAGTGGTCTCAGATGGCTCCTCATTGAAGAGTTTATGTACAGTTGGTAATCGTGGTGGGGATAGCGGTAGCTTCAATTTTTATGGCATTCACTTTTCAAAAGAATGCTATGCAACATCGCGTAAGCCACTGGCGGACTGAGAGCATCATTAAGCATCAGACTCAGAGAAAGAGAGACAGCTTCGGAATGAAAAAAGAAAAAAATATTTCGGCCGAGGACGTGAGTTGGTGATTGAAGCGTTAATCGAAGGAACAACTCTCATAATAACTCTCCATCTCTTGGATAAATAAATTTTCTTTAAATTGATATTAAAACAATTTTTACTATCAGGCTTACCCTAAGCACATTACTTACAAGGTATTAGATAATGACTACTATAATGGCTACGAAGGTTTGATGCGGAGTCAGTGAATCTTAAAGAGAGGAACACATCCTGATAAAAAATACATGCTCTTCTTCTCTCGCGTAGGATGGTGAGAAACTTAAGATAGTCGTAAATTCTAAATGAAAGCAACAATATTGGAATCTCTGCCAGCAGATTCTAAGAATGACGTGCTCGCAGGCTAACTGAAGGTCGTGAGTTGGAACCTCTCTGGTACCGAGAAGGTTGCTTTAGTATAGCCAGCGATTGTATGTATCTGCAGTATGATCTAAGCCACCAGAGCACCTTCAACTTCCAGCGATGCACCGCAAGAAAGGGTGAAGATTCATAGCTTAGCGATATGTTGAAACTCAATATTAATGCGAGATGGAACCAATTTCCAAAACAATTCTGGAATTGATAAACATTGCATTCCAACGCTAAACCTTGACTTCTCCTTTGCAAATGGGGAAGTTCCTGCATTGATATTCTGCTGATAATGAGTTTAATTAATACGTTTTACGCCGTAAGAACATGCTTCATGCAGAGGGATAAAAATGGGAATAAATAAGTCACGCTTTGGGTTGTTTAACTTGAAAGAAACAAAGTTCAAGGACTCTTGATGAAATTGCGATGGTGGCCTAAACTTTTCACGGGTTACGCAAAAGAAAGAGCATGTTTTCGTGATAATATCGGTGGAAGTGTTACTTATGCGCCCACTGATACTGATCCAGTCTTCAGCGAGTAAGGAGAGGATCATCGCTGATGAAAACGGTCTCAAACCGGCGAGCAGAGTTTAAATGAGATAAAGGAAAATCTAAATGCGTGAAAGCAGCATGAATCAGGTAAAAAGGGACAGTATCTAGCATCTCCTTCCGTGGCTATCAATTCCTTACTCTGTAATTGATACTTGATAAGTAAGAGTGCTTAACGGATCGACGAAGCGATCCTTCCGTACGTTTAAATGCCTCTTGCCTCGAAAGTAAATCAGTGATTAGATGGAATTTCTCCGATTTTGATAGCGTCGGAGGCTAGCGATGCGGAATAGTTTGATACTGGACTGTCAATAAAGATTGATGAGTAGGATGCACCAAGAGACCCTCGTCTCTATACTGATCTTGTCGCATGTCCCTCTCCTTACACAGTGACTACTTTACTGCAACTGTAAAAACGAGGGTTTTCCGAGGTGAATTCTGAACTCCAAATTGCGCGTTTTTAGCTTCCCGAGGAAGGCATACCTGTATGTTATATAAGCTAGTCTCTCATGAGTGAAAAACACTAGCATTATTATCTAGTATAGCAGATTTCAAAAATTTCCACAAAAATTTCCTCGATACACATTGTGTGTGATAGATCTACATAGCTTACTCCTAAAGGTCTGTCGGATTACTGGCTATTGCCCACCCTGGGTAATTCCCTTATCTCTTATTTTTCACCATCCTACGTATCCATTCACCTTAATGGTCAATCATTGCTAGCGTTAGAAAAAAATGATCATGATTCGCTTATTTTCTAGAAAAATACATCTAGTTGAGCAACTAATGTTGCTCAACTAGATGTATCTTCAACTTCATGTCTCCAGAAATGTCTCGGAAGAAAATGATCGTCAGGCATAGGAAAATGTCGTACATTCAACGGTTAATGGAGATGCCAGGGCCACGCAACTACCAGATGGAAAAAGGTGAAGGGTCGTGATTATTCAACACATGATCCATTGCCATCAGGGAATTCGCTTACTCGTAGCATGTACGTAGAACCGGTTAATGATTTTCCTTATATGTATGAGAAAATAGAAGAAATTTATTGCCAAAACTTGATGCTTTTACAAGTTTTATTATTTATTTAATATTATCAGGGGCAGGAAACTCGGGTGTAACGAAACTGTGAAACACGATTTGAAAAAAATATGTTCTAGTAATAACGGAAAATATCTCATTGGAGCATTACAGTGTGGAATGAAAAGTTTGATCTCTTGCGAAAATGACCGGAAAAAATAGTTAGAAGTCAATTAAAATTTAACAAATGATATTCTTTTATGCGTTTCAAGATGTTGGTCATATTTTTCCTCGTGTTTATGTAACGACATTTATTTATCCTATAAAAACTATGTAGACCCGATTCTATTCCCACCAAGGACTCTAAACAAGTTTTTTCATATGCAGGCATAATAATTAGAAGATAAATACACATGTGACAAGTAGTTTACGAAAGTTTCGCAAAAAATATGTTCGATTCCATTCCATAGGGGAATCTTAAAAGGGTGCTAGGGGAAGGTGTGCTATCAGCCTTTTCTCTAATTTAATAAATCAGAGAAGAGGCCTGAAAAGTTTTATTACATTAAACCATACCTCTGTAGGAAATCATACTGATACGGAACTTTTTCATCAATAATTCAACTATTAACTCCTATTTTGGCGTATTTCACAGTATCGATATATGTATCGAATGATTAGATCGCAAAACGGCGTAACACTCATAATTATGGCGGAAACGTCTCATGAGATAAAAAACACCCAATGAGCTTTCCAAACACAGTTCTTTTGATCCAACAATATGGCATTTTAAGACAGGGCGCATTCAAATTCAACGCAAGTTCGGAGGGGACGAATTATTCAAGTGGCATCGCATTATTTTATCCGTACACTAGCCCGTGATCCGCATTAATGTCTTCAAACCTGGTCAAGTTCTCGGAAGTGGAAGTAAACTCTAATCCGTCTTATCCCCCGAAACTCCCAATCTCTCATCTAAAATTAATGGAGTTTAAGGCCAAAAAATATAAAGCTCACGAAAAGTAGCTTGGTCGAGGAGAAAGTTTATACTGATTGCCCACTTATGGCCACATGTGCAATTCCCCATGGAGATGAAACTGGTCGGACCTTCTGTCCGACCTTGCCTCTCCCAAGTGCTTTGCGAAGGACACATGCGCTTCAGGACCAGGACCTTTCGAAGAGCCACATAACAATATTGACCCTTAAAGGAGCTCTGTCACAACTCTTAACGAGGCTCTGAACAACCCAATCACGATATTTACAACCTTCACTGATGCGAGTCCTAGTACAAGAAATTTATTGTCACTGACAAGATAATGTTAAACACGTGTTAGGACCAATGCCAAATGTAGATATAAATTCTGATGGCACTTTGGTTTATCTTCTTTACCCTTAATACTTTCCTCTTGAAAAGTAAACCATAAAATGCCAGGTCTTCTGCTTTTGAGAACGTAGTGAGAATTCGTTCGATAATTACTTAAACTTAGAACAGAATTACTTAAAGTTAGAACAGAATTCAGTATCACCACAGAATGAACGAATGAATCCCATTTTTAAATCTGGGATTATCTGGGTTTTATAGTAGTCATACTACTATATTTTGTACTAGTAGTTATATTTTACTTTTTAGTCCCATTCTGGACTTATGTAACTATATTATTAAGTATTATATATTATTATGTATTGTAACTACCCAGATAATTCACAAATTCAAGCTAAAGTAGTGAGCAACAGCTTCCAGGTGGGAGGGTTAATATCATAATAGTTCGGAAACTGTTACCATACAATTCGATTTTTAGGTATACTTCAACTGCTTATGTTACATCACATCGCCATACCTAAGCTGTAACCTAAAGGCAAAATATATAGCAATGCCCAATGAATTCGAACCAGCGATCTTTGGATTGGAAGACCGGCGTTGAAATCTGGCTAACATGGTTTGTGTTCGATGATGGTCTTTGAAGCTTTGACCAACCAAGTGGAGGAAATTATCTATGATTTAATGCAATTTACTATGAAGTTACGAGATAAATAGCCAATGACTAGACAATAAAGAAAGACATCATTGGGTTACGCTTAATAATATGTTTGCAACTTTTAACAACCCTTGTTGGAAATAATGTACTCAAATAACTCGTTCGCAAACACTTGTCATAAAATAAATATCTATTTAAAATAAACTGATATGAACGACCGATCATTTGTAAATGCGTTGCTTCATTTAATTTATGACCCTTTATGTTGATGATATTAGAAAATGCAAATGACTATGAGGCATTAATGACCCAGCGCCTTCAGTTGATTATTTAATGATTTTTGTAAAAGATAACAGCATAAAACAAGATCACTTACCATTCGACCTAGCGTAGTAAGTTTTTTAAATTTATGCGGTCAATCTGGAGAAAATTCCCTTTCGATTTCGGTTAAAAACCATAGAGTAAATTTGAGGTGACTTAAGCATTTTAAACTCTATTTCACTGCTTTCTCTTCCAACCTCTGTACAGAATCCAATTGGACAATTATAGAATTCAATCTTCACCGTAAAATACGAAATTGGATATGAATATATTATGAGGAAAATTCATAGAAATAGCTATTAAGTCTTTCTTTGGTTTAAAGTAATTTAAACGATTATCTACTAAAAGATATTGAATTTACCCCTTGGGAAATCAAGAAATACTTTCATTAGATACAATTAGACGCTCTTTTGGCGACGTGAAAACAAATCTCCAGTGTTTCAATGGTCAAATATAATGGAGACAAGGAGAGAATACATTTCGCCTTTACTTAACAGGAGTAATAAGTGACCAGTGATGTTCAAGTTTAAAAGGAAATGTAAACGCCGAACAATTTTTGTGGTGTTAATGTACTGCATTTCAGCACAAGTTGTATTCATAATGTTAGGATTGTCTAAGCCTCTTTCCATTCGGTATACTTTTCAAGCTTCATTTAAGAACAGGAAGGAAATTCCAAATCAAGGTATTGAAAAAATGTACTGAACTATACAATTTACGTTGACATTGTGAAAATACATATACTGAGAACACAAAAGGAAATTCGTTCATGATGTTTTCTCCTTATCTTTTTTGCACCATAATTGACATTGTATGCCAAGATTCCAACCAAGCAGATGGCATTTTTACATTTTAAATATTGAGCCCTACTAGAAAGAATACGTCGGATGATATGGGAATGAGGAAGTGTTAAAAAAGTTCATAATCGTGAGTCCTATTGTTATTCCATTTCAACGGTTCATTCTTTACCCCTTGTGTAATTCTCTCACACTTTTTTATCCGCTTTCTTTCTTACACTTCCATCGTCGTGAAAGTGGAATCACCTTTCTCCTCATTGTTAAACTAATTCGTAGAAAGCAGGTGAGTTACTCAACTCTCGACGCCTTCGGTGTTCTTAAACGACCGGTACGGAGATTACAGGGAGCTAAAATGTAAGAATTGCGGAATACTTTGCAGACGAAGAGAGGAAGTTGGAGCAAATGAAAATATCTAATAGATTGGGTAAAATGTGCTGGGATTTCCTTGTACTTAGGAAAGTTAGTGTAAGTCGGAGAGGTGACCGACTCCTAAGGTATTCTCAACATTTTGAACGGGTGAGTAGATATATGCAAGTAGACTTTAGATCAGAGGAACGTTTTGTAGGATCCCGATGTCGTCATTAGAATTCTCTAAATGAAAGGTACCAACTAAAAGATCCGCGGTCCAACCCACCCAACAGACGGATTACTTAAATCAAGTGCTCTCCACAGGAGTCGCCCGGGATCGGAGTTGCCCTTAAAAAATCGGAATTAAAAAAAAGGAATTCGGTTCCTTAGGACAGTATTCTAGCCATCACATTCATCCGGGACCCCTAATTTGTCGGACTGTAAACAAGTTTGCTTATATGCAAAAGTTTGAAGACACGTTGGAATGTAGCAAGTGTTTATCAAAGATTATGTTCAAGTTCATCGCAATAAAGTGCATAAAGTATTTCATATGATAACGTAATGGTTTCGTAAACTGCCACATGAATTTAGTTTCCCTGAGATCGGAAACGTAAATTATAAGGGACTTTTAAAAGTCGTACTTACTTTCAAATAATGCCAACTGATCAGATCCGCTTGCGTACACCATATTGAATGAGACGACTGCTTAATTATTCCAAATTAAAGTGTATCACTCCATCACGGAGCGAATAATTCTTATGCCGTAACACGGCATTAAATTGTCTCTCACAACAACTGCGCTATAAATATTTCAATTAAATTCCAGAGCTGCCTGGTCATGAAAATGGAAAAAAACCTGCCACAAGGAATAACTTCAACCTCTTTTTTTTCCAGAGGAGATTAGGTTCCATATATGTACTTTTAAATGAGATGGTTTTCATGCCACCACACTGGCTAACCCGAATGTCTGGTAAATGCGGGTGGAGCTTACCAGTAAATTGCACAAATAATGGGGTTTCAAATTTAATTATCAGGATATGGGGACGAGTTCTTTCCCACTGATGTCAAAGGTTATCCTGAAAGATCTGGTACCCTGGACCAGCTTATGCTTAGCTGGGTGTGTCCTTGGAGCTCTCCCAGATTCGAACCTGGGACTTCAGGTCAGCTGCTGAAAGATCTAGTTCATCGGATATCACACCATCATTTTTTCTTTAAAGAACAGAAGTAGCAGATCATACATGTTCATAGAGTTATTTTGACAGAATTAAAACATTACTATTTATTTTCTCAAAAATAATTAAGCAAGTACACATGAAATGGAAAGTCTATTCCCGTGAAACTTAATATTCAAAACTGAGACAACCATTTCAGCAACAAAATACATCTTCTCCGTCATAAAATTACCTCAGGTGTTGGTATATTAAAGTAATAACTTTTCGACCAATCCAATCTACAACCTTTAGGTTTTACCACTAGTCCAGCCGAAGGATGGTAAGAGACGATTACTTCTTGTCTCATAATAATCAGGTAAATCAGTGCATGAAAGAGCAGGGGAAAGGATGATGCTTGGCGGAGTAACATATCCTCCACACGTCAGCGGAATGCATTACACTGTTTTAAAAAATGCGCGCACGGCGTCCTCACCTTTTAGGTCAAACCGCCTAAGGCACTCGAATGCGAAAAATGAAAGTTCCTCCACGGCGGAAGGAAAAACGTCTTCACGTGAGCGCCAGGGGAGCGACCTGAGGTTACGCTGAGTGTGGTGAGAGGGTAAAGACGGCACCAATTTCAGACAATGGGATGGGACCCTCACCGCAAGATAGAATTCCTAAATTGAAAATGAAAGTTAGCCGCAGTGTGCGCGGAAGACGCCCACGACAGGAGCCGGAATTGCGAGAACGTTATGCGATCACGATCATCTCCCGTCGAATCGGGACCCGCGTCGTGATGATGTTCCTGCTTTGTTTTTTTTCCAATCTCGAAATGAAAGCACTCCATCATCCAGTTTCTTCCTCAGAGGAATCCCCGAGCGTCATCCATGATGGAAAAAGGTGACGCCCACCGATGCTATACGATGCTTCTCGGGTCTTCAATCTTTGGAGACAGCCTACTGCTCTATTTCTAGTTTGGGAATCGTTAACTCCTAAATATGAGTTAAAGATTACCAAACTCGAAAGAAGGAAGATAATTATAGATAATGCTAGAATGATAATTTCAAAATAACACGGAGAGTTAACGTGAGGGATGTGTCCATTAACTTTGTAGTAATTGGTGATTGAGTTGGCGGCGATGTAGCTTGCGATAGAAACTATAAAATATGATAAAAAGTAAAATATTAACGGAATATGTGGGGGGAATGTAGTTGCAGTAATCTTCAGTGCGTCTAAAAGGAGTACTCACCACTACTGACTCATGACTCCTTAATGCCTGCATGCGGAAATGGAATGGAATGGAAATTAAAACCTGATTTCCTAATAAAGAAAAAATAATAAAAAAAACTTATTTCCATTGCAGTTCTAATCCTTTAATTTTAATGGCTATAACCTGCATAACTAGCAAGATTCTCTAAAAGTAGTTTGTATACATTATTGCATGCATGTAGTTCATAACTGAGGAATTTTTCACCGCATGTCACACATCCTCGATGGGGCTTACTCAGTAGATTCAGTAGAGTACAGATGATTATAATGCATTCGCATTATAATGCTCTGCATCTCTGCTCTAAACTGAAATTAAATACTGCAAATGCATGAAGTTTCCTCAGGATGAGAACTAGTCTTAAATATATCTTATTTCTGTAAAGACTTTAGAAGTCAGTAAAGACAAACCCCAACCCGGAAACATAAGAAAGTTCCACGGATTGAGTATACTTTGCCTTTCTCCGGCGTTATGCATGCTCATTCATCGCTTAATGCTAAGTTTGGTTTGATGGTTGAAGTGAAACTCTCACAATATGACTGAATGTAAACAATAGGTAATATTAAATTCTTCAAATGTTCGTCAGAAAAAGAATTGTTTGAAACGTCTTTGTCCGTACAGCAAATTGACTATTTTTCATTACTGCTATTTGACCTCGGTGAAAATAACTATAGGAAAACTTTAAAAAATATTAAGTTGCTATTATTTTCGCTACTTCCAAACTTTTCAAATTTGCAAACAGACCTTTATCAAGATCACCATTATTCAAGATTGGCATACAATGGGTTATTATTATAAAAAAAACTTCGAGAGTTATCAATCCTTTGGGATGACCAAGTTTGAAACATTTTTAAAATTATGTCAGAAACACTAGACACTTTTATGATAGAAAATACATATTTAGTACAAAATCTCGATAAAATCAGCCGATATAAAATAAAAGAGAATAAGAGAGCCAGTCAGAGAAGGGAAATCACTGACAGGTATTTTCAAATGGCCTTGGGTCCAGAATGTCATATCGGACATTTCATGATATATTGGTATTCAAAATGTGACAATGAGGTTAAAAACGTTCCTGACACGTGAGGTATATAGAGCAAATATTTTGGTTGCTTCATCTATTGGCACACATGTGAAACAAGATAGGTATCTGATTACCTGTCCCACATAACGCAGAAGGAATTCTCCATATACGGTTTCCTGGCAGCCGATCAACTAATAAAGGTTAAAAACGAATATTATAATGGAAAAAGTTCATGGTTACGTCAGATAACTAAGCTAACAGTTGCCGAATGAATCAGTGATAGGCAATTACTACTAAAATGGACAAGCGGGCGTCATGACTAGCATAGGTAATGAGAGGATTGTGGGCTGTTTAAGAAACAGATATTATTATGGCAATAGCCAAAAATATGGAGGGTTCCGTTTAGAGTTCATTTGAACACACACTATGTGGGATAAGGTACCCACCTGAGTATTTTAAAAGTAAACATTTTAAGAAATATTTTGGTGGCGCTTACATTCGGATTCCAAAATAAAAATAGACAAAGTCACTTTTTTATTTACGTCAGATAGGACAATATAGTCATTGATATTGTTTCCATCGTAATGGAGTCTTGAAAGCTGCTAATTAAAAGAGTAAAAAGATGAGGCAACCTAAAAAAAATCTAATGGAATATTGGAGAGTACGAGATGAGTTTGAGCATATGATAAAATTACCGTAATTCAATGAACATACTCTAGGCAGTACACTGACGATGAAGATGATTCTAACGAAGAACAGAAATACAGTGGAGTCATCATCCCTAATATTTAAAAAATTATTTGATTATAAGGCGAGGAGAGAGAATATTTGGCTCGAACTTTCAAAGAATCTACCATTATTGAAAGAACACCATATACATAAAAGAGCTGAAGATATGATTACATTATGTAGCAGTGTCATATTGTTCTTTTTTTCCTTCGAGGGAAATGAGATCTAAGTTGAACGCCTTGGGAGTAATTAATTTCCGTGCGGCTGCTAAAGACCTTAACATACGTTCAGCATAGCTCTTTCACGTTTTTGATCTAAGAAAGTTTAAAAATAACATTAGAGCGCATTTTTCCGGGCTTTATTTTCTTATCGCTCTTCCCCTGCCGCTAAAATATTTGACTACCACACATACCATTAAAATCAATTGAAGCAATACACTTTTAAAAAGGAAACGTTTTATCGAGAGAAAGATTTCGAGGTAAATATTTTTTGTTGAATATTGACACTTAAAGTATAATTGAAAAGAAATGTACTTTTAATATATAAACTAAATTCCATTTTTGGCTTTAATTTCACCCACATTATGAATTTAAATTATGGAACAAATTAAAAACTTCTAAGCATTAAGCAAGAACATGCTGAGTGGCTAGAATTAAGTGGTTGAAGGTCCTCTACACTATGTGACAGGAGAGTAAATAGAATAATGACTCATTCGTAAAATATTATAGATGTGGTGCTTATTTATTCGTTAGTTAACAATAATGGCATTGGCTTAGCAATGAAATAGAATACTATCTCGAGGTTAAGCAATAGGTTTCCCTGAAATAATCTCAAATCTACTATGGAAATACCTGGTTCATACCAGGCAGGAATCAACTTACGAAAAAGCCATGAAATTCAATCTGACAAAATGTTCTCGTAATCCAGGTTTGCTCCACGGTCAATAAATACCCGACGTAAACGCGTATTCTGTGAGAAATTCTTGAAAGAATACTTTCTCTCCTCCTTAGGCATTCATTCAGAGCAGGATAACTTATGTGCGTTCTAGTGTATTCATCGAAGATTTTGCAGAGCATCCCTCTCATTCGTTAAAGCTCATAAAGTGGGCGTTGGAATTTCTGCAATTTATCACCCTGCCAACTTCCAAGTGGTGATGTCCGCGCCCACCGTGCCGAACAAATTGTGTCAGCAGAAAATCCTCGTCTACGACGTAAGAGTGTCGAATTTACGTTCGGCTTTCCCGTGATATATGTAAATGCACACATATTCTCGGGTACATCTCTCCTCGTTCCAGGCAAAATCACTTTCGATATCCTAACCGGTTATGCAACGTAAATTTTTGATGGAAGCACTACAATAATGCTTTTATTCCCCTCAAAAGGCAAAGGGAATGACTTTCAAAAGTACCCGTACTTATACGCTACCTTTTATATCAGCCATTTAAAAAAATGATCTTATTAGTAGAACTTTGCTGTTTATTTTTGGTATGCTTGTGTTGCTATGCAACGGAAAGTAAATCGCAGTATTTAATGACTCCATGCATGCTTCTCGTCGAGACATTGCCTCTATATTCAGATAATGAATTTGAACTTACTTCAGCACAAACGTGGTTAGAACCCCATTATTCAAAATGTTCCACACGTTTTCCTCATCTGAGAAACCGTTACGCGAGTGGAAAATAGGGTAACTTTTCCAATTACGGCTAAGCAATGATCATTAGTAGGAGAAAAGACATCACAAGATATTGACTCCATGCATTTGTGAGAAGTACTGGAAATCTAGTGCTTCGTCCAACGTAAGACATACAGTGGGGACGATTTTTTATATATTTACAATATGCATCTCCAGATCGATGTATTAAGTCAGAAAACGTGAATTCTATTATTAAATTTTCGTAATTTAATTTTAATTATCACCAATTCAAAAATTCAGTTATCTCCTGGAAATTGTAACGCTGATTAATTACTAGCCTCTGCAACCTCCATGATCCACGCTTGGGTTATTTTTTAGATAGGGGCACCATTTGCATTTAAATTTTTCCCTGCAAGCCACCACAAGGGCGTGTGGAAGGAGGTGGCAGATCAACTTCACGGTAGCCGTGAAGTTAAGTTTCACTAAAAAAACTTTGTAAACTGACAATGGAGTATCCTTTATAACGTGTTTGAAAAAATTATACTGTAATTGCGTTGTAGTCGTGAGTTGTTCGTGGTGAAAACAAATTCTTGTATCTCTCAGTCTCACAGTTTATTTTTCTTGCTTTGACGTTTTCGTCTGTCCTGCTAATGCAGTGTGGAGGTAAACAAAAATATGCCCTCAGTGTCAGATTCAAGTTCCTGTGATTTGAAGTTTTCACTTACCTTTCATCTTGAGAACAGCCTTCTAGTATTTAGAGTTTCGTAACCAAGGGCCCAAGTCTTGAATCTTTCGTTACGCTATAACGAATGAAATTTGTCGTAATGATAACATAATTCGTTTCAAGTCATTCATTTATCCACGTTGATAACAAAATACGACGTTTCGTTGGTAACGAAAACGTCAATATTTATTCGGTGAGAGGCGAAAGGTTCAGACTCGGGCCATAAGTCTCTCACGACCCAATGGATTCTTTCTGTACATTCATAGAAGCTTGTTTAAAAAAAGGCTGCTTTTATATCTTTCTAATTAGTTCCTGAATTAAATCTTTATTTGTTGGGACCCCAATGAATACTCCAAATGAGACCTTGCAAATACAGCATAACATATTTCGTTTACTTTTCGATTTGAACACTTTCCCATAGTTCGTTAGATAAATCCCAGTCTCTACAGCACTGATTCACAAATTTTTCGAATATGATTCGCCCATCATAGATATTAAGTAAGAATGATACCCTGATAACTTCACTTGATGTTTCAATCAGTGATATAAAAAACAACTTGATGGATGAGTTTTTTCCCAAGACATGGAGAGGAAATTTTTATAAAAATGTATAACTTTCGGTATTGTTCTACTCGAATAGGAAAAAAAATCAGTTTTCTCTAAAAACGCGCTAAACCTTTACAGTAATAAGTCAGATGAGGATTTTAGCGTCCACCTGAACGAATCAATATGCTAGATTAAACGTTTACTTCATATTTAATCATAATAATTATCATTACGACTTTTGATGAACGGAAGACAACCCAAGCAAATTACAAAATTTAAAAATCACTTCAGAAACACCGAGAAACTCACTATACCTTTCCTTTCAGAAATGTGACAAAAACAACAGTCCAGAAAAACCACAGTTTCGAGAAATTGCGAGTCAGACTTCAGCGATTTTTCACATCTACTGCGCATTATTCTTTGAAAACACCCAACATCTGTGTCTACCACCGCTTAGAGAATATGAGGGAAATCGTATAAAATGTAGGGATAGTGATGAGCATTGAATGTCCACTTCCATCTACCTTCATCGATAGAAAACCTAATTAAAAAAAGAAAACATAAAATATATGGTTGTAAATATATGAATACAAAACCAATAATTGGTTGGTATTATTGATGAACAATTATTGTTCATCAATAATACCATGGGCGTGATAACACTCATCAAAATTATTGAGCCAACTCTACTGCGAGGCGATGCTAATAATTGACCAATTTTACGTAATTTGGCCCATTTCCGTTCATTCATTTCTACAAGCAACACACATATTACTGAAATAATACCAAAGTCAAACAAATTTATTCGGAAAGAAGTTGGCTTCCTATTGTGACTTGAAGTACTCCATGGTGCTATTGGAAGACATGCTACTATCGAATTTTCAATGTAAGAATTGTCTTTCGAAAAAGCCATGAAATAACGGAAGTCATTAGTATATCTCCTTATTATGATATATTTACTATAATGAGAAGAAATGGCGAGAAAAAATTAAGCCCATGTAAAGATAATGTTAGTGATTTGAACTTATTTTTGAACAATTTAAAAATCTCTTGTACGTTCCTACCGTGTCAACTAGTAATTGTGCAACATGGTATCTGTAAATGCTATTATTAAGAGCTATACATTCAGAAAGAAGAACTTTACAGCTCTTTATCACTTCAAATTTATTCATTTTCGAAAAATGTTATGAAAATAAATAATCACTGGCATATATTAAAAATATAATTATGAATGACCCGCCTTATTTATGACGCAAATACTCAGAGAAAAAAGTAATGCACCTTACTTATTTACTTGGTGCTTCGGTTCTGTATTGTGTTCCATTTTTCAGAACTAATTATAATTATAACCGAGAAATAATTATAACCGAGGGAGCTATGTTTTTTAGACAAATGTTAAAAGTAATTTATAATTCTAACATTGAAAATGGAGTAGGTCTTTGATTCCAAAATGGCTCGGAGGAAACTTATGTGAAGTACTGAGTGATTAAAATAATCACTAAGAGGTAAGCCATCTACAGTGTCACTATCTCGATATGCGGCCATTAAGTACGACGTGATTTTAATGATTGAAAAGATGACCGTAAAGATGGCCTGATGCTTTACGAAAACCAAGGTTAGCTAATCCTTGGATCTGCTGTTATCTCGGTAAGCATTCGTAAAAGGAAATGAATCGAGAATCGGATGACGTCCTTCTGTGAAAGGACATATTGCAACTTCAGCCAAAGGTATGGTGAGGCAGAAAAGAGGTCGGAAGATAGCATGTAATATGACGAGAAAACATCAAAGTCTGGGTATTAAAAATCTTAAGGCCAAGGATGCAAAACCCATTTTGAAGAAATGGCAACAATCCCTAGCTTGAGCTAATACTAAAGTGGATTCAAACCTGATTATATCCCTAGCTATTACTTGATATATTTCTGAGCATAAATATGTTGAAACTGGTCACTAAATTACCCTCAACTATATGGCTTACGTAGGCGTGGTAGATATTAAGTACTACTAGAAGTGCATAAGTTGTAATTTTACGACCCCAGATTCTATTAAAGCCTAGGATACTTTCATTGATTGATATTAATGTTATTACAACTTAAATTGTCATCAAAACATTTTTGAACTGTACTCAAGGTAATCACAAAATGTCATTAGTTGATGATTATAGATAGAATCGTTTTTATGGAGTTGTTTGGTGGTATTTTTGATTAACACCAATTTCAGCCAGCGTTTCGCTTTTTTTCAGGCTTCCTCAGGACTATTAAAGTACATAATGTAAGTTTTACAATTTCAATTACATTAATACACATCAATATTAATTTCTTTTTACTCTAATGACAAAATTTTTAAAAATTAACAACAAAAATGTTCACCTTCTTAGATACAAAAATTCATCAACAAACTTTTCACATAAAATAAAACTGAAATACCAGAATTTACATAATTACATAAAATACTTAAATTTTTTTAACAAAAGTAAATACTAAATGACTATTAATTTACATATTAATGGTTATGTTCAGTTAGATATATTTATGTTGTGGACGTAATGATACTATGGTATATTTTGCTAAATTTCTGTACATCTATTCTATTATTACCTACATACAGTAGGATATATATTTATGTGAACTATTTCTTTAAAGAGCATCTTTTGATGGTTAGCTTCAAAATGAAACGTTGGCTGAAATTGGTGTTAGTCAAAAATACGACCAAACAACTCCATTAAAATAAATCTATCTCTAATTAAATATAAGTGGTCAATAAGAATACCTAAATACAAATTATTTGATGATTTGATTAGGTAATAATATAAATCAATTGTTGTAAGTTAATATTATATGAGTTACTAGACAATTCTAAATGTCTGTAGTGCAATATCAATCACTAAATGAAGTTAATACCTTTATCCTAGGGATATGGAGTTAAATGCATTGAGTCGTGTATGTATTAGTCCTGATGTGGAACACCATCCAAACATAATACCAAGCATCATTCTTAAAAAAACACAAAATATAAAGCTTCTACTTCTAAAAAAAACTGATTATATCTCTAACTCTCACTTAATATATTCCTGAGCAAATCTGTGTTAGAAGGGGTCACTAAATTGCCCTGATATATATGGTTTACGTATCCGTGGTAGATTTATAAAGAAGCAATGTATGTTACAGTTCTCTCTAATTTTGCAAACATTTTATATTTTTTTGGGAGAGCAATTATTGCATATATATGTGTGTCGCCAAAAACTATATTCAAACATTAACTCACGGGAAGTTTAGCACCTAGTTGAATAGAAAAGTCTGTACAGTGAACATGTATGAATACGGTCACGTTTTTGTTGGATAAAGGCTGATACTTTAACACTCTTAAGGAATTATGCTAATTGATACTTCAAAAAATTTAGTTCCCGCATTATAAATTATATTTTGAAACATAAATTTACGTTTTAGGAACTTAGCGCAAGGAAATACTTTTTTAATGCTGAATTCTGGCATAAATAAAAATTCACTGCAGCAAATTCAAGCTACTAGTATGGTATTTCAATTTGGCTCAGGAACTAAGTATAATGCAATCATCGCATACAATTGGATTCGTTGAGTTTTTACTACTTCTACTTCCAGTGATTTTAGACCATAATTCAAAATGATTAGTACATAAATATTTACTTTTAATCACTAGTCACTATTGCAATGCACTCATGGCAGTATAGGTACACACTTATACGGTTTGTGGTTTTACTTGATGGTATTCCTTCATGCTGTATCAAAAGATAGGAAAATTGGTGGGTCAGCATAATTTCTCTATTTGTGAATCACAACAAGCATACTGATTTAATCTTTATCAACTTAATAACATTTTACTCAATTTTTAGCAGTAAGACTTTAGTTTAAGCCGGAATAATATTCCCTTCTAAAATATGTAAACTTGTTTACAAAGAATTCTTTCCCTAAAGGAGTTTGCCACAGAAAAACCCTATGGAGACTTCAACGATGGTTTGTAAATGCTATGGTCGCCCTCCACACCATTTAATATCAGATTCTCGCACAACTTGCTCCGTCAGTGACTTTAGGACTTTGCCAAGAATAAAAGGCCGGGTCAAGGAATATAAGCACCAAATTATTTTAGCTAAGAGATCCCTTGTCTCAGCAGCAACAGCTGCACTCATGTACATCTTAACAAGAAAACTGCTTTGATATTGTTTTAAAAAGGCTCAGATGTGATCAAATTTGAACTCCCGTGAAAATTATATGCGCTTATATCGTGGTTGTTTTAACGCTTTATTTATTTCACCAGCCTGAATAAAAAGATAGGATCCAGGGCATGGTGAGAAGTAAATATCACCGGATAAAGGGAAGAATATAGAGATGCTGAAAGGATATGATTTCTTCCACCCGAGTGAAGGAATCACTACATAATATGAGCCTATTGTAATAAAATGAAGGCGACACTCACCAAGTATTCAACACTTGCTCTTAAATAACGGAAAGATAGCGTCCTATTCCCAGAGATATTTTTTACACGAATGCACATAAGTTGTTGATTCAATCTGAAGCTAAATTCTCAATTAAATTTTATGATAATTTTTTCTTTGAACAAAGTTCAAGGCTCGCAACCCGAGTTTCATGACCACGCCTGAGATTTCTCCTCCCGGTTCCCCGGCAACGGGGGAGGAAAGTCAGGATGGGTCCCTGTTCATTACCCCCTGAGACGCAACCCTTTGGCTCGCCGATTGGTCGGCAGATCGCCAATGGGGGCTCGCTGCCATCCTCTTCCGACCGTCACCAACCGAAGGAAATGCGCCCTGTGCTGTGCGAAGGAGAGGGGGAGCATTAAGCAGGACGGGGGAAGGATTCTTAGGAGGCAAGACGGAGTCGGGGGAGGGTGTCATTTTCAGGAAAGGGCACACCCCATTCTCTCCTCTTTCCACGGTCAAGGCCCTGAGTCCACGTGGCGTGCGGCCGGGAATGACCCGGCGAGGGAATGGTTTGCGACCACCAGACGCGAATTGCCCGGAGAGAGAGCGGTCACGAAGAGGTCACGGAGATCAAAGGAGCACCTCTGCTCGGGTGGCAACCGGCCGCTCAGGGGGTGTGGGGATGGGAGGGATTGGAGCGGGAAAGAAGATGGAGCCGCAAGGTGGGATAGCGAGGGGGACGAGATTTAACGCTGACATAGCACAATTGTCCATTTTAAGCGAAGAAGCACTTGATTAGACAGTAGGGATCCTTACAAAATAGGCTTAACTAACGAAATGGAGCGTGTGCAGTGAAGAATGGAGTTGTAAAGGGACGGTACGATAACTATATTAGCGTAAACAGCCTATTAGATGAGCTAAAATGGGAATCAATATCAGACCGTGGGTGAAATATAAATTTAATCTCTAAGCTAAATTCCAAGATAATATTTCCCTGATGGCGTTAAAATATTTAGCCAACTTCAACTTACTTTGGTAGACTGGACCATAATGCTAAAACTAGAGAAATGGATTGCCGAACTGGCAGATTCAAAATATCCTTCTTTTTTCATGCCATTAGGTATATGAATAGCTGTAATTATATCCAATATGATCAATATAAGTGTATCACTGGAGAGAATAGGTACTTGCAAGTTGGTATAAGGACTTTCGCTAACCCAATTAACAGCATGTTTTTGCATGCTTGCTCTGCTATTTTTGTCTTTTTTTTAATTGTGAAGTTTCGACTAGAATATAATTATTAATCCTTTTTATGCATGATATGTATTGCATGTTTGGTGTGCATTCACCCCCTGCCGCACACCTTTATAGTGGCTTGCAGAATATTATGTAGATTAGGCAGGAGAAACATTGTAACTCAATTTCAAGACTCATTTTGATCACATTGTTTGGCATAAGCATGCAAATCTATACCTCAGATGACCTACCTAGCGAGAAGCATAAATTAATCCATTTTAATAAATGCCTAATTCATTTATAACCATAATATTCCTTCTTAGACGGTAATCATTCTGTTGCGCCTACTTGGTAGATCCATACACATTTTTCAAAGTCGTATTGTGCCTATTCAGTTAGTAGTCATTAAACATGCAAGCATTGCATGTTTAATGACTACTAACACCCAGCCACAATCACGAGGTGGCTTGCAGGATACTCCGTTACATTAACGCATCGTCCGAGGATATAGTGTGGGAATGTGGGTACTTGCTCAATTCTTTGAAATCCGGAATCCTGAATGCCGGACTTGTGATATATTTCGTAACCTGGATACCACTTCTCTGAAAAGACTGATAATCAATTAATTATGTACTTTAATGAAAGGAGCGAGCACAGAACATTAAACGCCCAAAGCTTTAACGGAACGATAACATCATCATAATTATAAAGAGCTAAGAGTAATGCAAAAAAACAGAGCGTTTTACATCGTATTAACGGATAATATGAAAACGATAATCATGCTGGGTGGTTCACATTTAGGAGAAAAAACTGCCGCACTACCATGCTCCAAGAAGCCATTCATTCTCCTAAACCATGCGAGAAACAGATGAACCGAGGAAGGCGGATGATCGGGACGGAGATGAGGTGTGATGAGAAGGGGAGGTGGTAGTGGGGGAGGGGGAGTTGAGGGATGGGGGAACTCGCAGAAATTCGAGGAGGACTGTGATTGAGGGGGAAGGGAAATATTTTATATATAAAACCCTATATGCATGTATCGGAGGAGGCTGGGTCGTTCTCGCCGGAATGGAGTCTCCCCGCGGGGAGCGAGTGATCGTGTGTGCGTGAGAGATAAAGAGAGAAAGGGTAGGGTGCGTGGGAAGGGTTCGAGCTGGCTCTCGACTGTGTAAGTTGAAAATGTCACGGACCCGTAGGGCATCAAGGGGAGGACTCTCCCTCTCACGGCCGCCGCTTCTTCGCATAGCAGCGGTCACCCCGTCTCGTCCTCTTCTGCCCTCGTCTCCAAACACCCACCACTACCTCCCGTCCACGAAACCGGCGAATGTCTCTCCCTCTCCATTCCCCCCTCCCCCCCCCCCCCCCCCCACAACCCAACCTCCGACCCCTCCCAGCCGCCCAGGTGAGGGAGACACCTGAGCACGTTGTGGGTCCGAGGTAAGGAGGATGGAAAAAATGTTTCCTTAAGGCGAATGGTGAGTGGCCTATGGTGTGAATCTCCCCTGCCAAGATGGAACCACAGTCGATGACTGTCAGCGCTCCATGACACTAACTAAGTGACCTGACGATTCCCAAATATGGCCTTGGTCTCCCCTCGGACACCGGCTGCACCCTCCCCTACATCGCCCATACCCTTGCCCCACTCCTAACATTGCAACATCGCAGCAGTTTTACAATGTCTCGCTCGGACTGCGTCTAGCCAGAATATCTCGCCTCGGCTGCCTCTGGCGTGAACCGGCAACCCACTCACCCTTTTCCTTTTCTGTGGGAACTGGGAAGCCGTCGCAAGCATTGGTCATTATTCTTTATTCATCGTTTTCTGCAATATATTTTTCACTATTTGTATCGGAAGAAGACTGCATGATGACTGGCGAAAAGATAGTCCTAAAAATAGAGCAATGCGGCGAAAGCCTCGAATCCCAAGGATGTTCATCAGAAGCCACTGGGTAGCCTCGAAAACAATCCACATCGCTCTTACTAAATGAAAAATATTCTACAGCACCTGATAAGGTAGGAAATAAGACGAGTTCAAGAGGTCGGCAGGAGAGAAATTAGGAATTTTCTTTCCAGCAGCGCATCACACATCACCATTGCTATGATAACATTTATCATAGTTTTTTAACAGACTAAAGGTAGGATTTCACAAAGCATCTCCATTCACTGTCAACCCCCTCATCTCGGCGTATTTTTTTGCATCCGCACCACTTTCCAACACCCCTCATCTGACATGCTTCACAACGCTCTTCTCCTTTTTCCAAGCATTCCACCCTCAAGAGCTATCTTCAACATCCTCTCGCCACCTATTACCTACATGCGTGACATGCTTTGTCTTATCCTGATTTCCAAATATCTTCCCTCCCCCAATGTCCACTGAATCCGCTTTAGTTTTCTTTTCGCTCCGTCCTACGAAGATGACGGCACGAAAGATGTCTGAATCACTTTTCAGGTGGCGAGCCTGAATGGTATGTTATAACATACTAATGTGTGCTAAATACTTGCTTCTATCTTCTATACTGAAGTGTCATACGTTAAGTTACTTCAGGACGGATTTCAAAAAGGAGTCCGTGTTCTGTTCCCTCTGTAAAAGAGCGCAGCTTATTCTAGGCAAAATTGGAATAAAATACTAATCAACAGAGTAAAAAAGGCTTCAGGTGGGCATTCCTTGATATCAAATCGGCTGTAACAGAACTCGAGTGAAATGCAGAATAGTAAAACGGGTAGTAGAGAGTAGAGTGATAGGAGCAAAGTTCTCACGCGGATCATATTCCGGCCAGAATAATTGGACCCGATGGAATATTACGCCCTGCATTCGATGCTTGCAGAAACCCCTTGACCTGCTCAGAAGGGGCTGCGGGGCATATGTTCTACTCGTAGCAAAATTCAATAAAAAACTTTCACAACTAATTACTGTCAAGACAAAAACCTGGATATTTTCACATAAAAGCTTGGCCAGTAACAGCAGCAGAATAGAGAACATTGGAAGCGATGGAAATGAGTGGTGTTGTAGAAGATTAATGAAGATCAAACGTACAGACTGAAATACGAATAAAGAAGTTGTACGAAGAGTTGGGGAAAGACGTTTTCTGTAGATGATTTGCATTAGGAGATAATCTCATCAGACATACTATGAGGCATAACAGCCTCATGATGACAATCATTGAAGGAATAGTAGACGGATAGAATTACCACGGAAGGCCAAGGATAGATCATCGTGAGCAAATAAATGGATACGCTAAGGTAAGAAAGATGAGGGAGTAAAGAGGTTCGTTGAGAAGAGTGCAGATTGTAGAGCTACAGCATAGGTACCAATTTTCGGATTGATGGCTGCTAATGACTTAGGAGTAATTCGGTGCATTAACATGAATTTCCTATTCTTGAGCCAACATTGCCGGTTGTATCATGTAATTGAAAGTTTAAACATTTTATAGATGGCAATAATAAATGTACTTTAACACTATTCAAACTTTTATTTCCGGTTCTGTTATTTCCATAGATCGGAAAATTCGGGGGTCAATTATTTCGGGAAGCAAAGCTTTATTATACAATTAAAGAAATTTGTTCTCCATGCGATTCTTCCAGAATTCACCATTCCGGAAGATTATTTGGATTTTGCAGTCCATAGGAGTCCACACCATAAAATTACAAAAGGAATATCGGGAAACATGTAATTGTCCCTGAATTTCGTAGTAATAATTATGGTTTAAAACCATTGGTTTTCTTGAGTTTACGATCCTCATCCAAACACTTTATTTCCTCAGCTGCCTGTTTTAATGTCATATGTTCCGATGATATTGGACATTTTACTTCAATGATGCTGCATCAATTGTTTTTCCATCAGGCGAGGCTGCTAGGAAACAGTGTCCGGGATCAACAAAAAGGCCACATGGAAACTCTGCTACCCGTTAACTCCTCATATTTCTTAATCGCATAAATTAATTTAGGCTACCGTATCTCATTGTATCATTTTCAGATGACTGGGCATAAAACTTTTCTTTTCTTTGTCTTTTCACAAGTGATTTTCCCTTCTCCTACAAATAACACCAAAATTTGATTACGTCAATCTATTCTGTCTTTCATCAAACCATTGCTCACATTCGGTTTGGACCCGCGTCTCTCTCTCTCTAGAGCTTCTATGGACCCCTCAACCGTCAATTTCTTTATCAGCTCTTCGATTTCTACATCAATTTCCTATTGGTCCATGTCCAATTTCTGACAGAACTCTCCATAATCCTTAGTTTCTTTTGCCTCATAAATTTCCCTAACTTTCCTCTTAGGCTTTTTTGCAAGACACCTCCTAGTTGACTGTTAGCGTTTAGGCCTTCGCTCGCCAAGTCTGTGTATACTTTTGAAAGGGCTTCTTCCACATATCATTTTCCACGCAGAATAATTCCACCCTGGTCGCAGCTGAAAATCAAGCCCCTGCACCCTGCACACGATGAGCATACAAACTACTTTTTCCGCGGTTCACTTGCTTGCCTCCCATAAACTTAGCCACTAACGACAAAATTCTCCGCCAGATTACTCGTGTCAATCATGGCTAGCATAATGTATTTCCATACCTAGGGTTTTAATAATTCGTTGACTCTTTCCAGGGCACCCATCTCCTTGTCGTTGAAAATGTTTTCCCTCCCCTCCTGATCATTGCAGTTATATACTTTGCAATTCGAGTGCTGTTGAATACGCGAAGCGGCCCGTTTTTTAGATCCTCAACTAGTGAGTTGCAGCCATATTTTTCTTTTACTTTCTTTTGTTAGAAATAGTTTCAATTCAGGGTGTTCATCCAGAATTTTGAAGATGGATTTTGTATAACATGTAACCTCGTGACTAGAACAATCACTTTTCTTAACCAGTTTCCCACATGGAACGGATTCACGCACCTTTTCAAAAGCACTCGAATCACCACTGCCTACGAGGAAATGGTATTGAAAGAAAAGTAATTGCATCTCCTCGCTCTATCGAAATGCCTGAACAGACATGTCAGCTTCCATGCCACGTGATGATCCACTTATGGTGACCAACAACTATATTTGAAGAAAATAAGGGAGATTTCCATATTCTTGACCAAAAATAAGGGAGATTTAGAACACGGCAAAATTTGATAACAAAAAAGAAAAAAGCTATGCAGTTCTTGAAAACAAAATTAAAAAGAACTTTATTTTATACTTTGAGAAGGCCTAAATATATTTTGCCGCAGATTTTGCTTCATAAAATAGTTTGCCATCACTTTTTTTTAGTGTTATTAGATTTAAAATTCAATTTACATTTTGTTATGATTACCGGGGGTTTTACTAATTATATAATTAGTAATTACAAAAAAAAACAAAAAATAATGCAGGAATATAGGACGTGGCGATTCCAGGCTGAAGATAACTCTCTCAGAAAGTACCACGGTTTACTCATCGGATTTAATTGGAACAAACATTGCGTCTCTTGCAATGTAAAATAATATCGCTAACAATTAAATGACTTTTAGAAAAGTGACGGCTACATTTTCGCATTCGTATGTTAAGATGAAACTGATGAAACCACTGTCTAAACATACTGTGGTGAAACAGTCAAATCAGCCATGGACAACAATTATACTTAAATCTTAAATTTTAATCTGTTCCGGTGAGGCTAGGTCATTAGCAGAAAAACGTATTTTTCTGAGAATCGGTTTGATGAAAACAAAAAAACGTACAAAATCTGAAGAATTGGTTCATTGTAGTCGTCCTCAACCAAATAATTACTTCGCTTGCCATTTCCTGAGACTCCCGGCAGACCTTTTCTTTCGTTTTGCAGATGAGAATAGACCACGTCTTTCTTACTTCGAGGATGGCCCTTTCTGGCAGTTTCCATGATAATCTTTTTTCAGAGATAATTTAAATCGAAGAAATTAATTGTAAATTATTTCTTGACTCACTGAATGTAGAAAAATTTCTTGAAAGATTTACGCAAATATTAGGCAATTGGAAATAGCTCTCGATACGAAAAGTCGAGACGGACTGAGAGCAACGAAGAGGGACGCATAACCTTGCGACACCCTGCGCGCTGTTCTCTTCTCAGCAAAAACACAAGGTTGCAAGATTTGTCTTTCGTTCGTCCCTCCCCTTAAACGCCTCCAGCAGCATGGCCCTCATCCCTCCAGCGGCATCTCTCCCTCCCCTCCCTCATCGCTCCTCGGGTGCTTCGTAATGGTTCCCTGATTTCGCCGCAAGTGACGCTCCTAGCAGCGCGTTTTTAGCGACTTCTAATTATTCTAATTACTAGTTATTACCTTCTCGTAATATTATTTAGAAAATTGGAATTGATTAGTGAAGAAACTCGAAAACTTCGTAGTTTTTCGATTTTTATAAATAACAACGCATTCTGCCATTTTGGTAATTTTTTTTCATTTTTTTAATTTTCTGCAAAATGTAAAACGCAAAAAAGAATTTCATTGGCCAAAAAAAGTCGATGGTGAAAGATTCATGTCGATAACTTTATTTGCCTAGCTGCGAGAAGAAAAACAGTTTCAGGGGCAGTCACCATTGGCCTTAAATGACTCTTGATGATGATGTCCCGTGATACTCCTCGCGGAGCTTCGTAGAGCTCTAAGCTTCTGCGACGGGAACTCTCTTCCTTGGGGATATGCTGAATGGGAATGCAAGAAAATAACGGATTGTTTAGATAAAGAGGGTGGTAGTGTAGTCCTAATCCGGGAGACGGTATCATGTTCATCAGATGCTGGCGTGGATTGCTGTCTTTGAATAAAAATCTATTGATTTTTCTAGGAATTCTACTGATAGGATAAAAATTTTACGTTGAAAGTAAATAATTTCACCATAGTTATTGGTTGGAAATCAGTCAGTTAAATGTATCACCACACCGCGCTTTTCAGGAGATAAGTATGGTCCATATTTTAGAATTTGCCCAATAAACTTGTTTATTCATTCATTTAAACGTAACGGAATATTTCTGAGTGAACGATTTAAAATTTTCTAGTTTTCTATGAGAGTGCTATAAAAATTAAAAGTCAATGTGAATAATTTTGGTAGTTAAAGTTTTGATCGTCCTATGAAGGGGTTTTCCTCAACTCGGAATTCGTAAATGCACAACCGTCAGGATATACGGGTTTGGCAAAACTTCCCGGTGATTTCTCCAGGTAAAACACGGAACCTCATGGGATACCAATGCTGTAAACGCGTTTTAAAACCATTACCTTCGCATGTGTGACATTTAAAAATGTTGCATAATACTTCCTCACATTAGGAAGTAATCAAGAGAAAGAAATAAAATGCCAAGCATACCACTAAAGCCGAAAGACTTTCTCCTTCCTTCACTCTCTCCCTCGCTAGAGTTCCCTTGCCGTCACTGTTGCAATGATGAAAATCGGCAGGCGTACCCATGTTATCACTTCGACTTGGAGTCTATCAGTTCAAATTGGGTAAACTTAAAAACAATTCATGGATTGCAAACAAGCCTCGAAAAACTTTAACGGAGTTAACCACGGATGTACGCAATAGCAATAGAATTTTCACAAAGAAAAACAAAACACCTACTTCCTTTAAAGCTCAAAGAAACCCACAGAGAACTAGGAAACTTAGTAGCTTAACCGGCTGAAACAGTTCATCCACATCTACGCAATACCCTGCGAGCCACCACGAGGGTGTGTGGCAGGGGGTGAAGATCACCAAACATGCGCTATTGACATGCAACTAGGATATTTAATGGAGACATGCTAGACAATAAGATCACATGCAGCTAGATGGTTAATATTTACGAAATAAGAAAGGGATTGTTGGTTGTTATTATATGCATCATGCACTACAGACTACTCTGACTATATTTCACCTACCTATCCCTTTGCTACGCTGCCTATTGTTCTCTCTTATGGTACGCGGGAAAAATGACATTTTAAATCTATCGGTACGACAATCTATCTCTATAATCTTTTTAATCTGATTAAACCTAGCGTAATACGCAGGGGTTCTTAATATATATCTAACATCATCTGTGAACAAATCGGTTTCGAATTTACTTAAAAGGTTTAACCTAAATTTTAACCTCATCATCATCAAGGGTCAGCAATCCTAGGATTGGTTTGACCTGAATTGAAATTTTAACCTGCGTTCTGATATTAATTCCCATCCTAGTTCTTCTATTAAACTCGTAACACTTATACAATTATCATAACGGCCTTTAACAAATCTAGTGGATCTCCTTTGCACACGCTCTACTTCTTTTATCATACCTTCCTCGCACGGATCCATATACTAGCGGCATATTCTAAATGAGGCCTGACAAGTATAAAATAGCTTCTTTCTCGTACTACTCTCTCATCGCATTTTCCTAGAGCCCTTTTCACGAATGCTAATCTACGGTTTGCTACAGTTGGCTCAAATTAGCGGCATTCAGGTTCGTGTCCCAGTCAAGTTGAATGATTTGTCCTCTGTGGAAATTCTGCTACCGGGTAAACTTATATTGAATTACGGCGATGTATTAAATCACTAAAGCCATTTATATCGAGAATCTAGGAAGATATTCTTCTTTTCGTAACGCGCGGAAGAGATATTGTGGCTCCTGAGGTGGGTCACCTTTGTTTAAGTTGAGATCACCATAGGGAACAATGAAATAAAATGACTATCCTAGGAGCTTTTAAAGAGGAGGCATCCGATTCAATATAGTGACGTGAAAATAGCGTATACGTGAAATGGAATCGGACGAATGAAATGATTGATAGAGCTGAGAATGACACGGAAAAACATGAAGTTCAGAATAAACGAAGCGAAATTTGGTGAGTGTGAGAGGCGCGAAACATCACGCCTATAGATAACATGTCTTTTCCCTACCACTCTGATGTATCGGAACAACTCCTTAGACTACATTTTCAAGTGTAGCCACCCACCCCTTTGCTGCTTTCTCCAGCTAATCCGCGCCAACATCTCCGTCTCCCAAGGCTCTGGCAATTACCTTGAAAATAAATGGAAGAGGGGTTTCTTTGCGCGGGGGGACCTACGAGAAAGTCTTTGGGAGTTTTGAGAATCTTTCAGTTTAAAGTGGAGCAGGTGTACGAGGTAGAGTGAGGAGGAGGAGTAGGTTGACGGACGCAGGGGAGAAGACGTGGTTGGGAGGAAGGACTGTCCTACGTGAGGATTAGATGTAAAACAAGAGATAAGTCGGGCGTGAGAATCACAGGCCTCGGTGTCCCACGAAATAAAATAATATCCACGCGCGTAAAAAAAAAATAACTCCTCCGGAGTCCCGACGTTGGACAATCCGAAATCTTTCTCGTTTCTCTCCGTCGGTATTATTTTCTTTGCCCAGTCTTTAGCTGCACGCGAGGAGACAATCCACCCCGGATGTTGGATTGAAAACTTTTGATCTTTTTTCACGCCTTGGGTTCCTATATAGAAAGTGACATGTCGATGGCCCGGGTTATAACAAAAAATTCAGTCGTGTTTTTGAGGTAATGGGGAAGTGGGTGACGATGCATCATCGCGGGAGAAAATTTCACTTCACTGAATGGCGAAGGAAATTATATCTCCTGGTGACAGGAAGAACCCTTTTCTTTCAAGAAATCAAGATCACTGCTCTCAATGTGCAAAAATAGGCAGGAGAAATTAATGCTCTAAAATTGTGTTCGTTGAAGAAATATAAAATTCTCCTTTAAGTAGTGAACGTGAAAAGATCACACATTACCCGATCGATGCGGCTTCCGAAGGTGACTTGAGCTACACTTTAACACACAATCGGACAGCACTGTAAATAATTGTTTTTTCATATAACGTACAAGAATTGCCGCAGGCTGAAGGCAAATATTCAAATATATTTATGTACAATGTTATAGCCACTCGGATAATAAAAATTAAATATTTAAGATAAAGTTCTAATCATATCCTCCTGAATGCACTTAGAAGTTTTGCTTTAACCTAACGCGTGGATGTTTATCTCTCTATTCAAAGGATAATTCTACATCTGCATGACCAGTCAGGTAGCTGACAAACTTAAAGGTACGAAAAAAAAGCCCAGAGGAAAAAAATCGCCTCATTCCGGCCCTGCAAAAACTGTGATTTAAATGCAATATCTAAATATTATTAGATCAAAGGTTTCCACGGCGTTGGATAGATGCTCTCTGCATGGTTCCGGGTTTCCTTCCGCGCAGGTTGACAAGATGTCAACAGTTTCGCTGACTATCCTGTCAGCGTCTTCAGGTCGAAGGTGCTGGCATGTGGTTTCTGCCTCGTTTATATACCGTAAGCTATCTGGGTGCTGCACTCTGATTGGTTGTCACTTTGATGGCTCTTTTCAAGGCGCTGTGAAGAGGATAACCGTCTTCTCTGTTGAATTTCAACGGTGTTTTATGAATTTCAATGGCTTCCCTGATCTGCTGAGGGAGGTATAGGCATTCCTTTGCCAAAAGTTTTCGTTCTCTCAAATCTAATGTCACAGCCAGGTTCTGATCATGCATGTTCGGCGATGGCTGAAAGGCGAACTGAATGTAATATCTATATATAATTCAATTTTGTACCAACATTATGCACGTCGTCCTTTAGATAGCATAGTATTCGTTTCGCATAAATAAAAATGCCCAATTATCACGGGTAAGATTGCGGCCAGCATCCAGACTTGCGTGGGAGTACATCCCCAAATTTGCTAGAGGCCATCTTTTTCTGTCAAGGCATAAATAAAGAGTAGCACCTTCTGGGGGTCATTAGGCCCTTGAATGCAATGCCTTTTGTCCCAAATTAGTGTGGCAATAATAAGTACCCATTAGGTATCTATTAAAGACGAATTGCCCACATCTGAGGGGGTCCATAAGAGAGCGTAGAGAAGCATGACAGAACCTCGTTGCGGGGTTGGTCTCTGAGACCGTTACTGACACTTGACGCGTCGTAACAATTCCTCTGGTTCCCGTCCATTTGTGATCAAACCTAATCTATCACCGTCTTTTTGACACCATAATCTTTATACTTTAATTTTTAAACTTAGGGAAGCCATGCGTGCAATCGTGCTAAAGTGAATTTTGCCTTCGGCCCCTTAATCGCGCCTAAATTATATATTAACTTGATATATTTCCATAGTTTGTCTTCCAATCTCAAATTTAATTTTTTTCAATGCTAAAATTTTAAACGTATGGCCGATTAATATAATGGATTACTTATATGCATACATCAGAAATTTAACTGATTCACTCCTTTTTCGGGAAGGAGGTCAATCCCTTTGGGCAGCAGCTTATGAACAACTTATCCCGTTAGTTATTTGCTTTTATACTTCTGACCGAAGCACTATGTTAGAGGACTAAAATATCAGGGAAACCAATTTAAAAAAATATATGACATTAAAATAACCGGCAATGAGCGACATTCGTTGAATGGTTGCCTGGAGGACCGCTGCTAATGGCTAATGTAGGTATTGCTGACCGCAGGGTTTAAGTGTAGTGGGGAAAAGAGCGGAGATTTATAGGGGGTTATGGGAGTCCCTGGGGTCAGAGAAAGGGTGGGGAATGGGCCTTCGAAGGAGGAGGATAGGCTGGGGAAAAGAAGATTCTCCCTCGGGGTGGCTTCGAAAGGAGTGGTTCCGAGGCCGAGGGGTGGAATTATCTCACGTCCTTCCATTCATGCGCCCTTTCATTTTCGTTTCGCGTCTGTCTACGAGCGAGACTCAGCTGCTTTATTTCAAAGGGATCCACGAGGAAAAAAATTAAAACAAACGCCCTTGGTCGTTGTAGATGTTGTTGATCCTCAACTCTGAGAAAGAGAGAGTGAGTGATGGGGAAAGAGAAAGTATCGTTCCCCCCCTCACAGAACACGCATTCAAACGGCGACAACTGCTTGCGGTGTTGACAGCGACATCTCCGGGATGAAATTAGAAATAATCTCCCAAAGATAATTAAAGAGGCGCACCTTCTTTGTATTTCGTTTCAAATTCACCCGCCATTCGGCACTGAATGTCCCTTTCTTTCTTTCAGGCCTTGTAAAGAGCATAAACTATCAAGAGCCTCTTGAGAAAAACATCAGAGATCACATAACCAATCTGAACTTACTCTTGGTTTCATTTGCAGCATACAGGGTGTCCAAAACCACCCGTCCACCCCCTAAAAGTTGCCAGGAAAGATTATTTTTCAAAAACTGTTGGCTCATTCATAAGTGAATGGGATATGCTCAATCGAATGGTAACTAAACAGTCACTTTATGTTTCTGGATATGGTTAAAGAGTAAACTACAGCAACAATTAAAGTAAAACACACGATTTACAACGCAGAATTCGATTTCAGGAACACGTGCAAATTCCTAGTTTCAGCACCAAGTACCGGTTTAGGCAAATTTAGAGGTCAAAAATCAAATTTTATCAAATAATGTTTCGAGCAAAGGTTTCGTATTTTTCAGCGTAAAATCCGAATCTGTGAAAATTATTTGCAAGTTCTGTTTGAAAAAATGAACTTCCGGTCTCAATAGCCCACTTCCGATGTAAATCGGAAGTTGATTTTATGACCATTCGATAGGGCATACCCCATTCACTTATGAATGAGCCAACAGTTTTTGTAAAATAATCTTTCCTGGCAACTTTTAGGGGGTGGACGGGTGGTTTTGGACACCCTGTATATGCATAAAAAATGACGCACAATGATTCGTCGAAGGGCAAACTCACTCCGGAGTATTCATTATTTGTTTCTTTGCTTGGTTGGCAGCAGTAGCATAAATATTTCGTCTAAAAGAGTATTTGCTTTAAATATCTCTTCTGTTTTCTCGGTAATATATTCTCTGTTTTATAATTTCCGTCTGCAAATAAAAATTCAAGAATACATGTGCACTTGCATGTGTGCTGTACCCATCCAGAATTCTAATGCTTTTATTTATCACAAGCTGGTTTATGTGCTCCTATGACACATATTGTTCTTTTATGTTGACGCATGCCCGCACTTTCAGTGCGTCGCTACTCATATCTCCATCACCTTTGGACCCACTCCCTCTAACTCGCTTGATCCTAATCCTCCCCCAAAGTCATTACCTTACTCTCCTCCCAACTTATCGTATATATAGTCTCGGGTACTCAAATGATACCTTGATAATGATACTTTGTTGTCGAAACCATGGTCTGTGAAAATAGTACCTAGTTCTTTGTTTTTTCCTATCAGGAATAAAACTTATTTTCACAAAGTGACGCCTAATGTTATTAATTATAATACCTACAAGGTACAAGCCACCAGGGGTACATAGATTTTTAAGATAATATATTCACTGATGACGTTAGAAATATTTTCCAAATTCCAACTTACTATGGTAGACTGGACCACAATCATAAAATTAGAAAATTTATTGCCGAACTAACTGCTTCAAAATATCCTTTTTTCCTACAATTAGGGATATGAATAGCTGTAAATATATCCAATAATATAAATACAAGTGTAGCAATGGATAGCATAGGTAGTTGCATGTTGGCATAAGGACTTTAGGCTAACCTAACTACATGTTTTTGCATGCTTACTTTACTATTTTTTTATTTTTTAAAAATTGTGAAGTTTAGACTAGAATATAATTATTAATCCTTTTTATGCATGGTATTTAATGTATGCTTGGTATACATTTGCCCCCCTGCCACACAATTGTATGGTGACTTGCAAAGTATTGTGTAGATGTGGATTTAGATGAAGGGGTACAATACATATTTTAATCACATTATTTACATCAGGATTACTAGATAATACTGCCACTTAGTTTTGCTGACTGCTTCAGATGAAAAAAGTGCTCACTGCTTCCGGTCTAATGTAAGTTATGAGTTCACATTGGCTCACTTAACAGATTGAAATAATACATAATCGGCGTTTGGAAGGACAGAAATATTAATTATCACGTAAGAGTAGTCATTATAATTTACTCTTTGATGATAGGAAGGCCTTGAACATGAACAAATCAAAAAATAATAATAAATTCCAGAAGATAATTGTGCATATAAATACAAATTATTATGGCTTATTTCTGTATTGAATAGTTTTTGGGAGGATAAAATTTTAAAATAATTAATGCCACGTGAAGCCACCGGATTAAATCGATAACCCAGTGGATAATACACCATTTTGTCTTTATTTTTAGGTTCTCCAACACCTAGGGTTTAATTGCACTGTCCACGTTCTTAAACTTAAGACAAACACGACACCCAAGCAAAAGTCGTAATTCGAACCTGAGACCTATGGTTTACTAGGCCGATGCATTACACAGACGTGCTGAAGAAGGCAGACATAATAAGCTGTCTACATACATTTAGAGGAAATGCGATTCCAAGACAATTAGCATGTACTCGAAGGATATAGAACATCTGCCTGTTCAAAATTAGCTCCCAGCCTCTGAACGCGATGCGGATAAAAAAATAATTTATTTGCATGTTCATTTTTGAACTTTCTCATATGCCTCAAACGCTGGTTTGTCGTTGCGAAATTGAATTGCACATCAATTCCTGCTTTGGAAGGTTGAAGTGCTCTTTGCCAGATCATCTGACGAGGAACCGCTGAGGTAACCCTCGGGATGGAGACGAATCATTGTTCGTTAAGCATCGAAAGCATGTCAAGGCGCTTATTATAAAACGGACAGAGGACATACACAGATTTACACCTTTGAGCCTGACCCACACTTCGCACGGACTTCGGGAGGGTCGTAACGTACCGCGGTGGATGGAACATCGTCGCAAGAACGCTTCTGTGGTTTCCCCAGCGTGTCGCGGGGTTACAAAGGGAGAATGTCGCCTCGCCCGTCCCGTTCACATCCCTCAGGGTCATCTCGCGTCCATGAGACGGAAATACGCAAAATGATCCGCGCTCCATTAGATGGAACTGCGGGAAAACATTCCCAGTGCGCTTTTTACTGCAGATAGAGATGTCCCTGGAAAACAATAAGCGATATCGCTCTCTGACCCGGAGAATTTATCCACATAATAGAGTATGATAGGTCATGTGTTAAATCATTCATATAATCTTTCCGTTGTTGCTTTCACGTAATGAAATTCTGTGTGCTTCTTTCAATAGCAATATATCTTACGGAGGTATTTTTCTTTTGGAAGGGACTATACGCCATTAAAAGGCTTAAGGAAAACAAATATTTTATTTGCTTTCACTAGAAAAGGAAAAAGTCAGTTCTTCCGTCTTTGCGCGCTGATTTATATGTATCCTTGTCATACTTAAAGGGAAATAAACATTCATCCCAAAACGCATATAAAAGACTGAAATTGTTGAAACGCATAATAATCTTTGCGAGTACTAATATCCAGACACAAAATGTGGAAGGCTATAGCATGAATATATTTGTTGAGAATTGCCTTGCGAAGAGAAGCAGTGCGTTGAGGTAACGCAGTTCATGTAGAAAGGAGCGTTATGCTAATCAGTCGTGGATTCCTTTCGTGGTACGTTGCATCATGTATTACTCAAGGAAAATTGAACTGCGTGTAATATACAAAACGTAAAAGATCTCAAGTATAATGAAATACAGAAAATCGAATTTATTTGGTATGAAAAAAACGTCTCTCCATCCTACAGCTGGTTTCAATACTTTTGAGTCTTTATTTTTCGAAGTAAGAACAAAATGTCATTAAATTAACCTTAGTGTACGTAAAATGGAATGGAAGGATTGACACAATATTAATGTTGAAAACTTTAAACTTGATAATATATCATAATTTTTCTGGCAATGTACGATGCAAAATTTAATCGCACGAATACTTCGTAACCATCAGTACCTGCTCATTTAGATGTTATTATGAACTCGGCGAGTACAACCTTAGGGGTTATAAGGGGAAGTTTTATTTCAATCTCGCCCCAATAAAGACCTATTATTATTACCGGAACTGTGACTTGTTCAAATGTCATCTGTAAGCATCTAAGACTGGAACACACTTCATTTGGTAGCTTTTAATATTTGTATGAGGCAAGCATGAAATTTCATCCAGTAATCTTTTTCCCGAAAATGAATTAAAGAAGTCAAATAATGAGATTCAGAGGCAGAAATAGAATCCACAGGTCACAGAATATAAGGCCTGCCCTTGGACCCAATCTGAAAACGATAAACATGCGGATAATCACATCTTCAAGTACGTAAATGAAGTCTAGAGCTTCAAGGCAAAGTGCATATATGGGTAGAACGTAAAAAATGCTTCCTTTCGCGCAACGGATTAAGTACGAAAAATACTTTGAACGTGACGAGCCTCTGGAACATCTACGCATCTATAGGAAGTAGTTTTATGCGGGAAGCAGAAAATAATAGTCATTACCTGCGAGTTTATTTACCATTTGTGAGTTGACTAATATGCCATACCAATATGGCAACAAAGTTTTGTACAGATAGATAAGGGGGATTATCTACCTGCATATACAAATAATCAGGTTTTAATGGAATTTACCTTATTGATTGCGATGTATTTTACACACATTTAAGTTGCTTTCAAAATCTTAGATTGGAACATAATTTATTAGTTGAAATATTATTCCAATTTGATAGGAGCTCTTTGTGGAGTTTGAAAGGCTATTCTGGCAAACTCATATTCAATAATACATCAATTCTAGATGAAAATCACATCCAGGAGGTCATAGTGATTTCAAGCCTCAATATGAGTCATGCTAGGACGAAAGATAAACAGCGTGACTCCTCAAATTCAAAGAGGCATGTTGGAAGTAAACAACTGCTGTTTACATCTATAGTGATCGAAAAGAAGTACTGAACGCAATAAAATATTCGTTCCGCGAAAATCATCACACGAAAGCCTACGAGCCATTCTACGAATCTCTGTGAGGCGCAGAACCCCAAAGGGGCGTGCTGAGGAACGTTTTCAAAGTAAAGTAGTAGGGGGTGGGTCGTCAAGAAATTTGCATGTTTATGAACGGGCACCTGCTTGGGGCGTAGATGTAAAGTCCTTTGGAGGAGCAATCGTGAGGCATCAGTTGAGCGGATCTCTGTGATGATGAGTGCATGGGTTTGGCCATTAAGCACAAAAACGACGCAGATTCACCGACACTGTAGAAGATTTTCGCACTTCCACTCCATGTGGAGGGAATTCTAAGGAAATCCCAACTCAAAACTCCAAACTCCGCAAACAAACGCCGCTGGTCACGTTTTTCCCGAGAAGGACAGCGTGTCCACTATACCGAGAAAAGGAAATCAAAATGTTTTCTTATCAAATTAAATGCCTTCCCCATCTTTTCTGCACACCTTGGTTCCACCACCTGGATATACTCTCGCATATTTTAACTCCTTCTTTGATCACAAATATATTCTGGAAATAAAAATACATTAACTATAGCTGGCTTGTTCTAAACACTACCTCTATAATATTTTGCCAGCATATGGGATCCTTTTTAGCTAAACAACGAACTGGAGCATAAGCAGCTAAGGTCGGCAAGAATTGTAAATGGGGAGTCCGACAACCATATAAACGTAGACAGTCTATTAGGAGAACTTAAATTGGAATCATTGTGAGGCCGTAGGATGAAATATAGACTTAATTACTAGAGTAAAATCGAAGACAATAATTTTACTGATGATGTTAAATACATTACGCAAACATCAACTTACTGCGGTATATTTGTTATATACCGCAGTAAGTTGATGTTATCGTGAGCATAAAAATATATTGCTGTGCCAACAGACTTAAGATGTCTTTCTTTCCACATATAATTAGGGATCTGAATAGAAGTGACTATATTCAATGATATATACACAATTTCATCAATAGATAGCCTGTGTAGTTGCATGTTGGCATAAGGATTTTAAGCTAACCTATTATACAGCGAGTTTATGCCTGCTTGCTTTACTTTTTAAATCTTTTTTATCTTAAAATGTTATAATTCGAATAAATTATAGCTACTTATCCTCTTTAAGCATGATAGGTAGTGTGCATTTCGTGAATATTCACCCCCACCACACACCTTTATGGTGACATTCAGGGTGTTATGCAGATATTTATCAACGGCCGACGACTTTGAGGGATTTAGTTATGCTTTTCTTCCTTTTTTTTAGGTATTCTCAACATGAAAACTGTATCCTTATTTACATACAGTGGAAAATAAAATCAGCTTTGCTTTAAAAAGTAGAAGTATTGCTGAATTGTAGAAAATAGTAGAAGTGAAGACCACCAGCAAAATTTAATTGACATATTTGCACATCTTGAGATAAATTTATAATGCACTCTTTTAAAGAAATTTTTTGACAGTCTAGATTGAATCATCATAATATTTAAAAAATATCTTTCCGGTGAAGTGCGTTGAAAGGCTTACTTAAAATGATTTCCATAAAGCTGCATAATTTATCAAGTGGCTTGATCAAGTGGCAAGTGTTTGGTATAAAATATCATCAATTCATTCAACATATTGGTCATAAATTAGGCAAATAGACGAAAATTGAATTCCATTTCTGAAACAAGCCTGCGGAATGACTACTACATCCCACAAAATTTACCCCCCAGTCAATAATCCGGCCTTATAAGGTAAATTCATTCCCAGCGAGTCACGGGCACATTCTCAGGACTAGAAGGCTTCGATGATTTATAATAATGTAAATTATGTCATATGCACTGAATTCAACGGGTTTGAGCTATATTTATGGCATTTTTTAAAGGAAAAAATTGAAATCTATGGAGATGACGCCTAAGATTTACCACAGCTCCTTAAATTCAATGTTTTAATTTTCTGGCAACGAGAGAAAAATCTAGATATGAAGGGATCACGCATAAACTGTCGTATCCATTGGGTTGCAAAATGCCATCCATGTCACTCCCAGCACGATTTTTGACAGCTGTTCCCCGGTATCACACTCACCTCCGCTTGAAATATTGTCCTTTTCATCCCCGAATACGGCCCATCGTGCCATTTCCTCCCCAGCCTCCATCGCCGATTACGTGATGCACCACCACGAGGCAACATCGCAGCACAATCGTGCCCTTTTTGCCAGCTTTCTAGTATTATTATGCTGACCTTTTCCAACCTTAACGACCGAATCACTCAAAGAGAGATCGGCGACCTTCGAATTCAATTGACAGCCATTATTCCTTTATTTTCCATGAGCCAGAGCTTGTACTTGGATGTCGGCTTCCCATCGTCCTCCGATACCTGAGTCTTCCTTTCACGCATCGATGTGGAGCGCATAGAATGGAATGATTTATCGTTGAATATATTATCTTTACTAGGTGGCAATGAATGCATGATTTTTATTCAGGCGGCAACGGTGCGAGTGTGCTACCTGGGTTAGTTCAGTTACAGTTTGTCACAAAGTGTAGACTAGTGGTATATAATAGGTGTATACTACAAAGTACAGTTTGTCCCAAAGTATATACACGTTGCAATCGACATCACACTGTGATTATGTGTCTTAAAATGACCAAACTGCTTCCATATCTATGATTAAGTAAATAGCTACCTTTCTCTTTCCCCACATTTACTTGAAATGGGGTTAGAAGGAAGAGGGGACTTTTAGTTTCAATCTCACCCCAATAAAGACGCTTATCTATCTATCTATCTATTTACGAGAAAGTTAACAATATCGCGCAAGGCATTACGATTGAAATTCAAATGATTTTTATGATGAGAATGACTCTGAATTTATCATATTAATGGCGCACTGCGCTGTGGGTACTAAAAGTACGTAAATTAGGAAGTTATTTCAGTACCAGCTCTTTTTCCCAATAAACATGCATACATTCTAGTTTTACGGTAAATTAAATTATCATGTGATTGGTGTGATAAAAATTATACATATTTTCAGAAGATTTACTCGCGAAAAACTATCCTTACCTTTAACGTTTATTCACTCTGGGTGACCAGTAGGGGTGACAGTTGAATGAAACTTTTCTGCTCCACTAATTACTTTGATAATGATTGAAGAGCAGTTAAAACCCTGTTTGATATTACAAGTAATAGAGTGGACTGCACTCAAATTTTCAATATTATATTGAAGTCGACTAGTTACTTTATTATAGCTAAGATAGCTAGAACATTGTATTTATTCGCATCATCATTAGTGTTCTATCAATAATGCTTTGTTCCTGTACAGCTCCTGTTCTTCATATCGTAGCAGCCATTTCGATCGCCATAATCATTACTTAATATTTTTAAAATGCTCATTTCCTTATTGCAATAGACATTTCTGCAATGATAGCATATATATTCTGGTTCTCCAGTGAATGCCACAACACTTCTCACAGTCGAACCTCCCTTCGAGCAAAACAAGCTCTTACGTACTCCTCCCACCCTACCCTTCCAGGCGCAAAGAGTTATTTTGACACAGCCTGACGCTACCCCTCTCGTGAAATATGGCAAGGAGTGCTAGGAAATTGGATGGAAACTCAAAGAGAGGCATGCGCCATGCGTGGCTCGTAACGGATGACGGTGTTTGCGAGAGAGATGGGCGAGGGTAGTAAGACGGATAGGCGGGCGAATGGAGACAAGAAAAAGAGAGAAAGGGGTGAGATGGTGGGAGGGACTGTGAGAGCGAAGGCGAGTGAGAAGAAGCATGGTGATGTAATTGCCGCATGGGAGAGGTACGACGTGGGATTCGCCGCTGGTCAGTTGCTGGAAATGAATGAAGGGAGACCGAGAGGGAGGGGGGAGGGGAGAGGGGAACTGCGGGGAATGAATGTGCCGGAGGAAATAAAAAACGCGGGTTGGGAAGGATACGAGGAGGAGGAGAGAGAGATGTGTCGCGACTACGAGGCCTACGATGAGCCGTGCCATTCCCAATCCATTTCGGTATATTGAGAGAAATCTCTGGGCGCTGAGAGAAATGCGCAGAGATCCATTGATGGAGGTGGCTGGTGTCAGGAAGTGCCTCCGGTCATTAGGGAGAGAGGACAAGGAGTAAGAAGTCGGATTCCACCGAAGAGAAATAGTCTACGCATCCAGGATCAAAGATCTTTCGAATCGGAAAATAAATCGACATTATCTGAATAAACAGTCCGCAGAGGAATGTTTTTGGAATTGGCATGCATACATCATCTAAATCTACGGAAAAAAGGATGCAAACCACCTCGAAGGTGTGGCAGGAGGTGAATCATCACCGAGCGCAAATCGATATGCCACTGCGTAATAAGATAAACGTGTTAGTCCACTCCACACTACAGAACAAAATAACTTAGTGATTTTCCACAATTTTTTTACGTGGTACGAAGCGGTTCAACGGCTTGCGGCATCATCTGGGAACAGTCGGTGAAACAAACGCAAAATAAAAAACACCGAGGAAAAGTATGAAAGTTGTTTTCTTCCGCAATTTTGATATCACATACTTACGCGAAGTGAATTCTGATGTTGGTGTTAGTTCGGCATGCACCAGGCGAGTGCAACTGACTGGTTAGTAACCTCAATGGAATATACATTTTATTAATGGTTCAGTTATTTGTTTAAATTCACTAAAATGTGTTTTATATTTGGCACGAAAAGATACAGTTAACATAAGATAGTGGAGTTCCGAATTTTTCACAGGTGCACTATAGATTTGGCTATCTTTATCACACCCATTTTGCTGCTGTATAATGTCATCTTCCGGTAGTATATACGCGGATGAAAAAGAGATGAAAATGGGAATTTCATCTCTTATTGCACAATTTTAAATTCAACCGTAGGACTTGTATATTCCTACATTCTGTCAGAGAGAGGAGAAAAGGAAAGGAAAAGTTCAGGGCACTGAGCCGACTGTGGTTAAAATAGAAGATTTGTTACAAACACTCTGCTAAAAGCATACATACGAGTATGAAGGCAACGTTTTCAATACTTTTCCCATACATCTGCGCACTTCACGGAAAAATTCAGAGCCATTAAAAGCATTTAGCCCCATTATGCTACAAACTCTAATATATTAATAAAGACTGATAATTAATTCATAACCGAGTAGTGGGTAAATTGAGGAAAACACATTTTCGCCCATTTTCATGGTTTTTGTCTCAAAATTATAACAGACACAGAGTCAATGCGACTCAAATTTCGTCATTTGAACGTACACCCTTGAGAATACGCAATACAAAGATAATGCAGCTTTATTGACACCAGGTTTTCCGTTCAAACCCATTTCCTACGGTTCCATTGATGACTTCATATTTAAAGTTATGGGCTGAAATAGGTGGAAATTTTACACTCGATTGCAGTCAAACGGACCGAATACGTACCCAATTATATTTGAAAATTCACACCTGGATCTACCAAATCATTCCACGAGATCCAGTGTGTTCGGAGAGGTATTTTATCGGCTACAAAATGGATAATATAAATTCGGCTACAATAATTAGAAAAGTCAGATTTTATGTCAAAACTGCAATTGTTTCTCGGAGCGATAATACGATTTAACTTTGTGGTATCTTCGCCCTTTTCTCATTAACACGAATAGTAATGAAAACGACTATTTAAAAAGAAAAAAATGATATCCATGACTGGCGAGGCATATGTCACTCTATGCAATCACTTCAAGGGTTATCGGGAAGTTGAATAAACCTGCAAAAATGCCGAGATTTTATGATTCTCAGTGGCATAATTTCAAATGTAATGTGATTACATCACCACAAAGGAATGTGAAGTTATACTATTCATGGAAATTTAATATAAATATTAATATACTTTGCAATAACACCACTATCAATATGTTGTAAAGGGTTTATTATACTGAAAACGTCTGCAGCATAAAATTGAGAATTATTATTTATTATATTTAGATTAATCTTCATCTTCTGAAAACTCGAATCTAAATAGAATTATAGAATTATTCTTATAAATGCTTGAATTCATTAAAAGAATTTGTGACATAAAATTATTTAATACTTGCATGATCAAGGGTTCACAAAAAACTGGAGGGAAATCATGAGACTAGTCAAAATATATTTCTTTGGGAATTCAACGAGCGGATATGTTTTACAGCGTAACAGCATAGTGGCCAATTATCTTCCTTTCGGGAACTTCAAGGAAATATAATATATCATAAGCGATGAGGGCCTCCTCTATTTCATATTCCTCCAACTCGCGTCACGCGCCGGACGACTGCTCTCCACCTTAAATCGTGCCCGAATGAATTCAACCATTAAGTTTGAAGGCCGATTTCCACCATTACAACCCGGATACTCCCTGTTGCGGAGTGTTACACGCCCAAATGTCATGACGAGAAACCGGCGCATCTATATTTAATGTGAGCTACCCTCCCACAAAAAATGTGAATTGCATCTTATGCATTCGAAATTTTTATTTCATTCTGGAGGACTGCATTATTTTGAGGCTTATTTATCACATTAAATTCCACATGGCAACCACGATATTGTCTCTAAACCAAGTGAGAAAAAGCTGTTATTGAATAATGCTCACGGCCTAGAAGCGCTTCAAAAAAGGAGCCAATGACAGAGAGACAAAACTATCACGTGTTTAGTTACTGATTCGCTATGGATATTGAATTGGGTAATAAACAGCGAGATTGTCTTATTACATGAATGGCATGATTGTCCACCCCTTGGCATGATTGCTTACGAAATTCTTTAAGAGCACTATTTTCCGCTGTCTTAAGTAACTTTGACACAATTATAACAAAATAATCGGTTGTTCAGATAGATACGTCGGAACAATAAGAGAGAATGGTGAAAAAATTAATTTTTATTCTTTCATCCTGTCACAGCTCTTACATAGAACAAAAGGTGATGAAAAATCCAGGGTTATGAAGTGCATATTACACCTAGATCCTCTGTTTCCGTGCCTAGTATTCTCTGATGTGTTCTCACATCTCCTCATGGAGTTCCTGGAGGTCTGTAAGATAATGTCAGGAGCCATGTAGCGCGGTGAGCACACTTGCAAATGCGAAGGAAGAGCCGATATCACCTATATGACTGCGAAATACTGGACACCGCTGACCGAAACAGGCAGTGTCTTATCCAAATGACAAACGTAAATTACGGGTCGTTGCAGCAGGTATCGTAAAAATGCTATGATACGAGGATGCGTAAATGGATGAAAAGCCCTAACATTTCGACAAAATTCTTGAAAACGGGCAAAGCGACCAGCAGTTTGATACAGTAATAACCCAAGGAATAATGTGGGAATTTGTCTAACCTGAAGAAAAATTTTAATCAGGAATACCGATTAGGGTTGAGTTTGATGCTGAGGATCATAACGGAGAAACATGTTTGGAGAATGAATTAGATGAGGAGGGTCATAAAGACTATTTCCTTTTGGAAAAAATCGAGAGACAGCAAAGAGGAGTGGGACCGTGTATTTTTTTAATGCTAGTTGCCCTTTTTGCGACTGCAAAAGTCATTTTGGTAAATATGTGGTGATCATGACTTTGAATGAATCTTTTTATATTTTCCGTCGTTAGTCAGCGGAGCTTCAACTGGGTAAATATTACAAGTGATCGCCAGATTATGCGTCATTGCATTTTGTTTCAAAGTAAGATAGGTTGGTTGGTAAGTAATTGAAGTCGAGTATCATCGAAACAATTCCGTTACTTTAAAGAAATAAAAAAAATAAAGTTGGTGACCGTAAATATTTACTTTTTAGAATTCCGTTTAGCATGAGGAAGTCCGTGAATCATGCTTCAGTTTTCATATAATCAAATTTTCAATGCAATCGTTTAAAAATTTATCACGCTAAAAAACGATTGTGGGGCATGGAATTATTATGGAAAAATTAGTTATTTTAGTCCATTGATTCAAATGTTTCCTCCGAAATTATCTTGGGGACTATAACGCAAATCTTACGCAAAATAAAATAAAATTATCTTCAATTCCCATACTATGCTCACTGTTTTTGGAAGTTTTTTTTAAAACCGGATTTGTACTGTTCAAAGAACTTGGAGTACGTATAGCACACCGATTACCTCACACATTACCTAGCATTGCCACATGCTCCGTGGTAGGCCGGAATACGCGAAATCAGGAAAAGAAAGTCGTCTTCCTCCCCGTCGATCAGGAAGCTCGTCTTGGTAAGGGAAGAAGACGGAGTTAATTGGAAGTGAGTTCAACGCGGGAAGGGATGGCAAAGTCAAAAGGGCAGGCAAGCCCCTCCATTCCAAACCGAAGATCATTTCAAGAAAGGGAGAGACGGGGAGGAGGAGAGAGGGATGCCCTTCTCCTCACACACACACCTTTGCCTCCACAGCGGGTCCCCCGAAAGGTCAAAGGCCACGAGACGACGGAGGAATTTTATTCTGGAAGGAAAGAAGGGAGGAGAAAGAAAGAGGGACGCGGATGAGGGAGAGAAAGATTTTTTTTGGTCGCGAATCCAACATCCTCCTGGTCGCATCTCGAGGAGTTTTGCGCTATCTACCGGGAGCCATCGCGATACCTAAATCAACGCGCTCCTCCAGCCAAACCTTAAAGCCATAAGAAATCCCGTTGCGCAAACACGCGCACTCTAGGCGGCGCGAGATTTACGTGCGGGAGGGAAGACGACGCATGAGCTGAACGAGGGACTGGTGGCGGTGAGGGGAATGACAGAAAAAAAAGAATCTCGACATTCGTCGAAAGGGATTACGGATAGTGCGGCTCGGAAAATCGGTGCTCAACAATTTGCGTGTCCCGTGATGGATGCGAGCCTTCGCGGCTCCTGTTCTCCTTATCGTAGTATTTCTCTGAAAAGAAGAGCTTCCCAGGTACCTAATTCATCACGATGTCAGACCTCTCTTCAAATTCCTTTGATGTTCATATCAGACAACCATCTCCCTATATCTCTCCTAAGTCCGTCATTGTCTATTGTTTCGCGGGAACGGACAGGCTTGCAGTTTTCGTGAAATTCACCAGGTGGTTCTATTCATTTCTCTAATGAGGACATTCGAACTTGAAATTAATTAGTGACAATAAATTAATCGGCACGTTGATCACTGTGTTAATGGAGTATTGTAAGAGAAAAATAATAATTCTTGCCCAACAATAGCTTATCATTGACCGAAATACATTTTGTGCATATAGAAGAAAATAACAGATTTCCACCATGTTACAGTCATTTCGTTATAAACATGAATATTTAGATATATTGACAACCAACCTATAAGTTCAAAACGCCTTTTTCATTTCGTACTGTAAGGGATCAGATCAGAGTCACAGATGACTGGATACATGTGACGAATATTCTACACTAGATTCAATAGCCTTCACTAATGTTGGCAATGTCACATTCTCCTCAAGAAGTCAACATCTACATCTACATCTCCGCGATACCCTGCATCCCACCGCGAGGGTGTGTGGCAGGGGGGCCAGGTAGGGTTAATCTCGTGAGAATGAATCGATTTGACTAAGAATGCGACAATACTATTTTCTTTTTCCGTCATCACCTCTAAATACCAAAACATTGATTAGCCAATGATTAATCATTCAGGCAGGAACCATTGCAGTTGCATCAACTCTAAATTGGTCTTCATTCCGCTTATATATACTGACCGCAACTCTTTCATGCATGCTGTTATTCCAATCCCTGAATATCGTCAGTAATGCATAATAAATCTTACTCTAAAATATGAGAATGTTACTGCATATTTATTAATGCTTTAGCCACATTTAATGTAAATTATGTCTGGTAAGAACTAACATTTAAATAAACAGAAGGAATTTTTGGTGTAAATCGAGACGACATCAATCCATCCTTGATATCGTCTCGATTTACACTAAAAATTCCTTGTTTATTTGAAAGTTAGTCCTTACCAGACATAATATACATTAAATGTGGCTAAAGCATAAAGAAATACGCGGTAACATTCTCATGTTTTAGAGTTAAGATTTATTTTGCACTGCTGACGATATTTAGGGATTGGAATATCAGCATGCATGAAAGAGTTGCGGAAAATTATTTTAACAAATTATTTCATGATTATAAAAATACCACTACTTAGAAATATACCTCAAGTTTAATTTTTGGCCTATCTTAGAAAGCCAAAAATAAAAAGCGTGGCTTACTACTTAGGAGTGTATTTTGTTTGTTTTTGATCATGTCACGGTTTCGCAAAGTCAACCCGTAAACTATCACTGTGATTTCTTGCATGCAGTATGAATGCCGCTTGAAGTGATTAATGAATTTGTTTTCGACATTATTAATGATTGATAACAAAAGAAAGTAATATACCGATGCTAATGGGTCACCATGGCTCGTGGTCTTTGGTAGTGTAATCACTCTCCACATTATTGGTAGTTTTATGAAGTGTGGCAAGCATAAATGGATAGAGATCCACATATAGTTGTAATCTTCTTGCGGAAGAGTCTTGCGGGAGATGTGGTTAACTTTGCCACATCGCACTTTGCAAAAGCTTGATATGGCGGTGGAATCAAAGATCAGGTAAAGAATCTCACTCTGAGGAACATGGATTAGACGGCACAAAATGATTCACGTCCCAAGAAATCCCGAGTAGTAGATTAACCCGGGTGCAACGGCACCGGAAAGCATCTGTTCCACCAAAATAGTCGAGAAAGAAATAAGAATGGAACAAGAAAGGAAACAATCACAGAAAGCTAACTAGGTCCAAAATATTTTGATGGATGTCGAGGATACCTAGCATTTTTGCAGCCATGAATATGAAGTCGCCGGTCCCACGTTATACAAGTCTGCCGTGCCCCCAAACAATGGGCGTGATACCATCTCGCCAATTGACGGGGTGGGGAGAAGAAGGGTGGAAGCGGGGAAGGAGGCATTCCGGCGAATAAAGGAAATTTAAGAATGGAGAGAATGGGTTCTCACGTTCCTCTGACGTCACGGGTGCTAAAAACCTTTTCCAAGTTTCATGGCTAAACTCAGGATGAGGCAATCGGGAAGGGAGCGGAGGGAGAATAAAGAGGAGTGTGGAATGAATGTGCAAGAAGGAATTGAAAAGTGGGGAGGGAAAAGAAAAGAGGGAGTGACGAAGGGAGGAAGAGGAGGTGGTAGGAGAGGGGGGCGGAGGAGAGGGAGATGAGTAGGGGGAGCGATGCCACGCTGTCTGCCAACATGGCGGGATCTTAAAACAGAAGAGGTACGGCCGGAGTCCGCGGCGGGAGAGAAAGATGCGAAAAAATGGTAAGGAAAGCAGAATACGTGGAGGTTTGAGTGGTTTGGGATTCCTTAAAAAAAGGGAAGTAACTTATATCCTCCGTCATGTCCGTTTTCTTCTTAATCTGGATATCAACCCTCTTGCTCTCCTCTTTCTCCTTAGAAATTCCTCCTCCTTACATTCAACACTGGATGAAAATAGCTAAAGATTCCATAAACGAAACACGAAACGGTTTATTTGTGGAATAGATTCATTATTGAAAGTAAATATTTTGCCATTCAACAAAAATTTTGTCCTGAATTATTATATACCAAATTATCAATACACTGATAAAAATGATAATATAAAGCGTGTAATGTGCTATACTGAAGGATTGTATGCTATGCCAGCAACGAAAAAAGTAATAATAGAAACAAACCTGAGTAACTAACGAGAAATCACGACAAGTCTGAGTAATAACGAGAAGTCGTGACAATCGTTGCAAGGTCTGATTATTTTTCTGCGTCATAATCTCCTATAATTATTCTTCTCCGATGCTATGGAATGCGTGCCACTATTCGCATTCACGAATAGAGTAGGAAGGCATCTGAAAAATGATTTTTGTCTCGCCCCGCTGACGAATAACTAATTTCCATCCGCCATATTTCCGAAAGCGACTCTGGAGGGGGAACATTTACAGTTTCCGGCGGAAACGCGAAGAATAAGTATGGGCTTCTAATTGCTGTCCCCCCCCCAACTCAGCCCTAGCTAACACCTTCCTCCTCCTCCGCCGCCCGCAATCTGTTCACGCACAGCTTCATCCCTTCCCGACTCGTCATCCTCCGACACACCCCCTGACTGCCCCAAAGGATCCGATCGTCGGCGAACCCACCACCCAGGGTGAATGAACGAATTCAAGTGGCCGCGGCTGAGTGATCTCTATTTATCCTACTATTATCATTAGCTTATCGTCCCCAGATTAATTTCGGCATATGTCAAACATTATCCGGCATTTTCCCTTTCCTAGAGGAAATGCGCCAAGATGTTTAATTGGACTAAACTTTTAATTGAACTAACTAATTGAACTAATGAGCTATGCATAACGGATATATATTGATTATTTTCATTCAGCATGCCCGGAGAAGGTTAAAATATGCCAGCAACATAAAAGAACACAAACTTCAGGCAAAATATTCTTTAACGTCGGAATTGGAGCGACCTAGGTACTCTTGAAACCTCACTGCAAACCAGGACGTGGGATGAAAAGAAGCGGAAACATTCTCCATTCCATTTAAACCGGACACATTACCAAATTGTGTCAAAAGCCATCATTTTGTAATTTTCTGGCGAGGAGCTTAAAAGTGAATCTCCTCACAATGGATGGCTAATTGCCTCATTTTGACCACTATAGGTACTGGAAGTTTCAAGATATCATTATGACGTTCACCTGGAGCAAAATATTATCACGAAATATGGCAAAGTATGTAAAATATCTCTGTATTAACGTATGTGTTTCAGTTCAAAGAGTGAATGAAAAAATTACAATTATTCAAGGAAGATAAATAAACACGACATTTGAGTGAAGAGAGCGTGAAGAAGCAACCTCTTTCCCATGCGTGTGAAAGCGAATGAGAGCAGAATATGCCTCAATATAAACCTCTTAATATAATTTTCAGATTTTTTTAAAAACGGCAATATTTTTAAAATTATCCCGTGATCCTGCCAAAGGAAACGTTTTTCGTTTAATCTGCGGATTCCAGCGAGAAATGTAAAAGTCATTATATAATATATACCCTTCCAGTTTTCACGAATGACTAGTCGGCTATTGGTATCCACCGCAAAATTTTCTGATAATTTTTGCCAAACTATCCGCGATAATACTTCGATTATGTCGTAAATGAGAAAAAAACAATTGTAAGGGTGGAGAACGACAGCATATATATCGGGTTTCATTGCAATGGGGCCGGATTTACGTCATTTCTTAACGGAAGCATGCATGAACGGTCTGCAATTACATCACCAGAGGGAATAAAGCCATAATTATGCTACCGTCAAATTTCGCCACCATTCCTGATTTATAATGATTTGGACGAGGAATTTTCGTTCCTCTGTTTGCCATTACGACGGAGATGAAACTGGCTATGTTTGAAGATTCTGTATTGCGTCACTGCCATTTGTCTACCTAAAAATATCGACAGCTAGATTCGATCAAAGGATGATAACACCAACGACTACGCGGTTTCTCACGGCACTGCCAATGTGACGCGTAAAACGGTGAATAAATTAGCACTGTCATAACTTTAGGCGATTGTGAAAAGCGCTCATCCCTTCCTTTAAATGATCCGTGAAGAGGCGCTAAATCAAGACTGCGTCATCACATCTGACCTTCCCGCTCCCGTGGTTATAAATTTCTGTACCGTCAAGATTGCATTAGATTCCTGCCGAGATCCAAGAAATTTTGGAGAGATTTTCCCAACGAAAGCTCCTTTCTAATTAATTTTATTGATGAAAACCATCCCATCACACACTCTCATATATTGCACAGCATAAACATATTGCAAGTTTATAAAATGTGACAAAATCTCTACTCTAAGACATTGTACTCCAGAGACAAAAACCAGGTATAAGGCACTCCTTCCCCTTTTACATTCTGTATAATAAAAAAACGGACGTGAAGTGTTATCACCGCACGAAGCTTAACCTAGCGGCTAAATTTCTTAAAGCTGACTGAAAAAACCAATATGGACAAAAATCCTCCTCACCGACTTAATATTAGCAAAAAAAATGCATACAAAATACAGACTCGAAATTGGTTAGTTTTTGAGTGCAATTGAGATTGTTCATTTTTCTTTCATACATTAACTAATTAACAGTTACCAAGCAGTTGGAATTTTAAAACCCGTACGCGTAGTGGAGATAAATGTTCGTGGTTAATTGATAGGAGGTAATAATTTATCTTAATTTTGACATTTCGTCACAAATGCATACAGATCATGAAAAATTGCTAAGAAACAAATGAGCGGAAGCTAAAATGAAGCAATCATGATTCCAATAAGCTACAATGCTTGCGACACTTCTCGAAGGGTTCGTTGGGATTTAAGGCCCTTCCGGATGACTGAACAGCCGCTTCCAAAGGCCTTGAAAGGTGGGAAATGCTGGCTATCCATACAACCGTCGCACCAACACGAATTGCTCTGATTGAAAAAATGCTCAGAGACTATGTTCACATCACTTCACTAGCTCCCACGCTGTGAACACCAAAGCATAATCGTGAGAAAATACCCGGAAAATTTACTCGAACCAATACGCCATGTGACTACCTACCGCTGACAAACAATGAGATAAGGAGTCAACAGAACATGTCCTCTCCATTAGTGAGAACCTTTATTGTTTATGATATGGAATATGTCGCAAAGTCTTGGTTTCCGATAGGTACCCCGAAGCAATGTTCTTATGTGGTCATATTGAGAATGCGACACCTCTAAAACACTCTCACATACCGGCGCTGTCGTTTTATGGATACTCGGACTCCGTGGGAATCCATAGGCTGTAGCACCATAAGAAACGCCCCCTCAAGCTGAGAGGGTGGATTTGACATGCCTTGATTGAGCCAAGCCCTTAACTTTCGGAGTATTTGCTTTCCGGTCATTCAGCACCGTAACATCCAGAGGCGGGAAACAATTTTGGCCTTGAAAAAAAAAATTAGGAATCATCTGACAGCATGTGTAAACACGGGAATTCTGCGGGGCTAAGGTTGAGCAAGTGGCTATAATACTGGTATTCCATCCCGGGAGCTGAGTTAGAATCATGGTACTATCAGATATTTTAAGAGAAATCCTGGACCATATTCAAGTGCATTTTAAATCCGTCAGTCAGTTGTAGCGTTAAAATGTGAGCACCTTCTCACATTTCGTCAAGAGCACACTAATGCCGAATCCGAGTTTCTACCTTTTTCATTCTCTAACATAATCTACCGAAGCTTCCGCCAACCCATGATGGTGCAAAATACACAGGCTATCGGTTCCTCTTCCTTAAAACTAAAAATAAAACTTGTCACAAGACGGCGGCGTCGTCCAATGTGTAGATCATTGGGCTACTTACTGAACACCCCAGATTTATAACCTTTTAAATCGGTTTGAAGGTCGCAGAGACCTCTTTGACCGCTTCCAGCTAGTCCAAAGTTGAATAATTTAGTAAGCATGGAATCTTCATGAGAGACAGCAGGACGCACAGGGAAATGAACTTGTTTCCCTACCCTGATTCATGAATTTAATAGGCTGAAGGAGGTTAGGATTGATTCACCTTGTTACAATGTTACAATGTAATGTAGAGTTCAATGAACATGGGCCAGTTCGTGGACAGTTTTTCTTCTTGAACTGACACCCTCCTTTACTCTAGACAGAAGAATTGAAGTCACTTCCATCACCTTATATCACGTAAGTCTTACACAATACCTCGATGGAAATATACATGCATTATATCGTCCAAGGTGCAACCCTTGATTCCGATTCATATTCCTCCCCTATCTATCGAACATTTTTCCCACAATCATATCCTTCCTGAATCCAATACTGTCATCCACATTTGCTTCCACCTTCATATTTCCCCAAAAACATCCGCTCCTCATCCTATGGCGATTGAATATACTGCAGTAGTAGCAGAAATATGACTTAGTTTCTACACTTCCGAGTATATTTTAGCCGAGTAACCAAACCATAAGCCTAAGACATGCACAAAAGCCATCTCTGAAGTGGATTTTGAATCTCTTGACCTTTGGGTTTTACCTGCAAGAATACACTTATTTTATCGAGGGAAAACAGAAAAATCCTTCCTTTTCGCATGCCAAGTTTACGCGCAAATTTCATTTTTATGTTGCAATTGGGATTGCGAAGTTTTATACTAGTTACTCGTGAATGGATAAATCCTTCAAGTAAAACTGGAAGAATTTTATATAGTCATCATATTATAATGTACCGAAAGATCAATAATGAAGCATTGCATTAATAAAGAACGCAAAACTTGTCTTTTTGAATCCTTACGCATGAAGCACAATGCTACTTCATTTTACATAGCCATTATAAATGTACGCATAAAATACCTGACATACGTAGAGCTAATGAAATGCATTGTCGTATGAGCTGTAAGAACACGCAAAAAGTAAATCATATTTGGACTTAAGCCCGCATTTTGAAATACAAACAGGAAGAATTATTTAGGAAAAACTTGTTAACGGGGTGGCATATGCAACTGAAAATGATCTATATAAATGATATCAATTGGACGCAAATTGACGCAAAGGGAAATGTTTAAAAAGAAGACATGCAATGGGAAAAAGGGATAAACTCTCATATTGATATTTCGGTCATGAACTATAAGTATTTTGGTCTCAGATGACTGAAGTACCGGTGCCAAAATTAATTTTTTTCCTCTGATTTTCTGTTTAAATTCACTTCCTTAAAATTTTACAAGTTTACAATTTCCTTCTCTTTCTTAAAATTTTACATGCGTTACAAGTGTTTAAAATAATTAAAGACGAAAGAGTATGGTATTTCCTTAACCACTGTTTGTAGCAGTGGTTTAGGAAAATCTCGGTTTACTACAACTCGGTTAACTTTCGAATTAAATACGACTGGCATGGACGAAGAAAGGTGCTTGTTTCCAGATAACTGGACACATTTCGTGCACAGGCGAGTATGCTGGCATAACTCGTGCTGCCCTGGAAAAATGACGTTTTGACTAGAACGTTCATTCATTCTGCCAGCGATAAAATCAGGCGCCTATATATTTTTTTCCTATCACACGCCAAAAGTGACGTCTCCGCCGGGAATGAGTGGTATAACTAGCGCGAGAAAAAGAGCGACGCTTCGTGCGGCGAGAACACCCCCGATTGTTCCGACGACACGCATTTTTTCCGCCACCGACAAAATAAAACGCCACGACCGTAACGGAGAGAGTGAGGAAGCGATAAACTTGAAACCGATTTTCACGGACCGGAGAAAAAAAAAAGAGTCGGGGAATTTTTACCTCAAAGAAATCGATTCACTCCGGGAAATCTTAGAAGTCCCCGTGTTGCCTGAAATGAATTACGCGACCTAGACCGGAGAAAGGGTGGGGATAGGAGGAGAGATAACAGGGGATGGTGCAAAAGTATACTTACTCGCGGAGGGGAGCGCGGACTAAAACTCGTTCGCGTGTGTATATGTTGGCTCGCGTAAACGACAACTGTGGGAGATAAACGGAGATAAACAAATGCGAGAACACACGACCCAGGCGCTCGCGTTTTAAAGATTTATGCGTCGAGAGAGCAAGTAGACGGCGGTGGAGGGCAGGAGGGGACTAGGGTGATCGCGGGGTGGGGGGATGGGGAGAAAGAAAGCGGAAAAGTGAAAGGTTTCCTCCTTCTCCCTACACATTATATCCACCCTCTCTCTCTCGCAAGAACTCAAACACAGTCTCCACTCACACCCACTCCAAACCCTCCAAAACCTCCCTCAGCCCGGTTCTAAATCCCCCCCGAGACGCTCCAACCTCCCCATTCCTCGCGCCTCGATGATCGGGGAAGGTTGCGAATGGATGAAGTTCTCGCCCAATCTCCCCCCACCTCCCTCGGTACTCAAAGAGTGAGGCTATCATGTTTCTCGAGGGATTGCCCCAGAACGAAGCGTCATCGGGAGTTGAGCAGCGGATATTCCCTTTCCGGGCGACCGATCGGAACCACTGAGCCGTGAAGGATGATAATCTGACGCAAGTCGAGTATGAAAGATTGATTGGAAGAATACTCCACAGCTTCGGGCTAGTATTAACGTGCGGGAAAGATCGTCCATTTATGCTAAATATAATTTTCAAGAGACAAGCCCACTGAAAATTCTAGCCGCAGTTCATGATTGGGTACTGTTACGTAATAAACGCTTTCAAAGCTTCCAAAATATATATATTATATGAAAATAATTTAGAACACTTGCTACCTCCTTTCCGGAATGCACGCTCAGGATATACCTGAGACGAAAAAATTAAGCACATGCATTTCTCGGCATTTAATATTTCCTATCCAAGTTTTAGAGTTTAGACGCTTGAATATCTAAAAACTTGTTCTTTTTACCGGAATTTTGAACATATTATTGACACAGCATACCGCTATGGCACTGAGGTAAAATTCATGGGACAAAACTTGCCCAGAAAACTTTCACCACTCACTCAGATCGTCGCCAAGGGCCCTATCCGGAAATTACGGAAGTTTGTAGGCCCTTCATGTTTCGTGGGAGTGGCATCAAAGAAGTATGTGAGCGTAATTAAATTGGACGAGGTGTGCGGCGTGATGCAATGGCATTTAGTCACCTTGCTCTTTCATCATCTTTTTATTTCTTTACGCCTAAATGGCATTAATGCTACCCACTATTATCACCCAAGGTTAAAACGTTTGGGAGGAACAATGAAGAGTAAAATTTTCACCACTAATCAATGAAGGGTTTTGAATTTTATTGATCATTTAATCCACTTAAAAATATCTAAATATGATATTTTGTTTTCATTGATTATAATATTAGAGTCGCTGTATTTCTCTGGTTAGTGGTTCTTTGTGTTGCTGCTTGATTTTTCAATCACATATACACATCACATTCAGGTATGCAATACACATGCATACACAATCATTTATGCAATCGTCTTAAATCATCTTGGGCATCCGCATTTATTCACATCGCAGATATAAGCCAGATTTGATCTGACTTAATCATTTTTAAGGAGAATAGAACGCCTGACAATTTGAATTAGGGACTAGACTAGTCTAGACTAGGTGAATAGTTAATAGTTGAATAGTTAGCTACGCTTTGCCAAAGCTGAATGAAGCAACAATGTTACAAGCTATAATGTGTGACGATCAACTTACTTACGAACATGATTCAAGTCCAAAATTCCCTCCAATATACAGGTGCAATTCAAATTTCAATGCAATGCAATGCAATTGAAATTTTTCTTATTTTCATTACCCATACGTGTCAAAATAATTTTTAACACCTGAATAATAAAATCATATCACGAAACAACTCAAATCGTCTTTCACTTTAGCATTACGATTAAATCCTCCAAGAACTGCCAAGCGATGGATTCATGGTTTATTGAACCAATTACACTTTTACCTGTTACAAGGAACGCGAATATATTTCCATACTTGGTAATTCATTTTTTCTTAATGATTAAGTTTCCTACCGTATATTTTAACTTCCGTACAACGTTATTATGTTAATAACTTTTGTGATATGATTACAAAGTTAACAACGTACTTACGTTTCCATCATACCGTTGAATTTTGCAGTTAGAAAGGAGTTCAATTTTGAATGCAAATAATGGCATCCCGCTCGCTGTAGAAGAGAAATCAAGTCATAACTCAGAAAACTATGCATCGGAACAAATACGCTGAGCTTTCATTTTTTCAACGTGTGCACAGTTTGGACCACTTTATTTCTCGATGCATCCCCTCAAGTTGTACGTCAAAATCCATCTAAGAGTCACGTCTACATTTCCCAGCACTTCTACAATAATCACCACAACTAGGCTGGTGGACTCTGGTTAGTTTTCTGCGACCATTATTTGGAATATTTTTTGGAAAGGAACATTAAAAAAATTTTAAATGACTGGTCGAAATATAGGTATATTCCCAGTTTCCAAAAATTATATATTGCATCAATAATTATTGTAATATATTATAATAATGTCCCGGAACTTAACGTCTCTGATCTCCATATCGCACTTTTCTCAAGTGTTTGCTTATTCCTTAAGGATATGGCCGAGAGGGATGACGGGAAGATATTCAGTAGAGCCTTCCCGGGCTTCCTACGGAATTCTCGGACAGTGTACGGAATTTGGAACTTAGCCTCACAAAATTTTCCGTAGAATTCCGTAGAAACAGTGCGACATCACAACTTTCTACAGAAGTCCCAATGTTCCGTAGGTTTTTTTCTGTAGATCACCGTAGAAAGGGAAATGTTTGCACAGAAATTCTGTAGAATTCCTTACGTTCCATAGTAAATCTGTAGGGAATTTTTCAGCAGGGTAATCCATGTAAAGACTCCCATATGGAAGTTATTGATCTACATGCATTAGGATTAATAGGCGAAACATGCGATTAAAAGACAATTTTTATCGATTGGAGGACGTTTCTTGAGAGTTTGCATGATAAGTGAAATACAGCTTGACAGTCTCAGCTGTACAGAACTTACCAGCGGGAATTTAGTTATAAATCAATTATTAATACATTATTTCCCCATACTTATAAGAACGACCATCTCAATGCAGCCTGGGCTTAAGCTCGGCTAAATAAAACTCAGGAAATTCCTCGTATATTTTCATCTTGCTACAATTTGGGCTATCTTTTCATAAATATTTCGTATATTTTTGCTCCAGATTCAAAATATTTATGATCAATTTGCTCCAAAAACAAGCAGATCTCATATCCACTTCTTTTTGAAATTTTTAAAAATTGTGTTGAGTAGTTCCAAAGAGAGTGATCTGGGAAAAACATATAATTTTCACAACGAATAATCTCTACCATAAATTCCAGAATCCACAGATTTTTAGAATTAGATATCTGCCCCGTGACCATATTTTCAGGCGTCGCACTAGTGAACTTAACCTGCTGACTTGTTCAGCCAGAATAGCGAGCTGTTTTGGAGACTCAACTATGATCTCCAGCAACATCGTGTGAAATGACTTGATTGGGGATGGTCTTTTGCTTCATAGAAACCCCCTGTAACTCTGTGAGAACCGTAATTCTTTGAAAAAAAAACGCTTACTACAATAGTCGATTATGAATTCGATCAGAGAAATAAGGAAGCGGATCTGATTAAAATATGCCGTGTAGATTGCTGAATGGTAAATGACATAAAAAATGGAGAGCACCAAAGATTGAGAAGGAAAACTTGTAGCCATTGTCCCGTGCGTGAAGTCTAACCTAATGAGAAGACAGATTCTTTTGTGCTTACGAAACTTCTAACACCGATCTGAGTTTTTATAAAATCCAAAATTTCCTCTAATTATGCATATCGTTCACATAAGATAGATACATGTAATAATATTAAAATTAAAGACCACTAGAATCTCCGAGTAGCTTCAACGACCTGCATTGCAAACTGGTGGAACGGTAAATGGGATTGTGTTGTTACGGCGACTTAACCTCCTATCTGGAGTACCCAGGATCGAATATTCGATATTGTCGATTTTTCATTTGGAATCCTGATCCCTAGGTGGGTGTCGTGTCGAGAGCATTACGGGTGCAGTACTCTTACAGTCGGACAGGACGTGAAACTGGTGGCCCCTTGGTGCCTTTTGTAAAGAGCAGACCAATTTTGTCACCGGGTTTCCCTCCATTCCTCTATGCAAAACAATACAATCTAAGCCAAGCCACCCACCGACCTTCGATCGCTTAAATGATCTCAGCTGCCGGATGTCTTCCCTAAAAAAACAACAAAGAAAAATACACTATTTTCTACACTACAGCTACACTACTACCACAATCTTCTACACTATTCCTGCAGATCCGTAAAGGGAGACCAATGACATCCAATTGCATCCATATTACCATGTCATTTCCACAGAATAATTTATTTTTGGTATGATCAATGAGTACCGAATGCGTAACATGACGATGCGTTCTCGTCGTTAGGCCATGTCACCACTCTTGATTGAGGCGACTACTTCGTAGAACTTCAACAGAGGAGACCATGCACACAAGAGTTACTAGAGGGGCTGAGTAAATCATAGCAGAAATTTATCTAGGAAATGATTCACAACCGTTGATGATCGAGCGATTGCCACTTGATGACCATCCGAAGCAACGAAAAATAAACTCCTCCCCGTACTTCATTGATGTGCTGAGCTGTTGGTGAGATCATACTTCGAGCATAATCAACAGACGATCGAGACTCGATTCGGAAAACCCTACTGTCGAGGAAACTTGTCCAGCCAGTGACACGTGCGATATAATCCCCGTAACGCTGTCGCGCCGAATACTTGCAAACAGAGAGGACAAACACATTGCCAGGAAGTTATTGGAATGAGTTTGTGTGCACTAGCGAAATATTTGCATCCGAAGTTGAAAATTCACCCCGGCAATCTGGCGAAAAATAGCGCGTAAAATAATGCGGATAGGGAGGAGATATGTCGCTTACAGGAGAAGTAATCTATCTGATACAACCATTGATGTAAGACAATGTTTCCATAAAAAGTTTACATTTAATTAAATATTTAGTATATTAGTAGTTGAGAGCAGGAAATCTACATTGTTTTTCATAAAAATGTAGTTGCAGGGACATTACCCATCGGTGGACAATGAGGAAGCCATGAGGAATGAGTATAGCATGGTACTCGAGAATACGCAAATCAGATACGGTCTTATATCTTACGGGTCATCCCAGACGAAGGAGTACCAGGGGTAAGAAGATCAGATACCTCCATGGAAGTACCTTTCAAGTACATTGCTCTTCACGCGCTATGCCGCGTTGTAAGTCGTTGGAAGTTTGTTTCTGTTGTGTCGAATAGCGCGTTTATGTAAATGAGAATGTTAGGAGGTCATATATATGCAGCTTCTGCATGGTATTATTTCGATTGTGATAGTTAACTTCACTAAAAGATACGTACTGGAGTATTGTGCGCCCTTAAAAATTTCCCCATGACCATTTCGTAGATAAAAATTAGCATGACCCTAATGTATACACATAACTGATATTCTTTCAACGCAAGGAGAGATATGAATTTCCTCAATAACGTGCCAATCGCTGAGAACCAACTGTACAACGCGCTTTGCCATGTTACGAATGCATAGCCGTCTGCGCGAGAACGTACGTTGCAACAACGTTTTCACTACAGACCTACAACTCGCGTAGCCATTGCGTTGCATATAACATTGCCATTGCGTTTCAACAGCGTTGTTGAGTGAGGACGCAGGTCCGTTATAAGACTGTGCTCACAACATCTTTGTAACGCGAATTGTCACTTTACGAATGCGCTGCAACTACGTTGGAAATGAGTTACAAATAAAGTGGGTTGTTACAACGTTGTGGACTTGTATGAGGTCTGTTATAGGACGTTTACAACTTACAACGGAATCACAACGCGATATCTTGTGCGGCTGCATCGTCGGGGATCAGAGTTACCTCTCAGTTCCTTAAAATTGTTAACGTAAAATTTCCTCCCCATGCTGCCAGACATCTTCGTAGGATTAACGAATGAATATTTCAATTTCAGAGCAAAATAATTAGTTATTCATTGCAAATGCTACTATAAACCGAACCAAAAATAATTTTTCATCAAACTCAGAATCTGATAGGCTAGTAGGGTGTATGTGACAAGAAATACTTTTTATAAAAAAAGGATTTCGAACTCACATGGGTACAATATTTAATTGTAACGAGATGCTCACTCAAATTGAATGGATAGTAAATTAATTGAAATATGGAGCAGGTTATTCACATATGAGGTAGTTCTGTTTTTATAGTGAAACAAATAGCAGTAGAGTAAAAGTTTCTCAAGTCAACCGTTTATCATGATGATATATATTTAAATATTTTATCACCGTAAAATATAACCTCTTTTTTCCACAATAATGAAATCTATGACACCTCAATTACATTTTTAAGCATGAATGGCCTATGGAAATTATATTTCGAGTTCAATGCTGAATTGCATAAACGGCACAGAGGAAAAATAGGCGATGACATAAAAGATGATATGGGTAGAACAGAAATAAGAATTTTAGAGGAACTATATATCATATATTGTCGATAATATTCTCCCGAACTATGGAAATACACTATATCCAGCAAAGTAAAATGAAGTGAAATGAATGGTGGAGGCTGATACTTTGTGGAAATCCATTGTAGGACATGAATTAATGATACTTTGCACTATTCCACATAAAAATTTATTTCAAAGGAGTCAACATGTTTCACTGCACTGCAGGAAACATGTTGACCCCTTCTAGCCCAGGAATAGGACAATATTCACCCGCCACCCCCACCCTCCTTACGTGACTATATATTCTGGCACGTTTAACTTCTATGTTAGTCCTGATGATGCTGCAGTGCAGTGAAACATGTTGACTCCTTTGAAATAAATTTTTATGTGGAATAGTGCAAAGTATCATTAATTCATGTCCTAAAGTAAAATGAAGCATTACGCTCGACAATAGGTGATGGCAACAATCGCGCGGCCGCAAAGAAAAATATTGCTTGCCAGAAAGGAGACGATTGATGATGGGCTGTGTGAAAAAATAATTTGTACTCCCAAGCAAATCCCTTTGCGGACTTTTTGATCATCCAAACCAAACCGAAAAATAAATAACAACGCAATTTTTAAAAAAATTTGAATTGCTATTTTACTCAAGTTTGCCAAAACACAGAAAGGATTTGCTCATAAATATGCAAATGTTACCACTACTTCTCACGAATGTCAATCCCAGTGTGATCATATAACAAGATTATTTAAGCTAAATTATTTTAACTGTTGGAGTTTGCAGTTTATTACACAAATGTTGAGATTAATAAGGCTCAATGTTGAACTTAATTCCAGCTGTCTAATATGTAGCTTAAGTGTTATAACCAGCATTGACATGCCGAGAAAATCGGAAAGAAATGTGAAAATATTTTTAAGGTATTTTATCACTAGACTGCTGATTCCTTCTCCGTGTTTCATCAATTTAACGGCGACAAGCCGCTCTCCAGATAATGTTAACAGCACAATTTATAACATGAAGTTTACCTATGTACTGTGAGCGGAGACGGACAAGTTTACTGCATCACAAGAAGGAATCATTATTATTTTTTTGCCTGGAGAATATCTCATCGGAATAAGGCCTAACATTCACAGAACAACACAACGCCCTTCACGTTTCTCTTTCAAAGTACTAATTTCAAATTCCCACATTAATGGACATTTTCATTTTTTAATACATTTCCCCTATCGAATCCAATATTTCCTTAATTCTGTGTTTTCCCGCTCAATAGTCACAATAATCAGTAACACAATAGTGCCGCCTGAGATCGTTTACTGCCTCTGACGCCATGAAAATTTATCGTAAGTCATTATAATGTATCCAGAGGCTCAACTGAGGTGAGCTGAATCGTTACAGGATCGGAAAAAACGAATCGTGGCTCGATCCTGAAACGTTATAAAATTTCCGTGCCGTCATTTATGCAGTCACGAAGCGATTAAAAGAGTCCCCCTTCTCAGACTGCCCCGTACACACACGTACGCATTTTTTTCTACTCTCCCTCTCCGCTGGAATACAGCGGAATCACGACATTCGAAACTGGAGCGTGCCGGTCGGGAAACAAGAACGCGATTGATTTCGCAACTCAACAAATAAACGAATCGAAAATAGCCGTTCGCACGGAATTGGTGGAGAGGAACCAAAAGTCTTCAGGGTGGACGCAAGAGAGTCGACGCGCAGCAAATTTATATCGGAATGCGGGACCACGGCGTGCCGGGAACGGAAATGCTCAAACCGCGCGATATTCCGGTTCCTGCCGAGGATTTCATTTCCAAAAATCAACGGCGAGCGTGGAAGTGGGCGAGGGATTTTCGAAGGGATAAGAAAACAACCACGGATGCAAGGCAGCAAGTGAGCCTCGAGGCTAGGGGAGGTTTATTGGCAGAGTTGTGGAGGAAGGAAAGAGAGGAAGAGAGGGAAAACCCGAGGGGAAATCGCTCTCGAACGGGTCGGTGTTAAGACGAGGAAGGAAGCCAAAGCGGGAAACTGAAGCCATTTTTTTCCGACTGGCAAGCGTGCGGGCATAAGGGAGTGGAAGTGGAGGAGGCTGGGGAGGGAAGGAAGTGGGGGAGGAGCGGAAGGTAGGACGGTGGGGAAATCATCGAAAGAAAAAGATCCAGTCGATCGGTCGCGAGGAAGCAAATCGAGAGAGATTTCTAAAAACCTTTGCAAGAACCGCGAGAACGGCCTCGTCGTCCCCGAGTGGCGATACAGCAAAATTATTACCAGAGCGCCATTTGAGATTTGACAGTGGGCTTGGAGCGAGGAAAACTCGAGCGAAAAAATCACAAATCTTGGCATCAAAGGGGTGGCGGAGAGGGAAAGTGATGTAAATAGCTCGCGAAATGGCGGAAGCGATTGATCGAGGCATCAATTAACGGATGTCCTACTTCCAATATTTCTTGACGACCACTCTCCTAGTTTCCTGAAATGGCCGTGTTAGAGGCGATGCCGGTGCGAGTCACTAAGGGACGTGCCAAATGAATAGGAATAAAAAAAAGAGTAAAGGGATGTCTGTACTGAGTCACGGAAAATCAAGTCGGAAGAAATAATGCTGATGCAACCGGTGAAAGAAACATAAATGAAATTATGCACACAAAAATATGAAAACATGCAAACGATTAATGAAATGAAGAGAATTTTATTTTGTTAACAAATAGGCCCAAAGTTATAATGAAGTAGTAGGCATCATAGTAGGCGTTTGTGAAGATGTTAGTTTGAAACTTTATTGCTGGAATCAACGACTGTGGAGCAAAACAGAATTTTTTTTCTCTTAAATGTTAGAGTAATTCTAATGAATTCTGTTCCCTGGATAATGAAAATTTATTAGGTCGCCATCGGTCAAAGGCAAAATGACCTTTACTAATTAGTGATCCAGATGTTACTGTGTGGAAATGTTTGACATTCATTTGAGGGGAAAAGAAAACAGAAGTGGAATTGCACATTATATACCATAATATCCTGGAAGAATTTTAATTGTGATTTCTTTTCCCTCAAGTGCAAATTATGACCTGACCTGCAGAGGAATGGACTGTTCACGAAAAAAGCGGGACAGAGATTTGTTTCTCTAGAAACTGATGAGCGTTTATAATAAAACGAAACTGTGTAATAATGCTGCCATTTGTTCTTTCTGATGAAGTGGCCAAATATACGTAAACTTTGACTTGAATGCTTAGGAGAAGTGATAGAATATTTTCAACAGCGCTTGCCGTTAAGAATCACTCTGAAAGTACATATTCGTGTCGCTTGATAAAGCCATATGCGTTTTTACGCTTCCATCCAAGTTTGATTTTTTCAACGAAGAATGAGAACGAACGATGCATTGCACAAAATTTAGGCGACAGCCGATTGTAACCGAGCGCATATATCCTGGATTACTTGACGTGAACGAGCAGAAAAGACTAGAGAAGGGGAGGGCAGGAGATAGGAACGGTTTGGCGGAGGGAGAGAGGGGGAGGGGGGTGGACAGCGAGTGGTTTAAGAGGGAGGTACGGTGTGAGGGCGCCAGTCTCGAGGAGAAAGTTGCAGACTTGCTTCCCTCTTGCACCACTACCACCCACCCACTCCTCCTCTCCCCACTCCGCTCCCCCACCCTCCCCCTCATCCAACAACATCTCACTGATCCCGCGCCTGAACCCAACCATCAAAATGGTACGGCCGCGTCCCCCCTCCTCCCCCCTTTGCCAACAATCTTTCTCAAATCCTTCCTCTTTCCACGCGTAAAAAAAATAAATCCCTACCGCAAGATCATCAAGTGAAGCGTTTGAACGAAAACAAAAAGGCTCCGGGGTTTTTTTCCTCTCTCATTTTCTGTTTTCAACGATTTAAAGATCTGCGAATCCCTTTTTCTCTCTTTTTGTCAGAGCGGATCCGAAAAAAACTTGCTCAAAGTAGAAAGAGGATTATACAGGCTAACTTTTCAAATAATTTAGACTCTCCTGCTAAACACTGAGTTATATTATTTTTTACGACCGTGTGCAAAATAATCTACCTACTTATTTACATCAGATTAAAATATATCTCCAAAAAGCAAGGGTAACAGACTAGCTAAATAAAATATTTAACACGTTCCATTTCCCTTGCACTATTTGTCATCACCAACGTGCTGATATTGGCGTTAGGATTTTTTCGACAAAAATGTGTAGGTTTAATTAGTAATTGAAATTTTTAAACTTTTTTCATGCACAATATAGTTTCAGGATTGAGGCGGTCAAACTGCTCAATAGTTGCAACCTATGCAACCTCTTACATGTGCATAATAAACAGTCACCATTTTTCCATGATGAGTTATCACAGGATGAATTATAAATGCAGAAAGTTCTTCTCCATTCAAATAAAAAATGGCTGTTAGAATTACCCACTCTCTGGTTAATATTCACGGGATGTAATAGTTTCGTTAGTAGCTGGTCAACATAAAATAGATCGGGACAAAGGACGGCGAGAGGCCTGGTGGGACATCATTTGCGTTATCGATTGCTTCATAGCAGTTAGATAAGTGTCACCGGTCATAGCAAGTATGAATGCGTCTACCATGTATACTCATTGAAGAAGGATATTCGATAAAATTGAAATAAAAATTCGATCAATTCGAGTCTGAGCTCATAGAGGAACTATAATTTAAGTCTTGCAATCTCGCGGTTGCTCCAATCGGCCCTATGGTCTTTGGTTACGTCTTTTCTATTTTGAGTAAAAATAATGCCTAAGTCAATTCGTTCTCTGTTGTAATATGTTTATCATATTTATACTTATGTAAACTTGTAATATATTTTCAAGGCGAAAGTTATTGATTCCTTTCAAGTCTTCATTTTTTTGGAGCAATAATGGTGCATTATTAGTTATTCTCCGTTTATTGTAAATACGTATGACGAAGAAGGTTTAGCAATCTCTAGTTTTCCCAAATACATGGCACAATTTTAATTATGTACTTTTCTTTCTCCACGAAGACTCACAGGAATTTTCCCTTGAAGGCGAAGATGATAGGTTTGCCTAAACCCTCTTGCAACACATCCCATTGGGATTTTATGTGTCCTCTAAATTCCTGTTAAATAACTATTTTTCTCATTTCTTCCGAAACAGCTAGTTTAAGCTTGTCTTGAGCTTAAAATACAGCTTGAAGACATGGTAAACATCTTGTGGAAAATCGCGGAAACAGCCTTTGGATATCTTAAGAAAGTCCATTGCCTAACAAAAGCCAGAGGGGGAAAGCAATAAAGTATCATTCATAATGATACGATGAAGAAGAGGTCATTACTAGGCCTCGGGCATGATATATATACACATTCTCTGGCTAAATTATGACGTTAAACACCAAAGCAATAGCAGGCTGTGATGCCAAATTTAGCAGATGCCAATAATGTGGGCGTCTTGAAGGATGAAGAATTACTTGTAATCCAAAATGTATTTATGTTAATCTTAGAATTATTATTCCAATCCCAGAGTTAGAAAAACGACCTCTGGTGTGGCAGAAGTCGGTATGCGGTGATGATTAGCAAACGTGCCAAACCGGCGATGAAGACCAGAGAGGATGCTTTCGCCATCAGAACTGCAGTCTAGTTAAGAGTAGCTAAAAGGAATTTTACTTACCGAACAAAGGATTACAGTCGCTCCCGCTGGCACAACTTGAGGAAGACACTCGAGATCTGATGCTGCCTGAGTATAAGCATGAAACGAAGGGATGGTGGTCCTACGATTAACAGTGGATGGTTGCGAAGGGTCTTAGCGACGGCTTCTCTCAGCCCAAGGAGGAAGAATCGGCGAGACTCGAACCCCTTCCAGCCATTTCTTCACAAGACCTGAGTGAGAGATATTCATGACCATTACACGTCTATAGCTATACTTCTCTTGATTTGCCACGTTTTTCTGTTCATTGCTTAGATTTATTCCAGTAAATTATTTTTAAATGAATTACAAATTCCAGATTATCATTTCAGTGTCAAAAATGTTACACAACGAAGGAACTTGTATCTCGATGCTTCAAACGTTAAGGATCGTGCTAATTATGGAAATCTCTGACTCAATTGTGAATTCGTTACCTCCCTATTTTGGAATAAACACTATATGGTATTAAAGATACCATAAGCCTTAGCTAAGTAAGCTTAGCTGAAAGTAAGATACCTATAAGCACTGAAAGATTTCCTTTTTCTTAAGGCGTAACACCAATATCGCCGCGAAAAAAAAAACAAAATCTCTTAAACTAATGTGCATTATTAATGTAGAATAATACTCCAATGTACTTAATTAAGGTGGTTTGATTGTTTTGAAAATAATCAATCGTACTAATTCTGAAGATACTGGCGATAAGGAGGGAAGGTAAAATATGATCACTTAGAAAGAAAACACGAGCCATATCCACAAAAATGTTTGTGGATTTGGCTCGTGTTTTCTTTCTAATTAATCAATCGTACTCGATTAGCCACCCAATTCATCAATCACACGCAACATGGCCTCAAAGTTTTGTTCACTTCAATAAATTTTCAATAGATTCAAATGGCATTTTTCCCCCGTACTATAAGAGAACAGAATAGGCAGCATAGCAACGGGATAGGTAGGGGAAATATTTTAGAGTAGTCTCTAGTGCATGATGCATGTATTAACCCCTTAAATACTATAATACTAACAATCTAGTTGCATGAGACCCTAGAGTTGCTTGCTTGCATGTCAGTAGTGCATGCTTGGTGCTCTTCACCCCCTGCCACACACCCTCGCGGTGGCCTGAAGGGTATCCTGTAGATGTAGATGTAGATGAAATTTATCGGACATTCACGGTTGCCCATATTTTTTTCGGCTATAGGAAACGTGAACCTGTAAAATTCAGAGAACACCCGTCCGACTCCGGAATTTTTAGTTCGTTTCCGTAGCGAGGGAGGGCGACGCCACACAGCTCCGTTCCCTGGAGCCTGTCGCAAGCACCGGTTTCGTGCCCGATGTGAGTAGTGCACAAGGTTCTACTATTTCCCCTCTCTCACTCTCTCCTTTCTTTCTCCTGTCCCTCTCACAGCCGAGAGCCTTTTGGACACGTCACGTGCGCCCCTCCTTCCCCTCTTATCCCGCTGCCTAATCAACCGAGCGTCTGACTAGGACCGGAAAAAAAAGTCTAAAAAAAAAATGAAACAATCCAATCCCTCTCACGGACTCCTCGGTTAAGGAGAATGAGGAAGGGATGAGGGAAATGGGCGTATCGATAGATAGGAGGAGGAGAAGGAGGGATAGGGGTGGTGGGCAGCAGCGTATTGAACCTAGCCGTGAGATCTCCCCGTCCATCCGTAACACGTGCTGGAGGGCTGTCTCGATTTTTTCCCCTCCTCCCCAACTGCTTGCCCCGTCGCTCACCGCCGAGCCTTCTTGGTTACGCCACCGCGGCGATCAGTCATCATCCTAAGCCACACCACCAGAAGTGGCGGTCTTTCACCCATTTCTCCCTCCCCCTCCTTCTCACTACCACCCTTACGGAATCTTCCCCTCCCAGCCGCGGCAACATTTAGATCACGCGCTCTCCAAACCGCCGGCCAACTTTAAAAAAAAGTAGGTGCACACATATACATGCATGGGGTTCGGACACGCCCCGCGAACAATTCCAAAAATCACGCGCGCTTCAAGGCGCACCGCAATTGGCGAACCGACCCGATGCCGACCCGCTCACGTGCGGGAGGGGGCTCGCGAAATGCGCAAACCCAGCGCTCACCTCCGGCTAAACATTCTCGTGGACGTGGTTCCGCATGATGGCGAAAACCGACTGTGATTTCCTCGTCTTTTTTCTCTCTCTTCCCCTGCGTCCATGCATGAAATGTGTGTCCCAAATTGTTCCATGATCCTCGAACCGTTTCCCTTGCTTTCTTGGCTTCCTCTGCTAAGGGACGAATAACTCAGAGCAGGAAGTGCTTGTATCCACTCAAAACCCTTTCGCCACAATCCTTAAAACAAAACTTTCTTCTCTTTTTCCTCCCACGCACAGTGTCGCCGCCGGAATCGTGCGCACATACCATGGCTAAATGCTGCAGATAAGAAGAACTCTTTTCCTAATGCCTTCCGGAATAGATAAGATGACATCAACTAACTCATGACTAGTCGATATCTTAGGCAATTTGGCGATCAAAGGAATACCGAAGCGATAATCCACGCCTTCCCAGAGGGCTAGATCCATACCTGGCATTAATGCACCACATGAAATAATGCCGCTCGCCAAGCTTGCCTATCCGATTAGCGAGTATGGGTAATTAGAACTTGAAAGTAGAAAATTGATGAAGGGTTTGCCTCCAGGGCCAAGAATGATGAAATCTGTATAATTTTCATTGCAGTGACCAGTAATATGGCGCAGAGCCTTACCTTAAGATGATGTGAAAAAGGAAAATACACACTTTTATCCATTGCTATCGGTTATTTTACAATGAGGATTTGGCGTTACGATACATTGCCTGACCTCAATATTTGACGCATATGTTGATTTTTTATTCTCAGGAATCAGAACAGGATCATTGTCCGGTACAGTGAACTGTCTTCGTATGCCCTGACGAGGTGGGAACCTGAATGCTGCGCCCGCGAGACCTGAATGCTTGGTGCTCCCTCGACCTCTAACGACTATAAATTTATAGGATCATTCTTGCATGTGACTGTGACTGCATGTGACCCTATTATATAACAAATTCCCATGTAATTGCATCTCAATAGTGCAAGTTTGGTGATCCTCATCCCCCGCCACACACCTTTGGCTTGCAGGGTACGGCGAGGATATGGATGCAGATGAAAACAGAAGACCCCAAAGCTTCAGGCCAAAATACTTTTATTTTCAGAAAAAACTGGCCAAGTACTTACATAATGATGAACAAATGATACAGAATAATCACATGATTTCCTCATTAATTCCACATCCCAAAGCCTTCTCGCCTCTATCTAATAAGCAGTGGCCCTTAACCAGGGATGCACGCACCAGGGGTGCGATAAGGTTCTTTAGGATTAGGGTGCAAAGATATTGGTTAATACGTAGCAGTAGTAACCAAGAAGTAAACGGTTATTTCTTGTGTATTTTCTGCAGTTTACTTCAGATCGATATATGAGCAAAATAATATTGATATGTAAATTACATCAACATTCTTATAGTGCAAAGACCGCAATTTTTCTTCTTAATAGTGCATAAAAATTCGATATGCTTGCGAGGGTATGCGAGAGCATTTTTGGGAAATCTTGGGGTGTCGGCAGATGAAAAGGTTAAAGAAGCAATGCTCATCAGTATACTCTAGATGTCGACAGTTGTGTAATGCCGGGAGTGCTAAGTGAACAAATGAACAGTAAAAATACAATGGAACGAGAGGAACGTAGTGAAGGAAAGCACGAGTATAGATGTGTAGACCGCACGGGGAAACTCGTGTGGAGAAAGCGTGTGAAGTGGAATATGAGACAAGGGAGCCGGGGGAATCAAAGCCAGAGAACGAGTGGATGGTGAAGCCGATCTAATTATCACTATTAATAAAATTGAATAAAAATGGCCGCAGAAAAGGTGACGAGAATTAAAACTCATCATAAGCCACTTAGGCTGAATGGCACCCCTGAAAAGGCTTCCCATGAACCAAAATTGATTATTCATTTTTTTTCCAATATTCAAAATAAATTACTCACAATTCCTTGACAGTAAAATTCTGAACAGTACTTTGACGTTAGGATGCTCCGACGGCTGACGTTATATCACACGGTCTATCCTACGATTTCAATGCTTGAACAGCACAATATCCAATCTCTTTTCGGGATTCAAGCCCGTGACTTTTGAGTTGCCTGGTCATCGTATTACCGACCTGAAAATCGCGGCCAGCAGGTATACTGAATATCCGAAAAAAAAAGAAGAGCATATTTTGTAGTTTTGACCTTAAAGAGGTGAATTGTCATTGATAAAGTGGAAATATTTAGATGCTAACCAAACATGAAAAATATTCAATATATTCTTTAAATAGGGGTTATTTAGCATAAAACTTAACTATTTCCGTTTAATTTTTCTAGCATTTCCTCTCGTCACAACTACATTTAAAACAAAACATTGCAAAACACTAAAACCCATGTACCGTAAAATTGTGAAATGTCATTTCTGAAGTCTCGGATTTAATGCACAGATTTATTGCTTAACAGTATTAATTCGTAATTAAAAATTATCTTATTTGACGTGGAAAGAGTGCACCTACATGGTGAGCAATTGCCTAATTGATACATGTACCTTCTTTCATTATTGAATAAAATGTTTAATTTATCATATTAATTTGAATAGAAATGATGCATCGTCTTTCGAAATTAGTGACAATGGCTGAAATATCCACGCAGAGTACAAAATATTTAATTGTAAAAAAAAACAGTTTCAGAAGTTTCAGCAGTAAAAAGGTCGCTGAAAACATATACTGATCTATGACTGTTTGTTGAGTTATCCTTCAACTCCACCTCATTTATGCATCGCTTTTTATGTTAAAAATTATATTCCCACATAATAACTAACTTAGGTGAGCTACATGTAACTTTAATGCCGACAAGCCCCACTTATTTTCCAACCATGCGTCAACTAATGTCTCAACAGAGTCGACTTCAGCCGTTAGGGTTGGCTGCCATAACGATCAATTACTAATATAAAAATGAATGTTTAATGATTTCAAAGAAATTATGCATTGCAATCAGTCAGCAGAAAGTTCAAAAATACTTCGAATTTGAGTATCGAAAATACCTATTATCCTATTCCTCTTTTCTATTCAGCGTTAAGTATATTTCGTACGACTGACCAACGGCGTAATGTCATTTTTACGACACGACGACAGAAATCGCACCCGGAGACGTTTTTCTCTCTCAGTTCCATATTGTACGCAGAGAACCAAAAAAGAAGTCGGTCGGTTCGGGCGATGATCTATCGTAGTACGCGAAATGAAAATGACGATCGGCTGCGTATCATTGGAAACGCCCTTCACGACTCCGGACTTGGTGATCTGGTTCCACGTCATACTTTTAACATATAAGCACATACATCGCTTACTTACAATCTATTCCAGGTGAGCCTATGAAACCCTCTTGGGAGTAAATTCTCAAACGAATTCTCGCATTCGGGATGGCGGGGGCCTTCGCGAGGCCTTCGTAAGACCCACCACCACCTCACGTTTTGAGAAGAAAGTTAACCGCCATTCCGATGCATTCTACAAGTTTCCACTCAAAATGGAGTAGAAACCCGGACTGTCAATACAGAAATTATGCAGGTAGGGAGGATCGGACCAAAAAGGGCTACCTCGGAGCGGAGAGCACACATTTGGGAAGGGTTGAGAGAAGCAGGAAGAAGAAAGCGGGAATCGTTCAAGACTCGTCCGGACCAGAAACATCGACGCGCGTAATTGAAGGGCAAGTCCCTAGGATGGGGGAAGTGCGAGAGCGGAAGGGGGTTGTAAGGAGGGGAGGGGTGACGAAGAAAGTCTCCGCGCCACTTCCGGAAGAAAATTCGTTCGATCCGAGCGCGTGAAATGGGAAGAAGGGGATGGTGGGAGGGGCGAGTAGAAGACGACACCGGGAAGAATGGCAGGCGGAGCGGAGTAAATATGAATTCCCGATAGGTCAGACAGGAAACGTCTCGTTGGGGCAAGGCGGTATAAGTCACGCGCCCGCCATGCCGCCGCATGGCTTCTCGTCCCCCGAAACCGCAGTCACGCCCAATCTCGAATGCGAGACATGCTAGACTGATCAAAGCGCCCCAGCTCAAATGGATCGGCTCCGCGTCTATTTCTGTTGTAGTCGGGATCTCCACCTCCGCACATGCGGATAAACTTTCTAGATTATCTCGCAGTCCAAACTTTTAAGAGCCAAACCACATCTGCGTTCCCAAATGCCACAGTTCATTCGGTCAGGGCGGAAGAGGTATGCCAGTCGTGTTCCCCCTTTCCCTCTGTTTAGGAAATGCCTAAAGGGATTAGATTTTTGCAGATGTGCAACGAAATTTTCCCCCGGAACCCGGAAATTGCCTCCGGAACTTTGTTCTGGAACTGCTCGGGCGTAAAGGGAATACGAACGGTGCGCGAAAACTTGATGACGTGCGCGGATGGCGACGACGACGAAAATTTGCATGTGCTGAGACTTAGGAGGTTGGCTCGCGACTGCTTGAGTCAAGTTGTCTAAGGAATCTTATTAATTTAAGTACGACTATATGCCTACTAAGTGATCCTTACATCACAAAGAAAATTACCTAAGCTATTGAAAGTCTTTAAATATCACAAGAAATACGATGGGAAGTCGAAGGATTAATTTTTTTATGATAATTTAAATCAGCTGGACGCGTCGAGGGAGTCAATTCAGCATTTACGTTAAAGAAATAAATTCATGTACTCAATGAATTTATTAATGTATAACACCATAATATTACTATCAAACGTTATGTTATAATATTTTTGAAATATTCTTCAATATCTCATTAGTAATGATATTATTCATACGCCAACCATTTTGGCAGCAGCGACCGCAGCGCCACTTGAAGTATACTAACGCATTTCGTCTGCTATATGCGCAGAAATTGGCGGATTTAGCGAAAAATAAGGTAGGTTGATGCCTTTATTTTGTGTCATTTTATTCCTTGTGAAATGACGCATAAAATATCAATTTTTGCTGCAAAAATGACATGTCACTATGGTATTTTTAAACGTTATATTCCCATGTGACGGCCATTCTCGCCGTTAATCGTATGTAATTTCAAATGCAATTTGTGCAAAAAGGAGTATGGTTTGGTATAATTATCTTTACTTAATTAGATAGAGGAACTTTAGTTCTATAAGTGCTGAAAATATAAAAAAATGACATGACATTCACTTTTCGGATCAACCTCCTTAATCGAGTCTGCGTTTGCCGGACGATGGTCGTTGACAGTTCGAATAAGCTTATGAACTGGACCATAAGGCGTTAGCTGTTATACTTCCTAACTTGAAAGCAGAGTTTTACATTTACATCTACGCATGGCCCTGCATGCCACCGCGAGTGCCTAGTCGCATGTCAATAGTGCATATTTGGTGATCTTAACCCCTGCCACACATCCTCGCGGTGGCTTGCATGGTATCGCGTAGATGTAGATGAGTGTGAGTGGCAGTGGGTGAAGATCACCAAACATACACTATTGAAATTCAACTAGGCTACTGCATGGAAACATGTTAGATAATAGGGTCACATGCAGCTAGATGGTTAGTATATACATAGTAATAAAGGGATAATGCCAATATCTACATATTTTTATCTGTATTTACCTATCATGTATGGGTTAGTAATTCTAATACATGAATCACGTACTACAGACTACTCTAACAATATTTAACCTACCTATCCCCTTGCTATGCTGGCTATTGTATTCTCTTATAGTGCGGGGTAAAATGACGCTTTGAATCTATCGGTACGACAATCTTTCTCTCTAATCTTATTTATCTGGTTTAATTTAGTGTAATACGCAGGGGTTTTTAATATATATCTAACATCTTCAGTAAAGCTATCCGTTTTAAATTTATACAATAGATTTTATGTGTACTTTATCATGCGATCTGATGATGATACCCAACCTAATTCTTCTATTAATTATGATACACTACTAAACCTAACGTAAATTGTCACCTTTTTGAGCAAAGTATTTGCGCATTACCATTTCAATCAAGTATTTACAAAAGAAGCCTTTATTCTTTCTTAGCCAATCCAAAATATACTATTTTGCACTTTATGGGTTACTAAATTATCGACTTTCAAAAGGTCAGATCTCTCTCTTCAGGAATGTCACGCAAGCACTCTAAATATAACTATCAAAGATTCATTGCAAATAATCCGAAGCCACCTTTTTTGTCATAACACCACAGTTACTACATTAGTGATAGTTCAACGGTTCCCATTCTTCTGATACCCAAGATATCTGGAGGCCGGAGAAAACTTTTTCACAGAGAAAAGTTATATGGTGTGATTAAGTACGTATATGAGAGGAAGGCTACAGACAATGTGTCTTAGCGATAAGAGACTCGTCAAAGATATGATTTGATGGAGCTTTTAAAAATTGAGCACCAAAAAATCAGCTAACCTCTTTAAAACCTAAGCAGGTTATAATAAATTAACTGCGCCATTTGCTTTTCAATTATTTATTCAAATTGTAAACTTGTTGAGCAAAGTATCCGCGCATAAGATTTCAAGCGCTTATCGACCACTCCGGTGCGGATCTTTGAGTAAGCATTTACAAAAGAAGCGCTAAGTCTTTCTTAGCCAATGAAAAGAACGTATTTTTCACTTCAAAGCAAATGAGGGGAAGATGCAGTTTAAAAAATATTAACATATACATCGAGAGAAAATTTTAATACGTCTCACTAGAGCACTTGGTGAAGAATATAACAATCTGATCTCAATATGGTATAGTCATCTTGCCTTTTCCAAAGATGACCGCAAAGAAGTTACCAACAATACCATGATGGTCATCAAAATGTAACTCAAACTGCTTTGAACGGTTAAGATAATAATTTTGATCAAAACTGGATAGCATAACACAGAATATTCATGTCGCATGGAATCATTAAAACATCGATGCGTGTATAACACTGCCGAGTCGAATCTAAATTATCTATAAATTCGCACGTATCATGGTACCAGACGTTAACATGATGAGGTGTCATGATGGAAATATAGGAAGAAAATACCAACTACTTTTTAAAATTTGATGTAACAGAGACGAATTGATTTAGTTATTTGGGTAATAAATATTGAACAAAAATTAGCTTTATAGGCATTTCCTTCAAGTATGCCGCATTTAAATGTAATAGGTAATAATATTTATGGTAAATTCATTTGAATAATTATCAAAATCATTTCGATTTGGAAGTTACCATTTACAAAAATTATATTTGCCGATCATAATTGCGGGATTTTGAGAGCCCATCATAATGGGAATGGTAAATTCAGAAATAATGATTAAAAATACTTTTGACATGTTCAACCTCCTTTATTCGACCCCGATGGCAATATACGTTATCATCACAAAACAATCTTAAATACCTACTATAAAACAAACACAAATTAACCTAACTTAAAAAGTCACCATAGAATTCCACATTTCGAAAAAAGTTAGTAAGTAGCCTCTTTATCAGAAATTAATGGATATTATTATATTTATTTACAAATAACTCCGTCAGAGGGAAAGAATTATGAATTAGGTTCTTAATACTTCACAAAAATATTGGGAAAAAAAACAAAGCATAATTATTACGAAGAATGGATTTTTTTAAAAGGGGACAAATATTGGTGGACATCAAAGTTTACCCTAGAGCGTGGAAAAAAAGTCTTTTGACTTTTTGTAAAAGTGGGACTTTTGTGGTTTTAAATACAAATCTTCACCTATCTCATAAAATAAAACTGTTTTTAATGATTTTCTTAGAGACTTTTTGGGACTTTTTTGGCGTGGCGGGACTTTTCTGATTAAAAGAGACTTTTATGGGCCTTTTTATTTAAACCACATGCCTAAGTTAATATTTGGCTGTTGTGATCCCATTTGTTCAACTGTGTGTTGGACCCATCTGTGCTTTTCATGCGGTACTACACGGAGCAGAGATGTAGTGTAAAATGTAAGCTCCTAACAATTGTTAATGCGAAATTTTAATAATAGCTCTGGAAACTGCAATGAATTCTTTCTATTGCTCCCCCGTTCATGAAATAATCACACTCAGTGCTTCAACCCGAAGGTTGGTTTGGATAGGTGAGAGCAGAGCTCACCCCGTACTTATCCATTTGCATGTCAAATTCACATATTGTCCCTTTCCCTGGGCCACCTTGCACTTCGAGTTTTTTTTGCTGAGGGTGTCCAAAGACTTCACGAAGGGATAGATTTGTCTGAAAGAATGCATTGATTTAATTATGAACCAGCTTATTTGAACCCGGGTGGTCTGCTGACAAGCCGACTGCGCTACACTGTATGCTAGCACTCCGCTTTTGTTTAGGAGATTAGTGGAAAAATGACACAATTATATGAAAGATCATCTAGAATTTCCGACTAGGCGAACGCGTCACATTGTGTGCAGATGATCATTAAATGAGCCTAAATTGTAACGAGGCAAGCATGACGTAGATGAACCTGGACCCTCGGCTGCGATCAAGTGGATAAGAAGATTTTAAAATTATCGCGAAAAACAAGAGAAAAAGGTCCTCAGCTTCCCCGAAAATAGGGGTACAGGACCTGTACAATGAACAACAAATAGGTACTTTTTTCTCATTTACGGTTTTTCTTGAACAGTAAACTATGTTTTGAACTATTAAATCATGTTTCAACTGCCTTATAACATTATTGTTCCTATGTAAAAACTTGTTTTGTATTGTATATTATAAAATTTTCCCCTTTAAATTTGACTGAAAAAACGCCCTGTTTCCAAGGTTTTACAATGGAGTGGACTTCCACCCTCTTTGTCATCTACTGCCTTTTTAGTAAGTGGTAGGTTGCTGGGGACTTCCAGATATTGAAATAGAGGAACAATGAGATGGGAGGGTGAGTTCCGAAGAAAATGAACCATGGGGAGACGGGAGAGCGAATATGAACGACGTGAGTGGTTGAGCGGGGTTGCATAACTTGGAGCATTCAGCCCCGCGACGCCGAGGCGCATGTTTCAGGGCACCCTGTTCGTCCACGTCAAAATGTTGAAATATCTTTTTTGTTGCTTATATTGTCTACTTTTCGATTATCTGATTAGTTTTTCCCAAAATCAAAATTAAACGATTTAAAAACTAAAAAAGCGATTTTTTGGAGTGTTATTTTCAAAATTTGGGGGGTTTGCGGGGGAATTTTTGGTGGGAAGTTAGAAATTTGGATTCAGCGACCCAAAAAGCATAGGATAAATTAATTTCCAGAACTACCTCTAATTTTTCCAAGTAAAATCCCCAAATGCCTGGACTAGCATCTCTAGGCTCTTTTCTCCAACAATTTAGTTATATTCAGCAACTTTTTCATCTACATCTACACGATTCCCTGCAAGCGACCTCGAGGGTGTGTGGCAGGGGGTGAAGATCACCAAGCATGCACTACTAACATGCAAACAAGCAACTATATTGTCTCATGCATCTTGATTGTTAGTATTTATAGTATTTAAGGGGTTTCTTCTCACGGAAATAGCTCAGACTTTTTTCAAAAATATTGGTGACTTTTTAGGCGACTTTTTTTGCAAAATTGAAGACTTTTTTCCGCGCTCTATTTACCACCATCAGCAAGTGTTTGTGGATTTCAATTTCCTCTCCATTTTCATCGCTTGCAATGGCGGAAATTATGCCTAGAAACGGTCTTGCTTGAGCTTCACTGCACGGTTTGGTAGAAAAAATGGAAGACGTTTCCGGCCAGAACACGAGATATAAATAAACGGCTAATTTATGCCTAAATTTCCGGTAACGTTCTATTTAAGCCTGGGCAAACTCTAAAGACGAGCTTTCTATGGCCTAAAAAGGCAGCCACATAAATATTGATGCAACATTTGTGATTCTTGTACGAAAATATGACATATATGTATAAAAGAACCCTGAAAATTCTTTTTAAGTTTAAAGCAAGATATTTTAAAGTTAGAGCCGTCTTAGTTTTTTTATGGAGTACCTTCCAAACGTGAGCGAATACTATTCATTTGCTTTTTAATGAGTTTATTACTTTCTTTGAGCAACACAGATTAAGAAAGAAGTCTAGTGAATTTAGTCTTAATATATTACTTAAGAAAAGTGCCTGCAAAAATAGTAGTAATATCCAATATTTAGGGTTTCTCTACGACTACTTAGGGTCATAATGCACCGCACTCATAGCTATTATTGGGTGAAATAGCGATTAAGGCTTTGATGTGAACCTCTTTTGCGAGTGTTCAGCTGTATGTCAAATTCTAATGATACAATTATGTTTACATACAAAAACCTGTGTCAGTAAAAATATGGAATACAAATAAATGTAGTTGGCTAAATGCTACAGTTTCATCAAAAATATCTCGTGATTTGGTTTACATCCCCTCTAGGTTGTGTCCTACATCTTGACCTAGGTCTTCCTGGACGTGTTACCTCTCACATACGACCCAATATTTATCAAACTCCGTCAAGAGCACGCTGATAGGAGAACCACAAACATCACATTGGTGCTGGATTTTCCCTTCTGAAAAGAGTTACGAATGTGTCAGGGAACAATGCCCTATTCTCATTCTAGTGATACCAACCCAATCCTCTGTCGGTGACATCTCCTAATGTAACTAGGCCGTACTTATATCACGGGAATTACCGAATGAATTATAAGTACCGTTGGCCCAAAAATCCGTCCACTTTATCAGCATTCAAGGTAAAGTTTTGAGAGAAAACATAGGACTAGTATGAAAGGATTTTGCTTCATTAGTTTCTTCAAGTTGATAAGTAAGGTTGAGCCAAATAAATCGCACAGCTATGTGACAATCACGGCAAGTTAAAAGAGATGAATTATTAAACTGAAAATCCTATGGTTTAATGCATTAAAAAAAGGCTCTCAAGGTGAAAAAGTTAATGAATCTAATGTCAAAAGTAGCTACCGCAAAGGATTAACTCATGAGGTGTGCCAAAGTTGTGAAAGGATTGAAGGATAAATAATAATATCCACATTAACTTACGATGTAGGTTCATTTAGTTCACTCTCTCGTGTTACCTGATATGACCATACCCTAGGCGAGATATACCGCGCGACCTTTTGTTTAACAGGCGAACTCGCCGCTCACCAAACGAAACCGATTAACGTCAGCTCGGCAGAGTGGAAGAAAACAGAGAAAGTGTGCCATATTCCTTGGTCCGGAAAGATACGGCAATAATGCTTATTGGCTCTTTCTCCTCCGAAGTGATACGGCTTGAAGGGCGTGAATAATCGACTGTTACTCATTAATTGATTGCTTAAAATACTTTTATTTTGCAATACATCCCTTACTAGATAACATGATGACATTCCACGATTATTCGAAGATTGATGTCCAAGCCATTAATCTTACCGCAAGTAATCGCCAACGGGAGCTCGTAGCCCGTAAAAATAGCGGATTATACGAGCTGTTTGCGCTTGCACAACAAAACCTACGTTGCACAACGTGCATAACACATTCAAAATTTTCTTCTACCCTACATTGCGGACAATAGCAAGTGGGCATATTTCGCTCAAGGTTGGAAATTTATGATTTGCGCGGGGATATTATGACCACGACTGCCAGGTAATTTGCTGCAGGTATGACTTTTTCATGAGATCACGAAGATTGTCACAAGGAACGGTTGAGTATTTCGTTAGCTAATCCGCAACAAATAAACTATTTGGAGAACGGCGCAAGGGAGTACCATTTAGCCCTGGCATGAAGCGTGGCTCGTGGACGATTGTCAATGAGTTCAGTAAAACTCGAACCCGTTAAAAGTCGGAAACGGTCTGTCTTCTATTGAAAAAAAAATGGGACCATGCTCTTTTCAATCGCGCTTTCCCCTTTGGTTCAGGTGAAGGTCATTCGTAGTTTCAGCTCGGGTAGAAATCGCAAGGAAAGGAGTTTGAACTTTCACTGCTGTGGACACACCGTGGTACCTACGTGGGGTGATCTATCTTACACCGCCTCATTGTAAATCTAAGGGACAATTGTTACACTCATCATCATAAATTTCAAAAGGAAAGTTTTGACATAGGCCCTGAGTGAGTAAAAGCAAGTAAATTTCTGAACGCGTGCTTCACTAGGGTAGTATTGGCACCGAGATAGCTAGCCAAAGCATGCCGGTTAAAAGGCGTTTCCACACTTTTAAAAATCCCATTCTTCTTTACATTGATTGCTTCAAATCATGTGACTTTGAAACAAAATAAATGGGAGGAGAAAAATAAATACCAGGAGAAAGTTTGTTTACATGCATCGGGAAGTCACGAGATTAAAGGCTTGTTTTCTTCGTCCATTAACTGCTCGGTGTTGCTATTATTTATCATTAAAAAGATGGATTCTGATACATGCATTTCACAATTTCTATCCAGTGACTGGACTAATTGCCATTACTTATTTTATGGACCTTAATCCTCATGAATCTATTATAGAAAATATAATCCCAGTTTCGTCAGAATACTTTCACCAAGTTATTAAATCAGCAAAATATCATATCTGGAGGTCATACGTAAGGATAAGGAAAAAGGGCGGAGACGCAAGTGACGATTTTGTTTGCTACCAGGTTTTTGGTTTATGGAGACTTTGATTCATCTTCACCTACGTAAATTCTCAGACTTGTATAGCTAATCTGCACCCATTAAAATAGTGGTTTGGACGAATAGATAAATTGAATGGACCGCTATGTTGGAGAATGCAAGTTTTAGTTTTCTGAAGAGCTGGATGTGATCCCTATAGAGTAGATTTGATTTAACCACCATATATACTTATATATAGTTCTCATACTTTCCACTGACCTCAAGAATGAAATTTATATCAATTTAGTATTTCCTACAAATTTTTCATCTTTATTATCTTAAATTTTTTAATTATTATCTTATCTTAAATTATCTTAAATTATTATCTTATCTTTTTTATCTTAAATTATGCGAACATATAAGTTAAAGACGAAAACTGAAAATAATTGAGAGAAATATATGCAGATAAATTTTTTGAGATAATTTTCCAGCGGAATCTCGAGTGCTTCGCTTTGAATCGCGTCGTAAGTAGTTACGCTCCTGTTTTGTAAACTAAATTGGTTATGACTACATAACATTCTGCAAATCTCATAATACAATATGATTTGCTTCTTCAGTATGCATCATTTGATTACAAATTGTAGCCTTCTCAACTATTAATTGCCCATACATTCGACACTCACTGCTTATCCATTGTATAAATCGCCATCCCCAGGTAGAAATTCAAGCACGACACACCATTTTCACTTCCAAAGAACGCAGATCTTTATTTCTGGCAAGCGATTGACTATTCGTCAGAAATATCCTTATTGCTTCACTTTGACGGTGCTATTAGAAGTTTTTCTCTTTTATGCCTTATCTGAGAGAGAGATTTGCAAAATCGTCACCAATACGTCCTACACTCGATATTCAATACGTCAACACTGATAACGAACTATTTGTCTTCTTAACTGACCATTTTCCTTCCTGATTAATTCCAAATATAATATTTTCTGTTCAATTTCCAAGTTAGAGTTTGTATTTTTATGCTTTCTCATTAAGAAAAACTCTAGGCTACATCAAGGACACATCGACTTTTAATATCAATTCTTAGGTAGTAGGTTTGGGGTAAAATGGATTTCTCTAGCTTTTTCTCGTATAATTTCCTTATCCATCAACGTAGATCCTTTCTCTTTTACTCTTCATTTAAGTTTTCAATCAAGCCAAAATATTCCTCTCACCGATCACGTCCCATTAGCTCCGCGATCCAATTGTTTTCGAGAAACCATTAACCATGGGCGAACATAGAGCAAGGTTCAAATCTGCTTCTCCCATATATCCCACTCAACCTCCTTTGTTCTGAAGACACACACACACTCTCTCTCTCTCTCTCCCTCTTCCGTCGAGACTTCCCAGCTGCCGCCTACTCACAACGTCTTGGCATCTCGACTGACCTACACAAGAAGAAGAAAGGGAGTCCTCCGTGGTATGTGAGGCTGGCACGCGCACAAGAACATCATCAGCGGCAGATGCGACAGAGAAAGGAGAGCCAGTGGGTACTCACTCACACACACACACGCACACTTACTGACACGCTCGCACGAGCAATCTCAAACTGATGGGGAAGGACATGACTTCCTCTCCACCCCTTACCCTACTACCTCCTCCCCTCCAGCATTGCCTATGAAAACGATCCAGTCTCGATCAGGACTGCCAACACTCTTACGTTTTAACCAGAGATTCTGGGACGTAGCGACTCACCTTCGGATACATGTAAATACGTGCGATATATCTTCTCGTAAAAAAACAATTTAAATTTATCCTTAAATTTTAAGAAATGACACCAAGTAAAGCGTAACTGAATCAAAACAATTTTAAAGACTCCGATTGTAGTTTATCAAATCCGTCTAATAGAGTATCCTGCCACCTGCGTAGTATAGGTAAGAACAAGAAATGTCATTAACGTTGCTCAATCGATTGGAGGTTACAACGGAAAACTTATTTTACTATGGATTCATATAATCAAATCATTCATCACACTTTCAATTCGAATAATCATTATTTGCAATCTTTTATACTTTCGCACCAAATGTTACCTCACTTACGACGTGAAAGTCCCGATTAATTTGGGAAAATTGGCTCAAACCATGATCAATATTCGAGCGTAATAGCGAGAAGAGTTCAGTGAGGAAGAATAAAGGTAAGAGTAAATACTTATCCATGAACAATGTGAGGTAGTGTCTTTTCTTTGCTTCAAGAGAATTGAAATTATGTTTAATAGATTGGAGGATCATGAATGATTGAGTCTGAGATTGAAACCTCGATGATGATAATTGTAAACCTTTCCTTTAATACCAGTCTCTGTGCCTCTGTGCTCCCTTTTCATCTACTGATGCATATTGATGACAATGCCGGCCACGGAACCCATGTCTCTGAAGCGCCGGCCTATTACCTCAAAGGTTAGGGGTTTGAATTGCGTTCGTCTTGGAATTATGATTATGAGTTAAGTGTTTTGGAAGGTGCGATATAACCTTAGCGTGTGGAACTTATGAAAAACTAATTCTACGATTTGATGCAGACGACAATCATAAGATTCCGGATTTACGTTTTGCCTCCGGTCCGTGTCTGTGCATTTGGGTAGAGGTCGTTTTGATTTATACCTTGGCCACGGTCCCAGGTCAAGATCCAACCGGAGGTGGCAACCGTGGTCTTGGGGAGTACCGTTGAATCTTTACTCTCTCTCTCTCCGTCTCCTTTTTGAGTCCCTTTACTCTCGCTCGGGGAAGACGTTCCTCTCACCTTGAGATTCTTCTCACCGCGCCCTAGAGCGATGTGCCGAGAAGACGAGGTCGTAGATTACGTCTAAAATTACAGGATGGTTGTGCGAGCCATAAAACACCCAGTCCTAAGATTTATTTTTTTTCGCAGTTATCCTCTCCCTCGCCTGTTACTCCTTAAGAACTTCGCGCCTAATTTATCGCTAAGCGTAAATAAAACACAAAACATCATGTATATAGTAGCACCATAAAATCTTAGAGATAATATACGTCTCCTGTTAGATGAGAAGATTATGGCTCGTTAGAAACTACGCACGATTCGCAAAGACGAAGGTATTATGGATAATTTTCTATGATCAACATTATTTCTACCTCCACGTTGCTCTAACCAACCCTTACAGCAACCCAAAGTCATCCGTGTAGATCTTTAGGTCCTTGCAATCCCTCATCTTCGTTTTAACTTTCACTTGCGGTCATCTAAAAAAAATGTCATGATGAAAGATGGAGATGATGATTACGATAACGGACAAATAACTGTATATTTGCCTCCCTAATTTACGTAAAGGGTTTTATCGATGAATATGAACAACATCGTGTGAATGATGTAACTAAGGTCAATTTATGATCAACAAAACAGTTTTGGTTGCCTTATCACAGCAAGACAAGGCAAGTGGAAATATTTAAAACACTTCTGTATGGTGAATTATATTTGAATATTACAAATTATGTATTTATTCATGTTACACAGTGCTACACATTTTTTGTGACTTACAATAGTACCTTCGTTACATATGAGGAAAAATGTAGAAGTGAATTTTCAAATGCCACAATCCGCGTGATGAAACTGCTAGACATGTACTAAACGAAAAATCTTCCGTGATATTTCAAATTTGATGAAAATTAATTTGTCTGATAAGGCATTAATTTTGAAATAGGAGTATGGACGGATTGATGGAAATAAAAGCTTCTGAAGTAGGCCACTGACCACCGCATTTATTAAAAAAGATTCAAAATTCTGGAATATATCTACAAAATGAGAAAAATTAAACTCAATTTATGACTGTCACAAAATATCTTCTCATTTAGAAGAGCAACGGAAAACGAATTTAAAAAAATGAAATTCTGTTGAAAAGGTTGCAAGTCTCAAACACTTTGCATGCAAGCAAACATTGACACTACATCTCCAGAGTTGTCAGGTACACTTACATCTTCGCCAGAACAAATTTAAGCTCCCTTCATTTTTTTTATCATTTGCTTAATAAGTAGGATTTTGTATTCCTCGAAATCTACAGTTTTTTCCTAGCCTTGTTGCATTAATCATCATAAAATATTTTAATTATAGAAAAACTGTACGTCACTAAAGGTAAACTGTGATAATACACTACTTACTATTCCAGATAATTATTGTTTATTCCTTCACCTGAACGCCATAAAACAGCATTCCTTTCAACGCATATACCTACTACCTGCGCCGATGATTATATCACCGTGGCAAGTATTTACCAGCACATCTGGCCGCTCATAAATGGTCATTTGTATTAAAACTAAGAAAAAATGCATTTTCAAAGAGGGTGAGAACTATATGAATAATATTGGTGGCAAGGAAATTAAAGGACCCAAGCTAAGTAAACATCTAGGTAAAAACATGTATCAATAGCAATTTATAAAAACATATAGGGCATGGACACAGGCAGTGAATGTGTGTCCTGACATGCTACGAAATGTAAACAGTAGTCAATATTTTAAAACGGAATGATACCACATTGCACAAATTTTTTTCCTCTTCAAAATTCTACATTTGGATTAATTCTCGAGTAAAGATTCTATCCTTGATGTCAACGATGCACCGAGAATACACGGCTTCTATTAACTTTGAAAATAATAACATTATGGGGGATAAATAACTGATTTGAGTGAATCAAAGAAGGACGCAGTCATTTCTATTCATGAAACAAATGTTTTAGCTCTCCCGTCTATGAGATGAACTTGCATCTCAGTTTATCCCACAAGTCATCTGTATTCAAATATGAGATCTCTGATTGCCACCTTGAAGGTTTCAAGAAGCGTCCATTACATTGAGAGAAAAATATACCTTCCGACTTTAAAATGATGCAGGCACCAAATGAAAGGCATATTCTACAAGCAGAGTTGTCACAGTGAACCGTAAATAGTGAACTAACAAAAGACTTAATTTGCATTCATTTACCACGGATTGCTTAAAGAAGTTTATTTTAGAATACTAAATAATCAACCTTCTCTTCATGTATTTCCCGATGAGCAAATCAATTTATTAAGCAAATGGGTACTTTTAATGGAAAATTTCATAAATCACTTCAAGAAATGTATTATAGTTTTAAAATCATTTTAATTTGTAACTCTGTATAGGTTTCCAATTCTGAGAAAAAATTAGATGCTAATGCAGAAACACATAAGAAGTGTCATAAAATCATTGAACTGCCACAAATGATAATCTACACTAACGAGAAACAACTTTTAGAGCATCTTGCGACAGCATTACATTGGTCCTAAAATTAGTACCAGGAAAAGCTTTAAATTGTTATCAAAAACACAAATGGAAAAAATTGTAAAAACCGTATGTAATAGTTCCTAATTATATTTTGTTTATTACATTTCATTATAGTATATTATTACATACTTTCAATTCATGTGTTATCTTAAACGTAAATTCTTAATCAAATGCCACATTTAAGTAAAGAGAAACGTCTGCACAAGTTATATCCATGTATGAAAAATTTAGACGTTAAATTTAATTTTTAATAGTTTCAGTTGTTCCAAAGGACTGTAGGTCTACAGCAATAAAATTTCTCATTATAATATTTCAATGTTGTGAAGTAATTCTTTTAATTATTTTTCATTTTTTTAATTATTTAACATTTATTAATAAAAAGTAGTTAAAATTTCAATTAAATTATATTGAACTATGTAAAGCCTTAAGCCTTAGAATTACAATTCCAAAAATTTTAAATATTTTAGAAATCAGAGGAAAATTATTATTAATCATTGAACTGATACAATCCCATTGGACGATTATTTAGGAGTATGATGGAAAGCTAAAAGCGGTTTGACTGGTGCGGTTTCAGTGCTACTGTGTCACGTGCGCGTGACGCGAAAGGAAATTAAAGAACGACTTCACTCCTTGGTGATTTTGGAGCAGCCAGTTTTTCCGCCGATGTCCCTTCATGCGTAAAGTAGCGTGGAGGAACCGCGCAATTCTGATAGAACGGCTCGAAGGTATCCGCCGCTCAATTAAAAAGCCACTTAGAGAAATCACTTGGTCGGCCGAACATGTAGCCCTCATGCCTCCCGGGAAATTCCCTTTCCACAATAGCGAAGGCGATTTAATATTGTAATTATGAGAACAGAGTTTCCGAACGATTTCCGCAAATGGAAACCTGATTTACTTTTCATGAAATTAAGAAATTGCTGACGGTGGTGAAAAAATCAGACTCATCCCATTATCTTCCTCTGTGAAAGGAAATCGATCAAAATTCATGGATTTTCCGAGCCTATGATTATCCAAACAGATATGTAAATGTTAAAATTGGCCATAGGAAATAAGGTGTTCTGGATCTGGTATCAAACCACGGACCTTTGTCTTCACAGGTCAAGCGCAGTCCACCTTGCTAACCAACGTCAGCAACGTTCAATACGCTTGCCGTGAATAACGACAAAATAAAATCTTACTGTTTAATAAGTGCTGGTGATGAAGATGATATTACATAATACAAATGCACAAATCAATATTAACACTTTATTATTTTAATTTCCATTCGTATTGGGCGCAATAACAACCAACCACTTAGGTTACCGCAGTAAATACTTGGAAGTAGTGAACAAAAATAAATCTCATTCAATGATCACACTAACCTACTTTGAATGCTCATGAGTGGCTAATATGGCCCTAATAAATATCAAGTGATTAAATCTTGGGGACCATTCAATATTCATTGCATGGGAGCTAAACAATGGGTCATGATAATGAGTAGTGATTTACCTAATAAGACATGATGATTTACAATTCAATGACGTTCACGATACAAGGTGTGTGTTTCAAATACTAAATTGATATCATGTTCGAATATTCTGAAAAGGGAGCTCATTTTTCTAATTATCCTGAAATTATACAAAAATCTAATTGCTGTAAAAATGCTTACCAGCCTTACTAAACATATATGTGTTGAAAATAGATTAGCAAACTACATACGAAATAACATTACCACTAAGAAACAGTATCGTAAAATTATTTTACTAATTGTTACCTGGCTACTAATATCCAGAAAATTCGACCAGAAAACGGAAATTAATCATTTAAAAAACCTCATACGAAAAACCACTGGAGGACCCATAATTTTGGTCACATGACGCATTCGTCAGGCCAATTCACCAATGGCATGGAATCCAAATCGTCCCCCCTCTCATTGATAATTCTCTCACGACCCCGTGCTCTGCAGCCCTGACCCTCCAACTGTCCCCGTCTTTCACCTTCAACCTCCTGTCCTCGCCAAGCCCCCCTTCCCTTGCTCCTTCCCCTCCCACCTCCCGTCCTCCCCCTCCTCTCTCACACGACACCCGCAGCCAACCACCACCACATGGCATTCCCTCGCCCACCGCCACCAACACAGCATCTCCACTCCTCTTTGATCACTTACCTCACTCTCTTTCCCGTCTCAGGCCGATGCTTTGTCTTTTTCTTTCCTCGCTCCTTCACTTCCTCGTCTCCAGCGGTGAGTCTCGGACCGTCGGCAGCCTGCCACAGAATCACGCACTCTTACGAAAATCCGCTCTCCTCCCCGCGCCGGTTCCTCTCTTTCTCTCTCCCTCCCTCACTTTCTTGCACTTTCACGGCTATCCTACCCGATGGTGCCCATGCCCAAAGACCATTGGACTTGGCCGAGCCGTTGCTGGGACCTCCAACACACTTTGGAAGAGGACCCTCCTCAAAATAGCAGCCCTCTGGATGTTTTTGCTGAATATCGCCCGTTGAAGTCTCCGGTCAGTTAGTTGCACCCACCAGATGAATTCTTTGAGTAAAAAGCTCTTCCACCACTCTGTTGAAATCCTCTAACTTCTGAAATTTACGTTCAGAGGTACCTGCAGTTTGGTAGCAACCGTTTCGACAGATCGGACGATGCCGAGTAAAAAAATAAGATTGCACTCTACTCGACAGCGGTGCTAGTCAACTCCTGGAAAATTGCCGAATAAGAGGGTTTCCTAAGACACGATTTTCTCTCGTTGGTTGTTGGACCGAATCGAGTTTCTATGCGGACGATATTCCGAATGGAGACACTTTTGACTCGTCCGCCGCCACTGCTTAATGCCTCCCTTCTCGAAGCGGAGGTCCGCGAGACTGAGTAGCCGGACTCTTCCAGCAGAGGGAGGTGATGGTGAAAAAAACGTCTTCGAAATGGACTCGAATGCTCTCTGAGGTGGTGGGGAGTCGCAGATGGGCGGGAATTTCTCTCTTCCGATTCGAGTTTTGGTCTCGACCGCGGAAGGACTGCCCTATTTCTGCGCCCGCAGGCGAAGGCGAGTCTTTCTCTGGAGCGAAATGAGGAGCAAGAGAGAGAGGTCGAAAGTAAATGTTTCTCTTTAAAATATGTTTATCAAGGGAAGCTAGGGAAGGGGATGAAACGGGGTGTTCCCGTGAGGAAGGGGCTATCTTCGGTCGTGGGAAGGGAACCTCCACCGTAGTTCTGTCGCCGACGGTGGGTGGATTGCTGGTGGTGAGGATGTCCCAAGTCGAAGCGGCAAAACAGTGGTTCGGTCGAGTCGGCTTCTCATGCGGGGCTTCCGACTCTCAGTGCCACTCTCTCCAGAAAGGGCATCCGCGGCGGGAGATCGGGGGCGCACCGAATAGGCGAACCGGGGAAAGTGAGCCAGCAGTGAGGACGGGAGGGGGCGGCGGGCTGAGGGAATGGGTGAGAGGGAGGAGGGGGGGGTGGGTTCTTTAGTTGGAGAGCCACAGGGATAGTGAGAGTAGATGGTAGGAGTTGTGTTGGCGGCGGAAGGTGTTAGGCAGGAAGATGCGGGGAACGGCGAGGTTTAGTATGCGGGAGGAAGCGAATTGGGTGGAGGCCCGCCTTGCAACTTGAATTCTCCCGAGAGCTTCCACGAAGAATCGCCGAGACAGCACCCCGTCGAGTGAGCCCAAATCGTGCCACGTCCCGGCTGCGTTCCATGTCGCTCCGCTGTCGTCAATAAAGAAGAGGAATCCAGCAAACCACCTCTACGTGGGGATTCCTGAAGGCTTGCTGCTTGCCGCTACTTCTGGAATGGAAAGAGTGTAAGGGAATGAGAATTTTGGACGCGAAACAGTAGACAGGAATAGCGTAACGAATGAATTTCCTTCCAGTTATTCTTTAAATAAACTGTTTTGAAAATGCAAACGAAAGTCGTAACACTCATTCCAACAAAATAAAAGTAAAGTCCTATTATAGTAAGTGACTTTACATTGCCTCATAACCTATATTTTTTGTATATGCACTGGTAAATCTCAAATTTGATGAGGCACAAATTTCAAGGAAAATTATGAACGTGTGGAGGAGAAAACGGGTTATTTGTACAAAAAATACGTGTAGCAGAGGGAATTTTCGTCGGTGCGTATAAGGACAAGTAATCGCTGAGCAGCGAACGCTATGGATACAAATATGAAATATGTATTTATATATGGAGGGCGTGAAAATTTGAAGCACGAAATACAAAAATTGGCTAATGCACAAAAAGTGTGTGGAATTCACGTAATCTTTTACCTCTTTTTATCAATTCTGACTAATGAAAATATACACCATTAATCACGGGTAGAACTTTAAAATTTTCCTCTGTCAATGGAGAGTCACCATAACATCATCTGCCGCAAACAACATATCGTCACATTCAATACTGAGGCAACAGAATGATACTGAGTCAATAAAGTGAAAAAATTAAAAATTACACAATTTATTGACGCATGGAAAGTTGCGTAAAATTAAGTCGTCCGCAAGGATCGTGGTGGGCGTTGGTATCGTATACCCACTCTTTAAATTAAGAACAGGTCAGAGTGAAAACCAATTCAGGTCCCAGAGTATAACGTGGGCGTGTGCCAGAGTCAACGAGGGCTGTCAAATATGTCCCGCAATGAAAGTGACCGATAGCATCAAAACGCTTGAAATTTTTCCGCGCCGATTGGGAGGGCAGGGCAGTAGGTGATTAGGATTGCGTGAAGAGAGGAAGGAATCTCGCTGATGTGAGAGGGAATAGTGCCAGGAACCAGCAGTTCGGAAATTGTAACTTGCTGTCGGGAAGATATATAGAGGAGTAATTGTTCCTTAATCTTTTTATTACGTATTGAACACCAAAATATGAACTTCTAAATCGATAATTTCCAAAAATGTCATTGCAGTCATCAGTGATAAATAAATTCCATAATACCTTAATATTTGATGCAGAAAATATTTGATGCAAAATTTTGAGAGAGAGAATAGTTACATTCATTCATCTACTCTATTTCCTCTGCCACACACCCACGAGCTGCCTAGCAAGATATAGTTATATATTTTTACGCTTTTTTCCGAGATACAATATCTGAAAATAATGGAAAAATTTCAGGATTCACTTAAATGTTTCAAGTAAAAATTGTTGTTTATTTAGCTTGAATTAATTATATTTAAAATAAAACGATGCATGTCAAATATTATAACATAAGGAAATTATGTGTAATAAAGTCAAATTTTATTTGGACCCTATCATTAAGAAATCGTTCAGCTGTAAGGTATTTATATGTGTTTGCAGTAACCTTGCCAGTTTTCATAAGAAAAATCACTCATTGCAATGGATTTTGCACCTCACGAACTTCCTTTTTCCCAAGGAATCACGACATACTCTCAATTGCATCGAACACTACCACATAAACACGTTTATAAGTGTCATGGCCGGCTGTCTTCCGATTTTACTATCGATTTGTCCCAGATTGTGAGAGAGAGAGCCACTTGTACGATAATAATCATATGATTTTGCAGTTTACACCGAACATACACAAATTATCGAGCCTTTGAAATAGCTCGCGTTTGATACTTTTCTCTTCTCTAAGTTCCCGTAACGGTTGAGTGAGCAGTTGATTCAAAGTATCAACCGAGATTAGAGTCCCCACCATTTCAAAATAGTTGCACCGGTGAGACATGATGCAATATATATCGTAGAAGCATAAAACATTAATTACATGCGTGAAAGTAAAATTTCTCTCGGCAATTTTCATTTCAACTATAAGACCACATTGACCATGAGTGCTAACTTGATTAGCCCGAGCTATTGAGGGGAGTTCATAGCAATTGATACAACAGTCGTTGCTCAACGCCACTACCTTGGGCGGGGCTCGAGCACATATACCTTGACTCAGCTGCTTGAGTGCATTGTCCTCTTCCGTTAACGCGGCCGACCTGCGATACAGGATGATGATTAGGATTGTAGAATACGGCAAGGTGATCGGAAGAATCGTCCGGGGCAAATTCTTTCAATCCTTATACATTCTACACCTCACTTGACATAAATATATGTAGTTACAATGATGCACAATTGGTTTATAGCGTTTTATGAGTTATCTGTGGAATAGTAATAGGTGTGGACACAACTGAATAGTGGCACTGGAGTTGAGGACGTTGCTGGAAAAATGTTGAATAAGTAAATAGTGACTGGAACAAAGGAAGTATTCATTAGCAGGGGGAAATATGAAGAATGCGGAGAACAGGAAGAAGGAGATTAAGTTTTTTAGATGGAGTGGATATGCGGAGCGCGAGAAGGATATCATGTGAAGCATTGATGTACCAAGGATCAAAGAAAAATTAATCTATACATATATTAATTTTTTATCGTGTCAGTCCGTCATTCTGTATCCGTTTTTTTTCGTTCTTTCCCAATTTTTGAGCTAAAAGAGTGAGGTTTGGTGCATTGAGTGTGGATTCTCTGCCTGTATGATTTGGTAGTAGTTTTCGATTTTTAGCAGTTACTGGTGCAGAGAAAAATGCAAAAGAAAAATTGGTGTTTTGCCTATCTCTTAACATGGGAATCCCGTTGCTATGCAAATTTTTTTACGTTGCTAAGTAAATGTGTTTACGTTTTTGGTAAAGGGATAAAAATTGGATTGAAGAAGTTGAAGAAAGTGGAATTAGTTTCATCAATCAATTTTGTAACCATGATAGTAAAAAATTAACGTTTTCGATGTGCAGATAGTGAAATAAAACTAAAGATCTTGTGTATGAAATGTGAATTTCAAAGCTAAGCGTTTTGAAGTACTTTTCTAATTGTTGAAAGAAGGTTATAAAACGTTTATTATGTATTAATGTTTGTTTCTAAATCAGCAGGTTAATTCGAAAATACACCCACCATTTTAAAATTATCAATGCCTGTCCTACACACAAACAATTCCGTTTTTTATTACTTTAAAATAAAAAATTCACTTATATCTCCACCTAAAACATAGATATAATTATCTTAAGGTCCTGTGGCTCTCTCGATGTGATAGAAGGCGGAATTTTGCCTTCATCTTTGCAGCAATGACTAACCGATCGTCCCGTCGTCGACAACGTCGGAAACGACTAGCCAATCGTCGGAGTGACGGCATTTCATAAATGGTACTCTCCTCAGTCTACTACAGTGAGCATTGCATAGAGGAATGAAAAATATGAGTTTTTTACTCCAAAATGTATACTTATGTATCACAAACTAATACAAAATTGTTTTCAGTTTTGGGAAACATATATACACCCACATTTCCCACTGCTTCCACTTGAGTAGTGCAAAAATAAAGTAAAAACACAAAGTTCACCTCAAAAGCCCACCAGATAGAGACTGCCTGCAAAGTAGATGCAGAAATCAATGCAAAGCAGGCAGCAGGTCTGCTAGTAGTGATTTACTCCGTCTAATTCTAATTTCGTCCGTCCTCTCAGCAATCATTCTCAGTTAGTCACCTTAACTTAGCACTTCTAATTCGGTGTCTATATTTCCACGAGGGCTATCACCCATGAGAAGAGTTTTGTAATGGACCAGGAATAGTCAGAGAGTGAACGTCTTATTTTTCATTTACATACATAGTGAATTATATTATATTGAGAATATAATATAATATTACTATAATACATACAGTCAGGAGGGAGTTTTTCAGTTATAAAATCAATTAAACATGTATTTAAACACATGTGAAATAAAAATTACTCCTATGTAGAGAGTGTACTGATTGAATCCAAGGAGGCACGTAGATTGACTTTCTTACTAATCTATTACGAGATTTCTACCCTTTTTACACTCGCGACAAGTTTGTTTCTGATTAAAGGTTTCAAGTGGATCTTATGATAAGGTTAATGAAATTGTATGATATTTCATTTTTTATTTGACCCTCAGAAAAATTTCTTTCCCAACACTATTCGTCAATGATGAATCGGTGTCCCAAAAAGTCTATTGTTTCACGCTTTATTTGATCAATAACATTCCCTTTGTGTTCAAAAAATTCACTCTCACAGCGAGCTTTCGGACAACTACCATCAAACATTTAAAACTGCTCTCTCTTGCACGAAGGAATATCGTGTTGGCTTCGGAGGAGGCGAGCGTGCACTTAAGACGTCGAAAGGCTGGAACAATGCACCTCGGCGCCGTGCCACCTTAAAAATGTATTCACCTTCGTGGATCATGGTAGATTTTAATCGAGGTCCACGTTCTGAAGCAGGAAAGACATGGGGAGAGTTGGCTGAATGTATAAAAGAGAAAAGTGTCTGGTGGAAAGGAAGAAAGGGTGAATTTCCTAAAAAAAAAGGTTTTAGATTAATTGCAGCTTCTAAGCACATTTTCAAGGGCTACACTGGAAAATATTTCCGTAGAACCGGAAAATAATATGTGTTCTATCTGTGTGCGTGACTACAGGCTCATCTTTGCCATTAACATAGTTAACTGTTGGAAATACAAGGAATGCCCATCATGCAATCCATCACTACTATGGTCTTTTAATAACGTGAATTGCTGCGAGGAAACAATATTGAGGTGGGAAGTATAGGGGGGAATTGAAATTATTGTGGAGGGAATGTAATTTCAAAGAATCACCGAATTAAGACACAAAAATGGGACGTAACCAATCTCTTGTTTGCTGCAGATTTTGAGATCGTGTTCAATGGATAGATAATATGCTGACGAAATGATGGTTTCCTTTTGAAAAAAGCCGAAATTACATGATTATTTAATAGACAAAGTATGATATAATAGTTTGCTTTCAAAAGCGGAAAATATACACTAACCTTTGCTGGCATATCAGTAAAGACTGCGTACGTCTAAATTACAGCTTATACTGTGATCCATAAGTATGAACGCGATGAGTTGAGTTATACAATTAAATCAAATCCAACACTACAAAAGATAATTTTAGATGGCATATCACCCGAGTTATAGAATGTAAATATTGAGTTTCAGTGAGAAATACGGTTGATTATGTCAATTTCCTTAAGTTAAATATTATATTTTAGGAAAATAAAGGGATTACATGATTAATAAAACAATTAATACGCACTAAAATAAATGCTCAGAACAAAACATTACAAATATATTTTTGCATTTTTTCTATTTAACTTTCCACTAAAATTTCATTTTGAAATTGAACATTGTTACTCATAAGTAACCATCACTAAGATGTGATCTGGGAAAATCACTAAAGCAAATATCCCACTGTGTACTTCAACATGGACTAAAGAATTGGAAAATAGGATTTAAGAGAGAGAAAGAATTTGGAAAGCGTCTTCGACAAAGGAAACCCGAAAACGAAGAGATAAGCGTATGTAATGATGAATAAGAAATACGATGGGGATTACGAGTTTAAAAATGGATTTATTATTATAATGAGGAATATTTTAAGCATTATGATATTAGAGAACTGGAAGAAGCAGAAGATGGATGTGGCAGGAGGTTTTTTTTAAATAATTTGTTGATGGAGAATAAAGATTTGAGAGACCTCAGTCAAGTGCATCCGCAAAAGTTTGAACCAAAGAACATGAGGAGAAATGGTAAAGCGGGCCATTGTGGAGGCTACTAATTGATCTCATCATCGGAACGTGCGAGAGTCTTTCATTACCTCGTACCTTCGATATAAACGTTTTGTTTTTGGCTCTCTCCGTACAGGGTAGTATATAAGAAGACTCAATCCGGCACGCACCTCTCACGTACACAAATCATCTCGAAAGCGACGACGAAAATTTCGACCCCGCACAGCGCACTCGTCGAGGTGAAATTTCGACTGGGCGTCGGTGAAGAAAAGAAGGACCCATCGCCAGATTGCTTGGGAGGGGAGGGGCGCTGTCTAGGGGTGGGTGGGGGGGAAGTGAAGGGGGGAGGACGGACAGGAGGAGGAGGAGTAGGTGAGAGGGGGCGGTGCGTTAAAATGCGACAGGTGTCGTCCTTGGGCTGCTCGGGTCAAAGGAAATCGAGGCTGTCTATGCTTTTTGAATTGGCGGGCCGAGTGGGTGTGAGGAGAGAAAGGGCTTTTTTTCAGATGCAGGCGTGAGATGAGGTTGTGTGTGGCGCGCGGAGTCTTGATGGGAGGGGAAGCGTTTTGATATTGTACGCGCCCCGGAAAGAAAGAAAGGGAGGAAGGACTAAAACGGGGAGGAAGTGAACGTTGGCGGCGAGCGGTGCGTTATCATATTTTTTTTCGGGAGTAATTGAGCAGAACGATCAGAATAGCAATTAAAGTCAACAATTTATTCTTAAGGAAAAGGAACGGTAGGGAACGGAGACAAGAGAATCCCTTTGCAAAGCACTTACCGGCAGTCCCAAAAACCTCTGATGATAAGAAAGAGAGTGGTGGTTTCTGGGAGAGTGGAAGCATTTCTCGGAAAGTACACATTCTGCGATGGATGTTAGTCGCACGACCTTGGGAGTCATGACCCGGAAATTCTCCCCGAGTCGAAAAGAAGTAGGTCCCCCGACCCCTCTCTTCAAACTTTGCCTTTGAAAATCTGTTACGCCTTTTTTTTCTCCTTCCCGAGTGTGCTTGCGAGTTTGTTGTTATGGTAGAAGAATTAGGTACTCCAGCAGCTGAGGTTATATGGCACTCTCTGGCCTATATGTAAGCTTTATGACCATAATATTCCACAGTGCAATTTCAATCCTTTCGTGTGTGCAAGCAAAGACTGGCATATTATAGGATTACAATTTTAAGAATTGTTTACCGCAATACGTAAAAAAAAACAAACGACTATGGCGCAAAGGACCGAATAAAATCAAAGTCCGAAGCATTGACGTGGTGGAAGGTTGCCATGATGTCTATTAATAAGAACTCTTAAAGAACTCTTAGTCACTTCCGTCACAAATTCTGTGGAAGTGACTAAGAGTTCTTATTAATAGATATCAAAGGACCGAGGTGCATAGGTAAGGTGCAGCTGAGGATGCTGTGGGTCGAAAAACATGCATAGTCACATCGTGGCCTGTCCTCTGAACTCTGAAGCGTATATGTCTCATCAAACCAATCCTAAGATCTTAACCGCATATAAATAGAAAATGTCCTGTGTGCTTAAGTCAAACCGCTCGACTCCCAAATCAATCAGTTCCTCCTATTTCAATGTGCGTTCATCGAAAAGAGGGCAATCCTGAGACTGAACAGAATTCCTGGCCAAGTAATCTCGGCCGGTTTGGTCCTCGTTTTCAAAGTTTTCGCGCAATATTTATGGTACTCTGAATTTTATGGAGAAGAGAGGGAAATTTTCGAGACACCGATTACTGAGGGTCTTTACTATTTTTGGCCACAACAGCCTTCGTGGCTGCTTAGTTGCCCAATATTATTTTCCGAAATAATTTCCCAAAAATATTCATTATTAGTGCATTTGAAACAGATACTAGCTAAATTGTTGGAATGGAGTAAAAAGGTTAACATTTTGGAGATGTTGGCATAATTCAACACATTTCTGAATACGTAAGTATACTTGGAAACAACGATGGAAAAATTCTAATACCTTTTATTTATTATTTTCTATCGTAACCAGTATTAAAATAGCATTCCATGCCTAAAATTATTAATATTGTAATCTGCTTTGATCATCAATTTCAAGACTAGGCTTTGGCTGGAAATAAAATTCTCAAGCCATATTTCAGGTGGTAAAATTCCTGTTTTTATAGATTAATTCTACTTGTTTTGAGAAATTCATTTTAAAGTACAAAATCAAGTTAATCTCGTCATGTGAGCGTTTAAAGTTGAGTTTTTTTATTTAAATTTCTTTTAACAAGGTTACATTCACCAAAAATGGTCTCCACTAGAGACTTAGATGCGCTGATTAAAAATTCATTGGAAAAGTATCCATTTCCTTTGAAAGTGTTCATTTATCAAAATCAGAAAATCTTCGAGAGGCAAAAAACAAATAGAAAAAAAATCAGTCGCAAAGAAAGAAAATTATTGATTTTGATAGAATATCTTCCTCCAGATTTATACATGTGCCAAACTTCATCTGGATAGTAAGAATGTAGCTAAAAAAAAATTCTATTCGGTTTCTGAAAGAAGGGCATCCGCTAAGGCTTTTTTTTTCCAATTTCTCACATTTATTCTTTCGTTTCAGTTTAGAGATGGACCAACAAATTTGCGTATTTTTTCTCCTTTCCACTTATGTCAAGGCCTGAGACCTAACTACCTCACGTCTCGACTCCCATGGGAAATTTTGTTTTCATGTTTTACTTGTTTTATTAGTACGCCCAACATGTACTACAAATAAAATGAACATTTTATTGGTATATTCAATTGATCGTGGGAGGTATGGTAAAAAATAATTAATTCATGAAATCACCTGAGGTACTATGCGGAGAAAGTTGGAAGATTTTTTTCTTCCCAAATGTTTCCGAATATCAATCGCAATTTCGAAATCAAAAACACCCAACATTTTTCTCGCCCTATTTAATCACGGCCATCAAATTAAAAATTACCGTAAGCTTCAAGAGTATGGCATTCTACTTACATTAGTTACGGTTGTGGGACCAGGATAGCACATATTAATTATTATGATTATTAGAGGTTAAGTAAATAAAAAGATATCAAGTTTTCTGTTTATGATGACGCATAGCAAAAGCATCGTGCACCGACGCATCTTATGTTCCCTAATTTTGTCAATGTTTTTACGAGGGTAAATTCATCACGCTATTTAAATACCATAGTGTTAATATTTCCTACACCCATTTTCACATTTTCACCTAAAGGATTCGTAGCAGCTGAGGGGAACAAGAACCAATACAACCAGATGCAATACACATACTGGTGATTCAGGAGGTACAATGTGGTATACCCATGCTGAGAAAGTTGGACCGCTTTAGCTTTTAATGAAATACTTTGTTCTGGTGTACACTGGTGATCACGTATTCAGTATGCTCAGACTTACTTTCCAATAGCTCGATTACGCTTTTAAAAAGTTTGTCCTCATGCGAAAGTGAGGTGAAGAGCCATGAGCAATCCTCATGATCAGTTGAGGGATCCGATAAATTCTAAAAGGAATGAATTTTCACTCCGGGATGTGTTGGAACCGTAAACACCAGAACCTGGGTAAAAACGGGAAAATCGGCGATGCTAATGAAATAAGGCTAGGCTTCTTTTTAAGTACCTTTCTCAACATAAAGTGGCTATAAGCTTTGAGTGGCTTTGGAGGTGAATGCCCGTGACTGGTACGCATTAACCACAGAGTTATCCTTAACCTGTTAGGACTTTCACATTGAAAACGAGTAATAAACAAAATATTTTACAATTTCTTGAGGGGCTATTTTCACTTTTTTGGTTTAATCATAAATTTGAGAGGAGAACCGGATTTACATCATTTAAAAGATGTAACACATGGACTAGGATATATGGAATGCAGTCTTAGTTAATAATGACCGTCAAATGGGCATAACGAGCAACTAATCAAGCAGATAGGAGAAGAGAGAAAAAAAAAGTCTCTGGTAAATTTTAAAACGAAGTCGAAAAACCTAATCAGAAACATCTTGAGGCACACTTAATTCAGTCGTGAATGGCGAAGGACGACATTGGACGACATATAGAATATGCTGCGGAATATACGAAAAGGATTAGTTTTTCTGGTATGACAAGGTTAGCTAATCAAATAATCAGGTGGAGAATCTGTTAAACCAATCTCATTGTCAGTAATGACGATAAGAGAGTATTTATAGCTTTTTAGTAGCAAATATAACAATAGTTTCAAAACTGTTCTTCTTAAAACTGTAATCATGCTATTATGCGAACACGCGATAAAGCATCGTATAAAACTGCTCATGGCTGTTAGAAGAATATCACTATTGGTAGTACTACTCTTAGGTGTGGGATCTAATGTGCTCCAACTACTTAGGTAATAAGGCAACGTCCAAGGACGAGAGACTCCGTTAGGGTCAGGCCTGCGCGTGGTCGACTCGATTGATTTCCTCACGGTAAATTTGAACCTTATGTATAGACAAGGAGGATGATTAAGAAAGCCTCTTTGACTTAGGAGAGTGGAAAATAGATAGGAGACCTTTTCCCTGACATTTAGACAACGATCAAGAGTGGACGGAATGAGTTACTAAGGAACAACGCATAACAAGGTAAGGGAAAAAAGAAAGTCATTAGAGTCTAGTTTTATAGGTAGATTATATTGATATGGTATATTGTATATGGTGATGATACAAGCATGAAATTTGGAAGACTTTGCAGTGTTCCACAATTTTGTTTTTACTAACTATACACTATACCTAATCTTGATAATGACGCGAGGTCGTCGAAACCGGTTGAGGTTAATAAAAACAAGTGTGGAAAAGTACAGTCTTTCAAATTTCAAGATGAAATTGTTCCAAAAAGTGAGCTCGTCGACTATTGATTTCATGATGATATAAGAGCTGATGATGAGTAAACAATAAAACAAGGAGAGAATTTTAATTCTCGAATTGATGATGGGCAATAAGAAGTATGCCAACCTGGGGAATAGAATATTAACACTCAACAACTTGGTAATAATTATTAAGGCCTCTTGGATATTATGTACCTGACAGAATGCATTGAGTTATAATACCAGGTATGATAAATTTGTATAAACTGCAATATTAAACTAATTGATCAAATATATAAATGTAAACAAAGTGTATTTCAAGGTTATCGTATGGCTACCGTTCACAAATTCAAAAGTTTCCAGTGCATTACCCAAGCGTGGTATTAACCAATCCCTTCATGTCTCAAACATCAATTCATTCAGTAGATACAAAAGTTCTTAAACCTTGACATTAACGCGAATGAATATCTTCATTGTAAATCATATGAATAAGTGATTGTAATCGAATTAGCAGCGCCAGTCGTTCATCGCACAGGCGCATGCGCGGAATATCATGGAATGCGAACCTTGATCACCGGAACGCACGGGAGGGAGCCGACCGTCTTTGCTCGAGCCTTCTTCGGATACACTCACCGACGCAAATCGATCGCGGGATTCCCGATGGAGCCGAGCAGGATGCGCCGCGGAGTGACCGTATGGAAGGAAAGAGGCGTGATGCGCACCGAGGAAGATGGGTCCCCCAAGGCCCCCTACGCGCACCTCCCCGGAGTAGCATATCCTCTCTCTCAATAGGCATCCTCCCGCGATTATAATTGTAAATTCTGGAACCAACGGCGAGAACCCGTCCTCCTCGTCCTTGATTCGCCCAAGTGAGAGTTAAAAGGAGGTGAGCAATGAGGAGGGAAGTGAAGAAGCGTCCGTCCGTTGCGTCACCTTGCGTGGAGCTCCGCAGTGGGGGGAGCGCGTTCGATGCCGCGGAGAGGATGGGGATGACTGGAAAACAGAAAGACCCAGAGGATGATTTCCTGATAGATGCTTCGCGCCATCCGGGCAGGACGAAGGCCCTTCTCGCAACGCGAACGTGTCTAAGCTGTCCCCTCCCTCCTCGGGAGAAATCCATCGATGGTGCGAAAAAATATACTGAAAGCATTATAATTGGCTGACCCTACGGAATTACGTATCCTTCAACGTCCATGATATCCACAGTTGAAGAAAATCGTATAGAGTATCTCCTTTATACTACTACGCCACTCATCTGATAGCAAGCATTGGAAAATATAAGTAATTCTATAAATTTAAAATAAATACGAGTTTTCCTATAAGAAATAGGTGATGAAAAGTTTAGAAAATAGGGAATGTTTATATTAATTGCTCAGCATAACGATAGTAATAACAAGCCTTCATTTTCTGATGAAAACGGGACCAATTCAACTGCTTCATGAGACAAATGAGGACTTTTTCTGAGTTCCTAAGTGGATGGTGAACAAAAACCTCGTATGATATGATACTTTATGAATCTATGGAGCTTCATTTTCTCCCTTTGAATCATTTACTTTATGGCTTCATAATAAGCATCTAATTCATAGTGCTGATCAACATCCATTTCCGTGTTCTATCACCAAGAATGTAAAAAATGTTGACGCCAACAAATTTATCAAAATGCCTCTTTAATGGACACAAATCTTGAAATATAAATGATTGTTTTTGAATACATCTTTATAAATCATTTCGCAAAGAGTAAATCGTACTTTAAAAAATGGCCTTTTTTAAGGAGATATAGTCAAATATATAGTCAAATAAGGAGATATAGGGCAAATATAGTCATTCCATTAATATTTTCGCTTAATTTGTCGAGAATCTCCGAACACCAAATTTGGCTGTGTGTCCATCTTGCGATAAAAAGCAATCTGGAGGACAGATTATAGAGTTCAAGGTATAACACCATAAACTTAATTGGCGAAATTGCAACTTGAAACAACCTGCCTTGGTGAATGAGACAACCCGTCCCTTGTAGAACAAAACTCTTGACATAGCTTATAAGGCGTTTTGTATCTGGAAAGGTAGTGACCTGATTCCTTAACTTCTGATAAAAATTGAATATTGGGAAATCCCTAGCATTTGGAACCGATTGAATCCACTATGGTTAAAATAGGGTGAAGTTCATCACCAGCATCCTAGCTGCGTGTTGATTGTGTCACTACAACTGCCATTCGCAGTATAATACCCTCACTTTCTCTTTTGAGACGTCTTTTGATGTAATACATAGGTAACTGTTGGAAGCTCTCACATTCCCATACGGCAGCTGCATAAATACTATTGACTCCTACAAGGTTGAATTCCATACGTAAATAATTACCATCCGTGACTATTAAACACTCTTACTCCTCCAAGGGACTGAGGTCGGATCAGCTCTTCTATTAATGATGAGAGAATGCAACTACCCAGGACGCGGGAACAAAAACAATTATTATATTCCTTGGTAAACATTTCCACAGAGCAAAACGATAGGTTTTTTCGTTCTTCCGCATTACGCAAAGGGTAAAATGGGTATGTCATTAAATTAAGCTGTCATACTTGAAATATTTCTTCAAAATGTTTATGACAACCCAAACAATAATAAAAGAACAGCGCATTAATTTTATATACCATGATCAGTGGAATAGTAGGTACTACTTCACTATCATCATTGTTTTTCAATATTAACATTAGTTCACTGCAAACCGCCATTCCTCCCCGTTTCTTGCTAGCTCGATTACTTCCTGGCACTTTTATTTCTAAATCCCTCTTTATTCCTGCCCTATGGCCACTTAAGACAATTAGTATTTCAGGGGTAAGGTGGATGAGTGGAGAGAAACCCGGCGTCGGCATTGACATACTCTCAAAGAACGGCGCCAGGGGACCCTCAGCTTAACGGAGTAGTGTAATCGAAGTGCTCTCCATTCAGTATTCGCCGGTTTGCCGATGAAAAATACCTCCTACTGCTGGGATTCGAACCCCGGACCCTGGGATTGGTTGCTAAAGATAGAGGATAGATTCTGACCACCACACCAATCCCCCTATTTTCTGAAGGATAACTAAGTGCAGCAAAACATTACCATATTCGTTCATCGTATGAATATCGATATGTCAATATTACGAAGATATTCGAAATTCAGAATCGCACAGCCAGGAATCTTTACGCGCTCACTGTGGGAGTTGTGTCTTTCTTTTTGCTGCGCATGGGACGAATCGTAGGTCGGACTGTGAGAGAAAATCTCCGAACGGAATCATCCAGATGCACGCGACGCCACGTTGTAAGTACGGGTGCCGTCACGCGATCGCCGGGCAGGTCACTAAAAGTTTACTTTCATTATCATCAGCATTTCAGTCCTAGGATTGGTTTACTACAGCCCTCCATTCTGCCTGCCCTATTCAGTGTCAGTTCCTTCATCCCCTGATAGGCTTTATCTTTCACGTCCTTTATTTGCCCTATATACTTGTCCATTGGTCTTCCTCGCTGAACCGTCCCTTCAATTTTCCTTCTATTATATTTTTAACTGACCTATTACGTCTCAAATTATGTCCAATCCATCTGGTTTTTCTTAGCTGTAAGGCTCTCCATATTGTCCTTTCTTCATCTGCTTTTCTGTACACCTCTTCGTTCCTCACTTTATCTGTTCTTTTAATCTTCAGCATTCTCCTCCAGCACCATGTTTCGAAGGCTTCATTTCTTTGCTGGTCTGGTTTCCCGATGTTCCATGTCTCTGATCCATAGAGTGCCACGCTCCATACAAATGTTCTGATTACAAAAGTGCTTCCTTGCTTGCAGCCGCAGGTTCTTTGAGCATTTACTCTGTCGGACACATTTTCCCCTTAATGCCTACGCCTTCCCTTAAGGAGAGATTCCAGATTCAAGGGACGTAACCTCACCCTTGGAGAGGTGGGTCGACCGAGCGGGTCGAGGATATTTCACCTGGTCCCCTGCGAGCCATGTCACCTTCGTCCGCCGAGAAGCTTTGGACGTATCCACACACACACACGCACGCACATAGATGGTTATTAGAGATAATAAAATAAAAAAAGTTACGAATGCCACACAAAGAAGTCAAGGCGACGCTCATAACCTTTGCCGAGACTCCAATCCATCTTCCTCCACTCCTCTCATTCTTCCTCCGCGCTTGGATCCTTTCGTCACGGCCGAGGTCGGTGGCGTCGTCATCTTTTCGAGTGCCGCGGCGAGGTTTCAGTTGTTCCGCCGGCATTGACACGACACGGGAACATTACGTCTTTGCCTCGGATTGTCCCGATGCTCCACACTTCTCGCCCGTCCCTCAACTCCCTCCACTTGAGGACACCGCTCATCGCACGGGTAGCGGGCGAAGGGCGTGGCATTGTGGACTGCGGGGGGGCCAACACACCTCCAACTCCCAATGGCAAATATGCCAACGGAATCAGGGATGCCGCGCACGCGTGCTTAGATAATTTTTTTTTCTTCTTTATAGAGTGAGTTACGACATTGCCGATCCCGACAGCCCCTTTTTCTTGGGTATGAGGTTGATTCGGTGGTTCTTATCTTTCATCTCTGGGTCCCGGGTTACAGTCTAGGCAATGGTTTGCATTTTTGTGCGGTATAAATCCGTATTTAACTTTGAATTCAATGGGACGTTAAACTATGGACCCATTCGTGTCTTCCATTTTTATTAGGGGTTATGCAGATGCCAGGATTACATCTATTCTTCCTCCACGCACCATAAATACTTCATGCACTCCACAAGCCCATACACTCTACAAATCCAGAATGTTGCAACTTTTTTCAGCTGTCGGTCGCCTTCCAAAGTACTTACCCATTTATCCCACACCCTTGCGCCACCGTAATCGCACCTTATGGAGTTTGGTCTCTAGCCAATCAACTACTCACTTCTGCGCTTGTTAGTGTAAGAAATGTGGTTAGAAACTTCTGAATGGAGGTGTCCAAGCAAACGTATTACTTATTAGAGCTTAGCTAGCGAACCATAAATGCTCGGTTAAATGGCCAGACCTTCATCGATTTCTCTTGTTATGCCATAGATGATATAAAAAAGTACTATAAATAATAAAAGAAATACTGACTACTTCGTCAGTAAAATCAAGGTTATTTGGTCAAAATGATATCGTGTAATGCTCAATAACATAATATGCATAACATCAATGGAGGCAGGCGATACTTGGTGGAATTTATTATTTCCTTAACTTATTTTCCTTAATTTATTATTTCCTTAACATGTTCAGAACATAATATGCTATTGAGAATTGCACGATAATGAATGCGCTACACATATCTTACCTGAACATTAATCCCATTATTAAAAATAAATATATAATGCAGGTGCATATCAAGAAGATACGCATAATGTTAACGCGCTAGCATATTAACTTTTCCTTCGGTATATTAGACCTTGTTAACCCAATGCGGCTGACTGCGCAATGAAATTGGCTTCAATCGCTTTCAGTGCCATTTTATTTCACTGATCCTTTTATCGCCTCATGACTATCTACTAAATGTTATTACTACCTGCAATAGTAATACTACACATCTTATATTCATGAAATGTATCAAAACTTAACCAGTTAAGAATTTTTGAAACAATTTGCGACAACTTAGTTAACAGGAGGACAAAAATCCAAAGGAAGCTGAGAGAAAACGTTGTTTCAAGATTGGCATTTGAGTAGAAAACTCAGATGCATAAATAAATTTAAAAAGCTCTTTTCAAAATAAAAACATTCAAAAGATCAACTCAAGAGCAACGCTCGTCGGAGATCAGTTTGCCCAGACGAGGACACTGCAAGAAATCAAGGCTGATAGGTTCGAATCCCAGTTCTGGCAAGGACGGAATGTCTTCTCGTGATGGGTTTTATTTTCGCAAAGTTTTCATTGCAATATGACCTCAGCCCTCTGGGCCCAAAAAAAAACAATAATTACTTCAGGGTGACATTTAACGGCTTCTGTGAATGCTACCCCAACGCTTTCTCTTCATATTATGAGAGTGATAATCATATTTTTGTCAGGCGTATAACTTTTAATATTTTGTATGCCTAAATATAAGCAGAATAATAATGTGCAATCATTCATCACATAATTAACAACACATTTATTTTTCTCAGTATCCTTGATCGTATAATTCATCGGAATAATAATGCCGGTAAATTGTCAGACCGTAGGCTTTGTTTGACTGGCCCAGGCTCAAGATATGGGATTTGGAGTCACACAGCATGTGTAGGCACACAGCCTGATTATAGCGGCTGATTCATTTATTTCACTGTATGTATATTTCATCCCCTATCAAACATAAATATCGTCACTTTGCAAGGTATCTTAATTGTGTATGCAGTGAAGTGTGCTGAAAACTTACGGAATAAAAATGTCTCCTATATCTTCAAAGTTTTAAATTGTATTTTAACTTTCTACCCGATAGTGAGGTTTCCGTCTGTGTTATATTTCGCTTGAAGCGCGAAAAAAGTATCAAGCCAAATGTGACTGAAAGGCGGAAGCCCCATAATCTGGGAAGTCGTCCAATTTTCCGCATTAAAATGCTGGCGATAATATTGAAGGACATACTTATTTTTACTACACGAGTGATTTCAGCATTCAATTTTAATGAAACAGAATGAATCACAAGACCTTAATCTGAATAAATATAGTAATGAGCATTAACTCTCGAAGCTACCATGACTCCTAACACAGAGGCGAGATATCCGATACGCAAAAGGGTCAATGGAACACGGAGTCATTACTTTTCCTCGCGTTGGGGGGAGCTTGCACGCACCTTTCATTTTCTCCAAACACACCCCCTCAGCTCCAATTTCATCAATCAAAGTTGCGGCAATCACGGTTTCCTCATTCCTTCAAAAAAAGAAACGGTGACGTGTGCCGTATGCTACCTCGGTGAATTCGGCCGGCACGTTTCATAATGGCGCACGATGTTATCGATCGCTCGCATTCTTCTGCCCACACATGCACCCCGTGGGCCGCAAAGGTCATTGCTTTTTCGCCACCAATCTGAGCGGAGGGCGAGACGTTTTCTCAAACGCTGGACCAGAAATGGAGTTAGCAATTCATCTGCCCGACGACGGTGTGGGAGAGCCACGTATCGAGTGCGGAAGAAAGAGGTAGGAGTGGAACAGTTCAACAATACTTGGGCGATGTCGGGCACGCCCTGGTGGTATATTTTTTCTCCGCGACCATTTCACGAACTCGTTTGAGGAGAATTTCTTCCCCCCCAACGACTCTTTCTCATTACCTCTGCCCCCTCCCATTAAGCGACCAAATTTCGTCCATAACATTTCGGTAATGGCGGAGGAATTGCCCAACGCGGGAAAACGGCGGGCGGGAGAGGACCCACCGTAATCTTTTCTGGCGTTCTCCGCGGCCTTTCTCACCGCTTTACTCCGCAGGCGATGGACCGATCCCCGGCCGGATTGGGGGAGCCAACTCGTAATCCCTCCAGGCCTCCCTAACAACCGACCAGCAGGGTGACCAAGGGCGGCGATGTTGATGGCCGCCGGCGACTCTTTTGATGGCGTGGTCCGCTGCGAGGGTGTGGGTGGGGATGACGGGTTTGAGGTGGCGAAGGCCCAGGACCCGTCCGAGGCTTGAAAGGGGTGATAGTGTGGCCATGAAATGTGCCAACTCGACAGATTATCACCCTGAAATGCCACGCTACCCGGGCAATAACATTCGTTTCATGGGATTACCATAAATGGCAAAGCATCATCATCATCGGCGTCCTATCAATAACGATAAGTTCTTGGACGTTAGCGCCTGTTCTATCCCTCTTTTCCATATTGCTATTCCTAACATCTAACACTATTTATTCCCAATGCAACGTTCCTCATTGAATCTTTGTATTTTCTACCTTCCCACACACTTTTCAGGATCCCCATACGTTCCTCTTCCACTCTTTGTCATAAATCTTCCTTTACTCTCATGTTTAATGAGTCCTTTCGGCACTTTCTCCATCTACTTTTCTGAAGCATCTGATTATCTCCCAATTACCTCCTTTCTTCACCTACAACGCCAAGCACTTCTCTATTCCTCTTTCTCTCTATTCATTTAATTCTCTCTATCCTCCAAAACTATTTCTCAATAGTCTCCAAATTAGGAAATTAGGTTTGTTCTTCCTCCTGAAGACCATGTTTCACACCATATAATGCAACATTGCTTACCAATTTAGCTAGTGATCTTTCCTCCACGCCTTTACTTAGATACTACTTCACTTTTTGGTCACTAATTCACTCCTTGTAGAAAAAATTCTTTTGATTGCACAATAATTTTTTAAAGATAATCTTGTGTTATTCAAAAAGTTACCATTTCTGTAAATGTCTCTACCTGCTCTAATTTGTGCCTGTCAGTAACGTAAAATACGTTAATGTTCATCCTATCCATCCTACATACATAAAATCTCATTATATTTGTTTCACTGCAATTAATCTTCATCCCATGCCTCTCACACTGAACCAGTGACGCGGTAAACAATGGCTGCAGTTCCTTCTCTGACTGGCTAATTAAAGCTAAATCGCCGGCAAATCTAATCGAAAGGAAAACCATAAAATATATTTGTGTTCACCATTATTTATTTCAACGTTGAAATTTTTATTCTTCACTAACTTATTTTCTTGAAGGTTTAATTATTTACTGGGTGTAAAACATTGAAGCGGATATGGACGCATTTGGAATTCCGAGGGGTAAAATGTACGTGATTCAGTCTCAATTCAAATATTTCATACTGGAATTCAGCCGGATGTTTACTAGAATGTGTTGGTTTTATAATTTTAAACACAATCATTAACTCACAAAAATTATTTTCATTTTATATAGGAATGACTTAATGACAAGAAAGAAAGAATCACGAATTATTTACGCTACGAAGAGTTCAAGAAAAGTAGAAACGAATCGTGATAGTTACGCGGCTTTCCCTAGTGGAATAATTCATCAACTAAGATATTGGATAGAGGAAGGAAAACTCGAATAACCTTCCCTCTAATGAGAGAGATGGAATCACCACACATCCGTTGCTACTCTTTGACTGCCCGACAATTAAACCAGAAACATGCTGTTCCGTTTCATCCCGAGAGGTCAATGGAGGACAAAACAAGAATGGTAGGGATTACTACTCTTACACACTCTTACATTAAATATTACTCACATTCTGAGTCGGACAATAGAAAATAGAAGAATATTTGTTCGTTTTCATTTCTTTCTACATTTACATTTAGCATAAAATGATTCATTTCCTCTCTTGTGGAACACCAATTCCGCTCAACTTCAGGTATATGGGAACATTCATGATTCAGTTGGGAGGTTGAAAACAAAATCATGCTAATAGTGTAGAAATGAATTAGTTATTTCCATTCGCACTAAAATGACGTGTGGAAAATAAAATTTTTAAACTAAAGAAAAAGAATTGTATATTTCATATTTTCTTCATTACTATTTTTACTCAAATGTTCGGATTTTTCGTAAAAAAGGAAAGGGGCCAGCGAGAAATTATTATTATAATCCGTATGAGAAAAATATTAATAACTCAAAGGAATTTTAGATTTCTGTTTTTAATTCTCTTACACAAATCCTAATAATGTCCATGATAAATATATCCATCTGAATGCGACTGCACAGAATACACAACTGTCGTCCAAAGAATAAATCGCGTTGGTCGTTGCTGTTGGATATTACTATGCTATATTGAGTTGCGTGTTAGTGTTGAAATAAACGTGGCAAGCAGGATGAAAGGAGAACAAAAAGAGAAGCCAGCCAGTAAAATGCTAAGTGACGAAAACGGAAAGTGAGGCAAGCATTTTTCTTCAGCCATATCTGATCGATAACCGATTATATTTTACTATCCGAGAGAAAAACCATATGGAGTGCATGTTAAAAGTCTTGGTTACCTCATGGGATCCCAACCGGGATGATAGTATGAGTTGATTTTTTTGTCTGAACGAATATCAAATTGACTGAAAGTGCGATGCAGATTGATTGAACTTCACTCAACGGCTATCGAAAAAAAGTACGACGTGCCATTTAAGCCGGCGAACACCTTTTGAGACGTTGCATATGATAATATTGCCATGAATTGCTATCCAAAACGCAAGATCTGCAAGCCGTCCCTCATTCGCATAGATGCAATCGATGCTCGCACGCTTTAGTTTATGCACTCTCCCTCATCCACCATATCACAGCAAGAAACCTGTATTAAGATTACTGTAGAAGTTTTTAAAAGTGTTAATAATACTTCGTTGCCGTTAAAGTATATGAATTCCTCGACACATGGCCCAGTTGGGTATCGTGAGAGAGAGAGGGAAGGAAGTAAGTATTCGGCCACGTTCTCATTCCGCAAAAAGCTACACAAACTCGAATATCACCAATTCTTATCTTAACTTCCGCGCATTTTTGGAGAGATCGAGATAGTTACGAAAAGTGTCAACCACACGATATGCTACGAAAAACAATAGCAAGGACAATGGATCGAATGTAAGGGCTTAAAACGTTAGTCTTTCCTCGATAAATCAGGGAACTACTTGACTTAGTGACGTGTTCACAGCGCCTTAACGGGGAAGGATTATAAACATCCCACCCTGTTGCGAAATATGACCTTAGACGTGGGGAAAACTCTAGATATATTCTTCTTACAAGGCTGTTCCTTGAGTGCACCAGAAAATAAATATTTATGGCATACTGCTGTGTGAAAGCTGATTATAACTCAACGAGTTATACGAGTCTAAGAATAGTGTTAGGAGATGTTTCAATTTTATGCCTAATGATGAACAACTACATGATTATTCATCTCAACAACAAGTGAATAATAAGTCTTTAAACGTACCAACTAAGAGTTTAAAGCTGGTATGAAAACGCTTAATCAGGGTAGGATGGAAAATTCACAATATATAAACCCACTGAGTCAAGCCAATGCATTTTGACATAATCAGCTCAATCATTTTAATCTCAAAATTCATTTGTGTATTGGATCAGCGATTATATAAACGATTTTCTTAACAATGTGCTATTACCTACTATAAATTATGCAGAGGTTAAGGTTGATCTAGGTATATATGGAAACTTTGGAACAGTTCTAAGCTTTTCTGTATGTTCAAAGGTTCTCTCTCTTTTCACAGGTACATCTTCAGTTATTCAGTTCAGGTCGCAGTATTTTCTGTCTCTAGATTCAAAAATTTCCTCCACCTTGACTAAAGCTAATTTATATCACATTAAGGTATATTTTATTAATATCAAAACTGAAATTCATTGCTGCTGAATATCGCGATACTTAATGCTGTTCACAACGGATCCTCCCGTTCCTTCATTTGCGCTATTTGTACAGTGCGGTAGAAAATCAAGTCCCGGTTCAAAGAGTTGATCTGAATAGCGAAAGAAATCTTGAAACTCTCTAGAATGATCTTGCTCATCCAGGTGTCACATATACATAACGGAGTAGTGGTTTCACTCCCGTAAGGCCGTAAATCCACATTCATCCGCGAGGATTCTTTAAGTAAATTTCTATTTTCGGAATATGTATAATTCTACCTACGAGGGGAAAGTTAATCTAGCATCGGTCCTTTCCATTTCATCAGCGGTATTACCTTCTTAAAATAATTGGAGGAATTCTTTCATTAGATTTTCGTTAATCAATTTCATTTGCATTTTATTTACATCTACATAGCATATTTTTAAAGGCTCGTATTTTTGAAGATTCTTGCGTAAAACTGATTTGTTAAATTTGAAGCTATCATCATTGATTAGCTGACGGCGAGTATTTTTGGTCTGATGGCTGAAGCCAAAGCGTTGTGAAACACATCTGCCACCTTTAACCACACATGTGCTCTGAATGTATGAAGGTGGCTCAACGGAGACATGTGGTCGAGAAAAAAATGAGTTGGGTGAGATACATCGGATTTTGGATGAAGAGCCGTTCAAAGAGTAGATTCACTGGAGAGAATGTACATTTTAAACGATCGAATTCCGATGGAATTAAGGGGAAGTTGAGGTAATATGCTGACTTTGAAGTAGGTAATAGGTACGACAATGGTAATATATTTGAAATAAAGTATTTAGTTGTTTTGAGAGTTATACAAAATTAATGTTTCGTCCTAAAGCATCTAGAAACGTGAATGCATGAAACTTGAGATTATGCGTAGATTATATAATTGGTAAACACTCAAAATGTATTGATTAAAAATATATTTATGTTTCCTAATCAATTAGGGATCATCCATTAATTACGTCATGCTAAACGCGGTTTTATAGAAAAAATTAGCGCGAAATTAACTTGAGAGATCTTAACGATAAAATAAAGCCCATGAATAGAAGAAGAATATAGAAAGTATATTTGTAAGAAAAATTTGTGTGGACTGGGCGCCATCTATGTTTTTTTAGAACTAATCACGAATGCTCAGCGTTTAGCATATTCTTTACTATCCACTATTGGAAGTATTCTGGATATCTCATGTCGTATATGCAGAAAACAGTCTGGAGGAAAACGGAGTGGATTTCTAATACATATTTTTCCTCCTGTGATGTTTTCTTCCCACGATGCATAGCTAATATTAACGAAACTCTGAAGAAAGGCGCTGAAACAAGTGACAACAATACTACGCTCTTAAGTTGATGTCACGCTTATTCAAATCCAACCAATCCATACGCTAATTTTTCCGTAACTTAAGACGGTTTTCGCCATAATTTTTTCTATGAACGTCACCATTGCCGGTAGGGTTCTCGAATCTCACGGCAATTCTACGCTAACCTTAATTTCACGCTAATGTTTTCTATAAACTCGCCGTAAAAGTACAGCCTTCCGTTACGCTTGGGGGAAAAAATTATATACTTATTCATTATTTGCTCAAATGACTATGATGACAAAAATTATAATAAATGAATAAATAAGGGCATTAAGATATAAATTATGTACGTCTATCTGTTTTATAACTGAATAAACAGTGAGATTTCATTGCTAGCATTACGTAATTTAGGGGGGTCTTAATGAATGCTGCGAAGTTACTAGGCATTATGGAGGTAGAGGAGGGGTTGAAAAAGTGGAAAATCTGCGTAACGCACAAATGGATGGTCCCTTACGTAAAAGAGGAGTGAAGACGAGACTGCACCGAGGCGCTGACGCTCGATATCGGATCGGAGCCCCGTGTGGGTTAATCGCAGTCGCAATGAAGCGCGGTGACGACCTTGGTCTCCTGTATGAGTGCCGTCAATCTCCTTACGCCAGGCGGTGGGGGTGTGAGCTGCGGCCGAAGAATGGCCGGCGAGGATGAGAGAAGGAAGGCGTGGTGAGGACTCCGCCACGCCCTTCGGTCACAGCGGAAGGAAAGGACGAACGTCCCACCGAGCTAAGGACGGTAGAGCTGGAGAGGGAAAAGCGGGCAGGTACCAGCCAAAACGGAAAAAGGGAAGGCAAGGATACCAAGACGATCACGGCCGAGGAGCTTGCGAGATCTGCCGGAGATTTGAACCGGAGGAAAGGCCGCGTGCTCCGCGTGTGTCTCCGAGCATGTGTGCCTTGAATGAGCGAAATAGGGGGATAGCCAGCTCTCCTCCCTGGGAGATGACGGCAATAGATAGTTCGTGGTCGAGAAAAGAAAATATAATCGTCCCTCGTATGCGAACGCCCGAGCAACTACCCATTTCGTCCAACGTGTAGGACGACGCCCCGCCATATTTCCGAAGCTGTCTTGCTGCTTATTTTCTTCCTTGCTTTTCGTCGGGTGAAAAAAGTCGGGCCCGCCAGCAAAAAAGGAGCCGAAAATTTCCCAAGCTCGAGTCGTGAGGCGCGTTAAGGGCGGAAAGGCTCGGCGTTTGGTGAGTGGCCGCCTCTAAGGAACAATGGCCCCTTAATCTCAATCGGTGTTCGGGAGATGGGCGATATCTCACTCGCTCACTCGACTCCATCTCTCGGCACAGAATCCCAAGAGGAATCACGTGAACGTAGTCCCTTCCATTTCTGTCAATTTCGCAAGTCTCTAGTTGGCTCTTCAAAATTTATCTGTTGCGAACGCATTAACCGGAAATCAAACGCTCTTATGTCTTCCAGGAAATATAGCCTTTTATTGTTGAGCATCAATTTTCAAAATGTGCATATAACGATTGCGGGTTTGTATTGGATGGACCAAGAAAGCGCAGTGAATCCACCTATTAATATCTCGTCAAGACAATTACATTCATCAGCTCAACTTAACTTTCGACCACCCATCACGCCACCGTTATATTGCCTCACTTCTCCTCCCCGTTCTCCAAGTAGTCGACAAACTCCAATGAATCGGGGCATTCCACATCTCTCCATCTAATGGCGCATCCACCCTTTCTCCCCGCTTTATATTTTCTCCGATTACTTTTATCCTACATGGCCATTATTTACCCTACTCTTGGGTGATTACCGGATGGGTGGTTTGCACAATCGACCAATAGAACTAAGCGCCTCAGGGCCTCCTTTTGAGGAACACCACCGAAAGGACAATCTATTATCTACTTCACTCCCATTTCAATTTTATTGATGAATGAAAAGATGATTTTCCAATGTTGTTCGTAGGCTTACAGCGGAAAAAAGTCTTTTACTTCGGCTCTATACCAGGACAATTTTGTTTCCTCAAATGACGGTTTTATTTTCAACTATAATGGGATTTAGGACTTTCATATACAGTCTACCATATACAATTGACAGTTTTTTCTCTACAGTCCACCGTCTTGGTTATAGTGAAAGTGGACTTGCAATCAGTCTTCACTATATGGAAAATACAATCACTCTCACTCAGTGATTCAACCCGAAGGTGTATATATTAAAATTCTTGAAATTTTATAGCATTGGGATAATTCCTCCCTTAAATTCGGCTTTTATTGCGCAACAGAGGTAAAATAATCATTTCTTTCCATCATTTGCATTACCCTCTCTTGCAAACTTAATTATATTCACCATAAGTCAGAGCACGTCCTCAGTACGCAGTGAATGACAGTTTCATTAATACTTTGCAGCGACCTTCACGTTCCATTAACAGTTGTTTTGAAACATTAACCCGAAGAACCGACATTATAATCCCTTTACTGCTCAATTTATTTAAAGTAGCCTATTTACAGCATGTTAACGTCACCTATATGCCTGTCGAGTTTGCGGTTTAAGTGCTTTTTCCCCGGAAATTCGCTTTTCTTACAGTGATAAATCAAGTGACCGCAATAGCAAGAAATATAAAGCCATAGTCCAACGGTTTTTCCAGATATCCTATCTTATTCTGTCACCTTTGCATTTTTCATCGATCGATAAGCTAATTTTGATGTAAACTCCTTTAGGCGGAATTGGAAAAGAGGTCACGGTAGGAAAAAAAATGCGTCGAGGCATTAAACGCTTATATTTAATTATCTTTTAGCCAAATACATGAGATGGGGTGACAAATAGATTAAAACTAAGTATAATTAAAAAAATTAATGTTGACAAAGTAACAGTAGTACCGTCGACGAGTAGTAGCCGTCAGGTAGTTGGTATTTGAAAGTCGTGGTTAATTCTAAGACAAGATGACCAATTCATTTAACCGAGTGAACGGACATATTTTTAACCTATCGGAAAATAGGAGAGCTCCTAATTTAGTCTCAAACTTTAAAATAAAATGATATTCCCAAGACTTGGTAGGAAGAGAAATTGCTCATCATATTGGATCTTAGAGAATAATAATTGCATCATATAAAGAGAAAACCAATTTAAATCAAGTTTCAACATTTTTCCAATAGCTAATTTATGGATTTCTTACGCAAAAAATATCCAAAATGGTTAATTAGCGGTTTGAGTGTGTACAATAGGTTTTCCGGTGCAACTTGGGTCAGAATGTTTAGTAAGAGAGAAAACACTGATTAAAATAAGGAAAGGCTTTTTCAAGGTTGCGGCGGGAGGAAAAACCCGAATGGGGCCTGAACCAAAACTCACCGGTTTTCCCCTTCAACCCACACGAACCAGGTGGTCCGAGGACTCTGACGGCGGTCACCCTTGGGGTCAACACTATCGAAGGTGGGCCAAGCAAGTAATGTGACGGCGATGATCTGAGGGATCGGGCATCTCTTTTGAGTCACGTTGGGAAGAGGACGTTGGAGCATGGTTCTCCCGTGACGGGAATGATACACGCGCGAAAGGATTTGGGAAGAGCCCATGCGTGAGATGGGAGTGCAAGTGAGGAGTTGCTTGAGCTTACGCTCGGGGAAACGTCAGCGGAGATGAGATCGGATTGGACCAGGAGATAAGAAGAGGAAGGAGCTGGAGAAGAAAACTTAGCACCGCCTCGCCGAGTGGTCCCGTCGAGTGTGACCGGAGCAGAAAGGAGATGGCAATCGCCGCATCATCTCAGCCACCCACCTTCGCGCGTGAAATCTCCGACTTCCTCTTTCTTAGCCGTTCCGACTCGGAAGCATCGAGCGGCACATGCGCAACGCCCTCTCGAAGAAATAATTACGACGGAAGCACTGCACGCACCATCGATTTTCGCTAAAATTGGAATCGTAAGTGATTTTCCACCATCTCAGCGCTTCGGTATCAATATTTTAGTCTAATTTCTGATTCAGTACACCTAGTTCAATCTCAGGTTTTCGCGACGTTGAACAGTTGAGACCAGCATCCTTTTGGGCTGCGTCCGCGTGCGTTGTTTTTTCCACAGTAGTTTCGCCAGCTCTCTGCCTGGAGTCCTCAGGTGAAGGAATTGAACAGAGTACGCCAGCAGGAGAGCTAGCAAAAATGTTGTGGGAAAAACAACGGACGCGGACGCAACCCGAAGGGATGCTGGTATCAATAGTACACCTAGTAATCACTTGAAGAGAACATCGTCAATCTGATGTAAGACAGTAGCACCGCAGTAGAGGTATGGTGGAGGGTCACCCATCCTACCTCTGTCCCGGCCCAACGTGGCTTAACTTCGGTGATCTGACGGGAACAGGAACATCCTAGGAAAAAAAACGTCGCGACGCGTGCATTCCACATGCACACTTTATTGACTTCAGCCATGGTTTCGACATGCAAATGTCATTATCAAGGTTTCGACATTTAAATGTCGAAACCATATTCGAAGTCAAATGAAATAAAGGTGGCATACCCTTTGGCCTACTTTGACTTTGCCTTACATCAGATTCACTGGTCAGATCGCAAATAGACAAATATTGGTGCATAAGAGCTAAAGGTTTGGTGAAATTTTGGATTTTTCCAAGAAAATTCTAATGAGGAATGCTATGAGGATAGGACGGGGGAAAACCTTATTGCCCAATGTGCGGGCGGAGAAGAAGGCTTTCACTGTCCACTACCGTTAGTGAATGAGTTCACTGCGAAAGTAATCTCATCCCTTGCAAACAATCAAACCTGTGAAAAAGCGATCCACTTTCTATGCTTTATGGAGCTCTCGCAGATATCCGAACAGGGAAAGCGCGGAATACCTTGCCGTCGTGTCGCCTTTAAACAAATACACCACAATCGAACTGGGAAATGACTCATTAGCAGAAATTATCCTGAAACACAAATGAATGCGGAACCATTCACTACATTTTTCTTCCCAGTTTTCTTGACTTCAAACAAAACTGTGGTCACGACAAAACTATTTTTTTCCAATTGCTTCTTACAGCAGAGCATTAAAATTTTATATTTCAAGCACGCATTGATACTTAAACACTATCCAAACAATAACGATTTCTTTGAGATTTGCTTGCAATGTGGAACCATTCTCTACATTTTTCTTCCCAGTTTTCTTGACTTCAAACAAAACTGTGGTCACGACAAAACTATTTTTTTCCAATTGCTTCTTACGGCAGAGCATTAAAATTTTATATTTCAAGCACGCATTGATACTTAAACACTATCCAAACAATAACGATTTCTTTGAGATTTGCTTGCAATCTGCTCAATGTAATCACAAAAATTCCCAGAAGGCCGATCAATTACCATGCAGAAAATGGCTAAACGTAAAAAGACCTTAAAGCCATAAGAATTGTTTAAAGCCGTGTAAGAGATTTCTGCCTCAAATATGGAAATATTGAAGTGAATAAATAATAAAAATGTCTTTCTTCTTAAGTTGGAGAGGAATAAATCTTGCTCTCAGAAGAGCTCAAACTCGCAAAATTATATAGATATATAAAAAAAGTTTGGGTTTACTAATGTCTAGCTTGAGCTGAAGACATTTGCAATATATTTAGTTTTAATACGGGTGAGACATGGTCTTTGGTCGGGATCACTTTACATTCAAGGGATGTTTCTAAGGCCTAGATGTCCCATCGTATTATTTTTATCTTTGTTCGCAGAAAATATGTTCTCGAGGAGGAGATGAGAGGTTAGAAAGGGTGAAAAATATAGAAAGGTTCTTTGAAAAGAAGAGTGCTTAAAACTGGTGTGAGAGTGCCTGTAAGGCGTCAGAATGGGATATATGACGCATCAAAAGCCAAGGAGCACATCAAGGAATCCAAAAGATGCATTGTTCTTTCTCGAACAGGAGCCGCGTCCGATAAAACGCAAATTTCGGCCACGCATGGGTGCGCACGGAAATTGAGAGAAACCGCAGGAGGAAAAGGGTCTTCTTACGAGTCTCATGCCTCCAGGCTGAAGCTAGAATGTGAGAACACTACCCGAGTGGAACCGGAAATAAATATTTGCATGAGGTGGCTGAAAATGACTTGTGTAAATCAAAGAAGCTTACCGTATCATACGATCGCTCAGAATGCCACGTGAATTCTTTCATTCCACATCAATAATCTTGTAACTGAATTTATATATTATAAAATAAATAAATGCTAACATTCTATGGTTTCTGATAGAAGGACACTCAGATTCTCCAGACTTTAGAATCCAAGGGAGCTTGTGATAGCACTGAGGTTGACAATAATGTCTTTATCAAAAAACCAAATACGACATTTCTAAATTATCCCTTGCAATAAAGTTTCCTGATCGGTGAGTATCCTACGTCGCGGGATCCGAACCCACGACCTCCGAATCAGCATATTAGGGGCTCACCTCTCCGTACTGGCACCGTCAAATGTTAGCTTGTGGAAAAATTTTATAAAAAAATGTCTAGTCATATTCAACAAGAGTCCATATCCACTGTTCCGCTTGTATGAAGTCACAACCACTACGAATGTACATTTTATTTGTCACCATCTTCATCGGTCAACAATCCTAAAGGTTTATACAGCCCTCCACTCGATTCTTCTATCGGCCAACTTCTTCAAATTGACGTAATTCCTCTCCTTTACATCCTTTAATAACTTGCTCCATATATCTCTTACGAGGCCTGCCTTTTCCATTCTTACCGTTAATCTTTACCTCGACGATTGTCTTCATTAGGCCATCGTGTCTTAAGATATGGCCTATTAAGTTGTCCCGTCTTCTTTTTTGGATTTTCATTAGACATCTCTTTTCTCCTACTCATCTTAAGACTTCTTCGTTTGTAACTCGGTTCATCCATTTATCTTCATCATTCTTCGGTAGCACCACATTTCAAACGCTTCCATCCTTGACTTCTCTGCTGCTGTTATAGTCCATGCTTCGCTGACAGAAAATGCTCCAGATGCATGTTCTAATGAAAAGTTTCCTCACGTCCACGCTTGTATTAGCAGCTGTAAAGAGAATCCTCCTTTGATAAAATGCCATTTTTGCCTGGGAAATTCTACTGGCAATTTCTCTTTTACTTCGTCCATCGCTGGTTACTCAGCTTCCCAAGTAACAGAACTCTTCCACCTCCTCGATTTTTTGTTTTCCTATATTAACAATTGTCCTGGCATCTTTTCTCTTACTGTATACCAGTAGTACCAGTAGATGTCTACTTTTTATTGATCTTCAGGTGATATCTGGCCAATATCCTTTCCATATTTCCAAGTGTCTTCTTTAAATATCCTTCCGTTTCTGTCATGACTGCTATGTCGTCGGCGAATCGAAACATACTATTTTTTTCTCCGTGGATATTCACTCCCGGAGACCTTTCTTTGACTTCTTGGAGGGCTTTCTCAATGTAGACATTGAATAATGCGAGAGACAGTTCACAGTCTTGTCTCACTCCTTTCTTTATGCTTGCTTCTCTACTGCTGGGTCCTGATTTGATTACAGCCACCTGATTTTTATGTAAGCTGTGGATAACTTTTCGGTCATTGTATGATACTCTAATTCCTTTGAGATTCCTCAGCATCATGTTCCAATCCACGTTGTCAAACGCCTTCTCCAAATCTACAAATACGACGAATGTCGGTAGATTCTTCTCTATTCTCTTCTCCATAAGTAGCTCTATTCTCTTCCCAATTTTGTTTTTGTAAGAAGCCTCAAAATTGAACGAGCAGTACACAAAAATGCACTCTTGAGCTTCGTTGAATATCACAGAAATACACCTTTTCGTGGCTCCATGTGGAGTAAATCATGTTAGCGGTCCATTAATCGTAACTCCAAACGGATTCTAAGGCCCTAGCAAATTTCTGCCGTGACTGAATTTGTGCCGGATTTTACCCACTGGTCACATTGGTGATGTCATCCAATGCTTCATCATTCCACGAACGGGAAAAAAAGCTCAAGGGGACAAGGAGAGTAAAGATTCCCAGAAACAGTAAGGTGTGTGTTAGTGTTAAATACTTCGTTAAATCCACACCTTAGTTGCAAGATGAATTATTCCCGCGAATTACGGAGATACGAGGGAAGATGCTCCCTGGAAACGTTACAGGCACAAAAAGGTGACGTCGAAGGAACCCGCTTCCCAAGAAACTTCATCTGAGGCGTCAAATGTCTCACAAGTTAGTCCAATAGGTGGGGGAAAGGGAAAAAGGAAGATCTAGCACATCAAGAGATTTGCGAATGGCAAAACAGAGCCATAAAAGAAAAGATAGGATAAGTGTTTTGTGGATTCAGCGGAAAGTCAGTCGGAATAAGAGGAAAGACAAGATGTAGTAAAATCTTCGAAGGACACCTGGCGAAATAAACCCTGATAATAAAACTATGAGAGGATTTTCACACTTAGCAAGTTTTAACAAGGAAAAATAAAATATACAAATTACAGGGTGAAACAAGATTACTCGAAAGGATTGAGAAAAACTTGGTAAATTCGTGTCCAGAACGGATACCCAGGAAAGGAATTCTTGTTACTAATTCCCTCTTTTCCTATCATGATTTCTTTTTTTCAAGATATGCACCAAAACAGGTGACGTATAATTCAAAGAGTAGAATTATCGGTATTCTAACTATTATTATAGCCAGAGGCTGAATTGTATTGAGCTTCGGAACGTCTCAAAATTAATACTTGGTAGACAATGGAAAAATAATGATGAATCAGAGAAAGATTGACGTTTTGCCCACGTACACAGGAAGAAAGCTTGAAAGTAGCTAAAAGAGCTCATGTTTTAATCGGACTTATCAAATCCTCAAGGAAAATAAAGTAAATGTTGGACATAAAATTAGTGAAACATTTGGTACAAGAGGTGAAACAATGTTGGTAAGAATTTTGAACTTGGTAGAATTTTTCACTACAGTTGATGCAATGCAGGAGGATTGTATGAGAAGAATTGATTTCGCTAAACAAGCATTTGCCGACACAATAGAACTTCGTACGATAAATAAATATTTCTTAATTATAATAAAGTATATTAATAATATACTTTCAAATAAATATTTTTTATGAGATTCATAAGCGCAGCTTTAAATAAATCAGAATCTTGGGAGATGACAAGGACAGTTCGGAGGGTTTAGAGAAGTCCAGCCAGAGCAAATGGAAAAAGAAACGATTGGTGGAAAGAATGACAAATGATGAAGTGCTAGCCATGTTGGGAGAAAAAAGAAAACTGTCAATGGAAAAAAGTTAAGGAGGCCAATTATAAATGCTGCAAGTAACTAGGGGACACTAAAAAATTTACTGATTGTTGAATGCGGGGTATTACCGGAAGTAATAGACAGAGGGTGCATTTTGGAGATCAGAATGAGAGATATAAAATTGCTAACAGATGAAATAAAAGGCATCGAAGAAAAAAATGGCATGAAATAGCATTAAAAAGTTAGTCATGAAATGCTAAGGTGGCTAAAGGATATCCGATTTAAAATTTATTAAAAACGGTGGAAAACAAGTAATAATAATCATTATAATCAAATTATTGGTATCGCCATCGCCAATTTGTGTTACAAGAGTGAAGAGAGAAAGAAGATTATGACACTGAGATGGTGAAATATCTTGCCAAACTAATAAATTCAGCAGTTTATAGAGCCTTTAATTGACATGTTGTTCTACCACATATCGCCTTATACAGAGGATTCCTCAAATTTAAATAGAGCCAGAGAAATATCACACGAATTCCAAATATATACACTGATTATCATACTAGTTATATCATAGCTTCTTTAGATGTCTTAACGTTTAGGGAGGACCCAGGTAATCCGATAATTCCAATAGATGGATAGCCCGAAAAATTGATGATTTCCCACATTAGAATTTAAAAACTAGACCACAACGCGTGTTCTCCGAGCTGAGGCGGGTCCACAGGCTTCCGATCTCAGTTAACCGGTCATGTAAGCGATAATGTCACACGTTAAAAACACTTTTGGGGGCACCAAAGAGGATTCGCTGATATAACTATACCATACTACCTCCTGCGTACACGCCAATGTGTGAGACGAAACCTAATTTAGGACACCCGGACGGGCGGCGGATTCCTTATCCACCAGCGTGGGAGGGAAGTTGAAAGGCAGTTGGATACTCATAAAATCTGAAGAGTGAATCAGGGTGGGAAACGTACGATTGTAATTAAGAATTCTCACATATATTAATTTTTGTGCCCGATCATACTTTTCCTAAACAACAGAATATTATCACCTCACAGATAATTACGCAAACGCCAATACTTCAAGTATAATTAAAACTACTCGTCAACCAACATAAAGAAATTAATTCATAAATAAATTTATTTACCATTCTACTTAAATTTTATTAGAGAAACACTCGAGCCGCCTCTCCAGACACGAGCGTAAACTGTGCTAGAATGTTTTGGAGGTTAATTGGCTGGAACACAAAGTAATGGAGTTTCATGACCGTAATTTAAGACGCTTCATACCTACTGATAAGAGGTATAAATGCCAACGCCAAAAGTCCAAGTGTAATTGAATATTTACTCGTTAACCAACACAAATAAATCTAGTAATAACTTCAAGCATAGAAAAATTTATGAGCAGGAATATGTTTCCGAAAGTTGCATCAATTTCAGTAGGGCAGACTGCTTTGTTCACCTTAGAATATGAGTTTTTAGGATAACGTTTCCACTTTCAGCATTCTCCCTCGCTTAGATTTTAAATCATTTTTCACAATTATTTTCTAATTAATCCCTAACATTCAGCATTAGTGAATAAAATGAAACCTTGTAATCTATTTTTTCGCCAAACTAATAATGAGCATTGAATTATTAAAAGAAACTCTTTTGCGACTAGAAGATTGTATTCCTATCAGTGAAGCAACTGTCGAATGATGAAGCTTAACGTTTGGCATTTTACATTAGATTCTGTTGGAAAAACCGTCATAACTTCTGAATCGCTGTCGGGAATAAATATTGACAGTCGCGGGACAAATTTTCTCGAATAAGACGCAATGATTTCCACACAGCCGACACACTCTTCTGTGAAAGAAATGATGTCTATGGTGTCTATGTGTGTCGAACTTGTATGGTCGTACCGTCCACATCCCATGGCTCCGTCTAATGTGTCTTGTCCACCAGTCAGCCAAATATCACCATTTGAAGGATTTGTGCAATGGTTAAGGTATTTTTTAGGATATTGTTTGCAAGTATTTTTTCTTCACTTCGACTCAACTTATATAAAATATACTCATTCATAAGTTATATAAGCTTACTTATACGCCAACAGGCAGGTAAAAAGCCTTCAGTGTATCTTAGATTTCGATTTGAACTCAACAGAAAAATCATTTAATGCACTAACACTAGCAAGTGTTAAGAGGCCAATTCATAAATACATTTCTTTACCATCATACTCAAATTTTATTAGAGAAACACTCGAATTGCCTCCCCAGACACGAGCGCAATCTGTGCTAGAATGTTTTGAAAGTTATCTGGCTGAAGCAGAAAGCAATGAAGTTTCAAGTCCGCACAAAAAGACGCTTCATATCGGGAGGAAAATTGCTAAGTTGGGAGCAAGAAGAGAGAGAAAGAAGTAGAGGCCGAGAGGAAGACAGCGTTAACAAACTCTTAACTGAAGTAAATCATTAAGATCGCAAAATCGGTATCTTAGGCCTTCCAATTAAATTAAAATATAAACTCCTAGATTGAGAAATTAATCACCAGTTTTCCCACTCAAAATTACACATTCTAGAAAAAAATGTAGAAATTCCGTTAAAGAAAGAACATATTGCCATCTACCGTTACTCTATAACATGAATTATTTAGACACAATAAACAAGTAACTGTTTCATTATGTACTTCCAATGAAATTTGACGTCGTCTCAGGTGGGATTCAAGTCTGTTCCACCTTCAATAGCTCCTCAGACCGGAAGTAGAGTTGCTAGGGACGGAAATAGGAGGAACATGAAGGAAGGTGGAGAGAACCCTGCCAAAAAAATGACTTCGACATTACCCTGCTGTAAACGTTAGCACTCTCAGAGGCCACTCAAATAGATTAACCGCAAGTAGGCACAAATTGAGCTTTTTACCGGTACAGAACAAAGCCAAGATACTAAAAATATTTCCATCTCATACGAACGAGCCGACAGCGCACGCATTATTACGACGAAGCTACGATTAGGAGTCATTACCAATCCTTCATCTGAGAATATCTCTTGCTTATCTCAAGAACTGTCGAGAAAAACAACGCATGCCTAATTCCTACAGCACGAAAACACTTCCACTATAAAGAGCGGATCCAGTGTTCACGTCTCGAACCGGATGCTTAAATCCTATCCTTGAGTTTTTATGTTATTTCTTCGAGTTGGGACTTATTGAGACCAAAAAAAAAGGCCAGAGAAACCGGCCGTGGACGAACTCGGTGCGAGGGGAATTCCTGATCCCGGCTCACGGAGAAAATCTTTTTCACAAGTCAAAGGGTCGCAACCGGATGAGGAATCGGAACCCAGGCGCTTGGAAGAAGACGCGCGGGGAGCGGCTTCTCATAGGGAAAACTCATCCTCCACACACCCCGGCGGTCAGTTACGCCTTATCCCAACCTTGAAACCGGATAATGTGCCGCGAAGAGCAGCTAAGCTTGCAACAAGATGTAATGAAAGGTTTAGCAGTGGACCCGGATTGTTATAACAATCAGGTTTGGAATCACTACCCGATTGGAGGTTAAATTACAGAAATAATATCCAGCGGATATTAAAGCTGGACACCATTCCTGAAAATGATAAAAATATATCAAAACACAAAATAAAACTGGAGAAAGAGATATATAGGGATTTCATGTAATTTTTCCGCGTGCTGCTAAGACTTCATCGAAGTTAATGCAGATAAAACTAATTATGTCAAGTATTATTGTTTTCAGACTTATTTTGCACGCCTGCATAATGATTTCTATGCACATTGTGCATTTTAAATTTCTTTCAGCATGCTCTCGCATGTTTGGGTTGAAAAACAATACTTTTTGTAAGTGCAATGTTATTCCCGCAAAATGATATTTAGAAATTAGGCGCCGGTAATGCACGTGAAGCCACCATGTAATCTAGGTAATGGAAGATAAAAGAATGAAACTTTGTTAGGTTCACTTTATATTTAAATAGGCACGACCCGGGTTTCATAACGTAGTTACATCTTCAGGTAGATACATCTTCATCTTCACCTGAAGACGTAACTACGTTATGAAACCCGGGTCGTGCCTATTTAAATATAAAGTGAACCTGACAAAGTTTCATTCTTTTATTTTTGATTATGGAAAGGTATCACATAGTTAAGCCTGAAGTTATCAGCTATAATCTAGGTAAGTTATCGAAAAGTAAAATCGTCAATGACAATGACTAACAGTAGGATTCCATGTGCGCGACAGTAGGGCATGTCTGCTGAGGTTCCACTCCCCGCCACTCGCACTTGATGTTGTTGGCGCCGCGTGTAGATGTAGACGTAGACCCATTCGATCGGTTGTCGAGAGACAAGGGGGGATTTAGGTTGCGGATTTCACTCCCCACCCACCGAGTCCCACGGACTGAGAGCCTATGAAAGGTTGTGGGGAGTGGTGGGTTGTCGGAAGGGTGAGAGCGTGGGTGTTTGACGGGGAGGGTGGAGGCGGAGAGGGTGTTAGTGGAACAAGAAGACAATATAAGAGGGCGTGGAGGGCGTAGACGGAAGCGGGATGGTGGAGGAAATGAGCGCGAAGGGGGCGCCGCTGTAAGTGAAGGGTGGGATGGGAGGGAGGGGCGGAATGGCGCCTCCCACCCCTCAACAACCCCATGGCCACTCAAATGGCAGGCAGGGCAAGAAGGTGGCGTTCTCTAGCGTGTGGTAAACTTTAAGAATGAGCAGAGGAAAGATCAGAGAGGTCTCGGAGGTACCACAGATCCAAGTGTTCTTAATTTTGCGAAGTCTGAAAAATCATATACATATGTTTAATTTCTTCAATGTGGTAACATTCATTCAAACTTTATTACCATAGAGTAATGATAAATCAACGGTGCTGAAGTCGAAGGTCGGTCTAATGTGTGAGGGTAAAGGTCACCATATAATAAGCTCAAGGACGTGCGAATCCACACGTCGGGGAAGAAGGTGCGGCTCCTCTTATTGTGCTTCCATCGATTTTTCTCGGATAAATTTGGTACCCATAAAATTATTCCAGGATTAAAACTAGGGACCTCCAGCCAGAAACTGACGCTCAACCCCCTGGGCTTCATTTACTACGAAAAAGTTAAATTTTAAATCCCTTATCAGCTTGGTGAATTATATGAAAAAGGTGGTGAAAAGAATAATTTAATTAAATGCATGAAACAATTTCCGAGCTGCAAACATCAGGACGTGGTTTTATCCGAGGAGTACGGTGAAGGGAGAGTCAATTCACGAAGATCTTGGGCAGCGGCCCAGAGCACAGGGGAGGTGGCTGGTGGGGTGGGCGTGGCGGGGGCGAAGGGGGAGGGGCGGTTCCGACCAAGGACTTCTCGGACGCGCGATGTCACGGACTGGAGTGCGGGGGCGGGAAGGAAACGGACAGGTGGGAAGGAAGGGAGGTTGGGGGGGGAGGGGAGAATTCTAAGTAGGGCGTGGTTTTGCATTTTTAGGAAGGATCAAGTGGATCGAGAATTAAGTGCTCCCTGTGCATCGCCCGGAGCTGAGTTCCCGGGCTCAGGGTCGTCACGGATCCAGAGTTTCAATTTTCCAACGTCAGCCATTACAAAAAGTACGTCACGAAGGGAATGACGTGGGTACAATTCTTGTAGTTTTATTCTTGGTGAAACTGTCGATGCAAAGGTGTTGCGTTCTTACGTTATTTTGGCCGAATCATTGACGCATGATACTGGGCGCATACCGTACTGGACGTAGGTCTGAGGCATCCGCTTTAATCTCCGAAGAATCATTTCTACCTTCAAGTTGAGCATTTAATCCATCTAATCTAATAATGAACATCTATGTATGATGTAGTCTTTAGTCATATATCTCTAATTTTAAATTATTTTTTAAATTATCTGACCTAAAAAGAGTGACATCGTCTAGAGAATTCGATGCCTCAGTCATTCATTATTGATAAACTTAAAGCAACTGTACCTTAAAATGAGAACAAAGAGAAGAAAGTTTGGTAAATGCGTTGCGATGACTGTTAATGCTTCAGTCTGGCGAAAACTTGCTTGCAGGGTAAATTGGTTGATGATAACTCACTCCAAAATATTTCAGTTCAGCCACATTTCATGGTATGGGAAGAGAATGACATATGCATTTGGCACTAACTGATGCCCGAAATTTTCAAACTGCTTTAAGTTTGAAGAAAGATCTGGTGCTTTCCTGGCTTATCTGCTTCAAGTTTCTTGTCTATGATATTCTGGCGGAAATTATAGCATCAATCCTCCTTTAATTGTGTTTAACTTTATGAAAGAAACTCCACTTATGTTAGAGGCGCCATTAAGCAGGGTTGTAGGAGACTTTGATTTGGAAGCAAAATGATTAGCCCAAATGCACCAGCAACTTTTCAGAGAATGAACCAGCCACGATTGCTTGCCGTAAAAAAATATTTCCGAAAACTTTAAGTTGAAACATTTTATTTCGATTGATAAATTAATGAAGATGGATAATTAAATAAGGGATTACCTGATCTCTATGACGTGGTTCACGAGAAGGAATTTAACAGATCCATCAGTTCATACAATGACTTTATAAGGTAATAAATAAACAAGGAATAACTTTTTCCAAAATAATTTTTACCAATGCAGGTATATTTTTTATGTGTCTGTACCATATATTGTCGATTATACTACAAAATTCCCATCTTGAATTACACATGCAGACTCTTATTAACATAGCGGTATCGCTGCCGTTAAATGTTAATCTTTAAAGGTCACCTTGTGAGAATAGCATTGTTTTTATGCAGACGTAATTTCTCGGAGTAATTATTAACTCCACCATTGGCATCGATAATACCACAACCAGTCTCAAGGTCTGTCCGTTGATATGTTCTGATGGGGCACGGTTTCAGGGATCGATTGCGAGATAAAATATCTGTGAAGAATAATGAATCCACACCAAAGAGCAGAAATAAATTAATGTCTATCTCATTAAAACAAAAATCCTGGTGAGCCATCAAATATGTCACTTAGCATCCCAAATTTTCAACCATACGTCAAATTATTTTTTATAGCTTATTTACATTTTAAATGATTAAAATGTATTTTTCTGTGCAAAATGCATTTTTCGGCTTTTGTAACGGCAGTTATGGGTTGACTGTGATTAACCATGAATTGTATAAGGATGGATAAATTATCAAAGTGTATTTTATAAAAAATGGCACTATGTTGGTACTGGGCATATTAAAACTTCAAGTTACTGATTTGTGTGTATGAAATATTACACAGGCATTGAGGGGTATAGGAAATTACGTGGTTGCTAGCACTTAAGGACGAAGGAAAAGAAATTCCAATGATGCGCTGATAATTGCGTTGGCGGAGGCTTTTAATAGCAGGAGAGAACTTAATGACAAGAGCCCTCTACAAATATGTTCATAAAAGTTTTGTGGTGAGCAAGACGTTGTATGTTTACGAATCATGGATACGAGGAAAGCGTTTGAGATGTGGATATAAAGAATGAAGATGGTACGATGTACAGAAATAGAGGCAAATAATGAAGTACTGGACATTATTGGGAAGAGGATAAAGCTACTATATACATATGAACTAGTAGAGGTAAAAAGAATAGGCAAGGGGATAGGGCAAGTAATGAAAGACGATGTCGTACAACAGGCTTTAGGCAAGGCTTTAGAGGATAGAATGCTGGGGAAAAAAACGAAGATAGGATTTATGGACAGCGAGAATGGGAAAAGGAAATTTACTAAACTCAAAATGGAAGTGGTAAGCATTCAAAAGTCCTGAAATATAATAGGCGTTGTCAGTGACAATCTACTTTGTTCGGTACAACACCACTAATCTTATGTAGGACATTAATGTTAAAGTTTTATGGAGCGATCAAATATTTTTAAGGTCAATTGCAGGACTGTTTTCAACGCAAAATAAGCAGCCCAACAGCGAGTTGTGGCAAAGAGGGTTCAAAATATATACCTTTGATAAATAAACAAAAGAAAATATAACGTCTCTTAAAGATACTAGTAAATTTTTTATTGTTTAAAATAGAAACCTCAAAAAAATCAGGTGAGAAATTCTTCAAGCGCTTTGTCGGCTGAACACGTTCATCCGTTTTTTTTATCTTCGCAAAAAAATCCACTTTTCAGCAACTACTGCAAATAAAACGAGCGCCGGATTATCATTGCGATCACGCGTAATTTTTTTTCAATTTCGTTCCGCCCACTTTATCGGTCGCCTAAATAAAATGTGGGAATACCATTAGCGGTCTGTATGCGTGGGAGGTGGAATATGGGCCACGGTGTAGAGTGGGAGAAAAAAATATATTTTTACGATTTCTCACCCGTCCGTTTAATGGATTCGCTTTGCCGGACGCGAGAGAATAGGGGGAGTGAGGAAGGAAGGTCGCGGCCGAGGGGTCTTGGCCGCGGAAGGGCGCTAGGAACGGCCGCTCGCTTACCCATAATTATTCATGTGCCGAGAGGCGTTTCGCAACGGCCGCAGATTTTTAGGTTATCGGACGACGCGTGGCCGCCGGGAGCGCCTTCGCCTGGGAACGCCTTCGCGCGGGAGTCCTCGCATCGGGCTGTACGATATGCGGATTTGAATATCGCAGAGTGGCATCGAATTTCACTTCGCGAAACCGATATCATTCATCGTCCCCGCGATGCTAATTGTAATATTTAATGATATCGCGTGATATCGAAAATCAAATCATATCGCGTCATCAAGGTCGATAGATATCGGTCATCTGCCCTTCGAGATATGTCTTCGCAACAACAATAACAACCGCCATGTATGTGATCAATTTTCTACGCTCTCCATAAGAGTTACATTGGTAATTCACTACAAATCGGGATTAAAGCGTGAAAAAAGCTCATAATTGCCTATTTTTGATGCTCTTTATAGGTCTCGTGCCCTTAAGAGAGAGACCAGATGTTTTATTTTCCCCAAGGAACCATCAAGAAAGCAGATATTGGTTGAATACCGACGGTGACAAATATAAACAAACCGAATTTTCGCGCACACCTGAAGCAAGTGGGAAGGTTCTTCTGATTTGTTCTGTTAATTTAGATTTTTAATGGATATTGCTTGTGATCCTGATGTGATTTCTTATGGAAAAACTTACATTTTCTGTCAAAAATCGCCAAAATGAATTACTCAAATTGCTGATCTGTGAGACATCTACGGATGCACCCGTAGGGGCACTTGCATTATTCAAAGAATACACGATTGTGGCAGCGTGGTGTTTTCAATGTTTAATGAAATTAAGTAGGTTATTTTGTTTCACCATAAGATATGCCAAATTTACGTACGAATATTATGTGTTAAGCACTTTAACAAAACAATTACACTTTATTTATATACTGATGAACTAAATTAATCATGAGACTACGATGGCATGGCACTTTATAATTACACTTAAATCTGAAATTTTATACGTTTTTGCTATGGCACACAATGCAAATTTGGCACATCCATGGCGGCGCACACCTGTTTCCATTGTGGAAAAGGTTTTGAAAATCTATGTCTTAGGTGAAATCGCATCAAACATCTGCGTGAAGGTTTCTCGGGTCCTCCACCGGGTTATTGCGTCCATATCCTCCGACGTTTCCATTCTTCTATTCGACGTTTCGAGTCTTCAGGGCTTCTGAATGCCATTCTGAAGCCGTGATGAAGACGATGGCCAGGTCGGGAATCGAAACGTCGGCGGACATGGACGCAGTACCCCGGTGGAGGACACGAGAAACCTTCACGCAGCAGATACGCCTGGAAAGCACCAGATCTTTCTGTACAAACATCTATCGACTCTGCCCTGTCATAACATGAGACATCGGATTTTGCATGATATCGCACGCTATATTACGCCACATGGGGGTCAAGTTGCTTCAGTGGCACAGAACTGGTCTCCCATCCGAAGGTCCCGCGTTCAAATCCCACCACAGATAAATTTTTCTGTGTAATCCGGGTCCATCCTTGACTGCTGTGAGGAAAGAACTGCAAGTGCATCTCTCCGTCTGTCGGATGTGTTGTTGACCAGTTAACCGTTTTTTATTGATGCATCTTACCTACACATAGTTTTACTTAAGATATAAAACTAAATTAAAGGATTTTTTTGGGTATAAGTATTCCTGCGTGAAATACTAACATGTGTACTCCATGTTTGTAGAACTTATCAAATATTATTCTGCATGTTAGATGAAAGTTAGAATTTGTAAGTGCTTGTCCCGCATTATATTCATCGAAATCTCTCCTTTGGTAGAATAGAATCACTAAACTTCAGTGCAGGTACGGAATGGTGACAACTCACTCCATGCCACGCTGGTGGCTAAGGTGGTCAGTAGATATATAAACAGAAATGCTGACAATAACTGGAACTGGAACACTGGGTTTCTCACAACTTTTCATCTATCCCCTAAATATATCCTACCTCTTTCCTAATAACCAATAACCTCATTGGTCCTATATGTCGGAAACCTATCTCATAACAACAATTACAGCATTTGATTCCACATCTACATCTACGCGATACCTTGCAAGCCACCGCGAGGGTGTGTGGCAGGGGGTGAAGATCAACAAGCATGTACTATTGACATGCAAACAAGCAACTATAGAGTCTCATGCAACTAGATTATTAGTATCTTTAGTATTTAAAGGATTAATACATGCATCATGCACTACAGAATACTCTAAAATATTTCCCCTAAATATCCCTTTGCTATGCTGCCTATTCTGTTCTCTTATAGTAGGTACGGAGGAAAAATGTCATTTTGAATCTATCAGTACGGCAATCTATGTCTCTAATCTTATTTATCTGGTCGAATCTAGCATAATACGCTGGTGTTTTTAATATGTGCCTAACATCTTCAGTTAAGCTATCCGAATGAAATTTCCTTAATAGATTTAATCTGTACTTTAACCTACGCTCTGATAATGATTCCCACCCTAATTCTTGTATTAATTCTGATACACCACTCAACCTATCGTAACACCTTTTAACGAACCTAGCTGCTCTACGCTGCACACTGTATAGTTCTCTGATCAAACCTTATACATTCGGATCCCATACACTGGCTACATACTCAAGGTGGGACCTAACTTGTGAAAAGTAACATCGCTCTTTTGTCTTCTCATCGCATTTCCCAAGTACCTACTCTTTTTTAAATCCTAGCTTTCTCTTCGACCGTCCGCATATTTCCCGGATATGTCTTCCCCACGATAAATCTTTAGTGATTGTTACACCTAAATACCTTATGGTTTCAACACTCTCGATCTTAGTGTTACTAATTTTTTTGGATCACTCTATCAAATTATCCCTCCTCCAAAAATTAATAGCTACACACTTTTTAAGGTTTAGTTCTAACTGCCATTTGTCGCACCACATTTGTTGCATCTAAATCCTTACTAAGTGATTCCATGTCTTCTTCTTTTGATATACCCCTGTACACTACGGCATCGTCTGCAAAAAGTCTAAGCTTACTATTAACTACGGCGATTACATATCGTCAATCGACTGACATTGCATTTTGCGTAAAATCACGTCGCTTGTGTTTTCGCGCCACGCATATCGACTGACATCGCATTTTGCGTAAAATCACATCGCTTGTGTTTTCGCGCCACGCATATTATATGATATAGCTCAGCGATATATCGCGTTGGCAGCCGGCTCTTGAAAGCGTTCAGATATCGCGTCCATATCGCTTATCGCCGTATTGCACACCGTTGCACAGCTCGAAGCGCATCGCAAATGAGAATACTCCCGAGAGGGAGCGGTCACCGTATAATGGGAGTGCCACCCTTTTTTACACGATTATCTCATGCAGAGCGAGCTCACGACAGGCGCTCGAAAGCCGCAAGCAAATGGCAAGAAAATTCCTGAAATTAAAACGCGCTACTTAAGGGAGTGTTCTCAAAGGTCGTGGGACTTAAAAGGACTTCGGATTAATATATTCACAATAGCATCTAAACGCAATCAGTACAATATTCACCGTAAGCATTGCACGTGTAAATGCACTCTCGGAGAGGAAAAATGTTGCAACAGTAATTAAGGGGAGGCGATGGGAAAGCAGCGGTCATTTTCGTGTAGGTGGGCAGTTTGGCTTAGGTAAGATTTTTTTGGTTTGCTGAGGAAGGGAGAAACACTTCACTTATTCCTAAAATATATACATATAATATCAATATTGGCTCTAAACTAGTGTGATTCACTCCAAAACTATTGATTTAAGTGTGTCCCCCCATAATACTGAGTAAAAAAATTTAGTATCAAAATTAGCCCACTTCTAACATAATTCAATGGTCAATTAACACATCCAACTGACGCAGTACTGATCATTAAATACCACTAAAGTATAGAGTGGCACTCTACTGAAAAATATATAACACCGGTGGAAATTGACCTGTCACCCTCGGGATGGAATGCGTGTACCCAAATTATAAGTTCAACCCGAACCTCATGGTTGAATCTTCTTCGATCAGTTATTGCAGTGTCTTCCCGTCTACAAATACGTCATTTAATTCATTGCAGTTTGTTGTTATTTGGGGAAGGTGAGCGACAGATAAGGTCATTTGTGCGATATAAAAATAAGGGGTTTATGCGGTTGATGTTGGAATTTTTCATGGGATGAAGGAAGGGTGGAGAGAAACCCGGTGTCGGCATTGGGCTGCTATTAACGAAAGTTGTCAATAGGACCACAATTTAACGTCTCATCCAACGGACGAAGTGCTGTACTCGAAGTGCTGTTCACAAGGCACTCAAGTGTGAACCATTGTACAATGATAAGTCTCCCTCGTCCCCGATTCGAACCCGGGCTTTCTGGATATTCTGTACTCTAGCCACATCCAACACCCCGATCCCCTTCAATTTATTCATGCTGCTGCTCGTACTAGGGCAGACGATAGACAACTAAGGAAATGTGCTCTATGAAGTTCATTCGAAGGAGCACGTACCTGATCTCAGTGGGATTTTCGTGTCAAACATTTTAAAACCGCCGAATTCTACCAATTAAAAATCGAATATGGATTTTAATAACTCAAGAAATTCTATCGGAAATTTTTATTTAATTATTCAAGAATTGAATAACATTTTCTGAATTGTTTTATACTGTTATATATTTTGAGGATTTTGAGGATATTTTGGTAAAAGATTTGACTATTTTTATAAAACCTATTTTCATCACTCTATAGATGCGTGTATGTACTAATTTCATAAACATGATGTGGTCACAGCCGAGTTCTTCTGAGGAAAATGAACATATCGATGGTATATAAGGTTCACTTTTTATCCTGAATCTGAATCAGCCCATTTCAAATTGTATTATATCATGATTGATGGACGGATAAACCACAAACGAGGTATTTTTTTCTCTGTGGAATGGAAAAAAATCGCATGATAGAAAAAAAGAGAGAAAATTGTTGAGACTGCGGGGTCAATCGCATTCACTCATAGATGAAGGTCATTTCTCTGCATGAGCCACTTAGATTTTTTCCTCGAACAACGGCGAAAGGACGGACAAAGGCAATGACTAAGAGACATATAGCTATATTCTGATTGATTAACGGCTTAACTGGCGTGGATAAAGCGTTTTTAAGCCCTCACTCCAGAAAATTAATCGGGGAAAATGATAATCACATAAATGCGAGCCGATTCAAATTTAATTTACAAGCTCAAAGGAGTAAAATCATTGCAAAAAAAACTCTAAATATCTATTTAATAAATTTGTTTCACGATTACCAGTATGAAAAATTCTTCAATATAAGAACGAGAAATGTTTCACGGTGAAAATTGGCCATGCGACTGACATAACAGGTAATTATGCAAAGTGCTCTATAGTTAATGAAATATTCTCAATGTATTAACGTTTCTAGTAAATAAACATTTAAAAGTATAATATTGTAAGATTAAGGTAGTATATTCTGGGGGTTCATTTCGACATAGAGTTTTCCTCTGCCTTACAATCATCCCTTTATTACTATGCAATCCCTTTATTTAATTCCTATATTGCTATGCAGATACTAAACATCTGGCTGCATGTGACTCTATTATCTAACATGTTTCCATGTAGTGTACGTTTAATGATATTCGCCCCCTGCCACACACCCTCGTATTGGCTTACAGCGTGTTGCGTAGATGTATATCATGTTGGTGCTTCATACCAGTATCTACGCATGCAATCATCCATGTAACAAGAGAAAGTGATGATATCATTAACAATTAAAAATAACGCCCAATTATATCCAATAGGTTTAATGAGTGCCTCATTACTGTAGGAGATTCTCGATCGATGAAAGATGAAGCCTATCAGTGAAAGTAAAGTCATCAGTAAGCCCGCTCTTTAATAATTTCAGGGAACAGAAAGTAAACTGAAAGCAATTCACATCAGTAATATTCTCCTCGTCAGTTTCTCGATGGCATATTGCTCATAAAGCTCGAAATTAACAGCATATACCATGGCCGCATTGTTTGAAAAACGTAGGAGCTAATAGCTTAAATCTTCTGAAGTTTTTGTGCAAAGCTATAAGAAAATAAACATAGTCCTAGTAAACCTCTGTAACAGCTACTTGAATTATATTGAGGATTATTCCAATAAACTTAGCTAGTCGAGGGCAGTTTCAAAAAATATAGATGATTTCTCATTAATGCCGCGTTGCCGTATGGCACGGAAGGAAAACATAGGCAGAAAATAAAGGAATAGAAAATGGTGATCGGGTGAAGAGAGTGGGTCGCCTGAACGGAATAGTGGTAAAGTAATTTGAGGAAGAGTGAAAGGAAGAAGAGGTTTCAAACAAAAGAGCCCTAATGCAAGGACGAAGGAAGAAAGAATTATGCGTGCTTTTATCTGAGAGAGGACGAGAATATAAAGGCAGCTAGATAGTAGGTTGGCGTGAAAGGAGAAGGAACGGAAATGAGGGTAGATGTGTCAGTGGGGCAAAATTGTATTTACATATGAAGAGTTTGAAACGGCCCAACAGACAACGATGCCGAGGGTTTCAATCAAGACTTTACCAGCGTAGAGTTTTACCAATTTCCTTAATTGGCAACGGCCAGACATAAAAATTGGATTAACCCAAAGATCCTCACTTGAACTGAGTTCTGATTCCTTCCCTTTCGATGCAAAAAGAATTAACTCCTGAGTGTCTCACGAAATATGACTGTAGATATCTATATTTTATTAACACAAGAGTTGAAAATGATAAGAATCAAGAACTTAAGGATTGATTAGGCAATGAGGGCTTCAAATATTTCGTTTCTTTCATTCTGAAGACGCTAGGCTGAGATCTAGCGGACGATTGTCTTTTAAAGACAATGAGTGGGGAGGAAACAGTCCGTGGATTCGATTCAAAGCAATTTCCACTTGAGCCTAAGGCTTGAAACTTGAAACATCACTTAAAAGATGAAACAACACTTGAAACATCGTTTATTAGAAATCAAACTTGACGTATTTAATGAAACAGTGCATTTGGAAGAATTTGGGTAAATGTTTATCTAGGCCACAAGTGCTCCTCTGACTAGAAATGTATGATGGATAATGACATATATTATTATCAATTCAAGACCTGTGCTCAATAGATAGACCCAGAGTTCATAGAAGCAATATCGATGGAAATTAAAGGCAGCATCATCATTTGTCGAATGTCGGAAATTATTATTAAGATAAGCTCTAGATAATTAACTTTTCTGGTGATCTTCCTCCCAGGTATGGGGTTACCTAACACGGAGGATGTTTAATGATATTAGGTTTTCCTGGTGGATATTCTGGAAAACGTCTTCTCGATTCTTACTACGGAGTGGCCAGTGGTGAAAATTGGTCTATATAATAGATGTGATTATCTAGATACCACTCCCACAAGAAAGGCGAATACGTTGAAAAACAATTTTAGCGAGCAATATCTCCAAAAGGAATAAATTATGTGGTAATATTTGCCTGTATCACGACTCCCAAGATAAAATAATTGAGTTCAAAGTCTAGTTTATTGTCCATTTCCCTGAGGATTATTTTCAGGAGTTTATTGTCCATTTCCACCTATGGCCTTTTGAACGAAATTAATCTCCTCTTGAAAGTTAGCGATGAAATTTCAGCTTGAAGTCCCATAAACTCGCAATTCTTTATTTTAGTCATTGGTTAAGAACCGGCCTAAATGTCTAGCTATTAATTCTAACTACACATCGTTACAATGTCCATATATTTCAACTTTAGATTGAAAAAATAATGTATACACACACACACCAACCACAGTGTTCAACCCGAAGGTCGGTTAGTCGATGAGGGTAGATGTTACAGAGAAACAACTCCGATGGCGACTGAAATTCACAAATGAGGCTAAGAAAGCCAGTTCCCTATGCCGCCTGCAGCTTCCCAGGAAGACCTGGTAACCACAGAATAACACAGTTTGGCTTAGATTTGACTTTTCAAGACGGCTGACCTCTCCCAGAGCTGAACCCGAGATCTCAGGTTAGTAGCTCAACACTATATCCACTAATCCATGGCACTACCTATTTGGTGTCTCAATGTATTCCATATCTTACTAAAACCAAACGGCAGAAGTGCTCAGAAATTAAATAAAATTAATGTATCTCGATAACTCTACATCTACATAGTACCCTGCATGCTACCATAAATATGTGTGGCGGGGAGTGAATTCACACGATACATGCCTTACATATCATACTTAAAAACGTTTAATAGCTTTATTATAGTCGAAACGTAGCAAATTTAAAGAAAATATATTTAAAAAGTAAAGCAAGCATGCTGTTATTTGGGTAAGCTTAAATTCCATATACCAGCATACAACTACCTCCGCTATCCATTGATACACTTGCATATATACCATATGGAGGAGTATTGTATCTGATATTCCTTAACAAATTCCACTTGAATTTGACAATGTACGCAATGATGTTGTGCCCATTACGGTTAATTTTTCTACTGATTTTTATCCCTTATTGTACTATGCATTTTAAATATTTCGTTTTGGTAATCGATTCCCTAATTTTATGTTAATGGTCCAGTCTACCATAGTAAGTTGGAGTTTCGTAAGGTCGTTGAAACGTTTTAACGTCATCAGAGAAATTATGTCTTGGAAATTAGTTAAGAGATTAGGTCTACATTTCAACCTACGGTCTGGTAATGATTTCCTTTCTAGTTCTTACAATAGACATATTATGCTAATATAATTATCATTCCGTCCCTTTACAAATCTTGCCGATCTTCGCTACACACGCTCTTGTTGATCAATTAGGCCTATTACGCAAGGATGCCATATACTGGCAGCGAATTCCAAATGAGGCCCAACAAGAGAAAATTAGCTAATATTTCTGAATGTAGTACCATAGAATGATCTGTACCCAAAATAGCACACGACTTCACTTTACCTGGACGTGTCAGAAGGCCTCTTCCGGAGTCTAGCCTGGTGGTAGCTCAACACTACCCCTCGGGCTCCACACCGTCCCTGTAATGAATATCAAGTATTTAATGCAAAATAGAGACGAACGATTATGTAAAAGCTTATTACCTCGTCGGTATTTAAAGATAACAGCAATCATGTTGTCAATATCTCAGTCGCAAGTGTTTTTTCACAGAGCAAAAGAATTTTTGTTTTATCAAAAGGGTGATAATTCATTCCCTTCCACGCACCCTTGATGTTCGTTTCAGGGTGTGAGGTCCAAAGCTCGGCATTGTCGAACACTACCCTATGCCATTTCGACCTCTTCTAATGTGCGGATTGGAGATTACTGTGGTGGCATAAATTAATTTTGTTCCCGTATTGGGAGCCGAAAATATTAATCCTTTCTTTAATTTGAGTGAAGAGTTGGCCAAAAATTGAATTGGATTCCTAAACCTCCTTACGCCCACAATATGTTCGTCATCACCAATCATAATTCATCGCCAATCTAAGGTATGCTGATGAGTTCTCGATTCGATACTCTCATCACTTGTCCTCTTCATCTTAACATAATTCATCTCCTTTCACCAGTTGTGGTAGCGGTCCGACTTGGCAGCGTTATTTGGTTCTAATCTCACCTCGGGGATGGATGTTGTGTTCGTTAAAAGCGTGGAACAATGGCCTCATAAAGTGCGATACAACATTAGACGTGGGAGTGACCAAAACTAAAGTCCGCTACGTCTCCTATGCATCTTTCACAACTTGTTCCATATACCTTGTTTCTCAACATCCTTATCATGAATCCCATTTAATTTTCCCTCGATGATGATCTTCATGGCACTTAAATGTCTCAGTAGGTGTCCATCCGGCCGCGGATGCCAAGTCGGTAACGTTTCGGCATGGCAACCCATATGTCGTAGGTTCTAATCCCGCCTCGCCTCCCGTGTTCCTTTCAGATCCTTTATGAGACTTCTTTCCTCTTCTACTTTTCTCAGCTCTCCGTTAGCTACTCGGTCAATCAATTTAACCTTCATAATTCTTCGGAGTTGACGAATAATTCTTTGAAAATTCTTCAAGTCTTAACTTTTCTGCCGCTATTATCATCCATGGTTCACGGTCATAAGACTATGCTTTCCAGTTGTACGTTCTAATTAAATGTTTCCTAACTTCCACGCCTGTGTTTCCTGTTGCAAATGGCTTTTATTCTGGCAAAATGCCATCTTCGCCTGCATTTTTCTACGGAGTATTTCGCACTCGCCTCGTACGGCTTATCGTGAAATAGATCCTCCATCTCTTCAAGCTTTTGATTCCATAGTTTAATATGTCTCACCTTCTGCCAACTTACTACGTACCGTAATCTTTGTCTTACACTTATTTGTCACAAGCTGAAACGAGTACCCTCTCTGGGCTAATAAGCATAATTTCTTTAGATTTTCTCAAGCCGCTGACCTGCGTCGTCAAACAAAACACGAGCAATATTTTTTTCTCCACGTAAAATCACCGCGGACATTTGCCCATTGAATCTTTCAATTGATTTCAAAATGCAGCCGTTGAAAATCAATGGGCACAGAGCGCATCCCTGTCTCTCACCTCTCCTTACTTTCGCTTCCGTCCCCCTTCCAGTCTAAACTAATTCGCCCTAAACGGGGTTATACGCCCCACGGAGGCACCCCTCAATTACTACCGTGATAAGCCGAACAATCTATCGGACGACAATGGCCGCCGTTTAGTGCGTGATTGTTTTATTTTTTTTCCAGCTGGAGTTAATAGTTGCTATGGCGCCGGTGACGAAGCGAGATCGCCGCGGGGCGGCGCAGCCCTTTAGAACGGGCAACCGCAGGCGACTTTCCTGCAGTGTCGACTGCGCGACCGGACTTGGGGAGGGTTGGGGGAAGAGGCGGGATAGTCCAGTTTAGAAGAAGTTTATCAAGTGGGAGCAGTGGGGGGAGGAAGGTGAGTGAGCGAATGCTGATCGGGATGGAGGGCGTCAGTGGGTGAAGGAGGGAAAGGATCTGTCTGCGGAGAGAAGGAGGGGTGGATGAATGAAGGGGGAGAAATGAGGAAAAGGAGGAGAGATTGGGGGACGCAGGTGGGGGGAAGCAGGGAAGAAGGACGAGTGTGTGTGCGTGTGTGCTGCCAAAGAGAGAGAGGAGAGATGGCGACCACGCCTTAAGTAGCTCGTGCACAGAAGGCGGGGTCCTTGTGAAGGCCGACGGTCAACTCGCCTCCTCGAGATTGAAATTCACGTGCGGCAGTCGCCGTAATACGACCGCCGCGAACAACTGGCGGCGGCGGCGACCAAGAAACCGTACGGCAGCGGCGATTCGGGCGGCCGCCATTTTTCGTTCGCTCGAGGAAGGCCGATGCGATGGAATAGTAGATATGGTGGCGTCGTCGTTTACCGACCGCTCACCTTGGCTGATTCGGAAAGTTTAGATGCGATCTCCGAAATCGCTGAATTAATATCCAGGTAGAGTTCCGATGGGGAGTTGGGGCGGGAAATATTAGGTAATACTATGTCCGTCGAGCTCTTGGAGGTGGGAGGAAAATCATATTTGGCGAGGGTTGAATCTCTCGGGCTCTTATTTGCGGCGTCGATCTTCCTCGCATAGCCTCTTGATGTAATGGCAACGAACTATTCTGCCCACGCAGCGTGACATAAAAACGAAGGGTCATAGCTGGCACGAGTACACACTAATCCAAACATCTGTTTGTAAAAACCCAGGTTTTAAAAATGGCGGCAGTGCTAAAACTTGGATCAGAGATGCCCCTACAGCCATGAATATATCCCTCCATCTATCTTAATCGTATACCTAACATGAAAATGACATCGATGATAGGGGCAGGATTCGAACCCACGGCCACTGAGCTATTAGGCCAGCGGATCACCTTTTCTCTTTAACTTTTACTAGTACATGTGGAAGGAACAACCTGAATTAATAACCTAGTAGTGATTTAAGAAGTGAGTGACGGTGCAAAATAATGAGTCTTATACGTTTTCTCTGGATTCAATCATGGGTTGATCGAAGTCCTACTTGACTCGCGAACTGGGTTTTCGATATTTCCGTGTGGGGATAAAAAAAATTCTCGCTTTCATTCATTGAAGTGAAATTTTTTTATGCACAGCTAACGCGTTGACCCCAAAACCCAACTTAAGAAAGCAAATTGAATGCATGAAACATAAACACATGCCTTGCAAAGTCCACCATAGAGGGATTCAAACCTCTGACCTCAGGAATAGGTCTCTTTATAGGTAGGTAATATAAATATTATTGCCGTTACCTACTAGCTGTTTAGTTGGCAAAAAATTAAACTTTTATGTTTTCCGAAAATTCTCAGAGTTTCATGCAATGGCATACCATGGAAATCAAAATAAAACACACAAAAAAGTACTGTAGTGACATTCTCTATCAAAATTATAAGAGAATTAAACAATTCCGGAAAGAAGCTACCCTCCTCGTTCATTTTCTATGTGCTCCCATCATGTGGCCCTCAGTTGTTGTCACCGTATAAATGCCTTCGGTTTCAATATTTTAGACTTTTTGGTACTGTTTCTTGGAATTTGTATTATTCTTCAGAAATGAAAGAAACTGGGATGAGCGAGCTTTCTTAAATACTCCTTATTCCCTGAATAGACTGAAGATATTTCACATATTCATTGCCACAACATTCGATTCTGGTCGGTAGAGACGTTATAAGAAAATATTTTTTGTCTACTTTTTCTCCATTTGATGTTGGCTTGACAGCCTAAGGACGAAAGCTCCGCGTTGTCCTACAAACGAAGGAAGAGAAGAAGAATGTATGTGCGCTCGTGTGCTTCTTTGTAATAATTCTGGATGGTGACATCAGTTTCATATCTCTTTTTATTGCGATTAATTTATGTCTTCCAATTTGAGCGTTTAGCACTCTAGCATGAGTGCGATGAATTCAAGAATTTTAAGAACAGCGGAGACTCAGGAGATACCTGAGCTACATCGGAACACTGCTCCTAAGGATTTGGAGGACATAACCTCCATGTCACTCTAAATAAGAGCAGCACCATCAACAAATTGTTGATGTTCCTCAATCAAGATTATTGTGCGAGGCTAAAGTTTTGCCAAATGATATGCGTCAACAATTACCTTGTCCACGAATCATGTTTGCCGAGAAATCAAATTTCACGTGAGACGGCATGAAAAATCCTGGAATAGAAATATTTGTGAAAACGAACGGATTCAGGGGTACTTTGTGAAATTTTTCCATGGTGGAAATGACAAACTTTGCAAATTTCACTTTATAAATTTATCCACGATCCGGTTTTCAACACATTGTGTCATCTTCAGGTGAAGATGTTCACCTGAAGATGACACAATGTGTTGAAACCCTGGTCGTGAATAAATCTATAAAGTGAAATTTGTAAAGTTTGTCATTTCCACCAGAAATATTTGTGTTGGGTACATTATTTATACACTTGTCACGCCTGAAATTTTATAATATGTGATTGACATTAACCATTAGCTCGAGTAGACATCAATTTTATTTAGCGGTTGCAAACACGTCTGGAGATTAAAATTACATATGTCGGATGGACTGTCAGAGAACGTTAATGCAAACAGCAGAAAAGGACATCCACAATCGCTTTATGACTTGGAAAATATTTAACCATACACTATGAAACCGGGCGTTAATATTGTTAAACGTGAAACATCTGTCACGGTATCATTAGCTTCATAGTGAACTAATCATCATAGCAATTCGTTGCGAGAACCAAAATCCTCTTGCTGAACATTCATTTTTCCAGTGATTATTTCAGGCTCAACACCATTCCCAGATGCACCTCAATCTCAGATACACCTACGTCGGATCTCCAGCACATTTTCATCACAGTGTGATGGCGAAAAGTAATGGTTGCAGCCAATCCTTTGGGTATGGAGGCCCCCACACTCATGACCAGCCACTGATTATTTTCGTTTGGTACCCGTGAAGGAGAGAGCTAGCAAATTTAAGGCTCACCCACCCGTATGGCTTTTGCAAAGTATAAAAAAGTCAGCAGATGGCAAGAATACCCTACAGATATCGCATGAATAAACAATCCACGGAGTCTGGCACGTGTCTCAAGGTCATAACGGTCGACGATGGCATCAATATCTCTTTCAATTCTAGACCTTTCTTCTAATAACAGTAAATTTACCTCTTGCCAAAAAAGTTCACTTTTCCTCCTTCGAATATAACAGCATAAGTTTATCTTAGATCTGTGAAAACAGAATCAATCGAATTATTGATTATCAAACGCATCATTATACTTGTTAATTTAAGATTAAAACCAAAGCGTTCAAGATAGATTTATGTCCATCCTGAGAAGAGCTTTTCTTGGAATATTTTCATGGTCACTCTTCTGGTTAAGTTTGAATATTCCGGAATTAATAGGGGTGATCGTATGGTTGTTGTAAGTAGACAATGTTCCGTAATCAGCAAAATGATTATTTCCCTCAGGAAGTCTTTGCTTGTGCAATCGAAAAAGAGGTTTAATTTACTGAAATTCTTAGTTAAATTGCTAATTTTATACCATCCACAAAGAAGTTATAAAAAGGTAAATATGCTATGCTTCAAAAGCCGTATCAACAATTAAATACAACACAATGTCTCACGGTCGATGTGTAATGAAAAGACTTGAAAATGACATAGCTGGCGAAACTAATCATCAATACATGTATGTGCCTACTACAATCCAAGTATTTCTTTTCATTTATCCATCCCATAACGCGTCTTTATGTCAACGGGTGTTGTATTAACAAAGGCAACATTGAGCTTTTCACACCGCAATGATAACATCTGTCATGTTTCACATACAGCTCTTGGTTAATATTCATGAAATGACTACTGTTGTACGCGTAAAACCTCTCATAACATCCAAATCACCTGGTTCTTTTCAAAACCTCGATCTTTGCGTTGGGAGAAGAGTGACTAACTCACCTTGTTAGCTTTATAATTAGGCAAGACGGGTATTCCAAAACTTTTAGTAGCAAAAACATGCTTTTGGTGCAGCGAAAACATCGTAGAATCCGTGGTTAAATCTGTTTTAGGCAACGGATTTTCCTCAAGGTATAAAAATAAAAGAATTGCCTAGGGGGGGTTCAACCTCAGAGACAATGGCAATAACTGGCTTTCGTAACCTTGGATGAAACGTAGAACGCTGAGAACCACCAGAAAACGAGCACAAGATGTCATACTTCAAATGAGCTAACTCCCGAGCATAATGTGTTAATTAAAAAGATTAATTAAAAAGAAAAGTGCTACAAAATCAATTAAAAACGAAAACTCGTGAGCAATTGCAACATATAAATAAAGTAATACTTACAAAAACTAAAACCATTCTATCACTTATTGAAGGGGATAACCAAAATAAATGTAATGTGCCAGAGCTGAATTAAAAAGGGAACTACTCCGGTGACATCATTTTAATGCAAACATTCCTAGATTTGACGCCACGGCTTTACACGAATGTACAAAATGTTTCTCCTTATGCTTCAAGATCATTCCTTCAGCCTCTGCATTCCTCGCTATCTCTCTAAGATTTCACACAAACGCTTCAACTTTTGGCTAGTGAGTGTCGTAAACTCGAATTCTTCGTCGTCTGCAACGCCCACCTTTCCCGAAAGTCCGGGGGTCAGTTATTTTAATTTTAATTTTCAAAACGACTCTAAACCCAAGAAGAAGAGGCCTTTCAAAGCATCGAAAGTGCAAATTAGCGAGGATGGATATTGCGTCTCGGAGGGAACATAATCCTAGGTGACGCGGGCATTAATGCCGTCCAACAGTTGACGCACGCCGCCGCGGCGAAAGAAATCCCAATGTTTACAATCCTTCCGTACTGCGAAGGAAGAAGATATGACATCACTCCTCAACTTCTGCGTTCTCCAAAGCGAGCATTTCTTTTATCCAGCCATTCGCTCTTTGTCTCTCCCTCCCTCTCCCATTTAGCTGTTTCACTTCATTCAATATGCTGATTTGTTTGGAAACCTCAAGCGTTTCCATGAATATTCCACGAAACTGAGAAAGGGTGCATGAGATTCATGCTGCATTCCATGCGTACGCTCCATGAATATGAGGAAACCCGCGCGTGTTGCGTTCCGCTGCGATGATATTTTAAGCTCAAAGTTCACCAATCTTGGATCAAAACCATAAAATATCTGATGCGTGTAATGCGTGTAATCTTTGCTGGTAATTATTCAACCATCACTTAAGGACTATGCTTTAACTCCAAAAATATTTAAATATGATCGTAATTTATATTAATAACAATAACCGACTCAAGTTTGGCCGTGTAGGAATCCGGCGTTTAGGATTAACTTATTCCCTCATACATTTGTAATGATATGGTTAATACAGATATTTCAGACGATTGGGTTGTGTGGTGGCTAGAGTACTGGCTACTTATTCTAGGGCCCGGGTCGAATCCCGGTTGCAGCATTTGTTTTTCAATGATCTTCCAGCCCATCTGAGTGGATAGCACAGGAGTTAATGATCATTTGAACCCAAAAGGCTCGGGTTCCAACCCTGGCTTAGATTTTTCACTGAAATGCCTCTTCGTACTTGAGCGCGGCACGGAGCCCACTTGAAGTCTATAATTCCGTCCACCCGATGACGCGTTAAATCGGGGACCCCTGAGCGCCTTTCATTATGAGTAGACCAATACCGACACCAGGTTTCCCTCCACCTTTCTATGTTCCCTGAAAACATCCTGCCTACATCAATTGCCCACTTATCCTGAATGGCACAAATGGCTTCGGCGAGCTTTAATATGCAAAATTATTATCAGCTGTTTTATTGCTTATTCTAAATAATTTTGATAGTATTTGCATTAGCTTAAATGAATTATTTTGTGGGTGAAATGAGAATATCCTCTATATGCGAAACAAGAAAAGGTTGATTGGCACTTAACTTGAATTCTGAAAATATTCAACGATGTTGCCGTATGATTTTTTTTATTTTTATGAAATATGGAAATATGCAGAGTATGTTTTGTAAAGCGTTACTTGGTAATCGGGGTTGTGGTGGCCTAGTGGGTAAGAGCACTAAGCTACTTATCGGAGGGTCCCAGGTTCATATCTCGGACAAGAGCCTTTCTGGATACCCCCATCTAAAATCCTCGCGATTCGATTTTCTGCTATGGTTGGTTTCACAACTTCTTAGGAAATCGCAGGTGGCCCAGGGAACTGGCCCCCCTACCCTGAACGTGTGAATTTCACACGCCATTGGCTTAGTACGGGGTGAGCTCTACCCTCACCTATCTAAACCAATCTTCGGGTTGAATCACTGAGTGAGTGAGCTTGGTAAACAAAGTTAAGATCCAAAGATATAATTTGATTCTTATGGAGACAGGCCTTAGCTTTTTCACTTTATACGGAAGGACACAACAATCACTAAGCAGTAATGCGTTAAAATGTATGCAGGATCTCAAGTGGAAAGCAATGCCTCAGATTTTTCATTATTTTCGCCAATAAATATGATAATTTATCAACTGCTTATGCTACTAAGAGAGTTGGTTTCTATTCAAATAAGATTCATACACGAAATGAATGTGCGAGGAATAGCCGAATGCGTCGCCCTTGCTGCCAGTTGACTGCAAATGAATATCTTCCTGTTGATTTGTGATCGCATGAAATTATTCATCAGGTAAGTACCGGCTATTAACGTAACAAATTGGCCAAGTCAGAGTGAAGTGCGTTTGTGCAGGCATTTCAGGAGGGATACAGGATACAATTAAGATCTCCGTCACGAGATCCAATAAAAATGCGAGTCTCTCGCTATTCACGCCGGGTAAGTCCTTAACGGTGAATAGAGTAAAATTCCATGGCGCCACCGTAATGTTAAATACTTAATTTCAATTCTCGAGGGCAGAAAGGAGCAGAGTGGGTGTATCCCAGGAGCACGAATAGCAACGTTTTCCACTACGGACAGCAGCGGCGCATATTTTCTTCTTGGAATCATATCAAATGACTTTTCGTCATCAAATATGACTCTATCGAATAGAGGTGTGTTGTTGTTCTCGTAACCGGATTCAGCCATGTCATGGCCTCAGAAGGTTGAATTCAAGCCACACTCGGGCGTTACCTTTCTAAAAATGCCTGTCTTTATTGTAATCATTGCCTCCCGAGTCGAAGGGTTGTTGGAGAGAAGGAGAGAAAACCCACTCCTAGCGTGCGTATCGCAAAACAAACGTGTTTACACCGAGACCCAACTCTCAAGGCGTGTGTGTCCATTCAGTTCTATATTCCATTTAACGTTTACTCATTGGCTTTTGCATATTTCTCCGCCAGTGTTGGCATCGCTTTTTACTCTCCCCTTCCAAATTAGCTCCTTCCGGAAAAAAGATTTGAGTGATACGTTTATCTGAAAACTGCATCTTGACGTTTCTCGATAATGTCAAAGCCTGGAAAAATATTTTCTTATTTCTTTGGGATAAAATAAAAATACGGCGTCTTCGCACACATCTTGGCGGTGATAAATATTTTCTGGATTAATCCAAGCTATTCCACAATTCAGTTTATAAACAATCAGACATTGATATTCCATCGTGTATTTTACGCCTTCGGGCATTTAGGATACGATCGTTGAATTAGCGACCCAAAAAGATGTTTGTCTTTCCAATGACTTCCTAATGGAGTAAGAAAGTGCGTAATAGTAACAGAACGAGTGGTTAGAAATTTTCGCGGACACCTTACCGAACGAAATGGCGTTCGTGTTACTCGCTGCTCAGAACATTACTATAATTCTTGGGCTTAAGAAACGTTAATCCAGTGGTTTTTTCTCCATGTAATTTATCTCCTATAAAATCGAGAAAGAACATCAGTGCACCGTACGGTACGTAATAACCGTACGTAATAAGAGTACGGTCAAGATTTCACTAAATCAACTCACTCTTGACTTTTATTTTCCACTCTCATTTCTTAAGACGAACTAAGTTTTCCTTTAGTGCCGATAGTTTAACGTTTTTCAGAGTAAAGCCGTTACGGTTCGGCGAACTTAAATCGCTGCTCGTAGGCCTTAGTGCGTCCTGAACTGAATACGAAACAAGCCGACGCACTCATTCTCACCGAAAGCTGAGTTACTGGCTCGTCGGTTGAGACAGTCGATTTGTGGCTTATTGTACTACAGCTAGTCCCTCTTAACAGGCTGTGCTATAATGTCTTTCAAGATCACGACTGGGAGGATATGCGAGAGTAAATTTACTTCGAGACTCCAACCAAGTATCAATAAATATCGTGGCTTAGTTTAAAAACCGGACGACATTATCCAATGTAATAACTTTTAGGAGCTCTAGAACAGAGTAAATTTAACAATTAAAGCAGTGAAGGGGTAGATGCATAAGGTATAATGATTTGACTGGTCTTTATCCAATGTTACAGAAAAACAGAAAGCTAGTTTGAATAACTCAACGGCAAATAAATGTATTCGCCATCAATGGTTCAGACGGTTCAGACAAATGGTATACTTCAAACGTGAGTATACCTCTTATTGTCATCCATTTCCGATAGAATATCGCTGCTGTCTGTCAATTGCATATCAAAGAGGTCCATGAAAATAGTTGAATGGAGTTTCTTTTACAACTGGCCAAAATCCCCGCAACTAACAATCGATTTATACGCAAGCAACCCTGAGTTTTGACCAACCTGCCGTTGATCTTCCCGATTTAAGAGAAAATTTGATGGTAATCTATTCGATCAACGACATTGCGCTAAGGGGGCGCGAATAAACTCTCTGTTGGCGAACCAGATAGCCCCCACAGATATCATGCATTCTTATGTTGAGGAATAATTTAATACATTTTAAGAAGTTCGTGCATAAATCATATATTTCCGATGGATATTTGGATAAACACAAACTAATATATAATCATAATATATTAATGAGGGACCTTTACAATCACCACAGGAAATCTCATCCTGTCTTTCACTTCAATTCCCCAATCATATGCAACCGATAGGGATGTAGGTAAAACCTAATATTCTCTATCGACTAAGCACTACAGAGAATATTAATACCGAGAAAAATATAGAAACACCGATAGTCTAAAGGATCTAGTCATTATCCACGCTTGGCATGATTTCTATATCCCGTTCTTCCTTATTAACGTTAATGTAACTAATGCGTGAGTTCACGGACATGCTAGACAAGGTTATGAAAAAAAGTATTACTGAAAAACTCTAATCGTCTCCGTGGCATAAAGTTTCAACTTTCAGTTTCGTCGCGTTATACTTAACCTTGACACACTCCTCTCATGGAGATAATTTAGAATTATCCATTATTTAGTCACATTTTTCCTGCATCATATACAGCGATGGCCCATCTATACAAAAACCAAATTCGATGATTCCGCGAAATCATCATTCAAATGAATTGGATCCAAGCTGATTAAAATCATTTCAACAACCATGAACCTAACTTTTGCCATCATATCTCTTTAGGCACATAATGCGAAGTTTACACCCATCTTCAAAAAGAACTTCGATTAGTTATCCTCAAGAGCAGAGGTAAAACGTACATGATATAAGTTTTCACTCGCTTTATATAATATATGATTACAGAGGTTATGAATTACGTACATCGATGAAATAAATTTATAGTTAACTAACTGATCCCCTGAACCCTGTAGCACTACACTTCCAGGAGGGATATGGATCATTTGATTGGGGAGGAATAAAAATTATCAACTGAGACGCAAGGAGTTGTTCTTTGTTATTTTTAATTAGGACACGCTGAACAGTGCAAAGAGTGTATGTAACTTGACCAATGTGAAGAATTGTGACGACTGCATGAGATCTGTCAAAATGGTGAAGGGGAGATTGGCAGGATCGTGATCACTTTTAGCTTTGGGCTCAATCAGTTCGTGATCCGCGTGTCTACCGTTTCTCCACCTAAGAAAATCGACACACATTTTTCATGATCAATCAAAAAACAACCTCACAATAATTTGAAAACAAGATATACAGCATCTTGGGAATGCTCTCGTATTTTCCAATCTTTTTCGTGTCCGAATTACTTCCCAACAAGATAATGGCGATTCAAGGATTATAACGGCGCACATTTATTAAAGCAAATAATAAAAAAGCGGGGACACCTTTTTCAAACTGTCCCCTCTTATTTAATCATCCCTCTTCACGCCGCAATGAATTACCATTTACGAAGCCTATCGCTTATTTTATGCACCTATTTGTTTCCCTAAGACCATTATGGCTATTATGACTACTCATGTTACATCATTGGTATGAAGCTTTTGGTTTGAATAGGTATCATCGATGCTTAATGACTCAATGATATCATTCTGCATGCAGTGTCAAACTTTGGTGAAATACAAACTAGTGGAGGATGTCAACATGCATGCATGCCCTAGATAGGTGAGTGCAGAATGGTATGTGCGAGAATAGAATATCCTGAATTCGATTAAATTCAGCAGGTCTTAACGGCGTCGCTCAACGGAAATAAAACACATGTACAGAAACCAGTGGGATTCAAACGAGAAAGCGAATATGCGTGAGGCATGGGTCTCATCCAATTGTTCTGAAAACGTTTCACAGTAGCGTCTCTCAGCGCCGCGTGCCAATGGTGCTTGATCGGCTGCATGACGTGAGATAGAGGTACGCAGAAGAAAGCGGGCGATTTTGTTCATCCGCCATGCCTGACCTCAGCCAAGACCACTTTCTCCGAAGAGCTATCAGCAGCAGGCCAAGGCACCTAATAGCTCGAAGAAGTGGATCTGGCAAGTTCCTCTCGGTGATCAATGAAACCAGGGAATGAGCGGATTTGAAAAGAAAAGTGGTTCGACTTAAAAACTGCAATGAAATATTTAAAATTTGGATAATATTTTTTGCGTGACGGCTGTGGAAAATTTCAAATATTAGTTATGGATACTCTCAATAATACTGTTTTATTATTTATTCACAACCTTACGTTATCTAACTTACCAACTTAACCTATCATTACCTCAAGATATGCACAAGATGGCACTAATTGATGCAGTTTTACTTCGAAAAGATAATATTCTATTGTCATAAACCTCCTACCCTTAAATGTAGGCACCAACTAACCTACCGATCAGCTCTCTTTGAACTTCATTTGTTAAATTTAAATGTAAGAGGAAAAGTATCATGATGGCATTACCACAGCATTGAATTTTTCCGTTCTTAATGCACTCTTTAGTGAATGCTCGCGTCATGAATGATACCTAATGTTCTGCCGCTTAGGATGGTATAATTAAAATATGTTTCAGTTCTACCTTATTCACATTGTTCTAACGTTCATTTTCTTACTCAATTTCTTTTCTGCTCAAGCTAATGCTGACCACTCTTAAATAATTATAAAATACCTAAATAAAAGGTTTCGTGAAAATACATATTTTTTACTTCCACTTTCCCCCTTGTTCTACACTTTATCCTCTTAAATTGTACGCATTAAGCCATGTATTTGGTTCACTCAATTCACAAGACTTACTCGGCCCTCAAATTTCCTCCATAAATTTCTCCTACCCTCTAACCATTCCCAATGCCTCCACATTAGTTTTTCATTTTGCGTATGGTACATTATTCCCGGGTTCCACATCGCTGACGACGCCAATCTAATTTTATAAGATCCATAGGGGTTCGCGATCACAATGACGCTACGCACAAATATTCAGATTGACGTGATGGACTTCCACATATTCCAATAGAACTGAACACACCTATTTTCTGCATGATTTCCTGTTTTATCTCCACACTCCAACCTCCTCTTTTATAATCCAAAAAGCGTTTTCATGACCATACAAACGCTCTTCCCTCCATCTTGTTCTCCGAAATAACATACCCTCTTGTTGCCACCATTTACTTACTATGCCTCACTAGAGGCATATATATCAGGAGTTTTGCTGGTGTGAGGCACGTTGATACTGATGGTGAGCAGTAGTTTCGACCTTGACCTGTAGTTTTAATAAACTGTGTAGATCATAACATTTCAATATTTTTCTCTATATTATTAAGAATTTCCACTAAGTAAGGCCTGAAACAGTCTGTTTAATACTATGCCTCTCCCGAATTTGCTCTAGCAAGAATCCTCTACTCCACCGGCTCAACCAAAAATAAACCTGAATACAGATGTGAATTCCAAGCGTGAGATTTGGGTGCGATCGGGTTGGTGCGATATTTATAGTGCTTGCTCCCTATCTTTGTGGCCCCAGTTCGAATCCTAGCAGTGGTAGAGCTTTTTCATTGGTGCGCCGGTCCCCAGTTAAATACTGTGCTGAGAACACTTTAAATTCAGTACTGCATTCGTTGAAAGGTACGTTAAATTGGGGACTTGGTTAATATTACGTTATTACCGACGCAGGGTTTCGCTCCATCCTACTTCCTGAAAAATCCCTACCTATACCTTATTGCCTACCCATTCTGAATATTAAAAAGTGGCCTCAGCTGTCAGTCGCCTAACCGGAATAATTACTTCTATCAGAAAAATCATCAGGGATTCAAGGGAGTGAAGAGCGATAATCTCTAAAAAGCAATAAATTAGAAGAATAGCCGTCGTAGCTCGGAGATCCTAATCCTGGATGCATAAAAAATGTGAAGAAAAGAGAAGAGTTTGACATAAAAAGGTGTTCCGAAGGGGAATGATATTTGGTGGCTAAAAAAATTGGCGAGAAAACTCCCAGTGACAGGTTTCAAACCCGCGACCTTCAGTTCAGATCGGCGGTTGTTTCGCCACGATCTGCGTTTACAAGTTCGCCTTCTCCTCTTATTCTCATGGCATATCATGCGGTGGGAAAAGCGAGAGGCGATCACGTATTAAGAATCGTCGGCACCTATCTTTCTCTCACTCTTTCTCCGACCGTTTCTCTATCCTACTCCGCAGGTATTCGATCCCATTATCCTCATTGTCACCGTCTGTTGCGTAAGATCGAGCATCCTAGGCTAACTATCCCTAACCACCACAGCATTCCTAGGGATAAATTATCCCCACATCATGAACGTTTTCAATTTGATGTTGGCAGGGCGTGAGACGCGCAGCCTTTCAAGCGGAAAATATTGCCCCACCTTCAGGAATGAATCGTATGCTGGAAGAATGACAACAATTACGCGACTTTTCCTGGCTCTCGACGATGCCCTTGAACTTTGCAGAAAGGAACAATTCTTATCTGCCGAATAGATCTCGGCACATTACAGTAACACTAGCCTTGCTCGAAATTTCACTCCATACTAAATTCAAAACGTCGCCCTAGACAAGTAAACATGAATATCTTGTTTTATTGTTCAAGTGATCCAAATCTCTTAATAGATAACAAAGAGCTTCGCGGGGTTCTGTGCTTCAAGCTTTTTACCAAAAAGACATTGAGTTAAAGGTGAATGCGTGACCATTGAAAGACTTTAAGGTTAATTAACATAATATCGGAACGATTCTCAAGGTTCGTTTACTGTGTAAACCGGTGATGTAAAAAGAGAACAGGAGCAAGGAAGCATGATAATTGATTCGTCGTAAGATCAGTTTCTTACGGCCTGTTGCGAAAATCGTTGAACTATCTTCCCAATTGATATTTTACGTATTAAAACTTGCAGTCTGGATGTTGGTATTATTGGTAATGATCATGGATACTCCAGGAATACTTTTCTTAAACTCGCTTATTGACAAAGAATTTAGTACTAATTTTCCAAAAAATGACTCTTCAGAATTGATTTCAAACATTGGCTACTGACGCTAATAAACTAATCTTGGCTTTTGGAATGTCGGAAACAACTGTGAAAATTTTTACATATTGGGATACGATTATTAGCCTTAATCAAGTGAATTATAATTTTGTGGATTTATATTGAATGTGCCAATTAATGAGATCAGGAGAGTTAAGTCAAGAATTATTCATGATATCGTAGCCTCATTGACATTACTGGAGTAGTTTTGGAGGAGTAAGAAATTTCTAGGCGCATCGTTCCGGTTAAAATTTCAAGAGTCACCGCTATAATATTTATCGACCATTTGAAATTCCAGAAGTAATTCCATTATTAGATGACATGATTGAGGGTAGTTATATATTGCAAAGATTAAATATTTTCATAATAAATCGTCCAATACCTTTTGTTAATAAAAGCCGTCTAATTTGACTCATTAACATGTAAATAGGTGACATAATTATTCGAAAGAAGGATTATCCAGACATGTTGACATGGATATGATAGGTTGAACGACTGCCTACACACTTAAATTTCGAGAGTTTGATCTTCCTTCAGATTAATGTGCTTAATCGGTGATTTGGGTATTTGAGTAACCTTTGAGGTGAATAGCATATGACAAATTTGTTTGTAGCCAAAGAAAACAAAGGAGAATGACCTCTTATCAGCACACCGCGGCAAAATAAATTCCTCTTTCCCTATTCACGCCACCACCTAAGCAGACAGCGTATATTCTATATTGTAAGGAAAAAATCTAATATATTTACTACACCAAAAAGATTTCAAACTGTAATGAGTATAATATGGCTAAAGTTCTGAGGAAAAATACATTTTTAATTTATAGCAACCATTGTACTATTTTTTTCGAAGTGTAGGAAGTGCCAATAAGACAGCAATCTGATCTTTCTGTCGGTTTCACTATCAAGCATAATGGCAGGCGTGTCACAACTTTTTTGTTAGCTTGAAACAACAGCCACAAAATGTTTTTCCTTAAAGATAAAGCAATTTAATAATGAAAGAGAGGTTTAATAGTTATTTGCCCAGAGGAAGGCATCTAACACATGAACGAGAGAATAGGTGTAATATCACAACAAACCAACGAGAATTGATTTAAGCTTTCCAGTGTGTGGTTGCATTTTGAATTCTTTGCCACTGATACCAATGATTTATATTTAATTTAGTGCGAGCTTTTTCCAACCCTTCTGTCGGCTTCGTCAGACAATTGTGATTACAGAAGCCCAGCTGCATTGGCATTAATATTGTAATTTTGGTAGAGCAAGAAGTTTCTAGACTCAACGTCTCCGTTAAAATCTCAAGACTCACCGATATCGACAATTTCAATTGTTACGAGTAATTCTCAGTGAAAGCATTCCATTAATAAATGCCATGATCAAGAAAATCAAAAATCGATCACTAATGCGTGACAAAGCTGGCAGAAAGGTCGGAGAAAGCTGGCGCTTTATTAAATATAAATCAGTGGTACCGAAAACAAAGCAATAATTTAAACCTAACGAGTATACGGGTTATTATCATGACTTTCTAGGGTCTAGAAGGATAAAGAGCGCGACTCGCTTGGCCGTGAGTGATATTCCACGGACAGGAAGACGACATTTTCGACGCGATTTTCCTCGACGAACACTGCGCGTATAATCTTCGAAAGGCGAGAGATTTCACCTGAGCACGACGAGCGGGGTGGAATGGAGAGTCCCCCTCCTGTTCCCCATCCCGCGTCGGCGGAGGCCGCTTGCCAAGGCCTGTTATTTAGCAGTCGATCCATCTCCGGTCATTGGAAAAAAATCGCGAGTATTCCCAAACGCTTTGTTTCGCAGAAAGGTAAACACTTCCACGTCCTGACTCCTATCCCACCCACTAACCTACATTTCAGCCGCAGGAACGAAAAGCAAAAAAGAAAAAAAAGTATTAAAGACACGACCAGGAGATATAAGGGACGATGGGGAGGAGGAGGGTGAAAGAGCAAATGCATTACCGCGCGCCAACAGAATTATGCGCACGACAGGTCGCGTTACGGTTGCCAATGGGAGGAAAGGAGGCTTGTTTATGAGATTGGACGATCCCGAAAGCTAATTCAGTTAGACCACAGTAACGAATAAAAATATAGCGACATTAGCGGTGGAAAGTAAAATGGAAACACTTCAACACGAGCCATTATGATAAGCTAGCATTACTCAACCACTCATTGGCCATCGAGGAATTCATCACGTGCGATGGCGAGGGGTAAATGCGTCATCGATCATGGAGGACAAAACATAGTGGGACAGCTTCCATTTCCTCCATTTTCAATCTTTCGAGAGATCAAATATAAAGGTCAATTTGCATCCACACACTTCCAGAACGTATGGCTGTCCTGACCGTAATTTTTCACAGCTATCCCCTAGATACTCGAAGAATTTAATGGTCAAAAATCGTGAGAGGTATCCCATATCCCATGAGGTCTTGAAAGTGACATTTGTCAAAGAAGGTATACAAAATATTTCGGGTAATGCCCACTCTTCCTCCTCATGTAGCTGTTCTAAAACGTAGAATTACCAAAAAATTAGTCCTTATCAGCAAGGAGGGATATATATTGTATGTTTCATCATTTAAATGATCATAGAGAAACTTCCCCTTAGGTTAGGAAAATTGGGGGAAGGAAAATAAGATATTAGAGAGTGACTAAAGGAATTTTAACTATAAAATGCGAGAAGTGGGGATGGATGAAGTGAATGAAATGAATAATTAAGCTGTAAAGCAAGAGATGAAGATAAGAGACGAAGAGGAGGGGAGAAAAGAAAATCTAAGCTTGAAAAGACAAGGGAGAAAAAGAAAATATCCTTCCTTCATATCCACAATCCGTCTAATGCAAACCATAGAGAACTCGTAATTTTTAAACGTCATTTTGATAATAACTTAAAAATAATTTTAAAAAATATTAGCAATAGAAATTGTATGAGGTTTACTTGAGGGTAAATAGCCTACAGGATTGCTAAGTTAACAAAATAACGTAGGTAACCTTTATAATGGTAATTTGGGGATGAAATGTTAAAAGGTATTCAGAAATAAGGAAAATGGACAATATCCACAAATAAAAATTTTAATACGATAAGGTTTTTATTTTTACAGCATCGTCAGCTAGCATACAAAGTATGATGATGCCGTAAAAATCGATACCTAGGTAGTTATAAAAAATGTATTTGTGGATATTTCCCATTTTCTTCACTTCTGAGCATGTTTCAATTCCACACGATATTTCCCGAATCTTCAGAAATTACGTTAAAAGGTACCCCAATATTATATAAGTACTGTATTGAATAAAACAAGAGGTGTAAGGAGAGTCTTGACAGATTCAATATCCTTCTTTTCGTCCCCCTATTATTGCTGTTTTTTACAAGTACTTATGCATGTGGAAGGAACGTGTTAATAAGAAGAGAAAGGTGCAAAGAAGATAATGGACATAAGGAAAAGATAAAAGAAAGTGCTCTCCATGTACCTCTCCTGAGGGGACTGGTTTACTCATGAATATTATCTTCCATATCGGAGATTAGTGCGTTTACACATTTAGGCATAGAAATTGTAATCGTCCATTATAAATCATTGTGAACAAGGAACATTTTTTGATCGGCGACTTACAATCGAAAATTGTAAGTCGCCGCAGCCTAGACCTCCAACCGTCTCTGTCTTTAGCTATCCTCTTCACTTCAGCATACGTGCTGCATCCTATTTCCGTCGTATTTTAAACTTTTAAATACGAAGTTCTTGGTCGCCCTCTCAGTTTTTTCCCACGAATTTTGCCTTCCGAAATATTTTGTATGAAGGTGTCTTGCCGGGGTAGGTGCCCGATGAGCTTGGCTTTCTTTGCCTTAATATGGAATATATTTCTTTCCGTATGAACTGATTTAGCACTTGCTCATTTGTTTTTTTCTCGGTCCACCTAGTTCTTGTAACTTTCCTCCAAAACCACATTTCCGCATCTTCAACTTTTGTGGTTTCACTCTTTCTCAGTGTCCTTGTCTCATATCCATATATTAGTACACTCCATACAAAACGTTTCAAAAATTTCTTATTGGTCTCAATATTGATATGTATTATTATTTACCAAGAGACTTTTATTTGTTTGGAAGGCTCTTTTTGCAAAAATTATTCTTCTCTTTGCATCTGAGGAGCAGCTGTTATTTCTTTGTAATATACTACCTAAGAAGCAAAACTCCTTTACTTCCTCTATCCACACTCCCCCTGTACATTTGCTTATCTTTTTCCCATGTTCCTTCTTTTCCACCACCATCATTTTTGTTTTCATGGTGTTTATTGCAAGCTTAAGTTTTAGTACACTGCTATTAAGGATTTGAAGTATTCGACTTAGTTATTTTTCTGAATTTTTTAACTAGAGCTGTATCATCTGCGAATCGAATACAATAAATTTGTTGGCCATTAATATTAAACAAACCTACGAATTTTTAATGGAATAAATAAAATGGGGAAGAAGAAATATCGTTAACGTATAAACGCTGAGCCTTCTTGAGCTAAGAACAGTGTAAGTAAATCTTCGATCATGCGAAACAAAGAATGTCGAAATAATCTGTAAATTCAAAGAAAATGATTACGCAAGAAATGTAACAGTTTATCTAATATTCTACCAATTCCAATAGTATTAAAACTTTCCGATTAGACTTCACTCGCAACATTTAATCAAAACTGTTAATAGGTGAGAGCGGATAGATGAGAATGAACAAACTCAAATCTCAAGACTGAAAATTTCCATTGAATATCAGATGGAATTTTCTCATTCATATCCTCTTTAAATATCTCTTTAAATCTCTATTAACGTCAATATTGCAATCTTTATTCCCAATGCTATAATTTCGCCAGAAAATTGCTTGGTTGAGTGGCCCAGCAGCCAAGCGTTGTCAGCGATATAGTTGAAAGCTTTTTGAAAGCGAAATAACGGCGGCTAGATCAAGGGAATATTTCCGCCCTCGACACATTAATTTCAAGACCGCGACTTTTATCATTCGAGACTTGAAAAATACAAGCAATCTAGTCCAATACGACTCTTTAGGTCTCATTCATGCGATTAAAGTCTGACTACAGCTAAAATCTCCATTTAAGCAAATTGTTCGCGTGAATTATTTGCAATTCAAATGCAATTTAAATGAGAGAATTACCGGCAGATATTTACGCGAAGTAGAATTCATTTGTGTGTCTGTTATTAAGGCGGATGTACGGTTGGATACAAAGGGTGATCGTGAGTGATGGATGGAAATGTTTCTTACGGTGCTTTAATGGTGTACTGACAACTTAAAAATTATTTACCTCGAGGGTGGCAATAAGAAATTATTTACGTTTATGAGCGTTGCCACGCAAGACTCATGACGCAACATGAATGTGCATACCACCAATCCAAATTATCCCAATTGGAAAATTGCGATCGTCAGACAGCGAACTTTTAAACTATGTTTTTGCGACGGAATTCCAAAGAATCAAATTAATATCCCCACGGTACCCGATACCCGCATTCTGGAAACAATGGGATGGATTTTATGTTGAAGGAAATTTTCCCAGCTCTAATATGATCCCCAGTTCTATACCATACCATGGTCTACCATCTGCAATATTCGTAATATTGTAAGACAGTAGTGCCACATTTTCAGTATAGCGCATTTTGGAGAAAACTCCTACTTTCTTCCTGTTGAAAGATTTATTTGAGGAATGATGGGGTAAATTTTTGCAGCAAAAAAGCAAGGTTTAAAAAACTACTCATCGTGAACTCGTCATACGATCATTATGAATTATATTTCTATTTAGCAGCAGAAGGGATTTTTTAAATTGGAATAATGCTTAGGATTTTGAAAAAAGTTTGATAAACTAGCCCATTTAAATCCCGGGAACAAAAATATTTGTCAAACTCCGTGAGCTCAACAGCATTCTATTGCATACTTTTCCTGTTATAATGAAGAACATATTCTTACACAAATCAGATACATTCTTTGTCTATTTTAAGTCTTCACAACCTTTGAATCCACGTCGGATACAGTCAACGACTACCCTTTGAATATTCTCTCCTATCAAGAATAATCCATGGGTTTCAAATCGTAAATCAACTTATTTTATGTTATTAACAACAAGGAATGTTACATGTAAAAAGTTATCGATTTTCTGGCTAGTTGAATATAAATAGCAAAATATTACTTATTTACGAATTAAAAGAGTCAACTTTAACGAATTGGTGTCAACGGTTTTCGAGTAACGGCGCCGTAGTAAATCTCCATAAATCACACGATGAAATTTGTCGTCTCTTCATAATTCTTATTCCATAAAAAAATAATGTTTCGTATACATACACCAATATTAGTTCCTGATAGCAGCACGACTAAGAAATTTTTATCAACATATCAGGTTATGGTGCGTCTGGTACTATGCCAATGATTATATGGTACTTTTGGTACTTTACATATCTGATGTTGATCTATTTCATTTTTCATCAACGTATATTTCTGCCAAAAAAATTGTAGACATACATTTCATTTTTCTTCGTTTTCTATTCTGCCATGTGCACAATAAAAGTTTATAACGTAAAATTGTTAATGCTTAACTTTAAAATTTACAATTTTCTATAAACTAGAAGTAAGGAAACAGTTCATCAGAACATACATCTGGAGCATTTTTCTTTACGGCAGTGAATCATGGACGATGACAGCAGCGGAGAAGAAAAGGGTAGAAGCATTTGAAATGTGGTGCTACAGAAGAATGCTGAAGATTAAATGGATCGATCGAGTAAGTAACGAGGAAGTGCTAAGAAGAGTAGGAGAAAAGAGAAGTCTGCTGACAACTCTAAAAAGAAGAAGGGAAAACTTAATCGGCCATATCTTGAGACACGATGGCCTGATGAAGGCTATCGTCGAGGGAAAAGTGAACGGGAAGATTGGAAAAGGCAGGCCTCGTATGAGATATATGGAACAGGTTGTGAAGAGTGTAAAAGAGAAGAATTACGTCACAATGAAAAGGTTGGCCGATAGAAGAATCGAGTGGAAAGCTGCGTCAAACCAATCCTAGGATTGTTGACCAATGATGATGATGATGAGGGCATAAAATGAATAGTTTACCTTAATACGAGGCAATTATTGATAAATCATTGTTGAAGCAGGATCGGAAACTTTGTCATTACCAAACTTTCATTTTTGGTGGTGTTTAACCACATCTAAGCTTCTGGAACAATTTATTTTAATTTTTTAACTTACTTTATACTATTAATATCGATCTTTACTAAAAATTGAATAAATAACAGGAGGATTGCAATTCTTGTTCATTTATCAGTTTATTATTCGAGAATAAGACCGTTCGTCCAAAATAAAAGAAAGGGAAACTTCAATTAATATTACAACTAGAGTTTAGGCTAGATATAGGGGTTATATTTTTCTCATCAGAATAAAATCAAGTTCAATACGTATTTTCTCCAACAAATATGAATCTTTTATGGGAAAATAAAAGTTTCATGGAATATAATGAAAAATTATAGTGGAAAAATCTATCGGAAGCTGTGTTATACTCCTAATGTTAAACAGGCCAACGCTACTCCCGCTAAAAATATTGGCAGACGTGAATATTAAGGCCGTATTTCGAATCTCCCCTGTTGTCTCACTTATACTACATACGCCATAAAATCTCGATTACGAGTTCAAAAGAGTACCTATACATATTTTCCTCGGTGTGATTCGAAGCTGCATACAGCGCCACACTAAGAAATGATACAATTTTATAGGGAGAATCTTTACACCAATTGGACTCGTAGTACAGATTTTTAAACACAAGCAGTGGAGGGGAGACTGCAGTTGAGATTCTGAATTCTGATTCTGGAAGAACCTAAAGTTTTCAATCACATTTGAAAAGCGCGCCTGTTTGCAAGGAAATACGCTGGTTCTATTAGCTTGAAGTTTCGACGGTAGAGGCGGCTATATGCAGAGACGCCTCTGGCGTCATTCGATGTAACTTTGTGTTACTTCTCCCGGGAAAGTTGAAAGAAGCAAATGCACTTCAACCAGAGTCGATTCCGTGATTAATGATAGCGAGATGACTAATTAAGCTAAAATCAAGAAAATTGGTATTTACCTTCCTACATTCTATTTTTAAAACACTGGAATGCTACTTAGAGTGGTACTGACAAAAGAAACATTGTCAGCCAGACTACATGGAATTTCGGATATTTAGCCAGCTAATTATGAGAACATTGTGCTCCAACTGCAGTAAGGCATTACTTATAATCTGGCAACTTAAGCACTATAAAATCTGATGATGAGCACACTGGATTTTCCTGTACTATATGGGTACTTCAACCTCCCCTAAAGCAAGGAGTAAATGTGCGCTGAACTTGTGTCGTTCATTAATAGCTTTTGCTCTGCATTGAGTAAGGAAGATGCGGAGGATAAGCACGGAAATAGAGAATAAAAGCCATGGCCAATAGGGCTATTGATATAACATAAGTGTGGGTCACATGGATACAACGTTTCGCTGGAAGCGAATTCCAAAATGCCTGGATAATGCAAAATTTCATTAAGGCCCAGTTTTGTAATAGCCAGAGAAATATTTTTCAGGTGTTTTAGCAGCTGAAGTTACGCTGTCCTGCAGTTAGCTTTCATACCGTCTGCTTTATGATATTTTTTGAGCAGAGGGATCGTTAATTACCAAAACAATTTTACGTCCACGTAAACCGATGTTTAACGCTTACTAAAAATTTAAAACCGGGACTAAGGTAAGCAAATCTATAAAAGCTAATTGAAATGGCATTAAATTGAATTTACAGGTATAATTTCAGTCATTAACATGGATTCCGCTATTCTATTATTTAAGCCCGATTTTTTCTGTTTCTCTTCCAAAAGGTTTATCCACATTTCTTACGCCTTCTCCTTTTATCTTAAATTCTCTCTACTGCCACGACCCGCAACATCCTAGTGCATCTGATAACAAATGAAATCTACCCAGGTTTTCTTTTAAATTTTTCCAGCTACTTCCGTTCCTCCTCTTTCCTTCCAGGCGATTCTTCCACTCTTTTACCAATTTATTTCCCCTTGTCCATATCTTTCCTCAATCACCTCTCAAAAGCCTCTATTTTATTTCACTTTGTAATGCCACCCAACGCGAATCTTCATAGGTAAAGTATTATTGGCCCTTTCCTCAATATTTTTCCAAAGAAAAAATTTGAACGATGTATTTTTCACCCACTTTATTGAGTTACTAAACCCTCGTGTCATTAACAAGGGTACTGTCTAAGAGTATCTTTGACAATGACAAATAAAGGGTACTCTATGAGAGTACCCTTGATAATGGCACGACAGTGTGGAAACCGGTAGGGTTTAGTAACTCAATAAGGTGTGTGAAAAGTAAGTCGTTCAAGTTTTTCTGCCAGTATGTCATTTTTTCACAAAGTGTCGCCTTATTCGATTCAATTTGTCCAAAGGACTCCTGACCATCATACTTTACCGCCGCTGAAGACCTTTTCCGATTCCTGTCGGTGGCAGTGACTGAGGTAGTAAACACTGGAGTAGGTGACCTATAGTTGAGGTCATTTGGGTCATGAAATATAGGAAAGTATATATAGGTAGGTATATATTATATGTAGGATTTTTGGCAGAAGTGGAAATATGTAGAGAAACCTAGCGTCGGCATAGGTGTACCCTTGACGAGAAGTGACTCGATACTTCCAACGTTATGTGCCATCCAATGGATAAAGCATCGCTCTTGAAATACTCCCTGCATGCCACTTTAGCAGGGGTGATGTTTCCACAACTAGGATTCACACCCGAGCTATCGCGATGAGAATCGTAAACTGGGATCATCAACAGAGTACTGAGCAAATATGACGATCATGTACGAGAAATTAGCTACTTTTCCCTGGTTAGGCCTCATAGCTGCCAGTATATAGGATCCATGTGAAATAGGTCTAAATAATAAACTGGAGCGTGTCCAGCGAAGATCGGTAAGATTTGTAAAGGGACGATATTATAATTATAGTAGCGTAACCAGTATGTTACGTGAACTAAAATGGGAATTATTTTCAGACCGTAGGTTGAAATTTAGACTTAGTTTCTTAATAAATTCCAAAGTATTATATTCACTGACGACATTAAATATATTGAAATACATCAAATATCTCCAAATTACTATGGTACTGTGGCCCATAATCATAAAATCAGAGAAAATGATTGCCGAACTGAGAGATTCAAAATGTCCTTCTTTCCTCGTACAATTAGGGATATGAATAGCTGTAAATATATCCAATAGTATAAATACAAGTGTGTCAAAGGATAGCATAGTTAGTTGCATGTTGGTATAAGGACATTAAGCTAACCCAACTAACAGCATGTTTTTGCATTATTGCATCAGTGAATTCATCTCCTTTTTTAAATTGTGAAGTTCAGACAAGAATATAATTCCTAATGCTTTTTATGCATGAGTATGCAATGCAAGTTTGATGTGAATTCACCCCCTGCCACACACCTTTACGGTGACTTGCAGGGTATTGTGAAGATGTAGATGAGTGTTTTTCTCTACCACTCCTCGTATCCGATTACCCTTCCATCATGGATTGCGCACGCGATGTCCATTTCAGTTCAGAATACTGCCAATACCCATTGCCCCCTCCAGTCCTCTCCCCTTTCCCATATGGATCTCAACCTTGACCCCCACATTTATCGTAAATTCCTTCATTCCCAAGAATCCCATCACTACATTCCCATTGATTAATAAGACTTTAGAGCCCACCTTCCTAAGCATGATACATCTGGAATGGGTCGGGCTATCCAAATACTAAATTAAGTATATTTTTTTAATTTTGAACAAATCAAATTCGCGATTGCGCCCATTTAAATAGTCCTCGTGCCCAAATTCATTTTTGGCTTAAAAAATTGTTCCTTGCCGCTAAATGCAGTAATGACACCGACAAGGAGAATTGTTCCTTTATGCGGTGTTTTTATTCTATTGTTTTTATATTCTCTGTTGAACCTCGTGACCTAGCCGAATACTGTTGGAAGAACTACCTGAGTAATGCAGCATTTTCAATACCTTTTAACACTACGAAGCAACTGCGACTTGATTTTGCCTTTTGCCTTAGGCGATCCAGCTAAGGCTGTCTATCCCATCCAGCGGTATCTGTCCACATCATCGACCACAATGAAGACTCTCTTTAGCTTTGATACTGTTACCACCTACCTACCCTCGTCTCCTTTTCTCAATAAACCTCAACTACATATACATTTATAACTAGTAAATAAGTACTGCTGAAGATACCAACAGGACTAACTCCATGGCTTCATTGCCAGTTGATAAACCAAAAATGAAATTTAGTTCGCAAAAGTGTGATAAATTATATTGACATAGGAAAAATCGCAAAACATTAATGCAAGTAACGCATTTTAGTACCAGACTGGGATTCAAGGGAAGTGGGAGTCATGCTAGTGAAGTCCTCAATGAGGTCCATCGAAAATTTAAAGCCATCGTTAAGCCGAAGTACGATTCTCTAAGATAAAATAGTGTTGGGATCACAGTTGGGAAAGTTACCAAAAAAAATTAACTGATTAAAGTTAAAGTTAATCTCTGTAAAAAGGAACTAGTGAAAGTTAAAAGTTACTTTTCTGAAAAAGTAATTGATTAAAGTTAAAGTTAAAAACAGTAACTTTTACGTTAAAAGCTACATTTTCAGTTACTTTGACAAATTGGTTGTTGTGGCAATAGAGGCCTTGATGGTTTTTTGTTTTCACAAACAAAGCGAACACTGAAAACTATCATTGTGGTTTCTTCCATCCGTACCCATTTTTTATAAATATATGCTTTGGGGATTTTCGTTGCAATTCCATTTAGTGTCCAGAGTGTTGTTGGTCAGGTTGTCTATTGTCTGCTTAAAGGATTCGGCGATTTTTCTGAGGTGGGGCTCCGATATCGACATTTTAAGTTGTCATGAATATGACACGAATACAATTTTCTGACTCTTTCTGACGAACCCGCGTCTCTAATTTGCCGCAAAAGATTGTTCTGAGCTGTAGAAAGTGCTTAGTTTTTAATATCGATTCCCACATTGCGATGTGAAGTATCCCTTCACAATTGTAAATATTAGTGGAAACAGCTTAGTTATATAGAGTTATAGTAGATCCCCTGCCACACACCTTTATGGTGGCTTGCAGGGCATTATGTAGATCTAGATCTAGATGCTGAGGGTGTGCCTGCGCACCTTTTCTCGCGATCTCGATTCCTCGTTGCCCGTGTTAGGTTTTTAAGGCAACCCTTCTTTCTCACTTCAACTATGTAGTATTGACGACAAGATGTCACCGAGGAAGGCATTGCCCTTCAGGACATTGTCTTCGCGTGATTTCGTGTTTTCTCGTCTGAGGGTGCGTTCCTGAACTTTGAATCCTTCAGCCCCACTTTTGTTTAGATGCACGCCTGGGCCTATTCATTACATTCTTGTACAACTACCCTTGCATTTTTAGATACCGTTTAATTTTCCCATTTGTCTGATGGGCAACCATTTCGCCCTAATTCGGACAGTTTGACATTTGCCAAAAGTTAACGAAAAAAATTAAATGAATTAGTTTTGTATCAGTTAATGCATAATTTTAAAGATTAAAAGTTTAAAGTTAACTCTTCTAAAAAGTATCGATTAAATTAAATAGTTAGCCACATTTTTAACGATTAATTTTAATCGTTGATTTATTTAATCGTTAATCCCAACTATTGTTGGGATCATGGATCCTTTTTCTGCTTTGCCGCTGTCGTAATCAAGAACACACACATTATGAAGTGCACTGCTCGCAGTAAAAGAGATTTACAACACCCGCACTGTGGAAAGATATACCCCTTACAAGATATACCTTACCCCCCTTATATACCCCTTAGGGCATAGGGATATACATACATACCCCTTAGGGCAAATATCAAAATTCGAGGAGTGAAATTGGAACAAGTGGGGAACTTCACTTCGGCAGCACTATAACATGGGATGGAAGAAGCACGCCGGGCATCAAGGGAAGAATAGCACAAGCTAAGGAGGCGTTCATGAAGAAGAGACGACTAATATGCTCAAAGAACCTACAGCTGCAAACAAGGAAGCACTTCATCAAAATATTCGCATGGAGTGTGGCACTCTATGGATCAGAGGCATGGAACATTGAGAAAGCAGGACAACGAAGAATTGAAGCCTTCGAAACATGGTGCTGGAGGAGAATATTGAAGATTAAATGGTCAGATAAAGCGAAAACGAAGAGGTGCACAGAAAAGCAGATGAAGAAAGGACAATATGGAAAACCCTACGGCAAAGAAGATCCCGATGGATTGGACATACCTTGAGGCACAATGATTTAGTTAGAAATATAATAGAAGGGGAGATTGAAGGGAAGGTGCCGCTAGGAAGACCATTGGACAAATATATAGGACAAATAAAGGACGTGAAAGAGAAAACATGCCAGGGCGTGAGGAAATTAACACAGAATAGGGCAGAATGGAGGGCTGCAGTAAACCAATCCTAGGATTGAAATACTGATCTACATCTACATCTACATAATACCCTACAAGCCACCTCAAAGGTGTGTGGCAGGGGGTGAATTCTCACCAAACATGCACTACATATGATGCATTTAAAAGGATTAGTATTAATATAATAGTGTAAACTGCAATATTTAAAATGATAAAAATAGCAAACTACGCATGCAAAAACGTGCTGTTAGTTGGGTTACCTTCGAGTCCTTACACCAACATGCAACTATCTATGCTATGGATTCAATCACTCGTATTGGATATATTTACCGCTATTCATGTCCCTAATTGTACGAGGGAAAAAGGACATTTTGACGACGTTGATTGATACTGATGTTGATACATATCCCGATGTACCCCAAACAAGTATAACCCTCCCATTTATTCTTCCTGTCAATTATGATCAGTGACCTGAGGTATCTCACAAATACTTTAAGAAAAGTCCATCACGCTTTCGCCTTCACATGCATAGTTAAAAAAATAACGATAACGTGTTTTGTAAACCCGCGATCTAGCCCCAGGGCAAGTGCTGAGTCCATCGCTTCTCTCACGATGAGTCGAGTCTATGTCGTGCTGTTTCCTGACCACGTCCACCTTCACATCCGTCAGCCGCATAGAAGCCCTCCGTTGCTATAGCTACCCTTTCATTCAATTGTAGCTTAAATTTCCCGTCCTACTCTCTATTAAGCCGCTGACCTTCGCTCCCAGACTGTCTGGGTCTCCATTGTCTCCTGTTCTTCCTTCGAACTGATGAGTGTCAAACTTCAGGATGAAGAGTTACTTCATTCCGGATCGTTTCCTAGCACACCTTATCACATATTGATCTCATACGCCTCCGTCTTTCTGTAGTTTTATACGAAAATATAAAAGAGTACATCGATAGGGCATCTGCAGGTCTAGTTTTTCCCCGGTTAAATCATATCGCAAACTAAAGGTGCTCGTACGAGGATATGATTTTAGGTCTGGGGGACTTCCAAGACTCTACATTTAACCAAATGCTGGAGACACGGTTTAAAAATAAAATGTTGGATCCTTCATTGTATTTGCATGGATGCTCAATTTATTCAGTTATCAGTTATCTTCAGTTATCTGCTCGTTATCTTCGCGTTAGGAATATCTATTTATCAGTACAAATATTCAAGAAACATTTTCCACATATTACGAAGCCCATTTCTGCAGTTTTTCACTCTAAATTAAATATAAACCCTCAAAATATTTCAGGAAGGAGCAGAAGAATGGTTGTGGTGGTAGAGATAATTATTAATTAAAAATACTGTTAACTACCCAAATATTTGTTACATTCACTATACCTGATGTTGATACATATCCCTTTATTTGTTACATTATTATTATCATTTGTTCATTTGTTTATTTATTTGTTATATTATTATTATTTATTTTTTACATTCACTCTACCTGTAAATTTTCATTGCTCAGTTATTAAAATGGCAATTTTTTTGCACTAAAATTCTGTAATTTCGTCTTTCGTCGTTCTCTGGAAGGGACCGAACGTTATTACCATTCATTACTTCGTTGAGTGAAATAGAAGTGGACTGATAATGCTATCAATCTTCCAAGGCATGGGTCGAAATACGATTTTTAGAGTAACCTTTAAAAATCATCACCTTGAAAGCCACGCATAATAAACAAAACAAGGAGAAAAAAGGAAACAGAATTATCTTTTAAGTGATGTGTCATTAATGAAAAGAGTACAGCCCGCTTCACCAACAATGGAATCATCTGGTTCAATACGCGTCTCATCCTTACCGAGACGAATTGTCATTAATTTAGTATTCTTCATTGTCATCCATGACATCGTAGCTGGTGAAAAGCTATGATAACTTAACTATCATTCCACCAGACCAGTTAAAATTTAAATCATGCTCAACATTAGTCATGTGCGAATGTCGTCAGAATATCCCCATTAAACTAATGAGTTAAGTAACTAATAAGCCAAACAAGAATATTTTATTCAAAATATCCACCAAGAAAACATAAGATCTTTCAAAACTAATGAGCACTTTTCACAACACTGTCAGCAAGTAGAGATTAATACCGGTTGTTCATTGTTCCGATGTTAGCTAATGACCATTTTATCTCAGAAGTACGCTCCTTTTTCTGTAATTACCACGCTAAAATATACAGAAGTACCAGGAGGTGTTACATAAATCACCAATGAAAAAAGAGAGAAAGACGACTCTTGAAATATTGGAGGCTGGATATTATAGTTATTCATTATATTCTATTCATACTGATTAGAAGGGTTAAGCACGAAATCTATTCTCCGACACAGTCACTTTAATATTATGCGCTGAAAAGTTTTATGCGTCTATCGGTAAGGAGGACGGCGTGGAAGCCGATCTGGTAAAAAGTTGAGCAACTAATCAGGGGTCCCAGAATTGAATCTGGAGATACCTCTAGGCACGTCCAGCGAAACCTTCGATCGGTCAATCTTCAGATATCACATTTTGCGAAGTTTTTATAGCGATGAATGGAGTTATAGCCCTTAGTAGAAAGCTTATCAGGGGGGTTGCATTTGAAACCGTTGGGATTATCACTAATAGGTAACCAAGGAGTCACGTGCTATAAACACGAATGATTCGCAAATTTGGTGCATTAAAACCGCTGATTGAAATCTCATTCATTGCTCACACTTGCGTTTTATCTCATCTGGGGGCTCTATAGCCAAGAAGGATGAGAAAAACTGAAGCGAAAAGAAAGAACAAAAGAAAAACATTATATTGTAACTAGAGATTAAGACACACTAAATATACTAGTCACCATGTGACTCCTAGGATTCGAGGTAATCCCGACGAACTCAAACACACGCCTCTGAATGTGTGTGAATAACGAGGCACAAAAGCAAATGGATCGCAAATTTATTGTGTGTGACTCATTCATTGCAGTCATATTCATTGTTTTTACTTGAGTTATCTGATTCATAATATGCAAAGATGATATAAAACTCGTGTGAAAGAGTTGAAAAATATTGTCATGGGCGATTCAAAAATATTAAATTTGCCAAACATTCGTGACTGTACCACGTGACTCCTTGGCTACCTATTCGGGATAATCCCGAAGCTTTCAAACACAACCCGCATTGATGGAAACGATCGAATCCTGGTGATGAAGGAGAATGGAGAATCCTTTAAAAACGATAGAGTTACAGAGATCATCAGAGGATTGGATGAGTGTAGTGGATAGCGCATTAGCTTCCCATGCCGAAGTTTTTCTCTCAGACTTTCTTCGCTCTTCTTCTTTCTTCTTCTTTGTTTGGAAATTTGTGGAAATTACTCCAGAATATAGTATTCGATAGTTTAACTCCAAAAAAACATTTCAAATTTAAAAGAAAGAGAAAGAAAAACTAGCCACTATTAGCAAAATTATATCATTGCGAACAATGTTAATGCGTTCACTAGTCTGCCTGTACCCCTGCCACACACCATCACGGTGGCTCGCAGGGTATTACGTAGATGTAGTATAACTAATCGATATCAGCAAAATTATATCATTGCCATAAAATTTTCATGGGTTCACCCAGGAAACGGAAATGCTACCAGCATCGGTAGCGAGGTCGATAGCACATTGGCCTGGCGACTCAAGGGTCGCGGGCACAAATCCCACCTCGGGCATCGATGTTATGTTCGTTTTAAGATTTAGATTTTAGCTTACGCGAAGCAGCATAACCTTAGTCATCAAGTCAACTAAAAAACCAAGTTTCCTATTATGCCCACAGTAGTCGAATCATAGTCAAGCAAATGTCGATTTCTCTTTTAGAGTCGCGCTGTTTTTCTAAGGGGCTCGGTTTAGTCTACAAGGAATCTATTTTTTCTGGAATTATGTTTTTCAGCTTCAGTAAGGCTTCTGTTGCACCACTTTTGAATTAGTCGGTTTTTACCTTCACATTTTGGATGAAAATATACTGTATGGACTGGTATTCGTGCGTGTTCATCGTAAAGGTAGGACTTAGAATAATGATTTGAATGATTGTAAGCCATGGGCACTACGGTCATTAATTGTTTATGACCAATAAAGAACTAATTTAAGCTATCACAAAACTCGGTCGATAAATCGCCGGCTTAGTTGCCAAAGGAACGCGGGTTATAATCCCCCCCTCGGAATCTCGTAATTGGTTTGATAATTTCATTCTTCTCCCCTTCAAATTTTTCCCGAACAACGAAACATCCATTAATATAACTTGATTAAACCCTCTATCCCTCGTGCAATCAACGTAGTGGATCATTATTACTTAGTGTTTACAAACAAATGATTTCTATAGTACTCACCACCCGTCCATTTAATCATCAATAAGTATTCCCTTGGCTTGCTGCACTGCTACGGATATCAGCTATCCAGTAACTGTTGCACAATGCTTCCCATCCCGAAAATTGTGTCTCTATGGATTCTTTGTCAAATATACTTCGTCAAAAGTGGACGATTCTCTTCTCAAATTCATGTTTTTTTTAATTTTATAGCTCTCTCTCTCTTTTCTTACGATATTTCTATCGCAAGCTATTCCGCTTGCTACGATTATAACACTTCCTATTTTTATCTACCGAGGGCAAACTATCAACCTGTCGACACAGCCCTTTGAGATATTGAAGAAGAAATATAATCATCTTTAAATCATGGAACGGAAAGCAGAGGAGTTGCTGGATGAGATCCAAATTGGATTTAAGAAAAGCAAGAGTACAAGAGAAGCAAGGTTGGCCTTTAGGTTACTCATAGAAAAGATAATGGAAAAAAAGAAACTCATGCCCGTGGCGTTTTTAGAATTGGAGAAGACTTTTGAAGTTGTGGATTGGAAGTCTATGCTTGGAAATCTAAAAGGAATCGGAGTGACCAAAAATGCTCGAAGAGTTATCCACAATTTCTATAAAAACCAGGTAGCAGGGATTAAATCTGGACCTAGTAGCGAAGGAGCAAGAATAAATAAAGGTGCGAGACTATTTTGTGCACTGCATTACGTAATTTTCGATATCTTCGTCGAAAAAGCGATTAAAAGACTTCATTAAAGTTAGAGTTAAAGCTTCAGGAGTGAATATCCCTGGGGAAATCCGCATGTTGCGTTTCGCCGGTGACACAGCGGTCATAGCAGGGAAGGCAATTGTAGTAGTACAGAAGGATTATGCAGATACAATGAACAGATCAAGTAGCAAACGAAGAGTCCTAAGAAGAGTGGAGAAAAGAAAAGGCTTTAAAAAATGTCAAAATATTGTAAAACCTAGCCGAACATATCTTGAGACACGAAGGTCTGATAAAGACGGTCGTTTAGGGAAAAGGGAATGGGAAGAAGGCAAAGGTAGACTTCGTATGAGATGTATGAAGCAATTAGTGAAGGTCGTAAAAGAGGAGAATAATCTAAGTATGCAGAGGTTAACTGATTACGGAATTAATTGGAGACCTCCGTAAAACCAATCTAAGGATTATTGATCTATGATGACAATAATTATCAAATTTATTTGCCATTCTACCCGTTATAGCAGACTTTGTTGGAGCTTCCTGTTTGTTTCATATCTTCTCTGGAAAACTTCTTGAATACTAGGTACCTTCTCTGAGTGACATTCTCCTTAGCAGATTATCATTATATCTGCCTCTCTTCACTCCATGTGATTTCCATTCTCTCCCTCTCATATTCCTTGCTTTCCTAGTGTTCGTCCTTAAATAACCATGATTAAAATTCCATTTTCCTTAAGAACTTGTTCCATACACATAGATTGCTACCTCCTTATTTCCTCCAGCAATTTCCTTTCTTCCCTCGCCATGTCAATAACTTGCCCGTTGCTCACGTAAAAACCCGCTAGTATCCTCTTTCTCACGTGTCTGGTTCTCCGAACTATATTACGGCGCGATTTATGCCGGGTTTGACACCATCAAATCAGTTAAGAAAAGGTTGCTCTTCTTGACTCATTTGTTCAATATCCTTGTATATACAAGGATATTGAACAAATGAGTGCCCGGTCCCAATCTCACTCTTATTACAATGAAACAAAACATAGTGCCTCCGCGTGCGATCAAATCTCTTGTAGGAAAATGTGTCTGTTACTGAAGCTATTATCAATCTGATTCTATCAATTCTAAACCCAACTTTGCATCAAGATATTATTTGAGATAATACATCAAAATTAGTCGATCTTATTAAAAAATAGCTAGAAAACATACTTTTACCGCAAAGCCTCTAGACCACATGATCATGATAAATGTCAATATGGCACGTTAATAAAAGCACATGAAGTATTGTCTAGATTAAAATATTGCTGCTCATTTAGGGACAGTTAACAAGCCATAAGCTTGGTAGCCATAATTTCAAAGATGTATCACCGAATTTCTCGATTAGCCTCTGTGGACAGGTTGGAAAATAAACGACGTAATATCACTACCGCTTGATTAGAAGACAAATATTAATCAAGAGTAATAAAGATATGAATGGAGGGCAACGTCCTCGCACGTAGGTTTACACGCCAATCTTATTAAAACTCCAACGCACCGAAAACGAAACACTTGCTATCGAGATAGAGAAGCTAAGATGAATAATACCAGCCATATGTTAAAATGACAAGCATTCCTGTGAGTAAACATCACGTGTGACGCCAAACGGAGGTCATCTCGTTCTATCCACTAGAAACCAGTCTGCAGGGACTGATTTAATATCAATTAGACTTTCATCAAGGCGAACAGAAATCTATGATAATTTTTTAGTTCTCACTCAAGGTTTTTGACCTCAAGGTATTTAGCACCTAGAAAGGCATGATTTTTAATTATCATCTCCATTCGCGTGAAACTGAAGACGCTGATTTTGCATTGATTCATGGACACATACTGTATGTATAATGGAGGTACATACATACATATATTTACAGACTTTTCTTTAGTAGATATTCCACGGCATCCAAAAATGGTTTGGAATTCTAAACAGTTTATTTAATCATTCTTCGGGTGTTTAATATTATAATCCTTGTCAAACCCATAATCAATTTCAATTCTCACCTTTTCCCATTTCCTAGCAATCTTCCACCATTTACAACATTCGATATCTCATGTCTATTGCATTCTCTTTCTCATTTTCTAATATTTTTATAAAAGTGTTAATACTAATTGTTATTCCTACACTAACACACATTACCATTGTTCTTCTGTCAACTTCTCTGCCTAACTAACTTTCTCCATATTCCTTTGAACTCTACATATACCTAAAATGAACGCCACTTTTTCTATATCTCAGGAGTATGAATCTTACTTAGTTTATACATACGAACTACATACATCTTACTTCAATAGACGTTTTAAATACAATATCTTATGAGATTTATCTCCTAAATTAATGTTCATGATAACCTTTGGACTCCCTGAGATTCTTAATAGTATAATCTTTGGGTTATTAAAGATTATAAAATCTACCTAAAATCCACCAAAACATTAAGTAACCAGAATCTCAGGATAATTATCTTAATCGAAGGATTAGGAAGAAGTTGTAATACTCGAGTTGTCAGCACTAAGGAAAGCAATGACATCGATAAGATAAGAGTGCTCTTTGGACAAAAAACAATCATCTGGATTTAATGTAACCAAACTTAATGATAAGAATTGAAGAAACGCAGATTTTACGAAGGGAGCATGTGATAATAGACTACCGAAGTCTGCATCACAAATAACAAGACCAATGACATTGGCTGCTGATATTTTTAGAACTAATTATGCTCGAAATTAACTCTGGTACAGCTAAAGATCCTTAGTGATTCCCCGTCGAAGGGAGTAGCAGGCCTCTTCTGTACTTCTTCACGTCGATTTGATCACGACTTAGTTTACGACTTAGTTTGATCACGACTTAGCTCGACGCGCGACCAGTTCCACTCGAAACTACCGATGCAATGGTGAAGAGAGGAAACGTGGCCGTCTGCACAGGGTTCACGTCATCGATTACAGTTGTAAATTAGGGTTCAAAAGCGAATATGCGTTGAGTTGCCAGCGCAGAGGAATCGCCAACGCCTCCGGCAAAGGACGAGTGACACATGTAATCGCCCTTATCTCGCATGTTTCGCGAGAGCCGAACAGTTTCGGAAGCCTGCCTCACTCCCCCTCCACGTCCCCCGACAGCTGTGCCTGACTTAAAGCAAGCTCGACAATAACCTGTGGCAGCCTGTCGATCGATAAGAACACGCCGCGTTTATTTTTTTCGTTTGTAGCGCATTAATCTAAACTCGGCGTCCTCGAAATGTTGTCCATCAGATTCGATTTGCAATTTTGATTCCCCAAGCAACCTTTATCACCGCATGCAAATTGATACGTCAAAGCCAAAATTATGGTTTCATTGGTGAATGAGAAATGGCAACTGATTGGACGAATAACTAAAAACAATAAAAAAGCTTAGATTAAGGCTCTGATATACTGTGGCATCGTCCACTGTTGGAGCCACGATTTCTGGTGAGTTCTCTTATTTTATTTGAGTTATTTCAAGGCAAAAATATTCTTATACGCATTATATTCGACCAAGTTTGACTCTTTCATATAAAAAATTAGAATCCATGACACAGAGCGAGTTAACCGACACCTCACACGCCCACCTATTTTTAGAAAAACAGCTTCCGGGCACGAGAATAAGTAACTAACTAGGCTACTGTGTTTTGTCGTTCTAGACAACTACAACATATAGGAAGGGGATTGAATTCCTAATCCGAAATTTTTTGCCAATTAGCCTGTCAATGGACAAACTTGATGGTGATTTTTTGCGCCGAAGCTCATGCTAATCAGGTAAACTGAGCACATTAATTGTCATGTGAAAAAATTCACCTGAACCGGGAATTGCCATGTGAATTTTTTCACATGGCAATTAATTTGCACTTCACCGCCGTTCTTGCGGCAGGTTTGAAATATCTTACAAGAAAACTGAGGGTGGAGTGAGCAAATTCCTGGGTAACGATTCATCGTATGCACAACTCTTTTCGTGATCTATTCCATCGATAGTTAAAAACTTTCTTAAAATCGTAGGAATGAAGGATGAAAAAGAAACACTGCAATTTCCAAGCTTATATTTATTTCTCATGACCATTTTTTCGTTTATATGGGGATCGGGTTGGTGTGGTGGCTAGAGTACTGGCCTCCCATCCCGAGGGCCCGGGTTCGATTCCCGGCAGGGGGGGATTTTTCAGTGGAAAACCGGTCCCCACTTGAGTGCCTAGTGGAGGGCATTTGAAGTTCAGTACTCCGTCCGTCGAATGGGACGTTAAGCCGTGGTCCCTTTGGCGCCTGTCGTTAAGAGTAGGCTAATGCCAACGCCGGGTCTCTCTCCACCCTTCCTCCGTTCCCTGAAAACTCCTACCATTACCCAATTACCCACCTATCCTAAATGGCGCAAATGACCTCAGCTGTCGGTCGCCTCCCCTGAATAACCAACCAACCTTCGAAGAAATACCTTCAGGCGTAACTTTGTGGAATTGAATCATCATGAAAAAGTAAAAATGACTTTGTATATTCCACACTTTTAAAATCAATGACTTTTAAAAGTGTGGAATATACAAAGTCATTTTTACTTTTTCACAACCAACCTTCGTTTATATTATACATCTTTATGTGGCGAATGAAACCATGGTCGTGAGAAATAAAAGTAAGCGTGGAAATTACATTGTTTCCTTTTAATCCTTCATTTCTGTGATGAAATATTTCCATTTCGTTAAGCACGAGACTGTTAAATTTCTTAAATTCTCAAAAATATAAAAAGAGGCCGATTTTCTCAGTGTTTGCTCTCTCCAATCAAGCGAAAAGTCTCATTAAAAAGCCAAGCAAAAAGAGAACATAATTCAATGGGAAACATCTTATCACGGAAAACGTCGGAGTCTTCAAGGATGACGGAAAAAATCTCGAAAGAAAATTCACACCACCGAAACCTTTCGTGACTTTTCCCGGATCTTAATATAACTCGTAACTTGCGTGATAAACCCCTCTCTATCAAAAATTACTGTTTACAGGTCGAGTTTACTCTTCAATCAAGAGTGACTCGAAAGCATTTTTTCCTGCCAGAAAAAAGCTCATCTACTGCTCAAACACCAGGATGAAGTCGACTATTCTCCCAGGTATTGGCACTCAAAAGACAGACATCATGGAATGAGTAAAATCCCAAATCGACTGCAATGGCTCGGGTGGAGAAATGGGTAAGTAAAACTCAGATGATGGCCCCGATAAATGAGGGGGATGACATAAACATTAGCATATAGTAAATACGTTGAAGAATGGAACACTTCTTTTACGGCCGTTGGATTTTTTTTTTGCCTTCATAATAATTAACACCCAGACGAGCTAAATAGGAAACTATTATAAGTCACAGTATCTCGTGATAGTAACAGAAATTCATCTTATTTTAAGTGGACTAACTAGGTTTCACTCGATGTTTTTTGCTTCATAGCATTAGAGATAGTCTTTAACGGTAGTTCATGAGTTGTTTAATGAATCGCATGAAAAATAAATATGGAAGCGTCGTTTTTATAAAGGGATATAAGAGTTGGATATAAATTTCAAGAAGATGAATGGGCTCCATAGGTATCGTAATTTTTAGCACAAAACCGAAGAAAGACAATGTATCTTTCGGATTCTCATGTCGGCGCGAATACTCATGCTTGACTTGGACACTCGCCAAAAAAGGGAAATACAAGCGTCGGCATAGCAGAGGGGAACACCTGTTGAACAATTATAGGCATTTGAAAGCCAATTTTATGTTTCATGGCAAGAAGATTAATATTAGGTTTCATTTCGAATAAACTGCTCCTATAAATGCTGACTCCAGATTTCCAGATATGAAGGGATCGTGACGAAACAAGAAATTATTTTGATGATTGACGACGGTGTATTGCCACGCCCGGTGTGATTGTTTCACACCTTAAAAAGTACATTGAAATGTATTCTAACGCATGCCAATGATTTCTGAATCAATCAAGAATTTTTCATCCGTAGGAAAAGAAAATCATGTGAGGACGCAGGGAAAGGAACCTTTTCTTGCCCGCTTGAAACAAGCTACAGCGACTGCTTCAGAGCAAAGGGTTATACAATTATCCTAAGGAGAACGCCGTACTCAACTACATCATAACGGCAATCCTTTTCATCTGACGATGAGATATGAGAACTCTTTCACCAGGCCCGTCTATCCAAATCCAGAACCTTTCAACATTCCAATATAATGAAGAGGACCCTTTAATTCGAATCAATTTTCAGTTTGGCGTCCTAATTAAGATCCGAGGGAAATGAAATGGAGCTTCGTCCATTTGAAATGGGAAAGAGGGAAGTACTCTTGAAAACCATTGAAAGACCCTCTACCCTTTATTCAGGATGTAGTATGAAAGACATAATTGGCACATACACATTCTCCCTCTTGTACACAGATATTCTTTTAAAGGGGCTGAGAGAGTTTTTGGCCTTTGGCTTAAAATACCTGAACCCAGAGTTATCCTATCTCTGGCCTTAAAAAATCGATCCCAATGAAAGTAACAAAATAGGAGAAATATTTTTTGCTATCTTTCCGCACTGGGGATGTAGGTAAAACGTAAATTACGGAAAGTAAATATTTAAGTTTTGTCGGAACTTTTACTTTTATCGACACTCTCATTGTGTCTGTGTCGGTGATTTCATTTTACTGCTATTGTTAACCTCCGTGTCGACCCTTCCTGGAAGCTCCTTTGACATTTGATTTTTGGAATAAAAATTCCAAATTCCGGTGTAAAAAATTGCTCACTTCATAAATATTTTATCTTTCGCGGACGCCCCGCGGGCGGTTTCCTCATGAAAATTGCTCATCCGTGACTGTCTTTTTTTCATTACTCAAACAATTATTCTATTTTAGGGAATGGGCAGGAGAGGGACATTGTGTCAAATGTAGGGGTGGTGGAAAGAATGGGGTCGCTCACCATATTTTTTTACTGTCGAATCTGAGAGAGTTTGTAAAATAAAAAGACCCGTATTTATCCATTCTTCGATCCATCGAGTCGTTCTCGAGTTATAAGCAGCGAAAAATTGATGTCTTTAATCCTTTCGGAAAAGTAGGCGTGCAAAGGACTAGTGCGTCATCCACTTCGTCCAATCATTAGATTGGACTGAGACTGCGCAGGTCCGTCGCCATATCACAATGAGGGACACACAGCTGACTTTGCCAATGGTAGTGGCTGTTAGACTCCATTCGGGTTATTTGGAAAGTCATTGCATTTTCGACTGCATCGTAATCTGTGAATAAGTAAATGAACTTCAGCACACTTTTAGTCAAGCCAAAATATATGCGAAAATATTTTTTGTACAGTCGTTTTGAGTTATTTACATCTACATCCACGCAATATCCTGCAAACCACCGCGATGGTGTATGGCAGGGGGTGAAAATCACCAAACATGCACTATTGACATGCAAACAAGCTACTCTATGGAAAAATGCCAGATAATAGGGTCACATACAGCTAGATCGTTAGTATCTACATAGTAATAAAGGGATTGGTTGTTAATAAATGCATCATGCACTACAGACTATTTATAGGATGCGACAGGATCTATGAAAGCAGACCATCCGTCCCCACCTCCACTCATCACTCTCTCCCCTCCAATCCCCCCCAGCCTTCCTCAAAACAGTGAAGAATGGGAGGTGGATGACGCAGATATCCTTAGCGCAGCTCGTTTGGTGCGCGTCACCTTTTGCGTATTTTAATTTTTGATTTACGAGCAAATGGCTCCGGTTAGAAGATTAATTTCTTTACTAAAATTCTTTTTCGTTTCCATCTAACGATTTCGTGCACAATAGAGCGATTTCGGTTTCGAGTTTACGCTTCCATTGAATGTTCATTTAGACCTTCACTGGTATAAAACTAACAAAAGAAAGGAACATTTCGGCTACCTGATGGAGATTATGCGGGCTTCCTGCGAGCGAGAGTGCATTTAAGGCCAAAGCCAGAACCAATGTAAAGATATTCAATCCATTGTCATCATATGACGTGAAAGACTAGCGTTGAAAACTGTTGTAAAAACCATCTTTTTTTACTAGACTCAATGCGGTGTAAAGGGGGAATTGAATGTTCATTTAGAACTTCACTGGTAGAAAACTGATAATAGAAAGATATATTTTGGCTACCTGATGGTGATTATGTGGGCTTCTTCCGAGCGCGAGTGTATTTCAGGCCAATGCCAGCACCGATTAAAAGATATTCAATCCATTGTCATCACATGATGCGAAAGACTAGCAGTGAAAACTATGTTGTTCAAACAATTTTTTTTAGTAGACTCAATGCGGCGTGAAGGGTGAGTGCACATGGGGAGTATTTCCGAACTCCTCGTGGCGACCATTGGATTCCGTCCAAGAAGGGACGACCGAAGGCTTTAATAGTAGGAGGGATTTGCGTACTCGGGGCGAACAGCAGAGGAGAAGGTGGGGGCGGGTGCGCCTTACCCCTTGGTGGCAAGGGGGGAATGTTCCTTTCGCAATCAGGGAGGGGGATGATGACCGGAGAATTCCTTCATATCCTCGCAAGTCCCCACCACGCATTAATTCCAGCCCGGGGCGTGCGTAAGTGGCCCTCGCGAGGAGAAGAACCTCGTGCATCCGCCTGATACGGGATCCGGCGTTTACGTCGACGTGCGCGGAACTCGACCTCTGAATCCCACGTGGGGAGTGTGGGGGGAGAGGGTTAGTCGGTAGCGTCCTTGGTCCAAGTGCGACTTGAAGATCCTTTTCCGGACCAGTGCCACCAGCCGTGCACACTGCCCGTTGCGATACGTGGGAGCGTTTCCTCGAAGGAAAAACTCCTATTCACGTGCTGTGGCCTAAACCTCCGCCTTCAACCGGAAGTGCTAAATCAGTGGACACTCAAGGGCAAAGCACGCTAATGGCTAAGTTCTAGAGCGAAAGGAATTTGCTATTCGTAGGCTTGATTTATTCTCGGAATACTTTATTTTACCCACAAAAGGAAACTTTTACTTTGATCAGAAGCTAGTGAATAAGCTGATAACATCATGTGGAAATCCATTTTTTCCATTGCTCTCAACACACGTCCACTAATCGGAAAACCTTCGTAGGCAAATTAAAACTGATTTCTAACGTTTCATTTCACTCATCTTCCGATGAAGATCGGAGGGTGACTTCTTTTGTGATGAAATAATTTTTACTAATTCGCAACAAGATTTTAATCAGATTGGGTGGCATTCAATTTCTGTAACAGTAATTATCCATATATTTGGTTAGATATAGTTCGCATAAAGCCAAGCCAAAGACCGTTAGAAATTTGCATTCGTGATTCCTGCTCCATGACCGGCTGAGGTTTCCCTGAAGAATGAAATGCACGAAGACGGACACACAGCTTGTGTTTATGTCGGGGCCTCTCAGAGAGTCCATTAGTTTTTATCCCGAGGTTACCTGCCCAAATCCAAAACAGTTCAATCACCCTTTATGTCTTCACCCTTTGTCCCTTAACTGTACGCCCTCTGAATGACAGAAATCTAATTATATAAACTTGGATTTTAAGAGCAGCCAAAGAGGACCTGAAAATAAATTCGCCAAACTAAGTTACAAATATAATTTGTAAGAACCACTTTCAATCCCACTATTTTAAGAAAATCTACCATCGTGCCCAAAGTTGAATATTGAAGGGAATCACGTGGCTTTGGACTATTTTGAGCAGCTAAGGGTAGCAGCTTTCGGACATCAACCTTAAAGAAGCTTAAAATGATCCGGTGGAGTTGATTAAACGCCTTGAGCCCTAAGGTCTGCGAAATCAAGAACGAATGTGCCGTAATCTTCCCGCTCCACGAGTGATACGAAACGATATCAAATCCCAAAAAAAATATTAGTGTCACAATTCGTTCCACGCAAAATCATGCAACATCAAGTATCCCAAGTAAATCCAAGTCATCGTGAGTAAATTAATTTCTTTGCTGTCCAGAAGTTATTTTTTCTCTTACAGAATAATTTCACCATGATTGATCAGTTGAGTGACGTGAAATCGCAAGGTTTTGCCCGTAAGTTCGCCATATGACAGTGACATTTTGGAAATAAATATTGCATCAATTTTTATTTCCAAAGTGTTGTTTACAAATAGATTTAATACTCATCACCTAAGAATGCGTGGTATAACAGCAGCTTTTCAATCATTCCTATAGATAATAGACCATTATAATATGAATAAATATGTTACCGGTATTGTCTCACTTCATGCTTCCCTTCCTATTGATACCTGTCCCCATAAAAGTATTTCCAACTTCGAACTTCTACCAGCAGTAATTATGGAAGAATATGTACGAAAACCAAGACGATTAAATTTCAGACAGTATCGCCCTCAAAGCTTTACAATGCGCTGTTTTATCTTGACGATTCTTACCTTAAGGTTTAGTAATCAACGGAAACTTTGGAAATTTCTACAAAGCAAGTACTCAATACTTAGCTGCAATTTAACCCTAAGCATAAAAATAAAAGCAATTTCTCTCTGAATGTGGAACACAAAAATCCGCCATAGAATTTCATGATTTATGGATAAAGTAGGAAAATATAGATGACAACGTTTGGCAACCCCCGTTCAATTCAATTAATTTGGATTGAGACTATTAAAGGAACTATCACACTTCCTTTCCTTACGGCGATTGATTAAAACACTTGATACGCAGCAGTGTATGATTATGGGCCTTCGTAGGTCGTTCCTAATTCCCCCGATAATCCCGATCCAGAAGCCCCGTTGATGATCAATGCTTCCTGAAGAATTCATCACATCTCCCGCGGCGGCTGCTAACCGACTGACCCATCGAACGATGACCCCTTCCCTACTCACTTAATGATGGAGGGCTCTTCACCCGGGATCGTCGGTGAAAAGATGCCTGTACCACTAGCGGTGCACGAGAACCCGTCTGATGGGTCCATTTTAGAAGCGTTGCGAGGCCATTCCCTATGGCATACGATAAAGTATCATGAATGAAATGGAAAGCATAGTTTATTTTGGACCACCAATACAGAGTTTCAACTTGGGAGGGAGGCCAAGGAATAGAGCCAATAGGCGCTACTTTCTTCGCTTCAGTGATTATTCTATAAACTTTCCGGTACCTCAGTATCGATTAAACTTTCATCACAGTACCAACCAGAAATTAAACGATAATCCATTCCTGTTTAATTCACCGACCAATAAACGTCACGCGACTAGAGACAAGAGTATGATGCTTGACAATAATGCCTCGATGGGAAACACTTCTCCACGTGTAGCCATCAACAAATAATTTCTGAAAGAAAGGAACTAGAAACATTGATCTCAAATAATTATTTCGTGGGATTCATCTCTGCATCGAAGTACGTTGATCGGAAGACAATAAGATGTTTAGGCATGCATTAGGATCAGTCTTCAAATATATGCGTCATAAAACAATAGACTCCTTTGAAGGTATTTGTCAAAGATTTGGCCGTCAAAAATGTTGAATTTTATACTCGAGCATGTTCTAGGAAATACTTCCTGAACGAGTCGGGTATGGAAAATTATTTACACTCATCCCGTGAAGAAGCGAATAAGCCGGCATAAATTTAGCATCGATTCAGCTTTTATAGACTGGCTGCATAGAGAAGCAAGTGCCGGAAATCTCCCATCACACACTCACTGCATCTGGCGTTGCTAATAGCGACGCAAAACATGCGTCGCTCTCGATCGACAATTCGAGCGCCGCGTGCGGCTATAGCACGTAACTCTCTCTCCCGCCGCCAGGGTCCGTTGGCGTGTGGCGCGCTCGCAGACTGCGCCCTAGGCTCCCGGCGATGAAAGCGATGCAAAAAAAGCATCGAAAAACTTCCCCTGGGTGCCAAACGGCGTCCTGACGGAGGGGTGCTAAAATTTTCGTGGACAAGATGGAAAAAATATGCCTATAATTGGAGTAAATGCCCTTTTTTCAACAGCGCACGCAGGAACACCCTCTTATTTTCTTTCTTTCTCTCTCTCTCACTCTATCTCTCTCTCTCCTACCTCACAGCTTCTGAACTTGATTTGAGCACCATTGAGGAGGTAACGTGAGTATTTTAGTGCGCGCGCACTTGGATCTAGTGACCAAATGGATCTTCGCAAACCAAACTGTTAAACGCTTTCCTCAGTAAAAAAATATACATAATTCACACTACCGTCCACCAATGAGATATGGAGCGCGGGAGTTGAAAAAGAACCGAGAATATGCCATTTCACCTGTCGCTGGAAGGAAGCAGGAGAGGGGCATGAGGGAGAGACAGATAGAGAGAGAGAAAGAGCGAGAGGAAAACGGGGGGTGGGTGGGGCTGGAGGCGGGGAGATGCATGTGTGTTGCGCTGGAGTTAGGAGAGGAGTGGAGGAGCTTCTGGAGGGAGGAGAGGAGGAGGAAGCGTTGCTCTATCGATCGTTGAAGAGAAGAGTGGGGCGATGTCAGGGGCGGGAGGGGAGGTGGAAGTAGGGGAGATGGAGGGGGGAGAGAGGGGAGGTGGAGGAAGAGTATAGTTGTGTGGGCCTCGTGTAGTCTTGATGGCGGCCACCTGATTCCCACTGTGCGCGGAGTTTCCACTCTTAGCATTTTATAAAATAACCCGCTTTTTACCGACCGATCGGCTGCCAAGATGATGGACGCAACTTCGCCGGACTCGAGCGAGTCGCTGCCAGGTGAGTTTTTCTCACTTTACCCCCTCCGCGGAGGACACAACCCGCGTGTCCGCTTCCAACCTCCGTCCCCCATTTTGGGCAACCGACCCCGCGACTTGCGCGAGTACTCTTCGTCGGCAAGAGCGTCGGCTAGGGCGGGCCGAACGGGCCCTGGATCCACCACCCCTTCTCTCCTCCCCCCATCGTAACCATCCGGTGCCACCTTCTTCTTTCCCCCATCTTCCCGCGAGTGGCTATGACGACCACAACAAATGCTAGGGAGACTTGGAGGATCAAGTGGTGGACTGAGACGCAATTCACTCTCTCTCTCTAAATCTTGCGCGCGCCCTCGTAATGGGATGGGCTGCGCGGTGCCATAACTTTCCGAACCATTCGTTGGGAGCGGAAACGTAAAAATCTCGCCTACGAATTTCTTCCGCCACATAGTGGCGAAAAACTAAATCATTCTTTTTATCGTCGAGCAACAATGAGCCCATATTTGCATTCTCCGTCGTTCCTTAAATGTGTGGAAACCACCCTATTGACTCGCACGTATCGTGAGTTCTTTCCTCCGTTTCGCGATGGGAGACGGATGCAAGGCGCTGGGCCTCCTTCGAGGGAGAGAGGGAGGGGAGAGGGACGGAGGGGAGAGCGAGAAGAAGGAAAACAATAACATCGAAGGTGAGACATGCAAACGCACGACTTCCCCCCTCCCTCCCTCCCTTCCAGTGCACGGAGGAGAGGTGCGTGTTGGGATCAAAGTCACGCCTCGAGTGAGCGGGGAGGGATATGGAAAAACCGCTGAGCGGGACTCGATCAGGAAGCCTCCATCCATCTATTCTCATCTTCGTCGCCTTCTCCGTAACTTCCCCTACACGCACACAGTGCAGAGCATGAATTTGTATTTTTGGGTACTTGAATTTATTCGGTCATGCTCCACCGCCGAAACTAAATTAAATTTTTAGGGAATCACAACGCCCATACCGCGGGCGGGATTCGAACCTCTGGGTTGCAACGACCAGGCGTCAGCTCCACGCACTTCCCTGCCTATGCGTTTTTGCGCACTAGCATAAACCCATGCCCCAGACGCACGGTCTCTTCAAAATGAGATAAAATTCAACCAGCTCCCCCCCCCCCCCCCCCCAACCCCCCTCCATCGACTCCCTGCGCGCAGAATTACGCCCAGCAAGATACGCCTTATCTCTGTCGATCAGCTGCGAGATGGGGATCTCCACATGGGAGGGTGCAGCTTGTGTTTTCATTTTGATTTTCCCTTGAACTCGATCCTTCTCGAAATGGTTTTTCCTTTGGGTCATTTCCTCCCTCCGAAACCTACCTCCCCTCCCTTCGCCCACTTCCTACTCCACCTCCCCGCCCTTCCCCCCGAGACAATCGCGTGCGCGTGGCCCAGTTCTTTGCCCTCCCGATAGAACCTTCGTGAGCCGCGTTTCTTCTTCGCGCCAGAGCATTGGTCCATTTGGGGTGGGATCGGAGGGTCAATCCGCGTACATGGCGACTCAATTCATCGCCCCCACGCAACAACACCTGTAATATTCCCTCTATAAGTTTCGACCCGTCATAAAAAAAACAATGGAAGGCAAGCGGAATTGCTGCGCACTTCTCTCTTTCCAGGAATCTTGGGTAAACCATACCTCTGCTCGAAAGAATGGCGTATTCATTTTCAAAGGACAAAGACTTCGTGGTCTAAGAGGGCAGAATTTCATTGTTTTGTGGAGGCGACTGAGATATTAAGGGCGAAGTTTTAATTTGCCACAACAGTCACTCATCTCAACTTGTTTCGACGATTACGCCTCATTTTCAAGAGGTCAACTGAAATGTCGCGAGTGACACCTTGGGTACGGATGTTGTTTTTTTTTGTTTTCTTGCCAGAGTCATGAACTAACGTCAGATGGCTCGATATAACCTTAGACGCTGGAGCATCTAACGTTAACCGGTGTCGTAGGACTGGAATTCCAAAGCGTTCGTCGCGAAGCAAGATTTTTCCGTTATCTCAAATCATTTATGAGTCTCCCTGAAGAAGTACCGCCTATAAGTTCTGCCGCTGTCTGTCACGGATGCATCTGCGGTCGCGTTTTGTGCGTTCGCTGTACCCGCTTTGGGTACGAAAGGCTTCGGCTCGAATCACCAGGGGAAGCGGACGTTGAACCGAGAGCCGCCAAAGGTCAAACCCCCTATGTACCTACGTCGCTCTCCTTTGAAATGAGAGACTCGCGATATTTTCGGAAGATAAATGCAAAGACGAAAATGGGAATCATGTAATTTACGGATTCCGTAGGATTTTACGCCTTTTCACACTCCTTGATGAGGAAGAAGACGAAGTACACTCTCGAGTTTTAAAAAATCAGAAGTAGGGAGAAAATTAGACGTTTTATGTCCTCCAACTGCTAAAGTTCTATTGCGCCGTCACGCTTAGCCTACTCCTAAATTTAATCCTGAGAAAAACACTACATGCTAGCCCGAGGCGGAATTCTAACCTGCTGTCTTTGGATTGTCACGCTTGCGGATCACCGACCTGGCTGCCGCGGCCGACAAAAGGTTTTAGTACTTGTGTCCTTTTAATTGCGAAAAAAGCTGCATTTTGGGTCCCCAAGAGTAGATCTCTACAGATATGATCGAGGCTTTTATTCCATGTGCATCGACTTTAGAGTTCGAATGTGCATTTTATACTGTCTCTCTTCCTAAATTAACAGGACTCTTTCGCCTTTTGGAGCGCATGTACGACAACAGCGGTCTCCTTATTTCACTGGATGCTGATCGATCGATAAATTATGAAACGAGGCCCAGGTCGATCGAATCTTTCGGATTAAATCGACAATCCATTCAGTATTCGATCGCAAAGCTCGGAGTTCCTAGCCCTTTCTCTGACCTCTTGACCTACACGTCCCCTCCGATCCCCTTCCATTTTTCTCATTTTCACATGTTCCACCCAACTCTCCATCACAATCCGCGTCAAAGAATCGAAGCGAACTGTTGAAGCATTCTCCGAAAATACAATTCCGATGCCCAAAAGTGGACGGAGATGATCGTCGCTCCATTCTCCCGATCGAAGCCTTCCGCGTGAGCGCTATTTACTCCGTCCCGCCCGCCGCCGCCGGGCGATCCACGACATTGAGATAAAACCGACGGGCTCGGGGCGGGAACGGAGGGTCGGGCGGAAAGGGAAACGTCTGGATTAATCCGTGTTCGATTCTCCCTCTTCTCTCCAACCCACTCTTCCCCTTACCTCAATCCTTCGCTTGCGAGGAGGGAAGAAAAGGCCCGAACAAAAGGGCCCACCGGGCCAAAAATTCCTCTCCGTTTACTCCTCTGCATTGTAAATCTGTTTTGTAAGAGCTCCCAACTGCTTAATTCACATCTCACTGTCTCATTATCAGAATTTCCATCCTAGGATTGGTTTTTCTGCAGCTCTCCATTCTGTCCTATTCATTGTTAATTCCCTCACGCCCTGATATGTTTTCTCTTTCACGTCCTTCATTGTTTGTCCTATGTACTTATCCCTTGGACCTCCCTTGCAGGATCTTCCCTTCAATTTTCCCTTCTATTATATTTATTACTTTTTCATTGAGCCTCAAGATATGTCCAATCCATCTCGTTCTTCTTTGCCGTAGGGTTTTCCATTTTGTCTTTCTCCACCTGCTCTTCTATTCACCTCTTCATTGATTACTTCATCTGTCCATTTAATCTTCAAATTCTCCTCCAGCACCATGTTGGAGGAGAATGTTGGAGATCTCTCGCTTTCTAGCCTAGCCTTCAAATTAATCTAAGACAAACCGCGAAATAAATCCATGACTGAGGCGGAATCTAACCCGCAGCTTTCGGATTGCCAGGCCAAAGCATTACCAACCTGGGGGGTGTTATAAATGGTCGGAATTATCTCGAATAGGCAATCAAGGAGTCGCCTGGTACAAACAAGAATGGTTGGCAAATTTGGTATTTTTGAATCGCCCATGTCAATATTTTTCAACGTTTTCATACGAGTTTTATTTCATCTGGATGTTATGGATGCGGAAAACTCAATGAAAATAATGAATATGACTTTTATGAGTAAGTAAGTAAGTAAGTAAGTGAATTTTTATTGCTTTCATCAAAACAATACAAAATACTGAATTTATTACAATAAGAGAATAAGAAAGCTGGGTTGCCTCAAAGGAGAACCTGTGCTGAAGCAACCTTCATAATTGTATACTAATTGCTAACGTTTCTATTTTTTCATGCAAAAGTGATAGTAGAAAGTGAAAGTTTCGTAAAAACGTAACAATAATCAATAAATGCCATTTGCATATGAATCATTTACATCTGAATCATCATATGAGTATAACTACAAAACAACGAGTAATTTTTTTTACAAGGAGAAAATCAAAATCTGATGACATTAAAAGAATCTTACAACGTTATCATTAGCCAGTATCCATGACTTAGCTAAATTAAAATTTTTTTACGATTTTTTACATCTTTTTATTTTCTCGGTCAACAAATGATAAACCTTTGGGCCCATGTATACAAATTATCGTTTGAAAATATTTAAATTTGGCTTAATTAATGGGACGTTTCCCTTTCTCAAATTAAACTTGTACATGCTGACTGATATAGTTGGAATATTACCACTCATAACATAAAATAATTTCAATGCCTTAAGTGTGTGAAATTTGGTGTGAGTGATTCACTTACACCAAATTTGCGAACCATCTGTGTTTTTACCACGTGACTCCTTGGTTACCTCTTCAAGATAATCCCGACGATTTCAAACACACTCCCTCTGGCCTACCAAGGTCGGCCTTATTTCAATAAAAGCTGATTCGCACGCGTCTAGAATTTCCTTTCGTGTGAAGGGTTGATGGAGATCTACTGCCTCGGCGATGGGATAATTGTCGGTTTTCGGACGCCCTCTTTACTCGCTCCATCTCACTTCTCATATTTCACCCTTTTCTAGTCTCCCCCCCCACTCCTCCACGAACTGTAACCATCCCCCACACATTTATTTACACACACATAGACGATGAAGGAAAGAAAAATGAAAAGAACTTTTCCTAGTACCTATCACTGATTTTTATAGCAGAGGAATTATGTTGTTTAAAATGTTTTATAGTTGCCGTGGACGATTCCCCGACATTTCGTCTGGGTCCACCCACTCAGCGAACTTCTGCCAACGCACGCACTTGAGGCGAATAGGTGTTAAAATGCCTGGCGCCGAAAAAAGTCTAAATTATTCATAGAACTTTCTCCGAGGTAAATTTAGAAAAGTGTGTCGTCACCGTCATAGTTAAATATCCCGCACTTAACTCTATACTCTTCGCCGGTGGTATTCTCAAGCGCCGCAGTTTTTTTTCGGTAGTAGTGAATTTACGGGGAGGTGACCTACCACTTGACGTTATAACAAGGTGTGTGGTTGGGTAGGGATGGAATTTTCTCAGGAGTCGGAGAAAGGGGCAGTCTTCTGTCTTCTTGAGAATCTTGTGGCGGCATCAACCTTCACTCGACGAGGGACACGAAGAGGTTCCAACTCGCATTCGACGAACATGGTCCCAGACTTGTTGTGCTCTGCACCCAGCCCTCAATAGGAAGCGGAATCCCTCTGAAAATTCTTATACACATCCAGGATTCGAACCCGGGGCTCCCACGAGGGTTTGTTCCCTGGCCACCCTACCAAATGGATCTCATTCCATTTCGATTAAATATAGTGGTAACATTCGTCGAGACACCGCAGAAGTTGTAGTAATGCCAGCATACAGATTTTTACGCCACCCGAATCAAGTTCCGAGGCTCTTCTCGAAGGTTCGAGAATTTTCCATTGTAGAAATTTCCAGAACCAACCGGTTCCAACCTGAATATTCCCCCTCTCTCGGGTGCGAAGATTATCAATCTTCTCTCACTTCGTTCTCATGTCGTAGGTAACAAGCTTTCCCCGGTTTTGGGTTAACATGATGGAAGCGGGGGGCTATTATACTCCTCGCAAACAAAACTTGACTGCGCCACCCAACGTCCTCTAGTGGCTCCCACCCAGATTTACTTTTCAAAATTGAAGAGCCTTCCTTCCCCTCTGTAAAGTGAGAGTTGGCAAGCTTCCAAACTGTCGCCGTCTGACCGGAAGACGCGTCAGGGCGAATACTCACCTGAAGTAAGACTTTTAGCATTCGCTTATCCTCCTGTGCAGAAACAAATGTGGATCGTAAATGAAGAGCACCGAAACTTATCCACGGAGTCCATTGCGCTGATGTTGTAGTAATAGTAGTAGAATATTTCTGTATACGTGATCCAAAAGCTAAGGCTATTGCCACCGTTTAGCCTAAGATCTCAATCCTCAATCTAAGACGAGCACGCAACATCCATGGGATTCGAACCCACGACCTTTGGGTTGCCAGGCCGGGGAGGTAACGACATCTACATCTACATAATACCCTGCAAGCCACCATAAAGGTGTGTGGCAGGGGGTGAACTCTCACCAAACATGCACTACATATCATGCATAAAAAAAAGGATCAGTACTTTTATAGGTACTGTTCAAAACTACGCTATTTAAAAAAAGATAAAAATAGCAAAACATACATGCAAAAACATGCCGTTAGTTGGGTTAGCTATAAGTCCTTATACCAACATGCAGCTACCAATGTTATCCATTGCTACACTCGTACTGGATATTAATGGCTCCGGGCAAGCGACCAAACACCGCAACCAAACGCGGACCAGACGACCTGGCTACCATAGCCGGCACACAGTGTAACTAAAGAGATTCCCCCATTACATGCCAAATAAAACAACAGCAGCGTGTGGCCAGTGTTGGGACCGCGAGTCGAATCAATGTCGCGTTCGACGACTATCTCGTCTGGTTTCTCTTTTCCGAAGTGATTAGTCTCCCAGTCACTAATAAGCCAATTCGTCACCTCGAAAGCTTTCTATTTCTCCAAAATAATTGATATTAAAAAAAAATACTCAGATTAAATCGAGGCTGTGTATGGCTGCTGTATCAGACAAAACTGCGATTTCTTCAAACATTCAACTCGTCCATGTGATAATGGTATGATGTAATTATATTTTTTGTTCATTTGACTTCTGGACATGCGTTAGCTGAGGCATAATGTTTTCATTCAGTGAATTCTTCCGAACGGAATTTTGCCATTTGATACACAAACAGTCTCCACGTTTTGGACGTTTCAAGTTATTGATTGATGAGGACTGAGGGAAGCAACAGCCTCGCGCACCGTCCCCCTTCCTCGCGTGCTTAGTTTCGGGCCAAGTAAAACACCGCCACCTCTGTCCATGAACGCAATCCGGTGGGGTGCGCTATGCTAACCGACGAGGTGGGTGCTCTGAGTGGTGAAAGAAACGTTTGCACCTCCTCCGTAAAAGACTCCTTTGCTCTTTCACTTGATGCAGAACGGAAAACTTGGAAATGTTATTGGCTATTTTAGCAGCGAAATAATGCACAGGAGTCACCTCTCGGCATTTTGTTTGAACGCCATAGAGGTCGCGCGGATAAGCGATACAGAGGGCAAATCGGTTCGAACGATCTTCGCCACTTCTGAGATTTCGAAACTTTTTTCCAACCAGTTTCCCGTCAATTAGTTGACAGTTGCCTATCACTACATTGAGTCATTACTGGTCAGATCAGGACATGTCAGAACAAGTCATTACTGCCTCCTCGACGGATGTACAAAAGAGAGGAGATTCATTATTATATAAGGATGGAGGTTCGCGTCATGCTGATAGTTTCCGCTCCATCTCCTGTCCTTCGCTTCCGTTCACCCTCCCCATTCCCCAGTCTGTCTGAGGCACATCGAGGACTTTCACCGCCTTAGAAAGAGAGAGAGAGAGAGAGGGAGGGAGCCGACGAGAATGTTCTCTTCGGGGAGAAAGGGAGAGACGAATAGGTTGGGATCGTTGGAAGGAGAAAGCCGGAAAAAGAAATGGCGGGGAGAAACAAGGTGGGGGACAAGAAACCTTTCAAAGTTTGACACATTTTTTACCCTTCCTCGCCGCCCTCCCAGTCCTCACGTGTCTGCGGACTTATGAGCAACGCGGGCTCCGGGCAAGCGACCAAGCAGCCGCCCTTCCTCCCGCGCCTGGGTTAAACCCTCGCTCCTCTCCCCTCGCCACGTCCCCAAACACCCACGCTTTGCAGGGAACAGGAGAGGGGAGAAGAGACAAGCGAACGCGGAAGAAGAAGGAGATGTGAGAGAGGAGAGATGGGAGGGAGGAGGACAGGACTGGAGGCGAAAGGGGAGAGATGTAGGGGCGAATACATGGGCAGACACAACGTCTACGTTACCTTAGATCCTGTCCCCAATCACAGACAACACAGCCCCTTCTTTCCCCATAACTTACAACACGGCTCCTCTCTCCCACCACCTTCAAGGATTCGTATTAAAATACAACACGAGTGGCTGAGAGGATCCCCGCCAATTAAATGAGCATCTCCCGCACGCGCTCGTACAAGGGTTATTGAATTCGAAAGGACTTCTCAACGCCCACTAAATATTAAGATAAATCGGCAGCGACTTACGACTTCGGTTCAATTGATCATGATTGAAATTTGCATCTCGTATGATTTTTACCAGATGCTTTCAACAGGTCGCCGAATGAATTGAGTCAGTACCTACTGTAAGGTGAATTGTGATAGGTTAACAGAAGCAGCTGGAGACATAAAAGATTAAGGCGAAATTTAAGTCACAGTAGGCCTCCTTACTGTTGATTAATCTTGCTTCATGTTGATGAAGACTAAAATCGATGAATGCTCTGAAAAGAACGTAAAAGTTGCTTTATTGTGACACATTTTTACGCATTAGTCACTCCCTATTAATGATAACGTTGAATTAGATACCCCGATCGCTAGTGAAAAGAGATTATGATACAATGGAGATGAGATAAAAGATAGGATTTCGAGCATTAAAGTTTCAAATTCAAATTTGGCGCGATGCTTATATCCTGTTTAAATGGCCAAAAATAGTAGCAATTCACATGGTGGTGGTGACATCAGTCGTCAGATGAATTCTCGCCGAAACATTTAGCGACAGTGTATTTAATTTTCTCATAAATTCACTTTTTTATCTGCGCTAGGCGCGCAGATGCCAACTCTATTCGCATATCGCAAGCAATCTTAATTTGGGTTCCCCAGATACCCAAGTTCCCTCAGTTAAATAAGAGCTCTTAGCATGCGTATCAGTTGGCCTCCATGCAACCCGAAGAGTAAACAATCCGGAACACATTTTGGGATAATAGTCTTAGCGGTGACGGATCAAGGATGGTAAAGGAATCCATTTCCAGAAGACCTTATCTGCCTGATAAATGAAATTTACTCTGGGTGTAAGCGGAAGACGTTAGCACAGCTTGTTAGTAATCTGACGTCATAGTATGAATGCAAATATATTTCTTCTTCAATATACGTTTGTGGAGTCCCAAGATTATCATAGCTACACTCTCTGGCTTGAAGAATGAACATCTATGAAAACTTTTTTATCCAAATGGCGTTAGCGGTGTTAGGTAAATGATAAACCATGGAAACAAATAAAGACCAGTTAAAAAAAGTATTCACGTCATGGAACTTTAATAAGAAGATCGCAGCAGAAATCTTCTGAGATATGCTTTAGTCTTGAAATAAACTCATGGGTGATCACGGCCTTAAACAAAAAAGCCATATTAAGTTTGACTCATCAAGGTCTCGTGAAAGAAGCATATCAACACGAAACTTTCGGTGAGTTTGTTACTCGTGGGCCGCAGACAGGCAATCATATCGCGAGCAACGTGCAGCACCGCTCCCACGAGCTATTTTGAATCTTCATGTAGTTTTAGTTAGCGAAGAACTCGAGGTGAGGCAAGTAGGCGGAGAAAGGGGAGGAGGAATAAGAGGAAAGGTGAAGGAATGAAGTGAGAAGCCTCTTTCTGTTTTCCACCACACTCCTGCATTTCCCGAGAGCAAAGGGAGGTGATATCCCGAGGAAGTGGGAAAACGCCCAGGTTTGCGAGCCAGTGGGACCGCACATGTTCTCTACGGACTAGGTGGAGAGTGGAAAGGAAAGTTAATTGTCCCAGAATTGGCTCCGTCGCGCGGGACCCTACAAGCATGAAGAGCCATTTCTCACGTCGTGTCGCTTTAATTAGTATTGAACGCACTTCGAAAATGTTTAAATCCAATGAAAATTTCGCAGATTCATTTCTGTACAATAAAATCTAGAGCGAAGGTGAATAATTCATTTTTGTATGTCTTCTTCTGCCTAATAAAAAAGGACTGCTCAAACTTTTTTTGCAAATGACATCAGCGAAACCATTTAGAAACTGGAACACAGCTGTTTACGAGAATATAAAAAAAGGCCACCTTCAGTCGACGCCTGCGAACGCCATCAGTCACATCCTGGATGCATGAGAGGGCATGTTTCTGTAGTGTGGAAGACATTCTGTCGATTTTTATTCTTGATCACGGAAGTTACTTTTGGAGAAATTAAAACTGCTCCAACACTCAATACATTGCTACATTCGATATTTACTAAAATTTGGAGAAGGGGGAGGGAGGGTCAATTTCCCCTGTAATAAATTTATGTAATTTTTCCTCCGTCGTAAAAAAATTATCAAAAGGTCGGTAAATAAAATTTTTAACTGCAGCCTCCTGCTGATTAGATTAATCTTAATGAAAAAGCAAAAGTTCCGTAAAGAGAGAAATTAGAGGCAACATGACATGCGGAGCCGCTATTTTTAAGAGGTGACTTTATTTAACGAAACACTAAAGTCGATGATATAATTGCCAACAATACGATTGAGTGCGTGTCGATGGTACGTGGTACATGGGTGGTGGGATCTCCCCATGCCATAAACCCTTCTGGTGACTGAAATAATGCCATGTAGTTGTAGTAACAGACCTTCAAGTTCACCGGAACAGATTTTTGAGCATAGTCGGTGGCATGCACTCCCAGAGGTGCTTAGGTAAATCCCCCCTATTCCAATCTAAATTTCGGAAGGCCCCCTATTTTACACCTACAATTAGGCTTGTTTATATTTCATTTACGGAGCTATATGCAGATCACTCGCAAATTGATTCCCAAACGAACTCCAGGAAACTTCAGATGACACAGTAACAGGAAGTAGGCTCTCACTTGAGAGCTTGAGAACTCATCATTAGAACTAGTAAACTCCTCAATTATCCTGCCTCAGTCAACCTATCGTTCGATCGCAACTGCTTTTTCATGAACGTAGACCCTTATTAGTGCTTTCATTAAAGGCATATATGAATTTAAAGTCACTCAAGAGTTCGCTGCTATATATCCCTTAGTTTTTTTCATTTGGTAAGTTAACGAGTGAACTACATATATTTTACATACTACATAACTACATTGAAGAAACATAAAAATTCATTGGAAATTGTAAATTATTATTTTGGAGATAGTTAACGTAGGGGATTTTTGGTATCCAGGGCTCATGTGTGGTTATTTAATTTATTCGCACGGTTAACCGGGGGTATAAATTGTTGTTTGTTTATCCCACATATTTGTCTTCGAAACCATGAGGTTCTAGTGAAGTTAGTTCCATATGCTCTATGATTCTACCTGCACCCAAGCTCTAAGCGGCCTTCGAAATGAAGAGTGAGATGTTTACTCTCGTTCATGCTTCATATTTGGAACACATTCAACGACTGGTGAAGGAGGGTTCGTTATCGATTATACCTTTCTTTCTCCCGTGATTCTATGATAAAGTTCCTTAAGGGAGGCGAGGCAGCAAGTAATTCGAATTAAAAATCCGATAACGTCTTACTTCCGGCTAGGAGATTTCCTTCGGGGGGCTCGCTACCCTTGTTGGCAGAAGAGACAGTTTTGTCTCGTCCTAATAAACACTTTTTATTATTATTATTACCCACGGCCCTGATGAAAGAGAAGGGCCAGCTTTAAGACATGGTGGCGATTGTACTGTCTTAATTTCCTTTGTAAATTGCTCTAAATTAACTAGTTCTGATCAAACTTCTGCTATTATTAGGTAACCAATAACGATTGTGAAAATTGGAATCGAATATTTTTCGACTCAGTATTTCTATCTTCAAGGACATTAATAACAATGCTCAGATTCCTCAAGGTTCTCCCAGTTACGAGAAATAGGATTCCTATGCTTGATTATGGGTTTAGAGAGTATCTACTCTTGATATCTACTAGAGATTTTGGGGCACGATTCGTGTAGTGCATTTAGAATATTACTTCTCAGTGTAACATTTAATTCTGAAATTCTAATTTAATTTCCAATGATCCATACGTTTTACCATTTGATAGCAATGCTATTCTTCCTGATTTTGGATAAACACTTTGTAATAATATCAGTAGTGCATTTGATAATTTTATTTATATACAATCACAGCAAACAAATTCAATGTGAAACAATACGAAATACAAACATGTAAGGTAACGTAACGTTGGAATGTAACATGTTTTGAGTTCCATAAGTGAAAAATCGCGTGTCATAGATAAAGGTAGTCATTTTATCTCAGTTCTATTTTTATTTATAAGATGAAGATTTTTGGAACACGTATCCTTAAAATTATTTTAATTGGCTGACGTTATTATTTTGAGATACTAAACAATGCATCTCATTCACTATTTTTATTTAATGATGGCTAGGTTAACCGAGTTGCTGAAGACCCAAGAAGAATTTACTCAAATATACTGAAGCATTGATTCATTTTGCGCCAAGCACAGAAAGAAAATAACCAAATGAAATTAATGCAAAATGTTTATTGCCAACTCGATGAATTCTGAAGATGCAAGTTTTAATTATTGATAAGTTTTCAGAAAAATTCTAGCTATTATTAAGACAGCCGTACACAGAAGATAGGAATTATTGTTCGTCCTCTATGCTATATATGTACTTCATTCCACACACCATTGTGCTGTTACAAAATGGATCAAATGGAGGCATGCTAAAGGATCCGATTTTTAACTTCATGCAAGTTATTGCCGAGAGCGCAAACTGTTGTTTAAATGTAACTTCAAATATAAATATTCAGAGAAAAGCTAGGTGTTACTTGTGGCGCGTAAATAGTCTGGTACGATAAACCTGCCGAGTTCGGTGGCGGTGGAAATTTCGCTTGCATGGTAAAACATAACACTGCCATCTCGTGCGATATTTCCGGTCCAAGCGTCGAGACTGTGTTTGCCATGTAGTCGCGTCGAAACGGACTCGCTCTGAGTCATCGCTTTCCGGCCGCGAGCTCCCGGGTTATTGCTCGGCGACCGCAAGTGCGAAAATTACGACTTAATCATTTTTTTATTTGTTTTTCCCGCCCCACAGCCTTGCTAATAAGACGAAGTTGATGATGGTCGTGTGCGGAGCTAGAGTAAAGTTTTCTCTGTGCGACACCTCAAGCCTCTTTAAACTCTCTATGGAATTCCCCCAAGGAAACTGCCATTTTCCAATAAATTGGAGAAAGTAAAATATTTTATTGAGTGTAGCCCAGTGAAACGGTCTCGGATTTGCGGTCGTTTTCAAATGGATCCTTTCTCAAGAAGGCTCAAGAAGCCGTCCTCTTTTGACTATTGAGGGGCAACTTTCGTGACGGAATTTTAAGAGCCGAAGAAAGCCCAGTTCCCCAATACTGCTCTAAAGCTGGGCTTTAATCCTTTCCTTGCAAGTACTAAGAGGTGAAATGCCCAAGAAAAAATGTACGGTGTCGAATATATTCGCATCAAAACAAAGAAATAGCCATTTAAATTCATTTATGCATCTGTCCTGATGGACTACTTTCCTAAATTTCGCTGGATGAGACAGTGATTCATTATGAAACCTTTATAGTTGTTTTAAATAAATGTTTACACGAGGGCCTTAGTGATGGTATTTGTAAATTTGATGTGCTTCTGGAAATACAATACGTTGATAACACTCCAACGCTAATGGTTACAAAGGGGACTTTGGCGCACTTCTAAACATATCATTTAGGAAGTGAATACCTATTTTCTCGCACCATTTTATTATTTTCTTTTTCATACCTGATCGTCTCCATTATTCCATCAAACATATATATTCTTTCCTCTTCTAGCGTACTTGTTAAGTCTTCCTTCCATTCTGAGCATAATCCAATTATCGTCAATGACCTATTTCCATTTATCCTGTCTTCCTCCAATGGACTACTTTCCTTACCCGCCACTTCATCGTACATCTCGCAATTTGTTAAGCATATTTCCATTTTGTAAGGGTCGCTCTATAGCTCTCCTATTCTAATCAGCTCCGTACTACTGGCAATAACAGAGTGTTCTCAAGAACTTGGTGGAACGGAATTCCCTCTACGGAGCACGACCTGCCTCCCAGTTGGACAAAGCGCACGCAACGATCAATCAAATTAATTCGTTTTGTCAGCGAACCACCCCAGGATAGCCAGACGCTTACTTAATGTTCGGAAGGTAGATTCGGTTTTTTCCTCGTACGCCACATTCTCGAAAGCTCGTGTCGGGGTATGATGAAATAAGGAGTACGGCAGTCTCCGGTTCACCGGAATAAACCGATTTGTCTAAAGAGTCATTTGCGGTCTCCTCCCTGAGCTAAACGTGTTAGCGGGGAAACGTGAAAAAAATGGCCTCGGCAGAAATACAGTACATGCAATCGGATATAGTTAAGCTCCTCTGCTTCACAAATAGGAAAGAGAAGGTTATTTCAGTAAATCCAGATCTTCACGGGGATCAGAACATAAAAAGTATAATGCTTTCCTACGGAATACTCTCTTTACTGAGATTCTTACCCGAGCACCGTCCTTACATATTGTAGTAGCTATTTAATTTTATAAATCTCGAAAACTGAATTTAGGCAGTGAGACAATATTGAAGTAATTGATGAAAATAATATCTTATTATATAAAACAATAAATATAGCATAAAATAATAGATGGTGTTTATCTTTTCGGTTTGTTACCATAGTTACGCTATTCAACTTTTGTTAATGCTAAAATAAATACTTTCGCGGAGTTCAAATGGTGAATATTTTTCGGTTGTCTTTCCACGTTTGTTCATTTACATCAATAACAGTTTCGCAAGTGTTTCAACTTGCTTCTTCAATCCTCAGGAAGCGAGATGAAACCTACACACTTCCTAAAATGTCATCAATTGAGACGGACAAACGCGAAAAGAAACCCGAAAAACATTCACTACCTTAATTTTTAAAGTATCATTTTCTTTCGAAAACCAATTTTTATTTGATTCCACTAATCCTGCTAGCTGGCTTTAGGCAGTGGGAAAATATGAACGAATCAATGAAAAATAATACCTCGGTGTTTATCTGAGCCGTCGGTCACCATATATACGCTAAGCTGCATTAATTGATTTCCGGTTTTCCTTCGATGCACACCAATGGATCATATAGTAAAATATTTTCTCCCCTACTCCAAGAATTGTTTCTCCTCCTGGAGATTTTGTCCCTTGATGTGCAAAGCTTCACTCGATTTTTTGACAGCTGGTGCACTGTTTTTACGATCCCGTAGTGGAACGAAGAAAGGTGTAATCGGATTTTTGTTCGTATTCCCGCAATTTTTTGAACGGCCGCGGTAAGTTAAGTTTGAAAACGGGGTTACAATACATGCTTAAGGAGGCTCCAACGAATTATGAAGTATATGTCATTTTCGTGAAAATTTCAGGACACAAAATTTCCTGGCCCTTCCATCGATTAGCAATAAAATAATTAGGCCTTTCCATCATATATTTGAAGAAAAAAGACGTTGAAAATCAGCTATTTTATACCTGGTTAGGCGGCAGAGTATGGCTCTTGCAGTAAAATTTGCAGATTAATAATGTAAAGAGAAATGTCGTTTTGACCAAAAACTAATGTAAACTGCGCAATTATATGTAGAAATTAGCATTGTAAAAACGTGCTCGCCTTACCACACTTGTTTAATGGATATCAATAAATGTTTGCTCGAAAAAAAGCAGAAAAGCCTTAGTTACAAGAAAGTGGCGCTACAGTATGTTGTTATCATCAAGAGACGGACCTTGGTTATCATTGGCAACGGTACTTGTGACGGAACGTGATTACAAGCCTATTTACTAACTTAATTAAGGAATATACCTTACCAAGGTCCTTCTTATATTTTTCATCTAATTTAAATATTTTGTTGGTTATTGACATGGCGTAATTAATACCAATGCTTCCTAATGGTAGCAGCGGCATTGTTGCCAAACTTTTTTCAAAAATATCAATATTAAAAAATTCAAAACAAAGAGTTGTATTTGCAAGGGAATAGTTCAAAACTAAGTAAGAAAATATCTACCTATTTTGGAATACGTATTAGCGGGATTGAGCATGTATTTTCATTTTATAAATTAAACGTGGCAACAAAACGTGAGTCATGTTTCGAAGTCAAAATGAGTTAAAAGAGCTTGTATAAAATAGAATTCAACTACTACGCGCGATATAATAGCATATTCATAGAATTATTGTGCATGCGTTTTCACCCTATGGATGATTTTACATATAGGTGTTTTTCTGGATCGGTATTTATTCATTAAATATCATAGCTCTTTTACGGGATTTTGAATCACGGAGTCACGGTGGAACCTCCTTAACCGCGCCCCATAGGTGGAGCCCCACTTGGAGCGCGGGACGTCTGCGACTCGAGAAGGCGGTGCGCAAGTGAGCAATATAAGCGGGCTTCAGTCGGGGCTGCCGACCGCCCTCTGCCCCTCTTTCTCTGGTCCTTCAGACGTCCATCCCTGGTCGAAATCTCCTGTCGACCGCGCCCCTTCACCCCGTCGATAGCGCTGCCGCCGAGGGTGGGCGTAAGGGGAGGGGATCAAACAAAGTCTCGTCTCCAGCTTCACGGCGCGGGAATCGATCCCCGCTCCCACGGGATCGAGGCTGGCGTCCGAGGCAATTGAGCTTAGCGGGGGTGATCGACACCCAAGCATGCGGCCCGCCGTCCGCTACCGCTGGAAACGTGTTCGCATGTGCGTGCCGAGAAACGTGCCGTACATGCAAACGATTCGAATGGAATGGCTGAACATCAGGTTGGAACTGAACACGAATCTGGGAGCGCACTGAATGAACAAATTGATTTAGTGGTGGGGAACACCTTCGACGAGTGGGAACAAAAAAATGTAGCGTAGTTTGTTTAAGAAATCTTGTCTTTAAAGCGAAGGGAAGAGTGTGAATTGGAGACTGCTCACACCTAAACACACAGAAGAATAGACAGATGAGCTGGTAAAAGTTGAATCCAAACGAAGAGGAATTAAATAAAGCTGGAATAAAATTAAATAATGGAGGCATCGAAATTGAAGGTCGTATGGAGAGGTAGGGTATTAAATAAAGTGATTTATTGGAAACTGATGGGTTCGCGCGGTTGAGAGTAAAATAATTATCTTTTGTAGTCGGCGAGGTGAGGGTGGGTAGGAGATATCAAGAGCTTTGACTGGCTTAATAAAAAACAACTAAAAGAAAAGGCAATGATTTATTTTTATCGTAGGTTGGGGGAGATGGTGCTTTTAGTGAGCCAGAAACTATCAGCGTGCACCATGGGCGGGTGAAGAGTGTTACACGAGGATACAGCTATGCAGCTGAGAAATGCAATAGGAAGACGGGAAAGATTGGATTGGAAAGATATCGCAGAAATAGTTTCCGCAATAACAAAAAGAAAAGTGACTAGAAAAATTAAGTTCGGCTAGGCAGACCCAGGCAGATAATACGCAAAATCAGTTTCCCGACGCTTGACCGTTAGCATAGGCTTGTTGTGAGAAGCTGTCCATCAAAGATTTAGTGGGTTTTGATTAAATTTCTTTGCTGCAATCAAATACAGAGTGACGTTTGATTACTTGCCGCAATTGCATGACTTCATTGATGGGAATTCAATATTTACGTCAAGGTTAACTCCTAATCTGGCATCGAAATTGTAAAAACTTTAATTCATTAGGTTTCCAGGAATAACTTAAATTATAGAATCATTGAATTCATTATATGCCGAGATTAATTAAGCTATAAGCAGACACTGAATCTTTATAAGCCAAAACCTGACGTACCTCAAATAAAATAGTGCACAGATGTAAATTTTTTCATTACGTTTGGAATTCCTCCACCTCACCTAGTCATAGGATGTAGTATATTGTCACATTTATCCTAAATATTCATTTCTTTAGAGTGCTGGAGATCAGTCCTGGCCATTCATTGGAATGATTGAATCTGAATCATATTTCCCCCTCTTTTTCGTTCTATAGTTATTTCCTGACGAAAATTATTTTGGAAAAATCATTTTATGGACAAGTACTCCATTAACCCCAACTATGCACCCTTTTCCACGAATTCAACCACTCTAATTTTGATACGAGAGCAGTGCCAGTGTCAGACGAGTAGTATCTCTGTAACGCTGTTTGCTCATAAGAAAGGTGTACATTAGAGATATGGAGATAAATATTTTTAATTAACTGAGAGGCTCATAAAAAACCTTATTTTCTCGAACGCAGTTTGTAAAAATCACACAGCACCCCTCCCTAACAAGTTAAGCTTCGCTGGCGCTGCATTGTGTGCGCAGTCAGTGTTTTATTTCTGTTCGAACGGACCTAAACTCCGACAGCATGGTACGCTCACGATAGCTTTCCGAATGAGTTGAGGTACAAAATCTATACCGTTAGACATTTTCAATGCATAAGATAAATATGGGCTCAGTGCGGAAAATATCTTCGTTTTCGTCATGTTTTGTTATCGCCACTTTGAGCCCTGAACATATTAAGTGATTAGATAATAGACTACTGTATGAAAATAAGACTTTGGTGAGGTTTTGAAAGAAGTTGACACATATTTACCTAGGACTTCTTACGCTAAGAATGATTAAAATGAAAAAGATAACTTTTAAAGATCCAAGAAAAAACTATCGTAAATGTCAGCATTTATCATTATTTCCTTGTACAAGATCAAAAGATGATTAATCTTCCATTTGCAAAGTGAGAACTATGAAAAAAATTGGAGGGATTAGGAAACACACGAATGGCCCTTACAACCATTTATTAATAAACGATATGTGCAGGTCACATTTCTCAGGTCAGTCATCATCATGGCAACTCAAAAGTCAAAAGATCGAATCCAGTCTTGATCATGCATGCCATGTCCATCTCAGTATAGAGGTTAGATTAGATGGTACGGGATGAAAACTGTTCAGTTTGAAACATTTAAGCATAGTTCTATCACGAGTAGACTATATGTACTCATATTCTGCTACATTTAATACGTGATCATTATCATATCAGTAGGTCGAAGCTTATATAATGTAGTCGGTTGATTTTTGTCCGTTAAAATACCCATTCCAATCATATGATTTTCTCGAAGCGTTTGAAACATTTAAGCATAGTTCTATCACGAGTAGACTATATGTACTCATATTCTGCTACATTTAATACGTGATCATTATCATATCAGTAGGTCGAAGCTTATATAATGTAGTCGGTTGATTTTTGTCCGTTAAAATACCCATTCCAATCATATGATTTTCTCGAAGCGTAGATTTCTACATTGTACGAATACCTTTCACATTTTATTCGTTTCTCTTTAACTCTGCGTTCTTTAGTTTTGTCTGTATTTGGCATTTTTTTCTCAATCTATTTATTCTGGCCCATTACTAAATAGACTTCACGCTATCGCTGATCAAAAATGGAACACTATTTTGATACTACTGCGTAGTATTCCAGTGTAGCAATAAGAAGCAGTGAAGCAACAGATTGATAGCATGGAAGGAAAACATTTTATCTAGAACTTCGGAATGGAAATACCGTTCAGAGACACAAACGTCGTCAATATTTTTCACAATTTACCACCAATTCTTATAGGTTTGATGCAATCGAGCTTAGAATTAATTTGAGGTTAATAGATATGGGTAGCGTATGCAGTGATGGGTGTTAACGCCTCAGAATATAGAAGGAATATTTAGTAAACGGAGTAAATTATGGTAACTTGTTTTGACATGAGTTGCATGTGTAAATATTAAGTGTTCATGAAGGAAATGGTTAAGTGCCGGGGTGTAATATTAGGGGAATTACGAATGGATGCTGCGCGCGAAATTTCAATTAGTTTCCGGTTAGAAAAGGAACCATCAATATTTGTAATAATGAGTTCGAATGTCTGGCACATCCCAGCAAATATTTACCAAAGTGATTGATTGAAATAAAATCTAAGTTCTCTTTAATTCAATTTTTTCTGTTGTTGAAGAACCTGTCCAATTTTGTCTAGAGCCCAAGAAAAAATGTGCGAAAAAAACAACGCATATTATCTTTTACGGACTTTTCGATGCATTAGCATCGTAGATTGTCGTACCGATAGATTCAAAATGGCATTTTTCCCCCGTACTACAAGAGAACAGAATAGGAAGCATAGCAAAGGGATAGGTAAGGGAAATATTTTCGAGTAGTCTGTAGTGCATGATGCATGTATTACCCCTTAAATACTATAGATACTAACAATCAAGTTGCATGAGTCAATATAGTTGCTAGTTTGCATGTTAGTAGTGCATGCTAGGTGATCTTCACCCCCTGCCACACACCCTCGCGGTGGCTTGCAGGGTATCGTGTAGATGTAGCAAAAGTTATTCAAAATGTTCCACCAGATGGTCTCCGATGCACCAGGTAGTGCCACAGTGTTATACCAGATGGCCTGATTAGCGGGAATGGATCGCACCAAGCAAAATCGCGAGCAAAAAGCAAACATCAGATCGGGAGGCCAAATAGTAGCCGTAGAATTTGGGTTTTAAAGGTGCTCCAACTGCCTAGATTATTTCGCAGCGTCTAACCCAGCCTAAGCCTAACTCTACGGAAAAAGTAGCACCCACGACCGAGGAAGGATTCGAACCCACGACATTTGGGTTTCAATCCGGCGTGTTAGCGACGTACCACCGCGGCTGGAGGGGAGCCAGTTCCTTTCTCTGTCCCGCCTGAGATTTCTAGAAAGATCTGATGCCCAGAAAAACAGATGTTCCATAGGACGTGTCCAGAGGTATCTCCTGAATCCTGACCTCCGGTCAGAAGCCTAACCGTTTCCTCTAAGAGTAGTGATGCGCCACTTCGTCATTATTTATTGATATTTTTCGACAGATACAATAACGAAAGCGTGGGGTGCTGGCGTCAAAACAATCCGTCCAGAGCCGGGTCGTAGCGATCTGACCCAACGTGACTCGGGGGCTGAGTGAAATCTTGGGAGGAGTAAGGATAGGTGCGAACGGAGAATCGACAGGGAGGAGGAGGGCGGGCATTGGGTGAAGGAGGGGCTCGAAGGGGATGACGGAGAGGTTGGGGGAGGGTTCGGTGACGGCTGCGAAGGAATGGGACACCCCACTCCATATTCCTCTCAGACCCCCTGTCTCTCGCTAACCCCTATCGAGGGGGGAGGGAGATTGAGAGGGAGGAAAGGGGAGCAAGAGTAGGGGGAGATAGAGTCAGTCGAAGGACGGTCTCCGGGGCGTGGAAGCGGACCTAGGAGGGGGGAGGGAGAAAAGTGGTGAGGCGAGCGGCGAACCAAAAAAGGGGGAATTAAAACAGGCAGGGGGTGGGGCTGGTAGGAGAAATTGCGTCACGTGACTTCCACCGGTGAGTCCTGTGGTGTAGGGAGAGGGCAGGAGGGAGGGTGTGTCGTCTCCTCCCGACCACCGCCGCTGCCTATATCCTATCGCCAACCTCTTCCTCCCCCTCACTCTGCTCACCTTGTCGTCCTTTCCCTCCCCTTCGAACACCCCGCGACCTCCTCCCCTCGCCCCTTCCTCCTCCGTCGGACGTCTGTCTTCGCCTACCTCCAGAAACTCCTCTTAGTTAGTCTCTTTAGTCTCCGGCCTGAAGACAGTGCCGACCCACCGCAAAAAAAAGTGGGCTGACGGATTGACAAACAAACCGGGTACCTTATCGCCGATCTCTCCCCCGCGCCATAGTCGCAAATTTCTCTAAAATCGGTAAGTTAGGCGTTTTATGCTTAATAATAACCCACGCTAATAATGGAGCGAAAGAGGTGCCCGCCACTCTTTCTTTAATTCCTGCTTTTTTTACTGCTTTTCCTCGCCATCGAGTATCCCACCCTCCTGATGTGAAGGTGCACCATGGCGCCTTTTCGTCTGGGGTCAGCCTCGTAGCTTTTTCCCCAGTCTCAACGTATTATTCCCCCTACACGCGCCATATCTCTTGATGGTGTTCCGATACTGTTTCAATGAATGGGAGATCTGAAGGAGACGTGTCGACAAGAGCGCACAGACGCCACCGGCCCAGCGATATTCTCAAATGCACATTTTTTATCATGAACATTGGTTTTATCTTGTTACGTAGGCCAGTATCCACCAGTAGAAACCAAAAATGAGGATATTAAATGGCCGCAGCAGGTTGTTTTCCTAGTACGATCGACACTCATGAGATATTTTCATGCCAACTATAAAATATTCTCGTGAAAATATTTTGTATCGAATGTTCCAAGAACTAGTATTAGGCTAAAGAACGCATTCTTTGTAGGTATATCTCGAGAAAACTAGGTAGGGCACCGTTCATTGTAATACATATTTCAATGAAATTTATCCTTTCCGATTCATGCGTGGAAGTGAAAAAGTGAAGATTAGGGAAGAAGAATTAAAAAAATAACTATTATAGGTTGTCAGTGCTCAGGGGAAGATTTGAAATAAAAACATGCGCAATTATCGGGAGAGCCATTGGAGCCGCGTTCCTAGTGACAGTGACCATGCTTGTAGTTTAAGTCGGCGACATTATGGACTTATTTCACGACACGACCCAGCGGCGTCGAGGGTGATCAGCAACACGAGTGTACTGTTTGGCTTTAGCTTCGTGCGTCAGTTGTCACAGCCATGCACTTCACTCGCATGGTTGTCTTTAAAAAAAATAAGATATGTTCAGTTTCATGCACCAGTGTTCTATGGACATGTCCTCGTAGCAATCCGTGCATGGAAATTCCGAGAATTATGGAAAGGAGATACGGAGTTGTAAAGAAAGCAAAATTGGCTCCTCCGCTATTATAAGCTTTGAGTGGAATGTGTGTGCATTTATAATTTTCATTTCTCAAATGTTGAATGCCTGGCCTCCGTCTCCTGAATAGATTTAAGTAATACCAAGTTGTGGCAAATATTTCCGCTATTAGATGTTCACCAAATATTTTTCTACACACGAAGATTCCGCAGCCTGATTAAACAGGAAAGCGATGCTGCCTGATGTATCACGTATTTGTGAATCGCCAAGAAAGTCAATTTTGCAATTAGGTCTTTTCTTTATTCAGGTCCCTGGTCATCAGAACAGCCATCGCCTAGGTTTCGAAAATAGCAAGGCGGAATGAATTGGTTCATCGATGAGCATTTTATTAGATATTTACTTTGATCTTTTATTATTAATTTATTTATAATTAATTTAACAAAATACACGAAATCTGCTATCAAGGGCGTGGAGGTAATCTGGGAGAAGAGGAAGAGTAGGGACTTTAAAATTGCGTCTAAACCATAAAAAGTACCATTTTCCATCCAGTATGCGGCAATTTTTGTTTTTCTATATAATCAGACACTTTTTACGCAATCAGGCACTATCGCAGAAGATTTTTGGTGTATTGGATGTCAACAACCTAAAAATATTACGAGTAGGTACGTCTTAGGATTAGATAGGCGACATTCAATTACGTGAATACTAAAAAATAGTTCGATTTTCGAAAAAAATGCTTATTCAGTATTGAATTTTTCAGTAATTTCCATTTAGAATCAAATATTCTTACCTTTGTTGAACTTCAGAGTTAGTGGCATGCAACTAGTGCTACATTTGTCTGAGCGCTTCCAGCAACAGGAAAAGCAACAAAACCCATGTTTAATTATCTTTCTCAAATATAATCTGAATTTAAAACAAGTTATCATTAAAATTTTGGCACACGTAGTTGAATTAGGTGCCTTTTCTATGTTAAATCAAATGCCTATAGGATTCACTAATTGTAACTCCGTTTTTTAATATATTCACAAAGATCTCATTAAAGTTCGAAGATAAGTCAAACTTCTCCTTGGAAAATTCTTTGTTAACTACATATCCACAAAAATTACCTTTTTCTAGCAACATGATTCAACGCAATTAATTACCAGTTCAATGTTACCAATGGTTTCAAATCTGTTTTTTTGCTTGCCCTGTAAACCTATGTCAAACCTAATGTTAAAAATGTACCATTCTCTTGTCAGAATTCTCGTGTTAAGTTAGGTACAAGGAAAACGGAATTATTCTGCAGTATGTCAAGAGAGCGATATCAAACAAATGGATCTTGAAACTTCCATTCAATGAATTTTTCTGTCAGTACAATTTCCGATAATCTTAAACCTTTTTTAACCGCTTAGTGATTACAAGTATAAAGTTATCACCTGAAATGCACAGACATTTTTGAGACCCTTAAGTTTTTAGCTGTCTCAAAAGTAAAGATAAAATGTAACTCAGAGATTTTCCGAATTCTTTATCATGATGCGAAAGCATCCAAACATGTTTGTCGCCTATGAAGAGTCTAGATTTACCCCAAGTAAACTCTCGGTAGCCATTCCTTATTGTTGATGCCTCGAATAGGAACTTTACATGCTGCATATTAATGTTAAAGTCCTATACGTACAGATTTATGATGCCTGTCTAAACTTGGTTCTCATTAACATTGAAATTGTTTCTAACCTAATTTGTGTTCGCTCTGCATTGAGCTTAACGAGCTGTAGCAAGGTATCTCCTTTCAAGATTCCTGAAATGAATGTTACTGACTCATAGAATTGTGTAGAATGCTCTAAATCGAGAGCATGCACTTCTGTTGATGCTTTCTGGAATGAAAGTATTCCACGCATAACTCCACACCGGCGTATCTCCGTTGAATTTACAAAAATGGCCGCATCGGAAGTGGTAAATGTTTTTTTCGTTGATAAGTTGTTATATTTAGGAACCACAATGATAACACGGAGTATTCCATCTCTGGCATTGTATCGCATTTCTATTAGAATTTTTAATGCAACCTAATCTTTGTACATGACGGCTACTGAAAAAATATAGCGTATTCTATTCTTCGATTATTGCTCATGGTAATAAAAAAATCTTGAAGACCATTTCTAAAAGAAAACTTCGCTTTTCACATATTCCGTTGTAGTTCTGCCTTCCGTTATTATTAGCGTTTCTAGATCTTCATTGCAGTATTTCAAGCAGAAATAAATGTGACATTACCCGCCGTGACGTGCGGTTTTACTCTTTACTGCTTTCTGAGCCCATGAATAACATAATCTGCAGCTATGTTGTAACATTAGCAATGACCCTATATGTCGAGACAGGACAACAAAAACTAATTCGCATAATTTTGGCGCGGAAAGAACTCAATCGAGCGAAATACGGACGAAGCACAAGGTTGTGTCAACTCAAATCTTTTTGCCTACGGCGTAATATTTGCGCTTTCGTGCGTTGACTTCTCAAGGTCCATACCCGAGCAGAGGCGTGTAAATTGCGGTGGGGTATTCGAGGAAAAGGCCAGTGGGCGGGATCACATTCTCCCCCTTCTTTCCCCCTTTCCGCTTTATTCCCGCCTTTTTCCCTCATCTCCAACCAAGCGAATTGATTGGTTAATGCTACTATTTGCTGACTGAAACCCAACTAGAGTACAACCCGACAAAATCTATCAATTCAAGCACAATATACAACTTACTTTATTTTTGACGAAAAAATAGGAACGGCAGGAATTTTCAGATTTTAACTCATACGATATGCATTTTTCCGGTAGTGTTAAGTCGTTCAGTTTTCAGCGGATGTCATTCCAATCCCTCAAACACTGCTCGTTTACAGAGTAGATTTTGTCGTGCGTGTTTTCATGAATTTCGCTCATTTGAAGAATTAATTTCACTTTGCTGCCGTTTACTTTCATTTAAAACTACTTCCCAGCAAATACTATTTACACCATTTCTTGCCAGTCATAGTTACTTCAACCTCCATTCCATACCTCACTCTCCAACCTTAATAAAATTACCCATTCTGGTACACCTTAAAATCTATACCACAGTGTACCTTTCATCAACTTTTCTACGTCGCTACGGCCAGATAGGGAAAGAGTCTTATATGGTGATATAAGACGACTTTCCCACAGTTTGCGGTTCACAGCACGTCTTCGTCTACGTAATACCCTGAGAGCCACCGCGAGGATGTGTGGCAGGGGATGAAGATCGCCAAGCATGCTTACTTGCATGCATACTTACATGCAACAATGAGCTACACTACTACTAAATTATACTGTGCTCTTGCACAAAATACTCACCGCAAACTCGAGATCAGGGTGCCAATTACGGTTCTCTGTCGTACGGAGATAGCGTACGATACGCCTTGGAAACGAAATTCCTATCGTACGATATCTGAAATGCTATTACGTTTCCAGTTAGCTACCGCACAATACCTTATCGTACGATAGTAAGCGTGATACCTAGCAACGTATCGTACGATATCTGGGAGCAGTGGTATCGTACGATACCACATAGCGACGAAAGAACCGTAATTGGCACCCAGGTCTTATTGTTAGTGAAACGTTATTGTGTAGGTACTTTTTCGTTCGCGAGGTTGTTGTTATTCTTTAGATGAAGCCTCCGACTCCCTGTTGCAAAGCCTTAGATGTTTTGAAAGCTTTCTAGTGATACACCGATGTTCTCGTACTGAATTTTGCCCAATACTTTTTCATCTCCATTAATTTGGGTTTTGTGGGATAGATTAGAAATTTGGGATATTTTTAGAAGAGAATCGCCTATGGAGGACTTTTTATTTCAAATTTATTTTCGGCTCAAATAGTAATGATGAAAAGATACATGGAAAGAGCATTGAAGTCCGTTTTTCTAGTTATTTCTTGGTAAAGGATCGCCTTCGGAATGCTTACTGCAAGTATTCGACATTCGACAGAATACCATTCCTACCATACCCTTACCACATGCTGATCAGTGACCTTTGGACTCCGTCCAGACCACCAGAAAGTTGAGAATAGTTAGTTCTGCAAAATGATACCAGCAATATTTGCCCCTTTTCGACTTCTATATTGTGTCTCCCACCGCCGAATATGCGACTATTTCAGAAATCAGTGATCAACTACAATTACACCTACCAACGAACCCCCTTTACTCAATTAGTTCAGTTTTTACCATTAGCTGATGTGGATTAATCGCGAAATAGGATAAGCGGAAGGGTTCGCAAGGTTCAAGAAGTAAGTGGAAGGTTCAATAGAAAGTGGAAAAGTTCGACAGGTTCTCAACAGGCAAGAAAATATGCATGGTTCTCAAAACAGAGGCAGCGGTGTTCCAAGACTTGCCGAGAAAGTAATGTCGAGTCCGATTTTCTGCGAGAGCGACTGAGACACTATAAAAGTAAGACGCCCACATGAGCGTCTCAGTTTCAAGGATTAAATTAAGATTAAGGATTGCATTGAGGATTATTGACAAAGGCGCTGGACAATAGTAAAAATGGAAAGGTGAAAGAAATGTTGGGGTCAGAAGTAGGTTGACCGCTAAGAGAACACGATGGAAAAATTATCACAGAGAAGTCGAAGCCGGCTCACACCGATAGTTTTGGGACCGATGCTCCAGGACTACCCGCCTGGTAACAGCTATATCCGTTGATTTAATGTGAATCCCCTCAGGCTACTTCCACTGTGGAGAATGATCTTGCCGTGCGAGAATGATCAGGTTTATTGACCCAGGCGCGCGCACGTTGGGCAAGAGCAAAAGTGAGTAGAGGTCTTCCTTCGTCCTTCCCCTACCACTCCTCTCTCTCTCTTTCCTTCCCTCCTCTACACCAAATGAGCTCGATTTTTGCTGTCGCTCGTAACCTTGGTTCAACCCATGAGTTACGTAAGCGCTACTTGCCCATCGTCCTGTTCTTTTCGTAATCCCGGCGTCACTCCAATGGTTAGGAGGTTTCGAAAATGTGCTCGGCAGCGCGGATCAACTTATGAAGCGTTTAATACGAGAGTGCGTGGCTGCGCGTGTTTGCGACCTACGCGATGGGAGTTAAATCAATGCCCCAAGCCCGTCGCCGGTTCACTCGATAAATTGCCCGTATATTTCGGTTGCTATATATGAAATCAGTTTATTGGACGTAATGGGATGCGCATCACAAATTTCATATTTTTCTGAAAACACGAATATTTCCACACTGCGGATAGGGCCTGCGAAACCCATTCCTCGCTTCGCGTTGCCCATTCATCTAAGCGTGCTTCCGACCCATGCACGCGAGTCAGACCAATTTCTCATTTTATTCCGTGTATACTCACATTCCGCCAAGGCCTAACCACTCGATAAGAGAATAAACATTTGAGAGCCGACCAACGTTCAACCAACTTTACTGTCTAAGCTTAAAAAGAATTTCTAAAGAACTTCCCTTGCATTCACTGCGAGCTTGCCCCATAAAATACGCGCGGACTGTCTCAATGAGTTAATAGCATAGAAGAGAACATTCGCTCAATGATGGGCCTGGATGTAGTCATGCTTGCGCAACCTCCAGAAATGCAATTTTGTGCAGCAAATTTCGAGCATCATGAAACATGAAAGGAGATTTCCCCTACAAAGGAGTGCTTGTTCCCTCATCCGATTCTTTGTCGATAAATATTCACCTTTAATGATCTGCAGGCCATCAGATATTTAATATATCTCGGTTTGAAAGATAAACGTTTTCAAACAAGATTATGGACGAAAAAATAGACTTAACTTTCACAGTTGAGAACTAGACGTTCTCAATAGTCGAAGGCCGTCTGAAATGTTTCCGAGTGTTGATTGACAAGTGTCGACGATACTGATCAAGTGTAGAGGTTTATTAATGAGTTAGGAGGAGTTAGGTGTCAAATAAAGAAAATGACCAAGTGATTGGACTTTGTGCTCGAAAATTAACTAAAAAACGAGAATGCAAAATATGTATTATTTCCTTTGACTAAACGCGATAAGTTACTTAACTTTCAAATATATTTATCCAATTAAATAATAGCGTCATGATATACAATCTATTTGTTGACTTATTGTTGAAATATAATTTTTTTAAGGTTCTTTTTAGCAATCTCCCAACGCCGATGCATAACGGTTAACTATTTAATTCAAATAGAATATGAAGGGTGATATTATTGTGTTTTTCGGTACAGTGGAAATTTGAACAGGAAATATGCTTCCTCGCCACCATAATTTAAAAACAATGTTGATGTTCCTCGCTAAACAAGGAAAACAAAAACATAAGGAGGTGAAATAGTTTTGTTACCTGAGAAGCTGAGTAACAAGCGATGGACGAAACAATAAAGAGTTAGCCAGTAGATTAGCCCAGGCGAAGAGGGCATTGTATCAAAAGAAGAATCAACTCATAGCTGAGTATACAAGCGTAGAAGAAAGGAAACAGTTCATCAGAACGTAGGTACACATGGAGCGTGTTCTTTTATGGTAGTGAGGCATAGACGACAGCAGCGGAGAACTGAAGGGTGGAAGCATTCGAAAAGTGGTGCTACAGAAGAATGATGAACATTAAATGGATCGCCCGAGTGAGTAACCAGGAAGTCCTGAGAAGAGTGGGCGAAAAGAGAAATCTCATGAAAACCCTAAGAAGAAGACGGGACAACTAAACCGGCCACATCATGAGACATGATGGCTTGATGAAGATAATTGTCGAAGAAGAAGGTCAATTATTGGACAAGTGAACGGGAAGAATGGCAAAGGGAGGCTTCATATGGCATATATAGACCAAGTGATGAAGGATGTGACAGAGAAGAAATACTTAAATATGAAGAGATTAGCTGATAGGAGAATTGAGTGGAGAGCTGCGTCTAACCAACCTCAGGATTGTTGACTGATTATAATGATAATGTTTCTATCATTCCATTCAAAGCTTCCTCATACCCTGCCACTCACCCTCGCGGTGGCTTGCAGGGTATTACATAGATGTAGATGAAAATCGTGTTAGCTTGGTGGACAGAGCTTTCACCTATTGAGCTGGAGTCCTCGTTTCGAATCCAGGTGAGACCTTCGCACTCGTCCAGTTAAACCTAAGTTAAATGATTTTCTGAGCACAAACATTTCTGGGAAACCACAGGTGACACAAGAAAACCAACCGCTCCCTAAGGTCTCGGTGAGAATTTCACACGCCTCTTGGACTTAGTTACTTCTAAATTATTATTGGAAATTGTTTTTTTACACTCTGCTCTACGAAGGGAACGTGAAAATATCGAACCACATTGAAATCACCTTCCCTGAGGAAGTGCTTGCGGGCAGTATGAGGAAATTTTTGAGCTTCCACAAGCCAAGCCAAAAAGTTTTAAATAGCATACTCGATCGAGATAAATTTTTTTGATCACTGCTGAGCCGATTGCGACTGTTACTGATTGACTGCCTTCTTTATTAGTCACTTAACCGTACATGAAGGTTCACGTCGTTCTTCATGTAATGACAGGTATTGAGGCCAAGTTTCCCCCTTAAATCGATAGGAAGCGCCTTCAAACAAGTCAACCTCGCCCCGCAGCTGTAGGTAGAAGGTAACCGTTTCTTTTATGCCTTGTCTCTCTCATGATTTTTTCCATATCATTACGACTGGGGAAACAGATTAATATCTTCCCCGTTTTCACGTTTGAATCGACAAATGAACGTATTTTTCTTTTCAAATGTTATTGCGGAGTTAAAAAATGATTACCCCATCCTAAATCAGCTTTATGATATAATTTAGCTTTCTGATCTCTGAGATTTCCCCCTTTTCCGGCCTATTACACTGTCTAAATGCCATTTTCCCTCCAAAAGTTTATTCTAATTTGCCATAAGTGCTGAAAGAATCTAATGTAGCCTCAGTGCATTACCAATAATATATATCTTTAATTCTGTGTCTTTCTGAACTGAGTTGGTATTAAGTTTCCTACGATACAAAAGGCGTCTGAAAACGTACTCGTAAAATCCAGTAAAAGAGTGGAGGAGATACTCTTCTGTCGTCAAAGATGCAGTTCTCCAGCGAGGTATTCCGTTGCGTAAGCAAGAAACGCTTTCCGTCTAGTAGTATTTGTCACCGTGCCCCGAAACGTAGTTGGCGTCGCTCGCGACATTCCCGAAACAACACCATCCACCACTTAGGAAGAGGAAGCCTTATCAATGACACTGGAATTCTTTCCTTAGAATCGGGCAGAAAATCGTCGAGGGACATTCGCTGGATTCCATACAAAAATCAAACCTTCTTGAGAGCTAGGGAGTCAGTTCACCCTAAAAGGGATGTATATTTTTGTGTTTCCTGCGGGAGTAGTTGTCTGTGGCTTCTCCATTAATGGCCCTTTACGCATGCGCTATAAAATCCTTTGGACTCAAGTGAGCAGACTTTCCGACGAGTTTCGAGGTAGAGACGAACGGAGGGAACGTTCTTTATTTTTTGTAACCTCAAAGAATATCCATATCTTGTGAATAACACGCTAATGTAATTACGCAATTTACAAAAATCAACTATTCATGAAATTACATATTTCTTCGGTGTTCTCTAGGATAAATATATTTACTCCTTTCGGGGAGCTAAGAATTAACAACAAATAGAGTGCAATTCTTTCAGTTTGCCACAGTCAACGTAGTCAGACTTTTTTATTTTTTATAAATCAAAACTAAAATTTCTTACAATATAAAAATTGTATTATGGAACAATGAAACTATAGTACCTGTCAAACATCGTGAGGATTATAATTTGCGATGGTTCAGTTCATCTTTACCATTGGTAAAGTTACCCTTGAAAATTGTATCACAGAAATTGTCCTTGTCCATGTAATTACTATTTCAAATGTTTGTTAACGCTCACAAAATGTTAGGTTGTGACAAACAGTTCATGTTGGTTTTATGTGCCCACACAGCTCTTTTATGTAAAAGAAAATTATCATGCTTACCACGAGTCAATAGCCACAGCACATCAGCGAGAAGTGACTGTTCTACAAAATATACATTTTAAAATCTCCATTTTGGTTGACTCTTATTTGATTAGACTTTAAGTCACTATATTCTTTAGAACATGGAGATATGCTTTCCGCCAATAAACCCATAGCTTAATCATAACTTATCTTGATCTCTCTTTAGGTTTCCCGACCCAATTTATTTTATCGCGGGCTCGACTTGATATGATTCTTTTAAATCGTGTTGACTTCTACCCTGATTCTTTTTTGCGATGCATGTGGTGTGAAAATAATGTGTTCGTGTTGAAAATCATGAATGCACATTAATCCTATTATATTGGTTTGAAAGTAATGACTAATATTCCTCATAATTTGGTAAAATGAGCATTCATTTATTATCATGGATGACATTTTCGTGTACAAATCCAACATTTTGTCTTTTTTCTACGTATTCGTCTGCAACTATTGAGTAGCAGGACTTGCCAAAATACAGATTTCAGTGAATACTGAGTGTGAACTATTGTCCAGGCCATTTTGCATATCCCGTACATTAAATTGGTGAATATTTTGGAGGTCTCCTTTATCGAATCTACTTCTTACAACAAAGCCGTAATATCATCAATTTAGAAATCCACAATCAGCCGGTACAAATGCTGTCCCTCTGATTTAGGGTATGGTACTTTTACAATAACGGGAAATGAAGACGGATGAGGAGTGAGAATATTAGGCAGGAGTTGTTTTAGAACCCACCAATATTGTTGGAACATGGATGAACATTTAAGCTATTTTGTACAAGAAACAATCGTCAGGCAATCCAAGAATCCGTCGTTTCTTTCTTGAGCAGTGTACGGCTCTTATGTATTTGTCGCCGTCGAATGTTCTCGAAGTTTCTCGGCGCTGAGACCTTACGGGTCTGGTAGGACCGGTACTTCCGGTGGAAGGGGCCGCTTCTCAAACGATCGCCTGGATAAAACGCCGCCACAAAAATGTCTCCTCTGGTAGTATCAAACAGCTATCAACGGAAAAGGGATCATTAAACCTTGGTTTGTGCCACTGGTTATTTTATATCTTTACTTAAATTAATATCTATGCGTAAAAATATCCATCCCTTGGATAGAAATTCTTTACGCAATTGATATTAACTCCTTGCTCTAGCAACATACCAGATAAATATGTCTTTTTGAAGTTGTGACTCAGTCCTGTTTTATAGCGATTTCTAACACTCTCGAAATAAATTTCAGACTCATTAAGAGCCAAATTCTGTGACAAATCATTTCCTGTCCCGATATATTTTATCACCGGAAAGACATGATATGATCCTTTGAATTCTGATCCCTGCACTTAATGTAAATCCGTCAAGTTTTTTTCCGCCTGGGTTAATAATACACCTCCAAAGCGTTAGTTTCCACATAAAGCTTTACTTGGCATTCACCGTCCTTACAGACTGAAGAGAAACGCAAGAGCAACAATCGGAAAGCTGCCATTCTGGGTGAAGATAATTCATCTTAAACCACCCCATTTTAGCGACAAAACGATAACTTTTAAAAACTTAATGCTAAGTTTAAAATTTTTAAATGTCAGGATAATTACTTTCGGATAACTAATCTGATCTCAGTCAATGCATATGTGGAGAAAATTCCCAGTAGCATTTTATCCCACCAATATAAGAAGCTGCGCAACTTTCGCATGTTAATGAGAAACATAATAAAATATGTGTAATGTAGGTAATTGCTAAAATAATAATGGAACGAAAGAGAGGAAGCTCTATGGTTTTAGTCAGATGAAAGAAAAAATCAAGAAAGAAAATGCATATTTATAAAATTTCTCAAGTAAATGAACAAGTGACAGTATCTAATTATGTGGGTGTCCTAACAACATTAGAATTTGTGTGCTCCTTACCCACAGCAAAGTAATTCATCACGACACATAATTAACCTAGGAACTTGCGTGAAAATTATATTCCGTGGATTTGCGAGGAACATTAAAATTAATGCTCGGGCATTGATTGGAAAAGAAAATATTTTAACCCAAGAAAGTACTTAAATTATCGTATGTAAGTACATGCACGGCAGTCAACTCCGAGGAATAGACGAGGGAAAACCTTGGACTCCGTCGCCCCAATCCTCCGTCTGATGCCTCACACGGCGAGTATGAGAGAGTTGTCGCAGAATGGGGGCCAATATGCTCTTCCGGGTTGGCACTTGGAAGAGGGAGCCGGAAAAAAAAACATTTCAACGGAAAAAAAGAATGTGAGGAAGGGCGAGTAGGAAGAGTCTCGGTGAAACGAGAGGAAGGGGCAAGGGATCGCCCCGGACCCTTTTTAGGAGGCCGTCGCGGTGAGTGGCGGGGGGGGGGGGGGGAGTTAAGGGACAGATTTTCGGGGATTACGAGCCCTAGCTATGGCGCTGTGGTTGAGGGTGGCGGGCTGGGAAAGGAAAGGAGAGGGGTCAGCCTAGCCTCAATAGCGGGGAAAGGAGAGCGTTAGTGGCGTGGGATTAACGAAGATGAGACCAGCCGTTACTGTGTCATTGCCGGGATTCCTTCTGGGGCGTGCTATGGCTTGATGAGAAATACCTCGGAGATATGAGCTCCCAAGGTTTCTTTTACTGGCATTAAGGAAGTCTCTAATGATTTACTCGATCGTAATTGATGCGGATGAAAGTGAAATGTAATGTGAAACACTTGGAAACAGTTGTCATAAATGACTAAACTCCCTGCCCTTGTAGTATAATTTATCCTATCCTACCTGTGATTTTTATCACAATTTCCTTTTATTTTTATTATTTTATTTAAAATATTTTAGGCAGATTTATTTAAAATATTTTTAGGCACTGTTCAAACGGAATCAGCATCAACTTGCGCAGTTTCAATGACCGTGTAAAACGGCCTTAAGGGGAATCTAGTAAACACTTAAGCATAAATAAATATCCTGTTGTCATGACTGCCATAACCTGTCACGCCGAGAGCTGTTGTAGGAGGTAGATGGCGTCGTTAACCTTCCACTCCAGCCTCCAATGACGAGGATTCGAAAAACACTCGGACGACCAGTATTCTCCCTTCGGATTGTGATAAAATGAGAGCGAAGGCTACGTAAACGGTTTATCTCTGTGCGAGAACCGTAGTCAACTCCCATAGCCGTGTTTCGCTTACAACTTTCGACTGCGAATGCGACTAAATAGCACGTTTTCTCTCGCTTAAAAGCTAATAACAGCGTTCACCTAGGGTTTTTTTTACCAGGGTACCTGAAGTGTCGGCCGTTAAAACGGGTGCGCGGAAGTGTTCTCGCATTGTCATAAATATACAACCTTCCCTCTTCTCCTTTATCCCTGGAATTATGATCGCTACTATCGTCCTACCCCTTTTTTCCTCTCCACCAAAACATACAACCACATCTCCCCCACCTCTCGTAATGACCCTCTTGAATGTTTCATACCCGGAGAATTAATTGACTATAGAATGACATTAACATGTTTATTCATTAAAAAAGGAAAAACAGCGAGCGTAAAGGGACGCGGCCAGTAGAAGGTGCTCGTACAAGCGCGGGTTCCCCCTCCAGCCTCCGCGAAACGTCGAGAACGATCGGCCTCGCTCACTTGTGAATGAAACACTCGCCGTTGGTTTCACCGCATCCTATGATTCAGGACGACGCCCAGAGCCACCGAATCACTTCCGTAAACCTCTCGTGGATCTCCCTTCATTCCGTATTCTTTGTTTCCTATTATTGCTTGAGTGTGTTTTTACTTGTTTTTACTCATGCTCGAATTATTATCACGAGTGAGGAAGCCGTTCTAAAGAGTTGAAAAGAGGAAAACTAAAAAAGACTAGCGTTCCTGAACCGTGCTAGTGCGTTGCTCTTGTAAGTAGAACACAACTCAGCTTTGGAGCACGCTAATGCCTGAAAACTGATTAATACAACGAAAATGTATTCGGCGGATCTGGTTAGCAAGATTGTTACAGCATTGGATTCCCATTTCGAGGATCTAGATTCGAGCACCGGTGAGTGGTGGAGATTTTTCAAAAAGAATAACTCTTGACTGCCTAGTTGAGATAATGTTTGAAGTTCAGTGCTTCGTCCGTCCAACGAGGCGTTAAACCTCCTTGATGCTTATCGTTTTGAGTAAGTTGACTCTCTTCACCCTTCCTCTATTTCTTTATGTAACCTACCTATGCTCTGCCACCCAACTACGCTTAGTGGCGAAAATGACTTTAGCTGCCGAACACCTCTCACCGATAATTGATGCTGTAACAATATTTCATGTCGCCGTAGGATGAATAGAGTTTTGTATTCTTCTTTTCAGGTCGCTTAAATGATCTCAACCATTGGCGATATTTATGAATCAGTGCATCGGTTCATAATCATGAACAAATTTTCGGTCGTGAACTCTCGGACTTCTCATAACCCCACTCCACTCTACCCTCCCTTAAGTTTACAAGTCGTTAGGTTCCAGGCAACATGAGGCTTAAATATTCTGATTCATACCAGTGGATGCATATGCATACCTGCATTTCATTCAGTTCAGAACTTATTTAATTAGAAAACCGAGTAAACATTCGTTTTGTATCTCGACTAGTCATATCTCCAAAATACAGGTAACAGCCTATAACTGGCTCATGTCTATATGACTAGATAATTCAGTGATAACCAATAATCACTTTTATGTTTTTTTTTATTTATTCATTTGTCGACTAGTGAATCTAATTTTGCTTAATAGAGGAAAAACATTCCGATGAGGCATGGTGGGTGGGTGAGTTTTCCATAATGGAAAAATGAAAGAACTCCGTAGATTCCACAGTAAATTTTAACGGGACGACCTAGGTTTCGACGTAGTGTCAACAGGTAACATATCTGCCAAATGAGAACATACCTCGTATTTTACCTGACATAATGATATGATATGATGTTATATAATGATATGATATTATATAATGATAGAGTGATATGATATGATACCCTTATAGATGACCAGGTAATATATACCTCTATATGTGACCTGATGATGACACTAAGTGTCGAAACCTAGATCATCCCAATAAAATTTACAGTGGAGTCATTTAAGTTCTTTCATTAATTTTACTTTTTTATTATTTGTTTGTAAGCATGTTTTCAATATGTTAGATGGATTGTCATAGCGATGTAGTAACAAATAATGGGAATTCTTGACATCTTGCAAGAAAGTTGATATGTATGAATTAGATATTGAGTGTACCAAAAATAAAAAGTGCAAAGACATACAAGAAATTCCATTTTAATCGCTTTGGCACGATATAACCTTCTAATATGTTTCTTCTGCTCTAGTGGTAGAGCAAAAAGTAATCAAGATCGTCTTAAAAATGATGCTTCCGATGATACGTAGATAACTGCACTCGAGCAAATGAAAGCAATCTACGAGGACAAATAACGGCTGGAACTGAACGAGACATCTAGCCAATCCGCCAAATGAGAAAGATAACTGTAACTCTCGCTCGCTGGTCCAACTTCAACCCGATTACCACAACCGTTTATAGGAAGCCTGCCCGCACAGATGAGAGAGTAAACACAACAAATGTTATCAATAATGTGTCCTTCCGGCCGTTCAGGTTATGTTTATCAGTAGCGTACACATTGATAAGGGAGAGAACTGTTTCGAGTTGCATGAGTCGTGAAAGCCCTCAGCTCTAACGAGGGCAATTCTTTCGCTCACGCATTCGCTGCGCACTTCTATGACCATTTTCCATCACGGTTCAAGTGCCGACGGAAAATAGAATGGTGTCGTGCTTATGGAATGATTATGTAAACATTTAACTTTTCCAAAGGCAAAAGCAGTTTAAGTGGTTTTAACCGGTATATATTCGTGCCGGTCTAATCACCCTCGTTGACACACTCGAGGACTTTCAATCTATTTCCTTCCCCCCATCGAAGACATCATGCTGCATCGGCTCGCTCCTCAAAAGCGCGCCGCCGAGTATTTGCGCGGCAATCTCATCGTACATACATACGTCTCTCTCTTCGCACGGCACAGAAGTCCCGGCGCACTCTCCTCGACTGACCTTAACCCAACTGCACGTGACACTTCTAGGCCGTCGACTCGGCTCTCTTGAGGGAAGAAGGGCGATGGCTGCTCCTCGCCTCTCCCGGCCCCCCGATCGCAGTCTGAGAGAGTGCCGTTCCTTCCACTTCGTCTTTCTCTCTATTAACTCTCGTTCTTTATTTTGTTTCCGGCCGGAGGAACGAGCTTCTTTGCTACCCGACGAAAATGTCGCAGCCCTTCCCGAGTTTGACCCTTGGCTTTTTGAATGGCTCTCTCGAGGTGACTTCGGTACCAGCCTAAAATTAGTAATTATAGCTCGGGTGCCTCCGGTAGAGGTTTTAATCGGGGGTGTCATTTAGTAGGTATGTCCCGAAATTTTCGATCGCAAGAGCCTGTGGAATGATCGCGCCTCTAGATTGTCTCCATTTATTTGAGAATGTTTCTTAGTCTTTCGTGACTTCCCGTCCAAGTACAAGCTCGTCTCCATAAAGCAATATGCATTATTTTTGTAGCTCGTTTCTAGACAGTAAAATGTCCCGCTTAATGCCCTATCTCCAATGCTTTTTGCAGTTCCCGAACAAATTATTCCGAGGCGAGCAGAAGGCGAATGTTAATGCATCCTGTGAATTATTTGGCTTTCGAGAAATCCCATGGATCTCCGTGTGTCCAATGAGGTTGGAGATCGTTATCTGACACGAAACTATTGGTATCTTGGAGTTTTCAACTATTTATTCACATATTTACTTAATGGGTTATTTAATGCCGCATAGTTTCTCCATTTGAAATTTCTCTTAAGTTAAAGGCACATAATTTGACGCGGTATGAGCCTGAGTGACGATTTCCTGCAGGTTAAAAAGGCTTAGCTTTACGACGGAATACGAGGGAGATTAAGTAAAATCCACGGTGAGGTCATCCATAAACACATCCACATGTATACTAGTACTTAAAAAAGCCCTCCCACTCTCCCACCCTCTTCTTACGAATTTACCTGATTTTTAAAATACCTTCAAACAAATCGAATAAATTGTTTGTTTATGTTAGCCTTAACCTGGGATCCATGCAGGATGTTGCTTGATATAGCAATATAGGACGCTCATTAAAGATAATGTGAGTCAGAAAGGAATATGCTACGTGTGTTAATAGTTCCCTATTGTCCTTCTTTTTCAGGCCTGATTGAGGAGTGGAGGGCTGGCATATTAAAATTGTGCACAAATATGGCCCAAACAGACTAAAAAATACGTGCTATGAATCATCCATAAGCCCAGGATCGGTTTCACTTAGTTTAGATACATCTTAGCTCTAGGACAAAAGCATTTAAGTCAATGATGAAGTTATCTGGTTTTTACATTGATTTCGCTGCAGTGAACGGTTTGAAGTTTTGAAAATTAGGGATTGAACTACTTAAACTTACTTCACGAAATTTTAAGGATGATCCGGTTTCACATTTTGCTTCCAATTGGTAACAAAATCTGCTTTTTTATTTATTTCAGCGATAAAAGTTTTCAAGTACTCTGGAAATATATAGATGGAATTCACGTATATAGATTTTAAATCTAAGGTTTCATTACGAATTTGAGTGCCATGAAGGTTTTGGAATTTTATGGGGTAAACTTAACTCAAATGCAACAATACATTAATAGGAAGAAAATCTGGAATTCTCCCTGGTGAAATAGTATTACATTAAATCGAAAAAATAGAATCTAAAGGTTGGGATCGACGGAAACATTTGAGGAACTCAAGGATTAGGCAATGCCAAATATTTTAATATGTTGCCCACAGTTAATATCAAAGTTCATATGGGTGTGAGATAAACTTTACACTCAGCGAACAACTTGACAGACGGCCAGCTGTGATCTTTTAATCTAAGTTTCAATCCATAAATATTAATAATTATTGTCTAAAATATTTCATAGAATCAATCTCAAAGAGGGTAGTAACGCTTTGAATAGAAGACTAGATACCATCGATAAAAGCTAATCTCCGATATTATAGAAGTGTCCATGTCGACACCACGAGGACGGAAATGCGAAAATCAATAAATACATCATAATGTCCTATTCTTCTATCCTAATCCATTACCAGCGTCTCCAAAAACCAATACATTACGGTATCGGAACTCGATATCTGGATGATGAGAAACAATGAAATTTGGAAGACATCCACCAAGATAACTGAAAAATACCAATGTGTCCGGTTTAATTAAGCCTTGTTTACACTTTGCACTGAAGGACAGAATAGAGTTTTTTGTAAAGGTTTTATCGACAATGAGGTCATCTTCTGTTGAATAATCGAATCACCCGTATTAAAAGTTTCCACAAGATAACCAACCTATCAGCGGTCGGTGATGACGCAAATGAACGACTTCCTTCATCGATCCCACCATTGAGCAAGGCCTGACGAAGGATCTTCTTTTTCCGTGATGTCCGAGTAAAAGAATGAAATGTTCGATTCGCCTGTTCTTACTCAATCCATCCGCTTTATTATCCGTCGTGAACGAGGTGAGCTTGGAAGAAAAGAAATGTCCAGCAGAGCGAGAAAGCGCCGATGAGCTCGAAGCAAGATGCCAGCGGAGTGTTATATTGATTGCGAGACGTTAAGGGGCTTCTTGCCTCCACTCTAGGCGTCGAAAAGTTTAACTTATCCGCGTTACTTCTTTACCATTGTTCAGTGCGATTCGTCGCCTCACGATTGTTACTTTAAAAAATATGCGAACCTGTCTTAACCAGAATTTTCTCAATAAATTTCGGTGGCCACTTCCTCGTAGCGATACTGAAGAACGATGACGAATGCGTAAATAAGGATAGTTTACGCGCATTCATATAGGTTATTTATCAGCCGTGTCGTGAGAGTGAAGTCGCTCACAGATAACCTCGTAGCAGTACCTAGTCATTAGGGGGCCCCAACCAACAAAGTCATGTGCGCCACTAAGGAAAGGTTTCCACAACACCAACCTGTCTCCAGGGAGATAGCTCGGTAAAAACTTCGAATCCAAAACAATCGAATACAAACCATCTTAAATTCCGGAAAGTCATCTTTTCACGCGAAGCACCCCGATTGTCAAAGTATTCGTAATGCTAAATGGTTCTTAATTCAAGGTTTCAACTCGTCTGCCCTTGTTGCCTCCATTAATTTATCACAAGATTTCTCGCTCTGTAAACTTCTTACACATGCTGCAAGGTGCGACTCTGCTTAGGTGTGAGTCACTAATTATAATCTAAAGCATCCAGGGTTGATATTATAAAGCCTGAATCATACGATCATTTTTTACGTCCCTTTTCAGGGATAGCTCAAATGATAGCTTAAAAATGATCGTCTGACTTGATCACTTCATGGATAGCGGCAATGATAGGGATCGCTATCCCTTTTTTCGTCATTTGAGCACGTCCTTTTTTCCGTCCCTCGGGCCTGTCATTTAGCCAATCAGAGCGTACGTTCTGAAAGTAACGTTTAGCTGCAGCCAAAAGCTGTCGACGACGATGTAAATAATCCATAGTTACGAATTTGTTTACCGTATCTCGCGAACAGAAATGATACGAGAAGGGACGGTAAAAATGATCGTGTGAGCAGCGAAATGATAGCTTGAGCTATCATTTTTTCGGTCCCTGAAAGCTATAGCTTAAATGATCCCTTTAAAGGGACGAGAAAAATGATCGTGTGATTCGGGCTTAAATTCCAAATATATTAGCATTGCAAATCCATTACATATTGTTTAGAAAACTTTGGCGTTGTTTTCCGAGTCTACTTCTAATTACAGCGGTTCGTGCCCTCGAGATTAACGATATGTATGATCGCATCGCAGCAGCTATTCTGGACGAATGAATTAAAATGTCATCGACTCTCGATGATAATAGAATGCAGGGGTTATGGGATGCATAATAACTTAGTGCCGTTTTCTAGTTTAAACCAGATTTTCGTGGCCGTGATTGATTGGTGCTGAGTTGTAATCGTCAAAGTGGGAGGGCATCGAAGGATGTGACCACTCCCGTTTGACCGCTGGTGACCTTTTCATTGTATCCGAGGATTAATGAGATCCCGTTGACTCAGACATTTAGTCTTTCACATCAAAATCGGAAGCTCAAAGTCAAGGGCTACTTAGTTTGCTAAATTATAAAGGAATCTCAGCATCATTACAAGTAACTGTCAAATTTTGAAATGTTAAAATAATCATGAGTTTTCATTAGGCATTGCAATTTTTTTCGATTTTAGCTATAAAAAGGCCTTTCCGCTCGAGAGATAATTCTCGAATTCTAAAAACTTTGCGACAGTCCATAAGAGAAGCACCAAGGTTTTATTCTTCTGTCCTTGATGTGAACTTTTAAAAAGTAACCGGTGATTCAAAACACGGTTAAGATTTTCGAATGTATACTTTATATTTCCTTTGCTTGTAGGGTTTGCATAGTTTCTCGAAGTGAAAAGTGATGTTTCTCAAGTTAAAAATTAAGATTCTTTTCGCAGAAACTGAATATTTCCTTCACCCAATCAGTATGTAGGTACCCCAGTAATAACTTTAGGTTTATCTTCTATATATAATTACATATAACATGTGTTTAAATTGTTTCCCTTTGATTACTGGAACTGATGCATAGTGGGGCCACAACAGTTAAAATTCATTAAATTTCATATAATTTTTTACCATGGGCACCCTTTGAAACTTTTATCACGTAGTTAAGCAAATTTTTCTTGAAAACTATCGAACAAAAATAACTGACTTTTTTGTAGTGGTAAGGATGACAGTATATCATCTACGAATAGTAATCACAAATCTTAATGTCTTCTTGAATTGATTCCTCGACAAGTACACGAAAATTAATCATATGAATTGATAATGATCAGTATGATGCGAAATATATGAATTATCTCAATATGCTATGCTGTGCGAAGATGATAAGAGTTATAGTGGTAAGGTAGGTAGAGTAGGTAATATATACCGGTGGAAAACCCCGACCTGCAAACCGACCGAAATTTGTTGGTAAACAGTGGCGCTGTAGTAGTATACATTGTAAGATAAGACTATTCGATAAAGAACGCCATTACAGCCAATGAGATAGGAGGGAATAGGATCAAGATCTCTCTGTAACGGCGAAAGCATTGGCAGTTTCCAAATGCGAGGTTCGGAGGAGATTTATTGAACTAAATAATGAAGGAGAATTGTCCTCTCTTCCATTTTGGTGTCTTAACTTCAATGTAGTATTGTTCCACAAAAAGTCACTGAGACAACGAAATAATTGCCCTAATGTCATATTACCAGATGTGTCATTTAGGTGGATTTGGCATTTGGACGTCACAGCTTCGATAAGCACCGATCTTTCCATGCCTACCATTGGATTCGCCAATGATTTAACGTCACTACCTTGGCATTGTTGATGTTGGAAAAGACCCAGTCCTTGCTGAAGAAAGCTTCCCAGGTGCTGTTCGGAATATAGTCAAATGCGCAAAAAAGGTTGTTTTCTTATTTTAATTTAAACAATTCGTAGTTATAATTACTCCTACCCATAGATCATCCCTTAGTTTGATTGTCACCATGCATAATCCTCACATTCGGATTGGAGGATATGAGGTTTTGTTTCGTTTCCCTGGGCTACCCACGATATTTCGGTACTTAGAAAATTGCACTGCAAAAACCTTAAGTGTGAGCTTCCGGTTAGGCTTCATTCGGATTTTCACTGGGGTCATATTTTTTTTAATCCAACCCTTTGTGCATTTGAACACCTTGCCACCAAGAATAAGGTAATGAAATAAGTAAAATAAAATTTCATGTATTTTCTTAATATAACTACAGTCGAGAGTTCATTCATGAGATATGGTGCATCGCTAAGTCGTGATTAGTAAATAATTAGGCATGTTCGTGCTGCCTGATATGACTGGCAGTTTAATTACGGCGGTTGAGTAAATAGTTATAAATTTATGCATACATATATATGTATCCTTTGCACAAGTGGGTACCACTGAGGGAAAAAATTTAAAGTTATGCTCCCTCCTCACTCCCAACGCTCTCCAACATCCGTGTTCACACGCGCGCAATGGCGCATACAAACGTTCTCATAACCATCAACGAGTGGCGGTTCCTCGTTCATTTTTTTTCATGCCGGTGGCGGGCATGTTAATGACTTCTCGCGGGAAGGTGTGAATGACTGAACCAACACTTGAGGGGGGGAGGAAGGATCCCTCATACACTCAGAGAAGTAATAAATGAAATCTTTAAAAATAAGCAAATTACGACGGGGTGGCGAGGTCCTAAAAGTGGGCAGTGTCTCGTGGTCAAGCGTTTGCGTCACCGGCTCGTTTTCGGCTTTGGCGCCTTGAGGGAGAGCCTCGAAAAATCACCGACGCCAAGCGCTGGGAGAGTGAGAGTTGCAGAGAAAGGGCGATGGAGACTGACAGATTTGGAGAGGGAGATTGGCAGGTAGGTTGGGAAAATAGCAGAAGCCGGCGAGAACAATTCTCACGGCCTGGGTTAGTCAACATTCTGCCAACTCCTTCGGATGAAAATGGAAACTGCTGATGACAAAATTTTTAATTATAAAATTCCGCAGAAAATAGATCTATTGCCTTTCCCAATTTTCAACGGAGAGCTACATTAAAATGTCCTGTTCTATAGGGTTGATAATGAGAAAGAGAAAATGTGAAAGATAAATCTGGATAAGTTGACAATTGACGTTGAATGGCAACCGACAAGATCAGTATTTCATTTTTAAACCCATATTAATCCTCGAGCAATAATATTGCTGATCTTCATTTTGCTGCTAATCCTGATTTTGCGGTGGAGAGTGTAGCATTCTTTGGTCTGCATTCTTTGATCTTTGAGAAAAGTGTCCATCAGGAAATTTTTGTTTTCGGGAGCTTTCGGAACGCTTCGTAAATAGAAGCTCGGCGAAGAGAAGTCGAATTTATTTAAATGTTTCCGTTTATGATGGCATGACGGGGATTAAATTTTGGAGATCAAGTCACACTCATACCAGATCAACTCCTGTTCTTGATTTTTTTCATACTTGATGTACTATAATAGAAAACACAACAATAGTATAACAGAGCAGTTCTCAGTAAATAGACATTTTTAATCGCTCCTCTTTTATATTTCGTGGAGGAGATAGCATGGATATGGAGATGTAATGCAAGATGTACTAATTAAAAAAGGGAAGGAATCGTGTGGGCAATTGGTGGGGGAGGAAAAAGTCGGATTGACAAGTTTGTCGGACCGCCCCTCGAATCGTCACCTTTTCCTCACTCCGGGCAAGCTCCCCCTGCTATCGCGGGAGCGAAACAGTTTGCCCATTGCGAGGCTGATTATTTTCTTCGACAGATCCAGAGGTGTGCACGCGACACCTCTGTCAAAGGAAGAATTAATTTTGTCGTGTGGGAGGGTTGGACGGGGGAGGGGAATTTTCACTTAACGGCAGTTAATGACTGTTATATTTTGAGAAAATAGAACGCCTTCCGGGAGGGGGGAGATGGCGTTAATGAACGAGCCGTGACTGGCGAGCGTTCAAACCGAAGACCCTTTTCTCCACATTTCCATTCCCCTGAGACAACTCCCCCGTACTTACTCCGCTCTGTCCGACGGGACTCCGCAGGGCGGCTTCCCCCTGATCCCCACTCCTTTGCTTCCCCCTGATCCCCGCTACTTTGCTTCCCCCTGATCGCGGCGATAAACTGCGACTCGTCCACAGCCACGTGCATCGACTCCCGATGTCAGACCGCCATATAGCACTATGTTATTTCCATATCGAATTCATTTTCCTCTGCGCCCCGTTACGCAGAGTTACACCCTCCGCCCACTCGTTTCCAACGTCGAAGTTGTGACATTTTGAGCGGGCTCTAAGAAATACCGTTATATTTTGACCGACCGCCATGCTCGGGAAAGTAACTCACCGGTATGACAACTAAAACTCTGCTTGCTAGAGAATATCGTGACTACTCACTGATAGGTAACGCGCTGAAACACTTGTATTAGCATCTAAATATTCAATCATAGTACCATAGTACCCTGTAATTCATTACAGGGTTCTGTGGCAGAGGGCAACACTATTTCAGGCATACACTGTAAAAAGTAGATCTGATTTTAAGGTACAAAAGCGATCTGAATTTCAGATGCAACAATTTTAAGACAGGGTATGTTGAATTTCAGCAGTAATATCTTGTCTAAAAATAAGGCAGGTGAACGGCTAAAAATCAGACCATCCAGAATCCTGCTTCCTCTGCTTCCTGCTCAACTGCTCCTGTACCAACCATCCATGTTCCTGCCTCTTCCGTACCTTAAATCCGTGTTCCTGCCTTACAACCAGACAGCGCTTAAATTCAGATCGCACTGAAAATCAGATCAACTTTTTACAGTGTACTCTACCTTCGCTTTATAATATTTTATTTTTAGTAAATTTATATTACCGCCTCCCATGAGACCAAAACAAATTCACTGAAAAGGAAAGCAGCTTCAAATGCAGCGCAGCCTCCAATTTCAAACTACATATTATGCCGGCCACGATTGCTTGGTAGTTAACGCGCTGATCTGGTTACCCACAAAACGTGTGTTCGAATCCTGCTTCGGACGCTTATTTCGTGGTTGTCTTGGGGGTTATCGGGTAAGTAGGGTCAGACGTTATCACACAATAACAGAAATTGGAGCATCTAAAAGCCTAATACTTACTATTACTTCAAAATTTCAACATTCAAGACAGATTCTGCTTGTATTATCTTATAAATATATTTGTGGCTATAAACCATGCATGCGAGAAAGAGTCAAAAAATATTTACATGTATGCTGCACCAAAAACCTCTCAACAAGCATTAAAATTAAGCCAAAAACAGAATTTTCAGTCCTAATTAATTATAAGTCCGGATATTTCAACCAAATTTATTTTTTCCCTTATATGTACAGGGAAAAAATGATGTTGTTTTCGTCTCCACTCTGCTTACTACCTCTGATTTAATCTTAATGCAGCGTATTAATCGTTGAATCACCGTAAACATAAAATATTCATATCCTAGCGTTGCGCTCATTTCAATTGGTTAATAAGTTACTGTCTTATCTGTTGAATCACCTGAAACTCAAAATCAACCGACATTCCAGACGATTGGTGTTGCAAATCAGTATGCCGTGAATATCGAGTCGTGGCGTTCACCCGTGAAAGCGAGCACCAGTGGAGAAAATGTGATGTGGTCAATGTCCTTGTAAACGTTGATGCGCCGCATGGAGTATGCAATGTCCGATTTTCGAGCATGCCCCACGATTTCGGAAATCGGTAGTCACTGGCACTTCCCGACTCTCCATTTCTCATCTTCCCTCCCACTTACGCCCCCACACGCCCGTACCCCTTCCACCGCCTTCCGCTCTCATTCAATCGCCCTCTGCGTGCTTACTCCGTTCATTTGCGCAGTTCTCGCGCCGCGGCAATTGCTGCTCCCTCCATCCCTCGAAAAAAAAAGTTATGATGCCTGCCAGTCTTTTAAGTGACTCGCTGTTGCGCGAGTCGAAAAATTAATAAAGCCCTTCTCTCATGTCATGTGAAAACCGTAGCTCATCCACTGATGGTCCCTCCCCCCTGCCCCTTACTATCACCCCATTCCATCACTATCGCCAGTGCGAATTTGAACTCACGAAGCCAAGCCTCTCATCCTTCAACGCTAATTGCAGCGTTGCCATAAGGTCGAATACTGATGGGAGAATAAACAATCGGTACAACAGCAAAAATATAATCAGAGATAATCCATTACGAGTTCGATCATTTCTCATCTACCTTTTCACGCTCTGCCCAATTAAGGAAGGCACATAGGCTGAAAAGTAGTCGGCCAATCCATTTACAGGCCTCGTTATACACACCTACAGCCGCCACGTAAGTCAGTTTAAATTATGCCATCCAGTTTTTCCCAATGAAGTGCCAAAAAAAACTTTATATGAAGTCCACAGAAAATTTATCCAGCATAGGCGAAATTCCTCAATTTTTAGTTCGGTAATTAGTTAACTCAGGTGAAGTCAACCTAAAAAATATTAAAATTTATTGTATCAAGGTTAACTTGGTGGAAGTTATCGATATTCATTTCTGAAATAATACACTTGGTAATCTTCCACAGGTTGTTTTGGCAGCACGACACGTTTCACAACTCTGTGGCATAATCCAACAGTGTGGTTAAACGCGAATTGCTGCCAAATAAACATGTGGAGGATTACCAAGTGTATTATTTCAGAACTGAACAATATTGTTGCCTGACGTGAAGGAAAATTTTTTTCTAGGGCCAAAGATAGCCTTTAAAAAAGATCAGGTTCACTTTGATCTCAGCAATGGTTAAGTCTTAAAAAACCACTACTCTAAAGCGAAAATTACAGCACTGTTGTCCACTTAAAATGCGATGGTAAATATACATCTACATCTACGTAATACCCTGCGAGCCACCACGAGGGTGTGTGGCAAGGGGTGAAGATCACCAAACATGCATTCTTTCTCGATACAACGACTCGGATATAATAGTTGGTGGTGACTTCAATCTTCCTTCGATAGACTGGAATACGTCTACTTTTATAACAAGAGGTAAGGATAAAGAACTCTAAGAATTGCCGTTAAACACTTTTACGTCATATTCCTTTCAACAACTTGTAGTAGAATCAACCAGAGGAAACATCATTCTAGACACCTGATAGATATACCTGTGCGGTAGTAAGAAGTACGCGACTTTCTCGGCCAACAAGATGTAATGCCTCCACAAAAACCAGCTGAATCCGTCCCTTTTCCTCTCCAGTATTGTGTAGCATAAAACGCGGATTGTATTTTTCTTCTTTTCAAACATGGAAGAGTTGGTTTTTTGACACCCAAAGTTATTGCGTCCTTTGGACTGTTTGCAAGACTCGGAAGTAATTAACTATCATGATACAAAAATATCCAAATTTATATTCGCGTGGCCCCTTAAAGATCGCTTCCTCAATTTCCATGCCACACCGCCAGGTAGCCACAAACATCGGCAGAATTTTCCTATTTTTTCCTGTCTTGAAGCGTCTGTCTCGATGTCAAAAATCCCCTCAAAAACAGCAATCCTCTTTTCTCCTCTCCCCCGGCCCCCCTTCGATGAAATAAGCGTGTCGATGTCGCAAAGGGAGAAGTTCACGGTCAACTTGGGGGATGACAGTCTCTAAATATCAGTCACTCCTGCACTATTATTATCCCCCATCGATCACACCCGTGTCGTCTCACATTAGCGTAGGATCATAAAAGAAACATAAAGCGCTTTTTTATGGGAACAGGCCCGCTCCCATCTCCCTTTTTGTCCTTCACATTTCCCTCCATTAAGAAGTAGTGGTGGTAGACCTGGGGTTTTAGATGTCCCAACGGTTAATGTTATATCGCACCTCGCACCTGGCCTAAGTTCTTAATACTAAGAAAAACGCAACCTCCATGACCCAGGCAGGATTCGAGTCCGCGACCTTAGGGTTGCCAATCCGGCGCTGGCCTTTCCGAGGCCCGCTTTCTACATCCAGAAGACGCTACGTTAATCAGTGCTTAGGATTTTTGTCGCACATTCGTAATTGGAGCTTGATTGATGAAATGCAGTGGTTTAATGGTCTGCCAAAGATGGTCCAGTTATTTTCTCATTTACAATAAACTATAATAAATAGCTTTTTTTGGGCGCGGGGCTATCATAGTTGATTTAAGAAGCATTTATTTCAATTTTAAATCGTTTTCTATCCCTCACCAGTGTTACTCAGACCTTTTATAGTGGCGGGCCGTCAAATTTACTATTCAAATTCCGCGGACCGGTGGGAAAGATAGGTAGCATACCGGAACCGGTCCGAGGACCAACTCTTCAATAGCCCTGTCGTACATGATCCTCATACGTCTCGATGACGCTGATTCTTTTTATATTACCCAATTTTAAGTTATGAACTTATTTTAAGAGAGAAGAAGAATTTGGGTTTCCTGCGCTCACAGAATGGCGGCATATTACGTCATTCTCAGTGGATGTGCAGTTCACCTAAAATAGGAGTTGTAAAAATTGTGACAGAAAAGCGATAAATGACCATAATGCCAAGGACATTCGGCTAAGACCTATTTGGTCTCAATTTTTGTCAGAGATGGCTCAATTTGAACAGAAAGCACCCAATGGCATAGAATCATTCCTTGCCCACTGAATGTTCTTAGGTATTTCTCCTTTGATTTAAGTGATTAAGAATATTTTTTCTCGTGGTTAAAGAGTTAAGTTGCAAGTGCTCCAAAGACCTAAGTTAATCCCTACCGGTTTTTCTTGTTTACTATTTCTAAACCAATTTTAAACAGAAAAGCATGAAGAAATGTGACATAAGCTGTAGAATTAACTAAATGAACTTGTTGATCTCATTTCAAGTTTTTCTCGTTCTCATTCATTTAAAGAGCATATATTCTCTTCTTGCGCTTAGTCTCACTCACAGTTTATTATTGTTTCTGGAACACGAAAGCAAATGTGACCATAATGTGAAGAAAAAATATCAGAGCCAAGAAAACTAGAATTGGCCAGAATTTCTTTTCCAGAAAATGTTCATAGAATTCTTTTCCAGGATGTCTTATACCGACCGCGGGGGTCAAGTCAGCGAAGGGCCTAGCTTACAACCCAAAAGTCGAGAGTTCAATACCTTCCTAAGGCATGTTGGTACATCTTACATTAAGTATGATTAGACGATATGAAATCATTTTGGCCGGTTAAGTTCCGTAAAACGAACTACTATCTTTTCCTAAACATTGATCATTACCTTAACGGGTGAAGTCTTCGAATCAGTAGAAATCAAAGTATTTCCTAAAATGAGAACGCACAGTCGAGTATACACTCGTAGCAAGCAACCAATGGATAGGTATCCCTGATATTCATGGCAGAGTATTGCTTTCGAGAACTAGGGAGAAAAGCTTCTTGAGCAATGTTAAGGCGTAGGCGCTGAACCGTCTCACAATCAGCAAGTTTCCTTCAGTAGATGCATGGACGGCATTGAGCCATACTGAGCGGCAACATCATTGTCTCACGAAGGACGACCGCCGTCTTGCATGCGACATCCACTGAGGAAGCGATTTTCCTGCGCGCGCCTGTGTAGCATGATATATTATGATGAAGTTGCACTAGCAAATACGTGAAAGAGGATCGTATAAATGTCTCTCTTCTCCATTGATAAAACTCAGATGTGACTAAATCATTTCATTGATATTTTTTTTAGAGGTTTTATTAATTTTTATGGACATTCATAATCGGATTTCAAACACAGCGATTCTTATGTAGGCGTATAATATCTACTTCCGGCTTTGAGAGTTTGCCACCGACTATATTGATAAATTGATGTCTCGGCCTCATATGAAAGCGGTATACTCTTGTTTTTAATATACGCATCAATTTCTCATAATTATTCATCTAGTGCGTATATTTATTGATACTTCATCAGACCTTTAGAGTGAGCCGCGAGTGGGCTTGGGCAAGAAGGCAAACAAAATAGATCCTTTCTTGCCTATAAATAGAATTAAACCAACATCACTTTTTAATGGTTAACCCTGTAATTAACAAACACCGGCCATTATTTCAATAAACAATTTACCTAGATAATCGCAAATTTGTCTGTATTAAATACAGCGTGAAAATAGTAGGCGCATACTGGGTTATTTTCTTAATCGAGCATTTTCAAAAAGTGACGCCTAATATTATATTTATTTTGATATCATTTCCATAACTCAATCAGATTTATATTCCTGAATGTAATAGTCTCTTTAAATCACTTCCTTTCCTCCAAATCGTTTCCTCTCTGCGTGATTCAGCGCTGTAATTTTTCTATCGCGACGCGTGAGCTAGTCATTTCCAAACACATGAGACGCAGTTAACAGAATATGCGCGTCTAGCAGCTTGCATTCCGCTCGAATGTGGCGTAGTCTCGGCTGGAGCAGGATCCCCTGCAGATAAACCTCGGAAAGCTTGCAGAGCCACGTGAATTCCTTCCTCCTCATGCGTCCCTATGCACCTAGACTGTCTTTTATCCACTCCTCTTTCCACAGGAACGATTAATCTCTGCTGAGACGGTGAGAATTATTGCTCTGACGCGAGCTCGCGTTCCTCCCCCTCGCAGGTCACCGGGCGGGACGGGAAGTCTTGCAAGTGCATCCTCGAAACTGCGAAGCGGAAGGCGTCATCGCCGGTCCCTCGTCCTCACGCTACTGCACTCGAAAACTGGAGCGCGAGGAAATATCTTCGTGGCCGCGGCTGGAAACCGTCGTACCATATGTATTCGCCCCCAACTGGCCGCGGAGCCTTGTGGGCTAGGCGCAGTTTCGACACACATTTCCACCATCTCAAAACCAATCCATTATTTTTCTCTTCAAAAGTAACTCGAGTTAATCGCGTCCGGCTGCGAACTTTTACGGAAATCGACTTGGAGGGGAACCCCTATCAGTCCGATGCTTACAATTTAGAGTGAATCTTCGACCGATCTTTCTGGTCATGTTGTAAATATTTTGAGAACTCGCTTAAATTACGAAATTATTACGAAATGCGAATAAATTAGATCACGAAACGAGTGCCTATATATATTTAGTTAGACTTATTTCTGGACGGATAAATTTAAATTCTTGGCCTTCTGGCGAGTACATAGGGTACGTGAAGAACGTCATAATACCTGAATAGGTAGGTGCAATTTAGATAGCCTAGCTTTCAGTATATCTGTTAAAGTTCTATAATCTGCAATGTCTCCGCTTGCCTAATGTAGTTAAGATCGCAGTGAATTTTTAAAAAAGGCTTCACCCATCTATAACAATTATATTATTTCGTAATTTTTAATCATTAAGTTTCACTTGCTGACAACATGTCAGACTTTATGTTACTTCGCAGAGGAATAGCGTTTGGTACCTTGTGAATGTTTCGTATTCATTCACCCCCCACCACACACGACTTGGCATCCAGGATACTCTGTAGATGTAGAACACATTAGTCAAGATTGTGAGGGATCGGATGAAACAAAGAATCATTGGTGTGCTATGCGTCAGTTAGTTCCCAATAATAACAAAGAAGTCGGAACCCAAAACAGATAGATTTGATTTCAGAATTAACTTTGAAGGGAATACTGCCTGAGATGTTAAAAATGGTGACAGATGGACATAGACTAGTCATATGACTAGAGGATAACTTGAGATAGAAGAAAATTATGCGAATAACTTAGTTTAATAAAATTGCTAGAACAGAGAACATTTTAAAACTCGACACTATGCATCTACATTGCACAGTGACCAGAATACCAATTTATTGAACTTGCATTGGATCAGAATCATTACTAGACACGTACCAGGCGTATATAACTCAAAATTAGACCACACTAAAGAACGCATGTTGATGTGCTGCTCTGAATAAAAATATTTAATGCTGACAGCGATTACTTTTTGCTGTAGCTTTGAATTTAAGAAAAGTCGGTGATCCTTGTGCAAATATGATACGTCTTCATATTATTTCAAAAGATACTGGCCATGGTAAAAAACGACTGTTTCTAGATGGCTCACAAGAATGGTTTTTGAGCAATCGACTCGACTACATCGACTGATAAAAACAATTTTTTAACACGAAAAATTATTCTTTTATCAAATGAGGTCAAAAGGAAATCTATTCTTTTAAATATATCGTTACATACTGGCCAAAATTATGAAACACTAAGGTAAAATGCACTGAGGCGCAAAATTTTCCATTTGGTGGCAAGGATCATAAGTTTCTATTATTTTTAGAGGAATTTCATTCCCAACAATTTTAATCCTAGATTTCCACTTCTCCCGAGACTAAAAAGAAGGACTTCCTCAATCAGCAAGCGTTACATCTATTGACTAGCAGACGGTTCAGTCTTACCACGGCAGTCTTCAATAATTAGAAGAATTAATGGGCAGAAGGAATAAACGCGTATAGACATCCTAAGGGGTGGGGCGGATCTGCTAAGAGACGGTTAAGATGATTGATGGGATGGTAATGAAGTCGGCATCGTGCTGGCCTGGTTAACTCTCAGGACCCGGGTTCGTGTCCTGCGTAGATGTAATGTTTGTCTTAGGGTAAGGCCAAGGTTAGACGTTGCGATATTGAATTCATCAGTCAGGAGTGCTAAAAACCTAATTCCTTTACTACTCGGAGACAATGAGACCATCGTCATGCGTGGAGTCTGTTAGAAACGGTAACAACCTCCAACCTGTAAAATTACGCTAGAATTGTTCCGCTCGAGAGCCAATTAGATACTAACCCGAAGTCACGTGATCGCGGAGCCGAAGAGCAGCAACGCCGACTGCCGGGGCATTGCATACAAGTGCATTTGATCAGACGCGAAGCAGCGTCCAGGTATATTCTGTAAGACGTATTTGAGTGTATAGTCCTTTGAGTAAAGGACACCAAGGATGAAAGAGAAGTCGGAGACCGATCCCTCCCGACGCGAGGCGTCGCGTCGCCTAGTAACTCCGCAGGTATCGACTGATAAACAGTTGCGCAACCCATCAAAGGACGGGATGTTGGATACCGACACCCCCTATCTGAATGCATTACGGGTAATTCGCTTCCCACCGCTGGGAGCGGAAGGAATAATAGAGAAGAGATACATAGGGGTCCAAAGAAACAGACTGACCTGAGTAATATCCTCCTTCTTCAAGTCAAGATTCTGTGAAGCCGTAATTTGTAAATATGAAATGCAAAGTACGTTTTTTAATCTTCCTTTATAAAATATTATAAGCGTAGATATTCGATCCTACGTATCAACGTAATTTTCAAGATGCGATATATTTTTGCTCTTAAATGACACAATGATGATCTTCACCCCCTGCCACACACCCTCGTGGTGACTCGCAGGGTATTGCGTAGATGTATATGTAGATGATGACTAAACGCGAAAGTCTCATATAATAAGTTATTACCCGCACACACAGTGAACTTACACATGTATGTTCACTGATACACCACACTCTGTCTTCCATGTAGTTTCGGCCTAGAAAATCAGTTTAATGAAAACAACTCGAAAGATGACACGAAACGAAATACGATGATGGTGATGTCGTAAAGGCCGTTTTAGACGGTGAATGATCACGCGAATGAAATCAAGTGGAGTTCATGCATCGTGTGATACGGAAATCTCCTCGCATGAAATTCATTCGCATGATCATGTTTTCAAAATTATAACATGTTCTAATTTTGATCGCATGATTCCTTGAATGATCACATGATACGAGCGCACGACGTCCGTCTTTGTTTTATGAGCGGGTAGAAGAGGATTCATATTAAACAAGTGCAGAACCAAATGCAATTATAATTGGTTTTCGAAGCTTTTAGTATTTATACAATTAATTGGCGTGCCCATGGAGTATATATAATCGTATATAATTATTTTAGGTCATTTATGTAGGCATTCATCTGATGAAGTTCTTCAATTGATCACGTTTTGGGCGAAGGTTGAGTTGAAAATAATATATTATGTATGTATTCTAAGAGTTTGATAATTATTGTGACAAGTAGGTATAGAGCAATAAAGTATTAGAACAGAACATGAAAATTATAACTGTAAAAAATACATTGAAATATCTCCATCGGCACTTTTCCGTTGTCTCTCATGCCATTCATGAGGATGTCACCTGTTGTTTGTAATCACAGCTACCACGAACTGGGATAAATTAGAACAAATAGCACTTGTCTAACATTTAAATAGTACACTATCTATTCCGATAGATATTCCTACACACTTCATGCATAATTAAACTTATGTTACCCTCATGAATTCTTGCTGAGTAATCAGGGAACGTTATACCCGTATACGGTCATGGATACGATTCGCCCGTCGTTAAAAAATCTTAGCATGACAGCCAGCCGGAAACGAATTGTAAAATGTTAATATAATTATAAACATGTTGTCAATATAATCATAAACAATTACAAAAAAGGTTGAATAAGGATCTCTTGTCACAGTAATTGCTTCTCTCGTCGTCGAGTCCGATCTTTCATAATCATGTCTGGTGAGATTTAATATAGTATGAAATTGCTCCAGCGTCTTTCTTAATAAATCACGATAGGTCTCACAGTTCTATAGTAACAGTTCATTTTGAATCAGGCATAGCATACCTTGACATCTATTTCTTCTCTCTCCTTCTAGCTTTCCCAGGCAAAATTTTTGCCACCACCATTGTAATGGGCACCGTAGCAGTAGTCGCGAAAATTAAACCATACCAATCCATCATTTAGATCTCTAGTGAAAAAAATCATCCGCCTTGACTGGGACTCGAACCCAGATCCCCTGATTTCTGGCCAGGTGCTTTAAACAGCTACCAAGACGTCTTATTTCTTTGATGAAATTATAGGGGCCTTTGAATTTGTGTTGATGTGTTATCGGACATGCCAGTTGATTGCATAGACGAGTGCGAGAGCTCATATTGCGAAATTGGTTATGATATTAGTGGAAGACAAACTAATGGAAAAGCTACACATTTCTTTTTCACTGATGGTAATGAATCTGAAGTGACAGCGATGGTATCTTAGTCGACAAAAAAAGTACTTCAGATCAACTTAAATCTCAGTAACTAGAAAGCTTCGTCTAATGAATATTATAGTTACTAAATATACACCATACTTTATTTAATCCGTCACGTATATCAGACGACGTAAAAAAACCATTCTGAACAATTTCTAGCGTCGATACAGCTCTGTTAGTCGGAAATATCCCGTGAATCCATATGTATGTACTAACGATAGGCCTACCACTGCGCATCCTTCCTGCACAAACATTCAAGGAATTAATTCGAATGATCATTCACCGTGTAAAACACCCTAAACGGAAGCAATTTCAGGTCATCACTTAAATTCATTCGCGAATGAATTAATTCGCATGATCATTCACCGTGTAAAACAGCCTTAAGCAGGTCTATTTCTATTCAAGGTCTATTTCTTTTATTTAAGGTCTATTTCTATTCTATGGAGGACTTTGGACTGCTATTTTGACGCGGTCAGGTGAAAATAGCATTCCCTTTTGCAAATTACTCTTTTTTCTGCCGTTTTAGCTGTACTTGGACTAAACCGTGTTTTAAAACGTTGCTCTTGCGATCCGCCCTCAGTGGTCGTGTCAAGGATGCTGCGGCGGCAATTATTTTCGCGCGTAGTCACGTGGATGCGCGGTAGCACATTGTGTATTCCGAGCGAGGCGCAAGGACATTGGTATAGGTTTCCAATCATCATTGAGAAACATGATAACCGCATCACTCTTGCGCGTTTGCGTGTCAGATACTCTTGTGCACGAATACGCGTGACCTAAATTAAAGGCGTTGTCCACTGGGCGCGAGCGGTGTGAACCTTAGGAGGTCCTCGGAGCGAGCAAAGAAAACGCACTGGTCCACGGACAAACAACGAAAACCGCGTCCTTCGGAGTCGTCTTGTGAGTTCATCGCTCGAAGGTTCATCGTCCTAGATAGGTGGGCGACGTCTATAGGGATGTAATTTCAAGCGACGACCACGGAAAGGGAAAAGGCTTGGGATCTATTGCCCACTCGAACGTCAAGAGCATTGACCTAACTCGATCTTCGTGTTTTTCTCCTTTCGAAGGAATAAACGAAATTGTACCGATATCTAGGTTAATTAATGTAATTTGGTTGGTGACCAGCAACTGAAAACAACATAAATTGAAGGGATAGCTTACACGCAAGCGATACTTTTAGAAAATTCGATGAATTCGAGGAAAACCCAATAGGTAACCACGGTTTTCCCTCTTTGCGTAAATCAACCATTAAGGTCTCAACATAAGTTTGGTAGGGTGACCAAATTATTTGAAGAATTGGGCTGGGAATCACCATTGGATCGTACGTGGAATGAATAACTGAATTTCTTGCTAAGCTTTAGGAGAAATTCTTTTTTCTAAAGATGTTGGAAACGCTTAAAAGCACATTACACTGTGGTATGTTAGAGACCTAGAGAGATGGATGGAAAGACGGAAAGGTTTAGTGAGATTTTTTCGCCCACATCACCATTAAAAGATGCAAAAGTGTACTTTACGTGTGTACTTATACTCGTCATTGATTACGATAGTTCCGTAGTTTTAAGCTTATTTTCTTATAATCCTCGAGGCATATTATAAACCCTCGTGGTGGCTTGCAGGGTACTATGGAGTTGTGGTTGTAGTCACTGGCATAGTTTGGCCTCCTGTTTGGAGGATGGAACAGCTCTCGGCGCCTGAATAAGGATCGGAATACCCTCCAATACCCATTTCTAATACCTATTTTCAAATTCCTTCATTTCAGCACGCATTCACTCGACAATTGCTTCACCGCAGTAGCCGTTATCTACGTGAGGCAAACGATAGGATCCTGAAGTTCGATCCTCACCAAGTGGACAGCATCTACTAGTCGGCCCTATATTTATCTCCTTTTTAGACCTTTCAAGTTTTGCATTTCGTGAAGTTGTGCGCCCCATGCGATCTTCTCATTTGTCTTAAAACAAATCTCTGCCAAGAAGTACATCTATATCTACATTACGTAATACCCTGCGATCCATCGCGAGGGTGTGTGGAAGGGGGTGAACATCACCAAACATGTACTACTTGCATGCACTATGAGCTACACTGCTGCTACTTCATGGAAGGAATTTAGTGTAGGAGTCACGTGCAACTAGATGGTTAGTATTTACATGGTAACGAAGTGATTAGAATTTCGCTTAATATATTAATCTGTGTTTTCCTAGCATGCATACGCTAGTAATGCAAAAACATGCATCATGCACTACAGGGTAGGTACTCCAACAATTTTTAGCTACCTATCCCTTTGCTATGCTGCCTACCATGTCCTCTTATGGTACCCGAGAAAAATGACGTTATTAATCAATCAGTACAACAATCTATCTCTCTAATCTTGTTTATCTGATCAAATCTAACATAATGCGATGGGGTCTTAATATATGTCCAACGTCATCTGTAAACAAATTGGCTTAAGCCTAAATTTAACCTGGGTTCTGATAGTAATTCCCATCCTAGTTCTGTCATTAAACGCATAACACAAATTCAGTAATCATATCGGCCTTTAACAAATATTTCTAATCACCTTTGCCTACGCTTTAATTCCTGTATCATACCTTCTTCGAATGGATCCCATATAATAACGCAGTGGTCGGCAAATTATGGCTCGCGGGTCACATGTGACTCTTTGGGAGTGTGTATGAGGCTCAGGAGTAAAATTGAAAATAAAAATAAAACTATCGCAGTTTCATCTCCTAAGCATATAATAATGATATCAATGACAAAGTATAATTCCAACACTTGCTAATGCGAACTTGGTTTAGTACTTTAAATTAAAAACCACTATTCAATCATGATATAATATGTATCTTCAAATTTTACTTATTTTCAAGAATAAATTTATGGCTATTTAACAACCATTAAACCTTTGGGAGGGATAGGTTTAGACTTCTCGGTCTCAAAAGTCCGCCGACCACCTTACTAGCGACATATTCTAAATGAGGCCTGACAAGTGTGAAGTAGCATCTTTCTCGTACTCTCTCATCGCATTTGCCTAGAACCCTTTTTACGAATCCTAATCTACTGTTTGCTACACTAGTTATTTCCCTGATATATTTCACCCATGACATGTTTTCAGTGATGGTGACGCATAAGTATTTAATAGATTCTACGTTATATCGTAGAAATAACCAGCGGCGGCGGCTGTAGCGGCAACTGCTTAGTCGGGATAAAAGACGTCCATCCTCTGTAACACTACCGCACAAGAGTCATAGCAGTGTTGCATAATTATGAGGGCTTTCAACCCTATTGATGGAGGGATAAATGGCATCACGTTGTTCATTATTATGACAGCATCTGAGTATAGAATGGTCAGCGTATGTAGCAACCAGTTTAATAGGTTACTCGTACGATTAGATTGATGATCACCCCACTCGTATGAAGAGCCAATTCAGCAGAATTATCAAAGTATAAGCTAACAAAAATAATCACAGAAACATTCCGTTGAACAGAAAAGAAAAATCTCGCCATCTGACCGGCAAGATGAAAACACATTTTCCTGAGACTCCTTTTCTCGCGTAACTAGGCATTGCGACCGCATCCGCTATTGGCGGAACAGCGGTGAAAATAATGGCATGAGCTCAGATGGATTAGTATTATACCCGTGATTTATTGGATGCCTCAGCAGCAGTGAAGCGGGAGCTCTCAAGATTCTTAAGAGATCAAAATAAAACGATATCTACAACACACCACCCTTGCTGGGTTAAAATAATTTGAAGTAAAGAGCGAAATATCCGGATATGTTCAGTGTATTTTTATTCTCACTCACATTATAATCGACGGATAGATTGACCAATGCTCCTTGCAAATTACCACACATTACCCCATAAGATTCTTGAGGTTACAGAATAAAAATTATTTTAGAAACATAATAAGTACTCGGGTATTTCTAGCCTAATGCAAAATTAAAATTGACATTTTGATATCCCTATCTTTCTGTGTCATTGTAATTGCAATCAAGTGGAGGCAAATCAATCTCTGGTTCTGATATTCTATCACTGAGTCCAACTCGGTGAACATTTTATGATATTTCTCTCTGGAAATGCCTCATCTTGTCGCGATGGTCCTGAGAGGTTTTATGTAAAGGAAACGGGATTCCATGGAATACATTTTCATTCTCGTTGCTTCCGAAAATAAAGAGAACAAAGTGAATGCAATTCTTCTGTATAAGAGAGGAATAAATGGGCGGCACTTACTTGGAATCCATTCACGAATGTTATACATCATATCATGCATAGAGTAACGGAATGTAATGTGCATTATCGCCCATGTATTTTGCTTATTCCCGTGAGGAATAGTACGGTAACCATTTTATCTTGGTCACATTATTTTCGAAACCTCTCGCTACAACATTACTCGGATGACTCACCACCCGCCTCCAAGACAGCCGTATTTCGTCTCACTTATCGCTTATCACCACAACTTCCTTCTCCATTTCTTAGAATATCTCGACGACCCGAGGGCTACTCGTATTCGCAAGGAATTGGATAAAATCGGTCATTTCTGGCTAACGCTGATAAGCGTTGACGGGAATTTCTTGGACGTAATATACCTACATCACCTGGTATAATCTCTCAAGTGGTCGCTTTTTATTAAATGGCAGAATTGCAAAACAATAATACATTAACCATAGCAACAATGTTTAGAGAAATAAGACCAATCAGACCCTCGTCAGCGCTTTCCTTTTACTAATTTCTTGGATTGGTGTGAGCACTTCTGTTGAGCTGTTTTTTTTGTGGGTATGTATACAACTTTCAGATGCACTAAGAACGATAAATAAATATTAAAACTTGCAAAATCTCGTACTATACTTGCGTAATAATTTGCAAGCGCATAATATATCCTATTTTCAGCAAACGTGGTAAAAACAATCCTCTCCATCTTGTACAAATAGAAAATTTTCCTTTAAATAGATCCCTCACTAAATCGAGATGGATAATCGCTCCTTGACGTTACTGTCGACCCAAATATTATTGCACTCGAGTTTGAAGAATGTTGTAGAAGTAACTAAAACACTCACAGAAAATCCAACCAGACTATATTGTTTCTCGTTTGATTCTACGTTTATTCATGCACATTTTAAAATGTTATTTATATCTTACAATTAGTATATTTAATTAAAGTTGGAATGCGAAAATTTCCGATTTGTACGTGTTGAAGTATTACGCCAATATTGAAAATTTATTTCTCAAAAACCTGTAAACCAGTCGGATTCAGCTTAAACACGATATAAACAAAAATATTTTTTACGTTTTTCATAAGTTTCAGGAATTTTTCTGTTCAAGAAGAGCCGCCGTTATCATTTTTATCAGATTTTTTCTCGGCTCTAGGTGGTGAAATAAATGCTATCTTGATCGCGTTGTAATCCTTTGTTATCCAAATGTTATAACAAATTATTGAAAATAACATAGTCAACTTTTCTACGTCGATTTATATTTGTGAGGGAAAGAATGAGAAAGGGCAGTGCCTATTTGTTGCTGGGCAGCACATGCGACGCTGCCGCATTCAGTTTATTGGTGGTTGGAGTGACATATTTGCTCCTTTGTGAATGTGAAACATTACAGTTCTTAAGTCCAGTAAGTCGTAGAATTATTGAGCAGGGTGAGTAGGTAAGAAACGGTCAGAGTGCAAAATGGTTAGAACTTGGTGCGGTGTGACGGAAATTATTTCTCCCACATACTAAAAGAATAGGAAAACCACTAAAAAAGGAAGTATACGCCATACTAGAGTACCTACAGCTCACACTTAGTAATTTTTTTACGATTGTCACCGTCACAGACACAGCTGATGCTCAGTTTCTGGTCACTCATAAAACTGAAAGCTGAAAAAAACCAATTAATAAGAACTTAGGGACATCTTGAATTCCTGGTATAGATTTCAATGGGAACTAACAGAAACTAACCTCAAGTCCAAAAAATTATGTGGGTGGAATATTTTACTGTTGAAAAACTTTGATAGAACTCAGCTCTAATTTTGCAAAACGACAGTCAATTGTTCGCCAAAGTGCAGGAGAGAAAACGGAAGAGAGAGGGTCGGAAAAAGCTGGCAACTGAGCGAAGCGTCGCTTAGTTGCAACAGTTGCAAGCTTCAGCGTCGCGACGTCAATGCCATCTAATAATGCGCAGACTATAGTCTTACTTCTCACAGAGCTAGCAAAGAGGATGGAACTGCGCAGATAAAATGGCAATCGTCTATCAGTGACTCCTATGTATCAGCGAAATGTAGTCTTCGGTAGTTTAAAGACTTACCCAAATCAACAAAATGGGAAGCATAAAGGAAAGGATTGCTGCAATAAATTCCGAACCCATTCCTACTGAAAGTATTCGTCTATTTAAAATAAGAATGAACCAAAATTTCGGGTCCTGAATACGCAGTGTCAATGAAAGGTAAAATAAAAAGCAAAAAATTCTAAATGGAATTGTGAGGTATTAGTTTTGGACGGACATAAACTACAACCAGTAATTTTTTGAACCGTTATCCTAAAATAATATGGGGTATCTTTTTCTTTATATTAAATCTTGAAGATGGGTTGGTCCTATAAATAACCTTTTAGCGCAGAAAATACATGTCAGAAACTCAAATAGGGAACCAATTATACACACTCTACTTGAGAGAATTTTTCAAGGATCTATAGTCTTCGCGGAACAGAAAAAGAATGTAGAAATCTAAATTGATTTTAGATAATTTTCCTATTTGCAGCATTTATTCAGAGGAGGCGACAGACATCTAAGATCATATGCCACATTTTGGTGGGTATTTAGGCATAGGTAGGTTTTTTTAGGGAACGGAGGAAGTGTGGAGCGAAACCCGGCGACGGCATTCGCTCGCTCTACACGGAAGGCACCAAAGGATCCACGGTTTAATGTCTCTCCCAATAAACAGAGTACTGCCCTCGAAGTGTTCTCCACACAGCACTCAATTGGGCACCAGTATACCCATGAAAAATTTCAGCCTCGAGCCCTAGGGATGGGAGATCAGTCTAGCCACCATACCAACCCGATCCGCGATAACTTTTCCTAAATACCTTTTCTACTGCCGGTATGATAATAATTCGATGCTGTCAATATTTGATTTGTTTCGTTAAGTAATTTAGTTCATATTACGTAAGCCTCTTCATTTCTTTGATGATATGACTCAGATACTCGTTTTTTATCGATCATCTAGGCACTTGTTTTTTTCGTAAAATTGGGAATTTCAAGAGAATACGTGATTAGATTATTAATTTATCTGGTTTGGACAAGTGATTATCCATATGATGTAATTCTGTTTCTTTCGTAAAATTTCTCAAGCTTCAAATTAATCCAATACGATATTTGTGAAACATTGATGTGCTCACCTGAAATACGAGAAAAAATAGTTACACCAGCTCCATTTCCTGTTACTTTTTATTTCCTATTCTCCATAGAATAGAGCAATACGTGCTTCCGATAATAATATCTCAGAAATATTAATTTCAGCGTGTTCTTTATCGTAAATAAGCTCTGTGCTTCCCATTTAGGTACTTATCTTACCACTTGTGCGATTTGTGGTGCAAATATTACTTGAAACATTGAAAACGGGTACTACAATGAGAGTGTAGAGTGTAGAGTTGAGTGAAGAGTGTAACCAATACAGACTGGTTATCCACTCTGATTATATTGATCCAGTACATTTGGTCACTAAACGCATACCTCGAGGTCGAACCCGGAAGGCAATGAGGGCGTCCGGCAAAAACCTAACAGTGGTTTTCCAGGGCTTCCGCGTGAGTCGTGAGTTCTACCCTCATTGATAAAATCTACCAATTTGGTGTAGTTAGTATTCATTTATAATGGTTGTAAAAAGAGTAGAGGGTTTTAAGAGCTCGGTACATGAATTGATTACTATCGCGACAATTCTCTTTGTAACCTACCCATCTTGGTATTTCACATTTCTCTTCATAAAAGTAAAATGAGTGCATTTAAGCGCTGTGGCTTAACAACACAAACGCCACTCCTTTTGAAATATGAGAGCCAAAAGTTTTACGAAATCCCTTCGTTCACTACGAGGAGTTGATAAATTCTTCAGCGCTCAAAAATAAATTGCACGCTCTTCTCGGTGCAATGTCAACCCTCCACCCGTTCCACTAAGACGGCAACGGTTAACACCATGAGTATCAAAGAATTATGCTCCAAAAGTTGTTACAATCCCTGGGTTAATGTGCCAATGAACTCCGCGCTAACTACGCTATGCCTCCTCCAACATCCAAGCATATAAGCCCCTGAGTTTCCATTAAATAATAGATGAGCTTAGCATCAATGATTTGTTTTTATACATGCTCCCTCTCATCAGTTACTTTAAGGAAGTAGAGTCTCTTACACATTCCGTAAGCAATTTGAGTGACAAAAGCGACCTTATTGTTTTGTCTCTTATCGGAGGAAAATTTTACGTTTTTAATATTTTGTATTGGGACTTCTTTATCTCAATTTTTTGAGGACAAAACACTTGACCAGAAATTAACTACTTGGTGAACAATCATTCAACCTCGAAATGAGATGCCGTCGATAACTCCAATTTTCATTGCTCGCGTAGGGAACAAGTAATTGGAGGATCGCAAATAAAAAGTAAATAATTATTATTCAACGTAGTGGGCAATGAATTTTTTTATTCATTTAGTGCGAAATCGTGTCTCTCTTTATTCCACTGTTTATCAATTAGCCACAGCAAGACATTCAGTGACATGAGAAATGGCTCTCATGCAAAGAGATGCTGCATGTCCAATTAACAACTTCAATGAGAGAGACAAACTGTATACACAGTTCCCCTCCTGCACCGCATATTAAGTTTTAATTTACTTCACAGCGTTTATGTAAGCATCTAAGCCCCTCCTCAACCTCAGCAGCTGCTGGAATCCTCCTGTTTGTCCCACCCCATCCATCACCTTCCGAAGGGAATATGTATATCCAAAGAGGCCCAATAATGCAAGATTCACTAGCGTCAAAAGAATCACTAGAAGCACTGTTTCCTTTGATATCTAATGTGAAGTAAACACTTACTTTTCTCACAATTAGTCTTATAAATGAATTATTTTATTGAGGAATACGTTCATTATTGTATTGGCTTCTTTTGGTTGCCCTGACTCAAGACGAGAGAACTAATTGTAAGACGTAATAGGACATTGGTTCGCTATGTAATATGACTTTTTTTTACCGTGTGTGCCGCGTAATTCGGATCGCCTGATTTCTACTCCTCTGAAGATCCCTTTTAGTAGCCGCCCATCGAGGAAGGAAATAGGGCGTGACTCAGAGGGTTGTAAGCATTGATATCTAGTGACCCATAAACACTCGGGGTTTACTGAACAAATTTTTGCGAGCTGGGAATATTTCAAAGGTTTACAGCTTCGTTTCATAGTGCTGCGTGGAGAGTGGAATTGAAATTAAACGCTTTCAAATATGAACCAATATTAATCAGACTCTATACAGTGTGAAATTAGTGCTTAATCAGTACGCATATCCTAGTGTACTCATTGGGAGAACTCATTGTCTCAAAGAATCAATAATCTCAAAGAATTTCATCTCCTTCAATAGTCGTCAACTGTACACGGAAGAGGAATGCAATTTGAACATTTGATTGGCTCACTTCGTTTCTACTCTCGTGATACCATTTAGCACTGTTTCATACCTTGGTCTGAATTACACCCCCAAACTATAGCGTTCAACTCGAATACAATTGACAGTATCTAGAGAAATTTCGTGGAACATATCTGGCAATGGAAAAAGAAACAAGTTGTCGTATTTTTCCACAGTTTTATTTTAAATAGTGCGTTTCGACACTTGTCGACTTTGACATGTAATTTGTCACTGTCAAGTGTATGCATGTGGATATGATGCAGCTACGCTTCCGAGCACGCTTTTTACCATATGCATACACTTCACAATTACATAAAATGTCGAAACGTCATATTGTAACGTGTATTTATTATTTAAAATAAAACTGTGGACAAATACAGATCTGTTTTCCTTCTCCATTCTACTCAAATGCCGGTTTAAACATTGAGGTTACAGCTCTCAAATTACTGCGTCAGATTCCTATGCTGCTAACGGTTTCGCACGAAAATGTGGTACTTACAAAATAACACAGCCTAGATTTAACAGCGCATATCCGAAGAGAGACCATTCACGAGGTTTAAAACCGGTAGTGTACTTATAATTTACACCCTAATGCTCCATTAAAAGAATTAACAATGGCAATCACTTTAAATCCACTTTTCTGGATGTAACACGCATTATAATCGTAACCAATGTAAATATAGATATGCAAGAATTGCGAACTAGCCGCGAATTCCTTAGCGGAGTCACCCACTGAAATACACAATAGATGAATTTCCACAAGGAAAAAAATCCTCATCGACAGGGATTCGAACCCGGACCCCCTGATTTCCGGCCGGGAGTAGCTGAATAGAGTACCTTGCCAGAAATCAGGGGGTCCGGGTTCAAATCCCGGTTGACATGGATATCTCTTCCTGGAAATTCATCTAAATATAGAAAGTTGAACCTGAAATTAAAACTCATTCCCATAGTTATCAACGTCAACATTGCATTGGAAGCAATAAATATCAATAAGTTAACCAAATTTGCGTTTGCAACTATATTTTTTCCGATTTTGCAAAATCAAACTCATTCCTAGGCTAGATAACCCGAATCCGAATTCAGATAATTCCGAATTCAATGTTTTATTTCCTAATTTCTACACCTTCTTTACTCGATAATTAATGTTTGCAACAATTACTGATTGATGCAACGGTGTTATTACGGATTAGCAATGGAGTTATTGGACGAGCTGGAATATAAATGAAAAACTTAATATATAGGCACTGGCAAGTAACTTCGTACGACAATTATGCTGCTGTTGACTTGGAAATCAATTTTTATCTCCTTGATTGGGAATATGGTTAAGGAAGGCTTAATTTCACTTCTATTGCTTTAAATAATTAACTCCTCTTGTTTAAATCATAATTACTGTCATTTAGTAAAGGGAACATGCATAATTCTATAGGAAACAAATTTCATGTCAAGCAAGTCGTGTTGGTAAGGCGAAAGAAAAACTTTCTTGAGGAAACTCATTCATTATTTCCTTGCTGTTCTATCTGGAAACGCAAACTATCTTACCATATTTTTTTACAACTAAGAAGAACGTTTTCTTGCATTCTAAACGGGAACTACGTACATGCATTGATATTTAAATTGAATTCTGAACAATTATATTTCGTTTATCCAATTATTTCTTTGTCGGCAATGGCTATATATCCGCATAAAACTGTGATGACGAATATTTTGTTTAATTTTCCCTGCAAGTATCGGGAACCTGTGACGCAAAGGTTTTGAACAAGTGGTATAGGCAAGATTCCCATAACCTAATTGACAGAGCGAGTACAGGCAAAAGAGGGATTATTTCACGATGTTTTTCCTCTTTAATATAATTCCCCTGGTCAACTGTTGAATATGGATATTTACGTTTTATCAAAGCTAAACTATTTTCATACTCTATAGAACGACATTTTTACTCTTATGGCGAATAATGTCTTTAACTCCCGAGTGCATCTCTGCGTCCTTAAAGTCCCACCCCAGGCAAAGAAACTTGACCTTCTTTTCGCCTCGGTTGTCGAGTAAGCTCAATGAGTCGTTGGATTTTTTTCCCTCGCCACCGATGAAGGCATATACGACTTTATTAATCCCGCGCTTGCTGACGAGAGGAATTCTTTACGATCCTTCATTCTTTCGTTTAGCTAACACGATGTATTCACAAGGGTTGTCTCTCCACCCTACCTACGTTTCCTATATAAAACCTACAAGTACTCAACCTTCCATCTATCTCGAAAAGCTCAACCTGTCGGTGGTCTCCCCTTATGAGAGCAACTACTCAGCCATTAATGATTCTACATTCGGAATGAATGAATAAATATAAAAAATAACAGAAATTATCCCTCGATGTAACAGGGCTTCTTGGCCTCTTACTGAAAGAGGTCCTTCGGTGCTTAAGAAATACGGCGACGCAAGCCAATCTTAGGAGCGTCTAACTTGTCTCTAGCAGCTTGAGTGTTCTTCATACCTCTAGTGCCCTTGGCGGTTTTAAATTTTATGTCACCGCCATAGTCTCCTAAGAACGCTGGAGTTGGTGAAGGCCTTCCATCCAGGCAATATCAAAGATTACGAAGGAAATAAACAGTATTATTCTGAGTTGTGTCATCAACTGTGAGAAATATAGCTACAAATCAACCAAAGGACTGTAATAAAAACCGAGAATTCACTCGGTTTGGTACTGTCAAACCATTTTGAAAAAGTAATTATGCCCTGGAATCTTAAAATCTGATTCCAGTCGGAGATCACTAAAAATAAATTGTCAAGCGGACAGAATGATGGGCAGCACGATCACCTATCGAGGCAAAGACTAAACACAGAGTTATCTATCCTCCCTAAAGTGAAGGTGCTTTTACTCTCCACAAGATAAACCTCTTTTATTGAAAGAAAAGGTGTTAGCAGATAAAGTGGGTCAAGTCAGTAACCTTGAAGAAAAGTATTAAAATTGTATCCCGTTTTTCCTGTAGAATAATTCTAACATGACATACTAAGTTTATCAAGATTCATCCGAATCTCGGAAACATTCAAATCAAGTGATGGTTAAAATGTAGTCTAGAATCCTTCATTTATGGCATTCTATGCTATTGGAGATAACTTTTTACAAAGTTTTATGAACTGTATTTCACCATATGAATCGATAGACTTATGGGTGCCTCTACAGTCTCCTTGAGACTCTTTCCTGTGGAAGCGTCAAAAATCAAAAAAAAAGAGACAAAATGGACTCTCAAGCAATCGAAAGTTGTCGTGGCATAGGAGATATAGACCATTTCTTATCTTCACGTCACAAGATCTTTGACGACCTGTGGGAAGCCTCGAAAGTCCCAGAAGCTCTCTCGAAAGCATGTATCATCATTTCTGCCTTTTGTGAGTGATACGGTGGAAAAACTCACAATGGTACGCGGTAGAGGTCACGTGACTACTGGTGTATTCAAAGGGGGAGTGAAACCATCAATTAACGGGAAAATGCCGAATAGCCGGAAGGGTAAGCGAGGAGGCTAGGCAAGTAATCCTCCAACGCCTTTTTTTTCAGGTAGCAAATATTTGAAAGGAGAGGGAAGGACTTTACCCCTGTCATTAGCCACTCCCTGCTTTCTCATCCCCCATCCCGCTCAAAGCTGACCTTCGACTTTTTCGAGATCTTCTTCAAAACTGCCGAGTGAAAATATTCCAAATATGTATCCTGAAATGGTCTTCACGTATATATTTCTAAGCTAACTTTTCAGAAGACCAAATTTGTTTTGCAGATGTATGTGACCGTAGTGGAAACAAGTTCGTTCGCCGGAGACGTTAAGGACCTTGGACAGCCAACGGATCAGATGCCCTCGCTTTTATAGAATATAATTCATTTCGATGGTATACTTCGAGGCGCTCACATGCGTTTCAATTATTTTCGCCACGGTGCGATACAGTTAATCTAATAATGCGAATCGAGGTCATAATCCCATTGCAATAGCCATGCGGCGAGGATTTCTTTTTGTTTCCTAAAGTATTGAGAATATATGCAAACTTTGGGTTGTATCAGACTCTATGCCTTAAAATCCATCTGCATGGCCTTTCTGATCAGCTAAGGGTCTATAGTTTCGAGAGGGAAGGCTGATGGAAAAGGGTGGGAAACAAAAAAGTTAGAGGGAAAATCGCTGTGCTGTCTATCGGAATTATGGATAGCGCCTGTGTTTCTAAACTAAACTGTAACTGGTGATCCGAGTGAATCAAGCTCTGATGTTGCAAATCCATGTGAAAATGGTATAATCTTAGAGTTTGAGCACTAAACATTCAATTTAATGAAACATCTGTAGCCTGGTGCCACCTCAATAGAATTAATAAACAGTGTCTTCATTAAAAAAAACAATATTTCCTCACATCTCTCTCTCCATTCAATCTGAGTCTCTCTAAATGGCGCACTTCTTTCAAGGATAGTTAATTTTCGGTCCATGTATTGGACGTAAGCCTTCAGTGTTAAATAAAATGTGTTTTTCCTGGCCCACGACATTATCGTGTGCATGTATTTCCATGTTTAACTCATTTAGGGCATTTGCTCTCTTTGTAGATCGTACGCCATTTTATAATTTATTGACTTTTCCGATGACCTGTGACCTTCCATGCTTTAAAAAAATATGAAGCTTCGGAGAATGTGTTGGTCGATCATTTGAGCATATGCGAAATCTTAGCGGCATGTTCAGATAATAATTTCCCGGGCTGTCGCATAGAGTAAGAGCACGTAGGACCTTCCTTTCCTTCCCTCTGAATTAAACGTACTTCAACACCGAAAACATAATTATGTTCTTTTAAAAATTTTGCCTGTAACATATTTCACCAATTTCTAATTTCACTTTGTTAATATTCACTGATAGTTTCCACATACAAGTTTTATTATTGATCTGATCTGCAGAAAATAACTGCAACAGTAGAAAGACTAAAATCTCATAATTTATCGCTAATTCTCAGGTGATACTCAATTAGATTAGAATGAACAACGTGAGGTAGATGAAATATTTTGCGTAATATTGAGTGGATTAAGGTTATATTGTAGCGGTTTAATCTCTTCTTTATCTCGTTAGTACTCTTACCTTAGAGTATACACCAGGTTATCTTCACAGCTATCTATTCATCCAATTTCATTGGAATGACTTTCATGCGGATGGAAATATTTGTGGGAGAAGTAATAAATTTCAGATATTTCACTAATACAATTAACTCTACATATAGAGTTAATTTAATCAGTGAAGTAGCTCAAATTTATTGCTTCTTTCACAAGTTTTTCTATCCATATGAAAGTCATTCTAAAATAGGCTTCGGCGTTTACAATGCATAAAATATAATTATATGCATAACGCGAGACACTTTCCTTTCGCCGATGGAGTTCACATCCACTTGTTACTCACTTGTTACTTGTTACTCTGTTTTTTTTCGAAAATGTTACGGTTTGGTTGAATATTTTTTCTTATGATTTAAATGTATACATTTATAATTAACAGAACATTATTGCATTTTTGCTCGTGCTTATATTTTTTACTGTCTATAGTTTTATAGCATAAAGCGAAGAACAGAATTTATCTTATGGAAGAGAGATACAAACTCTGTTCTTCTGCTTATTTTACGATCCTGTTCTACAAAATTCCACCTGATAAAGTTAAATTTATCCGTATTTAGCGAATAATGTAGGAAAAGTACCAACTTTTCGGAAAAAAACTGGAACGGTTTCACCAACTGGCCATTAAAAATCATACAATGGTCCTCGACGCAAGAGTGACTTTGGTTTCCTCTGGCATTTATTGAATAACGCACTTAAATAACTAAGGCAAATAAATTCCTCGAAAAATGCAGGGACTACAACAAAGTCACTTACCCTTCGAAAACAACCACGCTTACGGGCTTTTAGCCAAGGGAAACGCGCAAGCATGTCGATTAAAATGGCATAGGCTTTTTCAAATGTTTAGGCGTAAAAAAAATTAAACTGTCATGCGGTACAATGGTTTGTATATCCAGTTCTATTAATTTATTTCCCTTCTTTCAGTCACCAATTATACTGCTCCAGGCTGATTATCATTTCCAATATCCTTCGATTGGGGATAGCAAATTGCACAAAATACCTGCTCAAAAACAATTCCACACGGCCTGAAATGTCAGTCCATTTCAACGTTCCCTCGCCGCTATGGCGATCCTGAAGCCACCAACCCACTCACCCCACCCATTAGCACAGAGTCCCCTGCGCAGTTAGTCCTCTGTGCCCCCCCCCCCCCCCCCCCTCTCTGGCACCTGGTTACCATGGCAACGAGGCGTTCATTCCGTCTGAAGGCAGTGGCAAACTGATTTCCCTGACTCGCAGCGACTCCTTGATCCAGCTTACAGAAATGTTCAAATTTAGGACAAACGGCTTACTTGGTGCACCATTGGAAAACGCATTGGTCAAAGATTGGCTTGCTCATTCACTGCGATTCAATAACCCACGGTTACTCTCAAGGATTTGAGAAATTGCTGTCTTTCCCTTGCCCATCATTCACTTTTATGAATAAACAAAGTAAAATAATTCCGCGGAAAAACTGTCGTACCATACGAACGTAGCTATAAGTCAATACTTAAACTTAGATGGTTAACGAATTTAAAACTTCGAAAATGAAATGCGGATAATGGGAGGCAAACTCAAAGCCAGAACACATTTCTCTTAACTTAATACTACCACCAAATGACAAATTTATGGGGGTGGGATTTACGGATCTTCTGTTTGAAGGAGAATTCAGAGAAACTTCTTAATGTTCATTCGTCAATTTTTCTATTTAGTGAGTATTCCGCTACATAACCAGCGAGCGAATAAGTTCAAGAATGCAATGAAAGCAGGAATATTATACAAACCAAGTAACTTTGATGGTTTGTCATTGATCTTCTTAGCCAGCACATCCGACCTACAAACGTCCATGGAAGTGTTGGGTCTTCAGATAACTTGCAAAAACTAAGTTCAGATTATCGAAAAATCAAATCCGCGGTAGGATAAGAATACGCTTGCTCCCCTTGACTTGCATACCACACACAAACACTCACACATACGTCCCGGTTTCACTTATTAATCACCATTCACCATTCACTTATTAATCACCATCGGGAAAGTATATACTTAGTGGAATTTCACAGAAAGCTCTTTACTGCCGGGCACGTCTGATCATGCTAACGTTCAAATTCGAAATCCTAAGCAATCTTCCTTGCATATTTCTTGGAAGTCCTTCCGGAATCTACATATTATTCATCTACATATACATAATACCCTCCAAGCCACGATAAAGGTGTGTGACAGGAGTCGACACTCGACTTCGAAGATAAGGAGAGTCTTGGCTGAAGGTAAAGCTTTTCTAAACTAACCTCCCAAAGAATGTGCGTCATTTCCAATAGTTCCTCTAAGCCTTCCTAAGATATGTTTAACAATAAGGAGAATTTAGTGGTTTAACCCTGTATAAAACGTCAAAACGGAAATCAATGTCCTTTATACACTCTATAGAGTGTTCTTGGGTTTAACAGTTTGTCACCACTGTACGTACCTCCGAAACGATTTGACGCAAACATTTTTACAGTTATTGGGTTATTAAATACTCGATGGAGTGGCGCCATTATTCGTTTAAACAATGAGGAATAAAAGAACTTAAACCTCACTCACCTTGCAGGAAGGGCACTTGATGTGGACAACCGAAATGAGTAGCAGACAGAAGCACTATCACTCAACAAGTGAACACACGGTGGCATAGCAACGATAGGTTTGAGCGCCAAAAACTTTTTAACCAATCTCGAGAGAGACCAGGATTTCAAAATGGTCCAATCCCAACCTGCATTTTTTTTTTTGCTACTACACGATCACGAACGACACGATGGTATCCAGCTGAAGTTTCGGCAGAAGGCACAAAACGTCTCATTTTTCATCTCTCTGCTCATATTACCCCACGAAGAATGAGAAATCCTAGTCGAGAAAGCAGAGGATAGAAAATCATCGCAGTGTCATATTACGTCGAGATGTTTGGCATTGGGGGATTATCATGTGCCAAAGATTAGTCTGAAGGACAGAAGTGATAGTTTCACAGGATAGGAAAGCGAAAAGAAGGACATCACGAACAAATCACAATTCGTAAATACACAATACACTTATCACAATTTTTATGCCATGAATCCTCCTCCCAACGGTATTTACTGAAATGTAGTTGTAACAACAGTAATACCGAGATTGATAAGCAAGCATATAAATTAATATAATTTATTGCTACAATGTTGTATTTCATTTTTATTTTTTCGAAAGCGGGAAGATCAGAAATTTGTGCAACAAAAGTTTTCCCCTTTTATTTCTGTGGAAAGAATTCTTCAGCTCAAAAGCATGTGTGCTCAGGTACAACGCTAGCCAGGTGTCCGAAGCCTTGTGACCAAGCCACCGAAATAGTCATCTGGCATTGGTAATTCAGCGGTGAACCTAACCCTTATTATGCCGCTACTCTTACACTTGCATTCTTCTACTGTAACTTGTTCCTCATGTCTAATATTACATTCACGCTCCACCTCACCTGTGTTTACCACACTAAATATTTGTTATTTTTCTATGGATCGATGTAGATTTTGATGGCCACGATTCCATGAAGTAAGATACACCGACCTTTGATGAGATGTGAAGCAAAGTAAATTTGTTAAATAATAATCGCGGATCAAATTAAAATAAATGTTTTGTTTTTCCATGGTTGTCATGGGGGAAATAGTTTGTTGATAACGAGGATTCGAGGCATAACGATATTGAACACGAAAGAGAATGGTTGTATCATTGATTTGAATAAAAACTTAATCCAACAATTTGGTAGCAGAGCGTGGTTATAAGATACACGAGTGAAATTTCCAGGAGGTCAAGAAAAGTGACAAGGGAAAATGTCAGACTTTGGAGTTTCAAGAATCGAGCCTCTAACAAACAAGAATTATGGACTTTGGAGCATGAGATTGGTTGCAGTTCTTAAGGCGAAAGGATTGTATCAAGATATCATTTTCGGTGATGAACCAGAGAAGAATGGTGCTGATGCAGCGGCTGTGGCGAAGTGGGAAGCCTGGTCAAAGAAGAACGACGAGGTCAACATGCTGATCATTATGACACTTTCGGCGGAGCAGGCGTTAGCATGTCAAGGTATTTCCAATGCAAAAGAGTTGTGGCTTTTGTTAAAGAAACGTCATGACGGTGTTGAGAAACATAGAAAGACTCAGTTAATGATTGAATTGGCTAAATTAGAAAAATTAGAGAAAGAAAGCATTGACGGTTATTTAACTAGAGCTCAAACATTAGAGACTCAACTTAAGGAAATGGGTAATAATATTGAAGATTATGAATTAATTATGTACGTAATCGAGGGTCTACCAAAGAGTTTCAGTGAAGTTGCAACAGCGATTTCTTCCAATCCAACGGTGGATTTCGAATTCATGAGAGGAGCACTTTTGCGATATGAGGAGAAAAACAAGAAATCAACCAATGAAGGAGAGGTCAAGGCTTTTAAGGCGAAGGTGCAGACTAAGAAAAAATGTTTCTGTTGTGGCAAAATTGGACATTTTGCTCGTGATTGCTGGCACAAGGACAAGGAGAATTCAATTGAGACTAAAGAAAATTCAAAGGATTTTTACAAGAATAAGAGCAAATTCAAGGGAATTTTCAAAGGAGGCAAGAATCAACATGCATTTGAAGTGAGGGAGCATCACAAGATAAATGCAGAAAATGGAGTCACTTGGATGCTTGATTCGGCGTGCACATCTCACATGACTCATCAAGAGGAGTTATTGATTAATAAGAGGAAAGACAATGTGGAGATCGTGACGGCTGAAGCAGGCAGAAAGATTCACGCTGAATTTCGAGGAGAAATTGAAGGAACCAGCTATCTTGACGATGGTGAGGTAGCATTAACTATAAAAGACGTACTTTATGTTCCAGATTTAAACAGCAACTTGATGTCAGTTCCAAGTCTGGTCAAGATGGGCAAGAAAATAGTTATTGATGAAGATGGATTTGGAATTTATGACAAGAAAACAGGAGAATTAGTTGCACAGGGGATCTTTGAAGCAGATGCTTTTATGTTTCGAATGAACACGGACAGCGATGAACGAGAGCTGAAGAAAGAAGTTTGCTTTAGCACAAGCGAAATAAATAGTAATTTATGGCACCAGAGGCTTGGTCACATTAACAATAATTATCTTTCTAGATTGGCGAAAGAGAATCTTGTCAGAGGACTCGAAAATGTGTCGATCAAGGACGACAACTGCGAGGATTGCATTCAAGGGAAACTGACGAGAGCACCATTCAAAGAAGTCGAAATCGAAGGTGCACAGCAGATCTTGGAAAGACTGCACGCGGATTTGTGTGGTCCAATGCAACAAGAATCAATTGGAGGGAGTAGGTACATGCTGACTATTGTGGACGAGTACAGCAGAAGATATTTCGTCGATTTTTTGAAGAGTAAAAGTGAAACTGCCGATAAACTGATCGAGTTTATTGAGAGAAAAGAGAACGAGACAGGACAAAAGGTCAAGAATTTTCGCTCAGACAATGGTACGGAATTTACCAACGACACATTGCAAGAATATTTCAAGAAGAAAGGCATCAAGCACGAGAGAACGACGATCTATTCTCCACGGAGCAACGGAATTGCTGAGAGAGCCAATCGAACGTTGGTGGAAATGGCTCGAACGTTACTCATTGCAGCTGGATTAACACTGATGTTTTGGGCAGAAGCCGTGTGGACTGCGAGCTACTTGCATGATCTTTCACCTACGAAGAAGAGGGATCAAGTTCCACTTGAGATTTGGAAAAACAAGAAACCATCGGTCAGACATCTCAGAGTTTTTGGCTGCAAGGTCTTCTACAGAAATGAAGATGTTCAAAAAAAGAAGCTTGACGTGAGATCAAAGGAAGCTGTGTTCGTGGGATACTCGAAGAACAGGAGAGCCTACCGAGTATTTGACTTGAGTGACAGGAAGATTCACGAGAGTCGAGACGTAAAGTTCATTGAAGAAAAAATGTGTTTTCAGAAGAAGGAAGAAGACGTTGGTTATGACGAGACTAACTACGTTTTTATCCCAATTGAGAGGCAAGAGAATCGAGACGAACGACACGAGGAAGAAAACAATTCAGGAATTATCCATGACGTTGTTGAAGATTTTCAAGGACAATTCGACAGTGATGATGATTCATCTCATAAAAACCCGTTGGTAATTGTTCAAGCTGGAGAGAGAAGAAGAGGGAGAAAAAAAGGTGACACGAACGATGTCCTGAAACAGAGACACCAAGAAGAATTAAAAGGAATAGAAGATGAATTAAGACAACAGGGAGTAAGAAGGTCAACGAGAGAGAAGAAGGAGCCCGATTGCATTGTCAATATGGTGCAAGAAATCAATCCAAGGAACTACAAAGAAGCAATCGAGTCCAAGGACAAGATCAAATGGATTGAAGCAATGAACAAGGAATTGAAAAATATGAAAAATTATCAGACTTGGGAAATTGTTAACAAGCCAAAAGAGGTAAAATTAATTCAAAGCAAATGGGTTTTCAAGAAAAAGGGAACCAAAGATGCAGAAGTATACAAGGCAAGACTGGTAGCTGATGGTTCACGACAGCGAATGGGAGTGGATTACAAAAGCTCTTACAGTCCAGTGATGAAGCAAGAGTCATTGAAGACACTGTTGGCAATTGCAGCGAAGAAAAATTACAAAGTGGAGTTCATTGACGTCGAAGCAGCGTACTTGAACGCAGAATTGGATAGGCATGTGTACATGAATCCACCAAAAGGAGTAAACATTGAAGAAGGGAAGATATTTAGACTAAAGAAGAGTTTATATGGACTTCCAGAAGCAGGAAGATGTTGGTTTAAGAAATTATCTGGAATTTTGAAGGAATTGGGATTGAAACCATGTAAAGCAGATCCATGTGTATTTGTCGAAGAGTCAAAGAAGGGATTTTTGGCAATTGGATGCTACGTGGATGACTGTATAATTGTTGGTGACAGTCAAATGAAGATTGATCAACTGGTGGAAAAACTGAAAAAGCAATTGAAGATTAAGGTGTCAAAGGAGGATGAAGTGAAGTTCCTAGGAATAAAAATCAAAGAAGAAAAAGAAGGATTTATCATGGAACAATCAAGCTACATCGAAGAAGTTATTGAGAGATTCGGAATGGAGAATTGCAATGGAGTGAAGACACCAGCAGCAAGTGGAGTCAAACTTGACGATTACGAAGATTCGGAGAAAGCAAACAAGGATTTGTACCAAGAAATACTTGGATGTATTGGATATTTGGTGAGAGGGACGAGGCCGGACTTGGCATACACCTACAGCAAACTATCGCAGTACTCAAAAGATCCAAGGATGATTCATTACGAGGCGTTGAAGAGAGTTTTGAGATATTTGAAGGGGACCAAAGGGTATCGTTTGAAGATTGGCAGAGAAGTTGGAAGACTGGAGATTAGTTCAGATGCCAGTTGGTGTACCACTTTGGATTCGAAATCATTTGGCGGATATTCAGTGAAGATTGGAGACGCATTGATCAGTTGGAGAAGCGGAAAGCAGAAGATGGTAGCTTTATCAACTATGGAATCGGAGTTGGTGGCATTATGTGATGGAGTTTGTGAGGGCATCTGGTTGACAGAGTTGTTAGAAGAGCTGGGACAATTTGAAGTTGTTGAACGACCAATAAAAGTTCGAACTGACAGTCAATCAGCATTGAATTGGAATAACAATGAGAAGATCAACAAAGAAAACAAGCACATCAGAAGAATGTATCATTTTGTCAAGGATGAAATCAAAAATGGTGAGGTGGTTCTTCATCACGTGGGTTCAGCAGACTTGGAAACTGATGTTTTGACCAAGGACGTCAGCGAAGCATTAATGAAGAAGCACATTCCAAACTTGAGTTTAATTATTTAAAATTTGTCACGCGAAAGGAGGAATTTGAAGCAAAGTAAATTTGTTAAATAATAATCGCGGATCAAATTAAAATAAATGTTTTGTTTTTCCATGGTTGTCATGGGGGAAATAGTTTGTTGATAACGAGGATTCGAGGCATAACGATATTGAACACGAAAGAGAATGGTTGTATCATTGATTTGAATAAAAACTTAATCCAACAAGATGTTCTTCCCGCAGCTCCGTATACTTCCCACTCCTTATCTTCTTCTGCTCCCTATCCCCCCTCAACGAATACTCTCCCCCCCCCCCCTTTGCCAGGAAAGCATGAAAAAAGAACTATTGTTATATATTAAGATTTTACGCATATTATGTATCACATAAATCTATATATATTATATGTCAATTTAATTCATAATGCATGTCATGTATAATTACTATTAGAATATGAATCAGGAAATACATATCAAATTTATTGTGACCATGGAGAAAATTGATATTCATGAAAAACAGGGGTGCCCGCGAAAGGTGAATCATAGACGCACCTCGTCAGCATTCGGAGCCGTGATGAAGCCAGGAAGTTCAAAAGGGTGCAAGCGTCCTCCCCTTCGTTTTCCTATTTTTAGTTCAGAAAAGCGATATTGTCAACTGGGACCTACTAGTAGGGGATTCCAAGGTGGCACTTCATCGCATTGCTCTGCTTCGGACTTGGGTCAATACACCTGTTGATAGCGTTTCGAGAGTTCTTTGGGAGACGGAGACCAGTCACCTGAGAAATGCAGGCGTGTACGTCAATGACGGAGTCTGCTGGGTCATTCCACAGTTATTTTGTGGGATCGGGTAGAATTCGTCTATTTGCGAGATGAAGTTCGACACTGGGAGGAGAATATGTAATATAGGTACATAATTTCGGGGTCCGGAAATGGCATCACAGAGCCCAAGATGAAGGGTTACCACCCGGATTCCCATCATCCTCTGGATGAATTTTATAGATGGATACTTATATCCCTCTCTATTTCACCCTGAAGACGATTATATCATACATTTTCATTAATCTTCATCATGTCATCATCGGTCAACGATCCTAGGATTGGTATGACGCAGCCCTCCACTCGATTCTTCTATCGGCCGGGTTGGCCGATAGAAGTATCCTATTCCTATTAACGCAATTCATCTCTTTCACATCCTTCACGACCTGCTTTATATATCACATACGAGGGCTTCCTTTGGCGTTCTTCCCGTTCCCTTTTCCCTTGACGATTGTCTTCATCAGATCGTCGTATTAAAATATGACCTTAACAGAACTATTCTAACCCTTCCAGTTTTAATTTCCTAGTTTAACATCGGTTATATATCTATATCTATATCTACGACATACCCTGCAAGCCACCTCGAGGGTGTGTGGCAGGAGGTGCATCCACACCAGGAACAATGACACAACAAACAAAAATGAACACTACAAAACAAACACTACACCTTTAAAAGTAATTGGGGAAAAAAAGAAGAAAAACTACTAAATCCCAATCATGCAGGACACACCCATGAATACCATGCACGCCTTGAAACCCGACACCAATTTCAGGTTTTGGCCTCTTTTCTCTTGCTGAACACCATTATCTTAGTCTTCTTCTTATTGGTCTTCAGCTGATATCTGGCCATTGTCCTTTCCATGGTTATTAGAATCTTATTCAGATCCCTCTCTATTGTAAGAAGTCATTTCAGGCGTGACTTTGTGGAAGTTTGTGATATTCATAATGAAATACAATAGTAATTCTCCACACTTAATTTTTAATAATAACCGACCTGGGTTTCGGCAGACCTAGAAAATGTCATTGAGTTGCCGAAACCCGGGTCGGTTATTATTAAAAATTAAGTGTGGAGTATTACTATTATATTTCATAATGAATATTTCATTATGAATCCCTCTCTATTTCTGCTACGAGTGCAAGCTGTTCACCTTGCCCCTCGGAGTAGCCCAAAGTGAGGGGACAAGTGAGGTCACCCCTGCACTAAATAATTTGTACACCCTAGGAGTCGTCCCACCATCTCGAAAGGTTTCACGGATATGGTAACAGTCAAATCTACCGAATCGATCAAAATTACTTCGAGACCTTGTGGTTAATTCATACCTACTGCTTCTAAATTGGAGCTGATCATTGGAGATCGGCTTCACCGCAAATTAATATTAACCAAATTTTCTTTACCTCCATTGGGAATTAACAGTGGGCAGGAGGAACGGGGAAGGCTAGAGATTTTTAGTATATTATTTTTCTCTTGCTACGCAATGAAGGAAACACATTAGGGCCTAAATAATTCCTTCAAGAATGAATCAAATTGAAATTGATTTCGTTCTCACCACACGCAAACCAAAAATATTTACTTGGGCACCTTTGGATATTTGCATATCGTATGGTGATATTCAGTTTCCTGCTTATGGAGGCATCTTGCTCTGTTTCCAACATTAGCTGTCATCATCATCATCGGTCAACAATCCTAGGATTTGTTTGACGCAGCCCTCCACTCGATTCTTCTACCGGCCAACCTCTTCATATTAACGTAATTTCTCTCTTTCACGTCCTTCACGACCTGTTCTATATAACTCATACGAGGCCTGACATTTCTATTCTTCCCGTTTACTTTTCCTTCGACGATTGTCCTCATCAGGCCATCGTGTCTTAAGATATGGCCGATTAGGTTGTCCCTTCTTCTTTTTAGAGTTTTCAGCAGACTTCTCTTTTCTCCTACTCTTCTTAGGACTTCCTCGTTACTTACTCGGTAAACCGGGAATTTTCGCCGGGAATCACGGATTTTCGGAAACCGTGTTGGTTATTTAATAACAAATTTTCTCTATCCAAGTGTCCCATAATCGAACTAACCATTATATGTTCCATTATCTTACACGATATCGATGTTAGTGAGATAGGTCTGTAGTTGCTAGGATCTTCTCTATCGCCGGATTTGAGTAAAGGTGTAATATTAGCTATTTTCCAGTCCTTGGGAACCATGTGCTCAGACAACGAATTACGAAATATTATTTCTAAGTAAGGTGATATTTCTGATGCTAGTGTTTATAAACGCGTGCCGGAATTTGATCAGGGCCGGGGGATTTATTAGTGTTTATGTTTTTTAGTTGTTGCTCTATACCGCGAGGCTCAATAGCGATTTCACACATCGGATGTTTGAAATGTTTATTTAGTGGTTCAATTGGATCTAATGTGCTGGTAGTGAAAACGCTTTGGAAATTTGTGTTTAACTTATTAGCTTTTTCCAGAAAGAGGCAAAAAACATTCGCTCGTTCAGAAAAAATCCTAAGTAATACATACATTAATGAATGGATCAAGCAAAGAACTAAAGTGAATCCATCTATTCGCTTCTCTGCCTCACTCTCCTACGAAATCTTATGATGACCATTTGGCTCCAGTTAGAGTCGAAGATTCCCAAAAATGTTGAAACTCTTGTCATATTGTGGCGCAGTTCGCGAGATACGCGATGTTCAAAGTTCCCGTTCAGCTTTCCACACAACTGGCAATTTCAAAGAGGTCATTAACGAAGAAAGCCAATATTTTGATATAGTTATTCCGTTTTATGAATCGTTCTCTCCGAAGCTACGTCTCAGTTCTATTCATGAAATTAGCTTGTTGGCAAAATTGAAGCATTTTAGCGATTTTACTGCTTCTGCAACCATCCATCTACTCGTCTCAAGTTTCCATCGGCCAACTGGAAAAATCAGTTTCAAGCAACAACGTCCGTTGGCTAAGCAGTGACTGCCCAATTATGTCGCCAAGGCAACGCCATTGACAAGCTTCCTAGTAACTAGCAGTTTGTCCATTCCAATAAAAGGCATGATATTTCGATATTTAGCCAGCTTTAAATTGTGAATTTGGAGCAGATTAATGAATGGAAAAATAAAATCTATTTTTGTTCTTCCGGCTCTATCAGACGCAAATGATGCCATAAGTGGTGACTCTAATATGCCATGCACCTACTTTCAGGAATTTCCAGACGCTTAAAATTTCCAGAGAATGTGTGCGCGTTGATGACTCAATGGCACGCACGCTTCGTCACAATCCAGCGTCTTTGCGTGACTGCCTAAACTGCAGCTAGACTTGCACTTTCGCTGGCTGCGACCCCTTCTGAATATAGCTCTCCCTCCCCACCCTCTCCCAGGGTTGCTGCGCGTGAGAGACGCCTCCTGTAAACGCACACCACCCTCCGACTGAGAAGAAAGATACGCCATCCCTGTTGTGTGCCCACTGTTAGGTACCCTCTCTTTCTTATCGGTGGGAGATTTCTATGAGTAATATTTGCCATGAGGATTCATAGTATTTATAGAGAAACCGGGTAGTTGATCATCTCATAATAACTGTTGTGGATATCTTTTGAAATACCTCCTTTTTGTAACTAATCCGCAGTCTATACTAGTGGCCAGGTCTTTCCTCAAGATGTGCATTTTATATTATTGTATTTTACGACCAGACAGCGTTATAGTCTAGCGGGTAGAACGTTTGGTTTTTGATCGAAGGCCCCAAGTTCGTATCCCGGAGAGGACTCTGAACACTTCCGGCTAAACATAAGCTGTATGAATTTTTGAGAGACATCTTTCTGGGAAACCGTTCGGTATATGCCTCCTCTACATGTGTGAACTTCACTCCCCGTCGGCTTAGTACTTGGTGAGAATTATCCTCACCGACCAGGCCGACAGTCGTGTTGAATGGTTATTTTACGACCATTTGATTCCCCCCTACGATAAACTTAATATTTCACGAAACACCCATTCTCATAGCGGGAGTCAAACGCAATTGTAGAGACACAAGGAGACATTCTAGGTTGACCGACGAAGCGCCGCGAATATCACATGACCTGTGAACCCCCAAAGCGAAGGTAAGTGTATATTACCACTATGGAGTGAGCTATTAGCATTGCTTACCATTACTTATTAGCATTACCTTTTTATGATATTAATTCAGGGGCTTAAATATAGAGCTCTACTATGCGCGCTTGCGCAGTCGCAATTTTAACTACGCATAAAAGAGAGAAAACGTGACTGCAGTTCTTAAAATTTTCTCTGGCCCTTCAGGTCACCAATACCAATCGTTCGAGCGAGAGTCGTTTACTGTAAACAGTTGCGATAGCGACAAGGATGGTGACAACGGGGAAGGCTACATGACCCAGCCTTAGAACCCCGACCCAGGTGAAAATAAAATCCATGAAATGCACGCAAATTTTTGTCTGTACACAAAACTTACTTTAAGTGTGAACTAATACTTAAAAAAGTACTTATGCTAGTTTTTGGCACCTTCGCATATATACTCTTGCAAACTGATATGGATATAATGCGTCATCTCCAATATTTTTGCATCCTTACGAGCCTCAAAGGTCTCCATTCCTCCACTGAGTCATCATTAAGAATTATTGGGCAATCTACCAATTTTGTCGCTTAGTCTCATCTCCCGAGAATTATTCTCGTTCCGAGAACGCAACATTTTGAGGAAAAGACAGGGACGAGTGCATGATGAGACCGTGATAATTTGTTTTACTGGCACAGGAAATAAACACCCTGCTCGCATGGATGTTTCTTCCCTAAAAAACGCATCGTCCCATCGCATCCGCATTATCCACCAATTGCTATTTTAATCTCTCAATGATGTATTCACATTACTATCAGGCCCGTAATAAATAATCTTCCTTTGGGGGTGTTCAACCCATACCCCCAAGTTGAACAAACGCTCCGCAGAATACCTAGTATGTATATTTATTTTAAGGCCAAGGGAGGAGGATCAGGGGTCCCTAGCAAACCCCCTCACCTACTCTCCCCCAGCTGACTGATGCAGCTGTTATATCGGGATTGAGAAGTACCCTGCATTTAGCTTGAAGTAAAGAGGTGTGAATATAAAGCAAGTTGATAATTTAATCCCGTAGTTTCAGATAGATTGTTTCGCACGGTCGGTACACTATAACTTTAATATATTACATTCCCTAAAGCCACTTATTTGGTTCACAGACGAACTTTTTCTTCAAAATCTAGGTAACTATGGCATGATTTCTTAACATGGTTCTACGCTGTATTTGCAACGCTTGGGGAAGGATTATTCGGCGAAAACTTTACCCATATTTATTGGCTCTCATTCGGAAGTACGAACCTAAATAATTAAATTTCTCGGAATACTAGATTGTTTTACAAATGCGATACCATGTGCAACTTTAACAGTTTCTGTTATTTTTTCGCACAGTACTTGAGAAGCGCTTCTATCGGTAATCAAGAGAAACTGTGCGCATTATATAAATGACTCATCTTAAGACAACATGTACATAATTCTCGCAGAGAGAAGGATGCAAACATCCCTCTCACGCTTAGGTAATGATCACGTTATTTGGAAATCGCATCAAAAGGGCGGTTAGAAGAGTATTCTTCCCTCACGTTTGAGTCCGGGAGTGGTGCAATTTGCCCCCGCACTGAATTATAGGTTGAGGGTCAATATTGTGATTGGGACAACCCTACATCCACTAATCGCGCTTTATAACTCATCTTGGCTCAGATCTGTAACTTCTGGCGATATGTGGAAATCGATGTATGAGTAATGCCGGACCCTTCTATTGAGATCCACGTTTCCCTAATCGTATATTCTGCAAGCCTTCCTTTCTCCGGCCCTTCAACATGTGTTTGCATCAACACCCGACACTCAGGGCCTAGTTCAACCCCTTACTGGTTTTGTGGAATCCGAAAAAACTACCTTGCAACTCCACAAATCAACAACGCAACAAAAATCGAGTAAGAATCCTGACACCGGGCAATACCCCGAGTTCAACCTTGCCATACTAATAAACTGCACGACATGTCAGATTCTCAGTTCTGAAAAAGGTCATTCAGCGATTAAAACATTCACAGAGGTATTCGTGAAGTCAGGGTTCATCTTAAAGGTGCCACCCATTGCAATGCGCTATGAACAGTTCGAAGAGATCGTTGCTAAATTCCAACGAGTGCTCATAAAATATCAGGATCTTATCAAGATCCAAACCAGGATCTTATGTCCATTACATGGTAGATTGCTCAGCTTTGGAATTTGTGTCATAAATATTGGGGTAGGTCAAAAGATAAGATTGCAATTATTTTTTATATAGTTTTATGGAACAGGTTGTGTTCCTCTCAAAGTGTAAAAGGTCAGTGTCTACAATTACCTCTCTAATTAAACAAGGAAGATCCCTTCTGTGAATTTCTTTCGTGACACCTTACAATTTAATGGGGAGGAATAGAATTCCGACATAAACTTATCACTCAAGATAAATAACTGCTTAAAAGTGTTGGAATGATAGCTACATTTTTTCTCATTGGATATCAAGTATTCCACCTTTCCAAAGTGTTTGGCTTTTGAATACACAACCCGCCTCACATATGATCAGGATCTACGCACACCAGAGTTTAATAAAAAGCTACACAGATGATCCACAAAATAGTCTCTTTCTGATTGGGTTATTGGCACACCCGAAAACACTGAGTCTATTCTGAAATACTTGTATATACTTGTATGCTCTCCCTACGTCGCGTCTAAGGAAATGTGAGGAAATTTACGCAAGAGGATTCGTTGGGTACCTACTACAAGACTGGAAGTTTGTTCACATGGTCGACGATTCCTTATGCTGATTGGGATGCAAACGATCTTCCATATGATTCCGAAGAAAGAGAGTTGATCACTGGTGATTCAAGGTGAAATGTTAGCCATTGAAGTCGAGCCGCCGTTCATCGATCCGCTGAAAACTACGTCTGACTGGTGTGACCTTTTGAGAGAATGCGTTGCTACGTACTGCGCACTCCATGGCTTTATTTATGTTTGCGTTATTGTTGGGCAAGCCAACATTATTGGTCTACTATGATTGGTCGCCTGTTTTTCCACAAAACAGAAGCAATTGGAAGCAATTATATCAGACACAGTTCAAAGGGATAATATACTTAGAAGAATGGCAGATCCATGGGGCGGCGGTGATAATGGTACGTTTTGGTGAATAGCGAAGTTTTTTGGATTATTTAATTGTCAAAATTCTATTCGCTGTAAATTGCTCATACATTTTTCATAGACTTTTACCATCCATTCATACGTCAAGAAGAGGCACCTAAACACCGGGAGTTGAGGGATTGAATTGCTACCTTCCCGATCTACCAAAGCTCTACATGTCGGAATATTTAATGCAAAAATGGGTAAATGTTTCAGAGAGGACCGCTTTTACTATTTTTTCCCTCAAAGAATAAGTCCACTTCGCGTTCTGGATGGGAAATTGTGTTAAGTTGCGAATGCTTAGTTTTATCTACACCCACTTAGTACACCTAGGATAAATAAATCTACTAAAAGTGGATCACACCCGTGTGCCTTGAGGACAATGATCCCTTGAGTATGGAATGAGTTTTAAATGGTTTTGTTTGATGAGAAACTCTTGGCACTCACGTAGCCCGTCGATTGGAAGCTATTTGATTAAATTGTCTTACTGGTCGCCGACAGCTAAATTTTATTAATCCACACATATAATAAAATAAATGCCATATTAATATTAGTAATTAGACTCCCTTCACGACTCTTTGGGCAAGTAATGATTACGGATCATGTTGAAGCATCTCAAGAAATTAAAAAGGAACAGCCTACGGGACTGGGTTAGGGAGGCAGCCGTAGTTTGGAACAGCCGTAGCCCGCAAACGCCGGAGGAGCATGGTTGCTGGCTGGCAGTGTGGGTTTGGATTTACGATTTTGCGGATGGGGTGTTCATGATAAATTTTACGAGTGTAACATAAGTAACCTCCGCAATGTATCCTACTGAGAATGACGGTAATCGAGATGGAAATCTTAGTCTTGTCTAAAGTGTGCATGCCATGATATGCGTTTAGCGGTTTAACTTTTGGAGAATGTGCTTCGTAAATGTTGTAGAAAAGCATCCGCGTATTGTTATTCGCTGTATATCGGTGGCAAATACTTGTACCTGAAATATTAGTATGGGGTTGATTCACCAAAGTAAGGTACATAGTTTCGTAAATGAGACCGAAATCATTTTTGTCCGTTTTCTCTTGTTTCAGAGTTATCCATCAACTCAAAGGGTCACTCCACAATGGTCGAGCAACATCAGACAGAGCAAGGATCAGTCAACGATTTAGTATTTGAAGATGAAAAACACCACAGTAGAACCCTTCAAGCCCTTAACATGATGAGAAAAAATAGGCATTTCTGTGATGTAATCCTACACGTGAGTACAACTATTGGTGATGCCATGCTATTTTTAAACGCAATGTTACGGTGACCGTTATAAAGTATTTAGTTTCGTTTTAGTACATTGTATTAACGACCCCTAAAATATATGAGCCGAGAAATGATTATGAATTATTGTTTTTTTGTTAGGTGGGAAGTACTGAAATACATTCCCATAGAGCTGTATTGGCCAGTGTCAGCCCGTACTTGTTTGAATTGTTTTCTGCTGACGATGAATCAAAAGGAAGTGTCCGAGAAAATGTCATCACGTATAAATTGAATGGAATATTCGATAAGAATGCCTTTGAAAAACTCATCGATTATGCATATACTGCCAGGTGAGTCACATTTAATTCATGTATCAATTTAGGTTATTGATGCCTATTCAACCTCAATTCAAGTGATATTTAAGTAGCTGGCTCCATGGAAGTGCTAATGCGCGTATTGATTTAAATTTTAAAGTCACCGGCTAGTCTGCTATTGTTGGTGAACTTGTGTTTTGAGAATTGGCTTTGTCTTGTGCAGTATTCTAGTGGTACATTTTTTCCTCGTGGAAGAAAATATTATTCCAGGTGTTGTGTGTCAATTTTCATTATCAGGTTAGAGGTGCCGGATCATCAAGTCAAGAATGTTTATTTGGCTGCGCGACAACTTAAAATGGATATGGTCGTTCAGGAATGCAGTCAGCATCTCATCCGTGCGCTTGACATAAGGAACTGTATTGAAATACGTTCCTTGCCCGGAATCAGCCGGAACCACAACTTGGTGTCAAAAGTGGACGCCTTTATTGCTAAAGAGGTAAATTACCAGTAGCATGAAAATGACCTTTTAAAACCGGCAGATTGTTAAAACCATTTTTGTTCGCTCAGGCTAAGCATATTCCGATGCTGCATTCGTATATCCGGTCATGCAGACAATTTTTAAATCCACGTTCGTCGAGGAGACTTCTATGAACACATGCATGTAATTAGGGAGTAATTTGGTCATTTACTTGAATTTGTCATAAACCATTGGGTGCTAATTTTCATAACACTGAAAAATCAGCTGGTAAGTGGAGACCTTTGATCTTGGTTTCCAAGGTAATTTTTTTCGTGTGTTCCACAACACCCAGTAAATATTTTGTAAGATTTCTTTGAGAACTGTAGAGTTATAATAAAGGCTTCTTCATTTAATTGTCCCTAGTTGGTCTGCACTCATTAAGGAAACATTCCACTGCAACAATTCCAACCTTATCAATACTTAAGTTTCATCATCATGATTAGTCATCAATCCCCAGATTGGTTTGGTGCAGCTCTCCGCTGAGTTCTTCTGTTTGCTAATCTCTTCATATTTACGTATTTATTCTCTTTCACATCCTTCATCACTTGTTTCATGTATCTCATACGAGGCCTTCCTTTGCCGCCCTTCCCATCCACTTCAACGATTGTATTCATCAGGCAATCATGCCTCATGGTGTGGCTGATTAAGCTGTCCCATCTTCTTCTTAGGGTTCATAGTAGGACACTCCAATTCCTTTCAGAGTTCCAATCATTGAATTCCAATCATCATTGTCAAAAGCCTTCTCCATGCAATCCACAAATGCATTTAAAGACAGTTTGTTCTTCTCCATTCTCTTCTCTACGAGCAGCCTAAGGGCCATTATTGCTTTTATTGTGCCCTTACTTTTCCTGAATCCTTAACTCCTTGCTTAAGTTAATGATTCATAAACCCTCCTATTTTTTATATCAACTGTATTCAAAGCATGGTTCTTCAGGTTTAACCTGAGCAGCAAAAAAAGCAATCTGCTCAATTAAAAGTGTGACGTTAGTAGTTGAATGAGTTCCAATTAAATTTCGATGATCAAATTTTAAGATACTGTTGGCTGTGCCACTGCCTATTGTGCCATAAGGCTAACAATGATTATGTAAATCATTGTTAGTCTTATGGCAAAAAGTGATTGTTAGGATTGGGTGTTGCAGTAATCTAACTCAAGTAATGCTAAATGGCTTCACTTATTAAAGCTTATAAGATTTCTTATTTATTCAGTATGGCATAATAAATAAATTCCTTGTTGCTTTCTTTACAGTTTTCTCAAATTTACAAATCTCCTGTAATCTCTACTCTGCCTTGTGCTCGTATTGAAGTTCTCCATCAAACAAGGGAGGAGATGTCATTGGTAGCCAGTGACTCCCTTTGCCGACTTGTTTTGGATTGGGTACGGCAACACTGGGAAGATGAGGAACCTCCAGCTCGAATGGAAGCTCTTACAGATAAGGTATCAACACCCTCATTCTCGTTGATACACTCCATTTCTTATGCCCATTATGTACCCATTAATAAGTGTCCATTATGTAATTTGTTTTCTCCTCGTTCCAGACACATTTACTGTATTTAGCAATGGATAATTCATTGCAAGACTGTTGTGAATTACCGACTGGTGATGTGAGTGACACAGAATTGGTACAAGATTACAAGAAACTATCCATCAAGAGGAAATCTCAGATCAACTCCAAGGTAAGGTGATCATGAGTACATATTTATTGGAATTTCATTTTGAGGTGCATGCAGAGTTTTAATTGAATTTGTCAGTTCTGTGGGATTTTATTTTCTGGTGGTTCAGGGTGTGTTATGCTGTAATTGAAGCTGGGTTAACTATGTTGATTCTGTTAAGAACTAGCAAACTGAAAAGCACTTGGGGGGCTGGAAAAGTACTTTCAGGTATACTATGGACATGTGTTAATATCAAATGCGTACCTTGTACATTTTCTAGTGGATTTTCATTACAAATGGTTAAAATATCTTCAAAAGCATTTGTTTGCCCTTTTCTCTGTTCAACTGATTTATGTCCCATTGAAATGGTACCATACTGTAGTTGATGTTAAGTTTCTCCTGGAACATATTCCAAGCATCAGTTTTGAGCACTGAAGTCAGCATCTTCAGGTGATCTGATTTGGCAATGCTGATATCATCAGGTTTTCTGACCTCTTGCAGCAGGTGTCGTAAGACTGGGTTGCAAAATTGTTGTCCATGGATCAACATGGAAAAAAAACAAAGCTTGAACACCATCACACTATGAACTATGGCAGTCATCATAGGGAACCATGATGTAGTAGTTCTTGTTAATTAAATCCCAGTTAATGAGATATGTTTTCCTAATTGAATATCAATGTTTATTTTAGAGCCGCCGAAAAGGACCTCTACAGCCTGCCAAACCTCGAGTTATTATATATTCCAGAGAGATAAGTGGAGAAGAAAGAGTAGAGGCACCATTAGAAGCAGAATGGAAGCTGATTGCATCAGTTAAAGTGCATGGTAGATATGGATTCAGTTTGAAATAAGTCGACAATGTGTCCTTTTGTTTTCAGTGAGTGATAGCAGGAAATTTTTATGATATTTCAGAACACAGCTTTCTTGCCCTTGCCACTGTCGACGGTTTCCTCACCACCATGTCTGTATTACTTCGGCTGAATCAGCCCTCGAGTCCATCACCCACGTCAGCCTTGGACTCTTCTCCTGCCACAATCATGGAGGAAGAAGGGGAGGAGGAAGAGGAGGAGGGAGGGGAAGAGGGTGTGGAGTTGACATCCAACGTAAATGGCATGACTGATGGAGAAGAGTCGCGAAGTGCAGAATCATGCCGAGAGGGAGGGGATGAGGAGGAGGAAGGCGAGGGTCGGAAGCAGAGGAGGAGAAAGAGGAAGACTGCAAGTGATAGGAATGGGGAGAGTGTGGACGGAGGACCTGGCCAATTGCCAGATCTGTATTGTGCTCTCCCTCACATGGCCTCGGTGAAATGTGCTGTGGGATGCGCAAGTCTCTGTGGTTCCCTCCTCGTTTGTGGTAAGAGCTATTATAGAGCTATTATTCTTGCATGTTTCATTTCATTAACTTGGGCACTATGTAGTTTCTTCTATCTTTCATTCCATTATGCAATGGTGCAATGAGTTATAATTTGATGCATGGATCTGACTTTAATTTATTTCTTGAATCATGGGTTCATAAAGAATTTGAATTACCTTCTCAAGTATGGATTCGGTGTTAATCGTCGAACCATTTGGCAGGGTTGAAGGCTTTGTAAAGCTCATTTTGAAATTAGTTTGAAGCTTGGTTACTCTTTAATGCCAGAAGTAGTCATGTCAGGTTGTTCTCTTGAATTCAGTCATTGACAAATGGCTAGAAGAAAAAGCCAACAAGTTCATGGGTGAGGACCGGTAGGAGTAAGTAAGGAGGGTAGTAAGGTCGTTGCTTAGTCAGGTCAGTAAGGAGGGTAAAGAGGCCAGTAAGAGTAAGAAAGGAGGGAGAACCATTATTAAAATGGATGAGGAAATCAGTATTATGGAGTCTTAGGATTTAGGATGTTTTGATGATTCTGTCAACTTTGAGAAGGCACAAGTGTGGATATGGAAAAAAAACTAGTACTCTTGTCGTAACGTTTTAGTAGTTACTGCAAGTTGAGTTAGCTTGGATAGGTACATTGCTTTTTTGAAACTTGTACATGACCAAGATAGTATAGCTCGAGATGGTCTGTGGAGACTGTTAAGGCTTGGTTACACGATACATTAACATGTACTAGTTCCAGTACATTTGCATCAGTGGTTTCATATACGTTTGCATGAACGGATTCATGTGCGTTTGCATGAACGAATGGATGAATTAGTGGTTACACGGTGCATGGAACCGTACTTGCATTCGCACAATTTTCTGGGCACAATTGCAGTTGTTGATGTTTTCATCTTTACTAAGCGCAACATTCAAATAGTCAAAGACTACAATTCATGATTACCGCTGTGTAACAGACCAATCTTTCTCAAATTGACCTTTCCATTTTCAGCTGTATTTTTCCGTGGGGACACCTAGTGGTATAAAACGTAGGCTAGATATTCACATTCAGTTTTTCGGTAGTTGGATGTGGGATTGTGTTTGCATGCGGCTTGGATTTTTATATTAATATTTTGACATCTGCTTCATTTGGACTTTGATTTACTATATGACCTCTGCACCTCCTGGAATACCCCGTCGGACCCTTAATTGACCTCTAGCCTTTGATGGACATTTATATCCAGTTTTCGGCCTTGGCACCTCTTGGCCAACCCGAACAGAGCATTGTTGACCTACAGTTTAATTCTGATTTTTGCCTGTCTGGACACTGAGATGGATTCTGGCGAAGCGAATTAAGCTGCTGCTGTCACAATTATATGTATTATGATTTCATAATTTCTGCCTTGCAGCACACATCTCCTCCGCTACCTCTTGCATGACAATTGCCTTCCTCCCCTTGTTTTTGTACAAGATATTCCGGGGGTCGAACAAATACGGCCCCTCGCTAATGTGAAAAATTAGCCTATCTACCTGCCCCCTTGTTCAAGTTCATTGCCAGTGCTGAAATCGGATAGTCCAGATGGTGCAAAGGTCGATTACAGGAGAAAAATGTCCAAAGAAGACGATAGGTCAAAAATGGTTTCCTGAGGATTTTCCAGGAGGTGCAAATGGTAAAGTGTAGAGGCAAAGGTCAAAAAAAATATGAAAAGGCAGTCATACAAGCGATCCAAATTCTACTAAAAGTAAACAAACAGTGCGTCATTTCCGTGTTCTGCCACCAGATGTCCCTGAATCACAAAAATGTACGAATGCATGAACCAAATTAGAACATGTTCTATTTTCTGTTCATGCATTCATTCATTTGTACCTTTTGTTGTGGTTACTCGGTGAATTTTGGCGTTCATTCTGGCGTCCATGGATCTCCACATTAACTTGTACATGGTGTGTAACCGGGCCTTTAGACATCTGTAGAGACTGAAGTTAGGTAGTACTGTTTTGGCATCACCAGTGCTTCTCAGCACCTACAAGGAGGAAATGGTTAGAAAACCCTTGGAGAGGCTTGATATTGATATTATAGAAGAGCTTGATAAATCAGTCAGTCTAGCAAGGGACTGCAGTTGTTTATAGATGCATCACAGATACATTGTAAGACATATGGGTTGAGGATTATCATAAAAAATGAGATGAAAAAAATGAGAAAAAGAAGTTCCTTCAGAAATATTATCCTTAAAAGTGGAAGGCCATTGATGTGGTCGGTGGATTGATTTATGAACCTAGATGCATTTTGGACTAGAAGTGGTACAGTTGTAAATTTTGAATGAGAATTGCCCCTGCAAGGGAGATTTATCTGTGGGGAGGACTGGCAATAAGAAAATTGAGCAAATACATAAAGAATAGGTTAGTTGAATGCTTGATTTGGAGCTTGGTACTACATGCTTTGGAGATATGGATCCTGGTGAAACAGGATTAGAATAGATTTAAGCGTATTAGATAAGGATGGAGAAAGTTTGATGGAAAGGAAGGTGAATGAGGAATTACTTGCGATGGTGAAGGAAGGAAGATTCCTGTGGGTATTAGAAGTCGGCCTAGGTGTTGAATTGAGCAGTCGAGGTGATGGAATCTCACCTCACATTGAAGGTAATTGGTTTTTGGAGGCCACTGAAGAAGGAAGAATGCCATATTAGGGAGAAGAAGAGGATGGTACAATAGAAGAGATGAAGGAAGAAATTTTGGGCTTTTGAAGAGTATAATTGCATAGGGAATCACAGTCGAAAAAAATCTAGTGGGAGTATTCCAAGAAAGCATACCCTTGCTGGTAGAATCAAGTAAGGTGGATGTAGACAATTGTTTACTTGTAGTGTACCATGATTAGTGCTTTTGATGAAATCTTTCATAGAATTATTGCAGTTTTATTTAACCCATTGGCTTAGTATTTTTTACTCCTTTTTTGCCACTTATTTCACTTATTTTTAATTGAAATCCTATTTTGTATTTATTTTTAATCAATTTAAAACATTTACAGCCTTTATCATGGATTTTTTGTAATGATAAAAAGAATGTAATAAATAAAAAAATTGAGGGACCCGGTGATTCACCAGCTCTTTAACGGAAGGCCAAGTTCTGCCAACCAGCAAATCAGAAATCTTTTAGCCAATGGGTTAATCAATGCTGTGTTTTTACATCTCGTTGTTCATATGGAAATTGGTGGCTTTGTCGAATTTTATATCACAAATCTCTGCATTTGCAGGAGGATATGACCGAGGGGAGTGCCTTCGATGTGTTGAAGTTTATGATCCCAATCAGAACTCATGGTCTCCCCTACCTCCTATGAGGGAAGCCAGGGGGCGTTTTGCTGTCGCAGTGGCTGGAGACCTCTTGTATGCAGTTGGTGGCAGCAATGGCACCACTGAGTTGGACACAGCTGAGGTGTATGACCCGAAGGAAGGTCGCTGGGGACGATTGCCTTCAATGGCATTAGCTAGATCCAATGCTGGTCAGTTTTATGTATTTTTTCATGTCTGCAAGCTCTCCACTTGGTGATGCTGTTTGAATTTCATTTATTTTCTTCTTTAATATGCCCCAGACCTGTCATTATCACCAAAAGGTTGAATCAATTATGAGATAGCTGATGAATTAATCATATGGCTGTAACTATCTTAGCACATCTTATTGGAAAAGTTCATTTGGTTGACTTAGGATGTTTCAATGAGGAGAGGGTATTTGAATAAGTCCAATAATTCAAATACAAGGAAAACATTTTTCTATTATTTTTCAGCTTGGTAATGCCTAGGACTTCCCATTAATGCTGTTTCTCTTATAAATTCTTTGCCAATTATTACCATCGTATGTAATCTTGCTGACTTTAAGCATTGTGTTAGAAACAACAATTCGTGAGGTATATATGCAATCACTGATGTTCAAGTTTACTTGATCTCTGCAAGACTCTATTATTTCATTGAGTCTCAATGAAATTTAATCAAAAGAATTTATTCAGTCACCATAACTTTAATTTCGCTCATTCCCATATGAATGTGATTTCTTAGATCTGTTCAATGTTAAACCTATCTCCTCCAGCCATTAACCAATTGGTAGTCACATTTTAGGACTGGCTGAGCAGGAAGTCACCTTTGCCGCCAATTGCGAGGAATTTAGCCATGTTGAAGTCATATTTTCAGTAGCAACTGTGGCAGCCGTTGATGATAGCACTGAGATAGAAAGAATGGGAATGAATGTGGGATATCCTCGACATAATGCTTCTCGGGGTAACAGAAGAAATGCTTATATTTCACAATGATGAATTATAATTTTTATTTAAACTATTTTGCCTCAAGTTAGGCTCATAATGGTATTGATGTGAGCCCTGGAGAAATCATTTAATGTTGCTCGAGTTACTTAATTGTTGCTGTTTGATGCGAATACTGTGGTGTTCTTACTTTTTGTTTTTAAGTACATACATTCTTCACCCTTCCAAAAGTAAATTTCCCGTCACTTAATGGTATCACTCTTTCTACCTGTGTGCCTTACATACATCTAAAATGGCATCTCAGGGATGGGCACTGTGGTAACCTGGAGTTTTCCACCAGGCCTCGAGGAGGAAATGCACTGGACATACTTTCCAGGGCCTTTTTGGTTCCTCAGATGGCTCCCTTGCCCAGGAGATCTGCAGGATTCATTGCAGCCAAATTTTGTAGCTTTTTCAGTGTATTACTCCTTATTAATTTTACTTTATTCTTCATTTCGGCTTTTTGTTATTTGATTTTCAGAATTTTTAGCCTTGGCCCACATTCTCATTTAACGTTAGAGTTAGTACACTTTTAGAAGTGCTTTATATCGAGGATATGCTGTACATGAGAAAGAGAGATTCCATCTAGAGTTGGCAGGGACCAGACTCGCCGTGGCATGTTTGGGAAAAGTATGCCTGTGGTGAATTTGTGTGTGTTGAATGGATGCATAACCCTAGCAAGCATTTAAAGTTTTGTCTTATTTTGTTTTCAGCTGTGACGTGTTGTGGTGGAGATTGAAGGAGAGGGTGGGCAGACACACTGTCCACCTGAGAAGAAAATGACATCATCGCACACATTGCCACACACATGCATACACACGAAAAGGATGCAATTGTGATGCAGAGTGTGACCCCAGGACTCCTGGGCCTCCTCTTGAGAGATGATCTTGTGTCTCTCGCAATTCAGTGATAATTTAATGAATTTTGAAAGTTGTGGGTAACTAGGCTTGTCAATTGGCAAATTGTTTTCAACTTTGTCCAAGTACAGGTAGCTGAGGGTCGCACTCTCGCATCACTCACACTAGAGACGAGGAATTTTTATTTCTAGGCTCTCTCTATATAAACACAAAATATCCAGAATTACTATCTCCTGACTTGGTAAGTATGGTGAAATGTTTTTAACCATATGCTAAGAACTATTTAAAATGACATGGGGCATTTTTTTGTTTGTTGTAGTAGTTTGGACCCAAAGCAGTCTCCTACTATGGCATATTACACTATTGTTTTCTTTTAGTTTAGTTTTATCTTATGTCAATTACAGAAGCCCTTGTAAAGGCCTTTGGCTGCCTTCCTGGCTGATGGCAGACATAGCTCCTGCAATGGCAGCCTTCACGATCGATCATCATCTTTCCCCGTTACTATTTTGGATTAGTTTGCAAGAACCCACCTCTGTTGTACCATGTGCAAGAGTTGTTGGGTTTGTGAAGCATTCTAGCAAGGTCATTGGAGCTTGTTAGTTGATGCAAGTTTCAGGATGTTGGGAAACTGCTGCATGGGTTTAATTATTACTTCATAATTGATGTTGAAATTAATTAATGGGCCCTTCCTTTCTCACATGCATGCTTTTTTTAATGTTGGCTGTGCTGAAAACTCAATGAAGACCCATTTTTTGTCATCCCTCACAGTGTTTTTTTATTGTGAGTTGTCTATTTAATAATTTTTTCATACTGTCAGGGTATGGTGTATAAAAAAGTGTCTTCGTTGGTTTTTAGGAAGCGCAAAATGTTTGATTTCAAGTGGTCTTCTATTAGCATAAGGTGTGCAGAATGGCTGTTTTTGTCCCACTTCCTTATTTTTCCCCTAGTTTCCTCTTGTGAATAATATGGTGAATCTAAGGAAATGTCTTAGTTGGCCACCAACTCTAACTATGCTTTCCCTTCCCTTTTCCTTTTTCTTGTGTATTTTCAGGAGTCTGTGAGCTTGGAGGCAAGATATACTGCATTGGTGGTTGGAATGGCCAAGTGGGAATAAAGCAGTGTGAAGCTTTTGACCCGGTGCTCAAACAGTGGAATAGGTTGGCTCCCTTGCAGATAGGTTAGTTGTGATTCCAATCATGTAGAGACAGTTAGTGGAAATTGAAATAATATTTTCTTTCACATCCATTGAGTTAATGGCTGATTTTATTTACACTATGAAGTGGCATGATGTCTCTCTTCATTAAAAGAAGTTAATTTGACTAAAGCCAAGTTCACATGGTGCGTTTTCCCGAGAGTGTGAGCTATCTGTATTTCTTGCATGGTAAGGTGGCTTTGCAGATCGGTGTCAGTTAACGTGTCCACATCATGCTGTCCTCTGTGCTTTCAGTCTCCCATTCTGAAATAATTGTTTATTGCCCAGCCCAGGTGGTACCTAGGAGATGACCCCCCCTTGTCTTGTATGCCATTCTAATGAAAATGGAAAAAATAGCCCTGGAACCTCAACCTAACCTCAAAATCAAGCAAGCTAGCCATCAGGGCAGCTGGCAGCAATTGGAATTTTCAGCAAGTGAGCATACTCTGCACCCATCAGGACTCAATGCATGATATCCATCCGGGAATGACGCACCATATAAACTAGGCTTAAAACTCTTCACTCAGTTTTGTGAAGTCTGATTAATATTTACTTGTAGTTTGTGTGATCATTGAGATATGTTGATTATGATCTCCGTGGGTTATGAAGCCAACAGGGTGATTGGTTGACCTCCAATGTATAATTTACCACATGTATTCCAGCTGGTCAACCCCCTTGTAGTATGAACGAGGAACTTTGCCCTTAGGTTTGTGTGGGTTGTTTTTTTTTAACCTTGTCCTAAGGTCTGGTGCCGGGTTTCTGGCAGCAAGTTAACATTAAATTATTTATATGAAGGTTGAGTCTAACATCAAATGAATGAAGTTATTCTAAATTAGAAAATGTAAAATATTAATTTTGAAGATAATGGGTGTGCAGAAATTACTGTCTCTCTTGACCCATTGCTCAAAAATGCATTATGGAATGGGTCATGGTTTAAGCTAAGCTTGCATTTGTCCTATTTCATGTTGCCATGGAGGTCATCTTGTACAGTTCCTGTTTTTTTTAAGATAATCCATATTCTTCCTCTGACTTGCTGACATTGGCAGTTGTTAACTTTATTTTTCTAAAGTTTAATCTATTGAATCACTGTCTTACGGGTGCATCCTGTGAACAGAATGTTAATAGCATACTAATGAGAACAACCTTTTATAGCAATTAATGCCCGAAGTTTAGACACTACATGATTATAAGAAGACTGCATAGAAATGGGGGATTTTCAGCTAGTCAGTATGTGAATACCATTATACAGTTGGAAGCCCCATATATAAGTAGGGCATATAACAAGAATCTGGAAATAGTGAGGGATGACCAAGGAACAGTTTATTACATCATAATTTGCATGAACAATGAAGCAGAAATTAGGCTCGTTTAATTAGGAAATTATTACTCGTAATATCAAATAACCCCCTGTGAAAGCAACTTGTTGCCCTAATTTCCGCTTCACTTACTCAGTTTACACTCTGTGGATTAAAACATAGTTTGTTATTGTCATTATTCATAATGGACTTCCACAAAGTTAGGCCTGAAAGAATTGAATTCGTGGTTCACTGGTTAGGTGCAGGTTATGGATCTCTCTTCATAGAAATTTCATTGTGTGCATTAGGTTTCTCAGAATTATAATATTTTACCCTGGGTTTGGAATTAAATGTTGGAAATTAATTATTCCAGGGCGCTACCAAGCTGGTGTGTGCTCTTTGGATGGGCGTGTGTATGCGGCAGGTGGCTGTGATGCTTGGAATTGCCTCAATTCTGTGGAAGTTTATGATCCAACGACTGATACATGGAGCTTCACGAAAGGGATGATCACTGCTAGGAGAGGATGCGGTGTTGCCATCTTTAAAGGTAGAATTTATTATCCATCTGCACAACTAATGACTTAATAAATAAATTTGTCTTTATTAATTATTTAATGTATTAATTATTATGCATTGATATTTTTTTCCTACCCAGGCAAGCTGTATGTTGTTGGTGGCTCAAATGGCACCCAGTCTCTGTGCTCGACTGAAATTTTTGATCCTGTCAAACAGACATGGGCTCCGGGACCTAACATGACTACACCACGCGCCAATGTTGGAGTTGCTGTTATTGGCGACCGTCTTTATGCTGTTGGTGGCTTTTCAGGTAATCTGATCCTTTCGCTTTTAGAATTGTGAGATTGTCACTGCAACAGTGAAACTGAGATGCATGAGAATGATACTGCAACTAAGATAAATTTGCATCTTAAGTGCAGTGTTGTTTGTTCAATATGGCTGACTACTACTATGTACTCTACTTCAGGTAATGGCTGTGATAGGGAATGAAAATTTATTGAGCAGTAATGTTTTGCTCTGCTTGGATTTGTTACTTAAATGAGCCATATTAATTTTTTTATAATACAGTAGAAACTCGAAATTACAAAGTCAACGGGACCGGAAAAATTGACAATTTGTATTATCAAATATTGATGAACAAGTATTCTTCATCAAAATCGTGATGAATTTCCCCTTCTGAAAAATATGCATTTCCACAATGCTCTTGCGTGATTTACGAAGTTAAAATTCATGAATGTTTGTATAAATGTGTTTTCATGCCAACAGGGTTCATAAAGTTCAACACAACTAACTTGTTTCTTTCCCCAATTAGGCAGAGATTAGGTAATCAAGCGTCTTTGCAAAATTTTTGTGTAGTTTGAACTAGTTCTATGAAGATTCTTTTTCTATATGTATTACCTTAATACCGAAAGACTCTTAATGTAAATGTGAGTGGTGCATTTATACTTTTTAAGCTATGCATGCATACACTATGGAAGTGTGTGAATTGCATGATTATTTGCAAATAGATGCTGCTCCGGATTTAGTGGAATTTAGTGGAATAAATTTCTGATTTAAAAAAATCACCTGCTCCGCCTCAGGCATAATAGATTAAACCTAAATTTAGCTAAATCAGTGAAAAGATTCTCTCACAGATGCTATGTCAATCATGTATTTCACACAAATAATCATATGCCCGTTAATTTCGCAAAATAGCAACGGCAATTCTATCCTAGATTCAGCTTATCTTTGCGTGGTTATTCCCGAAACGAAGGATCTGAAAGAGAGCTTATAAAGGAGATCAGCTTCATGTTTCCCTCCTTGCAAAAGTAGATTGTGGAAGCCACGTGCTTCAATTGTGAAGGCCTGATAATTTCCTGTACACTTCTTCAGCTACAAACGATGGTAGCATTATAAATCAATAATTTACTTTTTTCACCATGTTCTGTGAAAGCTTTAGTTGTGGCTCTATTCAAATAATGTCGCCTCCTCTTCATCCACTAAGTTTGCCAGCTTCATTTAAAGTTTTGATATGTCTCAAAAATATTATATTTTTCAATGTTTTCGTAAATATTGCCAGGGCCGATGTCATGTCGATAACAAAAATTTATCACATTCAACAAGGTTTTATTTTATTGTATGATTACTGAATTCATGGATACATACAGTTTTGGGTGAAAGCATCGATAATTCTCAGCAATAGTATTTCATGGGAGTTACTTCCATTCACTCTAGATCCTCCAGATGGCAGCACTAGTATGACACACGATGTTCAGCACAACCAACAGGGGCATTTTCTTGTGTAAATAAATACTTGTTGCAACTAATTTTTGAGAGATAACTGAATGTGAATATTAGAAATGGCTAGGAATAAGTAATTACGCAACAAATATTTTTGCCCTCCGAAAAATGCCATATTTCGGGAATTATTACAATATTCCTAACCAATGGACGTACCAGTTAACACTCTTAAGACTTTAGCAAAGCATAAATTATTGTTTTGGAAGATTTAATTTGCAAAATGATTGATGAATATGCAATTGTGCATGAAAACAGCTCTTCTACATGTTTCTAATAGCATGGTAATGAAAGAGAAACGGAAAGTAAGATCAACTGTGGGAAATTAGAGGCTCACTCCAGCACCTTCGGATATAACGAGCACTCGCTATAGTGAGTGATTTCCCAGCCATTGTGAGCACTCGTTATACCGAGCTTCCACTGTATTTTAAAATGCTCTCATTTTTTCAGGGTTAAGGGTTTAATTTATTGATTCACCATGAATTCATCATTTATTGATAAACATATAAGTGCCGAATGTGAAACGATCAGATGATTTCAGTATTATTTTGTTTTTAAGTTTGGTATATTACATGCAAATTTGAGATACTGTTCAATACATTTAACCTGCCTGCCACATGCAGACGGGACTAGAATACTGTGGTACAGGTATGGAGGAGGGTCGCCCAACTACCCACTGTCCAGACCCAACTAGTGTTTCAATGAGGCTATGCCCTAGCCCATAATAATTATTGAGTTCTGTAAATGGAGATGAAAAAGTGATTGGAGAATATGGGCAGTGATTTTAATTGTACCACTAATATAGGTGCTTGTGAGAAATGCTGGGTAACTCATATATATATCAGTTGAGTTACGTAATGGTTAAGTTTAGATTTAGAAATACCACCAAGGAAGCCATGTGGTGAATCACAGTAACCCACCTCACAGCTTTCTGCTTGCATCGTTAAACTCTGACAACAATTACGCAGTGTTGAAATGTTAGACTCAGGAAGGTAAAGAGGGAAGAAGTGTTAGAAAATGGAGTTAAGTGACTTTAACTGAAGTAAAAAAAAAATACTCTTGAAAGTTCTGCTCTATATAATTAACCCTTTGCGATCCAATTTTTTTGGTGGAATTCAAGTAGTAGCTGAAAGAAATACTATTTGCAAAATAGGTGAAAAGGCTTCATAAGGTACTAGAAGTTCACAAAAGTGACATAAGATAGCAGCACCTTACATAAAATGCACATAATCGCAGTGCCATCTGATGTCAAGCTCAACTTGATGCTGGACCTGCTGCTAGAGCTAGGCCTGTCGTGCCAGCCTCAACGGACGGCAAACGGTTAATGGATGTATTATTTCCAAGAATCTGTAGCGTTGGTTGTCTCAAAAACTACTGAGTTTCCTGAAAATAACTTGAAGTCAAAAAGATATGTAAAAGAATTTGTTAGAATGCCTTAGAATTAAGTTCCTATGAAAGGTAGAAAGTTCAAAGGGGTTAGCCGTAGAAACTTGAATATTAAAAAATATTTATCCATGTTGACACAATTTAAAATAAGTATTAGCATTTACCTAATGGTAAGTGCTTTTTTGTTTGATTCTCTTTCTTCTGTTAATTCCACCATGTATGTCAAAATAAATATTTCTATTCAAATGTAAATTATATTTTCGATTGAAGGAAGTGTAGTGGCTTTTCTATTACTGAAAGTGTGAAGTAGTCCATGGCTTTGGAATTTAATTGACTTCAAGCTTAACTTTACTGTATAATTAAAAATTCTGTTTTGTTGTCTGCCTAATGTTTGAAATAGGTAAATAGTTTGAATTCTCTAGGCATATTAAATCTAATTATTATCTGGACTCCATTTCTCTATACAATGTCGCTTTGGGTGTAATACCCTCGTATAATAATTTTTTGCCGGCATCACCTTGGTATGGCTCTGTGTCATAAAATATAATGTACTGTGAAAGAATTAATGTAACTCACTAATATTATTCTTTCAGGAAAAGCATTCCTCAATAGTTTTGAGTATTTGGATGAAAATACTGATGAATGGACCACATTTGTACCGAAGACTCCCTCAACAGTGACTGCTGATGAACAGAGGCCAGGGACCAAAGGCCCTTTGGTGGCAGAGAATGAGAATCATGTCAGAGTAAATGGCGAGCATAGTAGTGGTAGTAGTAGCACGTAAAGGCATTTTCCTTCTGTGGAGATGTTTGTGCAAATATGTATGAGAGCATTATGAGATAGGACACTTTTTATTACTCTCCATAAAAATTCCTTAGAATCTGTTCTAAGAAACCTTTGTAATATGAAATGTTAATAATAGGGTATATAAATCCTTTTTATTTTTGTAAAATCGAATGAGAGCTGACCTGCTGTGTGCAGCACTCATGTTAAGAAAAGCCAATCACACAAATCAATTATTTTGTTATCACCATCAATTTTCCATGGTTTACTACATTTTGATCTTTTTCTTGATTTTTTTGTATGTGGAGAGGGATCGTAACCCTCCTTTGGAAATGAAGTTTACTGGACACCAAATTTTATCAAATGTGACATTTTGTGTTGATCAAGATTGGATATTAGTGGTTCACTCTTGATGTGGCTAGTTAGATGTAACATGAGATAGTGGCTAGTGGTACCTCTCTCAGTATGAAGTCCATCGCCACATTTTTGTTGCAATAGTCAATACAATGTAATGTCTTTAACCTGTCATGAACCTGTAATAAAGGTCCTTTTCCTTCCCGTGTATGTCTGTGTGAGCGTATGTTAATTAAATGGTATTGAGGGAAGTGTATGTTGAACTTTTGGAAGCACTTTCAAATAAAGACATTTTTACTACGCATTTGTTACTGAAAATTTTGATTAAGTTCTTGCAGCTATCAAAGTCTTTTGCAATTATATTTTGAAGACCATCCGTCAAATGATTTGACATTATTTTAGTATGCAAGAAAATACTTCCATATTGTATAAGATCAATGGCCTAAGAAGTAAAATTACATCTTGAGCCCTTGAATCTTGATCTTGGACATTATTGTTATACTTTTTATACTGAAACAGCTTATCTATTGTACTTCACAATGAAAGAAAGGAAATAAAATATATTGAGATGACAGTTGAGTTTTCTCATGTTAATTTGTTTTTTTTTTCTTGTTACTTCTACTCTCCTATAGCCATGCCTTTTTAGCAATCAGTTGTGTATTTTTTATGTATGTGTAGCTGTTACGTACTTTGAATAGTTTATGTAGTGAAAGTATTCTTTTAAGCAGTAATCCCCAAGAATAGAAGAAATATTAATGAACAAGTCCCAGCCCAGGTCAATAATCTTTCTCCAAGAATATAAATGTCTCATATGGAGGACAGTACTGCCATTTTTCAATTCTTCTAATCACTGGTGCATACTAAGACTGGTGACGTATTGCTATATTGTGATGCACTACTTCATCTCCAGTTGACAATCTTAGGCTGGTTTGATGCAGCTCTTCTCGACTTGACTCTCCTGTCAGGTAACTTCTTCAAATTTGCATAACTCTTTCACATCCTTAATATTCACCCTATATATCTCATACATCATGTCTCATGTCCTTTTCCATACTACCCATTAACTTGTCCCTCTACAATTGTCTTCATCAGACTATCATGTAAGTTCAGTGGTTCGGGGTGAAACTATGAAATGTCTTTGTAAAAGAATAAAATTAACGTGGTAGAATTTCACAGGTTTTAATTCACACTACCAGTTTTTTTGTTGATGCGACGTCTTCAGACCTAAAGATGTTGCAGTGCTTTAACTGTTTGTGTGAATTAAAATTGTGAAATTTTTCCAATTTTTTACTTTTTATTCTGAGACCATTGTGCATCAAAGTATGGCAAACTGAGTTGTCTCATCTTAAGTTTTTCAGAAGACCTCTTTTCTACCACTCTTATGAGGACTTGATCATTAGTCAGTCAATCCATTTTATATTCATTATTTTTCTGTAGGACTATATTTTGATTTCTTCCAGCCTTCTCTCCTGCTGTCATAGTCCACACTTCACTCATATGAAGAAGTTCGGGAAGTATATTCTGATGGATTGTTTTCTTACTTCCATGATGTATTTCCAGTAGTTTCTTCTTTTGAAAGGAACTACTCACAGCTGAAGCATTGTTGAGAAATTTCAGATCTTGTATTCAAGGCCCAAATTTATAAAACTGTACATCAATCCTGGTTCAAATGGCTCCAAAATTCTGCAATGAGAGAATTTCCGTCCTCTGCTCGTACTCCATTTAATCAGTCAAGAGCCATTGTTTCCCAGTCAATAGAAACCAGAAGATGCTATGTGGCATTTATTATTATTTTCTTGTGAAGTAACCATTAGAATGGCAAACAAAGTAATTTCTTAATTTGGTTTGAAGCACCCATTTGTATTAAGGATTCAACATCTCTGTTGGCAAGGGAAATGAGGTGAAATGACTTAAATAAACTCTCTAAAGCTTACGTTGTAATCTCTTCCAACAATTCCTTCCAGTCTTGGATCCATACTACACCATAGTTACAAGGCCTTATTGTAAAAAAATCGCAGTTCACTTCTCTGAACACATATCTCACCATATGTATTATATATATATATATATATATACATATATATTGGTAACATTGTACATAATAGGGCTAAAAAACTGAAGAAGAAAGGTGCTTATGAATGAAATTGTCACTAGATTTTGTGACCAATCAAGTACATATTTAAATGTTTTGCGGTCTCCACATTTTATTTTTTGATGAACTCTGATGGCCTATTCTGGTTGGCAAAACTTTAGAAGAGTTTTAAATTAAAATTGGATTGTGAAAGAGGAATGCGTTGATTGACTTTATGATAGGTAATGTAGCCATCATTTATATCTATATGAATGGAATGAAAAATGTTTACATAAAGTCTACAAAATGCCTTGCAGGTACTGGTGTTAAACTAACCATTTATTCATGAAATAATGTGCTAAAAATGCAATCTGCCAGTAAAGCCTTGAAAATGAAGCTGAGTTTCTTTCTTGTTAATATTTTTATTGCCTGGGATGAATACAGTGTGACCTATTTCAATTGTTACCTCTATGAAGTGGTCACATGTCTTAGCCACCGCTTTTTTCCAGAACCAAACATATTTCATGTATGGTGCTTAAAAATATAGTAATATTAAATTACCACTCAAGTGGTGATTTAATCATAAAATTTCCCTACTCTTTGAATTTTTTGGAATTCTTTTATAAAATTTAGCTTTTATTTGCTATATGCCACTAGTCATAAAATTCCTACCTGTTTAGTATATACTTAGTCTCTGGTGGCCACCTACCTTGGAGAAGACAATTGAATTACCTCTTGAGGTGACCAGCTACAGGGAGGGTAGGCAGTATAAGTGAGTGGTAGTTCCTTATCTATGAACTAGCCATAATGCCACTTTCTGCACACAAAAAAATCTTCTAGGTAGCACATTTTGAGGGATAGGAAAAATGTGATTGGTTGGACCAGTAGTTAGCGGATAATACTTAGGAACACTATGAATAATTAATTGGTTCTTTTGAATTTTGTGTTTACAAGAAAATGTTTAAATCTATAAAAAACTTTTTAAAATGTTCGGAAATTCTACAGAGAAAAAAATCATTTGCCTTGTCGCCGGGATTCAAACCCTGATTTCTGGCCAGGTGCTTTAACCAGTTAAGCTACCGAGGCTGTGCGGAATATTAGCTGGAAATCATGGGATCCAGGTTCGAATCCCGGTCAAGGCGAATGATTTTTTCTCTGTGGAATTTCTGCTATTGTGCATTTCAGCGGGTAATGCCGTTAAGGTTTTCGTGGGTAGTTCGCAATCCTTCAATTTTTTAAAATGTTATTTTTCTAAATGAAAATATTTATTAATGAATATCACATTTTGAATATGCAAGTTTACCTATATAACCTGAGGGTATTCATTCAAATCTAACCATTTCTATATCCACTCTTCCTGAAAAACTTCACCTCCATTCAATGGTAACCTCCAGAAGCAGCCATTATACTGTTGGAGGTGGTGGTGGCTGCTTAAGTTGTGTTCCTCTGTATTTTGAACATCACTTTGTTTAGTAAATGAGTGAAACATATGTAATTATGTGCCATTTATTAATTATAAGGCAAATGATTGAATAAGTTTATTTTTCTAGTGAATGGAATTATAACACAAAACCAATCATGTTTATGATAATATGTAGTAATGAATGAAATGATATTCGCCATTATCAATCTGGGTACATGTAAGATCTGGCATTAATTTTATGCCTTAGTAAGCGATAATTTACTTCATTGAGATTGACATCATTTAGTTGAAGGTTTTGAAGTCTGTTTGACAGTACAAAGAGGTGCTTATTGTCATTATCAAATCCAAAGCTGTCCACCCATTGGAGGCGAACAGAATCTTGAGCAACAACCTCTGCTGCTGAAGGATCACCTTTTGAGATACGGGCTTCATGCGTCCAATAAGCAAAACCATCTTGGGCAAGGAGACCAAAGTAAAGACCTCCAGTGCTATCCACCGTCATTCCATCACCCTGTTGCGAAAATAATATTAGCTTGATGACATTTATAATATTCACAGAGTAAATATGAATACCATTATTTAATTTCATGACTATGTAATCTTAAAATATTCACAATGTCAGTTGAAAATGTAAGTTTTAGATTCAACTACTTTTTAGCACTCAACTGATGTTGATTGCATGGCTGTGTACCATAATAAAATTTCATGTTTTGCTCAATCTTGATGGATTTATATAATCCTTTGTCAACAATGTAATTATAGATAGCTTTATGATTATGTATATCTTTTTTTTAATTTCTTCATGCAATTGAATCTTTTCTCTGAGTTTCTGGGGTCAAAGAAACAGACATGGTCCACATTATGTTCTCAACCTAAACCAAATATTTGGTCTTATCCCAAGAGGATATTCATGGCCCAAGGGTTAGGTCTACAGTCAAAGACTCTATCTACATATTATTCTGTCCTTTATAGGTCTCTCATTCAGTGAAATAGCTAAATTTAAAATGCAAGGTGTACATATTGAATCTAATCAGCAGAATTGCCAGAGCGTATGCCACTGTCCTTCAGTTTTCCACCCTATTCATATGAAAATTGCAATCTGGTAGTTCTAAAACACTTGGACAAAATATTTTGTGAAAATAGTTCATTTTTACAAATTCCTTCATTCATCAGAGACTTAAGGAATTTTTTGGTGTCTTCCATATCAATGAATGAATCTAAATTTTTTGACCTGGAAGACTCCAACGACTCCCATGAGCAAAAGAAACCTTAGCGGCAGCTATTTGAAGAAGTCTTATGTCTCCTGAAAAGTGAAATCCTATACCCTTCCTTAATTTATCAGAATTGAAACATAGTCTGAAAGGACATGAGAGTGGGAAATTCACTGTCTGAAATATTATATTTTAAGGATTACAAATTGCCTCAGCGTCATTCCATTTTAAATCAACAAATGGGCCTAGATTCACCATCACAGATTTCAACAGAAAATGGTGTATGGACAGTACCAACCTTGGTGAGCCAACAGGGGCATCGGAATATTTTCGTTGGGAGGGGCCAATCTTGAAAAGGCTTGTATGAAAAGGACCCGCATTTTTTTGGGGATAGGGAGGGGTAGAGACTAGATTTCCGCTAAAAGTGCATATGAAGGTGGTAGAATATGCATCAGAAGGGAAAAGGCAAGCTGGAAACAAGTGAAATTTAATTTTTATTAATGAAGACTCATTTCTCAAGGGCCCAGGGAAAAGTCAGGGGGAGGCGAATGCCGCCCTTGCCCCCCACTTCCGACGCCGCTGTGGGCCAAAAGCTATCCCCAGTTTTCGCTGGAAAAAAATCGCCCCTGAAGTATATGCTGACAAGCATTGCGTGAACTCCTGAAAATCGCCTCTTTACACCATTTTTCTACAAGCTGCAGCAGAATAGTTTTACGCGATATACACGTGTAAAAGGTGTCATTAGAAAGTTTATAAAGTGTGCTTGATACTATACTACTTTGAAATGGACTTCCCGAAAAAATGAGTGATATTTGTCGCTGTTAATATAACTTCCAAAATCAATTTTTTTCACAAGTTTAACCTAAAATTACACCAAGAAAGAATTAAAATACGGGCCGCCGTAATATTCACATCTATCTAGTGTACGAATGTATTAAGAAATTAGGAATGAGAGCATTCCTTGCTGAGAAAAGATCACTTGAATATCAGAAATTTGAAAAAAATTGTTTTTGGAACTAAAATAGTACTTGTGGGGCAAGTTTTATAAATTATAAAAGGCCCAGTCCATATCGATTCAGGCAGCCAAAGAAAAAATCTTACCTTCATAGTCTCAGATGCTATTGAATTTAACATATGTCAAACTTCAGGACAAAGTAAGTAATACGTATATTTTAGTTTTGTCCAAAAAAATTTTTGGCCAGAGATACAGTCCACCGAACATGGGCCCGCGAGCGCTATTTTTCAAATGCGATTTTTGACCAAATATTATTATCTTTCAAATAAAACAAAAAGGAGCAAAATATCTTGAACCGTTCCTGAGATATGAGCATTTTAGTATTTTGTCAAAAATCGCATTTGAAAAATAGCGCTCGCGGGCCCATGTTCGGTGGACTGTATCTCTGGCCAAAAATTTTTTTGGACAAAACTAAAATATACGTATTACTTACTTTGTCCTGAAGTTTGACATATGTTAAATTCAATAATATCTGAGACTATGAAGGTAAGGCCCCTGCCTGAATCGATATGGACTGGGCCAAAAGCATTGATTTAGAAATTCTTAGTGTAGCAATTTTAGGTGCAGAAAGAATTTTTTTGGGATATTTCAGGGGTTTAGGGTTGTCCCTACTACAAAGTGTCAGTGACACTATTTATGTTTTTTTTGGTATTAGGGAGCTAATGAAGGTTAAAAATATTATAAAGGAACGTGTCTGTTTAGGCCCATGACTTTGGGAATTGAGGCCTGCTTTTACACCGACCATATCTCCCAAACACGTAACAAACACAAAAGTATTCGTTTTGCACCTGAAATGCAACATTAAAACTCTCTTAAATAAATGATTCTCTAATTTTTATACTCTGTCTCACATGGACATTTTGTATCTCCGAAAAACTATTTTTTTTCCAAATTTCTAAAAAAAATTTTTTGAAAGTTGCATTTATAGCGACTAAAAACACTTATTCTTGCGGAAAGTCCATTTAAAAGTACTTTAGTATCAAGAACACTTTATTAGTTTTCTAGTGACATATTATACGTGTGTATATCACGTAAAACTAGTCTGCTGCAGCTATTACAAAAATATTGCAAAGAGACTATTTTCAGACGTTCACGCAATGCAACACTGCCTATATTTCAGGGTGGACTTATTTCTGCGAAAACTGGGAATGGCTTTACACTCACTAAGGCACTGTCTTAATCATTTTTCGTTAAAATCTTAGTTGTTGAAACAAGATTTTTTCTGAAAAATTTCTCGATTCAAAATGGAGAAACTCAAGAAACCTGTTAACTTAACTTTTGATCATGGCAACTTTTTACCACATCATATGCTTGGTATTATGATCGAACAGTAAATGGATTGATAGTCATAATACCAGTTTTTCCGTATGGAAGTTTATAAAAAGGAGAAATCAGGAATAGGATGGAATTGAGGAAATGAGATACTACCGCAAAACTAGAAAATCTACCTACAGATGGTAGGTTAGCAAAAGACTATAGGTATATACAGTGAAGACCTTCTCCCCTGCCATTCATCTTCATGCTTATTGTTGAGCTGTGTAAATAATTACTTAAGTAGGAATTATGACTCTGACTGTGAATACAGTCGGCAGTACTGTTTGCCAAGAGTAATTGTATTGTGCTCTGCAACCAAGTGTATTTGTAACTGATATAAGACTACTACCTACATTCATGAACCAAAGGAAAAGTGATATTATCATATTTAAAAAACTCTATTTCTGATTTACGAAAGAATGAATAATTACGACAGAATAATGAAATTTCAGCTTATCAACATAGATCCATAAAAAAAGCAGCTCCTAATTTTTTTTGGGTCCACTTGGACTAATAGGAGCAACTGTGCTCCAAAATAACAGTATACAGTATTGTACCAATTTAAATACATGATTTTGTAGCTAGTGCTGAAATAATAATTTATTTGCGTGACTGAAATAAAACTCATTCATGAGATGCGGAAAATGCCAAGATGGCTGAAAAATAATAGTTTTTTTCGAGGCATTAAGTATGTAAACTGGCACTTAACTATTATCGTAAACTTGTTATTAGGAGTTAAATAATTATTCATACAAATGAGGTCGAAATGGTACCATTAGATAAGAGATAATATTTGTATTCCACCTCCTGTGCCTTCCGCTTCCTCATAAATGATCCTGCTACAGCGTGCAATCCTTACCTGAGAGGTTCGGCGTCCCAAGTTATCCACAGAGCTGGACACCTTCGAGGAATCTGCCAGCGGATCTCGGAGGAGAGATGTGGGAAGTGAGTAAAGGTTGAAGCTCCCAAGGGGAGCGTAGAAGATCTTGTCGGCACCCTCGGCAAAGGAGGCCAACGCTATGCCGTCCACGTTGGCCTTCAGCTTGGAATTTCGGCCCCCGATGACGGCATCAGAAGCCGCGCTGTCCGCGTTCATCGAGGCGCTGTCAGCCACCCGCCACGCCTGGTCGCTCCCCAGGTGGTAAACCACGATGCCTCCTCCGGAACCTTAGGGGAAAAAGAACTTACAGGAGCCATCACCTGTATGCAACCCCTCGGTTCACGGCACATCGCAATCTCCCGTAATCGATGCATGTTTGTACTCGTAAAAATTCACTACAATTCCACGAAGAACTTGACATTTTCGTATTATATCTATCAACCAATCAAAGTTGCACACAGACAATGAGGGTTCCAGACTTTACGCCTTGGAATATTTATGGGGAAAAAAAACTCACAGGAGCCAAGAATGCTTGGAATACCTGTAGAAAATTTTCAAAATATGGCTTCGAGTTTAAACGAACTTTTGTACCTCTCCAGCTCCCATTTTTCCCAAATACGATTCAATTCAACCACCCCAATGTTCACATCATGTGGATCATTAGGCAATAGCACATCAACTCCCTCTCCCTCCACTTCGTACAGACTTCCTATCGTAATGACTCACGGCCACCATACCCCAGAATTCTTCCACCCATCCTCCCTTTAATTTCCCCCATACCCCAACCCCTCATTGTCGAGTATATATTCTGCTATTTTCCGCAAATATTACCCAAATGATGCTACGATGTTACCTTGTAACGAAACCAGTCGTAGTCTTAAGTCCTCTGTGGAATTGCAGTGTATTTTTCAAGTATATCATGGAGGAGTTACACAAAGTGAGCCACAACAGTCTCTCATCCCATAATCGAGTTTATCTCATTTAAAATTCGACATTTAATAAAAAATAACGGATTTCTTGGGACTGAGGATAATGATACGACCGCGTTTTATTGGTCTTCACTTCGTGAAAAATTGCCGTAATTGAAAAATAAACAAGTTATTTTTTAATACAACAGGAGTCTTAATTTTAAATTGTCATATTGGGTTTCTTCATCACATAAAATCTCTGCCTAATGGCTTAAAAAGTAATCTAGTTAGATATCATACGATTGGGCCGTCACTAGTTTTCCCGCATCGATGTCACGTAACCTTAAATATGTGCGACGTGCGTAAATAGCATGATCATGCTCTTTGTCATTCTTTGCCCCGATTTATGAATAAGTACAGGTATTATAAGGTTCCAAAAATTAATAATAACGCTTAGAAACCCCCTAAAAATGAAAATAAATATTAAAAACCAAAAGACAAAATTAATAAAGGGTTAAACATGCAAAGAAAAAATGTTCGCCCCCACCGGAAATATGTATCTTGTTTTAATTTACCTTAGATTTATTTAGATACAAATTAGTTGTAAATAACGTTAAAATAATGGATAGGTGATTTTGTTCTGGCAAAGCACAAATCTTAATACTTGATTTTCTCACAATCAACACATACCCTGACACAAAAAATGTGACTTTTTTAAGCTTCATTCATTATTTAGCAGGCTGGTAAAAACTGAGGCTCTTTGGAATTGTTGAGCCTTGAGGCTATGTCACAGAATGTGAGGCACGAAACGTTAAAGCCAACATTTTTTTTTTGCCCACCTGAGAAAATGTTCACATCTTGCTGCCGCAATGGGGATGCTATGATTAATTTTAACTCTCTTTCTCTCTCGCATCGAGTTCTTTAATTTCGATCCTCGAATCCATTCCAAACGCAGCACATTTTACTCTATCCTCTTTTCCATGAAGAGTTGCTCGTCACTTGAGGGTTGTCGAGTTCCTCCCGCGTCGGTTAGTCGTTGCTGATCACATTTTCGCCAGCATTGAAGTCGACATCTTCTGATCAGAAGGTGAATTTTGGCCTGAAGATGTCGACTGCAATATCGGCGCGGGAGGAATTCGACAACCCTAGTCGTCTTCGAAAAACCTCGAAGCCTTTGCGGCAAGAGGAGTACACATTCATTGTACGTCAATTACTATATTCCCAACATTTTGGGTGGCAGAGGGCAAAGCGTTGAACTACTAACCGGAGGTTGTGAGTTCAAATCCAATTTAAGCCTCCACTGTGCCTTTTTTGTAACCAGAGCTCCCTGGAAAACCACATGCGATACCAAGAAAGAATCCATCCCCCTATCCTGATGTGAAAATCTCACATACTGTTAAGGCATGGTAATTGGTGAAGTTTGACTCCACCGACTTGAAAGACCTTCGGCTTGAGAACTGGGTTAAAGGACCAAATCATAGCCTTCATTTTAATTCCTCTAAAATCGTTACTCAAATCTTCTTATTACCAGGTCAGATAAATAAGCATTCCTTGATTAAAAATAATTGAGTGATTTGCACCTACTCAATGTAGAAGACATCCCTCAAAATTAATGTTTTTATGCCCTACGTCATTATTTGGAGGGTGCGATTTTAGCTTGGGCCCGGAGACGCCTTTTTGTGCCGCGTCCCTTAGAAAAGTATCTTGTTTAACAACATCTTCACTGGCAGAGTTGCTACATTAAGTCTTAAGATGCTCAGGAACTACAAATAACGTAATACCGCACTGCTTAACCGTACTAAATACTAAGCGTAGTCCAAAGATAACACCCTAGGCGAGATCCGAACTCGCAACCTGAAGGTTACCATGCCAACTACCGCGTTCCAAACCGGCCTGATGCTGATGGAGAAATATATAGAAGAGATATCACTGGCAGACAATTTTATGCTTTAAAAGTGAAATGTAATGAAAAGTATTCACTCAAAGAAAAGATTGAAGATTATATTTTTCGAATGTGATCACCAAATTAAAATTTATAATAGCCGTCACAGACTTTTTGGCCGGCATTGCCAAAGATTCGCCCTCATCTCTCTCTCTCCCATCGCTTTTCCTCTCACCTGGGTCTCCCAAGGCATCCGAGATGTACGCATACCAGTCGGAGCCGTTCCCTCCGCCGCTCACGTCAATCACGAGATCGTTGAGGAAGCTGTGAGAGTACGAGACCACCTCCTGAGGGAAGACGAAAGTGTGCAGCACGCGGCCGTCCTGTTCCAGGTCCAGGAGGAGCAGCTTCGGAGGACACCGGTTGTCCGGCGACGCCGTGAAGAAGTTCCTGCGGCCCACGTCCAAGACCCACATTCGCCCCATGGGGTCGATTTCCATGCTCTGCACGAACTGGATCGCCGAGCAATTGCCGACCTCCTGCATGTCCCAGCTGGGGAACGGTGTCAGGGGGGTCGAGAGGGGCGTCTTGTTGCCCTCGGCAATGTCGGAAGGCACCCAGTTGAGGGTCGAGGGGACTCCGGGTAACCATCGCGGCACGGAGATGTACGCGCGGCCTTTCCACACCTTCACGCCCACCTGGAAGGGAAGTGAGATGAGTGGGGTGATTGGGATGGAAATGTTGCAACGTAAATGAGTGTTTGGAAAGAAAATTTACTACCCCAAATACTTACTATGTCCACACCATTGAACAATAGCACATGCAGAATGAAATGAATGCCTAGGAATTAGTGTAACTGCTGATTTTTCTGGTGCTAGTAAGAGACGACCTGGTGGCCAAGTTGATAGAGCGCTTGGCTACTGATCGAAGAGTCCCGGGTTCAAAATCCGGGTGAAGCCTTTGGACGCCCCCGAAGGAAAAAATCCTCGGAATGCAAGGTGAATTTCACCCTGAATGTGTGAAATTCACACGCCTGTGGCTTAGTTCGGGGTGAGCTCTACCCTCACCTATCAAAACCAAACTTCGGATTGAATCACTGAGTGAGAGGAGACGATCGACAGCTGAGGTCATTTGCACCATTCAGCATGAGTGGAGAGTAGGGTTTATTAACGAATTTTGGGATTTGATGTAGAATTGAGAGAAACTCGGTCTCGGCAGAATTAGGAAACAAGCTATTCTAGTGTATCCCCGTGAAAGAATTAGGAAACAATAGTAGTCAAATACGGAAAAGGGTCCTTAATTTAATGACCCGCCCGCAGAAGTGCACTAGCTTATCGGATATGTGGGAAACTAAATATGCATTGACAACAAGTGCGGCAATGATTGCAGGCATTAAATGAGGGGCACTACGGTATTGTTGCGATACGATTTCAACATTAAACGGGGCAATTTTAACTCCTACCCAAATATCCATTGATAGAAATCAGTCTGTTTCTCTGCTTGGTGGAATGTTACTTGATATATTCTCATTAGGAAACAATACGGAAATCTACGGTTTTTTTGTCCCAAGGCTTGTGCTTGATTCATTTCCGAATAGGTACTTTGCTACAATTAGGAGAGGCGAGCTAAGTCTGGGGCCATTGGCGCCATTTGGGTCTTTTGAGTGAAAGTCGTTTGGTCCAAACCCAGGTGTCACCACAGTTTCGAAAACGGAAAAGGTATCAACGCATAACACATAGGAATTTCATCGAGAGCACTCATTAATAAAAAATGCATAAAAATCATAAGAATGTTATCCAAGGAAAAATTGCGAGTATACTTATCAGATTATGTTTGTTCTCTCAAAATTGAGCGATATCTACTTTCCAAGATCAATAAATGTTGTTCTTGAATCCTTACATTGGCAGAAAACTTTGAGAACGAAAAAATTGGTAGACCGTATTTTATTCAGACCTACGTAGATAGGTTCTCTCAGTTTTTCCCTAGCGTGGAATTAGTGTCAGGCAAACAGCATCTGAGGAAATGAATGTGAATGCCCATTTATTTATCAGCGTCCTTACCGTAGTCCCGTGCATCCCCGTGAAAGGCGTGCTATTGGGTGTCCATAGCTTTCTGTAGTAGTCCCTGGTGGATTATTCATTTTTCCGCCAACGACAATGGAGTTATTGAATGCATTATTGTGTGTCCGACTGTTTGTATGTCTGGAACTTAGTAGGCGTGTATTGATCAAAGTTTTTAACCCCCACATTCTTCACACCACGATCTTTTGGTGCGAAAGATATTTACGGCCAATGGAGCTCTTCTCTTCATTGATGCCTGCGTAGATAGTGTAAATTTCTCGTTGGACAATTTAATGTGAATTTTCCATCAAGATATTTTGAGTGAAGTAGCGGATTCATACCGACAAAAATATACTTGATTTTTATTTTAGTATATCCTAATTGTTCTTCAATCATTCAAAAGAGCTGCGAGTATCGAATTTTGTGAGGAGTGGAAATTTAGAACATTTATATCGATGAAAACTGGTCAGACTACATGAGTTGCGTTATGTCTGTGAAAGTGATAAATAGTTTTTTGAATGATGTGACGCGGATGGATGGAATCAATTTTTGTAATATGTTGGCGTCCTTGATCCGAAGCCATCATTCATATCCAACTCAAGGCTGCGAAGAGTTTGAAAAAAATGCCCAATTTCACGTAGCAGTTAGCTGTTTGGTTACTCTTGAATGAGTTTCATTCAGATTAAATAAAATTAGCAAACTGCTGAAACCATGCAACATATTATTGTGAGCGTGTCGTCTCGTATGTCAATATTATTTGAGTTGCATAATCACGTGTTGGCACCTTTAGCTCTTAAATTTTCATTTTAATCTCATGAAATTCATGATTACTCTACATCAAATCAACGCCAAAGGTGCATTAACACGTAGTCTAGTACAGAGGCATACGATGAAATGGAAGATCAAAAGGATTGAAGTGAGTTACAAAGAGAAATCACATCTTAGCTATCGGCAATATACATTCATCAACTCTCATACCTTGAAATTATTCTTTGGAGTTTTATTTAATTTCGGATCTTCAAAAATTCCTTTCATTAAAGGTAGCAATCTTGTAAATGTAAGCTTAATGTAAGGTAATCTATTCAAATTGGCAGAGAAATTGTTGTATCTCTCTGCGTGAAAATCTTGAATAACGTGATGGCTTTAGTACGAAACCTACTAAAGAATCTCCTGGGAAACAAGACCAACACGGGATGCTTTATGCTCCTTTACTAAAAAAAAACTATTTACACTTTTATTCTGAGAATTAAAAAAAAAATAATAGCCATTGATAACTGGAAAAGACTGTCACCCCTTACCTTTTAAGTTGTGCCTGAATATGTGATATACACTATTGATTATTAGTGACTACTCTAATTGTTTCTATTCTTATTGAGATATTCTTAGAACTGATACATTCCATTCGATCGGCCTTTAAGGAGGTTGGACGTAAGTATGTAATAAATCGAGGTGTTCACAAGAATGTGACAAATTTACTGTAACTGAAAGACAGCGGAGGCAGCTCCCCGACATGTTTGCGATGAATAACAAGCTGTCAAGTAAACACAGAATAATGTATAAACTGGGTTTCCTTCCTGATCAGAAGCATTACGGGAACTATTAAAAGCTTCCTCTCTGAGGCCGAGTTCATTACCCACTAACGGCTTTCGACGTCCCGAGGAATCATCGTTGATATGCTTTGAGAGTTACGGAGCTTGCGGTCATTAGCTCCATGACTCCCCAAGACCATAAAATATCGAGGAGTCGAGCTACTGTGGGAGCGATGCAAAGGAAGCGTGCGCCTCGAGACTCCGCTCTTGCTTCAAGCTCTCCGTACGCAAATTGGTCAAGGTCGCGCGGTCGAAGAGCCTCCATTCAGTGTGTATTGAGAATTCCTTGGGGGCGTGACCTTCAATTTTCCTCCGGCCTACCTACGTCGCTCTCAGCAGCACAGCTCGCGAAAACACCCATTCGATTCCATTTCCCGAATGTCTCTCGAGCGATATTCTTCCGACTCCTTCAAACTGGCATTCATATTTTACTGCAACTTGTATGTGTACCTTACTTGATTCACGAGTTGACGAAAATCGATTCTTTTCACCAGGACTTTTTCTCAAAGAATATCCACCAATTTCCCGTGTCGCACCTCAGTCATAAAATTGCGTATAGAAAAGTAAGGCAAATCTTCAGGGGTAAATTACGAAATTTTTATTTTACATGAATTTTTAATACTCGGAAACATATTATCATCATTGCTACATCTCTAACCATTCTTTTATCAGTTATTATCTCGTCTTGAGAGTCTGGGACACGTAGGTACGTTCACAATCGTAAAATCTGCGCCATCAATTCACCTCATTGGTTCAATGCTAAGCGGTTGTGTGTTTGTCAAAACGTACATGCTTGAAATTTATCTAAATGGTTTACCAACACTATTTGAATTTAATGAGATTAATTTTTTTTCAACGACCATACAAATGTAGACCTTGAGGAGTGATTAACTTGGACAAAATTATTAATGACATTTCTTGGAACAGTAATCCATAAAAGTAGTTGTAGAAGGGTTTTCAAATGCGTGAAATTGGAATCCATTAGCATTTGCGATCAGTCGTCAGTTGTGCATCCTTGATCAAGTGCTACGCAACAATAACACTTTGGCTTTCCGTAAGAACATTCTCTCGTGATTCGCTCTTTGAACACCCGAAGTGAATCGATGACGAATGGCAACGGCTGAGGCCCACGAACAAATGCATTGATATTCTAAGTGAATCCAACTAAAGCTTATCATCAATTGCAAATTCATCGCTCGGTTGGAAGTCCCGTAACACAGAGCGAAAATTTTTAATTTCCTGTGCTTTCCTGACAACAGAGGGAATCCAGCGATGCTGAATTACCTGTACTCACCATGGCATTGTTCTTAGGAATGAAGTCTCCCTGGTTGATGGCTCTTTCCCTGTCTTCTTGGCATGGCCACGCGTAGTCCAAGGCCTTCCAGGCGTACACTTCCTCCAGATTACCGTTGCCAGCCTCCGCTGTCTCCGCCAAGTTTCCCCACAATCCATTCACCGCCAGAGCCAAGGCGAGAGCCAGGCCTCTCGACCACTGCACTCCCTTCGCCATTTTGGCTTCTCTGATCTGGACGTAACGAAGAGAGAATCGCGGTGAGAGATTAGGAAATACTATTGAAGCACGCTCAATTAGCAAGGCTCCCTTATCAGTACCCCCGCACTGCATTAGCAGGACAGAGAGAAGCGACAAATTAAGAGAAATCAACTATCGGACCAAACGATACAAGAATTCGTTTATCCCACACACACACGACTACAACGCAATCACAGTATAATTCTTTCAAACACCTCACACACCATACTTCATTAGAAAAGAGTTTTTCAGCTGGTGACCTACCACCCCCTGCCACACGCCCTTGCGACGATTCGGAGATAAAAATTTGAATAGGTAGGTAGGTAGAAGCAGGATACAAGCAGACTGCCCACCACCGAACCCCGGAAACCTCGTTTAAACTATTGTGGTGTTATTTCACATCGGCGCGCTAGCATCACTGGGATAATCTTGAAAACCTCGATCCCAATGGATTGGAAAGTTGTGAAAACGAAAGTCTCAGGTGTGCAAGAGTCGCTGAATTCCCGGTTCTAGTCAATCGCCGAGCTCTACGAGACCCTAGCGTATGGTGCAAATAGCGAAAAGACTTCAGTGAGCAGATAAAATTCCAGGAAGAGGACAGAAGGTTCGAGTTGGCAATTTCGTTGGTTACGATGGGAATGAGCGAACACCTAGCTTTCGTTGAAGCACGCTCAATTAGCAAGGCTCCCTTATCAGTACCCTCGCACTGCATTAGCAGGTCAGAGAGAAGCGACAAATTAAGAGAAATCAACTGTCGGACCAAGCGATACAAGAATTCGTTTTTCCCACACACACGACTACAACGCAATCAAAGTATAATTCTTTCAAACACTTCACACACCATACTTCATTAGAAAAGCACCTACCAGCGAAACCTATCCTCCGTGAACGTCCTCTTCAGCACTACCGCAATCGCTAACTTTGGGGAAGAATGACTGACACTAAGGATCTGATAGGAGAGGTTGTTATGTCGGATAGAACCTTTCCTGCTGAAGGCAGGAAGGAGAGTGAGGCGAGAGAAAAGAGGGGAGGGAGTCTGTTGAAATCAAGAGGAAGTTGATTCCGGCAGTGCGGGAGAATTTCAATATGAAACTATCATTTAGTGTAGCTACCAACGTGATCACATATGGGTGCGTAGGAAGCAAGTAGGAAGGAAGTAGGTTGGAACATCTACATAATGCCATTCAAGCCACCGCAATGGCGAGTGGCAGGGAGTGAACCATCACCAGGCATGCATTTAAATCATGAGATCGAATCCTATGTTAGCTGCGACACAACTGTTTTTTTTTTTATAAATCCAAAATATCCGCAGTTAAATGAACATCTCCTAAGAAGTGAATCATTTTCGCACCCAATACCATAGTGAAAGCCATCACCGCCTGAGTCGGGCATCGCACATAAATATTTGCTGATGTCCCGGGTTGTGAAGCAGCCGAGTGAGAATAATGCAGTCAATCGAGATTAGACACGGTAACCGCAACTTGAGTGAGGAGCTGTGGCGACGGCTTTTTTTCCCGCGAGATGAGCAACGCGCGATTTTTCGAATATTCCAAGGCACAGAAATCTGACGTCCTCGGAAATTCATCCTCAGTATTCTATCAATCATGATAGGCTCTTCGAAAATTCTAGCCAATCCAACCCCCAATTCCTCCAAAGTCATTCATGCCATCTAACACAGTATATGGTGAACACCAGGGGTGGGAAACATTTTCCAATTGGAAGGCCAAAATTCATCCAAGGATCTGTCATGAGACCACACCCAGCATGCACCAGTGGGTGGCATAGATACAGATGATTCATTTAGAACATTTTTAATTGTTGTTGGTGCTCATATATATTTTCACCTCTTCAAAACAATAACAATGGAGAGAGTGCTTACTAGGTAACCGATTTCAGAGCCTCTTTTGCATTTAAGGGTACATGGTATCTTACTGCAATCACCTGACCCTTTGCGTGACAATACCTTAAAAGGCCGCAGGACCACCACCCCTGTTCTACATTCTGCCTCCTCTTACCTTCTGTGCGTCTCTTACCTCCCGTCGTTCTGCCGGATCCCTATTCCTTCCCTCTCTCTTCTTCTCTTCCACTTGCCCAAAATTTCTCTGTTCCATTCCTTCCATTCTACAGTTCATACGGTTCATACCCTTTCAATTCTCCCTCTATCGTCTTTATTCTCTGCCCTCTTTGAATTATTTCCAATAGCTTCCTTTCCTAATCCACCTACCCAGCTCTCCATTCGTACCTCTTCCCCTGTCTCCAGGTACATTCCCCATCCTTTGCCAAACCTACAGCTCACAAACCTAAGCTCCTTATCGTTCCATGAACGTATTGCCACCTTGAAACATATTTTTACCAGGAGAGTCTATCAATACCATCTCGAAAAAAAAAGTTTTTAAGATATACTTTGAGTTGTCAATGTTGAACCTAGTTTATTTCATAAAGTTACCTAAGTACGCTCATTTCCTCGCCTGCTTCAACTTATACCTTCTAGCGTTAATTTTTAGCCTTGACTTTCGATTTCCGGGGAATTTCGTCACTTTTGCTTTTCTATGGTTGATCATTCACTTATAGTTCTCACGCTGACCCTGTAACACGCTTAGCGGACGGTAGTCCCTTGGCTGACCGCCCAACTATCACTTGAACATCAGCAAAGGTGCCCGGCCGCTTTCAGTAATTTTTTTCCAGCTCATCTCATGACGTTCTAATCGTTTCTGTCGTGTTTGTGCCAAAGAACGCCAGCGATAATAGGCAGTCTTGACTCACTCCTCTGCCTTATACTGCCCGCCTTTATTGTCCATCCTGTACCCTAAGTTGATATTTTTTCTGAAAAAAATATCAATTTTCAATCCATCCACTGCGTAATTTCTGAAATATTCACCAGACTACCTTACTATTCACCCAGAATCCACAGAACAAGCATTTTCGTCAAAATCTTATACTCGTATATATTTCTCCATTGGCGTTCTTATTGCAGCTCATGCTGTAATGAAAATGCCATTTCATGCGTTTCTTTTCCCCCAAAATTTTTAGTAAGAATGTTGTCTGTCCACCTTCAAACCTCCCAAAACTTATTCTTTTCTTCCCTCTTCCGCGATCATTCTTTCCACTATTCAGTTTCCCTCTTCTTTGTTCCGTTACCCTTTAAAATGTCCGTCCTTAATCCACTTTTATAGCCTTCTACTTTCTCCAACGAACTTCGTTTCCTCTCCTACCTTCCTTCCTCTCCCTCTCCATTCCGCAAACTATCTCCATTCTTCTCCGTTCCCACATTACAAAATTCTCCAAATTCCGCTGTTTTTTTTCGTAAGAGCTAAGTTTCTGTTACATACAACGCCACTGCACTGAAGACTGTTGAGTATCTTGCATGTATTTTTATTGCTAACGGCCTATCTAACGGCTCATCAACCAAAAACGTAGAGGACCCATCAGTTTGCATCCTGCCTTAATTCCCACTTCCATCCTTACCATTCCTCTTCAACTATTTTCTTTCATTATTCTTCGGTTATGCCTTGAAAAGTAAATGATATAAGAAATAAATTTATCTCTCTACTTGGCCTTACGCTGCCTTTTCTGATTCCTCAACTTTGCTGTTTGGTTGAGCTTCACCTTTCTAATGAGACGCCCATTCTTCAATTTTTTTCATAATTTTTGTATTATATTCATCAGTTTCATCCACTTTATCAAACGCCTCCTTGAAGCTAATATTTATCATGTATCAAAAAGCCATTAATGAAATAATATAAACTTACATTGATATGAATATCGCCTGAAAAAGCAGAAGTATTACATTTCCCTGTTAATAAGCGATAATTTCGATAAATAGGTGCTCCCCTACCTAGAAAAGTGTTGGGTCAGATTCATTTTTCAAGTTTATTAGAGCGGATTTAAAAGTCAGTAATATTATTATAAATTTTAATTTGGTGATTACACTCGAGCAATACCACTTTTAATATTTTTCTTGAGTGTATATTCTTCATTGCATTCCACTTTTACGGCATAAAATATTCCGATAGTGCTATTTCTCCGTCAGCATTCCACTGTCGTAGTGGAGTACTTTTCGGGATATATCGTGACGTCAGAGCGCATGTTAGGTACGACTGTTTATTGTGTAGACTTTGGACTAAAGTAGACGAAGAGTTATTTTAATTTCGTTATTTATTTCTAATTATGAAGAGAGACACCAGCCACCTTAAATAGACCTTACTCTTTCTCCTAGAGAGATTAAATTAGATTGTGCTAGACTTGCTCGATAGTGTCCAATTTTTTACCTTCTTTTTTATGCCTACGTAATGTCCTGCAAACCATCGCGAGGGTGTGTGGCATGGTGTGAAAAATCACCACTTATGCACTACTTAATATGCAAATAGGAGGTACATTCAATGATACTACTTTATAGTAACTACGTGACCATTAGTTAGTCCGGAATCTCTCAAAAATATTTTAATTTATATATCCCCAGCATAAATGGGTAATTAATTTTGAAACACGTAACATGCACTACAGACTATTTAAAAATATTGTACCTACCTATCTCTTGCATATTATGTTCCCTTTTGCTATTATTACATTATTACGTTCTATAAAGGTACACAGGAAAAACTGCATTTAAATCCTTCGGTATCTATCGGTAAATCTATCTCTCTAATCTTATTTTCCATTCCAATCCAGCGTAATAGGCAGGCGTTCTTAATTTATTTCTAACGTCATCGGCAATCATATAAGATTCAATAGCAGATATTCCACTCAGAAAAAACCATTCGCCTTGACCGGGACTCGAATTCGGACCCCCTGATTTCCGGCCAGGTGCTCTACCATTTGAGCTACCAAGGGGTCCTCTTTCCCTGTGGAGAGTTGTAGAGGCTAAAGTTTTCACGGCCAGTTCGTGAAATTTGAATATAAGATTCAAATTTACTTTAAATTTTAAGGACGGTCTCATAGTTTTTCCCATTGTAGTTCTTCTATCAAATTCATTCCAAGAATACATTTATCGTAACGACCTTCAACAAATCTTGCCGATGTCCTCTACACACGCTCTTGGATTTCATGTACTAACGGCACATCCAAAATGAGTCCTGATAAGGGTTAATTAGCATCTTTCTTGTACTCTCTCATTGCATTTATCTAGAACCCTTTTTACGAATAATAATCTACGGCCTTTTTTTGCAAGCTATGCCTGTCATTTCCCTGATATGTTTCCCCCATTATGTCTCCTATGATAGCGGAGTCTAAATAATTAATAAATTCTACGTTTTAAACTTTATTTTGTTTGATGCAATAAGTATTTCTGGGAGAGACATTCTTTTTTAAAAGCTCAGTACCATCATTTTCTTCTATTTCAATTCGAGTTGCTAAGTAACACATCAATCATAAATTGCCTCTGAATCCTTTGCTAACGACTGCTTGTCATCTTAATTCATCATTTCCTCACGTAACATTTACTTCATCGGAGTTAGATCATTTAATACCACCCTCTAAATGTATTCATTTAAAAAGCCTCTTATCCTGCTTATTATAATAATACCAATGTAGAGCGCTGGTGAGTAGAGCGCTGAGTTACCGACCGGAAGGTCTCGGGTTCAATCCCTGGCAGAAGCCCTTCTGGACGCCCCTCCCCCCCTGAAAATCCGCGCGATTCGATTTTCTGTGTGTCAGAACTTCGTAGAAAATCGCAGGTGACCCAGGTAAAGCAACTGGCCCCCCTACCCTGAATGTGTGAATTTCACACGCCAATGTCTTAGTACGGGGTGAGCTGTATCTACCCTCACCTATCAAAAACCAACCTTCGGGTTGAACACTATTTTTTTTTTAATTTTACGGTCCATCCCATAGGATGCTACCTTATAACTAACAGGGAGTAAATAAAAGTGAGGCTCATTATCGAATGATTTCCTGAAATCAAGAAACACTGCGTCTAGCTGAACCTTACCTTAACCCGAAATAAAAAATCGTGAACCAAAAGACTGAGTTGTTTCAGAAGACCTACCCTTTATAAATCCATGTTGTTTTTATCTGTTAGTCATGGCCATGTATGTGTCCCATTATTTAAATGACTAGTAGGGTATATGCTCTATAATTTTACATGACAATGATGTCAGTGATATTGTCCTATAATTACATGGTTGTTCTATATCGCTGCTTTTTAAAAATTGGGGTGACATTTTCTATCTTCCAGTCTTTGGGCGATATATGCTCTTCGAGAGATTTGTTAAATAGTACTTATTTTATACAGAGCTAAATCGAAAGCTAAGTGCACGCGAGCTGGTATTGCAGCAAGACCTGGGGACATGTTCGGGATAATGTTTTTCTTAAGTATTTGATTCTCCTGCATGAGATATCGATCATGAGCTTTGGTTGCAGAAATAGGTGTGTAATTGCGTGGTGTAGAGCGTAATAAGCGTAGATAAAATTAAAATGCTCAGAAAAAAGTAATTCAACAAATTTGCTTTATCTAAACTGGTAGTTGCCGTTTTTCCCCTATAGTTGCACATAGAATTAGCCGTTGAATTTTTGTTACCTGTACTTACCTAACATCCTAACAAAATGCTTTCGAATTTTCCTTTAGTTTTTCCCCAAATATTTTTCTTTTGAGATCAATAAAAAATCAATAAGGGCTGTTTTCACGGCTGATTTATAAACTGTATACTATTCCATAATATTGTTACGAGAGTTATAAGTGATGTTTTTCTTAATATTTTTTATTTTCCCGTGGCCTATTAAATATTCTCTTAACTCAGCATTATACCATCTTGGTTCCCTGTTCTCGCCATTATATACAGGTATTCTCACTCTTTTTACTGATGCAAATCTGTAATAAGCGGCAATCGCGTTGCGGGTATGCCTTCCATCGCTGAACCACCGATGCCACCATCCATTAAGGTCCAAGCCCGCGAGTCAGGACTCGAACCCTGAAAACTTGGGATTCTCCCTTGGTGTCAGGAATCAATGACACGCAAGGAGATGTATTTTTTATGTAAAATCCTGAAAGGTATTTACCTTCGGTTTCGGTGTCTCTCTCGATGTTTGTCCGCGGATGTTAACGGAAGCGTGTTGGAAAATTGAACAACGCGGACAGAAAATTTGAGAGTTAGTCAAAGATCGCGGCTTGAAGTATTGGTGGAATAGCCCGAAGGGCAAACTACGGTGCGGCGGAAATTATGAAGGAGCGAAGCGTACAGAGAAGATCACGACCGACTCGACAGTCAACGCTTGCAAGTCTACACTCGCCTGTTACTCGCTTTGCCAACTGGCGGAGTAACGAGGTGAACACCGACTCTGGATAGTGTAACTGACTCACTCGACTCAACTCCCGTTTACGCGTTTTGGATGGGTTTATATAGGTTCAGTGCGGCCCTCTGTGTCCCCTTCCACCTTGAGAGAAATGTATGAGGACACTCCCTAAATTTAACGTGGAAAATCCATTCCAAACATAGACGAGAAACGTGAAAAAGCACTTTCTACTGGTGGACGTCATTAGAATTCTTTTGGAAAATATGTCTTTCCCGTTTAAGGTCACCAAACTTCCATTTGTATATATCCGTATCTACTCCCAGATGCGTGAGCACCACAAGTCCAAGTTTTGAAATCATCAAGGGTTGCGTGCTATCCTTCTTTATTTCTCTGCTAAAACATACTTTGCGTGGTGAGGGAGGATAGCAAGCTTGTGAAGGAGAGTAGACGAAGACAGTGTAAGTGTAGCCGACCGTAGATGTAAGTGTAGATAAGTCGGTAACACGCCGGACTTGCAACCCTAAGTTCAAAGTTCAAATCATACCCTGGGACTGGATATTGTTTGTGTGATACGATTAGGCTTAGGATTAGGCTATGTTTGATGGAGCGATATAACTATTATAGTTGAGTGAAGTATGATTTTGTTTTTCCTGGCGAATAATATTTAAGAAGTGTTTGCGGTTCTTCTACCGGGATAAGCTTTCAATAGAAGGCTTCTATTTAAAGAAGGTTTCTATTGAAAGAAGGCTAATCCCAGTGGAAGACCTGTGAAGACTTCTTAAATATTAAAGTTGAGTGCCTAAATGCTACTAGTACTACCAGAGTGGGTGGACAGACCAAGCAACTGGGGGCGATGGGATTCTAAAGTCGTTAAGAAGGGAGGAGAGCAAAAGAGAAGGAAGAGATGTTGGGCATTTTAGACGGAGCAAAAAGAGGAAGAAACCAATGCTTATCTGAATACAAATATATTTTAAGGAAGAAGGTGTTCAATAGGATTTGTAGAGAAAAAGAAAAGAATGGTAAGTGTATTCTATTGAAAACTACTACGGCCGGACAGGCACGTAGCCAGAAATTTGCTTCGGGGGGAGGGGGGCTAAGTCTTGCGTCACTTGAAATAAATCAGCCTTGGCCATTCGGTGCCTACATGTTACAAATCTCTTCCCTTAATTTTCAGCGCTTGGTATTTACTTTTACAGTGCCCATACTTATCTCTTCTCACCAGTAAAGTTCACTGCTAAAATCAGAACAACAAAATTATTGGGAAAAAATTTCGGGGGGGCTGAAGCACCAGAAGCACCCCGGCTACGTGCCTGTGACCGGATGAATGCCAAAGAGTATTAATGATCTTAACTAAAAATTAAATTGATTCCCTTCGGAAAGAGCTCCGCTAATGAGATCCCACCGCATGGAGTTCCCTCTGTTTTGGAACTCGTGTTCAAACCGAAGACTAATTTAGGGATTGTTCGGTGTTATTTTCGATTGTCACTCTCGGAACGATGGCTAATTCCTATTAAAATAAGCAATTTATGGTTAAATTTAATATTTCTAATAGGTGCCAATTAAAAAGAGAGGCATTTGTAAAGATAATCTTCGTTTTTCCCGAGTTGAGTCGTATTACCATAAGTAAACGAGTACAACGGTGACGAAGAGAATATTCATTTATTCAGTCTGTGACGACAGGAAGATGAATTAACATTACTAGTTCGCAATGTTTAGTTGAAATATGCATCGTAATTGATGCAATCAACCTTATTGTACGTATCGAACTTGCTATTTTTTTCGCGGTTACAAACCTCCACTCCACTCTTTAAATTATTTTTAAATTCAGAGATTGCAGATTTTCCCATATAAATGATAGGATTTGTAAAAATACCGATGACGGACAACCATGCTAGTGACGTATATCTCGCCAACTACTCTCTCTTTCACAATTAACCAGACATCTGTCGCAACCGAGAGAACATAAAATATTCTACTCTCATCATACATTCCGACTTTTAAATTATATATTTGGTCGCTCTGTGGTCGTGGCATGGTCTATGATTACGTCATCATGCAATGAATATTAATTTTAATGCGGAAATGCTTGACCAGAAATCGAAAGTGGGTCCAAAATTCCATCTAGCTTACAGTCTTGCCAGCGAGGAAATCCTATCACAAGAAACTTAAACGTTACACAGGACGTTTATGTCTGTTGAGCTTCCACTCCGCATTTTACTTTATTGAACACTTATCTAAGAGAATGTCACGCAATATTCATTTAATTCTGAAGGAAGTGCTGAGAATGGGAAAAACAACTTGCAATAACATCAAAACATAACAGAGTTTAGCCTACGGAATCTAGCTTTGATGAAACAGACACTGTTTATCTTTCCTCATCAATGACGAAGAAGAAAATCATCCTACACATGCAGTAACTCATCGGTGTCATTTTCCTCGTTCTCTCCAATATTAGCGCGGAAGACAGAGAAAAAGAATGGGTGTTCTGGATTGCATGGAGGGAGGCAGAATATGAGAAGACTTAAATAGAGATTTAATCAAGGGTTAATGTTGGTTTGGCGGAAAGGGTTTTAATAGACAACAACAGGAACTCTCCACAAATCCACTAATGTTGGAAGAATACTCTCGAGTGACTGAAACTCCTGCGACCGCTGCGACAGTGCACGTGGAATGAAGTAAAATAACACGCGCAGAAAACTTGGAACAAGATACTATTTTGGAAATTTTTTTTTTCGGTGGTTGAGTATTTCATTATTTTTCAATGGCGAATAAAACTAAATATGGGCGAACAAACTTTTTCCAGGATGCCAAGTGGCCCAGAGGTGACATCTAAAGCAGAGCATTCTGGATGAAATCTACTGTACCCCTCGCCCCCAACATCAAATAATGAGATGACTAGCAAATCGCACTTTCAAAGTATTTGCCAAAATAAAAATGCTAATGAAACGATGTTGAAGTGGAGAAGAGTGTCATTATAGTGGTAAAAATTTTTACTTAAGTAATTTTGCTTTAGGATAAACGTTCTACGGACTAATCTTTAGGTTTGCGAGCGAGAGCAAACAACCGTGTTTCCTGACCGGCTGTCATTTCCAGATGAAACATGGAGTATCTGAATACAATTGTCATTACAAATAATTCATTATACCGGTATGTGGTATGAGTACCCATATCCGCATTTTATTTCACTGATCACGACTCCGTAATTTTCGGTTGGTTTGAATAAGCAAACAATCTATTTCAATCGCTTCTAGGAAACGAACAACTAGCTATTTAGAGCACACTCTTGAGGTGATTTCTTCCATTAAGTTGACAAGTTCTACGGTATAATCGATGCTTTCGACCGTCTTTCGAGCGTCTTTCTCATAGTCCCAATCTCCTCTATTAAGCTATTCTTTTACAGGTGGTCCTTACGTTTCATTCCGCAGCGCAGATGGAAACCAGCGCCCGAAAGGCTTGCCGTACTGGACATTCGTGAACAGCAGAAGGTATGGAGTCCATAGTGAAGTGGATGGGTCAAAATTCTTTCGGCAAAACACGTGCACACTCAAAACGAACTTTCCTCCTTGGGCCTCGCCGTCCGGTTCCTGGCCTTGTTCTTTTTTTTCAATTTATTAATCACGAATCAATCTACTCCGCGAGTTTTAACGCGATGGAACAACTCACCTGATGAGATTCGCCGGCCCGAGAAAACGTGAACCAATCGCCGTGTAGCCCAAGGGAAGGAAGTCTCTCTCGTCCGCCGCTTTCCCAATGAGAGAGGATGCAGACGCTTGTCTTCCCAGCAAGCCCTCCCTCCCCACCCCCGCCTCCGCATGAACCCGTCTCCCTCCCAACCAATTTCTCTCCTCCCTGGCCCCACCCATCCGACCCTCAGATCACATGTTCTCCTTCGTCCGCAGCGCAACGCCATTCTCCGCCGCTCTTCGCACTCCCAGATTGGATGAGGTGGGTTGGAGACGCAGGGAGTGTGCGCTATGCTCGTGCCCAGCCTTCTCGTGGCATTTAATGGACCCAAATAAGGAGGCTCCACCGAATTATGAAATAGATGCCATTTTTGTGAAAATTTCAGGATTTTTTGGCTCTTCTATCGATTGGCAATAAAATAATTTGGCCTTTCCATAATATATTTGAAGAAAAATGATGTTGAAAATCAGATATCATATACGTGGCTATACGGCGGAGCATGGCTCTTGCATTAAAATTTTCATATTAATTATGTAAATAGAAATGTCGCTTTGACGAAAAACTAATATAAGATGCGCAATTTTATGTAGAATTTAGCATTGTAAAAAAGTGCTCGCCTTACCACACTTGTTTCATTGATATTAATAAATGTTTGCTCGAATAAAAGCATAAAACCTTTGCTTACATGAAAATGGCGCTACGGTATGTTGTTATCATTGGCAACGGTAATTGTGACGGAACGCGATTACAAGCCTATTTACTTACTTAATTTAGAAATATACCTTTCCAAGGTCCCTCTTATATTTTAATGTAATTTAAATATTCCATTGGTTATTGATATGGTGTAATTAATACCAATTCTTCCAAATGCTAGTAGCGTCATTGTTGCCAAACAATTTTCAAAAATACGAATATTAATAAAATTAAAAACAAAGAGTTGTATTTGCAATGGAATAGTTTAAAACTAGGTAAGAAAATATTTAACTTATTTCAGAATACCTATTAGCGGGATTGAGCATGTATTCTCACTTATAAATTAAACGTGGCGACAACACGTCAGTCATGTTCCTAAGTCAAAATGAGTTAAAACAGCTTCTAAAAAATAGAATGCAACTACAACGCGCTATAAAATAGCATATTCATACAATTATTAGGTATGCGTTATCACACTATAGATGATATTCCATATAGGAGTTTTTCTGGATCTGTATTTATTTATTAAATAACATAGCTATTTTACTGGATTTTGAATCGCGGAGTCACGGTGGAACCTCCTTAAATCTGCTGCTGCTTTAACCGTGTTGCCAAGAAACTTAAGAAACCACTGAATCTCATCTTATATGTGACATCTCCTCCGCTTCCTACTTCCAAGTCCTCTACAAAAAACCCCTTTGCAAAATTCAAGATTTTAAATATCCTTTTCCTTATTATGATCATTCCCAAAATAACCTTCCTTCTTGAGAAAATTTCACACAAATTATACTCCAGGAAAAAACTAAATCCTTCATTTTCCTTCCACTGGTCTCTGGCATTGCAGTAGTCTCAAGCCTGTGTTCGTCGCGTTTGTTGTCCCAACAATCCTTGAGTCCTGAGAGGTTGTGTTTGAAATCTTCGAGATTTTCTCGAATAGGTAACCAAGGAGTCACGAGGTACGAATTCATCACGAATTTTGGCGTGTTTTAGGTGCTCATTACAATTTAAGGAGGAACCATCATTTAATCAACTCATCACAATTTAAGGAGGAAGCCCGAAAACCTACCCTGATTTTAACATATATTATAGTTCATCGTTTTCCCTATCGAATAGTGTAAAAATATTGCTATGTCATCGGCCATTTAATCAAGATATATTGATTTGAAAATGAAGGTTTTTCACGTTGAAATGCATTGTCCTTATGGGAGTATGATGACCTTCCTTCACATAAAAACTTTTATCTCAATTTTGGAACGAAAGAATTCGTTTAAATACTAAGAAAACGTGCACGAGATATTAAAGCACATAATATATTTCTTCCAGCTCAGGTCATCGGACATTTAACGTTAGTATTTAAGTTTTAAGAACATACTTCCGGTTTTCTTCTGAGCAAGGAGCCGGCACTCTGCGGTTAGCATGGCAACGTTGCTAAGGAGGTCTTTCTATCTGATTACTCCTGTTCAAATTCTGTTTCTTATCATTTTTGTTATAAATATAAATTATTTTTTTGTCTTTTTATATAACTCAGTGTAAAGACCTTAGTGCTGTTTTTGGAGTTAAATAAATAAAAAATGTAATATGGCATAGAAGTCAAGCAGGCGACTTGAATTTTAGTCTTCGTAATGCCTATGTATATGGAATATGTATAAGGCGGTGCTCATAGTAAATGTTCCCAACGTCTTTAGGGAAATTGATTACTCTGCACCCTCTGCACATACTACGTTGGTAACTTTTTTTTACGGCGGCCAACTTACGTCAGTTCAGAATGTTCAAATCTATGTATTCAGAATATTGGGAGTTTAGCAACACCACTTCTTTATCGATCTCATTTGCGGTAGACGTCTTTCTTAATGAAAAGGTACCAGCATACAGTAATGTAAATGCACCTGTACATGTACGTACATATTCATGCAATCACGTGTTTAGCATTTCGACCAGATTCAGATGAACATTTGATCGACGAACGGGTGTCGCAAGAAATCGGATCTCAGGCAGTAGCAAAAGCTAAGGAGAGCAGAAAACCCTGAAAGCATCTAAACTTTTCATTAAGTTACCTAGCCATTAGCGAGAATAGGAAGCGAGTCTGAACATTAAGCTCAATTTTAAAATTAGAATGCATAATTTCACCGTATGAGTTCAGATAATACAACAACAGCAGTGCAAGCATAATTATTATACCGGAATTTATGCGCGTAAATACACCGCATGCTTAAGGTTTACCCTAGCTATATATACTGTCCCTTTTTTCATTTCCTCTTTAGTATGTTATTTTTCCATAATCTTAGAAGGTAAAGTTTGCCTCAACATTGATTTCGGACTCGAACGAAAGTTGACGAATTTCATAATTCAGTTATTTGACCATTTCTTTGTCAGAAGAATTTAAGGGTTTTTTTTCCGTTTCTTTGCGTAACTTTGGGAAAAAAATAACGCCACACAGCTTAACCGCCAACGTAGACTTGAAAATATATTTGAAAGAAAAATTTCTCAACAATATAAGGCACCACACAACATACAAAAAATAAACGGCAACCCATAAGTCGTGATGCTATGGTTACTACACACAAAAAAGTAAAAAATACAATTTACGATACGGTTCAAACATATTTTAACATTCTTGGTCACCTTTGAATAGCAATTAACAATAGTAATAATATTTATTGGACATTGGCCAGGTATATCGGAGTACTAGCTAAACCCGGCCACTCTTCCCTGTGGCTCAGTCTCATATGAAATGAATGGAATAGTAAATAAAAGTATTTTAGCGAACAGTGATTCACCGAAAAAACACTTCATTCAATTTAATATCTTGCCTTGCGTTGCTGTGGAATGAAAGGAAATAAAGAAAAACGATGTTTTTCAAGAAAATCATTTTCTTATTTTAAAGCTAATGGATTGACTACATTTTTTTATCAGTCCGTTTTTTGCAGAAACATAAAGATCAGACGATTTTCCGACTCTGGAGTATGAGACGTATAATTTCCAATGAGAGAAGCAATCGTTTTCTAAATTCTAACCGCACACTTGAAAAGTGTACAGTTAGAATTTAGAAAACGCTTGCTCTTTATTGAAAGTCATAGAAAACGCTAGGCGTATTGGAAGTTGAAGTCCGTAAGTTATTAACACTTTGAACTTTCTTTTTTTCACAAACCTACCTTATGCCGAGTAAGGTTATCCATTTTAAGAAACGGATTCAATAGGTTTGACTGAGAAATGAAATCAATACAATTCCACCAAAAATGAGATGGAGAAAACGTGATGATGAATTTCATATGTGACTGATGCCACGAACAAATGATTGAAGAGAAAAATAATAGGTGATGAAAATGTAAATGATGAATGCAACATCTATTGCGTGAAGAAACGCTTCTGAATACCTAAAAACACAAAGGCTGCCCACTTCGAACGCTATCAACAAGATACCATAGGGCACTGTACCGCACAACTGTTTATGCAATATCGGTGTTGCCATGCGCTTCTATTATACATTCACAATGCAATTTATCACGAAAATAAACATTTAAGATACATTTTCAAACGTTTTACAGCTAAAAATAATTATCTTTTTTCCTCAGTTCATTAGTAAATATTGTAATCAAATTATGACTACATAGCAACGGAGGCTGGAGTCAATACAGTATTTAGTTTTCATTACGTACCTTAAACTTTTGTTTAACATATTGCTGCATGATATTTTACCCTATGGATCGTTTTAATATATATTTTAAAATACAAAAGGCATCACGAAACCGAAATTCACTCATTACCGCAAATGATATAAATCATAAGAATATAGTAGGTACTTCGAAGCGCAGGTTCCTCCTTAACTAATTGTCTTCCATTGAGTTTTATATCATCCGGGGCACTATGGACGTGACGTATGACAGAAACTCAGCTGAAAACAATGAGAGAGATTGGAACAAGCCGTTAAAAAACAAATATGCCCACTATTCCTGTTTATATCACGTAACTCCATGGTTACCCATTCGAGATAATCCCGACGGTTTCAAACACAATCCCCCTGGTAATTATTATTTTGATGAATAGCCACACTGCCATCTATTTTCCTATTCTTATCAGACAATGTATCTACTATAATTTGATAAGCCTATTTTTTCATTCCAGAGAATCACTCAGCTCCTAAAAATATGGACTATTTCTGAGCTCTGCATTTGTGACAACAATTTCGTAAGTTACGTTGCAAAATCTTCCGATTTTTTTATACAAATGATAATATGATTTCATTAAATAGACTCCAAGACGGGTGGAGAAACGCAATTGAAGGATAAAAACCAGCATCTAATTAGAGTCGATATAATTATGAACTTTGTATTCATATCTGGCAAAAATTATATTGAATTTGAAGGTGTCCGGGCGGGAACCCTGAGTTCATCAATACAAATAAGTGGTCGTAATAGATAACGGCTTTAGGTGACACAACGGATTGGGTTATATCGCACCAACTCACCATAAGCTTTAGACACTCAGTAGCCATGCCCTGGGCGGGATTTGAACCCGCGACCTTGGGTTGACTGGTCGGCGAGTTACCGACCAGGATACCGCGGCCGGCTCAAGACTAACGGTCACATTCCCGACCTTAATAAATGGATCACAATTCATTCTTATGTACTAAAAAAAGTGAAATCCCTTAGGTCACTGACCCATGGAAACGGGTGACTTAGTTGATGCCTTAAAGAACGAGCAAAACTCTTACGAATAGCAAGTCGCGAAAATTAAAATAGACTATAAGATGACTGTGGAGATACGCGATTGAGGGATAAAAAAAACTGGAATATAATCACTGTCTAAATAGTTATGAATTTTTTATTCGTATTTAGCAGCAACTCTCTTGAATTTTAAGGCATTCGGGCGGAAACTGTGAGTCTATCAATTCAATGAGATTGCTCAATTCTTTTTACATTTACACTCTGGCGAAAGAATCGTCTAATTTTCTGGTAGCAGTGAAATCTTCCTCAGTCTTTGCAAGGCCTCTACGGGTGCGCACATGCAATCTTGCAAGAGTTCGACCTCCCGAGGAAAACGAAATGATTCACGTCCCAGGTGTTTGTGAGAGATTTGCGCTCGTGGATTAGTGTAGATCAGAGTGGGGATCCTGGAGTGGAGAAAATTGAGTGGCGTAAATCAGTCTCTGATTTTAATCGACCGATATTTTGCTGAGCATTTCAACCCCGGCTGTCGAAGCCCTTATTGTGTTTTTTTCTTCGTAGCTCCAGATTGCGTTCACCTGCAGGTGAATACACGCTGCGAGGAATGGTTTTCGCTCTCTTATTTTCCCGGACCTGGTTCACTTTTCAGCAGTTGGAAAGCTTCAGCCTCCGGACCGCCGAAAACCAGTTTATATGAACGGGAGATGAGGAGGAATACGACCGCGACTCGCGGGCATGAAGAAGGAAATCGCGTTAATGGAAGTGAGAACAGGCGGCCAAAGTGCGGTCTAACTGAAAACATTTGAAGTTCAAAATGGTAGAGGCATTGAACGTAGATCTTTAACATATCAATCTGGGAGAGATGCTCACCATCGTCACAAATAGTCGATTCCATTAATATCCTTCCAGAATTCCACAGTGAAGGTGGAAGGCTACGGTAATCTATCGCGAAATCGAGGGATCCGGTTTCGACCCCCTATCGAAGCTGATGCTTGTAGACGAGTCTTGATTCATTAGGATTTGTTCTAGTAGGCATCTAATATACCCAAGGTCCTCGGTGACTGAAAAAAACTTACCGATGAAAGCTATCTTTCATGGGAACGAATGACTACATTCACTTTTTGTGGTAGTATAATTCTGTCAAAGTAGTAGTTATTCGGGGAAGGTGACCGAAAGCTAAGGTCATTTGCGCAACTTAACAAAGATGGGTGATTGGATACCATTTATGATTTTTTCAGGGAGCGGAGGAAGGATGGAGGGAAACCTGGCGTCGGCATTGTCCTACTGTTAACGAAAGTAGCCAAAGGGGCCACGGATTAACGTCCCATCCGGCAGACAGAGTTCATAACTTGACATACACTCACCATAGCATTCAAGGGGAGGCAGTATTCCATTGAAAAACTACCACATCCGGGACTGACCGTGGCTGTCGGAACGAGATGCCTCTTTACTGTAGCCATCAAGCATATCCGAGCCCCCAATTTAATCGAAATAATGCTAGTAGTAGAATAGCTGAATTTTAGAAATAATTTTTCACCTTGTGTAGGATTAAAACTCGGATTAACCGGATTGGAGCCTGGTGCTTTTGCCGGTTAAGCTATGACACCGTAGTTAAGTCGTCATTCTTCCCTGTGTATTTCTAAAGGCTTTAGAGGAACAAGATGTTAGGTGTACTACCGTACATACCACGTAACAAAGCAGCCGTAATTGTACGCACTGCACCACCGTCCACGAGGTTAAAGTGACCTATTAAACCCCAAGTAGCTTATTTATAGCAAATTTAAAGATTGTGAACTAGCCGCAAAAACCCTTGACAGAGTTACCCCTTTATATGCAATATAAAAGAATTTCCACTGAAAAAATAGGTATCGCTCATCTTGACCGGGACTCGAACCCAGGTCTTCCAAATTCGCGCCAGATGCTTTGGCCAGTTAAGCTACCAAGGCGTCTTCCCTCCCAGTGTATTTTTCAAAAGTTTTAAAGGGGGAAGATGTTAGGAGAGAATCCCCACATACTGTGTCACGACACGTCAAGGGCCTCAAAGTTTTCGTACGAATGATACTAGCGTCTTGCATATTAGCTGGAAAAACAGCACGTCTTTCCGCGTCTTATCAAACAATCTAAAAAAATACTAAATGCACCTCTTTTCAATACAAGGCGTCATACGCCTTTTTAATGACACATTTTTGGTACCCTATGTTAATAACTGAGTTCGAGAGCTCGATAAACTGTTATCAAATGCTTGCAACATGCGGTGAGGAAGATAATCATTCAAATTACTTCAAGTTTAAATAATAATGAACGCCATAAAATGGCCATTAAACAACATTGGTCATCTCCGATTTGTTAAGCGCTGCGTGTGTACGCTTATTAACAGACTTATCAAATTGGGCTGGTTTTATCATCGGACATGCTGACTGTTTCTCATGCGCTTTTTCTGGTGTTAGCCCATAATTTTGCGAACACGGTGTCTCAAACAGGGAAGTAATTACTTACCGCTATACAAATGCCAAAGCACGTATGCAAGAGCAGAAAGCAGTTCGAGAGCCTCGAGAGGTATAAACATGGCGTGGGACAGTGTCAAAGTAAGAAGTGCGTTTAACAGACAAATGGAGGGTGAAATACGGAATTTTTACGTCTCACGCTGTGTGTGCTAGTCACCTGAAGTTTTCAGTTTGCATACTTAATCCTAATTTATATTTATTTAAATTGAATATGCTAGCACTTTATTTCTGTCATTATGTCCGACAGTTTATACGTTCTTTCACTTCACATGAGAGACCCTATAGGTAAATAGATTCATGGAGCTTAAAAGGCGTATTTTGAGAACTAAATACAGGTTATAAAAAGTAGAACGCCAAGGGCAGTGCATGTAAACTTCCCTATTTGGGGGAAGTAATTGGTTCTACGAAACAAATTCTAGAATATATCACATCTTATCTGATTCATGCACTTCACGCTCGTCATTGGTATTCGCTAGCATACGTTATAAGTTCAAGCCTGGATTTGAAAATGTGTGAAATTCAATTCCACATAAGTGTGCTTCAGTTTTTCATCTGCTGCATTAAAAAATACATGGTAAAATGGTATGAAACGATGAATCCATTCTTCGGTTATAAGGGGATTGATGTGGGACCGTGTCCACAATGCCAGTTACATCGTCTCTAGTAATAATTATTATTACTATAACATTACAATATAATTAACATTAATTCAATTATTATAATAAAAATAATATGATTAGCCACGAATAAACGACTTGGTTCTTATTCTGAAAAATTTGTATGATTGTACGTGCTTAGGGTTGTGAGGAGTTTATATCAACTATTTAAATGGCGTTTTTGGACATTTCTTCTTTTGAAAATTTCTTATTATCAGCGAGTGATTCTTATCACCTGTATAAATTCATATTAGAAATATGCGAGATGTCCTTATTTGCTCTACCTACTTTTAGGTACAGCAAATGGGTTTATATAGGCGGTGTTTATTCACCACCCCACCAATAATTGTGCCTCTGAAAACCAGCTTGGAAATGTAGATTTGATGAACCAAAAACTTATGGCGTTCACACAATGAAATCCACGAGAGTTTTTGAAGTTTTTCTTTTCAAGTACTTAACAAGTTAAAACAATGATCAAGTCAACAAGTTCAACATTTCAAGTACTTAACAATATGCCAGTTAAATTTTAGGTGTTTATTGCAAAAAATATGGTGTATTCATTTATTAACGTCTGCGTGTTCGTTGTTAGCATACACGTGCTGGTAATTTTAATTGATTTAACGAAGTCTTTTAAACATAATAGGATATTATGGAAAAAAATAAAAACTATTTGAAGGTGACTGAAGCGATAATCGAAGGACATTGAATGTTGTGGATTATTAGAAATGTGGACTCCCTTTCCTCAGAGAGAAGTGAAGTTAGCAATGCTGGGTAAAAGCCTCATCCCCTTCCGCGTCTTGCTGGTCGAAGTATGTCTCCATTTGAGACGTTGGTAGTCCCGGAACGCCAAAGACCGACTGCCATGCACGATGCGTTGTCCCTGGGTACATGTAAGACCTGGCATTGATGCTCAGGCGGTTCAGCCGATAGTTTACTTCCGAAGTTTTAACAGCTCTGGCCTGGACGTTCTGCAGTCGGTTGGAGACGAACCAAAGTTGCCTCGAGCAGTCGATTCCGAGACCGTCGATCCACTGAAGTTGCTTGCGATCCTTGGCGATTGTCTTCTCCCCGACCCTCTTGCCATCGGCCCGAAGCAAATCCCTCCGGACCACCTGAGCCAAGGCGTCCTCTGTCACCTTGCCATAATACAGCCTCCCCTTGCTGTCCATCATCATGCCATCCGCCTAAGAAGAAGAAGAGCATATGCTTGATTTTTTAAGTAATGACAATTGGATCGTTCACCAGCACTCACTCCCTCTAATATCATTTTAAACATCATCTAGTTTCTGTTCCAGCTAATTCTGAGGTCGATAGGAAGTAGAGAATAAAACACATGCACCACTCTTTCTTTCAAGCAGAATCAACCAATAAACAAGAGAGAAGAAAGCAACAAGGTGGGGAAACCGTAATAAAAGTATGTTTTGGTAAGTATCTGAAAGTTAAATGTGCATTTAAAATGCTAACTGGATCATAATTTCTCAACCATTGTATTATTTTTATTGGGATTATTAAATCAGGTGAATTTTATATTCATGAACACCTCCCCATGGACTGCGACCTTGACAATGTGGTTAGAATTTGCGTGTTCCTGTGACTCCTAGAGCTGGTCTGGGGTGATCTATGAATATTGTTCCTGGAAGGGTCACCAATGTCAGGTTATTCAGAGGGTAGAAGACGAACGAAAGTTTTTCTACGCAGATTGCGTTCCTCTGAAGGTTTATCTACATCTATATTATACCCTACAAGTCACCATATAGGTGTGCGACGGGGTGAAATCGCACCAACCATTCATTACGTATCATGCAAAAAAGGATAAATCAAATTATATTATAATTTTATATTCTAGTCTAAACTTCACAACTTAAAAAATATATATATAAATAGCAAAGCAAGCAAGCAATATGATGCTGTTAGCTGGGTTAGTCTAGAGTCCTTATACCAGCACGCAACAACTTATGCTATCCATTTATACACTTGTATTTATACTATGGGATATATTTACAGCTATTCATATCACTAATCGTACGAGGAAAGAAGGGCATATTTATACGTCAGTTTGGCAATCAATTTCTCCAATTTTATGATTATGGTCCAGTCTACCATAGTAAGTTGAAGTTCGTAAAATATTTTTAACGTCATCAGTGAAAACATTGTCTTGGAATTTAGTCAAGAGATTAAGTCGAAATTTCAACCTACGGTCCTATAATTGTTCCCATTTTACATCTACATCTACATAATACCCTGCCAGCCACCATAAAGATGTGTGGTAGGGGGTGAGTTCTCACCAAACATGCACCACATATCATGCATAAAATAGGAGTAGTATTGATATATTAGTCTAAACTTCACTATTTAAAAAGATAAAAATAGCTAAGCAAGACCAATTACAGACTGGTTACGTTCTTATTGTTATCATACCGTCCCTTTACAAATCTTGCCGATCCTCGCTGCAAAACTCCAGTTCGTTATTTCTTCTATCTCTTTTGTATATTTAGTCTATTTTGCAAGGATCCCATATATTGGCAGCGTATTCCAAATGAGGTCTAATAAGGGAAAAGTAGGTCATTCCTGGTTCATGATTGTCTCATTTTCCCAGTTCTCTTTTGATGAATCCCAGTTTACGATTAGCTTGACCCATTATTTCACGTACATGTTTACCCCAAGAAATGGGAGGATCGGCAAGATTTGTAAAGGGACGGGATTTGTAAAGGGGTGGAATTTGTAAAGGGACGGGACCAGCAATTTCAGAGATTGATAGGAAATTGGTAATGAAACATTGGAGTCACACTTCATTTCAAGCTGACAATTCTTTGCCACTTCTATTCCATTCAACTCAACTCAAATGTGGTCTTGGCACTTTTATGGTATTTTAGACGCGAACATTATCCAAATTCTTTGAGAGTGAGTTGGAAAACCAGAACACCACAAGCTTATCAAGCGAAAAAAAATATAGATGGTGAGTTAAGATATCTGTATGGTCGGTTTCTGTACTTTCTGTTGCTGGTGGTTGTTATCGTTTACCATTCTACATCAGACAGTCAGTAATCCGATGGAAATATTTCAATAATATACGTACCGAGTTTTCTAGCCACAAGAAATATATGACTGTTTCTACCTTTTATGTCCTAAATTTGTTGAATGCTTCCATTATTTCTACGCGAAGATGGAAAGCGTTGAAACCATAAGGTATTTAGGTGTAACAATCACTAAAGATTTATCGTGGGGAAGATACGTCTGGGAAATATGCGGCCGAGCGAAGAGAAAGCTAGGATTTACAACGAGAGTACTTGGGAAATGTGATAAGGAGACAAAAGAGTGATGTTACTTTTCACTAGTTAGCACTACCTTGAGTATGCAGCCAGTGTATGGGATCCGAATGAATTAGGTTTGATCAGAGAACTAGACAGTGTGCAGCGTAGAGCAGCTAGGTTCGTTAAAAGGTGTTACGATAGATTGAGTAGTGTTTCAGAATTAATACATGAATTAGGGTGGGAATCATTATCAGAGCGTAGGTTAAAGTAAGGATTAAATCTATCAGAGAAATTTCAATCGGATAGCTTTACTGAAGATGTTAGGCACATATTTAAAACACCAGCGTATTATGCTAGATTCGACCAGATAAATAAGATTAGAGAGATTGATTGTCGTACTGATAGATTAAAAATGGCATTTTCCCCCTTACAATAAGAGAACAGAATAGGCAGCATAGCAGAGTGATAGGTAGGGGAAATATTTTAGAGTAGTTTGTAGTGCATCATGCATGTATTAATCCTTTAAATACTATAGATACTAACAATCTAGTTGCATGAGACCCTATAGTTGCTTTTTTGTACGTCAATAGTGTATGTGAGGTGATATTCACCCCCTGCCACACACCCTCAAGGTGGCTTGCAGGGTACTGTGTAGACGTAGATGTATTTATCGTTGTAAATGTACAGAGTTACATTTTTTTTAATTACTCTTCTATTAGTTATCATTATAGGTTATTTATCATGTGTTTCTTAAACATGGTTGATGAAGTGGTAATTTTCCGATGCAACAACGAACCCGATAAAAGTTTGGTGATATTTTCAAGCTATAGTTAAAGGATTTGAAGCAATAAAATCTCGGGTCATCATACGCTCGGTTCTCTTTTTAGGATATCCCATTCGCGGACGGAAGTAGAGCTAATGCTTCGGACTTCGGACGATACAGTAATCCTTTCTTCGTCATACCGACCTTTGCCATTTGTGGCCGTGTTTATTAAGTGTAGTAAAATATATCTGAGCGGTTAGGAATTAAAAGGATTTCTGGCGGAAGGTAAATTTTTGAGTAATGATGAGTTATTTCGTTGGAGAATGATGGCTGATTATTTTTTTCATGTAGCATGGAAGAGTTATTTAGCTAGATTTTCCATTTAGGAGAATGATAATAAAGGTTAAGAAATTTAGCTTTTATAAATAAGAGCAGGATGTTTGGTTTCCGATTTTAGACTGGAGAAACAGAATTTCGCGAAAGCGGCGACGGTAACTCCCGATAGTCATACCGGAAAACACTCCAGGCCCTGAAGGATTTGGTATTTCACCGGGTATGATGTACATCTACATAATACCCTGCGAGCTACCATAAAGATGTGTGGGAGGGCGTGAATTCACACCTAACATACAGTACATAGTATGCTTAAAATAAATTAGTAACTATATTGTAATTGAAGGACCGCAAACTAACCGCGAGAACCGCAACGGGGTTACCCAATCAAATTGCACAATAGCAGAAATTCCACAGAGAAAAAATCATTCGCCTTGATCAGGACTGTCTTTAAGGCCTCTCAGAATCCATTAGAGAAGATGACTCTTCGGTAGCTTAGCCGGTTAAAACACCTTGCCGGAAATCAAGGGAATGGGGGCGTTTACTCGGAACCGAAATCGCAGTTTTGTACACGAAATTGTTAGATGGAAACGAAAAAAGAAATTTAGTGAAAAAATTAATCTTCTAACCACAACCATTCACTCATAAATCAAAAATTAAAATAAGCAAAAGGTGACGCCCACCGTAAAAGCTGCTCTGATAACATTGACGTCATTTTCCTCCCGTCCTTGACTGCTTTTCTTGGAAGCAAAGGGAGTGGAGGGGGGTTCTCGGAAGGTCTGCTCGCACAGATGCTGTCGTAACTCCTCCGATTGGCAGAGTCAGCTGTGTCCCCCCCTTAGCGAAAAGGCGAAGTAGCTTCGCAGGCTCAGTTGTGATTGGACGAAGTTGATATACGTCAGAGGTCGCACCACACCCACTTTTCCGAAAGGGTTAAAAACATCAGTTTTTCGCCGCTTATAACTCGAGAACTAATTGACGGATCAAAAAACAGAAAAATACGGGTCTTTTTATTTTACAAACTCTACCATATTCGGCAATAAAAAAATATGGTAAACGACCCCATTGTGTTCGAGTCCCGGCCGAATGATTTTTTTTCTGTGAAACGTGTGCTATTGAACTATATTATTGTCTAAACTTAACAATTTAAAAATGATTAAAATAGCATGGGAAGCATGCACGAATATGTATATATCGTATTCTCAAAAGATCATCCAGCTAAGTTAATTTACTGCCCACATTTCGGTGGAGAAATACATGTCCTGGTGGAAATCTCGAGAAAACTTTATTCACTCCAGAGCCTGATTACCTGCGACCGCTTCACGCCGAGGTCCCGGACGAACTGGGCGACGTTCTCATTCTTCGCCGTCCGGACTACACTCGTAGGGATTGAGTAAAGATGCAAGCTCCCCAGGGGGCAGTAGTAGAGCAAACTCTCCTCGGCGTCCACTGGGCTGATGGCGATCCCGTCCACGTTGTACTTGAGCACGGCCACCCTGCCACCGACCCTGGCCTTGGCTGCCGAGGGGTCGAAGCTCATCGAGGATTGGTCCACCACCTTCCACGACTCGTCGTTCTTCATGTCGTACACCACCACGGCCCCTCCCTTCTTGGGTGGGCCTCCGGAGTCGGCGATGTAGGCGTGCCAGTCGGAGCCGTCCGGGCTCCCTTTGACGTCGACCACGAGGTCGTTGAGGAAGCTGTCGTTCCGAGACGCCACCTCTTCCGGGAATTCGTGGATGCGCAGCACCTTCCCGTCTGCTTTCAGGTCCAGGATGAGCAGCTTGGGGCCGCACTTGTTGTCGGGCTCCGAGGTCATTATGTTCCTCCTGCCCACGTCCAGCACCCACATCCGACCCAGGGGGTCGATCTCCATGCCCTGGACGTACTGGATGGCGCAGCAGTCGCCAGGTTTCTGGATATTCAGGCAAGGGAAAGGAGTCAGGGGAGGCGAAGGGTTCAATTCTCCACGGTCGTCCCCTCTCTCTCCGGTGGGTGGCACCCAGGGTACCCAATTCAGCGTAGATGGAACCCCAGGGAGCCAGCGAGGAACCGAGAGGTAGATTTTGTCCCCCCAGATTTTGACTCCTGACTGAAATGGAGCAGAGTGGCAATCAATAAAGATTTCATTTAGTCGCAGAGAAAAGAAATCTTACCGAGGAAACATTTTTCCTTCATAGTTTTATTTTTTCTTGTGATATACAGATGTTGAATATATCACCTGCTATCTCCAAAGAAGAATCGCCTCGGCGAAAGAAACTTTTACCCTCAGGAGGAGTAATGACAGGATTGAGTAGGAACTGTAAGGAAATACTAATGAAGATCCTAATATTGGGCGTTATCACGCCGAAATATAGATATTGAAGATAAGAGGATGAACATGGAATGGCGTCTTTTGAGATGTTGGTGGGTGATTGGGGTCGATTTTGGATACTAAGAGAAAATCGTGCGATTGTATGGGACAGGTTAGAAGTAGGAATGATATAATGAGAATATAGAAGATAAAGTGAGAATAAGCTGTTAGGATAGGTAGACAGCAAGCAGAAATGAGGAAGAGCACCATATTAAGTATTGGATACCAGCTAGCTAGGGATACTAAAAGGAATTGGAGTGGAATCTTATAATGACCGAAGAATTATCCATAGTCTGTAAAAAATCGGGTGGCTGTCATTATGGACCCTACCTTCAGTGAAGAATCAAGAAATAAGAAACGAGTGAGACAAGGCTGTGCACTGACTCCCGTAATTATAAATGTATACTTAGAGAAAGCCATTAAGGGCATAAAATAACAGACTTCGGGACTGTATATCCACGGGAAAAAAATCAGCATGCTCCGATTCGCAATAGCGATATAGCGGTGATGGTAGAGAAAAGGAGATTTAAATATGACTCCAGTTAACAAAGAAAGACATTGGCCAAATATCACCTGAAGATAGTTAGCAGTATAATAGAACAGGCCTAGATCCATTAATGATAGTGCCTCTCCAGTCCAATCTAATATCCAATGTACAATTTGTGTACCAAAAGCTAAGGGAGATGAGCAAGCATTGCTACCTATGAATCCTTTGAAAATACGTAGGGCAACCAGTCGGCCAACTTCTTCACTTCAATACCAGGAATGTTTGCGGACTTATACACTGCGGATCCAAATTCACCCCAAAAAAATTTATTAACTCGTGATATTAGGTATTATTTTACATTACTACTACCCAAAATTTCGGAATTTACGTTAAGCTAATTGTAAATTTGTAAGCGTTTTAAAATTATGGTACTAAACTTGCTGCGTTCATATTTAAATTTATGTGTAAAGTTAAAATGAATTGTGCTAATCAAGCAATTATAAACTAGATGACTATAAAAATTCATTTCTTATTATCGGAATATGGATTTGAATTAATTACTTTTCAATCACTGATTTTTTACAGAATAGAAGAAATCTCTATCTACTCCTAACGGACATTCCGACGAGGTAACACTTACAATTGCATTGTTCTCCGGGATGTAGTCTCCGTTTTCCAGTGCCTCGACTCGATCTTCCGGATCTGGCCATTCATAATCGATAACCTTCCAAGAGTAAACAACCTCAAATTTACTATTCGCCGCAGGTTTCGCAAATCCAGGCTTCTTAGCTGAAATCAACATCTTGGAGAGTAAAATGGTCCAGAATATTGCAATGGCTTGAGTAGAAGTCGCTGAGATCATGTCGACAGCACCTCGGCACCTAGCTCTCAACAATGCAAGAAAAGTTCATCAGGTCAACATCAAATTCTTCGTGTGCGTTAAAATTTAATATTGTTATTGTTATTATAAAGACTATTTTACTCATTATAGTGCAGTTAAAATTCATCGAAAATACTGACCAGGATCATCTACAGAAGAATAGAACAAAAAGCAAAGGAGTTCCTGGATGAAGATCAATTCGGATTCAGGAAAAGTAAGGGTACAAGGGAAGCAATATTAGCCCTTAGGCTACTCATAGAGAAGAGAATGGAGAAGAACAAACCAATGTTCATTGCATTTGTGGATTTAGAGAAGGCCTTTGACAACGTGGATTGGGATTCAATGCTTGGAATTCTGAAGGGAATTGGAGTGTCCTACAATGACCGAAGAATTATACACAGTCTGTACAAAAACCAAATTGCTGTGATTAAATATGGACCCAGCTGTGAAGAAGCAAGAATAAGGAAAGAAGTGAGACAAGGCTGCGTACTTTCTCCCGTAATTTTTAATGTTTACATCGAGAGAGCCATAAATGAAGTCAAGGAGAAGTGTTCTGGAGTGAACATCCACGAAAACAATCAGTATGCTACGATCCGCTGATGACATAGCTCTCATAGCAGAGACAGAGAAGGAGCTGAATAAGATGCTAACAACCATGGAAAGGACTATGGCCAGATATCAGCTGAAGATAAATAAGAAGAAGACTAAGATATTGGTGTGCAGCAAAAGAGAAGAGGCCAAAACCAACGTTAAACTAGGAAAACAGAAACTGGAAGAGGTGAAAGAGTTCTGTTACCTCGGAAGCAGAGTAACCAACGATGGACGAAGCAAGAAAGAAATAGTGAGTAGAATAGCCCAGGCAAAGAGGGCATTCTATCAAAAGAAGAATCTACTTACAGCGGGAAATACAAGCGTAGAAGTAAGGAAACAGTTTATCAGAACATACATCTGGAGCATGTTTCTTTACGGCAGTGAGGCATGGACGATGACAGCAGCGGAGAAGAAAAGGGTGGAAGCATTCGAATTGTGGTGCTACAGAAGAATACTGAAGATTAAATGTATCGTCCGAGTAAGAAACGAGGAAGTCCTAAGAAGAGTAGGAGAAAAGAGAAGTCTGCTGACAACTCCAAAAAGAAGAAGGGAAAACTTAATCGGCCATATCTTGAGACACGATGGCCTGATGAAGACTATCGTCGAGGGAAAAGTGAACGGGAAGATTGGAAAAGGCAGGCCTCGTATGAGATACATGGAACAGGTTGTGAAGAACGTAAAGGAGAAGAATTACGTCACAATGAAAAGGTTGGCCGATAGAAGAATCGAGTGGAAAGCTGCGTCAAACCAATCCTAGGATTGTTGACCAATGATGATGATGAGTGCAGTTAAGTGCATGGAGAGATGTGCGGTGAAGGTTGTTTCGTGTAAAGCAACGAATTGCATGGAAAACTTCCACTACTTTAACTACTTCGTGAAAAGTAGATCCTTTTCTATATCTACTAATTTTTACATGTTATATCCTCTATTTGATGCTGCTTCTTTATTATTTAGTATTGATTCATATTTAAATAATAAAAATATTACTTTTATCAACAATGTTAAAAATTGACGTTATTCACAATAGAAAGTTCATAGGAGTTCATATGTATTTTAAAGCTAGAATAATGGGATGAAAAATGAAATGTGAGTTTAGGCAAATTTTACGTTTGAAACGTTAGCGTTATACGTTTGTTTTCTGGACAGTGTTGCCTTAAAAAATTTGGCACATAGGTACATGTACTAGGGTATTTCCAAGGCATCAAATATTGTAGTCCGAATAAGATAAAACGTGGGAAGTATTACTAGATACCTAACTTTATATTGTATTAAGAAACAGAGAGACCAAGGTAAAACACGATTTTTGGTTAGAAGTCCGATAATCCCAAAAAAATTAAATTGCTATTGCATGGCAACATCGCTTCATCTTGACTTTTCTAAGAATGAATTAATATCTCATTTACACGTGTCAGTTCGAATTTGAGAGACGTAGAAGAGCCAATAAACGGATCGAGGATCACGTTGTTTGCCTATATCCTTAGGCATATACTGCCCGTTGTGCCATACACACCAATACTACTCCATTGTACGTGCGCGACCCTGAAGAGAGCAAAACTAGTCTCTCGTGCTAACACTGTACTGCAGGGAGATGTGATGCACCGTTCCCCTACGTCTCCTCTCCAAAGTCTGAAATTACCACTGCAATCAATTAAAGCAGTTTTACTGGCAGATTTCCATGGAAGAGAGAACTCCCTTAAACATTTAGTGTAGCTGAATGAGGAATTTTAACATTTAGTGTATCTCATTGTGGAAGGGAATACAACATTGCGGATTTAAGAATCACCTTCTTGTCATCATCTCCAATGAACTGAAAGACCCGGTCGTTTCAATTTCAAGTTTTATGCAAAGAAGCACCGAGCTATAAAACCGACGTGAATAATGTCGGGATCGACAAGTGTTTACATTATTTACTGCAAAGTAAAATCGAACGACGGATTTTTCTACCACGGGAAGAGGAATAATCGAACAAAAGGAAAAGAAAATGATTAAGCTACAAGACCATTAGAGGTAAACATATGGGGCCTTCGTTGAAAGGCACCCAGAGACGTAATAGGAATGAGCGATTGAAGCCATATCAACGCATTCGCACACGAAAATACTTCCCCGCAAAAACAGTCATTATATTATAGTGCTATAAGTAAAGGAATAATATGACCAGCACACCTAATATGTAGGGTGGTCCAAGACTTGTAAAATCGATTAAAATGTAATGTCCTGAGAAAATTGAAATACTAATTTTGCTTTTCATGACTGCAATTCTTAGGTAAAAATTGACGATTTCCTTTTTCTGATTGCATCCGTCTCTGTTCTTGCTATAATATTTTTTTTATTTTATTCTCAATGTCTGTGGAACGACAATTAAGTCGAATGTTATTGACTAGTAGGAATGATCTTTTAGTAGCGTAAACATCAAAAACGGGCATTGAGATTCAATTGGAAATTATTATCATTCCCATTCGTTGGGAATCTCCTGGAGGTGAGCCAAGCAAATTATTTTCTAGTACAAAAGAAGCCCTAGTTCTGTCTTTGAGAAAGACGCTGCTATTACGTAGATGAAAAAATAGCAACACAAAGCCTCACCCTGTGTTTCTTTGAATGAGGTTTCCGATGTGTTGTGCATAGAAGAGCGACCTGCATTCCTTACTTTTGTATATTTCTGCTTCAAAGTATGAATTTTTTATAGTAAGGGTAAAAATAGAGCAATTCTAAAATCACGTCACTAGTCACCTTAAGTGCGGCTATCAGATCTTTAAAATAATGCACTGCAAAAGTGCCGCTTATAAAGTACGGCAGTCATTCTCATTTCCAAACTTTATGAATATACACTCGTAAATCTTATGAATAGACAGTAATAATCATAAATGTTCCTGATCTATTTCATCTAATTTTCCGTTATACCTCTGCAAAAAATTCACTAAGGATATCTAGACTAAACAAACAACAGTTGACCTCCAAGTTTGAAGACTGACATTTATATTCCACAGCATAACTTACCTGGAGTGACTCGCAAATGCCTTGTGATGAGAAAATACTGCACTTGAAGACTCTGTGAGTTTCTGAACATACATTTAATCCGTTCCAGAAAATAAATGAAAATAACTTACGGATATTATGAAAATTTTCAAAAAATACATTATTTAAAATCAGAGCCGGCCGAGAACCTCGGGAGTAAAAACCTTAAAGATAACTGAAGAATCAAGAGTGCGGCAACAACAAGGAAAAAAATACCTCAGGTGGGCAAGCGAACTCAGGGTTATTATACGTAGTTGCCTCGAGCGACGTTGATTTGAAGTATATCAGTAATATCCTACTGAGCGCTGGGTGAATTTTCTTGCGCTTGTTCGGAATCGACTATCTCGGGAAGTGAATTAGCACAATCAGAATGCCCACTTGAGGATTACCCATGCTTCACTCCGCTTCGCCATTTTTCTTTCCCTTCGCTGATATATTTATTAGCGCAAGAATACGTCTGAACTTCCTGTTTTTTTATTACAAAGATTTGAATATTGCCTTGAATTTTGTTAAGTTCTTCTATGTCGCGTTTTCATTTAATGTGATCAGTCACTGAAATAGTAGACTTAGGTTTTAGAGTGATATAACTTAATAATGCTCCATCTTACCTCAACTTGATTGTTTCATCTCCTGAGCCTGTGAGCGTCTGAACATACATTTTATCCATTCCTCCAACAAATGAAAATAACTGAGATATTTTGAGAAAAATGGCAAAAACATTTTATAAAATCCGAGCCGATCACCGAAAGACCACCTACTAAGAAAATCACACGGCTTAGATTTCCTAATAGGCCTCTGAGAGATTGAATTCCAGGTTACACTTCGATACCGTTGCGCTTGTTCGGAATCGACTATCTCGGGAAGTGAATTAGCACAATCAGAATGCCCACTTGAGGATTACCCATGCTTCACTCCGCTTCGCCATTTTTCTTTCCCTTCGCTGATATATTTATTAGCGCAAGAATACGTCTGAACTTCCTGTTTTTTCGTCTATGGCCTAACGCCACATAGTAAGGTGAACAAATTTTCAAGTAATTGTGACCAAAAGTATCAATATTTTGTCTACAATCATGCAACTGAATCATTATCCAGTTCATTGGAGATTTTTAAGTAACAACTGCAGCATGTATAGAAATATAGATGCTCTGATGTCAGCTCTGATCACACGAGTAAACTGAATGCAGGGTGTAAAGGTAAAAAAAAAACTAATTCCATATTCCACTGCCAAAATTAACGTAAGGTAAGATCAGGTAGGGATAATTCTGACTCTGAAGAATAATTTACAATCAGGGAATACTCCCCACTTGACACGCTGGACATCGAGGTACACCATAAATATAATATATCTGATACCGAAGCTTCCATAACCTTGTTTCACACTATTTTCTGCCATTTTACCGTGTATTCAATATGTACCTATCCCAAAATGTCTTCGTTTATATTAGTACCAGTGCACAAGCTTTCGTCCGCTATGATCTCATAGTCGGTGAACGATATAATATAACCGTTTAAAGTTGTTAAGGGATTCTCTGCTTAGGGAGCAGTGACGGAGCTACATGAAATCATCACTACGCATATGTAAGATCAAATATGCAGAATTTTGCTGACTCCAGTAAAATTGCGTTACATAAAACATCTTTTGAAATTTTCATAGATTTTTCGTAAGCATTTCAGGTTGATACCTGCCATGATAATTATTCCCTCAGCATGGTTCATTAAAAAAAGAACCTTTTGGAATGTAGTTCAGCATGAGACCCAGTGACCCAGAAATTTGGGACCCACTTTTCTAATGGAGCATTCTCGAACAGGAGTCAAAATCTAACGGTTCATAGTGACCTTTCTCCACAATCCCTTACATCCTCAGTGATCCTCTTAAAACTACTTTGCATCGATGCAGCATTTTTTTCGTTCATTCACGATTTATAGTAAAATTTGATGGTTTTATAAAGCAAAGAAATATGTCGGCAAACATCATGAAGCAATGAACTATATTATCGTAATTGGCAAGAGGAGGGTAATTTATGAGTCTCAGTAATAACAGAGAATATGTTATAAAGCTTTTTAGTGGTGGGGGAGGTTAAGCGGTGACAGTTGCGTCAAAGGCGCAAGAAGCAGAGCAAAATATACCATGAAGAGTGATAAAAAGGTTAGACAATGCGGGGGCAAACGTGGGAGATAACGCGGGGGTGCGGGAAGCGGGCCAGTAGTGACTGCCCACACCCGCGGAGGAACGCGGGCTTTGGCGATTAGTTCTCGCGAGAGTGGCGCTGGGTGGTCGTTAAATTATACTCATAAATTTCACTCACGGCGGACATATACATAATCCAGGTTACAATCACATGTACCACCGTCTAACAGTGTCCCAAATGAAAATTGAATTACATAAGTTGTTGCGACTGGATATGAACGAGTCATGGGTGAAAAACGAGAGGTGGGCAAGACGTTAAAGAGAGATTCACTGCTTCAGCGTATTTTTGTCATTTCCGAGGGATAACTGAGCGGGCACAGGTAGGTCGTCACTTTTTCCCTCTTGCTCTTTGGTGCTGTCATTTGGCGCAAAGTTCACCAGTGACTTACAACTGGACCATAATAATGCGACCTATATTGTACCGGCTGCTGTCCATTACCCTGGCTGGGTCTAGCAAATTAGTGCAACCAGAGTTACACTACTCACAATGCGCTTATTACGTCCGGCTGTATCTCACAAAAACTAGTCCATGTAAGATTTAGCGGAGACAATCACGCCTCGAGTTTAGTTGGTAATTGGCATTCTACCCGCATGCAAGGTCTCTTGTCACTTCCGTTCTCGATACGTCAGGGGTTTTGTTGTGATTCGGTAGCATACCAGAGAAATATACATAAGTGATAATTTTTAGGGCTGATGTGCTTACCAAGGAATCTTCCAAATGTAGTTGATTTCATTCGTATCCCTTCTTCTTCCCTTCTCAACTCCCTTTCTCTTTATCACATTAGTCTTAAATTTGTATCATAACATAAGGTCGTTCTTCAATATTTCTTACAAACAAGGTGATCCAAGCGAAATATGTCCATATTTAAATTCCTCTGATGTTATTTTTCAGATCTTCAACTGTTATCTTTGGCCACCATGAGGGATGCATTGGCTGTCGAAGCTTTCAAGAAATTACAAACATTAGTCATCGCGGTGACAGTAATTTGGCCCCCTGAAGCAAGCCTTGTCCTTGCTGCTGAAGAAGGCGGAAATAAATTTGAAGTAGTTTATGAGTGGAAAGCGATCGACTACAATTGGAAGTCCCCTGAAGATAGGACTGCAGCAATAAGATCCGGGGATTACATTCCTATAAACAATGCAATAGTAAGTAGAGTTGACCAAGAGTCACATCTGCGATATTTTTACATTGAGTTTGCCTTCTCAAGGAACCAATTAACGACATTATCCGCGTTTTTTGTAGCAAATGAATACTGAATTTGTTCAAAAGCAAAATACAACTGTTACTCATCTTGAATCCATGTCCATCTTCTATTTTCCCCCCCGTTTAATAGATACTGTAAAGCTTCCGCGTAAAAACTAGAAATCCACAGTTTAGTATCACTCCTAGACATTAACCCCAACCGTTTGCTCGTTTTCTGATAGGAATAACAGGCAAAAAGAGATGTATCGATATTTGTCACATGGACCATCAGTAAGGTCCACAGGTATAGAGATATGGTAATGTCGAACCAAACCAAATTCTGTTTACAATATCGGCACCCTTAAATTTAAGGAATAGTTTGCTGCCACTCCCTGCCCCATTGCTTGAAGAAGCAAGTTCAAAATTACAATCAACCTGTTTCCAGTTTTATATAGGTTTATGCCTTGGTCTTCGCTTTCGTCATCAATTTGATAACGGCTTTCCGTATTCACATATATATATCCTTTTTCCAATAGAAATCTCTATTCTATTTCACAACTTAATAAAGTCCCCTTCCACTATCCTTTTATTATTTCGCTTCCTAGTGATTTACCTTTTTTTCAATATGCATGCATGATTTTTTGCAAAAAAGGGGGAAATATTTTATAAATCGCTTTCCCTTTACTTTTTCAACTTCCTAACAAACTCTGCAAACCTTATGTTCAATTCATAAAATTTCGGAAATGTCAAATAAAGGGAAACAGTAGGTATTTCTAAGTTATTTTCAATACTTTGCGAATTTTTTGAGTAACTTTGCTCAGTCATTGGTGTTAAACTTCTCGAAAAAATATCGGCTATAGCTGAGTGCGTATCTCAGGTCGTAACCCAGCGCAGGAACTACCTCTTTGATCTGTATTCATCTCTTCTCATAGGTAGTTTCCTTTGTCTTTGGCGTCCCAACGTTGTTTATACGCCAATTTATATTCATATATGTTGACTTCCAACCTATGAATTACTTTCCAATAAATTTTATCAAATGTTTTCGTTTTTCAATCTATTGAATTAGGACTTTCTGACAGTTTTTTACCCGTGGATTTTACTTCTCCGTCCACTGTTGAAATCCGGAAATATTTAGTGAACGAACGAACTTGTCTATGTTAATTTCACAATGCGCCCTAATATGATACATTTTCTTTCTGATCATTGCATTACAAGTCTATTTACGTTCATCTCATGACATGTCTCCCTGAAAATCCGTTCAATATATAATGATGGAAAGTTTACGCTGCTTAAATTGTTTCACATTTCATGCTTTATTCTCATATGCTGAAAGGCCGTTCTTTTGACTTTTAGATTTAATAGATTATATTTAATGGATTGTAAATCCATCACTCTCGTAACAGTCCGGAGTGAAAATCTGGAAGGACCGAGCCTACCTGACAGCCCCTCGCTGGCGCCGAGGCGTTCCGTCCACCCTCAACTGGATCCCAGTCTGCTCCGCCGGGGCCCTCTGCCCCCAATCGCCCCCCCTCAACCCTTTCCCCGACTGGGAGATGCAGCAGAGCGGCAACTGCTCCGCCCTCCAGAATGTCCAGTCCGTGGAGATCGACCCCCTGGGGCGGATGTGGGTGCTGGACGTGGGCCGCAGGAACATCCTCACTCCGTTCCCGGACAACTGGTGCCGCCCCAAGCTCGTCCTCCTCGATCTCGCCGACGGCGGCCGCGTCCTCCGCACCCACGTGTTCCCGGAGCGGGCCGCGCCGCGCCTCACCAGCTTCCTCAACGACATCGTGGTGGACGTGAGAGGCAGCCCCGACGGCTCCGACTGGTTCGCCTACGTCGCGGACTCTGGAGGCCTGCCGACACTGGGAGGGGCCATCGTCGTCTACGACCTGGCCGGAGACGAGTCTTGGCGGGTGGTGGACCTGCCTTCGATGCGCGCCAGGATCCCAACTTCGGTCGCGACGGTCGGCGGCAGCCTCGCCATCCTCTCGTCCAACGTGGACGGGATCGCGATGTCGCCCGGGGGAACGAGGGACCCCCAGGTGTACTACAGCCCCCTGGGGAGCCGGAGGCTCTACTCGCTTCCCGTAAGCGCCCTGCGCAACTCCAGGACTCTGCCCCCCGCGCCATTCGTGCGGTACTACGGCCTGAAGACTTCGCAGGTGATCATTTGCGAATGGCGTAACATTGCCTTCATTTATATGCCAATATAGCCTATTTTTTGAACTTATCAGGAAATAGTTAATGGGGTTGTTTGCCACAAGCTGGAATCCAGTTGAGAGTGGACGGAACGCCTCGGCACCAGCGAGGGGCGGTCAGGTAGACTCGGTCCTTCCAGATTTTCACTCCGGACTGTTACGAGAGCGATGGAAATAAAATGACAGTTAAAGGGTCTACAGAAAAGGTTGTATGAAACAAAATAGCTATTTCGGTGCAACAAATGAATTGTTGTGAAAAATTATTCTTCTAACCAGAACTCATATATCATAAATTAAAATAAGCAAAAGGTGACGCCCGCCGGACGAGCTGCGTTATGGCTATCTACGTCATCCACCTCCCGTCTTTTGACTGTTTTGAGGGAAAGAGAGGGAAGTGGAGTGGGTCTTCTTGCACGGATCCTGTCGCAACCACTTCTATTGGCAGAGTCAGCTGTGTATCCCCCATTGTGATTGGGCGAAGGAGATTCGTAGTCTCAGTTGTGATTGGAAGAAGTGGATGACGTACGAGTCCTTCGCATGCCCACTTATCGGAAAGGATTAAAAACATCAGATTTTCGCCGCTTATTACTCGAAAACTAATTGATGGACGATGAACGGAAATATAGGGGTCCTTTTATTTTACAACCTATCAGAGTCGGCAATAAAAATATGGCAAACAACCCAATTAACTATTTCCGTGATAAGTTAAAAAACCAGTCTATATTAAATTTTCCCTACCCCCCCAACATCCAAATAGAGAAATTTCAATCGGATAGCTTTACTGAAGATGTTAGGCACATATTAAAAACACCAGAGTATTATGCTAGATTCGACCAGATAAATAAGATTAGAGAGATAGATTGTCGTACCGATAGATTCAAAATGGCATTTTTCCCCCGTACTATAAGAGAACAGAATAGGCAACATAGGAAAGGGATTGGTAGGGGAAATATTTTAGAGTATTCTGTAGTGCATGATGCATGTCTTACCCCTTAAATACTATAGATACTAACAATCAAGTTGCATGAGACAATATAGTTGCTAGTTTGCATTTTAGTAGTGCATGCTTGGTGATCTTCACCCCCTGCCACACACCCTCGCGGTGGCTTGCAGGGTATCGTGTAGATGTAGATTGATAATTGCTTTCAGTTAGGCATTGTGAACTGATTGGTAATGTCGTATTTGGATCTTTGTCATCTTTCTTGCTAAAGAAGATTTTATTCTTACTGAAATTTATTTCATCTCCCTTTCAGTCGGACGGAATGATGATGGACAGCGTTGGTAACTTATATTTTGGCCTGCTCACAATAGAAGGAATGGCCGTCATCAACGTCACAGCACTGGAAGGCACGGACGGCAACAGCGTCGGGGAGGAGGTGCTGTTCACGGACCCGGAGCGACTTCAGTGGGTGGACGGACTTGGATTTGACAACGAGGAGAGCCTCTGGTTTATCACCAACCGCCTGCAGAGAATAGAATTCTTTCAAGTTGACTTGGCAGAAGTGAACTACCGCCTCAATAAGTTTCGAACGGGGACGAATTCATACATGTATTAAATCAACCTTAAGCCGCCCTTGGACTTCCAAATGCTTGAAATTTACGGCTGGCCCTAGAAAAGGTTAGACTTTCCCGAGTGATCCATGTCCTCTGAAAGGCTGAAATGAAACAATTTCGTACCACCTAGGTAAAAGGGGGATGAGGGGGGGGGGGTGATTCACAAACGGCGCAGTCACAGGCAATGCTTGCAATGGATGACGCACGCGTTGATATGAATTTCAAGGTTTGTTGTGATTATAGGATTTTGAAGCACATTTTCTTCGCTCGCTGAATTATCCTCAGCAAAGCGAAAGTCTCCGACTTACACTGAGTAAAATATTATAACTCTGAGTTTTAGATTATTAATTCTTAAAATATGATTGGGCTAGATTAGCAACGAATGCATTACAATTCCATAGCGATCAATAAACTCCGTACTTTATAAATGTTTCATATAAATTTCACCGAGTCTTTTCCTCCGCCAACATACTGAGACTTTTCGTGTTTTTTTAGCATAATAAATTCCTACTTGTGCATCAACCATTGTGATATCCATTTTCTATCAGTGAAACCAGCATTAAATGTTTTCAAATCACCATCATCGTAGTAAGTACCAACATTAGTAAGTTCATGGATAGTCCCTGGCTGCTAAACCTCACCATTAAAAACTGTCTATTATTTTGTCTCACTCTCTTCTTGAGACATGAAATACTCCGAACACATCCTCATTTCTTAAATAAAATTCTTTTTGAAATATTCATAGCTCCATCCTTCCTTGAATCCATAAAAAAAAGCAATAATACCAGTCAAATGAAAAATATCGATTGATACGCATGATTTTAATGACAGCAAGATGTTCTTGGATACTTCGGAGATATGATTGGATGAGTTACTAGAACTCCAGCTTCTTATTCTAAGAATTCATGTGCAGTGTCGGTCAAAATAAATATTTTTCATCAGAATGTCAGAAACTGATTGAGTGCTTCGGGCAGATTTTATGCGTAGTCTCCGTACTGTGGGATGAAACAGTAAACAGTGGGGTCCTTCGAGTCTTTCACTATGGGTAGACTAATTCAGGTAATAGAAATCTCTCCAGCATTCCTCCTTTCCCGTAACTCATACATATACCCCATTGCATGGTAATGCCCCATTGGAGACCCATTATTATTTCACGTGACGAAATAAGTTGATTGCATTCCTCAAATTGCTACAACCTTTTCGTTGCTTATACATATTTTCACCATGGATTCTTTCTATTCATGGAGCATTTAATTCTCTTGAGAGAGATTTATTTTCCTTGAGACATTCTTTATCCAATAAAATGTTCTCTCATTATTCATTTTTGGATGCGTTGAGCGTATAATAATAAATCATGTTTGTACATTTTTTAGAAAATAAATTTTTTTGAATCATTTTCAATTTTTTGATCGGTTGTTGAAATACTCACAAAATCTCTTTCTTTGCCCACCACTTTCTTAAAAAAGCGAAGGGAATCGGTCCGAAAGAGGAGGTAAGAGGTCAACCGCAAAGTCAAACTTAACTGTTTGAATAAATATATAGTTTCATAAAAATGTTATTCATATCACTTTAATTTTGTATAAAAACTCGGATTTTAAGCACATATTCTTCAATGAGATGTGTTTAAAATACGTGAGCATTCTAAAATTGTATTTATATCTTATTTGACTGCAAAAATAAAGTCTATCGTGAGAATAAATTCACGAACGTACGTTAACGTACCACCAAGTTTCGCAATGTCTAGGCCCCTGCATCCTCGGCTTCGACCTTATTTTTTTCAAAATTCTTAACAAGATGTATCTTTGAGCACTCTATTGGCCATCATTTCTGGCACAAAAGGTTTTGTGGAAAAAATATAAATTGTAAATCAAATCGGTACGACATGAATCCTGAATTAATCATAAGGAAAATGAAATGGACTAAAAACTTACCTTTCACATGTTACGCTCCTCGAGTTTGATACACCATAGAATGCTAGTGGCCTAGAATGCTTCTAATTATGTATATATCGTCGTAAGTCACTCGCGCAAAATTTGCCATTTATAAAAAAACAGATAAGTTTAAAAATGTCTCTAATCATACGTGAAATATTAATTCCTTACAACTGTCAATGGTGGTAAATAGACCAAGGATAATTTATTTAATAACTCACTTTCAGAGCTAATGGTCATAGTGAAAATAAAGGACGCGCAGAAATTATATCCTCTCTAGTAATTGCAAACGGAAATGAAAAAAATTAAAAACACTTTTATTCGAGTAATTATAACTGTCACCCCTTTCTATGGTACAGTAAAATATGATCAGTTATTACATAGGATAGTTATATATGTTGTTTTTGTGTAAATGTAGACTCATTGTCTGTTTGAAAATTTCTCGGAACTGGGAATGTTTGAAGCTTCCGCCAAATATTGACTTCGATGTGTGCGCATCGTGCGCAATTTCAAACGAACAGTGACGGCATGAAATTCACAATAAGTAATGAGGAAAGTATGGATTGTGTTAAACTAAGAATACACTACCAAAAGTTATAGTGTTTGTGTCATTAGCCTTTATTATTTTCTCTAAAACGAAAACTCTTGCTTTTTTTAAGCACCAACCTTAGTAGCTAGGTTTTATTTTTTTAATCCATCTATTCATCGTGAAACTACATATCTTGTTCAAGGGCATTATTTTTGTAATTTAATTTAGACCTTGAAACGTGATTGCAATCAACATTGGCAAAAATGAAACTTAGCAGCGTCCTGTGTGTTAGTTTTGCATGTATTTTGTCGTTTTCTCTAGCTGTTAGAGCTAGAGGTATAAATGGAGGAATGGAGTGTGCTGGTATGTAAACTGGAATTAGTGGAATATTTATGTTTCATGTGACTTCAGATACACATTTATGTGCCCTTAACTATTAATTTTATTCTAGTTTGTACAGTTTTATTGGGTCTCACGGAGCAGTTGGCTGAGATCCACAATGAAACCCTAATTGAAGCTTCCATGAGAATATGTAATATGCTTCCTTATCCCCTCAAGCTATATTGCTCAAAATCAGTCAATGCGTTGGAAGAATTTCTCAACCAGGAGTGAGTTACTTACTAGTTCTGATACTCTTAATTATTAGAGTGAGATTATGGTTTTAATGTCTTGAATGATTTTAGGTTCCCAGTGGAAATAACTCCAGATGTTATGTGCTATGCCTTGGGCATATGTTACACCGAACCGGGTAAAGGATTTTGTCATTTGTTTCCAAAGCCGAAATCAGGATTAGCAGCATCAGTCAAGCATGTGAAGGTAGTAGTAATTTTTTATTTTTGTTCATTAAAACAAATCATTCTGGGTCATATATACTTAAGATTTCATACCAACGCATTTTACTTGCAGAAATTCCTCATTGAAGCGAAGCTGTCATCATTAAAATATTTACCGTTACAAACAACCAGCAAGATGCCTGAGTTTTATATTTGTGACATTCCAGGAATTAAAGGAATTTGTCACTTAATTTCAAGAAGCTTCAACCTTGTCGCCCCTGCATTGGATGTAGATCAAGATTGGTTCAGTAATTTCCCAGTGAGTTAGCTTGTCTTCAATGTTATCTTTTCCCTCTAAATGCCAATATTTTTGTTGCCTATCTAAAATCTTATTGCTCATCTGTCTTTATCATCAAATCAGGGAGTTTTTTCTGAATTATACGTTAGAAGTCTGATGTTTTCCAGCGTGATAGCTCCCTCCCTCACTAGGTCCTGAGGTGTGAGATAAATAGTATGTTGATGCATAAACTTAACATCCCTATTGATGGTAGGTATAATTCTTTTATTTGGTTTTGGGCATTGGTATACCTATTTGTTCTGTTCCTTCTGCATCTCAACTGGCCAGTCTGATTTAGGACTCATTTCAAATCCAAAGATGGTTTAATTTAACTGTAGAGTACTATTTTCAATTTATTGTTAGTTTCTCAGCCTTTTTATGCATGTCATGAAATAATTACTGATTTTTGTCATACCCCCTCTAATTCTGGTTACCCCATTGTAAAACGAAACCAAACCTAAACCTTATGTCACCCACACTTTATTTGGGCTCTACAGCCTGGTTCTGCTGTTTTCTTACATCATATAAACTGAGCAATAGTTGTTGTTTGCTACTTATATAAACAGTGATTTTGGGGTTGGGGAAGGTGAAGGGGGGAAACCATCAACCTTGTGTGAGGGGGGGCAGGAGGGGAGTGTGGGATTTGATTAGCTGGGTTAATTTCCGAGATGGCATGTAAATTTTCCTATCTGGAAATGAACGGTGACAAACAAAAGACACCATTTCGGGTATTTGTGAGAGATTTATGCATAATATGTAACATAAATAAAAAAATTAAGATCATCTATTTTGAGGTAACAATGGCACATTAACAATAATACTCTTTGAGTTTTATCAATGCCCATTTAAATATGAACTTAATGATTGCTGGAGATACGCTGCATTCCCTTTGTCTCGAATAAAAGTATCCCGTTCACACACAGCGTCAGATGTTTTTTTTGTCTACCATAGAAAACTACCATGTAGCAACCACAGTACTACCTCTGTAATGCTGAACTACCTCGTCCACTTCAATCCACTTCATTTTCGGACTCGCTCATCACATTGTTCCGACTCTTCTAACACATTCGCCTTTTGATCCCTAATGGTGACACCTATGTGGACTTTGCAGTACTGGAGTGGTGTCAACGGATACATTCTATGCCTTGGGCCACTCTGAAGACTCAAAGTAATTTGTGTTGATATTAATGCTGTCATATGAGGTAACTTACACAAATAGTTCCTATATAGTTCATTTACGGATTTTTAAATGGTTCATTTACTGAGTGAGGAAGGCTTGTGTGCATGAATCTTGGGAAATCGTGCGATAAATGTGAATTTTACCCTGGAAAATATATAGTGGAATAACAAGAGCCAACAGAAATACCTTTAAAAGTGGCAGGTCAAACCTAGGCAGTGGCCACAATATTGTATTCCTGCACTTTCATATCTCTCTGTGCATATTTCGTAGATGCCATTTTCATAGCAGTATCTTGTTTGTACCCAGTGAGAAAATGGATATTACATGTTGATGAAATGAGCCTACATATACACATCTTTTTTTCTCCCTGAATACTATATTATTATAAAAAGGATACGATTGTATCTGTGCTATCTGGATTAGATTTTTCCAGTAGGCATAGGTAGTGGAAGGGGTGGGGGGGGGGGGGCAGGAGAGGGATAGAAGAGGATTGAGGACATTGGTTCTCAGGTGGGAATATAATTGATGGCAGTGGAAAAAGATTAAATAAGCTAACATCCATGAGAAGGTAAGGCTTTTTGACACGTAGGTCATTTTCTTGCTGCTTCCATGCATCCAGCTTGCCTTTTCTTTAAAATCCATTGTGTTAAGGGTTAGAAACAGTTGAAAATGCAGGCCTTGGGTTTGAAAGTCCTGTGGTGGCCCTCCTCTGGATATTTAGTGAAGCCGTCTGGTACATCCATGTTGCAGTTAGTTTTTTCTTCCATTCTCATGGAAAACCCCTTCTGTATGTCATTGTAATATCAAGGGCAATCATCACATTTAAATTGGAAAATTCCACTCTTCTGTTGATGGTCAATGGAATCTCAGGATTGATTAGTTTGCATTGTACTGTGTTTGGGTTATAAAAGCAAGTATTGTATGAGTCTCTGGGGATGATGTGTGGAGTGGAATATTTCAGATTGCCAATGAATGGCACTGTGCATCTTATATAGGTAATAGGGTGGAAGAATTAGCATGCCTTTTTCTGAAAAGTTTTTTTTTTGTACTTCATGGTTAACATAATGTGTGGAGAGGGGGTGTTAACCAAGTGGTGAATCATAGAATGTAAAAAGGGTTGCTTATATGAGTGGAGATCACTGAGATTAACATCATCAGTGTGCATTGTGAAATCAATTGTTCCTATGTCCGGAAAAAATTATGGATGTCACTAAGTCTACCTTTGGCTCTGTTCTACCTTGGATAAATTCCACAAAGTGCACACTAAGTTATTAAAAATTATGTTTAACTTATTTTTTCCACTATGAGGAATTGGCCATAACAAGCTTACCAATTGAACTGCATTCATGATGTAGACGGAAGTATGTTTTCAAACACTCAATTGGCACCAGGAGCCAAGAGGATTTTTGTTTCAGGCACAGAATTTAGTTTCCTGAAACAAAAATCTTCAGGAAATCCAAAATAAAACTTTGGGGTTTTTATGTGTGGGACTGTATTCGTGTGATTGATAATGATGAAAAAATAAGGAATGTAACTAATCATCATATTATAGACATATAATAAGTGAGTGAATGTTGCTTATCATAACTAATTCTATTTTCTCAATCATTTTCAGTGGGCTAGGGGCTCTTTCTGGCGAGGAAGAGATTGTCGAGACTGGGATGGGAAGACCTACCCTGGCCGTATTCCTATTGGCAGTGACATTTCAGTTGACTCAAATTGCAATGGTGTGTGGGGTTTGAACACCGAGGGAAATATAATGCCACATGAAGATGCCTTGTGCAAAGAAACAGAGCCCCGAGGATTGATTTACATTGGCGACTCAGTAGGTGCTCATTTTCACTGTCCAGAGGCATGGATGGATCCAACCCAGCTCTCCACTGTAAGAGGTTCCATATTTTTCTCACAAATGAGAATACCTATTTTGTATTCATTTTTTCAATAGTTTTTTAACATAAGTGCAGTTTACTCTACTATGCTCACATTAAATTATTAAAAGGTAATACTCCACCAACAGAGAAAAGGAAGTCATAAGCTGATTATGTGTGCACGTAGATATAGCTGTGTTCAAAATTAGAGAGTAAAACTATTTATTTCAAATAAACTATTTTGTTGCCTTGTCTAAAATGTTTTCAATGGCCTTTGCAAAAGAATCAGCAACGAATTTAGGCCAATAGACAGCTTCAAAGATATGTCGATGCTGAGCTTTGAGCCCCTTATTCCTAGGGCAGTTCTTTTCCTTAGAATTATTATTTTGAGTTCCCATTACATCTGGGATGATTTTATGAAGGATTTATAAAAAATACATTTGGGAGAAGGCAAATGTTGTCATGAGTTGATGCGCAATCTCCCGATGACTAACCAATGTATTTTAACCTACCATTTCTTCCTTATATTGTTTTGTAGGTATTAATAAATGTGTTCCATTTCATAGGAAACATTACAAAACATTACCCAATGGATTTTCAATGAAGGGGACTGGCCACAGTTGGGATTTGCAACTGGATACATGAATGTTTCTCAGTCACCTCTCATTCATGTAAGTGGTCATTATATTATTATTGGATTATTAATTATTATGGTGTCATATTTCTTTTGTTCATGGACATTAACTCACTGGTAAATTGTGGATTGAGGGCTATCTTTGGAAATAATCTGCTTGCTTTGACTAAAGTTGTGTTTTTGTTTCATTGGTAGAATTCTATCCAACTCAATAGGTACCGTTCCTTGTGAATCAACCATGAAGGGAAAAATTACTTTTCATGTCTACCGGTGATACTAGAATGCCATACTCCTCTTTTTCAATGCATAAATAAATGAATTATCAACCTGTTTAAATAACCATTCATTAACACACATTATATATGCTTATATCATTGTACAGTTCCATTTATTTTATGACCAGATGTGATTGCTATTGCACTTGCCTTTTGTCTTGTTTTTTCACATCATTATTCAGTCATAAATAAATAAAAGTTACTTTAACGAAAGTTATTTCTCTGACATTCATAATAATTGCTGCTTCTCTTACAAAATGAATGAATTTGAGGAATTACTTCAGAGCTCTATTTCAGTTACATCCCAATAAGCTAAGGGACAAGAGAGTCTAGAATGAAAGGTGTATTCGAAACAATCATTTACTATATATTTAATCATTAATGGATAAGAGAATTAGAGGCATTAAAGAATGCACCAGATACATTTCAGGGGGACTGAAACCGGAGTGGCGATCATCAGGGAAAACCGGGAAAACCTGGAATTGTCAGGGAATTTTGCATTTCTGGAAAAGTCAGGGAATTCTAGTGACGGTCAGGGAGAAAGAAATTGAAATTCTCATTATTTTTCTATCATTACGTTTATCGGCCAATCTTTCCTGCCCTTTATTACACCAACTAAAACTAATATCCGTCGCTGATGTGCATGGAATAAGCCCCATCAATTTGTGGAACATTCAGTTGTGAATCTTATTTGTTGTGTCTTTTAGTTACTTAGTTGTGAATCAGATGTACAATGTATCCCTTGTGTACATCTTTAATGCGATATTTGCCTAGTAGTGTTAAAATTCACTGTCACATGCATTCCGCTCATCGTAAGGAATCCGAGGCTATGTTGTTTGGAAAATTTTACCTCGCTTTTTTTTTAACTTCTCAGACTCAGATCTAGAGGCAGGTGGAGCACACTAGCTCATGGTAAATACATTGCTTGCAGTTATAAAAATATGAGACGATGATTATTAGAATGGTTATACAAGTACATGGTTATGCATGATCACACGTGTAAACAAAATCTTAAGTAAGTTCATCTTCGATTCCCATGCCCCCATTCATGAGACAGTAAGAAGAGTCATCCTCCCCTCCCCACCTTTCACGCTCGACACGTAATTATTGAATGGTCCCCTTAGCTCCCCTCTCGAAGCAATTTAGTCATGTCACAAACCGCCTCAAATATGATATTCCTGAATACGATGCTGCCCTTGCTAATTGCCTCGTTCGCAGTGTCGCGATTACGTTTTGTTTGCATATACAAATATTTGTACATTTTTGGCACCCTCTTACAATCAAGAGGTTATAACCATGTTAATCAAATTGTTATTCACTTCTGAATGTCACTCGTGCCATCCGAATTTGATACAATCCAACAACTTGGCTTTGGTTTGTACTTTTCGCGCACCTTAGTGAAATGTGTACCGGAGTCCACCAGTAAATCGGTCATTAACTTTCCCTTCAATGACTTTTCAGTAATCCTCAACTTCCCTCGACTACCACGACACGCACCTCTTTTCTTGAAGGATTAGAAATCTTCATTGTAATTTTACCGAAGGAAACATACGGCCGAGGAAATACGATACACAGCAGTGAAATGTGCATGAAAAGAGCATATGATTTGCATGAGGCTTTAAGTTATGAGGATTTAATATACTTTCATTAGGATATACTTGTAGCTTTTAATGTATTGATTTCAGCTTTTAACATTTTCTGAGTTTTGACAAAAATTTAACTCAGCAGAAATAAAATATTCAGATAATAGGAGCTCCTTTGGCAATCAGTCAGGGAAATTGGTGAGTCCATCAGGGAAAGGTCAGGGAATTTAAAAATTGGATTTCAGTAGCCACCCTGTGAAACCTTTCATCTCCATAATAATCTTCATCCAGTTATGGGGCATAAGTCTTCAAAGTTAAGTCTGTATACTTTTGGTGAGCACTGTAACTATCACCCAAAAATCACTTTACCCTATCGTGAAATTGCCCTAAATATGGACATCTCAGATTTGTAAATTATGATCACATTTTCCAACCTCAAATCGCCCAAAATATTTGTCCCAATCTGGCAAGCCTGTGTCGGAATTCTAAACCTACCAAGTGGAACTCGATCCGACTGAATAAACTCTCCACATTTAAATTATTCAATGGCATCATAATTAGGTATGCTTTCAGTGTACGTTAACCTATACAAATGCAAAAGTTGAAAAAATTGAACAAATTTCATTATATCTTGCTGTGGCCTGTTTTACCTGAGGATAGAAGTAGGTCTCAAGATGCTAACGTGAGTTGAATATTCTGCTTCTCCTCAGTTGACCAAGATTAACCTGTGATAGCTTGCACCAGCAGAAATTCTCCACTCATCTAATGTATTATGCAACATTTTGTTATGTTTCTGCCCTTCCGTCTTTTAATTTCAGTTTATGCTCATTATAATAAGTGTTCCTCCATTTCTCATCAGTAATTACTTCTTTGCACTGTCTACAAAGTAATGTTTGTGAATGTTATTCTCTGCAGAATAATAGTTGTGTTAAAATTTTCCATGCTGTAGAGAGGCAATTCCACTCAGTGTGCCAAGCCACCTGATGGAACAGCAAAATATGCTGCCACCAAATTTTAAATTCTGGGATGTTTGAATATTGCACTTGCACTTGCTCATGTCTTTGAAAGTTAGGTTGCCAAAATTTTATATGTTCTGTACTGTAGTAGTACAGTCAAGCCTGTTTATAATGAAGTTGAAGGGGCTGAATATTTACTTCATAATAACTGAACTTCATTATATGTGGACCAGTTTTTCAGAGCCTCTCTTTGACGGGGAATAGCCTGCACTTTGTTATAACTGGAACTTCATTATAAACAGGTTTGATATTAGTGGGCTTGACTGTAGTTCTGTATGATGGCTAGTACAGTAGAATCTTGATTTTACGTAACCCAATTTTACGTAAAATTTGATTTTACACAAGTGGATGAGCAGTCCCGGCTGACTCCTGTAGTATTCTTATGGAAGCATTATTTGATTTTACGTAATTCGATGTAATGATTTTACGTAAGGCAATTTTGGTCCCCAGTAGAGATATCAATTTGATTTTACAAAACGAAACAACAGAACTTAAAGAAACTTTAAAATCCGGTGCAAGAGTTCTTCGTCTCCTATTCCTGGGCACGACAAAATTCATCTGGACATGACTCATTCAGCGAGAAAGAGAAGGGAATAACCCGAGAAGATCTCTCCACCTAATCTGTAATTATCCTCCCCCCGCCCAGCTTCGCTTCAATCCAGGTGGCCTCCACTAGTGGGGGAGGAGTTGGGCCACCTTTTGGGGGTTTCCACAGCCAACACTTCTTTTGTTTGCTTGTATCTTGCTTAGCAGCAGAGCCATGTTGACATGCTGTTAGTTCTCTTGCATGGAAAGATCTACGCCAGTTATTAATGACATTCTTATGCTTCAATTGAAAAATCTACATGTGGGCACGGTTAAGTTCGCTGTGAAAGGGCAGAATACAAAATTTTACCATTTATAATGTTGCTTGGATTTATTAGTTATCCCATCTAACAGACGAAATTTAATATGAGAATAATGAATCTTCCTCATTGAAATGGATGAATTGACAGCTTTCTAACAAGTGCAAAATGTTACAATGTTAAAACATTTTCTATGTATAGGTGAGACGCGTAGCAATTTTGCAGATAGATTTCAGCGGGCTCTCATGATTTTTCATAAACACACTTGATTGCCACAGGTTTAAATGAAGTGCTGAGTGACGATGAAGAAGATGAAACTGATGAGGTCATCATCCCAAAAAAAGAAGACATCCTCCAGGCATTAAATACCTTGTATCATTTCTCATTACTTCACGAAGTTGATGATTTTAAAGATAATTTAAGAAAAATTGAAAAAGTAATCCACTCAAAATGGAATGGTTAAAAGTGCAAAAAAATAGCATCACAAAATATAGTTTAAAAAAACATAATTCTGTAAATGAAATTTTACTTTCAGAGGGGTTTTTCTTCATTTTCATTTTGCCCAGGCAGTTTATTTGATTGCTATGCAATGCTATTTAACTTTAATTGAGTGGTGTACTTTACTATTTAATTATCTTGGATAACTTTTTTAAACTGCCTTATTTTAAAATTTTATCTCTCAGTTCAATTCATACTCTTCCTCATGCATGATTTTCTAATTATATACACCCTTGATTTACACTTGATTGCCACATGTTTAAATGCTAAATCTGTACTTTTGCCTGATCAGCCAAAAAGCTAGATTTTCTGAAATTCCACATGCATGATTTTCTAATTATGTACACCCTTGATTTACACCTGATTGACACATGTTTAAATGCTAAATATGTACTTTGCCTGAGCAGCAAAAAAGCTAGATATTCTGAAATTATATTGTACATTTTGATTTAAAATATAATTATCTCTCCACCACAATTAAAATAGTTATATTTTCTACAGTGTAATATGTATGCAATAATGATCTCTTTGTAGTGAAATAGTATCAACGTCATTGTGTTCTCATACGTTATGAAATCTTAGCATATTGTTCAAAATCCGCTAATATCTTGATTTTGCATAACACCCCATTTTTGGGTCCCAAGGTGTTACATAAAATCAAGACTACTGTACTTAATGTTCTATGCAATAATTTATTTTAATGCTGACTTTGTGTTTTGATCCTCTTATCATAGTTAGTAAGCTGTTGTTCAGTCACATTTTATGACTGTAACCCATTTACAATGTATGCACTTTCAAAAAACTCTTCTTGGCTACTCAGGGATCTACTGATTCCATATACTTGCGATTACGAGCCCGGAACCGCTGCAATCACAGGGATTATCAAAATCTCTCCCGCAATGGTGCTTCTACAAAAACTGTACTTAAACATGCTTCTGGAAGTCTAGCTCGCAACAGCACCACTGACTATCCAGCTTTTGTCATCTATGGCCTATTTGGAAATGATGTCTGCAATAAGTAAGTTGTCTCTCCTGTTATAATTCCTTTTTGGCTCAAGTTTATTGGCATATATTCACAGTTTTCACAGTGTTTGCCTTGTTTTAGTTTGATTGGTCTAACTACTTCAGTAGAAATTAATGCTTAATTATAATCATTAAGATCATCATGAAGAATGTAAGGATGCAGTAGTTTGAAATAAACATTAGTTAATTATTATTTTTATTTCAATAATCTTTACGATATGGTCTTGTAACTTCAATGTCAATGGTTACACTTTTGATGCATTGGGTATAAGTTAATTGAAGTGGATGTGGCTCAAAAAAGTTTGGTAAACCTGGTATAAACCAGAGTCCTCTGGATTGCCATTGATAAACTATATAGTCGAGTCTTCGCATACACTTCCACAGTGGGAATTGTGATGCCGGCCATCTTTACTCTCACATCCCTATACAATCTTACGGGGAGAAGGGTAGTAATCTTCATTTTTGGAGGAATGTGAGACATTTGAAGGATTTTGAGTGATCATACGCTTAGGAGATATTGCCTATAACTTACAGGACCATTACGCTAGTAATTCTAACCATGACAATTATGAAAATCATGAAATTAAAGAATGTACAGAGTGTCCCATTGATTGTGTGTCATTTTTTACTGTAATTTTAGACTCTTTCATGTCACATGAATGAAATTAAGTACCCGGGTAGAAAAACATTGTAAGTTTTGTTGAGTCTAAGCAAAATTGAAAAAATATGACCTTTTGACCTCAGTAATAGGGTCCAACCTAAAATCCAAATTTTGCCTTATGGGTTTTCTATGTTAAGTTATTCAGAATGCAAAAAAGGCATAATTATTTTGTGAAACTTTCAACTCGGTTTTTGGGCACAAAGAACACGATGAAAGAACTTACGAGTTCGAGAATGCAACCGTGACCTCTGAAAGGGCACAGTCAAGGTCACAGGGGTTACAAAAAGTGAATCACCACTACAAACCTGTCGAATCATAGGTATAAGAAGGTGCCAAGGTCGACCGTAAGGTCTTCAGATCCCTCTCATCATCCCTTGACCTTCAAGAGTTACTCTGGGATCAAAGGTCACTGGGGTGACAAAACGTGAATCTAGGCTACAAACATATCGAATTGTAGGTTTAATGAGGTCCCATGGTCGAATGTCAGATTCCTCTTGTCATGCCTTGACCTTCAAGGGAAACTCAGGGGTCAAAGGTCACTGAGGTGACAAATATCGATTAGGGGTTACAACGGTGTCGAATCATATGTTTCAATAGTGCCTAATACGATGGTAAAGTCCCTCCAGGAATTCTCTGACCTTGAACAGTTTGGCAGGGGCCAAAGGTCACCAGGTGTAACCAAGAAAACATTTCCATGTATCAAAGAGCTGAAGAAAGAAATTGCAAGGCGTGCATAGTTCATATCCCCAAATATGCTGGAGACATATTCACACACGCTTTTATCGAGTGGATTAAATTGTGCCTGGAACAGAATGGAGGGCACGTAGAGTGAATAAAAATTGATTTTTCTTTCTTACTCTTTCGATATTTTCATTTTAAATTTTGATATTGACTAAATTATTGATATTAAAAATATGTTTCTGAATAAAACTTATAATAAAGTATTTTTAATGGAAAAAATAAAGGAATGAACTTGAAATTACAATTGAATGTTTTTCATCGATTTGTAAACTTGAAATCAACTACTTAACTCAACTCAACTTAACTCAACTCAAATATGACCCAAAGAGTTTAAGGGATGATAGATGGGATCTGTGTACCTTACCAGTGATTTTGACAGCCTAAAAAATCTCAGATTCCTCATGTTTGTTTCCCCATCTTGGCATTTCTAACATCTGTGACCAAGGTCCTTCCATCGTGTTCTTCGCACCCAAAAACCTAATAATTTAAAGTTTCGCAAAATAATTCTTTTTTATATTTCGAATATTTTAACTTTGAAAGCCCAATAGAATAAATTTGGATTTTAGGTTGGACCCTATTCATGGGGTCAAAACGAAATATTTTTAAAATTTTGCTTAGACTCAACAAAACTTTCAACCTTTTGCTACCAGGTACCAAATTTCATCCATGAGGCACAAAAGAAAGTGTCTAAAATTACAAGTCAAAAATGACTTGATCAATGGGACACTGTATTTCGAAACCTATTGTGTGGCAATGAAACGCAAGCAAGTCATGAGATTCGTCATGAAACCTACGAAAACAAGTAGCAAACGTATACTTACAAGGTCAACTCGCATAAGGTTTACGTAGTGTCATGTAGTCAGCAGAAATAACTATAATGCGAGGGACTTCCTAGGAGTCACCCAACAAAAATCTTGCATTAGGTCTCTGGGAAAATTTTTAAATTGTCTGGAAATGCTATTTTAAAAATTGTAAATGATACTAAAACAGCTTAGCGATGAAAACCATGCATTTATCTAATGTGCTTTTTGGGAAATAAGGAAAAAAAATGCTTAAAGTGCGCCCACTTTAAAACGTATTGTGATTGGCCGGCTGAAAATGGCACTGGGTCCTGCAATGGAGAGAAAAACGCCAGTATGTATAGTACCTGTGGATGTTGTGTTCAACTTTTGTTGTCGGTTTGGCGGGGTTAAGAAAGGCTACGAACATTTATGATTTATTTGGATTATTTGGAGCCTGAGATTGTCAAAGCTGACTCAAGAGATTTGCTGAAAGTCACAACATTAGCTGCTTACATACACATCAGCACCATGTTTAAAAGCAGCTAAATGAAGCTTCGTTCAGGCTTAGAAGAAAAGATTATTCAAGCAGAAAGCCAAAGAGTGAAGATGGCAAGGTAAAATAATCTCAATGTTTGAAAATGATTTTTCACATTTGAATTTTGTAGTATTTATAATATGGCAGTGATAAATGTTTTGGTGTTAGGGTCATGTGAAACACGGCGATGGTACCATTGGCTATGTGCAAGTCAAGCTAGATAAAGGTAGATTTATGTTATGGCGAAGCAAAGTGTTTTGTGATATGAATGAATGTGTTAGGGTCGTATTTAAAGTAACGCTTTGGCATATTACAAAAAAGTATTTATGAAAGATGATTCAATTGAAATCTCTTGAACGTTTTAAACTTTGCATAGAAATATGCGCACTGTGACCGCTGTTGCAGGACCTGATGTCATTCACCTTGGCTGTGATGTGAATTACGGTTTTTTGACACCAACTTGTGGTGATTTCAGATGCTTATATTTTAAAAATAAAATAATTTTTGTCAAAACTACTTCGGCAGCAAGTAATATTTTTATGTAAACTATTCGAAAATGTCTTTATTGGAATGTGTGTCCAGAGGCCTATTTTCCCCATTAGCTCTGACGGCAGTAAGAAATTATTTGCTCAGTAAAATGCCTTATAGATAAGGATCATGCACACAAAAAGTACAGGGAATGACATTGATGGTAATAACAAACCATGGTTTGTAAGCTCATACCTTTTCTATTTAAGGAGGAAATGTATTATGAGGTGCACAGCTCTCTTAAAATGAGGATGATTAGGCAACAATTCCGACTTAACTACACCCAATACTTGGTCTTAACAGCAATACAGCCCATAAATGAAGGAAATAATTTATTCTCAAAAATTTGTAATCCAAGGCACAGAATATGAAGGGCACCCATATTAGATTCAGGTGAATAAAAATAGAAAGGCATTATAATTTATAAACTGAAAAGGCAATATTTACATGCAGTTACACCCAAAATTTACGTAAAAATAGCACTTACACCCAAGCTCCAGAGAAACGCCACACATGCACCAGAGAATAAGGTGACAAAAACGGTCGTCTTTGGGATGAGACAAAAAACTCGTCCCAAAGATGAAGAATTTGCTGGGACAAAAATTTTGGGACAGAGAGAAGTGATGAGATGAAAATTTTAAGGTGAAAAAAATGCCGGAATGAGACAACCAAAAACCTTGGGGCGAAGAAATTGTGCAGGATGAGAAGAGACGAAAAAAAACAGGATGAAATATATTGTAGAACGAAATAAAGTGAAAATGTCTGGACAAAGAAACATTTAACGAGAAAAAAGCAACACGTCCCTTTAAATTTTCTCACCTATAATGAAAAAAAGAAAAAGAGAACCCGTTGGGCCATCTTTAGGCAAAGAGCAGTGAAATCAATGACATCTGAAGAAAAGATGAATTTACTCTCATTTATGGAAAAATCTGGCATTTATTTAATTAGATCTGTAATAATTCAAGACTTATATGCAATGATTCATGATATGCCTATCTTTATATCCCAAAATAATTATTAATTAAAGTGTAGGTCAGGAAAAAGAATGATTGTTTGAATTCAATTATCATCACAATAAAACTTATTTCACTGATTGCGGAAATTTGATCTGGTGTTTCTACCGAAATTCACAGAATGGAAGGAATAAGCAGAATAATTTAATAAAAGTGTGTATTCGAGTAAACCTTGATTATCGCCTGGGTGCTTCTAAAATTAAATACGTCCCTAACGTGGAACATAATAAACAGCTAAGGAAAGTGCTCTGACTAAAAGAGCATTTTACTCAAAGATAAATTTTCTAAATATATATGTGGTTGACAACAACGTATATTTTAGAAACAAAGGTCTTGCAGTGTTCTAATTGTAAAATTTAAAAAATCAGTCAGAGTAAAAAAAATGATTAATACCAAAATCAACACCAGGGAAGACTAATTGCAGAATGAAAAAATAGTTCCAGAATAGGAAAAATTACCATTATTGTCACTAACCCCTGCTCCTGTCATGCCCCTTAGAGAAGCAATGACATAGCTGGAACCTTAAGATGCAAGCAAAGTCTGAACTTTTGGCAGCTGGAAGGTAGAAACGTCACGTTAGGAATTTCAATGATGAAATCACGTAACCAGACATGCAAACTTAGTAAAAACATTATCAGAACAAGGACAAGTTTCCAGTATGTTCCTTGAACACTGATCATGCCCTACCATATTGGAGTGACGTGCAATGGTTAACAACTGGGAGGAAATAACTATCATTGACCGTTACAAACCTTAAAATATGAAATTATGATAGTAAAAATGAAAACAATGCATTGAAATAACCTGTAAACTTACCTCACAGAGAGTAGAATAAAACATTGTCCCTATGGCACATTTGCAGCCATTTCACTCTTCTCATGGCATGCAGAGGGAAAACAAACACACGAAGACTTTTACTGGATCTATTGGAACAATTGGGTGAACTACAACAACCCAATTTTGCTATTTTGTAAACGTAAATTCAGGAAAAAGTGTTACTTGTATCCTAGCGCCTATGCCACCAGACAGGCAGAAGGATATTGTGGGAGTGAAAACGGCGGACTGCGACGACTCCACTATATAGTTATTATTTGGCAATCCAGAGGACTCTGGTATAAACCAAGGATGGGACAAATAGCCAACTTCTCGAATGTGGATGCTCATCATAACTTGAATATTCGAATGTCTTTAATTTCAAATACCTTGATTCTAGAATTGGAATTATTATAATAAATATTATTCTACTGATTTATTTGTTGTCTGTCAGAGAAAAAATCGACAACTCAATTAAAGAACTCAATTCTGCTATTAAAAGTTGTTCTACAAAGAAGTTATTGGTGTAGTGTTTACCTTCAATGTAATAAACGGTTGCTTAATCCCCTAAAATTATTACTGTGGGGTCTTTTAAGCCAAAGTTGAATTTAAAGACTTCAGTGACATCTCTGCCAAGAATGCAAGTGTAAGACTCTTTGGACTTATTTTCCTGTGCTGCTCCCCTAATAAGCTTGACTCCTCTTTCTTTTAATTTGTCAATGGTTTGATTTGATTTTTTTGCAGCTTTGCTGACACTGAACATAATATGACCACTCGTAAGATGATGAAGGAAAATGTGATGAATGTTTTAGAGAGGCTAAATGCAACTCTTCCTCCTGGAAGTAATGTTTTACTCATTGGACTAGTGGATGGCAGTTTTATTTACCCTTCCATGTACAATCGTATGCATCCCATTGGTGAGTTTTCTACTTCTGTAACCAATCAACAGTCTTTTAGTCCAAATCTTCTTGTTATTTGTTATCTAATTTTTCTTTCTTATGCCACAATTACCTATGTATCACTCATCTGGAAAATAAGAAGCATTAAATGTGTATGCAATAAACATCACTTGTTTTTCAGACAGTAAGATTAAACATTACTAACAATATGGCATTTCCTTTAAAGGACTTCAAAGTTTATAATTTGCATGCTAGAAAGTACCTAGCCACAATCATCAATGTCGAACATTTTTCAGGTGTCATTAGTCCCCAGGACAGATAATTCAATCACTAATGTTGGGATTTACATTCAAATCCCAATGATCTAACTGAAACCAAGATTTATGATTTTCTGCTGTTGTCAATATTAGTTGTTGTTTTAATAATAATTATTATCTTTATTCACCGCATGCATATTTTTATGGTAGGTGTCATCAAAGCAAAGCGTACCCTAAGGTACAGAAATCAACATAAAAATCTTACCACTTCGAACACCTAATTTTTCTAAGTCCGAAGTTGAAGGAGATTTGGCAACACTGCAGCACTGTCCCTTGGTGCATTTAAATGCCCTGACCACAAAAGAGCCTTGCCTTTTTTTATGTGCACCCTTCCTTCGAGAGATTATTGCCCTTGTATCTTTCTCAAGTGACCAGCCAGGACAAGCCACCTTATCCATGATTTCAGGTAGAAGATGAGTCACTCGAGTCATGTAGGTCCCCATGGCCACAGATCGGGAGAAAGGGAACGATATAAGTTCCTATTGCTGCTTAGCTGCTTACCACATTTCTGGTAGTAACATAAAAAAACACATGCTTTCAATACCTCTTCCAAAAATACCTAAAATTTATGTCTTTGTCACTTTAGAGTTCTATGACAACTGGGCAATTTTCCAAGGGTAATTATTGACCTGCCAAGTTGTTGTACATTTTCTTAGAATACTATAGCCTTGAAAATATGTAATGTGGGGGTTCTCATTGAAATTTTATGTCCTGTAACCCTATTACTTGAAACACCTACATATATTGAACACCAAGTCATAAGATTAAAACTCTGAAGATACAGTGGAATCCCAGTATAGCGAGTGCTCATAATGCCTCGGAAATCACTCGCTAAATCGAGTGCTCGTTATATCTGAAGGTGTTGAAAAAAACCACCGAATTATCATAGTTGTTCGTATTTACAGTTTTTCTTTTGTTTCTGTGGTATTTGACGAAGGTAAACAGCAAAATAGTCATTTCAGGCACAATCTGGTGGAATATCAACATATTTATTTCAAGAAAGAAACAGGACATTTTGCATTTTATAAAATATTAATTCCCCCAGTTTCGGTGTTTTTCTTCCAGTTCTTCTATTTTTCGATCGCCGGAGAAAGCTGTAAAGAAAGCGTAACAAGTCGGAATTAAAATATTAGGGCTACTGTGGAAGTTTTTGGATAGTTTTGCAAATATGTCATGACGATAATATCAGCTTTGCCGAGTTTTCAAATGTTAACCAGTACGTCCATCAGTTGGGAAAATTGGCCTGAAGGTTCACTGAAATATGGCATGTTTCGGTGGTCGAAGATATTTCTCAAATAGTCACCTATTCCTAGTAGTTTCTGTGATTCATATTCAATTAACTCCCGCAAATTAGTGTCATTGAGTTTATTTACACTAGCAAATATCTCAGTCGATTGGGCAGCACATCATGTTCCATGCAGGTACTGCCATCTCCAGGATATAGAATGAACGCAGGTATGTTTCTTGGAAAAATACCCGTGCGATTTGAATAATGATAATAACCTGTGATATTAGGAATCACAAAAGAAAACAAAAACGTGGTGAACGGGATGAATTTTAATCATTAGCGCAGCATGAAGCTTGATTATACTATAAAATAACAAAAATATGCAAAGATTATCACGGCTAACAAAAATATAATTCCTTTTTTAATGTACGAGAAAATAAATATGTAATTCTTTTGCAAACAAAAACCTTGTTGACTTCATTGGGAAAGGAAGAACATAACAAAAAAATAGGGGACCTTCTTTATCACAAACACATCTCACATACTTCACATCAATAATATAAATCACAAAATAGTTTCAATGCCTACTCAGTGGCGAAAAATGTATCAAGCATTGTTTGCTTCAATTTAGTGGCAGTTGTGGAAAGCACAAATCCTTCTACTTCACTGAATGTTTTTAGTTCGTCAAGGGAAGCATCACTGGCCCTATGGACGTCGATAATTACTTTTATAGTCTGCTGTGCTTCAGCTCTTGAGGGCATAGGCACCGTTTCTTCTTCGGAATCGGAACTAATTTCGTCGTCAACTTTGTTTCTGACTGAGTCAATCAATTTGTCTTCTGTCAACTCCTCCCACACAGGCAAGCTGTCATCGGCATAATCACGAAACTCCACCCCTCCTACCGAGTAAACTCTGCCCCTTACCCATACCACACCTCTCCGCTGCCGTGTGATTGGGTGCATCCATTCGACGGAATAGTCGGGAGTTTTTCAATAGCTCCGACAGATCGCTCTCGTTCTGCTGAATGTTGAGGCCCCATGCCATGGATCTTGCTCTAAGCATCGGATACATTGCCTCAAGCTGAATGAGAAGTGATGAGAGGACTGGTTGCTGCAGTTCTGAGCGGAATATTATTTTTGACATAGGAATCAGTAATATAGGAGCTTTTAATCAATGCCATGAGATTCAAAGGAGCTGATGTAGGAATCCACATTTTATTAATCGTGTTTGCATAGTACATAGCCCTCGAGAGTAACCAGCACCTTATTTTTCCATTCATTTAAACACACATTTAAGGGATTGCATGGGAGTGTGCTACAGTTTTGCTGATATGGTGCAAAACTTCGAATCGTACAGAATTTTAGAGAGCATCAAGAAGAGATAATGAGGATTCACTATGGTTGGACGTTAAGCAAGAAGATTTCTGCTATCAGTACAGTAATTCTGGTGTTTCAACAATTTTTACCACTGTATCCTCGACCTTGGTGTTGAGTCCTCACTTGCTAACCTAAGTTTGATGGTTACATTACCACCTTGGTCATAACTGTAAGAGACTTTTCCTACTGGGCAATAGCTGGTGAGATCTTGATCGATCTACATTCCCATGCATGAATGAAAGATTGAAATATACATGCCGGGCAGCATGCAGCAATAAGTAAAATGGCCTTAGATTTCCATAAGTCAATTATCTATTTTAAGGCACCAATCTAACTATGACAGTGTTGTGCTTTCCACTTTCATCGCTACCATCCCTAACACGGGAAAAGATGGAGGGGGTTTCACCACAATGTAACAGTATCCACGCTAAGACATCGCCTAGCAATGGAGCCAGCCATAGGGTGGGGGGGACCTAACTCCCTCTCCTACTCTCATCTTGCTCGTCATCCGCCCACTCCCCTCCCACTGATGACTGGGCCTAACAAAAGAAGAACATTAAATGGGAGCGTGCAGAGCGTACTGAAGGCGGTAAATCGCTAATGTTTGGACATAACTTGCTTTAGGTGTTGTAGATATGGCACACATCTTGTATTTTTAGTTTAATTAGCAGATAATACAAAACACAATAGTTTATTTTTGCTAGGCGGTGCATAGCCCTCGAAACATATCTGTCGTAATACCGAGCGTATACCGTGGAAGGAACTTTTTGGCCTCGCTATATCTGCTTTATTTTACATGTAAAGCATAGGCCTTTTGGCGGTACAGTGACAATCACTCGCTATAATGCGATTCTCATAATAAGCCGTACTCACTATACCGGGCTTCCACTGTATTTTGCAATTGATCACTGCTTCAGCCACTCATGTATTAAGATACATAATTAGATCAGCTGCTTGCACCTATTCAGTATTTTTTGTAATACTCATGTGAGAACTCCTGGAATGTTATTCATAAGACATAAATTACGGAAAACCAACAGCTATTCTAACAGCCTTCATGGGTTGAGCTTCTTGCAAAGGTGAAGTCTACTAGGTTTTCCCGGCCTCATAACACTTGTCTCTTCAAAGGAGAGATGCATAAAACAGCATAATCAGAGAAGGGAGATCAATGGCCATTGACTACTTCAGGGGGTCCCTACTCTCAGATATAATTCTGATATAGTCGGAAGTCGATCAGTATATTTTTTCACCCCAGAATCATACCTAATACAATTTATGACACCCATAACCCCATCCACCCAATAACCCAAAGGTGTCCATCCCATTCTGAGTCAAAACAATGGTCATTTAAAGAACAGGAAAAGTAGTGGGCATTACCTTTTTTCAGACTAAAAATGGTGGGTGCGACCATCAAAACATTTAAACTAACATGCATATGTGTTTATTTTTCATGTTCTGAGTTTTCTTTCATCACACCTGTTACCTATCACAAACATGAAGAATCGTTTTAAGATGAAGACTTATACACATGGGATAGGTATCAGTGATATCACTTTGGACATACTTTATTTTTTTATCTATACCTATATATTTCCATGGGCATCTACATCTATATCCCAGTGGTATTTCTGGGCTTTCAGTCACTTTCTTCACTGTGTCTATACTTCATCATATTGTATGAAACTTTTTATCCAACATCTAAAATTGGTGCTCACAGTGGCTTCAACTTCTGCCCCAGCTGGTATATAATTGCAAAATTATCCACATTTAACTGTTACCTAGCTGAATGCTCAAATGCATAGAACATTGGGATATTCATTGTCAGCTTTTTTTGGTACATTTTATAAATTAAGATATTGAAATTGCTTAGAGAAATGTAAACCATAATATTTGGAGTGAATCTCTTTGGTTTCAGGGTCTTTATTTTCCACTGGTATTATACCTAAGAACTGTGATCAAAGCAAAATATATGTGTTTTCGTAGTTCATTTATTCTTATAGATTTCTATGCTTGGAATCTCGAAATATCATGTTTTCCATTGTATACCAAAGAATCTATCAATGGACAAATTATGATAATATATAAATTATTTATGGACAAAATTAACATACTTCTTGATTATCCACTTATCACAAGTTATTGCATCAGATTATGCCACCAATGCTCCATCTTGGAAATGTTTTAAGTGACAGAGAAAAATAACAATGTATATTTCCACTCGTGAATTTATTGACGGTACAACTAGTTCCAGCGCTTTTGTGCCATCATCAGGTACCTGAACGAATTCATGAGTGGAAATATACATTGTTATTTTTCTCTGTCACTAAGGATTTCCGCATAGTTAAGCCCGAGTCCTTCAAAATTATTGTATGTACTTGAAGACTTAAGAAAAACCTCTCTATCTGTACAGCGAACTCACTTCTTCCATATTGTATAAACAATGGGAACTTAATGTAAATAACCAGCCTATATTTAATGTGAGGCAGATTTTGTTTTTGGATGGGTAGGTATATAATGATTCCTAAGGCCATGTTTTTTGGCTCCTAAAACACCTACTTAGTTTAACATATTTTCTGAAAAATAAATTACATTTTATCACCACCAAAATGTTTTCAGTCAAGCTATGAAATAATCTTTCACCAATGGATGTGAAAAATGTGGTAAACAAAGTAAATTTGACAGAAATTGAGGTATGGAAAATTAAGAGTACTGGCACACTGCTTCAGAAAACTGAATTTCCTTGATTTTGATCTCAAGTTCAACAATGTGATATTAACAATGTAAGATACAATGTGGTTTTCTTTGAACATCTTTGGAAAAACTATTCTTGAAATGCCTTTGGAAATATATTATGCATAAAAAAATGCTATGAGTAATAAGTTACTCTAAGTCTGGTGTTGTTACCGTGTTTACTCCTGTAAGCCTTTTTTCCCGAAACACCGGTGAAAAAATGGGGGTATGCGGCTTACACGAATCCTCCAGATTTTCTTGTAAGCCGTGCACCATTTTTCCTCAAATTTCTGTTGTTTTTTTCTCTTAATTTTCGCATTCTGTGAACATATCAACATAGTTGGTTAGTATGCTCTAGTAGTAAATCGTACATTGTAAAGTATTCTGAAATTTTGAAGTAATTAGTAAATAAAAATCCGTGTTTAACAAAGTCTGAGCGTACAATGGTACCTGAAGAAATGCTAGTTCAGAAACACCACTTGACAAAGCAATAGATTTATTGTGTATAGATCGTATGTAGGACAACACATTGTAGCACTGATATGTATTTAAATCTACTGTATCCTGTAAGCTGCCCCAATGGGGGTGGCGTCTTTATGTCTTTTCAAAATCGTTAGCGGAATTTGTTTCAGTATCACGTATCTGTAGCAACATTTTTATGTAATAGATAGCTCCTTTTGCATGCACATTAAAGCTACATTGCAAAGACACGACAAAGAATTTGTTACATAGTGGCAATAGTCATATGCTCAGAGATTATACCTTCTTACTATCCATGCTATCTGCTCCTAGCATGAGAGTAGTAAACATAATCGATCATTTTGCATTTTAAAATAATTTGCTATTATTACCCGAAATTGAATTCTGATGTGAAATTGCGATAGTTTCCTGTGAGTACAAAACTACATATTATAAGCGATGCTGAAAAAATAGGAAATTGAGCTGCAAGAAGGAAATATGGTGTATCTGAATCCAGCAGTGACGAAAACTAAAAATGAGAACTGTATGATATGAATATTCATTAGTGATTTATGGTTCTATTTCCAGGAATGTGTTTTTCTTTAGTTTTATAAGAATTATAATTGTTATTACATTGAGCTTCGTTTTTTCTGTGAGTTCCCAAGACTTTCTGGTGTTTTTAAATTGTCCCAGTCCACAGCTATTACCCAGAGAGCAGATGAGACCACTGCTATCAGGTACAGATGGCATTATGCTTTTATTTGTTGTTATGCCAACGGATTTCCATAATAATAGAATAATCACGGGTTGAAATTGTATATATTTCTGCAAATTATTTCAGTTGGATTTATTTTGAACAGATGCCATTTTTATAGCTGGATGATGTGATCATATGTAACTGTGATTACTGTCAGATGGTACGAGGAAAAGATACGCAGTAAAAGAGACTGTGCCTCGATGCACGAAGTGATGACGATTGTGATGATATTAACACATAATTTAATCAATTAATGAGAAAGATATACACGTAATTTAGGCACAGCATTTCTATTAAAGAATGTGCATTCATGTTATGACAAAATGATGAAGACTAAAGGGCAAAAAAAATTTTTTTTATAGAAATAATTTTTTCCCTCACGAGCCTGCCCGAAAATCGGGGTGCGCGAGATGCATGAGGCCACGGCTTACACGAGTAAATATGGTATATATTTTCTCTCTAGATTTACAGTATGTATGCCCCTTGACATCATATGTTATCGGACATTTTGAATAATGTGTTGTGAAGTCAAGTGAATCAAGAATCTACACCAGTTCACTTGGATTGTGGCTCCCCTGTCCTCATTAAATACCTAGTTAAGAGAAATCAAAAGGCTGCACTTCATTCTTGGTGTTTTACCATAGTATTTACAAGTATGAATGGTTAAATATGAATGCCTATGTTGTATTTTATTTCTTGCCATTTTAACTCTTAGCCTCTCCATCTTATCAAAGATGTCCAAAGGGAGAATAAGCTGCATATCCTAGTTATATTTGTTCCACAGTTAAAAAGTTGTGAACTACTAAAAGTGTTATGTAAAACTGTGACCACAATTATAAATTACTTTTATTTTCTTGCAGGTAGATTGAGGCAGAATGTGAAATACAAAAATGTTTACAAATGGTTTACTTGCATGGAAATTGGCCCTTGTCTTGGGTGGATGACTCCCAATGCTACTCTCAGGAAGATTACCTCAAGGGTAATGACAAATCTTTCATCATTGACTGTACTCTTGTTGTTCATGTATATGCTTTAATTATTGTATAGCACTTTGAAATATTTTTCTGTTACATCTTTGACTCCTTTTTTGACCCCAAGGTAACTGATGCTTTGGCTGGCTGGTTTTTCTTGCTCTAAGTATTGTGTTCTGAAATGCTATTGATTTATTTTTTTGCTATATTTAATTACATGCCAGGAAGAATGATACCAAATAAATGGGCATATAATAATTGTTCAGAAATTAGCCTCTTAGAAAGTCATTTTGCAGTTAATTTAATGGGCTTGTTTACTTCTTTCAGCCAGACTATATTTTGTTTTCACTTTGTTTATGAATTACAGTTAGAGGAAATACATTGTGCATCGTAACTGTTTAGATATGGGTGTTTTTTATACACTTTTATTATTCTCAAAAGTCAGTGTTTTTCTCCTACTCTCAGTCCTTCTATGAAAGTATTCTTCAGTGTTTATGTGGTTACATTTTCATTCTTGCTTAGACTTGCCTTGCTTCCTTTGTGTATTTATTTCTGATATGCCTATTTTTTTGCAGCGGTCTTTTGAGCTGTCAGGAGTCCTGAAGGACATAGCTAGTAAAGATAGTTTTTCATCATTGAAAGTTCATTACTTGGACAATCCGTTGGGGCAGGTGATGCAAGAGTGGGAGAAGAAAGGTCGGGAAGTGTGGGAGCTGATTGATCCTGTGGACAGCCTTCACCCCAGCCAAGTAAGTTGCAAGTAGCTTCAGCATTCATATGGACTGTCATGGTCTGATGACCATTTGGTTACTGTTCTTGTAGTGTGCTTTCAACAATTTGCATGATATATTCCTACAAATGTAGCCTTGTGGTAGTTTTTATCATCATCATCATCATCATCATCATTGGTCAACAATCCTAGGATTGGTTTGACGCAGCTTTCCACTCGATTCTTCTATCGGCCAACCTTTTCATTGTGACGTAATTCTTCTCTTTTACATTCTTCACAACCTGTTCCATGTATCTCATACGAGGCCTGCCTTTTCCAATCTTCCCGTTCACTTTTCCCTCGACGATAGTCTTCATCAGGCCGTCGTGTCTCAAGATATGGCCGATTAAGTTTTCCCTTCTTCTTTTTAGAGTTGTCAGCAGACTTCTCTTTTCTCCTACTCTTCTTAGCACTTCCTCGTTACTTACTCGATCGATCCATTTAATCTTCAGCATTCTTCTGTAACACCACATTTCAAATGCTTCTACCCTTTTCTTCTCCGCTGCTGTCATCGTCCATGATTCACTGCCGTAAAGAAAAATGCTCCAGATGTATGTTCTGATGAACTGTTTCCTTACTTCTATGCTTGTATTTCCTGCTGTAAGTAGATTCTTCTTTTGAAAGAATGCCCTCTTTGCCTGGGCTATTCTACTCACTATTTCTTTCTTGCTTCGTCCATCGTTGGTTACTCTGCTTCCCAGGTAACGGAACTCTTTCACCTCTTCCAGTTTCTGTTTTCCTAGTTTAACGTTGGTTTTGGCCTCTTCTCTTTTGCTGCACACCAATATTTTAGTCTTCTTCTTATTGATCTTCAGCTGATATCTGGTCATAGTCCTTTTCATGGTTGTTAGCATCTTATTCAGCTCCTTCTCTGTCTCTGCTATGAGAGCTATGTCATCAGCGAATCGTAGCATACTGATTGTTTCTCCGTGGACGTTCACTCCAGAACACTTCTCCTTGACTTCATTTATGGCTCTCTCTATGTAAACATTAAAAATTACGGGAGACAGTGCACAGCCTTGTCTAACTCCTTTCCTTATTCTTGCCTCTTCACAGCTGGGTCCAGATTTAATCACAGTAACTTGGTTTTTGTACAGACTGTGTATAATTCTTCGGTCATTATAGGACACTCCAATTCCCTTCAGAATTAGTTTTTATCTGCAGCGCTAATTAAGCGCAAGATTCATCCAGTATCGTACATCACTGTCGCTTGAGGATATTGAGGGCCTTCTCTGTCAGAATTGTACAATGTTACACAAGATGTAATGGTATCAAATGCATCAAATTACAACCTGCATAGGAAAATAAAATGTATCTTAGTACTAGCAGAGGTGCCCATCAAAATTCTACAGGAGGGGGATAAATCATAAATACACGTTGTAATAAGTAATTTCAACTGTTCCCAATAATAGCCAAAGCTCAACTTGTTGTTCTGAAACTACTTAGGGCTTAAATTCCATGTGAGAATTCTAAATCTAATTTAAGCCAATGTAAATGCATCACTGCTGCCAGGAGTTGAACCCAGACCTTTACAAATTGGTAGGGCTGTGCAAGCAGGGATTTTTTAAGTCGAGCGAGATCGAGTGAGAATTTGAAAAATGTTGAATTTCGAGTGATATCGAGCGAGATTCGAGCACACTGAAATTGCAGTACAGACTTTAAACTATGTAGGTACTAATTTTCTACTTACACAAATATAAGTTTAAGCTTAGGCATTATTAACCAAGTTCTGTTGAGCGTAACTTTAGCATTTACTTTTAGAGATCAACATCTACATGGAATCATTAGGATGAAGGTATCCTGTATTTATGTGATGATAGGCCTCCATCGAATTATGAATAAACCCCTACTTTCACCACTAAAATTTAAAAATGTTTTTGAGTATAAATGCCATCACCCAATACCTAAGCATAATGGTCTCAACCCATGTTTTAACTTGGTATCTTTTTATATGCCTGGCATATATTCACATAAATACATTTCAAATAAAATAACATAACAGGATTTCAAACTTGAGATTGGTCTTTATTAAATTTTTACTTTTTAATTACTTAAATCATTTATGAACTCACTAGATCAGATTGTCTGTCATGGAAATCGTGACAGGCCTAGACCAGATAGATAGAGTAAAATCTGGTTATAACGTGCTCCACTATACTGCGGGTCTCACCATGTCCCCCAAAATGATTACATTGACTATTTTTGTGCTAGAAGTAGATAACTTTTTCACGAATTTCATTACGACATCCCGGCCAGTGCGTCTCAATGGTGTAACTTCAAGAGATCTACGTGGTCGGCAACATGTCTAATACAGTAAACCTCATCTCACCATTGACCTCGTCATTCCATTGACTATTTTCATTGTAAGTGGAAGGTTACTCTTTAGCAGATTTTATCCCAAAGCGTCGCAACAGCGCTACTTCAGGTGCTCATACCACCGTAAGCTATCATCAAGATCACACCAAAGCGATCGGCGACATCTAATATGTAGTTTGATACGAAAGAAAGACAACCGTGAGAATGTAAGCACATACATTGTTTCATAACAAAATTAATGTTATAACCGGATTTTTCTGTATCTTGTTTTAACTTATTGGGTGTATGTTAGTGCTAGAAGTAGCCTACATTCATACGTGCCTATTATCACGTTCATACGTGCATCATTTATTAGTAGGCACTAGGCCTCCGATCACGAAATGGAGCAGGGACTTGGTTAGGTCCTACGACGAGGCCTAAGCTCTTCTAACTTCTCGAGTCTAAGACTAAGAGATTTCTCGACGTTTTATGGCATGAAATCGTGAAATAATCATGCAAAAGTAAGGAAATAAATATTAATTTACTATGTCGTATTATAAAGCAAGGCCCTGTAAAATTACGTCAACCACGACGGAGATATCGAGACAAGCTCAAGACTCATTTTTCGAGCGTATTGAGATCAAAATCGAGCGAGATTCAAGCTGTACTTTTATCTCGCTTGAATCTCAAAAAGTCAAGACTCGCTCAGCCCTACAAATTGGGAATAGTTTTTTTGAATCTGACAAGCTGTGAGAAACTGAGGACTAGCCTATGGGTGACGATGAATCCAGAATGGGGGTGCTTGGGAAAGATTAGGTCCTGCTTCCTCAGCACAAAACATTTCATTTTCAATGGCCAGTTATAGAGATATAATGTGCATGTAATAGACCATGCATACAGTGCATAGCACTTCATCCAGTAAATTCATAAGAAATACATTCGTAAATGTTTAGGTTGAGCTCATAATATTTATTAAAGAACGTACTTTCAGGTTATGACAAAAAGAGGCAGGCTCAAGGACAAAAGATTAGATTAATTTTTTCTATGATGAAAATAATTTTTTCCTGATGAGCCTGACCAAAAATACATGAGGGAGTGTGAAATACATGAAGGTGCAGCATACATGAGTTAAGGGCCGTGGGACATGATTATTTTTTCGCTTTCGAGTGCTGAGATGATGGAGATAGTTTTTCCGTCGACCGGTAGAGTTACCAGAGTCGGCGCCTACCCAACCAGCCATATTTTTGTTCAGTGTCTCCTCTACGCTTCAATTCTTTGCGCAGAGGTGATGAGGCAATAACGACCCTTCCCTCTCAGCCCCTCCGTCCGCGGAGTTTTCGTACCATAGCTGACCACTAGACGCAATGTTGCCATTTCAACACACGATTGGACCAAACTGTTTGGCAGACTCCACATTATACCATGTGGCAACGTGGAATTCGCGGAAATGCGCTCGCTACGATTTTCTAAGAACCGAGCCGGTCTGGCCCTAGTGGGGTTCGTAGCTGCAGGAGAACGCATCCACGGTCCCAGTCATGAATGGGCTTCATTTTTCGGGGTAGCCGCGTTGATTGATTGTTGTGACAACAGTTTAGCCGTAAGAACTGCAACAAATAGGAGGTGGTCTCAGCTGGTAGCTTGGCTTGCACGTGTTAATGTCTAAATGTGGTAATTTGAAAGTAATATACGTTTGTGCCTACTACAGACCACCCCATTCCGATGTACACTCAGTATTAGAACTCGAGAAACAGATCAGGCACATTAATTCTCATACCAACGAACGACAGATTATTGAAAGGTGGAGATTTCAATACAACATCGATAGATTGGAAAACATCTAGTCATTAGTCTGGAGGTAGGGACAAAGAAATCTGCTCGTCATTTTTTAACCTGTTTGCATAATACGCAGTACATCAAATAGTAAATTTGCATAATAGAAGGGAGAATGTTCTCTATTTACTTGCCTCAAACATCCATGAAAAAGTTATTAAAGTTAAAAATGTCGATGGAATAAGTGACCACAAGGTAGTACACGTTAAATTATCCCTCAATACTGACAAAAATGTAAAATTAAAAAGAAAGATTTGCCTTTTAAGTAAAGCAGATTTTAACGGATTTAGGCATGACTTACAGACTTCTTTTGAAAAATTCTAAACATCAGAAAAAATAGTGATACAGACATGGAAAGAGTTCCTCCAAATTACACGGTGAGTGAGTATAAGAGTGAGAATAGGGAACCAAGGTGGTACAACGCAGAGGTTAAAAAAATGTTTAAAACGACAACGAGTTATCCACGCGAAACTAAGAAAAATGTAGCTAATAGCGATCTAAAAAAATTATCGAAAGTTACATATAAAGCAGCCGCAAAAACAGCCCTTAGAATAGCGTAAAGTGATTTCAAGAGAAAAGTACTTGGAGAACAACTAGAGGGGAATCCGAAAGAATTTTGATCATATGTTAGGGAAGTACAGGGAACTAAAATTTCAACGGTTAATTCCTTAAAAGGGTATAGGGGCGAAATATTTAGATAAGGCTAATTTGTTGAATTATTTTTCCAGAGCGTTTTTAATCAATCTAAGCGTAGTTTGCTCGAAACCATACCAGACCAATTTCAGCAAATAATGCCCCTGATCGATAAATGTATCTTATAGCGGAATCGTATCCTTACAAAAAAACGATAGTCCGAACAAGTCCTCAGGTCCTGATGAAATTCCTGCTCGTGTGTATAAAGAAATAGCTCTCGAAATGGCACCGTATCTTAAAGTAATATTTAACAAATCCCTCGAAGAACACGCGGTTCCCAAAGACTGGAAGATAGCAAACGTGATCCCAATTTTTAGAAGTGGCGATAGGGAACATCCATCGAATTATAAACCAATATCAATAACGTCACTGTCGTGCAAAATTATACAGCATATGATAGTTACATCAATAAGGGGACACCTCGATAGCCAGGATTTATTGATAACAAATAAGCATGGGTCCAGAAAGGGACGATCTTGCGAAAATCAAATAGGTCTTTTTGTTCATGATATTTTAATTTCCGGAGAAGGTAACGTACAGGTAGACGCAGCGTTTTTAAATTTAGAAAAGGTTTGACAAGGTTCCCCACTGTAATTTACTCGCGAAGTTAGCATCATACGGGAGACAGTAATATGGTAGGCTGGATAGGAGATTTCCTACATGAACGCGTTCAAAGGGTGGTATTAGATGGTGTCACCTCAGGCGAAGTAAAAGTTACATCGGGTGTTCCCCAGCGTGATAGGCCCAATTTTATTTCCTCTCTCCGTAAATGACTTGAATACAGTAGCTAAAAATAGCAAGCTCCGTCTTTTTGCCGATGATGCAGCAGTCATCATTGGTCATCAATCCTCAGATCGGTTTGACGCAGCTCTCCACTGAGTCCTGTCGGCTAATCTCTTCATATTTACGTATTTCTTCTGATGCAGTAGTGTATAAGGAAATAAGAAATTAAGAGGATAGTCATTCTTTAGCTAAGGATTTATATGCGATTGATGATTGGTGTGATAGTTGGCAGCTAGAATTAAATTTGAAGATATGCGCGATAAAGAACTTTGGGAAAAAGAATAACTTTCTCCAGAAAAATTATTGCATCAAAGAAAAGAAAATATCTAACGTAGAATTTATTAAATACTTAGGCATCACCAACATTGAAGACATGCTGTGGGGGAAACACATCAGGGAAATAACTAGTGTAGCAAACCATATATCAGGATTCGTAAAAAGAGTTCTAGGCAAATGCGATGAGAGAGTACTAGAAGCTATTTTACACTTGTCAGGCCTCATTTAGAATATGCCGCTAGTATATGGGATCCGTACGAGGAAGGTATGATAAAAGAATTAGAGCGTGTGCAAAGGAGATCCAATAGATTTGTTAAAGGCCGCTATGATAATTGTATAAGTGTTACGAGTTTAATAGAAGAACTAGGCTGGGAATTACTATCAGAACGCAGGTTGAAATTTAGGTTAAACCTTTTCGGTAAATTGGAAACCGATTTGTCGGATATTTTAAGTCGATAATTCTTCTTCCCGTTACTCCACCGGATATGCCTTCGTTTTTCCCTTCTTCGGCAATTGCCATATCGTCAAATGAATCATGCAAAGTTTCATCAGCTACTGAATCGTCAATATTGGACGGGATTTCTTCAATAGCGCAAGAAGTTCCTCCTACGTGCAACTCTGTTCCCATTATTTTGAGACTCCTGTTTCGGATAATAGAAATTTGCATACTTACACATGAATATAACACTACATTAAGATAGTGTTTTCACAAAAAATGACAATATTTACCTTTTTTCTTCCCTCTGCTTGGCCAAAAATTCACCCTTTCTTTTTTTCCTCGCCATCGAAAATGTCAAGCGACTGCCTACTTTAATTTTCCGATATCGGTACGCTTCCGATGACATTTCGAGACTTGACAATTAGTCAGTTTGACTATTACTACACACCCCGAGAGCAACAGCCTAAACAGAGACTCAAGAAACAACCCGTCAGTAAATCAGACACTCCGTCTCAATCGCCTCTGCTTCCCGCCTGCCTTCACTTTCCCTTCCCCAAAGCTCCAACACCTCAAGGTTACCGTTTTAGGATATAGGGTAGAGGGATGGTGCCACTTTTTGAGTAGCGCAGTAGGCGGAGAATGTGTAAACTGTTTAGTGATTTGCACGATGCTTGAGGCGTATCCCTGGGCTGGAGTTGGCGAAAAACATAAATTACTTTCAGAATATCTCAACAGCGTGTCTTTTAATAAAAATCAATAATTTTCAAGGATCCAACAGAATAAGCTTGAATCTTGTACTCTATAATAACGAAAGTTAAAAAAATAGCCCCTCTGTCTCCCAATATTTGCAACAAAAAGGTCTATTTTTACATCGAGATATATTTTTAACAAGGCATAGTACGTAAAATCTAGGATTATAGAGTAATAGCTTGATACTTTCTCTTTTAATTACTGAAAACCGCATTCCGATATCTGGCTTCCTGTTGGAGCAATCTTCCTTGAAAAATAGGTCTGAAAAACAGCTATGTCCCACGGCCCCTTAATACTGTATTGTTGATAGGGCTGTGCGAGCAGGGTTTTTTTTAATTCGAGCGAGATCGAGCGAGAATTTGAAAAAATCTTGAATCTCGAGCGAGATCGAGCGAGATTTAAGCACACTGAAATTGCAGTAGAGACTTTTATCTATGCATGTACTAATTTTGTACTTACACAAACATAAATTTAAGCTTAAGCATTACAGTAGTCTTCATTTTACGTAACACCTTGGGACCGAAAAATGGGGTGTTATATAAAATCAAGATATGAGTGGATTTTGAAAATTTTGCAAAGATTTCACAACGTTTGAGAACACAATGACATTGGAACTAGTTTCACTACTAAGGGATCATTATTGCATACATATTACACTGTAAAAATTAAAACTATTTTAATTATGGTGGAGAGATAATTATATTTTAAATCAAAATGTACAATAGAATTTCAAAACTTAATCATCTAGCTTTTTGGCTGCTCAGGCAAAAGTACAGATTTAGCGTTTAAATATGTGGCAATCAAGTGTTAATCAAGGCATGCAAGTGGAAGAGTATGAACTGAACAGAGATAAAATTTGAAAATAAGGCAGTTTAAAAAATTTATCCAAGATAATTTAATGAAAAAGGACACCACTCAAAGAAAGTTAACTAGCATTGCATAGCAAACAAATAAACTGCCTGGGCAAAATGATAATGAAGAGAAACCCCTCTGAAAGTAAAATTTCATTAAAGAATCAACTTTAAAAAAATATTTTGTGATGTCTTTTTTGCATTTTTTACCATTCCATTTTGAGTGGATTACTTTTTAAATTTTTCTTAAACTATCTATTAAATGATCATCAACTTCGTGAAGTAATGGGAAATGATGCAAGGTATTTAATGGCTGGAGGATGTCTTCTTTTTTGAGATGATGCCCTCATCACTTTCATCTTCTTCATCGTCACGCAGCACTTCATTTAAACTTGTGGAAATCAAGTATAAATCAAATGTGTTTATGAAAAATCATGAGAGCCCGTTGAAATCTATCCGCGAAATAGCTACACGTCGCACCAATGCATAGAAATGTTGGAACATTGTAGCACTTTTTCGCACTTGTTAGAAATCTGTCAGTTCATCCATTTCGGTGAGGAAAATTCATTATTCTCATATTAAATTTCGTCTGTTAGATGGGATAACTAATAAATCCAAGCAACATTTTGAACGGTAAAATTTCGTATTCCGCCCTTTCGCAGCGAACTTAACCGCGCCCACGCGTAGATTTTTCAATTGAAGCATAAGAATGTCATTAATAAATGGCGTAGATCTTTCCACGCAAGTGAACTAACGGAATGTCAACATCGCTTGCATGTCGCTGCTAAGCGAGATGCAAGCAAGCATGAAAAGTGTTGGCTGCAGAAGCCCCAAAATGTGACCCAACTCCTCCCCCACTAGTGGTGGCCACCTGGGTCGAAGCGAAGCTGGGCGGGGGTAGACACTGATAAGGCGGAGAGATCTTCTCGGGTTACTCTCTCCTCTTTCTCACTGAATGAGTCACGCCCAGATGAATTTCGTCGTGAAGAGACGAAGAACTCTTCTTGGGTGAAGGGGATCTTCTGGGGAAAACCGGTTTAGTTGTGTCAATTATGTAGACCCGACTGAGGGATCGACCCTAAAAATGACAACGTTATCGTTTCCCCGCCCCGCTCGACCCTTCCGTGTCATGCGGACAGGGGTAATCTCCAATCTTTCGTCTCAGCATGGTAGATGCTTTCACTGTGTGTCCGTGGTCAAGCATTTGTTTACATACTGTGTGGATATATAACGATAACAATAAGTATCACAATATTTGTATCATACTGGGAAAGTATGAACTCTGAGTTACATTTATAAAGTTTTTTTTCTGTGCATTTCCACATTTTGAACGGAACTCTATAAAAAAAATTGTCGAGTGTTCATTTAGCAAAAATTTTGTTAATAATAACGGTAAAGTTCCGTTTAAAATTAATAAATGCAGAACAGAACATTCGGTATGAACTGCTGGGCCTGTATTTTCATATTATGCGGCAAATATATTTAGTAAATGAGTAAAAGAATAGTTGGCTGAGTGGGAATGGTACTGAGAAGAGGGTCGTTATCACCGGTCTGCCGAGTGATCGAGGAAAGGGTCCGGCTTCCCTGACTTGTGAATCGAGATAAACGAGGAGTATGTCTGTGCGATTCCTTGCCGAGTGAGTTCCGTACGGAGAAATACTACAAGGATATGCTCACGGTACTAATGACAAGGGAAGCCTTTTTCATTGCAAGGCTCCGGCGCGAAAGGGTACTTAAAAACAGCGCAGGTAGCATCTACGATAACATCAATTGTAATTGTCATTTATTAAAAATTGTAATTTCTTTGACTTAAATTACAGTACGTGTTCGCTATCATTTTCATATTCCTTGGTTCTTCAATTCAATTTATTTTAATTTTTGGCTAACCCGAACCGTGTATCGAATTCCGCTTAAAGCTGTAGATTGGAAAAGTACAGACAACGCAGCTTAAACAGACCGATATACATAGACATGGGGAAGGTAGTGAGTGAACATGTTTATACCGGAAAAATTTGTTGCCAAGCATTTAAGCGAGTTTTAGCCATCTGATACCATCAGTTGTGATGTTTTATATAATTCTACAATGTCACATATCTTTCCAATTGCCTCGGTTGTTGGCATCGGTCAAGGACAAACATTTACTTTATTCCGCTCAACAACGCGCGCAAGTGTCAAGACATGCGTGCTTACAGGCGACCCCTAGCCCTTCATCTCGCCTCTCGGAACAGCTGACAGGGTTGCTATCTCAAGGTCATAAAGCAGCTTTGCGTGAGCATTCCGGGATTCCGGCGCATTTACCATTGCGTAAACAAGTAAACACCTTGAACCCATAACTTTTGGTGCTGAAAGATGGGAAAATAAAATAATAATGTATATTCCATTAAAATGCAATGTATTGATTCGTTACGGTTGAAATTCACCGTAGTACAGCATTATATTGAAGATTTCCTTTAAAGATGGGCAAGAATAACCGGATTTTTCTGTAACTTTTTTTTACTTATTGGGTTTATGCTAGTTCTAGAAGTAGCCTACGTTCATACGTGCCTATTTTATGCGTCATTTACTAGTAGGCACTAGGCCTCCGATTACGAAATAGAGCAGGGACACGGTTAGGCCCCACGCCGAGGCCTAGGGTCTCCTAACTTCTCGCGTCTAGGCCTAGGACTAAGAGACATCTCTGCATTTTGTGGCGTGACATCATGAAATTATCATGCAAAAGGAAGGGAATAAATATAAATTTACCAAGTCGCATTTTAACGCAAGACCCCGTAAAATTACGTCCACCACGACGGAGATCTCGAGACAAGTTCGAGACTCGTTTTTCGAGCGTATTGAGCTCGAAATCGAGCGAGATTCGAGCAGCACTTTTATCTCGCTCGAATCTCGAAAAGTCGAGACTCGCACAGCCCTAATTGTTGATAAATGGTTTTGGAAGCAGTTGTTTAGTGTGCATTATCAACTGCATATTGATCTTTTGCTGCCATTCGAGGGTGTATCATCAGGAAAGGATAAGCACCCTGCAATTGCTACATAAGCTCAATCTTTGACAGTGGCCACTACTCTTATTGTTCCATATGGGCACTATGCATTGCTTTTTAAGAGCTAATTTTGGCTATAATCAATTTATATGTTTATATTAATTTAGGTGAGCTCTATCTAACTTTTCTAACAACATTTTGTTTAAAATAGGAAATACATTTTAACAGGAATATAGTTAATACAGCTGGAGCATTTCATGAGATATAAATCCATTAAACCTCATAGTATAATTTCTACACTGTTTGAATGTTATACTTAATCGCAATTCAATTAAAAGGGATTATTTTTTTCATGGCAATGAATCAATCATTTCTAGTATCGGAGAGTTTGTAACTTCTAAGCTCCTAGATGAGATAAATAAAAATCCTTGACTGATGCTAGGTTCGAAACCCACAACCATCAGGTTACCAGGTAGATTGTTATTGACCTTATGTCGACCAAAATATTATGTGCACTCAAGTTTGAAGGTTTTTTATAAAGGAACCAAAATACCAGATAGAAAATTCAATTGCATCATTTTTTTCAGAAAACAATGTTTATTTATTTCAAAATTTATTAAATTGTAAAACCCTATATTAAATTGGTAGCTTGACTGAAACTTGAGTGGGACCATTTTGGCTGAAAGGTTACCTGTATAAAGAGTATAGAGAAGCAGAAAATTAACAATTACCAGTGTTACCTAACTGCATTAAAATTGGTTTTCTCTTTTGTAAGAGAGAGCTTCTCAAACTCAGGAGTACTACTATAGGATAGGATATTCTACTGACAGTAGATCCTTACTGAATGGTGAGTCAGTTATGAGCAATATGTTAACCTTGTCACAATAATGTCATACATAGTTCAGTCCGTCAGATCTAAGGTTAATGTTTTCAAGTTTAACATTTACTGTAAATTTTCAATTTACTTGAATTTTGACACTAGTTTCTGGTTAGCATATTGAGTGCAGGAGCTGACAGGTATAGGACAGGAGCAGAAATATTTTTTCGGCTATTTCACATACTCTTATATGCATCATATAATATTAATAATTATGAAATATTTTTACAGCTTTAATTTTGATTCATTGCCTGTAAATCGTGTAATTAATTGATTTACCACCATACATAAGAATTATTGATTGTTATTTGAAGGACATACAAACCTCATATATCATATACCATCATAGAACTTTTGCTCAGGGGGTAGTATGCCAAAAGTTGGTCTGTTCTATCATTGCACCCATAAATTGATTGTCCATATATGTGGCTTTCGACATAATTTACCACTTCTTGTTTTCACATTGACAAACTCTGCATTGTTATGAAGAAATTAACACTATATCTCTTTGGGTACTCCGTTTCATAGTGAATATGGCCTCCTCAAAATTATGAATTTGAGAATGAGTTTGATTCTCCCTTCTTCAGTTTCCTATTTACCATGTGAAGAGGTTATTTTTCCTATTTCCCTGAGGCATCCCTGTGACCTAAGTTTTTATTTGTAAAAGTTCTTTACTCAAGTTTACTGAATCATAATAATTGCCCATATCAACCGCATGCCTGGAATTGATATATTTTTCTAGAAAACATTTGACTACTTTTTCTGAATGCCCACGGCCTCTAGAAACATTTTCTTGTGCCCCAATGTAGACACAAAAATTTAAAACAAATCCTGAAAGTTCACTCAACAGTTAAAATTTCAATCCATATTTATGCTTCTTATTTTTTTATGAGTGTATTGCCTGGAAATTGGGTGCCCCCTCTAAATTTAGAATAATAAATTTCATTCGTGTTTTTTACAAATAAATCAATGTTACGGCGAATTTTATAGAGCAGTTCAGAAGGTTTTGATTCATACTGCTTTAAATTCCAGCAAGAATGCATTGCCCTCAGAATAACAAAAAAATGATCCATGACATATTTTGGTAGAATATGGGAAAATCATACAAATTTGTGCTTTTCCAGTAGTTTTGGATGCCATTTAGTCATATAAGGTAAAACAAACCCAGAAGTACCTCATATTCTTTTCTTGGCAAATTCTTCCATTCAGAAATTCTTGCACAAGGTAATGACTTTTTGAAGGCATTTCCAGTGCATTGGCATTTGTCTCCCTTATAATCAAATCAAAAAACTCTTTACAGTAAAACCTCTACCTAGTGAACCTCTTCATATCGTAAACCTCCGTTTTTCGTAATGACTTCGAGGTCCTGCCAAAATCTGTATGCAATTATATGGAGAAACCTCATTAGTTTTATAAATGTTGCATAATTTGCATTTTGAATATCCTTTTGTTTGGGCTGGGCAAATTTGCTTTGTGAAAACAAAATATCATACCATCAAAGCTGGTAGCATCATGTGTCTACTGTATTTTTGTATATTTGCTCAGTGTTTAGGCTGCCAGCAGTAAACAGACTCAGTGGGTGCATTGACCTGTTATCTGTGCGAACAAAACAATCACCATGATGAATGTACGTCACATGCAGCAAGTTATGTAATAAGTATCAAGTGCTTTAATAGAATCCGTAAGGGCAATAACCTGTTTGCATATATGGGCGTAAATAAATCAAGAGAACAAATTTTCCTTAATTAAACCTTTTTTCCATGATAGATAAATATCTTTCAACCTAATCTAATAAGCTGTTCATGAAACATTTTTTTTTATTTCATGTTAATGCAACATTTCCATAATTATGTGTATGTTGGTTTATACAAATGTCCTTTGTGGTTTTACTGTTAGCAGATAGAAACTAGTAATTTATTTAATTAAAGCTGAGTTTGTAATTGGATATTTCCTTATTTCAGATCGCTCAGTCTTTGATTGCAGACGTACTTTGGAGAAATATTGAAGCTAATTTTCCTTATATTCTTGGAGGTGTTAACCCACACAATACAAGAATAGAGGAACTATTTGGTGACCAAGGAGGTCATTAATTTCATTGGCAGTGAAATATGTTTTAAACCTTCTGAAAATTTATTTGTATGAGTGTATATTATGTCCTTAAAATTCTATATGACTATTCTCAATGATAGATATATTTGCTTTCTTCTAGTAAATTTAAACTTTGAAACAAAATTATAATTTGGAAAATACCTGGTATGAAATATGAGCAACAATGTGATCAAGGAAATTTTCATTTTTTTTTTCAAAGTTCATGCTTGAATTTCTTTGTCATCATTTTTCACTATGAATTTTTGGCTAAATCTGTTATTTAAGTGATAATGAATGGCATATGATTTTAATAGAAATCACTCCTTTCCGGATTATAATTGACTTGTTATTTTTAATACAGTTCGTTCTCTTTTAATGGCATACATACTTTTTGGGAAGACTTTAGGAGGTTCTGAAAGATATTCTGGCAACTCAGAAGTTTAAAACTATAGGCATAAGGAGTATGAATAGTTTGCATATTTTTATCAGTGCAAATTATTTGTTTTTATTTAAATTGTTAACTTTGCTGCTAAGTTTATGGAAAATTTTATTAATGTCGTGAAAAGTATTTTAAGCTCTCTAATTCATTTTTCTTTTTTTTAATCCGTGAATTATTATAGTAAACATATGGCATCATTTCATATGACAGTATTAGGAATTTGCTAAAAATAATCCTGTTGGAGAATTTTCCTCTAATTGATTTTGATATTCATTTTTAGTGCGTGCAATTTAAGACTGTCATATTTATTTATTTTATAATTCATTTGATAAAATGCCAGTATTTTTTTAATTCACATTCCAAAGTTTTTGAAATCCTAATTAGGGTTTATCTCTCATAATTAATTAGGTGAGATAATCCATTTTGCATGAATTTTGATCATTAAAGTTCAGCTAGTTGAGATGATTAAATATGCAACTTTGTTGAAATTTTACATTCATTGTTGATGCAAATGTAATGAGCTCAATCTAAATAAAATTTTATTCATTATTCTTTTATATGAGTTTAATTTCTCAGGACCAACTTTAACTGCAGTGTGTAAAGGTACAGTGCTGTTCTCCATATGTCTGATGGGACTTACAATTGTAGTTCACTTGGCATATTCCATTCAGGGTATACTAATGTAGTCTCTCCAATGCTGAAGCTCTCCTTAAAAATGCTTCTATGTATCCAAATAACAAGATGTCCCTAATGGCACAGCTGATTCAACTGCTAGTTTTCCTATGAAATACTCATAGCATTTTTAGCAGTGGTGTAAAATAGTCATGGCCCATTGGAGAAGCACAATTCCAGTGGCATGGATAGTGTGTTGTGCATTTGGCAAATTTAAGAGTAATTTCACATTAAATCAATGTTACGGGTTTCAAAAAGGACGCCAGAAGACCACTGTTCAGGAAACTCTTGATACTCACTATGCCATGTATTTATATCCTGAATTGTTCCATGTTTGTCAGAAGTAATCGACACCTGTTTATGCCAAATTCTGCTATTCATTGACATGAGACACGTGGTAGTGAAAATGTTCATCTGGCAAATCAGCCACTAAACATAAGCAAGAAAGGTCCTCATCATTCAGCCTCAATGATCTATAGATTCCTATTTCAATTAAAGGTTTAGCCAGCCAAAATGTTTTTAAATATAAATTAAAAGAACTGCTCATTTATAAATGCTACTAGAGCATTGATGGGTTTTTGAGTAATAGATTTTTGTAGCCTATATTTTTTACTGCTTGTTTCTTCTTTGCATGTGTTTTTGTATGTATTTTTTGTATGACTAAGTCCTATGTTGTACTTGTATAACCGACAGGACATTAAAGATAATTATTATTATTATAAATTGTATACACACTCAAAAATGCAGGTCACAGAAGGGGTGCTCTGAAAGCCAAACCTAATACACTCGTCATCCATGTGTATGGAAATTGAGACATTCTGCCCCGATCCTTGAGCATATGGTGATTTAAACCTCCCACCAAGAGATTATGTTTGCCTGGGTGGTAGAACTGGCTAGCATGTCAGCCCAACAAATAGAAGACCTGAGGTTTGAATCCTGACTCATTTGAACTTTTTTCAATTATGATCCGGCTTCCCCTCCAACTGTCTGTTCATCCTTTTATGTGTTCCGTATTTATTTCCATATTATGCTTAAATACACAATCTCCATTGGTGTTTTCTGATATTCCATTCGCTAATAAGAAACTTGATTTCACTGCAAAACACAATATGAAAGAATTAAAATAAGTGTACATTCATACTATGCTACTTCATCGCTGTCATGCTCGCTGAGCCACATGATTTCCTAGTTGATGCAGTACTATGTAGTTTGCAAATAATACATTAAGTGAAACCTACTATGATGGTTCCAGTCATGCTATCACCTTTGTCTAGTATGCTAGGTCTTGGGTTGAAAGCAGGAAAAGTGCCCATGTTATCCAACCCCTTAGTCTTCCTTCTCCAGTCCCTATACAATGGGGGAGCAAGATTGATGTCAATATGAGCTCATTGAGCATGTATTGGTAGCTTTGGAAGATAGTGAGCAGCGGCACCCAATTGCTCGGTGAGCAATGGGCTGATGGAGTGGAGATGCAGAAGAGAGACGATACTGCTGGAAAGTGGTTGGTGGAAGGTGGTGTATAATGGCCAACAGATCATGTACATGGACACCTTTCGTTCTGCCAAGCTCTGAGGTTGTTGATTCCAGCATCGATGTATAAAGGTGTCATGCCATAGTAGATGAGAAGAATTAATGTGTTCCAGAGTCCCTTTCTAAAAATTAAATAATCAATTTACATATCCTCGGAAAGAAATCTGCATCAGTAATTTGAAAAATATACTCTGTGAATTGCTGACTACCTGAGTATGGCATATTTTTCACCATCACAATATCTGGATGGTCGTATTCTGCAGGACATTCTATTTCTAATGCACATGCATTGGAAAATGCCAAAATCTTTTAAAATAAAATAAAAAATGCAAGAAGTAGAAACCAAATGAACAGAACCGAATTAAATTCCTTGTTTATTTATTCACTACAGGTTCACGTAGTTGGAGATGGAAGAGTTTGAAAATATCCATTAGGTATTCAACAATATTATTCTTCCTTTAAAACTTCATTTCACCTCTGAAAATGGTTTGCACCAGTGAAATACAGACAGTTATGGACAATTGGAATGACTGAAACTGCCATTTGTAGATGATTTTCCACAAAGGTGATGAAGGCAGGTTAAATTTAACACTTAATGATTTTCATGTGAAATACTTACCACATAGAAACAAATAACATTTGTGACCAACCTGTACTGTATTTATTAATAATTATTAAAAGCGGAGAATTCCATCATAATTATTTATTAATAGTATTTATTATACTATCATTCATTGATAACAATTATTAAAAGTGGAGAACTTATCTATTATTAAAACTACGATGCATCTCGTCCTATTATCCTTGTGTATAGGCAACCCACATATCTCCCGCGGAAATGGAACTAAGAAATAACATCTTTCAATTTGATTTACACACAAATAATGCATAGTTCAACTGTAAATTAAAGATTGGTCAGAAGAGGGTATCTTACTCTTTCAAATGGTACATCAATTATCGATATTGGTTGCGTATGAAGGGACGCATTGACTCAGTTTTGAATTTCGGGAATCTGCTAGGGCTTCGAAAATTCCGGCGCTTGTTTCACCAAGAGGGGGCAGGTATGTAGGTAAGTAAATTCATTATTCAGCAATAGATGGCAGCTGCACCAAAGTGAACTCCTGTGCAGTTTATTTTATTCATACAGATTATTTATAATGATTTGGTGGTTAATAAAGTGTAAACGCAAAAGAACCATAAGTTCCTTAACGAATAAGATGTGTATAAACTCTCACTCTATCAAGGGACCGGAGTAATGAATTTTTAAAGTGTGCTCTCACGATCAGGTTTTGCGCGAATCGTTATGAAGAAATCCATACTCCTCCACCGCGATTGCCGACAGAGCATGATTGGTTCACTGCCTACGCACTGTCCTTTACTGGCCCGGTGACGCCGCCACTATGGCCCACCCTAGCAGCTGGTCGTAATTGACGCCGCAAGGCTTTGCATCCATGAAGCCGATCCTCTTGAGGTGGCGTGGCTCACTCGGCAGAGTAGGTGTATGCGGTTCTCCGCTATGTGGGTTAGCTTGAGAGAGGGGAATTAAGGGAGGGGGAGCCTATCGTGGAGATTACGGCTCCATTGCAGAGGCACCTGTCGTGGTTGATGGCAGGTCCCTCGTGGGCGGAGGGGGTTTCCCGGAGGGGAGACTCCCCCTTGCCCTGGGGTGGAAATCTTCTCAGAAGGGGAGGGCTATGTCACTCATTTCTTCACTCTATAATATTGTCTCAATACCCAAAGAAACACTACTTTCTTATACCATTTCTTCGAAATGAATTTAAGAATGTAAGGAAAGAAACTTTGAGTTCTGAAAGTGTCCACCTTCAAAGCCCGCCCCCAGTCCCCCGGATTCAACTTCCCTCTATTTCATGTCCTCCTTTTTCTACATTTTGATCACTAAATTTGTTTCCTCATTTACTTACTTAATTACAGACGCATACAGATGGGAGTTGATCCGTTATAATCCGATTCATTTACCCCACCTTACCATTACATTAAATGTTCATTATCATTTCTACTTTTTCCCCAAAATGACAATTTATTAACCTACTCATCCACCCCTCCTGTAATCCACCTTACAGGTGTAATACACCTTCCTGTAATCCACCTTACCGCTACAGGGAACACACCCACTGCCGACTTCTGTACCAGTAGGATGCATGCACCCTTCCATTTTCTTCCCAAGTATTACCATACAAATTCCTACCTTATTCAAATTATCACCACCATTATTACAATTTTTTCAGTGCTGAGAAATTGATGATGCATTTGTGTAGGACTTACATCAACTTAATTCAGCCTTCATTCGCACCTTTACCTATCACTATTACACACTTGCATGGTGACGGAAGAGCATTCAATGTTAACACCACATTAGTTCAATTTATTTTTATTTTCATTGCAATTCTTACAACTTTTATCACTACAATTCATTTATCATTCACAATATCAATTTCACAATCACTTGCATTACATCACCAACAAAATCTGATGCTTTTGTCAACAAATCAGGACTGTAATCCTACCTCTTCCTGCCCATCACCTATGCCTAGCAACACCTGAAATCAAAACATCCATCAGTCTCACCCATGAACAGGATTTGAATCCAGGTTGACGTAGTTGCTTCAGCTTTCATGCATTCCACTCCGCTCCATCAATATCCAAGTAATCATTTCATCTGTTCCCCCCTGTGTTCTCACTTCAAGCCATTAGGACTAAGTATTATCAGATTCCACATCTCACCAGAACAAGAATCACCCTCACTACAACGTAGTACACCACACGTACACTGAGCAACCAAACCTCCTTGGGAAAGTTTTCCTAATTTAGCTCCTCCTTTAGCTTCCTAAAAAACAATTTGCACGAAGCAATACACACCCTGGTATTCTGAATATCCCTCTCTCTACCAGTTACATCCCATTTCACATGATAATCCATTAAGAACAGAATTAATCACATCTTTCAAGCTGCTCTCCTCTTCACTCTTATCTATTGTTTATCCATCCTAGACGATGACCAATATGAAGTCCTGTCGATCCATAATGATAGTGGGCATATACTTGCACATCTCATTTACTGCTCTATCTCATACCACGGAATGGGATTCAAGACAATCACCACCTACATGTAGTTTACTATTTAATAATTAATTTACTAATTACTAATTAGTAAACAACATTACTCATGATCAACTGTGAACTGAAATTTGATGCAAAAATCACTCCCAGCCACCTATTCTGATCTATCTTCCAAAAGATGTTCATTTCCCATGACAATCGATGAAATGGAGTGAGGGCATGCACAACTATTAATTAGATACTAATTACACAAAAAAATTACTTAATAATGTTTTTTTTTAATTTTCTTAAATGGGTTCCTGCATACTTGTCATTTGGGTACCTCTGAATTTTTCCTTGAAGAAGTAATGTTACATCTGCTTCCTTATAAACTCAACTGATTCAAGTTTACTTTAAGTTGATGCAAGTGAAATGCTAAAATTGTAAGACACTGAAAGAAAATAATTACCATTTGGGAGCCTAGGTTTACATTATCTAAAAGCAAAGAAAAATACAGTAATGATCCTTAAAATATTTTCTTTACATTGTAGTAAAAATGTTTCAGTTCCACTTGGTATCAGATTTTTTACAGTACGTTTCTATTTCCCTAACTGAGCTAAAATTGTTGTACAAGGTTCACACACCCTGAAGATTTAGCAACAGATCAAAAAACAAGAGAAGTTACAGTATGATGACTTTATTCGTCGGACTTCGTTAAATGGACAAATGCATTGTCCTATACAATTCATACTTTTCCACCCAATAATAATTTGCAGCATACTTACGTATCTAATTCTATTCATCATTCTAAGCATGGCCTGTATCAAAACAAGTCTTCCAAAACAGTCAAATTTCAAAGGGTTAATGTTAAAACATTTCAAATAATATAAACAGAATAAGAATTTACAACTGTCCCCCTGTAGGTAGCAATTGATACCAAATGGATACATGAATTCCCCTCAATTCTCTCAGCAGTCACTCTTCGGTCAGATATCCTTAGGTATGGCAGAGAAAAGCACTCGCATACAGACATGAAAATCCAAAAAGAGAGAATTATTAGAGAATTGCACCCATGCAATGCAACATTCGACATTACATACAGTAAAAAAATAATTATTCGATTACATGTTTAATTAGGAAATTACTGGGCAGAGGCCTGAGACATTTATCCATAATTTTTAACGCTGTGATAGACCTCCCTCATGTTGCTGCATACACAAGGTTTTGGACAATTTGCAGCGACTACAGTAAAAACATTCTAGATTGCACATTCGCACATTCAGATGGGAAATTGCTTTAAGACTGCCAGGTTTTGACACACTGAAGTCATGAAATATCAGGATTAAAACTGCCAATTTCGTCAATACCAGAGTTAATTGTTTTCAGATTTTTCACATTGTCATTCTGAAAACATGTTAATATAAAATATTTCAATATCAAAAGAATTTAAAGAATAACCACATGCCATACATCTAAGTGGAATATATACGCAACATTCAAGAAACATACAATTTCTACAGAACACTTAAAGTAGGTAGGTATCCATTAAAATACATTGATTCAACAAAAGTCCCACTATTTTTTGCCATACAAAATCTGACCTTTCATGAAGACTCATTTGTTGATTCATGATAAAATGCCCACAAACTAAGTACAGGTAAATTACAGGAAGGTTCATGGCTGAATCCTATAGGATCCTTTATAAAGGAATATGAGAGAGAACATGAAGAATCTACAAGTTATTAATTTTGGAGAAGAATATATAGCTCCGCATTACTTTCACTAGGTCAAAGGAAATACAAAATGGCTTGAAATTGCTAAAAATATACATGATATACTCAATAACTGGAGGGAGGCTTGAAATGTTCTATCACTAAAAGAATGAAATTTTGAGAAAGCAGATCTTTCAAATTAATACCCTACCCCACCAACACAAAAACGTTAAAATTACGCTAGTATAACGTTCGAACGAACGTGGTTTGAAACACGTTATAATGTCCAACCATCCGAACGTTTTTTTTCACGTTCAGAGCAAACCGTTTGGGGATAACGTTAAAATAACGACAACATAAAACGAGAATATAACTCCATTCCATTCCCCCGAACTCCGGACATTAGGATCTTTGTCAAACAATTTAAAGCAAACTAAGAACATATTTATTTGCAGAATAAGCACTGAAAAAGTTGAGGAACTAGCCGACCTCGGTTCGGATAGAGCAGATCACGTAATTTGATTCGGAATAATTTGGCACACGTTAACTATACACAGACTTATACCCTGCTAAATTCGTGCACGTTTGCCGATTCTTGATGTCACATAGCGAATTAACAACTTCAATAACACATTTATGTGAGTTAAGATGATTGTAAAAAAAACGACTGTTTAAACAATTGTTAGTAAGATAAATTTCATTTATTGACACTATTTCCATTTTCAACCATTGCATTCACTTGCCTTTGTAACACATAAGATTCAAATACTTAGGCATAATCTCCAGAACAGCCAGTGGGATAATCACCAATATCAAACTACATGGCATGTGAATAAAAATTTGCGATCAAGCTTGATTTTTCCGTAACATTTAATTTTAAATGGTTGATCTGGGTGTATAACAACGAGCTGTCTTTTAAAAATACAACGCTCTTCTAAAAATTGAAACTATATTTTTCCAACAGGTGGTTCGTTCAAATATCATCCAAAGTCAATCACTGCACTGTCATAACACACACAAAACATTTCCACGTTTGTCAAGTACTCAGTTGAATGATGATCTGAATTGTCGTTGGCTCACTGCTAACGTCCCAACTTGTTAATGACTTTATGTGCCTGAAAAATGATAAATAGACTCAATTCCTGTTGCAGCAATTCAAAAAGTCAGCATGGAAGGCAGATGAAAACTGACAAATTCATAAATAATATTCAACGCAACCACTTGTCATAACAATCATCTAGGTACTCACCATAACTTAATTGTCCATTAGAATTTAAATGTAAGCTTCTATGATCACAAATTACAAGAAAACGTAAATATTAGAGGAGATAGTTCTTTCCTATGTTTCCGGCTTATCAACAACTGCCATTTTGAATCTCCAGGTGGTCGAAGTCGATCTTGTTTGCAAGACATCGATTGTAGTCATAGCCTCCTTTAATACTAGTATAATAATAATCCTTTAATACTAATATAATAATTTTATCAAAGGAGGCATTGGCAAAGCATCAGCGATGTGTTGATGACTCCCGAAGGTTACCGAAGTTTGACGGAGAGCTGCGACGCTCGGACCCGGCCCCCTCCTCGACTAGACAGAGGTTCGCGGCGAACGTTACTTTAGCGTTTTTCTCAAACCACTTGACGCGGCTGTAGAACTTGGCCGTTAGGGTGGTTAGGAAATCTAACGAAAGTGGCGTGCACTAACCAAAAAACGTTATACTGACGTTTTTCTAACGTTAGTGTGTTGGTGGGGTAAGAACTTGATATCACATTAGGTGTGATATCAAGTTGAGTGTGATACTGTTAAGCCTGGAGGCACCCAAGCAAGAGAATTCCAAGAACGTATTTTTATCCTGAATTTACAATTTACCACATTCATAATTTCAGAAGACTATGGAAGAACTTGGAGAGTTCTTCACATAATAAGTACTCAAGTACTTCTTGGACGCGTAAAAAACCAACACCACTTGATTCTAATTTTAATGAAAAATACAAACAATATACTTAATAATAGGGATTATACTACATGAATTAACATATAATTAAACAAGAAAAATATGGTATAATTATATATTCTGTACTTGACATTCAACCTTCAAACTTGAGTGCAAGTAGGTAATATTTTGCCGACAGAATAATATGTTCAGCATTATTATTGACACATTACAAAGCTGACCAGAAAAAAAATCAAACTTTGTGAAATTCACACAGCTTTATATATTCTTCGATCGATTTCATTGTGTGTTAGACAAAAGTGGAGTGTATGCGCCTTATTGTGGTAAGTGCAATGGAGTGTATGTGGGGCAAACGGGTATGAAATTTAAAACCTGAATCAAGGAGCATAAACTAAGTATGAACCATAGTGATTGTAAATCATATTTTGCCAAACATCTTCTCGAGACTGGTCATAAGAGTAAATTTATCACAAAAATTTTACATACAATGGTAAAAGTTATAAGTTAAACTGATTAGAAATTTTAAGACACTATTACACCAAATGTATGTATATGAAATGATTCAACAAATTTTACATCCTCTCAGATGTTTTTAACGGTTTGAAAATCCTACTTGTATCCCTACCCTAATGCCCACCGCAATACCCTCACTGCTAATTGTGCCCCCACTACTTTCCTTGATAGAACCCAACTGTCTCCCTCCCTTACCTCTTCCTCCCACGCCACCACCCCCCTCGCTCCCAACCTAAACTCTCCCTTCCCCTCAATTTGAGTACTTCCCCCACTCCTCATAGAAACATGCACAAAGCCTTGTGGTGAAATGTTTGTTCAGTTAGCCCCCATGAAAATGATGCTTAGTCATTGAAATCGATCGGGGAATATACAAATCTGTGTGGATTGTACAAAGTTTGTCTCATTTACCATGTTTAACATTCATAATTTCCACAAAGTATCGCCTTCATCCATTAATTTACAACTAAAGGTTATCTAACTGGTATTCCTACCATCAAATATATCTTTTATGCTGTTAAAATGTTTCAAATTCACGAATAGAGAAAATTTACTCACGGATACAAAGCAGAGAATTTCCCTACTCTTGGCCTTCCTCACGCAATACACTGCTGGTGCCAAAGTTCCTGGATCGAAACTGGTTCTGCAGTTAGGTACCTTCCAACAAACAAGATCAACAGAAAATCGGCATTCACCTGAGTGATACAAAATTTTAGATAATACAATCCTTTGACTACAATTATTAATAATTTTGAAAATTAAAGTTAAATTGAAATTTCAGTGACATCCATCCATTAAAAAATCTTCGCCTTAAGTTCTGCAAATACTGCCACAGTAATATTCAACTGAGACCAATGAAAAATTATTTTCAATTCATAATATTATATTCACAGTATCATTCAAAGATCCAGAAAATCATCTGATTGCACGTAAGTTGCTGACTACCACCAATTGTGCATGCGTGCATGCAATTTCCATGAAAATATGTTACTCCTACTACACTGTGAATTTACATTAGAAGGAACATAATGAGAACAAAAAATATACATTAGGGGAAGTTGTGATTATCGAGATGAAAAGTCTCCCTCAATTGAATATTGAGGCTGCAATATCATGTGGAATGCAGTCATCTTTAGAAGAATTTTATGTCCATGAGTTAGTTCAGTTTTATTGCATCACTGGTAGAAAACTAACTTATGATAAGACAAGTGAGAGGAAAAATTATGATGTCCTAAGATGGAATTGGTAATAAACACAGGGAAGAGTTATGAGAGATTGACCTTGCATACCATAAAATACCATTACTAGCCATTAAAATGGCAAAGGAAACTGTCAGTTACAAAGAAATAAAACCATAAAAAAATTAGAACCATAAATGAACCCTAAAGTAATGATATTTTCTAGAACAATAGAGCCTTTCGATGAAGAAGAGCACAATATGAAGTAGGTAAATTTGTTGCAAAACATTAAAGATACTATGTTAAATAAATGAGGGTATGTTGGCTGTAAAGATCTGAGGAGAATTGCCCAGCCAAAAGTGCCGTCTGGTCTCAGGAGTATCACTGTTAAAGGCACGCAGCAGATACGTCAAGGAAAAACAGCTTAAGATTCTGATAGAGAGGTATTATACAACACAAAAACAGTATTTCGCAAAGTAACATCAATGACGAGAGATGATAATATATGCAGTTTCTGATGTGTATATACAGAGGGGGGAAAGTGAATGGAAATGCAGTCACACTAGCATCATAAAGAAAATAGTAGGGGAAAAGATTAAGTAAAGGAAATAAGAGACTTAGTTGATGAAAAAGATGATTTTTCTCTACAAAGAAGCACCATTATTGAAATATGAGGTAAATATAGGGCACCATTAGTGTATTCAAATATCTTAGACAATAATATTTAAGCTTTAGGAAATAATATGAATATTATTTCCAAATAAATAATTCAATGGAACAATTCCCAAAGGAACATGTAATATATTATGCAGTCACATAATAGTTATTTTGGATATTTTGAAAGTGGAATTTCTTTGAGCCAACTTCTTTAATTGACTAGATATGCCAGGGATGAAAGTCAGTAGAACAAATTATGGTTTTTGGATGTCTGGACCACTAGATGCATATATTATAGTACCCATTTATACATAGTATCAGGGGCGTTGAAACTATTTTTGCTGGGAGGGGCCAACCTTGAGAAGGGCCAACCTTGAGAAGGGCCCGGTCCTATGAAAAGGGTCCTCATTTTTGCGGATAGGAGGGGGTAGAGATAATAATTTTGCTAAAAGTGCATATGAATGTGGTAGAAAGTGCGTCAGAAGGGAAAAAGCAAGCTGGAAACAAGTGAAATTTAATTTTTATTAATGAAGACTCATTTCTCAAGGGCCCAGGGCAAATTCTGGGGGGGGGAGGGGGGGCCAAATGCCCCCTCTGCCCCCCATTTCCGACGCCGCTGCATAGTATCCATTTATAGAACCATTTCATTCATATCACAGTACCTATTAATAGCCAGAAAATGTTTATTAACATGAAAAGTATCATTTGATAAGTCGGGAAGTCACTGAATTGGTAAAATACCAAATGCTAACATTGCTTGGTCATGAGATAAAATGAGTAATATCAATTTTAAGTGCCTAGATAGCATCGAAATGTTCAAGCTTGCCATATACTAGCATATTCAATCATGTATTTACAAAAAGTAGCCTTCACAATGGTTGGAAAAATCCCCTCCTACTGTTTTAAGTATTCTTCCCAGTTATTCCAGGGTACTTAGAGAATGATCTAAGATTTAACTTTGTGAAACCAGAGTTCACAGCATTATGTGAAGGAAATTGGAAGCTCTATTAATAGGGATGTGCGAGTAATACTTTTTGAAACTTATACTTTTCTTCCTCTTCCAATTATTGACACCATCTCTTCAAAATCGATGGATTTATGCCTAAACATGATGGAACTTAGTACCTACCGTAAAAAAGGACCTGGGTCAATCACCCCCCTTTCGCAATGCACGAACACCCGCAATCGGCATGGGTTATTTCCAATATCCATTAATGCAAGTTAATAATGTTTGAACAATGAATTTTCATTCACGGATGAATGCGAGCAGGTATATGAATTTTGTATGGAGTCCTGTGGATTAAAGTTTTCGATTTCTAAGGGAATATATTTGATGAAAAATTGATTATAGATAATCTGTTACTAGGAACTTTGCAATTAATGTCGTAATTAATAATCCAAAATAGGAAATTAAAAAAATGGAATAGTAAAACTTAAAAGATTTTGCAATACCTTTATCATCCGTAACGCCCTTGTTAGGATGCCTACCATCCATTTCAAAGTTTCTGCATCGAAACAAGTTCCAAAGCTAACTCACATTAAACAGCTTATTGGTTCACCTGAGTGCTCAAAAAGAAAAACAATATTTACTTCAAGCAATAGCATTTTACCATCCCACAGCCTTAGCACGAAGACTACAAATACCACCACATGAATACTTCAATAATGACCAATGCAAAATAATTTTCAATTCATTACTTTAAGTTCCTGGCATAATTCAAGGGTATGGTAAATGATACAATTCCACATAAGTAACTCCACACCCTTCGAACATGAGTGCCCTCTTGAGTAAACAATGTCTTGATGGTCCTTTTGCTTTTGGCAGTCGTGCAGAGATTACATTTTGCTGCAATTAATCTTTAGGATGAATCAAGCACATAACCTGTTTTCAATTTTAACTGTAAATTTAGGATGACAAAACTTTCCCTCTAGTATCTAGATCCGGTAGTGGGACTGCTTACTGGGTACTACCAAGTGATGAGGCACCTACACTTCCTGGTAATCTTAGATTCACCCAGATGCAGGTGATATGAAAAAGAGGATGAAACCACACCCCACATACTATGTGAGTGCCCCATTGTTATGAGAACTCTGAATGGGTGCCTGGGTACACCATTTTTGGAACCCAGGGAGGTAAGGGTCACATAGGGGACCTGTTGGCCTTCAAGGTGATTGGCCTCTATGGGTGATTTCTCCAGAAGGGTGGTTGGCACAATGGACCAATAAGTACCATGTGAGGACCTTCACCACAATAATAATCAACCAATCAATACCCTAAATGGTCCTGAGAAACAATGGTTGTGACCAAATCCCATTATTCAACAGTTGTCACACTCAATACACCTACTATTCTTTTCAATAATCTTTTAAATGTACTGCATACGGTGAGTCAATCTGGAGGTCTATTGCCCAAGTAAATGCCTATTTTGCTAATAGAGTTTTCCTTGCTGCTAGTAACAATGAAAACCTACATTTTCATCCACAATACAAGAAAGCTAGCTCAACTATATTTTGGCTCCCTGGCTATATTTTGTGTCTTCCAATTTTAAATTGAATCTGTATCTTTTTGGTAAAATACTATCTCTATTTTTCACATTATTTTTTAGGGAGCCGACCAACACAGCTTCATCTCCACTCTTAGTAGCACCCATTATTTATAATTCATATAAGGACATTCAACGCATGCTGTAGAATAACAAATTACCAATTAGTAGCATATTTCGCATTTAATGGAGGTGTCAGAGGCCAGTAGATTATGTTCAAGGATGTTATTAGTTCCTTGTAGCATTGTCATAATTTATTCTAGATTAACAATTATTTGCACATAACCACCACTCTGGGATTACATTTATTGCAACAACAATTCCCATCAGGAGGTAGATTATATGAACTCTCAAGAAGTAAATACAAGAACATAGTTCTGTATTAGGCAAACAATTCCCTAAAATTTCCAGAAAAAAAGGACTCATCCCGGTTGATAAGTCTACATACATCTTCAGATCCTTGAAACAAAGACATTTTTAGGTACTTGCATCACTTTTTTACATCAAATCTTTTTTCTAAACCTTCATAAGGAATCTGCAAAAATTTTTGTCTGTGCTTTTCCCATATTTAAGTTGGAATTTGAATCATTGAATAGGTACTAAAATTATGAAGCATAATGGTAATAAGGAAATTAAATCTCTCCTGAATTTTAATGCTGATAGGCAAAGAACTCTTTATGACATTCCTGAGCAAGTCAACAGAATAAGAAAAATTCTCACAGAGGGTATTGCAGTGGGGATTCAGAGGAACAGAGAAGTATGAGGTGAGAAAATTTAACCATTTTCCGGTCCAATTTAAATACCCCTATTCCCCCGCCATGGACCCAATGCTTTTAAAGGTACACTGGCATCGGGCGGTTTGGCCAGAAGTGGACATTTGGAGATGGGCGGTTTCAAGCGCTTCGGCTGGGAAAGGGTGGAAATATTGGGAATGATAAAAGCAAACTGGAGAGACAAAAGATTGATGTGGAATTAATTCATGGCACAGGAGGAGGAAGTGAGAGTAGCCGATGAATAATTGGATTGGGTGATAATATGGTGGGGGAATAGAATTAGGCATTATCACAGGTGCTTTACACATAAAATATACTCAGAAGAAATGACTAGGGAGGCATGAGATGAGTTTTAGCCTCCAGTAAAAGTTTGAAGAAAATTGATAAGGTCTTTATTGTTTTCATAAGACCAAGCACCCACATCAACCAAGGGGTGCAAAGAAAACTACATGCATTACCAAGGCCTTGTTGAAGATCAGAAATGAAGATAAACCAAAGGTAATGAGATTTTTGATAAAAAAAGAGCACCCGGTTACAATCAAAACTAGTATGTCAGAAACAAGGGTAGGTGAATATTTGGCTTTTCCTGTATTCTGTTGGAAGAAAAGGAAAATGACAGCATTGAAGTCAGAATAAGATTAGCATTGGGAAAGGAAGTAAGTTAGTTATTCAGGGGATGCAACCGATAGCTGAGGTCATTTGCACTATTTAGGATTGGTGGGTAATTGGGTAATGAAGGAACCCTTCAGGGATTGGAAGAAGGGTGGAGAGAAACCCAGCATCGGCAATAGCCTACTCTTAACAGACACCAAGAGGACCACAGATTTATGACACGTCCAACCGAAGGAGTACTAAGCCTGAAATGTCCTTGTGGGTACAAGATTTTGTTTGGTGAACCGAAGGACCAAGTGATCACTCATTCAAGTGCGTAATGAAACAATAGGATAAGTGATCACTAATTTAATTAACAAACTAATGAATAAACGAAACAAAAGATACAAAATATAAAACTATCACAAAACGATAACTGGACAGTACTTAAGTCTCTGCTTCACGGTGAGGGCTCCTGAGCAGGTAATGGCCGGCCGGCGGGGGTAGGGAGGAATATTGGCACGCGCTTATACCCTGTTCCGGGAGTACTTTAATGAGACATGAGTTGCGTCCGAGTCACTTCACTAGCTTTCACCGACTGGTTCCGACACCCCAGCCGAAGAAGTTCCTTTTTTTATTTGAACCACCAAAAAGGCACCCTCCTGTGGCAATCTGACCGTACAAGTTAGTACAAAAATGAAATGAAAAGAACGAAAAAGCCCTCCACTAGGTACTCAAGTGGGGGCCAGTGCGCCACTGAAAAATCCACCACTACCGGGAATCGAACCTGGGCCCTAGAGATGGGAGGCCAGTACTGTAGCCACCAGATCAAAACGATCCCCTTTGGGAAAATAAGCTTTTACTTATACTCCTCCACATCTCAAAGGTCTAAAATACAGTGAGATATACTGCATTTTATGAATACTTTTGAGGATAACCGTGACGTTCACAAATTTTCCATTAGACGAACGGATGAATTCCATATAATTTGACCTATCACCGAAATCGAATATTTATTTGGATGATTAAAGTTGGCCTTTTACTATCAAGAAAATACTTCAAGTTACACAATTTTTATCCTACATGGTAAAACTACTTTTATCTATATGGAAGATGTTAAAATTGCTAGAGCTGGATATACCAATTTTTGTGGTCATGCTAGGGAAAGAAGGGATGGGGGAAAGGAAAAGGTGGCTGGTAATGAAATCACGAGGTGGAGGGTTGTCTTGAGGTGGTGGGGATAATGTTGGTCATAAGCCAGGAGGTTGAATAAGGAGGAATGGCTAGCACACACAAGTTTGTCATTGGCCATTTTGTAATTCTTATGGAGTGTTACCTCATCCTGTTCAAAGACGTTGCTTCTCTATCCTTGTTTTTCTGCAAAATGCTCAGGAATTAAATTACTAATGTCGGCGTCAAAATGATGTTCCGCTGCACTTTGAAAACTTATATCTGGATATGCGTTCATGCTAATGCACTGTAATATGTATCATTTTAATGGTAATTTTATTGCCATTTCAGTTATTATTTTAAATCAATAACAAATTTAAAAATTTAGACACGACAATGAAATAATTAACTCCGCGCACCCGAAAATTAGCAGTTTTCTCAACTTAATGAACTTATCCACTCATTCTAAGGATAACTATTACATCTACAGCATTCAGCTTTCATCAGGAGTTGCAAGAATAAATATAGATACAAGCGCAAATGCATATTTATAAAACATATTTTTCTGTTAATTAACGAAAATGTTTAAACATTATCTAGTCCTACAATTAGTCCCGAATCGAAAAATTAAATATAAATTGAGGCGTTTCAATTTATTTTTTATTTTTCTAAATCCGTAGATATATAATAATTTGGGTACTGTAACGGTTCAGGCCGTTACACCTTTTCCTTCCTCCACCCACACCACTCCTTCACCCCCCTTCCCCATCTCCTTTCCTTTCCCCTTCTCCCACGTCCTCAGTTCGGATCGTTGGGGTGGGAGGAAACGTGAGTGAATGGTCTTGGTATGTGTGTGTGTGTGTGTGTGAGAGGTACGGAGGGAATGGGTCTGTCAACTGCATTGTTATGGCAGTGGGGCGTGCATGAGTCACAGGGGATGGTTGACTGGTGAGGATCACCAAAAGTGCGAGTAATCCCTTGGTGTGCCCCCCCTCCATCAGTTTTCCTCCTCCTTCCACGTCCCCTTCCCCTCCAAACGGGGTATAAAGAGGCGATCGCCGGGAAGAAGCGATGATAGAATCCACAGGAAAATCACGGAGCGGAAGCGCTGCCGGATTGAGAGAGAATCCACAGGAAAGTACGGAGCGGAAGCGCTGCCGGATTGAGAGGAGAATCCACAAAGAAAATCACGGAGCGGAAGCGCTGCCGGATTGAGGAGTGATTGAGATTACCGGAGGTGGAGAAGTCTGCACGGCATACGCGGAGACCACGGGTGGCGTGTCCAGGTCTGGCGGATACAGCGGATTCCAGTCGAGTTATCCAGGGTCCCGAGCCAGAGTCCAGCCCCGTAATTTTCAGTCACGTAAGATTGCTGTCCGACCAAATCTCCCCCCTTGTTAAGTAGCCTCATTGCCATCGAGTAACGATTGGGCCCGGCTACAGTGGCGGTGTGCTCCTCGATCTGTGTAATTAATGCCCTAACGTGGGTAGCTCCATGAAAAGTATTTTCTCCCTTGGGAAGCACTTATAATTACCCCCCACATTCCCTGGTTTGTTGGGAAGAAGAGAACTCCATATTAGTTCACGTGTATTGTAATTGAATAGTGCAATCCATTCATCCGCATGCTCACGGGAATGAGCCAGAAGAGAACTCAAGATTAGTTCACGTGTATTGTAATTCAATAGTGCAATCCATTTACCCGCATGCTCGCGGAAATGAACCATCTTTTATGTGTTGGCTGACTGGCTCTTGATTTATCATTTATGTTATCTGATCATGATCGTTTTTGGTCTATTTTTTGTTTCATTAATTCATTAATCATCTCATACAAAGATATTCTCATGTCTCATCCCTCATCCATTCATCATTAGTTGTAAGAAGGGTCTTTTTGTATTGATTGTGTCTGCAACAGAATATATTGGTTTGTTACGTGAAGTGAACGACACCTATTTTTGTTCGACTTCCTTCCCGACGATCCGAATTACCCAAAGACCCATTACCTGCCACCGTTCTTCACCCGACCCTGGCGGTAATGCCAGGGAATTGTTAGTTTTGAACGAGGTCAGGAACCTGGCGATTGAGACCTGCTCAGAGAAGGTCTTCCGTTTATATCTGAAAGGTGACGGAGTTTGTCTTTTTTGGCCCGCGCGTCTCTGGGGCGGAGGGGTACGCGTGGGTGGAGTGTGTCGTGTCCCGTCTGCACGGCCAGAAGGACGGGACCGGTACAGTACGTTAGCAATTTCGACCAATGCTGTGTTGCCAAACTACGGGGCGCCGGTCGCCTGCCAGTCCCTCGAAAGCAAGGCCATGGAACAGGGGGAAATCGAGCATTTTCAGACCACGCCACAAGCAATTAGGTATAATAACGCATTCCTTGTACATTTATAATACACATGCTTATTCATTATTAAGACAGTAAAACAATGATCAACTCAGTAAAAAATGTCTTTCTCATACTGGTATTTATGCAGGAAATGCTTTACCATTTCATACCTTGCTATGATAACTCATAAAAAGTAATCTGAATAAATCTGTAAATACAATTTCGGACTGGTATACACTGCAAAAAAACTGACTGAATACAGACTTAAATATAAAGATGACATGTGAATATATAACACACAATACGTGCATACTAAACATTATGAACAATCTTGATGTTAACTCGCACACATATTGGCTAGGGACTTTCACACAATACCTACTAAGAAATTTATGCAAAATGAGCTAAGGAAATAACAGAATGCTAGGAATTTCAAATGAAAGTCCTAGGGTATTATATAGACATTTCTAAACACAATTTCAAAATCTTTAGAAATGCCTACGGAAATGTCTGGGGAATTCTGTAGAAATATTTCCCCTGCATACCCCACCCTTCGTTCTTTTCCTTCCGTTTCTCTACCTGCATAAACTCCTTGGTTTTCCTCTCGTTAACCATAGGTTCCCTTTCCCGCCTCCCTATCTCGTGCTCGACAATTTATGCACGGTGGAATTCCCATCTTCTCCTCCCTTACCTTTCTTTCACCCGACGCCGGGTCCCACTTTAAACAGTCCCTTATACCTTAAACAAAAGTGCACAACCTCAGTAGTAATCCCTCAATAAATGGGGGCGTTTACTCGGAACCGAAATCCCAATTTTGTACGCGAAATCGATCGATGGAAACGAAAAAAATATTTTAGTGAAAAAATGTATCTTCTAACCACAACCATTCACTCAAAAATTAAAATAAGCAGAGGTGACGCCCACCGAAAAAGCTGCACTGATAACATTGACGTCATTGTCCTCCCGTCCTTGACTGCTTTTCGAGGAAGGGATGGGAGTGGAGGGGGGTTCTCGGAAGGTCTGCTCGCACAGGTGCTGTCGCATCTGCCCCGATTGGCAGAGTCAGCTGTGCCTCCCCCCCATTGCGATGAGGCGAAGTAGCTTCGCGGGCTCAGTTGTGATTGGACGAAGTCGATCTACGTAAGAGGTTGCACCACGCCCACTTTTCTGAAAGGGTTAAAAACATCAGGTTTTCGCCACTTATAACTCGAGAAATAAATTCTGAAGATTCAGGCGATATGGAGTGGAAGCGAAACATGATAACACAGAAAGAAAAACACGAGCCAAATCCACAAAAATAAACTTTACTACGACCCGGGTTTCACAGACGACATTGTCCTCCCGTCCTTGACTGCTTTTCGAGGAAGGGATGGGGAAAGGTACTCACGGAAACGGCGACGAAAGACGACCCCAATTCTCGGCCTTCCTCGCGTAAGTCTTCTGGCGCCAATGTTCTCGCGTCTAATCGGCCTCGGCAGTTAGAATAACTTGCATCAAACAGGATCAACAGCTGATCGGCGTTCATCTGAGTGCTCAGAAAGCAAAGAAAATATTAGCCTCAGGAAAACATAATGACTTTTTCACATCCACTAGCCTTAGTACTAAGATCCGTGAATAACGCAACACAATTCGGCGGAGACGAAAGCAATTTCATTTTCAATTCACATTTTCATGTTCACGGCATATTTCAACGACGTAGAAAAATTTTTACAATCACACACAGATTACTCACTACCACGACGACGTGCATGCCATCACGGCCTCCCTCGCGTGTTGACTATGACTTGACCCTCGCAGGAATTAGAAACAAGCATTCAGACAGTCGGCAATGATGAAGAATAGAGGCTCGGCATTCGCCTGTAATGAAAATGGAAATAAAAATTTTTTAATCTGAATTACCACGGTGTTATGGTACCATTATTACGCTTCGAATATACGGTACGATTATCACAGATGAAAGGTCTCCAAATTGAAAATTGCTTCCAGGTTTGAAGGGATATTTTGACGCGGCCAACCAGGTAAGCGAGTAAAAAGCTATTTCTTTCGCCTTTAGGAAAAAAAACACGGATGAAGAACAACTGCGAAAGAAAAAAAATCACAAATAGCTACTCATGCATAATACCACACGGTGAAATCTCCCCGAGTGATTTTGTACGGGCATTATTGGAGTTACCAGTCTCAATTCTCATCCCACGCCTCACCCGTTCTGCATTTGACTTCGTATTAAGGCCGTTTTACACGGTCATTGATACTGCACAGGCAACGCTTGCGAGCAAATTATAATATACCCTACGTGATACATGTGTTCGCCCAAGTTTGAAGTTAATTTGTCTCACTAGATGGTGCAGATATCGCATCATTCACATCCAATTAATTGCTACTTAACAGATCTTGACGTTATGCGATATATTGACGGTATTACCGCTACTAAATGGTATATTGTCACTGAAATAATTCGCCGACGATTGCACCGTGTAAAGCTGTCAAGCAAGCGTCCTCGCAATTTTCTACGTCACGGACTTCCACAGACGACTGCTCAAACAGAAGCAAAATCAACTTGCGCAGTTTCAATGACCGTGTAAAACGGCTTTTACAGCTCGGTATTCACCTGTAATGCAGAAGAATAAAAGAGAAAACATTATACATCTGATTATACAACGGAATGGTGGTACATGAACTGCCTTGCCAAGATACAAAATGTACGAAATAAGAGAATGTAGTCCCATCTCGGCTTCAACTCCTAATTGGTCTCTGGCTGAAAGGAGTCACAAATGTCATCTCTCGAAGAGAAGAGAAACTTCAATCATTTGCCGTAAGAATTCAAGGAAGAAGTATTCACATGAAAAATAACCCCAGAAAGTATAAATTATTATTTCAAAAACTACTAATTCTAGTGATTGGATATCAATTAATTTGGAGGAAAACCTGGCTCAACCTCTTACAGAATATATAGACGACGGAAATCGAGAGAATCAACTCTCTCTCTCTAGAGTTTTCACAGTGGCTTCCAACCGCACGTCTCCGCGGCTCGGACGGAAATAAGGAGATTGGTTCACGAGCGTCGCATTGACAAGCACCGACTTACAGGAGGGGAAGTTGGAGGCGGAATTGGAGAGAGCTGGGGGGGGGGGGCAAGGGTAGGAGCACCAGTACAATGCGAGGGGAATCACGAAGGAGGAGGAGGGATTTGGAAGGGGAGAAGGTGGTTGCAAGAAAGAAAGGGGCTTGGAAGGAGAAATGGTGGTCGAATGAGGCCTTCTGCCGCTTGGCAGAGGAGGATCGTTTTCTACATTCGCCAGTTTCGCTACGGTTCATGTCGGAAGGTAGGTACGGATTGCGACGAAAGTTAAATGCAGTGGCAAGACTGCTTGCCGAGGAACTGGTTAGAACGCGAGACAAGAGAATGAGAGACGAGAGGAACACAAAAAGATAGACGTAAGTAACACGCAGACTTTAACTACTTTTCGTTTTTTTCCAACCCGGTCACTAGACCGCCAAGATGAGACGGCCTACCAAGCATACATGTCCGACAGGTATTGTGCATATGGTCCCGCCTGTATTAATGCCATATATAGGTATTTACATGCACTGGGCTACAATGTTATCGAGCATTAGAAATTTAATTTAAATATTCAACTCTTCTGTGAATTTTAATTTACGATATATTACGCTGTGCCACGATTATAAGTAATGTAATATCAATTTTAATAACATTTTACCGTGGCATTGAAACCAACAACGACCGAAATTCGCAGTCCATTTCATAATTTAAGTTGAAATTTGGTTGAAAAACTGTTGTTTTCATCTGCAGTAACAGTGATTAACGCCGTTTATCCTATATTTTGATTTATTATAAGCAACTTTATTGTGGTGAAAATCGGCATTAAGCATCTAAATGCGTAATTCCTGTGCAGTAATAAGCTGTCAGTCCAAAATTAAGTGTTCCCGATTACCACGAACGGCCACTAGGTAAGGTGTAACAAATGTTTTCGACGATTTTGTCTCCATACAGCAAATGTTACTTTACCATCGCTAGCATTAACTCTTGATCAGCCCGTTGCGTCGCCGACTCCGTGCTTGACGACACCCTTGTAGCTGGTCGTTCCTTAGACGCCGCTGGGCTTCGTATCCATGAAGTGCGCCTTCCAGGCCACGTGGCTCGACATAGCATGACCGAGGCGGGACGTGAAAAAATCACCGGCGCAAGGAGGGGTTGGGGCGATGCCTGCCGTGGTGGATGGCAGACGTCGCGGTTAGGGGTGAGGATGGGTAGGGTTGGCAGGTCGGCCTCCCCTACCTATCTTCTCCGAGGAAGGGGGAGGGATCCCTTTGGGGTCTGCTTCTCCCCCCTGGGGGTGGGTTCACCCTACCCTGGGTGGGGTGGGATTGATCCCAGTTTCTCCTCTACCCTGGGTATGGGGACTTCTTTAAAGGTAAGGAAAGTATCATTTTCATTCATGGTAATGTGTCTCCCACATTACATACAATCCAAATACACCCTGAAATATTTCCTCTTTAATACGTTTGAATTTAAGAATGTAGACGGGAGATACACAAGTTTCAGTTTCAATATTCAAGGTTGGTACTCAAAATTCCCGGTTTCAAGGATAGTAGACCCTGTAAAGTAGAATACATGTCCAAAAAGATGCTCACTAATCCTAGAAACAGAGTTGAAGAACCGAGGCAGTAGAAAACATTGAGCGAACGACGAAATCGACAAGCGGACGACGAAACCGACTCCACCTTCATCCTCGTTGCCGCAGTGCCAGCGCCACGCTGGGGGGAATGAAATTCGTAACGGCCCGGTTCACCTCAGCATCCGCCAAAATAGGTAATTAAGATTTTCGGCGTGCGGAGGTCTGCCGCATTAATGATTGGGGCCTCGGGAACTAATACTGACCTATGTAACTTAAAGGAACTTGTAGAAGAAAGATACAGCTAGAGGCTGATTTTTTCCGATTTTCTAATATCCGTCTTTGAAGCAAGTTTTTATAAGCCAAAGTTCGACTAAAAATTCTCATTAACCTTGAGAAATAAAAATATTTATCTCCAACCGTTACGTGGAATGGCATCTCCTGAATCAAATAAAGTAAACCGTGAGTCTCTATCTTTAATAGTTTTCCCGTAGTTGAGAGATATATAAACACGGTAAAAATAAGGCTGGAAATGGTCGCCCAAAACTGCCCGCGGCTGTACTGATCATAACGCCTTAAGAAGGGAATCTTTTAAAAATTTTTAACTCGATTAATGACAAGGAATTGCACTAGCCCCTGGTTATATCTCAACCTGGGATCAGTGTCGTAATTATGACCTCTGAGGCCCCCAGCGGAATCTAGAATTCTTCCCAATGTTATAGTCTTACAACCTGGCAGCTTGACATAGACTCTTCCTTGCTTATAAAGACAATAAGTACATGAGTGCAAATATCTATCACTATTAATACTCTGGTCAGGGCCGGATTTAAGAGTATGCCACCTGTAGGCTAAATCCATTTGCCGCCCCCGCTTTTTAGAGAGACACAGTTAATGGACTCATATGTTATACATATTAGATATTTTCAATTTTTAATAAATTGCCAAAGTGCGGCCCCTTAAATTTTGCCGCTCTAGGCTGCAGCCTTTTTAGCCTATTTATAAATCTGGCCCTGACTCTGGTAGTAGGTGCCAGATTTCCAACTTACAATATTTACGTTAAATAACTTCCTATATTTACATTAAAAACATGCCTCCATGTGACTCTCACGAGGCCCCTGTTGGCAACTGGGTACGCCGTATGGTAAATATGGCCCTGCCTGGGATACAACTTTGAACTGATGGGTTGCGGCCTATCTTCTGTAGTACTCCATTCACCCAACATTAAATTTTAACAATGAGGTAGCAAAGCTATACTAATAGGATGTTTCCCATGATACGTACATAATTATTTTAGCACTCCTCATTGGTGTATACACTCCTCTAAAACAATTGTTAATGCATTAAGTTCAGCTACTAATAGTTACCATGACTGAATTATTCAAGTCCCGTTGTGTCATGTATATTTATTTTTGCTAGGTTTTTAAAGTTCCTTTGAACTCTCACTTTGATGGGCATACATAATGTTGCTTGGGACATTAATAATCAACAACTTAACTCAAGTTTTCCTTGAAGAAAGCACAGAGATGTATAACAAGGAATCAGAAGTCAAGAAAAATAAAAAACTTAAGAAACAAAAGGTTGGATGTGTGGAGGAGTATTACTAATAAGCGAAGTAGAGTAACCAGCAAAGAAAGAAGGAATGATCAGTAGAAGAGTAAAAATGATGAGGACTTCTACCATTAGAATAATCTACTAACAGACGAGAATGTGGCCTTGGGAAGTGATGAAACGCTTCAGAACATAATAAGCCAGGAACCTTGTTCTTAATTGCATTGGAATATGAATATTGCAGTGGGAGAAAAGGCAAGACTTGACGCTTTTGAGTTATGGAGTTGCAGAGGTAGATGAAGATCTAATGGATAGAAAATTTTCTTGAAAGTCAAAAGATAATGTCCTTCTCCATTATAAAAAATATGTCTCTTGTCATGATGAAAATACTCTGCTTAGCCTAACTTTTAGTCAATTATTGACTTGCAACTGTAAGTGAAAGGGTTGGAAGAATAGCAAGAGTTGGTAGATGATTACTTGGACCCATATAAAGAGGTCACTTAAAATCATTGGAATAAGAATATTTTGGCAATAATTTGTTTAAAAAGTTTTATCTTTTAAACTTGTTTAACGATTATGCCAACAATTTACACTAAATATGTACCTTCTACTTGAATATTTTGTGAATTTTGAAGTATTCTTTTCAAAACAATTGTGGACTTGAGTGGATCAAGTTATTATTAAAGTGTGGGGTGAACAAATATTTAAACAGAGGCCAAAATAAAATTTAAAGAATGTCTTGTCTTGCTTCCCCTTAAACTTAATTGGATAATGTATTAGAAGAGATTTAAAACATAGGTTCCTTTTAATTTGGGTTGATTCAGGATGGCATTCTTTTATTTATAGAGAATTTATCATGCATACTTCACTTTTTATAATAGTTGGTCAACAGGTATCCTGCAATGATTGACCTCAAACAATAGGCATATTTGGGAAAATGCTACCAAATAAGCATACTTAACATATAAATATGGGAAAGTCCCCAAACTAATTCCTCTTACTGGTACAAATAATGGACTCAATTTGGCCACTGAGATTTCAATTTGAGAATTTAACTTAAATCCTTAGACTTCAATAGTTTCTTTTATTAATTATAACATGGTGATATGATAAATAGATAAATAATTGATCGTTTAGCCAGCCAATTCGAAATATATTTACAACTTACCTTTTGATCTGTAGATCGTGTTATCATGTCATCTCTCTGTGAAGTAGAAATATATTTTATCCTATAATGCCCCTTTAAACTCAATAGTCTGGCATGGAAATAGTTGTTGTATAGATAGGGATAACTTAGGTAACACTCACAGTAGCATAATGACACTAAATTTAATTTTTATTCAATGTCTCACTTTTAGCCACTTCACGTTTCAGCAGTTAATCACAGTATATGGTAAAGTGTTCACTTCACTGTGAGGCACAAGGCTTTTGCGATAACTCCACCTAAAATCATATATATGGGTACATTTATTCTGATGATTATATAATCAATAATGTTTTATTCTCTTCCCTGATGACCATAGAGAACTGGTTTTGACATCTTAAAATAAATCTTATAAATATTCTTCATCCTCTGCATACATTTCAATTTTAAATGTAGATTTTCTTCGAATGTAATAACTACCAGATCTATGTTACTAGCTTCTTCTCAATTTGAATTTTCTCTACAATCCAGTCATAATACCTGAAAAGAAACAAAGAACAATTTAAGAAGGAATGCGTGATAAATACTGCAGTTACAATATTGTCACCAGTTGCTTATACCATCATGCAGCTGCAATAACATCATGACATAATTCCCCTTTTTTTAAGCTGAGGACTTATTTCCATCATAAATCTCAATAATAAGGAGAAAAATACTGATATAATATTGTGTAAATCATTTTTGAAACATTAAATCTCCGTATGCCAATACATAATTTAACAATTAAACAGTGTAATTACCCCATGTTTCTTTACATATGGCGAATTTTTAATGTATCAGTATGCATGTGCACTATTGGCCCAAATGCACCATTCATCTCCCCTAATAACATTGTCACCAATTTGGTTCATCCCTTTATGCATTAGTATTTCCCCAATCTTCTTAATATCTTCATTACCTTATCACTTCCTTTTCCCTGTAAAATTCAGACAATAACAGCAATTTATTTTTAAAATATTCAATCCAAACACCAATGGCCTGTGCACGTACCATCCTTTTCATCCATTCCATCACAAAATATGAACTCTCTACCTCATCCTGAGAGTGCTAGTCCAGTGGGTAGTGTTGGGCTGTTGATTGGAGGCCCTAGATTATTTTCCTGGGAGAGGTGTTTGGATGTCCAGCTACACCTGAATGCAAGGTCTTTCTGGGAAACCACAGTTTACACAGGAGAAGGAACCCCTATCCTGATGTGTGACTTCATACAACAATGAGGTTCATATTTGATGAGCTTTAATCTCGAGAATCAGGCCAATATTTGGGTTAAACACATCCGAAGTCACCAAAATAAATGTGATAATCTATTCCTCTTATCCTCCTTACTAGTCTGTTCCTTCATCTCTCAACAACGTCTATGCATCTCTCTTCTTCCTGTGCCACGTGCCATCTTCCTGCATTCCCATTCTCTTTAAATCCATTAAAATCTCTCTCCCTACAACTTCTCTAGCTGCCCTCTCTCCCCCTGCATCCCCTCATCTACACCTTTCACAGCTCCCTCTGCCTTGCACCCCTTCCCTCCCTATCTTCCATGCATTCTATCCTTCCTCAAGTACCTACTACCTGCAACAAATTTGATCTTATAATGACAGCACCTCATCTACACGCATCCACTCCCATCTCCTTCCCACTCTCATTCCACCTCCTCCTCCTGCCTACTCCATCCCCATAAACTCTCTACCACATCACCATGCAATCCAACACACATATAAACCCCCTTCTCACTCTCTGGGTGGCAACATCTTCTGTCACCACCTCACAGGAAAACTCATCAGTCCCAATACCACTCTTTTTGCTTCCCTTCTCCTCTGTAAAGGAAAAGGACAGCACAGAGAAAAGGGGGAAGGGCTAAAATAGGAGATCTCCAAGATAACAATGAATAGGTTGAAATATATTATACAAGGAAGATCAAGAATACTTGATGGCTAAAGAAATATTACGAAGATAGATTCGGCTAGAAAAAGAAAGATGTAAAGTGTGTCAGATAGGAGAAATTACAAAGAACTAAGGAATAAAAGTAGGTGACAACCCAATGGTATTGAGGAGGCAGAGAGAGAAGAGGAATGAGAAGCAATGGAAAGTTGAATGACAGTGAAATGACAAACATTTTAACATTCTTATTTTCACCTGTACATGATATCCAACATAAAAGAGTTACAGTTAGCAAAAAGTAATAACAGATTCTATCTATAATAAAAGTCAAATAATTTTCACTTGAGTCAAAAAAGATTCAGACCAGAGGGAGAGAATATGTGGAATAATTACATGTTATGGGCAATGGGTCCATTAGGGTTTCATAAAGAAAATTAACAAGAAGTATGTGCGAATAGCCTTGGACAGGAACACTGCACGGCCAATGAAAAAAGCATAGTGGGAAATGGATGTAAGAAAGGCATTAGGAGTGGATAATACCCCTTCAGATCTACCCTTGGGTTAGGGATAGGTTCTAGGAGAGTAGGGTGGTTGGAGAGGAAAAGGTCAGAGGCAGAGAGAGTGTTGGGGTGGGATGCAGAAGGGGTGGCATGAGAGGGAGAGGATTGGAGGGCTGGGGAGTCAAGATAGAGGGAGACAGGATCAGAGGGGATGAGCATATGAGGCGAGGGGGTTTCAGCGCAAGGGATGAGCAGATGAGGTGAGGGGGTTTCAGCGCAAGGGATGGCTGGCATCCAAGAGGAGGGAGTGTTGCCATTGGGAGAGCAACTGCAAGAGAGAGTGCAATTAACAGAATAGTTTGGATTCCTGGAGAGGGGTCTTGGAGGGAGTAAGGAGATGGAGGCTGCAGTAAGATGGAGAGATTTTTCTGGGTGCACTCACAGAGATACTGGGCATTGGTAGATGGGACGGTAGGAGTGAAATATTCACATGGGTGTGTGAGGGAGTTTACTGGAGAGGGAGGATGTGCAGTTGGGGTAGAGTGGTGGTATTCAAGGGGAGAAGTTGCACTGATGAGGAGAGAGTGGTGGTGCCCAGGGCAATAGGGGATGAGTGGATGAGGTGCTTACACTCTCCCTTCCCTGGGTCTTCCATCCAACTCTTGTCCTGGCAGCAACCAACACAAATCCAAGGTTGGCAACATAACATGCCCATCTGTTCCACCTTTCCCGTGCCCTGTCATCTAAGGAAGTCAAATTTCTTTTCTGCAGCTTTTCCTCCATACTTGAGAAAGCTTCTCTCATCCCTTTCCCGCCCATTAATATCTCTGTGCCTCTAGACCACTGAGTACACTGCAGGGGCAAAAATGTAGGCAGATGGGCTTTAAGAGAGAAAGGGGTGGGAGTGGTAAATGGAGAAGGGTACAGGTTGAAGGAGAGTGGTACACTGAAAGACTTTTGGAGTACGTAAAATGAGGAGGAATTTGCCGGGAGGTGGAGAAAGATGTGGAAGTATTGTTTTAAGGAGGTGTTTCTCAACCTTTTATACCCTTTCACCATAGTCGAGGATATAATTACAACCCAAAGGGCGAATTCCAATTTGTTGAATATTGGTTCCCGGTAAATTATGTTTGGCTAGGCTTATTCTCTGCTCTCTCCATGCAATATTTTGTAATGTATCTACAATATGAAAGACCCTACATACATTATGTAATGCTGCCAATAAAACCTATCTTTGTGTGAATTATAAAATAGGGATTCTCATTATAAAACTATTTATTTGCTAATTATTATTTAAACATCATTGTCATCTGAACAAAAAATGAACTTCATGCATATTTCTCCCAACGTAACATGAGGCTGGGCCCTCCTTCACTGTTGAAAGTGCATTGTAATCGTTCGCCCAACCTCTAGCTCCCCTTTTTAGCATTATGTAATTTATGGATGGCTTCTTTAAAGTTCGAAATCTTATGGTACTGTAAGAGGATGTCTAAAATTGGAATAAGGTTACTATAAATAAGCAAATAGAAGATGTCTCTATTTATTCTGAGGGTGTTGTGGTTTGTGAATTGTAGTGAAGAAATAAGATAAGAATATCGTCAATGGTTCATGAGCTTATTTTGTGGAAGTTCATGATTGAGAGTGAAATGATGTAAACCTTGTTATACCCCACTATTTATTGGGTACAGCCGAACTGGTTTCAACACTTCCATGTCATTCTCAAGGCACCTTATTGTTTAGAAAGTTTACTTGATTTTACTCTCGATTAAGATAAGAAAGATTACTTGGTTGTATATCTGTTAACACAGAGACTGGGCTTTGACTATGGAGAAATGTATACTGTCATCAATATTGTTCCTTGATAATGACAAAGAAGTGTTGAAACTGGTCGGGCTGTACCTAGTAAACAGCGTGGAATAACAAGGTTTACTTGATTTTACTCTCGATTAAGATAAGAATCATTAATTGGTTGCATATCTGGTAACAAAGATACTGTCTTCAACTTCCTGTCGGAGGACTTTGACTGTCCCGTCTAGGACTTTGACTATGGAGAAAGTAATAGATGGTGGATGTGAGTGGTTAATGAAGAAAGTTGGTTTGGACAGATGAGGAGTTAATTTCATGGGAAGCTGATAAAACTTCAAAAAGGAAACTGAATAGGTACTGAAGACAAGAATGCTGTTGGCTGAGGAATGTGATCTTAAATTGATCAAAAAGTTCAATAAAAGCATATGAAAAGATAGTACATATTTAATTTAGTTATTATGGTAGAGATTAATGCAGGTATGGTGTTGAAAAATGGATGAGGCAGGGGATGAGTTGAAATGGGAGTTATGGGAGATAGAGTGGGAGGTAGGCATTTGTTTAGGGTAGGAGGATAGAGGATACAAGGAAGAGCAACAAGAGGCACAAAGAAATTCTACACACACACCTAAGCACCCACCTATCCATAATGGCATGAATGACCACAGCTATCACCTGTCTACTTAATGAACAGAGTGAACTGCATTGGTGGAAGAAGGGATGGAAGGAAGGGCAGTGCTATCAGTCAGCCTTCCACCCACCTCCATTCAATTCCAACAAATCTGACCCAGCATGCAAGAATGATTCCAGAAAGCATTATCATTACAGCCTCCGATACTTGAAATAAAATAGACTAACCTATTTTGGCATTTAATCTAAGTCATAAAATGTGTATTTGTTAAATGCTATATACCTGTCAACTCTTGTATATACTCCAGGAGTATTTCTCCGACCACAGCCAATGCCAAAGCTTACGATTCCAACTTGCCACCATGCTCCATTGCGCTCACAGGATAATGGTCCTCCTCCGTCACCCTGCAAATGAAATAGTAACACCAGAATTTTGCAGCAGCCAACTCCAGGTAGCATTCATTTACTAATGATTCAAATAATTTGTGGAGATATGAAGGTGAAACCTTGGTAAATATCTATCAGATATATATGCATAGGGAATATATTTTGCCATGAGTACCTACAATGATTTTGAAATATATAAAAATTGGATACGTGGAGAATAATAACTTGTGCACTGTTTCCCCTGACATGATTCACAAATTAACAATGGATTGATGTAAAAAATGAATTTACCACATTTATTGTTTTACAAAAGTATTTAAAAAGAGGTTTTTGATGGAAATTTGCAGGATGCAGGATTGAATATGCAGGATGCAGGAAATGGAAAGAGGTAAAATTATTTTAAATATAGATTTCTTGACTCAAAAACATGTTCATTTCCAGATACTATTGTCATTTCCAAATCTGGAAAAATTTTTTTATTATGCTATCATGCTGAAAACAGATGTCAGGATGCACCTGATTGGTTGCTGCAACTCTGTATTTACTAACAATATGACCAAATGGTTCTCCATTATCCTCAATCAGCACATACATTAAAAATAAAACATTCATTTTGTTTTAGCTTAATTTTAAAATATTAGAAAGTAAATAATCATACATCACAAGCATCTCTTCCAAGAGCACCTGCACAGATGGAACTGTTAGGTAAGAAATATCCACTGCCAAACTGGTCTTTAAGTGCACCTTGACAGGCTGTGTGACTCCAAAGAGGAACTCGGACTTCCTTCAGCACAACTGAGTGATCTGAAGCTGATTAAAAACAAATGTTAGTATTTTTTAAGTAACATCTTATCCATTATGTCTAAGCATTATCATGAAATCTTAAACAAGCATATAGATATCAATATCATGTCATAGCATCGAAGCGACACATATAGTGCTCTACTTAAATGGCATGATGTTACTTACAGTGATTAATGACCATAATACATTAAATAATAAAATAAAAATTGTCAGCCCCGGTGGTGGCGTGGTTAAGTCCTCGCCTGCTAACCTTAGGGTCATGGGTTCGAGTCCCGCCTGAGTGGCTTTTTTCACAACTCAGGACATGGCTGTGTGTGGTCTTCTGTTCTTACATTGTTTATTCCCCCTTGTAAAGGCCACATGGCTGTTTTCGGTGGTAGTGGAAAATAAATAAATAAATGTGATGGTTAAGCTTCAATAGTACACTACTATGTTTTCTACAAATAATGACTTGGGGAAAAAATGCAGGGGAAAACTTGCTAGTGGAAAACTGGCTCCCTTCCGTTCTCCATTCTTGTCCATAATGGTACTGCATCTTGTAGCCTGTTCCTTGAAGTGGTTCCTCACTATCCTGTAGGCAACTTCCATATTTCCTTTTGCAAGGAGGTTTTGTACATCGTCGCATAGATCCTTCATCCACATTTCCCTTGCATTCCTCGCCTTACAGTTTATCACATTCCTGATCCTTTTTAGCAAAGTTGCCCTACTTCAGTTTTCACATTTTTGTATTTTCTTCTCTCTCCAATCAATTCTAAGACTTCTTCTTGGCTTCTTCAATCCATGGCTTCTTCTTGACAACTTTTCTTCTATGCAGGACTTCTTTTACAACTTCTTGTAGCCTGATTTTGATGCTCTCCCATCACTTTCCAACTGATTTCACAGTCAGATCCCCTTCTATCTTGTCTTCTACAGCCTATATTCCCCTCTCCCCCATTCTCTGAATAAATTTCTGACACTATGACTTTATAACACTATTACTCACTAATCCTAAATGTTACCATGGACCTAAGCTATCACCTTACCCAAAAACCTACTACTCCAGGCTTACCACACCTAAGGTAACTTAAATTTAACCAGCTCTACATCTAAATTCTTAAAGCGTTTATTTAGACTTGGGCCAATACTAATTTTTCGGGTACCAATCTGATGCCTTGATACTAGAGGCCACTACCAATAGTATTATTTCCCAATATTTTACTTAACTTTACCATACTTTAAAAAGTTCTTTCATTTTGTAAACCAAACTGAAGTGTATGGAGCACAAATTGTGACCGATTAATTAAATAAATTACATTATTCTGATCATCATTTTTTTATTTTGCTGAAGTTACAATTAATCATTGTCATTTTCGTAGATCACTGGCATTAGACTTCTTCCTCTAAGCCTTCTTGCATTTGTGAACATTGAAAATTCTTTTTAAGAAATATGAGCTGCTGAGCATGCTCATTAATTGAGCAGGTTCTTCTATCAGTAACCATACCTTCAGTCTCTGAAAAAAATTCTTTGGAAACACTGAAGCTGCAGGAACACCCGAATGGCATGAAGCAAGCTGTCTTAGATTTCTAAATCTAGTCTCATGATGCCAATAGGTTAGAGTATCGTTAGAAGGGACTGTGTGTAGTGGTGGAAATGGATCAAGTGTCATGAAGAATTAGGATAGCAGCATTTAAAAAAACACACAAGGCATGGCACAGTTGAGCTGAAGAAGGCAGAAACTTGAAAAGGACACACTTTGGCAGAACAAATACTTCTGGATAAAAGTATGTGGATTAGGTGAATATTATAAAGCATCGAAGTATGGGTGAAAAGGACAATACTCAATATCCACTACCATTATCAGCCCAAGTCTTTATTTATTCTATCCTTAAGGAGCCCAAAGAATATAACATGTAAATGATACTTAGGGGAAGGATAAATGGGGGTAAGGAGTAAGTGATTCCAGTGAGGAACACAGAGAGAATATGCCCATGAACCACCAAGACCATCATGCGTGGTGAAGAGCCACATCCTCCTCAAGGTACCCCTGGTTTCACTGAACATGACGGATCTAGACCTGGTGGTCAATAAACTCGGAGAGGAGAGGCCCTGTTTGAGTATCTTATGTCTACAGAGTTATATATATTCAATAAAGTATCAAAACCTATCTTTGCAAACAGCATTAGGCAGGAGGTGATAGATATCACACTGTGCACCAGTTCTCTGTTGCTCAGGATTGATGGGTGGAGAGTGTCAGGGGAGATTACTTTGTCCGACCACAGACACATACTCTTCACTCTTTTAGTATCCAATCATACGGAAATAACATATAGGAATCCCAGGAATACCAACTGGGGACTATACCGAGAAAGGCTGGGAGCTACCCTAGAGGGGGCACCTCAAGTGTAGAAACGTGGATGAGGTGGATGCTGCTGTTGAGTATCTACAAAGAAGCATCATCACATCCTACGAAAACAGCTGCCCCCTGATGACCAGGAAGGAAGGGTGTAAATTACCCTGGTCGGGAGCAGAATTAAAAGGTCTCCATAGAGAGACTAGGAAACTCTTTAAGAAAACAAAGAGGACAGGAATGCCTCAGGATTGGGAAAACTTTAAGGTTGCCCAACGGAGGTACAAAGCAGCAATCAAGCGCTGAAGAAGAACTCATGGAGGGCCTTCTGTGAGAGCATAGAGACTGTTCCACAGATGGCGAGACTTCATAAGATCCTATCGAAAGACTCTGAAGCGGAGTTGGGTTCTCTACTGCTTCTCTCGGGAGACTTCATGTCTTCCGACAAGGAAGTGCTAAAGCTAATCCTGGAGACCCACTTTACAGGCTCCAGGGAGTTGAGGGAGATGCATCAGGAGAGGAATCCATTCCGTCCGAGCTGGATGGAATGGAGACTTTCCTCCAGCATCGTGACATACACAGTTACAAAATGGGAAATCATGAGTTTTAGCCCCTTTTAGGCTGCTGGGGAGGATGGGGTATTTCCTGCACTCCTTCAGGATGGGCAGGATCTGCTCCTCCTTCCAATGGTAAGAATATTTCACTCCTGCCTGGCTTATGGATATGTTTCAAAAGCCTGAAGGGTCACCAAGGTGGTTTTCATATCTAAACCAGGTAAGACAGACTAGACAAGAGCAGACACTTTTCGCGGGATCAGTGTCATGTCTTTTCTATTGAAGACACTAGAAAAGATAGTGGACAGGTACGTAAGGGATAAGCCATTAAGGGATCACCCCCTACACATGTATCAACATGCCTACCAGAAGGGAAAATCCATGGAGACAGCACTCCATAATCTTGTTAGCAGGATTGAGGGAGAGCTGGAACATGGAATGTACAGACCGGGGGCATTTCTTGATGTCGAGGGAGCATTTAATAACACATCCTTTGATCAAATCTGCACTGCTGCAGGAAGACATGATATCCATGCTCACATTGTGAGCTGGATTAGATACATGGTGGAACAAAGAATTGTCAAAGTAGTCTTGAGAGACAGTTCAATGAAGATAGCTGTGACTCGAGGCTGCCTTCAGGGAGGAGTGTTATCTCCACTCCTCTGAAATATGGTAGTTGACAGTCTTATTTTAAAATTGAATAGGACTGGCGCATACACTCAAGGGTACGCAGATGATGTGGCTATACTCATCACTGGAAAGTACCTCGATGCTGTCTCTGGACTCGTGCAGAAAGCCCTGGATAAGGCAATGGGCTGGTGCACAGAAACAGGGCTGACTTTAAATCTGGAGAAAACTAAGCTTGTATTGTTTACTAATAAGAGGAAAATGGAGGGTTTTAGATCTCCCTTTTTGCAGGGTAAGGTTTTATATCCCTCACCATCGTTAAGTATCTTGAGGTTATTTTGGACTCCAAGCTTAACTGGGGAGAGCATTTGGAGACCAAGGCAAAGAAACCTTGTGCCTCCTTATGGATGTGTAGAAGGACCCTTGGTAAAACATGGGGGCTTCAGCCAAAAGCCATTAGATTGATTTGAACGCAGTAATTAAACCTAGTTTCTTGTACTGCTCTATAGTTTGGTGGAAGAGAGTCCGGCTGAAAACTGATGGGAACAAATTAAACCACCTTCAAGGAAAGGCCTGTATGGGCATTTCAGGGGCTATGAGAAGCACCCCAACTCTGGAACTGGAAATGCTGCTGAACCTCACTCCACTCCATGTGGAAGCTGAGGTGCAGGCAAGGACAATGGCTTATCGTCTTAAATGTATGGGACAGTGGTATGATAAAGGAAGTTCCTATGGTCACAGGCAAGTTTGGACGGAGCTCATGATGTCGAGTCCCATCCTCGGGATGGGCAGTGATGGAATGATAGCCAGGTTCAACCAATCATCCCTCTACTTCAAAACCCACCTCCCAGATAGGGAACAGTGGGCTAGAGGAAAGGGGAAAGAAATTCACTCTGGGGCCAAGGTATGGTATACGGATGGCTCTAGGAAAGAAGGAAGAGCAGGAGCAGGGGTCTACAACTGCAGCACAACAATGAAGCTCTTTTAAACCCCTTTGGGAAAATATGCTACGGTGTTTCAGGCAGAGGTATATGCACTTCTGACCTGTGTGTATGCTGTCAAGGAGATCGGGATGTTCAAAAAACCAACACACATATGCATGGATAGTCAGGCAGCTCTAAAGGCACTGACATCACCATGGTGCAAATCAAAGCTGCTGCAGGAGTGTCGCGAGGCACTCAATGATAAAGGCAGATGCGGTAAGGTGGAACTTTTCTGGGTGCCTGGTCATTTAGGCATATCCGGAAATAGATGGCTGATGAGCTGGCAAGGGCAGGTTCCAGCCGAAATCCAATTGGACCAGAGCCAATCATACCTATTGCTATTTCAATAGGAATAGCAGAAATTAGAATGTGGGGCTTAGCCCGGCATTCTGAGATCTGGCGAACTACACCAAGTCTTAGACAGGCCTAACTACACATGGGAGAACCTAGGCCTGGGCTTGCCAAAAGACTCCTGTCAATAAACAGGGGCAATTACGAACGGTAGTGGGACTCCTCACGGGGCACGACCAGGTGATGAGGCACCTGCACCTCCTGGGAATCACAGATTCACCTAGATGCAGGTGGTGCGAAGAAGGGGATGAAACCACATCCCACATATTATGGGAGTGCCCTGCTGTGATGTGGACTCAAATAGGTACCTTGGGTCTCCATTTTTGGAACCCAGGGAGGTAAGAGAAATCCCCATAGGGGACTTGCTGGCCTTTAGCAAGGCAATCGACCTTTATGGGTGATTTCTTTGGAAGGGTGGTTGGCACAATGGGCCAATAGGTCTAAGTGCCCCAGGGCCTCCTTGGAGGAACTCCACCACCAAGCAATCTAATCTAATCTACCCCTATAAAATAGGAGTCAACTACGTACGATAGTGGGACTGTTCACTGGACACTATCAAGTGATGAGACTACATCTCCTGAAGATAACTGATTCAGCCAGATGTAAATGGTGTGAAGAAGAGGATGAATCAACCTCTCACCTTCTTTGCAAGTGCCCAGCCATAATGAGGACTCGGAACATATATTGGCTCACCCTTTCTGGAACCCAATGAAATTAAAAGGGATCCTCATAAGAGACCTCCTGGCTTTTAGCTGGGCGATCGGTCTCTATGGGTGACCTCCTGAATGGTGGTTGGCACAATGGACCAACAGGTCTAAGTGCCCCAGGGTCTCTTAGAGTACCTCCACTCATACTTTAATCTATCTATATATCTAGGGGAATAAATTAAATAGCATTTTCATCAAAGAATTTGGAGAAATGTTAAACTGATATTAAGTCCATTTGAAGGAAATAAACATGCAGGAGAACCCAAAAACCAGTTATCCAAATAATCATAAATGCCATGGAAACCTAAAATCCAAGTTGAAGTTCTTACTTTCAGAGCGACGTCCCCAACCAGTTATGTAACATTTAGCATCTGATGTCCCTCTGCTGGGAGCCCAATCATCAGCTCCACCAAATTCATTTGGCCTTGGAATGCAAACAACACCTACATTGGACCTTCTCTTAGCTGGGCCTTTTAATTGTAACAGGGCAATGTCATGTGAAAGTGACCTTGAGAAGAAAAAAAATTTTTGCAATAAGTCAACATAACGTTCAATGCATAACAAAATACCATTAGCATCTGAAACCATTGCAATACCAACTATGTATCAACAATATCATAATGACACTGACCATAATTTGTTCAACTAGTAGAGCTAAACAAGCCTACTAGACAATTACTTCAATGAAGGGAACATACCTAATAAAAATTGAGTTTTGCTCCCCTTAATATTACAGAATCAAAATGTTTAGGACTTATTGCAAACGCTAAAGCATAAATAATCAAATTGATTCACAAAATATTCAGTGGAAGAGCAAGATGAGGCATATGAAAAATCTGTTATATATTTTCAAATCTGCAAAAGAACTTATAAATATGTTATAAGAAGTGTGGGAGTTTGATAAGCCTCATTCTTTATCTTACATGAGCCTAATAATTTCTAATAAGTATTTCAGAAAAAATTAGTAACATTTCAGTGGGGTCAAACTACATGGAATGGTCAATGATTCAAAAAAATATAAACTAAGCTCCTACAACTAGCCATTCTAAATATAGTTCTTTAGGTTATTGAAAAAGGGAAATATGCCAGGAGAAATATTCAATGAGGTACTGAAACAAGTAAGATCTGGAGGAGCAATGATTATGATGTGGCAAAGGAGAGATGGATGGTGAACATTTAGGGAGATAAGCAGTAAATTAGTACACGTCAAGGATAAAATTCCTGAAATGATACGGTGGAAAATTTTAAATATCTTTGAGAGTTCTACCCGAGTATGAATATTGAATTAAAATGCACAATTTTTCATTAAAATAACATCTGGATCCCTGCAATGCAATACAAGCCGAAGCCACAGTTAAACCCCGCGGCCACACTTGCCCCAGCTCACCCCAAGTAGCCAACCACTTTGGGCTAGTATTGGCCCAACGTGGTAGGCTACTTGGACACCTTACATAACTCATTTTGTAAATTGTGATTTAATCATCAATATCATGTTTTGAAAGAGTTGCTTCTCAGCCATTCCTCGGTTGGAATAGTAGAACAGAGTTAAACCAGAATAATTACTCACCTGTTATTGAAACCAGGATATATGAAAGCAGCCTGAACATCCAGTTCTTGGTAAGGATCAGTTCCTTCATCACCCCTGGTTACATCATGTTCACCCAAGCGAACTTTAAGAACACTAGATACATTTCCCTGAAGTGCACTGAATATAAGAATAAACAAAGATGAAAAAATTATATAACTCAGAAAAATTATGGCATGGAAAATATTTTTTTCTAAATTTAGTTTCAATGATTCTGCAAACCAGTTTTAAAAATTAATGAGAAAATTAGGAAATCATGAGCTCAAAAGTTCTGAAGTAAATGAGTCCATTACATGAGAATTAATTCATGAATCACTTACTAATCATCAATGCAGTGGGCTGCAGTGATCACCCAATTATCGCGAAACAGAGATGCACCACATATATACAAGTCATCAGGTTTTTCTAGGATGGCAGCCTTGAAAGAAAAATGTATAGCATTAAAAACTTTTAGCCATAGTGACACAATATTAAAAATAACCATATGAAATCATGAAAAATAATATATTCATGGGCAAAAGAAACTTTTATACCAGGTTTATCACTATTAATGTAAAACACTGCTGTCATTCTGATTTTTCTTGTAGATATGTATTATAATATGACTTCCAGGGTTTTTCCTGAATACCAACAGAAACCATAAGGTTCCAATATTTAAAAGAAATGCCCATTGCCTATATTTGATGTTTTTAATTCTAAACATCTTTAACTTGGAAATTAAAACCTAAATTTTTAACAGTGAAACTCTTCCTGAAAATAAAGTATTTTCATTCAAGAGCAAATAAAGGCATAGGTATTTTCTAAATTTTAGTTCAACCAGTGGTGAAGGATACTCACAAGTGCTTAAAGCATCACTCCTAAGACTTCAAGTTAAATTAGTTAGAGAATACTGGGGTAGAAAACAGATACAAGGAATCGTATAAAATTGAGAGAAAACACTTACTTAGGAATAAGTTTATGTTTGTATTTTGAAACCATAAATCCTCAAATTGATGGTTAAATCCCTTCCCAGAACAATAAAATTCAAGATTTAGTAAAACTCTATTTATTCTAGGGCTACTTATTCCTTTTTTACTAAGCAGGATTTGTTCTCTTTCATTCTGTAACTTTGAGAACAATCCTCTACTAAATACTCACCCGAGTAACTGATAGCAAAATAACCGATAGAAATAATAATAGATAGGAACCGAAATCGCAACTTGTACACGAAATCGTAAGATGGAAACGAAAAATGAATTTTAGTGAAAAAATTTATCTTCTAACCACAATCATTCACTCATATATCAAAAATTAAAATAAGCAAAAGGTGATGCCCACCGAAGAAGCTCCTTTGATATCATTGACATCATTTTCCTCCCATCCTTGACTGCTTTTAGGGGAAGGGAAGGGAGTGGAGGGTGGTTCTTAGAAGGTCTGCTCGCACAGATCCTGTCACAATGACTTTCATTGGCAGAGTAAGTTGTGTCCCTCCCATTGCCATAAGGCGAAGTAGGTAGCTTCGTGGGCTCAGTTGTGATTGGACGATGTGATGTGATGACGTCAGAGGTTGCATAATGCCCACTTTTCCGAAAGGGTTAAAAACATCAGTTTTTCGCCACTTATAACTCGAGAAATACTTGACGGATCAAAAAAGGGAAAAATACAGGTCTTTTTATTTTACAAACTATCAGATTCGGCAATAAAAAAATATGGTGAACGACCCCATTCAAATGAATAAGTTACAGCTAATGAGTTATAGAAGCACTATGCTAACAAGTATGGCCAGAGAGATTTTGTTTTTTCTGATGAATTTTCACATTATTGTTATATTATTGCATACTTATGCGAAAGTGAATGAAGAGTACCTACATATGCATCTGAACATTTTGTTGCTGAGTGGACCAGTATGTTTGCTTTCTAGAAAGCAGGCTATTACTAGTTTGGGGATAAAGTTATGTGAGGCTAATATCAACCTCACCTTTCATATATAGCTTCTTTACCATTGAAACAGCAAGTCAAGAAGAAGTACTTCATCAATGAGCTTCCAACCATGCCTAGAGAAGGCTGCATGCCATGGTGATCAAATGGTGTGGAAACACATGAAACGCAAGATTACAGGAATATGTGAGTGTCTAATTTACATATTAGTTTCAATTTCAAACTTTTTCTATCAAGAAATTATTATTATTAATGATATTGATTAACTGAAAATTTCATTAGAAGATTTGGTAGCTAAGAATATACCATATATGTCCAACAACCATTTAATTTTTTTCTTTTGTATAACTGTACCTACAATGTATTTTTCACTAAGGTGATTCCCATGCTTGGTGAATGCACTCACTTGAAAATAATTCAATTTTCTTGCCTATCATTTTCTTAGAAGGAAAATTCATGGAGCATAATCATATTTTTAATGCATTTTATAAGTGCTTTTGCATAGATAGCATAGATAGATAGCAATTTTCAAAGAATGTATAAGAATAGTGATAAACTTTTTAGGGTAGGAACATGGAACGTGAGATCGCTTCGGACTTGTGGAAGACTGGAGAACCTGAAGGTGGAAATGCGAAGAATGGACCTCGACGTATTAGGAATCAGCAAAATGAAGTGGCCAGAAGAAGGAGACTTTTGGAGTGGAAGCTACATGATTATACAAACGGGATCATGAAATGGTAATGCTGGAGTAGGGATCATACTCAGAAAGAGTGCTGGAACGTGTGTGAAGAGCTTCCTGCAGTACAATGAAAGGATAATTTGGTGAAGATCAAAACCAAACCTGTAGATACCATAGTGGTGCAGGTTTACATGCCTACGATGGACTATGAAGATGAAGAAGTGGAAGACATCTACAAAGATATCACGGAAGTTATAAAGCAGGTAAGAGAAGAAGAAAACCTAATTATTTTAGGAGACTGGAATGCTATCGCCGGCGAAGGTCAAGATGGAAGAATAACTGGAAAATACGGATTGGGAATCCGAAATGAAAGAGGAGAAAGACTGATGGAGTTCTGTACATAGCATAACTTAGTGGTAGCCAACAAATTGTTTAAAAATCACAACCGAAGAAGATACACATGGAAAATGCCAGGAGACAGAAGAAGATATCAAATAGATTACATTTTAGTGAAGCAGAGATTTAGAAACCAAGTGAAGGACTGCAAAAGCTACCCTGGGGCAGACATCGACAGTGATCATAATTTAATGATGATGAAATGCCATCTAAAGTTCAAGAAATTGAGGAAAATAAAGAAAAATACATGGCAAGTTTGAAAAACTAACGGAGGCTCAACATCAGCTGACATTTCAAAAAACAGTAGAAAGCAACATAGGAGAGAACCTGAATGAGAAATCAGTGGAAGATCGTTGGGAAAACATTAAATGTGGACTACAGGAAGCCGCAAAAGAAGTTCTTGGAAGAAGAAAAGTTGCCAAGAAGAAGCCATGGATCACGGAGGAAGTCTTAGACCTGACTGAAGAAAGAAAAAAGTACAAGAATGCGGAAACTGAAGAAGGGCAGCTTTGCTACAAAAGAATAAGGAACGAAATAAGTCATAAAGCTAGGAAAGCTAGAGAGATGTGGATGAAGAATCTATGCGAAGATGTACAAAGCAACCTTGCACTTAGAAAGGTGGAAGCTGCCTACAGGATAGTGAGGAACCACTTCAAGGAACGGAGGGCAAGATGCAATGTCATAAGGGACCAGAATGGAGAAATTTTGATTGAAAATGAGGAAAAAGTGAAGAGATGGAAAGAATATCTGGAAGAGTTATACAACAGAAAAAAACTCAGCACAAAAGCTATTGAAGAGGAAAGCAAAGTGGAAAAGGATGATATGGGAGCATCAATATTAAGATCGGAATTCGACGCAGCAGTAAGGGACCTTCGGATGAATAAGGCTTATGGTATTGATGATGTCCCTGCAGAACTAATTAAAAATGCAGGAGAAAAGACAATAATTCATCTTTACAAAACCTTCTGCAACATGTACTCAACAGGAGAAATTCCAAGGGACTTAAAGAAAAACATCATCATTCCTATTCCCAAGAAGAAGAGAATGAGAAATGAGAAAATTTTAGGACTATAAGCCTGATGACACATGCATCGAAGATACTGACCAGGATCATCTACAGAAGAATAGAACGAAAAGCAGAGGAGTTCCTGAATGAAGATCAATTCGGATTTAGGAAAAGTAAGGGTACAAGGGAAGCAATATTGGCCCTTAGACTACTCATAGAGAAATGAATGGAGAAGAACATGCATATGTTCATTGCATTTGTGGATTTAGAGAAGGCTTTTGATGACGTGGATTGGGATTTAATGCTTGTAATTCTGAAGGGAATTGGAGTGTCCTACAATGACCGAAGAATTATACATAGTCTGTTCAAAAACCAAGTAGCTGTGATTAAATCTAGACCCAGCTGTGAAGAGGCAAGAATAAGGAAAGGAGTGAGACAAGGATGTGCACTATCTCCTGTCATTTTTAATGTTTATATCGAGAGAGCCATCAATGAAATCAAAGAGAAGTCTTCTGGAGTGACTATCCATGGAGAAAAAATAAGCATGCTGTGATTCGCTGATGACATAGCACTCATAACAGAGACAGAGAGGGATCTGAACAAGATTCTAGTAACCATGGAAAGGACAATGGCCAGATATCAGCTGAAGATAAATAAGAAGAAGACTAAGGTATTGGTGTGCAGCAAAAAAGAAGAGGCCAAAACCAATGTCAAACTAGGAAAACAAAAACTTGAAGAGGTGAAAGAGTCCTGCTACCTAGGAAGCCGAGTAATCAACGATGGACGAAGCAAGCAAGAAATAGTGAGTAGAATAGCCCAGGCAAAGAGGGCATTCTATCAAAAGAAAAATCTACATAAGCTGGAAATACAAGAGTAGAAGTAAGGAAACAGTTCATCAGAACATACATCTGGAGCATGTTTCTTTACGGCAGTGAGGCATGGATGATGAGAGCAGCAGAGAAGAAAAGGGTGAAAGCATTCAAAATGTGGTGCTACAGAAGAATGCTGAAGATTAAATGGATCGACCGAGTAAGTAACGAGGAAGTCCTAAGAATGGTAGGAGAAAAGAGAAGTCTGCTGAAAACTCTAAAAAGAAGAAGGGACAACTTAATCGGCCATATCATGAGACATGATGGCATCGTCAAGGGAAAAGTGAACGGGAAGATTGTAAATGGCAGGCTTCTTCATATGAGATACATGGAACAGGTTGTGAAGGATGTAAAAGAGAAGAATTATGTCACAATGAAAAGGTTGACCAATAGATGAATCGAGTGGAAAGCTGCGTCAAACCAATCCTAGGATTGTTGACCAATGATGATGATGATGATGTATAAGAATAGACAAGTGTAGAAGAAAAGTTTTGACATAGCCTGATAATATGGCAGTGATAAGTAATAAATGTGCAATTTTCGACAAAATAATTTATTTAGTGGAAATTTTATTACTTCAGTATGCACAAATTCCACTTGATTTTGCAAGAATACTTGGATTTTATATGGCAGTGATAAATTTTCCATTTCAAATTTCCACTAAATTAAAGTTATACAGACAAAATGCATAAATTGCACTTATTTCACTGGCTGATGCTTCCTCTACATGAAGTAACTCTTCACCACTGTTTATAACTTTCAAACACAAAGTCAATATATTTTTATGAGTAAAAAAGTTGTGTTCAACCCCAAAGTGGTTCTGGTCAGTGAGGATAGAGGTCACCAAATACTGACAGAAATTCACACATCAGGGTAAGGGGGCAGTTTCTATCCCTGTGCTTCTTGCAATTTCCCAGAAAGATGTGGTTTCCAGAAAAAAAAAACCCTCTTTGGTTTATTTGGAGCATGTCCAAAGGCCTCCCTAGGATTTGAACATAGGACCTCCAGTTAGCAACCCAATTCCCTACCTACTGGGCTACTACACTCCACACATTTCAAAAGAATTATCAATTCAAGAAGGAAATGTAATTGCTGATGTAATAGCATTATTTAAGGTGAAAAGTATGATATGAAAGTATTGTTTTGCAAGAGGTTGGAAAAAATACTAGAGACTAAAAAATATCAGAGAAAGAATTTATCAATTAGGAGCCAAGGAGTGGTGAAACAGAATAAAAAACAAATCAATCCTCTTCCAGACTTGAAATCATATGAGTAAGCAGTGGAGAATAGGTCTTGTGATTCGTTCCTCTAAAAAATTTCAAGGATAATAGTATCATGATGTGGTTTTCACAATTCATGGAGTACAATGTAAACTGCATCAGTATCAGGCTGATCAACTTACATGCCACCTCCATTCACCAAACTCAGCAACGCCATCACTCTCTGGAGCATCACCTCCCTTTACTCCACACCCTTGACCTCCAGGGGAGACAGAGGGTCGATCAAGGGTCACTGTTGAACCAGGGGGACGACCAATGCCAATGCCTGAAGAGACACTCCCCACTCCTGGATTGCCACTTCCTCCTTCCCCCACATCAGAGAAGAAACAGCATACACTCGAATCAGAAAGACCACAATAGCTGTAAGGGGCTCCTCCACTGCGAGAAAAAGGAATCCAAGATGTACTAGAATCAACATCAAGTTTGGCATGCTGGCATAAACAGGGTGACATAAGGCATGCATCCTATTCACATGAGCATATGCATTTATCATAGAAACTAAAGAGCTGACAGCTGGAGAACCTAAAATTGCATATGAATAAAGAGTAGAATAATGAGTTTGATTCCTATAATTTATTAAAATGAGTTAACCTTTGTGTTCTCCCTGGACCATGAAAACACAAACTACTTAACCACCAAGGAATACAACTCTTTTGTCTTAAGGGAAAATTATCAATTGTTCCCATCGATACTCATGTGGAGTGAATGTTTTTATGAGATGGGGCCTTCATAGCCTAAAGCTCTACTACACATATTGGTCTATTATATCACACAATAAAATTTAAAATAATTGAATTAAAACAAATGTTTGCCAGCATGGTTCAATTTATTGTTCCCTTAAATCAGCTAATAGCATGTACTTTAAAGGATATTCATTTATTATTATTATTAGATAATTAATTATTTATGTAATTAATTTATTATTCTTAGTTAATGTAATTACCATTAGTCAGTCAATTTCATGAATATATGGGCATAATAACCGAAAGTTCTGTGTTGGAATATAGGAAGGACTCTTTTGACATGTCTATATCAACCCAATCTGTGATCAACTTTCTGGATACCAAGGAGTATTTTACAGGGTGGAGTACTCGAAAAATAAAAATTTTCACGTATTTTTTATTTAGAAGCCAATTTGGAAAAAATGTTTCAATGGAATTTTTCTGGAGTAGGATGAAGGATATTCATTCACAGCGCATGAGTGTCGACGGGAACAATTGGCAATTTCCCCGAAGTTTGGCATTTCTTCTGTGATTCCTTTTCCCGCATCGCCCTAAAATTACGATTAGAAATGATTTAACAAGAAAGGTAGTTGCCTTATAACTAAAGAATAAAATAACAAAAAGTGTCGACGTCCATTCCGCTGAAATTGGCTCGAGAATCAGCGCAAGAGTTAGTCACAAACTTCTAGAAGCATGTTATTTCTTTGCTCGTTGTAGTGGGGCTGCATTCATTCCAGCTTTAAGCACTAGGTACTTCTAACTCGCCTTGAGCGAAAAAGGCATTCCGTGCGTTTCCAAGGAGAGTTCCGAACACGCTCCCTCTCATCATCTCACCTGCGATTTCAAGTCTGTTCCTGCATTCAAATGCTCCTCAGACCGGGAGGAAATATACGAAGATGGGTATAGAGAGGAAAGGAGGCAGGGTGGAGAGAAACCCGGCTTCGGCATTAGGTGCCAAGAAGGCCATCAATTAACGTCCCATCCGACGGACGGAGTACTGCACTCCAAGTACTCTCCAGCCAGCACTCAAATAAGGGTTTCACAAAAAACACATCTGCCCCGACTGGGATACGACCCCGGGTCTCCCGGAAGAAAGGTAAGTACCTATATAACCACCACACCAGGACCAGCCGAGAGGGATGATCAAAGTCCCGCGCCGCGGACTTATTTTGTGAAATCATATTATTTTGTCGTACGAAATTTGTTTCATGGTCAACGAAAGTCAACTTTGCACCGGGCCCCGCTTTGTTTCGGGCCGGACCTCACCATACCGACCCGTACCCCACCCACACCCTCAAGCTTCCAGGAGGATGCGGAATTGGATAAGAGACAACTCCCAAATCTCTCGTGCTACCTAAATGCATGCAATACGCAGTGCCGTTGCAAAAATTACGAATAATATTTTATGCTATTGAATACAAAGAATTTGAGCAGGGAATTCAATAAGAAAAGTTTAGTTCGCGAGGAAATTTACAGCTGCCCGCATTCAAACCATGTACCTATATTGAAAAGGAGGGTACGGAGAACAGTGCACAAGGCTAAGGGCCATATTCAGATACCCAACCACAGTTTCGTTTCCAGTGCTAAAGTCTTAAAATCTCTGCTTCGAGTCAAATTGGTGTTCAGGTTCACCCTGCAAAGTTGGTACCACGCTGTATACTGCTTCGGACCATATCAAGGAGAATCTGTATACCCTTTTGAACTCGTAATAGAGATTTTATAACGGAAGCAGTATAGGTGGGTAATTGAGACTGCAGTTGAGATTCTAAAGGTAGCCCAGCCATATTCATAATCTCAACTCAATCTTCATAATCACGCAGAGTAGTAATACCATCTTTGCAGGTACTTACATACTGTACACCAATTTGATTCGTTGTTGGAATTTTAGGAGGTAAGTAATGGAAGCTAGACTATAGTTGAGACTCTGAATATGGCCCGTGCAAGCAGGGCAAGATCACGATTCGAAACCCAAGATCCTAGTAGAATGTGCTGGTGCCGTCGAAGAACGTATTTTAGAATAAGAAGATGCAACCTATGTAAATTTTCACAGACTTTTATTTGTTGGTACAACGCGTTTCGACGCTAAGGCGTCATCTTCAAGTACTAAGTTTTATGCATGACTCCAGGATATATATATATATATATATATATATATATATATATATACACTTTGGCTAAGGGTGAAGGGAGAGGACGGGGGGAGGGGTTACGTTAAAAGTCTGTAAAAATATAAGTCTATGAAAATTTACATAGGTTGCATCTTCTTATTCAACATGAATTTTCACCAGGTGAAAGCCGAATCTATCTATTTCAACCTATTTTAGCTTCAACTCCCGTCTTTCGCATTAACGTCTCGCATCCGTCGTATTTTCAGCAGGACCTACCTCATCACACACTTCCAGTACTCCATGCAGTCGCATCCGTTCTCATTCTGGCCCTCGTTGGCGGCACCCACATCCGACACGCCGCTCCACAGGGCACTGATAAACAGCACCCCTAGCGCCGGAGCACTTGCCAGTCCCTTGAGCGCCATGCCCTGCAAATGAGCACACACTTTTAGGACCAGTATGATTCAGTTGCTAAACGTTAACTATCAATTAATGGGGCCATCAATTCGAAACACCAGGTAATGAAAGTACACTAGGCAGACATTTAGTTGACAGCAGAAGAGTACCTATATCCTAAATCATTTTCGAGCAACGAAAATATTTTATATAACAGGCGAGAATAAAATTAATGACACTCTACAGTTGGTGCTGAGCGAAAAATTAAAATGTTTAAAAAGCAATAAGTAAATCATAATTTTAGAAATAGAACTAAAAATCCTTCATTCTAACTTCTGGGTTGAAAAAATATTGATGGAATGATCCTAGTTTGGGGGCACTGACTACTTGTTTAATTTTACTGATGCAGGGATTGTTTGACTGATCATGGGCCATGGTTGATTACAAATTGAGTCAGCGTAGAGATCGATCTTTCAGCATTTTTTGTTGTAGCCATGCGGTAAAACATTCTCATAGCATATCGATGTTTGGGAAGACAGTTTTATATAAAGAAGGATCTTGTGGTTTTCCAGCGTATTTAATTTGCGTAGAGTTCACGGGATCTCCAGTGGAAGGGAATTCCAGTTCCGTCGGTGGAGATTCTGAGAACTCTACATCCAGTTTTAATATCCTTTTCTCAAAAAAAAATTACTCCTTTGTGACATTTAATGGTTAAAATTGGATTCCATGATTTGGCACATTTTCAAATTTTATTCATTTCCATTGTCGCCTTCAGAATACAACGCCTTTCAGAATGTTGCCTGGTAGCCAGTTACCCATGTTTTCAGCACTGCATTCAGAGGGTTTCGTAATGCTCTCAGTAACCTCGAGGAAACTTCTCAGGCGTCAACATTGACGAGCACATCGACCGACTAGAAAGCAGAAGTGGTGGGGGAAGAAGGGTTGAAGGCCATTGCTTCGAAGAGATTCAAAGAAAATCTCCGGCAAGGAGGAAAACCTGCATCCGAGAATCCAAACAGTTCTGTGATTCAAATTTCTTGGAAAGCGTATCCTCGACCTTGGAGCTCAACGACCAACCATATTGAGGAACACTCCCTCTAATTGGCCCCCCTAAAAAAAAAGGGCACAGCCTTAAAGTAATGCGTAAAATTCATTGGGCGTCGGCAGTAGGGAACGATTCCGGCGTAAAAAATTATGGGGAAAACACCCGCAAACTTCTAACAGCTAAATGTCAGGTGGGGTCATCATTGTTGGTCACGAAATGGTGCTCAGAGACAGAAATCGATTTAGCCTTCATCACTAAAGCATCTTACATCTGATGTTCTCCGCGTCCCGCAGAGGATTTCAACAGCCGCGCGCGCGCACACACTCAGAGCTCCGCGTAGGGGGCTGAGCCGCTGCCATCCATCTTCCGTGGGTAAACAAGGCAATCTCGACTCTTTCCAGGGTCGACGGACAACCTTTCCCAGCGTTAAATTTGAAGAAAATAGCGAACGGGAGGATCAAAGTGACGGACATTTGTAAAGTTGCGCAAGTTCCCACGATGGTGCCCACGCAAAAAGAAACTGAACTGACTGATACTCGCGCTAAAATTCGTTCAGTCAATAAGCGGGTTTGACTGGATCCTATGAGTCCCGGGAGGGAAAAATATACGAATTCAGCGTGTAAACTGTCCATGAAATACTGAAATGTGAATGATACGATTTCTAATAATCGGTCGACAAATCTAAGACTGGTTTAACGCAGCTCTCCACTCGATTCTCCTATTGGAACCTCTTCACATTGATATAATTATTCTCTTTCACATCATTTAGAACTTGCTCTCTATATATCTCATTTGAAGCCTACCATTTCCATTCTTTCCGTACTCTTTTCTCTCCACGATTGTCTTCATCAGTCCATCGAGTCTTAAGACATGGCCGATTAAATTGTTCCGTCTTCTTTAAGTTTTTAGTAGATTCCTCTTTTCTCCCTATCTTTTTAAACTTCTTCACTCGATCGCTCTATTCTATCTTCACCATTCTTCTGTAGCACCACACTTAAAATGCTTCCAGCATTGACTTCTCTGTTGTTGTTACCGTCCATGCTTCACTGCCATAAAGAAGCATGCTCCAAATGTAGTACCTATGTTCTAATTAAATGTTTCCGTACTTCCAAGTTTGCATTTGGAGCTGTAAGCAGAATCATCTTTTGGTAATACGATTTATAGTAATTAGTAAAACAATGAAAGTTTATTTTGGTCGCCAGGATAATTTGTTCAATAAGTCGCAGAAGAGAATTGAGTTCTATTATAAACGGGGAGGATGAGTGCGCTGGTGGGAAACCCAACACAAAATGTTGAAATGGGTGCTATCAGAGCCTCTAGATTTCTCAAATCTCACTGGTATAATTTTCAATGCACCCATTACCACCCTAAGAGCTCATAGTTTGCAGTATATGTACCCAAGGTAAACCCAATTTTAATGTCTACACATAGCAGATGTAGACCTAAAAACAGGGTTTGTATTAGTTATACTGCAAAATTTGTGATCCCAGGACATGATCAGCAAGCACTGGCGCTGGAAGTAGGTACATACAAGTTCTACCTCCTAGGTTCCTGAAACTGCAGCAGGTATGAACCTCAAGGTTATCAGGGATTGAATGTGAGAAAATTCCCAGTGTTTCCCGCTATATGTTAAGCAACAGCTGGCGATCCAATAATGAGTCGGAATTTCGCACAAACACGCCCAAAAAAGCGGGTCAGTCGGAGGGACTTCGTTCTCTGGCACAGTTAAGGTGGTTCGGCGTGTACTTGTGTCAACGAGCGACGCAAAACAGTCAACGCCACTCCTTTACGCAACTCGTACTTAACAAGAATTTTACGCGTGAGTTCTTCAATGGCCATTTTTGGCAATCATATTAAAAAATTGAAGTTGTCTTCTGCTAATCCTACCATCTGATTTCTGGAAAAACAAATTGTTCGAACTTACTACACCAGATTCGGTTCATCGTGGAATCTATTTCAGCAGTTAAAACATCTCATTTACGTTTGACAAACCCACTGAGGTATTATAAATGTTACGTTATAATTATCGTAGATGACATTTTAAACTTGGAGAATTTCCTAAATATAACAATGATCTTTGAGCAGATAAAATGTATTTTGAATGATTATAACGTAGCAAGTGGCATTCTTACATAAATGCCATCGATTGTCACTGCATTACATCAAGGTAAAGATAACAATAAATATCTCGACCCCCATTTTGGTCGAAAACGGGAAAATCTAATGAGCAGAGAGCATGTTTTCAGACAGGTATGTGGTGAGTTTTATCTCCGCTTAAGGTAAATAGACATCCGATACATTTAGCCGGGGTATCTGCACGAAGAAAGTCCCAGGCAGAGCGACAGACGGAAGACGCCTCGGCACTTTCTCCTTCGGCCTCTTTCTCTCGTATTCATGCGGCTCTTCCTTGTAATGGAACCTATCCGCTTACACTTCTCCCGACCTCACCTTCCAATCTGCCACCATTCGCAGAATTAAAATGGCCGAGACGAGGGGACTTTTCCGACGTTGGCGGAAGGCGCCGTGAAGGGGTGAGGACGCACGTCACGCCGGAGACATGAGCGGTCAGACCCGGTCAACAAACCTTCCTCAGCTTCGTGTCGGAAAGGTAATTCATTCCTGAATGTCCTATCGTCACGCAGTCCATCGGGGTTCCAGCATAAGTCCTGAAGCCTGTTTTACTTGCCTTACTTTCACGTGAATGTCCCATTCCACGTTTTGAACACGTGTAGTTCTACTTACAACTCACGAGGCACAATTATGTCCTCGAGAATAAAGAGACAGTTTGAATAATGCAAGGCAACTCAAGAGGATTCAAGGTAGTGGTGAGAGGAGTACTAGATTCCCTCTCTCAAGTCCTAGATTCGGATCCCGGCGGATCTTTCACCAAAATCACCGCCGACCCCGGTAGTCAGGTCGGTAAACCACCGCGGCTTAGCTACCAAAAGGTTACCAGGTTCGAATCCCGCCTCAAACATGGATGTTGTGTTAGTCGTAGGATTAGACTTAGCTTATACGGTGCAATACAACATTAGCCGTAGGAACATCATAAAAACCTCATACTACACTCGAAATTCCCGCGCAAAGAGCACTCCAGCACATCCAACACTCGTCCGCCGCAGGAAAAGTAAAACCTTGAGTCCTTTGGCGCCTTTCGTTAAGAGCAGGCTAAAGATGACGCCGGCTTTCTCTCTTCCTTTCTTTCCCATCCAAAACTATCCTTTATGTACATCATATTTCTCACCCATGGCTTCCCTCAGCGGTCCTACCCGTTCGTTTATTCCATGACAACTGTGTTCATGAAGCCACATTATCAGGATACGGTTCATCTTTTTTGAAGAATTTCCTGAGATTTCATCCTTCCTCTCATCTGAGAAATTCTTGATCAGATTTCTAAAATTATTCAGCAGCGCATTTCAAATGATTGTCTTCCCTTTTCAGTACATGCCTTGCTATCATCACAGAGCAGACTCCAGATTTACGTTCAAGTTGTTTCCTTACGAGGGGCTCCAATTCTAAATGAATTCTCCTTGAAGTGAATTCCCCTTTCCATCACGACGTTGAGGCTGTTAGAGAGATAGTTTTCTTGGATACAGGTCTGTACGGCGAAATATTTCTGTGACATGATAGTCTCTCTGCTAGCCTATGATCTTCACCTTCACTATTGCAAAGAAGAGCTGCTACTCATCTCCTTGTGATGGGTAGTATACCGGGATGGTGCATCCCAGAGCCATTTCAAAGCATTTTCCAAGGTTTTCGTATCAACACACTGCTATAAAAATCTGCGCAGAAAACTGCATATTTATTTTAATCTTGCCCTTTTAACAACACCATTTATCTGATAATTAGCAACTATCTCAAGTCATGCATAAGAGTCCGGGGAAAAAAGCCATAACTGCAATAGGGGCAACAAATACCTTTATCTCGAGTCGCTTAAAAACTTTTCTCCCATTCCGAAGGATTTGAAGATCTGTCAACCACACTAACCAAAGCATTTAAAGACTCGGTCACTAGAGAAACCCACCACAGTCATAAGCAAGACAAAGAGTGAAAGAGTTGAACAAGAGTTAATGACGTTTCCGAGAGTCTCCTTCATAACAAAGGAGCTAGACAAATTGTTCCGTGCACTATTAAAGCCGCTTAAACACGAGTTCCATGTATAAGTAGAAAATTAATTTTTATTCAAATGAGTGTAAATACTTGAAGGCAAACGAATGCGTTCTAAATGTTTGGTGCTTGAGAGGAAAACGTTCCTTGATCCGTAAGCCCTCAAAACTCTGCTTCTTCATGCCTGACGCTGTACGCCGCAGACAAGTGCGCATCCGAAGAAGATATTTAAATCCTTCGTCACAGCACAAACATCTTCACAAATTGTTCCGTGCGCGTTCCCGGCCCAACCCCCTTCTTCACGGTTTCCTCGCCCCTTTCTCCGAACCGTTTCCTACCTGTGACCTCCTTTTTTCTCACCCCCACCCTCTCTCCCCCCCTCCTCCTCCTCATCCACCGTTTTCTCCTACCAGGCGGTGTCGTCATCGTTGCCGAAGATTTTAATTTGGCATATCCGGTCCGCCAAGACAATGTGTAGCTCTTTCTGGCACTAACGAGTACCCCTAAAACTCGTCGGCTACCTTGGGAAACGGTCTAATTTGCGGGACTTCTTCAGCATAAAATCCCTTGTAAACCCATTAGGGCCTCATATATAAATATATATATCCACAGATTTCAATTAAAATGGCGTACATCAACCAAGCAAGTTTCACTAGATAGAAATTTATTACAAACATCGAGTGGTATTTCTGATTGTTGGACCCATCGGATTATGCCATATTATGTTGGAAATTTTTAAGGACCATGACAATCAAGGGGCATATTAAGGCAATCCTTGGTCTTTAGCTCCAAAGGAATTGATCTTAAGGCAAGTATAATACTTACAATAATCATGAATGCAAGATTACTCGCGACTTGCATGCAAGTTTTCATTCAAGAGCAATTGCAACTTTTAATTCTTTCATCGCAATGACGCATCGCACCGTCCGAAAAAAATCAAGGATGTGTGAATAGCTTTAGAGAGAACATCATTTTACTCTCTGGAATGTTCATTTTAACCATTATTTGATCAAATTTTAATGCACACGACCTATCATGTCTTTTCTCCATCTAGAGTCAACTTTAAATTCACTATGCTGTTTGCACCATTGCGAAATTGCTAACACTTCAGTAACCGGGGTAACCGAATAACAGAGGGACCGATTTGGTGTGGTGGCTAGAGTACTGGCCTCCCATTCCGAGGGCCCGGGCTCGAGTCCTGGAAGAGATTTTTCTCCCATGTACCGATCTCTCCTTGAGTGCTGTTTCGAGCGGACATATAGTTTAGTACCCCGTCCGTCGGATGGCATGTTAAAACGTGGATCCCTTGGCACTTTCGTTGAAAGCAGACTATAGCCGACGCCGATTTTCTATCTGCTCTTCCTTCTTACCTATAATAATCCTACCACTTCACAAATACCCACATATCCATAAATGGCGCAAATGACCTTATATGTCGGTCTTCCTCTCCAGATGACGACTGTTGCTACTTAGGTTACTTGCTTAAAAGCTCCCTTACAAGAAGTGATGAAACTGACTTCGCAAATCTTCGAAGAACTCCATTTAGCTGAGAAATAATCGTCCAAACTATCAAATAGAAGAATGAGCATCTACTCATGGACTCGGATAAAATTGTTCTCGAAGTGACACCAACTATGTTTGCTCATGAATAATTATAATTCACTCGCGCATTTTGCCGAAGGCCACCAAAGACCGTCGCCTACAATGCAGTCGACATTTACGCGACCGGCATAACGATCGCGCGATCCATTTCTTGGCATCCAAGAGCTGGGGACGAGACGGAGGCGGGGTGGGTGTGTGCACGTCACCCGGGTGTCACCTGGGGTCTTAACACTGGAGACTCGACCTCATTGGTCGGCGATCGCATGTCCTCTTGATGTGGGCTCACACAACACTCCGCGTAAAGAAACATAACGGACCACATCCCCATGAAATAGACAAGGAAGTTCTTTACCGCCGATCTGTTGATTGATATCCGTTAACTACGAGCTTATATTAAAGAATTTTCAGGTTCACAACAATATCTCACGACAGCGAGAGAGAGAGAAAATGGGTGAAAACACATAAGATAAACAATCCAAGATTGACAGGCCAAAAAAAAAAGTGAAGAAATTTGACCAAATTCAACGAGACGTCACTCTCACATCAGCGACGGTGAGACTTAGTTGCTGTGGGTTACCTCTCGGAAGACGCGGTCGGCGAAGGAAGACGCTCTCGGCGCGACCAGAGGGAAGGTGCGGGCGTTGAAGTCACTCGGCGCAAGCAGCGGCGAAGAGGGCGAATCCGAAAGCAGTGCCTTCCCCCGACGCAACGCCTCCTCACCTTTCCTCTCCCTCCTTCCCCCTCCTCGCCCCCCCAACACCGCCTCACCCACCTCCTCTCGCGTGCTAGCGGTCGTCCTCATCCCATTCCGAGATCAGCCCCGCCCCTGCGTCAAATGCTCCCTCTCTCTCCTCCTCTCCTACGCACACGCGAAAGAGGGGCGCGGGCGCGGAACGCCACCCCCAAGGTCGTGCTGCTCCTCTTCTCTTAGAAGTTCCCCTCCTTCGCGTGGGGGGAGATCCACGTCCTTAACAGCCTCGCGAGGTATTCCTTATACTTTATAAAGTTCACGGAGCTATAAATCCCGCGCCCCCTCTGGCGCTAACCGAACCCATTCCCATCTCATTCGTCTAACCCTCCACGCCTTCCGAAAACTACTACATCCCGGTCAACAACTGAGATTCCAATTCCTTCTTCCATTCGGTTTTTTAGATATCATATGGTTCGAGTTTTTGCTTGATTCATTTCTCGATCCTGGGGCATTTGAAAATTATTCGGTTTCTTAACCTAAATCCGTCACTTAAACGTGGCGTGATTCAAGTTAACCCAAAAACTTGGCTTCAAAGAGGCCAAAAGTTCTATTCGAAGCAGCAGTAACTTGGAAAAGGGAGGGTAATGATTAAACTACAGGAGTGGGAAAATTTTTCAGACAATTATTTAACTTAAAACATGAAACGAAAAGAGAAACACATTTAAAAACAAAAACTAGAGCACCCCATATCAGTATTTCCCAAACGGTGGGATGCATCTCATTAGCGGGCTTCAGAACCTGCAGGGTGGGACTCAAGCCCGCTGAATACACTTCCCACCCATAGCATCTGCTAGAATACGGTAAATGCGTAACTCAGCAATGAAATTTTTTTGCCAACATACTCTCAAAAATAAGAAGAAACAGAACTTCTCTTTGTACCTTAGATGAAATTAGTTTTCATTGGGAAGGAAAATAGGATGCAAGACAGGAAAGGTTGGGAACCACTGCTCTGGAGTAAATACCCCTTCCGGTTGAGTAACATACACAGCCAACTCCACAAATCATGTATTGGATTTTGCAGATGATGACTGCAGCCACACACATACTACTATCATAGGTAATTAATATCTGAGACTCATCTCGACCTTACTAAGTACTTCACTTATCAACGTTGTTTTCCAAATGGCCAAATTCTCAGGCATTTAGATCAGTTTCGAGTCCTTCTGACATTTAAACATGCCTCATGCTGAGATAATTGGTGTAAAACATAGGATTGGCATGGAAGAAAAAGGTGGAAAAAACCTGGCATCAGTATTATTAGACTACTCTTAGCAGAAGGTGCCAGAGGGTCCATAGTTTTACATTGCATCCAACGGATTATGCTTTGAACCAGGATGGCTCTCCCCAAGTGGTGATTCCAATACAACAATAGGATCCGAATCCATATCCTAAGGGTTGGAAACCACGAATCTTCCCAGCCATCCTGAAATCTGGGGTCACACTTGATTTTTAACCATGGGCATTTTGTCAGAGGAAGAAGTTGCATTCCCATGTAGACCTGACTGAGATTCAGTCGCTAGCATTCTACATTAATGGCTAATTTTCATCACATTACTCACGCTTTTGAAAAATAATATAGACAGGAGTGAAATAGGAGCATGTATCAATCCTTGATCTTTGATATGTCCATAGGGAATGAATTTAAAGAAGTCAAAGAGTATGGTAAAAAGAAAATTTTGGTTGACCAATAAAAATGAAAATGAGGGGAAAAGGTAGACAGCATGTGTAAATTCATTCCAGACGAACAACAAGAAGCATTCCCATACCGATTAGTTGATCATTTGCAGTGATTGGAACATGAAGATAAGAGAAGGAAGAGAAAATGAAAGAGAGATATAGATTGAGCAGAGAAATCCTTGAAATAAGAAAGCTGTGGAATTTTTTTCAAGATTATGAAACACAGCACACTCTGCTCTACAATGGTAACACAGTACAGTACAGCAATGTCTTGGCATTATACTATATAGGCTAAGATACAGATATAAACTTTTGAGTGTTAGAGGGAGTTGCTAATTACATTATAATAAATAATAGATATAGGGACAGTGCCATTGGCACACATAATTTCCAGGAAATAATGGTCATCAGAGCCTCAAAGGAATGAAATGTTAACACAAATTTATTTGTTGAGAATTTGAGTTCACTCAATAGCAAAAAAATTTATAAGGATTTAAAGAGGAAGGAGGGTGGAGAAATAGCTGCTGTGTAAGAAAAGGTAGAAATGATTCAAGGAGAATGATGTAGGAAAATTTGGATTGTGGATGAAATTAATGGAAAATTGAGAAGTGAAAGATATGGAAAATATAAATAAAGAGCTAGGTAAGATAATGTGCAGAGATTGAAAAAGGAAACAGGAAAAAAATTAATGGGGGTGAGAGAAGCATGTGGGAGAGAATGGATTGAAAATTCAAAAAAAATCAGAGTATCATCAAATGTTCTAAATAGTAAAATAGTCATCAAAGAGGCAAGACAGGAAATTTGGCAGTAAAATTAATTTCCAATAAAAAAAAACAAATGTATCAGCTTTGTATGGTTGTGCTTAAAAAGTATGCCATTTCTGTTTGTTTTCACATTACTATTTGCAAAGCTTTCTAATACTATCCTGGTTATTTCATGAATCTCATAACTCAAACCACAGCTAAATAAAGCTTTCATTATCTTTCATACTCTCAAGAGAATGACATGTTAACGCAGAAAGAAAAAACACGAGCCAAATCCACAAGAATAAATTTTATTACGACCCGGTTTTCACTCTATTACAGCATCGTCCTGTAATACAGAGAAACCCGGGTCGTAGTAAAATTAATTTTTGTGAATTTGGCTCATGTTTTTTCTTTCTGTGTTATCATGGTTCGCTTCCAATCCATATCGCCTGAATGTTCAGAATTAGAATGACATTTTCTATTTTTCTCAAGACCATGTAGAAAATAAACAATGATGGTGATGTTCTCAATACTTACCATTAGAGTATGAAGAGCCATTGTAAATGAAGAAATAAAATTACTGGTATGCTTGATGAGTCCATTCATTAGCAAAACTGAAGAAGGGAAACCAAAGTTCCTGAGGTTCCATGTTGTAACACTCCATAATACCATATGACATTTTTACTTCATTCTAGTGGTGAAGAAATATCAGAACAGAATTGAATAGAAAGTAAAATTTATTATGCTGGAACAAATGTGTCCCTTAGGAACATAAATAATTACACATCATTTAGAGTCATATATGCAGTACCTATTACTAGGGGTTAAATGATAATAATTATTATTAACGGGCAGTAGCCCTTTTACAATGCATAGAGAAAAGTGAAACTTTACTCAAATTTAAACATATGCAAATATATGAAGAATTAAGAGAAATTAAAAAATTACATTATAATTGAGAGCACAGAGATGGTTGTTCCCAAATGTATCTCTTGACATGGACATTTTTGTCCCTATACTTCACATTTAATCTTTTTGTGGTTCCTTAACATGTTCAACATGGAATACAATTTTCTGTTACATGTTGTTCGGGCAGCATGAAGATGAAAAATATTGTTTATTGGGCAGTAGGTTGATACTGAAAATAAAACATAGATCTGGGGGGGTAGTAATAATAAATAATAATAAGTAATCATTGATCATAAACCCTTTATTTAATGTACAAATCTAAAGGCACTGCGATCCTCCGGTGGGTCATGCTGCAGTGACCCACTAGTGGTTTAATACTTTAAGCATAAAGATTAATTAATTATGAGACCTAGCCTGTTCCCACGGGTTGTCATTAATGTAAGTTTAAATGTGTAATTACATAAGTACACGAAGAGGAGGCAATTCCCATGATGGCTGCACCTTGAGGATGAAAAGAAGTACGTCATCACAACTTTGGTTCTTCTTTACAACCTATGAACCATTTCTCGCTCAATACAACCTAATGTTTCTAATACCAAATCAATATTCATCCAAAATACTCATATATAACTTTCCCTTTTTTCATACTCTTGCAGGACCTTCAACCTTTATATTTACTCTAGACTTACTATTTATTGAGGTTAGTCAACATTTAACACCAAATACTTACTATTATCAAATTCGAGGATTGCAAAGTAGCCACAAAAAACCTGAACTGAGTTAACTGCTGATTTTCCCTATAACAGAATTACCGCTGAGACATAGGAGACCTATAGAGTTGTACCAGGAAATGGAACCAAGTACAATGAGACTCTGCAGAAGCCTTTATTCCAATGCTTCCTTCCCTTCCTCTAAACATCTCAACATTTTCTCTCTAATGCATGTTAAAAAGGCAAAAGCAAAAGACAAAGAGTATTCCTCTCTATATCATCTCCTGGTTTCCCTCAGCCTTTACTGATTTGCGATCAGTGGCTTGTGCCATCCAGTTCAAGTCAAAGTTTGAAATATGTCACTTACTCATCCATTAACTTCATAAATTTACTCCATGGTTGCCATTTTAGTGTCTATTAGCCAAACTAAGATGCATGATCAAATGTAATTTTTTTCACTTATTGCGAGAAATTACTCGATCATTAAATTTACCATTTTGTCTTTCCCACTCTCTCTCTCTCTCTCTAATAACTCATCCATTTTTTTAAACCAAAAGAGACTACTACATTACTGAAGTAAACATTGCCCTTCAAAGGTAGTAATAAGAAGAGGAGGAACAAGTATTGAATGAGATTCAATTGTCAATTCCATGAAAGTTAACTATATTATTACTATTCACTAGATTTACAGAAGTTTTTAGACCACATTTCCTGAAGTTAGATTTGGTGAGTTCTGGATACCATACATTTTGACAGATTATTGTATTCAGTTTCTGAATTGCATTTTAGTATCTTTGTACATTATAGTAAGTCAGAATGTTTCCTGCCCCATCATGACCATCTTGTACCTTGGAATTCAATCTAGAATAAATTGCTTTTGTCAAACATTATACCCTACACCCAATCACTGGCTCTAAACCAAGTCTTCAATTAGGCAATGCTTCATTCACTGGGTTCATCCATATGATTTTGAGCTTTTTCAGGGCCATAGGACAATATCAAGATTTTTGTAATAATAGTAAGCAACAGTTCATAGAGTCCACCATTTAAGGATACCAGCTTCTTGAGATGAAAATAAAAGGTAATTGTTTAAAATGTGGGACAACATGCAATTGCCATTTATTTTTAATGACCATTAACATGCCATGAGCAAAAGCTTACTTCCTCTAACAGTAACCCAGACAAAATGCTCTATCTGCTTTTCAATTTTTTAACAATCCAAAGGTGATTGATGATTATTTCAAAATATGTTGAGCCTTCTCAACAGTATCAGGCATTATTTTGTGGAATATATTACAATTTTAATGAAAGAAAAACAATTACAAGTACTATATGTCATGTATTTTGAAGTTGCCACCATATTCATTTGTGGTAACCCCCCCTCAACTGTTTTGCTCCGCTGTCCCCTCCTCCCTCGACTGTAACTTCCGGAGGTGTGGCTCTCCTATGGAGAATATAGACATGTTTAATGAACCTGCTGTTGTATAATTTATCACCCGGCCGCATCCTAGCTCTAACTAAGTGTCTAAGAGCAAATATGAAAATATGCACTTGTTTTAATAACAATGTTAATGTGAATTTCAATGCTAAGGCATCATTAGGTCAAACTGAGCAGTTATCAGACACTTGAAGATATGCATACTTACAAGTGAGGTGATATGGGGTAAGTAAGTAAGAAGCTTTGATGGGTTGAAGGTTGGGATGGTCGTTTCAAGAGTAACCACTTCAAATCTCAATTAGCCATACATTTAATAGAAGAGTCCTACCAAACTGACCTCACGGTGAATACCCTCCAACAAAAGAAGAAGGGATACTGCCTTGATGTGTTGGACAGGGCAAGATTACTGAGAGGAAAAAAAAACTCATCATTTGCATGTGTCTCTTTTATCCTAGCCATCTCCAACAAAACAACTATCCTTACCACACATCCATTCCTTCCTTTTTCAAGTATCTGTAATCTTTGCAGTTCAGCCTGACAATGTCTCCCTGTTGAAGTACCTTGCCATTGATATTAAAATGAGAGGAGAGAACAAGTACCAACATAATTGTCATACAAACAAATATCCATATTATACTTCACTTATTTTTATTCACTATATCAGATCTATCCTAATATGTAGTTGCTACCACCTTGGTACCTAGTATACTTCTTATATCACTCTGTTCCCATGTTTTTCCAACATGTATCCCAATCCAATCATCCCTCCTACTTCAATGATTGTCCTAGCTTTCATTACAAAGCAGCTTATATTTTTCTCCTCTTTCATCTCCATCCAATATCTCTCTGTTCTTGCAAATTCTCCTGATGACATATATCCCGAACACAACTGCAGGACTAGGCATTTATCCTTTGAAGCTAATCTTTACAGTTCATAAATACCTTTGTTACATTTTTTCTGCCAATGTCAAGTCAATTGAACATCTTCTCAATTAATCTGGAAATAAATAAAAGGCAGGTTATAATCTGGATTCGAATTCGAATGGATCCATTCATCAAGCAGGCCTGTTACATGAATGCTCTCTCTACCACAATTGCAGCATAAGTCATCCTCCCCTTCTGAAATCAATGTCAGTCTCTAACCAGGAAGTAAATATTCCACTTTAACCTCCTATTAATGGTCCTTTAAACTGTTATGTATGTCTGCTAATTCATTTTGTATGTCACTTGTTTTGTAACTGTGGTGCCACTTGAGTGGTGTGGCAGAAGAGGGGGCTCACCGCTCTCTCGGATTGTGGCTATGGAGGACGTCGGACGTGCCTCGGGCACTGTCTCTCACAAGATTAAATCGGTTTGTTTTTTTTAATAAGTGTTGTTATTACATAACATAAACCACATTTTCCATGAGTGAAACCAATTGTCTTTTAGGTAATTGACACTTCACCATGCCGTCTTCTTTTCAAAATGTATACTAAAGCAGAGTTCATTTAATCCTCTAGATACACAGATCTAGATCCAGATACACAGATCTTAGCCATCCATTTTTGCCTACTCGCACATAATTTTGATAGTGCATTACCAAGTACCAATGCTTAACTCACCTCCACTACAAATCATATTTCCTCTATCTCACTTTTACTCTTGGATCATAGCTACACTTTTTTCTTTTACCACTATCACAAGTGTAGGCCTGTTACCACACTCTTATGGATTATTATGTAGGTAATATAAGTTTTCCAGCATCCATTTTGTATAAGTATTAATAGTATAACAATATAAGTATCTCTAGTAACACTATTAGCTGAATTTTCTACATCTCTCTCAGGAGATGATATTAATTGTGACTACAATTTGGTTGATAAGGAAAGTCAGAGCCTGAGAATCTATTTGAACAGCATAGGAGTGTGCATGAACTATCAGATAGCTTTTGAAAATGGAGGGATTATATTTTAAAATAAAGGAAATCATGAAATAGACTTTAGAGACTGAAGAATGATGCTTCAGCTCTTGAACTTCCAAGTTACAGCAAACAACAGATGAACAAAATATAGACTATGCATATCAACTAATCCATATTTCTCGAGCATATGAAACTATGAGGTGATTAAGGAAGCAGCAAAAAAAAAGATCCAAAGAATTTAAGGTGAGCTAGGAAGAAATTAAAATAACCTGTTTGGCATATGACATCATACAGGTATAGAATTAAGACCCATACTCCGCAAGGAGGGTAATGGAACAAGCAAATACTTGAAGAACATACCCACAATCAAAGTCAACAGTAACAAAATCAATACTCTGGCATGCAGTAGAAAAAATCCCATCTAGGAAGTCATATCACAGGGAGTGTAAGAAACCTGAAGGACATCAACAGCTGAATATCATCCATTCATGATAAAAATATCATTACTGTGCTATATGATGTGGCAGGACACAAGGAGATAGATATCGACTCAGTAATTGCAGCAGTATGCTGAATAACTTACAGGATCAACACGAATTTGATTCTAGGAATAGATTTTGGTGTTGTATTACAGCTTTTTCATGAACAGGCCAACACAACTTGACACTTCTCTTGAAGAAGAAATTTTAGGTTCCTTCTAACATTTCATGAATTTTCATAAGATATAAATATGTATGTACTAGGATTGGGTAACCTGCTGTCTCCCAAAAAAGCTCTGGTTTCTCAATAAGAACTTCAACATGAGAAATTTCAGTAAAGTTCACATGAAATTACCATTAGCAAGAGGACATCATGCCTATCATTATTAGTGGCTTTATATGGTATTTTATGACAAAAATACATTAGCATGTGTTGCCAATTTCCAAAGCAAGTATGTATCTGCTTTCATCTTACAGCATGCAGTTAATCCTCACATGCATTAAAAGTAATAATTTGACAAAGTAAAGTGAATATAATGATTATAATAATTTCATTGATGCTTTTGTTATGAAATTTATTCATTTACAAGGGATATTTAGAAAAATAGACATTTAACTAACTTCAGGTTCTGATTCATCAAATAATGGTTAGGTTTTAGTATATTTTAGTTAAGATACTTAAATGTTACAAAAAATAGGTGTTTGTGTTTTAACAATATTGCCAATGTTAGCTGGATCAAGTTTCCTAGTTGACATGGAGAAAGGTACCTACTCTCACAGTGATGCCAGGAACAATATTGGAAAAAAAATAGATCTTGCCCAATAGGTTTTAACGATTGGTTAGGCTTCCTTTTATAATAAGGTCCATGGATTGCATACATTTTACAACTATGATACTCCGGCAAGAAGAGGCAATATTCATGAACAAGAAGGGTTGTCACAATGAAGTCACAAATGTACATTTTATGCTTTATTATATTGTTCAGTTATAAATAGATAAGCTGAAACAGCTGATGAGCTCCTAACTTAGATTTGGATGACAAAATGAGAAGGTATTATCAACACAAAAATTGACGGGCTTAATTCATTAGGAATTGGTTTGAAACCATATACGTAGGAAATACACGAAGGCTGTAAAAATTCACCTGCTGAGTATATGCAGATATGATGTATCAGCAATACTGTCATAGGTAGTTCTCCAGCTTCAGCCATATTTTCATCAGGGATTTTCGGCATACTTAATATTCATGATAAAGGAAGACAAAATGATCAATTTCAACACTATTTTATGAACTAACCCAGATTTTGGCAAGAAATACTGAAATTTTATGGCATTTCATGCTGTACCCTGGGTCAGTGTGAAAATTGACAATTGCACCTTCATTTACCACAAGGGAGATTTAGGTTAGCCTTGGCTTTCAACCTCATCGCCTAACACACCAGGATTCCAAGGGCATCAATTCACTTACTTGCTGTCATGAATTAAGCAGAGGAAATTTGAGGAAATGAAGACGGGTGGACAAGGGCTGAAGGATGGAGCTATGCTGTTCACTTGAAATGCACGTTTCAAATGCTCTTTTGCATTTGAAAATGGATTAAGGTCATTTTTCATTTGTTCTTATGCGTACATACAAAAAGTGCATAAATATTGGTTAGCTTTCATTTCTTTGCAGAATTGAACACCCAATCTTCCATAACATCCACTGATGAAATAGGAGAAAACCAGGTTTGGCTGGGAAGTGCCAGAGGATGATAATATGTGCCATAAAGAAATTACGGAGTTAAATTATCATTATGATGAGATTGAAATGGATATGATCACTGTCGTGCCATAGGGTGGCTTTTTTCAAGATATCACGTGATATTCAAGACCAGAGTTATGCTTTTTGAATGAGGAGTACAAAAATTCACGTTCAAGAATTTTGAGCATTAACAGTTTTGCATATGATAATAATTTCCCCGTGATAACAGAGCAAGCCATCACATGAATCTCTATTTGTAGGTCATAAATAAATTTTGAAAGCTATGGACCAGATGATGCTATCTTTTCCAGTACCCAGACTAGGGCCTTCTCATTGACATAGAAATTGGTTCTCAGTAATCTAGACCTAGATCCAATAAAAATTGAGAACAATCTATGCTTTCACTTTTGTTGCTGAGATGTCTTTTTATCAGATGTTGGACTATACAGCCAAAAAAGGAAGCGGCTTTTATTTCACAATGAATAGGTTAGAAACATCTTTGGACAGAAATATATCTCACTTAATTCAGTATTTTCCAAAGATATTGTGTATAATTCGAACATATCGAAATGAAAACAAATTTTTGCAATTTACCAAAAATTAAAAACATACTGGCCGGTATAGGTCTCCCATCCCTTAACCCCCCTTCTCTCCTACCCGTACCCACTCCTTACATCCCCAAATTTTGTACATATGTAAGTGGGCCCTTGATGTTATTTTCGCCCGATGATGCTGCAGTGTCCATGAAACCCGGGCCAAATTGAAGTTTATTTTTAATTTGTAGTAAATTGCAAATTTTGTTTTCATTTCAATAAATCTCTCTAGCCTGGATATTTGACGATTTATTAACAGAGAGCATTTAATGATCACAGACTGGAGGAATGTAGAGAAACAAGCCCCAAAAAGGTAGGGTGGGGATCCGTAAGATACACAAGATTGCTTCAATATTTGTAAATAATTGGTTTCCCAGATCCAAGCTTGAGATTTCACTAATCTGCATTGATGGGAAAGGAGTATCAATATCAATACAAGGGACCTATGCATCAAAAAAGATGAAGCGCACATACTTCTGCAGTTCCCTTCTCGTGGTTCAACACCTCCAATGAAACAGGCTGTTCTGGCATTCACACAAGTCAGGGAAAACATTTGTTTACATCTACTGAAATATCCTTCACCATCCAGAGACCTTGAACCTACCTCATTATTAACAACTCCGAAATGGAATTATACACTCCATAATTTTTAACGCTTGAACCACAAATCCTGAAATGCAAAATATTTATCAAATTTATTGCCATTCCTACATTTTACTGCCTCTATCACAGTTAACTGTCATGTGGTATAATAATTACGATAAAAATTACTAAAACAATGGAATGTTTATTAACAATGTTCAATGAGTCATTTACTGGGTTGTATAAAAGACACTGTTTATAATATAAACGTTTTCTTATTCAAACTTAGATCTTCACATATACACAGTACAAAAAACGATCACCAATTCTCTGATTGGATCTCAGAAACATCAATATAATCGTACTGTACAAATACTTAAAATGCTGACAGCATTCAAATGGAGTCGAATACCCCCAACCACACATTTAGGATTAAAATGACAATATACAACACAATCTAGAACCAGTTCACAGAGCTTAATAAATTACAAGCCCTTGCTTCTAGGATATTTCCTTAAAGCAAGGTTCTTCACAGTAGGACGTCTTCTAAAAATGCAGAACACCCACAGCCCTTACTCCACAAACAGAAGGAAAATTTAGATCATGTAAAAAGAATGAAAACAGTCTCACTCTTTCTCTGGTACAAAAAAAAATACTGCTGACTGAATAACTCCAATTACCTTACTAATACGTTTCAAAGAAATGCTGATGCAAGTGTACCCCCTCAGAGAAGAGCAATTTCTCCTTTTCATGTGTGATGCACACCATGGCCAGGTTGGGCAAAAAACAAAATCAGCTTGCAAGCAACTTGGGTTGGGAGTGACACATGACTTGGTGTTTGGGATTTAAGTATTAGGGATTCCTTGGTACCCCTAATGCAACCCCTTGCCCTCCAAAGACACTAAAACAAATACAGCACAAATATCCATTGGCATTATTAATAAGGGCTCCAGAGGTATGATTGAGCTGGTACAACTACTATGTACCAATGTGATACATTTTCTCCTACGTCGTTGTAATATTCCTTTAGAGAAAGAGCTTGATTAACTGAGATCACAGAAAATTTCACTGCTCAAAAGTCAGAACCAAACTGGCAGTTTTAATACTAATCATGCACCAAGGAACTTCCTAAAATAATTGGTTCCATGTGCCTTTGGTTGAAACAAGAACTGTTTTTAAAGTCATACAATAGCTGTTTCAAGTAACCAAATAAAACAATTGTATATACAATAAAATGCAGGACTAACAGGAAACAGTGAAACTTGAATCACTTCCAGCCCTACATAAACACGAAGACCTCTTCAAATTCTCTAATTGGCACATACTTAAATAGCACAGTTGGTTTGTATCAAGGAAACCTTGAAGTATGAACAAAAAAGGTTTTATTTATGTGCATAAGATTTCTCTCATAAAAAGAGAGAAAAATTGCATTATGTGATACAATGAGAATTGTCAATATATGCAGTAACATATTGCTATCTCTCCTCTTGTCTGCTGGACAATTCGGTCTTAGTGAGGCAATATGAAAAACTGATAAAATGCTCCCTTGGCTGTACCACTAAATTAAATCATGGCACCAATCTGTCCATACACATACGTGCCACTAAAAAAATTGCACTCTGAGCTCTTAGAGCCGTAACAAGTCAGCATTTGAGATCATTAGCTTCATCCACACAACAGCATACTGAGTACCAAAATATAAAAAAGAAGATGCCACACACATTTTCACAGGTGGTCATAGTAGCAAAAAACAACTGCTCACAACACTCTAGAGTCTGTTGTTTAAATCACTAGGCATAAACATCGTTGAAGGCCAGAGATGGGATGTTCAGACATGTTATCCCTCACTCCACCAAAGCCCAAGTAATATAAATTGTTAAATATTTGGGGGCACAACCATTAAGACTGCATTCTCTTTAGGATCAAAATGCAGTATTAAGCCACAACCACTCCCATCAATTATACTTCACTAAAAAATACACTGTCACGCCGCACAATCATCCATTGCGTACCATGCATACAAGCACACACACACACACACACACAGAAGAATTCCAAGAGAGTTTAATCTGCTGCCACATGAACGATTTGATTCATCCAACTTATGGGTTAAGTCTTATATGGTGCTGACCAGTTTGGACAGCTGAATAACAATAAGAGCAATGAGATTACGAAGAATGGGAGATGATTGTCATGGCGACAGCAATGAAGTCACCACACCTAGTATTGCACCTCGCTGCTAGTGATCAACTGAGGAATGCAATGCAGCAACAAATTGTATCACTAAAGGGAATCGTTAAGTCACGTGTCTGGCTTCTCCTCCTTTATGGTGGCCTGGCCGGCTGCTACCTCATCACTGCCACCCGCCGCACTAGGGGTGGAAGAGGGCCCATCATCAGCCTCCTTGCCCTCACCGCCATTCTTCTCCTCATCAGGTTTAGAGTTCCCTAGCAGCACCGAGAGTGAGTCTTTCACAGCATGGTATATAAAATTTTTGATCTGCAACTTGTCTTCATGGTTGGTGTGAGTGTCAGAAAGCTCACGGAATTCTTGAGTCAGGTGGAAGCAGTGAGAGACGTTTTCTGGAGAAACAAAGTCTTCGGCAACTTTGATGCAACTATGCAAATTGCGCACCTGTGAACACATACAACAGGACATTATAGTTGTAATAACGTAATATAGATGAGTTAAAATAAATGTTGGTTATAAAATATAAGGACAGTACAGCTGCGATTAATTTGGCAACAGAAAAATTCAAGTAATACCACCTCACATTAAAACAGCCAAAACATTTTCCAGATTCACAATGAGCCTCTATCTGAAATCTAGACTAGAATAATTCCAATATTAATGAGAACTAGCATTGCATATCTTCGATATCTCTGAATGCTATCAATCTAGTTATCAAAATCCAATATCTGTCCACTGAAATCTGAATTGAAATACGACATAGAACAAAAAGGATGTTCAGATAGAAATTGACACTGCCTCCAGTAAGTCATTGGGTGCACAGAAGAAAATGGATTAGATAATATAACAGGGAATTGGTGAAAATAGGAACATTTTAAGGTATCTCAATTTAATGAAATGAAGGTTTTAGAATCATGACAATGGCTTGACACAGGGCACCAAATTTTTGGAACTAGTTGATTATCAAGCAACTTATTGCTTCCTTGAGAAACAAGTCCCACACAATATTTATAAATACACAAAGTGAACTGATTAAAAATTTACTTGGAAAAAAATGCATTTGTATCTTAATCAACATCCACCAACTACAATAATACATAAAAAATTTTTGTCACATATGCTGATACTTAAATAAAATAAATCGTTCTAACCTGATGAGGAGCCCCTGCTGGAATGAATACAGCATCTCCAAGGCACTGCACCAACGCAAAGCCTTCCACGCCATATTCAGCATACAGCCTCTCTCTTAATTTCCCATCAAGATACCAACTCTGGTCGTGGATTGGATCATGATGAGGTTCTAACCGAGCACCCTGCTCTATCGCAACTTTATTTAACAAGTCTCGAATTCTGTCTGCATCACGGGCAGCATATATATGCCACAAGGCACCAGGAACCATTCCCTTTTCCTTGACTCTGCGGCGCGTGAGTATATCACAACCAGCCTCTTCTATTGCACGAAGGGCTTCTAGAAAAAAATACATTCAGAATAGGTGAAACATTTTTCTTTGAATCATTTTGGATTGCACTTCATTTCAATCAAAGGTCTCAAAGTCTTTTTTAAAATATAAATTATGCCAAGTGTGGAAGAAATTTATCTCCATAATTTGCAAAAACATAACTGACACCACTTCAAGGTAAACAAACATACCTTTGTGTTGGTCCTCGACATCAGTAGCATCTTGAGGTATGCCCACGTAAACCATAACATTGACAGCATCTGATACATCAAGATGTAGATTTGTTGTTCCCTTGCTTGGATGTGTAGTTGAACCATAGGCATTGTACATCTTAGGCCCCAAGTCTGGACGGACAAAGCACTCTGGCAAACGAGATGCAATGTTTAACCGTCCATTTCTGTGAGTGTACTCTGTTAGAGGCAAGGCTTTCATGAGGTCAGCAAACCTGCAACACAAATGAACCAAAAATGAAATTTACACACTTTCAGTTTCAGAGGTAGCTTCATCATTGTGTGATTAGAAGACAGTATAATTTATGTAAACTCCAATAAAATCAACAGGCAAAATCTAAAATGTGCTATTCCAGGTCAAAATACAGACATGAAATTGTACAAAGGACATTCCAGACATTTTAACTTCAATTTGGTCTAGGCCCATCACTGAAAACAATTCATACCATCCAAGAAATGTTTCATGGTTTGACATTGCAGCAAACCTCACTGATTCAATGGTAAATTTATGGGTTTACATGTAACTTAGACTACATAATTGAATGAGCCAATGACCTTCGCTATGGCCTTCTTGAAAGCTTTGAACATGAGTGTCCATACATAGGAGAACAGGATGACTGATGATCACAGATGCTTTACAAGGAACTCCTGACTACTCTTAGCCAAATATCCTGCAAAAGCTCTTATTCAAGTATTTACACTATAAACATACTGAGAATGATCTATAATCAAATCCCCCTGAATACCTATGTGATGCCAAGGCCAAATAAGGCACTATGGCCGGGTTAAATATATCCATGGCATTTGACCACTGTGCATATACAATTTCAGTCAAAGCTCACGTACTACCCAATTTACCAAATTAATTAACTGTTGATAACCATGAAATAACCTTAAATATCCACATAAATGCCAATCCAAGTTCACCTGCTATTGTGAGACTGACTTAAATAGACAAAAGCAAAAAATAAAAAAGTACTTCAACATTGAAAGCTTACCTTGCAGGCAATGTTTCTGCAAAGTCCTCACCAGGTGGCCAATCTTTAAGTTTCAAGAGCATCGGCTGCCCTTTTTCATCCCTAAGGCGCCGTGACACAACCTCAAACCCTTCCCAAAACCGTCGCATTGGTTGATTTGGCACAATGTTCCCAGTAGAACAGTTGATAAGGTCATTTTTGTCATCACCAAAGTCTCTGGCAAAGGAGTCTGGGTGCCACAATGTTGCATCCAAATTCTTCGTCACGTCACTAACAATAACAGGTTGGCCTCTTTTCCACTGATCCTGGAGTGGAACACAATTTTCACAAATCAAATGCTAGATTAAATCACAAATACCCAAATAATTGCCCCAGATACTTAAAAAAGAGCAACTGACTATACTATGTAAGTGAATTAACACAGACAATCATATACTAAGTAAAATAAGCTAAAAAAAACATGCTTGCTAGAAGATCAGCGATCCATTTAATCATTCAAATGAAGTTAGATAGACTCCAATCACAAGACCTTCTTCATTAATACTTACTTGAAATATCCGATAATTGTTGCGGTTGTTTGGATCATGAAGGTGCAGAAGCTTGCCATCACAGAGCCATGAGTGAGGCACATCAGGGTACAGGGCCATGCTCTCTGTTAGCGTCATTATTCGGATGGGAAGAGGCTCTCTACTCTGGAGTGAAAAACGCCGAATGAAATGCTTCAGTTGAATTGGTGCTGCTGCCTCCTCACCACTACCATTACCCTCTCCCTTGGCATTAGCATCACCAACTCTCTCGCCAGCTACATCTCGAATGGCAGATGAAATTACTTGGTCCAGGGTGTCCATTGTATCTATGCTATCAGCCACATCCATGCGTGACTTCTTGCTTGCCGGTACAGATGGGGTAGAAGGCCGAGATCTAACTTTCTGTGGTGATGGAGATGGTTGAGCAGGAGATGCAGGGCCACTGCTACCACCAGTTGCATTTGATGGCCTAATTAATAATTCCCTTAGTGTAGAATAGTTCTCTTTATCTTCTTCTGAATCACTACTACTGACTGATCCTGATCCCTATGTAGAGAACAAAAATTATGATTAGAGGAATTAATGAAAAAGGATTTCATGGAATAATTAATAACCTTGAAAAAAATCAAACTTAAATACTTGCAAAAATACAAAATAAAAGATGTATGGTGTGATTCACTGATCAACAGATATCAAGAGCACAACAGCTTCTTGTCATTTACAATCTTCCATTTACCTAACAGAGACTCTTCAGCAACCTAATTCAGTTTTAGGTTGCATGTGATGATTGGTCTTTTCATTTCAAAAGTAGAAAGTAGTAGGGATCAGTTAACCCTTAATTTTTACACGAATCCAAATAAGCCATTAGCAAAAAAATCTCACTGCCATAATTATCATTTTCGGACAACAATACCACAAACCAACTTCAATACTCTCAATGTGGATGGCATAGCCTTTTTAGGTATTGTACCCTTTTAACTGCAAACCAGGTACTATATTAAAATTTGGCACTGGCCACACCACGACAATGCCATGTTCCATGTTCAGTAATCCATGGCTGAATCACATCAAATGCATACTGATTACCAATGTTGGTGAAGGAGCAACACAAAGCATTCATTCCAAAACTAACCTCACTCTGCTTTTTGTCTTCATTAGAAAGGGCAACATCAGCTAACCAATTAAGAGGAGAGTTCTTGCTTTCATCATCCCCTACCTCACTTCCCTTGGCACCATTCTTCCTCAGGTTGCTCTTCTCTTCCTCTGCACCATCGCTCTTCTCAGATTTCACTACTCCATTTAGGTTTTCACACTTAATCAGATTTTTCAGCAAGTCCTTTAAGTAAAAACCAAGCATTATATGACCTAATCTCTTCAGTCCATGTCATGAACCGCTAGAACAACTTAATCCTGGGTGATGCAAAAAGACAAGATAAAAATGTCCTAATAAGAGTAAAGTGCTTCTTACCTTGGCAATGCCATTAGCTCCTTTCTGCTCTTTGTTCGAAATGCAATGGCAAAACTGTGAAATACCCCACTGCTGTCTAACAGAGTGGACTTGTGCACCCAGATTTAGCAGGGCATCATCAGCAATAATCTGAGTGAGCATTAATTTCTCTTGTTCATGAGGTTGTCGGTTGGTGCATAGGAGCCATGAGAAATCATCACGGTCCTTACCAGCCTCTTCCCAAATTTTTATAGTTCCATTCTTACGCCCCTGAAGGGAATCAAACATTGTTCTTAAGCATCAACATACTTTCCTCACAAGAGCAGGCAATGCACTGATAAAAGAACAGACGAAGTACTTACCTTGTAGCAATCAATGCACACCACAAATCCACATTTTCCACATGCCCAATGATAATTGAAAAGGGTAGTCTCACATACATCACATATTTCCCTTACTCCTTGAACAACTCTCTTCCAGGCAATGGTCTTGTCTGAAGTGTAAAAAGAGAATAGCATCAAACATCTAGGCCATACTACCACTAATAAAATGATGAAATTAACATTACACTGTCACATCAGCCGGTTAAAAAGCTTCAAGCATCACACCATATCAGGGATTTTATTGTCATCACGTGCCAGGCAAAAACCATTCAAAAACAAACCATTAAGTTGAAACATGTACATTAAGTTAGTCCATGCACACAGAAAACTAGACACACTAGATGGATAGACCCACAAGGAGTAATGTGAAATTCCTCATTTTCAAAGCAACTGTTTGTAAACTATAAAGGTTATTTTTGACGGATTACTGCTGCTCTGCTTACACTTTCCGATGCTGCTTTTCCATACTGTTTCCTTTGCCAACTTGGTAATCCTCGGCACTTCCATCAAACAAACAAGTTTGCTATCAGCATCCCATCAACTACTAATATTACTACCTGTGTACCATCAGTTAACACAATCTCTGCTAAAACACAATTGCTCTCAAAGATGTCTTTCACTTTGCATGACCAAATTTCTCACTTTAACACAACTGCATGTGGCCTTAATGTGTTTTTCTTTCTTTAGCATACTGACAAATTCATTGAGCCTTAAAAATCAAACCAACTTTGTCTCGCCTTGATTGAGTGAGAATTGACTCCTCAATCTGCATTGGGTAAAGGGTATAGACAGTAGTACTGATCAAATTCAAATGTCCTTATTCTGTGAAACAATCCATTACATTATAAAACCAAACTTGTTTTATTCACCTTCATTGAGCCCCAAACATGGCATCAATCATAAACAAACCAGTCAGGTATCAATAGAAGCTGTGAAATATTACTATTCTTTTTTAGCCTTTTTCTATTAGTCTTTTCAATCTCACAAGGAACCAATTCCACGAAGTACACCCAGAAGCAGTTCACATTATAAGCTGCTATTCAGAATTCAATTCTTACTCTTCAATTTACAACTACACAATTCAATGCTTACAAATTGCATGGATGTATTTACTTGGTTTTTATAATTCCACATGTTTCGACGGTTTTGCAGGTTGCAACTACAAATTAATGTATTTCATTCGTGGATCAAAAATCTCATTCAATCAGCAAACATTCTACTCCCTTTGCTCACAGATTACTAGTTGGACCACTGTAGTCCAGCATCCTACAACCCAACAACTCTACTGTCTGGAACATTTTGAGCACGTTTTAAGCTCAAGAATTACTCAAATGTGAGATTAAATTCATGATACTTATTCCCCCTGCAAAGTTAATAAGTGACCCCTGAGAGTATTTTGAATTTGGTACCGACATCATCCAAGACAATCTGGTTAAAAAAACTGTTATTTACTCCCCAAGTTCATTCTGGCTTTTCCTTCAAATAATTCTGTAGTTTTTTTTAATGGAATAGCAGTAAATATGAAGAGTAATCTGACAAGTTTAGGTATTAAGCATTTCTACTGGCTTTCATCATCAGAGACTTTCTATTGATCATCAGATACTGTATGATCTATGAGCAGTCGATTTCTGCAGTATGACACGTCAGGACCCAAGGCTTCAAGACTAAAGAGGTTCAACTGTATTTCTATCCTCTGCTACCCTGTGTGCCTCAATGTCCCTATGATTCTCATGTCACAATATAAATACCATCATTAACCTCAGTGAGTAACTACAGAATGAAAATGGCTAAAAAAAATTTAGACATGAGATACCAGCTGAACTATGCTCATGGCAAAAATATTTCTGCCCAAAAAAGTTTTCCTATCACTTCCAGTACAACAAATGTGATACTTGATCTCAAACAAATTTAAAAAACATCTTCAGAAACAATTCTGGAGCACAGCTACATATTTCATTATAATCAAGTCATACATAGACTTGACATGCTCAGAAAAGATCAACTACAATTAAAACTAAAATGACATTCTGCAATAAAACCTAGCACAAAAAACTGAAACATTCCAAGAAGTTTCAGGATTTTCAAGCATGTAATGGGTTAAGGTAAATATACTGAAAGATGTGCAAGTTACAGTAATTTCAAAATAATATGTTGCTGAGAAAAATAAAATGCAGATAAAATTTAACTTTTTAACACTTTCATGGATGTTAATAATTGAAAGACCACTGTCAAGATGCATCCCACTCTGGTTGCAACTCTGGTTACTTCAAATCCTAACAAAATGACCTCATTTCTGCATATATTAGTGTGCATGGCATTCCAAAGTCAGATTTCAAGTTACATCATAGTTGAGGCATTCTCTTAATGCTTTCTTATCACTGAGAAAATAAAATATACAAACCCTCAGACATGTGTAAAGAAATTGCATCTTTTTCTTGCTCCACAAGGTCACAAAATTGGTCTCCAACCTGAGTGAGAAGAAACTTAGACATTTCTACATCCAGGTCTGCAGGAGGATTATCACTCTGAGGCAGCCACAACTTCAGATCATCCTGGAAAAACAATGGAGATTATTCCTCTAAAAATCAGTAACAGGGTATGGCAAATTAGAACAAAGACATGAAGCATCTTGAATCCAATTATGACACTGACCTCTGATGCATCTCCATGAGGATCGGAGAAGCCTGCCATTGCCAACTGCCCATTCTTGGTATACCTTAAGCGGCGGAAGGCAAAAAACCGGCAGAAAATGTTAGGCATATTACGGCTGCGCTGATTTGGTGTCCATCGACACTCACGGCACTTGGCAAGTTTGGGAGCAACCTCAAAGCAAGACCCATCTTGAAGAAAACTCTCCCCAGTCTTCTTTAACTGGGAAATAGGTGGTTTGCGACACGGATCATGCCTTGGGGGATCTCCTCCCCCACTACCATCCCCTGAAGTACCCCCACCACGGCCCTTCCTAGCACCCCCAGCACGCGCATTCGATGCAACACCACGCAAGGAATCGGCTGAGTTTGACACCTGTCCGGAGGAGGTCATTGGACGTGAAGAGTTGCAATCATTAGCTGTAGGAGCACACTGTGACTGTGTCGAAGATGAGCCACCTCCAACACCCCCACCAGACTGCCTTGCCCTTTCTTCCCTAGCCTTTGGCCGGCGTCCACGCCTTCTTGGCTCCTTCCCCTCCGAGCCACGGCCTGCCGCACCCCCACTCCCAGTCCCACTCCCACCACCTCCCCCACTGCCTCCACGCCCACCTCGCCCTTGCCCAGTGCTCCCCCCACTGTCGGATTCCTTATCACTTCCACTCTCCTTCTCACTCTCACTCTGACTGTCCCCATCGCCGCCACCTGCCCTTCTTTTCGTCGGTGTTTCATCACTTGCTTTGCCACTCCGCACAGCCCCCTTCTTTCTTTTCTTCGACTTCCACACCTTCCGTTTTGTGGGCGACTTGCAGTCTGCATCGGAGCTGGATGAGTCCTCGAGCATCTCAGTCGAGTCCATGGAACCAGTGTGACCATTGGGTGTCACCGTGGACGATGATTCTCTTCCACCCCTCTTTCCAGACCCCTTCCCACTCCCTCCCCCCTGAGTCTCAGAGCCCGGCCTCCCTTTCGAAGACTGCTTGGCATGGGGTGGAGACAGAGGCTGGCCACGGCGAGCAGATGTATCACTGGAAGTGGATGATGTTGCAGCACTTGACTGGGAAGTAGGTGGGGAGACAGGAAATGCAACCCCTCCATTCCGACTAACCACAGAACCTTCAGCCCCATCCTCGCCTGAGTGCCTCTGAAGCCATGCCTTTTTGAGCTTATGCACAGGATAACTGGGACCAACAGAAGTCGGTGCCACAGACCTAGAGGGACCTGGGCTGTTAGACTTCTCAGATTCTGTGCCTCCAACCGATGGTGGTCGTACTGATTGTGAGTTAGGTGATGATGGTGGAACAGGTGTAGAAGATGCTCCTGACGAGTTGGAAGTCAGAACATTTCGACTTGCGGGTGAAGATGGTTCAGATGGTCTAGGAATACTAGGGCTGACTGAGTCCTCTTGAGGCGCATTCACCCTTGGAATAGTTCCCACAGTCTTACGACAAGAAGAGACAACACTGGATGGAGGTATGGCTGGAACTTCCGGAGGAATGGCACCTAATGAAGTATTAACCACCGTAGTGATGGATGCAGCAGCACTAGCCACCAAAGGGCCTGGTTCACTCACTCGAGCAAGAACAGCCGGTGGCATGACAGTTGAGGAGATAGGCATTGTGTCAGAGCGCCTCTTCTTGGATGCACTGTTATCCAGAACATTACCCCTATCAGGCACACCCTTTCTCTTGGGAGAGTTAGACTCATCCCGTGATCGATCCGAGACCCCCAAATCTAATGGTTGCGTTTGGAAGTTGCCCCCAGCATGCACTACAGTCGGTGTTTGCTCATGACGTGGGCTGTTTCTATGCACAGCTGGAGGAATGGGAGGAACACTTGGAGGTTGAGTGACCATGCGGCGTGGTACTGTAGTTGGATGAGAAGCAACAGACTGGACCTCAGAAGGCCTAGTGATTGGGGTGGGTCGGTAAGCACGGGGGTCATATGGCCGTGGGTCACTTCCACTGTGGGCTGGAGGAGGTCCAGACACAGAAGCACTCGATGTGTGAGTTGAATGGGGAACCCCTGGGGGATACGGATGTGATTTGGCAGTGAGTGGTAGGGGATATCCAGGAGATGGAGCAACCTCAGCTGGCATAGTCCTTCCACCTGCTGAAGGCCCTCCACTGCCCACCCCAGCAGTTGGCCTGCCATAAATGTGGGGAGGAGCTGGACTGCTCACTTTTGGTTTGTTCCCCAATGTCGATGAGGACGAAGAGGATGAAGTTGCAGATGGCCCACCGACAGAATGTGCAAAATGAGACACGGAACCTGCCTGTGATGCCGGGTGCAAGGATGGAGCACTATAAACCTGGTAAGGATTCGTCACACTGTTGGCCTTGGGAGGACCAGCGAGATTGTAGGAAAGATGGTTTGATGTTGGAGTCGCATAGGGAGATGCCCTCTCCTGAGATGCTAGCGAAGAAGGCTGCCCATGGACACCAGCCTGGGATCCTTTGGCCAGATTCTGAGGCTCTGAGGAAAGATGTGAAACTGAACTCTGGTGATGTGGAGAAGTCTGGTGCTGATGGTGAGATGATGGGTGGTGGTGGTGGTGCACAGCATGATGAGGTGTATGATGGAGCCCAATGGGTGACCTTGTTGGGCTTCTCTGGTGGTATTCGTATGCAGATGATTGTGGACCCACTGACTTCCCATGTAGATGAGATTGCTGAGGCTGGTGATGGGAGTGAGGAATCTTGGACATTTGTTGCTGCTTACCGTCATTTTTCACAATGACAGAATTCTTGGACAAGTCACTGGTTAGTGGTGGAGGATTAGGAAGCTCCCTTGGAATCCCCATGGTTATCGAGTGGGGGTGATGGTGGGGGTGGGCTGACGATGAGGACAACTGCTGTGATGACACCATCAACTGAGAGGCAGTTGTGGCAGCTGGGCTTTTAGTGTCCACTTTCACTTTCTCTGGCGAGAGAAATGCAGGGGGCTGGTATGATTGATAACCAAACAAATTAAAGTTTGGTTCAACTTTTGGAAGGGGAGAATGTCCAGAACCTGGCCCACCTGAAATGTTTTTCTCTGATGTCTTTTCAACTATCCTTGAATGAGCTGGTGGTGGAGGGTATTCCAACTTTCCAGAACTACCAGGAGGCAGGTGTTGAGCCTTCAAAGGAAGAGAAATGAAATGTACAAACCATAAAACAAAAATCACGGTGGACTAGTGTGATGAATAATTGGCATCTCAACCAATAAAACACAATCAAACATGACCAAAATTACACGGCTCATACTTCACCATTGAAGAAATAAAAGAATTCCAGCTCTTTTATAAGAATTATTGAGTCATTCCATGGTTACACAATATGATAACTATGTTTAATTGTTGCTAACTGATAACTTCAATAATCCCCAAATGAAACAAATTCTCTAAACTAATCACATCCTTTACCAATTAAACAAAAATGTTAACAATAACTGCACATAAATATGTACATATCTTTAATAAAAGGTCATATATCAACCTACCCATACTATTTAAAAAAAAAAAAGGGATTAGTGAATTATAGTCCATTTCAGATAACTTGGCACGAGGAAAGGTGGAGCGAGCCATAGAGAATTCACATTCTCGTCAGCCCCCACCAACTATTGTGTGAGAGGGGAAAATTATAAGGAATTGGCGAGGTGGGGCAGGTACAAATGCCTAGAAGGCAATGTCATATGCATCTCAATGCATGGGTTAGAACAAGGGTTTACGCAAGCATTCCGCACATAGCTCTGCAGGAAGAAATAGTAGTAGCAGCATTATATCTATGTACACAAGGACATTGGCCAAAAGCTAGAGAAGACTGAGCTCGCAGGAGCAGGAATTTCCTCTCCTGCCTATTGGTTCACCTCAAACCCACATGATCGGCTTCCAGCTTCCCCACCTAACCACACAGCAACTCATTTGAATTGGACTATAATGCAAAATACTTAGACAACAAACAATGATTTCTCCAAAAATTTCTTAGGGGTAATTGTACTACCTTGTTTAAGTCTGGTGGAAACAAAACAATTAAGCATCTAAAACCATGTCAAATGCATTTCACAACAGGTTTCTAATTTTCAAACTACGAAATACATAATATGCTTATGCACTCTGTCAATGAGAATAGAAGCATCTATAATCATACAATTAAGTAGAATGACTACCCTCCAAAGTAAGGAGAGAGCATATTCCTCTGAAGAAAAAAACAATGCAAATATGCATACAAATACCTAAATAATACAGATGGTACATTACAAAAATCGCAAAAACTTAAGCAATAGCTTTGGTGTAGATACACATACATTAGTTTATAGGCTCAAAGAGACGAATGCTTCTTTCCACTCTGTTAAGGTAAAAATATGCTACTGGGCAAATACCACTGAAAAACAATTGCATTTTAAAAACAAAATGTACAATCGAAAATTAAGAGAAAATGTCCATATTTTCAGTTATAAGCAGTGGTTTGATGAATAATAAGCATTTCAGAAAAAATAGCAAATTATGATATCATACAAGACATTAAGCATAAATAACAGCACATCGTTTGAATTAAATTAGCCAAACTTAGCACATGATGGCACCACAAATAAACTGGAATTACATTAGCCTTTATTTGACTTGCAAAAATCCTAAGACGTCCAAATTAACCACTTCAGCATAACACACAAAACAAGTACTAAATTGAAATTCATTCTGGTTTGTGAGTGCTGATCTCACCAGCTATGGCCACCAGTCAGAATCACCCATTGCAACGAGTTGAACATTTTCTGAGCTTTCACTCTCACCATTACTTCAGTTAACGTATTTAACTTACAGCAATAGTTGCATAGTAGACTCTATCTCGGTCCCTAGCTGCTAGAAGCCGTTGTTCATGCTCAGCTCTCTTGCGTTCTGTCTCTTCAGCGGCTACACTGGCTGCAGTTCGAGGTGGCGGTGGAAGGCTGTTGATAAGGCTCCAGCACATGTTACTGCGCTGCTAATGTAGCCAAGCAGTACAGCAGAGAAAAAAGATAACGAAGGCTGAGTATAAAAATCATAATCTTGTGGAAAAGGAAAGGTTTATAAGCAATATGTGTGGTATGACTATAAGGAAGTAACACGCAAAAATTAATATTTCTTTTACTATAACACTACAATAAACACAGCATTTAAATCTAAACACTGGCAATACTGTCATCATATGCAGTTTCCGTTTAATCTATTACAGTGATAGCACCAAAAAATAGTAAGAGCAACAAAATATGGCACCACCTACCTAGACTCATGAACGTGTAATGATATTGTATGCATCAATTTCAAAATTATTCCATACGAAGGGTTACTGAGCGACAATTTTAAAAATAGCGATGCAGTTCCACGGAAGTGGCGTGCTTAAATATTCATGGCGAAAATATTTACCTTGAGTATGCATGTGGTGAAACACTTTCCATGGCATACCGAAATAATTCACACGGTACACAATCTTGAAAGAAAAATAATAGACACTTAGATGGGGTCCGAAGCAGGTGTCTCGAATGCAACCCTCGATCTTTCCCACGTAAGCAAGAGCTAGCTAAATTTATCCTACGCGGGAATATGGTGATAAGAGTGGCCTTGAACTAACGCCAAGACGACGCTTTCCTCGACTCAGCCAACTTCAGTTCTGGAATTATGGCGGGATGATAAAGCCGACACATAATATTAGGCGTATTCGTTGCTACTGACAATTTTAATTAAATACCAAGAGTCCCCTGTCCACATTACATTCCATGGTCTATCATTGGCCAGTGGCACATACTACTACCAAACACCCCAGTGCCACAACCAACAACACGTCACAACCTTCACGGAAGGGGTAGACAATTGTACAGGGCGCTTTACAGGTTACAATTATCCTCACATGAGCGTTTGTACAAGAAATTATACAAAAAATGTACCGTGTAAAACGGCCTTAATACGCATACATATTAGTCAACAAAGCGAAAGGTATTGCGTGACCCACGCTACGACACGCCTACGAGCACGTGTCATGAATTAAATTTTCTCAGTACCCGATATGAACGCTTTCTTACTTTTTTTTTAACATTTTACCTTGAAGACAAAATTATTTGTGCATCACTAACCAAGTTATATGCAAATATATATCAATCTCACAATTTAAGTTCTAAGTTTTCTTCAATACTTCCAGCCAAATCAAAATAGATTCGTTACCAAATTTGCACAAATTCCGTTGTGTCTTTAAACAATATGTTCCCACAGATGCCGCCTTCAGCCCTTCCCAAAAATTGAAGAACGTGGAAATGGAAAGAAGGGCTATAACGGTATGTACTGTTCCCAATTATCAGCTATACATAGACACTTTCACAGGCCGGCCACATGCTAGTAGTTAGCCCTTCCGAGAACTTCGCTCACCTTCACACGAATCGCTGAGTAAGGTCATGGCGCCGGGCAACACACTCCCGATATTTAACTACATTTATCTTAGTATGAATTTCTACCACAATGCGCTCCCAACTCCAGGTGGCCTGGGGAAGGGACGGCACGTCCGCCGCCATGACCGAAACAGGGTCTGTCACGAACGCACCACAATTCCGAAATGCCGGCAGCGCCGGTACTTGCCCTGGCGCTTTTAGCGTCATTTTAACAAGAATAAATGAAAAACAATAACAGAAATGCTTACCGGAACACCGATATCATGCAACACGGCTTGGGGAATGATGTACATCTTTCATTAAATATCCCGAGAACCACGTAATCTTCCTGAACGTTGAACGAATCGTCCGTAATCTTAATATCTGCACACATCGAACACGTATTCGGAGAGATAACTATGCTGGGCACACACACACCACAGCGCACAGCACATGAGATAGGCCCAATAAACTAGTGATCGCCATACCTTCTGCTGCGCAAGTCGCAGGGACTCCTCGAAGTGCTTGTGAACAGCCTGCTCCGCCGCCCTCTGCTTTTCCATCCTCTCCCTCTCCTGCTGCTCCCTCTCCCTCCTTTCCCTCTCCGCCTTCTCCCTCTCCGCCCGTTCCCTCTCCGCCCTTTCCCGCTCTTTGTGCTGCTTCTCCAACTCCCTTGCCTCCTGTTCCCGCCTCTCCCTGTAAAAATAAAAAGGAACGCTAGATTAGGCGACAAGCTGATACAATTACGTAGTCGCCAGACAAAGAAGCAAGAATAACCAACCTTGTTCCTGAAATATTAAGGGGCAATGGCCTGGCAATTGCTACATACGTAAATAAGCCATGGTTTAAATGATAATGTACGTGTCATTCCGACGCAAAATAAGCATGCGCCCAACATACCGCTATCACTAATGCACGCTCCTTATCCGTGTTATGAGAAAAGCGAACAAATAAAAACATCGCCTCATAAAATGTGGCGATACGAACCAAGATCGACCTGTAAAGTTGTTACACAGATAAAGAAGGGGGTAGAAAGGGGGGGAAGAAGGAGGGTAGAAAGAGAAGAGCATTCACAAATTAGTAGGTAATGGTATCATGCTAATCCGTTCAGATTTCAGGGGGGTTTCCGATAGCGCAGTTTAAGTGTGTACGAGGAACTCCAGGGAAGGTAAGAAAAATTACACAATAATCAAAAAAAAATATATATACACACACATATAGTGACCACCGAAATATCGGAAAACTAACTTTTTTTTCATGGGCGTTTTCAAGTCTGTTTCCGCACTAATAGGCGCTTCAGACCGGGAGGAATGGAATAAGGATAGGGATGGTTATGGGGCCATTATATCCTAACTTTGTTAGTGTCTTTTATTCGTGCTTTTATACTTTTGTCACACCATGATAACATATAAATTGGGAAAGAAAATGACAGCCAGTCTTTAGCAAGGGATTTAGATGCGGTTGATAATTGGTGTTAGCTGGCAGTTAGAATAAAATTTGAATATATGCGCGGTAATGAACTTTTGGAAAAAGAATAGCTTTCCCCGGAATAATTATTACATAAAAGAAAATAAAATATCTAACGTAAAATCTATTAAATACTTAGGCCTCATCATCAATGAAGAAAAGGAGGTGGGCATCAAGGAAATAACTAGTACAGCACACCATTCATTGCCGTAATGTAGCAAACAACTCTTAATTTGTCTGTCAGTAGTGCACATATAAGGTTTTTCACCTTCTGCCACACCCTCAGTGGATCGCAGGGTATTACGTATGTGTAGATAACCAGTACCCTAATCGAGGCCAACAATAAAAAAGCAATTTCCCTTTACATGAGACTCCTTGTTACAGTTTCTGAGCCTCTAGAAAGTGGAAAAAGTGATTTTCCCACAGGCGCATGAATAACTGGCGTTCCATTAAGTCTTTCAGGTGGGGTATTTCCACGCCGATGATTCAGCCCACCTCTGACGAACTGCGTGACCTTTTTCCTCGCACACAGAGAATGGTCGGAATTGGAAGTCACACCTTGGTCATCCAACTGTCAGTGAGATTCAGGCAAACCATTCGTGTTTTCAAAGGATACTAAATATTCCGAAACATCGTAAAAAGAACGAGAGAGCTAATCTAAAGTCCTATGGATGAACAGTTTAATTTCCTGCCACAAAATCTTACTACCTAAGAATTAAATACAACTGAATTCCTCAAGGCTGAAATATTTTCAATCTACACATAGATAATTTTACCTAGTATTTATAACAAAATAAAATCATTTCAAAAATAAAAATCATTGCACCGAAGACGACATATCCGAAAAAAAAGTCTCGGTGTCTGTTCGCCTCCTACTCGGGCAGGTGAATGATCACTACCGAAGTCGAGAACTTGTAATTAGTATTTCTTGCCCAATACCTTGCCACAAAAATCTTTCTAAGAAGCACACAATATGGCAATGTACTTAATTCCTTTCCATATTCTGAAACATACAAAAATCAAAGCCTTAGCCATAACTACGGAGAACCAATACGTTCATCCCATAAATATTACTAATATAATTTTTATGGGATGGATCAAATCCAATTGCAGCATCTTAAATTGTGGATACCTGACGGAATTGTCAAACTTTTTATACTCAACGCAATAAGCGGTCCAGTAAATTCTTCAAACGGCATCACCTCATAATGAACAAAAGAAAAATACCAATCAGACGCACTTCGAGCAAATTATGATATACACTCAATATCGGCATTGCTAGCGCAACTAGATTCGTAATATATACATGCACACAACACCAGGCAGTGGCTAGGCGTATCTGATTACACAACGCCCCGAAAATTAAACTATGGAAATGAAATACACATATTACACGCGGCTGTAATTCAGATAAGTCCTGTAAACACTTATCTGAGCCATAAACGGTGACTAGCATGAGAAATCGATCGTTTAAAAACTTAAGATTAGCCCCAGTAGAGCTGACAATGATTCTAGTCTAAATTATTCTACACCTCTTCAACGATGGGCAAATAAACACATCACAAATGCTCACCATACTTCTTTTTGCACCAACATGTTCCTCAGTGACAAACAACCTTAGTCAGCAACACAATCAACACAACAAATATCCCCGGCGCACAACAAACACATCAACCTCCGGCTTGCTCCATCGCGCGTCCCAAGGACACAAGCACACGAGCGCACTTTTCAACACAGGCCTGGCGTTGAGGAACTTCCAACAAACAAGCAACGGAGCTCTGTGGGGAATCAAATGAAGACACGCACAGCCGTTTTATAATTCCAAAGGTCACAACTCCCACTCTCTTCCACCTTTCCGTAGGCCAAATCCATTACACGGTCCTAGAGAAAAGAAGAGACTTCAGACCATCTAGTCCGCTCCCATCGTGCAGTTTCGAATATTTGAAAAGCGAAGACGAAAACACTGTCCCCTTCCGTCGCGTCCGTCCGAAATTCTGCGTCTGAACCACACACCGGTTTCGGATGGAAAGAAATAATAACGCCTTTTCATCCCTCTTCCTCGAATACCCTCCCTCTCGTCCCCACTCTTGACCCACCTATACCGACCAAACCAACTTCCCCTCCTTTTCCCATCCCTCTACACGCTCACACTTCCGATGACGGCACAGGGTAACCCCCCCTCCCTATGCCTTCATTATTCCACCCACGTTCGAAATGTCGCCTCATAGAACTAAAAGGCCCTCCTCCGAGCGATGGACGTTTCTAGGGGGGAGAGGGGGTAAGGGTTAGAAGGAAGAGAGTAGAGGAAAGAGTGGAGAGGAAGTCTGGTCTTGTGTTTGTCTTGCGTGGAATGGAGGGGAAGATCAAAGAGGGGAAGGGAAAGCGCAAGCTGAATCCGCACACGTCGACAAATGGATCGTTATTCAAGATGGCGACACTACCAGCCAGAACGGTCTGCTGTTCCCCTCGCCCGACTCAGCCACCCTCCCCACCTACCTCACCCTAATCCAGTCACTTCCCCACCACCACACCGAACTCCCCCGCCCCCAAAATCCTCATCGCGCAGCAGACTACTGCCCTTCCTAGCCCAACTCGTCCAAAAAAAAACAATCCCTTACAAACTTGCGCATCACAACCGCCTTCCCCCGACGCTTGCTACACTCGCCACTGCCACAAGAGCGCTGCTGCCAGGCGTGTTCGAGAAAGAAGACATGGGAAAGAAAGATACGAGGGACTCAAACCCCAACTGCCTGCCCTGCGAGACGGGCAGGGCAGAAAGGGAAGTGGTGGAGGTGGGTGGGGTTCAACGCGGCCACGGAAAGAGGAGGCAGTGGAAAGAGGTCAGGCTATAAAGGAGGAAGAGGGATATGGGAGTCCGGGGAAGGGTGTGGGGCGGACGAAACTTAGCAGTTGCGGGCGAGAGAACGGGGAGAGGGACGTGAACGAGTGGGCGCAACGTTGCCAAGTCTACACTGTGAGCATGGGGGACCATTCGGAAGAGTGGCGACGACAGAATTGCACAGCACTCACTTCTTTGTTGTCCCTATGTTTTTTCCGCCTTATTTCCTTGCGGGGCGATATGCATAAATCGCCGCAACGCCTTGATCCCAACCCGCCTAAACATAAAAAGCTGAGCACTCAGAGTATGCTCTTCTTGTAACAGAATGACTCGATTTCTCGCATCTCCACGGGTCGTGAACTAAGGTAAATGCGCGATCAGACGAGAAAACCACGTGATTTCGCTTCGATTATCGGAATAATCCAAGTCGCACATGCTCGCAACACTTCTAAGTATTCGCATTCACAATAAGACAACTCAACTAGAGAGGAACTGGAACCGTCAGCACGAACAGATAACTTGCGCTCCTCGAGAGCTACTAACAGCACATGCTGGCAAGCGCAGAGCATATTCCGGGAAATAAAGACACCACGAGGAAATCTTAGTGGCTAAATTTCAGAGAAACGTTTTAGATCTATAAGTCATGCAGACGGAAGTTCTTACGAGAACATGGAAAATATCAAACGTAAATAACACACGGGTCAATTATAATTGCAGAAGTGTGAATGACAGCAAATAAAAGGATTTTATGCGGTACAAATAATATCAGACAACTTTAAAGTAGCAAATCGTGACGGTCGGACGAAGTTTGAGATCGAAGGCAAATGGCGCAGTTCAAAGCAGCAACAGCTCTTACAAAATACCAAGACCGTTACTCTATTTCCATCCTTATACCCTTCTTCCCAGTTTGAAGCAACTATAAGTGCGGGGACACACCTGAAACCACAGATAATCAGTTCTTCCAAAGGAGTAGTAACTAATAAATTGCGAGAACGGATGCTTACAGTGTCGTACGCTGTACAGTAAGCAACACTACGCAAATCCATCACAGTTTGTGTGTAATGGTAGGGTGCGGGGATTTTTAGAGAGAGGGCTCAAGAGCAAAATTCGTTCGTGGGTGGTTAAAATATGGTAAAACTTTAGACACACTGCTCCGCTCAGTTACTTATGCATGTGAAGACAAGATAGAAAATATTTAATTAATATTTAATGTGGATCAATTGGTACACCGATGACTGCGTACATATCAAACAATGTTAAGCTAACAATGATACAAAGCGAAGGCTGGTTCCCCCAGGGGAGATGCAGGATACTTTTCTTCAGTTCATCCAAAGCGTCCTGCCACTAAACGGGATCCATGAAATACGCGTTAGCCTGCCGAATTAAAATAAGAGCAGCGCAGATTCCTAAGATTATTGATCTAAATATTTACGTATGTACTCCTAACAGGAGATGGCTAAATAATTTGAATGGAAACCAGAATCAAAATGTTGTGGATATACATATTAAACAAGTTAATAAGAAACTGGATCATAAAACGGTACTACACAGCTGAACTCCACCTGCTGAGAAGTAAAAAGTGCCTACCATTAAAAATCACTTACAAGGAGAATCTTCGAAAAAATGTCAACTCATACAATTCACGCAGTATAAGCGCTGATAACAGCGTTCTCTCACAGCAATTTCTTGAATAACGAGCGACGGATCAAAATCGTTGGAAGGTGAACTTCTCCATTCCAATAGATGCATTATTAGGAGGTTTTCTCCCGAAGAATGCATCAGCTCCAGGAATGCACCATGCTCATGCCTCCCGGTAGCATGAAATGAGGCATTTTCCTGCTCGAGCTTGAGGTAGATCTTAGCCTATCTTCCTCTTCGAGGGCAATTATTATTGTCATGGGTATTCCACGGACTAAAGCCATTTTGATGAACCTCGAAGAATTCTCAGCGCTCTGCCAACTCCGAGCGAACATTTCCGCGTGTGACTTCAGCACAGCATATATTCTCGTACGCCACACGCCATCTAAAAGTACTTGGTACCCTATTCCTTCCTCCCCTTCGCTTAATAAGTTTCTTTCCTTCTTCGACGGCCTTGGATATCCCTCGCCGACGGCAATCAGGGTGGTTACAGACATCACAACGTGATCGAACTTCGTCTTCTGTGACAATAGAAGGACACCATGCCCTCTCCTCGCCCGAGAGATGATGAGCCTCACTGCTTCCCAGCTCCGGACGGTGGACGACCAGAACTTGGGAATTTGCAGCGCGGACGTCCATTACTTTTCTGCACTTCGTGTACTTCTAGTTCCTTCCCTTACGCCAAATTTAGCTCAGTTTAACATTATGAAATCCTGATTTGAAACCTGATGTAACATTCAATCCAGGCCTTCGTGGCCAACAATAGCATAGGAACCCTCCCATAGGATGCACAATACACCTTGCTATTCGCCAAACTTTTCAACAATTCTTTCGGGAACATTTATACTCAGGGTTCCAACCTCCTGCTCCCTCATGGCTGATTCCTCTTTTGCAAATGACATTCTCCTCCTGATATCGTGATTATCGTACGTGCTCACTAAATCACACTGATTGAACCGCTGAAAAGATTTCCCATTATGTCTTTCTTCCTTAGTAACAAACTTCTTCTGAATGACCCTGGATGTCGAAGCACCATAAACATTAATTAACTAACTAACAAACTTCTTTATAACAATAAAGTACATATCGTATTCACATCAGTATAAAACGGCCCTGAATCTAAGGCAACCCCTTATTTTGGAATACCTTTGAAAATAAAATGACAAAATTAACGTTATCATTGTAATAATTATGCCTTTTGTCAATATTTACGTTTTTCTCCAATTTTATTGGAAATAATTACCTCAGTACTAAATTTGAAAGCATTTCAAATACAACCATTCTGGTTTAAAAACGTTCAGAATAAGATACAAAATTTTAATTGCATATTTACGGTATTTACCATAAATATTTAAGTGGACTTTTTCTGTAAGCGATTTGTTTTTGCTGTAGTCGTAATGTAATTTCTTACACAGTGAAGTTCGGTGCAACGGTATGCCCAAGACATACATCTATATCTACATAATACCCTGAAAACCACCATAAAGGTGTGTGGCAGGGGGGCAGAGCCAAGACATACTGTAGAGAAAAATTATTTTAGTCGCATCAGGATTCTGCACCAGTCTTAGCTAGATTTGAATCCCCGCATTGACATGCTACGTTCTATGCAAAGTTAACGAGCTTTCCTAGTCATGTCGTCGATCGGCACGCCAATCTGCCGCTGAGTACGCACGAACTTCACTGCTTCTTGTTCAACAGTAAAAGTATGGAATAGGATTGATTTTGGACCATTGAGTGACTTCCCAGTAGATGTAGCTTGTCCTATTTTACCATCTACAGATTTCGTTTGGCGCACATTAGTCTCAAATACACGGAATTGACTTCTAGCGTGTTAGTTACAGTTCGGAATAATGTACGAAAATAGACTGAAATTATCGTCGTAAACCTACTTCTTTTCGATAACGTGTTCTTTGCAATACGCACGCATTTTAACATGATGCCATTTTTTTCAGGGTTAGGTACGTAAATAGATTAGATGAGATTAACCTTGATTTAGGCATTAGTTTGTTTTTGTCCAAGTATGGTATATTACGCTCTAGATTGAAATACTGTGGCCCAAGCACGTACCCAGGGCGGGGGGGCTTCTGGTGCTTCAGCAGCCCCCCCGAAATTTTTTCCCAATAATTTTGTTGTTCTGATTTTAGCAGTGAACTTTAACAGTGAGAAGAGATAAGTATGGGCACTGTAAAAGTAAATACCAAGCACTGAAAACTAAGGGAAGAGATTTGTAACATGTATCACCGAATGGGCAAGGCTGATTTGTTTCAAATTACGCAAGACTTAGCCTCCCCCCTGAAGCAAATTTCTGGCTACGTTCCTGCTGTGGCCATAGATGATCGTTATTAGTTGAAAAAAATATTATTATCACGATAATAATAATCCGATAGATATTACTATCTAGTTTTTGCTTCGTAATCTCGTGAAATGGGTCCTTGCGTATTCCTTAATCATGCGTAACATATTCAGTGCACAGCATTTTTAAACACGTAAGTATACTTCATAGTCAAATCTAAGACGAGTCGTGATATTTTCAGTTGAAATTTTGTCAATAAAGGCCGTCTCATACTCGGGTGAATACGACAATCTTCTTTAGAGAAGGCAGTGACCACACTGTGGATGAGGGACGAGCAACTGACCTCACGATCTGCGGTAGGGACACTTCTTTAGCAGATAATACCTACTATCTCAGTAACGCCCAACGTATCTCTCAACCTTCCGCCTATAAATATCACCCGCATTCCGGAAAAAAGGTTTTCATTTATATCATTCATTTCCCAAAACGGCCACTCAAATAGATCATAAAAGTGAATTTGGAGGGAGCAGATGAAATCATCGACAATTATACGACCAAAACTGAAAACCATTCCACATTTTTTGCCTGTTTCATTTGTATTTTAAAAAAATCTAATCACAAGAGGATGAAAAACTAAAGCTTTCAATGACGGCTTCCACGATGAGAAAGGCTCGAAACACTGATGATAATGATACCGTTTTGGGAAATAAATTGGCAAATTGGGAGAAAGTTTATGTAAAACGTTACCACGCAATGAAAGAGACTCAAACATACAAAAATGCAGCGAGAGTAGATTATCTCCCCATTCTATACTTAAGTCCTTTAATGAGGAAATTCACGCAGACATAATAAATCGTAATCCTTTCCTGATGAATGTATCGGAGATACTATTATGCTTTCAGAAAGCTTTTACTTCTTATTACTTATGTTCAGTTCCGGGGTTTCAGATGACGTGACTAGTGGTGGCGCTTGGCCCGTAGTGGTCCCATTGACTTGAACAAGGGTAAAGGTGGCAACGTCTCATAAAAACATGGATTCATAATCAGCCATCAAGATCCCTCGTTAACAGATTAGGTTAATTACTTTATTTATAAGTGAACACGATAACACAGCAGACCAAAGTTCCTAACAGTGCTTTTTCAATACTTTTCTCGGAACGATAGAAGCGGAAAAGGTAGCGCGGGAGAAAGAGTTTTTGATCGACCAATGGGCGCCAACGACAAAACCGGAAATTATGATGATAAGGCAGCAAAGATAGTGTCAATATCGTTCATTTGTGGCTCCGAAGGCATGTCGGCGTCCCGTTCCAGCAACCCCCAGGTTCAACAACAGGGCATTTTAAGCAGACGCTGCGGCATTTTGTTTTCCATGTTGAGTGTTTGCATCTAGAGCTTGAGAAATGAAGGAAACTACGCTAAATAGTAGGGAGGTATTTAAGGGCAGAAAACTAAGCCAGCTCAATCATAATGCATATGTACCACCGCCTTTTGAAAGGGTAAACATAAAATATTGCTTCAAGGGAAGAAAAGGGATTGTTTGGTTGACGCCTAGAATATGGCTAGATTGAAAAACGTGTTAAATAACTATAAAAGTAGTATCAAAAACATTTTCTTCCAGCAAATGCAACCAGTTTTTATTTACTATGACTGTTTAGAAATTTCACTTTTGTTTTGTATTTGGCGCCCATCTGTATCTACTCCACTGATTGTCGAAGCTGCCGAGTATGCATTTCGATTCGACTGTGGAATCGACTTGGTTTAGTCAGTGTTGCTCGGACGCCAGTACTCCACTAACGTTTGTGAAGGTAGTTTCGCATGCAGTTCGGCTCACCAGTATTGATTGTAATATCGGCATCAAGGAGAGAATACGTCAACTTTGTTTAAGAACTTAGTTTTCATTTATCGTAATCTCTTACATATGTTTTTTTTCACTACAATGGCCTTTTGGTCAATTATACACAAAATTTTAATATTACATTCTTGGATTTTTGTCATTTCGTAATGCTTCCCGAATTTTCCTGGATAGTCCATACATTCCTTATTCTACGGCTAAACTACGTTTTCCAGAAGCAATAATACTATTAAATCAAAACGTTTGGATATAATCCTGTTAAAATATAGCGGCAGAAATATATGAAAACAAGTTAAAGAGATATCAAGGAGACATAGTGCGCAAGAATCCTAGGACGCATTTGTCACGAAATGACGCCTGAATGTCCCGAATAACTTCCTGATTTGCATTTAATTCAATATTAATGATATTTTCCAGTAAAACCTACTTCCAGCGAAAAAAAACATTAAGAGAATACGCGCAGAGCATCTTTTTTTTAGCGGGCGAAACCCAACGGATAACAACAGTTGTAAAAAATAAACTCCAGGTTTTCATTTTCATTTTATTTTTTAATCCTAAAATGGGAACTTCAATTCGCTGATCAGACTGATTTATTGGCAATGCGTGCAATACTGTAATGACTGTGCACTTCCAATGGGGGTGTTTCCTCGGAGCCGAAATCGCAATACGAAAACATTAAATGGAAACAAAAAGGAATTTTAGTGAAAAATTAATCTTCGAACCAGAGACACACAAAATCAAAAATAAATAAAAAATTAAAGATGAAGTACGAGTCTCTTACACGCCCACTTTTATTTTTATTTTAAAAACTCTGATTCGCCAGTAAAAATATGGTAGACGAACCAATTCCGTTTGATTTCCCATTCCGCCAGTAAACTGAATAAATTCCAAACCACTTAAGGAGGCTCCACCGAATTACGAAGTAGATATCATTTTTGTGAAAATTTCAGGACACAAAATTTTTTGGCCCTTCTATAGTTTAGCAATAAGATAATGAGGCCTTTTCATTATATATATGAGTGATCATATAGTCCTCGCCTGCCATTCCGAAGGTCGCGGGTTCGAGTCCCGCCTGGGTAAAACTCAACTGTCCAGGGCATGGGTGTTTTTAAATGTGTTGTTCATATATATTACAATGATCGTAATTGGGGGCACCTGTGATCATTACAGAAATTATTATTATTATTATATGAAGAACAAAGACGTTGAAAATCAGCTATTTTATGCGTGGTTTTACGACAGAGAAGGCTCTTGCAGTAAAATTTGCAGATTAATAATGTAAAGAGAAATGTCATTTTGACGAAAAACTAGTATAAGATGCGAAATTTGAAGTAGAATGTATCATTGTAAAAAAGTATTCGCCTTACCACACCTGTTTAATTGATATTAAAAAATGTTTGCTCGAAAAAAAGCAGATAAGCCTTAGTTACAAGAAAGTGGCTCTGCAGTATGTTGTTATCATTGGAAACGGTTCTTGTGACGGAACGTGCTTACAAGGCTATTTACCAACTTAATAAGGAATGTACCTTACCAAGGACCTTCTTATATTTTTTATGTAATATAAATTTCATTGGTCATTGACATGGTGTAATTAATACCAATGCTTCCAAATGTACCTCCGTTTCCCCAGTGTCATTGTTGCCCAAGAGTTTTCTAAAATATCAATATTAATAAAATTAAAAACAAAGAGTTGTATTTGCAAGGGAATAGTTTAAAACTAAGTAAGAAAATATATAACCTATTTTACAATACGTATTAGCGGGATTGAGCATGTATTCTCACTTTATAAATTAAACGTGGCAACTACACTTCAGTCATGTCTCGAAGACAAAATGAGTTAAAAGAGTTTGTAAAAAATAGAATGCAACTACAACGCGCTAAATAATAGCATACTCATACAATTATTGTGTATGCTTTATCACCCTAAACATGATTTCCCATATAGGTGTTTTTCTGGATCGGTATTTATTCATTAAATAGCAGCTCTTTTACGGGATTTTGAATCACGGTGGAACCCCCTTAAGGAGATATGTATTCACTCCGATGCTCAGAACTTAATTAAAAAAACAGATATGTAACTAAACACAAAATGACTTCAAAGAATAACCGAATTCTGCCCCCAAATATTTAGCTCAAAATAAAAAAAGAGGTTATCTAAGGGGTACCAAACGAGGAAGACTCGACAGTATTAGCAAAACCCTTTCGACATGCAAATGATGGGTTCCGTCGTCAATGAGGAATGGCATGAGAATTTCCCCACCGGAGAAGAAAGCGAGCAGTGGGATTCCTCCCTCAAGGGCACTCACCGCAGCAGCCTCTCGTGTCTGTCTTGCGCAAACGCCCTCTCCCTCTCCAGCAAATCCTCGGCAGGGTGACCCGGGGGGAGCAGGTGGGCAGCGTGCCCCGGGGGCAGCGGGCCGTACCTCGGTTTCCACAGCATTTCCGGGAGCTGCTGGTAGAGCGACGGGGCGGCGGCGGCGGCCAGGGCGAGGGCGGCGCCGTGGTGCAGGGGATGAGGGTGGTGCGAGCCCAACAGCGGCGGAGGCGGGGGGTAGTGGTGGGCGTGAGGATGGTGCGGGGCCGCCGACGGGTGCAGCGACAGCGCCGCTGCGGCGGCTGCGGCGGCCGCCGCCGCGGCGTGCGAAGCTATGGAGGCGGAGGCCGGCGCCGCCGAAGCGGAGGACGAAGAGGGCGGCGGCGGGGCGGAAGCGGGCAGGGAGGCGGCCCCCGAGGCGCTGGGGGGCGCGGCGGCCCCGCCGGCCACCGCCGAGAACACCACGGAGGATGACGAGGAGGCGGAGGGCGAAGAGGACGGTGGGTGGGACATGAGAGTCTGGTGCTGGACGCTTTGGATGTGGCGCACCCTCTGAGCGGCCACCAATGCCGGGTCCCTCCACACGCGGACCGTCTCCGAGGACTGCGCGGGGGGCGGCGGGGGATTCGACGAGGACTTTCCTTCCGACTGGTACGGGAGGAAGCGGGAGGAGGGCGAGGGGGCGCTCGCGGGGGACGGCGGGTACGGCGGAGTGCCTGTCCTGGGCGCCGTGGACGCCTGGGGGGGGTTGGGCGCGGCGGCGGCGGAGGGGGGCGGCTCCTCGTGGGCGCTCCCGCTGCGCTCCTCCGCGCTCAGCGCACTACTGGCCCTGGAGCCGGAGGAGCAGCGCTCATCGCCGCTGCCTGAGGAGTAGCACCGCGAGGAGGAGGACGAGGAAGAGGAAGACGATGCGGAGCTCACGCCCGAGTCGGAGGAGCAGCAGCAGCAGCCGCGGGGGTGCGAGGAGGTGGGCGGGGGGGCGTGCAGGAGGAGGTCGGCGGAAGAGGAGGCGGGGGGCAACCGGAGGGCAGGGGGCGGCACGGGCAGCTGGTGGTGCGGAAGGTATCCGTGTGGGGGCGCGGCGGAGGGGAGGGCGACTGCTGTGGGAATCTGGTGGTGGTGATGGTGCTGTTGGTGAGCGTGATGCTGCTGTTGGTGTTGCTGCTCGGGGTCACCGGGATGGGCGAGGGGATGCCGGTGAATGGGGTGGGTCGAGAAGGACTCTCCCTCCATCCTGGGTGCGGGAGAGGGATGGGACTCATCCTCCGCCCCACGACCCCGGCGGATCCGCCCCCCTCCGCCCGCCTTTGTCTCCGACGCGTGGGTGGCGCTCGCTATGCGCTCCTCCTTGGCACGCACCACCTTTGGGTCCGAAACAGCTTTCGCCACGACCACCACCTCCTTCTCCAATACCACCTCCTCCTCCTCCTCCTCTTCCACAGACACCACTTCTGGCTTCCTTCCCTCTTCTGACTTGACGGGTGCCTCCTCCTTCACCACTGCACTAGCACTGCACTTCTCCTCCTTGACTCCGGCACTAGCACTACACCCACCACCTCCACGGGGGACAACTGCGGCACTAACACCACTGCCACCCGCGCCTCTCTTTCCCTCCTCCTTCGCTTTCCTCGACTCCTCCTTGGGCGACACTGCCTCCTTCTCCTCCTTCACCACCGGCGACGACGACACTTCCACACAGCGGACATCCTCTTCCTTACACGCCTTAGCGACACTTTCACGGTCCGTCACGCCCGCCTCGGCCCCTTGCTCGCCTTCCCTACTACCTCCCTTCAGCCCTCCTGCATCCTTCCTCGCCTCACCTCGGCCTTTAGTCACCAACACCTCGTCGGACGATGCCTTCTCCTTGATGCTACCCTCAGGCGCGACTTCCTTCGCCGACGAAGACCCAGCTTCCGCCGCCGGGCCCTTGCTCGTCGACCCCTTCGAGTCTCCCTCCTTGACCGGGGCCTTCGCGCCCCTCCTCCAGGAGGTCTCCTTGGCCGTCTGCGGAGGTCTCTTCCGCTCCTCCGCCTCCGAGGACTGGGGAGGAGGTTCCCCTCCCGGGCTGCTTCCGGCGCCCGGCGATGACGCCGGTAACGCTGCGGGCTGCGGCGCCTCCGTAGGTGTCGTCGGAGGTGGCGCCGCTACAGCTGGTGTGGCCGTCGATGGCGCTGGTCCCAGTGGCGCTGCCGCAGCCGCCGCTGCCGCTGCTGCTGCTGCTGCCGCCGCCTCTGCTGCTGCTGACGCCCTTGACCTCCGACCGCCTCCCCTCGAGGGCCTCTCGTTCTCCGCCGCGGAAGAAGGCCCTCCTCCTCCGCCGCCTTTACACCTTCGGTCGAAACGGCTCTTGTCGCGGGTTACCACCCTCTCTACAAGGCGAACGAGAGAGAGGGATTGTTATTAGAACAGCCATTTCAGAATAACTGAAGAACACAGATCGCCCAATCATTCGATTGGGCATTTGAACAAGACGCACACAGAGTCTGATGGACAGTTGAGACAGACGCACACAGTATCCTGTCTCGATATACTAGAATTTAATAAATAATTTTCTTTAGCATGGGGAAATCCTTAGCTACAGCTAAGTTCCTCATTACGAAATATCACTATACATGTGACCCGTCATTATAAATACCATTCCGAAGTGTACCACAATTCCTGATCATCGTATAAATATACATGGGCATTATAGTGGTACAAATATACGGTTAAGTATCGTAATGAGAAGGGTAAACACCATTATCGATGGGACATGCAAACTACTTAAGCACATCAGCATTGGTCAACAATCCTTGGATTGTTGACTGGTTGGGATTCACGCAGCTCTCCACTCGTTTCTCGTATCAGCTGACCTCTTCATATTTACATAATTCTTCTTAGTTTAGCACAGCGGACGTAAATTATTTCCAGTTCATTCTACTCCATATGCTACATTAAATACCATTTACATGTTCGCATACTACTCTCTTATCATATTAGATTTAATGAGGATAAATATTTCAATGGGAAAGGTAATTTACGTTTGCCGTAAAGTAGACCTTGCCTGAGCTCTTTATCTTTTAACAATAAATAAACAAGCAGATTTTATTCATATTTTATGTTCATACTGAGATTTTCATTGAATGCGCTATTTAGCGAGAGGTTTTTTATGAAGTAATTACAATTTACTTGAGCTCAGATACATACATAGTTCGAAGTTAAACTTTATACCAAACATTAATGACCGGTCGTTGATAAACATGAGGACGAGAGCGTAATATATTAGCTTAAGGTGTGAGCTACAATCCTGACTGAAGCGTTTCGAGCGTTGAAGCTCAATTTTGAAAACTGATATTGAAATACACCCTTGCCCTTTCGAGCATCGCTACTTTTCATGCTATATTATTCACACTTATATCGTCATAATTTTAGTAGATTCACGTTAATTCTCATGCTAACTTGACGCTAATAGGATCGAGGGAGTGAGAAATAAGAAGAAATATCTCCCAGAGCAAGAAAATGATCAGCTTAGAAAATATCCACGCCACGTGGTTTATCAATTTGGCAATAGAAATGTACGAGCATTTACGAGTGATTCCCGAGCTAACGTTTGCACGGTTTTTGCTATTCGCCACAATTTCGACTTAACTTATTGCGTCAAGGGATAAATGTTAAACGATTGAAAAACATGGACATCCTGCCACTCATCTCGTCGTAATTCGAGCGGAAAACCTTCAACATCTATTTACGTTCTCGTTGCCGGAAGGAGTCCGGAGAAAGTCGATGACGTCAGCGAACCGTCACCACTGGGCAACAAAAATAAAAGTGAATGGGCAAACGGCCGAAGAATGGAGGACAAGATCTTAATCGCCGGTAAAGAGGCTCAGAGTCGCCTTTTTGGATTACGTCCCGTTCTTCACCCAACTTCAACCCTTAATTACCCCCTCAGCAAAACTTAAAATCCCGTAGATGTTTTCAACATCTTCAGGCATCGAAATACGCTTCAAAAAGAAAATGACGTGTAAGTATGCTATGCATATAACAATCTATGGTTAACAGAGCCATTTATTTTGAAGGCTATAAAGGAAGACGAACATTCATACCGTAGCGTATGTTTGATTAATTAAGAACTAAAAAAGGAGACGTAAGCAATTACTCTGGATTTTCAACGCCGGAAATTTAAAATGTCCATCACGAGGAAAGGTAATTTAATCCATCTACCAGAAAAAAACTGGAGAATTCATGAGAAGAAGGTTAAACATGAATGCATGAAGAGTGAACAGCTATTGAGATATGCATAAAATCTGTACATGTAGTTGTACTTCCGGGATGAAACCAATGAAATACACATAGTAGTATCTAACTAAAGAAAGGCGATAAAAGACCATACGTTGAGTTATGACACTCAGCTGTCGAGTGCATGTACTTTCAAATTTTAGGGATATCATTGTATATAAAACAAAAAGTGTATTTCTAACGGATTAAGATAAAAACCGAACTACAAACTTGAGGCCATTACATTTCATTCGGGATTCACACGTGAATCGAATTATGAATAACCTGCGATGGCTTTTGAAGATTAATTGTAAATTAATAAGTATCTACCTCCTTGTGTGAAAATGTCCGGTGATATTTTGCGGCACTTATCTATATTACTTTGATTATGTAGGCTCAGATTGCTAACACATGCGCTGTGTTAGTTCACCCACTGCCACACACCCTTGCAGTGCTTTTTAGGGTGTTATGTAGATGTATATTTAACCTATCGCACTTATTATACTTTTGTGAGACTTTAAAGCAACCCATTGATACTAGCAATGACCAGCGAGGAAAATAATTTAATTATGCTTCAATATTAAGAGCTATGATTAATATCGCTATCTACTGATGATATTAGAACATTTACTGTTGTAACAATAGAAATAATTGGGTGTAATTTAGGAGCTCATTTCCCACACTCAAAACTAAGTTGTACATACATAACACCATACCATTCACTAAAAGTATATATCCCATAAAGGTCATTCCAAGTACTGTGGGAAAAATATGCAGACAATATAACGCACTTTCAATTCAGAATTACCAACCCCTTTAGAACATATTTCGCCACACTAAACGTAAATGACAATCACGGACTTAGAAATAAACACAATCATCACAATGGAAGACTTTGTCACGTTCTGAATGTCGCATTGCCCACTTAGTTGACTTCCCTTATCACTATCAGAGTCCTATCCATCATTTCACGGATAGCTAATCAATGAATGAGGAAAAACACAGCTTACTCATCCGATTACGCCGCTTCGACTTCTCCAGAATGAATCTGCTAGCATGAGTCACCAAAGTAGATAAGTTACGCGGAAAAAAACAAGCACAATTGTACGCTTCCAAAATCTATAGGGACAATCGCAGACTAAAGGGCGAACAGAATATAAACAGCAGGACACAGCGCCAACAAAATAACCCTAAACACAAGGAGAAATCAAATAAAATGCGGAACTGCATGAGCAAAAATGAAAAAAAACAGCCAGTATGTTTGCCATAACAAGCGCTTACAACGAGGTGAGTTCAAGCCTCCCCTATCACGGTCGATTACTGAGTGAGGGAAAATAAAATCCTATTTTAAGCTTCCAGGAATTCTGAGAGAGGTGGAGTAGAGAAGCGGGAAAACAAGCTACACCACATTCACCAGTTTTTCATTTCTGAGAAACCTGGACTCATGCTGCGAAAGATTTCCCTTAAAAAAACTTCTCTCCGACGATTATAATAATTGCTGAGCCCATCTTCCACAAAAACAGTGGATTCAAAACAGGCAGTGTCAAGGAAATTCCTCTCAAAGGTGTAAGTCACTCCGGGTCAGAATGCGGAATTCTCGGGATTTGGGCAATGATACTGCAATTCAAGCATAAAGTGAAGTGCCAAGGTCATGAAATAAAGGTAGCAGAGAACAGGGCGTATGATGACCAAGGAAAGTTCCATCGTTCTCCCGAAGATTGAGAACTCTCCACCGATAACGAAATGCAACAGTTGTGTTACAATAACCTTTTCACTAACTGTGTACATTCGATGACTAAGCCGACAGACGTTGGATACAATAAAAAACACGAGATGCTATTAGTGCCATTCAGTCTCCACCACACATCAAGCAGGTATGTTGGAGTCAAAAATTACATCATATAATATCAACAATATCATATCATTAGAGATAACAAAGATGAATAGAAAGAAAACTAAGGTATTGGTATGCAGTAAGAGAAAGGATGCCAGGACCAATGTTAATCTAGGACAACAAAAAATCGAAGAGGTGGAAGAGTTCTGTTGCCTGGGAAGCTGAGTAACCAGCGATGGACGAAGTAAAAGATAAATTGCCAGTGTAATTGTTCAAGCGAGAGGGGCATTTTACCAGAAGAAGATTCTGCTTACAGTTGCAAATAAAAGAGTGGAAATGAGGAAACATTTCATTAGAACATAAATCTGGAACATTCTACTATATGGCAGCGAAGAATGGACAATAACAGCAGCAAAGAAGTCCTGGCTGGAAACATTTGAAATGTGGTGCTACCGAAGAATGATGAAGATACAATGGATCGATCGAGTGACAAACGAAGAAGTCTCATGAAGAGTGGGAGAAAAAGAGATGTCTGCTGAAAACCTTAAAAAGGAGACGAGACAACTTAATAGGCCACAGCTTAAGATACGATAGCCTGATGAAGACAATCGTCGAGGGAAAAGTGAACGGGAAGAATGGAAAAGGCAGGCCTCGTATGAGATATATGGAGCAAGTTATGAAGGATGTGAAAGAGAGGAGTTGCGTCAATATGAAGAGGTTGGCCGATAGAAGAATCTAGTGGAGAGCTGCATCAAATCAATCCTAGGATTGTTGACCGATGATGATGATAGAGATAACACTATAAACAAAGTTGGTCAACACGGAACACATTCCAATCGATATATGTTCCACCCTAGGGAGGATTATTTGACTCCACAGTCACATTAAGCTGTTGGCAGCTAGTTCGGCGCTACATCTAGATGACGTGTTCATTTATACATTTCGAAGTCACCCTTTCATTTCCGCCAACTCCCCCCATTATTCTAGCCGCAGTCACGCCATGAAAAAGGAAATTAGCAGGAAAAATCCTACATAGTTACATCCGTTGCAAAGCTGATGATGAGATTTTACTCCTGGTAAGAATTCGAGAGGATTTCAAATATTCCATTGTTTTTTTCATAATCACAATGCGGGAATAAATTATAGCATAATTGCCGCACCATGTAAAAATGTACGCTCCGAGTCCATCATTACCACCGTCAACTACGAAATGACGCCGATTTCTGAGTGAGAGCCGAGATTGTTCGCCTTGGCTATAAATCACATCCCTTATTACCCAACCGCAGTAATTACTCCCGCATACTATTAGAAGAAGAGAAAAAAACAGAGCGAACACATTACTTAGAAACGTCGGAGGCGACTGCTTTATGGCGGTCGAAACAGTTGCAATGCGAGAGTCGTTCCAGGCCACGCCCATGGAAATGGATATACAACGCACTTGAACGGCGGAAAAAATAAAGATCGATAAAAAACAAAGCACACGACAATCACACCCAAGAGAGACGATTGAAACTCGCTATCTACGCCCCCGAGTTTTCGCTCCCAGCGATCACGACATCACCCTCCACGTCGAGCAGCCATTTGGAGTCCGCGTAGTTCGCGGAAGAGGGTGGTGGAATCAAAAGCGAAAAATGCACGAACACAAGCCAAACGAATTGGCATTTCCCCGACGAAGAGCTAGAGAACGGAAGAAACCCGAGAAGTAATCCGGTAGAAGCTTCCTGAATAAGACGGCTAACTACTTGAAGAAATAGGAATGAAAAAAATACGTGAGACGTTGAGGGAAGGGATGATGAAAAATGAAGTGGTTGCTGTTAAGACGCCAATTTATACTAGCAAAACCTCGATTATCAGGTATATGGGGGGCGAGGAGGTAGTCGGACCGGCGAAGACGAGTTGAAGAGACGAGTAGAAAATGATTTGTAATGAGTGTTTCCACTATTGAAAACTGGTATTTGACCATGAAAAATACATTCCATTCATCATTTTTACAGGCAGAGTAAGCCGCGAAAGTAAGGAGGTCTTGATCGACAGCCCTCCAATCATACGCGAGGGGTTTTAATCAATGCATAAAGGGGGACGTTCACAAAAACGTAATCGCGCACATTCGGACGGTTGAACCGGGGACTGAATCAGTGAAGACCAGAAGGCCGAGATTATAATGTGAACTACCTATACCTATTTCCCCTCACCTCTAAAATCACCCTAAGGGGTTATCAACCCTTTTACTCAACAATTCATTTCCCTCCCTCATTTTCACCAACATACCTATTCACTTCCTCGCCCATTGGCGCATGTTACTGTTCTCTTGATTGCCAAAATAGTCAGCCGGTAACAGGGTAGGGGCCGGTGAAATCGGATGGAATCAGAAATCTGGCGAGTGGGGAGAAATGTTGGACTCAAATGGTGAGGTTGATGCATTAAATCCAGTTTATATAGACGAGTGGAGTTTTATAGCACCTATTCTGGGAAATCTAAATACGTATAAAAATAGAAAAGACAGGCACGCCAAGGCATGATCACGCTAAGCACTTCCATCGTTAGACGTTGGTTGCCTTTTCGTTCGTTAAGCACTCAGATAAAAATCTACAGTGACTCCAGAAAGCACAAGTTTATAATCACCTTGGAAAGTTAAATACAATGGCATTTGATAGCTCTTGTGCGAGAATGCAGAGATTAAGTCGCAAATTAAGGTTACCTTTGAATGGGTAGGCCACGTAATACGACGACGGACAAGACTACGGGCGTAGTGAGATGGGAGGAGTAAAGGGAGAAAAGTAGCCTCAACAGCACACAATCTCTCCCCCGCAGCCCTTAACCGTCAACAAAGAACGTCGCGAGGCTACACGAGCACACAAAATCCCTTCAAAAAGTTTTACTGGCTCAGGAAATGAACGCCCGCCCCCCCACTCGCGGAGGATCGATGATACTCTGTGCCGTTCCGCAACACCGACGCTCCGCTCCCCCGTGCAGACCCTGCCCATCCCCTTTAAGCTGGTTCGCGCTTATACCTTTGAAGAACACGACCAACTGGTAGACTTGACGTAATCTGAAATGCATGTAGGTACTAATTGCAATTAGCACTAGATATCATGGAGTCCGTCATTCGTCCAATGTCTTGCCCTGAATACCTCGGCAACCGCACTCCTCAGCGAATGTTCCTCGAATCGCGGAACGCATCTTCCGCCTCCATGAAATGAGGGGGATTCCCGATGCTCAATGGATACGCCACACCGAAAACCCCGCACGCTTTGAACTGAAGTGTTGAGACGGCGAGTTTACCACAGCCGTTCGGTCAACTGAAGACCACATCTTTAGCGCTCGAAGAGCAAGAACGAAAATGTCTATCTTCTTAGTAATACGGTTAACCCCACGCCGAACGACTTTTTTTTAGAATTTAATTTCTCCCATCCGGTGCGAAGCGAAATTAAAGGTTGCTTTCGCGGAGGTGAGGGGGTCGGAGGAGGAGGTCCTTCCGCACGACGTAACTCCTGACAGGGAGGTGGGGGGCGCTTAATCCCACAAATGCTCGTAAATTCCCCCCTCCCCGCACGCACGCGGAGATGGGGAATGGGTCCCACCCGCGCACCGCAAATCGAACCGTTCCGGGAGCTTATTATTTACGCCGGGCCGGGTGATTCATCACCGCGCGGCCTGCGGAACTTTTCACTCGGGCCGGAATTCCCCTTTCTCATTCCTCGAATCTCGCCTCGCAATCCGTCCAGCGAAGAAACCTCCGCAGAGCGGCGGGGATCGGTGGACAAATCGCTCAGATCCTCAGGAAGCGTGCGGGCACCTACCTGAGGGATAACTAATGGGTGGGCGGCAAGTATACTTAATGGCTTTCGTCTCATAAGACCTCAGGTTCGAACACCGGAAGATACTTATTGGACTTTGCACTAGATAATTGCCAAGTGGAAAGCGTATAACGTCCAGCACTACGTTCGTCGGACTGGGAGTAAAATTGTAGAACCATCCGAATCAGTTTCCGCTCCGACCTTCCCTTCCAATTTCATTCTTACCCCTCTCCTGTGAGCCAGAGGCGCCTAGTGGAGTGCCGGACATATTAATTGATTCAACTGATCGTCGTGGGCGACGCAGGACGCAGCGACGCCACGCTCGACCACGCTCGGACACTCACGTGATCCGCGATGTCTACACAGTTCCGGAATCGCCCCATCTCTTCCGGCTCAGGCTCTTTCCTCGTTTGAGCATTTTATCGTGGGAGACTTCCTGAACTCATCATGAACATTCCTGAATCATTTCCTGAACTTCGAATCCCCTCTAAAAAAACTTCGTCGATTACACTGAGGCATTTGTCCTCGTTAGGCACGGGGGCGTCAATTAGCTATCACTCAAGAATCACAACGCCCAAATGCGATATTATCGCGGACTGAGAGACTATAATCTCAGAGCCGCTAAGCAATTCATTGAATTCGCTTCGTTTTCGTATTACCTCGCGATAATTCCGCCGACTTTTCCGGATCGAAGGCTAGTATATCTTAATTACACGTATTTCACTAATCTGTAGCACAGAAATCTCCGAAAATATTTTGCTTAGCCGGTGGTGGCCGACTGAATATTTGCAAGATTCTTTCCCTTGCAATACTCACTACAGACGAGAATTCCATAACTCGTAAATGTAGTCACCAAAACAGTTATTAATGCTAATTAATTAAATGTGCCACCGTGACCATGCCTCCGTTTTCTCCAATCATACGTTAACGTTACCCATGAAATGCGTTATCTTTATTGCGTCTTGGAAATTAAGATCGACCGTCTAAAATGTGAAGCTTAAAACATTTAGGACGATATAGAACTGCCAAAACGCTTTCAAAATTTCACAACAACGTATCTCATGATGAAAAGTGAAATTTATTTTCACTTCCAGTTCCATACATAAAATAAACTTACGGCGCAACTCTCTTGAGTCGCTTGCCATCTTAAGTGACACTAGATGATCCATTTATCTTTCTATATAATTATATGAGCCCCATAGCCACATATTCCCCAAAGACATTACAAGGTCGAGTTACAGGAAGGCAGTATCCGCAAATTTCCTCCAGTTTGTCTGGTCTCCAACAGATAAGCAATTCCTAAAATGTCCGCTCTAGCCGGAAGATAGCTCTAATCTCTGACACTCAAAGAGGAAGCCGTCCACGACGTACCCAGGCAAGGTTGTGAAGCACGTCAACGCGTGCATGTCGGTGCGGAATTTCAGATGAGTTATGCGAGTTGACTGTCAACAGATGTACGAAGAAACTTCGTTACACATGACCATATTCACTGGTAGTCTCCTCTACTACGAAAATTTGTTGCGCAATTAGCCCTTAAGGATCAACTCTTAGACGTCGTAGAAGCCTGAAACTGACTGCTTAGTTATTTCCAGATCCCGGACACCAACACAACTGAAGCTGATACAATATTTATCCTTGGGTCTCACCGAACGCATATGGCTGTTGGACCTCCACGCGAGAACAACAGCCAAATTGCAGCAGTCTTACAAAGCCATTCCTCGTAAATATATACTCATAGACTGACCGACGTACGGATTCGGATACCATAGCGACAAAATGATGAGGAGTTATCACTATGTTGGCATGCTATGGTTTGAGTATAAGATGGGCTTACCTACTCAGCTTTACTTCCCTAACTTCCAGTTAACGCCACTATCTCTATACAATTCCTATTGTCAGAGAAGTATACTTCCCATTTTTATCCCATATAAAACACCCAGTCTCTTCCACCGTCTTTCTTGCTACTATCCCACTACAATGATATTTATAATCCCATTACCCTTAATTACTTACATCATCTACCCACGAATCCGAAAATTACACCAGCAACTCCCTTTCTTTCCTCACCACACCCAATACTTCCCGGTCTTCTTCCCTTCAGTCTATCACTCAGTCTCCATACATCTATAAATCCATACTTCAAAAGCCTCCAGGCAGGCATGTAGCCAGGGAGGGGGGCTTATGGGGCTTCAGCCCCCCCGAAATTTTTTCCCCGTGCGGAAACTGCCTTTGATTCATTCCGAGGGGACTACTAGCCAAGGGTCACTCTGACTTAGCGATACTAGGTTCAGATGCCTTAATTTCTGCCTCCGAATCTCTTCGAAACATGTCCATTTCCTTCCCGTTAGGTTCTGAGCCAGTGTAAACATAGTATAAAATAATATTACAAAATGCACTCTCCTTTGTAACAGCACAATTTTATGTGGCACATGCATGTAACAACTCACAATCAGAGCATGACATTACGGAGGTAAAGTCATTGAGAGGAGCTTCATCGTCATCTGTGTGGCGAGGAAAAAGAGCAGAAGATGTGATTAGACCGGCGATGCTCGGGACACCCAGAAGTGATTACGTCCAACATAAGAACGTACGGGGACTCATATGAAGCCTTCGGGACTGTCTACGTTAGTGATAGCGAGGAGAGAGATAAGTGAAAACAAGAGTCTAATTTAGAGAGTGATGAAGGAAGTATGCATATCACTTGGCAAGTGTGATTCGTTGCTATGACATCAACAGGAGGGCCATCCTCAGTTTCTGAGAACAATATCCACCCTATCACAGGGAAGAAAGTGATAATAATAATTGAATCAAAGAATGTATCGGTGGACTCCAAGAGGACCTTCTCGGCCATTCGCAAATTCATTGGGTGGTCCCTTCAGGAACTTCACGGACGAGGTTCAGGCAACGCTCACGATAAAGTGAACTATGTGACAATGTCGTGAAAGTATAGCAAACATACACAGCGCCGGTGGAAATTAGGAAATCGACATAGATAGTCGTCAACTTTTTTTTACCAACAGCTCCAAGCAAGGAGACAGTTGAGAAGGCTCTAGGATGGTGGACGGGAGTTCACAAAATACTCCTTTGTAAGCGACCCTGAAAAATGAGATATAGGACTATAATCTTAACATGATCCTTATTTTTTCGAAAAAAACCTGTGCCGGTCAAGTTCCCAGAGTCACAGCTGCGGCAGTGTTGAGTTACCCGTTCCCAAACTAGCCACCCAGACATTCGCAGAAAACTTGGGGGGAGGGGGATTTCATGTTCCATGCCGAGGTCGCGCTCGCGGTCTGCGATCATCGTCCAATCTTGCGATGGAGAGTCATACTATCTAATCTGAAGGAGTCAGCTCGGGAGAGTTGCCGGGTCATAGTGGAGCCATTGCCACCAGGATCGTGTAACGAGACAGCAGCCGAAAGGTTTCACTTCGCGGTATTGTGTTGACTACTTGCTGTTGGTGATCATGTACTTCGCCTAGCTTCTTCCTTCACAGTGCGATTCCACATGAAACAAAGTCAAGCCAGCATTTACATCATTCTTCAAAATATCCAAACACGATGCATACATTTTATTACCACGTAAGTACTTCCCACAAAATTGCTATGGCCGAGTAGAACGATAAAAGTAGCCGGTTGTCATATGTCTATCGGCCATAGTAAATTACGCGTTTAAATAATTTAATTTTTAAACCTTTAACCTTGGTTTTTAGCAGCTAATATTTTTCAATGGGAATGTTTACCCCACAGTTCAAAAAACCTAAATTTCCATGCATTTTCACTTAGGCCTACATTATAATTTTACAACGGAATTAGCAACAATCAACGGAATCCTAAGATAGTCTAAAAATGAAAAATTACATAATGTTTTTGTGGAAAGAAGGAAAAAAGGTTCTAATTTTAAAGGTAGCCTTTTAAAATTAAACTTGAAAAATGAGCAACTTCCATAGAGAAGTGAATGGAAGTCTCTGTGGAAGTTGCTCATTTTTCAAGTTCAGTTATGTTCTGTTTCCACCTTATCACGTCTGAAACCTCAGAATTTGAGCATTTTAAAATATACCAACAGATAAAAGAAGGGAACACCATTTACAATCATAGGAATAACCGGCAATCAATCGGGAATAACCGAACAATCACATTCATCACTAAACTAAACCAGCCTATCGCGCAATGTACGAGGCAGCTTAATAATAACATCGATGTTATTATTATTATTATACTGCCATTATTATTATTAACTGCCATTCGAATCGATCGATTCGAATGGCAGAAATCCGGCAAGCAACGAATCGCCAATGCAATAGAGGAAAATAGGGATCACGGGTTATCGCTAAACTCGAAGTACGACCTGTCTACGCTTTCGGGAATCTCCCAGAGGTGCGTAACCATAGTAATGATCAACGTACATAAGCGGGAGTTTTATTTTAGCGGCCGATGGCTATGCCCGAAAGTATGGGCATAGAAATTCTAGTTTCCCAGCGTCAACGCAAGGACAAATACTGCAGTGAAGGTTGTTTTGTTGACGCATGATAAAAGTTAAGTGAGAGAAGCTGAGCGAGGGATAGTATCGACCCATCCAACGTGATCACTAGTTTAATGCATGTTTGTGGTTAATAATAGCCATATTCAATCTGATTGCCATATTCAAACTGCTTCAAACACGGTAAGAAGTGAACTTCACCATTGAGAAGAGATAGGAATGAGCAGTGTGAAAGTAATTACCTAGTACAGAAAATTTAAGGTAGATATTTGTAACTTGATGGCACCGAGCGGGTGAGGCGGAATTGTTTCAAGTTACGCTACGCTAGACTTCGCCGCTCCCGAAACAAATTTCTGGCTACGTGCCTGCCTCCAGGCTTTTCTCTTCCCCTTCCTACGGGGATCCGGATTTTCAACAGCATTTCCACTTGCACAAAACCGAACTTTTCTACAACACTTTTCTAGACAAATTAGCACACGGTTCAGTTTATTAGTTTTTTACTCTTTACTACTCTTCGCAAACGCAATCCTAAACCTAAACTTAAAAACAAAAGCATTCCGCCCCTTCTGCCACATGTATTCCTACTCTTTCGTTCCAATTTTGATGCAAAGAGCAACGCCAAAATTTTTTTCGGAGATAACAAGACCGAAATCTTTCCGGGACGATGTGACAACTCCATGAAGAGTACCAATGTAGTCTACAGCATATTGATCGCTTCCCTGTCGCTGACGATCTACACTCTGCCACCTGTATAATGAATTTCGTAATGTTGTTTCGTAATCCAGCTAGGGCGAAACCGCAATTCACTGATAATTATGCACTCTCTGCATTCACAAATCACTCAGAAGACGTCAGACGCTACTCAAAAAAATCCACAGGGGAGAGAGAAAAGAAACTTTAGCAGGAATTAATCAGTGGGCCTAATGAGAATTAGGGTTCATTACCATCTTCAGTTCACGATAAGTACGTTTTCTCGCCACTATTTACTGGTGACTCGGTGTAGTCCAACAACGATTATTATGAACAAGAGACATGCTCGAAATCAAGCTCTCGGTACTCACGTAATATATTCAATGCACCTGTTGAAAATGTATTTTAAATCAAACGACTCCCCTCCCCACTTCACTACATTTGCCTACTTTGTATCCGTCTACTATCATCAAGAACACCATGGTGTCCGTCCCTCCACCAGCTCTACCATTGCAACTTGGCAGTGTTAGGAACTAGAAGGTACCAAGGCTGTTCGCCCGTTCCCACGCCGCTTATTACTCACGGTGGTGTGTGCGATGGTCGGCACGTTAATAGTGAAAGCGAGGTTTAAGCGAATACCTAACAGGCTTTGCCGAACCGCACGCTAATTACACACTTCCGCCTGCCACTTGAGAATAAACCAAAAACGACTTTAAGTATGCTCTCAATGATCTGAAGGACACTGAGGAAAGAACTTAGCACCGCAAATTGTGTCAAACTCACATGATGGCCCCTGTCCATCATTCCCCTCCACGCCTCTTGGGAGATATAATTACACACACGACACTGCGAATGGCGACATGTGATTCCAACGAAGGCTTTCATACACAACGCGACACGAAAACGGAAGTCATCCAATTCCGCCGAAAACAAATTTAATAAACGCACGCAGCATCACTTGTTCAATCAATATCAGAGGATGGGGCGGGGTATTACGTCGCCAGGGAATTGGCAAGAGCAACTGAACGAGAGAACTTGTTTGTAATTAATTTGCGGATGACGTTGAGTCAGATCCACTTTGCGTGAACCAATAAATGTTCTGACGCTGTTGAAATAGATTGTCGCAGAAGCTGCTGAATATGTGCATAAATTAAGGTCTTTATTATTTTAAAGGATAGGAATGAATGAATCGTCCAAGCGTTAGAATTGAAAGGATGATAGTTGTTGCATAATTCACTTGTATATCCTTTCCGTTCGCGTCGAAGGGTGCTGCATTAAGAATCAGAATAATCTTCAAACGACATGTTATTCTACACTGCACACCAATCAACAGGAAGACGCATGGATCTTGAGGTCCAACAAGCATTGGTGCAGCAAGCTTTGGTGACCTAAAATAATATTATACGCACAAATCAAAAGATTATTTTCATCCACGTTAAAATATCTACCGAGAATTCAGGCACAACGTACAACTGTAAAGATATGAACTATAACTAATTTTCAGAAAACGGTTCTAACTAGAGAGGCTTGTATCGAGTTTTTACTAACATGAAAAAAAAGGACAGTAAAACAAGTGAACCACTGTCATGACTACATTTTTATTTTCGGCTTGACTAACAAGTGATATTATTACGACACAATAACAGACTTAAAGAATTAACAATAGAGTCACGGGTCACAGATTTAAATATCTCATTCCAGACATGCTTCAAGACTTACGCCATATCGATATTAATGACATTGAAAACTTGATACGACAAAGAATTAACTGCCAAAGGAGTACGAACTCTGCAAAAAACTGACCTTGAAGCAATTGAAAGCTGGTGTGATACATGGACGTTAGAATTAAATTTGAAAAAATGCGTAGTGTAAATGTTTGGAAAAAGAATAATTCCTCATGGAACTTACTATATTAAGAATAGCAATTTAACCAATGCAGAATCCATTAAATATCTTGGAGTAAGGCAAATGATCTTTCGTGGGGTAAACACATACAGGAATTCATTGGTCAAGCAAATCGGGGATTGAGATATATCAAAAGCGTACTGGGAAAATCCTCTACGAGAAAATATTTACTATTTCCTTGTTAGACTCCACTTGGAATACACAGCCACTACATGTTAGCAGGCAGCGAAGATCGGCAAGATTTGCAAAGGGACGATACGATAACCACGCAAATATAAGCGTAACCATTCTATTAGAAGATCTCAAATGGGAACCATTATCAGACCGCAGATTGAAATGCAGACTTAATCTTTTAAGTAAATTCCAATACAATATTTTACCTGACGACGTTAAAAACATTTTGCGAACTACAACTTACTATGGTAGACTGGACCATAGCATAAAATTAGGGAAAAAGGTTGCCGAACCTACAGATTTAAGAAGACTTTCTTTCCTCGTACAGTTTGACATCTAAATAGTTGTGCATACATTTTCAATAATATAAGCACAATTATATTAATGAATAACAGGTATTTGCGTGCCAGGATAAAGGCTTTTAGCTATCTCAACAAAGAGCAGGTTTATTCACGCTTACTCTGCTTTCCATTTTTTTTTTAATTGTTATAATTCGACTAAAATGCAGCTCTTTATATACGTTAGGTTGTGCATGTATGGTGAAGATTCGTCCCCTGCCCCACACCTTTATGGTGGCTTGCAGAGTACTTATACGTATATGTAGATGTGAAAGAAATGGAGAATCATTACCTACGTGAAAAACGTTTAGCTTATTCATAAAAATGGCAATAGCATACAGATTTCAAAACGGAACGAATACACGTCAACGAAAGCCATCAACGTCCACAACCTGCTGTCGACACTTCTAGCGGTTAAAAGTAAACCAGACAGACAAGTTGGCTAGTTCACAGGAACGTAAATAAACGAGAACATATTCACAATCGTTTTCAAGTCTCAAAAATTATTAACCGCGCATTAAAAACCCGGGCCACAGCAGTGGTTACATGATTCCACAGCCTTAACCTTAACTTTCTACGTTATTTCGCGAAGAAACACGTTCTCCGACCGTTATAGCCAGAGGATAAGACGTCAGAAACGGTTTACGCCCGAGAAAGGGAAGAAAGCGACGGACTGTGATGCGTGGCGACCTTTGACCATTTCGAGATAGATCAATCTTCTCCTGGAGCATGACTCCGGGGAACTCGCTCCCATTCCTCCGCCCGTTCCTGGAATCTTCGTCATTGCCGAGGGGTAATCAGTCGCACACCCCCAATAAGGACCCTCCCTCTCCTTTCGCGGCAATCACCTCTCTCCCTCGCCTCACGCATCCCCTCTTCCCTAAAATGATGACGTCACCCCCGTGTATGAGTACAAAATAAGTCTCATGGCATGCCTTTTGACGCAACAGACAGGAACCTTACTGGTGCAATGCATTCCATTTCATCAGTTTGGTTCCCAGCTCGTTTCATCGGTGGATCGAAAGCAGAACAGCAAAGGACTTATGCCTACCCTGACCCCATCCAAAACCAAAGAAGTATAAATATCAATAAAATGCTCATCTACACGAAGTACTAACGATTTTATAATACAATACTATGCAATACAATCACCTTAAATTATCTAACATCTCTGATACAACGAGAATGATAGGAGTTGGAGACGTACAGCGAAAAATATCAGCCGGCCTTAATACTTCGTTCACAGAAACCTGTATCAAAATAAGTGTTTAGCAAAAGCAATCCATCAGAAAAAAAGAGCACTTTTTAAAATCATGATTGACGAGAAAAATCCAAGGGCAATTGGCAATGGTAGAAGTGGAGCACGTCTTTTGAAGGAGCACACAGCACAGCCTTAGCTGATGGGTCAAGCAGCCGCAATCGCCCCGGATTATTTTTTCAATCGACGTGGCTTCATATTGACTCTCAAATGTGAACGACCTCATTAGAAAGTCGAGCGATAGATAAGACGAACACCAGTATCACGGTGCGACTCGAATCGGCCGTACCCTCCAACTGACATTCCGCCTCATCCACATATCTCATCACTGGCTTTTTAAGGTCGCGGGCTCAAATTGCTTTGATAACAAATATTCTTCGATTGAAAGAAGTTCGTATAGATTGTTTACCTCCACAATGACGAAAGGTCTCAACAGTCCATTTTCCACATCGTAAACAACAGAAAAAAATGTAGCACGAAGACTCCCAACACGGAAGAAAGACCGTGCGTCGTTCGATTAGTATTTAATAAGGTTTTCAAAACCTACCCTACTGACGAGCAAAATGCGGAGTAGCAAGTAACGATGCTCATTTTACACGATTTAATTATAACCCTCATCATCTTGAAGCATGCCATTCACGTTTAGCGAGAGAAGCAAGGCAAAAGTATGGTGTGCGTAACAGCGGCGTGAATAGGATCGATAAACAGAACATACTCGGACAGAAATAAAGCGGGACGAAGGATAGAGGGAAAAATCGAGAAGGTCAAGTCCATCAATCGGCACAAGTCGCAGAGGGGTGGGGGAGCAGGGGCACAAATAAATGGCTGCCTAAAAAGAAAGCACAGACAAGCTCCGCGCCTGTTTACTCCAAAGAAATCCATCGAAACATTTAATTTCCCCGCCCATAAATTTCAACGACGCCTCACTCCGCATCTTTCGAATTTGTTTTGCAACCGCAGGATTTGAGAGTGCAACAGTTGGGATTCTGGTGTCCCGCTATCTTCCCCAAAGCAAACGCATTCATGACCACACGTAAGAGAAATATCTCAACCGAGACTTGTACACAAGACTCGTGTTTTAGGTGCTCCAACGGCTAAGTTTATGTCGCACGGTCTAATTTAAGTTATTAAATCTAAGACGAAAACAACATCCATGCTCGAAAAGGGATTTGAACCCGCGACCCTTGTGTTGTCAGGCCGGAACGTTACCGAGCTGGCTGTCGCGGCCGTCTGTTCTCGACTTCTCCACCAAAATATTACGGGAGATGAACACAGTCAGATGGCACACAGCTAAGTTGGAAATTCGTCAACAACGTACAATCGCCACGTCATCATCATTACCATTGGTCAACAATACTACGATTGGTTTGACGCAGCCCTCCAATCGATTTTTCAATCGGCTAACCTCTTCATATCAACGTAATTTTTCTCTTTTCACACACAATCACCATGACTCAAGAAAAAATACCTGGGTCACTGTGGGACAAACATAAGCAAAACTGATCTTACAAGTTTTCAATACGAAAGACAATTTGTACACCCTGGCGTCTATGCCTACTAATGGAAAGATATCTGCGTTCGGGTTTGTCACAAGGGATGAAAAGAACAAGCAAACAGATTTAACTTTCTCAGAAAGTTTCTACAATCAAACATGAAATGACAAGAGCCAAAAAATTAGCTATAAGGAAGAAAAATAACCACACGCCGCTAAACAAGGCATTTTGAACTTGTTACCTTATCGACTTATTACCGTGATGATTCAAAATTGATGCATTCAGTTTTTCTCAAGTAAATAATTGACAGAACTTCCACAATATTTTACTGCTGGTACTGCAAATAAAAAGGAGAGTACCGAAAATGGGTATCTTTGATCACAGTACGGTGTTCATTGGATCGCAGCATTTAATGCATAAACACGAAAAATCTCCCCCCTCGTATCAAAAATTTTGGCCTGGTTTATGGCAAAATGATCATTCGTGCGATGATCAATAGAATACACGAGGAAATGAGTTTACACCGCAGTAATTATTTACTAATCTTTGAGCTAAGTAACCATCACAATATTCTCGTGAAAACAAATATCTTCGTCATGATAACCTTCAAATCTTAACTGGCGAGCTAAACTAAAACTGAAACTGGCGAGGCGAGCTAACGACATGGAAGGAAAAAATCCAACATGCGTATATTGAAGCACGTGGATCAATTCACTTGAGCAACTTCGGTGCCACAAACTTTCACACGGTGATGATATTCACCTAGTAGTGAGGAGAAAACAGAAAGCAATGCTGCAGTGTTGCAACCTTCCACATGCCTCTCACCATCTTCCATAACCATCATTTTACCCAGGAGCACCAGCGGACAATCGTCATCTTTTGTTTACCTCCTGCCTACTCGCTCGGCCAGGTCTTGTGACTCAGCTCGGATAGTGGCCAACTGACTGATTATGGAACGATATGGCCGCACAGAGAGAGTGGTCATCATCGAGGCACACAGATCGCCGAGAATTAGTGGTCCCAAAGGTACACAAGAATGATCTTTGTACGACACAACGAAGGACGGACTTGTGTGGGGATTCCGGGCCTCCCATTCCGAAGCCCCTGGTTCCATTCCCGGCAGCGATAGAGATTTTAACTTGAAATTCCAGTCCATAATTGAGCACCGTGAGGAGAGCACTTCAAGAGCAGTTCACTGCTCTTGCCAGCCGGGTACTGTGTTGATGTAAATGACATCTACGCCAATGGAGTACCCAGTAGGGAAGGTTGGAGGTGACTTACTTCGGCCAAAGACTGGTCGACATCGATGATGTCCATGATTACTAATGGAATGAAAGGTTAGCTAAGTAAGGGCAGGACGGTAATCAAGGTTTCCATGAGTTTTGCATATACGACTATTTCTATCGTTGTTTGAGGACAGACTGCCTGATCTCGGCTGACATAATCGGAATGCAGGAATTAAGGAATGGCTATATGTGTGCGAGGCTGAGTACATATATAGGTCAATTGAAAAATTACACCGATCCACAGATTCAAAATGGCAATGAATACAAAGTCGATTACTAAGAAAACAGTTATATCTTAAGAGAAAAGGTAAGAGAAAAGAGAGTTGACGACGCAAAACTTCAACAGCCAGTGGATGCCAAGAATTCAACACTATAGCTCCATTAGTAAATCGATAAATCACTTAGTAGGATGAGGCTAAACTTTAGCACTAGTTAGCACTTCAAGTGAACGGCTGACATTTAAGTATAGGAACCAGGCGCAACTTTTTAAGTGTTGCAAAAGCAGGATGGAACCAGTTTTGGCAGCGCCTAGATCCACGTGCTGGAAAACAGCGCGCGAAATAGGGCTCCAAGTGACAACGCGAGATGCTGGGCCGTTACTCCACGGCCAAATACACTAACAGCTTACGATCATCACCGCTCTATTATTAAATCTAGCGAGGACCTTTAATGATCTATTATATTCACAATATATCGGCGGGGCAAATCTTCCAGCGCAATCAAGCTTCTCAAGAATGAGACAGGTATTGACAGACGCTCAACTTCCACCTAGCATACACATTACCGATGTGGCCACAAAGGGCCAGTACAAATGAATTCGAATGACATTACAGATTTGGTGCCTCGAGCCCACTCCACAGCAATAGTTTTCACGACGAGATGAATTTCTTCCGAGCATCTGCGAGCGTATGACCCTTGATATGAATGCAGATGAAAAGGTGAACTTCGTTATATCGATCGAATAAAATACAAAGTTGAAAAAAACAAAGGAAATCATAAAAATTCGAATCAAATTAAAAAAATATTTAATCCAGGAAAACAAATGAACTCTCACATAATTCACAACTTTTCTTTTGGCAATAACAGCAATAAAACAACCTCCCCCCCGAACAAAAATTTCTGGCTATGTGCCTGCACTGATGGGGAAAATACTTTACTTTTTAGGTGAATTCGACTTATTATAGAATTAAGATTTTAAAAATAAAACCCCTATTGCAGTAACCACAATAGGCTTTGAACTCTTGATATTAATGCGTACCTGGTGATGATTCACCCCCTGCCACACACCCATGCGGCGGCTTGCCACAACATGGAACAATATATTAATAAATGACTCTCAGGTTTCAAGCCGAGTCATTTATTAATATAATTCGCCGAGAAAAAATTAAATCCTATATAGAACAATATAGAGTATCCCTGAGAAGTAGGAACATTTAAAAGGTATCTAATACCCAATATAAAAAGATGGAGAAGTGCATCGTGCCCTACCGTGACTGTCACCCTACTCTCCCATGACTGCGGCAATCCATGATACAGTTGAACGAACGCCTATTGTACCGAAACTGCTAGGAGAGAAATTCCTCCCGAGAATTTGAGTTTGACGGAAGAACTTCCGGTATTGCGAATTTGCTTTGTGTTTGGGGTGGCCCTGGGCAATCCAATTCGATTTGCAAGGGCAGAAATGTCTTCAGGAGAAGTGGGTTACAACCAAAGATTCATGATCACGGAGCAATTTTAACTACAACTTGGTTGCACATTGATGTGAGGACAACTAACATAATTGGGATATGACAATGGAAATGTGCTTTAACGCACCAACCTGATGAAAACACAGGGTAAAAAATAATATCTTGACTTCAACGAAGTTAATTCAACCTAATTGGGAATCCATACTTTTCCGTATGCTTATCGGGGTTGCACTTGCTTATCATGAAGCCTATTCTTAGAGACATACGGAAGTTCCCTCAATAAACATTCTACGGCCTGGCGTCCTTCGTGATTCCCAACTCTGATCAGAAAGCCACCTCAATCAAAGTTTAATCATCCCGGAATTCACTTCTTCTTTCCCTTTCTTCAGACGTGGGAGTTATATCTTCTCTTGGGCCACTTTGTTTCCGTTCGAGGGCGTGTCACAACCATACGACACAGGTCGTGGATTTTCAATCCTGCATTTCTTTCGGGAGAGACAGGGAGAGAACGACGATTTTTTTAAAATGAGGATCCCTATTGCCCTCTCTTCACATTGCACGAGCCAAAGTCGCACTAAATACACTCCAGGACGGCAAATAAATGAAAGAAAAGCGACATTAGATGTGCTCAACGACTTAAGACATCAACCATTGACAGCGACCTCAGGCACAGAAGGAAAAACACGGAAGGCATCGACAGGAACGACCTATAGATGCAGTCATTGTTTTTCTCCTCCACGCAACTAATATTCAATTTAGGACGATATGAATGGTAAACAAAAAAACTTCTTTCAGCAAATTTTAGATTCTTTTTAGACATATTTCCAAACCACGATGAAATAATTTCGGAAGAGCGATCTTTACTTATCTAATACGGATAACTCGTTGCCCATCGGGACAACCTGCATCAGCTCGGGGCAACTTACTCCAACATCACGTTGAACTTAACATGAACCAATAAAAAACTTCGGCACTGCGCCGTTGAGCGGCGAAAAACTTGGCTAAGAAATACTTCAAATGGACTCCCTCGACGATGCGGCTCACGAAAAAGTTTTTGTTAGGCATCATAAGGCATAAAATATCGGCCATAAACGCTCCGCTTTTATTTTTTGAGGGCGAAAACACGACGACGACAACCAAACTCACTCGACCTTAAGTATCTCAAAGGTCGCTCAGCACCGGGTCGAGAGATCAGCAGACCAGAACTTCACCATAGATGAAAACATCGTGGCGAGTAGATGGGCAGAGCCTCGTGTCAAAGTTTACTGTAACAATCGGGGAGAGAGCTGGAGGCAAAGAGTGGGTGACTGTCCCATTCAAAGATAAGGACGAGATAAGGGCTATGCGGCATGTGGACTTATCGCACATTCTGTTCTTGGGATCCAACGATACAGAAAGAGCAGTGAAATCGACAGACAAATCGATACCAATCCATTCCGGTAATTTTCAATTTTACAATATCTGCGATATGCACAATTAACGGGTGAATACCAATCAAATGTACTTTGACAAAGAGATCGGTGAATCGCAGCATCCTTGAAATATTTCAAATCTATATCGAAATTTCGATATCCTCCATGCACACCAGAGGTCAAGGTCTCTTCACTTCACTCGGAGGAGGACATAGGTGAAGAGGTGCTTGGAGCGGGAAAATATTCGTACATTCTACTGCGGGCATCGGACTGACTGACCAACAACATTTGTCACGGCATTTCTTGATCGTCAGGCTGCATCCTCAACTACCATCAACATCAAAATCATTGTAGGACACAACAGAAATTGGCTCTTCTTTTTGGTTTAAGGTGTAGGACAATACATTATTTCTACGGTAGTTTCCTACCTTAGAACACACATTATCACAAACGGGAAGATGAGAAGCTAAGCCAAATGGAAGTTCACTGTAGCACAAGGAAACGAGTAAAAGAAAAAAGTTGCCCGGAATCTTTTTTTTCTATTCTCGACGGTGACCCAGCCACAAGAAGCAGCAGAACTGTTGTATAAACTCACACTATCGAAAGTATTCTGCATACATCAGTAGGTATGAGGATTGTACAATGATTCTTGCTAATCCCTAAACATGTAGTTCGTCTCTCACCTTCGGCTATATCCAATTGAAATTTTCTGCGTGAAATCATTCTTCCGATTTTCATATCTTCTTCCTGAGTTTCTTACACCCAGAGCACGTTTTTCCCTCCCTTAATCGCTCAGCCAAAATTCTCCCTAATCCAACATTCTGTCACCCCTATAAAGTCCTCGATCAATTTCGACTCGAGGATAAGTTAATATGACTCAAATCAATTACTTATAAATAGGAAACTTCGATGCTCACAGCATTCCAAAGCTAATAATGGCGTTTTTCTACAAAATTCGCTTATTGTAAAATATACATATTATTTGTTTGGTAAACAAAACTAACTACACGCGGTGGCTCGTTCAGCTCACACTCCCTCAAGACAAGTGAATTCGATGCCAGCACCGGTTAAAATCGACACGACAGTAGGTGGGGTAAGATTCTCAGTTGGCCGCCCATTCCCCCATTCCACCCCCTGCCGAGTCGGGCGAGAGGAAGAGCATGCTTTTTCCTTTTGCCTCGAGTAACGGTATTTAACGGTCGAGCCAGTGAAGCAGATGATGCCGCAGCGAACTAGAAAAGACGAGACGGACGGCTGCGGTCAAAGAGGCTGCCATCTTCTTCTCGGTCAGATCATCGCCGCAGGTCCAAAAGGATCCGATTGCGACCGTCTTGTGACTCGCGAACTCGAAGCACTCCAAAACGAAACTCAACTCAGTCCCACCGACGGAGACTTGGAACACTTAAGGAGTTAAAACACTGAGGGAAAAGGAAGCATGATCAGATCACTCGCTATTTTACTCACGCTCTCGCATCATCGTTATATATTAATAAATAATGAGTATTGGAGGGAGTCAAAAACGTAATCGCAGTCATTCAAGTTTCGTCCGGAACTTCGAAGCGACAGCGTTTATTAGTGGAGCGAATCTTAGGTACAGTGTCTGAGAGCTTCTAAAAAGTGAGATATTCACAGTGCGAAAGAAAGATCAATGATAGATCGTCGTAGATGGAAACTGAGTATGGAAATTAGCTTTGGAAAATAAAAAAAAGTTTCGCATTACACAAAGAGGGGAGTAGGCGTCTCTCATTGCAACGATTATTTTCATGCCTCGTATAACACAATGTATAAGACAATAGGGATGTTTCTGGATCGCGACCCATTTTCATTGAATCACAGCGAAAGGCGACCAACCATAAAACTTTCTCCATGAAACTGAACGATAAGAGATCATTCACAGGGATCATGGCAGAGGTGTGGCCTTACGCTTCATGCTCCATCACCATTCGAGCACAATGCAGCAAGAAAGTAAATATAAATTGAACGAATATCTAAGAAAAACAGAAAAAAACCTCTAGCGTTTCACAGATTTCCGCATAGTGTACGCATAAAGCTTTATATGTCACTAGCAAACTCCGTCACGATCCGGCAATGACATACGTAGGTATGCACTATTGCTTCGAGCAAGGAATTTTCCTCCAAGAACTCATAACAGATAACCCCTCTCTATAACATGGGCCTCACTCTACCCGTCCTCAACATTCATTCCAGAGCCCTAAGAGATCCAGCGCTATGTGAGCTAGATGAAAGACAGAAACATTCACCAGAAAAGTATTCTGCAACATCGCACTAAATAACTTGGGTTCGATGTATGTGTAACAGGATATGCGGAGTCCAATTAATGTCCACAAGATTAGACCCTGCCATCGAATATGACACGTCCTAATAAGAGCAGCTTGATCAAATGCCTAGATAAAACAAATATTCCGGAAAAACGCGAAATCGCCCAAAAGTAACCAATTGAGTACCCTATGAACCACCTCGAGGTTGTCCATTAGGAGAGGTGAAACATAACTAGGCATGTACTAGGTTAATATAACAAAAAATAATTATGACCGCAATCCACAAAGAGGGTTCATAGTGAGATATTACCCTGATATAAAACTTTTAAGCTTTACGAAAAGAAAAAAGAAATAAATAAACACTATTCAAATGTAAGCACTTCTTTGCATACTCGTTCTTTGAAATGGAGTTGAATTTTCGTTCTTCACTATCATTGTATTGAACAGGTAAACGTAAGCATCCACACAATTACAACACAAAGATTCCATTACCTTGGAAAATACTGCATATTTACAATGAGCAGATGTCTCAAATCATGCTGCAACACCCTCAAGCACTGAGTTATGTGAAGCCTAAAGCTAACGCGACTAACGTTTGACGTGTAATAGGGCTCTGGATGTATTTACGTTTTACCCTGCGAGGGAACGAGACCATGGCAGTTAAGTGGCCTCTATTGATCTGAAAGTTAAAACCAAATGGGTATGAATTTGTACAAAAAAACGCTCCAGGACACGAAACATGGTAGTACCTAACTGCAAGGTTACTTAATCAACGACTGCAAATTTATGCTGCCCTAAAAAGCAGAGACAAAAACAGGACCCGAAATTAAGTTGGCTAGGAGGGCAATTCTTTTAATTACGAACACCTTAGGAAAATGTGCGTTGGCTTCCAAACAGCAGTCATCAAATGAGACAACGCTATGTTACAATCCCATTTCACATCTCCAAATAACCTCACGACCTTTTAAAAAAAAAAGCCTTTCGGCCGACGAATGCTTTTTGTCCCCACTCACGCTCGCTCTAATACGATAAACGTGTCGTGCGCACGATCGCTTCACGAGAAAAAACGAGCTGTTTTCTGGATGGAACGCCGCGAGTGAACTCGGAAGCAGTTCAACTGCCCGAACTCAGGATCCCTGCGGATCTCCTACATCATATACTTTGGTTTGGAGAGTTGTTCTGCTGGCCTCAGCATGAAGATAGACACTAGTGGCACCAATGTTTGACAGTCAAAACTACGGATGAAGAGATGGCAGCAGGTCACAGATAACTAATGGTAAGACAACGAGGCAAAAAGAGCGGCAAAGGCAGATAAGATTTGGCAGTGAAGCAGAAGAGAGGGTACGAGAGGGTCACACACCAATAGGCACGAGCGATAAGACTTCTGATAATGAAGTGTAGATAGATAGTGTATCGGTTTTGACCTCCCCAGCTTTCTCAGTGGGACTTCAGCTGGTACAAGGAAGTAAGAGGAAACATAAATTTATCGCTTGGAGATCTACTGAAGAGTTTCGAACTGAGCCTGGGCAGGAACTTATAAAATAATCAGCATTATTGACAAATCTGCTATGCAATTAAAATTCTATTTTCATGCTTCTTGCTAGGAGATTTTTTCAATAAATAAACCTGTTGAGGGAAAAAGGAAAACGTTTCAGGAATGAAATTACAAGAAAGGAAAGGGAGGTCATTCCCCAACCTCTATTCCAATGCTCTATCAAAAAACAGCTTCCTTTGGCCTAAAGCGTTTTTAAACTACAGAGAAAAAACGAAAGATTTAATATTAGACTTGCACAACAATGATAGATCAGAAATAAAAAAAGAAAAAGGCCAATGCCGGAGGTGGAAGCAATCTTGGCAATTCCATGCTTACGTTATGCTCAACCTCAACAAGTGTGGATTTGTACAGAGGGATTATTTCAATATGAATATTAAAAAATTTCACCAGGTTACGCCGGAAATGACTTCCTGTATTCAACCTCACCCATGGAGTTTGGAATACGTAGAAAAAAGGACATCCGAGTATTATACCCAAAAGAAATGTAACTATAATATGCTCGTTGAAGAAAAATAAAATTTCTGGAGTTATACACGTGTACTTGGTGTACGCGGTGTTCTTCAAGGAAAAGATTACTACGCAATTGAAACGAGTATCTGCGGAGAGGAAGAGAAAGTCCAGCTCCGCAATTAACTTACTTGTTGACTCTTTTGCGGAAATACTTCCCGGTGGCTAGTGCAATGCTCTTGATTAATTCTCTGGATAGTCCCCGATCCAGATTTTGGGAGTATGTAAAGTCTTAGCACTTTGAATTCAATTCGTTAGTTCAACTATACTGTACCACACGAAAAAAATTCTTCAGCTAAAAATCGCATTGCAGTTACTGCAATACGTCGTGCAGTCCAAAAGCAAAGAGTTTGGATATTTGCGCTTACACGTCTACATTTTTCCTTAGATTCATTACTGCCGGCTTACGAACTTAGCCATACATACATTCCGTACAATCCGAAAGCCGTAAGTGCTTTACGCATATCCTACGATCAGTCATAACTCAAACGTTTGAAAATCTACGAAACTAATTTAGTAAACGAAAACGAATAAACCTGTGCCCACTTTGGCATGTTTAATTCTATTTATCTCAAGTCAACAAAGCCTATGAATTTCATTCCAAAACAACATTTCCCATGCATAAATTCTTTTTAGGTTGGTAATATAGTTGCTTCCTCCCTCAAGCTCCCTATTCATAGGAAATAATGATATAATGAGACTTCAAGTGAAGAAACGTTGAGGGAGACAGGCGGGAACACTAGGCGATGCTGTTCTGAACGCTGAGAACTTGCTAAGAGTGACACACTGGCGCGAAATTTCGGCGGAGGACTGCGGATGCCTTCGTAATAATTAGCAAGCTAAATACGGACAGATCGCTAGCCCATGGAAATGAAGTGTTCCTTCTGGACCGAGGAAATTCTTCGGGAGAAAGATAAACCTTTATGGTATACATACGAATTCCGAACATGCTTACAAGTCTACTGGCCCCGGGCCGCTAGATATATGAGCTTCGAATACAACAAAGAAGAATCTTTTTGACTCATGGCATGAAACCAAAATATAGGAGACCGGGTGCGGTTCTTCGCATTTCATTACAACTACTTCAGAGTTCTGAAAGAAACTGAAAGATGGACGATCCGCTAACCTGATGACGTTCCTTGCTCATCAAGAACTTCGTTTAATCAACCTAAACGAAGATTTTCACCGATTACACTCAACCTCATTTGATTGCATCATTTTGGAACTTCCAAGCCCATGGAGTTCTTTGGATTTCCCAGAACTGACATTTATATGAGATTAAACTTGGAACGTTTAGAACACCTGGCCACTGTTATCACCCGTCTTCAACCATGCGGTGAGCTGCGTGCCAAGAAAAATTTGGCTCCTCCTACCACAAGCTTCCACTCGCGTCTCGAAAATCCATAGTTTCGGGCATGGGTTCTTCGGGGTGTTCACATGAAAGGTTCTCGTTGCCTTGACGCTGTAATTGCTCCAAAGAAGACAGGCCAGTCAGATTCCAGTCCGTGGTCTGCTTGACGCTCTCACAACACCACTCGAATTCTTGCAGCTGCAGTGTTATAAGCATGATAGAATATTCCTTGCGACAATTACTTCACATACGAAGCGAAATTATGCGCCACGACCAATGAGTAACTATTTCAGATCAATAATAAAGAGATAGATGTCTGTCCCCTCCACAGAGTCAATTTATCAAAAACGCAGCAACTAAAGATATAGATATATTTGGGGTTTTCAAATGCACGTAGCAAAAAATTCCGCGCGGAAGAAAACGATAATTATGCTGGTGAAAATGATAGGATGGATTTTATCTAAAGAAAAAAGAGTGAGAGTCACGCAGACAAAGATCCACGCAAGATGTTATCACTTTCTTGATGATAGCGAGTTGCATTCTTCACCACCTCAGGGTTATTTCCAATCATTGCGTATTTACCCCATGACAAAAAATGTTAATACCATGTTTGAGACTAGAGAGGATGGTGACACTAAATTTTGATATATATGACTAAGTGTTCACCAGCATAGTAATTACTTCATATTGTAATCATAATACATCCGTAAAATAAAATAAAGAGGGAGTAAGACATCAAGGTGTTCAAAGAGTTTTCAACATCGTGTGAGCTTGTAAGTCTGATAGCTCCGTCACTCAGTATGATACCAGATTAACGATAGATCTAAAATTAGATTACAGCGACAGTTAAAAATAGAGCGTAAACGGGATCCCAACATTTTCAAACAAAAGGGTTTATAATAGCCTTTGACGATAGAAAACAATCTTCGGTTCAACCGTGTTTTGCCACGGATATCGAATTGTCATGGCATTTTTATCACTCGACGCGTAGCATTGTATTTTGAGGAGCAATTTCTGATAGGATCCACTCTTTATCATTACACAAGGCATGAAAAGTATTCCATACTTTGAGAAGTGAAGATCCTTCACATCGTTCATCCGTTGCCATGGGTATCCACCAGTGACCCACATTCGAGCAGAATTCTTTACGTAACATTTATCAATTATAGGCTTAGTACTCAATCTCATCGGTAGATTGTTACTTGTGGCGCAAACACATCTTTAATCAGATCCTCCTTTCCACCCACAAAACACTATTCTCAGAGAAAAGCTGCACGGAAAACCTGTAAAAGCAGGGTTTTAAATTCTACACCGAAATCAATCAATATCCGATATCTTTCATTAAATTGTTTACACTATTATTTGTTCTTACGCAACTAAAGGGACGACTGCTCGGGTCACAATGAAGCCTTAGCACTAGGAAAAGCACTAGTTCTCAGAAAAAAGAAAACGCTGATATATTAATGGAGTCCTCTTCTCACGACGATTCTTGAGAACTCTTTCGCATTTATTAATGTTTAAATACTACTCATCCATCACATAGGTACGTACCTTTAAACAAATAACTAACTTCAATGCAATTTTCATGAAACCTTGGGTGCATAGAGGGTCAAAAAATTCTACAGAGTGCTACTAAAAAACGAGATAAAAATTTCACAATGTGACCTTGGTATTTCCAATGGCGCGATTGCTAAATTTACGAGGGCGCATTAATGTACGGTCAATGACACTACCGTCGCTGCCTCGTATTTAATGAGCTTACCTTGGCTTTATTTACGCATTAAATTAAATTAATAACTTCACATGACATCATATGGAATATCACGGCGTGTCATTAGTGATTCAAAACTTCGACAGCGCTCGCGGCTTATGGGTGAGTGAGTTCTTCGAGCACGATGGTGGCCGTCAAAATTTTCTGCAATGAAAAGCATTTCACAACAAGCTTTCAAATAGAGAACAAAAATTAAATTGGTTCTTGGCTGGGGTTGAAGGCTTCGGTAATTTATGCATGTTGTAGCTGTATTTAGTAAAATATTTCGAAGTAGTTAATTATGAGTGATTAAAGGAAATGAACTGCCTGGCGGACATAATACCAATCGACATGAATTCGATTGTGCCATTTGAACATTTGACCGCGCCATGAAACCAGATATAATGCCGTAACTAACACAATGAACAAAATACATCGCGCGGGTAATCAACATCTATCAGAGAAGCAAAGTTTGGTAAAGTAAACGCGTTTATTAAAATCCAGTGGCATCACCCAGAAATCTGACCACTTTGTCAGTTTTCCTCTTCCGATAAAAAAAAAAATAATACGGAATGGGAACAATACGGCGAGAATATCCCGAGCAAAGAATGGTTGGAAAGATTCATCTTCTTTAGATCGGTAAAAATAGACTGCACGGAATCCAACGGCTTCAACGAGGCAAAAGAACGCCGAAAGGGCGCTGGTCAACAATCAATACGCATACAGTGCAAAAGGACGATGGGTAAGGAACTTCTCTCAAGAAAGCAAGAGCACTTGTGGTCGAGGGGAGATGCATCTCAAAGCGGGTTGCTCAATATTTTTCCCCCACGAGAGAGACACTTTGGGATAGAGGGAGAAAATAAAAGCAACGTTTCATTAAGTGACGCAAGCGCCCATTCCAGATGCGTGGCGAAGAAGTTGTTTTCCTTTCAGCGGCGCACTCGAGTGAACACTTCAAACACGCACAATGTCATGTGAAAGAGGAACGAACATTCAGCCATTTCTTTGTGACCTTATGCCCAAGGAACACCGCGTACACTCGCAGGCACCCACTAATGAGAGATATTTCACCTGAGTCACCACGGCGTGCCTGATAAAATCGCAACTTTCCGCTGACCTTCAAAATTACGAGTTTATATTTCCTTGGCGAGATTCGAGGAAATCAGATCTTAAGAGTTCACGAATATTCCACAATGAGTGGGAACGATTTATGAAAGCCGAGTGGAAAATGAACGCGAGGGCAAGCGAGCACGATAAGGGACCGAAATAAGACATCGACCTAGAATACACGCCGCTTTAGTCAAGGATACGACGAGCCGGTAATTAACTGCTAAGGTGCAACTGGTTGGAAATAATCAATTACTCACTGGCATTCTTTTGTAGAAAGGAACTAAATTTCGCACCAAAACCACGCGGAAAGTGCCACGATTATTCCGGACGTGATAATGAGTTACTTTAAAACTCAACTTGATACGACCTGATTTATTTGAATCAACACTATTTTAATCACGCATATACATTATCTCTGTCATGCATGTTACATTCATAAAGTTGACTACGTACCGTTACCAGAAGAGACATGGGACTAATGCACAAGGATCTTATCACTGGAGCTAAAGACATTTTGTTCCAAAAACAGCTGGGATTCCAATAATATTCATTGTATATTCAACGATTGCGAACTGGTAACGAAAAACCTTAACATAATTAAGGCAACGGAGTTGATTATTTCTCTGCGGAAATTAAGTTACAATTCCCATATGCCATGCATGGAACATGCATGCCAACGTGCATACTCCGCCCGTTGCAGCACACTAGAAGAACGCTTGAAAGTTAAGACGACGACTTTCCTATCTTACACGACGATTCCGCAGCGATCTCTCTGCCCCTTTCAAAACTTAAAGAGAGTCAGCCGTCTCAAAAAGACGACACTCACGTGGATATCTTCCCATTCCCAAAAGCCTTGGTTCAGCAGGCAAACTGCGGCATTTATCACACAACCTAGGCTATGAACAAATAGCAGCTCGATAAAAAAGTTTTAGGAAGCAGCCGATAATGACTGAAGAGTAAATATTGGATACAAATATACTTGGAGGAGAAAGGAATGTATGGATTACCATTGGCTCGCACGAACACATACATCAAGTAAGGGTTTGATACTCGTGAACGTGAATCGACATTATCACTTCAGAATGACTTTTTCTTATCACTTCAGAGTGACTTTTTCTTATCAGCCCTCAAGAATCCGCCATCGCAAAAGCGGTGATTCACCCGCAGGTGAAAGTCGAAAATCTCTTACTAAACTCTAGAACGGATGAAGAAAAGACAAGCTATTTTCTTTATAAGAGACAGCAGGAAATGGAACAGATCTAAACATAATGGTTCTAAAACCAATTATCTTACTCATATTAAGTTTCGCACAGTTATTCCGCTTTAGGCGAACGATTTACTACATCAGATATATAAATTCCGCTGCGTAAAAAATACACGCAACGAGTCACCAGGAAATTTCAAACGACAGCAAAATTTTACGATTAGTCACGTCTTCCATTTTCCGGGCAGCGTGAACTTGAGCAATTTTCTCGCAACTGCCGACAGATATGAGGATAAAACTTTCGCGACCAGTTTCCGCTCAGAACATCAAAGAGCAAGCCCACTAAATGGCGAGAGTATTGGTAGTCATAAAACAAACTGACGTAAAAATAACTTAATAGCTAAATAAGGGAATAAAAATTATCACTGACTCGTAGGGATGCCAAAAATACCAAGACCGTGAAATCAATTAAGGTAAGGTATTCAGGAAAGTCTAAGTTTTCGCATCGGACCGTGCTCAAGCGTGAGCGTATCACATTGGAGAACGTTGATTGGTAGGGTCGCCATGCCAGAAATTCTGGTATGTAAATCACCTCACGATTTATCAGTAAGAACCACTCAGAACTCGTTATTCCATTCACTCTCACCCTTCCAGGGCAAGCCTCATGAGCCAGATCAAATATTCGGCATTCGGCCATTGAAGAAGTAAATTATGCCTCTCATTTCAAACTTCCTAATCAGAGATCAAATGGACGAACACAGGCTAATTGGAGCACAGACCAAGATATTTAACTCCTGGAGAGTTGTACCGCCGATGAAGGAGCTCCCGGTACCATAAAATACCAACGGGGTGAATGAAACGAAAAGGATCACAATGAATGAAACGCCATCGTCAAAGGCAAGACAAATCGGGCACATTTCCACTGTTTGAAATGAAAAATAATGATAAAGAATGACTCAACTCGAGAACAAACTGCATGCGGCTTTTGGGCGGGTGTTAACTCTGCTTTACGGCCTAAGGTCATTGACAGTTCTTAGGTAAATAGAATGGAATACTTCTCGACATGGCTGGTATAATTAGGTATACTAGTTCTTCAATAGCTAACGCGATATCGTACCGTCAATTTAAATAAATCCTAGGTCTACTCCTGAGATAAAAACAGCAACCGTTTCTGAGGCTGGATTCGAACCCGTGATCGCCAGGCCACCTAACATTTGTGACCTGCTACATAATCTTGTAAAGAAAAAGTTTGTGGCAGTACGTACAGTGGCGATTCATTAGCCGACAGCCGAGGTCATTCAGACTATTAACAACAAAAAGATGAAATTGAATAAACTTCTGTAAAGGCTGATCTTGGTTGCGATACAAGCTTGTCATTCATAATGAACACAAAGTAATGAACAATAATACCGATGTCAAGTTCTGACTTTACGGTTCACATCGTAGATCATGTCACTTAGAATATGACAAGAATATGACCGACTTCCCTCATTTCACACTCAATTGCAATGCAATGTGACTTAAGAAAGCCACTGATCCAGCTTAATTATCTCAGAGATGTAGGTAGCAAATTGCGGTCACCATCACACGGTGGGAAAAGTTCTATGTCTACATTTCATAAAAGACTGGATGTTAAAGATACTTGGGTTATCTTATTTCTCAGGCATAGCACTTTTTACTGCTAGTCAATAGAATTCGATCCCAAAACGTTGCAAGGCAGCCTGCAGCAGCAACATAACGTGGTTTCAGGGCACGAATAATGAAATATCACGAGTGATTAAAATTCACGACCCCGTGCCTTGCTTCCCTTTTCATGAGAGTCAGTGGAAATATCTCAAACATAACTGAGGGATTGAGAAATGAACTCCAAATATTAACGTACTCTTTTCCAGTCGGGCAGGGAACGCCTAACAGAAGCGCACCAAGACGACATGACGAAAGGGTCGTCAGCATTCGTCCCCTCGCGCGACATTTCGCTTCGTGCGCCGCAACTCAAGACAGAGAGACAGAGGCCAGTCTCATTTTACCGAATTGACGACGGTCCTCCCCCCCCCCCCCCCCCCCCCCCCCCCCCCCACTGTTCCTGCGAGTGGAGATCCGTGAGATTGGCAAGGGAAAGGTGGATCGAGAGCCGTCGAAGGCTACCCGGAATGACTGCTACGAATGAAATAGCAGTCCGAGAGACTAAAAAAATGCTGGGACTTAAACGGGAAAACTTGAATTACAGGTATTACTGCTTATTGGCACTTGCGCCCCACGATGAAGAGGTTTCTACATTAAAAATTACCGCCCCTTTGGCAGGTATCGCTACCACCCGATGAAGATGATTAACACACAAACATCAGCAAGATTTATGCGCCATCGACTACTAGGAAGGATTATGAAACGAAGTGGGAAAAGACAGCATAGCTTCCTTCGAAAAAAAGACTACATACTGCTACGGACACGGTTTATGGTTTCCTGTGCAAGGCAAATAAACGATGATTTGCATAACGGGACACGTAGAACGACTTACGTCTTCGGAAGTCTTCTTTCAATAGCTCTAAAAGTGCCAAGATAATTGACAATACAATGCTTAAAAATAATGAACAACCTAAAATTCGAGGCTTCAAATCTCTCTGCTGTAATAGTTCAAGAATTGAAGGCAATAAAAGAATGGAGTAGGATACAATATAAACTTACCGGATATAACACACAAAAACAGACACTGAATTGACTGCTGCGGTAACATAGAAGCTTCAACTCATTTCACTTGGTAAAATACATGAGTCAAAACGACAATTCCACCTAAGAATAGTACGTACGCCCTACAATTTGCTGGTCTCTTCCAGAAAAATACCGAGAATAATATTTGACATACCTACTCCCGGATAAGGTGGTTTGTTTGTTCTCTGTAGAAATCTTAATATTGTGTATATCAGAGGTTAAGTTTCAGTGGATAGTTCACAGCCTTTATTTTTTAATATTTTATTTCATAGAGAATGCGCTAAAGGTTAAAAAAAAATAATAACTGCGAAAACTCTCAGGGAATACTTACTGCTGACAGGATTGTGAGGTGAGCTGGACCTGGTTATCTCGGCATGCGCGTTTTCATCTGAAATGAAAAAAGAATACAATTAGACGAGAAAAGTAAGGAACAAAGCTTAAAATAATAGTGGACATTGCATTTGAAGCTGTGCCAAAACGTACAAATGAATCTGTGATGGAAATTCCATCGCACCGGGAACCTTCAATTAGACCCTTTTAAAACGGTGTCCTTAAGTTTCCTAGGCCACTGCACGATTTTGCAATGGTCGACATCCGGTGCAAATTAGAGGCACTCGGAAAGGGAAAAAGAGAGAAATTAAGAACAATCCCCAGTGCCATAACAGCAATCATGAGACGCAATCGTGTTTTTTTCCCCTCGCTCCCAAAGAATGCGTTTCCCATGGTTACAGAACTAATCGCGACCTCGAGACGGATCTAAAGAGACGAGGGGCGAAGGTGGAGGGAGGGAGGCGGATGGTGCGTGCGCCAGCGACCAAACTCGAGAGCCCCTCCCCCACTTGCCTCTCTCTCGCACCCAATTCGGGGTATCAGTGAAAACTCTCCTCAAAGAGACTCGAAGCAATTCAAATAGTTTTGCAAGGAGCGAACATAAATCATTCCCTCCCCCTGAAGGGAGAGACGGGGGAGGGGAGGGGAGAGCCATTAAGGAAAGGATTGACTCCGAGGGAAGAAGCTTCTTAATCCGTAACTCCCGACTCGGATCCCGTTAGCATCGGGCGTTTTTTTTCTTCCCTTTGAAGGCGGGGGAGGGAGGGACTGGATCGACGAGAGGACGTCTAATAAGGTCAGCCAACCACCAGCCCAGCCACCCTTCCACCCACGGCCCATCGCCCTCCCACGCACACCTGCGGGTGTATTGGAAATAAATGCTCGACGGCAGGGGGGGTGGCAGACAGGAAAAAATAACCAGGGGGACCGAGATGAAAACTTGCGGTAGGCAAACGGCCAGCGAGGATGAGGTCATACGGCTGCAACGTGATTCCCGACGGTCTCGCCTCTGATCAACGCAAAAACAGATGACAGCTGGTGCTCAAGGAATGGACGCATAAATGGAACAACAGCTATCATGCTTAAAAATAATGATAGCAATTACACCGGCAGTTTAGGTGATCATTGCGTTGACATTTACGCACGGAAATTTGGTTTTAACGAGTGGCTATGCAAATTAAATATCAATGAAAATGCAACGAAATATGACTGCAATTTAAAAGTAAAAGAATAGTATATTTATTTATTCTGCTCCGAGCGTGAGAAGACCTTACTTGACAAATATCTTCTCATTTCTTCAGGAGACAAAAAGTATTAAATATAAATACAAAGAACTGCATTAACGTGAGCGAAAGCCGTAATGGCATGTTTACTGAGATGGAACGCGTGTGATAGTGAAAATACAATTATTTGGAGGATTGTTAATACTTAGGGCAATATTAAAGTGGCTGTGACCGTCCACGTAGCGAATGGAGGTTTCACCTCAAGAAATGTATCCGATTATCATCGAGCAAACTCGACCAAAATGCAATCGCGGACAATAAGCACTGTTCTTCACCGGCCATGAAACGCTTCGAAAACGTCGAAGGCGCAGTCATGGGTGGCGACTAATCTGATTTTTCACCATTGCATCAGAGATAATTATGAGTCTACAGTGGAGATAATGTTTTTCGGCGCGATACCATCCATTCCACTACTCTGACAGGCTTAGACAACCTGCATGTCAATGAACCCCTCAACATTTCATAAGGCCCCGAAACGGCTTTCATAGACACAATCGAAGGGTATTGCACAGCTATTACTAGGAGAATGCTTTAATTGATAGCAGTTAAAAATGCAAGATTGTGGGTTTCCGGGAATAGGAGCATCGATGCCACGAGCGAAAACACAACCGAAACACTTAAATAAAGGCATTTCGCAACTAGCGCGAGACTAGAGCTACGTCATCTCGCTCGGGTTCGATCTAGGTCATGCTCCGCGCAGAATGTCCAGGAGGCAGACGGGAACATTTAGGAGAACCCCGTGACAGACGAAATACCGAGCCAAGTTTCTCGACGGCATTTTCTAGGGGCCTGCGGAGCGGAACAAAGCTTAGAGCCGAGTGGCAACGCTCAGGTGGAGAAGGGCTTGACGAGTGAGGATGGGGGAGGTTAAGGGGAGAAAGGAGAGGAGGTTAAAGGCGGGAGCGAGTGGGAGGAGGCGGAAGACGCCGTTGCGGGATCGGAGAAGTGCGACTGGGAAGACGAGAGACGGCAGACGAGAAATACACCCTCGGCGCCCTGCAAACAGAATTCCAAAACAACTCAACATAGGGGAAGGCAGCACGAGATAAATTATTTAAGTCGCTTCGGGAGGACGCCAGAAAGATTCTCGACTCGGAATTTAAAACGCTGATCCAAATACAGACATGCCTGAAAGAATTTATGCATGAGAGGAGAGAGAGTCGTGCATTCGATTCGATTCATTTAACGACTGCCACAATATGGCTAAATTCAAGGTTGGCCACGTTAGGATTTAAATGCAAAAAACTAAGAGGTAGGGGATTTAATTTTTGATCCGGAGCAATTTAGAGTTTCATGCAGAAAATGCGTAAGAAATGAATTCAAAAATGAACTCTGCTTAGTGTTTCCCAAAGAATTGGAGCATTCATATTCGACCCTCGTATGCTACAAGAAACACATTAATGATCAGCTGTTTCCGCTTTCAATTTACAGAGATCGTAACGTTGAGTTCTGCAGAAATTGGTTTTTATAATGCGACTGTTAAATAGAACTGGCAGTGAAACTTTGCTGCTAGAGCAATGTTAGAGACAAATTTTCGAATTCCATTGTAGCATTAGCAAAAAATAACAAATTTTCCACCAATTTCACAAAATTTTTAATGGTTCAAAACAAATAATAGACTGATTTAAGCATTATTATTTCTACAACATACGTTTCTCTAGCTTTATTTTTAATCCAATCGGGTATAATACTACTTAAATTTGAAGGATGACAATATTGTTTAGGCGTAACTACTATGGCCTACAGTTGTCAATAATTCGTATGCTTTCCCGGAGTGTTAATCTAATTTGAGTTCTTTCATTGCAGCATCACTAATGTAGCTTTTGAAACCGCTGAGAATATTACGCCGTTGAAATGAGACTCGGCGTTGTTGGAACTGGATGAATATACTACAGCGCCCTGGTCTTATTTGGCACTTCCCTGCTGGCTTCAGAAACGTGACGGTGGTCACTTGGGAAAGAAATGAATCAAACTGTAGAAGATCATCAACTAAAAGAGAGCCAGATGTCATTTGTTACAAAATAATTCCGAATTCCGACTTCATTTAAGAAACCCATTTGCCATAATATTTCCTTGTGAAACTGATACAGCTACGGTCATTGGGTAGTTTGACGATTATTTCCCAAGGAATATGAAACAAATCACCCATCCTCGCTTGAAATGGAGGACGAACAATAGAGTGACTGATTCGGAAAGAGAAATAAAACTTTTAAAAAAATCTCATCCCTCGCTGGCCATGTCACTGTCAAGCAATCAGTTCCGTCACATGCGAAAGAAATTCCTTGAATTCTGCTCGGAACTAGATTACGCTCCGAATGGAACCAAGGGACTCGCCGGAGGGAGAGAAGCTGGAGCGATTATATTGAGAAAAAACGAGGGACCCCATCCGTAACGACGAAGCGAAATAGAAGTGGAAGGCTAGAATAAAGATAGGGATGGTAACTCACTCTCTGGTCACTCATATTACAGATGAGAAAAAAATCTCAATACGTTTTTCAGGCCATAACTTGCACTGCGCAATATGAAATCCAATCTCAATAAATGGACGAAAAAACCCTTTCGCAAGTGCATTGTTTGCCACAGTTTCACAAAACCATAAGTAATTTAAACAACAACATTCGAAAGAGAAGCATCAAGTAATTCTCATTCTACTATTTTTCACCAATATAGATACGGGCTATCCTCTTTCTGAAGTGTTCAATGGGGAATCCAACTAAAGAACCAATACCCCCGTAGCTCCTTCGTAGTTACATGAATGTACCTAGTAGTTTGTAGGGTTGAATGAATACTCAATATTCCTTTCTTTTAACCAAACGAATCACAGCTCACGAGAAAACGCAACGGCCATAGAACCTTGATAAATCGAAATGATTCCGACAAGGCACTGGTGCGGATAACTGATGTAGCCTTGGCGGAAAATTCGAAGAATATTCTATTCATTGAACAAATAAAACGTAAATAATTGTTAAAAGCAATACACCTACATCGAGCAAAAACAGTTTTCGTCTTCACACGTCTTCGAAAAAATTCAAGCTTTCGCTTCGCAAAATCGAATAAAGAAATAAGCATTAGACACAAAGCAAAGATCTGATTTATAAATTTGAGCTTGAGGAGAAGTTCTTTCGACTCAGCGCAATGAAATTGAGATAAACACATTTTTTTAATCATTTTTTCCCACGATATATACCAGCGCCTGGAAAAGTCCATTCTCTTTAAAACAGCCGCCGCACAAAATACCGACTTTCAAAAAACCGACTCTTTTCGACCCAATTAGCTCACCCCGTCGCAGAGAGGGGAAGGAGTAAGAAAAACGAATCTCACCACGAAAAAACCATCCTCCACACCTCGCAAAATTTGTTTGTGAAAGCGCTCATTGTTTCCCCGTTCAAACGGAAAACTTCGGGGATGAAAAGGAGGAGAGAAAACATGGCCGCAATTTTCCCGTTCGCGATTCCGCCGCCCCACTGATGAAACAAACGATCTTGTGTAAACGCAGCTTAGCGCAGTCTGGAGGCATCTGGCAACGGAAAAACATTTATCGGGCCGCATCCTTTCATGTTTGATAACCTCCGCCCCCCCGCCCGAGGGGATCCGCTGCCGGCCTTCATTTCTAGAAATCGCCAGCGCTCTCTCCGTAGCCGTCCATCCACAACACCCGCTCCTCTCACCCCAGGAGAGGTCGAGTGGCAAACCCGAACCGAAGGCAAATGTGGCGGACCCTACCGCCGAGGGAATGAATCCATTGGGCGTCCATTCCGCCCTGCATACAGAAGAGGAGGGAGGGCACGCGGAAAATTACTGCAAACATTCGCAGTTCAAAATTCTCCCTCCGATATGCCGCCCGGCCCCAGGGCATCCCTGTGCAACCACGGGCACGCATGGGAGCTCGTTCTGGGATTTCGAACGCACGACGAGCGAATGTAATTGATGCACTCCCACGCCGGAGGGAATATAACGCACTTCCCAGAACGACGCCATTGCGAAATTATGCATCACAAGTGCTTCTCATTCATAGGAAGAATTGAGGTATTCACGGTTCCAATCACATACCCGCACGACTCATTACACTAGCTGAAATCCCTCCAACTTCTCGGAAGAGCTAATGTTTCCCGCTAAAACTACCGCGAGTATACTTGAGAAACACCCTTGTATTAACAAGTTGGGGGATATCGAATCCACTATCACGAGGGTTCGAATATAGAATCTGAAACCTGATGGGAAGGAAAAAATGGTCATTCCGGGATAGGCAGGGGAAAGGGGAATATCTGAAAAGAGTAGAACGATAAAAAGCAAGGATAAAAATTATCCCTTTATCACCTGAAGAGAATTTTTACGACATTTCAAACTGTAATATCAACGCTGCGTAATGCTAAGATTGAATGTTTATCTTTGTTGAACTAAATGATAACGCTTAGACTCTATAAACCGCTTTACACGATACAATTTTTTGTACAATTTCTTGCACAAACGCTTGTATGAGGAAATTGTACCGTGTAAAGCGGCAAATTGTGTGAACGCGTGTGCGAATGTCTGAATGGGAAATAGAACCTATTCTAATTCCATTCAGACAAACATACAATTTCGTTCCGTTTATACAAGCGTTTGTACAAGAAATTGTACAAAAATCTGCATCGTGTAAAGCGGCCTTAAAGATGTCGCGGATATTTTAAAATCCCCAGGGATATGTTTTCCATATAGTACATGCATAAAGAGAGAATTAGGATGAAGGTATTTTACGAGGAAGATATTACATCGCATAAACGATATGAATGGAATTCAGATAAGGAATTCCAATGTGTGATATTAGAGAATAGCTGTACATATATATTATACCATTCTAGGGGATTTATGTGCTTCTATTAATAGAAAAGTTTTCATTTTGGACCGAATATTAGAGCGACATCACAGCACAAAATTCTAAAGATACTAGAGCACCACCCACGGAGTCAAGAGAAAAACAGTACCAGCAAATAAATACAGAGGAAATCCTATAATCCATCCTATAATTTCAGCTGATTTTTTTCTACGAGGAAAATCAACGAAAGCGCGCGCCAGCGAACCATAAGACTTATCGCAGATTGAAGGCGGTCAAACGAACAAAAACAAATCTTCGCTGGCAGACACCCATATTTGCCTCCCACTTCCAAAAGGTCGGCCGGGCCCGCCTCTTGGAGCCGCACCCATAACGCGGCACCAACGAGAGCCCAGGCAGCATTACCCCCATGATGCTGCGCGAGGGAAGAGAGAAAAATGGAACATCGTTGTCCGAAAAACTGTGATTACCGCGTTTTTCGGCCAGCGTTGGAAAAAAAATCAGATAGGCGGGAGAGGGGGTGGTCGGAAATTACTGCCGTTGTATTCACTCAGATGCCGAGGCCATGATAAGCCGAGACCGAGCCCTCCCTCCGGCCCCCCAGCGTCTAGGGCCCCGATGGATGCGCCCTGACTGAAAAAAATCATAATAAACCCGGATTGGGGGAGATATAGTGAGTGGTCCAGGCCTTCGATCTCGACCCTGGCACAAACGGCCTGCCCCCTGCACATGCCATCCCCTCTCCCCCAGCTCGCTCCGCAACCGGGTCAATCTCCTGCTCGCCCCAACCGTAAATTAACCCCTCCTGCCTTCCAACCTCCCCCATCCGAACCATTCCTTTTTATATCCTCATACTCGCGCTTTCTACCCCCTCTACCCCCCACTCGTCGTTCCCCTTGCCCCGACTATCCGCTGCAACACTCGACTCGGTTTTTTTTTACGGAGTAACACGGGAATGGGAATCGAGAGATCGCGGGCGATGGGCGGGAGAGGGCGTTACGTTACGGGGACGTCGGAAGAGCGAAGCTTTGGCAAGTGTGGGGCGAGAGCTTTTTTTTTCAGGGTTGGGGGCGCGTACACCAGGGTGCGCACATGCACGGCAGCGAGAGTCAATCCCTCACCCTCACCATTTCCAGCGGACGTGTAAAATAAAAAAAAAATAAAACCATCGCCCTCATCTCCCTCGTGCTCCTCCAGCGACGTGACGTGGGCGTAAAAGAGAACGCTCGCGTGGGTGGTAGATAAAGGGGCAGAGGGGGTCGTTTTGTTCCCCGGCACAACCCCATCTCCGCCACCCCCTCCTGCGCATGGGAGCTGAATCAATTCCGAAGGGCCGTGACGGACGTAGAGAGAGGGAACGAGAATCCGAAATTCCAGAGCACGATCAAAACGGCGGGCGTAATGAGATGACTGCGCCATCCACGAGAGCAGAGCATTCGCGAGCCTCGCGCCATTTCCCGAAGGAATCATCCGAGTAGCGGAATGGATGTTAATGCACCCGCTATCGAAGCGCTCGAAACAACCGGGGACCATTATTGCGGCATTTCGGAGTGCATGGCTGTTAATGCAACGGAAGTAGCTGCTGTGAACGTTCTGGTGCAAAACAGTTCCGAAGCTCATACCTCTACGACTCGTCGTGAAAGACGATATCATAGCACAAGAATCGTTTATGGCGATATGAAATCCTTAATCGCCTTGCCCGAGCATAAGTGAACATGGAAGACTCAGACGGATGAAAAACAACATAGGTTGTTCAAATCTAAAGAAAAGAGAACAAAAAAAAATACACTCCATTACTTTCGCGGCAACATTTTAACTGTCACTAATTTTCGCAAAAAAAGTAGCCAGAAAACAGCGAATATGCAGTCATAAAATACGCATCAATACGCACCCACTACCGACCCATTACTCACTCAGTTTTCATTACTTTTGTCCTGAGCAGACACGTAGCCGGATTTTGCTTCCTGGGGGGGAGGTGCCGGTGGGGGGGGGGGGGGGGTGAGGAAAGAGGGGGGGGCTGTCTAATGTAGCGTAACTTGAAACAAATCAACCTTGCCCTTTCGGTGCCGACATGTTACAAATCTCTTCCGTTAATTTTCAGTGCTTGGTATTTACTTTCACAAAACCCATTCATATATTTTCTCACTGGTAAAGTTCACTGCTTACCTAGTTATGAAGAGGTTAATTTGACCGGCCCCAGAAAGAAGTTCAACGCAGACATGCATACCAGATTGAAGGGAAAAATTATTAACCACACACATGCATCTAACTAGTGATCGCGTTTATAGACACTTAGCACTTAATGACACGCAGTGTAATCCGGATTACCATGCCCAGTTTAAATCGGAACAACAAAATTACTGAGAAAAAATTTCGGTGGGGGCTGAAGCCCCAGAAGCCCTCCCCCCCTGGCTACGTGCCTGTTCCTGAGGTAAACGTAATTAAGCTCTCCTTATCACGATTAAACTACTTATCAGCGAAAGAGCAGAAAAAATATGACAACATGAAAGCTTAACACTTTGAAAGAAGCAAGGGCATGCATACGACGGACGAAAACAACGCTTTACGAATAAGAATATAAAAGGACATAAAGGCAGTTAATGACATGATGCTCCAGCAGAATGAGGAATACATTGAGAATTTATAAAAGGACGCCAAGAGTATCACATCCCCAACAACATTTCAAACTAAATGGATGTATAAAAATCAGAATTCAACGTTGCCAAAATCCCCACGTATTGAATACCTAACGCCTCTGAAGAAATCTCAAAATGCCATTAATTTGGAAATGATGAACATACCGATTGAAATACTTCCATAAATTCAGCTAACATACTATGCATCAAAAGCCTTTTATCTGCAAAATTTTCAATCTCGTGGCCTCATAGACGGTTAGGTAGATATGCACTCTCAAGTCTTCAAGACCTATATTTCGCACTAACAATAAGTCAAATCACATCGATCGACTCATGCGCTTTAGAAAGCGCTCGATTCAAATCGGAATGAAACACATTCGAAAAGCTTTCGATCATCCTCATACGCCCTTTGATTACAATAAGACCCTATCAAATGCTTGGTTTTCGCCTATCCACCCCATAAGCCATTCCATAAAACGGAATGGGCAGGGGAGCTTTAATTATGAGGATCGAAATGAGAAGTCATACCCCAAAAACGGAGGATTAGAAACGCCTTCGTTCACGGCAGAAAGGACTGAAATTTTTAAATATGAAGAATATGGAGTAAGAAAGCTCATTATGAACGCCTAGGTCATTCGGAAAAAAATCAACCCCTCTCCACAATTAAATTTTTTTCCAGATAGGTAACGTAAGATTTCGAGTGTTTCAGAACATTCACGCTTAGAAGCACACATGATACGTAAACCAATCTCGAAAGTGGAAGTTTCCTTTCCTGCTCCATAAGCGTACCGTAGCGAGTGTAGCGTGATGACATGGTTATGGTGTCAATTAGCAAATCGGAACTGAAGGAAGGCATTCCCAAAAACGTGAGCCTCCTCTTAATGGCGGAGTGCGATGATTTCAATCGCAAATTTTAACGGTGCATTACTTCACGAATACAACCACACGTGGCATGCAAGGAGATGTCGCTCTACTTTTTCCACGGAAAATGAGGAACGTCTCACCAGTTATGGACCGTAACTAAGAGTCAGATAAGCAAGTAGGACGTTGAACACCGTGAAACGAAGACGAACTTGATGACGAACTTAAAAAAAAAACTTGTAAGACAAATGAATAAGTGATGAGATTGCACGTGAAGCGTGAAGCACTGTACATAAGATAGTGGATAGATAAAAGGATAAGTTAATTAAGTTTTGAGCATCGGCACCGATTAAACTACGAAGGCACATTGTCTCACTTACGCTAGTTATACACGGCAATCGTACTTCGGTTTCTACGAGGAGCAATATTAGCCGACTCTCACTACACATACTACACATTTCTAATTCTTCGGAATAAATATTAGTTTATTTACATAACTTCGATAGAGATTACAAATTAAAGAAGCCCATAAGGAGAAGTCTAATTAATTTCTTACGACTATCCAAACTCAGCTGGAAATACACTTGAACCGAAAGATAAGTGCTGGGTCACTTCGGCTTTATATCACCATCGGAGGCAACAAAAAGTTTTAAAGGTTCACCTCCTGCGGAGGAAAAATACCTACTCCTCGGAACTCGGAAAAACACGCTTCCGCGGAATAGGAGTGGTAATTTATAGAAAAAAATTAATCGACTCTCGAAAAAAGCTGGTTCCGTAGGGGAAATCCCACCATCCATCGACGACGGCCTAATTTGAAGTCACACGAGAAGTGCTGACTTTTGCTCCAAATCCTCCGGCGGCGAAGGAAGGAAGCAGGATGGAGGTGGACCGCCACCAGTGCGATGAGCAGGGGAAGGAGAAGGTTGCGGGGGAGGAGGACCCAGAGAGCGAGAAGTTTTCGTCGAGGCGTGAGAATGGGTCTGACGTGCACGGATTCACACGACGACAGGCGTTGGCCTGGAGGGAAGTGGGCGGCGAGGAGGGGGGCGCACGACGTGCAGAAATAACTGTAAGGCAATCAGGGTTACGAACGGGTCACGGTCGAACGCGCAGGGGATTCGAGAGGTGGGGAAATTCAGACGACATATCTCCAATCTTCCAAAAAGTTGATTCTGCTCTTCGCATGACTCACAGGGATGAGGGGGCGGGAAAGAGAAACAGAGACGGCAAACAAACAGGCCGCAAAAAAATAAGGGCTCAAGAGAGAAAAAATAACGTGGCTGCGAGCTGAGGAATCGACGAAGTCCATGCCGATGACGGATGACAAAAAAGCTGCGGTTCAACCGCCTTCGTCCTCACCTTGTCAAACGTAATCGGTGATTCAAATCGCACCAAATGAAAATGGAACACATTCGGCTTGAGTGACAGGAAAGGAGTCCCGTCTGGCTGTGAACAATTATGAATCGTGACGCAACTTCCAAACGAAAATACATAGGCGTTTAAACGACGTATTTGAACACGTCACTTCCTCGATTCCTGGGGCAGCTGATAAACAAAAAATGAGACGATCTAAAAATAAACAGCGCAAAAGCTGCAACCAAATAACCCTAGAGGGAAGAAAGCAAATAACAAACTGCTCAGATTTAAGTTCAATAACCATGAGAATACAAAATAATCAATACCAATCAAAACGATGAACTCACAACATAAGAATGCCCCCTGGTAATTAAGCGCTGCCGTAGAACCTTTGTAGGTGGATGAGGCAAACGGAAAAAAACATGAAAGAGGGTAGAACTGAGAGAGAATATGAGAAAGTAAATGACTGATAAGAGGGTCATGGATACAACGACTGAATATATACTGAGGCAGATCAACACTAGGAGGGGTAGGGAGGTGGGGGAATGTGGAAGCGCTTGGAGCCCTTTGATGGCTTAGATGATAGTTATGTCGGTAGTGCATACTTGGTGATCTTCGCCCCCTGCCACACACCCTCGCGGTGGCTTGCAGGGTAACATGTAGATGCAGATGGGAAAATTTTACGAAGATGTAGAGATGATCTACAGTAGCAACGACGAAAATATACACTTCAGGAGTTATTCCACACATGTGGACAAACATTATTGCGAGGAAAAACAACAAAACTCACTCTCGGCCAGAACAAAGAAAAATGGTTATTTAATTTCTACGACAGCATAAAGTGGTGTTGTTATAGGTTTTTCACATAACACAATTATGACAGTAGATCTGAATTTAACGACTCCCACGGAGGCTGACTAGTTACATCAACAACAAGCAAGTCATCTTAAGAATGTGCGGTGAACCATCACCATGTATGTCCGAGGCGACAGGCTCGTCAAGAATGAAACAATTTCTCGGAGAGGAAGAGTAAAACGCCGAAGGGAAGTACGAAATTGAAACACTCAGTATTATCGTTTAATTAATTTCAGCCGGTCCTCAAATTACTCAAAAATAAGAGAACACCTAAGTTCAATAGCATAACAGCCCGCATAAAAATAACACTCATTTCTTAGTGACAAGATCATATTATGATTCTCGTCGCGAAATGTACTACTTCCTTTGGGTAGATACATGGACCAACTCCAAAGAGTAGATGATATCAATTAATCAAATGGAGCATCAACAGCACCTCAAGTTGTGACGAAGAATAAATGAGTCTTAATCACCCTAAATCCTGCCGTACGCCTAATAACCACGGAATGCATCTTGACTCGCTTGGCAAACGATGCTAAGAGCAATTGAAAGTGTCCCGCATGTCTCATTCAAATGAAATTGAACTCTATACTTAGCGGATTAGTTGATCCTCATCCACGTATGAACTACATTTAAAGCTGCACAATCAGCTCTCCTACACATCTGCATTCGTGAAAGGAATCTAGACGATAACTAGGTTTGTAATGATACCGGGGAGAGGATCCAAAAGTTATCGAAGAAGAGGTTGAACCCCGGAGAGTCGAAAGATGAGTTACGCGTAGTCGCTCGCGCCACGCCACGTTCGCGAGACGAAACCCGCAGCTCCACCCACCCACACGCGATTGAAAACGTTGGAAGTCTCATGCGAAAACAGAGGGGAGGTGGGCGGGTGGGGGGACGTTGATACCATGTTGCAGAGGGAAGAAGGCTGCGCGGGGAAGATGGGGGGGAGAGAGTATTGGAAGGGAGGGAGGGACGAGAGAAAGGGGATGGGGCAAGGCGTCTGTATAGGTGGGCGGAGAAGAGAGGGAAACGAGGTTATGTGGGATGGGGGGGGGGGGAGGGGGAAGGGAGGGAAAGACGTCGTTGGCGGTGCCAAGTAGGAAGCGCGGGGGAGGAGGAGGTGGGGTGAGAGGAGGGCTGGTCGCGGAGAGGGAAAGATCGAAGCGGGGGAAGAGAGGGTGGAGGGGGCGAAATAAATGACGCGTCTCCAAAGGACGGAAAAAACAAAGACTACGGCGAAGGCAGGGAGGGTGAGTGAGTGAGTGAGTGAGGGATGAGGGGAGGAAGGAGAGGGGGAGGAAGGGCATGAGCCGAGGGAAAGAGAGGAGGAGGGCGAAGAAAATGGAGAAGACGGGAGGTCAAGGCGAGGATGGATGGATGACTGGATGCACATCGCCTCGCTCCGAGTCGCGGCGAATACCGATCCGCGAAGAGAGACAATACGCCCTCCAGACGTGACGTCGGCAACAACGCTTTGAAATGAGTATAATTTTATTTTCGCTCACGAAATTTGAGGCCCTTAGGATCGTGAATGGGCAACAATAAAACCATGGCCACCAATCAAAACGCATTACAAAAGACTGAAGTTTCAAGGCGCAAGTAGTATCAACACGGACACTTCCACAGATGTTTTCTGGTTTCAATTTGATTCGTAGACAATGAATCTGTCTCCTCGTTAATTCGTTAACACAAGACAGCAAAATATCTAATCTTTCCGGGTGCGTTTCGAAAGTTTAGTGTACGATTCTGGGACCATGCTCAAGAATTGTACAAATGTTTGTGACTTACAGTTCAGGCATGTTAAATTACGCGGCTCACGCGCGTGAAATTAGGTGTACTAAATGTGAAGGTGCAAGGTTTCAAGGTGAATTCAGTTGCGGTAATAAAAAACACAATTGCTAATGTAGTTACAATACAACAATAGAAGTGTATGCACCAGTACGTTGCCACTACGTTGAAAAAATTTTAAATAAAGAATGCTTTCAAGGTGAAAGACATTAACATGCCTTGCAAAGTGTTTTACGCAATTCCTTTTCTTGGAAAATAAAAATCCCAAGAAATAGCTAATAGGAGAAAAAAGAGAGGTAATCCCACGAGGAAATTGGAGAAGTGTAATTAGTACCCATTTATATGGCTACTACGAATGATGAAACATACACATATGAATGTGCTCCTTGCGTTTAATCATGAATTCTTTCGGCCAGAATGGATAAAATAAATGTCACCTATTGCCCTTCTCTACTCAGGACATGAGTGCTGAAGGGATTCTACAGACTTCCTATAGGACAATGAGGTGGTATGGGGAATAATCCTAGATAGCTTCATGTCCTTTGCAGTCAGATAACCTACGACTGTAACAAAGTTGTACGTTGTAATTCAACGAGTTACTTCGAAACAGATAGCAAGACACGTGGAAGAGCAAGCATCCCTTACGTCGACTTTCTGATCACGGTGGAACGAGATCCAAATCTAGTTCAGAGGCTTGCTAACCACAACTTAAATGTATCGAGTGTAACCTTAACATATAATGTAGGTGATCAAATGCATATTTACAAAATAATTATAAGAGGAAAAATATAGAGAATACGCAGTTTTCGAATATTTCATAGATGATTTCGTATACTTAAACCGATTACTAAGCACGCATTTGCAAAAGCAACATCGCATGTGACTTTCATCGGCCATGAGAAAGAGAACAAGCAGGATGAGTAAGATACGTGTAGATGCCATAAACATTATACATATACCTCAACTATAGCCTATTTCAAACTGATTTATCCTGTTGAAGACCTGATATACTGTGGAGGAAACGCTTTGTCTAGGATAATTTTAGTTTCCTTCAAAGATCCACGATCCTAGAAAAAGTTCCTAGTTGTTCCTCCTAACAGCAAGTAAGAAAACAGGACCGTGCCAATTATGAGTTCCAGTATCCCAGCGACCATAGCATAAATCACACAAATACATACAATTCTGGTTCTGCATTACATAATGTTGCTAAGCTTTATACTAGCTGGCATGCTCGAACTTGCACGAGATGAAGTCTTGTCTCATATGGGATGATTTCGTACGGCTAACCAACTCGAAACAGTCGGCCGAATCGGACTGTCGACAAAACCACGCACGAAGAATATCCAAGGGCAACGCCACTGTGTCAGCATTGCCCTGCATTGTCTGCGCTGAACTTTCCCCAAGAAAACACTACGTGAGCCAGTGTCCGCAGGTACCATGCATAGGCGCCTCCAGACGAGCGACCCGACCGACCTCCTTGGACGACTGTTAAAAATTTTGAACTCAACGGAGGGCGAGGGGAGTGGGAGGGAGGAAGAGCGAGGACGTGAGGGAGGAAGTGGAGAACGTGTGTTTGGTCGTGGGGGTAGAAGATGGGTGGGTGGGGGTAGGGAGGGTAGGGAAATAAAGGGGTGTATTAAAGACTAGAAAGACAATGCCCAGACGAAGAGAATGGAGGGAGGTGGCGTTATGAAAGAATGGCTGGGGAGGGTTTGAAAGGGGGAGGGTAAGGGGGGGGGGGTCACGAAAGGAAGAGGGAGACGTGACAACGAGGGGATGTGGAGGGAGGGGGCTGAAGGAAGGGGGAGTCGGTCGTATGAGAGAAGGATGCGGACGGAGGAAGTGGCGGGAGCGATGGGTGAAATATATAATGGGCATAAAGAGATGAGAAGGGGCGAGGGAGGGGTGAATGCGAGAGACGGGAGGCACGGAACTAAAATAAGGGGCGTGCAGCCCCAACTGTCCCTCGAGGACATCCTAATCCTCCCACGGTGATAGCCGTGAGAACGCACACGCCGCTGAAGGTTGAACACCCTTGAATACGCACTTCTCGGCGGGAAAAAGTCTCAATGGCGAGGCGACCACATCCACGTGCTGAGAAGGCGAATTCAAGGGTGGAAAAGAGTCCAGACAAGTACGCACGTAGTGTTCTTGCAAGTATGTGCTAGAGCTTAGGCAAACGTTGCACGACATGTGATAGTGACATACATGAGATAGGAAAAGATGGTTCATGATTACAAGGGCATTTTTCACTCCGCTCCATTTCCTTTAGTTCTTTCGAGACTTATAGAGAAACGAAGATTTGGATGTGTTATGTCAAAATGTTACAGCATTTAACCTACATTAAGAGATTTGCGACAGCAGTTTTGAACCAAAAAAATGTAACAAAGGTGAAGTACGATTTGTTGATGTCCCGGCGAATCGCTGCTATGAAGTCTATTCGGGTCTTCCACCGGGTCAGGTCCTGAATTCCTGCCAACGTTTCGGAGACCGAGTCACTCTACATCCTCAGGGCTGACGATGGAGGAGAGATCCTGAGTCCTGACGATGGAGAGCGACTCGGTTCTGAAACGTTGGCAGGAATGCAGGACCTGACCCGGTGGAAGACCCGAATAGACTTCATAGCTGTAACTAAAGGTGATAAAAGTTTAGAAATACGCAACGCAAGAATAATATGCAACGATTTGAATACTGCTGAAGAGCAAAATAACGTAAAAATTGTCGCAGAATAATCATTAGCATTAGCTAAGGTAGCTTTCCGACCAGATGAAATATGGCCACCCTCACCACTATGGTCATTCTTAGGTTCAAGTAGCAAGCCTTCTAGAAATGGTCCGACCATGGAGCAGGTCAATGTCAGGATTGATTGAGAAGTCGTGCTGCTGTAAAGATAAGTTACAACGAGGGTGGCTGCGACGTAAAAAAGAGGAACACAGATTAAGCAGTATCTTCCATGCTGATGATTCGTCAAATTACAGTCCGATAGGTTAAAAAAGTGACCAATGATGTACATACAAATGAGTCACTCTGAACATGTCCAACTAAATGCGGACTACGTGATTTTGATGGGGAACAGATAATTCTTGAAAACCAGCGGCGGCATAGGAAAATGAAATGACCTTCCGACCCTGATGAATGAAATTCATACGCGGTGTGCTCAATCAATCACATGGGCCTTCGGGTTGAACACAGAGGTGGTTATGACTCTAGGTTCTAAGCCAGAGAAATTTTACTTATACCATCATTGACATTTGATAGAAGTAGATCCATTTTAAATATTAGCATCACCAATTTCCCCGATTTTAACTGGAAAAAAGGAGTTTCTGAGAAACCCAAATTCTACTCCAATTCACGAGAAATACAGTGAAATTCTTCTCAACACACATCGAATTTCATGAAATCACGTAGATAAGAAGTCATAATTCACTAACATGTTTCAATGCCTGAATTCAAATAACATATACAGTGACGAACTCACCACCAAGCAACGCCAGCGCGAGCACAAACATCAATACGCACCGGGAAAAATCACGTATCTGACAAGGAAACGACGCAGTTCGTAAAAAAGCGCCGACCCCGAATAATTGCATGCCATGACGCATTCCAATCGATTTCGAATCACTCCACAGTGACAAAGGAAACACCGAAGTGGAGAGCTGACGCAAAAGGTAGTTTCTCCCGCGAGGGAAGGAAGCCCGGGAAGGAAAAAGAAGAACGCATTAACGGGGAATGATAACACATGAGGCGCCGCGGCGGGGCTATTTGCTTTTTTTATTTCAGGCGATCATAATTGCCGACGGGTTACTCGAAATTCGAGGAGGCGAACGAGAGAAGCGGCTCGTAAATTGGGAAAGTGGGCCGAGATAAAAGGTTTATACGGAAACGGGGTAATAATGAGGCGGGCCATTAAACGAAACAAAACAACATCAGGGTCGAGTGCGCTAATTGGGATCCTCAAAATTACGCGGAGCATAACACTAATATTCATCGCGGACCCTGAAATATCTTTGGCGTCAAAGCTAACGAAGAATTAATATCAATTATTGTACACTACAGGAAGTAGCTGGTACGTAGCAGTTACCCATGAATATGCAATACTCATAGGCGATGACGTAGATTAGTCACCACTCAACTTAGGTGATTTCAGTTTAGGATCAGAAATCAATCATTACAACATGCAAATGAGTGCGAAGGTTGACGGTTTCACCAACATTATATTAATCATGAGCTACATATTTGTACTGCACTCTATTCGGCGACAATTTCAATGGATCAGATTTCGTATACATTACATCGCGTACATATCCGCGTTGCACATGGATCATTTAGCGCAAAAATATCACACGACCTACAGATAGTGCCCCATTTTTTTAAATTGACGGAACCAAATCATATGGACACTTAAGAGTGACTGACCTTTCCCTATAGTCACACTCCACCGACGTAAGTTGCTTAAATGCTTTACCGCTCGGCATACTACTTTCATCACGACTCACGCTTCGTGGGATTTCATTCCGAAAAAAAGAGGGAAAAGGCTTTTTACGTCCTCATAAAAATGTTGCAGTTGGTAGGCTTCCTGGAAAAGAAACAAATTTCTAGAAAAAGAATTCTTGAAACAGAACATGACAGCGAAGAGAAACTCGATGAGAGAGAGTGGGCGATGTGAAATTAAGTCCTCATCTAAAGACGAGTAATACGTGTATCTTCATAATAAGTACTTGAATAATGTAATTTGACTCTCGCAAGAACTAAAGAACACTCGTTACAAAACATGACGAATAATATAATGGACAAGTGTACCACTAAAGAAAATTTCGTAAGCAGGCAGTACGTGAAAGACGATGAAAACGTATCAATTAAGAAATGCATAAGGGGGAGTCATTTTCTCCGCCGAAGAAAAAAAACAGAAACCTTTGAGCCAAATCAAATACTCCAGCGTTGACGTCCTCATCTAAGTCCTTAGGGGCGTAAGTTTCTCCCTGGGAATTGAATTACATAATGTAAATGAACTTGGAGTAAATAAAAATGTTCCGAAACACACGAAAATGTCTACGGAGAAGGCGAAACCCGGGTCGGTGGATTAAAATTGTGTGGAATATACAACGAATTTTATTTTTACGTAAATATGCAGTTCCACCAAGTTACGCCTAAAACTGTGCAGTTTAATCATAGCACCAATGTTCACGCTTATCCCATTCTACTTAGGGCGCTCTTATGGATAGAATCTCCCGTCCCAGCTACCCTACCTACGTCAAAGACTGGCGAATTAACATAGCGTCCGTTTACTCATGCGGGTAATTCACTCCGACACTCCGCCATATCCTGAATTCCGCACTTGGCTTGGGCACGCAGATTAAAAGAACACATCATCGCACATGCGGGACACGTAGATCGATGTAAAGCCGGCCAATACGTGGGCCGGATGCATGACCAACGCTCTCTTCCGCCATAAATGCCACGATTATTACCGCCGAGGCCAGTTAACCAGTCTCCTCGACCACCGACCGGCAGCGCCGCGAGCGTCTCTGTGCAGGAGATATCTCGGGTGATCACGGTCATATCATTCACGGATCCCTTACACTGCCTGGGTGCATGGGGCATCACGACAATTATACGATTACGATCTTTACGCATTCAACTCTCAGTAGCACACAATTATCACACTCCCAGTCTCAAGAGACCCCTATGAAGGTTCTGATCTTGAAACCACTACACCGACATAGCACAGACGTCAAAAGACTTGCACGGGTTATGGTAAAAAATTGAGGGACAAGTGAATCTAAGCGGTGTTGGTAAAGGAGAAGCAGAAAAAACAGGCAGATAGCAGGCGGAATAATACTGAGGAAGAAGGCTTACCAGCCGATAAATAAACTATCTAAAGTGGAGGTTCCATGATAATATTTTATCATAAAACATTTTGCATGAATAAAAACCTTTAGCACTTTTCCACAATATATATTGTGGAAAAGTGCTTAAGTTTTTTACTCATGCAACATGTCTCACTTCCACTACGTGACGCCTGATACTGTGAACTGTTTAAAAAATTTTAACTGTCCTTCTCAAAATAAAAGGAAGCATTATGATTTAAACTTCTAGCACAACGACCCGTTTTCACCCTACGGTTATCTTCAGCGTCTTTCCAGTACAATTCACGCTGCTAACTGTGAAGGAAGGATACGTTACGCAGTAATTCAATTAGTGAAAATGAAGCTAAAATCCGCGGGGATATAGAGACATCTTTTCCGGAGGAAATTCCATATGACTGATTACCACCCACTTAATACAATCGTGAGTAGGAAGAACTTTTCGTCAGGATCAACCTAGAATAAACGAGGCGCTTTTCCTTTTGACAAAGATGATGCCAGCAATAAAAATCTGGCCAAAAAATGGAGCCACCGACTCATAAATGATGTATAAACCGCTGGGCATGAAAAATCGACGTCCATGTAAAAACGAAGAGCGATTATCCATTTAAAGCGCATGAAACATCCGAGGTCACCAACCGCTAATATTCTTTGGCCACTGGCAATCAATCGGGACGAGAAAAATTGAAGGTCTCCTGAAACTACCGGTCTTGTTTTAATACGCCATTAATAAAATGATCGTCTCCCTCTTAATTACTAACCGGTGTTGAGGGAAATCGGTCCTCGAAGAACTAGAAGCTGTGCCCTCGTTCCGAGAAACGGGAGGGGGAGGGGAGGAGAATTGAGGAGTGAGGACGGAGGGAGATCGCCTCTCCCAATACTCCCCTCCCCCCACAACGTGTTTTTCATTATTACGGTACGCGGACGTATGGGCTGTCGAGGAGCGAACACACTTCCACCGACGTTTGAGAGGAAAGTGGAAAAAGGCACCTACCGAGAAGCTTGATTCGCGAGCTGCCGCTTCAGTTTCCCCTCCTCACATCGCTTTCAATAATACGGTAAAAATAAAAAGGAGTCAAGACGGCGGAGTAAGAGCTTTGAAAAAAATAAATAAAACATGAGGAGGGGGGAGACGAGAAGGAGAAGGGGGGGCACTTCTCACCGGTGCGCGCAATAATGCTCGCGGCGTTGCCAGACCAACCCCCCGACATGGCAAGTATCCAAGTCCCTCCCTCCCTTTCCCCTCCTCCATCGCCGGCCATGCATAAAAATCGCTGACTGGATATCAGATTGATGTTCAAGAAACAAGTTTGAGGGGTCACAAGGTCATGAGGGGTCATCATCATCCTCCCCACCCGGAAAAAAAGAAAGCCCGCAACGCGAGCGCTCGCAATAAGCACAACTACCGCATGAGATATGATAAAAGAAGCAGAGCACGCAGCCCGCCCGTAGGGAAAGTGAAAGGATTATCTTTTCATGAGACAACGACGCATTTTAGTAATTAAATTGCGGGAGTTGTGGAAAGAAAGATGGCACCATTCCACAGTACGTGTGTACTTGCTGATAAGGACTTAAATTTGATTCGATAAGTAAGTAATCTTTGACCCTATTTGCACTCTAATCTGTGTTATACGATTCACTCCCATCCTTCAAGGCGTAATTCAACGATTATTCCACCCATATCTTTGAATTACGCAATGCTGCAGTCATTTTCTTCGTAATTTCGCTAGGCAACGCCGAAACATATTACATCATACTGGCCTGTGCGATCTCTAATAATGCTTTAAGGTTTAACAGAGGGTCATCAAATAGCCTTTGCCTCAGTAAACATAAGGAATGCGTAAAGTTTAGCATTTATTTCTCCACTACCTACCTCAGATTCGGCTCGGCGACGTAAAAATATGTTCTGGTCGTATACCATACACTTATATCTCCCACGCGCCCATGTGAAAACAATTACCCCGCTATTAGATAGAAATAACGCACTGTAATATAACTTGGGATCATAAAAAACATTTTAAGGTTTGTTTTTGGATTCTGAATAGAAGTCGTCATGCGCGAGCCATTATTTGCATCTCTCTATGAGTGAGATTTTAGAGTTTAAAAAAGAGCTAATTATCTTGGGCTTGGGCAAAGTGTTGGCCTACAAGAAATGAGGAATACTCAATTCGAATATTAGTAAAGCTGGGTAATTTATTCGATAGATACGACAAATATTTTCACGTTGAACACGATAAAATTGACTAAACGAGCAAACATAAAAACGCGAACACAATTTAAATTACTAACCGGAGACAAACCAAGGCTTAACTACACTAGCCTCGGTTGGTTGGTTATTCAGGGGAGGCGGCCGGCAGCTAACGCCATTTGCGCCATAGGATAGGTAAGTAACTGGGTAATAGTAGGAAATTTCAGGTGATGGACGAAGGGTGGAGAGAAACCCGGCGTCGGCATTAGTCTATTCTCAACGAAAGACGCCAAGGGGACCACAGCTTAACGTCCCATCCGACGGACGGAATACTGAACCTGAAATGCCTTCCACTAGGCACTCAAGTAGGGATCGGTTTGCTTCTGAAAAATCCTCCACTGCCGGGAATCGAACCCAGGCCCCCGGGATGGGAGGCCCGTAGGCCACCACACCAACCCGAACCCCAGCTAGCCTCGGATGTTAATTATGATTTTACACGTGAATTCTAGTTCTAATTCCAATAACATTGCACGTATAAATACAATACAATTTGCATGAAATTTAGTACTAAGAGTGGGCTGGACAGGCGATGAAATGATTAAGAAGACAGCGAGGGCATTGCCGAGTCGAGCGCAGTTCATACAAGGGCAGATCCAAAATAATTCTCTCGACGACTTTCAGCTGGGACAGATGCACTACTGTGACCTCGAGGGCCACTCACAAGTTAACAGATGGCTTAAGCACGCATGAAACAGCAACCAGAAGCAGGTGACAAGGTGGCGTAAGTGCTAAAGCTCGTCATAACGCTGAAACATGCAGAATGCACGTAATGCGGGAGCTAAGAGCACAAGGCGGAAAAGATGAAAGGTCGAACGAAAAAGTAATTACTTAGAGAACATCAGCACCAGTTCCCGCCATAAATATGACAGTAACAAAACTTATGATCATCAAGAGCAATGTAGCTACCCTTCCACCAAGTTTGTTTCAACAACACAAATTCAATTTCAGAGCTTTCAAAAACGGTCGGCCAGTTTAGCCACGAGAAACCAGCAACATAAATCGCTGAGCATTGCTTAGACATTTAATATTACAACTGGACTTCTTGGATTATATAATTTATTCTTTAGAACATAACGTCACTTATTAATTGTGCAATCCTTGCCTAAATCCTATATATCCACTTCCCATGGATCAGCACTGTCTTTCACACTCATTAGAGAAGAAAAATAAAAGAGACCTTAAAAATTTTCGAAGAGATGGTGAACAGATTCGTAATCCATTTCCGACAGAGAAAAGATAAAAATATGGGCCAACTAAATCGACGAATGAATCCGCGTTCACCTGGGAGCGAGCTCACTCGGATTAAAGGAGACAATTACAAATATTGGCCGAAATTTGAACGCCAGGGAACCGTTTACGCTCTATCGAGCCTCTCGATTTTCTTCGACTGATGACCTAAAAGGTAATTAAACACGGGCAATAGAGCAGAAGCAAATGGTTTGCTGTTGCGATAAAGACCGCCTATTCCACATTTGTTAAAATGTGCGTGCTTGCACAGTATGTCTCTGTGCTTGCAACACAGTTTCGTACATCAAACCAGATCGACAATTTGAGGTTTAGCTAACATAAGATATAAGATTTTATGTATTGTCTACTTTCGAAGATACCTCATGTGGACAAATAATGAAAACACAAGCAGAACTAATTAGTCCCAACCAGGCCACTGAAGGCGGAGATTTCATTTGACAGCACAATCATCGATCATGACTACCTACATTCACCAATGAATAAATAAGAGAGTTGAGGAAAAATAATTGGATGAAGAATTGTACATTGGCGACCACCGCAGAAGAAAAAAACTATATCATAAAACATTTAAGCAAATAACTAAACAATTTAACATTGAAGCTGATTCACGGCATCGCAACTGGCAAGAGAAGACAAATGGCAGGATAGATAATAATGTACAATTCAATGTGTTACTCGCATGCATTGCTCTTAGCATTCCCTGGATTAAAAATTTTTTGCATGCATGAGTATCTATTAAATTGGTGTCGGATTTCAAGTCATGCATGGTATCCGTGGTGTGTCCTGCATGATTGGGATTTGGTAGTTTTTTTTTCTTTTTTTTCCTAATTACTTTTAAAGGCGTGGTGTTTGTTTTGCTGTTCATTTTTGTTTGTTGTGTCATTGTTCCTGGTGCGGATACACCCCGTGCCACACATCCTCTAGGTGGCTTGCAGGGTATGTCGTAGATAGATATAGATATAATAACCACTGGAAACGCATTTCAAATTCCAAACACGATACATAACTACACTCCATGTCGTCTTTATTGGACTTCAAAATTATACCAAAGGAAAATGCGGTCATTTGGCTTTAATTTTTTTCATTGTAAATCCATGAAGCGTTTACTATCAAGGTAGATTCGAAAAACATGGCGAAAATTAGCGACCACCGCACTCATTGCATATTCTCACGTCTCAAGGAAGGCACAAAAAGGTGCCATTTAGCCAAAAATATTTTCTCACACAAGGCATGTTTTGCCGTAATTGATTCACTATGTATTACGCAGCTGTTTTCACCAAATGCGAAATTAAATTGTTCAAATTCACATAGTAGGCCACGGTAGGAGGATTGATTGAGAACATTGCCAGTACCAAACAAAACCGGCATTCTGTCGAAGATAGGCTAAGAGGAAAGTGTTAGGCGATTTAAACACTCCGGTCTAACGAAAGCCCTGATTGATTTGAACGAGAAAAAACTGAATTGGCAACTGCTATCGAAGCGTAACACATCGACCTACTGGAAACGTTTCTTTACCATTGGAGCAAAGTTTGAGAAAACTCAAAATTGACTCTCCGATTTAAGAAAGTCTCCATCAAGGAAAAAGCTTCTCCTCATTCTTAAGTAGGTTAAAAACCGCAGAGTTGGCAACCTTGGCGAAAGGTGATACCTTGCGGCAGTATATGCACCTACGCAGCACCGTGTATATTTCTGCCCTCGCGTGTGGGGACGAGGAAGACAAAGCAATGCGATGATAGGTTGGGGATACAGAGAGATCGAAAATAGGGCAAACGAGGCAAAAGCGTGAGGATAAATGGTAGCATGAATATCTCCTCAACTCCGGCGAGTTGTACTCTATGGAGCCAATGAGGGCTTGACATCGTACATGATTTGTTGATTACTAAACAATCAGGACTTCAGTCTTTGGAATTGTCTATTTACACGTCATTCCGGATTGTGACTACTTTCCAGAGCATAATGTTCAGCACATAATCAAGACTATTCCAACTTAGCTAAAAATCCTGCCACATAATGCCCTTTAACTTTCAGAGAAGTAAATATTAGTGGAGTGAATATTTTTTCATTTAATTGACGCTTCACAAAATTGACGCTTGATCCAGCTGACAACATTTAAAATTGAATGCACCTTGCTGGTGCAGTCTTCACGGGTTCTCCACCGGGTCCGCCGATTTCTCCACCGATTTGAAAATCGACCCGGTGGAGAACCCGTGAAGACTTCACCAGCATTATACGCCGGGAAAAAACAAGATCCTGAATGCACCTTTTTAATATTTAAACCCTCTTGACAACAACAGCTAACACAACGAAAACAACAAAAATTTCGATCCCGCGAAACGCCCATGCTTGGGCAATGATAATTGAACCTAATTCTAAAACTAAAACAGCCCTGAAAGTCAACTTAGACAGCATAGCATGGCAATGATACAGTAACTGAAACAGTGCCACAATAGCCGAACCGCCTCATTTGAAAATCGACCAGATTCAACTTTCTTCGACGTATTACTACCAACACTTCAGTTCAGAAACACCAACAACAAAGCAAAATCGAACGGTATAATAGTACAAGGTTGCATGAATTTTTTGACGCTAAACCGAGGCCGAGCATTAGCATCCACACTCGGTCCTTCTTCGATATGCGAGACTCGAATGCCGAAGGCACGGGCTGCAAAGCGGGCTTGGCCAACGACCGCGTAATATTAATAGCTCTCACACTGCCGCGGATACATAAGGGCGAAAACAGCTGCTCGGGTGGAGGGATACGGGCAAATATTTCCCCACGCCCTCCAACTCCCTTCCGCAGGTCCTCAAAGTTGGTTTGTGATCCCAGGGCGGGATGGGGGCCAAGGGACGAGGAGGAGGAGATAACGCGGCGGCATATCGCCCGTGGAGGCTGGGACACTCGCGCAGGCGTACTGCAAGACAAAACAAAGGGGCTTCTTTCTGCGAATTGTTCCCGCGTGTTTGGCTGGCAAAGCAGCCGTCAATATTGACTTTCGACTATCTAAGCAGAGCGAATGTAGTCAGCGAACAATGCGTCTCCCTGGCACTCGCTTCTATCTCCACGAGAGCGGGAAATCAACGCCCTAAGTTGGGTTGTGGGTTCTTGTGGCACCGGGAAGAAGCTAGCCACAACTTTTTGATTGGTTTTCTGCTGTAGGAAACAGGCCAGGGTGCATGGGTTTCAATATTCCTAATTGGCCAATACGAAGAAAAAAAGTATAATTGGTGCCACGATATTAGGTATATCAAATAATTATTGATTCTTTGAGATACACGCCATTAAAACACAACTGGATTATTTACTGAACTGCATCCTAAAATGATAACAATATATTCTACATGGATTGGTATGACTGTTTCAAAAAAACTATTCCCGACGTTTACACTTTCACCGAATTGAACAGAGAGAAAGAGAGAGAGCTATTGTTTGCCAATATCAGATGTTTTGATACCTGATAGCTTCATACACTACCGTGGAAACTGCATTGCACACAGTAATTTATATAAGCAATCAGGTTTCAAGTTTGCCGATATCACCAGTCAGCATATGGTGGGTACAATCACATCATTACTTCTAATAAAACAACTATGGTGCTAGAACGACACTGATAACTGGCGGATTAGTTAAAAAGTGCACCTGATTCTTCGTTATGGAAATGAAATCGAACAACTTGAAGCTTAAGTTTTTACAATATAGAATCGTTGCTCGACACGATTTCTCCCACAGGTGCACCATTGTTTGCAGGAGCCCACGGTGAAGAGATTATTATTATCGACCTTTGAACACGACCATACATTTTCGACATAAAGGGCGGCCGAAATTTGAACTGCGGAACTTTCACCAATAGCTCGAATTTCCTGCACGGATAACGATTTCAACATGGAATCTCCAGCGACCACCATCACAAAGGTAATTTTATCACGATAAATTTAAGCTTAATGATAGGAAGTTTTTCACGCTCTTTCTGCAGCTACTTAAATAAATAGAATCGGATGAGCGATTCGCCACGGGATGATCGGTTAACTTCTTGTGCTTGACCTATCTGCCCATAGGATTCTTCAAATTTGTTCTGAAATACAGATTACACGTTAAATAAGACTAGGACAGCCAGCAAAATCTACTAGGGAAATGGGTTTCAATTTGTGGCAATATTTCATTAATTTACCTGTAATTCGGCGTGTTGTTAAATGTCCGGCGATAATATACTTTGAAGAAAATACTCCAGGCAAAACACATGACTAATGCCCAAAAACCCCGTAAAATGAACAGAATAAAAACGTATGCAGAGAAGAAAAGTTAGAATTAGGTATGACAGAGCATTGTTACGATCTTACGAGTCTCGAGCTGAATAGAACTAGGGTAGGAATTTGCAATCAGACCGTCGGTAAAAGTTCGACCGAAACCGAAGGTCATTATGAAGCCGATCACGTTAGAAAATGCTGATAACTCCGAAATGTTACGGGAGATACGTCAGAGAAATAATACCAGAGAGAGAAAGACTCTAGAACGGATAGGTTTAGAATATACCTGTTCCTCCCAGCGAACTATTAGAGATAATAATAAGCGTCTTTAAAACCGGAGAGGAGGTGATAAGTTAGCGGCCCAGCTGGTCAAGTATGTATCTGCAACAAATCTTTGCTTGCACATACAAACTGTTTACTTTCATATACAATTCAATAATCGAATCGGCTGCGGCAGGTGGGAACAAGGTTGAAGACAACATTTTATAGAGATTTCGCTAAAAGAGCACGACTTTTAAAAAGAGCCTGCGGGCGAAAAATGATTAAAGACAGTAAGGGGCACTAAAAGAGACCAACCACCAGTTTCGACGGCCATCTTCCGATTCTCACCTCTTACTCCTGACAGTGATTGCGAGGGACGGGCAGAGAAATCTGAGAGATATGCAGGCCATAACGTGCCACAATCTCAAATGCGAAACAAGAGTGAGCTGTTACTAGTGGCACTGGCCGTGTTTTTTTCTCGTACCTTAAAAATACACGCGTGTAGGGGAACGGACGCGACAAGGGGGAAGGGGAGTGGAAAGGAAAGACACCAAAGATGGCATGGGATTATCACGCCAACTCCTCCCCTCGCGCCGCACCACGCTAAAGAATCGGGGAGGGAGCACTGAGAGGCGTCAAGTTCAGGACAAGGACTTGAACGATAAAAAAATAAGAAGAAAACGCGGCCGGAAGGTAGAAGAAAAAACACATTAAAGAAAAGGGTGAGGTTTAATGGTTGATACGAGGAAAGGGAGTAGGAGTAGGGAGAAGTTCGGTCTCCGGGGTCTGGGAAGGGAAAAGTGGTCTGGGGTGGAGGGCTCGACGGAGGTAATGGGATGAAAATTGTGGAGCAGAGACGGCGGGGGGAGATGGGGAGGGCGGAGGGGGTATGGGAACGGAGGGAGGAGGGTAGAAAGAGGGGCGAGTGGGGAAGAAGAACCGGTCCGACAGGTACAGCTCTGCTCGCTCGCTCAATTCCCAAGGACGGCTTTCCTGAATCGACTGGAGACGCCTCATCTCACTCCATCGCCCCCCATCCCACATCCACCGCCCCCTTCCACGCACCGTTCCCACCTGCCGCCCACCCTATACCTTCCTCCCGCCCACATGGGTACCCTACCTCACCGCCCACGCGATCCCCGTCCATCCCGCTCACTGTGACGGCCTCTCCCCTATCCCCACCGCCAGCAACTCCACCTTCGCCCCTCCAGCACACACAAATGGGTAGAGAGACCCACACCGTCCCACCTTGTCCTACTCCGGCCCTCATTGCAGCTCCCTTTATACATTCATCCGCCCTTCGCCACGCACTGCAGCACATTTCGATGTAGAGACACGTCGAAGCGCTGACGTCGTCACCTTTCATGTCCAACACTCATGTTAGCGTGTATGTACTAAAAGCCCCGGAGTAGGTGCACGAGCTAAGGCTCCATGAACTTCCGATTCAGACAAATTTTAAAGGCGCACCGGCTGGAGGTCCGAAGAGAGCCTACGTGATTTCTCAGCCACACTTATCATCTGGCTACGTAGGTGGTCGTGAAACTGAAAGCAGCGGCAAATAAAACCGAACTGCATTCAACGGAAAACTATTTTCCACGGAACCATTCCATCGAAATGCGAATATTATAAGGTCAGAAATCGATCTTTGGCACTCAATTCATGTAGTTTTAATCTCAGTTGTGGACGCATATCGTTCCAAAACTATACTATACTAAGGAATAGTATTAATGCTATATTAATACTATTCCTTCTTAATGCATGATATGTAGTGCATGTTTGGTGAGAAATCACCCCCTGCCACACACCCTCGTGGTGGCTTGCAGGGTATTATGTAGATGTAGATGTATACTTACGCACAAGATTAATGATCATAAAAATGCTATCAATAGGTAGGAATAGTCGGTAATGTAGGAGTATCGACATTATAGACCTTCTCCACAAAACCTACAACCGAGATCTGATGGCTGTATCATACCTCGAATACAAGCATTTTAACAATTCAGTCTAGCAAACAAATTGAAAGTAGTTTCTAATATCATAGAAGGAGTGTCTATATGTAACCAAAATGCAAGCGAGTTGGCTAAATTTTTCGAAGTAGTGGGGTTCATACCTGCACAAGGCCTTGATTGAGCAGTTCAAAACAATATGGAGCACAAACATAATAAAACAAACAATCATGTGGTATCCTTTGGACCTGAAAATTGGGAAGCCCTTTTTTGAGTCCAGAAACTTTCACAAATGGTCGAAACATCGAATGCTGGTACGAGTCAACATCATGCACTCATTCCCTTCGGTACAACCCACCGCATCTCCAACACTACTCTATATACTTCCTTGCCCTCGCCTCTCCTCAATACACTCCTTCACCTCACCACCTATCTCTTCCGCGTGTCTCCTGACTTCGGTGACACGACGAGGGACACATGGATAGGTACCGACCGATCTCTCCCGACATCAGACCCAATGTAACCCTTCCAACCCCTTCCCGTCTCCAGTAAATCGACTGCATCTCCGGAATGGGGCACATTTTTCAGAGGGGAGATAACCTGTCTCACAACCCCCATCCACAAAAAAGGAACGGTCACGGCCGGAGCTAAAGCGGAAAAGGGACGGGGGTTGGAGGGGGCGGAGGGGAAGGGGGGGGGGGGGGCAATTACGAAGAGTCACGTCCGTGTCTATTACACGCGTGCGTAGCGTAATGAGCTCCGTTTTTCACCAAGAGCAGACGACTCACGGAAGACCAAGCGTCGCGGCTCTCTCTCCCCTTATCTTGTTCCTCGAGGGGTGGCGACCGAACCGCCAGATCCTCCAACCCTCCTACTCTCCTAAGACGGCCCCAAGCAGCCCACACACAAACAACCAACTCATCGAATATAAAACAACACACGCGAGGGCGCGACCGGCTTGACATCGAAAAACATCGCCCCTTCGACAAGCCCCGTGGAGCGGGTATATCCGTATGCACGTCGATAAAAATAGCAGAAATGATTTCTCTCTCGGATTCGGCGCTCCATTCAATGACCTCGGCTCCATTTATGCTTAACCACCTCGCAGTGGTTGTAGTTTCTTCGCACCTCTCCGTTAAAAAAAAAAAAGCCCACGCACTCCCTTGGGGTTTTATAACGGACAGGAAAGGGTTAGTGGACACGCTAGGAAAATGCCTAAAGAAGACGAACACATCAACCCCATCCAGAATTTTTTACACCTCAACGATTCACCATAATTGCCACAAACGGGATCTCACCGTCCAAAGCATAACCAGAATCGAGGGAAGCACCTGCAAAATCGGCGGTGGTCTTCCGTATAATCTTATCATTCCGAGAGAAGAAAATGAATTTATGGTAATGTGACTTCCGCCACAAAAACTTACCATCCCAAGGCCAGAACTAAACTCGCCATCGTAAAACCTCCCTGCCATAAAAGAAAACGCTTAACTAAAAATCCAGCTATGATCATCAGTCAAAAATAAATTTAATTTATATATATAACGTTTTTGTCAATTCGTTATAATTACGATTCCGGACCCACCTTTTTCACAGCATATACATAGGAAACACATAAACACGTTTCCTCGAAGAAATGTGTGAAAATATAGAAAATCAGAGAAGAAAAATAATTGACATCAAATCAAAAAGAAGACGAAACAGAATATACCCACTCAAAAAATGCTCGTCACCTGGGGTAGGCTAGGACAACCCATTACAAATTATAACGTCACGAGGTCGCTTTAAAACGTGAATTAAAATGTATCAACGAAATTTATTCACAGATACGATACCTAACAAGTGCTCAGTCATACGGATTAAAATGCCATCGAACCAACTGGCCAGTGCAACATCGTCGGGCCAATCTTCATGCTGTAATGGCTAATATCAAGTGTTATGACGTTGATTCCCTTCCTTTTCTTAGATCAAATTCTCCGGTTAAGCTTCATCTCCTGTATTTTATTAGGTCAAATACCTCCAATATGAAGTCCCCTTCCCTAAGTTTCAACCCTTGTTTCTCCAGCTAGAGGCCAATTATATTTGTTCCACGGACACGTTCACACCAAAATGAACCGTAATAGAGCATCTCCCTCTAGCTGTAAGCACTAGCGTCGTTGGCAACCCAAAAGCTCTGTTAACACGAAGTCGATAATCATGGAGTTATCTTCCGATGGTTGAATACAATTATAATTGTAAGTCAGTCCCGTACTAAGTTTCAGGCGAGAACAGTACGGAAGTCTTTGGGAAGTTTCCTCCCGGGGTTTCATGACCTGAAACACTCTCAAGGCACGCCAAGTGCCTTAAGCAAGGCGGAAAAGAGGGAGATCAAATTTAACCTAACGATAAACTCGTTCATAAAAACTAAGCATTTTGAAATTGAATGTATCACATTGCTCGATAGCAGGATGGCATCAGGCCTTTGGGATGAGTTACAGTACTTTGCATTTCCACCTTCATCACCAGAATCAATTCTTTCCTATCCACAAGAAAAGACATGCTACACGGGTGGCAGATTCTTCCCGACGAGAGTCCCAGTTCATTCAACCCATTACTGCTTTTACTTGATTACTTAAGTTTGAACAATTAAGTGAAAGTTTTAAGAGAGCAATAACTGGAGCGCACTGTTTGCCAGCTAAGATGGCAAAAAGCGGATTTATATAGGGATTTATTTATTTAACTACAAAACAACCAACAACTTCTAATTTTACTAACCTCCAAATGGAAGGGCTATTTTAATAAAAAGGCACATATTTAAACATGCACTTTATTATGCTAATAATATATCATATACGTCCGTGGAACATCAAGCACACGCTAAAACTTCTCTTAAACGCAAAACTGTAAGGGCGAGGGCAAAAAAAAATCCGTCACCTATTATCAGTAGGGAACAACGACTATACCTCATTTTTTCTAAAAGATTTCTCTTTTTCCTGTTTCGGATAATTCCGCTATTCCCTCCAGTTAGTCTCACGGAAAAAGTAAAGCGCTCGGGAAAAAAAACAATATTAATCACTACCAATGCTCAATCCACTAGAGCTGATGTAAAGCTGAAGATGACTAACAGCTCAAGCGTGCGGAACCACGTGTACCCGAAGATGCAGACAGTGATGAAGTGATGGCCAAGACACGCCCAAATCACCACCATCTATGAGTCAGAGCGTCGGAAAAGAAAAGGTACACTAGGGAGTCAGATTCCCTTGATAAAGCACCGCCCACCATCGCCCAAGCAACCCATCGATCTCATTCATCACAGATAAGTCTCCCATTCGCCCACCTTCGCGCCGTCCTTTTGCAACGCGGAAATCAATGTAATAAATTCACATTTTTTCACACTTCCTATTACATCCACATCTATGCAATTTCCTGCGAGTCATCGCGAGGGGGTGAGGCAAGAGATGATAGAATAAGAATTATCATTGAGCTTGCAACAGCAAGAATTTAACTCGCGCAACGAATTTCAAGGCCAAGTATAATTTACAGCATTTTTCGGTAAGAATGACGACGACAACTAAAAATAACGCTTTTCAGCAACAAGCTATCTCAATGATTTCTTCAATTCCATTTCAACGCTGAAAAACAGATGGCAAGCTGGCCATCATTGGAGAAGTTTGAAGTCAAGTTCCTGTCAATTGAAACGAGTGGAGACTCTACCAGTGACACTTGACGCAGATGGGAGTTTTTTGTTGGCGAGAGTTAGCATCAATGAAATAATTTTCTCCTTTATGGTAACACAGTAATTCTAGCAAGGGAAACGAAGAAAAGGAACGTCTACAGCCAATACCCAATTATAATAGCTGGTGAACTTTAACTAACACTCTTCCGAATACGAGCACACTAAATACCAGAGTACTTAAAATTATATTTAATACACTTGCAAAATTGATCCATTGATGGGAACAAGATGCCAGCATTGATTTCTTCCACCTTCAATAGTAAACGTGCCCAAAAGTCACAAGAGTCTGATGAATGAGACAATCTTTGAGAACCGTAAAAAGAATACAGTCGAAAAATCTACGCAGCGCAAATGTCTTAGCTGCAAATAAGTCCTTTTTAACCAAATGCACACCATCACAGCACGAGAATGTTTCTAAGGCCAACACAGCTAGAACAATGGCATCCCAGAATCATGGCGCGTACCGAAACGCACTACTTGTATGTTAACAAGCGACGCCACGAATGAACACGAGTTCGCTACCCGGGAGAACATAAAAAGTTCGAGATTCCGCAATTGAAAAACAATCGCAAGGCAACAAAAGAACATCATTTTTCAAATAATCAACTCAAATGTGCTGGTAGATTCTGATTTCTTAGGCATCCGGCCAGCAGACAAGGCCGCCTTCCGCCGTCACCACTTTGAAGGCCCTGGAACCCATTTCGAGCTTGGCATTCAAACTTCTCGGCGAGAGGAATGCCAACCACACGAACGCCTCGAACGGAAAGAAAATGAAATTCGAGACACGCTTCAAAAATTTCGGAAACAAGAAAGCAAGGAGTGTTCTCGGCATTGTGAGCACCCGAGCGAGACTAGGCACGCTTGAAGTGGAGGCGGCCTCCCACCGGATGTGCGATGCAGATGCCGAAATTTCAAAAGCTTTTTGCCCTTCACGGTGAAGGGGGAGCGAACGGTTCCGATTCCCACTTCTGATTACAGAACGAGGGAGGGTTGGCATGCCTTCGTGAATGGAGACCGTCCATCGATACATCTGCCGTAATACTCATCCGCCACCTGAATTAGATCGAACACGTGTTGACACCTCCACAGCGACCACCTTGACACACATCTGGCATGGGGCATGCATACCATGGCATTCCTCTCCCCTTTTTTTTAAAGTTAAATGAACTTTAAGGCTTCATCGAGATAGAGGCGATGGGTGACACCTGGGGGGAAAGAAACGAAATACTGGCCTGTAATTCTAAACCTATTTCGGTTAGAGGTCAAGGGGGGAAGGAAAAATTAAATCCGGGGACGAAAAACGGCGATGGCTTATCTGAGAATAAAATTAAAAAATTAAGAAAGCGCGCCTAGACGTCCTAATTTTGCGTGCGCGTAATGACTACAAATAACTAGGAGTAAAGTTCCCAAAACAGCGGTTTCCACACAGATGTTTACCACGCACGACCATTGTTTCGTAACAAGGCGTGCGTACGTAATCAGTGAACTGCGGACTGCGTAGATGGACTACAAATAATAAAATCATATCATATTTAAAGCATAGTCACTCTGATGTGGAGAATTGATGCTAAAGCTACCATGACAGAATCCTACGGCAAGATACACAACATCGATCTCGCCGCGCCAACGAGGTATCCCAAGGGCTAACAGCGATAAAAAAAATACAATGGCATGTAGGAAGTGAATAATCTGAAGATTTCAAAAGATTTCCGTGCTCCTAAAAACCGCTCTGAGCAAGGAGCGACACAATGATTCCCCACTCAAACAAGAAATACTAATATAAAAAAAGAATGTTAATGAATAACTAGTAAGTCTGCAAATTTTTATCATCCGCTAATTCCATACTATGCGTCAGCAAGGTATCATACAGCGATTTATAGAAGATCAAGAGTGGTTACATGGAAAAAAATACTCGGGTGAGAATCCAACAGCATTCAATTATACTAAAATATATTCTTATTGAGGACTGAACCCCCCCAGAGAAAAGATACCTACGCCCTTGATTCAGACACCAAGAGTCATCATCATCAGTTAGGAATCCTAAGATTGATTTGACGCAGCCCTCCACTCGATTCTTCTATCGGTCAAACACCAAGAGTAGAAGAACATATTTCAGCCCTGCTAACCTATGTGACGAGGAATGAGGTCAGGCAGACTCGATCGCATAACGCACATCCATCCTTCTCTTGCACATTAATAAAGCGAGCCTCAATTTACCCCGCACTGGCAGTTAATTCCGATCCCCCGGCCTGCTGTTTACACCGACTCTAAAGGGATACCAAAGATTTCTAGCGAAACAACTCACCTTAGAGGGCTTCCGTTACGTAACCTCACTCGCTTCTCCCTTGACCCCCCAAATCATCTCCTCAGAGCTCACTCTCTCCCGTCGCCCTCGGAGCGGCCTCTTCAATTACGCCCATCTCATTTGACACTTGCTACAGCCCCGAGCTCGGTCGGCTTAGTTGGCTGGCCTCCATGCTGAGAGCATAGGCGGGAGGGAAGAAGACCTGCTTGATGAAGAAGGGAGGCCGATTTCCCTCTCGAGTTTATTGCCTCCGATAGCCTCAGAAGCTACGCGAGGGGGACATCATTTATCTAGCGGACGTTTCAAAATGCTTGAGCGCCCGGGGGTATGTGAGACTTAAAGCACAAGGCGCCGCGCTTTTCCAACTGCGATCTCCAACTGCAATTGATGGCAAGGAAAACCGGCGTGTTAATTACCCCCTGCTTCGGCCACAACACATAAAGATACCGTAGTGACGGAACAGCTTGAAGTCGTCGCCAAGTGAACTTTGTCATAATGTTTTATTCACAAATATGCCACATTTTACACGCATCAGACACACATTCGGAGTCGCTACGCCTCGAAGTATAATATTTAATCATTCTTATTTAAAATAAATTACCACAGAGTGCCTATCGTAATAGCAGAAACAACCTCGAGGTAGTTATATTCATTTTCCTGCGTGGCAAAATTAAAATGCATAATCCCACTCATTTTCAAACATTATATTTTTTGTTTTATACACCGACTAAAATCGGAAAAACTATTAAGCCATTAAGCCGATGGGGATCCTCGACTGAATCTGAGACAGCTGACTCTAGGTTTCACAGTTAAATTCGGTTGATTAGTCTGCAATGAATAACGTCCTTTATATGCGTGTTGAAAGAGGATTTTGAAATCGGAAATAAAATATTTACGGAATAACTCTTGCATAGGCGGAAGAGGCTAACTCCAAATTTAATTTTGACAAAGGGTAACAGATTTTACAATTAGGTAACGATGGCATTCAATGCAAGCCTCGGTGATAAAGATATATTAAAAACTACCTGATCATATCAATAAATACCCACTTATAACTTCACATTAATATCAATCACGTGAATGAATTTAATAATCCCTCCGTCATCAGTCCCTCATGTCTGACTTATGTACACACGAAGAGAGCTTGGGGCGTGCCTGGAAATTAATGAAAGCCAAGCGAGCAGATAGACAAGAGCTTCATTCTCGAATCACATACGCTCGTGACAGCGGAGAGTACATGACCAGGAAACAGCGCCCAGCGAGAGAGTAGAAGAATTATGAAACGATATTCGGAACGCGAGCACAAGGAAATCGTTCCCGTTGTCACGCATGGCCATTTCTTGCCTACCGTTAATGTACAATTCCTTTCTGACCTCAAGACGTAACACACAGGCATACCTGCCTCCCTCTCCGCCAACCTCCCACACTCACTCTCTCTCCCCACCCCCCCTCCAGCAGTGGCTAATATTATTTGTGAAAGTTACGCTGGCAATTTCGCTCCGTTTATTTCCAGAGAGCGGACTATGGAAACGGTTCCCTCCACTCGGATCGACTCCGAAAACAGCCACTGCTGGAAACAGTAAGCCGTCCCGAGAAAACATCCGCGTAAGAGACGCAAAGGCTCACTTCAGTTCCAGGAAAAACAACCGTGTTCGCGTCGACATTTTAACGCAACCCGAGAGTGGGAAGTGGTGTCCAATGCAACGGTAAGAAACACAAGATATAAATATGACCCCCAGAGTGTCAGGGATGGGAGGGCTACACAAAATTATCTCGGCCTTGGCAAGTAATCCTCATTTAACTGTATCTTCCAGTGAGACAGACAAGGATAAGCGATAGAGGGTGAGGGGTGGAGGAGGAGGTAAGACAAGCCATAAGCTAATTATAAATAAACAGTAAAATGGAAAAAGCATGGCCAGCAGCGCCATCCCTGAATATCTTCACAATTATGGTGTCGCCGCTCCGTAAATACAACACAAAGATCATGCGTCAGAGTATTGGCACTGGAAACATTCACAGTCGCGAAAAATATTAAGAAATGACCTTCGTCATTAACACCCTTAAATGGACTAACTTCCAATTGTCTATACATTACTCAAAGTTGTTGGCCATATGACTACTACATCACTACCCTACCCTGAACTGTCTTAGAGGTTTATTAGAAGTGACTATCAAGATTGAATTGAATACTCCTGCAACTGACATATTTATTAATTCTTCTTGCATAGCAAAATAGTTCAATGGCAATTTTACTAGTTAACAGGTGGAAAAGAGAATATTGAGAAACCACATACTGCTACAAAAACAAGTTCCAGTCCAAGGGAAAGTAACTTTTCCCAGGAAGTCCTGTTGCACAAAAGGTCCTCAAAGCAGATATTCAAAATTATACCTTTGTTACGCAATTCAAAAAGATCTAGGGCTTGTCACGAAAAATGAATGATCAGGAATCCGGGACGCGAGCTACATGTCCCGTCACCTTAGAGGGACTAGGGAGAAAACATATCGAATCTCAGACCGTCTCCCGTAAACAAGCCATGGATGACGAGCTTATATTACCATAAGATGCACAATTGATGGTCTCCTCAATGCACGATGCGGATTCCTTGAATTGTATTAGAAGTTTGTTTTAAGCAGTTCCAATTTCTAAGGGTCCATTGCACCGTCAAGACTACCTTATTAATAGGTAAATTCTGACATCAATGCCCGAAGCAAGATTCAAATCTCCGACCTTTGGGTTGCCAAGCCGACGCGCTACCGATCTGGCTACCACGACAGGCTCTTAGAATTGTAGTCCATGTTAACATACTCAGCCTCGTTTAGTTTCGCACCGACTTCAGAAGTCATACCAGCCCATGTGGTTACTTTAAATTACAATATCTCAGGAGATGTCCTGGGTGTGCAGGATGATGATGTAGATAATAAGAATCTGGGAACTGGGAAGAAGCAATCAAAGCGGAAAATTAAATAGTCGAGAAGATGGACAAGAGGAACAGGACTTAATAGTTCCTTTTCTCTTCCTTCCACATTCAACTTCTTCCTTCTATATGCTCTTTGCCCACCTTTTCCTATCTTCGGTTTGGGTCTCTTTATGCCATCAATGTTTTAAACAAATCATTATAAATTCTTACAAACCATGACAGGAGTGTATTTCCCAGAAGAACAAAAAACAAAACCCGGTTCTAAATTGAAACAGCTGGATAATAAAAATAAAGCGGGCGGGAGACCTTCCCCAACCGCGCTCATAATCCCCTCACACGGCTTCCCCAATAGTCGCTTTTAAAACATTTATTGAGCCGTTATTTACATTCACACATACGCTTATATTTATCACCATCAGGACCACATCTGGGCTCGACCCCAAATGCCAAGGGCCCTTCCACTCATGTACGCCGAGACAAAAGGAAAGCAGCGCGCAACAAAGGAGCGCTCCCGCATCTCCCGCCAAACAATGGAAACGTAACTTCATAAATTATCCCGGAAGCATATCTCAGGCAGCATGGGAAAAATTCAATTTCTGAAAAGAAATTCCCTTCCTTGAGTGATGTACCCTGTTCCCACTCCACACTTAAGGACAGCCTGATGGCGGAATTTAAGCGCGTAGCTACACAAGAGGAGTTTCAAGACTAGAGTTCTGCTCTGGAGTTTCGAGGTATTTTTCTTCAGAACAACATGTGAACGAAGAAAAGTGGATTTACAAATTCATGGAAAAACTGATTGCAAACACCATTACCTTATGTGAAAATAATAAGTGCAAAGTACCAGCTTCCACAAACTTTCACAAATGAGCAGCTTTAAAAGTCCGTTAGCTTCAAGCAAAATATGTCAACCAGACAGACAACAAATTAAAAGGACTTTACATAAGTGTTCATTATGGTAGATGTCAGACGAGGTCCAAAAAATAACTTCAGCATAGATTTTCCATCCCTTTATGATAAAGAAGAATTTGGTGATTTGTGGCCTTTATGATAGGTCATCTCTGAACGAGAAGCCGGCAAGATAAAATATCTAAGAGAAGGAAAAACAAACTAGAATAAAATGTGGTAGTTTTGATAAAAAAATCGCCAACTCTCCAGAATCGATGGCATTGCTCTACCAAAAGCACAATATTTAGCGTTTGTATGCAGTTTCCTTACCCAACGGGTCACTATTAACAGTCCAGTTTTCGATTCTACTACGAGGGAAAGAATCGCGATTTAGCAAATACGTAGCTCGCGCCTTGAGTCCGGCCTGGGGACAAGTACATATTAGTTTTCCAACTATATACCGACAGCAATCCGATTGATATCCTAAATACCGACAGCAATCCGATTGATATCCTGAAGGAAGGACTTAAAAATCGTGACTGTAGAAAACATTTGCATCTTCTGTTCAACAGAAAAGACAGTTCAAACAGAAAATAATTAGAAAGTAGACTATTTCCAATTATTTATCGAGCCTGTTCCATTGAACTGCATACGTATTGCTTCATAATACTGGCGACACATGAAGATAGTCCTGAGATAAATTCCCTTAGATCACTTTCCAATTCGCGTCATTTGCCAAACCCCCTTAGGCCTTGTCCCTTTAGGGCTAATCACCACGACCTCATCACAATCCCGCGTTATACTCACCATAAATTGCTAAGATTTCGCGGTAGGACCACCAATTGGTCTATCCAACGATTAGTTCGCCGGATATTCGCAGACATTCGCACCTAGGTGATAACTACAGCCCAAGGACTGATTTAAGTGCCAAACGACGAATGTGGAGTTCACCTGACTAGTAAAGCTATCATGCAATCGAAAAGTTTCCACGTAACATATCATTTATTCGTAATTTCTCCATATTATTAGAATATTTGTCGGTAGAACCTTAGGTCGGATAAATTTACCAGGAACGAATCCGTTTTTCCAGTGAAACGCGACTAATGTCGTAACGTTCTCCATGGGCTTGGGAAACAATTACCTGGTAATGTTTCCGCACGCATCTGATAATGGAATGGTATGACACAACCACGCTAATTAAACTAACGTTTCACTTTTCCACGCTTCCTGTGTATAAACCACAAAATGACCGAATGAGAGAAATCCAGAAGTAAAATCGCTATTGATAAACCTCAAAATTCTCTCAGCTGCATAAGATACAACTCTCTCGACTCCGATAAGTTCATAGAACCTCAAAATATGACCCATATAGTAGCACATTTTTATCTTCGCTAAACAAAAGCGAAAATTGTGCCCAACGCAAGAGCTCTGCTGACACTCGACACTATTAATGACGTGCGTCAGAATAAAAAAACGTGACATTTTAGAACACAAAAATATTTCCATGCGTTAAAAGCCTCGCCCAACACCCCGCGAGAGTCCCTTGAAAATGGCATTTTCCATCGTGCACCTAAGGGACTGTCACAGCCGGGATATATGCTACGGACCGCATTACTGATATGCACGCCATGGTATTCACTGCGAACTGGAGTGATTCAAAAGACATGCCGTTGAAGAGACATTCAAAAACATCAACTCCCAGTAAGTAGAGCGCGATTAAGAGCGCTCAAGAACAAAAGCCAAGCAAAAAATAGAGAACGCGAAACATCGAGCGAGCAAGCGAGCCAGATTGTTTAATATGGAGAGAGGCCGCGCAAAAAATGCACAATCACGGTGACTACACTTGGCCGCTAGCCAACATTTTTCATTACTCCGCTCTCGTAAATTTCTCGGGATTTTTTTCAGCTCGGAGCAAATCCATACCAACGTTGACGATGTCGTCTCAATCAAAAATTTCCAACCTCCTCCCTTGAACGCGTTTTAAGCAATGAGGGACGAAAGGCAAAAAAAAGGTCGAGAATTACAGGCCGGGTGAATCGAGGAGGAAGGCCTCTCGACCCTCCTCCCTCTCCTTCACTCACTCTCACCGCTCCGGAATTAAGTCCAATTATTCCCACGACCTCACCCGGTGTTAATCTCCGGAATCACCTCCATCCCCCGCGGCGACCCAATTCGGTCGTCGCCGCCCCGAAAGAAAGAACGCGGATAATCGCGGGCACCGGCTCACTTTCGGGTCAGCACGTAACCAGAAATGGACGATGGCACCTCGACGCCACTTGCCTACCTCGCTGCGTGCACCCGGGCTGGCCGTCTCGCGCACGCAGAAGAAGATCGCGGCGCGCGTGTCGTCCGCCGGCCGCGCTCTCTTCGACAGTGCAAAAATCGATACCATCTGCGGAAGGAGGCAAGGCCATCGTCGATTTGACTCTATCCAGTCGATTGAATAAATTATATTTGTGGGTTTCCGGACGGGGAAGTTTAATGGACCACTTATCTCCCCTTTCGACACTTAACTATTCTTCAACATTATTTTCCTTTTAAGTTCAATAAACGTGCGTCCTAACTCTATTCGTGCCACCCAAAAATCTTTTTACTCCATATTCCTCGCTTCCTAAGAATGCTAACCTCTATTAAGGCTTTAAATAAACCATCGCTTTTATAATTAATTGCTCCATCCATCCTCAGTACCTCCTCATTCGTCTTCCTTTCCGTGAAACCTCTCTCCTCAATTCTTCTAAACATCAGCATCTCAACCACTTTATTTCCTCTCCTCATAGCCTCAACCTTATCTAAACATGTTTGCCGAACGTTCCTGTCATAATTTACCTTCAAAACGCAAATATTAAAACTAAACCAGTTTTCAACAAACAAGTACGACAGACAAACTAAATTATAATTTCTTCTGGGGATGTTCTCCTTCTATTTTATAGCCTCACCATACGGTATGTTGAATCACATAAACTAAATCAAAGAGATGATAAGCAGAAAGGCAATGCAATCGTCCCATTTTTCTCTTGCCAGCAAAGTCCAGGACAGATACACTGTGTTGCCCAGAGAATTAATTGTTGGATAACGTAGCCCAGTTTATCTGAAAGCCTCGAATGCATAATAGTCTCTATCCACAGTTAATAATTAAATGAAGTCTATCACGCATACGGTATCTCACAAACTTTTCCTGTTCAGATAATAAACTTATGTCTGCAGCGTTCCTACTTTCACCGTTTACTGCTGTAAAACTGCGATACTAGTTCCAACACTTTAAGTACAAATAAAGACACGTGTGTGAATCTACAAGGTGAAATTATCTGCACTAATACGGCCAAAGCCGTGAAGAGTCATATTATTTTGCTACGGATGCTCCAAGATGACCCCAAACGACAAGACTGAAATGTCTCCCTCACTGAGAAAACTTGTTCATTCCAAGGAAAGATACCACGGCTGCCTTTCAGTTTTCCCAGGACTTCCATAGCCGTCCGAGCATACCAAGAACGTACGCAGAAGGGAACCCAAGGTCAAGCGATATGCCTTTAGGGACGACTACTTATTCCACGTGAGTTATTGCAAGTAAAAACCTTTTAAACTATCATGCCTACACATGTTCCCTTAATTATAACAAAACATCTATGCAAATTAAAGCGAATTCGCGACCGATGCATCGGCTTCATGCATAAAAATTACGGGAATATTTATCCCTAGGCTAGTAGTTAGAGGTAAGTACTTCGCCAACATGCTATCTCGTGATAAAATTGATCATTAATAAATATTGTTCCTTTATTCCGAGACGCTTTAGTAATTATGGAGTGAGGTACTAAATGAAAAAACACAGTTATCAACGTAAATATTATGAAAGAATTGAACGTAGTATGGTTTCCCAAAGGACTTTTTATTAAACCAATATTTTAGTGGACCGAAATGGTAGACTGTTGTTTACATGAGGAGACAAGCAGAGAAATGATCCACGAGAGAGCCGGGTCAAACAAATATTACGATTGATGAACAGAAACGAATCAACTTATTAGCCACCATATGCGGTCAGCCTCCACTCACGATAAAAACGCTCAGACCACAGCGGCGATGATAACACTATTATAGGGAACCCATCCCAAAACTTGTAGCGAAACGTGTTTCCTAGGTTCGCGCAGGATTCTCGACTTTTCTCACTGATAATAACAATTATCCGGGCTAACTCTTATGAGGTGATATTATCGGCAATATTAGGATACAACAAAGCCGTTTCTGCTCCAAAAAAAAAAAGAAAAGCAATTCTCACCCAACTAATTTCCAAGACAAACTCTTTCTGACCTCTAGTTCAATAAAAGCTGCTCCCCTTTAGGAGTGGTTGTCATATATTTACTTTGATAGAAAGAAGAAAAATTTGACATCGCAAATTTTTGGGATATCCGATCATAAACAAACACGATAAAATGATATATTGTAGAGAAGCTTCAACGTTCTTCAGCAACTTCGGAGATAAAAAGGAATCCATATATCGCAGGATGTGTGATAATATGAAAGTGTATCATGCAACCAGAAAGATGCTACCTCATTTTCCTGATTTTGTCATTTTTTCTGTGAAACGTTCACATACGTGTAGCATTTCCGTCGACCTGTTGAATTGTTCATCATAATCGAACGGTTCGAGGAGAATGTCAGGGGGAGGATTTTTGAAGGCATAAAATAATCCGATTTATTTTCCAGGGAGCGTGGACACGATCAGGGAGTTTTCCTTTGCGTTGACTCTGTCGTTACAGCATTTAATTTGATAGTGATGACAAATTTTAACAGACACTAACGCAATTAAAATGCAAAATTAAAGTAATGCAAAACTAAATTTTAATAGATTGAACGTCCGCGGCCAGAAAGAAAAATTTCAAAATTTCTCGTCTCTATTCAGTCAGGTAACTTTCGTACAAGGTTTCGTTGGCTACCGTCAAAAAAATCATGCAATCTACATAAAAAGTGTTGCAATTGTATGTAAGTAGACTAATGTAAATATGCACCTACTATAACTCATACAAGATAGTGCACCTGCTGTCAAGATTGCCTTTTACCTAATGTCTTGAATTCCGACATCCGAAATAACGCTGGAAATCCATACTCTCAATACCTCATTGAGAGAACTAAGCATGGGTGACAAAGCAAATTGATGGGTGATAGTAACTTCTAAATAACAACAACTAAGCCATAGCTACGGAGGAATCGAATTTTAATGCGGAGGACATGGAGTCAGATCTACTACTCACATCCCAAAATGCTTCATGGTTTTGACTAGACTGTACTATAGATATTCCTTCACTACGAAAAAAAAGCGTTATTATCACAACCAAATAGCCACACATATGTCGTTAAGAGTAAAAACTGAAACAAGTTAGACACGAAAAGTGAATAGATTCAATGTCATCCACAACTTGTACGGGTTCCAATGTGATTGACGAGAAGTGAAGCTTGATTAATGAAGTTCATACGCATATGTTGCGCCACAGGGGGCAAAAGTCGGATTAATAAAGCGGGTTAGCAAAGCTGGCGCGCTGGAGGCGACCCCTATCTATCTTCCTCCCCTTCATGCCACGCAGAACCAACTCTCGTTCATAATACAATGCAACGCCCTATTCGCCAAAGGTGTCACACGGGGGAGGAAGGCATACACTCCAACTATCTAGCACGCCAAGATTTTACTCAGTGTGCCAAGTCTGGCACAATTACGACACGCTCGCCATCCACAGAGCAGATACGATCGCCCTGTCCTTCCATGCCGACGAATTTCACCCGGCCACGCACACAGCGTTCCTTTCAACCCAATTACAACGCACGTCATAGCGCTTGGCCGTCCTCCATTGCGCTCACGACCGGACACCCCAGTTTGAAGAATAAAAATTCGCCTCGCGAAACCCCCTACCACACCCCCCGGGAGGGAGAGGGAGCAGCAGCGGGCTGCCGCACCTTCCCCCCGCTCCACCTACGCACGCGAGGTTGCTGCGATTGTGCTGACTCCGCATCGTGCGCTCCCCTTCCGACACTCGCCGAAGAGCACTTGTCACTCGCTCGTTACGAGGCATTCATAACACTCGACGCACATTTTCGCTGACGAAAGGGGACAACAAAAACCACACGCAGTGCGGTATCGAAAAGCAGCTGAGCACACATTCACCGCAAATCTTCCGCCGCGTGCAAGGGTCGGAAGGGGAAATCGAGCAAGGAAGAAGCTCCGGTCCCCACCACTGCAAGAAGTAAGGAAATGTTTTCTACGACCTCGCATACTCAGAATTCTGAGATAAAGAACGGCACTCGGAGCATTTTATTCACAGCCGCGTACACAACAATGCTAATGATCAATTTAATTAAGAGAGGCACTTCGCTTCAGTGGCAAGCGTTCCATTTCGGAGCCGTCCAACCGCATCATTGAATTCGCGAGGCAAAAGAGGTTTTACCGGTTTTTCAACGCCTTTTCCCAGACTCGACCAGAATCTATACTTTCTTCCAATCGGAGGCTAATCGACACTTTCATCCGGTTCGAGGCCGAAAATTCTACCCGTGCGCTTCCACGTTTTCTCATTTTTTGCAGGAGAAAAACATTAGGGGTAACAAGCAGTGCAGGTCGAAGAAACCTGACTCTGGAAGCCCTTGGAATTCGACTCTTTTCGCGTGAACTGCGACCTGCAATCTAACCTGTTTTTTCTTTCTTCGGTCCTCATGAAAGCATAGTACGAAATTTTTCACACACTCTCGGTTGGAGAGGACAGAAACTACCGCATAAAACGCCAGATATCGTGTCAGAGGCATAGATGCGCCCTTTCAAATCTAGACCGAATGAAAGAGATGTAGCGCGGAGACTTGGGAGGGAGGTCAAGCACGAAAAATCATAAAAAAGCAATTACAAAACCTATAGGAAAATATTAGTTTTTAAATTAATTAAAACTATACGTTTTCTCCTAACCTTTGGCATAAAACAGCCAAGATTCTAACTTCACAACCATGATTTTAAATGTTCGGAACTGAGTAACATCAAAAGTTGGTAGGTGCTGGCAGCAAAAGAGGGATCTATACAACAGCCACGTATTTGGGAAGTAAAAATTTGAAGGTTGGACGAAGTGCAAGAACATTATATGAATTAATTAATCCAACGGCGGGATAACAACAAGGTTCCCAAGTTTACCTCTGAGATAGTTGGTGCGGCACCCAGAAACAACCACTCAACTGGGGGGGGGGGGAGGAGAAAAGTTGACATAGCAATCAAGCCGTAGCCGCTAATCGGAACAGAGTCTTCGAGAACCTAGTGCACCTTAACGTTCACCGGGCCGATCCAGCTGGTGCATACACATTCCTCCTCACCCCATATGGGAGAATGGAGAGAGAGAGACGGAGGTCTGAAGCATTGCTAGGAGATGAGTGAGCCAAATGGAAACTAATAGGGCACTATTTTAATGCCTCCATGGATTTAATTTGGCAGACGCATTAGAACGAGCGCAGTCCGTCAATCAATCACGCAATCAGATCTATGATCGGCGTGACCTTTTCCCCGAGCCGTAACCCAAAAGTCATCATGCGGTCGTAAAAAAATGAAAGAGATAATGACAATAAGTTGAATGCGAAGCGCTCAACTGAGTCGGGCAAACAAGAACCTTCGCACATAAACTTTACATACCCCTCTCCAGCAATCTCTCCACCCCCATCAACCCCCAGTGCCACCACCCACCCACCTCTCTCCCCAGGGCGGCCCTTGCACCCGGATGCACGCCTTGTATTGATCGCCTGCCTCGCTCCCCTCCTGCCCCCTCTTCGCCCCTCGCAACCGACACACACACTCACACACTTGCTGCGTTCGCGACGCGACCCCCCCCCCCCTTCCCCCTCGAAATATAGCTCGCAGCTATTCTGGACTTCGCCAGTTGGGTCGGAATGCGCATTCCCGGCGTTGGGGGAGAGGAGGAGAACGCATCCGCGAGACGAAAGTAAACGGGGCGCCTGATTTACATCGCGTTAAACCCCCTCGCAGGGCGCCTTTCCACGCCACCAATTCCCTTCTTCCTCCTCCCTCGCCCCCATTCCCTTCCCCCCAACACCGAACGCGATTAGATCCGAAATGCTGAGTTCCGCCCCTGGGCGCCAAGCGCACGCTCGGTTATTACCGCACGCCCGCGTGTCGCGCTATTTTCCGTCCGCCCATGGAGGGGGGGGGGGAAGAGAAACGAATATTTGGGTCCCGGCAACAGATGCCGCCGCGTGGGGCTTAATTCCGGTAGAGGAAGGACTTCCACCCCCAGCGGACTGCACCCGAGGTCATCTCCCCATCCCCCTCCGTGAATCCCCGGACTTTAATTAAGGTTTAATTAAAACCCAATCAATTTCAACACCGCCTACCGCATTTGAGTAGGTATGAAAGCGATCGAGTCGCAGTGCTCATTTGAGACGGGAACCCAAAACGAAAGCCAAAGAGGGCATGGTGAGGAGAACTGCATTGTTGTAAGGAGTTTGCCGATCTGAGCAATACGAAGGCAGGAAAAGTGAAATGGGATAAGTAATTGAGGCGCGCTGCATGGGAATTAGAAAGCGTGAAAATTAATGGATACGAGATGCTGCAACAAACCAATGTCGCGAAAGAAGAGTCATGATCCTGTACAAGGATAATTGATGACCGAAAAAAAACCATCATCACAGACAACAAAATGCCAATGTGCATGATGAAAATTAAAGAGGCACGGTGAGTGCTGATGTGACGGACGAATTGTGACCTAAATAGGTCGAAGCAATAAACCGGAATAGCCGCATTGCGAACAATTAGCGCATTCGTTAACAGCTTTATAGCTGTACACTAAGCTAAAACATTTTCAACAAATTATCACCATTAGCCGATGTTACTTTACTTCATCGTAGAATCTAATCACTGGAGCGCATATTTACCCAATCAGCAGCTCGTGGGTGACTAGCGAAAAAGCAACACGACAATATCGTGGAGAATATTATGGAGTATAATTAGGTTATTAGAATCTTATTTTACTCTAACAATATTAAGTTACAATTAATATGAGACTAAATTGTAAACGCAAGAAGAGGTAGACATAGTGCTTTTGGATTATAAGAAAACTTTTAAGTGTACCCTCACAAAGATATACAATCTTATTATAAGAGTACTCGAAATTTACGGTATGAACGAGAGCTTGACAGAAGACATGCAATTTCTAATCATAAAGTAATAATTTTTAATAAGTAACGGCATTAATGTGAATAAGGTGATCATATTTGATCGAAATCGCCCCCAGGCTCTCTAGTATTAATAAGGCCATAGAAATATTTAAGAAGAGACATCTTAAGATAGGAGTCCCATTAGTCATGTCCGTATATTAAGATTTAGAGAGAGCGAAATTACACAACTCAAGGCTTGAGTCCCAACACTCCGAATCACGTTTTCAAGGAGCATCGCTATTAAGGATGTAGAAAGGAAGAATTATTACTATCTAGTGCCAACGTATGGCGTTTCCACAGAAGAGAAAATAATTATTCTCAGCCGGCCAGGGTAGGTTCTTTCACATTTCACCTTGAATTTATCTTTAATTTAATTAGCACTGGGAACTTTTCCTTGGCAATGTTACACGCCAGCAGGCTCTAACGTCGTTTAAAAAAAATTAAAGAGGATATCTGGACTCCTTTTCCTATTTATGCATGCCTGAAAGAAAGAATAATAGTATGCTGATTGTTGACAGTAAAGATACAAATAAAGCTCTGAAATATTACAACAGAAGACTTCCTGGAGGTGCCTGGTATGATTGATCAATATCCTGACAAATCCATCAATGTTCTCATGTACGAGAGGAAATATCTTCCTGACACCCCATCCGATATGCGAAAGACGATAATGACGAAATTCCATGATACAGTGGCCATTAGAACGTAACACGCGCGCACTTATTATAGTATTGGTATAGTAAAAATGATACTAGGAAGATTTCATAAAAGTTTAACACCCGGCAGCAATCTCTTCACCCGAAAAAATCTGCTCCAGTGGCACAATAGCACGGGGATAAGAAGGGAAACCTTTCAACGCGAAGGAAAATCATAGCATTATCTCTCACATGCCTCAGCACGGGAAATGAGAAAAACCTTGAGAATAAACTGGATGGAGATTTCAAATACTCATGGACATTCAAGAACGGGCAGGAGGAATTTCCTCTCACTCATAAAAAAATTGCTACCTCTTAGTCATTCTCCCATAATAATTTCAATGCCTCAAAATAACATTTATTTTAATAACCTCGAAGCTATGATTTGATTGTCTGATATGATGCGATGAAGTTCAAAGCTTTCAAGGTAGCACTTATTTACGACGAGCAGATACCATACGTAGTATTAGTGAGGGAATAATTCTCAGCAACACAAACTTGCCATTACGACACTAATTGATATTTAGTCCTCCATTCGTGGATATCTTTTCCCAACTTTAACTAAAAGTAATTTCTATCAAAAAGAAAAAAAACACGATTCACGCCCTTATTCAACATTAGCAGGTATCCAAGGAAATCGACAAGAGGAATTTAAATCCCTAAGAGCTCAACCATTAATAACAGAAACGCAAGGCTGTTACTTCGAAATCCATAATCGGTCAGACAAAACTCGAAATGTTCCAGTCCAGCTGCCGTGAATTGAAACACCAATGCCACGAGCCATTATGAGGCAATAGCTCTCTTTTTAATGATTTCCTGCACATTAGCTGTTTGATACTCAATTCAAGGCACTTACTATCTTGACCATGATCAGCGTAGTGGAACACTGCCGACCGCTTCACAGTTTTAGAACCCAATCGGGTAAATGCCAATGCGTTCACGTATCATTCACACAAGGAACGCCACGAAAGAAACTCAAGATGCAAAGGAAATCCTGTAGCCCGACACCACAATAGGGTTGCTCCTTCGTAATTTCCCCAAGTGCTTCCCGTAGTAGGTCTAACAGGTTAATTTTTCAACGAACGCATTCCCCGATTCTTAACTGTTCCTTAGATTTCGCCACCAAAAGACGAGTTCCACTTCAGGCGTGCAGTCAATCTTTAAAAGAGATGAAAGCTGGCAAGTTCTGCCAAGCGAAACAACTTGGCCAAAGGAATGCACTCGAGGCGAATGGCGATAACACTAGACGAGCGATGAGCTACAGAATGCGGTAGGTATGGAGGAAGGGCCGTGGGAGAAAAGATATATGCGTAAGAATATGGAATCTGGAAAGGAAGAGAGGGAGAACGGTAGCCAAAAGAAATCAGGGAACATCGCGGGACACGAGTCCCTGAATGGTGCTAGCAAAATATCAAAAATATGCCAATGCGTAGAGAATCATCCACCCCCTAGGAACCAAAGTAACTACGGAAGACACATTGCATAAACATGACTTTCAGTCGAAATCTTACCCCACGGACGGTTCGGCCAGAAAAATAAGGTATTATCGTCAAATTTCAACAAGAGTCAGACACCTACAACTTTGAGATTCGAGGAACCAGGTTTTCCTGAGAAATGTTTGAAATATTCAAATCCCAATACATTGCTGGTTATTTGCTATAATCCCAAACTAAAGGCAAGAGTAAAAAAAATATGAAATGTGCCTAGAAAGTGAACTTCAACGAGGCAACTGCACTCCACAATTTTATGCCTCCAGTTATTAGATAACTTACAAAAAACATGATTTTCGTGATAAGGAAATAGCATCTTCGGAGATACTCAGGAATAAGGAGTGACATTTGGATAATAATAATTTAACCTATTTATCAATGGATGTAATACCAATGGACAGTTTCCAAATTAGTAAATCTGAGAGCCTTTCCCTAATATCACATTATTTCCTCACACTGCAGCGGTTCCTTCAATAAATAACACACACGGCATTTCAGTTAAGGATGCTAGAAAGTCCTCATGATGCATATAGTACGATAAAACACTATTTCACTAGATTCAACCAGACTCTAGTCTGAAACACGCTGCGTTTACCGGCCGAAGGATGTTAAAGCAAGGCAAATTAACACCAATGCCGTGACTCGTACATGAACAACCATCCACAAATAAGATTATTCCACCCCAGAAATCGGATATATGAGACGAGAAAGTCTATTGGCACGGGGTATTTTACTTTAACGAAGAGGAATAGTAAAAATAGTACGTCTCGTTCACAGCGGTCACGCAGCAATAAATAAAACCTCCGACTAGCGCATGTATTTCAGTCAAATGGTCACGATTTCATCCCAGAGGCCAGGTCTCGTCGCGAAATATCACATTATCTATGAACACTATGGTTCAGCAATTGGAGCGAGACGTGACGGAATGACCCGGGTGCCGTTGTCCCGATTGCAATCCTAAGCATTGGAGGAACGACGCGCCTCCGCGAAACGTCGTCATATTGTTTCGAGGGAAAAATGAAATACAAGAGAAAATTGAAAAAAAAAAGGGGGAACTCAAATTCAACGGCAATATCGCTGAACTGGCACCGCTGCGCTCGGAACCGAGGCAGGTGCAGGTAAGGGAGAACGGGGAGTGGGAGGAGGAGGAAGGTGAGTGAGGGTGGAAATTTCTTTCCGTCACGCTTCGCTGGTCGTCGTGGGGGCACTTTTGCCAACGCGATGTGGTGAGTGGGGGGAGAGCAAGGAGGAGGGGGGAGGGAAGTGGCGTTGAGCGAAAGTGCGCGCGTGGAAAGAGAGGCGGCACCGGCAAGAAGTAGAGAAAGAAATGGATGGATGGTTAGATTGCCCCTTCCCAGGCAGGTCTCTCGACTTTCTCTTTCCGTAATATTTACGCCTATATTTCTCTCTCACTATCTATAGGCATCTCCCACTCTCCTTCTTCCCCGACTACCTTTTAGCGTGTTACGGAGCCGTGTTTTCCCATTGCGAAAAAAATTTCCATTCCTTGGGCGGAACGTGATTTCGTAACCTTGGGGACCGGAAGAATAGACTATTTATGCGTACCGCCTGACCGGCTTGGACTTGACGACGGCGACCAAACGTGGAGTGTTCTTATTGCGGTCACGGCGGACACTGCCTCCGTTGATAGGCATTATCTTTATAAAGTCAGCCAATGTTGCCGTCGTAAAGAGGTCACGCTAGGCGCGGTCACTCGATAGCAATGCCCCTCGGAATGGTGTAAAGAAAAATAAGATGACCCTCGTCATGTTCTTATTACCCGTGATGGCATAGCGGTTCCCCGTGTTATGAAAACAAGACGCACACTTACGGAAAGATATCGAAAAACTCATTGTAAAGATGGTGAGGTTGGCATTAAGTGGAACTGTGGAAGAGTCGGAAATTGGCAACTATAAGCGAACTTCTTTACTTTCCCGACCACAGGTTTACCAAAGACGCGGATGCATGGTCAAACAAACGCTCTGACAAACGCATATTGTATTCCAAACTAAACCTCCAATTGAATTAAAAAATACCTGACCATGGATTTCGGTCCTCAACCGATATCCAAACTTCGAGATCAAAAAGGAAATTTCCCATAGAATTCTCTCCATTGTCTCAGCGGCCGAAATATACACACAACACTTTCCACCAACACTAAGTTATGACACCACTAATACACTTTCCGCCATCATCAAAAGCACGAGGAATAGGGTCAGCAGTGGGAATCAGAAAAGGATTTCCAAGACATCCATATAGGATTTTTTTTCGAATTCAAGAGCAGAAAACGCGGAAACGCTGATGACAGAGGCCTAAAATTCCAAATGCAGAAAAAAATATACTATCGCTACCCGACGACTGGCGCCGCCGTCCGAATTAAAAAAAAGTTCCCGTAGACAGGAGAGGGAAGGTAGGGAGTGGAGGAAAAAACTTTCTAAAGTGGAGGATTTGGAGTGAAAGTAAGAGAATACTCATTCAGAGTTTTTTTCTCTCATTCACTTCAGCGAAGATGACGCTGCGAGAAGATTAACGGCGTCGGAAACGGTTTAAATAGACAAGAAATCACGATCAGTTGAGGAGGGCCTCATAAACAAGGGACTAAAGGGAAATCCGACGAAAGCTGTGGTCCACAGACCGGATAGAATCGTGCTCTGAGTAAACGAATCACGCACACTCTCCATCTTCCTTGCAGAGCCCCTATCTGTGGACGTCAAGTCTCAACGTTAACGCCGTACCGTGTCAGAGACGGCAGGTATTAATAAAAATTAATTAAGGGAGCGAAAAATTACAAAATGTACGCAAAGGCGTGAAATGATGGCACAAATGCAAGTCCTTTAAGAATACCTTAAGTTTCCACAGTGCATTGCTGAGTAATCACGATTGCTTGTCATTTTCCGACTTTTCAATGGAAATGAACCGCCCTTACTACGCACATTACTTGACCGGAGCATTAATTCAGCGCCTCAGCTTTCACGACTCAGCATCGTGTTGCAACCAGGAACAATGAAATGATACCACACGATCCTTTCAAGGCTTTGTAGCGAATAATTGAATTCATAGCACGTTATAGCTAAACGAACGAATGAAAGGCAAGCACAATATATTTGAACACCATAAGGACATCGTATTTTGCGCGATTTATTCCGATTAACGCACTCGATCTCACTAATGAGGTCAATTTTACGATCTGCGGACATAAATGCGAAACGGCGTTCATCCACCAGCCACCTCAAAGATGAAAGAGAGCATACGTGATCTCTAATTGATTTTCTTGGCGCACTCCACGCGTTCTTAGCCAATAGGCGTCTTGTCTCCATAACCTACCTGCCTGTCACCAGAGGTGCCATTGCTCGAGCAAACTCTCACCGGATGGCGGACGAGTGAAATGAATGCCGACGATTCACATACACACACCGCCGTGCCAAATTCCGAGGAGAGCAGGGCGCACAAGTTGGCCACGTGGCAACAATGTGCCCAGAATTAGCAACCGGCATCCCCCATCGTTCCGTCATCGGTCGAGTTTCCAGCGCGGTGCAAATGAGCACGAAAAGACCCTCGCGAATGACAAAATAATGGCCTAAACCTGCTCTCAAAACGTTACTGCACGGATGCCACTGCCGAGAGACTCACGACTCCACGGCACGAGCGACCGAAAGCGAGCACACGAGGGGAGACCATGGAGTAGTATTCGAAAACGCCGCAAACGCGAGTGGCCACTTGAGGGAGAGAATCACGGCCCTTAGACCCTGCGATCCCGACCCAACAACAATCACCACCATCAGGGAGACACCATCGAGAAGACCAGCCCCGAGAACATTGCCGTTTTTATACGCGGGGCAATGGAAAAAATGTTATATTCTAATGAATACGACACGTCTTGACATAAGGAAGTTCATTATTCCGCTCACACGTGTGGTTTTCTTTCAGTATTTTCACGAGAAAATACTGAAAGAACCAAGATAAGAAAAATACGAAACATTCAGGAGTTGTGTGAATCCTCTTCATTAAGGTTTACAGCAGCCGATGCATAGGCGTACAGACGATTCACCAAATTAACTTCATCCCTTCATAAATACAACACGTCTCCTGCAAATGAAGTTATTTGTGACGATTTTTGTACAGTCCCTCGAGTCATTCAACTCCTATCTTCAAACAAACTGACACTAAACCAAACCCATATAGTCAACACGACCCAAATCCAAATCGGTGATGGATCCAAACGCCCAGTGCCGAGAACCATGTACGGTGATAAAACGTATTTTTATATCACTCAAAATAAAGCATACGTAATAGTAGGTCGTATCGACGAACCGTGGAACTGAGCGAAAGTCGTAAAAACACAACGAATTCGAAGAGGGACATACCTCAATGGAACGAAATCTATCCCTTTTGAGAATCCGGTCGTAGGACTTAATTACGCTATAATTTTTCTCCTTCCTTGTCGTATTTTAAGGGCACCAATCCACGCCGGTAAAGCGAAACGAATCGCCGCCGGCAGGGGTTACAAGGGTGAGGAGGAGGAGGAGACAAATTCCCGCTAATTACGCGCCGGAAGCGAGGCGAGTCCACGGAGGACAAGGCAAATAGTGAAATTTCCATCACGCACTCACACACAAAGGCAAACGAACGCACATATATGACTCGATGCCCGCCAATTACGAAACCTTGGTCTTGCTTCTCGGACGTCTTTGCGTGCAGAAAAGGGCAGACGCTTTTCTTTCATTCTTTCCTCGACACCCCCCCCCCCTCCTTCCACATACTCCCGCCAACTTCGCCCAGCCACACCCCTCACGCGCACACACGGCGGTGGAAAAAAAGACGCGGAGGAGTGGAGGAGGAGCGGAGGGAGGCCGCTCGCAGCGTGCATAATTGCGTGTGTGGAGGGAGAGAGGGGGTCGGGCGTGGGGGGGAAGCATACTTGGCGATGCGTGAAGACGCTGCCAGGGGGGGTGAGGTGGTTCCGCAGGGCTGCCATATTTGCGACGCGACATATAAATCTATAAATGTCGCGGAAGCTTCAAATGAGTATTTAATTCCAATCGCATAAACAATAACGTGCGTTGGTAAATGTGGCGAAGAAATTGAGGATGGGGCAAGCGAGAGTTTTCAGGGGTGTTACTTTTCCGGTCACAAATTTGGTGAAAATTACAAATCTTACTTTCATTCAGTGGCCATGAATGTTTACAAAGTTGAACCTGAATCCATTGAGTTTATCAGTAAATGGAGACTTAAAACGAGTAGCAGGAGGGAGCAAGCAAAGTATTATTAGGTGTATTTTCTACTGGTGAAGGCTGTTCTAAATGGACATTCAATTCTCCCCAGTAGCCCTACATTTGACGACATGTCCCACGTCAGCCCCTCATACTTCCTACCTCCCATCATTCTATCCAAACTGTCCGTTTTCCTCCATCTACCCTGCTTTTCCAAGATTCTTCCCTCTATCCTTAAAACAAACACACCCTTTATTATCTTCTCCATCCAGATCTTTGCCTTGTCCAACCAACTACCATTTCATCGAACATCGAATTCATTTAGTCCTCCACCCCTCAAGATTACGGCTTTGGGGATGTGTTGTTCTTCAATTTTGCATACCATTTCATCGTCTGCCTTTCGACCACGGATTAATATACCTTTCGACCAATCATGTTCTCTCCATCCTTCTCCATACCCACATTTCAAAAGCCCTAAGTATATTTTCATCGTCTTTACTCTAAGCCCACGTTTCCGCGTGATACAGTATATATAAATTTCAATGGGAATAAAGCGACGAATATGACATACATATTTTGTTGCACATAAATATAAACACAAGTTAAATGCGACAACCGAAAAGCAATTTTGAGGCAAAGAATCCTATATCAACTGCCCTTTCCTATCATTATCTAAATGCTACGACACAAGATAATCTGACTGCTTAGCTATGTTTCGGTTGAAGGGAGAATAATATGGACATTAATCCTGGGGGGATGGGGGCGGTCTCGACGCGAGTACTACAGCAAGGAAGGAAGTACCATGCAGCGCAATTGATATTTATAATTTTTTTAATGCTGCCTACTCGTAGTCGAGCTGCCACTTGTAACTAGAACATAAATACTCATAATGACTAAAAATAGGCCAAATCAGTAAAAGTTTAGGATTGTTGTAATTTTTGAAATTCGGATAATCAATTCCAGGGATCACAGAAGCCGCGGGAACGAATAATAAATCTTCGAAAACGGACGCACAGCGCACGAATTTCATTTTCACTTCCACGGTGCGTCCGTAAATTCAGCAAGGGTTGGCAGCACTGGTGGGGAGCGAAATAATGGGAGACGGGAACGGGATAGGAGGGTGAGTGGGCGGGGGAAAGAAAGAGAAGAGGCGGAGAGAAAAAGACTACCGGAGGAGAATGCTAATTCGCGTCTCCCCGACGGGAAAAACACAACCAGTCCAGATCGTGATCGGAAAGAAGACGCCGTTTCAAATTGGCGCTGGGACGAGGGAGTGCTCGGAGGAGGGTGGGGGGGGGGGCAGAGTGGGAATAAGGTGGTGATGGGAAAAAGGGGAGTGCAGTGGTGGAAGGAGGAGGACTTCAACGGTAGACGGAGTCAGTGACCTTCATATCGCGGCGGCGATGGCGCCAATGGGAGGGAATGGCGGGCGGGGAGCGAGTGTGGTGAGGAGGTAGAAGGGCCGCGAAGAGAGAGAAAGGGAAGTGGTTAAAGGAGTCGGGGGAGGTTTACCGTCCACCCCTCCCACCCTCCAACGCACCGACTAAGACACGATATCCTCCCCGACCGCCTCTCCGCTCCCCGCAGACCTGCAAACCTTCGTCGCTCACTTAAGTCGACTTAACCCAGTCCAGCCTCTCTCCCTCTCCTTCGCGTCCCCACGAATTTTACTCCCACGAAAAAAAAGGCAAGGGCATACAAAAGAAGCCTCCGAGAAATATTTTTCTCTCTATATTTTTTTCAGGCCCTGAGTACAATTTATTCTTTTTCGTTTCCCCGCCTCAAAACAAAATGACTGATTTCGACATCACCTTCCTCTTCCCCCTCCGGACCTTCACTCCCCTCCACCCATCCAATTCCTTCTCCCTTCTCTTCTTCCCTGGCGAGCTTTTTTTTAATAAAGGGGCAACTTTCCGAAATGGGCACGCACTTGCCGAACGGAAAAGGGAGAAAAATATCCGAGAACTGTTACGGAAGAATAACGAGCGAAATGAATTCGAGCGGCTGAGAAAGGTATATACATAAAAAGAAAACATATACGCCCACTAAATTAAAGAAAAACGAAGGAGGATGCCCAAGGGGTCATGAAATAATGAACATTTCAAAAGAAACGGCCAAAAAGCATATACCCATGCCTGAAACAATCGAGTAACGAGACTTCATATGTAAGAGGGAAAGTTGAAGTTCATTGGCGAAAGTCTTGATATTCTATTTCAAATTATAATGCAAACAAGAACATGGGTGTGAATTTTCCATAATTTATTAACAAGAAAGATAATGAAGTCGTACAAACAGTAGGAATAAAACTATAACCTAATCTCATCGGACTGATGTAAAATAAAAGGAGCAAGAAATACTGCTGAAGGCAAACAAATACGGATTCTACGATGAAATTTTTCGGTGAATGTCACGCCCTCGCTTACTCAACGGAGCATGACTTTAATTCGTAATCAACATCAGAGGGGTCGGTGTTTTAGCTACAGTACTAGCTTCCCATCTCGAGGTTCCGGTTCGAATCCCGGCAGTGGCAGAGATTTATCATCGGCTAACCGGTCCGTTAACACTTAATCCATTTACGATACGGATGTCTGAGAGCCATCGGCGACCTGCAATATCCTTGGGCACGTAATTTCACTTCCAAAAAATTCAAACAAGGTAGAAAATAACACGATGAATAATGCGTGCAGACACCATAAATATTCCAGCCATGCCAGTCGATGGACTTTCGGATGAAGCACTTTATTCAGCTCGCGCGTCATGGAAACCAGATCGGTATGATCCTCGGGACGCACGTGTTCCACTAACGTCCCTGGACAATGTCAAAAGGAACTCCTAGGGGAATTCGTGACGATACTGCAACTGTGAAGGAAGACGCAATAGGGGAAATGAGAATCTGTACGTGATTCGCAGCGCCCAGTGGATTTGAATCGGGCTATTTCCACGATCCCAGACAGGGTTAATGACGTAGACTGAAAATTTATTTCGCATCTACATGGTGAGGCATAGGTGGCCACACAATAAAATTATATTTATACAAGGTTAATCATAAAATAATGATATGAAACGACTTTACAGTTTCCTGATAGAACGAGCCGTAAAAGATGCCTCGCTGAAAAAATACTTATCGCTAACTCCTCACCATTGACAATAGTAACTGAGTATACATGCAATTTCAAAAACACCTAAATCCTATGATAGATACATTTTCATACATTTGGCAAGGAAAAAATTCCCTTTATACGTCAGATATGAGAATAACTTGTGTCTGCGTCATAGCACGCAGTTTCACAAGATAAACTACACGCACATGAGCAGTAAGCCAACTAAAGCCTTACTGCTCGATAAGTACTTTCTGAGATACAATAACGATAGAAATGTTCCGGTTAACCCCTTCACAAACTATGGAGTGAGTTTCAGATTACACCCTTTCCGCTCAAGTACATATACAACATACAAACATGAACTCTTAAATTCAATGATGGTGAGAAAATTTGCAAATCCTGAATTGATTCGACACTTACGTTCATAAAGATGAGGCATATGTACAGGCGTCACCCTCTCTCCAAGATTGCAATTAATGAGCTGGCCAGCATGTGCACGACCCTAATTACGGGGCTGTCGGGGTACACAGATGTGCATGAGAAAATGCTAAAAAGCAAACTGGCCCTTAAGTAGCATATGTTGTGAGGTTACCCGAAAGAAAATTGAGAGCTGCAAGAAACGAATCTGAGGATTGATAACCAGTTACAATGGGGCGAAATTAAAACTGTTTGACCAAATAACATAATCATACATTTTTCAAAAGGGAAAAAAAACTTTTTAAAGAATTAAAAAGTCAGGGTAGAATTTCCTCTTTAAGCACTACGTCTGTGAAAGCTACATATTACAAGTATATTTAAACACGTTTCATCATCAATGCTTAAAGAAATTGCATCGCAGGGATCCTCTACGTTCTACTCCCACTTTATGCCAATCCTTTTCTCGTTTCGGGCGTAACTTTGTGGAAGTTTTTAATATGCATAATACAACGCAATGGTAATGCTACACACTAATTTAATGATAGTCGACCCGGGTTTGGGCAACTCAGACCTTGATAATGGCACCGAGATGCCGAAACCCGGGTCGACTATCATTAAATTAGTGTGGAGTATTACCATTGCGTTTTATTATGCAATCCTTTTCTCGCTATGCCCATCACTAAACTCTTCTTATCTTTCAGTAAAGAAATGCACCTGAGGTATGGGTATCGGCCAGTCACTCAGCATTGTTATCAGCTGTCGAAACAGCGCTAGGATCAAGGGCCACCCACCCCATCTGAGCTCCGGGCAAGAGGTCGAACTGGATCCCCTCGTGGTTCTCTCTCTGGGAGGCGAAAGGGAAGTGTTTCGCAGAAGAGGAACGGCACGAGGTTTCCGAGAAAGCGAATCCGGGGGCACGAGGGCAAAATGAAATCTTTCCGAGGAAAAGGTTAATTAGACGTAGGTCGGTCCTCTCTTGGCGGTCACTCTCCACGGAGCAGGAAGAGGTGGGAAAAGATAAAAACCCCATCCACAAATAATGCACTGGCAGTAGACGCCACGGCGATTCGCGGAAGGGACCTGGGGATCTTCCAATTTGAATGCAGTTCTCGGAGCATCGGGCGGCACGGATAACTAGTAGTGGGAAGCGGAGCCCAGGAAGGGGATTCGCAGGAATCTCTTCTCGCGCGCATACTTAAAGTAACATCTTCCGCATGACAGACGGAACAAACAAAAAGAGCATGTTACTCATAAAACGGTCTATTCATATCGCCAGCCGAGCATAGTGGCGAACTCTAGCCGAAGGCCGCCAACCGCAAAACTGGAGGCGGAGAAACGTAAGGCCTGAGTCATCGCCATGTCTTTTGACAGGAAGAGGAAATGACCGCGTTATGTACTATAACTGACGGCAAAATCCAATTAATTAATTCGCAGAGTGCACGCAACATGCGGAATTTTTTAGGTAAAAAATACATGGTCTGTATTCAGGTGCTTATAAAATTACGAAAGAACTCGAGGGTGAATTAAAAAAGGAACTGAGATACGAGTGAACCAACCAAAAGAATTTAACATTCCAAACAAAAGTCGTACAAAACATGGGTAGTGGGAATTAGAATTAGCGATAGTAAAAAGTCGACCCCGGTGGCGGCGAGGTAAAGTCCTCGCCCGCTAACCCTGGGGTCGCGGGTTCGAGTCCCGCCTGGGCGGGCTTATCTCCACCCAGGGCCTGGATGTTTGTCAAACTCTGTTGGTTCAGCCCCTGGGAAACCTGATGACAGGCCAATGCCTATTGGGATCCCAGGAGTATATGGACCAACAGAATAGTCCGGATGCAAACAAAACCGTCGGTCTCTAAAGCGAAATCCTGAAGCTTCTATTCTTCGAACTAATAGATTTAATTCCAAGAAAGTATTCTACCATCCTACCTTGACGACGAATACATCATTGAAAACAATGATATACCAATAAATAAACACTAGACCATTTCCAAAGCCCTACGTGAAACTAACAAGGACGTAGTAGTACGTTCGAAGTAATTTATGAAAAGTGAAGTCCCCATTACATAGCGATTTTTAAATAACCAAGAGATATAGAGAGAAATTTTCGCCATCATACTGGCGGTGGATCTGCAGCACCGACGACTAAATTCATCAAAGAATAAGCAGAAACCGAATGCGACTGCTCATACATTTTTATTTTTACACTACCACCGATAACAGCACAAGTGGCCTTTACATCGGGGTATTAACAATTTAACATCAGACGAGCACACATATCCATGTCCTGAGTGGTGAAAAAACCCACTCAGGAAGGACTCGAACCCGCGACCCTAGGGTTAGCAGGCGAGGAATTAACCACGCCGCCACCGGGGCCGACTAATGATGTTTATGTTTCAGAGTAAGCTCTCCAAAACAACATTAACTCTGCCCCATAGTCTACTTTGTTTGCACCGAGCCTTTATCAGAGGAGCACTCTGAAATAATTACTGTCAAACGTGACTACGTCATCCTGTAAATTCTACATTCTGAAACGATTACGTTACGTCTCTCGTAGCAACGACGGAAACGACACAAATGACTCTTTACGGAACGAGATAGAATGCGATTTGCTGAATTCACGTACGATCTTCCGCATAAAAGCAAGGGAATGCAGCGAGTGCTCATGGCAGGCAGAGGCCATTGACGACTTCAAAATCCCACTCGTGAAATCACAATGAAGCTTACGAAGGGAGCCGGAAAAGACATCGTGCATGCAGCTAGATCGCATTACGGAACGAGGGGCACTCGAAGCGGTCCCCCTATCCCAACGAACGTGCCACTCGCAGACTCCCTAGGAACGCATCGACATATCGATCGCGCACGACCGTGCCCCCGTCCCCTCCTCCCCCGACCTACCCCCTTGCGGCCATTTGGCCACAATCGGAGATGACGGGGAGAGATCCGAGTGGGGGAGAGCGAGAGGGAAAGGCGGTGCTAGCTGCCTCGACTGCGGTCTTCCATCCCGGCGGTAATGGCTTCGATCCCCTTGGCCAGGCAGAGAGCACGCCACTTCGACCCTGAGCTTGCTACCACTCCACCTCCATTAGCGCACAGGCGCAGTCATGCCCGTTTAACTATGCACCCGTTGGAAATAGAAGCAAGTGGGGGGGGGGGGGGGGGCTCGATAGGTGATAGCAGAGGGAGGCGTGGCCCTCCGAGCTCCCCCTTGATGAACTGCGCGCCCGCTTCGAGTGGGTGGTCACCCACCTCCCTCGACCACGCAATACACGCGCACCTGGCCTGCGGGCGCGCTAGAGTGGCCAGCCAGGGAGGGCGGAACTGGGACAGGGCACTCTCGCGAGATTGGCATTAGCCTATAAAATAGAAAGTTGACCTCTGCCGAAGAGCAGCATCCCCCCCACGACAGGCGGTCGACGGAGCACGCAGGGCGGCACGCAATTAGCGACAGCTCTCCCCTCACGCACTCACGGGCGTGCGCAATGCGGAACGGGTCCAGATGAAAAGGGTAAACCAAAGCCGACCAGCCACTAGGACAGATGACTGTTGGAATTAACCGGCTGACTGGCTGCTACGGAAGCAGTGTGCAAGGAGAAGACACTCTGAATGCGGAAAATATATATGTATACAATATAATAGAATATAACAGTGAACAAACCTGAATAATTTGATGTGTTTTTTTCATGAATAATTGTTAGACGCGTGAATGTCTCGGAGGACCAGGCAGGTTACTGGGGACGGGAGAACTCCATTAACTTGGAAATTATGCTATTTAGAAAAATGATAACGATCCGAAAACGCTCTAGAGCCAATTGGATTATAAGCTAAGGGTGCTTACAAGGATTTTACGTCATCACTTAATACACTAAGCAACGACAATTAGAATTCTACGACTCGTCTCAAACAGTGCTTTCCGTAAATCTACCGCAAACAAAATGATTGTGTTCGAGGATGACCAAGTTCAGACACCACAAAAAGGTGATACATCTACATACACAGATAAGGTATTAGCTAACGTATCTAAAATTTATAAAAGTGATCAATTCGCACACAGCATAAGTAAAGCAACTTCACGCAGGGTGATCGAGGAAAGGGGCTCGATAGCACGATCACCAAAGATCATATTTACTTTTTATACGTTCTTTGCTTCTTATTGAGGGCTTGTCGGTGAAGCAATTAATGCTGCTCATTACCGTATTATAGAACGTTTACGGTCAGTTGTATATGCTCCATTCTTTGGTTGAGATAGCGACACGGGCAGAATGTGATAAAGCTACTAAGTTCCTACAGCACTTTCTACGAAGCTACACACCATGCATTATCAACAACGATAAAAATATTATTGCAAAGATATTGCTTGTAAATTAAAACGGACTTTCATTTTCTAAACGAGAGCGATTCATATCTCTGCGAACCAAGAGTCTCGACGTATTTATCGGACCACATCGAGTTTTCTCCCTCCGCTTTCTTCAAACATCTGGGCCTCTTCCACCACGAACGCAATTACCCCACATATCCCTTGCTTTCAGGGATACCAGTTATATAATTATCTGTCCATTAGCGTCACTTAAAGATTTAAAATAAGTTCCATTTTGTCAGGGCAAAATAAATTATATTTCACCGCCACAGAATGGAGCCATAACGCTCTCGCAAATTTCTCGCGAGAACGGCATAATAGCGAAACTCTCTTACACGAAGACAAGAAACCTTTACAATGGCCAACAGGGCAGAATGAGATGAGCAAACACTCGACAACATGGACGACACAAACCACTGAAGAAAAAACCGATCGAGAGGAAATACTACGTGTGACGAATGAACGTTTCTGATCTTCCCGCGTTCCTCACGCGAATTGCGCCCGTTGCCGACTTAATTTCTCCCGAACGCCCACGGGCGGAGGGGGAGGCGGCAGGATCGAGGGACGACCACTTGCCCGTCCTGACCTACCTAATGACGCTGAAAATGGGCATATCATCTCCCCGGGGGAGAGGCGGAGTCGGGGAGAGGGGCCGGACGCTCCTCCCTAGGATCGTATCAACGAAATTGGAACGGCGCTCTTCGAGGCGGATAATTTTTGGCAAGAAAACTAGGGATCCATTAGGTAGTATACATTTGGTCTATTAATTATTGATCTGAGAGAACTTCAAGGACTACGAGAACAGGTTCTGCACCCAACGCGGAGAATTATCAATGCCACGAATCACTATGTCCGTAATGGCTTCCTCATTAAACGCAACTACTCCCATGCCTTCTAGAAGGGCCTTCAATAGACATTTTTCAAAGTTTGGAATGCCCCTTAGGACCAGTATATGTATATTATGTTAACTATCATAATTTTCTCATTTTAATTCCCTCATGGCAAACTGGACAATTGCCAGCTCTCCAACATACTTTCATCTACATCTACATAATACCCTGCAAGCCACCATAAAGGTGTGTGGCAGGGGGTGAACTCTCACCACACATGCACTACATATCATGCATAAAAAAGGATTAGTACTTGTATAGGGGATTAGTACTTTCGGTGGATTTAGGATTCCACAATATACGCATTGCCAAAAATTAAAACAGCTTAAAAGTGCAAAATATACCTACGAAATAACTTTTCGAACGCCACCAAAATATCTCACTTGCTAAAATTAGCTTCATAATTTTGTTTCAAAGTGGATCCGAAATTCCACATATTTCTATAAAAAACAGCTAATAATCCATCATAACACCTTTCCACGATATCCTCATATCCAACGTCACATTCATCTGGTTTATAATGAATGCGATGGGGTAACTTTGGGTGAGAACGAATGTCTTTAAACAGGTGTCCCATTTATTGAGCGTTTAAATTCGACGATACCAGCACGTACAAATACGAATTCCGAAAATTCAATCGAAGGAAACACGTGACGACAGCCACATTATAGTAGGGGTAATTTCCACCTTCCATCCCACTTCACCCCACATCACCAACATACTTCCCTGAAGCATTACCCACGCCGCATACCGCATTCCGCGGCAACAGCACACAAACAAATGATGAAATCATATCCGCCTCTCTTATCTGGCATCGGCCCGATGGCAACGGAACACGCATCCTATCCCCAACCCCCGGGTTCCTCACGAGGTAATTTTGGTAGCCGGGATAATCATTAATCGGCCACTTACTGACGAGGGAAAAAGGTTCACGGCCGCGAGATCTCGGCGGCGATTAACGCGCATCGCAGAGCGTGAATATTCACGAGGATCGGAAGCGCGTCGGCAAAATGGAAAAAAAGAACGAGGGGGAAAAAGAGCGAGCGGACGGCTTACGTGAGCTTTCTTCCGCCCGAGGGAGAGGGAAATGGCAGACTTGGAAGTCGGACAACCTGACAAGCGTGCGAGGCGAGGAATGTGGCCGTGGAGGAGAGAAAGCGGGAGATTCCCGCGTTTCCGCCCCAGCGACTGCAGGGAAGGGAAATTCGATAAATTGAATTGACATCGAATGTAACGAAAACCTCATCTCGGGCGCCTTACGCTCGTCAGCAATTCAACCAATCGGCCCCACTGGGCTGGACAGTAGCAGAAGAAAAGAGTGGTGGAAGGGCTCCGGTACTTTGTCTGCAGAGAACCTCCTTGAGGACGCAGATTGAGCTACAACTATGCTTCACTATCCCGTCAAACACAAGAAATCTATCTCCAACGCGGAATGATGTCGTCTCGATTCCTAGACATTGGAAATGTAGAGTGTGCCATAATGATTTTCACGAGTGAGGCTAAGGAGAGATTATAGGTGAAATGTCAATAGTGCATGTTTTGTAATCTTCCCCCCCTACCACACACCCTAGCGGTGGCTTGAAGGGTAACGCGTAGATGTAAATGAAAGTCCAATTTTGGTTACTTTTACAAACTAAGGGAATTAGTTGCAAAATTTGTAGTTGGTGTAATGCATGTAATTGATAAATTGCCGATACAGAGTCAAAGTTCTACTAGATAATACGATATCCACACATTAAAAAAATCAATGTTAATAGATAGCAATTACTTCATGTACATCTTTTGTCCATTTCGAAAACAAAAGACCTAATTCGCCCAGCGGCTTCAGGCAATCAATTTGAATAACGGTGCCAACAGCAGAAAAATATCATTTATGCGTGTCGATATTGTGAGATGCTTTACGTTATTTTTTAAAGTCAATTTGGTGGAAAAAGCACATAGCTGCTGTCTCTCCCAAATTCACAGAAGATATAGCCCACCTTACCACACCAAGCATACGAGGCAACCGTGTCTGCACCGTTGGTATCACTCGGTGGACGATGCAGCACAGACCGAATAGAGTGGGAAATATAGAAGTCGAAAGAGAGAGAGAGAGATGAACTCACGAGGCGCGCGATGGAATATTAAACAGATTCTACAAATTTTTCAATCTGGGTCAGAGCTCTCCGCTGATTGGATTTTTTCGACTCTCCTCCCGCCCATTGCAGAGTCCACTACGTTTCCCAACGTAAACACGCGGGGAGGAGGCAAAAAGCGATGCATTTCGGCTCGCCCTCCCGCGATGGGAGGAGGGTGGGCCATCGGCCGCGCGCGCGATCGGAAATAATCATGCATAATGCGTTCATTCATCCGTCAGCCTCGGAGCGGCGGCGAGGCCCCGATTTCGTAATGCCACCGGCCGCCGCTCTCTCGAAATCGAGAGCAGACTCGACGGCCGGCTACATCACGGGCGACGGGGGCAAAATTACGTGACCCAAATTGAGGGGAAGATTGGAATATTCTTTCCGAATGAGGCGCAGGAAAGCTCTACAAAAAATACAGCCAATTGTGAAAACCGTCCACTAGTTATTATAAAAGGTGCCGACCGACGCTTATTCATGCAAGGGGGGACTCGTCAATTATTCCTGGTCTGTTGAATAAAAAGCGTCGGAATTTGCCGGTTCGTTGTCCCCCAGAGATTTAATCATAGACAGCATATCTTCCTCTCTCAGTATTTATTTTTCTGTCGGCCGGTTTCCCTCCTGAATAATAATGCATGAGGAGAAGCTCGCGGCAGAGCGGCTTAAGCAACCACAAACCACAAGTATTCCAGGGAGCTCCATTCCATAGTATACAACAAACATTGTAAGTGCATCTCGGTCCTGATCTTTTTATTTATGATTAATAATAGAAAATGCAATGCAGCCTGGAGTGTGTGAAATGTCTCTTAAGCATTTAATGTCTTATTAATCGAGTCTTTACACAGCAAAATATCCCTCACGCGCATCGAAGAAGAACATTAAATCACACAATTAGAATTACGTAAAGTGAAGCCTAAAATATTACGCAATATGATAAAACTAAAGTTCAAAGCGTTGACCTTGGGCGACGACCAACAAATTTTTTGAGCACGAATGAAATGATATGTTTAGTTGCTCCGGGGCAATGAAGAACAAAGGAGATTTTTTTATAAATGGGGGATTAAACTGCTGATGGATCGCGGTGCCTAAAACAACGAAAGTTTCTATAATACATGTGTAAATAAGAGTTACTTAAGAACCAGATAAGTTTTCATAACGACATTAAGTCATTCACCCAGTGAAAACATGGAGATTCTGTCGAACTCGATTAATAAAGACTAAAGCCATTACAGGTTACACAATCGTCTCCTTTATGCAAGAAAGACAGCTTTATCCCCTGATCTAACGCATACCAAACATTCGCTTGATATAAATGCAAAGACCACTGTGATCTTATTCAGTGAGAAGATTTCATTGAGAACTTTGGGAAATGCATCCGGTTGCTTGGCGGCTAAATTCCCACACAATCTTTAAGAAACAAGATTTCCCTCTAAGATTCACGCTCTTGGAACATGTCAATCAACCTTGGAAATGCAGTTTCCCAAGCTAGCTTTCGGAGCGAAACAGGTAAGGGGACAAAACAAATTCCTTTTCATCTATACCTTGTCCGCAAAAATATCATGTACATAAACAAAAAACCCGTCCCATTCACCTCTGCTGAGCGGCGGAGAAAGCTCTCGGGAGTCTTTTAACGACCCATATCCACATCGGACAGCCAAAGGAAAAAAAAGGCGGTGGAATGGCCTTATCTCCCACATCCTCAAAAGGGAGAAAAAAACGATACAAACCTGTAGAACCCCCTCAGTCACCCTGACCCCTTCTTAAATACAGGGAGCCAGGCCCCTGCTCCCGCCCCACCGGCGGTCATCAACGGAGGTTGTGGAGGTTGAGAAGATAGGGAGAAGTGCATCCCTCGTGTCCTTCCTTCCTCCTTAAACAAAAGGAAACCACCCCACCCCCTTAGCTCTTTGCTTTCCATTTTCCCCTCCACCATTTCCAAAAGCCTCGCACATCCCGAAGCAACCCCCGCGGGAACATGCGCGGTTGAAGAGGAACGCGATCCCCCTGGCAGGGAGAGGGGGCGGAAGAGAGAAACAGTGAGGAGAGGGGTCTAATAATAGCGGGTTTTCACGACATCCCCGGAGAAGGGGCAGTCGGAGAGGGATACGAAGTCGGTTCCTTTTGCCGTTCCCGATGGACGCGTCGGCACCGCATTCCGGGGACCAGAGCCTCGAATTAGGGCCTCCAGACCGCAGACCACCCACCCCCACGAGGCAACCACCCGTCCCCTCAGGGGTTTTCACGAGCCCTCTCCCACCTTGAAAAAAAAGAGGCCGAATGGGAAAACACCCGAGCCGAGGGAGAGAGGGACCTGGAAACATATTCGGTGGGGGAGGAGGGACAGCTCGGAGGAAGGCAGGCCGAGCAGCATGGGCGAGAGGGAGGAAGGACGGACGGGGGGAAGAGCCCTCGGTGAAAGGGGTCCGTAGAAAGACTAGCCAGAATATGCACCTGTGAGCTTTTCGTCGGCGTTGCCAGATGTGCACCTCTCCCTCGCCCCATGTGCCGGCTCGCCCCCGTCTCCCAACTGCCACCCTCAGTCCACACGCCCTCTCCCCTCAGAGGCTTCTGCCCTCGCTGCCGCAGGCAAGGGCTAGTTAGGCCATGTGAGCCATCTCCTCCTACCCATGCGAATGCATAAAAATTGAGTATTCATGGAACATAATTAGAGAAAGGTGTGCTTGAACAGTTCAAATTCAAGGACACGAACTAGCCGCGAAAAACCTCCAAAATACACAATAGCATGACTTCCACTGAGATAATAAATGTCCTCCTTTATAGTAAGACCGGTCAAGATGGTTGATGTTTTACCGCGTGAATCTTGCAGTTGTTGACGAAAATGATGAAGTGAAGGAGAAGGGGTTAGCCGGAAGGACAATTGACTAGTGACTTACGTCAAACATTTTTACGACCTATGACTATTGATGATGATGATAATGCAATATAATATTAAACGCTGTGCATCAACTGACGGCATGCACTTGATAGGCAATACATTAACCCAACGGCTCCGGAATGGGATCCGAATGAATTAGGTTTGATCAGACAACTTGGCAGTGTGCAGCGTAGAGCAGCTAGGTTCGTTAAAAGGATGTGCTGAGTAATGTATCAGAATTAATACAAGAATTAGGGTGGGAATCATTATCAGAGCGTAAATTTAAGTACAGATTAAATAGATAAGGGAAATTTCAATCGGATAGCTTTACTGAAGATGTTCGGCACATATTAAAAACACCAGCGTATTAGGCTAGATTCGACCAGATAAATAAAATTAGAGAGATAGATTATCGTACTGATAGATTCAAAATGGCATTTTTCCCCCGTACTATAAGAGAACAGCATAGGCATGGCAAAGGGATAGGTAGGGGAAATATTTTAGAGTGGTCTGTAGTGCATGATGCATGTATTAATCCCTTAAATACTATAGATACTAATAATCTAGTTGCATGAGACCCTGTGTGAGACCATCGCTGTGGTGGGTGCACTGCTAAGAAAATATAGGGATAGATTGGGGAATTTACTGATATCACAAGTGTAACCAGCTATGCTGATTGAAGCGTGATACCCAACACTCATGAGAGGGACCAAACCAATCTAAGACCACTCAGGAGGAGGTCTCTAGCGTTAGGTGAGAACCCTAAGCTGGAACGTTTTTTAATTCGTTAATTTAACAAGTATAACAATACACGTCGAAAGAGGCAGTGATCGGCATCATCTAAGATGACAGCATGCACTCCGTGTGATATTTAGGCGTTGTAGTTCCTCCAAACGCAATGCACATAGTATGAAAACCACGAAAGTAAGTGGGACGCCCAATGCCCATGAAGCCGACAGTGCAACACCCTAGTGAGATGGCTGTTGAAACTAATGGTAACAGATAGTATAAAGTTTTATTACGTGTGAATTCTGGCTATTTGGCTGCTTATAATTTGTAAAAGCTTGCTGGGGCATACGTCGGTCTTCTACAGAGGGGACTCAAGAATCAGTATGAAATTTATATGATACTGAACCTTACTTGAATAAAACATGACATCTCCAAATAGAGTAGACACGGTAATGTTATGGGGCTATTTCATTTTGAGTTTGATAGAGTGATAGTGATAGAGAACGCAGACGCCAGCTCCCATTCGCATTTTGCCAATTGAACACCAAGCCGACAATCCACAATCCAAGAGAGTACCTTGGACTTCAATAGTCACTCACTCGCCAATGCCATAAAAACTTAACATGGATCGAGGAAAAGTGCCGTTCCAAAACCATATCCGATTGATCATGTGCAACGTGGGGCACGACAAGCGGTAGGAAGATGAAAACGATAGTCGGCTCGCTGGACGCGATAACTGCAAGGCGGAGGTGGCGGCACGCACGACCGCCGTGAGTCACTGGCCGTTTTTTTATTTCGTCTCTGCATCATTCCCAGCCGCTTCGAAACCACGATGAGAGTGCGCTACAACACTCAGGTCGAGCTCGATCCCGATAACGGCTAGCGAGCTGTTTTCAGAGCAAACGTTTCCTTTCCAGTCGGATCCCGAACGAATGAATCAAGATCGTGAATCACGGCTGAAGAAAAAGATGCGGAAAACTCGATCCTTCCAAATACATACAAGTTCCCATTTGCGTCCTCCCAAACGATTATTTTTATTTTTTGAAAAATGAGACAACTGGAAATTATGTTTAGTATCCCTAAACACGCCGATAGAGTATTTTAGTTACACGTATCTCGCGAAAGCAGTTCTAACATCTTCCACAAAGAGTTAGCATTATACGTCTCAGTTGCATGTTAAGTAATGCATACGTGGGCAGGTATCTTCGCATGCCAGCGCGATATTAAGTGTAAATGTAATTCTCTACCCTATCCCTTGCCACACACCCTTCCGGTGCCATACACCATTGCAGGGTATTATGTAGATGTAGACAGAAAACAGTATCTCCCCCAAAAAACACTAGTGTTGCCAAATTCAAGCGGTGGACAAAAATGATGTGATTCACTAAAAACCCTTGAAAAGTAAGGAAATCCCTGGTCGCACCCAAGCAGGCACGACCATGTGCGGCGAAAGGTTAAAAGTCGGGTCACAAGATTCCGTGAACCGCAGAGGGTGATCCAGTAACAATAAAACATGGGAGGATCTAGGCCTGCAGAGGGATTACAAAAGCGCAGGGAACTCCGTTCGTGGAGGGGTGAATCACGAGACTCAACCCGGAGGATCCAGCAGGAAGATTTCCTACGAAATTCCCTAACCATCATACCCCCGAGTTCCAGAAAAATAGCTTTCCCCTTGTCCGCCACTCTCACCGCCCTCCCCCCACAATAATTCACCCTCGCGGAAGGGTCACGCTCATACTTAACACCCGGAAGGGGGAGAATTAGGATTCCTCCGACGATCAACTACCCACTGCCTTACCTCCACGGCAATTAGCGATTAATAAAACAGCGACCGGCAACAAAAGCGATTTCCTGTCGATGCTCCATGGAGAGACTCGCCTCGAACCATATGAGGGATCGGTGAGATGGTGGGAGAGTTTGTTGTGTGCGAGGGGCTATCAGAAGAAATTCTAGCCGCGCAAGAACAGTCATTATGTGCATGCCTTTTTTTGAGTCATCCGGCATTTCCCCTCCCCATCCCCCTGTTCGCGAACGAAAGTAGATGAGAGGTAGAGAAGAAAATGAAGGAAGCACCGGGTCGCAGATGAGGGATATGAGAGGCAACTGGATAAAGTCACTGGTATACACGGAACGACAAAAAATGTGTATAATTACGTGGAAGCAAGTGGCACGTAGACCCTCACAATCCTTTCCCTCCCCCATCCTCGCCTCTCTTGGCCACAAAGTCGGAACGCCGCCATCTCCGGAGAGACCATGTGGGAGTGACGGCGAGAAAATAGAAATGTGGCGACGGGAAGAAATGAATTAAAAATATAAATACGTGAATACGCAACTAATACGAGGAGGGGGAAGGTTCGGAACACCGCGAGGAGGGGGCATCATCACAGGCGATGGGAGAGGGGATAATGGCCTGAGAGAGGAGATAGAGGAAATGGGAGGGCGCATGAAAAAAGGCTTTTTAAACCGGTTCTTTCCAACTCAAGAGTGAGTCAGATTCAATCCGAAGAGCTCAGTGCGTGGGCTGGTTCCCGAGAGCCGTTTGTTAAACTGAATGCCCATGAGGATAGAAGGCGGGGAAAGGGATACATACACGGGAGAGGGAACCAGCAACCGACGAGATCACTTCGTCCTAGACCAAGCTCCCGCCAAAACGTGTATCCGTGTTTTTTAAGACAACTCCGTAGCCCCAATAGACGTCCATCGTGATAATGGCCGTGCTAAATTCGGTATAAGGGAAATAATACTACCATAGGCATTTAGCTACAAGAAACAATCAGCTAATATCTAGCAAAATGTATGACGCAAGCCGCCGTGATTTCGGTGCCGACGCAATGAAAATTCCGCCGCTTGAATGCCAAATTTGCAATACGCCACCACCCAGGAGACACAAAATAAATGCAAACATATAAACAAGATAAAAACAAAGATGATGTTCAAGTATACTACAGGAGTCAAATTAAATGGGGTAAATCTCAAATCTCCTCTTGAAAACATCACGCAGGAGTCCATTCAATTTTCCATTAATTTCAACCAAAACAAAATATTAGCGAGTCATCGGTAATTCAAAACGGTGGGTATCATTAAAACTTCATGGGTCGTGGTGGCTTAGTAGGTTGAGCGCTGAGCTACTGGTTCAAATCCCGGGCAAGAGCCTTTCTGGACACTCCCACCTAAAATCCTCGCGATTCGATTTTCTGCGTGTCAGAACTTTGTACGAAATCGCAGCTGGCCCAGGGAAAGGAACTGGCCCCCCTACCCTGAATGTGTGAATTTCACATGCCATTGGCTTAGTACGGGGTGAGCTCTACTCTCAGGTCTATCAAAGACCAACCTTCGGGTTGAACACACCTTTTTTAATTAATAAACATTCATACAACCCAGATACAAGTCAATTATGCCTCATTTCGCTATGAAGCGCGTCAATACAGGATTTCGCCTCACGTCCGGAATAGAATAAACATGGAAAGCTTGTCCAAGGGAAATTCTGATACATATGTTTCCAAGATTTCAAAGGCATGCTGCCATATTCTCATCAACCTTTGGTGGTTTTTATGAACTAAATAGTTATTTCTTTAAAATAAATAAAACAACTAGACTACATCTCATGATGAGAAATGTGGTAAAATGTATCAAAACAATGAATACCCTCTCCAATATTAATCAAATCTCGGACCTTTCCCAGGAATAATATAAAAACTTAGCAGGGAAATACAGCAGTTGACAAATTCAACTAACAGACTTCACACAGTAGGAACTTAAAGGGGGCAAGAGTGCGGGTCATGAATGGAAATACATGTGTAACGCAGGAAAGATCAACATCTCGAAAACGAACGTAGAAGGCAGGTCATCGAGACGGTTTTCATGCACGCGTCCTCCACGATGAAATGGGCGTTAGAGCGACCGCCGCACGCCTGGCATTCCCGACGGCTGGCGCAGTCAACAACACACCCACACCCGCACCCCGAGGAGAAAAGGAAAAATTCGGGACGAGAGGGAGAGAGCACCCGGCGCGGCGAAATGCACGCAGGGAGCCGGGCGGAGGAGGTGGCAGGTAGACGGAGGAAAGAGAATAAAAGAAGAAACAAGACGCGAAGGTGGACGTGCGTGGTGGAGTGGGCATGGAAAAACGCCGTGAATCACCAGGGCGGAAACGCCTATCTCCCCCTCCCTCTTCACCCGCCTCCTCCTCAGGCCAAAGCACACACACACAACACAGGCCCTAGCCCGACACTAAACAGCTCGGCGGCTGCTGCTGCCATGACACCCTATCGGCTACGCAGGACCAGAAACGGAGGAGGCGAGCAAGGAGGGGATGAAAGGGAAGGAGAAAAAAATCAAGGAGGGAAAGGGGACATGAGGGGTTCCGAGAGTAGAGGAGGAGTGTGGGTAGGAGGGAAAGAGGGGTTGGACGGACGGTCAGGGAGCATGGGGAGGGAGAATAGGGTCGCCAGGGGTGGGGGGCGGAGAAGGAGGGGTGGGAGACAAATAACTATGCATATACACGCTCCAGCGAGCCATTGCAACACACACTTCTCAAACCAATGAGTCTTTTTCTCTCCGCCACATATCTTCCTCTCCCCCCCCCCGTACTCGACGCTGGACGAGTCAAGCATATAAATATGTATGCGTACACACACACAGACTTAACAAGTCCGTTAGCACGAAAGCTTAAAAACAACCAAAATTACAGGAGTGCAAAAGGCAAATGCAGCCTTATGGATTCAAACCGGGTGGGGCAACAACTTTATCTACATCTACATAACAGACTGCAAGCCACCATTAAGGTATGCGGCAGGGGGTGAATTTTCACCACATATGCACTACATATCATGCATTTAAAAGGATTAGTATTAATATATTATTCTAAATTGCACTACTTAAAAAGATAAAAATAGCAAACTAAGCATGCAAAAAGGTGCTGATTGTTGGGTTACCTTCGAGTTCTTATGCCAACATGCCTACTACCTATGCTATGGATTGATTCACTCGTATTTGACATATTTATCGCTATTCACATCCCTGATTGTACGTGGAAAAAAGGACATTTTGAATCTGTCTGTTCGGCAATCAATTTCGCTAATTTTGTAATTATGGTCCAGTCTACCATAAAGTTGGGGTTTGCATAATATTTTTAACGTCATAACTGAAAATATTATCTTGGAATTTATTTAGGAGATTACGTCTAAATTCAACCTGCGATCTGAAAATGATTCCCATTTTAATTCATTTAATAGACTGATTACGCTAATAAGGTTATCGTACCGTCCCTTCACAAATCTTGCCGATCTTCGCTGCACACGTTCAAGTCCGTTATTTAGACCGATTTCGTAGGGATCCCAAATATGTACTGGCAGTATATTCCAAATAAAGCCTAACAAGAGAAAAGTAGCTGATTTCTCGTACATGATCGTCACATTTGCCCAATACTCTTTTGATGAATCCAAGTCTACGATTAGCTTGACCCATAATTTCAAGCATGTGTTCAAGCACCCCAGGAAAGATCACGTGTCAGTCTTATTCCAACATATTTGATGAATTCCACGTTTGTTAATTCATTATTACTTATTTTGTACGTGCTAGGAGGAGAACAATCCTTTTTCCAAAAATTCATTACTACACATTTTTAAAAATTTAATTCTAACTACCATGTATGACACAATTTCATAATTGCTTAGAGGTCATCATTTAAATATTCTTTATTATTTAGGCATAGAATTTCCCTGTACACTACTGCGTCATCGGCAAATAGACGAAGCTTACTTTTGACCACCTTACTGATATCATTTATGTACAGAAGGAACAGGAGTGGACATATCACACTACCTTGTGGAACACCTGGAGTGTCCCACAAGGTAGTGTGATAGGTAGTGCTGAATTATGAAGGAGTTTAAGGTCCGTAAGTCAATACGATTAAGGGAAATGAGGGACAGTCACACAAAAGGGAAATTTTTCAATGAATAATTGAAGAGCGACAGCGTCTCAAAATACGGAGCTGCTATAGCAACTAGAACCTTATAGCTCGTCCACAAAAAGTGACAAAACGCGATCACTCCACACATACGGGCCTCTTGCCTAGCCTCCCTAAGAGGTAGAAAGAGGTGACGATTGGGCAAGAATCCACTTTTATCGAAGGCAAACAAGATCCCAAATACAAACAGCAATGCGGGAGTAGTGAGTGATAACAGGAATCTATGCTTACAAGAAGGCCTCACTGGGCAGGTAAGACCTCTGCCGTTTGATACCCCTAACAGTGAAGTGTTACAAGACATTTGGGTTTTGGGGCTCGCGTGAACGAGTTATTCGGCCCCAAGGAAAACTTCCAGGATATAAATTAATACAAATGTCGGTGATAGCAGTTGACGATCTTTTCACACATATTGAAGGAAATCGTCAATTCATAATATTCATAATACAACATAATAAAAACACTTCATGGGATTGCATATCTCACAACTTCCAGGATGGCATGAGAATCAGTGCACCGAATCGGAAGGGGAATCAAATGGCCGTGAAGAACGAAAGCTTCAAGCCATCCTTGCCGCAGTACGGACGAGTTCCTCCAACTCTGGGCGGGCCCACAACCTTAGAAAGCCTAGGTAGGGCTCCTAAACACATTATCGCATTAAATCCGGCAAGAAATTAGAGATAATGTCCCTCCCAAAATAGTAATACTCTCGCCCGACAAGTAACGGACCGATTGCAGATTCACGAGGTTCTGGCCAACCCCGCGACAAGACGCAAAAACCCACTTGGTCGTAAACTAGCCAAATGACTTACTTCAGCATACCCAGAAAATAGGAACATTATTGAGGCCCACGACTGAGTGCCTTGCAACAATGCGGACGCACGGAAATATCTCGAGACACTGTCTTTTTCCCGGAGAGTTTACTACTTTTTATGTATTATTATTCCCTTACCCACACATATACATACCAACCATATCCCCCACCAACCAAAAAAGAGCAAAACAAAAGTTTCACACAATGTCGTTTCCACCTTGGAAAGCTCCCATTCCAACATCTTCTCTTTCTTGTCCGCTTTAGAAGGCACGCCAGTTACAAAACCAGGGGACTGGTAGGAACAACAGCCCGGTTCCAGTTTATGTGGCGAAAAGCAATAAAACAGAATAAAAAACGTGCGAAAAAAAGAAAGAAATAACCCGCTCGTGTTTTTCTGAGAATTATTGCGTGATGGAGCGGAGAAGGTTCATTCGGGGAGTCGCGGAGGGAGGGGGAAGAAGATGGGTGGAGGGGATTGGAGTGGGGAGGGTAATACGACACGAATGAGAGGAAGAGATGGGGAGGGGGAGAGTGAAGGGAAGGAAGAGGAGACGAGGAGGTGAAGAGAGGGAGAGGAAACTGAGACGAAAGGATAAACACGCGGGCAGAAAAAATGAAAACGAGGGAACACCAAATGCACGCAGAACGAGACGTCTCCACCCTGTTTGCTGGGGCAAAATTGATATCGCCAGCCTCCAGTTCCTGCGCCACATCCTGGACAGATTGAGGATGCGAAAGATAACTTTTATTTGGGCCGCATTTCAGGCATTTCCGAGACCTGCACACATTCAAACACTGCCCTCACTGATGTAAAAATGCCATGTCAACAGCTAAAAGTTCTTTCACGAGGGTTGACAATATTTGGACATCCCTCAAAATGTGAAAACAACTCTGAATAAACTCCCCGGCATACACTTTTGCAAACAAAGATTGTTTCAAGCGAGATCCTTAAGGTCGTACAATTATCGAGCAAATATGTGACCACAGGTTTCAACATAAAAAAATGGTACACCTCAGGTTCATTTCTGCTTGCGTTAATAAGTGTTACGACTCTGCTTGAATGCTGCCCAAAGAGAAAGAGAATACGACCAATAGGTCTTTTCATATTATGTAACCTGATTATTTTACGACGTAGAATTTAAGATGCATGTACTCAATGCATGCTTCCATAATATCAAACCCTTGCCGAAGGCATACCATCGGCGTTGGATGCTGAGTACTCAGCAGAGGCGGAATTAATGCGTCCCAAAAAAATTGTCAAAAACAGATTCCATCGAAAGATCACGAGATCCACCCATTTTCAAAAGTTATCTAGATCCAGGAAAATCAAAGAACATGAGCTCCAACGATTAACATATATGACTGAAATCCTCGAATCAATCGTAAGCGCTAACGAGACTCCTCACCTCTCATCCCACTTGGATTCTCCAAGGAGAAAGGCAGACATTGTATGTTAATTTGCATGCCGTCGTCGTTACGTGACATCACCAGTGTTTCGAATCTGGTTTGTAAGGAGGTATATTCTAAGCACTGACACTTCTAAGTAAATCTGAAATATGTAAAGCTCAGGTTCACTCCTTAGGTAGTCAGTTTTCTCATATTCATAGGAAATCCAAATGCAGGACGCAACCGCAAGACCTGCGAAAGTAAGGATTCGCAAATGGCTTATTAAACGTACCACGACCTCATTGACCATTCAGAACTCCTTTCTTATTACCTAGAACCTATATGAGATAACTGCAACAAAATACGAACGGTCTTACATGAGTGAGCAACGAAGCGAGGAAGGATGTGGGCAACCATTACCACCCCCATTTTTCGGCACGGGAAACTACTTCCTCATGTTCCAGCATAATATTTTCGCCCTTTTCGAGGGCAAGGGGTGAATAAGAAATGGAGGAGTGGGAAGGAGGGTGGGCCTAGGGAATAGGAGAGTGAGGGAGACCGAGCACGGCTGGGAAATGGCCGCCACCCGTTTTCGACTCGGATCTAAAAGGGGGGTGGGGGTTGCTGTAAGGGGGGCGGAGGATGGAAGGAAAGGGTTGAGGAAGGGCTTACAAAGGTTTACGATGGTTGGACGGATTGGAGAGCGCGAAGGAGGAGGAAGTGCTGCATTAAATACTGAATGACGAACCGATGATAGCTACGAGGAAAGAAAACAAATAATCAATTACAAACGCAACTTGGACTGTGTCTTGTCTCACAATTCCGGTAAAGCATTTTTATAAACCACGCATCAGGGCGGGGATGGATGGAATTGATAACTAAATCCTTTGCAGAGGCGATTAGAAGAGGAAGAGATAAGGTAATCTTGTGTGCTTTTCATACTCACCAGGATTCTATCGACCGTGGTCGAGCCAAAAAGACGGAAGCCGACGAGCTGCACTTAATCCTACTTGTCTTTGTCTCTCACGCCGAAGGCGGCGCAACACCTCGAGGTATCACAAAAAAATCCAAGCGGGGACGATAAACTGACCAAAGCCGGTCCAGAATCTCAAAACAACGATGGCAATCTCGCTAATCCAAAGGATGGAATCCTCGAACCACTTGTGATTATAACACACCACTGCAACAAGGAAGATCCTTCGGACTTCGAAGATCAAAAGGGCAGACGACGCGGAACGAACAAAAAAAAACCTTCGGGTGATACACAACCGCTTCTTCGACCCCCACGAAGACGCACTTGTCCTGGCGTGGCGGGGAGCCCAAATAAATCGTGCTGGAGAAGAAACTACGCCGGTGCCTCACTCGCGTACAGCACTGAAGAACATGCGAGCGTTTCCAGGGGAGAATCCAATATCCAAGGCAGCTGCAATCTCAACTGTGCGTCGTCACACACCCGTGCACGGGCACGAAATGATTCCTGCGGCGAGGGAGGGCGCACGAACCATTATTCATCCGCGTGCATCAACCTCCAGAAAAGTCGAGGCCACCACTGCGGCTAACGTCCATTTTGTAACGCGACTGAAAACCGAGGGGTGAGGATACACACGAGGTGATGTGTGGGTGTAGACGAGGGAAGAAAACGGGAGGATACGGGGAGAGGAGAGAGATGGGAAATTTCCCGAAGTATGAGATGGGAGAGGAAGATCTCGCGGCTGCGCGTACTTCGGATATTAAAAAAAAATCAACCCTGCTCGTCTACTTTCGCGTGTGCACACATACGCGCTCTCTCCCTCCCACCTTCCCGTTGGATCCGACGCACGCAGGATACTCCTGCCTCCTCGGGAGCTAGCCGAGCACTGGCGACGCAGAGGCGGGAGGGGAACCAGGCAACCCCCCCTTCCACTTCGCGGCCGAGAGGGGAGGCCGTGCGGGAGAGGGGGCGGGAGTGGAGTGAGGGCAAGAAAGAGAGAGGTAACGGGGGAGGGCCCGGAGGGGAAGTGCGAGCGGGAGGGCATGGCAAGAAGGAGGGGGAGGGAAGACGGCAAAGAGTTTAAGGGGCTGGGGGATGGGCGTGGAAGGAGTCAGGGGGCAAGGCAAGGGGCGAGCGAAGAAGAGAGAAGAGAGTACGGGTGCCGAGAGGGGAGAACGGGGGGAGAGCAACAAGTGATTCTCTGTCCTTTCTAAAAGTCCCTCGCTCAGCCGCACCAGAGAGACCTGCACCACTTTATGGCGAAAAACACTCCCTCCCCACCCCCTTCCCTCACCCCCCTTTCCAAACTCTTCCTCAGCACGTATACATCCCTTTCGCCGTCACCTGCCTCCTAGGGTCTCCCCCCCTCTCCACCTTCCCCCGAACCATTCTCGTCCTAACTGCTCCGCTGCTGCTGCTCACTCGCTCGCTCTCGATCTAAACGCCGAAAAAAAGCGGAAAGGGGGGTGGATTGAAAAAATATGCATGCTGAACTGGGCTCTCCCGCTCGGCCGACGATGGTGTCTCCCGATCCAAGGGTGCCATTGCGAGAGAGCACTCGCCACTTGCGGCTCAGGCGTGAAGGGAGAAGGGGGGGCAAAGAAAAAAAAACAAGCTACGAGCAGGACCAGATACGTCGGCGCGCAAGGAAATATTTTTAACAAATCCAAACCTTACTTAACTGCCGATTTTGACCTCATTACGTCCGTTGAAGGTGAGAAAATTGGCTGAATATAAATTTTCTCGATGGAATAAAGTCCGAAAAGGCAATTAAGAGGAAGAAAATTAAACTCCGACACCAGTATTTCGGTCATCCAGGTGACCATCTACAGGGATAGAGACTGGAAAAAATATGCGAGATTTAGCGAAGGGCAATGCTTACAATCCATACAAACCGTAGCCTTCGAGAGTAACATTCTGGAGATCACAATAACGCGTTTCAGAAACTGATGAGCACTTGCTCACGATTAATTATACACCCGAAAATACTTCGTAAAATCGAGGGTGAATGCAAATGGCCACTACTCTCGTATGAAATTAATCACTAAACCAATTACTGTGACATCAATTTGTTAAGGTATATGCTCCGCTGGCCAGTTATCCAACGATTACCCTGCATCATCCTCGGAATACGACGAGACTACTGCCGGGAGAAGGGCATAATATTTTTCCTGAAAACAGAATACGAGCATTACATGTCTATTTCAGCCAACGGAACGGCGAATTTCGGTTTTGTATGCCGCCGGCTGAAGCCATGAAACCATGAAAGCGGAACCACTGACAACGAATGTAATTGATAAAACGTCAACCATGCCGAGCAAATAGTGATGCACACACAATCGAGTACCGAGAACCTGAGATCAGATTCGAGATCTAAAACTACAAGTATTTAGAGTAGCAGGTTTTAGGGAGAATGGAGCAAAGCGAGGTATTTGGTGACCGGAACCGTTCACCATATATTAATGGGAAAATATGTTATCTCGAAATACCGCAGGAATCTCAGGTCGAAATTACACGGTTGGATCATCAAATTACGGAGTGGAGAAAATGATTATGTAAAGCGGGAAATTTTTTTTCATCCACGAATCTAACCACTAGGTTTCCAAGCTAGGCATTTGGCCGTGAGTTAATTTCTTCGTGAGGAATCCTGACTTTGTTTCGAGAGCACGCTCCTAAGCTCAAAACACGGGTTATTCCAAATGCTACTGACTCGTATAAATGAATCCCTGATGTGCACTGGCGTCAGCTAGAAAAAAAGCTACCTTGATAGCGACCTGCGGAATTCAGGACACTATTAAGAGGACTCGAGCCAAAAATTTAGTGTTTAAACCTTCAGCACGAACAAGACACGAAACCAAGTTTCATCTGTTTACTTTACGTTATGCGATTTAATGAAGCTATGTTACTGAAAGAGGCATCCGCGTACTCAGTGCTACATGGAATGACCATAATCAAATACGAATAAGCTGAGTTTTTCCTTGATCATACCAGTGTATTAGTTTCTATCATTGGAATGGAGTTACAGCTGCTCGACGAGCCTTTGTTTCATCAACAATATTGATCATTTTCTACACGATTCTATCGACTATCAATACATATTGCGTGGCTTGGCTTGCTTGCGTTGGTATGCTGATTAAAATGGTTGTTTCAGCGAGCCACTGAAAATATACGTTTACAAGAGTGCATCCCAAAACCTTTGCCTTAGCAGTCTAACCTATTTCACGGTTCTACTAACAGATGATATCCGTAATGAAAAGGATGATAATAAAATACAAATATTTTTCCTTGACCTTCCTTGGGTTCAAAGCCTCTATTAACTGACAGTTTTTCACTGGATCAATGGATGGGCATTGATTTGTGAAAATATAGTATGAAAAAGTATAAAATATGAAATGAGTGATAATTTGTAATGTGGTGAGTGATTGTTATAAACATATGTATATTTTTTGTGCCAATTATTGTATTTGAAAGATTAGCTCTCAAGAATTACACAATAAAACTTACTAATAAAAAAATTAAAAGTAAACGCTGGTAATGGGTACTAACAAACCTTCTACTCATTTCATCAACAAGAGAGACTCAGCCAACGAGATCGAAGAATGCTGGTATGAAGTTGAAAACACAGCGAAAAATAATGCTACCTCTTTCTATGCCCGCTTCTACCCTCCAGAACTGAAATATTGAAAAGACGCGCAAAAGATCTGGGGTCACGTTCACGTAGGTGCGAGAGAAAGGTAATGAAAGGCGGCACTCATTTATGTATAAGGGGAGAAGTCCTTAAAGGGGCCGGGATGTTTACTCCATCGCGCGCGTGGCAATCCGAGGTGGCCCTTCCTCCCCCCTCCCTCCGTCCACCGCCGAGGCCCCAAGCCAACCCTTCCTCGGGACAACAAAATGTTGACCCGCCTCGTACGGTCTCCTCCAAAATATCCCTTCTCCCCTCCACCTCGACCCTCCCTCCTCCCCGCGATACCATCGGTCCTAGACCTTTTTACGTCAGCCCAGCCATCCCAGAAACGCCCCACTTGCTCCGCCGACTGAGAGGAGACGGCCGTCACCACCGCCACAGGAAGGGGAGGGAAGAGGGATAAAGAATACATTTCGTCCGAAATATCGATCTTAAAAAAATGCAAAACGGGCGAAATTCGTTGGCTGCAGGCGATATCCCAGACTAGATTTCTTTCGCAGCGGATTCCGTCCCGATTCGATTCCGAGCGGCTGGCGAAATCCGACGCACATTTCCGATTTCAGTTCGCTGATTCCAAGGTTCGTGCCAAAATAGCAACTCCATAGTTCACGCGTCACGTGGAAGATAAAGCGAGCGCGAACTCTTCCTCGTGCCGTTCCGTGTATGGAATTGTTAGATTCCAACTTTTCCACGAAACTAATTAGGTTCGTAAAAAACTTCACCGTGTCTCCATTGACCGATCAAGCCCAAGGGCGCGAACACGTATAATGGGCATTCTAACGCTATCGTCCGATCTCTGAACGAGGATAGCCTAACATAAATGATGTCACATAAGTTTTTCTGGCACTTCCAGTAGTCAGTTTCAAATTGTATGGATTTCCGAAAGATCATTGAGTGCAAGGCACTTCCTTCCGAAGGGATTCGTGTTGTGTATAGCTATTGCGATAACACAAAGGAATGATCCAGAATCTCAATTAAAATATCGTAGCGAGTTCGAACACCAAGAGCATACTTGTTTACGGGAGCTGCCGATCTGAATAATCCTGCTGAACCACATTCCTTCAACGCACACCAGTTATTATCATACCAACTCTCGATTTTAAACGATTTTGATTTTTTTTACGAGTCTGATCGTGAACAATCGACGCATATCGAGAAATTCTGAATCGATACTTTCGTTCCAACCCCTCCACTCGAAGGCCGCTTGCCTACTCCATCCACATGAACGCACAACTTCCCCCCTTTGGGAACACTAAACTTTTCTAACAACTATTCCCCCGTCCCCAGAACAACTTCCCCAAAGGAGAACTTCTTCGTTCGGCTTCCCAAAACTTCTCACCCTCCCTTCACCCCACGATTCGGCCCCGTTTCCGATCCCAACCCCCACACCCTCCCTTTCCTCCTTCCCTCCCACTTCCACTGAAACTTCTCCATTGCCTGCAATCCCCATGCCGCCCCAAGTTATTAAACAACTTCAATGAGAACTTCATCTGGTTATGTGTCTGGCAATGCGCTCGCTGTTTAATCTTTCCGAAGTTCCTCGCCGCCGCCCCCCCTTGAAATTCGCTGAGTTTTAGCTACACACACACGTTTCAAGCCGACCTTCCACGGGATCAAAAATTTCTGGCCAACGGAGTCAAAGGTGATTTAAGCGCAGTTTCTTTGCGGATGGAATTCACGACCAGGGTGGGAATGGAAAATTTTCTGCTTCGTCACGGTCACAAAGATTTCGCGGAACTTTAAGCAGAGCATATGAGGCCTGTTCCGCGGACTTTGTTATCAAATTAGGTCAGGTGTGCAAAACGTTTCAAACAAGAGCCCGCGAAAAAACCTAAAACTCCTTTTCCTCGTTTATTACGTACTACTGCCCTTCTCCACTGAAATGCCGACGAAAAATAACATCAACAATCTTATTAGTAACTCTAAGGGCTAGCTTCCGAGATGCTGCACTATAAGATGCTTATCTTATGCCTGAAGAGAATAAAATGGCAGAAAGGAACTAGAGGCAGTAAGATAAATAGATGATAATCAGAAACTACACTATTTGTCAATTTTCGAAAAAAACTATAGATATGAAGTAGAAAGAAACAGCTAAGTTTTATTTTCACGCTATTTATATTGACTATTCCCGCCTTAGTTTCCACACTTAGTGTTATTATTAGGGCTGACACACAAAAGATTAAGACGCTTAAGGGTTGAAATCATGGGCATTCCACCCATATGTCAATATATAGCGTGAAAATAACATTAACCTTCCTTCATCCTATCATCATCCATAGTTAATAGATTGACGCAGAACTAACATGCAGTCTTCTTTCGCATAATTTTTTAGACCCATTCTCACTAATAAGCAATAATGACAGGCTATCCACCACCACGTATCTAGTCCAATTTAGTTTGGGGGACGCATTCTTTCCAGATCTAGCAAGGTCTCCTAACCCTTTCACTCGACTGAGATACCAAATACAGTATATGGCACTACTCTTCCACCTCCACGAAAGCTTCTTTCCTAACCAAATATTCTCTATTTCTAAGTTTGAACTAGGAGATACTTACCTAGACTTTTTACATAAAGATAAACCATGACCACCTTAACTCTGTAGGCGTTTTACTACATTTTCCACTGTAAGCAGGAAAGGAGAGAGTGAAGAATAATGGAGACTAATGCATTCATTTTAGCATTAATGCCTGAGCTACTCTGAGGTGTATTCAGAAGAGGAATGATCAAGTTTCGAGATATGTCGAGTTTGGCATTCTCTGGAATTAACGAGATTATTTTTAGAGTTTTACAGTCATCTTTATTTTCTTCTTTTTCCGAGTTTAACATCCCAACCTATCCTCCTGGAGCCGACAAGAACCGGGACTGCGATGGAATGGGGTTGTAGGTAGAAGGGGAGGGAGAACGCGGAATTCCCGTCGGAAATTGGATTTCTGCTTGCGATTCCAACGACTTCATTCCCTCTCTCAACGCTCAATCCCTCGTTCACCTTTTTGGTGGACAGGGTTTTCAATGTGAGCCAAGAGGAGTTTAATCACAGAAAGGCACTTAATTTCGTTCTGCTCCACGACAGTGACTACGGCCGCTCTAGAAAGTCGCAAACAGTTTCAAACAAACGGATCTCCGTAATTTGCTACGTGACTCCCCGAGGGAAAACGAGCAGCAATTTAGAACTGTCTTGGACCTTCACACCAAAGATGAAACCGTATCAAAAAAGAATTATCGCATTCAACAGTTTTTTTCATCACAAAGGAATCTTTTTCATTCATCTTACACCCGATGGAGAAAATACAGGCACGTATGTTGCCAGTACATTTCCGCTAAGAAGACAACTCCTTACATCAAATCTGTTTAAACATTCATTGATTCCCGGTCCATGGAATTAACCCTTCAGCGATGTTTTAAGGAATTTCGAAGATAATAAAACGTAAAACTGTACGCGAAAATGACAGGAGTCAGAGTCTAATTGGCATGATGGTCCCGTACTCAAGACAAGGTATAATTCATAAATTAAAACATAACGTAACTTCAAGTTCATACTTAAAGGGTCACTTGAGTGCTTGAATACCTTCACCAGACCCTTGATCTATTTAGGGCAACCCTAAACCAACAGTTACAACACTGGGAAAGCGCCTCTCGTGACAGGAAGGAACACAAGACTATACAGAGATATTTGCGTTACAGTCGCTCCAAAATGAAAAATAGAAGGGAATCAATGCAATCGGCTCATTTTTCATTGGCAGACAGTATCCTGTTAAAAGAAGAACGAAGCGGATATCCACTGCAGCTGTCGGCCTTCGAGAGCAATGTGATAGTAACTGGCTGTAATCCGGGGACTTCGGCGCAGAACGTGACCTTAGGATGAGAGCAGATCCAGGATGAGATGGAAACTGCCGGCGGGAGAAAGGAACAGACGAGCAACGGCACCTACCTCACCACCCGTGCCTGGCTAGCGAGATTAACGAATGACATCAAGGAAATAATTAGCTTCGGACGCTGGAGAGATATCAAACCGCACTAACCTTCGCGATGAAACGCTTAAATAATCCATCATTAATGCCCAGTGGATACTATACCCAACCACAGTTCTTAGGTACATATAAAGCATAGGCGACCTGGAACCCGTATTTCGTATCGGCGAAGTAGGAGACAAAAACACGACGGAATTGGGTTATGACCGAAACGTCCCGTTTCGCTGACAACATAATCGGAGAGAAAAAAGGGTAGAGTGACATGCATCAAAACTAAATCTTCACTTGAGTGATTAACTAAGAGGTAAGGTTGCCCTGCAGTCAAGATCTACAGACGAAATACCACACCGAAAAGCGCTGATATTGATTTGGGTTTGATACAGCATGCATGCACTCTGATTGATAAACTATCATTACATCGTCGTTAGGAAGTGACGGATCCATTCCGCAGAAACACTTATAGTGCCGCGTAAGGTAAACCGGCGTTGTGAAACCAAGTGCTTCTCGCATTGCAGATGTGCTCGCCGACGATGAATGAATCACCAGCGATTTATTACGGAGGATAATTGCGAGTAGAAAAAAGAAATAAAGCCGAGCGCACACACGATCGAATTCGCAACCTGCCCTGACAAAGCAAACGATCGATTTCCGTTTCGCTGTGAATGGTATTCCTACGTTTAAAACACTCGGCACGCGATTAATACAATCGGAGGTTATACTCACGTACCTTGAAAATGGATGCAAATTCAGAACGGTACAGAAGCGTAGGCGGAAATAAAGATCACGCAAGCTGGCAACGGAAGAAAATTTACGAACGGCTGAGCAGAGGCACCGTCATTTAGGTGGTGGTGAATGAATGATTTGCACGAAAAAAACTTTTACAACGAGTAGGGGATGAAAACAGCTGAACATATCCGGGACGCCGGTCACAGAAGTTTAGAACGAATAAATAAATGCAAACTGTTGAACGAAACAACACGGGGAGGAATACAGAAGAGTTATATTAAAAAAAAACTACACATTGCTTAAGTTAGATGTTTGATAGAAAGAAAGGTAATGGCGGTAAAATGCTAGAGGACTCCCATTCATCCTCTACGTAATTGCTGCATACTTACTTGTAAATATGTAGGTTAAGTGTAAGAGCTATTAGTCATCAAAGAAGTTAGCATTCCAGGGGAAAGAAGGGAGACGGTTTCAGCTTGAAAAAACTTGGATTAAAGACGAAATAGGAACTGAGTCGTAATCCGGGAAAAGTATGAAAGGTTATGAAAGGAGTATGAAAGAAGTAACGTGAGATATCCAACCTAAGTCACATTTAGCTAATTTAAGTCATCACCATTTCACACAAGGGCAGCATGTTATTTAATGTTATTTTTACAACACAACCAAAACTACACATAATTATGAAAGAATTATGAACGCCCGGTGGTACCTGACCCCGTAGTGCAAAAATATGCCATAATATAGGTAATCTACAGTGTCCCTCAGATCACTGGGTTGATCCAATTCCAGATAAGCGAAAATGCACTAATTATGTCTTCGCAAACTAGAGCAAAAGCATTAACGTATAACGAACAGTTGTGATATTGCTAAGGCTGAGAGAATGTGAGACGATTCCCAAGTTGAACGCCGAGGGAACGATTTTAGCCACGATCCACCGAGTGAATGAAATAAAACGCACTGGATATGAGACTAAAACAGTTGGGAGTAGAATGTTCACGAGAGGCGGAGTAAGGGCAAATCTAGAATCATGCCGCGCTGAACTTTACAAGGTCACTGATAAGACAATAAGCAAACTTGGAAGCAAATGGATACGAGAGTTTCGAAGGAACTCCGTGACACGAACCGGGAGAAAACTGCGAAAGCGGAAAACAAAAGGACCGCAGAGCCGAGCTGGGAAAAATCCCAAGGGCGGCGAAGGGAAGGAGCAGGGGGCGGGGGAGACTCCGTGGGAGTCCTCCCGCTCGGAGATAATAGGAGGGGGGGGGGGGGGGGGTACATGTCAACTCTCCAAAGCGAATCCAAAGTTCGCTGAGGAGTCATAACCCCGAATGGCCTCGTATTTTTTCACGAGCCATGAGTTGGCAGGCATGCATTATTCCATAAACATAATGCGGACGCCACAGCCATCGACTAAAAGAGAAGATTCCCTCCATGACTGCAAAAAGAACCCCGCGGCACGCTTACTCTATCACTATATGACAATTAGGGAGATACGATTTGGAGTCTCGCGTAGGCAGCGGTGACTGACAGGGTTAACGGTTCCGCTCAGTTGATTTGCGAGCGGTTATTCACGCGAAAGTTAGTGGCGGTCTTGAAATACCTCATTTGGGTCGTATAACTTTGCAGGATATTTTTAACAGCCCCAGGTACTTTTCACCTGAGAACGCAACTGATTCGCAGAACATGAAGGAATGTTAAGTTAATGGAAATGCAGAAACTGGTGCTACGGGAAGGCCAGGATCTGCATATTCGTCGTCGCAGCAAACAAATAAATTTGGTTGCACAAAGGCAGTTTCCCTTGATAATAGGGGTCAGAATAACACCAGATACACTGTAAAAAGTAGATCTGATTATAAGGTACAAAAGCGATCTGAATTTCAGATGCAACAATTTTAAGACAGGGTATGTTGAAATTCAGCAGTAATATCTTGTCTAAAAATAAGGCAGGTGAACGACTGAAAATCAGACCATCCTGAATCCTGCTCCCTCTGCTTCCTGCTTAACTGCTCGTGTACCAACCATCCATGTTCCTGCCTCTTCCGCACCTTAAATCCGTGTTCCTGCCTTACAACCAGACAGCGCTTAAATTCAGATCGCACTGAAAATCAGATCAACTTTTTACAGTGTAATTAAAAGATGACCTTTATCATAAATATTGATAAGCACAGAAACTAAATACCATTACCATTTCAATGTGCAAGGGAGCCCATTCACGTAACTCGTACTTGGGACGTCGTACTGGTATGGCAAAAATGTTGGCTTCGATACGGCGACGGCTTCAATCATTAATGTCTCACACTACGAAACAAGCTACTAGATCATACGGGCACACTACCGACTGCCCTGTCAGCTGCACATGTTCGACAGTAGAACCTCTTTAACATAATAAACTCTCGATGAAAAAAGTTGTTTTTCAACCGATAAAATTCCGTAGTGCAAGCATATCGAGGCTACTGCCCTCATAAAGAGAAAAATAACATCCTCATGCTAATAGGATTGGAGCTGGTTTGGCTGCGCTAATGGGATTTTTTTTCAAGGCGCACTTTTCCTTTTACGTAAAAGGAATAGTATTGAAAACGTGACAGAGAACGAAACGCCCCCTTTCCTGAAGTAGCAATAGATATTTTCTCAGAATATTCAAAGTCATGTAAGCTCTTTTAGTAACATCTTAACTTCTGACTTATTTACAGCAATATACGGAATGTTAGTAAAGGGTAATTTTTGGCTTATTCAAATCCACGTAAATAAACAGCAGATATGACATGACTCCACGTACAATGACCGATACTCGATCCCACGCTTTCAATTCTGAGCAAGTTGGCCGGCAACATTTGTAGTCATTCCTGAATAAAAATCTAGATACTATTTCACAGATTTACTGTCTTCTATTCCAGAAATGAATAGGATCAATTTCCACCAATTACGGCGGAAATAGTGAAATTCACACGATGTCATCTGAATCCCAGATCTCGAATTCATATATCCTTGCATAAATCTCCCATATCCATGTTGTATAAAGTAGATGCTATAAGCACATATTAATATTTGTATCGATTTTAAGGGGTATATTGAGGCATGAAATATATTAACCGCTTATTATCGCTGAAATATTCCAAAGAATGAGTATTATAATCAACGTTTGGAAGTTGAAAATATTTTTTGTTTGGTCGAAAAACAGACCGGGTAGGAACTTCAAGAGGTATTTAAGGCGAGAAATGCCATACTCCTCGACCAAATTAAAATACATTCTAACATGTTTATCAGGGAGGTGATAAAAAAATACTGAACTATGAGTCATTCTTCTTAGTAGCAGCAAATAATGAAAAAAATACATCTCAGACTGATGGAATTCCCACACCACAAAAACCTACACAACGACAGGGTCCTTTCCGTGAATTACCCAAAAAGAAAAACGTCTAAAGCCTGTTTAGCGCGTATAAACTGGGGCCTAGAAATTTGCACATATTACTCAAAAGTCAAAACCCTGAAACCACGATTAACGTGATAAATAAAGCATTCACCGCGTTGTTCATGTACTTCCACGCTCGATAGAAGGCCTTCTCTTCGGCATTTGCTGCCACTCAGAGGAGTGAAATATTAGGAGCGCGGAAGGACAAGCAATCGTAGCACGCGCAGTAGCGCAGAAGAAGAACGGATCTAAAAAATTGGAAACTTTCACTCGAGGAGGAGTACCTACTTGGCGAGTAAGCCCAGAATAGAGAAGCAGGCTAGAGCTCCCTAAAGGAAGCGCTAGTTCCGAATGCAACGCCACACAATCGTCGGGCTTGCAGGAAGAAGAGTGAAACTTTCTTCCCGCAAGATGAAAGCTGACGGGACAGGGACACGCTAGCGTTCTTCCGCCCGGTGCGAAAATTGGGAGACACGGGAAATATAAATAATTTATCGCGCACCGACGTGATAGTGCCTGGTCAGATATCTTGAAAGCCCGCCATTCCCGTGAGGAGTCGGTCGTCATTAGTAGACGGTCATTAGCGAGGTGAGATAGCACGGAAAAGAATTCCGTGACGAGAGATACTGCCCGATTCACTCTAAGAAGGATAAAACGACGGAAGCGGCTCTTGTTAAGCGCAGAGAATTTTGCTACAGGGCCAAATACATTAGGATTGTATATAGCATACTGATGAGCATTCAGCCAAAAAAGCGAATAATTAAGCTCCAGATGATGTGAAACCAGTTTAAAGGAGCACATTACGAAACGCTCCATCTCGATTCACAGAATACACCCAGCATTTCATGAGAATTTCGTCATCACACCTGAAGCGGAAATCAAGAAACCTACCAGCCGTATAATTCCAGGTCAGAGCCAACTACTTTGAATTATTAATCAAATGCACGCACTCTGCAACCTAATGCTCGTCGTTCCTGTTGCAGACTCAGCCCCAACCGCGATAATATAACTTATGCACAGCACTTAACGGAACCACATGAAATATCAACAAAATCTTACTACCAGTAATTTAACAGAGCGCCAACATCCACTTAAAATCTCGACCGCTCAAAAGACAGTCAACTTATCAAAGGACTTATATTTTTAATGCTGGAATCAAAATAAGCTCACGAAATTTGATGTAAATAAATAAAAAACAGAATTTATTCAATTAGAGAAATTATAAAAAGACTTTCTAGAGATTCATATCATACGTTCAACTATTGCTTGACAAATAATGATGGTTCCATAGTGCGGGATACTCTAGCAGCCAGCCTATTTAACAATTAGCTCCAAGATCTAAACTGGTTGAACTGAATTAAACTGACTGATTTATTCTTTCAAGAGCTTTGTTTTTTCTCCGTGCTGGGGGTATTTTTCAATTTTTAACATTAACACGAAAGAGAAGACTATAATATTTAACATTTCATAAAAGAGCGAGAAAAAATATTAAAATAAAATGTACAAAACCCAGCACCAAAACATAACATGCGCGCAGCAGCTTTATTAACAACAATAGATCGACCCATGCTCTAGAACTATCCTTCCCTTGAGAAACATCTAACAAGGCGCCTTTTATATCGACGACCATAGGACGCCACATCCGAGACATACGTCAAGCACGTGAATATGACGATAACAATTTTTGCTTCTTTGCGATAGAAGCCAATCCGAGCATAAATACGCGAGATTGAGAACTGAGCAGAAGCGTGGGGAGATGGGGCATCGCATGGACACGTCAGATTCGCGGGGGGAAGCGGGAAGTGGGAAACAACGGCTGGGTCTCTCGTACCGTGCACACGCACCATTTGCACTTACCCCTGGTGTCCATTGCTTCCTTTCCCATCCCCCCCCGATAGCTCGGGATCGTGTCCGGGGAAACCTTGACTTGGCTCAAAATCCACGACTTCAGAACGGACAGGAAAGAACGCATCTCTTTCTCTCTCTCTCTCTCTCTCGTAAACACACACACACAAACACACTGTGGGAGAGTAAGAGGCGGATATAGCTCGACGTGGACGGGGTCCAAGTCGTCAGGAGGATCCGCGATGCGTGCTAAAGGGTGCCAACCTTCGCCACCAGCGCTTACCCTTTGTTTCAGCGTCGATTGGCGTCCTTCTCACCCCCTCCCCCTTCCCTCTCTCTTCCTCCTCTCTTCACCTTTTGAGCGACTCGCGCGGTCCACCCAGTACACGCAATATCCACAATTAAAACCTAGGGGATATATTTTCCTCCAGCTCTCTTTTTTTACTAGGTAAAGGAGAGGCTGAGAGAAACCTGAAAAACAAAAGTAGCCTACAGATTACCCCGAAATAGGGATTCACATTAGGAACTTCACTTATTCCTCGCCAAAACTGGGAACGATTATAACTCTGGCAACGATGAAGAATATCTTGCCGTTTCCTTGCTAAAGCGACGTTCAAAAATCAAACATTGGCAGTTTCCTTTCCCCGTTTATGGGACCAGTCAAGTAAAAAAGGCGACGCAACAAAGGAAGCATTCAATGATTAATATGTCAGCGCTGAACACCCTCGAGGTGGACGGTAGTCAGAGATGGAAGTGATCAATCTACATCATTCGGACACGGAGATTTGGTTCCCATCCGATTCATATTAAGACGTCATGCTACTGAAAATATTCCGCGTACGTGTCAAGTCGAAGTAATGCTTGAAGTCATCACCAGCTAAACGTAAGCTACCCTCGAGACTCGGGGTATCTACTCCGCCAAGGTAATCACAGACGTCGCGTGGAATTAACAATTACATCAAATACACAATAATTTTAGCAAGGCTGATCTCTCATCCAACACACCGCCCTTCTGCTAGACGACTACCGACTTAAGGGATTCGATTTCCTCTCTTAGCAATTCATACATCATCGAGCTGATAAGTTGAAGGATCTGGGAAGCGATGCAAATACACAGGAAGCGACACAGAATGCATAATATATTTTGCAATCATTATGAATCACCCAGTAAAGTATGCTCTTAATGCCTAAGAATTCGGGGATGATTTCATTTCATGTGTCATTTTAATGATCATTTATGCCCTCGTTCGAGGAACTCGATGACGAAATCTGAAGTCATCAAATACACATATACATACTCCCAGAAGATTTCAGCAGCAACGGGGGACGAACTCGTTTCATCTACATCTACATTTACACGATACCTCCAAGCCACCACGAGGGTGTGTGGCAGGGGGTGAAGATCACCAAGCATGCACTATTGACATGCAAACAAGCAACTATAGGGTCTCATGCAACTAGATTGTTAGGATCTATAGTATTTAAGGGATTATCACAGGCTTCATGAACTACAGACTACTCTAAAATATTTCCCCTAACTATTCCTTTGCTATGCTGCCTATTCTGTTCTCTTATAGTACGGGAGAAAAATGCCATTTTGAATATATCAGTACGTCAATATAGCTCTCTTATCTTATTTATCTGGTCGAATCTAGCATAATACGCTGGTGTTTTTAATATGTGCCTACCATCTTCAATAAAGCTATCCGATTGAAATTTCTCTTATAGATTTAATCTGTACTTAAACCTACGCTCTGATAATGATTCCCACCCTAATTCTTGTGTTAATTCTGATACACTACTCAACCTATCGTAACACCTTTAAACGAACCTAGCTGCTCTACGCTGCACACTGTCTAGTTCTCTGATCAAACCTAATTCATTCGGATCCCATACACTGGCTGCATACTCAAGGTGGGGCCTAACTAGTGAAAAGTAACATCGCTCTTTTGTCTTCTCATCACAGTTCCCAAGTACTCTTTTTATAAATCCTAGCTTTTTCTTCGCTCGGCCGCATATTTCCCGGATGTGTCTTCCCCACGATAAATTTTTAGTGATTGTTACAACTAAATACCTTATGGTTTCAACGCTTCGATATTCGTATTACTAATTTTATAGGATTGCTCTATCGAAATATTCCTCCTCCACAAATTGATAGCTACACGCTTTTTAAGGTTAATTTCTAACTGCCACTTGTCGCAACACTCTTGAATTGAAATCCTTGCTATGCGATTTCCTGTCTTCTTCTTTTGATATACCCCTATACACCACCGCATCGTCTGCAAAAAGTCTAAGCTTACTACTAACTACGGTACCCAAATTGTTTATGCATAAAAGAAATAGATTCGGACCTACTACGCTACCCTGGGGAGCTCCCGATGTGACTTCCATTGTGTCCGACATGACACTATCTATGACAACACTGTGCTCTCGCCCACTTAAGAATTCTTTTACCCAACATGCAACATCTATATGTATACCAAAACTCTCTAACTTCAAGATTAATTTATCATGAGGAACTTCATCGAATGCCTTTTCAAAATCTAAAAATATCGCATCAACTTCAGAACTGTTTTCGCCGTAGAGTAAAATATCGTGTAGGAAAAAAGGTAATTGTCTCGCAAGATCTACCTTTCCGGAACCCATGTTGGCTGTTTATGAGCAATCCCTGACTATCCAAATGCCCCATGATCGAACTGACTACAATATGCTCAAATACCTTACAAGATATTGACTTGAGTGAAATGGGTCTGTAGTTACTCGGTTCTTCCCTATCACCGCTTTTAAAAATATGTGTTATGTTACCTACTTTCCAATCCTTGGGTACTGTGTCTTAGTTTAGTGTTTTATTGAATATTATTTCTAGATAGGGGGCTATTTCAGAAGCTAATGTTTTATATACTCTGGAAGGAATTTGACCGGGACCTGGTGATTTGTTTTTACTAATGTTTTTTAACTGCAGCTCTATTCGTTGTCGATCGATGGTCGATGGTTTATCGACCATCACATCCATTCATAAATGGGTTTATAAATATCAACGCATTAAAGATCGCCATAAGCAGAGTTCCTTCACTGTTAAGTTCAATGCCATCAACATTCGTCTATCACATACGTGAATCCACGTCGTGATTTTGCGAGGAGCAAAGACTTATGTCTTTGCTTTCGTTGTTACTGAGTCATGTATTATGCCTAAGAAATAGTTCTCTATCCCTACATTCGACGGATAAGAATAATTATGTACATACTTGAGCGCTTGCCAGTCTTCGTCGAGAAATACAACATTAGAACGGAATGAACTCCAAGAATGAAAAACTTGCAAGGTGAGGCAGCAAAAATTGCGGAAAACATTTCCACTAAGGATATATCGCGCGCAACGTTAGCTTCGTATAAACTCATGCCAGTGAACAAAATAATAGCAACCGATAACTCATCGGGCTTTCCCAACAGGCCCTGCCACTCAAAAGAGAAGACCGAACGGCTTCGTTTGGTTTCAGGGTCAGGTGTGCACAATCGCACTGGCATATAACTGTCCCATCACCTGCGGCAACGTCAAAAATTTGGCCACGTTCGCCATTCTAAACTCGCTCGAGCGACCGACTGGGATGAGTCGGGGCGAAGGAAGGGATTGAGAGAGAGAGAGAAGAGTGGGACTTCCCACTCCTCTCTCTCTCTCAATCCCTTCAAAAATGGGACTTCCCACCTGATCATCCCTGTTACACATTTGGCGGCGGCGTACGTCGACGAGGACACGCGGGTTGGATGATAGACGCACGCGGCGATTACAACTCCAAATTAATTTGAAAACGCACTCCAACGCCAAGAAACGAGTTGCCACCACTATAATTCTCGAATGAATTATTTCTCAAATGCCCAAAACCCGATGATGAAGTTAGAACGTAAGAGTTGACGACTAAAGAGTTCACACTCAGTCCTAAGAGTTGTGTTAATCGACCCCTCTAGTACTATGTACCTGAGGTGGTCGGCCCAACGGCTGAAACCGGTAGCGCGATTCAATGAAGAAATTGTGGGAGACATATTTTGCCCCTGTACCGTTTCAAGACATTTACAAAGAAGATCGGTAAGATTATGTAGATGTAGACGTTAAAAATATTTTACGAACTCCAACTCACTACGGTAGACTGGACCATAATCACTAAATTAGAGAAATTGATTGCCGAACTGACAGATCAAAAGTGTCCTTCTTTCCTCGTACAATTAGGGATATGAATGACTGTAAATATATCCAATAGCATAAATACTAGTGTATCAATGGATAGCATAAGTAGTTGCATGTTGGAATGACTTTAAGCTAACCCAACTAACAGCATGTTTTAGCATGCTTGCTTTGTTATTTATATCTTTTTTTAAATCGAGAGATTTAGACTAGAATTTCATTACTAATTCTTTTTATATATTATATACTATGTATTTGTGTTTGGGTTCACCCCCGGCCACACATTTTTATGGTGGCTTGCAGGGTATTATGTGAATGTAGATTAGTGAACGGCCACCATGATAAATGTGCCACTGTTCCAAAAGCTTAATGGAATAACTCACATAGGAATTGCCACTAGACATATTTAGACATAATATTTAAATTAATTTAAAGCCAGCCTTTCTACTATTCGTAAACATATCAATCACTTGCATGTAAGTACCAAGAGAACATTTGGAGCTGTTTCACATCCTGCCACACAGCTTGGATGTAGCTTGCAGGCTGCAGCCTGGATGCAGCTTCACTAGCCACTTCATGAAAGTTTCCACAAATGACAACACTAGGCGTAAAACCGATAACATATACTATTGATACGGGTAGGCACAGTCTATATCTCACTTTAATGTCCAATTCGGCAAAGTTGACCAACAAAGCATACTTTGGTAACATTCCAAGTATTATGAGGTTCTCTGCGTGGGTTTTCGTCTCCTTCACAGCAAAGCCTAGAGAATGAAGACTGAAAAATGCCGAAAAACATCGAAACACGTGAGTGGGAGTTAATTTGAAATAAATGATACAAATAGCAATTAATGATACCCCTAGCCTAAAAAACCTTTTGATAAGGAAGAAAAAAAGTGACTCAAATACATCACATTTTTTTGGCAAATATTAGTGAGCTTAGTCTTTTGCGTCATTAGCAGGAAAACACCGTTTGCCAATTCGGTCGAATGACTCATTCATGAAAGAGCACGTTCGGAATTTAGAGCAATTAATCCATGGAACGACGCATTTTTAAAGCGCAAGGGTAAACTCCTACAAAAAGGGAAGCAATCCACGCTAACAATAACATTAAATGCCCTTACCGTGGTCTCCATCAAAAAGAAAAAAAGTACGCAGAACGAGAAATATGTTTTATTTGCAATCAATTGATGTGAAATGAAGCGAAACTCCAGTGTTTACAGAGTAAAAATTAAAGTATTTTTAAAGGCAAGCCACATTTTTATCCCAGGGAATTCAAAGAAAATTAAAGATCAGCTTCCAATCCAAAAATTCAATTTAGCTTAATTTGTTTGAAAAGAATTGGAAGCCCATACGATTCCATGCACTCCTAAATTAAACTTAATGCATATCTCGGTTATTAACGCTATCGCAAGGAAGATTTTTCCTATGAAGGCTAGTTACTCCCAGAAATTTTCAATGCCCAAAACCTTTAACGATATACGAAATGAAATAAAATTTCATAGCCCGAATCGTATTTCATTCCATTTGTGGTTTTTAAGGTTTTTGCTCAACGTTTTTAAAACTTAGCATCATGAAATGTGTACCACTGAGTTACAAAACAATTCTGATTGATTTCAAATAACTCAGTCCCCATCTAGATATAAATCAGTGGACAACTACTAGCAATTCTATCGCTTTAATATTCCAAGCTTTTTGACAGCGCACATGCAGACTATTTTCCTCTATCTTCAATAACATTATGAAATGGATTCGAGGGGGTCGCTTCGAAATAATGGTGCATTAAATAAAAACGTGGATTAGATTGGAACGAAACAGGAATTATGTGCTGATTGTTCACAGTGGGATTTTGTAACGAATTATTAATAAGCCTCTGTTTATTTTATATGGACCACAGAAAGGTCAACGAGAATCGCGACATTCTATTTATGAAATCATTAATGGCAATCATGATATTTTAATTTTTAATTGTTTTCCTTCATAAAATTGCCTTTTTGAATGAGATAATAAGAGCTTGCACTGAGTACTCATGACCTGTAAGGACACCGTCCAAAAGCATTGTTTCCCGAGAATACAATCCAATTTATCAAAAAGTTATAATTTCTGTCTTCCAGAATGGACTTCTCGGTCCATTGAAAATCAATTCTCTTTAATATTATCTCGAGACCTTAAAGTACAATGAGATGCGAGATGATGGGCATTAGGGGATCACGCCGACTCAATCTGAAATAATTAAATCCTTCCTCAGATAATGTACTAAGGGTCGAAGACGCAGACAAAGGGAGCTCTAAAAAACGACGACACAGCCGCAAGACATCTTCGAACGTCGAGGGAGACATTATTTTCCGGTAACGGCCCTTCCCGAATTAGATCGCAGAGCAGGGGGACACGCACGATAAAGTCTCTGAGAAAAAGAGTGCTTTACATCCAAACGACTGCGACTCACATTTCAACGCTTCGAACTCCTGAAGTTAACGACAACTTCAGTTCCCTTATTCAAGACCTAACCGAGCGAAAATGAACAATGTCAGAGTTAGATTCAATATGTAATAACGCCAACAAATAAGTTACACTAGATATTAACTTCCTCGCATTGATTCCAATGCTTCATCAACCGTGCCATCCTATATGAAACTTTCCTTTTCTTATCAATACTGAAAGCATATAGAATACCCATTATGAAAACCGTTGCAGCAGAAAAATGGGAACTTAATAGACAAAACAACTCCGCATAATCGCCAAAAGGTATGAGATTAATCTCTCTTAAAGAATTAGATCCCGGTAACTCTAAATGGATAGAAAATGATGACAGAAGAAAATTTTCTACTTCCTTCCTTAGAGATAAATATCAACTCTGAATATGATCGAAAGATATCACAAATGTACAACAAAAAAATACATGACTATGCAAAGCATCGATAATAGACGCATTTCGATGATAACGTATTTAGCAAATCACCCGCTTCGGCTGTCAAAACACCTGCCTTTCTGAGTGTACATGGCGCGAATGATCTTCAACTATTTGGAAAAAGGGCAACTAACACATTCGACCAGATAAGAAGCGAAGCATCGAATTACGAATGCCGCTAAATTTTCGAAAAATACATCTTTCCGGTTCACAGCAATCAGCCCGCATGAAAGGCCCTCACCAATTAAACCAACAAATACAGTTATGTACGAGAAGCAGCAGCTGTCCTCCCCACGAGTTTTTTATCAACTGCCTTCAGAGTTCAAAATCTGTCAAAGAGCTTGCAGCGACGTTAGTGGAAATGATGACCCAGCAGTAAGTTATTTTGACTAACGTTCACCTGAATATACACATGCAAACGATTGAACTTCGACGAAACAAGGAATATTATTACGCCACTTTTGCTTGCTGAAAATGGTCACGGAGGCAAAACAAGTTACATATCACCGAAGAGACTAGCTCTTCTGCGTAGCCATTAAAACAAACTAGTAACATAAAACAGGCCGTGAATATTGAATTCAGCTTAGGCCAATAGGAAATCTGTCTATAAAATTTGTCCATCATGTACCTAATATCCAAGGAGGATCCAAAGATAAGGACCTGAGGAAGCTGCTCGCAACGAAACCGTAGTCTAGCTGATTAAATCGATGAGGAAAAACAAAGTCAACTATAATTATTTCGGTACCTAAGATTCATTAAAATTCCAGAAGAAAGCAACAGAATATGATGATTTATTGTTACCAAAAACAGACGTGGAAATGAATCTGCAAGTCAGTCGTCAGCTAATTATTACCAAGCACTTTAATTCCTAGATTGAGGTTAATCATATCAATATTGCACTTAATAATTATTATCTGTGTCACTTCGTACGTGAAATTAACGCCTGGTCATTCAACGGCAGATTTAACCTGTATGGTTTCCCACAGATCATTTTGAATTAGCTTGAGAATAACAGAAAACTTCACCATCGTTGTGTGTTCATTAAATTATTTCTTTAAGTTTCCCAAGTATTAAAAAATTTAAGTTGCACATTGAGCGACTGATAATTCGCAAGAAATATTCCAAACAAGTACTCACATAGGGTATAGATTCATTCGAAACGGAAACGTCATGTCTTCCACTACACCGAAGCCCGCGTTCACATACCTGTAAATAGGGGAAAAATAAAATTAGACATACTTGCATTACCTGGTTACACTGAACTATTTCAACTATACCTATACGTAATTAACCATAAATTGTTACCATTTTTATAATTAATTTTCCATCACAAAATACAAAAGAAAATATTTAGAATGCACACGCGATTTAACGCTAATTTGACATCACATCACTAATACAACAGTTACAACCCAAAAACATAGTTTAAAGCAGAACAAAAAAAAGATTGCTTGCTATCTTTGGGCTATTCCGAAGCGTAATGTGTATATCAGCCGTATCATTTTTGTGTTTATAACACAGAGGATGGTAAAAATGGAGCCATTATCATATTTCACAGTAATTCGTTATAACTATAACTACAAACAGCGCAACCGGGGAAGCTCTCGTTATGATAGCGATAGCAATCAACCGCAGAAAAGATATGTGATAGTACTTTAGTTCCATTTCAGCTATTTTTTGCGTCACGAGATGACTTATTAAACACAACGAGTATGCGTGTAATATAAAGGTCATTCATAATACTAATTAGACCATAATCTCCCTCCGCAAAATTATAGCTTCATTATATTTACATCCACTACTGAGATTTGTTCAATATTTAAATAATTTTTTGATCATTTATGCATCAGAAACCTTCAAAATCAAGGGAGACACATATAGCCCCTATTGTCACTATTACAGTACATCAATATGCTGGTAAATATTTCATGATGAACGGCGTTAAAGTATAAGAAGAACAAATTCGTGGTTGATTGCAGAAAATTTTGTCGCACGCATATAAACTCACACGGTTTAATACGCTGGGTTACTCTTCTATTATTATAGCTTTCTTCGTGCTTAGTCAATGCGACTGAAAAATATGCACTCTAGAAAGGGCACTGGAAAACATGGACATCTAATTCATCAAATCATCCCTTCGATATAACGACGGGAAGGCAGAGTGCCCCGGCGAATGAATTGCTCGGCTGGAGACTTGAGACCAAACCGCCGTGTGTAACGGAAATGGGAGCTCTGTGGATGTTGACCTCCATGGAGGTCATGCCATCACATGGACACCCCGCCGAAGAAATTATTCATGCGGCAGAGAGGAAGTCGGGCGGAGTTAAAAATTTCACTCCTCGAAAACAAGCCGATAAACGAATTAAAATGGGAGGAGGGTAACCGAGAGAGGAGACAAAAATGGCGCACGTGAAGTTGAAAAAAAAAATTGGCGGATGTGGACTATTAATCTAAGCGCCGGAGGGTGGAAAGGGGGAGGGAGGGAAGAGGGAGGGTGAAGGCGCACAAGGGACGGCGAAAGGACGCGCCTCGCATGCACACACACGTACGACCCCCCCCTCATTCCCTTCTGCCCCTCCCCAAGCCCTCGCAATAATTCACTTCCTCGTCCGCCAAAACAAATAGGAAGCATTCATTTGCACGGGGAGGAATAAACGAAAGTTCGGGGGAGCAAACACAAAACGAGAGGGAACGGAAAAAATAAAATGAAAACAACCACTTTCGCGCTCCCATTCCTCACAAATTTTTTACAGAGCTCACTGTTCTGCGTCCGCGATTCCAGGGAGAGAGCGTGGGAGAGGCGAGTGGAAAGAGGAATGGAATGAGAGAGAGAGAGAGATGGGGAAGCGAAAAAGAATCAAGACTGATATGTCGTTACATGCTATACGTTTTCTCCGCTCACGTTTTCGACCGATATTCCGCCAGTCTCGGAGGAGAACGTGTCTAAGGCGACGAGCCAAAATCTCTTCCGGTAAAACAAAAAAAGGAACAGAAGAGGTGAGAAAACGATGGACGAGCGAGGAGATGAAGAGGTAAGGCAGGGGAAGGGGCGAAGAGAGAGAATTAAGAGAGGAGGCGGCGGGTGGGAGGCAAAGCGCTTGGGGGCACTGGGAGGGAGACAACGAGAGTGAGAGAGGGAGTCTCGGGAAGATTGGACCGACAAATGACTGCCGGGCAAGAAAGGGCTACGTGAGCCGCGTGCTCAGGGGATTAGGTCCAAGGTAAGGGCGGGCATCAGATTGCGGAAAATCCCACGCTTCACCCGCCAAATTTTTTCAGCCACTGCCACAAGCATACTTTCCTTAATTATTTACGCTCCTGATAGGGGAATTAATATATGAGATAGTGCCGACTCGAGGTTGCCTTGGCTTGGCTGAACACGAAGGATAAAAATAAGGGGCTGATAAGTTCCTCCATTACTGCAGTGGTTTCCGGCAAACATATGACCCGCTCGGCTGGGTAGAGGATAAGACGTCTCAAATAGTAGGAATTGACGATTAAAGACGAATTAAAGTTTTATGAACCCATGCTTGAAGATCCACACAAAAGCAGAACTCGTATTTCTTTATATTGGAATCGAAAAAAAAAATTTATGCGACTTAGATCAGTAAGGCTCAGAGTAGGGACATTTATAAGAAGTCTCCGGGAAACCAGAGGAGCGAGCGCAACTAGATTCATCCTCCTTTCAAATTATCCAAACCCCAAGAGTAACTGTTCATGTTTCCCATGGAAGGGGAGCTCTCCTAGCTCAAGCAGGTGGAATTATCAAAAATATTCATGTAAACGTGTACAACTCACGTACGCATGACAAAGTATAAGGTGTCACTTGGAGAAAGTTAACTATTTTATTATTCATTCATTCCAGAATTAAAAACGCACAGTTTATACACTACCATTTAATGAAAAACCGACCATGGTTTCGGCACCTACTAGTATTGTGGTTTTCTAGGAAATTTTCATTACCTTGAAAATACTACTAGATCCTGAATCCATGGTCGACTTTTCATTATATGTTCGGAGTATAAACAGTGAATATTTCACACCAAAACGAACAACAAAACTGCCGCACGTTCAGACGTTCCGGTTTCATATGTCACGAGGATTTTTAATATCTGAAAAATGTCCAAAGAGGAGCTAATTTTCGTGACATCCAATACGGGATAAACACCATAACAAATTTCTTCATTCGAACCATCATAGGCCTTCAGATCACATTGAAAATATGGCGCCGACTGCTTCTGTGGTGACCCTTCTTTGTCCTTTCTGAATTAGATGAGTTATAAGAAATGTATGGGGAGACACACCCGGCAGCAAGTTATTAATAATGTATCATCCTGTGTTGGACGAAAATATTTTTACATCGCTCACTTCTCGTTGGAAATCTAGGTCAGAAAAGAAAACTCCAGCAGCCGTTAAATGATCTTCAAAAACAGCATGGACACAGGGCCATGGAATTTGGCGCAATGAGCAAAGGCGATAAGGCTGGGCGAACGAAAGAGATGAAAATCAGCGAGAAAATGCGAGACGTGTTCACAATCTTCACACCGCTGTTAATGACACCCGACCTCTCCCTCGGGTACCTACTGTAGTCACGGCGGAAGGAAAGATATCTTTGTCTCGTCAATGTCCAGGATCACGCGTCCAATTTGCCCTCATATCCAGCTCACCCTTCCCTCACTTAAGATGGTGTGACAGGGGAAGGGATGCAAAAAAACACATGGAATGTTTTTGCGTATGGAGAAGGGTGGAGGGAACAAATGAGGAGGTCAGGGAGGAGAACGGCGGTGGTGAGGCCTGCGGGGAAACGATAGAAAATGTCCGGAATGGCTCCAGTGACCACAGGACCAGAAGAGAACCGTACGACAAACATTTGGAATATTCGAGCGTATCACTCAGCGATTTCCACACTGTTCAGTTATGATAAAATCAGTACTTATTTTTGCACATCGATGAGACGGATGGTCGACGGAAATATACGTTGCGAAAACATCACCACGAACGCCGATTTCACAATATGAGGGTGATCTATTCACGTGTCGAATCCAAGATCAAGGGATTAACCACAAACACTTCTAACCATCACGTTGATATGGCGAGCGTTGACACTAAAGAGGAAAATTTAAGAACTGTGCCCTGTACGGTTGCACTATTGTCAATACCAACGTAGGCAAACTAGAAACTAATTCGTAGACGACAAACTCTGCGTAGGAACTCAATGCTGCGGCCATGCATGAATTTCAGGTACATATTAGTAACAATGAGGGTGAACTGTGAAAAATAATAAGATAAATTATGCAGAAGCGGTTAAAGTTTATAGCTATCGACCTTAATTTCGAAGAGAATATTGCTTCTGATCGGGTATCTTCTCCGTTTCTTCATTAGGTCAATGGTGAATTGATTTATATACTTCGACATTTCCCCCACGTTTTTCATTAATTTATGATCGCAGTCCAGCCTTTCCTTACGCAGCTCCACTTCTTGAACGTTAGGGTACTTATCACATCTACGTGTTGCTCTAAGAGTTGCCACAGAAGCGTGTATCATAGGTAGGTGACCAGCCGTGAATGTCATTTCGTAAAAAAAAGGAATAAAACACCTTTAGGAGAAGACGATGGTGTGTCATTCCTAATTTTTAAGAATTATTATTGCGTTGTAGTCGTGCATTGTGCGCGTGAAACACGAATTCTCTTATCTCTATGTGTCCACAGTTAATCTCTCTTAATTTATCGCTTCTTTATGAGTAATAAATATTTAGTGAAAATATCTGTCACATTAAAGTGCATCTAAGTACGTAATTCCTATGATTTAACCAATATCTTAAGAGAAATATCAGACTATTCGTATTTTTTTTATTTTTACGTTTATTTTTCTAAATTAAAATTATTCACACACATATGATTAGCGAAGTAGAAAATAAGACACTACAGGTGATTTTGACCTAAATAACCATTCAAAAGAATGTTTAACTTTTCGGGAAGAAAAACGAAAGAGAGAACCAGCTCCCGTCTACATATATGTAATACCCTACGAGCCACGCGAGGGTGTGTGGCAGGGGGTGAAGATCACAAACAAGCACTTTACATGCAACTACGAGTGCCCATGGAGAAGACAGTTTTCCAGAGCTTTTGATAAGATTCGCCAGCTACACACGCAAGACATAAATGAACATCTTTTCACACCTTCATCGTGCCTCTAGTTCCCGCAGTAAATTGAGCTGCATGTGGCTATGGAGGGCGAGAAAATTAATTTGTAGGAGTTATCACGCACCGTCTCACTTCGACTGCTCTTATGAGCACTATCCCGGGAAACGCGCTTAGGCCAGCCTGACGCATGCATTGCAGAGGATAATCGGACAAGTGTGTCGCGGCTCTTTTAGAACTCGAAAAGGGGGAGGGGGGAAGGATCTCACATGGGGGAACAAGATTAAAAAAAAAAGGCTCTTCCGTCGTTCCAGTTTCCGACCGCTGATACAAAACCATTCCACCAACGGATCCACTCCTTCCTTCCTACTGTACTTTTTTATCGCATCATTTTCCTTTTTTTCACTTCCGAGAACGGAGAAGGGAAGCCGGGCGCGGGGCATTACCCCGCACACATACTCATGCCAGACCAAACTGAGAAGTCACCAAGGGGGAGGCGGCGACGAGGGGGCGGAAGGAAGATGGACCACGAGGCTCCTCCTCCACCGCCACGGAACGCTCGTCCAGCGTTCACTTGCCGTACGCCATCCGAAATGAAGTCGTAACTGCGATGAACAACGGTTGATTCACACACACTGCGAGGCAACCCGCACTGAGCTCACAGCAGTGACGCCAGTTCGAGGTGGACTACGTGCTTTCTGCTCCTCTGAAATAGCTTATGTCGAGCAATTTTTTCGGGAATATGAAACGATCGGACTGATGGTCTCGCTAGATGAAATTCGAAGTTCCGAAAAGTGATTCTTTTCTGCCCAATGCTCCCGCGTGTAAATTATTATTCCAAACATACCCTAGAGGTGACTTGCCGGGTTCTCAGTTAATGTATGTATATATGCCTGTTCAGTTGCTAACAATCGACCGAAGCCTTTCACACACATCGAACCCTGTATGCCACAGCCTTAGTGACGCCTAAATAGCGTGAATTCATTGCCATTGATCTATTTTTTAATTACCACATTAAACTTTTTATCGATAAAATTCTGGAGGAAGATGTACAATTGAGATCAAATAAACTTTACAGTGAATAACAAACGGATTTTTAAATAGATATTTAAAAATACCTATGTTAATTGTTACTCATACCGCAAATAAAAATAACATGAAATGAATGAAAAACAAAATAATACCCATTTGAACCACGAACGCATTCGTAAATTATCTTTAAACAATGATGTCCTTGACAAAAGAAGTTAAAAAGCATTCTGCTAGAGTAAAATGTTGGATTTCGACACCAGGCAAGATTATACGTAATTACTTCCCGACTTCAGAGACACCTCGTAAAGTCGACATGGACGACTAAGATTATATCGAATTATCAAGTTAAATAATAATTTTGACAATTCAATTACACAACGCTCGCATCTTTTCACAGAATAATTAATGTACTACGCGTTTCAACTCACATAGTCATCTTCAGGTACATACATAAAATACCCTCTATGAGTTAAAACGCGTATTGCATTAAAAATTCCGTGGAGAAGTTTGAGTGTTGTTTGATTGAATGTGTGTTCCTTCCACTACATCACGCATGAATCGGTTCAACGATAAATATACGTATAAATACGAGTCCGACAGTTGCAATCGAAGATCCGACCGACCGACAGATCCGAAAAGGCACCAATCTGATTCAATTCCGCCTCACACCATGCTGTGGAATCAAAAAAGGCTGAGAGAGACTCAGTAACTAATTCAATATCCGTGTTTTCCTTTCGGTGATCTTATATCAACCGCTCCCGACAGAGGGTTGCCCAACTCTTTTAAAGAGCAGGTCCACTTTCGCAATGATGTTTTTCGATGCGAAAACAAAACATCCAGAAAATCGAAAATGAAATCATCACCGCTTTATAGCAGCTATACATCATTCATGTTGAAGCGCAATATACTCCAGAAGCCCCAGTAGTCAGATTGGAAATGTGTTTTTTCCGCGCAAATATTAACATCAGAGACCTTGTTTAATATGAGCATGACAAAAAGAAGCGCATTGAATTGCACGAGAAATTCCCAAGGAGTAAGCATTTTCCTATAGCTAGTATTTTTTTGGAAAATTGAAACCTTGGAGTATCGAGATCCACATAAATTTCTCAATGCACACGTGCTGCTAGTACGTCGGCGGCAATGACATCCCCTGACCGGACTGCTGCTGCAGACGGCTCAACTGGCGTCGGACTGCCCATTGTGAGACAACATATTTTCCCTAAACATTTTTCCTTTCTCGATTTCTTTCCAGTGCCGCCGGTTCCGTGCGAACCGGCCAAACGGAGCTGAGCACCGGTCGAGCCTCGGGGGAAAAATCCGTCGGGCAATATTCCGGTCTGATTCTGAAGTGGCAACGCTGTCAGGTACACGGGTTGAAGAGGCGGGAGGAGGAAGAGGAAACCTCTGAGGGATGGATGGTGTGGAGGGGCAGGAAGGAGGATGAGTGCGTGGAGGTGGTGGCAACATCAGGTGAAGAAGACCTCGAAAGCTGCGTGGTGGGAAGGAACTGGAGTGGGGGGCACACGGAGAAAGGGAGGGAGAGACCTGAGGAGGAAGGACAGAGGAAGGGAGAGAGGAGGGAGAGGGATGAGGAGGAGGCTTTGAGAGAGAGAGCCAAAGACAAACCGCCTGATGTTGGAGGGAAAACATTGGCCGAGTCATGTACAGGCGGTGGACATATAAAACGAGGAGGGAGGGGGGAGACAGAGCAAGAGGGCAGGAGACTGAAAGCGTGGGGAAGGCGCCCGGAGATGGCACGTACTCCTTGGATCTCGGTTCAAAGGAGAAACAGGGATCGGCTCTGAAGAATGGCCTAGGTGGGAATCAGCCCGAGAAGAAGTTTAGATTAAGGTGACAAGGTGGCTATCCCGCGTCCGAGGGAGAAAAAGAGAGGATAACCGAGTCTCTTTCTTATATTTCTCTTTCTGGAACGCAGGTACTCTCCCTACATCATTTGCCGCGATCGAGATCTTTCCCACCCATACTAAACCCCCAGACTCCTCACATTCACCTGGGTTTCGAGCCAGCACGGCGAGCGCCTCGATTTCTCCAAAAACAGCTGACTGAGCCGAAAGTAAAAGGACGCGATTTCAGCAAATGCCACCCTGTGAGACCTGCTGCTTCTCGGCCTTTTGAAGTCGATTTTGATGACTAAGGTCGATTAAAAATCGACACTTAAAACCCTGGTATCGACGTATCAAATAGAAGATTTAGATCCAATAGGGCATCAATCTGATCCAATTCGTTAACATATCATCCTCAAAAAAAGCCCTATTTCGGTGGCAGTAAAAACCGGTTAGCCAATTTACATGAAATATTTCTGGCTATCTTCTCGCTATTAGGGATCTCCGCACACTGCAGTAAATATTTTTTTTTAGAAAATAGAAAATTTATCGCTCCGTAACAGAAAATGTATTTATAACAAACTCACACGTTGAAGTTAGTTAGGAGCTAAGTGTCCCCCAAGGCAATCGGCCTGAAGGTGGGGACACTTTCAAAAAATAAAAATGCAATACTTTTGACCCAGCTTTCGACATAATACAAACATATATACCTTGTACATGCATACAAATATATAACTTTAGGATAGGTTTTCAGTATGACTCAGTACAAAAATATACATACAATAGGAATATCAACAACAACCTATTTTAAGATAAGAAACAATTTGCATTTTCTATGCACAGTAGTCATTGCTTTAAACTTCTTAAGAATATACTCAAGCTCTTTGCATTCTTGACATTATTCGGTAGCATATTAAATGACTTTGGACCTAAATAAAGGTAACAATGTTTGTATAATGTTAAGCAGGGCTCCAATATAACCACAAGATAAGAAGAATTGCTTCTATGTTTATATGAGTGTGGTTTTTAATATATTTTTGGCGCATTGCCACTACGGATAAAAAATAATCTTAATACCTTGTATATATACAGGTGCCTTAGGGGTAATAGCCCTAGCAACTTGAAAATAGGGAAGGACGGTTCAAGACGACCTTTTCGGGCTATCACCCGGACAATACCCTTAAGATCATTTTCTGATCTTTTTAAGGTATTAAGGTATTTTGGTAGGCACCTCCCCAGCATAATAACCCATAGTTCACTTTGGAGTGCGCTAATGCATAATAAATTGATTTTCGAAAGTGTATAGTACATTTTTTTGGAATAAAATATAATTTAGTTTTACAATATTTTAAACTATTTGTTACTGTATTAATATGATGTTCCCATTTCAAATCCTGGTCCACGTGAATTCCCATTTACTTATAGTCAGTAACACGTTCTTTTAGAATACATTTTTTACAAGCAATTTCATTACACTCCAAACAGTGATACACCACGTTCAAGTTGATTTTGAAGCTATTGCATAAATTAAAACATATATGTTTAGTTTTCTCACTCCATTAAAGTTTTTTTGCCATAAACTATCTTCTAAAAATATTTAAATCCAATTGCATGTTATATTATATTACATCTCAATTCACACCTTCATAACTTACAGCTAGATCGTCCGCAAAGGCAGTTAGTCGTCCTTGGAAATCGCACTCACATTAATCATTAATATAGACTAAAGATAAAATTGGTCCCAGCACAGTGCCTTGTGGCACACCCCAACTAATAAACTCGGATTTACTCTTACTATTTTTTACCCTTACACATTGGGAGCGTAACGACAAGTAGCTCTTAAGCCATTCCATACCACGAACACCTGCTTGCCTTAACATCTCAATTAAGATTGTATGATCTAACGTATCGAAGGCTTTTTTTATATGTATCAACAAAAAGGCTAGCTGTACGTTGATTGCTGTTTATACCCTCATAAACAGGGGTCATAAAGTTTTCCAATGCTTCCTCTGTACCTTTTCCACTACGAAACCCAAACTGTTTATTACTGAAATATTTGAATTTGTCCAGGAAAGATAATAACCTCTTTTTAACAAGTTTTTCAAGCACTTTAGCGATTACGGACAACAGAGAAATTGGTCGATAGTTTTGTATATTACTACGATCTCCTTTTCTGTGTATAAGAATAACAACGGCTCTTTTCAGTAAGATAGGGAATACAGAATAGGGTATTAGTAAAACTCAAATTACAAATATGACAAAGTACTTCCACTATATCTCAAATTATTAATTTTAAGAGACCTGCATTAAGGCCATCAAATCCCGCCGATTTTCGAGAGGAAAGGGTGTGCTAACTATTTTCAATATTTCAGGAGATGTGACTGGTTCAAAAAAGAACGATTTCGAATTATTTCTATGTGTTTTAAAGCTAATAGGCGAAGAAATAGGGGTTCCATTAGAATTAATTGCCGTCGGTTCAAATGTACAAAGAAAATAATTGCTGAACTCCTCCGCTAAAATTCCTGAATCCGCTATGAGTTGGTTATTTATTTGAAGTTCGTAATTTGGAGTGGTGATAAGTTTATCCCCGGTTAGTTCTTTCAATACATTCCATTGCTCCTTTGATTTACCTTTCGCTTTTTCAAATTGTTGCATGTAATACGCAGTCGAGGCATTTCTTAAAGTTAAACGTAACTTATTTCTAAAATTTATAAACATATTTCTCAGGTTTTCATTAATTGGGTGGAAGCGAACTTGATTATACAAGTAGTTCTTCCGTTCAATTTTTTAAAGTAAGAAATCAGTCATCCACGGTTTTAGTTTGACTGCTTTGCATTGGCTTGCTTTGTTCCGCTCAGGCGTCCTCAAGCAGCTATTTAAATGATCTACGAGTAGTGCAAAACCTTTAGACGCGTCATTCTCCCTGTATACCTAGTCCCACTTTCATTGCTCTACCTTTTCCTTAAATACTTTGTGACAAAAATACATAGCTTCTGGGTTGTGTAAGTCATTATGCTGGTTGGTTTTGTATTTGTGATCATGCGTAATTGACAAAGCTTGAGTGGTCAGTAATTGCTAAGTGCTTGACCTCAGCATGAAAATCATACTTATAAGAGTTAGAAACTCGAACATATACATGATCTAAACAGGTGGCCGTTTGTTTTGTTATTCTGGCAGGTTAATTGACTATTAGTTTATTGACTAGTGCGAAATTACATAGCGATTAAGTATGGTACTACGACTGGTAAGACTACAAGAATTGTATTGATTCGGTTTAGAATAAACTATTTTCACAAAGAGACGTGACGGTTGAACATTCATATAATTAAGTGAACATGATGACTCATGATACAATCATCAGAACTTGGACAAGCAGAAAGCATGCAAATGATGCTTTGCGAGATTCTTACTCACGATCTTCACATTAGCCGCGCGCCACAATACTCACGATGCTGTAGCAGCAGTCATAAATACATGCTGTGAAATTGCAACTCATTTGCTAGAACTTGGACTTCAAAGACCAAAAATATCATCAGCAGTAAACAGTCCTTATATTGGTTTGACGCAGCTCTTCACTGGATTCTCCTATCAACTAACCTCTTTATATTTATGATTTTCCTCTTTCTAAGCCTTCCCTAATAGCTCCATATATCTCAAATGAGGCCTTCCTTATCCATTCTTCACGTTCACTTATCCCTCGACGTTAGTCTTCATAAGACCATTATGTCTCACGATATGGTCAATTAAGTTGTCACATCATCTTTCTAATGTTTTCAGCAAAATACTCTTTTCTCTCACTCTTCTTAAGACTTCTTCGTCAATCAGTCAGTCTTGTCACTCAGTCAATCTATTTTATCTTCATCATTATTTAGAAGCACCACATTTGGGATGCTTCCAGTCCTCACTCTTCTGCTACTATTATCGTCCATGCCTTACTGCCATGCATAAGCATGTTCGAGATGTATTTTCTGATGAATCGTTTCCTGACTTCCACGCTTGCATTTCCAGCCGCAAGTAGATTATTGTTTTTTCGGTAGAATGCCCTCTTCACCTTCGATAGCCCAAACGATAAGCAATATTTAAATGATGACCTACAAGCAATCGAAAATTGGTGTGATACATGGCAGTTAGAATTAAACTTTAAAAAATGTGTAGTAATGATTTTTTGGAAAAAGAATAGTTCTCCTCCTAGCACATACAAAATAAGTAATAATGAAATAACAAACGTGGAATCCATTAAATATCTTGGAATAAGACTGAAATATCTTTCCTGGGGTAAACATATACGTGAAATAATTGGTCAAGCTAATCGTAAACTGGGTTTCATTAAAAGAGTATTGGGTAAATGTGACGATCATGTACGAGAAATCAGCTACTTTTCCCTTGTTAGACCTCATTTGGAATATGCTGCCAGTATATGGGATACCTACGAAATCAGTCTAAGTAATGAACTTGAACGTGTGCAGCGAAGATCGGCAAGATTTGTAAAGGGAAGATACGATAATTATATTAGCGTAACCAGTCTATTAAATGAATTGAAATGGGAATCATTATCAGATCGCAGGTTGAAATTTAGACTTAATCTCTTAAACAAATTCCAAGGCAATATTTTCGGTGATGATGTTAAAAATATTTTACGAAACCCAACTTACTATGGCAGACTGGACCATAATCATAAAGTTAGAGAAATTGATTGCCGAACTGACCGATTCAAAATGTCCTTTTTCCCTCGCACAATTAGAGATACGAATAACGGTAAATATGTCCTATCGGAGAGTAGCCATGAATAGCATAGGTAGCTGCATGTTGGTATGAGTACTTAAAGCTAACCCTACTAACAGAATGTTTTTGCATGTTTTCTTCGCAATTTCTATCTTTTTTAAATAGTGTAGTTCTGACTACTATATTAATACTATTCCTTTTTTATGCATGATATGTAGTGCATGTTTGGTGAGCAATCACCCCCTGCCACACACCCTTGTGGTTGCTTGCAGGGTATTATGTAGATGTAGATGTAGATGATAGTCTGCTGTCTCTTCTTTTCTTGCTTCGTCCACCGCTGTCTCCTCGGCTTTCCAGATAGCAACACTCGCCCACTTCTTCTAGCCTTTGTTTCCCGAGTTGCCTTGGCTTCTTCTCCTCTACTTTATACCGCTGCCTTTGTTTTCTTTTTCTTGGCCTACAGGTGATTACTGGTCAATATCTTTACTAGGTTAACTATACAGTCTTTTTAATTTTTTTTCTGTCTCTATCATGACCGCTACGTCATCGGTGAAAGTGGAAAGCTTTTCCCCGAAATACTCTTTGTTTTCATTGTAAACGTTTAACATTACAGGAGACAGTGCACAACCTTGTCTCACTCCTTTCTTTATTCTTGCTTCATCACTTATACGTCCACATTTATTCGCAGCTACTTGGTTTTTACATAAACTGTGTATAATCCCTCGGTCGTGGTAGGAGACTAGAATTCCTTTCAGAATTTCAATCATTCAATCCCAACAGACGTTATCGATAGCCTTCTCTAAATCCACAAACGCAATGAGCGTCGGTTCGTCCTTCTCCATTCTCTTCCTAATGAGCAGCCTAAGGGCCAAAATTGTACCCTTGTACCCTTGCTTTAAATGAATCCAAATTGGTCTTCATTCAGAAAGTTCGCTGCTTTCTGTTCTATTATTTTGTAGATGATTCTTGTCAGTACCTGTGTCTTCAGTCTTACGATCCTATGGGAATGGAGATGATGTTCTCCTTGAAGTTTGCATCTCTCTGGGTAGATGATATTGCACGGCTGGGTATATCTTGGCTGGCTGCACGGATGAGGATATCTTCTCTTCTACATTTTGAATTGGCTCGGCAGGAACATCATCAATTCCAAAAGTCTTATTTACCCGCAAATCGCTCTCTGCTGCGTTAAAACCTATATTCTCAAAATATTAAAATGAATAGTAAGTTTCCGGACAGACCACATTTTTATCCTTTTCACTTGAAACGCACCATGACATTTTAGTCTCAAAAAGTTAACAATCATTACGAGGCACGACGGCAAATAATTTCACAGTGAGAGACGTAATGAATTCGCATTGAGTTCGTGATACCCCTAGGTAAAAAAATGAGCGACGGAGAGACACTATATTCTAAGCTGACAAAGTAAATAGCTTCCTTCCTGTAGCTAAGTCACATCTGTTTCCCATAATGCCCGGAAAGCATTACGTCATTGTCAAGGTCTCGCCAGTTCCGTTTCTTGTGAGTTTCTGACGCGGTTTTTGCGAGGATTCATCAATTTGCCTCCTTCCCCCAGCATTTCCAGGATCTTATCTGGCCAAGCAGGAATTACGGGAGCATCCGGGTGCGTGCCACCAAAGGGAAGGAAGCAGTGAGATACTGAAAGCTGATATCGTAATCTATGGAAGCTTACTCTCTTCCCATTTTATTCCATCGAGTTTTGTAATTTCACGTGCCTGTTCCCATCCATTAAACCAAGGCTTCAATAGGTGACATAAAAAAATCAGTAGAAATGAAACGATTGAATGAATTCAAGACGTTATGACGTCAAATTCTGGTTTTGACCTGAAAGACACGTAATATCTTCGGACCTGCTAAGACCCTTGCAATATCAAAAGAAATTTGCAGTGTGTTTTTGTTTTTAACCATTAGAATTCGGTCAGCATAGTTTTAAGGACACAATAATCCACATAACATCTGTTTCCAAAGGAGGCAGGCATTTAAGTTTTAGCTGCAGTTTTATAAATAAGTGCAAACTACCCGAAGGCGATTTTAAACACCAGAGTATGCATTAATCATGCCAAACTCATTTATATATCGTTTAAATATCGCTATATCTCATTTTAGATACAACTTAGGTTCCAATTGCTTCGGCGTTCTAAAAGCCTAACCTATGGCGTTATTCAATGCATATGAGTTGGTCTAATAGCCTCCCGAGGGTCACCGACTCACCGTTAACCATCATGACTGCTTCGGCGTCCAAAAAATCCCCTACGTAGGAAATGAATATATGCAATCACCAGTTGTGACTGTTCTTTCCCACGTAAACAGATCTTTCCACGTTAAAATTAAGAATTTCCTGTGGGTCATCATTGTATTGCTAATTATAATAACCTCACTGCACTTCAATGGCGAGACCATTTCGCGCATCGAGCATGAACATTATTATAAAAGAATTTTGCATTTTTACGGGTTCTGTTTTTTGCTTCATCGATTTTTTCGATGGCGAGACCATTACACGCATCGAGCATGAACATTATTATAAAATAATTTTGCAATTTTACGGGTTCTGTTTTCTGCTTTATCGAATTAAAAACAGGTCAAAACAATGCCACAGCCACTTTAATAGGCAAAACGAGTGTTCAAACTAATTTAAAAATTCTCGAACTACGCTGAAATATTTCTTCCGGGTTTCAGAATTTCAACTTAAGCGGAAATAGCCAAGAAATCGGACGAACAAAAATTTCTCTTTTTTTTCACATTGGATACTACTCACACCACTGGATTCATACCACAGTATTCGCCCTGAGAAATTATTTTCGCTGCGACAATTGCCGCATTAAGTTTGCTCACCGCGGTTCTAAATTGAGAGCCGCGCGAACACAGAGGACGTGGGTAGTGGAGACAACAGAATTGTACAAATGGAAAATCTCTTCCCAAGGGCGCTAATGTCGACGTCTCAAATGCAGGCAGCCACTATGCTGCTCGGGGTTTCCTCCGAGCGTTGGATAGCGGGTCAATCCCACGGGGTTATGAGGACAGATTCAATGGCTTTCAAGTGTATCCCTTTCACCAGAATTGAAAGAGACTCATACAGAACTTCAGCAGTGGCTCTGCAATTAACATAAACACAGTAAAGGAGTGGGACCTAAAAGCGACAATGACGAGAAGTTACCACGGAAAATCTCACCTTGACAAGGGGCAAAGAATTCAGATTCTTCATGGCAAAGAATTTATATTCTTCACCAATGACAACGGCAAAGTAATTAAATTTGGACGAATAAAAAATGACTAATGCACGATGAAATTGAAGTTTTAATAAACTTTGCCATGATTTCATTCGCCCCACCTATTAATACAGTGGTTTTGGTGAAAAGTCAAAGACAATTAATATTTATGATAAAAGTGCTGATTATTCTCAAACAACGAGGTACTGCATTCGAATCACGAGATAGATTAAAATATTTAACGCCGTTGACTGAGTAAATATGAAGATACTGCGACCGCCTATATCATTTCAGAATAAGAATGGAGTCATACCAATCGGATTCCAAAGCAATTCTATACATGGAAGATGCAAAATACAAACCGATGGTTAACGATAAAACCTGCTGTGGAAAGGTATTGGCCAAGACATGTATTTGTCCAAGGATGCTAACTCTTTCGAATCTTCAAATCATCCATTACGTAACTCAGAACCGTCAAGAAGGTGACGTAACCGACAAAGGGTAGCTGTGTCATATTGAAACGTTTTCACCTCTGTGATAAACTCTCCAAGTTTGGCAGTGAGTCGTATTTCCATCCCGTGTGATAACGAGTACATGACCCTCACCTCGGACATCCACGGTGGGAAATGAAAAATGGAACGGCCGAAGCAAGGTCGACAAGGATCCTCGGACCAGCTCCCGAAATTTTAAACCAATAATAAAAAGGGGCGAGCAGTGCCATTTTCTCGGCGTGGACGGGGCCAGATGATCAGACGCCTCCACATATCAAACACATCAGCACGATGTTATTTAAAGCGCTCCTTCAATAAATGCCTTTATCCATATGTAGTTTACCCTGAGATGAACCTGAAGGTAGCACGTTACGTAACACATGCCTGGCCAGAAGAAGCGAGGAAGGGTCACGACTATTAGAGCAGAAGAGTCTAATAATTCTCTTCATATTTAAAGTACACAATATACTCGTAACTTCTCTGATATCATAACATAATACCTTTTGGATCACAAATAACTTCTCGGATAACCGTTTATACGACTTCCTCTGCGAAAGATATGAGCAAAAAATTACACAGTTAAAGAAAAATCACTCAAGCTCCAGAATGCTGGGGTTGATGCATCTCGAGCACTCCTGAATGGAATCAAAACACGTACGTGCGAAGGACTGTACTATTAAAATAGATGTACTACGTTCTGTAAGAGGAAAGTATTGTTACTTATTACGCCACAAATAAATAAAATACCCACATTTAAGGACAAAACAAAACTAAAGTGGTCAGGTCATACCGATACGGTATACCTACCTCTTCTCAATTAATAAGACAACATACGCTCCTTAAGTTTCTTTTCCATCTACGTATTTTTATTTAAAGAGTATGCTGCTCAACTCGATGTTGACGAGCTACTTAACTCGGTATTTATTTACGAAAAGAGTATGTGGGTCACATCTGATTTATTTAAGGCTTTCCTCCTCGTGAGTACGCCTGAGTCCCGAATAGCCTATTGCCTTACACCCAAATCCGCATCTCACGTCGATCAGATTATTTTCTATTTATCTTCTCTCCCCTTACACTCCTCCCACTGAGAGTTACAATGAGAAACGGCGTGGGACTTGACGGCCTCGCTCTGTCGTCCATCATGTGTCAAGGCGCTTGCCTGCCCCAAACAGCCAGCTAGTGCTCCCGCCGACGCTCTTCAGGCCTAATCTCACTCCTGCGGAGAAGTGAGTGAGGAGAGGAAGAGCACGCAGCGGAGGGGGGGGGTAAGAGAATTTGGGAAAACACAATGGAAGATAGGGTTCACGTCTATAACTTGTTTTCTTTCAGCAATTGCTCGTCAAATTCCTAGAGTAGCTAAGCAATCAAAGTGGAACGTTATTGCTTCTCTTTTTTGTCATCCCAATACGCTCCAGAAAACTGAGTATAAATCATATAACATTCTCTGAAAACACGTTAAAAATGACGATGTAATACGTGGAAATCGATTGGTGTGAATAAATCGCGAGTGGAATAGTACCTAGTGCCTTGCCATTGTAGTATAAGAAACCAAATTCATCAAAGTGACGCCTGAGTCTATCAAGTTTGTTGAAGAAAACTACAAGAATATGTAAAAATGCAATATGTTTGGTAATATAAATATTTTTATGCGTGTTAATTGAAAGACACAAATCATTTATGCGCGAGTTGGCCTGAATGAAGCCTTGGGATTAATGCATGGGAATGTAGGGTATTTTGTACTTGAAAAAATAACTCGCCTTCAGCTTTATTTATGCCCTGGACGGAAAGTGAGGGTCATCTTCAAGGAGGAACAGGGAATTTACCCTTGTAATCTTCCACGATTTTTACTGAAAACCACATTAAATGGATATTAAGTGCCCCCACAACGTGAGTGTTAGAAGAAAGTGAGTTCGAGGGGAGAGGGAGGGCGTGAGATGGAAGCACATTCCGCTGACAAGCGGATTATGTGGCTTCGGCGCAAATACTACCATCGGTGCCCAAGACTTGGCTAAAAAGAAACTCGTACAAATTCGATCTGCACGTAGGGTGCACGCGCCTGCCGGCGTTTCCGGGAAGTGCGAGAGTAGGGAAAATGAGTTTTTAACGCGGGGAGCAAGAGTATTTGCATGATCGGGATAGTTCTATCCTTCGCTCACAGGTTAAGCCAGTCACGAACATAAAAGTGGCAGCGAATTACATCCGGGAATTTCTCGCAGATGCCGACCCAGCTATTCGTAGACCTACTTCATTCAACAGGGCAGTGCACAGGTACGTAAAAGGATACAATAAAAAAATGGTACGGTCCTTTCGGCGATCTTCGCTGTGAGCGAGCGAAGCGCTACGGAACGATTCCCACCGCAAACCATCCCAGGGGATTGATTCTTGAAGGTTTCCACTCTTGAGTTACGAGTTGAGATTGAGCCCCCACTCGTGTTTCCCGTGATATTCTACGCCACTGCCATTCACGGAACAAGTGGAAGAGAGAATTAAGGGCTTACATGATCACTTCCACAAGAATATTAACTTTTTCAAAGAATCACCTTTTTAATACTCTAATTCTATTCGAATAAGAAGAACCAAGACGAAAATGGTCACGGTATGAAAATATTGTTTCGCCGAAAGGACTATTCCGGTTAATTAGGTCAATGATAAACCATTAAGGAAAATGTCAATAGATCTATGACCTCAACAGTGACATCGATGGAGGCATCGGAACAGTTGGAATTGGATGCTATGAGATACTATTATTATTCTTGCTGTCATCAGTCTCTTAACTTTTAAGGTCCATAAAAAAACTGATACAAACTAACGCAAGTCGATGACTCTTCAGAATCGGGAGAATCAATTAAAAAAATTCGTCTCCATGAAATACCGATAAAAGGACTTAATCTTTCCCCTTAATTCCAGGAATTAGCACAGAACGATTACATTACCTCTCAACTGGGATTCATAACATAATATACTCTTCTTTCTAAGTTTTTCCGTATTTAATCATAATTATAAATTAAGAAACCTTTTTTGAATCAAATTTGGAATCGATTTTCCTCGTTATCAAGCAGTAACTGTGAATTAATACCAGATTTTATGAACAGCTAGAGTTAAATATATATAAAATTGATAATTCCAAGTATAAGATTAAAATTCTCATGCCTCAAAATCCAAACTGAATATACAGTGAGGGCCGGTCCGTTTTTAGAACAATGGTTGCAAAACAAAATCTCCCACAGCTCTCATCATTTACTCGTTGTAATCTGCACGCAAATCATTAATTAGCGTCCTTGGAACGGACTAGCACTTCCCATGACCGCGAAAAACATCCTCTCGGATTCCCAGGACTGAAGTGATATTAGAATAGACTTCTTGAGCCCATTCACCAATTTTTTATCCCTTCTGGGAAGCTATAAAAGATCTTCGAAGTATATGGAATTTAACTACTCCTGTAATTAAAAAAAATCTGTAGCGTTTTGAAATAAACGCGTGAAAAATCACCTTCCCATACGATGGATAAAAAATACTAAAAATCTGTATTTTTTATATTCTCTTGAGATGACCTGACGAAGTAAAACTTTTATTTTGTAGAAAATTGCACGTTTACTACTTGAGTATGAACAAATTCCACTCGATTTCGCAAGAATCCTCGGATTTTAAACATCTAGTAAACATTAAACATTCGTTGACTTTGAAGCTATGGTAATTAGAGCAAAGGATTAGAATGTTATGCTAACGATGTTCGTTCTGAATTTTCTCCAGTCTAAATGTATTTCAAGGATTTAATAGTCCTATGCAGACCATACATTCCGATATTAGGCATTCAAACCATAATTAATCGGTAGAATTCCCCAAGTATTAGGAAAATGTTTTCAAGGACGACCGATAGTAATAAAATGGACTCTTAGTTAACATCATCGACAGAGAAAATTTCAGTTACATAAACACATGTTAAAACATTTTTCTTGCATAACTGCAACACAAAATGCCGGTTTTCAAAAACTCCTCTTAACTTCCATATTTAATTACCAAATTAACTAACATGACAGCTTTAACACAACGTCAAAGCAAAATATTATGAACGTTTCATATGACAGTCGTAGTTTTTATAAAATAGATCTGGCAGGAGAATGAAGAGAAATTTGGTTACTCCATTTGAAGGAATATAGATAGTGTCTTTCACCCACAAATATTCTTAAGCGAATTCAACTAAAATGAGAATTAACACAGGAGCTTGTGGATCAAACATCTAAACTCGCTACGGCTGAAAAAATAAAGAGGATCTTTAAGAAGTTACCGTCACTCAAAGCCAACTGAGGGTGGTAGGTACTATATGCTACGGAGGCGCTCCCACGACCTCATCGCAGAGAAATAACATTGGCTGCAAAGTGGAAGAAAAAGAAATTCCAGGAGGTGGAACTCAACACATCAGCGTGTGTTCCATCGAACGTGCGTCCCAATCATCTCGGGAGAGCGAGGAAGGAAAGGAGGGTGGGGGGATCATGATCGGCGGCGACGGAATCGCGAAAAACCTAATTTCCTGGAATTGGAAACCGCGCCACGGCGAAAGGGAGTAGCAGCGGAGGAGGAGATTAAATCACGTCGGGGCGGCTAATCAGTTTCTCGGGCGAGAAAAGGTGGGAATGCCGGTCGGAGGGGATATAAAGCAATCTCACGACGATGCTTAAACACTACACCGCAGTCATTACGGGGCCCGTTCTCGTTGCAGGAACTGGAGCGGGGCGACAAGGAGAGACACCGCGCCGGACGGCTGACAGCTTTCGGGAGCATCTTGCGGAAGATCGATGGCGCTCGCACATATATACAGGCAAGGTAATCCATTACGATGCCGGGGGTGAGAGGAATGCGAGCGAGGAAGAAGGAAAGTGTGTGATGGACGGATGAATATTGCTCAGAAGCGCACCCGAACGGAGGGAATTGGAACTTGAGTTTGGAAACATAATTAGGCGGATGAGTAAAATCCTTCTACACCGTGGAAAGATAAACAAAATAAAATAACAACGAGCATCACGAATAAATATTTACAACCGTTTTGCCACAACTCTAAGAGAAGCTTTTCTCTTGAATGCCAAATAGTGAATTGACCCAGGCTCGGACCGAAAACCCTCCGGACAGATACGAAAACTTAATGACATTAAGTCGAGGCCAAAGGCCATGCAAGGCGGCGAGCAACTTGTCTTCAAGACCATTCACCCAATGTAAATTTTGCGGTCCAAGTTAAAAAGATAGGTACTGATCAGGAGTAGAGAAAAACATGCAAGTATTCTGCCAGTCACTGCACCGGACTTTACACATATGTCTGGCGACTTTAACTATTTTTATAATTGAATTACTGGGATACGACTGATCAGCCTAGCATAATCACATACATCATGCATGAGTAACAATACAACACGCCATTGCAGATAACCACATACGCACACGAATACATGAAAGTAATTTAATAATAATAATTTCTTTATTGCTTACAGGTTCCCTCAATTACACGCAATTTAATATATATGGACGTAACACATTTAAAAACACCCATGCCCTGGATAGGTATTTTACCCAGGCGGGACTCGAACCCTCAACCTTCGGTTTGGCAGGCGAGGACTTTACCCCACTGCCACCAAGGCCGGAGAATTTAAATGCCATGTTGCAGGTACATGCATATATGAATGTGCTCTCCAAAGCTGTTACCTGTCCTTGTGCTTTAAAAAATTACTTTGTATTCAAAGTTATCACTTTAAAGATTAATGTTCAAGCAGAAATTAAAACTCCTTTACAATATTTTAAAAACCACCGGCGTATTGGATGAGTCAGCGGTTATTAGAAGAGATTCAAAATAAGCAACATATCCTTACTCCGAAAATGATTCTCTTTGACCGAAAAGGGAAGATATTTCTGAGCTGATCATGTCCTTCCTTTTCTGTGTCATCCTCAGGGTGAGCAAGTACAGGACGAGGGCTCGTGTCTTGAAACCAATTACGTAAAATTTCTGGATCCGTCCAGTGAGTGTGACATTTTATTGCTAGCACCGGAGGTGAGGTGGATCCATTAAATCACGACCAGAAAACTTAAGGCCGCATGACGACTTTAACGCCTTCTGCTCAAGAAATTAACCTACTCCGCGCCATAGGTAAGAACATGGAATAACTGGATGGCGAAATATACTACGTACATATATCACACAGAACATCCATTGACCGCCATTTCGATGATAAAGTCAGTAAAAGGGGGCTAAACACGTTGCTCCTTCTTAATCAGAGTGCTTGAAGATGACAGTGAAGTTTCGAAACAGACCGACCTTGAAAATGAAATCTCGCGAGATTCCTCTCGTAATATTACGTCACTAACTTGAATAATGAAAATAAAACGATTGCTGCTACAGCTCCACTCCAGAAAGTTGGGGAGATATTTGCGAAAATCATACGCACTGCTCTTCGGAGGGATTTGGAGGAGTTTAGCGAAGGACGAAAATATAAACATGATGAGTAACGCGCCAAAGAAAAATAGCTATCTAAGGAAAAATAAAAGAAATCTACAGGGAAACGGGTGGAACACATAAATATAAAATAATAATCTCGCGAGGTCTGAGCCCGCTGATCAGCGACGAAGGCACTGGGCGGGTAGTGAAATATTTAACCTGTGCTCACGGACTTATTTTCTTCTTTGATTCTCATCCGTAATTAAGGCTCGCAGAGTGCCCTGACGCATTGTGTATCCAGCAGAGCTGCAAACAGCAAGTCGAGCGTGTTCTTGGGTCGAGAGCGGGTCACAGTCAAAATAATCTGAGATCATCACCGGATCCCTTTAAGGCCATTTCCAAAAAAGAATACGCACTTTTTGATGAAGGTTTCGCATTCAAGTTCCGACGTCCATTATGCGGGGATGTCCCCTTTTCATGTTTTTAAAAATCTATTTGGCAAAAGCGTCTACCATTGGAACGAGAGCAGAGAGATGTTAATGAACTCAACTGATGATAATAGGGGAACTATAAGATCTCCAGGGGCTCTTATAATGCAAAGAAGTACTTCAAAAATAAAAGGTCAAAGTCAACAGGGGGAAAATAAAATTCTTAGCATGCAGAACGGAGGGACGAACAGCAATCATTGTGCAACACGGAGAGAAGATAGAAGATGCACGACGGACATATCACGATGGTCAAGCATAAAATAACTGAAGCTACGCGGGTATTTACGGTAAATATCGAGTCAAAAGATGACACGATTGGATAAAGATGAAGTGCGTGGGAACTTTCGTACGGAATGTGACACACTTAAAGGTTAGACACTGGATCCATTTGGTAAACTTAGGATGATAAAGTTCCCAGACGAGAATAGAAACCTTGAAAACCTGATCCTGGATATTATTCGCATACATTAAATGAGTAACCGAGAAGTTGGAGAGGAAGAGTTGAATAAACCAATATAGAATGCGATACGAGAGCGAGGAACACAAGAGGATGATACTTTGAGACAACAGATTTCCTAATAATTTGGCGAAGTAAAAAGTGACAAACGAAAAAGACCATGGAATGAGAATACTGCCCGAGTAAAGAGGGAGCAGGATAATAATCAAGTTATGATAGATCGGGAAGAATAGACATCTATAGTTAACCAGTCCTACAACTGAAATAATAATAGTAACTTAGGAGTCAATTCATCTCACACTATATGCTACTTCAAATTACAATCACATTAAGAAAGAGCTAATCGGCCTCGATCATGGATCTTCATAACGCATGCACTAGCGTTATCGTTATTTATTGATTAAACTTATCTCAGAGAGAACGAGATATCCATTCTTCATTTTTCGTACAGCACTTCAAATCGCTTATTATAATCAGTAGAGCGAATTTAATAGACGATTATTGCTAACCCTGCGCTACTCTAGGGGTAAGCGTTAACGATAAAGATAGCGATAACGCAAAAGATACATCCGTGATTCCACACCATATGCATGGTGCAGTAATAATGTTTTTGACCTCGCCATGGACACATTCACGTAATGATTGTTTCATAACAGACTTCCGACTATTTTAAGTAACTTTAAAAATAATGTCACAAAAAATGACATTGGAAAATACGACTCAATGAGAGAATATTCTATTCAGTTTACGACTGACTCGATGTCTTATATCGAATGACGGTTGCACTCATATGGTATCTTTATTACATAACAGACTTCGTTTTCCAAGAGTTGCTGTTAAAGACGCCAAAGATAAGCTCCACATGGGAAGGAGACCTACTCATGCCGAACGGAAAGAGTATTAATTTAAAATCTTTCAATAAAATTTGCAAATGGTTAACAGTACATTATTCTTAGTTTTAAATAATTAATCACCGAGCAAATGATTTATTCACCAGTTTGTAAAGCCAACGCCAGTGATACTATCACTATAATAGGCAAAAAGAATGAGAGGATCAACGCTGAATGATTTATTACAATGAACCTAAGATAAGGGGATTTATTCGAACATTTTCCTCGACATCATATTTCATGCAATGCTGTGACCTTCGATCACTCAGTTAAATGCTTTCAGTCACATCGAAGCAACAGGATTATTACGCATGAGGGGCATTGCTCTGGTAGGCGTTACTCCAATGCTTTCAAGCCCAGAAAATTATTTAGCACTTCGATATTTACGAGCTCACTTTACGATATGAAAAACAAAGATGCTTAAGAGAGAACATAGTTTTTAATTATTTTACTCCAGATTACATCCAATTTTATGACCACTGATTTATTGAGTCATATTCAGGTATGCTTTGCTGAGGAATGAGCTTAGGCATCTTCATTGCACTGCAACTTAATAATCGGTAGAAAATGACCGACTTCTTATCATCTCTCAAGGATGAATTACATCAAGTCAACCGAAATATAGCAATAATATATTTCATACGTTCTCCTCCGTTGCTTTAAGCATTCACGCAGTCCCATTTCCGGAAAGGGATGTATGGCTTTGTGTGCACATATTATAAATTGGCGGGCGGGATAAGGGAATGAGTGAGTGTGTGTGCAATGGAACGACCGGGGGTGGAGGGAAGGCGGGGGTGGAGCGAGACAAGAGGAAGGAGTGACGGGGGGTGGGGGAGGAGGAGGGAAGGGGGGCGACGGAGGGCCAGGGGGAGGCAGGTAGCGGAGAATATCGAGCCCGTTGCTAGGCAACAGTTTCCAAGAAGAGACCTGCAGTGCCTAGAGGGGGAGGAGGGAGGGAGGGGCATGGGAGGGGAGGGCAAACCGTGAATTCGCCGCCATGAGCACTCACTCCCCCAACCACCTCCCCCTTCTCCCGTGCCCTCGGTCGCTCTGCAAGCGATGGGGCAGGGGGCGAAGGAGGGGGTGAGGGGGCTGACTGCGAACTGAGCAGCGGCGGCATGCCCCTGCCCTTCCTCCGGTTATAGGGTAACGTGATCGATCCCATGCTCTCCCCCATCCCCCACAACTCCACCCACCCGCCCTTCGGCCTGAAAAGCAAGGTCGGGAGATGGCTAAAATCCTTACACGAAACCCCTCCCCATACCCTCAGCCATTCCTCCTTCCGTGCTTCCCTCACTCCATTTACTCCGTCTCGAAATTTACAACTGTTTACGCCGCTGCTGCTTTACAGCGGTGAGGGAGTGGGGGCTGTGAAAGAGCAGGACTTACCCGGCGAAGTTCCTTCACGCGTGCACTCACGGAAATTATTTCACCCATGATGAGAAGGTTCTATTTATCCAAGGCGGAAAAAGCTGAGAATGTTGACACGGCGTAAAAATAATATTTGCGAAGAGTGGAAGCTGAATCATTTTGTGAGGTGGTAAGTGAAACAGTTCACCGAAATTTTGTTATGTTATTCCATCCTTCGGCCTCGGTCTCTTATCATCATTAACTTCTTCAGTATACGTCAAAAAGTTTCACATTCACTGGTAAAATCGTAACCTACCAATCAGTACATATTAATGCAGTAAATAGCATTTGGCCGTAACAGATGTGTCACTAAACCAATAACTTCTTCCACTATTAGTTCCATACCATAATTTCCGAACTAACATCTGGTAATCGATTGAGAGTAACTGTGGAGCAATGCAGTCAATCCCACAGGTAGTATAACTGAGAAAGATTTAACTGGCATGGAACCACGACCAACGAGCATCAAAATACTCAAACAGAAGCACCCTTAGAGATATTTGTAGCATAGCAACAGTTACAAGGGGTCCGTCTTGATAGATGAACGTGAGATGATATTCAGGGAACCGACCAATGCAGCCAAACCGGAACTGCGCTTGACGTGTCTGTCAACCTTAAGGTCAGGGGTTCGAATCGAATTATAAGGGATGTTGTGTTTGCCTAAGGATTAAGGTCTTCTACTCGGTTCGATATAGACTAGTCATATAAGCACCTAAAACACAAGTCTCGACAGACTCCTTTTCAATGTCAGCATAATACGAGGGCAGTTTTTTTTTCAACCTCCGATTGGCCATAAATGAAACACAAATTGAATATTAAAATTCTTTTTACTACCAAAAGTTATGCACACATATGGTTACTTTTCGACATAAGCACCTTGACAATTGAGGCATTTGTCGTACTTGTGGACAAGCTTCACAATATCCTCTTCATAAAATGTTGCCGCCAATGAGTAGAAATGAGTCTGGACGTTGTCTTGAAGCTCTTTGTTGGTTTGGAAATGCTGTACTCCTAGCCACTTCTTCAATTCAGGGAAAAGATGGACGTCACATGGTGCTAGGCCGGGACTGTGTGGCTGGTGATCGAAAACGTCCCAATGAAATTGCTCAAGAAGTCTTTGGGTTGCACCAGCACTGTGAGGACGCGCATTGTCACGGATCAAAACAATTCCAGAAGTCAGCATTAGTCCTTGACCCCCTTCATCATGCACATCAGTCTTTGAATTTTCGACATCATTCACGGACAACACCACTACTCATAATGTTTTCTTCATACACTCGGCTCATTCGTTGATGAATTTCTGCAGCACTATTCCCTTCTGCTTGCAGGAAACGGATAACGCTTCGCAATTCGCACTTGGCGGGAGAATCAATTGAGGCGGCCATGTTTATGTGGCTGCCACTCAGAACAGACTGACGACTTAGGCTCGGCAGTGATAGAGCATGTGATACGGGTGATGCACCGTTGCCTAATTCGCATACCACCCGCCTAGCGCTTGTCTGGCGTTTATGCGGTGCGATCGGAGGTTGAAAAAAAAACTGCCCTCGTAGATTTTTATACCCTAACGCAAATGATCTGAAAACTTTTCCGAGATAGAAATTGAATTTAAGTCCCTCAATTACAACAAGGTCCGCGCAAAGCCATGGGCAGTGCGCGTTTGAGCTTTAAGATACAAAAATACACTTAAATAGGAGATAAAGACATAGATACAATAAGAAACACTGTCGTTATCTCGCGCGAAAGAAGCATTACACGAATTCATACTAAAAAACACAAAACACTTTATGTAGAATAAAATGAGTTGAGCGATTCGGCAGGTGGATAAAAAATGCTACTTTTCATTCCAAGCTCGGTAAAATCCTGCACTTAACTATTATCTTCCCTTGATTCCAGGCCAAGTCATTCATGGGCCAAATCCAACGTAAACATTGGTTTCAGTACCCCCAAAGAGTTCACTCATCAATTCCGAACAAAAACATTTCCAGCGAATCGGGTCTAAAAATGAATCCGTTCCGCCTTCATCTCCAGTGTTCAGGGCTGGGATACAACCAAGCCAGCAAGGGATATAACCTAGCAGTGCATGCTCATTCATTTACGCATTTAGTGACAAGAGATTTTCAAAGCAGTCTACGCGGACATCGTGAAAGCATCTCTGGAACTTTTTAAAGCCTGACTAAGTGTAACATTGTCCTTCGAAATGAGGTCGGAACGTAATCAAAACGCCAGCCCATTTTCCAAGAATGCATGATTTATTCCTCCGCCATTAGGAGTCCCAAACGATCAAATTTATCTGTGCAATCGCAAGCCAGGCAACGGCGCGTGACGACCTTTACGACGGGGCATTGAGAACTTTATGCTAATGCGGTGCAGTGACGGCCGCGCAGCCATGGAGAGAGTACCAGTTACGCCTTAAAATAGTGCCGAGGGGATTTCTCCCATCCCTTCTTCACCCTTCCCTCCCCCCACTCGTCCTGGAACGATCCGCGCACGGCAAGTGAGAAACCGGCTCCGTCGCAATTACCCCGGCGAAACTCCGCGGCAGCGCTCGAAGGCTCACAAACAGTGGGCGGCGAGCTGGGCAGTGAGCTCGCCGACCGAATCACCGCCGCACACCCCCAACCGCGTGCTCGGGGATGCGCGCGTGCGTCCCCCGCGCTGGGGAGCGAAACCGATGAAGAAGAAAGAGCAATCGCCCGCGGCAGAGGCATTTTATTGGTCGTCGTCGGTACCCGCAAAGACGTGGAGAAAAGTCGCGAAAAACGTGATAAACACTGCGGACAATGGGATAAAATCTATAGCAGAAAGTCACCTTGTTGCAGACAGTCGAGCTAATCGTGGACAGATCATTCGGAGGCAGGCACGCAAAAGACAGGATATAATTGAAAAGCTTGAAAAATCTGTGAGAGTTAACGATTTCTATCCTAGGTTTACCCTTATCATGAGCATCCAGATTAAGAGCTTGTCTGGAACTACGGGATATATTTCAAACTAATTAGATTCTACACAAAATGCTGTTTGAAAGTCGCACCCAAAACAGAACAATTAGGGAAAATGTGATACCGGAGGCGTTACTGGAGGTAGAATTCTGGAGAGGGAGTAAATGAAAAAGCATTTTAAATAGTGTGAAGAAACGTTTGAAAATTTCTGATACCAAGAAAGAATTAAATAAGGAAAAGAGCCGTTCGACTAATGTACAGCAAAATAAATATAGTCCCATCAATACCTACCCTACCCGGTAGGTTACTAATAACATGGATGAGTATAGGTTGTAAAATTCATTAAAAATTTCAGCCATGAGTTTTCTTTGCGTTATGAGTATGCCGCAACATTTGCATAGGATAAGGAAAAGAAAGTTGAGAGTATGAGGTTTGCCCGTAACGTCGATTTCAATTTTATCGATCCGTGAACTAAAGAGATAATGCAAAATGTACAACCCATAAAGTAAAGTCACGTGGCATCAGACACCCCACGATTAGATTTCATTTACATTATTTTTTCCCATCGCTACAAGCAAATATTCCCGAAAAAAACACTACCTGTGTATAATGCTGCTTATAGGTTTCCCACCACGAGCATTATTTCCTGAAGAACGACGATAATTGAACGGAAGTGAATGCACAGACAATCATTCCATCTATCGTGGGGCAATGTTACCCCATCTACTGCCTTTACGCATTCAGGATGCATCCGCTTCGTCACGGACTTTCTTCGCAATAGTCCCGTCACGCACGCAAACTCAAGTAATTATCATTTTTCCTCCGGCCAGTGGGTTCACGATTAGAGGGATAAAATATTTACGGACACGATCGCGATCATATGGACCAAAGATTCTTCGGAATCAGGAGGAATCAGTTCAACCGAGAATCGATTCTTTCAATACATTTTTCAACAGCCATATTTTTCTCACTGAATTAAACCACCAAATATCCTTCACCGAACAAGTCTATTTCAGGCCTCGCTCGAAGGCATTTCCAAGCGATTCGTCCCCCCCCCCTTTGGATACACAGTTTGCGAGGGAATTTCACAGTAATACTACCCTCCCGGCAAGAGTGGCAAGCCAACTTCGTGAAATGAAAACACTGCCAGTGTGTGGCAACGTACTTTCACTCACCCGATTATTTTTGCCTCCAAGATAAAATACGGCGGAAATGCACTGCCGCCGCAGAGGTATGGGCACTACCCATAAATCGTCGGTCGATGCGAGAGCATTATTCAATGTGCCTTGAGCCTCGCTGGAATCGGGGTCGGGGGATTGTGCCGAATGCAGCTAGCACGGCAAACGTACTTAGCGAGGACGATGAGGCTATGCTTCACGACACACCGAGGGTACGACGCCAAATTTAGTCGCAAAATGGCCGGGGAATGTGGTCGCACTCAAGTGCTAATGATCCAGCACCCGCCTGCGTAATGAAACTGATTCGTAAGAACGTGCTCCATGGCTGGATGGAAACTCGATCTCGGGAGTGCTTGCCGTGATACAATACCGTATTTCGAGCGATACAGCATTCTTTAGCAATGCGTAATTCGAATCCGCACTTTGCAAACCACCTCCCAGACACACGATATTTTTCGATTCATTTTAAGTTCTACTGAAGCGATGAGTCATCCCAAATTAATCTTTGGGTGACAAAAGTGGGCTACTCCACAAGCAAATAGTTAGATTTTCATTAATAAAAACAACAAAGATGCGAAAGCAATCGCCGCGAACAGATATGCTCTTCGGAGGCAAGGACCACCACAGAGAAACATCACCTACTTCCAGGTGAAGAGCAAACGAAGTGTCAAAGACACTAACGCGTCAGCCTCGAAGACATCACACCCGACGACAAATTATAAGCAACTGCACGTGGCTCGAGTCCTGAATGGCGGGATGAAACATATAAAACTACGAATCTCGAGGAGTCGGCAGCAGCGAAATGCATGCTCATTTTGATTCAGCTCAAAGAGCTTGAAAAGTTAACCCTGGCCGGTACACCATCGGTCGGAATAGCACCGCCCTAGCGGAGAGTTGATATCACGGTCCATTGTGCTCGGTTATAGACCTCGGTAACCAGTAATTCTTTACTATAGAGATCTGGGAATGAGAGGGGCTCAGTGTCCGAAGTGCACGCGGCCAGCTGCAACCCATGGAGTTGGATTGACGGTGGAGTGGCGGGTTCGTGGTGCACGGAGATCCCAGAGGCAAACTGAATCAAATCGGATGAACCCTCACAAATACTAAAATGAAGCCGTAGTCATAAATGAAACATTTAAGGTGGTGCCCCTGATTGGCCAAAATTTTCAAACAAGACCATAGTAAAGCATAACAAAAATAAAAAATAAAAAGTTTCACTTTCATATCATTAGATTGACAGAATCCAGGGTAATTTTCACCATGCAGGAATTTATAACAAATAATTATTGAAGTATTAAAATACTCTGAATTTAAGAGATTGTCAAGCTTTAGCTGGATAGAAATCAAATGCTATGATGTAGTAAAATGATGGCAGGTATTGAAATGTTAACACAGGTGACCGATAGTGTTCCTAATTAGACTTTAGTACGGAAAAAGTCGCAATAAAATATCCCAGATCAACTTTTCGATCACAAATATTTTTGTTTTCAGTAATTAATAACCAATACAGCCACTAATGGTGACCGCAGTAGACATATAACATAGGTAATGAGCAAGTATTATCACCCAAGTCACTGTGTTCGGAACTCACTTCACTCAAGGATTTTGGGTTCTGCTGAGTCTAAAATAATATTGGAAAATAACACTCATACTCATGCAGCTACTGAAAAATCTATTCTTAGGTTCCAAGTGAGTGGAATCCGCAAATATGACTATATGATGTGGTAGGTTCATTCACAGTCCATTTGACATCGCCATTTTCGAATGCTGATATTCATATGCTATGAGCGGCGAGGAAGCCGATAAAAAGAAAGCTTTTGGATGTTGACAGATTAAAATACATGGTTGCAACATATTTAATACGAGGGCAGATGAGTTCAAGGTGTGTGATTTTATGGAATCAAACTCTCGGGAAAACTCAAGGCACCCAGTACCAATTTGTATGAACACTTCAATTATTGGAATTAACAATTTTGAGCTCTATTGCCATTTGCTGAATAAAGCAGAGGGCTGGTAACTTCGTCTCAAAGTGATCATTGTGGTAAAGTGTCTTAAAGACCCTTGTGAACTGAATTATAAAATAATCCTACTATAGACAACCGGTTACCGGCTACATCAATATTCAGGTGATACAATAACCAACTTATGAGGATCCCTAGGTAAAAGGTTTCATGAATAATAATACACAGCTACTCTTTCACCTTGAGTTCCGCTGCATTCGCACGGATGGTTTGTAGAAGAAATTACGAACCAATAACTAGCTTTTCCAAAGAAGGGAACTACCAAAACCATGAATGGATAGAGCAACTTGCAGTGGCTACATTACTTGGCGCACAAATTCTACGTACACAAATTGCCAATACGGAAGGGAACACGACTTTTCACCGAGGAATAAAGAAGCCGGAGTTTTGGCGTGATATCGTCAAAGAACGGGAAGAAATATGTTTCCTGAGTATCTTGGCACAGACGTTTAATGTTCCTAATGAACTGATTTCTTTATGACTCAAGCAGCAATATTTTTAATGGGCACATATAAAAGTACCACATCGTGCACTAACAAAAACACAAAAAGACGGCAATCTCCAAAAAAGTAAGTCTTTAATTATTTGCGCCCTGGTTTCAATGCAGTATGTCATTATCAAATGCAACTTTCCAATCTCACTGAATCCAGAACGTTCTCTAGAGCGAAAATTTAACATTTACCCACTCAAACCGCATTGTAAACTCACAACAGCTTACTGCATCATCTTTCCTCATTCCGGTAGCTAAGGCTAATCAATGTAAGTACTTTTATTTTTTTTGCAAGCTAAGATCGCCAAAAATGGTTTTTAAGGGGTAATAAAAATATCACTTCGAAAACAAATCGTCTCTCTAAGTCACAAGATGAATGCGTTGTGTCGTGTCCGTAATGATCGAGGACCGGCGACAGACTACACCGATTTCGAACACGTTTTTGCAGCACTACCACGTTATTTGGATCACTCGAATATAAGTGGATAGGCTTCGTCACGCATCCATCGTTATTCAAGGTGAATTGCAAACCCGGTAGTTGCTTGATGGTGAAAGGGACGGAGGTGATGAGTGGGGTCCTTCGTAGCTTCGACCAGGGGCTATGGAGAACCAAAGGCGGCGAGAGCTACACTAATTCAAAACACGTGCGTAACTGCAACTGATAAGCTCTGTCAGCCATACTTTTCAAGATAAAAATACATACACTATCGATATACATTGTATATGGGGCAAAATAAATACTATGTTTAGGTCGGTAAAATCCTATATCACCTCTCAATTCGAAAATTATTCATATCTACATAGGTTCTGAACTAAATATGTTCCACTGCTTAAATGCTAGCGCTAGTTTTATTTTAAAATCAAAGTCTGAGGAGACACCGATCGTTTCAACGCTACAGTACTTAATGAGTTTAGCAGTTTGTGAGGCCCCTATAATCATGGACATTTTAGGAAACTAGGAAAATGAGAGAAATAGGAGAATAATAAGACTCGGCGAAACAAATTACATCAATTCGTCTGCATGAATAAATATCGAGTTCGTAATGACACCTTGCGAGGTTAATTTCCTAAGTAATTCCTCATTAAGTCCTCTCCACTTTCATGAACGACGAGTGATGTAAAGAGGGAGAAGAAAGCACACGGCATTCCTGTATAACGGAATATTGTACGCAACCCGATTTGTACAAGGAAGCTTATCTCCAGAGCAAACGATGAGTGGGTGAGAAGGCTGTTTCCGGGAAGCGAACACGGAAAACTAGGTAATAATAAACAACGCGCCAATGGTGTTACTGTATCCGATATGTTTGCATCGAGGGAACAAAATGCTTTTGGAATGCACTGATAGAACAAAATACACGTCCATCAATGTCTCCAGTCGCGAGGGCGGAAAACAAATCTCCTGATTATGCAGATGATCTTTCTTCGAGAGATTTTAACGACTCGACTCGTTTCCCTCGGGAGGGGAGGGTCGAGGCTTACGTGACCACGTTAAGCGCCCACACATCCGTCGCAGCACTCGTGCCATCACGATGACTGTGAATGGAAGGGATCTCGCGAGAGTAGAATTAAAATCGTGCGCATTACCTGACGGAGAAGCGGCGAGTAAATAATTAAGTTTCGATGGGGAAGGACTGCAACAACCGCCATCTTTTAACATCGTCCGCCCAAATTCCACCACCCCTCCGGCAACTAATTACAACTTCCTCGGATCCATTTCCTCCTTCCGTTTCCGCCACGCACAAACGCGAGCGACAAACCTCAACGCTGACCAATTACGCGGGATGTTTTGGGCCAATCGGAACGCGCCCGAATTTAAAACGAACCACCTGTTTCTATTCTCTCGTCCTCCTACTCAACTCCCCCACCACCTCTCGAAGGGGAGGATCATCAACGAGCATAATAAACAAGTGGCCATCACTCCCTTTCCCCCTTCCCACCTACTTACTCATCGGCGATTCCCGTTGGGATTTCAGACCGGAGACAACGGAGAAAACACTTCTAGCCGGAGAAAAGGTGGTGTGTTGTCTGCCCTAGGGAAAGCATCTCTCTCTACACCGCCCACCCCCCAACATTACGCTAGTGCACATTGACGCCACTCCGAAGTATTTAACGACGCTGCACACTTGGGGGCTGCTAAGTGATGGCGGGAGAGAGAGAGGTGGGTCGGTTGTCGGCGGAGGAGAGGGCATCGTTCCATAATTCAGCGGAGCCTCATCCCTCCTCTTTTCCCATGAGAGAGGGTAGAAGGAGGAGGAGGTCTCGGAATGACGGCATGGGACGACGGTTGGAGAAGTGGGGAGAGGTCTTCCTTCGCGAGCAGGGGCGGAAGGGGAGCCAGGTGATAGATAGATAAGGCGGAAGGAGAAGAAAGGGGTGGGTGGTCGGGGGGGAGGAGGTCGGATGTTTGACGTGTTGCGGAGGTATGAGGAGGATGGGAGGGGTTGAGCGAGACAGCGGAGGTCAAGTGTGTGTGTGTGCGTGTTCGCCTGCCCTGTGGGTGGGAGGAAGAGCGAGCAAGCGATCGGAAAGGAGGGGGCGGGGAAGAGGAGGAAATGGGTAGAGGAGGCGGTTGGGGAGTAGTCACGGAGGATGGGGATGTGGGAAGAGTGTCTCACGAAACACATTGGGACCGGACGCGTGATATCAAGTCACACCGGTTTCTTAACACAGCTAACGCATTCTGCCAAGGTCTTCTAATGCACGCACAATCGTCCACATGGGTCATGATTAACCACGAAAGAGTCAAAGTCATTATGTAACTGATAACGCACATTTCACCGGAACTAACACAACTTGATGTCAACTGATCAATCGTGGCGACTTCAAATTCAAGAATTCCAATGATCCGGTAGGTCACGAATCGCAGTTACGCGAGGCACCAAGACCAAGGTTTGAGACGATTCTCCGAATTCAATTATCGTACCCGTTCGGAGATTTAAAAAAAAATTATTTCGCGGAAACTGTTTCACCAAATTTACAACTTCTTCGCAGTGACTTTTCCTGGTAAGTATCCGTTGAGACAAGCACGTTTGATGAAAGAGTTCCTAAAGTTCCACAGGTTTTAAATATTGAAAGGCCGATGACCCAAATAAAATTATGGAGAAGCAACAACTGAAGGGCGATGCTTCTTTGGGTAACTGTTTCACAGCAAAGAGACACTGCGTTCCAGAACATTTTATCTTTAGATGTCTGTGAAGATAGTACAAAATGTTTTCGGGAGAGGGGGCCGAATAATAAGAGCCTGATTTTTACCGCTGTAATATTGTTGAAGGAACCGAGAAGAGCATGTATTGACATAATAATTTCATCCTTCTAGTCTAATCCATAATGATGATGCTTTGATCGAAACAACATGGAGATCGGGTTGGTGTGGTGGCTAGTGTACTGGCCTCCCATCCTGAGGGCCCGTGTTTGATTCCCGGCAGTGGCGGATTTTTCAGCGGCAAATCAATCCCTACTTGAGTGCCTAGTGGAGGGCATTTACTCCGTCCATCGGATACGTTACGGTACGGGACGTTAAGCCCCTTGGTTTCTGTCGCTAACAGTAGGCTAATGCCGATACCTGGTTTCTTTCCACCCTTCCTCCCTGACAACTACCAATTCCCAATTACCCACCTATCGTAAAATGGCGCAAATGACCTCAGCTGTCGGCCTCCTCCCCTGAATAACCAACCAAACGAAACATATAAAAAAGAGATAAACAGTAAATATTTGCCGCGGGGAACGCTCAAAATTGATCATTGAGCTTCCGTAAAATATATATTTCCTATGAGGCTATGAAATATACTAATATCCTCACGCATCCGAGGCTGTCAACTTCCGATAATTCACGAATTCACTTCGGATTTTTCAAACTTGCCCGATGAAATTTTTACCCCTTCGATTGCATATCTCGCTTGGGAGAATCCCCGTCGAGAATCGCGGGCGCTTGCTAAAATATAGTTGTAACTCTCGAAGAAAGGGGCCTGTGGCGGGTAAGAGGAAGGGGGGTAGGGTCAGAATGGGACTGGAGGTAGAATCATAGGGTTGCGGATGGAAGGGGACGTAAGAAAAAATGAGAGAACAGGAGGAGAGGGGGGAGGGGACGACGGGGGCGGGAGAGAGAGAGGGGGGGGGGGGCAGGAGGAGAGGGGCGAATCCCTAAGTATGAGAGCGAGGAATAATGGTTTAAATTATGCAAACGACCGCCACCCCACCCCACGCATAATCGACCGCGTCCCGCAAACTTCCCTCCCTCCCACGCCCCGCTTGTCTCCCTCTCTCTCCCCTCCCCCCCCTCCTCCGCCCACACCCCCACCATGCATACACGGGCGGCAGGTTTCTCCCCGCCCAACTCTTCTTCCATTCCACCCGCTTCCCTCCAAAGGCAAAAACCCACTCACCCCCAACACTCGACCACTTTCGGACACTCCGCTTTGATTCTAAATTTATACCGGAGGGGAAGAAAGGAAGGATTTTCGCCTGCTCAGCGTCCCGCCCATTAACCTGATTATTAACATCTGCCGCTCGAATAATTGTCCCCCGAGGCGGCGACGTCCACGGAGAGCGGCGTACCCCGGGATGCAATGGGACAGAGCGGCCGCCGCTTCGTTTCCCCGCCGACGAATCCGATGTGCGTCGCGTGACAAGGCAGAAATCCGATACTAATTGCCTCAAAAGAGAAAAAAAAATAGAAAGAGCGACGACGTCCATTCCACAATCGCTCTGGATACATCTCCGACCGGTTTCGTCTTGGAGCGACATTACCGGAAGCACATGAAACCCCGCGTTGATTTCGAGCGACACGAACGATCGCAGAATGCTCATTGTACGTACCACACAACTACCACGGGAGCTCTCAATAAGTCGTGTAACTTCTGCTTTACACGGGCCGACCACTGACGAGAGTTAAAAACTGTCTGTCCAAATTGATGGAATCACTTGATATCTCGAGTGCTGCCTTTTTTTTGCCTTCGAAAAACCTGACATGCTCGAATCTCGGGATATTTCCTCTCTCGAACAATTCGAGAGGGCACAGAAATCTTTCGAATGCTTTTTCAATAACTTCGGTGGTGGAACACAGAGGATACAAATCTAGCCAATCATGACGCACTCTAAGAGACCCTCAGTACTATACTGCGCCCGCTAGATGACCGAAAGAACACGAAACAAAACATAAAACTAAACCGAGATTAACCTTTACATGAACTTTCTTTTTAATAAATCTATTTTGGGCTTGGCTCAACAGAGAAAAACAGGATATACCTCAGCAAATAACTTCAGAGCATCCTCTGTGGTGCGGTAATCACCTAAGGCAACATGATAGACTTTTATCTTTCGTAAGAGCTCCAGTTGCCCTTAAGGACAGCATATTCCTTGCTCGAAGCTTCAATTTCATGCACAACGCTTGAGATTTTTTCTATGATACTTTTCATCAACTCCGTAACATCGTCTGAGTATAAAAAAAGTAATTAGAAAACGTTAAAAAGAAAGAGGCAAACATATCAGATACTTAACGGGAAAATTCTGAAATCAATGGGCAATGTCGGACAAGCTGAACAAAGCAATTGTTCCGCATAAGAATACGTGGAAATAATTTTAGCTAGAGGACTTTTAACATGAAAATTCGACAGAGGATACATTTCTGAAATAACCCTAGGACTGATTAATTGCGGCGTAGACAATGTCCTTCCTTCACACAAACTTAACTTATGCGATGACGAAGCACTCGAAGAGAAACTACTTCGCCAATTTTTATAGAGATTTAACCACATTCGTCATAGCCAGTAAAATACATGGATCATGCATAAGACTCCTGGGAGACTCCTGTTTCACCCGCCTTTTGATTAAGGAGTCTTCTTATCTTGGCGAACTCAACCGTCTACTAATTTCACATCGGGATTACACAAACTAGCTCCTCACCCGTAACGCCTATGGAGTGAGCTCCGCCACTCCGGTAGCCAAGTTTCAAGGAGGCCAAGAGAAGATAGACCGCCTTCAAATAAAATGCCGACATTACTGACCGCTGCATTTAAGTCACGGAATGAATTATGCACATGCTCCGCCGCCGTGAACTGGGGAGTTGGAGGAAGGGACCACATGATACCCTCGGGGTGGGGAGAGGCGGGTGGTGGGACGAAGGAGGGAGGAAGGGGAATGAAGGGATGTTGACGCAGGCGAACGCTTCCGGTACAACATCCAGCCCCTTTGGGTTCGTGTCGCCGCAGCGAAGACAGGTCAGACTAGATCGAGAAGCACGACGAAAAGCCGCGCGTCTGGTTGTACATGCAAATACGCGAGGGGGGGGATGCGGGGGGAGCGGAGAAGGAATATCGATAGCAGGGGGAGGGTGGAAGAGACTGGTACAGCGAGAGGGAACGAAGGGGGTGCCTGATTTGGTCGGAACCACCCCGTCTACCCCAGTCAATACATGATCATGCGGAGGAATCCGCTTTGTACGAAAGGAGAACCGCGAGGGGACGTTGCGAAGAACTTAAGACGTCATTTTGAGGTCCGAATGATCGATCACCCGCAAACTGATTCGTGCCAAATAGAGTGAGAGAGACCCTATCTACGAGACAAGCACGTTCGCGAACGTCATTTACAAAAAAACCTTCGCCCAAGGTGGAAGGGAAGACTTCTTCGCAAAAATGGGTCTGGGGTCAGGAGGGACATGGCAGACACGAACTGGGACAGCTCCAAGGAGTTGATTGCATTTACACTCATTTGTCTTCTTTCACCTGAGTCGCGACCTGAACGAATTCGCTCTTGGAGAGGCGTCGGAGTGCTGGTGGAAGGTACGACTTGGGGGCCTGCTAAACGTAAGACTCTTGAAACCTCGGGGAACAGGCGTGTATACAAAGACATTTTTGATTTAGTAACAACTCAGAGGGAGGAATCGAATGCGATGTCGTTTTTATTATTGTTATCACCACAAACAAGACTCATAGAAGAGTGTAAGAAAATAACTGGCACCAGATGGCAATCGTAAATCCAGTCATCAGCGGGAACCAATGACGCGGCCCTATTTGAGCAGAAATGGCTAATGTAACAGGATTTACAGTAAGATATTTCTGATTATAAAAGTGAACCAATGTGCCCGAGAGAGGTACGAAACTTCAACGTATAATCATGGATAATTGAGGTTTCCCTGTAGCGAAAAACGCTGCCATCAGTGAAAAGTGAGAAACTCAAAAGTCGACTTTCCCTTCCGGGGCTGGTGTAGTGTTTATAATACCGGCCTCTCACCCGGGGGACCCGGGTTCGAATCCCGTAGTGCAAGATACTTTTCGTTGGGAAACCGGCCCCAACTTGATTGTCTTGTAGAGCATTCAAATACAGTACACCGTCCGTTGGATGGGACGTTAAGCCGTGGTCCCCTTAGCCTCCTGTCATTACGAGCAGTTAATGCCGATGCCGGGTTTCTCTCCACCCTTTTAACCCCTCTCCTCCTCTCTTTTCCCTTCCATTCCCATCCTTGTACCTATCCTCCCAGTCTGAAGCGCCTATTAGTACGGATACAGACTTGAAATTACAGATGGGGTATAGAAGCAGAGCGAAGCTGTTAGTTTGTAGCACTAAAGCCCCCTTTTTAATGCATTTAGTGCAGAATGAGGAAAAATTAAAACTGCTTATTCCGAACACATTTCCATTTATAGCACACAAGGATTACTGAGCTGATAATAACATAACTGAGTTACATAGACACGAAAGGAAACTTTAATTAAGATCATGGTTTACACTCGCAAAAGCAAACTGACTGTCAGACTAACTAGGCATAGGTATTAGTTAACAACACCAAGCTAGACTAAATAGATATATTTTGGTAAATGAGTAAAACGTAGTCTGTCGATTGTCAGGAAATAATATTACCACTACTACTACTACTATCCATTCGAAAGAATTGGACGGGATATGTGAGAGAGCCATTTTATGACCATGTTAAGCACTAGATCTCCCAATTTCCCCAGTGGGTCTCACACTTCACCACAGAACGCACTGTCATCATTTACGTGACCAATCCAATTACGTGCTCGTCCGAGGGGTTCATGAAGTACGTGGAAGGGCAGAAAATATAGGAATGAGGATGATAAGGGGAAATACTTTCCGCGTTCCATGGTTAAAATTGAATTTGGACAAGGGTCGACGTTGGTCCAAGAGAGAGACAGACAGTATGGACATATCGGGGACAATTATTTCCCCCGCCTGTAACGTTCGCGGGGAGAGGCGGGTTTAAAATTGAACTTCGCAACGAGACATAAAATGCTCTATCCTCGTGACATGCATACATTCCGTTCCACAGATCACTCGTCAAACTGCACAGGATAAAATTTAAGATAAAATTATGCTAATATGTTAATTCGAAATGCGATTACGACCAATGCTGCCACCAAAGCGAGTTTCCATTGCGGTAACATTCAAGGGCGGCAAATTAGCATCCATAGAGGGAAAATACGTGGCCAAGTGAAACAGAGACGCGTTCGACTTTAAATATAATTGATAAGTCCCCACAAAATTTAACATAATCATTAAATATAGTATACATTGATGTCATCATCATCAACCCTGAACTTAGTAATGAATTTAGTTAAATTAGACTGCCCAAGCAATTACCATGGGGTATCGACATCCTACCAGAATAAGGACCATAAGCTATAACATTATATCCGCCACTATCCGTCTGGGACACACAAAGGAACTTCCGAGCATAAAATGCCCTTAAACGCAGCAGATTCTGATGCGTTAAAAATGTTGAAATTGGAAATCATTCAATTACATTTAGCAGTCTCGTATGAGATGCAAAAGTCAAATATATATTGTTTTTCATCAGAGGTTCAAGGATCACAGGTTAAAAATAACATATTAACATAAACAAAATGTAACTGACGTATATTTATATTAGCATCGACAGAAAAATTCTTGAGCGTGGAAAACAATCTGGTGAGCAGGGAAACTGGACGGAACTGAAGCGAAAAGAAGAATTATAGTTTGAGTCCTACGATAGATCAATGGAGTCGTAGCTAAAGACAAAAACTATATCCACTAAAACCTGGAGAGAACATGCATACCTTTCTGAGAACAAGCACGATTACATTGAAGAAGGAACTATCAAATGTCTGGACAAATCAGAAGGGACACTTTTGGAACAAAATTTGAATTAAATTATAGATCACAGAATTAGAAGTATAACGAATCAAGTAGTATTTTTGACAAACTGATTAAATAGCACACGGCAAGTATGGATGAGAGAAGCATATTAAAATGATACTTCCAGAACTAATTCGAAACATGTTATGAAAAGATATAGCAAAGAAGAGGAAGCAGCTGCTAACATCGGATTACAATCAAATAATCGACAGATAAATGGAGAACTCGTAGGATCCGATCAATAGGGCGATGAACTACACCTTTTGCGAGGGTTCAACGTAAACATCGCAGTGGTTGCCGAGATCCCGCAAAATAAAATCACCACCCGCGGGAATCGAAACTAGGTCGTTAGCGAGACACACGGCAGCAGAGCCACTCCACCGCTCGGGGCGCTTCAATCACTCCCCTGAACTCCGAGTGAGGGTCTTGCTCCCTTCGAGACAAGGTTGTCGGACGAGAACGTAACCGGCTTGATGAGAAAGAAACAGTTTTTCCTCGATAAGAACGCTTGCAGCTTTGTCGGAAGATGAAACGATTTCCCCAGCGCATCGGGTAAAAAATGTCTACCATTCTTCACGAGAGAATTCTACGAAAATGGCTAACAGCACTCAAGCCCAAAGGAAAATCGTACACAATGCTTGCGGACTACAGTCATCCATGAAGCTAAATAATCACGCTGTATCAAGGGGGTCACACAACTCTTCAATACAAAATGAAATTGGGAGGAATGAAAATTACAGCGGAAGTATGAAACGATTTTAATGAAAGGGAAAATATGTCCAGCATATTGTAATAATTACTATTTTATCGGTATTAAATGCTTGAAAAACACTTGTTAATTTTATAAAACACCACGAATAAGTATCAAAATATGTAGAACCATAAACGCACGACCACTGAAATGCCTTCAAATATCCGAGTAAAGGGTAACATGGAAACTGTTACATAACCCTGCAGTTAAATTTTTCGCATTGCTCATTTAGGGTACTCAGTTCGATGCATATGGTAAAAACTAAAATCAATAATATCGCTATATTTACTAAGTGTATAACGTCGCACACCCCCATACTTTACGTGTAACTTAGGAATGCAGTGATTTGTTTAAGCCTAAGGCGTAAATTTAACGCTCGCTAAAGAACTATATTACTGGGTATTATTCAACAAAATATTTCGGGAAGTTGTGAACGAGACATAAGCTAGAGACTTTAGAATACAATAGATAACAAACACATATTTACCAAGCACATATCAATGAGAACATGGATGTAGACGAGTGGATCTTGACATTCGGGTGCTGATATGCCAGATTTAATTTCAGGAGCGGAGCGGTTCGCCTGCCGACTCTCACTCGAGGGCTTGCATTGAGAGCCAGTCACTCGATTACACCCATCAAAAGCAGAAAAAATACATGTGTGAGCGAGAGGATGCCTGGAAGAGAAAATGAGCAACCGAATTCGAGATGGTGCAGGGAGGGAGTATTTTCATGAATGAATCGACAGAGGAGACGTAATCTCATTTCGTATTCACGCTCGATAAATCGTTAACGTGGAAGAGAGAATTTTCCTTACGCCCCGAGCGGAATGTAAAACCCGCAGAGGCATCCAACTCGCACAATGTCCTGGATACACGTATCAGTGAGCGCATGCCGCTCCAAAACGGCAAAAACGATGGTAGGAATCACCATCAGTTCCAGTGTGATGCACAGAATCCATCGCAACATAATCCTATAGAACTTCGCGATAACCGCTCCAATAAAATGGGCTGACGACCGGATTATACCATAGAAAAACAATATCCAGATATTTATAGAGGAGTCCAAAACACAGAGATTTCGTTGAGTCGGAATTTGTGTTGTTTTTTGCATGACCTGGTAAAGTTAGTTTAAGAGCATATTACTTTTTAATGCCAGAAAAAGGACTACAAGCAAGAAAAACATTAATATAAATGAAATATTGCTTCTCCATTGCGATAGTTTAGATTTTAATTTTTGAAAGCATAACTGACTTAATTATATTAAAATAAAGACATTATTTTAGGCAACAAGAGCAGAGGATTTCCAAGCTAAGATGGAGCAAGGTATTCGGGGAAAATAAAGGATGAAGTTACAGAGGAAGAAACAAAAGACATTCGCATATGACAACTTCGCATTTCAAAGGAGTTCAAAGACTAGATTTACATATTGTACCAACCGAATAAATCCAAAACAATATCCCGGCGTTTTTTTCAAATCATCATCATGGGTCAAAAATCCTACGATTAGTTTGACGCTGCTCTCCACTCGATTCATGCATTAGTTAACACATTTAAAGCGCGACCTTCCTCCTATTCTTATCATTTAATTGCCCATCGATTGTCTTTTAAAGGCCATCATGTCTGAAAATATGGCCGATTCAGTTGTCTCGTCTTTTAAAAGTTCCCATGAGACTCCTCTTTTTAGATAAAAATACGATTTCCTACATGATTATGTTTTAAGTGCAATAGCAACGAATGGCTAGGCATTTTTGAATGACAACGTCCAACCCCTACCATACACCCCCGAGGTGGCTTGCAGGGTAGCCAGTAGATTCAGATATAATATTCCCAGACCGCAATAGTCAGATCTGGAGTAGCAAAACATCTCATCAGTTGCGGCATAAAATAATCCCTCGGCATGGATGTTATATCTGTGACTCATTTATCTCTCGATAAGATAACCACTTTAAATTTTATGGTTCCGCCAAGAGGCCAAGAGGAATAAATTATGAAGTCCATTACGCTTCTTTCCGATTAAAACACCTCCTAACACTAGAGAAACGATATTGCCCAAGTTCATGCGGAAGTTGAGGAATTAGCATGATCTAGAGTGAAACAAGGCTGTTAACTATAATTTTTTTAAAAATCACAGAGGCACTAGAGGGGAAATTAAAAATTAGCAACTTGTTTGCCACCAGCTCTAATGACACAAGTGATCCAATTTTTTGAACACACACAAAATACAATGAAAATGGACTAAATACGGTAAAATATAACCTACAGCTACCATCAACTGAACTACCATTCTGAATAGTTTCCATACATGCAAAGTTCACAATATAAAAAACAAAAATAAAACTTCACAATAATCCACTTGTCTCTCCCGGAGCTCTGAATTTTTTCCACGAAAAGCTTAACGATTCTTAACTGCAATTTCGCGTAGTTCTGTCAACCAATCAAGGCATGATTAGGCGGCTCTTAACTCGAATGAAATCAAGGTACTGCACACCATTTTCCCGTTAAACAGAAAAATTGACCTTCACACTCAGCTAATTGCATTAATTCTTCGAGAGAATCGGAGTATGATAAACGAAATTAGTAATGACATAAGAAACCGAATCAGCTTTACAACATTACAACATCCACGCCATGGTTGACGTTTGTTCCGCAATGAATCATTAAGAATCGGGAGTTATTAACTAATGACGCCCATTCATTTGAAAATACATAATATAAGGCGATTCGTGACTTTTAAGATAGAGTGCAAGTTACGCCAGTGTTGAAGGTTCCCCCAACCTTAAGAAGGTTCCACGAACAAGCCGCCCAAGGATAACGCAGGGCCGCCGAATCACGAAGAAACCGTGGCATTGCAATTGACGACCACTCAGACGGTCACCGACTACATTAGAGGCCCACTGAGGATTTTACCACGTTCGTGGGAGAGACAAAGCTAAAAGCGGTGTTCCATCTGCCTCATCGGCACATGATCCCCTGAGCGGACTAAATGAATGAACGCCGCGGCGAGGGAGTAATGAACCCTCTCAACCCCTCCTCGTCCACCACACAACCTAATCCGCCGTTCAGTGAGAAGTTGTGAGCAGCGACGAGGATATTACGGTCCCACCCCGTGCCCGGGATGGAAGGAAACACCTCTCCCACACTCACTTCTGTCAGCGCCACCGCTGCTTCATTCGGATGCGATGAGGCTTCGAGAGCATCAAGCAGAAGCTGCAGCACGCGATGCCGACGGATTCGAGGGAGAACTGTTAATTTTCCCCCGCCAGAGGGCGGATCGGAATGGAAGAGGAGAAAACGATTGCGGTGAGTGGATGGAGAGAGAGGAGCAATCAGGCAACGGAAGGGGAAGAGAGAGAGAGACAAAGACGATTTCGGAAATTGAGCACTGGGGAGAGAACGAGAATGATGGAGGAGGAGAGGAGAAGGGTTGAGATCCTCGCGAACGAGAGCTGGCCGAGGCAGTTGTCGTGCAACGCTTCCGATTCCAGCAATAAAACGATAAAACCAAACCCGATCACGAGATTCAATCCCGCAAAATTATCAGTTTACTGCGTCTCACGTTTGCGGTCTGTAACCGTAGTGGCTCCGCCACACTCACTTATATCCTATTTCACAATGTAGTCGATTCCATCGACACCTGATGACGCGATGATAGGTGGGAGATGGAAAAATAATAAGCAACACAGCATCAGGTGGAAAGTATTGGGATTTCAAAACATGCAGATTTTTAATGATACAACCACCATGATACCCGTCAGGTTCATTTTGATAGTTGTCGCAGAGGAAAAATTATTGTTATGCATAAAATACATTGATCAAACACTCACGAAATGTAGCTATTAAAAACTTGGATTTGTCGAAACGGGGACGTCAAAGTTTCGACACATTTGAGGATCAACAATGTCGAGTCAGTCCTGAATAAGATCCCAGGTAACGGCAGAAACGAAGGCCTATGGCATACGACAGATTGTGGAATACCAAGGAACTAATCCCTGACAAGTGCAAAATATTCTGGTAGAAGATGTGCACCTAAGCATCTAGTAATGGGCTACTATTATGATGAGTTTTCTGCTAGTATGAACCGTTAATTGTGATGGAGCTTGTACGTTGCTTCCCATTGCCTTTTCTATATAGGTCCTTCCAAACGCTAATTGGAACGGTAAATATTTAAGTAGTTTCGTTCGACTTTGAGCAAGCTTCCTTTAATTCGCCAGTCATTTCATACAAAGATTAATTGAAAAGTAGCCGAGACAATACAAACATTAAATGCCATAAATCCTAATACCTTTCCATTGCTTAGCGGTGTCAGGAGTTCGAAGGATGTCCCCGATTGCATAAAAGACGATAGTTTCCAAGTGCACACCAACACAAGTATAACCTTGACCTTATTGCATGCTTATTCTACTTGCGGAGAGAATTAATTTCATTCAGAGAATATCAAGCAATCTCTTACATATCAGTAAGATAAAAAATGAAGAATATCTCCTCTAGTTAACATATTGCGTCCATGAAAAATTTTAATGCAACCGATGACGAATTTCGTAACTGAATTTAAAAATGGTAAACAGCTATACTCCTCCTGATATCGCACAGAATCATAGTATGGTATGGTAACCAGGGAAAGTCCACAACAGACCCCGGAAAATATAAATACAAACTTTGCGTTGCAACGATTACAAATAGTCATCTGAGAGGAAATGATTGACAACAAATCGGATCATTCCAAAGAGGTACCACTACGATCGAAACGCCTCATACCGTACTAAGAGTCTCGATCATCAAATGTCTGGTAAACTTAACCTATCAATATTTCAGAATATATGCAGTTTAAAAAACACTCTATCAAACGACTAGGCCGCCAACAATGGAAGTGTAACAACGAAGATCTGTTTTTACCGTTCAAATTAGCCTTTGAAAGGACCTATATAGAGAAGACGAAGACCTCTGTTTCATAACATATAAAGGCTAGTTTTGAAATGACTATGAAATGTGCCTAAACCATCTAAGCCGCACGACATTCACCCATAAATCCGTAATGTGTGATTTCTCTAAATATTTACTAATCTCTAAATGTTCTTCTCTGGGAGTCTATTGGTACAAAGACCGAAAACCTGGAACGACAATCCTCCAGGAGATTCAATCTATTCCTCGAATGCAGTGACACAAATGCAAAAACAATTAATGTTGATGCACTCACATAAAGACCTCAAAGGTTGTTACGCGCACAACCGATTTTGGCGTTCCGCACCAAGCGCTTCATTCGATAATCGAGAACGTAAACACGCCGATCGCAAATAAATACGTCCGCCCTACGCACGCGCCCGCCTGCAGTGGTGCGCAGCAGATCTCTCCGTGCAAAGGCCAGGGGCGCGCGCGCTCCGCACGACCCCAGCCGCCTCCCGGGTCGCTTGGCTTCCGGAACGCACAAATGCTCCCTTTCTCTCTCTCTCCCCCATCGCAGGCAACTCTGCGGGTCGGGAACGTTGTGCAAACACTTCACCGAGGGGAGAGGGGGGGGGGGGGGGGGGAGCACTTCGCCCGAGGAATATGTTAATTTTGGGTGCGATTTTGGCCGAGGGGGAGAGGAGAGAGGATTTCTGGTTGGGGAAAGGTGGCGTGCCAAAACTGAAAATATCCTGGAGCGAAAATGTTGCGGGAGTTTGGAGCGAGGGGTGGGTTGGAGGATGGGGTGGGAGGAGGAAAACCCGGAAGGGAGTGACGTGATGCTTGCAGAGCCGGCGTAAAACAATCACCGATGGCTTGGGGGTTGCGCAAACCACCCCCGACGATCCGGTCCGTGTCCACAAGCGCCCACGCAGAGTGGGTCGCTCGATGGAGGGCGAGCGGATTCTTTGGTCCGCTGACGCATCCGACAGCACCGATCACGAGAAAAGAATTCCCAACGTGGAGGCAGCCGCTCGGCCTTCACCGCCATCCGAAAAATTCGGCCATCCCGAATCCCGATCCCACAACTTCCGGCGAATAGTTCAAAGTGAGTGATAAAGATCGTTTTCTCTTCAATGCACTATTACGGAAGCAAGCAGGTCAGTAACTTCTGAATGGATGGAATCAGTTTTACTCTACCTAACTCCATGTCATTAGACCGAAGAGAGATGGAATAAGGTCTCTAAGATCCACAGCAGTGGGTATGATATTTCGATCGAATCGCAAGGCGAAGAGTGATTAAAAGAAAACAGTGTCCAACCCGAAGGCAGGACTAGAGTAGCCAACTAGCTCACCAAATACTAGGCTAGATGGCATGTGAAAACCACTCGTTAGGCTTTCTCTGTGTCTAGGGTCGTCAATTCCTGAAGAGTCGATTCTAAGAGTTTACAATTCGAAGCAAATTAAATTCCTGAAGATTAGGTTTAGAGCACGATAAAAACCACCATGGAACGCGTATTCTTCACTAGTGAACAGCATAATGTGCACTTGGGTCACAGTTAAGGTAGATCTACTCGTTAGTTTAATTTTTGAAAATTTAACAAGATTTCCTGAACAGAATCTTAGAAATTATTTGGGAGCATCATTATTACCATATGCACATTAAAAGTGTCAAAATCAGATTAAGTACAGAGAGAACGACAAGTTTAACACATTTTTGAAAATTTAACAAGATTTCCTGAACAGAATCTTAGAAATTATTTGGGAGCATCATTATTACCATATGCACATTAAAAGTGTCAAAATCAGATTAAGTACAGAGAGAACGACAAGTCACCTGAAGGACGAGTTGGAGGGAGTAAAGCATCACCAAAAATCATTTCTGCATATGCACTAGTATATTTGATACTAATTAATAAGATAAAAGACGGAGTGATCTTCACGAATTACTCAAGTATTGTAATATGTAGCCATTTAACAAATAGTATTAAGTCTATGCAATATAAGTAGAGGTATAATGCAAACGATTCCCAACAACACAGCCCTTCCATAACTCGCGACGGGTGGGAAGAGTAAATAACACGCTATACAGATATTTCAGGACCACTTTAATACTGCTCCATCAGTATTTCGCTGTTTTTTCAAGACAATTCCTTAACCAGCAAAGTATTTAATATACAACCCGTAAGATGGCGGTTTTCTGGAGTGAAAGCGGGAGGAAAACGCATAAATTCGGGTTGGGGGATTTTAAAAATTAACGTTCGATTCCTGTGTATTACAGTGAATCCAGGGAGTTGACAACCCTAGCTATGCCGCCATAATTACCTAGCTGGAACCCAGAAAATCCCTCACCTCAGCTGGACGAGTCCTAAGAAGCAACACCCAATTTGAACTCGGGGCCTATGGTTAAAAGCCCAACGATCTGGGCTACTATATCATCGCTTGAAACCCGACATCGACTCGATAAAAAGTATTATTGGGGCGGAAAAAATAATGCTCAAAGTTACCATTTCGTGCCAAGCAGACATTTTTTCCGCAGTGGGAGGAAACAATGGCCGACGTTCGCGGTTAGCCGAGTTGACAGTTTGCCATAAAGGCAACCGTCACCTCGGGATGCATGAAATTTGGAGTGATACACATTTCAACGTGGATGTTTGTTTTGACGACGCCAATGAAACGAAACGAGATAATCAAATGGACGCGCGCAGTTAATAATTGACACGACTCATTCCCCAACATCAGCTGATGTTATTGAAACCAGCCTTGATCGATGAAATGAATAGGAGGGAGACAAGTGGTGGGTGGGAGTAAGGGACGAAACGCAGAGATGAAAGTGGACAGAAAAACACCAGACGCGGCAGGCTGGAATGGTGTGTCGAGAGGTGGATGACGATGATTTTTTGGTTTCGGGCGTCGCATTCCCCATAATACTCGTCCCGCAGGAACAGGACGAGGGAATGTCACGTAGCAAACGCATCGTTCGTTCAGCCGACGGCGCATGGCGAGCGAAATGGAGGCGAATGATGATTTGAGCGAGGGCTGCTGGTGACGCTGAGTCCACCGAGTCTTCCGACACTCCCCGACATATTCCAAAGAAAAGCATATTTGCACGCGTAATTCCAGAATGGTTAACGCGGCAGAAGACGTGATGTTTTCGCTCTCTTCTTTTTTTTACCGACTAACGGTATGCAGATTAGTACGGATAAATGAATACCATTCAATGAGCCCTTCCTCTCCGTTTACCCAGCACTTTCGGATCCGTTGAAAAATTCCAATATCGTGATGTCTTCACGAGCGAGAAATCTTCGTTCAGGCCAAATCCAGTAAGGCATCAAGTTCCTTTGGCCAGAAAAATGACGGACGCCCGAGGCAATAGTTTGTCAACAAGACGTTTTCCAACCGAAGGCTCCATGCAAGAAGTGGAGAGTTGGGTGCGGAATAACGGATTTTGAGTGTGCCAACTTTTCACGTGGGGACCGTTACAGGAGAAAACAATGAAGGCGTTTCGCGAAATTAACACCCGCCAGGAAAACTGCTCCTACGACGACTAAAATTGTTTGGTACATTTACAAGACGACAAAAAAAACCTGAAACTTTGATTACATAAATTATCCGCTTGTCATACCGTAGTAACGAACAAAAATCAGTAAAAGATCTTCACAAATTCATTTGTGTAATCTATATGGGTCTGTTGACATTCACACTGCCAACCTTCTTAAGATTGCCAAGAGATTGAACACACATAATGTCAGGGACATTAGGACAAATGATAATTGGTTTCGCTACTGTATATTTAGATAGAAGAGCATAATCGATATCTCTCAGGAAATGTGTTGCGAAATGTTATGCTTACGTATTTAATACTTTTCAAGCAATCATCAAATCGAAGGCTGGTTCGATAAGCGGGGACAGCTCGCCCTGCTTCAAGCCCTAGAGCGACAAAAGTTCAATATAATCAAACATACTCCACGAATGGGGTGGAGGATATTCCAGGACCATTCATGCCTTCATTAACAAGCCCAGCACCACGAAAGAAATCAAGAAATTAACTTTCCCTCAGCTTTCAGCCGAACTAGCACACCCTGTCCTCCGATCCGCAGCCCATTCCCCAAAATTCCTCCAACGTCCATGAATAAAATGACAATGAGGAATTTTACTATGCGTGTATGTGGCTCATAAACTCTTATTTCAGGCAGTTTAAGGTAACAGTTCATTTGAAGAATGGAGAGACCTAAAGAAAAATACAGAAGTAGTCGATACACTGATAACCGATGATTGCGCGAACACATCGGAAAATAACATAAAAAACCCATTCCATCGAAGAGATTATTCCAGTCCTCAAAATTGAGACCATACGACCTTTGCAAAATCTTGCTACACAAACCACATGAATATCCTAAGACGCGGATTGAGGCAAAGTCACCAACACGGTCAAATTCGACCAGAGCCCACCTCTAGCACGGGCAATAGGGTAAAGAGTCGGTGAACGCGACGAATAAAGCACCTGGGGGCTTACGTGGCTTTTGTGCACACATTTCCATTGTGCTGGCGCCAATCGATGGGATAAGCAGTGAGGAGCAGGCGAGGGGAGGGGAAGGGAACCTTAAATGAGACCCCCTCCGGTTCCCTGGGCGTGGGCGAGCCGAGGGCTAGACGAGGCTCCTGGTTTCGATATCTTTCCTCACCGCCTGCCCTCCTCCGAACCGAGCAAATATTTTGCGCGCACTTCTGGCACGACTCCAACAAATGTTCCCACCATCTATTACGGCGACCACGTGCGTGTCACTTTCGACGGACCAACCCTCGCCCTCCTCCTCTTCCCACCCGGCCACCTACAAGTTCTCTCTCTCTCACACACGCACGCACACAGATGCAAGAGTCCGAGAGGAAAGCCGATGGATGATGTGTCTAGAGCTAGCCGGAAACACATCACGATTACCGATCCCCATTACACTTTCAAGTTCGATAAATATGCGACTGAATATTTAGCTATTGAATTGCTTGCTCTGAATTTACCGTTATAATAGAGAACTCTGAGAAAGCCACATTACAAAATCGTCCATAGAACAAAGGAAGGAGACGGTCATATACATAATACCCTGCAAGCCACCGTAAAGGTGTGTGGCATATTTTATCTAATATCTTAATCTTAGGATAAAGATCTTAGATTAAATGGTGAGATATATCTTTGACCTTTAGAGCACCTTTAACCAACAGACTGCTTCTACAAAGTTACTAAGACTAGGTAAGCTAAAAATTATCTCTTTTTATATGATGAAAATACCTATTCTGAAAATTAAGGTATTCGGAAAAGAAAGGCATATCGAGAATCGCAGAAACTTTCAAACGTATTTAATTAGGGTTATGAACCATAATCAAGAAAATGATTCCAGGATTTTAGGAATTTAATTTAATGATTTACCGTTTTAAATTTATGATCTTTCCTAGAATGAAGGCTTCACTAAAAAGACTATGTCACAGGATACGCGTAAAATATATTGGCGGCGTGTCACATTTAAAGCTAAAAGACAATGAATTATATAATCAATAATTAAAGCCCTGTCGCTGTCTTTTCACATGTGCGAGAGGCACGAAAGAGATCCTCTTATCAAATAACTGTTCATGTCGTCTTCACGATTCTATGAAATATTAATCATTGAAGAATTAGAATGAAAAATTAATTTCTCCTTGATCCGCCCAATAATACATTAAAATAGTAGTTGTATTCAATTTGCGAAGTTCCGACGATTAAGGTCATATTGCGAGAGCAAAAGCTACGCAATTAACTCTTTTTCGCTGACACTGAATGCCTATTCCAAACTCCCTACTCCCTTCCACGCGAGTTGGAACAAATCCAAAGTTTTCTCACTGGAAATCAAAATGAGATACAGTCTACAACAGCCCCACATTGCCAAATTGTGTTTTCATTTCAAAGAACTCCGCTAAAATAAAGTCTTTAAATGATTTATTCATATTAGAAGATAGACTATGTGATAGAGGTGGCAGAGAGAGAGAGAGAGGAGCATGTTCGAGAATAAGAGCTTGACCAAGAAAAATGCCATGTCTCCTACTCAACGTAAATACATTTGACGTTCGACTTTCCAACTCTGTACAGCCAACAGTGGATACGTATGAAGTGATCACGGCTTGCGCAGGTGCTTGGGATCCTCAGAATCTAAAGCGTGTATATGTGAGGCTTGGAGCCCACTATACGAAATGGGGCCAGAATGAGAGTTAATTTCACCGTCATTAATTTTAGTATCATCATGGGAAGTTTGGCAGGGGGCTTTCGGGCACCAGGTCTCAATTTTGCCACTTTGGAAACTCTGAGTGCTATAAAGAGGAATGGAAAATCAAAATAAGGGAATCCAATCAACATCTTTTCTCGCGAGTCTCCGTTTGGCAGTACACCTTAGTCAACCAATACGTTATATTCATTGATCCCAAATACTCACCGCGTATTCCAGCCGTGATCATAGTGGAAATGACATACCAAGGTGATTATTGCGCTCCTGTTATTTTAAGATAACTTTTTTAAAGATGTAATGCTATATTCTGCAACTATTTTTACTACATAGAATGTCGAAGGTTAAATGAAGCTCCAATTCTGTGAAAAGAAATACTTGAAGCTGATTAATTACTTCGATGCTACCATATTTTTACGCCATGACCTGATGCTCTGCAATTGTAATCAAACGATCATCATGATGCATTTAATATGCATATACCAACTTCAGATATCAATATTTTATTAAGTGAATGTAGTTTACCTCACATTAGTGGGGCCAGGACTCAAAAGCGTAAGATATCTGGATTCCAACGAGAGAATGCCTTGTGAAGGCAAAGATCAAAGAATAGATTTTCTTCATTTATATAAAACATTGTTGTGAGATGACATATTTACGTAAGGTCAACTTTCGAAACAGGCTGTAGCAGGGGCAAAAAACCCAGAGCTATAACGATTAAATAATATTCAATAACAAAGTGTGGAGCCAAAACCGCATTCAACGACCGGCGAATTATAGAGAGGAAGAAGTAATCATCGATCTGAGGGATGTGAAGACAAAACGATTAAATTCATTGACAAATGAATAATAACGATTAATTCATTGACAAATGAATAATAATTCAAAATTTTATTTATGGTAGGTAAATAAATCCCGTTTTCGGTATCTTATCTTGTACCCAAATCTCCACAACTCTACAAGTGTGTATCTTCCGCCAATGACCTCTTTGCTATTCCATATGGATTGTTGCAGGTGACTCACCAGTAAAATATATTTTGACCTATAAAAATAGAATAGTTTTGATTCGTCCTGTTCCAGTTACTTTATTTTTATTCGAAAAATAACTTTCAGTCTGGTTTTACTCGACTAACATAAGCATTCCATCTTTTGTAAACCATGTAACAACGATCCAAAGGGTGTACACATCAAACAGAATAGAAATTCAGCAAACGGGAAAGGAATTTGACAACATCTGAGAATGTCAACAAACTATAGCAAAATTAAAGGCATGCCTTGCTAATGAAATTACTGCTTAGACACTAGTACAACGAGAGATTAAATTTGTCCTTGATATTCTTTCCATGTCACACAACAATGAACTTGTTTTTATCAATACCACACACAAAAGGCAGGTGCATAAATGTGATAATTAGACCTTCAGGCAGAAGTGCGCACATTTCTCAGACGGCATTATGGTGTAATTCTCCAATAGTCAGTAATCGACGGGAACATCACAGCGAATGGCCGTAGTCCCACGTACCGTAACAGCCAAGCGCCCGAAGCAATTTATCCGGCTTAACGCTTTATAGCTTTAAACGATCACATTACACCCTTTCGATATTTCACACTCTCCTCCTCTCAAGACTTGGGAGTTTCCTTTTACGTCTTTCCCGTTTCGAAATTCCTCCGTCGCCCCATCCCCCCAATACTTTTCGCACTGCGTGAGCGCACTCTCACTGGCGGACAAAAAATTCAGGATTGCCCGTATCCACAACGGCGACCTCCTCAAAAGCCTCTTTCCCCCGCTCCCACCCACCTTCCACCGCCCAGGACGTAATAAATGTGCGCTAAGTAATATTAAACCCTCTCCCGCGCGCCTGGGGTCCGTTAGAATGAAACGATCAAAACTTTTGGAGAGCCGCCAACTATAAAACCCGAGTTGACCAACTTCGCGGGCTCTCACTGCGATAGATTATATTAATTAACGCCTCTCCGCCCCAGAGTGAACCCTCCACGCTGGGCGAACGGGAGCTCGGATCAAGTGCCGTAGTTTTACAGCCTCCCGTCTTCCCGCACCCTCTCCGCATGTTACCGGGGCGACCTCAACCTCGGAGCAGCTTCGCCACTCTCGCTAGCAGCACGGAGTGGGGCTGGGATTTTAACCCCAACCACCCTCCCCCTTCAACCCTCCCCGATCGCCCAATCTCCCCCGCCGAGCGACGCCTCATACATCCAAAACCAGTGTTGCCAACTACAGCCGATTCCGCCAAAAACAACAGCGCGGCATGATCCTCCTCGCATCACTAGCATCCACACGGCGCATTGATTACTGAATTCCTCCACTCTCGACCGGCATTAACTATGTACCGGTTAACCCCTTCACAATCTATGGAGTGAGTTTCAGATTACACCCTTTCCGTTCAAGTACATACATACATATGCTTCCGAAAACACAACTTCGTTCAACTGATTTAGGACACACGTATGTCAATCCGATATGGTGCCTGACTGGATAAATTCTGATCAACGACAGGAATTTCAAACGAAATATTTCATCTAAGACTCGAAAATAGTGACCGTGATACGTTTGAAGTTGATGTATTTTAATGTATACTTTCCGCTCTGGACAAAGTGAAGCTATGTACCTACACAATATCGTAAAAAGATGAAAAAAGAGGAGTCCGAAATACAATTAGCTCAAGAGGCCCGTTAACCTAAGGCAGCTGACGCAAATACATTTAATACAGCAAATTTTTCAAAATTTTTGCCATAATTTTGTATGTTCGCGAATATTATCTTGACAAAATGATTTAGTTCAAATGCCAAAAACACAATATTCACATTAGTCCCGTTCCGCGACTAAACCGAGCCTCTAAAAAACCTTATTGGCAACCGACTCTTCTATTGAAACGAATCACCACATACTCGTCATTTTCCTATTATATTTTTGAGAAGAAAAACGTAAAAGGTCGGAGATATAATAATAAATAAAACAGGTTGTTTTCTAATAAAAAAGGTTGGATAGCTCAAGTTGATTGCATGTGAAGTAGATCTAACCCATAATAAAGTGAAAAACTTCGCAATTGAGGAATGACCAATAGGATCGCCTACTCAGTGTAAGGAAAAAATAAAGGAATAGGAGTATTTTAACAAGCTTAAAGAGTTCGCCTACTTTTCCTTAACACGAATGTTTCCTCTTTCTATGAGCTCGTAATTCTCAATACATAAAGAGAAAATAATTCTCTTCAGTGTGATTCGTTAACTTTTCTCTAATCGCATTCAGGTTTCCATTTTACTTTTTCACATTTCGATTTTCAGGAATGTCATTTCCATGATTTTAGAAATTAAAATGAAAGCCTTTGTTAATTGTCATTCTCATGACATGAAGTAGAAAATAAAATGGTGATCATAGGAAGTCAGTTCAGAGAGTCAGTTAAAAATCAGTTCAGAGATATTGACTTCAAGGAAGACTTTCATGATAATAAATACGTAAGCCATCATAGCATTATGGATATTCAGTTCACCATTGCATAGAGCAGCCAAGCTCAGGTAGTGCGGAAGTAAAACGAAGACGTAATCCCGCCCCCTACCTCGTACGCTAATAATTTCCCCGAGGGTTTAAGCTCGCTCACCATCGGGACATTCATTATATCTCGTAATTGAAAAGGTCACAAGGAAATAAATTGATTCCGTCATTGCCATCTACGGGCAGAACGAGCAGCAAGGAATTATGGCTCCAATGAGAGAAAAAAGTCAGCTGATTCATTTACTTTTAACTCGATTCATAAAGTATGAGTAAGGAATTGCTAAGGATTGAAGGGAATAGTCAACCACGGACACTAGAAAAGGGAAGTTAGTTATTCTGCTTCAGCAAACGCGTGAGTTTGTCATTTCCATCACGTCCAATACGTCATCGTCACCACCCATGAGAGGTAAAAACGTTTTTAGCAGCAAAAAATCTCGAACAAGTCATAATGAGATTAAGAAGGTTCAAATAAAACAGAACTGTGTTGATAAGCACGCACTGAAAATCAACGATCACTTTATCCTATTAATAACTGCAAATTTCCTTCGGCCCATCGGGAAAGGCCTAGCGGGTTGTCTTTAGCGAGTTCCTGAGAACTCTGCTCGTCATTTCATCCAAGTTTCCTTTCCCAATAGAGGGAATCGACATGTAATCGTGACCATGAATACTTTCCCAACGAGCGGTTGTTAAACACAATGAGCTTTTTGTTTCAAACTAAGATTAAATACCCCCTTTCAGGCTAGTCTCAGTCTAAAACGCCCTAACACATATCCTCGCGATGGCCCGCTGATGTACGTAGATGTAAGTAGATGCAAGTCCTTAGGGTTTCCTCTCTTTTAGGGGTTATCGAAAATTACGTCTAACTTGAAGATCAAAGACATTCTTCAATGATCACGGAGGTGGGACAAACATTCGCCGAGCTTTGAGTGAAATGTCGGCTTGAACCCAATAGAAATAAGGCGTTTACAATGAGTAATACAATGTTAAAGGCAACGGGTCATGCAAAACACGGAAAACGATGATAAACCGCTCATTAAAGCAATGTGATTCGTTCTGCACTGGAGGGAGCATGAATTCCGATTGAAAATATCTACTACATAAATAAAAGAAGAGATTCACCTTGCGGTTTGAAAATTGTTGTTGACTAAACTGCATTGGTCATGCTTGAGCTTAAACCAAGTTGAAATGTGAAACTCATTTTATCAGCGACAGAAATCATGAGTAGGTGCATTCAAACTTCTTTTTTCGTCAAGTTTATGCCGAAGCAGTAACTATTGCTCAAACCCATAGAATGCGTGGCCGACATTTAAGAACTTGAAGAGGCAATTAAATAACTACGCACTATGCACAAATGCGCGATAGCTGGATTTGTTCTATGCGAAAAAAACGCGTTACGAAACAACGTGAATAAGATGAGAAAGCTGCTCGGATTAAGGGCAACGCTCTCAACAGTGCACACGTCTCAAGGCCATGCATAAGCCATAAGCATTCACTGGACGTTCTTTGAGAATAAATGGGATCTTTTATGGAGAATGACACAAGAGTTTCGGATTATTTTTGCCGAAGGAGACCGTCATATATCATAAAATTAAACCAATGAGTGAAGTAAAATATGTATAGAAATTAATTAGTAAAATTATGCGTATCGATAACTTTAAGTATAAACATTTGTTTCCCTGATATCCTAAGGTAACCGTAAAAATCTTAAAAAACAAAGAAAAAAACTATTCGAATAAGCCCACAGCCTTACCAACTAGAATTAAACTTCTATAATTATCCACATTTATTATCTCCTTGATGTATTCAATGAAGTACTAACACACACGTTAAGCCTATGCATGTGTGTTCACAAAGTATGCACAGATGAATAACAAAACCAATCCCGTACATGACGAATGATAAATAATCTGGGGTCACACGCGACACGAGCACCTTCTGTGATGATTATGCGTTAATTTAAACATGAGAGTGCTCCTTTCGCAAACCCCGATGCCAAGCTACCCATCCCGCTTCCCTCACTCTACGTCGCTAATTAATTGAAACGTGACCCGGGGCGGAAGGGAAAAAGGAGGGAGGGAGGGAGGAGGCGGGCGGTGAGCCGGATAGTGGAAGGGCAGACGGAAATGGATGTAGAGATTTTCCTTATTTTTCAGGAAAAAGGTCAAGTGTCTCTTTCTTTCTCTCTCCACGGGAAAATGCACAAGGCCATTTCTGATCCGCCAGGGGGAAATTAAAACACGCCGCATTCCCACGAAACACAAACGAAGAAATATCGGAATGGATAAAAAAGAGATTATTACTCAATGGAAAGGAAAAAGAGGAGTTGAAGGAAAATTAGACAGCGTTTTTATACTGAAATCATGGAATGCTCAGATGCGAAGTTCAAGAGTTAACCCCTAAGCAACCTCGAAATGCCTTCGCCTCAAACGCTGAAATAAATTCTCCACGGTTTTCATCAATCCATGGGAAACAGCTTGGAATCATAGGCCAGTGGGAACATGCAACTAACAAGAGTCGACGGAAGTTCATAATATAGAGGGGAGAAGATTGGAGAAACCCGTAAAATAATAACATAGTAGGCAATTTTACCGCATGCCAAGACGTGGTTAAGTGCTAACGAAATGCATGAAGATGCTAGGCAAGAAAATGCTACGATTTATAAAAAGAATACTTGTAAAATGTGATAAGAAGACGAGAGAGTGGTTTCATTTTTTATTGGTAAGGACACACGTTGAGTATACAGGTAATGTAAAGGATCTAGATGATGTGGGGCATACCACATAATATTAGATCATAAAGATAAAATCAGAGAGTTAGATGGTAGGAAAGATGCCTTACAAATAAGGAACAGTAACACATTTAATCTAAGTTGACGTAAAGATCGATAATAGGAAATTCGAGGCAGACATTACAATTTGTAATATACTTAGGTGAAATTAAAAGAATGAGATTGTTTTAGATATTCTCTTGGATTTTTGGCACGTAACCAGAAACACTTGCACAAGTTTTATGCAGAATATGTCAGGCATGATGTTAGTTTGAGGAAGAACACTGTAATATATGTGAGATATCCGTGGTTCCATTGCATATTAGTTGCTTACAGTCAATAAGCTAGTGTTGTCACTAGCATTGTGATAGTTTAATTTGATAATTCAGTGGCTTCCAGCCACATACCCTTGAGGCTAATATGCTTTGAGAAAAGTATTTTTACTTAGACAAGCCCTCATCTACACACCCTACCAGAAACCTCTAGGATGTGTGGCGCGGGGGTAGTTAAATTAAACACGTGATATTGTCTCATAGTTTGTAAGAGAGTTAACCATGCACAATTAGAATGATAACTCAATGATCAAAGCGAAAATTGAATTGATTTGTGTAACTGTAATGAAAATGTAAATGAATTGTGCTATCATATCCTGATCTTGTGAGTAAGCAACCGAAAATTGATTGTGTCAAGAAAGTCATCCAATCAATCAATAAATCAACAAAATTTATCACCTTCATTATGAAAAAAGGATAACTTTTTGGCAAAACAAGTGTACACTTCTCCATAATGAACCGTTCCCATCAAGTAACGGCTGTCACAAAAAAGTTTACGACCTTCATCACTTTACAACCTAAAAACTAAACCAACAGAGCCATTAGAAGCGTACTGGGAGTCTTAAATGATAACCGTAGACAATAATAATGGAGTAAAATACAGAACTGTGCAAGAAGAACTATCCTCCTCACATAATCGACGATACAATTTATATTGCGGTTATTCGGGTAAATGCGATTTAGGAGATATGTTCCACGAAAATTATCTGAATAATGAATACGTACCACAAAAGCTTTCCGGGATGACGAACATTTCCAAAAAGCGAATTCACGCGAAATAGGTTCTTGATAATGAAACTTCATGTCTCATACCCCGAGTACTCGGAACCACCCGAACCAGCGTTGTCGCGCAATAGTCGAAATACCATTGCAAAATTTGGAAGTGCTCAGCAACACGAGAAGCCAGGCACAGGAGAAGAGAAAATATACCGAGTAATATCTTGCACGGGGCAGAAAATGATTCTTGTTATAAACCCCACCAAAAAGTTCACAAAACGAGATTATGGATATGGAAATCTATAAAATGTAAGGCCGCACAATCCCACAGATTTTTTCCACCACGCACATCCTTGAAAGTATAATGACTACGGAGAATAAAGCAAAGAAAATGATAACGTAAATGAATTCACTTAGTAAAATTCCACAGACTTTTATTAAAACCGACGTAGGTTTCGACTTATACATACATTCATTATCAAGGTGACAATGGTACATCACGAGCCCCTTATATACAGAATAGAGTGAGGAGGGGGGAGGAGTGATGAAGTTCATATACTTCCCGCACGTTAACTACCTCCCTATCCCCTGCTACCTTCCCACCCCCCCCTCCCCGCCCCCGCTCTATTCTGTATAAAAAGGGGCTCGTGATGTACCATTATCACCTTGATAATGACTGAATAAGTCGAAACCTAGGTCGGTTTTAATAAAAGTCTGTGGAATTTTACGAAGTGAATTCATTTACGTTTTCAATATGTGGTTTCACGAAGTCAAGCCTAGCCATTTGTTATAAAAAGAAAATGATTTCTGATGCTTGATTATCAGGAAAAACTTGTCAGTACATTTGTGTATCATGGTGGAAACAACGTTCATTGAACCCCAGTGACAGTAAAGATTAAGAGGAATCCACTAGAATTTGCCTGGCTAGAATATGACCCATTCATTCCCCCTTATATCCCAAATATGTGATAAATTTGGCCCCATAAATTCCAGTTTCTGTTCAACAGATGACACAGCTGTGATATAAACGTATTTTTAGAAAAAAAAACCCTCAGAGTCTACTGATAAAGTGAGAGAATTAAAAATTTACTTCAAATTAACACTCCTTTTGAGCATGGAGCTATGAGTATTCATATCCAATCATTCCGTAAGCATATTTGTATGCTCTGTGAAAAAAGCAGGGGCGCACGGCGTAGCATGTGACACGCTAATTACTTTACTTGGGAAACAAGATAATTACGTTGTAAACGGGTTGATGCCCGCACCAGGTTCATAAAGAGCAGAGGCATCCCGCCGGAGCGGTTGCGCAGGATAAGACGAACAACCTGTCCACGCGAAAGAGGTGGCTCGGGTGTGCTTGCCCCCCCGTGACTCCCCGCAACGATGATATTGGCACGACTGCATTCTCTCCACTTTCACTTTCGAGGAAAAAAATGGAAATTTCTGCGGTGCGGGGGAGACGCAGGCCGGTAGCGCTCCAGTGACAAGCGGTTGAGGAAGCACGTCCCTCAGAAAACCCCACACGCGGGATCGAGGAGGGGGACAGGAAACGACCGAAGTTGTCGTCCCGGAGAAAAAGAAGGAAAGACGAACGCACGCAAAAAAACACGGAGGGCAAAGACAAGGAGAGAGAAAGAGGAGGGACGGGACAGTCTGGGGATTTGGGCTGCCGGGATGGATGAGTTGGCTTGTGTAGGCTGACGACGGCGAGGGAAAAAAAAAGTCTTGAGGACGGGGTGCAGTCTGAGAGAGGTGGGCGGAAAAGAATGAAGGGGAGAGGACGAGTGAGGGACTGGAGAGGAGAGCGGGGTGGGTTGAAACGGGATCATGCTTCCTACCAGCTCAGTCCGCGGCAAACATCTGTTGGGGGAGTAGAGGGAAGGAAGGAGAAGAGGATGCCTCCTTGCCCCGACAAGGAGGCTTGCTCAGCGAGAGGAGTCCCACCAGTTTGCTCACTCAGACCCACCCCCGAAGATCTCCTCTCCCCCCATCCGGCTCCGCCCCTTGCGAAATGCCGCCGCCGCCGCTGCCTTGGCGACGTGCACAGTCGGAGACACGTCATTTGACCGTGCACAGCTCCAGGCGGCTGCGATCAATGAGGCGAGCTCTTGAGAGCACGGTCCGGGGAAGTAGGAGGGAGAAGTCCCGTGCGTTCCTCTCCAACTCGCATCTCGTCCACCCGCTCGCACCACATCCCTGGTTGATCCTACCTTGCGCAGCAAAAGCTCTCTTTTGTTAATCAATATTACAACAAGGCCAACTGCAAAATGACGCGTCGAAAAGTTATGCGATGAGCCCAAATTGTTTAACGATTTAAGATAGGATTACTATCAGAGTATAGGTGGTAATGCAAACAATCTCCAACAGAAATTCAGGGGAGGTTGATTTTACACAATACTCCATCACAACACCTAGTACGCTAGCCGGTACTTGATATTGGGGACGGAATCTAGCGTGATTGGAACCATCCCAGAAGATTTCACAAGGCCATTGAACTGGTGCATGCGAGGAAGCGGTATCATCCTTTGTGGCGAACTGTTAGCGAAATTGGAAACATTTCTATCATAGAAGGTGACTTGACGAATTTAATTTTGTTCAGACGTCAATCGATACTTAACCAATCAGTCAATCTGTATTCTAGTTTTAAAGTGTTCAGTACACTTATAATTAAAAAAAAAGAATGAGGCGCAGGCTGTAAATGCTAACGTGATTGGCTAACGGTTACTAGGCACCACTGGGAGCTAGTAATAAACTAATACTACATCAATTATGAAATGAAGTAGTTAAGCGAATATGATAGCGATCATGCTTGTATCCAGCATAAAGGTTCTGTACCACACGATACTGGACAGCTTTCATACTACAGGGAGTATCATCGACCTTGTGCTAGATCAAGTATCGTGTGAAACAGACTTAAGCCTCGGTTCTCACCGATCCCGGAATTGCGAGTGAAGGAGGTTTCTTCGTGAAGATTCTATTGACGCGTCGGTTTGCGAGTTTCGCATTTGCGGGCTCAGAAACGCGAGGAAAAACGATGTTTTATATGCTGTTTTAAATATAACTACAGAAAAATTAAATTATGTTACCAGTCACCTCAGAATTAAGTACATGATATAGGGGCTTTAAAAGTAATTGTCACATAAACATACTTTTGAGCCAAATTAACTTGAGACCCTTCCCCATGGACTACGCCTTGTCGAGGTGGGGTTGGGGCTTGCGTGTTCCCGTGACCCCTAGAGCTGCACTGGCGGGAGCAACTAATATTGCTCCTGGTAGGGTCACCCATAGGTCGAAGGGTAGGAGCCTAACGAGAGGTAGTCCACGTACCGTACTCGTAGCGTCTGTTCCTCAACGAGGCGGCTGTGAGAAGGCTTCTGACCCCAGTGTGGCGGCCTATCAAGTGATGGTGTCACGGTAAAAACACTATTGAAGAAGGCAACGGGAAACAACCTCAATTAAACTCTCCCAAGAACACAATGGACTTGAACAATAGAGAATTGAATCCTGGCAACTACGGGGCCCGGGACCAAATTAGTGGGACGGGTGTCGTGCCCGGCAGCAGGGTAAGCAAGGACTCTGCAGTGGCCATCTCACGAAATCCTTGCACGAAAAGAAAGACAGAAGCAACGGCAGCAGCAGCAGTGAAGAAGAAACCAGAGAAGAGAGCAACAATGCCAAGCATCGGGACTTGGAACATTAGGACAATGTTAAGGGCAGGAAAACTAGAATACATTACGCGTGAAATGGAGGGAAAGAGGGAAAAGAAGAACGGGTAGCTTGGATGGAATGATGGGTGGCAGGAGGTATGAGGGGCTGAAGAGGGATATCGTGTGAAATTTAGGGGGTGGGAAGAATTAAATGTCCATTTAAACCTACCTTCTCCGGTAGAATACTAATAATAAAGTAACCCGAGAAGAAACTCCACAGACGATTTATTTGGCGATGCGCTGTAATTCTCAAGAGTGACGGCTGTTCACTAAACAACGTAGACTACAATAGTCACACAAGATTTATCAGATCGATGGCTCTTCACGGCAGCCCTAAATGCTTTCATTCTGCCTACCTCAGAATTTTATATTATTACATTTATCAATGGATATTATATTATGATCAATCTTTACGAAATTTCAACCATTTAAGAGGGTAATTCGTAGTTCTGTTAAATCAAAGGTTTCGTGGTCGAGCGGTGCCTCGGACAATGGGTCGGGCGGGTTAGGGCTGAGTGAACTTCCATAAGACATACAATTCTTCGAGTTTATATTTGAGTCGCAGGCACATCATGTGAATTGAGCTCAATTTCTGACTCCCGACTTCAACGCAAAGCCTGTAATGAGGTAAGAACTTGATAAAGGGTAAGCCAAACTATCGATAAACAGACGCGCATCAAAAGCTGGCGACAACGCTCATTTATTTCTTTTGGTGAATCCACCAACTCCTGCTCTGACTCCCCTTCTTTTGAGCCAACACAGCTCCATGTCGGGATTTAGGGGAAGGGCTCGCCATAAACCCCCCCAAAGAGATTTCCTACTTTGGCTACCTGCCAGACTCATTCCGAATTCCCCCCTCCGATTTCCGTTTCATCCATCCTCCACGCACAGTGGTAGGGAAGGGGAGGGGCTGAGAACGGGAGGAAAACATTGGAGGGGGAGGGGAGTCGGGAAAGGAGAGGATCCTCCTTGAATATTCTCGCGGAACCGCGGTCAAACATCGTGACGCGAGGGTGGCTTGAGAATGAGAAAGGAGGGAACAGCTTTCCTCGACGAAATCGCTGAGGAACAAGTGTGGTCGGCCATGACTCCGTGCCACTCGGTAAGTTAGGGGAGGGGGGCGACGGAATCCTGAATCCGGTGGGAATATCCGGAAGGAATTATGTCGGAGACCCCGGGAGACCGCTCTCGGAGCCAGCAGGCACTGACCTTCTCTCTCGACCGACTACCACTTTCTCGCCACCGTCTCCAATTACACACGTCTCTGACTCGAGCGCTCAGGAAGCGGCAGGTTTCTGGCATAGACAAGTATTCGGTGACGCATTCCATTGGAGCGGCCATAGTACGGAATGGTGTTACAGATAGCAGTACAACGATGCCGATTAGCGAACTAAACATGGTAATTTTAATGGAAAATATCGATTTATCACAGGTACGGCTTTACGGCAGTGAATCATGGACGATGACAGCAGCGGAGAAGAAAAGGGTAGAAGCATTTGAAATGTGGTGCTACAGAAGATGCTGAAGATTAAATGGATCGACCGAGTAAGTAATGAGGAAGTGCTAAGAACAGTAGGAGAAAAGAGAAGTCTGCTGACAACTCTAAAAAGAAGAAGGGAAAACTTAATCGGCCATATCTTGAGACACGATGGCCTGATGAAGACTATCGTCGAGGGAAAAGTGAACGGGAAGATTGGAAAAGGCAGGCCTCGTATGAGATACATGGAACAGGTTGTGAAGAATGTAAAAGAGAAGAATTACGTCACAATGAAAAGGTTGGCCGATAGAAGAATCGAGTGGTAAGCTGCGTCAAACCAATCCTAGGATTGTTGACCAATGATGATGATCACAGGTACAATAATTTTCCCTCACGGTCTCCACTGGTACTGTACCACGAAACCCCTCGATTAAGTTATCATAATTCAAAGCATTACTCACGTTTACAAACATTTAAAAATTGAACTTAATTAAGTTTGTGAGCCACTTCCATAGGAAAAATATTTAAAACCGTTCTCAGAAACGCCCAGCACTGGTTACTCGATAGAAATAAAGTACTCACAGGGAAAGAGAGACGATATTTCTTAATTATTCTACTATTCTTTTAGTTTCTAATTATTATCAAACAAAATTTGCTGCTTAGTTTTTAATTCAGTTGGTACCATTATTTTACCCCAATGGAAATTTCGATAAGTGACAAACTCCATGCTTACAAATTCCGATGAAGAACGATGCATAATTAAATTAAACTACACCTTTATTTTCACCATGGAACGAAAACAATGCATGCATGACCTGCATCTCCTCGTTTACGCCGGATAATGAAAAATTCTGTTGCAAAAAATTAATAAAACGTGCAATCACGCAGGCATTTTTTTCAGAGTTTGAAATCATATTTAACAAATATAATATGAATACTAACTTCCAGGCGTATTCAATAAACAAGTACTTCTTATCACTAATCTCATAACAATAACATTAATGTAATAACATAGTCAAGAAAGGGGCCCATGTCACAGTTGACTATAACTTCAAAATCTATGACAGTGGGATTTCGACTTCCCGAGAGTTTTCTCAGAAACCAACACCCACAAGGTCACAATGCGTAGCAACATCTTTTTTGGCACCATGGCAGGCTGGCGCTCAAAAAACATCTATGATATGAAATTGCTCACTTCTCGGATTACGCGAAAAACTCCACAAATGTAATTTAAAAATATAAAAAATTGGTTCCGGACAACGAGTCTCGCAGCTCTCACCAACCCCTTCATTACAATGGGATTGCCGAATAAGCTTCTATTGATTCAACTACCGCCACTCAAATTCCCATCTGATAATGTAATTCGTGAAATAATGAAGCTGAAGAAATGAAGAAATTCTTATGATATTCACAAGAAATACGTAGGGAAAAGAAGGCTGAAACGTAATAGTAGACAATAGTTGAAATTTAGCATTCATTTAAGAGGTATTGACGTCTAATCCATCGCCCCGAAGACCATGGTCAAGTTGTCCCATGAAATGTCAGCCTTCAAGGACCTAACCCGGTGAAGAATTCGAGAAATCTTCACCCAGATAATACGTCGAGTAAGCACCAAATCGCATAGCCTAGCATAGCTCATTAACTTTCAAATACGTGTTGGAGAGGGAATTTGAGCTTAAGACGAAGAGCTGAAGTCCGTGTCAAACATCTTTGAACATCACCAACAAAACTATATGCTGTGTTTTACTAACTTATTTTCACTAGTTATTCGAGTGACCGATAGCTAAGGTCATTTAGAATAGGTGGGTAACTGGGTTGGGTTAGGTTTCTCCAGGGAAAAGAGGAGGGGTTGAAAGATCCCCGGCGTCAGCATTTGGCTCCTCTTGAGGAAAGGCCCCAAGGGGACCACCGTTTATCGTCCCATCCGTGGACGGAGCACTGCATTCGTAGTCCTCTCCGCAGAACACTCAATTAGGGTCCAGTATTCCCGTTTTAAATTACCACCACTGCCGGGATTCGAATTCGTACCTCGGGATGGAAAGTCAGTACTACCACCACCAATCCAATCCAGCCCCCTTTTATGTCTTCCTCTGCCCTGATCCTGTAAAGAATCCCAGGCGCCTAAAGGCCGCTTTACACGATACAATTTTTTGTAAAATTTCCTGTACAAACGCTTGTATGAGGAAATTGTATCGTGTAAAGCGGCAAATTGTGTGAACGCTTGTGCGAATGTCTGAATGACTCTACGGAAAATAGAACCTGTTCTAATTCCATTCAGACAAACATACAATTTCGTTCAGTGTATACAAGCGTTTGTACAAGAAATTGTACAAAAAATTGTATCGTGTAAAGCGGCCTTAAGAAAAAGGATAGTCATCCTGAACGGATTAATGATTTCATAAACTAAAGGTTTAATGGGGGCGAGCTAAATCCAAAAACACCGGTCTCTTCGTGGTTTCACTGAAACGCAGAAAAATAATGTTGTTGTCATACTTCCAATAACGATAATTGGCTCGGAGGCTAGAGACAATATATGGTCACCCTCTCGTAGTGGATAAGACATTTTCCTCTAACCGTCTAATCTCTATTCATCGAGAACACGGTTGAAGACCACCATTCGGCAAATTGGTCTACAGCAATACTCAGGAGTAGGAGCACTTCTACAATTTTTATGACCTCACGATGCCCCACATTTTTAAGATAATATATGACCACATAACTATTCATTAATAAGAATTATAAACGTCGTCTATGGTGGGGCTCACTTATAAGATGCTATACATTTCCTACCATTGAGTTTACCCTGCCATGAAATCAATGAAGCAGGAATCTCCAGATACCCACCGTGTCTTGCCATGAACAGACGGTCATTCAGAAACAAAGATAAATTTTACAGGCAACAGCCTTCCTCAAGCCTGATTCCCCAAGGGAAAGAGGCATATCGCTGAGAACTCCCGAGCGATTGACCGATAGGACCAATGGAAGCTGCAATAAATCGCCGACAACTCTCCTCATACATGTATCTCCTAGGATGAGAATAACGACTCGAATACTCGCAAATAGGAGACAAGACTTTCTTCTTCTTAGTCTCCAGAACCGCAATCAACATAATTGAGAAGTGCTACACCAGCTGTCGTTACTTTGCAATATAACTGGAAGAAGGTAAAATATATCGGTAATGATACTGACTGTATTTCGAAACATGTCTTAACAGTAACAGCCTTATGTACGACTGTGAAATGGAGATAGTCCACCGAAAAAGAGAATGCGTTTACAACAGAGAACAATTAATGGATTCTGAGACAAGCGAAAAAGCAGTATTTTCTCATCAGCATATTCACGGTATTGCTTTCCTTGAATATATCTAGACTAAATAGGCCGGCTTTTACTCAGGCACGATAAGAAAATACACAATGAATAATTAGTGCTAATTAATTTGACAGCAAAAGTAATGCTAGCTGACAATCAACAATGATTTAATCTCAGGAGATGGTAAATCACATCACAGGAAAACGAATTTCCGACATCACAATTTAAGCTCTCATTGATCTTTTATTCGGAACTAAGTTAAGTACCCACAGTAAAGTCTCCAATAAGAGATTCTGTCAGTGAAAATTAATTCCATTCGGTATCATTAAATCCCTATCCATTGACAGAAATTATATTCCGGGAAGGAACTCAGCACTCAACCTTGCGTCACGACGGACAAGGTTTTTGTGAGACCAAAGAGCACTACGGCGAGAAACAAACAAGTTCCAAAACTCAAAGGCAATTAAGTAACCACACCGCCCTCAAACAACTGCAGAAGCGAGTGGAAGCGGCTGAGTGCTTGCTGCTGGAGCAGAGGCGGGGATGTGTTCAGGTAAAAACGTCCGGCCCGGCTGGCGGTATAATACGAGGTCGGCGAGGGGAGGTCAGAAGGGGAATGGCAGGCTCCGCAGCAATGGGCGGCAGAAGCCATTTGGGGGTCAAAGGAGCAGCGGCGGAAGGTCGCAAGGGAAATGGGAAAAAAAAGAAACAGTAGAACCAGCGCGAGCGAGCAGGTAGGAAAGGTGAGGGAGGGGAGGAGGCGGACTCCTCTCCGCGGAATGGGGAAATAAGGGTTGGAGAGAGATTTGGGATTTTCGCAAGGGAATACAGGATGAGGGCAGTGGGGAGGAAAGTGGGTGTGTTGGTTGAGTCGTAGGCGAATTCGGGAAGGGTGGGAAGGGAGGCTTTTATGTATGGATCAATGGCACTAGGCGAGGGCGGGAGGGGAGGGTGTGGTGTTTAGTTAGGCTCGTGGAATGGCCCCGAAATCGATTTGACATGCAGGAGGAAGAAGTTTTTGGACCTCGGAGGGGCTTTGGTGTGGGGCAGGGATAAAGGGATCGAAGGGGAAGGGTGGACTGTCGGCGAGGACGGGGTAATTGAGGGCGCGGAGGGGAGAATGAGGGGGGCCGGGGGACAAAAGGGGGTCGCTGGGGGAGCAGAGGGGGGTCCGCCCCCGGTCGCCCTGCTAAAGAGGATACATCGTCATCATTCATTGCCTTCTCGCAGTCGTTGCGATGGCAACACGCAACCCCCGCCGCCGCCTCACCCCCTCGAGACCTCGGAGACAGCCCACGACCGACCAACCGCCCCTCCAACCCCCTTTTACCACCACTAATCTTCCCTCAGAGGCCCCTAAATCTTCCCTCCACCTTCTTTCTTCCCCGTTGGCCAAGAGCGATCTTCTCCCGCCGCCGCCCCCGTCTCCGTTGCCGCGTTCATTCAACCCATCAGAGGAAGAGGAGAGGAAGATGATGGGGAGGCGAGAGGAGACGGGTCAGCGGCGGCGGCGGCAAACTCTGCCACCGGATCAATTAGGGGGCGGAGGAGGAGGAGGACTCGGTCGGGAGTCCGAGTGCGTAAGCACGCGAGTGAGTGAGTAGGACATTTCGATGCTAGCTGGCGACGGGACAAAGTTACGTTGCGGGGAGAAAACATTGCTCAACGTCCCTCGGCAGGGGATCGAAAAAGGAGAAAGTCACGATGCGACGGCGGCGACATTCGTCGATCATGAAGCACCATCTCGGTGATGCTCGACAATGACCCAGTGCTTAGGCATTGTCACCGGTGCATGAAAGGTTGAGGCGAGAGAATACGCCGACGAAAATACTTTATTTGGGCCAATTCCTCGCCACTACAAAGGCGATGACTGCGCTATTTATTCACCTGTATTTCCTACCTATCCTACCTAAGAACATACTTATCCTACCTAAGAACCAGGACACTCGTGGACTGAGAGTGCCGACCTTCCAAAATTTTATTCCGCAAGCAGGCCATATCGCTCCACTCACCTCAGTAATTTGAATTGGTTTCAAGTGAATCAATTGCAGAGGCTAAATCTCACCGTCTACCTCGCGTTAAAGCAAAGGCATTTTAATGTTACATTTGGGGGAAGCACCAAAAAAAGGAACTCAAGAACTGTCAAGCCATCGCATTAACGATCTAGCCACCACAGTATGTTTTTTCACACATAATTTACCATAAAGTATTCATGAGCAACGAAACGGTACGAATATACAAAACTACATCAATCAATTAGTAGCGGCATCCCTTGCAGGGATATGAAATATTGCAAAATATGAAAATATTTCGTGCTGACTACGGTCCTTCCCACGGTATTTAATTGGTTCAAATATGTACCACTCTTTTACTCCCTTTCATGAAAATATTATTTAGCTGAGATGAGGCCATGGAACTAACACCAAATAATTTGAGAGTAATCACGTAAATTATTAGTCTCTAAATGAAAACAACCAAAATGAAAGATTGAGAGGTTTAGCAATCGTTGGAATGCCTGCTTGACTAAATTGGGGAATGTATGTGTTAATTTAAGGGAGTTCTTGACACGTAAACATGATTGCCACGCTCCGAGAAAATCTAAGGGGGATGTTTACAACCGAGAATGGTAGTGCACTCATTTCGAGGGGGAATGAAAGAGGGTGGGACGAGAGAGTGAGACTATGAAGGGCAGAAGGAAACCTCAACAACTCTACTCTCCAAATACTCCTCCCCCTCTTTCTCTTCTTCCATGAACGCCTACATCTCTCAGATTGAGTCCGATATAAAGGAAAGGCTGCGTGAAACACACGCAGCGGAGCCCTGTTTACAAGGGCGATACCCAACCAAGAGAAAAAGTGACGGAGAGGAAGGTAAAATGAGAAAAAAAACGAATCACCATGATGAAAGGAATGATCCGCATCCAGAAAGGGGAGTACGCGAAGGACACGCTTCCATGCGCCGACGCACGTACGCACGCACACACGCATTTCAAGCACGCCCACAAGTGAGGAGCGATTGCGGCGAAATGAGAGGAGAAACGAGTTATACCGGATGGCTTAATGCGACGAGGAAGCCGTGTAGTGGGAGAGAGAAAAAAAAATAAATATCCGCGTAACGAAGGATATAGGGCTTCCTTTTTTTTCATCCCTGTTCCATTTGCGCATTCATAGGGTAGAGTGGGGAGAGGGGGACACTCGATCATTAATTAAGTGACGAAGTTGCTTTCGACTCGGTGACGTCGTCGCCTGCGCTGATTTGCAGCGGAAAGTGCGCAACGCGCGCGTCTCGGATGCGCGACGACGAGAGCGACAAACGAGCGGTGCTGCGCGGTGACGAAATGAAAAGTGCGTCTAATAGCACGAAGCCGGTTCGATAATGAGGTCGTGACTTGACGGAAGATTCGCTCGCCCAGAGGGATCAAAACTTCGTTGGAGAGTTCCACTCTAGCAAACCCTGTGTGTGAGAGAGAGAGCGCCTTCTATCAGGCGATCAATGGCCCCGAAATCATGTGGAAAAGAAATTTAAACCTCACAGGCGTGCTCTTATTCACGCCACCAGACAGATTTACGGGTGTTGACACCCACCGGCTTTCGTTCGGGTGACGAGATTAACGTCCCCCTCCATCGCATAAAGCTCTCTTGGAGCAAGAACGGTTGTTCAACACAATGAATGATGGTCCCGGCGTAATTAAGGTTTAATGCATGATCACGAATCACCGAAAACGCTCCCGTGGTTTTTCCGAATAGATTATCACATCGGAGAGTATAATTAGAAAGGGGATGTCACCTAAGAGGGTTAAGTTCACACACTTTCAGGAGCAAAGGACTTCCATGCTATGAAACCACTGTGATCAGAGGTACAGTATAAAAAAATAATAATCCGCTTGATAACATCTATAACCTTGTAACTACTAATACACACTGGTATCACCGCTGACACGAACAATGGGATACTTGAAAACGTTAAATTTTAGAACTGATATGTTAGGAAGGAATAATCTGATATGATAAATATTAGATTTACAATTAATTCAGTGCACACCAACCTGCTTTCAACCACGACACAAGCCGCTCCCTACTATGTCAAAGGCTTCGGCGAAGGATCGACCATGCATGACGCCGAGGCACCAATGCAAAACTCTTGACAGACTGCCCAAAGAGGGCAAAACTTGCACCTTAGATTTGATCCTCCGGCGACGACAGGCCTGCAGGGCTGTATCCAGTGTTATCCACTATCCCATAACGGGAAAAGGGCAGCTGACACAGTCGCACAAGCACTAAAAACGCCGGATAAAGCCCGATCCCTTCGCACTATAGCTTCCCACCGCACCCAAGTCAACAAAAGATGGCGTCGGAAGCTCTCGCGCCAGGCGAGAGGGGGTAGAGGGACCGAGTGAGGAGGGAGGAAGGTAAACTGAAGAGTTAGGGGGTCGGAGGGGGGGAGAAGAGAATACAAGGGGTTGGGGGAGGGCAGGTTTGCCTGCCACTTCCCTACTTCATATGAGTCCCCCCACCTCTGGCACCACCTTGCCACCGACACCGGCACAATCAGCCCTCCTCCGATACTCCCTCCCTCGAGGGAAGAAGCCGAGGTGAGGGGGAGGAGGGGTGGGGATGACACGAGGGTTGCGTGGGATAGGAGGGGCGGATCGAGAGAGAGGAAAGGTCACCGCGGGAGTCAATTCTGAGCCGAAAACACGGCCGACGCAGCCACCACTTCTTCGATCTCTGCCTCTCTATCCGCGGCCCGACGGAAGCAGCCACCCTCCACCTTCCCCTCCTCCTCCCACTCCTCCACCGCCGCGGCAGCCGCCCCTCCCCTCAGACGTTGAAGCACGCGACCCACTCCTTTCCGCCCCCAAGCCTCCCCCGAGGAAGGAAACAGCGCACGCACGTGATAACAGCGTACGCACTACTAAGTGGACGGAAACACGCCAGTTTTTCCGTCTGGCATATGGGTGCGTAGGCGCGGAACACACACGACACCTGGAAGGAAAAGTCTCCAACTCTCGGATACCTTGAGGGTCTTCGAATAACCGAATCTGTCCAACACCGGATGATTCGAATCACGTCATTCCAGCTATGCGGGAACGAATCTAGGGGGAATATTTACGAGCGACCGGGAAACGTCCGCCCGACAAACCAAACGGGAGCACAATGCAAAACCCTCACTCCCCAAGTGAGGGAAGAGTGTGCGTCCTGTCCATTTCATCCTCTCTCCCCCCCCCCGCTCGCTTCCGTCACACACTTGGTTTCCCTCTCCTCCCATCCCTTTCTTCCCTCTCTCCTCCTCCGCATCGCAACTCTCTTCCTGCCCTCCAGGGCGCGATAAAGGCCCCTTTTCCCTCGAGCCTGCGCCCGACGCAGTCTGGCGACTGCCACAGGGGTGGGGAAGTGGAGTCGGGGGTTGGAAGAGGGGGACTTTGAATGGTTGGGGAAGGGAGGGCGGGTGGTATTATGTATGAGCGCGGTAGGGCGTGGGCGGTGTTGGGGTATGGTTTGGAAGCGAGGAGGGTTGCGGAGGGGGCAGCGACGGAGGTCGGGGCGAGTGAGACGGGATGATTGCGCCGGGAGAGTACGTAAGGTGATGCGATTTATCAACTTCTGTCCTCCCCCCCCCCCCCCCCAGCGCCGACCCGCCTCGTGACAGAGCGTCAAGAGGGACTTTCGCAACTGGCATCCCGCGGGGTCATGGTGCTTCGCCGGCGGTTTTTAAAAATTCATCTGCTTACCCTTTCGCTCGCCGTCATCAATCCTCCAAACGTGGAAACGCGGCGACGTGGTCAACAAAGCACCCGACCGTGAGCGATCTCTTCCCACCCGGGGTTCACCACCATCCACCGAGAACCAGGGATGACGAACTCGAGCCAAAACAAATATGAGCCGCACGGCATACTTCCCAACCATCCAAAATCCTTTGCGAGACTTGGGCCGATATTAATCTATGATCACGCAATCACTACAAAGACCTACGTTTTGTTTTACTGGTCGAGCCAACGTGAAATTTAGAAAGAATATAGTCTGTGAAACGCAAGAAGATAATTGAAGGGTATTCTTACAAGGCCAACGCGATCTCGGGAAGTAAAAAAATACAGCGACATATACGGATCGCAGCATTCCAAAAAAAGGGTATTGATTGAAAATATCGATTCGTTACCTGGCTATGACTGTGTCCATTGGTAGCTTTCTTTAAGGAATGCTGAACTACAAAGAAGAATAAGTGGCTGAGTGGAAATAGCTTTTATGTAAGCAATCATTATTCATCAATAGTGCATACCGATTAGTTTGCGAGCCGATCACATCGAATCGCACGGTCTGTACTCAATCGCTGACAGCTCTGTATTTTTGCTGGGGTAAGCAGAACGAATGGGAGGCGTTCCCAGCCATTCTGGTAGGATCATGGAAAATCTCAAGGGTTCCGAGTCCAGTGTATTCGATCAACCAAATTAAGTGGGGAAGTAGCTCCCATGGGCAAGCTGGAGCTGAAGGGATCATCAACACACCCATAAATTACCCCCAAAGTCTGCCAGTTGGAACGAAAGAGGCCGGAATAATTCCACCAAAGGATTAGTGCAGACTGTATGGGAATATGATGGATACGTTTCAATGAATAGAGTGACGATTAATGAGGATAATGACATCCTGAGAAAGGACATTCATTAAAAACTATCGATAAAAATAGCTCTAAGTCTGAAGCTGGCTAAATATTTCGGAAGGAGAGGTTTACTTTGAAAGAGATAGGCTTACGGAGCAATTCACTAACACGCGAAATCGGGAATGAAGCAAAACACATTAGATGGCAAAGCCTTCAATGCCCCCCTCCCTTTCCTCTTACCTTCAAAACCCCCTTAGCGCGAAACAGAGAAAATATAATTTATTTTTCACAGACTTCTTTCCTACGGAAATTGGGCAGTGTTTTGTGAAACTGATAATTTCACAATAAAATATCAATGGCTTGGATGGAGTATGAAGCACGGAGACACACCGATGAATGATTACTTTGTTCCCAACTTCACCTGAGTCATTGAAGGCTGAAGTAACTGAAGGGCAAACGTTTCTCACGGCCAATGGAAATTTATGTGGGGCCATTAATTGCCGGAATCTATTTGAATGAAAGCAAAAAATAATCCATATAAGAGAAGCATTAACATTTTTGAGAATCGAGAAGAAAAGCTTGAAGTTGATCTTTTACCCAGATAGGTATCTGTCGTTGGTCCCATTGAAGAACATGCGCTTCTAGAATAAAATTCAACGCATTTGAACGACGGCGTCACCGAGATTATGGACGAAGGATACCAAAACAAACAACTTCGGACATCGTTGAAGCAGGAGCTTCTGATTCGATAAAATGCCCTAGAAATAATATCCTCTAGTAAAAGACATGATAGAGATATGCTGTCCTAAAATTTAATATGTTAACTTCAGTAAACCAAGTGCTTCGCTGAGAGATTTATGGTGATGTCACAAATCCTATTCTCGAAAGTAAACACTAAGTTCAGGATCACCATGGCGCGGAATATCTTGATTTCCCATTTTCAAAACCTCATGATTCGCCTGCAGATACTACCGCGCTGCGGCACAACAAGCTTACTACGCATAAAATGCAAGCGACGGAATGCGTAATAATCCCGCACATTCAACTCTTGCCCTCCGCACCGGACCCCACCCCTGGGCAGCCATAAAAAGCGGGGGAGAGAAAATATAAGGAACCGATGGTACATAAAAAAAAGAAAAAAATTCAAGGGGTGGGTTGCTAGGAAACAGGTCTTGAGCGGATAGGAAGGGGGATGGGAGGAGGTAGAGGGAGGAGAGAGCGAAGTTGGGATCGGTTGCCATGGAGACGACCCCCTTTCCGCCCCTGGTAGATGCGAGTGGGCGGAGTTTTCCACGCACCAATGGCCAAACCTTATAGGGTGGGGGAAGGGCGGGGTGAGGTCGTGGGCGGGGGATAGGGGTAAGGACTGCGGGCGGGGGGAGTGGCGGAGGAAGAGGGAATGAAATGAAGAGGGTTGCTCTTTAAAGAAAGAGGATGAAACCGAGAAGAATGGAGACGGAGAGTGCAGGGAGCGTCGGGGGTCTGTCTGGGAACTGCCCAGGCTCACCCGCTCTTTCTGGACTCGACTTACGGCAACAACAACACGGCGATGCGGAGAAGGCGTCCTACAGGGGGTGAGGGGTTAAGGGGATGGGATCGGGGTGGGTGGAGTGGGAGGGAGACGAGATGGTTGAGAATGGGAGGTGGAAAGAATTAAAGGGAAGGAAGAAATTTTCTTTAGTCCACCCAGAGAGGGTAAGGAGAGCTAACAGGACGGCATCGCTGGACAGAAACGGAAAGTGGTGTCTGTAGGCCCCCGGAGAATCCTATGCACTACTCAGGCGGGCGGAGTTTTGGGCTCACTAAGTTGACTCCGCTGCTCAGCTCGACTCATAACATTAACTCCGAAATTGGCGTCGTATTTTCTTCCCGAGGAGCTTCAGGCAGAGTTTGGCATCCGGCGTTCGCAAACTATGGCAGATAGTTACAATAGAGTAGACTTAGTAAATATATCCGTTTATTTAGTTAACACAGGAAAGATAATTAAGGAAACGTTCATTAAAATTAAATTATTATCCTACGGCCACAGGAACCAGGTCGATAACACACCGGTAGTAGCATATAATAGATACTCAAAGGTCGTGGGTTAGAAATTTAATCTGGGCATCGACGTGGTGGGTTTCTTCTGGATTAAAAATCTGCAGTATAAATTATGTAGCTGAAGCACTTAGAATATAATTCTACACTGATTTCACCCCATCGACCACGGAGAATACCTATAGGAAGGATACGACGAGGAATATCACCAAAAGCGTGATGTCGTCCTCACTTGATAAATATATGACAAACAACGAATGCTTAGGATGGGTTAAATTCAGATAATAAGCCTTAGAATAACTGAGGATACAATTCACACATTTATTCGACTTTCTATAGAATTTATAAAAAATTGAATCCACAATGACGAATCGGGCCCTACACTATCGAAATAAATAATTATGAGTTTCCCAGAATCCAATAAGATTTAAAAGTTTCAGAGTTGGTGACATTGAACAAGGGGAATCATTTAATAGAGTCCGAGAAAAGAAAAGTTATAGTAGGTATGAATTAAAAAACATCGTAGGAAAGGTATCAGTGAGGCACGGGAATTTATAATCAGATACGAATTTGTGAAGTTTTCTTGGAAATCGTGCAACACATTCAATTTCCTCGTCGTAGTGAAAAAGGAAGGCATGCGTTTAAAAGTGTGATACATCACATCTAATGGTTGGAAAGCAGCGATGAACGGGGCACACAAAAACAAAATAAAACACCGAAGAAATGCGGAATGATGTAAAACTTAAAACTAAGCACGAGCGAACTCGATGACGTTGACCTCCAAAAAAGCATAATATTTACACACTGATTTCATTCCGTGAAATATAGAGCAATAAAAGCAGAGATGAATAATTCAAGCGCTATGGACAGAGCCGGAGGGTTTAAGGGGAAGAGGAGTCGGGGTGGGAAAGGGGAGAGGGTGCGGGGTGGGAGAAAGAGGATTGAGAGTGAGAGGAGGGCGGAATTGTTGTCTGCCTGCTCCCGAATAAATTCTGAGAATTGATAATAAGAGGCGGTAGACGTGGGAGTTGAAAGGGAGAGAGCGAGAATGATTAGGGGCCGGGGGGGGAATTATGGGACGAGCGAGCTTCGGGAGCAGGAGGGAGGGAGCGATGTAACTGCCTTTATTTCATTTGGGCTGAAGCGAGTCCTACATTCAGATCGCCCTTCGGATATAAAAGAATTGGAGGGACAAAGGAGTTGGAAGAAATGATTGAGGGGCACAAATATTGCAAACTGTGGAAGGGTAAGACAAAATCGCGAGGGAGGAGGTGTTGTTGCCTCTGTGCAGAAGCTCTCGAACAGAAGCAAAGGCGAACGCCCTTATTATTTCCGCCCCTCCCAGTCCCTTCCGGCCCTCATTAGCCCCGAGTCGCCCACGCTCGACGGATAGCGCGGAGGCCTTTGCCAGGATCCGCCGCGATGCGTCGTGCGTGGGCGGGAGGGCAGTGAAACTGTCGGTCTTGGATAACGATTGCCTCGCGAGAGACAAGAACGGACGACAGTGCATTAAAGAAGGATAAGGAGAGAAAATCCGGCAAGCCCTTCCGTTTGCGAGGGGCGAGCTGTGCGGAGACGAGTCTCTCACGCGTCCGTTCGAAAATTTCCGTCCCACTGGAGCTCAGGCGGATCACAATCGCACGGGCACGCTTCGAGACGGAACGACTAGCGTGAGAGTTCGCGAGATACTGAGAGCCACGCCCTGCGTCTTGGAGCGAGAAAGAGATTTCTCGAGGGCAGCTAATGGAGTGTGCACTGTGACGCAGTCATCAAATCCACGCGCTGCTAAGCTGATTGGAAAGAGATACAAGAGAAAAGTTAGAGGAAGTGATTTCTTAGTTCTGTTCGAAATAGTTCTGGTTTTCAAACGGTAAAACTATTCAAACAATTAATTAAGCTCTAGCTGGTTTCAATTAAAAGGAAATAAAGAAAGCATGACATTAGATGGAGTATACATTCGAAGGCAACTAAAAGATTTTATGTTAAACATGACGCCTGTCACGCCCAATTAAGTTTATCTTGGTTCGTTAACAACGCCAACTAACGACGGTTTGGAACATGCCTGACCTAGAGACAAACAACAGTTAATTACGTTACTAATAGTCTGTATTAAGGTACATTATTCTGCCGCAATAAAGGGCATCAGACACTTTCCTTCTATTGTCAAAGATTGAAAACTAGGCAATAAAAAAGTTTTTAACGTAGAATGGTAGCAAAAACAGTCCTGTAGCCTAGCCTTTTGAGCTATTGAGGTCACAGTTACAATAAGAAATTGAAGTATTTTCAATTTTAAAACCCGGAAGGAGCTATATATTGCCTGAATTGCATGATGTCACCCTAATTATACCTTGAGAAAATGCATCGATTCCGCAGTATCATGCTCTTGACCTGCTGTTTATTCACCACCTCTGCCACGATATGCCGCGTCAATGGGCGTACCTCAAGCAGACAACATCAAGTCATTTGCATACAATACTTTATTCCGAGTTACAAATTCGGCCACGTTCGCCTCAAGGAATAATCTTCTTCGTGGCCTGTAGTGAGAACGGGGAATCTCCACAGTGGTATTCCTTTCTCTTCCACAAAAAACGAGAGGAATTCTACAATACAATTACCCCTCACGGGAAGAAAGAAAATTCCCACGGTATCCACAACCACGAGTATTCACACAAGTACATTAGCGCGCTGAAATCATCTACATTCAACGAACAGGCACTCACCTCGGGAGTTTAGGTGAACACTTCTCTGTCCTTAATCGCGAGGCCTTGGGGCCGTGGTTTACCGAAATATAAAACAAATGCCATCTCTCCTAAGAGAATAAGGAAGGGATTTCAAACTAGGTTAAATTTCATAATTACTAGTGAGAGAATATCTTATAATTTACCTGAATGGGAATGCCGATTTTGCAATTTTCCTTTTTTTCTGGCTAATACTTAGTAATATTCCATGGAAATGCCATGGTCATAAAATATATTTCAATTATTACCTCATCTCCAACTTTTTGGGGTGTGGAGAACCAGAGGTAAACGGCAACTTTCAAATAGCCTTAAACTGTAATGAATTCCTCTGAATTTCAATGGACTAAATAAACTTCTACTTAAGCCACGCCAAAATAATCATAAGCAGCTGCTATGACAGGAGAATTAATAGACTACCGCACGACCTTGAGTAAGAATCCCCATCATGAAAATCGTGAATACACGAATCAGGAAGGGCACGACTCGGGAGAGGTGGCATTTTTTTTACTCCAACGTTTGAATTTTAACGTTGCCAGGAAAGCATGAGCCTGCACGGCCGCCTGTAGTCATTCCCTTCGGCTCTGCGCATAGAAGCGGCGGCGACGTAAACGAATGCTTTTTCGCATTCCCCGGGAGATTTTCCTCGAATCCAAGGTCGGGCGCGTTGAGGTAATGGCTGTGCAGAGATCGAAGTGCGGCAGAGATGGCAATGGGAACATGGGGGGGCGGTGGGGGGGAATAGGTCCGTTTACAGGAGGAGGGGGCGGGTGAAATAGGGTTTTAGCATTTCAGGGAGGTAGGCTGGCTCGCGTGATCTGAGCAATGCAGGCTAAAAATACAATAGGATCTTAAGAAGAGAGAAAATAAAGGTCGTAGATGGTGACGAAATAAGGGGCATTTCGCATTCGAGTGGTAATATTTCTCACGGCAGATGAAATGGCAGTGCACCCACACAAGGCCGGTAGGAAAGTAAATGCTCTTTGTCATATCCCATCGTTTGGTTTCACATCTGGCTCATGGCTTTCAGTAGGGCGAGTGAATGAGCAGTGGTTCTGAACTAATGCCTGACATTATTCCATTCATATGCATAGAAATGACATTGTAAGAAACAAGCCAAAAATCCTTCTTTTGAAATAAAAACTTTCATTGCCTATATGGAGTAATTGGTAGCTGGATGCTAAAATTACTTGGGCGATTATCGATGGCAATTTCATTTCATTACATCATTAGTTGTGATCGACATGGCATTCTGATCATCAGAATCCACCGAATAATAATCGGCCAGACCAGTCACACGAGGAAAAGAAATAAAAATGATCAAAAAATAGGGTTCCAAACATAGGGCTTCGCTAACTTTCTAACCCAGAGAAACTACCTTTAGATACCCATAAAATGGATATCGCTCACTCGATCACTTATCGTTCACTGCTTACAAGTCACACAAACGCAGTGATGGTTTAATCAAGATATTAGGATTAAAATTTATAGATACCGTACGGCATTTATCTCTACATCAAATGGAGGCTCGGATCTGTTGTGGATCGAACTTTAAATTTACGCAGTGATTCAGACATTCCAGCTTCACAAATACCGCTGCCTAAATAACGATTTCTAAATTTCAATTTCTTCATAAAGAAATACCCACAACCATAACAAATGAAGATTAATATCCACAAAGCCGTAACCATAAGGGTGCAAAGGAATAAAAAAGGGGGAAGAGGGGGGAGGAAGGAGTATATACAAAGTAAGGGAGCTCTCAATCACACGTACAAAATCAAGTATACGGAGAAACTTAAGTGGCAGAAAATGACACATTCGCACACTCATCACATGTTACAAACAACCGTCACACTCAAAATTAAGGGAATCAAGGTAAAAATAAAACGAACAGTGACTCACACAATCACTCACTCACTCAGGCTTGTATACAAAATACAGTCACCTTCGTGAGTTAAATCACACACACATAAGCAGGGTTTACGAGGATTTCCCCAAAGCCAGTGACCCGTCATACACGCAAGAAAAATAATAAAAGTGGGGGATAGTAAATAACTAAAGTAAATAAATAAATTTGATAATAAATTTCAAGCAATCATTCACGTGAGTTTGCATACGATACACATTCACCCTCAAGATTCTCATTCACACGCACACATACATGCAGGGTTTTCCTCAATCATGCACTCGGGTTAGTACATTCACGAAGTACAGTCACCCTGGTGAATCACATTCACACACACAATCAGGGTTTACGAGGAATCTTCTTCGCCAGTGATCCGTCACACACACAGGGAAAGGAGTAAGGATGGGGAAAGGATGCCCAACGTCAAAAACTGACACCGAATGTACCCACAAGCATGGTAAAAAGAGTAAATTAATAACTTTATTACCCCACCTGAACCGAAAAAAATTAACGATAACCACCATTCATTAAACATTCACGCAAAACGTCTTATCTGCGAAGGGGAGAACCTCCTCAACTTTTTGATTTATTTTGATTATTATTTGATTATTATTATTATTAATTTGATTTACTTATCGGTCAAATAAACCACAATATTAAATTTCCACGCTTCTCAACAATGAGTTATGGTATTGGTTTTGACTCATTGCGTAACTTAATATGTCATTCACCATGATAATAATCGGTGTGACTAACTATTCTCATACCTCTTGAAAATTCTATAATATAATCTCGGAGCGATCTGGTCGTAAATAATATGATACCACATGCCCGAAGTGATGCGTTGGTCATGAAAACACAAAAGTACACAGGAAGGGTAGAATAGGAAAGGCGTTCTGGGACAAACGAGCGCAGCGAAAGGAGAGTAGGGGGGAGAAAGCAATGCAAGTCGTGAGGTAAGATTCTATTGCGCATGGCATACATGCCGTTATGAATCATAATCAATACATCACTCCTAAGATTGGTTAACCGCTCTCTCCATTCTTCTCTATTCCATGACAGCTCTTCTACTTCTCGGTAATTCTTCTTTCCAATATTCGTTTTTGTTTGTCCTAGGTATTTGTCCTTATGACTAATACCATCAAACTAAATGGAATGGAATAAGACATGTTCTAACCTAGCCTCAATCAAAACAAATATCATCGCGTAAACTTGAATCGCATTGATATATAATCTGGGCAGCTTTACATCGAAATGATTTGCCGTCATGATAAATGGCCCGGTACATGTTTACTAAAGAAACAAAAGTTTCCAATACAAACAAAAAGCTAAAGCAAATGCTTACGCACAATAAAGCTGACCGGTGTAACTAATGCTTTGCTGGTGCTCGTCAAGATAGAATTGCTCTCTACATCGAATTGCTAACCGTAGAGGACCTCCGGAAATATTTCCTTGGCGGTACAAATTTACGAATCAACCACCAAGATTGTATAAATCATTAGGTCGAAAAAAGAAAATTACCCGGTTTAACCAAAAGGGGTAGAAAAAAAGAATTTCAAGAATTGGGTACACTAAAATCATACCCAAAAATAAAAATTGAGTACATGATTTCTCAGATAGAGCATCTGGTCGATGAACTGAAGTAGTGCTTGGCCGCTTTTGATCTTAATATTAAGGTAGCTTTCTCCGAATTACCTGGACCTTACTCAAGTGTGACGCAGGTAACACAACAGACAATATTATCTCAGGGTGTCTTTGCAGGAAAAAATACCAAGGAAACGTTTCTCCCACTCAAACTCTTTATCTTCTTCTTCCTCATTCCTATCCATTCTCCATAAACTATATCACAAGAAAACTGTTGATGATGTTCCAGACGGAGTGGCAAGCTTGTAGTAAGCTTTCTTTGCAGCTAAGGATTTTCTCCGTAAAATGGACATAGTTACATTTGCATTCTCACCCTCGTGAATAAATCTATACAGTAATTCTAAGGGAATGTTCCTTCCCATTTCCCAACTTTGGAGGTCAAAACAATTTGTATTTCTTCTAAATTACCAGAATGATGAGCTATCTTCTAAAAAAATGGATTGCAGTAACGAAAGGTGGAGTATTTATTTGCCATGCACTATACTATTCTCATAATTTGGCCCTTGAGCCCATCACAATGATTCTATATAGCGAATAGCGTAGCATGATGGGCGAGTGTTTAAGCCAGTATAGTAACCAAAGTACATACATATCAGCGGGTAACTCCGTTAAGGTTTTGGGCGAACAGTTCAAAATCCTGAATTTGATCGATATGATATACGCTAGAAGCAGGAATCAGTAAAAGTTTCACTTAACAATTATAAAAATGATTAATTCATAACTGTATATTTCCTTAGACTAAAACATTTCTAGATAATAAAACGCTGCATATGTTCACTTGGTAAAAACAGGATAAACATGCTAAAAAATTCCTCAATTGTTTATTAAAAATCGAAAGTCATTCTATAGCCCTTCTCAGGCGACGTGTGAAGAGAATTCCATTGACATGAAAATAAAATCGGAACGATCATTCATACACACTATGACCATTGTGACGCGAAGGACAACACAATGTCTTTGCTCGTAATGGTGATGAATTTATGAAAACAGCTACCATAAGTAGAAGTAGAAAAAGCGTTAAGGATACGGAGCAGTCGGGAAGGACGCACTGGGATACGAAGCCGTGAGATTTCCACGCTCCCTCCCCACCGTTGTCCCTGCGGATAGGAATGGGAAGGGTGGGGGAGGGTGGAGAGGGGGGCGTGGTGAGTGGGAAGGGGTGACGGGGGAGCGGGGGAGGTCGAAGGAGGCGGGAGAATGCGGCACTCACGTCGAGTCCGCTCCTGGGAGCACACGCACACATACACCCAGACACGAGCGCGCACCCTGAAACTCCCAGGGTATGAGCCGGATGCCCCGAAATCTTTAAAGAGGGAGCGTCCAATTCCAACACCCCTCTTACGCTCTCGGGGGCGAAGGAATGCTTTAAGTCACGGCGACAGAATGCCTCCACAACAAAACATCTGAATTTTAGCTTTTTCTCCGCTTGTCATTCCCGGCCGTTATTAGCATTCAAAACCTTTTCACGTCCTTTATCCAGTTAATGACGGCATGGAGGCCCAGTGGATAGAAATAGGTTCAAATCCGGGATGGGCCGTCAGGCATGTCATTGGGATCTCTTTATATGTCTCGACAGCAAGTTCTCCCAAGGTGTCCTTAGTCACTAGCATTAAATTTCTGCAGAGACCCACAGAGCAATCAACAATCCACTGGCCAAATGGAATATATTTATTGGAAAGCTAAGGATTTATTTCACTCTTACGGATTCACCAGCATTAGTTCTTGGAGAAATTTTTATTTTACAAGAGGACAAAATTTTGTGGACGAAAAGTTACAAATTGAACACAATCCACTTCCATACAATTCACCGAAGAGGATAAAAAATGGAAGAAGAGTTCTCGGGTTTCCAACCGGGTTCAAGTGTTTTTAGGCACCAACGTTTCGGGAATGCGCACTGCGCGAATTCAAGGGAATTATGACCGGAAATTTTAACTTAAATTTTCCACTAGGACTCAACAGAACTGCATACATTTATCCTGTTTTCTTGAATTCAACTTTATGACCTTCTTCGTTCCCTTCACACCCCTCGAGAAAAAGGATGGATACAACGTCAGCGGTTAGTTAGGTACATACCATCGTTATACAATCCTACTGCTGAGTAGGGAAATTACGTTCGACGATTTTTTAACACCACTAAAGGTCAAGAAAATATTAATCGGACGATACAGAGCTGACGATGAATATCCACAAAAATGTTTTCTGTTTCGGCGTGGTGAGTATTGTTCACTGTTGAGCTTCTATTTGGTGAGTTCCCTTCACTAACGTGGCCGGCCTTCAAGTGGAACATTTACCATATTTCCTAGATATCTCAATGTAATACTGTAGTTTCCCCAGTCTTTCTTATTGTTCGTCTATTTTCCCACTAACAAAGCCACAATTCAAGGAGGAACATAATTGCCAAAAACAGCTCACAATAGAACCGGGAGTTGAACCAACAGACTTTGTATATTTCTGTTTACAATGATATTATCCGTAAAGACTTCGCTCACTCTTCTTTCATACGCGTATGCCTAATTGCCACTTGAGTGATACATGGTGTGCGGTGAATAAAATTTTCTACCATATCCTATTCCTATAACCTCAAAATCCATTTTTCAATGCTAGAAATTTAAAATCACTTTTTGATAAGCTTGAATTCGTTATCTCACGTAGGCATGTATGCATGTAGAAATCTATAACGTGAGGTCTACAAGTGGAAATGACGTCGGATAAATTTGGATGCATAAAATTCCCGTTTGCCAAAATGTCTTTTTCATCCGCAGTTTTCCGGAGAGAACACATAGTGATCAAAACATTACAAAACGAATCAGAGGTCTGCTAGAATAAAAAAATACAGAATACTCGACGATGGTGTATTGCTCTCTTACCGCTGTAAGGGGGCTCTGGTGGAGAGGAAAGAGATGACGCCCTGATCCCAGCACACATGCATTCTCACTGATGGATTTTGAATCATTTCGCCCGAACTTTGCAGCCGAGTGTGACAAATCCTCCAATTTACAGTTTCTGTCACAGACTGTCGGTCATTCTGCTTACATCAAACCGATGATCCATTTGTGAACTAAAGCCTAAGATCCAAACAAACGGAAAAAAGTGCCATGATAACACCTCAGGGCCAGGATATAAATTACAGCGGTACGAGCAAGTCTACTCAGCGGAATGAGTCCACGCACTTAATGCGAAAAAATACCTACCAAGGTTACCAGGTCGATAACGACCAAAGGTCACGGGTTCGAATCTCGCCCAGGACATGCATGTTGTGTTTGTTCTAGGATTAAAATCATAGGTTATACGGTGCGATATAACCTCAACCCTTGCAAAACCTAATTACTACTACAACGGAAAAATGAATGTCAACGACAATCACAAGAGAAAGATTTTTGCGTAAGCTTGCTGAATTTCAATAACATGCATTGACGCAAGCTGAGACGACCTGGAAGTATTTTATATTTCTTTCGGAGAATTGAGTCTACAATCGAGTTCCGAGAGCGGAATGCCTCGTGATTGATCGTCAGGACCACGAAAATAGGTCCAATACAAAGGCACCGGGGAGGAATTAAGAAAGAGAGAGAGAGATGAGTTGTCAGCGTCGAAACCGCGCAGAAGTGCGGAGCAAGGTTGAGAACCACTAACCCAGAAGGCTTTTGCGAAGGGATGACAACCGCACGAGGGTGAGGCGGACTCCACTTGAGGGGCATCTCGGGCCGGAGGAAAAGAGGGTGGGAGAGAAGAGGAGAGTGGGTAGGGAGTGACGGCGATGGCGGGGTGGGGTGGGGGGAAGAGGAGGAGGAGGAGGGGGATGAGAGTGCATTCTGTCGGTGCTGCGCCGGATTGACGACAATTGCAGTCACAGTTGCCAACTGTGGACTGAGAGGCGTCCCCGTCGTGGGTGTTCCCCCGCACTTGGAACGCGCGCGCGGTGGAGCTTTTCCTCGATTTCACAAACCAAATGAGAAGCCGTACACGCCAACATATCACTGTGTGAGCCGCAAGACGGGGTGGGCGAGCCCGAGCACGCAACGACAACAAGCTTTAGCAGGGAAGGTTTAAAAAGTAAGCATCGGCAATATTTGGAGATGAGAGCTTAACGGCAGGAAATATATGCAAACCGTATTCCGAGAGCGCAAACGAGGAAAAAAAACTGGATAGGATTGACACTGAATGATCAGAAACAAAAAATAGTAATTTCGTAAAAGAAGAGAGGAAAGACACCATTTCCATTCAACCATTCTATTGATAAGAGGAAAGGGACGAACTAACCATTTTGATTTACGAATCCAAAGTTAAATGGGGTATCATTCTAATTTTGGTTCCTCTTTCCGGAGTAATCACCCCTGAGATATTTCCGTAAAAGAATGACATTGAGGCCAGTTGAGAATCATCTATCACAGGACTGAAGGTGCTATTTGTAATAAATGTAGATGTTGAAAACAACAGCAAGTCGCAGTATACTTCTTGGACTTCCATAAGGCCTTTTCAAAACTAGAAAATTTTTCACCTTCTAATTTATTCTGCTCCAGGTATTCAGCCCTTCATGCTGCCCAAAATGCCGGCTCCTATTTCATTCACACTTATTTCCTTAATTCAATTCAATTAAGAATAATTCAAGGTAATTATGTCACCATTACCGTACAGCATTGAAAAGAAGTAAATCGCTACGAATAAAAACGAGGAATAATGTAGAATTCTCGAACACTGCTTCCGTGTCAAAGCACAATGCGAGCGAGTGGGGTGCAGGTCGGAAAATTGTTTTTTTTCTTCGTTCTTCACTCCCAGTCCTAAATAAAGTATACCACCGCGGCAACCGCGTTAATTAGCTTTGCCCTCCCTATTCCTCGAGGAGGGGCCTTGCGTCATCCTGACTGGCCCCGTTCCACACGGCGCTAAATATGAAACCGCGCGAACGGCAAATTCAGGGACACAACCAAGTGACAGCTCTATTGACCAAAACTACGGAATAGTCCCGCAAGGGATGGCAGCTGTGACAGTTGCAGTTCCGAAGCCGTAGGAGATGGACAGGTTGAGGAGGAACGGGAGGAAGCGGAGGGAGGAGGACGTATCTCACTAAGGGAAAAGTCACAGGGGTGGACTGATGAGGATGGAGTGTTGAGGGGAGGAGGAGATGGAAAGGGGAAGGAATCCGTTCGGCTCGTGTGCCGGCGACACTCTCGCGTCACGGGTTGCGGAGGCGATGAAAAGGTCGCGGCCGGGAAGTGAGGAGGCGACTCGGCACGTCATGAGGATGAGGCCACGATATTGAAAGTTGAGCGTCGGCGTAAGATGGAAACGTCGACGGCACTTGGACAAGTCGATCACCTAGACGACGTTCGAGTCGAGTTGCCGAAGGATATCAGAAGTGGGATGTCGGCAGATACGTCGAAGGATGTGGAAGATGTTGGATGCCATTGGATGACAAAGAAGTACAGACAGATATCTGTGCGGACAGATAGCGCCGCCAGGAATGCAAGGACTACAAGGAGAAGTCAAGAAGAAACCGAAGTGGGAGAAGAAAAAGGTGTGGCGGGGACGACATTGATAACGCGGATAGCACGGTATTTAATTAAAAACTTCAAATAATATCAACTTCTGAAATCGTCATTCCGTTAATCGTTTTACACGGCAAAAATGTAATAATAATCATGTAATTCTCAGTTTTATGCTCGATATTTTACCAGCGAAAACATACATGTGGTCGGACATCAGATGTCAACTCATGCGAGACTTTATCGTGCTATTTTGTTTAGAGAAGATAGCAAGAGAGAGGCAAAGATAGATGCATCTACATCTACCTAATATCCTCCGAGCCACCGCGAGGGTGCGTGGCAGAGGGGAGTGATATAGCGGTTTGGCGATAACCAGTGCAAAGCGCAAATAGAAAATTAAGCTCAATCAGCATGAGATCACAAACTCACGAGCATTCAAGTTCCAAACAATTAACACCTCCCACAACCACTAATGGATTGTGACACTATTCCAGTGACGATGAACCTTTGGAACTCGTGTTACCATTAGCACGAGATGTGTACCCCACACGATACGCTACCATCGAAAGTATGTCAATCAAATACGCTAATTTAAAAAAAATGTAAATATGATTCCATTATTTACGATAATGGGCAAATAAACAAACAAAAGAACAATCAATGATGTTTATAACGAATTATAAAAATCTTAAAGTTAAGGGGGAGATAGGAAAATCCAGGACTCTTAAGGACCACTGACCTACAATGTAGAATCTTCATAGACCATAGCACTTTTAAAGCATAACCGGAATAAAATAATTTCGCAAGGAAAGAAGGAGGAAAACGTGAGGAAACCTTCCCTGGAATGTCATCAGCAACACCCAAGTGTTCACTTCACAGTTATCGTATCACTTACAAATTGCAAAATACGCATTGTTGCGTAAAAAAATTGAATTTGATACTCCTAAATAACGTGAACGACATGGTGCAAATGAATGAGTCTCTTGTTTTTCTGCTCAATATAACGCACACAGCCCTATAAGAGATGTCACGGATCACACCAAGCCACGAGAGATAAGGCATTAGAGGCTGCGCGAAGTCGGAAAAATGAATTCACGGGATTCTGTTGGCCCACTTTAACGATTCGCTCGAACCTTCTGTTAACTGGAATTTAAAAACGCAAGTCTCTCCGTGTGAGTGTACACCACGTCTACACACATCATTCAGCCATAGTTAATTAATCCACATCCACAGGTTGTTTTTCGAGAAGACCAATGGTTTCATGGAGCAAACATCGGCAGTACAGCGGCAGATAATCAATGCCACCGCTTACCACCACTGACCCTAATTACCATCGATTTAAAAACATAGGCCAAGGCTTGGCTAGGGAGAGACACGCGCACAACGCCTATCAACGGTGAGTGAAAAGAATACCTTTACGTTAAAAACCGGACCGATTCGAGTAAAGCAATACGTAGAAGTAAAATACAGGGGAGTCAGTTACTTTAAAATTTCTGTTAATCAAGATTTTGATCGCTAAGACCCCCTGAGAATATATTTTTTCCCTCTAAAATCGTGAAATTAAACCTGTTCATTCCCAAGCCTTCCATGAAAAAAATCAAATAGTTCTGAGATCTCAGGGGAACAGGAAAATTTCTGTAATTCTTCCATTGATCAAGTGGAACACAACGTGTACAAAATTTCGAAAATTATCAGTGCACAATGACAAATACAGATTGGAAAGCTGTAGTTCGCATAAAGATAAAGATGAACTCTTTGTAAGAATCCTTAGGATAGTACTGTGCATTATTCTAATCTTAAGGATACGATAGCAATACCTACTTCACAAGACTTAACGATAATACGAATAGATTCTTCGACACTATAAGATACCACTAAAACAGGCATACCGAACGTTAAGTACGTCTACATCTACGTAATACACTGCGAGCCACCGCGAGGGTGAGTGGCAGGGGTTGTACGTGAGTCAATGCTGGACAGAACTTTACTTAAACGTTTAAAAACTCAATAGTCATACTCATTTCCTCTATGGAAAGAAGTTTTGGGATATGAGGAAATAATGTAAATTAAAACACTATTTCCCAACTGAGAAAACTGAAGTTGTAAAAGAACACACAAGCTTACAAAGGTTTAAATAAAAAATTAAAATCCCAAACTATTATTGCAGCAAAAAATTCAAGCTCCATTTCCAAGTCACTGAAAGTCATTTCATGTTCGGTTATTATGAAGTAATTCCACAAAGTATCAATTTTATCCATTTCCAAAGATAACTCAGGATTCACATAGGTTTGAAAAAAGGAATATTTCCAACAAATCACTAAATAATGAAGCACTCTAAGGTAGGTAGTTTGGAAATTAAACGAGAATATTCTAATTGTATGCCCAAGGATATACGAGGGTAGATGGATAGCATATGAAACTTATTCCCAACTAGAACCCGACAGGTACTACATGAAACTTATTCATCGGATCTAAGACATGTTATTGAAACTTTGATATCGGGTTTGATGGAAATATATGGGGGTAGAGCAGCTTCAAGTTGAAAATTAATGGCTTTACTCCGGCTCTAACAAAACGAATTGGAAACTCCTAACATTTTATGGCATGAAGTCCATTTTATGCGTAAAGAATACGTAAAACACTTCCCTAAAACATTACTTATTGATTGCAAAGATTCCCTAAGCCAAAATAGCTGTCTACATTTTAATGCTGCTACAAATAAAAGTAGCGCCAAATTTCAATCGATTCGGAGAGTACAATGGTGACAGAAGTGCTAAGACATCGCAACATCGCAAGACAGACATCGCAATGCTAAGCGATGCGATATTATACTACCGAATATTAATTTTTAGAATTTAGCCTAACATTTTTCGAGGAACATCTGGTTAATGCATGTTTATCATGGAACTCTGTAGACTTACAAGAAATCGTAATACGGGAAGCCGTCGAAAAAGACACGACTGGCGACACCGACTACACACTCAACACGGCTAAATAGGAATTAGTGCATTCCGTAAACGAGACAACTGTTCAAATTTCCGAAAGATGTGGAGCACATAAAACATTTTCCCGCCCTTCGACGCCCTTGGGACAAGCGAAATCCTCGCGATAAACCAAGCGCGACTAAATCACAACAGACGGGAAAGAAAGAGAGACTCCGCCTGTGCCGTGATCAAGGGTGGCGGGGATATTTTTCTAACGCCCGAGAACAATTAACTGCTCTCTGGGGAGTGGGTGGGAGAACTAGCTGAAAAATGAGTCATCCACTCAACCCGTGAAGCACACCGAGAACGCGGCCGGGACTTTGCAAGGAGGTAAGTTGGGAGTTAAGAGGGGCATCGTGGGAAAATTTCCCAAAGGATAAGAGTGGGGGCGAGGGAGAGCTTTCGTTTCGCTTCGTCATACACGACTGACAATGAGTCAGGCAACACGTCTCCTATCAGAAACGGATTCGTGCGGAAGTATAAAAAAAGAAACTTTCAAAATTGGCCTCAGCTGCCGGGAAAATGGTATCTCCTTTTTTTTCCTTCCAACTTGATCGATGAGCGGGGAAAGGGAGGAAAAAAACTGAGAAATAAAACCGGAGAGATGGAGAGACTGAGAGAAAGAGGAGGGGGGCAGAGAGAGAGAGAGAGACGGAGACAACATATCATCAGCTTCACTTCTTCGCGAGCGGTTTCCTCATTTTTTCCCCCTGCCCGCAGGCTTGACTCCAACAGGCTGCGCGGACGGATCAACACGCTTATTTCATATTCCACGCGAATCGCGGAGGTGACGAAGGGGTTTTGGCGGGGATGTGGCTGGGTCCCCTGACTCCATCCCTCCGCCGCGCCGCCTCCCACCCGGGACACCCGCGCGTCACGCAACGAGGTCAAGACGTAATTCCTATGCCATCGATTGAAAACGTCGCTCGCATTCCGCCCCGGGAGCAATTAACATAGCGCTAATCGATGCGATACCAATGGATGGAGTGGGGATGAATTGAGAATGGCGAGGGAGATGGAGGGTGAGGGAGGGGCGGCAGGGTTAGGGTAATTATTTTTACTCGGGAAAACTGACGAGTCCTGCAACTGTGCTTTGGCACTCGTCGCTTAGTCGCGCGAAAGGGGTCTACCGCGTCGAGTGACCACGTGATTTCCTCAATCAGCACAAATCAAATAATTGTGATTCACTCAGCTGCGAAGGCAGGGCTAGAGGTGGTGTATCAGAAAAGGGGGGGAAATAAGAATATATCGCTCCGCCATTTTCGCGTAGTAAGTTGGCAACATGCACTGTACCGCTATTTCATTGGCATCAACTAAGAACCCTGCAACCACACCGAAGGCGTTTGGCAGGGGGATGTGATTTGTGAGATCACATAAAACGGTCGGCAAGCCCAGACAGCAAACCATTGGCACGGGAGCGGAAGGTTGGCAAATTCGATTTCTCCGATTGGCCGATTCGATTCCATGAGAGTTTTTGAAAAGCTCCTTTGACAAAATATTTCCCTGGTCATATCAGCATATTTCCCATCTCTCTTACAACATAAATCATTAATTAATTAATATCGAAGGTGAGTTTCTTCTGGTAAAATTTTGACGACCAAAATTTTACCAATAATCACACTTGAAAAATATGTATATGGGAAGATAACAATAATTTTATACCAGTAGTGTCCTCTCATAATAGAAGGGAGAAATCTAGTTCTCGTACAATGCAGGGACACATAAAGAGTGTGGATTGGAAAGTAAAACTTTCCTTGGCTCTAGAAATGCCAGAATCCATAGGGCATCATTATAAAAATGAAAACAATGTGTTCTGTCATGATGTGGCATGTATCTCGAGATTTCAAAGTAGTATCTCGAGTTTAAAAATTCATGAACTATGAATCATTTGCGAATATTATGTCCTACTCCTGAATGTAAAGCTTCTTAGAAACAAAATATCAAGGAATCGGGTAGGTATGTAACTATATTTAACTAATTGTTAGTGTACAGCTCAATTTGGAAATAAAGATTCCATGGCCTAGAAGACTAAACACTAAAAAAACTCTGTTTAGTCTGAGACTTGATAACATTTCCATTTGCAGTGACATTTTGACAGCACTCTAGCCTAAGCCTAAGGGACAATAGTTCTTCTTAATACGTTGCTATAATTCGTTCTACAATTAAATATTTAAGCAATATTACCAGACATCGAAGGAATTGGTCGAAAAGATATTCAAAAGAAATCAACATCTATATCTACATAATAGCCTGTAAGCCACCATAAAGGTGTGTCGCAGGGGGTGAATTCTCACCAAACATGCAAATGATGAAGAGGTCCACTTTCTCTCCGGTATTTTCGCAAAATTCCGGATCACGAGGCTGGAGCGACAAAATTTCTCGTTGACGAATAAATTCCACGAGGAGAAGCATGAATTCAAAGGGCGACTTCGGCGAATGACGGCGGGAAAAATTTTCCGCAATCAATCGTCAGTTTGGTTGGAGGTGATGAATATCCGAACTGTGAAATACACAGCTGTGCTGTCAATGCTGCGGGCGATGGAACAATATACAGCAGAATAGGATACATCCGAAATAGGTTAGAAAAATTACTGAATGGAAACCTATGCTTTGCATCGATCGAGCATCAAAACCTAACCAAACCGAACAAAATCTGAGATTTCAGGCGTGATTGAGTGGAAGCGGAATATATCTGCACTTGAATAAATGAGTAACGTCCACTTTGATTCATTACGACTAGGTTTCACACCTGAAGATGCTTTAAAATGCGAAACCTGGTCGTAATAAACTATATCACAGTGGAAGTCGCTCATTTTTTTCAAGTACACTAACCTAACCATTAGAAAAATTTCAATCAACATTCTCTGTCAAGGTTTTCATTAACATTCTCTGAGCAGTCAATAGATTGAATTAAACCAGGATCACGAATGTCGTGAATAAGTCTCTCACCTGTGAGACCTTAATCACCCGATCTGCATCTATCTGCAAACTTTCTAGCGATAATAGGTGAAATGGTTGGTCGCGATTAAATTGAACAAAAACAATCCTCCGTATTAGAGATTATTAACGATAGAAAACGTTCTATGGACGAATAAGCGGACCAAACAAAGGCGAAACGACATAAATGATCAATTCCGAGAAATCAATAATGGATTAAAATCCTCTTTTCAAGGCTACCGATTCACAGAACAGGGAATACGAAACGTCAAAATAATCCACTATTGAGCTAACATAACCAGAATTTCTCATTTATAGGGTGGATGGACAGTCCTCCATTCTTCGGCCTTCAGACTCCCTCAATTGGAAAACTCTTTCGACACGCATCAGTGAACGAGTCATATTCAAGAGGTGTTGGGAGGAGCACAATGTGGACACCGCGACGAGAATTCTCGGGTGGACGATCGACGGCATTAGAATCGCAAATCCAGCCTTGCAACTTCCATCCCATCTCCGCCTTTTCTGAATGGAATAGATATAAGATAGATAATATTACGAACGCAGCGGAAGGGCGAGAGATGACTCTTTCCAAAGAATGTAGTCGGGAAAGCTTATCGGATCAAATATGAAATGGTCACGCGACTGCGTCCAATCAACGTGAAGTCCAAGTAAAAGCAGCCATCAATGCCGAATACCAATATCGGCAGAGGAAAAAAATGAGTTAGTTCAAAACTATAAAAAATCGAGAGCATTAGCAAGGAAATCATGTCGGCAAGCGTTATTACATTTCAAGAGAAATATGTTGGGAGAATATTTAGATAGCAATGCTAAAGCGTTTTGGTCATACGTAAGAGAGCTTCAGGGAAATAGGTCCACAGTGTCCACACTTAAAAACGATAAAGGAATTAGAGTCACCAGCAGTGTAGAAAAAAACCAATTCTTTAAACACCTTCTTCCAAAGCGTATTCAACTCATCGCCACACAACACAGTGGAACCACCTCCGAACACTTTCAGTGAGCATATGCCCGAAATAAAAATTTCATGTCGCGGAATAGAGCAGTAGTTAAAAAACATTAGTAAGGACAAATCACCAGGTCCCGATCAAATTCCTTCCAGTGTATATAAAACATTAGCTTCTGAAAAAGCCCCCTCTCTAGAAATAATATTCAATAAAACACTAAAGAACCACACAGTACCCAAGGATTGGAAAGTAGCTAACATTAAAACTATTTTTAAAAGCGGTGATAGGTAAGAACCAAGTAGCTACAGACCCATTTCACTCACGTCAATCTTTTGTAAGGTATTTGAGCATATTGTAGTCAGTTCGATAATGGGACATTTTGATCGTCAGGGATTGCTCAAAAACCACCAACATGGGTTCCGGAAAGGTAGATCTTGCGACTCAGTTAGCTTTATTCGTACATGATATTTTAGTCTACGGCGAAAACAGTACTGAAGTTGATGCGATATTTTTAGATGTTAATAAGGCATTCGATAAAGTTACTCATGATAAATTAATCTTGAAGTTAGAGAATTTTGGTATAAATAAAGACGTTGAATGTTGGCAAATATGGTATAGCAAAGGGATAGGTATGGGAAATATTTTAGAGTAGTCTGCAGTGCATAATACATGCATTAATCCCTTAAATATTATAGATACTAGCAATCTAGTTGCGTGAGACCCTTTATTTGCTTGTTTGCATGTCAAAGCTTAGTGATCTTCATCCCCTACCACACACCCTCGCGGTGGCTTACAGGGTATCGTGTAGATGTAGATGAATACATCTTCAATAATGCGCCGCGCAACTAATTGTAAGTAGATTTATTTCCAGCCGTTCTCAGCGTTACATTCATTGTTGGTTGATCGTGCATTTCTCTAAAGGAGTGTTTCTGGTTATCCGAACGGATGGACTCACGTTATGTTTTAAACACACGTGTGTTTTACTACGCAAGACTTTTTCAAAATGATCACGCAAATCCGTTCAATATCAAGAAGATACCATTTTCGAAGAGCCAAATATAAAATGAAAGGTGGAAGACAACTTTACGGAGAGAACATGAAAATAACATCAACGCCAACGAAACAGAATTATGGAGGAGAGAGACCCACAAATCCTAAGAAAGACAGCCAGAGACACAACCTAAGGTACAAATAGCGCTATCAAAAGGGGGGACAAGATATCAGACCATTAGCCTAATTAAAAACGAAATTATTAATGACGCAGTTGTTCGGTTCTCAAGTTTATTCATAAAGATACACAAATACATAACAAGCGGTCAACTTCCACGTCCCATTGGAATATCCTTGAAATAGCGAAAGCAAATCACTGAACGGGAAGCTTCAAAGGCACGTATGGATTCAACCACTGACCTAATAAGGAGTGTACTCCTAGCTTACTACACGCATTTAACTAATTCTCGACGGACAGAGCGAATACAACGCAAGGCCATGGGAAGTATCTCGATTCTTCAATGAAAACAAGGAATTCACATTCAGACTTGAATGACAATTTGCCATGCAATTGGATTGGACTGATCTACGTTGGCAGAGCGAGAAAAAGAAAGCACGTGGTCGGTTGATATCAAAGAGATCGGATCTCCAGCCGGATACGGGACCTTAAAAAACATCAACCCCCGGCGAGGACCTCGGAGGGTGACGGAAAATGTGACGGGTACTGCGGTGGGCGAGGGGGGAAAAATATTCCAGCGACTTGCGTGCCCAAGCGGCATAAACGTTAATTCAACGAGAACATCGCGTGCGGACCGGATAAAATCGCAACCCCGAACTGCGGCAGCCAAGGGTGACAAAAAAAACCTCGAGTGGCACAAAAGGAGGGCGCGAATCTCATCAAAAACTGAACCATTCTAATTTTCATTTTAGGACTCTCTTCCATTACATTATGAGGAAATGCTTTCTGGACGGCCCAATCGGGAAACAGGGAAGGAGAACGAAGATCTTAGGAAGTGGAAACTTAGTTAAGATCCGAACATCACAAAATTAGTCTCATGTAAGGCATCGCGACGCCCTAGTTGCCAGCCTGAGAGTAGAGAATGCTGGTAGCTCTTGGGGAGGGATCTCAGAACCTAATTTTGCGCTGTCGTAATCGCTGTCAACAACGCGGATCCTAAAGAAGCGCACTGCTCGACAAAACCGGGTTAACGACATCCAATTAAAGTAGACATTAGCAAATTTGAAGCAGCAAAATTTGAAGATCTGCGATCACAGTGCCACTTTCCCGAGGGCAATAAAAAAATAATGTCAACGCGAGCGGGGGCGTTATTAAGGACCGTGATTGGGCCCCAGGACCAATGAAGGCGCCAATGAAAGCGAACTGATAGTTTCCACGGCAAAATATAATGCAACAAATCTTATCGAGTTGATGGCTTGTTGCTACAGGATATTTTTATAAATATTCTTCGCATTTGTAGGAAACCTATGTTAATTACAATCAAAGGTATTTCGTAGCGTTTCCTACTATGTTAGTTCCACTGTCAGTAAGCCTCAACACTTTCAACGCGCATTTTTTTAAATTTAAAGTAATAGTGACAGAAAATAATAACTGGGGGAACCTCTTCGCTGATGAAATACGTTGCAGAAAACGAATGCCATTCATAAGACCAATGGTTGATGATATCCACAGCAGTTTTACTAATCAGTAATGTTTCTTCTATATGAAAAATAGTTGTTCTTCCACAATGACAGCCGATAGCATGGACTAACAAAACTGATATATATGGATAACAAACCGATAGGGATGAAACGGATTTGGAATAGATGACGCATTGTAGCAACATATAAGTGAAACGCATTTTCCACGTCACCATTATAAAGTAAATAATACTGATAGATTATAAATTAATCTTCTACCTTTGTAGTTTTACACACATATATAATCATCATCACTTATTTATTAAATAATAATGGCAATTTTCCACAAAGAAATCATTATTACTACCGGTTTCGATGTGATACATCATCATCAGGTGATGATGATGTATCACATCAAAACCGGTCGTAGTAAATACTTCTTTGTGGAAAATAGCCAATATTATTTAATCATGTTATTCCACCACATCACGCGTGAAACAACTCTTTTTATCATCACTTACATAATTGCGTAAAACTACAAAGTTTTTAAGAGCATTTATAATGTCATTGCTCCACAACGGTAGCTTATCAGCGACTGATTTTAATACTGATACATATTTGATTAGCCTTGGCCTCTCTATTTCACGCCCCATTTATATATTTGTATCTTCACCTGAGCATCATACCGCAAAATATTCCTATTTACATTTTTACTACGCCGCACTCATTTCTTTCTCGCCTTCATCACCCTCCAACATTTCGTAACCTCGCAATGCAACACCCACCCAATTTTGCTGCTCATTAATTTTTCCTGTCAATTCTCTGCCCTCTCTCATCACATTCAACGCTACAATATATATCATATGCGACTCGCTGAATAACTGATGTCGCACAATCGCCGAAAAAGATCACCGAAGTATTGATTTTGGTATAATTTGAAGAGCCATCACAAAGATTCAGCTCCATCCGTCTCCTTGGCTATGGCTCACATAAGATACTGGGTACGCACACTTCGGTCCAACTCACTCCACTCGGTCCGGCACGAGTGAGTCGAGACCGGCTCGGAACACTTACCTTTCTCCTTATCGGTGGGATTCGTGCCTTCGGCTGCCTCCGATGACGATGTGGCCGACGTCGATGCGGCGGGGGGCGAAGGTGTTGCTGCGAGGGCGGACGCTTCGGGGGGCGGAGGGGCTGGGGGCTGCGGCGGGGGCGGTTCGGCGGCGGCGGCCGCCGCAGCCGCCGCCTGCCGCGAAGATCGTGGCTTTCGGGGCGAGATGGAAGTGCCCCCACCACCACGGCCCCCGCCGCAGGTCTCCCCGGAGCCCTCTCCGCCCCCGCCGCCCCCCGACGAGCCTCCGCCCGACGACAGCGAGTAGCAGCGGGTGGCGCGCGACTGAAAGGAGAAAAGGAGAGAAAAACGTTGAAATACACTTACAATTTCGGGAACAGGTGGGATACAGGGCAGAGAAAGTAGCATCAATCTCATTTCCCTGACTGCCCAATATAAAGGCTATAATGCGAGAAATAGGATTTATTGTATTTTTTTAAGTATTCGCTTCAACGCTTCTGGATGATGAGTATATGCTGGCAAAGGAAGGCCTCGTATGAGAATTGTAGAACAAGTGATGAAGGATGTAAAAGAGAAGAAATACGTAAAAATGATGAGATTAGCTGATAGAAAAAATCTCTGGAGAGCTGCGACAAACCAATCTAACGATTGGTGACTAAGGATGATGAGTAGGTATATGCTGGCCTTTTCTCCGAACGATGATGACGATTCACGAAGTCTCAATTCCTCACACGTGTTTCTAACCATCTATTCCTAAATACATACTGCTGGCAATAACACAATGCGTCAAGTTCCACCCATCACCTCCCACTCTCTCAATCAGCTACACTTCATCAGTGCAAACACATCTACAGAATATCCTCCAAGCTACGTCTAAGGAGTGTGGCTAGGGGTCAATCATCACCAAACACGCATGACGTACGATAGTACATAAAACTAAATGGTATTTAACTACGCAATAAGAAAACTGATCTTTACTCGGCATACTCCAGGAGCGTGCCACTACAAAGGAAAACAAGGAATAAGAGGATGAAGAAACTACAAAGCGTGTTAACTGCACCATTGACATCACTCTCTCCTCACCACAATCCACAAATATTTACAAAAGAAGTCACTGGCTCCACTCTTACGTCTTAAATAGATTATTTCTAGGGTTACCCCCGTTACGAGCGAAATTTGTCTTATAGTCCTCTAATCTTCGTATGCTGCCACCTTACTCTTCTTAGCGATGGAATATAAGTATATCTTAACGGACTCAAACGCTAATAGCAATTTTCCATTCAATCGGCGAACAAATAAAAAGTGATATACTCCTAGCTCTAAATTGGACTAGATTATTACAGATTGATGCACGGTAGATTCCGCTCTAGCTAGAATGTTGATTTATTTTTCGACAGTTCTTTCGAGTCCTACCCGCGGGTCATTCCTCAATGTGGAAGAAATCAAAGAACCTTGCCCATCACTGGACGAGACCGGGCGAAATGATTTCTTCATTCTCGCCCGGTAAGGAAAACAGGTGCCGGGCAATCACATTTTTTTCTCGACAGATGCGAGCAGATAAAGGTGTTCGGATACCACAGCAACACACAAAGACTCGGATTCCGCGAATGAACGCCGCATTCAAGATCTCTGAGTGGAGGGGGGTGAGTAGAGGGGAGTGGAGCGGAGACCTTGGGCACTCGAAACCACCCGCTCGTTTCCGAGAACGGTTAAACGGGAATGGAGGGCAGGTGGCGCCGAGAACAAATTATCAGGCGCTTGGGATCTTCCTCTCCTCCCTCCCGGCCTTATTTTGAATGCACGCGCCCGACGTTTCAGTGAGCCGGCACACGCATTCCGGAGAGAAGATTCGCGAAATTTTTGTGGTGGGTCAAGGGTTGGGAGTTTCCTTGAAAGTAGGGGCCATAAACCAACGGGTGGCGAGTTGCGAAGTTAATAGAGGGTACTCTGCAAGGTATGGGGGGTGGAGAGTGTGAGTGACAACGGCGGGGGAGGACCAACGTTCGTGCGCACACTAAACCCTTCCTAACCCACTGACCATAATCCCCTTTCTCGGGGGGTGAAACTGGGGTTACCCCGTACCCACTACCCAATTCCTGCTCAAAAAACTGCTAGCGCAATAGCAAGATATTCCACAGAGAAAAAATCATTCTCCTTGACCGTGACTCGAACCCGGACCCCCTGATTTTCAGAGAGGTGCTATACCGTCCTCTTTCTCTGTGAAAATTATACAGGTTTTACAGGAATGGAAGTCAGGGGGTCTGGGTTCGAGTCCTGGTCAAGACGAATGATTTTTTTCTTAGAGGAATAGTGGGGTGAAACTGGGGTTACCCCGTCACCCTCTACCCAATTCCTGATCAATAAATTGCTAGCGCAATAGCAAGATATTCCACAGAGAAAGAAATCATTCTCCTCGACCGTGACTCTATTGTGCAATGTTAGCGGGTAACTCCGTTAAAAAAATCGGGGCTAGTTTTCAATTTGTTAGCGCAAGTTACAGGTCCGAAGTTAAGTACCTACTTCACATGAGACGTACACCTCTAAAATGAATACCAATGGAGGCACAGAAGAGGGTATTGTGTGTCTCGCATCAACAAATGATCAAACGCTACTTTTCACAGAGAAGGTGGGTCTGGTGGGTGATGATATAGCTCAACAATCACCTAACTCAACGGCGAGTAAAATTCACACATCAGGAAGCCTTTGTTTTCCCTGTGCCGACAGCGGTTTCTCAAGTAGATGAAGTAGATCTGGTGGTCAAAAATCACTCAGAATGAGTTAAGCGACATGAACGAAAGCCGATCGCACGTTTGAAAACGGGGGACCGCCGATCAGTAGCAAACCCCTCTCCTCATCATCACAATACCCTGCAACCCTACGCAAGGACCAGACACGTAGCCGGGGGGTGGGGGGGTGGGGGGGGGGGCTTCAGCCGCCCCGAAATTTTTTCCCAATTATTTTGTTGTTCTGATTTTAACTGGTAATGGTAATCCGGATTACACTGCGTATAATTCAAGTGTTAAGTGTCTTGAAACATTGTCACTAGTTTGATGCATGTATGTGTGGTTCTTTTCAAACTGATATCTATGTATGCGTTGAACTTTTGATCTGGGACCAGTCTAAATAACCTCTTCATAGCAAGGCAAGCAGTGAACTTTACCAGTGAGAAGAGATAGGAATATGCACTGTGAAATAAATACAAAGCGCTGAAAAGTAACGGAAGAGATTTGCAACAAGTCGGCACCGAACGAGCAAAGCTGATTTGTTTCAAGTTACGCTACACAACACTTAGCCCTCCCCGGAGTAAATTTCTGGCTACGTGCCTGTCAAGGACAGTGGGTGGACCTTTTAACCCTGCCCCAGGGTTAGATGCAAAGTAAAAATCACCAGGCGTGTATTACCCTCTGGGTTAAACCACCTACTTCTTCCGTTCATAGGAATTTCAAATTAAATCATTCTGTTAATCCTTGGTTAAATATAATAGTTTCGGGTGGTCGACGGTCTTAAAATCAGGAAGAGAATTTACACAGAGGATCTTGGGCAAACATTTCGAAAAAAATATATCTTTTAGGAGATGGAGATTTTACGAAAGAGGTGAATATTTCACTACCCGCAGGTTTTCCCTGGGGAATGTAATTCTCGACTTGAGTCGACCCTCCTCAATCCGGGTAGGACCCCCATCTCTCACTTAACTCCTTTTCACTAAATTATCATCACACAAAGAGCGCAATGAAAATTGAGTGGTGTGTCATAGAAGAATTCCATCATAAAATACTACAATTCATGGTGATTTTGAAAGTAATTAAATACGCGTGGAAGAATAATCACAGAACGAGCCTTAGTAGCAAAACATCCCAAGGAGGTTAATTTCTCTCTAGTAAGGATTGGATTTGGCACAGGGAATGGTATATGTCTCGGTTCAAACATAAAAATCATGAAAGTATTTGATACTCATCAGATAAAGAGGTTCTTCCTCATTAGGGATCTCCAATTGTCTGCTAGTGTGCAGGGCAACAAAGTACAAAAAGTTCAGTAACAAAGTCAGCACGTGATTTCGGCCGATATTGCTCGCAAAAAATTTTCAATCCTTTTATCATACATTATTCTTTTTTATGGCTGTACATTTCCATTTCCCGGAAAAGAGTAAATACGCAAAAGAAAAAAACCGGCTATTTACACACTCGCACACCAATAAATCCATTTGCAAAATGTAAATATTTTGAATTTAAAATAAGGGAAAAGGCTACTTCCCGAGCTATGATTCCCGAGGCAGGGATTTATAAAAATATCTAATTACACTCGGTAAACCTTACGCCTGCTTTCAATGTGGGTGCAAAACAATTAAGCTTGATTTTTACTACATATCGGGGTAACGCAATAAATTTATAAACAATAACTGAATATACACTCCAAAGTTGCTTTTGACGGGAAAAAATTTACGACTTACCATAAGTCCTCTAAGGTAATGGTGCTTTATTGGACGGAGAAAATGTTTAGAAAAAACATCGTAGGTCAAATAAGTCTCAATACGATTGAGGAAGCAGAAATTAATAAATTTAACACCCAATATTGGGAGAAAACCTTTGGTTTACAGATATCTGGTGCATATCCAACGATATGATGTGTACTAGGAAGTGGCTATGCAGTACACAATATAAATCTGATTTCTAAACTATGAAGGACACTTATCAACGACTTCTTAACAGTAAATGCTCCGATGTTCATTTTACAGCTGAGAAATAGTAGAGATAATTCAAAGTTTCACTGCAAAAGGAGTTGGGTGTGATTGTAAGTAATTTCTCTCTCGTCAAAGCAACAAAATACGTGCATAGTCATCGTGTCGGAACCAGTTCCATATAATAATAGAAAAAAATGTTCCACAAGATTCATAAGTCGTCTAACCCTATCGCCACCCTGTAGCTAAAAAGCGGGTATAAATCTTTCATAGGCATAGGAGAGTTAACGCCAAAATAATGGAGCTGTTTATTTAGACGAGAGATGAAGGTCACATTAGTGTTTCTGTAATGATGAAACAATCCTACCCTAGCGGTCTAAGTTCTGAACATGTGCTTGAAATGTGTATTGGATTACAAAAGATTAGCAGCGCAAACAACCAAGTAATCACATTTATTATAATAATTGACGGCCAGATGTTGCGACTTGATGGAGAAAACTCGCTTGTAATCGGAAACCTGTATTATAGCTTAAACCTTTGATATTCGCCTTTTAAGCACGGAAGAAGACGGCGCTCATTAAAAAATGACCTTTAAAAATATTCACAACTGAACTCCGGTTTTGGCTCTTCCGGACGCTTTAATTTAGCAGTTATCATAATTCCTCGCAATTAAACGATTATGGCGATTCCTTGCCGCTTTAATTAAAATAAAAGAGTTCGAGGCCTAAGGCTCATGATTGGACCTTCCTTGCCCGGCACACTGGGAGTTATTCTCTGCGGCGAGAAGACGACGGGCACCTGGGAGAGCGAACCTTAATAGCACGCCAATAACTTCCACATTAATGGCCCGCTACCTCAGCCACGGTCTCTTAAAGGTGAGCTCGCTGGATGCGTAACGTCTCCTCAATATTTCGGTAGGAAGGAAGAGTCGGCGAGGAGTGGAGGGGACGGCGAGGGGAGGGAGTGAGGGGAGGAAGCCGCAGATGCGTCAGATATCTCCCACCCAGCCTTTCCCCCCCTCTACGTGTCCGCCCCCCCCTCCCTCCACAGACTTCGGGTCGTTTCCCTCTTTCACTTGGTCGGCGAGGGGGTGAGAGGCGGGTGGGGGGAGGGAAATAGAGTGGGGGAGGGAGGAGAAAGGTAGGGTTGGGGGAGTGGTCGTGGTTGGGGGCGCTTATTCCAGAAGTGCTCTCCTAAATATAGAGGTGGAGAGAAAGACGCCGAGAGATACAGAGAAAGGAAGATATTCTCATGTTTCTCTCATCCACATCGGCGGCTTCCGAAACCCGGAGCCCGCTCGTTTCGCTCCCTCATCTGCAACGCCGGCGCCGCCTTCCTTAGCATTTTATCCGTCACGCCGCCCAACTTAGTCCCGAGGAGCAGAAGCGGCGCATTTTGCACAGCTCGGCGAACGCAACAGAGGGGCTTTAATTAACGAAACAAACACGAAATCGTCGTACAAACCTCCAAGTGCAAAACATCAAATGTGTGTGCCTCGATTGGAAGATCACATAGTTTACTACTTCAAATGTGGGACACCGCACGTGAAACTGATTCTCAGGACAGGAGAGAACCAGCGATTTATACCATGCTCATGTCAAACGATTAATTTTACAAGTGGCTGCACTAGACCTATTTATCCTAAAGCATTCCACAAGCATCACTTTTACACATATTCAATCAGTGAGCCATAAAAGTAGCTTCGTTCTGATGTTGAATATCAAGAAAATTCAATAGTCATGGTCAAAACTACCAACACGATAACAAAACGCCGGCAAGGAAAGAAAACCAAAAACCTTGACACTGTCACGACCGCAGCAAAGGTCGAGTACCTACTGCTATTCTGATTGCAATACAAGAAGACGTAAATGTAAATGAAGAAGGGCGAACATTTTGCACAACAACCTATGAAGCGAGCTCATGACGCGAGGAAATTAAAATGTGAGCCACTTGTGCCCATTTCCGAAAACATTCCTTTACTCACGAATCCACTTTCAGGCGAAATGATAATGATAAGGAATGGTGACATACTGCCCCTGTCATGCAGTTATTCTCAAGAGATGACTTACGCAAGATGTCCTTATGTGATGAGATATCCTACAATTTAAAAGGCATTTTGAAGATAGTCAATTACTTGTGTTAAGACGAATTTGTCACGCGGATGTTGTAGTTTTCTGCAAGCATGGTGTTCTTTCACCCCCTGCCACACACCATCGAGGTGACTCGCAGAGTATTACGTATAGGTTGTATGAAGAGCAAGAGTAGTGTTCGAAATGTTTAATTAAAACGTACCCCGTTGAACTCTTATAATAACCGTAATGACTGAAGGAAATCATGATGAAATAAATTGGGAAGGAAACGCTCACCACTGGAAAGAGTGCAACTAGAAAAATACGACGCTGATCTTCGGCTCGCTCTAAATTACGAGTTAAATCGTTTTTTGCAGTATTATTTTGCATTTTGGATAGTAGTCTCCACTAGAATCATCATTCGTGAGTTCATAAGCCGCCACAAAGGGAACAGTATTTGGGCTGAAAGAAGGTTTTAACAAATAAAGGCAGTTCATCAACAGATCATGTAACTTAACACGCTTGACAGAAGTAGCAGCGTGCATGAGGATAAAATATGCGTAGGTCACCAGCAATTTAAACTTTTGGCCAACACCTTGATCCAGTCCAATGAAAGTTAATATATTATGAAAGATGCTTGCTTTGAATAGTGCATGAGCTGATAAAATCCATTTATACTGAAAGTAATGTAAAAAATAAAGAAAGATAAAAACAAGCAGCAAACAAGATCTTTAGAGAAAGTTAAACCGTTTCGATCACAATTATTACCCATGTAAATACTTTGTGTCTACAACCTAAGAAAGGTTTCCATGGAGTAGCGGTTATCACATCCGCTTTACACGCGGATGGACCTCGGTTCGATCCCGGGCGGAAACATTTTTTTATATCTTCACCCCCTGCCACATACCCTGGCGGTGGCTTGTAGGGTATTGCGTAGATGTAAATAGTCGCTACACATTACCAAGGCATTATTTATTTCACAATCCCGTGCCGTAATTACAGCCAATATTTCCTCACTGATAATTCGAGCCCCAAGAATTCCATCAATGCATCTTTATTAGTTCCCTGAGTTGTGTGAGAGAGGGCAACCCTAAACATCATGAAGGAATTTTTTCAAAAACAAAATATGCATAAAAAATTTAGCCTGATGAGACACTTAAGGGATAACACTAAAAATAAGAATTATCACATCATTATTTCTTGTCATTCAGTTGTGTGGGGAATTACTCAATACTTGCTCAATACAGTACGGACCGAAAATTTTATCACCACTGGCTGTCTCTTTGAAATTCTAAATTAATCTAATTTTTAACTCCAGAAAAATGACTGATTTTTTAAAATGCCATAAAACAAACAACCAATGGTTATTCAAAATTTTGCAACGTTATGAGGTACCGCTAGACTACCAGGATGTCCAAATGTATAACACATTTGCTTACCATCGATATATTATTAGGTCCTTCTACTTAAGAACATTTACCCCCACCCTTCATTAGACACGGTCTCATGAGCTTCCGTCGGGCACACTACACTATGAGCTCTTACCATGGTCTTCCCGCGCAAAGCACTCCCGAAGACCCATCGAAAGAGGCGGATTTTCATTTCCAGCGTATACGTAGAGACAGAGAGGCAAAAGTGGCGATAGGGAGTCGATGACGAAAGAGGTCAAGAACCACAGTTTTCGAGAGAGAGAGAACGGCAGCAATGTAACGCGCGGCAGGGCAGCGAGAGAGAGAGAAAGAGATAAGTCAATGCAGCTGGGGTATTACTCATGCCGGTTAATTCGCCGTCCGAGCCCACACCACCGCCGCCGCATCAGAGAGCGGCAAGCGAAGGAAGAGCAGCCATCCTCGTCGCGAGCAATGGGAGGTGGAGTGGGCGCTGCGCGAATAACAATGAGTTATGGGTCGGAGGTCGCGGAGGTGGCGATCGCTTTTCCGGAGAAATTGGACTGGGAGGATATTCCGAGTGGAGGGGTCAGGAGGGGGGGGGGGTGTGGGGAGGTGAAAAATGGATCCCAGCCGGACGCAGGGTGGGCGAGGGGATGGCGGAGCAATTCAGGATGGTGTGTCAAAGACGAAGACCACGGCGGGCTTCTCTTTCTCGCGAGCGTTTGCGAAGGAAGACGTCGGCAGAGATGATATGTTGCTCTGTCATCGGCTGGCTTCTCGAAGGCGATCGTAAAATTCCTCCGAAGCGCCAACAAGATGCCCAGCGATATCTGGCAGAAAACTTTTGTCCGCAGAAAAAAAGTTTAAGGACCCGATTGTTTTATACATAAGGAACCACGCCGGTTTTCTATTCTATCACTCATCATCATCCGAATACATAAATAAGCAAGCAAGCCGAAGCAAACAGAATATATATGGTACCATATGCGGTGAGCATACATGTATATATACAGTACAATATAAAATTATCTCAGGCGTGATGACACAGGGAATAGAAAACATTAAAGAGACTCGGAATATTCTTAATTTTCGGCGGCACAACCGCCTTCTTCAGAGGACAAAGGAGACTGAGAAGGCGGTTGTGCCGCCGAAAAATAAGAACGTTCCGTGAGTCTTTCTAGTGTTTTCTATTCATTGAGTATTCATGCCTGTAATATATTTATACTGCAGTATTATACACCGGAATGATTTTCGAAGGAAGTGTGTATGTATATTTGACTGCGCCCGCTTTAAGGATTATAAAAAAATACTCCGCTAGCCTTTATCCTAGGAAGCGGAGGGCTATTGTTTTGATAACGCAATAAGTTGAACGACTCGAATACGTTTATCGAAAATATAAGCCGCGTTGCACATTGAAATGTAACAAGTGTATACTGTTGTCCACAGGCACTTACAATCAATTTATCTCTGCCCCCCCTACGTAGAGAAGACCTTAGATTCATGCATTTTCAACATTTTTATGGATAATTTTGCCAAGTAATCAGAGCATATGTCAGTTTCTCACGAATGAAACCATCAAAACGACATAAATCACTCAACCTTTCGTCAATGAAATCTTTCAGTGCGTGAAATAAACTCCACGTAATCTTTATTGATGAGGAAAATTATCGTGCGTAATTAGCAATTTATTATTATGTTAAAAATATCCATGCTTAAAAAATAATCATTAACAGGGACTGGAATAGCACCATAGACACGAAAAAAATGGTGCTTCGTAACAGAGAAAGATTTTATAAAGGAAGGGTAATGGGGACTATATGACCTGGAGTAGTAAATCAGACGAAAAGTGTCTTAAAATTGACGGCAAAGAGAATAAAGAATCTTGGTAAGCTAGGGAATCTTGAAGAATGACATTCCTCCAAATAAAATATGCAAATGAAACATTTATTAGCAAAGCTATAGAGTAGTTATGCGATATGCACTACTGTAAACCTTTTAACGAGTGTATACTACGACTGCCACTCTGTTCAATCCAAGGGTGGGCCATGTTTTTTGAGGCTAGACACCACTAACAACTCGGACAGATAATGAAATTCGCATTCCTGGGCATAATTAGTTACGAGGAAGAGTGATAAAATTATGAGTTAATTCCCAAACAGGAATCCTGGGCGAGTATCTCACGCAAACTGGTAAAAATTCCTAAAGAGAAAGAGGAATGGCCACAGGTCCTTCAACACGTGTTCATGAGTCAGGAATGGATCACTCTTCACATTCGGCAGCGATAACCGAATGCTTTAAGCGAAAGAGATATCAGAAGTTTGCTTTAATGAAAAGCCATTAAATCCATGCGAAATTATACTTTTATCAGTTACAAAAAAATACGCAACAGACCTTCGATTGCCCGAACCAACCAAAAAAAATTATACAGATCTAAAAATACAGGACAAAAAACCTTGCCTCGAATACAAATGAGATTTAGGGAAAATTGAAATGAAAAGCTCTTTTCCGCCATCACCCGAATGGGAAATAAAAAATGATGATTTTTACCGAGGGTCCGCGAAATTATGGGTAGAGGAGAGGACAAAAAATGGGACACGCCAGGGAAATTAAATATTGCGCGCGTCGATCGTTTTCACCACAAGCGATGTTTTTAGAAAATAAAACCGCTCCGCAGTGAAATGGTAGAACAGTTACCTGAAGGGAATTACATCAAGAGATACTCATCGACCGTTAAACACAAAACATATAAACAAACAAAAACTATTTCGAGTTCATTAAAGAGGCAAACGTCCCCTTTAATTTGTTTGTCGGCGATTCATATCTAAGCGAGCAACTTGAGTACGCCCACGAGGTACTTGACGAAATTAACAATTATTTTGTAACGATAATAAATAATATACAGTTGAGATAGTTTCGCTACTTATAGTCGGCCCAGCATAATCATCATCATTGTGAATAATATAAAAAAAACATGAAAAATAAAAAAATACATTTTTGAGTCTTGAGCAGAATTTAAAATTTGTATTTAATCACAAACACGTAGTACACAATAAAAGACATCAAATTTTGGGCGTTATTTTTACTGGTCAATCCATTATATGTATATCAAAAAACAAAGTTAAGCTATACTTAGTGGTAGCATCGAACTATCCTCCTCGAAAGAAACGAAGCCAAATAAAGTGTAACTTGGAACATTAATTTCTCACGAAAATTGAAATATACCTTCATGCATGCATTACAGGTAATTATCATAATTAATTCGGCAGTAGTGAATATCACTAGCATTTACTTCATTCGCATATAGCAATTGGACGGATGGGTCTTAATTAATATGAGCCCTTTGGGACGACAACCTTTCAACTGAATGAATATTTTTCTCTGGGGAAACAGAGACCTGCTTTCATAAAGCCGGCGAGGGCACTTGAAAAGTGGCTGACGATTAAAAATGTTAGGAGGGTTTAGCCAATTGAAATTGGTGTCTTGGATAAAGGAAATCAGACTATCACATGTTTAAACTGTATTAATGACAGTTTAAAATGCTATTTTCCCGTGTACCCTAAGGTAACTTAATAGGCAACATTGTCAAGGGCTACGCAGGTAACATTATGGTTTTTTGAGCGTGAAGCATGTAATAACATTACCAGCATCCAAACTTGGGAAATATAAATTAAGATATTTAAAGTAATGTCTGACTAATCAGTAATTATTACATCCCTTTTTAGATACTAACATTTAGTCCACGTGTTTCGTGAATTCATTTCTAGCATGACGCCATAAAGTAGTAGCACTGTACGTAGTACCTCTTAGCTGCATTTACAGTAACCTTTTATTACCTGCCTTAGTGTTTGCGCTCTACTTTTTAGAGCGTCGAAGGGCGTATTATGCATATAAATAAGAAAATACTCTCATGTAACCATTGTTTTGCACAAGTTATTTCATTTTCCGCCTCCCAATCTCTTTAGAAGATTTCTTTGTCTTCGACTTCCTTCTTCCCGCTGTTCAGAATCCTTTAGAATATTTCCCACTAGATATTATCGTCATATATCAAAGCATCAAATCGTAGTGTTTATTGAGTTTAATGTTTGTCTTGTAGCAACTTTGGAAGACCTTTTTCGATTTCATGGTGAATCGTTCTGACTATTCCGGAAACACGTGCGAGGGGATGCTATAATCGACTTTTTACGAAATCGAATTGAATATCTGTTGTCGACTTCATCTATCATATTGATCAGATCTAAATGAAATTTCCTAGAAGTTCACCAACATTTCTGAATAACCTAGGGCAGTGATCTACGTAAGTCATGATTGAGACTTCATATTAGAGAAAACTAGCAAGACGAACGGTATATTCTCCAGGATATACTCGTCGAGACTTAGGTGTCTACTTCCCTGCCACAAAAGCTGTAATTTCGTAATACATATCAATTACGTAAAGGCAATTTAAAACCGAATTACTTTAAGATTAATATTCTCAATACCATGTTATTATGCCATAAGAACATAAGGATGACGGAGGTGTCAGCACCTCCGCGTACCGAGTGCCAGTTTTTAGCACCGTAGGAAGAACTGAACGCCAAGGGCTTTAGGAAAATGTCTGCTCGTAAATCACGACCAGCCATATCGACTTGCGTGTTTATAAATAAAAAACAATGCATTTACGATCGCATATGGGTATTAAAACAACGCATCCGTTGCGCCGCTGATATTTATCGAGAAATTCTGGTATCGAATGGATGTGGGCATCGTTTTGAGCACCTGGTGCCATGATGTGTCTCACGACATTTGGAATGCAATTCTGCTTCTCGCTGATCACGGAGGGCTTATGTTGTACCGGATACCCCGCAAGTGTCCGACCGTGAGAGATATGAGAGATACCGTGAGGGTTGGTAGATCAAAGCTAGTCGTAAATATATACAAATACGAGTGCATGTAAGTATTGACATGCGAGCCATGGAGAGAAGCAGGAGTGAATCCGAGTGATATGATGTGTGTCGACCTACTTCATAGCGTGGAAGGAAGGAGCTATATTCTGGCAAACCAAAGTATGTAAATTTATTTTACTTTTATTTAATACATTTGTCATCCTTCCAATTGTTATCCCAACACCGTTAGGGTGACGTGTTTTTACCATTGATACTCAGGGTAGCGATGAGGGAGACTGCGGACTTTTTCTTCAAATAACGTTGAGATCTGCTCATATAATTTTGATGTACAAGCGTAAAAGCAAATTAATATTTTTTTTTGTGTCCGAGCTTAGATTTTTTCCCTTAAAATTTTTCGTATAGTTGAAAATATGCTACATATACGTACTATCCTGCAAGTTACCGTAGGATATCTGGCAAGCGGTGTACTATCATCAGGAATGCATCATTAATCAGAGAGAACATGATATCTTGCGTTCCTTTAATTCCTGCTCTGGTAAGACTAATATGTAACTACTAAATTAAGAAATTTTACACTTGATAACTGAAGGCTTGTACAGTGAGTGATGCAAAGGAAAATGTGACAAGGTATTTCCCCTGTCACGCATGCAGCGAAACATTTCCAAAGATCCTTCTTCAACATTACCTATATGTAAATTTGCATAGTCATTTATCACCATTTTGTTCGACATGAATTAATGATACTTTCCACTATTCCACATTAAAAAATTTATTCCAAAGGAGTCAACATGTTTCACTGCACTGCAGCATCACCAGGACTCAAGTGGAATAGCGCAAAGTATCCTTAATTCATGTCCTACAATGGATTTCCACAAAGTATCAGCCTCCCCCATTCATTTCACCATTTTGTTCTGTCATTCAGGAAGTTTTAATTGCGCCTCGGTTACTCGGAGTAATGCAAGTTGCTGGAAAATATTCCGTAATAGTAGCCCGTGTTCTCAACCTGAGCGATTGTTTTTGCTATTACGCATCTCTCTATGCGCAATATACGCATTGCTACACTCCAAGTGTAATTGACTTGTCTTTTAAAAATTTGTATGCGACTTTCCCTTGAAATTTTACTGTTCCGACTCGATCCCCACCTCTCCTTGACCGAGTTGGTGCACAGGCTTAGATGCGCAGACGGATGGTCGCCTTCATCATGCCTACGGATATCTTCCTCGCGTGACTCGATATTCTACTCGCCTCAACCCATGTTCTCGTGTACCAGATTTTACGTTGATTTCGCGCGGCGGACTGCGACACCTGTGTGTCCTCTTTTGATGCTTCCTTGCTTGAAGGGCTTGCTTGCTGAAATCGTGATGGGAAGACGTAGGACGGCGATTTTACACCTTCAGCATCTTACTATGTACCAGTATTTTCCTTGTTGCCTCGTTCACATCAAACTTTCTAGTGTTCGTTAAGGAATTGCTCCACTAATGCAACATTTGGAAGGAAACTAGCCGAGTGGTGCAGCGAAATGCTGGCGGAAAGTGAGTCAAGAGTGACGAATCATGCGATGACTGCTTGTTAGCCTCATTTTTCGCTCTTAACTCAGTCGGCGTTGAGGTGGGGAAGTCTAATTTGGCGGTGCTGATCTCGGTCTTGATTGACCCATCACTCTTCGGCAACGTTCAGCAGGATTTAAGGAATTATAAGTATCTTTATCACGCGATGAAAGTCCGCTGAATCCTTATCCAGCATCGTCTGCAAATCCTGGCGAAGGCTAATGGCGGAGGAGGGGATGCAGATACTGTGTGTGTTAGTCGAAAAAAAAACAGGAGGACATTTGTTTTCCACTGCCTTGGGGACTTTTTTCTGCTTTTGCTTTTGTCTCGCGGAGAATGGGAAGCGGGGTAAAATCCCCAGGGTCGTCATTTCCCGTCCTTCCTGGGTGCGGGGAGAAACGGGAGGATCCCCAAATTATCGACCCGTGCGTTAGTGCACCGCGGTGTTCACATTCCACGTGATGCACTGGCTCCCTTCTCCACCTCCTCCTCTCGCCTCCCCTCTAGAGCAGAACTCCACAGAGGGCGACGACGGATAAAGGCAGCGGGAATGTATGCGGCCTGCCCCATCTCGCGCACCCAGTCTTTCGTTTTTGTTTACAAAATCGTTCTTCGTCAACATAAGTCATCAATCCTCAGATTGGTTTGACGCAGCTCTCCACTGAGTTCTTCTATCGGCCAATCTCCTCATATTTACGTAATTCTCCTCTTTCACATCCTTTATCACTTGTTCCATATACCTTGCACGAGGACTTCCTTTGCCATTCTTCCATTCCACTTGTCCCTCGACGATTGTCTTCATCAGCCCATCATGTCTCATGATGTTGCCGATCAAGTTGTGTCTTCTTCTTAGGGTATTCAGAAGACTTGTCTTTTCTCCCACTCTTCTTAGAACTTCCTCGTTACTTAGTCGGTCGATCCATTTAATCTTCATCATTCTTCTGTAGCACCACATTTCGAATGCTTCCACCCTTTTCTTTTCCGCTGCTGTTATTGTCCATGCTTCGCTGCCATAAAGAAACAAGTTCCAGATGTACGTTCTGATGGATTGCTTCCTTACTTCTACGCTTGTATTTCCAGCGGTAAGTAGATTATTCTTTTGATAGAATGCCCTCTTCGCCTGGGCTATTCTGCTGACTATTTATTTCTTGCTTCGTCCGTCGTTTGTTACTCGGCTTCCAAGGTAACAGAACTCTTCCAGCTTTTGTTTTCCTAGTTTAACGTTGGTTTTGGCCTCTTCTCTCTTGCTGCACACCAGTATCTTAGTCTTCTTCTTATTGATCTTCAGCTGATATCTGGCCATTGTCCTTTACATGGTTATCAGCATCTTATTCAGATCCCTCTATGTCTCTGCTATGAGTGCTATGTCATCAGCGAATCGTTTTTCATCATCATCATCATGGGTCAACAATCGTAGGTTTGACGTAGCTCTCCACTCGATTCTTCTATCGGCCAACCTCTTCATATTAACGTAGTTCCTCTCGCTCACGTCCTTTACGACCTATTCTATGTAACTCATACGAGGCCTGCCTTTTCCATTCTTCCTGTTCACTTTTCCTTCGACGATTGTCTTCATAAGGCCATCGTGTCTAAGATGTGGCCGATTAAGTTGTCCCGTCTTCTTTTTATAGTTTTTTAGTATGGAAAATAGCAGAAAAGGCCAGAGTTACCCCTAATGCGACTTCATTAACTCGAAAATAAGCTTGAGTGAGGATATTTTGTAAGAATAAATTTGTCACTTCTTATGGATGTCCCTTAGTCATAATGGAAGTAGCCCTAGGGATCATCTATGTGTTTTAAACTTAGCTCACAAAGCGGTGCTTTATGGTATCTTCACTTAGTTACCACTTTACTCACCGCTATTTGAAAACTAAGCAACCACAGGCAAGATCACTATGTCGGCATTACTGTTCTCCACAAAATTACAAATTCCATGAAATATTAAGCTCTTTTTGTAATTGACTGTGTATACAGTGGAAAAGTCTATTGGAGATTATTATTGGGCGATCATTGAAAAACAGACAGTGCTTTGATGTTTTTCTGGTAAATGTTAAATAAAATCAAAAGCCTTAACGTAATTTGTATTGCGGGTGGACTAAAAACAACAGGAATAGCGAAATTACGTTTAACTTTATATATTATTAGGTCTTCTGTCAACTCCTAATCGAATACCACGGCATGACCTCTAAATCAAACTAATTTAAAAAATAATGATTTTACAAAACACTGAGGCTATACCAAAGAGCTATTATCAAACATTTTTAAGAAATCCACTCGTTTAGGCCGACGTAAAATACATTTCTGGAGGCTGCACACATGCAAGATAATTGGAAGAGCATCGTGATCAAAGGAAATAATAAAATTTTGTCACAAAATAGATTGATACATACCGGAGCAGAGGAGAGGTGGCTGCTCCCGCTGAGACTGCTGTTGATCGTTGTTGCTGACCGAGATCTTCTCGACGTTATCCCGGCATTTTCTCCCCGCATTATTGACTCCACCACTGGTCCATGAAATAGAAATAAAACAAAGTTGGAGTTGGCCTTCATGACCTATACATCTACATAATACCCTGCAAGCCACTACAAAGGTGTGTGCCAGGGGGTGATTTCTCACCAAACATGCACTACATATCATGCATAAAAAAGGAATAGTATTAATATACTAGTCAGAACTTCACTATTTAAAAAAGATAGAAATTGCAAAGCAAACATGCAAAAACATTCTGTTAGTAGGGTTAGCTTTAAGTACTCATACCAACATGCAGCTGCCAATGCTATCCATTGCTACTTCCGATTGGACATACACCGTTATTCGTATCACTAATTTTACGAGGGAAAAAGGACATTTTGAATCTATCAGTTCGGCAATCAATTTCTCTAATTTTGTGATTATGGTCCAGTCTAAGAGTAAGTTGGGGTCCGCAAAATATTTTTAACATCATCACTGAAAATATGGTCTTGGAATTTGTTTAAGAGATTAAGTCTAAATTTCAACCTGCGATCTGACAATGATTCCTAATTTAATTCATTTAATGGACTGGTTACGCTAATATAATTATCGTATGGTCCATTTACAAATCTAGCCGATCTTCGCTGCACACGTTCAAGTTCATTATTTAGACCAATTTCGTAGGGATCCCATACACTGGCAGCATATTCCAAATGAGATCTAACAAGGGAAAAGTAGCTGATTTCTCGTACATGATCGTCACATTTACCAGATACTCTTTTGATGAATCCCAGTTTACGATTAGCTTGACCCATTATTTCACGTATGCGTTTACCCCAGGAAAGATCATGTGTCAGTCTTATTCCAAGATATTTAATGGATACCACGTTTGTTATTTCATTATTTTATTTTGTATGTGCTAGGAGGAGAGCTATGATGCAGGAGGATACTTTAAATACTAACTATTTTTCATCCTAAAATAATTTTAGGATGAAAAAAAGTTAGTATTTTTCATCCTAAGCATCCTAAGTTACATAAGCTGAGTAAAGTGTCTGACATCGCATCCAAACATTCTTAATATAACACGTATCCTTTAAACCCGACATCTCATTGAATCAACAACTCAGGTATAATGAGGGCTGCATCTTCCGGGTTTCACTGCTCCGTCGTTGATGGGAAAACAGATTCGGCTGCATTCCATCAGAAGCTTTCATTGACATCCACCGCTGAAGCCTTCGCACCGACTCAGGCATAAAATAAATTCTTTCTCAATCCTTGCATGTGTAGACCCTTCTCCACGTTTTGCTAAGGAAATGACTGTCCTCGAACTAACTGGTCTTCAAAACAACACCGAATTACCCGTCACAAAATTTCTATATTTTCTTTATCATATATAAGCAAGGGAAGCATTTGACTGTTCAGTGTTCATACACATGGATAAGGTTTTATGCATAAAAAATGCATAAAAATTGATTAAGGATTTTAATGCAAAAAAAATGAACGGGCAGATACTATGACATGAGATAATGTAAACACGAAAAATAATGCCGAAAAATCAATTACTAACTAAAGATTCTCCGAATAGCAATAGATGGCATCTCAGGCGCAATCGAATAACAGTATCCACCCAATCTAGTTCCATTCCGGAAAATAGGAAACTTAACAACTATCAACTGCATCAACATTAACAGAGAAACTTATCAGCCATCTCGAAGGTGTGCGGCAGAGAGAGTATCATCACCAAACATGCATTAAGTAGCTGCACTCATAGATTGATCATAAAAGAAAATGTGTAAGTAGGCATTCATCGTGCGTGTTCAACTGTAGCATGGAGATATTCTTTTAATGGTTTTAAAACATTGTGCGTGATTGAAGTGGTTTCTATCGTAAGCACTGAATACTAAGCTACCAATCTGATCATTCCATGACTAACCATTATATCTTAATGTTAGTGAGAAGAAAAGCATTTTAAATTCCGTAGGTTATGCATTCATTACAAGAAATCATTCAGAAAATAACGGTTGACATTTGAATTTAATAAGTCAATGCATGATATTAAATGTATATCTGCACTGAAAAAATCATTGAAAGAGTGGCTGCTAAGATAAATTGTCCAAAAGCTACAAAGATTGAAAAAAATGAGAAAATTAACAAAAGGCACCTGCTGACAAGCCGCTTAGGCTTAGCAGGACCTAAATTACATTTTATTATTTTTATTGCATTTTACTTGTATTTTTATTGTAATTCTTATTGTATTTTGGGCTTAAACTGTATTTTATTATATATATATTTTAAATATTACATTATCTACGTATACTGACTACCCTGCAAGCCACCTCGAGGGCGTGTGGCACGGGACCAAACATTACACGATTAAATAAAGGGTACATTCGATTTTGATATCACGCTCAATAGTAGACACATACAAATTCATTTGAGGCATTAATTACATTCGAAAGCAAACAAACCCCAGCTGTGGAATAAGATATTTACTCTTCAAGTGCTTACAATTTGGTACTGAAGCGCAGGAGTTGCCAAACATGCTGGTTTCACTCACAGAAATTACGATTCCCTCTCCACTCAAACTCATGATAAAATTGGCAGACTTTACCACTTGTACTCCAGAACGGATTCATACCCACGCACAAGTCTTCAACGAGCATTAATCTCACCATACTCTCCATAGCTTGGGAGTGATAAGCTAAGAACCAAACTTATAGCCACCAACTGTAATCCGTGCGCGAACATCATCTACTGCGAAGCGCACGCTGGCAATTGGGCGAGAAATGTCGGTTTTATTCACATTGATATAATTCCCTTGATATTCAGCATGAAATTTAATGATAGTTCGTACTTTTTCCCACTTTTATCATTAAATAAAATAACCAGAACTCTAATTGATTATCGGTCCGCCGTTAAGCGTGGCTTTAAATATACTTTCTGTGTTTTCAAACTGAATATTGTAGCGTAGTTACGTTTGGCGATATTTAGAGGCAAGCACCAGATGCTGTAGGGATTCCGATCATAAAGAGTTTAATCGAAAAGCGTTTTAGTCCAAACATAATAACAACGAGCTCTCTCAATTATAAGATGGACGACCTAAAGTAATATAAAGTTCTTTAATTTCAAACAATGAGGACGACAAATATGCAGTCAAGCCCCACCTTGAATGCACTAACATAGGTAATCAATTACCTTGTGAAGACAAATTTCTGGAGATTTCTCATGACTCGCTATTTACAAACAAATATTTCTAATCCATTATCTTTTTCCCAATGATATCCACAATGTAGGAATGTCAGGATTTCAATATGGGAAAATTCTAGTAGTTTATTTCTAAAGCAGAATAAGCACACCCGATCGTATTTTAATGAGTGTTTTGAATATGTGGGGTAATCAACAGAAAACTCTCGGAGAGAGTTATTTTCTTTTAAACTGAGCAAAAAATCACCTGACGGCCTGCCAAGTAATATGCCTGCCAATTAATATCTAGCAACCTAGTTTTTACTCGATACCATCATGCCCGGAGGACTTGTCTATTAATCGTTTTCATCAGCCCGCTTGACTTATAAGCTACATGTCTCTTAGTTAAGACGATGCGGTTTGCGCCATGATTAACTTAAAGCCCGGAATCACAACGGTCCAGTCCAACTGGAAAGGCATTCTTTCCTTCTTTCTCGAGTGACAATATCTATATTATCATCTGACTGAAACTCATCGACACGTCAACAGCCATCGTGTTTGGGACGGATTGCGTTTTTATTTTATTTTTTTAAATAAACTTCCATGGACTCGAATACAGCTCATGTGACCATTTTACATCGAGCTGGATAACAAGTAACAGATACACAACACACACAGCCAAGCCCTGGGTGATGAAAATCCAACCCAGGCGGGACTCGAACCCGCGACCCCAAGAATGGCAGGCGAGGGCTTTACCCCGCTAACCGTGGCCGGAGGCTGGTTTCCTTCCTTCGTTCTATTTCAATCCTTTGCCGTGAAAACAAAAACTCTTTCTCACTCCCAAACTGACCATCTAGCTAACTCCAGCTGGAGCCCGATGAGTGTTTCCTTCGTCACATAAAACATAACACATTACCCACTCCACCACTATCTCAAACTTCTCAATTATTTCACTCTCTCTTCGCTTACGACAAGGAATTTCTTGAGGTTTCCGGCATGTTTTTAAGCAGAATAATACAATTTCACGCCCATCGAGACCTTTTCAAGCATCCCGGGAACGCGCCTCACAACTTCGGGATAACTTTTGATACAACGTGAGGAAAGTGACACCACGCATTCTTAGAGAAGGTCACATTGAGACAGGTTTCCGGTTTAGGGCCGAGGAATAAATCGGTTGAGGTTTTCGGTGATGAAAAAATATATTACGTGGAAACGTAAACAAATATCGCTGAATCCATAATGTCCAGAGAAATTTCGAAAATTTTTCTTGGCCGAATCAGAAAGTTTTAGGACCAATAATTCTGAGGATTAGTAACAAAAATCAACGAGGCAGGAAAATATAATAGCAGGCAAGAAAAATATATTCTGTGGGAGAAGCAAGAGCCAGAAGAAAGGCTATAGTCAGAACGAATGACCTGTTGAATAAACGGAACGTGCATACGAATAATGTTCATTCATAGCGTCTTTTGTAAAAAGGTTTTACGTAACTGCACTGAGAGAACAGGTTTGGATGCTACACCCTAAACTCTTTTGGGCGGGGAGGTTTGGATGCGCCATCAAGAGTGATACGACGTCAGAACTAATTATTTGGATGTGAGAACCAAAGGCAAAGAGTGTCACACCAAACACGTCTAGTCAACGTCCTTTGGATGGGAGACCCAAAGTTGTAGTTGGTGCACTCTGCTGGTTTGGTTGCGAAATCTAAATCTATAGTAGCGCGCTCTGGTGGCGCTCTCAGGAAGCTCTATAGCACCCGCAATTCCGTGTTCAGCCGTGCAAGCCGTCGACACATGTGGACTTGTTCTGTGCCAATCAGGCGAACTTCTCTGCCGCGTCTGCTTCAGTATTCCTGTTGCTCGAAGAGATTATGGACGAGGAGACGAAGGATTTCCTATTGAAGGCTGGACTTGGAGCCTATATCCAGGTGTTTGCTGGTAAGTTGCACTGAAATTGCGCGGCCATTTTGTGTTAATTCTCATGCCTACACTACCAGCCTTTGCTTATGAGTTCTTTTGCAGATTCCCATTGTTATCTCTATGTGCTTATTACAAACAGAGTTTAAACTCTCAGATTATATTTTGTCGACAGTGCTGCTGTGCTTATTAACATTGAACTTTCTTTCTGTTATTGAGGTTAAGTTGTCTCACGTTCCTATGTATCTCTGAGACATACCTACACTGTAAGGAAAATTCAGTATTTTTACATATTTATTGTATTTCCTGATCATATTTTGTATTATGTTATGATTGTATTTTAATAATATTTTTATGTTATTGACATAAAATTTGATAATTGTTAATTTTTTTGTTTTGTGCATTTTTTGTAATATGTTGACGAATTATGTGATAATAGATATCATAACAACCACAGAGCCAAGTTTTCTCATTTTCCTAGTTGCACTCTCCTACTACCCTATTTCAAAAGGGGTTGAAAAAGAAAAATATTTTAGGGTAGTGGGGTTTAAAAGTAGGGAGGGTAGGTGCACATGCCTTAGGGTTGGTCATCAGTTTTCATTCGGTAACCAAACGTTGTTCTGCTGAGCTACCCAACACTTTGGTTCTCACACCCAAAGTACTGTCCGTCTTCTGTGGATGCAGCAACCAAAGAAGTAGGTGGCACATCCAACTCCTCATCACTCATTCCGTTTGGATGACACATCCAAATGTATGGACAAGTCCTTTCCTTCACCTCAGGTTTGGGTGTGACATCCAAACCTACGATTCTCATATCCAAAGTGTTTTTTCAGTGTGCGATTAGAAAGTTGGATAGAGATACTACTTTTCCATCTTCTGGTCTTATTTAACTATACCGATTTTTGGCAGATTTTGTCATGAAGTTAGTGCATAAACTGAGAAGATTGGCACGGCTTATGAAAGATAGTTTTGATAAATGATAGACTGTATCTCAAGCTAAAAAGGATCCCCTTCGAGGAACTCGGCTGGGAATCATTATAAATATCGTGGGTTAAAAGTTTGGAGGAATTTCTCAAGTAAACTGGAAATCCATTTGCTTTCTAATAACTTATCATGTGCACAACCGTGTATGACAATCAGTTTCATCGCGAAAAAAAATGATTAGAGATAAAACTCCCATTGGATAGATTTAACGTCTTTCTTAGGACAAAAAGCTGTAATGAATCTGAAAAAAAGTTAACACCTTTAGTACATTACATTATATGCAATATTTCATCGTAGCGTATTCAAAAGTGCATCTCCTATTTATAAAAATTACAATATTTCGTAGTTACTATCATCTATTAAAATTATATTATTAATAGCTGCACGTGCCTGGTGCATGCCAAACCAGCACGTTTCCTTATTAATTAATGATACATCTATAAACGAATATTTGGTGACATTTCATCCCCTGCCACACAAACTTGAGATGGCCAGCTAACTACTGTCGATGTTTATATTCACATGGGAGCATAACATTTTTACCACGGAAGCAAATAAACCAATTTAAGGAAAACTATTAAAGAGCAAAAGAATCCAAAAAATTAAAAAAAAAAAAACGTGCAATTACCTCCGTCCCCAATTAGCCTCATCTGCACCAGCCGGGGATCTTCGTTGTGTTCCTCGAGAACCGTGTCATCCGTGACAGTCAGCTCCTGGAGAAATGGCCACGAAAGAGAATGAGAGATATGAGACTACAGCGGGTAAGGTGAATACCAGTAAGTGTATGACATGTGAAGTCTTATATAGGCGCTCTTATGATTTAAAAAAATAATGGACATGCCACGAATTTAAACTGGGAAGGGAGAGAGAGGTGACCAAAACATTTTGAACATCCTTGAAAACAGTAAAATTAAGATGATGCTCGCGACAACTTCTGTTGGTTTTTTCGCCTTTCCTATGTGCGTCAAAGAGCTGACTAAAAATTATGCGTTGTCTATTGACCCTGTGAAGATGAAAACTTCTTTAATTCACATTATTGGGCATCATGAAAGATTGCTGATAATTGACTTCTGATTGATATTTCATGAAGTTATTAACGCTGAAATCTATAAACGGAATTAAAATTTTCTATTGTAAAATTTAAAGTCATAAATTAAAATCTAAGAATATTTTTTTACATTATGCAATTTTTAAGCGTAAAATGTAAATGATCAAAGGCTCCTAAGGCTATCCAATACTATGATCATGATATTGCAATAAAGCTGGGCGGATTATGGCCTATGGCACTTTTGGCCACCACTTTATTGCAGAACTTTACAGCAGCTTCCATACTGTTTTAAACAACGTCCAACAAAAACATAATGATATTCACATTAAGCGTTCATTTTCTTCACTCCAGATAAAGGTTATGGCAAGTTTAAAAACCCTAAGTCCACTAAAAACTGAACAAAATATCCTTTTATCTTCTGAAATAGGTTAAGAGAAAAATCTGAGCCAGGCTAAAAAAAATATTAACTCGGCGACCCGATACTTACCCTCGTTGATTCGTTGTATCCCACGATTACGGCTGTGTACCACTGGGTGGTACCCTCGGCCCGGTACACCTCCACTCTGTATCCAACCAGCACGCTAGGCGTTGTCAGGAGGATACGCTGACCGTCCTGAAACTCGGTCCAACGCCGCACAGCAGCGCGAACCTCGTCAGGGGAGGCCCTTGGGAATGACTTCCTGCTTCCGGCATAGCACCCTCCTTTGGTGGTGCAATTCGCCGCCAGCATTTTCGGATCCCACTCCTGCAAGATGGAATGGAAAAGATTACCATCCATCCACCACGTCAGTTGTAAGGGTGGAGAAAATATCTATCCAGCATGTACAATCTGAATATAAACACCACATGCTTCAGACAAAAGGGCGTACGCTAGTTTCACGAAACCTTGCTGGATAATGAACTGCAATGAAGAATTTGTCACACTGTTTGATGGAGTGGAGTTCAGAAATCAGCAGCAGACTTATTTAAGGCTAAATATTTAACATATTAACGTGATATGCAACCGTAATGCTACAAGTTCCTCCAACAGGATTACAATGGTTGTACCAAACATTTTCACTAGAGCTACAATTAGGGACAGCAATAGATTACAGCGAAGGTATGTGCATGGGGAAATCAGAAAAGGTATTTTAGATTTTGGCATAGGAATTAGAACGTGTTGATTTTTTATAACAATTTGTACATTTTTTAATACAATTAACTCATTCATGATCAAGGAAATATACGCTCATAATTTAATTTATGCATATAAATGACTAAATAATTAAAAACTATGCTATTTTGATTTAACTAACAATTTGCTGTAAGATGTGGATAACATTTCGCAAGTATCGTGATACCATGCTTAATATTTTCCTCAGGGTGGCAGCATCCTGATTCTTGGTTTCATGTTAATAGTGTTAAAACAGGGCATTTTGTTCATATCTATATGGTATTCACTGTTCTCTCTGATTGATAATGAATGTCTGGAGATGATTCATCCCCTGCCACACGCCCTTGTGTTGGGTAACAGGGTATTATGTACAAGTATATGTATTAAAGGGCCTGGAACGGCAATTCCAAGGGGTTCGTGACTCAACACCCAAAGGTGACCCTTTCCACCACAGTCTCCGTTCTAGCGACTGTTTGTGGGCATTTCTTAAGGCCGCTTCACACGATACAATTTTTTGTACAATTTCTTGTACAAACTCTTGTATGAGGAAATTGTACTGTGTAACGCGGCAAATTGTACGAACGCTTGTGCGATTGTCTGAATGACTGGAATGAACGGGAAATAGAACCTGTTCTAATTCCATTCAGACAAACGTACAATTTCGTTCAGGTTATACAAGCGCTTGTACAAGAAATTGTACAAAACATTGTATCGTGCAAAGCGGCCTTTAGGCACAGGCAATGACATGGATATGGTATGTCTGTCATCTTCAGCCTTCGTGCATTTCATCAACTAATCCAGAGGATGTGAGAAGAAATGTGACTCCAGGGTAAAGTAAGAAAACTTGGGAATTAGTAAAAAAAAAAGGAGTGGGGGTAAACAAGAACGTGTACGTTATGATAGTCGTGTTACCGATTGATAAGATAGCGACTTTACCGGTTCCACGAAAAATAACAATACAATGACTTGAATCATATTACTGTGATTTGACGTAATCAAGATTGTGAGGGAAATGAGCACCCAGAGAATTTACAGCTCCTTATCTGAATTGGATTTCCTGGTTCATTTCAACATTTTATTTAAATCAAGTAGTATCTCAACCGTCGACCAATGTGCAGTAAAGTGCGGAATAAAGGCGGCTACCATATTTCTATATCACCAGACCGAGAAAGATTTAATGCTCAATTATTCTTTCTCTCGTTCTTCTCCGCTCCTCTCTACAGCAAAGCACGTGGGAAATCCTACAGCACGCTAAGAAAACACGCATGAGTTACCCTCGCCCCTGGACCAAAACCAAAACATGCGAGTGATCGATTCCGATCCCCCAACGGTCTCCTGCTGCGGAATTATTTCTTTTTGCTCTCCCTTCGCGAATATATAAACACGAAATAATTGCTGGGTGATGGACGCAACTCGGCGAGACCAGTGATTAGCGGAGAGAGAGGCAAAAGTGGCGACGCCGTCGGGGGGTGCCCTGAGGGACCACTCCTTCCCCGCCGCGCCAAGGTGAAACTCATACCTCTGGAGAAGATCCAAGCCCCGCGGGGAATCCCCACTTGGATCACTCAACCTCCCTCTCCCCCTTACAATTCCACCCTTCACCTCCAAGATGCCAGCGGCGGGTTTAAACACAAATAGATTATTTTATTTGGGTAGCAGGCCTCCGCTTCCCTCCCCCCGATAATGTTTCCCCAACGAGCTCGGCTACTTCCCGTCTCCGATGCAAATTCCCCTGGATCTGCCAGAGGAGCGAACGAACCAAGACTAGAATGAGGGTGCAGACACGTTTTCTAGGGATTCCGTCCATCTTTCTGTTCACCTGAAGGATATTTTGTGCACGTCCATGGAATCTTCATCACTTGTTTTCGCATAAATGCGATACTGAAAAGCTCTCCACACTAGAGTAGGGTCATCGTTTTGCTAAGCGAATGTAACGCGAGACGCGAGGTTTGCGATGCATGACTTGTAATAAAAAAGAGAGAAAATGGCAAGTTTAATACATTTTGATTGCTGACTTAGCATAATTAACACAATTGAAACTTCAAATTGGTGTTTAGTCTGATAATGTTTTTCCTTATTCCAGGCATTTCCGGGCATACATTGGAAACGTGAGGTACTCGAATGTTTCGAGAAAACCTACCAGCTACATCCTCATAAATGTTTGGTAGGTATAATTGGCTTTATTAGGGTGCCTCAAAATATAAGATCATTTACACCTCACGACCTTCACTTTAAGAGAGTTATGTGACAATGAGATTTTAATAAATAAAATGGAATAATGCAATACAAATATCAGTGCTCAGTTATATAGGAGAATTTTATATTTATTACGGGGTTTGAATGAGTTAAAAAGGGTGGATATCTTTAAGAACAATATTACTTTAGTGACTATACTGGAATTATTAATTAAATGTGTTTTAAGCCACTCCTCATTACTTGTTTTTCACACGTATTTCTTACTACTCGTCTCAAGGATCATAAGAAATGTCGAATAATACATACTAATAAATTTTACTTTATTTAATCTGCGAATGTAGGACTATGAAGTCCTGTCTTAATATTAATAGATTGGAATACACAAACATCCATGCATGGGGAAGTGAAAATCCTCCCCGGTACATTAGAACCCGCAACCCTGGAATCGACAGGTGAATTTACCCACCGCTGCCACAAAAATAAAGAGATAACTCTTTGGTTTAAATGTATAAAATAATAATGAAAAAGTTATAAGCAGGTTGTGTCCAGCGCAATACAATACTATAGTCCATACCCCACACCGCACGTTGAGAGCGTTGGGCTAGTTGTCAATGTATACCTCCACGGGGCTGACGGATGCGCGGGATACATCTACATATACAGGAAACCCTGCAAGCCACCGCGAGGATGTGTGGCAGGGGGTGAAGAACACCAAGCAAGCACTATTGACATGCAAACAAGCTCTTTTAGGGTCTCATGCAACTAGATTGTTAGTATATATAGCATTCTGTTCTCTTATAGTACGGGGGAAAAATGCCATTTTGAATCTATCGGTACGACAACCTATCTCTCTAATCTTATCTGGTCGAATCTAGGATAATAAGCTGGTTTTTTTAATATGTGCCTAACATCTTCAGTAAAGCTATCCGATTGAAATTTCGCTAATATATTTAATCTGTACTTAAACCTACGCTCTGATAATGATTCTCACCCTAATTCTTGTATTAATTCTGATACACTACTCACCATATTGTAACACCTTTTAACGAACCTAGCTGATCTACGCTGCACACTGTCTAGTTCTCTGATCAAACCTAATTCATTAGGATCCCATTCACTGGCTGCATACTCAAGGTTGGGCCTAAGTAGTGAAAAGTGACATCGCTCTTTTGTCTTCTCATCACATTTCCCAAGTACTCTTTTTATAAATCCTAGCTTTCTCTTCGCTCGGCCACATATTTCCCGGGTGTGCCTTCCCCACGATAAATCTTTAGTGAGTGAGATTATTGATTGAATACCTTATGGTTTCAACGCTTTCGATCTTCGTGTTATTAATTTTATAGGATCGCTCTATCGAATTATTCCTCCTACAAAAATTGATAGCTACACACTTTTTAAGGTTAAGTTCCAACTGCCATTTTCCACACCACTCTTGAATTGAAATCCTTGCTAAGCGATTTCCTGTCTTACTTTTTTTCATTTACCCCTATACACTACCGCATCGTCTGCAAAAAGTCTAAGGTTGCTACTAACTACGGTACCCAAATCGTTTACGGATAAAGGAAATAGAAGCGGACCTACTACGCTACCCTGGGGAACTCCCGATGTGACTTTCATTGTGTCCGTCATGATACCATCTATGACAACCATTTGCTCTCACCCAATTAAGAGTTCTTTTACCCAACGCACAACGTCTTTATTTATACCAACACTCTTTAATCGAATGCCTTTTTAAAATCTAAAAATATCGCATCTATTTCAGTAGTACTCTTTTCGCCGTAGACTAAAATATGTGTCTCGCAAGATCTACCTTTCCGGAACCCATGTTAGCTGTTTATGAGCAATCCATGACTATACTGACTACAATGTGCTCAAATACCTTACAAGAGATTGTCGTTAGTGCAATGTGTCTGTAGTCACCAGGTTCTTCTCTATCACCGCTTTACCGATAACCTATTATTGTTAGTAGCAGTAAGTATTGTTAATAGCAATTTTTAACACATTTGCAGTGCCCTTCGGCAACATAAAATCTTACAATCTAAGGATTGTTGACTGATGATGATGATAATGGAAGTGATTACTGAAGGTAGATATTAATTAAAACGGAAGGCGATAAAACTGTTACAGTAATAGTTAAATGGTTTTATTTCAAAATTACATGTAACGCATTTTTTTGACGACACATTGCGACAAAAATCAGATGGCGGTACTATTTATAATGACTTTTTTACACGAAGGTAAACAAAGTATTTAATAATAGAGAGTAAATACATCAGTGAAGTCGGCGGTATAACAGAAACTTTTCGTGTGAAAATGGGTGGAGTCTATGCGTAAACAATGGGAGAAAGGTGAAAGTAGTAATGTGTTCGAAAGTAGGGGAAGCATGGGATTTTTACAAATGGAATATGTTATAAGTACTTCTTCATCGTGTGAGTCGCTATGGAAAAAGGGGTACTCGAGCGTTTCGGGCGGAGAGATGGAGGGGAGGGTTGGCACGGGCCAGTGATCAACACTCGGGGTTGGAAATTGGGATAGCCGAGCCAATTTGCGGCGATAATTTTGGAGCACTGCCACAAAACAGGTAGAGTAGAAGGGCCGCCGAGTTAAAGCACTCTCGAGCGCGAACGAGAGAAACTAGAGAGTGCTGACAGCGAAAATTTTGCCCCACCACAGCGAGCTCTTCAAGTTGGAACCTATTTCAAACGAGTCTACGCATGAGTAAACGCCATGATTAACGTACTGTAACGTCCCGGTTTAATGTTAAACAAAAGAAACGATAAACGGAGACATCGTGAAATGCTGTCACAAAGTAAAATATAGTAAGAGGTACGTACACCGGATCGAACTATTTTAATGGATCAAAATTCCAGATGCAACTTCTATCAACCATGCCACGATTAAATATAGTCCAGCCTCGACAAGCGAGAACTGGATAAGTGAGAAACCTTAAAAGTGAAACTAATCCCCAGGTCCCTTCATTTTTACCCCCGAATACCTCGATAAGTGATAAAGTAGAAACCTCTTTCAGTGATAGCCATTCTTCACCACCACCTCTATAAGTGAGCCAGCATCGCTCTAAGCCTCTATCAGCTAGAGCATCATCTATGAAATGCAAAACATTATGTGCGTTTTGACAAGACACGTACAGGATTTTTGTTCGTCAGAAAGGTGTCAGGTTGGACTTGCATGCAAAGGAAAATTATTTGAAGATTGTCGATTACTAGGGGAGGTTAGTCGCATACTCAGGATGGCTAAGCGAAATTTTAAGGTATTGTAATTCACTGACAAACTGAAAATTGTTACTGCGTTCAAGAGAGGAAGTCGCTACGTGAGATACTGAGTGAGTTTGGGCTGCTGTAGTACACCTTAAAAAGAGGTATAGGATGAATATTAATGTGCGACTATTTTAAAAGTATGTGGGATCCGTACGAGGAAGGTATGATAGAGGAAGAGCGGGTACAAAGGAGATCAACTAGATTTGTTAAAGGCCGTAATGATAATTGTATTATCATAACTAGTTTAATAGAAGAATAAGGATGGGAATTACTATCAGAAAGCAGGTTAAAATTTAGGTTAAACCTTTTAAGAAAATTCGCAACTGATTTGTTTACAGATGACGTTGGATATATATTAAGAACCCCTGCGTGTTATGCTAGGTTTGATCAGATAGATTAAGAATAAGAGTAGAGAGATACCGATACATTTAAAATGTCATTTTTCCCGCGTACTAGAATAGAGCATAACAGGCAGCCTTGCAAAGGGACAGGTAGATGAATTATTATTAGAATAGTTTGTAGTACATGATACAATTATTACCAACCAATCCCTTTAATATTATGTGGATACTAACCATCTAGCTGATGTGACCCTATTATCTAGCATGTCTCCATGTAGTGTGATACATGGCAGTTAGAATTAAACTTTAAAACATCTCTTGTAATGAATTTTTGGAAAAAGAATAGCTCTCCTCCTAGCACCTACAAAATAAGTTATAATGAATTAACAAACGTGGAATCCATTAAATGTCTTGGGATAAGACTTACACATGATCTTTCCTGGGGTAAACACATACGTGAAATAATCGGTCAAGCGAATCGTAAACTGGGATCCGTCAAAAGAGTACTGGGTAAGTGTGACGATCATGTACGAGAAATCAGCTACTTTTCCCTTGTTAGACCTCATTAGGAATACGCTGCCAGTATATGGGATCCCTACGAAATCGGTCTAAATAATTAACTTGAACATGTGCAGCGAAGATCGGCAAGATTTGTAAATGGACCATACGATAATTATATTAGCGTAACCAGTCTATTAAATGAATTAAATTAGGAATCATTGTCAGATCGCAGGTTGAAATTTAGACTTAATCTCTTAAACAAATTCCAAGACCATATTTTCAGTGATGATGTTAAAAATATTTTGAGGACCCCAACTTTCTATGGTAGACTGGACCATAATCACAAAATTAGAGAAATTGATTGCCGAACTGACAGATTCAAAATGTCCTTTCTTCCTCGTAATATTAGGGGTATGAATAACGGTAAATATATCCAGTACGAGTGTAGCAATGGATAACATTGGTAGCTGCATGTTGGTATTGGGCTTAAAGCTAACGGCATGTTTTTGCATGTGTGCTTTGCTATTTTTATCTTTTTTTAAATAGCGTAGTTTTGAACAGTACCTATACAAGTACTAATCCTTTTTTATGCATGATATATAGTGCATGTTTGGTGAGATTTCACCCCCTGCCACACACCTTTATGGTGGCTTGCAGGGTATTATGTAGATGTAGATGTAGTAGCCTAGCTGCATGTCAAGATTGTATGTTTGGTGATCTTCACCCCCTGCCACACACCCTCGCGGTGACTCACAGGGTATTACGTAGATATGGATAGATGAATTCTTCCGTAATCAATCCGGAGCACACCACCGATCGTGGTGAAGAACCAAAGAGAGAAATACTGAAAAATACTTTTGGTACTTGAATAAGAGTACTCCTGTGAAGAAAAGGAGACTCAGGGGAGAAGGAGACAAAGGAGATAAGCTGGCGCACATCAATATTCATAATTATAATGTCAAGGGCGCGGATTAAAACCGTATTATTACTTGAGAAGCGGTGTTTCTCGAAAATGTCGAAGTTGGGAACCTTCCGAAAATCGAACTTTTTTTAACTCTGAGTTCATTCCTGCGAATTCAAATCTTTTTAGTACACGTAAGAAAAAACAGTATAATGTGTCCACATTGGCAAATAGGAGCCACAATTAGGATAAGGGGACACATCTTACAAATACAACACTAACGAACTTTCTACATCGAAATAGTCAACATTGGCCGGGCTCTGTTCGGTGCTGTTTCGACCATTTTACTCGAAGGGAGACAAAAATCTTCCTTCGACCAAACTCCTACATATATTTCTTAATTAATGTGACATTTCACAATTCATAAAGATAGATGTGTGCCTTGATAATACTAATTATATCTCCATTCTGAATGGCTTAATTTAATAATATTTAACTACGTCCTTGAGCGTAAAAAGAGTGATATATTGCACAGGGAAATTTCATCGGTTGTATATAAATAATTACCTAGCGTGAGAAGGAAAGATGAAGTATACAGAACTGCTGAAGAAGAAGGGACTCTATTGATCTAGTATACCGAAAAGAAGAACACGATTGACAAAGAAGAGCAAGGATCAAATACAGAGAACAAACGAAAGAGATGTATGTTAGAAGAGGAATTACAGGGAAGTGAAAGAGCATGCATGGAATAGGGTATAATGAATAGTGTATCAATCAATATTTTGCCTAATACTGATGGTGAATGAAGAAATTGGGGAGGTCACACCTTTGAACGAGGAGAACTTCTTGGGGGCTAATGTGGTTGCTAGAATACTGGCCTCCTACTATGAGGGTCCGAGTTCGAATTCTGGCAATGGCAGAGATTTATTCGTTGGTATTAAGCGTCCTTCGTTCAGAGTAGGCTGATACCGTGTATGGTTTCTACCCAACCTTCCTAGCGTAGGGTAGCGTAGTAGGTCCGCTTCTATTTCTTTTATACATAAACGATTTGGGTACCGTAGTTAGTAGTAACCTTAGACTTTTTGCAGACGATGCGGTGGTGTACAGGGGTATATAAAACGAAGAGGACACGAAATCACTTAGCAAGGATATAGATGCAATTCAAGAGTGGTGCGACAAATGGCAGTTAGAACTCAACCTTAAAAAGTGTGTAGCTATCAATTTTTGGAGGAGGAATAATTCGATAGAGCGATCCTATAGAATTAATAACACGAAGATCGAAAACGTTGAAACCGTAAGATATTTAGGTGTAACAATCACTAAAGATTTATCGTGGGGAAGACACATAAGGGAAATATGCGGCCGAGCGAAGAGAAAGCTAGGATTTATAAAAAGAGTACTTGGGAAATGTGATGAGAAGACAAAAGAGCGATGCTACTTTTCACTAGTTAGGCCCCACCTTGAGTATGCAGCCAGTGTATGGGATCCTAATGAATTAGGTTTGATGAGAGAACTAGACAGTGTACAGCGTAGAGCAGCTAGGTTCGTCAAAAGGTGTTACGATAGGTTGAGTAGTGTATCAGAATTAATACAAGAATTAGGGTGGGAATCATTATCAGAGCGTAGATTAAAGTTCAGATTTAATCTATTGCAGAAATTTCAATCGGATAGCTTTACTGAAGATGTTAGGCACATATTGAAAACACCAGCGTATTATGCTAGATTCGACCAGATAAATAAGATTAGAGAGATAGATTGTCGTACAGATAGATTCAAAATGGCATTTTTCCCCCGTACTATAAGAGAACAGAATAGGCAGCATAGGAAAAGGATAGGTAGGGGAAATATTTTAGAGTATTCTGTAGTGCATGATGCATGTATTAACCCCTCAAATACTATAGATACTAACAATATAGTTGCATGAGACCCTTTAGTTGCTTGCTTGCATGCTAGTAGTGAATGCTTGGTGACCTTCACCCCCTGCCACACACCCTCGCGGTGGCTTGCAAGGTATCGTGTAGATTTAGATAGATTTAGATTCCTCCGTTCCATTAAAAATTCCTCTACCCTATCCACATACCTACCCTAAATGGTGTTAATGACGTAATCTGTCGGTCACCACACCCGAATAATAACTACAACATACTAAAAGTATCTCAAGGAAAACTGTAATTATATAAATTTTCTTATTAAATAGAGGATGTATTTTGATGAGAAAAATCAAAGAATTGGACGAGAAACCTGTTGGGGTAAACACATTATTTTTTCCCATACGTACGATTAAATTTCAAATAAATACTGGATACTAAAGTAAGTTTACGTAGAAATGGCAACACGCTGAGTTTATGCCAATTCTGTCGGAGACGAAAATTTGAGAGAAACTTCTTCCTCCCTGAGATCCATTTAAAATTCCTCCTTCAGCACGGAAACTTTAATTGCTTCGTCTACAAGTACGTTTCAGCTCCCAAACTTTTAGCAATTATTCTTGAGGAACTATTTGGGGAAGATCTCATATACAAGAGGTTTAGTACCGAGCTAAGATCTATGGCTTCCACTATAATGCAGATGGCAGAGGCTTCACTACAGTGAGGCATAGATTTAAACAACGCCGTCCCTGGCGAAAAGAATTTTTACCCGTTGAATTGATTCGAGTGCTGCATGTGGTTAGGCAGTTTAAAAGTTCTTCAGTCCAGAAACATAATGTATTGCATTCTGCGCGTGAGCAGTTTTGCTTATTTGGAAAACTCGCAGATGGTAAGATATGAAAGAAACAAATGATTTTTAAGGGGAGCGAATGAAATGGCAGTGGATTACCTTAAAACTAGTGCGCACTTCTAGTGATAGGATATCCTCGTCGCAAAAAAAACATAGGAATGCACAATTGATAAGACAAATTCCCATCACAATTTCAAGCTGTTCAGTTAAATTTTATGGTGGCTTTGCAGGGTATTATGTAGATGTAAATGTAAAGCTGAATGTTAATAGTTTTAGGGTCTGGGGGGATGTGTTCCATCAACAGTTTTAGATCCCATGTGAGAAAAATCATAGGGTACAAAAATATATTAATATTGCACAAGTATTACAATAGCACAGCGACTCTCAACATTCACGAGGAAAATCAGTCGCATTTATTAAGCTAAAACATGACAAAGCATGGTCCAAAAACAGACCGAAACATAACAGAACATAAATTAGCATCCTGTTGTTTTACGAAATTGGGCGGATCACGTTCTCTAAACGCAAGGAACTGAAGTCACTCAAATGTCTCTATGAATAGTTGGCCAGCTCGTTTCATCAGCACACACTTTCGTTGGTAAATCGAGAAGATCAAATGCTGCTTTTCGGTGCTCCCTATAGGAATCCACTCGTTTCATTCCAGCGATAAGCTTTTTGCTGCAATGCATTCTTAGTTAATGAAAGTGATCTATTTTCTTTAAGTACTCCACTGAATTGATCGCGGCCAAGCTGAGGCAGGCTACACCCACTATCAACCTTTGACCTATATGAACGTGAAGCATTTTCAGCACGGTACCTACACATTAAAATCTGCGAAAATATCCAGATTAAATACATTCATAACTGCTGTCCGTCGGACCCAATATGCATACGAGACAAAAGGCATTAAATGACACAGACCTAAGTCATGACACTCGAGAAAATAAAGCGCATAGTATACGTTAAACTTAGAGGTAAGAAATTTTCCATGAGTTATGCGGAGTATTTCGCCATGTTTTGAAAAGCGAAGGATTCAATCAAATCCTCCGCTTTCTAAAGCTTGGCCAAGGAACGGATAGGAAAGCTAGGATTTATAAAAAGAGTACTTGGGAAATGTGATGAGAAGACAAAAGAGCGATACTATTTTTCACTAGTTAGGCCCCCTTGAGTATGCAGCCAGTGTATGGGATCCTAATGAATGAGGGTTGATCAGAGAACTAGATAGTGTGCAGCGTAGAGCAGCTAAGTTCTTTAAAAGGTGTTACGATAGGTTGAGTAGCGTTTCAGAATTAATAAAAGAATTAGGGTGGGAATCATTATTAGAGCGTAGGTTAAAGTACAGATTGAATCTATTAGAGAAATTTCCATTGGATAGCTTTACTGAAGATGTTAGGCACATATTAAAAAAACCAGCGTATTATGCTAGATTCGACCAGATAAATAATATTAGAGAGATAGATTGTCTTACTGATAGATTCAAAATGGCATTTTCCCCCTTACTATAAGAGAACAGAATAGGCAGCATAGCAAAGGGATAGGTAGGGGAAATATTTTAGAGTATTCTGTAGTGCATGATGCATGTATTAACCCCTTAAATACTATAGATACTAACAATCAAGTTGCATGAGACACTATAGTTGCTTGTTTGCATGTTAGTAGTGCATGCTTGGTGATCTTCACCCCCTGCCACACACCCTCGCGGTGGATTGCAGGGTATCGTGTAGATGAAGATGTAGATGTGATATTTCGCCAAACAGAAGCAGCATTCAACTCACCTTGAATGGTTTGAGGCGCGAGGGGTCGCGGAAGGTCAGCTCGTGGTCCACGAGGAACTCGACGGGAAGACGTGAGCTGTGCGTCGACATGTCGGAGGTGTCCACCAGAACGAGGAAGGACTGAGGAGAGAGAAAAAAAGAAGGAATGTCAAGGCCGTTGTCTGCATACAGCAAGAAAAAAATACATGGATATACGGACGGACACAGAAGTGGCTATCACCCCGAGATTGTAGCATTATCATGATCGCCTTCGTTGTTGACCCCAACGCTATCGCACAGAAGTTATGCCTCACCTTCGATCACAAAAAAAGACAAAACCCTTTACAATATCGCTCATTCCAGCAGGATGAAATCCAAATATCAGTCACATATACATCTTAATTGTCAGACTTCACTTGAAGGCGAACGCCAAATTGTGGATGGGCATCAGTCATAAACTATGCAATTACGAACGGATAGAGGCTATGGCTACTTGCATCTCGATTAAAACTGTGGTGGCCCTAATATGCTGCTCTCGCGAAGTTGCAGTCCATTTTCTAGATATTATGAAAATTTTGATAAATATTATTACTATATTTCAGAATACTAATACAAAATATTGTGAATTCACAGACATTCCCCGCTAAGAGCCAAAAACTCAACAGCCACAAGATTGTTGCATCTATTAAAATGGTTGTCTCGCTCGCTCTCACAGCGGATTCCATGCAAGTTTATAAAAACATCACCATTACATACACATTATCCCGGGGAATATCCATTAATTACAGCGGATACACTCCAACATTCCTCTATCTCCTTCAACGACGTTTTGTCCTTTGTGTCGTAAATGGAAGAAACTTGTTCCACACTTACTCCCAATAAAAAAGTACTCCGATTCTCAGAATATTTTAGCTTGCAAAATTACTCTAACACTTGACTTCTTCAATGACTGTGAAGTTTCCCTGGCGCGTTTTCCTAGTCATTATATAATTTAACGCATTAAATATGCGAATTAAATCAATATGACCTGATTAACAGGATAATTAATAGGATGATTATTTAAGTAAATTAATCCCTTAAATTTATTTAACCATTTGTTGGACCATTCCAGAAGGAGGTATTAATCCCTTAAATACTATAGATACTAACAATCTAGTTGCATGAGACCCTATCGTTGCTTGTTTGCGTGTCAATAGTGCATGCTTGGTGATCTTCACTCCCTGCCACACACCCTCGCGGTGGCTTGCAAGGTATCGCGTAGATGTAGCTGAATGAAACTTCTCTGACTTTTTACTGCGATTCGTTCACTATTCACGAGTTATCCTCTCAAGAAAGTTAAACTTCACCATCGCTAAAGCTCGGAAATCTCCGGATTCAAAAGACGTCAATAAAAGAAAAGACGAGAAACTTGTAAGCAGCACTTGTAAGCAAACTTAGTCGATGGCTTGAAACTCCCTCATAATCAAATGAGACCTCATCTATATCAACTTTTACAAAGAACTACGGAAGTGAATCACGTTATTGAAGTCAGTTAAGTTCTGTTCATTTCTCGGGGGAATATGAAGGTTAATTGAATAATAATCGCAATTTGATGAATAACGTCTTGCAAATCAGGTCATCGTTAATTCACATAAAATTTCAAACAGCACACTGTAATTATCATTGATATTAATACATATAAATAGGGACATGACATTTTCGTGAAACGGTTTTTGCGACAGGATTCACGAAATAAGCGACTTTAGGGTTTAATTACGAAATTAACCGTGTCTTCTTTGAAACGCGATTTTTTTAACGAAATTTGAGATATTTTGCAAATGCCGAATTTTTAAGCATGAAATATTTTCTTTAGTGATGGCCGGATCGGATCCGTTGGATCCAAAGATCCGCGGATGTTTCATTTTTCTCGGTTCCGGATTCGGATCCAAAGTAAAAAGTAAAATCGGATCCGGATCGTAGATTTTAAATTTTTGCGGCTTGGCGATCGAAGTGCCCCGTGAATGGAATGTAGGTGCGGTAGATATTGACAAGAAGAGGATGTGTAACTAAGGTCACGTAATTAGATGAAAATGTTCCCGTGCAACTAGAAGCAAAATAAAGAAATATGACTTTTTTCCCCCATTACCCCGGTATCGCGGGAAAAAAATACGTAGGATGGCATGTGGGTAGCCTACATTCGCCGAATCGAACTTCATTACCTGCAGTCCACTACTCCACTCTGTTATTGTCGACTTACCCGAGTTTGGAGAATGCAGGCTCCCCACATGTAATTCTACTTTTTTCTTGCAAACCCAGGCCAATGGCGAAAAAATCCTAACATTTTTTTTTAATTTTGCTACTAGTTGCATGAAAAAAGGTTAATCTCATTTCAAGATCAGAGTTACACAACCTCCCCTGCTCAAATTTCATTTTAAAGGTTATTATTAATAAGACAGTGCAAAATTGTTAGTTTAGTGATATTCTATAATAATTTTTTCGTCTTAAAAATGGAACCCACAAATATTCCATAAATCGGATCTCTTGGCCGCATTAAATTTTTTTTGTTTTTCTAAAAAATAATTTGAAAGCGTTCAAGGATTTGATTAATAATTGAAAAATAATTCCTTCATTAATGAAAATGAACTTATAAGGTTTCTTTTAACTGCACTCTAAAGAATAGTTGTACGGGTTTCAAGAAAGTATTGCTTGATGAGTATGTGATAAGGAAAGTGAACTTTACATTAGAAGTAACAAGATATAGGTAGGTATTGCATCCGTAAATCATGATCCAGGTAAATATAATCCTCATAGATGATAGGAAGTTGATATTTCTACAATAAATTTACCTATTTTTGGTAATTCTATTGTTGCTGTTTTTATATATACCTATATTAAAAATCTAGGATTAGAAAAGGAATGAAATTCAGAATTGAGTATCTGAAACTAAGGATCCGAAACTGAGATAAAGATCCGAAACCCAGGCAAGGATCCGGTTCCGGATCCGACAAAAAACCTGGATCCATCCATCACTAATTTTCTTGCTTATTACAATTTCTGTACGATCATCATTCATTTGCAAATGTTGCGTAGGGTAGCCATAACTTCTGTATTGGATCTCAAATGTATATACTATTAACTGTTTGTTCACATTGGTATGAAGTCTTTATTTATAATATTTAAAAAAAAACCCTTCCTTTAAGACTCCTTTTTCCCAACATTAAACACAGCATTCACCTTTTTAAAACAAGTTTATTTACCGTATTTGTCATTTTTAAACACCGCTTTTGATGATTTTTAATTACCATTTTTCGGTGTCCTTACATATAAATCATAAATTGTGATAAAATTTAAAAATGTACTGACTAAGTATTTATCATGCGGCTGCTGAAAATTTAGTCCGAATTGAAATGATGGCAAACTCTCTTTACCGGATCACGGATTGTTTAGCTAGGGAATTATCATTTTTGTGCAGGAATATATACCCTAGTATATATACATCAGCGGCTTTCAAAGTGAACTTTGTCTGACCCATGGGTTCCGTGAAACATGCCATGAGGTCTGAGGACTTAGAAGCTTGAAGAACCAGTTTAATATACATACATTCATATTCATTACCTACTTTTTTAAGTCAAGGGCTCACGTTTAGATACCGGCGTGGAGATATCTGACTGCAGCACACAAATAGTTCATCAATTATCGATTAGGATACAGGAAGCACAACTCTGCTTGTTCAATATTGCGTCCACAGGATGGAGCGTATGTGTAGTTCTGAAGTAGATTTGAAAACGAAAATTATAATCATCGTTACTAATAAAAGCAAATATTGGCATCAGTATCTCAAACTATCATTGTATAATTTTGTTGTGCCAACATGGAATCGTGCCTTAAATTAAAAACAAATAATTACAGACCGGCTTACATACCTACACTTTATCAGGAAGTGCAATTTCATATTCAAACATTAAAACCAACTAGAGCAATTTTTGTAATCTTGTGAACTTTTTACCAGGCGTAATTAATAAAAGTATCACTAAAACTATTGATTTTGATTGCATATTACTTCAAGCTTCTCTTATTTGCAAAAAATATGACCCTACGCTCGAATAACTTTCGCATTGTTATGAGGGGGAGATTTGGCTTATTTAACCTAAAGTCTGAATCACACGATCATTTTTTACGTCCCTTTTCAGGGATAGCTCAAATAATAGCTTAAAAATGATCGTCTGACTTGATCACTTCACGGATAGCGGCAATGATAGGGATCGCTATCCCTTTTTTCGTCATTTGAGCACGTCCTTTTTTCCGTCCCTCGGGCCTGTCATTTAGCCAATCAGAGTGAACGTTCTGAAAGAAACGTTTGGCTGCAGCCAAAAGCTGTCGACGACGATGTAAATCATCCATAGTTGCGAAGTTGTTTACCAGATCTCGCGAACAGAAATGATACGAGAGGGGACAGTAAAAATGATCGTGTGAGCAGCGAAATGATAGCTTAAGCTATCATTTTTGCTGTCCCTGAAAGCTATAGCTTAAATGATCCCTTTAAAGGGACGAGAAAAATGATCGTGTGATTCGGGCTTAAGGAAATTATAATTTCCATGGTAATCATCCATGCTCGAGATGCTATTTTGAGCACGTTAATTGATGATTAAAAAGAATGAATAAAACAAACTACTGCAATTTGATTTTTTCGATTTCGTTCCGAGGACCGAAGGCGATCGTTGCAGGAGTTTTGCAAACGTAATTGCCAACCTTCCTGAACCTCATTTGTCAGTTTCCCTTTGAAGTAATTTTTTTCTCTTTCCTAGAGAAGATTTTGGCTGCTCTCCGACTTCCCGCGATAGAAAGCTTGAGGAGGCGTGCAGGGGGGTCTACTTACGAGGGCGGGCCAGTAGCAGCATCGGGCTTCCCCTTGACTGTTGGCCGAGGCGGGGGTGGAGGCTCTGGTGGTGGGCGGGGAGGGCACCCGCGAGGAGCCCGAGGAGTTTGGGGAGCTGGAGGAGGAAGAGCTCAAGCCCCTTTCCGCCCACACCAGACTCCCCTCGACGAGGAACAGGTGGAAGAGTCCGTCCTTGAACACGCTGATCCACTCCCTGCGCTGCCACTCAACGTCATCGTATTCGACGAGCACCTGGGAAAGGAGAAAGAACATTAGCCGTCGCGAAGAAGGCCCGCCAGATTGGGAATACACGCATGCACACGTACACAGCACGCATCGGCGTGAGGCGAAGGAGCCGACGAACCTCCAGGGGTTTCATTCCTCCTTCAATAAGGAGAGGAGTTTTTCATCGTACACCGTTCTCGTTTATAGCTTTCTGTTTTTACCTTCCTTCCACGCAATAGCCCAATGGACAGAGACTTGAGGTACTGACCGGGGGTCTCGGGTTGAAATCCAGGCGAAACCTCTTCGGACAAATCCAACTTTATAAGTTGAGCGAGTGATTCGGAGGGAAGACCCCTCTAGGAAACGACACGGAAAGGAGCCAGCGCCCTGTCATAATACGTGAATCCCACCTAACTTTGGGGACTGGTGTAAGAGGTAGGTAAAAATGAAAAAAAGTGACGCATATTTAAATTTCATGCATATTTACCAAATGCAAACTTGTAAAGTGTTTTTATTAGCCACCAGTGGCGCATAATGCCTAAAGCTCCAGTTCATTATTTAAGCCTATTTTGTTAGGATCCCATATAACGGCAGCGCACTCCAAATGAGGTCTAACAAGGGAAAAGTATCTAGCTAATTACTCATACGTGATCGTCACATTTGCTCAGTTTGTCCAGGATAGAATGATGGCCTAGAATAAATTGAAAACTAGTGTGATACATGGCAGTTGGAATTAAATTCAAAAATGTGTATTAGGTAATGAATTTGTGGAAAAAGAAAAGTTTCCCTTCTAAGACTACATAAGTAATAATAGATCGACAAACGTGGAATACATTAAATATCTAGGAATAAGACTGAAACTACAGCCTGAACTACAGATAACAATAAAATGTCTGTCAATATTTTTCTAAGGATGATTTTAAGAAAAAACTTTTACACAACTTGATGGTTTACGAGGTGGCAATAAACAAATATTTACATTATTTCAGTGTTATGACTAGACAAGAAAGAGATTAATGATATCCTCACACAAAATGCAAATACAGTTAAAAACTACCCATCAGCGTCACAGAACACAAATATTCCCATTTTATAGCCTGTAATGGTGTCGTTGAAAATGGAGAAATTTTTCCTCGAGGAACGACTCAGTATGAGTGGAGTCGTTTACAACTCCTCAGATGTGACGACTGGGAAAAGCGTACCAGGCGCTATCGAAACCGGAAAATATAAACCCATCTTGAGGAGCGGGAGTAACGAGCGCGAGATCGCCGTTACAGCACCGTCGTGTATTTGCGCGAAAGTCCTACTTCTATTTACGAGTCCCAAGCCATCGCATACATATATTTCCCAGAGACACAAGGAAGTAGAAACGCCCTTTCCATGTACGCTACGTCCCAATCGGGGCGACTAAACCCCTCCCGTTACCCCTCCGTCGTCACAGCGAAGCTCTCTGCAAGGGACAAGAAGGAGGGGTTCCTTGCGGCGAGTCCTGGGTCACCAGGGGTCCGCCCCACTGCTGTTGGAGAATTTGAGACACTGCGGCGAGAGCCATATTCTTTTGGTTTCCTTCCCAAGAGTAAACTCACGCAGACAAGAAGCCACCCTTTTAGTGGCGTGATGAAAACGATGGTTTTCGTTGTCTTCTTCTATTTGTGACTGAAGAGGTGAAAAAACTTAATTCCCAAACCCTTTTAAAAAGGGAAACGGGACAGTCGGGAGATAAGTATCTGAATCTGTGACCGTAAATATTGTTATGTGTTATTCGTATTATATATACAATATCTGGCGCACTACATATAATTATTTGTAATTTATTACATTGATTAAATGAATAAAAATAAAGTAAAACTTGAAATGTTTTCAATAGAAGGTTCAGTGTCTTCCATTGCTTACGACGTTGACGAGAGACAGAAGAACATCTGCTCCTTCCAGTGAATGGTTTTAAGTTCAAATAAAGACAGGTCGATTTTCCTGTAATTAGGCTTTCCCTTCCACCCAGCAACCGAACCACAGCGCCCCCCCAACTGAACCTTCCACTCCCATCAGCACCTGTTACAAATAAATCAATAGTCATCATCGGCGAATCGCACGCCCCCTTCCAATTTCAGCGGTGTGTTGTTTGCAATGGGGGTGACACTGCCGACGCCATACGCGACGCCTGAACGTCTCCCTCTCTATAGGTCGAGAGATGGAGCACGGCACTGAATTTCATCCCACAAACAGAAGTATCAAATCAACCGATAGGTTTTGTAAACATTTTTAGCCATATGGCTAGAATTACGTGCAAAACAGAAATATCAAAGTAATTTTCAGATTTTTTCTTATCATAATAAAACCGCGCACGTATCTACATCTACATAATACCCTGTGAGTCACCACTAGGATGTGTGGCAGGGGGTGAAGATCGCAACACATGCACTATTGACATGCAACTAGGATATTTAATGGAGACATGCTAGATAATAGGGTCACATGCGGTGGGTGGTTAATATCTACGAAAGTTAATATCTAAGAAAGAGGTCATTGGTTGTTATTACATGCATCTAGCACTACACACTACTCTGAATATATTTCACCTACCCCTTTGCTACGCTGCCTGTTGGTGTCTCTAATGGTACGCGGAAAAAATTACATTTTACATCTACCGGTACGACAATCTATCTCTCTAATCTTGTTAATCTGATCAAACCTAGCATAATAAGCAGGGGTTCTAAATATATATCTAACATCTGGACGCCTCGGTAGCTTAACTAGTTAAAGCACCAAACCGGAAATCAGGATTTACGGGTTCGGATCCCGGTAAAGGCGAATTATTTCGAAAGAGCAGATCATGTAAAACTCGACTTGCTCTCTTTTCCCACGATATTTTAGTTTCTGGCGAAAATAATATTGCAGTGGATGCCATATACCTCGACTTCAAGAAAGCTTTTGACAAGGTGTCTCATAGCAAACTAATTTTGAAATTAAAATATTATGGGTTAGACAGTAACATTATATCATGGATTAATGATTTTCTGCATGATCGGGTTCAAAGGGTTGTTTTGGATGGTGTTACCTCATCGGCAATTAAAGTCACTTCGGGTGTCCCACAAGGTAGTGTGATAGGTCCACTGCTATTCCTTTTGTACATACATAAATGATATCCATAAGGTGGTAAAAAGTAAGCTTCGTCTATTTGCCGATGACGCAGTAGTGTACAGGGAAATTCTATACCCAAATGATAAAGAATATTTAAATATTGACCTTCAAGCAATTGAAACTTGGTGTGATACATGGCAGTTAGAATTAAACTTTAAAAAATGTCTTGTGATGAATTTTTGGAAAAAGAATAGCTCTCCTCCTAGCACCTACAAAATAATTAATAATGAATTAACAAACGTGGAATCCATTAAATATCTTGGGATAAGACTTACACATGATCTTTCCTGGGGTAAACACATACGTGAAATAATGGGTCAAGCGAATCGTAAACTGGGATCCGTCAAAAGAGTACTGGGTAAGTGTGACGATCATGTACGAGAAATCAGCTACTTTTCCCTTGTAAGACCTCATTTGGAATATGCTGCAAGGGTATGGGATCCTACGAAATCGGTCTAAATAATGAACTTGAACGTGTGCAGCGAAGATCGGCAAGATTTGTAAAGGGATGTTATGATAACCTTACTAGCGTTACCAGTCTATTAAATGAATTAAATTAGGAATCATTGTCAGATCGCAGGTTGAAATTTAGACTTAATCTCTTAAACAAATTCCAAGACCATATTTTCAGTGATGATGTTGACAATATTTTGCGGACCCCAACTTTCTATGGTAGACTGGACCATAATCACAAAATTAGAGAAATTGATTGCCGAACTGACAGATTCAAAATGTCCTTTCTTCCTCGTAATATTAGGGATATGAATAACGGTAAATATATCCAGTACGAGTGTAGCAATGGATAACATTGGTAGCTGCATGTTGGTATAAGGACTTAAAGCTAACGGCATGTTTTTGCATGTATGCTTTGCTACTTTTATCTTTTTTTTTAAATAGCGTAGTTTTGAACAGTACCTATACAAGTACTAATCCTTTTTTTATGCATGATATATAGTGCATGTTTGGTGAGAGTTCACCCCCTGCCACACACCTTTATGGTGGCTTGCAGTGTATTATGTAGATGTAGATGAACATCATCTCTGAACAAATCGGTTTCGAATTTACTTATAAGGTGAACGTAAATTTTTAACTAAGTTCTGATAGTAATTCCCATCCTAGTTCTTCTATTAAACTCGATACTCTTACACAATTTTCATAACGGCCTTTAACAAATCTAGCAAATCTTCTTTGCACACGCTCTAATTCTTTTATCATACGTTCCTCGTACGGATCCCATATACTAACGGCATATTCTAAATTAGGCCTGACAAGGTGTAAAATAGCTTCTTTTTCGTACTCTCGCATCGCATTTTCCTAGAACCCTTTTTACGAATCCTAATCTACGGTTTGCTACACTAGTTATTTCCCTGATGTGCTTCCCCCATGACATCTCTTCTGTGATGGTGACGCCTAAGTATTTAATAGATTCTACGTTCGATATTTTCTTTTCTTTGATGCAATAATTATTCCGGGGAAAGCTATTCGGTTTCCAAAAGTTCATTACGGCGCATTTATTCAAATTTAATTCTAGCTGCCAACTATCACACCAATCATCGATCGCATTTGAATCCTTAGCTACAGACAATGCCCTCTTCATTTCTAATTTCCTTATACACTACTGCATCATCGGCAAAAAGACGAGGTTTGCTATTTTTAACTAGGTACTGTATTCAAGTCATTTATGTAGAGAAGAAAGAAAATTGGGCCTATCACGCTTCCCTTCTCAGTGACTAAATTTAGCAGTATATGCATGTGTTGCTAGATTTATTCGAGAAGTAAGCATCAAGGGGTTGACAATCATGCGATATATCGTATAGATTACTTTAATCGATTGTGGATGGGAAAACTTTTCCACCGCTAGGCCCGCGAGAGGCGCTGCGGAGGACGATTTCTGAGATTCTGGCTCCTGATTGGCCGATTGGTTGAGATCAGCCATGTTAAGGAGTCTGTAAAAATTGCTGTTGTGTTGAGTTCACCGATATGCTAAATTAAAGCATAATTGAGTGTTTACCGAGATAATTTTCTGTATTTGAGTGTGTTTTAAAGTGGAAGCAACATGGCTACCTCATAAACTTGTGCCACTCTAGTGAAAGAGTGCAAGTGATGTTCGTATTATTTGCTTCGGTTATCGAAGGTGACAGGTTTGTTTACTTTAAAGTTGGCCGATAACTACAATGTCGTAGATGTTTCGTAAAATATATACAAAGGCTTTATGCATTATTACCGGAAACATCTTCTTTCACGGAACAATGTCCCAGATGTGTTGGAAGGTAAGTGTATTAATGTAATTTTATGATCTCGGCCGTGCATCATACCGTTGAAGCGTTATTGTTTTGAAATGAATGGTTGGTATAAGTTCACAATATGCTCTAACGATTTTCCTTTGTATTTCACGGATTCTCTCGACGTTCTACCCAGAGGAACTTTTGATCTCTGTGCAGTGATAACAGTCGACGATGGGAATGATTATTCTGAGGTGACTGCACTGCCAAGCACAATATCTTACGTATGTAATTTAGTGAAATTTCACATGTGGCATTAAAAAACTAATCTGTGAATATTGTGTCGTCGACAGGATAAGTGGTATTTCTTACTCATTTCTTTTGATAATAATCATTAGCATGTAGCAGAAAATAGGAGTCGTTACCTTAACAAATTACACAGAAAACTAGTTCTGAGGAAACGTTCTCATATCGCATCATAACAAAGTACATGATGATGATTATTCATTGAAAAATGGGTCGTGTGTGAGTGTGGATAAATTTGTGATGTGTAAATGTTAAAATAATTTGTTAGTCATTGTCATACCGTGATAAGGCAGTGGCATAATTTCGTGATAACTAACACTATGTGGTGTTGCGGCTTAATGTTTTCGTAGAATTAATTCCATGCTTTTGAGAGGTATACACCGGTTTTTCGCGATTTTTGGCACATTTTAGCTACTTATTTGTTTTGAATAATTATCTATTTTTGCTTAATTCGTATTTTTGCTAATTAATAACATCGAGCTTGGTGTGGAATCGATCGATTCATAGTCAAGTTATATACCTAATTAGAGAGTTCTTAGTGCATGGTTTTCTCATTTTTGTTTACATGTTTTTAAGTGAATTCATCCTCTGTCTCAATTATTCTTTGCTGGTACAAGTTTATCCCATTGTCATGAAAAATCATGGCCGATTTTTACTTTCTTCTGACAAAAGTAATTATTTATGCCTCTAGAAAATATGCATTTGGTGTTCTCATGTGGCCCAATAAAATGATCATATGATGCATAAGAGAGACAACCGAAGTGGAGATTAGAATCTATTTTAGGATTATATTATGAACTTGTGGAATTTTTTGTGTATTTAGCTTATAAGTGATATAATTTGTGGTGTGTGCGGCGTAGTGATATATTAGGGAACTCTATTAAACAGAACCCTCAGTTGTTAATATATGTGGATGGAATGACAGTACCAGGTTGCTGGTTCACATTCTGTTTTTTTTTTCATATGATGGATTTTCAATCACATCCCTGTGGAACAGATGTTGTGTGGACTTCTGTTTGTCTATTTTGTATGTTTATACCTAGCTGGATTGGGTAGCCGTCTCAAGGCAATTTTTATAACTCTCACAAATGTAGCCCATAAGGATCATCATAATAGGTTATCCCTCTGACCACGCCTAGGTGGTTGTCCTCAGGAAGGGAGGATCAGGTAGTGTGAGGGCATGTAATAGAAGGAAGATAGAACATATCCATGTTATATTTATTTTCTTTATACATTTCAAGAAGGCTTTTGCCAACTTTTGAATGGCTTAAATCAGCTGAAACTAAATAGAATGCAGTGGATTTGTTATGGTTTTTTGTTTACTGTTTCATCCTTTGATGTATTTTCAGGTCGACCTGAATCATTCCAGGCATAGATACTACAGTCTTGGTACTACAGCAGGTTTAGGAAGTTCATGTATAATTATTTACAAGTTTCTCTCCTCCATGCATCAGAGGATTATGCATCAATATTACATACTTTTTGCCAAATGCTAGTCATCCAAATTTAATTTGAGTTGTGTGTGAAATATGCCATGTTATGTAATTAGTGATTTCTGTTAAACCATACGAATTCTATATCCTATCATTGTCTGTTGTTTGACCAAATAAGAATGTTTATTTGCACCAATCTACTTTTACTAAATGTCGGTATTCTACTTTGAATGATTTGTTTTGTATTGTGATTTTGTTTTGAAGTTAATAAATATTTTTTCGTCAAATGCTGGCTTTTATCATTACAGTATTCCTGGTTATCACCTTCCAGCTGACCTCGACTAGTTCCTTCGGTCCTATCAAAAGTTAGCCCATTTCTTTACACTATGGGGATTCATCAGTAATATCTTAAAGGGAATAAAAATCGTTGTTTTCCGTAAGATTCTATTCAAATCAGCAAAATAGTTTGGAAATTGTAATGTTAAATGAGAGCAAATCGAAATAGTGACTTAATTACGATTCAAACCTAGCGGCGACCGTTTCGCGATTTTCTCGCTTCTCACGATTCTCTCGCGGTTCTCGGGACCCGTATCCTCCTGACACGAAGCCACCAGGTGGCGCTAGTGTCCAGAAACCTATACGCATTGGCCTTATGGCAGTGTCATCCCCTTGTAAGCATGGCCACAAGGAAGGCATACAGGAAGCGAATAGGTGATCAAGATTTGGCAACCGAATGTGACCAGTGGGCGAGGAAGTGTATGTATTGTGTAAAATCAGAGAAAACGCAGGAAGGGCCTGGCTACCTACGTTTGACCGCTGCGACAAAAGTGTGCGTTTTTGACGGCGACTGGGACACCGCAGGGGGGGCACGAAGGAGAGAGTGAGTGGACGTGAAAGCCGAAAGGAAGGGAGGTATGACAGCCGGTCGGGTTGAGGTGTCCGGCGAGGTCGACGACCCTCTTGGGGGGCGGTGGAGGAAGAGACCTTGCCCGAGCACCGCCACTCCTTCGGCCCTCTCACCTCCTCCACCTTGCCCCCTCGGCTTCCTTCCCTCACCCCTTTCTCGAAACCCCTTTCCGGCCAAAACCCGCCTCCACGCGATATTCCCCAGGCGGAAGCGATTCCTCCGCTCAGCACAATGAGTTGTCGCGGGACGACCGGGGACTGCTTGCTCTTTGGGGTGGCTGGTAAGAGATGATCCTGTCTGGAAGGGATTGGAGCGTAAACCGCCGGGGAGGGGGAGTGTGTGGAGGAGGATGGGGAGATTGTGTGAAAGCGGGGGTAGCTCTGCGAGAGACAGTTGAAGGGTGACCGACCCAGCGCTCTAGTCCGGGGGAAATTGATTAGGGGAGGGCCGGAATGCCAGGGGACTGATGGATCGAGGAGCTTTTCGGAGGGCGGACAGGTTTTGCCGATACGGCCACTGCATACCGATCCCTTCTCACGGGCACCGGACACATGTTGCGAGAGGGCCTTGGCAACGTCCAAGATGTGACGTTGGACGGCCATAAACACGCCGTTGGCTTCCTAAGCTTGCCATTCCGTTGGTCTTGCTTCGAGTTTCCAGGTTCTCTCAGTCATTGAAACGAAGATTGGACTTAAGTTAATGCTGCGGTAAATTGCAGAGAATTTGGCTACCTTTGACAATGGCAGTGAAACTGCGTTTAGGGACACGTTGAAACAGGTAGGGAAATCGTAAAAAATACTGGCAAATTACTAAGTTATCGATACATAATGTCACTTTTCCACAAAAAGCTCTTCACAGCTTTTATCCCGAATCGTCGGTATATTCACTACTAATCATACTGACACATTAATAGAATGGACGATCATGCAAAGCAAGCACTGGAATATCGCGAAGAAATCACGTCGCAAAGAAGTCTGAGAACTATCTTATATTGCAGAATAATATACTTTTATTTCCATTCCTCCTTTCATTCAAATTGAAATATCTTCGTCTATAATTTCCATCGGCTATCTGTTTTTTTCGGAAACTATCGGTTTTATCATATTTTCCCAAGGGGTATTGATGTCAATCGTTACGATTCTCCACTGAATTTAATGTAAGAAAAACACTACTTCCACCCACTTATGATACTAAATTTTTTCTTCCCCTTTCAACTTCACTTTCTTTTGCTTTCTTCAAGAACAATGACAAAACGCACAACACCCTATATACCGTGGTCGCACAACCTCATTAAATGACAATTCATCCTCTTTTGCTCCAATGCCCTCATTCTCTAAAGTTTTTAATCACGACTTCTTCTCACATCGTAGCAGTGATGGTGCACAGTTATCGTCGATGAGAACTAGGGACTCAGGAGTACAATGACTTTGAATACAGTCAATGAAAATGACGAAATGATATATTACTCAACTTTCTTCTCAGACCATCCCTGAGATACTTCTATGATTATTAAGCATTTTCAACGTCGAAATACTGACGAGATGTTAATATCGGGACCGGGGGAAAAATTCAAAGTACAACATAACTAATATGCTGGACCACCGTTGACCACACCAGAGAAAAACCCTGGTAACGCAGTTACCATCGACTGGATTGTATATTGGACGGTAATCCCTAGTGTGGAAGCACCCCTGGCCACCCACCCTCGTGGCCTTACAGGGCAACCTCGTAGATGTGGATTTCAATGTCTGTGATTTAGATGGAGAAATAAACCAGGAAAGCTTACCTGCAACAGCAGCCGGAAAATGCCAGAAAATTAATACCCAAACTAAACTGATACCAAAAAGTATAGAATGCGAGATATGACTAGAAAATAATATTATAATAGAAAAAAATCTATCATCGAGTCCTAAAGTAATCCACCGATCGATATAAAAAAATATCCACAATTTACCGCACATAATTACGAATCCGCAGCGCAAATCATTCCATTGCACCGCTAAGGCATCTCAATAATACTAAATAAAAAGACCCTGAATTCTAAAGAAATTTGAAGGTACTGGCAATGTATTCTATCTCATCCGTCTTCGTCTACAAAGGGGGATTCAATCAATAATATCATTCCAATGCTAACTCGAGAACAACGACAAACTATGGCAAGGTGTCCAACCGAAGAGTAACGGCCATGCTCGCAAAAAGCAGAGGCGACCTCCAAATTTTCAAAACGGGAAAGGTCCTTGACCCGGGCCATCCCAGAGCCCTCTCTTTCCACCCCAGTCCCATTAATTATTGACACCAAGTGTTGACCGGACCGCGCACAAAAGGCTTCCGAAATTCCTGTAGTAACGTGGGGACGGAGAGGGATGGAGGGAGGAGAGAAGAAGGAGCATCATAAAAGGGGACGGAGGCAGATCGAATCAAAGGGACAGTGGAGCAGGGAGTTGGATTGTGTAGGGGCATCCAAATGCAGCAGCAGCACAGGGAAAGAGGTTGTTAGGGGGGAGGGAAGACGCGTAAGAGGGAGGGGAGGCCCGAGGGGATATAACAGAAGATGCATCCGGGCATTGGGGGAAATCAGAGGGTGGCGAGAAACGCTTAGGAAGGAGGAGAATTGGAGGGGGATGGTAGGAGGGGTGGGAGAGTACTGTTAATAATGCAGGTGTGATGGACGTGGAGACGGTCGGGTGTGGTTGGATCGGGTGAAGAGGAGGACTTAAACGTCAGGCGTGCCTAGGAAGTAAATAAAAAAAGACAAAAAAAAGGAAGGGGAAAGTAGATGGGAGGCAAGGTTTGCTCTGAGAAAAAAAAGAGTAAAAAATGAGGAAGGATGGAGGGCGAAGGGACGAACGGAGAAAGGGGAGGGCGGTTGAGGAAGAGAAGGGGAAGCGACGAGGTATCGTTCACGAACGGTTCATTCGCCGATAGCAATTGCTCAGGACAGCACGTGGAGAACGCCCCACTGACTGCGAGCATGATTCAGAAGACAATGAATCGACGGTAAGAGAAGCGCGGGGCGTCTCGACGAGTAATTTAACCGTGAAGCATGTACTGAATAAACTAGCTACACAGAAAATATCTGCTCAAGTGTTTAAAATAGGAATACGATACTGGTAACGTTGATTTATTCTTCCATACTTTTTGGAAACAAAACAATCCCTTTTGACACATATACCGCCGGATACAAGGTTGTAATAAATCGGAAAATCCACCGAGGGAACGAGATTACAGAACTACAGTGGCATGAAAGATTTTAAATGCGGGTTAGAAAGTTTTATAAAGATTACTTATTACCATTATTGCACATAATTAGCGAGATAATTAGGTGGTCCAGCGTGAACGACTCACACTCACTCACGACGTGGGAGCGGGTCAACCGCTGCAAAATGTAACGGGGTACCTCTGGAACCCTGAGTTTGCAAGCGCGATTTGTAAGGCACAGATTTCCCAACAACCCCGAGGTTAATTCACTCAGAATCCATTTCTCAACTGTTGTGCAGCACAGCTATACGTTATCAACCCGGTGGCGGTTATCTCTCTATGTGTTTGCTAAGAAGCATAACGCCGTCCCTGAATGAGCCGAAGGGACCATTTAGAGGCCATGGTATTTACAGTACTGATGGTTTCTATTAATCTTGTCGGTAACAAGCACCTTGGGGCAGAAAGTGCCCTTAGATGGAGCGATCCATCCTCGTCCGCCGGAGACACTAAAACCAAAATAAACCGCGGGAGGTAGGTATATAGTTCAAGCCTTCGCTCTGGCTCAAAAACCATGGCTGGCTGGATAGAAAAGTGGGGGGAGTGAAGGGTAAGGGGCGTGGGAGCCGAGGAAAAGGAAGGAAGGGGGAGGGAGCAGAAAAAAAAGGTGTGCTGATGGAATGGAAAGGTGTTACGAGCCCAGGGAGAGGACGGGGGAAGGCGTTTGTGTGGTTCGTGTGGCCGCGATGGCCTCTCCTCTTCGAGAGCGGACGGGAAGGAACGGGATTTTTAATTTACGATGCAGCGAGTGCAGTGGAGCGATTACAAACCACCTCCCTCCCCCTCTTTCCCTCCCACTCACCCTCCCTTGCTCCTCCGACGACCTAAGACGACGGACGACTGGAACCCAGGCGCTGGATGCAGTTGTTATAAATGGGGGAGGATGAGGAGCGAAGCTTTCCGAACTCACTCACCTCTGTCGCGGAGAAAGTGAGCCTTGTATGGGCATAAACGAACATCCCGCGGAATGGGGGTGGTGGAAAAGAGGGAGTGAGGCAGCAGGGGCATTCCGTCGGAAAAGGAGCCGAATATATTTTCCGGTGCGCTGAGCTCATTTTTGTTCCCGAAAACATCCCTCGGCAAAGAACTTCCTCAAAGCCAGAAAGCGATGACCATATCTGGTCAGGTCCCCCACCCACCAGTCTCGTTTTTTTTAGAATTTCATCCGTGGTCAAAATCCTTAAAACATAAAAGACGTATATGGTGCCGCATGAGTGCATAGGATTTCAATTCGGATCATATGGGAGGAATAGTACCGATTCAAAGAGGGTGATCGCAAAGTACGAAGTCGTGGAAACTAATGCCAAACAAATTAAATAACACGTAAGAAATACGATCTTGGAAACGAAACGACAAAACTGAGAGAGACCCTAAATATTTAATAATTGGACCTTTTCGAGAAAAAAATTAGTTTGATCTTAAATTTACGAAAATATTTTCAAGAATTGGGTTATAAAAGGCACTCAACAGACATATACACCCACGCAATATTCTGCAAGCCACCGCGAATGAGTGTGGCAGGGGGTGAAGATCATCAATTATGCACTATTGATATGCAACTAGGCTACTACAAGGAAACATGTTAGATAATACGGTCACATGAAGCTAGAGAGCTACTTAGATTCCTTTATGTTGCATGATACGTAATGCAAACATTGTGATTATTAACAAGTGGAAGATCGAATGAAATATATACTGCAGAAGATGAAGAATGTCTCGCGCACTAAAAGTAGAGCGGAAAAGCTACCTCCTGGGAGTCTGAAGACGATTGATATAACACCTGGCTTCGAATGCTAGCAAGGGAATTTAAACCACAGTTCAGGTAGGATTTTGGACGCGTACTACCTTTGGCTGGCAACGACAACTTTAATTGGGGTCTTCAAAAACCACGACCCAACATTGCTAAATTGCGTAAACTCAGGTTATAGTCACGTATCGTCAAAATACTGTCAGTCAGCCACTCAAAAGGCCACAGCAGAGCTGACACAAGAGTATAAATTAATACATTCATGACAAGCAAAATAATGAGCTGAATCTACGGATAAAGGAGACTGTATGACCGCGGTTTCGACTCTGTCGGGAGAAAAACCACATTCTGTCGAGCGAAGAAATGCGTTTCCACCTTTTTCTGCAGAACTAGTCTACATCGCCATTTGAACTTCGTATGTACACACTGCCATGTATATGCAATAGTTACGTAGCCTGCCACAAAGATAATAAAAAGAGAATGAAATTACAGTCATAAACACACTATTCAAACAGACACACTACAAGGAACACCTCGCACGTGTAATATTCCAGTATGCCAAAGATTACAGAGATTTGATTCCTCATAGATATACACCTAAACCTTTTATTGGGAGACATTTCCAATGAACCGTTAGGTAGAGATGGTTTTGATACATGCAACCTTTTCCATGCGCTCGATGTCTGAGAGGATGCCCGCTAAGATGTTCGACTGTCAGGGATGGCAGAATGTGTTCACGTAAAAAATTCTCGCGGATACGCTAAAAAAGATAATGAGGAGGGCGAGTAGGGACGGACCGGCGTCAAACGAACCAGAAAAAGCACCGCCAATCAAAAATATATACACCAGAAAATATACCGTTCCTAATGGAAACACTGTCGAATTCATAAAAAAAGTTTTGTCTTATAAAAACTGTCGTGCAATCACCCTAGTGAAAAAGATACACGAGTAGTACGACAGAATGACAGCGACATCGTCCAAACGGATAACGGAGAAGTTACGACAAGCACTATCTCTTGGGGTATTTCGGGCACCCAACCTATAAAAACAACGATACTCCCAAAAATTCGGATTACACCATGCTAATACATAAAAACTCGCTCGGGAACATACGCGGACGTAACTGATAAAGAAACATTGAGGTAAGAGAAGATTTGGAGTGGCTTTCAAGGTAAGCGACCATAACAAATCCAAGATATGTCACTCAAATTTGCCTTCACATAAAATACCTACCCTAGATATGATAATTAAATTGCACACTCAAACTACACATGATCAGAGTATTATAGATTAAATCATAATTTCCAGGGTCATGATTAAGTAATGAGGATTTTGAAACTTAGGGACGCTGAGTGCACTCACTTTCGACATTGATTAACGGAATGATTTCAAATTTCACTGGCAGTGGGGTACATCTCTCGCCTGTCAGTCCCAGGGTCGCGGGTTTGAATCCCGCCCGGGGTGGATTTTGAGTGCCCGGGGCATGGAAGTTTGTTCATGCATCTGTTATTGGTTGAAATTTACGATGTAATAGGCCACATGTCCTGTTTTCGGGTCCATGGAAAATAAACAAATAAAGCCTAAGGAATTCTCATGCATCAATTCATTCTTTTTGTCAATTATTCTGAGGAATAAGAACAACAACGATGATTTAACATGCTTTCAGTAAACTGTGTAACCCTCATTTGAGATACTTACGGGCTGTCATGGTTATATCTGAAGAAAAATTCAAAGAGTGAGCATTTAATTTCGTATCCACTAATTAAATGTTCGTGTTCCGATAGGAAAGGCGTATGGGTCCACTCTAGGGAGTGGCGTTCGCCGTCCTTTCTTAGTAGAAATTATCAGCATACCTGTTTTCATTGCAACCATTGCATCGAATACCGCAGTCGCATAAACAGGTAGAACCAAAGTTACCCGGGGGAAATAATTATAAGTATTATTAATCTTCAGGTTTCTAAAGAAAATCATTTGATTCGTTTAGGACGATGCCCACTATTTGATTAGTTTTACAAAATAACAAAGATCACTCCAAAAAGGAAAAATAACCTCACCAAAGGCCTCGGTAACTAACCAACTCATAACTATCCGACTGGATGAAGGAAAAAAGAAAGCAGAAAGAATTGTTGACGGCCTTTATTATTATTAACATGAAACTATATTATATACGTCATACTACTAAACTGAAAATATGTACAAGACAATTTTGCAATTCTTCCCCAAAATTTTAAAGGTTAAATATTTATGCAAGGGTGCACATACACTACACTTTTCCTTGGTGTGATACATGGCAGTTAGAATTAAACTTTAAGAAATGTCTTGTAATGAATTTTTGGAAAAAGAATAGCTCTCCTCCTACCACTTACAAAATAAGTAATAATGAATTAACTAACGTGGAATCCATTAAATATCTTGGAATAAGACTGACAAATGATCTTTCCTGGGGTAAACACATTCGTGAAATAATTGGTCAAGCGAATCGAAAACTGGGTTTCATTAAAAGAGTATTGGGTAAATGTGACGATCATGTACGAGAAATCAGCTACTTTTCCCTTGTTAGACCTCATTTGGAATATGCTGCCAGTGTATGGGATCCCTACGAAATCGGTCTAAATAACGAACTTGAACGTGTGCAGCGAAGGTCGGCAAGATTTGTAAAGGGACGATACGATAATTATATTAGCGTAACCAGTCTATTAAATGAATTGAAATGGGAATCATTGTCAGATCGCAGGTTGAAATTTAGACTTAATCTCTTCCACAAATTCCAAGGCAATATTTTCAGTGATGATGTTAAAAATATTTTACGAACCCCAACTTACTATGGCAGACTGGACCATAATCATAAAGTTAGAGAAATTGATTGCCGAACTGACCGATTCAAAATGTCCTTTTTCCCTCGCACAATAAGAGATACGAATAACGGTAAATATGTCCTATCGGAGAGTAGCAATGAATAGCATTGGTAGCTGCATGTTGGTATGAGTACTTAAAGCTAACCCTACTAACAGAATGTTTTTGCATGTTTTCTTTGCAATTTCTATCATTTTTAAATAGTGTAGTTCTGACTACTATATTAATACTATTCCTTTTTTATGCATGATATGTAGTGCATGTTTGGTGAGAAATCACCCCCTGCCACACACCCTTGTGGTGGCTTGCAGGGTATTATGTAGATGTAGATGTAGATGTACACATTTCGTTAGTTGGACCCATATCTGCTACTGGGGTCCGAAAAACGGCGACAAAAGTCTTGGTAAGCCGAAACATAAGTAACCTTGTTTACCTGAGTATCACTGCATACCTGCAGTGTTTAGTGCACTGCACTAGTGCAGTGCATCTGCACCTTTAGTGCAGTGCAGTGCACTGCACTGCAATGTTTTTGCATGTTTGCTTTGCAATTTCTATCTTTTTTAAATAGTGTAGTTCTGACTACTATATTAATACTATTCCTTTTTTATGCATGATATGTAGTGCATGTTTGGTGAGCAATCACCCCCTGCCACACACCCTTGTGGTGGCTTGCAGGGTATTATGTAGATGTAGATACCGATACTTAGGGGAATTTCCCAATTACTACTCACACAAAAACCCTGCGTCGATAATTTGACATTAATTTTTACCCATTATAATAGCTATGTTTTGAATAAAACGTTAACATTCTCAGACCCATTTCACAATCAGAATACGCAAGTAGAACCATCAAAAGATCACGTTTGCACAGCGCGCGAATGCTTATTCATGCATATGCTACACGCTCAATTAAAGAAAGACCCGGTTAGTCTCGTCACGTTGATAAGCCACGGTCATAAATACGCCGGTCAACGATCAGGGAACTCCTGATTGCTATCTGGATTCCGAGACTTACTCAGAACTCGGCCTTCTGTGTGGATCCCCGAACGAGCAGCACAGGGCACGATAAGAAATACATGACGTCACTCCGTAAGATGGCCGCGTTCCTAACTAAAACGCCCACAACCTTTAACTCCGCCCACTTTCCAATGGAGTACACGAAACTCTTGCAGGAACGGAACACGCCACGCTCCGCCCCTTTCGCAGCGTGTTCAATAATACGCTGAATATCTGAGATTCATGAATGCCACAAAACCCTTGTAATACAACAAATATTCAAGAAAATATCACAAATTGTAACACTGAACCGATGGCAAAAGGGCATAACAATATAAAGTGAAGAAGCCATTACTGCATAAATGACGACTACATTTTTTCAATATTGATAGTAGTCCAAATGCATGTTGATCCGTAATTAATCATCAAAATGTAACAAGAAAATGAGAATAATTGCGACGACACCACGGCCAACTAAGAAGCTGAGTAAGTGATTTGCTTTGGCTCCGAAAGAGGGACACCATATCGCACACGGCGCGTGACCTAGTGACGGAAAAAGTAAATACAAGAGGCCGATTTTTCGTAAGTAAAATCTGTACGGCTAACTTCGATCAGCTTCAAGAAATAGTGCGCCACAAAACAGAATTAAACTGCAACTGATTGACCACAACACGACTCCCATTAATAGCAATAAATATCAAAAGCAAAATCAGTAAATTGGAGGCCAAAGATGCGCTCTAGGTTCTCAAAATACCAGTTCATCCACGTTTGGGTAACCAAGTATAAAATCAAGGTCGATTAATAAGAACAAATTATTTCCTTTAATGCACTCATTAATGAAATTAAAGAAAGTTACAGAAAATTCAGCCGTGAAAGAGAAGAGCTCACTTACTAGGACTAATTAATATCTTCAAAGGAAACAATCTAAGAACAATTAACGTTGTACCGTGCTTCACATAATTCTCTTACAAAAAGTATTTTATATAATTAATAATTAGGGTCTTTCTGGGATAGTGAAACACTCAACAAAAAACGGCTAAAGCACGATTGAAATGTTCGTCTCGAGAGGGAATCTATCATGAATGGATGAGGCCATATGAAACTGATAACAATGAAAATCAATGACAAAAACATTAGCAAGAAATATTTTTCACGATAAGTGTTATTTTAAAGGACAAGGATTTTAGAAGCAATTGTAGAAGTCAGAGGCGAATGCGTAATTTTAGTTTTTGAATTTCGTGCGCCAATCACAAGGAAACCTCATGCCAGAAGGTACAGTGCTCCCCTCAGATTCGTTGGTCTAGACGCGCGCGCCGTCTCTGAGAGAAATGCGGAACTACTTCCATCTCCATATTTTTGGCGGGAGTCTCTCACTTGGCGGGAGGTCGTATGGCATATTCATAGCCGCATTCCTAAAGCTATTCAAAGCTGGGAAGAGAATTTAGACGGTAGTCTTCCGTAAATTAGTACAATTCATGAATCTGAGCATTTTCAGGGGTCTTTTTGCCATACTGTAATTCATTTCGTGCGTGTAACAGTAAAATTAGCAACATTGAGCAAAGAATGAATTAAAAAGACCCCTCTATCATAAAGGAAATAGAGAAATTAGTAAGTACAGAATTTCCAGGAGTAATTACATTTAATGGCCTCCATCCACGATCGCAAGTAACATAACGGCGTTAAATAAATATGAGAGGAATTCTGACAAGGGGATACTCTCAAATTTGTCGATTACTGGCCGTTTCCATCTGACATGCGTAATTCATAAACCTTTGTACCTCAGACAACTTCAAAGGAAATAGCGGGTCATATGTCAGTGCATTACGACGACACGAAAAAACGCATACAGAATAGAGAAGGAATATGGACATAGATAAAGAAGTTAATGGGTTCAAGCTGGTTGCGAGGCCTTTTAAGTGTGTCAGCTGTGGGCTCTTTTTCGAGTGCCTCGGGCGACTTCACGAGCTGAAGGCCAACCTATTACGTCTTTCCCGACGACGTATTTCCGACCTATGCGCGCCAATAGATACGCATATGCATCCGTCTCTCCAGTGTTTGCCACCAATACGTTCTCAATCACGCAAGTGGCGAATGTGTGTATAGGAGAGATAGAGAGAAAGAAGAAGTCCAATGTTTCCTCCTCTGACTTGGCGGGAAATGCTTCTGCGCAGGTGCGGTGGGAGGGAGAAAAAGCGAGGGGGAGGAAGAAAGAAAGAGAGAGAAGAGTGTAAGAAGCACGAGCGACCTCATCGATGGAATCGCTCACTCCGCTATATGGAAACCTGCTCTCATGGTATACCGGTTTTATAGCTCTCGCCAGTGTGACTCGCGGGGCGTGATTGGATGGAGTTTTATTCATTTTTTCTATTCACCGAAGAACTGCGCTGCAAGATAATCTGAAAAGTCGACTCCCTTCAATTTAGTCACCTCTGGTTTTCCGGCTAGTCTTTCTTCTTGTGTTCCTTGGCTATTAGCGGAATAAAGAACGATTTTAGTGACGCCGCGTGAAAAATTAGTTTCGTCCCGACTTACACTACTGCAACCCAACGTCCAAGCGCACGTCACAGCATTTTGCACAATGAAATGAAATGCCAATGTAGGTAGTTGATACACTCACCTACTTTATGGTCCATAACGCATCAAGTTTTTATTCCGCGCAAAATTAGGGATAAAATAGATTACAGCTAATGTACAAGGAAAAATCAGAGTAGGTATCGTAGATCTGTAATATAAATTAGAATGTAGTGATTATTTTAATGAACAAATGTTTCAACACCACTAACTCAAGGATGCTCTAGGAAACAAAAGTCCAAAATTTAATTTACTCATCGACATGACTACCTAATGAAAAAATATCACCTTGTTTGGTACTGCTAACATTAAGTGTTATTTACAGCTAACATTTCACCAGCCTCGTTACTGCATTCTTAATATTTTCCTCCGGGTGGTAGTATTGTGGCTCTTGGTTTCATATAATTCATGTATAAACGGAGTAATATTTTTTTCATGCCTGGTGATAGCTCACCCCTGCCATGTACCCTTGCGGTGGCTTACAGGGTATTATGTAGATGAAGACGTGCCCCCATCCCATGGAATGCACAATTCTTTCGATTCTTCTTGGTGAATCATATATGAGCAACACGCTTAAAGACTACAAGAGTGTAATCCTTGACTTATTTTCTATCACGAGAGCTGAGAGAGCAACACTGGTATTTTACGGTTACCTGAAAAACCAAAGGTGAACTCTTGTATGACCATCAGGCTGAGTTGACCGTGTAGAGTAATGAATAGGATTTCCAACTAGGGATAAATAATTCAGAGGTAATAATTATTACTATGCAAATGAGGAATAAAATCGAAGGACGAAAAGAATTCTCAAATTGCCACAAGAGAAGTAGAGCCACGGTTTAAAAAGTAAGAGAGGGAAACTAAAATACTTATAAACATCAAATACGTAATTAATGTAGAGAGAATTCCAGGATGTAAATGTACCTATAATCTTTGCGTACCCCCAGTATGCTAATTCTTACCCTAATGCTTATTCTTCCATAAAAGGAATTTAAGCTCTGTTTCTTTGATGTTTTTCCTTACTTTACTGAGTCATAGTGACTACTCCGAAGGTCAGATAATTCCCGCTTGCATGCCATTTAACAAATATATCAAGTATTATATAATAGACCTCAATTTTAGATATCAGATTCCACGGGCTGACTACGCGAGTGAACGATTTCCATTATATCCTGCGAAGAGGCACTTGCCGCAGCACAACTTTAGGCTCAACTCCGTAGGAAGCTGTTGAATGATTTTACCCAGGAACAATACGAGTACGGAACAAGCCACCGTAAGATTTTTTGCTAAATTTTATATGCAAAAGCATTCCCTTGATCGGAAACTGAGGCGAGATAATTTGGGAATTGACTTTATTTTCTAAGGAAAATGATGAGCTCATCCGAAGTAACAAGTTTCTATTTAGACAGAATGGCCACGTGATATTCTACATTTTGCTTCATCAAACTAAGTTTTATGACGGAAAAGGATGAAGAAGGAGAAGTACAGAGATGATAGGGAGAGTAAAAGAGCACTGAAAAAGTCGAATATGAGATCCATAAATAGATTATAGTGCTCAGCTTTCCGGAGTCAGCTGATCCTTCGAGTAAACTTCCATCACGGACAAAACACCCTGTAAGAACATCATTACAATCGTTTTCTAAGGACACTGAAGAGTTGATGCCTAGACGTTTTAGGGAGTGATATAACTGACGTAAACCTGTACGAATCACTGCTGTCTCCGCTACAAAACCATTATTGCCACAAAATTAAAAAAAAGGTACTTAACGGTGCAAATAAGGGCAATTATTGGCAGCTAACCTGACCAATAAGTACACTAGAACGGTTATTAATACAAGCTAAATAGATTTTCTATCCGTTTAACAAAGTGATTTAACTTTTCCGAAGTCGCATAAAATACGCATTTACCGACTGAATGTAACAACTGCTAAAAATGAGAAGCCATGCTGGAACGAATGCAGCAAATGAATTGATAAAAAATGTTTCATACCGTAGGATAACATTTCTTGGCGGCTATTGCGATAAAGGTCAAGGTACACACAAGAAAAATGTAGGAGTCATACCATACTGAGGGGTTAGATGGCAGAAGGGACAGTTTTGTCTCAATCTCGCCCCAATAAAGACCTTTTATTATTATTATTATTATACTTCTGCAAATTATCAGATTTCAATCAAGTCCCAGTGTTCCACTATGAACCCAGAAGAATCCAAATAGAATCGCACAGACTTTTGATAAGTCTTTTCGCAATGCTAAACTTAAGTAATATTTTTTTCTTAAATATATCTATGCTTTTTCTTACTGCCAAATTATTTTCCCGGAACTGAACCTCTAGATACATAATGCATACTCTATGTACAACATACCGTCATCGTCGGACTCCTTTCCTTTAATTTTTAATGAGAGCAAGTGATTATGGGGGCGGTAATTACTAAGCCAGGCAAAGAAATGGCTACAAGAATATCGGACTGTCATACACGATTCCCGTAACGAGTAATTAGGTTACAGATCAGAAAATCACGTCAGTCAAGAGATTTTGATCACCATGTCGCAGCGGTGACGTACCGATGAAACAATTCCAGCAAAGAATAAATCGTTTCCTTCGGGTCCGCCGTTTCGTAACCGCAGAATAATGAAACGGGGAAGAAACACGAGAAAAAAAAATATCGACCGCTTCATGCATCTTTCCTTTTTTAAAGGCGATAGAGAAAGGCGAGACCGCGTCCCCCGAAAATCGGAAAATCGAGTTATTCACGGGTTGGGTGGGTGGGGAGAGGAGGGAGACTCCCAATCCTCCGCATGTGCCGCCGCCCCTCTCGTCGGAGAGACTAGGAACGCACTTTCTTGAAATTCTCCCCTCCGCACCTCACGTCGGGACCGAAACCGCGGGTTCGTGCAGACGGTCACGCGAGGACGCCTAATGACGTCCCGGGGCATTTTTCGGCGTCCAACAACCAATAATGCCCACGGGAGGAGAGGAAGAATGGGAAAGGGAGAGGAGGAAGAGGCCGCCTCAAATCCTTGCCCAAGTAGCTGGCGCAGCGCGACGCGTGGCCTATTACGGCACGGAGGCTGATGACGGGTCTCCGAAGGGATGGCTTCCGTTGAGGTCACTCAAAACTGACCACTGGTCTGTAGCACTGAATTATGTATTTACTTTTATCTCACTCAGTCAGTGTTCAGTCCGAAGATTGGTTTGATAGGTGAGGGTAGAGCTCAACTTGTACTAAGTTATTTACATCTCCATCAACGCGATACCCTGCAAGCCTCGTTTCAACTTCAGTACTGAAGTTGACACGAATTTTCAGATTTTAAAAAGGCATTCGATAAAGTTCCTTACAATAAATTAATCTTGAAGTTAGAGAGTTTTGGTATAAATAAAAGTAAAATATCCACAACATGTTGCATAACAGAATTCTTAAGTGGGCGAGAGCAGAGGGTTGTTACAGAAGGTATCATATCGGACACAATCAAAGTAATATCGGTCTGAATAATGAACTTGAACGTGTGCAGCGAGGATCGGCAAGATTTGTAAAGGGACGGCACAATAACCTTATTAGCGTAACCAGTCTATTAAATGAATTAAATTGGGAATCATTGTCAGATCGCAGGTTGAAATTTAGACTTAATCTCTTCAATAAATTCCAAGACCATACTTTCAGTGATTATGTTAAAAATATTTTGCGAATCCCAACTTACTATGGTAGACCATAATCACAAAATTAGAGATATTGATTGCCGAACTGGCAGAGTCAAAATGTCCTTTTTTCCTCGTACAATTAGGGATATGAATAACGGTAAATACATCCAGCACGAGTGTAGCAATGGATAACATTGATAGCTGCATGTTTGTATAAGGACTTAAAGCTAACCCAACTAACAGCATGATTTTGCATGTATGCTTTGCTATTTTTATCTTTTTTTAAATAGTGTAGCTTAGAACAATATATATATACTAATCCTTTTAAATGCAATATGTGTAGTGCATGTTTGGTGAGAATTCACCCCCTGCCAAACACCTTTATGGTGACTTGCAGGGTATTATGTAGATGTAGATGCAAAGTCACATAGGTAGTTCCCCAGCGTAAATCCGCTTCTATTTCTTTTATACATAAACGATTTGGGTACCGCAGTCAATATTACGCTTAGATTTTTTGCAGACGATACGGCAGTGTATAGGGGTATATAAAAAGAAGAAGACAGGAAATCGCTTAGCAAGGATTTAGATGCAATTCAAGAGTGTTGCGACAAATGGCAGTTAGAACTTAACACTAAAAAGTGTGTAGCTAATAATTTTTGGAGGAATAATTCGATAGAGCGATCCTATAAAATTAGTAACACGAAGATCGAAAGCGTTGAAACCATAAGCTATTTAGGTGTAACATTCACTAAAGATTTATCGTAGGGAAGACATCCGGGAAATATGCGGCCTAGTGAAGAGAAAGCTAGGATTTATAAAAAGAGTGCTTGGGAAATGTAATGAGAAGACAAAAGAGCGATGTTACTTTTCACTAGTTAGGCCCCACCTTGAGTATGCAGCCAGTGAACGGGATCCGAATGAATTAGGTTTGATCAGAGAGCTAGACAGTGTTCAGCGAAGAGCATCTAGGTTTGTTAAAAGCGATACGATAGGTTTAGTAGTTTATCAGAATTGACAGAAGAATGGCGTCGGAAATTATTATCAGATCGTAGGTTAAAGTGCAGATTAACTCTATTACAGAAATTTAAAGCGGATAGCTTTCCTGGAGAGGTTAGGTATACATTCAAAACATCAGCGAATAATGCTAGATTCGACCAGATAAATACGATTAGAGAATAGATTGTCGTACTGATAGATTCAAAATGTCATTTTTCCCCCGTACTATAAGAGAACACAATAGGCAGCATAGCTACGGGATAGGTAGGGGAAATATTTTAGAGTAGTCTTTAGTGCATTATGCATGTTTTAACAACCAATTCCTTTACTACTATGTAGATATTAACCATCTAGCTGCATGTGACCCTATTATTAGCATGTTTCCACGTAGTACCCTAGTTGCATGTCAATAGTGCATGTTTGGTTATCTTCATCTCCTGCCACACACCCTCGCGGTGGGTGGCAGGGTATCCCGGAGATGTAGATGTAGATGAAGCCACCGTGAGGGTGTGTAGCAAAGGGTGGCAGCACTATTGTATCATCGGCAAAAAGACGAAGCTTGCCATTTTTAACTACTGTATTCAAGTAATTTACGAAATTAAGAAATGAAATTGGGCCTACTACGCTTCCCTGGGTAGCACCGATGCAACTATTTAACACTTTGACTGAGACAACAACATCTAATATCACCCTTTGAACACGTCCAAATAAGAAGTCTCCTATCCAGCCTAATTTGTTACTGTCTATCCGTCGCGAGTAACTTAAAGTGGGACACCTTAACAAACGCTTTTCTGAAGTCGAGAAACGCTGCGCCAACATGAACGTTACCTTCTACCGAAACAAAAATATCATGAACAAAAAGACCTAGTTGAGTTTCACAATGACCCTTTTTGAACACATGTTGATTAGTTATCAATAAATCCTCGTTATCGAGCTGTTCCATTATTGATGTAACTAGTACATGCTCTGTCATGTTACATGATAGTGACAAATTATTGGCGTGTGAAATTCAAACATTCAGAGTAGGGAGCCCAGTTCCTTTCCCTGTGCTACCTGCGATTTCCTACGATTTACGTTTTTTTTTAAGGCCTGTCGCAGCAGCCACGACGTGCAACCGTCTCTGTCGTCAGCCATTCTCTTCATTTCAGCATACGATCTGCATCCCATTCCCGTCGCAATAACTTTTAATAGGAAGTTCTTGGTCACCCTCTCAGTTTTTTTCCCAAGAATTTTGCCTTCCAAAATATTTTTTATGAAGATGTCATTTTAGGTGTCAGACGAGCTTAACTTTCCTTGTATTTATAGTTCTCAATAGTTCTCTTTCCTTATAAATTTGATTTACCACTTGCGCATTTGGTTTTCTATCGGTACAACTAGTTATTGATACTCTCCTCCAAAACCACATTTCTGCAGCTTCAAGTTTGGTGGAAGTTCTGACACACAGAAAATCGAATCGCGAGGAAATAGGGTGGTGCTATCCAGAAAGGCTTCCGCCCGGGATTTGAACCTGGGACAATTTTTCATGGCTATTGATATGACTCCACACGCCATCGTAGTGGCTCGCGTGGCAAGTGGTGGTTGCAGACATGCTTGGATACCCATTTGCTACACATCCACATCTACATAATACACAGCAAGCCACCGAAGGGTGTGTGGCAGGGGTTGAACCATCACCATGCCTGCATTATCAATCAGAGAGAACACTTCATCCATCCATCCACATCCACATAATACCCTGCAAGCCACCACAAGGGTGTGTGGCAGGGGGTGATTTCTCACCAAACATGCACTACATATCATGCATAAAAAAGGAATAGTATTAATATAGTAGTCTGAACTACACTATTTAAAAATGATAGAAATTGCAAAGCAAACATGCAAAAACATTCTGTTAGTAGGGTTAGCTTTAAGTACTCATACCAAAATGCAGCTACCAATGCTATTCATTGCTACTCTCCGATAGGACATATTTACCGTTATTCGTATCTCTTATTGTGCGAGGGAAAAAGGACATTTTGAATCGGTCAGTTCGGCAATCAATTTCTCTAACTTTATGATTATGGTCCAGTCTGCCATAGTAAGTTGGGGTTCGTAAAATATTTTTAACATCATCACTGAAAATATTGCCTTGGAATTTGTGGAAGAGATTAAGTCTAAATTTCAACCTGCGATCTGACAATGATTCCCATTTCAATTCATTTAATAGACTGGTTACGCTAATATAATTATCGTATCGTCCCTTTACAAATCTTGCCGATCTTCGCTGCACACGTTCAAGTTCATTACTTAGACCGATTTCGTAGGGATCCCATACACTGGCAGCATATTCCAAATGAGGTCTAACAAGGGAAAAGTAGCTGATTTCTCGTACATGATCGTCACATTTACCCAATACTCTTTTAATGAAACCCAGTTTGCGATTCGCTTGACCAATTATTTCACGAATGTGTTTACCCCAGGAAAGATCATTTGTCAGTCTTATTCCAAGATATTTAATGGATTCCACGTTAGTTAATTCATTATTACTTATTTTGTAAGTGGTAGGAGGAGAGCTATTCTTTTTCCAAAAATTCATTACAAGACATTTCTTAAAGTTTAATTCTAACTGCCATGTATCACACCAAGTTTCAATTGCTTGTAGGTCAATATTTAAATATTCTTTATCGTTCGGGCATAGAATTTCCCTGTACACTACTGCGTCATCGGCAAATAGACGAAGCTTACTTTTTACCACCTTTTGGATATCATTAATATACAAAAGGAATAGGAGTGGACCTATCACACTACCTTGTGGGACACCCGAAGTGACTTTAATTGCCGGTGAGGAAACACCGTCCAAAACAACCCTTTGAACCCGATCATGCAGAAAATCATTAATCCATGATATAATGTTACTGTCTAACCCATAAGATTTTAACTTCAAAATTAGTTTGCTGTGAGAAACCTTGTCAAAAGCCTTCTTGAAGTCGAGAAATATAGCATCCACTGGAATATTATTTTCGCCAGAAACTAAAATATCGTGGGAAAAGAGAGCAAGTTGGGTTTCACACGATCTGCTCTTTCGGAAGCCATGCTGGACATTGGACAATAAATTCTGGCTATCTAGGTGTCCCATGACTGAACTGACAATTATATGTTCTAGGACCTTGCATGAAATGGATGTGAGGGATATAGGTCTGTAGTTAGATGGCTGCTCCCTATCGCCACTTTTAAAAATGGGTGTTACATCGGCTGCTTTCCAGTCCATCGGTACGACGTGTTCGGTCAGGGATTTATTAAATACTATTTCAAGGTAGGGGGAAATTTCGGATGCTAACTCTCTATACACGCGGGAGGGAATTTGATCAGGGCCAGGAGATTTGTTGGGGCTTATATCTTTAAGTAATTTTTCAATACCATTACAGGAAATGTCAATTGGTTGCATCAACCGCTGAAAGAGGTCAGGTAACACGACAGTTGAATCCTCGGAAGGTGGGTTAAAAACGGTTTGGAAGAAGGAATTTAGCAAGTTAACTTTGTCGAGTGTGTTTGTGGTCATTTCACCTCTATCATTTTTAAGTGAATGGACGGCAGACTTATGGCCTTGCACTTCCCTTACGTACGACCAGAAGACTTTTGGATTTTCTTTCAATTGTTCCCCAAGTGTTTTTCTTTTGAATTCTGCAAATGCATTACTAAGGGCTGACTTTGCAGTGGATTTTGAAATTTTATAATTTTCAATAATTACATTACGCTCATCAGTGGGCATATGTTTACTAATTTTTTTCATTTTAGCATGACATATCCGCTGCCGTCTCAGGGATTTTCTCACTTCGGCATTGTACCACCTAGGTTCAGTGCTTTCTTTTTTGAATTTACAAGGGATAAATCTGTTGATCCCAGAGCGCATGATATTAATGAACGACTTCCATGAATCGTTGGTACATACCTTTATGGAAGACTTTTTGAAATCCGATAAGGAATCTCTTAAATAAATTTTAAAGTTAGCAAAGTCTGCTCTTTTAAAAATGTAAAACTTTCTTTTTTGTTTAAAATTTTTATCTAAAGATAGCGAGAGTTTTGCAGTTATAACTCTGTGGTCACTGATTCCATCAACCGTGTCAATCATTGTCACATGTTGTGGGATATTGGTTGCCAGTAAATCAAGAGTGTTGTCCCCTCTATTAGGTGCTGTAGCTAATTGTGTCAGGGAGTTATTGGAGAAAACATCTAATAGAGTCTCACAAATGTCTTTGTCCCTTCCTCCAGCTTTGAAGCAGTATGTTCTCCAGTCTATTGATGGTGCATTGAAATCTCCACCTATTATTATCCTTACTTACTCCCATACACCTATCCACTTACTACCATGCATAGAAAAATACTACACCGTTTATACACTATACGAAACCTAGAGTTTCAATACTACCACTCCGAGGAAAAGATTAAGCATTCAGTCACGATACACTTGAAATGTTGGCCATAAATGACACTAAATTGTTAGTTAAAACCGCCCGACACGACAGCGGCCTTAAAAGTGTGGCCGCCCCTGAGTTAAGAAATCGATTTCTTCCTCATTTTTTCAGTCCCTAGCTCATAGGCATTTATTCCACCTGCGAGATATCGTGATTGAACACCAGCTCTCTCACCTTACGAATTTTGACAGACGAATTCGGCATTTCAGGGCATGTTTCGCAAAAGAACATGTTACTTTGAGCATGCAGCCAGTGTATAGGATCCGAATGAATTAGGTTTGATCAGAGAACTAGACATTGTGCAGCGTAGAGCAGCTAGGTTCGTTGAAGTACAGATTAAATCTACTAGAGAAATTTCAATCAGATAGCTTTACTGAAGCTGTTAGGCACATATTAAAAAAACCAGCGTATTATGCTAGATTCGACCAGACAAATAAGATTAGAGAGATAGATTGTCGTACCGATAGATTCAAAATGGCATTTTTCCCCCGTACTATAAGAGAACAGAATAGGCAGCATAGGAAAGGGATAGGTAGGGGAAACATTTTAGAGTATTCTGCAGTGCATGATGCATGTATTAACCCCTTAAATACTATAGATACTAACAATCTAGTTGCATGAGACACTATAGTTGCTTGTTTGCATGTTAGTAGTGCATGCTTGGTGACCTTCACCCCCTGCCACACACCCTCGCGGTGGCTTGTAGGGTATCGTGTAGCTATAGATGTACTTTACAAGGCTGATAAAAATACCGTAATTCTAATGTAATCATTCAACGCTTGAATCATCCGAATGATCACTCAGCGATTTGTTGGAGAGTGAAGAGTTTTCAGAAATTCACGAGCCTCGGCGATGCAAGTGTGCTCTAAGAAACCCTCAGCGGACAGGTTTAGCAGGTAGCCTTGCGTTGTCCGGATACGCCACCCATAGTTGCACGTTAAAACACGTGATGCATTCCTCAATTGATTTAAGCGTGGAGAAGCATGGATAAACTCTCAAAATTCATGAGACTTTCTTACGTATACGCATTTAAAATCAACATCGTACGTTGAGTTTATGCACACGCGCTCGAGCTTCCAGAAAAAATGGCTCATTACTGTTACTTCAATCATTTATAATTGTAAAACTTTTGATTATATAATGATGATGCACCAGCGTAAAGCTACGTGCAACTGATCATCCTATTGATAGAGTACTGGCAAAAAAAGTCAATGGAGGCCATTCTGCCACTTCTGATGGCGTTTGCTTATCCGTTCACAAATATTAACTTGTCCTTTAAGTAGAGTTCCTGTCCCCTTCACGCACCCTTGGTATGGCTACCTGGGTACACAGATGTGTAGTTGTGCAGATAACGAACATATATTTCATTGGGTACATTGTAGATGCAGAGTGAGTGAATCGAAGAAGAGGTCAGAAGTAATTGAAAACATATTTCAATTACTTCTGACCTCTTCTTTCAGGAAGGGAAGGGAAGGTTTCAGTCAACTACGCTCTTAAAAACCAAGCTATTCACTGTCACATATAGCATTGAGGAGATAAAATTAGTAATTAATCAATGAATTTATGAATTGATCGTCATATTCAAGAAGACCATCCAAGCCATTGATGCATGTTCAAGAATTAGGAATTCATACAAGAGTTTTAGGAGAGGAAAGAATACGAAAACGTTTTTCGTTGTAGCACAGTTTTTTTAATTAGTGACCGCAGCCGTGTACTCATTCCAATTGATTTCCAATTACTAGGAAGTAGGAGCTAATTGGAAACCGATTCAAGAAGTTTTTAGCCGGTCAATATCTGAGAAAAACTTAAGATTTATGCCAGCCAAAACACTAGTAGCCTTTCCCCGGCCTTCGAGATGCAGGTGTGAATGCGGGCTATATTATTTGACGGGTATCCCAAAGAGAAAACTCTGGAAATAATTTTAATTTATTTACAGAGCGGTGCTGCGATGGAGTAGACTTTTATCTTATCTTTATTAGCTCTTCACACTATTGATTCACTCGTTAGTTCCAATACAAAATAGGTCAGTTATCGAGTATTTACATTTGCGATCCAAAAACGTAATATCTATCTACATCTACATAATACCCTGCAAGACACCATAAAGGTGTGTGGCAGGAGGTGAACTCTCACCAAACATGCACTGCATATCATGCATAAAAAAAGGATTAGTACTTGTATAGGTACTGTTCAAAACTACGCTATTTAAAAAAAGATAAAAATAGCAAAACATACATGCAAAAACATGCCGTTAGTTGGGTTAGCTATAAGTCATTATACCAACATGCAGCTACCAATGTTATCCATTGCTACACTCGCACTGGATATATTTACCGTTATTAATATCCCTAATAGTACGAGGAAAAAAGGATATTTTGAATCTGTCAGTTCGGCAAACAATTTCTCTAATTTTGTGATTATGGTCCAGTCTACCATAGTAAGTAGGGGTCCGCAAAATATTTTTAACATCATCACTGAAAATATGGTCTTGAAATTTGATTAAGATATTAAGTCTAAATTTCAACCTGCGATCTGACAATGATTCCTAATTTAATTCATTTAATAGACTGGTAACGCTAGTAAGGTTATCATACCGTCCCTTTACAAATCTTGCCGATCTTCGCTGCACACGTTCAAGTTCGTTATTTAGACCGATTTCGTAGGGATCCCATACACTGGCAGCATATTCCAAATGAGGTCTTACAAGGGAAAAGTAGCTGATTACTCGTACATGATCGTCACACTTACCCAGTACTCTTTTGACGAATCCCAGTTTACGATTCGCTTGACCCATTATTTCACGTACCTATGTGTTTACCCCAGGAAAGATCATGTGTAAGTCTTATCCCAAGATATTTAATGGATTCCACGTATGTTAATTCATTATTACTTATTTTGTAAGTGCTAGGAGGAGAGCTATTCTTTTTCCGAAAATTCATTACAAGACATTTTTTAAAGTTTAATTCTGACTGCCATGTAGATATCTAAGAACTGTTAGACGTGATTAGGAGCTTCACTAGTGAACCATGGAAGCAATTGGAAAAATAAATTAGCGACGGACAGAGGTCGCAGGGAGAAGTCGATTTCTTACTTACGTTAGGCTACCCTGGCTAGACTAGCACATTGAATGAATGAATGAGGCATATAACTTCCATGATTATAGTTTAGTAAGATTAGTGATATAAAAGGAAAACGACACGTTGGTCCATCACTGATGTTGATGTTGAGATTGCGTATCTTGAAGTTGAATGTTTGCATTTTCGTTTAATTCCGTTCATATTCAAGCTCTCGAGTAATACGGGATTTCAATTAATAAGAGCAACATTGGTAACTTGGTAATAGTGAGAGTTTCACAAAAGTAAGGCGATATATTTTACATCTGCAATAAAGGGGGATTCGGTTTAAAAAAATGTACAAAGATTTGTCATAGTTCGTTTTTCTCCGCTGATTTAAAAATGACATAGCTTTGTAGTCTTCAAGTCATCATGAGTTATCGTGGGGTCAGTTATCTTAGCTTCTTAAGGCTATTCCCTCATTGTTTAGTAAAAACACTGGACCGCATATTACGGATTTCTCATTGTAAGATGAAAACAGATATTCCATACGGAAACTATGTGAAGCAATAAGGAACACATAATATCAAGGAAGTATGAAGATTCAGAAAAAATACTCAAATAATTACTTAATTGTTGTTCTTATTAATAAGACGATTAGAGGAAAATAATGCTATTTCCTAGAGTGTTTCTAAGCACATCATTTGGTCAGCGTTAAAACAAAGAAGAAAAACACTAAATGAAATACGCACAGTAAAGTTACTTTCAAATGTTAATAGCACAGTTCTGATACTAGATTATCGAGAGAAATAATAAGCCATTAAGTAGGACTTTGATCATAGGGTAAACTAATATAATAATAGAATGATAAGGAAGACGACAACGCTAGAGACCTAGGGTGAGGAAAGAATTGATGAAAATTCGACAGAAAATATTATGAACTATAGCTAGAGTTGATGCAAATTACGACACATGGGATACGACCGAATAATATGGGGAGAGGGAGAAAATAAATTTCATTTTGGAATACATGAAAAATTACATGACACCTAGGTTATCACTAAGGTGAGGACATTGCCTAAAATGCCTATTTTTTCTTTCACTCAGGAAACCAATTTTATTAAGTTATATGTTCATTTAGGATCATTTATGACAAAATTAAGGCAATTTGTTACTACATAAAAATGCCTATTTTACCTATTTTTGCCTTTTTCTGCTGATATCGCCTATTTAAGGGCCTAAAAAGCAATATTCTTCTCAACGTCACCAAACTTCTCTTTAGTGCGGAGATAGTCTGCTTTTTCAGTTTATTTTTTAATCTATCAAGGTTGAAATAATGCCATTAAACATGTAACAAGAAAAATCCTCCAAAGTATTATTATATAAAGAGCAGAAAAAACAACTATGGTAATTTTACGCGATGCGTACATGCGACAGTTTTAATTGCCAAAAACTTGTTTTTGAAAGCCATTCAGTATTGCGGAGTTTAAAGAGATACTGCCCGAAATTGCTCCGCCTTCACAGCCAGAATTGATATTCTGGGGAACATGGCTAAATACTGCATTATACTCTGCAGATAAATTATTGAAATACGTGGGGTAGGTGACTGGAATAATGTGCGCCTCCGATACATCAGTTCGAATGTCTTTTTCACCCACTTAAAGGTACATATTGTAGCCGACTTCGCTCATCTCTTATACTACGTGTCAATTCTGCCCATAAGAAAATTATCCCATCATGGCGCATCAGTAGGTTTTCTATCGGCAACAGAATAACGTATATAATATGCATATAACACAAACATATATAATATATAACGTATATATGAAACAGAATTAAGGATCCTGAGTCTGCGCAGTGGTCCGAAAAGCCGAAGGTCCGTGGTATCTAACAATCTAGTTGCATGAGACACTATAGTTGCTTGTTTGCATGTTAGTAGTGCATGCTTGGTGATCTTCGCCCCTCTGCCACACACCCTCGCGTTGGCTTGCAGGGTATCGTGTGGATTTAGGTGAGATGTAGATGTTCGATTCCCGGTCTAGGTGAATTTTTTCACATGGTAATTAATGTGAATTTAACCGCCATTCACACAGCAGGTTTGAGATATACTGCATTTACCGGCAAGCGCGGCTTTAGCGCTGAAGTGAGGTTCACCCTTGGTCGTGGCTTCTTTTAAGCCCTTACTCCCTCATCTATCTACATCTACATAATACCCTGCAAGCCACCATAAAGGTGTGTAGCAGGGGGTGAATTCTCACCAAACATGCACTACATATCATGCATAAAAAAGGATTAGTATTTATATAGGTCCTGTTCAAAACTACTCGATCCCTGTTGCTATCCTTGATCGATGGTCCATAGATGAGACCATAGATAGCCGTGGTAGAATGATCGTAAATGTGGTGGTACGTAGACTTGGGCTGATATCGGGTATCGGCCATTTTCCCGATACTTCGATACCTTCGAGTATTCGTTTTTTTTCGGATACTTTTGTTTAAAAGTATTCGTTCGGTGAAAATCATTTAAAAACATATAATTTTGAAATCCCGCCTTCTTCAACTGACTTACCAATGTGTTGCGTATTTGTTTACTTAGCCGCGATCTTCGTGACAGTAAAAGCGAGACAAATGCTTAGAATTGGCTATGAGAAAGCCGGAGGCGAAAAGCTCAACCTCCTCCGAGAAGAAGACAAAAATCCACGTACGAAGAAACTTTGCTGAAATAGCGGCAAAAATTAAAGTTTTGCCGTCAACTCAAGTTCGCTCTGCTCAACGCATACGTTGTTCGGCATTTCCGCCTACATTCGAAGCTCGTTTTCCAAAAATATAAAATTCAAATATCCTGGCATGGTCAAGTGTTATGACGTTAATGGATTCACATTATAAATTTTAAAATTTAGATGAAGGTGTTTGTCACTTGCCTTCAATGTTGGAAACTTACGGAGAAACCGGTTTCGTAAATAAACTAGAATAACTTAAATGAATATAAGTAGATATTTGAAACTTGAAGGACGTCATGGCCCCCCAACATTTCAGCCCTAGCTTTAAATTTCAGATGTTTCTTGTGGCAATAAGCCGCATTATGTTAGTCTGGTCCCTGGAAAACCTGATTACAGGCATAGCCTTTCGGGATTCCAGGACTGACAGAATCGTCCGAAATGCAAAAAATATTTTAAGCGCCTATTTTAAGTGCCTATTTTGAAATGTTAATGCCTAAATGTCCTCAGCTTAGTTATTACACATAGCTATTACCTCCAAGAGACACAGTCCATTTTTTTAAATTAGCAGTCCGTCAACAGCTAGCTTAACACAAAGAAAAATACTTCTTCGCACCTCATAAGCAATTTACTGCTACTACCACTGATTAAATTAATGTTTTTAAGTGAATATCATTGAAAATTCTATGTTTTTAAGTAAAAACTGTACAAGAACCAATATTACTCATTATTGTTAATGCCGTTATAGCGATAACACCGTATAAGGAATGGTAAAATGACCTTCAATTACGAGGTTATGGGGTCGATTGCTGGAGGTGGAGAATAATTCCCTATCCTTCGTATTTTCTGGAGTGCGCTCGAGTCCGACAAGCAGTATGCCAGTCTTCAAGTGATGTCGCTGAGGCCATTCACGGCCAGCTACGGCATGAGGAAGATAATGGGCAAAAAGCATGCAGCTTGCTAGAAAGACTGAAAGGAAAAGAATTAGAAACTTGGTACGTATCTGTGAAAGAGTTCCAAAGCCTGACACTTTAAATTAGAAAGACCGGATATTGTACACCCCCATATCTAGCCACACCGCTTGATATCTGCTAATCATAAAAATGATACATAAAACACTGAAATATCGAGGGTTTGGGGTAATCGAAACGCACGCTCCACATGTTAACTGGCAGTTTCGAAACTTGAATTCCGGTACCGAATAGTCACAATAATAATAATGGCATTTAACTAACTTTATAATGAGAATTGGAAAGATTTCGAAGCGAATCTCAAATTGAAAGAGAGTTGACTTGACTTGAGTTTTATTTTACCTGGGCGGGATAGTACGTTACCGTCCTCTCCACCCCCCGCCCAGGTCGTTATAGGTACATACATGTGTCGTATTACATTATTGGGTCAAGCAAAAAGTAAAAATTTAGAATTATCACATTGTAAAATCTAAAAAAGATAAAGTATAAAACATTTTACCTTATATCAATCGAAAATATTACAGGCGGGACTCATTGAAAATGTGGAAACAAATGAAAATTATTTAAAAAAAGGTAATTTGTGAAAAAGCGTATCTAACTTTAAGTACAAAATTGATTCCAAATTGAGAAAGAAAACTCAAACATTGAATTTGAAAAAAACTAAAATTAAATCTCAAAATTATGTTAGAAAGGTTTTTCCTCGTGTGGACGTAAGCACGAACGATCCTATGACTGAAAGAGCGGGGGTCAAACATGAGCGTTGAATTGCAATTCTCTATTATAGTAGTGCTTTGGGCGGCTCATCATAAGAGATGGCTTTCGACTGTTCCGCACTTCCACAGTTCCATTCAAAACAGTAGCTACTACTCACCGGTCGGAATAGGAGATAACAAGGAGAAATTACTACTACAGGCCAAAGTTACTCTTTGGCAGTGAACCTAAAAGATTGGGAATCGTTCAGGGATGGTGAAGAACAAGGTTAGAATGTACTGGAGGAGACATTGGCACGCTAAGGTATAGGTAACGATAAGGCCAGAATAGGGGTTTTTGGGAACGATTATGCCCCACCTACTAGGTACAAAACATTGCGTTTCATATGGCCTCTTATGGAGATTGCATGTGTATTTAAAAATTAATATTAATGAAATCGTACCCAAATTTCATCGCAGCGGCGTCAGTTTATCTTCCAATGGTTATTTACGGGAAGTATTAATGCATTTGATTTCTCTGGGAGTTTATTTCATTTAATAATAACCTGTTTACACTACATATTTGGCGCTGGTTTGTGTTTGCACACTTTCCTGTTTCTTTGACGAATTGGCGAAGTTTCCTTGACGAAAAGATTCAATTATTCATCTCACTACTCTAAGTTTTACGGAGTGCAAAAATATCTTCATCTGTGCGAGCATCGCGAGTAGCAAGCCCGTATCTCTGAGCCGACCAAGATGGCCGCTGGCTTCACAAATCAGCTGCGATGTCTCCTCCAGTACCTACATTTTAACATCTTTGGTTCAGAAGAACAGCAGAAACTTATTGTTGTGGCTAATAAAGGCTTGCAACATTTTCGTCTTCAGCGCTTCGTACAACCTAACCCATATTCGTGTGTTCTAATATACCAATTCATTATCTTCTTCAAATCCTACAATAACAGAATTGTCGTCAAGATCCCTCTCATCGTTATATCTTCATAATTACATCCGCTTCTCCTGCCATGGAATTCCCTACAAGATCCTTCCGCCAATATTATTTGAGAAAAGATGGCTTTTCACTGGAGGCTTTACTGACTATATAGTTTCTTCATTATTCTCCATGTCATCACCAGTATTCAATCTAAGCACATTTTCTTTCCGTAAATCTCTTTCTGAATCACAAAACATTAACAGACTTCTTTTCGAAGCATTAGATTAGAGTCTCATCGATTCCTGTTGTAAAGATTAAATGCTATTTTAGCTAACAAAAATCTTGCCTTCATCCTCTTTTCACTAAGCAGATTGCCGCCCAAAATATTGTACGTACCCAGGTCGTGCTCTGTCAGCTACAAAATATGATCTCCCTTAATGATTACATAATCTTTCAAGCCTCTTTCACGATCGTTTTCTAATTTTCCAGCATCATTTATTATCTTTAAATGATCCTGGACGGAGGTTAACGATAACCAATATCTTTTGTTTCACTGATGCATCGTGTTTGAACACGGAGAAACAAAGCTTAACGAAGTCTCTACCGAAGTTTATTTACACGGCCTAACTCGAAGTATATTTTGAAATTGTCCATCCCAAGTTAACTTCAGCATTCGTTCTACTTCTATTATCTGATTACTTTTCTTCGCAGCCCAGTGAAGTACAGACTCTGAGCAGAATATCTGTCGTCATGATCCTCTGCCACCATATATAGCCCGAGAAAGCATTGCCATGGGGATATTCAAGCACTTCCGTATCTACATAGTTTCAACCCAAAGGAAAGGTAATTTATTCTAGCTTGATCAGTTCCATTAGTTAGGAATCCATCAGGAAAACAAAATGTCAATCTTTCCCTCCCAAAAATACCTCCAAAAGCAATAACACATTATAAAGAAAACCGACCTCACCTTGATAAAATGCCAAATAGAACTTAAACTCTTAAGACGTGGAATACAGATTTTCATTTTCCCCATTTTTTATAGGTTAAGGAATTAAAACAAAGCCATTTACGACTTCCGAAAACGGTGAAATGTGAGACGCAGCATACGACTGAAAGAAGTTTAGTTACGTTTGTTGACTGGTGAAACGAACCGGCAACCGGCAAAATAATCTGGGATCAATTACTTACGGCGGAAGAAACTATAGAAGCATTGCGGCCCCATTTCGGCGGTGTCGCATAAATATCCGTAAGAGTGTGACACTGTACTTTCTCTCCTCACTAAACCTCACGCACTACTCTTACGCCTCATGGCAGCCGAATGGTTTCACCGCATGTTCAGAGGTGGTTTCCTGTCTCTCCCACACTTTAAAAGCGTCTGACTGCGAAGAGAGGCACTGGAATGGAATTCGAAAGGATAGGAGGTAAGTTAGAAAGAAACCCGGCGACGGTATTAGCCAACTCTCAACGGTATAAGTCAACAGTCACACTCGGCGGATGTTTGAAATCGTTCAGCGACGCCAAAACTTCTAAATGGCATGTCAAACCCGAGGACTATGTCGGCGCTCTGACCCCTGATAGCGCTACTCTATCCAAAACCATATTCTCAACGACTATCCTTCCAGCGAATCGCATTTGAAATTACAACGCATACGTATGTCTGCCTGGCGCATAAAATGGTGTATTACATAAGTGATTCCTTCATAATCTAGCCAAGTGCAGTAAACTGCGAGCCATATGCGGCTCTTTGGATACGGATAAATGGCTCTTTAACAGAATTGAAAACGAAAATAAAATTACATAATATCAAATACACAAAAAAATCTTTGATCCATCTGTAAAAGCATACATTAGCTAACTTACGATAATTTACAATCGTGATTCCCGGGTTCAAGCCAACGTAAATTTTTCTCAGTGGAAATTCTTCTACAAAAAAGCAATTTATATGTGACATTTTCCTCGTTTTAATAAAGGTACAAAAAATACAACTGCTTATTTCAATATTACTTTAAGTTTTTGTTCGTTTTGTAAAAATATGTTTATAGCTCTCAAATAATTTCAAATTGCTGTAAGAGACATGCTTGGCTTTCCGACTTAAAAGTTTGCCGACCCCAGATCTAGCCAATGCAAGTGATCTCAGCAAAGCTCATGCATCCCCGATAGTAAAAAGAAATTAGTATACGGTGCTTTACGATGTGCACGAGTCTCTTTGGTCGCTCAAATGAATTATGAGGGTTGAATAGACCTACCGGACGTAAAGTCATCCGCTGAGCACCGGGTGGTATAAGAGCATTTTAGAGAAGTGGTGGTAATGGGAGGGATTTTTAAAAGTGTGGTTTGAATGCATACGAGTTGCGAACGGCAGAGCTGGGTAATGCATCGAAGGGTAGCGATGGAACCCACCCCCTGCCCCTGCCCTCCTCCTTTTGCTTACCAATCGAACAGAAGTGGATTCCGCCCGGGGCGTCGCAGTGTTCCCTGGGCCCTGTTTTCATTCCTCCCGCTCACGCAATCAGAAATGTGGGTTACCACAGCCGCTTGTCCGCCGCGTAGGCGAATCGAACAGGTCGGGGACGCGATCGCCTTATCCCATCAGGGGTAATTCGTTTACGGGTGCCTTGAGCCCTAGCGACAAACCGCGAGGACCTGAGGATCCTACACCCCTTTCCCCGCCCACTCCCCCCGCCCACAAGAGTGAAGAAACGAACGTGTATACGTTGTACAGGGCTATAGCATAGTGTGGGCGCGAGTAATCTCCGTGGATCACTCTTGGACAGAAAATGACACTAATGTTGCCAATAATATCCTCAGCATGCAAAATCATCAGAGCACCCGTGTTTGACTGTGAGCTTCAAGGTCGGCATATGTGGATTCCAAAACACAAAATACTCCATGGGACACTGAAGTTGATATCTCTGAGTTCTCTTAATGAGATTCAGTCAAAACTGCTGCAATTCTGCGTGATCGAATTTCCTCACTTAACCAGATTTTAATCTTAAAAATTATAACTTTTGCAATAAAATTTACCCCGAACGGGTACCTCTTAACTAATATTTGGGTGCAATAAAAACTTCATATTAAACACCAAATTGTGACTATGTTTAAAGTCTGTAGATTTATTTAACTATGCAACGTCACCTAGGAAACGATTCAAAATTTAAACGTTTTCCATATTTTAAAGTTCCCTCATAAACCAGAACCGCGAATGACGGCGTCTGATTGCGAAAGACGGCGTTAGATTACTCTCCATAATTTATCTTAGAATCAACGGATATTCTTAAGGGTCCATTTACTTCGGTGGTAGCCATTTCACGCACCCACCGCTTCCACATTTTTGAATTTAAGGGGACTGATATTTTTGCTCTTCATTTGTCGGAGTCAGTTCGTTCGCCTGGGAAGGAGAAGACCGTCAAGGTACATACCTAATGACTCTTTACTACTCAGAGGCAAACAGCAACTCACAAAAGACATGATCATATATTTCTAACGAGCTCCCCTTAGACTTCCCCACAGGTAGCCTAAATTTGAACTAGCTTACATTAAAAATTGCTCATTGAATAATTGAGAGCAAACAGTCTCGGGGATGGTATTCAATTATAAGGAATTAGAATAGGGGACACCCACCACCTATATACATCTACGGAACCAAAATGTGACACTTTGCGACAACCTTTCTAAAGTCGGGTTATATTCTAGGGGCCAGGGATGGGGAGCTCTGAAAATTTGGAAAACGAACCGAGCTTTACGAAGACCGAGTCATGCTCGTGACTGCAATTCGTCAATCTCTTTATGAGCAACTCCTAGATTTGAACTTTCCTGTTTTAGCACGTAAGAGAATAGACGAGTTCAATAAAAGTTTAATTAATACTGAAAATGGATGATAGTACAGGTCAGTGAGAACGCTATATGTTCAAAAAATAAGCGACAATTATCACGAAAAAACTACAAATTTTCAGCATTTATAATTATGGTTGAAAATTTTAGATTCCTCCCATTAATTACTACGGTTTAGAATACCTTCATTTTCATAACAGTAATACAATATGGAAGAAGTTTGTGCCGTGGAAAGAAAGGAATTTTAAAGGGAAATCCAGTATCTGTTTGAAATGAGGAAATGAACATATCGTGATTATATCTCTCGTGAAGTTCAGCATTTTCAAGATTATAGTAGTTTTGTTTATAGTTCACTTCATTTAAGCGCTCCATAAATACTTAATCGCTCATATATTTATGACTGCTTTTGGTGCACTCTCCGTGCCACTCTTATTAAAATAGCTAGAAAAGACTGGCGCGGTATTAGATGAATAAATTCCCGACGCAATAACACCGACATCATATTGCACCCAGACGTATGGGTCAATAGATTATTTATCACCAAAGTCGACCGGAACCCTCCATCCACGAGTTAATGACACGCCTTCCTCGCAGTTTTGCACGTGACACACTTAAATTAACAAATATATCATAAAAAATAGCAAATGCAAACCATTTGGCGAAATATGGGGTCAATACTGAAATATAATCCACTTCTATAGTCCTCCGGGATAATGCACCCATAAATGTCCCATTTTTTTCTTCAGAAGTTTCTAGATTCCCCTCGGGTTGCACATTCGGGTGGCGGAGATGCGCAGGAGCAGAGATTTTTGGAACGGACCGTGGGAATTTCGGGAGTGGAGGGAAGGGGCGATGACATCTGAGGGCGCCAACGAACCCCGAGCAGGGGCGCACCACACAAATCACTCGACGCGCACACCCCGGGAAAGCCGTCCTCGCCCCGTCGGGGATAGCCAAGGTTGGGGCGGCGGGGGGAGGCGGGCTTGATTGCATCCAACCAACGCGGAGATTTTTTCGCCCCCTCGAAAAAGAAAGAGGGACTAGAGGACGAGGAAGCAAAAAAATGAAGAGATCAGAGAGGACTCCACCCACACACCTCTCGCCCCCACTCGTCCCGAATGTCTCCCCTCCTCCTTTCTCCTCCGCTCCACATCTCCACGGGAGATATTTGCAAGCCGACTCGAAAAAGAGAGGGACGCACGCACACACACACACACACTCTTCCCCCATAACTCGGGAACCCCTGGGGGAAGCAGACTAATTATAATGCGCTCTACGCAATCTCCCCAGCAGAACGGGACGTGGAGAGTATTTACGTATAGGTCACGGCAGGTTCTCGCTCCGCTCGCCGAGTTTACTGGCATCTGAAGAGAGGGAAAGAGTCTGTGTCTGTGGGAAAGAACGATGAGGGCAGCAAAGAGTGTCATTATGGTGAAAGCATACTGGTCTATCGAAGGGTTCGGTAGAAAAAATACAGTATTTCCCGATGGAAAAAAACATGCCTAAATAGAAATCAAGCCTCAAAGAGTGAGGTAAAACGATTAGGAGGGCACAAATGGGATCTTACCCGCAGAAATTCAATTTTGGACGGAATCTCGCTTGACGGCGACAAGAAAGACAAGCGATTGCTACCGCGACTCCCAGCCTTGTCTACGATTCGGTTGAGGAAGAAGGCGGGCAGACGCAAAGGGTTACTCCGGACGACTTCGTCGAAGATTAAAGCGGGTCCATGAATTGCTTCATTTCCACGATCGACAGTCGGAATGAAAATACATCTAAGTCACGACAATGTATGACCAACATGAAGGAAAAGAGATCGCACCCAGGAAATCCACATCGTATTTCAAGCTCGTCAACATAACGAGAAGAACGATCGTGAAAGCACTAGCCTAAGGAAATTCATTGAGTACACGGGTTGAAAAATTACTAAAACAAACATAGTCGAAGGTAAGCGATTTTAGACCCAGAGACATTATATTTCACTAAACGGCGAAGTAATAACCAGCGAGGGATCGGCGTGGGAGGGTTAGGGCTTTCTTCCGAGGCAGGGGCAATTTTATGATTTCCAAGTTCATCTAACAACTGCCACATCCACGGTTCCAAAAATATATGTCACCCAATTTTTCTCACTTATTCATACCATTCATTTTTCTGAGGCAACTGAAATGTGGCATTGCAGAGTAATAATCAGAATTCGACGGGCAAAGCGAACCGTAAATGAAGCAGAGCAATTAGATGAGAAAGCGCATAAATGGAAAATATAGCGATAAATACGAGCCAATACAAATGGCTTTAAACAGGAGGCACTCGAAAGAAGTCATGGGTTGGAAATAGAAATGAGAATAAAGACATGGGAAATATAAAAAGTAAATAAAAAACTTTCCACGGCTATGTAACATTACTCCTTCCATATTCAAATAACTGGCAGTTTCAATATAACTTCTTAAGACATTACATTTAGAGCCTTTCATATGGCTTTGAGGTATTGGGCATGACTTCCAATTCCTCAAGTTATGAGCATTGGTAGAGAGATAATTGAAATAAAATCACACGTATCGGAACGAACACAAGTACAATACGGGTTAATAAATTGCTTATGAGTAATCCCACACAATACCAGTGTATTTTCCCACTCTCTCGTTTTATTTGCTAGAATTTTCAAATGATCATTGAGAAGACAATCGCAGTCCGGATGTCGTACGAGCAGTATTCACTCGGAGTTCTCGTATCGATTAACAAATAGATTATTGAAAATGATACTGCTTCAAATTATTTTAAGTTGGCTCTGGCAATACGCAACAGCAATGAGAAGGGAAACAGTGATCTAAACAGAAGAGTAGATTCTTAGTATCCTTGGGTTTTTACGTCTTCCAACAGCTAAGGTAATGTCGCATCATCTGTCCTTCTTGACCCTGATACGAACACAACATCCATTCCCTAAGTGGAACTCGAACCCACGACTCTTCGGTACCTTGCCGGCTAGTTACTAGCCTTGCCACCGCAGCCGCTTCTTTCCTAGCTTCCACACCTTATGAATCTGAATCTTATTTTGCTCCGGAATAGGAAGACTGAAGGAATATTGAAGAGAAATCGCTTCCGAGGTAAACTCGTCTTGAGTAACCCGCGATGAAGACGGAATAACTTCATCTTTCTCTCACTTACTAATTATGTATCATTCAAATTTTCTCACTTATTTTCATCACTCATTTCTCACACTCCATATTTCTACACTATTCTATTTTATTCTATGCAGAGTGATTCTGAATGAAATAAATATACACATTTCTTAAAAGTAAGTTTTGGTGGTAGATAACATAATATGGTGCAATTCTTGTTCAACGGATAATAAAAAACATGAAAAATACTCTTTTCAAATAAACTTTAGTCAATATCTTATATCCCTGATTACATATACCATTGCAAGTACCATCTATATGCTGATGACCTGCAGATTTATATCGACTGCGATCTTAATGAGATCTCCACTGCTGTCGCACGAATCAACGAAGATATATCTTCTATATGTGAATGGGCGTCGGATAATCTACTAAACTTAAACTCAGAGAAAACAAAGAGCTTCACTATAGGCAGTTAAAAGGTTCTACAATCTGTAAACATAGAATCACCGTCTAAGATCCAAGTTCAAAATGTAAAAATAGAATACACAGACAAAATCAATGACTTAGGTATACCCTATAAATGTATAAATAAAACGCTAACCTGGGATGAACACATAGCACATGTTTCCGATAAAGTACGTAGTAAAAACCTTGCACCAGCTGAAAAGTTTTCGTAACTTAATGTCCTCATCACTACGACCTAAACTAGCTAATACTTTGTTGATCCCTCATATCGATTATTGTTCTTTGGTGATGTCAAACATTTCAAAATCTCAATTATCCAAATTACAAAAAATACAATACTGTGTTATACGTTATGTGTGCGATTTTGCATATTATGACATTACTCCATATTACCAAAAATTAAAAATTTCTAAAAATTGAACAGCGAAGAAAATGGCAAATGGGTGTATTTATGTACAAAGTATTAAAATCTGAAACTCCTTCATATATTTTCTAGCCTTGTTTGGATAATTTAGCCAAAAAAACAAGGAATACTAGAAACAAAAATACATTAATTATACCCTGTCACCGGACCGCTATGTATCAAAATTCCTTTTATGTAAAATCATGTAATGTATGGAATTCCATTCCTCAACATTTGAAGGACATCATGGCAGTAGTTAATTTAAAAAAAAGTTTGTTTTTATTTTATTTAAATGAAATTTGAGGTTTATGTCAATAATTTGCAAGTGGATGTATTTTTTTCTATGTGTTTAATATGAAATTTGATGTTTATGTCAATATCTTGAAAGTGGATGTATTTTCTGTATGTATGTAATTCTGTTTTTTGCTTTATTTAATATGAAACTTGATGACTATGTCAATATTTTGAAAGTGGATGTATTCTCTCTATGTATGTAATAATATTTTTTGCTTTATTTAATACGAAATTTTGTTTATGTCAATATTTCTGAAAGTGGATGCATTTTCTGTATGTATATATACGTATATATATTTTTTTTTGATGCATTGTCTTGCATAGGAAAATCCCACAAGATTTGCCTCAAATTTTGTGTACACGTACTCATGCTCTAAAGGAAATTATTCCTAGTGCAAATAAAATATCTATCTATCTTACGGATCCGCAGGAACAATTTTTGATGCATATAACAGGTTTTCTCATATTTTATTCACAGTGATGAATAACGAAAACTATTACCTGAACCAAAAAAGGAATAAAAAAAGAAAACGAAAGGCTATTGTGTTCGGGCATAAAATTATTATGCATGAAAGACAAAGAGCAGCATGAAGAAAACCAAGCATATGCTGCGAAATTAGGCCGGAGTTAGGAAGATCAGTTTACGAACCTCGCAAAATTAAGAACTGATTGATGTATTTTCGACTCTTGAATACAAGGGTGACTATTAACTTTCCACACAAATATACTCGCCCGTGAATTTTGTTATCAGTATGAAATTTAATTTTTCTTCAACATCAATCGTGCCACAAATGTGTTTGGAGTGTAGCAAATAGAAAAAAACACTTTGTAAGATTTCACAAAATTTATTGTGACACCGACCTAGGTTTCGATTGTACAACAATCATCTTCAAGGTGCATTCATCTTCGAAGATGATTATCATACCATCGAAGCCTAGGTCGGTGTCACAATAAATTTTGTGAAATCTTAAAAAAACATTTTTTTTTAGGGATGGGTCGGTTCGGTTCTTCGGTTCTCGGTTCCACCGGTTCTTGAGCTTAGAACCGGAACCTGAACCGAGGCCAAAAACAATCGGTACCGAAATAATTGGCGCGAAAACCAGTTTGAAACCTACTCACACTCCGAAAGTGGAGGCTTCACATTAAAACCTGGTGAAATAGTGTACTTAGATGCTTCAAAGTCGTGAATTATTCTAATTCAGTCTCTGAAAATGATTATTGATTACCTTATCTTACCATTGAGCAATTCAAAGTAAGTGGTAAATTAAGAACCGGAACTGAGAATCGGAACCGAGAACCGAAGTTAAGAACCGAACCGGAACCGAAAAAAAGTGGAACCGACCCATCCCTAATTTTTTTCTTTTTGCTACAACCATGCGGTTCCACCAAGTAAAGCTTGAGGACTTCCTTTTGCGTTTGGAGTTTCTATCACGAAAACATTTAAGACTTTTCCATATTTTATGAATGTTTACTAAACAGAACAATTCACACAGTTTCAATGTATATGTATCATCCTTTTTGAGTTGAGAAAGCTCCTAAATTCATTATTCAAAGTCACTACTGTAATTCTCTCCTGCTCCACACAGCATAGTTGCTCTCTAAAATTATTCAGATTTTCATGGAACCTATCAACTAACGAAATGGATACAAAATAGAAAATTACCAAGCCTCGTAAAAAATGTTTCCCATAGGAGACTAATTTATCAGGAGTTAAATTCCAGTTCAAGGGCTACTTTATTCTCATTGTTAAAAAACTACTATAACAAGTACGTAAATATTTGTTCGCCAGAAACAGAAATGAATTATACCATGTACGTCCATTATAGTAGAACGATTTTAAGTTCTATAGCGATAAGGACCGGTCACGAAACGGATTCTCCCTCTGCTTTATCACCGCAAGAGAAGACACATGCAAGGGAGGCATTCTAGTCGTTTCCAAAGGGACCAGCAACCGCTTCAAGTCGGTCGACGGGCCAGAGAATGGAAATCCTTTTGCTGCGCTTCTACTTTGACGCTGAGCACAATTCCATTGTCACCGATCGACTGATCAGCCAGCTGGAAAGCAGAGACCAGGATCGTACAGCGTTAACGCGTGGATGGACGAATTTAAACCATTGCCCTTCCGTAGCAAACGGGAGACAGATTCGATCATAAAAAGATGAATCTTAGTCGACAGAACACCATTTCCCCTGCCTTAAGACGTTTGAGAGGTTTTAGTAGCACAACGAAAAATAAGTACCATCAGTATCGGTGCTAACAGTCATGATATTTATCTGAGATTCTTGAAATACTTGGATTTTCATGCCAAGAGATATTGAATGTAAACTACACACAAGAAAATTAAGGCGTGCAAAAGAAAAGGACGCAAATTATTTCGAACACGACGAATTAGGTACTTTAATATGCCTTGCTCCAAGTCATACAAACAGAATTCAGCTTAAATACGTAACTTAGAGAAAAAATAATAAAATATTTACGCAGCAGGATTTCATGCAATAAAAGTATATTAATTGTGAAAGAAAATGTTTAAAAGCCTGTCTAGAGCTGAGAGTAATATTTAAAAAAAATGAAAAAAGTGGGACGGTAGTGTGAAATTATAAAAGCAGTAGCAGGATTTCGTTTTGAAAATTACCTAACACTTTCAAAAATAACACTAAACTCGTTTCTTCCCTTCACTCTCCAAAATATCTAGCCGCTTCAGGAAATATCTTTTGATAGCGCACGAAAATACTTTTAATTAATGGACTTGGCTAAATAGTCGAGAAATCACTATCGCCGAACAAGCAATCACTCCAATAACTCTTTGCATTCACGTAGTAATGAATAAATTCCGATCACTTGTCATGGCGTTCACTAAAGGTACAAAAATAACGTAACTCTACAAATGGAATGTGGAAAAGGACGAGGAAGGATTTTCCCATAGAGGACACTGCGTATGCCTACATAACTGTTGGATTGAATGCCACCCTTTTAATTAGATATACTGCAATCCATTAAATTCTGCGTCGTTACCAAAGAGCTAACGCTAAACAATTTTGAGCAAATAACTTTCTAAATCATCCAAGATTATAAGAGCTTTTGACATGTTTCTGCTGTAGCATTTTGAAATTTATAGGGTCATTACGTTCACACAGTCGAAACCTTCCTAGTAAGTAATTAAGTTTTCCGATATCAAATCCCAAAAACAGAAGCTTCGAGGACTGTCTTTCATTCTACTCTTATCCTCATATATATCTGGCATTGGTTGGGCACTCTTATCACTGTCGTTCAGACGCCCGAATGGCATCTCGATACATTACGCCAAGGTTTAATTCCATGGGAGGAAGAAGGGATTGGTTATGAATATGTGTTATCTTGCAGACAGATGAATTATGAAATTATAAGCATGCATTTAATTTATAACCAGGAAGAGGATTATTCAGCTCTGAGGAAGTTGAGGAAATCTTCACGCTGGTATAACTACTGAATGGTTTTAAATTAAATGGTTTTCTTAGTCATGGTGAGTGAGAATTCTATGATTGTTTGCGTTTTTTTTAAAGGCCACATCTGATCAAAAATTCCTTACATATGATTGAATTGGTTTGGTGGCTAGTACGGGTGTATTTCCACCCTACCTCGTTCCCAGAAAATTTCCTACCTCTGCCCATTTACCTATCCGATATGGCGCGAATAACCTAAGCTGTCGGTCACCTCACCCGAATTACTAGTAGGTACTACAATTTAATCACAGAGAATAATATTGATTAATACACTGGCATTCGTAGCTCTAAACGTGATCAATATTTCTAAACTGAAAAAACAGGGCAAGGCTTAAAAATAAGTTTTTTCAGCACATGGAAACAGGATTCAAGGCATTTATCCCGAGAAGCAACTGGACTAAAAAATGCCAACGATTCAACGAAAAGAACGGAATAGTTCGGCATTTACAATTCTTCCGTAAAGTTATTTCCACAACTCATTACCCTGCGCCTATATTTCCATCGCAAATATATGAAATAAGCCATTCAGAGGTGACAGCCTCCGATTCCCTTCAAACTTCCGTCCAAATTCTACACCTTTCTTGCCCCCTAAAACTTCCGCCAAACGCAGGAGATGCTGGGATTTTGTTTCACTTATCCACCAGTCCAGAAAAGTTTTAGGAGCGTAGACAAAAGGGACGGATGACACAAAATCAATCGTCTCCAATCCAAAGAAACAGGAACGACTTCCTGCAGAAGGCATTTCAAGTTCCACGCCCCACACGAAATTCTTCCGAAGTCTTTAGAGGGGGGAGGGGGGGCGTGGCTTCAAAAATTTGCTAGTGGTCGCCATTCTGAATTCTGGAAGAAGTACTTCGAGGGCGGTGAACTTCAAAATTTGCACTGTGTAATGAGAGCCGTTATTTTAAAAACTAATACTACTATATTTGCCGACCGCAATGCGGATGGATAATTTCCGCAGAGGGATGATACATCAGAGTATAACAACTGAGGAGGTTACCAAAGGTAGCGGATATGTAGTACAACCCGTGGAAAACAGAAGAAATTCAAATCCGATTTTCATCCGTTTTAAAAATATTTTTCTCCTAAAGATGATTAAAAAGAGGATCCGAGAATTCAGGAAGAATCTTCAACAACTCTTGCTACAGCAACCTTCATTTTATTTCTTCAAAAATATATTTCAACGACACATTCCAATATTCTGGGATTGCACTCATAAAATCATTCATAACTGCATAAAGAACGAGATATTAAACAGGCGCCGTCACCGCACATCTATTGGATTTCATTTTAAAGCACGATAGAGCAGAGCTACGCCTATCGCACTGATATCAATCCACTCCACCAGAACAACTACACTCCCTTCCCTTTAAGACGGGGCGAGGCTCAAAGAGCGCGTACATTATTAGGTATGCTATTATTAAGAATGATTTGCGTAATTGCACTCATCAAGTACTTTTTTAAACTTTAGTTTAAATTAGTAGTTGTACGATTGATACATGCACAGACTTTTACGAGCTATTTCCGTAACTCACATAGGCTAATGTAAAACGCGCCATTTGTAACCGAAATGTCGCACATATGACAACTCACAGAAATGATTTAATCCTTGGAAATTGAAATATTATGTTTTTATCAGGTAGCAAATCTATATAAATAATAACATCAGATTCATTGTTGTAGGGGTCTAGGGGTTAGGTAGAAAAAGAGACTATGTAGTGTCAATCTCACCCAAAATAAAGAGTTTATACATATTATCGCCACTGGAATATTTTTTTGCAAAAATAAAAAAGGATATTTTACATAATAATGTTGTACTGCGCTTTTCCTTTTTTAATGTGATTTTAATTATTACGTTAGGCCATGCATTTTATATCCTAATCAATTACTATAATTAGCAACCGTTTGTATTCATTATTTTAGATGATTTAGAAAGCAACGATTCTAAAAACTCCATGTCCACGAAAGCAGATTGCAATGTCAAGTTCGGAGCAGGGAAATGATGTGGATAGTGGTAGGAAGCTTAAGGGGTAACGTTGACCACATGATTTACCAGACGAGACACAAGAGAAGGACGATGGAAAGAGATTTTTTTTTACCTGGGACATAAATCAAGGAATTAGTCCAGGGTTCCCTTATTTCCCCTCTCAAGAAAGAAGAGGTGCCCAGCACCCGAAAGTGATATGCGACGGACAGGGTCGTCTATTTCCCAACAAAGCATCGAGGTCGACTCAGTGCAAACAGTAAATTCACAATGGGAAAAGGAGAGGTTGCTCAAGGACCATTTACCCGCAGGGTGATGACTAATCAATAATAATGCTGGATAAAAGTGAGCCCTCATTTTCGCAAAAAAACAAAAACTGGCGTCACCACAACATAATTACCTTCGTTTTATACGTTATAATATATATTTACAGGTACAACAAATAAAGCTAACAGAAGAAAACTTGGCTCTTAGGCGCTCCAATGGCTAAGGTTACATCGTACTGTGTAACCTAGGCATTTCATCACCCGCGACCATTGGATTCCCAAACCGGCGTACTTCCGCCTTAACGAAATATTAACCGAAACCGTTAATACTTCCAGAAATTGAACGTAATAAGGAATTCCAATAAAGAACGTCGCATATGGACAAAACGCAAATCAGTCATCTAATTCAACCAATGCAAAATGATTTCCAGCGGGGGTGAGAGAGAAAAAAAAGTATATAAATGTGATGACGTGCGAACATATGATTACGTTTAAAATGAAATCCGATTTAAAGGACCACAATGCAGCGCTAATTTATTGGGTGAAGTGTTCACCTGCTTCCATAGTGTTGAGGATTCAAGTATCGACGACTCGAGGGCTGGAACTGCCTTAGAGTTTTGAGTGAAGTCAGTATCATTGTTTTCAATTCACCTTGAAGACGATGTCTGTGCTCGAAAAACTTCGGTGCTTGAATCCGCGACACGAAGGGGAATCCAAGAACTCTTCACGCAAGATATTCGCCGTGAATGACTTATGCTGGTTTAATACTTCCCCATCAAGGATAAAGAAGCTTTGTAGAGCTTTGATACTATTAGTTTATATTAATGAAGGTGAAATATTATTCTTTAGGATTCGTTTTCCAATTCACTAATATTACAATTCGTACATATAATACCAGACGAAAACATGCTTAATTAAACGTAACACAGCTGTTCCATTATATCCTCTAACATGATATGATTATTCGGGGTTTTAATCAATGAGCATACGCGACGAAAGTCACTAACTTAAAACAAAGTAATCACCTTATAGTTAAGCAAAAGTAACCATTTTTCCCACATGAAATCCATTGAATGAATAATTACTTTTACCTACAGAATTTTACCTGACATCTTATTCGACTGCGTTTCTCGAGAAGAATTTTTGGCCACTCTTCAGTGTACTTGCTTACCAAACACAATTATAGATATGAGGAGATGAGACGGTGGCGGGATGAAATTCGTTCGGGAAAGACCAGATTTCTTTGAGGGGGTCGCCGGAGCCGGAGGATAGCAGGAGGGCGAAACAGAGGGAGGAGGCGAGGAGATGCTTATATGCAGTAGTGACGGGGGAGTGAGGGAGTGGGAGACACATAATTGGAACATGCAAAGGATGAAGAATCACGTTCACCTCGTTTGCTGCACGTGATGCATTGAACAGAGAAGACCACTAGATACGAGGAAATACTTCAAATCATTCAATGAGTACCGACTCTCCATATTACCATCTCCATTTTTCTGTCAGTAGAGGTCACAACTTTATACCTTTCCTCTAACCAGTAATTATAACCTTTTACGTTGGGTTTTTACTGTTTTGGGTTATTAAGTACCACAGAAAAGTGAGACACGAAACATTGAGAATGTGAAATTCGTTGTTAAGGAAGAATGATAAAATAATATGAATTGGCTGAATTATTAACAACGAGGAGAACATACGAAGAATATAAAAGAATACAAATTTCATGAGAATTCTTAAACGAAGATGAGGAACATTGATTGGCCACATCTGGTGACATGGCATCATGAAGACAGTCATAAAGGGAAAATTGAATAAGAAAAAGGGCTACTGAAGATGCTCCATCTAGGAGTAAGATGCCCCATGAAGGAGTGAGAAGCAAACGGCGTAAAAAGTGAAAGCATATTAATGTGAAGAAGATTGCTGACAGAAGAAAGGAGAGGAGAGCTGCATGAAACCAGCCTTAGGACTTGCGATTGGTGATAGCGATGAAGGAGAGCTACGACTAACTACACCTCATTGATAATCCTACATCTAAATCTACATCTACATAATATCCTGCAAGCCACCACAAGGGTGTGTGGCAGGGGGTGATTTCTCACCAAACATGCACTACATATCATGCATAACAAAGGAATAGTATTAATATAGTAGTCAGAACTACACTATTTGGCCGTGACATCCTACTGGCCGTGTAGATAATTGGCAGGTTAGGAGATAATATTCTTGGCAAAGTTTTAGAGGATCATTGAATTATTAATAGACAGTGAATTTCAATTTATTAAGGGTATCTAATTACTTAAATGGAAAAAATATCTACTGGAAAAACTTTCAAAGTCCGGAATTTATCAAGCGAAATACCAATCCAACCTGAAAGATGCACGTAGGGAACTATCAGAAGAATTTTCAGAGAGACGACCTTCTAGTAAATAACACTTATATTCACTTAAGAATATTTTCCTCTCATTGCAAGTAACTAATGAAACCAAAATAATATTTTTCCTGGGTGACCATTTGTGAATGTTATAGTTTTACGGAGAAAAACTAATGCAAGTACGCTTCATATCATGGTTAAAAGATTTGTCTCATTTCATTTGGGAGAATGTTCCGCGCGCATCTAAGCTAATTGAAAACCCGTTAAAAGCTTTTTTTCTCTGATTTCGAGCCTCATATTACTTCCGGAGTTCGAGAAGTTTCCGTGAGATATCCCGTGGACGGAGTATCCTCCGGACATTTTGGGTATTTGAATTCTAGAATAGTTGAACACTTCCTTCTATAAAAAGCGAATAATCCAGCAATATAAAAAGACAAGTGGTTTTCAAACCAATAGTAAAATCTGTGCAACTAAACGAATCTATAAGGAAATTGTATGAAAAAGGGTTAGCCTGCAGTATCAGAAACATTTCTCGGGTGGCGAACACCAGTAGAGGTGCTTTGAAGACTGTAAAGGAAAGATTGGCGACAGAGTGAAGGACAATAAGAGAGGTTAAATCGGCAATGAACAACGAGCACTGGAAGATTTAGTCATTTAAGTGATTTTTATATTAGATTATGCTATAGCCATATAGATTATAGCTATATATTATGCTTAGAAGACACTGATAGAAAATATTGCTAAGGTCCACAAAAAAATAAAATTCGCAAGAATTTTGCCAATACAGTAGGTTATAATCTACTAATCTTCCCAACCACAATATTTGACATAGATTAATTTAATTCTTAATCGAAAACTAATAACAAAGCTTTCCGGAGCCGAAAATAATTAACGCCTAAGGTCAGTTAATGAGCATACTACTCTTTTACGATAAACGAATGACTTCTGGAAAAAAAATTCTTACTCACAGAAGCCCTTTAAAAAATTGTAAAGTTTCAAACACTGAATCACATTGTTGTATTAATGAACAGATATCGTAATTAGAGCTCAAAGTTTGAAGGAATAATATCATAACCAAGAAAAAGACAACATTTAAAATACAAAATATATCAATCAATAAAATAGCAGTATGACTGGGATATCACATATTGAGCGATCATCCCTCATAAGGCTTTAATAAGGGAGGATGGCTACACCTCTACCATTTTTCACGGCGATGATTACATTTACCAAGCTTCATTGTTTTGTATTAAGATTTACAACTCTTCCTCACTCAAAGCATGAAATCCAGATCCACCTAGAGGTTATAATTTTCCCACCACTCAGCCTTTCCACCCGGTTTGAAAGACAAATTTATACAGTGGATGGTAGAGGCCAAGACTTTGTGGAATTCCATAATATAGGATGAGAAGTAAAACTTTAGCGTTCCACAGGGTAAAAAGATTTATTTTGACATGTTTCACTTCACTGAAGCATCATCAGGTACATGTACAAGAAAAAGATGAGGCACATGAATATATAGGGGTCCAAAGGGAAGGGGGGGGGTAAGGATCGGGCGGGCGGGCTTACCCCCCCCCTTCCCTTTGGACCCCTATATATTCATGTGCCTCATCTTTTTCTTGTACATGTACCTGATGATGCTTCAGTGAAGTGAAACATGTCAAAATAAATCTTTTTACCCTGTGGAACGCTAAAGTTTTACTTCTCATCCTATAGACAAATTTATAGTTTATACCACGTCTCTTTCACCCTCTATCAAACTGTAGTGGCTAAAAGATGGTCTTCAAAGATACGCTGCATCCAGAAAACTGCGCAACCGTGAAGCAACCGAAACAATTCCACGCATTTATCTCTTGGGAGCAGACCATTACCGCGATGCATCTCCGTAGTCTGAGCAGATTGTAAGGTCATAAAAATCATCATAAAAGCCCGTAGCTCGCAAAACTTCAACAAAGACTTCATGGCCTTGTTTTTACGAAAGTGCGCCAGAGGCATCAAAGGTAAATAAAGCTACAGGATGAATTGCGAGCAGGAAAACGTAGGGTGTTCGCCAGTTACTCCAGCCTTTACCAAAAATTCCTCAAGTGAATAACAGTATCTGATACTTGGAAATAGCCATTTAATAACATTCATTCAGTAATGATCATCATATACATCTTCATGTCTCAAAATGTAACAGTATGATAATGAAAACAGATAATTTTTGTATAGCGTGAGTAAAACATCACGTAAGTTTACCGCAGGTTGTTGGTCGAACATATAGATAGTAACTGAGGTTGAAAGTACACATAATTACCTTCCCGTGTACGAGGAAAAGGCCAAATTCAAATAATAAGTTAATTATTTCCCTAGGAAATAGCCCTAAACTATTCTAACAAACTCGGCAGAAAATGGTCTACGTAACAAATCCCTAAACAAAAAAAAACAAGCTAATGAATTCAGAAAGACTATTTCTGAAGTATTTTGTTCCGGTTAAAATTCCACAAGCAGTTACTTCAAATTTATCATTATTTTCTACAAAACAAATCGTGGAGAATCACGAAATATGTAAAAAATTCTAGGATTAACTTATTGAAAATAATACTGACAGCAATCAAGGGACTTTCCATTCCATACTAACGAAGTGAAGGTGAAATGTGGTATGAAGTGGTGACGAAGTGTGGTGACGAAGTGTGGTAACGAAATGACATGTGGTAACGGAGTGAAATGAGGTATATTCAAGAGGGTGACCAAATATCAAACTTCTCCAGAAGGTGATGACCCTTTTTGCTTTAAATTCCTCTTGATTGCTCTCTCAAATAAATACTGCTGACAAATCGGTGTAATCTTATTTTCCTAATCCAGGATTTTGAAATATTTACGGAAAAATATTTGAAGGTTTTGTAAAGTACTATATATTAATGTTCACCCCGTAATCCTTTTCTCCCTGTCCCATGAGACATCAACATTTCCAGATACAGAAGTTTGCACTTCCAAGGCTGTTCACAATTTCAAAATCCCAGTGCCATTCCAACCAGCTACATTAAATCATATTTCTCGAAGAAAACGCATACAGTATTTTGCCTCTGAGGAACAAGTTCAGGGCCAACAAATAAACTGAAGTACTCCTGCATTAAACGTGAATACAAAAAAGGTCATCACTATAGTTCGTTTATATTGATAGGTGGAAAGCAATGACCTCAGTGGCGGAGTATAGTCTCACGAGGTTTCTCTCGAAGGGGAAGAAAGAACGCGGGACAAAATCATCACGGATGACTGGCCCGACACCAATGCAGAAGCGCTGGCCAGAAGAATAGGGAATACGGAATACGGACAAAAACACTGCCTAAAATATAGAAGAAAGTTCTTTTTTCCTGAATGCCTCGACTATCGCAGGAACTCCTGCACAACAATACCGGAACCATTTCCGGCGGTTTATGCCGCTTCCCGTCACATCCTTATGCAAGCGCGAGTATATTTTTTTCGCTGATGATAACAAATCTGATACGACCAAAGGGGGCGCACGGACGAGATACCGGGTGCGATAACCGACATCAGAGTTCCTACTATTTACATTATTTTGCCTCTCATATCGAAAATCGGAAGCTAGTAAGTATATAAGATACTGAACCAGATGTTTAATATACTACAATGCCCAGCGGCTTTGGAGGGTAGCAAAATTATTTTTATGGTAACAAAATATAAACAATTAAATACGCGATCTTCATTGTTTATAATTAAGCGGGCGAAATATTTCTTGTGTGAGTTTGATGTTAATTTCTTTTTTACTCCAGAAACATTATACCTCATATCAAAATATAATAAAGATATATTTAAGAGGCAATGATAATGAATAACTAAAAATAATTCATCGCTATATATTGCTAAGGATATTGACCAATGTTAAATGGAGAGGTAAATGTTCAACAAATTTCATACATCAATGAGATAAGCTACTTTGCCGAAGCTTTTCTCCAAGAAAAAAAAATGAGGCTTATAGCTGAAGCCGACAAAGGATTCCGATGGTTGGCCATTACTTATTTACTCCATTTGTAAAATTGTAAAATATTAATCAAAATCCTTCTGTAAAGAAGACAACAGCGATGAACGCGATCTGAGAAAGGCAAAAATAGAAGAGGAAAACTATCATTTGCCAAATTGCAACTAAGTTGGTAAATGATAGTTAATTTCTGAAACAATTTTAAATTAACAAGTTAAATTTTACAAATTGCAATCCGCGAAGTGAAATATTCAGCGAGGTTTCACACTAACATTAAGGTCGAAGCCAACAAATATATTTCATGACTACGATTCAATGCATAATGTTCGCAAGATTATCTTTCCTTCGCCTTCTTTTAACAAGATTTGGACCAATCGAGACCCTTGTGATGTAATCCTGGACATGTTTCCACAAACATTAGGAATGACCCCTATGAAAATAAAGCATTTATGAACCTATTCTAGCCACCCCTTTTAAAACTACAACCTGTTTTTCATTTCCTACTTTTTGCCTCTCACCGCTCCTCCCCGCTACTGCCAAGCAACGGAGTTGGCAATAAAAACCATCCCATCCATCTATTTTCTCCGCTGCTCTGCGACGCACCAAATATCCACGACGTTCCGAAGATTGCACATCACGAAATTCCATATTTCGTTCGGGTGAAACCAACCTCGAGCATCGCTAATTTAGCCTACAGCGAATGATAGTCTTCTACGTCACATCGAACTTACATTTCTGTTGCCTCACCAGGAGGGGCACGGATAGAAGAGGTGGCTACAATAGATTGGCCTACCCCAATGGCCCGGGTTTGAGTCCCCGCAGTGGCAGACATTTCCCATTAGTTAACCGTCCCTACTTGAGCGCCGTGTGCACCTCAGTTCAGTTCTTTCAAGTTCAGTTAATTGTCCTTCAAATAGAACCTATGGACTACTTGGAACCTTTCTTCAGCAAGAGGTTAATTAAGCCGGATTTCCCTTCCCCCTTCCTTCACACCCAACATTCCTACATCTTTAAAAAAAAAACTATCTATCCTTAATGGCGAATATGGCCTTGGCTGTTCGCCGCCACCTCTCCTATCAACGACCTACATGAATAAGATTGGCTCAAACTACCTTTAAAGGCACCCGAAGAATTCGTCAATATGCACGCATTTAGCTTCCTTTAAAGAAACCATAAGGGTGTCGAAATCCTGAGAGCGTGGCGTCTTGGGACTTCTCACTCCCACTCGAGGGTAGTGGAGAGGACTTATTGGCAGCGGCTTATGGGCCTAATTTGGCCCGTCTCTCTGGATACTTCAGAGGAGCAAGAATAATCCACGAAAGCGGAAGAAGGTCAGACAAGGAAGAGAGGAGGGAAAAGGACGGATAAGACTCATCGCACTCAGTCCGCGCGCTGCCGGGGAGGAAAAAAATTACGCTCTCCAAGGCAATAACCTCAGAACCTGGAGGGTCTAGATGCGGCGGAGAGGGAGCCCATTACTGCAGTTGCTGGAGAGGGGGTGGATACAAGGAAGGAGAAAAATGGGATCCAAGGAAGAGCATCGACATAAGGAAAAACACCAAACACAAAATGAACGTAAGGGGTAGAACGCTGCCACAAAATTCGAAATTTGACAGTTGCAACAGATAGCCGATGCGAAAGAAAAGTTGCGGGGACAAATATCATACGATGCTACACTGACGCCTTTGTGTGCGTGCACGGCAAACACGGAGTATAATGGAATTGTCTTTTCCCGATAAAACCCTCATGAAATGGCATCTAAGCATCGGGCAGTGTGGTATCACAGGGAGTAAAGCGTTGGGTTACTGACCGGAGGTCCCGAGAAATGCGTCTTTGGAGACGTCCAACTAAACCCAAGCTGAGTGATTTCCTGAGTTCCAGATCTTTCTGGGAAATCACACGAGCCACACGGAAAGAAACTCTACCCTGATGAGAGAACTTCACGCGCAGATGGGCTTAGTACATGGTTAGCTTCAACCTCGCCAATCAGGCTGACCTGATAACATCACCATAAAATAAGATGGAGAAGATATTACGAAAGATTATGAATTCTTCTCCGAACTACCCAAAAGCTGTCTCATGATATCTTTCTGTTTGCAAAAACTTTAAAGTATTCGGGAGATTTTACACCCATATTAAGGCGATCAAAAATTAAACCGCCGTTGACAGGGTCGGTAAAGCCCCTAAGTCTCTTAAACCAAAGGTTTCGGATACGAATTCAATCAGGAAACGTCTTTTGCTATAACTTAATTCTTATAACAGATCTTATGAGCAGATAAGGATCTCCAAGCATAATTTTACCGCTACCACTGATGATTCATATCTGCATCGACGTACACCCTGGAAGATACCATAGCGTGTGTAGGGTGTGTATTAATGTCAAGAATGCGAAACATATTTTAATTTAAAATCTATAATAAAGGGAACCAACCAAAGATACTGAGTATTTTCACATGCAATTCTGATTCTAAGGAAAATCCATCATTCTCCGGTAGGAATACACCACATCAACACATATTTTTAATGGAGAATTTAAGGAATTTCTTACGAAGGAAATGGAAATGCTTACTAAAAAAATTATACGATGAGAAATATGCACAAAATCAACCTGAAATCCGCAGATAAATAGAAAAATTACCTTTCATTCGCAAATAAAAATACAACCATGATAGATCAAAGTGACAACTACAGCTACACATAAGTGAAAATATACAAATTCAGTATCAGGGCCTCGATCATGGATATTCATAAGGCGTTCGCTGGTGTTATTTTTATTTTTTGATTTAATTTATGCCAGAGAGAATGTGATCTCCATTCTTCATTTTTCGCACAGCACTTAAAATCGCTTATCACAATCAGTGGAGCGAATTTTATAGACGGTTGTTGTTAACCCTGCGCTACTCTAGGGGTAAGCGCGAAAGATACATCAGTGATTCCATACCAGGATTGAGAACTAGCCGCGAATATCTTAGCGGAGTCACCCGCTGAAATGCAGGATAGCAGAATTTCCACAAGGAAAAAATACTCAGCCTGAGCAGCACAATGGGCAGAGTACCTGGCTGGAAATCAGAGGATTACGGGTTCGAGTCCCGGTCGAGAAGGATTTTTTCCTTGAGAAAATTCTTCTGAATGTATAGTTAGGTCAAAGCTGGAATGGTCTACTCCACGGTACCCTTGGTTCCAATTTTGTTCATTACAATTTTTTTCGGAAAAGTATCTCCGGGGGTATTTGTCTGCGACATTTTCTACACCTCATTAGGCCAAAAACTATTTACAGTGGGGTGCCGAGCGGGTAAATCATTTCTAAAGATCGAATAAAACAAAGAAGGTAATAACGCCAACGAGAAACGATTTGTTCGAGACGTTGGGAACGAACGGGCGCGAGTGGGATGAGGCGGAAGAAAAACTGTGCTAGGGAACGAAAATGAGATGGCTGAAATGTGGGTATATCTCACGCGGGAGAGGAAACTCCTGGACTGCGGAAAAAATATGGGCGATCGGGTGGTGAGGGTCGGTGGGCCTGCCTGCAGGGATGAAATGGAAGGAGGAATATGTTGAGGGCGAAAAAAAATGAGGAGACGTAGCGGGCGAAATGGAATATTTAAAGAAAAAGAGAACCAAATGGGGCGAAGGAAGAGAGTCAAAACTGACTGGACAAATTAATTACTGGGTATCTGAGCTAACGGGCCATCTGGGATGCACCGGCGGCGCCAGAGAAAATGGGTAGAAGTTTAAAACATGAAACTGCTGCGGATTTGGCGTAAATATGTAGTTCGTAAGAGATTAAACGGCATGGACACTTTTTAATTTTCCTTGGTTCGTCACCTTCTGGTGCTTCTCAATGGTAAAAGTACCGATAGCGGAATTTAGTGATAGATTAATTCACATCTACGGGCTCTGACTTAGGAAATTAAAGCACTGGCTCAGAAAAAGACAGCGATAATAAGAGTCAAAAAAGTGAGAATCGATGCGTTTTTTTACGAAATTCAGGAAAAATTCAATGAATGTCAAAACATCAACTGAATATTGTATAGAAAGTATCGAGTTCATTTTATTCAACCAGATCTCCATGGTACCATGAACGACCAATGAGATACAATTCACTCTAAAGAAAGAAGAGATTGCTGACATTTTTACGAGGGAATATAATTTTAGTGGAATTTTCAGCATTGGTACACACTACACACACGATAAAAAAGTGAGGCATTCGACCAATTAAGTTTTAGTAACCTTATAATGTATCTCATGGAAAAGAGGTGATCATCAGTGATAACGATATCTAATGCCTTGATATTTTTTTGCAAATTAAAGGTCGTATTGCCACAAAATGTGGTTCGACTGAACAAAACATTAACTTCGTTATTGAAATTCAGGTAAACATTTGGATAAAATAGTAAAATATTCCAGTTTCTTTCGTTGTCTAGGGTAGCAAATACATACGTAAACATATCAAAATAATCAAGAAGAATAACATTGGGGTGAAAACACAGCCGATTATCACGTCAATATAGCCCGCGGAAAGTCTATTTGCACGAGGACAAGAAAAGAAAGATCGTGAAATTCAAGTAATGAAATACATTGAGAGAGAGAGGAACTTTTTCCAGGAAAGACTCCCTTTCAGTCTCACTCAAACTGTTCACTTCAAAAGACTACACGAACTGATGGTCTCCAAAGAAAGGCTCGAACTAGGCTCTTCAGAGACATTGAACGCGTATCAACGATTAAAAATTTCAAAAAACGTATTGCCGTGCTGGCAAAAGAATTTTTCCGCCGGGAAATATTCGATATACACTAAGCACCTACTGACAGCAATGGTAAAATTCGGCCACGTCGAATTTCATTACTTCCACTAAAAGCACGCAATTATATTATGAGCACGCGGTGTTAACGTTAAGGTATGAACAGATACATATTACTCCTCCTATCCAGAAGCACAGCGAGCAAAGAAAGTTTACACAGTTTAATTCGTACGTATAATTTTTAAATATTTTCCGTGCTAGCCAGATAATATTATCGTCATTTTGAACACGTCGGCTACGTAATGAATAAGGATCCAGTGGTCCTATGAATCTTATGAATGAAAAGCTAAGTACGTTCAACAAACAAAGGAGAGCAGTAACTAGAATAAAAGAGATTGAAAATCAAGTAGGAACTCTGAAAGCTAAACGAAAGGCATATTTTAAATGGGATATTTTACAAATGGATAGAAAATATAAACCAAGAATGCGTGAAAATTGATGTTTCCCAAATGAGTGAGCAAAAATTAAATAATGGTCACATTAAACTGGCCTTTGATAGAAACAATAAGAGCATATCGTAAAACTTAAGTTCCGGATAATTAAAAAAAACCTCATTACTGTATATTATGTCAACGATCAGCCAACTGAAACTATGACGGACAATCAAGGCTCACTGTCAGAAGAAATTACCATTCATATTAGAAATCAAGTTTTGAGGCAGTTTTACATAGCTATTTATCATGGGCATAACGTTTATTCATCGTATAAAGCGGAAAATTCCTCGCATGATTGATGAGCATGAGTGAATGATCGCATTTTACGAGCGCACTACGTCCATCTTTGTTTTTCGAGCGGGTAGAAGAGGATTTAAATATAACAAGCGCAGGAAATTATTCAATTATCTGTACTTTTCGTACTTATCTAATTTATTGGCGTACCTATGGAGTACGTATAATCATACTAATATATAAAAATGAAGTAGTGTCCGTCTGTCTGTCTGCCAGCTTTATGTTACGCATCTCCTCAAACACTACTAAACCGATTGAGCTGAATTTTATTTGGATTCTAGCGTATACACTAGAAGGTGCTATAGGCTATATAAAAAAAGGCTCAGGGCCCGGGTTCGATTCCTGGCGCAATTATGTATTTACATTTGTTTAAATGGATTTTTTCAATTTATGGTAGCGACAGAGTTTTTTCTTTCGCTCAGTAAAATAACTAAATATTAGTCGATTTTTCATTCTTTCCGTATTAAATGGGAAAATGTTTAAACTTTCTTATAATTTTAACCGATTCATTCTTTGTTCTCCACATTTCTGGGCACTGTGTAATTTATGTTGAAATTTACCGTTTTTTTCGGTTCTTTTCTGAGCGTTGCTAAGGCCATTGCCGCCTCTGAAATGAAAACATTGTTGATGCATCTACAGTTCGTCATAGCGGGATGCCGTAAACGGCATTGTGCTTTTCGCGAGGATATAGGAAGGTAGTGAAAGCATTGTAGGCTATTCGTGAAGCAAGGTTAGCCATATTTTTCCGCTCAAAGATACGTGCTGACTGCTAGCGCTACTCACAGATTTAGAAGGTTTGCATTCGGTCCAAATTTGGAGTATTTAAATGAATGCTTCAGTGGTGCTCAAATTGTGAATTTTTTTCTTTACGGGTTTGTGCATATGAACCAACCTGGAGCGTGAAGAGAAGACATGGAACACTTTCGAAATCGTCATCAATTCAAATAGCTTGAGATATGAGATAGTTTAACAAAACCAGGGAATGAAATTCAAATCTCAATGTAACGCATAGTTGGGAAAGTAACCAAAAAAAATTAACTGATTAAAGTTAAAGTTAATCTCTGTAAAAAGTAACTAGTTAAAGTTAACAGTTACTTTTCTGAAAAGTTAACTGATTAAAGTTAAATAAAGTAACTTTTACGTAAAGATACTTTTTCAGTTAGGTACTTTGGCAAATTGGATGCTGTGGTAATAGAGGCCTTGATGATTTTTTTGTTTTGACAAACAAGGCGAACACTTTTTACTGTGATTAAGGTTTCTTCCATCCGTATCCATTTGTTTAAAAATATTTAAATAGGGTATTTTCGTTGTAATTCCATTTAGTGTCCAGAGTGTTGTTGGTCAGGCTTCCTAGTGTCCGTTGAAAGAATTCGGCGATTTTTCTGAGGTGGAGCTCCAATTCCGAGATTCTCAAATTGTCGTGAATGTAAGACTTTCTAACAAACCACGGTGAGTCTGTAATTTGCCACCAAAGATTGTTCTGAGCGGTAGAAAGTGCTTTAAGGCTAGTTTTTGACATCGATCCCCACATTTCGATGTGAAGTATCCCTTCGCCCATGTAAAATTTCAGTGGAAACGGCTTAGTTGTATAGATTTACAGATGATGCTGAGGTTATGCCTGCGCACCTTTTCTTTCGATTCACTGGGGGATGATGTATTGAGGAAGCAATGTCGCCGAGTAAGGCATACGTAGACCTAGGTCCGTCAAGGTGAGGTATGGACGGACCTTGACGTAGAAAGGTACACTGTAACCGATACGTTAGTTTGAATGAACCCCTCACCCACGGGAGGTTATCCGTAATAGGTTTTTAGATGACCCTTCTTTCTCGGCTTCAACTATATAGTATTGACGAAAAGATGTCACCGAGCAAGGCATTTTCAGGACATTGTCTTCCCGTGGTTTCGTGCTTTCTCGTCTGAGGGTGTTCCTAAACTTTGGTCGTCACTCCCCTCAGCCCCGCTTTTGTGCCCAAATTCGGACAGATTGACATTCGCCAAAAAATAACGAAAAAAATTAACTGAAGTCAGTCCTGTATCAGTTAATGCATTATTTTAACGATTAAAAGGTAACAGTTAACTCTTCTAAAAAGTGGCGATTAAATTAAATTAAATAGTTAACCAGATTTTAATCGATTAATTTTAACCGTTAATCCCAACTATGATGTAACGTAATGACTTACTACGAATCCTAGGGTTGTTTATTATGCCACTGTAATGATGCTAAAAAGTTCGTCCAAAAGAGAAGCCGTAAACTGTGTTGCTCTTTTCGTGAAGATATTGAAAGTTATTAAAAAAGATATCGCAGCTGATTCTTGAATCTACATCGACTATTTCATCCGGCAAAATCATACGGACTAACTTTTGTGCTACTCCCACATTAAATAGGTGTGCATTCGGTAAAACTAAAAGTATTTTAATGACAGTTTTTGCTGGGTTCAAAAAGTGAATATTTTATATATTTATACCGTATTCCGAAGTAGACCGCCTTCAAAATTGTTGTATTTTGAGACACAAGAACGTGATAAGAAACCCAAAGGAAGTCAAACCAAAAATAAGAGTAGCAAGATGAAAAAAATTGTAATTTAGTGATACATTAAATATCCCGTATAAGGTGTGAACATACGTAACCGAGCGACAAGTACCTGATTTCATCATCATCGGTCAGCAATCCTATGGTTTGTTTGACGCAGCTCTCCACCCTATTCTTCTATCGGGTGAGAGAGAAGAATAGGGTGGACCCTCTTCATATTGACGTAACTCCTCTCTTTTGCATCCTTCACAACTTGTTCCACGAATCTCATACGAGGCCTGTCTTTTCCATTCTTCTAAATCTGTACTAGGCTACAAGAAAAGAATTTAATCTAATTGGAATAAAAGGCACTGATACATATCCGTAGGGAGTTCATTGACGCCACTGTCATGAAGTTGGAGAATTGAGACAAATATAACATTTTTGAAAGGCCAGAGTAAAATTTTTTGCCGAAGATTTGAGTCCTAACATTTCCAAAAACCCGAATCTAACCTCATTGTCAACAATAGAGAGACATTCGTATGCACCTCCCCTACCAACATACTTTGTTTCATCTGGCCAGAAAGTTACTAAATAATATTCTTATTTTTGTAAAGGCCCAGGCATGAGTCTAGGCAGTAATTATATGTTTAAATTGGATTAAATTATATCCATGGTTCCGATACCGACTTGGAGCTAACTCCATAGTAAAAGTTTCTCCCCTTATTTCTTCCCTTCCGCACATAATTCGCCCCTTCATGAAATTTGTTAAATTTTTTTAGCACAATTTATATTTATTTTATTTCTCCCTCCCGTTGAATTTCAACGGGCAACTTCAGCTAGTCTTATATAATTCTTATAATGTCCACGGGCGTCCCTGGTGAACGAAAGAGGACTGCCAATTTCTTTCGTTATGATATTCCACCAAATCAAGCCTGAAACGACTACCTTTGTCCCTGGTGAAGTTTCAATTAATAACATTTTGAGTGAATCCGGAGTCCATTATAATATATTATATACCGACACGGATTTTTTTAATACTTTAAGTTTTTTTATTATTCTTTTGACTGCCAAAAAACTATGAAATATTGGAACATAATATGCAAACTAGTCCTGAAAAAAATACTTTAAAATATTTCCGACTACACTTTTCATTTGGCTGTTATTGTCCCGCGACCCTGGGATCGACAGGCGAGGGATTTACCCTGCTTCCACCGAGGACGCCGGTGTTTTGTTATCACCATAGCCACAAACTGGGAAAAATTAAAAGAAATAGCATGTACAGGTATCTAACCTTTACATATTCCGCTTTCATATCCAAATACTCCTATAGACTTCGGGCATAATTAAACGTATTTTACTCTCATGGTAGTTAGAGTATTAGGTTTTATCGGGTGCGTCGTCTTCTTACATCATTTTGCACCACACGTTTTTACTCTCACGTATTATTTTTAGTAATCAGGCAACGGTAAGATCATTGATACGATCCACCCGTCGCTAAAACTCGAAAAAGTGTGACAGCTAGCCGGAATAGAATTGTAAGTATTAATATGTTACTCAAAGGTGAACAAGGATGTGCCTCTTGTCAGAAATCGCTCCTCTCGTCGTCGTTCTGATCTTCCATAATCATGTCTGTTGAGATTTAATACAGCATTAAATTGCTATTGGGTTTATCCTAAAAAATAACGATACGCCTCTTTGTCCTTTAATAGCAGTTCATCTTGAATGAGTCTTAGCATACCTCGACCTCTATTCCTCCTTTCTATCCCTCTTCTTCTACCTCTCTGGGACAAAATTGTGACCGTATATCACGTATATCATAACGACCATCGAAACAGTTGCTTTGGTCGGAAATTTCCCGTGAACCGATATGTTCTATCGATAAGCCTACCACTGCGCACCTTTTAGCGCAAAATTTATTGAATTAGTTCCCATGATCATTCCCCGAGTAAAATGCCCTCAATCGGAAACTATTTCAGATCATAACTTTAATTCATTCGCGAATTAGTGCTTTAATGATCATGCACATTATCACTTGCCATGTAAACTGTCAATATCGTAAAGAAGCAATAAAATCTAAACACAACTGACCATGAAAACAGTAAAATTTTACATGCACAAAAACCTATGATGAAATCATTTTCCTCTCGAGGTCACTGTCTGCTCAAGGTCCCTCCTTAAATTAGTTTCCAGGTAGCCATTCAAATTTTTAAAATCAATTTTATTTAACCATCCAAATTTTTGTAATGGGTATGTGCTTTTGATGGGAGGTACCCCAGCACCTGGAGACCAAATCTCTGTCCCGACTGTCAATTTACTTTTTTTTGCAACCCTAATTCCCTTGATCACGCCTCGGAGTATCTTTAGGATTTCGAGAAATTGGGAACTTGCCACAAATCGATTTGAATCGATTTAAATTTCCTTCGGGATTTGGGGTTTATTTCCTTTAACATACATGCCAGTAAAATTCCTTTTCCTATTATTCAACTCGGTATTTTATTTTGAGTCTTCTCTTAGTTAAGTAATCCCATCTACGATCCAGACTGGCGGCTCAATCCTTCCTTCTCAAAGAAATTGTGGCCTCCGAATTACTTCAGCTTCACCTGGGTACTTCTGAAACCACTCGACTTGCTAATTACTTATTGTATTTCAATGGTATCTTCCCAGCCTAACACGATGATGCGCTTACAGCTGCTTGGTTACAGCTCACTGCACATCTTTAAGATCAGAGAGATTTTCAAATGAAATAAAATAAAACAGACATGGAATGAGTTTGGAGATATTGAGCAATTAACGTACTGCACAAGAAGCAAAACTTCGGATCCTTCCTTTCAAAGTTTCGCTCCAGACGTCAGCCCTTGATCCAAATTTGAATTGAAATCACTTTCAAATTAATTTTAGCATAAAAAATTTCTTCACTGTAAAACGGTCACAATTATTACAAAGAGCACCAAAGATACACCAGCTAATTCGCCTGCTACACGAGGGTATTTCAGCATCCCAAAGAATTACCAAATGGGATGCAGACGAAGGAGTTATAAACCTCAACGAAGCCCACGTTTGCCATATATTAAGCTCGAGATCCACTATCATCACTAGGGGCTTACTCATAGAGATCAACTGTAAATATTATGGGAAAAGTCGCAACCTTAGAATTGCGAAGTTGTCTGTCGAAGAGAATATTCGCATGCTGTGTGTGAATTAATACGTCAAGAGTGACCAGGCATGTAGTAAGAACACGAGATGAAAAATAATAGCTGTATACAGGCATTGATCGTGAGCTCGTGACTAGTGACAAGAAATTTCCTACAAACAAGTAATAAAAAATGTTACAATATCGTGGCTGGATTTACGATGTGATTCAAACGAGTTTACAAGATCAAGTAACAAGCTAATCGGGTAGTCTTAGTAATAGTTTTTATCACACAAAAACTATACACCACATTCAACACTTTTCTTACTAAATGCATTACATCAATTCCTATACACAATATCCTAAAAGTGATAAAAAGCCTGACACTGAATTCAAAGACAGCTTGAATTACTATAGAGAGATTACAATTATTACAGTGATACCGGTACCAAAGGTTTAGACGGACATAAAATACTTCAATATGTTTCCCAGTAGCCTATTAGACCTCCTATCGTTCTCATGACGTTTCACTTTGGCTTCGCTCACATGCTACTTTTCATCATTCCATCTAGACAAGCTACTCACTTCCTCCGTCTTCCTCTTTTTCCTAATATCCTCCCTTTTACCACGTCTTTCCCAACACTATCGTTCTTTATCACCTACTCCACTCACTCACTCATGTCTCCTCATTTCTGTCTGCATCACTTCATTATTCGTATCCCTCTCCCCCTCTTTACCTCCGACATACATCTCCACACCCACGTATCAAAGGTCTCCAGTCTACCATCATCTTCTTTCCTTAATTCCTCGCGTTTGGACGACATACAGTGCTACACGCCATGTCAGGTTCTTCATTATTCTTTTCTTCACGATCCTACTCGACGTCTCTGCCATTTCCTCTCTCCTTCAAATAAGCCTCTCTCTCTCTCTCTCGCAAGGGCATTTCTCCTTCGAACATCATTCTCCTCCAAAATCCTACCGACACAGCTGAATCGTTACACCGGCTCTAGTTTATGTTCTCAAACTTTTATGCCTACCTGAGCCTCCTTTGTCTGGAGAATATTTCCGCTTTTGTTTTCTTTCCTTCATGAGATAAGTGTTGCTAATCTTTCTAGAGATAAATCACAGGAAAATAAGTTTTTTTGGTAGTTTATCACCATATTATATATATTTCACACCTGTTTTAAAATTCATGTAATAATATTGTAACCCCTAAGTCGACTGGATAACAGCTCCCAATTACAATTTGACAGAATTTATCAGCTTTCCTCCGACAGGCCTGCATCAAGCTCATTCCAGTTTTTCTCGCTATACTACACCCAATCACATACAGAACCATTAGGTAAATCACTGTGACCCATTTTTTCCCTAAAATGATGGAGTCACCCCTTTAGTTTTTAATTTTTCTATTGAATAGGGTAGGTTTTAATTAGGTATCCCTACTCAGATTAGCGTTTCGCATCGGCTTTTTACCGACACTTTGATTTTTTATTGAAATAAATATAGTTTAGGGAAGGCGTTAGAATACTAATGATCAAACTAAAACTATAATTGTTTTCACTCAGCTCTCGTCCCTGTTCTTTCGTCGACTAGCCAGCCTCATCGCATTGGTATTATTACCCTCTTCACCATCCTCACTGGGTTAGCTACAATAATTCAAATAAAATAATAAAAATGCAACGAAACAAATAGCCACTTTTATATTTCCAGGATTTCAATTAAAGAAAACGTTAGGAGTTAGAAAAGAGCGTGTAAAAATAATACATTAACCCTGTATGAACATTATTCTTCAAAAATCCTACTACGGCACACGACAAGTTACTGGCGCTTCTAGTCACACAAAGCGGTCGGGATATCTTAGTAACGGCGAGAAATCCCGAGATGTTCGTGCGACCAAAATTCAATAACGATCCATGAGTACGACAACCTATTCCTAAAATATTCATCTTGGTGTAGATCCTTCGACTTTCCGGGTAAAGCTTATTACTTCGTCTTCCGGTCGGCACCAATAGACAAATTTTAAAATTAACCATTTATAGAAGCAAGAATAGTACCTCAAGGAGTGTTAATAATAGAGTACATGACATTTTTTAAGATACATGTGTATGACTGATTTATTTTTAGGCTACAGCGCATGCAAATGCGCAGGAACACGTAAACATTTTCCATAGTCAAATCCAAACTCTCTTCTGGACAGTATTATTGAAACCTACAGTCTACTCGCACGAAACTCAAAAATGCCTGGCGATTTCGCAGAGCGTGGAAGCGAGATGGCGGGGAGAGTGTGCGTGCGCCGAGCACAATAGGTCGCGGGCGAGAGAACACGCGGAAGGGAGACTTTACGTCGCGCAAGTGCTTCTTCCCAACCGTTCCAGACTGGAGAATCCCGAGGACATCCAAGCAGGTGCTACGGAAAAGTGCGCCTCAAACGTGCACTTACGCGCGGACATGGTGAAGAAAGCTCATCTTCCCACGCGCGAAACCCTTCAAACGGCAACATGGATGGAGCGCGGGTTCGCGACGTAAGAGGAGCGAATAATGCACAAATCGGGGGTGGGGATATATATACAATATTTGTTTACCCGAATTAATTCCATCGTCTCCTAGCGCGTCGACGTCAACTGCCGAAAAGGTCTCGATTGTGAACTTATCGCCCGCGGGCGAAAAATCAGCACGTCCTCGTCGCGCGTGCGAATGGAACGCATGCCACGGAGAAGAAGAAGACGACGGCTGCGCGCCACCCACCACCACCCCTCGCTCTTTCCCAGACTCGAACCCATTTCCTCTCTAGGCGCCCCAACTCCCGCGACAGGCGGGCCACCCCCGCACGACATCCGAGCGACATACACGGCGCTCCACCCACTCCAACCAACCAGCCACCCCACTTCCCCACGAAGCTGCCCTCCCCACCGCCCCTCGACCTCATCCCCCGCCAGAGGCAGGCACACTTGGCGAGTCCACCGACCCACGCCCAGCCCTCCCCTCCGGCAACACCCCCCTCCCCTCTCGATCGATCCTCCCCTCTCCCGAGACGGCCCTTATTCATTGCGGCGACAAGAGGAGTGGGGGGGGGGGGGCGGAGGGAGAGGAGGAGGGAGCGGGTAGGAGGACCAGCTGAACAGGAGGAGGCGAGAGATAGCGAGAGAGACGGAGTTAAAGGGATGTTGCGAGGAGGGCGGGTGGAATGAGGGGGACCCGACCCTTCCTCATGCTCCGAGAAGAGCGCCTCGGAATTAAAGAGATGAGAGAGAGGGAAGACGGGAAGGGTTGTTGAGGGGAGAGGATGCGGGGCACGTTTTTCGGGGAAGGGGTGGGGGGAGGAGAAAGGCGGTAAAACATTAATATTTCGGAGAGGATTCTTGAATGGATGGGCGCCGCGTTATCTATTGGCGGTATAATTCAACTTCCCTAGATCCCAAAGAAGGCGAAGGGGACAAAAAAGCTTAAGATCTTTCCCGGGCGATGAGAATTTATACACTGAAAGTAATAAACATGGAGGTATCCCTGGAACGGTAAGCGCGTGATTCAGGCATCACCCCAATAGTTCTCCCTGAATATAAGCCATTACAAGTGCTTTCAACGAAGGAATCGCTTCGATAACTATTACAGATGGAGCGTTGCTATGAACGCGCTACGCTACGCGGGTTACGCTATCCTACTGCGGGGACTTATTAAGCATAATCCGAAAATCTGGCACCAATGTTTTGCGAACTTAACTATCTACTCATAGAATATACTTTACCTTTTGATGCAACGCACTATCCACGTTAACTACAGTAACACCGTACCTGATAGGAGAAAAAGAAAGAGAATAAAATGTAGAGGCACACATGGAATCAAGTAGTAGTCTTCAGGTTTAGGTGTTCCGATGGCTTAGGTTATATCGCACACTCTAGCACAAGATCTTAATCCTAAGACAAACACAACACCCATGCCCTGGGGGTTGTGCTGGAAACCGTAGGGATTATCTCGAATAGTTAACCAAGGAGTCACGTGATATGAACACGAATGGTTTGCAAATTTTGTGTGTTAAAACCGCTGATTAAAACCTCAGACATTGTTTACACTCGTGTTTTATCTCATCTGGGGGCTCTGTGGTCGAGACAGATGAGAAAAACTCAGGTGAAAACACTAAATTTGCAAAACATTCGTGTTTGTACCACGTGACTCCTTGGTACCAATTCGTGGTTATCCCGACGGTTTCAAACACAGCCCCCTGGGCACGATTTGTACTCGTGATCTTAGGGTTGCCATGCCAGTGTGTTATCAACCTTGCTATAACGATCCACACGGAAATCAAGTACCAACTTGACAATAGCCATAAAAGAGGATTTCCAACAAAACAAGCAGAAATTATTCTAAATACCAGCGAAAGATATGTTAGTTTTAAAAAATGCATAAAATAAAGGTTCTACACACTTCTAAGATAACATCATAATACGGCAAACCCAGAGTCAATGGGATGTGTTAATCTTAGTACAGGTGTCACGTCATATTTACTTACAAATTATTTAAAGTCACTCGTCATCATATCAATCATTGTAATCAAACGTAGTCATTCCTAGCCTTATCACATACACACAAATTAAAAAGATGCAATCTAGTCCCCGCGTCTTTGTGGAACTCTTGTTCCAAAATACACCCATATAAGAAAAACCAATATCAGCTTCCAAATAATATAACAGTTATTTATATACACAAAAAGCTGTATATAGCCCGAAGCTCGAATAGTGCCCATATAACATCGGTGATCCCAAATCAGGAAGCTTTGTTTCCTAAGGGGTACCTATATTCCTCGATTAAATGAACTACTATTAATATATATTCAATGCATTCATTTATATGAGGAATAAAATTATTATCATTATATCCTACATCATTGGGAACGTTATCCTGAAAGTATTCACAAAAAAGTCCAATTACTTCTAAAATTGCAACCGACACCAACCAATCAACCTGGATATCTCTAAAGCATTGATTCCCAACATTTTTACACTGGCGGAACCCTTCAGACTGAGGTTACAATCTTGTGGCACCCTTCTTAGATTTTTTATTTAATCAATTTGGCTTCCCACTCCATTACCTAGGATAATTGGCGCTCTACAGTAATTAGTTGGAAGAAGTGCTTACATTAATGTCACCTTCTGCCGGGCATTAGAATTACCATTTCAGAAGTTGGTCCTGCTAAACATTTTTCTTTTTCCCGCAATAAATTCGTGACCTCCATGGCTGCTCTCCCGGCACCCTGAAGTGCCGCGGCATCCCAGTTGGGAACCACTGTTCAAAAGAGTACCTTTCTCTCTTATCGTTTATGAGAGAGAAAGGTACTCTCTCATCATTTTATTTTCCACTTTTATTCTTAACCATTAATTTTTACAAAGAAATTATGAATCCACCTTTAATATAATGTTTTAATTTAAATAAATTTAGCTTCATCCAACACTGTATCTCCTACCAGGAAAACATTTCTTCCCGCAAAACCGTTTATATATGTCTGCTATGACTCTATTTTGAACAAATCACTTATGAAAACGTTAATTCTGCACTAGAAAGTATCCAAAACATTACGCATAATGCTTTATTGTTGATATTACTCACCCTCTTTTTCAAGGAATTCTTTCTTCCACACTCAATCCTGCCTTTCATACGTCATAAACTCGCAAAGAGTGCACTAGTAGATACAATAAAATATCAATCTTCCTAATAAAATTAACTATACATATTTTGGAAACGAGTCAGTAATTTTTTCATGCCATTAGAAGTTTTCACTACCATTCAAACCTTGTTTTAAGTGACCTTTGTGTTTTGGATGATCTTTAATGTTAGCTAAAAAGGAATGCGGAGCTAGATTTTAACCTTGAGAGATGCCAATCTAGGGCCCGAGGGCATAACTTCTCTCTTAATACTTAAGATTCATCAAAATCAATCGCGTCAACTTAAGGCTTCCAACCTTGTAACATAACCTTGGGGTGGACCGGTGGGGATAGAGGAAAACATAAACTGGGCGATGTGGGAGCGGATAGACGCGAAGGGACGCGCGCGAAGGGAGAAAACCGATAAACGTTACGATAAAAGAGGTGGAATATCGGAAAAAAACGGCAGTCCTGTCCAGAGGGACACATCACGACGCTGATCGAAAGCAAGCGAAAATTATGATATCAACCGAATTGCACTTTACCGCTATTCCTGAGAGTTTGCCAACATATCGCAATGGGTCCTAAAATTTTGAGGCAAACCTTCAATTAACCATGTAAGAATAGTCTTTCGAGGAATATCACAATATTCCTGGACCATCTTCAGCGGCCATTCTTCCGAAATTCTTCAGAATTAAAAATTAGGCAGATAAGTATTGCTGTAATCAGTGTCGCACCCACGGGGGGCGGGCGGATAAGACCACCCCCTAGCTCTCTACAAAACCCAGATTAATCTTCAATTGACAAGTCATAGTCACATGGTAGCAACAATTGGAAAAGTAGCAAAAACTCGTTGCATCATTTTACTCAAGTATGACTAGAACATAGATAAAACAAAGGTTCTTTTATATGTGCCGTGACACATAACTAACTTAGCATAGGCCTAAAATTTTATGACTATTTTTGTCACATCTGATATGGCTACTTACAGGAAGCATACATGTAATAACTGATATGGGCTACTATAAAATTCAAAATATACTGATGAAAATAACATTTTGGTAACACTTTACAAAATCGGGTAGATGGAGGTCCCCCCACTCTCCCATAAAAATTTCGTGGTGCCCCACTGACTTTAATCAAGGATTCCGTCAACTTACTGGACCTCATAGTCGTATGAGCAGCGAGAAAGGAATTTAAAATATGATAAAAATGGGAGGGAAGATGGCTTCGGAGAAGGGTGACGTGCTTTAATGGCGTATATAAAGTCAGAACTGCGGTAAGTGAAGCAAATTCGAGAACCGGAAAAGGAAAGTCAGGAGGAGATTTCCTCGGAGAGGAAGGAGCGGCGGATTTCACGAACAGAATTAGGGATGCCGTAAGGGTGAGACGGATTCTCGGCAGAGAGGGAAAACGAATGAGAGAGAGCGAGAAAAGGTAGAGAGATACAAAGAGAAAGAGATATAAAATGAAAAAGAAACGGGGAGAAAATATAAAAAGGGAGGAACAGAGAGAGAGAAACAGAGAAAAATATGAAGTGTGTTGGCACAGTCCTTCACACCTGGTTCAGAAACCCGTTTCTTTTCCAAATGATTTCATCCTCATTTTTCCAATCGAGTGTGACACCAAGAAAACCGATAAAACGACGGCGGACAAGCGAGGAAGGAGAGAAGTGTGTAGTTGGAAGAGGAAAGTGAGAGTCGGCCGTCGCCTATCCACTAACGGGGGGAGACGTCCCCGAGAGTGGCTCGGGCGAACGGAAATATCGCGGTGACGAGGGATGGGACATGGTCAGAACTGGGCGCGAGTGGGGGCAGTAGGAGATATATACCGATGGTAATCGGGACCATGTGACCTACAACCACTACGCATCTTCCTCAAAGATTTCATTTTGGCTGTTCACTTAAATGCATCCCCTCGCCTAAAATCAACTTTGATACGAGTTCTAAGAAAAAGACCCTTGGTAATTGTGGAGCAGTTTCATGTTAAACAGAAAAATCGCCTTCATCGCTGAGGACGGACTTGAAATTTGAACTCGGCGTTCGCAGAATTACCAAATTATTATGAAAATTATATAACATATAAACATAATTAATGGTTAGAGGGAAGTGATATCTCATCACAAAATGGGCGGTATTTGATACGAAAATATTCGATGAAAGATTGTTTCTACAGACACTCACGTAATGCTTGCAGTATAACTAGCAGGAACGAAAAAGTCCCCTGCACCATGTGCTTAGCATAAAAATCCAGCAAAAAAAATATTGGTGGAAGCGATAAAATACAATGAGGTAAAAAGTGCATAAACTGATATAATCACATTAAAATGAGACTTTATTTCAAGATATTGCATGAATTATTTACAGGAAATGACTTTGAATAATTCCGGACAGCAACAAAGAAATTATTTAAAATGCATCTTTTGTCACGGGGTTATTGCAATACATACGGATACGAATAATATATCGTTCAAGGAGAGAGAAATGAAGAGAGATATTTTAAAATGTAAATTATACCAAAGTACTCCGAAAATAGGGACTATTGCTTTGAAAAAAATAAGAAATTACGCAGTTCAAGAAAATTACGCTCTGGAGAACCTTTAGAGAGCCAAAGTCCAAGAGTTCCATTCAGCAGGACAGAATCTTAGGGAAAAAAGAAACTAAAAGTTCTGGAAGTAATCCCATGGTGGTATTTTACCGCCGCCACTACTTAACACAAAACACGAGTTTGGCCGAGTTTTCAAGATATAAAAACAGCTATTAACACGGGAACGAGAGAAGATAACCTTTTTGGGACCTCCAGATCATTCGGAGATAATGGGCGGTGGCGTAGGAAGAGAAGATTCATACCCGGTCATGGGGATCGATACTGACGATGAGATGGATTGGAATAGAAACGTAAAGATTAACTATGAATAACATAAGGCAGAAATGGAATCTAACTTATAATGAAACTTCTACTTGAATTCATACGCCTTTTATTTCCATAATTGAGTTCGGACATACAATAAGAGACTGCATGACACCAATAATAATCTGATTTTGGGTCATATATTACCGAGTGACCGCACTTTTATTACCTTGACGCAATATACCTACTTAGGGTGCAGCATACTAGAAGTGCTTTTGAGGGAGGAGTTCCGAAACTGGGAATACCCGATTAAACCTAAGAAGTCAAAAGTTTCTGAGCACCAAGTATTCCTAAGTTACCAAAGCCGGAATAAGGAAAAACATTCCAAATAGCCACTATCTCTCCCCGGAAGCCAAAAGGAATGGACACAATAAAATAACATAATCGGGAAAAATAATCGCATTATGTAGCTAGACTGCAAGAAAAACGATATAGACTACGGTAAATGAGACAGGAAGGAGTTTGGCTGTGATTCACATTAATAAAATAGCAGGTTCAGGACGATAGGTAATTTACTCGGCCTCTTTTCCTCAGTTAGGCTCTTAAACGAAGGCTTACACTCTCAAGTGACGAGCATTTTAGTGATGGATTCATCTTCAAAACACTTTTTTGAAACAGTAAACAATACCAATTAACACTTCTAGAGATAATATGAGCATGTTTCCTCGAAGATAAGGGATATAAGCATATCAGAGGGCCCATAACTCTCCATCAAATGGCGCAGCACAATTGAATGATTTCCCTAATCCAAAACTCTAATATGCAGAGCAATACTTCAAGAGGAAAAGATTTGTTAAATAATATTTAAATAATATTAAAATGATTGCAGGTTTTCACCAGTATTATTCCGTGAACAGTTCCATACGGCAGTGTCAATGGAAGTACGAAAGAGTCCACTAAGGAAAGGTGGTAAGAAAACCATGTGATTATCGGATTTTAGTCTCGCCTCTCTACTCGCTACTTCCCAAAACGCGTTCGATTCTAACCCTGCAGAGAAGAAGAATTGCGTGTGGGGTGGACGAACTTTGTTGCGAACTCTAGCGCAATGGCCTGGCTCAATGGCCTTCGACCTTCTTCGGTTTCGTGCGCCCTTACAAATATAATTAAGAGAAACTCATGCACCCTACCAGAAGGCCTATGTACTTTATACGGCATAGTACTTACGAAGCAACCACAATCTTTTGCACACCAAGGTGGTTTGGGTGGTTGGTTTGCTACCTACGACCCAGGTTTCCAATTACGTAACTGCGAGATCCAAATTTATGTAACGCCAACTGTCGTCATTTTCTAGATGTACGCGCGCCCCGTTTCAAGGAAAAATGTTTAAAAACGAGATGCTCTGGAGGAAGTGAGCAAAGTAGGAAAACAGGGAGGATAGAAAAGGCGCGCGAAACGGGAGGGAATGAGAGGGTAGAAACACGTTTGGAAGAAGCGGAGGACGCTATACCGCCGAGAAAGGAAGGAAAATGAGAACCGAGGGAGATGCGGTGAGGGAGGGATGAGTGGGGTGGAAGCGAATGCAGGAGAGGAGGAGGCAGAGAGGAGAAATGGCGGGAAAAACGGAGGCAGTACGAGGGGAAGGGAGGAGGCCAAGGGAAGGAGGGGAGGAACACGGGGGAGGGAGGGGCGGAGGAGGGGGAGCTGGTGAGCGCGAAGCCCCCGTTATCACTGGAGGCCATTGGCATTCATCCCCGGCCCGAGTTTGGGGAAGGGTGCCGGGAGGGGGAGGGGGGGCGCCAGTACGCGCCCTCCCCCGGCTCCAAGCGCCGCCCTCCTTAAAGCACCACCGCCACGACCATCCCCGACCAAGATTCAATCAAAAAAACTCGGGGGGAGAGCACCACACCATGCGAACGTAACGAGATTGTGCGCGGGGGAGGGGGAAGGAATTATATAACGGGAAATTTCGATGGTTTTACTACGCCATGAGGGGAGGGTGAGCAATAGGTTTGACTCTGAGGGTTGGGGAGCTTTACGGCCGAATCCCATAGCACGCCGGGGCGGGAAGGGGAAGAGGCTCGCCATCGAGTAATTACGATTGGACTCTCCGGAACTAGGGTAAGCCCTCTCCTATTCCGGAATGTTGAGGCTTCGGCGAAAATGAAACTGAGACACGGAAAAGGAAAATTCCCTCAACATGTCATGAACAAAGGTTAGAAACAGTTACGATACGTCTGGCAGTCGACAAATATTCCATTCGCGTTCATTCCTCAGTAAACGGCTCGGTAAATCGCCGTCAATCAGTATTTTTCTGTGGCTTAAATGTGTATCCTACACATTATTAGTGCATGAAGTTTCTTTGAATATTATGCCAATCGATTAAGGAGAAAATATTTATGATAAATTGAAGCGGCAGGAAACTGGTCTGGATATTTTAACGAAGTTACCCGCAGATCCACACCTATGGAAATTTCACACAGAAAGAAAACATCCACCAAGAACAGGACTCAAAGTACACTGTCTTGATACAGCGCCAAGTACTGACTAGGTAAGAACCCGAGAAATCCTCCTCATTACTGCAGTGCTGTCGAGAGGCTGCAGCACTCGAAGATAAGCCCAAGTTAGGTTTATCTAACTCACAATCCTCCACTTAAAGACAAATAGGAAATGAATCCATTGTAAATACTGATATCAATACCAATATTTTTACTTATATCTAGAGGAGTAACAGAAATCTGATAATAAAATATATAATATATATACTGACAGATATCGAGAAGGGACAATTGAAGAGATCAAAATCGTACAAATTTACGCTCTTCACAGGTTTTTCAGTGAGAACAGGCTGAGGTACGAAAAGACTATATGAATATTTTTCGCAACATTAAAAGACCATTCGATTAAAAATTTAAAAGTCACCTTCTAATGATCAACATTCAATAACTTAATAAACATTAGTGGCTCTAGAGAAAAATACAGCAATGAAAATGCAAGCCGACTGTGGTAGACAGGACGGAAAAGCACTGCCCTGGTAACCCAAAGGTCGCGGTTTCGAAACCTGCTCAGGGCATGAGTATGCCTAAAGATTAAGATATTGGGTAAGAAGGTGCTATATAACCGATGTCGTTGGGAGCACCTAAATCCCATTACTACTACTAGAAATACAATATCAACAATGGTAGCCAGGAGTAAAATTTACTTTTTACATGTGTCGACAAAAATGTAATAGAATCCTTCAAAAACAACTATTTTAAGTCAGCTTCAAACTGATGAAAAAATATCCTAAACAAGAGACAACATGCCAAGGGGCCAATATATAAGAGCTGGATATAAAAAAGTGCTGCATGGTTCAAAGCACAAGAACCGTCATTGCATAAAAATGATCAACCATGATTATGTGTCTCTATAAATATGTCTCAGAGAACTCTCCATAATCACTTAATCACTAGGCGAAGTTTTCCGGGACGATAAGTAAAATAAAATATTTGCGCCTACGAACATCAATGAGCGAGAATAATCACAAGGACTTGAATCAAAAAATTACCTAAATTGTTCGATTCAAAATTGTGAAAGTGACTGATGAGAAAAATATTTTTTACGTCGTACCATGATGCTAATAGTATTTCAACAAATTGAACTTAGTGATAATTAGCCACCAGAAGGGTAGCATATATGGACAATTTTTCCGAAATCCTGCACATTGCAAGGTCGCTTATACGTCCTTGGGACTCAGCTGAGCAGCTGGAACAAGCTGCAGACGCCATAAGTGGCCATGTGTTCCATGCACGTATAGTATCCAGAAACTACCACACCCGATCAAGAACAGCGTGACTACCCCAATCTTTCTTGCAAAATCAACTTGCGTCTTGAGGAAAAGTACCCCACATTGACCAATAATATTCTCAGAAGCTATTCAGCATGCAGTTGGGCATATAATGAATGAAACAGAGACGTTACAAGTGTGTAATAATGAACATTCTTCCGTAAATAGGGTAAGATGCATAAGACAAAAGTTCAACTGCAGAGGTCGCCATATTATGATGTAAATAAAATGCGTAATATTGAACTTAGAGACAGTTTACTACCACCACCACACTGAAAAATACAACGAATACTTTGAGTTCAAGAGGATTAACAATTAAATGATCACTAATGCAATGTATAAATTATTGTTATGTACAAATTTCCCAAGCTTCATCAACTTTCCTAGTTTCAACAACGGAATACGAATCAAAGGATGGCAATTTCCTTTTTCGGCATTTGATTGGGAAATGTACTGACATTCAATTAGACACTTCGTGGGTTTTCTAATCTGGGAAAAATATAGGACGGAGATAAACAAAAATCAGATGGCGTTCAGGTGCTTCAAAAATACCCGGGGCGCCAGTCACCCAAGGGGGAGAAGCCGGGGACTGCCCCGACAAAATCGGGAACTCTTCAAAAATATATATGTATAAAAAGCAAACCGAAACGGGACGTTTCCCCAGCCCACCCTCGCACACTAAAATAAAAAAAAACGCGACGTCACCCGGCGGGCCTACGTTTTAAACGGGAAGTCTCCCGAGCGCTTCCTCATTTATTTCCGGTGCCACGACGGATATATACACCACCCTCGCTCCCTCCGCAGGCTGATGCCAAAACCAACCCCATCTCTCCGCCCATTCCCGTTTCCTCCAAAACGCTACCCCTTCCCGGCCAGCCCCGGCGCTCGCCTCGCACTCCCTCACTGGGACGAGTGGCTCCCGAGCTACCCTTCCTTGCCTCCCTCCGTCCCTCGGCCAACAATCGACGACCCGCGCCTACGCTGCCGTTGCGTCATCGCTAGCGCCATCTCTCTCGGTTGCCATGGAAACAGGCTCTGTGGAGGAGATCTTTACCGCACCTCTCGCGCGCGTGGGTGGGGAGGAGAGATCCCCGCCCCTACATCCCTTCGATCCCCGACCCCTTTGGCCCCTCCCCGCCTGCAACACGGCCACAACAAACCCTTCCCTCCCCCCGCCTCACCTCCTGGCCCGCCGTTCCGCTGTTCCCTTTCCTCAGGGGAGCGAACGGGAAGGGGGCAAGGGAGTAGTGGGGGAAGGGCGCCACTTCCAAGAATAACGCGCGCCTCTATCCCACCCCCTCCCTCTTGCACCCTTCTTCTCGCGCGCCATCCCCACTCCTAGGGCCCCGAAAAACCCCTTCCCGGCGTCCACTCCTTCCTCGAGCCCCCTACCCCCGCTGCCTCTCTTGTGGGGCTGCCGCGCTGTGAATTGGCAGAATGGGGTCGTCATTAGGAACTCCCGCACCCCTCCTAACCCCACTCCCCACTGCCTCCCAACCCTTTCTCACGCCCCGCCGCTAACATTCCCTCCCCCTGAATCTCACCTCCGCCTCCCTCCCTCCCGTCATCCCCACCCACTCGACTCGCCCCATTTAAGGCGATTCGTGAGACGGACGCGAAAATATTCCGTCCGAAGACGCAACCCGAGAGTGAAGAGGGAAGGATGGGGAGGGAGGCCGGGCGGGGACACGAGGGGCGGAAGGGGATTAGAGGCAGGAGACGGGGGTCGCTCGCTCTCCGCGAACGACAAGTCCCGAGAGCAAGGTGCAGCTGCAACTATTCGGCGGGAGCGGTTTCATTTTTTTCCCTCCTCCCCTTAAACGTTCCCGCGCGCCTCGACGAGTTCCGCCACTGCTCGCCCCGGAGCCACGGGCTACTCTGCCGGCCGCGAGCAGCAACATCGTGCCGATTTAACTCATCGCAACTTTACGTCGAGGATGTTTTTCGAATGCATCGCCGAGTGGAATAAATTTAAGGGCCATGAAATTGTCCTCCAATGGAATATTTTGTAGAGGTAAGCGCGGAGTGCAGTTCGCTAACTGAAATGCCAAATTTTACAAGATTTCAATTCCGAAAAATGTTCGTTCTACGACCATAGGTACGGGACACCGGTGATTTCGGGATTGAATCTAGCTTTTTATGTCGTCTGAGGACTGGGTGTGCCTTAACGAGAACCAAGGATAAATATTTCACTGCATATCCAATTTCCTCGTGAAGGACAGATATAAGAATTTTCTACACACGGTCTCTCTCGCTGGTTTTAAGATGAGGGAGTGTTTCTATCACGCAAATCAGTGTACACCCGAAGAGGCCATAACAAAGTAGTTCCTTTTTCAAATGAAATATAAACAATGCCAGTTATTAGCCAAAATATTTTCTTCCCATAATATCTCAAATGGCAATTTTCTAGAATAGAGTGAAAAGTTCTCGATCTGAAGTTTAAAATGATAAAAGTTCTCAGTATAAGAGCTCATAAAAGGAAATGAAATCATAATGATTAAACGGGTTTACCAAATTCCAGGAGTCTTTTGGAGAAAAAATCAACCCTTCCAGTGGAATGTGTGTGCCGGGACCCTCAGTTTCATTCTTGCTTTCGTATTTCATTACATGGCATTTCATCAGGTAAATGCTGTAGATTTACTAATTTACAGGTTTTTTCTGTTAATATATACAATCCATTCCACAACTCTGGAAGGACGCACCATCCATTGGTCGAATTCCTTCCAAACTTTAGCACAAAAAATTAACCATTCCCGCATTACCGCTACACATTCATTTCGGTCAAAGTCCGATCATCTCCACAAATTTCACAGATTTACTAACAGCGTAACACCAGCATAAAAGTTAAAAATAGAGTTTAAAATTGTTAGGCAACGAAGATATAAAAATGGAATGTAACATAAATATTCATTTTACAACATACAATCACAACATCATTGATTAGAGACTAATAGATCCTCTATATACGATGGTGGCTAGAAAATTAAGCTGCAGAATCAAATCGAAAAGTCAACATGCTCATGTGAGGATTTCGAATATTCAATGAAACCGGTCGGATCTCATAAACTCGTGAAATGTACTAAATTTTTGTTATTCTGTTAAACATGCAGTTTTGCCGATTAGAGCCTGAAACCATGGAAGGTTAGAGAGATTAAACATATTCTTCCGGTCATTGGCACACACAATCTCAAGGTATAAATGAGGGATTGAAATACCTAGATCGCATTTAGAATCAGTAACAGCTCTCAATGTCGCATGCATAGATTCAGAAAGGCTCAAAATGTAATAATAACAAGATGATGGAAATAAAGAAGCAAAAGCCAATGGGGAACCACCGTTAGCATGTAGAAATGTACCAACCCTCGTAATGATTAATTTGTATTCACTTGTCGCACAGTGATCAATGGTTCCGACACACACAAAACGCCACTGACTACAAAATAATCACTTGAATACCGTGGCAATATAGAAGACATTCAATGTTTAAATCCAGTCTCACTAAAAAAACGATCATTTATTTAGCGAGATTAGCAGAAATATGTATGAGACGTTTTCGACTTACGCATAAGCCGACCTCGCATAGTGTAGCTCAAACTAGGAAATACTGAAAGAACAAGTATAGCTGACAAATGCGATTATTTTAGGCAATTAAAGAGGTTCTCAATTATTCTTCATAATAGGTCCGAGTTCTCTCACCTCCGGTTTTTCAACAATTGGTCTGGTAATAAATAATGACATCATTCCTGGAACACCACATTTATCACACCATAATTTTCTTCAGTCACTTGTAAATAATAGGGTTCCCTTCCGAGGCTACGATATATTCTTCCCATTACCAAGCTGTAATAATATAAACTAAGTTCGATGAGAAAAAACTCTCATTCTAGCATTTACTGTACATTTTTTATAAGAGACCGTGTATAAATATTTATTATTGATTGAGATTACTTATTTAAGATTGCATGTGCAGAAGCGTTAACGTTAACTTTTTCATGCAAAATTATTCCTAGCCCCTATCGGGAGAGGTATGGTAGAGGGAAAACAATAAACCAGATGAGATTTCCAAGATAGCGCCAAGAAACAGGCTACGCCTCTGAAAAGAGAGGCAGTCAAACAGCGGGTAATCGAGAGTAATGCGCCAAATCACTTCCGCACTTAAGGTCGACAAGGAGAGGAATGAGATCTGAGGCAGTGAATGACTCTCCATTACTCATCGTAATGTAAGCGCTACAAAACAACTGTTGCGTTTCAAGGAAAATTCACCGAAGAGTACTTGAATGGTTTCCCCTCTCTAAGATATTCCCTTATCACTAGGAAGAGCACAAATGAGAAACAAAGTCGTCACAAACAATCACAATTGCTAGTGCGTTGAAAACTGGTACGGTACTTGACTAAAAAAATCTAAAACCTGTAATGATAAGGCTTGTTACTCTGAGATGTGGACTTCGGAGCCAAGACAAAGTTTTGTACCACTCCAAGAGCTACATTAAAAAAAACAGAGATTGTTCGGGATGAACAAGAAATCGATGAAACGTGGAAATGCGGACGACATTACAACTTTCAAATTAGTTGGTTTCACTCAAGATTTGAGAAGGCTGTGACTTTTAAAGGTGAGTCGATGTCAACATTGTTGAGTACGATTTTCTCGAAATATTAAACAATGTTAAATTACTTAAGTGAATGCGCAACCCCACTGTATTTCGTTCGCCACCAACTTTTTAGAGTTCTTAACACAATCAGCACTCAATCATTTCTTTTGTTTTTATGAGGAAACGGACATGAGATTTAATGGAAACGACTTAACAGTAAAATAATGATTCCAAGATGCGCATTTTATAGCGAAATATAAATGTAACACTAACAATTAAGATTCCGTAATATATAACACACCATCTACATTCACTATTTTTCCAACAATCCAGAAAAAAAACAATCCACATTCCGAGAACTTTCCTTCACAGTTTTGATGTTTCGCTATTCTCCGAGTACCTAAAACTGAAATAATGGCAGCCACAAATAATTATCAAATAAACGGTATGAAACGGTGAACCACTTCCATACCAATATAGGGAATTACGTAAACAATTAAATGTTTGGTTGGCTGAATTTAACATTAATCGAATTTTTGGATACACTGACACAGTAATGAGGGAATGTAGCCTTAAATTTCAAAGCCACAGAGCTGATAACAAGACAGAAATTTTCAGGTGAATGGCAGGGAGCAAAAAATGAATCAAACCACATCAATAAGGTAATAATTCACGGGATTCCGGGAAAAATGATCGAAGGTTTACATCAAAGTACAAAGGTGAAAAAACTTTTATAAGAGTGATTTGGCTTCATAAACCCGAGGTTTTACAGTTTACCTATTGGCATTAGAAGGAACAACGTATATATAAACAAAATTTCCATGCTTTTCTAAGTTTATATCTAGAAATCAGAAGTTGACATTTTTACCATTTCCTCTATCACAAAATACGACAACTATCTACACCCCACGAATTAATAATACTCTTATTGATAAACAAACGAGATCAATGGGATTTTTGAGCATTCCAAGATGAAATAAACACGTACTTCCGGCGAAAAAATCAACAAATGCACCCAGGTCATTAGCGTTCCAATGGTCAAGCAGTTTGGTCACTGGGAATGTTTCAGGTGGGCTTCATCGACACCCAGCTCCGCGTCCAACTTCGGCTAAAAACAACTGACACAAGTCCTCACGAGGAGGATAACAAGGCGGAGTGTAAATATAGGCGTGAGGAATGACGGACTGATGTCATCAACGTCCTTCCCCACAGAATAAAAACAGATTCAGATAAAAAGGAAAAAAAAAACATTTCCCTCCAAATCCCGAAAGACGGGAGGACAAAGGCTTAGGTGGGCCGTAAAAAATGTTACCTCCGAATCCCTCGACCTTCGCAGCGCGAGGAACTCCGGGACATAAAGAAAGAAAGGAAGACGGGGAGAGAGAGAGAGAAAAGGCCACGAATGGGAACGAACACGAAAAAAAATGTGGCGGTACAAGCTGGGAAGGGAGGGACGGTATGGCACGTGCGAGATATTTTTTTAAAGGGGGAGGAATGAGAATGGGAGGAGAGAGGAATGAGAAGAGGAAGGCGAGGAGCCGGGGAAGCGTGCGGGCGTGAGGTGGGAAGAGATGAGAAGATAGGGAAGTGGGGGAAAAGGGGGACACGAGCGGGGAGGGGGCAGAGTGGGGCGGGGAGGGGAGCTCGGCGTGGCACGGCGGGGGCGGGGCGCGGCAGGGGGACGCCGGTCGATGTACGAGCCACGCTCGAATTAAAGGCGGGAATCGATCGGCCGGGAACTGTAACAAAGGTTTGACACGAACAAAGAAGCCTACCAATGCAGCAGCAGCTGAGAGAGGGAGAGAGAAATAGGGGACGAGGATGAAGCAAGGCGTGGAAAATACACCATGTACTACCTCCAAATTTAAGGGAAGGGAAGGAGAGGGTGAGCTTAGGCGAGGGAGGGCCGAATTTGAAAGGGTGAAGGGGGAGGGGAGGGGGTGGAGACAGCCATTCCCATCATTTGACTCACCTATTCACCAAACTTCACTCGAGTTAATTAAGGGACAAGGTTATGAGGTCCATTCATTCGTTCGGGTAGGATAAAACTTTCGGCAGGCAGCCTACATATGCCAGAATATCGATCCGCGGATTTTTCCATTACATTCCACCCCCGACAAGGACCAAACCCTTCCACATTCCCTCCCCTCTGCCCATCGACCGCTCAATCCCTCCCTCCCTCTCTTCCCGCTGTTGACGGGGGCAGATCTCGTGGCACACATCAGCCCGAGCGAAGGCTGAAACACGCTGATGCGTGCCGGGTGGCAGCGCACACCAACCCTCCTCCCTCCGTGCAGAGAGCGGGGATAAGGGTCTGGGGGAGAGACAAAGGGAAAGACATGGAAACGACGGAGAGCGGCCCCGATGCAAAGCTGCTCATGAGGTCAAGTTACCATCAGCTGATGACGGAATCTTTTTTTGCAAGGGTTTCCTTCTTTCCTTCAAATCAACCACGACCGAAACCGGCTCGGTCCTAGCGGAACATGTGCATTCCCACAGATACACACGGCCGTCTTCTCTCTTCTAATACTATTTCTACGTACCCCACACAGCTAGTCTCCTCTCCCGCAGTAGCTAATTGTTTGGCTCGGAGGTTGCGTTGGGACGCGAAAGTAATTTTCCTAAAAGCGTTGGCAACCCTTCTTTCCCCTGGCATAACTTTCGTTCACCTTCTCGCAGGGAAGCCGTTCCCTCCACCGCCCCTAACCATTCGGCAAACCCCCTCCTTACACTTGGGCGCAATGATTTTTGAGGGAAGTGCACAAAAGTAGGCAGGCTATTTTTTGCACCGAAAATATCTCATATGGCAAGGAAAGGTTAAAAAGCACCTTCAGAGCATGTTGCCATGGGTGGGACTTCCACGACGTAAGGCTACATTGACTGAAATAGATGTTTTCTTCAATCCCGGTTAACTCTTCCCAAACGGTAACCTCCATTCTCCACACTCAACGAATAACTCCCAAGGCTAATTTGGGATACGCAGTAAACGAGCTCACGCCATACCAAGCTTTAAAGTGGCGATATTCACAAGTTTAGTATACGGGTTAGCCTTATAACAACACCAGTTCTTCAGGAAATTCGGAGGCATGGAAAATCGCGCCACTTAGATTCAGAAGCGATAACCTGGATTTGAACTCGGGACTTCTTCGTCAAAAATAATACATGGAATTTTGTAATACGTGTCCCGACTTATAAGAAACTACATACCGTATAGCATTCGCTTAATCCCATGACAAACACGACATTCATTCCCAAGGACGAGTTCGAGAGCATATGAATCACGCTTCCGGGCGAAGAAGAGTTACAATTACGACAACCGCGACCGACATAGCAAAATGCTCTCCTCCTTCAGCTGTCAACTTCTTTCCACTAGCAGAAGAAACTCCTCTCTTTAGGAAATCTCCACTCTTCCAGTCTATAGGAAATATTTTGAGAGAAAATAATTCCTATTAAACTTGGGAAGTAAGTCTCTACATTCAGAGAATGATATAATGTAACGCAATCCCATCGAGCAATACTGATTTCTGAACACCGATGGCACATAAATAGTTAATTAGCCTAACCGATGAGTAGTCCATTTAAGAATTCAAAAAACATATTTTAATAAATCCATTTAGTTTTATGAGGATGATCGGTAACGCTGATATCAATATTTTTTACCTCTGCAAACGCCATAAATAAAGTTGAACTACCAGCGTCACTCCAAATTAAAGCCTAATACGTAAAGAAACAGCTATTCACAAAGACTCTAAGAGGTAACAAAATAAAAGTGTTTTGAATGGTAGACTACATTCCGGTCAAGAGTCGTATACGCCTGCCCTAAAATGAGTTATCGTCACTCGGCGCGGGCGGAAAGTTAAATCCATATGTATGCGGCTAATTTATTTTTATATGGATGTAAATATGAATTCAGATTGATCCGCCGACTCTTCTAAAATATTAGCAGCATTTAAACCGTTCATTAAGAGAATACGTTAAGTTTTGCCAACATTTTCTATACGTTCTAAAATGCCAAATTCGCTCAGGGAGAAGACGATGAGCAATAGGTACATACATATAGTTTGGACCCGTCCACTTCAATGATATCACCACGGAACGGAATTTACGTGACTGGATCAAAGAAGCTGGCTGAAATTGACTTCTCAGTCTAAATGTCGACTGGATCATTATATTTCCTAATTAAACTTTTCTTTCAAACTCCAAACGACAATTATCGCGACCACACGTGAGGAAGGAATTTGGATTAAAGTTATTCGGCGAACAATCTACTGCTACCTACAACATGCCACCCCATCCAAGCCACAAAATATCCATTTCGTTCAAACGAGCAGGCCGTGTTGGCCACGCCATATCTTCCTTCATAGGATAGCTTTCGTTAGTATTAATAAGAATGCCTGATATTTTTTGGTTTTCCCATTATTTGGAAATCATATCGTTTATGGTAATGAGCATGTATTTGGTTTTCGTGCTGGCCGCGGTAGCCGGGTACCTAGCTAACGTGCTGGCCTGACAGCCCTATGGTCGCGGATTCGAATTCCACCAAGACATGAATGTTTGGTTTGTCCTAGGGTTAAGATCTTAGGTTAGACATTGCGATATAGCCTCAGCCCTTGGAGCAACTAAAACATAAGACTGCTATTACTCGCGCATACGACACGTCAGTACGCACACAAAGCATTAACACATGGCTTGGACAATAACGTTCTTATTTAGTTATACGAAGGACATACCGTTATTTATCACTAAAAAAAGACTTTTCATTAAACTCTGGGATGCCTTTCAGGTTAATATTGGGAACATAAATGTTAAAGTTCCCGACTGACACCTCGGTGGTGGGCTGCGGTGTAGAATGCTCGTAGCCGTTAGGGTTGCTAGCGTAGTGATGAGGAGGGTAGTGGCTCCACTTCCCGTGGATATTTTTATGGGGTGTTCTGCAAACATACAATAGGCCATGTTCGTCGCAGGACACGTGAAGTACCTGCGAACTACATGCATAGGTTTACGTTAGTCATATCTCGCCAAGCGTGAATGAATCACTCCTCGGGGCACTTTACATGGCTCGTATTCTGGTTTCTCACTGTCGAATCTACACCCCGGATAATATACGTTTACATGTTCCCCAGCAAGCTATCGGAGCGACGTAAATTAGGGGGTCAACGATACTAGAAACTCTAGAGCCTAATGATTAGTATAGGGAAAACTTCACAACGCACATCAATGTTCTACGTCTATTACATTCGTCCAATCGCTGAAGCTGAACATCTCGGAATATTAATGATACGACAATCACTGCCAATATTTATTCAGCACTGCGACGTTCAATATATCTTCTTTATAACCTTACTATCAGCAATGCACAGTGCATAAACTTGAGTAAAGATTGTCAAAATTTGCGAGAAAACCTTTAACTAGCACGAGCAAATGAACCAAAACTTAAACGGTTAAATTACATATTATTCCTTGAGAAGTACACAACAATGTCGAAGAATGATTATTCAAAGATGTTCGAACCCACTGCTCTACAATTCAATAAGACCGAATATTCATCATGTTCACAGACACCACACACCACTGATTGCACTTTGCGCACTCCAGCGTCCGCTTCACCTGTCCACGGGCATAGAACCGCGAGGCCACCAGAACACTTCCCCGCGGAGAGACTCTCTCCTTGTCGTCGTCTGTCTTGAGACCATTCAAGACACCACGGTGACTGCCTTCGCGCAGGTTGAATGCCAGTATTTTCTGAATGACGCCCGAAAGACCAACCCCGCTACTCTTTGAGTCGTGCAGCGATGGTCGAGACCGCGGGCCGTATGCAAGCCGCAAGCATTTCCCTTGGCCGTGCCTCCACCGCTAGGGCGACGTGACCTCTTTCACGAAACGGGTAACGAAACCGAGTGCTGCGGCACGCTGAGCTGCTGTGGAGAGGGAGTGGTTAGGGGACGGGCAAACCCCACCAATCCCCTTCAACCCAATCTCCTTACTCGCGCCCCACGCACGAATCGGATCCGACGACTGTAACGCTCATCGCCGGAAGCCTTGAAACAATGAGGACATTCACAGCTGGGTGCTCGGAAGTGACGAAAGAAGACCCCGGAACAAAAAAGGGGGCGTACTTGTTGATGAGGGGCAGTTTTTTTGTCCAGTAGACTCCACTCCTCGGTTAAAACAGGAATACCAGAACAGCGGTAGGGAACGTATCAAGATATCGCGCTTGGATATCATCCTAGGATCTCTTGGCATGCCTGGTACTTGAGAACACATTATCCATTCATTCGACCTCTGGTTTGGAAATGCATCCGTAAAAGCATACACTTTGGAACATTATAGGTTTAAATATTACAGCAATATGTACTAGAAACCCCTCATGCCAGCAAGCAGAAAACCAAAAAAATCGATTTAAAATTGCTTAAAATACAGCATTCTGCTTTCTACCATCAAATTAAGTATCTCCTAATACAGAGCTGCTCCAGTCCACTTTTGCTATATCCTTTGAACTTTTTCCTCTGTGAATTTTGCCATTCACTCACTTATCTTTTCCACAAAGTGCATCCTTTTATACTACTCCACGCCATAATCTCAATAGGCTCCGACCTATGTCCGTCCTTTAAACGTAAAGATCAATTTGTGGAACGTAATATTGCACCACGATTCATAGGTCTTTACCAATCTTTTCTTGGCATTGTCCATCAAATAATTTTACCCCTTAAAAACGTCTTCATAAAAACTTCTCACCCGAGTAGTGAACTTTTTCCTTTACTTAAGCTAATGCGCTCCGAGTTATTCTTTTGCTCTAGCCGTTCGGACCTCATTTCCCTCATCTTCCTGTGCATGGTAATTTATAGCGAGACTTTAAAAATGAACCACTGGTATTCTGGCTAAATAATGCTTGGTCTACAGCAAATCTTATTTTATCAATCGTTGCGTATTTCATTCGTATTATCATCCCTTTCCATGCATTAAACAGTTTATTTGTATTACACAGTGAATATTAATTGTGATAAAATAATCTCTCAACCCCCAGCTTTTGCTTATTGGGCCACGCCATCCGCTATCCTGAAGCCCTCTTACTCAAGTGAACATAGCGAATACATCTACTCTGTTATCGAAATAATAATCTACCCTTCCAGAACATTCTTTTGCTTACAGTACTTACATAAATTTATCTCAATGTATGTACTCTATCTAATGCTTCCTCTAGACATTCTCCCCAAGTTATTATTTCCTTTCTGGTAGCATTTCTATTACTTACTCTTCAGCGTCCATTTCGTTCCCCTTCAAAAACCCATAACGGTTGCTACCGATGCATGCGTAAGCGCTATTCTCCGATCACATATTAATAACTTGAACGTGTGCAGCGAAGATCGGCAAGATGGGGACGATAGGATAATCATATTAGCGTAACCAGACTATTAAATGAATTTAAATGGGAATCATTATCAGATCGCAGGTTGAAATTTAGACTTAATCTCTTAAACAAATTCCAAGGCAATATTTTCAGTAATGATGTTAAAAATATTTTACGAACCCCAACTTACTATGGCAGACTGGACCACAATCATAAAATTAGAGAAATTGATTGCCGAACTGACCGATTCAAAATGTCCTTTTTCCCTCCAACAATTAGAGATACGGATAACGGTAAATATGTCCTATCGGAGAGTAGCAATGAATAGCATTGGTAGCTGCATGTTGGTATGAGTACTTAAAGCTAACCCTACTAACAGAATGTTTTTGCATGTTTGCTTTGCAATTTCTATCTTTTTTAAATAGTGTAGTTCTGACTACTATATTAATACTATTCCTTTTTTATGCATGATATGTAGTGCATGTTTGGTGAGAAATCACACCCTGCCACACACCCTTGTGGTGGCTTGCAGGGTATTATGTAGATGTAGATGTAATAACACCAATAAATACTTGAAATTAAATACTAATAATAATAATAACCCAACGTCTTCACTATATTACCCTAAGAATTTTAAGAGAATATGGCGTTACAAGACCGCAATCTTTCTACCAAGAGTTTAAAAAAATTCTATCAGGTACTTTTTTCGTTTTCCAAAAAAAAAACAATTAAAAGGAGTAGTTAACTTCGGATACGTTCTAATGTAGATAAATAAACTACAAATACGTGCATATTTAATCGCGTCAGTCGACAAACGGGATGAAAGCTAACACTCGTGAAGGCGTAACGTATCTAAATTTCCGATTCAAGGCATAATTACATTTTTTGTTAACTATAAACTAGTATACGGCCGATCATATTGTTAATTTACGACGGGGAGGAAGGGATTAATTCTCCTCGTCTTTGAGATTTTCGACCGACTGCCGTCAGCTACGGAGCGACGGGTCAACGACACAAAACTTATCCTTCGCACTTGACGAGACGATTCGAGTTAATGCTAGTCGGTTAACATTTTCTTATGCTTAATATTACTGGGGCTGAAAAGCAAGGCATCCTGGATTGTTATCGAGGGTGGTGCGCGCACCCCTGCGAAAATCGAGCGAGATTCAATTTGGGCGGCGAAGTGAGTCGCCCTAGGACAGGGGTCGGCAACCGGAGTGGCTGGGAGTGGATGCGATTTTTTTTTCTATTCGTCTACGGTAACGCCGGAGGAAAGATTTCGACGGGCCAACGCGAGAACGTACCCGCTTATCGTGGAAAGCAAAAAACAATTAATTCAACCAGTTAAATCCACTAAATCGTCAACTACGCTGGCCGTATGTAGTTGTCTGTCCTTCGAGGCCGGGCCTCTGTAAGACTGTGGGTCTAGGTTCCACAAAAATATGAATAAGCCTCCTCAAAAACTTGGCCAGAGAGCTGCATACACTGATAACTTGCACCACATCAAACACAAGTTCAGTAGTAAGCACTTGGAGGGCGTCATTCCATAGATATAATAATAGATATCAGTCAATTACAGCTGCAACACCACATCTTTAGGAAGGCGAAGGGACACAATAAAATACGTCTTCAAAGGCACTTTACGGAAAAAAATATTTCTCAGCAACAAATGGTGAAAAATTCATAGAAAAGTACGGGGTCCCATGCTAAGGGGTAACATTGCTGATAGATAGATAAACGTCTTTATTGGTGAGAGATTGAGACTAAAACTCCCTTTTCCAACTAACTGCTGAGGTATTGAGTAAATATAAATACAGGCACAGCAGACCTGGAATAGTGACAAATACCAAAATACACCAGCAGGTACGCATAGTGTCTACAATACACGTAGATCGAAGCAGAATGTTGAGATATAGAAGAGAGTGCATGTTTGGTGATCTTCACCCCCTGCCACACACCCTCGCGGTGGCCTGCAGGGTATCGCGTGGATGTAGATGAAGATAAGAGGACGCTATGATGGTTCTTTGCCATAGGGCTATGACTTACACTATTGCGCTGTTTTCATACATATCGTTCATCATCGGAATGAGTGGTAAAGTAAGAACAGAATGAACCACGGCAACCACAGAGCGGGAGAGACCGAAACTGCGAGGGTTCGATACCTTTCACTATTAAGATTTGACGCCAAATCACAATTTTAATAAAATGCACAAAAAAGGCACGAAAATTTTTCACCATAAAGGAGAAAAAGAAATTACGCACAAAAGTCACATTTTGATGAAAAAATCCAATGGCTTACAACATTTTATTCAAAATAAATTATAGACGTGTTCTATATGAGCCAAACAAGATGGGCATCTGGTGACAAAACCACGAAAGACGCATGAAATTTCACCGACTGATAAAAAAGTTCAAGGACAGGTTAAGTCCACGTTTGAGACCAAACTTTTCTAAAGATATTGAGTTCCAACGAAACCACACTAAATTTGTACGATGACAGGATCTACTGAGGAAATACTGAAATGCTTGCAAAATCGTACGTAAAAGGAGTTCATCGTGTCATAGAGTCATACTTTACACAACTGGTATCAAACGTTTCTGAACATAAATTAAGTAGGGGATGCCAAAAAATTAGCCCCGGATAAATTCTTGAACGTTTCTTAGGAATAATGAGCAAAATGAATCATAACGTTACATTAACATCGTAATCGGAAAGAGGGACATACTCGACGACAGCCAGTAAAGACGCGAGGAAAATATTTGGAAAGATATTAATGAGCAGTTTCACAGATTGGGGGAAAAAAGAGACGACATCAAAAATCTATCTAATATACACCAAACTTATGATTTCTATCGGCTTCTGCTGGAGGTAAATGCATGAGAAAACCCCACTTTCAAGTATCTTTTCGACCAAAGAGACTATGATAAGTGAAAATGGCATATTATCTAAATGACTTCCTATAATTTAAATACCATTTTAAATTATATTATCGCACAATTTCACATGAAAACCTAAAGCAAACATTCCCTATGACTACTGTCAGACTAGGAACATTCTGAATGGTGTTTTAGATGATTTATAGAGAATAGGAACTGAAAATATTGGCGATGAACGAGGGGCAGAAGTCCCTGCCACCATTATTCGATAGTAGATGATAGCCACGGAATGCTCTATTTCCGTCCCACTGGATATCATGAAGAGTTCTCACATATTTAACTGAAGAGTTGAGCCCACAATTGTGTAGCGGCTTTAAGAGCCGTGCAATACCCCTTGAAGTGCCGCCGGTCGGCGACCCCTGGCCAAGGAACTTTGGGGAGAGAGGGGAGGGGCGTCGCGGCGTGTAGTTGACCTCACCGTCCCTTCACACATCCAAAATGCCTCCCTGATCCTTGGATGGGGATGCAGCTCACACGCACGTTTTATTCACTTTATAAAATCGAAATAAAATGCTACTGTCCGGACGCTGAGGCTTTAATGATTTGGTCTTCAAAAGAAAATGGATTGATGCGGGGAAGCTTTGAATTAGGCCGGGTGCATTCCAGAGGCAGAATCTCAGACCCAGCTTATACAGTTTTAGGCTTCCTACTCCGTGTACAGAGAACACACTATCATAGTAATAAATATCCTGATAGAATCCATACGCAATCCATGGTGAAAAATATGCGTACGTAAAAATTCATTTCATATTGCCGTTGGAAATGTAATATGTTCAGGTACTACCAAGGATTTCTATTCGAAATTATCACCAATCTGTCACAGTGCCGTTTAAGAAATTTATTCTGCATATATCATCATGTCCAATGGAATAGTGAATAATGTCAATAATGGAATGCTATGCTATTGCTATGAGATAGTGATCGCCCTTTTACTATCGAATTCCATTATTTAATACAGTAATACACCACCTGAGTACAGATAACAATGTAGGGTATCAATCATAATGGTGATATATCCGAAAACGAATTATTGATAATATTATACTATCGAATAACACCTACACAGATCGTCATTAATTACAATAGTTCGAAATGGCAGTAAATTTCAGATAAGGGTTACAGAAAATCACTAAGTTTTCCCTCTATTATATTTCTGACGTCCAATAAATAATTAAAGCTTACATGATCAAAAATTTTCATTGAAGCAAAATTTGGCCTGCCTTTAAAATTAATTTTCAACCATATGTCATATCGTCAAGGTCTATAATTTACAGCCAGCAAATATTTCGAACGTCGAAGAGGCTGATAATTAGGTGATATCTGTAGCATGCATGCATCAACTGAAAGCTAGGGCATTTAAGGAGTATTAACTCATATTATCCTGCTTCAAATGGGTATCTTCGTACATAACTTGATAACCAGAAAACCTGCATTTTTTTCCAGATTTATGAAATGCAACTGACTATCTACGAGAAGTTTCCCAGCAGAATTTCAATTGAATTTTACATAGTGAGTCAAACAAAAACAGTACGGAAATTCATTTATATCTACACGACATCTACATCTACACGATACTCTGCAAGCCACCGCGAGGGTGTGTGGCAGGGGGTGAGGATCACCAAGCATGAACTACCGACATGCAAACAAGCAACTATATGGCGGCATTGCCGCCTACTATTATTCCTCTATCACTGTTCCGAGAAATTAATGTACCTATCTCTGACTGACTGAATGAAATTAAACTTAAACCTCTACAGAATAATTAAAAGATGACTGATTTAATATTTATGGAACTGGTCCATTCTTGGTGACATAACCAGGCCTTAAACACTATCAATGCCTAACACTTTTTGAGCATCTTTTCCTATGCTCACTGATTGTGAGACGTAATACAGTCGCAAAAGCCCAATCTTCATTAACGTATGAATTAATACTAGGAAAACAAATACGAATGTTAACAAATGATAAGGAGGAAAAAAGGAAAAACACTTCAACAATATTTTGCAATTACAGCTAAGTTTTTCCACTCGCTCATTAGGAGTCAAAATCAAAGGTAATTAAAGCCTTATGTTGTTGCTTGTCCGCGCATCCATCCGTATTATGCGTCATCCTCCCCGCTATCTCGGGAACGGTTCGTCTTAGATAGATACCGTAAAATGCAATATGTTTAGAGATGCTGGAAAAACATGACAAAACTATTTCAATTTTGGTAAAGGCCCGGGTTCGATTCCTGGCGGAAATTTTGGATTTACACTTGTTTATATTAGGTTTTTCAATTTAAGACTGAAAGACTTTTTTAGTTTCACTCATTGTCAGTAAAATAGTAAAGTACATTGATTCTTTCATTTTGTCTTCATTTAACTGAAAAGCTTTAAATTTTCTTACTAATGCAAATTACGTACGGTTTTTGTCGATCTTTCCCTAAAATGCGTATTTTACGTCGAAATATGTTTTTTCGGTCCCTTTCACATCGCTGCTAAGCCATGCAAAGTTACCTCAGAAGAAATCATCAATGACGCTTAAACAATTTGTCCAAGGGAGATGTTGTAAAATGCATCGTATGTTTTGAAATGATGTTAGAAGGTAGCATCATAGTTGATTTCTGAAGAAGGCCGGCCATACATACGGACTTGCTGCTCGTGCTAATCACCGATCAAGTGATTTTTACACGCGGAAAAACTAGAATAGTAAGACGAATAATAGAATGCACATAGAAAGTGCAAACAACATTCGCAAAATATAATGGTAAGGTGAAAAATGAAGTTTACTTAAAAACTGCGTCATATCAACAGTGAAAAGTGGGCACATACGCAAACGAACGCCATGTATATAGTTTAAATAGGGTAATTTTGGACCAGCTGATAGGAATAGATTGACTCATTAAAGGATAAAATGCAATTTCACTTTCCTTAAATATCCTTCATGAAGGAGGCTTATGACACCACTTCGATGAATATCAGGCATTAACGCACATGCGAACTCTATTGGAGGCCATTAAAAACGAAGCGTTTTGTACCGAGGAAGTGAGAACTAATCCTTCATAGGGATCCCCATTCTGGATTCATTTTCACCCGTAAGCTAGCATGGGTATGGCTCCTCCTGTACCTTCGGAGCTACTTGGTTTCCCGCAGTCTGAAAAGTCCGGAACACTATTCCAGGTTCGTAAAGGTCCGGATTTTATAACTGGTATTAGTTATGTGTTTACATTGGCATAAATTAGATTCAGCATTCTGGAATAGAATTTGAGCCAATTATAGCTGGAAGGAAAAAGATCGGCTTCGTACCTTGATAGAAAATTTCAAAAATACCTGGTGTATTTATATTTTCCTCCCTCCCATTGAATTTCAATGGGAACCTTCACCTAGTAATGAGAATAATCTTCTTAAGGGAAAGAAACCAAATCAAGGAAGGTAAAACCCTACTTAAAGAACAAAGCCCCTTTTACAGTCCACAAAGTTTACTTATCAGCATCCTGAGTCATTAACAACCATCATCCCTTTCAATCAGTTTCCACTCTTCAAGAAGACAAACCCTTAAGCCAATGCCTCTTGGTGAGTTTTCACATAAGAATCTGCTTTGTGTTCAGTTCCAGGACCTACGGAGTCTCGTAGCGTCAACATGCTTCGCCTATCTCAACACTAAAGCATAAAGCGATAAAAATTCAAACATGAGAATAGCATAGGTAGTAATAGCGGAAGTATTAAATTTTTGGGGGCATCGATTGCAGGGGTCATTAGCGCCGCACTAAGATCATTATTCAAATGGTTTTCATGAGCAATGTTACCTTTGGGTTATATATGGTGAATACTGGTATCTGTATAAACTTTTATGTCCCCAATTAAATTCCCTGCATTAATTTAGACTTGGAGCGTAGATTTCCGCAGCGACGAATGTAGCTATTGAATGCTTTACAGTACAGCTGCGTAGTGCACGTCGTCTGCTACTAATACTCTTTTAGCATATTATTCAGTTGGACGTATGGTGAATATTTACGCCCTGCCACACACCTTTATGGTGGCTTGGTAGATGTAGATGTCAGCAATCGAGCTTCCGCGGCAATCGAAGGGCGCGTCAACAGGGAAATGTTGATGGCCACTCTTACTATGCAATGCCCTGCAAGAGAGGCGAAGTCTCGATAGCTGACGACGCTGTCTTCAACAGTGTTGATTTACACCCTTTTAAAATTTTTCGAACATTAGTATTTCCAATGCTTAAGGATCTTATATACATAAGCACTTATTCCACATCGCCAGAAACATAGTGCCCAGCTCGTATATATTCCTATTACGAATATATAATGTGGGTGACAGTGAAAAGATAATTACAACTTGTACTCTGGTACTCAGATGAAAACAATAATGTTCCGCAATGTTTTGGCAGTAAATGGAAAGAGTGAATTTTCTAAACAAATGGGTACGATGTTAGGATATTCTCAAATAAGTTTAATGCACTCATAGTGTCAAAACATAACAGAAGGGATGTGGCTATGGACTATTTGCTTCAAAGCGTTATAATCGCCCGCAGATTTCCAATGCATACCCCAAAAATGCACCCGTACCATAAAAGCTCCGACTTCAGACGTGGCTGCACAAGCTGTTGCTGTGAAGCATCCCTCGGTGAACATTTTACTTGAGTGTGGAAGATAGCATAATGCCTTTATACATTTCCATTACTAGCGACCTGCCGTGGTAGCCAGTTCGTAAACTTGCCTGCTGGGCAATTCAAGGGTCGTGGGTTCGAATCTCGCCGCGGGAACGAATGTTGCGAATTTTGCTGTTTTAGAACATAGTTTAGACGGAACTAAATATCCTAAGAGATCATAGCATTACTGAACATCTTAGATATATATTCAGAGCACCTGTGTATTATGCTAGATTTGACCAGAAAAATAAGATTAAAGAGACAGATAGCCACACCGATACTTTTAAAATGTCATTTTTCCCACGGACCATTAAAGAACATATTAGGCAGCATAGAAAAGGGATAGATAAGAGAAATATTGTTTAGGTAGTAGTTACTGAATGATGCATGTATTAACATTACTAAACCATGCATGATAGGTAAATACAGATAAATATATGTATATAAATGCTATTATAACTAATAATTCTTTTATCACTACGTAGATACTAACGATCTAGCGGCATGTGACTCTATTACCTAACATGTTTCATGTAGTAGCCTAGTTGCATGTCAATAGTACATGTTAGGTGATCTTTACCCCATGCCACACACCCTGGCAGTGGCTTGCAGGGTATTGCGTAGATGTAGATGTTTGGCCACTGAAAACGCCGAAGTAGCCAAAATGATCGACCAAACTTAGAATAGAAAAACCAGCGACTGAATTGTGGAGGTCGCACACATGCGAGAAGAATGCATTGATGACGTGATTGTGCCATAATACATTTTAAAAATATTTAATAAATTCAATGTAAAACAAATAGGTTCCATTTTCACGAAGATATAATTTTTATCCACAAAGCTATTGAACATATGAAATAAAGTGTGGCAAGAAAAAGATCACTACAGAGAATGGGAAAAATGGAAGAAAAGTTTGACTTCAGAGGATGTAATGTATGCCATAAAGGAGCTCACCCGGCAACACTGTACAACTATCTGGCACACAATTCTATACATTAACAGTTGTGTACTTGGTACATGATGCTGGTCTATATCAACGACTGAATGAATTTCCCAACCTTACAATTAATATGCATAGAAAACATCAATACTGCTATGACTGGGTGTAACTGATGCTGTTTTTACTCACCTAAATTTAAGACGGCTTATGCAGGGCGTGAAAATGAATCGAGATTAAATAAACAAAAACGATGGTTATAATGTTTGATGAGGAGAAGGGGTTGAATGAAAGATTAATGAGGATAAGCGGTGAAACAGCAAAAGAAATGGGCGATTTTGCGTTCCTTCATCGACAAAATGCAAAAGACGGCAGGTGGAACACATCAAAGAATAAATAGTTGTCTAAGCAAAAATAGCAGTGCTTTAATTCTCCAAACCTCGTTGAATGGATACGAATTTCGAGTAGAGTATAACGCAGCCAGGCATATGCGGAAGTGTACCTAACAAAGTATTTACAGCATAGGTATTAAGGATAGGGAGAAAATGAATAGGTTGTGAAAAAATGTTGATTATACGCATGGGAATTTCGAACAAGTGTGATAGGCGCCTGTTTCACTAGTTTTGCTTAAATTGTGAATCGGCGGGATAGGAAAACATACACGATGACAAGATGACTGCTGTTCTAGAAAATGATGTGCATGCAGAACGAATTTAACACGAACTAATAGGTAATTCGAGGATAGGGCATGGGAGATGTAGTTACAGTTTCCCATATCTACCACCGATAGTTAAATTTTCATTGCTTCCAACCCGAAAGGGAATGGTTTGAAAGCCGTTGGTTTGCATGCACAAATGATGCACGTAAAATTGGCTGGACATTAAATACTTTCCACGAAACCTACCTTTCACATAAAATCCTTTCTATTTACGAAATAGAAGATAAATAAAACTATTGAAAATATTTAATGAAGCTGCTAGGATGGGGCCAACTTTTGTTTAGCGGCAGGAAAAAGCAATGATTCAGGACGCACGAGAGCTCAAATGCACCTCGAACGAGACAGCGGGGTCGACGCTCAACCCTTCTCTTCGGTTCCCTGGGTTCCCAGAGCTTCTCCCGACCTCCCACCAGATTTTTACGTCGCGCTCCCACCTGCAGCGAAGAAAGAAGGAGGGAGACGGAAAAACTTCGATACAACTTTCGTTCGGGAGCGGGAAGCGAGGGAACAAGGGTGTAGCGCGGGGGACACGGGGGGAGGAGGCGTACGGAAAGAGAAACACATTCGGCGGGTCGTTGACCTTCCAGCCTGGCTCGGGGAGGGAGGGCGGGGAGAAGTCGAGAGAGAGAGGGGGGGCGGAAGGCAAGAAAGAGAGAGAGGGGGAGAAAGGAGACCCCGATCTGGGGGGTTATTCTCTATCTCCGAATTTCCCCATTCACGGGACACGACGTCATGGCTTTCACCTTATATGGGTATGAAACGTCATCATTGGTAGTTCCATAGGTGCTCCCTTGGGGCGCGCGCGTAACGGCTCACGGCGACGGGAGTGGTTCGTTTCTCCGAAAAATGCGAGCTTCAGGGTCCGCCTGCTACGAGGCAGGCGGACTGGCGCTATTGTTCTTGCGAACGAAAGGTGAGGGTTGAAGGTTGTTATCGTTGTTATGGTAGACTGAATTTTGTAGAATTTAATGCCTATTACCATCTTTTCAATGTCATTATATTTATTGTGATAGTGGGATAATACTGTAGCCTGTGTGATAAATGTCATTTAAGTGCAATGGGCTATTCTGGCTTATTCGAAGGTTGACAAAGGTTTAGTGAAATATCGGTTTTGGATTGCGACAATTTTTTATCTCTAATGTGCAGGTAACGTAAATAGTTCTAGTTACGGATGTGTATATCGTGGTGATGATTGTGATGTATAATCTAGTTAATGCCATGCTCCATACTGTCAATGCTGTCGATGAATTGAGGCGAAGCACAAGGATATATCGTATTTCATACTTTTGGCGTTTATTTGTGGAGTTGGTGTGTTGACCTTTGCTTCAAATAAAATATGGACGATGTTTCAATTCTAGTGCAACTTGGGTTTACGTAGAAACAACCATAATTTGCCTGTGAGAGTCGTGCTTGTTGATACTTGCTTGAAACGACAACACTTTATTATTATTTGATACATTGCAACAGCTTCAATTTTGCTAGCATGTTGGAAAATTGTTGATGGGTACAGCAAAAGTAACGCTGACAAACACTAGTGATATTTATATTGTTATCGTCATAAGATATTCTGTTTTCGTCATTGTTTGCTTATTTGATGGTGTTTCTTAAAGTTTCTTACCTGTTATTCTTGCATATCAATCGCAAGAACCGGCTACTGATATTTTGCTTAACTTGGTGTGATTTAATCGTCAGTTATGTGTGTTTATTCAGGTTATTTCGCGTACTTCACCGTGCGTTACTAAATTAGTTGTTACCTACTTCCGCGATCAATGTCTTAATGTTTTTCGACGCATGTGTGCTGTATTGTTCGACCGAAATTCTCTTCATGTAACGTTGAGGTTGGTCCCGGCATATGATTTACCCTTGCGGTTATTGAAAATTTATAAAAGTGATGTCAGTATTTCGCACGTTGAACACCCATATGTTTGAACGAGTACGTACCACAAGTTACATGTTTTTACAATGCAGTGAATAAAATTTTTGTTTTTATTTCCATCTAAACGACGGCTTTGTTTGCTTATAAAAATAGACTGACAGATAGTCATTCCTACTGGTAGTGTGAATACAATAAACTAATACATTTTAATCATTAAACCTATATGTAGTGCAGTTTTAACTTAAATAGCCTATTACAAGCCTACCATTGCTAGGCCTGCCAGGAAATCAATAACTATCCAAGACTGAACTGTCAAAATTCTAAATTATCCATGAGTCAAAGCAATATTTTCTAGATTGATTGGTGTAGGCCTGAGTCATTTGTAACCACTTCATGTCATTTTTAAAATTTTCTATGGCAAGTACTTGCATTTAGTTATATATGCAGTAGGCTAGATTAAGGATTATATTAACTGGTATTTTAATTGAAGTGAAATTATGTCCATTGCCACTAAGTGAAACATTATAGGAAGTATATTACTGCACCTCTATCAAGGTCAAGAGAAAGTTACCATCAAAAAACAACTTAAGAGCTGTATGTTTACTTGTTGTTTCAGGGCTTACTGCTCCCTTTATTGCTGGTCATTTCTCTTTCAGACAGAGGAAAGACCTCTATTGTTTTAAAACTACAATTATGATGTATTTTTGGAAGTTCTACAGAATGATTACAACATGATACAATTAGAAATGTCAAGAATAAGACTACAATAAAGCCACATGGAGAAAAGAGTAGTCTCTAAGTTGTAAGATTAAAACAATAAAACTATAATTTTTGGTTGTGTTAAGTCTCATCTTTGACAAGTTGGCATTTAGTATTTTTTTTTAGTATTAAATTTGGAGATGTCGTATAGGACAGTGTAGGCTTACTTAGTTTTTAATGCCTATCTTGAGTTATGTGGGATAGATAGATATTCAGCTGGAAACACTAGGGCCATGCATATATATGTTCCTTGAGTAGGCTTAAATGTTTTCATTTCTAATTCTATGAACATAAATGATTGACACTCACCCCCTTTTGAGGTGTAGGCCCACCTATCTGAAATCTCATCAAAATTAACAAAGTAAAAGATGTTTTTGAGCATATTGTTAAATACCAGCTACTGTTAGTAGAATAATAATGAAAAATACTGGTAATTAGGGATTAGATATACTCCCCTAATCAATTAAAAGAATTTACTGTTTATTAATGTTTTTATTTTCCAGTGGCTAATATTCATCAGATTTGATATCTTTGAGTTTAAGTGTATGGTACACATGTAGTAACCTTTTAGATCTTTCAAATCCAAGCCTGTTCCTTAATGGGCAATGTATGTATGACCAATTACTAAACACTTTTTCAAGTTGTGCAGAAGATGCAGGGATATTAAGTAATTTATTTGCAAGATTGCATAAACCTGGATGCTTGCATTTAGCAAGCTCCCAAAAGATTGATGGACTTTTGATGCCCTGATTTCTCAGCACACGAAAAACACTGTCTTTGCTATCTCTGATGAATTTCACTAGGTCTTCCAACCCATCTCCATCACCCGGGACCCTCCGATCAGTAGCTCAGGACTCTACCCACTAGGCCACCACAACACCTTATCAATGTAATACTGTACTTTATTTTTTTAATTGTAATTTTCTACATTTTATTGAACGTAAAACATTATTTTATAGACACAAAAATAATCAACATAATATTCTGCATAATCTACGCAATATTCTACATAATCTACACTATTTTCTATGTGTATGTAGAAAAATAATATTCTACGCATAATGACCCAACCCTGTGTAGCAGTATAGTCCCCCCTTGTCTCTGACAGCAGGAACAATGATGGGTAAGGGACAATTTATTATTTGTCGCCTGCCATAATAAGGTTTTGATATGTGCAATAGGTGTCACCTGTGTAGTAAACAATTCACATTACAAATTTTTTGTTTTGCTTTTTGAAAGTTGAATGCAACATTTCACAAATTATATTTTCATAAGGAATTTCAGATCACAGCCTATATATATTCCCTCATCAAGGCTCACCATATTCCAAATGCTCCCAATCTTTCCTTTTCTATGGCCATGATTGTCCATTCATCAATCACATAAGGAGCATATACTCTGAATACATGATATGATTGAATATTTCCTCATCTTCTGGCTAGTGTTCCCTTGTGACATAGATTATAAATTCATAGTCCCTGAATTGGTCTGGCAAAACTGGGGGAGACAGGGCCATAAAATAAACACACAAACAGCCTTTGAATTGGACAACTCTCCCACAAGGGAATATATAGGTATATTGCATTAAAATAAGATTACAACAGAAGAAAATGCCTCCTCACAGCCTGGGCATGGCCTTCCAATCATTATTGTCTCCTATCAATGGTAATTCTGCTTCCCAGACTGAATTTTCATCCATTTCTTTAAACATTTTTCTCCCATACGTGCTACCCTCCTGTCTCATGAGAAATGTCATGATTTCTCTTTGTTAATATTTGTCAATGGTTATGAATGTGAAATAAAAGGACAGCCAACTATTACCAATAAAGGATTTAAAGAATAATACAATGAATACACAGTAAAAACAACAAAGTGCATTGGACCATAAATAAGAGGAAAAATTATTAAAAGCAATAAATGACATAATGAGAGAACTAGCTAGGAAAACTACCTCTCACAGTTGCTCACTGGTAGGCAGAAAGTTGAATTAACAAATTTTAAAATTCAGGAGGAATAAACTGCAATAAGAAGAAAATAGCACATTTATCAGCCCGACAGAAGTAGAATTCTATAAGTGCTTCAGTCTGCAGTAGTGGTTTTTGATACATAGAATGGGGGAAATGTTTTTATGATGAGGGTGTATAGTGGAATAATAATAGGATAAAAAGGTGATTTCATGTATCATGGCTGAAGGAAAGTGGCTGGTAATGGGTACAATAAAGCCTGTCATGAATGTTTGTCTAAGGAAGCAGAAACTGCTACATAAAAAAGTGTTCACCTCCTGTAATTTATTGTATGACAGGGAAACCTGGGTATGCCAAACCAATAAAAATTAAACTTCAAAAGGTGGTTATTCATGCCAACAAATATATTTTTGAAAAACCTACCACCAGAGAAGTATATGAAGGAATATCATAACGCTATGAGTACCTCACAAATTTATTCACATTTGTGACTTATGTTAGTAAAGATGTTGACAAAGTTGATCACCATAAGTTTCTGAATAATGCACAGCAATATGTCAAAGAGTATCCTACAGTCGCCGACATCAGTAAAGAAAGGCAAAATTATTTTGAATGTAATTCTGTGAGCACAACTTCCACAGTTTAACGTGTTCCCTTTCCACCGCGATTTGAGGGCGTCTTCCTAAGTTAAGATTGACCACGACTAGAACAAATAGTAATAAGGTGTGCATATTGTAAGTCAAAGTACCGATTAAAAAACTATTAGTGAATATAGTACATAATATACGCTTGGAGGTATTTGGTCACGAAACTGAAATATAAATGAAGTTACTGGTTTCTAAACAAAAAACTTGACAAAATAACTTTAGACACAGCTAAAATATCGGCTTCTATAGTAACACCGCACGTAGTGTCATGCGTCGTCAATCGGATGAATTTTTTTGAAAGATTTAATATTTGTATCACGCATGACATCTATTGTCTAACACCTTCATTTCACTATATTTTGGCTGAAATTATGCATCGGCTATTATAATTAGTTCCTTCCATTTCAATTTCGGCGGTAGGTCGTTTCGCTATTCGTTACTCAACTGTTTCTACGTCATCATCATTCCTCTGCGACGCGAATGAGTCCTAAGAGCCGTTCTTTTGAAGAGTGATTAGTTCTCCGAAATAGTTCACGGTCATTCGGAGATAGCGAATAACCCCCCTGGTTTGGAGCTGCATCCGCGCGGGAGTGCGGCGGCGGAGTCAGGGACGGAAGGGGGAGGGGCTCGTGAGGAGGAGGTCGAAGTTGGATCGTGCGCGTGGTTGCGAGCGAGAAGGGTTGGACACCAGAGCAGTGGGCGATACCGATTCGATCCGCGAGGGAAAATCGCCGTGCTTAGTCGGCGTAAGGCAAGAACTCGGATTCCCAACCAATTCTCAACAATGAAAGAGCTAGCGGCCAGCTCCTCAAAGTGACACCGCGGCGCAGATAGTCGCTTGAATGTTATAATAACTTTATTTTGCGTTGTCACGAATTCATCCTGAATTTGGATTGCTGTTGAGGTAGGGCGGAAACAAATGCACGGTCATAAAAAAACAATCTACTCACGTAAAAAATCATCGCACCACAAGGAGAGATTTTTAATATCTAAAGCAAGGAGACGCAAGCTTATACCTACCGCGAAAAGAAAGCTTTAATCACATAAGACTTGCATCCACGTTATTAATCAAGTCAAAATCGATTTAAAAAAACAGGATGTTATTTTGGTGATAACTGTCTTCTGATTTTAATATTAAACGACGCAGCTCCATTTCTTCTGCAAGACGCAGATTCAGCTCCATCTATAGAAAGAGAACGCAGGCATCGTTGGCAAGGCTCCAAGCCAAATATTTATAGTAAATTATTTAAACAATAGATTTAATATTCAATCTTAAATCCACGCTCTTACTGGATTCATTTTTGTAGTTTAAAATGAATCGCAGAAAAGAAACCCCACCTACCATGTGCGTAAGATGAGAACAATGTTTGGAAGGAATACAGAATTAGACATCACCTTTGCGTCCATCTTTGGTATCTTTTTCCACCCGCGGTCCACAATGGAATGGAAAACTTCAGGTGCTACTAAAAGGGTAAGTATAGACGAAAAATACTTTCTTCAACGCCTGATACATCCAAATATTGGAGAAGAGCACACGTTTCATGTCCCTAAACTATGTATGCAAATACCGATTTGACTCGGATGCTTCCATTAGGTAATAATGCAAATGATGGAACAAGAACTGAACAAAGGTAAGTTAACAAACAGTCCACTGCCGTAGGAGGCTTCGCCGAGCAGAGGATGCCATAACACCATGGACTCTGATCACCACAAATATAAAACATACTTTCTATACTATCGAAAGGCACTATAATATAGACCACAAACGCCATCCACCCAGGATGCGTGAAATGCAAGGTAGGAGAATTTATAAATGAAAGGTCTCATGAGCGGCGCTGGCCGGTTCTATTATTCTCCATCTACATAATACCCATCTAGCCACCGCAAGGGTGTGTGACAGGGAGTGAACCATAACCATGCATGTATTTCCAATCAGAGAGATCATGATAACTTCCGTTCGCAGGCATTAAAAAATATTACTCCGAATATACACTACCTACTACTATCCATGCAGTTCAATCACATTTTCTTCCGTGATTCCTCACACAGTGGTGCAATTAGAAGCAGGAAATGAATTTTTCGATGTAGTGCTGGGATACGCAACAAGTTCACCGTGTTTATGCAGCGTTGTACCTGCATGAACGAGTTTCATGTACGAGTAAGAAGTGCATGTACGGTGATCTTTCACTCCCTACCATACACTCTCGTGGTGGATCGCGGGGTGATATAGATGTAGATTGATGTCACATAGCCTTCATTCAATGCTCAAATATGTCACATTGTCTATAATTTCATGTTTGAAAAAATTGACGATCGCTTTGGATAAATACGATGACTAAGATTTGAAAAATATTCGACAAACGAGTCAGAGTCACCAAGTAAAAACTATAACAAGAGAAATATTGGAGAGAACGATAAAAGAAAAGGAAAGAGTTACCAATATTGCGAATACTAGAATTTTACGGAGAGGATGGGATTCGGTGGATGGTGAGGTGATATTATCGACGAATCTATATCTACGCGATTCCCTGCAAGCCATCGCGAGGGTGCGTGGCAGGGGTTGAAGATCGAATCGATTCCACTGCTGAGTAACGAAGCGCTGAACTCGAGTCGAACTTTAGGTTTAAAACGTTATTCTTCGACGACGAAATCGTCTCCGAAGCTTTAAGCACAGGCGGAAGGAACATCTATGGGAACATCTGGGTTTGGAGTGACGAAAAAAGAAGTCACCACACCCCCACCACAAAGGTTCTGCCAAAAATCGGAACAGGAAGACAGGATCTCTTTTGTCGACGCTAACTTTCGGCAGTGGAAGAAGAAAAGGACAGTGACGTGGCTGAGGGAGCAAAAGAAGACGAGGGATGGGTGAACAACAAGTGCGCAGCTCTTCCTCCCCACTCTACTTTCGGCCATTTTTTTCAACCGACCGAGAGATCGACAAAAATCGAGAGAGAGAGATAAAAAGCAGTGAATTGTTTCTTATACCAATTACGATGGCAAAGAATGATATGAAAACGTGAATCCCCAAGAAATTGTCCTCAAATACACGACAATCTATACCATGCTAAAGGATAAATGCAAGCAAGTTACACAAAAATAATGAAAAGCCAGATGATATTGACGTGCCTTCACTAACGACATCTTTCGTTATCGATATCAAACGAGAAAAAAACGGTAGGATAAGACGAGAAAGTTATTGGACGTCATTTGAACCAGACTCAAGAAAATTAAGAGGAAGCTTTCATCTACATCTACGATACCCTGCAAGCCACCGCGAGGGTGTGTAGCAGGGGGTGAAGATCACCAAGGATGCACTACTAACATGCAAACAAGCAACTATAGGGTCTCATGCAACTAGATTGTTAGTATCTATAGTATTTAAGGGGTTAATACATGCATCATACACTACAGACTACTCTAAAATATTTCACCTACCTATCCCTCTGCTATGCTGCCTATTCTGTTCTCTTATAGTACGGGGGAAAAATGCCATTTTGAATCTATCGGTAAAAGCTTTCGGGACGTGACAGAAATAAAAGGGTGATGGCATAACTAGGTAGGTGACTATCGCTGTAGTTTGGATTAAAGTGATGACGGCTAAATGACCATATGAGAAGACCTTATAAGTAAAGAGTAGATTGAAGTCTACATAACGGTAAAAACAAGAATACAACCGAAAATTGGAACTAAGCAAAGGAATAAATTAGCGCAGGGATTTTCGACGGATTGAAGACCCAAGCACATCACGACACAACGTTATGAACATCCATGGATTAATCTTCGGATTGCCCACCCTTGATCATGTGTTGTTCTATTCTCTGGAACGGATACACGTGATAAATTCTCAGGGAGGAGGACGGAGTGAATGGTCGAAAAAGCAATTTTCCACAACAAAATACTCATTATACGACCCGGGGTTTCAATGTATCTACATCATCATGAGGTTTCGCACATCATTTTCCATACGAGCGCACAACTGGCCGGGAAACAGGAATGACGAGGGATGAAAGGAGTAAATTCAGTAGGCTTGGTTGCCCTGTAAGGTATTTGAGTGATTTTCTTTCTCAATTCTCATTCCAGAAACATTTCCTTGAAAGCAGAGTAGCCTGGCAGCATATTAATTGAAAATTATTTTCCCACTCATGGCAGACATAGCTAAAGAACTTGAAGCAAGGACATATCAAAGCACAACAAATGCCATGAGAGCATATGGTTTAATGACTTTGACTAATATCTAATTATGAGCTTGATACCAGAGTAGAATTCATCTGTCAAGAGAAAAGAACACATAAGTAGGTAGCGATTATTTTCAGTTGGGATGAACGAAGACTCATTTTTCCCCCGTACTATATGAGGACACGATAGGCAGCATAACAAAGGGATGGGTAGGTGAAATATTATTAGACTAGTTTGTAGTGCATGATGCGTGTATTAACAACCAATCGCTTTACTACTATGCAGATACTAACCATCTAGCTGCATCTGACCCTTATATGTAGCATGTTTCCATGTTTCATGCTCGATGGCATGTCAATAGTGCATGTTTGGTGACCTTCACCCCCAACCACATACTCTATCGGTTGCTTTCAGGGTATTGCGTAGATATAGATTCATTTCCACTACTATTTTCACTTTATTATCCTCCCCCTACCCTTTCTTGCCCTCCAATATCGCTAGAACCAGCAAACGCTCTAATTGTCGGGATCATCGCAGTAGCTTCATAATATGTAAAGAAAAGCAGATTTATTTTTCTGAATCCCAAATTTGTCGAAGCCTTTCAAGAATCATGGGTTGCAACCCTCGGTGACACGGATTCTTTCGGGTTACATACAGAAGAAACACAAAATGTTAATCTTCACCCCCAAATTCATTAATTTTTTCCACTGTTAATGTCTCTTGTTAGTATCTGCTATTAGAAGTGGACATAAAAGGTATTATGAGCCATCGAGTTTGTGGAAACAAACACATAATAGGAAAAAGCACGCAAACAAGAATTGTACGTGAATTTCATTAATGACCTCTCATCATTACACTACTTTGTGCCATACCTAACAGCAGTAGAAGCAAAAAGAGGTTAAGGATGGCATAAAAGACATAGAAATTTCTCCATCCTGCACCAATTAATGAATCCAATTTTCTGACTATCCGCTCATCCCTACCATTCCCTCGTCTCCCCCAGCAAGTCGGGAAAGGGGCATATCCCTCGGCAAAATCCTTATTTTCGGCAAGGGGCACACACAAAAGAGGCGCCCGGACAAAAGAGAGCATAAAAGGGGTACGAAGAGGAAGAGCGGGTACATACATGTACACATTCATGCACATATATCCTATTATATTTACGTGAGCTTCGGGGGTTCTTTCTTTCGCTCTATGACTTTTTTCTTCCATTCGTAGTATCGATTCCGGGAGTTGGCCCAGGGTGCGGTGGAGAGGGCAGAGAAGCTGTTTGACGGCGACGAGGGCGGGGCGAGGGAGGGGGAGAGAACGTGTGGAGTGGAGGGGCGGAAGAGGGAGTGAACGAGGGAAATGGGGGTAGGGCGAGGTAGCACAAGGGGAGAGGAAGCAGTGACGAGGGGGAGGCGGGGGGAGGGGGACTTTCGGGGAAGGGAGGGCGTAATCATCGGCACGGGGGCCGAGGGAGATGCCGCCGGTGCCGAGAACGACCGATCCCCCGCCCGCTCGCTCCAACCCTCCCACGCAGCTCTCCGGGATCCTCCCCGCATTCCAGCCCGACGCTCCCGCACACACACACACCTACTCACGCACGCACGCAAGTCGAGCACAAACCCACACACGCACACGCGGCGGCCGTTGGGACTTCGGGAGCGCTCTCTAGCTAAACGCTTCGCGCGCGAACCCAACTTGGACCACAGGTGCATCCTCGGCTTGGCGAGGGCATCCAAGTTACGAACGGAGAGCGACTGCGGGGCTCGTATGCTAATGAGCGAGGACCAGTTTTAAAACGACGCCAAGGAAGGCTTTTATGTGCGAGAACTCTTCGACTGAATCAGCTGATCGGCAAAAAAATCATTTCAAGGAACGGATCTTATATATTTGCCTCTGAGAGAGGAACGTAGAAGGATTTACTGTTGAACAAAGAATGCCCATTGTCAGCAAGCGTGGTATTTGGGGCCGAACGATCGACGGTGGAATAGTAGACACATCAGCACAATGTGGCTAAGAGATAGCGAAAGCACAAAAATGATGCTTGAATACCAATACTTACAATTAGTCAGAGATAATACTTGGTGGAGTTTCAATACGCTATCGTCGATGTCAAGGCATACATCACAGGGAGCAAGATAAATACAAGAATTATATTACGTAGTTACGTACGGAACATATTGTTTCGCATCAGGCTAGGTGCTGAGTAACGAGTAATTTCCACAATCAAACACTACCCCAGCCAGTAAGCGACGTCGTCTAAACATGAAAAGCAGTAATACTACGTAATTTTTGGCAAAGTGCTCTTAAAAAATGATATAGAAAACATCCTAAAAATAACTTTAGGTCAATACACAATGAAAAAATGGCAAGGGATGTAGGTATGCGAAGCTTCGATCGTTTAAGCACACTACATGGTTAGAAAATCCTTTTTGTACGCGCAGGATAACCTTCTACCAAAAGCATATCATAGGAAAGACAGTTACACAGCTGCGGATTATCTTTCCATCATTCTAATCTTTTTATAACAGCGATTATTGGCGGGGTCAAGTTAAACGATAGTTCCAGTGTTTACGGAATTAAAAGGTGACCACGTCAAAGACGATCACTCTGTGTCTACAGGCAAAAATCGAGGATCAGGAATTAAAACTTTGAGCATTCCGATGAAGCAGAAAATATAACAAAAATGGAATTATTACTACACATTTTGTGGATTATATTATCGTAAGAGGATTACCAAATAAAAATAATTTTTGAGCAGATTGTAAGTCGAACACTCCCAATGTGTTATTTTGAGTTTTCATAAACCACGTCACATTTTTTCATGCAAGCATGAGATATTAGATAATATGCACGAACCGCGTTGATGCTAATCTATAAATTATCTTCGGTTCTTTCAGCACTGACTGCCTCTCGAGGTTTCGAACTAAAGAGAGAACTCAATCATGTCAAAATTTTGTTCGTATATCATACTTCCATGGTACGTGTCAGATAATTGAGAAAATGACTCCTCCAAAGCATCGCAATGTACGATCAAGGATTCACATCCACACGTTTTGTACTCGTTCTTTCAGGGTACCAATAAAACGTCCAACTGAAACAACCTTTCTCTATCTCTTTTGTTCTCAAATATCGCACAATAGTCGTCGGTTCCCAAAAGGACAACCCTAATTGCCCCGACGGATCGCAGCCTCTCTCACCTGTCCTCTTTGAAGACGATCTCGGTAAGTTTAATTTCAAAAGTCACGTGAGGAGACCAGACAGATTCGAATCTCAATGCGGATTCAACCGAAGCCCTTACCTAACCATTCCTGGTGAAATGGTGTCAATTAAACGGGAAGATTAAGGTGGTTCGCAAATAGTTGTCATGTATTGTATGTCAAACCATGTACAGTAAAAAATTCTAATTTCCTCAAATGTAATGTTTTATTATCAAACCACTGAAATGAGGCGATGGATACTGACATAGAGGAACTGCAAATTCAACTCACAACAGATTTTTCCCGAGATATGTTCTAAGAGAGAGAATCAGCTGATCGGTAAAAATAAAACCTTTCAAGGAACTGATCTTATACATTTGCCTCCGAGAGGGGAACGAGGAAGGATATACTGTTGAAGAAAGAGTACTCGCTGTCAGAAAGCGTGATATTTTGGGACGCACAATCGACGATAGTTTAGTTAGACACATCAAAACAATGGTGACTAAGCGATAACGATATACACAAAAATGGTGCTTCAATACCATTGGTGAAAATGGAATTAGAATCATTTAAATACAAAAACTGTGACAGATTTTACGACCTTAACATAATATACATATATTTCCCCCTGCCACACACCCTCGCGGAGGCTTGCAGGGTATCATGTACATGTAGATGTACAGGAAGGCGCCTCGAGAACAGTAGCCATGAAACAGAGGAGATAAATCTACATCTACATCTACATAATACCCTGCAAGCCACCACAAGGGTGTGTGGCAGGGGGTGATTGCTCACCAAACATGCACTACATATCATGCATAAAAAAGGAATAGTATTAATATAGTAGTCAGAACTACACTATTTAAAAAGATAGAAATTGCAAAGCAAACATGCAAAAACATTCTGTTAGTAGGGTTAGTTTTAAGTACTCATACCAACATGCAGCTACCAATGCTATTCATTGCTACTCTCCGATAGGACATATTTACCGTTATTCGTATCTCTTATTGTGCGAGGGAAAAAGGACATTTTGAATCGGTCAGTTCGGCAATCAATTTCTCTAACTTTATGATTATGGTCCAGTCTGCATAGTAAGTTGGGGTTCGTAAAATATTTTTAACATCATCACTGAAAATATTGCCTTGGAATTTGTGTAAGAGATTAAGTCTAAATTTCAACCTGCGATCTGACAATGATTCCCATTTCAATTCATTTAATAGACTGGTTACGCTAATATAATTATCGTATCGTCCCTTTACAAATCTAGCCGATCTTCGCTGCACACGTTCAAGTTCATTACGTAGACCGATTTCGTAGGGATCCCATACACTGGCAGCATATTCCAAATGAGGTCTAACAAGGGAAAAGTAGCTGATTTCTCGTACATGATCGTCACATTTACCCAATACTCTTTTAATGAAACCCAGTTTGCGATTCGCTTGACCCATTATTTCACGAATGTGTTTACCACAGGAAAGATCATTTGTCAGTCTTATTCCAAGATATTTAATGGATTCCACGTTTGTTAATTCATTATTACAAAATAATGCACGTGCATTATTAATAAATAAAGCACGCTACGGTTTATAATCTTTCTGCGGCGATTGCAAACTATCCCAAGGAAAAACCTACTCGCGTATCCCATACTAAGACTGAAAAACCACCCAAAACTACTATGGGTCCAGCTTCACCAAAAATCTGGTGAAGTAGACCCATAATGAATAGGAGTTTTTTATCACACGGGGGGGCGGCAAAACTACACCTCTCGCGGAGGCAAGCATAATGACGAGGCGACCCTCCGCTGACGGCGCACGCAACCAGGGAAGGAGACCACCAACGCCTGGCTGCCTCGCCTTCTTTCCACCACACAGCACCTTGATCCAGTTCCCACTGACGAATGGGGGAAGTTGAGGGGGTGGGGGAGGTGGGGAAGAAACTGTTCATCGTAAACACGTCCGCGCACACTTTTCCGAGGCGCACGCATGGAAACACACTCATGCTCTCCCTGAGCGCATCCCCTGCAAATGGTTATACATTCGGCCGAGCACTTGCGCTCGATTGAGCAGCTGCGAGAGGGCTGCGGAGGCCAATGGAAGAGGAGGGGTAGTTCCAACCCCCGAGAGAGCTCCGAGGGAGCACGTCGGGCGAGTCACGAAATGAGGAGCGATCGAAGTCTCCACGCGGGGAGATGCACGAACGGGTGAAGCGGGGAGATGCACGAACGGGTGAAGCGGGAGGCGTGCACGCAGGAAACTCTAGGGGTGAGGCAGTTTCGAATGCCAAAAGGGCACGAGAAATCTGAATTAAACTGTCATTTTCATTTTAGGGCAAATAACTTACTAGAATAACTGTACCGAATACACAAATAATTTGCTAATTATATGGTCACGATTTATTGCATTGGTGTATGAAGTTCAACGAAAAAAAACAAAATGGTAATTTCATAAAGGATCGGATGAGAATACGACTAGGTTAAAGAAAGAAAGGCCACCGTAATTACCCTCTGCACATCAAAATATTAACAAAACATATTGCGCGTGGAGTGCATCAGCCAATATTGCAATCAAGGCGCTTACCTTATAATTAATAAATGGCAGAGATTTAACCGCTTCCGAAGCGAATCGAAGATTAATAACTTACACTCTATAATTAAACCGGACAAGGATTTGTAAGTCATACGGGACTATATCTGCACAGAAAACATTTTCCTGCATTCTCATCACGTACGAGCAAGGAAAAAAGAGAAAAATTATGTAAATGTAGTACTGGAGTATAAAAACTGAACCAGCTGTATTCTAAGTGGAGTTATACGAAATAGGAACGCAGCATCTTTTCATTCGATAGCTTCTATCATTCTTAAACTAATTCCAAGACCTATAGTATATGAAACGTAGTAGAGATCAGGCTACTTCTGGGTCAACATATCACAGAGACGGAAATAGGTACAGAAAAAGGGTGGTTAGGCGTTACACTATACGAAGTTACACTGTATTTCCAAATTATCGAAGGTGTCTGATGCGATACACTTTATTTTATTCCAAAGATATTACTTAAAACACACTATTTCCTTTACGACTTCATGGTTTACAGCCTGTTCAATGAATAAAAACTAGATGGGCTTCAGTGGAAAATATGGATAAAATATTACCAATACCATCAACGGAGCCGTTAAATGAGCAGCTAAACACTTACGGAGTGCAAAAACTAATCAGGCGGCACCAATAACTGAGCTCATTACAAGCATACTGGCTCCTGTCAAAATGGAATCTTACGAGAAAATCGTTCATCAAACCCTGGGGCCAAACAAAATTTTGACTCGTTAAAGAATACGAGTTGCTGCGGTGACATGATTAAAAAATATCTCTACGCTACTTATTATGCTACACCTAATCACAAGTGACAGTCGTTTACCTCAAACTGGTTTTCCCAAGTGCAATACTATTATAATTCACTTGAAAATTCCCTATGGAGACACCTGAGACCCCACCACGACTTGAAATATGCATAGTATGAGGTGTCTCAGAGACTAAGATTTCATCCTTCATGACGCGACTCGGAGACTCAGGATAGACTTGGCTCGAGCTCTCGGGCTTTTGAAGGCCCAAAGGTTTTCATTCCAGCACCGGAGCATCAAAGTTAGGGCAGGATAGACGGATTCAAAAATACACGGCGGAGCTTTATTGCAAGGACGCGAGGGAATGGAATCAAGTAGGCACACGTAATTTATATTTCGTGCATTAAATGCACTCAAGAAACATGCCATTGCATAGGTATTTCAAATTGACTCAAAGAAACATATAGAGTAGAGGCTCATGTGAAATTAACTATACAGAATTTCAGATAAATACGGGGATATTGAAGTTTCTAGTTCACGTTATAAGACAGAAAAAAAGATGAAAACATGATATATCCCTTTCATTTTTAAAACGAAAACCACATACAAAGCAAGCACTTAAAATTTAACACCGATCCCTCAATGCACTCAGAGCTTAACGACGAAGGCCCATTCTGCGTCATAAAGATCACAAAGCTATTATCTTGATAAAGGTTACATCAATTATCCAATAATTTCAATCACAACGAGTCTATCACATACAAAAACTGTACTCATGACAACTAGAACCAATAGATCATCACGATTAATAAATAAGTCTCCGTTTCAAGCCTAGTCGGAGAGGATAACGCATTTCATCTACGCGCGTCAACATCCTGCAAGTGGTCAAGCCAAATAGTCGCCATTGTGCGGATGATTCGCAGGGGAATGAGTAGAATCTGAATTTTCCCCTCAATATTCCCCAACGTTGCTTAATTATTTTTTAATTATAATTAATTAATTTTTCCCTACAAATGAGATTCAAACGCAGTACTTAGTACTAGGATACTACAAAACAGGGCAAGAATTCCTTGGGATGAAATAAAGGGCCATGGAATTTTTATTCTGCGTATTGTAATGGCCCACTGTCCCGGGGGAATGAACGGCAGATGTCTCTCGCACTCAAAGAGAAGAGATATATAGGGCACTCTAGTGAGTTAATGAGTTTTACTTGCTGTGGCCGCAAGTAGGCACGTCTGCTATGATGCCACGGGAGAATTGTCGATGATGAGGTTGTCGGTTCACGGGGAGGGTTCAACTATTCGCCCATCAACCCGACTAAACGAAGAGAGTACTATGATCCCATTCGATATTTCGCTCACGTACACTTAACAGCGGCGGTTAAGGGAGCATGAAAGGAAAGAAAGAAGCTACGCTGCTTCCAGGCCTCGAAAGATTTTCCCTTGGTAAACAAGAGTCCAAGGTAGACGTCCTTGTTTCGCAACCGCTAGACCGCAGTGGAAGGAAAAAAAAGTTTTGCATCAAGCCCCACATGTCCTCGGCAAGCACACTTTCCTCCGATGATTCGTTCTTGCAAGACTTCCAAGAGAAGTGTTTGCAGCGTTTTCTAAATCCAAAGTATACAAGGTCATTCAGAATATTTTCGTCTGGATGCAGCTAAGGACTTTTTTTCCTGGCGATACGCCTAATTTCCCCAGGCTAAGAGGCGCTGTTATATGTTGACTTACTGAGATTTATTTAAAGATTTTATTCGTAGAGATCTAAATGCGACGTTCATATTGACAAAACTTTCTAGATATTAAAGGTACATTGCAAATTATTGGCACCACAGCCTTCCTTTCATTCTAAAAATCGAATGAGCGAATCATGAAATAATTTCTGAGTTCCTTACTAGTTTCCGACTTCCTAATTAAACTATTTAGCGCTTAATTCAGGATGGATATGAGAAAATTACTCTCGGAGAAAAGAGATTGGCTGTTGAAAACAATTTCAATTGCGTGTTCCAATAAAATAGCTTCATGAAAAGGAAAATGTTTTGGAGAATGGGTTTTTATTACAATACGTGATCAGTGAGAACATCGGAACTTGTACGTCATCTATAAAAATGCTAATTCTTAGTATTCAAGATTCTTATCACGCAAAATATTTCAGGCTAAATGGGAAAAAAATAGATACCAACCATTACACCAAACTTCGGATTGCTCTTTCAAGGAAATTAATTCATCCACTGTTAGTAAAGCTGCATCTGCAGGTAGTTAAACTTTGCTGTGGAAAACGCTGCCTAAAAAGAGTAGCCGACATTTAAAAATAACTTAAACCTAAGACAAATACAACTTCCATACCTTACAATGTGACCTTTGGCGCGGTACTGACTTCGCCCGGCCAGTGCTCAAATTCACTACATAGTTTGATGAAGTGATTCTATACGCAATTTTTAAATGAATAATCGATTACGCAACATTTACCTCTTACCAAGGCACCGCGCTGGGTGTGGGGATGGGTGGAGAAAGTAAAGTGGATCGAAAGGAGAACGTACGATGAAGTGCTAGAATTGGTAGGAGACGAAAGAAATTTGATTGAGGAAATAAGGAGAAAAGTTAGGATGGAGAAGGTAATAAAGGGGGATGATGTTTCAATGACGTCATTGAGCGAAGAATGTTAGGTAAGTGGGGAAGAGAGAGCAGAATAACGGGTAGTTTAGATAGAATGATGAGAGGTAGGAGATATGAGGGGCTGGAGAGGAACATCGTGTGAAATGTAGGGACATGGGAAGAATTAAATGTCCATTTAGACCTACGTTCACCGGGAGAAAACTAATAATAATAATCCTTCTCCATGTATTCGTCCTTCCGCGGCTCATTATCCATCTAGGGGACCTTTTATTCGTCTCTTCCCGAATCGTTCCACGCCTCGCAATTAACAGTGGCGCGCACAGCAGGCGATCCCACCCGCAGGCATATTTTAACTTCGATGGATGGCCGTCCGACAAAAGCCACCGAAACATCCCGTCCGACAGGTGCGGGAGCTCATCCACCCACGCGGACAGATATGCATAACTTAACCGCTCGAAATGGTGCACTGAACTGGAATACATCTATCGCGAGGCGGCCAAATGATTTCCGGCATCTCTGACGGACAGTATCGAGTGTTCGACGACCGGAATCCGCACAGGTGGAGTAGCGGGCGGGCTGTCAAAGCAGCAGCGGCGGCACGGAAGGAGAGGAGGTTTGAGGACGACGGGACCGAGGGAGTGTGAGGCTGACAGAGTGCTGAGGGGGTTGGGAGAGGGGAGAGCTGGTGGAGAGGGAGCGAATGAGGGAGAGGGGGGGCAGAAGCCGCCAGATGCTCAGCCGCCATTCGGATGCAAGAGCGAATGGAGTCCGCGATCGCCCACCCCACGCTTTGGACTATGACGTCAGCATCAAGGTATGAGAGATCATTTCGTCACTGGATAAGGTGTCCCGAAGGAAACGATTACCGCGTAACGGGTAGATGACTATGCCCGTCTTCTGTTTACTTCTGTTGGCAAAATGAGTTATAATTCCGCCAGATGCTTCCTGGATGCTCCCATTACAGCTGAGCTTCCGAGGAAGATTTTTTAAGGGGATCGCTGGAGATGGAATGACAGCGTCTTCAAGCAGATGAGCTCAAACAGCTGACTTTCAGTAACGGACCAGCAAACCCTAAACCCAGCTAGTACTTTTAAATGTACAGATAGAGATTTGTAGTTTCAAATTTATTATCACTATTCATTTACAATCATATCATAATTCTGAGTGGTATGATGGAACTTGCGTCTTGATCAGAAGACTGCACTAGTAAAAATTAAGCACCTTGAAATTTACGACGGTGGCATCTTTGATAGCATAATGCGGACCTCACTGCACAATACATGATGAAAAATTCATTCGTTATTTATTAGAACAAAATTACAACGGCTAACGACGACTGAATGCCGAAAATGAAAGTTTGTATTGAACAAGTTATGTAAATAAATACTGTTTTCTTCCTTAGAATGAGTTAAAGCCGTCAGCCAATGAAAAATATTCGGCGTTACGGTCCAAAAACTAAGAGAGTTGTCATTAATATTTAGTAACCTTTCCTGGTAATTTTTTATAGCTTACTTTCGCATGCTAAACTGCAAGAATTCAACTATTTTACAGTAGTTACGACGACGTATTTCAGAGAACATGCGAGAGCTCAAGCGAGCGAAAATGAATCGATGACATACAGGCTTCAATTCATGAGGTTTAACTTTCCGGAAATGAGAATACGACTAGCTTAATAGTCTCCAGGTTTGTATGTGAGTGGTCTGTGTTTTGTAAGAAATGGGTATCCCCCTTCTTATTTGTACAAAACCCATGACCATCACGCTTTCAATACTGACATTAACAATAAAAACACCCTACAAGAACTGATAGTAACACATACGTCATGGAAAAGACAAAAATGTGAAGAAAATACGAGAGATTATCTTGTAACTATATTCGTACAATAACTTAATTGACATCGTCACTTTCGACCTTCGGCTGGAATGGAAGAAAACTCACAATGACAATGAAAAACACCAGCCATATTCCTGCGATTCTCTCCAGGATTACTAACGCAATAAAGTAAAAGAAATAAAAAGAAGTGTAACATTTAGCATAGTTTGATGAACACCAAACTACGACTAAGAAAAACGAGAGTGCCAATCGATCACGGCAGATTGAGATCTTACACCACACTGATTGGCTTTTATGACTGGCGTCGGGTTGAAAATAACTCAACTATTTACAAAGATTGTGATTGTCGCTTCAATAACGAAACTAAAGTCAAAACGAAAAGATCTGTGATCGCCCACATCGTAGTCAAATCCAAGCCTATACGTGCATGGTCAGTGAACAACCATAGGGAACAAGATACCATCGGGTAGGAAGGAAGTGAGTTTATATTGAAGAACTAAGTATCGAGCTCAGCAAATATGAGAAAAGGAGTACCGGCTGCTACCGAGGCAACTTGAAGGCCTATAAAGAAATCGGAATAGCGTGATTCACTAAAGAGAACATCACGCAGGAAAGAGAATAATTGACTTGAAGATGGATATGGGAGAGTTTTAAAAAGGGTTCGGCATTTTGTGGGCCATTAATTAATAGTCAAGGTCTCATAAAACAAATTTTGCAATTCAATTGTGTTGAAAAGAATTACGATCTCTAAAATGTATATAGATACTACTTTTCTTTTCGTTATGGACATATTCTATCCCCGTTGATACACCATTTCAAGGACATTATGCCAGTCGGAGAAGCAACGTCGATACTAAGCCAGAGGCCGTGAGAACGAATACGGTCTCGGGCACGTAAGTGGTACCCAGGAATCCAGCCACGTGATTAGGATAAGGTAAGATGCTGTGATATGAAATCGGGGTATGTAAACCCTAGAAAATATATTCCATTACTAGAATATAATGAGGATTTAGGACCTGAAACAATGTTGGGTACTTTTGACAAATATGAGGATTTAGGATCTGAAACAATGTTGATACCTTCGACATTGGTCCTAGAAGCATTGATATATTTCCGAGTTACCTTGCCTGACACAAGAAAACAAGTCTTTCAAAACTTTGACAGGGGTCTCCTTTTCATGAGTTTTCTTTTAACCCACAGAATTGTTGAGTTTTTTCATCGCCATTTAACTTGTTTAAGCCAAGAAGATTATCAAGCCAATACAGTACAGCAGCTAAACATTTCGTAAATTAACGCTAAAGACACCCAATTTCACCTTATATTCATCCCTCATCGTTCTAATATTTATGACTCACATACACATAAGATGCCACATAGACATATACTCATAATATCAACAGGTATTTCAAAAGATGAAAGAAAATAGACATAACAAATAGCATCGTTGATCAACATATGAAATAATGCGAAAAAAGGAAATTTACGTAAAAGTAGTTTTACATTAAAAGCAGCGCAAACATCTGAGTAATATGGGGAATATATGATTCCAAAGGTCAAGGTTCAATCGGCGTAGAGTTGGATGAAAGGGAAAAATATACACGAAAAACTACCAATTGACGCTGCAATAACATTAATAACCACACTAAACGATAATGTTGACCTTCTTACGGTCTTTGACAGGTAACTTCACGTTGAACACTTCTGGGCAAAACCAATGAGGTTCGCGATATGCCCTAATCCACCACCAGCTTATTTTTCACAATCCACACAGCAACGAAAAAACTCTTAAAAAATAAAGACCTCGGCTCCAGAAAGTGTAGAGGAAATGGGGAAAAGGTGAAAGAAAAACTTACGGAGGAAATTTCCAGCCAATTCTCCACAATCTTCAGCGAAAATGTGGTAAGTTGCAATACAATATAATGCAACGACGCTACAAAATCAAAGAATTCCGCTACCAAACAAACGCGTTGCCATGGCATCGCGAGGTCGCGCTTGTGTGTGAGGGGACAGGGGCGGGGACGGAAGGAGTGAAGCATTAGTACCTCATGACCTTGAACGACCAATCAGGGAGCTCGCGGGGAAGCGTCGCCTGTGACAGAAGGCACGCTGAGACACAAAACTCCACCCGGTTTCAAAGAGGACCCTCACCATCGGACTGCCTCGTGTGAAGTGGACCTCTCACGAAACTTCGCACGCCTCCCTCAGCAATGCACAATATCTTCCGCACACTTCGATCGATAGATATCCTCCCCTTGGGTTCCATTAATTTCGCCGCCAGTGTATCGCATTACCGGCTAAGGAAAACTACATACCTTTCCATCATAATCCTATACAGAATCGTTAAGTTGAGAAATAAGGGCTAGCAAATCGATAAGAACATTAAACACGAGTCGATTGTATCATTTCAGTTAGAATTTAAATATTCTTCCAGAGCATCCTCAATTTGTTCATCACACATTTATCACATTACACGACACTCAATATAAGCATATTATTGTATTTGAGTATCAGTAAAATCAGTGAAAGAGCACGTATTTATATGTAGGGGTTCCTTTACATTGGATGCTTAATATAATTGATTCTACATCAAATGAAGTGCATTAATTGACACGTTACCATGGTTTTCCCAAGTTATCAAAAATAGATTTCAGTCAAAACTTACTTTGAAGCTCTACATAGCACAATTTCAATGAAAATTCAAGAAATGTTCATGAAAATTACTATGTTTATTTCGACAATTACGTTACGTGCCTACAGCTAAAAATATGAAATAATTTCCCCAGTCCACTTTTCGACAACACATGTCCGAATTTATTTTCGAAAGATAATGTTGAATTTTAATGATAAACAGGGCTACTGGCAATTAATAGACGAAGGTGACTATACTTTTTTGATACTTTTGATTATCCTTTGGATAATACACGTATTAATTGAAAGAAAACATCACAAAGAAATCAGCATTAGTCAACTGCACTGCAGTGGCAGTCGAAAGCTTCAAATTTTTAAACGTTAGTGACCCGCTCTCTACGTTTCTGTGTATTTCGTGTACTCTTTTCATGGGTGTGTACATAAATAATGCTACCCAGTCACTTAAATAAAAATGAATGGCGCAATAACAATTCGTTACGTTCCATTACGTCCCATTACTTGAATCTTTAGTTTTAGACTATCTAAAGAGTCAGTTTCAGAGGAATAATGTGAAATAGGCAAAGAGAGAGGGTAAACATGCGTATAACTATGAAATAACATCATGGTTATGCTCATTCTGAACTTGGATGACTATTACAGAGAGGGCTATATCACTGAAGGACGACCGAGGGATGTCGAGAAGGGAGATCGAGGAAGAGGAAGGGAAAATCCCGATGCTGCCGACTGGTCCTTCTACTCGGAGAAAAAAATCACGAGGCCGCGCAGGAGGTTAGCGCCCTCTGACGAACGCCCCAGTCAGCTTGCGAAGGCCTTCACGGTCAAGGAGGAAGGATAACACAACACTTCATCGACTAAATTTTTATTTTGCGAATCGTATTCCTTAAGAGGCCAAGTTAACGCGGACAGCACTAATCTTTCAATACAACTAATACGACATTGATCCTCAAGAGTCCAAATACGACCACCCGCGAAAATATATCTCTTAAATTAACGAACGAATGAGTTATTTTAAGGATTCTGCAGGAAACCGTTCAAAAATAACCAAATAGGAATTTAGAGTTAGACGAACAGGACTTTTGAGATATGACAAATGCACAGCAACTGAAAAATACTTCCATCGTCATCAATAACATTTCCAACACGAGAGCCATAGCCACAGGTGAATAATGTTAACATTAAAATAAAATGAGTATAAAATTCTTTTTGAGTCGCAGTGCACAAATAGATACATATTAAGAATAAATATAGATCTTAAAATCTGGCAAAAAATATTCGTTAACACTTTCATACATCGGATGACATGATTACTCGAACACGAGTTACGGATTCACCCACGGATAATACCGATGGTGTCATTATCGGGCAATTTCCATTCTCATAAGTTACAGAGCAATGGCATCAAGAGAATCGTAATGCCCTGTTCTTCAACAAGTGACTGGGGTTGTTGGTGGCGGGGTAAAAATTAACTAAAAATCCAAAACAATACCGATAGCAAGAGCAGTTAAGAGCAGAATGACTGCAATACGATAAGTTTTAGTTGGACAGACGGAAAAAATCATAATGATAAAATAATGCCAATGCAGTCATAACATGGTCGCGCAATCAATTCTAAGATAAACGATATAAATGGCATATTGATTGAGCCAAATGAATAGAAATAAAAAGATGAAGTGGATTACACATTACCCTGCATACCGTTGACACGGTATCAGGTCATCAGCCGTAAGAAGGAATGAAAAAAGGGCAGAGACGATGATTTTCTTCCCTCTTAAAAATACATTGCTCATTTACTTTTCGAAACTTACTCAGTCAAGAAATTTCGCACTGTCGAAAGGATTATTTCATTGCCGATAAGTGGGCTCTATTAATTTAACTCAAGTACTTACTATGTTTTCAAAAGCTACCCTTCTATATATATTTTTACCACACGATGTCACAGACAAATATGAATGAAATACATTTCTTCTTCAATGAGTTCTAAGGGCCAAAATATTACTCGACATGGTGTAAAATCGCAGAGGATAAATGATTCCTGATGCCACCCTAAAAGCAACTTATATAACCAAATGAATCCATGCACGCATTTATGAGGAGAAAGAAGGCAAAATCTTCCGAGAACTGAGGAATATTAAAGCTGATGTGCTCCAGAAAGTTGCCAATGAATTTGAGGAAAATGTTCTCAGGTGGATGCTAAAAGATTTGAGAGGGCAAGTGAAAATAAAATAAAAGGTATTTTATCCTTAAGCAACGAAATTCATTAGCTGAAGCAATGACTAGATAGTATCTCCCAGCAAAAGCAATCACCAATGAGAGAGGAAATTTGGCGACTGAGAAGGTCCTTGACAACGTTCACGATGGGGCTGGCTTGAGGAGGAGGAAATCGCATCGGAATCAGACATCAAAAATCATACGATGGTGCGCAAAACATGATCTCAGTCCCATTTGGACGAGAGAATTGGATCAAAATCAGGATTCCACTGATTTTGGAGTCCAAAATCAGTGGAAACCATATTCATCAATTTTCCAGGCGCAACACACTGTGACAACAATATAGTAGTTTAAATTTTCCAAAATACTGCCACGAATGACTAATATCATTTGCATATGCTTATCTTTTATATTTCAATGTGCTTGAGCTGTGGGATCAGAACAGAATCATAATCATTTTCATCAAAATTCCAAGAAACTAGGATTATTTATAATAATAGAGATAAAAAACGGTGACACAAATTTTGAAATGGCCTAGTTTTGCACTATATCATATAATATAGCCTTCAATACTTTTCCAGCGGGCAGATATTTCACCCCATAATGATTTCTCAAATTCAGGGAGCAGCAATTAAGTTAGAAGTCAGCCTGGTAACCAAAATATCAAGGGTTTAAGACTGAAAATATTGCACGGCTGTCGTATATGCCCCTGGGATAAGATTCTGTAGGATAACATGATATAAACTCAGCAGAATACCAAATACACCAATTATACAATTAACCTATTCTACATATCAAATATATGATTAAAGGTAAAGAAAGCTAAAGGACTAAAGTTGAAGCACACCAACTCTTAACCGCTAGTAGAACTAATGATGAACCCACAGTAATTGGGCAATTAGATATGAAATGTCCCTCTTTGTTCATCGGCCTCACACCTTATTATATTTAATATACTGATGTTGACATGATTATTCTATCAATTTCTACGCTTCCTAGTGAAGTATTCTCGGGTTCTCTACCGGTTTAGGGATTCGGCGACTGTCGACGATTTAACGACTGACACTGCCATCATCTTCAGAATATTAAAAATATAGATTACAGGAGTGTCCACCGTCGAAATGTCGAGAGTAGCCGAATATCTGATCCGGTGGAGAACCCGAGAAGACTTCACCACCGTTATTCGCCGGGATAACACCTGGTATTTCAATACCTAAGCTCGTCGATCAAAAGTCATCTTTTATTTACAATAAAGCCGATATCTAAGATCTAACAATCATGCACACTATGTAAAACCTTCCAAACTTACAGAGTGCATTAACTGCAGCTTATTGACAGCTACAATTGGCACTGCACATTACACGATTTCTAAACCTGGCAAGGTGCACAATTCCTAATGGAACAAATTTCGGAATTTGGCGAAAACTGCGGAGACTTTAAAAACTCACATGCCTGCATTCAGTCATTCAACGTCATGAAAATATCCTTGCCTTGCATCACGCATGAACTTTTCGCAAGAACATAGCAAGCAATGGGCATTTTCCGGCATATGCAGGAGCTTTATTGTGTCATGGCATGTTTTGGTTATTTCGTTATATATTTATATATAACGAAATAACAATTTATATATTTCGTTATTCTACATAATTGTATGGCAACATAGAAGAGAACAAATTGAATGCAGTGATAGTACAGGGACACACATTCGAAAACTCAGGTAGGATAGCAGATTGAGGTATAAACCGCTTTATATGCAGCTGAAAGTTTAACGGTTTCAGTTACAATTTTCCGCAGATAACTATCAAGGATATTACGATTTAATATCCCCTGAAACACCTAAACCAGGGAACATTTAATGGAATATTTTCTTTTTCAAACGAACAGACATTTCACTCTTAAATGGAAACTCTGACTGACATTTTTAGGGCACACGTGACACTAAGCTGAATGATAAACGTCAAGCGCAGCAGAGTATTTTTGAGGACAAAAGCCAGGAATGATGTTCAACCCCATTGCATCTTCATACCGCTTCAGAGAACAAACGTCCGTCGGCGCCGCGAGTAATGCACGGCACAAAGCCTTCGCATACACATCAATCTTTTCCTCGGGTGCCAAACATTTTGGCGCACGTGAGCCAGGGACGGGTAAATTTAGCTGCACCAGATACATTTTCGCCCGCGCAATCGAGGGAACTGGCACGGGCGCCACGTGAATGCTGCGACGGAACACAAATCGATCGCCAGCCGCAGAATCAAACTGCCAAATAATTCCCCCGCTCACCGACCTCAGGTGAGGTGCTGTCCGGACGCTACGTCACCCTCAGCGGAAGAGAAGAATACAAAAGAGAGCGGTAAGAAAAGGCAAAAAAGGGCGCAGAAAGGCCTCACAAAGCTGTTTCTTGTGATAATGATAATAATATCTGATAAAAATATCTGGCCAAAATATCTGATAAAAACATCCACGATTTCTCCAGTTTGACGTTACAATTTCCTTTGTTTATCATGAGTTATAGTTTCGTCGGCAAAAGAAACCAGAAAAAAGGGTCAATACCCACCTCAATCCCTAGTTTATAGTATATACTGCCCACCATTCCTGTACCCAAACAACCAAGGATTAATTGGAATGGATATTCATTTTGTTCTATAATAATACTATTAGCTACAGTATAACAAGGCACAAAACGTTTACACGTGGAAAATGTACTCTCGGGAAACCCATACAAACTTACTCTGTGAAAAGGTAATATTTTTTCAAATAAAATAAACATCATTGGGGTCAAACAACAACGCTTGAGCCTCCCAAATGACACACAGCCGAGGACACCTCAGAGGCAGAAAGGTTTTGATCTCCGAACGAGGGAGATGCTCGGAAATCCAACGAATCCAGGTCAAGTCGGGACAGGTGGCAATCCTGCCACTGGGTGGCCTCGAGGCGGGAAAGGTGAAGACACTCTTGGGCCGCCGTCTCAAGTAATGCCCCGCTCCGCGAGATTACGAGTCCGGATGCACCGCGAAGGAGCGGGGCGAGTGTGGGGGGGGATCTCCGGAAGTTCGCGCGGGCGGGCGGAGCATGACCGCGGCCGGCCGGGCTGCACCTCATTAGGAGCGCCGCCCGTAATGAGGAGCACTCCATCTATCACCGCGCGATTGGCCCCCGGGGCTTCCGGAGGCACTCATAAATGCGACGGCTTCCATGCCCCGCGAGGAGGGCCCGGGAAAACCAGGCCGACGCCGGCGAGCGACAGCGAAAGCGGGGAAATCCAACAAAGTGATCGGGGACTGTTACTACGAACTAGTATAGTAGTCTACCGGTGAAGGTGGGTTTAGGCGAGATCTCTTCAAAATATTTCTGCGAACCAGCATTCGAGTATTTTTCCATAATGCTCTTATTCAGCTCTGCATACTACCAACCTTACATTCATTTGTCTGACCATCCATTTGTCTGATTTGTCCTAACGTCAAAAGACAAAAAGAGAAGACAAAAGAACGATGTTACTTTTCACTAGTTAGGCCCCACCTTGAGTATGCAGCCAGTGTATGGGATCCTAATGAATTAGGTTTGATCAGAGAGCTAGACAGTGTGCAGCGTAGAGCAGCTAGGTTCGTTAAAAGGTGTTACGATAGGTTGAGTAGCGTTTCAGAATTAATAAAAGAATTAAGGTGGGAATCATTATCAGAGCGTAGGTTAAAGTACAGATTAAATCTATTAGAGAAATTTCGATCGGATAGCTTTACTGAAGATGTTAGGCACATATTTAAAAAAACCAGCGTATTATGCTAGATTCGACCAGATAAGTAAGATTAGAGAGATAGATTGTCGTACCGATAGATTCAAAACGGCACTTTTCCCCCGTACTATAAGAGAACAGAATAGGCAGCATAGCAAAGGGATAGGTAGGGTAAATATTCTCGAGTACTATGTAATGCATGATGCATGTATTAACCCCTCAAATACTATAGATACTAACAATCTAGTTGCATGAGACACTATAGTTGCTTGTTTGCATGTTAGCAGTGCATGCTTGGTGATCTTCACCCCCTGCCACACAACCTCGCGGTGGCTTGCAGAGTATCGTGTAGATGTAGATGAATGTCTGTCTTAACTCTTTAAATAAAAAATTTTCTCAGCCAATGAATCTTATAGCAAAGGCTATGAAGGATAAAACTATTCATATGTACATTACCAAAGCCAACTCAGTGACAAACAGCAGCAAACAATTCAAATTTTCACCAGTGAGCCAGATGCAAGTCTTTGCCTCGTTTAAAAGAATCAAGTCTAAGGCCAAGGGCTCTGATGGAATCCAAATAGATTTCATAAAAAAATTACTCCCTCTCCTCTTGCTACATATCACCAATATTTTCAACTCATCAATTTCTCAAGAAAAAATTCCCAGTCAGTGGAAAGGTGCTTTGATCAAACCAATCCCTAAAAAGACAAGTCCTTCTCAAGAAAAAGAATTTCATCCTATTTCATTTATGCCAGTTCTATCAAAAGCATTCGAAAAACTAGCTTATGAAAAAATTACAGATTTTATAAAAGTCAATAATTGTCTCGATCCATTTCAATCCGGTTTACGACATGGACACAGCACTACCTCAGCTCTTGTAAAAATTACTGATGACTTTAGAAGATCGATGGACAAGAAACAGCTATCAGTGCTTGTACTTCTTGATTTCAGCAAAGCCTTTGATTCAATAGACAGAGATATCCTTGGAGCAAAAATAAGGGGTATGGGCTTTTCTTCCTCTGCAGTGAATTGGATTATATCATACCTATCCCACCGGAAACAGTTATCTCAAACGACTCTTGCTCCTTGTGGGCCGATGTTTCTCGAGGGGTACCAATAGGCTCTATCCTCCGACCTCTTTTATTCTCTCTTTATATTAATAACTGTATATAATCGCTCAGAAACTGCAAACACCATCTTTAGCTGACGATTTTCAAATATATTTAAAACTCAACTGTTTACAACTTACGTAATAATTTGGAAAAAATCAATAATGATCTTGCAGAAATTAATAATTGGAGCAAAGTCAACTTCTTAACAATTAATCCTGACAAATTACAAGCCATCATAATTGGATATCCGAGAATTCTTGCATCAATTAAAAAATACGAGCTTCCGCCCTTACGAATAAATGATGATCCAATTACTAATTGCGAGGCAGTTAGAAATTTGGGGATATTGGTAGATGAAAACCTATCAAGGTCGTACAATGTAAATAATATCTGTAAAACCGTCAATAAATCAGTTTCCCCTTCTCAGTTTGAAACATGTGATCCCCACATCTCTTAAGGCACAGCTGGTCTCCGCGTTAATTTTACCACATTTTGACTACGCCGATACAGTTTTTCAAGACCTATCACAAGAACTGTCACTAGAACTTCAACGCTCTCTGAATGCAGTAGTAAAACACCTCTATACTTCTCTGAAGAATTCAAGAAGCTGAAAATTGTCCATGAATCTAATACACGAGGAAATCATAAGCTTGTAATACCTCTTCACCGGACTACTATCTTCAATAAATCATTCTGTGTCACCACATGTCGTGAATGGAATAACTCCTCTTATCCTTAATATAATCTCCATCACTTCCATCTTTTAAAAGGGCGCTACATAAAACACTTCTCAAAGTTCAACGGATGGGCATATGAGCATCACACGTCACGGGCACTCACTCAATGTATATGATAGATTGGAACACGGATGGCAAGATAAACGGCGCACATTTAACACCATGTCGTTGCATCACATCATGTTTGTTTTTGTTTAGTAATTTTTCTTTAATTTCTTTAAATTTGTTCTCTTCACTTTTGTAATTTTTCTTTTCTTTAATTTAATGATTTATCTACGACTTTTTCTTTGCGCAAACTATTATATTTAAGTTGTTTTTTAAACACTAGCTACACTATCAGTAGGATTTCGCAGGTTTTTCACACCCCCCTTCTTGTATGGGTGTTTTCCTGCAGAGGGTTTTTGTGTAAAGGATGTAAGCATAATAATCCTCGTGTTTTTCCCACATTGTAAATTCTTTCACACACCATTTGTTGTTTAATATTGAGATATTGTATAAAAATATATTTCTTTTTTTAATTTATCGTTCTTTAATTCCTTGAAGTATATTCTTTAATGTTTTTCTAACCTCAGATTGTTTAAGTATTTATCTTGATGAGATGTTATATGGCAGAAGGGAAAGCTTTTACTCAAACTCGCCCCAATAAAGACGTTTTATTATCATTATTATTATTTCATCCTAACTGCCCATTCCTCTCCTGTCTCAACACCGCACAACTAGCATTCTGCGACCATCATGCCCTTAACAACAACATAATACCTTATTAAGGGTTCCATACAATCCGTCTGCCTCCCAAATCTGAAATAAATTTCCTCGCCTGCTCTCCATTTTCTCACTAATACGTCATTTTTCTTCCTTTCCACCCAGTTAACCTTCCCCATCCGTCTACACATCCACATCTCAAAGCAGACAATCCTTGTCCATTCACTTTCTTTAAAATGAATGTTTCGGCGCCTTAAAATGGCACCACCCACACTAAGACTCTTCACCAGTCTTATCTTAACGTCCCCAATCAACCAGCCTGTCATCAACTCTTATCTTACGAGTAAACGCCTCCTTCGCAAAGGCAATCCTCCTTCTAGCTTCGCACGTGCTACGCTCATTTCACTCCAACACACTACCCAAGAAGCTAAATTACTCCATATAGTCTAGTTTATGATCACTTTTATATTTATTCTAATTTTTCATTACATTCGTTTTCGTATATTTTATCTGAATTCCATTTGCTTAGTACTGTTATTACGGGAACATATGCTGGAAGTGAGGAACGAATGTTATTCATTCGCGACACCAGATTGCAACTTGTGATTTGGGAAACACTAATCTCCTTATTTTATTTTGTTTGAAAAATTAAGTACGATTAAAGTAAACTTAACCGATGCAAAATCCCATAGAGAATGCAAAAATTGTTTGCCGATTCAAACTTTGAGAGTATCGTCTGCTAAAAAAATTAAAATCTTATAGGTAAATAAACAAAGCATCAATAGGATTTAATTGAACCAATTTGATAAGAAATATCAGTTACTAATTAGTGTATGCCATGGCAGGCCACAAAGGTAACGGTGAATAATATAAATAGCTAATGTACGATCAGATTAGGGGGATGTTACCCTTCATTGACAAATAAGTACACTTTGATCGGTCACACGCGTGCAAAGAGCATCCGCGAGAGAATGTCTAGATGGCTTCCGTCTTTACCTCCGGCAGCCTGATAATAGGACACTGACTACTAGCTGCTACAGGGGCTAATACGAATCGGCTCATTTCGTTCCACTGCGGGAAATGCGAGGAAGACACTCCATATAGTTTACCCATACCCGTTCCTAGGTAGTAGAGTACACGCAAAGCACTATTTGGCAGTATTAGAGCGCATCACTGCTCGTACCGACTAACCATTTCCACCAACAGGGGTATAAGCAGGTGGCTACTTTATACTTTCAGCACCTAAGCCATGGCAATACTGGCAGGTTTAAAAAAGCAACCTTTACCCGCTCCTTTAATGTATAAACCACTGTATACTTTCTGTTGCCAAAGCTCAAATCCATACAACGTTAGGGCCAAATAAAAACTTTTATTGACAGCTAAAATAATACCAGACTGTCAAATTTCGCAGATGATTAGTTTTTAGAAGCATTATTTAGGAGTTAAGCAAATATAAGAGGTTTTTAAATTCCACGACAATTTTCTTAATCCATTAAATAATTCTTCTTTCTCTCAGATCATTGGGGCTTATTACAAAGCACAGCAGAACATGTGCATGGACCAATGAATTCACCAAGGATTAGGAAAAACAATTCAAAAATTGTTTACGGAACAAGATACATGGATAATCCGTAGAAGTGTACGAGTACCCACGGAAACAAATGCTGCATGGTCTAGATACTCGTATTTCTCTATATGGGAAAGCTAGGATATTCCTCAGATTTTTCACAAGGCCATGGGCGCCATTAAGTAACTAAAAGTACATACGGTGCACAAGTATACAAGCTAAAATATTCATCGTACGGAAAAGAGGAAAATCTACCAAAAATGAATGCGTTCACTATTACTAATGATTTCAACGGAATTGCAGTACATGCAATTACCGATGGCAGTTTGATAGAGGGAGACTGACCACTAGCGCTACAGTTGTATGCAGTATGTACATAGGTTGCAGAGATACAGTGGGATAATCAATGATGAGAAATCGAGTTTGATACAAGTTATCTCCTTAGAGCGAACAGACTAATACACAATGGAGAGTCAAAATATACCAGAACTTCTTCAATACGATTGTGACTGCAGACAAATGTGGTTTGCATCCAACAGACTTGCCTTAAATACCGAAAAAACGCAGACAGCAATCTTTTCCCTCAGCAGATCATTGAATGAAGATGGCAATATAAAGCTTCGAGACTCTGTACCAGACAGTAAGTTACAGTGGGAATCACATGTATCCCTTGCCTTTGAGAAATTATCTAAGGTGATTTTCATGCTGTGTAAATTACAACTTATACCCCGAGACTATTTGAGAAAAAATTATTTTTATTATTTCACTGACATCTAAATTATAGAATTGAACTTTGAGGGCATGCTCCAGTGAACAAGTACATTTTATATTGCAAAAAAGAGCTGCGAGAATCATTTCAAACTCACCCCCTCTCGAGCATTGTAGGCCAATTTTTAAGCAACTGGGTATTATGACCCTTTATACTATGTATACCTATAAATTTTTGTGTTATGTTAAAGAAAATATTGACTTGTACAAGACAGTAGCCAGTGCCCTTCAGCATGATAATTGGAGGAAAGAATAACTTGTTATGCCACAGTGTAGGCTAATTAAAACAAAATAACACTTTAATGTATTAAAGCTAATGTTTTTCAATGCTTTGCCCCAAGATGCCAGAAATGTCACTACATAGAGATTTAAGAGTGTCATTCACGGTTGGCTTATAACAAAAGTTTTTTATTCTATTGATGATATCTCTTGGGTAAAAAACCTTAGTACTGTATTCTAAAAACATCATTTATTGTTTTGTGTTACCTTGACAAGGATTATTGAAAATCTATTTTTCGCAATGGCTAATAAAATTATTAATACTATGTGCTTAAGAGGCAAGTACGGACGAAAAAATGTACTTCAAAGGTACTCCCATTCCATTGAAACCATGTCATGCATTGAATGTAAAAGCTGCAAGTCTTGATACATACACGACCTAACATTAAAACAAACTTGATTAGGCAGGAGATTGGTGGGAGGAGGTGTGATCCTCATTACACACAGTAAAGAGGAAAAAATAGAGATTCTCCATCGATCTTTTCCAAAGGAAAAGCAATGATAAATAATGATTGGAATTAATCAAGCGGTTTAGAGGAGTGAACATTACGGGTTCACCACCATTGGTGACTAGTTTTACAGAAATTTGCGAAATTCAAAGAGGCGCTCTTTGTGTTGTGATCGTGTTGTGTTCATTCGTTTATATATATTTATATATATTTCTCTGTGTGTGGATGTTAAACTCGAGCGTAAACGTAAACATCGTGACTCTCGATATCTCTGCCGCCGAAGCCTCATTTCTTCCTAAGAATAACCAATCTCATGCCCCATTTACCCACATATCCTTGGAGGGGCAAATGACCTCACGAACGTTGAACTTCTATCACAATAACTGTTACCACTAACCATACACAGTTAGGGAGATAATTCTGCTTTCCCCATATATGGCATGAGGTGAAAGGCCTATTTTAAGAAAAAGATCGAATACGAGATTTCTACAGAAAAACGCCAGCGCTTCCACGTTCCCTGAATGCCTCTCGGACTACTCTCTCGCCTCCTCCTGGGAACTCTTAACGTGGGGAAAGTCACGGATTTTCGGCAAAATATTTTATGGCATAAAAAAACTCATACCGCCAGTTTGAAATTTTCCCCCTTGATAAAGTAAATATTCAGCGATAAGAAATTATGCCAGTTAACAAATATAATTCTCTTGCAACAGGATACTGTTATACCTGAGACCACCAGGAGGTATGTTGGGAAAAAATACTTTCAACTGGAATCAACATATGAGATATACCAAGAGACAGAGAGACAAGGATACCATAGCGCCAACTGCAAAAGTTCAAAACAATTCCTGCGTCGGTTGGGCACATCCCAGCAGAGGAGGGACCGCTGGGAGGGGGACCGTAGCCGAGAGAGAGGGAAAAAAATAGTTGGGGCAGTGCATGGACGGAGCGGGTTAACCGTACCAGCGCGAGAAGAACGCGCGCACACTAACATCACGAAACGCCAAAGTTATTACGAAATGAATAACGATGGCGTACGGACAAGCTGTTTTATTCCTTCGGGAGAGGCGAAGGCTGGCGGATGGGAGGGGGGGCTGGGTGAAAGTGAATCGGAGTGCATAGAGCCGAGGGGGAGGAGCCGGGGTGGGGCGGGGGGAAGGCGGAGAGGAGGAGGTATTACGGAGAAAGTGGGCGGGTGGGAACGAACGGGAGGGAGGGATTGTGTGGTCGCGGAGGAGTCACAGTTCAAGGAGCGGGCGAGCCGCAGGCGGGAGGATTACACTGGGAGAGAGGGAGTCAAGGAAGGGCCGAGGCCGACACGGGGAATGGGCCGCCTCCGAGCTGAACGCGTGCACTGCACTGCGCGGCGACCGGCATCGGCGGATCTCGAGGCGTATTCCCGCGGAGAGGAAGAGCACGGCCGGAGAGGAGGGACGTGGGGGAACGCAGAGAGGGGTAATGAATTAGGAGTTGCGTGGGATGGGTGGGGGGCAGGAGGGGAGGGGCTGGAGGCGGGAGGCGTTGTTGCCAGATGCGTGAGCTGGCCGCGAGATCGTCCCCCAAATACCAGTTCCGAGAGATCGTTGGAGCACGCTCGGCATGTGGACTTTGGAGATAGAATGGTCGCCTCATACAAGGAGAAAGTTACAGCACGGGGATGCGAGAGAGAAGAGGAGGAGGTGGGAGGAGTGGCGGCAACAAAACGAGAGGGGCAGAGAGCAACGATGGAGAAACTACGCGGCTTCAAGGACTTCGACCGCGGACTGGCCGATAGAAAAGGAACGTTTAGAAACTTCCTCGATCGGACGGAGATGAAGGCAGGGGAAAAATATCGGCACGGCGGGAGAAAAACGAGGCGCGGGAAAACGCATTACGACGATCGAGGAGTCAATCCGCGCGGGCTGCTGAAATTCAGAGCTCCTCCCTCGAACGGGGTGAGGGTGAAAAGAAATACCGATTCAGCAAAAAATGGCGCCTATAAACGCATTATGACGTACGAGGAATGATTGTGGGAGGGGAAAAAAACACACTCAGACCGACGATTTTATCACCTTCGAAACGTTCAATCAACACCGTGCCAGCGGATCCTGACCGCGATACCTTCGATAGGAAAATATTTTCACTGCCGATCGAAAGGGGGAGAATTTAGTTTTTTCACGCGCTCGTAAGGTCCCACAACAGGCCCCTAAGCGGAAAAGGAGCTTCAAATATCTCCTTCAGGCTCTCAACTACATTCCTGATGATAAAATATAATTGATTTACATTATTTCATTATCAGTAATTCATGTCCATTCCATCGACGGCTTGGCACTTCAGGAGGTTAAAATTGGGTGACTGACAGGATTTCCCCGACTCGTATGCAGACGAGGCCTCTGGGCACGTCCACGGACGTTCTGGGTAAAAAATCCATCTAGGGAACTACAAATGAGGTACAGACTGGTACAAGGTGAGGTCTACCCTCACCAACCAATCTTCGAATTGAACACTGGTTAGTCCTTGCCATCAATGGGGTACATCAATTTTTACTTGAGGATTACTTATAAGAAATGGGGTAGATCAATTTTTACTTGATTACTTATAAGAAATAAAATTTTCGCCGTTAAACATGAGAAAATTATAATTAACTGCAAACAAGATAATTAAAGGGAAAAAGAGGAAAAAATCTTAAAAGTATGCTGTATTACGAGACAAACATTTATGTCACTTTAATTGACTATGAGTTAGCAGTCGTTTAAATTGGGCCATGAGAGATAACTTATTTTTTAGTACCCGACAGAAACATCGATAATATACATCAAACACATTCAAACCTCTGTTTAGGAGGTTGCGGCGCGCCAAATTACAATGAAAATCATTCCATTAGAGGTAATTACAAGACAATACAGCCTTTTGTCAGAACATCTGAGACATAACCATGAGGCTCAAAGTCTCAGGGTTACGTCTCAGATGAACTACAGCATTATTTAAAACTTTCCTCAGGATAGTTAATGCTCAGAATATGATAATACATCAGGAAGAGAGCGACAGTGCGGTCGAGCTGAAAGCAAAATCATTCCAAATAATTGCAAAATCTTCCTGCCAGGTTCAATCCCAAAATCAGAGTAATTTTAAATTTACATACAGAATTTGTAAGATTAAAGAAAAGTAAGGGTCCAGAGTAGCACAATAAATTCAGCAGCTAGGTCAGTCTTCAATGTTCATCTTCATAAAAAAGAAGCCTTTAGTGGGGATATGAACACCAATGCTAAAACGGTATTAACTACTAGTTGAAAAACTAGCTCATAATGCATGCTCAGGTAAAACGTAGTACTACGGCATTCGAAGTGGAAGGATTCCTATGAAAGGCTTAATTACGGCTAAAGGGGCATTAATTGTACACATTTTTCGATTTTTTCTCACCAGTCTATATTCAAATCTCAGTTACGTACTATCTACATTGCTTAGACATTATATGCAACCTACATGTATAACTTCTTTAAGAGTAATGAATACATCTAATAGACGCTACTGAATCAAATCACACAGCAAGTTATCAGGACAAAGATCAGAACGTTACGTGCACAAAAGACTCCAAAAGGCCTCGGTACACTACATTAAAATCTTGAACCCGGCAGGGATACGAGCTCGTACTCTTGTTGAATGCAATGGTCTATTCTCCAAACCAAACATGAAACACACAATGAAAGCATAAAAGTATTTTTAAAAACACTGGTAGCGCCGCGCATTTATGCCATAGAAAATAGGACCCCCTTTGAGACAAGAGTTTCGGGAGGACTTTTCACACTCATACATAAGGTTCCCGGCGTTTATATGACCTAATGACGTTGGCATCTGAACACATTATCATAACCACCGTGAAAGAAATGCCTGGCCACGAAGAGGTCGCTCCTTGAAGATGGGAGCATAACAGCTTCAACCATTTCGCCAGTGAAATGTCATTTCACGGTCGGCTGGAGAAATGATGGACGGTTGACAAACGCAAGGCGACACCGAGAATAATCCCAAGGACACCAGCGCCCCCTTGAAGGGTATGCAAAAGGATGATGCCTTGCACAATGCGGGTGGCATAAGATAGCCCCGGGCCAAACGGCACTGCCTCCCCAAACCCACCCTCCCCACAGTCACCACTCCAAGGTTCCAAAACAAAGCCATCGGCTTGTGACGGGCGAGCTCAAACGGAGAGGCAAAAAACTCCGAGGAACGGTTTCCCGATACGACACTCCCCGGAATCCCTGACGCAAGTTCCTCACGCTTCACCAATTCCACTCCATCCAACCGTTGTTTAGCCGTGCACTGGTCCAGCCAGCCGTGAAATCATTAAGGAAGCATTTCTCTGTGGGAGAAAATTCCCGAGGCTTGCATTCACTAAAGATAAGAAGAGTTCCACTTAAGTCGCATAGCATCTACCACAGACCACAATTTCACAGGGATAACGAGCTTATCATAAGAAAGGGGAGATGAGGGACAATGCATGAATTCTGAATACCACTGCCCACACATCCTAAAACAAAAATACAGAATGCGGGAGAACCGGATGGTGACGGCAACGCTGACTAGAATGGAGATGAGGAGAGGGGCATTTCAGAGATTTTTCGTGGGCAGATAATTTTTTTGTCAAAAACGGAATCCATATAAATTAAATATTAAAGCTTCAATACATATCTAGTTCGTCATCATAAATTAATTTTATTATAATAACCTGAACATATGATATAATCCCAAACTCTCCAATGCCTTTAGAGCGTTCTCCCCGATAACGCTCGCATCTTTACTGACTAAATACGCAGAAATATAGAATTGCATACACACCTGTATCACAGAGTAAGTATAATATATTATACTTACTCTATGCGAGTATCTTGCAAATTAAAACAACCTGACTTATCGTATGACTTCCAAGTGGAATAATCAATGTAATAGCGGAAGAAAAGGGTGTTTCAGGAATTATCATTTCAACTAAGGGATCAGACACCTTTGATATTCAAATACTAATAGTAGGTACAATTTTCTATGGGGTCCTCGTTGTGCTAGCTAAAATGTCCACTATCAGGAAGGGATTTGATGGGCGTAAAGACAAATAGAAAGCAGAGTAAATGGTAGAGATTTACGATAACAAATGATGAATTGCCCATCATGTAAATGATTTACCTTGAAGCCAAAAGAAATTATACCATAACACAAAAGCGTAAAAATGACAGTCCCGACAGGCTTCAAATTTCAGACTAAGTATTAAATGTGAAAAAAACTTTGTTTGATATAAATAAAGGTAATATGATGCGCAATTTCATAACCGACCAAAGCATTTTAGGATGAGAAATTAAAGTATCTACTCTACACAGCAATCGTTGGCAAATTTCACTCCACGCACATAGGATGAGCACGGTGAAACGATTGTGCCGCCAGTTTCAGCATTTGGAATACAACTCGGTCTTTCATTTCCTACATACATGCTACCACCGAGAAGCCAAGCAGTGTTCCGTTTCATTTCCCTTCTATAGACGTTATTTCACTAAGGGAACGCACCTGGGATTCTCAAAAGCAGAATAAATGGGACGGCTCCCTGAGGACACCATTAAGAATGTTCCGTCCTCGCTCGACGCAGGAGAGAACAGACGGTATTCCCTGGTCAGACGGGGAATACTGGATACGGCGCTCGCCATGGTCATAGAGAAAGAACTCGGCCTCCGGCTCTAAAATCGTCTCGCGTCGAGGTTTCATCACAAGTTTAGCGAGACTACGGCTAGCTGCGCGACGACCGCATTAAAGCGACGGGGCGAACGTGGCCCCGCGCCTATAAACTAGACATCGCAGTAGAGTTCCGTTTTATAGGCTTGGAACGCACGGCGGAGCCCCGAGGAGGACGCACTAAAATTGGGACAGCGATGCGAACTAGGAATGCTCCAATTTTTAGCTCTAGTGGGACACCACCACCAGTGGTATTCCTATGAACAAAAAATAAGTGACATTTTTCCTTTTCGACGGTTGATGCTAAATCTGCTGTCTAACACAAGTTCTCTAGCCCAGATGTATATCAAATTTGCGTTAAACTTGCAAGTAACGACACGTGAATGCACTTGAGATGATAATTATTCTCATAAAAAAGTATCCACCAAAACATTATTTATTATTCACGTTAATGTTGCAGTATTAATTTTAAAAGAGGGAAAAGTTAAGAATACGGTATGACAACGTTTATAGAACATGGCAATTGAGAGTCCAAAGAAACGAATTTAAAAGTTTAACTGGCGTTCTTAGACTTGTAATTGTATCACATTCCATGCCTGAAAATCGTAACCGTCACTAACGACGATAAAAAAAAGAGAAGGAAAATAATTACTATCAATACGTCTATTCCTCTATAATCCACTCCGCCAACGCTCATCAAGATAGCATGTAATCAACATTCTTAGGTGTTCTAGAGCAGTAGAGGGAACGAATAATGCAAATAGAATCGACAATACATTTATCGAGTCACGATTCAAGACACATACATCCATTGTGATTTATACGTCTGGGCATGATTCCGGACGAGATAGTCTCTTTCCCCCAGGAGATCGGCAAGTTTCTTCAACTCACTACCAGATGAGCAAATGGGAAATCTTGGGATAGTAGATTACGCTTCGAAAGCTCAAGGCCAAATAAATATAGCTGTCATCGTATGTATGTATATAGCGTGCATTTACAATTTAAGAATAGCTCCAGACATCTAAATATATACTGCTGCGTAGAGCAACAGCATTCCTGTGATTATTCTTTGGGTATAGAAATAAGTTTTAGAGTACCATATAACGAATCGAGGGTCTGATAACCCAAAAGTTCTCGCTTCTTAAAGTAAATAAACAAAAGCTGCATTTTTTGTGGTGCGGAGAATGCTCCATGATAAAATCTAATAACATTCATATCTTTGTAATTATTAAAATGCCGTCCCCAAGTGTAAAGATACAGCCTCATGCCGTCACGACTTGAAGGACTGTAATGTACCATATTGAAGTGTATTTAACACATGGACTTATTCTGCCAACTCACAGGCATTTCAAGTACTTCTGGCAAATACTATAAAAGTTTCAAAAATAACTTCCGAAATGGAGGTGATGTAATAATTTCAGAATCTAAAAAAGTGTTTTACAGTAATATCCATATAGGGAAAGCATACTAGAAAGAAAAACATAATTCTACTGAACAACTTTCCAAATTTAAATAGCTAATATTACAAAAAAAACGAAAAACCATATTATTTAAGAGAGACATCTTACTCTCCAGAAAAATGAAATTTCAATAAACTAGAAGGAAAAATATAACCGCAGAATTAGTCTTGCAAAAAAGGCATCACAAATATTTGGAATAAATTTTAAAACAGTTTTCAAAGTACATACTCTAATTCACAGCCTGTATAACACCACTGATTGTGAGACACGGGTAGCAATACTCATGGAAATTACAATTTCCTGAATATAACAAATTACATCAACACCTACATAATATCCTGCAAGCCACCTCAAAGTTGTGTGGCAGGGGGTGAATTCTCACCAAACAGGCACTACATATCATGCATTTAAAAGGATTAGTATTAATATATTAGTCTAAAGTGCAATATTTAAAAAGATAAAAATAGCAAACTAAGCATGCAAAAACGTGCTGTTAGTTTGGTTACCTTCATGTCCTTATGCCAACATGCAAGTACCTATGCTATGGATTAATTCACTGGTATTCGACATGTTTACCGCTATTCATATCCCCAATTTTACGAGGAAAAAAGGACATTTTGAATCCGTCTGTTCGGAAATCAATTTCTCTAATTTTGTAATTATGGTCCAGACTACCATAGTAAGTTGGGGTTCGCTAAATATTTTTAACGTCATCACTGAAAATATTATCTTGGAATTTATTTAGGAGATTGTCTAAATTTCAACCTGCGATCTGACAATGATTCCCATTTTAATTCATTTAATAGACTGGTTATGCTAATATAGTTATCGTACCGTCCATTTACAAATCTTCGCTGCTCACGTTCAAGTTCGTTATTTAGACCGATTTCGTAGGGATCCCATACACTGGCAGCATATTCCAAATGAGGTCCAATAAGGGAAAAGTAGCTGATTTCTCGTACATGTTCGTCACAATTACTCAATACTCTTTTGATGAATCCCAGTCTACGATTAGCTAGACCCATTATTTCACGTATGTCTTCACCCCAGGAAAGATCATGTGTCAGCCTTATTCCAAGATATTTAATGGATTCCACGTTTGTTATTTCATTATCACTTATTTTGTACGTGCTAGGAGGAGAACGTTTTACAAAGATTCATCACTAAACATTTTTTAAAATTTAATTTTAACTGCCACGTATGACACTATGTTTCAATTACTTGTTCGTCATCATTTAAATATTCTTTATCATTTGGGCATTGAATTTCCCTGTACACTACTGCGTCATTGGCAAATAGACGAAGCTTACTTTTGACCACCTTATTGAAATCATTTATGTACAGGAGGAATAGGAGTGGGCCTATCACACTACCTTGTGGGAGGTAACACCGCCCTGAACAACCCTTTGAACTCTATCATTCAGAAAATCATTTATCCATGATATAATGTTGCTTTCTAACCTATAAGATTTTAATTTCAAGATTTGTTCGCTATGAGACACCTTGTCAAAAGCTTTCTTGAAATCGAGAAAGATTGCATCCACTGGAATATTATTTTCACCGAAAACTAAAATAATGTGGGAAAAGAGAGCAAGGTGAGTTTTACATGATCTACTCTTCCGGAAGCCATGCTGAAAATTGGTAACCTTCCCATAAATCATCTTGTCTGGAAAATTTGCACAACACCACACAAACTCTATTCTCACTTCGGCACTGGTTACAGAACACGAAACCACGAACGCAGGCTCTCTGCGCCATAAACAAGGCTTGAACGAGCGGAAACAGTACAATGTGTATCACGTGAGATAATCAAAAGTTGTGCAACACAAGTAAGATATGGCATCTAATAATCACGCTAGGCAGCAATCGATAGCAAAACCATTGCAATTATAAATCAATGCATTATCATGAATTACCCGTTTTGAGCCTCGTACCTTTTGATACTATGAAGGGGTTAGGCTCCAATTCCAGTTAAGCATCCTGTCATTGCATTACGACAAGCCACGTCCATATCCCTATACCCCTCAATTTATAACTGCTCTGAGAGGATAAAAATATCACAATTACTGATCATATCGATGTGCAAGATCCCTTGTCTCAATGCATTCAAACTGTACACGGTTCGTCCACTTTGCAATACGTACAATCTGTCACTGGTTAGGACACAAAAAGAAAGAAAGGTGAGTATAGAATACAGCACGATTTGTTAATGGAAAGATGGGGCATTACTTCATTCCTGCCGGGAATGCCGAATATGTGGTATTGAAAATATTTTCTGCCAATTCTTGGGATATGGTATTGAAAAAACGGCCAAAATATCGGCCTCATTATTCATTTGTCGTATAATCGTATAACAAAGTCGAATAGTCATAGTCGAATCAACAGAGATTCAGATACACGAAACAAATTTGTTCTGTTTGACAAATCTGTCGATTCCGTTTGACAAAAATTTGCCATTTTGAGTATGGCGCAAATGGAACAAAAACAAAATTAATGCCTAGTGTGTGTTATTATATAAATTTAATTCAATATACAAATTGGACAGTGGATTTATTTTGAGTATTGTTTCGAAGGATCCGAGCTGAAATTACTCGTCATAAACTTCACACCACAGCTAATAAATTAATAATCAGGGCTTTTCTTGGTAGCTCCAGTATAGAATCCAGGTGTCTGACAAGAATATTACACCCTTGAGGCCTCCCTTATATGTAACAGCCCTACTTAATTGTATCCTGAAGATGAAGAGCCTATTTATAAATACGGTTATTTATAAATACAAGTTAATATATCCTTAGTTTTTTTTACATGTTATCCATTTAAGGTCCAGGTTGATGCAGCTTGCATGCCCATTGGAGCCGAACTATTTCCATGCTGTCGGGTGACCGATCTAAGGAATTCGGTTCCGAACATCCAGCCGGACGACGCTCGTTTAAGGACGGGAGTAAAGCACGGAGGCCAGGCGAATAGGATGGGAGGGTTGAGGGGAGATGGCCCACCACAAGTCTATTGCCATGTTGAGGGCCCTTTAGGGAAGTTTGGCATTGTGGAGGAGCGGGACTGAATGATATCACGCCAGCCACGGCATAGGGAAGGTATCATTCGGGTTCTTCCTTCCGCAACCATTGTTCTTCGATTGTTCAAATCGCGGAAAAGGACATCTTTTGAACAATTTTCGAATCAGAGCCCTCTACATGAAGAAGAAAAGGGTATTCCTGACAGCTAATGTCACATGAGGGTGTTAGGCCCTCAAATTTACTCACAAACATCCCCAAGATCATCGTAATTTTCCACCGTTAAACCACCAATAACTAAACCAATATCCCAACAAACGCACAAAATAACGCAAACACACAAGCGTCTGACAAGAATATTACACACCATACGAATAGGGGAATCGAAATGACACAAAACAAACACCTAGACTATTAGAAATAGCATTATTATTTAAAGAGACAGTTAATCTCGAATAATTAATTACAAATTCCCAAGTTAACTATCAGCAAAGGGATATAAAAGGTAGAAAAAAGCCTAACATACTAATGTTAACGATTCGTTTAGAGGGTTCCAGGATAATAAATTAAATGAAGAAAGCATTCTCTCATCATACGAATCATTTAGAATAGGCCGATTTTTACATGTGATCTATACAAGGTAGGTTTAATGTGTCGATAAATTTCCTTGTCAGAAAATTTCGGATAACCGTAATGCAAAGAAGCGTTGCGATAATTGTGCTGGTATTATGTTAGTAGCCTTGAGTCTATAAACCCAAATGGGGTTTTCTGAAAAACATCTACATCTATATAATACCCTGCAAACCAACATAAAGGTGTATGGTAGAGAGGACATTAAGTTAATAGCACATTATTTCCTTTAACACGGTTCCTTAACATTTTCCCTAATTATCTCGTTGCTCAACAGTTTGGTCCGAAAGAAAACAAGCTTTTTCCGAGCTGCATTTAATGTACAGCACATCACGTCGACATTAATAACAAATACTACAGAGAAGAAATTGCTTTCCAAGCCCATAACAGTATCTCTAAAATAGCCACCAAATATCTTCTGATGGAAAGGTCTCGATAATTGAAACATACAACGAGGAACAGCGAAGCGAGTTCTTTGATAATTCGACAGACCCTATTGAGTTACAATGCGGGTAATGCGGTACACTTCGGGTAGCGGGCCGTCCAAGCGAACAACGGGACAGCCTGTCAAAACGATAAGACTCTCCCTTCTGAAGTGGGACGCCTGGTCACCTAAGGCACTCCTCACCCTTCGAGCATCTGCCCCTCCCCTAAAACGAACATCACTCTTCCATTTCGAAAACGCCCCCGCTTCATCGAAGAAGCCTCCGCGGCACGACTCGACGGCCAGCGAAACTCAGCCGACACTTTAGATCGAGACCGAAACCAAATGCATCTATTCAGCGATCGAAGTATGCACGCACGCACTGTATAACGACCTTCGAGACTAAGAATAGCGGTTAAGGGAAGGGGTTGGACAGGGGTGGAGGGGGAGGAATGACGGGTCGGTTGGCTGGGAGGGGAACTGGGAGGGATGAAACACTGTGCTGGAAGGGGAGAATACATATAGGGTTACACTGGCGACTCGGTCTAGCCCACAGAGTGGAGGAGGCAGAGAACACGGGGCGGAGATGACGACTCTTGAATTCGGGCTCCACCCTCTCCCACCAGCACACTGAGTGCTTATCGCCCAAGAGGATTGCGGCAAAACCCACCGACGTATGTATGTACCTACTGCATGCACTACAGCGTCCCGCTTTTAAAGCGATCGAAACCGGAGCATGTCTGAAAACACCCCGGAACCACGTACTTTTCTGGAACTCCTTCTAGCAGGGAAAGGAAAATCAATTCCAAGGGAGGAGGGCACAAGAACAAAATGGCCATGCTTAGGACATTAGATTTCATTCTAAAAGCGAGAAACCGAACTAAAACCCAGTTTTCAACCCGAAGTCTGTTTTATCGGAGGGAACGGAGCTCATAACACATCAAACAATACGGCGTTCGATAAAAGCACAATAATGAAGTACTGGCATCAAACCTTTTCGATTGTTTTACCTATGCCGCCTGTGGTCGCCCACCAAGATATAATGCCCTGAAAAGCACTCAGCTAGGATTCGTGAATCTGTCCCGGATTTGAAGGCGGTTGGTAGTTGAATGCTGTCTAGACCTCTCTAGGCTACGGCTCAAAGTCTAATAGCAATAGCTTGTTTGTTTGATTCAAACAAGCAATAGGATTGCTTGTTTGAATCAAATCCCAAAGTCCACTTACAATAGTTAACCTATCATAACCTCGTTTACGCTTCAATATTTTCCTAAAAGACGGCGTTCATTGTGCAATATATGAGGTTTTGTAAGAAACTCGGTGAGAAATAAATGATAAAATTAACAATAAGCAAAAAATCTCGTCATTAATGTTAAGTCCAGAAAACACGAAATAAAATACTCGCATTCCTGACAAGTAACATAAAAGGGGCTTATTTCTCGGAGCCAATGATTCGCATTTTGGCACAACAAACGCTACAAAACAGAAACATGACATTTTAAGAAGCTTGGAACATTAGATAAGGAATCTGGAACTGATCTCTCAAGAACTCGTTACCAATCCAGCAAATAAGAGTTGGTCAACCTATAAGTCGTATTTTGACGAGACGTTTTTCTTGACAGTGATTGCATACCAATGGACATTTTGAATTTTCTGTGACTCTATGTATTATCCCAAATGATTATCACTAGTGAACTATCAGCCAGATATCATACGTCAGCGCAGAGGACATATAATAATGATAGCGTCGAATAATGAAGGATAGGATCATCATTGTAGCCCAAAGACATTCTTTTGACAAGGCGCGAGCTGGCGAAAAATGTTAGATTTTCTAGTTAAAATTAATGTCACTCAGCGGTAGTAGGAACAGACGTCCGAGCAATGTAATATGAAATATCAAAAATACTTAGAATTATCATTTCTATGCCCCGTAATTTCTTATTACACCTTTTCCAGAATCAAAAACTATGGGACATAAATAAAGAAATAAAACACTGCCAACCACTACTTCATACTAGATGGCTAAAAGCGGGATCCCGTAGGTACAAAAGGCTTCCGGGATTTACCCGGAAATCCACCGCGTTTCCCGGAAAAATCTTGGGTCGATAAAAAATTAGTTTTTAACAAACATATTATATTTTTAACGATAAATATATTCTACACCAGAAATAAATATACGCAGAAAAAAATGTCGAGCAATAACACACAGCGTGTTTATCTATAATTCATATTACAAAAAAATGCATTTATGTGCAAAAAAGCTCATTTACTTGTGAAAATGGTTCATGAAAAATGTACTATCTCTTATAAGAACATAAAAAATACCTATAATTAAGTTATATAAGGGTATATTCTGCACTGCGATTCCCTCATTCAAATCCAGATATTTAATTCAAGTCTATGAAGACAGCAACCTCAATCGGCTACTCTCACCTGCACCTTTGGCGCCATGTATAAATCCCGGACGTCTCCTGCCTCTCCAGTCTACTCCTATCTTCCGCAATATTTACATTAACTTTTCCCACCTCACTCTGTCGAACGCCTTTTAGAAATCAACATAAAACACGAATACATCCTGATTGTATTCTAGATTCCTTTCCACTAGTATTCTCATCACTGCAATCGCATCCCGAGTGGCCCTTCCCATTATAAATCCAAACTGATCCTCGCCTAGAAATTCGTTTGCTCTCTTTTCCATTCTCCTATTGATAATTCTAAGCAATACTTTTGCCGCATGAAAAATCAAACTTATCGTTCTATAGTCTTGACATTCTTTTGTCACCCTCTTTTTCGGTATAGGTATCAGCACGGTTTTTACAAAATCCTCCGGCCAAGGGTGTTCTTAGGGTATATTCTAAGAACAAGTTCATTAAATCTGTCCCTTTCCCCTCTACCTAGGATTCTCAGAAGCTCAGCTGGGATGTTATATATCCCCACCGCTTTACCTGCCTTCATTTCTCACAGTGTCTCCTCTCTAACTCACTATCCAGTATTCCGAGGCCCACGTCATCCTGATCTACGTCCTTTTCCTCTTCTATGTCCAAGTTTCTAGGCTTATTTTCAGTATCATACAGTTCCTCAACATATTACCTCCAACGACGCTGGATCTCCTCTGGTTCCATCGCTAAATTTCCCCTCCTGTCTTTGATGCACGGGACCGTTTTCCATTTCTTGATTCCCGATAATATTCTAACCTTTGAGTACAGACTGCCTATTTCTCCTTCTCTCTGGAGTCTCTTCATCTCCTCGCATTGCCGACTCCACCACTTTTCTAATGCTCTCTTTGTTTCTCTCCTAAGCCTGTTGTTAATCTCCTTATAACGCCTTTTACCTAGCTCTGTATTTACATTTTTCCATTTCCTTCTCTCCTCGATCCTTTCCATCATTTCTGCTTTTATCCATGGTTTCTTGATCCTCCTAGCGTCTACTGTTCCTATTGTTTTCTCAGCTGCTTCTTTTATGCCCGTCTTTATCATTTCCCTTCGACGCAATAACTATGTAAATAAAGTAATCCCACTAAATCAGCCACGAGTCATCACAACTTACGTTTCGAACAATGAATCATTAGCAGGGATTTTTCCGTGGATTGTTTGAAGGATCCATGGATTTTAATTCATGGCCCTTTGAAGGTACCGCGAGGACCTCCCAATGAAGGGGAAAACGATGTCAGTCGGGTGAAATTGTGCCGATTACGTCCGTTCGCGTTCTTACTGTTCTTGTACGTGTATGTGTGTGTGCGGAGAGAGAGAGAGCGACGTTCAGCGACGTCGATGTTTCAGTCCGCGCACCAATCATCCCGAATGCCGAAAACGACCTCAACTCTCCAACGCCTCCCGACAACAGCCACCACTCATCACATCCGCCAATTTAAACCCAGCGAGCCATCGGAAGGATTACGCGACGCAGGATGGGGCAGCGGAAGAAATCAAAGGACGGGAATATCGTTGTCAGGCGTTACGAAAGAGACAAGCCGAGGACGACAGTCATGGACAAGCGACCGGCCGAGCTGAAGCAGAACAGGAAGGACTTCAAATACATAATACCCTGCAAGCCACCACATAGGTGTGTGGCAGGGGGTGAATTCTCACCAAACATGCACTACATATCATGCATTTAAAAGGATTAGTATTAATATATTAGTCTAAACTGGAATATTTAAAAATATAAAAATAGCAAACTACGCATGCAAAAACGTGCTGTTAGTTGGGTTACCTTCTAGTCCTTACACCAACATGCAACTACCTATGCTATGGATTCAACCACACGTATTGGACATGTTTACCGCTATTCATATCCCTAATTGTACTAGGAAAAAAGGACATTTAGAATCTGTCTGTTCGGCAATCAATTTCACTAATTTTGTAATTATGGTCCAGTCTACCATAGTAAGTTGGCGTTCGCAAAATATTTTTAACGTCATCACTGAAAATATTATCTTGGAATTTATTTAGGAGATTGTCTAAATTTCAACCTGCGATCTGACAATGATTCCCATTTTAATTCATTTAATAGACTGGTTACGCTAATATAATTATCGTACCGTCCCTTTACAAATCTTGCCGATCTTTGCTGCACACGTTCAACAAGACTTATATCTTTTTAAATTGTGAAATTTATACCAGTATATTATTACTTATCCTTTTTTATGCAAGATATATAACGCATGTTTGGTGTGAATTCACCCCCTGCCACACACATTTATGGTGACATGCAGGATATTATGTATTAGTAGTTGAAGGACGAGGTGAGGGCTCTTCTGCGACGGACACACTCCCACGCAATCACTGAATTAAAAAAAATCGACACGGAAACAAAATTTCAATAGGCATACCAGCACAGCGTTTGATTCGAAGGGCTTTCTGGTTGTTGAGGGAATAACTCACCACTAACTACGTCTAACGGGTATCTAACACGTATTTATCAGGGTATGGGGATTTAGTAGAGCTCCTCACCCGGTCACGCAGGGTGTTTCCCACTAAGATTTGAAACCCAAAAAAATTACAGATTATGCTGGACGTGTCCAAGGATTGGAACACGTGATCAAAAGTCACCGACCCACTTCCTATCAAAAGAGTTACCATGCCACCCTATTAGGCATAACCCGATAAAAATTTCAAATCCCAGAAAAATATGGTAAAGATTACAAATAATTTAAATATTTACCCCAGATCGAAGAAACAGTGATTCACATTACGACCATAATACCGCCGTGTAACGTATAAGTTAATGACAAGAGATGGAGCAGCAAATGAATTTAAGACCGAGAAATACTTTTAAACATCGAAGCAACCACTGGGACCGTTGATTTTGAAGGGCTTTTCTTGCAAACACTGAGATCAACACATTACTGACCTTTTGCACCGATAATACGTCATTGTTATCCATCTCAAATGAAAACTGTGGTTCCAGCTTAAGCTAATATGAAGAAGATTAAAAAAAAACAATATCTGCTAAATATCCCATTAAAATATTTTATGGGCTCCGCAGCTGTCTATATACTATCGGCCATTTTATAATGATGATAAATAAATTAAGATAATGAGGAAAACCGATATCGGGCCTTGAAAAGGACAAAGAAGTATTAAGCTTGGAGTTTAATGCCACCTGATAAAGTCTTAGACGCACAGTGTGAACATTCTTCATATTATTTACCGTGGACTGAGACGAAATCACACTGGCTGTACATAGCACTTTTAATGGAAAACCATTGATGGTTTCAGCACCTGGTGTCATTTTGAAGCCTTAAAGCAAACCCCTTCCACCTTGATACCCTTTAAGTACAACCAGTGTCTTTTCATTTCGTTCCAAAATGAAGTATATTTTAAATGAAGTATAGTTTAAAACATGAATATGCAATTATAAGTCAAGCATGAGAGAATATTGATGCCGTTTGAGGAGTGGGCATGATGAAGGGCGGAGGGTAAGTCGAATAAGGAAGTGACAAAGCAGATTGCAAGCAGAAGAATAGTAAAAATACAACGGAGAGAATAGAATGTTAAGCAGTTCGAAAAACTGGGAAGTGTTACGTAAGTGCGGAAGACGTAGGATAATACACGAATACTATATGGACAGATGAAAAATACATTGATTTAATAAGAGGAAGTCGATCAGAACGGATGACACCCAAAGTTTTGAAATTTTTGGGCGGGACTACATATGAAATTGTTTCCGTTGGTATATTTGTGATAACGATGAGTTGAAAATACTCAATCACATATTGATTAGCAATAATAATGCTGAACAACATTTTTAGCTTTTACATGACTCCACACACTAAAACACCCCATGATTTCCGAGTGAGTATTGCCTACATTTAGTTCCATTAAAATAGAACATTTACACCGAGGACTGTGTATTTCCACGCATAAAACAAAAATATACAAAATTCACCTACGTGAAAATTAAGAGAAATAATTGATCAGAAAAATTCACTGATATTGTCTGATTTTGTCAGAAGTGCAGATCTTGCCACTGTGTGCAGATATTGTGGCAAGGTAACTCCAAAACGAATATGAAATCAACTCTCTCAAAGCACAGGTTTCTTAACACAACCCTTCTTCAATGTTGGCAAAATCGAAATACTTTTACCACGACTGCAAATCCATACCAGTATAACAGAATTCTCAATGATTCTTACCTTTGGTCTCAAAACAAACTTAATTCTCCTATCTCCCAGTTTATGACCCTATGAGCTGGTTGACCCCGCGTTAACACAGAAACATGAACACATTTATGAACACCAAAGCCTCAATAAACACGGCGTATTGTGATATGTCACTCTATGGAATATAATACAATTGCAAACGACAGTTCTCGAGACAATTTAGAAGGTAGCGTAAGGGAAGACACAACTCCTATTGACCAAATTCATGGTAATCAAGGAGCCCACGCCCTGAACGCACCTGGCATGGCCTGGGGTCCCCAGTCGTTGACCCCACGAAGCCCGGGCTGGAGAGCGGCTCCTGATCCTAAGAACCGCGTTAAATCTCAATCGAGGGGTAACGAAACGATTGAGTCAACAAGAGATGTGCTACGCTGCGTCGATTGCGATAGACATACATTACTACATCGAGAGGGCAATTGGATTAAAACACTTACGAAACTGCCACGAATGGATTCACATGTGTCGCATGCATTACCATGATAGCATTCAGATAGCACTACGTCAAAGCTGACTTTGGAATTTAGGCATGCTATGAAATATCAATCGAAAACCATAAGCGAAAATTAAGTTACCGATGGCATGGACGATCAGTTCAAATAAAAGGAATGAAGAGAGAATACTTCAACATACAATGGGAGCATGCCAGTAAGAGATAATGAATTCCTATGCATATGCAGAAGTTTAACTCATGTAAAAGATGTGAAAATACACGATAACACAAGACAGGGATATGCCGCTTTTAAAAGACCATTTTAGTGCCATAGAAAGTTTCCATTTCCTTCAAGTTAAAAAGTATATATGGTTAAATGTTACTGAGTAGACTGACTTAAGCAAACGCACTACAATGAAGAGAGTACTTCCGAGTTGGAGTATTTATGAGCCATAATAAATGAGTGAAGATACCTAGGTAGTGATTGCACTAACGAAAATGCCATTTAACCGACGTCTTAAAACGTAGGTCACACATCTACGTAAGTGAAAGACAGCATGCTTTTTGAATAGAATTAAAGGTATGTATGTACATATATGTATATACACTCCAGGATACGAAGTGATACATCCCTGGGGAAGTTACCGCGATAAGAAGTCACTGATAGCAGAGCAGAAAATATAATAGGTCAATAAATAATGGCTAATGCCTTCACAAAACCAGACCATACTACATTTTAGATGCATTGAAATACGAGAATTAAAATCAAAACTAGATAGGGTTACTTGGATAAAATTAGATATAAAACTCAATTGAATACTCAAAGGTTTTGAAGTATAAGAAAACTAGAATTTAAAAACAATAGAAATTTTCCACGCTGAAGCTGTCAGGGCTCATCCTGACGATATATTAATATAAATAAAGAGTAACATCGGCAGCAAGTATTCATGCCTAGAAGAGACCAGCACGGGTCACAAAACGTTGGGCTGTCACTGGAAAAGACGCGATAAAACTCGAAAATACAAATTTTAAAAAGGTATTAATATTATTCGGAGCGAAAAACAATACTGTTCAAGTAAAATATTCATAACGTCCTGCGCGTTATTGCCTAGTCAAGTTATGTGGAACGATTAACTTAAAAAAACCGAATACAGCTCTCTATACGCCACATTATCCGCCTAATTCGATTGTCACTTACATTATCGACAATAATATTTGAGTCCCACTTCAACGGTACTGGTATAACTAGAATATAAGGCCTTCTTACAGCTGAGGTCACATGGAACCTCCGAATCTTAACTTAATTCTACGATAAACACGACATATAATCACGAATAGAAAAAGTAATTGGCGACAAAGAGGTTGCCAGACCGACGTACCACCGAACTGTCCACTGCGTTTGTCTTCGATGAGGGGTTAAATACTGAAAACGGGGCTAATTACATTCAGTCTTTCTGTTTCATTATTACATGTAAAAATAGTTGCGGAAGAAGGGATGATACTGTGGTCAACAGAAAAAGAGAGAGAGAGGGGGGGGGGGGAAACGTCTGGAGAGGGGGGTCAAGTTTTCATGTATCACACAATGAGTTCAACTGGAATTCTTTTAAAAAAACTAACGACACTGATCTATGCGAGAGAAGTATATTCATGTAAGTAGAGTATGCAAGGAATATCATTTTTTTGCATGCTTGCATGGTAGTAGGTGTAACCTTATTCTCTCCGATTTATAATGCATGAATAGTGATGGTTCACCTTCTGTCGTACAACCTTGGGATAGCTTGTAGGGTATTATATAGATATGTACACTGTAAAAAGTAGATCTGATTTTAAGGCACAAAAGCGATCTGAATTTCAGATGCAACAATTTTAAGACAGGGTATGTTGAATTTCAGCTGTAATATCTTGTCTAAAAATAAGGCAGGTGAACGACTGAAAATCAGACCATCCAGAATCCTGCTTCCTCTGCTTCCTGCTTAACTACTCCTGTACCAACCATCCATGTTCCTGCCTCTTCCGCACCTTGAATCCGTGTTCCTGCCTTAAACCAGACAGCGCTTAAATTCAGATCGCATTGAAAATCAGATCAACTTTTTACAGTGTAGCTAATGGGTATTCAAGCATGCCTGCAACCATCAATTACCACGCGAGCCACTACGATGGCGTTACGTCAATACCCATGAAAAAAGGGAAAAGCCGAACAGTGCATCGGAGGGAGAAAACAAACAAGAAAGAAAATGGATTTTTGAGCTGAAGTAAGAAACTGCGCTTGCATTATGACTGTGGAAAACTGGATCCGTCCGCATTCAAAATCCATGCGATCCGAACGCACAACAATTATGAAATATGAACATTTTAACCCGGATTAATAATGCTTTGTTATTCAAGGATTGTGTCAAGAAACCACTCTGACCCTACATCAAAAACTTTCAACACAATGTCGAGGGAAATCAGTTCAATTGTATCGGAGGAAATTCATGCTGTGCACATTGTCGAAAAACTCTAATTCAACCAAATAAACCATTACTACTGAACTAATCTACAAACTAGTTCTCAATGTACTGGCGTCATCTTCAGGTACACGCCGTCTTCAATCTAAATTAATATTTCTGGTCAAAAATTATTTTTGATTAGCTCTAAATACATCCAAGGACGGGACAAATACAAAACAAGTGTAAACTGAAATGTTCTGCCTAAAATTACAATACCGTATGTGCTATTATTATTGGAAAATTTAAAATTCTGACGCAAGGGGCACCGACTCACGAAATTAGAAAGCTAGTACCATGATTTTGAGCCTAAATGAACTCTCTTCAAGGAATCGATTCGAACAAATTACCCTCGCGATGTTGTCCGACCGACTCTGTCCCACCTCATGCATCGCAAACCTACCGTCCCCTACGAATGATCATCAAAAAGCCTTCGCATCGTATTGGAGATCCACAGAATGACGTCGCGCACCAGGGCAAGAACAGTAAAACCTGGTCAAAAGAAGATTCGACCATGATACCGCGCGGACCTCGTAACCCTTTCCGTGCATAGGAACACTTGTTACACGGGGTGACTCAAATCCCGAGCTTTTTTCTTTGCGACGAGGCCGAAGAAATCGATGAGGGAGCTACCAAGGAAAAAAGCAGACCCGGGGAGAGGAGGAAAGGAGGGTCAAGACAGCACCGATCGTAATTAAATCCGCATTTTGGAAGAAGACGTGCAGCGACCGGCAGTCGAAACAAAAATCCGCTCCCCTCCCGCGACGGTCTCCTTCTCGCAAGCCTTCCCAGTTCCTCCGCTGAAACAAACACGCTCCCCTCAACCTCTCCCCCTCCTCAACGCGGACCGAACCCCACTCGTCCTCTTATTATAGCATTCCGTGGAAGGGCGCCAACTTTTTTCCTCCCGAGCGAGAGAGGAATCCCGCCGAACCGTGCCTCGGCTTTCGTCGAAACAACTCCCATGCCTCGCGCGCGCGCGCATTGGAGGGAGGGAGCGCCTGGTTCCAGCAATGCGTGAAAAACGGCATCGCATAACGGTCTCTCATACGCCTGGACGCGGAATAGTATTATTACGTAATGTTCCACATGGGTCGCATTGAGTTTCCCGCTCAATCTCCCCTCGTTTCAGGGCGCGCGAGGAGAGAGAGAGAGATAGAGGTCGCAGATGGATGGGAGATGAGCGGCGAGGAATAATTGTAAACAATTGCCGAAGGAGGAGGAGCGTCCCAAATGCGAACGCGAGACTGCGCAGTTCAGACCGTCGCGACCATTTAGTTCCCCTCGGAATTTATCCGGAGACACAATGGGAAAAGAGTGCTCTGCATATCGGTCGAGAGGAGGAAAGATGCTGTGCGGATCATTTAGATGTCAGAGTTCTGGGATCGAGAGCATGTGCAATTTCCAGAATGCAATAAAAGCTGTCAGTTGCAAGAGAAATGTTCCGGACAAATAAAGAGCAACATTTCCAAAGATAAGAACACAATGGAAGCCGCTAATCAGAACTATACGCACGCTTTAATGGCATGCAATGAGGGTACAGATTACTAAAGCTCAATTCCAAAAATTAATTTACAATTATAATATAGCATCGGCAGAGTTGAGGGCGAATTAAGGTTAAACAGATGCCTATCTCGGTTGTTAGGTCAGTAAAGGCCTGGAAACTCAAAGGTCATGGATTCGAATCCAACCATGAACATGGATGTTGTGTGTGGTCTTAGTATTAAGTTATGTTGCATGGCGCGGAACAGCCTTAGAACCTAATTCTATAATAACTTTGAGACAGTGATAAATGCCTATTCCTCCACGAAGATATCTCGAGGCAATACTAAAAGTAAACAAAACGGGACACATCTAAAGGCATGCTACAAACCAACATACTTTAAGACTTAGCTCAATGATACCATCTGAATTTTACAGTCAATCAATTACAAAACAGCCAAATTATCCTCATTGTGATATAAAGTACATAAATCTTTCATTAACAATATTATATCGACGAATGGAAATTCTGTAATGGAGTGGATTCATTGTACCATAATCGCATAAGCTTATTTAATGTTATGCACACTCATTAAAAGGTCAATCATATGATGACAAAAGTGCCGAATTGGGAACTTATAATAAGAAAACCTTAGAGACGAAGGCGATGTCTTTCTCTAATATGATAACCAGATTTCAAAAAACTTTCGCTCATTAATTAACTGATGCAGGAGAAAAACATGGAATGAACAGAACTAGCATGAACAACTTTTTGATTTCGGTCAGAAAGTTGAAATTACGTGATTATTAAGAGTCGAGGAGTAAACGTTAAGGGTGGAAACTGGAATAAAACATCGCGGCAAATTTGAAATAAAACTTCGCATTATAAATATGTGAATGGTGGTATAAAATCACATAAAATGCAATGAATTATTTAAAACACACAGGATAGATGGGCAATTCTCATACTATTTCCCATACATATACTATGCTTTTTCTACACTAATAATTTCTAAGCTAAATACGGTATGGTAGTCCAGTGGGAGGAGCGCTTGGTATTAACTGGGGACGTCGTTGCACTTTAAGCACAAGTTGCGTGATTTTCTGGGTCCCAGATCTTTCGGGGGAAGTATAGGCGGCACGGTGAAAAGAACCATCGCCATATTTTCACTGTGATGCCTATCCTTCCCCCGAAAGATTTGGGGCCCCGAAAATCACGCAGCTTTTGCTTAAGTGGACGAGTGCAACGACGTCCCCAGTTAATACCAAGCGTTCTGGCCTTGTGTGAAATTCCATCACCGTTGAGCTTAGCTCCTAGCCTACTTGGTGAGCTCTCTACCTACGCTCGCCTAATATATCCAACTTTTGGTCGGATACTAGGTTCTCCGTAAGTAATTCTTCTATCGATTGCGTCGTTTCTGACTGAATATTAAGTAATACCCAAAGTTGATTGATTATATGCAAGGATTGCGGTTCATTACATCAAATTCACAAAATTGTGCTGGCGCGCCCATTATACATCTACATAATACCCTGCAAGCCACCATAAAGGTGTGTGGCAGGGGGTGAATTCTCACCAAACATGCACTACATATCATGCATAAAAAAGGATTAGTATTTATATACTGTTCTAAACTACACTATTTAAAAAAAGATAAAAATAGCTAAGCAAACGAGATACGAGACAGGCCATGGATAGGCCCATCGGAGCTGACTAGCAAAAGTGAAGCAGCAACCATGATTTTGCCAATGGAATGTCATTGTGTATGTTTACGTAATACCCTGCGAGCTACCTCGAGGGTGTGTGGTAGGGAGTAGGTGTAGGTAAGTCTAAGGTGGGGCCCCAAATCGTAGTCATATTCCTTTCGGAATAGTACGACACGTCCTCGCACTACATATATCATTCAGAAATATATTTTCCCTTTTTTCCTTCATGCAGCTTGAATCTTGTGCTGCCCCATGACTTAAAATGCTCTCTTTAACTACTCAGCAAGTATTCACAATTATCACACACCCTTCACATAATCTAGCTCATCTTCCTCAACCTCCCTTCTTATTACGCTAACATTTCCTGCACTTCCACATCCTAGCATAACTCATCCTCTCCATCAAAAGTCATGTTTCTCCACAATACTCTACTCCACTATTATGTTCTAATAGCTTTCAAAGTGAATCATAAGATTTTCGCGACAGCTTTACTGAGATAAGATTCTCTTATCCCCTTAGGGCAAAAAACATACGATCCTGGAAACTAATCGATCACTGTACTCCTTGATAGCTTTAGAGATCAACGCGAATGATGATCTATCAAGGCGCTCCGTCACCTTATCGATGCTCCAGTGATAAGGTAATGAAATCAAAGAGAGGATACAATCGTCAATCCAGGTTTAATCAACCGCGTGAAAATTTTAACGACAGCTTGACATCGACGTGCCACCTACCACTGAAGTCGAATCAAATTACATATCTTGAAAATGCCATTGGCTGCAACTCGGAACCGACCGCGTGGAAAAAAAACTTATACGAGGTTCTGAGAACGAAATTACGAAAAAAAAGCCTGTGACAGAGGCCAGCAGCTGGCGTCATGAAAGTAGCACGGGGATCTCGATCTTGGCCCTCAGAACAGAGACTTGGATCACAAAATAAACGATAGGCGCGTCTCCATTTTAAGCATCTCCCTTCGTAAATGCATACCTGCTGAGACGACCGAAGGCCGGTCCCTCCTCCCTGCGACTCGGAGGACAGTGAGGTGTGGCGGAGGAGGACGAGGAGTGAGTGCAGTTACCCCGGACGCTATCCGAAGAGGGGGAGGTACCCGATGCCAAAATACCCGAGTGTCAGGCCGTTTTGTTTCCGAGGTTCGCACATAAGAATAAGGTTGTTTTTCTCGGCAGAAATGCCGATCGCCTCAACTTGTACACCACGGAAAGGCACTGTCTTACTTTTCTCCAAGAAGCAATAATCTCCTATAAGTTAGCCAAACTTAGAAATTTCTCTCTCCGTAAACGGCAAATCGACAAAGCCGTGGGATGGTTACCCACTAACAACCTTTCGGCTGGATTTGCAAGAAAAAACATTCCATACCAAATTCGCATGTGGTTCAGGAACGCATGGTTCACATAAAAATTTTCCTATTTTACAAAAAAACTGCTCTTCCTTTAACACCGTAGTCTTTCATTAGGCTTACACTCATTGCAACATATATTTTTTTAGTCCTTGAAAACAAACTCAAGAGATCTACGCATACATAGTGCCCTGAAAACCATCGCAAGAGTTTGCTAAGAAGTAAAACAAAACATAATGTAAAATATGCATTCAAGCCATATCCCCAGCTGATTAGGTGCTCAAGACATCATTTAGTTTACTCACCGTGATAAAAAAATGTAAGTGAGAAATTAAGACGTTTTTTTAAGGGGCTTGCGGATTAAAAAGCGGCAAGCAATATGGAATATTTTTTATAAAAAGAATCACATTGGGTATTAAATCGACATCGACAAGAAATGTTATTTCTAAGCTCATCACTATACGTATAGTTATTATATTGTTCAAAATTTAATTTTCCACAAAACCTTGGAAAACTTGAAAACTTAAATTTATCCAAAAGACCAGTATGTCGGCGAAGAAATCATTTCGGTTTAAATTAAAGCCATTTTAGAGAATTACAACGCTCCTGAACCCATTCCTTTAATGTTCGCAACCCAAAAATGTAGCTACTATACCAGTATAAATATGTACGTAAGGTATTAATCACAGAAGGCAAAACTTTAAACTCTAATAATCGTGGCACCTTGAAGGAATAGTGATTGAGAGAAAGCAAAGAAAATTGACGAAAATCAATAGGAAACCGAGAAATTATGCATCCTAATACGACAAGCAGGATGTAAAGTCACTGGATTTTGGTTGACACAAAAATGTAAAATACCACTGCAACAGAACTACAACAAACCTTTCTCCGGTGAAGTAAAACATTACCTTCCAAATTTCGAACGAATGCCAAAAATATAGCCAGATTGCAATTAGATGGAACGAAAAGAATAGGATAATATTTATACAGCGGATACATCTTTGTACTTCGGGCTTTCGAATAGTCTAGAATTTGTGACTTCCTTCGCTGCAACTACGTTACCAAACACTCGGCAGTACAAATGCTTACAAAAAGGTCGAACAACGGATGGTTATCGGAAAAACAAACAGAAATATAGTAGAAATTATTTCAACATAGGATGAGGGTATATCCCTCCACCCAATGTACAGCAAGATTAGCAGGAACATTACTGGAGGAAAAGTTTTTTATTTTCTTAGGTCGCTTCTGAGATCAGATAACAACGAAGACACGTCTTCGGGAAAGATGGATTGGATGGAAGAGAAAAAAGACACTTCGACAATCGCATAGTAAATCACACAGAAACGTACAAAGCACCAAAGATGCAACGAAAGGAAACGAAAATTGGAAGGCGATTCCCGTCATGAAATTAGGCAGTTCTAGTTTATCGGCGTACAAAAGCAAAAATGCTAAGGCTATTGCGTTTCTAAAATTAAATTAAATACCTATGAAAATTCACAAAACTGATGATAAAACAGAAATGGACATGTCTACCAGTCATAAAGACAGCTTACCAAAGATGTGGACTTTCAAGAATCGTGGTTCAGAATAGCATCGGTCCGACAATAGATTTAAGTAGCAAGGTAGCAAGTCTCTCTTTTTCAGACATATGACGCTTCCAACTTCTTTCGGGTCAACGATCTGGACACATCAGAATGCAACAATTACTCGACGAAACCCTAGACAAATACACAGTCCCTGAGGATAGGCCTCAATATGTTAAAACGCAAAAAAAACACGATAAAAAATGCTGGATAGTAAGGATAACAAGTATATACATTTCATCAACTCTTATTTTATATATTCGTATTCCGCAAGTCCAATGTCGACCTAAGGAAATGCATAAGGTTAAGAGGGCTGTAGTAAAAGTATAAGTATTCACAGAGCAAAAAATCATAGAGCAAAAACATTCAAGAAAGTATTTCAGAGAGGAGTACACTGATATTATTTTACATCTATTGTCTTCCCATTGTAGCATTGTTTTATTTTTAAGAGGTATAACAGCACGGGCATGCTATTAAGTATATGTTCCTATGGCTACAACCTTGGAAGAGATTCCCTTCTAGGTAAATCAGTCAAATGAAAAACAAGATCTTGCTAATGGGAAAACGTGCAAGGGCTATTTGCACGTACAACTGAAAACACTGATTCCAGATGCCTCCCAAAAATGGAACTAGATAGTTGCATCAATTGTCACACAAAATGAAATTCCACATCACGATGCACTTTTAAGAAGTAGGTATACCGTAGGAAGTTAATACGCTCGCACGAACGTTCGCGCTAAATATAACTACTAATAAATCATGTAGTAGTGACCGAGAGGTAAATTAAAAATAGGAAGCGGGGTATTCCGCTCATTACGTTATGAAAGACAGGAATGTGAAGCTTTTATCTCCATTAAAATAAAACAGTAAATTTACTATACAAAACGGGCAAAGAATAAAGCTCACGAAGCAAGATATTAACCACATTCTCTTCAATAATCCTAACGCAAATATCCATTCCCAATAGTCACAATATTTACATTAACGGATAGAACTAAAATCATACGTTTTTGCAAATACATTGCAGTAAATGGACAGAAGACGAAGTTAGGTAGAAGCCCCTCCAGTAGCTCTCGCTACGCCTCAAAGGGTTAAAGGGCTCGACAAGCTGGGCCTGCTCTTGGTCAGCTGATACACATGGGTTACTAGCAGTTACGTCATTCCCCGCGCACAAACTACTACGGATTCCAGGACGGAATAATACGAAAAAGGTGGAATACGATCAGAATTGCATACTTCAACAATCTGAAAAGAAGTAGGGAATTCAACAGTCTTACCTGAAGATCTGGATGCTTGTTGTCCTTATGACTTGCAGCTCTTATCACTCCCGCCCGCCATCCCCATTCGTTTATTTTTCCTAATTTTAGCTTTGTAAATCCACTCACAGACAAAAAACGTTTACCAACTATTTCTTCTCTACACTTATATGCCATTATATACACTAGAAACACATACTCAATTCACAAACACCACAAACGTCAAACGTTTTCCAGGAAAAGATCAACAACACAACATCTTTCCAATTCCGCGCAAGGATACTCACAAAATCGTTTGAGAGCAGCAGAACGTTGCAATAGTTCCTAGGTGGTGGCAGCACCCTCGCCTTTCTATAGCTGCCCTCTATGAGGAACTGCCAGACCTCAACCATTTCGGGGAAACGCTTTTTATTTTCCACTCTTTTACAAATAAGAAGTTAAAATGGAGTTTAAGCAATGGAATATATTTGTAATTTAAATTTTTACTTATTAAAGTTAATATTAACTTCCTGTATTCATTATTAATTTTATCAGTATATTATGCAGTGGCGTTTCAAAATAAAACATGGAGTCAATGAGGAAGGTTGTCTTCTCTACGATATTCTCTGGTATCATTTCCAACGACCAATGGGATAGCAGTGAGGATTCATAATATCCCTCCGCAGTTTCGGAAGAGAACTTCTGCTAGATAGTTCGTAGCCATGTGATCAAAACAAAAGTACGTCACATAGCAAAATGGCAGTTGGATACAGTACGAGTGATCGGAACGTTGCCTTGTGACTATCAAATAAGTGTTCAGTGCTCTGTGTGGACTAATATATATTATTTGTAACCAAGAATGATATCTTCGATTGTTTCCCGATTAGTAATGTGAGTACATTTCATATGTATGATGATTTCAAATTTTAACGGTTTTTCACATTGTTTCCCTAACTACTATTCTTTATCGTTACTGAGTTTGAATTTCGCTGTAGAAAGGTGACCGAATGTTAGTTAAAAAATGCTTTGAAGATACATTTTGTAATTGTAAATGACGCGGTGCCCTGGATATACAGTGATTTAACCACTACATGGTCTGTGACATGGTGTACCAGCTGATATCGATTCGAATGTTATCTCGCTTAGCCTCCAAATGAAGGTCAATTTCATCATTTGCTAAATATTCATTGTGTTATCATTAATCTTCATTGCTTTTGTTGCATATTCCAGTAATTTTAATGTGTATGCGATTTGTTTTTCATTTGACTTGGGATATAAACTTTTCTAGTTTTCATTGAAATTACGAATCCTTCCTTGTCTCTTGCAATATTCTGTAAAGGTATTTTCTCATTTTAATAGACCTTTAGGGACAGCAATTTGTCTTTGGATTACATCGTATTAAGTGATGCAATTATCCCGTTATTTATACTATAGTGCAAATCCAGCCTTAAAGATGTTTTGAGTTTAAGAACTCGATCCGGTTGAACTCAGTGTCAGCTTAATGTGCAATTTAAGGCAGAGGGGAATGAACTAATGTTGGTGAATGTTAATGTGCTGTAAAAGTACTGTTATATTCACAGTGGTTAGTTGTAGCCCAGTGCTAATTTTAAAACAACTGGAACGGTTGTAATAACTTCTTATAATATTTATTGGTCTAGTTGGTGACAAGACGGTGTTTTCTCTTCTAAATCATAAGTCATTCTTTTGATCCCCCAAATAACGTCCATATTGATCAAGCTAAGATTTATTTTGCTATCTTATTTGCTATCATATTCGAAGTAATTCTCGGTTTGCCCTTTGGCAATGGAAGCTATTCAATTTTGTGTTGTCATTGTAGACAATGCAACTCTAATATTCTGACCTTATATTCAGTTTTTTGTTCACTGGCTAGTAGTTAGAATATGTTTGATCGTTAACGTACTTTTCTCGGTTATACGTTTGTAATCCCTCCAAGTATTGGTAATTACCTCTTTAGGACCTGTTTTTGTAAATAATTACTCCTGGGTACATACCTTCCGATGAACTCTTGGAAAATTATGTAACATATATACTTCAATTTTTAGTTTTTTCAATAATTTAAGATACAATTCTTAGTTTATTCGAGCAAATTCAAATTTGTCTCTCACCGTTTATATGAGTTAATAAACTTTTGCGTGTGTGTAAATGGAAAAATAGCGTCTTGACCTCGGTCCGTGTGGCGGTCAGCACGCAAGCGCGGATTTGTATAAAGTTCAGAAGGCTAATTTCTAATTTTTCTCGTGTTATATCCAGTGCGATTTTTCCTGTCCGTATGAATCTTGCATGGCTTATTTCGGTACTGTTTTGCTTCATTGTGATAATAACGTATCATGAAATTCTTGGGGATATTATGTGTCGAGCTGGTGCAAATTCAGATTAAGACTCTTCATCATCGGTCAAAAATCCTTATATTGGTTTGACGCAGGTCTCCACTCCATTCTTCTATCAGCTAACACCTTCATATGTACGTAATTCTTCTCTTTCACATCCTTCACCCCTTGTTCCATGTAATCTTATACGAGGACTTCCTTTGCCATTAATCAACCTCATCATACTACATAGTATGATATGCAATGGCATTGGGGTTAGGGTAGTTTTCGCTACATTACAAAATGACGGATGGAGTACTCTTCAGATGTTATTCTGAAGTCTAATCACACATAGGACATATATATTATCATTGATTTTCTTTCGAACAGATTCTTTAAGTTATAGTCGATTCTTAAGGTTTGGAAATTATTATAATATGGCTTTGTACTATACTTCATCTACATCTACATCTACACGATACCCTGCAAGCCACCGCGAGGGTGTGTGGCAGGGGGTGAAGGTCACCAAGCATTCACTACTAGCATGCAAGCAAGCAACTAAAGGGTCTCATGCAACTAGATTGTTAGTATCTATAGTATTTGAGGGGTTAATACATGCATCATGCACTACAGAATACTCTAAAATATTTCCCCTACCTATCCCTTTCCTATGCTGCCTATTCTGTTCTCTTATAGTACGGGGGAAAAATGCCATTTTGAATCTATCTGTACGACAATCTATCTCTCTAATCTTATTTATCTGGTCGAATCTAGCATAATACGCTGGTGTTTTCAATATGTGCCTAACATCTTCAGTACTTCTCGTAAACTATTGATATTTTATGCCTTCCCGTTGGATTTCAAGATCTAATTTGGTTTCCTCCCTTACCTTGTCCTTAAGGGGAGATTCGCAGGTATGAACTGGAAGAGGAAATGGTTAGGGGCTCTGTGCAGCATGATGGAAAGTATGTCATGAGGAGTAAAGTACAGGGACCTAAAATGACAGAAATTGATAAAGAGTAAAGCGAGGGTTGATAAGATACAAACAAACTGCACCTAAACTGTATCATTGATAGTAAAACACTGTGCCAAGTTTCATGTCATAGACGTTCGCGCTTTACACTACAAACAGCTCACCCTCCCCTCGCCCTGGCTCCCTTGCCACTTTCCCCACACCCTTCCGCTGACCACAAATGATTGCTCGCCCAAACGTTTTCTTTCTTTCCTTCCACCCTCCATCGCTTCTCCCCAATTATCTACGTGCGTCGCCGCACACTTTGTATGCTAACTGACGATGCTGTGATAAACGAAACCTAGGTCGCTTTCAAAATTTTATTTGTGGATATGCCCATTGAGATATTATTGTGATCAGTAGTGATGACGATGATCACGTGGAAGTTTTCGTGGGTGTTCCTGTGTAACAAAGTACCTGCTAGAATATAAGGCTCTTCAGTAGTACTATGTACAGAAATATACAGTAAACTATCGTTAGTAATAAAGCATATTTAGGTAGACACTTGCAGGCACAATGCCATAATTTTCTGATGATTCGAGATTTTTGGTCGAAGTAATCTTTCTGGTAATGTTCGGCTTTTGTTGGTTAATTCGTCGTAAACCTTTTATAAATTATTTTTTTCTTTTTCGTATTTATTTTTTCCTTAAGTTGCTTGTGTATCTATTTTTGCGTTTGTTGTGTCGTTTTCTCTTCCATGGTTTCTTTTTTCTGTTAATTGCGCTTGAGAACTTAGATCTGAGATAATGCATATGCTGACGATAAGTGGAAATGGAAGCTAACTCAACGTTCTTTTATATCTTGAACAGTTTGTGGAAAGCGTATTACTCTACACTATGTTGACATATAGGGCTTATAATAACGGCTGTGGCATCGTACTATCCTTATTCACGTGTCTCATTGCATTTTGTTTGTGTATTTCTTACTGATAAAACTATCCAAGTTTTTGGAGTATGGAATATTTTTTGATTGTTCAGTGCCTCCGCTCTTATATTTTTTTTCCTCTGCAGTATCATTATTTTAAGTTACGCTTTATTTCTTTGAACTACGTTTCCCTTAGTTTAGGGCGATGTATTTCTTGTTGAAATAGGTAACCACTGTATTAAATGAATGAAATTGGGAATCATTGTCAGATCGCAGGTTGAAATTAAGACTTAATCTCTTAAACAAATTCCTAGACCATATTTTCAGTGATGATGTTAAAAATATTTTGCGGACCCCAACTTACTATGGTAGACTGGACCATAATCACAAAATTAGAAAAATAGATTGCCGAACTGACAGATTCAAAATGTCCTTTTTTCCTCGTACTATTAGGGATATGAATAACTGTAAATATACCCAGTACGAGTGTAGCAATGGATAACATTGGTAGCTGCATGTTGGTATAAGGACGGAATATCTTACTGTCGGAGAATCTAATTTCGAATATTTCAACTGTTGATCGCGTATTATTACTTTAGTACTGTGTTTTTAATAAAAGCATTTAACCGCCATGAGTGTTCGTTCCTACTGCCTATCGGACCCGGCACAATTGCGGATATTATCGCGTGAAGTTATCTGAGGACGTTCTGTCCGTTGTCCCCAGCACAGACCACCGGCTAAGGGTGCAACACGTGCTTTCATGCGAGTCTTGGCGTGTCTTAAACTTAATTACTAACGGAGGCGGCAGGGTAAGAGACGGCGCAGAATGGGAGCAGGCTGGTGAGCAGACTTATTTTCCATCGCCGCCTTTGTCGAACGGGTTGAAGCAAGTTCTCGAAAGGGCAGCTCCGCCATGGATTCTGCGTTTGGGATCGGAATCGGATGGGTTTTTGACTCGAATCGGGAAGATACGATTCACAAGAATCGATTGCGCATATTTGTCTATAGTCTCTTGGAAAGGGAGAATATCCAGTATATGGTGTGTCTCCGCTCTTGTTTTAACTTTCCTAATGGATTTTAAGGATAAGTTTGAAGGTTTTGAGGAGACCATTATGTTATGGCCCTTTTCGGCCGTCTTGGAAATTAATTTTATCATGGATATGCACCCGGTAGTCTTGCATGGCCACCTTTGCTTTCGCACTAATTATGGTTGCATAATTATTGTGCCAACGTGATTTCAAATCACTCTCTCTTCTTTTCTCTTAAGCGTGAAATAACTACTCAGTTACGACCTTAGTGGGTTATGTTAATTGAATTTCAAATTGTACAATCAAGTTTTTACTTTCGCCGGATGGAAGCCGTGGGTAATCAACGTGCTTAATTGGTGCCGGCTAAATCGTACGCTGCGTATTCTCGCACACAATTGGGCATTTGATACCAATTGTATCATATGCCCAAATAAAGGGGGGCTTTCCGCAGGATATTATATTTTCCTGAGATGGTGATCGAGCTGTCTAGAATTGTAGTGCCCATGTTGATTATAGGAGCTCATAATTAAATGTAGGTTTACCCTTCCTAGCTAACTTCAGAAGATACTGTTTTCTGAGAACCGGAAGTTGCCCTTAAGTGAAGGAAGGTCACCTTTCGCCTTAGCAGGTTTCCCTCTCTTAAAACTAGTTGATTCCAATCGCTGAAGGGTCGAGAATAGAAGAGCTCTACACTATCATTTGGTTGAAGACCTTGGTTGTAAAATTACACAAGTAGCTATAGCAAACTCGTAAATCAAACATCGGTATAAGTAGGAATTGGTGCCTTCCCGGCGTATCTGCTTCAAGAGGTTTTCTCAGGTTGTCCACCGGGTAAGGGCGTCCATTTCGGCCGACGTTTCGATCCTCGATCCGAGGGTCATCTTCAGGGCGATATACATGTCCTCACGGGTCAAGTGACTCGTGATTGGTCGATGATGGAGGGCATGTCGAGGGATTGGCTGGCGTTTTGGTGCTTCTCTTTCCTTTTCACCTAATCGATTTTTCCCATCATTAAATCGGTAAATCGGCATCATTATCGGGATCATTAATGTGCCTACATATTAATGTTCTTGTTATTATTTTCGTACTTGATACATTTTGTAATATTTGCACAGTTTATTCATCAGTATTTCTCATTGGCATCAAGTGAAATTCGTTGATCCCATTTATGACTTGTAAGTACTCCAATAAACTTGGTTGTTGGTTATTCAGGGGAGGCAACCGACAGCTGAGGTCATTTAGGATAGGTGGATAATTGGGTGATGGTAAGAGTTATCAGGAAACGGAGGAAGGGTGGAGAGAAACCCGGCGTCGGCATTAGTCTACTCTTAACGAAAGGCGCCAAGGGGACCACGGCTTTACGTCCCATCCGACGGACGGAGTACTGGACTTGAAATGCCCTCCACTAGGAACTCAAGTGGGGCCCGGTTTTCCACTGAAAAATCCGCCACTGCCGGGAAACGCACCCGGGCCCTCGGGATGGGAGGCCAGTACTCTAGCCACCAATAAGCTTGGAGCGAGGGAAGAAATAATATATATGTAATGCAGTTAGCAGCAGTTCTAGGTGATCTAGTTTGGGGAATATCCGTGTATGTATTACTGAAAACCATCGCATGTCACTCGAATGGTAATGTAACGACGAAATCCTGATTCGGTTTCTCTCCTGGAGATTTTTCCGTAATCTCGTAATGTAACCTTTCTCCGGAATGTTTCGGCTGTAACTACGCAAAATTTCAAATTTTCGAGTTCCAGCGTTTAAAATATTTCACCTTCGAGTGTTGATTAACGTCATTGAATCTTTTGTGATTCCTGGTACTCATATTTGTCTCGCCAAGTCCAAGTGTCGCCAATATTTGGGGGCACTACTGCCATACTTTGTATTCATTTTGTTTTCTCCCGTCTTTGGAGGTCCCAAAATTTTCTGAAATCCGTAGAAATTCAAAGCTCATTCTAAGCCGCCGGGGTTTCTTAAATGTCTGTGGGTAATGACGTGGCTTCCGGTTCCTATCAAGTTTACATTTTTACAAAACATTTTGAGAGTGTGATCATTTTGGTGCTTTACTTTCACCGCTTCCTGAGCAGTGCCCTTTATATGTGATAGGGTGTTGAAGTGAAATCTACGTCTACATAATACCCTGTAAGCCACCATAAAGGTGTGTGGCAGGGGGTGAACTCTCACCAAACATGCACTACATATCATGCATAAAAATGGATTAGTACTAGTATAGGTACTGTTCAAAACAACGCTATCTAAAAAAAAGATAAAAATAGCAAAACATACACGCAAAACATGCCGTTAGTTGGGTTAGCTACAAGTCCTTATACCAACATGCCGCTACCAATGTTATCCATTGCTACACTCGTACTGGATATATTTACCGTTATTCATATCCCTAATAGTACGTGGAAAAAAGACATTTTGAATCTGTCAGTTCGGCAATCAATTTCTCTAATTTTGTGATTATAGTCCAGTCTACCATAGTAAGCTGGGGTCCGCAAAATATTTTTAACATCATCACTGAAAATATGGTCTTGGAATTTGTTTAAGACATTAAGTCCAAATTTCAACCTACGATCTGACAGCGATTCCCAATTTAATTCATTTAATAGACTGGTTACGCTAATAAGGTTATCATACCGTCCCTTTACAAATCTTGCCGATCTTCGCTGCACACGTTCAAGTTCGTTATTTAGACCGATTTCGTAGGGATCCCATACACTGGCAGCATATTCCAATTGAGGTCTCCAAGGATTGGAAAGTAGCTAACATTACACCTATATTTAAAAGCGGTGATAGGGAAGTACCCAGTAACTACAGACCCATTTCACTCACGTCAATCTCTTGTAAGATATTTGAGCACATCTATCTATCTACATCTACATAATACCCTGCAAGCCACCACAAGTTTGTGTGGCAGGGGGTGATTGCTCACCAAACATGCACTACATATCATGCATAAAAAAGGAATAGTATTAATATAGTAGTCAGAACTACACTATTTAAAAAAGGTAGAAATTGCAAAGAAAACATGCAAAAACATTCTGTTAGTAGGGTTAGCTTTAAGTACTCATACCAACATGCAGCTACCAATGCTATTCATTGCTACTCTCCGATAGGACGTATTTACCGTTATTCGTATCTCTAATTGTGATAAAATACGATAATTATATTAGCGTAACCAGTCTATTAAATGAATTGAAATGGGAATCATTGTCAGATCGCAGGTTGAAATTTAGACTTAATCTGTTCCACAAATTCCAAGGCAATATTTTCAGTGATGATGTTAAAAATATTTTACGAACCCCAACTTACTATGGCAGACTGGACCATAATCATAAAGTTAGAGAAATTGATTGCCGAACTGACCGATTCAAAATGTCCTTTTTCCCTCGCACAATTAGAGATACGAATAACGGTAAATACGTCCTATTGGAGAGTAGCAATGAATAGCATTGGTAGCTGCATGTTCGTATGAGTACTTAAAGCTAACCCTACTAACAGAATGTTTTTGCATGTTTTCTTTGCAATTTCTATCTTTTTTATATAGTGTAGTTCTGACTACTATATTAATACTATTCCTTTTTTGTGCATGATGTGTGGTGCATGTTTGGTGATCAATCACCCCCTGCCACACACCCTTGTGGTGGCTTGCAGGGTATTATGTAGATGTAGGTTCGTCAAAAGGTGTTACGATAGGTTGAGTAGTGTATCAGAATTAATACAAGAATTAGGGTGGGAATCATTATCAGAGCGTAGGTTAAAGTTCAGATTAAATCTATTAGAGAAATTTCAATCGGATAGCTTTACTGAAGATGTTAGGCGCATATTAAAAACACCAGCGTATTATGCTAGATTCGACCAGATAAATAAGATTAGAGAGATAGATTGTCGTACAGATAGATTCAAAATGGCATTTTTCCCCCGTACTATAAGAGAACAGAATAGGCAGCATAGGAAAGGGATAGATAGGGGAAATATTCTAGAGTACTATGTAATGCATGATGCATGTCTTACCCCTTAAAAACTGTAGACACTAACAATCAAGTTGCATGAGACAATATAGTTGCTAGTTTGCATGTTAGTAGTGCATGCCTGGTGATCTTCACCCCCTGCCACACACCCTGCGGTGGCTTGCAGGGTATCGTGTAGATGTAGATGAGGTCTTGCAAGGGAAAAGTAGCTGATTTCTCATACACATGCCTCTCTCGAAAAGCCTCAACAAGCTCCGTGAGGACTACGCTGGCGACGACTACTCTATCTCGCTTATCATTTTCAAATTTCTGCATAATTCTATCGCAAATGAGGCTAAATTGTGTATCTCCCTATTGGTTTCCTACCCTTGCTTTTATCCCAGTCCAATAGCGTGAATTGTTACTAAATCTACATTCTATTGTGTAAATATCCCTTTAAACTCTGTATCTAAAAGTATTTAGGTACGTTGTATGTCGGGATAAGTTTTGTACTGTGTTTTCATTGTTTTTACCTTTTTGTGGTTTATATTGTATCTGTGCGAATTTCACATATTTTTATGTTTATTGGTCGCTGCTCCGGGATTTTTTTCCGCAAGTTTTTCCGTATTTGCTTACTCTTTTTATCTAATTCACAGCGCAGTACGTTGTAATGCAGATGGTCAGTAACTGAGCCAATAGGTATTTGTAGAAAAGATTTTTGGGTTATTCCTGCCAGCCGTCTATGTGCTACAGTCAGTTCGCCATCCGTTATTGACACCCTTTTGCGGAGGATTTTTTTTATTCCTTCTTACTGTAATGAATGTTACAGTTATGTGAATTATATTTACGTGTATCAAGTTATACATCTACATCTACATAATACCCTGGCCTAGCATGGATAACGGCTGATGTGCATATATATCTCTCTGGTGGGTAGCTGAAATCCGCCGTTCTAGATAACTAGCCCTATCAGATGTTAGAACCCGGTTAACATTGTCATATATTTTGATTTATTGGGTCGATTGCACTTTTCAATATTTTTAAAAATTACTAATCGAATTCTTTCCAGTCCTATTTTTGTGAATTTTACTCCTTTGCTCTGTTCATCGAGCTGATATTCTAACACGATTTGTTTAATTGCGGGATTCCGGGAGTTGAGATGTTTCGGAATTTCGACCAATGGGATCTAGCGTAATAGAGTTTTGTCAATGCTTCAACCCTCTCCTTTCGTGGTTCACCGGGTTCAAAATGTTGAAAAAGAGTTTTTTGTTCTTGCTGCCGAAGGATGTGCAACTTCGAGCTGGTTGGGTATCTTTTGAGAAGCTTTTTCCATCGTCTTACTCGCCGACTACCAGGTGTTTGAGTCCTGGACGTCAAAGTAACTGACCTTGATTCGAATTGTGGTCTAGAGTGTTCGCCATTGTGTTGCAGCGCTATTTTATTTAGCTAAATCTTCGGTGGTAGAGAGAGGTCAGGTATTCTGTTTCCTGCCTATGTTGGACCTATCACCTATCTTTAATTTTCTCATTTGCTAATCGCTTTTCTCATGCGCTTCTTTATTTGGAGGTGGGCTGGAAACGTTACCGTAACGTCTCTTCAAGTGAACGAGGTGAATGAATGGGAGGAATGCCGAGGAGCAGTCCCCCCACGCATAAAATTCTCAGTAAGAAAGCTTTAGCGTTAACCGAGGGTGTTCTCTTGCAATTGATGCCGTGGGCGTCGAGATTTTTTTTACGGATCTGGTGAGTCCGTTGTCTCTGCTAAATCCAGGGTTGCCACCTCCATTTCTTCGCTGGTCTCAGCAGACATCTGAACCCGTATTGTTCGTTGCTGTGTGAAATTAAACACTTCTACATTTGTTTCGCCTCGAATTGAAATAGTTGTTCTGCAAAAAGTATAATTGTGTTTATATGTTCCACGTTATTGTGTCCCTTGTATTTTAATTCAGGTAAGTAATGTTATAACCACACTTGCGAAATAATAGTGAACGCGTACCGAAAACGTTTAAAAATTGAAACACCGACACCAACTTAGCTTAGTTTCCTAGCCCTTAGTTTCTACGCTATCTGAATTTCTGTAGTCAAAGCCTGGCGTCAAGTATACTCGCAATGTCACGTTTGTGTTCTGCAGGGACAGGCGTCGAAGTAAGTATAATGTCAGTGGAACAACAACCTTTACTGTGATCTCCCCTCGCTGCTAACCTGAGGCTGAATTATTTGTTACCTGTCAAACTCAAAGAAAAGTTAGAATCCTGTAATGTCACTCAAACGTTTTAGTTAAATAAATCTGAATTATGCACTCGTTTTATCGGGTACCGTTCAACATTTTAACTTTTTTACACTAAACTTGAGTAACATTTGTTGACAACTTCCCTCCTCACGGTGTATTGTTGTTCACTCTTGTACAGAAGTTAATCATAGTGTATACATTCTCGTTTTTTTGAGTTTGAGGGAACGATTATGGACGAAATGCGAGGGATGAAAATATTATATGAGGCATGACTGCCCAAGACTATACACCCTCATAGTTGTTAAGGATGACTAATTCATGAAGTAATTATTTTGTGATTACTATAATATATGTGGGCTCTGGGTACTGTAGAACGGGAACCATTCTCATGGAGAGGAACTGGCGGTCACGACCGTCGAAGAGACGAAGATCACCAGCATATATAAATGTATCCCCGGAGGGCTGGGAGCAGAGATTAGTGAGAGAAGGCTGACTCACGTGCCGTTGCATACATCTACATAATACCGTGCAAGCCACCACAAAGGTGTTTGGCAGGATGTGAATTCTCACCAAACATGCACTACGTATCATGCATTTAAAAGGATTAGTATTAATATATTAGTCTAAACTGCACTATTTAAAAAGATAAAAATAGCAAACTAAGCATGCAAAAACGTGCTGATAGTTAAGTTACCTTCAAGTTCTTATGCCAACATGCAACTACCTTTGCTATGGATTGATTCACTCATATTGGACATTGGACTACCGCTATTCATATCCCTAATTGTACGAGGAAAAGAGGTCATTTTGAATCTGTCAGTTTGGCAATCAATTTCTCTAATTTTGTAATTATGGTCCAGTCTACCATAGTACGTTGGCGTTCGCAAAATATTTTTAACGTCATCACTGAAAATATTATCTTGGAATTTATTTAGGAGATTTCTGGAATTTTGACTATCTAGGTGCCCCATGACTGAACTGACAACTTAGTACGTAATACGTACAATGACCACGTACGGGAAAGCGAAGGGCAAGCGGCCTTGTAATATCCGAGCAGTCGAGGCATTGAATGCTAGCAAACTTGTGAATCAGCAAGTCGTCATCGTTCGGTGAAAGCCAAACCTTCCGTCGGAACCCAATCATTTAACCTTCATTTTTCCCGATTGGTTTCTGTATCGAGCTGGAAGCTTTTAGGTAGGATGTTATTGCTGTTTCGTGGGGGAAGTCTGGCTGAAGGCGTGGCATTTGAGTACCCTTTCAAACCTGCCCTGCACTCGCATCCCCTCCATTCTATCTTGGTTTCTATTTTGACATTGCTTTATTTAGCGCTCTGCCCCCTTGATTCGGTCGCTCCTGCTCGTCTGGAGGTTGGGGGAGCCGACGATTCCCATCTCCAATCCCATCCGAGAAGGGAGAAGATCGTTGATCCCTCATGAGTCGAGGGGCAATACCTCTAGCGGCGGACATGGCCCTGACTTTGCGCCACCCTGATCCATTATTCCTGAATTTTCCCCAGCCGGTGCCCGACCGCCAGGGAAATCTGTTGCCACAACATCCGGTCATTTTGATCAATTCACGTATAGTATTCCACGCTGGTCTGCCGGCTATGGTAGTACGTTCATAGCTTGATTTTTGCCTTACTCTTTTATGGTGGCAGTTTTTTTGTTCTTTTTAAATTCTATTTATATTTAGTTTTTCCCGCTGAACTACTTCATTTGTAAATTTTATTCTCAGTGAACTTTAGTGTTTATGTGCGAATGCAGTTGAAAATTATCCTGGTGCAGAGGTGCAAATTATCCTTATTCTTATTGTTAGAAATAGCTTCGTTGAAATTCGTTCCCTGCATCCTTAGCTGCATATAGAATGTTTGTATCGTGCTATCACCGGAGTCTTGGAGTTCAAGTGTAAGTTGACGCACAGGAGTATGCAGTAATGAGGGTTGAACTCAACTGCGCTGCAGTTAATTGATGTAGTATAAGTCGTATGGGACTTAATTTTAAGTGATTAAATTTTTTCTTATCCGTTGATCCGTTCGGATTAGTAACGTTAGATCCAAGGATATAGGCTAGAGCACTGATCAGGCTAGAAATACGAGCTGGTTTCTTGTCTCAGACCTTACATGTGTTTTAAGTAGTACTAGTAAGATTTTTAGTACATAGTTTTTAAATTTTCTCTGCGTTATCGTTTTATGGTGGATGATTCTTTGTTTTGTGGTAGGGTATTCTGTTTTTTCCTAGCGCCACTCCCCAGGGTTTGAGGCTTTTCATTGTGGTCCTTGGCGGGAATCACTCATCTGTGTGTTAACTCCGAGGCGGACTGATAATCTGCGGCTCCTTCGCCGTACGGTGGTCGGTCGGGTGTATCCGGCCCGCAGGCCTTGCTCACCCTGCCTCCCCCGCGGAAGCCACCCACGTGCTCTGCTCCTCTGTTTTGGAGCTTCGCAACGCCTTGTTGCGTCTCGATTGGGATCGGCAGCTGATCAGTGGCTGCCTCGTGATCCACGGCGTGTGACGTGTGCCGCTGGCATCAGGGTGAAAGCCGCCGCCTATCTCCCGCTATTTGGCGGATCGACCCAGCGCGCGAGCGATGCAAGCAGTCGAACCAAACCCCCTTCCCCCCTCCCCCGGAGGCTCGCGGTCCGCGGCGGCGGCCTGAAACGGGGTCGATAGGTCCAGCGGACGGATAAATCCATTGCGAGGGTTGTGCCCGTCGCTTTTCCTCTCGAGTTCGTCGCCCAAACCCTGTTTGGTATTCGTACTGGGGTGCCAATTTTTTTGCCCGACATCAAGGCGGTAAATAGATGCAAGGGTGGTAGGGTGGCTCTGAGGTCTTCATTGCAGGCTAAATTGAGGCCATTGGGACCTCTCTTGCGCGATCGCCTAATGTCCGTTTAGGGCGTGATGCAATTGCTACGAGGGCACAAGTGTGACGGGACGTGATCGTCCATAAGGAGCTCATTGATTCTCTGCTTCACCACCCTCCTACCTTTCTGATTGTTTCAGCTCGTCATTCGGCGTTCTCTGTTTTTTCTTTCTTCCTCTTCCCACAAGTCCCCATAAAAAATTCGTCTCCCAGAATCTAGGCCATATTTATGCCAGACTTGACATTCGTAAGAATATTGAAATAACTTAAGTTACCCCTCAGTTTGTCATATCTTCAATTTTTTAGCCACTATTATTATTCGAGTAATATAATATTCGATGGGCACTATATAGCCGATTATTCCCTTTCTCTGGTGTGCTGATAGCATTAGTTGGCTTGTTTTCTGAATTCTGGCCAGTCTGAAAATGTTCAGCCGAAATTTTTCAAACTGTCCTTTATCCTGCAATTATCGATCGATAATATGGGAGCCCAAATATTTATTGTTGTATAGACACCGTTTAACGAGCAAGTAAGTGTCTCATCTTAGCTGTTAAATGTTGTGTTTTGGTTTCAGAATTTGGTACTGTTGCTCAGGACTTCTCCTTTGAGAATTTAGCATTTTATCACTTGGGTTTCATAATGTTAATAATTGTCATCTCATATTAGTGTCATATTAGGCCCTTTTTGAGTAATTCGGCCACATGAAAAGATACATCATTAGTGCTTATGGGTAATTCCACCGGAAATCAAACTATTTTAATAAAAGTGGTTGCTCACCCATTTTTAATTTTTTATCTTTTGTACATAGATAGTTGCTTATATGTAGATTACAAATCAGTTCTCGTTACATTTTTAGAGCAAACCATATCCGAAATGCGGGCACTATCGCATGTGCCGGTAGAGTAAAAATGCCACTTTTTGACGTTGCGATTATTGCTACTATTTGCATATTTTTAAAGTTACAGAAACCATATCAATCGCAGGATATTCTCGTAAATTGCTATTTATTCTTTGGCCTTGAAGCAATGTGTCAGATATAACTAATTGGAGATGAATTGGCAGTGCGAGATGAATTGGTAGTGGAGGACTACCTATTTAACATGCGATAGTAGATAATAGCACGCTATTTAACATGCGATTTGAAGTTTGCATAATGGTGTCTCCTTTCTCGTTGCCTCCTTCGGTGGTCTCCTTACTGTATCTGTAGCGTTATCAAAAATATCATTAGCATTTCAAAAGTCGTCTTGGACCTCATCCATTTTAGCGTGTTCGGGTGCGTCTTACCGGTGATATGCCAAACCTCGTCTATCTGAAATCGTATATGTCTAAAGTGCTGCATTTTTGGGCCTAAGTGTTTTGTCGTGTTTTTTTTCCAAAAGACATTTTTTGTATTCCCCACCCATCTTTAGCTTGAGTAATTTTTCACCCGGGTACAATCATGTTTGTTGCACAATTACCTATTTTTTTTCCAACTTAAGGCAAATATTTCTTCTTTTCTGTGGGTATTACAATGCTTTGATACAAATTGTGGCTACATCGGGTACAAGTGGCAGCCACGATATCGATTCGACTGATATTGAGACCTAGGTATCTCCGGTGTGGCCTGCGTGCCTCAATTGAAGAAATCTGTACGACTATTAGATTGTAGGTTTCCGCGGCGTTGGTTACATGCTATCTGCCTTATTCCGAGTTTCCTTCCGCGTTAGTTGGCAAGATGAAGACAGTTTCGCTGACTGCCCTGTCAGCGCTTTCGTTTAACTTTTAATACTAACTAGTACTACTAACTTTACTTCTAACTTTTACACGTACTAACAGTAACAGTTAGTGCAAGGAGATTAAGCAAAGTTTAGTCAAGTTAAATCCCTTTTAATTGTTTAAGTGGTTGCAGATTCCGCAGGAATCGTATGCTTAGTTTTCTTGTGATCAAATGAAGATGATCATTCAATGCGGTTTAATCTTGGATAACCGCAAAATGTTTAGGTTTCTTATTAAATAGGCATTCCGTAAGGCAACATTAGGCTGTAGGTAGCGTTGGACTGCTGAATGGAGGCCCCGCTTTCGTATCCAAGGGCTCGCCTTAGGACATATCATGCCAAATTCAGGCTGTTATTTTCGGTGTACCAGATCTTCCTGGGGACCAGCAGGCCGTGGAGACACCTCCCACCCTGATGTGTTAATTTCGTACGCCGTAGAGATTCGCTCTACTCTCATCACAGACCATCCATCGGCTCGAACTCAGTTTCACTCACTCACTCAGTAATCCAACCCGAAGGTTTGTTTGGATAGGTGAGGGTAGAGCTCACCCCGAACTAAGCCACAGGCGTGTGACACCTCGCACTTCGAGGATTTTTTCGTTCGGTGGCGTCCAAAGGCTTCACCCAGATTTGAACCCGGGACCCTGCGATCAGTGGCCAAGCGCTCTACCTACTAGGCCACCGTGCTCAGGCAAATGTCTCTAGGCTTTTCCAGATCCACATGTTGAAAACTATGGCAGTATATTCTACGCTTCTCACAGGTGAAAAGGATAACTAAATCTAAATAATGAATGAATTTAAATCTTTTTAAACGTAAATTTATTACAAAGGTTTATTGACCGCATGAGGCGAGGAGAGTCCTAACCCTTAATTTTCATGAGAGCTATATAAGGGAAATAATATGTCGCATATGAACTGTTTCGTTTTTTTCTTGTGATAGGGGTCAGTGTTTAGATAACGGATTTCGAGTGCCTTTCTTGGCTCCTGCGTGTTTTGGCTGCTCCAATTCAAAGTTAAAGATAACGAGAGCACTCGGCTTTGACCGTGCCAACTTTTCAAGCAAAGAATCAAGAATTTGAAACCAGTGCCCAAGAATCAAGACTGTTTAAGCATGAATTGGTGCATATGGTGAACCGTTGAGCTTTGGATGACTTGGAATTTATTTTTCCTGGTCCAACCGATTGGTTGCCACTATCTAGCCTATGCCGAATGACCCACTAAAATTTTTAAGTCGGGGTATGTCTTACGTAATTAATTTCTTATTCCAATAATATGCGCCGTATCCACCTTTTCTAAATTAAGCTGGTATTTGAATATCAGGGCAAAGTATTGGAAGGTGATTTGTGGATGTTAAAGAACGATCACATCCACATATTTTATGCATTTTCTGTATCAACCGGTGGATCTAAATTGCCATCAAACTACGTAATGATACCCATTTTCCAAAAATTATTTCATTATAACTAAATATATGAACTCTGAATGACGTAAATTTCTGTAAAAGGCCATGGACAGAGGTCTAGAGAAAAAGTTAATGGGAGGCAGGGTATTTGTGATTTCAAGTGTAACTTACGACCTAGGTTAATTTTAGTGTGACGCTTATAGGACGAACTTCTTCAGTTCCGTGTGCCTGGGAAGTAAAGCAGGGTTATTGTAGAAATTATTAAACGTAAGATTATTAAAACATAAATTATTAAAAAAGAATATTGTACTCAAAGATGATATTTTTCCCTATCTCCTCAGATTGAAAATCGAGCTCATTTTCTGGGATTATTTGTTATCAAGGCTTTACATTTTTGTCGCTTTGCCCTCTGTAATACCTTTCATCTACATCTACACGATACCCTGCAAGCCACCGTGAGGGTGTGTGGCAGGGGGTGAAGATCACCAAGTATGCACTACCGACATGCAAACAAGCAACTATAGGGTCTCATGCAACTAGATCGTTAGTATCTATAGTATTTAAGAGATTAATACATGCATCATGCACTACAGACTACTCTAAAATATTTCCTCCTTCCTATCCCTTTGATATGCTGCCTAATCTGTTCTCTTATAGTACGGGGAAAAAATACCATTTTGAATCTATCAGTAAGACAATCTATCTCTCTAATCTTATTTATCTGGTCGAATCTAGCATAATACCCTGGTGTTTTTAATATGTTCCTAACCTCTTCAGTAAACCTACCCGCTTAAAATTTCCGTAATAGAGTTAATCTGCACTTTAACCTACGATCTGGTAATAAAATCCCAACGTCATTCTTCTATTAATTCTGATGAACTACTAAACCTATCGTAACAGCTTTTAACAAACCTTACTGCTCTTCGCTGAACACTGTCTAGCTCTCTGATCAAACCTAATTCATTCGTATCTCGTACAATGGCTGCATACTCAAGGTGGGGCCTAACTAGAGAAACGTAACATCGCTCTTTTGTCTTCTCATCACTTTTCCCAAGCACTCTTTTTATAAATCCTACCTTTCTCTTCACTCGGCCGCATATTTCCCGGATGTGTCTTCCCTACGATAAATCGTTAGTGAATGTTATACCTGAATACCTTATGGTTTCAACGCTTTCGATCTTCGTGTTACTAATTTTATAGGTTCGCTCTATCGAATTATTCCTCTACCGAAAATTGAAAGCTAAACACTTTTTAAGATTAAGTTCTAGCTGCCATTAGTCGCACCACTCTTGTATTGCATCTAAATCATTTCTATGCGATTTCCTGTCTTCTTTTGATATACCCGTATACAATATAGCATCGTCTGCAAAAATTCTAAGCTTACTACAAACTGCGGTTTCCAAGTCGTTTTTGTATAAAAGAAATAGAAGCGGACGGGCTACGCTACCCTGGGGAACTCCCGATGTGACTTGGATTGTGTCCGACATGATACCAATTATGAAAACCCTCTGCTCTCACTTAAGAATTCTTTTACCCAACATGCAACGTATTTATTTATTCAAAAACTCCGTAATTTCAAGATTAATTTATCATGAGGAACTTTATCGAATTCCTTTTTAAAATCTAAAAATATCGCATCAACTTCAGTGCTGTTTTCGCCTTAGACTAAAATATCATGTACGAATGAAGCTAGTTGTGTCTCTCAAGATCTACCTTTCCGGAACCCATGCTGACTGTTTATGAGCAATCCCTGACTATCCAAATGCCCCATGATCGAATTGACTACAGTGTGCTGAAATATCTTACAAGAGATTGACGTGTGTGAAATGAGTTGTAGTTACTAGGCTCTTCCCTATCACCGCTTTTAAAAATAGGTGTAATGTTAGCTACTTTACAATCCTTGGGTAGTGTGTGGTTCTTTAATTTTTTATTGAATATCATTTCTAGATATGGGGGGGGGGGGGGGGGGGTTTTCAGAAGCTAATGTTTTATATACTCTGGAAGGAATTTGATCGGGACCTGGTGATTTTTTTGTTTTTTTTAACTACTTCTCTATTCCGCGACATGAAATTTTTATTTCTGGCATTTGTTCACTGAAAGTGTTCGGCGGTGGTTCCACTGCGTTGTGTGACGATGAGTTGAATACGCTTTCGAAGAAGGTGTGTTAAGAATTGGTTTTTTCGACACTGAAGGTGACTCTAATTCCTTTATCGTTTTTAAGTGTGTGCACTGTGGACCTATTTCCCCGAAGCTCTCTCACAAACGACCAAAACGCTTTAGTGTTGCTATCTAAATATTCTCTTAACATCTTGCTCTTGAAATGTGATAACGCTTGCCGACATGATTTCCTTGCTAATGCTCTTGATTTTTTATAGTTTTGAACGAACTCATTTTTTTCCTCTACCAATAGACCCCGTTCTGCATTTTTCATCCTAGCGTGGCATACCCTTTGTCGCTTTAGTGATTTCCTAACCTCCGCGTTATACCACCTTGGCTCTGTATTATCACTTATGAATTTACTTGTTATGTATTTATTAACTGCTTTATGGGTGATCTCAAGAAATTCTCTCCACGAATCTTCTGTATGTAATCCTTTGCTTTGTTCGCTAAATTCATTAAACGATTTCCTTAATTCCTCTTTCATACCGTCGTAATTAGCCTTGGCAAATAAGTATACCCTACTTTGTTTATAATGTCTTTCAGCGCCTACAGTAAATTTCGCATGCACTATTTTATGATCACTAATTCTTGTGTCCGTAATTGTATTTAAAACTCTTTCGGATATATTTGTTGCTAATAAGTTTAGAATGTTGTTTCCCCTGGTCGGTTCTGTTACTAGCTGTTGTAAAGAATGTGACTGAAAGGTGTTCAACAGTGATTCGCAGAGCTCCTTATCCTTACCTCCTGTTATAAAACTACACATATTCCAGTCTATCGAACTGAGATTGAAATCTCCGCCTACTATTATTCCTCTATCATTGTTCCGAGAAAGTAATGTACCTATCTCTGACTCTAGTTCCACTCTGACCTTTTATTCCTTAAGGTCGAAGATGATTCGAAATGGTCATGGAATTAAAATATTTTTATATGCTTCTTTTTATTTATATTCTAATCTTGCATAGTTTGACTTATTAATCTATATTCATAAGTCAAATTATTTATATCATGAGCATCACATCATTATAGCGTCATCGCAAAATCACTCCACTTCATCAATGGCCGCCGTATCTTTCCTTTATTCGAAAGCGGAGTACCTTGTTTATTTGGTGCGTGTCAGTACAGGTATTGAGAATATGATAATGATGTGCATTCATAATGAAGTGCATTACCTTTCATCTTAACTAAAGTGATGGGCACGACTTCCCTTCATTAAAGCTTGGCAGAGCAACGTGACTGGATGGTTAGTGAACGCGCGTAAATTGCAGAGCAGAATTGATTATCTCCGTTGCTCTGTACTAGTGAACTTTAAAATACTCGTTTTTGAAAATATTAACTACTCTATCTAAAAAATTTGCTGTTTTTCGCTTGCTTATTAACATTGTATGTATAATAATCTAAATTTCAGTCTCTCTCATAGGGATTTGGATTTCATAGGGTTCCGTGTCCTCTCTCTGTGAGGTGAGGTACGAAGGTGAGGCGCGGCCAGAGGAACAGAACGTCGGTCATGCGTTTGGGAACCGAACGCCACCGATCGATGAAGCATTGATCCCAAGCGTGTGTCTCTGTGATATAATGGAAATGTATGGCTTACCGTTGAAATTAGTCCGTGGTATTCCAGTTCTTCGGTGTAGAGTGCTCTTTGAGAATGAAATGTTAAATAATTCAGAATCGCTGACGTGTAGTTTTTTTTTACGCAGTCGTGAATTTCAATTATACCCTTGGCATGTCATGCGGAACTTGACTTTGGTGTCAAATACCTTTAATAATTGAAGCCATACGGGCTTGTTTTTGTCAGTGGCTACCAAGGTTTGGTGTTATCTTTATGCTCAATGAATGAGTGATAAACTCCGTCGTTGCCGAGGAAGCTGCCATAGGTCTTTTTCGAGAATATTATGAGGCGAAGATAATTGAAATTGTTGATACTGATATCTACTACAAAGTCTCTTTCTGTAGGAAATCTCTGATTTTTCCCAGGAAAGAATTAGCAATTAATTAGATGCCAATTTTTAATTTTCACTCGCCGCATTAAATGGGGGGTGGGTGATTCCCATCGCAGAAAATTTTGGCGTAATATCTCGGCACAGCAATCGGTAATCCGGTAAGAGGGTATTGGGACCTTCAAACGGCTTGTTACTTCATATTCCTATTTTGCCCCTTAAAGACTTATTTTCTCGTTTTCAGTGCTCCTTTTCTGTGTTTTACGAATAAGAGATTGTCGGGTGATGTTCGAAGGCTTGCTGAAATAATGATACGTTTTTTCTTTCGGTAAATGCAATCCATAGCATTTCAGTATCGCAGTTACCTGGTTACCTAGAGTACCTGGAAAAAGGTAAAAATGGAATTCCTTTGTCGATGCTCTCTTCATTTAAGTTTTTAGTATCGCCCAGTCTGTTTTCCTTCCAATTTTATCTACTTTTCTTCATAATAAGGTAAGATAATGTATATCGCATTTTCTCCTCCAGCGCTATTTATTATGTTCCTTTACGCGAGGTTTGTCATTGAGCAGTCAGGAATGGAGTGGAAGTGTGCAGTAAGAATGCAGCGTGCTGACCAACCATCTGAATGGAAAATATCCCAAATGCATTAACTATCGCGCGGAAAATAGGCCTGTTCCATGCGATTTCCGCGATTTGACACTCCTTCAAGCTTCGCATTTGATTTTTAAATGTAAAACAGTCTTAAGAGACGGATTCTAGCTCAAGACTGCTCTTAATTTGTTTCCTTTCCATCCCGTAGCTAGAGCTCTAATGCTGTCAACTGCGATAAGGCCAACTCATCTCTTGGGATTTATCCCTGACGCAAAGCGTGTTCGCTCACCCTATAACGCTAAACCACTCGTCTTTATTGCTCACGTCTGGGTCTTTCTTGAAGAGTTGCCGTATGGAGGGATTGTAATCTTCACAGCTTAAGATGTATGCCGCCTCGGTTTGTGTGCTAGGCAATATCCTCGCTCGTTCCACAGTTATTAGGTTTCCCGAAGGAATGTTTTTTATATTCTCGATTATGTCTTCACATTTATGTATAGTATTGTCGGTCGTATGAGGGTCATTCCATTTTAAATCGACAAAATTTTCAAAAATATCTTGCTTCACCATCTCAGATTTCAGCTAAAATTGGTGCATAGACACTGTCAACCTTCCTGAGCCAAAAGCCGTTCCATGTTTTCGCAGAAAGATATTTCGCCCCTGAATTATAGGCCGGCATGAATTGCGTTAACTCCTGAAAATCGTCAGATCCTAAGATTGGTTTGACGCAGCCCTCCACTCGATTCTTCTATCGGCCAACCTCTTCATATTGACGTAGCTCCTCTCTTTTACATCTTTCACAACCTGTCCCATACATCTCATACGTTGCCTGCCTTGCTTTTTTGATTTTCTCACTTTAAGGTTCATTTCATTCATGATTCTTTTGTAGTGAAGTTGCCCTTCTTCAATTGCTAATTGTCTGAACAGTAATTTATTCCACCTAGCTTCAGAATTAGTTTTGCCACAACTATGTATGGTATTCATTCCAGCTACCCCATGCACTGACTGATTCTCTGTTTTGCTAATGATATCCGCTCAAGTCATCATGCAGCTGTTTTCAGCCTACGCTAAATATGCTAGCCATCTTTAAACCATTCCTTTTGCTCTCTGTATTTCACATTTTGACTCGTTTTGTGGGTCGAGGGTTACTTTTGTCACGTTGCTTATAGCCCGTGTTAGGATAATTTTTAGGGGAGATTTTACTGTAATAGAATTTACCGATAACTTGAGGTGTTTTACCTAGTGCCACTCTCCAATGAGTAGGCCTGCTGGGTACTCTGTAGATATCCTGTAACCTGTGATGAAGAACACGCCTACTGATAGCCTACTGTATCGTTGATGATTGCGTACTAGTATCCTACTAGTTTTTCACGCAAGGAAACTTTTCACCATAGGTTATCTATCGTTCCAAATTGCATTTACTGTAGAAATTATGTAATTGAACCCTCCCACTCCGAGGATACGCGATAATGTGAATTGTAAAATGACGGATAATTTGTCAATTATTCCTGGAAGACTAAAAATTTATTCGAATTACTTATGGAGTAATGCTTGTAAGAAAAATATTTGTCTTGATTGATCGTGAACGTTTCTCATGCACTGCATGGGTAGGTAAGGAAGAAATAATGTCCAAACATTCTTCTGTGGAAGTTGATATTTCGGATCTCTTTAGTATCAATTTTCTGAGGGACCCTTTAAAAAAATATCGACTCGTGGTCGTTCTCATTTTTTCATTGTCCTCGTTTTCTATGCTGTTCTTCGTGAATGGCATCGTCGGTTTTAAAACGATGGCATACGCCTTTCACCTTTTTTATCGTGCTTATTGCTCCACTGTTCTACGTATGCTGGAAAACTTGCTGGTTTATTTTCTTGAAAATGTATATCCTCCCAATGTCCTCACTTCGCGTTATGTTCTCGTCTCGCGAGTTCACATGAAAAATTTTCAATTTTCAAGGGTATGTGTACATGTAATAACCATAGGGATAAGTTTTATCCCTGTTTCTGACTTCGGAAAACCGCTGTACCAGTCGTGTTGCTATAGATGATTTACGGATACGCACTTGTCTCTTTTAGGTTACGGTAAATCCTCAGCTCTTTGAATCTTGATGTAATAATTTAGCTTTAGGGACGATTGCTGTCTTATTTGTTAGCCCAGATAGTCTTGCGGTCTACGATACTTCGGGTAGTTTTCCAGTCAAGCGATTTGGTATCTTGCGGCCTATCGCTCTGTTGATGCTTAGGCTAATCATCATGTGAACTTTACATTTGACCTTCGGAGTTGAGAACGGAGTGCACGATATCCCACACAAGTCTTCCTGTAAGGCAGTTTAAGATCACTCACGCAGTGATTCAACCCGAAGGTTGGTTTTGATAGGTGAGAGTAGAGCTCACCCCGGACTACACCGAAGGCGTGTGAAATTCACACATTCAGGGTAGGGGCGCCAGTTCCTTTCCATGGGCCACCTGTGATTTCCTGCGAAGGTCTGACACGCAAAAAATTAAATTTTATTTACGCGAGGATTTTAGGCGGGGGTGTCCAGACAGCTTCTTGCCCGGGATTTGAACCTGGGACCCTCCGGTCAGCAGCTCAGCGCTCTACCCACTAGGCTTCCGCCTAAAACCTATTTCTCTGATAATTATCGTATAAGTCTATCTGTATTGAAATTTGTTGGACTTGCCATCTCCAGCTATCTCTAACAGTTAACAGTACTGAGCTTTCTTCAAACAAAATTATTAAAATATTATCTTAAAACTAAATAAGTCTCTGCGAAATTTCGAACACTATGTGATTTGAATTGCAGTGTAATTCTCGGAAACTCCATTACAAAATCGTTGAAGAATGAATCGATTTATCCCCTTGCGTCGATACTTGAATCATGCTATATTTTTTTCACATTACTATTCTTATTTATGCAACAATGCATGGCAAATGAACCGTACAAAACGGAAAAAATATTATAACTTCACATCTAAGGAGACTTTTTCTGAAGTTACGATTTCCTTCTATTTCAATGTTATCTCTTAGTACAGTAAATGTACTAAAAAATCTTGAGTGTGTCTATACTGGTGTGTATGAATTTTTATTTTTTTATATATCGTAATAACGTTTTTACGATACGGTTAAACTTCCACGGATAATATTCGAAGCTACATTGACATAATACTTTTAATATTTTTTACTGATATAGTCTCAGGTTTGGAAGCATATGTAATTAAGTTGTTAATTCTCACAATAAAAGGCTAGTCACATCTACGATGCAGTATCAATAATTTACTGTAAACTTAAACATTCTTAAACAAGTCTATCGTCGAATGGATAGTGGGCTTTGGTCATTCCGTTTCCGAGTGCTTGAGTTTAATAATATTTTAGGTTGGCGTTCTCCAACCTTCCCTTATCAACACCAAAGCCAATGTTTAACCGAAATACCCTCCTAATATTTATTGTGCTTTATTTCTTCTGTATTTTATGACATTGATGTAATGCTTAGTACTTTAAATAACTTTATTTTGCCCGCGTGATGTTGGTGTACACCATGGAAGGTCTGTTGAAAGGTTTCCAGAAGAAGCCTGAGGAATCATCGGCCTCTTTCCTCACACGACCTGAATTAGGGATGTGTGCGTGTCACCCACAGTAATGACTAAGGAGGATAGGTAAAGAAGGAAATACGTTGACGGTATTCCTTTCTCATTCCCATCAAAAAGAAATTTCATGAGTTCACCCACACGTGCATTCATCTACACCTACATAATACCCTGCAAGCCACCATAAAGGTTTGTGGCAGGGGGTGGAATTATTTGTTTACACCAAAATGTAGGCTAGTCGGTAAGAATCAAGTTTGCGCCTTGTTTAGGTCACGTGTTAATTAGTGCAATATTAATCTGGCGTGCAGTGCTCATCACTATTATTATTTTTTTGTGCTCTTGTTAAGATCAGAGTACGAGTTTTGTTAAATCGTAGCGTAGCATGCGATAGCGTGATTTGATGACTTCTTTTTACATATATTTATTTTTGGAGGTCAAGCTCTTCATGTTCAGCTTTTCTTTTCGAGGAAATTCTTCAGCATAATGTATATCAATTATTTTAATTCCCTGTATTTTTGTGAGCAACATTTGCTAGAGTGTATTCAGTTGAGTGAATTCTAATCTTATGTTTCTCAATGTTTTCCTACACGCCTGTTTTTACTTTTTTTCTATCGAAAATTTCATTGATCTCTTGTACATACATATTGTACATATTGCGCCTCCGCAATTGTAATGAATTTCACTTTGGTAAAGTGTCAAGAAATTATAGTTGTTTGGTGAGTGGTCTACTCTGGAGATTGTACTGGAACATTCTCCAGACAGAATAGTATGCATCATTTTTGAGGGTGTAGAATTCGTTGGAAGCTCACCATTGTTCAGGATCGTCAGATTAAACAGAGTTCACCTGGGATATTCCGCCGAAAACTGGAGTATTACAGTCTTATCTCCGGCATACTGGCTACACTACTTTTCGTGAAATCGTATGCCTAATTTTTTTAAGTTTTGCGAATGTCTTCTTCGTCAGTCTTTTTTTCGTGAGATCAATATACCTTCTACAATTATTCATACCATCCAAATTTCCTTCTTTTGACCTTCATGTTTCGTCGATTACACTGCATTCTGCATCAGTAACTACCTTCAGTATTCATTGTTCCCTAATTACTTGTTCTCCACTCGACAACCACCTTAGTTTTGTCCACGATTTTCTCATTTACCCCCGCCATGCTTTAAACTTTATTCGTCTTCCTTCCAGTACGTCTTACTGCTTGTAATGTCTTTTCGTCGTTACTCTGTAGAATATGGTATCCATACGACGCCACGCTCCTTATCAATTTATTCACCATTCTTGACGTAATAACTCTGCTAAAGGCTTTCGGCAACGTTTCACTTTTGTCAGTTAATGCATGTCTTAGCAAAGTTGCTCCTCCTTTGCTAATGTCATTAATACGAAGACCATCTTTTCCCAATATGTAGCCTAAGTAGCAAAAAGTCCACCTAGATTAACTCCCAGCTAATTTCCAGGTGTAAAAAAACAGCTGCGGAATGAGCTATGCATTCATCGGCCCTCAATTACAAAACAAGTCTAAGCAGTCTTCGTGTGGAATAGCCTTTCTTATGGTATAGGCTCCTGCTACGAATTCTCAAAATACGCTCCTTTGGCAATTTATGGAAACTACTCGTGGTGTTCTTGACGCTGAGATTCAACTAGATATAAAAATGCTAAAATGTTTGTTTTGTGGTCATTTCATGGCCATAGATAGGATTCAAATCGTTCTCCTCTAGAGTCCTGATCGGTCCCTGGACGTTACCTGTGAAATGTTTTTTGTCACAAATTGGCTTTCTCGCGGACGCTAATGGTTCTTATCGACTATTTAGTGAAAGGGAAACACTTATAAAGGACCTGAAAGGAAAGATTGGAGGATGGTGTAGATTTTGTAGCTAGACACTTATGAACTTGAACTGAGTATACGTTCAATAATCTGTGTAAATTTAAGCTGCAGTACTTTTATCTCTCTTTTCATTCCCATGAATTTTTTCATAGATTGAAGAGATTCGTAATTCATTCTCCTACTCCGTTCCATTGATATTGTTTCCTCATTTGTAATAATTTTTGTGTAAATTCAAGATTTAATCTACTGATAAACCCTGTAGGCAAGACTCAGATAATAATTTTCGTTTTATTCACTTATAATTCCTAAAATTGAGATTTACCGCTAAGAATTGTTGGGAAATTGTTATTAATTTAGTAGAACTCTTTCTTCAAACTGAACTCAGATGGCTACACTTGCAATTTATTTATACATTTTTCGCTTTAAATTGTCAGTGGATTTCCTGGTGCATTTTAAATGTTCGTACTTTAAACTAGACTCGATTTTCGTAAAAATGAGTACAAGTCAGAAGGATTGTACTCATTTTTACGAAAATCGAGTCTAAATTAATTTCACCTGGGACATTTATTCTTATTCTTATATTCTAATCAAACGCAAGTTAGATAAAATCCGTATTTGAGTGCCAAAGAAATATTTCTCATAATAATTCCTTGAACTCAAATTGCATCAGTACCAAAGATGACGTGGTTACGACGCCCATGTTGAGTTGACGTGGAATCCCAGCTTGTTAGATTCCTTTTCTTAAATTATTTTTTTAAAAGAATAATGAGAAAAAGTGACCAGACTCTCAGTCTACATTTTTAAAGCTTTCTATTTTAATAAATGCGTCTCTTCTGATGCTCTCATGTATGATTATGTAATTTTCCGTGAGGTTCTAACTTTCTTAATACTTTTGTTTTTTTGCACCATCAGTGTTTCTTCCTTTGTAAGTTTTCCATGAAGATGTATTTATCTTTTTGAATGTCAGTTTAGCCATAAATGTAGATTCTTGAGAGATTTTTCCTCTGGTTACCGTAATTTCGGGTTGTCCGTATGTTGTCAATGTGACTAAGACGTTACTTCTCTCGTTTACATTGAGTAATTGATTGGCTTTTTAGGACTAAGTTCTGCGATATTCGTACGAGGGCCACCTTGATATACGTTGAATATAAGTTATTTTTTACTACCCAATCTTTTTATAATGCGTGTTCCATAAGTAAGTGCTTTTACATTATATTTTTCTAGCAATTTTGAATAACTTTGCCATGATATTGCACAATTCCAGGACGGGTTTAATCATAATTGATTTGCTGTTGTCGTAAAGCTCAATCCCTTCATTTTATTTTGCCGACTCCCTATTCATTAACTTCGCAAGAGTGGAAGTTCATTGTGTAGAAACCATTTCCTCCTGCATGGAGCTCCTACCAGTGCGCACTGAATAGGAGGCATTGGTCGGAGGAGCTCGACCATAGCGCTTACCACTCTGAAGTATGATAACAAGAAAATGATAACAAGAAATGCACCATTGGTTCCCACAGGCAACGTAATGCGGCCTTGCTTCTTGTGTTCACTGCTCTGAATTTGATAGGATTGATTATTGGATATGTGTATGTAGTGATTATCCCTTGTCGTGGAACGTGGTGGCATCACCTCACTATCGGATAGACCATTTTATATTTATGAAGTAGATGCAAGGCGACCGAGAGGGCCTTGAAGCACTGCCTGTGACCAATTCTTGAGTAAAGATTAGATAAACGCTATTTCACTGCCTCGTGGCGAGGAACCCTTCAAATCGGAACTCCGTGATCCAACCGTCTTTATGGTTCCTGTTCATGAATAGTCCATGTTGTCCATATAATGTTATCCCTAACGATCGCATATCATAAAAGTGACCATAAAAAGTGCATCAAGGGGCGCTGGCTGTTTTATATGGATTTGGTATCCATGTCATGACATGATACAAGGTAAATATGTGGAAGGTGGAACCTCTGCCAGTAATGAAAAAAGCAAGAGCACTCGAAATATCTGTTACCTTCTTAATCGAAGCATCAAATGTTAAAATTTTGCAAGTTTATATTTCATCTGCATTTTGGAGTTCATTGGCTAATTATCATCGTGATCTTTTTATACTCCTTAGTATTCAAGGGTAATGAAAAGCCAACGGTAAGTTATCAGCGTCGTCAAATTTGGTTCCTAAGGAATTAATGATTTGTGACCTCAAAACTTGTGACATCACTCTTTTCATGATCGTTAGCGTATGATTTTCAGTGTTAAAATACGCAAATATGTGTACTTTTGACAGGGATGCAGCATGATTGCACCTTAAAATTAGCTCGACAGTCGAAACATGGTGTCCTGCATCGTGAATATAAAGACAAATAATGAAGTTTTAGACGGTAGATCATATTTGCTTCTTCCCTGTTTAGCATTAAAAATTTTTCATTGGCATCTGCAATTTATGATGCCCTAATATGCGTAATAACTTAGGAGTGTCAAAAGTTATCTTGCAATTCATTTTCTCGTACCCGCAGGTTAGCTACTACTGATATCAATAGCTATTTTTTGACTTACAAATGAGCGTTTAAATAGTTTCGCCACCATTACTCATGCGGTCAGTTTCTTCACCGTATTTATCGGAGACCCGAATTGCCTTACCGGTTGCAAGTTCGTCGGCCTTATTTTCAAAGCAGGTTTCGCTATCCGATACCGTCTACCCTGGGTTGGTTGGAGAAAGAAGTGGATGCGGGCTGCCGTAATATACGAGGAAAAGCATAAAATGACTTCATATTCGTCAAACTTTGTATCACTTTGGTCCTCAAATAACTTGGGAAGAGTATTTTCTTTTTTGAAATATGTACCACCATTGATATTTGAAGCTAAGTGATGATTTTTTTCTCATTTTTTGTCTTTGAATTTGTCACGGATTACGATTAGATAAGAACTTTTTTCCGATAAAAATTTTAATAGAAACTTGATGAATGAAATTAAGTGATGTAATTTTTATCAGCCCCTTGATCTATCATGACAGCAAGTCATTACAGTTGTTATTGCTTTGAAGAGCCATAGACAGTGATGAAAAGACCAATATAGGTTTGTGATTTGTGGGGATCGGGTTGGTATGGTGGCTGCTGTACTGTCCTCCCATCCTAGGGCCCGGGTTCGATTCCCGGCGGTGACGGATTTTTCAGTGGAAAACAGATCCCTACTTGAGTGCCTAGTGGAGGGAATTTCAGGTTCAGTACTCCGTCCGTCGGATGGGACGTTAAGCCGTGGTCCCCTTGGCGCCTGTCGCTAAGAGTAGGCTAATGCCGACGCCAGGTTTCTCTCCACCCTTCCTCCGTTCCCTGAAAAGTTCCTACCATTACCCAACTTCCCACCTATCCAAAATGGTGCAAATGACCTCAGCTGTCGGTCGCCTCTCCTAAATAACTAACTAGCTAAATATGTGATTTGTAGGCTTTTTTACGTGACGTATCCTCGCATCTACTGTTCTTCAGTGAGGCATCTGCAATGAGGATCAATACCTCACTTTGGGGAATACATGCGATGTGTTAAAGTCTTTAATGGAGAAGGCATTGCAAATCTTCTCAAATTATTTTTCCAATGGTTTCAAAATGGATATAGGTATGTGGCGGAGAAATAAGATCCATCTCCGGACTGGGGTCACTAGGTCGGGCGTCGTGCTCGGCAGCGGTTGAGGTCGTCATCATGCGAAATCGTTTCACGGCTCCAGTGTCAAAAATAGCTGACAAGAAGATTCAGCATAGATTAGAAACGTAGAATCTTGGCAAATCGTTGAGTCAGAAAGAATCTAAGAAGAGATGGAGGATGGAGAAGAGAGTAGTTTTGCAATGCACGTAGTTATAGGCTTATAAATAACAGCAAAACTATCGAATGCTACTTGTGTATGTTAGGTATATCTAGTCGTATACCTGAATGACGTCTAGAACCAACATTGTAGTTACAATACAAGTCTACATAATGAAATGCGTCCAAACAGATGAAGAAGCCGATTGTGCATGCGAGCGGCGCGAAGAAATTGCATATGAGCCCCCCAAGGTAATTAATAATAAAGGTGAATTTCAATAAGGTGGTCGGCAAAAATGTGGATGGAAATGAAATGGGAGACTGCGGGTTTGGAGGAGAAAATGACCGATTCGATAAACATTTTGAGTTTTGCCGGAGAAACGAGGTAATAATTACAAAACCTTTATCTTATCACCACCATAAACGTGGGTATGTGGTGTTCAGGACAATGCTGACAAAAAGCTGAAGATAAATCGTAAAAAAGAAAGGGTTAGTGCTCGTTAATTAGAAACTTGTTTTCGTAAGAAGAAAGGACACCCAGAGATAGCTCATAAAATTCTAAGTGACGATACGAGCGAGCGAGGAGTTTAGTAAAGATGGTAATTGTAATGCAATGTAAACGATCAGTTCTTAACTGTAAGTCATAATAAAAAGTCTAATTCGTTATCGTGGAATTCAGTTTACTGTTGGCTGCCCTTGTGTAGATATTTCCCCATTCCCTGTTATAAACAATAACGTAATAAGTTAAGTCCACATCTTAGATGTTAATAGTCAAATGCACGCCGACTTCAATACTTTTCGCTCGTTCTTGCATTTCCGCCATGTTTTTCTCGCCCGGCCGCTTATGAGTGCAGAGTTTAATGATAGGCAACCGCAACTTCACTTCGGGACACGGCTGCTGCCCTGTGGCCATCGTCTAAAGCCGCGTTTACACTATGTAGCAAAACTTGCTATATAACTTTTGCTACATAACATTGTTATCTAACTTTTGCTACATAACATTGTTATCTAACTTTTGCTATATAACACTGTTATCTAACTTTTGCTATATAACATTGTTATCTAACTTTTGCTATATAACATTGTTATGTAACTTTTGCTACATATAGCGAAGTTAGATATAATACGGATTTCTTTTGATCTTTACCGATTCCCATTGTATAGCACAATTTTTGCTATATATAGCAGAATCTGCTAAATATAGCAATGTTATATAGCACTTTTCAGAAGTGACTTTTTCTACTTTCAGCAAATGTTATATAAACTTGCTATATGTTACACACATTTGCTATATAGCAGGTTTTGCTACATAGTGTAAACGCGGCTTAATGTCGTATTCTTGCGGCGCTGAGTTTTGTCGCCATCTCGACGCCGAACACTAATTGTGAGTGGGGGCTGCTGCGTTCGATTCGGGTGTCATTGTGGCGCGGGTAGGGGGGGGGGGTGCCGGTCAATGGTGGAGAGTGCCTCCGTACACACCCCTCTGCCTTCGGAGGCGCCGCCCGGATGCGCTTAATCTCCTTCCCATTGCAGTGGCTCTCCAAAAACTGGATGAGCAGCGGCGATTGCCCTCCTGGGATTTCCACCGAAGAATCGGCCGAACTCCGTCACTGTTATTTTTAGATATTTGTAGCCGTAATTCTCCCGTGGAGATGCCTGCTTTTCAAGTTAGGGCACCCGTTTTCTACCGGTTCACAATTGTTTTGCAGGGCCAAGTTCCCTTTTACGCTTTTTTTTACATTTCCTCCGATGTTGTTAATTAATAATAGGTGATTTGCTTTCCATTTAGGATGGAGAGTATTTCATATTCCTCGAAGTGTAACATTCCAAGGTTAAAAAGAAAGAGCCAGCCTTCAAACTCGGGTAGCCTATGAAGACTCTTTTTAGTCGATTCTTGACCGAGTTGCACTTTGATTGATTTTCATTTTTATACTTTATTTTAATGGGGTTCCTGGGTTAGGTTTTATCATAACAAGGACTTAAACACGCTTTGAATTAACTGTTGTTATAATATATCTGTATTCTTTATTTCTCCCGCGTCTTCGGTGTTAATAGAATTTGGTTTCCTCAGTCAGAGTCGTATTCTTGTGGAAGCATTCCGTTGGTTTCCGGCCACATTCTCCTCCATTATGATCTATATTGGGTCCACACGTGCGCTGGGAATCCCGTCGGAGATTCACTTCGTTCTGGGTTTGTAAGGGTAAAAGGAAAACATCTCGAAGCATTCATCTTGCAAGGTTCCTTTGATTCGAGGTTCGCTCTGTGCGTTAGTAAATGGTATACTTTGAGGAGTGGTTTTTTTCATCCCTCTAATTTAATTTGAAAATATATCCATCAAAATAAGTATGTTGTGCCACTTCTCGCTTCCGAGAATTCTACCTTAATTCCGAGTATATCGCCCTAAAAACTTCATGTTTCGGGAAGTGGCTTTGTCGTTGATAAATTTTTCCTGTCTCGAAGTCTTGAAGGCCGCGAAAGGAACGGTAAAAAAGCATTCGAGAATTCTAAGCTATCGAATCTGGTCGAGGAGAGGGAGTTGCATGTTGTCCTCAGTTTTTTTTATGTAATTGGCGCCAAGTGGATAATTATGTTTGGGAGTAGATTAACGTAAAGATGGGAGTAATAATTAAGTCGGTTAGGTCTGCCAATAATGAAGCGTTGATAAACCAGTCGGTCAATGGATTGCAATCTTTGTCCTACGCTTTTAAAATCCTTTGCCATAGATTTGGGATGAAGATTAATTACACAGAAAAAACTAAAATTAAAGGATTCTTGAGGGAAAAGAAGGCTAAAATTAATATGGGAGTAGGAGAGCATCGGCTAGAACAGGTGGAGTAGCTTTGTTACACCTAACGAAGAGTTAGGTGTGAAGCGAAGCATTGTCAGGATCCTAGACATGGACTAGGGAGAATATATTGCATGCTTTTGGTGTGGAGGTGAATGGGAAAAGGGTAACGTACGGAAAGGGGAACGAATGGTCAGGGGCTATAGGCTGTTGTAGTAAGATGTCGGAAATCAGGAGGTGTAGGAGTGAACACGTAATCAGTAACGATGGAATACTGAAGGGTTTTTTTGAAGGCTGGTTAAGCGAGGGAGAGAGATTGGATTGTAAGTAGACATGTAATGAATATGCTAGTCTTTGGGGGAAACAGCGTAGTCGGAAAAAAGTAGGGATATTCCTTCAAAAACCAACTGATAGAATACTCATAATAAGACCATATCGGTGTTCAAAGCTTTGAATTTCGCTTTTTTCTGGTAAATTCGTTCCTTTTTTAAATCCCATGTCATTAGTATCCTACATAATCCAAATTAATTTTGAACTATTTACTTAGGGGTGTGAAATGTGCGTCGAATAGTTCCACACAAAAACGAGATTTTAAAAATCAGTATATTTAGTCTTAGACTGACGAGGCTACTTTATATAAAGAGCTCCTTAAAATAGATCAGCTCCCTTTTGAATTTAAACTCAAGGTTGCATACACGCTCAAGCATTTATACCTCCGTTATACCCTGTAGTAACTTCAGTTGTATGTGAGTGTAGTAGTTGATGATCTGTTGCGATTTGAAATTAAGTGCAAATGATATGATGGAAATATGCTTGTGTGGACTTCAAATTGTTATAGTGCGGTTATCATTGCATATCCTGGGATGCAGGGAACTATGTGATGTGATCACATTGGTCGGGACTATAGGTAATATCTCTTAAAAGGGCGAAGGTGTTTTAATTTTCTTTGACCGTAAGATATAACAGTAGCTTATTTCTTATATGTACCTGATGAGAAGGAATTTAAATTTACATAATATTTGCAAGGAGAGGTTCTTAATATTTTCTAGAAACCATTATTCCGAGTACTAGAGGATGTATAGAATTCCTATAGGATAGAATAAATTTCATATAGAACACATTTTTAGAAAAAAATAATTACGAGGTACCTCTCTTCATTGCTAAGTAAGTGATGACTTTTGCTGATACGACATAAGGATCATTCTTTGCTCATTTGTGGTGTCCTAAATTAATTCATTAAGGTATAAACATTTTTTCTCTGAATGTAAGTCATATCTTAGGTCAACTGGGGAGGAAGGGTGGAGGTATATTGTGTGCCAGTACCGCACTTTTTACCTGGTGTGTTTCATTTTTCGGTACCTTCTTTCACTTTTATTTCCCCCTCTATCCTAAAACTATATATTATAAATGGAAAGAATGTCCTCGTACCAGACTCTAGTTTTAATTTAACAGATCAATAGGTGAAAGCGTTCAGTATGTAATTGGTATTGAAATCAAATAGACGGTATCTTGGTTACTATCTCTCTCCTCAGGTCTTGCTGGTGAAATGGGCAACCTTATTGCCGTATGCCTAATTTTAATGTGTTAATTTGGGTAAGGTTTTACAGTTCGTTTGGTGCGTGTTTCCGAGTTTTTATCCGCACAGAATCTTTCAGGGTATCAGCGCTTTATTGATTGTATGTAAATTGTTGCTGTTTTGCATTTTGGCATATTCCTCATCTTATCATTTGTTCTCTTCGATATCTCGAGGCAAATTTTCTCTTCGATCCAGTAATGATGCGATCCACTTAGTGATGTTCAGCCAGGCAAATAGGTGCTCCTAATTTGCTCAACGAGGCCGCATTAAAAAGAAGTAAGCGCAAGGATTAAAGGTCCCATTCGCCTTTGTCGGATTCCTTTGTTGGGTCTCGCCTTTTTCTTTGGCGAAAAATGTTTGAGCGAGATAAATGAAATCCTCACTCGTTTTGCACCTGCAGATGGAACCGTCTCTGAGTTGTTTACGTCTTATCCAGCCGAAGCTTTATTTTGAAACTTCTCTAAATTAATTTCCCTGGCTCATCCTTACTTTTTCCCTCCCCTACCTCACTGGATAAAACCACCCTTTCTCCTGGCACCCTCTCCATCGATCGCACCCTCGACCACCTCGTCGCCTTTGGCCGCTCACACTATCGCCTCCTGGCACAGGACCCGCCTAACTTGCGTTTTCCCGCGTAGTCAAGTTCTTTTCATCATGCCCCTTTCTTCTTTTTTCAAACCAGTTCAGCTGCCTATTGTGGATATCTTGGACTTGTCATGGGATAAATCGTGGATGGGAAAATGGTTTAAAAATTAAAACACGACGAAGAAATTTCTTCAAACTTCGGGGTTCTGACATCACCCTTAAAGGTGTTGCGACATTTCTGTTTCTTTTGGAATGCGTGTGGAAGGCAAATCCGCCTGTCGCTTGTTTGCCTAACTGAGAAGAAGCTCAAACTCCTCCCCACACAACCTTTTACTGTTTGTACTGTTGTCTCATGTCACATCGTCTTTTGTAATATTTGATGTGTCATGTAATGGCACCGGGGTATTCCAAACTGTGTTTTGCCTCTCATTAATGTGGCTGGGCGTTACATTCGAAGAGGGACTAAAATCTGAAAGATACCTTGAAAAGGCAAATAAGAATTCCAGGCTGTGCTTGTCAACTCCCAATCGTTCGATAGATTTGATGAATTGCAACTATGTACTTGGTTATTATCTTTCCTCGGCTGCTTTTGTTTGTTGAGTATAGAAATGGGGTTTGTTGATGTTAACGACTGCCAACTAAATGATTATAATTACACCAAGGTAGAGCCAATAATAAATTGAATAGTTCTCACGTTTTCATGGGTATGTGATATGATGTGTATGGATGGTGGTGTGATTTCCTGTCCCTCTCTAATGAAGTTCTGATCTAACTAATGGTATGCAAGCCGACTGCTCAACGAGACGTTCTCCATCTATTTTTATGTTTTTTACAATTTTTTATTAATAGTAAATTTTATCCGTAAAAACTCAGCGATGACGACGAAGTATTCTTCCTTCATTCTGGGCCAACATATTAAAAATGTAACTATCGAAAATGTGTCAACTATTGAGGGAATGTGGGGTTGAGGTCACTGCAGGAGTGATTTTAAATGTCATATTAACGCTCATTATTTTACCGAGAGCATGTTTGGTTATTGTTGCCGAAATTCCTTTGGCATTCCAAGCGCAAAATTAGACCCATATTGTTGTGAGGATCCGAATACTCGCTGCACCAACCAGGTTTCCATTGTGTCTCTACAAGACCCCTTTTACAGAAAATGACTTGGCTCAGTTACTTTTTTTTTACTTGCGATTTGTAGTGGTTGTATGGGTGATAAACCTCTTTGCGATCGGTTGTGAGGAGCGATAACATGGCATTTCCGTGTGGAATTTTGTACCGTATTTTGATACATTTTCCAAGACAGGAAGGGACATGAACGGATATTTGAAGCGAGCTAACAAAGGGTTAGGTGCTGAGCTCCTGGGGGCCATTCGTCTTTGTTTCGTCGTGGAAACGGCAGTGCTTCCCTCTCAAAGCCGCGAGCGCTGCACTGGTGCGTGCAGGGAGCGGGGTGGGCGGGGCCCCGACCTCCACCATTTCCCATGGACACGCGCCAAAGGGGTTCCTTGATGGCTGCCGCCAAACCCATCGTTTCCCGACTGCATGTACTAGTATATATATTTATGTGACTACCCGGCATATCCGCCCCTGCCCCGCTCCCTCCATGCTCTTTAGTGCCAGGCACTGCCCTTCTTTACCACTCTCGTACGGAAGTCTGCGTCGCGCAAGCTGATCACACTGCCCAAGGTCCCATGGTTTCTGTTTGTTCGAAATGAATGGCACGTTCATATACTTCGATCAGACCTTAATTTACAAATACACGCCCAAGGTACTGCAGAAGGGCAGTCACGGCACCGATCGACTTGTTTATGCGTATGCTTTTTGTTTTCATCATCATTTTCTAATGGGACATTTATCTCCGCATCATCTCTTATAAAGATGTATCACTATAGAACTATTTTCCAAAATGTTAGAAAGTATCCTGTAGTGATTGCTGTCTTGATTCTTGATAACCTACCAGTATTTCGTCCCAGTGAAATAAACTGGGATGGTAACAATCGTTATTGGACTATTAATAATCGCCATCGGAAATGCGTGTTGCTTTACAGTATTAAGTTTTACCTGAACCTTTTACTAACTAATGGTTTATATGGCGTCGTATTATAAAATCTTAGCCCTTACCAATGTGCTCTCTTAATGGTCTACTGTAGCGACGGGCTAGTGATCACGGAAGATCGGGTCGATTGACGAAAGTCGTCAACGTCTTCGCATAACACGCACGTTGAAAGGGATGTAGGAGAAATCTAAATATTAGGGCTGCCAAAACTATTGGTGAAGCCATATTGCTCATTTTGAAACTTATCGAGCCGTGAAAAGTGTTTGGAAAGGATAATATGGATCTTGACCTGCTTGCTAATTTTTTTTGCTTGCCAGCTGTGAAAAAATGTATGAAAAATTGGACATATCCAGGAAACTGAGTTGCTTTTCCCTCCGAGCAAGCTAAGTTTTCGCTGACTCTGAATGCCGAAGCCTTAATTCCGCGTGCTGCTGGCACGGTTTAAATACTAGAATTATTCAGTCTGAGATTTAAGCTCTGGATAATCCTTTCTCTGGAGGCATTTTAGAAGTTTCCATTGTCAATCACAGTCATTGACCTGGCTGCGCGAAGAGAGGAAGAACATTCAATTTTCGCGCCAACAAATATGGTGTGGCCATTCCCTGCAAAATATTTGAGTGTTTCCTTTTGACAGTTCCCCATATTATTTCTTCACGTTTTTGTGACTTCCTTCGGAATGCAGCAATATTGGTGAACTATGAAACTTTGCGGTTGCTTGTTTGTCCATTTGCAACCATAATTGAGTTTTAAATTCCACAGTAAACAAGATTTTTTTGTTTTGGACCCACTCCAATGCGCAGCCTCCTCGCCCATCTGTGGAAAAAAAAGGCTTTTGTATCTAATGCACCGGTGCATCAGGCGTTTTTATTGATTCGACCCATCATCATTCCAAGAACGGAATTCGAAGTCTTAATTATCTTACGTTGTGGAGTAATCGCACACGCGTCTACGAAAATGCTCTCAACTCATCATCAGTGAGTTCTTGCCTTTTTCCGCGGAGAGGCGAGATTTTAACCTTGAGCCGATGAGGGATTGGCATTCTTCCACCCGCGTGGCGGAATGCCATGTTATTTCTACTGTGGGAGACGCGAGATTCATTTCGACTCGTTTATAAGGAATTATCCGAGCTCATTTCGTTGGCGAGGGAGGGAGAACGCGAGCAACATGTTACGATACTGCACCCGTCCATCGAGTTCATGCGCCTTTTCCGTGCCTCCTCCGTCCTTTCCCCTCCTCGCCCTGGCAGTGTAAATACCCCTTTTGGAGCTGGGCTCCGCGCCAGCCAGCCCCCCACCCGACATCTAATTACGCCTCCGCTTGCACGGAATCTCATCTGAGAGCGGCGCGTGCTCCCCCGCCACTGCACTCCTCTGCGCCATTCCTCCTCTCCCCCTTTCCTCCCATCGACTCTTACCCCCGGGTGCCTCAGCCTCTCCTCGGCCCGTGAACACCGGTCGATAGCCACCCCTCCCTCCCATCTCTCTCCCGGCTACTCCCCGTCTCTCAACGTCCCGTGCAAGCCCACTGCGTTTACCGCCCCGAACTGGCCTCCTCCACTCTGGGGTGTCGGAAATTCAGCTCGCCCGGTGCGGTTCCGGAATTTTTTCCGGGGTGCACTGGACGAAATTCCGGTCCGAACGTTGGCACTGTCCCCCGGATCAGGAGTCGCGTTTTGTGAGCTCCTTATGCGATTTCTCTGCCTCTTCGTCTTCACGGTTTTTTGCTTGTGTCAACGGTCACTGATTTCCCTCCATCGGTATTCCGGGCATCACGTCCGAGTCAGAGCTCGGACTGCTTGAAGTCATGTCCTATGATGAGTGTGGATAATTGGTGATCTCAGCCGTATTTCCGCGTAATTCCTTGTTGTGGCACTCCTGTGGCCTTCATCGGAGGCCTATTCTCGACGCCCGCCGTTTCCATGTTGCAAATTAGATAGACGACAGTCAGTGGACTAGACCATTGAGAAGCATACTTGATCGTTGGGGAGAAGAATCGAAGCTCGATGGCTCGACGGCCATAACTTGGAATGAGTTTATGACCTTATTGGTTCCAAATGATGGTTCCGTTCAAAATTGTCCTTGCTGATCACTTCGACGATTGCATTCTCTCGCGTTTGGTGGTGTTTGCCGCAGTGTGGATGTGACACCCCCGGGGGCGTGAGTGAACACCGCAGGCTGCCGCCGCAGCGCACGTATTCATGGATTCGATCCCTCGTGCGGCGTCGTGTCTTCGTCGCCTTCGTTGACTCCTTCCGCGCCTTTCGCTCACGCTCGCCCCTCTCGGCTGCGCTTCCCACGCTTTCCCTGACGATGTCCCGACGTCACGGGGAAGCGGGATCTCTGCTCCTCTCCTCGCCGCCCCCGCCCGAATCCCACGTCGCCCTTCCGCGCCCATCCGCCGCGCACTTCGAGATCCGCCGCTCTGCCAGCGGAACGCCTGCGCCATGTCGCACCCCAATAAGGTGGAGTACCGTATCACGGTCTATTATCAGGATACCGTCATCGTCATTTATCTGTGACCCGTGCCTGTGGCCAATGGCATCAAACGTGGCCGGCGGATTCTCTCGGCGAACGCCAGGGGCGCCCAGATACGCAGACGTCGCCGCTCTGGGCGCCATCGGAAGGCCTACGCGGTGGTCTTCACACCCCCCCACGAGACTCCGGCACGGCGCGTGAGCCGCGGCTGCCTCGTCTCCGCTAACGATTCCGCCAAATAAGGGCACGTGCCGACCTGTCTCTCTTTCCTCCACCCCCCTCAGTGTCCTCCCAAGGGCAGTCCACGGGCTCTCCCCTCCCCCCTTCACCGCTTACCTCACGGCCCCATGGGAAATGGCGAGCGCAGGCGACGGCGTCCAGGAACTAGTGTGAGTGCAGGAATGGTGCGGAGAAGCGAAGCTCTCTGTGCCACGGGCCTGCGTTGCCGGTGGTCTTCCCCTGCGACGGCGGCACCTGCACCCCTCTCGCGCCGCCGCGGGGCACGTGGCGTTGCGTACCGGGGGGGAGGAGGCTGCTGGGGGGCGGGCGGGGGAGCGGCGCACAGTGGGGTATTTGACCCCAAATCATGGCCAAAATTATTTATCACCCAAGGCTGCTGAATGATAGTACAAAATCAGTTTATTTGTGCTCAAACTTGTATTCTGATGTGGATCACACCGGAACACAATATATTTATTGCAACAACCTACGTATAAATTGATTTTATAAACTCTAGTAAAACATTATACAGTATATTTGCATCTCTATTTTTAAAAGGTTTAGTGACATAACAAATATAACATAACAATATTTAAATATTATTATAACAAAGGCAATGAACATTTTTTAAAGTACAGACATATTGTATGTACAAAAATATCTTTTGATCAAAGAAAATCGTAGTAGCATAGAAATCATCTGAGATAATATTTTGTATCACATACTTACTCAATTACAAAGTCAATTAATATGTAATTACATAATAAAACTTTTTCCGTTATAGGTCCAGCTAAGTCATAATGTAGCTTATCAGTAGGTACCTGTATTCATTTCATAAATACATATCGTTTCCTATATTATGAGAATATAATTTGAGCGGTAGAAAATATGGAAGTCTACAATCCATGTTTAACATTCTGAGAACCATTTTTAAATTTCTTTTTTAGCTTCACTTAATGTATTTCCATTTTTTAAGTTATTGCGCATATTATTGAATATGATAGGTATTTTTATCGTTAGATTTCTCCCCCCATGCAATGTGAGACACTTTTTTTACTATCTAATAATGCCCCTGAGCGATGATTTTTTTAACCTTGACCAAAACCTTATATTTGTCACTAAAAAATTCTCAATAATAATAGCATACGTAAAATACATATCAACTGTTCGTATACCGAAGCTTTTATATGTCTCCTCTTCTATCCAATCATTAAAATTGCATTTGATTTTTGAAATAATTTTACTTCGCTTGCGTTTTAGGGTGTTCATAATGGTTGTTACTATCGACCCCCAAATTGTGATTCTATATCTAAAAATACTTTCTACTTCTGCAAAATATAATTGGATATATAATCCAGATTCATTTCATCGACTTTAAACCCTATCACTTAGTTAATTTTGAATTAAATTGTTCTTTGCATCAAGAAGAATAATACCTATTCAAGTCAAATCACTATAAGGAAGACACGTATGAGTATCCAGATTCTCAAGATTTTACTCTGACCATTTCCTTTTAGGTATTACAATTATTTTAACCTTGATATGAAGTTTAATTACATATATAAAAGTGAATGTTAACGAAGACACATATAAGTAGCAATATTTACCGATGCCATTTCATGCCCGAAGTATGTCCTCACGCAGTGAATTTATTATTGTAGCTCCTCAATCCCCGTCCTAGAGCTGTCTGGATTTCCTTCAAGAACCGAATCTTCCACCGCTAACTTCAGTTTTTAAGCAGCAGCTGCTATCACTCGGTTCCGTAGTTGACCTGACACCTTAGCAAATCACTGGATATTGACAGATGCTTTGTAAACTTCACTTCCAGTGAACAGGTGACGGGGACCGCGTATTCCAATTTTGGATTAAATTAAAAGATGCACTTCGGGCTCTTCCGTTTATTTCGCGCGACGCAAGTCCTAAGATATCACCACACACTCAGGGCAATCAACATACACTGACTGACTGGTCGAAAAACCCAGGCATCACCCACGCCTAGGATCAGGGTCACCGTTTGAAGGGTACTTTATGATACGAGAAAAGAAGATGGAAACACCGTGCCTGCTATAGGGCCTGTTTAGGCTGCCAAGATCCTCCCCCGCCAGCTAGCCGAAAGTGGGTGACCAGCATTGGTTTGTGAAGAGCCTTCTTACGTCTTTCTACACTTCCGCCTCCTTTAGGGTGCATTTGTTTGTCTTAGAAAATACCCATTCCCATCCCACACTTAAAGAGATATGTGCCGCTAAAAAAGAAAAAAAATCTTTTAGCCCGCCTGACTCTTTCTCTTGCCCCTTTGGAGTGGGGCGCTGAGTGATGGCTCCTTAGGTCATAAGACCTCCAGTTCTCTTGGCCTGTGAGGTCTCTACGAGGGAATATTATTGCAGGGGAGAGAAAGAAGTGTGATTAAGCTGTCTCCAAATTCTCGTCCATTCCACTCAAATGGTATACTGAAAAGAAACAGACCCAAGTTGGCTCTAGAAATGCTTGAATATTTAATATCCTAAAGCTGTTTGGCCCCGAGGATTTGTAATCGCTAAACATGCATCTCTCTTATCTCTTGTTCGTGGAAAATGCAGCACAGTTTCAGAGCTCGAAACTCCTTCCAAATGACTCTCGGTTTTGACTATGCCTTCTTTGAGTGAAGATGATATAGCGAGAGAAGTGGGCAGAGATGATTTCCTTAGTGATACAGAGTGTCCTAACTCTTCAGATTAAGCGGAGAAATTTCCTGAACACTACTGGTGGCGGTGGTAATGCTAGTGCCACTTGGGAATTAATAGGTCCCCGAAAGCTGGGGATACTGGGGATTTAATTCGGCGAGATGGCAGAGACTGCCATACACCCTGTGTCGGCCGACTTAGGAGGAGGAGAGTTAAAATGTTCGAAATTCATTATTAGACATGAGGATTATACGAACCCCATCAAATGATATGTTACAAGGTAAAACTGCCAAATAAACCTGTTTTTAGCCAAAAATGCTCTTGAAATTGCAAAGTGGTTAGTATTTAAACACTTTTAAAATATTTTAAACGTGTCAACAGGGTCATATAGTTTTATTTTGGCACCAGGGCCTATTTACAAGCTCTTTATTTTTTATCACTTCATCACCTTGCGGCCCTCTAAGAAGCCCTTTGAGGTCAAGTTTGCGGGGTACGGGTGCCATTTCCCTCCTCCTCCCCCCAAGTTTTCAATTTAATGATAATAAATTGGATATGTTAATCATTGCACGCTGTTGATGTATTTTAATACAAAATAAAATCATTAAATTGAAACTGGTCATCTTTAAAGTCCAGCATTCGTTAAATGAAAGCTGTGAGGGTACTCGGTTGAAGTTAAAAACTAGTAATACATCTATAATTCAAATTCCAAAATAAAAAAAAGGTGCAATTTAGTGCAAGTTTTTTCTTCACAAATAAGTAGTAGAAAGACTGTTGTTTACATTGCAATTGAAATGTTTGCCCGACAACACCCGACACATTAACAAACCAACCTCATTTTATAAGTTTTATAACTTTTGACGCTAAATTTAGGAAGACTTATTTGTAAATGTATTTTTAGTGTAAAAAAATTAAATATTTAAGATTTAAAAAATACGCAACTACTAAGTATACCAATATCTGAAAGTACACAAAGTTTTTTGCTGATCCGATGTTAAATTGAACTTTTATAAAATAATGAAGATAACACTGCCCGCAAATAAGGCATGTTCGACTCACTCGTCAACCAAGTATCGCCTGACTTTAGCTAACAATATTCGCGACCGGAAGCGATTCCACCACCGGATATTGACTACATAGGTACCCTTGACCTTCTAAGAAACCGAAATCATCACTTTTTTATTCTTTTGAAGTACTTTAATTTTTGGACTTTTGTCCAGGTTTTAAGGTAGTTTACCCCACTGTGCGGCGATCTCGACGCGAAGATCTTCTGGTGGTGGGGGGAGGAACGCGGCCTCTGCCGGCCCGCGGGACAATGAAGAGCGGGGCCTGCCCCCTCGCTCCCGAGGATGCTGGCCCTCGGTGGTGGACTCGCGTCCGGTGCCCCGTGACCATGGCCAATCTCTCCGTCCTGTGTGCCCTTCTCTGCCTTATAAGTCCGATCGTTGCTCACTTGGCCTTCTTTGTTTACAGACTCGTCTTTGGGACCCTATACCCGGCCTACGCGTCCTACAAGGCGGTCCGATCCCGGGACGTGAGAGAATACGTAAGTATATTTACATACTATGGTGTAATCCTTACAAATTTCATTTTCTGGAGTCGTTTCAGTCAGAATTTAACGTTTAAGCTCCGTTTCTATCAATTGTTTACTGTGTCAAGAGCATGAAATAAGTTTGGACTTAAGTGTAATTTTAATACCGAAAGAGTAAATAGGTATAGAACTGGAGTCTAATACCTATATGAAAACGGGTTACATTTGCAATTTAATGAAAATTTTGAATAAGATGAATTGTGATAGTTTTTATTAAACTTCACTGCACCCTCAATTTCGTATTATGTTACTCCAGAAAAATCCACAGCAATGTGAATTGAGGTTTATTATTCCAACTGTAGGTGTTAGGACGAAGTACGTTCCTATATCCATTATACGTTTTATCTTTGGCTTATAATTGCATTAATTAATATTGTATTTTGTATTATGCTGTAATTTTATGTGTTGGAATTTGTGATAGGGTTGTTGTGACATTTGAGTTTTGCCTTAATGGAATGGATTTAACAGGTCTCTCCTTTGGTTGGAATTCCGGCATTGTGAAAAGATGAGCATATTTCGTTCGTGGCATTTATTATTTTCCGATGGAGCCATTGTGGCATCCGGGTCTGCTCTCCGTCACGTAGTTTTTTTGGGTTTCCTTCGAGCCCCTCATCTTCTTTTAGATGTACTTGAAGCCGTGGTTTGAGTGATCTTCCGTCGTGAAAATAAAAACGTTTGTGCGCCGATTCAAAATATTGTACCAGATTAAAACGTTTTTTAATGTTTTAGGAATTACGCAAATAGATTTTTGGAGCATTACCTTACCCAAAAAGCAGAAACCAGTCAATTTTATTACCAAAGAGAGAGTTTTTGAGTCCTTGTCTTGTGTTTTCCATTGTTATTTGGCATCGAATTGCCGTAGTTCTGCCCATTGGCTGTTTACTAGTATGCACTCAGCATGCTTAGCCACGACCTGTTTATTTCTCCATAGTGGTATAAGTAGGTACATACAAACCAAAAATAATGTAAATAAAACTCCAACCGTTCCTTGACGCGTGGAAGACGCCCTCGATCTATTTTGGGGCTTAAAGCTGAAGCGTTGCGGCTGTTTCTTTTTTCGCTTATTTTTTTGAAATTTTTTTTCCTGCCCTGTAGAATACGTTTCCTTTTTATAAGTTGTCATATCGTGTTAATACTGAAGCTTAGATGCTGATGTGCCCGGATCGTCCTTTTTTAATGAGTAACAGAATCTGAGTATCAAGCATATTTCCTGTCTGGGATTTCCTTAAAATTTGTTGTGGGGTGATTGTGTTAATAGTAGTTGTGCAGGTAATTGCTAAAAATGATCGTTATCGCCATGATTGTATGCTTAAACCTTTTAGGGACCCAATGATAACGATTTATAACAGTTTTTACCAATAATGTTAACACAACATCCCTTCTCAGTGTTACGATAAGATTGTTTTGCTATATTTACAACTTATATCCAGCATGGAAATCGAAATAGCTTTCTGAGCACGTACAGAATATCAGTCTTCAAACCTAACAAGGATATGTCATTGCAGCGTTTTTTACGCGTCACTCTCTCCATTATCGATTCTTGTGCGTTCCGAATGGAAGTATTCCTTATAGAATGCAGAATCATCATGATAATATGTTGGTGGGCGCCCCCAGTCACTATTTTTTTTATCCGTTTATTGTTTTTTTAATAGTGGAAAAACGAATAATCTCGATGTAAGGCGAAAGACAGGCTCTCAAACTCGAGGCGTAAGTATGAAGTCCATGTGGTTATCAGGTCTCTCCGTATGGCTTTATGATTTCATTTCCATTAACTGTGATGTCCTGCCTTCCTGTTTGTGCTTCGATGTTTACATTTGGCTGAGCGGTTTAGTCATGACTGGTAGCAATCACTGACGTAGACCTTTTCGTGTCCCCGTTCAAGTGTGCAACGCCAAAGGATGAATAATAAACGTCACGTTAATGTCACGAGCTCATTGCCATCGCGTATTTTTATAGCTTGTTTTTTTTTGTTTATTTTGTTATTCAGTAAATAATTTGGATTGAGAGAAGGCTTGAACTTGAATTCCTAACATTTCGACCAGTGAATGTAAAAATAAACAGCCGTAACGTTTTTAATTCTAACGAAGCTAATGAGTCACGATTACAAGTCATGGGTATAAAAATATAGTGATAAGTTTCCGACAAAGAGTGAGTCCAAGGAGACTTTCGAGCTCACATCATTTTTAGTTTTCATGCCCAGAAAGCTCACGGCTTATTTGTTTTTTAATTGAAAGGGTTTTTTCAAATATTTCTTGTGAACGTATTTCTGGATTCGAGAGATCAAAACTATTAATACGAATTTGTAACACATTATTCAATATATTAGAAAAAAATTAGGCCAAAAAACACTATTTTTTGGAAAAAAATCGTACTTTTTTTTACAAGAATATAAAGACTAGATTTAAACTAATGTTATTTCATAAACTCTCTCGATATCTATGATATGAGTATACCTTATGAACTGTACATATTGATCACTTACGTTGCTAAATTTTACCGAAATATTCCTCTTTATTTGTGAGATACGTAATGTAACATAGTACAATTCACTTCATTAGCATTTGTGTTTGGTCAAAACTCCACATGTAAACATTTACTGCGCGTTATACAGATAGGTTTAGATCGTTTTCTTTTTTCTTAGAGCTGCATACACAACAGTTCGCCTCTTCATTTCCATCCATCTTCATTTCTGAGCACCCAAATTTTTTGTAGCTTCTCTCATGGAGGTCAACTCATTGCTTAAACTTTTAATTATATTTAGCTTTTACAAACATAAGCCTTGATCTGAGTTTCCCAGACCCTCTCAAAGTTCCTTTATTGAGAATGTAGTTGTTCAAAAACATCCTAGATATTATATTGAATCTAACTTTCTTCCAATATTCACACTCTTTATTTCATCTATATAAGTGGCATCATGTCAGAAGTATCGACCCCCCCCTCCCCCCCCCACCCTGAATTTCTTGTGACTGCAAACTTTTTCCTGCTTCCGTGTAATTATTTCTGCCCCAAGAATTATTGATTTCATTTCTTCATGTAATACTGCTGCTCTACTAGAAATAAATGGAACAGGCCCTTTTTTAGGCCGTTTTCTCTGAATCCACAGGGCAAGAATAGTCACCGACCGGCAGTATAACTTCTCCTCCACCACAAATTCCATTTTGAAACTTTTAGTAAAAAATTCCTATTTTCTCTCACATCACCTGTTATATAGGTACATAGGTTTCAAGAGAGTTAAGTTATCGAAGAAGTGGAACGTACATCAAAAATTGTCAACAAATACATGATAACCCTTGTGAAAATAATTTCATGTTTTTAAAAGTTTTATGACCACCGGATATCCGAGTCCATACTCTTTTTATTTCCGCTGTATGTTTTACACTTAGCTCCTCTCTATGTGAAGAATGCAAGGCTATAATTTGGCACAGAGTCGTGCAGTATCCAGAATTTGACTCCCCAACAATGGTGTTTCTTGTTGGGTAAATATTACAACAAGGTAGTCCTATTTTTCGCTCCAACGACACTCTCATCGACACTCAATTTTTCATGCGGTGCGTAATGATGTCCTAACGTTGAGGTGTTCAAGCGTTCACTGTTTGTCGAAAGACACTGTTCGGCATAACAATTTGTCTCGGTTGCAAAAAATTCTAATAAAGATTCTGTAAAAACAAGTAAATATAAGCAAATGGAGAAGAATCTGATGAAGACATGTGCTTCGGACTAACTACTTCCTGGAAGATATGAAGCGCGGAATGTGGTTGTTCAGGCTCTTCAACGACGTTCCATCTGTCATGCACAATAACGGATTCATTCTCCCTGCCTATTTATTACTTGTGGAACGGACTCATTGTCACTTTCGGAACCAAAATCACTTTCTAGGGAAAAAAGCGATTCTCTTTCGTCTGATGTAGCTTCTAAAAAATCCGCGATTTATTCATCGCTCCTCTTAATTTTTCGTGAAAGGAGTGGGATCCATAGAGAAGATCAGCTGAAACTCTAACAATTGTTTTCACAGATAAAAAGTTTCCGAAGCACACTCAAATATAAACAATTGATATAAGAATAGGAAGTCAACGCATAGACGCACTAGAAAAATGCCAAGAGACGTGAAAGGAGTGGGATCCATAGAGAAGATCAGCTGAAACTCTAACAATTGTTTTCACAGATAAAAAGTTTCCGAAGCACACTCAAATATAAACAATTGATATAAGAATAGGAAGTCAACGCATAGACGCACTAGAAAAATGCCAAGAGACGTGAAAGGAGTGGGATCCATAGAGAAGATCAGCTGAAACTCTAACAATTGTTTTCACAGATAAAAAGTTTCCGAAGCACACTCAAATATAAACAATTGATATAAGAATAGGAAGTCAACGCATAGACGCACTAGAAAAATGCCAAGAGACGTGAAAGGAGTGGGATCCATAGAGAAGATCAGCCGAAACTCTAACAATTGTTTTCACAGATAAAAAGTTTCCGAAGCACACTCAAATATAAACAATTGATATAAGAATAGGAAGTCAACGCATAGACGCACTAGAAAAATGCCAAGAGACGTGAAAGGAGTGGGATCCATAGAGAAGATCAGCCGAAACTCTAACAATTGTTTTCACAGATAAAAAGTTTCCGAAGCACACTCAAATATAAACAATTGATATAAGAATAGGAAGTCAACGCATAGACGCACTAGAAAAATGCCAAGAGACGTCACATCTGCAAACACGACTGAAGGGAAAACTGTCTTAAGCGCTAAGTGGAACGCAAAGAAAATGCTAGTCATAACCAGCAGTGACAAGGAGATAATAGATGCCAAATGAAAATACGGTAAAACCAAATTGTGGTAGTCGAAGAAGTTGCAGCATGTGATACCAACGAATGATCCCCGAAAGACCGCTGACGAGGTTTAGCCGCAGCCCACACCATAAACTGAAGGCACGAAAAATGAAAGAAAAACATTTCGGCTTGCATATCCTACAATTTATCTGTTTACGGATGATAAAATGTTGATTAAAATACACCGGAGCCATTCGTATGAAAGAACGGTGGAAGACTGAGCGCGTAAATGATCAGTAGATAACGCGCTCGCGTCGACGAAAAGATTAAGTGACGACTCTCGGCAGGATAGCGGACGGTGAGCGAAGACATCCGATTTATTTTGTTTGTAAGAACCATTAAATTTATAGTTATAAAGTTAAAGAGGACTCCCATTTCGAAAGTATGAACTATGAAACATATCATTTACAGTTTGAGGAATACATATTTGCTTAATTTCAGTTAAAAAAACTAAATTTAAACTGGTTTAAAACTAAAGCTGATATACCGTTACCTTAAGTGTGTTAGGGTTAAAATAAATCAGAAAAAATAATGAGTACTCTTACGCAAACAAATCCAAAGTTCTTTCTGCAACATAGCTTTCTCATTTATTGTAGTGAAGGTGTGAATTATTTCATGGGATTCAGGATGTAATTAATGACAAATGTGTACATGGTAGTTATACACCAATAGGTTCTATACAGGAATAGAAGAATGGTAAATTCTCAACGCATCATACAAATAATACTCAATTTTCAGCCTCGCGGTGTATCAGGATTACATTTGAGGTTTGGAGCGTATTTTTCCGTCGCTTCGGAGACCCACGGCTTGACACCGTGGCGGAGACGAGGAGCTGATCGATTCCCTCCCCCCGGTGACGACCCAGTCGCGCGATTGGCTTTCCGGCTCCAATACGTAGCCAAGGGAGCAGCAGCCGGTGCCAAGATTGGATTCTAGAAACGTTACATTTGATTTGATTGTTTCTTCAAGGGTTTTTGAGGAAAATATGGAAAGGTGGATTTTGGAAATTTGGGAAGAAATGGAGAGGTATTTCAGCTTTGGCCGGAGTAGGTATCGGCTCTTTGCCGTCCTAAGTACGATGTAATAACGGAATTTTTATGCTTGATGCTTAGGTATCATGAGGTAATTCTAGTGGGTTTCTGTTTACCAGATTATTTTATTTAAACGTAGCCTCCACCCAATTCTATTTCCATTATACCTGTTATCTCCTCGGTAATTTATTTAATTTGGTGGTTCCGGCAGTCATCCATCTCTGTACATTTTTACTAATACGTAATCATTTCCAAGGGAAGAAAGTACATGTTGGAAGGCATGTAAAATAATCAACAAATTAATATTCGATCTGTCAATGTATTTTGCTTTGAATTAAACGCAGAGTATTTTCAGGCAAATTGTCCAGCACTGTGCGTGAAAATCGTTTGAGTTAACTGAATGTGCTGTGAGTTTCCTGTAAACTGTGTGGGATAAGCTCTTGGTAGTGCGGGAGAATCGCTTTAGTTCCTCCAGTGTTATATTCGGCGGTTCCAAAAACGAAAAGCATCAGTGGCCTCTGCGATTTCCGGATGGAAGTGGCTAGATAGGGCGAAAGCGTTGTAAAATAATTGGCTTTGATTTTAACCCTATCACCTGTAGGTATCTACATGATCGTATTGTTATTGTTTGGTTGCAAGGATATTCCCACGTGCTTGATTGAAGTTCTCCGAGCCCACTGAATGTGGATTTTTTAATTTATTTTCTCTTTCTAGTGTTTGAAACGTTCGCGGTACTTGTTACCCATTGTTGTGCCTGGATCGAGTGGGGTCTTTGAGAGGATCGGAGTTCTTGGCCTAGAGCTGATGCTTTTATTCATTAGGCTTAAGTTTATCGTAGCTGACTGATGGAATTAGTAAACACGGTAAAAGCTTCCCTGAATGGGTATCATGGATAGTCTGAAGTTTACTCTAAAATAATAGGGGTAATTAATTTCAATCGATATTGAAGCTGGCTATATACGAGCTATCATTTGAACTTTAATGAGAGCAAAGAAAAGAGCTTTCAAGGTTTGAAGGTAAGAGCCGAGTTTTAGGGCTAACGTTAAACTCGGAAAAAAGGTAAAGCTTGAAAGGGTGCAGAGTATTACTTTGTGGGAAGCGGAGTAACCAGCGATGAACGGGCCAAGAAGAAAATAATGGTGTCATAGACCAGGCGAAGAGGACACCCTACCATAAAAGAATCTACTTAGAGCTGTGAATACAAGCTTGCGGTAAGGCAACATTTGACTAGTCTGGAGTTCACTCCAATAGAGTACACTATTAGGCAGGGACAATAGCAGCCAAGGTAAGACTGGAAGTATTTGAAGTTTGATTTTATAGGAAAAAGATGAAGGCCGATTGGATAAACAGAATAGTGAACGAAGAAGTTCTAAGCGGGTTAGGGATATAGATAATTCGGATGAAAATTCTCTGGCGAAGATGAAGGAGCCTAGGTGGTGGTGGTCTCATGAATCCTGTCGTCGAGAGAAAGTTGAATGCTTTTAACAAGAAAGAATGGCGAAAGGAGACCCTTGGTTGAGGTACGTGGAACAAGTAATGGGATTTGTAAAAGAGGAAAATTATGCTGATATGCATTTGTTATCCGACGGAAGAATCTCTAGGAAAGAGGCATCGAACCAAGCTTAGGATTGATTTCTAGTAAATGTGAAGTAATTTCTAAACTCATTAAGTGGATTCTGATAATCCGTTCTGATATTTCCGTTGTATATTGGTGATCCTATCTCCCGTTTCTGAATTTAAATACTTATTTTCTTAAAATGGTGACTGTTGCTCACCAACAGGGTAACGCGGACACAACTCAATGTTTAAAGCCGATAGGAGATCCTTCGGTGGTACCCGCCCTCTCATGTGCCGTGGCCTACCCACGGTTGACTGAGGAAGCGCTCAAGAGTTGACGGATCGATGAGCAAGCGCCCCGCCGCCCAAGAAGTGATGTAACTTCTCCCACGAGGCTCGTCTGACGTCCCTTCCGCCAGGGTTCTCCTCCGCCCGCCTCCCGCAACCCTGCGCGACCACGTGTCACGAGAGCATTCTTACCTCCGTGACGGAGCGTGACTGAAGGTGACCGTGATCGCCACGGGGCATTCGATATATCCGCTCCAGGGTGCCGCGGGAATTCGAGTCTCCCCCACACCTCCTCGTTGCTGTTACAGTTCCTGTTTTTAAGTTATTCGACGAGTGTTGTCATCTTCGTTAATGGAGTTACCCGAGAAATCAACAACAGGACCGTTGCTTGCACTAAAGACGTACTCGTATAAATTAAATAAATACTAGGTATTCAGAGTTACTCTCTTTCGGAATGAGTGGCATAGGAATTAATATAGCGATTAAAATTTAGGTGGACTTTTTCGTAGATAATTCCGTGAACATATTTATTACTGGAGTACCAACCTTTTGTCTCCATTGATTTAATTTACCTGAAAAGTTTTTAAACTAGGAATGCATCAAAACTGCCGGAGAGGTGATAAAACAGTGGTTTTTTCCCAGAGCATTTTCCTCTTCGAAACAGATGACTCATTAAATCAGGATAGGGCTCAATATTCACTTTTGAGTACCCGTATGCTAAAAATCAGCTGTAAAGACGGGTGGCCTTCTTTCATAGAGAGTGTTGTCTATAAGATGAATGAAATAATGAAGAATCCTAAGAGGATGCGGCGTGTGCCCTTAAGGGAAACTCCCGAGTTAAGGATCTGACAGATACAGCCATTTTCTTCGGAATTAAACCACATCGTGGTCATAGATCGCTTCAAGAAAACATGTAATCCGTTTAACCCTGGTCAGAATTAGCATTAAAGAATTGAAGAGAAAGAAAAAAAATGACTCCTCGTAGTAAGAAGATTAAGGCAGTTTATTTAGGCTGGTAACCGATTCAGTTACATTTTTTCCCACCCAACTCAGGACTAAGATTTGTGGCTTCTTTAGAAAGTATATTATGACATAACTCTGAACTTATTTAACCGTGGGTTATACGCATAGAACCCTTAATTTCGTTAAATATGGAAATCAGACGTTGATACTTTTCACACCTAATTAATTTTATGGTCTGGTCCTCTCGATCTCGCTGCTTCTCCATTCCTCTGTCCACGCCTTCACCTACCGATCTCTCCCTTCCTTTTGCTAGTAATTCTGCTAATAGGAACGTTGTTCAAATACTTTCCCAAGTGCCCTTTGCTGCCCTTTTGTGCTAGTAATACTATGCAGATGTATTTTCCTATCACTCCAGAGACTTGGGCAAGGTGGTCAGTATTTCTGTATCCCGTGCGTCATCACGAGTTATTGCAGCAGCAATTTCGCTTGAGGCAGTTCCCGTCTAAAATTCCATCCTGTGTTTTGCCTGTTCATCATCTCTATTTGCCACGATGGTGTGCTTTACCCAGTTTTTTTTTTGCAAAAATGTATTTTTTTAAGATTCGGCATTGTGCATTGCTTTCCCACAGGGATATTTTGCACTGAGGAAAGTTAGTCTACGAAATCATTTACGCAAGATTAAAATATTGAATTCCCCCGCAGGGCATGGTCTAAATCTCATTTCCTAGCCTGAAAGATTGCTCTCTGGGGAAATCCTATAGGTCTTGTGCTTTTTTTGTACAGTGCCCAAGAAAATAGGCACTTATTGAATTTACCGGAAAATGATCGCGGTCCTTATTATATTTTCTAGTTAACACGATTTTTAGAATGTGTTCCAAACGATTTCGCCGCTGGATGAGTAATCAGGGCCTCGATCATGGATCTTCGTAAGGCGTGCGCTAGCATCATCGTTATTTTTTGATTTAACTTTTTTGATGTCATTGAGAACGTGATCTCCGTTCTTCATTTTTTGCACAGCGCTTCAAATCGCTTATCACAATCAGTGGAGCGAATTTTATAGACGGTTATTGTTAACCCTGCGCTACTCTAGGGGTAAGCGTTAACGATAAAGATTGCGATAACGCGAAAGATGCATCCGTGATTCCACACCAGGAGTGTCACACAGTTGGATCACGTGTTCTGTGCACGCACCCCCAGAAATCGTGCTCAAGTCCTTCTACATTCTGAAGCCGCTTCATGTTTCAGAAAGTCTGTTCCTTTTTCCTGCTCTCATTCGCCGCGCCTTGGAAACTGTTATAATGAGTTGCGTCAGACATGTTGATCTCCCTTTTTATTAGATGCTTACTGCTATTCATACGGAGATTGACGACGCAGTTTTGACGGCGAAACGTGTTTTGATAGTTATTTATTTAATTGAAATGTATTCTCTCGTCTTTTGAATCCTACTACAATATCTTGCCGGGTGTGATCAGTTTATTACTTGGGTTATTGTTGGAAATTACCCTGGAACAACACATGTTTTCGTGCCTTAAAAGCAGTAGCACCCACTGCTAGCTGGGCCGGGGAAAGAGTGGACGACGACAGCGTCTAATTCCGCCTAAGTGAAAGAAATGAAATTGAAATGTCACCCTTGGACAATCGTTTGGTGAAGAAGATTTTTTTATGTTAACGAATCCGTCAACATGAATAACCTCGCAATACTTCAAATTAATGTTTATTTTAGTTCCCGATGTCCTTATTCTTTATTTGGAAAACGCTTTTTATGCCTCTGCGAGTAAAATATTCCACGTCTACCCCGCCATTAAGCTGTAGTTCCCGCTATTTATGACAAACGTCGGGGGCTCAAGGTACATGTGTATCGCCATTTATGGAATACTACGTAGGAAGGCTTTATTGCGGTTCGGTTGGCAATAATGGACGAAGCATAAATATTTAAATGGCCAGTTTTCCAAGGAACAAAGCATCTAAAATTCGAGATGGGAGTATTTCAGTGGCCTGGCTTTAATGTATCGTCGACGGAGAAGTTGTCAATAATTTCAGGTGTACATTCATGAAATCGAGTCGTATCAGAAAGAGAAAATAGTTACTTAATAATTCCACCGTAACGTAATTTCGACATCCAACGTTATCTTTAGAAACAAGCCTTCATATGACATTGTGCAAGTTTCAAAAGTAAAGAAGCCCGTCGAATCCCGCGTCGTATTTTCATAAATTTATGGTGTCCTTTCTAATTTTTCGTTTTTTATTCCAGATGAGAAACGTTTTTGCCACGTTCTTATTATTTACCTCCTTTTCAAGTTAAATAATTTGAGAACGCTTATATATTAAAGGGAAGAGCGTGGGTGGCGAATATCATTCGGGAAATGAGGCATTCGCGCGGACTGCAGTATCCATCAATGAGTTAAATGAATATAATATATCTGGAGCTACTTTTGAGAATTATTTCTTGTTTTCCATAATAGTAGGCTTGGCTCTTAGTCGCTTCAACTGCAATGTTATATTTACCATTTACCTCAAATATAATCCTGAGGAATCCCTGTATTCGAATCCTCGACCTTTGGATGATAAAGGTGGGGTGGTGTAATTGTCAGATGAGCCATTTTCCTCCGATAATTAAATGTTCTCCGTTAGAAGCATTTTTACTGCGATTGTGGTGTGGTGCAACGTTTTCGTGGCCCAATTAATTTCAAGGCAAGCGCGTAGTGACAGTAGAGCTTTCGATAATGATTTAGTTAATAGTGTGGATTATAGCTTGAATAACTTGTGGAATAGCTTGACCTGTTAATGCTCGATGTCACGCCACGCTAAAATATCATGTTATCTCTCTCCTACTTTCCAGTCAATAGACTGTCTAACGGGCTATCAGCTTAGTTTCTGGAGGAAAAAATCGTTAGGTCACAGCTTGGCAGGATATAATGGAATTAGGGAACAGCTCTTACACGTACGGCTGCGGCCCCATCCTAAAATCCATGTAACTTACAACTGTCTGGCTGGATGGAGTATAAGTAAGCTCGTGAGATACTAGTTGGCAATAAATCTGTATTAGCAGCTGATCTATAATTCTTTAAGGGGGGGTCAACTTAACTCTTAGCGAATGAGGTGTCAATGATTTTTATGATTTGTACAAAGGAGGGATGGAAAATACCAGGCCTCGTGTTGGTATTGATTCGTGACAGCTGGCTTAAGAAAATTTCTTGCCGAGTTCCATTTTTCCTTTTCGATCGATTTTTCGCCCTTGAATTTAGGTTTACCTCTCACTCCTTACTCCCGTCCGTAAAGTCCTTGTCGCTGTTGCTCCCAAATCTTTTTTCTTTCGGGTTCTTTTATTCTTTAAAACAGTGTGATTACTCTTTCCCGGCATCAGACTCATTTCCGATGAAAATGCTATTCGGGAATGGTTTCAGTGCTCGGCTATGCGACCGTTCCAGATTTTAAAAAGGCATTGGAATGTTTTATGTTGTCTTCCAGGGTGTAGTGCCTTTGGTGTGGCATCGACCGCCGTGACCTCTTAGTACCAAAGTGGTAAAAATTTGTTAACATTTTGAAGGTGGTGACGTACAATGGAGCTTTCTTTGTGGTAATTACTCTCATTTACATTTTGGATGAAGTCAATTCGACGAGAGTGTAAGTTTTTACACTTGAATGTTGTTTCCTGATGGCGTATTCATGGTCATATGTGTTTGTCTATTAGTTGGTTCTTCTACTGATTTCGAGAGTAAGATGACGAAGCCGAGGGATATACAGTAACGAGGCATTTAATGTATGTGCCTTGCTTGGATATCAAATTATCCTCAGCTCTGGATCGCTGGTCGTCTCGTGTGGCCTGAATACACTTTCAAACGGGTTTCAGTAGTTCGATTCTACCCGTTGGAATCATAAGGATATCATATGCCTGTTTCCACTGCGGTTTGCCTTGTATTTTCCCAAGACTTTGCAAGAACACCCTGACCTTGCAGTCCTTCAGTGCGTCATTGTCAGAAGGATACGGGAAGAAGGCATCAAGAAGTTTCCCACTCCTTCCCATTTCTCTCTCTCTCTCGGCTAACTGTGGACGTTCACGCCAGATACCTACTTAGCCGCTGTGCATCAAGAGTGTAACCTCGCAGTAAGGTGGGGCTCGTGTAAGTAGCGTGAACATTACGTCCCACTTGATCCTATCTCGTTTTTTACGGTGGATGTTAGAGATTAGCGTAGGATGGCGGATTCGAGCGAAAACTTTGGGAGATCGATCCACGTTATGAATCAACTCGATTCGTTCAGCAGCTTCCAGTCGTAAGATGAAACATCAAAGGAAAGATGGGAGCGTTGACATTTTGCAGCTGCTGAAGGAGGAATTTCCCTGTTGGGTGTGTGATGGCTGCCTGTCACGCTTTGTTTTGAGGAATTTCGTTCTATCTTTCTCACGCAAAATTTAGTGAGAGGTGCGATTTTAATTAAAAATCTCCTCCCTTCTTACTGCTCTGGGAAGCCGTGCTTGGGTATAATCCTCCCTTACGAGCGCGACATGATGCGTTGCAAGAAATGATGTATGAAACCCTTTGGAGCACTTTATGTTGATTAACTGTGGGTTTGATTTTTTATTACTAGGGTCTCAAGGTGCCTGAAAGTAGCTGACGTTATCTGCGCGATGGAGAATGGTATGGTTGTTGGGTATGAGTAGGAATTTTAGAAAGAGGAATGGTGGAAGGAAAAAGGGCGTCGGTATTAACCTGCTTAAATGGGCTAATTGATTCACTCTGTAACATCCCATTCGATTGGCGTTGCACTCAACTTGTGCATTAAACTAAAAAGTATCCTCCCCAAGGGAATCAAATAGCGATCGGAATAACTATGAAAAATGTTTGGCACTGCCAGGGTGCCTGCTGGGTTACTGACCGATGAGTCGCGGGCTTGAATCCGGATGAAAACTTTGGACATCCGGAACTCATTTTTGTGGTGTTAATTTCGGTATGGCAAAATTGAATAGTGAATAACTGGTGAAAATAATTACCCACCCCAGATATTTTCACATCCCATGATGCTATGTTAGAGGTGAGTTCACGTTGCCCAGTAAAATCAGCCTTCGATCTGATATCTGGAGGAGCAGTTTTGTTGAAAATTAGTCTGAAAAATTCCCGTTATTTTTTTCCATCGCAGTTATGTATTTTAACTGCCATTTTATTCCAAAATGTATTCGCAATCGCGGCTCATCACCCGTTTCAAACGACAGGCCCCACAGGTAACCTTCGGGGTCAACGGAACGGATCTGCCCCTTGAGGCCCTGAATTCTTGGTTTGCGTGTTCTTTAGCAAAGCTGTAAAACGAGAATGACTTCATCCGGGCGCATCATTTTTGGCATGGCAGCGGACGATGGCTGGGCAGTCGTCGGCTTGCGGTAAAAAGAAAGCGGTTTCCCCGCGTCGAGAAACATCGCGGATGACGCGACTCAAAAAAGCAACATCATGTTGCCGTTGGGAGTAGGTCAAGGTCCATTCTTCCTTCCATAATACTCTCGCTTCTGTATTTAGGCTAAGGCAAGTATGTCACAGTTCATAGACGCCAGGTGGGAAAGCTGGAGATAAGTGATCGAAAACGTATGGAAATTGTCGGACATAAACCTTAAAACAAGAATAATTTTGGCTTTAGCTTTGGAGTCCATTGTGTATTCAGATTTTTTAGTGTTTCCCATTAATATATGAAACTGACTGAAGTTCCTTTGTGGGTGCATATGACTAATACAATGCCGTATATTTTCCGCCTAACCTGTTTTGAACCTACCCGTGGGTGTGGTCTTTGTTGAAGACAATTATGCTTACTGTCTTATATAGAAACTACTATATAATACTGTAAAGTATTCATCTTATTTTAGAAGTCCCCAGAGAAGTCAATAAAGAGCCTTAGCTGATTTTTTTAAGCTCTTAGTGAAGCCTAATCCTTACAGAATCTGGAAATCATTCCAGCTTAAAAATACGGAGAAGTGGTAATTTTTCTCCTCATAATTCCCGCATCGAATTTAGCTCCTGTATTTTCATTAATCCAAAATTATATCGATGAGTTCAACGAATATCATGGTTAACCGGCCGATGAGTGAAAATCTGTAGTCGAATAACATAAAGTGTGTAACGATTGGCTGATAGTCTGGAATGAAAACCAGTGACTCGAAAATTTAATGATTTCGTAAACTCTCCACGGGAATCACTGTCATGTGATTTTTCTAGCTATTTTAAAGATGTAATTATTGACCCATGCTGCGCTGGTAGCTAAGACAAGGGCGACAAAATAAGAGTTGTAGGTTGTCGAGGAGGTGGGTTCAAGGATTATTGTTTTCCGTCTCACCATTCGCGAGCACCATTTAATCAGATCGAAACGCTGATAAATCAAAAATGTCTCCTTTTCATTCCTGATATCTTCTTCATTCCCCTCTGTCGTGGCTGATCTAACGCCCGTTGCCCGTTGTGTGAAAGCTGGCAGTTTTCAGAGTAATTTGTAGGTTTTAATGTACCTGTCAAAAAAGCTTCGCATCGTATTGATCTCCCCCCCTCCCTCACTGGAAGCACATAGTTGAGAAGCTATTTTATGTGAGTAAATTTCTCAAAACTATTCTATCAGAAATTAGGAACGGAGAGCGCTTTGCCGTGGTACTTGGTGATTTTGGTCATTATTGGTTGTGGAGGTGTGTTGCAGCTTCATTCATGGATTAGTGGTCACAACATGTACAGAGAGCTGGTGGCTGTCTCAATCTGGTCCCAGCATTCAAGAAGCAGAAGGAAGGGAAGGTGTGAAGAAGCGATGCTCTCTGTCACGGTCAAATTTGCATTCATACGTATGAATGCATTGAAATGCTAATTACAATGGAACGGGATGGCTAATGGGTAAATATCCATGAAAATAAGAAGTTAAAGTGTTGTGAGTTTCAGGTAGTTGCTATAGCAGAGATCGAATAAAATCTAAAATAAGCGGTTATCAACCCAAAGTAAGATACAGGTTATGCATGAGATAAACAAGATCAAATCTAAGATAGCGGCAGAGGACCTGAGGCTAAGACGCTAATTGAACTAGGGAAGCAAAAGCTTGAGAAATGAGAGTGAATTGTATTTGGGAAACGACAAGCAACAAATAGAGTTGGACCAGCGTGAATGAAATAATCAGTCGAATGGCATCAGCAAAGAGTATTCTACCTGAATATATGCCAGAAGCAGGAAACGCAAGACGGGGTATATGGAAAAAAATCATTAGAATGTATAGATCTACACAGTACGCTGCCAGCCATTGCAAAGATTTGTCGTAGAGAGTGAACCATCGCTAGGTATGTCAAGAATTTGAAATTTATTTAAATCACTACAATACGGGTTCTATTGCAAAAGTTAAATGATATAATAAAAATCATTCACCCAAGTATTTTCACATTCGGTTTTGCCACTAATGAAAGTCCATTGCCATGTGGGGAGGACACTGCACGTATACACACATGGCATTTATTGACAGCCATTTAAAAAATGGGAAAATATCTATTTTACCTACCCTGTCCCCTCCCCTCTTATGACTTAGTTCAAATCTCTTAGTTCGGAAATAATTTTTGAAACTCTTGCTATCTATGAGTCTAATTCTATCTTTGTAATGTAGCCTTGCACTTTTAATGTATTTTTAACATCAAAGAACCCGTTCGCCTTACCTATCTGCAGTAGATTTATTCTGTCAGGGTTCATACCGGTCACGGAAGTCATGGAAACGTCAGGGAAAAACTCCAGAGGCGCAGCAAAAAGATGAAAACCGTGGTTGAACGCACAGAGCGTTCCTGCACTTGAGCGGCGAGGTGCGCATTTTGTCGCTGTCAGCTTGCTGTCCTTGCTGTGCGGCACGAGGTAGCGCCGACTTGGCATCTGGCTGCTTGGTCTGCTTGTCCATTGTTTTGTTTGTGAATTTTGACTGGAATATATTACTTTCCCGGAATAAATAAATTTTATTTCACCACATACATTTCTGCATTTTTCCATTAACTCGCTATTTACGACTGCTTTGCCATTGATTTAAAGTCGAGGAAATTTCAAAAATTGCGCTTGGAAATCAGGGAAAATTCAGGGAGATTGAAAATGGAAAGTTGGTATGAACCCTGTCTGTGTTTCAACCTACGACCCGATAATGATTCCCTTTCCAATTATTACAGCATGAACATGTCGAACATTCCTTCATATTAATGAGGCTTAGACCGCTGCATTTAAGACTGGCGTGAGGACATTTTAAATGTGGTGCTGCGAAAAAATTAAGATCAAATAGGTCGACCGAGTTGCTATCTGAGAGTAGGAGAAAAAAGAAATCTCGCGGAAATCCTGAAACGAAGATCGGGCAACCTTAACAGATGCATCTTCAAAGATAAGGGTTTCGTGAAGGGAGTAAAGAATTCACTTTGGAAACAGAAAGTTGTTGTGAGAAAAGTGAAAGAGGAGAACTGCCAAGGATGAGATATATGGAGCAAGTGGCGACTGGTGTGTAGGGAACTATGTTAAATGCTGAATGAAGGGGGATGTATGAAAGTATTGTTGACTAGTGATGATGATGTACTTCTGAACCACTTATGCACATCTAACACTTATTTTGGCTGTGCATTATATCCCTCACAATTGCTATGTTTTATCTTGAGTCCAGGGTTTCCATAACGTGAATATCTCATGTGGTGTATAATTGAAACCATTGTATTGTGAATCTACCTCATAAGAGTGTCGATTTGGAGTACTTTAATGAACTTGAAGTAATTGGTTATGCCTGTCATTTATGTTTGCATTAAAGGAACACTTGAATTAAAGAAACAGTGCGGGCTTAAGCAGTACAGGAATCACTCCCAAGTCCTGCTTGCCACTCTCTTCATGCATTTAGAAATTGTTTTTTCTTTACTGCTTGGTTTATCTGCATTCTTTCCTTCGTCCTTCGTGACCTTCTTTAACATTCCGAGACCTGTCATTATCTTTTTCTTCCACATTTTTGGCTTTCTAAATCCTCCCAACCTCTCCGTTCCACAATACGTTGTCTGTCACGTGTATTTTTGTGCCAAGTTTAATTTTATCATCCACCTTCTTATCCTCATTTCATTGTCAGAGACTGCGAACCAACGTTCATTTGTTGAGTTACTAAGCCATACAATGCTCTTTGCAGACCTTCAAGTGCATCCGCTTCACATTCCAGTTATTATTTCGTCAACATAGTTCTCCGGTCGTCCCTATTACGACGGCAGTTTTCATCCTAGATACCTCTAGGGTTGCCACCTTTCGAAGATTCAAAAACCGGAGATTATGACCTTAACGGATTGAAAAATATGGCCTGGGGGAATTAATATTATATTAAACAATTGTGTGGATCGTTTTATTTAAATAAAAATAGAACAAATACACTCAGTAAAGCGGTTCAATAGGAAACTCGCTTTACTGGTATAGATGTTGAAGAAAAAATTTGTTTTGAATTTTTTGAAATTTCATATTTTCCACCCAATCTCACGATGGTATTGGAATAACACAAAATGCGTTTAGCAGTTTTTCCATATGCATTACGCAACCACTCATTATACTGTGGGTCCAGTCTTAAACAATATTCCCTATTGTGGTCTCTTTGTTTGTGGAATGGCATTTTTATCAGCGATGCGTAGATATTTTTGGATTAAAAAATAAATAAAAATATTCCATAGGGATAGTAAATCTGGGATAAAGGGAAGTAACTCATATAATTGAAAGTATTAGTTGCAATAGCTAATAAAATACGCAAGTGACAAACGAAATGGCTACTTACCAATCCCTAATTGACCTATAAAGATTTCTTTTTTGGTGGAATCCCCCTCATACATTATCCAACCAGTCAGATACACGATTATAATTCGGATCTATTCGAATTAGATTCTAATTGCAGTCAGTCCTCAAAAATACCATCTTTTATGAGCAATGGAATAAATGGCACTTTGTGTCAGGAGGTAGGAAGAGCCATAGGCATTTCGAGGAAAAATGTGGCACGTAGTATGTGACTGACACTTTGAATCAGAAAGTATGGAGAACCATGAAACACTTTTTGAGAAAATTGATGGTTTCTGGCGTCACTTAATGAAATTCACTTGTATTCATTATGAATGAAAAAATAAACTTTGTATTTCCACATTTATTTATCTCGCATTACTACGACCATGGTTTCGACGATTAACGTCATCATCAGGTTTTTAGGTACTTTTTGAGAGTTGAGGGGGGTGGTCAAGAAGCCTGAAAAAAGGTTTGATATCATGTAAGACCCCTATATACGTCTGCGTACCATCTACACGCATGGGTTATTCCTTTCATACAATATTATACTCCACGCGTATTCTTACAAAGATTATTCCAGTAATTTAAAGGGGATACTTGCTATTTGAATTAATTGTCTAAAACTTTTGATCATAAAATAGACTTAATTTCAACATACGTTATGTGTTTGCTTCGTAAGGCTTTTTTCTGCTTGCAATTAACTTTTGCATGGCTTATGTATAGTGTAGCGCTGATTTTTTTGTACACTTGATTTGTTCGCAAACATGATGATAGCCGTAAATTACTCTTCATTTAACGAAAATTCGCTATCATGTAACACATAAACCATGTTATTTTTCAGAGTCATGTTCGAAGATATGTACTCTTGTACTCTCGTACTCTTGCTAGAAATAGCCTCGGCGTACCTGGGAATTTAGCCTTGAGGGAAAATGGACTCTAAGACGGAAATTCTTTGCCGAAATAACACTAGGGCCCCAGCGCCGGCACTGGGAGTACAGTTGTGGTGTACATTGCAAGAGTTCGCTTCGCCTACCAGACGGGAGTCAGCGTGTGGACTTCATCGGAGATTCTATATGTAACAATGCATAAAGCGTGAGGCACTGATTCCCGTACACTTAGTATGGCGCACCGTCTGAGAGACCGCCTCAGCTCCCCAGTCATCAGCTCGCGGAGTTGGTAGGTAGAAGGGGAGGAGGGTTGACGGGGCCGGAATTAGCTCTCCACCCTTCGTGGTGTGCGCCAAGTGGACGACGCGCCTTTTGGTGTCGCTGCTGACGGACGGGTCCGCTCCGTGAGTGTGCACTGCCATTCCTCTTCTGCTTTCAACCGAGTGAAGCGTGCCTCTTGTAGCCCCCTCAAATTGAGCGGAGATTGATTCACGCCGAGGGTTCCTGTGCCGTCTCTGTCTTGTCGGAATGCTTTTGGATGAATGAGAGTGAGCCGATGCTCCTGGTAGACCTTATCGGGCTCCATCCGTCGTGTGAGGTATTTTTGAGTTGTACTCTCTCGAATCATTATGCGGTCTTCGGTCAAAATGCTTAATTAATCAAACTGCCAGTAGGGAATATTTTCCCTCTTACCTACCCTACCCTACGCGCCTATGCTTGGCTCACTGTGATATATAAATTCATGCCTTCAAAGTCTCGTTTGTCTAAAAGAAGACAGTAATTTCTTTATGGAAGTTTCATGGTGATACTGTCAATAAGATTGATGTCTCAGATACATGCTGAAATACTCGCTTGACCACATTTTAATACCGATGTATTCATCCGTAAGCGTCACTAGATTATCTCTAGTGTATATTGTATGGGACAGCTAACCCGACGCAAAATTGTATTTGCAGTAGATCGGGTTGCATTTTTTCTCTGATCGACCTTTTTCTTGTTTTGCAACATTTTTGAGCTCAATTAGTTCCTCATAAAACATGATTAATTTGGCCTAGTGGACATCTCTAAAACACCATACTTCTTTTCGCTGGTTTAGAATCCACCCTATAATCAAGCCATAAGCCAGTTTTCCGTCTTAGCGTGATGATGCGTTCGTTGATGATTTGATAAAACTGTCCCGACTGAGCGCAATGGGAGGCCTTTCTACCCGAGAGGGCGAGACCGTTGATTCTCCACATCTGCGGTCCTCTTGAAGCCCCGGGGCGCTATACTTCGTTAATTTTTATGGGCTGCGAAAGTGCTTTATCGCCATGTTCTAATTATAGCTCTCGCAAAAAGAAAGATACTACGCAGTATCCGGGGTGACCCCAACGTGGACGCAAGTCTATCAATGCGTTTAAAAATTTAAGGCTAATATATACTGTGTTTGGTGGGTTAGTATCAACGTCAAAAGTCATGATGGATATGGTATTCAAAAGTAATGTGTAGGGAATTACTTGTTTCGATAAATTTCCTTGAGGACGGCAAACAATGGTTTTCTGCGTGTGCTTAGAAACATTAAAAGCCAAGGTAATCCTTGTAAAGCCGTGCATCTCGCTAAAAATAGGTTTTTAGGGCAATGTTCGCCCTTCGATCTCTAAAAATGGTGTAAAAAGTCCTTTCATTTACTCAGGAAGCTTAGTTTTCATCAAAATTCAATGAGCAGCTCTCGGAAAAAGTTCATAACAACCGTGTCCTACTCTGATAGATTTATCGTTCTAATTTTCACGTGGAAGGATAGGTTACATTTATTCTCTGATCGATCTTTTGCTTGTTTTGCAACATTTTTAGCTGAATTAGTTCATCAAAAAGCTCAGAAATGTTTAATTTGGCCTAATAGAAATCTCTAAAACTCCAATTTGAGGAAGCTTACTGAAGGCTGAATTCAGCTGCTTTCTCATGGGAGCCATTATCCAATCGCCAGCTGGTAGTGCCATTTATTCTTTCTTCCTCTTTGAGATGAGGTGGTCGTTCCATTCTGGGCTACCAAAGACCAAAGGAGTCTCTTCCTTAAGAACTTCTGCTTTTTTTCCATAAACGGCAGCGCGTGGTCCATCGAATTCTAAGGGATCTCTGGGTTGTGTTGGACGAGTTAGGTGCCCATTTTCGTGCCGAGTCGCTCTCCCTCAGAATTGATTCAAAAGTGCCTTTTATTGGAGTTCTGGCGAAGAAGACCTTGATGTCCTTGACGGTGTTATGGGGAGGTGGGGGTATCAGCCTCTTCCTCTGAGCCAGACGTCTCGAGATGTCGTGTTCCAAGGGATTTTCATCTCGCTTGCCCCAAGGGTCCCTGAATAGCGCTTCAAGAAAGACGTCCCCACGTTAAAAATGTATTCATTATTTTCCTCTAAATCTGCAGTAGTAGCAGTTCTAACCAAAAGCGTTTGGATATGTCGTATTGCGAGGTGGATGGATGTATTTGGGAACTTTTGGATGGTGTGTTTTCTCGTTTCCGGAGCAAATGAAATCAATGCATAGCGATTTTCACTTTCTAATTTTTAGCTTACGGCTTTTGGAAATGTTTCGTTTGGAGAAGAATTTTAATTATTGTTCTTGATAATGAAGCCACACTCATGATTATCTCATCATTAATATGCAGTCCTTATTTTCCGAATTCCAGCGCAAGGTGGATCAAAAAGATGCTTGATCCTATCAGTTACACGGTTATAGAATCGAAAATTTTCGCGATGGCAGCCATTAGACCGGGTAATTTTTGAGTCGAGGTGCTGTGAAATTTCCTCAGAATGTTCTGTCCTATTTTTCTATTTCTGTATGGGTCTGAATTTTCATTCAATTTAACTCTCGCTCCCCTTTATACAATTTTTGACAGAGAAAGTCGATTTATATCATAAAAAAGATCCTATCTAGACCCCTGTCGTTGGTGAAATTTGAGTCGTGGTTCGAAAACTTTGACGTGTTGAACCAGAGTTCGTGGTGGTCGTTATCACCCGCACCATCCAGTTGGAACGTCCATCTCGGGGTGTTCTGAGTCAAGTTCTGGCCACTGAGCAGTCGTATGCGGGTCACTGAGATAAGTAGCCACGGAGCGCCCCAATAACTCACCATCTGGTGCCAACTTTCAAGGGTGCTCTAATTTCCGACCTCGCGGCCAATCACACGTTGAAACTATTGCGAAAGGCTGCCGTACAAACGAGAATGCACTTTTCGATCTTTAATGATGAACTATCGACTCATCGATTTCTTTCGATCCGTCAATCGGATTGCTGTTAATCATTATCATAGAATCTCCCATATTATGCGGACTGAATCACTAGCCGGCCTTGGTACTCATGTCAGTAACGCGCTGGCCTGGCAACTCAAAGGTCGCGGATTCGGATTCCACCTGAGTAATGGATGTTTTGCACGTCCTAGATATAAGACCGTAGAATATATGGTGCGTAATAACCTTAGCCGTTTGAGCTCCAAGAACAGAAGACTAACATTACTGAAATACATACATCTCAATTCCTAAGACATTTGCGGGAAAATTTTACCTCGTCACTGTCTCCTCCAATTACAAGTTCGGACTGAAGTCAAACTTGTGTGAGTGTTAAATATGCCTTCTTTGTCTATCTCTAAAAATAAGATATCAATCTGCATTCCTTGTGAACTTTTTTGTCGATGAGATTTATATTATTTCGGTAGTTGATTCATTATTTTCCTTCGTAAAGTTTAAATCTCCTAAATAAAAACTCCTTCGTTACCTTCTTCTCCTGGACATTCCTATTCCCCCTCGAATAGGCCCCTAGCGCGATTTGCTGCGAGCTGGTCAGTTCGACGCACCATTCGTATTTAACTCTGCCTAGAAGGTAATTTTGGTATCAGTCGAATTCCTCAAGAAATGGGTAGGTACTTACTATTTGGTAAGCTCAAGCTAACAGCTGGTTCTTTTATCTCTTACTAGTGAATGTCAAACCGAATGGAAAAAACACGAAATCATCTTTACAGTTTGAGAGGGACAAAATAATAAAATTTATGAAGCTGTCTCAAATTTGTTTTTCAATTTCTCTCTAGGAAATAATATCGATGGGAATAAAAAAACTAGCGAGTATAATGCTTCTATTGACATGACTTGATGGGTACCCTGCCACATACCCTCGCGGTGGTTCGCAGGGTATTGCTTAGATGTAGGTGTAGAATCCCATAAATATTGATTAATTTTTTAATAAATTTTTAAGTACGTGAGTGAAATGTCGAATGCCTTAATATCAGGGAGTATTATTTTTAATTTCAATCCATGTGGAAGGAATCTAAGTACATCTACATCTACATCATACCCAGAAAGCCACCATAAAGGTGTGTGGCAGGGGGTGAATTCTCACCAAACATGCACTACATATCTACATCTACATACTACCCTACAAGCCACCATAAAGGTGTATGGTAGGGGGATCATACATATCACGCATAAAAATGAATTAGTAATAATATAATATTCACTATTTAAAAATGATAAAAATAGCAAAGCAAACATGTAAAAACATGCCGTTGGTTCCTCGTAGTATTAATAAAATAGTTGAATCCTTTGGAAGCTACGATGGTCAGATGTGAGTGCTTTTCGTTCTGTTGGATAGATTTTCCCACTAGAAATAGCTTTACACTCTTCTTGAAAGTTTGAATGAGAAATTATGGATGAGAAGTCAATCATCCCTCGCGATTGGGAGCAATGGATCTGGTCTTTGTAACCTTTGATTAGTATTTCAAAGATTTTCGTACCTATGTCTCGTAGGAAGAAAACTATTTCCCTATCATTGAAGAACAACAGCCTTTTTTCTTTGAACAATATTTTTTTCGTCATACCTTTTACTCCCAAACAGTAGCGGTCCAACGCTCTTGGTCCTATGGTCAGACGATTGACAGAACCTAACAAATTTACACACGGAACGATTATATTTGAGATAAATGAATTTTACGAGCCAAGAATTCGAGTGAATTTGGATATCACAAGTTTAAGAAAACATTCATTAGCATTTTAAGCTCGGCGTGAGGAAGCAGGAAATTGATATATTGGTTTGAGAAGCATGGCAGTGACGAGAAGTAACTTTTCAAACCCATTTCTGTCCGTCGTTTTGTGTTTCACTGAAAAGGTGTCGATGACGTAAGACTACCTTAGCGCCTGCGGTAATTTTCCATGCGGAATATCTGAATGATTCCTTAGCGTGTATACAGTTAAGCGCTGAAAAAACAGCGTGGGGGAGATTGGCAGGCCGCAGAATCCCGGCCAACCCACACACTCCGTTCATCCAGGAGTTGCCTCTGGCTCAGCGGACATGATTCAGAGGAATGGGAGAGTCTTGGGATAGGAGTGCTCGAGCCGAAAATTGGCCGAGAGCGGGAAGCTGGCCGGGCGGTGAGGTCTGCGAAAGGGACTGGGCTCTTTCTTTCCCGGAAACAGATTGCCGAAACTGATTCAGAGGCTCTTAGAATTCCTCGACTATGGGTTAGTCCACCCGATGATACTCTGGTAGGGACATGCCTAACAGACTTTGCTGAGAAGCAATGGTAATAATGTTTTAGCCGTAGATCGTTTAGATCGTTTTTTTTAGCCGTAGATTTAGACGTTTGATCCTGCAAATTTGATTGATTTCGTGATATCAGATATAAAGTGAAATTCAGTTATTACAAATACCGGAGTATTGCTGTTAAACCTTATTCATTGGAATTATTCGCGGTTTATTTATCTATCTGTTTGCTTGTTGTTGTATTTGTTTATTTATCTATTATTTGTGGTTTTCGATATTCTCCGGGGATCTAAAACTTTATGCTAGCACATCCCAAAACCGATGAAAAAGTTCACCCTTTGACGGCTAGCTTTAAAAACAAAAATGGATGATGCCTTGAAATGAGTGATTCGGAAAAGTAGTGGCCCCTGCAAAATGTATCAATTACTCAATGAAGTCATTGGTTGGAACATAAAATAGTGACTTTGCTGGGTAAAATTTCACGGAAAGACATTTCGTTTCCCGCTTTTTTTTCGTTTAACTACTATTTTTCATACTGCTGATCATGCAGTGTCGTATATTCGTGTAGTTAGTGTCAAGCAAACTTTTCAATGGGTTGAACTTGAAGGCTCACCTCTCGGCATCCAAGTGGCCATTCCATGTGTTATCTACTGAAATTTAAATCCGGTCCCAAATTAGTCCTGAGTGGTGAAAAATCCACTCAGGCTGGACCCTCGCACTCGACTCACTTGAACCTATGACCCTCAGGTTAGCAGGCGAGGACTTAACCGCCACCGGGGCCGACAATCTTTTTCAATTTTATCTTTGTATGTGATTGATAATTCGTATTTTAAACGCTCCTTGAAACACCTCGTCAGATATACCGCGCTTCCCTTTTCCACGATGCCAAATGCGTAAAGCCACTGATAATCCTTAGAATTTCACCTAGCCGTGTGTTAAGATTTATCCGAAATCTTTAAATATTTTCTCGCGCATCACCATTCTCAATTTTTTAAAATTTCCTGTGAATTATATGCCGAAACATCATCGTATATAGGAATTTAGAAACTTGAAATGTAGATTTGCTTAGCATACCTAAATGTTACGCGATGGAATCTACGTGATTGAATTTTCTTCTTTCATTTCATTAATTCAGTTCGTAGAAAGGTACAGAAATAAGTTGATTATTTTAGATTGTTCATCTAGTAATTTGGAGACAAATTTCCGAGAACATCGTGGACTGAACAGCGTGGAGCCGTTTTCCGCTTCTCGCTCTCGCCCTGGTGGTAGGCTCTCCGTGGCCATGGGGAGTTTGCCAGCAAATAAGGGTGGGATCCCAACTTCCTCCCCTCCCTCAGCACCCCGAAAGGGTTCAAAGACAGTTCACGACCTCCCTCGGGCGTGCCGTGTCGGAGCAAGGCTGCGGATGAGGTTTACGAATGCGTGTCTCCCGTTGTGGGCGGGGGTCCACTTCCTTCCATTGGCCACTTCCCTTTCATTCGCCCCGGAGGAGGAGGAGGGCGCCCCATCCCACTCGCCCCCTGCCCTGCTCACTCACGACTGCCCGTCTGCGACATGGAGGCCCTTCCCTTCCCTCCTTCTCACTTCCCCCGTCCCCGCCTCTCCCTCCTTAACCACTCGGTGGTTTACACTCATTAGATAATGCGCGGAGGAGCTTCAAGGAGTCTCGGTTGAGCGCAGCGCACGCTGGTCGTTGTTGATGAAAAAATGACCCGCGGTGCGGCTTCCAGCAGCGATGGAAAAAAAATGCGTCTCTCCCTCGTTAAAACCCAGCTCAGGAGAATCAGGCGCAGTTTAAGCAATGGTGGTAATGTTACTGCATGCTTAAAGTTTTAATATCGAATCTTGATTATGTGTCAGGGGCTCTAGTTTTAACAAAAAATTTCTTTCAAGCACTAATAATTTCATTAGTCTAGGAAATTTAGTATGACTTACAAGGGCATGTTTGGTGAGAATTCACCCCCTGCCACACACCTTTATGGTGGCTTGTAGGGTATTATGTAGATGTAGTAGAAGTCAAAATGCATAGGATTTTTCTTTCAGATTTTTCTGTCGTATTAAAATTTTCATTTTATTCGCCATTTTAGGATGTACCTATATTTTCTGTGAATCATCAATGCTGAGTCCTACTCTTTTGGAAAATTGTTAAAAAAAGTTTCTCAGGTTTAAATTTCTTTGTGGAAAAATATGTCCATCAAATTAAATTATTGTATAGAGTAGTAATTAGTAATATGACTTATGGTGCCCATTAAAGGATTTTACTTGTATATTAACTTTATTTTATTTTGCCATGTTGGAGGCATCTCATTTCTTTGATAAATGAAATGAAGTTGATTTATTTCTTAAATGTGCATGTGATGATATGTATGGCATTATTTAATATTTACCTTTATTTTTTCAGGTAAAATGGATGATGTACTGGATAGTTTTTGCACTCTTCACGTGTGGAGAAACCATTACAGACGTATTTCTTAGCTTTTGGTATGTAATAATGGTAGCTAATGTTACTCTTCTATTAGAAGCTTGTTGTATTTAAATTTAGTCTAACTTTCGATGTATGCTATATATGCACATATGATCTCAGCTATATAACAGTTGCCTTTTCAGCAGTGAGACAAAACACACAGTAAATATACAGTAGTATAATAGTAAAAGATGTACTTCCCCAAAGTTTAACCCCCATGCAATTTATACTCATAATAGTGGTATTAATTTATTATAGAGTACTCTTTATTGGTTATTCCATTAAATAAGAAGTATGACTTGCAGAATAGTCAGAAAATAATACCTTATGCAGAAAAATCGTTTCATTTGGCCTGTATTAAATACTCTTTCCTTATCTGCATGTTTTTTTGAGCTGTAAATATTTTTCTATTGCATTTATTTTAAGCCAGCAAACTTAAAGTGAAAGACCTGAATGCAACTGACATACATGTTATACCACGTCAATTTATCTGATGATATGCTTGGTATGAGCAAGTAGAACTCTCCTTACCATGGATTTCATTGGCATTTTGAATTCATAGATTAGGGTTTAACGGCTATTTTCCCTCCCCTTTGTTCCATGTGGCTCCTTCAAAAGTCCGATTATTATAAAATCATAGAGCTTGGCTTTTACTGTCCAAAATGTTTTAAACCATGATTTAAATGTGTCCCCTGCTTAGTGGTTTATTCAATATAAAGATTAGGAGTGCTGGGCTGTAATCATGTCTTGTCTCAGAAATTGATGTTGGGCAAACTAAAACTAGGGGAGGCAACTGACTACTAAAGTTATTTGTACCTTTAATGAGTGGTGGATTACTGGGAAGAGGTGGGAATTTTAGATAGTGGAGGGAAGTCACAGAGAAACCCAAAGCCAGCGTAAATCATCTTAACAAAGGGCACTTAGGGGTCCACTGTTTAACATCTTGACACATGACCCTTGCTTTATTTACCCTGGGCTGGATATAAGGCAATTTGTTCCCCCTTCCCCAACACATCCTGTGGACAAAGTACTGAATATGAAGTGCTCTCCACACTGCACTCTAGTAGGGTTACCTCTGAAAAATCAAAGGAGTAGTGATAGAGGATTGCTGAGACATGAAAGACTCGATAAGGTCCTAATTATTATCCTTTTTACTAGGAATGAAATTGACCCCACCCATTATTCATTAGTGACTAATGGGTAGGTTAGTAGTGTAAGATTTTGTAGACTTAAGGTGCATAATTTTCCACTGTATTAGTTTATAAAACTATCATAATTTTGAGCTAGGTATGCTGCATTTATGTTCCAAGCAATGCTGTTAGAGATGATTATCTCATGTAGAACTTGTTCAGTAGACTTTGAAAAGATAATTAGCTTGTCAATCTAAAGAATTGTATGTAGTGATTCAGTCTTTTATAATCAAGGTATCTATCAAACAAAAAGTTGCTACAAAATTAATTACATATTTTATTTTCTAAATCATCATGGTGGTAATAATTGTAATATCCAAAATCATTGCTTGGAATTTAATGGATTGTAAGTGAATCATTCCAGGATATCCCAATGCTTCATTTAATTGCCAAAGAATTTTTGATTGCTGTCTTTCTATAATACAGTGTATCATATTTGAGTCAATGCTTTTAGAATAGGATGGAAATGAAAAATATCTGATTGATGCATAAAAACAATAACTGATTTTCTTACAGGTTTCCTTTCTATTATGAGATCAAAATTGGATTTGTACTCTGGTTATTGTCTCCTGCAACGAAAGGCTCAAGTATTCTTTACCGCAAGTTTGTTCATCCTATGCTGACCAACAGGGAACAGGTAATAATAAGTGTTAAAAATCTACAATCTGTAAAGCATAACATGGAGATTCATCAGTTACTGTATTAGGAACTGATCTAAGATGAGCATTTTATTGAACTCCTTGAATAGTGTCTACATATATATAGCTTATTTTTGCTGGAATCGTATGTCCTGCAGATGGGTATGTTATGGTTTTGTCTGCAACCTGTGGTTTTGCCCTTACTATTCAAAAGACTGCTGTCCTGAGAACCGCGGTTTAGTTTTTATTTGCTGTCCATTTTTGAGATGGGATGTGTGATTCATTATTTTGTGTAACATTGAGTGTTGGTGTGATTTTCATTCCTCTTATTAGCCAGTGTCCAGTACAGTGAACATTAATATTTCAACAGTGAAGTAGAAGTCAGATTGGTTTCATTTTTAGTGTTTATCCTCATCCCAAAAGAAATCGCTTGCTGTATTTGAGGGTGCATTTATGGCATATCTGTCATTGAAATCATAACTTTTTTTTTTAATCTCAAATTATTATATTATGAAGTCCTTCTAAGTGTATCATACTCTGTGACTAAGGTGGATGAAAATCAAATTGTATTAGAAATCACTATTTTGAGGCATGTATGGTACCTTTATATAAGAAGCTCGGGGCTGAGCTTAAAGCCACCGAGTGCGTCCACCGGGTTGCTGATGGTGGGTTGACCTCTAGATATAGAGAGCTGTGAGATAAGTGAGAACTCATCGAATAAGCAGTCATGGACCAAAAGCGACGGCACCCCAAGGTATTGGTCTATCATTGGGTAAGATAGGCCTTTAAATGATACAGATACCTGTGAAGATGCCGGTACTTGATGACGGGAAGCCGCCAACAATTATGCTTCCTAGCACCTGAAGGAGAGGGCAGTAGCTCTTCTTCACATGAATGAGACCTCAGTGGTCGGTACAGTGACACTCATTTCACCACTGGTGTGGTAACATTTACTTTAACGGCTGTGGTACTGCGATGTGGAAGGCAAGGGGAAATCACTGCATTATTATGACTTATCATGACGTGCTGGAACCCTCTCGAGTAAAATATTCCGGAGGTAAAATAGTCCCCCATTCGGATCTCCGGGCGGGGACTACATGAGAGAGTACATCAGCCAAGTGTGATAGTCATTTTAGGGTAGGAACATGGAATGTGCGGTCACTTCGGACCTGTGGGAGATTGGAGAACCTTAAGGTGGAAATGCGAAGAATAGACCTTGACATATTAGGAATCAGTGAAATAAGATGGCCCGAAGAAGGAGACTTCTGGAGTGCAAGTTATAGAATTATTCACACTGGATCAAAAAATGGTAATGCTGGAGTAGGCATAATGCTCAGGAAGAGTGCAGGATTGCACGTGAAGAGGTTCCTGCGGTACAGTGAGAGGATTATAATGGTGAAGATTGAGACCGAGCCTACAGATACCATTGTGGTACAAGTTTACATGCCTACGTCGGACTGCGAAGATGAAGAAGTGGAAGATGTTTGTGAGGATATCACGGAAGTAATAAAGCATGTAAAAGGAGAAGAAAACTTAACTATTTTAGGAGATTGGAATGTTGTGATTTGCGAATGTAAAGATGGAAGAATGACAGGAAAATATGGCTTGGGAAATCGAAATGAGAAAGGAGAAAGACTTATAGAATTCTGCAACAACACAAGTTGGTTTTGGCAAATTCATTGTTTAAAAACCTCCAAGGAAGAAGATATACCTGGAAAATGCCCAGAGGCAGAAGAAAATTTCAAATTGACTACATTTCAGTGAAGCAGAGGTTAAGAAACCAGGTGAAGAACAGCAAAAGCTACCCGGGTGCAGATATCGACAGTGACCACAACTTAGTGATGATAAAATGCCACTTAAAACTCAAGAAGTTGAAGAAATTAATGATGAACGTATGGCAAGTAGGGAAACTAAAGGAACCTCAACTATGGCAAGCCTTTCAAAAGGCAGTGGAAAACAAAATAGAAGAGGATTTGACTGTGAAATCAGTGGAAAAGAGATGAGAGGAAATCAAAATTGGGCTACAGGAAGCAGCTAAAGAAGTTTTGGGGAGAAGAAAAATTGTCAAGAAGAAGCCATAGATTACAGAAGAAGTGTTAGAATTGATTGAAGAGAGAAGAAAATATAAAAATGTGGAAACTGAAGAAGGGCAATTTAACTACAAAAGAATCAGGAGTGAAATAAACCGTAAAGCGAGAAAAGCAAGAGAAATGTGGATGAAGGATCTACTTGAAAATGTACAAAGCAACCTTGCAAAAGGATATGTGGAAGTTGCATACAGGATGGTGAGAAATCACTTCAAAGAACGGGCTGCAAGATGTAACAGCATCAGGGAGAAGAATGAAGAACTCTTAGTTAAACATGAGGATAAAGTGAAGACATGGAAGAAAGACTTGGAAGAGTTGTACATATCTTAGGGGAAGCTATCTTGGAGCGGAAGTAATCGAAGAGGAAAATGAAGTCGATAAGGATGAATTGGGAGCCCCAATCTTAAGATCAGAATTTGATGTGCCTCTAAGGGATCTGAGGATAAATAAGGCTTTGGGAATAGATAATATTCCTGACGAACTAATAAAAAATGCCGGAGAGAAGACATTTACTCAGCTGTACAAAACCATATGCGATACGTACTCAACAGGAGAGATACCCACGGACTTTGAGAAGAACATCATCATCCCTATTGCCATAAAGAAGAGATCTGAGAACTGTGAACATTTTAGGACCATAAGCCAGATGGCACAATGCCTCGAAGATATTGACGAGAATCATCCATAGAAGAATAGAGCGAAAAGCGGAGGAGTTCCTGGATGAGGACCAATTCGGGTTCAGAAGAAACAAGGGCATAAGAGAAGCGATTTTGGCCCTCAGGCTACTTATAGAGAAGAGAAGAATCTACCGACGTTTGTTGCATTGAAGAATTGAAATCTGAAGTTACTGATATCACAATGAGTTTTTTTTTGTTGCATTGTGGTTAGCAAAACCCAGAGAATTGTAGTAGATTTGTAGAGGTTCGTAGTAAGAGAATATCTCAGAGTCAAAATGTTTTGGTTGTGTTGGAGGGTGAGAACCATTTTCAACTCCTCAGTCAGTGTTGGGGCATTGTTAGCCTTAAAATATCATCATTGCACTCCAGAAGATGATTAAAATGAGATAGCGCATCAAATAAATACCAGGTATTATCTTGTCAGCTAAACGCACTTCTAAAAAACTTGTCCTCAACCAACAGGTCAGACATACCAAATACCTCAAAGCAAGCTGATAAATTTGCTCAAGAGTGTAATTAAGTGTATTTAGTTTACAAATATTTCACCATATTAAATGCCTTTCACAAAATATTAATTTTATTTTCTCTTTATGCTTATTTTTTTGTGAAAGGGAAAATTCCATATTTTTAATAAGAATGTTCTTTTTGAGATTTTTCCAAATGTGTAACTCTTTCCCTTTTGTAAGTATCAGTATATTCATCCACTCTAGAATAGTAATAGGCTTATTCTGTTTCTTTTTTAGGAAATTGATGAATACATCGCAAGAGCTAAAGAGCAGGGCTACCACACAGTATTACATCTTGGCTCAAAAGGAGTCAACTATGCCACAAATGTTATTATGCAGACTGCCATTAAGGTAAGAACATGTGATAAGTCCTATTATAAGTGCTGCAAATGGTCATTTGGAATTACAGTGCTCATTCATTGTGTGATTGTAAATTTTGGGAAAATTATTGGAAAATAAGATTTGGAAGAGTTATTCATATAATGGGGTGAATGTATGAAGTATGTAGTGAATGTACCTTATCAACAATGCTCATGGATGTGTTCTTTAATCTACCCTTTCTTGACACTAATTCATTTTACATTAACTTTTCACCAAAGCAAGGCATTTTTTCTTGCATTATTTGTTTACAAACAATATACTGCATATATTCTTGTGTTAAGGTATTCTTCCTTTCATGTTACTCTTGTGTGCAGAATTTCTAATTATTTACCTCAGCTTACATGAATTATCATGATCAAAGGGCAGGAAAGAATATTTTTGATCCCTCTTTATTGAGGAAATTCTGCAACTAAGTTGTTTCATAATAAGAGCTTTGTTTGAAAGTAAACTAATAAAAAAGAGCCTGCATTCATGAATTGATATATTTCGTCTCTGGGTCTGGGCTGACATTTTGAAGGATGACTCGTCCATCATCTTCAGGGCAATTATAATACATTTATGCATCATTTTAATGGGCAATTAATGGGCATCAATGCCCTTGGGACAATAGCTGAATCATCCTTGAAAAGTTGGCCCAGAAGGACCTGACCTGGTGGAGAACTTGAGAGATAGCAATACAGTGGGAAAAAACGCTAAATCCTAGTATTCACCAAGAATAGGGAACTTGTAATGTTCCCTATTCTTGGTGAGCTGCTTTATTTCATCTGACTCATACTTGTTTGGCCACTCATGTTGCTCAGTAATGATAAAATCTTTTTAACCTTTGGTTTCCCTGTCCATAGTCTAATGAATGGGGCTAAACCTGTCTTGAGTGAGACCTCTGAAGGCAATAACAACATTCTAATTAGCATTAGACGACAGTAATAATTTTGGTCGTGACAGTTTTTACAGACAGACCCAACAGGGCTTCAATAAAAACCTTATCTTCAAATAAAACTTTTTTCTTCTCCTTTTGGATATTCATTTTACTATCTCCTCACTCCTCTATCTTTGATGTGAATGGATTTGGGAGAATTTCCCAGAAACAGCAAATCTGATGTCTTGTGTCCTAAATTATATGTAATTAAATCATTTAAGTGTTAATCCTGATGCAATTGGATTACTATTTATTTTTATTCAAAATACCATAAAACTGATGAACTTACTAATTTCTTAAACATAATCTTTAAAATTAAAGAAAAGGCTTCAGCAGTAAATATCTGCTATGAAAAGTAGTATAATGTGATTTGCTGATGACATGTGTTCAAGACAGAAACAAAGGCTCGCATTTTTCTTTTAAACTCCTATGGTCAACCTGTGCACAAATATATATGCAGTACTTGAAATACATGGAAAGTATACATATTTCCTTTTTTAAGACTACTATTTAATATTTATTATATCTACTGTTAATTTTTTCCTCTAATTTTTGTTTTTAATTTTGAGTATCAATTTAATGTTATGAATGTTCATTAACCATGTACAGTTGACTCCTGCTTTATGATGTTAATCCATTCATAGGTCTTATCATAGAGAGAACCTATACATAAATACCAAATTGCTATATGCAGTAAGAAATTTCACAGTTATGTATTTGTATAATTAAATGTTTGGCCTCTTATTTATATTGATTTTAACTTTGTTAGTAGGTGTAATTTTTACTATCCACCATACAATGAGAAAATCCCTGGTTGTTCATGACTTATTTCTCTATATGTCAAGGCATCCAACCTCTTATGCCTTGTGGCTAGCTGCACACCTCGGTACAGCACCACATGAGGTGATGATACATACTTTAAAAGCTTATCACGAACTATGGATGGATTCAGATGATGAATGGTTCCCTTTGCCAAGCAGCTGGAAGTTTGGCCTTTTGTGGCATCAATCCCTTCCCCCAGAAACATTCTTCTTTATGTGGTTCTCTAGGGGGAATTGCTACATTATAAATGCTCTCAGATTAAAACTCTTATTTGAGCTTAAATGATGATGATGTTGATGAACAAGTTAATGCCAAATGGTTTTCTGGGAACCCATGGAAAGGGAACACCTCCTCTTCCCTGATTTGTGAATTCACCCACTTGGTGAGCTCCTTCACCAACCTGAACAGTCTTCAGGTTTCACTCTCCAGTTTTGGCCGGGATCATTGGTCAGAAATTCAGCATTTTATTTTTGCGTTTTCTATGATCCGAAATCTGTAGATATAATTATTTGAGCTCGTTAATAATTTCGACCAATGCTGTGTTGCCAAACTGCGGGGTGCCGGTTGCCTGCCAGTCCCTCAAAAGCAAGGTCGTGGAACAGGCAATCGAGCATTTTCAGACCGCGGCACAAGCAAATATAATAATGCATTCCTTGTACATTTATAATACACATGCTTATTCATTATCAAGACAGTAAAACCATGATCAACTCAGTAAAAAATGTCTTTCTCATACTGGTATTTATGTAGAAATGTTTTACCATTTCATAGCTTGCTATGATAACTCATAAAACGGAATCTGAATAAATGTGTAAATACAATTTCGGACTGGTATACACTGCAAAAAAAATGACTCTGAATGCTGACTCAAATATAAAGATGACATGTGAATATATAACATATAATATGTGCGTTCTAAGCATTATGAAAAGTCTTGATGTTCACTTGCACACATATCGGCTGGGGACTTTCACACAATACCTACATTTATGCAATAAGAAATTTATGCTAAATGAGCTAAGGAAATAACAGAATGTTAAGGAATTTCAAATGAAAGTCCTCGGGTATTATATAGACATTTCTAAAAACAGTTTCAAAATCTTTAGAAATGTCTACCGAAATTCTGCGGAATTCTGTAGAAATATTTCCCCCGCCTACCCACCCTTCATTCTTTTCCTTCCATTTCTCAACCTGCATAAACTCCTTGGTTTTCCTCTCGTTAGCCATAGGTACCCTTCCCTGCATCCCTATCTTGTGCTCAACAATTCATGCACAGTGGAATTCCCATCTTCTCCTCCCTTACCTTTCTTTCACCCGACGCCATGTTCCACTTTGAACCATTATCATTAAAACATCCCTTATACCATAAAACAAAAGTGTACCACCTCAGTAGTAATCCATCAATAGAATTCCAGCGGTCCACACTCCCTGCTTCCCCCCCCCCCCCCTTTTCTTCTACCGAGGTCTTTCCCGACATACTTTTTCTCTGTGACCTGTGGCCAATGGCATTCACCTTCCCCTACTCACTTCCTTTATTAAATCTGTGGAAAAGTACTGAAAGTTATTCATTTATGGGAGGCATCTTGCTCGCATTGAATTTTGAGCTGAACTGAAATAGACTGACAGGAGAGAAAAGTCCTCTCCACAGCGACAGTGGGGTGTACACTTATTTTAAGAGAGTAGGGAAAGGGAAATAAGAGCATATGAAAGGATAACTACACCGGGGGTGGTGCAGTGGTGAGTCATCAACGGCGTGCGTAGGGTTTGGAAGGGAGGTAAGGGATGGAATTTATAATAATAATTATAATAATTTCTGTAATGATCACAGGTGCCCCCAATTACGACCATTGTAATATTTATGGACAAAACATTTAAAAACACCCATGCCCTGGACAGTTGAGTTTTACCCAGGTGGGACTCGAACCCGCGACCTTCGGAATGGCAGGTGAGGACTTAACCCCGCCGCCACCGAGGCCGGCCATAATACCCTTTCCTAAGTCTTTTCAAGGAATATTTCCTCTCTTCTTTCACATGCCTTGTGTCTTTGGGCTCACGATTGTTGTATATTTAGATTGATGTGATGAACGGGCCTTGGTGACAACCAGGAATGTAAATATTTGTTAGTGACTGTTGGCACGTTGTTATGAGAGAGACTAAACATGAAGGACTGGAATCAATCCAATTACCAATGCACCTCAGAGTAATGGACATAATAACACAACGATAAACTTCTTTTTCTTAGCGTACTCATCTCTGGAGGCTTGGGATGCGAGGCTAGTGACATGGAGTGGGTTAATGACTTTGAATCATCAATTCTGTAAACAGGGGCGATAAACTACCCTCACCAGATAAACTACCCTTACTCAAACTGTTGAGCGATAAACTACCCTCACCTATCAAAAACCAACATTTGGGTTGAACACTAATTTTTAATCTGCTGCAATGAGCTATATCTAAAACTTGGTCATTCTTCCACAACTTGTTGCTACAATTGAATTAAGAGCATAATAAATATCATTTCCCCATATAAGTGGCTCACTTTGTATTTGTCCCCCTAATTTTGAGCAGCAACTTCCTTTCCTCCATTATTGTACTGGTATTTGTTTGTTTACCATTCTATCCATCCTGCTTTTTCTACTTTTCTCCCCACCCTTCTACTGAACGGATCTAGTCCATTTTCATCCTCTCTCTTGAATTCTCCAGTTCTTAATTATCAATGCAACAATAGACTTCTCACTAGTCATATTATTGTTTGTAAATATGACACCATCACCTCTTGTTGGTGATTCACTTGCGGGTTGGGCTGTAACAGATCCCTCAACTGAGGTAGGGCTTCATCCTAACAGTACTATTCCCCTCAAAGTTTATAGCATGGCTCCAATGTATCCAACTTGGTTCCTTTGTCACTTCCTCCCCAATTCTCCCACTCCCACATACCGACATAAGCCTGATTATGGCTTAATAGCTGAAACATGTAGTTTGAGCAATAAATCTAGTGGAATAGTACATTTCTGCCATCATTCAGAATGCATCCAAATTCTTTCCCATACCAAATGAAGTTGAAATTGCTATGTACTACTGTATATTAAGCCTCCTGAATTTTAAAGACTTCAGTTCAAGCTTTCCCATGGATTTCAGACATAACAATTCAGAGCATTCCTCTGGGCAACTCATAAAGTATTGTGAGTTCCTTCCTGTATGGGCAACTCATAAAGTTTTACTGATGGCAATCTAACAGTCATTACTGTGAACTCTTATAGTTAGAATTTTATTTTAAATCAAGAAGATACTGTATCTGAAATAGTGTTAAAATGTTGCCAGTTGATAAGATAAAATATGTGTGCTTTCATAGTGCATTTAATTGTTCACTGCAATAGCTGTATCGTACTTCAACAAGGATTGTAAACAAACCAATCGTAAAGTGGGAGTCCACTGTACAAGCCATGGTACATGGTCAGTAAATCTTAGCTTTTGGAACCTTTAAGTTAGCAATTTGCATGTTATTTGTATAGAGGAATGAATTATGTGGCAATTAGTCTCAAATGTTGTGTTATCGCATTAGAAATTGTTTTAGGGTTGTTTGATCAATTAATCATTAAAATTTGATATTTATGTTTCTTTCAATCGCCTATAGTTTGTTTCGGTAAAAGACAATGATGATTTGTATCAGTGTCAACTCATCTTTTTGCTGGTAAACTTTACATTAATTATAGGGGATAATTATTTAGGCCTCTTGTGATTTTCTACAAAACTTTTATGCAAACATCACATTTAGACTCTTGAGCATCATCGTCAGGTGGTAGATGTATGAGTCAGTTGGCAGTCAGACTGATTGGTCAGTTGGAGTTGGACAGAGTTCACCTCTCACTTGGTGATGAAAATCAAGTGTTGCAATGTGTTGTGTGAGTAAAACAGTTTTGTGGAAAATTACAGCAGACTTCAATAATTATAGATTTGTTTTCACTACTACATGGAATAGATCATTCCACTACATCCTGTAAGTCCACACATCAATTTGTAATTTTACTTTTCATATTTTTCTACAGATAATATTAGAAAAACATGATTGATCAAGTGTTCTTTTGAAGTTTTTCATTATTTTGACTCTTATATTACATCCTTTGTTATAAATGCTCATAGCCTTGTGCTTAAGTTTGCAGATTATAATGCTACCCACTTAAGCATGATTTCAAAGAATGATACAGTAAACTCTCGATGATACAAATCACGATAAACAAAGTTTCGATTATACGATGCGAAACTGCAGGTCCCGATGACAATCCTATAGTAATAACATGGCAGTATTCAAAAATATGAAGTTTCGAAAATACAAATTTTTTGAAATTACGAACTACTGGCCCGGTCCCCAAGAACAGATGGATTTTTTTTACGAACCTCCGCTTTCTAAAACTTAAGCTTTTACGAACTGAAAAACTGCTTCAGCAAAACTATTTTTGACTTCGTAGACACCTAGCAAATCAGTGTTGCCGATTGTGGTGCATCATAAATTAAATGCGCGAATAGTAGTGCATTCACCTCCCACATATGCCAGTATCTCCCCATCATTTTCCACATGTAACTCTGTGTATCATTTAGACCTTGTAATGTGGAAATCGTAGTTAATGCCATTATTTATCCTGGCTATTTTTTGTTTTACCTGTTACCAGAATTTTCATAATGTCCACGGTTCTCTTTTAATTAAAGCTTACGTGAGACAGCACATACCATGCTCGCTGCCGTACGCCTGGAAGTTCAAGTTTGCACCAGTTCAAATTCTCCGTGAACCTTACCTCGTCCTTTAAGGCGAGCAATCCTGGCTCAGCTCTCCATGAATGGGCTGTCGGCAGCAAAATCTTGTAGCATGGACGGGTTGAGTGAGGGTGGGTGATGTCGTTAGGAAATTTGGATGGGTTGTGTTGGTGGTAGTAAGGATTGTGACGGCCAGGGAGTTTGGGTTTACAGTGCCTGAGGGGAAGAGGGGGAGGGGAAGGGTCCGGTTGTGGAGAGGGATGGTCCCAGTTGCGGGCGTATTTTTTTAGCCGCCTGCAAATGGGCGCCAAATGCAGGAGACCCTCGGCCGCCCGTGCTGGGCGACCTCACCCATGTGACGTAGACGCCCGACCGTGCCCGTTCACCCTGGGTGTCCGCATCCTAGGCGGGTGACCGGGTCCTAGGCAGGTGCCCTGGTTGCTCAAACTGAGGGGATAGGTGGTGGAAGGAGTGACCGAAAAATATTGTAAACCGCAAAGACCCTTGAGATAGGTGACAATCTTAGGACGGTCACCCGGCCTCGAGGCGGTCGCCCACCCAGCCGACGGGTGACCGCCTATTCTCGGCAAGTTCTCTGTTAGGTCACATTCGTGATACTTTGGAAAAGTCCGACAAATGTCTTTGTGTTGAGCCTCTCTCTTTATCTCTCACATATCTTTAATGTTTTAAGAATGCTTTCACGAATGACCACAAAAGTTATACAATGTTGCCGAAGAAAACAAAAGTTAGAGAAAACAAAGATAAAATATTGCGGCAATATTGTTACGTTTCTCTTCAACAAACACCCCCCCCCTTCCTCCTCCTCCTCCTCCGTCCTGCATAATGACCCGATCTCAAACCCATGACAGTTTCCCTCAATTTCCCTTACCCCCCCCCCTCCCCCCCCTCCCTCCCCCCCTCCCCCCACACCCCCTCAAGATCTGTATAAATACTGGATGTGTTCTGTCTAACTGCATTGTACGTGATGATGACGTAACTGCCGAAACCGGTCTACAATCCTAAATAAAAGTGTGGAAGTCACCAAGACATTTTATTGCCGCAATGGTATCCTTCCACAAAATTGGAGCTTCGTCTTTCGACTTTAAGATAAAATATTTTTAACAACTTTTTAAAATGCTTGAAATGATGAAATTTGAAATTAAGGAGTGGTGATTTTCTGGTCCCGCTGACTTCGTATTATCGAGAGTGTACTGTATTTATTTAATCCAGATGTTCAAGTTGGTGATACTTCTGTAGATGATTTGAAATTTCAATTTGTGATACTGGTTTTAATGAAGTATTGGTTGATTACATTTAAAAGTAAGAATTTTCTTTCTAATCACATTCATAATCTGTATTTGACTTTCTGCAAAGAATTTGACAGCAGTAATACATGTAGCATACTACAAAGGTGTGATATTGCATATAAGTTATGAATCACATCCAGAGCATTTATTTTTCATTTAGCAGTATAGAATACTTGAGTTAATGCCACGTGTAATATAGGTACTAGTGCCTATGCTTTACTCGTGGTGGTAATAAATAATAAAGCCAGTTGAGGCTGTAAAAATTTATGACTGCAATTGAGAACTTTAGTTGGGCAGGAGATTCTAGGGTTTCTCCTATTTTTTTTTATCACACGTAGTAGTGACCTACTCTTAATTCTATTCTTATTTTTTTCTTAAAAATAATTTTTGTTTTGATTTCTTTTTTTTCACTGAAGTTAATACAAATAGCTATTATAATATCAACCCTCTATGGCTTTGAATAAACCATTCCTTTTGGTTGGCCAACCTTTGTTCATTATTTGACCCATCACTCTGCCTTCTAATTTCATCCAGCTAATTTTCCTCATCTCCAACCTTGTAGTTTTCTTTTTTGTCCATCTAACCTTCTCAGCTCTTCTCAATATCCTCATCTCAAGTGCATCTAATTTCTTCCTGTCCTAGTCAATGTCTCTGTTTTTTCAGTCATGCAGCACCATGCTCTAGAAGTCCCAACTAATTTTTCTAAACATCTTTACTGGTGTATGTCATGAGTTCTCTCCTACTTGTAAAAGCCTCTTTTGACTCTACAACTCTCCATATCATTATTTGGTACTTGATCCACTTTTCCCCAAAATACCCAAATATAACGGAAATCCTCAGCATAGTCCAGTTTCTGCCTTCCTGAGCATAAAAGTAGGAGGAGAGATACTGGAACAGGTTGAATTCTTCCATAGAACTTTAGACAAAGTGGAGCTAAGTACCAAAGATAAGAGTATTTAATTGGTGAAAGGCAGTTTTTCTACGAAGGAAGAGCTTATGACTGAAACCCTCAATAAAGATGTTACATAAAGATTAGTCAAGAGTTTAACTTAGTGCTTGGCGTTTTATGGTATAAACCATGTAACGAATGGAAGGAAGATATGAAAAAATTGGAGGCAGTTGAGATGGAAAGCATAGAAAGTAGAGTAGGTACAATGGATGTGTAGTGGTCTTGTGATGCGGAGAGAAATAGGCTGAAGAAAATTAGAATGCTAAGTAGGTAGGTGGAGCAAGTAGTTAAAGGTGATGGTTCATCAGAGGCCATTAAAGGCCGTATCACACTAGCGGTTGCTGGTTACGGTTGGTGTAAACAGTTCCAATCACACTGACCATTATATAACCGGCCAGTTGTGCAGTCGCAGCCAATAGGATCTCGCCTCATGGTCACGTGCTGTTTCTGTTTACATTTTGTTCCTATGCTGCCTCAAATGCAAGATTTAAGCCTCAAATACAAGATATAAATGAATTAAGTACATTTAATCTCACCTCAATAAAATGTATGCCATTATAATACATCCTTCACAAAAAATAGATGATGCAAGAGTTAAATGCTGTTTACATTGTGTTCTGAATATTGTTAAGGTTTAGGACGTAGTTGAAATGGTAACAATGAAATTATCGCGATAAAAAAACAGAAACAGCATGTGATCACTAGATGAGCTCCTATTGGTCACAGTGGCACAACTGGCCAGTTGGAAATAGATGTGTTCCTATCATCCAACCATTGAGAGCTAATTGGCGCTGATTGGTCGACAGTACAACTGCAACCGGCAACCGTTAGTGTGATAAGGCCATAAGAGGGTAGAATTTGGAGGGTGAAGAGAAAGGGCGAAAGAAGAGAAGAAGATAGGCTTTATGGATGGCGAAAAGGGAGAACATATGCTGAATTAAAGATGGGAAATAGCTAAGGAGAAGAAATGCTCAGAACTGATTATGATGGTTTAAACTGAATGAGTCTTTTCTTTTCTATGATCAGGATCACAACCATGTCATATGACTGCTGTAAGTGTGCCCTATCCAGTTTATGCCTCTTAATCACATAGGCTAGCGAGACTTTGATGTGAAGTCACTAAGGGATATGATGTTCAGAACATCCTGTTTTTCCTTAGGCTCAAGGTGATCTTTCTGTAGACCTGGAGTAAACGTATGACATACCCCTCTTAGCTCGTTGAAGATAGGTTCCTACATAACTACCTAGAAATTTCATATTTACATGCAATAAACTTGCAATATGCAATGTACTTGGTGACATTTTCGTAGTGCAGTTTTATATTTTATCCCTTGGAGTGGATTAATGTATGTGTCTCATTTGTGACTATTAATAATTAGACCAGTGAATGTTAGTGAAACATCTATAAAGAGATCAAAGGAGATGGCATCACTATTTCATGAAAATTAAAATCCCTGTCCAATATCATCTCAGAATCCTTCGGCAGATTATATTTACTGAAATTTAGGGAAATAATGTGTTCAATTTAAAGGAAACTATTTTTTAATCAAGTTTGGTAAAATGCAGGTGAAACGCTGTTGAACAGCAATGTAATTTCATTGCACTTTAGTCTCTTTGCTATATGAAAAAAGTGTATGGTGTACTCTAAATTATTCAGTTAAACTTATTATTCCATTTGTAAAATATTCTTCCCAGATTGTGACTTAGATTTTCAAATACTATGGGGGGAGGGGATATCACTACCTACACCATATTCATTTTTTCACTTTATATTCATTTTTGGTTACATTTGGTTTCTACTGAGAGAAGAATCCCTTTTTTTCCCTTGATTATCAATGTAGCAGAATCAAATCCCACCAAAAATTTAGTTACAGTGAAATTCATACATTGAAATACATTTTCTGTGACTGTATTAGGGATTTTAATTATACTTTTTACATCTGTTTCCAAGTTTTTATTTTAGCTTATTGGTTTTTATATGGTTATTAAAGTATGATATCCACATAAATTATGTGACAGAGCCTCAGTCATTTAATCTGTCGAGTAGTTTGTGACTGTAATTTCGAAACTTAAATGACCTCCTGAATTTTAATTCTCAATATTGGCACCTACCACCAGTTCTCTTCATAAATATCGCTGTTCTAGTCTTTTGGCCACTTATAATTATCTTAGAAGTAAATTTTGCGACCCCTCTTAAGATGTGCACATTTTGGGAGATGACATTATAGTTGACTCATTGTAGTTGTTGGGTAATTTACATATCTTGCCGACTTTGAGCTTATCAAGTTTTTATGGCATAGTTTGCAGCAGAGATTAAAAATTTAGATGTGAAGATGGAAGTCAATATAATAAGTATAATCTTCTTTTATTTCTTCAAAGAAGCTTAATGTTCAATTTTATGGTGTTGAGAAGTTGATACATATCCAAAAAAAGTTTATCATCTCCCATAGTCAGGAAGTCTCAAGTTTTGATTTAATTTTATCAAACAAGTAATATTTTATAAAAATTTCTTTGATGAGTTCCGTTTTCCATTTTAATTGATAATTCAAACGTTTTCAGTTAATACCTAATTGATGATGTTTGGCTTTGTATGGGTTAATTTTCATTGATCCATAATGTACTGAAAAGCATGAAGACCCTTGAATTGTCCGGCTTCATCAGCTTTCCTGTTATTTGTATGCTTTATTTTAAGTTGTGTATTTACATGGATATTTGCTCTGTGAACTAAGTTTCTCTGTGCAGTCTAGATAGCAGCCAATTTTAACAAGTCTTTATTATGTTTTACCCTTGTATTATAAATCATATTAGTTTCTAAAATCGTTGTGATTTATCTTGGTACCTTATTTCATCTACATATACCTCTTTAAGTTTATCTTTTCAACTGAGGGCAGGGCAAAAAAGAGAGTCCTGAAAATTGGGAAGTGAAGGAGTAGTAAATGACTACTATGAAGTTTCATTCTCTGTGGAGATATCATGTTCATGTTGTGTTGGTGAATTTCAGTTCACTACTAAATGGGGATGCTGGTTACATGATTGACATCAAAAGAGGAATTAATTTTCATCTGCATATCTCATAAATGCAAAGCTACTAGTTACAAAATAGTGTGTGAGAAAGCTATGCTATGGTGAAGAAGTTGGATCAAAGATGTGGAAATTCTTTGCTCTGATTCTCCCCCACATGAGATAACTTTCATCCCCTGGTGGCAAAATATTCTGCCTAGGCTGTTACCTTCTGAAGCCTCTACATTTTTGTACAACCCTCAGTCACAAAGTTAAATTTTAAGAGATATTGTTTGCAAATTTGAGGGATCATTTAGCATGTATGGTAGCCACTATGAATCAATCTTATTGGAAAGCTTGCCTCTCTTCTTGCTTTTCTCTCTTTTTACATACTAGAGTGTGGAAGTGGCTTACAAGGTAAGATGACTAACAAATGCTTAACTTAAACTTTCTTCTATATTACATATCATTTTGCTTTTTAGTGGTATTTTTTTATGCTTCAAATTTATTTAAATGGTATCAAGCTCTGTTAAGTATATGCTCATGGCCTTATTGCTTGATTAAATAAAAAAAGCTCTTCGTATTTGTGAGGCATTAGTTTGGTGAATATTTTTTTAGCTATATCTCATTATTTTATTCTTTTTGGGTTGGATATTAAATTTTTGGTGATATGTGTACATACATTAGTATATGTGTGTAAATTTATTTAATTTCATAGTAATTTAGTTTCTTTGTTATTCATTCTTTGTCTTATATTTGTCTTCATTATTCACTGTAAGAATTCCTTCCTGAATTCGATAATTCAGCATCAAATGATGCAGTTTTTGTTTAATTATATTCGATAATGGCTCTATTGTTTTCAGTGGCAATTAATGGTCTAGCACATGGTTTTAGCATATAGTGTTACTGACGGTAACTTTGGTGATGCAGAGGCTTTCTTTGAAATCTGTTTTTGTTTTTTGCTTTTTGTATCTCTTTTATAATTAAATCCATTTCTTTTATTTCATGCAAATATTGTTTTGCTCACATTAACAAATGCCATTTATTTCTGCTTCCTGTGCTTGGCCCTTGGTGGCTCATCTTCTTCAGATGGCAAATCCACAAAGCAGCACTTCTACTCAATAAACCTGCCTTGCACATCACTCATATTTCATTCCCACCTGCTCCTTATCCTCTTTGTATTGTGCCCAGTTGTTTTTTACTCAACCATTCTGAACCCTCAAACCATAATTACCAGAGTTCATCCACCGACCTGCCTCCTGGGCCTTCCTCTGATCCATCTCCCACCCTCGCCTCCCTCCTGCCTACTCTGCCTACTATGCCTCCTAATGATGTGGCTTTGGGGACTCATCGCAATACACAAGCTGTCGATGAGGATGAAGCCACGGAGACATATCACTATGGTACTAGAAGTTGCAAGAAGATATCTGCATCATGAGACCTAGGAGCGCAAATAAAAATATTTAGCTTTAAAAAATTAGGCCAAGTCAATAATGATTCACTGTATCGTGCCTCACAAAAATCTCTAATCTTGAATTACTACTTTGTATAGAATTTGATGATTTTAAATTTTTTGAGCATTTCATTTTGTTAATTTGTAATGTAATGGTCTGCTTAAATTTTTTCTGTGTACTTATATCTTCAGCAAGCTTTTTATTTCAATTGTTCTGTGCTGTTCTCAGTTTGTAGTTGTTCATTCTTTGATATGTTTTATATTCTGAAATTTTTGTATTTCTGCTTATTTGAGTATTGTTTTTTTGTCCTATGTCTTGTCTTTCATTAATTTCAGTTTCATACTATAAATTATGGAACTTAGGAAGGTATTCATGAGAATGACTTCTTGTTTATGTGATTTTTTGTTGATGCTATGAAAAGCAGTTCAGAATAATTTTTCGTGTAGAAAAATGTTTATCAAGTATCATCAGACCCACATGTAGTGTATGTTGTTTATGAGAAATTGAATTGTAGTTGAAGTTTTCACTTTGCCATTTTTTTAAAATCCTTTTGCTGTGATGTGATTACTTTTGTTTTTAATGCTAGGTTTTCGAATTTCTTGTATGAAGTGTTATCATCACTGTTGTGATATTTTTACTAAGTCAAGTTCTAGTTTTTAAAGAAATTGCAAATTTCAGTGCTATGAAAATGAACAAAAATAAAAGAAGTATTTACAATGCAGATAATATTTCTTTGTTTTTATTGTGTATACTAGACAAAAATGATTACAGTTGCTGTTTTAGGTTAATTTTAACTATTTTTTTGACACTAGATTTTTTCTGCTGATATGCATAAATGACAATGGAGTCAACAAATAACCGTTTGATCTTAATTTTTTTATGTAACATAGTTTGAAATGTACTCAACTGAAATTTTGTTTCATTGGTTGGCATCACAGATGATGTGCTTCTTTTATGAACCGGTACAAAAGGATTATTACTTTTAATGTGGGACATATAGGTCAAGAAATTTTTCTGATTCTATTTCTCCATGGTGATATTTGTATGTTTTTGATCTTTGCAAGGAAGTACATGACTTGTTTATTTCATCAGTTATGGAATTCTGTATGCAGTTAGTTAGCCTGTGCTGAATGAAAGAAAACAAAGATAAGAATCAAATAATTGTATTGACATAATGATCTGAAGAGGTGATGATTGGCCCTGTATTAATTATATGCAGCCCAATCGTTCATTTGCTGATAGACTGTATAGAACATGAGGACCTCTATAGTGGTCAGGATGGCGAAGAGTCAGGAATGTAGAAATGTTGAGTTTAGTTCAGATTAGTTTAGTTTAGTTTGCAAACCTCACTGAAAGACAGGTTTATTCGAGCACTATTTCCTCTCAACTGCTACTGGTGTGTATTGTAGGTGAATGCTCTCTGAGATTATTAAATTTTAGTACCTCTGATTTTCAGTGTTTTTTGGAGCCTGCAGATTATTTTATTGAATCGGTATCATTCGTACTCCATGTATAATATGAAATGTATCAAATCAGTAATATGTGATTGATAACCATCTATTATTCATACTCTTCTTTCCTGGAGATAAAAAATTTAAATGGGAAAACTAATTCCTCATCCTTGGACTCCATTGCTGAGGCTTTAACATCAACCTCTATTTCATGGTTGTGACATACTAATGTGGTGATGTGCAATAAGTTTAAGATAAGCTCCTTTTGTTTCTTTGAAAGTCATTTTTTTTGCTTGTTATATCTTTTTTGCCTAAAGGCTATTCTTATTTAAGTGAAATCACTATTTTCCTCCATTTTTCCTGCCACTTATTTTTCTTGGCAAATTCACATTTTTCTCTGCTTCGATATATTGAGTTAACTTAAGGTGTTACAGAACTTCCTGGGTGAAGGTATATGTTGATCTACTTTGCCCTAATCATAACATCGGATTAATAAAGACCTATGTGCCTGGTTTTCTACTCATTTATTTGGTACCCCATCTGGCTCGGAAAATAATACTTTCCATGATGATTATCCTTTGTTTTAACTGGCAGAAGTCTCAGTTCAGTTTTCATCAGGGGTGGATTTTTAGTGACGACCTAATCCATGCTCTGGTGTTATTTAAGCACGTCAAACATTAAGCTCTATTCATCAGATTGAATGATGAAGGATGAACTGATTTCTTTTGGTCTGAGGAAATAAACTATTAGTGTTACGCCTCCTTCCGTGAAGATCCTCCACTTCTGTTCTCCCTCCATTTTTAATTGACATCTTTGGCCTTTTTCTTGTTCATACCATCCCATTTTATTTTAATACAAAAAAGATTGCAGTTAATCATGAATAACATGATGGTTACTAAAAAAGTATGCCATATTTATCCTAACACACAGTTTTATTTTGATCTCAGTTAATGCCATAGGATACCTGATATTTAGGGATTACTCAACCAGTTTTAAATTTAATTTTTGATGGTTCATTTATTATTTTTTCGTTTCATACCTAGCTATTTTATTATCCACTAGCTGAGGTGCCTGTTGAAATTCAATGGGAGGGAGATAATATATTAATGCACACAGTAATAAGTAGGTTTGTCATCTCCCAATAAGGGCCAAACTTGTCCTGGTGAATCTACCTTCAGCTTAAATTCTTAATGGGAATTCTAAATCTAATTTTTAATCAATGTGAATGCATGCATGTTGCCAGGAGTCGAGCCTGGTCCTTTACAAAAATGTGAATAGTATTTCGGACTTGACATGCAACAAGAAACCAAGAAGGTTGGAAGGTACAGGAGGGGTCAACCCATGCTAAGCATACAGGTGACAGAAGCCAGAATGAGGGCTGGGGAAGAAGTTGGTCCTGCCTCCTTGACCCAAAAAACCATATTCTATGGCCTCTAATAGAGATTTCATGTGTTTTTAAATGTGAATGATGGCATTTTCATACCCAAAATTATTTGCAGTGTCATCAGATAATCTTCCAAGGATATTTTATGGAAGTATTTATATTCCATTGGCTAAAAGATGGTATATATTTAACCTATTTTAAATAAATTATGGGGATTTTTGTGCATATTTGTGCACTTTTCACTGCTTATTTGAAAATGTTTAAATTTTACCATGTGCAAAAAAGACATGATCCATGAGTAGTGCAAGTAGTAAGTGAAGAAAATGGCTGGCCTTGCTCAATGAATCTGCTGCGATGACACATTTATTTCCTTCCAACTTCCTTGCAAGAAAAACATGGCAGTTCATGGCACCTCCTTGGGATGAATTGTTAATGTATCATGGTTTACGTTTTCATTCATAGTTAAAAAAAGGTAATGGCCTTAGCAATACTCGGATAAGAGCATAAAAAAAACAATAAATCCATTGAAATCCATTAACCCATTTTCTTGCAAAAAGTGCACAAAATAATAACAGGCAGAAAAAGTGCTTTTATTTTCGTTATATAGGTTGTGAAAAGAAGAACAATTGTACTATTTGACAAAAATTTTTGTTAATTACAATGCATATCACCAACTTTTGGTATTATATGGTGCAACTACCGGTAGAGGGTATGGTTGATCATCATTGATCAACCATATGATGAATCAGTACTTCAGTTGAGCCTAACATTATAGTTGCAGTTCCATTGTCATTGTTAGGAAAGGGAGGAGGTGGGTGGGCCTCTGCCAAATGGTTGTAGTGTGTGGTAGGGAGTTAAGTGGAAGGAAGTAGTGGAGTAGGATGTGGGAGTAATTGTTTGTTGCACATTTTGTGGGTTGAGTCTGGGGAAGTCGTTATAATGTGTCTTTTCTTGAAAGTATTTATTTTCAAGCCTTCAGGCAATATGTAAAATTTCGGAGTTGAAGTCACCAGCATAATTATTTTCATGCACTTAAAAACATTAGTTTTTCTGGTGTTACTTCGTGGAACTGCATTCCCAAGGAAGTAGGTAAAATAGCTTTCTATAGTCTACACCAATTTATTAATACCAACCTGGGTTTCAACTGACATTGTCACTTTCAGGGTACACAATATATGTTTATAATTTCTTAGTGACTACTAGTTGTGTGCCTTGAAAATTAGTGTTAAGCAAAACCTAGATCATTATTAATAAATTAGTATGGGCTGTATAAAGTTATTTTACTTATTCCCTCTTTCATGCACATGTTGAGATTAGTAGGAGATGTATCCTAATTTATTAAAACTTCTCACGTATTTCTTGATGCAAGCCAAGAAGTTCATTACTCCATGTAGGCAGTGTTACAACTGTTACTTAAAATTTATGCACTACTGACTTGAGTAGTCTGTCAGACAGGTACTTTGCGTTGAGTTGGAGGTTCGAGAAGATTAGTGGGGTGTAACATCCTGTTTTTTATGAGCTTGGTTGGATGGCTTACATGATAGATTGCCCATGAATGAAAGTGAGCAGCATCTGAAATACTGCAGGTTTCTGGCTGTGAGGTAAAATTCCATTTTATAGCTGTTGCCTAATGATTTTTTATATGTAGCCTATCAACTTTATTAGAACTGTAGCCATTGCTGATAGCAATAGATTTTGTTGCCCCAAACTTGCTGTTAAAACTTTTGGTGGAAAAGGAAATATGTTGATGGCAGTGAATCGTAGAATTAAGAATGGCATTTTGATGGGAGAAATGGTAAATAGTATCACTCAGAATAATGTTATTAAAGTGAGTGGGCTTTCCAGGTATAGCAAATTTTTGTTTTCCTTTAATTGAGATCAACAAATCTAGGAATTCTATTGAGCTAAAGCTAATTTCCCACTGGGAAGAAATATGTAAATAGGGAGTTCCGGTGGTTGGAGAAGGAATTCAATTAGTCGCTGGTTCCGGTCCACAGGCAGGTGATATGATCCACATATTGGAACTAGTATTCTATGTAGCTGATATATTTGTTGCCGAGGATGAATAAAATTTCTTCCAAAGAAATGAAGGGATCAGTAATGAGGGGCAATAAGGAAGATCCCATTGCCTTAAACCCTGTCTTATTGATTGTAAAGCTGGTTGTTAACACACAATAGTTTTGTTCTACTGTTATTTTCAACAGTGAAGTTAATTTGTTGGAGGTGTTTGACAAATTAGAGTCTATGAGTAGATGTTTAGGTTTTTGCTAGGCTTCTGGTATAGAAACACATGAACAGGTTACCATTGTCGAAAGAGACTGTGTTTTTGGAACATTTTTGTCCTTCATGATACTGGGAAGATAAATGGAATTTTTAATTCCAAACTTATGCTGGAAAGCTGTATGATACCAGATCTCAATTTTCAACCATGAAAATGGAGATCTAGTTGAACTCCCAAAGTATCAGTATTCATGAAAAGCCTGGCCCAGTGGCAGACCAGGGAAGATTTTATCTGTCAAAGTTGACTTCAACTCTGCGTCAGTTTTGTATGGTGCCAGTTCAATTAGCTTCTTTAGCCTATGTAAATTATCTTTAAAACTTTTGAGCAATGTACATACATCTCTTATTCATTGCTTTCCCTCAACCTTCTTTAAGAAATGAGACGATTCTGAGTGGTGCAAAGTCTTTTCTTGTAAAAAAAACATGCATTCCCTGATTGCTGAAAAAAGTAAAATGGTGATGACCAATGAAATTCAGCTTTGTGTTTGATTTCAATCAGCCTATGTTAATGCAATGGATAGCTTATCAAGCTCTTCATGAATAAGCTGTGGTGGTTATCGAAGTGGTAGCACTAGATCTTCCTCAGAGATTTCTATTATTTTAATACAATGAATTTTTATCAGGCAACTCCTATATCCTCTCAAAACCCAGAAAGGTGTTAGAAATTTTAAAATATATATGAATATCCTATATTTTATCCTTAAAGGTTACATAGCGGTTAAATTTTTCACTACATGAATGAATTCATGTCTTTCATACGTAATGTTTTTGATTTAATGCTTAATACTGAAATGGTTACTAAACTGTACTTTAAAGTGATTTGTGGGGAGATGAACAAAGATTTAGTTGAATTGTACCACTCTTTTTTGTAAAAAATTTTGTAAGTATGCCAACTCAATTTCAGAGATGCTGGTTGGGTAAATCCATAAATTAAGCCAGCCATTATCTCATTAATGGTTCTCTATTGCTCTAAGCATTGGTCCTTTCTTTATAAATGGGTCATTTAAAACCTGTTGCCAATTGGATCCAGCCCATGAATGTTAGGCTTCAGATGAGTTGCTACAGAAAAGGTTAGAGTTAATAAAAGGTAATCTGACTGACAGGTTTTGATTCATCAATTGCAGTTAGCTGAATATGTTATCTAAATAGATATATTATGCCCAGTAAAACTCAAACTGCTGGGTATTCGAGGTACTAAACCCTTTCTAGGGGATGTGGTGGCGTAGTGGGTAGAGCTGTGGGCTACAGACTGGAGGGTACTGAGTTCTAATCCAGATGAAGACTCCTTGTACACCTCACCTAAAATCCTCGTGCAATTTTCTGATTGTCAGAATTCCATGGGAAATAGTAGGTGGCCCAGTGTGAATTTCACATGCCAATGAGTAGTATGAGGCAAGCTCTACCTTCACCTTTTAAAAACCAACCTTCAGGTTGAACAGTGAGTGGGTGAAACCCTTCCTGTTGCTTTTCTGGTTAAAGGTCCTGCCCCTCACTGCAATTGTATCTTCAATGAGAAGGAATGGTCGAATGAAGGACTTGATAATTTTAGTAAACTGATCATTTGATAATTCATTGGGAATTTTTGTCAGGTAGGTTATAATCTTAGTATTGGATAAAATAAACTCCTGTTACTTGGTAATGATCTATGGTTCATTAAAAAGGTGTACAATCAGGTTTGCCACTTATGAAATTGTCAGGTGTGTACCTGACAATGCCATCAATAGCAAACCTGATCGTACACCTATTTAATATAATGTGGAATTTAAGAAAGTAGAGTGTATTTTATCCAATATGATTCCACCAAGTGATGCGTAATAAAGTTCAGTCTATAATCTCCAGTAAAGGGAGACCTTTAGCCTCTCTTTACTTGAGTACTTGGTTGGACTCATTCCTCAAAAAAAGTCTTGTAATAATGTAGAGCATTCCATTTTTTCCTGGAGAATAGTGATGCCATCACCCACAGTTAATTATTTTCTCAAACCATTGCAAAAATAATGCATTTACGTCAGGTCCAAGTGCTTCCTTGCATACCATACTTATACATACATACTTCTTTGCGTAGGTCAGGAACAGTGCATGATTTTCCAATAAATGAGGGAGCATTTATGTGTTTTATATTGATTTTAATATCTGTTTTTTCTTACCCAACTCTATGAAGAATTTTATGTAGCCAGAAATGGCAGCTTACTAAAAAAATGAGAAATATCTTTTGTGTAAAATATGTGATGCATTTTTTAATGTGGAGTTGACAGAAGTGTAGATTGAGAGTAAAAAGCTAGGTATATGATATAGCATAATACCTGTATTCAATTTTGTGAATATAAGGAGAACAAACATGTTACTACTAAACCGTTATTATAAAGTGTAGGCATTACTTATAGTTCAGTTTTGTTTTTGTATATATTTTTTATGCAATGAAATGAACAAAGATAAATATTTCCTAAATAATTTAAGAAGTCATATTGAAGGGTGGATCCTGGGCTGGAATGTGAGAGGAGGCCTCAGGACATGTCCAGTGAAACCAATGCTGTCTGAGTGTCTGGGTGCCAGATCTCTTTGGGAAAACCACTGGCAACATAAGGGAAGGAACTAACTACCCCCTTGCCCTAATGAATGACATTCATATACAGCTGAAGTTCTTACTTAATGAGCTCTCCCCTCACATACCAGACTGACCTCTGGGTATAACTCAATAGTTTTTATCCACTGCCCTTCAGACGTACATCCACACCTGTGCTCCCTGTAAAAATTACATTCTACTGATTTGGATCATCACTTGGAATTTTTTTAACATGGCTTGCATTATCTCTTAATTATTCTCCATTTTTTATGAAATAAGTTACACTACTCCACAATGTTACTTAATTATAATTTTTGCCCTATCTTACTCTGTTCATTGCATCTGAGCTTTGATTAAATTTCATGTTATTCCATCATCGTTTCTCTGAAAGAGAATGGAACTGTTAGGGCTAATAAAAATGAAAAGAATTTTAAATTCCTATTTCCTAGTGAAAAATTTTTGATTTCTTTTACTTACCTGCTCCAATTTCCTTTCTCATTTTCTTATTTAATTTAGGGATTGAAAATTGAAGAAAAATTTGGAAATTCTAATGAATATTTTTAGAAATTTTTCTTTCTTAACTTTGATGTAAGTATTCCATAAAAAATCTATAGAAAATTATCCAAAAAAAACAAACCAACTGATAACATGCCACCTTCCATGCGGGAGTTCCTAAAGCCACATCTATTTTTTTTCTTCCATGGGGCCTAGTATACCAGTGAAAATTTCTCCTTTACCTTTGCTAAATTTTCTATACTTAATCAGTAAATTTTAAACTGCTATAGTGTTCCCTCGGGAATGCAAATTTTGTAAATGCTGATTTGTAGTGAATATCTCTATTCTGTATTGAGTTTTTTGTGTTTGTTATTTCAGGTGTAACAGTTATTCTTGTTATGATTTTGGTTGTCAGCCAGGGTAATTTTCATGAAATTATGTATTTCTTCAATCTGGTTTCTGCATGTGGATAATTTTCAGGTGGACATGCTGAATTACTATCATGTTTCAGATTAATTTACTTTGAAAACCAAGAAGCATGGCCTTTTATGTGGCATTCTGTAATTTTCATATTATTTGAAATTATTGAGATGTATTGCATGGTGTGTGTTCAGCTGAGTTAATGGCTTAGAAATTTGATCTCAAAGCTACTGGAATTAGCACGATGAATGACTGTAGCATTCATTGGAGGTGTCTTACTTGATTCATTTTTACCTGATGGTTGACTTATCATTTCTTAGAGTTCTGAGTGGTATGCACCCATGAATTTCTTGATGTGTGTGGCCTTCTCTAGAAAATGCAGAACGCTTACAATTTATGAAATGTCAAACACATATCAAGAAGTTTGTTAGATTTAATGGAAAAATTGTACCTAAATGAGCTTTATTGTAATGTCTGCTCATGATTGGGATCGGATCTTCAATTATGTTGGAAACTAATGTTGCTAGGACAGATTCTCAAAAATGCAAGGTGGTTGATATACCTCTGCTAAGACCAAGGTCATGGGTGTGTACTCCCCTTAGGTAAAGTGCATTGATCAAACTCGGGTGGTTTTTCATCTGTGAAACATGATGAAGAGTCTAGCACATGCTAGAATTTCTGGGGCTCAAGTTCTGTAGGCACAGAGCAAAAGTATTTTACTCCTCAGGACAAAAACTCTTGTCTACATTAAGTGAAATGTTGACTTGCAGACTGATTTACTATCAGGCTGTGAGGTGAGCAAAGAAAGAGACTTAGTAGTTGACTTGCAGCTTTTAGAGACAGGTCTTTGATCATAACAGCATGCAAGGCTCTACAATGAGTTAGTTTTTGCAAATTCATTCAAATTAATGAGTTCATCACTCCCCTTATGTCTCATGCTGTTCCTTATTTTACTCCATCTTCGGTTGGCTTTGAAGGGAGGTGGTGGCCTTGTCAATCAGTTGAGGAAGAGTTACAGCCTAAGTGACCTAACAGAAGGAGAGGGGGAGCCAGTTGGAGATGTCAACCGCAATGGAAAGGATGTTGATGGGCTGGAATATAGAGGAAACAGAAGAACAGACAGAGTGGATGGTAAGTTGTTTGAGGTTGGTGATTGACATGAATAGTTCCCCAAATATGTAGTGGATGGTGGTGACATAAGTTTAAAAGTCAGGAAATTTAACCTGATCAGGTGTATTTTAACAGCTTGGAGGTGAATTCACTCAGGAATGAGGAAACATAAAGTTAGTATCAGGAATCCCCTTTTCATTGTTTAATCCATAAAATGTGAACTCTAAATCAAGGGCATGTATCATCATTCTTAATATAAAGTGTTAAACTGATGAAAGATGGGTTTTGATAGAATATGTCTATGCTGCCCTCCTCCATTTCACCTCTAGCTCCAACTTTCAAACTGGCTTTTACTTCTAGTTTTAACCCATTAACTGCCAGCAGGCCAATCCATACATTGCATTATTACATATTTGCAATGTTTTATTTCCTTAAAATCAGAGACAGTAGGAATGATTTTGTCATCCTCCTAAACCTGAATTATATTGTCAATATTTAGACCAAGGCATTTTTCATGAATTAAATTAAGCACTTTAATTAATACAAAATCTATAGTCTTCCAAACTTCATAGAAATGTGCACAGTCAGTTTCTGCACAGTCTACCCGCAAGGGGCTGGCAATAATAGGGTTTCCCTGCTTTAAACTGGCTTACCTATTCTGTTTCTGTTAGAAGTCCTTTAATTCAAACCCCTCTTATGTCAACTTCATTTTTCTCTTCCATACACAACAAATACTTCATCATTGCTCTTCTTGTGCATCATATTGCATTCATCCTACAAGCCTGTCTTTAATGTCTCATCCTCTTTTCTCTTGGTTCAAGTTAGAAAATGTGGTGATAATAGGGTACCAACTCAATCCCTGTCTTCTTCATATATATCATCATTTCTTCATGGCTTTCTTTGTACTATTCTATTTAAATTTTTAGCTTTTCTTTAAAATCATATTACTTTCATTATTTAGGATTGATCTTATTCTCAGATCTTTTGCACTGATTTTGTGAAGTATGTACTTAAAAAAAGACTGCTATTCCTTGACGTAGTGGTTAATTCATGCAATGTGTTTTGTGCATCTGATGTAATTGGCTGCCCAATTAGTCATTTCTTCCTCTGTGTTCTCCCTTGCCTCATATCATTTCCTCAGCATCAAGGTAACTCACTAAGTAGATGCCTTAACTTCAACAAGTGGTAGGGGTTGTGATCATTCTGGTGTGAGAACAGGTGGTCACATTTCCTTCATTGTAGAGTTGTGACTATTTCTTTTATATTAAAAAGACCAATAGTTATTTTTGTAAAGATATTATTTTGTAAAATGACCCTTTTAGCTGATTGAAATGATTGGCAGCTCAGTAGGGACATGCTGCTATTTTTTTTTAAGTCACCTAGTACAGGTTGGTGTCATGTCCTGCCCAGTAAATGGATTGGATATGACACTGTTAAAGAAGGGTTGGAACCTAGAGTATTTGTACATAATAAAGGGTGGAATGAGGGCTTAACAACTTGATTTTTTTAGTCAAATAAAATTTACTGTAACAGGTGCTGTTTATCACACATTTATTCAACCATAATGTTTCTGAAATATTGATGTTTCAAGAAATTTGAAATAATTAGTCATGCAAGTTTTTTTTAATAAATCTGGATCCAGCTAGTTGTGAAATCTCAGTGTATTTGCTGAATTCATTACAGTGAGATTTTGGCATCTTCAGGTTAAAATGACATTTTTGTTGTTATTATTTCGGTTGTGTGTATGTGCTTTGATATCTTGGGTGTGACTGTCATTAAAAAAGAACAATGTAATGGAGATTCTTGAGAATAATATGAAGCCAAGATTTGGTGTTGTCAAAGTTAGAATGTAGCAGGTTTAAGTACCACAAAATAATTATTATCATAGGGCTACAGTGCTGCAAAATGTTCAGTATCTAGAGGAAGAATTAAATTCATAAATGTGTGTCTCATTTCTTCACACTGCATTTTGTTAGTCCATAATAATATCCCAAACACCTGGATAAGCCTTGTGCTTTTTTTGTGTTTCTGTCAACAAACTGATTTGCTTATCATAATATTCCATCGAAACAAGTATGCATGATCTCTCACTAGGGTAAACTTCTTCCTATTCCCCAATGGATGATGCATGTGTTTCAGTTTCTATGCTGTCATCATCAGTTTGAAGTACATTTTGTTAATATTGCATTACTCTGGGCAGTACATGTTTGTCAGTTGTCCTTGTCTCTGACTATGGATAATTGGAAATCTTAAGGGATCTGTTTTTAATGAAGAAATCACATTGTAAATCTAGGACTAAGATTTATTGATACATCTGTTATAGGCAACAACACCTTCAAAATTGCCCTTATACCCGACCTTAATTTCTTCTTGTGTATGAACACCAAAAAAAATTGTTCTGAAATGACATGCTAGTGATATTGCTCTTAATATATATGTTTTTATATTTATTTATTTATTCCATTTTTGAAATGCTTAAGGGAATGTCATGAAATATAAAGCTATTGGTTAATTATTGCATGGTGAAGGTTCAAGACCAACCAACCGAGCACGAGGTTATAGTCCTCGACGATCTGCTTCTGGGTCAGCGAGGATGGAAATGTACTTCCCTGAGGTTGACCTTGAAGTCAGGCAGAGGAGAGGTTCATCCAGATCAAGAGAGCCTAGTGTCCCTCTCAGGTAGGTTGTTTTCTCGGAAAATTTTCATCCTACTTTGTGGGGATTTTATTCATTTAAGGATTCTAAGAAATATTTACCAAGATGCTCGTATGAATATCGATTTTCCATGCCAGCATTTAGCATATTTCTATTTGGTGTGGATCTTTGAGTGGCAGTGGCGAGGCGTGCGGTCATCTCTGGATTCGCTGATGACTAAACCAAAATGTAAAAATAAAGAAGGATTTATAGATGGTCATAAAATGTTTGAGAGTATACATAAAATGGTGATGGTTCCTTTATTATCAAAGAAACTACGTAAAAAGACCAAATTCAAGCTGCAGATCCACTCATTATAGAGAATCTGTTTCGGTGTCAATACCCTACTACACTGAGGAAGAATTTTAAATGGGTGCCCGGCATGGGCGTAGCCAGGGTGGGGCTCTTGCCCCCTCCTGGATCATTAGTCAAATTAAAAATTACAGGTCAACTAGCTGGAGGTGCCCCTTGAAATTCAACGAGAGAGAGAGAGAAATATAATAAATACAAATTGTATTAAGAAATCTTAACATTTTTCTTGAAGGGGCAAAAACAAACTTGTGGGTTAATTAATTCCCCCCCCCCTAGCCCCCCTCACCCCAGCCCCACTCCCCCTGGAGAATGTCCTGGCTACCCCACTGGTGCCCGGGGCAAACTGCCTCCCTTCCCCTCCACCTCTGGATGGCTGTGCCCTACGAGAGTTTCCGAGCTTGACCAACAAGCCGAGCAAGCGATGGATGCTCCAGTTTCATAAATGACTTGCCTAGCGTATCACCATATGCAATACATGCCCCGCGTCCACCCTCACCTATCCCCTCCACTGAAGATGGCTATGGTTTAAAGCTAGGCAAGCGATCTCTGAAACTGGCACATCCGTCACTCGTTCGGCTTTTGTCGGTCACGTTAGGCACTGCTGAACCTGCCCTTACCCCTCATTCGACGTGATACGCTCTGCACCTAATCTTCCTGTCTTTTGCCTTTTCTCGGTTCCTCCTTTGCGCTTCTTTACGGTCCTGTAGGATGTACAATGATGGGTTATAAAGTTTGTTTTAAATAAAGAAAGGTGTTTTTAGGCCGTACATGGCTTATAATGATCGCCATTCATGATTAAATATTTCTATTGACAATAGGAAAATCCATCGATTCGTTGAGGCAAAGTAACATGCAAAAGGTATTTTTCGGCTTACATAGATAATTTCTACTTTCCCGTAAATCATCGAGACCATGTTTAACATTTACCAACCGTCAACCATTCTCAAAATGAGAAATTTATAAACAAATTTAATTCAAAGATACATGTGTGAGTGGAATCCGGGATTCCCTCTCTGTATTTTGCAAAATTTAAGATTTTTACGTCAGTTTCCAGAAATCTAACTGGATATTTGTATGCAATGAACATTTTAGCAAGAGAAATGAAAGGATAATTTTCTGTGGAAACAACTTAATTGAACGGTACTGTATTGAATGTCACACCATGTTACGAACACATTTTTTAACTCTCCAACTATTGAGTTGGTTTAGTGGTTTACCGGGTGGAGGCAGGGTAAATCTCCCGTCTGCCAACCCCAGAGTCGAGGGTTCAAATCCCACCCGGGGAGGTTTTTTACTTCCTGGGGCATGGATGTCTGTGCTTGTATAATTGTTTGAAGATGTAGTACCCGATATAAAGACCACATGTATTGTTTTCGGGTCAATGATAAATAAATAAATCAAAATAAATGTATTAAAAAATTCAGAAGCAAGAGGATTATAGTTGCAAAAAAGCTGACGTTGGACTCTGTTTTCTGGATTCTCATACAAAAAAGAAACTAATATTTTTCTTAGTGTTGAAATATTTATAAATCGTTTTATTGATGCCAGTATTTGATGAAAAATTTGCGATGCCTCGATAAAGAATGTTTTTGCACTTTCTGCACCTATTATCACTCAGGAAGTTACTATGTGAACAGTAAATTGGCTAAATTAACTTTCAGTTAAAAATCAAATAAGGATAATTGTTTGCAAGAGTTTAGGGTAATTACTGCATTTCATGCAACATGAGTAGCATCATAAATTCTCCACATCCTGAACAGAAGTTTTGTTTGCCAGCCCTTTCCCATTGGATAAATTGAATTTAACTTCCTCTTCATGGTTGTGTTTTTGATGTATGCCTTGTTATTCAACTATGTATGTAATGGTGAACTCTGCTAAAACTTAACATGCTATTGGAAACTAGACAATGTCATGTCGAGGGAGAATCATTTGAAATACATACATTTGTGTATTTCAGTCACATCCGATCATCCGAAGATGTTAGCTATGTAAGTGGCAACCATTTTTATGAAGATGCCTCTGAAATGGATACCGACCAAACCACAGAGGAATCTGGTTCATTGCCGGTAGCCGAGGGTCCTTTGGTGCGAACTGCTTCTGTGGGCTCCACTCGAACTACGAGAACGAAGGGAGCATTACCACGTACGAGTGCCACATCCACCACAACCACAGCTGCCAAGAAAGCTGCTCAGGGAGAAGTAAGTTGAGCAATCCCTCTTCCCATACCAGCAATGTGTAATAAACATTTACATACCTACCTTTAGCTGTCATTTTGTGATGGAAAATTTTTCTGAGGTTCAACTTAAGTCTTTTCCTACTACACTCACTCATTTGAAATGTCAATGAGTTATTGATGAACGTATGTTAATGCATTAGGATAATTTATATGGGGGAAAATGTGGTTGGTGATGGCCTAATTTTGCAAAAAGATTATAAAAAAGCTACAAGTACCTGTCAACTTGAATAAATTTATAAACAATTATACCCTATCATTACAGTTTTTAAGGCCCGTCTATTTTTCCCAGCCTAAATTACATATCAAAATGAGTATCTGGCTAATGAAATTCCAAGTCAGTCACATTTAGGCTATTATCATCACTAGTAAATATATGTTTAGCCATATAGGTTATAGTATTTGTTTTTAAAAAAATTGCTGTGCTTTGAGTTAATTTTAGTTTCAGTGAGATTGCCCACCTTCAAACAGACCATTTCCTTGTATTATTCTGATATTATTAGGACACCCTGTTTCTTAACTTTGTCAGTGCTGAAGAAAACTTATTGAACTTAGTAACTTGCACTTGACTCCTTGCAGTGAAGGTCCCTTGCAGCAGTATTCTAATGCATTAAATCAGTAGAAGTAATTTTTCATATTAAATTTTAATTTAAAGCAATTTTAAAAGACCTGCTGTTGCAGAGCCTCTGTGCAATTTGAAGTGCTGAGCTGCAATACTTCTGATGTGAATGACATTAATGATACCTTAGTTATGGATTGAGGTTTCTCTTTTTAGAATTTTGCCTAATTGAACTTATTAGTAGGTCATTTTTTTACATTTTTGCTGAGGTAAGTGAACAGCAGAAAATAAACTGTGGGCACGGGGATTTTTCTTGGCAAGAGATTCCTATTAAGATACCCATTTCATATGAAAAAAAGAACCCTGAGGTATCCATATGATGTACATCTGCTGTGGATATCCATGACAGCAAATTGACGTGTAAATTATGCACTCTGTATATTCTATTTTGGTCCATTTGGATTCCATTGGTCATCCAACTGTCCTCCGTTTTACTGTTAAGTATTTACAATACAGGTAGGCCTCTTTAGTCTGGCACACTATAATCTGGCAACTCTTATCATCTGGCACATTTTGAATGCATGGTTTTTAGTTTGCAGATTGCCCACTGCAAAGTGCTTTAGGCAATCCATTTACGAGGATTTATTTTGGCTGTGCTCTCAAAGAAAGCAGGTTTCCTGCCTACTGGTATCAAAATGTAACTGTGTGTCTGAATTGGGGTGGGCTTAGTAAAATCAGATTCAAGCTTTCTGGTGCAAGGTTTTCCTCACCAAAATGAGTAAAGAGCCTGCTGAATAGGGTAGATAACTGTTTACCACCTCTGATCAGTGCCAACAGGCATCAATATGTAATCGGAATGGAGGTGGACACAATAAATTCAGATTCAGCCAGCCCAGCACAAGCAACCTGTGCCAGAAAAATCACAGGAATGTAAAAGTAATTGTTTGCGATGGTGACACACATAGGCTGCTATATCATATAAGCTGTGAAAATTTAAAGCAATTCACATTTTGTTACTTACTGCTCTCTATGAATGAACATCTGAGATTATTTTTGTGATACTAATTCCCACAGTAGGATATGACATTTAATATGTGACTTTGGAGAGTATTTTGAAATTTTGTTGATAATGTTAAGATTATGTGGTTAAAATGAACTATTTATTCAAAAGTTCATTCCAGCTCTGCCTTTAGGTAACTATGCACGGGGTATTCCTTTAATGGCTTAGAAGTAAATATATAGTGTAACCAGACAAGTTTACGCATCAAGCACATTTTAATTGCTTCGATCATCTGAGATATTCTATGAACTGGCATTTTCTGTAGCCCGGTAGTCAGGTCCCAAGGCTGCCAGATTAAAAAGGTTCAACTGTATACATGCAGTCAACATGTACAGTCAACATGTACAGTCAGCATGTTCAACATGTACATGTACTACATTGAGTAAGTAAATACTCTACAGTTTAGCAGTGGGCAGCAGATTAATGCCTTAAATGTGTGGGACAGTGGTATGACAAAGGGAGTTCTTTTGGTCATAGACAAGATTGCACTGAACTCACAAAGATGAGCCCTATCCTTGAGATGAGCTGTGATGGAATGGTAGCAAGGTTCGAACAATCACTACTTCATATCAAGACCCACATCCCCAATAGGGCTGAATAAGAGGGGAATAAACGTTAAATGGGGGCTGATGTGTGGTTAACAGGCAGCTTCAGGATTGAAAGAAGAGCAGAAGCATTGATCTACAGCCGTAGCAGAGCTAGAAAGTTCTCAATCCTTGGGAAAGTATGCTACAGTGTTCCAGGCAGAGGTATGTGCATTTCTGACCAGCATGTGTGTCATCAAAGAGGCTGGGATGTTTAACAGACCAATACACATATGCACTGATAGTCAGGCAACTCTGAAAGCCCTGACATAACCATGATGCAAAGCACAGTTGCTGCCGGAGTGTCATGAGGCACTTGATGCAATAGGCAGATGCATCACAATAGAAGTTTTTTGGATGCCAGGCTGTGCAGGCATTACCAGAAATGAGATGGCTGATGAACTGGCAAAGGCTGGATCCAGCCACTACCCAATTGGACCAGAGCGAATCATACATATCATGACCTCAATAGGGATGGCAGAAATCAGAATGTGGACACACATTAGCCTGGCATTCTGGGATCTACTGAATGGCACTGAGTCTTGGATAGGCCAAATTACATGTAGGATAACGATGGCCTGGACTAGCAAAATGACCCCTCTCACTAAATAGGGGTCAGCTACGAATGATATGTAGTGGGAATCCTTACCAGGCACTATCATGTAATAAGGCACGTTCACCTCCTGGGAATTGTAGACTCACCCAAATACAGGTGGTGTGAAGAAGAGGATGAAACTACTTATAATGTGAATGTCCTGCTTCTGCTGGATGTTAGAAATAACTTTATTGGGTAAAAAAGTTTTCACAATTGGGTAGTTTCCTATTATTTTTTTATCAATTAATCAAAAGTTTATAACCTCTGGAGTGCGTATTTTAAGCCGGTGGATTAAAATGACGTTGAGTGTTTTTCCTCATTAATTAAAAAGTCAAAAAAATCAACAGCACGAAAACATGTCACAAATTATTGCACGCTAGTAAATCATACGTGTGACATGACACTCTTTCCTCTACCTGCCACTAGGTGATGCTGCGGATGCTTCCAAGCAGATGGTGTACTCTGTTAAAGCTTACTAACTAGTATCGGAGAGGTATATTTATTCAGTTAATTTATTATGATTAACTTCTATTTATTTATTTAAAAATTTTTATGCAGTTGATTCCATTAAAAAAGTTAGTATTCATTTTACTAAGCATACCGTGAAGTTTGCCCATTGCCATGCTTTGCCGTAGCAGAAGACTCCATGAGCAGATGCCCTGGAGCTTATGTAATGACTATTAATACCATGTTTAACGGAGGAGACTTTTTGAACTTTGATAGTTTTCATGGGTGATTATTAATACATGTTTAGTAGATCTTACGGGCTCTGAAATGCAATGGTAAGTTCAGGAGATGAATTTTCCTATGCCTCGCAAAGTAAACTACATGCCTGTTACGTCAGCAAGAAGGCAGGCCATCCTGCCATTTCTGAACTTTTTCAAATGGTATTAAAATTAACATTTAATTCTCTAGTAAGCTGGGATTTCTCAATACAAACTTTTTGCATAAAATGAATACATTATGGTAGGGCACGCATCATAATTAATGAATTATGTTTTCTTTGATGAAGGAAAGTACCCTATTCTCACCTTGTCATGATGCTTGAGTGCTCCTCACATCTCACCTTAGAGTATCCCCCCTCTCCTTCAGGCTGTTTCCTTGTATGCTCTCTGGTCACCTGCTCAGTGTGATCATGTACCTCCAGCTCTCCATTCGTGTGCCAAAGCAATGTTTGGATGATCATGCAGTGTCCACAAGGATCATACCACAAAGTTTACTCTTGCATAGCAACCATTTTTAGAGGGCATACCCACAGCAAGCAACATAGTGGATTTGGTGGTTAATGAAAGTGAAAGGTGCCAAAGGAAACACATATTTGCATTTTCCATCCAACAAACAAGAGTCCTGAACTAAAAGTGACCATGTCACCATGACCTGGTACTGGAATTTTACTGAAAAGTATCAGCCTACTGCCAGGATTTTACCCTGATCCTTTGGGATTTTAGGCCAGCACTCTGTTTTACTGAAAAGTATCAGCCTACTGCCAGGATTTTACCCTGATCCTTTGGGATTTTAGGCCAGCACTCTGGCCAACTCACCAATCAGATTCTCCTATGGATATCCATCCCTGGGTGTTAAATGTCACGACAGAATATATTCATGGATATGAGTTAGTGGATTTCCAGCCAAGGATTGGATTGGATTCAATACCTAGCTGGCCCCACACCCAACTACCCGCAAACCTTGCAATCGACTCACTGTTCGGTCGGCAGCCACCCCGAATATATACGCACTGACTGCAATATGACCGTGCGCACGCAGATTCAGGGAGGTACCACCCAAGAGGGCTCGTCGGCCGGATTGCGGGCAGAGGACCTGGTCAATGTTTGTGACTGTACGTCTTTATTTATAAACATGTATGTACATATCAATTAATACAGGATAAGATCTGAAGAGATGGCCATTTATGAAGGTTGTATAGTGCTGTCTGGTTGTCCACAAACATATTTATTTGAACATATGCAAATTAAGATCATTGAGTAACAGAACAGTTTCTTGTAATCCAGAGAGGGCAGCATAGAGTCTGATGGCATTGATATGCCATCTGTTCTGTTACTCGATCTTAATTTGCATAATGTTCAAATAAATTTGTTTGTGGGCAACCACACAGTGCTAAACAACCTTTGTAAAGGCTATGGCGTTCTCTTCAGATCTTATCCTGTATTAATTGATATGTATATGGCTATAAATAAAGACGTACAGTCACAAACAGTGACCTGGTCCTACGTCCCCTCTGCCGACAAGCCCTCTCGGGTGGTACCTCCCTGAATCTGTGCGTGCCCAGCCATATTACAGTCAGTGATATATATATTCGGGGTGGCTGCCGACCGAACGGCGAGTCGATTGCAAGGTTTGCAGGTAGTTGGGTGTGGGGCCATCAGCAGGTTGGTAGTGTTCCACCCTGGACTTTTGGTGTACAAACAATGGAAGTTTCCTCAATAAAAAGGTGGTGGATATTGTAATTATCCATTGTATATCTGTTGTATAATTTATGCTGCAAGGGTCACCATCTGAGATAACCTCTGCCCTTTTATGTACTTGGGGCTGACATTCGTTTACTTAGATTTTCTTTCCTATGTATTTTCTGTGATGTTTGTTGCATAATAATATGAATTAAAAATCTAATACAGTCAAGCCCGTTTATAACGAAGTTGATTGACGAATATTTTCTTCTTAATAACCGAACTTTATTATATGTGGACCAGTTTTTCCCAGTCTCTCTTTGACCTTCAGCCTTTACTTCGTTATAACAGGGACTTCATTATAAACAGGTTTGATATAAGTGGGCTTGACTGTATTAGGATCCAAGATGATTTTATTACTCATGAAAGGCATCAGTTAATAATTGTATGTGATTTGCTCTGTCTCCAAGCATAAGAGGTTTTTAGTAAAAAAGAAGTAATTATGTACTAATTGAAGTTATTTATAATTATAATAGTAATATAATTAGAATGTCACTTTTGGTTAAGTGCACATCGAAGGAGGATATTCTCATGGCCTTATTCTCAAATTATGTGTGGTGATATTGTTCAATAGTACTTTCAAAGAGCTGTCTTCTTTTGAGATAAATTTATGTGATTGAGGAAAGAGCAGCATGAATTGGTAATCTACAAAGTATCTTCTTGAATTCAACTCTTTGAGGTGAATCAAACTTTTTCAAGATAAATTTAGGCTGACGAACCCTAAATTCATCTTCAATTTTGCATGTAGGTTAGTCAATATTTAATGAATTATTTTCCCGTAGTAATATTGTCTATTTTATTATTTGAAACTTTAATTTATGGTATTGAAATCTATGCATACTCCACCCCAAAATTTTACGAGGCCTAATCAATCCAAATAATTTAGGGAACTTGTAGTTTTTGTGTTATTGATACTCTTGTCTAAATTCTAGTTTTGGGATATGTCAGTTTCTTAAGATCTTAAAATTCTTCCTCTTCTAGCTAGTATCTTCATCAGATATGCAATGTATTATGAATTTTTAATTATTTATTATGGAGTGTTTTCCTGTGTTTTGAAATACTGTCTTAACAGTAGAATTGATTTTTTCTTACTACATTTGATTTTGTGGTTAATTCAGCTATCAATTTTAGATACATATCCCCTTATTTTTCAAATGACTTGTTGTAATTCCATATTTTTAATTAGAAAGAGTTGCTATTAAATTCAAAATTTTTATATCAAAAAGTTTTTGTTGCATTTGCATCAATGCAGATAAATTAAATTTATGTAACATTTCTGACTAGTCTTGTTGAAATTTTTTATCCACTGTAGTGTGGCAAAATAAAATAGTTTTTATTTAAATATGGAGCAAATTTTCGCTGTGTTAGAGTATCACATTTTACTAGTAAATTGCATAGCTTCTCTCTCCCTTGTATATGAATGAATCGGCTATTTTCCAACACCTACCAATCTGTCTTTTCTCTTTTTTTCTCTTTGATTGTTACCCCCTTTGGTATGTTAAAAGGATGTGGAAGTTAGCGGCAGTGAAGAGGAAGACTTCTGGAGTGACACAGCAGATGACATTTCTCCTGTCCTTGACAGAACTATTTTTATTAATGACCCAAGTACATTCCCTACTCATTCCCGAGTAGCTGTTGAGTCAATTATTTGTTCTACAGATTTAATCCATCTAGACATTAGTTTAAATGCAAGTACATGTGACTCCTCTGGCTCAGTTGAGCAGCAAAAGGAAGTAATGAAACTATCCGAATTACAACCCCCTGAGGTCCTCAATCCCTCCAATGATGTTTCATCCTCACAAATCTCAAACCAGCCCAACACCTCTGAAATTGAAAATACTGGCATTTCTGAAGTAGACCACACAATTCACACTAATGCATCTGAAAATCATAATGGTAATAATGCTTGTGACAATCATGTATTCAGTCCTTTAGATGATGACAGCAATTCAAAGACAATTACTGAGGGTCCCGTTGATTCAGTTTCTTCGGAGATTGAGGTAGTTACCCCAAAGGTTTCACCAAATCCACCACCTGGTGAAGAATTTCCCAATCAGCAGGGGTCTTTGTCAGCATTACCCAAAGGATCTGAAACAATAGTCATTGAGAAAAGTAAGGAAGAAAATCATGTCTCAAACAATACCGTTGACTCAGACTGCTCTGTTTCCAAAAATATTGGAGACAGTCCTGGAACAATGACATGCTCAGAAGAGAGTCAAAATGTTGTTCATGAATCAGTAATAAGAGTCTCATCAGAAGATGTTGAACTGTCAAAAACTTTAAAAGTTCCTAGTGACAATGAGCCTTTGTCATCTGTGGAAGCTGAAAGCTCCCCAAGCAAGCATGTCTTAAACAGTTCGACGGATGCCATGAAGGAAGACCAGGGTTCAGACACTCGTGGAGGTCGCTATCACAAGCCTCCAGCTCCTAGGCCTCCTCAGCAAGAGGGTATCTCATCTGGGTCTTCCTTAGAACCTGATAAGAGTGAAGAAAGTGGTGTGGGGAAGAGTGTTCGTGCAAGGCTGGTCTTGAAGCCTGGAATAGTACGCTCTCTACCTGATGTCAATGCTGCATCTTCCAGTGATTTGCCAAAGAAATCAGAAGTTTTCATGGCAGTGGACAATGCTCCTTGGTCACGTCTCTCTTCCACGCCTTCCCCTCGTGCATCTCCGAAACCCAGTCACAAAGGCAAGCTCCTCACTCGAAGTTTGTCCAAAGGAAAAGCTGATAAGAGCCCTGAGAGCTCTGGGTTTCCTCGATTCCTAAACATGCCCGGGCGACCCCATCTAGGGTCCCTCACGTCCATATTTCCATTTTGGCACGGTGGATCATCCTCTGCAACTTCAACCACAGCATCCAAGTCTGATGGGAAGGAGGAAAAGAAATCCGTGGCCGATACAAAGAGAAGTGGAACTGATGTGAGTGAAAAAGGCATTAAGGGGAGGAAAGAACAGGATGTCCTGAAATCAGGTGAAAGCTGTTCATCAACTAGAGCAGAAAAATCAGAGAGTAATTTCCCAGTTCATCAATTATCCCACTCACCGACTCGTTATAGAGCAAATCACAGGATTTGAAAGAACATTCATAGTTCCATGAGATTGCCATGAGAAGCATTACTGTCATAAATCAACTTTTGTGAGATTTTAGCATTAGGCTCTTTTGCTGAACTTTTTTGAGTAATTTTTGTTATTAGCTATTGAATCTTTTGGCCTTAGTGATTCCATATCACATTTTGGTCCTCTACCCATTCTGTCTGTCTTCCTTGGCAGTCATTCTGCAGTTGTTTTCTCCATTGTTCAAGAAAATGTGGCCAAAAATATTGGTATGTTGGCTTTGATTGGATATAATGCATCCACTTAGTTTTTTTTCAAGTGCAATACCTTCTCCCTCTATTCCTTACCTAATAGTTATCTGACAGTGATGTGTTTGGGAGTGCCATAAGTTTGTTCACATTGCTTTATAGACTTTCATAACTAACCAAACATTAAAATTTGTCTTAAATCAGGTGCAGGCTGTAATCCCTTTGGTTATGTAAAAAATAAGGAATTGTTGCCAGTTTGCTAATTGGGTTTGTATCATTCCTTACTTGCCTTTATTTTTTTATGAGTGGCATCACGTGTGAACATTTTGTGATGCATTTGAATTTGGTTGCTTGCCTAGTAGAATAATCCTACATTTTGTTGTTTAACCATGTTTTTCTGTATTTACCATTGTTTAGTTCTTTGTTCTTTAGTTCATTGTTCTTTATTTTAAAATTATACATTTCAAACAAGTTCAAAACCTAGAAACAAGAAACTGATGTAGTCTAAAACAACATTTCTCAAAAGGAAGAATTGAGTGAGTGAGTGAATTAATTAATTTGGTATTCAAAGTGAATTTTGATTATATTTTGGGGGAATGTTGGTAAGAAATGAGTTGGAAGGTAGGATTATTTTAACGCATACATACATTTGCTTTAGAAATATTTGATATTGCTCAGTTACCATAAGCTAAATTGATTTCAATTGATGGCTCTGAGGGCTTTTATGATTGTGTTTGTAAATCATTATAGATCCAGAATTAAAGAAGCATTTCTGATTTTTGGAGAGTATAGAAATGTCAGAATGTCAGTAAAATATAATATGGAGAAGCTAAATTGAATACTTAGGTACTAGGTCAAAGGTGACATTTGTATGCCACAGACCTATTTTTAGAAATACCCACTGATATAGATCCTTGCATTCATAAATTGAAAAAAAGTGACAAAAATGTTGTCTTTCAAAAAATTCAGTTTTCTATGGCTCTATGTGCCCCACACAACAATCTGTCCTTCCTTTTATTCTCTTGATTAGATATTAAAGTGGACTTCTCTCTTTTTTCTCTGCTTTAAATTTAAATTGTCGGCCCCGGTGGTGGCGTGGTTAAGTCCTGCTAACCTGAGGGTCGCGGGTTCCAGTCCCACCTGAGTGGGTTTTTTCACCACTCAGGACATGGTTGTGTGTGCTCGTCCGTTGTTACATGTTAAATACCACAATGTAAAGGCCACATGTGCTGTTTTCGGCTTAGTGGAAAATAATTTTAAAAAAATAAAAAAAATAAATTACTGGGTTACTGCAAATATGCTGTGACTAATGATGGAAAATATACAACATTGAGTAGTTGCCTGATTTTGGAATTGTTTAATCACATTAGCACTATGTACATTTTGATATTGCGTATTTTGTTTACCAGTCCTTTGCTATAAAGGTTTCTGATTGCTTATACTGCCAATCCATAAAACCTTTGTCATTGAGAGTGCAAATTGGTGTCTGAAGCTGTTACCATTTTAATTCTTCAACTTATCATTAGTAGTTAATCATGATGGGTGGTATTAGTCCTCTATAATTCATCTGTAATATTGGAAGATACCAACTATTTCCCTTTTGTATCACAGAAAATTGTGAGAAGGATCGTTGAGAGAAGGTACTTATACTTTTGTCACTAAACATGCAATAATCTCCCTTTTGTTTACCTTAGTTGTTGGTAGTGGATACTAGCTTTCAGTAAAAACCAGGATGTTGATTGACGATTTGTGGATGAGTGGAATGGTGTGCTCGGTGCTGTTATCCACTAACCACAACAGTAAAAAAACCTTCCAAGATATTGACTTTTCCCATTTTCTTTTCATGCCATAAACACCATGAAAGTGCTACTCTCTGATCAATTGTGACCCATGGGTATGCTTCTGTGGAATATTGAATGTTATTGTAATGTGCCTGTGAAACATCATATCTTATTAATGTTCATGAATATTTTAGAATGTCCATGCCAGTGATGACATGGCAACAATATATTGTTGCCATTTCGGGATATATCCCCTCCCCCTCTGGTCTGATAAAATGAATTTTCCTCAGCTGCAGGTTAAAACAAAGTTTCATGAATCACTTTGACACAATTATTATTAATGCTTTCAGCCATACCTGGTAGAAGTATCACAGGAGTTTGAACAAAATTCTGCACTGAAAGGAAAAATACTCCACAGTTTATTTTGCAGATATAAATTAGGAATTTCTTATCCTTTGCTAAAAATTAAGTATATATCGGAAATAAAATTATTTGGTTCGGTTAATAGTTATAACAATTTTATTTTTGGTTTATGTGAAAGCCTATGTTTCATTTCATGGCACTAAGATGGTTAATACTAACATCTAGTTCTTAGTCTCTTTCTCTTAGGACCAACCAGGGTTTAATGTATGCCAGTCTTCATGCTCACCTTTACTTTTCATGAGTATTCAAACTCGCAAACCGGGTTTCATTTTATAGATACTCTGAAGCCAGCCTCGTCCTGATGGTCCTAATAAGAAAAATATTCTCATCTTCCATTAAGGTTTTGTAATAAATTAAAAATATAGATTGCCTACTGCAGTGTTTGACTTAACAAATAAAACTGTGGCAAGAGTGTATGTGTGGTTTATGATTTAACATTATTGGATTAATATGCATGTAAAACTACTAATACAACTATGCATTTATTTTTTAGGTGTTTCATATTGTGTGAAAAAAAAAGATTTTGGTGATATATTATATTATTATTTATGATTTGATCTACATTAATAGAATCACTTTTTATGACAAATAATAAGCTTGAGTCAGGCTATTTGTTGCTCTATGTATATTTTATAAATCCTTTTAAAGTTATTTCTTAAAATTATTTATTTACCTGTTCTCTTTGGGACGTTTACATACTTTGTGTACCCATCATAAGAGATTATCTTAGTGATGAGGGCAAAGTAATTTCACAGATAACATTTATTGTGAACTTAACAACCATAGTTTTGATTGCCTTAAAATTTCTTATTGTGAAATAGTTGGTGAAAAAACAGTAATGAATTGTGAAGTATTAATTTTTGCTATTGACTAAGACTTAAAATGTTTTTTTTAGGCCACCAGCTATGCAACAATACCTCGAAGTAAAAAGACAAGCAAGAAAAAACAGTAATGTTGAATTGATTGAAGCTTCAAGAAATGGAAAAAATGAGCATCGATCAGCCAGAAGCAATGAATGATTAGTGCCAATGGAGTGTCGAATGATGATATGGATAATGGGAGGGCTTGTTGACTCCATTTTCATTGGCTAATTTTCTCCATGGGTGTTTACTCATCCTGTGTTTCATCCCATTTGCATGCCCTCTTTGTTCAGCTTCCGACCAATCTGCAAAACAAATGTTGATAGTGATGCCAAAATTGTTTTTGGAAGTGTTTGTGCTGAACACGCAGCTTATAGGACTATATACCTATTGTTTCCAGTCATCTTTTGACTGCTTCTCATGACATGAAAGACTAAATTGGTGCTTTGTTAAAGTTCCAACATGCATTAATAAAAGACCTCTCTTTGTGTCTCTTTGACAATATCTTTGGGCCACTTGATGTAACATCCAAACAAGCAAGTTATGCAGAATCCTCCTGTGGGAGGGCAGCATCCACCATCGTGGAGGAATACCCAATTATGTGAGATTTGGAGACTGAAAAATTGTGTAAAATATTGCTCAATCAGTACTTGCATGCTTGATGAATAAGTGTTCCCACTCATTTAATGTTTCCACAATTAGCGTGAAGATCATCTTTTTAAGAGTGGTGCATTGGTGATTTCAATGCTGCTGAGTAAGCAGTTTTTTTTAATTTTGCCGTGGTGCTCCGGCCTGCATGATTTAGTTAGCGTTTTGATTAAATATGACCAATATGAATTTGATTGGTTTCCCTCCCATTGATTTTTTGTGATAAGTTACCGTATTTTTTAAAGAATTTCTTTCATTAACAGTAGTCTAGTAGGAAATGCAGTTGTGTAATGTAATGTGATTATTGTTTGCAGTTTTTTAAAAAATATTTATGGTTTTTCATATGATTGTGTCTCCATGCCCAAAATGATCTCAGTTTTACATGGTGCAGAAGAATATTAGAGCATTTTAGGTTTAATTTAATCCATAGTCAAAGATAGCATTTTTGTAGCTTTTATGAACCAGTGTTATGATTTGGCCTAAAAAGGCAAACATCTAATAATGAGTTGGCAAGTGCAGGTTCACCTTTTGTGACTATGGTGACTATTCACATATCCTCTTCCTTAGGCTATATAGCGTTGTATAGATTTATCATTGTGATAACCAGTTTTGCATGCTTATCTGCCAGAGCTTGTTGTTAGTTTAATGGTGTTAACTATAGAGGGTATGTGAACCACTTTGTCTCATATTCATAACTCATGTTGTGTTCATGTTTTGGAATAATTATTTCCAATCTGAAATCTGTTGATATTCCTCTGGCTTAAAAATATATATTGGAGTGTTTTGACAGTTATAAAAACCACTATGTGTACTGTATGCATTGTCATTAATCATATTGTATACTTATGAAATGCCATCTAACAGACATATTTTATTTTTGCAATTCTACATCAGCTTGAGGGAAAAATTATTACTCAGGTGAAGTATAGAATTGCATTGGAAATTGCAAGTTCAGCTTCTCATGTGATGCATCCCAAATTTGAAGTGTATACTCCAGTGAGGTATTTCAAATATGGTATATTGGAAATTGAATATCGGTTCTGTTTATAGAATATAATGGTGCCCTCTGTGCAAAAAACAGTATTTAAAAACTAAACAATGGAAGTGTGGAAGAGCTTCAAAAGCTCACCATTTCCTGTTGTGTGTGTATGCTGACAGAGACCAGGCTGTTTATGATAATGGTTGATATGGACTGAATGTCACCATTGTTTGTAATGTAATTGGCACATAATTGCTCATTAGACCCTCTATTGAGCATCAGTTTTTATGCGAGTGTATATCTATGCAGATATTATTTGTGCTGTTGATCAATAGTGTAATCCATCAGCTACCGCATCGTAGTCAGTTATATCTACTTAATTTCTTTGTAATACTAGTATGTTGGTTTAGACATTGAAAAGTTTCGTTACAATGACTCCTCACTTGGTTCCATTATTCCCATTATATTTGCACTGAATAAATTATTTTTCAATTATTTTTGTAATTTCTTCCGAAATATTTTCATCAGCTTTCCTTCATAAATGTCATCTTTTTCATGAGTATACCTGAACAATTCAGTTGTTTTATCTCACGTAAACGATAGTTTACAGGTATAACTAAAATGCTCATTGATATGCATGCCATCCATTTGGTTTACATGTCTTTTTGTTGATGAATCAATATACATATGTGCGTGTGTTTTATGTTCTTTTTAGTTGTTTTTATGGCTGTCTTGTACTCATTACTTCATTTGAATGACGTGGTGCTAAGAATTCACCTTGGTTAAATTATTGAAATGGAATTTAATTACACCACTTACAGAGTGAAAATTTTTCCAGAAATATATATGCATTTAAAAAATTTATCTGATTCATGATTGAAGAAAAACTAACCTTGTTGTACCACATAAATTTATGTGGAATAATAAGTTAAGTTTTTTTTCAAAAATGAATAGGTTCCATCAAGTTGCACCTAAAACTACCAGTTTTATCTGATTCACTTGTGTACTTAGTAATTGCTCTGCAGATCAAGCATATGAAATACATATGTACCTTCAAATGTAATATCTATATGAAGAAAAGTCAATCAGATTTGCTGTATGTGAAGCTGAAAATGATCAAGCTGGCCTCAGTAAGTCGTGATGTTCATTACTCACACTGTCACACAGAAAAAAGAGGAACACCTATAATTTAAAGGTAACTGCTTTGGCGGTAACCCTCTACCTGTCTCAGCTAAAGGAGATGAAAAGGCAAAGAGAGGGAAAGGAAGGAATTTGTACGCATATGGGGTGGGGGTGTTAAGAGAATAGAGTGAGGCAAATGCTGTGCAATCCAGGACTAATCTACTGTCTTATCTTGTGCGTGGTCTGTGGATCTCTACTTTTGACGGATGGAGAGTATCGAGCAGAACACTGGCTAAACTGTGACAATACCTATTTAGAATAATGGGTGTGAAAGTAGGTACATATATTGTTGATAATATTAGAAAAATTATAAAGATACTTATCATGATACAGAAGAAGCAATTTTTCACCAAAATTGAGATGAGGAAGAAGAGCAGTAAAACGTGCGCACTATGGATAGAATCGCTCTTGATCTTTAAAAAATACCACATCATGACTGCCTTTAACTCTAATCTACAAATAAGAGACTTACTGAGTAGTGGCAAAAAGGCAGATCCTTCAGAGAGCGGAGCAATATGCCGGGTCATTTGCTCTACCTGCCATCGATGCTACATAACTGGAAACCGAAAGGACGGTCAAAAATGAGGATTTGCGAGCACTAGAGTGCGATCAGATTGGGCCATCGCGGAACACTCCGCCGAAAGACGCGTCAATGATAGGGATAACATCACCAGCCAACACCAGTCGAGATTTAAATAGCCTAAGAAAGACTTTAAAACTCGAGTCATTAGAGAGGCAATCGAGATACGCAAGCAACCTCAACCGGAATCGAGGAGAGAAACTCGCCGAGTTATGGAATCCCATAATTTCCAGAAGAATACAAACTACCCCACCCCCTCTCATCCCTTTCCCCCGCCCCATGCTTCCATGCGAAATTCAAAGGGCCACACCTGAATGGGGATCCACCATTTCGCTCTGAAGGAGCCTCCGGCATTGGAGAATAAATGACGGCATTTCGATGAATTTGAAGCGGGAAAGTATTCTGAAAGCATTGCTTTTTAAACGAAACGATCGCTGAACGGGAGATTGCGTCTGAATTATAAGAGTATGGGAAGATTGAAAAGCAAATATGCTGGAAAAGCGGCAGTGGTTAATGCGGAGGAAAAGAGGGCTGGTGGTAGGTACGCTCATCAGTATAGGAGGGACAAAGGTTACGAAGAAGCATGAATATTACATTCTGAGAGAGGCAGTTGGTGGATGCACGGAGGAGAGGGTTAATCTTCAAGTGAGAGAGGCAGAAGGATTCTGCTGTTTAATAACTTTTCTGGGTATCCTCGTCTATGCACGGCGGAATACAGATAGGATTCAGGGGCGTTGCCGCATATCCAGTGGCTTCTTGTAGACAGTGAGTGCGGGATGCTGCGTTTCGTGTGGGTATGTTGTCAAATATTGGAATGCAGATATAACTGGTGGTTGGAGGGTTTGATGTGGATGGATGCGTTCAGTCTGTTTCATATGGGTTGTGTATCGAAATTGAGGAAGGCTATTTCGAGTCGGAAGTAGAAGACGTGGACCTTAGTGACTCAATTTAGTATAGATACCTTCAATCCCTGAGGAATGAGGATTTTTTTCTCCAAAAGCCTTAAAATTTCGAAAGTTCAAAAGACTCATTGAAATATGTCAGGTGACATTTCAATATTGATGTCATTAGTGCATTCAAAGAAATGGCCAGTCTACTGATTTATTGGCGTGATACAATGCATCCTCCTGGAAATTCGTGTATTTTTTGGGCTTTATCGCTTCTAGTTTCACCAATAGGGAGCATAGCGAGAAAAAAAACGAAACTTCTAATACATGGATAGTTGGGTGATTTAGCTGTTGATTTCATGTGCAATACCAACTTCAAAGGACTGTGATGCAAAGGCATTGAATTTAGCTCCGATTGTTGGGAGAATCCTCAACATGACAAGGGTGCCCAAATGAAGCCTTCTGTATCCGTAGTTCAGGTCTCCGGCCTCCAACTTGGGGGCTGCCAGGTACCTACTTATCTGTGGTTTGGCTAATATAGACTGAATTTTTATCGGGGCCGAAAGTTCCGCTACATATACTTTGTAATTAATTAAGCTTGGAGCTAGTTTGTCGGCCTACTAACGCCAGGATGAGGGAAAACTAAGGAGCTGGACCAGTATTATGAGCGTTTGAAAATTGCCGAACTGTTCCTCGGAGAGAGACTATAGTCTCTCTCCGAGGAACAGTTCTGTATACAGTCGTCCTTCCCATCGTCGTGAGTTGTTCTTGGCGCAGTCCTTAGTCCAGCAGTGACTCCGTCCACTATGGTCATTCTTGACCACTTCTACGAGGCCGACAACCGGCTCGCCATGTCCTTGCAAACCAAGCCCTTATTGGTAAAGTACTCCTCGAAAGTATAAATCCTATTTGGTTGGCTCTTCATTGAACTTTCTCACAGTTAGAGGGAACTTGTCGGCATTCATTCCGACTCTTTGATTCTCTGAAGTGATGAGTTCCGCGAATCTCGGTTCTGGCTTCACGAATGACCCTCTCGATTAATGCGTGTGCGCAAAAACGACATTATAGGTACACATATATTTCACGTCTAATTAGCTTTCGAATATCATTAAATCAGAATAGTTCAACATATAGAATGAAAAATCGGGATCTTAATCATTTCAAGCCAGCTCTTTGGTACCTTAGATTTCATATGACCATATTATTGGACTCGAGCCAAAGAATTTTAATGCCCGTAGCACACATTTTTTTTCTCTATGTATCCAATTCTTGGGAAATCAATCATATTTTCCTCAAGAAAGGTTCTTCGTCAAATCCCATGGCATTTGTTGCCATAGGTAGGAATAGGAAATTGAGAAAATATAAGAATATTTATTGTTAAATTTAAATAAATCAATCAACTGAACCGTACGGTTAAACATCCTAATTCACAATTAGTTTGAGCGTATTCATCGTTTGAACGTAAAATGAGTTAGGAAATCAATGAAATCGTGATGAATGATAAATGACGTCGAAAACAAAAATTCTTCAGTAGGATAAGCTCTGAAGTATCACTTTCCCTATCAAACTGAGTTTAATCTTACCGTTGGTCCCACAAAGAGATATAAACGATACAAATGAGGAGATAAATCTCGCTATCGTTCCCATATGGGTGGCAGGTAGACCGCTGCAAGGTCCGTCTATACGTATACCTATATATATAGACGGACCTTGGGCCGCTGCATATCCCAATTCAAGAAAATCCCGTTCCGGGGGAAACGTACACCCACCTGTCTGGCTTGTTTCGTTTTATATACTTTTACTCTTATTTTATTCAATTATACACCCTTAATTATCTGTATACCTATCATACATTTTATTGTCTCCTTTAAGTACACCATCGAACGAGGCTCGTTGCTCATCTACATGAAATATCCCGCTAGCGACGTTAGAATGAGATCAGAAGTTGTCTCTCATGCTTATAAATATGGAGCACTTTTGAATTGCTCATTCGTCTGTACGATATAAGCCTGGAAATACTTTCTACCTTAAGCGTCTGACGTGGGATCATTCGAAGACCAATGACAGGACACTGAATGAAACCTGAACCTTTGCAACCACCTGCAGGGGAACTTGCGATCGAAACGGGTAGTACTCCATGCATTGAATATTGTACTCCCACAACCCTTCAACGAAAACCAGATACACGCCTCCCGATTTTCACGAAATGAATAGCAGTCTGGGGCAAACCTCCGTCTTCCTGATGTGCGTTGCATGGTACATAAAAAATACTTAGGATTACGGGTATCCTTAAAACCTTTGTCAAGGTGCTTTCAAGTAGTGCTACTGCGATATCTGCCTGTCAGAACTTATTTTTTAACTGGCTTGCAAAGGAAACGCGATTTTTGTCTAGCCCAAAAGGAATATTTTTATTCTTTCAGTCGTGCAATCAAATAGATACGTCAGGATTCAAGAGGCTAGCCCATTTTACCGAGTCTGGCGAATCTGAATGAGGTCAGGGAAGTATTCCTTGCGCATAATCGTATTCTGCAGCCGGAAAATGCGAATTAGTTTCATTTTATTGATTTTTGCACTTCACTTCAAGTGATTTATTCATGTGGCATCACATTTTACCTTTACGGAGTTAACGATATTCTTAATTATCGGCTTGCGCTGAATTTGAAAGGTTCGTCGAGTAGTCCCAACTCAATATGATGCTGCATTCTACGAGCACTGTTCTGAAACGGTAGACCTTGCGTTATGGGTGGGTTTATGTGCCGCTTGCCATTCTCCTTCAAGCGTCTGACCCGCAGAGAAGCCATCGCCAGGGAGACTGTCCTTTCGCTCGGATAAGAAGAGGAAATTGAGGTAAGGAATTAGGGCAGTAAAAAGTTTTCGGTAGTAATCACAAGATAAAATTTTCGATTGTGATAAAAAATGAAGATTATTCTTAAGAGTCGATCGCGGTAGCCTGCCTGCTCGGCTATTTTTAGGTTTAATGTAGAGAGTGCGATATGACTAAGCTGTATCTTAAAATCCTATTTCTTTTACCAAAACTATATATACTATTGTGCAATACCCATAAAGAGCAAGCTATAGATGGAATGGTTTTTGTACCTAAAAACCAGACAAGAGAACTAACACAATCAGAGAAAACTTGAAGTAAAAATTAATTTGAAAATCTCTTGAAATACTATTTAAAAGTCACCAATTTTGGAATTTTAAACTGAGACATCACAGTCTCAAAATAAAGGATCACTCTCGTTTAGGTCATTATCGACATATAAAATCAGTTCATCAGCTCACTCCGAATTGCGGAATTGGAAATTTTGTGTATCTTCGATTAATGCTATTTTAGTGATCATCCAGGCGAAAACCAATTTATTACCCACTCTTCGTTGGCGCTAATTTTAAAAATAGTGAAAACTCATGCAGGGAATCAAGTATGCTTAGGCATTGAAATAACGAATCCTTATTGAAATATGCAAACAACACTTGGTACCTATTATAAATAAGCTCAAGGTGCATGGTTGTAAGTGTAGATTTACTCATAACTAGAGCGCGGAAAAAAAGTCTTTCGGCTTTCTGCAAAAGTAGGACTTCTGTGGTTTTAAATACAAATCTTCACCAATTTCATCAAATAAAACAGTTTTTAATGACTTTCTTAGAGACTTTTTGGGACTTTTTTTGGCGTGGCGGGACTTTTCTGATTAAAAGAGACTTTTATGGGCCTTTTTATTTAAACCACATGCCTAAGTAATATTTGGCCGTTGTGGTCACATTTGTTCAACTGTGTGTTGGACGCATCTGTGTTTTTCATGCGGTACTACACGGAGCAGAGATGTACTGTAAAATGTAAGGTCCTAACAATTGTTAATGCGAAATTTTAATAATAGCTCCGGCAACTGCAATGAATTCTTTCTATTGCTCCACCGTTCATGAAATAATCACACTCACTCAGTGCTTCAACCCGAAGGTTGGTTTGGATAGGTGAGGGTAGAGCTCACCCCGTACTTATCCATTTGCATGTCAAATTCACATATTGTTCCTTTTCCTGGGCCACCTCGCACTTTGAGTTTTTTTTTGCTGAGGGTGTCCAAAGACTTCACAAAGGGATAGATTGATCTGAAAGAATGCACTGATCTAATTATGAACCAGCTTATTTGAACTCGCGTGGTCTGCTGACAAGCCGACAGCGCTACACTGTATGCTAGCACTCCGCTTTTGTTTAGGAGATTAGTGGAAAAATGATACAATTATATGAAAGATCATCTAGAATTTCCGACGAGGTGAACGCGTCACATTGTGTGCAGATGATCATTAAATGAGCCTACAATGTAGTGAGGCAAGCATGACGTAGATGAACCTGGACCCACGGCTGCGATCAAGCGGAGAAGATGATTTTAAAATTATCGCGAAAAACAAGAGAAAAAGGTCCTCAGCTTCCCCGAAAATAGGGGTCCTGTACAATGGACAACAAATAAGTACTTTTTCTCATTTTCGGTTTTTCTTGAGCAGAACACTAAGTTTTGAACTATTAAATCATGTTTCAACTGCCTTATAACATTATTGATCCTACGTAAAAACTTGTTTTGTATTGTATATTATAAAATTTTCCCCTTTAAATTTGACTGAAAAAACGGCGTTCCCAAGGTTTTACAATGGAGTGTACTTCCACCCTCTTTGTCATATAATGCCTTTTTAGTAAGAGGTAGGGTGCTGGGGACTTCCAGATATTGAAATAGAGGAACACTGAGATGGGAGGGTGAGTTTCGAAGAAAAAGAACCATGGGGAGACGGGAGAGCGAATATAAACGACGTGAGTGGTTAAGCGGGGTTGCATCTTGGAGCATACAGCCCCGCGACGCCGAGGCGCATGTTTCAGGGCGCGCTGGCGCCCTGTTCGTCCTACGTCAAAATGTTAGAATACCTTTTTTGTTGCTTATATTGTCTACTTTCCTATTATCTGATTAGTTTTTCCCAAAATCAAAACTAAACGATTTAAAAACTAAAAAAGCGATATTTTGAGTGTTATTTTCAACATTTGGGGGGGTTGCGGGGGGAATTCTTGGTGGGAAGTTAGAAATTCGGATTCAGCGACCCAAAAAGCATAGGATAAATTTATTTCCAGAACTACCTCTAATTTTTCCAAGCAAAATCCCCTAATTTCTGGACTAGCATCTCTAGGCTCTTTTCTCCGACAATTCAGTTAAATTCAGCAACTTTCTCACGGAAATAACTCAGACTTTTGAGAGACTTTTTTCAAAAATATTGGTGACTTTTTAGGCGACTTTTTTTTGCAAAATTGAAGACTTTTTTCCGCGCTCTACTCATAACTTATCATGGTAGGGCACAAAAAGAAGACATTTATCGCAAAAATTTTTATTTACAACATTAAAAATTGGCATCAAAAGAGTTATTAGGTGGAGTGCAAAAATGGTACTCCTTAAATGAAAGCACCATGCCCTCCGATTGATATAATGGAGGCTTCTGCGATGATAAGGAGCCGGAATTGCGGGAACGGTGCTTCCGAACACTTGCTTTCCACTCAAGTGCCTTTTGGTCAAGTATGTGCACCAGTCGATTAGTCAGGGACTGGTCAGGGTTTCTAACGATTTAAATCCTCTGATTCCATCCCATCTCTTCACTACAGAAGTAGCCCCTTCACAAAATACACCTTCAGCAACATTTTTTTCTCACGACCCACGATCGTGATCGTAATTTTGTTGCTGATCTATTCCCAATTCTCTCGCAGAGTTCCGCGTATTTACACCAAAGGAGTCACTATAACAATAACAGGCTCCTCAGAGGCAAAAATGTCTTGATATGTCACATTTGCTGATTCTTCTATTCCATTGATCCCTCGAGGTTGTTCGAACAGGGAAGACGAGTTAGGCCATTCCTCCCTCTCTCCTCTCTTTGCCGATCCCGAAGCCTTGGCGTGGAACGTCGGTCGTGCAAGAAATACAATCAAGCGTCAATGACATTATTATCTAGATCAAAATCAAGATTACCTATAACAAGTAATCGCTATGGGGGGCTATGAAATGATTTATGTACTCCATTTGGGCATTGAAAAGAAATGGGCGGCAATTGAAAATTAAAGTCACAGATTGTGTTGGAAACAATCCTAATGAAGAATAGGAGGTAGGAGTGAAAAATATTCCATATAATAGTTTATTTTACTGAAAACTCTTTCGGAAGAGAAGCCATTACGCCAGAAGAAGGAAACATCAACTAAATACTAAAGCAGCAAGAGGTGAAATGGATATGACTCAAGGAATGTTTGCCAATGAAAAAGGATGACAGAACTTTCATTGTTCGAGTAAACTTTTCTCGGTATACCTTTTTCCAGAGTTAGTTTTTCCAGCCGCAGAAGGGGAGCCTCGAACACAACGCTGAACAAAAACGCCAGGATGAAAGTATAGCTTGCATCCGAAACGACGTCACTAAACTGCAAAGTGGAAGCCAAAACTCACATGAGTTATACATAATCTACCTAGATTTATCGATTTATCTTCAGCAAGTGCAAAATTTCTTTTAAATATAATTTGCTTATGTAATTTAGTTAAAAAATCGCTAGATTAAATTTACTAAACTACCTAAATGAGTTAAAATAATATTAGCTTAGATATGTTCAGTTCAAACATTGAAGTGTAAAAATTGGTCTATATAGAGCGTCTATTTGTCACCAGTTTTTTTGCGTCGTTCTTATTCAATTTTTTACTCTTCCAATCCACTCTTATCTACAGTAAATTACGTTATTTACAGAAAATTACGTTAATTATACACAGTTGTAGCGAAAATCATTATTTTTATTATTTCCGAAAACAAAGTTTTATTCTGAGACTTTGGGGTCACCAACAATTACGGGGTCCATTTGTATACATATCTGATCCTTTTAAGTAGTGATACAAAACCTGAACAGCTGAAGTAAAAATTATGCAAATGTATTTTAAAAAAAAAAGCATTTCTTGGACACAATATCCACAGGAAAGATTTTGCAGGGGTATATACTGGCGTGGGATTGAGACTAAATAGTGAGGGTTTTTACAGAATATTTTATATTTTGAATAAATATAACGTAGTTAATTTGAAAGCGTGCTGGATACACCGATGAACTTAAATTCGCGAATTCGTTATACCTGAATCCAATCTAGCACAACTTTTACCAAAAAACTAAGATGCTTACCCACCAAAAGATCACAGCATTAATTTATTGGCTACTTTGCAGATGGCGGATTAGCGTTGGCCACTGCGGCGCAAGGATGCGACTATACTAAGAACATCATGCGTTAAACTTTGTAAGTAGAGATTCACAGGAAGTAATGTTATTGAGAACTCAATAGAATGGAAAAGAAGAGACCTCGGAATCTTAGATCCTCTGATGCGAAAAATAATATGTGTAGGCGCATAAGTTTCGCGGTAGTGTTCATTATAACGGTTTCCAGTAGTTTACTGAATTTGGGTAGATATTATTTGATCACTCACCAATAAATACATCGATGCTGTTTCCTGAACTCTCCTGGTATTGACGCTGTAAATTTGGACCCCGGCGTGGATCAAGAAGGCCGAAAATGTAATGCGGCTCAGTGGAACGATCGTACCCCACCTCAACACCTTCGTGAAGGGATCTGAAAGGCAACCGGTCAAAATGTTAAAATGATCACAGACAACATCAATAGCACAACACCTTTTGCCAAATCCTAGTCCAAGGTCTGGTGCCGTTCCATGGGAAGAGAAGCAGTCCTGGGAAAATATCACAGAAACGTTTAAGTCAGACGGTAGTCTGACCAAAGTAAAGCCCAATAAAGGTCGATTTCGTACAATGTTTTCATTATTTATTTCCTCGCCGCCTCAAGATGCGATGACGTTATGTTTTTGCGCATTTCAATGCCAGCAAAGCACCGAACGGCAACCCACTGCCGCTGATCATGACTCAAAATAATAGTTGGGTACACTCACAGCTGCTGTCCGTGGCCTCCGCGAAGATGATGATCCCCATTCCCAACGACCAAAGCAGCCTGTGCACGGGGTTGAATATGGCAGCCGTCAAAGCATTGTACTCATAATCGGGTTTCAGGAAAACTGTGGAACCAATTATGGCCGACAAGGAAGAAACCACGGTAAGCACGAGGAGCGGAACCTTCAATTTCTGTGGAAAGAAGTATAGATCAATTAGCATGTCGTACTTAGCGTTTACTGCTGCGAAAAGATGCGTTTCTGTCCTAAGGCTGTCAATAAACGGGTGATGTGATTGATAGGTATGAAATGACATTTTATATTAGTTTTGAGTCTAAAAATATATTCATATATTTTCTATATCTATGTGTTCTTGGGCCGGCGCGATAGCCCTGTGTGTAGAGTATTGAACTATTATCCCGAGGTTCTGATTTCAATACAGGAAGATCCCTTTGGACGCATCCATGTAAACCCAAGCCGCGGAATTTTCTGGGTACCAAATCCTTGGGGAAAACCTCAGGCGGCAAAGGGAAGGAACCCTTCCCCTCTATTCAGATACGTGAATTTCACACGCCCTTGGGCATAGTATGTGTGAGCTCTGCTCTCGCCTACCAGACCGACCTTTGGGTGAACACTGTGGTTTTAATATTCCCGTAATGGACAGAATCTCCAGACGTTTAGGATACGCAACCAACCGCAACAAAAATCCGACAACAGGTGAAACATGTCAAGCAAAAACATGCCATGATGGCGCATAGATATTTTTAGAGGATAAAAGATGTATTGAGATATTTTTAGAGACATGATTTGGTGTAGGTATTTACGTGTGCTTAAAGTTGTACTGCATTGAGCTAAATTACATTCGACAGTTTGTTTTATGTATGTACCATTCTGCTTTCCCTGCCAAATTTCCTTATGATACGTACCTTGGGAACTTTGGTGTCTGTTTTCTGCGCCTCGTGAACTATATATCCAATTACCATCCCAAGGAAGTACGGAAGGGCCCTCATATAGCTTTGTATATAGGAGTATTTGAATGTGTTTTCATCCCGAAGATTCAGCAGTGTCCTTGAAAAGATGGAGATCATAAAAGTCAATTTTAACCCTTCCTTCCTTTCTGTATTTAGGTAAACTTCCTTTCTGTATTTTTTGAATTTAGGTCAACTGAATCTGAAAAGCGAAAAAATGAATCTGTTCCAATTTTACAGATGAATACTTTGAAAATTGGGTCCTTTTGAGAGATTGCACTCAGATGGGTGCTAAGTAAAAATGTGTCTGCCAATAGGAAGGAAATCTATCTTTTATCTTTGGTCGTTTCAAGGTTTTGCTATTCACCTTAAAGAGAAGTCTCACGTCGGAAGTGGGCGTCAGTATGTAATGAGGCCATTGATTTTATTCCCCTTTGATCACAGTGGAGAATCTGAATTCGAAATGAATTCGTCTTACAAAATTTTTATTTTAAAAATGAGAGCATTTAAAGTTTCAATTTCATCGACTACTTTGCCAATTTGTTTGATCGAGAACAGTTTTTGAACCATTTAAGTTATTTTGGAGGATACATGCGAATAGTTAAGTTTATGACCATAATTTGATTGATTGATTTATAGAATTAATTAATGTGATGGAATCCCAAAAATTTTAATGTATTTAAATTTTAGAAAAATCACTCACTTTCAGTCATTTTAGCCATTTATCTGGAGCCTAAATGACAAGAACCCATTTAATAATTGAATGAAGCTCGATCGGGCGAGCTATGAAGAATAACTTTCATAATGGCGAAGAATTGGATATTTTCTGTGTGAAACCCAGAATGAGAGCAGAAGGACATGGGGATAGTCACTTACTTTGGCTGTATTTTGGCCAAATGGACGTGTGCATCAGTCATTTTCCGGAGCAGCTGCGTGTGGCGCCTTGTCGATCAAGCTTTCGCGACCTTTCCTGGTCGCATCTTCTGGGTGGGTGAACATTCACCCTGAAGATGCGATGTGGAAAGGCCGCGAAAGCTTGGTCGACAAGGCGCCACACGCAGCTGCTCCCAAAAATGACTGATGCAGTTCATCCTCGCTGCGAAAACCTACGTACAAATGGACGTGACTTCGAAAATGAGAATAGCGTCGGGGAAAAAGAACGAAAGTTGCGTAATTTGAAGACTGATACTGCTTTTAAAAAGACAGAAGAAATATTGGCTGAGATTATCATTTGGAGCGGAGCGATGCATGGTCCAGAATACTGAGTTTAAAGGGAAGAGTATAAGAGTAGATCTGAGGTTTATATTATGAAACAGAAAGCATTTTTGCTAAATTTATACGTAAAATATACATACTATTCGGTGTGCCGCAGCTAGGATGTGAGGCCGAATTTGTTAGGTCACAAGCCGTGTACATCAACCTCATGATTTACTTTTAATCTCCGACGCCATTTTGTTCTTTAAAGGTTAAACGTAAAAAATGATGTCGAGCAACAGAGTTTCTTGGCCATGCTATTATTGCTTGCTGCCAAACAAATAAAAGTTAAAAAAACCACACTTAGAACCACGTCAGAGACATATTCATCATACCAGGAGAGATTAATCGACAACACTTGTATCTAGGAGTTGAGTGCTAGCAGTGCCCGCGATATTTGGAACACAGAAGCTACAAAAAAAGGGCTGATTTCAAATTTTGATATATATTTTTTCTTATAATAATTTACCGTTCACAGAAAAAAGTACAGATTTATTTACGCTTAATTAAGCTTGTGACAGAGATGGGACTAAATGACCAGTTGACCACCGAGCTTTGATGAGACTTTGGCCAGGGAGTTTTCATTTATGATTTTCGTTTTAACTACTTATAAAATGGCATACCATTTGAAAAAAACACGCGAGACTCGGTAAATCTTTCTTAATAAATTGCACCAGTGAGTGTTAGTCTTAACGTGGAGACTTACTTGAAATAAACAAGTAAGATGGGATCAAGTTTCTGGAGGTACGTGACTGTGAAAGCGATGACCGCCGATAAGGTGGTGATGCCGCCGAGAAGTACCTTGCCGATCTTGGGCCTTCGGTGAAGGAGGAAAGTGATGGGGACGCCAATCATGAAGAGATGCATGTCAACCGCCATGTACCAGGACTGGATCATACACTGGAATGAGAATAATGTTGCGCGTGAAAGCATTTCGATCTTAACTGCTGGAGAATTTGTCATCTCCAATTTGTAGATAGCAAATTATCAAATATATACCAAACCTATATCAAATTACATGATAGAACGACCGAAAGGAAAATTTTTTTTGTTACAGTAATGCTTTACTCGTGCTAAACTTTGGCTAAATAGAGCACAAACGGTACCTTTCTAGTGTGGGTATTTTCTCGATTTTATTTTTGTGGCCCATAGGATGGAATCCACGCGTCACTCACCATGCGTTCCGGATTCACGAACGTGTTGATGTAGAGCAGATTGGTCCACCAGTTGTCCACGCAGTATTCGCTCTCCTTTCCAACATTGGATTTCCACGTGGGTCCATCTCCGATCCGAGGGAAGATTGTGGCGTAAAATCCCACCACGATCATATAGAGGGGGGTGAGCCTGCCACGAAATAGCGATAAACGGTAAGTTTTCCATTTCTCCGAAAAAATGAGAGACTAGAATGGTGAAAAGAATTATATTCTCAGAGAAAAAGAGATTAGCTGCACTTGCCACTTCGCAAGCTAAAAATAAAATTATAATAAAAAAACAGCATTTAAAATGTGCGGAAATTTGTGTATTTCCCGTTAGGTACGTACCAACGTAGTAATACGCGCTACTCAAAAATTCATCAGGTACGTCTTGTTAATTTATCTCGATGTTATCATTTAGTGCTTTATTGTACGCGAATACAAAATTATAGTAAATGCGGCACAAATCTACATGTCTGCATTCTATAGTTAATATTTATCATCAAACTATGTGCAACTATGAAATGTCGCATTCATACAGAATAGGGAAAATTTAGTTTCCATACTTTCAATTGGACGGTAGGAAAGAATGCCTTCGCGGGACATAAACCATGGATACCAACAAAGAGAGGCAGCAAGCTAGTCACTTGATTCCATCCCAAAACAATGCATACCGGTTACATTCTCTCGAGTGATTTCGGGGATCGAGTTGGTGTGGTGGCTAGAGTACTGGCATCCCATCCCGAGGGCCCGGCTTCGATTTCCGGCAGTGGCGGATTTTTTTTAGGCGGATGCCTAGTGGAGGGCATTTCAAGTTCAGTACTCCGTCCGTCGGATGGGACGTTAAGCCGTGGTCCCCTCGGCGCCTTTTGTTAAGAGTAGGCTAATGCCGACGCCGAGTTTCTCTCCACCTCCACCTTCCTCCGCTTTCCTGAAAACTTCTACCATTACCCAATTATCCACCTATCCTAAGTGGCGCAAATGACCCCAGCTGTCAGTCGCCTCCCCTGAATAACCAACCATCGAGATTTCTGTTTCCTAGTATCTTAAAATCTAGCATTAAATGAGTATACAATGGGTAGTTTTATAAAGGTTAAAGCTTAAGTTACGTGGAGCGAATAAAATGGAACAGTTGAAGCTCCTAAAGACTTTAAAGACCTAAAGACCTAAAAAGGCTCCTAAAGACCTAAAAATATAAGGCGCAACACGATTTTCAAGATCATATAATGATTTCACACGATAGGTGAGGGGGCTCAAGTTCGCCAAAATCACGGTTGCTGGTCATAATGTAGACATTATCAACTTTTACGCTGCAGTGATGACCCACAAAGGTTTCCTAGGTTGCTTGAATGCTTTCGTTAAACTTTATTTTAGTAAAAATACAGTAACTTAGTATTTTGTCGTCACTTGTTTAAACTCGGACCATGCTTTCAACTGTCACTGCAAGGTATAGTGATCTACAGAGGAGCTTGTACAATAATTTCACGCGATACAAATACCTCTCTCAATGATGGGAGAGGGTTTGGTTTGAAAGAAGATGAGTGATAGTGGATTTTGATAAAAGTTCCTCGGCGGTCGATTCAATTCCCAACTTCCGTCGGGAGGTTTATCGACGTAAACAGGTAGTGAGAATTAAACAAATGGACATGAAATAGATATTTGACAAAACCATTTGAGGAGTTAACGATTTTAAGCCGTTCCAGAGAGTCAAGTTTTTGTCTTTTCCATTCTTGGTGAAACACTTCTGGGATAAATTCACTTCAATGCCCTTTTTTTGATAAATGTCAAGTTCATTTGGAAAACGGGATACTTCCTGCAATTTCTTTTTGTGTTCACTGACTCTAGTTCTAATTTTTCTTCCCGTTTGACTGATGTATGTACCTGGCGTCACAGTTACTACATCTTACGTAAGAGCCTTCAAGCTTTAAGGGGTTCATCGGCATAAACTCCGGGTTCTTCCAATTGATTTGTATAATCATTAGCACCGTAAAAACATTTTCCCAGTGTCAGCGAGTTACAAAAAGTAGATAGTTAACATTTATCACAGACAATATTTTTTTATACTTCACCCCGGTTTTCCTAAGGTAGGTAAACTTTATATATGTTGATTCGCCATTATTTTCATAAATACATAAATATGTTGATTAGTCATTATTTAAAAGGGGAGCGTAGTGATAAATTACATTAACTATATACAAAACCTTAGAAACCGGTGAATATAGATGAAGGTGATGGAAAGCTTCGTATTTTTCTCTAATTCGCTGAGCAGAAGGACGACTAGGAGGCAACCGCTAATGATGAGGAAAGTATCAACCACGACTGTCCCTCCCATCAGCACTCGAGTGTCCATGCGGCGGTACAACTGTGAAATAAGTTGAATGATGTTAAGTTAGACGTAGGAAATGGCTCCCATTGAAATACAATCAGGTTTACTCAGGTCCCATTGAAACAAAACAAGCTATACACTTTAAAGTTGCAAATATTGATCGGATTACAGAGGGGAGCAGCAAAGTAGGCATAGGCAGAATTCAAGAATGAGATTTAATTTGCTTATCAATAAATTCTCAGGGGAACGCAAGCGTATTGATTCCTGGACCAGTAACATTCGTGCGCGATGTACATCTAGTGAATCAAAATGATAAGTTGGTTGAATATTTTGTACAGAGGTTAATCATTAATGTTGAAACCTCATGTTACACCTCATATCTGCTGTAGTTTTCACGCTGAAAATCTCTGGGCAAATTTAACTACAACGGGTCTAAATAACCTCTTTCAGTTTGGGTGAAAGTACGTAGAAATTTAAGCTTTATTGCATTACTAATATTTACCGATATAAAATAATATTTATATCCTAAAGAATTATTGAAATTTTATCCTGAAGGCTGCTACTCCCGGACTTTTAGTTGTCCATTACTTACTGATTCCACGTATTCTGGATTAGATAGCGAGGATGCGGTGTTGAATATGAAACGATGCCCGAATATGATGAGGAAAATGGTCATCAGTTTCAATCCGTTGATGAATGCGAACGGTTCCTTGCAATCTGCCTTTGAAGTAAGTCTGCGGACGTTGGTAATGGAACTGAAGCATCTCAATGCTCTCACTGCAATCCCTGACGGAAAAAATGGAGAAAAAAAACAAGGCTAATTGTAAGACAAGATCTTATTTGAAAGTGCATGAAAATGAACGTCTTCCAGAAAAGTGTTCTTAAATTAATTATCCTTTCTCTACGGGTGTGGTGTTAGGAGTAACTTAACTATTATATTGAGCTTGCAAGTCGCACTTTCTGTAAATGTTCGATCACGGATTATACTTAAGGTATTCTTTGACTTTAACAGACCTTTGTATAGGCAATTAGGTGGTTTAGACCTACGTCAGAGAGAAGTAGGTCTTAAATTTTAGTTTTTTTTTCATTTTATTACTTCTGCAAGGGCATGAAATCTTTGATTGATGCAATGATTTGCTGTTATTCATGAGGTTATTAGTTTCGGAAATTTTTTTACAAAATGTGAACCACCGTGTAATAATGTGTATTCTACAAAATTATTTAAAGCAGAATTTACATGACTGGTTTCAGTTGTTTGGTCACCATCGGGTGCAATGGTTACGTCCACTGTACGCGATATAATTATTATTGAAGCGTCAGTAGACAAAACCGGTCTAGTTTCAAAAAGTATCTAGTTTCAAATAATTTCGTGAAAACACGAAGTCGGGTTCATTTCACTATGGTGGTGAACAGCCTTCCACAATATTCATCTACATCTACATAATATCCTACAAGCCACCGTAAGGGTGTGTGGCAGGGGGTGAACCATTACCAGGTAATCATATTATATCATATATTCGATCTCCCTTTTTCGATTGTACAAAAGAACCACAACCTAGTAAAGCCATATGATTATGTACTCTGTAACAAATGTGGCTTTACATAGATGGCATGACATTTTTCATCGCTTAATGAGGTAAACGCTAAGAAAATAATAATTTGTGGCCTCTACAAATATGGCCAGAAAAAAAGATTACTTTTCTGTACATTGTTTTTTTTTTTTATTTACCAACAAATTAAAGGAATGTTCCGGTTTTCGAAATACAATATAGACTGGTTTCCTCAGAAGAGTTTGTAAAGTTCGACGAAACACCTAGACTATGCCAAAAATATCATAAGGCAGATTAAACGAGTAACCCAAGGTAATCAAGTTCAAAGAATTGATCAGCATGAGTGGCGAGCAAGTAGGGAGCCTGTAAGCCTTACAGGAGTAGGTTTCGACACTATTTTTCATAAACAAGTACATATTAAGGCAGAATATTTTGTTTTGCGATTAAGTTCTGGAAACCATTGGGCGAAAATACTGGAAAATAATCAAGAATCTCACCTCTTTCACTTAAACTCTTCTGGTCACTATGTTGCAGCTCGTAAAGTTCCAGGAGGGATGCCAAAATTACGAGCGTCACAAAAGTAGCAATGATGGCGCTGTAAAAAAACGTATATTCGGTTACACGTAGTTCTCACACCTTTCGCCCACTAAAATCCAGAAGACCATGAACGTAAAATGAGCTTTAAAAATCGCATCTGGCCAGCGACCAGATGCGATACGCTCCGATCTGGCTACTCAAAGGTCGCGGGTTCGAATCCCGCCCTGGGCATGGGTGTTGCGTTTTTCTTAGGATTAAGTTCTTAGGTTAGACGGTGCGATATAACCTTAGCTGTTGGAGCACGTAAAATCCAAGGCTACTACTGCTACGTAAAAAATTTATGGACCTGAAAATTTAGGTAAGATCGAGGTATAAATGGAACCAGCGTACAGGTGCATAAACGGAAACATAAAGGACTCAAGGAATGCACAGAAATGACAAATCTGATCTGATGACAGATATGAAACTTCTAAAAAATCACAGGAATGTGTGTTTAACAATTATACCTACTAATTTCGCGAATTTGTTACTGCTTTAAAAAAATTCTTTTGCCGATATTTAACTACGTATCCTTACATTAAAGAATGATGGAATTACACAGGCTGATTCCTACTTATGACAAATTATGGTGAGCATAAACAGAAACCCACTAAATGAAATAGTGATAATGCATTAATTAAAAAAATTAATGATGCATTATGATCATTCCCAAAACCGCGGTCCTGTTATTTCCTTGGCATGCATATAAATAAGTCTAAACATTCCTAAAAATAAATGAACAAACTTCTTGAAGTGTTTCCGAGGAATATTATGCTCTTTAGTGTGATATTTTAGATATAGCAGTTAACAAACCAACAAGGGGGTAACTTATGGAGAAATTATTTCCCTAAGTAATTTAAAAATGTCAAAGTCGAAAGACGAAGCTCCAATTTTGTGGAAGGATACCATTGCGGCAATAAAATGTCTTAGTGACTTCCACACTTTTATTAAGGATTGTAGACCGGTTTCGGCAGTTACGCCATCATCATGTACAATGCATTCGGACAGAACACAACCAGTATATATACAGATCTTGACCGGGGGGGGGGGGAGGGAAAGATAGGAAGGGGTGGGGGGGGGGGGGGTTAGGGAAATTAAGGGAAACCGCCATGGGTTTGAGGTCGAGTCGTTATGCAGGACGGAGGGGGGGGGGGGTTGTTAGAGACAAACGTAACAAGAGCGATGGGTTAGGGAAGGTGGTGAGGTCATTTAACACATTGTCCGGGTTTTTGCAGAGGCCAATCTCCCGTTGCTCAAGTTTATTGCCGTAAAAATGTCAATCTTCTACTCCACTTACGAATATAATTTGGTATGATAATTTTTGTATTTTTCACGAAAAAACGTCGAAGCCCATGCCAAAACAATCTCCAAAATGATACGTTTTTTACTGATATACATTCTCAAGATTTCCATACATATTAAGCACCCAATGAATATTGAGAAGTAAGCCTCGGGTTAGGTTTATTTCACGTAGGTGTCTTTGCCATCCACCACTTCATTTTTTTAAGGGTGCAACTATTAATTCTGTTCTGGTATTTAGTCGCATGCCACTAAGGATTATAAATATGTGCCACTTAGCTACCAGCCAAGGGGAAAGAACTTATAATTTCGATTCCTTATGGGTGACGTAGGTAGGCCGGGAAATTTTCAGAAAGTCTGGCCCATGTGTTGTCAAAAAGATAGAGCTGGAGCTACATCACTATCACTACAGGTTATAAGGATCAATGGTAATCGCCCAGAAGAAATAATTATTTGATCATTGAACCAATGCAAACGTATAGGATATTTCAAGCCTGCCGCATGAACGGCGGTGAAATTCACATTTATTGCCTTGAGAAAAAACTCACCTGGACCACGAATCGAACCACGGACCTTTGGCTTTCAGGGCCACTGCGCAGACCACTACGTGAGTCCAGGTGAATTTTTTCTCATGGCAATTAATGTCAATGCAAACGTGTTTACTGCATTGACGCCAAAATAAGTAATTTTGACCTCTTATAAGAGAAATAATAGGATGAGATCTAAACTTTTAACAGGGTGCGTGTTCTTTAATAACGTTTCACTCGAGGCTTGTCATTGTCCTACTCATGCGCGGTGAAAATTGAATCGCGTAAAGCGACGAATTCCACACACAATTCTTGAATGCATGAACGATAGCAAGGCCTTGGTTCGTGTGAAGCGGCCTCTGGCGGGGTGCGGTCGACGCTCACCACATGGCGATCTCCCCGGGTGACTGTGCGGCATCGGCGTCCGCTCCTCTTCCCGTCTGCGCGGTGCACATGGAAGGGACGACTTGGACGGTGAACGAGGGCTCCCCGCCCAACTCCGGTGTGCCCACTGCCAAGACGGAAGCGAAGGGCTTCAGGGCGAGGGTCAAGTGGTCCTCGACTTCCGCTGCCGTGCAGGAGTCGGGCACGCAGACTCCCCAATGCAGAAGTGTTCGCGGGAGGGCTGACGGGTCCATCGCAGCCTCCTTCGGCGGCGAAACAAAATGTGTGTGAGAGAGGGAGGGGGTGTCAGAGGGGTAATGAAATTCACACATCACGGTAGGGGGCCCAGTTCATTTTCGTGCTGCCTGCGGTTTTCCAAAAGGATCTGGAATCCATAAAATAACCCTGCTGAGGTTTGGTCGGGCATGTCCGAAGGCATCACCCGGGATTTGATCATGGGGCTTGCGTTCAGCAGTCCAACAGTCTACCCAATTGGATACCACATAATTTGTAGAAGTTGACAAAATGATAAGTATAATGTTAGAACGAAGGTTTCCGCGGTGATGGTTTGATCTCTGCATTTTTTCTCGGGTTTTCCTCCGCGTCAGTTAGCTTGTTGACACTGTCAACAAGCCAACTGACGGTATTGTCCACAGTATTGGATCCATCCATCTACTACCGTGTACGTAATCTGAGGACTGACTTATTCATAAACGTCAGTCTTGGGCCCAGCAGTTTGCCTGAAGAATAAATTTTCCTGAATACATAACATTGGTGTATACCATAGAAAATTAATATACCTACCACTCAGTATTTTTCTGAAGGTATCCTGAGATTATGGGACTGACTTTTGAATAAGGCCCTGTTTCTCGGTAGGTTGACGAATATGTTGAATACGTGGAGTTGGATGTATGGTATGGAGTTGGGTCGAAAAGGGACTCACCCTCGCCTTGTCCCATATGTTCAGTTTCGTCGAGTTGGACTTCCACTCGGTCGCTAGTGGCGGCGTGACGGTAATTTGTGCCAAGCAGTACTGTCCCCTGATGGCAACGCTCCTGTTGGAAGCATGCTCCCCGCCGTCAGCCCTCTCGCCCCGCACCGACAGGCACTGCTCGTAGTTTCCGTACTCGAATGTCGCGCCGAACAGCACTCCCGTCGGCAGCTTCCCGTTGCTGTCAAACACTGATTTAAGCAACCAATTTCCAGAGATTAAAAAAATAATCTCCGAGGTAATTGTAAATCAGAAAAATTGATTTTTATGGAAACAATCACCTAACTACGAAAATTAGTATATCACTGTTTTTTTTTAACATTAGCATTAGATGATGGCAGTTTTAGTCTTAAGGTCAATAGGTTTCTTTTTTTGCGTTCCACGTAGCTAATTAATTACTAAAATTATACATACAACAACGAAATTTCAGGCACACTTTTACGTTACAAGAATTAAATGAAGAAACATTTCTGAAAGTTTCCATTAGCAACATGTACGGCAGGGTTGTTCTGTGGCCTGATCACGATTCTTCATAGCGTTATTTTCAATCTTTATTTTTAATAGCGCTTAAGAGAGAGAAAATGTTGTTGTGATCCTTCAAATATTGTCTTAAGTTTCAATGTGCCAATCTCTACTAGGAGAGTAAGTCTTTAATCCGTTGACTGCGAGGAGTGCGCTTCTAGAGAAGTCCGAGTTTTTGATGACGATAGCTACAGCGTGGATTAAGGATCCTGTACCTGAACCTCAACAGGTTAACGTGCACTCCAGGTCAATAATTAACACACAGCTCATGCTGAAACCAAACAGCATTAGAATCGCCCTCCAAACCTCCATCGTGCTTCAGGTTGTAGCACTTAACAGGGCGTAAGTAAGGGTGGTGCCTCATAATATTAAATGGCCGTAAAAAATTAAGTGTTATGTCCACTGTAGCATACCAGATTTAAGGGAGAACAATCTGGGAACCCTGTTAGGTTTTTTGACCCGGGAATGGCAAATTAATTACAATTTATTATTAAGTACGTAAAAGAGAATATACCATGGTGTGACGTGGTTAGAATATACATTATACATATTTATCCTTCAAAATTACACATGAATCTATTACTTAAAAACTCTGGGCATAATAATAATAATAGAAGATGATTGACAAATAGAACAAGATTGTACGATAATCTTAGCACAACAGCGTCAGTGATGGATATAACATTCTATATATTTTAGATATTCATTCACTTCAAAAATGTCCAAGATAATGAAAACATTTCATTATAACTTTTTTTGACCCTGGGTGCAAAAGCCACCAGGGCAAGTATTGGGTTTATTTGAAGAGTTACTTTGGGCCGCCCACAGCGTGAGATTGCTGAGCTCCTCGATGTAAGCCTTGGAATCCTGGCGGCAGGGGTCGCTGGAGGAGGCCGGGAACGGGAAGAGGGCGGGCAGGGGCGCCCGGGGCGCTTCCTTTTCATCCTCGGCGGCGCCAACAACCGCCAGGGCCAGCAGGGCTAGGAACCATGGGGGAGGAGCTCTCCTCTCCCCATCCAAGAGTCCTCTCATGCCTTCTCGAGTCTGCAAAGCGTCGCAAGCACGTCACATACCAATGGTTTGCTCAGGAGCCACTTCACTCATCATAAATTCCACTTTGATCAATCCCACAATGGGAGTAAATGTGGGCTTAGTATTTGAATTCCTATTTTATCATCAAAATCTGGAAATCTTCCAATCTAAGAGGAATCGTAAATGAGGGTAAATAGTATGATATGTCACACATAATAAGTACATTACAGTACTACTGATAAAATCATATATTTTTAGTACTTTGTCTATTAAATCTCTAAGATAGCAAAAATAAAACTGATGGATCGTATTTATCAGCATCTATTTTATCCAAGGTTTTTTCCTCATGCGTTGACTTGGGAGATTGTAAAAGACAAAAATACTGGCAATTTTCCACGAGAATAAGGATTTTACTTGACCGGTTTCGGTGTACAACACCATCTTCAGGTGTTGTACACCGAAAACGGTCAAGTAAAATCCTTATTCTTGTGGAAAATTGCCAGTATTTTTCTTTCGCTATGATATTCCACCAAATCAAGCCTGAAACCTTTATTGGGAGATTGTATTATAATAAAATTATATGCTTTTTGTTTCAAACATGTTACATTGTGAAAATGTCGAAATAACATTTCTGTAATCAATAATATTGAAAGGAAATAAATAGGGATGGGTCGGTTCCAATTTTTTTCGGTTCCGGTTCCAGTTCGGTTCTTAACTTCGGTTCTCGGTTCCGATACTCGGTTCCGGTTCTTAATTTACCACTTACTTTGCATTGCTCAATGGTAAGATAAGGTAATCATTAATCATTTTCAGAGACTAAATTAGAATAATTCGCGACTTAAAAGCATCTAAGTACACTATTTCACCAGGTTTTAATGTGAAGCCTCCACTTTCGGAGTGTGAGTAGGTTTCAAACTGGTTTTCGCGCCAATTATTTCGGTACCGATTATTTTCGGCCTCGGTTCCGGTTCTAAGCTCAAGAACCGGTGGAACCGAGAACCGAAGAACCGAACCGACCCATCTCTAGAAATAAACATACCATGTAGAAAAATTATTTATACTGAGTTATTCAACTTTACCATAGCTTAATGTGAAAATATTATTTTAGCAATTAAAACTATTGAATTTATCATTACTCGGGAAATGAATGTATACACACTTCATGTAATTTGGGCAGAACTCTCACATTGAGAAAGCATAATTTTTAATTGCAAGTAGGTATTTAGTTTTATGTGCTTCAACTGCTATGTTTATATCGTACCACTTGTCTTAACTTAATCCTAAGTATAAGATAGCACCCATGTACGAGGCGGCATTCCAACTCACGATGTTTGGCTTATCAGACCGACGCGTAACTGACCTGCGGCCGTCATATTATGCTTCAATTGAAATTATTCAGCAAAGAGGTCACTCGTCTCGTGTACATTCGCAGAGTTTTTCGAGTAATTATATTTTCGTTCACGTATTAACTTCCATTTGAACCACATTCCAATCCTAATACCCTTGCGTATTAGATTCTGAGCTTCGTAATGTCTCGGATGCTGACGTAAGTGACTCCGGTCTAACCTCGTTCAATTTAATCCACCTTCGCTTTCCACGCTCCGGATTCGTGGCGCGTGCGGACGAGCAGTGGAGGACTGCCTTCTGAACTCACCTTCCCTGCCTCAATCCCCGCGGTTCCGCGTCAGATTAACTATTCACCTCTTAAGGGAAGCGGCGGTGTTTTCTCTTGCCGTGTCAGTCATGACCTACAACACACTCCGTCGAATGGTAATAGACTTCTAATGTCAAGCCGACGGAAAAAAGCGCTATAGACAGACGATGCACGTGACTACCCACATCAAGGCCGGTCGTCCGTTAAGAAGTTTTGAGTCAGGGTCGTTGGAATCTCGAGGAAGGTAAGGTGCAATTTCTCACGAGACCATATCCACGGAGTGTTTGGTATTTCCCCGCGTTGAAACTAGTGAATATTACACCATGATATATTCAGTTAATACTGACTTGAGTACTACGAGATCTCCTTTTCGCCACTCCGAAGGTTCATGTCTTTGGTCCTTAAAATTTTTTCCAAATTTTCAGTCGTCCTATAGTGTCGAGGTCTAACAGGGTAAGTATGTGATAGGTATCCCCTCAAATATCCCTTGAGCCACCACAGGATAAAAATATTTAATTTCGTTATTACCAGGTCGTCTTCTCCAAAGAAAATATTGCATCATATTTCAGAGCACTGCGCTTGCCCGAAAGAGGGGACTAAACTTTAAATGGGTTTTCCTGAGAAACACTTCACACTTAAAAAATATTTCATCGAGGTAATCCGATGCGTAAATCGTAATCATCTGTGGTTTTCAAGTCTATACTCACACTTAGAGATACTTCAGACCAGGAGGACAGGGAATTGAAGAGTAGGGAGGAAGGGTTGAAAGAAACCCGGGGTCGTCAACGAAGCTTAACGAAAGGTGTAAGGGGACCGCAGCTTAACATCCCATCTGACGGACGGAGCACTGAACTCGACTCGAATGCTCTCCACAGTCCACTCAAGTAGAGGTCAGCTTACCGATGAAAAATATCTTCCACCCTCGGAGCCTCGGGGTGAGAGGCCAGTACCCTAACCACTACACCAACTCGATCCTGAGGACGTAGATCTCAATCCTTGGTCATGTGCAGGATCCTGAGGACTCTGCTTCCACTTTCCACTTAAACTATCAGCAGATGCTGCTTGATTCATATCAATAGTACGTTTAGTGCCTCTTTTGGACAGCGCGACGTGGAGGTTTAGTTTTAATCGACTCCGTTGAATAGATTTGCCGGACTGCGAATTTTCGCAGTTGGAGGATGAGGCGCAGGATCCAAAGAAGCTGGATTTTATAAGCGATTGATTCGTCTACGGAGGCTGATTCTGAGCCAGATGGGGGAGTCATAGATGAAAAGGGGTATTAATACGGAGTGGTATAAACAAAGGCGAAGGCAGATTAGTATTTGCGACGACCGGAGAAGAGGGGAGAGCAAAGAGATGCCTTCGGAGTGGAGAGCGAAGATGGGATAAGATGGGAATTTCTTATATCTAGATAATTTCGTATAATTAACGACACATGCACATCCATGCCCTGGGTGGAGAAAATCCCACCCCGGGTGGGATTCGAACTCGCGACCCTAGGCTTGGCAGGCGAGGGGTTTATCCTGAAAAATATCCTTAAACAAATTTTATAATTGTAAATAAATAAATATTAAAGCATTTAAAACATAATATAATTTAGTGGGCATAAAAGTTACCCAGGTGTTAGAGGATTAAGGAGTAAGTAATCTTAGGAAGATCTAAGTTTATGTCGAAAAAAGAAGAAGGATACTGATAAAAATAGTCTGGGCTGCATAAGATATATCAAAATAATCGAAAGCTGAAAGACATAAAATTCATGCTACAACACCCTCGGTTCCGTTTAGATTCAGCCTATACTTCAAATGTATACTAAAGTGGCAGCATTTATTAACCTACAGTCCAAATTATTCGTTTGACAAAGTCATGTGCACTCCACTGAATTTTAGACGACCTTCATCAAAAGAACGACAAAAGGAAGTTCCCGAAAATCATTCATTCTACCACTTTGGCCTATTCTAATGAGAAACACGCCAGGTTTCATGCGAATATTTTTCCTGTGGTAGCAAAAATAAAGGCCTTTTATGTTGCTTCACCTGAGAAATCACTAACCCGGGAAAGTTATTTTAGCTGGCAATTTCACCTACATTCAGAAACGTTGAAAAGTCAACCAAAGATCTACTAACAAAGCCGTTTGAATTTATTCCACCTATTCTGCACTGATGCATGTGTAAAATAGCAACCTTGGGGCACAGAATGTAAAATTATGCTACTAGTTAATTTTAAGAAGTACAAAGAAGGATGGGTATATGCATTTATTCATTTGGTTTTGAGGACCATTCGTGCATTAAATTGATTGGTTAGTCTCATTTCAAGGTCAAACTCTAGTAAAAATGTGGTCAGCAATCTTTTTTCCGTAGAATCCAATAAGTCCTCCATATTTTGGATTCACTACGCTTTCTTATTGATCTTGAATTTTTCTGCCTTCATCAAATAGTCACTAAAAAATTGACGAAACTAATGAGGACGGATTGTCCGACCCATCTGAAGCAGATTTTTTCCCGAAAGAGTTCAATAAAATACATCCTTTTTATCAATCGCTTCAATGTCAGTGTCTGACTTGGCTTGAAAGCTGATGGCAATGCATTAATGGAGACACGGCGGCGATAAATTACGTCGAAAATACCATCTACATCTACCCTTTGAAATTCACTCGAAATGCACTTTAATTTTCCATTCTTGCTGCGCCTCTTCGGAAATTTCATCTTCGTGATTGAAGGGCTGTAAATTTTCCCATGGTATGCTGGTAAAACCTAGGAACATCATGTATGCTCGTGCGTCTTAAAGGCGAAAAAAATACTGTATCCCTTTCTTCGCTGAAGACCTTATATCTTTTTCGACTAAGTTGATGGGTATTATGAGAGCTCACAGGGAGCAGACTAAGTTCATCCACATATGAATTTCCCACTGAAACCGCTACAACGGCCTGTGGCCTCATTCAGATGTGGTGCTTCTGAAGAGGTTGCGGATACAAAAAGACCTTTCGAAATCTGACTTAAAATGTTGATACCCCCGGAAAAAGAACGAAAACACCTTATACGAATGATGTAATTCACGCATCGGCTGAAACTTGACCTGAAATCCGGACAAATATCGGATCAGGTCGATTAGAATAATCTTTGACAGGGAATTGAAGGCAAGGTACACATGATTTCACTGCATACAAATAAATACACACTTTACTTACTATTTCTCATTTCAGTGTAATACCTTCCAAGGAGAAGGCCTGAGGGAGAGCCTTCGTAAATGAGAGAGACTCCACCCTCTGCGGAGTTGAAATAACACTGGTGTTCCCCAGAGGGTAATAGGGTAAGAGAACAATGAGTAGAGCCTTACCCAGTTATTAATAATAATTCCCGGACGAAACGCTTACCGATGCTTTAAGTTCTTCACCTCAACGCGGGTCACTCGCAATTCTTGGAGAACGTGATCGTCGTAAGCTGAGAACGCTGAGCGTAGTACCGCGGTCGTTCGACCGCTCTTGGTAACTGCGAGGCCCGAGAGGTGCGTATAGGGAAGGTTGTCGAAGACTCCCAGCGGGAGGAGGGGGAGAGGCTCGAATTGGGTGTCAGGGTAACGAGGTGGGTGCGGAAGAAAACAAGGAGTGCCCAAGCCGCGTTCATGGGAGACAGTTTCTCACAGCGCTCGTTGATGCATTGATGCCGTTCTTCGTCTTGATGACGGTCCTCTCAAGCGTAATGGCCTAATGGAGATAGGTAACTATGGAGGGCGAAATGAAAGGATCTCGTTGCATATGATAGGTAATGGAAATAAAACTCTACGTAAATTTAAGCACCTGGATCCCATTTTTGTGACCAACTCTTCACTTCTACGAAAGCAATCTAAAACAAAATAGCTGAGGTATCAGTCTATAAAAAAACCCCAAGGGGATTGGGGGACGAGTGAATCTCTTTGACTCATTTTTCGAAGTATTTGAGACGGGAACCCACAAATGAGGACGCATACATGAGCATGAATAGTTTATAATAGTTTTGAAGGGTTATCGTCAACTAAAACTTGTTTGTAGTAGTGATTAGTGAGGAAATATTCTTATGGGAAAACGTAAGAGAATACAAAGTCGAACCAGGGACTACCATGTGAATAAAAAGTATCCTGTATTTTTTTGGGATGACGAAATTTTCTGAATTACCAAGTTTCAAATTTGTGCAACCTCTAATTCACTACATAATCAAGCGTTGTATAGAAAGTTGCACAAATAAGTGACGATTTTGGGCTTTTTTTGCATTATAGGATGTATAATGAAATACGACCATCAAAAATTATTCTAGCTGTCTGAGAGAATACCGAGTTCTCTTTTTTTTCTCAATGCTTTTGAAATGCCTTCATTGATTTACGTCCAAGAACATGATGCTTAACAACTTATTGTCATCCATCATTTTTTAAAAGAATCTATCTCATCCAACTCCCTTCTCCATTCCGGAGTTAATCTCTAGATGCGATACAGAAACTCGCCTCCGCGTCGGCTCACCTCAAGCATTACCTGCGAGGGCTCTAGGAATCTGGTCGTCCTCCACCCTAATTACTGATGAACTCCAACTGACCGGCCTATAAGGAGAAAAGAATCGGCCGGATTATTCATGAACCAGGCACATCCGAAAAAAATATACACTGGCCTTCAAGGCACAATAAATGCCGAAAAATTCGATATCTAACTCAATAAAATGATCGCGTAGGCATGGAAGCTAGAGTAGGTACTGACTTACCATCCCGAGGGCTTGAGTTTGAATCACAGTAGTGGCAGAGATATCTCATTGTTATACTGGTCTCTTCTTTAGTGCTATGTGGAGAACATTTCAAGTCGGCACTCCCGTCCATTGGATGGGGTGTTAAACCGTGGACCCTCTGGCGTTTTTCATTAAAAGTAGGATAGTGCCGATGCCGGGTTTTTCTCCACCCTTCCTCTGTTTCCCGTACAATTCCCATCTTCTCTCGAATTCTCAGCAATCTTATTCACAGCTGTCAAAGCGGATGTGTACTACTTCAAGCAATAACACTGAACGAGTATTCTTCATTGGTAGATGTAATATTTCCTTTTTCAGTAATTACTCAACGCAAGGTCTTCATTCTAATTTCTTTTTGCAGAATTATGGTTGTTAATAGACATAGGTAAGATGATTTTTTTCTTAAATTAAAACTTGTTCTTTGAGGAAGTTGTTATTTTCCGCTCAATACGTACTGTATTCCGCTCATATCGTTGTGTTTTATGCGTGGTTGTTATTATCAGGGAAGGCGACGGACAATTGAATCTGTCATTTGCACCTTCAGGATTGGGAACGGAGGAAGGGTGAATATAAACCCGACGCAGGCATAGCCCGCTCTTTACGAAAGATGCCATGGCTTCACGGTTTAACGTCCTATCCGATGGACGGAGTACTGGACCTAAATAAATTTAAAGTAATCTCCACTTTACAATAAGCTTCAAAAAGTTTTTATGATTCACTGAGCGATTTGTCAGCAGCCATCCTGCTTTGTTAAAGTCGTTTTAGCGGAGTACTACATAGTTTAATATCTCTGATAAATATCCCGTAGGCAATGGATAGAGTCTCCAATGCTAGCCCCTCAATGGCGTAGGATTACAACGCGAACTATTTGTTCGGTTTCCATTTTCATGAATTCTTGAAAGTAAATAAATGAGCCGACAGAAGATTTAATACAATATTTCTATAAACTGTAGCAAAAAGATTAAATATACGGATTACAGGAGAGAAAAAATTATAATAATATCGTAATATAAAGTTAGTCCCTAAATTGAGGGGAAAGGTGAACTCAGGAGAACCGCAGGACAACCGTGGCGTACCTTCGATCAGAATATCTTAGTCATGTATATCGCAAAAACTGCTTAAATCAGGAATCTTAAAAAGTGTCAGTTACGGCATAGAGATGAAGTCGGCTATACGAACGAGTTTTAAAATAGTTTTCGGAGTAAGCGATCCCCTCTCCGGAAGGAATTATCGTCTTGTGCGGCAGGGAACTGCACTGACGACTTTACTAATCACTTTTAAGTTTTTATAAAGGAGGAACGTGAAGAGTAAACTCTATAACGTATTTTTTTGTTAGAACATTATCTCCAGCCTATCACAAGTGTTTTAGACAAATGTGAAAAAGAGAAGTTCGAAGGAAGCTCTCTCAAATTCTCGTGTATTCTGTCTCCACATATTGTTAATTTTTTATTTTTTCGTAAACATTTTGCATTCAACAGTAAGGATGAGCATTGCTTGCCGTTTTTGAAGTAAGTATTGGAACAGAATTGAATATACAACTCCACTTTGGAACCTGCCACCTGACCCAGACCAAGCGTTCCATCCTCTACTCTCTCTCCATTCGTGGTCACCGAATCTGCAGCACTAAAGAGAAAATAGATCTTATCAATCTCCGCACCTCTCTCTCCAAAAGAGACTCTCCGGATGCGCTCCTCAAAAAACGCATTCTGCCATCAGTCAAATTCTCACCCCGAAAACTAGACAAATCCGGAGCACTGTGAACCTATACAATGCATTTTCTCGGGAATTCCAAAACTGAAAAGTACCCATAAAGAGCTCTCCCCAACCCTCATCTCCAATACAACAGCGGATTTCCTCCAAAAAGGCCTTTCCCTTCGCTATCGACGGCAAACCAACCTCAGAAACGTAATAAACCACAACCCTTCCCTCACTACCAGTCTTCACGCTCATACCCGACCACCACCTGAGAAATGCGTAAGGCCAAAATGTAAAATATAGAAAAGAAAAAGATTTATTGTCCTAGGAGCATTTACTCCTATGGGACAAGATTTTACATACTAACATTTCTTAGTTCAGTTAAAACATGTGATTTCCTCCTCCCGAATACCAATTTCTGCTGCCCCAACACTAAAATCGGCTACCCCATAGAAGCTACCGGCACCTGCACGTCCAAAAACGTAGTAAACCTCTTGCAATGTAAACACTGCCCCGCATTTTACATAGGATATTACAGGAGAGAGAAAATTATAATAGGATCTATTATAATTTTCTCTCTCCCCTATCCATCCGCATAAATAACTACAGAGCATCATGCAAATCAAACTCGGGCCTCTCAAATTTTCCCATTCCAACTCGCGCACAAACACATTGCAACAAGATCAACGAATGCTTCACAGTCTCCATAATCCATAGATTGCTACCCACAGCACCAAGCATCGAAGTCTGTAGCATAAAAATGGCAACCATATGTATCCTGAGAGCCTTCAGTCCCCCTACCCCCGGCCTTAACATTATTCAGAAATCATCGTCATCATCATCACTCCCCTTCCTCCTCTCCCTCACCCCATCCCCCTCTCTCCTTATACGCTTTCTCTCCTCAGTCCTCCAGCACCCGTACCGGAAATCGTGGTGGGCGATGAGATAGTGGAGACAGAAGAGTCCGATCACCCTAGCATCTCCAGACCTCTCTCCCACCTCTTTCCATCCACCCCCTTGCAAACGCACCTCCAAGGGGCGCTTGATAGGCAGTCTCATCTCAGCGGCCTAAAAAAACGGGCTGGAAAATCGAAAATTAGCCAATGTTACGTCTCCCTTTTTGTGTTCCTCTACTCTTTCGTACTCTTGTCTCGCGTCCTGGCCAATTCCTCGCCAAGCAGTCTTGCCACTGCATTTTACTTTTGTCCCAATCCGTCGGTAACCTTACGACAGGTGGGGAGGTTGTCGGTGGACACGACAGCGAAACTTGTGAATGTAGATAACGATCCTCCCCTGCCAAGCGGCAGCAGGCCCCATTCGACATCGGTCGTCGCCATTTCTCCTTCCAAACCATTTTCTTTCTTGCAACCACCCTCTCCCCTTCCAAATTCCCCCTCCTCCTCTATACGCCTTTGTGATCCCCCTCGCCCTGTGCTGTGGCTCCTGCCCTTTGCACCCCTTCAGCCCCGCTCTCTCTCTCCAATCCCCCCTCCAACTTCCCCTCCTGCAAGTTAGCGCTTTATGAATGCGACGCATGTTAACACCAGTCTCAATCGTTCTGTCCGAGCCGTAGAGACGTACTGCTCAGTAGCTGTGCGTGTGGGAGTCACTCTTCCAACTCCAACGAGAGAGTGAATTCGCTCAAATTTCGGTCGTTGAAGGATCCTCGAAGACGTTGAACCAGGTTTTCCTCCAAATTAGTAGATACGTAATCTCGATAATTTTCCTTGTTGCCATGATTTCTCTATTTTAACTTGGATATCTTTGAAACGTTGATTTGTGTTCAGGTGTTATGTTTCATGTGGCTTTTTCTTCGTTGAATTCATAACGGCTTATGGTTTAACTTTTCCTCTCTTCGGGAGATGGTCGTTTTGTTACTATCCTTTCAACCTTGGACCAATTAGGAATAATTGAAGCCGATATGGGACACATTCTTCCAACGCGATAACTCATATTTCGTACATTGTGTGTATCTTGGCAGCCCAATTCGATTACCACCAACTAATTGTATGATCAGGTGTATAATAATTTCTTCTTGATCCTTATGCATTACAGGTGAATACAGAGCCTCAATTCTAAGTCAAATGCTGAACGCGTGTGAGATGAGAATTCAATCAGGTAAGTCCAATGCTCGTACAGAATCACTCTGGAGATTCCATGTGGTATGATGATGTAGCTATTTGTTTTTTTTTACTTTCGCAGTTATTCTCCATCCACAGTTTTCTTCTCATAAGAAAAATAAGTTCCTTTCTTCTCTCTTACCGGGATGATCGTTTTGTAATACCCCTTTAAACCTGTAAGCTATTTTCAATTGGGAGACCTTTCATCTGGGATAGTCATAACCTCCGTTATTCGTACTTGTAATGTATCTTATTATTTACATTCGTAGTGTAATAGCACTATCAAATTTTCCTAGTAATTCAGATTAAAATTTTATTCTTTCTTTCTTCATTACAGGCGAAAGACGAGCCGCTATTCATCGTCATTGCCGACTGACCGTGTTCTAAAAGCTCTCTTCTAATTGGTGCGTGGGTCAAGTCTTAGGGCCGCTTTACACGATACAATTTTTTGTACAATTTCTTTTACAAACGCTTGTATAAACTGAACGAAATTGTATTTTTGTCTAAATGGAATTAGAACAGGTTCTATTTCCCGTTCAGTCATTCAGACAATCGCACAAGCGTTCGTACAATTTGCCGCTTTACACGGTACAATTTCCTCATGCAAGAGTTCGTACAAGAAATTGTACAAAAAATTGTATCGTGTAAAGCGGCCTTGAGTCTACACGCGATGGAGGCCGTGATGGCACGCAAGCCCTCGTGGTAGTGAGTAACCTATGTGCGATTGTAAAAAATATTCTACATCGTTGAATTATGCCGTAAACATTAAAATTGTGAATTGAAAATAATATTGCTTTCGTCTCCACTGAATGTGGGGGGCTTTGTTCACGGTTCTTACTGCTAAGGTTTGTTGGATATAAGTCATTAAATTTTTTTTGCCAAGGCTGAAATTTTCTTTGCTTTTTGATCAATTAGGTGAATACCGATCAGCTGTTGATCCTGTTTGATGGAAGTTAGCTGCCGAGGCCGTTTAGGAACGAGAACATTGGCACCAGAAGACTTTCGCGAGGAATTGGAGGCTGCTTTCGTCGTCGTGTCCGTGAGTTCCTTTAGTCTATTTGCGTGCCTATTTGAAACTATTTTACAGCATGGAAAATATATTTGACGCTAGGAATACCTACAGTACCTTTAGAGTTGCCTCATCCATTATGAAAGTGAACTTAGGAATGTGCATGTTCGGTTGTGGTATGGATCGCGATACGCACGAAAGGTTTTACTGACGTGATCTTGGATATCAAGTTTTCCACGAAGGAATATGGTCCCTCCAGTTATTCTCTCGTTAGGATAGTGGGAGAAAGGTAATTAAATTTTTGATTAATCGCGACGATGTTTGGAATGGAACTGAAAGGTGGAAATCGCATTGCTTCGTGTGCGATTATCATCCAGTTTACTTCATCATTCTTTCACTGTTCTCGTAATGCCATTTCATCCACTGTAGGTTATTCTCGTGATGATGAATTCACTCTACAGTTATCTGAACGTGTGCGTACTTAATGGGAAATTCCAGAGCGTCGATGGACTAGTATCATTTCCGGGACGTTTATTCATAATGGTATTGAGTGTTCTGTATATTGCGTGAGACTTGCCACGGTATATTACAATAATTGCTCATTGCGTTCAAATAACTCTGGACCAAACTAGACAATTTAAAGTGACAAAACATTTTCTGTGGTCAGGAAAAGGTATTTCATTTCTTTAGAATCGTTTGAGTAGATACGCTAAGTGCTTCTTATAGTTATTCTTTAAATGTATTTTTTTTCATAAAGACAAAGTGCCTTCCTACTCTTACCTGGATGGCCGTTTTGTAATACCCCTTTGTCTGTAAGCAAGTTTCAATTCGGAGACGTTAAATCGCGATAATCGTAACTTTCGGCATTAGTTCTAATAATGTATTTTATAAATGTATTTCCAGTGGAGATAGGATAGAAATAGGAGAATCGTATTTTAACAAACTGCCGATGAAAATTTTCCTTATCTTTCCTTCTTCACCACAGACGAATGCCATGCAGCTGTTCTTCGTCATTGCTTGCTGACAAGAGGTGTTAGATACCAGCGGTCAAGTCAGTCAACACGCGAGAGCACTCACGTCGTAGAGGTAGTGAGTAACTTAATGTGGTAGTGAGTAACTTTAATCTAATTACCTTATATCGTTTAATTATGCCGTGAGCTTAAAATTTTTAATTGAAAATAATTTTTCATTTGTTTCCGTAGAAATATTTGTGTGACCGTATTCATATGTCTTATTTTTATTTTCCATTACCACCTAAAACAGCACTTGTAGCCTTTTACATCGGGGTATTTTAACAATTTAACAACAGACGAGCGCACACATCCATGTCCTGAGAAGAGAAAAATCCACTCAGGCGGGACTCGAACCCGAGACCCTAAGGTGCTAATGCTGTAGGATGGGAAAATGTTGTTGGGCTAAGGCTAATATTTTTCTTTTTGCTCACTCTGGTGAACGCCGATCTGCTGTTTATCCTGTTCGATTGAAGTTAGCTGTGGAACTTGTTTCGTCGCTGGAACTTCGGCAACAATAGACCGTTGCGTGAGGGAGGGCGATAGTAGGGGACTTCGACCGTCGCCTTGTTCGCGAGTACCTACCTTTTCTCTATTCGCGAATGTGAAACCATTTTACAGCATGACTGGCATATCAGACGGAAGGAATATTGAGTGTCACTTTGTGAGTTTGGTGTCACATTCATTATAAATGTGAACTTTGGTTTGTGCGTATCCAACTGTTGTAGTAGTGTAAATAGAGAAAATCAGGAATCGTCTTATTCGAACTTTAGCTGTTCCTCCGTATCCAATTGTTTTCCATTAAAGAATATGGCTCAAGTTCTTCTCCCGTCAGGGTAGGTGTAGCTGGTGATTCATATTTTCCTCTAGATGAAACAATTGTGACGATCTTCGGAATTTACCGGGAAAGTGGAATTTTTTAACCCTTCACGTACGATCCTCGTCAACTTTATCTGGTCTTTCTTAGACTGCTATCGTGATTTCATTTCATAATGAGTTGGGGTTTTTCTATGGGGATGAATTTTCTCCCCAGATATCTGATTGCAATTCTAAATGGGCAAACCCAGGATGTCTGTGCTGATATTATTTCGGGGAAGTAGGAATTTTCAAGGTAGGTAGTAGAATATGTGTATAGCAGTGAGCACGGAGTTCCAATAGTGAAATATCTCATTGACAGCGGGTCGTAGTTTCTGCGTCGAGGCTAGGTAGTTTTGGTGTAGTGAAACAGGGCGCTACCGCGCAAATCAGAACTAAGATGCTACGGATCTGTGAATAACTAGAGCAATACTAGCTCTGACAGTATTAAATGTAGTTGAAAAAAAACCAGGGACTCCCCTCTTGAGAATGAAGAGATCAAGGAACAATCTTGGATTCTAACAACTTGCAGGGGTTGCGTAACGGTTATTCTTGAAAGGTAGCCATTAAGTAGATGTAATTACAAAGATTCGGGTTTTTATACTGGTTAGAGTACCGGTCTCTCACCGAAAGGATCTGGGTTCGAATCCCGGAACTGAAAAGATATTTTTCATTGGTAAACCGTCCTCTACTTGAGTATTTTGTGGAGAGCAGCTCGAGCAGCTCTGTCCGTCGGATGGGACGTAATGTCGTGGTCCCCTTGGCGCCTTTCGTTAAGAATAGGCTAATGCCGACGCCGCACAGTGGTCGGAAATCGAAAATACCTGGCCAAAATTCAAAAAGTGATTTTTTTCAAGCCAGGAAGCTGAAACTTTGCATTAATATTCTCAAAAGACCTGTGCATGCGATGACGCAAAGCATTTTTCGTAGTACACAGCACTTAACAATAAGCATGAGGTCAAAGTTGCACAAATTTCGCAAAAATTGTCTACACTCAATTTTCTCACGAAATCTTCAAAATCAAGCCCATACTAAAGCATTATGTGTAAACAATTGGAATAAAAAGTCATTTCATTAGATGAAACAGTTTTTTGTCTTGGTTCTCATGTAGTCTGCTTACATTTTTGTAATTATTTACCAAAGATATTAAACAAAATGGCAGACCCTCATTTTTGGTCATTTTTTTAATATATGTAGAGAAAAAGTAAATTGCATCGCCGAGCATCACGGAGTAACTTATATGGGGAAACTCTACAAAGCTTCCACAGTGCGAATCCGATGAGTGATGCTGCGACCGTTTGCGACGCCGAATTTCACATCAGTTTTTCGGTCGCGCGGTCGAGTCTGGTTGAACCCGCCTGCAGCGGGGAGTAACGTGGCGCGGCAAGTGTGTGGACTGGATTGTAGTCGCATCCACTCCGCTTTGGAGATTGTCGAGATACAAACATTGACAAGATCCTCCATGCATTATATTTGGCAGAAATCGCGGAAAAAATTACGCATTTTATCACGTGGGGTAAAGGTCTAGGAGGCACTGAAAGACCTCTTTCTTCGGGTGCACCGCGGGAGTTTCTCTTCTTACCAACTTGACATCGCCTACCGACAAATACGTACACTTTTAACGGAGACAGCATGCATACCACACAGGATTATTGTCCATTCGAGGCCACCCACCCACAGCTGGTGTCACACGGCTGCAATTCCCCCGCCCCCTGCACTGCGGTTGGGCTTTCGGCGAAGGGCGAAGGGAAAAATCTTATATGACGATGCAGTGTAGATATGCCAAAATTGTAAGTGTCCTTATTAATTGATCTTTGGGCCAATTCATTACGTTTATTCATACTTGAAATTTTTGCCCCACAAATATAGCATTTCATGCTACCACTCTCCGTCAATGCGTTGCATACCTAATTTGGAAGTTTTCGTTTAGTTAACACATTAAAATAAAATTATGACTTTTTTTTGACAATTTTGACGTTCAGTTTCATTTTAGCAGTGGTTCAAAGCAGTAGATTTTGAAACTTCAGCTCGGATTTCACTCGTGTTGGTTTCAATATAGGATCTCCCGAAATTCCCTCTACAACTCCTAATGGTAAGGATACGTTGCTAACCACTTCAAGATTCCTCACTTTTTCAAGGTATGTGTACTCTATTAGTAGAAGCTAATGTCTGCTTCGTTTTTTTATCTGCAATGGCTTCTGATAGCAAATCGTCAGTATTATTGCAGAATACTTAATACCATGCCAATTCCCTTTTACATATATTCTTTTCTTTTGGGATGTGCATAAAGTTGTACTTGCTTATTTCCTCTTTATGCTTATGGTTTCGGTTCTCTTTTAAGGTTTGTTGGTGTTAGTGAATAATAAATATTGTTCGATTTGTAATCACACGTTTGCAAATGTATAAAATATTAATGGGAGTGAAAAATGCGTCATTTCGCATGAAAAGAAAACATTTGTTATATTGTATCGCCGAAAGGTTGCATTTAGAAGTGAATAATTACGTTTTAAGGGATTTAAGTGACGTTCAGGTGTTCTTTCTTAATGAATTTTTGCAACGATGGGAACGAAGCTCACGGAATAACGAGAGATTTTTGATGCGTTATGGCGAATGGCTAAAGATAAATGCGGTTTTTCCCGAACATTTACTGCAAAATTTGCCAGGTTCTTCAACGTCGTCCAGTAAGTATATCTGAACGATTAAAGATTATTAAGAAATGACGCTGTGCCTTTAATAATTGAAAAAATAAATTAAATTTGTTCTTGCATTTCAACCCTTATTAGGCACGTCTGGGCGTCCGGAGAAATGTTTTCGCACTTTAAGAGAAAGATCAAAGAGAAGGAAAACAGAATGTCTGAGATCGTCTCATTCTGCGGCAGCTCTTTCATTCGCGGCCTCTATTGAGAGAAGAGGGAGATGAAGCAGCCTCCAAGCTCATCAAAGAAATTACCACGACCACACCAACTAGGTCTAGAAGAGTACTGTCGAAGTGGAAGAAAACTGACCTGATGCCAACAACTATGTCAGAGGAAGAGGCTCTATCTCTAATTATTTCCATGCAACTCACGAAGAGCCAGTATATAGGTCTTCGAAAAGTAGCAGAAAGTCATGACCATAAATTATATCCCAGTTACGAAAGAATACTGATGGCTAAAAGTGCTACTTATCCAAGTGAAGTTATTATTTTAGAGGACTCGTTTGAAGTTAAACTTCAAAGTCTACTACATCATACAGAATTGCGTATCTTGGAATGCATTTCCAGAGATTCAACAACCGCGCATAATATAAATTGTACATTAATTTGTAAATATGGTTTTGACGGAAGCTCAGGTCATTCTAGGTATAAGCAAAGATGGCATCAAGAATCGATGTCGGATGAATTCTTGTTGATCAGCTCCCTAGTGCCACTGCGTTTAGTGAACGACGAGACAGGTAACGATGACAAAGAATAATAGATGTTTTCCGCAATCTCTTGTAAAAACATTTAATTATTACTCATAATATTTTATGATGTTTAAAGACATTTCCTTATACTTTAGGTGCAATTATTTGGATGAACCCTAGAACATCGTCAACAAGATTCTGCCGCCCCATTCGCCTTCAATGGATCAAAGAGACGAAAGAAGTGGCGAAGGCAGAGGAGATGTATATAAAGAGGCAATGTGATACTTTAAATACATTCAAATGGAAAAACTACTCCATTAATTTTTCTCTGCTTCTCACCACGATGAACGGAAAGGTACAACGTTTAAAATTGTCAAAAAAAAAGTCATAATTTTATTTTAATGTGTTAACTAAACGAAAACTTCCAAATTAGGTATGCAACGCATTGACGGAGAGTGGTAGCATGAAATGCTATATTTGTGGGGCAAAAATTTCAAGTATGAATAAACGTAATGAATTGGCCCAAAGATCAATTAATAAGGACACTTACAATTTTGGCATATCTACACTGCATCGTCATATAAGATTTTTCCCTTCGCCCTTCGCCGAAAGCCCAACCGCAGTGCAGGGGGCGGGGGAATTGCAGCCGTGTGACACCAGCTGTGGGTGGGTGGCCTCGAATGGACAATAATCCTGTGTGGTATGCATGCTGTCTCCGTTAAAAGTGTACGTATTTGTCGGTAGGCGATGTCAAGTTGGTAAGAAGAGAAACTCCCGCGGTGCACCCGAAGAAAGAGGTCTTTCAGTGCCTCCTAGACCTTTACCCCACGTGATAAAATGCGTAATTTTTTCCGCGATTTCTGCCAAATATAATGCATGGAGGATCTTGTCAATGTTTGTATCTCGACAATCTCCAAAGCGGAGTGGATGCGACTACAATCCAGTCCACACACTTGCCGCGCCACGTTACTCCCCGCTGCAGGCGGGTTCAACCAGACTCGACCGCGCGACCGAAAAACTGATGTGAAATTCGGCGTCGCAAACGGTCGCAGCATCACTCATCGGATTCGCACTGTGGAAGCTTTGTAGAGTTTCCCCATATAAGTTACTCCGTGATGCTCGGCGATGCAATTTACTTTTTCTCTACATATATTAAAAAAATGACCAAAAATGAGGGTCTGCCATTTTGTTTAATATCTTTGGTAAATAATTACAAAAATGTAAGCAGACTACATGAGAACCAAGACAAAAAACTGTTTCATCTAATGAAATGACTTTTTATTCCAATTGTTTACACATAATGCTTTAGTATGGGCTTGATTTTGAAGATTTCGTGAGAAAATTGAGTGTAGACAATTTTTGCGAAATTTGTGCAACTTTGACCTCATGCTTATTGTTAAGTGCTGTGTACTACGAAAAATGCTTTGCGTCATCGCATGCACAGGTCTTTTGAGAATATTAATGCAAAGTTTCAGCTTCCTGGCTTGAAAAAATCACTTTTTGAATTTTGGCCAGGTATTTTCGATTTCCGACCACTGTGCGCCGCGGCGGCGGGTCGTCACGTCTCACATCACACGTGCTCCTGCTCCTCCCTTCCTTTCTCATCCTTGCATCTTTCCTCCCGATCTTAAGTGCCTATTAGTGCGGATACCGAATTAAAACACAGGTGAAATTACAACGGGAGCTAAAAATGAATAATACAATTTACACGTGAAATGCGAAATCAAATTTATTTGTTGCCATGATAGAGAAATACGCATGCAAACAAACTTTTAACGTAGAAAAAATTTGCAAAATCACAATGGTCATCATGTTTGAAGAATTTCAACTTCTTAGATCTGAAAAGGGAAAAAAATGTAGATAAGAGAATAAAATTAGCTACTTTACCGTGTGCGTGTGTACGATATTAGAATATATTAACTGTCAAGAGCTGATATATTTCCATAATATTTCAATGATAGGGCATTCCATAGAAAAAGATTATTTTTTCATCGGCTTAAGTCTTCTTTTTATTTCCTTAACTTCCTCTTTTCCCCAACTATTTTTCTTTTATTATTTTCTTCGTTTGTGCCATAAAATAGGTCTGTATAGGACTCAACAGCAGTTTTTTTCCTGGCATATCTGCCGCGCTCTTTTTACAGTGGTACTCACCTAGGAGCAGACGGTCTTTTTGGCTGGCCGATTCTCCCCCGATCTTCGCAGGTGCTCTGCCCTTATTCACGTAACATGTTTAATTAATGTTTTGCAGCAGGTTTACCTGTTTCATCTTGTAATCTTTTTCGTCTAAAGGCCTCGTTGTTCTAGAAATCCTATTACTTCCGTTTTTTAATGGTTTTATTTTTATTGCGACCGAGTGTCGTTTGCAATTTTAACAGCTATAATGGCACATTATGGTACGGAAGGTCAATCTTGAACGACTTTTTCCTGTTTATTACCAATTATAATTTACGAAATAGTTATTTTTTCCTCTCAATTATCTTGGTAATATCTTGGTATGAGGTAGTTTAGTTTTTACGAGTTAAGATAGGTCTGAATGGAAATTTAATTCTTCCGACGACTGCATTTCATGCAATATCTCGGGCTCAATTTTCAATAGTTGGGAGACCTTTCATCTCTATAATCACAACTTAACTTTTTAGCACTTTGCCATATGTATTCGCAGTGTAATAGGGGTACCATATTTTCGAGGAAGTTACAGATGCAAAATTTCCTTCTTTCCATCTTCATCGCAGGCAAATGTCCAGCAGCTGTTCTTAGTCATTGCTGAGATGCGAGACTCTCGCTTCAGGGCGCAGGTCAAATCAGTCAACACACGATAGAGGACGTTATGGTTATAGAGAGACCGGTACTCTAACCAGTATAAAAACCCGATAATAAAAATAATAATAGCACACTTTGGTGGCCGTCAATAACTAATGTGCAATGGTATAATTTTCTATATTCTTAATGATCGAGTGAACTTAGTATTGAGAGTTAAAAATGATTTCGCATTTGTCTCCGTCGAATATTTGTGTGGCAGTACATGCGGATCTTAACGCTAAGAATGGGCAAATGTCATCAAAATGTTGTTGGTGTAAGGCTTAAAATTTCTTTCCTTCCTGATCTTCCATATAAATGCTGATCAGCTGTTTATCCTGTGGTTTTAGCATGACATCATTACTTGAAAGGCCACCCCACTGGGATCAGACGCTTTCTCACATCCGGCTCCTTAAGGGACCCAATACCTATGTAGACAACCTTTCGTCAGGCTCCTACCCTCCGACCTATCTGTCATGGATGACACTACCAGGAGCAAAATTGCATTCATTGCACCCACCAGTTATTTTTTACAATTTATATTATAAACAGATTTAACGAACTTATTACCTTTCTATCAGACCCTTAAAATTAATGAACTGCCCCTGTCTTTTAGTGCTTTTTCGCTCTTTCACGTTGACAATTTTTTTTTGATGGCTCGGATTTTTCATCAAACTATCAAGGAGCATGTAAATAAATTCCTCAGTGCCATTTACCAGGAAGAATCGCCTAAGAAAGTAGTGGTTGTGTTAGTTGGGAGACGAAGGTTCTGATGGACTTGGGTATCGCTTTTTTCCCCTTCGTTTCAGACTGCAAGGTTTCCCCGAAACCTACGGCAGAGGAATAAGGACATTAGGACTAAGGTCACCAAGTGTTGACATTAACTAAAATCATGTGATACATGATGTATCATGTAATGCCTGAGTTAGTTTTTTAATTCAAGTTAATGGGTTGGCAAGAGCAGAAACCGGTTATATCGCCTCTTACCCAAATCTTTCTATTGGGTGGATCCCTTCATGTGAAAAATGGTAGATGGTCAACTCGACCGTTTTTAGGTCTTATAACGTTAGATCCTATAGAGAGATAATAAGTGGATTTCTGTACGGCGGATGACTGCAATTAAAGGCAAACTAAATGTGCTTGTAGCCGATAAGCCATGAAAGGGCATTTTTCCATTGTCACTTATCATAGCCGATACGCTCAATGAAAAATCAGTGCAAATATATTGACTATCATTTTAAAACGTTCTTTCTGGTCAATTTGTAATGATTTCAAAAAATACTGAACATAAAAATCAACTGTTAGCGAAAATATTATGTGCAATGAAGGTTTTATAAAAACCGCGAAGTAACCAAAAGACCTGTAGAAAATCCAGTTATACCAGATTTTTCTTGTAAAATTATGTTAATTCGTGTATAATTCCTATTTTGAGTAAATTTTAGTATTCATTAACATTGGAATGAAAAAATGGGGTCGTTTACCATATTTTTTTATTGCCGAACATGATAGTTTGTTTAAAAAAAAGACCCGTATTTTTCCGTTTTTTGATCCGTCAATTATTTCTCGAGTTATAAGCGTCGAAAAACTAATGTTTTTAACCCTTTCGGACAAGTGGGTGTGGTGCAACCTCTGACGCATAACGACTTCGTCCAATCACAACTGAGCCCGCGAAGCTACTTCGCCTTATCGCAAAGGGGGGGACACAGCTGACTCTGCCAATCGGAGCAGTTACGACAGCATCTGTGCGAGCAGACCTTCCGAGAATCCCCCTCCACTCCCTCCCCTTCCCATACGAGCAGTCAAGGACGGGAGGAAAATGACGTCAATGTTATCACAGCAGCATTTTCGGTGGGCGTCACCTTTTGCTTATTTCAATTTTTGATTTATGAATGAATGGCTGTGGTTAGAAGATAAATTTTTTCACTAAATTTCTTTTTTCGTTTCCATCTAACAATTTCGTGTACAAAATTGCGATTTCGGTTCCGAGTAAACTCAGTTTTTTTTCATTGCTCGTTTTTTTCAAGTTTCCAAGAAGTGCGTGCGTATTTCATTATGTAAATAACTCCCGAAGTTTGACCTCAATTGATCACCAAAAATATTACTTAACAACGAGCCCAGAAATGAATAGGTATCGGCAGGAGCGACATGGGTCCTCAGGGGCCCGGGACGCTGCAGGTCCAGAGGGGCCCGTCGGTGAGGCCCAGGTGCCGGGGCCCGGAGCCTGTCAGATGAATGTGAAGAAGAAAATAGCAGGACTCGTGCTGATCCATTGTATTCTAATGATAGGTACCTACTTGGAGTGTTCCGTAGGGTTCGTATGCATCTTGAATTTAGTCTATATATTCCACCTGAATGCATGGCACATTTTACTAAATCAGTGTGATGAGATGATCGGCATGTTTTATAATTCATGCAATATTTTAATATTTTACATTTACTTGTTTTCATAGTAACAAATTGAATCTGATAACTATTAACTTTCATATTAAATAATTTTTTAGTTTTAATCCTATTATTTAAAGACTTAAAGTGTTAAAACCTTGCAGTCGTAAGGTAATTTCACATTCAAATGTGCAATCCAGAATGTTTTTACAAGTCACTGTGAATTGTCTGAAATTTTGCGTGAAGCGTCATGGTGGCAAGGCATATCACAATGATGAAAATTATAGAGAAATGTGTCAGGCCTCTGCCGAGTAATTTCCTAACAAAATATGTTATTTAAAACTTTGTTTATTTTTTCCGTGTGTATTATTGATCATTGAATTGCATGAGTGCAATTCTCTAATAATTCTCTATTTCGATTTCATGTCTATAGGTGAGGGCCATTCTCTGCCATACCTGACGAAGTCTGACAGTAGAGGGGCTGATGAGAGTTCAGCAGCAACTATCCACCCGTTCGGAACTTCCTGCATCAGTTATCTATAAGAGGACTATTTTAAATATTTCTGATAATATTATTTGAAATATTTTATACTTAGTAGTAGGGTGGGGAGTAAGGGTGGATACTTTCAGTACCCAAGTTTCTTTCCTTACATTCTTAAATTCATTTCGAAGAAATGGTATAAGAAAGTAGTGTTTCTTTGGGTATTGAGACAATATTATAGAGTGAAGAAATGAGTGACATAGCCCCCCCCTTCTGAGAAGATTTCCACCCCAGGGCAAGGGAGAGCCTCCCCTCCGGGAAACTCCCTCCGCCCACGAGGGACCTGCCATCAGGTACCTCTGTAATGGAGCCGTCATCTCCACGACAGACTCCCCCTCCCTTTAATTCCCCTCTCTCAAGCTAACCCACATAGCGGAGAACCGCATACACCTATTCTGCCGAGTGAGCCACGCCACCTCAAAGAGGATCGGCTTCATGGATGCAAAGCCTTGTGGCGTCAATTACGACCAATTGCTAGGGTAGGTCATAGTGGTGGCCACACTGGGCCAGTAAAGGACAGTGTACAAGCAGTGAACCAATCATGCTGTCAGCGACTAATCATGGGTGTTTTCAAGTATGTTTCTACACAAATAGGCACTTCAGACATGAGAGGAAAGTATAAAGATAGGAATGGAAGAGATGGGGTCATCTAATTAAATCAGCATAAATTCTGGATGTGAACTATTCCTTAAAAAAGCTGCTTTTGAGTGCATTTGACAGAGGAGAATTTTTGGCATTTATGGCAATTATCAGTATGGGAAAAATAATATAACACAATAACAGTGAAAGGGATGGTGGCGTATTGAAAGAAAGAATGAAAGAGGGTATGGTTCCATTTTTGCTGCAAGTGTTTAATCAAACATTGTTTCGTTTAGTAGGGGAAACTGCACCATAATGTACACCATACTAGTGTCTTCCAGCTTCATCTTAATTATAATGCCCAAAATAAGCTTCCAATTTCCTTCACATAATGCTGAGAACTGTTTTAACAAAGTTAAATCTTAAATCATCCTCTAAGTATGTACAATTAAACAATTGGGAAGAATACTTAAAACATTAGGAGGGGATTTTTTCAACCATTGTGAAGGCTACTTTTTGTAAGGACATGCTTGAATATGCTAATATGGCAAGATTGAACATTTCCATGCTATCTACGTACTAACAAATTGATAGAACTCATTTTCTCATGACCAAGCAATATTAGCATTCGGTATTCTCTCAATTCAGTGACTTCCCGACTCATGAAATGATACTCTTCATGTTAACAAACATTTTCTGGGTATTAATACATAGGTACTGTGATATTAACGATATGGTGTTATAAATGGCTACATTGTATGATGGGTACTATAATATGTGCATCTAGTGGTCCAGACATCCAAAAACCACACTTTCTTCTGCTGACTTTCGTCCCTGGCATATCTATCAATTAAAGAAGTCTCCTCAAAGAAATTCCACTTTTGAATTTCCAAAATAACTTTTTTAGACCTATATCATATATTACATGTTCATATGGGAATTTTTCCATTGAATTATTCATTTGGAAAAAATATTCATATTATTTCCTAAAGCTTAAATATTATAGTCTCTCTAATATATTTGAATACACTGAGGGTTGCCTATATTTACCACATATGTCAATAATGGTGCTTCTTTGTAGATAAAAATCATCTTTTTGATCAACTAAGTCTCTTATTTCCTATACTTCATCTTTTCCCCTACTATTTTCTTTATGATGCTAGTGTGACTGCATTTCCATTCACTTTCCCTCCTCTGCATATACACATCAGAAACTGCATATATTATCAATTCTTGTCATTGATGTTCCTTTGCGAAATACTGTTTTTGTGTTGTATAATACCTCCTTATCAGAATCTTAAGCAGTTTTTTCTTGACGTATCTGCTGCGTTCCTTTAAAAGCAATACTCATGAGACCAGATGGCACTTTTGGCTGGGCAATTCTCCTCAGATCTTTGCAGCCAACTCATTCATTTAACGTGTTATCTTTAATGTTTTGCAACAGATTTACCTGCTTCATATTGTCCTTTCTTCATCCAAAGGCTCCATTTTTCTTAAAAATATCATTGCTTTATAGTTTATTTATGGTTCTACATTTTTTTATGGTTTAATTTTTTTGTGACATAGTTTCCTTTGCCATTTTAATGGCTAGTAATGGTATGCAAGGTCAATCTCTCATGACTCTTCCCTATGTTTATTACCAATTCCAGCTTAAGACATCATAATTTTACCTCTCACTTTTCTTATCATGAGTTAGTTTTCTACCAGTGAAGCTATAAAACTGAACTAACTCATGGACATAAAATTCTTCCAAAGACAACTGCATTTCACATGATATTTCAGTCTCAATATTCAATCGAGGGAGACTTTTCATCTCAATAATCATAACTTCCCTTTATGTATATTTTTCGTTCTCATAATGTTCCATATTATGTGTATTCACGGTGTAATAGGAGTACCATATTTTCCTGGAAATTGCTGATGCAAAATTACCTTCTCTTCATTACAGCAGCTGTTAGTCATTGAGTGGCTAAGGTTTGAAATGGCCACTTTGGGGCAGAGGTCAAATTAATCAATACACGATAGAGGGTACTGTGGCATGCACGCATTGGTGGTATTCAGTAACTAATGTGCAATCATATGATTTTCTAGATCTTTGAATGATGCCGTGAATATAATATTAAGAAATGAAAATAATGTTTCATTGATCTCAGTTGAATATTAGTGTGGCAGTATTTGTAGAACTTAAGGCAAAGATTTTTGAGGTGGGTCTTCGTTGACTTTTTACCCAGGGTTTCTCGGTAACAACATTCCTCTTTGTATAACTCGAGACTGATTCTTTATCGCCTAAGAAAGCTGTGTTAGTAGTGAGTATATTGACTAAGAAAAGGGTCATAAGAAAATCAACCTTTTCCCTGCTGTGAATCACCTAGTACGATCTCACGGTAGGCTGCTGTGAACTCTTTTCGTTCTCACTGTAGCACTTTCAATTTTCCGCCGCATGTGATGAGTAGGTTTCCGGAGTGTGTGCCGCAGTGAAAGGGTTAAGAAAGTAGTGGTAGTGTTATTTAGAATACGAAGACTCTGATGGACTTAGTTATTGCTGTTCCACATTTTTTCAGGCAGGAAGGTTTCTCCAAAACCTATGGTAAAAGGAAAAAAGACCTTGGGAATAAGGTCATTAAGTATTGTTGTTAACTGAAATCATTTACATGATGTATCATGTGATGTCTGAGTTTGCTAGTTCTTTTATTGAAGTTATGAGATGGCAACAACCAAAATTGGTTTTATCGCCTCTTTCAGAAATCTATATATAGGATGGACCCTTTGTGAGGAAAATGACATAGTCACATCACTCGTTTTTAGGTCTGATACTGTGATATCCTATGGAGAGGAAATAAGTGGACGTTGTTTTTTTTATTTTCTAATTTTACTACATATTTTTATTCTATTTTTTATTATTTATTTTATTACAAATTTTACTACAATAATATGTCCTGAATTTTGCATATACATTCCACTTAAATGCGTGGTTATTTTTTTTAATTCTTTCGATATTGAAACATTTTATTGTAAAATGTTTTCAGAATGACAGTGAAAAATCTGAAAACTATTAACTTTGGTATTAACCAAAGTGGCAGTTTTAATCCTGATATTTCATGACTTCAATGTGTCAAAACCTGGCAGTTGTAAAGAAATTTCCCATTTGAATGCATGAACATGCAATCCAGAATGTTTTTACTGGTCGTTGCAAATTGTCCAAAACCTTGTGTATGCAGCAACATGGGGGAGGTCTATCACAGCGTTAAAAATCATGGATAAATGTCTCAGGCCTCTGCCCAGTAATTTCCTAATTAAACATTTAATTGAATAATTGTTTTTTACTTTATGTATTGTCCAATGTTTCATTGCTTGGGTGCAATTTTCCAATAATTCTCTCTTTTTTGGATTTTCATGTCTGTGTGTGTGTGCTGTTCTCTGCCATATCTAAGGATATTTGACAAGAGTGGCTGCTGAGAGAATTCAGGGGCAATGATCTATCCATTTGGCACCGATTATTGTTACCTACAGGAGGACAGTTTTTAAATACTTATTCTGTTTATATTATTTGAAATGTTTTAACATTAACCCTTCTAAATTTTACAGTTTTGGAAGACTTGTTCCAATACAGGCCATGCTTAGAATGATAAATAGAATTAGGTACGTAAGTATGCTGCAAATTATACTAGGGTGGAAAAGTATGAATTGTATACGACAATGCATTTGTCCATTTAACAAAGTCTGACGAATAAAGTCATAATACAGTAACTTCTCTTGTTTTTGATCTGTTGCTACATCTTCAGGGTGTGTGAACCTTGTATACAAATTTTAGCTTAGTTAGGGAAATAGAAACATACTGTAAAAAATCTGATACTAAGTGGAATTGAAACATTTTTACTGCAATGTTAAGAAAATATTTTAAGGATCATTACTATAATTTTCTTTGCTTTTTGATAATATAAACCTAGGCTCCTAATGGTAATGTTTTTCTTTCAGTGTCTTACAATTTTAGCATTTCACTTGCATCAACTTAAAGTAAACTTGAATCAGTAGAGTTTATAAGAAAGCAGATGGAACATTACTTCTTCAATGAAAAATTCAGAGGTATCCAAATGACAAGTGCACAGGAACCCATTGAAGAAAATAAAAAAAACTAAGTAATTTTTTGTGTAATTAGTATCTAATTAATAGTTGTGCATGCCCTTGATCCATTTCATTGATTGTCATGGGAAATGAACATCTTTTGGAAGATCAGAATAGATGGCTGGGAGTGATTTTTGCATCAAATTCCAGTTTGCAGTTGATCAAGAGTGATGTAGTTTATTAATTAGTAATTAGTAAACTAATTATTAATTAGAAAACTACATGTAGTTGGCGATTGTCTTGAATCCCATTTCATGGTATGACGTAGGGCAGTAAATGAGATGCGCAAGTACATACAGACTATCATTATGGATCGGCAGCACTTCGTCATATTGGTCATAGTCCAGGTTGGATAAACAATGACTATGAGTGAAGAGGAGAGCAGCTTGAAATATGTGATTAATTCCATTATTAATGGATTGATTACTGTGCGAAATGGGATGTAACTGGTAGAGAGGGATATTCAGAAAACCATTGCTTCATGCAAAATGTTTTTAAGAAAGCTGAATGTGCTTGCTTCTTTCCCAAGGAGGTTTGGTTTGGTTGCTCGGTGTAAATGTAGTGTAATACGTTGTAGTGAGGGTGATTCTTGGTCTGGTGAGATGTGGAATCTGAGAATAGTTGTAATGGCTTGAGGTGAGAACGCAGGGGGAAACCAGATGAAATGACGACTTGGATATTGAAAGGGCGGAGTGAAATGCATGAAAGCTGAAGCAATTATGTCAACCTGGATGCAAATCCAGTTCATGGGTGTGACTGATGGATGTTTTGATTTCAGGTGTTGCTGAGCATAGGTGATGGGCAGGAAGAGGCAGGATTACAGTCCTGATTTGTTGACAAAAGCATCAGATTTTGTTGGTGATGTAATGCAAGTGATTGTGAAATTGATATTGTGAATGATAAATGAATTGTAGTGATAAAAGTTGTAAGAATTGCAATGAAAATAAAAATAAATTGAACTAATGTGGTGTTAACATTGAATGCTCTTCCGTCACCATGCAAGTGTGTAATAGTGATAGGTAAAGGTGCGAATGAAGGCTGAATTAAGTTGATGTAAGTCCTACACAAATGCATCATCAATTTCTCAGCACTGAAAAAATTGTAATAATGGTGGTGATAATTTGAATAAGGTAGGAATTTGTATGGTAATACTTGGGAAGAAAATGGAAGGGTGCATGCATCCTACTGGTACAGAAGTCGGCAGTGGGTGTGTTCCCTGTAGCGTAAGGTGGATTACAGGAGGGGTGGATGAGTAGGTTAATAAATTGTCATTTTGGGGAAAAAGTATAAATGATAATGAACATTAAATGTAATGGTAAGGTGGGGTAAATGAATCGGATTATAACGGAGCAACTCCCATCTGTATGCGTCTGTAATTAAGTAAGTAAATGAGGAAACAAATTTAGTGATCAAAATGTAGAAAAAGGAGGACATGAAATAGAGGGAAGTTGAATCCGGGGGACTGGGGGTGGGCTATGAAGGTGGACACTTTCAGAACCCAAGTTTCTTTCCTTACATTCTTAAATTCATTTCGAAGAAATGGTATAAGAAAGTAGTTTCTTTGGGTATTGAGACAATATTATAGAGTGAAGAAATGAGTGACATAGCCCCCCCCCCCCTTCTGAGAAGATTTCAACCCCAGGGCAAGGGAGAGCCTCCCCTCCGGGAAACTCTCTCCGCCCATGAGGGACCTGCCATCAACCACGACAGGTGCCTCTGCAATGGAGCCGTCATCTCCACGACAGACTCCCCCTCCCTTTAATTCCCCTCTCTCAAGCTAACCCACATAGCGGAGAACCGCATACACCTACTCTGCCGAGTGAGCCACGCCACCTCAAGAGGATCGGCTTCATGGATGCAAAGCCTTGCGGCGTCAATTACGACCAGCTGCTAGGGTGGGCCATAGTGGCGGCGCCACCGGGCCAGTAAAGGACAGTGCGTAGGCAGTGAACCAATCATGCTCTGTCGGCAATCGCGGTGGAGTAGTATGGATTTCTTGATAACGATTTGCGCAAAGCCTGATCGTGAGAGCACACTTTAAAAATTCATTACTCCGGTCCCTTGAAAGAGTGAGAGTTTATACACATCTTATTCGTTAAGGAACTTATGGTTCTTTTGCGTTTACACTTTATTAACCACCAAATCATTATAAATAATCTGTATGAATAAAATAAACTGCACAGGAGTTCACTTTGTTGCAGCTGCCATCTATTGCTGAACAATGAATGTACTTTCCTACATACCTGCCCCCTCTTGGTGAAACAAGCGCCGGAATTTTCGAAGCCCTTGCAACATTCCCGAAATTCAAAACTGAGTCAATGCGTCCCTTCATACGCAACCAATATCGACAATTGAGGTACCATTTTAAAGATTAAGATCTCCTCTTCTGACCAATCTTTAATTTACAGTTGAACGATGTATTATTTGGGTGTAAATCGAAGTTAAAAGATGTTATTTCTTAGTTTCATTTCCGCGGGAGCTGTGTTGGTTGCCTGTACACAAGGATAATAGCACGGGGTGCATCGTAGTTTTAGTAATAGATAAGTTATCCACTTTTAATAATTATAATTAATGAATGATAGTATAATAAAAAATATTAATTAATAATTATGATAACATTGTATTTTCGGTGGAGTTCCTCTTAAGGAGGCCCTGAGGCACTTAGACCTATTGTTCATTGGTTACCTTCTGGAGAAATCAACCATGAAGGCCAATCGCCCTACTGAAGGCCACCAGGCCCCCTATGGGGCCCTTACCTCCCTGGGCTCCAAGAATGTTGGTTGAATTCATTGATGAAGAATTTGCAGACAAATGTAAGGAAAGCCTGTGCCTCCTAATGGATGTGAAAGACGGCCCTTAATAAAACATGGGATCTTCAGCCAAAAGCCTTTTAACACGGTTTAACGTTTGAGGATTAACTTTGTGGAACCACGAGATAGGAAAAGTAACTTCGCTATGTACATTCCTTACACATGTTTTATTGACTTCGATCATGGTTTCGACAACATACATGTCATTGACCTTGATAATGACATGTAAATTGTCGAATTGAATAATGGATATTTTTAAACTCTTCCATCTCCAACTATTTCATTTGGCTCTGCTCATTTGGTTTCTCATCTCATTTCAAGCGTCCCTCCATTTATTGAGTATATCACATATATTTTTAGCAATTTCAAGCCATTTTGTAGCATTTGCTATTATAAAAATTGTAACAAATCTCTATTAATAACATAAACTGTATAGGAGTTCACTTTCTTGCAGCGGCCAACTATTGCTAAACATTGAATTACTTTCCCACGTACTTGTCCCTTCTTCGTGAAACAAGCGCCAGGATTTTCGAAGCCCTCGCTACATTCCCGAAATTCAAATTTGAGGCAATATGTTCCTTCAAGCGAAACCAATATCGATAATTGTGGTACCATTATAAGGAACAAGATCTCTGCTTCTGACAAGTTGTTCATTTACAGCTGCACTATGCATTAATTGTGTGAAAATCGAAGTTGAAAGATAGAACGTAATTTTTTTCACGGGAGCATTGTTGGTTGCCTATACACTAGGATATATTTAAGGGCTGCATCGTAGTGTCTGTTCTCCGCTTTCAATGCGTGTAATAAATATATTATTTATGAAAGGATTTCCTCCATAGTCATAAATAATGATAAAAAATAGAATCGATGAATGTTGCCATGACCTTTGTTTAATATTAACAATGCGACAATAAACGTAATGTAAATTTTCACTGATAGTCGGAGTAAACACGTGCCAGGAATACAATTTTCCAAGGGGGATGATTGACGTATCAAATTGTCGTTGCGCATCCAATAATATTATACGCTTGAAAATATGCAGCGAGGGAGTTCTGGTTGACATTTAAATCCACTAACCTCATTACTTCGAAACGTCTACATTTATTGATCCCCAAGTCACCATTTCACTCAGATTCCTCTAACATACTAATCGCCAAGGGAGGAAGGTGTAAACACAGAATGATATGATTACTATTCCGTAGGTATTTTGCATTCGAACACTGCTTCAGCTACTCGCGAATTACGCCTATTTTAATAAGAGCAGCTGCTAATGCGATCTTCAGTATTTTTTGTAACGCTTAAGCGTTACTCAATTGAGTAAGAAATCCTGGAACGATATTCAAAAGACATTACTTTCAGATAATCAACAGCTATTCGGCCTTCGTGGGTCAAGCTTCTTGCAAAAGGAGAAGTCTTCCAGGTTTTTCCGGCCTCATAACAATCCTCTCTCCAAAGGGGAGCTACATAAAACAGTATAATCAAAGAAGGAAGATGAATGGCCGTTGAGCTACTTGCGGTAATAATTAGGATTATTATTATTAGTTTTATATCGGTGAACGTAGGTCTAAATTTACATTTACTTCTTCCCATCCCCTAAATGTCACACGATGTCCCTCTTCAGCCCCTCATACCTCCTACATATCATCATTCTATTCAAGCCACCCGTTCGTCTCCTCTTCCCTAACATCCTTCCCTTATTTACGTCTTTCAAAACACCATCCCCTTTTATTGCCTTTTCCATTCACACCTTCTGCAATCTCCTAATTTTATCTATCAAAATTCTTTCCTCTCCACCAATTATAGCACTTCATCGGTTGTCCTCCTTTCGACCCACTTTACTTTCCCCATCCTTCTCCACACCCACATCTCAAAAGCCGTAAGTCTATTTTCATCTCCTGTCGCAAAGCCCACGTTTCCACCCTATTTAGTGCCACGATCCCATATGAAACATTTCACTAGTATTTTCTTATTCCCCTTCTCAACCCCCGTCATTAGTTCACGCCTACGAGTAAAAGCTTCTTTTGCCAATGTGATTCTCCTTCTCACTTCAATGCTGTTAAACCCTTTTTCCTCCAACACACTACCTAGTTAGCTGAATTGCTCCACCTGGTCAGGCTTCTGATCTCCTACTTTTACAGTTAAACAGGCATTTTTTGTTCTTGAAACTGAAATGCATCCAGCATTTTTGAAACTGAAATGCATCCAGCATTTTTTGTAAGCCATGAGCTGACTAGCTCTTGGTCATCCGTAAACCTCACCGATTTGATCAATTCTCCCCCGACCATTACTCCAGCCTCGAGATCATCCCAAGCCTCTCTCACCATTTCCTCCAAGTGTATGTTAAAAAGTATCGGCGATAGCGGACAGCCCTGCCTAACTCCCCTCTTTATTGTGGTCAAATCCGATTCTTGATAATTCGGATACGGCCGGTATACTTTTCACTCCCACCAGAAACGTTTAATAACATCCACAACCTTGTCCACCCGATATCTCGCGGGTATCCATCCTCCGAGTACAAGTCCGTCCCCTTCGGAGCCAAAACACAATAGGCGTTTAAAACACAGGTAAAGCGGTGGCCATTGCCTTTTTTTCGGACTGACAAAGTTAGTTGCGAGTATCGAAATATTTAAACAAACGCGCGTGTTTCTTTTTCCGTGTTTTTGAGTTTCCTTTCGTCACATCCGTAACCTATCCATAAATTCATCAAACATGAATGATCGTTCAACAATAAAGACTTATTCACATGGATTAGGAATCGAATAGGAATCTCATTATTATATCAGTGTTCTGCCGGGAAAGGAAGGTTTTGATGGAAAATATTTTCTCTCAATGAGTCGTAACCTTGTCCTTCTTTGGTTATGCAAACTTTACCTGCTTTTATTCTATCCAAAGTATGTTTTTTCCTCCCTATTCACCACCTACCTAACATTCTTCTCTCTATGACGTCCTTCAAAACACACTCATTCTTAAAAACTGTTTCATCCCTGCTACCACTGGCATCTATTATTTTCCTTAATCGACTTTTTCACCTCTTCCAGTAACTCCACGTTTGTCTTCTTTTGTACCCACCTCACCTTCATCCTCCACTCCTACATCTCTAGGTTTATTTTCACCTTTATCCTTAAGTGCATATTCCATCGTCACATAGGGAGAGGTGAAAAAGTTGATTATAGTGCCACACTCCTTATTAGACTTTTCATCCCTTTGTCCCTGCTCAACAAACCTGTCATTAATTCTCCTCTATGAAGAAATGCCTCTTTAACCAACGCAATTATCCTTTGGACTTCCATGCAGGCAGCAATACTCCTTTTCCTCCAACATACTAACCCAGTTGCCAAATTACTCCATCTGCTCTATCATTTAACCCCCTACTTCTAAATTAAAATCACTCTTTTTGTATGGAAAATTTATTTATGTTAGTTTACTTATGATTTATCTTCATTCCATATTTTTCACTTTGCTTTTGAAATGTAGCGAGTAATTTTTACGAGTTCTTGGTGACTAATTGACTGGGGCCTGATATCCTACAAACCATACGGACTTTTTCTACTTTCCCCTAATTTATACTGGCATCAAGCCCTTCCAACACCTTTACACCATTTCCTCCAAATATGTATAAAAAAGTATTGCCAATGTCAGTAACTCCCCATAAGAAATTCAAGGAGGCAAGTGTTGAAAATTACTTCATCAAATTTACCTATAAAGGCCGCTTTACACGATACAATTTTTCGTACAATTTCTTGTACAAACTCTTGCATGAGGAAATTGTACCGTGTAAAGCGGCAAATTGTACGAAAACTTGTGCGATTGTCTGAATGACTCTACGGGAAATAGAACGTGTTCTAATTCCATTCAGACAAACATACAATTTCGTTCAGTCTATACAAGAGTTTGTACAAGAAATTGTGCAAAAAATTGTATCGTGTAAAGCGGTCTTAAGACATAGTAATGGAATTTACGGATTCATTAAAGGACCCATAGATACTTTTAAACGGTACTTTTAGATATTTGTTTAACATTTGACAACATAGGCAACTAGTAAACACTTAACTGACCTCAGGAACCAAACCTGCACCTCAAAAGAAAAAAAAACACAATTTCTCGGCCTTTCAGTTGGCTATGAATACTATAATCAAGGAAGATGACATAAATTTATGGCATGGGTTGTTCAACGAAGGTGACTTAAATTTACAGCATCTCTGTAGAAATCATGACTCATCCAAGAGATAGAGGAGAATGGAACGAAGCCAAAAATTCATGTATTTTTCCATCACATTATTTTGAAACTTGATAGCTAAATCATTTAACTACTACAATAAAAATAAATCAACATCTCAAAATTGCTTAGTCTATTTTAGATGAATATGCCTTTTAGTTATATTAAAAATGTTTCCACAATGACCCAATGAGTGCTTGCCTGTGGGCACCAAATCAAGAGCTGATTGCGCATTGCCCAGTCAGACAACTAGCCCCCACCTGTGCTCGACTGTCACCCTTTGCACCCAGATTTTCCATTATACCTACTAGCCAAGTACATGTGTTCACAAATAGTCCATCGTATCCCATCGTAAAAAGATTAATTTTCATCCAACCCATTCCCTCAATTCAGGACAGACTGAATTGCATGGCAAGAGCAAAGTGGACCAAAGCAAACAGGCATAGTCAAGCATCATCCTGGGAAGAGACAAACATGGACAAGAGCAACCACCATGGACAGAAAAGGGTTGACCGCAAGCCTTCTTGTCTGCAGTCCTTAGAATTTAGATTTGTCAATGTCCAAGCGGTTTTGTCCAGTCTACAGATATAATTCATTAATGGTTATATCCATTGCAACATGAGAGAAATGTTACATTGCATAATGATTGCAAGATACCTAAGTAACATAATATTTCAGAAAAAATTCAAAGCATAAAACTTTTATGCAAAATACCAAACAATTTAGTTACCCAGGAAAAAATTCGGAAATAAAAATGGATGAAGCATAAGAATCATATGGGAAATCACATTCAAAATTGAGCTTATAGAACGTTAAATTGAAGTTTCAACAATTGTGTATTATTTGATTCTGAAACCTGAGGGGAAAGAGGATGAGAGTAGATTGGGAGACTAAAGAAAGTTCCAAGTTTTTCCCAGCGAATACAATTGTTGAAGTACGTTTGGGCTCACCACGGGCCCTCTAAGTCTGTCACATTTCAATGAATGTACCTATCTTACATCATGCTCACAGCCAATGGAAGAATGATGAACATCGAAAGGTCAGCAGACTTCGAGGACCTGACCAGGTGAGAAGCCCAACAGACTTAAAGAGTTGGAGAACTGCTGAAATGTGGTTCTGAAAGGTGATGAAAGTAGGAAATACATAGGAAGGCAAATGGATATGTACTTGGCAAAGGAGGCCAGAGAGAAAGAGTAGGGCATTTCTATTTCATCAAAATCGTTGCAGTAAGAAACCTTTGTAGACCCGAACTTCACTCTGACAAAATGGTGCGATAGTTCCACTCCTAGAACCAGGGATGGGCTGATTTACCAGTAAAACAAAGCTATCCAAATCTAAGTCATGACCACTATTATAACTTACAGAATACAATTAGCCATAGAAATTTGTGACCATAAATTTTTTTATTAAAATTCTTTTCTTTTCATATTAATTTATTTTCAACTCTGCTGATTATAACTGCAGAACAACACTTTACTATAATAATGGTTTCATTAATTAAAATAAAATTGAATAAAAGTACTCGCTACAAAAGATATCAGGCGAGATTTCTTTTTTTTTTGACAATCAGCTAATCTGACTTCACAGCTACAAGACCCAGGCCCCGAGCACCATAGCGCATAACCATGAACAAGCTGCAAAAAATTACAGAAGAGAATTATTTCCGACACAATGCGACTTTATAAACATCTCTTTCTCCAAGTCCATATTTAACCAGATAAATCGAAATTCAGCATCAATATATGTTCCCAGAGAAAGATCAGAAAATTAACATGTACTTAAAAAACCTATATTGTAGCATAGCCAATTTAGAGAATCCGAACTGTCATACCTCATTCCTGCTACTAAACCGGCTGGCATAAATTTTCCAGAATTATAAAATCTATTCCCCATAACGCCAGCGAGAACTGCGCTAGTTCCAAGTGACAGGTAATAATTATTGGGATTTTGTGATGTCAGGTATGCACCCACACACAGTATACTTCCAAATATCAACCCAGCTCCGAGAGAGGGTGTACTACCTGCAATTGAATGGATTGAGTTTTAAAATCACCGTATAATATCCCATTTAACAAAATATACCCACCGGAATATACTCTGGTTCCAAATTCTTTAAATAAAATGTTCAACAAAATAATTCACAACAAACTGCATTTACAAAGTCCATATCTGACCCGCACGCACTCCAGTATAATTTACACCACAAATCCACAAATCAAATCGTCCAAAACTTGAGTTGCCATGGGTTCTGAAAATTCATGCACTTCATTGAAGTTGTCCTTATTGCTACGGATTCAATATAGGATCCATATAAAATTTTCTGGTTCATCAGATTGTGGTGAACATACTAAAATAGTAACGTCAACCTTCAAGCAGCAAATAGGCACTTCAGGAAGACCTTAGACAACAAATCCTCCACAATATAAATATTACCTGCTTTCACATAACCCATTACACCTCCTCCGGCAACAGCGACGGCATAACCGAAACCCATCCAATCCACCCCCATTTCATTAACTTATGGATTCTGGTTACAATGTTTAGATATGTTGAGACAGGCAGCAATAATGAAAAGATTCTAATTGAAGAGGCGTAAACAATATCACCACCTTCTAGGCCAAATTAGCTAATGACTCGAGTTTGAAGATGGGAACTGGTCCACCAACTCAACACATTCGCGATAAAAGTTCGACTAACGAAAGATTATCTGCTGATAATAATAAAAAATGCTCTACAAGGTTTCGGCACTACGCATATCTACTTTCTATTTTTTTATTTTAAGACGGTTGACGTTGGCGCCACTTGTAAATACGAGGAGCAACAGGTGGCATTTCAAATCGACGGCGCCTTAATTGTTTGCAGTTCTCATTCCGTAGATAAAGTTCAAATTCTGGAAGTAACAAATTTCCTATGAAACCTTCGTCTCTACTTAGCTGTGAGTGTTTTGCCGTCATGCCATCCAGTACTATTATTAAATTCCTCACTTACCACACACATGGGTCACTGTCCAGCATTCACTACTGCAGCCCTTTATTTTTGGATCAGTTCATCCTTTTCCATTGTTCTCACCCTAGGGCTTACCGTAAGTTCAATGATCTTCATAAATACATCTGCTTCGGTATTCCCTAGAAACTCTTCCATTATTAGATCTACAACATTTTTATACCACCTTTGCACTAGAAAATTTTTATGAAGTTGCTGAACATTTACCATTATCTTCCTTCTCGGTAAAGCGAACATTGCTAGGACTGATAATTATTTATGCCAGGGGAATCTATCGAAAAGGATGGCACCTCTATCTCTCAGGGACGTAGATATGGGGGTCGAGGGTGTCTGAACCCCCGGGGGTTCAGACACCCTCGGGGGGGGCCCAAACACGAATTTCTAGTATGATGTATATAAGTAAATAACTTGTAACTCTGTAAATCTTTATAATCCACTAATTCCATATTAGACAGCAATACTCTTAACAATCCAATGGCATTCAATTATTATACTAAAACATATTCTTATACTTCGAGGACTGAAACCCCCGAGAGAAAAAAATTATCTACCCCCTACATGTAGTGTTATTAGATCATTATCTCTTACAAACCTTAAGGAGCTTTTTAACTTGTCCATGCCATTGATGGCTAAGGAAAATCAAGGAATAGTTACTGGGAAAACCGCCTAACCCTTAGATGAGTACAATGGAGCAAGTCATTTGGGAAATAAAAAATAACACTCTGATAAGAGGAGAAATTAAGTGAAAAACCACATGACACCAATCATATATAGCATTATTGATAGTGATCATACGTGGCCAAACCCTTCTATAATGCAATTTTCATTTCCTCTATGCAACCATAGGTATATACCATCCACAAGTATCAACAGCAATACATAACTTTCATTCATTAACATACCTTTTGAATGTATTATTTATGCTGATGACATTACCTTTACAAATGAGTGTAAAAACCCTGGACAGGCTATGATGCAGTGAAACAGCAAGCTAGTGATTGGTTCTCAGCCAATGAACTATCATTGAACAGTGAAAAAACTAAATACCTTATGTGCAACCTGAGGAATGCCAGTAAAGCCAAGAGCTCTGTGAAGTTGCTTGGGTTTAATATTGACTCTTATACGCTCTCCAGGATCTGTCATCTCTCCAGGAGTCAGTTCCTTAAAAGTCGACTTAAAAGCTGTGTACCTGATGAACACTTAAGGCCCACTTACTATACCTTTTTTCAGTCACTTGGCCTTAGGCTTAGGGGGCATGCAAGTGAAACCAAAGCTTTGCTCATGTTGCAGAAAGTAGTTAGTATCATAAGCAGCTCTGGCCGCCTACATCACTGTTGCCCACTCTTTGGTAGGTTAAGTGTAATGATGAAGATGTAAGTATGACTATTTAACCTGGATATTTATCTCAGCTTAATTCATGTTAAAGAAAACTGGAATAAATTCATATTAAGAAGTAAGATACATGACCATAATACAAGGTCAAAAAATAGGTTAGATATTACTCGATGTAGACTGTCCAAAACCTTCAACCAGTCAGATAATCTTGCCCTAAAATTTTATGATGAACTTCCTCTCACTGCTGGACTGGACAGGTGCAATGAGTTTAAAAAAAGTTATTGGCGCCTGGCTGATCTCAAGCTAACTTTATTCTATTCAGGAATATTTTGAGCTGACTTTGCAATTGTGACAAAATTGCAATTGCAAAATGTTTGTCTTTACTTTGTTTTCAGAAATGTATGAGTTTGTATGAGTTCATGACTACATCTGTAGTGGCAAGTGCTGTCCTTTGATGAATAAAGTTAGCATCATTATTAAAACAACTTCATCATCATCATCAAGGGTCAACAATCCTAGGGGTGGTTTGACGCAGCCCTCCACTCAATTCTTCTATCGGCCAACCTTCATATTAACGTAGTTCCTCTCTTTCACGTCCTTTACGACCTGTCCTATGTAACTCATACGACGCCTGCCTTTTCTATTCTTCCCATTCACTTTTCCTTTGACGATTGTCTTCATCAGGCCATCGTGTCTTAAGATGTGGCCAATCAAGTTGTCCCGTCTTCTTTTCATAGTTTTCAGCAGACCTCTTTTCTCCCACTCTTCTTAAGACTTTTTGTCACTCGGTCAATCCATTTTATCTTCATCATTCTTCGATAGCACCATATTTCGAATGCTTCCACCCTTTTCTTCTCCGCTGCTCTCATCGTCCATGCCTCACTGCCGTAAAGAAACATGCTCCAGATATAAGTTTTGATGAATTGCTTCCTTACTTCCAAGCTTGTATTTCCAGCTGTTAGTAGATTCTTCTTTTGATAGAATGCCCTCTTTGCCTGGGCTATTCTACTCACTATTTCTTTCTTGCTTCGTCCATCGTTGGTTACTCTGCTTCCCATGTAACAGAACCCTTTCACCTCTTCCAGTTTGTTTTCTTAGTTTAATGTTGGTTTTGGCCTCTGCTCTCTTGCTGCACACCAATATCTTAGTTTTCTTCTTATTGATCTTCAGCTGATATCTGGCCATAGTCCTTTCCATGGTTGTTAGCATCTTATTCAGCTCCTTCTCTGTCTCTGCTATGAGAGCTGTCATCAGCGAATCGTAGCATACTGTTTGTTTCTCCGTGGACGTTCACTCCAGAACACTTCTCCTTGACTTAATTGATGGCTCTCTCGATGTAAAACATTAAAAATTGCAAGAGACAGTTCACAGCCTTGTCTCACTCCTTTCCTTATTCTTGCTTCTTCACAGCTGGGTCCAGATTTTATCACCGCTACTTGGTTTTTATACAAACTGTGGAAAATTCTTTGGTCACTGTACGACACTTCAATTCCTTTCAGAATTCCAATCCACATTGTCAAAAGCCTTCTCTAAATCCACAAATGCAATGAAGGTCGGTTCGTTCTTCTCCATAAGCAAGCAGCCTAAGGGCCAATATTGCTTCCATTGTGCCCTTACTTTTCCTGAATCTGGAATGATCTTCATCCAGCAACTCCTCTGCTTTCCGTTCTATTCTTCTGTAGATTATCCTTGTCAATGTTTTCGATGCATGTGTCGTGAGACTTATAGTCCTAAAATTTTCAATTTCTCCATTCTCTTCTTTTTGGGAATAGGAATTATGATGTTTTTCTCGAAGTCCCTGGGTATTTCTCCTGTTTAGTACATATCCCAGATGGCCTTGTAGAGATGGGCCAATGTCCTCTCTCCCGCATTCCTAATCAGTTCTGCGGGGATATCATCAATTCCAAGAACCTTATTCATCCAAAGGTCCCTTGCGGCTGTGCCAAATTCTGATTTCAATATTGATGCTCCCATATCATCCCTCAACTTCGCTTTCCTCTTCAACAACTTTCATGCTGAGATTGTTCCCATTGTATAACTCTTCCAGATATTCTTTCCATCTCTTCACTGAATCTTCATTTTCAATCAAAAGTTCATCTTGTCTCTAGTAGCATTGCATCTTGCCCTCCGTTCCTTGAAGTGGTTCCTCACTATCCTATAGGCAGCTTCCACCTTTCCAAGGGAAAGGTTTTTTTGTACATCTTTGCATAGATTGTTCATCTACATTTCTCTAGCTTTCCTGGCTTTGTGACTTACTTTGCACTTAATCTTTTGTAACAAAGTTGCCCTTCTTCAGTTTTCGCATTCTTGTACTTTCTTCAATCAGCACTAAGACTTCTTCCATGATCCATGGCTTCTTCTTAACAACTTTTCTTCTTCCAAGAACTTCTTTTGTGGCTTCCTGTAGTCCACATTTAATGTTTTCCCAATGCCCTTCAACTGGTTTCTCAGTCAGGTCCTCTCCTATGCTGTTTTATACATTTTTTTGAAATTCCAGCTGATGTTGAGTCTCCTTTGGTTTTTCTACTCCCCACCTTCACTCATTTGAAGAAGAGCTGCTGCCCTCTCCTCCGGGTGATGGGAAGGATGGAAATTGTCGGCAGCCTCCGTTGCTAAGTCACAGCACCTTCACAGGTTCCGTATTATTTAAAGACCTACCTTACCCATGGTTAGACCAATACCCCCTCGGAATGCAGTCTCTTTTTGTCCATGACTGCTTATTCGACAAGAAAACTTGCTTTCCTGGCAGTTAACCTCTATATCTAGAGGTCGACCCACCATCCGCAACACTGTGGCTTGCGTGGCAAGCTCAGCCACGAGTAAAAAACTTAAAACAAGAATACTTGTTTCCATCCGGTTAGGTAGGTTTTTCAAAATTGAAATGTAAAAGGCAGAAAACAGCTAAAGTAAAGAATATCAAGATTACCTATTGCTTTTATTTTTGCCATTGAATATTAATAGTTAACGCTTATGTATAAATATAATACTTGGAAAACATTGGTTATTATGAAAAACACATGAGATAGCACTTATTCCACAGATTTAATGGTGGTACTACCCATTTCTGCCGTAAGGGCATCATAGGGTACCTGACGATGGCTTAACGGCAGAAATGTGCAGTATCACCATTAAATCTGTGCAATAAGTGCCATCTCTTGTGTTTTTCATTAGGATATCATTCCACTACATCTCCCGGACACAGTTACGTCCATGGTTAGAGTACTGCTTTTCATAGTGCATACAGAAAACCATTTTATTTTTTCCATTGATGCCTTAAATCTTAACAAAATAATTAATTCATATCATAAGTGGAAAAACCAAACTCGGATACTTATCCTTAATAGTTTCTTTAGCTCATTGGTGAACCATTTCCAGGTATAAGGTCGCAGAGGTATTGATATATGAATCAGGCTCAAGAGTAAAAATGCATATATAGTTGAATCTGATTAATGCATCTTTACATCAAATTTCTCCATCGAATGGGCACTTGTACACTAGCATGGTGCCTCCACACTTCAAATGCAAATGTTCTGTATTTTGCAAGATAAGGCATAATTCCAATGAGAGATATACCTTAGAAGAGGAATGCAAACCAAAGTAAAATCTTAAGTATGACACCTTTAACGATGAATTTTAAAATATATTATTTGATAAAATAACATTTTTGGATACATTTGTACAAATACGAAAATTTTACATACACCAATATTACACACTCAAAGTTTGAACAATATTTTCCTCAGTCATTGATCCCAAATGATCTATTTACATACAGATTGCATTGTTATTGCATAATCAGTCTTGACAGAGGGATTATGTGGCCTTTCCATCAGGGTGACGCTCCACTATCATACCAACCCCCTGAAATAGACAAGAGACAAGAATACACACAAATATTTCAAAAGTGAAAAACATGGTAATGTTTTTGTTTAGCTAAGGATAAAATTAAAGATGCAAAAATAAAAATATTGGCACCAGAAAATTTACAAGAGAGAGCTAACACCTATTAGGCAAAGAAAAAGTACCAATTAAAATGGGTCATCTTATTTTTAATGCATAATGAGGTTCTATACCTACAACCATAACTACACTACGAATCAACTAGAGTGAAAATGTCAAAAAATGAAAGATGAACAGGATTTGTAGGTCCTTGCTTGAAGAATGGTCATTAATCCTCATTTTATTCAAATGATCATTCCAAAAACAGAACATTTCTCTTCTCTAAGTGATACTGCTTAATGAAATATGCATGAATGGATGCAATAAAAATTAAATAAAATAGAATGGATCAAGTTATACTGTTATAAAGGAAAAATTACTACACAACTATCTAATCAGTTTGGTGAACTTTCTAAAAATAATACCCCTTTTTATGGAAACATTTCCAACCTATGTGCTCATACCGTGCCATATGATAACTTGAAAAAAACTTTGACGATGAGCCATAAAGAATACTATTTAAATATATATAAATGAAAGATATGCACAGCACACATGTACTAAGTGAAATACGCTAAGTAGTAAAAGTTAAGGGAGTTACTCATGCACAAAGGATTAGTTTTGATTGTCAATAACTGAAATTACACTATTTCTGAGATGACATCTCAATAGTAAAATTCAATAAGGCAGCTTGATCAATTGTAAATCCAAGTTATGATCAGTAATTTCACATCAGAAGACTATCTACTGCTTATTTATTTCATATTTACCTTCTGAAATATTTTGACTCACAGATAGTGTGACTTCACATTACTTTCGGTACATTTTGGTTGCTATTTATCTGGAATGTTGTTTATTTAATTCTCATTGGCAGCTCCTTACTGTGGTTTAACAATCTTTCCCTGGCAAGTGGGTACATATTTGCCCAATTGAAATTAAGTCGATTTCTTATCATTTCCATAGCCTCCTCCATGACCAAGGGAAAATAGTAATTTTCCCCCACCAGCACCCTTGTATGATGAAACTGAATTTTAGACTAAGTTAGGGCTACACATGTACTGCTGCTGTAGAGAGGCAGAGTGAGAGTGAAGTAGTACCAGTCAAAGGATTCATATCCCACTGTCCCTACTCAGTGAACAAATTCATTATGGTATTTGTACCAACTTTGAAGTGTATCATTTACTTTTTACAAACCCCAAATAATGAAAACTCAAAGCAATGTCATAAGTAAAGTTTCATTCTCCACTGTATCAGGATAACAAGACCACAAAGAATATTAATAATACTACAGTAAACTCCTGTTTATCTGTGAGCTCGTTATCTGGGCTGTGGATTATCTGTGCTTCGCCAATCCATTTAGTGTGTTGGCAGTGGCTGGTGATGTGGATGGCAGTCGGGTGGACTGTTTACCAATAGACAAGAAGGGTCGCATTTAATGATATATCTTTACACGCAAGGGAAAAGATACTAAGTTGCCGACGTTAAATTTATTTCACCAATAATTCACAATATAATAATAATTCCTCAAATCATGACTCTCACTGCGACCCTACCAACTGGTCCTATGTTTTATACCAGGCTTTGTAACCCCCTTCCCGGGCTTGTGAGCATTTAACTGGGGCTGATATGGCCCTACTGGAATTTTTTTGTCATAAAATTATGTACAGCAACAATCTTTTCATTGGTGGATTGTGGTATTTTCTAATTTATTTATTAGTTGGAGGGGTGGGCGGGGTCCTTCTGGAGCCCCCCCCTGGTAATTAGACCTCTTTAGATCCATTGATCCAACCCACATTTAACCTGCCCACCACTCGCTGGCAGGGGACCAGAACACCACGGTCGAGGTATGGAGGAGGGTCACCCATCCAACCTCTGTCCAGGCACAATGTTGCTCATTTTGGTGATCTCATGGGAACCAGTGTGTCAAGGTGGCTAGGCCCTTGCTAAGGTATTTTCTTAAGGAGTTCATCTATTTTGGAGGCACACCATATGGGAATGAATTTGAAAATAACCAAGCAGTGGATTATCACAGTTTCCCAATTATCTGTGCAACCTTTACCAGTCACTAGCACAAAAAATCACTGTACAGAGTTTACTGTACAATGTTTTCACTCCATAATGGAATAAGGCATCCACAATACCCAGTTAGCTATGTGAAAACAATGAGAGCAGTCAGATGCCTCTAAAACCTTGTGATGTAGTGAAACAGGGAAGTAAATTTATGCAAATTAGTTGGCGAGTGAGATAGATCATCACCACATGTAGCATCTTGATGGCACACCGGGCAGAGTATTTTTTGAGTCTGTGATAATACTCAATACGTGCTTCTCAGGTGAATCCCTTCCCTACATGATCCCACCGCATAGTGAAATCCCTTCTATGCTAAGGATTCAATGACTCGGGCTCTTAACTTAGATGAACAGAGAGGATTATTATGGTTTTCTACATAATATAAGATTCAAGTATGAAGTACCAAATACTCTTGATAGTTGAAATGATAATAACATTGTTGTGATAAAAATCTGTAATAATATTTCGTTTGCAAGGTCCCTCAAAAATGTAAAAAACTAGTCATCGGTGTCTGCCCGGCTGAATTTTATTACTCCTCGTACATATAGCCTATGAATTACAAGGTTCTTTTGCACTTTTCAATATACACGTAGCTGGTACTTTTACAGAATGTAAACAGGGGTTGCAAGTATTATTAGTATGTGTACAACTGTGCATGTATTATCTATGCACATGCCCCCTCAGCAAATAGTTGCATAACAAATACTGACTAATTATCCATGAAACACCTAGGAATCCATATACCATTATCAATATTGTAACAATACTCCACCACAAAAGGATGATGTGATTTGATTTATTTAAGATGAATGATGCAGCAATAGACTGCTGCTAAACTCTAAAGCAAAGATTTTATTTTCACTCACCATCAGAATGGTTTGCTTACAACATATCCCTAACATGAGGTAAAACAATAATAACAGGAGACCCATAAAAATAGGCAATCCATATTTCAGAGGAAATCTATTGACAATTTTATCTCATTGTAATGATTGAATAAACTTAGTGACATGTTTAAAAATGAAGAATGACATTAAGACATTCCCCATTTTCAACATACAAACATTCAAAGAGAATCAATCAGTGGAACATGCAAGGTACAGAAATGTCAGAGACATATACTACCATGCAGCCAGTACTTAAGGTCTGCAGGTCCTGTAGTCTCTAATATTACTTTAGCATATATCTCATACACCCTGTGTTGAACATTTATGATGTGACGAGATGATATCTTGTAGCCGACATCTTGGCACAGGATGTATTATGTACTTCATTAGTTCATAAGACATATGCACAAAACCATTAAATATTCAGACGCATTGTAAAATTACAGACAAGTCGACTGATTTCACCAAAGTTTATTTGTTTTGTACCACATGACAATGAATAAAAACATTTACTTTGGCATCCTTCAACATGACGAGATGCTAATCTCAAAATAAGTCATTAACTCAATTTACAGGAAAATCATGATATCCTAGGATGTAGTGTTGAACATGATTTTGCATATAAGATGAGTACTTATGATTTTAAGAAGATATTTGTCACTGCATGCAAAAAGCTAGCTAAATTTAATTTAGAAATCACATGGACCTATATATTAACCCAGGTTTTCTAAAACAATTGAAATAAGAGCATTTCAAAGAAGCCAATTTAAGCAGAACTTCCGATGTCATAATTAAGATAATGTAGACTTTCACATTAGTGGGCTAAAAGTAATTCATGAAATATATTATTACACTGAATTTTAAGGAAATGAAATACAGTAAAACCTTGTATTTACATTATCGGAATTTACCATTTCCTGCAATTTACAGCATTTTTATTGGGAACAATCAAATTTCCTACATCTCTAACATATGTAGAACCCTGTATTTACACCACAACTTTTCCGTTTTCCCACTGTTTGCGTTACATGCGGATAAGAATGTGATATATTAAAAACACAAAATTCCCTTCTATGACATTTAACCATGCATACCAATCTATAGAAAACACTGTCTTACCTCGTTTTGTGCATATAACCTTCAAAAACAGGAGAGAGAGAGCAGTAATGTGCTCAGTTTTACAGAAGCATTTGAACTTAACAGCGTAGCAGAGCAATACAAAGTGCCACTAGTGACAGAAAGACAATATATTATTCGCGATCATTTCACCGATTGTAAGTTTCTCTTGCAATACACTCACTATCCATTGCCGGGAAAAGATTCCTACTATCAAGTGAATGCATATAGAATCCAATTTATAATTTAGGAACACCTGCGGAGTATATTTAAGCTATATCGACATTCATATTGTGAAGAATGAAAATGAATTTTTACCTAGACATTATGAAACGTTAAACATACATTAACTGAACTGGTGATCGATAACAGGGGATCATTTGTCCGAACATAGTGCAGCATTAATTCAACAGTTTTACTACACGTTGCATCAAAAAAACTTATTGAACCTAGTTTTACCATGTAAGAACAGCATTGAATAAATAAAATTATTTTGTTGAGAAATTTTTTAATGTTGGATGACTGACCAGCCGGGTAGCTCAATATTCTCATGTGTTGTGTATGTTATCCTTAATTACTCCGTAATGTAAATTTTATTTTACTAGAAAATGGGAAATGGATGCGAATTACAGTATTTCAAGATGACTCTAGTGTTTTTGGGTTTCTTCGAAAGGAATGCATAGTTATTACACAGCAGGGTAAGTAATTTTTTCCATCATTTCAAGTATGTATTAGCTAATGTCTGTGTTAACTAGTATTTAGAGTGGACTGTGTGGAAAGTAGAAGTGCACTATTCAGAAAGGTGGATGACAATCAGTACTTCTCTTACAGGAACTCTTCGTTACAGGGACTCTTTGGTATTCTAGAGAACCAATAATATGCAAGGGCACTTATATTTTACCCCAGTGAAAAATTACAACAGGGTTCCCCAATGAGAATCATTGAATTTTAAGAGACTACAAGACAGGTTGGAACTGCTACCTTTTTAATAACAGACATTACAGTTTTGGAGTCAGTACACGAAAAGCTTCAGGAGAACACTCACATGCTTGGAGAAATTTTGAATTTCTTTCCTTTGGGACGAGTTTTAATCGCCTAATGCAAAAAATGTTTCTTATCCTAGGGCATCTTGTAGAACAATACTCCCGGACATTTGCAATTAATTTTGTGACATGGCACAATGAAACTTTGAACCATTTCATTGGACTATTTTTGGAGATTCTTATAATTCAATCACATTTAAACAAATCAATTGCTGCATTTAAAATAGTCAAGCCTACTTATATCAAAACCGTTTATAATGAAGTAAAGGCTATTTCCCATCAAAGAGAGGCTGGGAAAAACTGGTCCACATGTAACAAAGTTCTATTATTATGAAGTAAATATTCGGCCCCCTCAACTTCGTTATAAACAGGCTTGACTGTAATAGTCTAGCACCTCTATCCCACTTGGTTTGCTTACATCACATGATCTTGTGATGCTTCATGACTACTCGTCCAGTGAACCTTTATGAGAACACATTAATTGCTATTCATTCAAGTATTTACAAAATAAAATGTTTTTACCTGCCCTCCTGCAGCACAAGCAGCAATCAGGGCATACTGCCCATCCTCACGAATAAGCCTGTTTGCAGCATGGGTGGTCAGGCGGACACCTACAAGCGTAAAAAGGTTGATGACTGACCAACACAACTCCAATATTAAGAATTCTTAAAGGAATCCTTTACAACTTTCACACAAGATGCAGATGTTAACAAACTATACCAACTTAAAATGTAAAACCATTGATATATGTATCACCACAGTGGGCTCTAGTAAGAACATTTATATAAGGACTAAACATTCTGAATGTAGTAACAAGGAAAACATGCTAAACCTGCAGGGCCTTCCCTAAGGGTAAGTAGAAGTATATGTGAGTTACGTTACCTTAAAGGGAGCAATAGGGTTTGCGTTTGTTTACGTTTATCCCGTAGATAGCTGGTGTTAATTTATTGTAGTAAACTTTCATTTATAATTATTAGGCCACCCAAGAATATACATACCAAGTCTTATGCTGATGCGTACTCAATGATTAACTTTCACAATGACGACCCAACAGCACTTTTTGTATACACAGCCTATGCAAAAACTATAATCACAGAGCATACCAGTGTGTAAATAATTTAGTAGTATGTTTTATAGTAACTTCTATTTTTAAATTGACTACTTTGAGGCATATCTAAGCAGTTCGCGTGAAAAATGGCTCCATATTTTTATAGAGGCACGGAGGGTGTGTTGCTTTTGCGAGGTTATAACAATATGAAATGCACAAACAAAGGGAATTTTGATGGAATTCATACTTTTATCATGACATCTTCAAAGGTTCAAGCGATTTACTTTATTTGCTTAAGTTATCCTATCCAATTTACAGAACTAAGTTTTCTCCATGAGTATTTTACTTGTAAGTATGTGACCAACTCCTTTGCCTTAATTTTAATATTTATAATGCAAATATATTAACATCATAATACTTGATGCAATAGTTTACTTGAATTTTATATCCTTTGAATGCAAATTAGTAGCAAAGGCTGAAATGCTGAACAATGTAAGCACTGAGTAGGCCGAACATGAGTTTAGTATTGATGGTAGAACATTAATTTTTGCCACATTTCTATATGCTTTATATGTGGATTTGTCTACTTCTCAGAGGAGTTGTAGCTTTTCAATCGTTGATTTTACTTTCAAAAGAAGCTTTCCTGTGACTAATTCTAAGCACTTGTCTCACTTTTAATATCATGAAGAACTGGGGCTCATATAATTTTTTTTACTCTAGTCAACACTTATAAAACGAAAGAACATCATTATAAATGACAATTCTTTTGGGTGCCCTTTCAATACTTAATAAACATCTTTTTACCATAACATACCCATTTAAATATTTTTGTAAGTGATTATCTTTTTAATGCATTAATTTAATCCATCCATCCACAATAACCCATAAGACATTATTCTCTTGGGACATATTTGGTTTTGCCTTTCTCCAAACATGCTAAAGAGGTAACCAAAATGTGCTTTCAAGGAGTATTCTAACGAGAGTCCACTGTTTGTATAATAAATAGAAAAAAATCAAAATCACAATGCTATACTTTCATCTGGAAATTGGGATTCATGAATGTTTCTCAGCAATGGGATCACAATACATAATATCAAATGATGATGAAGTAGCAACAATGAGACTTTAAAGAAACAACCACCATATACAACTTTTCAATATGTTAATATTTCAGTATATTTTAATTTCAGGGAAGATACAAAACCAATTTAATTGAATCTTACCAGTGGCAGCAAATGGATGACCGATGCTAAGAGAGCCACCCCAGTTATTCCATTTGCTGAGATCAGGAACACCAACCTTTTCATTCCTTCCCATATAAGTCTTGGCAAACCAGTCTGAATCCATGGCTTTCAAGTTAGCCAATATTTGACCCTGCAAGAGAGAGGAGTTCCAAGACAAAATAATAGGGAAATACTTTTACCTATCTAAGAGACAGCTCTATATATAAGTACCGCAAAAGCTTCATGGACCTCCCAAACATCAATGTCCTTGAGTGATAGTCCAGACCTTTCTAAAACCTTAGGTGTAGCATAGGTAGGCCTGGAAAAAAAGTTTAAAGTCATTTCACTCACATAGGTGAATCTTATATTAGTTTAGATACTCAGTAATGCTAAATTCTCCATTTGGAAAAATCCTAAAAAATTTACGGCAGTTAACAACCTTTATGTTGATTCACTGTTAAACAATATAATCAATCAATCTAACAAAATTTAAAAAGAGAATAGGTAAATAAATACTTTCCCGTGCCATACATGAACATCAATAAAAATAAGCAGTATATTTTTATTACATAAAATTTCTGATGAGAAATACATATAAGATATTCATCCAACTTACCCCAACAAAAGTTGATCCTTGGGATCTTGTGAGACATAAATGAAGTCCCGTAAATAAGCCTTTGGAGTTAATCCCAGTTCCTTGGCCTTTGCTTCAGTCATAATCATGCATGCAGATGCACCATCAGTCTTGAAAAATAAAAATTCAGTCAGAAACAAAATGTTCAAGGGATTGACAAACAAAGTCAGCTTTATGTTTTCTACCAAGAGTGAACACACACTTTCAAAGTATCCCTCAATTTTTTGTTTGGCTATAATTTCTGCCCGAAAAATTCAATGGCTAATCCATATTCCCCAAGTTATGATCCACTCTGTAATTTGGACAAACTTTCCCAGATAAGCATATTCTTCCTCTTTAAAAATACTCTTAAGCTATTGTCAAATACCAATGCTAGGCCTCTTTTAAAAATCAACGTGAATCTCTCAAAAAGAAAGTGATTATAGATATAAAGACAATACAGAAAATAGTTTAAGAATGCATTTTATGACTTAAATTAACTTTAAAGCATTATTACAAATATATAACATAAACAGCTATGTAAGGAGTAAATTTCTCACCAAAAATGATGCATTGGCAGCAGTCACCGTACCATGAGGTTTAATAAAAGCTGGCTTCAACTTTGCCAATTTATCTGGAGAGGAAACCCTGATTCCATTGTCCTTCACAACAGGGTTGTCCACACCAGGAACTGTGGATATAATTAAAAGAACTTATCATACCTATAAAGCTATAATGCCAGAGTAAGAAGAGCTATCTGTAACATTTTAGACCAAAGCTGCCTTTTAACACACACTATCAGTATAAAACAGTTTCAAAAACAGATACGTTAACTTATAAATGGCTGATATGCGTGGCTCATGACTTTGTTATGACACCCTGGTGTATCAATTTCTACAATGCATTCAAATCATGCACACAAGTACAAATAATCACAGCATCCATCATTGTTAATGGTGGCAGTAGACATCATAGCTTCAATGATGTTCCCAATCTTGAAAATAAATGATTGAAAGTAACTTTCTTAGATGTCAAAAAGACTGGGAGATTCAAACAAACTTCACAGCAGAAGATATAGAAAAAAAACTTCTTGAGGGTAGCATGAACTAATATCCCAAATGGGAGGCTGTTAACAACTACCACTTATATTTACAATACACCACCCAATAATTTTGAATATTTTTTTCCTTTGAACTATGGTTTAGAGGAATGAAAGCTGGTACATTCACTAAGTTTACCAATCAATCTCAGATCTGACCGGCTCAGCCTGGTAGGGAAAACGGAACGCACTAGCCAGATCGATCCGAGAAGGGAGCCGAGTCAGCCCGCTTTCCCTAACCGGTCTGAGATCTCAGATTGATACGAAGAGGTCGGCGTGCTGTGCTTTACATTCTTCTTTTGGTTGACCGAGGGAAACAAATTGTAATTGATTTCATTTGCGAAGCGAGTTCATTGTCAGAAAAGCTCACGTGGGTTCTACAATGGCAGATGAAGTAAATAATATTTCAACTCCATGGTGCAAGATGTTTCCAATGTATGTAAACTCAACTCAATAATGTTTCCAATGCTTGGCTATGTAAACAAACAGATGTGACTTCTCCATAGTTTCAGACCGTGTTGGTAAACCAGGTGATCTGAGTGAACTCACTTTTGATATTTCAGATTAGTCTGAGTTCAGATCGATCTGAGTCTGATTGGTAAACGTAGTTACTGTCTCCTTATTTTAACTATCAGTTTTAGGGGAGTCTTATCAAAGTACTTGACATTATTAACAGTGTCTTTTTGTAAGTCTTACTCACAAGAACTTGTTATATACTTAAAATGCAAAATAAAGACATAAATTGTAAGTGTATTAAAGCACAGTTTCATTCATCACTTATGAACCACTATACAGGATGACTATCACAGAATTCAGCAGTGAAGTTCACTTGTGCAGGTAGTTCCTTTGAGTGCATAATACCAAAAGTTGACCTCTTTAATTAAAAAATATCCTCTTGAAAAAAAAATTAAATTAATGGTAAACAAGCTTCTATATTGCCTTTTATGCATTATTTCCAATAAACATAGCATAAAATAGCACACATTAAGTTGAAATGCTACTTTTTTGATAATATTAGGCATGTATTGCAATGCAAAATAAGAGCTTATGATTGTTTGAACACCATTTTTCCTATCAAAGTCCCCGAGGAGAAAAAAAAAATAAAATTTGGCATTCCTACAAACTATGGAGTCTCCCACATAAGTGGCTGCTAGGATTTTGGAAAACAGCTTCAATAATATGCTCTACCTCCCACAAAACTATCTGGAATAGCAGAAAATTTCCACCTTGGAAAAAGTCACCGTTTTCTCCCAAGACTTACAAGACCTATGCTCATACTGCTTATTGACCTTGAATTATGCATATTACCCAAGCCCATTTCTCTTACTTCTCAGTGAAATTTCCAGTCCAGGATGCAGCGCACCAGTAAATCAAGCTGATGTTCCCATTATTGCTTACATATGTCAAAAGAAATGGATTTTATTGATTTGCCAACACTTGCCAATGTATTATACTCAGTCCATCTTCACGGAACTCCTGTTCGATACTGCTCTAGCAGTGAAGACTTAATTTCAGTAATTCAGAGCATCTAACTGTTAGGGCCAATGCCACTTTTGCTGATTTCCAGCAAAAATCTCAAGTTCGGAGTGAAATTGTTACAGTGAGACCTGGCGAATCCTGGAAATAAGGCCTTCAATGTCAACATACTATGAAAGAATTCACACAATCATAATCCCAGGGGGTTGACAATGCACCAGCTGAGAACACCATGCTACCACTTTATTACACTGCCATACTTCCCCGGAGATCAAACCATATTTTTTTCTACGCTCTCCTATGACTGAGAGGTGGCCATTCTTGGTGTCTCCCACCTTTTCTTTATTACTTACTTTCTCGAGGTCAACAAACAAAAATCTTTGTCTAAGCAACAAAGGCTGCCTCACACAATATTGTCCCTCTTCTGGTTATCTCTTGGGAAACTACTACGACATAATGCTAGCAATCCAGAACGGCCACCCAATCATTAAATATTTACCTTAATAAAAAAAATGACAAATGCCACAACACACATCACCTTCCTCAACTTCACACTCGGAACCAAAACAAGGTTTACCCATTATTTCTAATTTCTTAAATTTTTTGTTCAATTCGAAGGTTTAGAAAATTCCTATGCGACCAATAACGCGCAACCGCAATTTCCCTCCGTTTTATCTATACCCAGACATGAACAATAAAAAGATAATATCAATGCTCGCGGCTATTTAAATCATTCATTAATTTTAGTCGGCTAAGCAAATACCATCAACTCACTTTACCTTTGAAAGGTACAATATCCGTGAGGTACCCCTTTTCCTGGGCTTCCTGCGCACATTTGTGGGAACGAAGAGCGTAATCATCTTGCTCCTTACGTGTTACTCCAAACGCTGCAGCAAGGCGATCACCGGAATGGCCCATCGTTTCTCCAGTTGAAAACTCAGCAACAGCTGGAAGCTGGTGGTCCAACGTATGCGGTATAAATTGGATTCATCAAATAAAATTTAAAACTAAAAAAACAAGAGCTTTTAATCTACCTCCAAACTATTATAAATATGAAAGCACAATGAAAAATGCTAAATGCCAATGCACACATACCTCGGGGGCTAAGAAAGAAGGCCTGATTTGGCTTAGCAAGCCGAGCATTTGAGGTAAACTCTTGGCTTTGTTAGCTTTCAGCATGAGGCTGCGCATCTTACGGGAGTGACGAATAGGCACATCAGACATAAACTCAACACCACCAGCGACGACAATATCGTAAACCCCAGAAGCAATTAGGCTGGCACCTGAAAAGTGTTGATATGGTCTTAGAAAAATTTCCTTCGGGAACATCTCTCTCATATCATTTCCAAGGGCCTTGTCGCCTAACCTGTGGTTATGGCGACATTTGAACTGATGCATGCCATCGTGACGGTGTGCGCTGGAGTTTTGTCAGAAAATCCAGCGCTGAGGGCTGCTTCTCGACCGATATTGCTGGTCTTAACTTCTTGAATTACAGTTCCATAAACGAGATAGTCTACCAGGTCCTTGGGCACACCCGTTTTCTTCATCAGGCCCCTGATAAAAAAAGCTGGTTGATGAAAATATCAGGGTACGACAACTTTCAAGGGACTACCTTTAGGGAACTTACATCAGAGAACTTCGAGCAAGGTCATGAGGCATCAGCTTGGCATAATCTGTCCCCGACATAAGGAAAGGAGTTCGGACGCCATCGACGTAAACTATGTCGGTACCAGTTCTAGACTTAAAAGCTCCTTTAACTGATTTTTCCTGCTTCTGACTCGGAGAAGAGAGGGAGAAAAGTCGAACTGCACCTGTGAAAATAACAAACGACCATATGTTTCACCAAGCACGCAGATATTCCAAGCATGAAAGGCAGATGTTTTCAACCAAAATAACCTCCGATAAGGAACGACAAAATTCATAATTAATGATTCGCGGTGCCTACGAAGTACGATTTAGTCTGAAGAGAGCATTATAAGAGGGCTCAACGCTTTTTAATTGAATGAGTAAATTCAATCTAAAGAACACAATGATACATACCTAAAGCTGCGGGAGGAAACCTGGTTTTATTAACTTTGAAAATAGAATTCACAACTTGCGACGCCATTATTCCCTCCCTATCCACGAGCTTCGAGAAGAACCGGAAGAGCCTGAAGAACTACGAGGTAATGCAACGTTGTCAACGTTTCTATATTCATGGTTGTCACCTCATCATCGCCAGCCGCACCAACCTAAAATTGCTTCCACCAATCAGACAATGTCTTTCTGAAAAACGAAAATGTCAAAGATCATTTCATAAGCAATTAAATGACGACATTGTTATTTGCGGAATAAGTTGCTTTGTATCGAAATGTTATTTAAAGGTCGAATGGTATTTAGAGGGAGTTCAACGTAGATAAGTCATTTCTCACACCGTTGATTATTCGGTCTTGAAAGATTCTGTGGCTAACTCACTATCAAAATGCGTGTATTCCAATACTCTGCATTGTATTTATTAGCTTCAGTGACTGAAATCGATTATCAACTGCTTCTTTTATTTTTACAATCATTGCCGCTAGTATTTACTTAAGTATTGGTCTGGTGGGAATGTCTAGTCAAGTGCCGGTCATTAGGAAGATCCATGAATATTTTTATTTTCATGGTTGCACCCCTTCTTGACATGATATATTAGCCGCTGGGCTGGTGCATGACAAATCTGGTGCCATGTTCGTAGTGTCTCTAAGTTGGAGGGGAAGATACCATTTTTCTCTCGATTGCTTCTAGACAGGTGTCGTGAACTCCATTGTATCAGCCGGCTTCAATCTAACAGTTAATACGACTCAGAAGGGCCCGCCCCAAAATCACATTTTTGCTTGTCGAAAACTTTGCTCGTCTAGGACCTAGTCCTAAGAAGACACATCCTTCACATTTTTAAACAGTGTTGATGACAAAATGAAATGGGAGTATACGTACCTTGATACATAAGTTTCCTGTGACCATTTAACCCTTCGGCGGGAAGAGATTCTTACGGAAATGTGACAACACGGGAAAAAAATATGCTGTCAGCTGACAACCAAGCCGACGAGCACATATACTGACGTAAACCACGAACAGCCAAGGATTAATCAATTAATGATTAGATCTATATCGAGATATAGGGGGTCTGGGTGGTTTAGTGCTGGCCTCTCAACTAGGGGGGTTCGAATCCTGGCTGTGGCTTTCTCAGTGGTGAACTGGTCCTTGTATGATTAGTGGAGAGCATTCAGTACTCCGTCCGTCGGATGGGAGATAAGTCGTGGTCAACTTGGCGCCTTTATTTATGATCGTGCTAATGCAGCGGGCTTCTCTCCCCCTGCCTCATTACCAGTCCTATCCTTCCACTCTGAAGCGTCTATAAGTGCAGGTACAGACTTGAAAACACAGATTAGGTATACCAAGACTGTACCCGAGATGACATAACAAAATAAAGTTGCGCACCCATTTTGAAGTTTGTCGCTAGCGCGGTAGGAAATCTGAGATAATCTTTCGCGCCGACTAAATACCGCCCCTAAGTAAAACAGCTTGAGCAGCCGCCGTAGTTGGCTGCAAGAATGTATGTTTAGAATGATCCGGAGGGATATAATCTTTGTTCTTAGCTGTAGAATGAAATTACACATTAGATCACTGAATCACCATCTCAATGCGAGAAAGGAGTACCTTATACGTTCGTGGGATCTTATTCTTTCCAATATTCTGCTGCCACCTTGTTTCCATTTACTTCCCCTGTTCTTTTTCATATGAACCACATTCACACCAATAGGACCCTAGCTGTCACCTGCTGTATCACACCTTTGGAAGCTTGCAGGGTAATGTAAAGCAATAATTCTAACTACTTCACTCTGCCTAAGGGAACTCATCAAATGTATTAGGATTGATACTGTATATTTGAACCAACAATTCAACAAAATTAGAACCACTCTAGAGACGTGCACCTTACTACTCACCTGATTCTGAGGTTCTTCTTAGAACTCAGAAAGAATCATCCTCATGGTCTGTTAAGAAAATTTTACGACATGAAAAGTACAACTTGGGAGTTGGTGGCTATAGCACTAAACACACATCCTGGGGACCTCAATTTGAATCTTGTTACCGGTAGATTTTTTCAGCATATTGATCTCCACCAGATGGCCACAACAAGAACACTTACTTGGGGATTGTGATCAACAGCTAAGGTTATTTGCCCCATTTAGATGGGTTATTAGGTACACTTACGACTTTTTAGGGAACAGATGAAAGTGCTATTTCCATAATATATATAAATTCTGAAAGAAATTGGGGGTGTTTTACATATAATAACCTACAGCCGATGTCCCCAGGTCAATTTGATTACAATTTTTTGTCCAAAATATCCAAATGAATTTCTTCCAAATTTTGGATGCCTCAGTGGCGTTTCCCAAATTGCAATGCATTGATCCAAATCAAATGAGCCAATCAATTATCATAAAATAAAAATATACCAGACCCTCACTGGGTTCCCCTCCTCGAAATTCACCCTCACTCCCTTTCTCCTGCCAGACAATGGGTACTGCCTGCCATCTCCCTTGACTGCTAACCATTAGTTCTTTAAAATTCATCACTAGGACACTGCCCTCTTCCAAGGGCCTTCCCACTATGAACCTGTCCTTTTCTCCTAGGCTGTCTTCTATTGCTCAATCCTTACCAATATTACCAACCATCCACTTCCTTAACTCACCCTTCCTCACACAAGTACCTTCCCCTCTCAATATAAGTGTGGTGTCTTCCTTGGAAAACTTTACCTTGCATCCTCGTATGACTGTGAATTGATACTCATAGTACATAAAAGAATTCTGTAGGAAAATGCAAATCATGTGTGATTAATTACAAGTTCCTTCCACCATATCAAGCCTGAATCTGTTAAACCTCGAACGGCTATTCAACACAGAGTAGTGTGAAACTAACCAGCATAAGACAGACACAATGGTGTAAGCCATACATGCAATTGCCTGATGCATACAATGTGGAAATGAGTGTTTAGGGTTTCCATTCTGAATTTCCCATCGGAATTTTAATAGTCATAGAATAATTATGACAATTTCATTTCCAAAAGTTTAAAACATTTCCAGTCTGCAGCTCACAGATAAGGCTCTAGGCCCTGCACTATTCAACCCAAAGGAGGATGGAATGTTTATGAACAGTCATATGTACGATACAAAAATTTTTAGAGTGAACTCCAAAAAGTACAAAGATACCCCTCAAACTGGTTTTAACAGGATCATCTTATATGAGTATCGAACAAAAACTTAAAATGCCTAACAAGATAACTTGCTGCTGGTCACACAAGGACTAGCTGCCGGCTTAAAATTGAGCGACTGATTGGTGCTGAATAAGGAAACAGCTGAAAATTAAATGTAGCATTTGTGAAATACATCAATTTCCACAAAAAAGTGGCCCCTTAGAGAGATGATACCTCAGTAGAGGTTAGAGGGTAGAGAGCTGTTTAAGATGCTTTCACTGTAGTACAAATACGGTGGAAAAAATAATTCTCACATAATTTATAGCAAGATGGCAAATTCCCCGCTGTTTTGGAAATGTTTTATGCAGCATTTATAATGAAATATTGCACTTTGAAATAAAATTCATTTAATGAAAAATCTTTTGCAGAGATTTCATAAAGAGAACATGGCTACCACTCACACTTCACCATTATTACAATTTACAAAATATACCATAAATAAAATTATTATCTCTACACAAACTATGTTTAAAATGAATAGTGTATAGTAACCCAATTTTGTATTACATTGAGATTTGAAGAGTATAGAATAGGCACATACAACAAATAAGAAAATTTCCCCATCCTAATTACTTCAGATATAAATTTTTCTGATAATTTCTAAGCATATCATTTTAACAGCATGTAAAAACAAGAAAAAATGAAACCAATGAAATACTCATAAACTTGAAAAAAAATCTTAAATCATGCATTTGCACAAAGAATGTGCCCGGTAAACAATTAAAATGTTTCATAAGAAGGCCAAAAGTTTTAAGAAAACACATAGCTCATAATGGTAACAAAAAGAACATGTGACCACCATGAAAATGTTTTACATTGGACAGGAGAGCGCATGATGAATTAGCATAATTTATCATACACTTTTGTACAGGAAAGATGGCAGTATAGCATAACAGAACATTAGGTATGCGATGAAATAACACACTTAATGTGATGAATAATCTCCTTCACAAACAACATTGCAAGAAGAGAAATCAATGAATTAAGGAACGCATGTGAGGTTTTGAACATCAGGAAAATCCTGTTTTCACCACAGTAAGAAATCCTGTCAAAACCAAACTAAGCCTGGGGCATGTGTATTACTGGGGAAATTATAATTATTTAAACAATATGAAATACACAAATGCAAAGGGATTCACATATTTGCCAAGATATCATCATCTAGAGCAAGGAAGTCTTCTTCAGGATTCTCATCATTTACTGCAGCTGTTAAAGGAGATAAAGGAGCAGCTGGGCTACTTCTTCCACTTTCAGAGGAGTCTTCCACACTCCTGAAAAATATGCATTTACTAATAAGAATCTATTCAAGCAAATGTAATAAGTACTAGCTGCAGGTGTCCATTGATATTCAATGGGAGGTGGATAAATAAGTAATGCTAGGATAGTCTAATCTTAAGTCTCCTATACACTATTCAAACTCAAAATATTAATAAGGCCTGTTTCACACAATACTTACTACAAAGTCAAGGATACTCGCTAGTATGCTAGCTTTCCTGTATCGTGTGAATAGGACCAGTATACTGGCTGGCAAGCATGATCACTTGCATACTTGCTGAGCTACTTGATACTGCACTAGTCCACTACTAGTTCCCAATAGGACCCAGTGGTCATAAACCAATCATATCCTTTACAGACACTGTGCAATAGGGTGGGCCAAAAAAAGTTTTTTTTTCTGGATCAAATTTGCCCTATGCGGGAAAGTTGTGTCCTGATATCAGGATCTTTCATGCAAAATTTTTTCGAAATCAGATAATATTAACCACTGCCGCCCAAGCTCTAAAGTTAAAAATTTTGCGAAAATTCAGGCGGAAATGGGAAACAAACAGTTATGGAGAATAATTTGTTGCAAATAATGGAATATTGGTAAACATCGACGACAGATACATGTTTCTATATAACAACACAGAAATTTGAAGTTAATTTGATGAAATTTATGGCTTATACGCTGCCTAAGAATAAACAGCAAATTTAGAGTATAGGCAATTCGCACAACACATAAATTGTTACATGCTCCAAGCACCACATCAAATAGATCACTTTTGGGAGCCGTATTTTGGATAAATTAATATTTTTTTTGAATGCAGTTCCTTTATAAAATGTCTCATCCGTCATTTGGCCATTCATAATACTTTAAAACAGATGAAAAAGCGGTACGTTTTGAAACTAACTTAAACTATGGCTAAGAATCACGGCCTGATATTCATCACAAAGGTGATTCAAACATTTGATTTCCTCTAAATATACTGAAATATCCAATTACTGGTTCTTGCCCCACCTGAGCTTCAGATATTATTTGCAAATCCAACGAATGTTAGTGTCGTAAATGCTCGTGAATTAGATTACAAATGGACTGGGTGTTCACTCGGAGACAAAGCGGGCTGCGCGCTGGGAAAGGTACTATGAATCAGACATTTTAATACACTAGTGGAGTCCAAACAAATTCATTGTTAAAAAAAGGGTGATATAGCTACGATCTACTCATCAGAAGATGGTAGCTTTTTCTAAGAACTTTGATAAATTGTAGTGGTTCACTGTAGGAAATGATAAACTGAAAAGTCCCATAATCAATGGATTATCTCTGTGTACTGTATGTATGTGCTCCATTTTTCTCCAACGGAAGTATTTCACTTTAGTGCTTGGTGAAAACCTCCAGGAGTCTTTTCTGATATGAAGCCCTAGTGTCTTCGCTTATCGAAGTATTTTCCTCCATTTCGACGTCTACCAGAATGAGTGGGAAGAAACGTGGCCACGGTGTGACATTACGTTCACAAATTGCTAAATGATCATGAGTATTCATGAATACTTTGAGGAGGAAAAGCTCCACGGCAGCCCCATCATCCCTTTAACAAGAGTGTTGGAAAGAACAGCACAAGCATGTGGAATTAGCATTAACTCAGTTGGGAGGATCCTGAAGGAAATATAAGGAGACCGCAATAGTGACCGTAATCCGACTATAGTTTTAAGGACCCCCGCAAAAAAAGGCAAAACGAGAAGCCTGAAAACTGACATTGAAAATTTTGACAAGGAAGCAATTCGCAGGCATGTATACAGTTACTACGAGAGGAGGGAGTACCCAACTGTTGAAAAACTATTGCTCTCCACGAAAAAAGTAGATCTTTTCGAAGGTGGATGGACAAGCATACGACTTGTCCTGAAAAAAAAATTGGATTCAAGTGGAAGAAGTTTTCTGGAAACAAAAATTTTAGTGACAACTGAAACATTCAAGAACTGGTTCGTCAACCAACTACAGTAAAACCTCGGTTTTACCCCCCCGCAATCTACGACATTTTCATCAAGTCCAGATGATTTATATATCTCCACAGTCTTCCCCGTATTTACACTTACGAAATTTTAAATGGTCCGCCACTTGCACCAGGCCACCAAAAGGAACATGGCGGATAGCGTATCACAACCATATGAGGAACGAAATGGAAATCGGTGGAAAAAGTTTTGGGACATTTGTAAGCGTACGGGACCTTTGAATTGCAATAAATTTTCTAATTCCTTCTATTTCTGGGTTCATCCCATACTTTCGTAATATACTCGTTTTAATTCTTCAAGAGGCAAATCAGGTAAAATTATAACAATTTACCGATTGTACTAGTTCCCCAAATGCCTTATATTACATTACAAGTGGCAATTATGTGGTAAAATCATGAAGGATATGTATCTTCCATCGTAAAACTGTATTCCGGGAAGAAGTTGGCTGTAGTTATGTGAAATAAAACGATGATATGCACTTCTCTTTAACAGTCATGCCTGCGAATAACTCTACCTTACTTGTAAGCTCCGTGCCCACGAATATAGACACTATATGTTTATATTCGTGGGTCTTTTCATGATGATCCACGCACTTAGTTTTATTCTTCTCGTGCATTATGAAGTTCTGCCATTAATTTTAAAGTCATTCTAAACGTAATCACTTTTTCCCTGCTTTTTCCGTGACAGCGTCAAGTAACGCGAACAAAACAAAAAATGGCCCACAAACGAGAGAGGAAAACGTTGTCAATAGAAGACAAGATAAAAATTCTGGGAAGAGTTGACTCGCATGTAGGTTCACGTGTTTTCCTTGCCAGAGAACTTCCAATATCCACATTGAACACTGTAGTTAAAACACGCAAAACCATTGAAACCAGTACAGTGGAATGCGGACCCAATGCAAGGAGGCGAAAATACCTCAAGTATTCAAAATATGATGAACTGGAAGAAATTTTGAAAGAATGGTTTCAGTGCGCCAGAGCATCTAACATACCCATCAGTGGAGTTATTCTTAAGGAAAAGACACAACATGTGGCAATGAGGTTAGGAATCGAAGACTTCAAGGCTTCAAACGGATGCTTAAGCCGATTTAAAATGAGGTACAATGATGTGTATAAATCAATTTGTGGTGAGTCAAACAGTGTTGATCCCCAGACAGTTACACAGTGGAAGGAAAATTCTTTAAGTCAGCATATTGAAAGGTATGCACCAAAAGACATTTTCAATTTAGATGAGACAGGCCTTTTTTTCAATGCACTTCCTCATAACAGTTTAGAGTTGAATCTTGCCATGGGAGAAAGCATAGTAAAGCTCGTCTGACAGTATTGTTAGGTGATAATGCTAATGGTAGTGAGAAGTTAAGGCCATTTGTCATTGGAAAGTCCAAAAATCCCAGATGTTTTAATAACATCAAGACATTTCCCACAACCTATGCCGCTAATACCAAAGCTTGGATGATGTCACATGTCTTTCAGGAACAAATGCAAGCTCTAGATGCAAAGATGGGTGGACAAAACCGAAAAATTGTAGTATTTTTAGACCAACGACCAGCCCACCCAAACAATATTAATTTGAGGAATAAAACTGGTATTCTTCCCACCCAATTGTACCAGCCAGTTACAGTCATTAGGTGTAGGGATAATCCATGTATTCATAGCGAACTACCGCAGGATTATGGTGAGAAAAGCTATGAATCTTATAGACAGTGGGAGGGACCCTAAGAGCTTCAAAGTTACAGTTTTCAATGCACTACACTACATAGCACGATCATGGAAAGAAGTTGATGAGGGAAAAATTTCAAATTGTTTCAAAAAAGCAGGATTTAGTTTTTCTCAAGACTGTTAGAACAGGATAGTGAAGAACCACTGGAAGAAGGGGGAGGAGATAATAGAGCTATGGGAGACAATGATCAGTTGCCATTATTTGGAGCTGAAATAAGTTTTTTGGATTTTGTCGGAGTGGATGAGCAATTATCAACAAGTAACTCTCTTACAATTGATGAAGCTATTGACCTGCATATCAGTGAAGAGGTAGCATTTGAGGAGGATGATGATGATACGGAAACACCAAAAGAAAGCACAATCAATGCTATTTCTGCTGTTAATGTACTACGAATATATTTATCAAGTGTTGCAGGAAGTGAGAACCAATTAGAGCTATTGGACAGAATAGCAAAGAGAGTAGAATCAATTAATACAAATAATATGAGCAAGCAATCAAAGATAATGGAATATTTCCAGAAGGAGGCTAGTTAAATGAACATTTATTTATGGTGTATTTTTTTGTTATAGCTGAATTCAGCCAAGAATGTTTTATTTAAATTCTGAGATAGTTCTTTGGCTTAAATTTTGAGAAGACTTTTTGAGAGTAAAGGTTGGTACATATTTTTGTTTAGTTTATCCAAAGATTTATATTTTTACTTTGAGGAGATTTTTTGATTTTATGCAGTTCATGGAATATGTACTTCCATTTCATTTATTTATCAGCTACCACCTATGTAAAATGATCTCTTTCTGAAGACTGAAATATTGTACAATCTACCTCACTGAGAGCTTGGTATTAATAAAGAATTTTTTTGTTGTCATAATTGCGGGTTTTATACTTACTTTTCATTTAAGACATGATTCACTTGAAAAATAGAACATTTAGCAATACTTAAGGGATTATTTTCATTAAATTGTGCCTACCCTCGATTTATACTTTTTTCCTTATCCCCGTCAAAAGTGTAAAAGAGGGGTTTTACTGTATTTCTGAATATAAAGCCAAGCAGCTGTATTGTGATGGACAATGCCCCTTACCACAGTATCAGAATTAATAAATTCCCAACATGTAAATAAAAAGACATTAATGAGTGGTTGCAGAAACAAAATGCTGCAGAGATATAGCCCGGAATGAATAAAATGTAACTCTTAAGGTTGGCAAAGTTTTACCAACCTCGCTTCCCAGTGTATGAGATCAACAAGATAGTGAAAGAAAACGGACATAGTGTTCTTCGAATCCCCCCATATCACTGCCAATCAATGTTATAGAATTAATTTTGGCTCACATGAAAGGATACGTTGCGAACGAAATAAAAGTAAATATATGATTTTGTCCTTTCACGGCGAATTATATTTATAAATAAATCTCGGGTTCCCAGCCGAGTAAGATTTTGCATAGCAGACGTTTCGACGGAATACTCCATCGTCCTCAGAGAAATCAGAAATAAAACTTTTAAATGATGTGATGAAATTGACTCAAAGGGCTATCTATATCTGAGGTAAATGCTTTGAAGTGGTAAAGCGTGGTCCTCAACATTTCGCGGGCAATCAAAGAGGCCATGCATGCAGAGGACTGCATTGTGGAAACAAATAATACAGAAAAAATTAGCAGTCTGTTATAAGTGATTATTTTTTGTGATGACTTAAAATAATTAAATTTATTGTATTAAAACCCTCTGACTACCGTAAACACATTTGTATGGTGCAAATACATAAAATGAATACGTTTGTACCCATGAAAATGTTTCAGTTATTATGTATTTATCATTTTACATGTTTTCATCTTATATGTCACTAAATATGTACGCATTTTTCACTTATAACTGGCATTTTTAAATGAAAGTGTTATCAATGACATCATTGCATATCACTAATGCAAAGAAAAGCAAAAATAGTTAACTTCCCCTAAAGAGTTTGCTGACCCTATGCAGTACTTCAAACCTGTATATGACGGAAACTTGTCCATAACAGAAAATTTATACGGCACCGCGCTATTCCGCCATAGGCAGTTTTCACGGTATAAACAAACAAAACATAATCGCACCACTGCGAGCAAAAACGGGAGGCAATTAGCAACAGCAGTGTCATATTTAGGAATATCATATTTGAGGTGGTTTGTGACCTGACTAAATTGCTTCGAGAGGGAGCTAAGGGGGCCATTCAGTAATGACTTCGAGCATGAAAGGTGGGGAGGGGAGGAGGACTCTTCTTATGGTCTCGCGAAGGGGGGAATTGGAAATCGAAGATGATCTTACGTAAGATTTTGTTTATACATGTGATCATACTTGTATTAACCTTTTAATAATCATCGTCTCGTATTTTTAGAACTGCAAGCATGTATTTACTGCAAGCTAGTGTGCTCCAACTACCACTCTACCTGAGTCTTGGAAGTTAAAAAAAACACGAGGTAAAATCTTCCAAACATAGCCTCAGATTACTTGTGATGAGCAGAATACATGATCAAGAATTTCATCACTACTAAGCAAATAAGGATATAAAAAAAGGATATATTGTATGACTGATTCACAATCAAATAACTAAGATTTGCAACTGAATTTTCAACGAATTGAAGGGGCTTATTCTATGCACTTCGGCGATGGACATCAGTTTTAGTTGCTGAAATAAAGGGCGGGAAAGACTGCCCGGTAAACGTAATGGAAGAAAAATAACGAGAATTTCCTATCCCAGTTTCTCCCCGACTTTTCCAGATTTCCAAAATTTCCTGACAATTCCAGGTTTTACCGGTTTTCCCTGACAATCGCCACCCTATCTTTGTAAGTGAAGACCACTTTTAAGAGTCAGCAAAATGCTGTCTTTGTAAACCAATGAGTTAAACACAATAACTGTGCTACTGAATAATTTATGGAATTTTAAGAATTATAAAATTAATAAAAATTACATATATTGAAACTTACTTCTCCTGGCTTGTGCCTTCAGTATTTGGTGGATCCCAAATATGAAGCTGCTGCCTCCACACTCTGATCATTCCATCCCAAGCACGTCTGCTGTACTTGACATTTTTAGGAGGGGTCCTAGGGTGACCATGTTGCCTCTTCTCTCTGTCACGCACAGATGATTTATCAGAGCAATTAGTACACCAATGTAAGAATTTACCTTTCATTCTACAGGGCACATTTTTAAACTTCATTAACCCTTTTCTATATTAATTCTGCAAAATGCTAGCAGAAAAGAGATCAAACCTTTTATCTTATGCAAACAAAATCCAGAAAATAGGTACGTAACTTGATATACGTAACTTGAAACAGATGGAAATAAGAAGGACGGAAGCTAAAATGAAAAGGAAATGTCAAAATAGGAAGGAATCGGCAAATACGGAAGCAACAACGGTGGATGAAGAAAGATAGAAAATTTTTTTATTCGATTGAAGTAATTACGATAATTGGCGATTTGGAATGGATTTATTCTTGTCAGACAAAAAGGACTTATCAGAATGCACTCTGAAAACATTAGATGCCAAAAAAAGGGACAAAAATGCAAATCAGCTGTAATTCAACATATTGCAGACAGCCAATTAGAATATGCAAGGGAAAAGAATACAGCATAAGGCATTTAGAAAACACAAAGGACACATTTAAAAGAAAAAGTAAAAGTCAACAACAAATCAGACAGAAGCTGTTAATCTAAATTTAGGTCTGATATGAAAATAATGAACATTTTTGAGTTTGATAAAATGTTTTAAAATTTTTAGACAGCAGGGGCAAACTTGGAAGAATATATAGCCTATCCCGTTATTTATTGGGCTAAAGCCCATTTCACACAGTACTTGATCCAGCACAAGGTCAAGTATACTAGCAAGTATGCTAGCTTTTCAGTATCGTGTGAACAGAACCAGTAGTCTGGCTAGCAAGTATGCTCGCAAGTATACTAGCTGAGCTATTGGATTTCATACTTGATGCGGTACTAGATTTCTAGTAGGACCCAATAGCCATCGAGCAATCCAGTCATGTTACAGATGCGCTTTTTTAATTAGTATGGAATCATATGGAATAACCAATTCATAGAAGGCACAAGGTCGATAATCATGTGAAACCTCCGAAGACGGTTCCAATCACTCTAGATTCCGTCCTCAATATCAAATAGCGGCTAGCACAGTACTTTGGGTCAACTGGGCTAACAGTAGGTCTTGTGCTGAATCAAGTATCGTGTGAAACGGGCTTAATGTAGAGCTACTATAGACACTTGCTAGAGGAACACATAGGTGTAGCTTAGTTTGGTAACCTAAGGAATACCCACCTATACTTCATATTTATATGAATCCGATCATTTCCTTTTTTCATAATAACCGACTATTGAGCTGAAAAATGCCACAAATTTCTAAAATTGTTTTTAATGATTCAAACCACTTTGTTCATGGCGCACAGTTCCCTGCTATGTTTGGAGCCACTTGAAACTGTGGGAATGCTAACAAGCCTACAACATGGTGGACTTATCTGTTCCCTCCTAACAATGCTAGAAGGCTAAGAACCCCATAAAATCATGCAGAATGATGGGATATTCAAGCTTGTATTCACTTTCGTCAATGTGCCAGAATTATTAAAATTTTACAAGTTGTGTTATTGAAGTGGTTTTGAAATATATCATCTCAAAGGCGTTTACTCTCCCTAGTCACCTGATGTACCTAGAGTTTTATTCAGCAGTCTTGTTTCCTAGAGAACAATTAGGTTCTGAGCTATGCTGTACATGGTATATGTATGGACAATCTACGACGATCATTGATATGGACATATATCTGCTAAGGAATCCACTTTTCTTTCTGTAGAATGCGTGCTTTGTTGTCCTTACAGATTTCCTGAACTGTAGCATACTCCTGTTTTTGAAGGTGTGTTGTAAAGTAATGAAGTCATTTGAGTAATACTTTATTCCTTGAAGTTTCGATTAGCGTTACAATACTGCAAGTGGATATGGTATTTTAGAGGAATACTTGGGTATTTTCATATAATTAGTATGCCACACATTATGTATATTCCACCACAGGGTTAAAGGAGGATGCATTTTGATTGTTGTTTCACAATATCTTACTGAGTATTTTATTGTGTCTATAACCTAGTTTGACGATTTTGCTTCATTTAAATTATAATGATCCTCAGTGTCATTGAATATGGAGAGAGAAAATTGTTTGTTGTGATGCTGTGGTACAATTTGCGTACACAGTTGTTTTGTGAAGTTTCAATGGGTGTTTCTTGTTTTCGGGAATGGCTATTTCTGCAGTTGTTGTATCATAGAGTTGGCCGGCAATGATACTTAATGTGGATATGGTTTTGTAATGAGAAATTAAGAACTTTTCATTTAATTTTTGCCAAGTATTTATGTATATATTCTGCTATAAGTTAGGAGTGGGGTTCCATGATATCAGTAACTTAAGTGTTCAATTCATTGAAAATTTTGGTTGTCCTATACCAGGTACTTCCTTTGGAGAAATATACTAAAGTTTTGAGGATAAGGTGTAATTATCAGGTTACAGGGATTGATGATTAACTATTTTTTAAACCTACCCAAGTAGCTTACGACATTGGGCCAATATGGGGCCAACGTTACCACATTGGCCCAATGTGGTATGCTATTTGGGTAGGTAGTACATTAATTAATCTAGCTGGAAAAACAAGTTTTCTCCTATTACATTTTTGGCAAAATAAATAATTGATAGTTACACCATGACTTCATATATTCATAGCAGATATGATGTATCAAAGATCTGTCCCGCTGGCATTTGCCCTCAGCTCTCGCAAGATGGCACTGTAGTAAGGGATTGGGAAAGGCTAGCTAGAAATTAGGTGAATTTTAGAAGAATATCTGCACCTTAGCCTAGTGTTTTTCTTTGCATACAACCTAGCCTTTAAAAGATCAAATATCTCACTTCTAACATCATTCTACATGGAGATTCTAGTACTATGTATAGTATATATCTTTTGTGTCTGCTGGGCTGTCACTCATATCAACTCAATATGCCAAAAAATCATACCTCAAGAAGAGAACCATGAAGTTTAGCTGCTGAATAAGAAAGAATAGACCTTTTCCCAATATTTACTACTCATAAATAATAACAAAATAAGTCAATATTAGCAGGATGGAGAATAGAGAGTTAGAAAAGAAAAGATAAAGGCTTACTTTGGTATGAGGGAGATATATCTATCATATGCAATTGTATTCTTCCCATAGTCGATTTGTTTCTGCCTCCTGGCAAGGACTACAGGATCAGTCTCCACTTCCACTGACTTCGAAATTGCCTGTTTTTTCTTACGTGGACTATCCCTGAATAGGAAAACAAAAACTATTAATACAGAAACGACATTAGGCTCATAACATTTTAAATTGACAATTAATGACCGCACCATCGAAAACCTTTCGTAAAAGCTGCATCAACAGGCCTCGGATCCCTTGTTCTTTTCCTTGTGTCCGGCCCTTTCATTGGGCTGACCACTTTAAAGTCACTCAATCCTTTCTGACAACGTTCAACCAGATTCCCAACAGCTGAAGACGAATCTTCTTCACCGGCGTGGCTGCAAGGATTTGCTCTCCCATTGGTTTTCCCGTCATCAACATAATCGTCCAATTCATTACTGGGTCCACCAGTCTGTACCATTGAACCAGTTTGACTGTCAGGTTCATCCTTGATTTCACATTTAACTCTAGCTTCCGCAAAACTTTCATAATCATTGCACGAATTCTCGTCTGAACTCTCGACCTCTTGCTTAATCTTAACACCACCAATTTCGACGTCTTGTGCGCTGCAGGGTACCTTCTCGTCTGAATCTGTTTTACGATTAACAAATACCTGCAAAACACTAATACACAGGAAACATTTGAGGAATGCGAACAACATTAAACGAGCGCCAATCAAAAGTTAAGCAACAATAATTACGGATCTGGATGCCTATCTTCACACCAATTCATTGAACAATCGTTGCTTTGTTTTTCATACTTGTCGTCTACGGGTTCCTCCTTTATAGTGACGCTAAGAGAATAAAGACAATTATTATGAGCCTTTAAGAAATATATGCCCCTAAATCACCTTCCCAATGCAAGGCCTCGAATGTTGTCATTAGAACCTTACGGTATTCAATAGAAATGGAAGTAGAAAATACAACTAATACTCACTTTGAAAGTATGTGGTTCGACGTGCACGAGGAATCATTTTTTATACTACCGTTGGGAATAGCAACGCCCGAACTTTTACCTTCTTCCGTATCATTTATCGGAGCCATTTCCAAAATCGTGTTGTTGAAAACGACGGCTGTCTTACTTTGCCGCGGTTTTTGGCGCTGCACGACGCTGATGCGCGCTGCTACAGTCAGAGCGTCGAGTAAAATATCCATCAAAGCTACCAGAATAAGAGAAGTTCATAATTTGTTCACAATCAAAACACCTAAATTAAGGTACAGGTGTGTTCTTTAAACACAAATTAGTCGATAACAAGCGTAGACGACAGCTGCACCGAAATTATACTTTCCATGTATAACAATTGACAAATGAAACAATTGATCATCACCATTTCTTCCCTCTAGACCGCTTTTTTTAAAAACGGAGATATTTAATTTCACTTTATAAGCCTAATTACGAATGTAAATCAAACTGAAGACTTGATATTGTTACAAGGGTGTCTACCAAACTATGGTTTATCCAAATATTGCGAAACTGGCAAGTTTATTTTGATAAATTGTAATTGAAATTTAATTATATTAAAATTCTCAAACAATAATTAATTGATTAAGAGTAGTAAATGAATGTATTTAATATTCGTATCCATTTCCCTTAATGATTACGATGCTATGAGATAAACAAAATAAAAACCTACAGTACCTTATATGACATGATGGTGCCCACCCACATAAAAAATTAGCACTAAGGATTTACATCTCTAATAATTGTAAACCTCAAATTCTGTAGTGATAGAATTAGTTTTTAAGGTATTTGAAATATTAAGGCTATATCCCACCATTTAGCCAAGTTTAATCCAGGAACAAGCGTAAAACAGCTATGCCTGAGATGAGAATCAAACATAATCTTGGGTTGTCAGCATGGACCTTATAATCTGAACTACTGCAGACGGTGCCTTCATTCAATTTCAATTCAAGAGTAACGATTATTCAACCAGCAACAAAAGATAAAATTACATGCTCAATATATCATCATGCCAATGGTTTACAATTTCCACACAGAGAATTTAGGGCAACGATATAATGTCGTATACAATAAGTTGAAAAAGTAGTACTTATAAGTAGAAAACGATAAAGAGGTAAAAGTGGTTGAATGATGATTTGATATCCTGAATTACATAGGTCAGGGATTCCAAAGAAAGGTAAGTTAAGCATTGTATATGAATTGCCTTTTTATGGCTCTGACATCTCAGTCCAGGGGCATTGGAACTATTTTCGCCGGGGGGAGGAGGGAGGCAACCTTGGAAAGGGCCCACATTTTTTTGCAGATATGGGGGGAGTGTAGACAATAATTTTGCTAAACGAGCATATGAAGGCATGAGAATGTTATTATAGAAAAAGCAAGGAAACAAGTGAAATGTAATTTTTATTAATGAGGACTTCTCTTTTCTCAAGGGTCCGGGACAAATTCTGAGGGGTACCGTAAGTTGGGGCGAGTTCGGACACGTGGGGCGAGTTCGGACGATCGCGCCGACTGGTACTTACATTGTGTTTTCTCCCGAAGCTCATATTGTTATACAAGTTAATCATGTCTTCGAGACAAAGAATGATACAATGTATCATATTCCGTATAAAAGCAGTGGATCTCGTGCTTTTCGTCGTAGTCAATCCGATTAGTTTGCGGCGCAACAGTTGGGTGAAATTTTGTATCGCCGGAAAGAAACTACTGTGCTTTTTGGTAAGTGCTTCTGAAATTTATGAGATTAATTTCTTTTTAAAGCTGCTTCATTTCTCATAACATGTGGAAATTTACTTTCAAATAACATGAATATTCTATCCATTACAACGCATTATTCGATTTCATGTAGCTCCGCGGGCGGAATGGTGAGAAAGTACGCGAGGGTCATTGGAGGCCGGCGCTCACACGGGCACGATGAGCAGAACATCGATAAGGCCGTTGAGGCTGTGAAATGTGGAAGAATGACACTTCGGGCTGCGTGTAAGGAGTTTGAAGTGCCTAAATCTACGGTTTATGATAAACTGAAGGGAAAGCACCCGAAAAAATCTGGGGGACAAACTGTTCTCTCCAACCAAGAAGAAAGCCAGCTAAGTCAAGGAATTCTTAAGTGCGCAGAATGGGGGATTCCCTTACGAGCAATAGATCTGCAGTTAGTCGTAAAGGAATTTTTGAATAGGATGGGACGACAAGAGAAAACATTTAAAGATAACTGCCCGGGAATGGAATGGGTGCGGGGATTTATGACGAGACGACCAGAACTCACAGTGCGTTTGGGGGAAAACGTTAAAAGGGCCCGTGCAGCAGTGACTAGAGAGGTTTTAGAACAATATTTTAAAAATTTACAACTGGCTTTGGATGGTGTTCCTCCAGAGAATATAGTAAACTATGACGAGACCAATTTTTGTGACGATCCCGGAAAATCTCGGGTGATTGTTAAGAGGGGTGAGAAACATCCATCAGTTGTTAAGGACACCAGCAAAACAAGTGTGTCTGTGATGATCGCAGCAGCTGCAAGCGGGGAATTGCTTCCACCGTACACAGTGTACAAAGCTGTGCACTTGTATCCTACGTGGGTAGAAGGTGGCATTGAGGGTGCAAGATTCAACAGGAACACCAGTGGATGGTTTGACATTTCTTGCTTTGAAGACTGGTTTAAAACAACGTGTGTGCCATTTTTCAAAAACAGGCAAGGGCCTAAACTTTTAATAGGAGATAATCTTTCGAGTCACCTCTCAATAGAAGTGATTAGGTTGTGCCAAGAAATGGGAATAAATTTTGTTATGCTTCCTCCTAACGCGACGCATTTATGCCAGCCTCTCGATCTTGCTTTTTTTAGACCCCTTAAGATCGCATGGCGAAAATGTCTTGATGAATGGAAACGCAAAAATCGCGGGGTTCTTCCAAAAAGTGAGTTTCCCAGATTACTGAAATCTGCCTTTGATTTCATTGGATCTCACCTATCAGGCAATGTTTGTGCAGGGTTTAAAGCTGCGGGAATTTTCCCTTTCGACAAAAGTCGAGTTATTAACAAAGTTCCTTCTTTAAATCCTGAGGAAAATTCGGAAAATGCCGCCGGGGGATCTGCATGGTCAGATGCCTTTCTGCAATGGTTAGCATCATCCCGTGTAGAATCACCTGTGCTTAAAAAATCTAGGGGGAAAAAACTTCAAGTTCAGCCAGGGAAAAGTGTGAGTGCTGAATGCGTGACTAAATCGTGCGTTGAGGGAGTGGGAGACGTTTCCTCGGAGAATAATGCACCGATTGACGAGATCAATGATTTGGCATCGCAGAATAACAATGCCGCTGATGAGAGTAATTTTGAAATTCCCGCCTCTTTCCCTGTAAATGCATTCATTTTATTAAAGTTCGAGACAAATAAACGCGACAGGCTCTTCGTGGGGAAAGTTATGGAAGTCTGCTCTAACAACAGATTCCGCGTTCAGTGTCTCCGGAAAAAAGCCACAGTCAAGGAGACTTATTTCAGATTTCCCGATGTTGCTGATGAGTGCCTAGTGCACAGAACGCAAATTGTTCGTCAGCTGGCTCCGCCAAGGGACTTACGAAGGGGCCGCTTCATTTTTAGTGGTTTAACGAACATTAATGATGTTGATTAATTGATTTTGTCATGAATAGTATTGTTTGTCATTGCAATGATTTATTTTGATGCGTATGTGTATTTTTTTATTTTGCTAAGTTAAGTTCCCACTTCATCGAAACGTGTCAAAGCTTTTGGTTGCATCCATCGGGGAGATTGAAATTTTTTGTTTTAATGGTGAACAATAAATGAGAAGACCATTTCATTGTACATTTGTTAAATGCATCATTAAATATGTGATCCAAAGTTGATATATTTGGTTTATTTCATTTCAATACATTCCCGTCTTCATCATGAATTTTTTCAAACCTGCGAGATTTTACGCTCTTGTCGGTGTGACGTAGAGGTTCAAATAAAAGAAATATTAACCACTCAACAAATTTCTTTGGTTTTTAACAATGAAGCAAATTCACTTTCTCAATTTTATCTATGGAATTACTATGTTAAATAACTAAATGCCTGGTCACAACCATCAATGCGACGATCATATAAATGTTTCGAATTTTTTTTACAGTTCAATGATTCGCTAATAAAAACATGTAACTAAAAGCCTCTTACAGTCTTTTAACACATTGAAAATATTTATAAATTATTATTTTTAATATAAGAACATATTTAAATAAATATATGTTCTTCCTATCGCCACGAAAGTGATTACTATGAACGAAAACGTAAATATTTTGCGCGTGTCCGAACTCGCCCCACTCCGTGAGGCGTGTTCCAATGGTGTCATTGAATATTTTTCGTAGTTTACAATAAAGCAACATCAGTTTATTTCTTCTCGCGATGTTTCTAAAGGTTTATAGATTTTTAATTTCGATTTTCGCGCAAATCGGCAAATACGTCGTTGCGCAAATAATGATTATATACAAAAAAGTGTCCGAACTCGCCCCAACTTACGGTATAGCACCTTCTCCCACTTCCGACACCACTGTCTCAGCCCTTGGAAATGATTCAGAAAATGTATCAGATTAGGCCTATGAGCATGGGCGTAGCCACGGTGGGGCAAAAACAAACTTGAGTTATGGAACATTAGCTTATTTTTGACCCCCTCCCCCCTGGAGAACATCCTGGCTACGCCACTGACTATGAGATGTGGATTTGAAAACAACAAAAATAGTAAAATGGGCAAAAAGGATAATATGCAAAAAAGTTATTGAGCTAATGAAGTTCTAGATGATAGCAGAAGAATGCAGAGTCTGTGGATGCAACTTGAAATTCTGATGGCGGTTATAGGAGGATTAACACTGGAAAAGTAAGATAGAGAATGGGCATTTTAAATGCGATAGAATGGTTTGGAAAGAACACATATCTTGAGAGAGAAATAGTATAGAGATGGTGTGTGCAGAAAAGGCATGGAAAATTAAGTGAAGCAGAACAGAAATACATATTTCATCAAAATATATCCTCACTAGTAATGCCATTCTAAAGCAAAGTACCTGCTTAGAAGTAAAGAAACAAATTAGGAGCACGCAAACTATATAAATATGGTACAGGTGAAAAGGGACCCTTTAAAGGTACATATAAGTGATAAAGAGGAGAATCTTATGAAGCAAGGGGTTATATGTAATAAATCCATTAGAGGAATTCAGGGAGATAGGGTACATGTAACGATACAGAAAAACCACATGCAAGCATGAAAATATCAGCAAGTTATTTTAATGGTAGGTAATGTCTACTTTTCTATTACAAACCTTGTTCCATGCTTGCTTATAACTTAAGGTTCAATTCCAAACCAAATTCTTCGATCTGAAGGTCTGTTTCATTGATGAAGGCTCACCAAATCAGTTTCAACTAAAACATGTGATGAAAAACATACATTAGAGTAGAATAGGAGTTCTTTTCCGGCAACTTCTCATGTTTCCCAGCAAAATCTGTCATGAAATAAAGAATATTGGGGTTAATGCGGACATATTCAGACTGGCTTCTACCAGATTCCAACCTTTGCAATGCTGTCCAGGTTAGTTATATTTGATTGAAAGACCAAAATTCACCAAGCCAGAACTCCTTTAGACATTTCATTTAAAAATAATAAATACTGGCATTGGACAAACATCATGATCATGAGTATTGGCTAAGTATCAGCAGATCCATTACCAAATTATTTTAAGAGTGTTCCCAGGCCTTTTGAGATGGTTTAAAATACCTCAAACAGACTCCAGGTTACCTCCAGGTTGATCACAACTTTGCTATACATTAAGGCATACGAATCTCACACATCTAGGCAGGAGGGCAAGTCTCTTACTCTTAGTTACCTGCCATTTTCCAGCAAGATCTGGTGACCAGAAAAATACACAACTTGGGTTCAGCTGAATATGGTAATTAGCCTTTCCTGAATTCAAACCTGGAACCTCAGGACTTATGCTACTTGAAAAAGTGATCAAGAATCAACTCCATCATTATTTCATAACTAATAATCTATTTACATCCTCACTGTTTGGATTTTGCAAGGGCCAGTCCACATTATCTGCCTTGAGCTATGCTGTAGATACAATTATTAAAGGCCTTTGAAGATAAAAACTCTACTGCCTTAATTGCTTGTGACCTCTCAAAGGCATTTGATTGCGTGTCCCATTCCATTCTCCTTAATAAACTTAGTCATTATGATATCAAGGATAATGAACTAAAGATCTTTCAATCTTAAATTAATGGATGAAGGTGATACTTCATGGAAGCTGCGAACGTTAAACATGGTAAATGAAACAACTTTGAACTTTCCACACAGCTTTATATGTTCCCTGATCGATTTCAACGACTAAGCGTCATTTTCAAGGGGGGGCCAACTGACAAAACATTTCAAAACAAGGCATTATATAGTTACCCTGAGGAGTGAGGGAAGGACTCAGACCGAGGGGGAGGGAGAGTTTAGGATGGGAGTGAGGGGGGTGGTGGTGTGAGTGAGGGAGTTGGGTTCCGTCAAGGACAGCAGTGCAGTCACAATTAATTTTTTCAGTTGGCCCCCTCCTGAAAATGATGCTTAGTAGTCGAAATCGATCGGGGAACATATAAAGCTGTGTGGAAAGTACAAAGTTGTTTCATTTACCATGTTTAATCTTTCAATCTTATCTGAATGTTCGGTCACAGTGCGTCTATATCAATGACAAGTTGTACATGCCCTTATGTGTCGAACACGGGGTTATGCAAGGATCTGCGCTTGGCCCACTATTGTATCTGGTCATGACTAATGACCTTCCTGCAAATGCCTCTTGTGAGCCAATACTATATGCCGATGACACAACCTTCCTGTGCAATCCTGGCATTGCTTATCACTCTTTTAATTTAATAATTACTGCTGAAAACCTGTAGTTTACAGCAAATAGACAAGCCTTAAATAAAGATAAAACTCAATTGGTGACATTTTCACTTTGCACAGCTGAAAATCACCCAGCAAATGTTAAGCTTTTGGGTTTTGAACTAAATAGCAAATTGCTGTGGGATTCACATATCTCCTGTATCTATGGCAAATTATCTAAGGCAATCTTTATGCTAAGAAAACTTAAAGAACTCATTCCCAGGCACTATCTGAAATCAATATACTATGCCTTTTTTTCAGCTATGGCACTGAGTTGTGGGGGCATGCTACTACTTCCCGTAATGTATTTACTTTACAAAAAAGAGCTATAAGGATCATTTCCAATTCACCCCCACTGGAGCACTGCAAACCAATGTTGAAAGAGTTTGGTATTCCCACTCTTTATAGTCTTTACATTTATAAATGTCTTTGCTGTGTGAAAGAAAATCTTAGTTCTTTTGCTACAGAGGAAAGTGTCCACCACCACAATACTAGAAGTAAAGAGAAACTTGTATTACCCTACCGCAGGCTGACTATAACCAAAGAGTCATTTGGCATTCTTAAGTTGAAATTTTTTAATGTTCTACTGCATGAGACCAGACATGTTTCCATGACAAGGTTTAAGAAGGCAATTTATACTTCGCTTATATCTAATGCATTTTATTCTACTGAAGAGTATTGAGAGTGTAAAAATGTAGACATTGTATTCTAATTGGTATACTTATTGTATCTTATTTAATTTGATGAGGGCTATTGCATTTCTTGAATGCTTTATGTCTAATAAAGAATATGATTACACCTACTGGACTACATACTATGCTATGGTTCCAAATATATATATATAGTTATAGATTGTGAATTAAAAATTGTCTCTCTGCAGTTCACAATTGAATACCATGAATTATTTTGTCACCTTCCTCTCTGATTCTCAAATGGGAAAAATTATACATTGATAACAAGATTCATAAAAGATAAGTCAGAAGCAATCAGTGGTAACTTTGTTTGCTACATCATAAGTAGCAAAGAAAGGAGAAATATGTAATACAAAGGAAAGAGTAATGAACAAAGTCATATTATAGAAAAAGACACATGTAAGCTTCTGAAACAAAACTAAATTTTACTGAGAAGATAATCCTGTCCTCGGCTCCCTTGACTGATTTGGCCAAAGGGAAATTGAACACACACATCAGTTTGTGGAAAAATGAAACTAAGTGCCTATAAACAATCAACTGTTAAGATAAATTGTGAGGTAAAGACCAGAGATCTTTAGAGTGACACGTACTACTAATAACCACTGCAAAGGATGCACCACTAGTTCCATCGATTTCACATCCTTAAGGAGGTGTTTATAAACGGCATTTTAATTTATACCAGTTCGACCTTGCTCCTTCTGTTGCAAAACATCAGAGGCTGGGTGGTTCTTCTGGTAGTCTTCTCTCTGTCTCACCAAAGTGAGCATCCCATCAATGCATTGATTAATAATACTAAAATGCATAGCTGAAATCCCTCTTTAATGTCAGTACATTTCATTGACTCTTATACATGCTCTCTTGAAGTTTATTCCACAGGCACTCTCCACCTAGTGTATGCTAACGCCATGATAATCACTCAAACAGTGAAATAAACATATGCCTTTTACATGAATTGCTGATTAACTAACATGCAAAAGAACATACTTTGAAACCAAGAGGGGTAAAAACTTCAAATTTAAGAGCCAAGCTCAAAGGCATTATTTCCCTGGTGAAAATGAACCGTTCACTGAAGTGTTCAGGAGCTGTGCACAAACTGTGCGCACACTTCATAAATTTCCTGGGCTGTTCAGGATCTGTGCACACAGCTCCAGCCAGAAATTCATGGATGGCTTGGGAACGGAACATCTCATAAACAGCTGTTGCACAGTGGGATATGAACACCTCATAAACGGCTATTGAAGGGAACATTTCATTAACACTTCAAGCACAGCTAGTGCACAGTTGACATTCCCACATGAAAAAATTATGAGCAGATGAACAGAATTAATAAAAAAAAATTATATACATTCACAAGTAATTTTTGTTATTTTATGACTGACATAAATAGTAACATTGACTTAAAATTTTGTTTTCTATCATAATTGGTCCTTCCAGGACTTTTCCATTATTCTAGTTATTCTATATTTTACTCTTGTGTGCAAACACAAACCAAGAGAGAGAATTTACAAGTAGAGAAGACTAAAATGCCAGTCATCACACTTCTTACCTCAAATAAATACATACATAAACATACATTTCATATGTCATCTTTTAATTGTAATTATCAGTTAGACTGCTAAGAAAAATTGGTTATTTCAGAAATTCAGACAATGTATATAGACATAAGGACTTCTAAACAACATTATCTAGAAATACTATGTAATTCTCCTAGTGCTTTTGTACAATTCTCTTAACATTAAATTATTGTCTGTTAGTTTGTGCTTCATTGATCACAGTAATTATTTTAGGAGAATTGAATAATCACTTAGTGTACCTGTCTCCTATTTAAATGAAATCCATGTAATCCTGTCAATTATTTCTTTAAGTAAATAGTTCCAGCTAATATTTATGTTCAGTGAGTGCTTAACAACATGGCTTGCTTAATGGCTACTTAACAACCTTACGTATCATTATGCTAGATGGCAACTCATAATTACAAAATCAACACCATGGACAAGTCTTTCTAATTAAGTTTCAGTCTAGCAACAATGTATGAGTCAAGATGAAACTTATGCTGCGGCAGTCGTCACTCTTTTGTCAAAGTGCACAAAAGGTGGCATGGAGCATACCTCTATTCCATAGAAAATGTCCAAGACCCTTAAAACCTCTATGTGGTCTTTCCTTTCCTCATGCTCAAGAAATGGTTTCTAACCCCTCCTCAGGAATAACCCATGAATGTGAATTTATCAATCAATGCTCTCATAAAAATATGTTTAGTGGACAACACTATTTATTGTATTGTCCACTATTGCCTTGTAATCCAATCAATCATTTCTCTAAGTACAAATTTCCAGCTAACCTTCATGTTCAATGATGGAAGAAATCATGTAAGTCATTTGTGGGAGGTACATGTACATTTGTTGACGTACGCTTGAGTCATTTACCTAAATTAGAAACCAGTGAACAGTTCACCACTTTACCAGATGTTTCCTTTACTTTCATCTTCAGTTCCTAGCAATCCTAAAGTTCACTTATTAGGACATGCACGACATGATTCACTCGCTATTTTACAGCAATTACAGTAACCTATTTCATAAGTAGATGATTAAACATAAAATACCGTTTGGATGGGGTGGTGAACCTGTAGCACACATGCATGTGGAGCTGGGGGCATGTAGCTCATGGCAATTCTATGAAAGTTTAGAGTGAATGTTGAAATAACAACTAAAATTGATGTGAGTTCCATTTGAAGGTCATAGAAGAGTACTGGGTATGCTATTATGTATGGTAACGACAAAAATGTGCGTACAACAATAAAAATAATTGTATTTTACTACCAAAACATCCTATTACTCCAAGAGGTATAATAATATTAATATATCTACCTCAATAAATGGTTGGCAGGTAATTCAAGAGTATACTCCTATTTCACATACTTTGAAACTCAATCTCAAGAAGGTTTGCCATCCCTGTCCTAGTTGATTCCTCTTGTAGCACCTCTAGCTTATACACTTGGAACTAAAACAAAATATTCAATCACAGTGAAAGTGGACATGTTTGCTCCCATGCAATCAGAATAGCGACTTTCTCTCCTCTATGAGTGATAACAGAACATCAGAGGAATATACTATCTACAAAGAATGAATTGTTCATGTGGGTCTTCTTCCTGTGAAGTAATATCCTCATAATCATCTCCAATATAGTTAAATCTCAATCTTCCCATAGATCAAGGGTGGGCAAACTGCATTTCACAAGCCACGTGTCTCTCTTTCGGTGGGGACGTGGCTCTTAAGTAAAATTGAAAATAAAAGTAGGTATCATGGCTTCACCTATTAAAGGATGTATTGCCATCAATAAATGAAACTATCATAGTAGCATTTGCTAATGCTAGTTTGGTATAGTGATTTAAATTAAAAGTTGCAATTAAAAAAGATATGATAATATATATATATATATCAATTTTTCTCATATGTTAAAATATATTCATGGCTCTGGAACAATTTTAAATTGTTTGTGAGGGATAAATTTTGGATCTTCTGACTCAAAAGCTTGACAACCCCATCCTTAAATAGGTCATGAATATTCTGGTATGGCAAAGCAAGGAGTGCAAAGAGACAGGGGTCTCCTTCTCCTCTTGAATTTGGGACTACTGCTTTATAAGAGGAATTTACCTGAGGGACACACTTATCTTCAAACTAAAAGGTATTTTTTTTTAAATTCACTGAAAATGATCCATATGGAGTGCAAATTTATGTTCCCTGTTAATCTTGAGGTTGCTGATTCAAATTCTCCCAGGGTACAATTATCGCTATGGAGAGCATGTAGCAAAAAAAAATTGCAAATTGTAAGAGGACTTCATGGTCCTAAATTTGCTCATTATTTGAAGAAAAATAAACTATTATTATTAACAAGCACCAGTGGCTCATGAGACCTGAGTACTTGAAATACAAATAAGTACATTTTTGGGGAAAGAAAACTTAATATTTATAAAAATGTGACTCAAACCCTTAAGAATCAATATTTTTCTCTGTAGTTCAATACACCTCCATTTGGGGTTCTTGAGATATCATGGAGCAAAGTTAAGAGCACCCCTCTATCAATACATTGGTCACTAACCAAAATTGCATACATGTTTTACATATAAAATTCACCTCTTTCAAAGATACTTCCTCAACCTTCCTCCCTGATCTAAGGGGCTTCTTTGTAAGCAACAATACAGGTTGTAATCTACGGGACAAATGCTGTAAGAATAAAACTAAATAAATTATTTCATATATATATGTTTTTTTATAGATCACACAATGAAATTAAGTCCCTGAAATTTAATCTGCCAATAATTAGGCTGATCAAGATAACTTCCCAAATTATTCAACCTGAAGGTTTTAACCCCATCAATGTAATTACTTTACTACTTCCCACTACTATGAAGGCATATCACGTTGGCAATAATCCATGCCAAAGTATTCCTCACTACACTAATTTTATAGAATTATCCATATTCTGCTTATTGGCAATGATTCCTACTGATAATTTGACCAAGAATCAAAATGGAGAACTGCACGAATAAAAAATACTGACACTTTAAGCAATCATACTTCACATTTCAAAATAAAAAATTTCGAAGGGACAACTGAACAGAAAAATTCACTCAAAACATAATCACAGGAGCAGCAGAGTGTAAATACAAGGAAGGTGCTGCTGCTCTTTGGTTACTTTTGGTACAGAAACTACCTTACCCTCATAAATGTACAACATGGAAGAGCAGTAATACACTGCAATGGACGTTAAACTTACACGAATTATGACTATCCATTTTTTAGAATTTTTAAAAGCCTGTTTTTTTTGAGGAGCTGGACGTGAGAATGTAGGATAACTTTATGCTTCAAAGAGTTGAGAAAAATACATCAATGGGTGAAAACTATAGTACAAAATTAATCAGCATAAAAAGGTAAAAAGCCTGGTACAAATTGTCAGCATCAAAGAGGGGAGCCCTTACAAGTAATGAGAGACAAAGAATATAACTGCTACTGAATTAAAGATAGTTATGTACTAATACTCATTCAAAACAAAGTTAAAGACTACCTTTGAAAAAAATATTCCTGCGATTACAGCAAAAATTTCATTCAAGGACATTCCCACCTCTTTGAATGAACACATGTATAGCCACCAAAATTTACATTCATCCAACAATTAGCAGATAAGGGTATGGTGGTGTTGAATGCAAATAGTTTTCATTGCAGGTGGCATGTTACCATATGAATCAACCAATGAAAAAACACATGTAGACTTCCTTTAGTATTTGGTTCCTACTGGTTTAACAGCATAAACTAACTACAAAATAAGAGGAAAGAAATAATTAGGGTCTACTCAGCCTCGAGACAAAGCACATGATGTAGACTTCATTGTTTCCAGTTGCTCAACAAGATGCAAGAGGCAGTAGGTATACTTTTTAAGTTCTCTTATTAGACTACAGCACTACCAATCATGGCACTTGAGTGAGCTCGTGGCAAAAAAATAAGATCATTAAAATTTAGTGAATATTAATTTCACACAATGCTGAAGGTCACTTTAAAAGAAAGACAAAAGAAATAGGCTAGTTAAAAGTTGTCTATAAGTTTTCAACTAAATTCTAAATTATTAAAGCACAATGCCTGAAGCTTGTTCCAGAGCAATCTAGCGGACAATTTAGCATCCCTACAGTCTTTTTAATGAATGCTATGTGCAGCTGGCACATGCATAAGATATGAAGTAAGCTAACCCTTACCAATCCTATGTTGTACCTCCTACAACATTTTGATTTTCCTGTTCTGCTCAGATGCTGGATACTGCCAGACACTATTTCTTTCTTGTTTGCTAGCCAACTCCATTCCGTGTGGTTCTTTTTGCACTTCCTTCATGATTTCCTTACATACTTTAGTAAAAAAGTTGCAGATTGTATTGTATTTTCTCATTTAAAGCTATAGCATAATCATAGGTAATTGATTAACCTACTTCCCACTCAAAATAAATAAGATCTAGAGAAAATGCAGGTGGCAGACAATTTGGATTGGAAAGAGTTGATGGACAGGCCATATCACAATTGAACTTTGAATCAATAGCCCCAATGTACTATAAATAAGAAGTTATTATTCCACTGGGAAGGGCAAAATCAATGATATTTCTTAACTGTGAGCAATAAAGAAATTGACCAACTAAGACACATCACACATTATTGAGGAAGTCAACAACCAGTCCCAGACCATTCAACTTTAATTGCAAGGAGAATAGAAATTAAGATCATACAAGAGCTGGTCATTCAAAACACAACAGCAGATCCTTGACAAAGATTATCTAAATGAGAGCTAAAAAATACAATACTTTAATGATTACAAAAATCATTTTAAGCCAGTCTGAAGGTATTACTAAAATTTGAATTAGTATATACCTTGAGCTGTCACTACCATGACATAGATTTTTATTAGAGTTGGTTGGATGAGGGCATTTGAAAGCTGTAGACGCATTCACATTCAAAAGATATTTAAGCACCTACTTTGTGGATCAAATTATGAAAAGGTTTTTCAGAGGAATAGGGTCATTTCCTACTTTGTATTTTCTTGGCCGCAAGTTTATTACCATTGGAGTACACAGTTGGTGGTTGTTTTAAAAATGGCGTTAAGTATTTTTCCTCATTAATTAGACAGTGAAAATTTAAACGGCGTGAAAACGATATGGCAGACTATTACAAACTGGTCAATTACATGTTGAACAATTACAATCATTACATCTAGAGATGGGACCCTCGAATCTTGAAAAAGATTCGAGATTCGAAAACTCGAATCTTTGTGCTATTTTCATCATTCGAATCTTTCGAATCCTAAAATATAAATAAACACCGAAATCTTTATATAATAACTTAGAACAGATTAGTTTCGACCGATAAAAACGTTCATTACAAATAAGGTTAAACCTCGCTTTTACGTCCCCGCAATTTACGTTTTCCACCCATTAAAGGCTTTGCTTCAAGTGCTAATAATTTTCATATGTCCGCAAATAACATTTATTTTACCTTCATTCCCTTTATTTACGCTAGCAAATTTTTGAATGGTTCGCCATTTGCGTTTTACGAGATGATTTTGCCATGATTGTCGTCCTGGTTGCATAACTGGTGGATGGACTCAACGCTCCGTGAAAGCAAAGTAAAAACTCATGCAGTAAGTTACCACTATAAAAGATACGTAAAATTTTCTCAGATGTACCACCAACTATCGTGACCTCAGTCATCCGTGGAATTGTAATGCCGCGAGAAATTACAGTACACGTACGTAATTTTTGTCGCGATTGTTCTCCGGCTTGCATAACTCGCAGATCAGCTGATGCTATCGCATAGGTGAGGAAATTTTTTTTTATTTAAGAAGTGTATGCTTTTCAGCATTTGCGGCCTTCTCTTTCTTTTTTGGTTAGGTATTAATACAGATTTTAAAAAATCCTCCAGCCAGACTTCATCCTCATACATCCTGCGAACAAACCAGTAAAATCATCACGTTCTTCTCAACCTTGATTCTTAAGTAGCCTTGATAGGGTAACATTATAGTCTATAACACCATCTTTTCTCATAATGTTTACCCTAACGTACTAGAATGGCTGGACTCCTGGTCCCAGTTCATCCTTATCTATATCTTTCTCTTCTATTCCCAAGTTCCCTTGCCTATTGTTAGTGCCATGCAGTTCTTGTCACATATTCATTAGCCCTATGCTGAATCTCTTGTAAGTTCTATCAGCAGCTCTCCTGACTTAACACTAATGCACAATATTGTATTTCACTTCTTGCTGCTGAATAACCTTCTAACCTTTGAGTACAGGGCGCCTATTTCTCCCTCTCTCTGGAACCTCTCAACCTATTTACATTGACCTTGTTGCCACTTTTCTCTCACACTCTTCATACCCCTCCTAAGTCTATTGCTTGTTTCCTTAAATTTTATTTCGCCTTGCTGTGTTTAAATCTTTCTATTTCCATCATTCCTCAATTTCCTCCATAGTTTGTGCCAACACCCAATGTGTTTTGACCACTCTTGTATCTACTGCACCATACTGCTTGCTTTTCTGCATCTTTCCTCATACACCTGTAAACTAATTCCTGATATTCTCTCCGATTTACAACTAGGTACAATTTTTTCACACTGTTCCTAATCTTGGCCCAACCATATGTAATCTAGTTTATATATTTTCCCGTGTCCCCCTGCATACTATGCAATACAATGTTTAACACACGAGGAATTGTCTCCTGCAAGCAGCTCATCTATCGCTGTGAATGAGTCTTGAAGACGCGACAATATTGGAAAAAACATATCGTTTTTAAACATGCAATTCAGTATCAGTTTAATAACTCTTTGGAAACATATCATTGCTATGCCTCCTAGAACATTCACATGCTTTCATTTCATGCAAAAAATTTTGTGCATCATGTTTATTACAAATCTATGTTAGCTCTTCAAATTTTATTTGTATTATTGCAATAAAGAGTTGTATTTTTGAAAACTATTCTTTAATTTGTTTTTCATTATATGCAGCTTCTTAAGTCTTTTCTTTTCTGTTATAATCAACTTTATATGTAGGATTCGAGAGATTCGAGAACCTCTTAGGATTCGGATTCGAGAAAATTTAGGATTCGTCCCATCTCTAATTACAACAAAAGTACATCATTACATACACTCTTTCCTCTCCTGGCCACTAGGTGTTCCTGCAGGCACCACTAAGTAGTGTGTGTACTCCATGAAAGCTTATTAAAAAATATCTGAGGAACATTTATTCAGCTAACTAATTACGATTTACTTTTATTTCATTTCAAATTATGTATTGTTTAAAATTTAAAAACAGTTATTCACTTAAGTAAGCATGTCATGAACTTGGCTCACAGTCATGCCTAGTTCATACAGTGCTTTGAAGTAATGGATGACTCGACGAGGAGAAAGCAGAAGAGCTAATACAATGACTATTAATACCATGTTCAACAGAGGAGACTTTCTGAGCTTTGATATTTTTCATAGGCGATTCTTAATGCATGCTGCCATTTCTCAGCTTTTTAAAATGAACGGGAAATTAGCATTTAATTTTCCAGTAAACTGAGATTTCTCAATCCAATTATTTGTGTACAATCAACACATTCAAGGTGGGGAACGAATTGCAATTGAAGAATTGTTTACTTTGATGAAGGAAACTTCCCTCAGGGTGTGCACAAAAATGGAAAACAATCTTTTCAAGGTTTCCAAGGCCGAAAGCCAAATGTTCAAGGTTCAAATACATAAGAAGTCCCCTACACAAGTGCTGATGAAGGTCAAATATGCTCATATAAGGTACAGTGTACCTTATATGAGCATAATAACCAATCAGTGATGTTTAATGCCTCCCTATCATCATGTATCATAGCGACTAGTTGTGGCAAAGATGAACTATTGCAAATGTGTTGCAAATCATACACTTTATAAAGAAATAATATTTCATCATCAATGCCATACCATTAGCCAGTCCACAAATCATGCAAATGGAACGACAATCACAGCACTATCGACAAAATGTACCTAATTTTCGAAGCATTTCAAATAAAACAAAATACCTTAGGCAGAACCTCAAAATGTTATGTTGTATGAACCCAAATGATATCACCACTTTCTAACCACTTTACTCTTTTTCAGTGCTCAAAAACATGACCTTCTGATGAATTGATGAATGATCTATTCATAATTTCTTGCTCTTAAGTGAGAACAAATGGGTATCAAATCAACTGAAATTTCATATTTTATGAAATTTCAGTTGATCAAAAAATCATCATTTGACATCAAAAAATTATTCCTGCTCGGGAAAGAGGATTTCATGACATTCTTCACAATCCAAGGTAAGTATCTAAATTTTCCATAAAATTCCTGGTTTTCAAGGCCCAAATGATATTTTCCCAGTGTTTGAGGTTTTCAACGTTGGTAGACACTCTTTACCCCATGATTTGCAAGAAGAACAGCACACCAAATGGCCCTGATGATGATGTTCTGTGGAAGGACTCTCTTGAGGAGGAAAAGGAATAGAGAATAGAAAGGAACTCCAGGATGTAAACACCCTTCATTAGAATAAAGTAAATTTCATGAAGGTATTACTGTGAGGGGATTTAAGGCCTAATAAATGGTGTTGAAAAATGTTTCAGCATAATGTAACCTTACTTTTTATTTTTCAATTGCCATTCAAAAATTATCTCTATATTCACTGCCTTATTGCTGAAGCTTGAAAAGCAATGGACAAAATATTTTTTTATAAAATTGTATTTCACTATGACATTCCAATAAACTAAAATGTCAAAAACCCATCTTGTCTCACCATTGCTAGTACGTGAACTTAACGAAAATATGGTATTTATTTTTCCTAATTAGCATATGTATAATTTGAGCTTTTTACAGATACATTTCTGGTATTTTATTATTGATGTTTTTAAGCATAAAATGAAAGCAACAGCCATGTAATATAAATAACATTTGAAGTAATCATAAACAAGAAATTCATTATGATGCCATTTGGAAACAAAGAATCTCATTAACACATTCAGCGCTGATCAATTTTATTGTGACACTTGCAAATGTCAAATCAATTTTTCAATCGAAGAACTTTTATGGAGCATGTGACTGCTTAAGAAGTCATCTGCCACTGGCAGGAGGACGGCGTGACTTCCCAAGAAACATCAGCACTGAATGTGCTAATGCTATTTAATACCATAACTTATTTATAAGGGAGTAGAAATTTTAGTAATTCTTCATTAGAATGTCTATGCTGATGTACTCGCTCTCACACAGGGATGTAGAAAATTATTTAAAAAATTCACAAATAAAATTAAGACAAGTGGCAACTAAATGAATTTTTTAACAACCTTACATCATACAAACTGGATATCTTTCATATTCAAATATACTTCACCCACATTTGTGTATTATTAATATGCAAGGCATGAAATAGTTGATCTAATGACTGATTTTAAGGCTCAAATTACCAAACAATGTATCATAATACTGTCAATAATATGTCATTCCCTGAAAATATATAAAAAAGGGCTCTTTGCCATCGGCATATTATAAAGTGCCACTTGATCACATTGAAGTATATACAAACACACAATAATACAAACAATGATAAGAATAGGGATATTGCACATAAGTAATTTAATAAAAGCATGCTGATGATTTTTATAACATTATTTATAAATATTTTTTTTCTACAATAAGTTACATAGTTACATTAGACAGGACATCATGAACTTGGAGGAGAGGTGTGCCTCCCATCAAGATTTGACTTGACTGGTGGCTCCACAGCACCATCACTTTTACTAACAGCCCTGGTGATAGTTTCTTGCTCCAGCACCTTCCCGATTTGCTCCTCAATTTCTAGGAGCTCTTCCCTATCTAACAGTTGTACAATTTCACTGACTTGCTTAGGTGTCAAGTGAACATTCTCCTGCCCAATCACTTCTAAGACCTGTGACATAAGCAAAAAAGCAACAATTGTGTCAGAGGGAAATAATCAAAATATAAAACCCACAGTCATGCAGTACAATTTTACTTGTAACATTTAACTGGGACAACTTCTCACACAATAACTTCTATCATCGTGCATTTCCACAATTCAAGAAACTGGGAGAAGATAGCAACAATCTTCAACATAGGGCTTCTTGAAAACCAACACCAGGGTTTGCACTTATTGTACTGTAACCATTGAATGCAATATATTTTTCTTTCTTCATAGCCAGATAACCCAACTTTGGCAGAGCAGTCCAGTAAAATTCTGTGGGAATTGAACTCTTGCTTATAATAAGTAGTTATGTAGAAACTTGTGAGGAAAAAAGAGAGACATACTCAAAGATGTTTATGGGTGAGAAGTTGTGTGATACTACTGCCACACAATGTAAAATCAAGTAATAGAAGATGAGTCATTGAAAACATCCAAGAAACTTATGATGCGTGATCTCAGACTAATTTTTACTTTTCACAGCCTTATTAACAACTCGCAAATGGAAAAATAAAATGTTCAGTGACCCAAATGTTTGGGGGACTCATGAGCACGTTCCACAGGTACTCCTTCAAGTGCTGATCCAAGGAAATAAATTAGAAAATAATAAAAAATATCAACTTGAATACTAGCTTGATTGCTGAAGAGCGAGCTATGTAAATACCATGCCCAGAAGGCCAAATACCATGCATTTCTGCTGGGGAGCCATTTCCATTATCTACAAAATCTGTGATTCCTTGGAAAAATCTGGTGCTTTGAACACCACTTAGTCAGGACTATAGGGACCAACCAGAAGAAGCTTGATGCTGGCCACGTGGTTTTGAGGTACACCAATGGGAGCATGGGAGGGGAAATTCCTTCTCCTATGAGCTCAGATGTACTCTGGTCTTCATCGCGTACTCATCTGCTCTCTGCATGCTGTGTTGTCACATGTTCTGCATATTCAACATCTGCATTTAAGTACCTTAGTGTGACTGTGACACACATGGCAATGCCTTCCTGGCGTTCACACCTCCCCTACCTTACCCATTCCACATATTTTCCCCTCTTGCATGATAGTTTGTGGGGGTTGATGAGAAAAGCTGAATTATCTCTGGCTGGCCCCACCTTCCCATACCTGACTCATTTGCAATAGACTATAGTCCTATGACACCAAACCTGAATTTGAATAGGAGCTCCTCAGCTAAACACTCTACCTACCGAGTCATGACACTGCACTCGATGAGGCCTCTAAATTCAGATCTTCCCCAATTTGGCATGATCTATTATTAGAAAACAATAGCCAATAAGCTTAGTCTAAATTTTATTGGATAAAGACCTCCATGAACAATCACTGAAATGGAGGAGCTTCAACCAAGTATCATGTCCAGCAAAATACAGTTCCGCGCATGCGAGACGTGTGGAGATCAAAGTTGTCTACATATCTCCTTAGATAGATAGATTGTAATAGTGGTGGAGTTCCTCACAATGGAGGCCCCGAGGCACTTAGATGCCTATCTCCTTACATACACATAAAATTTATAGTGAATCAAAGGTGTCTTTTGATCGATGTTCTACTACAAAAACTAAGGTTTATCATGCTTTCATGGCATCATTTCCAAACTTCACTTTGTAGCTAGGATGATGGTTAGGTCTAGGAATGATATAGCTCATGATTTTCTGATTACAAATTAGGATATGCTGGATTTCATAATTTTCCTTGTAATTTGATCATTTATCATAGACATCTGACATCATTCTACAGCAAGGCTATAATACATGAAAGACTTAACTAACCAGAAAAATAGCATAGGGATAATTTTGGCAATGTTTCTAAAAAAAACAATAACATGAAGTTCAATATTATGAACCACCCAATTTTTTGCCCCATGAACTTCATAATAACGAGATTCTACAGCATGTAAAAGTGAATAATAATGTTAATGGAACCTGCGTCAAACCAATCTTAGGATTTTTGACTTACAATGATGATAGAATCACTAGAAAGGACGTGGCTTAAGACAGTATTTATAAAAACTTACCTTACGGACATCCTCGACTCTTATAGCACCATCATGGTCCACATCTATTTCCTCCAAAACCTGTGCTATTCTTTCCAGTCTGGAAGTATCAGGGACCTCTTGAATACGGCGGATGGTATCAATAAACTCCTCTATGCTGAAGAGTTCTTGTCTAGAGATTGCAAGCAAAAATTATTTTAAGGGGAAAAACTTCACAAAAAGAAATAAATTTTTCAAACCTAGGGGTCAAATCCAAACTCATGTTTCAAAATACATATGTATGCATATGCATTACAATGGAATAGAGGACTTGGATACATTATTACTTGAAAGCTTATTCAACTCTTGGGTTTAGTTCCCTTCGAAATAAAGAAGCTTCAATTTTCTTTGTAAAGTTTTGCAAATTTTCAACTAAAGCCCATGTTGAAACCAAGATGTAGGACATAAAATGCATGCAATAACATAATTTTTTTAGATATTAAAAACAAGGAAGCAGCATAATCCTTGTTTGCAAGATGTATGTGAACACTAGGTGGCCTATAGCGGTGGCACTCAAAGGGTGCCACCGATTTTTTGGTGGGTATTCCCAGAAATGCCATGGGTATTTTGCTAATTTTGAAGGCATTTATTCAAAAATTCATTATTTGTTTTTTTGTTGCTATTTTTACATTATTTCTTCTGCATTTGAAAGTGAATACTTTCTTCCAAATTAACATGAAAAAAAATCTCCTGATTTTCTCAACGACACGCAATTGTTATAGTTTAATTTGGAATTTACAAAACTGAATAATTTTATTTCTCAATTTTGACCAATAAATCGAGAAATAATATCAATTTTAAAGAAATAAAACATTGATAAATATAAAATATTATTATTTTTCTAGGAAATGATTATATAAAATCCTAGGACTTTGCTTGAATTTTGAATTGAATTGAATTATTCAATTGAATAATACAATGCAAATAGCATAAAATTCAGGGGAATTTATCAAAATGATTGGAGGTATATAATGTGAATATTTTCGCAGACAAGAGAACATTTGGATGTGAAAACGTTATGAAACATGGTATCTGAATAATAATAACAAGAATTAGTCTGTTATTACTTAAAAAAATGATAACAATAACATTACAAATTATTGAAAATATATACACATACTTAGAAAATGATGACAACGTTACAAACCCTATTACAAATCAAATAACTAATTTTCATATTATTTACAAATATGATGAGAGACACAAATTCCATGTAGACCTTTTTCACATTTCACACAGTTCTAGATCTATGTACAGGGCCGTCTTTCCTACTGCATACAGCACAAACTTTTTCCCTCCACCCAGACAGTTTACTTATCCCATATATTCCTGGTGATACTGTCCTGGGAGTTGACAGATTACAAATTACATTATTTACAAATATGATGAGAGACACAAATTCCATGTAGACCTTTTTCACATTTCACACAGTTCTAGATCTATGTACAGGGCCGTCTTTCCTACTGCATACAGCACAAACTTTTTCCCTCCACCCAGACAGTTTACTTATCCCATATATTCCTGGTGATACTGTCCTGGGAGTTGACAGACTTAGATTATACTATCTAAGTAACCATTCACTCACAATGCTATCTGTTATTTCTGACATAAACTGTACTCGATATTTTTTTCAGGATTGTTTGATTTGTAAGTAATACAAGCATTTAGCACCATTCTAGAAATTACATTGAAGACCATTTTCTTCCAGTATTTCGTTGATATTCTCTCATCTAAATACACGTACAACATAATGTCCAAAGAATAAATGCTTCCCATGTAACAAATGTACTGCTCAATAATTTGTGGACTTTCCTTTGGAAATTCTTGGCCCTTGCGAATGACTGAATTGCTTTTGGCTATCGAGTTAGTGGACAGTAATAAAACTAGATTTTTTTGTGATTTCTATTCTCGATACCCAAGAATAAGAAGCTCATCTCTTCTAAAATACTTTTCCTCGCCCATACTAATGTTTTCTTCGAGAGGTTGAGGTCCCATGGTCCAGAATGCATTGGTAAAAAGAGGTTGAAGTACATGATTGGAGAAGATTTTGGTGGCGGTAGATGTTTGGGACCAGGAGATTCCAGGAACTCAAAATTTGGAGCAGAGAGTGAATCACAATTGTCCTGAACTTCAATGAATTCTGCAGAACGATCACGGCTTCCACTTTCAGGTTCATCAGAATTGTCGCTATCATTACTATAGTCAATAATTGCCGGTCTCTTCTTAGGAAGGATAATCATGCTTTCATCTGATTCTGATAACACTTTCCCTTCACTAGTGTCTTGACAGAAATGAACGCTGTCTTCATTTTCCACAGAGTCATCGTCATTACTTTGCGAATTTATATATTCAGCTAATCTGTCATCGTCAACACCAGGTGAAAATTCATTTCTAGAAGTTGACGCCATTTATAAGGCAAAGGGCTATTTCACTTTCAAAAAGCCACAAGTGAAATTTTATTGTGTAAACAACAACAACAGATGGCACACATTGTATTTTTTATGCCCAACATCATCTTTCAATTACTACTGCCATATCTACTATGATAACGAGGCCCGACAATTGGAGCCACATTGCTGACTCAACACCCCAGCTGACCCAACACACCAGCTGCAAGAGATAGTATGATAGCAATTACGTAGTATCTTTTCTTCGGCCTTAAAGAATAAAAAGTTTCTAAGCATTTAAAAAAATAAGAACATGCCAAACATAATATCTCCGACATAAATAAAAAGTTCAAAATATTAGAAGAAAGTCAATTGGTTTTAGGTTAACATACATTGTAGTTTCTAAAGTGTCGCACCAGAAGCAGTTTCATAAGAACCAAGCGTGGCACTCGGAAAATTCAATCCGACATATAGTTATTTTAATTACCAAAGCTGTTGATCATTTCAATTAACAATGAAAATTAATTTTCCACGTAGTTATCAAAAGATCCTTCTTGTATTATGTATAATTTACAAGAGTTAAAGAATGAGAAAAACATTGTTTTAACAGGTCTCCTCACAGATGACGATATATCGCGTTGGCACTTCTGGTGCATTCTGCAAACGATGATATATCATCGTGTGGCATCGTGAGGTTAATTCCTCAAAAAAAATCAAGAGCCTGGATTTAAATCTACCGATGAACAAATGACACACTACCAAACCATCTGCAAACACATTAGCACTCTTAACACGTTCAACACTGATGGATGACAATCATCGTCCGCCGGGTGCTATCCACTGACTGCGGACGACAATTGTCGTCCAAGCTCGTAATCCGCTCTCAAGGCGGTCGACAAAAGATGCCACCTCGTTGTTTTGTTGTCAGTCATTCGATAGCCCTCGGAGCATATGCAGTTGCTGCAGCCGGAGTTGCCCACACCGAGAAGCGCCGTTACAACAATTTATTTTTTACAAGGTAAGTTATGTTTTTTGGGCGTATATTAGCTCTATATTTTCAGTTTTTGTGAGTTTTTCCCCATTACTTTAATGAAAAACAATATTAGTTTTGATCTCAAATACTTCGTATATACTTATGTAATTTTTTCAATTGACTGAATCACACTCCCCCACCCCTCCCCCCCCCTCCACCGCACCCCGAATTTCATTAAATACTATAACATCTGGTTGATTTTTTTTCAAAATTTTTCTTATTTTAATATACTTTATTAAACATCCTCTCACATGTATGTCACACTAATGGATTTATTATAATGATATAAAAATTAGTTTCCGAGTATATGAATCGCCTTTTTTTATTTTTTCCATCATCAAGCCTCATGTTTACAAATGCACTGTTGATATTTTTGGTGTATTTTCGTTAGTTACTTACACATTTAGCTTCAATGAAGCTTTCACATATATTTATCCCCGATTTTATAATTTGCTTCTGCATTGAAAATATAACAATCCTAGACTATTTGCAAATATCCAGAATACACTTTGTTAAGAATTCCCAATTGATCAAATATCTGCTTTTTTCCAGTTTTTCACATAGTTCCTCTAAAGGACTCATGATATTTATCAACATATGCGAAAAAAATCTAATTGATGTTAACATTCATTTAGCAAATAAATTGCTGTTTTTGTGGATTTTTATTTTCTAATATTTTATATCTCTCATTTAGGGACAAGAGAAAGAAATGTCAACTCTTGGGTTAGAGAGATGTTTTGGGATGGGTTTTACGGTAGAGGAAATAACTATTAACCAAAACGAGGTGAAGTATGTGGATAGCAAGCTTCTTATACCATTTTAGAGTCTTATGCTCAATGGGGTGATATGACATCATTTGATCAAAGTGATCTGATCGATGCCACTCATTAGCCGTATCCGAAAACCAAGTATGCTTCAGCAAAGCATTCTTGGAGATGACGTATTGCTGACGTACAATGAAGCATGCTTGGGAAAGAATACTTCATATTCGGACAGTCTACGGTAAGGAGCGATGTTAAGCAGTAGTGGCAACCTAAAAAACCACTAGGTATAGTGAAACACAATAGAGGGCAACATCTATCAAATGTTTAGATCGGAAGAAAAAGAGCAATTACATGTATATTAACCTTTTCATTGATATTTATATTAATAATTATGCAAATTTAAAATACGAAGTAAAAACATAGATACTACACACATTTATAAGTAGCCAACGGCTCCGCCATCTTTTTTTATTGCAATGCCATCTTATTAAAAAATGTACAACTACCATGTCCCAAGGAACAGAAATTCTTGGATGACCGCCGAGATATTTCGGGAATTTTACAATAGCAAAAGTACCTACCATAGAGAAAAATATCATTCGCCTTGACCAGGACTCGACCCCGGATAACCTGATTTCCGGTCAGGCACTTTAATCAATTTCAACCACATATTCCGTGGTTATTGCAACGTAACGTTTTGCTTAAAAATATCTACTTCAAGAGCGGTGATTAACATTATGGCAATGGAGATGAGAACATATATGGCGTGTAAAATGTTAAATATTGCAAAGATGGAATAGTTTTGGAGTTACACACTGTAATTTTTTTCATAAAACTTTCAGAGGATTTTCAACGGCGAACAATGACAATCGCGAAACCTCGATTTCTATTTCCACAATCGAATTTCAATTTCACCCGCAAGCTTAGGATTTATTTTACCATTGTCATGTATCATAAAAAAAATGAAATAGTAGTTTCGCGATGCATAGTATTAAATAATTCATTAAGTTCATATGCAGTTCGTTAGGCAGCTGTGTTTAACGCAAGCGATGTTATAGAAAGAATGGCATTTACTTTCAAAAGAACGCAGCAAGCAAAACGAAAAACGATTCAATTTGTACATCACCTACCGAAAAAACTAAGGAGCCAGGCAGTTCGCCACGTACTGTCATGTAAAACAATCATTGTCCCGAAGACCAATTATTTTCCTCTTCTATAATAGGTAATTACTTACAATATAATTCTTCAGTAAGTAGTACAAGAAACTACAACATACATTTATGATGTCACTTAGCGAATACCATCTAAAACCCATGCTAATTTTGTTCGATTACTCCTACTTCCTGCTTACGACAAGAAAAGCCCCTGGTAAAATACGGAGGTATGCAACCCGCCACACCGTCGATTAACGAACTCCCAGTTAACGAGCACTGGAATTTTTGGGTCCCTTGAATTACGTTAACGGGAGGTTTTACTGTACTCCTGATGTTTTTTTAAACATTTTTATCATAATTATTTTTCTAGAGTAATCAATAGTTTACACTGTAGTATTTAGGTCAAAATCCAGTTTTTATTTCAATAATAATAAAAGTTAAATTTATACATATATTTGGATGAAAATGACTTATTTACTGTGTTTGTTTAACTCATTTTTCTCTTTCAAACATTTAGGTAATTTACACTCATTAAGTTTTCATTTATATTTCTAAAATATTCCCGTATTGACATTAAAATGTTTGAAACGTGCTGAATAGCTGTAAAAATATTCAGCCATCAGTTTTAAATCATAAATTTTGATATTGATATCTACTGATTCAACAGTAGAAAGAACAAATTTCATGTAAGTAGTTTATATAAAATGTCAGAGGATCAGAAAATATCCGAATAAAGTGAATTACTGAATCTCACTGCGAGAGTATACAAAACTAATTACATTATTCATGAAGATAAGAGATGCAAGAGTCAGCATTCACAGAAAAATTTGGAAATATTTCATAAAGAATTATTGCGAAGGATTTGGCGGTCGGTACTCTGGAAGCTGCAAGGTCGTGGATTTCAGAAGGAATTGATGAAGGCCGTGAACTACATGAACATTTATAAGAATGGTTTTTAAAAAATTTGTAAACAACAATATAAGTAACAATATGCAATAAGGAAGTCCGCACGTATTTCGTCGCAAGTAACAAGAATCAATGGAAGAAACTTCGAAACGGACTATTGGGGAGTGTATACAACCACACACAATACCCGAGTGGTGCTATCGGGTGGCAGCGGAGGACTATTGTCGTCCTAGATAAAAATTCATTTTTTATGCGTAATTTTTATTTAACAGTATTTTTGTTGATTGACTTATTGTTCTTAGTGGTAATACGTTACGAAACTTAAAAAAACATTTCAGCCACCGGCAAAACCATAAAAAAATAGTGCCGTGTTGAACGTGTTAATGGGGAATATGCATGAAAACTGTTTCTCAAAGATTAATGATGTACTTGATGTGAAATTTTTTCACCAATTTAAATGTAAAAGCCAATATTTTCATTGCCCAGCACAAAGATTATTAAATTATATAAAAATGTTCCAGGAATTTGACGAAAGTCACATGACCTGAAACGCCTCCTGACATCACTACACGGTATAGGTTCCATAGTGCTACGAAGATAAACATTTATTTTTAAAAGAAAATGAAGTGAATATATTTTTTTTGAGGTTTTTAGCCATTTCTCGAATGAAACAATGACTGAAAAAATACTTAAAAAAGCACATTCTGAATATTTCCTTTTGTTGACTCCCTTATGGTGGTGTTCTTCTAAAAAAAACCAGCGATTGCATGGACGTAGTAGAAATTCTCGGGCAATAAACAGGCATTATATAATTAATGGACAATTTGCTAGTTACCATCCATACTACCTAAATAAAAAATCGAAATACAATTTTTTATTGCATTAAACACACGAGATAAATACATACATTATTGCCAACTATTCATTTAACAACTTACCTCCATGCATAAACAGATAAACAATGCCCATAGTGATACCGTGCCATGACGTCACGTAATGACGTCGTGTTTTTAAGCTGCCGAAAAAGCCCAATTTTCAAAGAGTAATATCTTTATAACACAACGCAATTCTTCAGCAAAATTTTCACCAAGCACATTTTAGCTAATAAACTTCACATTCAAAGAGTTATAAAAAATAGTGGATGTTCCCCATTATATGATAGAAAGAAAATGTAAGACTCACTTCTTTTCTACAGTTTCATGCTTATCAAGATCCAGCTTGATTTGCTCCTCTTCTTTCTGAAGATCCTTAACTAATAGGTCCATCTTTGATATCATAGTGTTCACCTTCTTGGAAAGTCTCTTGGCAGCCAATGACTCCTTCACTTCTGATTTGATATCAACAGCTTTGGAAACCTTAGCAAGGTTCTCCACATCCTATAATATTTCAGCATATATGTCAAATGGCAGCACTGGACTGAAATTTTCACTAAAATATTTTTCTTGGAAATATAATATGAATAAAGAGAGTGATGGGTTTCAATTATTCCAATTCCTTTGCAAGGTGAATACACTACTCAGCATCATAAAATAAAATGTCATCCAAAAGAACACCATGAGGAGTTTACAAAACAGTCTTTTTGCCTTGGAAAGATGATGGAATGATGCAATAACATTACTGGAGACAAGGCTTGGAAAAATGGTACATGGAAATCCCAAAGATTTGTTCATAGGATGTAAGATAAGAATAGGAGTAAAAGGAGTTTGCTATAAAATCTGAATAATAACACAAAAAAGGAAATCAGTAGAATTTGATGCTTGGGATAATATTTTTAATCTTAAGGCCTGGTTGCACAATGCAATTTCTTGTACAAACTATTGTCTGAATGTCTGTCTCATTTCTTGTATATATTTGTGTACAATCGTCTGTTCAAGATTCTGAATGGAGTGGTTACACGGTGAAAGATTTTGTACAATTTTTCATGCAATTTCTTGGTACGCATTACACAATTGCTTTTGTTTTCCCCCTATAAAGTTCAAAATTTAATGTTTTAAATCAGGGGTTATTTATCGCCAACTTGGGATCAGAATATTTATCTCAAATTTTATTTTAAGTTGTCTGAGGTAGTTTTCTGCGGGGAAATCTTTTGGTATATGACGAAAACGATGTATCTGGTAGTTAGTAGACCTGTGGGATGTGCTTTGTTTGTGTGAGACTGGGTTTGTAACATTTATTTTGATATCTACATCGTATGGACTTCTCAACCTGATTAAATTTTAAATTAGCAGTTATAGTGAAAGTTACTTAATGGAATAAAACCATAGTTCCAGGTCATCGCCGACCTTATGATTTTTGGCAACTGTAGTAACCTATTGGTCAATGATATATTCAAGGAGAATTCCCTACAGCACGATTGATGGAATTATTCCCCTCATGCGCGAAAGCATCTACTTCAATCTGAAAGAAAAATACCTGGAGGTGTATACTTATTCATAGATTAACTTTTATGGAATGATATTTGACATTAAAAACCCTTAAAAAAATGAGTACAATGATCACGTACAGAGTGGGATGATCATTGCACTTAATTTTGACAACTTTCGGAACTTTGCAGTGTACGTTGGAGCAAAGTATAGGAAGCACATAGTTTTCAGCCCATCGTTCGTCTTGGATCCAATTATTTTGACTACAAGGGGTATTTAAGGGTACTCCTTAATGCTGCTTGTATTTTTCAATACCAAATGTAAATTAATTTCTACGCCAGTGACAACGGAAGAATGAGTTGGTGAAAAATGTTCTGTGCGGGTTGAGCAGGAAGTGAATAATGATGATAACGGGAGAGTTAGGGCAGTCAAATAAAATAAATGGTAAAAGTTACATAAGCAAGGTCTTTTTTACTAGAGAAATAATATATAATTAAATTCAAGCCTTGAAAATTGGGGAAAAAATAGTGACAATTACTTATTTGCCATCATGGTTCACACACAAAATATTGATCCAGAAAGGGAAAAAAATCTCAAAAAAATATTAAGAGTAAAAGATAGCTACATAGTCAAGGAAAATGCTGATTAGTTTCAAATTAGCAGGGTCAACTTTACAGAAAGGTAGTAATGAAAGAATTTAAAATAGCATGTTTTTCAAAATCCAAGCAGAGGTACTCACCTCCCTATACTCTTCCATCTCCTCCTTCAGTTCCTTCAACTTCTCTTGCTCCACAAGACGCTTCTTGTCCTTGGTCAGGCTGGCAAGACCACTCTCTATCACTTCCATATCTTTCTCAGAGATAACCTGTAAGAGTTAATTAAAAAGACAGTTCAGTATACATGCATACTGAAATAATAAAAAGAAAGAAGAAAGGATTTCTAATTCATAGCCCAAGCCCCAGTAGAACATGAAGACGAGGCAACCCAGAAAATTTATTTAAATTGCACAAATCTAATGCTCTGTAATTTTATTAACACCCAATGTTTTTATCAGTGGAATTCTATAAAAATATGTTTCATTACAGTACTACTAATAACTATAAATAAGAAGTAAAATGACTATACTGGAGGTACTGAAGCACTAGGTACTGCAACTGGAGTGACAGGTGGTTTCTTTTCAGTAGTTGATTTTTCTTCTATTAATTCAAGTTCAGGAACTTCTTCCTGGAAAGCAAAATAAAACGAAAACCATTGATACAAACTGACCTAGAAAACCCAGTGAGAACTTACAAATAAAACCATGAAGATAGTAAGATACCACTGAAATGGTATTCAAAAAAAGTTTTGGCTCCTATTCTGAATCTGGGGTCACTATTTCTCAATCATGCAAAGCAAATGGATTACATATGAATCAGGAAATGCATCTGCTTCAGGCAATGACCAAGAAAAAGCCTTGTGGAATTACTACAATCAATGATTTGCCAGACTTTGTTCAGGGATCATCACATGAATGGAAATTGAGTTTCAGCATTGTGTTAAGAAGAATGTTTGAATAACTGTACACTTGTTTACCACAAGGTAATCATACTCTCCGTCTCAGCAACAGTTTGAAAGAGACATGCAAAAAATTGCATTGAGTTACTACAAGCCAAGAGGGCTCTATAAAATTATTTTTTAACTATGAGCCATAAATTTGATTCCAGAAGGCAATGATATACTGTATTCCTCCGAATATAGTCCCCTCCTGATTATAGTCCCCCCTTAATTTTTGAAGTTGAGTTTCAGAAAAATAATTTTGAAATGCAAAGCAGGACTCGCACATAATATTCTCAGGTTAACAACTTGAGCACCTTGAGTAATATAAATTTCCATTGTGTCAGTTATCAATATGGAGAATCAAGTTAATATATTTACCAAAATACTCAATATTATTTCACCTTAAGACCTCGAATTGTACTGTATTGAATTAGAGGCATGAGTGTTGATTGCCCTAGCACTGCTCAGAAAAACAGTACTGAATGCATTAATAAATTTGACGTATTTTAATGTATAATCACTACAAAAATAAATATTTACTGTTACATTAAAAAAATACGGAAGTTAGTTTATGTATGTCACTTAAGAAAATGAAAAATCATATTTTAGCCATTGAGAAGATGTACTGTATTCCTCCAAGTATAGTCCACCCATTTTTGACTGAAATCTTGGCAGAAAAAGTCTTGGGAAAGACTATTTTCAAGCTCTAGACACCTACGCACCATTATAGAACCTCATCCCCTGAGTTTGAAGGTCAATAACTCAAAAATGGCTATTGCGATTTCAAAATAAAGTATATTGAACAAAATCTTGTTTATTTCTACATTTATTAATGTCAAAAACATTTTCAAGTTGGTTATATGAACTTATTTTTTGACTGAGACAGCAAAAAGGGCCGGATTCGAAGTTCTGGGAAGCGAGTTCAACTTTGATGTTCATTTGAAGAAAAACAAGAAAAGCCACATCTCTTTTCTTCTCATAAGATATGGAACATATATTTATCTTTGACTAAAAAAAGTTTAAAATGTATTACTCAGTTAACAATTACGTTACGACAAATTTTAAAAATATCTCAGCTTGCAGAAGTCAAAAATACATTTCGTTTTGACGGTATTCTTTGTCTTTGAAAACTAAGCACGTGTAAAATGACTTAACAAATTGAGAGAATTAGATATGTTTTCAACTCATATATATTTATTTTGGCGAGCTCCATGTGGCAGGACTTTCGGCCAGGAGAGATAAAGCAGCTCGAGGTTGCTAAGTTGTAAGCTACCATACCGAGCGCACCAAACAATACGAGAAAATTTCCCTAGTATGCACAGCAAAAATATCCTTGCCTATGCTTGAATAAAAGTTTATAAGTTTCAGTATTCAACAAAATAAAATCAGCGATAAGTGAGATAGCTTTTTCCCCCACATTTCTCGGTTACTCGCCGAAAGAAACAAATTGCACTTTAAATTATCCTCAACTCCATCTCCAAAAACTTTGTGCTATGAGGCATAGTGACGGTATGTATCTAAACAGTTGTGACACTGACACTGACTTGCATTTGTAAAAACCATACTTTATTCAGCTATTGTCATGACTCATTCACAGCAATAGGCGAGATGCTTGCAGTAGAAGTGGCAGAAGATTCCTCGCATGCACTACCATTTTCTTTCACGCATGCTATGGACAGTTGAGCATGCTTTTATAGTAAAAACTAAATATAAATCGATACCAAATAAACAACAAATTCTATTAATAGTTCATATGTAGATTCATATTAATGAACTCGAGAGCAAGATAAAGATCCAAACATTGATTTTCGGAACGGAAAGTGTGCGGGATGGAAAATAACGCAATCTGACAACTTCATCAATAACATAAATACTGATGAACTTAATAGTATGGCTATGAACAAAGCCCTTACCTACAACATGTGAAAAGGAAAGTTTGATACATCGATCTATGTAGTTCTTACGATGCCCCAAATTCGATGGATCCATCCGGTACCCAAAAAAGATTGCTAAAAATCCATTCTTAAACACATACTTCAGCTTAGAAAAAATTAAAAGGGCACCCAAAAGCCCGCATTTTACCGTGAAGTGTTTTTGTTTTACAAGTGTCGACTGGACATCAACACTACTCGAACACCAATACTTCGTGACAGTAAAAGTGAGAAAAGTGCTTAGAATTAGTCGAAGGTCTGGGGAGAAAAGAAAATTATCAATTGAAAAGTTCAATCTTCTCCGAAAAATAGAAGAAAATTCACGTATTAGCATGTTGAAATAGTGGCAAAAATTACCGTCAATACTTAATTAAAGATTGTTCTACTCAACACATACGTTGTTCAGCGTTTCCGCCTTCACTCCGAGCTTGTTTAAAAAAAAAGTACAATTCGAATAAAGTATTGCAGCATGGTCAAGAGTTGTGACATAACTGGATTCTCATTAGAAATTTTAGATTAGAGATGAAGGTGTTCGCGTGCCTACAATGTTGCATAATGGAGAAAACCCAGTTTTGTAAATTGACTAGAATAACTCAAAAGAATATAAGACGCAATTCAATCAATTAATGAGAAAGACGTACACGTAATTTAGGCACATCATTTCTATTAAAGAACGTGCATTCATGTTATGACAAAATGATGCGGACTCAAGGGAAAAAAATTTTTTTTTCGATAGAAATAATTTTTTCCTCACGAACCTGCCCGAAAATAGGGGTGCGTGGGATACACGAGGGCGCGGCTTACACGAGTAAATACGGTAGGTTGAATATTTTGTCATATAAGTCACCACTTCTTATGTGAGGAGTGTTAGACAGTTCATGGAATAGTATTAAGTTTTAAAATGGTATAACTAAGGATATTTGAGTTGCCACCATAATACTCCCAAATTATTCATCTGTTCCCATTGAAATTCAATGAGTAACATTAGCTAGTTTTTTTTAAACCCATTAATCTGAGCCATTAGAGCTACACTTAACACTACAGAGCAATGACACTTAAAAAGAACTTTATACCTCTAACTTCCTCTTGGTGTCCTCCAGTCTCTTTCGTTCTTCATTTTCCTCCAGCCGCTCTTCCTTGATTTGCCTTTGTTCTTCCTTAATCAACTCCAGCTTCAACAGATTGTCTATTTTGCCTTCTCGCTCACTTATTGCTGCTGTTGCTTTTGTGACCTAAAAAATAGGCAATTAAAAATAAGATAGCTATCCACCAACCAGAGATTTTTCAGTTGAAACTAAAATGAGCAGAAATTAATAATTAATTAATAAATTCATCGATATATGAAAAAACACTGTCTGAATATATTTTCATCTCTATCACTGGGCTGTACAGCTGAGCATCAGCATTATACAGCATATTCCTCACATACAAGATTACTTTTATTTCCATTGCGTGTGTTTGTATTATATGAAAAAGCTGAGGCTCAGTGTTTGAAAGGGGATGTTTCATCCCAAATTACTAGTTACTGCTGTTTCACTGTTTCTGTAATGATCATGTAAGTTTCTGTCTGTATCATGTAAACAGTAATTTGTATGATCACATAAACAGCCATTTTGATTGACTTATTTCTAATAATAAATTTTTATCAAGTAAACACAATCTTTAAAGCAATATTAAAATTTTGTATGCATTCGATTCTAAAAACATTGACAGTTTTGACCTTTAGTGGCATACAAATTATTCATTAGATATATGCAGAGTAGATTTTAATAAGGGAAACTAATAACAATGGAAGAAACATTATAATGTAACACCTACATATTTTTGGATGATATGTTGCAATTAGTTCATGGAATAGTATCTTTACAAAATATCACGTAAGTACATTTAAACTACAGCTTCCAATTAAATTAAATCAACAATTTGGTCTATCAATCAAAGCTAAGGCAGCACCTTGTTCTTCTGCATGAAGATCAAACTTCCAAGAAACTGGGTGAATCGAATTCATCTACAGAGGAATGATGAAAATACTTACCACAGTGTCAGGCAACACTGATATAGTGGCCTTAAGTTGGTCTCCAGGAGTAATCGTATCAGGAAGAAGCAAGGCTCGAGACAGAAGGAGGAGAGAAGGTGGAACTTTTTCATTCAAACTCAAGTCCAACCACTGCTCTAACTGAGAGCGCAACCTCTCCTCTGACACACCGTATGCTCTCATGCCCCGACTTCGGCAGGCCTGCTGCAATTCCGAGGCTGTGAGCGTATCAATGCCTTCCTTCATAATCAGCTACATTTCAAAAAAATAAGAAAAATACATCTGTATAATAAATGAAGCCATGGCATACCTCACAAAAATTTACAGATTAACTAATTTGGAAAATATAATTTTTTAAATAATGAGTTTTTCCTTTATAAACATACTTCACTTGCATATTCTAATATTTCTGCCAATACCTTTATACAAAATATTTTCCTATGTTTCAACCCATGAAACTTATTTGGTCTACCGGAATGAATTAGCCCCTTCATGCAATTGGAAGATACCTCTACTTATAGGGTCTAATGGCAATGACAGTTTCTGAATTGAGGAATGAATTAGCCCCTTCATGCAATTGGAAGATACCTCTACTTATAGGGTCTAATGGCAATGACAGTTTCTCCAGCTAACCTGCTGGTATCTTCACCCCCTTCTGCTGAAGTAATATCATAGGATATTAAAAAGGGGTAACCACCTTCCGAAACCAAAGACCAAGATATCCTATCTGCTCTACAAAATAGTCTACAGGTTGCCATGTGCCAGAGGCAAATCTAACATAGGCCAAATGAGTAGCAATAAAATACAGGATAAGAGAATGTGAACAAGCCACTGAGAAGAAACTGACTCTCCTCAGTCTTGGAATGAGCTTGGTTAGAGCCCAGTCACACAGTGGACTTCTCAAAAGTTGATCATTTGCAGCAAAAGCCGATATTATCCCAGGCTGATCTAGAGGATGACAGAAATAGTAGCACTTAGCTAGTGGCACAGATATTCACAAGTCTGACTCCATTTCTTTTCCAGCCATAAATATCAACAAGTCCAATTCTGAGTTATTCTTACATCTATTGCAATCTTGAGGACTGGAATGAAATTATCAGTGCTAAAATTTCAATGTTGGCTTCGGCATTTTTTAAAGGAAATTTTCTTTCCCGTTCAATCAAACGTTTCCATTAATAACTAAGACACATTACCCTAAATGTATAAAAAAGTGGATTTCCCTGATACAGTGGTACCTCGAGATAAGAGTGCCCTGAGCATAGTGCATTTTGAGATGCGAGCCGTCACTAGGGTCCTGAGATATGAGTCAAAATTTGAGATACAAGCCAGCCTCGGTGACATCACAGCCAGCTGGCATGGTGAGCCACCACTTAGATTTGAGAGTCTTCTGCGTTCAATTCCCTGCAGAAGCATCTTGGTCAAGTTGTTTTAATTTTGTGTTTTTTGGAACTCAAATAGTTATTTAGTTAACACATTGCATACAGATGGCGAGAATTCTCGTCATTTAAATCCCATTGTTGCGGATGGATGACAAAAATTCTCGCCATTTAGGCACACCATGGTTTAGTTTTAAATTGTATTATTTATGTATATGCTGAATATTTTTCATTAGCCTTCTGTTATTTTCTAAGAATAATCATGGCATAATTTTTGATAACCCAAAGTAATTTCATTAATTTTAGCCATTTAACTGTATTTAAATCTCAGTCCGGTGTTCGGTAATGGCACGTAACTTCAATTTCATCAACTTGAATCGTCCCTCTTCCCTCTTCTTTTCGGAGGGTATATTTCTTTCACGGCTTCCTCTGTCACCCCACCTCCTTGCCTCATTGTTTACGAAATGCTTCTCCACATGGCCCTAGCTTAGCCAGCAGGGAGGAACCGTATCTCTATCGCCGCGAGGACCATATCTGTATTGCCTTGCCTTCAAGTTCCTCTCACAGCAGATGAAATGCACTCTCAGCTCTGCTCCATCAACCTAAACATTCAGTATGAAAAGGATGAGGGGGCTAATCATGAATTGCTCATTGTTCTTTTACGGCTGTGGTTAGTTCCTTCTCTCGTGTGTCTTGAGCAGTTTGTTTCCTTGAGTCCCAGTGAATTGTGATTTTGGTGTTAGGATTGTCTTGTGAGAGGGTTTGCTCAAGGTGTGTATTTTGAAATATTCAATGCAATGGCATTTCATAGGAAAGACAGTGCTTTGCGCGAGGAAGAAATTTAGTTAGATCTGAGTGCCGGTAATTTATCAGATTTGCCATTAGGGTATGATGAAGATAGTTACGAGAGCGGAGTGATTCCGATATTGTAGTGAAGCTCAGAAATAGAAAATGCACTCCTCTCTTGATAAGTGAAAGTGACTTCAATATGAGTGCAAATAATGACAAGACTTCACCAGGAATCTCTACTACATGGGAAAAAAATAGATTTTGAGAGGGATGTAGAGCAATTTTTGGGCCAACCTGGAGTAAAACGTGTACCAGTGTCATTTGAGGTAGTCTCACTGCTTGATGCCAATGACTTGTTCGAAATGTGTGCATTCAGTTAAATGTCTTTTACCATCAAAACCAACATAATTACAAAGAATCACCAAAGACAGGAAAGTGGTCTGACATAACCATTACTGAAATGAAAAAATTCTTTGCTATTTTGATTCTCATGGGGCAGGTGAAGAATGATTCACTGAAGGAGTATTGGAGCACTGATCCTTTAATTGCAACGAACATATTTCGAGAATTACTGATAAGAAAGAGATTTGAACAGATTTGGGAAGCGTGGCACTTCAGTAATAATGAGAAAATTTTGGACGGGATGAACAGACTATACAAAATAAGACCTGTCTGGGAATACTTCATTGAAAATTTTCAAAATGCATATAAACCAAATCAGGAGCTATCTCTTGATGAAGCAATGATTCCATGGAGAGAAAGATTAAAAATGAAGACCTATAATCCAGAAAAAAAATCATAAAATATGACTTACTAGTTCGTAAGGTTTGTGAAAATGATTCTGGCTACATTAGTAATTTAGAAATATATTTGGCTGAGGGAAAAAAATTAGAACAAACCATCCTTTCTCTTTTGAAGCATCATCTCAATCTTTGGCAACATGTATATCATGATAATTATTACAACAGCGTAAAAAAGGCAGAACTGCTCTTTGATAATAAAATTAGAGTTTGTGGAACCATGATACCAAATAAGAGGGCTCTCTGCCACATTGAAGAGTGAGGTGAAAATATTGAAAAAAGGACAGGGCACATTTTCTCACAAAGGTGAAGAGTTACTTGTGATGTGGAAAGACAAGAGAGAGGTGAGGATGATTACCACTATTCACAGCGCTAAGATGGGTAAGATGGGGTAAGCGCAGAAGCTGAAAGATAGGATTACAGGACTTCCGGTAAAAAAAACACCTTACTGCATTTTGAAATATGAAGAGCATATGAAAAACATAGACAGGGTATATTTGTATTTATTGTATTATACAATTGTGAGAAAAACAATGAAATGGTCGAAGAAAGTGTCCTGTGGCTAATAAACTGTGCTCTTTTTAATGCTTATAGAGTTTATAAATACTAAATGAATCAAAAAGCATTCGATTCAAAGGCTTTCTGCTCCAGACCGCCAAAGAGTGGGCAGCGAGTAGAGAGGAGCCATATGAGCCATCCTTGGCCGAGGACAGAGATAATAAACCGACGGAGCATGCTCCTTTGAGAGATCACCCACATCGTCTCTCGAGAGACAATGTTAACATCATCACATCCCTATCTTGGGAAAGGGGAAGAAGAAATACCAGAAATACCACACCTGAAGATGCAAAGTGTGTGCTTACAGAAAAATAAGGAAGGAGACGAGGTATGTGTGCTGAACTTAACTGTGTTCCACTCCACAAGGGAGTATCACACAGAGGAAATATTGAGACTTTCTGTGAGTATTATTTTCCAAATCCCATTAAAAATTTTCATTTTTAAATAATTTACAGCATTTTTACTAATGCAATGCATTATCAAACAGTGAGGTTTAAAAATCTGCCAGAACAGAGGGTTGAAAGGCATTTAAATACCCCAGTACGCATTGTGTTAAGGAATATCAAAACCTAAAGAGAAAGTACAGAAACCTTATTAATCATCAGAAAAAAGGGTTCAAAGATCCTGCATCATGAATGCCCAAAATAAAACCAAGGAGGCCTGGAAAATAATAAGTAGTGTCACTGGCTCAATTAAAAGAAGGTCCCGACCAATAGTTAACATTGGTGAAAACAACTCTGATGAAATCGATAGATTCGGCTTTCGCTAGGTGAAAATTCATGTTGAATAAGAAGATGCAACCTATGTAAATTTTCACAGACTTTTATTTGTTGGTACAACGTGTTTCGATGCTTCACAACTCTGATCTTTAACTGTTAGCAAATATCCTGAATGAATTTTTTCTGAATGTACATACCTTTGCTACCAGATGTCAATAGTGCTACTCATCTGAATCCTTTAATGAATATAAGTAATGATAGGGGGTGTAACTTGGTAAAAATCCTTCACAATTGGAGTATTCAAAGAAATATCTACTTGGCTGTATGTAATAAAACAAGATAGCACTTTTTCCACAATTTTTATGTCGGTATGATGCATTTCAACCGTTAGGTCATCATCAGGTACATAATTCTGTGAAAGGTCTGTGAGCCATATACATACACCAGTCAGAGGGGGAAGTGGGAGGTGGGGAAAGGAATAATTAGGATGGGGGAGGGGTGAAGTGGGTATTGAAAGGATGGATGCTTCGGAAATGGATTGGCGAGGAGTGGGGAGTGACACAGAAATGGTTGTTCATTCAGCAGGGTACTGCTTCCTCCCTGCACAATTTCCAATCTTTCTAGCATGTACAGTCTTTGGCCTTTCCTCTCCATGTGGAGTATCTTTGGGTCAAATGCACAAGTGTGTCAGGCCAATATATATTTTTTTTGTTGCAATCACAGCACTTGATTTTGTACACTCTTGATTGGAGGGAAGGAAGAGGGAAGGGAGGGAAGTAGTTTGTCTTTAGTTTGGCACAATAACCTTTCTAAAGAGATTGGGTTGTAAGAAGAGGTTCTTAGTTTGTCTTTCGGGATCAATTTAGCAATTTTATACTACATGTCACCAATAAACTGGAATTTGCACCACTTTATGGGGTTAGTTGGGGGCACTAAGAGTGTACTCAAATTTCTTAAAGCTACGTTCTGTTGTTTTTTATTCAGAATCCTGTTGTTAATACTGTCTTTATAACCGTTGGATGAAGCGATGTGTTTTATTATTCTGAGTTCCTTGTGGAAATCTGGGAGTGACGAGGTAAGGACACTAGTCTATGGATCAACGAATTGAAGGCTGCCAGTTTATGTGACATTGAATGAACTGAGTCACAGGGGATAACCACGTCATTGTAGCACTCTTTACGAAACACTCCAAGCTCATGTTTGCCATTGATTATCGATATTTCCAGGCCTAAAAATTTCAGCCGTCTACCTTTGTCCTTCTCTAACTTAAAATTGATGCACCGGTGTTGATTATTTAAAATGTTTAAAAAACAGTCTAACTGGCGATCACTCCCCGACCAGCAACACATGATGTCATCAACATACCTGTACAAGTCACATTTTTTAAAAGTTGGTGTTCGGAATTAAAAAGCTTGGATTCAAAATTGGCCATTAAAATTTTTGCCAGCAATTGTGAAAACTACCGTGGCATTGCTCTGTTAAGTGTAGTCTATAATGTGTTAGCCAGAATCTTAGCTAAAAGAGACTAGTACTACCACCAGTAGAGCAAATTCTTCAAGACTACCAATGTGGATTTAGACAAGGCAGATCAACGACGGACCATATTTTTATAGTCAGACAGATAACAAAAAAGTTTTGTGAACACTATGTAGATAATCACCAATTATTTGTGGATTTTCGGCAAGCCTACAATAGCATTAAGAGAAACAAACTGTACGAGACTTTGATCAGCATGGATTTGCCAAGTAAATTAATCAGATTAATAAAAAAGACATTGAATAGTACTAGATGTCAGGTCAAAATCGAAAGGAGCCTCTCAAGAGAATTCGAAATTACTCAGGGCTTATGACAAGGGGACATGCTCTCCACCATACTCTTCAATGTGGTCCTAGAGCGGGTGATGAGAAAAGTAGACATCAGCAACCCAGGTGGTACATTGTTCAATCGTATATCACAAAACCTAGCTTATGCTGACGATGTCGATATGATATCCAGAAGACACAAAGATCTCGAAGAAGGACTGATGAGATTAGAAATGGAAGCTGGAAAGGCTGGTGGCTTTCATTGTACAAGCCGTCATTTGGTGTGCTCCCGCTGGAGTCAGAATAGAGTTCCTGACGCTCCAATGATAAACTTCCACCTCGCCCACTTTCCCCTGACTATTTCCACGTTAAACCCCATTCCACCTTTGACCTTGCCGAAAACACCCCCTCCTTTTGGCAGAAAAAAACCTCCCCTCTCATGCCCTCTGTTTGAGTTGAGACAGCAAGGAGCTCACTTTCTGAGTATGTGAGGCAGTCTCAAGTTAGTTTTGTGAGACTTCGTTATTTTCAAGGGTGTCCTAGTGGCCACTCTCTATTGTTCCAAGTTGTTAGGGATTTCTCTGAATGAGAAGAATATTTCAATTGTTGGTTTGTACTAGCTTTGTCTATTTGTTGAAATACATTGTTTGGTATTGTTGGATTCATATACTTTTGTTTCTTGTTCTATTTCACCTCATCTTACTAACCCAAGCTTGGAAAGAATTTTGTCTCCTGGACGAGCATTTTAAACAAATTCATTATTCCATTCGCCAAATACGCTGCACCCTCCCTGACTAATTACCTCATTTGTTTAACTTGTTTACTACCAGGCCTTTGCAGGTAGCGCAATGGTCTATTCGAGACCTTTTCCAAGAAGAGTGCAAGGTTATTTAGCATTATGAAGGGAGGGGGGAGAGGGCAATGGTGATGAGATGGTGTTAAACATTGTATAAAGCAACCCATTCATGACTGGTGCTGCCTCTTGTGGTAGGCTTGGGTTTTGGAAGTTAGGGGAAAAGAAGTGGTAGAGGAGAGAAGGGAAAGATTTGTACAGCCAATCACTCCTTCCACCACATGTCCTGTACATATTGTTTATAGGTGCAAGTACCATTGATTACTTTAAACTGCCCATTTAACTTCACTATTTTACACAAGAGATTTTAAAGGGGATGCAGAATAGAGGAAAGTGTAAGGGAAGCATTTACTCTTAACCAGGAGGGCAACGTTACTGATGGGAGTGTTGCATATCTAATTTCTAGGGATTCTAGGGTATTCAATCCTCTTCCGTTGTTTTTGGAGGATTTTTGACACAAAGTTGCTTTGGTGACTGTAGGCCATGAAGTGGTTAATAAATATTGATTTCTCTATCTTATTTGAGAATCATTTTTCTTTGTAAATTCTGGTGTCTAAAATTCTTCCAGTTTCACTGATGAGCTAGGCTGGACATGTAGGCCAAACTATAACTGTCAGATGGATGCTAATGGTATTAAGATTGTAGAAATAAAAGCTTTATTTGGTCCAGTATACATAAATAGTATCCCATTTACCTTCAAAAAGACCCTCAAACTTCTGTCATACACCCTGAAAAAAGATGAAGTAGTCCTATTGTTGTTGTCAACAATGCACCATAATAGTAGTAGCTTGCAGTAATAGTAGTAAATGCAGTAGCTTTGTGGCTCCTTCTGATAAATTTTTCATAAATAAGATACGTAAAACTAATAATTCTACATAACTAAATATATGGAAATAGATTATTATATAAGGTTACATTTCACATAAATTCTAATTTGGAATAAAAGAATGCATATTGCCACCTTCATTAGATACCCTCTTAGACCATTCATGGTTCCTTTCATACCAATACACTATAAAACATAAAATCTTACAGTGGTGATATCACCTTGTGTGATAATTTATAGGATCTATCCTCATGAACAGGGGCTTCCTCAAAACACATTCCCACCTTACATGTGCTACTCTTGATGAACTGTTATTAAAGCTGAATGAGAAGTAGTACCTATAGATCCTACAAAAAATTGCCTTTGGAACTGGAATTCTAGGTAGCATCATGGTCTGCAAATTGGACCAGCAAGCAAAAGGTCCAGGGTTAAATTCTTGGTTCACAAAACCTTTACCCTCTGACAATTTTCAGCACAGTCCATAACTGTTAACTCTCAAAATGAGGACTCCCATTAGACTCCTAAAATACCAGCTGGAGCATTTTTCAAGCACTCAATAGTTCAGCCAACTCTAATCCTTCCATTTACCAACGTATACTGACTTCATGACATCTAACCTTACCTCTCCACTGACTTCGATCTAATCTTCTCAGCCCCAAACTGTTCTAGTCACCATTCAGTCTCTCCCATGGCATTTTGTATCATTCACAGATTTGTTTAATGTCTACCATCTTAATTTCCACTTAAGAGTAACTTAGGAACATGAGTCACTTTCCACTGACATAGCGATCAGATTCTACACATTTGGAAAATGCATACATATTGTAACAGTTCCCGAATGTGAATGATCTCATGTTGGGTCATTTGAATGAGGGCGACCAAAGGGAGTCAAGTCTTTCCCGTTCCTTTATTTTTCTTTCATCCTGTGCATTTAACTTTAGTTTAGTGATAAGGTGTGTGTGTGTGTGTGTGGATGACCTTGCACAGAGTGATTGAGCTCGAGTGTGTTTGCTCTGTTCCCTATCCCACTACCCAGTTCTTTTGTGCGGGGCCGAAGCTGGGGTCATGTCAAAAGTGAAACCCCCCCCTACCCCCTCATGTGTGCGACGAGAACAGAAGACGAGCGCTGCCGTGAGAGGAGGTTAACAAAATGCTCCCGATCGCGGTGCATGCTCATAGATAGACAGACGACTGTCTCGTAGTTGGGAGAGAGTGGTGCCGGCATTCGGAGGAGGTGCCTGCACGGGCATGGCTAGTGTATTATTTGTCTCCAAGGACTTTTCGCGGAGCACCTTAGGCTCTGCACCCTGCCATCCCACGTCTCGAGAAATCACCGATTCTGAGTTGTTGCATCTGGTTTGTGGTCGCGGGGCACGGAGGTTGGCATCTGTCCTGAGAACGGAGTGCCGTAGCGCTTGGTGGTTCAACGGCATCGCTCCCCCGATGAATGATCGCAGGGAATAGGCTGTTGCCGGCTGTGTCCACGCCCAGAGAGTGATAAGTACTGTCCACCATCCCCCCCCAAGAAGATATTTCTGTAAAAGCCTCAGACGTATCATTTTTTTTTCTCCTACCCCTTCCCTCTCACCCGTGTGAATGAGTGCATTAATTCAACCCTGTAATTATATCACAACAAGAAATCTGTGAAGAAGTCACGGACAGTGGAAGCCGTGATTAATCAGTGGGCCATTTTGATGTGAATCCTCTTTGTTGTTTCCCATACACGAAAGTCTGTGAATTCATTGAATATTTAAATGCCCGGGAGGCGACAGACCTATTTATTTTGTCTCATTAGTGTTAAGTTAGGATTAGCATCGCCCCTCTTTTTTTTGCCTATTCATCATTTTGCTGTGTATTGTGATTTCCATTAATAAATTGTTTATTGAAAAAAGAAAAGGAATTATTGGAGAGCTTGTTTTGCCTTGGGTCGCCCGCCTTACCCCTGTACAAATTAGCCGTCGTGCACACGAAACTCTCCCTATCTGACCACGAGAGGTCTCATGCTTGCCAGGCATCTGCTAGCCGATGCAAACGCCCCCTCCCCTTTTACTAATTTCTTTCCACGGTCCTTGACCGTGACCGCTTCGAGGCCCGTCAGGCCACGAGGCGACACTATATTTTTTATTTCAGCAACATTAACTAAGAAAAAACCAGATCCTTTATTTTTCATTTACCTTATCATCAGCTGCAAGTTGTCTAAGTCTCAGTCTTAACTGAAAACGAAGGAAGTTGTTGGTTCCTAAGGGCTGAATTTCTAAGACACGACACAACGCAGATAATTGTGGACGTGATAAGGAATCCAGGGTAATTTCATCTTCAAATAACTTTGAAAATTTAAGAATTTCCTTGTTGGATGCCAGCTCTCCTGATGTTCGCACCTAAAATAAAAGATAAATATGTGTCAGAGATACATCCTCTCTCTCCTCTGAAAATATAAAGATTTCTAGGAATTTAACAATGCTGGGATGGCTCAAATGATGCAATTTGCATACTTGAGTCTGCAATTAAAATACCATCAGTTACATTAAGTGATAGGTATCCATAAATAAATAATTACCTTGGTGAAAAACTCTGCAAAGTCTTTGGCTGATTGAGATGAACGACCCTTGGTTGTCACAGCCATATCATCTAAAGTTGCCTGTAAAAATTTTGCCATTTCCAACTTCACCTTCAAAGCCTTTTTCATCTTGTCTTCCTAGAATAATGGCAGACAATATTTAATTAATTACCAGCACTAAAAATTATTAATATTATAGTTGAGTATAGTCAGGGCAGTCTGGCATCGTCGGGGGCTCTCGGCTGGAAGTGAATATGGGGTCCCTTATTTTATTGGAGAAGGGCAAGGCTGTAGCTAGAAAAATGTTTGGGTGTGTACATTTTGGGGGTCTGTTGTTGCAAGAAAGGAAGTAATGTTATCCATGCTATTTGGACACCAGAAGAACTCGCACTCAAAATAGGTTTGTTTTATTGCAAGATAAACCAGATAAATAATATACAGATATGTGTTTATAAATATTTAACATGGGTCTGTAAGAGGCAGCGAGACAAACTAGTTTCCACATACTGGCACGTCTACTGTTCCCTTGATAAATGTATTGAACTATTAATAATTACACCATATGGAGACTATTCAACTAATAAGAATCAAAAATCAACAGAGCAGGGATAAATAAACTGTGTTGAGAGGGTGGAGACAGTTCAAATAGAAAAATGATCTCGCAAGTTGTGGCACAGGGACAGGCCACCAGGCCTCGCCAGTTGTGGCCCTCTCTTCTGTTGCAGCTGGTTGAGTTTTTCCAAATAAGTGAGCACTAATCAACTGTGTCCACAATTGTATTAAGCATCCACAAAAATTATTATTTTATTATGCGCCCATACCACAATACCAGAACATCAGAATATTTTTTGTAGTGCAGCCCCAATATCCTACTTGTTATTGCGGGCCTGACGTAAAGTAGGAATATTTATTGAAAATTGGATGTTATGTTTATTATGAAAACCTAATTATTCATGTATATCCGGTAGAAAGGGCATTATTAGGTAGTTCTACAACTAGGTATAATAATTTAATTTATCATATGAAATGTACTTACAGTACATTTTGTCATAGATTGCAGTAAAAAAACAGACATTAACATAAATAATTCAAGAAGAAAAGAAATTTCAAAAGAACTTGATTTTGATTCCCTGATTTTGTTTTTAACAAACTCACCGTTCTGAAAAATTGCAAAATAAACAAACCAATACATTGTTATATAATTAATAATGATGTTTATTCTGTTAAACCTAAATGATTAACAATTAAATCTTACTTTTTCCCCAACTCCTCACTAGTATTAGCTAATTTATTAATGATAATGTCTTTATCTGACATGAAAAACAAACCTCGTTCCACTTTCATTAGAAGTAAATTGGACAGAATATCATGAGTCAGTGTTCATCCAATTCTGTCCTTGACGATTTTTAATTTAGAAAATACTCTTTCACATGTTACCTGAGTGCGAGGAAGTTACAATTTGATCAGCAATTTGTTTTTACACTGTGGCGAGGAGCAGTGACGAGGGTAGGTATGGGAATTAGACTTACAAGGGGAGTGTCCGATAAACGGGTCGCAGATCTTGATGAAAATTCGTATGCATATAGAACTCCGAATGCTGTTCACGAATCATCCCACATATGGGCGTATATATCCAATAGTTTAGACAAAAAAGGCGTTTAAACATTTATAGGTGTTATAAAAACCCTACTTATCAACAAACAGGTATCAAGGGTTCTGTAGCCCAGTGGTCAACGTACGGGGCTTTGGTGCGGAAGGACCGTGTTCGATTCCCATTATCAAAAAAAATTTTATGCTTATTTTCTTTGTTTTTCCTTCGTGGATTTCTGTGTTAAAATCTAAATTTTACTTTTATATTCAGTTTTTTTTTTAAATGAGTGGAAATATTTTTTTTCACGAATACCATAGGGCTTATTTTTTTTCTTTCGCGTGAAGTCAACATAATTTCTTTGTTTCCCCATTCTTTCACCGCGCAAATTTGATCTGTTCCTTCATTTGCAAGACCTCCTGTTGATATCATAATTATACAATAGTCTAAATAATTGTTACATCATTATTTATTAGACCCACGATCACAGATCCCCATTTTCTTATTTTGTCCTGCATTGAAAAAAGGAGGGGAAAATTTGATCGGCTTATCTACTAATTTCTGTAATCGAATCACCATTTCTCGGTTTAAAGACATACAAATAAATACATTGTAATAAAGCTCGTCGAGAAAGGCTCGTGTTATAAATGGCGAGAGTGACCACTTGCAGAAAATTTCCATCACTCAAGCCTAAGCCTAATCTTAAAAATACATCACCTTTTAGGATTTGATTTACAACAGTCTTAACCATATTTCATGACAAATTGAGAAAGGGAAAACTAAGATGTTGACATGATGAGTACTAGACAAAACAAGACATAGTACTTATCATAAGGTACGAAGACAAAGCAAAACTAAATGCACAAAAACCACAGAGAGGCAATAATGTTATAATTAGGTACATAACTAAGCGCACCAGAAGTGGATGTAATAGGAAGAGGTCATTGGAAAAACATGGTCCTCAAAAAGAAGTTTCATCAACAAATATAAATATGTTATTGTCTTAAATTTCAAGTGAGGATCTTAATTGACCAACATGAAGTTCATGAAAAACAGTGCAGATTATCCACCTTTGACTGTCTGATTATCCCATGGTAAGTCCCCCAGTGAGCGAATCCCCTCCCCCTTCTTTTCATACACTCCCACACCACCACCTATTCCTTTTGATTGCAGTCAGCAGCTATGCTTGAATCTTCAAAATAAGCTGACAGTGTTGCATTATGAAAGAGAGAATCACAATTTTGTACAATACCAATGCTAGTAGAGAGCATAGAATTAAACTGACAAGCGTTGGAAAAGAAAAACATCCTTGCTCCATCAAAGGCAATGATAGGAAATTTTTCTTGTGGATTATTACAGCAGTATGATTACCATGTGGATTATTACAGCAGCAACAAAAGGCGGTGATTTTTATAGATAATACTCCACCACATCCAATTTAAAGCAAACTGAAAAGGATTGACAGCCTCATATTTGCCACATTTCTACCTCCAAATGTAACTTTGTTGATACAGCCAATGCACCAGGTTGTAGTAATGCACATTATGAGACATTACTGTTGAGAAATCTTGAAACCTTCATTAAAAGAAGACCCAAACATGATTGACCATTGGAAGAAACCGAAAGAGGTGCTTTGCCTGTTAGACAATGATTGGAAAACAGTAACAATACTAACACTCGGCCATGGAGGACATTGTTTGTTGATTTGAAGAAGGTGGTTGATAAGTTAAAGGGTTTTGACAATGACCCAGAAAGTTTAAAATTTTAGTTACACCATCTGATCAATAATCCTAGGCAGAGATCAGTTTTCTGAGATTGATGCAGATAATATCAATGAATGGCTTACATATGACGATGCTTTTGAAGGGCAGATTCTTGACGATGGTGCTATCATCTCCCTCATCTCAAATGTGAATATTAGTTGAGAGAGTGTATATGATGGAGAAAGAGATGAAGAAACAATCAATACAAAATGGGTTTCTCTCCAAATGGCAATGCATAAAGCAGCACAGTTGATGCAGTTCTTGAAACAGGAAGATAACAGAAGAGAGACGTGCATAGTGACTTATATAACCTATTAATTGGGGTGGAGGAATCAGCCATAGTTTTGCAAATGTGCAATAGTTACCTTGACCTATATCTCAGAAGGTAAAACAATGTGAGGTAGATTTCTTTCTTCACGTTGCAAACATAAATTTAAGAAATTGACAGCTTAGCAAATACCTACCTTCCTCAATTAGGGATGTACAAAAGGGTCACATTGCACATCGGAATGCAGAAAAAGATGCACATCTGAAAGTTGTATGCATTGATGGAGTGCATTAATTTCACGTAATCAACTTACATTTGTATAAGTTGGTGGAAATTTTCTTTAATGTAAATGCAATGAACAATTGGACACTTAATGGAATGATGGTAGGAAGAAAGAAATCTCTCCAATAAATTCTCTTAAGGAGACTTCATAGTAGTATAACTTTGTACCAGAGGCTACATCACCACTAGAAGTTGAAGAAAAATGGATCATCTGTCACTTTTGGTTATCCGATTAGGCTTCCTCTCCATTGCAACAGATAATCAGCACTCTACTGTAATAACATCATTAATCAAGTAGTTGCTACAAGATAACATGTAGCAATAGCATCAGTAAACAGTAAGTACGGATCTTGCGAATAAATCTCTTGGGATACTAATTATTCAAAATGTATGAACTTAAGGGCTTAAACTGTTGCTGAATTGTTAAACTGTTGCATTCTAGACACCATTAAAGCATTAGTAAAAAGAATAGTTTAACTATACAAATATTACACTATTAGCAAATTTTAAATAAGTGAAATAACATTTACCTTCTCGTTTGCAGTTTGAAACGTTGATGGAAGCATTCCAGGGAATAACTTCAAAGCCACAGGGAGTAATATTTCCATAAATGGTACAATGATGAACACAGAAAACGGCACTAAACGGAATAAATCCGAAACAGTCCTCACAAGCTAGGGAAAAGAATTATTATAGAGTATAAGTTACTATCCCACTTAAACCCAGAAACACATTAAACCCTTAATCTATGAAACTAACCTGTCGGTGCTCCCGCCTAGATAATGATTTCCCATTTAGCACTCTCCAACCAAGGGCCCAAGACACTTTAATGTCTATGAATAACAACCTAAAACCGTGGTAGTAGTGTTTGATTTCATCTAACACCTTCTGTCCGATGCTCTTCTTGGACACTACTGCATCAGAAGGAACATCACTCTTCTTTTTAAGTGACTCCTTGAGAACCTCAACAGTCTCTTCGACTTTAGAAGACGGTTTCCTTGGCTCAGAGTCTCTAAGGCTTCCAGAAGTATGAAACCAACTGACACATAATGATGCGTGACTTGGACGATCACTTATATCTATTTTCATTTTAAATTTATTTTGGCTAACACGAGAATAACTGGAATATTTCATTTTCTCAGACTTATCACTAAATTGGGTACGATTATAACTCAATGCTCTAGTATATTCCGTTAAGGTTGAATACTTAAAAATTAATAGTACATCCTGCTGGCGACAGCGGCAACCACCTGAAATTAAATTCAATCCTTTATTACACCGTTCTGGAAAATACACTGGAGTTTAATTACTGTCAGAAGGAAAAATACTTGCATAAGGTAATAAATGGCACTTACGTTTAAATAAATTATTTGATCCCATTGCCACCGCTTTACAATTACCGGTAAACCCGTACATTATCAAACAAGAGAAAGCCTCCTTCACACTCCGCTAAGTCCGAAAAATCGGATAATTTATGCTTTGCGCGATAAGATTCATCACCTAATACCTCTCTCCTGAAAACCATACAGTAGCAGTTAAAACATAAAACAGATGACGGAGAACTAGCAATTTGAGTAGTATTTGTACGTAAATTCAACCTTCAAAATGCATTCTTCCCAGCTTCTTCAAATGTGACATCACCTTCATGAAACTCCATCAAAGCACCACTAATGCAATTTCATGAAATGTAATCATTTATTTCAGGTTTAGGCAACTAAAAGTTCGTTCACAAATAAGATGCTAACCAGGCCATGGAGTAATTACATCGCAGATATATGTTTCTACGATTCATCATAGATCGATTTTCGATTCAATCGCATGGACGCTGTGGAATGAACAATTACAAATTTTGGAAATATTTCTTACCGCTCTATTGGTTTCTATGAATAACGTGGGGATATCGGAGCTATTTCGACATACGACTCACAGTTTTTTATCCGTGTTACTATTTGTGCACTCCTGAAACAACTTCCTTACGTCAGCTTATATATTTGAAAAGTATTGTTACGAATATTTCAAACGGGATGAATTACGTTAAATTTACTGTATCTACATTAACGAAATGTACTTAAGACGCACTGAAAATCATTGGTTATTTTGTTAGTCTCTTCCTGAGGTATGTTGCACTGGTTGCACGTGAATACTGCATGCAAAATGCGCATCTCCATGCGAAAGCGCAATATTTTAAAACATCACATCCTTGACATCGTTCAAAATACTTTTATCTCTTAACGGTACAATTTCCTCATACAAGAGTTTGTACAACAAATTGTATCGTGTAAAGCGGCCTTTAGAAGTTGCGATTTGTTTCATTTTTTAGGAATGAACTACCTAAAATTGTATTATTACAGAAGAGCCTATAAAAAATAAGCGTTGTAGATTTCATTAAAATATTGAACTTGATCACAATTTGTGCCGTTCTTACCCAGTTCCCGGCATCAATCAAACCTTTCATTATTTTTTATATTTCGTTGCGACTAGTTACTATCAAAACCATGTTCAGCAGCTACATTAACGATAATGCTTTACAGATGACCGTACGATGGTGTGGAAATAGTGTTCAATTTCACGAATTTCCAAAATGATTATGTCACGTCAAAGGGTGAGTAAACATCTTATACGTCGTTTAAATTTACCTTTGAAACCCAGGCAAAAAACATCATTCCTCTGGGAAACTATTATGAAAAATTAGTATAGGCGCAACGAAATTATTAAGGTTATGTTTACCGGTTGAATTATTGCATGTGAATTCGCGGCGGAAATTATTCCTGGTGGTAAAAAATATTTTCAGGAAACTGGGTATCGGATATGGTGAGTTTTCACCAAGTTTTCCACTCGTGATCATGCTCATGATTTTACTCAAGAACACTGTATAATAATACATGGTCCCAATGTATTATAATACATGAGTCCCATGGTATCATGCTTGTGTCGTTGGGTCCTTAGTTGGATCACATATTCATGTTGTTTTATCCTTGGCCTTTCTCTTTGGTAGAGTTGGTTGATAGAAATGTGCACTTGCACTGCTTGCACGCCACTCCTTCGTAACATTCGTAACCTCAACGTTGGTCAGCTTTGAAACAAAACAGAGGCGTTTCTAAATGCTGTTGGTTTTAGCGGGACAACTGGAAGTCTTCAGGAGAGAAATATTATCTGTTGGGGTCAATGATAGTTTTGATGCATTTCTTGCTTTATCAATGATTTTATAATTTTGTTGGGAACTGCTAACAATTAACGCTGTGTTAGTAATTGAGATTTCAAGGACGTTTGTGTTCTTCCAGATCAATTGAGTTAAAAATATCAAAATGTTTCTCAATAAGCCAGTTATTAAGTCGTATGCTAGGCAAGTTAGAAGAAAAGTCGTGCATCCTAAGAAGAAGAAGTCCATCGAACTAAACTTGTCGAGTAGCATTTCGCTGCTGGAGAGTGATGGAGGTAATAACAGAGTAAAGAAAAATGTTAAAAAGAATAAATTGAACTCCTCCGCAAGAAAGCGGAAAAAACGGTGTTCATTCCTTGCGAAACCCATGGGCATGAAACGGGCGTCTGCAAAAGTAGTCCATGTTGAACCTCGTTACAGTTCAATTTTTAACGATTCGTTGCCATTTGAAGAGTCACCCTTTTCTAAAATTGCCAAAACAGCACGGTGGGTTTTCTGTTAAATGTTGTGAAGTTATGAAATCATTTTGCCCTGTTTGATGCTTATGTTGTATCTTTTGTGCAGGAATGATATGGGACTCAAGTATATCGGGTTGGAGAATTACCAATCTCCTAATCCATTCAAAGACGTGAAATTCGACAGCAGTTCATCTGGCTGTGTCTCATACTCGAAGGAATTGAGTATCAAGAATTCGAGTAATGCACTATCGTCTTCGGTTAGTTCCACACAAAAAAGTAGCTTACCTATGACGCCAAATTTACAGTTGAACGTGGTGCCCCAAACTGTAACTGTGCGGAAAAAAATTGTGCGTGATCCCTCGTTTCACTCCCCAATGAACGATTCCCTGAAGTGTTGTTCTGCAGAACAAAATGGAGTTCAATGTGGAATTTTATCTCCTGACTTTATCGAGGGAACACCTACACAACCATCCTTATTCTCCAGAGCCTGGGAGAAAACATTTAGGAGGAGAAGACAAGCTATGTTGTTTACTAGTACTCCGTTGGGTAGAGCACATTTATCCGAGAGCCAGTGCACTAAATCCTCGGGTGATTCAGAAAGCAAAATCTCCGTCACGGAGCTACTGAAGGACATTTTTTCTCAAAGTGGTCGGAGTTCATCATCTACCCCTCAATCTCAGCGTGGAGGGGATCATAGGAATCTTACTATGAGAGATAACTCGACACGGTCTACCTCTGGCACTTCTTTTGATTCATTCCTCTGTTCTGCAAAGGAGGCTATTTTTCGTTTGTGCAGGCAACTAAGTCATGTAGATTTCTCATCATATGTCATTGACAGGTGTGTATCTTATTCGTAAGTATATAATATATGTAGTTTTCTCCAATGATTGGGATTTGTATCCTAGGTGCTTCCATGGGTGAATTATAAATTAGTATTTAGGTACATTCATTGCAAAATTTTACCTTTATAATTCCAATTATGTATTAAATTTTAAAACATTGATTTGCTTTGTGATTCCTTTTGAGAATTGTTGGATAAACATTGATGTGCCAGAAAGAGCTCTTTCTATGTACCTACTTTTGAATATAATTTGAGAAATATTATTTGAATAATATTACTCAAATTCTCTGGTGGAATCCAAGAACCACTTGCTCATCGCAGTTTTTTACATTAACGTGGAGTAATTTAATCCCATAAATTCAGAATTATATATATGTGTGTGTGTGATGACTTGGTGTATTTCCGAAATGTCATCTGATCTAGCAAAGCACGTCTAAAATTACAATTTCTTGTACAAACGCTTGTATAAATTGAACAAAATTGTATGTTTGTCTGAATGAAATTATAACAGGTTCTATTTTCAGTACAGACATTCGCACAAGCATTCTCATAATTTGCCGCTTTACATGGTACAATTTCCTCATACCAGCGCTTGTACAAGAAGTTGTACAAAAAATTGTATCGTGTAAAGCAGCCTTTAGAGACAAATGTAGAAAATATTAAAATAAGACTAGTTAGCTATTTGGGGGAGGGGATTAACAGCTCAGGCCATTTGCACCAGAGAGGATAGGCGGGTAACTGGGTAAAGGTAGCAGTTTTCAGGGAATGGAGGAAGGGTGGAGAGAAACCCAATGTCGGCATTAGCCTGATCTTAGGCACCAAGGGGTCCACGGCTTAACTTCCCATCTGATGTATGGATTACTGACTCAAAGTGCTCTCCACAAGGCACTCGAGTAGGCACATGTATACCAATGAAAAGTCCACCTTGGCCAGGATTCAAACCCAGGCCATCAGGATGAGAGGCTAATACTCTAGCCACCACACTAACCTGGTCCCCAAATATAAAGACTTGATGTTAGGTGCTATTTCTTTTCATATTCGAGTTCCCTGATGGCAGTTAGTTATTTTTCCCCTCCCTAATTGTTCATTAACAGTGTGTCTGTCTTACCTTTTATCAGTTACACCATGCCTTACCTCCCATAATGGGTTATATGTCCCTGTTCTTTCTCTTAAACATCTCCCCTCATCCTTGTTTCTTCTTCAGCCCATCTCTGCGTATGGATGGGAAGGATTTTTGTTGATCCAGCTATCCACCTTGAGGATAAAAAATATTGTTAAACCATGGTCAGTTATACCTACTATCATTTTATTTGTATATTAACATTTAAACGATATAGATGGACATGAAATCTTCGTCATACTTTTAAGAAATCCCATGTATGTAGCAGGAACACTCATCCTTTGCATTAAATTCTTCTTTAGCTCCATCTTCTTCATACCTCTAATTATTCAATACAAACTCCCTGCTCTAATCTCATTTTATGTTTGCCCAGCATTGTTCTTGCTATAATGTAATTCTAAACATCTTAGTCATTGTTCAAGGATTGCAAACTAGCCACAATTATCTACCTTAGTGGAGTCACCTGCTGAAATGCACAATAGCAGAATTTACCCAAAGAAAAATGCTCCTTGACCAGGACTTGAACCTGGAGCACCCTGATAGAAGGCCTCTAGGAATCCACAGGGGAGAAGGAAGCGTTGATAGCTCAAACAGTGGAGTACCTGACTGGAAATAAGGGGGTTTCACATTCAATTCCTGGTCAAGTTGAATTTTCTCCCCGTGGAAATTCTGCCTTACTACCTGTTCAGTTAGCCATCTATTCACTTTTTATCTTGTGTTATTTTCCTCTCTTCCCATACCATTTCCAGTACTTTCTCATTGGTCCGTCTCTCCACTAACCTTGCCTTCTACATCCTTCTCCACAATCATGTCCCAAAAGGTGCTAGTCAAGAGCAATATCCAGGTTCTTTACCCATTTTCCTTCAACATACCTAATTCGTGTAGGTAAATTGTTCCACTGTTTCAGTTTATCCCCCTTTCTTCAAAATTTAATGTGGTTGTTTGGGAAATTCTCATGGCCTAAGTTATCTTACCATATGGTTAATCTTCATTCCATTGTAAATAATAATGTTGCTATTTTCCACTTTTGTAAAAAGAGATTATTAACAACTAGATCATTCATATTCTACATTTTCAAGTCATCTAAATCTCAGAAAAACTAGTTATATACAAATCCTTTTTAAAGCAGTCGGAAATTTCAGTTATTTTTCACTATGGAGCAGCTCCGACATCTCAAGCCTGAAACTATGTAATACATTCTTTCCATATGTTTAGTGCTTGTTTTGTATTGCATCTAGTATCATTAGTAGGCCCTTTCCTGGCTAGCTAGTTAAAGCTGGGTCATCTGCAAACCATACCAGTTGTATCAGTAAACTTCCAGCCTTTATTCCTGCATCAAGCTTATCTGACACCTCTATCAAAATTTCCTTAGGATGTATTTTGTAAAAAAAACACCTAGTGATAATGCATATCTCTGTACCTTATTCGAGACTCCAGACAAGAAGTACATCAACTAACAGTGAATTTTGGAAACTATATGCTGAGGATACTGAGTTGATGACGGTTAGCAAACACATTGACAGTTTGATGGTGGTTATCGCTTTCACTTGCATTTTTAGTTGATACATTCATTTTTACCTAATGTACCTATAATGGTTTAAATCAGTTAATCCTCATTTTAAGCATAGGTAAGATTACTTATAGACTGTTTTGATTACTTCTATCTACATACATCTATATACAGTAAAACCTCCATACAGCGAATTTGTTGGGACCGAAAAAATCATGACTTTGCTGTAGGAGGTTTCATTGTATGGAGGTGATATGCGGGTTGCGTCACCGCGGGGGCAACCAATTGTTATTACATACTTTTGCTTTATTCACCTTTCCTATAGTGATGATAAAAAAATATTATTTACCATCAAATACCGTGGCTATCACCACGTGATTTTCAATCTGCATATTTATAATTGAAATTATTTTTTCTTGTCCATTCTGCTCTACGCCTCATCGCTTACTTTAGTTATGTTCTGAAACTAAAGGAATGCCAAAATTAATGCCTGTGGATTATGTATTTTTAAAGAGCTCCATAATTTTTCTGAGTATCTAGTCGATATTATTCTTGGAGTGCAATAATTTAAGTCAATATAAATTGGCAGCTTTCTCTACAATGCGGCTGTTATCTCCCCTCCCCTTCCCATGTTCCTTCGGGGAGACCTCCCTCGCCCATTCCACTCCTTAATGACTCCCCTTACCCCTAACCGAAAGCTCATGTGTTTCCGATAGAATGTGGCCCAGTGGTCTGCCGCTCTTCAAATAGCCCAACTAGTTAGGCACACAGACAGAAGAAGTACAATAGTTCCTGTAATAACTAATCCGGTTTTCGATTTCTCTCTCCTTCACTTATCTCCTCACAAATATAAATACAGGACCATCCACCATCCTCGCCTTACATACGGTCAGCTATCGTGTGACTTACCTCGGCTGAAACATTCCATATTGCTTGAAAATGAGTATATTTCAGGAGGCTAAAACAAATTTTGAAAAATTGCATAGGTTTAAAGCAATTTTTATTTATAAATAAGAAGCGGTAGCTGTCTTTAAGTTATATTCATTCAAAATTATTCTATTTAAAATAGTTTTCTAAAGTCAGTCTGTGTCATCCCTTTCCTCATTTCTTTGCTGGCTGCTTGCTCACAATGAGTATGAGGCGTGTTTACACGATGCATGCAATCGCACAATTACGTGGATGGACAGATGTGTGAACAAATGTTCCAAATTTTATTTTATGGCCACGCGTTCAAGTATTTGTGCAATTTTGCATATTTACACGATGCTAATTTGTTGGTGAATGTGTTCCGCATCTACTTGCGCGGGATATGCATCATGTAAACATGGTTTAATATGCTGCGATCTTGAATTTATGTGCTTATTAATGGCAAATGAACAGAAATTATGGGCAATTACAATAAGTAGGTATAATAATAGTTACGAGAATGTATTGTAGAACGGAACGCAGTGCACGTCTCAAAATATGGTTCACCTCCGATTGTTCCACAAATTGATAGAACATATTTATTGCATGCAAGCTATAGTCATTAATTTTAGGTGGCGAAATGTTTATTAGAACTAAATGGAATGAAAGAATGACTGATTTCACCACAAAAAGCATTTAACCCTTTCAATGCGGGTTTTTCCAAATAAAATTTTTTCCGTGACCGGAGAATTTTTTTTCCATCTGCATGAGCTCTCAAACCCTCAAAACCGGTACAACACTATAAATTTAATTTATTTTTGTTTTTTGTATAAACTAAATCACATTAATTTTTTGACGCACAGTGTGCGTCATACGCCCCCGAAATGGTTTTAAGTGATATGCAACCCGCAAAGCTTGTAGTTATATCTTCTTTCAGCCGCCTTTATGAAGTCTCCGTTTGTCAAACCATCCCCATTCCCCAATTCAGGGTTATTGACCTCCTCTCCAAGATGTTAAACACTTGAGGTGTGTAGCTGACGAAACGGCCGATTACTTAGTTTCAATCAGTTCATACAACTACTTTTTACGAGGAACCATACCCTTGGAAACAGCCTCATGTGTGAAATTCCTCACGTAGCGGAAGAAGCCTAATATGTTTTAGACTCAACTTCTTTTCCTAGTCCCTCAAGTAAAGATCACTTCCTATCCTCTGGAATTATTCCCTTTGTTTTAAAAGCCATCAAAATTTAGCTTGTAAACTCACGAGATGATGAGCATTGGCCCGGCAAGCCTAGTTGTTAGATTCCTGGTCCACAAAACAATTTTTCATTTTTGGCAATTTTTAATGCACCAGTCGCCGATTACAGTGGCAGATTAAAGATCATCCTTTCACGTGGTTGTGATAAAATAGGTATAGAAAAGAGTCTGTCCCATGTAGAGCAGGAAAATCTGGTGATATAATCCGAAAAAACATATGCAATAACATGTACTCTATGGCTGTACATTATTCTAAATAAAATACAAATCTACAAATCAATCTAATTTATAATGCATTCAGTATATTTATATTTTACACACCGTGTTTGCCTTTTTATGACAAATACATAGGTAATATTTTAGAAAAGAATAGCTAATGAAATAAAAACAAATTTTCATCTGAAAATATGCATTTGAAAAATTAATAAAAATATTTTTACATTGAATTTAATTCCCTAAAAGAGGGCTCCAAGCAAAATCCGTGAATAAATTATGGTTATACATCATTCCACATCATACACTAATTCGCGAATTACTATTACTTATACATTTACTTATTACATACACATATTTGCATTTGCATGTATTTTAATTTACATACAACGCAATAGCATTATTTACAATAAAAAAGTGAAATAGTGTATGAAAAACACAAATTTTCATTTCAAACAATAATTGTACATGCTCTTAGTAAAAGTTATATTTACACGGAATGGAATTCCCTAAAACAGGGTTCCAGGCAAGGCCTGGTTTGTCTGGGCAGTTGGGACGGAAAAAAGATATATCTTTTCTCACTCCTTTTTTAAAACACACCCTTCACCTTTTTCTTTCTGCTCTTTTATGGACGGATTGGGAAGGCAAGTGGACCCTTTCTCGCCCTCTAGCTGCCCCAGGGAACGCACAAGTGGTGCTCGGTTTTTATAAATTAGGTACTCGATTACATTGTTTCTGTAATCCAGCAAACTTATTTTCTTTCCTCCATATAATTGGAATAAGCAATGAGTATTGTTCATTATGAGGTGAAGCACATGTAAGGCAATTTTCATGTACCATCTTAAGGACTTCCTCTTTAGGGGGTAATACCCCAGCATCTGATCACTATGATCTATTCCTCCCATAAATTGGTTGTACCTCTCAATTATATTTGGTTTTTGGGTGATTTTTCCACTCCTTGCCTTTACTTGTGCCATTTCCCCATCGTGTTTTGATGATACGACTAACACGTCTCTTTTATCGCGCCATTTGAGGATGCATATTCCTTCGGAAAAAAGTACTTTTTCTCTCGGAGAATTGGTGTAAGAGATATCGCTGATCTATATCAACTCTCGGTGGAGGGAGAAATTTGTGATTTTCAATTCGACATGAGCACGAGTTCTTTCGTGGATAGCTGAGTGACGACAAACACTTCTTGTCTACGGTGTCGACAACCCCTCAACAACAACGTGCAACCTAGCATGTGCGACCTGGCACGAGTGTCAATGACTCCTGGAGTAAGTAATGACTTCAGGCTTATTATGTAGAACCTCTCCATATCGGATATAAAGAAAACACATTGTAACGTCCACAAAACAGACTTGTGTGTAGGTTCCACCTAGGTTTCGATAAATAATATTATTTCAGGTTAGACCTGAAGATGATATTATGTATTGAAACCCTGGTCGTATATATTATAGTGTTTTGTGGACCTTACAAAGTGTATTCTTTATGTCCAATTCTGGAAAGGGAAAGTGAAAGAGTACCACCAGTTAAAAATTGCACTCATGGTCCTGCAGCGAGCTGCGGTGGTCAACAAAGCCTATAAGGGATGCTGGGGAAGAAAGTCTTTGAACTTCCTAAGAAGGAAACTCAGGGTTTCCCATTGCTTCCACCCCTTATCCCTGGAACCAGGGTTAGTGGTAGACGCAAGTCGCTTGCATTCGTCTATCACTCGCTCGGCCATGAATAACGGTATTCACCTGACATTAGACACAGAAATATTCCAGCTTGAAAGTGAAAAGCGTAAAAGTGGGAAAAAATACAAGCTATCTTTCCTCTATGAACTTGAGTTTTCTGAGCCCGAATGAAAAAGGAAGAGAGAGAGAGTTATAAGGCAATGAAACTGAGGACTCACATGGTGCATCACCTGCTCCTGGGAAGCAGACGTCCATGATGCACACGTGTCTTGGCTTAGTCCGATGCGCAATGAATGAGAACAAAGGACACTTGACGTGACGCTGAAGGCATCTGTTCAACGACATTCGATCAGTTGATGTCTCCGATGCATACAGCACTGAAGATTCATTGAGCCTAACTACTCTTTTGTCGTTTATTTATTCATTCATACCAACGGCAAATCCATTACAATCTTGTACAGTTATCAAATAATATATATGTATCTTAAAGACAGCGTTGTTGATCCTATTTCTAAAATAAGGATTTTTTGTCTCGAATTAAGAATTTTTAAAATAACCGACTCAGACCAGAAAATCATGAATAATCCACGAACATTTTCCTGCATTGAAAATTCACGAATAATTCCCGATTTTCTAGGTTTTCCCAGTCAGTGGACACCCTGATAAGGGATGCTCAATTGGATATTATCGAAATTTAATTTAAAAAGAGCTGCTCCGGGGATTTTCTGTCGAACCAGTTCGACTTGTAAACCACCTACGCGGTTCAGAGGAGTGCAAAATTGCCAAGCGCTCCTGCTCAGAGCGGAGCAATAGACGGAGCCACGCGGAGTGGAGCTTTGGCTTCCCTTACAAGTTTCTTATGGTGGGAACCATCAGGGTTGACTATGGCCTTCACCGAGCCAGAGTGTCAAGTTTCCTTCATGCCCTCCGCTCTGTAGGTCTCGGATTTGAACCCCTTTGAAGCTCAGAGCAGAACGGTTAAGATGCGGTACACTCCGCTGCGGTTCTACTTCATTCTTATTAAGTAAATATCGATGGAAAAAATTACCTGTAAATGCAAAATACTGTTTGTTCTCAATAATTCATTCTAGAGAGGCACTTTTCATGTTTTGGTCCCATTCTTAGACTTTGTTATAGGGAGTTTTAGTAATTAGAGAGGTTCATTACGGGAGGTTTTTTTGCGTGCATTGTCCATTGGAAGGGTCCGGGACTGGGCCAATGACTTCAAAATAGGGAGGTTTCTTTAAAAATTTCGCTGTAAGGGGGTTCGTTGTGTAGAGGTTTTACTGTACTTATGAAATCGTTTGATTTTAACCATTTTTATTTGTTACTTCTTTATGTTATCCTAGCTCTTCATTATTTCAGTATTACTCATTTCACCACATTCCTGCTAATTATAGGCATTTGGAAGTATTTGTGGTAATTCATCATATTTTGTTGTCAAGCTTAGATTTTGGTTGACATTTCTACCATGTTGAATTCTGATCCTATTTGCGATGAAGCCTTTGATCATAATTTCAAGTTCACTATCTTAGTAATTTTAATATCAAATCTCATAAAATTACAAAGGATAAAGATGAAAGTTGAGTCACCAAAGCTGATATGCAAGCAGAGAAAGGCTTTGATAAATTACTCATATGTATAATTCTGAATGAACGAATCCCTATGCCCCTTGTGTATCACCTTCATCTTTCATAATGAATGATGGTACTTGTGCCATCATCATGAATCTTTCAAAACCAATTTTTTAGACACTAAATTCCCTCTTCTGCCTATTTTTGTCTACCATGATTACATAATTAATGCTAGTATTCCTCTGGGTTTTCAGACCTGTGTTATGGTAAATCTGCAGAAAGCTGGTAATGGAAAAGTTGAAAGATTAATTATCAACAGTTCTCTGTTGAAATTATCTTTTGTTTCTGTTGAAGTTATCTTTTTGGGTCAGTAATAAGACTAGAGAGTCCCTTCTTCCACCGAACAGCTTAATCTTAATTAAAAGTACGAACAATAATCAATCAGTTCAATATTTCATACATTTGTAAGCAGTGCTGTAGTTGGGAAAAAAATGTAGGCGGTACTCACCAAAAATCAGTTAAGGAGGTTCCAGATGGACTCGTAGTTTTACAGATTTAAAAAGGTAGTTTAACCGGTACGCTTGTAACGAGTTTGGATTTTAGGGGGTACGCCGTACCGGCCCAACTACAGCACTGTTTGTAAGTCAATAACATTAATGACAGCGTGGAAGTATAAGAAAATGTAACAAAATAAGAATCTTTCATATATGTTCAGCAATAAAACCCATTGCAGGAAAACACCTCAGGGCTGTTGTTGTGATCTACCAAATTTATGGGTGTTACCTATCAGGTTATTATGCAACAGTCCTTTGCTGTAATTGATATTTCCTTACTGAAACAAAATCCTAATGCACAAAAATTGTAGTTACTCTCTTTTTTTAAAGTTCTGTGCATTTTTCTACGAATTTAGCTGCACAATGAATTCAACCTATGAATTTTTACATTCTCTTTTTTAGTATGGAAATTGAAATTTACTTTTTGTGTTTAGGTCAATACTTTTTCTCATAATTCCTATAGATGAATCTCCAAAGACACTCCTTCCTTTTTTTGCAATAATTTATTTGTTTAATCGGGCCCAAAATCTGATGACCAATTGATACTCCTAGATACATATCAGAATTGAGTTCCTAATGTCCTTAAGTTATTAAGGATGAAATGAAAGGTTTTTTTCTGTCCCTCCACCAATTCACCATTTATTTCCAGCAGTGAATATTTGTGATAAATTTCACAAATTCTAGTTGTACTACCTTTCACATAGTGGTTAGTAATTTTTGTCTAGCATATAATAAATTCATTGTGTTTATTAGAACAAATTCCATTAGATTATAGATTACCTTTGCTGTATATTCTTCTGCTTCTTTATTATCTAAGTTTATATTTCTTTTAGGTCACCGGCTGTGATTGAAAAAATTGGAGAGGGTGTCTTCTCCGAAGTATTTGGATGTTTGGATAGAAATGGGACACGCAGTGTGTGGAAAGTTCAACCATTTGATGGCGACCTAATATTTAATGGTGAGGAGCAGAAAAAAAGTGCTGATATCCTGTCAGAAATATTAATAACAAGGTATGTATATGTTAACAATTTTCTCTATTATTTGTCACCTAGAGCTTAGCATTATTTTGTTATCATCTCTGTGAGGTACGTCCGTTATGGTAAGAGTATTTTCCTGCTTACATCTCAGTACACATATAGAGAAATAAAAAATGCTTTCCTTATTCTGAGTTCCAATCCTGCATTATATATAATGTTGTTTAAGTGAGTCTTCACCTGATGATGATGTTGTATGTCAATACCCGGGTCGTTCGTAAAATACACCGTATGTTGACCTACATAGTTAAGTTTTCATTTCAATTCAAAAATGTCCTTCAGAATGTCGTTTCTTTTCTTCCACATCACTATACTCATTCAGGCTATTGTATGAATAATGGTTGCAGGCTTAACTACATATGTGAAACCTCTCCATATCAGAAATTTAAAATAATACCCATTGTATGTACGGTCCACTAGAGAAATATATTGAGTATTCCTGGTTTTCATTAAATAATAACATCACCATCAACAGTGACCAATTATAAATTATATCACTTGTCCAAACCGGACCTGGTGACCCTTCTCCATTTGGAGTCCACTCCTCCTGCCTCGACCCAGGTTTCCCGAACCGCGTCCCACAAAACAATGACAATTCACCTCCTCCCTGTCAAAATTCCAAAGAGACTGCTGAAAAAGTAGTTGTAAATCTTTCTTCAACCACTCTCTCCCCAAGCGAAATTTCTTTGCTAAGCAAAGGCCTCTCCTTTTCTCAGACTCCTAAAATCAATCCTGTTCATATCTTAACTGATGCCCTCAACTTCTGTCGCAACTTAAAGTGGCAATACTTCTGGAACTCCCAACCCACACTTCCTTCACCCACCAACTCAATACACCCACCAACTCAATACACCCAGCACTTAACAAATTTAACCCCCCTCTTCTCATGAACCCAAGCTGTTCCACCTCTTACTTTTTTTGTCTTATCTTTAAAATGATCAAGTGGTAGATTGATTCGTAATCATATTTGGTTTTTAATATGAACTATACCCCAGCTTTGTAAGTTTATTGAAGCTTTTCCTTCTCACAACATATTCCCTTTCAGGATAGAAAATTGCAACGGAGATGGTAAAAATATTTTTGTTCTGATTGATGTATTGGAATTGTTGGTGTAGGAGTTTTAGTTGCATTTGACATTGCATAAGATAATGCCATTTTTTTCTTAACTCTTTCAGCTCATTGAGTAACTTGAGAGATGGGGAAAAATTAATGACTGAATGCTATGTAAAGGCCTTGGATTTTAAGTGTGTATGCTGTCCATTTCCCAGTATACTCCTAGACTGTTGGCAAGAATATGATAACAAGAAAGGTATAAATTATGCTTCTCAAATATTTAAAATATTTACATTCAAATTGTCACAAAGTATTTGTATAATGGCATTTATTCCTGCTGTTTTCCAATTTGATTTTTGAAATGTCCATGACTTTATTTCAGTTCTAGCTTGATCATTTTATAGACACCTATCCTTTCATACAGAGAAAGGGACAGGGTAACATGAAAGGGTTGGGGAAATTAGGAAGGAAATGTTAAAGAATGTGGAATTAAATTAGAGGAAAGTAGAAGGTATTTTTTTACTGGTGTACATAGGGAAATGCCCTGTGGAAAATTGTTGGAAAAAAGTCTTTATGAACTTCTCAACTCCTACACTCAGTTCCCTGTTCCATGCTCCAACATGCAGATACCTGAAATTCCATAAACCTGATGCACCAATGATGTTCTTTCCGATGCTTCCTAATAGCCTTAGTTATTTCCCCAGTGTTGGCTAGCCTGTATTCACATGGAACACAGTAGACTCTAGACGTTTTTAACTCTATGTCATCTTTGGCCATTCCCAGGAAGTTCTTAAGCTTTCTTGTTAGTATATGTATCACACTGATTTCATGTTTTGTCAATATTCTTGGGGTCATGTTAGATACTATTAGAATGAAGGGAAGGCATGCTTTGCGTCGTGATTTTTCTTGGGGTCATGTTAGATACTATTAGAATGAAGGGAAGGCATGCTTTGCGTCGTGATTTTTCCTCCTTTGTATCCTTCTACATGGTAATTAAGCCTCTTTAACACGTTCACTGCGGAGCTGTTTAAAGCCCTACTCCTCACAGCGCGGCGTGACCCACCGGCGGGTCACACTCAGCCTTTTGCATGGGCGGTGTGACCCACCGGTGGGTCACAGTCCTTCCGAGCTTCTGGCCACTGCCGAGGGATGGTGGTTGAAGCAGCAATATTCAGCTGTTTCCTGAGATTAGAGGAAGGCTGGGGGAGGCTACTCCCAGCTTCGCCCCCAGCCCACCCCTCCCCCGGCCACGTGGGGCACGCTATCAGCTAGACCCTGGGTTGGGATGGGGGAAGAGAGGGCCAAGAATACAATGCATGTGGTAAAGAATTGCTGACGTTCGGAAAACCCAGGAGACTCCCACCCGTCTCTGTTTATTGCGCCTGCCCTTGTTCGCGCCCGTCTGTGAGACGTAGATGCCCGTCCGTGCGTACCGATTCCCCAGTCTTGCTCACACTCTGAGAAAAGGGAAGGGGGAACCTTTGAAAAGAGTACATAGTGGTTTGTCTCACTCAGAAAAAAGTAGTGTCTTTGCATTTCGGAAGACGTTCACCCGGCAAGGGCACGGTCACTCATCCACCACTGAGGGATTGGCTCAAGAACGCTACGCGACCCTTTCCCAATTGCCCATTCGTAGAGGGGGGGGGGAGGAAGGGAAGAGAGAGTCTCAATCTCTCACACAGCGTGGCGAGTGCAGTTCGGGCTGTTTAGTTTCGAGCAACTGACGGACAGCCAAGAGGTTGAGGAGAAAAAATTGTCCTAAACATTTTCATTATTTTTAATAAGTTGATATGTTTTACTATATCGAGTATTGTTCATCCTTATGTATAAACATCGCATAAACATGAAAAAAAAACAAAAAGAAAGCAAAAAATAAACGTATTTTGGATATATTACGCTAATATGTAAATTTGTTCGTGACCCACCGGTGGGTCACACCGCTCACGCTGAAAAAAGTTTCAGGAGGGGCGGCGTGACCCACCGGTGGGTCACACTAAGTGACACATAGCAGTATGTTATTTGAACTGTGACTACCCTCTGGGTGAAGTCACTCGAGAAGATCTCGATTCCTACTCTCACAATACTCCTCGCAAGTTGAGACAATTCAAAGAATTAAAAGGCCGCGGCGCTAGAAGGATTAGCGTGACCCACCGGTGGGTCACGCCGCAGCGAACGTGTTAAGGGCTATTTGGATTTCCCTATCTCCATATCCATTCAGGTGAAAAGTGGTTTTTAAGTGCCTCACTCCAGCTTTTAGGTTTTTTGCATCTGATACTACCTTAGCCTGATGAAAGCCCAGTCAGCAAAAACATGTGCTCAGCATATGCCTAGCATATGCTCAGAAGACATTGTCATATGCTGAGCATGTTCTCTCAGAACATGCTGAGAACATGACAAATGGCACTGCTGAGTACATGCTTGGAACATGTGCTAAGCATGTGCTTGGGACATGCGCTAAGCATATTCTCAGCACATGTGCTCAGAATATGGTTAGGGAACATGCTAAGAATATTCTTGGAGAACATGCTAAGCATATTCTTGGGGAATATGTTAAGAATAAGGTTTGGGTAGATTTTAGGAATATTCTTGATATGGGTGCTAATCATCTGTACAGAGCATCTCCGTGTTAGAAGTGTCTGAAGTATCTGAAAGAATTGAATCAATGGATTCCCTAGGCCTACTCCCATCATGATCATATTTGGTGGAAATATATCATGAATGGTACAGACACTGTTTTAACAGATATTTGATTCTTTTACCTTCAACATTGTATTTTCCTGTTGCATCTTAAAAAAATATCTGCATTAAATCCACCTACTTATTGGTGCTAGGATAAACTGCGAGTCGGCCAGAATGATGTCTATTTCAAATGTATATTCAATTTTATCCCTTAAAGGCTTTCATTCATATATAAAATGTACCTAAAAAACAAAATCTCCTTGAAGTGAAGGTAGTTACCATGAGAGAAGCAACGAAATAGAGGCTCTAATTTTGTTTGTGAAACACAGGTTTTGATTAGAAATGTACGAAATCATAAAACCTATTTTTTTATTTTATTTTTTATATTGTCCATGATCTTCACGATCGACATAATTATTTAACCTAATGTTTCCTCATAGAAAACATCTTGGTAATTGTATCACTGAAAACTGCAGAAGACATAAATCATCAACTATTATGGAGTTGTAATTTTATCTCAATTATGTTCCATGATGCATTTTGAGGGGGCAAGGGATTCCTGTTGGCTTAGAAAAATTAGTTGGACTTTTTCAACCTGTAAATTCTTTCCATTCAGATTGAGCGAATACATCAGAAGGATTGCATATAGCATTGTACCTTTTCAAGATTTAACTAACCAGTATAAAATAGGTGACCTACGATTACTGTTGATTTGTTTCATTGAAAAACTTTTAAAAATAATTTTAACATAATAACATTTATTTTTTCGTAGAAAATCAATTCAGAAATTTATTCAACTAACAAAGTTTACTCTTCCTCATCCGATTTGTGCAATTTCCACGGAAGTATAACATTAGGGCTTCCACTTATATTTTTAGAGGCCACCACAAGCCACCTGCTTTCCTTGACCTTGATTTCTTCTTTGGAAGTCTTCAGGGGGCCTTCAGTGATATTAGCAAAAGTATCTGCAATGTGAAAATTGATACAATATGACTAAATGGCAGGACGGACTTGAAAGGTTGTAAATCTTCCCTTTTGTTATATGTGCTTGCTAATTTAGAATTTCAACAGTTTGCATTTGACTATATCTCCATTCCAAGAAGTTATTTGGCTACATTATTTTTAATTTTCTAAATTTATTTTTTAATATTCTCAAATTAAATTTTTAATATTCTAAAAAAAACCCAATTTAAGATTAGCACTGATTTTGATATTTTTAATCAATGAATTAATGGAATTTTTGGAATGGAAAATGAAATCTTTGGTAGGACTATGAAGACCTCTCTTACAATGAACTCAACACATCACATATGTCTAAGAATCAGCCAGAAAAAAGACACCCGAGCACGATTGGAAATCCTGACCTTGGGATATTTCACCCTGCTTCATATTTTTTCAAGTAAAGTAACTAGCTTAAGCATATTAGAAATAGAGCAATGAATAAAAAATAAGTGTATGAAATAAATAAATATAATCATAATTATGTTATAACTCTACAAGTTAGGCAAAAATCTTCTCACAGATTAAGATGAGGAAACAGTAAAACATTTTAATAAAAAATACTCACCCTGACGAACGTGTTCCACTTTAGGGAAATTTTTCATGAAGCCTATTTTTTTGATGATTTATGCTGGCCATCTCAAGTCAAATCAGCACCAAAATAATTTGTGAAAAGAGCTGACATCACTCCATGGGCTCTTGCGTGTGTCTTCATGCCACTCCGTCTCTTGGTCAAGTAATTGACCTGGAAATCACAGACAACTTAACTGACACTGACATTCCTGATAATAAATAGAATGTCATGGCCTAAGACGGTAAAATTACATACCAGATCATTGAGAACCCTGCTAAAGATAGGGCTTCTTCTACCAGAAGCAATGTATCAAGGTCCTTGCATGGTAGTATAACACCTGGAACAACACTAGCTGCTGTTTGTCTTGCCTCTACTCTTCTTTCCCTCTAAAAGAGTTTCTGTATTTTTAAGCCTCATGTTCATTTTAGTTGCAATTCTCGTAAATATGTTTGAACATGTATTCTGAAAAGATAATTATTAATTTTTAAATTATGATAATATAAAACTACTATTTTAATACAGCTATAATTGTAATAATTGTAAAATGATGAAAATCAAAAATAATGAAAATACATATCACTATACTAATTAATGCTGTGAGAACTCAGTGGTGACTGAAGGAAGAATTTTCGAAAAAAAACCAACGAAAAATTTTTCTTTCCGTCCATCTCTGCGTAACCCTTGACTTGCTCTTTACTGATTTCAGAGGTTTTCATTAAGCAGCTTTATTAATACCAGCTAAACACTGATTGATGAAAAAAAAAATTTCCATGTTCATAAAATGTTTAGAAATTTATGACAAATGTTATAAATGTCAAAAGGAAACACGTTTTTAACGGAAGAGTAATTGTTGACCATTATATAAGAAAATGACATAAATAAGTAAAAGTTTTTTAGTACTTACATATTTCTGCCAGCGAAGAAAAAATAAGGATTTCTTCCCGTCTTCAGAACATTGATGTTGCTGGATAATGCTTACGAACGCCTTTAAGTAGCAGCCCTCACTGATCTCTTCGACTTTCTTGCTGATCCCAAGCCAGCAAAATTTTATCCGGTGGTAAAGTATGGATAGCGTCTGTTTAGTCAGGTTCACACGAATTTTTTAATTGATCAAAAATGTACCTATTTACACGACGTAGTTAAGGAGACTGACCAGCAAGATAAACAAACAACATAACAATCACCCTTGATTTTTGTGTCTATGAAAAAAATCGCATAAAAATGTAACTATACTATAAGGGCCTATTTTATAAAGACGTGTACATTAACTTTATCCCACGCTTACACCAAAAATTTCCTCTTGCACAAAAACTCGACATTCAGACCTTCAGACATTCGACATTCAATATACGGTGGGGAAACCGCGGTCAAAAACCACCGTTATCAATCCACTCTGAAGCCAACCGCACCGCGTTTGTTCCTCAACGCTGCTGTCCTCTTTGGAGCTTCTGCTTGCTATCCATTCTGATAGCAGAATCAACGGTCCTCGGTGCAGTGACTCCCTCAACAGACACTAAAATATCCGCACTCTCCAAAGCTGTCTTCACCACTAAGATCTGACATTTCTGCTTTACCCATTACAGCCTTTTTTTAACCCAACTAATGAACTTTTTCACCAAAGACTTAAGAAAATATTAAACGGATGATAAACTATTGGCTGATCTCTACCACGAATGGAAACGAGTTGGTTTTGAGTACGAAAAAGCTAAAACTTATATTTATACAAGTGAAGAACTCTTATCAAAGTATGAGGATCGGTTGGCCTCCGAATTGTAAAATAATTTATTGTAGGCCTGTGCAATAAATTCTTCGAATAAAGTACCGGAAACGGGATAGTTAATACTCCTAAATGTTTCGTGTTTCCTAAACATCAACAGAACGTTGAGTGAGAGTCCAAAACATCGGTGACGACGAAAATGTAAGGAAAGACCGTCACCTTGTAAGGACAATACCAAGCAAAGGGACCGTGGATGCCGACCTGGATATTACTTTCAAAGAAAAAATCTGAAAAGGAGTTGAATGGATTCAAACACCCGGGGACTGCTGCCATTGGGCCAATACACACACACACACACACATTGGAAAGTAACCCTTCTGCGTGAAACAAAGACGGTGTGGGCTAATATATTGACAGCCCAAAGAATAATCCAAATTAGTCCAAATGTTTTTTATGCTAAGGCCAAGGAAACAGTGGAATCTATCTACTACTCTGTAGATGAATTCCTCTTAGATAACCTTAATTTTAGCTAGATTCTTAAATATGAAGTTTTGTTTTAATAGCCTATTTGTACAGTACATATTTTTATAAAGTTTTTCCGTCTATCTATTCCCCACTATTGACTAGCTTCTATGGCCAAATGAAATAAATAGATGATATGATGTAGTTAATCGGATTTCTTTCAAATCTTAGCATTAGCGGAGAATGTTTTTACAGCTTATGTTCGGCAGCACACTTTTAGCACATGCTGAGAATGTTGTCACGGCATATGCTCGTCAGCACATTCTTGGCACTTGCTGAGCATATGCTGTGAAAACATTATCAGCATATCCTCGGCAGCACAGTCTTAGCACATGCTGAGAATATGCTGTAAAAACATTCTCAGCATATGCTCGGCAGCACAATCTTAGCACATGCTGAGCATATGCTGTGAAAACATTCTCAGCACATGCTCGGCAGCACAATCTTAGCACATGCTGAGCATATGCTGAGGATGTTTTCACAGCATATGCTCGGCAGCACAAACTTAGCACATGCTGAGCATATGCTGAGAATGTTTTTATAGCATATGCTCGGCAGCACAACCTTAGCACATGTGCCAGCATGTGCCAGCACAAACCTTTGCTGACTGGGAGAGCATTGTCAAAACAACTCTTTTCTGTGCAGGATGGAGTTTACTTTTCCCTTTGAGATATAATCAGTGTGACTTGGTTTCCGGTGCTTGCTGTGGCTCAGGTTTCCATCATTCTTCCTTTCAATGAGAATATTTGGGAATTGAAAGTGGTTTTCGGCTTTAATTTCCATTGTGAACTTTATGAAGGGATGCAAGGTGTTCATGTGATCGAGGAATTGATTTAGTATCTCAAATCCCTGTGGCCACACTTTGAATGTGTTGCCCACATATCTATAAACCTGATGCACCAATGATGTTCTTTCCGATGCTTCCTAATAGCCTTAGTTATTTCCCCAGTGTTGGCTAGCCTGTATTCACATGGAACACAGTAGACTCTAGACGTTTTTAACTCTATGTCATCTTTGGCCATTCCCAGGAAGTTCTTAAGCTTTCTTGTTAGTATATGTATCACACTGATTTCATGTTTTGTCAATATTCTTGGGGTCATGTTAGATACTATTAGAATGAAGGGAAGGCATGCTTTGCGTCGTGATTTTTCTTGGGGTCATGTTAGATACTATTAGAATGAAGGGAAGGCATGCTTTGCGTCGTGATTTTTCCTCCTTTGTATCCTTCTACATGGTAATTAAGCCTCTTTAACACGTTCACTGCGGAGCTGTTTAAAGCCCTACTCCTCACAGCGCGGCGTGACCCACCGGCGGGTCACACTCAGCCTTTTGCATGGGCGGTGTGACCCACCGGTGGGTCACAGTCCTTCCGAGCTTCTGGCCACTGCCGAGGGATGGTGGTTGAAGCAGCAATATTCAGCTGTTTCCTGAGATTAGAGGAAGGCTGGGGGAGGCTACTCCCAGCTTCGCCCCCAGCCCACCCCTCCCCCGGCCACGTGGGGCACGCTATCAGCTAGACCCTGGGTTGGGATGGGGGAAGAGAGGGCCAAGAATACAATGCATGTGGTAAAGAATTGCTGACGTTCGGAAAACCCAGGAGACTCCCACCCGTCTCTGTTTATTGCGCCTGCCCTTGTTCGCGCCCGTCTGTGAGACGTAGATGCCCGTCCGTGCGTACCGATTCCCCAGTCTTGCTCACACTCTGAGAAAAGGGAAGGGGGAACCTTTGAAAAGAGTACATAGTGGTTTGTCTCACTCAGAAAAAAGTAGTGTCTTTGCATTTCGGAAGACGTTCACCCGGCAAGGGCACGGTCACTCATCCACCACTGAGGGATTGGCTCAAGAACGCTACGCGACCCTTTCCCAATTGCCCATTCGTAGAGGGGGGGGGGGGGAGGAAGGGAAGAGAGAGTCTCAATCTCTCACACAGCGTGGCGAGTGCAGTTCGGGCTGTTTAGTTTCGAGCAACTGACGGACAGCCAAGAGGTTGAGGAGAAAAAATTTTCCCTAAACATTTTCACTATTTTTAATAAGTTGATATGTTTTACTATATCGAGTATTGTTCATCCTTATGTATAAACATCGCATAAACATGAAAAAAAAACAAAAAGAAAGCAAAAAATAAACGTATTTTGGATATATTACGCTAATATGTAAATTTGTTCGTGACCCACCGGTGGGTCACACTAAGTGACACATAGCAGTATGTTATTTGAACTATGACTAACCTCTGGGTGAAGTCACTCGAGAAGATCTCGATTCCTACTCTCACAATACTCCTCGCAAGTTGAGACAATTCAAAGAATTAAAAGGCCGCGGCGCTAGAAGGATTAGCGTGACCCACCGGTGGGTCACGCCGCAGCGAACGTGTTAAGGGCTATTTGGATTTCCCTATCTCCATATCCATTCAGGTGAAAAGTGGTTTTTAAGTGCCTCACTCCAGCTTTTAGGTTTTTTGCATCTGATACTACCTTAGCCTGATGAAAGAGCATTGTCAAAACAACTCTTTTCTGTGCAGGATGGAGTTTACTTTTCCCTTTGAGATATAATCAGTGTGACTTGGTTTCCGGTGCTTGCTGTGGCTCAGGTTTCCATCATTCTTCCTTTCAATGAGAATATTTGGGAATTGAAAGTGGTTTTCGGCTTTAATTTCCATTGTGAACTTTATGAAGGGATGCAAGGTGTTCATGTGATCGAGGAATTGATTTAGTATCTCAAATCCCTGTGGCCACACTTTGAATGTGTTGCCCACATATCTATAAATATCTTTTGGGCAAAGAGGGGTTGCTTCCAGTGCCAATTTTTTGAAATCCTCCATGAAGAGGTATGCAATTGCTGGCGATAGTGGAGAGCCCTTGCAGATTCCTTCCGTGTGCTTACAGAACTGTTTTTTGTGTATAAAATATGTCGAGGTGAGGCATGTCGAAACAAATCAACTGTTTTTTGGTCACAGTACCTTCAGGAGTTGAAGAGTGTCATTTACTGAGACTCTCATGAAAAGAGATACAACGTCGGAACTCACCATTGTCTCCTGCATCTACTTGAATGGTTTGCCATGCTTTGACAAAGGTAGCAAAGTTCTTGGCATGATGATGGCTCTATCTCACAATAGGAAGAAGTATATTTGTCAGGTACTTTGTGAGTAGATAAGTGGGTGATCCAGTTGTGCTCACTGGTTGGTCTCAGTGGAGCACCCTCTTTGTGAATCTGGGTAACCCATAATGTCTTGGAATGACTGGAGCCTGCGGTATAAGGCAATGTAATCTAAAGAAATGTATTTACCTAAGTCTTTACCCGTCTTCAAATTATTCACTCTGATGACGATGGCTAACCTTGTCATTAAAATATTAGCACCCATTAAAAATATCACCTGGTGTGAAACCTGAGAAAAATTTATTTTATCTGTCAGGTGTTTCCTAATCCTGTCATGGAATTAATGTATATTTCATTTTTTATTCAGGCTCAGAAAATGACTGCCCTTCAATATTCCCTGACAACCAGCTGATGCTTATCACAGAGTTAGAGTTTGCTGGGGTTGCATTAGAGGATTTTGTTTTTGCATCAGCTCCACAGGCTCTTTCAGTTTTCACTCAGGTAAGGTAATATTCCTGTTTTCCTTTCTTATGTGTTTCCATTATGCCATTTTTTTACTAAGTATTTTTTTTTAATCCCATCAGAGGGTAAAATGTAAAGAAGCAGGCTCTCACTGATCTGGTAATCAGGCCAGAATCACTGTAGAGGAATTTCCCATTGTAAGCAAGTTTCCAATTACATATTTGGGTATTTTTCATTCTCACCCTTCCTTGTTTTCATCTTTGTGATCCTCATGCACCTATAGCAACCCTATTATAGAAAATTTACAACATACATACATATTATGTTTTAGGGACATCTTTCTTGAAGAAAAACCTATTTAATTAGAAATTGTCAGTTTTAACTTGAATAAATTCAGTGATATCCTCTTAAAATTACATCTAAATGAAACTTGTTATAGTATTTCAGGACTAAGAAATAATTTGTATGTATTTGTTATAGACATGCTATAATGCTGTTATCTTTGTGCAACTAGTAGTTCATATTTTGGTAATTTTAATTACCTTATTTCTCAGCCCATGAGAACCTTTTTACTTGAGAAACCATTCTAAAATTAGCCTGCATCCTATGGACCAAGGGGTAAACGTACGTTTCTTGCATTCGATTTTGCATCTAACTCAAAGATGCTTATCTACCTACTTGCACTGAAGACCCATTCAGCAGTGAGCTCAATATGTGTTCTCCTTATTTCATTTGTTTTTGGCATTTTGCAGTAGATAATTTAATTGCAGTTGCTCTTTTTGGAAACAATCCCATTTCTTCTTATGAATTGTTTGATTTAACATATATTGGTGGGCAAAGGTCTAGCCATGCTGAAACACCGGTTCCTTCAGATTACCGAAGTTAAGCAACGTTGGGTCTGGACAGAGGTTGGATGGGTGACCATCCTCCATACCTCTATCATGGTGCTCTTGTCCCCTGTCGGTTATTGGTGGGCAGGTTAAATGTGGGTTGGCACAATGGATCTAAAGAGGTCTAAGTGCCCACCCCTTCAATTTAACATACATATTGGTTAAGAGTTACTTCTTATTTATAAGGTCTAAACCAAAAACTCATGATATGTCCTTAAGGCTTGGAAATAGGCCAATATAGCCTTTATTTTCATCGAACATGGAATTACAAGGAACAACTTTGTCTTTTATTTCAACCTCAGACCAAATTAAGCTCTAAAATAAAAATCTTTTCTCAGTCATGCATAAATTTACCTAAGGATTAAATGCACACTTGCATTATTTGTTAGTTTTTCTGAGAAAGCCAATTAAAAGTACTTGCATTGTTATACAGAGTGTCCATTGATCGTGTGTCATTTCTGACCTGTAATTTTAGGCACTTCCTTTCGAGCCACATGGATGAAATTTGGTACCTGGATAGAAAAAGGTTGTAAGTTTTGTTGAGTCTACTCAAAATATTAAAAATATGACCTTTTGACCCCAGAAATAGGGTCCAACGTAAAATCCAAATTTTGCCTTATGGGCTTTCAATGTTAAAATATTCGAAGTACAAAAAAGACACAATTATTTAGCGAAACTTTCGGCTAAAGGTTTTTGGACACAAAGAACACAATGGAAGAACAATTGAGGTTGAAAATTGCAACTGTGACCCCTGAAAGCTCACAGTCAAGGTCACAGGGGTTACAAAAAATGAATCACCGCTTCACACCTGTCGAATCATAGGTTTAAAAAGGTGCCAAGGTCGATTTTAAGGTCTTCAGATCCCTCATTTCATCCGTTGACCTTCAAGGGTTACTCAGGGGTCAAAGGTCAAAGGGTGACAAAAGGTGGAATTATGCTAAAAACGTATCGAATCATAGGTTTAAAAATGTGCTAATGTCGATGGTAAAGTCTCCAGATCCCTCTTTTTTCATCCCTTGACCTTCAAGGGTAACTCAGGGGTCAAAGGTCACAGTGGTTACAAAAGGTGAAATGAGGCTACAAAACTGTCGAATCATATGTTTAAAAAGATGCCAAGGTCGATTTTAAGGTCTTCAGAACCCTCTCTTCCCTTGACCTCCAAGGGTTACTCAGAGGTCAAAGGTCACAGGGATGGAATCTCTTTTTTGTAATAGTCTTTTTTGTACTTCGAATATTTTAACATTGAAAGCCCATAAGGTAAAATTTGGATTTTACGTTGGACCCTATTTCTGGGGTCAAAAGGTCATATTTTTAATATTTTGAGTAGACTCAACAAAACCTACAACCTTTTTCTAGCTAGGTACCAAATTTCATTCATGTGGCTCGAAAGGAAGTGCCTAAAATTACAGGTCAGAAATGACACACGATCAATGGGACACTCCGTATATCTCAGTATCATTTAGTAGATTATATAAATTTTCCTGCTATTGTCCAATATCTATAACTTCTGCTGTCCTAGTTACTACATAGGGATTTATAAATACTGTCTTAACTACCGTTACAAATATTTTAAGAAAATAAACTATATTTTTGTTTGGTGGACTAAAAATGGACAAAAATGCCCTGTAAAATGTTTGGCCATATTTAATGGTAGCTCATTTCAGACAAAATGGGAATTATTTTTTTCTACTGACTCTTTATTTCACCAGTAATCACGGACCTATTGCATTTAGGTATAATTGACAGATGCAGCATTTGAAGGTGATTCAGTGTAAAGGTGGCAGAAAAGTATTTGGTATCTTCTTTTCGTGAAATAACACTGTCTCTCCGAGCTCCAAGTGTCAGAAATGAATTATTAAAAACATGTTTTTATTTTCGAAAGTAAATTCATTCATTCAGTTATGAGAACATTTCTTAAATAATTGTGCCTATCTATAACTCATGTGAAAGCTTATGGCAGAAGAATATGCAGGATGCTGTGCCATGGAAGGGGTTACAGTAAACTCTCGATAATATGAAGTCAGCGGGACTGGAAAATCGGCCCTTCGTAATTTCAAATTTCGAACATTTTAAAATTTTAAAAGTGAAAAAAATTTTATCTTTGTTTTCTATAACTTTGGTTCTCTTCGGCAACATATCTTTTGTGGTTGTTCGTGAAAGCATTCTCAAAAGACACATCTTAAAAGATCGTAAAATAAGTACCTACTATGTCAATGCTTTTAAGTTGGCGATCGTAGTGTTGGCAGAATTTCGTCCCAGTATCGAAAACGTATAGAAAACAAAAGTTGAACATTTTGTAATAAGAATTTTATTTGCAGAATAGTCAGTAGAGACAGGAATCTAGTATGGATGCTAAAAATAGGCTTTTGCTTCAAACATCTACGCTGTTATGATGACAGCTGGCCCTACTGCACTTTAGTTGTCTTCTATCACCCAATCATAGCTATAAATTAAGATGGAACTAAGCCCGTTACCAGAAAAAAATCATTCACAGATTATTACTTGTAGTGTCTTCCGTCTATCGTCAGTGGAATAAATGATCTTGGAAAGTAATATTTTTTCTTTTCTACTACGAAGACCTTGATGACAAATGGGGTGTGATTCGTCGTTATTTTCTGCATTGTCTCCTCAAGGATTTTATACGGCCAGGGAGTTTGGGTTTTGTGTGTGTGGGGGGTTGTTGAGAGGAAAGATCCCAGTTGCGGATGTATCTTTATCTGTCTTGCTGAGCTTGAAGGGGGAAGTGGGAAGGGGTTGGGGGAATAGCGTCGCAGAATGTTCGTGACATTCCTTCTCCTGGGCAACCCTGGGGGGCAGGTGGTTACGGGTGGATCTTCAAGGGATATCGGGGGGGAAGGGAGGGAAGCAAAGGGGATAGTCTAGAGGTGTCAGAGTGTGAGAGGAGGGGTCGAAGACCCTCCTGATAACAAAGGATGCTGCATCTCTGACCCTCCCCATTCCACTCAACACCCGGAGTGGTTCCAATCAGCCACCGCAACGCACCCCTCAGGGTTGCCCAGAAGAAGAAGGAACCTCACAGATGTTCCATGATGCCATTCATCCACCCCCTACCCCTTCTTCAAGCTCGGCAAGAGAGATAAAGATAGTAGAGGCCTGCACACGGGTGCGAAATGAGGTGAGGGTCGCCCACTTGTGTGTGAGAGATACAGAGAGAGGCTCATCCCGAAAACATTCGATGGGATTTTCTTAAGTATCACGAATGTGACCTAACGGAAAACTTGCCATGTATAGGTGGTCACCCATTGGCTGGGCAGGCGACCGCCCTAAGATCGTCACCACTGCATATCTTTCTCAAGGGTCTTTGCCGTTTGCAATATTTTTCGCTCACTCTTTTACCACCCCTCCCCTCAGTTTGGGCGAGCAACCCGGGCACCCACCTAGGAACCGAGCACCTGCTTAGGATGCAGGTAACCGGGGCGAATGGGCACGGTCGGGCATCTATGTCACACAGGCAGAGGCGAACACGGGTGAGGATGCCCAGCATGGGTGGGTGAGGGTCTCCCGGATTTGGCATCCGTTTTCAGGCCCCTTAAAAGATACGCCAGCAGCTGGGACCTTCCCTCTCCACAATAGGACCCTTTCCCCCCCCACGCTCTGTAAACCCAAACTCCCTGGCAGCAATAATCCTTACCCCCACCAACACAGCCTGCCCAAATTTCCTAAAGGCATCACCCACCCTCACTCAACCCGTCCATGCTACAAGATTTTGGTGCGGACATCCCGTTCACAGAGAGCTGAGCTAGAATTGCTCGCCTTAAAGGACGAGGTAGGGTTCACGGAGAATTTGAACTGCCATAATTCCAGGCGCACGGCAGCGAGCATGGTATGTGCCGTCACAAGTAAGCTTTAATTAAAAGAGAACCGTGGGCATTATGGAAATTCTGGTAACAGGTAAAACATAAAATATCCAGGATTAATAATGGCATTAACTACGATTTCCACATTACTAAAGGTCTAAATGATACATGGAGTTACATGTGGAAAATGATGGGGAGATACTGGCATATGTGGGAGGTGAATGCACTACTATTCACACATTTCATTTATGATGCACCAAAATCGGCAACACTGATTTGTTAGAGGTCTGAACAGTCAAAAGTAGTTTTGCTGAAGCATTTTTTCACAGAGGTTCGTAAAAACAAATTCCATTTGTTCCTGGGGACCGGGCCCGAAGTTCGTAATTTCGTAAAATTGGTTTTTTCGAAAATTCGTGTTTTCGAATATTACCATGTTATTACTATAGGATTTTTGTCGGACCGGACCATTTTGCTTCGTATAATCGAAACTTCATATTATCATGCTTCGTATTATCGAGAGTTTAGCGTAGCCTGTTGGAATGTGTAGAGGGAAGGCTGATGAAGGGAGAAGCAAAGGAGGGGAATCTAGCATGCAGGGTGGGAAATAGAATTCTCTTTTTAGGAGATGTATATTCCCTCTTGAGTTCAAAGTTTTTCTGTTCTCTGCGACAAGGTAGCTGCAGGTAGAAAAAATGACATTACAAAGTTGGTGCAAAGTAACAATTGGTGGAGGGGGCTCACAGTAATAAATAACACATCCACCCACATTGCCTAGTGTTTGCAAAATGACACTTTCAGGCAAATCATCCTATACATATCTGCCACAAACTTTTGTGAGAGCTGTAAAATTGTAGGTTACCCCTCTGATGTCCCTCATCTAATCAGATGCTAACTCAGTAATACATATACATATGTCACCTCTTGTGACAAAGTGACTTCAGATGCATGGCCACTATTTTACCTAATCTGGACACTTGTTTCCTCATGGCCTACATGGCAGCAAAAAACATGTAAAAGTAGAGTTAAATGTAGTCATTGTATATTGTGGTGTTGATTTTCCTCTGCATGTTGTTAAATTCATCCTCAAGGTTGCGTATGCCCTTGCAGTAGCAGAGCTGGCTTTAGAATTTGAACACCGTGATCTGCATTGGGGTAATATCATGGTTTTCAAGACTCCTGCTCAAGATGTTACATATGTGATGGATGGAGAAAGAATAACCTTTAGCACAAGAGGTGTTGCTGCCAAAATTGTCGATTTCACCCTTTCACGAGCTACGATTGACGGCCGCTTTCACTATGCTGATCTTGCCACTAATCCAGAAATATTTGAATCAACTGGAGAGTACCAATTTGAGATCTATAGACTCATGAGGAAACATACAAAGTAAGTTGTCATTGAAATAGCTATGTATCAGTTTTATGCAAAATAACTCACTGTGATGGAGTATGTTTTATATTTCTCCTAGTTTTGTGGTAAGACAGGGGCATTTGATTAATCCCAAATATTGTTACTGACTGAAACTGAAAGAAGTAATTACTGTGTTGGTTCTGGACTTAAAAAAGTCTAGGTATTAAAAACAAATTGTGGCACTTATAGCAGCAGGGTCCTGCCTGTGCCATACATTTTTCTGGTAAGTTTTTTTTATTGGCATTAATTTACTATTTTCCTGTGATTCTAAAGTACAAATTATGCTGTCTCTAAAAAATCCACATAGCCTCTTTTCAGGAAATGAGTTTCCTGAATGACATGTTGTGCACTAGTGGCTCCGTTGACCTAATTACAAACTATTACATGCTTCACTTTTAAGCTAGTGAAAACAAGAAAACATGAGAGAAATATAGACTAATTAATATGTTGTGACTGAATTAGTCATTGAAGCAGCATCTAATTGGTAAATATAGGCAGAAACTGCTGTGGCAACAGAGTTTTATTTCTCTGTGTTGAAGGAAAGCCTCTCCATAACATTCCAATTAGTAATATTTAAATGTATGTTTGAAGTACAGTGGAAGATCAATAATCTGGAATGTGCTGGTCCTGATGCATTCCAGAATTACAATTTCGAATGTTTAGATTACTTTCCTTTTAGTGGGTAATATGACTGAAAAAGCTGTGGTAATTCACCGTGTAATATACTATGATCAATGTGGTAGTAAATGATGGGAAAAACAAATATACAGTTGAGCATCTTTAATCCGGCACAGTCGGGACCGAAGTGATGCCGGATTAGGGATTTTGCTGGACTATGGGTCATGCATGGCAACTGGTCTATTTCTGATGTCTGGGATGTTTTCATTGAAATGAGTCAATTATTTATAACAAAATCTATTCATTTGCCATTTAATGAACATCATTTTAAAAAGAGTTACTGAGAATAATCAGAAAGAAATGATTTCTTAATTCACAAAGTTATTATTTAAAATTATCGAAGTTGTGCAGTGAGTGAAAATAACGGAATTTAAGCATTGTGCATATTGCTGTCCAAGCTGTCTTCTTATTGATCTTCAGCTGATATCTGGCCATAGTCCTTTCCATGGTTGTTAGCATCTTATTCAGCTCCTTCTCTGTCTCTGCTATGAGAGCTATGTCATCAGCGAATCGTAGCATACTGATTGTTTCTCTGTGGATTTTCACTCCAGAACACTTCTCCTTGACTTCATTTATGGCTCCCTCGATGTAAACATTAAAAATTACGGGAGACTGTGTGCAGCCTTGTCTCACTCCTTTCCTTATTCTTGCCTCTTCACAGCTGGGTCCAGTTTTAATCACAGCAACTTGGTTTTTGTACAGACTGTGTATAATTCTTCAGTCATTGTAGGACACTCCAATTCCCTTCAGAATTCCAAGCATTGAATCCCAATCCACGTTGTCAAAGGCCTTCTCTAAATCCACAAATGCAATGAACGTCGGTTTGTTATTCTCCATTCTCTTCTCTATAAGTAGCCTAAGGGCCAATATTGCTTCCCTTGTACCCTTACTTTTCCTGAATCCGAATTGATCTTCATCCAGGAACTCCTCTGCTTTTCGTTCTATTCTTCTGTAGATGATCCTGGTCAGTATCTTCGATGCATGTGTCGTCAGGCTTATAGTCCTAAAATTTTCGCATTTCTCCGCTCCTTTCTTCTTGGGAATAGGAATGATGATGTTTTTCTCTAAGTCCCTTGGAATTTCCCCTGTTGAATACATGTCGCAGATGGTTTTGTAGAGATGAATTAATGTCTTCTCTCCTGCATTTTTAATTAGTTCTGCAGGGACATCATCAATACCTGAGGCCTTATTCATCCGAAGATCCCTTACTGCAGCGTCGAATTCTGATCTTAACACGTTCGCTGCGGCGTGACCCACCGGTGGGTCACGCTAATCCTTCTAGCGCCGCGGCCTTTTAATTCTTTGAATTGTCTCATCTTGCGAGGAGTATTGTGAGAGTAGGAATTCAGATCTTCTCGAGTGACTTCACCCAGAGGTTAGTCACAGTTCAAATAACAGACTGCTATGTGTCACTTAGTGTGACCCACTGGTGGGTCACGCCGCCCCTCCTGAAACTTTTTTCAGCGTGAGCGGTGTGACCCACCGGTGGGTCACGAACAAATTTACATATTAGCGTATTATATCCAAAATACGTTTATTTTTTGCTTTCTTTTTGTTTTTTTCATGTTTATGCGATTTTTATACATAAGGATGAACAATACTCGATATAGTAAAACATATCAACTTATTAAAAATAGTGAAAATGTTTAGGGAAAATTTTTTCTCCTCAACCTCTTGGCTGTCCGTCAGTTGCTCGTAAACTAAACAGTCCGAACTGCACTCGGCCGGCTGTGTGAGTGACTCTCTCTCTTCCCTTCCCCCCTCCTTCCCCTCTACGGAAGGGCAATTGGGAAAGAGTCACGTAGCGTTCTTGAGCCAATCCCTCAGTGGTGGATGAGTGACCGTGCCCTTGCCGGGTGAACGTCTTCCGAAATGCAGACACTACTTTTTTCTGAGTGAGACAAACCACTATGCACTCTTTCCAAAGGATTCCCCTTCCCTTTTCTCATAGTGTGAGCAGGGCTGGGGAATCGGTACGCATGGACGGGTGTCTACGTCTCACAGACGGGCGCGAACAAGGGCAGGCGCAATAAACAGAGACGGGTGGGAGTCTCCTGGGTTTTCCGAACGTCAGCAAATCTTTACCACATGCATTGTATTGTTGGCCCTCTCTTCCCCCATCCCACGCCAGGGTCTAGAAGATAGCGTGCCCCACGTGGCTGGTGGAGGGGTGGGCTGGGGGAGAAGCTGGGAGTAGCCTCCCCCAGCCTTCCTCTTGCCGTGTGTTGCCACTTCAACCACCATCCCTCGGCAGTGGCCAGAAGCTCGGAAGGACTGTGACCCACCGGTGGGTCACACCGCCCATGCAAAAGGCTGAGTGTGACCCACCGGTGGGTCACGCCGCGCTGTGAGGAGTAGGGCTTTAAACAGCTCCGCAGTGAACGTGTTAATATTGATGCCCCCATATCATCTATTTCCACTTCGCTTTCCTCTTCAATAGCTTTTGTGCTGAGATATTTTCCATTGTATAGCTCTTCCAGATATTCTTTCCATCTCTTCACTTTGTCCTTGTTTTCAATCAAAATTCCTCCATTCTTGTCCCTTAATGCATTGCATCTTGTGCTCCGTTCCTTGAAGTGGTTCCTCACTATGCTGTAGGCCGCTTCCACCTTTCCAAGTGCAAGGTTGCTTTGTACATCTTCGCAAAGATTTTTCAACCACAGCTCTCTAGCTTTCCTTGCTTTGCGACTTATTTCGTTCCTTATTCTTTTGTAGCAGAGCTGCCCTTCTTCAGTTTTTGCATTCTTGTACTTTCTTCTTTCTTCAATCAATTCTAAGACTTCCTCCGTGATCCATGGCTTCTTCTTGGCAACTTTTCTTCTTCCAAGAACTTCTTTTGCAGCTTCCTGTAGTCCACATTTAATGTTTTCCCAACGCTCTTCCACTGATTTCTCATTCAGGTTCTCTCCTATGTTTTTTCCCACTGCTTTTTGGAATGCCAGCTGATGTTGAGCCTCCTTTAGTTTTTCTACTTGCTATATATTCTTCTTTGTTTTCTTCAATTTCTTGAATTTTAGATGGCATTTCATCATCACTAAATTATGGTCACTGTCGATGTCTGCCCCAGGGTAGCTTTTGCAGTCCTTCACTTGGTTTCTAAATCTCTGCTTCACTAAAATGTGTATCTTCTGCGGTTGTGATTTTTAAACAATGTGTTGGCAACCACTAACTTATGTTGAGTGCAGAACTCCAGCAGCCTTTCTCCTCTTTCGTTTCGGTTTCCCAATCCGTATTTTCCAGTTATTCTTCCATCTTGACCTTTGCCGACGATAGCGTTCCAGTCTCCTAAAATAATTAGGTTTTCTTCTCCTCTTACCTGTTTTATAACTTCCGTGATATCTTCGTAGACGTCTTCCACTTCTTCATCTTCATAGTCAGTCGTAGGCATGTAAACCTGCACCACCACGGTATCTACAGGTTTGGTCTCGATCTTCACCAATATTATCCTTTCATTGTACTGCAGGAAGCTCTTCACACGCATTCCGGTGCTTTTTCTGAGCATGATCCCTACTCCAGCATTACCATTTAATGATCCTGGCTGTATAATCCTGTAGCTTCCACTCCAAAAGTCTCCTTCTTCGGGCCACTTCATTTCGCTGATTCCTAATACATCGAGGCCCATTCTTCGAATTTCTACCTTCAGGTTCTCCAGTCTTCCACAGGTCCGAAGCGATCTCACGTTCCATGTTCCTACCCTAAAAAGTGTATCACATTTGACTGATGTACTCTATCGGGTAGTCCCCGCCCGGAGATCCGAATGGGGGACTATTTTACCTCCGGAATATTTTACTCGAGAGGGTGCCATCACGTCTTGATAATAAAGGAAAGAGTGGAGTAGCTGCGACTCCTCGGGATATTAATGTGGTGGTTTCCCCTTGCCTTTCACATCGCAGTACTACAGCCGTTAAAGTAAATGTTACCACGCCTGTAGTGAAATGAGTGTCGCTGTACCGACCACTGTGGTCTCCACCTTCACACATGTGAAGAAGAGCTGCTGCCCTCTCCTCCGGGTGATGAGAAGCGTAATTATTGGCGGCCTCCCGTCGCCAAGTCACGGCATCTTCACAGGTTCTGTATTATTTAGAGGCCTATCTTACCCAGGGATAGACCAATACCCCCTCGGAATGCCGTCGCTTTTTGTCCATGACTGCTTATTCGACGAGTAAACTCGCTTATCTCGCAGCTAACCTCTATATCTAGAGGTCGACCCACCATCCGCAACCCGGTGGACGCACTCGGTGGCTTTAAGCTCAGCCGCGAGTTCAGCTTCTTAATGTGTTATATTGTTGAAGATCCCACATAGTATGTTTTTGTCAAATGCTTTACTATTGCAATGGCGTCAAGCTTTTTACAACTTGCACTTTTTCTGCAGTGGTTAACATTTTGTGCTGTTGCCACAACTGTATCGATGAGACATGTTTTGGGTGAAACCTAAGCAGATGACAAATAATTTTTATCAAATTACATCTAGTGGTCAATCAAAAATGTGCACGCCATTGAAAGTGGCCGATCTATAAATTAGTCCTAGTCCGTCTCTGTAATGTCTTCAAATTTATGTTTACTTCAAGTTCCAGAATAATTCCAGTGTACACAAAGTACCAGAAATTAATATGTTTAAATTATTCTGATTCTCGAAATGGGAACATTAAGTTAAGAATGGTATCTCAGTATTAATATAATAATAATATCTCAGCAGGTTATGAAGCAATGTTCCGGTTAAAAATGTTTCGGCATTTTCCACAAAGTACCAGGTAGTTGGTCATGGCAAAATTGCCGGATTATGGGTGTTCCTGGATTAGGGGTTCCCGGAACAAGGGTGCTCAACTGTATTGCCATACGTTTAATTGAACGTAATAATATTTAATAAAGTATTTCATTCTTAACTGAATTATCATGAAAAAATAAGAGAATCCAGGTGAGGCTAATGGAAAATGGGAAAAATAGCACTTTGTTATGTCACAGGGAGTACAGCACTTTTCCAGTTCATTGCTGATAGGCCCATGTAAATTCTTTACATAAATTCTAGCCACTGAATCAGATGTCATAGATGGTCAACTGTCCTAAGCATAATCCCAAACAAGTTGCAAAAGACTTATGCCATGATCTAATTTTCCCCACAACTCAACTTTTTGTTGAAGAGAAAAAGTTTATCTTTCTCTTCAAGCCAACTACTGCTCTTGTCATTGAATGAAAAAATAAAAACAGACTATAGCACTAAGGTTTCCTATGATTAAAATTATCAGAAAGTACTGGTTGAGAGTGAAGGAGATCCATCGTATTAACTCCAGGGAGTTTTTGCAAATGCAGACCTTAAATGTATGCCTTATACTTCAATGTGTGAAAGCTATTGCCATCCTTATGAGGTTTGAATATTCCCGGTGTTGAACTCAATTTCTCATTGTTGCCAAGTTGTCGGATTTCATTTAGTTCCCACATAGGCCATATTTAGACACCAAACACCTTTGTGTTAATTATTTCCCCCACTGTACATAAGAGTAAAAGAAAATAGGTTAGCATTAGCTGTGGAGAACCCGTGCTGTATGTTCACTCCAAAATTTAGTAATGACTGGACATTTCCATTTTAGTCCATTCAACATTTTCTCTGATTAACTCCAGCATTCCAGGGTTGAATCCCTGTGGGTATAATTATTTCCTAAGGTTCTAATCATGGAACACTTTCCTGTAAGTGTATGTATATATTTTATTTTGTGTTCTTCTAACTTTGGGATTGATTCTCTCAAGAAATTAACCAAAAAATATTGATGCCTGTTATTTTCAGGAATGAATGGGGAGGCTTCAATCCGTATACTAATGTGCTGTGGCTCCATTATTTAATTCTTCAGTTGTGCAAAGCTGTGAAATATAAAAACCAAAAGGCTCAAGTTCATCATAGATATATGAAGAAAATGGTGACCATATCATCTCAAATTCTCGAGTTTTCAAGTGCATTGCATTATGTGTCAGTACAGAACTATTATCCTTGATTCCATTGTAAAATACTGGTGTAGTATGTGTTCACTTTGCTCAAATGTGGTTTCAAAGGGGGTAATGTAATTTGGTCTATCCTCCCAAGGTAAAAATGTTCATGATTCTCGCAAGTTTTACATGTACCATAAAAAATTAATTTACAAAGATATTTTGGGGAGGAAATCCTAAATGAATTTATTGTGAAATCTGTGGACATCTATTTTATAGCATTGCTGATATCTGTACAGTGGTGATCCCAATTATCTTTGTGGGGCTATAAGTGACATTGTATCATGTATACATGCTCATACATCTTCCAAATATGTTGTTTAAAAAAATGCTGGAAAATGTTAAAACTACATTGCTGTTCATGACACACAGATGTGCTTTTTATGTAGCACTTGGATGACTGATATTTTTCTTATCAAAAGAAAATGTTATATATATATATATATTTTTGAAGATGCCATTTTTGTAAATGAGACAGTTTGTGCAATCAGTACAAAATTTTTAGAGTGAGATATACTTGTAAATAGTTGTTGATTTGTTAGTATTTTTCAGTAATTTAACTTTTATTTATTAAGCACATTGTTGAAATATAAGCTGCCTTATCAAAACTATGTATTCTGTATGAACTCTAATGTAAGTGTAACTTTGGTTGAAAAATGTTCTCTACTCCTAGTCTTGAAATGGTGGTTAGGGTTAAAGAGCCAGTCACAGAAAGTGGGAGAGGAAGATGAGGCAAGAACAGAACTGTTGGTCACATGACCTCATTGACATGTGGCAGCATTCTGCCATTGTTTAACGTGTTCTAAAAATGCATTCTTTGTGATGCCTTTAGAAAACTGAAATTAAATCTATGCTGTTATAATTTAATGGATTCCAAAAATAACTTGGATACCACAAGCAGCAAAATGATGTCGGATATCATGTTTGGCATCCAGCCTATAGTTTACCCTCCATTTTATACATAGGCCACCTTCTCTGACTACAGAGATGCGGGGATGACAGAGTGTCATTTATGGGCTTGAGATGTTTTCAATAGTAAGCTTCAATGTTATCACATTTTCAATTAGTGAGTGGGCTTCAATGATAAAAATAATTCAAGCTACATCTTAGTATTTTCTAAATTTGGAAGTACTTATTGAAAAGGGTTCTCAAAGGTGAAGAAGGTGAGCTGGGTCATAGCAATGAATATTTCCCTTATAGTCTGACTGTTATAATGGTGGGGTTAATTCAGTAAATAGCCATTTTCTCACCATCCTGAGTTCCAGAGAAAGTTGACATTTGAAACTAACTTGCACTGTATTAAAGGAAAGATAATGCAATTTTCCACAAGTAAACAATTTTTATTCCGACTAGTTTCGGTGTACTACACCATTATCAAGTGAAGCTTTCTGTTTACAAACAAGTGTATACATGAGCAGGGTGGGGGGGGGAGGGAAAGGGAGAGAAACGGAACAGGGAACAAGGAGTGATCTGGTTGAAGCGTGGGTGAGAGGGGCAGGTCAGTTTATTCAAATTTGTAAAACCGGGTGTCGGTTGGTGACGTTGGGGAAAGATGGGAAAGGGAACCGAAGAAATGCCGACACCGTTGTTGTCTTAGGATCCCTCGTTGATTTAATGGATCTTGCGGCAGGGTTCGGCAATTGGAGACCAGTAGGTGATGTCCCGTGGTGCTGCTTTTCGGCGATGCTTGAGGAGTCCTCCGGAGGTTGGGGGGGGGGGGGGGGGGGGGGGGAGCCGTGGGGTAGGGGATGTCCAAGACATCAAGTTTTTTCCCTTTCTTTTCCACATGTAAAATGTTTGGGACAAAACTGCACTGATGACCTGTGTCCATAAGATGCTTGGTGACAGTGGACGTGTCCTGTCCTTTCACAAGGCACTTGCGATGCTCGTTGATTCTCGTGTGGAAGTTTCTGCCTGTTTGACCCACATATATTCCTTTGCAGGAATCACATTCTAGTGCGTAAACCCCACATCTGTCTAGTATGTCCACTTTATCTTTGGGTCTGCTGATCAATTTAGAAAGATTCATGGGGGTATAAAAGGACACTCTGTATTTCTCCTTAGGGAGACGGTTTGCAATTTTGTTAGATAAATGGCCGACATATGGAATTCTGCACCAACGTTGTGTGGTTGGAGAAGATAAGGGGGTTAAGGATGTAACTCTCTGGATTGCTAAAGTTTTCCGTTTTTTGTATACTAATTTATTAATTACACTTTCACTGTATCCGTTGTTCGTGGCAATGTCTTTAATGGTTTGTAGTTCTTTCTCGTAATGGAGTTGAGTGAGTGGAATATGTAGCAGTCTGTGTATCATGTGGAAAGCGGCTAATTTGTGGGAAATGGGATGTAAGGAGTCTTCTGGTATTATTTGGTCCGTGGCAGTGGGTTTCCTATAGATAGAAAAATCATGGCTGGAGCCTTCCCTCTTGATCGTGAAATCAAGAAAATTAATGGACTGGTTAGTGTCTAGTTCTACGGTGAAGGTTATGTTCCTATGTAGGGAATTGAGGTATGAAATGAAAGTGTCCAATTGTCTATTAGTACCACCACAGCAGCAGAGGATGTCGTCTACGTATAGAAACATTCCCTTTCAGATGGTTTTTGGCATCGAAAATGTTCTCTTCAAGGTTGTTCATGAATATTTCGGCCAAAAGAGGGGATAGGGGGGATCCCATGGCTAGACCTTCGGGTTGTTGGTATATGTTGTGGTTGAAACAGAAATAATTTTGCTCGACACACAGATTCATTAAGGAATGTATTTGATTGATTTTATCCATGGAGGTTTCCGTTTGTACTACTTATAATGTCTTTAGCCAGTTGTGTGGCATCCAAGGTGGGGATGAAAGTAAATAGATTAGAAACGTCAAAGGAAACTAATCTACAATTTAAGGGGATTGTTAAATGTTTCAGTTTCTCAGCTAAAGATATGGAATTGTCTATTGTGTATTTTCCTTGGAAGTTGGTGATGGTTCTGAATATATGGTTCAATTCAAATGCAAGTTTATGTGTAGGGGATCTGTGTTGGCCACTACCGGTCTGATTGGCGTGTTGTTTTTATGTAGCTTGGGAAGTCCATAGAAACTGGGTGTTATGGGGTTCATAGAGATCAGGCGGTATTTTCTATTCCCAGGGAAAAGCATCTTGCTAGAGGTGATAGCAGATCTAACCCGTAGGTTGAATGAAGGTGTAGGGTCCTTGGGGAGAATGATGCACTTATTTTCTGATATGAACTGTTCACACTTGCGGTTATAATCTTCTCTGTCCATAATCATAATACCATTCCCTTTATCACTTTTAACAATGACTAAATTGTTTTCACTTACTGCTTTCTGGATGTTCAAAATTGAAGAGCGGTGGTCGAAGGGCCTTCCACTGTGCACCTCGGCACGCCGCAGTTATGTAAGGCTGGTGTGGTGTGACTGACAGCATTGCGCTGAAGACGATGAGCGAGTCGGTCATTGAAACGTCGAAAATTGGCCGTTGTATATATCCTCCTCTCCGGCTCAGATGCCTTCTGATTGGTCCGTAGACCTAACACTGGTTACGCTTCCTCTCATTGGTTGATGGTTTCGCCTGGTTTCTTGGATACATCTCAGAATGGGTTTCCAAGTGTTGCTGAGCAGATACCCCATGTCTCTGTTAAAATTATTATCATATAGCCGGATTTCAATTGCTTCCTTTGTACGGTGTTCCCAGTAGCCTTGCGCTCTGCATAGCAGTTTCGTATCTTCTCATTTGATGGCGTGATCATGGGTAATGCTGTGCTCAGCGACGGCTGATTTCTCCGGCTGTCCCAATCAAACATGTCTTCGATGCTCTTTAAGTCGGGTGTCAATAGTGCAGCCCGTCTCTCCTACATAAACATCTCCGAATTCACATGGAATTTCATAGACTCCTGGTGTTCTGAGTCCGATATGATCCTTTGCTCTTACTAAGGGTCCTCTTACTTTTGTTGGCGGTTTGTGAATGGTTTCGATGTTGTGTCTTCGGAGAATCCTGGAAATTTGCCCTGAAATAGAGGACATGTATGGAAGGCAGGCCTTGGCGATGTGCTTTTCTTTTGTCTCGTCATTTTGGGTGGTTCTGGGTGGCTCGTAGGACCTTTTAAGAGCCATGGAAATGAGGCGATCATTGTACTCGTTTTGCCGGAAGGTTTTTCTTAGTTATTTGATTTCCTCGGGCTGGCTTGTCTTGTCTGCTATGGATTTCGCTCTGTGTATCAGCGAGGACAGCACGGAAAACTTTTGGGCAGGATGGTGGTGACTCAACCCATTCATACAGGTCCGTATGCGAAGGCTTCCGGTAGACACTGTGCCTGAGGGTACCATCCTTTTTCTTTATGAAACGTCGATGGAGATGGAGAATCTAACCCGGATGAAGACCCGAGAAGAATTTACGCAGTTAATACGCCACAAAAGAACAAGAACTTACAATATGAGGAAGAGGTTTCTCCATATAATTGCATACAAATTTTGGCGGGCCCTCGAAGTCATTACGAAAAACAGGTTAATGATATGAAGAGGTTCACTAGGTAGAGGTTTTACTGTATAAATCATTTAAAACCTGTGATTACCAGTCTCCAAAAATATTCAGCCCTTGTTCTGATTAGCATTAAGTGATGTTCTTCATTGAAGTCCGGACCCTGAATTATTTTCCACCCAAATGAGAAGCATCAGCTTTCCAAGATTCCTTTCTAGTCTCAAAGCAAAGTACGACAAATAAGCAGCCTTGAAAGAGGAGGAGTTTAAGTAGAATGCACAGAGGCCATTAACTAAAATGAATACTGCAGTTGTTTTGACTCAGCCAAACTGACAGAAAATCACTTCTGGACTCATAAAATAGATGCCTTTGAAGGGTATATGTTAGTGTAGGGAAAATATGAAAATACATGTAAACCTTAGGTTTCAAAATCAGTGATAGATGATACATAAAATACATAATCATCCTTTTCAACCCTCAAATTTTCTTCCTTTATTATTGGAGCAAAATTTTCTATTTCACAATAAAAAAAAACAGTACATCAGAATTCCCTCAAACTTCAACATACATATTTGTAAAAGAAAAGCACTGTGGGACCCTTGGGTCAATCAATAATTATTATAGAACATTCTTTTAGCTTGAGCTCTTGCATCACATGAAACTAAATTTTCATTCATCTTTTTGCAACCTCACTTACTTTTAAAGTTTAGTCCACCATATTATCCATAATATTGTAGGTGCTCAAGTAAAAGTTACAGTTCCATAAACCTTAATGCATTCTTTATAAAATATACCCAAAGGTTAATATTGATTAAATACAACATCAATGCTAAACTTTGCCCCCCTGGCTGGTAATATTTGATAATTTTCCACATGAACTGCGTATCGTTCTTCCAAATTCACACCCTTAGCTTGAATAATACATTCAGATATAAATATGTTATAAAATAAGGCTTTGCCAGAATCAGCCCAGGAATGTATGACATCGTTACTACTTCCATTCGCTGAGAGGAAGTATCATTTAACTGGAACTCATTTTGACACAAAATTGAAATAAGTCACACCTGATGCAGGAAATCTTTGCATTGCCCTACCCCACCAGGGTAGATATTGCTACGCCAAATTTATTTGGAAATCCATAGAATTTAGATGTTGAATGTTACAAGCCCAGCAGGGCCCATACGATTCCTCTTGGCAATGGAAGGAGAGCCATCTCGAATGGAGCTCCCACTTTGTGAAGGTCCAGCCATCAAACGCAAAGGTTCAAACCCTAACTCTGCCTGCGATATCCCTAGCTGACGGAGTTTGGCTTCATAAGTGCAGATTAGGTCATCATGGGCCTTAGTTACCCGTGACAGTTCCCACTGTAGTTCACGATAAGCAGCATCCTTTCGCTCCAGCACATCCTTGAGGATTAATCAGAATATCCATAAATGAAATCTGGCTTGAATTACCTTTACTTGTTAATCAATGAAGCTGTGGGTTAGATAGAACCTTCGTAACATGCTCAGAGATATTTTGAGGGAAGTAAGGATTAGATTAAGAAGAGAAAAGAATAATAATGTGATGAAAATAAATACATAGCCAGCAAGAAAGCTCTACATTTCCAAGATCAGTAAGGAGCTCTGAGAGGAAAAGGTTATTGAAAATTTGTCTAAAGAGAAAACTTTTGGAAGACTAACATTACATTTGATAGACATCATAGTTTGTTTTCAAGAGCAGCTAAGTACCTCAATTTGAAGAGTAATACCAGCAACTGTATTAGAATCAAGGTGTGATGCCTCAACGATCTGACGAAGTTGTACTTCTTTTCTTTCCAGAGCTTCTTGGAGTGCAGTTACCTATTTAGGAAAAAGGATATATCTTTGTAAGCAAAGATAATTTTTAGTCATATCAAAAGCTCAGTATAGTATGCTCAACACTGCCATTAATAGTGCAGTATTACCTAATATCCTACTTTTGAACCAGAATTTCTTACAAAGGCATTATTACTTTGGCTAAGGCACTATTCACTCTCCAATGCATACAGAAGAAAATATAGCTCACCACATTCCTTTCTTTTGTGAGTAAAGACATCATCATCATTGGTCAACAAATGAGATACTTCCAGTCGTAACTTTGTGGAAATTCATGACAATAGATTTATTACAAACTTTTACAAACCACAATAATATTGCAAACTCATGACCCGGGTTTCGGCGCTAAGCACCATCATCAGGTCCTGATGCCGGGTCACAGGCCGAAGGAATATGGCCGCTTACAGCAACAGAGAAATCAAGGTTACGAGCATTTGAAAGGGAGTGCTATAGAAGCATGATGAGGATCAAATGTCACAGTGACAAAAAAAGAAGTCTCGAGAAGAGAGGGAGAAATAAAATTCTCATGAAAACATTACTAAGAGGATAGCGCAACTTAATCAGCCATATCTTGAAACATGATTTTTTGTTGAAGACAAAACCTGAGGGAAAAGGGTATGGGAATAATGGCAAAGAAAGTACTTGTATAAGATATACAGAGCAATTTGTTAAGGATGTGAAAGAGAAATATTACGTAAATATAAAGAAGCAATGAGTACATAATCCAAGAATAACTTTGGTCAGCTTCCCAACACCATAATTATTTCATATTTAACATAGAGAAAATTTGCTTCATTTGCAATTTTAATAAAGTTGACAGGCAATAGAATCAACGAAGCATCTATATTATCTTTTCTGTTTGCCTTGATCTCAAATGTATTACAGTAAAAAGTACTGAAAATTAAAGATATCCATGCATGAAGACCGCCATATTTCATTTTAAGTCATCATCATCATGGGTCGACAATCCTAGGATTGGTTTGATGCAGCCCTCCACTCGATTCTTCTATCGGCCAACCTCTTCATATTAATGTAGTTCCTCTCTTTCATGTCCATTACGACCTGCTCTATATTAATCATACGAGGCCTGACTTTTTCATTCTTCCCGTTCACTTTTCCTTCAACAATTGTGCTGCATTATTTACAGTGGATAAATAATCCACCTAGACCCACAAATGTTAAAAAATAAAAAAGCAGCTAGCTGCAAGGAAAATGTAGCATATTTTCCTAGTGCTTTTTGCCTATATTATTTTCGCATCCATTTATTCCTTTGTTTTTGCACATTCACAGCTTAATTGAGCAGTCATTGTGATGCTGTCACCATGATTGCTGGGTGCATTGAGGGTAGGTTTGTATTCATGAAAGGAATGAAAGTAAAGTCATAGATGTGCTCTGTTAAGTATTGTAGGTTATACTACATGCTTTGCTAAATCCTTCCATGATTACTAGAGAATATTAACTTCTTCACTTTTTCAAACAAGAAAATGAGAGCGAAGAGGCAGACACTGGATGAATTCCAAGATCTTGCCAGAGTGCAAGAGAAGGAGCGAAGCGTAAAAGAAAAAGGTAGGAAAGGCGAAGAATGCAGAGGAAAGTTGGGTGGGGACGAGATAGTTAAATAAAGCATTTAAAATGCATGCAAGGAATAATATGCCTCCATTCTGGATGCTAGTGCAATTAAAGCGCGGGGCAGGCAAGTTGCCAGTATTCCGTCAGATACTGGGGTGAAGAGTCCATCTCCTTACCCTGTTTGAACTTCCCTCCTGTTGGCCGAGACCCAAGAATAAAGTATCATCAAAAAGGAAGCCGAGTTTCTCTCAGAGAGATAGTGGCAGAGCTCCGTTTGTTGGGAAACTTTTTTCCCCATAGTACATAATGTTCAAAGTGGAACATCATAATTTTTTGTTGCTGTTGACTTAGAATACAGAAATTTTATTGCCCCATAAAAAAGAAACATGTTTTAAAACAAACTCATGCAATGAAAATCAATTTGGAGCTAACTTGCCAATACAGTTTGTACGAATGTAATATTATACATTTTTTTAAATTTATATTCTCATGAATTGTCATGGTAACATAAATATTTAATTAAGTAAATTAAAATTATGCAACAGAAAAAAGTGTTACAATTACTTGTAAGAAGTCTGGTATATAGATGAAAACTAATGAGTGAAAAATAATATCTCAGTTATTTATTAAACTGTGTGCTATTATTGGTTATTTAACTGCATGATAGCCAAAAACTTGAAAATGTCCTGTTTTTATCTGGATTCCAGATAGCAGATAGCATGGGACAAGTAGTACAGTAGACTAATGCTAATGCAGTTCATGCAGTAGACTAATGCTGAGTTAGTTGATATCTTTCAGAAATTCCCTATAAATCCTATTCATCTCCTATAATTATCCTCGTGTCATTGATGATGAAAAGATGAAACTATGTACTTTGGAATTAGTCTCAGACAATAAACAACCCAGGTGGATTGGAGCTTCTTTTTCCACTAGAGAGAGCAAATACATATTTGATTCATACCTTATGGTTAAGTATCTCTGACCTCAGTCCCAGTCTCTGTTGAATTTCAAGCACTCCTGTAGTGAACTTCTTTTCTACAGATTCACTTTCTTTTTGAAGCTGTTGAAAAAATAAAGAATGCATTTCATATGACTAGTTTTAGCATCAATCAATCCTTATCCTAATGACTAGTTTTAGCATCAATCAATTGATGCTAAAACTAGTCATTAGGATAAGATATAAGCATTTATTTCTTACTGATAACATTGTTCTTATTATTCAAAAGTAAGCATAAAATGAATCTCCAAAGGCACCACCACAGCACCCACGTAGCACACTAGCTAAAAAATGCGCCTTAAAGGCACCTAAAATGGGCACCTGACTACTTCATGCGCCTTTAAGGCGCCCAATATAGGCACCTAGGAATGTGTGCTTTTAATGGTGCCTAAAAGGCGCCTTAGGAGTGCCTAACAAAGCCACACGGCATGTCAATTTGATGTCTTGGATATACAACAGATCTGAGTGAAAGTACGTCTGAAATGTGGTTTTGAACGTGATTCACGATCTTTAAGAGCGAATGGACATTGGCCCACGGATGTTTTTTTCTCAGTCCCTCGTAGAGGGTATCGGACTTAGAGAAATTACGGGCGCACTCGCCGGAAAAATCAAAGGCCAGGATGATCGGTGAGAGTTAAAGTACAATTGAAATGTGGTTTTAAATGCGATTTACGATCATTAAGAGCGATTGAACATTGGTCCACGGATGTTTTTTCTCAGTCCCTCATAAACGGTATCGGACTTAGAGAATATACTGGTGCGCTCGCCGGGAAACAGGTTCTCAGCATTATAGAGGAAACTCTTATTTATCCCTCCTGGAGTTAAAATAATATCAATTACGTATATTTATAATGATAATGCTTATTTTTATCTACAAAATGGTTATTAGGGAAATGTTTTAACAGTGCAAATTGTCCGTGTCAATCTTTTAGTAAAGTTAATAGTCACAAACGACTTAATGCCAGCCTGCAGCTGTATATATATGGCCTCCAAGTCTCTAGCCCGTAATCGGGGAATGTGTCAGGTCGTGTATTGAAGAACGTTAGGATTGGTAAGAATTTGGTGCAGGTTGTTAGGTAGGCGAATTTGTAGTATACGAGATACTAATACTAATCTCTCAATTAGAGAGAATCTCAATCTTTTACCTTTAATTTTTCAATTTTTGTGATAGGAGCACCAATACAAGATATTAAAATGATTGTTTTTGTATTAATTAAAGCATTTTGGTACATTTTCTAATGAATATTTTAGGAGCCATGGGATTAGTAAGGATATATTTATGCTTGCCACACGTATTCCAAGTGTCTAAAAAGTGCCTTTAAGTGGTGCCTTTTTAAGGCGCCTTGAAGGCGCACCTTAGCTCCGTGAAAAAGGCGCCTAAAAGGTGCCTTCAATGTGTCTATTAAAGGTGCCTTCTGTGCCTTTTTTTAGGTGCCTCCGAGGCGCCTTCAAGGCACATTTTCCTGGAAGTGTGCTACGTGGGCAGTGACTCCAGAATTAAAGACTCATCAAGGCTATATTGAATAAGATTTACAGACAATAATTTCTCACCTTATTCCGTATCATTACCAATACTCCTCTCTGGAGTTATTAGTTGACTTTAATTCATAAATATCTCATTGATTTTCAATTTTTTTTAGACTAAATAATACAGAAAATGAAATGACAGCGTTTAACATTGACATACTTAGGTATCATCATTTTAGGCCAGTTTCTATAGGCCATGATGAAATCTTGTTGCTCCTACAAAAGGTTGAATGCAAATCATGACTTGCCATTATCCTGTACAAACTAAACTTTAAACTTCACTATAGCAATTTGCCAAACAGCTTTAGCGAAATCTGATTTGACTACTCAGTTGCTCGGTTCCCCAAAATAAAGATTTTCTATAAATTAAGACATTTCTTTTATCTAAAGAAACGTAATGTGCATAATTAATTTGCCATATTTTGAAGGCATCTTTCTATAGAAATAACATCAAGGAAAAGCAACTTCCAGGTTGAGCCAGGAGAGACACCTTAAACCAAGTGATTTTAAGGACATCAGAAGTCTCTTTGAAACCACATGCAGAACAAGGAAATGAATTTCATATGCCGTTAAGCTTCGTATACCGTGGTACCCTCACTGATCTAACCAACCTCTCAGTGAAGCACAATGATGCATCAACTCTTTATGGAAAATTAGCAATGGCCTATATATTGTGCGAAAATAACAAAGAAAACTTTCAAATTCCCAGTATAAATGTTGAGTCCTGGTCCCAGCATGCTAACTGTTAATTATCTTTAGATCAGATAGCCATTCCATTGAGAACTCAAACTGCAATCTACAATAACAAATCTCAAAAGTCTACAGTATCCCATGCAAGATTAGAAAGCAGGCATATCATTTGAAAAGTTTAAAAATAAGCTAATTTTAAATCCTGAGACACTTACCTTCTGAAACCGTACTTCCAGAACTCCATTTTCTGACCTGAGGTCTTCTAATTCTTTTTGAGTCATTTTTAATTTTATTCTTGTGTTCTGTAAAATAACAACAATGCTTAAGGTAATAATTCATTTCAGAAGTAACCATAATAATCAATGCCACTTTATATTTATGTTTTCCTCGGCTTTAAATATTAGTGGCATCCAACAGATTTCATTCCCATTGTAATAATTCCATAATTTCCTTTGTAAAAGAATGTGGCTCTCCCAGTCTTAGTATATTTTTCGTGAACTGCACACATGTACACCATATAAAAATTTAGTTTAATCCAACAGTAATGTTAATTTTTTTATGGATTCCCAGATATTGCCACCTTAACCATGACTTACATAATAATTATGGAAATATCATAAGATTGGAATTCAATATATAACTCCATACTTGAATTTTACCAATAGCCAAGATTTCAAAGGTTTACTTTTGAGGAGCACAAGAACAAGACAATTTGGTGATCTCTCTCCATGATACACGAAGATACCAAACATGAAACATTCTTAGTGACATCATCTATATAACACTAAAAGAGTGGATAATCCAAAGGATCCCAAAACAATTTGTCAAACCAATTATAAGAGGTTTGAAAAGAAGTTGGAGAGGGATAATGTACATCTAAGCAAATAAGAAGTGGTAGTAATTTTGATAAGTGATTGAAACGACACATATGTATACCTCTGTAATTACGACCTCAATATTTGCCCCTTGTTTTCATATGTTGAATTAGCTGTGAGAAAATGAGTAGGATTTTAAAAATAATAGCCCCTAAATTCACATACTTCTTTTGGCGGCGAAATCAGCCCCTAGTCCTAAGCGCATCATGGTAGATAACATCAAGAGGAACTTGAATGCTAAACTAAGATCTATGTGCTATCTTTTTAGATTAATATATAACACTGTGGCTCTAAATGTTTTATCATTGTCCTATGGTGTATTCCATACCCACTTGACATGTAAAATAATATATTGGGGTTCTTTTGGTTCTGGTTCTTTTTAAAATAGAAGAGAAAGTTATATGATTGGTTTCAAATACATTTTCATTGTCTCCTTGTCATCCATTCTGATTCAAATTGACTGATATTTTACCTGTTCCCTGCCCATATCTACTTCAAATAATGATTTATGTTAAAGCTAATCTTAATACTTTTACATCCAATTCCTATGTTTATCATCATGCCACATGACAACATTGAGATTTACTCATTTCCTTCATTAAAACAAAAGAAAAAGCTGGGAGCGCACTGAACTAAATGGTTGTGCAAGTTTATAATGAATTGCCAAATGAGCTTAAATGACCAATGATTGTTATTGCTTTCAAGAAAAGGGTTAAAGACTATTTATTGCACAAGTTTAAAGACTATTTATTCATACAGTTACTTTAACTCCATTCAGGAACACCTTTCAATTCGCCTAATTCATTTGAATATGATGTGTCTTATATATGTAATACTCAGATATTCTGGCTAATAAAAAAATCATATTATCACTTCATCCTATCTATGCATTTTATTTAAAAAAATTTATTTGATGGGATGGCAGGGGCCTTCTGGAAAAGAACAGTTTAATGGATCATTTAATTTAAATTCCTATATATTTTAAATTGTTGTAGTTACATCATAGAAAAACCTGTTCTAATTATGGCCCCATCTAAAAATTGGATCAGGGGCCTTCTGGAGCCCCCCTGGCACTTAGACCTCTTTAGATCCATGGTGCCAACCCACATTTAACCTGCCTGCGACTTGCAGGCAGGGGACAAGAGCATCAGGGTTGAGGTATGGATCAGGCAGGTCACCCATCCAACTTCCATCCCGACCCAACATTGTTTAACTTCGGTGATCTGACGGAAACCAGTGATTCAACATGGCTTGGCCCTAGACATGCATTTTATTACTTTTGTTTGAACTTATTTGTACTTCTTTCCAAAACATTTATCACCACGCAACCAAAATGTTTTAGTTCAGACTTGGCAATTTGATAACCCTTCTCTTTGAATGATAGGGTGAAAGGAATAATTAAAGTAACACCCTCACTTTAGTGAATGGAAGATTTGGCTAGCAGTCTTCTATCAAGATTTCTGAAGGGATGTGAGGAAATATCACAAGACATAAAAAAACTTTTAACAGGCTCTAATATATTTTGCAAGGGCCTAGGGTAACTGGTCTATAGCTCAATTACACCTGCTAGAGAGTAGGAGCATTGGACAGCTTTCAAGTGACCACTACTTATATAATTTTTATGAAGTGGTCTCCAGGGCAGGGTGTGAAACAAAATAAGAAAAAAGGCCTGGGAACAGCTGATGGAGCTGCGGTCATAGGCCCCAGTGGTTAAAATTTTGAGATAGTTTTGGATACCTATATAGCAATTTCATGTTTCAGTCAGTGACATGAGCTAATAAAGCTCATTTTTCCTCTTGTGTTTCCTTTTATAAGATGGAAAGATAATCAGAAGGGACATGGAATCTTTTAATTCTACTGCAACATGAGGCATAAAAATAAATGAGCTCATTCATTACTCTTCCTTGCAAATATGTAATAAGTATTAATTTTTCACTAACTTTCTCATCGTGTGCCCCAAAAATTGGATGCAAAGGAGGACCATTCATAGGTGCTGTTGGGGTAGGTAAAGAAAAACTGGCAAAATCTGGTCAAAAATAACAAAAGATAGGTAGTGATAGCATTATCCTTGGTTTCAGCTTATTAGGGGAGGTCACAAAAACATGTTTTACACAGGTACAGGGATCTGCTGTATTCACTCAAGGGAATATGTTCATCCCATCTAGAGGCTTGAAATATTTTTTGACATTCCTAAGGATCAAAATGTTTTATAAAAGTGTAAAATCAACCAATAATAACTAGTAATAACTTTATCTTAAAAGTAGATTTGAATCTAAGGTTATTGCAGCAAGGAATGCCATCATTTAAAGTTTTCGGGAGTAGCCGCATAATAAATTTTGACAGTGGTCAAGCTTTCGTAACCATTGCAAGCTTTGGTGGCAGTGCAATGCTCGTGCCCTGCAATGTCCACGAAAACTCAACCGCCAACAAAGAGCATTAAGCGGTTGCACCTTAAAACCATCAATGATGTTATCTTTTGAATGGTGTAAAGGATTAATTTTTCCTTGAAAAAGAAACACTTGTTTTTCATATGTTTAAATATTCAAAAGCAAGTGAATTATATCAAACACATTCCATAAATTTGGACATAAACAGTTAAATATGATTCCTTCCCATTTGAAAATTTTATCAACCAGGAATAAACATTGTGCATGGATATTAAGAAAACAAATGTTCTGCATCACTATAACTGAGATTTTAAGGAGCTATCACACACATCACCATTATCTAATCATGTCATGTTCATACATTTTGAAACTTTGGATTAAATTGATTACTAACAGCAAGACAAATCTTGTCCTTCTCATAATTTTGCAGCTGGCGCTTTAGCTCTGCCACTTCTTTCCGAGCAACACGAAGAGGTTCCACTAGAGAATTATTCTCAGATTGGACATCTCGGACGTGCCTTTCCATCCTTTCACCTTGTTGTTTTTGATTTTCTAATTCTTCCTGAGAGAAAGAGAATGGAATTAAAATGCATGGTAAAAAAAACAAATATATCAGGTTGTCTGAAATTTGCTAAGATATACTAATGACACTTAATTTTAAAATTAATTATAAGATTACTAAACCATTAATGGGATTAGAATAATTTAGTGAACAGAGAGAATATCTTCCATTCCTCCCTCACCTTTACTTTGTATGCAATGTCCCCAATTACCTAAAGTATGTTTCTCAGTCTGTCTGAGACTGAGAAGAGTTAGGCACATTAGCATATTTCAAAAAATATTATAATTTTTTTCAAATTCAGACAATGTTAATGAATGAGAGACATCATAGCAAGCTTTTGTATTTTTTTGGGGCTCACCTTAAGACTTCCAATTAGAGAGAGATTGTTGAGTGTGATGTCATTGTAGTAATTCTTAGCATCAGTAAAGGCCTGCTCATGATTCTGAATAAGTGTTTCAATTTGCTGATTCTTTCGCTCTTCAACTTCTGTAAGTTCCATCCTGTGGGTGAGAGATAACTCATCTCGTAAAGCAACTAAATTCTTCTCGGCAGTTTCCTCTATTTCCTTTGCTTCTCGAAGGAACTTCTCCTGCAACTCCACTATCTCCTCACTGTGTTTCTATAATTAATGCAGCATTGGCCAGAATGTGACCAGCAACAACAAGAGGTTATAAGATTCCATTTAATGCTACTTACAATACAATATCAAAAGAGAAAAAAATAATCCATTCAGAGTATTATTTATCATCAAACACTGTCTATTAAGTTTTCCAAACAAAAAGCTGATATACATTAAGCTAAGCAATATCTTTGTATAGTAATGTACATGCAAATAAATATTTTAGCATTTTTCCCTTTCATGGGAAATTATATTTACAGTTATTAGTTTATTTCTTTCCGAAGGACTTTGTCATACCTCAATTGTACCATATAAAAATTCATGACATGAGACTAGACAGGATTGAAATTATTTTCAAACACAGCCCAAACATTTCTAAATGAAAGTTCCCAATTACGGATTGTTTTGCACCAATTAATGAAAATGGGATTATTGGGTTAAGAGGCAGAGAAGAAAAATATTTGGAACTCACATCTAGTTTCAGGTTTGTGGAAAGGACAACGAGAAGTGAATTTAAGTTTAATACCACTCAACCTAGCTTCATACAGTAGAAACTCGAAAATACGAACTTCGAAATGACGAAATTTTGATTTTACGAAGCAAAATCTTCGGTCCCGACCAAAAGGGTATCTAAGTGTATGTAACAGTACGCGATATTACGAAATAACGAAGTTTTAAAATTACGAACCTCGGATCTTGGTCCCGACGTGAAAAAGTTACTCGTTTATGCGAATAATGATGGATCACAGTAGCGTTTTCCGGCGCTCCTTGTCAGAGTTAAACATCTAATTAATCATCGTCGCCGAATACATTATGCACTGAATGCATTACCTGAACGATATCTCATTTTTCAATTGTACAATAGTAAGGACGACTTTGAATCTAATTGTAGCTAATAAAATATGAAACCAATCTGACATAAAATGCGTTCGGCTTTGTAACCACGAGTCCACAGAGTTCCCAACGAGTAAAGAAAATGTAAATTTGTAATTTAACTAAATACACATTCTCCCACATCGCCCAGCCGCGGAAACAGGATGTAGACGCCTGAATGAAACCACCCGGCCGCGTCGTCTAGCCGCGACGTCCAGATGCGACAGTTGGACGTGACCGCTGGACGCCCCGGTGAAACCAGACCTTGAGGACGATTTTGAATCGTAGGTATCGTAGCTCATAAAATATGGAACCAATCGGACAAAAAATGCGTTTTGCTTTGTTACCACGAGTCCACAGAGTTGCCAACGAGTAAAAAAATGTAAAGTAGTCGTGTACGGATATACTCGCCGGCGAGAGACTAATTGCTACAACCAGCATTTTCCTCTCATGATCCCTGGCATTTTTTGTTACCAGTTTTCCCTAGCATAAATCCATGATGAATATTCCTGGTATAGAAATCGTTTGCTGCGCGTTTGCAATAACTATGACATGGTTCGGAGAAGGTGCTATATGTTGTTCGAGCGGTAGATTCAGTCGTGAATATAACACAAGGAAGCTTTTTTTCTTCTCACTATTTCAGACCGATTACACTCAACCTTGCTCGACAGCATAATTATTCCGGCTGGCAATAGTTATCATCGAAGGACTCATGTTTAATTTACCATCCTAATTGAGCGTTTGATGTAGTCATCGAGCAAGGCTCTTCGTACGCATTTCCCTTCCCTTCTTCCACCGCCAACAGCAAAGAAAATCAGAGAAAGTATGAGTTCACATGGTTCATAGGGCCATTTAGTTTAACGCACATTAATTCTAAAGGAAGACTAGTTCTGGGCGCATGCAAAATCAATGGGAAAAAATGCTCAAGCACCCATATATATATTTATATCGGAAAATGGTGTACCCTCCTCCCCTTCCACTCCAACATAACGATCGAAGAAATATCCTAAAAGAGAGATCACTAGGCAGTCCCCACCAGGAAAATTCACCCAGCTCTCCTTCTCCTTTGCTCCAAAACCTCGGCATACTCTCCCCCATCACCTTTCTCTCTCACTTGCGGCTAACCTATCCCTCCCACACTGGCTATATTTCCCCTTCCAGTGACCCTCCGTGTCCCACCTTCCCGCTCTATGAGTGGGCACGAGCCATCCCCCTCACACCCAAGCCCCCCCGCCCTCCGGGATATCAGGCACTTTCGAGTGCCCCTCCGTCCCACCCCCTCAACGCTAGGCTAGCATGAGATGCCCCACGCTGACTTTGCAGGCCCCCCATACCAGCTCTTGGGCCCTTTAAGAAGTTCCCTCCCCAATCTCAAAGAATCTGTGCACGCCGATGGGTCTAACTCAGCGTAAATATTGTTTTGCGGGCATATCTTGATTCATGGTAAAAGCTCCACTCGCCAGAGTCATGTCTTCCCTCTCCGCCGATGCAGCAAATTGAGGCAAGGGAGGAGGAAGATAAGATGAGACTATTCGGCATAAAGCTGATGATTCATTCGAGGTTTAGTCTTCACGCGCAGCCCTTGGCCTTGAATCCCAGGTGGATCACCCTCACAACAGACGTAAGATACTACGATACCATGGGCCTCGCAGCTGTTTTTGTGAGCGGGCGAATGGAGTAACCCCCACCCACAGCGAGGGGGAAAGGAGGGAAAGAAGGCAGCTTCCAGCTTGATGCGTGGCCTGACCTGGAGCTGCAATGCTTGGACGCAAGTCTCCTTGCTTGATCGTAAGCAAAGGAAAAACGATTAGCAAAAATATCCCACATTTCAATTCAATAGTGAATGTTTAAAAGAATTCTGAGATATAATGAATGAAGAGCAGGCAGGCAGACCTAATCTGAATAGAGCCACAACTAAAGCTTTCGTGTAGTAGAGTGAAAAACGAAAATTATTGATTTGTAATGTTAGCATCGTTAGTAGCCGATGAAGTGTAAAAGGAACTATCAACCTTCACCGTTGAAGTGCGTGGCTTGTACACCCTACTTCTGAAAGGAGGTACACAGCTGGACTCTTCTATAAGCTCTTCTTTCAGCTCTATAATCTCGGAAATAACCACGCACTAATAAGCTGAATCCAAGGGAGAAAAACGATTGTTATTTCGGGAAATAAATGGGCTTATCATTATTTATACGAAATACATAACGTGTATCCATCGCATAGCATCCGCGAGAGAATCTAATTTTCACTGTCTTAGCTTAACGTAGGTAGATACATATATTATGCCTGACGCGGGAAAGGACCATCTTCTAACGAAATTTTATTCCTCTAATTTCAATATCCGGTGCCGGTGATCGCGCAAGTCGCACACTTCCTTATTGTATGCATCAATCAGTATTACTAATGATTAAACATCGCTCACGCTTCAGTTAAAGAGTTCTCCAGTTAGGAAATAATATAGAAAAATGCGCTATGAAGCTTCATAGGCTTATTCCAAACTGCACAAAAAATTGGGCAAAAGACGCTTCATTGCCTAATCATTCATTGGAAAAAAAGAACGGCAAGTTAGTTGTCGCGATGTAAATTTCCGCGGGGCTTAATGGGAGTTTAATTCTTCCGAGTTTCGGGATTTCCGCCGTGAAAAGATGGAACGATGTGGTGGAAATCCCGAAAATGGGAAGAGTCAACCTCCGACAAATTAGTTGCGTTAAACATTTTTGCACCTTGTGGGCATGAACACACATTTAAGTATACTTTTATGAATTATAACTTCGTAAATCATGCAAGTACGTCGCGAGAGTGCATCTTAATTTAAGGAAACGACAAAGAAGCTTCATCGCGATGTTTTTGAAAGATACTCGTTGATACAAAATTTGATATTACGAAGTGCCAATTTTGCCGGTCCCGTCGACTTCGTAATTTCGAGTTTCTACTGTATAAAAGTGCATACATGACGTAGAAGTGTTCTTAAGAAATGTTATCCAACATATGAGAGAAGTATATTATGACAGAGAAGTTATTCATAAAGCAATTTTCCTTTTATAGTCTTCAAATGGCTGTGTTTTTACCTCATAAATTTAAGCTAAAAACAATATTGATTTGTAATATGTATTCTGGATTATTGACATGCACAGTCTTGACTAAAATCAATATAAGACTTTTCTGGTGTTCCTACAGTTAGGTACTTCTGTAGAAGCTTCATGTAGACATCCTTTATCAGATGGTCAGGTAATCCTGAAGAGGAAGAGCAGATGAATACCAAAGAGGATGTGTGTGAAACTGCATGGCTTCAGGTTTCTCAGTGGAAAATGGAATGACAAAGTTTTCTTTTTGCAACCTTGGGCATCCAGCTGAGAAAAAAAATTATCTTAAAATCTAGTGAGAAAAGTATATACGTAATAAGCACTGGAATATGGAGGATTTTCTTCCAACAACAGAATAAATATGTAAGGACATTGAGGTTGCTACAATTCTTCCCATAGATGGAATTCTGTGACAGAAGTCACAGGATTCTTGACTTCCTTCCTTTAACCCTTTTAGTGCCATCCCTAATCAACTAGTATGCGCAAAAAATACAAGGGATTTTTTATGGAAACATATACCTATATGTTAAATATACACTCAATACTTATGAGAGTGTTTCAGTCAACAGTGATTTTCTATTTTGAATTGGAATGTAAAATACAATATCTGTTGTAATTGCCAAAGATTGGAAAAACTAAAATTGGGAATATGAAAAATGGTACCCAACAATGTAGGAATCAATAAAGAATAGCAAATTTTCCACAGAGAAAAAATCATTTGCCTTGACCGGGACTCGAACCCGGACCCCCTGATTTCCGGCCAGATGCTCTGCTTCCTCCTTTCTCCTTTGTCAAGGATCCAAGGACAAGACAACCCTCTGATTTCACGGCTAGTTCGTGGACCTTTGAATTTCATCAATAAAGAAGATGGAGAAATTAGGGGTGGAAGTCACAGGACCTCGGGATAGATTTGCCGAGTAGGAACAATCATCAAAGGTGAGCCAGTTCCTACAGTAAAACATAGGGGTAATTAATGGTGAGAATGGCCCCCAAATTATTGTGAAGCAGTATGTGTATAACAAACTACAAAAGTAAAGACGAAGAATATAATGACAACACTTTAGTTATAAAGCATGTTAGTGGGGAAAAAATTTAATAATCATAGGAAATTGTAGTTCAATTTCTAGAGTAAGAGAAATTGAAGAAATTACTGGAGAAGGAGAAACAATTTGAATTCTGTACAATGTACAACTTGGCGGAGGAAAACAGTTTTATAACCACAAAACAAGAAGGTATACATGAAATGACCATTCATGGTTTCTTGATGAAACTGGGCCTTAAGCAATGTAAAACTGAACCATGTATTTATTTTAAGGTATCAACTGATTGTATTTTGATTTTAGATTTATAGGTGGATGATTTCCTTATATTTAGCTATAATGCAGCTGAGACTGTTAAAATCAAAAATTCCCTGATGTCAGAGTATAAAATGCAAGATCTGGGTGAAGCCAAGTGTTGCTTGGGTATGCCCATTAGGCGTGATAGACAAAAAGGTATTGTAATGCTTGACCAAACCAAATACATTGAAGATTTGCACAAACATTATGGCATGGTTGATGCTAATCCAGTTTCGACTCCTATTGAGCCAAACCTTAACCTTAAGCCATTACTACAGGGGTTTCCAGCCCAAATGTGCCATACAGTAAAATCTCGATAATACGAAGCACGATAATGCGAAATTTCGATTATACGAAGCAAAACAGCTGGTCCCGACGAAAAGACAATAGTAAATACATGGCAATATTCGAAAATACGAATTTTTCTAAATGGTCCAGAGGTAGAAATGGAATTCGTTTTTACGAATTGGCGAAACTTGGCGAAAAACTGCTTCAGCAAAACTATTTTTTCTGGCATAGACACCTAACAAATCAGTGTTGCCGATTATGATGAATCAAAAAAGAAATGCTGTAATTAGTAGTGCATTCATCTTCCACATATGCCAGTCTCTCCCCACCATTTTCCGCATGCAACTCCGCATATCACTTAGACTTTTAGTAATGTGGAAATTGTAGTTCATGCCATTATTTATCCTGGCTATTTTTTGTTTTACCTGTTACCAGCATTTTCATAATGTTCACAGTTTTTTTTTAAATTAAAGCTTACGTGTGATGGCACATACCATGCTCGCTACTGTGTGCCTGGAATTATGGCAGTTCAAATTCTCCGTGAATCCTACCTCGTCCTTTAAGGCGAACACTCCTAGCTCAGTTCTCCGTGAAGGATCGCTCCATACCAAACTCTTGTAGACTCAAGTTTAAACATTAATAACTCTGAAATCGTTCATTTAAATTTCAAAAAAGTATTTGTTATAGATAAATCTTGACCTTTTACATAGTTGTAACCTCATTTGATAATATTGTTTCCTATTCTTCCAATGGGGATACTAATTTATAAAAACAAATTTTGAAATATTTTTGGTGATACAGTAAACTGTGGTACCATTTTCTTGGCGCCATATGTAACTTTGACATCTAATAAATGATAGCAGAGCATTTTGAGAAAAAAGAAATTTTTATACAATCTGAGTCTATACAGTTTGAGTTTATTACCGTATATTCTCGTGTACCACACGCCCCCATGTAATATGCGCACCATAGTTTTTGGGCACTGACTTTTGGGTAAATAGAATTTGAAAAAAAAATTTGGGAAAATATTCTTAACAGGAAAATAATGGCATATTTGAAACATGATGGAACTGTATTCTACAGTATTTTTATGAATACCTTAATAGCAATAGATCAAAATTTAAAAAATAATCATATAGCACCGATGTTCACTGTTATGGTCGCTTGTAAACAGGTAGACTACATTCATGATCGTATTAAACATGAACGTGCAAAAAGTGATATTAACAATGATTTGGAATCAATGCAAAGTAAAAAGGCAAAGAATATAGAGAAAATAAGAAAGATTTGATACTAACTTTCAATTTTCGTCAATGCTAAAATGCTATTGTTACAGTCATCACAGTCTTGCCATTAGGCTTTCACCTGGCACATTTCCATTGACAATGCAAACGCAAGTTGGCATCTGTCCCAAATGCAAGCTGGAAGTTGTTTCTCTATGCCAGGATATTTTGCAGCATTGCCTCTGAATGCTCTTTTATTGCTGTTACTTGAAAGAAGTTTATCTTTTTTCTTCCTTCCATCTCGTACGCAAGACTGGCATGTCATATTTATGTCCCGCTGTACAATTGCCACACTCTTCTTCAACTCGTACGGTCTTAGGTTTTTTGCGAACACTAAATGAATGTAATCTTTTATCACTGTTCATTTTTTATAATATTTAATTAAGAAACAATGAATTTGTTGTTGGTCAATGCATTGGATGGCCATAGACTAAAGTAACAGCCTCGTGCATTATGCACACGGAATTTACTGATGGAGGCATATGTATGTGAAGCAGACTTCACGTCTGGTAATTTGATCTGGTGGGCCAAGCAATGGAAAGACAAAATAATTTCGGCTGGAATTAACTCAATCTATTTTTTGTTTCAATGTAATCCACTTTTTTCCTATTCTCGGTAAGTGCTCACTTTGTACTAATGTGTTGTATTGCCTCGTGTAATCAGTGACAGTTTCATAATTCTTTTGTAAAGACACAAACTTGCTAATAGTATAAGAGAAGGCTTTTTGCCATGTTGTATCTTCGGCGACAAAGAAATAAAAATCCTCGTGTAAGCCACGCATCCTCGTGTATGACACGCACTGCACTTTTTGACGCTGATGAAAGGAGAAAAATTTGCGGGTGGTACACTTACAACACGTGCGTGTGGTTAGTGATGGTGAATGGCTTCTAGAATACCAATTCTCTGAGCAGGTGTTCGAATGATTGTGTGTAATATGTTTTCATGTTAGCAAAATGCAAGCAATCTCCGAGCGTAGTGTGTGTTGCAGAGGCGGCAGCTGGCTGTCTATCGCCCTGGGAGCACTGAATCATGCAGAAGGGACCTAAACTAAATACACAAGACAGTGTGTGGGGGGTCTCAGTCGGTAGCTGAGGCTTGTGTGTGTCAGAACAGCATATCAGTGTCGCGGGATCTCCCCTTAGAGTTTTCGCTGCGAGTTGATCTAAAATTTTTGAATATGGAGTCCTCACAACCAAAAAGAAGAGGAATATCTCTGAAGGAGAGATGATAATTGTTGAAGAGGTCAAATCAAAAAGGTTGAGCAAAGGTGTTATTGCAGAAAAATTTGGAATATCACAGTCGACTCTGTCAACAATTTTCTCCAACCGTGGAAAAATTCAGGAAAAAGTTTTGTCCGGAGTTTCGCTTAAAAGGAAAAATTTGCGCAGTGCTATGTTTACTGAGGCTGTAGATGAACTGTACACATTCTTCTGCAAGAGTCGTGAGCAAAATATACCCATCAGTGATTTTGAAAGAAAAGGCTGAGGACATAGGAAAATGAAAATTAAGGACTTTAAATGTTCAAGTGGCTGGTTGGGTAAGTTCAAATCCAGATTCAATATTGTTTCCCTTAAGGTATGTGGAGAAGGAGAAGGTGGATAAACAAATAGTGGATAAATGGAATATGGATAATGATGCCATATTAAATGAATATATGTAGTCCCAATGATCAGTATAATTTTGATGAAACTGGACTGTTCTTTCACACACTACCTGATGACACCCTATTGCAAGAAGCAATATTAAACTCTAACCAGGAACTTTTCTTCAGCCTTCTAGTCCCCTCCCTTTATTCTTTTCTAGGAAATTTACATTCTTCCAATACTTCCTCCCTCTCACTCCCTCCCTCCTACAGCCTCCTTTCCCCTCCCCTTTTCCTGTTTTTACTCCCTCCTACAGCCTTCCCATTTTATTCACTCTTTTATTCACACCCTGGACACCTTACATACTCAACCCAACCCTCTTAGCTTTGACCATTATCCTTCCTCTTGTGGTGGTGCTTATGTGAGTGATAAAAAAAACACTTTCCCCCAACTCAGCGATAGGCAGGACCCAAGGCCCCTTACCCACCCATCTTTCTCCTACCATTTCATGCCCTAACTTCTCCACCCAGGCAACCCCCCACCATAGGTTTCAATGTCCCCACTTGGACCTGTCACGGGACTACACACATATGGTTGAGAAACGCATTGCTTCCTAATCCCTGAAAGACCTAACCTAACCATTATATTAACTCCAGGGAGCTCTTGCAAATTTAGACCTTAAATGTATGCCTATTACTTCAATGTGTAAAAACTATTGCCATCCTTATGAGGTTTGAATATTACCGGTATTGAACCCACTTTCTCAGTGTTGCCAAGTTGTCGGATTTCACTTAATTCCCACATAGTCTGCATTTGGATGCCAAACACCTTTGCGTTAATTATTTACCCCATTGTACATAGCAAAGATGAAATGGCCACAAACAAGTCATGCATCCTAATGTGACATCATTAAAGGCTAAAGCTAATAAGGCAGCATATGCCAGCAGTGACAGTGCTGCATTCCAGTGTGCATATGGACCCAATTCAGACTGAGAATGGAAGTAATTATTCATGCTAATGGAAGATATATTATACATAATTGGTGCTCTAGAGAACCTCCAAGTGTCATAAAAATGAGTTTTTGACAATAATAATATTTTATAAAATACTGTCAATGAAAATTATTAGATGTGTCCTAATTACAATTATTTGACTTTAGACTAACCAAACGTAATGCATGCAACTGCTCCTGATGATCTATTTCTTTTTCTTCTAATCTTTCCTTAAGTTTCTGGATATCTTTCAGTAATTCTGCCTCCTCTTCTTGGTGTGTTTCTTGAGAGAGTTTAAGAGACACCATGTTCTCTGCCTATAAAATACCAGCATTAAGAGAATTAAAAAAAACTATGGTAACACGTTTTAGAATAAAAATGTAATTTTCTTTCATATAATACAAAACCTTTACATAATCAATAAATCAAATTCTACATCAACCAAATGTACTCAGAAAAAAATTATGCAATAATTATATTTTGCATAGTATCCAATGATCAGCCTATTGTTATGAGATTTAAGACATGCCATGAAAGCCATGACATTTCTACTCTCAATACTTATCAGTGGCGAAGCTAAGGTATTGGAACTGGGTATTCTAGCTCATCGGCCCCTTAATTTGCTGCTTCAGAGACTCAAATATTTCAGTCGACTTAACACGTTGTGTACCGGGCTATTTAAATGGGTTATAACCCTCTGTTCCGGTGGGTTTTTAAAATCTAGTTTTTTTTAACATGCATTGCATACGAAGAGAATGCTAGATGCTTGTTCACTTCTTTACCTCTCGCCCCGCTGTTAATTTGAAATACATTTTCCGGCACCCAACCATGCACAGAGGTCAGCACTTGAGGGGCTAAGTAAATTGCCTTAATGTTTTCCATTGATGATATAGATGTGGTGGGTTTTCCTTTGGGAAAAGGTGTCGATGACGCGTTCCTTGAAACTTTCGTCGCTCGAGTGGTTGTTCAGTAAAGCCTTTTCAACCGCCAGGGTGATTAAATTGCTTAGACTGGAGTCCGTCATGAAGTTTCTTAAAAGTGTGTCCTCTGTCTTCAACGTACTCATACTTCTTTCGGACCATACAGTTGATACAGGAAATGTCTGAATCAGTCTTATGATTCCCACAGTTTCTTGATATACCAGGCCATTGCCCAAAAAATATTTAAGTAACAAATGTGCCGGAAAGTGTTTACTCTCGTTGGAATAGACATTATTGAGTTCATTTTTTAGCTGTTCACTGTTAAATAATGAGTGCTACCCAATTTCGCTGAGGGAAATGATGTATTTTATGCAGGATCTTCATCTAGTAATTCTGCAAAATAGAAGTTATTTAAGTCTTCAAAATAAGATTCCATGTGGACAACGAAGGTGTCAATTATTTCAAAAGCGAGCCTTCTGAATTAGTGAAACATGTCTAGTCCATCCTGGTTGTTGTTGTTCAGTCCTTTAGCCGTAGGTTGACTAGTTATTTTCCAACCACTAAACGAAGAAAAAATTCACATGCAGCGAAACTGTTTCATACAGAGTCTCTCTTAATTTCCCTCCGTCTCGCCATCTCTTGATCATTCGCTGAGACTCGGAAGGGCACGAGAACTAGGCGCGAGTGTCTAGGCTCTCAGCGCGCAAGAATCATGCAGTTTCAGGTGCAAGCGTCCGGCGGCGAATAAGCGTATGCGCATGCGCCATCCGGCCATTTGGAGTCTACCAGCAGCCAGACTCCCAAGCCTCCAAAACATCCAAACCACTTCAACGCAACGCAATGTGCAGAAATATAGGCTATATTTATTTTTCCTATGCTTTCTCGGCAACATAAAATGCATGACAGAGCTGAAAATATAGCATATGTTTTACTGTAATCATTTTGGGTATTCTCAGGCTCCCAGACTACCCTTCAGCTTCGCCACTGATACTTATATTATTAAATACTAATCCTGAGAAAGTGAAAATTAGGCTTAAAAATTTAGCAAAGAACTTATGCATAAAAAATGCTATATTTACATTTAGAAAAAGAATGTGACTTAACCATAGTTAACGTAGATCTAAGAGTACTATGTGTAGATAAAACATATGGAGTAAATTATAGAGAGAATAACAGGAGAGAAAAGACAGGAGCCACAGTTTATATTCAACCAGAACTAGTGAAAAGTTTAAGAGTAAACAAATGACATTATTCTGATATAATCCCATAATCTTTGAGGAGAAAGTATAGCCTGAAGAATTGAGTGCTGAATCTTATCCAAAAGGAAAAAAAGGTTTATGAATACTACTTTAGTTTCTACATGCAAGTTACATTTGCATGTATAATGGGAGCAAGATGTAAAAATAGAGAAAGAAGGCAAGCTAATAATGCCAGTTAGAATTGAAGATGATTAATTCTAAATTAGCTAGTCAATTCAGAAGTTGCTGTCATTGTTAAAGCATTGTTAGGTCAAGCTATTTTAGATAAAGATGAGACTTCAGAAAACTGAAGTACCTTATGAGGTTTTCCAGGAACAACACGACTGAGGTAAACATGTAAATTGAAGAGTATAAGCAAGAAAAGGAGAAAAATTTAACTATTTTGACAGAAATTCAAATGGAGAGGGCAGTGTGCTAAAGGAATTAGGTAGTAATAAAATCACATTAGCAAGATTTAGTGACAAGAGGGAAATAAAAATAGTTAGTTTGAGCAGGCATTATTTCAAACAACAGATAACATGACACAGCGCACAGATAAATATTTATTCAGAGACCAGTTTAATCAAACGAAAATAATGTACGTATGGTGTTCAGTAAGTTTTTTACAGGGCTTTCTCCTTATGCTAAGCGTTTTGGCTTTTCACCAGCAGCATAGTTGGAAGTATCACACTCTCCTAAAGATATTAATGAAAAATTTTACAGAAGTGGGGGAATTTGGTTTCTTTGCTCCTAAGCCTTCAAGAGCCTTTCTTTACAATAACATGCAACAAATGGCTTCGAACCTTTAGTTCAGACAAATTATTCTGATGCTCATAGAGAAGATGCTTTATTTTCTGGCGGAGAAACTTCATCTCTGCTTGATGAGCCTCCTCCTCTTCTTCCATATCTCGGTCTTTATTCCTAAAATTTGAAAGATTGGTCTAAATTAAAAGTTACAAAATTTGTGACATCTATAATTGTACATTGAGGAAAAATATGTTTTACATGATGATCAAATTCAACAACATGTAGTGAGTAAATTAATGGGGGGATCTGTCAAAAACTAATTACAATGTGATATGAAATAGTGAATGTTCTACGGCCGTGTCACAATTAAAATATGATGGATTCTGCAAGGCCATCAGGTTTAGGGATCAGGAACCAAGACGATAATAATAAAAAAATAGAAATTATTTTGCTTAATAAAAGACAATATAAAGAAAAAACAACACACACTCTCTCAATCAATCACCTCACAGATTTGACCCACGGAACAAATTGCCTTGAAGGTCTCATGCACACAAGCTCTCAGGTTTGTGAGGGTTTCTCCAGCAGCAGGGACCTCACTCATGCTAAGAAAAGACCAATAAAAAAAAAAAAACACACACACGCTCACTCACCCGCCTCCTACCCACCCAGGTTTATGGGGATTTCTCCCGCTGCAGTGACCATGCTCGTGCTATTAAAAATAAAAAATAAAAAAACAAAAAAAACACTCTCACTCACTCACTCACCACCCAGCTTTGCCCAGAGGAAAAAATTTCTGCATAGGTCGCACACACAAGCCCACTCAGGTTTACGGGGATTTCTCCCATGGCGGTGCCCTCACTCATGCTTAAAAGTCCAAAAAGACAATAAAAAAGAGAAAAAAAACACACACACACACACACTCACCTTGCAGATTTGCACCGAGGAACAAATTTCTGCACAAGTTTCATACACACACCACTCAGGTTTACAGTATTTCTCCCGAAGCAGTGACCACAGTCGTGCGGCAATACAAAGAAAACAAAACAACAACACAAACACACTCACTCAAATACATCATAGATTTGCCCCAAAGGACAAATATCTGTCTCTCAGGCACAAGCGCACTCTGATTTGTACTTTTGTACTACTGTTTGTTCCTGCCGTACTAAAGAGTACAGCCTTGGGGAATCCATCATATTTTAACTAATTACAACACCGAAAAAAAATAATTACATCTATGACTAAGATTTTGTTGTTAAATTGATATGGATGAAAAATATATGAAAATGATTTTTTTCAAATACGAAATTATAGAATTAGGATGGGTGTTGCAAAATAGAATACAATAGGTACAAGAAAACATACCGGAGTTCAGCTTTGGTCTCATCCAATTCCTTTCTTGTAATGTCCCAGAAAGATTTTAGCTTATCTCTTTCAATCTGGAAGAAGTTTCGCTCTTCTCGCTCCCTCTCCAATTCCTCCCTCAACCGATGACAATGAGCTTCAAGTTGCTCACGGTTCATCTCTGTAGTGTCCACTCCATCCACTACACCTCCAGTGCCACCACCACCTCCCTTCTTCTTTCCCCCACCCCCACCCTTTCCTTTCTTCGGTGGCTGCAACAGAGATCAAAATGAAATTTTATTAACACTAAAACTAAGTGAACTTTCATAGCCATCATTTGTAGCAACAATTTATCTCTATGTCCACTTTTTGTTTCCAGGATAAAATTACTACAGGGTCATTCCATTTTAAATCGACAAATTTTTCAGCTTGTGGCTAAGCTTAAAGCCACCAAGTGCATCCACCTGGTTGCGGATTGTGGGTCGACCTCTAGTTATAGAGCAAGTTTACTCGTCAAATAAGCAGTCGTGGACAAAAAGCGATGGCATTCCGAGGGGGTATTGGTCTTTCCCTGGGTAAGGTAGGCCATTAAATAATTCAGAACCTGTGAAAATGCCGTGACTTGGCGATTGGAGGCCACTAACAATTATGCATTCCATCACCCAGAGGAGAGGGGAGCAGCTCTTCTTCATATGAGTGAAGGTGGAGACCACAAGGGTCGGTACAGCGACACTCATTGCACTACAGGCATGGTAACATTCACTTTAATGGCTGTAGTACTGCGATGTGGAAGGCAAAGGGAAACCACCACATTATTATCCCAAGGAGTCACAGCTGCTCCACTTTTTCTTTCAACCAAGACGTGATGGAACCCTCTCGAGTAAAATAGTCCCCCATTTGGATCTCTGGGTGGGGACTAACCGAGAGAGTACATCAGTCAAGTGTGATAAGCATTTTAGGGTCGGAACATTTTTTTTTAACCTCTTCATAAACATCTGAGTTTTATTTGTGAAGGGATTCAATAATTCCTTGGGTAAACTATTCCAATCCCCTATCCCGCGATGCAGGAAAGAATATTTTACTGTATTTGAGAGCTGCCCCAGAGGCTCTATCTTAGGGTTGTGGTCTTTTCTTGACAGATACCTCGGTCTTTTCAATCTTTCATTATGTACCTCTATGCCAGTTCACCAACGTATGCTTTATGCATGCATTTAAGGTGTGCTTTCCTCCTCCTCGATTCGAGTGATGTCCAACCCAATACCTTCATCATCTCCGTTACACTAGCCTTCCTTTTAAAATTTCCCATTACAAATCTGGCAGCTAAGCACTGAACTTTTGCGAGTTGTTTTATCTTCCCTTCCAAATAAGGATCCCAGACTGATGCCCCATACTCTAAAATAGGCCAAACGAATGTTTTATAGAAGATGGGGTTGTCCTGATAGGCTCTTGACTGGGATTTGAACCTGGGACCTTCCAGTCAGTAGCCCAGTGTTCTACCCACTAGGCCACCACGACCCCCTATGATAACGTGCTCTTGTATGCTACGGCATGCTTGTATGCTTTTGACAGCGTTGATTGGAATTCAATGCTTGGACTTCTGAAAGGAATTGGAGTGTCCTACAAGGATCGAAGAATTATCCACATTTTGTATAAAAACCAAGTAGCTGTGATTAAATCTGGACCCAGCTGTGAAAAAGCAAGAATAAGGAAAGGAGTGAGAAGGCTGTGCACTGTCTCCAGTAATTTTTAATGTTTACATCGAGAGAGCCATCAATGAAATCAAAGAGAAGTCTTCTGGGGTGAATATCCATGGAGAAAAAATTTGCATGCTGAGATTCGCTGATGACACAACACTCATAGCAGAGACAGAGAGGGATCTGAATAAGATGCTGATAACCATGGAAAGGACAATGGCCATACATCAGCTGAAGATCAATAAGAAGAAGACTAAGATAATGGTGTCCAGCAAGAGAGAAGAGGCCAAAACCAACGTTAAACTAGGAAAACAAAAGCTGGAAGAGGTGAAAGAGTTCTGTTACCTTGGAAGCCGAGTAATTAACGATGGACGAAGCAAGAAAGAAATAGTGAGCAGAATAGCCCAGGTGAAGAGGGAATTGTACCAAAAGAAGAATCTACTTACTGCTGGAAATACAAATGTAGAAGTAAGGAAGCAATTCATCAAAACGTATATCTGGAGCATGTTTCTTTATGGCAGCGAAGCACTGGACAATGACAGCAGTGGAAAAGAAGAGGAAGGAAGCATTCGAAATGTGGTGCTGCAGAAGAATGATGAATATTAAATGGATCGACCGAGTAAGTAAGGAGGAAGTTCTAAGACGATTGAGGAAAAAGAGAAGTTTTCTGAATACCCTAAGAAGAAGACGGGGCAACTTAATCGGCCACATCATGAGACATGATGGCCTGATGAAGACAATCGTCAAGAGACAAGTGGAAGGGAAGAATGGCAAAGGAAGGCCTCATGCAAGATATATGGAACAGTGATAAAGGATGTGAAAGAGAATATGTACGTAAATATGAAGAGATTAGCCGATAGAAGAACTCAGTGGAGAGATGCATCAAACCAATCTGAGGACTGATGACTAATGATGATGATGAAATTTTTCAGAAATATCTCCCTTCACCATCTCAGATTTCAACTAAAATTGGTGCATAGATACTGTCAACCTTCCTGAGTCGAAAGCCATTCCCTGTTTTCGCAGATAAATTTCGCCCCTGAACTACAGGCAGGTATGCATTGCGTTAATGGCTGAAAATCGTCTTTTTACACTATTATTCTACAGGCTGTAGCAGACTGGTTTTACGTGACATACACATATTAAAGGTGTCAATAGAAAGCATATGAAGTCTACATGTTATAAGAGGAGTTTTAAATGGACTTTTCACAAGAATAAGTACATTTTGTCGCTGTAAATGCAACTTCCAAAATTCCCTTTTATCACAAGTTTAGCCTAAAATTACACCAAGAAATAATTTTGAAAACTAGCCAGTTATTCTCACCGTTGTAGTCATATGTACCTAGTGTATGAATATATTAATAAATATGGAATGTGAGTATTTTTCACTGAGAAAAGATCACTTGAATTTGAGAAATTTGGAAAAAATTGTTTTTCGGAGCTAAAAAAGTCCATGTGGGACAGGGTTTAAAAATTATAAAAGCATTGTTTTAGAGTCTTAATGTTGTTCTTTTAGGTACAAAAAGAATTGTTTTGTGTTTTTTAGGGGTTTGGGAGATATGGTCGGTGCAAAAACAGAGCTCAACTCCCTCACGCATTAACCACCACTCAATTAACAGCTCCGGAGATGATTTAATGGTAAGAGGAAAAGGAACAAAACCAGATAATTATGGGCGCTATAGAAGGGGTTCTAAAAATGAGCTTGAGTAGTAAGCATTCCTCAAAATTCTCCCTGCATGAAGTAATTTTCATCTTAGCTCACGCTGAGCTTAAAGCCCCCGAGTGCATCCACTGGGTTGTGGATGGTGGGTAGACCTCAAGATATTACATAATAGAGGTCTGCTATGGAATAAGTGAGTTCAGTCATCAAATAAAAAATCATGAACTAAAAACCCAAGGAGTTTCAGCTTACTCCACTTTTCCTTTATCAAGATGCAAAGTAAAATTCTTCTCTTCATTAAAATATTTGACATGTAAAATGTTCCTCCACTCAGATCTCTGGGCTAGGACTACTCAATAGAGTATATCACTCAAGTGTGATAAACATTTCAGAGTAGGAAAATGGAATTTGAGATCACCATGTAACTGTGGAAGATTAGAGAACCTAAAGGTGGAAATGCAAAGAATGAACCTCAAGGTACTAAGAATCAGTGAAATGAAGTGGCATGAAGAAGGAGACTTTTGGAGAGAACGCTACTGAGATACTACTTACAGGATCTTTGAATGGTAATGCTGGAGTAAGCATAATACTCATAATTCTCAGGCAGAGTGCCAGAATGCACGTGAAAAGCTTCCTGCAGAATAGTGAAAATACGGCAATGACAATGACATGACAAACCTGCAGCAAGTTTAGTATGCTACCTGGGGTGGAGAAGCGAAAATTAAGAAAGAAATGAGACAAGGTTGGGCCCCGCCTCCTGTAATTTCTAATGTTTATATCAAGAAAGCAACCTATGAAATCAAAAATATGGCTTCATGAGTGAATATTCATGGGGAAAAAATTACCACGCTGCACTTTAAAGTGCAATTGACAGTGACATAGCAATCATGGCAAAGACAGAGAAGGATTTTAAGAAGGCTCTAGTAACTATAGAAAGGATTATGGCCAGATATTACCTGAAAATCAATAAAGAGAAATCTATGGTATTGGTGCACAGTAGGAGAGAAGAGGCCAATACCAATGGTAACCTAGGCAAACAAAAGCTTGAGGAGGTGAATGGGTATTTTTACCTGGGAAGCTGAGTTAATCAGTCATGGGTGAAGCAAGAAAGAAATAGTATACCTAGTAGCCCAGGCGAAGATGGCAATCTAACAAAAGAATAATGTAGGTACTTACAGCTGGAAATATAAGCATGGAAATGAGGAAACAATTCAACAGAACATACAGCTGGAATACTGTTTTTTCATGGAAGTGAAGCTAGGACGATAACAGCAGCAGATAAGTCAAGATTGGAAGCTTTTGAAACACGGTGCAACAGAAGAATGATGAAGGTAAAATAGATAGATCAAGTAACAAAAAAAGTACAGACAAAGTTCCACATGTTTTTACAAATAATTAATGTTCTTTAACTCCACTTGTATGTTGACACGTTCTTTGTTGTGTATGTGACGAAATGGTACAATAAATATATTATTAGTTTAGAATTGAAACCAAAAACGAATATACATAAGAGGAGTTGAAATTCAAAAAAGCTGTTTTGGTACTTCTGACAGCAACTAGTCCTTAATTTTCTTTTACTACTTCTTTCTTGCCCACATTTTCCTGCTTACTACATTCCCTTGTAAGTTGCCTCAAGTTTTGATTTCATTTTTGATGCAAATTCCTGAGTATCCCCATGCCTTTGAGGGTGACTGCTAACTCGGTAGTTCGAACAACTATAGGTAGTAGTTCAGATAGATGTTTCAGACTACATAAATATAACTGTGGCAATGCCATATAAGATATTTGAAGGTATAAGGTATGCCTAATTAGTGTATTCAATCGTTTAAATTGAGATCCATTCCTGATATTTTCTCCATTGAAAAATTAAGCGAGCACCTCTTTCGATAGCCTTCTGTGATTCCGAAAATTCTCCACTTCAAAACTAGTAGAATTTCAATAGGTAACTTCTGCCACAAGTTTGCAATCCTTGAATTCTCTAACTCTGATAAATTGCATTTCAATCAAAAAAGGATTTGTCCTTTCCGTGCCTACGTACCACCACCCCAAATACGTTCGATACATGTTATGAATGTCTTCTTAGCCAAAATCTAATATCCATGAATGCTCGCACCAAGATAGATGGTATTTTCAAACGGCCAACCATATTGCACTCTATTTTATAAGAGTTATCAGCATTTATAACCTCACATTCAACCAGTTAATACATAACAGGTAACATTAAGCAAACAATATCGAATATAGTATAAATCGACGCTCTTCCATGAAGTACCGCTGTAACATGGCCAATGGCTGTAATCAACCCGGGCGCGGTCTCTGCAGACGGCAATGGATGTGGGCCATCCGAGTCTTCCCTCTAGGGTACGCTAATGATAATTTAAAGGATTTAATCAACTTACTGTACTTACAATTACGGCAATGATTAGGATATTTTCGCATTTATTGGTATATCAAAACTTCAACCCTGATATAAAGATCCACCAACGTTTTAGTTGTCAAAAGCTGTAGCGGCCGTAGCTTTCGGAGATGAGAGGTTACGGATTGCCAGGTAGCTGAACTCGCATGAGTAACTTTGATGTATTGAGAAGTCTTTTAACAGAACATTTCAGGATTACAATCTCGCGGCGAAAACTGAGCTGTATTCCTAGCCGCTTTTATAACGACGAATAAACTCCCTTCATAGTACGCTCAAGAATGGTTGAAAATGACCGATGATACAATGCACGAAGAGGGGATTAATAAAGAGGCGCCACTTTTAGGGAGTTCATTCGTGACTGCTAAAAGAACGCAATACATACATAAGATTAAATAGCGTGCAATAATGTTCTACTTACCATTTTTCTGGGACGACTTTCGATACTGTGAACTTCCGTGCAGCTCTTCCCCTACGGTGCAGCTGCTTCACCTGCGTAACCACGACGACGCCAACTGCCAAACCATTCGAGAGAAATTGTTTAAAAAAATATTCGACTCAATGTAATAGGGATGAATCGACTAAAAATACGAAAGTATTAGGGAAATCAAGATTCAGCCAATCTTAGATCAACAGAGATTACACAATACACGGGAAAATCCATTTTGTTTATGCTCCTTTTCGTTCGACAATCGTGTTCTCATGAAAAACGAAGTTATTATTCTGAATATTTGCATAGGGAAATTACTGAAAACCATAATTTTTCCGAGAATGAATACAATTTTAGTAGTTACGCTTATTTACCTACAAGTTTAGATTACTCATCAACTCTTAATCATAACCTATAGGTATTATCTTGTGACACAAACGTAAAAATAACATCAACCCAGAGTATCGTAACGGATAATAGCTACTTCTGAATCTTATGAATTCTACTCGTAATATATTTTCTTTTTAGTCGCATTGTACTGCTTTCAAGCTGCATATGCAGGTATTCTTTCCCACGTCGATTTTTGGCTTTAATTGCACCCCATGCAGTAAATTGATTTCATAATTTTGATTAGACTAATCGAAAAAAATATTTTTAGCTATTAAAAAAATTACTCTGCTCTGGATTTTTTAGGATCTTTAGGGATGAAATCAACAAATCACGTTGGGAAATTAGTAAGACTCAAATTTCTTCGAGAAAATATTACAGCAAATAATGCAACTATTATAAACTAGGCGACTTTCCCACAATCGTAACATACCTAACCTATGGAATGAAAGAGCACAGAGCTTAAATAGAATAGCCTGGAGACATGTAAAATCCACTAGGAAGAAAGATGGTCCCTTTCCCCTAGATCCCAAGGCTTTTCAAAAATCACTATTGATCTATTGATCACTAGCATATACCCTTCAAAATTGTGTTTATTCTGTCCAGCTACATAAAATATAGAAATGATACTAACACCAAAATGAACACATTGATTTAACACCAAGATGAACACATTGATTTAACACCAGAAACTAAAAGGTCTAGAAACAGAACCACCTAACATAGACCATCAAACCAACCAAGACTGTAGGAAACACTCCACATAGGTACCTATAGGTTATGTACCTACCATACATAGGATATACATATGTCTTAACACCTGTGGGACACATTTTAATATAATTTATAAGAAAATTCTATGTAGTGGCATTCAAATAGTCTAAAACTCAACTGAATTTCTAATTATATTAATTGTTACATAAATTAATTACTAAACTTTTCCTTCAAGGAGACTGCAAACATATCTACACAACACAAAATAGAAATGAAAATTACACATTGTAATTTTTTGTATAACTGTTTTGTAATTTTTTGTACAACATTGTACAACTGTAGCACTAATAGTAATTTCAAATTAGGTATTTGACATCATTGCATGCACCACTGATTAACACTATGAAAACTTGGCTTCTCAACCCTTACAAGCTATACTGTCATGCAGAAACTTCAAGGATCTTTCATCAAATGAGGAGCCAGCATTTCAATGAGTGCCTGAGTTGGACACCATCCAGGAACTGATTGCCAAATTAAAATTCACACAAGCCTCCTTCCCAGGTCACGTGTCCTCAGATAGGCCAAGGACAGCTTTTTCTTGATGCTGCACAATGAGGCTTTCAAATACCTTTCATTTTCTTGAGCCCTGTTTTCTTATGAGTACAAATTGATAACTCTCAACAGAGTTAAGATTAAGGTTTTTTTCTTCCAGATACTTATGGTCTCTCAAACAATACCTTTGATTGGCGAAGGTACTCTACATTATCAAAGGACTCAAGCATTTTTTATATTATGAGTCAAGACCATTGCATTTTTTCCAGGTGGCAGTGACTGAAGCATCTCCTCAGTTCCTTGAGGAGATGCTTCCAGATACAGACACAATGTGGACAGATACCATCTCCCTGGAATAAGCCTTTCTATGTTCACATGCAGAGCATTACACTCTAGGAGCTTTCAATCCAGTTTGCCTATCACAATAGGCAAACTGGACATACTAACATCAAGATGGACACATTGATTTAACACCAGAAACTAAAGGTAAAAGGTCTAGAAACAGAACCACCTCACATAGACCATCAAACCAAGACTGTAGGAAACACTCCACATAGGTACCTATAGGTTATGTACCTGTATCCCTGAAGTTATGTACACGACAAGCATTTATGTATGCTATTCTATAATTGAGATTTTCCTGGAAAGATAAGAGAAATATAGTGAATTTTTATGCCTAAGTATTTAACACCTAGAGGCCTTTTAAGTATTTATCTGGTGAATATTTCACTAGGTACTTAAATGGGATGTCTGATGAAACAACCCTCGAGGGAAAGGTGAATAGAAGGAAGGCCTAATATCAAATATATAGGACCATTAGTTAAGGAGGTGAAAGAGAAGAGTTATATAAATATGAAGAGGCTAGCTCTATGGAGAGCAGCATCAAGACAATCTTAGGAATGTAGTCCCGGACCCAATCAGGATGATACAGGTTGTGGCATTTTAGGTAAATATATGAGTGCAGGAGAGTGCCTTATTCAAAATCTTGTGCGCAGAGATTGGCAATAGTCCATGGGAAAGAATAGCTCATTGCCAAATGTTTTGCGACAAAAATTGCCTAATGCAAAGAAATATTGTAAATATGTTGAAATGTAGTCAGTAGAAGTTCTTCATGATAGTCCTACAATGGACTTATGAATGGTAACAAGTGTTTTGAATTAGAGGTATGTTGGAGAGACAACACTGTTCACAAAAGGCATAAAAAATTCCTGCATATCAGATTTTTGGGGAACATAATAGCTCATGGGCATTCCCCATATTCATAGATAGGATGGTGAAGATAGGGTATTGATGTAAGGTCAGGAGTACATCCTGTTTCTTTTCAGATCATGGCCACTTTGCTCTAAAGGTAAGTCCTCATTCGTCTAGAGTGCAGGCTGTAAATTATACCCTGATCTAGGGGCAACATGTAAATAATGGTATTGGACGGAAGGAAAAGAACTATGATATTATTTAGAGTGAGCCCTTCAATGTTGTGCTCAGCACACAAGTGTTTCGATCCCGACCAGCCATCTTTCGTTCGAAAATTAAGAGCCACTCAAGAAATAATGTAGCAGTCATCCAAGCTTTTTCTTTAGCCCTATAAACACAGGGAATGGTTTGGATTCCTTTGAAGCATCTAGGATTGCTGTATTTTCCGATCACCAGAGGCTGTAACTTCTAGCTGCCATCGGAATTGCAACATAGCACTCCAGTTAGTCACCCCATACTTCTTTTTCCTCCACAGTAGAAGGCTGTAAAATATTCCACTTTCATCCACGTTAAATATGTCTTTAGGTGCGTAGTCAACAAAAATGTGTTTGACGTTTGATCGCTATCTCTCACCTGCTGCTACATCAACTGATCATCCTTCTCCACTCATGCGCAAAGACACAATACCATGCCACTCAGAAACCACCCGTTGGAGCATTTAAATTCTTGGTCCATTTTAAGTGTGATCATGTCGGCCTTTTCTTTAGCCAATGGCCCTGATAGAGGAATGTTATTTGACCTGAAGTGGAAGAACCACTCCAATAACTCACTCTCTGACTCTTCAAATTTCGCTCCCTGTATTCTCTTCTTCCTGCCACCGTTCTTTCCTTTCTCTAGTTGTGATTCAATTGCATCACGATTTTTCAGATATGTCGACAGGACTGAAAGCGGAATATCATAATGCTTTGCGTTTTCCATTTTTACTCCACGATCTCCTCACAAATTACACCGAATTTCTCTTTTATTGCCATTTCCTTGTGTTTTCTCTTTGGAGACATCTCAAATCCTACCTTCTGCCCACAGACGTAATGGCGTCACGGGTCGAAATTCAACTTCGAGTTACATATTACGCATATTTCGAATTATCCGTACTATAAAGTATGCAATTTCCTATTCCATTTGCCGGGGACTGCTCACAACTTTGAATTATTCGATACTTGGAATTAAGAGGGTTCGAACTAATGGGGGTTCACTGTATATCGTCATATGGCACTCAAAGGGTTCATTATGTTAACTTACCAGCTTTTTGGGCATAGAGGTCCATCCAAATAAAGGAGAAAATGGACCACTATTTGGGTTTTTGTCCTCAAATAACAGCCTTTGGGATTTTATTTTTAGACATACATATTTGGAAATGCGGTTTAAGTTATAATCAAGATGTTTCAACAGTGTAAAATTTTTTGCACTATTAAACACCACCAAAAATTGTAATTGTCACATATTGAAGTCTGTTGTGTATTACAAAAGAAGGAAATAATTAAAAGACACTAACTTAGTCTAGTCTAAGCTTAGTCAACAGGAGAAATTTTTTTGCATCTATATAAGGAATAATATTTACAATCCTTGTAACGTCATCAAAATGAAATGTATTAATAAAAGGCAAGTTTAGTTATGCAGATGTGGCTGCTACAAAATAATTTTTCAATATGTAATTACTAAATATTGAGTTTTCATTTACTAGTAAATGGATCTCTAGATGGCAGTGTGTAAATGCAAAAACTAAATACAGGCCAATAGGCCTTTATACAGAAAAAACTGGTTATTTCAATTTATTTTCAAGCATATTTACATGTTCTAACTTATTTACACACCTAAATAGTGAAACATACATTACTACATTAACCACTTTGGTAATCATACCTTAAAATATTCTATTACCTCTATAGTCTGCCCACCAGATGGACCCACAGAGCACCCAACTTAAATGTTTTAATTCAAATCAATATTCCATGGTATCAGGCTAAACTAGGTGGGAGGTGAATTTGAAACTCCCACCCCCTCTCCTCCCTCACTCACGGGTTTCCATGGACTCATACTCCAACCGTCACTCCTTACCTCTCCCCACCCCCGTTTTCCCCTCCTGAACACCCATTACCCTTCATGGTATATATACACGAGCAAATTGTATTTAATTTTGTACCTGATGATGACACCGATGTGTCGAAACATGTCGTACCAAGGAAATAAATCTGTGGAAGGAAACAAAGTTAATATTTCATTTATCAAATCAATGTTGTTTGCCTTTTGAATCTAGCTTCCTATCTTAGTCTTCCTGCCATCATTCGTCAAAGGCTAAAGAAAAAGGTTTCCCTAAATTTGATAGTGAAATAGTTTCTACACTGCTAAACCAAAAATGCTAAGTTCTCCAAATATCCTGTCTCATCTACTACCTCCTAACTCCAATATCATTTGTGCAACCCAAAACTAACAATGCCTTATGTTAGATACCTGTCACCAATCATTCTCCCCTCAATCACACTTAAATGCCTTACACAATGTAAATACAATCACTGATGGTCACTTTTGTTATGAGAAATTTCAGTTTCACTCAGGTTGCATTAAGGATAAAAGGAAGGAAAGGCCAAAAAAGGATACCTATAAATATGTTCACCAACAGAAAGCACAGCATTATACAAAAACATAGCCCACAGGCACTTTTGATTTTCCCCACTGTAACAAACACAGGAAAAGAACTAAAACTGCACAACTTAATTTGACCTAAGCCTTCCACACATGCCAACAATGATAGGCAAAAGAAAATGTACACACATAAACCAGTGAATAATGCCACATGCATTTTATGCTAATTCATTACAAATGTAAAAAACCACAATTGACTTACTATTTTTATTAGGGTTCATTAAAATTTATAAATTTAAAAAGGAAAGTGCCAGATAAAATATTTTTCTATGTATAGTCCACAACAATAATCTCACTAATAGCCTGCTTTTGACATCTTATACAACTTCAATAAAAGGATCACAATATCTTCAAGTTTTCAGAACAATCTACAGCAACTTGAAGAACTAAATGAAATCAAAATGTGTTTTTAGGACAAAATCAAACATTCTTCTTCAATAGATAATTATGAAAAAGGCTTAAATTTAAACTTAGACTACATACAAAAATATTTCGTTGGTAAGCTCAAAAACATTCTTCAATTTGCTAAAAACTACCATCCAGTTTCACATTTGTACTCACACTTCCACTGCCTAGAATAATATCTTGAACAAAAGTCACGAAACCACCAGTCTGAAACGTAGTCACTTGCTACTTCTGTCTGCCATAAACATTAGCGTAGCACAATTTGTTTCACTTAAATAACACACACACACAAAACACTAACATTAACTAGGCAAGAGTCACATTTGCTGCAACAAAATATCTCTCCAAGTGGCCACGACATTGAGTTGAAAGACCAGAATGGATGAGTGGCCCCAGTCTCCCTGGGTGTGTCATTGACAGTTTCCCTAATGATTCAGCTAACAATAACTTAGGGTCTGAAACATCTGAAACATACCAGTCAAAAAAAAATTTTTAGGACAAAATGAAATTCCAACACAATACACTGGCATGAGGGTGATTTGTAACTTAGCATACAATTTTACAGACTATTTATAGGCTAATGATTCATAGTACATTCACTTCACTTCACCGAAATTACACGAATAGCTTTTTATTCGCGAAATTTAGTAGTATTTGGCGGTTAGTGCGATATTTTGCATGAAACTTCACATGTTTTAAACCTATCGTATGCTATTTTGCGAAAAAAATTTGTGGTTTCAGTCAGTCTGCACATAGCATTAATGGGACCAATAACTACGCTGGACAAGAGTATCTTAAATGTCATCGCGGTTGGGCGAAAAGACTTTGTCAAATGGACATAGTGATTTCATTCAAAGAGTGCTCCACCTAAGCTGCGACTGATGGGTCACAATTACTCCTTGGGTAGACAAAAAGAGTTATTTAAGGATAAACTATTGAATTTACTGACTGATGTTGAGTATATGTTGCCGACTTTATGATATGACTCTGGGGCGACGGCATTACCGGCGCAAACTTATTCGGAACCCATGGTGGAGGGTTGGTGGCTGGAGAATCGACGGCATCGCGGGGCAGTAAAAGTGCGAGATAAGGACACACTAATATTTACATACGTTGCGGTGCATTATTTTTCCCAGAAAGGAATTAAAAAAAAAAATAACCTAAGTCAAGGCAAGCCGGCATTGTCATTTTGAATAAGCAGCAGCGGGGAGGTACCTACAAAATACAAGTCTGGGCAGGCATATATTTCAGATTCTCAGTATCTCTGGATAAACTAGTGTCAACACACATTTATAGTTGGATTGGAGCTACTGTTGATCAGAAAAAGTGATCAGAGAAGTTAATTTAAAAAAACCATAATGCCGAAAATTATCTATGATTTTTACACCGCTATCCCTCGAGTTTATTTCCCACTTTTCAGGGTTCCTAACAATAACTGAACTGAATATAATGAAACTATTAACCATGAAATGAATTTATGCATCAGAAAAAAGATATTATTCATTGAAAACTGGAAATTCATATTAATTTATTTCATAAAAAGAGACGTTTCAGGCGTTATATGGTGGAATAACATAATTAAATGAGTTTGGCAATTTTCCACAAAAAAATCTTTACTTCGACCGGTTTCGATGTGATACATCATCATCAGGTGATGATTTTTTTGTGGAAAATTGCCAAACTCATTTAATAATTTATTTCAGTGCATAAGGATGTAAAGTTATTGCTATAGTTAAAGCTATATGTATATGTACTGAGTAACTGGTCAAGAGAAAAAAACTAATAAGAATTGCCAATCACTCTCAAGCAAGAAAGCAATAATTTTCAAGCAACAGATTTCTGTGTTCATGATGACTCACAAAGTTTTATCTTTAATTCACAAACAATTATTTGGGCCTCAGAAATTTATTGATTTTTTCTGGAAACAGCATAATTCAGTTGCTATTAAAATTTCCACATGCCTTCAAACAGATTATTTAACAACACAGGCAATCTTATAAAATATTCAAATTCATGGCTCCCTCAGTGACATATCTCTCTCATTCAGGACCATTCAGTATGGGTCCTCATTAGATCAAAATAACATGAAATGAAAACACACAGACAAAATTATCTGAAAATGCGTACCATATTTTTTTAAATAAAAATTATTCTAAGAATATAGCTCACTATTTTAACCTTTATCCCTCCAATGTCTACCTCTTCTTAACCCTTTTGCTGCAGCTCACTCTCCAATAACCTACTTGTCACATGCGGCAGAAAAGTGAAAGTGCTACAGGGAGAATGAAAAGGTACATTCACAGCAGCTTACTGTGCGATCGTACTAGGAACGTTCACAGCAGAGAAAGGGTTAAATTGTAGATCACTCGGAATTTAATTTTAAATATCCCTGATTTTAAAGATTAAGGTTTCAAACACAGAGTCATGTACATGAACTGTTAATAATCAGTGTTTTAAATAATAATTTACCATTTTTATTCAAAATTCCAGTTATAGATGTAAACAATAATATATGGTAAAATACTGGTGTTAGGGCTTGTATGTCTGTCACAATTTATCCTATTATCAGGGTATGTGCTCATGCTTCAGCAGGGGGACACAGTGCATTAGAAGTGCCTGAGAGAGTCAATTTTATGAATCTCTTCCTTTTTGAGCCAGCCCTTAACCTTTACGAGAATGTGCCAAATATTTATTTTGATAACCATATACAATTTGTGATGTTGTATTGTGTCGCAGTTGTTACTGTTGAGAGAAGTTGGCTAAACTCACGTCAGTTTTACATATGTAATTGTAAGGTTGACATGTAAACATTTACTTTGGTTACATACGCTACTTTGGTTTTAAGAAAATAAATAAAAACATAATCATTCAATTGTTTACGCATTGAACATGCTATAATATTTATTCTCTCTCACGATAAAACCAGTTAATTAATTAAGAATAAGACAAGTAATATCTAGAAATAACCAAGACTCTAACAGTTACTACGTGACTACCACTTCCTGTAGTACAACATTTGAGTTGAATCACAGAGCTATTATTGTAATCCTCCAAATATTTGCAGACATAAAAGTTGAGTTTTTAAATGAAAGTTGATTTCAAAACTTCAAGGCTATGCACTAAGTTCAGCACTTGAAACTGCCCTTGCATGTAAGATCATGCACTTGCATATTCTTGGATTCAATTTTTCAAACCACCATGCAGAATTACATCTTGTATGCTTGAATGTTTGCACTTATATGATGAATTTCCACCAAATTTCACATGGTACTCAGCACCTGTAAGGTGCAGACAAATGTTGGGACTAGATTTATATATTGTATATGAAAAGTGAACACCTTAAAATCATGACACAATGTATATGTTGAGTGACACTTTATGCAAGAGGCTGTCTCACATAGACCTGTCAAGCATCACTCAATGCCCGAGTGCAAAGGGTTAAAATATGGTTCATGATGGTCTTTGTGGATCACTTCACATTCATTACAACGAAAATTATTTTATTGGCATGATCCTATCCCTAGCTTATGGCTTATCCCTAAGACTGAAAGGGAAGGATATCAAAAGAAATTTATCTTTCTATGCCATGCTAACAGTAGTGCAGTTGGCCAAAGTAATGTCCGTGCTGACACCATTATTTTTGCTGTGGAATGCAGTGCTTTGGTGGAAGAAGATTGTGTGGCCAAATTCCAGCAGTAGCAGAAGACTTTACTGCCATATCTAACCTATGATCTTAGTTCTAAGACAAGATACCCAAGGACTTTGAGAAGAACATCATCATCTCTATTGCCAAAAAAAAGAGAGCTGAGAACTAATAACATTTTAGGACCATAAGCCTGACAACACATGCCTCGAAGATATTGATGAGAATCATCTATAGAAGAATAGAGCGAAAAGCTGAGGAGTTCCTTGATGAGGACCAATTCGGGTTCAGAAGAAACAACGGCACAAGAGAAGCAATTTTGGCCATCAGGCTACTTAAAGAGAAGAGAATAGAGAAGAATCTACGGACGTTTGTTACATTTGTAGATTTACAGAAGGCATTTGACAAAGTGGATTGGAATATAATGCTAAAAATTCTGAAAGAAATTGGAGTATCATAAAATGACCAAAGAGTTACCCGAAGCTTATATAAAAACCAGGTGGCCATGATCAAATCAAAACCTAGCAGTACATAATCAAGCATAAAGAAAGGAGTGATACAAGGCTGTGCACTGTCTCCCGTATTATTCAATGTTTACATCGAGAAAGCAATCCAAGAAGTCAAAGAAAAGTCTCCGGGAGTGAATATCCATGGGGAGAAAATCAGCATGCTACGATTTTCCTATGACATAGAAGTCATGGCAGAAACAGAAAGAGATTTAAAGAAGGCACTAGGAAATATGGAAAGAACAATGACCAGATATCTGAATATCAATAAAAAGAAAACTAAGTTATTGGTATGCAGTAGAATAAAGGAAGCCAGGACCAATGTTAAACTAGGAAAACAAAAAATCGAGGAGGTGGAAGAGTTCTGCAACCTGGGAAGCTGAGTAACCAGCGATGGATGAAGTAAAAGAGAAATCGTCAGTAGAATTGCCAAAGCAAAAAGGGCATTTTACCAGAAGAAGATTCTGTTTACAGCTGCAAATACAAGCGTGGAAGTGAGGAAACATTTCATTAGAACATACATCTGGAGCATTCTACTAAATGGCAACAAAGCATGGACAATAACAGCAGTAGAGAAGTCCAGGCTGGAAGAATTTGAAATGTGGTGCTACCGAAGAATGATGAAGATAAAAGGGATTGATCAAGTGACAAACGAAGAAGTCTTAAGAGAGTGGGAGAGAATAGATGTCTACTGAAAACCTTAAAAAGAAGATGGGACAACTTAATCGGCCACATCCTTAGACACGATGGCCTGATGAAGACAATAGTCAAGAGAAAAGTGAACGAGAAGAATGGAAAAGGCAGGCCTCGTATAAGGTATATGGAGCAAGTTGTGAAGGATGTAAAAGAGAGGAGCTACGTCAATATGAAGAGGTTGGCCGATAGAAGAATCAAGTGGAGGGCAGCGCCAAAGCAATCCTAGGATTGTTCACCGATGATAATGATGATTCATAAATCAGAATATTATTCTATTAATCACATCAGCTGATTCCGCAGGTTTCTGTTGTAAATAATTTACAAAGAGTTCATGGTTAATACATTGCTGAATAACTGGAACAAAACTAGATGCCTCAATCCTGGGGAGAGCAGCGAAAAAACTTAATCAAAATAATATTAAAATGGTAGACAGCAAAAAAAATGGAGAAAGAATTAAGTATTATTAAGTTCTGCTCAACCCAATAAAAAATAATCAATGCCTTTCTTAAAAAGTAAAATATGTACACATTGGACAGAGTATAAAAAATAAAACAGAAATGTTTGTGAAATAAAAAGAAGAGTACTTAAAATATGATTATTAATTAAAAGTTTATTTTTTAATGAAATAAGCACTTCTTGCTTCAATTCGCTTTCCAAAATTTCTTTTTCCTGCTGACTTCCTTCTGGATATCATCCAGTCTTTCTTTCTTTTAGCACATGCTCTTTCAGAGATTTAACATCTTCCAACACATCCTAGCTATTTCCACCTCACTCATTTCCTTTTTCCTGATGCATAGCTCTTTTCAGACTGCTGGAAGCTTCTTTAAATAACTTCTCTCCTCTCACTCTTTCCTCTTCTTCCTCCTTCCTAATTTGTTTCAGCTCCTCCAACTCTACCAATTTCCTTCCTTCCATTTCTTTGCTTTCACTCCTCACCTGCAGTTTCTTGCTTCCTTAGCATTCTTTCTTTGACGTTTCTCTTCCACTTCTTCTTTTTTCTTTTGCAAACAAGTATCATATTGACATCAAGTAGTCCTCACCAGCATGACAAGATCTTTTGAGATGGGAATTTTCTCAAGCCTATTGTCATACATGTGGAGAGGTTTGTTGTTAAGACATTTAGACTTCTTTCTGACAAAAAAAAGCTTGATTTGGTGTTAGCACTCTATGGGAAATTGAAAACTCTCTTTACACAACAGTATTGTCATGAGAGGAAGAACAGCTGTATGAAGTTTTGTCAGACTTGGATGTTTTAGAATTGAAAGAACAGAACCTGGTAGGTGTCAAGACTAGATGGGATGACAACAAAGATTTCTTTATAAAATGTTTACAAGCTGATATGTAGTTAACCTGCACTTCCTTAAGGAAAATCAATTTTTCTTTCTCTGTCACTCTTGAGAGGACTTTACACATACATCACCTATGATGACATTACTGGGAGGAAGAAAGGTTTTGGGAAGAAAAGCTTCATCTTAACCCCATTTCTTTTAAGTGCAATGAACATTTCATTGACTGACATATCAATCTTCTTTCAAGATTGAGAAATTCACTGTGGAAAATGAGGGGTTCTTCACATTGGAATGTGCCTGTAACTTAACACTTTCGCTGCGGAGGATGCACTGGTGCATCCACCTAACTCTAGGTAGACGCATATTGTCAATGATAATGAATGACAATGCATGACAAAAAATGTCAAAAAAAACTTCTTCCACTACTCATCAGCTCTCAAACAATTTCACTCATTATGATCATTTCCATAGTGACATCTTGTCAGTCTTTCTCTGCGTACACTTTCATTTTATACATGTAGCCAGCAGTGACACACAATTACTTGGGGCGTTTACTTGGAACCGAAATTGAAATTTTGTACACAAAATCGTTAGATGGAAATGAAAAAAGAATTTTAGTGAAAAAATTAATCTCCTAATCACAACCATTCACTCATAAACAAAAAATTAAAATAAGCATAAGGTGACGCCCACCGAATAAGCTGCTTTGATATCATTTAATTCATTTTCCTCCTTGAATGTTTTCAGGGGAAGGGAAGGGAGTTGAGGGGAGTTATCGGAAGGTCTGCTCTCACAGATGCTGTCGCAACTGCTCCTATTGGCAGAGTCAGCTGTGTCCCCCCATTGCGATAAGGCAAAGTAATTTCGTGGGCTCAGTTGTGATTGGATGCAGTTGATATAAGTCAGAGGTAGCACCACGCCCACTTTTCCAGAAGGGTTAAAAACATCAGTTTTTCGCCGCTTATAGCATAGCCTCATCCGGGACCACCGCATCGTATTTGACGACGCAAAGTTACTCGGCAGATCCAGCGGCTATTGGGATCGACTGACCAAGGAGGCCATAGAGATACGTTTGGTGGGCAAAACATTCAACCGCGACTCAGGATTTTCGCTAAGCGAATCGTGGAAACCCGTCCTGGCAAAAATACGCACCAACAGACATAGGAAGGAGACTGCTGTTTCTAGCCAATCAGGTGTGACCTGACAATTTCACCTTCGCTGCCGGCACACGGCAGATGCATAAATACCCGGCTATTTCCTACCCGGCACTCAACGCCCTGAGGACGATGGAAGAGTTATCCATCGAAACGTTGGCAGCAACCGAATACTTGACCTGGTGGAAGACCCGAGAAAACTTCATCCACATCATACGCCAGGAAAACACCAAATCCTTCAATACTGCTTAAATATTACTCTTCCTTTGAACAAAGCTATGACCTTGAATGCTACCACATGCTCACTCAGAAAGAAAGTAATACTTGCAGTAGTTTTCGGTGACCATTCCAATACAACCCTTATTTTTGACAACAGGTCAAATTTATCATCACAAAGTGGTAAAGAAGTAACAGCATCGGTATGCTTTGCTCTCTGCATGTGTGCACATTCATGGAACCTCCTGACTTTATAAGGGAGTTAAGAGAGCACAGACTGTTAGTAGTTGGAGAAGAGAACTGACTGATCCTTTACCCCAAATGTGGTTTTGCCAAGAATCAGTTCCATGGTTTTCTTTTCCTCAGTATAGAGGATGGAACTCCCATATCTCACACAGTAAATAAACACAAAAAGAAGAGTACAATGAAGATTTCCTCTAAGTAGGACTCCACAATAATACATATGACATCATTAGGAGATATCTGAAATAGAAGAGCCAGAAATGGCACTTTTGGCAGTGATGGTCACCTACTAATATGTCAAAATGGCACATCCGGTATTTAACCCTTTCAGTTTGGGTGTTGAGTGATACTTGACACAACCTAGCTCAGCAGCGAAAACATCCAAATGCAAAAGGATGACGGTTAAACTCCTCAATATTAAACACAATAGAGACAAAAGGAAGCCATGATAATACCACTGAAGCCTTCCCACCATTCCCTTGTATCCAAGTTGTATTTTTAAGACACTTAATCATTACTCATAAGTAACAGATATGTACTATCTACATAGTATACTACTATTACAAGCAGTGGTGGAGCGAATCCAAAATTTGATCAAATCCGAATACTGATTTTTGATGGTCAGGGTCATGGTCATTTTCCACGAGAAAAATGTTCTTCCTCAATACTAGAAAGAGGAAACATAGATATATATCCTTCTTAAAAGAGCATTATCCAGAAGATGAATCAAAGACAACTGCTTTTCTATCACCAGTCATGACAAGATGGAATTCTTGGTTCAAGTCGGCAATTTATATTGGTGAACATAATCAGGACATGACAGACTTTAGCAAGACTGTGGATGAGGGAGGTGCTGCAGTGAAATACTTTGCTAAATTAGAAGAATAAGCGAAGGATGCAACCGTGCGTCCTGTGTCTTCTCTTTTTCAAATGTGATGCGGTTTTTCCATTTCCAGCTATGGCCCTCCAATTTACTTCCCGCTCCTCCATTTGCAATCTGAACTTTGTCAAAGCACCAGCTGTTTCTAGGTTTTACACGTAAAAATGTCTATGCATCAAAGGAATCATTAGTACCTATTCATGAAAAAAAATTATTGCTGCTCACGGCAAACATATTTCCTAGATAGGGACCACAATTAAAGTGTTAAGTGAATATTGTTAGAAATGGCACATTGTTCATGTCTGGAAACTGAACCAATGTACTGTAAAAACCAAGAAAAACAACAGAGGTTCGATACTCTCTTGGGCGTGTGTGTATTATGGTGTGCCTAGTCCTGGCAATGGTTGTCATAGCCTCGTGTTGTTATATGGTTATTTACAGAAATAAATACAGTAGAAACTTGAAATTACAATCCTCGAAATTACGATATTTTGATATTACGACGCAAAATCTTCGGTCCCGACCATAAGGGTATCTTAATACATGTAACAGTACACAATATTACGAAATATTGACGGAGTAGACAGAGTGGCAAGGCATTGATAGAGTGACAAGGAATCTGGAAAGGCTTTTGTAGCCTAATCCTTGTTACAGATACACATAAGACTAGATCAGGGTTTATAGGAGTTTTTCATTTACATTTTGCCTGACTTTTCCAGGATTTCCAGGCCATTATTAGTGATTTTCCCTAACTTTTGAATGCCTGAAAACTCCACGATTTCCACCATTTATAGAGATAAAAGTGGTATTGAGGAAGCAAAGAAGTCTAAACTTACGAAAAATTGTAGGTTTATTTTCATATTAATCATATGAACTCCCAGTAATAAGAGATCAACAACTTCAGTCAAAAAAAATAAAAATTATCCTTATTAGGAAATAAAACTGACAGTTTTGCACAACAATAGATATTAGTGATGGACGGATCCAGGTTTTTTGTCGGATCCGGAACCGGATCCTTGCCTGGATTTCGGATCTTTATCTCGGTTTCGGATCCTTAGTTTCACATACTCGATTCCGATTTTCAAAACCTAGATTTTAAAAAAATATGTAAATACATCAACAATAGAATTACCAAAAAAAGTGAATTTATTGTCGAAAAAATCAACTTCCTATCATCCTTGTGGATAATGTTTTCCGGGATCAAGATTTACGGATGCAATAACTATATCTTATTACTTCTAATATAAAGATCAACTTCCTTATCACATACTCATCATGCAATACATTTTTGAAACCTGTATAACTATTCTTTAGAGTCCAGTTAAAAGAAACATTGTAAGTTTATTTTCATTAATAAAGGAATTATTTTCCAATTATTTATTAAATCCTTCAATGCTTTCAAATTCTTTTTTTGAAACACAAAATATTTTAATGTGGCCAAGAAAATCCATTTATGGAATATCCGGGGATTCATTTTTTAGACAAAAAATTATTATAGAATATTTCATGCTGCTAAACTAGTAATTTTGCAATGTCTCATTAATAATAACCTTTAAAATGAAATTTGAGAATTTTATACTCCTAAGGAGAGGTTGTGTAACTCTGATCTTGAAATGAGATTAGCCGCTTTTCATGCTACTGGAAGCAAAAATTAAAAAAGTCTCGGATTTTTTCTCCATTGCCTTGGGTTTGCAAGAAAAAAGTAGAATGACATTTGGGGAGCATGTATTCTCCAAAATCAGGTAAGCTGACAATAGCAGAGTGGGGTAGTGGACTGCAGGTAATGAAGTTCGATTCTTATCGCTGTTTAAAATTTTTCTTTCAGCCATTGAATGAAAAAAATTATCATCCTTCATTTCCAACCTTTGTGTGTGGATACCAACTTTTTTGTACTTCTATCGTTTAAACTAGATTTATAAATGCGTTGCTAAAAATACATGGGAAAGTTAACGTAATGATTACACGATTTAATTCTGCAATAAAAATTTTTTCCAATTCACTAACGCCAAATTTTTTTTTTTTTTACTCATAAATTGACATGAAATTTCTGATAATCCACTTTTTTTAACTGCCTACTTGCGTCACCCTAGGAATACAGCATAGCCTATATTCCTAGGCAGTGTTAAGGATCGAACTCACGACCGGCAGTACACTAGCCCTCATTTTTAACAACTACGCTATCATAGGTTCACGGAAATCTGGCGAATGTAGGCGACCCGCGTGACATTCGGCTTTATTTTTTTTCTCGCGCATCCGGGCGTATGGAGAAAAAGGTCACGACGTATATTTTTTTATTTTGTTTTTGTGGCACGAACAAAATCTTCTTCTCATTTCGTGACTGAGTTACACACCCTCTCTTTGTCAGTTTCTACCATACTTACATTCCATTCGCGGGGCTCATCGATCACTAAGCCGCGAAATTTTAAAATCTCCGATCCGGATCTGAATTTTTACTGTCTTCGGATATGATTTCAGTAGCGAATGAAATGAAAGACCCGTGGATCCGACCCGATCATCCTTTATTTAGTAATGGCACATTTGTAAATATAATTTAAACAACAAAAATATAATCAAGTGAGTATTCAGAATTGATGGTTTGAAATTTAAGATGAATACATTTTCGATGCAATGACTGAAAGAAAAAAATTAAACTGCGATAGGGATCGAACTTCGCACAGTACACTAGCTTTATATCTACTCTCTCGTTGCCCGCCTGAGCCTGGCGAATGTAGGCTACCCGCGTGACATCCTACGTAATTTTTCCCGCGATACCGGGGTAATGGGGAAAAAAGTCATATTTCCTTATTTTGCTTTTAGTTGCACGGGAACATTTTCATCTAATTTCGTGACTTGAGTTACACATCCTCTTCTTGTTAATATCTACCGCACCTACATTCCATTCACGGGGCGCTTCGATCGCTAAGCCGCGAAAATTTAAAATCTAGGATCCGGATCCGATTTTGCTCCGTGTCTTTGGATCCGAATCCGGAACCGAAAAAATGAAAGATCCGCGGATCTTTGGATCCGACGGATCCGATCCGGCCATCACTAATAGATATTGCTACAATCTTTAGGTACACTAAAAAGTGACGAGTTTTGAGCTCCGTACTTCCAAACATCGAAATATTCCACAAAGTAAATTATTCAACATTTGATGAAAGTATTAAATTTTACTGACACTTTTATCACAATTAATTCACTGAGTATTTATATTGCAGCATGCCATCAAGAAGAACGTAATACTATTCCATATGTAATACATCTGCTTGCTCTTCAGCCCACTAATAGACAGATCAGAGCATATAGCACACCAACATTCATTACCTGAGCACTTACTTGATATGCAGTCACACCTTCAAAAGAATACCATGCTCTAATGCAAAATTTCTTTACAATTCCATTTTTCCCAATAACTAGACACCCTGAAAATAACTTGTACTTCGGTTCATTTTCCGATTGTGTTATTCCTTTTTTCTATGCATACTTATATGTAAAAAATACATTAAATATATGCTAGTTCTCTTACGTGCAAGGGGATCAACTTCTTTACAGCGGGCAAAACAAAGTCTAGAATATGCAGCTTGATAACCAGCACCAACACTTGGGTCACTTTCAGTGATATTGAAGGGCAATTCCTCATTTTGTTCACTCTCATCCTCAGGAAGTTCAAACAATTCCACCAAAGAATTTAGAAGAGGTGACCTAATAGAAAAAAATCAGAAATCGGCATACAATAACATTCTTCTGGAGGAAAGTGTTCGAAAAATGAGTGAACTAGGATATAAATCAATGACAATTAACAGAATCAACTCACTCTTAACTCGATGAAAATAATGTGACTGACACTACAGTTTGCAGCAGGAGTGGTCAAAAACCAGACATTTCTAGTGTAACATCCCTTACCAATATTTGGACTCTGACAATGAGATACTATTCATGGCATGGGGGTTTTACATTCTTCACAATGCACACATTTTTCAAGTCCAGTCATCAACCAATAAAATAGAAGAACACTAAATAGCTTAAGTATGAATACACTTACCATAAATTTGAGTACTGTCCTTCAACCACTTGAGAGCATTCAGTAAGAAGCTTGGTTAGGCCCACAGCGACAACCTTTCGGTTAGTTCTTCCAGAAATTTTCTGCACATCTGTTACAATGAGTCTTTCAACAACCATAGCAAACATCCTGAAATAAAGATTATAATTAATTGTTCGCTTGAAAATGGAAGAACTCAAGAGTAGAAACATACATGAATCAAGGTTTTTACCGTTGCTGAATTCCATCAATTAAATCCACAAAGGTACCAGCTCCCTGCTTTACGATGTACAGACTAAAAAATACCAGCAAGCCTTTGACAAATTTAATTGTTTTTGAAAAGGAAAGCCGTTGGAAGAGTACAACAAACACCTGGCGAATAAATGGAGCCAACTCCTGCCTAAAAAAATAGAGAAAAAAATCCATAAGTCCATCATAAAAAGGAATTCTAATAGGATTCATCAACTTTCAGATGAAAGTGGAAAGACATGATGAAGTCTTTTATTGCTGCTATAATTTATTATTTTTTTAACTTATACTTGCAAGGATTTCCAATAAACCTTAGGATCAAAATCATCACGAGCAAAGTTCAAAAAGATGAAAATTCATCAGACCAAACAAGGAGGTTAAATATTAGGTAAGGAAATGAAAAAAATACATTTAACAGAAAAGATTCCTAAAGGCAGTTTTTTCTATGAGAATTTATCAGAAAAAGTTGCATATATTATTAGCTTACAAAAATATACAGGCAATTTAGATTTTTTCCTTTGGATTAAAGGAGACATTTAAAATGTTACGTGCATAATATCTCATCATTAATATATAAAACATCTGTAATGCATTACATGCATTTGGATATTTACATTACAAATCATGTAACACTGTGTAAGAACTAGCACAAAATAGTCACCAAAAGGTTAAAATTCTAAGTCACAACTAAGCATGTCTTCTAATATTTTGCTTAATCACAACTGCACTATGGATAACATTCATACAATCTAATTAGTTCAACAAATTAATACGTCTTGTTATTGCTGATTATTCATGTAAACTTGTTTCCGCTGCAAAATTTCTCGAACTATTCCTCCACCTCTTCACCTTATCTTCATTTTAAATTAAAAGTTTCCCATTATTGTCCCTTATAGCATAGCATCTTGCACACTGTTCCTTGCAGTGGTTCCTCTTTCCACCATCCACTCACAAGGATTTTCTGTATGTCTTTGCATAGATCATTCCTCCACATTTCTCTAGCTTTTATTGCTTGTCAACTTATTTCGTATTCTTTTGTAGCATATGAGTTTCTCCAGCTTTCAGTCAAATGATTTCTCCTTTTTTTATCAAGTCTAAAACTTCTTCTGTGATCTAGGATTTCTTCTCAACAACTTCACTTCTCTTAAGAACTTCTTTAGCAGCTTCCAGTAGCCCATTTTAACTGTGGAGATAGACTTTAGTTGCATAGTTTAGATCTATTTAGTAGGGCCTTGTCTCTGACACAACAGGAGATGATACCGTTGCCTTCACATTGAGCTACCTCTGTTACATCCTCAGTGTATGAAATATGGTGGTTGGTATCATTTACATACATACCCTGCAGACCACCTGTTTGTAACTGGAACACTTTCCAAGGAAGTTTTTTGTGTGTGTTCATTGATGCAAACAAATTGATTTTTTCCACAAAAAAAAGAGATCATCTATTTATGGACTATACCAGATATTCAATATAAATTCAGTTTTTTTAATAATATTTCATGATCCACACTATCAAAAGCTTTCTTTAGGTCATATAATATACCCACTACATTCATACGTTGATCTTAACCTTGAAGAATCAAATCAATGAATTTATTAATAGCAGTTGCCATACACAAAGCCTTATAAAAACCCTTGCCATATAACAGCCATGTTGAGAGGCTGAAAAGAACTACAGTAAAACCCCGTATTTGCATTATCGGAATTTACGTTTTCCCATGATTTACAACATTATTATTGGGTTCCATCCAATTTCCTGTATCTCCAACGTTTCTAGAACCCTGTATTTACACCATGACTTTTCCTGTTTTCCCACTGCAGGCGTTACATACGGGTTGGAATGCGATAGAGTAAAAAAACAAAATTCCCTTTATGACATTTATCCATGCATTCCAGTCAATATAAAACACTTTTTACCTCATTTCATGCATGTACACTTCAAAAATATGAGAGAGAGCAGTAATGTGCTCTGTTTTATGGGAGATTTTGAACTTAGCGGCATAGTGGGGCATTACACAGCGGCACTAATAATGGAAAGATGAAATGATTACACTCGCGATCTTTTCACCGGGAAAAGATTTGTACTATGAAATGAATGCCTATAGGACTCAATTTATAATTTAGAAATACCTGCAGGAGTATATATTAACTGTAATGAAGTTCATATTGTGAAGAATGAAAAAGAATTTTTACCCCGACATTATGAAATGTTAAAAATACATGAACTGAACTGGTTGACGATAACAGGGGATCATTTGTCAGACCATAGCGCAGCATTGATTCAACAGTTTTATTACGGGTTACTATGAAACAAAACCTATTGAAACTTGCTTTATTGCGTGAAAACCACATTGAATTAAAAAAATTTTGTTATGAAATTTTTGAAGTTGGATAACTGCTTGCGCTGGCTGGACAGCAAGGAGCTCAATATTGTCATATGTTGATAATGGAGATGAATTCACTTAGTAAAATACCACAGACTTTTTTTAAAACTGACCTAGGTTTCGACTTACAGTCGACCTACAGTCATTATCAAGGTGACAATGGTACATCACGAGCCCCTTATATACAGAATAGAGTGAGGGGGGGAGGGGGGAGGGGGGGGGCAGGGGATAGGGAGGGAGTTAACGTGCAGGAAGTGTATGATTGGTCTAAGGTGGGAGTGGGGAAGCAGGGGCATTTGAGCGAGCAATGTTAGGAAACGTATTACGGGAGGGGGTGGGGGGGAGGGGGAAGGTAAGGTTAGGAGAGGAGATTGGGAAGGGTGCATATCATTCAGCACACATACATTAGGTTTTTCGGAATACAAAAAAATCTCAAGGTTTTCCAGATAGTCCAGCTTGTGGCCCTTACACTGCAAGTGAAGGACTTTTGGGATGAAGTCTCTTTGGTGGTCTTCTATTAAGTGCTTGGCAAACTGGGAACTTACATTACCATTAATTAAACAATGCTGATGTTCTTTTACCTGGATACGGATAGCACGTCCTGTTTGCCCAACATAGACGGCTTTACAGTTGGTACCTTTACAACTAAGGAAGTACACACCAGATACTCCATATTTCCTTTCTGCTGCTCGATTTCCTATTTTTTCGGCATCGCTTATAATACACAGTTTTGTACTCACAGGAAACGATCACAATTTCACATCATAATTCATTTTTACGGTGATAATTGCAAATTATTTTCAAATGCTAAATGATCGATTCAAACTCGCTTACTACTCTCATGCACGGAGTGGAAAGCACAAAGCACAAAATTATCTATCTATTGCGCAAAAATGTTGCTACAGATACGTGATACCCAAACAAACTCCGCTTACGATTTACTAATAGACCATACTTGCCAATTAACGACGATATGTTCACAAAATGTGAAACTTGGGAGAAAAAAACAACAGGAATTAGAGAGAAAATGGTGCGCTGCTTACACGGAAATCTGGAGCCATGCACCCCCATTTTTTCATCAGCGTTTCAGGAAAAAAGGTGCGTGGCTTACACGAGTAAATACAGTATATAATTTGTGTGTGGACATAATGTAGAAAATATGCTGTTTGGTCATTATGTTTATAATTAATGTTTGAGTGTACATGAACATAAGGAATCCTATTTATTTTCTTTGGAGTCATGTAAATGTAACATTTTCTCCAATAAATGAACACCCCCGGAATTAACTAAAAGGTATGGCCAGTTTCCCCTTGGTAGTTATGCAACCAAAATATATTTTCAACACCCTGGAAGGCCTAACCTGTTCAGCATGTACTAATACGATTTACCTTAGTCAATACAAAATTTTGGATCTCTAAATAAAAGTAATAATTAGAGTTTACTGCAATGCTAAAACGTTTTTGGCAATCCTAGTTGCCTGAGAAATAAAGGTGAGACAAGAGCTATGGAGATTTAAGTGAATAATTTTTTAACAGGTCCATCATTAGGTATTTTTAAATTGGTTTCCAGAGCACCAGAATTGCAGGTTTTTGCAAACTAATTTGCCGAAATGAGAGAATCAGCATTCATTAGTCATGACGATTTAGCTTAACTAATACAATTCTGATCACAAGTAAAAGGTTTCTCAAAGTTGTTATTCAACTGTTCATGTGTGCCTTTAGAGATAGCAACAAATGAGTATTGTTATACAAGTTATTGCTCCACATCACTAGAATCATTAGCAACCATTACCATGTGTCTCTTCAAAGAGAAAAAATTACCCTCATAGACACCAGAGGGCCAAATATCCTTTATAAGAGTTTTTCAAGTACGTTCGAATGTGTATCAATCTTAAACAAATGATGGATTTCACCTGTGTTCTCATTCAGGCAAAAAAGTCACTGTGTGGAAATTTTCCATAAAGGTATTGAGTGATGCCCTTGGTTGTAGCTTACCACTGAGCGCATCCAACAAAAAGTAATATGTGGTGTCGATGCTGGAGAAATTAAGATTAACTGCATATTGGAGCCAAACACTCATTTTTTTCATAAGTAACTCTTTTAATATGTCATACTGTCTGGATTACTCTTTTACTGTGACATACTGTCTGGAAACCATCATTATCCAGTTCAGCATAATATTTTTAAGTTGTTTCTGAGACTGTAGAACTCAAAATTGGATTCTCTGTCTCGGTGATGGGTGATAGTGGAGACGAATCAATACTTTTCATGTTCATATGAGTACTTATTTCCCAGATCTCAGTAAAACAAAGAGAGTTAACACAATGGCTTACAAAGATGGCGATTAGCCCATCTAGTATATTATTTTGTTTCCCACCTTCTTTTGGAGCATAAATTTCAGATAGATTCATAATGTATGTTCTTTATTCCTTATGTTCTTCTAATGCATAATCTGATGCTGTAATTGTACTACAGTTTATATTTTATTCTTGCTTATACTCAATGGTTTGAAAGTATTTTCCCGCCATAAAGAAAAGTCAAGAAAAAGAAAAAAAGAAAGTACCGCCATGGCACGCTCCCATTTTAACCCTTTAATGCCGGAATTATTTTTTTTCCTCCGATTTTTTTCCTCTTTTCAGGAGATGATCATCATTGTATTTAAAACTTATATCCCAAATGTTATAGAAATATGTACAGTGGTTTCATGGAAATGACCTGTGTCCATATGATCACGCTAGGCGGATACCGTAGCAATAGCATCCCCGCTTGCGTACATTCAATTCTTCAAATTATCACTAAATTTATCTTGCTCCCCGGATAAAGGCTTTGAAATAATTAAACCAATTGACTTTTCAAGTTATATTTATCGATTCTTTTGAACATAAGGATTTATTGTTTAAACCAATTAAGCAAATATATATGTCAAAAAGACATAAACGTATTGTGAACAGTAAATAAATTCATTTTTTATGAAATTTTGCAAAACATGGTACACACAGCCCTAAGTCACATTTTACACATTGGGTACGAATAGTACTTTGGCAATATTCACCTACACAGTGGCATCGATTGCATGGTTCAATCAAATGGCCAATACCGTCAAGGCGAATTTCGTCACGTACTCGGACATGATACAACTATTCCTTGACTTCAAAGGCCGCCCTACACTAAGAGGAGGATTTTTGTATTTTTTCAGATACATTTGGACGATGCTGCGACGAAACTAATTGTGAGAGCATTTTTCCTGACTTCCTATGGAGAACCCACGCATTGTTTAATGACACTTCCACTAGCCATGTGAATATGCACCACCACCATTTTTTACCTCTTATCCCTATTCTGTAGTAGGACACATTCTCGTCCATTCTGTCCGGTCCCCCCATGTAACGGTTGTACTCCGAAATCAGTGATGGGCGAGGAATGCGAACAGTCCTCTTCTCTGTCCGTGAAAATCACGGCACAAAAGCTACGGGCTGAATGCTATGACAGGTAGTAACCACGCGGACTGTGGAATTGTCTACCCACTTGACCAAAAGGATGTCGTCCTCCTTACTGAGACATTTCTCATAAAAACCCCTTTGTTTCTTATGTATTTCGGTGGATGGCATTATTAGAGAGTCTTTTGGAATACGGTTTTCTCTAATAGTTCCTGTGGCTCCATAACCCCTCAACCTAAGCTCTTTTAGAAGTTGAAACCCGGTAAATAAATTATCAGAATATAGTTTATATCCAAAGTTTCTTTTTTCTTGATAAACTTCGTCCAGCATTTGCAGAAGAGGAGCAGCGCATTTCCCTACCATATTCTCATATTTGGAATTTGATGCAGGGTTTCTACCTTGATAAACCTCAAAGTTCACTAAATACCCGGCAGTGGTATTTAGAGATCATACTTTGTAGCCTAATCTAATAGGCTTACCTCGTAGGAACTGTTTACACGTGTGTCGTCCAAAATATGCAACCATGCACTGATCAAAAGCCAGGTCTCAGGGCGGAACATAGCTATAAATCGGTTTTTCACCATATTCATAATTGTCCTTAGCTTCCACATTTTGTCTTCTGTATTAGGCTTGGAATTATTTGCACAGTGTAAAAACCTAGATATTTGTAAAAATCTATCCCGGCGTATATCATTCACAACAAATTCATTACGTAAGTCATCAGATGAGTCCCAGTAATCACGTTTACTGGGAACATTATTATAACCCGAGAGGATCAAAATTCCCAGGAAGACTTTCATTTCGGCAGATGTTATATTCAAATTACGAAAATTCTGAAATTCGGCATAATCTGTTGACTGCGAAATTAGGAAGTCAATTAATTTATCATCGAATATTAACTCGAAAATTTCAGTCGGCGACTTCTCACAGATGTCACAATAATTTGCGTCCGGAAATAATGAATTTTTTACACAAAGATCTTCATCTTTCAAAGTAGTCAATGTTCGTTTCACCTTCTTCCTCTTTGAGTTTACCCGTTTGTCTTTCGTCTCGAGTCCATCACTTTCACATTCCCCTCGTTCAGTACTCTCTATATAATATTTCAGCACCCGTTCGAAGTTGACGACCGGACAGATTATCTATGAAGCCACCACCATCCTCCTCCGCTGAATCTTCATCAGATTACATGTAACCTTTCGGAGGTTCTAGGTAGATGCCTAAAATTTCGTCCTTGTCATCTTGCTGATAGAACTTCTTGAAGAGTCATTACTCTAAACACAGACGCGTTGAATCAATAATCTGTAAACATTTCAATTATAATTGCCGTAGTAAATTCATGCATATCTATTAGAGTTCATTGTCTCCGATGCACGCGTATCCCACTCCTCAAGTTCAATATTGAATATAAAGCGAGTGACGGTGATATAGCTCAGCTTTTTAGTAGACGAAAAGAGCGTCTACCTCATGAAGGTACCCGCATATATATGAGATTCCAGTCGAATCGTTGGGCAGAGAAAAAAAACATGAATCACCCTTGTTGCACTGTAGAATTCCACACTCCGGTTTCATGGCTTTCTAACTGATATTGATACATAATAAATTTGCATGACTTATTTTATTACTAGCTACATAGTAAAATAGCACCTGGATATAATTTGTAGGGACCCTTCAGTCGAAAGTACTTACAGTTGTGAAAATGTGCAACAAAATGACTTCACTGCAGACACGCTATACAATGATCGGTATACAATTATTCTCTCGCAACCATAAAGTGAAAAGAATAACATAATAGCTACAATACACCAGCGCCTTATTAAATTGTCCCCAATGAGAAATATCTTACTACCTTTATCGAAAAAAGCGTTCGTAACGCTGCCTTCCTCATGGAACCCTATTGCCACGGTATCCGCCTAGCGTGATCATACGATCACGGGTAACATTTCTTCTAAATAATATTATTATTTATAAAAATTTTATAACAATATTCATCTGAAGGGTATATGGTATTATTCTTAGCACATTTCCTTAAATGTATCAGAATTCGAAGAAAAATATTATTGTACTATGTAGTAAACTGAAGTCATGCATTCACGCGGAGGAGTTAAGGGTAGACCGCCAATTTGAAAAAGCTGCGTATCAAAAACATTCAGTTGAAATGACTTAATATTTCGTCTTTTGGACGGTAAATATATCGAGATATTGTTACCAAAAACGCATAACGAAAATTTGAGAAATACGGAAATGAGGGTTATGTATAGCAAGAAATGTTTGCTGTGATCATATGAACACGCTAGGCGTTAAAGGGTTAATGGTATTTCTGAGGGAGTAGCTCGCAAGAAAAATGGTAAGCCAAAGGGTTAAAAATGCTATTCCAACTATAGTAGAAACTCGAAATTACGAAGTCGACGGGACCGGAAAAATCGGCACTTCGTAATATCAAATTTCGTATCAACGAGTATCTTTCAAAAACATCGCGATGAAGATCTTTGTCGTTTCCTTAAATTAAGATGAACTCTCGCGACGTACTTGCATGATTTACGAAGTTATAATTCATAAAAGTATACTTAAATGTGTGTTCATGCCTACAAGGTGCAAACAGTTTAACGCAACTAATTTGTCGGAGGTTGTTTCTTCCCATTTTCGGGATTTCCACCACATCGTTCCATCTTTTCACGGCGGAAATCCCGAAACTCGGAAGAATTAAACTCCCATCTAAGCCCCGCGGAAATTTACAACGCGGCAACAACTTGCCGTTCTTTTTTTCCAATGAATGATTAGGCAATGAAGCGTCTTTTGCCCAATTTTTTGTGCAGTTTGGAATAAGCCTATGAAGCTTCATAGCGCATTTTTCTATACGATTTCCTAACTGGAGAACTCTTTAACTGAAGCGTGAGCGATGTTTAATCATTAGTAATACTGATTGATGCTTACAATAAGGAAGTGTGCGACTTGCGCGATCATTGGCACCGGATATTGAAATTAGAGGAATAAAATTTCGTTAGAAGATGGTCCTTTCTCCGCGTCAGGCATAATATATGTATCTACCTACGTTAAGCTAAGACAGTGAAAATAAGATTCTCTCGCGGATGCTATGCGATGGATACACGTTATGTATTTTGTATAAATAATGCTAAGCCCATTAATTTCCCGAAATAACAATCGTTTTTCTCCCTTAGATTCAGCTTATTTGTGCGTGGTTATTTCCGAGATGATAGAGCTGAAAGAAGAGCTTATAGAAGAGTCCAGCTGTGTACCTCGTTTCAGAAGTAGGGTGTACACGCCACGCACTTCAACGGTGAAGGTTGATAGTTCCTTTTACACTTCATCGGCTACTAACGATGCTAACATTACAAATCAATAATTTTCGTTTTTCACTCTACTACACGAAAGCTTCAGTTGTGGTTCTATTCAGATTAGGTCTGCCTGCCTGCTCTTCATTCATTATATCTCAGGATTATTTTAAACATTCGCTATTGAATTGAAACGTGGGATATTTTTGCTAATCGTTTTTCCTTTGCTTACGATCAAGCAAGGAGACTTGCGTCCAAGCATTGCAGCTCCAGGTCAGGCCACGCTTCAAGCTGGAAGCTGCCTTCTTTCCCTCCTTTCCCCCTCGCTGTGGGTGGGGGTTACTCCATTCGCCCGCTCACAAAAACAGCTGCGAGGCCCATGGTCTCGAAGTATCTTACGTCTGTTGTGAGGGTGATCCACCTGGGATTCAAGGCCAAGGGCTGCGCGTGAAGACTAAACCTCGAATGAATCATCAGCTTAACGCCGAATAGTCGCATCTTATCTTCCTCCTCCCTTACCTCAATTTGCTGCGTCGGCGGAGAGGGAAGACATGACTCTGGCGAGTGGACCTTTTACCATGAATCAAGATATGCCCGCAAAACAATATTTACGCTGAGTTAGACCCATCGGCGTGCACAGATTCCTTGAGATTGGGGAGGGAACTTCTTAAAGGGCCCAGGGGCTGGTATGGGGGGCTTGCAAAGTCAGCGTGGGGCATCTCATGCTAGCCTAGCGTTGAGGGGGTGGGACGGAGGGGCACTCGAAGGGGCCTGATATCCCGGAGGGCGGGCACGGGGGGCTTGGGTGTGAGGGGGCTGGCTCGTGCCCACTCATAGAGCGGGAAGGGGGGACACGGAGGGTCACTTGAAGGGGAAATATAACCAGTGTGGGAGGGATAGGTTAGCCGCAAGTGAGAGAAAAAGGTGATGGGGGAGAGTATGCCGAGGTTTTGGAGCAAAGGAGGAGAGCTGGGTGAATTTTCCTGGTGGGGACTGCCTAGTGATCTCTTTTAGGATATTTCTTCGATCGCTATGTTGGAGTGAAAGGGGGAGAGGGTACACCATTTTCCGATATAAATATATATATGGGTGCTTGAGCGTTTTTTCCCATTGATTTTGCATGCGCCCAGAACTAGTCTTCCTTTAGAATTAATGTGCGTTAAACTAAATGGCCCTATGAACCATGCGAATTCATACTTTCTCTTATTTTCTTTGCTGTTGGCGGTGGAAGGGAAATGCGTATGAAGAGCCTTGCTCGATGACTACATCAAAACGCTCAATGAGGACGGTAAATTAAACATGAGTCCTTCGATGATAACTATTGCCAACCGGAATAATTATGCCGTCGAGCAAGGTTGAGTGTAATCAGTCTCAAATAGTGAGAAGAAAAAAAGCTTCCTTGGGTTATATTCACGACTGAATCTACCGCTCGAACAACATAGCACCATCTCCGATAGATGTCATAGTTATTGCAAACGCGCAGCAAACGATTTCTATACCAGGAATATTCATCATGGATTTATGTTTGGGAAAACTGGTAACAAAAAATGCCAGGGATCATGAGAGGAAAATGCTGGTTGTAGCAATTAGTCTCTCGCCGGCGAGTATATCCGTACACGACTACTTTACATTTTTTTTACTCGTTGGCAACTCTGTGGACTCGTGGTAACAAAGCAAAACGCATTTTTGTCCGATTGGTTCCATATTTTATGAGCTACGATACCTACGATTCAAAGTCGTCCTTAAGGTCTGGTTTCACTGGGGCGTCCAGCGGCCACGTCCAACTGTCGCATCTGGACGTCGCGGCTAGACGACGCGGCCGGGTGGTTTCATTCAGGCGTCTACATCCTGTTTCCGCGGCTGGGCGATGTGGGAGAATGTGAATTTAGTTAAATTACAAATTTACGTTTTCTTTACTCGTTGGCAACTCTGTGGACTCGTGGTTACAAAGCCGAACGCATTTTATGTCAGATTGGTTTCATATTTTATGAGCTACGATGCCTACGATTCAAAGTCGTCCTTACTATTGTAGCATTGAAAAAGGAGATATCGTTCAGGTAATACATTCAGTGCATAATGTATTCGGCGACGATGATTAATTAAATGTTTAACTCTGACAAGGAGCGCCGGAAAACGTTACTGTGATCCATCATTATTCGTATAAACGAGTAACTTTTTCACGTCGGGACCAAGATCCGAGGTTCGTAATTTTAAAACTTCGTTATTTCGTATTATCGCGTACTGTTACATACACTTAGATACCCTTTTGGTCGGGACCGAAGATTTTGCTTCGTAAAATCAAAATTTCGTAATTTCGAAGTTCGTATTTTCGAGTTTCTACTGTAATACTACACTTTTTGTTTTGAGACTCCTTTTGCTAGTGACAAAATTTGTCTTGCAATTCACTGTTTTGCTTTTAGGAATTACATATTGTCCACCATATTTGTGATGGAAAACTCCTTTACATGATAGTGAAAAAACTTCCAAAACAACTAATGGCTTCATTTAAGGCATTTAAATCAAATTCACTAATTCCAGAGCACTTGGAATGAAGTAAAATTATGCAAAACTACAAAAGATAGATTTTTACTAGGAAAAACATGAGAACCCAAGGCTAGAACCCTATGTGAAAATGAAATTTGGAGAATTCTTGGCTCAACCAAGTAAATAGATGGTACATGAGGTAGTTTAAGGCTCACATAATAGTAAATCTTTTTTATGATTTTTCTGCAAGTCAATATAGACACAGAATATAAGCAATAGAAACGTGTAATTTGAATTTAAGAGATTTTTTAAGAAGATTTTTGCAGTCATAAAAAGCTGCCTTAATGTCCTGGATCATATGGCTTAAAGGTCTTTTTGAAATCTTGGTGTAACATCCATTATTGATGAGGCTATCATTTTTGGTAACAAGTGCCTCTCTCTCAGATTACACTGCAATTACCTTTACTGGATTTTAAGTAGAAGCAATCTTTAGATCTGAGAGATCCAATGATGGGAAATAAGTTGTTATTTTTGGCGTGATATAGATGGTGAGAGATATTTACTTTTACCCAGTGTTCACAGCTTTTCCAAATATGGCTCTTGGTTTCAGCATCCATAGATTTGATTGAAAGCTTGATGTGGGCAATGAGATCATCTAGGGGTAGTTAGTTGGACGGATGCTGAAATTGAGAACCAGATTGAGTAAAGATGGTTCCTCGTCAGAGATGGTGAACTTAGAAAGATTTTTAACTAAAGGGATCTATTTGAGGAGACTGAGGTTTAAGTTTTATTCTCTGTATGGAAGAAAATTTTCTGGAGAGTGCAAATGACTACATAGTTATAAAACTTGTGTTGACTAACTAGGTATCTTCCCATCAAATTCAATCCAATGGCTTAGCTCCATGTTTCCCAGATGCTTAGTCAATTTGAGGTGAAGATTATAGGTTTCCAGTTTAGAGTGGCTCTTTGAAAAGAGATATTTAATTTCAGATTTTCAAATAGTCTTTTTGAATATAGAATCGTACCATAAAAATTGATTCTTAGCAAATCTCACAGAGCATATGAATTTTGGAATGATTCTATGACTTTGGCAGTTTTTAAGAAATTGTATGTCCAATGAGATCTTAAGGCCGCTTTACACGATACAATTTCTTGTACAAACGCTTGTATAAACTGAACGAAATTGTACGTTTGTCTGAATGGAATCAGAACAGGTTCTACTTCCCGTTCAGACAATCCCACAAGCGTTTGTACAATTTTCCGCTTTACACGGTACAATTTCCTCATACAAGAGATTGCACAAGAAATTGTACAAAAAATTGTATTGTGTAAAGTGGCCTTTATACAGTTTAGACTTAAGTTGGTGATAACTGTCACATTCATTTGACTTCTCTGGCCATCATAGAACAAAGAGAAGAACATGTCCATGGCTGTAACAATAATGGAAGAAGAATTTCCCAAAGCTGTATCTAAAGGGGCAGAGGAAAGAGTATACACAAATCGAGGGAGTGTTCACAGCTTTTCCAAATATGGCTCTTGGTTTCAGCATCCATAGATTTCATTGAAAGCTTGATGTGGGCAATGAGATCATCTAGGGTAGTTAGTTGGACGTATGCTGAAATGGAGAACCAGATTGAGTAAAGATGGTTCCTTGTCAGATGGTGAACTTAGAAAGATTTTTAGCTAAAGGGAATTATCTAGGGGTAGTTAGTTGGACAGTTTTCAATTACCAGTCATTCACACTAAATCAAGCATACAAAGAAAAATAAATTAATACAAAGGAGAAACTTATGAATTCTTTCACCAGGGATATTATAACACTTTATAAATCATCACACACACAAAATTAAGGGAATACAAATTAATACAAGCTAAGAGTAACTCACACAAGCACTTACTAGAATTTGTACAAGAAATACAGTCACCTTTGTGAATCCAATTACACACACACACAAGCAGGGTTTACGAGACATCTCCTGGCCCGTCACATACACAGGGAAAGGGAGCAAGGTTGGAAAAAGGGATAAAAAGTGGCTTATTTATAATTGAGAAGAGACAATACTTTGATTCTGCCCTTCTTTTTTCACCAACAACATTAAGAAGCTACTTACTCTGGGCAATGAAGAAGTATGGCTGACATTAGTCTGAAACCCTCACCATCATTTATTTTTGAGGCGATCAACTTCTGGAACACTCCAAGTAGCCCACTCTGAAAACCAAAGAATAAACTGATAAATCTTCACTAAATCTGGTTATCAATAGTAAAGTAAACAATTTTCTACTAAACTAAATGAACAGTACATTGAATCACATCCACCGTTTCTCCAATCAGAGGAGTTAATTAGTTTCTACCATCTCATTCCATCAACCTGAGCAACTTCAGCAGTGATAGGCTATGCATATATATATGTATGACAGGAATGAGTTTCTAAAGGTATATATTTTACTGGTGTCAAGTAATGTAATTTCAGTTACCAATGTTTAGATGCATATAAGCTCAGCTCAGCAACAAATATTAAGAACCCACTCCATGCATCAAATAAAATTCCCAAATATACCAAAATATATAAAAATAATCTATAGATAGAGACAAGTGTGGTAAGCCTTAGGCCTTTATTACATTAAGAAGCCAGGTGGCGCAGCCAGGCTCGACACCGGTGACACTGTTCGTCATCGGGCATTGATTGTTATGGAGCCTATTAGATTAGGGTAGCCAGTGGCATCGCCACAAAGTGGCTGATGACTGGCTGCCATGCCCCGCAACCACGTTGGCAGCCACGGGTGGTGGTGGAGAGTCGTGGCGGGGTATTGTATCATACCGAGCCTATTACACTGGGCAGCCAGGCGGCCTTCAGTTTTAGTTGCTAATTACTGTAAGCTTCAGAACTGGAATCCCAAATTGCAGGTTGTTGTTCAACTGCACAAAGGAAGTCTTTGGTATTCACTTTTGTGTTCAATAACTTCTGGCACTATTTCAGAGGTTCTTCCTGCTTCTTGCTATTCCCTTTTGTCTTGTGTACACTTTCACTTCCACTCCTTTCCACAGTGACAATCTGCAGTTCACTAGACATACTGAAGTACATAATTTTCGTAAATAAAACTGCACAGAAAAGGGTGTGAGAAAAACAGAAAACAGACTGCTTGGCTGGTAGGAACTACCGTACGACAGAACAACAAGTGATTGGCTGTGCCACCAGATGCCCTCCAGTTGTCGCCGACTGAGTCACCGGTGGTTCAGCTGATTACGCCGCCTGGCGGCCTAGTCTAATATGGGCCTTACAGAAAGTGCTCAGCTACTGCTTATGTAGCTGGCTGCAAGTTAAAATTCAGAATTCATTCTGTGTACATTTATCCACAATTAATGTGCATAAATTTCTGGGAACCAAACTTACTAAGTGAACCACAACCAGCACAGGAAAAGGTAATGACTCCCCTATGCTAATGCGAGAATTTCATGGACCATTTGGTAATTGGTAAGCTCCACCATTATTAATCAAAAGAACAGTCAGTCAGACTGTTGTAATAATACAGGTACCTGTGCGTAACTGAATAAGTTGTACATGCTGCCATAGCTGAAAAAAGTATAGGCCCAATAAAATATAAATGTCAAAAATACCTGCCTGTTCCTCTCCAAGGACTTTAATGAAGCAAAAAAAAGTTAACCTTCGTCATATATGGGGTCTCTTAAGAGATCAACAAATATTTTCACAGATGGCAGTACATTCCCTTAAAGACTACAGTGGAAACCAGTTAATGCAAAAATGGATAGCACAAAACAATGGTTACTGAAAAAATAAATAATTGCATGTGGGGAAAACATCCCCATAAAACTCTTGGCATAACTTGCAACAGCATTTAAGGCAGGATTTTCCAATTTACTGAAGGGCAAGTTTTCTCAATACCATCAGAACCGCAATCAGATTTTTCTATCGTCACACCAGATGGGATAGTACCACAACCCCACCAACCTACCCCCCCTCTCCCTTGCAACAAGTGTATGGACACTAGTGCAGCAACGCAGAACTGAATGTGCACCCAAATTCATAACTACATGCCAATATGTATACACCCCCAGCATTCTCCTGGGTCGCAAGGGGAAGGGACTACCGAGAACAGTCTCCACTGCCATAACCAATCCCAGAGCTGGAAGCTTTCTGGATTTGTAGGAATAGGAGAAGGTTAAGGAGAGCTGAGCAGGATAATATAAATGATAATTTATAATGTTACAATTTAAATCATCCGCCTAAATGCTCAAAGAGCATTTAGGCTCTTTGAGCTCTCCATATGAATTATTTAGGGAATAAAATTACTGAGTATGTCCACTTTCTATTAAGAGATTTGAAAACTGTGAGTTTTGTTTAGAAGCCATTAAATCTTTTGCAGCCTTTTTCCCAAAAATCCTCACGACTCCTATGCATAAATTCTTGAGCTGCTAAACACTCAGTTGATTTCGAGGTTCCGAGTGAAAACATTCTAAGGAAAAGTAAAAGTGGTGATGCATGTAAGTTTTCAAGTAAAAGGTGATTTGACAGCCATGTAACCTGAAGAGGCCTGTGAGGTCTTGTAGGTCCTGAGGAGACCTGTAACCTGTAGGTGACAATGATGATGACAAAGGCACAGTTTTGACTTAACAGGATGTAAGTCAATTAGTATAATAGCACATTCAGAAACACATTTCACAAAGAATGAAACATATTATCTGCCACAAATGAAAACAATTTAAATCCTACTACCCATAGTCATTTTGATTTCTTTTCAGAAGGAAACGAACTCCCATTTTAACCAATGACAACTCCAGCATTTCCTACATACCTTAACCTGTTACTGACAAAATTTCTTCAATGTAAATTAATGCTTTTGATGGTAAAATCATGTTTCCTTTGAAATCCATGACTAACATTACCACAAAAAGAGAAATAAGGGCACCCACTGGACCAGAGAGCTTCGGATCTCATTTGTTTTGATTTTACTTACTCATGCATGAAGGTATTAGGACATTGGGGTGCTTAGCAAGTTACTACCTGTACCTAATCTGAGGAGAAATGAAGATTCCATCTTCTGAAGCATAAGTGAAAAAATAGGACCTGAATATTTATGTTCGGTGCACATAATTGATTGCAAAGGCCAAATAAGAGCTCAGGTGATTCATTTACATAAAATTCCAAAGATACTAAGCCAACACACCAAAGAAAGTGCCAAAAATGGTACAGCTCATAAATTGAAAACAAACAGATTTTGGGTTGGGCAAGTTAATTTCCAGACAAAGTTTTCAAATTCTCTGACTTTTCCAGGTTTTTAAATTCTGTAGCACTCATGGTCTATAGAGGGAGGGTTACTGCAAGTAAGTATATAGTCAAAACCTCCCTTAACGGCCACTTCCAAATAGTGGACGCCTCTTAAAAATGGACAGTCTTCAATCCCCAGCAACAGAACATGGAGGTGTGTGGAACTAACACCTACAAATAGTGGACACACTCAATAACAGATGCAATCAACAGAAAGAAACATTTTTTCCTTCAATTGCCTCCATTAGTGGACACACACTATGAGCTATCCTGTACACACCTCTAAACAAAAAAAAATCTGATTTATTGAAGTAAATATGTACGGAATAAGTGAATTATATAGGAATGTTTCCAGAAAAAATGTTTTCTTAGCAATTGCGGAGCAATCTATTATCTGCCATAGTTTATGTTCCAGCCTGCTTCCTTTTGATTCACTGCTTACAACTCTGCTACTTTTCTGGGGGCTACTTATCTCTTTTTTTGGGGACAAGTTTTTGATTCTTGTTTTGAATATGATGGCAATAGTTTCCCTATGGATAAAAAATGCATAATTGTTGTATGCATAAAAATGCATAATTTTACCCACAAACTCGACGAGACACCATTTCATTTTGCTGGTAATCACAAGGAGCAGAAGAAAATTATTTTGGATGATTTTTAATATGGGCAAATAATACACAACAAGCTTTTAAGCATTTAAGCATTGTTAAAACTGAGGATTAAGATGAGAACAATGTGGCAACATCATTCAAGGGTCACAGAGCAAGGGTGTTGCCCATCCTTTGTAGGTCAACAGAATGAGTGAGGGTAATACAGTAATTTTCGAAATCACAGGGTCAAGATAAAATTCTGATACATGGCAGTATCACCAGTATCTACTGCCTATCTGCATTTCATTAACACTTTCCCTACCACTTTTGTCAGAACGACAAACTTGACTGATCCACTTGCATTTTGTTTCTAAGACAGAAGAATAAATTTGCCATGAATTTCATATGCAAATTATATGCATTTTGCATATGAAATTGCTATTGGTTACGATTACGACGATAATACTAACAGAGTGTGTTGTATTGGAATGCATGAGGTACTTAGAATTTAAACTATAAAAAATAATGAGAAACTTAGAAACAAAGAAACCACTGGTCCCAGCAGTAAAATTGATGAGAACATGATGTCAGGGAACGTGTTAAGGAAAAAAGCTACATTTTTTCTGGTGCCATGTTGAAGGAATAGTGAGTACAGATATAACTAGAGAGATAAATGTAACTGCTGAGTTGGATGAATAACCTTTATACATTAGTAACTTTCAATTCTCTACAAGAAAACATGCTCTAGAACTAGAATAAACTAAATTTCATTTGATGTCCTGAAGGCATTTAGACCAACCAGATTGAACTCATTCATTTCGAACATCAATGCCTTTAAATGTGGATTTTAATAAAAGAAATGTAGCAATTCCCAAGAAAAAACAAAGCATATCTTAAATTATTTACTGGACAACACAGGCAACCATCTTAGCCTAAGGATAAGCTCTCCTGTCTACTCTACGAGGGAGTCTACCAGCTTCAGTGCTTGTGAGGAAAATCATACATCGGGCAATGGGAAATAGCATCTAGTGCAGTATACAAGAATATGCATATGCCATGGTGAAAGAGCGGTTCAGCATTTCCGCCATCTCAAAGCATGTGTAGTCTAAATTGGGCCACGCGGTGAACCTTGATAAAGCAAAGTTTATACGCAATGAGAGCGGCTAGTAGTCAAGGCTAATTCGGGAGGCAACAGAAATTACCAAAAACCCCAAAAATTATAACCGGGATGATGATTATGCACCATCTAATAGCTGGAAGAGAATATTCAAGATTAACGGCCATAATTGTTGATTGTTGAATGCATTGACTAGACAACCATCTTGACCAATCAGAGCCAACCTAGGGCTCTTCATTTACAGAAGATGGCCAAAAATAAACATGAGATCTGAACGCATTGTCACTTCAGACCTGAAAATGCCAGCAGGACGGCTGGGAGAAACTAATGTCTCCAAAAGACACCCTAATGTGGAGGAATGCCCGAAAGTCATTACCAATAAGCAAAACTCAACATGGATATTTCTAATGGTAAAAAGTGTCATTCAAAATGATCTATCCCAAGTCTAAGCATTATCACTGGGCCTTAATGATTAAAATATATTCATTTGGTACTTACCAGTCTTGCGGATGTACAAACATGTGATCCACCACGGCTTATGTATGCACACAGGAGACGTGCCAAAGGAACAACATTTCCAGAATTATCCCAAAGGACAGGTGCAACGAGGCATGGAAGAAGAGCCATATATGGATCACTAACAGTCTTTCCATCCTTCCCTTCTGGCCTCAACTCCAAAAGCAACGAAAGCAATTGGAAGACGTAAGGGATGAATTCTGTCAGAGTGAACAATTAAAATGCAATAAAATCAATCTCTAAGGAATCTCCTAAAGAACAATGGCCATATACCTATGTACATAGAAATGAAAAGCAATAATGTATTCCTGAGATTTAATTACTTCTTATACAAGAAAAATTACTATACTACTCAGCCAATTAAAGCTGATGAGTTAGTGCAGTGGAAGCCCCATATTACGAGTATGGCATATAATGAGAAGCTTGGATTGAGAGGGATGGCATAGGGAGCATTTATTACCCTATGATTTGTACGTAAAATAAATTGGCAATGACGAGAGAAATAAATTGCTTTCAAAGGGGTCGTTCGATATTATGAGTGTAATATGTATTGCATTGCGTGTGCACAAGCTTGTGCTCATTGCATCTATCCTTTGTATAAAAATGAAAACAAATTTATCTGCCCAATGATAAAGTGTACAAATGCAACACTCCAGGCATACCCAAATGTGGGCTTGTGAATTTCTCAATAGTCTGTACACTTTTAGTTGTTTTTTTGTTTTTCTCTTGCTTCTGTCACCAGTTCACTTAACTGCCAACTTCACGACTGGGAAACGTAAGTTATGAGATCTGAAAGCAAAACTTTGTTTACTTAATGAATATGAAAGTGAAGAGGTGGAAGGGGATTACTATCAAAAAGATTCTGCAGCTTGTGCTAGAAGTCACTATGGCAGAATATATTACATGTAACTCGATAAAATTCAACTTGGAACTTACAAATATTTGTGCATGTTGCATGCGACAATTATGCGACAATTATGATTTTGGTCGAGTGTCAAGAGGCTATTCTACAAAATGAAAGACAATTTTTCTGGGTTTCAAAGTTTTTGCCAATGATAATCCAGCATACGGCTACATTACTTACTGCTGAGAAGCATTTGGAACTCAAGCAAGTACGGATGTGTGGGGTCCTTAGTGTCAAAAGTCGATGTTTTATATTCCAAACAATTACATATACCATGAAATTTACTGTCATCAACAGTAAACACGACCAACGGTCAATGAAGTGTGCGACAATATCATTTATAATTGCCATCTTCATGGAATCTTCTGGCCATTTGCCCAAAATATCCAAAATATTGGTTAACCTAGTGTTAAAGTGGTAGAAATTGGCTATGGATTGATTATTTAACCATTCTCAGTAATAATGAAAGGTCGATATAGCGAGTGATTTTTTTGGTTCCTGAGAGCTCTCATTATATGGAACTTCTCCTGAAGTATAAATTATTTCACACAAAAACTGTCGAGCAGGTAAAAAAATACAACCAAAAAACTCCATAAAAATAATTCTACAGTAAAACCCCTCTTTTACACTTTTGAGGGGAACTAGAGAAAAAAGTGTAAATCGCGGGAAAGTGTAATTTGAGGGTATGCAATTTTATATGAAAGTTATGCCTGAAAGAGTCTTGCTTCTTGATTTTACCTGCCTAATTCTTGCTTTCATTGAATGACAAGTTTAAAATTGAAATATAGTTCCAACAAAACCTCTTTAATAATGCCAAAATCTCTTATTTGAAATGCATGGGGACATGGGGAGATATATTAACTAGATTACATATGGTTGGGCCAAGATTAGGAAGAGTGTGAAAAAATTGTACAGTTGTAAATTGGAGAGAATATCAGGAATTAGTTTACAGGTGTATGAGGGAAGATGCAGAACAGCAAGCAGTTCAGAAAGGATGGAGGGGGGGGGATGGTGTAGTAGACACTAGAGTAGTCAAGACACTGTTCATTACTGTTAAGTGAGGAGAGCTGCTGATAGAACTTACAAGAGATTCAGCATAGGGGTAAGGAAAATGTGAAAAGGACTGCATGGCATTAATGATAGACAAGGGAACTTGGGAATAGAAGAGGAGAATGACATAGATAAGGATGAACTGAGGCCAGGAGTCTTGATCCAACCATGCTAGTAAGTTAGGGTAAATATTATGAGAAAAGAAGGTGTGGAGACTATAGTGATATTCTATCAAAGCTACTTAAGAATCTAGCTAAGGAAGAATGAGATGATTTTACGGGTGTGTGTTCGTAGGATATATGAGGATGAAATTTGGCTGGAGGATTTTTAAAAATCTGTATTAATGCCTCCAAAAAAGAAAGACAAGACCACAAATGCTGAAAAGCATACACTTCTTAAATAAATGAAAAATTTTCATCACCAATGCGATAGCATCAGCCATCCCGCGAGTTATGCAACCTGAACAACAATCGCGAGAAAAACGACGTACGTGTACTGTAATCCCTCGCGGCATTACAATTGCACAGATGAGCGAGGTCACGATAAATGGAGGTATATCTGGGCAAATTTTATTTCTCTTTCATAGTGGTAACTTACTGCATGAGTTTTTACTTTGTCTTTCACGGAGCGTTGAGTCCAACCACTAGTTATGCAACCAGGACGACAACCACGGCAAAATCGTCTCGTAAAACGTAAATGGCGAACCATTCAAGAATTTGCTAGCGTGAATAAAGGGAAGACGTTACATTGCGGGTATATGGACATTATTAGGACATGAAGAAAAAGTCGTTAATGGCGGGAAAACGTAAATTGCGGGGACGTAAAAGCGAGGTTTTACTGTAGTAGGTACTATCACTGGGAAACTTTACATGTCAGAAATTGGCATTTTATAATAATGCTTCCTTATTTAACAACAGATATTCAACTTTTCCATACAGAAAATGACCTCATAAATTTATATTTACAAACATTAGGACAGAAATTCACAAGTTCACACACTGCTTTACCCTGTCAAACAATCCTTTTGGAATAAGAATTTAATTTAATAAGTTAACAGAAGAGTTGAAGAAAACTGATAGTAAGCATATACGAGTAACAATCTAAGTGGTATGTAGTATCAAACACAGTTTATTATGCTTGGACAGCACAAAATTTTAACCTAGAGCTACTCTTAAGAATTACCTTGAACATCTTGCTGAAGAATATCTTGAAAAATTGGGAAAAGTATAGACTCAAATGTGGTGACTGCATCTGGAGATGCTCTGCAAGCTATGCTGCTCACCAAGAAAAAAAAATTAAGCCATGTAAAATGCATGCATCACCATTTATTTATTTCATGAAATTAAGATAAAACCCTCTCATCATGGTGGAATTCTTTTAGCCAAATAAGGATTACTTTCATCACAATCACCTCACATCCTCACGATATGATTACCATTTTCCCAAAATTTTGTCAATGAACTACAATGAATTTTCTAGGCAACAAATATATTAATTTGTATTGATATTTGCTAAACTAAATGAAAATTTACTGCTGGAAACTGAATCTTGTTCAACAGGAAACTTGATAATATTTGCACTGTCATTTTTAATTCTTTAAAATGGATAGGACATTGAAATCTAGCAATATAAGCACATGTCAAAACAAAGGATCTCATGATAGAAAAATTCACATCAATTACTGATGAATTATCTCGTAGGATCACATCAAAATCATAGGGTTTCCATCATTATTCCATCTAATATAAAATCTAATCTATAAAAGAGCATATCTGGGCTATAATTTCAAATTTAATACAATAAGTTTACATGCTACCATTGATTTACCAAGATTTTCCAAAAATTAATATATTCTAGCTTTATAAAAATTACTGACCTTATTGTAAGAGCAAGAGTCTCAAACAAATAATGATTAAAATTGGGTCTTGAAGGATTTTTAGCAGCAGCAGTAAGTTTACTTGTCAGCTTTGGAAGTGCATCTTCCATGATTGGTAAGGATATCTCTTGCAGAACTGCAAATGTTCTCATTATTGCTGAAAAAATAAAAATATCAAATTATTTCACTGAAAGGTAAAAAATTGACATATCCTTTATGACAGCAAAAATAATTTAATGGAAAACCTTTAAGACAAAGATAAAATGAAAGTTGGTTGCAGTCCATCAATGGGTACATAAAATAAATTGCATATCTTATTTCAGTCAAGTCTTCAACAAAGATACTAAATAGGTAGGTACCAATACATTTCAAACCTTTAAAAAATAACTATAAAATTACACGCATACCCTCTGTAACTTTAGTTGAATGGATGCATATAGCTGGTTATAGAGCAAATGGGATAAATTCAAACATACCTCTATGAACGTGAACCAGTTTTACAAAGTACGAAAAATTATTACTACATATTAAAAGAAAAAAATAGGGAAATAGAAACAAACCTTTCATGGCAAATTCATTTTCCTCGGAGCCTGGAAAGAAAAAAACTGCAAGCAAATTACTGAAAAGCTCCCTCGACATGGGCAAGAGTACTTCTCCTTTGACCCTGCGAAGAGATTTACAAGAATGGAGATTATTAGGTTTCACAGTTAAGTATTATCATCTCTAAGCATCAAGTAACTTAATCAAAGGCAGAGGATTCATCTCTTATGCTATTCAATTTTCCTTGATCAAATAGTTTTACTCATCAAAGGTACTTACAGTGGGACAATAGCATTACTTCCAGCTTGAGGAGTTTCTCTTAATGTCAGGATGCCATCAATAGCACAAGCTGCATATGAATGCACGACCCGATGAGGAGAGGTCAACAGGTGCACCAGTCTAGGTAGAGCTCTTCCTACCACTGCCTGAGGTTGTAACTGGTTTCGGAATGTAATTATGTACTTAATGGCATCAGCTCGAATAACAGGAAGGCTTGTAACTGAAAATATGAAATATCTAATGACAGAACATTAATCTACACTAATTAAAATACTTTCTTAAGGCTGTGAATACTATAAAACAGAGATTCTCAACCTTTTTACGTTGACAGCACCCTTCAAACCGAGGTTATTACCTATATTGGGGCACCCTTTTTCATTTTTTTAATATATCCCATTGGGCTCCCCTATCCATTTCCAAGGATAATCAGCCCTTTGCAGTAATTAGTCCTTAGGTTTGAAGAAGTAACCAATAATCAAAAGAGTAACCAATTCTAAAGTTGGTCCAGTTAAATATTTTTAGTTTTCTGCAATATTATTGTGGCAACCTTAAGTACTGTGGCACAGCGGTTGGGAACCACTGCTATAATATATAGAGCCAATCCATTAGAAGGTGAAGAATTCAACAGGTTTTTCCTCCTTTCCAGTTACAGAATTCAAATCTATTGACAAATTGCTTGTACAGAAAACCTTCGACAAAGGGAATTTAGCCAATTACTTGAAGACAATTATTACTTCAACTCAACTCAAAATGTTATGAAATCGACAAGGTGACAGCTATCAAGGATTAGAAAAGGTTAATGGTATCTGCAAAAAAGTTTCAGACAATCACTTTACATCTACTATCATTCAGCACTTTTCCAAAAATAAAATTAACGATTAGATATGCGTAGATAAAGAAAATTTAATAAATAAACTGTTATACAGAGAGGTAGAATGTCTAGTCTGAGAAAACCTCACCTCAAATCCATATATTTTTAGATGAAAAAATATCAATACACTTTCAGCAAAGAAATGCAAGTAGTTAAATAGAAATGTTTCTGAGTCTGAAATACATGTGCAATAGGCTATACTTAATTTCATCTTACTCTAATAAAAGTAAAATTTTGTAAACTATTCAACCATCTGCAGCCTTACTCTTTGCTTTCAGTTTTCTGCAAAATGACCTTACAAGAATTATGGAATGAAGACCATATGGAAGTTCCTCAAGTTTTTGACTTTCATACTCATGAACTGACATGTTAAACTTCTCAACTTGGTAATTAAGAGAAAATAATTTACCTTACTAGTACTAAGTTACTATATCATATCCCAAACATAATGGATAATGGATAAAAATAATCGGTTTTCATTCTTACCATCTGTTTTTTCTAATTCTGGATAAATATTCTGGGCAGCAAAATCTTCTATGTTTACTAACTGAGATATTTGAGTTGTCCCATGTTTCTGCGTGGAACCTTTCACAACCAGAGATGTAACAATGTAAAGGGCAGCATCTTTGCATTTCCAATTTGTTTCAGGGTTTTCCGCATATCTCGCCAACATAGCCTGCATAATGAAGCAATAAATGTTTCTCAGCAGCAAAATTCTGCAGCATCTCAATCAGCATAACACACTAAAATCCATAACTACATTCATATATGAGCCACTGTAAGACATGCGGCATGGAGTGCATGCTGAAGGCAAGAAAAAAGTTCCCAGATTCTTGTCGTAAATTACAGTACGAAACATTTGACTCACCAGCATCATTGAAATCATTAGAATATTGTACGGCACAAACACACAAAAATACCACCAGAAGTAAACATGAAAATTTGCCATATTGAAATGGTAGTATTTTGAAAAAGGAAAACCTAGACAATAGTAAAATTCCTCTTGAACTATTACATGCTTATATTTAACAAACACTTCATGTGAAACATACATAGCCAGAATAGAAGTGCTTTAGAAAATACAGTAGAAGCCCGGTATAGTGAGTACGGCTTATTGCGAGAATCGCGTTATAGCGAGTGATTGTCTTTGTACCGCCAAAAGGCCTATGTTTTACATGTAAAATAAAGCGGATATAGCGAGGCCAAAAAGTTCCTTCCACGGTATACGCTCGGTATTACGACAGATATCTCTCGAGGGCGATGCACCGCCTAGCAAAAATAAACTATTGGGTTTTGTATTATCTGCTAATTAAACTAAAAATACAAGATGTGTGCCATATCTACAACACCTAAAGCCAGTTATGTCCAAACATTAACGATTTACGGCCTTCAGTACGCTCTGGGCGCTCCCATTTTACGTCCTTCTTTTGTTAGGCCCAGTCATCAGTGGTAGGGGAGTGGGCGAACGACGAGCAAGATGAGAGTAGGAGAGGGAGTTAGGTCTAGGCATGGGCAATATTGATAATTCAATATCGGGATACGATAATTTTAGCATATCATAAGGTGGCGATAACGATAACTCAGCGTGACGATAAACATCGTCTTATCGTGCCCCGATATGTTATCGGGGAACGATAAGATATCGGGGCACGATAAGATGTCGGGGCACGATAAGATGTCGGGGCACGATAAGATGTCGGGGCACGATAAGATGTCGGGGCACGATAAGATGTCGGGGTGCGATAAGATGTCGGGGCACGATAAGATATCGGGGTGCGATAAGATATAATAATAATAAATAAGATATCGGGGCACGATAAGATATCGGGGCACGATAAGATGTCGGGGCACGATAAGATGTCGGGGCACGATAAGATGTCGGGGCACGATAAGATGTCGGGGCACGATAAGATGTCGGGGCACGATAAGATGTCGGGGCTCGATAAGATATCGGGGCGCGATACGATATCGGGGTGCGATAAATATCGCTATAAATAGGTATCACGATAACATCACGATAAATATTGCGATAAAATATCACGATATCGCGCCCTGATAAAATATCACTATATATTATCACGACAAATATCGCGATAAAAGATCGTGATATTGCGCTCGTTCAAACATAGCTTGTTCGCGCCCGATGAATTATTGTGAAGAGCTGGAAGAAAAACATCGAAACTAGGGGAATTAATATTTTATATAATGGAAAATGTCCCGTTTCTTTCATGAACTATGTTGATATTCTACCAGAATGTGCCTGAAATGACTTTTTTGCTGTTTACATTCGTCAAATACCACGGAAACAAAAGAAAAACTGTAAATACGAACGACTATGAGAATTAGGTGGGTTTTTTCTTTCAACACCATCGGATATAACGAGCGCTCGATTTAGCGAGTGATTTCCGAGGGGTTATGAGCACTCGTTATACCGGGATTCCACTAGACAGTAAAAGGATATCCATGGCTTCAATATACACAAGAAGAATTTAAAAAAAGTAGCTAAACTAATGCACATCATTCATTATTGATAATATAAATATTCAATCCCAATGTTTCGACTTTCATAAAAAAAATAAATATTGTATGTTTGTCGCTCATCTTATTTCTTACCTGCACATAATTTCCAAACACTGACATCATTTGACTTTCAAAATGGGAAGAAAGGGCTTTAACAAGATTACATGCAGAACGTCGTCTTGTTCCAACATCAGATCCTTCTAAATCTCTTCTTAGATATTCCTCCGGATTGTCACCAAAAAGGTCTTCATCTGATGCTGAAAGTTGCAAATGTTTGGAAACAAATAATGAGATATAGATGGACATTAACATACAGAAAACCTCAAGTCAAAAATGGTAAAAGAAGCATACATAAAATCAAAATCTGTGTCACTTACTTCCAAATTCCACATTTGGAATTATTACTTTTTCACAAATACTGGACAGAACATTTGGATCTTCAAAGAGTTTGCTATAATGAGCACGTTCAGCCACAGAAACCAGGAACTGCAGGGCATTACTAACGAGCTGTGAAGAGAGTACACAAGTTAGTAACAATTATTTTTTTAGCTAATGTTCAGCTCCTCCAAATGCTCAGTTAATAATTTAAAATGATTGTTTTCATACATTGAAGCTAGGGATGGTCGAATCGGATCCAAGATCTGTGGATCTTTTTTTTCATTCGTTCATTTTTCTCTGATCCGGATCCAAATACACAAGAATAAAGTAAGATCTGTATTGTAGATTTTAAATTTTCGTGGCTTAGCAATCGAAGCAGCCTGAGAGTGGAACGTAGGTGCGGTAGATATTGTCAAGGAGAGGTTGTGTAACTCTGGTCATGAAATTGGATGAAAATTTTTCCGTGCAACTGGAAGCAAAATAACAAAACATGACTTTTTTCCACATTCACGTGGGTAACCTATACTCTCTGAGATCAGGCGGACATCGAGAGCTAGTGTACTGCACGAAGTTCGATCCCTAATGCAATTTTATTTTTTTCTTTTAGTCATTGCATTGAAAAATTTTTGAACTTCAATTTTCAACCATTACATCTGAAAACTCAATTTTTTATACATTTATTGTTTTAATTATTAAAGGATGTATCACTCAAAAATTAGGGTTGGTCAGATCCAAAGATCTACAGATCTTTCATTTCATTAGCTACGGAAATCAGATACGAAGACAGTATAAATTTGGATCTGGATCGGATATTTTTAAATTTCGTGGCTTAGTGATCATAGCGCTGTGCGAATGGAATGTAGGTACTGACAAGGAGAATATTTGAAACTCGGGTCAAGAAATGGGTTGAAATCTTTTTTTCTGTGCCACCAGATCAAAATAAAGAAATACAAGTCTTGACTTTTTTCTCCATAGGCTGATGAACCGTAAAAAAAATTAAGTGGAATGTCACAAGGGTCGTATACATTCACCAGACTCGTATGAACCTATGATAGTGTAGTTGTTAAAAATGAGAGCTAGTGTACTGCCGCTCACGAGATTGATCCTTAACATTGCGTGAGTTGCTTAGTCATTTGTTTTAGAGTTCAATATTCAATGAAACGAGATTTTCCGTTAGGTATCATGCACTATTATTTTTATCATTTTTTTTTTGTATTAATAACACTGGTTATCAACCAGAAAATATGGTAAATAAATCAAGAAGATTCACTATCTCATTTGGCATTACAATTTTCTATACATTCAAAGAGTATATAAATCATCACAGCCAAATTGTCACACCAAAATATATGAAAAATGATTCCTGCATGGGAAAGAGGATTTCATGAAAGTCTAAAATTCAAGGGTGGTATAACAAAGTTCCAGTATACATAATGCCCAGTTCTCAAGGCTCAAATGAAATTCATGTCTTTCTCCAGGCTTTCAAGGTTCAAAATATGCATATTTGAAAATGACAAGTACTAACTAGTACTCATTTGTACTAACCACATCATACTTAGGTTGAGGTCCAGTAGTAACCAGGAGATTCCAAACATCTGTTACCATTTGAGGAAGGAATGGTTGAAATTCTTCGTCATATTTCTGAGCATACAAGGATACATTGTCACAAACTTGAGACTTAAGCATCTCAAGAGGTCCAACCTCTTCATCTTCCTAGAAATAAAATAGAAACCCATAAGTAATCAAAACATTTATCCTATTCATCTGCAAGCTAAGTTAAGTACATGCACATTTTCTGCTTTTTCTCAGTGGGAGGGATAAGCAGGGTTTATAGGAGTTTTCATTTTCATTTTCCCTGACTTTTCCAGGATTTCCAGACCATTATTAGTGATTTTCCCTGACTTTTGAGCGCCTGAAAACTCAAAGATTTCGGTCATTTATGGAGATAAAAGTGGTAGTGAGGAAGCAAAGAAAACTTATGAAAAATTGTAGGTTTATTTTCATATTAATCATATGAACTTCCAGTAATAAGAGTTCAACAACTTTAAGTCAACAAAATAAAAATTATCATTCCTTACATTGATATGCCTTCAGAAAGGGTTTCAATTGCAGAAAAAGATATGCAAAGAAGGCTTACCTGGCCATTCCTTCAAACCTGATGTCACGTTAAAGTAGCTCTTTGAATCTATCTTGATTTTTTATTCCTCACATCCTTCTACAAATTTAGCTAAGTGACTTCAAATTTGACTGAGAATAACTTTTTTGTCGCCAGAGGGACAAAGCAAAGCATTCCTGGCAAAATTGCTAGAGAATGAAAATGAGAATATGAATGCGCACACCTTTCGCCAATCTTTTCACCAAATCATGCAGGCAATAGCCAGAAAGAACCAGAATAGGGCTGCCTCCACAGCGAAGCCAGCCTGAGGCCAGTCGTTCCCTCCTTCACCCTCCTCCTCCGCTCCTATGAGCAGTTTTTGATCTCTTGGCATTTTCAGGTGATAAATTTAAACATTTTGCGACTTTTCCCTGACCACACATTAAATTCCCTGACTTTTCCAGGATTTCCATGGCCATTTTCATTTTCCCTGACTTTTCCAGGTTCCCGTAAACCCCGATAAGTACAGGAAAATGCCTAAAGGGAGGCGACATGGGTGAGGTATTGCGGGTGGCCCATCTACTCTTGGAGCTACAATATTTGGGTGGTAAGTCTCCATAATGTTTTCAATTACCTCCATACGGAACTCAAGATGGCTTTTTTGTCCACCAGTCTTTCTGTAGAGCACAAAAGAGTTCCATAATGATAGTCCCAGTCGGTGAAAAAAAATTTTTATAATACATATTTCTTCCCACGCTTTCTTGGAATGAGGTATTTGGCCAAATGTTGATCAACACAGTTGCAGCATACATTGTGTCATTGTAATCAACCACCACCTTTGGCTTCAGTTTCATCCTTTCCCTTTTCACGACACTTTACATGGAACAGTTATGCACTGCACACAGCAGTGTCACTTCCTTCCTATCCTTCCACTGAAGAACCATCACTTTGCCTTCTGAAAAGGCAACCACTTCACCGATCTTCAATTTTGTTTCTTTGAAGGCCAAAGGTATTCCTCTCCTTCCTTTTAGCATTCCATATGTATCCACTGAAACGTAAGGTCAGCAATTTGGCCAACTCAGGGGAAGTATAAATTACCAATAGTCAAGCAATAACCCTTTTTGAGCAATAACTTCATCAGGGTCATCACCACTTGTGAGGACATAGGCAAATAGGAAAAGTCTGTATTTTATACAGTTCCTTTTCCTGTATTAATTACGGTGGACCACGTGTACCCACTTCTTGATTCAGACAACATGAACATTTTTATTCCAAATCGAGATCTTTTCATGGGCATGAATTGCCTCCATCCTAGTCCATAGAGCTTGTAGAGCAGCAGACTCTCATCAATGGTGATGTCCCTCTCTGGAGTGCAGAGCGCCTTGAATTTCTCTTCTATCCTCTGGTGTACTGGCCATATCTTATTTACCTTTGCATTAGGGTGATTTTCAACATCAAAATCATTATTATCATCAATCAAAACAAAATCATTTGTGAAGTGCAAATATTGTCTGATTTTCACAAATCTCCTGTAAGACATTGTGCTGCTGAAAAAGGGGGAGGAGAGCATTGGTCATGTCGAATAATAAAACTCAAGTGTCTGGCTTCTGCACAATGTTTTGCAGCATAATAAAAGCCAAAAACATGCAAATTTCTGATGCTGCCACAGGTCGCCACAGATTTTATTTGGCACTACTCGGAACCGGTCTCTCACACACAGTCATGGGTGTAGCGATTTGTTTTGCTAGTAATAAAATCCATGAGTTCATCATTGAAAACAAGCTCAAAATATTTCAATGCCCTACAATCAGGGATAAGAACGAAGTTCATCGATAAAACATCTTCAAAAGGGAATCTAGATGGTGTCGATGGAGGGTTTGATGAAGACATTTCACTCCATTCCAATGCCTGAGAAGGTTTCGATGGGTATCCGGAGTCGGAGTTTGTTCCTCTGGAAGAAGATGACTCGGAGCCATAGTCTTCTATATTCATGTCGTCCGAAGTGCTAAGAAAATCTGACTCCTCACCAACATCCATTGCTGGATGCCAAATGTCACGTAGCAAGATCAAAGTGATGCTGCGGTATTTACTTCTGCCACTAAATGTGCAATCATACCAATGTAAACTGGCGAAAAAAGTAGGATGCATGCACTCTGAAGTTCAATGAAAGACTGTCACCGTCATCCTTCCGAAAGGACAAAATATGGTGGAAAGATGGAAAACAAGAGATTTTGCACCTAAGTGCAAAGTTTGCCCATAGCTCATCATAAACTTCTCTTACCCCATCGCTTGCAGCACATGTGAGCATCTCCACAGTAGCATGGTTTTCAAACTAACAGTAGATGTGATGCAAACACTTTCCTGGGAAAGGAATAGGAGTTTGGCAAAGCTTTCAGAGTGATACTGTTCTAGCAACAGACTTAGGGTAGGACATTCCAAAAGCCCTCACCCATTCTTACTGAGCATCCTCCCCCATGATTGCCCCTGCCAGCATGACCAGCATGCACCTGAACATTCCCATATGTTTCCCTCATTTTTGGCTCCACTTGCACTAATTGCAATAGTTGGTAAGGTTGGTGAAGGGGGAAAGAAATGCTTTTGAGCAAATAAGCCTTTAGGGAGGATGGTTGAGAATCTTGGGAGCAAACAATGTCATCAAGACCTAGAGAATGGTCGGCCTCGGTACCCACGTGCTCTTGAACAGGTGTGAGCGTCAATCATGACTTCAGAGCATTTGTCGAAAAATACTTCACGCATTTAGGTTAGGCCATTACTTTCTAGCACATTGGTGGTTGGTGATTGATTATTAAGCACCACTGGGCTTGTCTACGGTAGAGATAACTTTTGACGTGAAGTTATTTTTCAGCTTATCACATATTACACCCCTACTGCCATTCATCAAAACCAGTTAAATAAATTTAAGAGCCGAAGACTGTATAAAAATATTTTTGCATGGAGATGTATCAGTAATTGAAAGTAAACAACCATAAATTGTACAATAACTTCTAAAAAGATATAGCCATAATTTTCTATCGTATATCAAGATAAATTCACTAATTGCTATTATTTGAATAAGGCAAAATATGATGATACAGTAAAGGGCTATTTCCATAAAAATATGAGAAAATTCAAAAAGGAATTGTAGCTGAAAGCAAAAAACCTATGACAGAAATAAATAAGAGTATACCAATTGAAAATAAAATTTTCTGCAAAAAAAATATGAACTTCCTGTAATCAACAGAACATGTGTTGCGACAACAACGGATCCAACCGCAATCCAATTAGGCCAGAACCAATCATACCTATTGCCACTGCAATTCCTAAACTGCTACTTATATTTTATTAAAAAGCACCGTTTCCTTTAGAAATAAAATTAGGCGGCCGATAGCATTGGGTCCATTCTGGGTGACGAGCCCAATGCTATCAGCCGCCTAATTTTATTTCTAAAGGAAACGGTGCTTTTTAATAAAATATAAGTAGTAGTTTAGGAAATTTAAATAATTCTAACTTCAACAAAATAATAGATAAGCAATATATCTAGTTGCCAGACAATCTGCCTCATCCGAATATAAAAAAAGCATATACATATATAATTTTGAAGAGTAGAGGTGCAAAATGACCAAGCCGTCTACGCACCCTACAAACTAATACTACCTACCTACCTAACTCGGCATTCATGGGTCAATTACAAATGGTAATAGGACTCCTTACTGGGCAATACCAAGTGATGAGGCACCCACACCTCCTGGGAATCATATTCACCCAGAATCAGGCGGCGCAGAGAAGAGGATGAAAACACAACCCACATACTATACGAGTGCCCTGTTGTGAGGACTCGGAATAGGAACATGGGCACACCACTTTAAGAACCCAGGAAGGAAAGGGAGATCTCCACAGGTGACCTGTTGGCCTTCAGCAAGGTGATTGGTCTTTAAGGGCGATTTCTCCAGAAGGGTATTTGGCACAATGGACCAACATGTCTAAGTGCCTTGGGGCCTCCTTTGAGGAACTCCACCACAATGATAATACATGTATCAATATAGTGAGTGATTTTTCGGCTTCCAAGAGCTCTTATTATATAGGGAGCTTCTAATGTAAAATTATCCAAAACTCATTCATCCCTAAAATAAACCTAATCTCATCAAACTCGAAAAAAAATACCAAAAGTATTAGACCTATTGACATTTTTAACTCTTAATTTTCAAAACCATCTATAAGATGAACCCCATAATTTAGGCATGTGTTAATGAGTACATCCTATGCTCCAGCAAACACAGTAGTTTTTAGAGCAAGTTTTCAACGATGTTGGATTTACTAAGCTACATATCTCTAATAGCATAAACAAAATAAGAAAAAGTCATAGGATATGTACATGATAACTCACCTCAGTCTTCAGCTCTTTAATGTCAGTGTTCAAGAGCGTGTGGAAATTGCTCATCCACGTAGACATGTTATCCTCAAAAAATTCAGGCAGATCCTAAAATAAATTTTGCTTGAATTAATATCTGAAAAAAAAAACTATTCATTTTCAACATGGAATTCTGCAAGGTTACTTTGTCAGGGATAGCATACTCAAGACTATAACTTGCAGCAGGGAAGCTGTTTTTATGCAAATTCCTGTGCATTTTAATAAGCTGCAAGCCATGGTACTGTAATTCAGAGATGCCTGGTGTATTTTCATCCTGCCTAATAGTGAACATGTATTTTCACCAATATTGAGAGCCAAAGTTGGTCTCTTGAATAACCATTTTGCAAGGCAATACACTGTATTAAAACAATCTGATACTTTCCTGGTGAATGCTAATAGTTGAAATCTCTCTGGAAATCCTCGGGATTAAACTTTCAATTAAACCCAATGATTCAATGGATGAATCCTACATCATCATCAGCAATATCCCACGAAATACATAAAGCTCCTCTGCATATAAAAACTCCAACAATAAAGTGCCTCCTCGTAGTTGGAGTGTGGAATTTGAATTTTGCTCAAGTTGGAATGAAGAGACAATTCTTGAGCTACAAATTAATTGGATTCCAAAAGGAGCTGAGATTGTGCCCACAATAATGGTTAAAATTGTTAGTGTGATGGCTGATCTCAATGGAATTCTTCACTAAATGATTTGGAAGAGACTGTTTGAGTGATTGAGTCAAGACATCAGAGCACTGGAGACAAGTTAAGCTCTGGCAACCTGGCGGCGCTCCCCAGTTTTATACCCGGCCAGCCAAGATGGAGGCAGGGGTTCTGGAGAGTACTGCCCGAGAGGGCCAGTCGGCGAGGTTGGCCTTGGAGGGGACGCGGTTCCAGGTCGCAGATAGACCTTGTGACTTTATTAAACATTGTATATACATTTTTTTAATTACAGGATATTGAAAAAGTATACCACGTCTTTTTCTCATTGCGAACATGACAGCTTGGTTGTCCACACGTAGGTCTATAAGTTCATTTTTATTTACCGGCAGATTATTCAAAGCATACCGCCATGCTAGCAGGGTTGCCAGTGCTTCCATAAAGTTTATCTCATAGCGCCAGTTGGCACGGTAGGCCTTCGCTATATTATATGCCAGAATCACAAAGGCTAAACTCCAAGGAGTAGTGTCAGAATATATAATCAAGTTCATGTCCAGCGTACCAAGGTAATATTTCTGTTCTAGGTCTATGCGATTAACAATAAATTGCAGCCAACATATGTGGTGAGAAAATACATCCTTTATGATAAATCTAGGTAAGTTTAATACAAAGAAAATCCATGACACGTATCCATTGATGCGTTGTTAAGTCCTTATGTTTACACCTGGTAACATATTCAATGTATCGCTTAAACTTCATTACAGAATCCTCGAGCAGAGAGATTGTTTGGTCATTGGTGTAGATAAATACTAGATACACCAGGTGGCTGAATAATGCTTTTGTCATAATTAATTATAATACCCAAGTCTTGCTCGAGAAAGGTTAATACACAATGGAGCATAGCAAAATTAAACTGACCGTGGAAAAGCCAATCATCTAAATATGATATCATTTTTTAAAAACTAAAACATGCTACAACAGTAAAACCTCTCTACAACGAACCCCCATACAGCGAAATTTTAAGGAAACCTCCCTATTTCGAAGTCATTGGCCCGGTCCCGGACCCTTCCAATGGACGATGCACGCAAAAAAACCTCCCGTAACGAACCTCTCTAATTACGAAAACTCCCTACAACGAAGTCTGATAATGGGCCCAAGACATGAAAAGTGCCCCTCTAGAACGAATTATTGAGAACAAACGCAGTATTTTGCATTTGCAGGTAATTTTTTCCATCGATATTTACGTAATAAGCACGAAGTAGAACCGCAGCGGAGTGAACCGCGTCTTAACCGTTCTGCTCCGAGCTTCGAAGGGGTTCAAATCCGAGACCTACAGAGCGGAGGGCATGAAGGAAACTTGACGCTCTGGCTCGGTGAAGGCCATAGTCAACTCTGATGGTTCCCACCATAAGAAACATGTAAGGGAAGCCAAAGCTCCGCTCCGCGTGGCTCCGTCTATTGCTCCGCTCCGACCTTTGTGCCGCTACAAGCAAGGAGCGCTTGGAAATTTTGCGCTCCTCTCTGAACCGCCTAGGCGGTTTACAAGTCAAACTGACAGAAAATCCGCGGAGCAGCTCTTTTTAAATTAAATTTCGATAATATCCCATTGAGCATCCCTTATCAGGGTGTCCACTGACCTGGAAAATCGGGAATTATTCGTGAATTTTCAATGCAGGGAAATGTTCGTGGATTATTCATGATTTTCTGGTCTGAGTCTGAAATTTTAAAAATTCTTAATTCAAGACAAAAAATCCTAATTTTAGAAATAGGATCAACAACGATGTCTTTAAGATACATATATATTATTTGATAACTGTAAAAAATGTAATGGATTTGCCGTTGGTATGAATGAATTAATAAACGACGAAAAAGTAGTTAGGCTCAATGAATCTTCAGCGCTGTATGCATCGGAGACGTCAACTGATCGAATGTTGTCGAACAGATGCCTTCAGCGTCACGTCACGTGCCCTTTGTTCTCACTCATTGCGCATATAGAAGGCAACTAGGCGAATATCTTCTAACTAGACTAGGAATCACTGAAGACATCAAGTCATTGAAGTGGATCATCCTGCAAACCATTCAGCGTCTGTGTGTTGCTTGGGATGGAGTAGAGAGAAGCGCGATCTCGAATTGCTTCAGGAGGGCAGGCTTTCCCAGAGAGATGGACGCCCAAGACGACCCACAGTCGGATGAGAGGGAGGAATGGGGTGAAGTCGCTCAATTATTAAACATTGAAGGGGTATCTTTCGAAGAGTATGCGAGTATTGATAATGATTTCGCTGTATTTGCCGACAGTGAGGATCCCGAAATTTTGGCGGAGATGCAGGATGTGAGCGATGAAGAGAGAGGAGCCCAGCAATAGCGTAGTGCGCCCCGGTTGGAATAAAGTGGTGGACGCTATAGATGTTTTGGAGCGAGTTTTTTTAATGTCAGAAGATGGAGTAGAGAATTTGAAGATTCTGCGGCAGGTTGAGCGAGCAGCCAGCAAAGAAATGAGGAAAGGGATGAGACAGACGACTTTAGAAAACTATTTTAAATAGAATAATTTTGAATCAATATAACTTAAAAACAGCTACCGCTTCGTATTTATAAATAAAAAAATTGCTTTAAACCTATGTAATTTTTCGAAATTAGTATTTAACTTCCTGAAATATATTTACTCATTTTCAAGCAATATGGAATGTTTCGGCCGAGGTAAGTCGCACGAGAGCTGACTGTATGTACGGCGAGGATGGTAGATGGTCCTGTATTTATGTTTCTGAGGAGGTAAGTGAAGGAGTGATAAATCGAAAACCAGATTAGTTATTACAGGAACTATTGTACTTCTTCTGTCTGTGTGCCTAACCAGTTGGGCTATTTGAAGAGCGGCAGACCACTGGGCCACGATATATCGGAAACACATGAGCTTCCGGTTAGGGGTAAGGGGAGTCATTGAGGAGTGGAAAGGGCGAGGGAGGTCTTCCCGAAGGAACGTGGGAAGGGGATGGGAGATAACAGCAGCATTGCAGAGAAAGAGGCGAGTAAGGGCGTAGTTATTCTTTCTTACGGAGGAGGAAGGTTATTGAATAATAGGCATTTTGGTGTGGAATGTTTGGGAGGGGTTAGTTGGCAATGCACTCCTTCGTCTTACTCATTTCAGTGCGTCCCAGTCGAAACGGGAGCGTCCGGCGGAGTGTTCTGGAAGTGTTGCGGGAGTATACTGGGAGCGTTCAGCAGTATGTGGACGTCCCCGGGACGCTCCCGGGACACTCCCCGAGCACTCCGCGGCAGTCGACACCGGATGCTCCCTCGCCACTCCCGGGTTGAAACGCTTTCTGATCGCTCCCGGGACACTCCCCAGACACTGTCGTTGGAGCGAACCGAACGCTCCCTCGCCACTCCCGGGTTGAAACGCTCTCTGATTGCTCCCAGGACACTCCCCAGACACTGTCGTTGGAGCGAACCGAACGCTCCCTCGCCACTCCCGGGTTGAAACGCTCTCTGATTGCTCCCGGGACACTCCCCAGACACTGTCGTTGGAGCAAACCGAACACTCCCTCGCTACTCCCGGGTTGAAACGCTCTTTGATCGCTCCCGGGACACTCCCCGAACACTGTCTTTGGAGCGAACCAAACGCTCTCCGACACCTCCCCGGTTCCTAGGATCCCGTGGCTCGTCCGACGATTGCCACGTTGTTGAGGAAACTTTCATTTATCTCTCCTGGAGTATAAAGAATATCAAATATGTATATTCATAACGGTCATGCTTATTTTTAACCACAAAATGGTTATTGAGGAATTGATTTCAGAGCGCAAAATACCCCAGTGTCAATATTTTAGTAAATTAATTATCACTAACGACTTAATGCCAGTCAGCAGCTGTATATATAGGGCCTCCTAACCTCCAGTTCCTAACGGAAAAGCGAGAAACAGTCGTTAACGAAAGACTGAGATTGACAGGTCAATTAATGCTGGCGGATAGGTATCTTAGGGCTAGGTTGTAGCTTTGAATTGTACGTGTGTGAACGAGAAATATGGCTTGAGTAAACATAAATCAACGTGATCATTTTATTTTGCAATTTTGGTGCTAGGTGCACCCATGCAAGTTGAGTTAATTTTTTGTGATATTAGCCTTATTTGTGATAGCTGATTTGTTACGCTACATGGGCACGGCTCCGCTGTACAATTGCCTGCTCTAGTCAATCATTTCGTGAACGGCTCGTAAATGCCTCTCGGCGCTCTCTGGAGCGCGTCGATGTTCCCAGGCAGCTGGCCGACCGCTCCACCGCGGACCAGCGTCGACGCTCCCCTATCACTTCCGAAACGCTCCCGAAAACGCTCCCAGTGGGCCATAATCTGCTCCCCGGACACTACCGCGACACCTCCTGAATACTCCCGCAGCACTCGACCGCTACTTCCAGAACACTCCCTCGGACGCTCCCGCAACACTTCCTCGACGCTCGCGTTTCCACTGGGGTGCGCTAGGTTAGATTTCTTGCTGCGTCCAACTCAAAACGTCTCCATTCCAAATTGTTAGCATGCAATATTACCGGTGCAACTAGAGTTTTCAGAACAGCGATTTTCGCTCGTCTACTTGGTTTAGAAAGAGGTCCTTCTAATGTCATAAAAGACGCGAAAAGAGTGGCTCAGGTTCTTTTACGTGTTTTTATTCTCTTAATTGCTAACATAAGACATATTTAACTCATTGGATTCTGCTTTAGCGACTAATTATTCCAGTTTAATAGTTTTAGCCTGCAAATGGCACACATTTTAAAATGAGAGACGTTCTGCAAAGGACTGAAAAAGGGCAAACCTGGTTTTAAATTTCTTCACGTATGAAGAGGTAATTACCGGATGAATGGCGACACTAGGCGTGGATTCATAATTTACCTAGCGTACTCGAGGATGGTACTGCGTTTTGGCACGGACGAACGGGTGTGCCAACAGAATACCGCTCGTATCCAGCTTCTATGAAGGCATCATCAATGCATTATCATTTGAGATTGCCATTGTGACCTCAGGGCATTGCCGCCTGCCACGTTTTTACTCGTGGTAACTAACTCACGCCACCTAACTTCCATCGTTGTTTAGCGATATCTAATATATACCAGTCACGAACATAGATATTTACCAGTATTTCAATGGGATTTCATTTTCAATTCCAACAATGCATTTTATTTCGTAAGTCTAAATGGCAATATGTGCTCTTTCAAGCAAAATTGCTTTATAAAACTGCCAATTGATATTGACTTAAATTATTGCACTCCAAGAATAATATTGACTAGATACTGAGAAAAATTATGGAGCACTTTAAAATACGTAATCCACAGGCATTAATTTTGGCATTCCTTTAATATAAGAACATAACTAAAGTAAGCAATGAGGCGTAGAGCAGAATGGACGAGAAAAACAATAATTTCAATTAGAAATACGCAGATTGAAAATCACGAGGTGATAGCCACGGTATTTGATGGTAAATAAAAACAGTTGTTTATCATCACTATAGGCAAGGTGAGTAAAGCAAGATTAAGAAATTTACTCGACTTGCATCGTAAACCTCACGGGACACTTGGGTGCCCCTGCGATGACGCAACCCGCATATCGCCTCCGTACAACGAAACCCCCTACAGCGAAGTCATGATTATTTCGGTCCCAACAAATTCGTTGTACGGAGGTTTTACTGTATATATGAAAACTATTTCATGCTTGACACAAAAGGCCTAAGCTGCATAATGTAAGGGGCCATTGAGTGGCCCATGGGCAACCTTAAGAAAGAGAAATATCTGTTAGCAAAATACAATCCATACCATTTAACACAGCAGCAACATCAATCATAAAGTGGGGAGAAAGATATACAGGGTGCAGCAGAATGACCTCCCCGATTTGAGAACATTGTCGCCAGGGGCCGGGTGGGGGTACTGCGATGGCGCATGGGTAGAAAGACAGCTCTGCTCATGCCATATGCAGTTTACAGCATGGCGTGGTCGGGAATACACTGTACTTTCATTGTAGAGGAATTTATTCAAAATGGTAGATCGCTGATTTCGACACAGCATGCCTTTCGTATTTGCTTCTTGCTCACTCGACAAGATCCCGTTCCTGATAAAAAAAAACAATCTGCAATTGGGTGTCAAACTTTAGACAGACAGATAGTGTATTAAAACGGACATCTACTGGCCGTCCTCAGATTGCAACAAGGCCGGAAATGTGGTTGCTGTGAGATCTTCGATTGAGCAATCTCCACAGCATTCTGCACGGAAGCATGCGGCTGCCCTACAGCTATCGGACTGAAGTGCTGGAGAATTCTGCCCCAAAAACTCAAAATGCACCCGTACAAAATTGTAGTCACACAAGAACTGAACAAACAAGATTGTGAAACCCATACTGCTTTGCGTCGAAAACTTCAAAACCTTTCTCGCAGAAACTTTTTTCTCTTTACGGACAAAGTACATTTCCACTTTTCAGAAATGGTCAACAAGCAAAATTTCCAATATTGCGCAAAAATAACCCTCAGGAACTTCACCAATGATTGCTCCACAATCCTAAGGTACAGTGTGGTGTGCCGTTTTTGAGTTAGGTGTGTTTGGGGTCTGTACTTTTTTGAAGAGAATGGTGCTACTGTAACAGTAACGTCCACTCGATATTGTGCACTGCTCGAGAACTTTCTCTGGCCTAGATTGGGTGATCTTTTTGAAGAACATGGAAAGAGAAATGTGTGGTTCCAACATGATGGTGCGACATCCCACACCTCTCGTCAATCCATTTGATTTCCAAGAGAAATGTTTCCTGGGCGCCTAATCTCCTTGCATGGTGACATAGGGTGGCCCCCTCATTCTCCAGATATTCCCCAGTGTGATTTCTTTCTCTGGGGATACATGAAATCCAAGGTATACCAACATCGTTCTAAAACTCTGGAAGCCCTTAGGGTGGCAATTGCACAAGAAGTTGCTGCTATTCCACCCGAAATGACCCACATAGTCATGGAAAACTACTGGGAGAGACTTAGACAGTGTATTACCAGTAATGGTAAACAATTAAATGAAGTCATTTTTAAAAGTAATTAATCCAAAACTGTATTGTATGCACTACTTAGAATATATACATTATTCTTTTATCGGGCCATTCCATGAAAATTGGTAACTTTTGGAAAAAAATATTTTTTAAAAATTTAATTTATTATGTCATGATTGTCTTCTTATAACACTATATTAAGAGTATTTACTAAGAATTTCAGTTAAATATGTTTTAATGTGTAGGTAACCTTGGGTCAAAGTTGTCTCTTCATCAGCTGTTCAAAATTTACTGTTTTCATGGGTTGTGTTGCCATACCAAAGCTTAAGTAAATAATAGTTGTATTTGTCTTTGTTATTGTAATATCAAAATATAGTACCAAATAAGAGTTTCTATCACCAAGTTATATTTAGTTTGCATTTATATAATGATAAAACATAGTGTTTAAAAATACATTGTTTCATTGTCCCGTACGTAACATAAAATAGATAGATTTCTTTTTTCAGCAAGTTTCTTGACAGACAGCTACTTTAAATATGATTTTCTGTCCAGATTTTGTGTAAAACTAAATGCTTATAATGTTGTAAAAAACTAATTAAATGTAAACATACCCTAATGTTCAATTTTTTTGTGTCCCGTACGTAACGTTACGTACGGGACATTACACAAAATAATGTGCAATACACATAAAAACGAATTGAATATGTCATTTCATTACTAAATGGTGATAATATTTAACTCTAAAAGAGAAAATGAAGCCATATGTATATTTAGGCCAGAAAAGTCTAGGTCTATGGCAATTAAAACTAAAAATTGTGCTCAGGGCACTCATGAATTTTTGGGCGAGGTTGGGGGGTGTGGCATGATGCATTGGTTGGTAGAAGGGCCAGGAATTAGGTTTATGTCATAAGATTACAAAGTAGCAGATGAGTAGGTGCTGTGGTTGAAAGGATACATTGTAGTAAACAGAAGAACAAGTGAAATTTGAGGTTCAAAGGGGGAGGGGAGAGAAGGTTACAAAAAGTACAGTGAATGAAATGGTAAGACATGACTGTTTAACTCATTTGCATTATTTGATTTTGTCACCTCAATAATAATTAGATGAAAAGCAAGAGAAAGAAAATTACAAACTTGTGACAGATTTTTATTTTCGCCCCGATATCGTCTATACATGTCCAGGCATGAAAGATGTTATCACTATTTGGAAAGATGGTAAAAAAATAAAGCTGCAAAAACATTTTATTACCATGTTTCTAAAAGAAGCCTATTATGTATTTAAAGAACTCCACAAGGACATTAAAATTGGGTTCTCAAAGTTTTGCTGCTTAAGGTCTAAAAATGTCAAACTCCTTCTGAACAGTGCAAGTGCAAAATTCATGAAAATTTTATTTTAAAACTAAAATCTTTAAAGATCCAATACAATAATGACTTTTGGAGCAGTGTTTTATGTGATAGTTCTATTAAATCTTCTTGCTGGAAGAATAATTGTGAAAAATGTACAGGAGGTAAACTTATACCTTTTCCTAATAAGCCGGAAATCAAAATATTGTGGAAAGAATGGGTGAAGAATGATGAAGGGAGAGTCAAACTGAATGTAGAAGAAGACAGTGCTGGTGATGTTTATGAAAAATTAATTCAGCTTTCCTAAGATGTTAAGACATGTTAACACCAAGCGGATTCAAAGCGAGGAATTTGCGTTAGACAAGGCAACTGCTTCAACGCGTACATTACAAATTGATTTTGCCATGTCATTCAGTTGCGAGTACCAAAATGAAATTCAGAGTGCACTTTGGTCTCGCACTTGCATCATGTTATTTACTGCTGCATTTTTTTATGATGGTCACTGCAAAACATTTATTATCTGTTCTGACTGCAAGAATAAGGACAAAGACACTGTCTTTGTATTTTTAAACTTGTTATATAATGACATTTTCAGGAAAGACAATGGTAAGCAGTATGAGGAAGTGATTTGGAGCGATCGTTGTCCTCTGAATTTAAAAACAAGTTTATGGTAAGAACCCTTCAAGTTTTGTCAGAGAAATTTAATAGAGACTTCAAATGGAAGTATTTCGCAGCATCACATGGCAAAGGTATTGTGGATGGTGTTGGTGGAAATGTCAAGAGGCTAGTGAGGATGAAAATGATGGCACAGGGAAAAGGCTGCTCTATTCATCTGCCAAGGACTTTGCAGCAGTCGCTTCAAAAGTTTGTTCAAAGACCCAGGTATATTATGCTGGAGAAGATTTTAGAAATGATACCATCACCAAAGTAAAGCCTTGGGACAAAGTTCAAGCAGTACCAGGTATCCTTAGCTTTCACGTGATATCTTACGCAAATAAAAGTTTTTCAGGACAGAAACACGCTAAAGATATCAACTTGAATCTAGACCCATTTGTTGAAGTGAAGGCAGAATTTAGAGAAGGTCAGTGGGTTATAGTGCAATATAATGGTGATTTATTTCCAGGAGAAATCACAGAAATTGCCTCAGAGAAGCAATTGAAAGTTACAGTCATGGTACCCACAGGTCCTCCAGGGCAATATAAATGGCCAATTCCACCTGATTGTATTGCATACAATAAAGAGATAGAGGTGATTAAAGTTATTTCTCCTCCTACAGTGGTCAACAACAGAGGACTATATACATTTAACCTTGAAGATGTTAAAATATGAACTCTTGATATCTTTCTAGTTGTCTTTTATATTAACACCATGGTAACAATATTTTAGTAGTTGTATAATATTTTGATAACTTAATTGTATTATAATTAAGCTAAGCTAAGACAAGTTAAATGATCAAGAGAATAATGCTTGTAAACATACTCTCTTCTTCTATTGTAATTTGCTTAATAACTTTTTTGATAAATGTGTTTTTTTACCATGTTAACAGTAAATTTCCATTACTTTTAACCTGATGTCCCGTATGATGTGTACGATGTCCCGTACGTAACACCCTTGTCCTGTACGTAACAAAAGATAAATAAATTGTAACTTAGTTAAATGTTTTGTTGATAATGTTAAACATATGTACTTAAAGCATCCTTTTTAAGGTATATGAAAAAAAATAGCACAGCATTACGAAAATTCTAATTGAGCCGAAATACCATTTTTCATAACATGAGCCAAACAAGTGGTTGAGCCAGCTTGTCCCGTACATAACAGGCACTTTTTTTTCTTGCAACAGTTATAACAAAGGGTTAAGGCCAAAACTATAGCTTGAAAAATAGTTTAGGCCTACACCTAACAATTATTAATTGTTTCAATAAAAAACAAAATATTAGGGGCAGAAAATAATATTTAAAAGTTGTAAAAATTAGTACAAATGTCCCGTACTGTAACGTGTCAATTTTAGCCATGTCATGCTTGGGATTTGGGGAGCCGCCATGTTGGGTTTTGTCTAGAATATTTATACAGAGTCATAGGGAAATATGGCGTCGGCCTCGACAATGGCTAATTTAGCAATGAGCATGGTGATTCGGGGCATTCGGGAGATGCAATCCCAATAATAGAAATTGTATCGGTGGCTATTGTTGAACTCGCGGCATGTTACGCAGGGAAACTAATTTATGGCCGAGCGTTAACAATGAGGGAGTTTGACTATATAAAGAGGGACGGAGAGCGAGACGAGGCTTCTAGTCTAACAATACTCCAGAGCGGAGAAGAACCCTCGTTGGGTGTGAGATCAAAAAAAACATGGAGGTCTAGGAAGTGTCACGAGGGAAGCGGAGTCCACGTCGTAGAATCATCCGGCGGGATTGGACCTAATCGGAGACAGGCGACGAAACACCAGCCAAGACGGAGAAGCCAGGGTACACGAAGGAGGCGGGGATCGCATATTGGAGGAAATCAGCCAGGAACTCCATATAAAACTAGAGGGATAAAGCGGTCCACTCCCCACTACTTTTGTAGGTACATAATTTTAAGAGGGTACTTGTTGTTTTGTATGTGAAGAGTGAAAAGTGAAGTGGCTCGTGATCATTGGTGAAGTGATTTATGGCCTGTATATTTGAGCCTGAAGAAAGTGAAGGTGAAAGTGATCTTGTTAACGAATAGGAGGGTAATTTATTATATTGTTTATATTTATTTGTGTTGTGAGTCAGTATTTATGTGATCAACAACAGATAGGCAAGTGGCATAACAAATAAAGTGTTCAAAAAGTAAATAATATATTACATTAATGAAAAATTAAATTGAATAAATTACATTAATGACTCCCAACGTTTAGGCGTGTGAGTTTAGTTGTAATATGAGGAGAGAAAGCAAATTAAATTGAATAAATTACAGTACGTAACGGTGGAATGATCCTATCCTGCTTGGTTTGGTTTTTATTTGCATCCCAAATCGGGAAGGTTATCCTGCTGCACCATGTATTATTACGCCATTTACATAGGATGTAGGTAAAATGCCAAGAAAAAGTTCTTACATTTATAACAATTAACCTCAAAACATTAACTTTGTAGTGAAAAATGCGATAATAATTATTTAATTGAGATCAAATATTTTTACCCTTGAAGTTTATGTCAAGCATTGAAATCGACCTTGCATTAAACTTTATCAAGGGGATAACTATACTTTTGCACATTAAAATTGTTTTCAATTACTTTTGTATACAAATTCAACCACCTATTAATTGTATAGAGAATTCTATATCTGCTCATGAATTCTACTGCCATCAAGGCTATTAAATACTCTATTGCTTACCTGAAAATTGAGGGAATAGAAAACCTTACAGATGATAGTGAGTGAACTATAAATGACTTTTAATGCATCCACATTGTTTGCATGAACTGTAGCCAAATTCATTGTTGCCTGAAAGAGAAGTTGTACACAATCAAATAATTATTTAAATAATATTAAAGGTCATTGAGTTCATTTGCAACATTAAAAGTAAGGTAAAAAAAACCAACCACAAAAAGATCAGTGAGGGGTTTTGCAAATGTATCCAACACCAATTTGATTTCAGTCCAGAGCTGCTGAGATTTGAATTCATGCCTATAACGCTTAAACAATGAATGGGCTGTTCTAAGAACTCCATTGATGACATGAAAATCACCTGAGAAGAAGAAAAGATTCTCATAATTCATATTGCTAGACTCAACTCACTCATACATCGGGCTATAAACAACACCAATATTACAATGCCCTTGGTCAAAATTGATAATATATATATCCAGCCACCTTTCATTTATTTCTCTTTGAAAGTAAGAGAAATTACTGGACCTGATGCCAAGTCATGTGTTCCAATGGACAAGATATGTTATCATAAATGGTTTTATCTAAGTGGCTGCGTACTTCAAATGGTATGGTAGACTGACTTACCGGCACTAAATTTTTCCACCATTTGTGGAAGCAAACCAGGCCACTTATCAGGAAAATCATGTCGTCCAATGAGGGAAACAGCATCACTTAGTTGCCTTTGAACTGACTCAGGAGACCTAAGCATGAGGTCAACGATGAGAGCTTTGATTGCCTCTCTATCCGAGGAATGTATGCGATCCTCACCTTCTTCTTTATTCTACAAATTAATTCACATGCAATAACGTTAGTTATTATTATGCATCTATGGTAAAATAAACAAGAAATTAGATAATTCAAGCATTAAAAACTAGTTTAAGTCATACCACATTTTTCCACCACCTTTAACAAACCAAGAATCACAATAGCTAAGTTTAAGACACAGAAGTACATTTTCAGTATTCCTATACATATCAGTGATGGAACAATCATCTCTATGTACCAGAAAGATCTTTTGAAACTGAACATATTACGAATTGAAATGTATCACCGCTCCGTCCCAACAGCTCCAACTCAAATGATAAGAAGTATCATACCTTACGTATAATTTACTACTTTCATTTAAACTATATCTTCAACATGCATAGAAACTCCTGAGTCGACTGAAGTAAGTCAGACTCTTATTGAATGAAATGACATTAGCCAGCAAAGTCGACGTACAATTTCCCAATTCCTCTTGACGAAGTTCTTGAAAGCTACAGCCCCTGAAAGACGAATGTTCAACGGCAAATCTTCTTTTCCCACCAAATGCAGAAGCAACAACGGAAAGTTCTGGGTAACTTCAATGGACTCGAGAAATTTTTCCGCTGCAAAATAAAATTGACATCCAATCAGGGCGAAGTCGCTCCGCACGAAAATACGCGACATACTACGTTATTAAAAACTAACCTGGTTTTCTCACGTTAATTTCTGGAGACAGAGTCTGCTGAAGGTACCCCGCTAAAGTTTGTAAGTTGCCATCGTTGAGTTCCATGCTTCCTCCGGCTTCTTAGCTGTAAAAACAAAGGGAACCACACGTAAGGTAAAATAGTTTTCTAGCACCAATCTTATCGAACTAATAAATTATGAAGAATGGGATACCTTAATTTCACGAGGAATCTAAATTATTAACTACAACTTCCTCAATTTTTCGAATCAAAATTTCCACCACAGGAGAATTTAACGTTTGAATATATTAGCGCCACCTGACGATAGATTTTAACATCGTCCTCGATACTGCTCTAATCGGTTGTCTTTTCTTTCTTACGTGAGATTTTTCTTGAGCTGGAGGTAAGAAACGACTCCGAGTCATGTTACTTTTGATTTAGGAAAACATCTTTTTTGGTGTATTTTAGACAATAATTTAACATAACATGAAACGTTCCAGTCACATAGTAATTCGTGTTCGTTCGTTACCATTTACTAGATGGCAAATGAAGGACATTATACCATAGCATGATGGCAGTTCTTAAACAATTCTGTCTGCCGTGTAGTACTGCGTTAATCCTTAATCGTTTATTATTGTAAGTTAGAAGTATGTTTTTTTGTTTCTTCAAAAAAATTGTCATCGTATGCATTCTGTTATCCTAGGTAACCGCTACAATCAGGATGGCTAACCGTCTACTTAGCGTATGTGCTAGAAACTTTCAGAAGATTCAAAAAGCCGGTATTCATGACCGGGCCAAGATTGGAAATAGAGAAATAGTAGGTTTCGGTTACAATGGCCAGGCTAATTACGCCGACCGAGTAGATTTCCCCCTTCCAGCCATCCGGTTCAAGGAGAACACTCCCGATATACAGGTATGCTTCAGTTAGCGTGATTGTTTGTAAAGTTATTTGCTCCAATTACATTCATTTTCACAAATTTTAGGCCCTGAGAGAGAAGGAGAAGGGAGACTGGAAGAAATTGACGATCGAAGAGAAAAAAGCTTTGTACAGGTAGTTCGGTGCTTCGCACCACATATATTGGCCGCGTGATTATGTTATCCCAATTAAATATCAACTATTTGACGTTTCCTTTCAACGTACATTTTCAGGGCGTCGTTTTGCCAAACTTTTGCTGAAATGAAAGCTCCTACCGGGGAATGGAAATCTTCTGTTGGTCTAGCCCTATTTATGATTTCTCTTGGTCTATGGGGCTACATGGGATTGAAGTTATTTGGTGAGTGATAATGCATTAGTAATTTATCAATGCTTATGATATTTGTTGATTTCTTTAAGAGCTTTTCTTATTATTGCAGTGTATAAGCCCCTGCCTGGAACATTTACACAAGATTACAAAGAAGCTACACTTAAGAGAATGGTAGACTTAAATGTTAATCCATTTTTTGGTATTGCCTCTAAATGGGATTATGAGAATAACAAGTGGAAGGAATAAATTTTCTTTCCGAGTGCATGGATAATAGATGATGGTCACCTGAAGCACGGGTTTCCAGTAGACTGTACAGTCACCTGCAGCATAAATATCCAAATGTAATGTAGCTAACCTCTAATTTCGAAATATAGAGGCAGTTGAGTGATTTGTGCCGTTGGTTTTATTATTGTAAGAGGAAGGGAAATTGCATTAAGTGATTTCGTGTCTTGTTTGAAGTTGCCAAAATGTATTATTGTTGTTCAGTGTTCTATTTGTTTAAATTGCGTGCTCAAAGGTGCATTTCCGTGAAAAATGTTTTTTTTTGCATTCTTTTTTTGTGTAAATCGAAGGGTCCTTGTTCTGTCAGATTACCGAATTGGCATTGCACTCGGGATGTAGTTATGTATGCAAGTGAATCAATAAATTTGTTACGAAGACCTTAAATAAACTTTTGAATTCAAATACAACTTATTATGAAGGCACCCTTCTACATATACACGTACTATTCCAGAGAGGTGTGTTCTGTGATGTGAGTATGGAACAAGTCCCGACTAAAGTTAATGTGGCTGGCTCTACCTTCTTATCCCATATATCCAATCTTGGAATAGTATAGGTAACAGTTACTTAGATTTTTACTCTTTTTCTGAGTCTTCAGCTTGGGAGTTTGTTTTAAATTATACTGAAAAGTTGCCCTTCATTGAGATTGCTACATGAAAATATTTGGGAATCAATGTACAGATATAGATCATGATGATACAACATAGTATAATGTATGAAACATGTTTGTGAGGTGTCTTGTGATTGAAAGATGTTTGAAACAATGTTGCTGGCAGTGTCACACTCCGAGGGTCGACCCTGATCATGCCTTGCTATGTGCATTATTGGGTTTATCTTCATTAATACTGAGGAAGCAAGAATAATACTTGAAATGTGAATTCTCACTATGCTATCATATGGACACCTTGGCGAATATGTCTAGTTGGGTAATGTGCAGTGGCGTAGCCAGGATGTTTTCCGAGGGGGGGGGGGGGGGGGCAAAAATAAGTTAACATTCCATAGCACAAGTTTGTTTTTGCCCATTCATAAAAAAATATTAAGAAATCTTAATATAATTTGTAATTCTTACATTTCTCCCTTTCGTTGAATGTCAACGGCACCTTCAGTTATTTGACCTGTGATTTTTCATTTTACTAATGGGTGGGGGGGTAAGCGACCCACCATGGCTACGCCCATGGTTATGTGCCATTCAATTTTCCTAGTTTTTAGGGAATTTGTTCATAAATGTTATTAATGTTGTACAATTGAATCACCACTGATAGAATCCCTAGACTAAAGGGGTTTGGTATGTTGGTTAAAATGCTGCAGGATTTCACAATGGTAGTGACTGATCTTTCAGTAGAGTACTGATCCCTACTTGAATACTTTGTGGATAGCATACTGAGGCAATTCCTACATCTTTAGGATGGGACATCACAATTTTTACCCTTGGGGGCCTTTCTTTAGAGCAGGCTTTAGATGAATACAGCATATTTTGCTCTACCCTCCTCCATGTACATTTTTACCACTACCCTCTTATTCTTTACAGTAAAAATGATCTTGGTTGCCTCCCCTGATACTCGTAAGCCCTGGTATCGTGTAGAAATTATTGAGATCCCCTCCTGTAAAAATATAGATGAGTGATATCACTCTCCTCCAGAACTTAAAGGAAAGTTCTTGATACCACAAGGAAAGAGCATGTGTCCCTAGTAGCATATGACATTGGGCCAACATTACCACATCAGACCCATATTGGCCCAATGTGGTATGTTACTTGGGTATTGTGGAGTGTCAAATGACCTGGGGTTACTATGAAATGAATTCCTGAGCAGCAAGTACATACAAAGCATACTAACATTAGTAGATATTACCCAAATAATGTTTTAATATGACAGCAAGAGATAAAAATGACTATGCATGCTACAGAGTGTGAGATTTTTGTCATGCCAAAAAAATAGGATGAATGAAATAATTGCCCTTCAAGCTCCAACCCATCCAATTTTGGATGTAGTCTTGTCAGCTTTGAACCTGGTAAGGCTTTCCAGGTCCAATTTTTCAAGGAGAAAGTCACTCATCCTCCTTGCGGGTAAACTGAAGGACTTGCTCCATGAAAAGTCTTCTAACCTGGTGCAAAACCTGAAAAAACCACACCTCTTCAATCCATCAGGGAAGCCATTCACCATCCCATTTTGCCCAACATTCTTAATTTTTTTATAGAAATCTTGTCTAGCTTATTTGTCTTCATATTCTCCTTAAACTACTCCCATTTTAACTCAATATTCTTCTTCTCTTCCAAAGTCACAATTGATATGTTAAAATTATATCAAATATCTGCCTAAGTGTAAGGGTTTATCAGATATTCATTTTACTTCTGGTAAATAAACTATTTCATACCTACGTTCTACATACTTCCCTTATACAAAAATAAGCATTTTCTTGACCCACTTTATTTCAATACTGCAGTGGACTTCTACATTATTTATGTATGGGTATTTTTCACTTGCCAGAAACTAAATACATTTAATATTTATATTGCTTAAAAACAAAAATAGTATTCACGTCATGTAGACATTCACTGGTGAAATTTGCAAATACCTGTTCTGTAGGTCATATTCAATTAGGCCATATGCCAAATAGTATTCCAAAAGGCACAAGCCAAACGAGTCTTCTCTCTGGAGTATACACCCCCATAATCAATGCTACAAGTAGTTGTGGCCTTTACTTAATAAAATTATTCTTATGGCTTATTGCCTCTTCTACATGCATGGATCAGTGGGGTGGAGATGATATGGCTGATCCCATTGTGTTGAGGTACTGTTATGCAGCTTCCACACACAGCTCATCCACCTTGCTGATGAGATTCTAACACATAGAAGAGGTGCATTCAAAATTTCTACCACCAATTATGGGTTTATTATTGAACAGAAATCTCTTAATAACAGCTTCAGAGTGCATTCCCAGTCAATCAAGGCATACTGTGAAAATCATATACCATTTAAAGGATAGTTGAAGAAAAGCTCTTGGGTTTCCAACTGGATTGAAAGTCTATTGGTGTCAATGGCTCAAGGTCTGACTCAGTCTCCATCACCAAGGTTGCTGATTATTAATTCTACGTGCCAGGAAAGCAAATCTTTTTTCAGAGATATTATTCACTTGTCATATGCATATATGATTTTATAGTGCACGGCTATCAATGGGTACTGATGCTTTCTGGTTCTACAAATCCATCTGCTAGGTAATAGCAACCTACCTCTCGAATAAATTTCCTTAATTTTCCCATGGTAACAATGCATTCAGTTCAATTCAACCTATGTAATATTTAAATGGAAATAATTCTCTCAAATGCCACGCTGCTCAAATGATGTAAATATGATAACAAGATATAAAGAAAGATCTTTCAAACCAACTACGAAATGTATTTTCAATGCTTCTCTTGGAAGATTTTCTAAACCAAAGGTAGGTAATCCAAAAGAGCAGGGATTCCAAACCTCATTGGAGTGGCAGATAAAATTCTTAAAGACTCACAGGAAAATGAGAAGTAATCATTAGATATTGTAAGCACTGTAGCACTATCCCTCACCCTCGTAGTAGGTATATATGGGTAAGTGGTCAACATCCCATGAATTTGGTATTTTAATACGATTTACGGCCAAAAATGGAGGAAGGATGGCACACAAATGACTTCAGTACAAATTCAACAAAATGTTTTTCACTTATTATTGGTATAAAAATTAGTTTAATTAACAGAAGCGTGTGAATTTAAGGTAATAAATAACAATTTACATTATGTCAATGAAGCAACAGCATTGCAGTAATACAATTATGAAGCAGTGAATCCAAAGTTTTCGTGTCTTCATTCTGTTGGATTCTGGATTACTATTAAGATAAACTCCTTATCTGAAAAAGAAAAGATTTTCTTCCATAAATTTTTACAAGCAATGCAATTTCAGTGTAGTATGCTCGATTTTACCATCACCTTTCACAATAATTATATGTATATTACAGCACATATAAGAATTTTTAATTTTAATAAGTGTGCTTATCTTACTCTCCCAAGTGGTTACCAGAAAATTGGCATGATATAAATAATGAATACAGTTCAAATGGCCGGTCCTACATCATAATATTATAGGTATTTTTAATTTATGCAAAATTTATTTATGAGATGCACTTCCCACAAGAAGAGAATGTTTCCCTTTTGTATACTGATATTACGTGTTGAGTATTTCTCATTACTTTTTATGTAAACTTCTAGGAGCATCCTGATTATTGAAATAAATTAATTCTAATAATTAGGTATTAAACATAAAATGCCAACTCAGAAAGTTTTGTACCTAAAGGAAAAATTGCATTAACCCTTTCGCTGCGGCTCTCTCTCCAGAAACCTACTCATCACATGTGGTGGAAAATTGAAAGCGCTACAGGGAGAACAAAAAGGTGTACAGCAGTAAAAGGGTTAAAGGACAATGTCCCATGAAATGTCGTAGCTCTTCCAGGGATAATAGAGGAAATCAAATGTACATTGCATAGCTGCACCCTCTGCCACAATTTAAATAACCAGTCTTTTAACTTCAGTATTACATGTATGTTTGAATTAGCCAGCCTTAAGGCCACCTAGTTCAGACCATGGTTTGAATGTTGCCTCCCTACATAGAACTTCGCTTCAATTAAACGCTCTGTAACAGAAGAACATTGCCCCCATGTATCATAAGTTTACTCAATCTGAATAACCTTAAAACTCCCATGAATCAATGCCTAAATAGTGGTCCCAATCTGTATAACAATTGTGTCATTTATTTATATGCAATAAAAGATTAAAAAAATAAAATAAATTCCAATAGCCACCAAGGTTTCAATGGATCCATTAATTAATGTTTATAGATTTATGAAGTTTATATGGCAAGGATTAAATTGGATCTCCCAGTGTTATCCTATATGGTGCATGTGAGCAGCCTGTGCAGGTCCATAGAAGGACCTTAAATACTACCTGGAGTACCCCTTATGGATATCCCAAGGAGCTTCCAGGATTATCCCATACTATTTCTCTTGGGAATGGACATAAGACCTCCCCAGGATTATGCGAAGGTTGGGCACCCTTAGGATAACCCAATGTTCCATGGGAAGGGATAAAAGCACTGAGGAGCTACTAAATTACCACGCCAAGGATGTAATAGCAACTTGTAAAGAAAAATTGTTTTAAAATATTAGCAAACCATACATCCAACTGTAAAACTATACGCTGATTCTGCATCACGTTTCTAAGTTTGTCTTGTTTGTTCAATCTTAATGCAGATAGGTCTTCTTTAATTCACAGAAACAAACTTAGGTCAAGAGTTTTGAGAAGATGAATTATGTTCCTTATTACAATATATATGTCAATTCTGGAGAGAAAACGCCTTGGCAGCAAAATCTATTTTATTCATTATTGAACAGTTGTCAACACAACTACTGCTTTAATACTCACACACCGACGTAAACTGAAAATATACACGTTTATATACATTTGAGAAGGAAAACCTGAAGAGGAAACCCATAACGGTGGGGGAAATTAGAGGTGATGCAGTTCAAGGTATGAATTAGGGGATGTTTGCTGTATGCTTACGAAGTAAATGATTAATATAAATAGGATATTGACATCTAAATGAAAGCACCGAAATTTGAACGATTACTTCAATCTAACTTACCCGGAGCAACCATTATCTCGTGCTTCTTAGACCTAATGCGTAGGAATGTCAAGTCATTGGTCGGATCTAAATCTCTGACAACGCCTCGAGCTTTATCTGATAACTGGCTTATGAGATTTGCATACTGAACGGTAGTAGTGTTATCAAGGGTTGTTTTAATCGGAATTCCTGTAATAAGTGCAACATAATTAAGAACAGTAATGCAAGAACCATTAATAATTGGTTCTATGAACAACCTCCTGTATTTAATTGCATAATTTATACCTTCAGCGTTGACAACAATGGTTCCCACAACGCCTTTATGAGATTGTATTCTCTTCATAGTTTCTTCAACCTCCGACGCCTGCAGTTAAAATATTAAAACCAAGTTCACCGTCGGAAAATTAGGAGTAGAAGAATAAACGAAGCATTTGTGACAATGACAAGTAATCCACAGAAACAACTGAAAACAATAATTACCATTTTCAATGACTTTTCTCAGTAAACGTAACTTCTCCAGCTGTTAAAAAGTATCCGATATACTATATATTTCTTCAATTACGAATGACAGTCATAAAGTATCCTAGCAACCATAATGAAGCGCTTTACGAACTTCAAGATATGGATCCTGTACAGAGTAGGACGAGCAGGAGCCCAAACGATTACGTTATCCATTTCACAAGGGTTTAATATAGTTCACTAACTGGCCACTCTTAGCGCTGCAAACGTAAATAGAAAAGTTAAGCACCGTAAATTCCCTCAAGGACTACAGTAAAAACTTGTACGTTTCTATTGAATTGCTCACCCATGAATATAGAATCTGCTCACCATTACACTTGTTGCAACAGGGATTTCAGCCTTAAATAATTGACTCTTTTCAATGTACATAAGGCCCTTTTCTTGCCTCGTAAAAATAGTATCAATGGGTTAACAAGAATATCTGCTCACTGACAAATTCGGAACCACATGTAACCATGACGGGGGTGTTATTGATTATGCCACCAACGCAACAAGTGCTATTAATTCCTAATGCAGAATCTAGGCTGTTAGAGTCCATACATGCTACATCATCAAAAGTTAATGTCGAGGACATGCTAATCGTATGTTAAGATTTCAAAATTTAGTACCTACTAAAAAGTACTATGACAGATTATTAACATGCATTAAACCCAGAAGATGCAACCTTCAGATTATTACCAGAGATGTTTTCACATAAAAAAGAGAAACTTTCGTTTAAAAAAATTATCTCCCTGTGTGGTTGGTTTTCTGTGCTCATTATAGTAATACTGTGCTAATACATCAGTATTAGTAGTACCATGGCTCTGCTACAGTGAATGATATCATTATACTTAATCCATGTATAGTTGATGTGTTTAATCTGGAGGGGTTGCCATTGTTTTCACTGTACATATTGTCATTGAAGTCCATAATTAAATTATCACAGTCTAAATATGTGAAGTTAGTGCAACAGATTGTTCTAAACTTTAAGTCACTTGGATTTTGCTTTATGTCAAAGCCAAACTGCAAATAGATATATTATTGCACATCCACATCACGGAACTACCTATTTGACTAGGATTGATGATAGGCTTTGCTGATTGCGAACCATCACCAAAATTCCCTGTGGCTCTCAGGAAGATATAGTCATGAGAAAATCACAAGAAAATGGGTTCAGTTGGATACGTCCCCTAGATTTCAACCTCTGAACAGTATTTCAATGCTCTTCCCATTGTCACTTTGGGAGTGGAATCTGTTAGACTGAGCTGTTAGCTATTTCTCAAAAACAAAAGAAATATGAATCATTGTGTATAGGTATATCCTTTATAACCATGAGTTATGGTGACATAATTATGTATATATGTTTATGTTGATTGTGTTCATGTGTCGTGAACGTGATTATGAAATCTTAAGAAAATAAAATAATAAGGAAACCACAAATTACAACAGAATCAAGGGTCAAATATTATTTATGCATGTAAATGAATCAAGAAGCTTGTCCTAAAAAATGTCTACAGTGATCTCAATGCATAATATAAGAAAAGTATTAAACAACATTTATTAAAAAGATTATACAAGAACTTACATACAATTATTGTTCAGAATAAAAAATTTTATGAACACAACCACTACAATGAGGTAAAGTCACTCTTATATGCAAGACTTTGCCCATGTGCTCCGCTCACATTCACATATAAATAAATATCAACAAATATGACCTCGAGTGTATACTATAAATTTGTATAAGAGTGGACACATAAGGAAAGAACAATTTCAACAAATGAGTACCAAGCAAAGACATATGGACCAATCACTTAACCCTTTTACTGCCAGCGGCCCTCTATGGTTGTGCGAAAACTGCCAAGGGCAGATATATTGGCCCACCTACATTACATATTTGTAATATTCTATTTCCCTCAAATCAGAGACAGCAAGAATGCATATATATACATACATTAAAAGTAAGTGCTTCAAATATACCTAAAATTCATAATCTTATGATATTCACGGAAATGGACCTGGCAGTTTTAGCACAGTCTACCTAAAAGGGGCTGGCAGTAAAAGGATTAAAAAGTTTGAATGAAATTGTAGTAATCCCTGACACAGGCACAGATGATGAATAAATGCAAGTTGAGCCAGTTCTCCATTAGTGACAGGAGCAAGCTATTTTCTCTTCAGTTTTTCGCCAATATATCATTCTAAAAAGATTACAATAGCTAATTTTTTTCACATTACGTGTACTTCCTTGCCAAAACCTAAAACTTTTATTATAAATATATTTATATATAAATACCAAGAATGGAACAAAAATATCTCTGAGTGGAATCACTCTCACAGCCCAACTTATATAATTGCTTCTTACAATTATTTTTTAATTGCTCATATACAAATGAATACCTCTGGCATAACTAATTAATGAGGGCATCCAAAATATAAATTAGATGACAGTAGCAAGTGAAGATATACAATTAATATATTGTAGTTCATGGAGACATATTTTGCATGTGTTATGGATGGTCAGCTTCATCCTTATAGATGTTTTTTTTGCCATCTTTACAAAAAAATAACCGTAAAAAAACATCTAAGACAATCACAATTTTAAATACCTACTACAATATATCACTTCCAAAATAAGAACATTCAAATATCTTCTTAAAGTGTGCACATATTAAATCAAATCCCTGTAAATGAATCACATCCATTTGCAGAGCACTGGATGATTTCTTGTAAGTCAATATCAGCAGCCAAGTTTTTTTGAAGGCTTAGTAGGAGGCACAATGTCACAAATGCAGGTGCAGTCATCCCCCCCCCCCCCCTCCCTCTTCTCCCCCAAGCCTAGGAGAACTGAAGTATATAGAATGTCTTTTGATTGGAGGGGTGTGGGTAAGGAGGAGGACAACACTGGTGACCACCCCCTCCCTCCCCCCACTCTTCCCCAAACTTGACATCTGGGTCCACCCTGCACAAGTGTTGGTGAACCTACCTCATATTAAAAAAATACATACGCCCTCCACATTTATATTTCTTAGCCACTCCATCAGACTTTCCAAACACCCTAAATAAAAAGAGCACAAGATAAAAACACTCACATAATGGTATGGGTGAATTAGATGGCATTATTAGCAACCAATTTTTTGGGGTGAAAATACAAATAGTACAAAATCATAAAAACAATCCCCAAAATAAAAAAGCCAACGGAGGCAGTGGGAATGAGGTAGATAAGAAACATGGGTACATGAACAGCTGCAAAACTGAACCATAAACTCACCAATGTTACATTTTCTATAAAATATACAAAATACAGGAGGGAATAAAATGAACGAGTGGCACCATCCTGTGTATGTATACCAGAAAATATGTAAATTGCAGCCAAAAGAAAACATAAGACCTTATCCCACACATGTGATCCCCCACAAGCACCTTTTGGTCCATTGAAGAGCAGATAGATGAAGAAGACACATATGTGAATGGCTGAGCCAACAATGACCCATAAGGGAAACTTGGATGCCAGGCAACTCAAGGCAACAACTCTGGACACTGCAAATAGGGATAAATGAACTCTTACTACGACTACATCAACAAAATAACATACTTATAATATATTTGCACAAAGCCAATAATACAAAAAGAAGTTCATTCCATCGTTTCCGCTGCAAGGAATCGAATGGCTCTGCACGGCTCTTGGGTTTTCACCGTTTGTTGGCTTCAGTTGACAATGATTTCGTTGGCATTCCTGCTGGTGTCTTCAGGTTGAATTTAGATTGCTGCAATTTCCGCTGCTTATAATTGGAACCTCTGCTTGGTTGGATGGAGGACTGTCCTTTATCACACACTCTGCAGTGGATATCTGTCATCCTGATTGAAGTTACCTAATGCGTTTACTATCTCGATATCCTCTCATATCAATCTGGGAAAATAACGTTTCTCTTTAGCTATTATTCTTATTTCCTCAAAGTCTATCTTGTGCCCTTGTTCACTCCATGCATGTTTGGATATAGTGGATAATTTGTATTGTTCTTTTGCTGTGCCTCACAACAGACAGTGTAAGTTTTAACCTAAGAAAAAAGGAACAATTTAATTCTTTTATTCAGAGTGAGAGCAAGCCAGTCTTCGCATCTCATTTATCTGGTTTTAATCATGTCTGATTTTAGAGTGATATTTTAAATGTAGCTACTTGACAAAGGGGCAAAGCTGGATTTTTTTTAGGAAACTTCAAGATTATATCACATCTAAGGCTTTAGCAGCAAAATTGTTAAATGAATTTGCACGGTTTAATCTGTCCCCATTTTATTGTGTACCTGTCCCACCTTCAAAAAGCATTCCCCCATCATCCCGACTTTCAACACGTTCCTTATTCCACTTAATCATACCCTCTCAGCTACTCCAACCACTCCTGCAGTTTCTCCCTCCCTCTTTGTGAATACATATGTATATGGGCTTTCCACTGTGAGAAAAATAAAATAAATAGGAGAGGTGGGCGGAGGCCTTCTGGAGCACCCCATGGCACTTAGGCCTCTTAAGATCGATTGTGCCAACCCACATTTAACCTGCATGCCACTTGCAAACAGGTGATAAGAGCACCGCAGTAGAGGTTTGGAAGGGGACACCATCCAACCTCCATTTGGGTCCAATGTTGCTTCACTTAGGTGATCTCACGGGAACCAGTGTGCCAATGTGGCACCTAGGCCCTTGCCTGCCACTGTGAGGATGCCGGAGTACCCTTGAGAATGTCATGAGAGTGTCGAAACTGGTAGGGTTTAGTATTTTAACAAATTGTGTGAAAAAATACATTATTTAAGTTTCCATTTCAGTATGTCACTTTTTAAAAGATATCACCTGCTCCGATTTAACTTATACAACATAGGTCTTTCAAAAGGAGCATGGCACTAGGCAAACTCCTTTGTTCATGTATAGTGGGATTTGTTCTTTGGGCATCTTGAGCCTGTTGGCTATCTTCATCAGGCAATGGTACATACCTTGTGCTAACTTGATGCTTTCTCAGGACCCTGACAATTCTCTCTTTTATTGCTGCTACAAAGGGGATGTTAGTGTACATTTTGGGTTTCTCTTCTTTAGTTTCACGTGCCCTTCCCTCAGTTGTAAGTTGACCCAGTTCTCCTCCTCCATAGTCCTTTTTAGGATCATGTCTCTTCTGTAGCCATTCCTTTATGGAGTGTGATTTCTCTGCGACTAGTGATTTGGCATCCAATAGGCAGTACGCATGATGTACTAGCATGCCTCAGTGAAGCTTTCTGAGAAGGATGGTGATGCGAATAAGAATCTGAGTTATGATCCGTATGCATCTTCTTCCTATTTACCACTTGGGCAAGTTTCCCATCACGTCTTTTCTTCACCAAAACATCCAAGAAGGGGAGTCTTGTACAGTCTCCATGGTAAATGTTATGGCCAGAAGCTGGGAGTTGAGATGTTGAAGGAATTTCTCCATTTCGTGTGGGCCATGGGCCCAGATAGTGAATGTGTCGTCAACCTTTGTCAACTGAAGTCAACACATGCAGTAAAAACTAGAGAACCAAGCAGAGCCAATACAAAGAGAAATCGATAGGGCTACAGTGAATAAAATTGACAAATGATTATAGCAATAATCAATTAATTTTCCTGAACCTGAACCAGGAAAAAAAAAACATTACAAAAACAATTTTGTTAAAGAGATAATCACTTCAGGCAAGTGCTTCAAAGATTTCAAATCCATTTCTGAAAGTGAATGTTACTAAGAGTATTATAAATATATTTACCATGAAATGTAACATGGGCAATACTATAACTACCAATGGAAAAAATGTTGGTCCAGTTAAATGCTGTATAATAATAAATTTTAAGTTAGAACACGTAAACACGATCACCCATATACAAATTGCTAGCCTTGACTTCGTGGAACCAAATAATGATAACGTAAATGAATGCACTTTGTAAATTTCCACAGATTTATTAAAACCGACCTAGGTTTCGATTTACACAGTCATTATCCTATCCTTGAGATCCTAGCCTTGATAATGATTGTGTAAGTCGAAACCTAGGTCGGTTTTAATAAATCTGTGGAATTTTACAAAGTGCATTCATGTACGTTATCACTATCACCCAGTTGTAAACCTGACTACTCTACATCACCACTAATTTAAAATAATGACATCAGTAAAAAAAAATATTACCAAAGATTTTTAATGGCGTGTGCGGTGCATGTTTTCCCATCAAAAGGGTAAAAGTTAAAAATTTTAATAGAAAATTTAAACATAACTCCCTAAAACTGCAGTCTATGCCTGAAAATCGTCATCTGCAGTACCTTGGGAGATTTTTCACTTCACAGCTCTTATTACATTGCTGCACCCAAGGAATTTAAGAAATGTGTCAATCTTGAAAAAGGATACTACTGATAAATACATTTTGAAGTCAAATACCATTAAAGTTACTAATCAACTAGCACAACCAATTTCTTCCACCCCTTCCGCTTCCATTAATTTCAAAGCTAAATGAAAACTATATTCCCATGCAATTGCTGAATACTTCAATTCTCAATTCTGTATACTTACCTCAAGTAATAATATTTATTACAGAATGTAATAAATATTACTTTTATTAACATGGAGTACAGGTGTATAAATTAGTCAGTAATACATCATAAAATAGCAGAAAGGAAATTTTGCAATGTGCAACAATGACTGCTATAGATTAAAGCTTAACGAATAAGTCACTGTGATGTATCACACCTCAAATATATTTCACCTTATACAATACTTTCTTAATTTTTCTCATTGTCAAGCATTCCTTCTACAATCAACTACTTAGTAGTACTACTACCCTACTTAGTATTCTCTCTTATTACTCATTGATTATTGCAGATTTGCTGGCTTGGCGTATAAGGCTGGAAGAGCCATCAAGCACCAAAGAGGACCTCATCGTCTGCTATTACAGGGTCCATACCGTTTCATTTTCAATTTCCCTGACTTTTCCCTGATTTCCAGTCCCAATTTTTTAAATTTCCCTGACTTTATACCAATGGCAAAGCAGTCTATATGGATTTTATGGAAAAATGGAGCAAGATATACTGTGAAATAAAATTCATGTATTCCAGGAAAGTAACCTATTCCAGTCAAAATTCAAAAACAAAACAATGGACAAGCAGACCAAGCAGCCAGATCCCGAGCGAGCCACCAAGTCAGCACTACCCCGTGCCGCCCAGCCAAAACAGAAAGCTGACGGTAACAAAATGTGCATCTCACCATTCAAATGCAGCAATGCTCCGTGCGTTCTACCACGACTTTCATCTTTTTGTAGTGCATCTGGAGTTTTTCCCTTACCAGAATCTGTTTCCTGACATTTCCATGACTTCCCTGACCGGTATGAACCCCGTATTAATAAGTACTTGATGGCCAAAAATAAGGCTTGCCGGACTGCAGGACTTTAAGCAGAGGATTAATTTTGTTTTTAATTTTAAATTTTCTGTAAGTTTATTTCAGGTATGATAAAAATCAGACCGATAATATGGGCGAAAATATATTAGACAAGATAAATTGGGCCGATACCGATAGTGAGTATCGGGTATCGGCCATTTTCCCCATAATTCGATACTTTAGAGTAAGGTCTTTTTCGGATACTTTTATTCGAAAGTATTCGTTCGGTGAAAATAATCTAAAAACATATAATTTTGACATCTTGCCTTCTTCAACTGACTTAGAAACGTGTTGCGTATTTGTTTACTTAGATGCGATCTTCGTGACATTAAAAGTGAGACAAGTGCTTAGAATTGGCTATGGGAAAGCCTGAGGCGAAAAGCTCAACCTCCTTCGAAAAGTAGACAAAATCCACTTACAAAGAAAGTTTGCTGAAATAGTGTCAAAATTTAAAGTTCTGCCATCAACTCAAGTTTCTTCGGCTCAAATCATACGTTGTTCGGCGTTTCCGCCTACATTCTAAGCTCGTTTTCCAAAAATATAAACTTCAAATACCGTGGCATGGTCAAGTGTTACGACGTTAATGGAATCGCATTAGAAATTTTAAAATGACGACGAAGGTTTGTCACGTGCTCCAATGTTCCATATTTACGGAGAACACCCGGTTTCGTAAATTGACTAGAATAACTTAAACGAATATAAGTAAATACTTGAAACTTAAAGGACATCATGGCAAAAGTACGATTCATGTTCTATCAAAATTTTCTTTCATTTGTGCTTTTCATATTGTTATGACAATCTCCAAAGTGACACTGGTCTCTGCGAGCTTGGCCAGAAAGAAACATACCATTTGTCATCATCACTGCAAAAACATGCCTCAAAAGTAATTATTAAAAAAACCTGCATTCAACGAAAGCCTAAATTATCTACACGCTGATATGCTCTCTATGAACCTTGCTTCTTTCTTTTTTGGGATATCAAGCCTCAAAGTCGAGTCTATATATACTTTTTGCGTGAACAGTATACACAAAACATGCATTTGGTCATATAGGTAGTCATCATAAATAATTGAGTGCGCGTCAACGCAAGGTATCGTACGTATTTTTAGGGAGGCGTATTAATTGAAAATGAAACTTTGTGACAATAGATTAAAGCCAGCAAAGAAGTAACTTGACGGCAGCATATTGGTCCCTTGAAGTTATGCAACACACACATACATCGTCAACATAACCCGAGAAGGCCTACCTTGTTCAGCAAGTTTTCCTCATTACCATGTTCAGGATTTCGGGTCCCTACAAAAACATGCTAATGAGAGTCCACTGTATTTGGGTGTACCTGCAGGTTTAGAGTTCCTGAGCAAATGTTCTCAGAAACTAGTGCTAAGTATGGTCCAGATAGAAGAACCCTCTTAACTGCAGAGCATGTTCAGCAGCTCTTATTTCTTAAAAAGAATTTTCAGTATTTACAAATGCAAGAGGGCTTAGAGTCTGAAATCTAATTCCAGTGATAATTGTAAGAGTAGAAAAATAAAAGAGTTGTCACAATGTCATTTCCCTCAACCATTAGGTGCTCTTTTATAACACTTTTGATTGTTGAGTTGACTTCATGAAAAGGAAAGCACTTATCAAATTTTTTAGAAAAATAAGTAAAGTATCGGCAAATAATACTATCAGTATCGGCCTCTGTTATCGAGGTATCGGTTTGGTATTGGAAAAAGGGGTATTGGTACAAGTCTAATAAAAATAAAAGTTAAATGGATGCAAATTTTCCTAGACCTTTTCAGAATTAAGAAATGAGATTGATGCAGTATAATACCACCATCTTCGTTAAGTTTTTAGACTAATGTCTAAATGCATCTTTGGGGTGGATAACACTGCTAGGTGCACTTGCGGGTGAACACCCATAAGATTAGGCTCATTGACAACTATAGGCGTACATACACCTTTGGTAATGAGGAAATCCCCTAACAGTGTGCACCCATGGGTGTTGACCAAATACTACCATGGGTGTACACCTATGGGAGTTGTTTGACCAAGGCACATTGCAAAGGTGACCAATATCCAACCATAATAATTCTCAAGGACATTCAAATAATTGTGGATATGAATGTAGATATTTTTCATAAATAGATTAATTATATTTGATGAAGGGTGTCATATGGCACTCTTAGCACATGAAGAAGTACATAGTAGAGTTTGCAATTTTAATTATTTAAAGGGTGCATTGTGTAGTGCTTCATGAGTAGTCATGACATACTTCCCTTAATGATCGGGATATCACTAAAAAATAATGGAGAGGAACCCCAAAGTATAGTAGAATTCTGCTATATTGAGTATATCTTGCAGTGAGAATATCACTTGTAACCAATCAACATCACGACAATGAGTTGTGAGGGACAAGATTAAAAAAAAATAAGTGCACGTGAAAGAGTAGAAAGCAGAAAAAAGTAAATAGGTGCAGAGAAGGAAGAGAATGAGAAAAAAGTGCAAAAGGGAGAAGACGTATGCGGATGGAGGAGAGCAATAGAAGAAAAGCGGAGACCAAAGACGCAGAAGAGAGTTGAAGAAAGGTGGAAGAAGATTGTTTCGAAAACCGTGACCGGGGTAGAGGTTACACACTATTTTTCACCATTGTGGGTCCACGGTAAAAATCATACGAAGCTTCATTGGATACAAGGAGTAGTCAGTACTGTCATATAAAGAATTGATTTCATCATGATTGTTGTCCCAGTTCCATGACTCACTGAAATCAACTATTTGATTGCAACCAAGCAGGTTAGAATGTACCAAATGAGGCATTGCATGCTTGTTAACGTGTGAAAATAAAGCTGAAATGTGGGGTATGTTGTAGAAAGATACACTGGAAGATGAGCAGAAGACTTATTACTTGAGCACTGGTATGTTTGGGTCAGCTTCCTCTTCTTTTTTAGCCACTCCATGTCTTTTGCAATTGGCCATTGATGAGGGTGCAAAATTTCCTCGTGTGGCAGTGGCATTGACTAACAACTGCTACACGGACGACATTATGACCTAAGTTAATGGCATTGAAGAAGTATTGATGGTGCAAGGAGAATTGAGGAGTTCCCTCGCATCCGGATTGAAATTACACGAATGGCATGCCAATCATCCATTTCTTCTTGAAATGATCCCGATGAGTGATCAAGAATCCCAGGACCAACTTCCAGAAAAAACGGAAAATACTGTCAGAATTCAGGGATGTTGTGGCAAGTGGAGTTACACAGATAATGAAGTTCAAGTTTCAAAATGCACAATTTTATCCGACATATCGAGACTCATCAATCTATTGGGATATTGGGACTTCAAGGACCAATAATCGTCAAGGCTAATATAATAATGCAGAAGCTTTGACAACTCAAGCTACACTGAGAAGAATTAATTCCTGCTTAAATTCACACAAAATGGACTGATTTTCAAAGGCAAGTTGTTCACATTCAGAAGGTTCATATACCCAGAAGCATTATTCAGAGTGAATGGCCAACCAAATTGCATGGATTCTGTGATGCCTCTCAAGTTGCTTACGGCACCTGTATTTACGTTCACTCCATTAATAACAAAGGAATAATTAAAGTTGGGTTGTTGTGTGCCAAATCCCGGGAGGCTCTCTTGAAGAAAATCACTATTCCTCAATTAGAACAGTGCACTACATTGCTACTAGCTCAAATAGTTTCGAAGGTTGCCAATCATCTCAAATTCCACAGTTGTTTCCTTTGGATTGATTCAAAGATTGAGTTGTCTTGGCTGCCATCTCAGCCTAAAAATCGAAAAACGTTTGTTGACTACAGAGTTGCTGAAATTCAGGAGCCAGGATTATATTCATTTATTTCTGCACAAAACAATAGTCAACATCATGATTTCTTGTATCAATTGATTAAGACATCTGGGTGGTACAATAGCACAAAAGTTGGGGAAAATAAGCCACTATCTACTCAAAGAAAGTTATTCTATTAGAGTGATCAGGAAGCTAAAATACTGATTTTCATTACCAGAGCTCATCATATGTTTACTTATTTCTCTTAAGGCCGCTTTACACAATACAATTTTTTGTACAATTTCTTGTACAAACGCTTGTATAAACTGAACGAAATTGTATGTTTGTCTGAATGGAATTAGAACAGGTTCTATTTCCCATTCAGTCATTCAGACAATCGCACAAGCATTCGTACAATTTGCCACTTTACACGGTACAATTTTCTCATACAAGCGTTTGAACAAGAAATTGCACAAAAAATTTTATCATATAAAGCGGCCTTTACAGGCAAGCTGCATACTAATTGGTAAATCTTCAATCTTTTATACAATTTAACTCTATTACTTAGCTTAAGCTCTAAATGCATGTTAGTCTATTTTCTGTACTGGTCAATGAAAGAAGAAGACAGGAAAAAATTTAAGAGTGGCATAGTTAGGGGGCATTTGGCAATAATATGAGAGAATCATCTCTTAATATCTCAATAAACTTTGAGCTTCAGGGTGGAATGAATCAAGATTCAACTATTACTGTATATCATTTAAGTCAAAAATAAGAAGACAATTACATCATTTAGTGCCCATGAACACTTCTGTAAACTGTTTGTTTTGCTCTATGCACAGTTTAGAGACTACTGTCTGTTGCAAAATTCTGTCACCCAAGTTTGAAGACTAATATCTCAAAGGATTTCCAAATGAAGAGCACCATATTAAAGCTTGTTTAATTTTGCGTCTAGTGATGGTATACAAAATTTTTCACCATTCGTAATAATTTTAGTGTGTGGATAAAAACTGAATATTAGCGCATTTTTCTGGGCACCGGACAGTTGCATTGCATTTGTGACTTTGTAATAACTACACGAATCAAGATACCAAAATTTCCTTTTTATATATTGTAGCAAAGACTTAATAGGATGTTGGGTCCAGAAGCACGATTTTAGTCTTTGTCTGCCAAGGAAGGATCCATTGCAAACAAGAGGTAATTGAAAATTGAGTTTTATGATTGTGGTTCAATTTCACCAAGAGCATTGAGAGATTTGAAGCAAATTTTAGATGGTGTCTTTTGGTTATGTATTTTTCAATTTTGTTTCACAGGAGATCTTTGCAGTCTAGGCCAGCCTAAACCAGCATTCTTCTCAAGTATCATACAGTATTATGTGATTAATTCCACTCTCCCCTTTAGTTTTCACTTATCATAGTGCAATTGACTTTTGTAACAATTTCACTCAATTTTTTCATTTTCATTATCATATTTTTGTTGCTCTGGAGCCATTTTTGAAAGTGTAATGAGTAAAACTGATTCATGCTAAAATATGACACAACTTTTCATTACTTTTAATGCATTACATAAGGAAATTCCTCAATAATCAATAGTACCTCAGTTTTAGCACATCCCTTTCAATGCTATGAACACATATAAGCATTTAATACGTTCTTTGTTAACTCAAATACTTAGCAGTGAAAGGGATATTCTTATGCTGATAAGGTCAATGTATGTATTAATAAAGCACCTTCTTCACAATTAGTTCCTCCTACACTCATAGTGGCTCTGCCATTGGATCAGGAAGCTTTACCTAAGAAATAGCTGAAATCAACCACCTGTTTATCCAGCCTTTACCCAAATTGGCTGCAATCATGAAATCATACCAGACACTTTCTTGATAAATATCATTTTCACAATTTTCATATCTATTCTTACCAATAATCATAAGATGCCAGATGAACTGAAAAACCATTCCCTTTTTTGAGATATTATCTTTATTTTCCTGTGGGTATCTCAGAGAGCGCTGATATGATGCTAATGCCCATGCCAAGCTGACAAAAGACACAAGGGTTGAGGCCCACTGCAACTTTTCTGTGGAGGTTGGAAAAAATGTATATATAGACTATAACAGAAATTAATCCATTATGCTTATCATCTATGAAATTACCAGATGATTTAAATACATGAACAAATTTTGATTAAAAAATTCCTTGACTCAAACAAGATAACTCCAGGTAATTAATTTGAATAGATGGTTATGTACAGGATATTATCTCATCGGTTGGATGACCAGAACATTTTTTAACTAAAAATAAATAAAAAATTAGAAGCATCTGATTCAAATGGGGCATTTTTTCTTATGGGGAAATTGCACTAAAATTAGGCAAACAACAGAATTACTTATAGTTTGCACCATGAAGATTTGCAGAAGCACAATTCCTACATATGTAGCTTACACTCATAGATAAATAACACACAATCTTTAACCCAAAGTGAAACCTGTCTTAAGCGGAACCTGAGCGTAAAAAAATCTGGTTTTATCTGGAAAAAAGTTTTGGTCCCAGCATCAATTGTGTAGGGGTTTTGTTCATTATAACCTCGTGTTAAATTAAAGTACATAACATGGAAATGGAATCAATTCCGTGCAAACACTTCATCTCCAGCTCATAAAATTCAATCATCTCATTCACTCCTCTGCTATTACTAAAAAAACAACTTAAAAAGGGGCTCAATTATGCTGTTACCAGGTTTTCCATGACGTGTTATTACTTTTAGATGTTCATCCACAGTTACTCGACAGCAGTGGTAAATGATAACCTAAGCTATCAGTGGACTAGCATCACTAAGTGGCTCTGCTACAACTTTGTAGCTTCATGGTGTCCACTGTCGAGCCATTTAGCCCTTTAGCATTTTAGCCCTTAGTTTTCCAGGGGAATTGTTTCGTTTTCCGGGGTGCTCTCCAGTCCTAAAAATATGCATTTTTGGCTAAATATTGCTCATGGGGCAGTAATTATTAACTCCAGGAATCAGGAATAGTTGGTTGAGTCATTCCGATACTGTGTGTAACATCTTGAGATACTGCTATTTGCCATAAGTAGGGACCCAGCAATTTCGCGAATGGATTTTTTCATGAATTTTTTTAAAGACCATAAATGTTGTTATTTTGATGTTTAAAGCCATAATAAGTTAAAATTTGCCATTTTAACATCAGCTAAATTCACCGAAATTTCGTGAATAACTTTCTATTTGTGAAATTGGACAGTATTTGGCTGTTATTGTGGTATTTTGCATGAAATTTCACATTTTTTAAACCACATCGTATCATATTCGTGTTGTCTGATATCAACATCGTATGTTATTTTGCGAAAAAACATAAATTATTTAAGTTTCAATTTGATATGTATGTAAAGAAGCATAATGAAAAGTTGTCATCCCATTTGGTGAAAAAATGTTTGCAAACTCATGGTGTGAAATAAATAAATAGGTAATTATTTTTTACGTGACCACGCTGCTATCATAAGTCTGATGATGCACGTGACCATGATATCTGCGTATGTCTTCCTAGATCGTATTTATGGTGGTGGGGTGTAGACACATCGTTTTCGTTGAGCCGCCGAAATATGACTTGCGTAGTATTTATCCCGAAAGATTCTTCAGAAAAGTTGCCATTCAAGCATTTGCGCTTATGCAAGATGATTTCAGTAAGTCTGCACAAAGCATTAATGGGACCAATAACTATGCTAGACAAGAGTATCTTAAATGTCATAGCGGTTGAACAAAGAGACAAATAAATTTGTCAATTGGACGTAATAATTTTATTCAAAGAGCGCTCCACCTAAGCTTCGACTGACGGGTCGTAATTACTCCTCGGGTAGATAAAATGAGTTATTTAAGGATAAACTATCGAATTCACCGAGAATATATTGAGTATATGTTGCCAACTTTATAATATGACTCCGGCTCGACGGCATTCACACCGCAGCGAGCTGATTTGGTGCCCGTGGTGGAGGGTCGGCGGCTGGAGAGTAGCCGGCATGGCGAGGAGGTAAAAAGTACGAGATAGGGACATACATTTCCGTATGATGCAGCACATTATTTGTCTGGAAGAAATTTTAGAAAAATTAAATCAGGCAAGCCGGGATTGTCATTTTGAATAAGCCGCGGAGTTGCCAGCGTGGCGGAAAGTTAATAAAAAAGAAATTTCAAAAAATAACGGAATAAAAAGGAGCAGGAGACATTCCAGGTGCTGATACCTGCAGAGAGGAATATGGCCCACAAGTTGCCAAGAAAAGAGCAGATAAACACATCAGGTAATGGCCAACAAGTTGCTGGCCTTATGTTTGTCTCAGGTTGCTCAATCTAGTTTAAAACAATGAAAAATAGGGTGCAGAGATGAAGAGAGCATTATAAAAAGTCGCTCAGACTTTAGAAAAAAGAAATCACAAAAAATAACGCGGTAAAATAATCCATAAAGTTAAAAAAACATCATGAAAGCAAAAGCCACAATGACTGGGCATGATATTGGAACTCAAACTGTTTCCCGTCTGCTCTCTGATTTTGAATTTCATCTTATGGCTTACGTCTCCCATTGGAGAGAGGCTGTCGTAAGAAAACCCTTATGGCTCACGTCCATTGTAGACCAGACATAATAGCCTTCACATTTCTTCAGTGAACGCCTTGCCTTCTGCCACCATCACTGTAGGGACTACAACTACTTAACTCTACGCATTACGCAGCTTTAAATAATGGGAAGGAAACAATCTCCAAATTTGCAACAAAAACATATTTTTCCAGAACACTCTGGAAAGATCGGCTTCCAGAAGACCGAAATTCCCTGAGTATTCCAGGTTTGCGGACACCCTGAGCTTCTTGCACCATAGACAAGGTCCCAGAGACAATCCCAGCTCTTGTGGTCTTATATCAATAACCTGTAAACTGAACACAAGCCTCAATACCACGCATGGTATTAATGCAAAAATATAAGCTACAATTAATGGAGTGCTATGAACGGGAATAGCTTTCAGTGAAGCAGATATGAGAGAGGTTTAAATGTGGTACAATCCATGTCCACAAAGCAATTACAAAAAAGGATGAAATCGAGGAGTTTGAAAAAGGCATGCTCACAAACCCTAAGTTATTAAAATACATTCAGTAACATCATAACCAAGGCCTACCTATGAGTAAAAAGATATAGTTCTGCTCTGTTATTAATAGCCTCAGTTTACACTCAAAAAAAGGAACTCCTTCCTGAGAAGCAAAGTAGGTAATGTATAAACTAATCTGGGTAATATATCTCGATAATGGTAATTTTGGATACAATTATTTAAGCATAGATATTTTAGGCAAAAAACACTCCTAGCACCATTTGACGCTCTTCATTTGGGAAAATGACGCAGGGAAACTTGCAAAGCCAATGGTTATTGAAATTTATCAGCTTGACCTAATTTTTTTTTTAAATATCGACATTGGCAAGCTTCCATTTACCTGGAGGCACAGTAATAAGCATAGAAAACAGAATCTATCATGGAGAATTGGCTGAAAAGTTTCAATGCAAGAATGAAAAGATAGCTATCATTTTCCTTGGCAATACTGTTTACCTCCAAGCATATCATCTAACAAAGTCGAACTAGCCTGGTTACCAGTAAACATGAGTATAGGTACCAGGTAAATGGACCAGTAAATAATTAGATTGCTTAAAACACACTACATGAAGAACATGATGTGACCTTTACCAACTGCATTTGACACCACTAATACAGCCTCTAAAGTGCTAGAAGATATATCTGTGCCGAATGCCACAAATTGTATACATCTGGTTCTGAAAGGTATAAAATCATTAACAGTGAAGCCATGTTCCACTAATGCTGGATTTCTGTCATCACAAAATCCAAGACCGATAAGAAAAACAAATGTCATTACTTCAAATTACTAGATTTGTGAAATTTTATACATGTGTATACACATTAACCTTCTTTTTGAAGGACAGTTGAATGATCTTAATGAGTTACAAGACATTATAGGCAGCAGTTCGGATCGTGTTAAGTTTTTCACTCATGGTGATGATCTGCTGACTTGGTATGAATGTTATATTGCATTTGACCACCAAGAAAAAGTTAAAAGCATTGAAATCACTGAAAGCATTGAAAGATAATGGTAGCAATAAATTGTACTGCGGGGAAATGTTAACTACTTCAAAATATTTGGCGGATTCCAGTCTGCATTAAGGTAATTTTGCTTTTTTAACATATAGCGGGGTTGTATAGGTTGTAGAGAAAAACAATGCTGGAAAGGAAGGAAAAGCAAACAAAAATTGGGAATACGTACAATTTTGTGAAAATGTTTCCATGTTACATATTTAAATAGGGTTGATATGCATAGCTAGTTTTTATTTTCCACGACTATTTCCTGACTTTCCAGACCAAAACACAGATTTTTCCCTGACTTTTAAAAAATCACCTCATATGAAAACCAAAGAAATAACGAGAATTATGTGAAAAGAAAGACATGTTCTTTTAAAGGATTAATGTGAAGTACAGGTATAGCAGTTCTTAAACATAAAATGGAGCCAAAATAAAGCATTACTTAGAGAGATACCTTGATAGTAAATAAAAGTGCATTAACTCTTGTACATAAAATAAGCCATCAAATATAAACCACCAAAAACAAGACCACAGAAGAATGATCTATACTTTAAAAAAAAACAGCTCATTGATCATGCTCTGCAGGTTGGCAATGTCTTCGAAAATGACTTGTGATTCAGAGTTTTTCTGCAGAAACCTTCATTTTCGTGTCTCTCAATTGTTTAATTTTATCTAAAATAGAACGTTATTGGACCGCAGACATGGCCTTTTCTTTCTTTTCCATTCGTACTACCTTCTTCTTGGTTCCTCTGTCTTCCACTTCTAGCTTTGGTTACTACTGACTTTATGATCTTCAAATTTAGTAAACCACCAATGTCCATAATTATGTCACAAATTTGCCCTTGGACAATTAGAGTCAATTAGATTTTCAATGGTTATTTCCTTGTTAATAGAGAAACTTCTCTCTACATAAGAATTTCCATGACTTAAAATTGGCACTTTTTGGAGGAACTTACACATGTTTGCAAACTTATATTCACTAGATAAACAATTTCACCACAAATGATCGATTCGGGTTCCTGACCTCTTGAACTGTTTCAAGATATTTATAATATACTGTGAATCACACACCTGCTTGAATTCGCTTTCAACGACATTGCATTCTGAGGGAGAAATCCAGTTTCTTTCAGAAAATATCAGAAGGTAATGATCAACCGGCATTTAGCTGTTTTTGGATAATCTGCAAAAATAGCTGGATCATAGAAAGTTATTCCTTGACAAAGACGATATTTATGGGAGATTTTTCTAAAATATTTCTTATGACATGTTTTAGTATACCGCCACAATCCTCTAGAAATTCCCGAATTTGGTCTGGTAACACTTTCACCATCCAGAGTTCAGCTTTGACAGCATGTCCCAGGTTCACATATTTTAACAAAATTAAGTTACTGTTATTATTTAGGTCAATCTTGTATTTGTAAAACACTTCAGACTTCACAATTAGGAACATTAAATCAAATAAAAGGACTGAAAGGTCCGCATGTAGGAATGGTGCCAGTGGATTTTTAGTTTAATAGGTAGCTATAAATGGCTTCAAAATTGTCTAAAACATGAGAAAAATGCCAGCTTTGGTCACATGAGCCAGTCTTTGGTTCCTTGACTACGATTTTGAAACTATGGGATTCAATCTTAATATTTCCCCTACTGCAACCTCGAAGAAACTACTCAACATATTTATGAGTCATCATCGTTCTGTCAGCCACAGTAGAATGGGGGCATTTACTCGGAACCGAAATAGCAATTTTGTACACGAAATTGTTAGATGGAAACGAAAAAAGAAATTTAGTGAAAAAATTAATCTTCTAACCATAACCATTCATTCATAAATCAAAAACTAAAATTAGCAAAAGGTGACGCCCACCGAAAATGCTGCTGTGATAACATTGACGTCACTTTCCTCCCGTCCTTGACTGCTCGTATGGGAAGGGGAGGGAGTGGAGGGGGATTCTTGGAAGGTCTGCTCGCACAGATGACGTCGTAACTGCTCCGATTGGCAGAGTCAGCTGTGTCCCCCCCTTTGCGATAAGGCGAAGTAGCTTCGCGGGCTCAGTTGTGATTGGACGAAGTCGTTATACGTCAGAGGTTGCACCACACCCACTTTTCCGAAAGGGTTGAAAACATTAGTTTTTCGATGCCTATAACTCGAGAAATAATTGACGGATCAAAAAACGGAAAAATACGGGTCTTTATATTTTACAAACTCTATCATATTCGGCAATAAAAAAAATATGGTAAACGACCCCATTGTTCACCCACTTAATAGGGCAAAACTCCTGGAAGTGAAAATAAGTCAGATCCTGAATGTGCAATGTAGTCACAGCACCGGGCAGGTAGGTACATCCTTGAATAAATTATACTCTGGTCTCGAAAACTGTACAACTATACAGCCAGAACCCCTGAAGCTTGTCTTAAATGTATTATGCAGAGTTTGCAGGCCACACGAACCCATGTTCAAGAAAAGAGATTCTTCTTTGCCATTTTTTGTTGTGAAGTATGTCTCTAAATCCTTAACAATTCTCAATTGATGTTTGGGCCATCCATTGAGATTTGTAAAAAATGCCTCAGTTTGAGAGGTTTGGCTAATGAAGGCAGACAGGCACGTAGCCAGAAATTTGCTTCGGGGGGGGGCTAAGTTTTGCGTAACTTGAAACAATTCAGCCTTGCCCACTCTGTGCCGATATGTTATAAATCTCTTCCCTTTAATTTTGAGAGCTTGGTATTTACTTTTAAGCTTTACTTATCTCATCTCAATGGTAAAGTTCACTGCTAAAATTAGAACAACAAAATTATTGGGAAAATTTCAGGGGGGTTAAAGCACCAGACTACGTGCTAGCTACGTGCCTGTTCGTGGGGGACGGGCGCGGAAGGTATAGATCGCTCCGCCTCTTGGCTTCGTGCCTGAAGGCAGACATAAGATTTGATGCTTCAGCATGGCCCAAGAATGCAAAAGTTAAATGCTGAATGGTAACTTCATTTGAATTGGGGCTCCAAAACTGAACTGTTAGATCCATTTGGTTATTCTGGCTGCATTTATTTAAACTTTATTTTAAGAAAATAACATATGGGTCACTTTGTTGAACTTCGCTAATCACTATTTCATAGAAATATGGTGCCAGACAGTAAACTAGCATATAATTTTATTTCTTCCTAATTTCATCGCTTCGGACATCTTACTATCGGGGAACATCAGAGAAAAAAGACTGATGGACTTTCCTGCAGAAGAGAGTGACGAATGATTCATGACAGTTTGTAGACACCATAAAATCTCCCCTCTGGTTACATCATCTCTCACTAAATACTATGAAAAAGTCTCTTTGTCTCCAGTAGCTGTGTAGCAGGTCACATGTTTCAAGCTCCCAATCCTGGGATTACTCTTTCTTACGTTTATGAAATTATCATTCTTCATTGATAGGTATTCCTCATTTTTGATGCTGATCCCCATCCCCTTACCCTGTTATTCACACCTCAGCATGCTGAAGTATAGTATTCATAGTGCAGTCGAACGAGTCACAAGCCCAATGGGTGTTGAAAGTGGGTAATTTTTCTGACTTCCATACCAATTTTTCAGTTCCCTGACTTTCAAGATTGTACCAACCCTGGTAAACTTAATTTATTTTTAATGCATTTTGTGCACACATAATATGGCATTGCATTTTGTTATTTATAACCTCCAGGAGTCTACTGAATATCAGCCAAGCATACTGTATGCATTACATTTTATTGGACATAATATAAAGGGCTCTCAAAATAATTTCTTTGTGAAATGACCCTGACATAATTTGAAAACTGTCTTCACTGGAGGAAAATCATGGCACCACAAGGTTCTGCTACAGACATGTTTCACTGTATACCTAGGTACTACATTTTCCCTGTAAATCTGGACCTTAAACTTTAGTTCTACAACCTATTCCCCTTCTTGTAATATTTATTTCATATTAATATCATCGCATAATTGAAGTCTATTGTTTTTTTTTCCAGAAACTTCATCAGCATTGATGAAGGATGTTTTAGCACCTTTAAAAGGCATCAAATGTTCTGTGGGCTTGCATGGAGGCGCAGAGGAAAAAATTAGATTCAAGGGAATCTGCTCATTTGCAGAAAAAAAAAGTTAATGGCGAAATACTGTAGGTGTAATAGAGCAATAATCACTGTTAATTCCCCTTTCACGGTTGCAAGACAACTTTCTCTAGAATAAGGGCCCAGGTAATTTCTGGCAATGCCGTCAACGGATTCACAAATAAATAGGCCATTGGGACACAATCAAGGCTACCCTAGCTATGACTACAGAGCAAGGCAACCATTGCTTTAAGACTGGGTCAACTTCTTCATGGCATTCGGAGTCAGTATACTTACCATGCCAAGAATAATCCGCAGTATTAATGTACATTAATATTGACAACTGCAAGACCAACTGCGGAGCTGATTCGAGAAAGCACTCAAACACCCGTAGAAGAGCAGCATCTGAATCTTCTTTGAGCATAAGGTGGCAGTAGTGCCTTTCCCTCTCTTTCATATTTTTCTTTCTGTACCTCCATGAATTTATGGCGTAGTGTAATGACTCAGCATACCTGTCACAGAACGGAAACGGTCACAAAAACAATACTAAAATATGGCTAAATCACTCCTTCAGGGCTTGCACCTTAATGTTGGAGCCAATTGCAGCAGCAGAGCCAGGCATCGAATAACCCAAGTCCTCAACGGGGACTTCTTCTCAGGGTTGTTTTTATAATCGACAACATACCTGAAAATAGAACATAGGAGGTACTATTTGCACAAATATTTCGGCAATTTAAATTAGTCATGCCACAAAACTATCAGTAGGAACCTTACCATCTCGCACTAATTAAAGTCGTGGATAATGAAGGAACGACAATAAATACTACTGTCCAAATGAAATTTTGAGCCTGAGCAAGAATATAGAAGTTAACAGCAACATAAATATCGACAGCCACGTCTAGAACATGACTACCTATTGAAAACATTAGCCACATAATGTCAACCAAGGTAACTTTATAAGAGCTAGGAACATAATCAGTCTCATCACATCTCCTCTTCCAGTTTTTTGTAGTTGCATTATTTTCTTCGTGCGAAGCATGAACATCTGTATGTTCATTCCGCGAATTATTAGAGATGACCGAAGGCTCACAATGCGACATTTCAGTGCATTTTCCCTCCGTCATCTCATTCCTAAGCATCAAAACCTCCCCACCGTCCCCTCTCATCTCTCAAAGATCAAGTACTTCTTCGGCAGCAATCAGATAACTTTCGGTACACTAATCATCACAAGTTCTCAGCCATCGCCGAGACAACGAACGACACAACATTTATTCACGCGCTCACAGGACTACTCACTCGCCCCGCTCTCCTGTGTCAAAGCTCGATCCCGCTGACGCGCGCAAGAGTATGTTTTTGTTTTTATTTACGGTATTATTGGTATTATATTCAAACCCGTCCATTGAATGAACCAATGCCGTCTCTTGGACGAACCGCTTATATGAACTCGTCGATGTCTTGGATCGAGGGATGGTTCTGTTCCATACTAACTGTCTGTTCTGCTCCTTGCTTGGATCGTGAACAATGGCTTGAATCCTCTTGAATGTGGGGTTGAAGGTAAGATGAACGGGTTGGATGATGATCACGCAAGAAGGCAACTGACGAATTGCGCTCACTGGAACTTCAGAAAACTCTCTAAGTTTGGGACCGTTAATTAATACACGATATTAAGTAAATATCTACATGGGCACTACTATTAAATTCACCTCCCAGCAAAACAACCACACAGGCCTCAACACTATACGACCCGCTATTCGTCGGAAGTTCCCTTCGGCCCTCCCCCAGACTTTGCCCCGGGCCCTTGAGAAATGAGTCTTCATTAATAAAAATTAAATTTCACTTGTATCCAGCTTGCCTTTTCCCTTCGGAAGCATATCCTACCACATTCATATGCATTCTTAGCGGAATTCTAGTCTCTACCCCCTCCTATCCGCAAAAAAATGCGGGCCCTTATCATAGGAGCCGAGCCCTTTTCAAGGTTGGTCCCTCCCAGCGAAAATAGTTCCGACACCCCTGCTTGCGTTCACAAGGTACACCATTTTAAGTTAAAAATTTCTACTTATTGGTAGGTACTAATAATAATAATTTATCCTCTCATAATCTATCCTTATGTTGGTCTCACAAACACATGATAGGTACTCAAGTTAATACAAAAATTTACACTAAAAGTTAACACACACAGACTCTGATTCAGAACTCCCTGGGCCTTCCAGGGGAGAATCAGAGGACTAAGCATGACTATGGGTAAACTTTTATCAGGCCATCACATCATCATTAACATCAGGCCATCGTGTCTTAAGATGTGGCCGATTAAGTTGTCCCGTCTTCTTTTTATAGTTTTCAGCAGACCTCTTTTCTCCCACTCTTCTTAGGACTTCATTTGTCACTCGGTCGATCCATTTTATCTTCATCATTCTTCGATGGCACCATATTTCAAATTCTTCCACCTTTTTCTTCTCTGCTGCTGTCATCGTCCATGCCTCACTTATGTAAAGAACCGTGCTCCAATGTATGACCTGATGAATTGTTTCCTTACTTCTACGCTTGTATTTCCAGCTGTAAGTAGATTATTTTGATAGAATGCCCTCTTTGCCTGGGCTATTCTAAGGACTTTTTCTTTCTTGCTTCATACATTGTTTCCCAGCTACTCATTTTCCCAGGTAACAGAACTCCTTCACCTCTTTAAGTTTTTGTTTTCCTAGTTTACTTTGGTATTGGGCTCTTTTCTATTGCTGCATACAAATATCTTAGTCTTCTTCTTATTGATCTTCAGCTCATATCAGCAGACTGACTTTCCATAATCATTAGAATCTTATTTGGATCCCTCTCTGTCTCTGCTATGCATGCTATGTCATCAGCGAATCACAGCATGCTAATTTTTTCTCCATGGATATTCACTTCAGACGACTTCTCTTTGATTTCATTGATGGCTCTTGAGTTAAGCATTAACACTTATGGTAGACAGAGCTCACATTTTTCTCATTCCTTTACTTATTCTTGCTTCTTCACAGCTGGATCCAGATTCAATTACAATTACTTGGTTTTTAATTGTTTACCAATAGGAGGAAAAGAGAAGCCTTAATACTCTCATCTTTATAAGGAAAGATTCTACAGCCTTCGTAAGTGGTCAAGTGCCTTAGAGTCATTATATACTCCAAGCTAAACTAGGGAGAACATCTAGAGGCAATAACAAGGAAAGGCTGTGCCTCTCAATGGTCTTGCAGGAAAGCCCTGGGCAAAACCTGGTGGTCCCAACCTAAAGCCATGAAATGGCTAAATACTGCTGTAGTGAAACTTAGCTTTCTGCAATGCTCGCTTGTTTGGTGGACAAGCTAAACCATTTGCAGAGAATGGCATGCATGGACATTTCAGGGACAATGAAGACGACCCCATTTCTGCCACTCGTGCCACTTACGTGGAGACTGAAGACCTTTAAATGGAGACTGAAGTTCTGGCAAGGGCAGCAGCATATCATCTTAAAATCTTAGGACAGTGGCATGACAAACGAAATTTTTCCTGTCACAGAAATTTATGGATGGAGCTCAGGAAGTCAAGCCCAATATTTTAAATGGGCTTCGACGCAATGATTACTATATTCAAACAGTCACTCTTACTTCAAAATCCACTTTCCAGTTAGGGAACAGTGGCCTGAGAAAGAAGGGGCTATGAATGGTTTACCGACGGTTCCAGGAAAGAAGGTAGAGCAGCACTGGTATATACAGCTACAGCCTATCCAGGAAGATATCAATCCCTTTAGGAGAATATTCCACAGTATTCCAGGCAGAAGTTTATACTCCTCTGACCTATGCATATGCAGTTCAAGAGATGGGACTGCACGACAGACTAACTCATATCTGCACTGGTATCAAAGCGTTAATGATAATGATGTTTATTATCCAAAGACTAGATTATACTGATATAGGATTTGTCAAAAATACACAGAACATATACATAGACAAAATATTGAAACAGTATTATCATGGATAAATTCTTCTAAGGAATAATACAGTTTGTCTTGTAAAAAACTTTTCACTTTTGCTTTAAAGGGGCCAGCAGTTTTGCAGTTTTTCAGACTGGTAGGTAACTTGTTAAAGAGGTGCAGCCTCAGAGTTTTAGGACCTTGAAAGACAGATTTGGTCCTGACGTACTTACAGTGAATGGTGTCATGACCACGTGTATAATAATCATGGACATCACAGTTTTTGGTGAACTCGCTGAAGTTAGATTTTTACAAACATAAGGACGGAAGGGATATAAACACAGGGTAGTGAGAGAATATTAAGAATTTCGAAAATGGGCCAGCATGGGGCATTATAGATGCAAAAACATTAAATGTGCAATTTTCTTTTGCAGCTGAAAAAGCTTGAGTGAGGCTGGCAAAGATCCCCAATAAATAATACTTGAAATGATGTAGGAATATAACTGACCATAATATATTGTTAATAAAAAATCAGGACAAACAGAGAATCTAATAAAATGTATAAGGAAACAAGTAAACCTTAGTACTTTAAGCAGATTGCAGATGTTCTCTTCCCATGAGAGATTTGCGGAGATTGCAAGTTCCAAGAATTTGACATCTTCAGCTTGACGAATGGGCTATCTAGGTCAAGATCAAGGGCAGTATGGTGTTTACTCTTGAGATTGAAATGCATAGCTAGAGATTTATCAACATTTATGTATAAACAATTTATGGAGCACCAATCACTCAAGTGCTGTAGTAATAGTTTACTTTTTGCAATTGTAGTGTGTTTTAAACACACATCACCATGGTGTAAATCATGGCTGCAGCTGGAGTGTTGTAATGCACTCAAAATAATAGTCAGTTGCAGTGAAATAGAGCTCTTCTGGATACCAGGACACGTTGGTGCAGCTGGAAATGAAATGGCAGATGAACTTGCAAAAGCAGGAACCAATCAAATTTCATTTGGCCCAGAACCATTTGTACCTATCGCACCCTCATTGGGGGAAAAATGAGATCAGAATGTGGGGCTTAGCTCAGCATTCTGAGATCTGTGAAACACACCACGGCTAAGGCAGGCCAAACTTCATATATAGGGACCATGGTCTTGCCAAGAGACTCCTCCTCCTACGTAGGAATCAACTACGAATGATAGTGGGACTGCTCACCGGACACAATCAAATGATGAGGCACCTGCATCTCCTAAAGATCATTGATTCAGACGGATGCAGGTGGTGTAAAGAAGAGGACAAAATGAACCTCTCACATTCTCTGTGAGTGCCCTCCTACAGTGAGGACTCGGAACAGATATCTTGACTCACTGTTTTTGGAACACAATAATATTAGGGAAATCTTCATAGGACCTGCTGGCTTTCAGCCAGGCTATAGGCCTCCATGGGTGATCTCTTGGATCACAATGGACCAATAGGTCTAAGTATCTCAGGGACTCGAGTAACTCCACCAAGTTCACTATCTAATGTAATCTAACATACACAGAGGATGTATCAAAAATATACAAAAAATGTAGAACATACAAAATGTACTGAAAGCAAACAAATAAGAGTAAGGGAAAGAAGCGGGCAAGGGCCTAGCCACGTTCATACATCGGTTCCTGTCAGATCACCAAAGTTAAGCAACGATCTGGTCCCGGGCGAAGGTTGAATGGTTATCCCCCCCTCCATATCTCTACCGTGGTGCTCTTGTCCTTTGTCTGCAAGTGGCGGGCAGGCTAAATGTGGTTTGGCACAATGGATCTAAAGAGGTCTAAGTGCCATGGGGGCTCCAGAAGGCCCCCACCCACCCCTCCAATTTACATTTTATTTAAGGGAAAAAAGCAACATTACTACTTGAGAGCACCCATGAAACTGATTCACGTACATCATTAAAGTACCATCGCAGTGAAAGGGTTAAGCGCAAGTGCTAGGAACTTTCAACTGAGCTCTAACTTCATATAGATGTTATCCATTTGTAGACTCCAATCCAGGTCTTCTGTAGGGTGAATACCAAGAAATTTCAGTGAGTATGTACCAGCCATTGAAGTGTCCCACATTTTGATGAGGGACGCTTCAATGGGGAATTTTGTTAGGGACAGACCATTTGTATGGAACTGTAGGAAAACTGTCTGATTTTTATTTATCAGGAGAAGGTGTGAATCACACCATTGGATCATTTTCTTTACTGATAAGTTGGGATTGCGAATGAGATCTTTGAATGTATCGGACTTAACCACGTAGGATGTGTCATATGCATATGGTTCATATTTACCAGGAATGGGGGCGTTTACTCGGAACCAAAATCGCAATTTTGTACACGAAATCGTTAGATGGAAACGAAAAATGAATTTTAGTGAAAAAATTAATCTTCTAACCACAACCGTTCACTCATAAATCAAAAATTTAAATAAGCAAAAGGTGACACCCACCGAAAATGCTGCTGTGATAACATTGACGTCATTTTCCTCCCGCCCTTGACTGCTTTTAGGGGAGGGGAAGGGAGTGGACACGGATTCTCGCAAGGTCTGCTCGCACAGATGCTGTCGCAATAGCTCTGATTGGCCGAGTCAGCTGTGTCCCCCCCTTTGCGATAAGGCGAAGTAGGTTCGCGAGATCAGTTGTGATTGGACGAAGTCGATATACGTCAGAGGTTGCACCACACCCACTTTTCCAAAAGGGTTAAAAACATCAGTTTTTCGCTGCTTATAACTCGGGAAATAATTGACGGATCAAAAAACGGAAAAATATGAGTCTTTTTATTTTACAAACTCTAACATATTCGGAAATAAAAAAAATTTGGTAAACAACCCCATTAAGTGAATGGGAAGACTGTTTTAAAAGATATTGAATACTAGGGGCTCTAGGATGGAGCTCTGGCATATTCCAGTGTGTGTGAGTTAGATTCTGCAGGCTGGATGAGACATTTATGTAGCTGGCTGAAACCCTTGAATAGCAGACTGCCTGCTGTCTGTCACTTATAATGACTTCGACCAACTAAAAAATCCTTCCCTTTTACCCCAATGTTAGACAATGTATTTACAAGTATTTCATGGTTAAGAGTATCAAAAGCTTTTATTTTGATCGCAGAATATACTCATGGTTGGCTGGTTACTTTGTAAGGAGAAATAAATGTAATCTATAAACTGGAATAATACTGATGACACCAATCAGTTTTTTTTTATCTGGCAGCATGCTGATAATTGTGAAATAAGCAGACTGTTTCGTAGAAGGGAAACTTAAAGGTCATAAAAGGCTTTTTCAAAGACCTTATGGGAAACAGAGAGAACTGATATTGTTTGATAATTGATGGAATTTGAACTTTTTTCTTTATTTGGGACAGGAGTAACACTTGCATACTTTAGAGAGCTAGGAAAAAGACCTGCAGAGAATTAAGGCTCAAAGACTCACCTTCAGTCACCTAGAGTGACTGAAAAGATGGATTTCAAAAAACCAGCTGGAATTAGTCAGCTAACTAATATGCCAGCCCAGGGAGTGCCATGAATTCAAATCGGCCAGCATTTGTTGATTAATGTCAACTATATCAAGGCTTAGCTAAAATCTGAAAACAAATCAAGGCTAAAATGATTGTTATCTTGGGAATAAGAAATAATTGTCTTGCTGACGATCATCCAAGTTGAAATGAGGGTAACTGAAAATCAACAGAGGAACAATGCCTTGAAAGTCATAGCGCCACACACTTCAATTTATCATTAGGAAAGGACTATCACAAATTTACCAACCAAAAGCACAAGGCATCATTAAATCACATACATTTTTTCTTTAACTCCAAGGAAAGGTTATTTAGTGCAGTATAACAAATGTCAGTGAGAGATTTTAGTGCATTAATTAATTCCAAAACCCATTGTATGAATAGATTATTTAATTATATGTATTTGCTGGTGGGAGTCAGTGATTGCCAGGTATCAAATGACAATACTAAATTATTTATTTGGGGTATTGATCTTTCAACCAGTTTTTCACCTTTTCTTTGGAGAGCTGGATAAATCATGGCTTGGACATACCAAGGTTGAAAATAAATATTAGGCAATTTAATTGCAAGATGCAGCAGCACCGTAGGTAGAGGATTGGGCTGATTACTGGATGTGATAAGTTTGAATGTAAAATATGCATCATGCCCAATGTAAACTTAATATTTGTCCAAGTATCTGTTTTTATAAATGGGCAATACAAATCTATGTGCACAACTAATAAAGAAACTTTTTTGGTCCCTGATAGTATAATTTTTTCCAAGTATACATATACTTGGCTTACTGTTGACCTCAGATTGTATTGGAACACATTGATCGCCAAGTACTTCCCATCATAATCATAACCAATTGTAACTTGAAACTCAAGAAATGACCTTTAAAGATCTTCAAAGGTCAATTTTGTAAGAGATCTGATTATTGGTTGGCAAATATAACTTATAAAATCTTCTCACTGAGTCAGGAAAATGGCCTGACCTTTTTTCCTGACCCGGAGGAAAGCCTAAGAAGACTTCATTAGCCAATTTGGTAATTTCACCATTCCTCATTAATGAAGAGTTAATGAAGAAAGAAAATTAATGAAGAAAGTGTTAGTTTCTTTATTTGTGTAGAGAATATATTCCTAAATTTCATGCTAATTCCATCAAACTCAATGCAAGAAACACTTGTTCTTGGTGCTTAATCAGAAGTATCTCTATAGTGAAAGCATGTTCATGTACTAGTACGTACACACGTACTTACACTTCCCCTTTGGATAACAAAAGCCAGCAAAATATAATGTTCCACCTCAGTTTTTGGGCAAATGAAAATTCTTGCTACGGAAATGAAAATAGCGATAACAGTAGAGAAGTATGCCTAACACATTGTTTAATTTTATTACATACATCTAATTATTTCACAGTTAATGATCACAGTCTTATGTTCCCATCTTTCAACTTTCCTGATATGAATTCCAAATAAAGAACAACCACCTCAGGGCTATTTCAAATGCACATATGTTGGAGAAGTCATAACACCACAGTTATTATCATTTTGAGACATTAATACATAGCCATCATTGCCCCAGTAAGTAGACCATGAATTTTTCACCAGCCAGTAAGGTGATCCATTCATTTCTCCATATCCGACAACTAGAACTGCATGGTCCAACTGCTCCAGTTGGTTGCCTAAAATATTTTACAATTATTCGCATTTAATACTTTTAAAAGGCTACAACTCAATGATATTCTTGTGGGTATGCTATGGTAAAACCCTACTTATAATTCTAATTTCTCAAATTACAATGCATGAAATTTTCTCGATGAAACTGCAGTTTCAATTCTCAAACCACAATTAGTTCATGAATTTTTCTATAGACCAATGTGGTTTAAGACCATTCTTGACAGATAGCAGTGCATCATTTTAAAGTTATTGCTCAGTCATTTTCATTGGAAAATTATATTCCAATTTATATATGCACACATTAAAGTTTAAACTTCACTGTTCTCAATAATTAGTTGAGAAATTGATTTTCAGATTAACTGAAATATGTATTAGCAATTTAGTGGCAGAGCCATCATCATGTGAAACCGATTGAAGCTCACTTAAATTTCATGGTCAACTATTGACTGCAAGTTAGAGTTTGATATCAATTTAATGTTACTTACCACACTCAGGTTCATAATATACACCATTGGAATAAAATGAAAATGTCTTGCGAGAGGCATCAATTGCAACAGAAATAGGGCCCTGAGTTGCAACAGCATATTTTAATATTTCCGTATCCCAGGGAGTGACATTTGTATATCCAGTTATTTGAGCAACTAAGTTGGTACCATTAAAATGGCAATACCCATCCTGAGAATGAAATAGATCATGCACTGGTTATGATTTAATTAAATTACCTTTTTTTTTAGCATCAGCTAGCCTAGTGGACAACAAAGCTTAATTAATTTAAGTATCAAATTCCATGTTTTTGCTCAGAAAAAATTACAGAAGCAATGTGAAATACATTAGAACTGTGAGGTGGATGGTTATGAAACATTTCTTATTGGATATAGGGTTGATTATCAATAGTAATGGCTTTTGGGCATTCCTCCATGCTAGGTTTTCTGTAGGCAGAGGCATATCCAGAGGGAGTTTTGGGGGTTGTAACCCCCCCATTGATAAAAAACGTATAAATGATGTGTTTAACACATGCTAATAGTGCAGTTATATCATACACTTTAGTTTATATATTTTTCATACCTTTTGCTAGGCAAAAAACCAACAAATAGGCATAGCTGGGCAGAAAAGCGTTAATCTGTTAATCATTAATTAACGAAGTTAACATATTGCTTAACGATTTAACTTTTAAATTAAATCCAAAAACTATTAACGGTCTTATAAACTTCCATTAACTTTTAATTCCATTAACTTAAGTCCTTTACTTTTGTTCAGAGCCATCTGGATTGCCATGTAATAACTTGTTGAAGGAGTTGTGTTGAGAATTCAATCTAGAGAACTCAGCATTTGTACAGCAATCAAACTTTTACATAACTTTTATAGACACAATTTACACAGTCAAGGCTCACGTTTCAACCCAAAACAATAAACAAGACATGAAGAGACGTATGCATCTAAATACGTTCAATTTGAAGAAAAAGTAAAGGCAGGATCAACTCGCGGGAAAACGAACCCTAAGGCTTCTTCAAGAGCTGTGGATTCTTCTTATGTCAATAGGACTGGCAATAGTTTTTTCACCATCTAATGGCACAAAACTACGCCAGTAAATATTGGTGAACCTTTTGGTGTCGCAGCTACCGGTAGCGGCGCATCCCAAGGTTTCTATTTCCACAATCAAATACAAATAGCATCAGGTCCAACTTTACTGATGGAAATGGTATACATATTACTATGAAACTCCATACCTCATGTGTATAAGTCTACATTACCTAAGCTATACTGTTTATTAAGTATTTTTGACCACGAAATTCTTATTACGTTCATTGACATTAAAAATACCTAAATGTTAAGTGCATATCCTTCAAAATTGCCCTCAATTTCATATAGATATTTAACTTTAACGGATAACTTTAACTCGCGTTAAATTTTCATCAAGATAACGATTTAACAATTAACGAAGTTAACTTTTTGAGTAGCTTTTAATGCATTAACGAAGTTAATTTTTGGATTAACTTTGCCCAGCTATGCAAATAGGACAACTACCAAACTACTGCACTACACTTTGATTTTACACGCTCTCTAAACTTTACTAGGCTTCTCATTGCAACTATAACTGTAGACAGCACAGAACTTCACTGAGTTATTTTTGTGGAAAGACGAGTCCATTGCCTAAGTCATTAGGGGTGTACTGTATACACGTGGGTGCCGAATACGTTTTCGTCGGCGGCCGACCCTTTTCCAACCCGGCGGTGGCGACGTAATCAGCGTGGACCTCTACATCGCGAAGGCTTTCGAGGATTTTTTACCCTCCCCTATTTTATTTACTCAAATGCCGAGAGAGTACGTAAAACTCATAAAGTCAGTAGAGTATAGCTGGCCGATCGTCTGTGGCTAGTCTCAAGAGCTGGGCAAAGAGCGACCTCCAAGAGGCCCGCATCGCAAAGCTAGAGGCTGGTTGCGGATATTCACTCACACGTAACGGGATGTGTATTTCCGTATGCATTATGCAGGAAGAAGTGGGGGGTTGAATGTCCCCCCCCACCCTCCCACACCCTGTGTTCTGGCATCCCTAAGCCTGTGAATGTTTCCATTCTAAAGTCCCAAATATGTAGGTACATGAATCAATGTCATAACTTTATTATCAACAATAAATTCTAAAAGGTCTACACTTTTGGATCATAGTATATTATGAACAAAACAATACAGTAGAAGTATATAACAGTATGTCAAAGTAAACTGGTGAATTTATAAGTTGGCGCCCCCTAAAAATTTTGCATCCCCCCCCCTGCCTCCATGGCACCCCTTAGACCCAAAACAAAGCTACGCAACTGTCCGAATGGTCTTTCCCTTGGGTCTTTTTCCATAATCAATGACAAGGGAAATTTCCAAACAGTGATTAGTCGTCATCATTCCTTGATTACCAATCAAGGAATGCAGAGGCTCACATATCTTCTAATTTGCACGGCTGTGAACAAGATCATCTACAAGTTTCCTACGTAAATTGTACGGTCACACCACAAAAAGGTACAAAGTAATCGATAAGCAGAGTGAAGGGGCTCCTATCTGGCTCCTTGATGAATCACTCTGCCTTCGAGTTAGTTTGCTGTTTGTACTAGGTATTATACTTGTTAACATTAAAAAAACATCATTACTTAAGCCACAGAGTATACAGAGAGGACAGAGGGCGCTTTAAGGTGTAATCACCCGTGCGCATTTTAGCCATGTTCTCAGTAAGTTAACCTGGCGGATACAGTGTTTCAGCAAGGAGGTTAGGTTGAAGAGCCAACTTACTTGTGCCATATAGTGAATTTCGTGAATCTTTTAGTCCTCTATCATGGATGAAGAAGAGAAGAAGGGCACCAAAAAAGGTGGATTTGCATGGTGCTCGGCAATTAATTGCCGTAATAATTCCGGAATGCGGAACAGCACCTTAAGTTTCTTCCGTTTCCCAAAGGATTCAGACAGGTAAGCATTTGTGACTCTATTACTTTCATAAATGCTGTAGTTATTGAATTTTTTTGTTCTCCCTAAAGTTTCAAATTGCTGCATGGGAAATTAATCTCATTTTTTACTTTCCTTATGAACATTTCGCATGTGCAATGTGCTCACGCCTTGTGAAGATGCAAGGAGTGGATAATTCGGTCTCGGCGCCAGGACCTAGAGGGGAAAAGTGCGAGCTATTTGCATTCGAATTGCAGACTATGTAGCGAGCACTTTGAGGACTCTATGTTCTTAAATTATTTAAAGAACAGGCTTCATGCCCATGCGGTACCATCCAAGTTCAATGTGCCAAACCCGCCGCCGCTTGTTGGGAGTTCGAGGAAGCCTCCAAAGAAAAGGCAGAGGCTGGAGATCTTACTGGATAAATGCTCCAACAAGGAAAATGATTACGGTAAGTGCGGTACACGACGTTTGACCTCTTGGATTAATGTAACGGAAAAGGATGCATCTAAATTTACCAAGAGGAATATATATTTTCCGTCAGTTGAAGTCAGTTTACTCCTGAATTCAGTGTTTCCTCTTCAAGTTAGCCATTGCCAAGTTGTTGCTTCTGTGAAGCCCTTGCATATTTACAGTTAGCCAATATTATCCAATTAATTAATTATTAGCCAATATTAGTGGAGCCTGTGAAATAATGTCCTTGATAAGTCACGTCAATTCGTTGGGGACAATTATTTAGATTTTTATATGTACACCTGATTCTGTTTCATAATATTGGGTCTTTGATATGTTTTGCTTGTGTGCCCTGCGCAATAATGCCCTTATTAAGAGACCTAATTTATTCTACCTTGTCTATTTTATTAGTAATTTCAAGTATTCAAAAAATAATTTTTTGTGCTATTCATTATTTCACCTTATTTTTTGTCATCTGCTCATCTTTGTAAAATATTTGGAATATAATGTTTATATAAATAAATATTTTTGCTCATAATTCTTAATATTTTATTACAACGGATTTTTATATTCCCCAATGTACCTCCGAATGAATCCTTATTGCTGGTGTCAGGTATGTGGAAAATAGCTTCTTTCAATTAATGTCTAATTTAGATATTTTTCTTTAATTTATGTTGAAATTTTTGTTCTAAATTTAGTTTCTACCATCCTTTCAGTTAGTGATACATCACTTGCATTGGTATGACCAAAATCTGAGTTTTTCTTCATTTTCCAGTAGCTCTTGAAAACTGACGATTAACTGATAGGTTTCGCCAGTAGCTGGTGGAAATAAACTGGTTGTCGATGGATTTCATTAGTATGCGCCATGTACTTTCTTGATGCTTACGAATATAACTAATCATGAAGGTTAACAATAGAGATTTAACGCTAGAACTGTACTCTACGGTGCTTAATTGTTTTTCCCCAGTGAAGTTATTCGGACAACAGTTTAAATGCGTTTAATGTCCAAATGGCTACTTTCTTCTTTTAGGTTTAAACGTCCGCAGACACTTTATTCTGTTGCCAGTTGCAGTTGCAGTCAACATATTGAGTGGAATTGGGAATGGATATATGCATGCGTGATATAAAATACATCGGAAGTATCTAATTCCGTTCTTCCAGCTTCTGCACTCAACGCTGCCTACTCATAACGGGTTTTTGAAATCCCACCCGTTTTAACTTACTGAGAACATGGCCGCCGCGCGCATTCCCGATTACAACATTTCAATGGAAGCGAGCGCTTTTGTCCTCTCTGTATACTCTGTGCTTAAGCCTACTTAATAGGCATGCTGCTATGAATATGAAAATGTTGTACAATATAGAGTTTTCTTGCAAAGAAAGTCCTATTTTGTTAAAAAAACTAAAATATAAATTTTATTAATTAAAAAGAGTATAATTTAAATCTCCTTTGTAATTAGACTTATAAGTATGATTTTCACCCAAAGTGTGTACCGTAAGCATGCAGTATATATATTATTAATTATATTTATTAAAATTAATGATGTTTTACCATGCCTAGCTGAATTAACATTACTCATAAGATTATAATATGAATTACATAAAAAGTATTTAAAAATGTTTTTCACTAATCGCTCAAGTTATAGCATGTTTTTCTCAAATATAAAAAAGAACAAAGTTACCCTCATAAGGCCTTAAACCTCACAATCTTGTGACTTCATTTTTTTTTAATTTTAAAACTTTGATTCAAAACATGCTATTACTAAGGGAATTTCAAGGCTCAGAACACCTTCAAAACGTCATTTTAAGATGTATATTTTTCAAACTTCCCGGACCCATGGGGGTTTACATGTGGGGTATTCCATGGGGTGGTGACCCCCTCCCCCCCCCCCCAACTTCACACACTTCTAGATATGCCTATGTCTGCAGGAAATGCACGTTTAAATGTGCCACCAAAAAGAAACAGTTCTACACCTCCACAGTCTCGCAACATGCATGGTCCAAAAGTGGTCACAAAGTGGACTTTGTGAAAATATAAGTTATTTGCAATGAGAGCCACTACTATCCAAGGCTGATTGGGAAGGCAATAGAGGCAGTGAAAGAACCCTGATATTTACAACTGGGAGGATAGGTCCAATTGGTGACATTCACAGGAGAGTGTTTTCAAGTCAAACAACTTGAAAAATGTCTCTCCCAATCACAGAGCCAATTAAGTGGCCTCATAGAACATGGACAATTCAAAACCAACATTATTTCTGAACTGAAGACACCAGCAGGATGGCTGGGAAACTGTTGTCACCAAATTACAACCTAATGCCAGAAAGTCTTACCATTGAGGAAAAATTTTGATCTCGTCAAAATCATTTGCACTGATTTTATTAATATCTGATAAGACAGCTGTCATTCTATTTTTTTAGATGTATCATGCTTCCACTCAGGATAAAGTAAGAGACTTGGTTTCCTAGATTCAAATTTGGTTCACATTTCATCCAGAAAATATCAAAATGGACACAAGATGTACATCTTACTTAGAACTAAGACTGGTTGTGATGCTCAGAAGTTAAATTAATATCATTTGCTATATATTGTGTTTTTAATAGTGACTCAAAAGTGACGCAAAGGTCATTTTGAAGGCTGGTGACCTCCCTGCCGAATGCTCTTGCAATGGCTCAAAGTAAAGATCTACACAGGCTAATATTTATGGAGAATGACAGTAAGTCCTCGACATTTCTCCTCGGCAGTTCTCCACCAATGGTACATAGAATCCGCATGAGGTATTCAAATATTCAAAATATTTAAAATTCAAATCCATTGATTCGATCAAATTTCGAATCCATGGATTCGATAGGATTCGTCCAAATCTTTGAATCCCTGACCCAACCATAATTTATATCCTTATAAATAAAATGCTTTTTAAAACCTAAAGTTGATGAAATACAATTTTTAGTTGATGATCATTTGCAATAGAAATCACATGCATATTATCTACTTGACTGCTTCACCAAGTTCTATGTGCTATCTTTTAAAATCCATATAAAACTGCATCTCTGAAAGGAAGTTCTTCTATCTTTATACTATGGCATATTCCACACCCATTTGGAATATAATATAATCCTTTCTTCATGGACTACACCTTGTTGTGGTGGGACATTGAGGCTTGCGTGTTCCAGTGACCCCTAGAACTGCAGTGGTGGGAGCAATGAATGTTGCTCCCAATAGTGTCACCCATATCAGATGTGTTGAAGGCTAGGAGCCTGACAAAAGGTAGTCAATGTACCATATTCGCAGCATCAGTCCCTTAATGAGGTGGCTGTGAGAAGGGGTCTGATCCCAGTGGGATGGTCTTTCAAGTGACAGCATCCCATTAAACACACTATTGAGGCAAGCACCGAGAATCAACTTCAAAATAAACTCTTCCAAGAGCAGCCTTGGACTTGATAAATAGAGATTTGAATCCTGGTAACTACGGGGCCTGAGCCAAAATAAGTAGGGTGGAAGTTGTACTCTGCAACAGGGCAAGCAAGGACTCTGCAGTCATCATTTCATGAGAGCCATTCATGGAGAGAAAGACAATGGTAGCACCGAAGAAGAAACCAGAACAGAGAACAACAATGTTGTGAATCACGACATGGAATATAAAGACAATGCTAACGTTAGGGAAACTAGAAAACTTTAAGTATGAAATGGTGAGGGTTAGTATCAATTTGTTGGGATTAAGCAAAGTTAGATGAAAGTACCAGGGGGACTTCTGGAATGAAAGTTACCTAGTGATATACAGTGGAGAGAAGAGTGTCAGCAGGTAGTAGCAATAGTATTGAATTCAATATTAGGGGAAATGATAGTGAATGTGGAGTAGGTGAGGGATAGAATATTGGTAATTGAAATCAAAGCAGTACTAACTAACATAGTGTAGTTCAAGTTCACATGCTGACTGCAGGACTGAAGATGAGGAAGTAGACGAAGTATATGATCAGCAAGAAGAAATAATCAGGGAAGTCAAAGATAGGAAGATTCTAATAGTTATGAGAAATGAGAATGCTGTTATCAGGGAAGGGTGGGACAATAGTTAAGTTTTGGAGTATGGGCTGGGTGTAAGAAACAACCGCAGCGAGAAGGCAGTGGAGTTATGTAGGAGGAATAATTTATAGATCACAAACACGTGGTTTAAACACCATACCAAGCATTGGTACACTTGGAAAATGCGGGGACACAGGAAGTTACCAACTACTTTACATCATGGCTACGCAAATATTTAGGAACAGCCTGAGCAACTCATATAGTTTCCCAGGCGAAGATGCAGACTCCAAACATAACTTGGTCATGATGAAATGTGAGGTGAGATTTAAAAGATTTAAAATAGGAAGGAGAATAAAAGAAAAGGGAGTAGGGACCATGATTGGAAAGAAGTGAAGGAAATATTAGGAGTTGGTAGACAGATGTATGAAGAAAGAGGAGAAAAGAGGAACAGTAGATGAAAGGTAAGAAACAATAAAGACAGAGATAAGATTACCTGAGAAAACAATTGGAGCAGTAGATGCTAGGAAGATCAAGATACTATGGATAACAGTAGGAATGATGAAAAAAATGAAGAATAGTGGGACATAGAAAGATGTAAAAACATAGCTTGGCAGTCAATGATATAAGGAAATAAACAATAGACATAAGAGAGAAACAAATAGAGTGAGAGAAAAGCAAGTGCCAGTCAGCCCAGGTTTTACAGAAAATACTGGATGTGTTTCAAGGCAGCTGGAAAATATACAGAATGAAGAAAGATCACAAGGAAACAAAAATAATGAGATTTACAGACTAAAAAGGGCCACGTTAAATTTAAAAGTTGGAGGGTGTATGCTAGAGCAGGTGGAGAAATTTAGCTATCTAGATAGCGAGTTGGAGGAAAAGGGCTATGGCAGCATTGCGGTCAGAAGGAGCTTGGCAAAAGAAGCTTTTACTCATACGTGTGAACTAATGACAGAGAAGAAAAGAAAAGACTAGTGAAAAGTTCAATATGGAGTGATTTCCTTAATGCCTAGGGCATTAAGGAAAGAAGATGAAAACAGATTTATGGTTTTATGTGGACCTAATGTGGAAAAACAGTGTTCATTCATTGATAAAGACTATTTATTGCATAAGTTCTTTTACTCTGTTGAAGAATATCTTACAATTTAAATCAGTGGAAGGCACAATCATACCTGTCCCAAATATGGTCCATATTCCTCAGCTGTAGGCAAACCACCATGCTTCATTATCCAGCGATATGCACGGTAATCTTCACCTCCATCACAGCCATTATTACCATACCCCCAGCTACAATCTATCAAGGCCTAGAAATAAGAAAAAAACCTCAGTTTAATGCATTAATCACAGGTAAATAAATATCCTCAATAATAAGAGCACTGCATAAATATAATAATTATCATCACATTATAAAGACCACCAACCTGTTGTGAGAGCTTCAACAGTTTGCCATACTTCACAAAATAGGAACCCTCAATTGTTCCAGTGGTTCCAAAACTCCAACAAGAACCACAAACAGCCTGATCTGTAATTGCGAAAAATAAACAATGAAATGAATAAATAAATAGGGAATGTATAGGAATGCGTTCATGAGGTATTTAATTTTTTTTGTGGGGTGTCTTATGGAATGAAATTCTAACTATCAACTGCAAAAAAAATTACATCTTTTTGAAGGCTGTCATGTAATTTTTAGACTTTTAATAATTTTTAAAACCAGAAAATAAGTCAACACATATAAGTATGCAAAAAATTGCACCAATAACTGGTATTAGTGTATGTACCAAAGGTAAAAAAATCAAAAATCAAGTTTACAGTACAGATTAATCACATACCATAAATAACAATAAGATACACATAAATAAATAACTAAATCCAAAGCACCTCAGTCTGGCAGTTTCTAGTAAATTTCAGTTTCTTGATAGGGCCAAACCACAGAAATGACTCCTTCAAGTCACTCCTTCACAGGGCTTTCAAGAGTCCAAGTTAATTTTGCAGTACTTTAAGGGAATGTGATTTCTCACTGGATAATACCACATATCAGGAATAACTTCTCTTAGTTTTTTAGTAACTTTGGAAAGAATATACTGTGATACGTATCATAATATAGAAGGTTTATTTCATTTTATACCAGGTTTATCAAGAAGTTTACCTAACTCCCTCCTTTCCTTCCATATGGCACCTCTTAATAGCATCTTGAATGAATTTGTGTATGATTTTTGGTCCATAGTGTGCAACCTATAAGTGTTAATGTAGATCAAGAAAGGTAAAATGAAACGAACATCAAAACATACATATTGAATGCTGTGAAAACTCAGACAGGAGAGTTTTCTTGAATATAATGTTACATACTGAATCAGTTTACCACACTGATGTTTCTGCAATACAGTTTTTTGAATCCCACATTCATTTATTAAATTTTATCAAGTGAATTTCTACCGGTCTTGAAACCTCTCCACTCCCATTTTCCACCTCTGTGTTAATTACAATCTTCAATTCTTATATCTCTTGATATCATTGCCTCAGTTACTCTATCCATCTACTTTCTCCTCAGCCATCCTTTTCTCTCCTCACATTTGGTAACCATTCCAACATTGTCCCATGAATTTTAGTCATCCATCTTCTTCACAAGTTCATACCAGATCAACTCCTTCCTCTGAACATCATCTACCATGTCTCTCTCAATTTGGATATTTTCTTCTTCATTTGATTCTTTTTGACATACCAGGCATGAATTAGCAACTTAGCATGATGCGTTTTGTTGCTACAACAGCATTATCATCAAGGGTGACCAAGGAACTTGATAATATTGTTTTAACAACGAAACACATTGTGCTAAGTGAATAGATATATGTGGAAATTTTGCAATGTCTTCCTTCAGCAATGTCAATTTCATTGCTGTTACAATTACAAATTTATATATATATATTGTGACAGACAAGCCGTCTTCGCTTATTTTGATTTACACGCGCCTCCCGCACCTGTCATTTTTTTTACGTTTCGAATGGGGTTTCCATTGCGCGGGGCGATGTGAATGCTGACCTTAAAGTGTTACGCCTAGTCAAGTGCTCTTTTGGTGGGGCCTATTAAACTGTGCTGTTTGTTTAACGGTCGGAATCACGCCACTTTGTGTTGGGTAATGTGATTGGTGTTTGTGAGCAGAGGTGCTATTGGTAAATTTGAATGAAAATCACGTGAGAGGGGGGTCAAGCTGTGGAGGAGGTGTATGACGAGAGAGATCAGAGAGAGAAAGATGCGGGGTGTGTTAAGGAGAAGGTGCCAGGGTGCGCGCTGAGACTGCGTTCGAGGCGGACGGAGGACCGACAGATGGTCGGTGACGGAGAGCAGGCGAATCGGCTGGAGCAGAGGAAAGTGAACGGAGGCGCAGGGGAAAAGGACGCGTACGCTGATACCGGCACCCGCTGGAAGGGGTGCGGTCCCAACGCCAGGAAGCAACGATATACGTCGAGAGGAGGCATGTTGCTGCGTTGGTGGACCCTCAACGGATCAGTGTCAACGTCTTCGATTCGCTGGCGACGGAGTAGACGTCGCGTAGTGACCAGACCGCATCATCGCAATAAGTATCTCTCTCCCGTCCATATTTTCCCGTCCGAACTGTCTCGCAAGCGCGTCACGGCAGCCCCAGAAGTTCATAACTTTCATCCACCTGCACCACTCATAAGCGATGTGTTAAGTGTTGATAATGGAGTTGGTTATCACTTGAACCCCAAGGTCATCGGACTAATTTCCCTGAAGTATTCACTTTCGTCCCGTATCGGACGTAATTCCTTGTATAACTATTTTCCCGTCGACCAAATATCTTGTAATTGAAAAGGGATGAGGAACCTGTAATTCTTTAGGAAGATAAGTTTTGTGTATTCAAGGGTATAATTTGCTATTGCTCATCTATGTTTCACCCAGCCAAATCAATCATCCCTCATTAGGTCATAGGATATTTGTTTCGTGTAGCTATAGAGTGATTTTGTGTATTCATTTTTTTCATCAAATTATTTCCTTTGTTTGATTTAGCGTTCATTTTGTGCTTTCTTGCATTGAATAAATGTCATTTGTACCATCCTTAAAAAGGTCAGACGATCATTATTTCGCTCTGCGCAATCTTTACGATGCTCGCGTCATATGTGCTGCCACTGCCATTCCGCGCTTAAGATCCCCGATCCTTGAAACAGTGAATAATAGTCCTTGCTTTCCAATTGAGCTAGCTCGACGCTGAGGTTTTGGGTGGCGCCCTACTCAATACGCGACAATAGTCGCGGCATCCTTGTTTTCCCGGAACCATTTCCCGTAAGGGAAAGTCCTAGGTGGACTGGGCGTCGGGACGAAGGAAAGGGGCTCCTCAGAGGCGTAAGGGCTGCGGCGAGTCGCCAGGGTCGAGAAGCTTCGACCCCGTCCCGTCACATATACATATATATATACGCCCAGGCCTCTTATAAAAACCATTAGCTCCCGCAAACATTCTCACTTTTTACTGTTCAGTTTAGGAAAGCATACCTGCATTATTAAGAAGTATGTATCTACTCTTATGGAAAAAACACATCCTAAAAAACATGTTAAATAAAAATGTTGGCAAAAAAATTTTTTGATGACAAATAACACTTAACTCGAAAAGAAAAGTAACTTAATTTTAACTAGTTACTTTTTACAGAGATTAACTTTAACTTTTATCAGTTAATTTTTTTTGGTATCTTTCCCAACTATGCAACCTACATATCCTCCTCTTTTTCATTTTTGAAATATGCCTACCCCACAACAAGGGATTCAGTGATCTAGAGCAATGAATAGATAGTCAAGATAGATAGTCAAGTTTCTCCCCCTATTCATTCTTCCAATAACCTCATCCTTACTTTTCCATATCTTGTTGAACCATTCTCCCAAATACATACATATTTCATTCTCTCCATTTCAAGCATCTCCTCCCACACGTCATGCTGTATAATATACATAATTATGAAACCATAGGGGTTCAGTCTAAAATGTAACTTTTGAAGCTTGGTAGGAATGGAGGTAAATCTGCCAAATGATTTCAAGGTTATTCATGCTTAAAAACAAATTTTAAAATTATTATTAAAAGATGTAAGGCAATGAGTACCTTTTACAGGTGTCACAGCTCCAAAGAGACGCCAATCCAATGATGAAGGAATATCATTCTTTTCCTTTTCAGACACATGTGGGAATGGTAAACCACCATTGTCATTACCTGAATAGGTCCTTCCTCTCAATACCTTCAGCTCATTATCTGTTCTATCAGCAAGGTGATTGACTCCCAGCTGATATCCTAAATTTGCCCTATTCTTGGATTTGATGAACCTGTAAAATCAAAGTTCATAGGGAATAAATCAAGAATGCTATGATGATTTTTATGAAGCTTTTGCAATACAAACCACTTTCACTCAGATATTAAAATGTATAGTTTTAAACAGATAAATGCAAATTGGAGGGATGGGTGAGGGCCTTCTGGAGCCCGCCTGGCACTTAGACCTCTTTAGATCCATCAAGCCAACCCACATTAAACCCACCACTTGAAGACAGGGGACAAGAGCACTGTAGTAGAGGTATGAGTTAATTTTATGGGATGAGAGCCCAAACAACTTTATACATATCTAAGCAATGGTGAATGTTCTGCTATGTGGAGGCAAAACATTTTAATTATGCTATAAAATGTATCCATGAATACAAAGAAAAAGGACACCTTCTGATTTGCAAATCTTCAAGGGGAAAGTCTTATTCTTATACTTTGTATCAAATAGCTTTGTAATCAAATATCTTTGTTTCAATCTTCCTTGCTAATATTACCTCATAAAATCTACCTTTCAGGCAGTAAAAACATGGAAACAGTAGTGGAATGTAATGTACTCACCACCGGCTTCTGATCTCTGACAAAATTAAGGGCACAATAAAATTTTCATGACATAATGACAAGGTGAAAGAAAGTACACTGCCTTATCTCATATTAAATTACATTAAGCATGCATATTTTTTCCTGCATTATATGCTCCATTTCATGCTTTTTTTCTTGTTGATTTTCAAGTGGAGTAGCATATGAAAATATGTTACGTTAATGACCTTAGCTGTCAATGCACCCTATATAATTTAATCCTAAAACATTGTGACATATCCTCTTTTCATTCATTTACCTAAATAATAAATGGAATGGGGCTTGTAGTGGTCTAGTGGGTAGAAGACTGGGCTACAGACCTGAGGGTTCCAGGTTCAAATTCCAGGCAGAAGCCTTTCTGGATGCCCTCACCAAAAATCCTCATGATTTTGTGTCAGAACTTTTATTAAGTCGCAGGTGGACCAGGGAAAAGAACCAGCCCCCACACCCTGAAAGTGTAAATTCCACATGCCAATGTCCTAGTACAGGGTGAGATCTAACCTTACCTATTAAGAAAACCTTTGGGTTGAACTTTGAGCAAGTAATACATGGAATAACTAAACGTATTTAATTTAAAGGCAAATACATTGATGAGATTGAACTGCATTTCACTTCTCCGAAACCCAGATAATTCCTCTCACTTTTCTTACTGAGGATTAAAATGTTTTTAACCTCTCATTTCATTACCGCTATAACCATAAGATAAAACTATCACCTTGTTACACAACAGTAAAAATTATTTTAATAATAAGTATGAGATGGATTCTCCTTTGCTGAAGAGGATGGATCTCTAACCAGTCTTCCCTAGGATTCTAGATATTCTCCTCTGTTGACTGACTGACATCCCAATTACCTGAACTCCCTTGGTAATATTCTATACTTGGACTTCACAGACAATAAGAACACATCTTACTAATTCACCAGAAAAACTGAACTGCTTCATTTTCTCCATTACATGGTGTTATAGTGGGTAGCATTATACAGGATTTTTTCACTTGTTTAGTTTTGCCGCAAACTTAACATCCTCCAAATTTACAACCTTGTAAAAGATTGCATTTGGGTAACATCTATATTACACTGCAAACCCATCACTTTCATGGTGAAGGTCTCTTTGTGTCACTGATGGTTTTGCAAAAATGCAAAGAATCTAGTATATCACCCAATACATATGTATTTTTTTACAAGGTGATAACAGAACTCATTCATCCCTACTGAGCCTCAAGTTGTTCAAGTTAGTTAAAACCCTGGAGGGTAGAAACCTATCATCTTATAAAAATGAATAATTACTAGGCTACTCTTGAGAATCATTAAATGAATGCTGGAAATAATTAATCACAAAGTAAGGTCATGCATTAAGTTATAATTACTCTTTCATACCTCATGTTCTGACGAAAGACATTCAGTCTATAATGATGCTCTTTATCATCATCATACTGTTTGTTGTGAGTTTCCTTAAACTTGTCAAAAGAATTAATAACATGAGAATCATAATGATGAACAAATTCTTTCATGGGGTTTAATCTATAGATGTGTTCATCTCCTGGACCTGGGAAACTTTGACATGTTAGATCTGAAAAAAAAGTTGGGCATATGTAATTTTTATAAATTGCTATTTATATATATTAAATAAATTATAAACAGTATTTGCTAAAACTTGCATATTCAGGATTGAAAATGCATCACAAAACTATATAAATGATATTATCACAATTTTTAGCATAGATATTCTGATATCTATCTGATATAACTTGGGGCTTAGCTTTAAGCCAAAGGGTGAATCCATTGGTTGCATATGGTTGGTAAACACATAGATATAGTGGTTAGCTGCAAAACAAATAAGTATACTCCTCAAATAAGTAGTGGTTAAACAGTAATTGTTCTATCCACGATTAAGGTGGGCTTTTCAACTGATACAGAAATCTCCAAAGATGTCTGCAGAATGAAGGACTTGTGTTGTAATGTCATAAGGCACAAGAATGAAGAACTTTCAATAGAATATGAAGATAATGTGTTCGAGCCAGGATGTAGGGCTCACCATTGAAATTTTATTATTTTCGAATTACCTTCCTTTTTTCCTTTCGGGTGCTCACCTTTCCTAGTTTTTGCCAATGTTGCCAACTGGCGTAGTTTTCTTTTTTCTTTATTTGCACTTCAGATTTAATGGAATGCATCACTTGACTTCGACTCCAAGTTACCGACAGAACGACCACCAGGGCCCAGGATCATTGTCCAAAGCATGAAAGTTTCGGTGAGTGAGCATCTTTCCATCTTCTTAAGTCCCATTTTTATTTCCTTTTATTCCTTAATTTCTTGAGTCACGTTTGACTCATTCCCATCCCTTTTTTTTACATTCTCATTCGAATGGACTCGGCCCTGTGATTGAACAGTGAGAGGTGGAAGGAGTATCGGAAAATTTATGTGATAGAAGTAATCGTACTGCGGAGGTAATCAAAGATGAAATTGAAGTTGAGAAGGAAGATATGGGAGAGTCAATAATGAAATCAGAGTGAACAGCATTATGGGACCTGAAGAAAGTTTGGATCCTTTCCCAGCTATGGTGTTGGTGAAGGCTATTTGGATACTCCACCAGGTTACACACAGCATTTCTGCCAACATTTCAATGGGTGAGTCATTAATCGTCGTAATGGCTGTTCATCTAACTCTGAAGATGATGGATGACTTGCCCAGAGAAACATCAGTAGAAATGCAGAGTGTGACTTGGTGGAGTACTCAAATAGCTTTCACCGACTGAGACCTGAAGATCAATAAGACTCGCATAATTGATTCTGACCTAATTAAATGCAGGAGAGAAGACGTTAAATCAACTGTACAAAACATGTGGCATGCCACAAGAAACTGTACAAAGCCATCTGTGACTCAACAGAAGGGATATCAATATACGTAGTATTGTACATCCATTAGTATAAGGATGTTGACTTATACCTTTAAGATATTGATAAAAATCATACGTACAAAAGATTAGAACAAAAAGCTGAAATGCTTCAGGATTAACACTAATTTGGATTCAGGAAAAGCAAGGGTACAAGAGAAGTAACTTTGTCTCTTAAGCTACTTATAGAGTAAAGAATGGAGAAGAAAAAACTGATGTTCATTGCATTTGTAAATTTTTAGAAAACTTTTGACAATGATAATTAGGACTGAATGCCGAGAATTCTGAAGGATATTGGAATGTCTTACAATGGTCTGAAGAATTACCATCAGTTTTCATAAAAATCAAGCAGCAATCAAATCTGGATCCAGTAATGAAGATGTGAGAATGAAGAGGAGAAATCATGGGTTTCTTATAGATCCTGGACAAGTTGGATGAAATTTTGGAATGCACTACGTGTGGAGGTCTCCTGCAGAGAAAGTTCTCCCCAAACTGCCCACCTGTGGTTACATGCAAGTGTAGCCACTAGAACAGTGATAGAGCATTGCCCAGATTCACCGACATCATCTCTATAGGTATCTATACAGCCGTGTAATCATTTGGTACAATGTTTGGAGGTACTTCCAGTATTACACCTACACCAATGCTTTCTATTATGAGCATGTGGCCAAAACTATGGCTCCTGAAATATTCATTCTGAGTGATGCTGACAAAGATCGTCCATGGAATATTATCATGATTCTCAAATTGTCATCTGAGAGATATTTTTACCATCATACTCCTAATACTTATGTATTTACAAAAATTATCAGCTAAATGCAACAGACAATCCTTTTCTAGGTAAAAGTTCCACATGAATATGATTTTTTTAAATGTCATGATTATACTCACTTCTATCTACCTCGAAAGCATTAGGATCAGGGCTTCCAGGAACATATGCATCATAATCTAGATAGTAATGGTCATAATGAGATCCAAGTAATGAATTATATCCTTCCATTTCATAACGGACAGGTACAGGTTCCAGAACTTTTGTTGACTCCTGAAGTTAAGGAACATCATTCATTGATAAAAATTAAATCCATACTCTATTACTCAAAGATCAATCCAGAATTTATTTAAATTCCACAGTATACGAGACTCAATGATAAGAAATTATTGATCAAAATTGATCTCGATTGTATTTTTATTGTTATCATTGAAAAATTAGTCATGTGCAAAAATTAAAGACTTTGTATTCTCTGAAAATTGTTACATAAGTATATACTTTTGTACACATGTCCACGATAAAATATTACCACTTCGGAGGCTGATTTTTTCCCGAGTCGAGGAGATTTGACAACACTGTCCCTTGGCACGGAGAATTTAAATGCCCAGAACTCTGGTTCTTGCCTTTTATTGGGGTACTCATCCCTCAAAGGGTTATTGCCCTTTTTGCCCTTTCTCAAATGAACAGCCAGGGCAAACCGACTTGTCCACAATTTCTGCCAGAATACAAGTTGCCTGAGCCATATAGGTCCTTGTGGCCACAGAACGGGAGAAGGGGCATGAGATAAGTTCTAAGCACTGCTCACCACATTTCTAGTAGTAATATCATTGAAAATTACACTTATTTTCACTACCTCTACCAAAAATACCCACATTTATGTCCATATCACTTTGGAGTTCTGTGACAAGTGGACAATTTTCCTAGGGTAATGATTAACGTGCTGAATTGTCGTAGAATTTCCACAGATATTTTAAGGCTTTAAATTAATAAAATGTCCTGGTTGGCATTTTATATCCTGTAACCTTATTACTTCAAAAGGCCTACATTACTGATTACTAAGGATTGAGGAGGTTTTCCCTTCCCTTTGGTCCGTGGTCTCATATTATGCCCTGGGCCTTGCCGCTCACCACCATTAACATTTTGTACTGGAATGCAATAAACTTTAATCAGCAGTAAATATTCTTCCTCTTGAATGATTTCAAATTTTTCTGAAGTTTTTTCTGCAGGTAATATTAGATTTAGTCAATGAAAAGCATTTTTTCAATCAACATCACTGGAGTTAGTAGAAAGGATTAGAATACAATCAGAATGTATCTGCCTGTATTGTTAGTTTCAAAAATGTTTTCAACAGGGTGAAGTGGAAAGAGTTAATAGAACTATTGCGTAAAACAGGAATAAATTGGAAGAACAGAAGACAGAGTCAAAGTTCATACACTACTGAGAAAGTACTGGTGAGAGAAGTGGATGGGGAATTAGATTAGGTGGTATCACCGGCACTTTTTAATTCGTATTCAGAGGGAATAGTGGGGCTTGATGCATGTGTATAGGTAGGGGAAAGTTGATAAGGCCAATAAGGTTTGCGGGTGATCAAGCCCTGGTAAACTGGTCATCCAAGGACTTAAATCATAAGAAGACTCAAGGAATTAAATTTTGCATGCATGAAGGGTGATTTTAATTTAGAAGAGAGGGGTTAGATGATAGAGCAGGGGGAGTAATTAGTGTATTGGCTAGTATAATGGAGGAAAAGGAATACCTATTGCTGACCACATTGAAGTCCGAAGGAGAATTATGTTGGTTAAAGAGTCGTTTCGTAACAGAGGAGGATTAATGACAGGCTTGGTTGAGCCAGGAGGAAGTGAAAAGTTTAATATATAGTGTGGCACTGTACGGTGCAAGAATATGCACTTAAAGGAAAAAGGTGAAAAGAGACCCAGAGGTTTTTAGGCGTAGGTGAGGTAAGTTGAAAGAAAGACAAATGTGGAAGAGCTGAACTTAATGGGAGAGTTAAGAAAGTTCATTGAGGAAATTAGTAGAAGGCAGTGGGAGCAAGGACAAAGCTTTTTTTAAGAATGAGGGTGTTTTAAAGGACGTCATAGAGGGAAGAATGTTTGGTAGGAATTGGGAGGAAAAACACAAGCACTTTGGATAGAATGGCCGTAGACCGATTCATCATGTTTGTGTACACATACATATAGGCCACAGGTGTGATGAAAGGAAACTCAGAACACAGAAAAAGAAACTCTAACACACGTTAGTTTAAATATTTCGATGGTAGCCAATACCTCTGTTGGTCTGAAAAAAGGAAATGCGCCACCACTTTACCTGTTCTTTAAATGCTCTTTTTGACATGGCTCTGAAGGGGAACATTCATTCATTGCTCAACCAAGGTATGGAAAAGGGAGTATTCATTTCTCTCTTTTCCATACCTTGGTTGATGATTCTAAGCACCAACTTAGCAGCATGAGAAATTCAGTAGTCTTCTCATTCCCTTGTTACTCTCTCTTTCATTTTAGGTATCAATACAGTTTCTACAAATTCCTCCAACATTATATTCTCCTAACATATCGTACGGGCGGGTCCATAAAAATCTACTAGGCCTCTTTACACAGTATTTCAGTATTTCCACGTATTCCTTCTAATTACATTGAATGTCTTCTGGTCACATTGCAAAATTACCCATCCCGTCCTTAATACACATTTCCGTTTAACATTACCAGAAAACGTTATAACCTTTGAGTACAGGGAAACTATTTTTCCCTGCACTTAGCGCCATGTAGTACTCAAGAAGGGACTGCCAGGTCTTGAACCAAGGCTTGTGTGTAATTTGAAAGAAATTCTAAATATTTCCACAATAATTATTCCTCATTTATTACCCACTTGAGTTTGAAACTTAACACTTATATTCCATAAAAATGTTCAATACGTCTTCTCTATTCTTATTGAAATCTGCATGTATCAGTTGTATCATAAATATTTTTGCCATTCACTATAAAAGTGCATTTTTGGAGCTCATCGCACAATTAAATAAAATTCACCGATAATTCAAAAATATTACTGATCATTAACAGATGCGTTAATTTTGATGATAATAATCATTTATTTCATTAATATGCTAAGATCAAATTATTTCCTACGGTGAAATAAAGGCAAAAACTGAGTATTTTGGAACGTTTTGGAAATGTCATTGACTAAGAAATATTAATGGTGTTAATGACAACTCTAGCTTCAAACTGCATTTAGATTTGGGTCATCACTCTCTCAAGAGCTGTAGTCATGGATAACCTACGCGACACATCTCCAAGGGAGTCACTCCGAGCAGCAATTGAAAATAAGGCTGCTTTCCAGAAGGCCGCACTCCTCGGAGCTGACTGATTGTCACAGGGCACCCTTTACTCCCCCTCCGATGCAAAAATCCCTGTGCAGGTCATCGAGGAAGGGTCTCATCCCAAACTATTGCAAGGGGCTCTCTAAGAGGACCCTGTGCTGGTCTTGTGGGTCTTTTGTGGTTTGGGCATGTATAGGGAAAGAGCGGCACTGTTGTAAAAATCTCCTTTAACTCGAGACTTTGAAAAAATCGGCCTGCAAAGTGGTAACATTTTATTGTGGACTGGTGTACTATGTTACTTAAGTATATATTTTCTGCGCATATGCAAAATATAAGAGGATAGCAATGTGATAAAAAATATGCCAATACTTAAATGACCTCCGGAGGAAATTTCAAATCATTGAGGTTCCATAACATTTAAGAATTCAAAAATGGCATTATTTACTCAGGGGAGTATCTTAGTAAAATAAAATTTTGCTTTTGAGCCCAAGGGTTTACTAGCTATTCACAAAACGTTCAAAATCAACTAACCATATATGAAATCCACATTGTGTACGTGCTAACTTTATCTTCGAAAGTGTTCACTAATCTCCATTTTTCGCAGTTGATACCATTCATAATTTCTGATCCAATATTCTGAAAATGAAAAGCACTCATTATTTTTTTTTAATCTCAATATTAACAAATAATCACAATCACAGTTGTATTATTATTCTCTCATTAATCAATTGGAAATAAACAGGAAAATGAAATTTCATTTTGCCATCAAATTTTAACTCCACACATAATAATAATAACGGTAGGGACACAATGTTAACATTTATCTCTCCATGGCTAAGAAGCATTCATGGTTGTAAATATTCTCCAGTGCATAAAACCTGCCCTGGTGAAAATTTCCAGTGACCAAGACTGTAATGTAGCCAGTGATTAAGGGTTTTCAGACCAATGCACTGCGTATGTCACTGGAAACTCACTGTCTACTAAATTAAAAAAAACTTATTTATTTGCCCTTTGGATCAAGATACAGACCAACTACACAAGACATAAGGAATGTCACAAACTGCATAATGGAAATAAACATAAACATAGTATGACTTATTAAATGTTTGATTTGGCGTGTCTTCTTCTCTAATTTTGATTAAAAGTATCAATTTGAGATTTTTAACAATTGCATTATCTATTAAATTCGGTCACCAGGAAAATCACAGGGCAATCAATGATATACGCAGTGCAGTCAATATCTATACACCTAACTAATTGGTTAGGTCCCAAGAATCAAGCTGATGTAGTGACTTTCAATAACCAGCTGGATATTTGTTAAATCAACATATAGTTAACTTTTTAAGGACTTTTAGTGGTATATTATGAATGTTTAAAATCTTTACTATGAATTTAAGTATTACTTTGATGATTTTTTTCTGCTTTATTCCATTAACATTTAGTCACTGGGGAAAGTCACTGCCCCATTTCACTGGATATTTTCACTACGGTGAGCACCACTCATTCTAGAGACACTTCAAATTCAGTAAGAGTCCCATTCATGAGACAGATTTGGGTGCATTTGGAGATTATTAGGGCACAGTCTAGCATTGGTTTATGCCAAAGTCAATAGCAAATTACACATTTACCTAGATAGTGAGAAAAAGTCAATGAAATTAAGACCCATACATAATAACCAGTTACTAATAACGTACATAATAAAAATCAAATTATTTACGAAAATGAAGTGTGGTAATTCCACAAAAGATGAAGCTATTACCCTTATAGGTATATACCATTTCACAGCAACATCATCTAATATTTAGTTAATTGTATCCTTTCTCACTACTAACTTCCCACAAAGCAACATCAAAATTAAACATTACACATTATTTATCTTAATATGCCATAGAAAAGCAATTTCAAAATTTGGCCATGACTAACTCTTCATATGGCAATACAATATAATTTTTTGTTTCCATTGCAGACACTGCCTATTTTTCTTAAACAGATTATTCATTTCCTTAATTGTGGTATAACAATTGGTTACCTGAAATCCGGTAAGGTCTGGCAGAATACTTTGAGGAGTTACTGGAGATTCTTTCGTGCCATTTACCTCAACACATGTACGCACATTCATCTGTGTTTCCGTCGTCATTGGCACAACTTCTCTCATAGTTCCAAAATCTCTGAAGCTACCCAACTGATAAGTTTTCACCATCTCTGAAGGAAAGTCCTTTCACATATTACAATCCTAAACAATAAAACATTGGAAAACTCATAGCTATAATCCTTGAATATTAAATTACTTACCACCATAGTAGTCAATTCTACTGGAACTAGATTCTAAATCAAACCAAGCATTAAATGGTTCATGTATTTCAGCATATGGTAAGTGAAGAACTCCTTTGGCTGTGTATTTGCTACTAAACACTGGAAAGGAGTCACTCTGGACAACTGTATCAGGAGAGGGATGGCCATTCACAGAAAATACTAAAACAGAAAGTAATAATTCAATCACATGATTTTTTTCTAAAACACACAAAGCAGAGACTTTCATACTCACCAATTAAAAGAAAACATCCCAAAGGGATCAATAAAGGATATTTTTGCAGCATCTTGAAGCAAAATGACTCACTAAAAGAAACCTCACCACCTATTTCACCGACTCATTAAAGAACACTAAATCAGGAAAACCCATCCAAGAATTATATGAAGAGTGTGATTGAGAAATTCTATGTACCTATATGAGATTATGCTTAATCAAGTGCTCTGAAGATATCCCATTAAGTTAAAACCTGCAATCAGATTGATAGCCAATTTATGGCAGATTAGATAAGATTATTTATCTACTTTAATTTATTATTTATTTTTGGATTATTCCAAAAAATAATGGCCTTAATTAGCAAGAACCAAGAGAATTTCACAAGAGGAAATAGGACTTATATTATCTAATGAGGACAAGATAAAAATAAGCTGATAATCATTATCCTAATCCAAGATAATATATCTATCATGTGAAAATAAAGAAATGTCTAAATCCACGATTTCACAAGTATTATCTGTAAGATATTAGTATCCTTTTATTTTGATCAATTCTGATAAAGCCACCACCACCCACCCAAGATGAAGTGTCTACACCAAGCACTCTCAACTAGGGGAAATTCTTTAAATATGGAACTTTAGGGCTTCTGAGGGTCCCCTATTCAAATTAAAATACACATACTACATTAAGACTATATTATAAAATGGGGAATGCTATTCTAAACTCAGTGTTGGTAAGTAATCGAGTAAAAGCAATCGGATTACTTGTAACGATTACTTTTGAAGTAATTTGTACTTGTAACGATTACTTTTTACAAAATGTAATTTTTATTTGTAATTTACTCCTTACGGTGAAAGAGGAATCGTTACTTTCGCTGTAATCGTTACTTGCTAGGAATCGACGATTACTTTACTCGCTCCCACGTAAACTTGAATTACTCTCAGGCAGCTTCGCTGGCCGGTATACAAGCTTGAACAGGGAAGCGTTTATGGTCGCGTACGTCGGTCGGTCAATCTTCCCTCACAGGAGAATTTGGTGTCTCCAGCCATGGAGGAGACACTTTCCTATTTGTCTTGCATTAATACCGCTCTATCATTGCTATTGAAATTTCCCTCTGAAGTCTCTATTTGTGAAATATAACACAGGTATTCCATCAAGTGCTCCAGTTGAAAGACTTTTTAGTGTGTGCAAGGAGGTGCTATCACCAAAGAGATCAAGACTCAGCGATGAAAATTTTAATATGCAACTATTCTGTAAGGTGAACAAGGATGTGTTAGATTTTTCACATTTCACAGTTTCATTTCAGGATTTTTAGGCTTGTTTCTAGTTAATAATTATTTTCTTTTGTATTTCTTATTTTGCGCATATTAAAGTTGCATAATTTACTTCATCGTATTTACGTATTCACTGATTTACCTAGGCCTACAGATAACTTTGAATCCCTGAGTACCATAATTTGCTTGTTTAGGTTCAGCCACCCTTATGTTGTAGCCTACTTATGATGGGTACAAAATATGACACCCCTTGTGTTGTTACAGCAGTTATAATTGTATGTATCGCAAGTGAAATTGCAACTTTAGCAATTTCTATGACTCAATTATTCCACATGCTACTTTAATTTTACTGCACTATTCGACAGTTGCCAGATGGTCTCTAGAGTGGACAATCTTACAAGAAGTAATTGTAATTGTAACTGTAATTTTACTGATTACTTTTTAAAATCAGTAATTTGTACCCGTAATTGATTACTTTTTTTACGAAGTAACTGTAATTGAGCCCAGTTACTTTTTCTCAGTACTTTTACCAACACTGTCTAAACTACTGTTTGAGAAGATTCCACACAGATGCTACAGCCTATATGTAAAAGGCTATGGAAATTATAGCTGCATTTTCTAGGTTAGGTGTAATCATGATTTTTTCAGCCCCCCTATTTTTTTAGCAACTCATACAAACTTAGGCCTAAAAGGTCCTACTAATCAAAGGTATTATTAATTATTCAAGATGGTAGAAAAGACAAGTCTTCTGAATACCCTAAGAAGAAGACGGTACAACTTGATCAGCCACATCATGAGACATGATGGCCTCGTGTGAGATGTATGGAACAAGTGATAAAGGATGTCAAAGACAAGAATTACATAAATATGAAGAGATTAGCTGATAGAAGAACTCAGTGGAGATCTGCGTCAAACCAATCTGAGGATTGATTTGTGATTATGATGATAGAATTCAACTTGAACTGAGATTGTTAGTGAATGCAGTCATATATGTTAGGGATCATTGAAGAAAGTCTTATCGAATCTCCACCGGATCCATGCTGGCTGACATTTTTACACTTGACTCGTGGCATCATCATCAGTTCATTTATCAGGTCAGTTGCTACATGACAATATTCTAATACCATATATAAAGTCACATCACTCAATCTATTTTGTGCAATGTTTCTTTCTTGCAATAACTTTTATTTTTAACTACTTGTCTTCTGGGCAAAGTCCTCTTCAGTTAAATTTGTTTTAATTTCCTTAATTAAACACTAGCTACACTATCAGTACGATTTCCTGCATGTGGGTGTTTTCCTGCTGTGGTTTTTTTCGTAAAGTACGTAAGAATAATAAGTCTCACCTCCCACAATAATTTCTTATTTACTAGTGATATTAAGTGTGTATGTATATTGTTGAATTACATCATCAGTATTTCATACCTAGGATTGGTTTACTGCAGCCCTCCATTCTGCCCTATTCAGTGTTAATTTCTTCATGCCCTGGTATGTTTTCTCTTTCATGTCTATCTTTATTTGTCCTATATATTTACCCCTTGGTCTTCCTCATGGGACTTTCCCTTCAATCTTCCCTTCTATTATATTTCTGACTAATTCATTGTGCCTCAAGGTACGTCCAATCCATCTGGTTCTTCTCTGCCAAAGGGTTTTCCATATTGTCCTTTCTTCATCTGCTCTTCTGTACACCTCTTCGTTCCTCACTTTATCTGTCCATTTAATCTTCAATATTTTCCTCCAGCACCATGTTTTGAAGGCTTCAATTCTTCGTTGGTCTGCTTTCCCAATGTTCCATGCCTCTGATCCATAGAGTGTCACGCTCCATACGAATGTTTTGATGAACTACTTCCTTGTTTGCAGCCGTATGCTCTTTGAGCACAGTAGTTGTCTCTTCTTCATGAATGCCTCCTTAGCTTGTGCCAAGGATTCTTCGCTTGATTTCCATTTTGCTTCTTCCATCCCAAGTTATGGTGCTGTCGAGGTAGGTGAAGTTCTTCACTTGTTCCAATTTCACTCCTCAAATTGTGATATTTGCCCTATGCTTCTCTCTTCCAAGAGTTATTGTACATATTCATTGCTCTCTTGACTTACATATTTCTTTATTTTTCTACTTCAAATTCTAAATGTGTATGTCATAAGAATTACGTTTTGTGCTAATATTTTGTCAAAGGGTTAGATGGCAGAAGGGTCAGTTTTGTCTTAATCTTGTCCAATAAAGACCTATTACAATTACCATATCATTGGCGATTCACAGCATGCTGATTTTAGACCTTAGGTTATTTACTCCAGATTGTCTTTTTGTCGACTGCTTTTTTGACAGAGTACAAAAGTACAGTGAAAAGTATAGGAGGCAAAGAACAATCTTATCTCACTCCTTTTTTTTAGAAGTATAATGAAAAATACAGAAGGCAAAGTACGATCTTATCTCACTCTTTTCTTTTTTCTTGCATCTCTTATCCTGGGCAAATTTGATAACATCCACCTGGTTTTATACAAACTATTGATAATTCTTTGGTTACTGTGTGGCAGTCCAATTTATTTTCAAATCCTTGTTTTTTATACTGCATACAAAACTACATAGTTTTCACTTCCAGGGATTGGATAACTCTCCTCTTTGTAGACAATATGACAAAATGTTGCATGATTCATCAATGAGGTAGGTACTGAACTAAATGAGGTGAAATCAATGTGAAAAACAAACTTTGTGCATAAATGTTCTCTTCTGATTTATTTAGCTAAAATAATTTAACAGTAAAAGTTTTTAATTCATAACTGACGAATTACCAAGAGAAAAGGATAAACAGGCAAGGGCATTAGCGAATGTGAAACAAAGTTTTTCACATAATTGAAAAATAGAGATTTGAAGTTTGTACCAAAGTTTCTCATCATATGCATTTTTTAAACTGGAAATGCATTTTTAAATTGGCATGAGTCTTATGGACTGAGGAAAGCCTTATTCTCCTGAGAACAATTTTTCTTGAATGACAAATGCTGATGACATAACATCACCATGGATTGCCACCAAAAGTACTCACGATATTTGAGTTATTGTTATGATATAGTACTATATGTTCTTCATGAAATGGTACCCATAATTTCATTGTTATGAGTCCCGCGGGTTAAAAAAAAAGCCTAACAAGAAATTTTGCATGGCTGACTAGATAAATATAATAAATACTTAAATGGCACAACATGAAAATAGTCTGTGAAAACGTTGGTAAAGCATTATATTATTTAGATTTATCCATTGCTTAGAATTCTTGATAAATCTTTTCCTTTCTCATACACCAGCATAAACTTAAATCTGAAACATATGTTGTAACCTAGGTGTATGACAATAATATTGAGTGGAAAAATACATTGTTTTCTATCAAGTCAACAAGAATCTCCATGAAAATACGCATAAAATGATTGAATAATTAAATTAAATTTTCCAACAAGGGGCAATTTCTTAATCACTCTGGGCACATAGTTTCATGATGGAGTGCATAATATATAATGCAGAAAATGACAGCCATCAGCAAAGGCCATTGAAGAACATGCAATATAGTTCTGAATACTAATCCAACATTTTCTTCGTACGATAATTTTAAGAATAATAAAAATGCTTAAGGAACTAGTATTTCATTTGAATACAGACAATATATTTTAAATTCAACACAATACCTGGGAAATACTCCAAATTAAATATACAGGCATATAATCCTCAAACTGTTGGATGGAGCTGATGATCTGTGCCACTTACACACCAAAAAAATATTTTCTAGGCATCAGAACTCATTCAAAATTTTGTATGTACATTAAAAAACCAAGTCAATGATAGATATATCAGATCGGCACCATGATGATTTATTTACAAAATTCACATACATTTTTTATTCATGGAAAAACTTGGACAAATTACTATGCTTTGGACAACTTACTAGGGTAATGATACAAATGAGATTATACAAAGGTCAAGAAAGTATTGAAATTCACATGCTCCTTTGGTCTCTAAGAAATCAATAAGAACTATAGAATGCCTTACAATTACTTTTAAAAGATAATACATCAAAGCTTTCAGATCTGAACAACACATTGTAAGTAAAGTCAGTGGAAAGTTATTTGCAATGGAATTAGTTATCACAGTGGATTCTGAGCAAGGACAAGAACGTACCCTGACTGAGGAAACATAGAAGGTAATTATTCTAAATATCACAAAAACATCATCCATTGCATTTGATTCTAAGAGTAGGATTGTTTGTTGATTTGTACCATTACATGGGTCAGACTTTGATGAGTACATAAGATCACTAATAGAGAGAGACATCCATAGATGTAATTCATTCCCTGAATTTTACATCAATACATACGTTGGGTCAGTAGTCACACCACAATTATTATCTTTTTGGGCCATCAAAACATAGCCATCATTGCCCCAGTAATTAGACCAGGAATTTTTCACCAACCAATATGGTTTACCACTCATATTTCCATATCCAACAACAAGGACTGCATGATCCAATTGCTCTGGCTTATTCCCTGGAATTTAAAGTTAATTAAGATTTAGAAATGCTTCCAAAATATTTTATGGCAAATGGTGATGAACTTTAATTATTATCATTACATTAACAAACATTACATTGGAAATTCATAATTTCCCCGTACCTTAACACTTTCCCAATGGATTCTATCGAGAAAGAATTATGCAGACAACAGAAAGGTAATGATTATGTGTATCTCATTTGTAAGTTAAACGAAACAAAATATTTTATATACCATTTATTATCCTTGCAGTAACTTCAATTGTTTTATTTAGAAGCAATACAAAGTAACTACAGCTTGAAAACAGCCACAAACATACTAAAAGGAATTATTGGCCACTAATAGGACTCATTTGGGGATGAGGGATTTTTTCCAGCCCTGCCATTCTCTAAACCATTTACTGACTCCCTTGCTTCAGAAATCTTTGGGCAAGGAACTGCTGGTAAAATCTTCCCTCTCTTAATGTAACAACAGTATTTCTTTCATTTCAAACTAAATGCTCTCATTACGAGGTTTGTAAATGTAGATAGTTCAAATCACCATCACCCTAGACTTCAAAAATTTTGTTCCGAGCTGCTGAGCTATACATACAAACAATAATGGCAAAATGCATAGCTACGGTAGTGAAAGGAATCGTGACTATGGGCTATGAATCAAGAATTTACTGTTCAGAACATAGCATCAGTTAACCCAGGGTTGATAAACATGAAATTATTGTTATTTTCAAATACATATGAATAGCAGAAAAGGGAAAAACCTGATATGGGGTCTCAAGTTTGAGGGATATAATATTAAGAATTGCAGAAGTGAAATAATTTACAATAAGATATTTCACTATGTTTGATAGTACTGATAATTATAATTCACTTCTACTTACCACAGTCAGGGTCATAATAAACACCGTTGGAGTAGAATGAAAAGGTCTTGTGAGAGGCATCAATTGCAACAGAAATTGGTCCATGTTTTGAAACTGCATATTTTAATGCATCTACATCTCCTGATGTCACATTCACATAACCGGTAATTGTAGCAATTAGTTTAGTATTGTTCACATGGCAATATCCATCCTGCAAAAAAGAGATTTAGATCAACTGAAAATTCAGAAGTCAAAATTCAAAAAAAAGGGACAATTGGTAACTGCAAGACTTAGTGCCTAAATTAAAGGAAAACATTACATACATACTTAAGTTAGTTATTTTCTATGATAACATTATGAAGCCATACATGCATTAGCAAGGGTACGTATTCATCGCAGCATATGAGATACCTGCATAGTAGGTCTACTGAAACCATGACTCTAGAAAAGTGATGATTATATCAATCCAATTATAACTATAAGTACCCTTACTTGCTTTCCAATAACTTTAACAATTATGAAAGTGACAATTGCACGGGCAAAGGAGATTTACACAAATACTATACAGTGGAACTTGGTTAGTATGTTCCTCCTTTGCACATTTTCCTTTGTACGGTGATTTTGCTCTGTCCCGGTACCATCAGTACAAAATACAGGTAAAATAATTTGGTTTTAATACATTTTTTAAAATGGCGCTTTCCTGGTTAGTACGTTCAATTACTTGCCATAAAGCAACCCGCAAGACCTTTTCTAATATCTTTTTAAGTTGTGTAAATCACCGAATTTACATGTTAGTTTATTATTGTGAACCCTTGACCATCTAACGTTCATCCATATGCATTTCTCAATTTTCGTGACGTGGTGAAAAACAATACGTCGCCGTTCACCGGGAGTGTCTGAATATGGGTCGCAATTATTTCATGGTGATATTCTCTGCCTCATAATATCAAGGTTTGTGATTCTGAATAGAGGTATTTAGTAGCACGGGTTTTGGGTCGCTATTTTAAGTCCCGGTATGAAAACAGTCATTGGTCGTACAGTAACCAATATTACTGCAGCCAATTAGAAGCCCTGATTATCCCCCACCCTGAACTCCTCACGTTGGTGTTGCCCTGTGCAGCCCTATGCGCAAAGTTCGTGAGCGGACACTTGTTCGTACTGCACGTGTCACGAATGCAAGAGCAGTTTAATTTCATTGACATAATTGACATGGAAAGAAAACGAGTGGTGAAGCAGATTACATCTGCAGAAAAGATTGAAATTCTCAAAGAAGTGGACCGAAATCCACACATGAAGTGAGTGGAATTAGTGCAAAGATTAAACATTCCTGCATCCACTTTAAGCACGATTGTAAGTAATCGTGAAAAAATCTGATGTCTTGGTGACAAAAAGCGAAAGCACATTCGTAATGGGAAATTTCCAGAATTGGAAGATGTTCTACTTAAATGGTGCAAACAAACATGAAGTTCAAACGTACTGTTCGATGGTTCCATCGTCAAAGAAAAGACATTGCATATGACTACGAAAATGGGCACTGAAAATTTCCATGCCTCCAAATGGTTTGATTGATGGTTTCAAAAAGAGACATGAATTAGTTTACAGGTGTGGGCGAGGTGAGGTGGCCAGTGTTAATCTTGATGTCGTAGAAACTTGGAAAAAAACAAGCTTGTCGAAGTTGCTTGAGGGTTTCAGTCCCGATGATATTTACAATGCCAATGAGACTGGTTTATTTTTCAACTTATTACCAGATCGAGCGTACGCATTCAAAGGAGAAAAATGCCATGGTGGAAAATTAAACAAAGAGAGACTGACAGTTCTGTAGTGCTGCAACGAGAGTGGAACTGACAAGCTGATGCCACTTGTGATATGGAAATCTAAACACCAGAGGTGTTTCAAGAATGTTCGTACCTTTCCCTGTCAACACACTGCAAAACCTTCTGCATGGATGACGATATCTATTTTTGAAACCTTTCTGCGTGGGTTTGATGCCTAACTGGGTGGCAAAAAGAGAAAAATTTTACTTTTTGTCGATCAATGTGCTGCTCATCCCATCGATACAAGTTACCTAAGGAACATTCGGGTCGAATTCTTTCTAGCGAACACAATGAGTCACCTTCAGCCCCTTGACCAAGGTATCATCCGATATTTCAAGCAAAAATATATAAGATTGCTTGTACAAAAGAGGCTGGCAACCCTACAAACAGCTGAACGGAAGATAGCATGAATGAAGAGAGCATGCCATGCACTTCGTCAAATATGCATGGGATTCCGTAACAGAAAACATCACCAGTTGCTTTAAAGCTGCTGGATTTAATCGTATAGAGTCTGAAATATCGGATGTCACAGCAGAGGAGGCACAACTGACTCCTTTCCCCCCAGAAGAGCAGCGTCATATTGCTGGAGAGGTGAATTTCGACGAGTACTGCAGGTGCGATAATAATCTTACTGTTTGCCAGACCATGTCATTGATGAAATTCACAAGCAGGAGTTGGTAGACATGGACAAAAACAATGATACTGAGCAAGAAATTGAGTCTGATCCAGTTCCTACTTTAGCTAAAACAGTGGAAGATATGGAGTACGTACCCCGTTACTTAACTAGTGTTGTGGGAGCAGATAATGCTTTGGATCTCCATGCAAAGCTCGATGCAAAAATACTTGATCTTGGTACAAGAAATAAAAAGCAGACTACATTGCACACATTTTTTATGTGAATTTAAACTGTAGATTTAAAAACCTGATTGTAATAAACATTAACCACATGAACTGCATTATCAATCGTTATATCGATCAATAAAATGGTATTATACCAAGAACGAAGGAACGAAATGGGTACAGCTGTTGCCGAGTGTTAGGTAAATAAAATGTTGCCTAATTTTTACTAAGCTTTAAAACAACCAATTGACATACTTAGGGTTATTATTATATTCTCAGAATAAGATGTAAGAAAGATGAAATGACTTGGCTTAACTTGTCCTCTCCTATAAACATTATAAGTCACGGGTAAATGCTGCCGTGTTTATGTAATTGTCTCAGGGAAATCTATGAAACATTGTGATTTCCATACATACTGTATCGTTTTGGCAATGTCATGCCCATTTTATTTATTTTAAATGTGTAAAGAGGCGATCTTACAAGAACTTCCGAAAGTAATCGTAATTATGACAACTTTACCTCAGATTGCAATTACCCTAATAGCTATTATTTACTTCCTGGCTAGCACGTTTTCCAGGTTAGAATGTTCATTTTTTGAGGTCCCTTCAAAAACTTACTAACCAAGTTCCTCTGTTATATGAAACCACTTAACGAGCTTTTACGTGTTTCATGAAAATATGATGAGAATAAGTTTATGAATAAATCAACATAATTTTAACCATAAGTACCCTTACTTAACTTCAAAATAACTGTGACTACACAGTATTGAGTTCGAAAGAGATGATGCTTGCACGGACAAAAGGCAATGTAAACACAAAAAAACGATATACAGTCAAGCCCACTTACATCAAACCCGTTCATAACAAATTCCCGGTTATAACGAAGTAAAGGTTATTACCCGTCAAAGAGAGGCTGGGAAAAACTGGTCCTCATATAACAAAGTTCGGTTATTACGAAGTACATATTCAGCCCCTCAACTTCATTATAAATGGGCTTGACTGTAATATAATGCAAAACTACTAAACTATGCAGAAAAAAGTTTCATCATAATTACCAGCACCTAATAACATTGCTAATCTATCACAGAAATAAGAACAAATATTTAAAAACCAACATTATTAAAAAATATATATCGCATCATGAGAAGTCGTCTGATCGTCGTAAGTTCGTTTTATGAGGCGGAGACCCAGTTTTCACAGCCTATACCTACGAAGTTGGCTGTGATTCTTTTGCCACGGAAGTTCCGTGAAGTGCCTAGCGAATACCAATTTTGAGATTCTGACGTCATTTTGCCACGAAAGTTTCACGGCCACAGAACTTTCCGTGCCTTAGCAAATAAGCTTAAGCTGGTCAGTGGAGCAAATGCATTCCAACCAGAAAACTATATGGTGCACTGGGATTTCTATATCACTTAAGCTGCAATTCATAACAGTACCTGTCCCATATAAGGTCCATATTCATCTTCTGACGGCAAACCTCCATGCTTCATCATCCATTGGTATGAACGGAAGTCTTCTCCTCCATCACAGCCATTATTTCCATACCCCCAACTGCAATCAATCAAGGCCTAGAGAATGAAAATAAATTATAATCAGAAATCACCTAATGAATATACTTTGTGAATATAACTTACATACATATTCAACTTCATGCAGTGGTCTCCAATTAATGGCCTAGAATCATTGCAATACCCCATTTTGATGTAATAATTGACATAATGGGATTCCTTGCATTGAATGGAAAGTCCTGAAATTGAGCAATTGAGGTGGTGATGGTGTAGAAATTGAATGTTTTCCACCACAAGGTACCTATGTATAACAATCTTCGACAAAAGGAAACAGATAAAAAGTTTTTGCATATTTTGCTGCAGTCATTCATATTTCCTTCAAATGAGACAGGGCGCATTGGCTCAATCATCTGTATTTAGTGTCTAAAATCTATGCTCACTTTATGAATGAAAAAAAAAACATTGAAGACCAACATTATTTATTTCATGTTAAGCACAATTGCATGTAATACAGAGAGAATAGAAACTTTTTTTATGACACTAAAGTGACGTTTTATTTGTGAAGAAAAATCATCAGTCCTGGCCAAAAGGGTTTTCTTAGAATATTGAACATGCAAGATACATATTATGAAAAAATAAAATTACAAAATGCAATCTCCTAGAGTCCAAACGAACCAATAAATATAAAGGGACTATTAACCACTCTAATTTATTAATGTAAAAATCGTAACACAGATTATGTATCCCTGAGTCGATTCTCTGTATTGCAAGAATGTAAAAAGGTCCTGTTGTTACTCTGTGTAATGTGTAAGTATAATCAGGAATAAATATAGTTTATTCACTTATGGTCAGGATTTTTCATGCAAATCAAAGAGAAAACACAGAAATGAATCTGGATTCATTCAAAGATTTAAAGTTAGTCTCTGGGCCATCTACTAGTGTTCACTGTGATCGGGCACTTTCATGCTTTTACATTGGATATTTTTTTAACACGGGCAAAATGGTTAAAGCAGCACAATATGATCAAACTTCACTTTGTAATGTCCACTAGAGAAATTTGAATAGATAAATTGTTCTAGTGGACCATACAAAGTGAATTTTTATCATTTCCAAAAATCATGTTGTTTATGTACCAACCCTAAAAATCCAACCCCCAATTCAACAAGAAAATTTAAGATATAACATAGCTGACACAAGTCAGGAAGGAAGTCCAGGAAAGCCTGGAAGTGGAGAAACTAAGGAAGATGAAGGGAAACTGCATTCTTTCTCGGCGCTTCTAGAATGATACAAGGACCAAGCCTGAGTCTACATTACCGGCAATAAGTCACTATCCAACACCATATCCAGACGAAGAAGGCAAATAGAATTTTTCACGGAGCAAGCCCCGAACTGCTCAGAAGAATACATATTGCGATAAAAGATCACATTCTGAATCATTTCACTTTAGCCAGATAAGTGAAAGTATGCACTGATATATTAAATGAATTATTCCATGGCAATGCAGTAGCAATTCCTGTCTCAAACATGCATTCATTCCACAAAATCTACATCCTAAATACAAAAGTGAGTACTGATTTAGGTCAGTGGCAAGGGGATAGCTTCCTTGAGAAGTGACAAGTGCATATATGCATTCATAGCACTGGATGGATTAAAGAGACTATCATTTTCCCCCTTGATAATGTGACCAAAATAGTGGCAAACAACAATGGCTTTGAAAACAAAAAACTTGGGAAAATCACATAATTGCATTAAATATAGTGAAAACTCTCACACTAAGAGCATGGGATCCTTCTCCTCTCCATGGAAGTCCAATGCTCCACTGATGGCTCAATTACATTGTTAACAAGTGAAAAATTTTATGTTGTACCAACCTGCTGGGACAGCCTCATCAAGTGACCATACTTCAAGAAATATGCTCCCTCAATTGTTCCTGTAGTGCCAAAACTCCAACATGAACCACACACAGACTGATCTACAATGAAAAGGAAATAACATTGATAAAGCTCACAAAAAAACAGGGAATTCATGATATAGGTTAATTTTTTTAGACCATTTAAGATAGTAGCAATTCCTTGGAAGCACCTTTAGTATGTGTTTGGTAGTACCTTCAGTATAGCATGAGGTTTTAAAGTTCCAACTTTAGGCAATATATAGGGAAGTTTGTGGTACATCTGGTGGATAGCACTAGACTCCCAATGCTAGCCACAGACTGAGAGGTGGATGTCACAAGAAGTAACGATAATTATAACAAAATAATAATAATTTAATTCAATGCAGACAATACAATACTGCATAGTTTTTTGAAAGGAAAAGTAAAAGAAAGTGAAATGAAAGTTGCAGATTTAAGACTGGTCTTAAATTTTAACAAACTTTTTCAGTACAAATTTTTACTGTACAAAGATGATCAAAGACAAGAAAATTACAGATTTTAGAAAGTACTGGTATTTTCTCTGGGCTTTATAGAACACACCGATTTTATTTTATTTTAATGTTTTTGGAGGTAGAATAGTTGGTAAATAACTTTATCAGATAATCACTACTGTAGACCTGATTTTAACCCTTGTGTCATATTTGGCTGGCATTACATTCAAGTACCAATAGGTATTAGCACATGGAATTCCTGAGCCAACAGGAATGTACAAAAATATACAATGGAATTTGCATTAGTAAATTAGATTGCACAGATGCAATCATATCCTTTTTATATTTGGATATTAGGTATTCATTGGCAAAAAAGATACCATATACGTAGGGTGATTTCATAAACGTGTACCATCCATTCACCCACTGGGTACTGATAAGATACTGAAGAGATACGAAAGCATAGAAATACAATATGGTGGCTGCTGCCTAGGTTTTACATGCCACTTTTAAATGTAGATTCTTGTCGGCTCATTATTCTTCTTTATATGTTCCAGTGCAAAACTAAAGATTATCGCATGTTTCCTGAGGTCCACACACACCAGCCTTCCTCACTGGTACACTAATCAGTAAATGAACCATCTAGGAGCAATTTCTCATAAACAAGAAATTATCTCATGTGACAGAGTTAAGATCTGTACAAATTACTTTGAGTCTATGGCCCGAGCTTTAGAAAGTATCTGTTGATGGCACTCCAGTATTGCAAGCCCACATGGTTGTTTATCCCCACAATTAAGTATCATAAAGTGAACATGTTGGAAAAGTGGGAATGGAGCGATGAGCAGAAGTCCAAAAATGGGGTGGACTGGTCCTGCAAACCAGCGTTCATAGGCAGTTGTGTTGTTGCGACGTGGTAGTCATCTGCAGTCGATGAAAAATAGATCTTAAGCTGTGTGTGAACAGGATACTTATATCTGAGACAAAGGAGACATAGTGTATCTTTGCAAATATTTAGTTTGTATTTAAAAAATATGGGCATTGATAAAACTCTCCCAGTATTACTGATAATTTGCCGATTTTACCTTAAAATACACCCTCTTCATTTTTTAATTAATGTAACATATCATATGTACACCTCTTACAAATACTTGATGTGGTGCGACTTGTATCTTTTTTGTCGCCCTTCCTACCTAGATTGGAAAATTTACATGCTGTCTGGGATGTGCAAACCTTTTAACTAACGATAGGGTAGTTTCCTATTTTTTATTGTCTTGTTTTCAGGAAGTTCAGGAATTGTGACAACAAATCAGTTTGGCCAATTATTTATTTAATTTCAATCAGTTGGATTTTAAAGTGGATGCTTCACATGTATGTGCCAAAGGTGCAAAGTTGGATTTCATTAAGAACTTTGAAATCATGACATATGCCATGCATTATGTTAAGAGTATTTAAGGCTAATGGTGACTGCTCCCTGAAATGGTTTTTCTTCTCACAGCCAGGCAAATAAAGTTATCGACATGGATCTTTCACCATCTGCTTTTTTTGCAAATAGAAATTCTTTTGTTGTTTTTAAATTATGCAAAAAACGAAGAAACATAATAAAAATTACCAAAATGGCAGAATGTGTTATTTAAAAAAATCGAAAAACTACGAAGTTTTTATGTTTCTTCACTAATCAATTACAATTATGAAAATAATATTGTAAGCAGGTAATAACTAGTAATTAGAATAATTAAAAATTGCTAAAAACGCACTACTAAGAGCGTCACTTGCGGCGAAATCAGGGTACCATTGCGAAGCACCCGAGGAGCGATAAGAGAGGGGAGGGAGAAGATATGCCGCTGGAGGGGAAGGGCCATGCTGCTGGAGGCGTTTAATGGGAGGAACGAATGAAAGACAAATCTTGTAACCTTGCGTTTTTGCTTAGCAGAGAACAGAACACAGGGTATCGCAAGGTGAAGCGTCTCTCTTCGTTACTCTCAGTCTGTCTCAAATTTTGTAATCGAGAGCTATTTCCAAGTGCCTAAAATTAGCGTAGATCTTTAAAGAAATTTTTCTACATTCAGTGAGTCAAGAAATAATTTACAATTAATGTCTTCGATTTAAATTATCTCTGCAAAAAGACTATCACGGAAACTGCCAGAAATGACCATTGTCGAAGTAAGAAAGGTGGTCTATTCTCATCAGCAAAACGAAAGAAAAGGTCAGCCGGGAGTCTAAGGAAATGGCAAGCGAAGTAATTATTTGGTTGTGGAAGACTACAATGAACCAATTCTTCAGATTTTGTATGTTTTTGGTTTTCATCTAACCGATTCACAGAAAAATACAGGTTCCTGCTCATGACCTAGCCTCACCGGAGCAGATTAAACATTTGAGTCCTGAATGTGAGATTTAAGTATAATTGTTGTCCATGGCTGATTTGACTGTTTCACCACATTATGTTTAGACAGTGGTTTCACCTTAAATTCCATGAGGAATGCGAAAATGTAGCAGTCACTTTTCTAAAAGTCATTTAATTGTTAGCGATATTATTTTACATTGCAAGAGACACAATGTTTGTTTCCACTATGTCCAATGGGCAAACCGTGGTACTTTCTGAGAGAGTTGTCTTCATTCTGCAATCGCCACATCCTATATTCCTGCATTATTTTTGTTTATTATAATTACTAATTATGATAATTAGTAAAACTCCCCTTAATCATGATGAAATGTAAATTGAATCTTTAATCTAAGAAAACTGAAAATAATACTTAGTTCTACATACATGTGTTTCTAAATGTCATATATGATAGAATTTAAAGCTTGAAATAAAAGGAGCCAATGCCAACTTGTTATTTCATTAACACATTGCATATCGGGGCAGTTAAATAAATTCTTTTTGACCCTCTGTTACTGTATTTTATAATGTACAATCTTTAAACATGGATCTTTAATTATAAAATGGATCATAAGTAAAAAGCCCACAACTTGAACATTAAATTTTGAACATAATATTCACATGACAATCGTATTTCTTCAACGTGTGATAATCTGTAAAACAAAGGTATTCCTTTTCCAAGGAGAGCATTGCAAGTAGTTGCTTACTGACCTTCTGGAGAGGCGATAAGGGTGATCCCACTAAGGGACTGCTAACAGTTTGTTATCACAGACCTCGTCAGACTACGAATCATCTGGCACCTCTAGACCCAATCTTTCTCTGTCCGGAGCTGAAAGTCGATGAAATGAATGCTATTCGACCCATGTAGCATTTTTTACACTCTTTAAAATCAGAAATCATCCGATAAAACAGGATATTCTTACGGTGAGAATTGCCAAAGAATCTTCATCCAAGGAAATGGCCATCATGAGCGCAACGGTGTGTGAAGATTGGATACGATTGGTAGAAAATTGTAAAAGTTTCCACAGGAATTTTTCCTCATTAATTTCTCATTCATGCTTGAACCTCAATACTGAATAAATACACGTAATTTTCATACGGAGGTTCAATATATACCCTCTCCTTTTATTATAATCTGCATGTATCATTTGCAGGATAAACATTTTACCATTTGCCATAGTATAGTTTTACAATTCTCCACTGGTTACGGTGTGTTTTGATGGAGAGTCCCGATTCTACTCTGCATTTCATTATACCAACGACTCCATTCCCACTCTATTCACCCTCTGCAGCTCAAGATTACTTGCACTCATTGGTCCACATTTCCCCTTAGTACGTTTTGAACTGAACTATTGTCTTGCTCACTGTAATAATCGTAACATTATGCTAACACCATGTCATGTATAGTAATGTTATTATAGCGATATTCCAGACATGATGAATTGGACCGTTGGAATTTCTGCTGATGAGCCTGCCATGGAAAGCATAAACGGCCGCTTCATAGTGGATGAGAAACATTTCTTGAAAGAAATAAGGACCCTGGAGCACCATCATCAAACGTGCTTAAAAAGTGGCCATGGGTCATTTCAACTGATTTCTAACACAACAAAAGCTATAGTCTGGCAGTTAGTATTCCAATATCTTCACTGTAAAAATGAGGAAAGAAGTTTCCAGTGAACCAGAAATAGAGAATACTCTGGCAACCCAAAAAGGAGAAAATACTGGTGACCAATGTGCTCTGAATATTGTTGACAGTGTCCTTTGGGGTTTAATGTCAATTGGAGGAGGACATTTCAATTTCGAAGAAATCTTCTCGACTATTGGAATACATGGAATGGACAAACAAACCTTTCAAAATCATGAAAATCGACTTTGGAAATTAAGTTCTGCAATAAATCTCAATTTATGTAGACATATTTTACAACCCAATTTTAAATTTCATTTCTTAGATTTCGTAATTGTTACTAGGCATGGAAAAAAGAACTCTTGGAGTTGACGTTGAGGCTAGTGCTGAAGAAAGGCCATTGGCGGTATACGTATAACAGGGACGTTACTTCTACTGGGGTCCCATTTATCTTTGCTATTGCTGATTGTGGGTGGTCGCATCGAAGCCATGGCCACAGGTTTGCTGAAAACTCAGGGGTTGTATGCATTGTTGGATACAGGACGAAGAAATTAATCTATCTGGATGTTCGAAACAAATACTGCAGCATATGCCAATGTTTATATACGGACAGAGAGCCAATGACACACAATAGTTGCTTCCGGAACTGGAGTGGAAGCTGACATGGCTGTTCAGGCATTTCAATGCAGCGAGGAAATGCATGGCTTGCAATACCATTTGCTAGTAGACTATGGTGATTCGAGAGGTTTTAAAAAGGTGTGTGAATCTGTTCATATGGATAACGAGTCAAGTAAATTGATTGTTCTAATCACGCGGTTAAATGTTATACAAAATCACTCTTCAAAAATCTGGATGAACACCCTAAATTGAAACCAGTTCTAACAAAAAACCAAATTATGATACTGAAAAGAATGGCATAAGGAGCAGTTTTTTAATAATGCCAAAGAAAAATAAGGCTTTGACTCACTAGTTGAGGATCTAAAAAATGGGTGGCTTCATGTATTCAACAGCACTCCAATTGCAAGTATATTAATGCAACAATCAGGAGGGGAGGGAAAAGATTTTCAAAGACAAGGAGATGGGTGCCCTGGAAAGGGTCAATGAATCATTAAAACCCTGGATGAGGAAATCAAATATGCTAGCCACAATTGACACGAGTAATCTGGCAGAGATTTTAGGTCATTTGCGGCTAGGTTTGTGGGAGGCAAGCAAGTGAACCACGGAAAAAGGAGTTGTATTCTCATCGTGTGTAGAGTGCAGGGTTTGATTTTTAGCTGTGGCATTATTCTGCGTGGAAATAGCCCTTTCAAAAGTATACACAGAATTGTTGAGCGAAGGCTGGAACACTAGAGTGTTGAAATGCTTACAGTCAGCTAGGAGGTGCCTTATAAAAGGGCCGAATAGGAAATTAGGGAAAGTTTTGAGGCAAAATAAACTAAGGATTATGGAGAGTTCTGCCAGAAATTGGACACATACGAAGAGGAAATGGAAGTAGAAATCAAAGAGCTGATGAAAAAATTGACGGTCGAGGGGTCAATAGAAGCTCTAGAGAGAGGGACACAGGGCCAATCCAAAAGTGAGAAATGGTTTGATGAAAATTGGTATAGATTGACGTAATCAAATTTTGGTGTTATTTATAGGAGACGGAAAACTATTTGCGAAAAGACTGTTGTATGCCGAGCCATTTGAAAATGATGCAATGAGATATGGTAGCCTAAATGAACCTAATACTTTTAAGAAATATGAGGAGTTAATGGGTATCAAAGTGTTTCCATGTGGCCTTTTTGTTGATCTCGAACACTGTTTCCTAGCAGCCTCACCTGATGGAAAAACAATTGATGGTGGCATCATTGAAGTGAAACGTCCAAAATCATCAGAACATATGACATTAAAACAGGCAGCTGAGGAAATAAAGTGTTTTTGCTTGGATAAGGATCTTAAACTCAAGGAAAACCATAATTATTACTACTTATAATCAGGGACAATTGCATGTTTCCCGATATTCCTTTTGTGATTTTATGGTGTGGACTCCGATGGACTGCAAAACCCAAAGAATCTTCTGGAATGACAAATTCTGGAAGAATCGCAAGGAAAAGAAATTATTTACTTTTATAACAAAGCCATGCTTCCCGAAATAATTGACCCCAAAATTTACCGATCTATGGAAATAAGAGAACCGGAAATAAAAGTATGTACAACATTAAGTACATTTATTATTACCACAGATGAATAAAAGATCTATAAAAATTTTAGTTTCAGTTACAGGATACTGCTGGCAATGTTAGCTAAAGCATAGGAAATTCAAGTTAACGTACCGAATTTCTCCTAAGTCATCAGCAGCCATCAATCCGAAGATTGGTACCTATGCTGCAGCTCTACAATCTGCACTCTTTTCAGCGAACTTCTTTACTCCCTCATACTTTCCTACCTTTACGTATCCAATCATTTGCCCACGATTATCTATCCTTGGCCTTCCATTGTAATTCTATCCACCTACTATCCCGTCAATGATTGCCATGAGGCTTTTATGCCTCATAGTATGTCCGATAAGTTATCTCCAACTTCAAAGCATCTACAGAATATGTCTTTCTCCAACTCTACGTACAACTTCTTCATTCGTATTTCAGTCTGTTCATTTCATCTTCATTAATCTTCTATGCCACCACACATTTTCATCACTTCCAATGTTATCTCTTCGGTTGCTATTACTGGCCAAGCTTTTCTGTTGAAATATTCAGGTTTGACTCCTGACATTAATTAGTTGTGAAATGTTTTTATCGAATTTTGCAACGAGTAGAACATATGCCCCCAGCCTTTTCTGAGCAGGTCAAAGGGTTTCTGCAAGCACCGAATGCAAGGTGTAATTTTCTGCTGGGTCCAATTATTCTGCCCGGAATATGATCCACGTGAGGACATTGCTCTTATCACTCTACTCTCCACTACCCGTTTCACAATTCTGCATGTCACTCGAGTTTACAAATAAATACTTCTGTTACAGCCAATTTGATACTTATCAAGGCATGCCTACCTGAAGCCTTTTTTACTCATCATTAATATTTTATTCCAATTTTGCCTAGAATAAGCTGGGTTGTTTTACAAAGGGATCAAAAAACTGACTCCTTTTTGAACTTCGTCCTGAAGTAACTTGATGCATGGCATTTCAACATAGAAGATAATTCCATACCTAAATACTCTTTACCTAGTTCCAGTCCCTCCTCCAGGAGAATGTTTGGTTATGCCATCCTTCGGCCCAATGCTTCAACCATATCTCCCTTACCTTAGTCATCCTTCTCCCGTACTCACCATATACCCATTCAAAGCCTCCCCTCCCCCTGGGTACAAAAAAATAAGAACCCACAACAGGAAAGCTTCGTATAGTCCCTTGATAATGACACGGAAGTGTTGAAACCAGTCAGGCTGTACCCAATAAATGGTGTGGAATAACAAAGATTACTTGATAAAATGAAAATTGCAGAGGATTTTAAATTATCAGGAGCAAAATGCAGCTGACTGATACCCTGAAACCCCACATAATAAAAATAACAGAACAGGGAAACTTAAATGAAAGGGTAATCAAATTGTTTTATATGAGCTTAAAATCCAGTGATTTCTTTAATTTCACCACATTTTTACTTTCCCAGATCTTAAATATCCTTACAGGGTATTTCAACACTCTTCAAAGGAGACAAGAGAAGATCATAAGTACCTTTAACAGGTGTTACTGCACCAAAGAGACGCCAATCCATTGATTCAGGAACATCCTTCTTCTCTGTTTCACTCAAATTTGGAAAAGGTAATCCACCATTATAAATGCCTGAATAACGCCTTCCCCGCAATGCTTTAAGCTCATTATCTGTCCTGTCTGCCAAATGGTTCACACCCAACTGAAAACCTAAACTTGCTCTGTTCTTTGATGTGATATACCTAAGGAATAGATAATAAGGATAAAGATAGATAGGAATAGAAAAAGCAATTAAACAAAATGGATACATATGAACCATAATCTTTCACTCTCACTATCATGACTAACTAAATCATCAAATTAATATCAATTTACCTACATTGTTGATGTATTTTCAAAGCTAAAGCATCTGATAACTTTTCTCTGGATGGATATCAGAAAAAAGAGCAATAATAGGGGACCATCTGGACAGAAATATCAACTACATTCCAGGACAATTAATTCAGTACAAAAACATAAAATTCACTCATTCAAATCGAGCATTTACTTTCCTTAGAATTGGACCACTTACTAAAAATAACATAGTGACATTATTTCCAAGCATAGGTCAGTATTAAATGAGGAAGCTCTTTACAATTCCATCCACAGAAATCAAAATTCTACTCTCTTAAGTTATTAATATGGACAACAGACCAATGCGAGAACTTTGAAAATTCACCAAGAAATGGAATTTAAAACATCAATTTTTTTCTATCAATAATTCAGTTGTGAACAGCACTTTTGAGTAATAAGAACAGACAAAAATGTATTAAATCAGAAAACGCACATGGATGATCCAAAAGTACATACCTCATGTTTTGTCGGTAGACATTCAATCTATGGCTTTGTTCAGTGTGGTCATTGTACTGTTTGCTATGAACACGAACAAATTTATCAAAAGAACTCTCAACATGAGAATCATAGTTATGGATAAATTCTTTCATGGGATTAAATGTATAGATGTGCTGATCTCCAGGACCGGGAAAAGGTTGGCACGTCATTCCTGAAATATTTAGAAATAAGGATTATCTATATGTTACACTATTAACAAAAATCAAGATTTTCAAAGGAATGATATTTATCCATTTTAACGGCACCATATATTTAATATTTATGGGCTCCAGTCAAGACATGAGACAGCAAACTTATTTGGGTAAAAGACCTACACAGTGTTTGCCAGAAAAAATGCAAATTCTAGTATATACCTACGAGGCAAACCCCTGTAATTAGACGAGATATTCTGGTCATCACTGTTCCACCAGTATATTATCATTACTGAAGAAAATTTCATCATCTTACCTCTTGAGAGCCTGAAAACATCAGGATTTGGACTTTCAGCAGAAAACCATTCATATTCCAAATAGTAATGATCATAATGAGATCCCAATAAGGAATTAAATCCTTTCATTTCATAACGCACAGGCACAACTTCAAAGACTGATGGGGCTTTTGGTGACTTCTGTCCGGAAAAAAAGTATTTTGTGTAGTAGCAAGCAAACATGAAATAACAAACACAAATTCCATAAAATAAGTGATAAATCTGAAATTTATTTACAAAATTACCACTTTAAATGGCCTGATTACAGAAGAATTTCACTTACCTTGTGTCTAATCCACATTGTATACTTGTTTACTTTTTCCTCTTTCTTCTCCACCAGTCTCCATTTTTCACATTCCAAACCATTAATAAATTCAGTGCCGATGCACTGAAAAAAATATTAAAGCAATAATTATTCCTTTAATAATAAAGAAAAAAAGTGTAAATTGTGGGTAAATGCAAATAGCGGGAAAAGGAAAATTTTCAGTTTCACATGCATACTTAAACAATATAAAGTAAATATATAACTAAGAAACATTGATAAAATGAATTAGAGCAATATTATTACAGTAAACTCTCGATAATATGAAGCATGATAATACGAAGTTTCGATTATACGAAGCAAAACGGCTGGTCCCAACGAAAATCCTATCGTAATAACATGGCAATATTCGAAAATACGAAGATTTGTAAATACAAACTTCGGGCCAGGTTCCCAGGAAAAAATGGAATTCGTATTTATGAACCTCGACGAAAAACTGTTTCGGTAAAACTATTTTTGTAGGTACTTATTTTACGATCTTTTAAAACATGCGTCTTTTAAGAATGCTTTCATGAACGACCACAAAAGATATACAATGTTGCCGAAGAAAACAAAAGTTAGAGAAAACAAAGATGAAATTTTTTTCTTGACTTTTTTAAAATGTTCGAAATACTGAAATTCGAAATTATGAAGTGCAGATTTTCCGGTCCCACTGACTTCGTATTATCGAAAGTTTACTGTAAGTATTTCTTTAAGTATAGAGCTGACCTGATTTATTTCTGTACAATATATTTCGACCAATGTTTCAACCAACCCAACTATAACCAATGGAGGGTGTCAAATCCGTAATTCCCAAACTTATACATTATGCAATGCCTTTTCTCTTATGACAAAGCCATTCATGGCGAAATCAGATGATCTAGAACTTAAAACTGCTTTTTAAGTTGGTTTCCCTTCATACCATGATTTCTTAACATCTTCTTTTTTTCGACAGGTGTCTGCACTAGGTAGCATGTTTCTGAATCACATTGCAATTTTTCCTGATTGCATCAATTGTAAGGACGGCAATCTTTTATGATTTGCTATACCAGTGCAAGTTGCATCATGAAGATTGTTGCTACGAACATTTTCCACAGTGATTAGAAGATTACTCGAGGGTTTCAGTTTTTTTCCGTGTTGGTTCATCTCACTGCACGACAGTTTCGCTGGAATTCCAGACTGCATCTTCAGGTCCAAAGTATAGGAAATATACAGGTAGAACAAAGATATGGGAGATATATAGAATGAAGATATAGGAAATTTGATGGGACGTGATTTTTGGACTTGAAGATGCCGTCTAGAATGCCGATGAAACTGTCGTCCAGAGGAATGAACCAATGTGGAAGAAACCCGAAAACCCTCGAGTCATCTTGAAATATTGTAATTCGCATCCATTTCCATGTAAAATTTATGTTCCGGAATAATTAAGGATAACATAAACAACACATGAGAATAATGAGATACCTCGCTGGTCGGCCAGAGCAAGCAGTTATCCAATGGCAAAAAATTTCTCAAAATTATTTTTTAAATGCTGTGTTCACGCGATAAAACTAGTTTTAATAAGTTGTGTTTTGTAGTAACGTGTAATGAAACTGTTGAATTAATGCAGCACAGTGGTCGGACGAATGATCCCTTGTTATCGTCCATCAGTTCAGTTAATGCATTTTTAACATTTCATAATGTCTGGGTAAAAATTCATTTTCATTCTTCACAGTATGAACTTTGGTAAATCTTAAATATACTCCCGCAGGTGTTCCTAAATTATAAATTGCATCCTATACATTTCACTGTAGGAACCTTTTCCCGGCAAAAGGAAAGCGATTTTCTATTGCGATTGCTGAAATGATCTGGAGTGATATTTCACCTTTCCATCACTAGTGACATTGTGTAATGCCCTTTTACGCCTCTAAGTTCAAATTTTTCCACAAAACAGAGCACATCACATCATTGCTCTCTCTCTTGTTTTTTAAGTGTATTTGCACGAAACGAGGTAAAACAGTGTTTTATATAGACTAGTAAGTAAGGCTAAATGTAATAGAAGGGAATTTTGTTTAACCTATTGCATTCTTACTTGCATCTAATGCAAACAGTGGAAAAATGGAAAAGCTGTGGTGTAAATACAGGGTTCAACATAAGTTGGAGATACAGGAAATGGGATAATAACATTGTAAATTCCGATAACATAAATACGAGGTTTTACTGTAATTGATATTAACCCTTTTACTCCCAGCCCCTTTAACATAGACTGTGGGAAAACTGCCAAGCACATCCATTTAAATCGTAAGATTATTAATTTTAGATACATTTGAAGAACTTAATTGTGGATGTTGACGATAAATTTCAATTTTTATGAGGATGAAAAAATCATTCATGCTGTTTCTGATATGATAGAAATATAATATTACAAATATGTAATACAAGTTGGCCGATATATCGGCCCCTGGCAGTTTTCTTACAACCATAGAGGGCCGATATATTGGCCCACTGGGAGTAAAAGGGTTAATATCAGATTCAATCACTTATTTCAGAAAATGTCAGCAAATCCTTTTCTTTGTTAAACTTTATTTCAAAGAATGATGCCTAATGGATTTCAAAATAGGGGGCAACATATGTGTTCTATTATTCCACAGGCAGGTACTAGAACAAAGTGTATCATAAAAGAAGCCACTAATTACATTAACCCTTATACATTACTTTTATAACCAATAAGAGAATACTCACATGAAAACCAGTGAGGTCAGGGAGAATACTCTGAGGTGAAACAGGAGAGTCTTTAGTGCCATTCACCTCCAGGCATGACCTTTCATTCACCTTTGTTTCTGTAGTCACTGGCACAATTTTCCTCATGGTTCCAAAACCTCCTGATTTACTTAGCTGGTAAGTTTTCACCATGTCTACAAATGATATTAAAACATATTATTAACACACTAATTAAAGATAGTAAAATAATTATTAATGAGAGTAAAAGGTTTTCCTTACCACCATAGTAGTCAATTCTACTTGAACCAGATTCTGCATCATACCACCCATAAAATGGTTCTCTAATTTCAGCATATGGTATGTATAGTACACCTTTCACAGTGTATTTAGAACTGAAAACTGGTACTTGGTCATCTTGAATAACAATATTTGTCAGAAGGTGTCCATATGAGGATAGTGCTAGAAAGATTACACAAAAGAGTAGCAAAATATTAAAACATTTTTTGTTAGTTTCGGATTGAAGAGATATTCCTTCAAACTTATGCTTTACAGAAATTCAACCATGTTTTCAACCATATTTCATTATTAAAAAAAAAAAACTGGTTGGCAATTTGGAAATCGCCAAGCCTTGAGTTTTGCAGAGTGGATTACTCCCAGTAGTCTCTTTTGAGAGCCACTGCGTGTGGAGATTTGTCTCAGAGCTTTCATGTCCATTACAGGCTTCATCATATCCCTGAGGAAGCAGCCTGTAATGCATGCAAAAGCTAGAAAGAAGCTATACATGCAGCAGTTCACATAAGATACAACTTGAAGGAATTTGGAAAATAATGATATGCAAGGTAGTTCTATTGTAAATTTGATAGCACAATACACCAGTGAGAGAGGCATCAGAAAATCAACCCAATTATTCCAGCCATGATTTCAAACGTGGTCATTAAAATAGTTCACCTGTGGAGCACATAAGTTTTTCTATCAGTTTCTATGATTTTTCTAACATTCCATTCTTCTAATTAAGCCTCACAGAATTATGTGAATACAGTAGAACCTCTATTTTACGAAGTTGAAGGGACCCAAAAATTTGAGCTTTGTAAATCAGAGGCTTTGTAAATTGGAGGTTATCTTCCACTAACTCCTTTGTCTCCGGAAATGATGTGTCACCAAAACCAGCTGATCTCCAACAGTAGGAAATAGTTTTTGCGGTGACACTCCCATGCTCTGGCAACACCTTGCACAGCATGGAGCAATGTACATGGAGGCACATCATGCACATAAGAGGCTTGATCTGCGACAAATGTACGTCTACTAAAACTCTGGTGACAAGAATGCGAGTATACTTTCATTGCAATTAAACACTATGCTGCACTTAACTTGTCAAATAGTTATGATAGGGTTGAAATCAAACTAATTACTATAATAAATAATAGTCATCTGCTCATTCTGGGAAAAAATAACAGATATTACGTGAAATTCTCTGTGTGCAGTGTATTTGCAAGAAATTGAAAGGATTTAAAAATTACACCTCAATTGTATTGATTCGCTGTATAGCATAGGCGTTATTCCTAAGGCTATGGGACTCACTTTAGTAAAAAAGAAAGAAACATAAATGAATTTAATAGAAAACAGGTGTATATTTTTCTATAAATTTATGATGGTATGAACTCAGCTGCTGCAACTGAATTAAGTTTTTGTAGCTGTTCAGTTGGTATATCTCAAAATAAGGGTAATAAGAGAATTAACTCATCCCGCAGAGTATTTTAAGCATATGCAGTTATGCATTAATTAACTAAAGGGGTATATTTAGTGCTAGTCGATTTGTGCCTAAAGAAGCCATTTTAACATGGGAAAGCCAGGGATACATTTTAACTAGGAAATTTCAAAACAAAGTTCCAACTGACCCAGTATATTTCCGCGAAAAGACGAGAAAATGCCATTTTTGAAGAAAGCGTATCGTTTGAAATACATTTAATAATATTTCGCAGCTGATTTAAGTCAATTTTAGAACTTGACTTGAGTAAATTTGAAATTCCCTGTTTTTTTGATGCTTTCTACAGTGCTGACACCTAGCGGTGATTTACGAGAACTATTTGCTCGCGGCTATTGAAAGCGACCGCGATCTCAAAGACGCGAACGCAAATTCTTACCTAACGTCGTAAAACACTTCAAATGAAAAATTAAATAATCAAATTGCATCAATATTTGAATATATGTAATTTATTATTGCAAAATTAGTATTTTTCAATGAAACTAAGCTCCACGACAGCTGCAGCAAAGAACTTCCTACGGGAATGCTATTTTCAAGTGAAAGCCTGAAGTAAGTTCTGAATTGGGGTTGCGGCGGCTACCTTAAAGCTAATTTTAAATAATTCCAGAGAAAATATGGAACCTTTGTGACGACGAGTTAGGTATTCAAAATACACAAAATGATAGAAAAGGAATAGAAATTACCAAGCACTAATCCGATTATTTCCTGAACTGGGGCATTGTTTTCGAGAATTAGGCGTCGTGCCATGCATCTTTGGACATTTTTTCCTTGGATCATATAATCAGGATTGAATTGCGATTTGGATGATCAATCTCTGGGATTTTTGCTACAGATTAAGCACTTCAAAAATCACTGCGCTGAATCGATTTTTCCACATTTTCCAGTATGAAATACTTGGACCGAGGGCCCTCTCAACATGACCTGTCTGGCTTCAGCTGCTGCTGTCGCGGTATACAGCGATCGTTATTCCGTTGTGCTGAGTTCAATGCTACAAAATCATTTCAAAAACTTCGTAAAACAGAGGTCAATCACTCCTAGGGACCGGCCTCTCACTTCGTAAATCAATAAAATCGAGGTTTCGTAAAATAGAGGTCATTTTATATGGTTTTCCTATATACGAAGATCGGGACCGGCGGAATGGTTCGTAAATTGGTGTTGTTTCATAAATTAGAGGTTCGTAAAAACGAGGTTCTACTGTACCACCTTAAAATTCTGTCAATTTACAGCTGTATCCCCAGAAAAGTACATTTCCCATAGTGTTTTTTTTTGTCAAAGTTTTCACCATTTTACAAATGATTTTAAAGTTAGAGACCATGTCAAGACTAACAATCCTATTGCTGTTTATTCACTCAGCCAAATAGCACTCATGCACAGTTGACGAACTCTCTACTGTGGAATCTACTGGGAGGAATCACAACAAACTGAACTCTTTTACTTCGAAGGATTTCTAATGATCACAGCCTTGAAGGCCTTGCCTCTCCCCCTGCTATATCCACCACCCACCTTGATAGAGTCATTAAGTGGCCAGTATTCATATCTCTATAATTTGTATCCATCTTAAATTCATGGCCAAGATATTTGGGTTGGTTTTCTGTTGCCTCTCACAGTGGTGTCTTTATCATCAAATGTACAATCAAATGGCCATGTATGTTATATTTTCCAAATTGCTTCTAGTTGTCTCTTTCATGAACTGCTGTGTTATACAGGGCTTGGGGAAGTCTTGATACAAAAAGGTTGACCGATTTCTCATGCTTCAAGGGTGTTCACTCACATTCAAACAAGATATGCCCAAATTGACAAAGGAATGCTGGAAATATTTAGTGGATGTGAAAATCAGCCTATGCACGGGAAAGAAACATTTGTTGAAACATCATAAACCATTCTTTAATGGTTCTCTAATCTATATCTTTGAAAAACCTGTAGTAAAAGTTTGAATAAGATTGCAAAGTATCATTCTGAGGCTATATCCCTATAAAATTAGGTTACAATATAAACCAGATAAATATTTATTGCAGACATATCTTTGCAAGATTTTAACTACAGGAGTGTTGATACAGAATATGATTTTGATACCAAGTTGGAGATACAAATAAATTTATAATTTAAAAATATTCCATTGGCAAAGACTAACTGGGTCAGTCCTGCTGATATAAAGAACTCCACACATTCAATTCAAAGATCACATTTTGAATGTGATATAAGGCTAGGTAGCTAGAGATAAGGATATGGTACAAAAGTGATTTAAGGTATGAGATTAGACCAGATTTTTATTTAAGGAATACTTTCACATAGTTAAACACATAATTTTTTTACAATAATTTGATCGCACTACTTAAGTTTTGATCATTATTTTTTTGAAGAAACTTTATGTTGAACATGCAGTAGGTTTATTCTGTAACTCGAAGTTCCAGAGCTAGAGATTAATTAGGGTCTTAGTTCATTATCATCATTTTTTCATCATCAGGTCTTGCTTATTCTGGCTTCATATGAATACGCATAATGAAGACTAAGTGTAACTCATGTAACAAATTAAAGATAAGCAGTACCTACTTGGATTTCAAAACAAGAAATATCTAGCGGTAGTAAACTAATGATCTACTAACTTTTATATAAGTAGCTGGTATAGCTGATAATAATATCGAGATGACAATGAAACAAAGCTAAAAGTTATTTTTATTCATTTTGAAATCCTTATGAAAATTTAAGATGATTAACTATACTTTGTTTTATATTGATACTTTTATTTAATTAATTTCGGCAATGTGTAAACTCGTGGGAAATTAAACATGTCATTTATAGTTCTGAACTTCTCAATTTTAATGGGTAGGAAGAATTGACAGAAGAAAGAATAAAAACCATTTTAATTTCTAACACAAATATTGATGACTAGAAGTTTAAGAATTAATATCCCTAATTCATCTAAAGTGCTCATGCTAATGGTTAACCTGAAGAATGCCATCATAGCATAACTATGAGTAAATACAGGGGTAAAGACTGGTATGATCAACATATCAAACCTATTAATGACTGAAATAGAGGGGAAAGATTACTGTTCGAAAAGCACCCCAGTTCTCCGTGGGCTCTATGGTCAATAACTCATAGGTATGTATAATAAATGACCCCATGTTGTACGAAATAACTGATATAAAAGGAAAGTCACATCAAAAGAATGCTATACACCTATTACCTGATAAGGCTAATATAACACTGATCCAAGAAGGAAATTACAAGATGAAACTGTACTGTAACATGTTGTAAGTAATGTCACCTAGGAGTCATCACTAAGGATGTGGTCGGAGAATAACAAGCAAGAAAAGCGGCAATGGGGAACGCCGAGGCAAACGAAGAAAGGAGAGGGAAGAAGTTTATTTACAAAACTGTGACTGGGGGCAGAGGTTACATTATTGCCACCGAAACATGAGGGCTTGGCTACTTGTAAGAAATGGAGACCACGGGAGACCTGAGACAAAGCAAAGATAGCAGGAATTTTCAAAATGGCAGGTGTAACTAAACATTTTTATGACTTTAAAACAGGGCGATTTACAAAATATATTACATAAGGGATTGAAGAGAAGCAGTACAGGGTTTGAAATTTGAATTTCAAGAGAATTTAAAAGGGTTATTAGAAAAAGAAGGCATAAACATATACACACATGGGTTTGAAGTTGAGATGGAAGGACAGGTAAGAAGTGGTTTTTAATAGTAATAATAATTTTATTAACAGGCAGAAGCCCTTTTACAATACATAGAGAAAAATGAAAACTTTACACAAGTTTAAACATATGCAAATATATGAAGGATTAAGAGAAAATAAAAAATTACATTACGATGTATCTGATACAACAGTTTCAATAATATTATTATTTAAATTGACATGTCTCACAGTTTACATAAACTTATACACTTGACTTTAATGATTTAATGTCTCACAGTTTACCTAAAGAAATTCACGTGATTTCACCAGTTTTAACATCATACTGAAACTGAGAAAGAGAGACAAGGAAATGAAGACTAAACGGAGGAAGGAACTGGAAGAAATGGAGATGAAACGTGAGAAGGAGAGAAGAAGAGAGAAAGAAGAAGAGAAAAAGGAATGGGAGGAGAGTAGAAGAAGAGAACTACACGAGCTGGCAGAAATGCTGAGGGAGAGAAAAGAGTGCATGGGTCATTCCATGTCAAATCAACCAGTGAATTTACCTGACCCTTTGCGATTTTGATGAAAATTGGTAAAGTTGTTGGTCTTACAGAGAAACTAAATAATACCAAGTATTACACTCCTGGGCCAAATACCTTGTTAGAAAATTGGGTCTAAATATTGCCCAAAAATCAAATTTTAGGTCTGCGGTGTACTTTTTGAATTATCGTAACTCCGATACCATTACACTTAGAGTGTTGTGTGTGGTGTCATTTTAAAGCTCTTAATAATGCCTTCCATTCGATAATTCACATGCCGAGATTAAAAATAATTTTAGGTCAAAGGTCAAGGTCAACATAGTTTGACCTTGAATTATGAAAAATGGGATATTTTATTTTGCTTAATTTTTTTTCTTTAGCAACATACACATTTCAATAATATATGTACCAACTTTCAAAGTGGGACTCCAAGTACAACCGGAGATATGAATTTTTTTGTATACCTAGGACACTGGAAAAAATGTTTAAGCTTGTTCAATTGGTCATTCCACCTCAATTCAAGAAACGTTTGTCCCTTAGGGTCTCAGATTATGATTAAAATTGGTGTATGGGTACAAAATCTACTCAAACTGAACAACCTCAAACCGTTTTGTGAAAAAAATGTTTTGAGCGAATTGTAAACATTTTAATTTTTCCGCATTTTTAGCAAAAATCCGAGCCTGAAATCATATTATCACTTATATCTCCGTTTGTAATTGTCATAAAGCAATGATTAATAGCTCTTATTAAAGCTAAATTCTTATTTAATGCAAATATATCAAGAAAAAATTATTTTCTTCTATACCCTTTTGTTGTTAAATACTAATGTTTAAAAAATTGTTAATAAACTTTTCTCAAATACTCTATCTCAGAATTGGCTGAAGCTTTTTCTTCTGTAATCTAAACATACCCAGCTAACTATTCCAGAAATAAAATTTAGTGGTAATTCATAAATGCGTTTTTTATAAATATTTAAACATTTACAATTTTCTCTCGCGCTCGGCTCCCCCATTTGGAATACTTGCAGCAGATGCGATGCAAGCCTAAAAATTTCCTAATTGATCAAGGCTGTGACTACATGAGATAAAAATATATCATAAACTATAAATGTTAACAACAATTGTTATTTGCTCTGTTAAATGGATATTTGCAGAGAAATTTACCATTGAGCCCCAATTTTGCTGCGTGAAAAATTTTGCTAACTACTCCGACATAATCTATTGAAAACTAATGAGAAAGCAAAATCCTTGTATTCAAAACAAATGTAAAATGGCTAAGTTAGCATGCTTTCTGTAAGCATATGGTGTCCTTCCTTGTAGGAAGGTGTCCTCTCGGAAATATTTTATTTGAGGATACTGTTACTACTGCCTGCAACTACAGCTGAATCCTGGTCCCTTGCTTGGATGAAGAGTCTCTTCATTAAAACCACCTCATTTGGTTCGGGTATTGCTTAATGAAACTCCCTAATGCCTGGCATACTAACTGCCTGACGAAATCTTTTTTGCAAATACATTGGAATGTTTTCCAATTTCTTCTTTATTTGCATAGCCAAAATTCACTCCTAAAATATGATCTTTTGCCCAGTTTAAGAGTTCTATAGGTGTACGTATTTGTTTTTCGTATGGAAGCTGAAGACTTGCTCTTGCTGCTAGTCTTTTCAAAGTTCCTCCCACTTCGTCACTTGGCCTTTTACCATGCAATGTAACAAAGAAATGCCATTCTGCAGAGAGATTTCAATCTTTCCTGTGAAGAGATAATTTCTGAATGTTATGCTTGTTTTTATAATGAGCAGCTGCTCCATCTGAATAATATATCACTTTTTTAAGTTTTGGAACTTTCAATTTCAAGATTTTAAGAAGTTTTTGAAAAAAATGTACAGTTGATGCTATATGCTTCAGTCTGTCTGATATGATAACGTAGTTCAATGGGAATTCATTATCCTGGACTTTAAGGTGGTAATAGCAAGCGAAGGGGAGAACTGTTGCTTGGTCGTTATTCTAGTGCATACCTTGCACGCTGTCCTGTAAAATGAAAGCGTAATTTTCTGAAAAATCTGCAATGACGAGAACCTGCCCCACTTGGATATTATGCTTAGCATTTCTAAGAAATTCAGATTGATTTTTAGCAATGTAGTCATGAGACTGAAGTTTTTGTAACTTAACAATAAAAGTTTCAAGAAAGTTATCGGTAGATTTTGTAAAAATTTCTAGTGAGCAACGGTTAACTTGCACTCATTGGTGGTAAGTAATGCAATCAATTAATTTTTTTTCAAAGTGTTCTTCTACTGAATTCCAAATTTTGCTAGGCCCAGGGCAGTTTTTACATTCATTCAGATGAAATGCGTGAGTGAGAAATGCAACAGTGTTGCAATGCAGAGGAAAATTATAATTGTGACAATGGGGGCAGAGATATTGTATGGGATTAATGCAATACATTGATTCCGGATATAATTGAAAAGGTAACATTTTTTTATTGTTGACATTTGTTGTATACCAATACTAAAAATTTGTAGGATATATCTGCTGAAGTCTAAAATGATCCCTGCATGTATATAGGCCAAACAGTATATGATGAAGTGATAACTTTCCAGTGTCGTAGGTGTACAAAAAAATTCGTATCTCCTATTGTACTTGGAGTCCCACTTTGAAAGTTGGTACATATATTATTGAAATGTGTATGTTGCTAAAGAAAAAAAATTAAGCAAAATAAAATATCCCATTTTTCATAATTCAAGGTCAAACTATGTTGACCTTGACCTTTGACCTAAAATTATTTTTAATCTCGGCATGTGAATTATCGAATGGAAGGCATTATTAAGAGCTTTAAAATGACACCACACACAACACTCTAAGTGTAATGGTATCGGAGTTACCACAATTCAAAAAGTGCACCGCAGACCTAAAATTTGATTTTTGGGCAATATTTAGACCCAATTTTCTAACAAAGTATTTGGCCCAGGAGTGTAATACTTTGTATTATTTAGTTTCTCTGTAAGACCAACAACTTTCCCAATTTTCATCAAAATCGCAAAGGGTGAGGTAAATTTTACCATTTTTTTGGTTGATTTGACATGGAATGACCCGCATGAGGTTGGGGTGGAATATGGGTGTCGAGATGCACCAAACAATTACTGGGGAGGAACAGGGAAAGATATGTGGAGTACAAGGGCTGAAAGAGCGGATAAATGCAGGCGACAAAAGGATGGAGCAATTAGAGGTAGTACAAAACAGCCTGAAAGACTACATAAAAAGGGCGGAAGATAAGATGGAAAGGATTAATGACAAAATAGAGGACAATGAGGGAAGAATCAATTGTCAACAGTAATGACAAAGAAGCTACAAGAGCAAAAGGCAAGGATAGACGAGAGCACACTAAAAGAAAGAGATAAGAGAATGAGGGAAGACTGGGTGAGAATACACGGTCAAGAGGTGATGGCAGGTGGTCCCATTGAAGACACCGGACATTGATGGGAGGAATGGCGCGAGACCTAAGAGGTACCTATGTCTCCAAATTGGAGGAATACTAGGAAATGTACTGATTGTCAGGAGAAGAGATTCTGCGGGTTGTGAGGCAAGGGATTATTAGTAAGGCAGGAGAGTAGTTTACTACAACCTCCCACGTCTACAAAGACCTCAACTCATGGTTGGTTGGTTATTCAAAGGAGGCGACCTACAGCTGAGATCATATGCACCATTTAGGATAGAAGGGAAATTGGGCAATGGTAGGAGTTTTCAGGAAACAGAGGAAGTGTGGAGAGAAACCCGGCGTCGGCATTAGCCTACTCTTAATGAAAGGCGCCAAGGGGACCACGGCTAAACGTCCCATCCGACGGACAGAGTACTGAACTAGAAATGCCCTCCACTAGGCACTCAAGTGGTGACCGGTCTTTCACTGAAAAATCCACCACTGCCGGGAATCGAACCCGGGCCATTGGGATGGGAGGCCAGTACTCTAGCCACCACACCAACCTGATCCCCACCTCAACTCATTCAAGGAAATATATTCCTGAAGCAATATTGGAGTGACGAGCAACAGATGGAGGTGAGAAGAGAGCTCGACACAGGGAGTTATCAGACATTGAATAGCCAAACGAGAGTGGAGTATGCCACAAGCAAAATAAGCCCAGCTAAGGAGTTGAGACCACCCATAGGAGACGAGAGCCTCATCCGCTGTCTCCGACAACATTTTGGAAGTGAGATCTGCACAGGAATGATCTCACACAATGTCAAGACATTACATCAATGCCTAGCATTACTCCGAAGATATGACAGAGTGGCAAAAGAACGGCAAATAAATGACCAGCCGAGAGGGAACCAGAGATGGGAAGGTGATGACTGGCATCAATATGAGAGACACCCTCGAACGCATAGGAGAGAAGGGATAAACAGCAGGCAACCAGCGAGCAGAGGGGTGTGGTCAAAGAGAGCAACGAAATGTTCGGTGATTAAAGTGCAGATTGGAGGTGTAAGCACTGGTCGATAGAGGATTGGAATTAATGTGCATGAATGAGGGAATTCCCTAGAAAAATTTGTATAAGTGGTGTGAATGAATGTAATGGAAGTGAAAGACTCGAAAAGAAAAAAACAGGAGAGAGGATAAATGAAGTGGGCACGGCGTATGGACAAAAGGAGTACGTGTGTTGTGAACAAATAAGGACAAGCAGTGCTTGTGTATCGAGGAGGGGAAATGAGCTGAGATTAGCCATGCTACAATAAGGATGACAGTGTTGACAGCTGTTACAGTTTAATGAGCTTTGAAAGTTTACCGTTTATTATTTAATGTTGCAGATGTTGAATTTTGTGTCCATTTGAAATGAACTAAGAGGTATACCGTATTAGCATGAAATTGTTTGTAAGTTTCATAATTACACATAAGAGGGGAAAATTCTTTTGTGAAGTACAAAGCACAATGATATGTTGTTTTGATCAGCAATATACCTAATTAAATTTAATGAAATGGGGAAGTTTAAAATCGAAGGTGATGGGGCATAGGCTAAGACCTTGAAGGAAACGTTTCAGTATTACACTTTTGAAGGCTTTAAAAGAATGTGTTTCTCACAGTTCCAGTTCTACAGTTCCTTAACACATTTTTTTTAATGGGACTAATGTAACGCTTTATAAAAAATGTCATCTAGGAACAGTCCCTGAGGAGGCGGTGGGGGGAATGACGAGGAAGAAACGCGGAAATGGGGAATGCCGAGGAAACGAAGAAAGGAGAGGGAAGAAGTTTATTTTCAAAACTATGACTGGGGGTAGAGGTTAAAGTACCAAATATTCATGACTATCAATTTTTACAGCAGCTTGACAATTACGCATACCAAACCAGGGAGCTGTCTCGCTCTTTCAAAGTTCATTAAACTGTAACAGCTGTCAACACTGTCATCCTTATTGTAGCATGGCTAATCTCAGCTCATTTCCCCTCCTCGATACACAAGCACTGCTTGTCCTTATTTGTTCACAACACATGAGAGTGATGAAAGCAAATTTGAAGTATCAAGATTAAAATTTTGTAGCTCTATTGGTTGTATGTTTTATTTATTAAATTAATTGTTCAATCATAGCTATTAATAGGCCATGTAACTATTTGATTTTGAGAAAATTAAGAGTATTTGTCTCTAAAAAAAAGGAGATGCCATTATTCGAAGTAATTCCTTCCATAAGAGATAATAAGAGACGTAATTCCTCCCAATAGATGACGTTCTTCAGCTTTGCATTGGTGTATGGGTGTGTGAATAACGGGAGTCTCAATGTGATCACTGCATTCTCATTACTCCCATTACAGCAACAATACGAACAATAAAAGCACATAAGATGACATAGGGAGAACAGATGCTGATTAGGGGTTGAATGCTAGCTTAGTACAAAAGAGGAGAATGGAAAAGGTGTATTTACATGGGGTGAAAAGACAAGATATGACGTACAACAGTGATGGGTGAATAGAAGAGATGCTTACGGAAATGGGAGGAAAAAAAGTAAACCAAAGCAGGATTATTTATGAAATCCTACACTAACATAGTACTGTGATTATCAACCATACCCTGACATGCCAAGTAGGTACCACAGGTTTGTCTCACCACTGGCATGGATGTTGTGCTTGTCTGAGAATTAACAACCCAATTTGAATAGGGGGAAATGTAGCAAACCAAAACCCAAAACTACCATCACTAGAGTAGCAACTTGGATTTGTAGATATTTTTAGCAAAAATAGGTACAGATCAAAGGAAAGTGTACGGTTATTCAGAAATAGAAAGCAATGGCAAGTGAAACAATCAAGTTTTTTATCATAAATTGTTCTTATTCAAGAGGGAGAACCGACGGTTAAGGTCATGGAGTCATTAACCGACATTGAAGGTCATAGACTAGGTAGGTAATGGGTTAAGGGTAGTAATCTGTCAAGGAAAGGAGGAAGAGTGGAGTGAAATCTGGCTTTAGCATGACTCTTAACTAAAGTGCAATGGCGTCCATAGTTCACCGTTCCATCCAACGGACGAAGGATTGAATTTGAAGTTCTCTCCACATGGCTCTCAATCGGGGTCCGGCAATTAAAAAAAAGAAACAGGAAAAATCTCTTCCTACGCCAATATTAGAACCCGGGCCCTCGAGATTGAAAATCATTTCTCTATCGAACACATTGACCCGTCTTTATCATTAAGAGCTTGATTCATGGTTAGGTGTAACTTTTTATGAGGAAAAGCAACGCATCTACATGTAGTGAAAGCCGGAGCACGGAATATTATGCCGGAGTACGCAAAAAACAAATGAATTTTTTAAGATAAGATTTTTTAGATTATCATCGAGAATAGTTAGTTACTTAGGAGAGGCGACCGACAGCTGAGGTCATTTGCGCCATATAGGATAGGTGGTTAATTGGGTAATGGTTGGAGTTTTCAGGAAACGGAGGAAGGGGTGAGAGAAACCTGGCGTCGGCATTAGCCTACTCTTAACGAAAGGCGCCAAGGGGACCACGGCTAAACGTCCCATCCGACGGACGGAGTACTAAACTAGAAATTCCCTCCACTAGGCACTCAAGTGGGGACCGGTTTTCCACTGAAAAAAAACAGCCACTTCCGGGAATCGAACCTCAGGATGGGAGGCTCTAGCCACCACACCAACCCGATCCCCATTGTAAAGACATGAGATAATTATTTATAAATACAATAAGTAAGTACCTACTTAAGTTTTTACACGTAAAATATTAGCATTTTCCAATGATAAGACATTACTGTTTTCAGCCCCGAAGGCGAGCAACAGGGAGCTGAATACATGAAAGGTAATTTCGATAGGAATTCTTAAAAATGGTAGTAAAGGCTTCAAATGAAAAGCGTAGAGCAAGTAGCAGAAGATTGAAAGGAAATAATAATGTAAAATTGAAGAGGTTAACTGATGGAAATGTTGGGTGAAGAGACGTGTCAATCCAGGGTTGATGACTAACGATAACGTGTTAATTTCAATAAACAACTAAATAGAATTTAAGCTACTCACCAGTCAAAATTAGGAATCCAAATTGCAAAATCAGAGAATGTTTAAGAGGCATTCTGATAACGTTTAAAAGAACTTTCTGCAATGGAGAAGTTTCTAATCCATCCACTACAAAACCTAAATGTGTACGTCAGATTCCGAAGTAGAAGACTAAATGTGATCGTGGCATGAACTTCAAGGCTGATATACAACCCAGACTACCACTCACTGTCACGAGATTATTACCAGTATCCCAGCGTCTATAACCTCTATAACGTCAACATCCTCAACAGTCACACGCACACTGCGCAGCTGCGTTTCGCAACAAAACAACGGATACCACATGCCGCGCATTTACTGGTGACGCACGGGAAACCTATGTGGTTAGATGTTTTGGAGGCCTATTATGTTTAATAATAAGTCTCCATTTCCTCCTCTTTAGCAAATATATTTAGCTGACGTATAGCGTTTTGCCAATATAATCGATAAACCTTATATTTCATTGCAAAAATTTGTGCTAGCGCTCTTCAACTGATGTGGGTCCCGAGAAAAAAGCTGTTCATGACGAGTTTCATTCATTGGGCTATTAATATGTATATGCATTGGGCCCTCAAATGATTACTGGAATTCCGGGAGTTTGGGACATGGAAGCCCGGACGTCAATCTCGACATTTTTGGTTTTACTAATGCCATGTTGATGCATTATTTGTGATGAGAAACGTCGCATTCTCATGCACACCATTCTGAAAGGGCAGGCCACACATAATACTAAGGGTCAGAGAAGGTACATGAAAAGTATTTCAGCAACGCAGCTGTCGCTACATAATTCTTAGTTCTAAGAACACTGTATAACTGATACAATGTTCTTGCTTAGTTCAATGAATCCAAAAAACCCACATTTAATCTCTGTGCATGAACCATTAATAATGGGCATAGGTTTGGTTTCACTCAAACTATTCGCGATGAGCTCGCGCCCTGCGGGTCCGTCGAGCACACGTTTCATGACTATTCAACCATGGAGGAAGAATAGGAGGGCTCGCTTCGACGTTTTTTCGTATGCCTATAGACGGCAGCACAGGCGTATTCAGTAGCGCCAATTTGCGGCTGGCTTACAGACTACGTGACAGCGATGAGAGTATCAAAGGGCCAATGAGATGTCCCCAATCGTATTTGAAAACTGGGTCTGGAGCAGGGCCAATCAGAAGAGTGGACGACGTAAACAGACTCCCGGCAGTTACATCACGGGGGGTCAACTGAGGGTGAGGGGGGTTGGACAGGAGGGTGCGGTGGGGTAGTAGTTGGTTCCGGCAGTTGCTAGAGGCGCTAACATCGGTGACGTCACGGATCCAGCCAATCAGGGCAGCGGATGAGATAAACAGACCGGTGCCGGCCTAGTGCCGGTAGAAGAAAGGAAGATTTCAAGATCAAGATGTCCGCTGAGGAGAGGAAGGTTGGTGCAACGTATTTCGGAAGAGAACAGTCTCTGGACTTTTTGACGGAATTCTGTTCATTCTGATGGAATAACTTTCGGTAAGTAATCATAATGTCTTTCTCACGAGATGACGATATGTATTCAATATATTAACAGAGTGTTATTTCGACTGCTACTTGAAATAACCGTTACGACATGTTTCGTATAAATTGGTAAACGTATTATTATTGTATTATTTAACCAGTCTATGTCGGACATTATGTATCCAGACAATTTGTTTGTTTAAGCCAGTTTTAGTTATCTATTTGATAATGGAATTTATCTTTCATGGTTAATATATTGAATTAATGATATTTGTGATACCTCGGTCTCATTTATCACCAATGTTTTATTCTTCACGTTAATCTCTGTGCTGTTGATGGCTTATGTACTGTGCCATTAGATGTTCAAATTTTACGATTAAGTGGTTAGGTGTGGACTTTAATTAAAGGAATGGTACCAACATTAATATGCCTTGTTATGTTCTTATTTTCATGAAGTGGTAGTAAATTTAGCTGGTTGGAAAGTGGCAGATATAGCTTATGTGATAATGAGGAGAATATTCGGATTAGAGGGTCAACTGGAAGTCAATAATACATCAGGTAAGCTATTCAAAGTTATTTATTCTATCAATTTTCTACGCTGCTAGCTCAAAATGTATCTCGAATATCAGTAAAATTTGGTTGTTGCTTTATGTCAAAGAAAATGCCTTTGCCCGCTTTAGATTTTCCTATATTTAATTTGAATTTGTCCCAAGTGACAGATTGTTCTTCATAAAAATCCTTTTATTAGAATTTATTTATATATTTTGAAATGGAGACAGTTTATGCAGCAATGTTGTGTACTATGGATCTCATGACATTTTTTTTGCATGTTTTTAAAATCGTAACAACTGCTTATCTAAACTTAAAATCTGCACAGTCGAAAAGACTTCGTCAATGTGTTCCTTACTTAAGTGGTATCAGTCAGAAGTGTATGGAAACCTAATAAGTGTGGGATATGAAGTGCTACTTTGTAATTTTGGCACATTTCTCATCTTAATTGTTTTTGTTCATTATTTCCTTGCTTTTCTGTGAAATACACCTGTCGAACGTGACAATATCAAATTTCGAGCCCTTGTGTTTCATGACCTCCATATTTCTAAGAATTGTTTTTCTTTATTTCAGTGTTCACAGTGAAAAGATAAATAATACCTCCACCAGATTTGATGGAATTGTCAATTAATTAATGTGTCCACGACACACTGTATGAAGAAAAGGTACGCATAGTGTTGATTTCACTGTTATCGATGGCATTATGGCACAAAAGTTCCTCCTTTTTATGCTGACAGAAGCTCTTTTATTTTTTGAAGGTGATCATCAGTGGACTGGAAACGACAGAATCTTGGAAAACAACAGCACCAGGAAGATCTTAGTTTGAGCAAGAGGTAGAGTAGCAGTGAAATTACTATTACTAAAATATCAAGTGCTTCTGTCAACCCGAGGTGGAACGAAAAACTGTGTTAAAGCTGATTATATTTTTAACTTTCCCTTGATGAATGGTGTGGAAAAAAATGGAATTGGTAGATGTAATGAAGATAAGTAAGAGCCAATTGTGAATTTTTCTTGAGTGATTTTCAAATGAGACACAATACATGTGAACCTTTAACTTTTCTGAGACCAATGAATCTTGAGCCTAGAGAGAATTGTCAGTACAGCTTTGTAATAATTTAACAAAAATGATTTTGGCATTTTAATTAAGTTTAGTAGATTTTTGATAGAAAATTCTAAACTGCACTCAATTTCCAATTGCCACTGAGGTCAGTATGAGAATTTTGTACTAATCATCATCAAATCAAATTTGCTCTTCTCTACCTTTGGCTCCATCTACCAATTGCTTGGGTAGCAGAGAGCAAATTAGAGATAGTAGTTGATTATGAGTGAATTCAGTGAATTACCATGAGAAGTAGGAAGGAGAACTGCAAACATTCTGCTCTTGCATAATCATGTTACAAATTTAGGGAAATGTGTGCATTTTTAATAATTTGTCTCCAGCCAACTTTTGTGTTGGTATTAACATGGGACTTACATTTTTGTTTCTTATTCTTGTGAATTAGATTAGCTATCACATGTCTCTGATTCAGCAAGATTGTTGTCAAAACTTCATCTATAAAGAGTGCATTTTGGTGTTGGTGGAAGGTTTTGTGCTTATCACTAAAAATATTACTCTGCATTTTTTTGTACGATAGTACCCGAGCATTATTAATTCTTATATTTTCTGTATACAGTAGAGATATTTTACAGCAGGTTTTGTATCATAATTTTTTGATTTTCATTTGAAACTTTAGCTGATTGTAGCTTGCTTGATAACTTGTATTTCTAGAAGAGCTCATTATGGAATTCTTAGTTCTATGGAATTTTTCCCTGCCATGTTTTAGGCTCGTGGTAGCGTGGGAATTTCCTTTTCACTTCTATTGTGAATGACACTTGCTGTGTTTGTAGATACGTCACTTTAAAAACTTTGCTTTTTAGAATGTGAATTTACATGTTGCTGAAAGGCTATGAATTTATCACAAAATGATATTACTCTCCATTCTTAGCATGATAATTCTTGAGCATTCTGGATTCTACAGTTTCCTGCAGATTATAAACTAGTAATTCTATGATAGATGAGTTCTTCATTAAGTAAAGTAAATGAGTTAACAACAATGATGTAATTTATAATGACATCTATACAATACACCTTGAAAAACATCACCATTATCTGCGAGAAATTTTTGAATTCATATCGCTCAGGAACTCATCATCATCAGAAAACAATCTTAACTTTGGTTATTCACAGACCTCCACTCGACTAGAACGCGATTAAGTTGTCCCATCTTTTTAGAGTTTCCCAGCAACTTCTCTTTTCTCCCATTTTTCTTAGGACTTCTTCATTAATTACCCAGTCAATCTATTTAATCTTCATTCTGTGGTAGCTGCACATTTCAAATGCTTTTAGCCTTGACTCCTCTGCTGCTGTATTCGTCCATGCTTCGCTGCCATACAGTACAATGATCCAGATGTATGTTCTGATGAAATGTTTCCTCACTTCCACACTTGCATTTGCAGCCACAAGCAGAATCTTCTTTTGGTGAAATGTCCTTTTTGCCTCGGCAATTCTACTGACAATTTTTCTTTTACTGCGTCCATCGCTGGTTACTCGGCTACCCAGGCAACAGAACTCTTCCACCTCCTAATTTTTTTTTCCTAGTTTCTTTTCAGGTACTGCATACCAATACCTTAATTTTCTCGTCAGGTTAGAACATATTACTAGTATCAAAAAATCACCTTGATTTTCCCTGGTGAACTATTCTTTTCATTGGTAAACTATCCAGCACTGAAAGACTTGGTGAATATTCTTATTATATGGCGTTTAATGTTTACATTTCCTAGGCTGATACCAGTGATCTTTGGTTTTGCACTGTAACACATTGTCTTTATTACATAATTATGGTGTGTTTTTCTATTGGTCGCATACCATTTCCTTGACATGGTATGAACTTATATGCAATAATCTGGCATGAAAATGTTTGCCGACTCAATTTTTAGTCAGTGTTTTTTCTACATTTTTTAATACCAATCAGTAACATGTTTTTAATCGTATCGTTTGAAATGTATATGATGTAAAGCTATGAGTAAATGATTCAAATAAAATTCGTGAACTTATTACTTGTATTTATTTTTCCCTCAGTCATTAATTTTCACCGTTACAGTTCACCGAATCGACCTCGTTGCATCTACTGGTCAAGGTAATTCACCAATGGTAATATTTCAATGATAATTAATTAAGGAAAATGTAATTTTAATAAAGCAAATAAAATCGTGCGCTACTGTAAAAAAAAGAAAATCTTTTCGTTTTCTGATTGGCTCTCATTCCATTACGTCACGCATGACGACAGCGACTGCACTGCCATCTACGAAATGCCGGCCCAAACTAACGCCCCGCACCTCCCCTCTTGTCCACCCCCCCTCGCCTTCAGTTGACCCCCCGTGGTTACATCGAAGAATCAAAGTTCTCGACATGAATCCTTTAAATAAGTGTGGTGCTGCGAATATCGAAGGAAAATGTCTGATGGAATTTTAATTAGTTCTCAGCGAACGAATAGCTTTCTGTAAGTTCTCAAAATGGCTCTTAGTACAAGATGATATGTACCTACTACGCATACCCACTAAGTATTTTTCGACTCAACATAATTATTATCTGTTAAAAACCTACCTTTCTTAAACAAGCGTGTGACATATCATACCAGAAAATGTTGAAAATGTTATTCAAGCCTATTGTTTATTTGCTCTAGTGGTTGTATTATCGTTCGTTTAATCTATAGTCTTATCTCCATATCGTACCTCTTACCTGCCAACGTACAGAAAACATTGCAATATTGATGATTGTTTTCCGGTTCATAGCGACTGACTGGCGATGAAAATGCCTCGGTGCTATGTGATGTTTAATCTTGTCTAGATGGTCGCTTCAGTATGTGTATTGTCCACGCATAATATGTGTTTACCTGTCTAGTGACTTAATATTTTCTGGTGAAATGGTATGAGTTTAAGGGGTGTGTGCTTGATGAAATGAGTGTTTACAGCATAATATGGTAGCATTTAATTATCTTATTTTTAAGTTGATGGAAGCAGATCAAGAAGCTGGACTGAATGTGGCAGCTATAGTTTGTAATAATGAAGAGCAACAAGACTTCGTGGTTAATTAGAAGTCAACCTTACCTCAAGTAAGCTATTCAAAAAAATTTACTATATAGTTATCATTCAATGTTCATACTTTGCTGGTCTAAAGGCATTTTAAGTAGGTAATCTAAAAACTTTGGGTGTTAAACACACCTTTGGGTCTAACACACAACCTATATCTACAAAGTGTTATATTATCTAACAAACAATGCACATCTGACTACAACTTTCATTATCTAGGGTGATGTTGAGTAGTTTTTGAGCCATGTCGATGTGAAATATATGATTTTACATATAGCATCTGCGGGCTAAAACTCCATTTGTATTTAATTTTGTAACCAGCCATAACTTTTCCAATAACCTAGTACTTATTTCAAAATATGAATTTCATAAGATTCTTTATGTAATTTTTTTTCCAACTCTTTGACATCAGTAAGTGATAAAATTTTCATTTGGGAGTGTGATTTTATTTGAAGTCATTAAATACACCCATGTAACAAGTGAGATCACACCTCCACATTCCAACTGTTATGATATTTGCACCCTTAAAAACCCTCATATGCTTCTCACTAGGAAGTAATGTATCTTTAAATGACAATTAAAAAAATACACTTGCCTTAGATGCAAGGTACATAGATACTAAAAATTATAATAATATGCAGAGGCAAAGAAATCAATGCTATGCCACTTAAGATGGACAAACCCAAATGCTGGTGTTGACTAAGAAATATTTTTCATAATATGGAGGTAGTTCAACATTCTGTTGCCTGTGTCTAGCTTTTCACTAGCTCTGTTAACATATGATTTTAGAGTTGTCCTTACTTAAGCTACTGTTTCTGATGTACTTTGATGAACTCTGATTGTGAAACTATGCCTCCTTTGCTGTTATTGAAATATGAGTATTAATGATTTCTCTTATTAAACTTACTTCCTCAGAACCGATCACGTCATTGCCAAAGACAATCAGTCGGTACCTAGCTGCATTAGGACTTGTTGAAATATTGAGTCTTTTGAATGACTGGTATGTAAATTTCAAATTTTTTTCTGCTTCAGAAACTGCTTCTATATTTTATATTAATTCATTTCTGAAATAATAGTGGTCATAATCTTCCACAGGTTTATTTGTTCATGGATGCCACCACAGGATATATCTCAAGCCAAAATACACTGGCACTTTGGAAGCTCGGTTACTATGGGGACTGTGGTTTCGACCTTCCTAGTATCTTGCAGTGCAAATGATAGATAAAGGTAACAGTGTAGTGATTCAAACCAGTTGAATTACTTCAGCAAGAACAGTGAATTCATTTCTGGTGGAAATGTAGTGTGGTCTCAGTGGATCCATTGTCCTCCTTTCAACAGCCTGAAAACCCAATACTCAATGCACCCTGATTACTTATTGTGAAATATACACTATAATTGAAATGAACCTAAGTGCTCCTATTTTGTATAGTTTCCCCAAATTGCATAAGGAAAAAGCCCCTATCGGGGTAGATGTTTTTTATGTTTACGTCTCTTCCCACAGGCTGGCTGGAAAACACCAGCATTTTCAGAGGAAACTGACTTTAAGCCAAACTAGTCATTTTGGTATTCTATTAAGTTGGCTAAAGAATTGTAAATAAATTTCCCCCAAATGCAAACATAACTTGACATTCAAAACCTTTTTTCACGCATGAAAGTGTTTGAAACACTCATTTTGTAGAGATTTCTACTATAGGGAAAAAGTAGATTCTGACTAAGATAACAATTTTCACTGCCACAATGTCCGAAAAACAGAATTACTATTGATCCTAAAACACAATTCAACTCTTTGCTTGCTGGTCTTCCAATGGGTTCTCCATTACCCCCTATTCTGGCTGAGATATCATTTGACATTTCAGAGTCAGATCTGTTCAGTTTTCTGTATTATATACCCTAAAATTACATTAATATGAAGAGTTGGCCGATAGAAGAATGGAGTGGAGGGCTACGTCAAACCAATCCTAGGATTGTTGACCCATGATGATGATACCATAAAGTCTTCTGTATAATATACTCTATAGCAACATATATGTTGACAACTTGCTCTAATTGTGGATTGGAAGTAATTTACTTGACTCCCTCAAAATGCACAGTAAAAACATCATATGCAATTTTAACATGAAATTACATATGCATTCGAGAATACAGCTGCCAGTAATGGTAAAAACCCTAACTGATTGACGAAACCTTAAATGAGAAAATCCAGTAGACAACTAGGTTGTTGTAATGTTGCTCCCCCTGCACCCCTTTGGTTTATAACCATAGGTCTTTGGTCTATGACATCTGGTTCTAGGTTGTATAAATGGTGTGGACTCCCTTTTGTTAATGGACTTTCAGGCAGATTGGCCAACCTCTTACCTCTGTATCTTAAAGCAGCATACAACTGCATATATACTGTATTGGATTCTGCATTTTCGTCAAGTATTTTTGTCATTATTTGTTGTTTTATAGCTTCATTAATTGAATGTGGAGGAGAATGTAGAATTCATCTGACCATTGCAGTGGAAACTGGTAAATGAATTTGTACTTAATTATTAACACCAGAGGTAGAATGGATATGCTCACACAATCCATTGTGTATATTTTGGTGTGGGGAACATCAGGTTTTGATGCAGTGTATATTAGAGAGACGTAGATTGGTGAGAGTCAAGCAGAAAACCCCTCATCCCTATTATCCTCTTACATCTACCACGTATATCAACCTTCACATCCTCCCCTCTGGCACCTCCCTACTAACTTGCCGACAACCTTTCTCTTCTTTCTTCCCCTTTAAATGACTTAGTGGTCAATGCACTTGGTTTTTAAAAACACTTATGATGTCACTGTTGTCTGTTGCCCTTTAGCCCCAAACACCTCAGGGTCAGCCCTATTTTCCTGTCCTTTTCATGCCCTGACGTACCATTCCCCACTTCAAATTTACCCAAGTCAGTGTCATAGCCTGACACTGGGATTATAGGTATCATGCTGCCAAATAAACATGTGGAGGATTACCATATCTATTATTTTACAAATAATAGATGTATAGTAAAACTCTCATCAGGCCATGAGTGATACTGTGAATTTTATTCACGCAAATATAGTGTTAAGGTGTCCATCCCATTGAACCTTTGTTTTGCTTTTATTATTTCTTAGATATAACATTGTTAAACATTAACGTATTTACTTTGTAAGTAATTCTGAAAATTGTTTGTTTAATTAGGTGATTTAATTATTGTTTAACTGTAGCACAATTTTTTCACCAGGCATAATTATGTAAAGTGTTATCTATAATTTACATTTATCATTATATGTTTCTGTTAATTATTGTTGTATTATTGTTTAACAAATTATTGTTTAACTGTAGCATAATTTTTTCACCAGGCAGAGTTATGTAAAGTGTTATCTATAATTTACATTTATCATTATCTGTTTCTGTTAATTATTGTTTTATTATTGTTTAACAAATTATTGTTTAACTGTAGCATAATTTTTTCACCAGGCAGAGTTATGTAAAGTGTTATCTATAATTTACATTTATCATTATCTGTTTCTGTTTTAGCTATTCTGAGAGTGAAAACTGTTGGTGTGTACTGATTTTATGTCTTATGAAGTATGTATTGTGTTTTCAATAAAATAATCGTTTTGCTGGATATTGCATTTCATTTGCTAGTATTCCTGTAATTGTATTTCAGATATTTCTCAGTGAGCAAGTTGAAACTACCGACCGGTAAGTATAACGCGTGATCAAATAAACTAGAATAATATATTCTGCCTTAGGGGAATTCAAAGGAACCGCCATAATCGACATGGGCTCTCAACGCCATCTATACGGCTGACTTACATACTACTTGCTGGCGTCGACGAGAAACCTATACTATAGGCCCTTATGGGAGTGAGCCTTCCCATTCTAATCCCTGATTCAACTGTATTCAACTTTTCCCTGTGACCGCACACAGCGCTCATGTCAAGATTCTATCAGCATAGTCCAATATTTTGTTGGGTGTGATGCAGTAATGCCTAAGTACTGAAAATGAAAAGATCTATTTAAGTTAATCAGACATGTATAAAAATGTCTAGATTATTTAAGCGAGCAATGTTTTCTTCAATCTCCTTCTTTGAAGAAGTCATCTCGTTCAATACTATATTATACTCGGAAAAAACAAATTATCAATTATACAATGTCATTTCTCTGGGGCATTTCCATCCAAGGCATTTATGATTCTATCGGCTTGAACTGGGCTCTCGAAATTAGGATTAATCGTCACTGAGTTTCAATGATACACTATAATTCTTGTACCATTATGTTGGACTATTTTTCATCGATCATTCTTTGCTTTCGTTCATGAAAACCATGTTAAAAAGTATAATATGCAAATGTTGGTAACGAACATTTGTTATTTTAGTTGCCAACCGACTGATTTACACACTTTGGGCAAAGTTGACTAAGTAACGCAGGCATTGGTGTCAACGTGCGGTCTTATTTGATTCATCGTGGAAGTCACCGGGTTATTCAATTTGAGGAATTTCATCGTGACTCTTAACGTTATTTCATTTTCCACTTGTTACCCGGGTTATTGCTTGCTTAAAATGGGGAAGTCGAGAAAGATGAGGAGGAAAGAATTCAGTTTTGCTCAGAAAAGGAGAGACAGGGTATGGTGCAGGTCATTTCTTCGACAATTTTGAACATTATTTATATTACACCGTTCTTAACTATTTATTGTGTGTTTATAGACTCAGTGTGGAATACCTGATAGACCTCGAGTGTGCTACGATGATATCAAGAAAGAGAATCTGAATTTTGAGAAGTATTATCAGGTACCTTTTTGTTGCTTCTGGAATGTCCCATGGTCAAGTGAATTTTGCTTTTCAAGTTTGTTTGTTTTTTTCTCTCTCTGTCTTCTTTAGGCCCAGCGCATTTGTCCAGAATCAGAATGGGAAGATTTCATGGAAACCTTGAGGCAAAGTTTGCCGGCTGCTTTCAGAATCACAGGTTTTAAAGATCAGGCGAAAGCCCTTCTCAGGATAGTCCAAGGAGAATATTTTGCTAACATTGCAAACGCGGCATTAGCAGAAGGAGACAACCAAAAGACTTTGGAAAAGAGTACGCCCACTTGCATTCCATGGTCAGTTTGTGTAAAGGCATTGTCGAAATATATATTTTAAGTTTCGGTAACGTAAGGTAAAAGTAATGTCTCTGCTCGTAGAAGGTTATTCACAACTTCGGAAATTTTGCTTTAAATTTTACAAAGTTGACCGAATAGTTTCAGTTCCTCTCATATGTGCATACATTTAACTTATGCCATCGGTCTTTTTTCAACAGTTTTAAGAAACTGATATTTTTCGTATCACTGGGTACACTTCTTTTTTTGGGTTAGGAAGGTGTATGGAATCCATAACTTTCTCAGTAGAGTTTCACTAAATCCCAAATGCTCTATTTCTTTCTTTACCACGATCTATGTTTTCAGACACTTCCAGATACTGTCTTATGTGGAGTTGGTGTTTAATTTCTCTACTCCATTATGTTAAATTAAAAGTTCAAGTTACTGAGTTAAACCCAGGACAGTTTCTAATGTTAAACTAAGCGTCAAAAGGAGTGTTTTGAAAGTGTTAACAATTCGTGATGTGCACTGATTCCTTTTCAAACTGTTTTGTCGCAAACACTCCAATGCATATTTCAGTTACATTTGTATGAGTATGCATTTCCTGTGTTGTAATGAAGTATGAACTTTTTTGCTATTTTTTAAAAGTGTTGGGTGTGTTTGAATTATTAGTTATTTCCCCAAAGTTCGTTTACTTTACGTATACTGTCTTAAATGGGCTTGTTCTCAATTTTTAAACAAAACTCCTGCATTATTTTCCATCATTCTTAAAATAACACTGCCCTTTCATTCTTGAGGGCATTTGATGTCACACTGTATACTTACTCTTCTACAGTCAGTATCCCTGCATCTAGAAATACACATGTCTTCTTGGACAAAGCTGAAATGTGTGCATGCTGGTCCCTTGATATGCACAGTGCTTAATCACCCTGATCTATACCAGGATGTGGGGATGAAGTTGGTGTGGTGGCTAGAGCACTGGGTAGAGGAGTGTGTTTGAACCAGTTGCAATCATCTCAAACAGGTAACCTTGGAGTCACATGGGACAAACAAATGGTTTGCTAATTTGATGTGTTCGAATTTTTCAGTAAAGTCTCACTCAAGTGAAAAATATGAGTGAGATTGCAATGAGGGATTCAAATGCACCAAATTTGCAAACCATTTGTGTTATTACCACATGACTCCTTGGTTACCAATTTGAGATAATCCTGATGTTTCAAATGCATTTCCCCTCCTCCCCTTCTGGTCTCTAGGCTTGGGGACTTGGGTTTGAATCCTGAAATTCTGTAAATTAGGTTACAGTGGTCCCTACATAGATGCAGTGCTAATAGCAATTTAAGTTGAGTACTCCTTCTGTGGGATATATAACCATAGCCCCCTTTGTGTTTATCTGTAAAAGTAGGGCTTTGTCAGGTTTATCTCCACCTTACAGGTATTTCCTCTTTTAACTCTTTAAACTTAAATTTGTCCTCTTCCAGTGACAAACGCATTATAAGATTTTCTATTGTTTTATCTGCTTGCGATGATGAGTCCAAAATGTTTGAACTCTTCAGGCAAAATTTTCATAATTCTGGAAATGAGCATTGATTTAGAAATTCCCTCATTTAAAACTTTAAGCTTAAAAACCAAATTTTGAGGTTGACTAATGTTGGTATGAATTCGTTTACTCTTATTGTATATATAATTGTATACTTCTTGTAACATTAAGCACTTCTCCTGGTCGGTGTTCTTCTTGTAGATGCGCAGAAGCGTATCATACATATCTTATGTGGTTTCACACGTCAGAAGATGTACCTTCACTGTCTTGTCCACCGTTGTTAATATTGCATGCTGAGCTGCAGCGTCCTTCGTGATCCACTTCACTACCTTCTGTTTATCGACTCCGCATGATGTGTGTAGCCACATTCTATACACAGCATCCATCAGCTGTTTTGCTCGAAATAATATTTTAACTTCAAAGTGCCACGTTGGAAAAGTGTTGCTGTCTTTTAGTTTCTGGACATATGCGATATCTTCACTCTCAATCTTACTTGCCGATGCCGTAATGGACGATTCTCTTATGAGTATTTTATTTTTATATCTTCATTCACAGTTTTTAGTTCTCTCATGGCTCTGGGCCCATAACCTGTTAAGAGTCTTGGTTATTTCTAGTTATTACTTGTCTTATTCTTAATTAATCAACTGGTTTTATCTTAAGAGAGAATAATAATTATATCATGTTCAATGGGTAAACAATGGAACAATTATGCTTTTATTTATTTTTTTTAAACAAAGTAACATATGTAACCAAAGTAAATGTTTACATGTCAACCCATTACATACGTAAAACTGACTAAGTTTAGCTAACTTCTCTCAACAGCGCTAACATTATACTTGGGAATCGTTGACTCTTATTTGATTTTTAAGGAAATTAATGTTAAATTCACTACATGGCTGATCTGATTATATGGTTTTGCGATGCTACTTTTGATGCGTAGGCATCGAATTTAGTTTTTATCAAAATTGAACTTTTTTGTCATCAGTTTACATCCTGGAAAAATTTATCATATGTATGCTTGAATGGGTAATGTTTTGACAGTTGTTTGTATACCTCTGCTTTTTCTCACCAGTAATAAGCTTTAAAAATAGTACATGAAATTTTAACTCTAAGAATTCTGCGGCATTGGTTTGATGTTCTCTATGTTTTCATATATTCTTCCACGTAAGTTGGCGTCTTATATGCCAATTTATGGCAGAAGAATACCTAGATTCCATGCAGAGATTGTGGTACGTGAGATATTGAAGATTTTTGCTACACTATGACACAGTAGAAATATCTGCTATTATTTTACTTATCTTATTGATAGTATTCATTTTAATAACAATAGTAAGTATTGTTATTTTGAAGTTATTTCTAATTTTGTCTCTAATTTTTATACAGATTCCATTTTATTTTAATGTGGTTTTCTGTAGGTACCCTGATCAGCTTGCCTGGCAACTGCAATTGACCAGAAAAGACATTAGGAGATCTGAGGCATATGTTCGTTTGCATAATTTTTTGATATCAGAAACAGAATGTGGCAGTATCAGTCGTCAGGAAGTGGTTAGCATGATACCACCATTGGTTCTCGATGTGAAACCTCATCACAAGGTTTGTACCACCATTTCTATTAATTATATTTTTAATGTTTCTTTTATGAAAATAATTTTTAAATAAGTTGCGAAGCTCAGACACCAAAATCGTCCATTGCAGCGCTGTTAAATGTGAAGGGTATATCAATGGTTTCCGTAGTTGATGCTGACCACAACTCTTCCCAGCTAAATCATCTTAACCACCATCGCAACCTTCCACCACTTTGACACTGGTCCTTCACCATTTTTTAAAAATTTTATCCTTACTAATCACAACTCCGAAGATTGGTTAGATGTAGCCTCTCCACCTGATTCTTTTATTGGCTAACGTCTTCACACTGACATGATTTTTTTCTTTTTAATCTTTCTCTACTAGGTCCTTTCATCTCACATGAAGATTTCCTTCTCATTGTTCCCATTGACTATACCCCAGGCATCCCACATGGTATATAGAGAGTATAGAATGTTAATATTTTTGCTTATGGTCTATATTGGTTGATATTTCGAATTTTGGTCCAAATCGGTGTATTTATTGGCCAAATGTAAGCTACAATTTACACTGAAGCAGCTGGGACAGCACTGCAAAGTTTGAAAATGTGCACTTCTGCTTTGTTCGTCTGCTTTGTGTGGCTCCAGCGGTGCAGCTGAGGTGCTCGGCACTTGTCTCTGCTAGAGTACTATATTACCCTATTAAGGACCTCTAGTCTCTGCCTGGCAGCTGCTGAAAGTTGATAATGTTAACATAGGGGAGAAGACTAAAGTGGAGTTGAAGACACTTCAAGATCTTGATAACCCTGCTATTAATATTCAATCCTTTCATCTGCAAGCACAGAGACACATCGTCGCTGCCATTTATCACATTCTTGCCAATTCTGCACTCAAGAACAAGGGTATTATAAAAGCTTTGCGCTGCCTTCAACCAGGTGAGCGGACAGTGAGCTGCAGTAAGTCAGCTATTTGCAGGGTGGCGAAAGCACTGCCGATTGAGATTGACCTCAACGCATTGCGGGACAAGTGGACCCTACTCGGCGCCAAGAGTGAGTCATCTTTCCCCAGCAACTCGTCTGAAATCCCCGGGGACGAATATTGGGAAAGTATTGTCAAGCTGAAGCCTCAGGCCAACATCCTGAAATACAAGCTCACCGCGAAAATGGTGAAGGCATCTCTGCTTCTAAGTCACGGTAATGCTTACATTGAACGTGATTTTTCTGACTCCACCTAAGGCTCGCATGAAAGAAAAATCACTAAACACAGCTATGACAGTTAAAAGTGCCATGAAGGTGTATGGCGGTCCAGGGGCTTTCCCCATCGACGAGAACCTTCTGAGTTTACACCGAAATGCTGATCGCAGTTATTCTTACTATCTTGAGGGAGAAAGGAAGAAGAATGAAGAAGAAAATAAGAGACAAGAACAGGCTCAGGCAGAAATGGAAGCTAGAGAGGAAGCACGCAGGAAGTTAGATGAGCAAAAAAGAAGATTGTTGAGGAGGAAGAGAAGGTGCTAGAGTTGGTGAATGTCGTCAATAACAAGAAAGCCACTGCTGCTACTCTTCTCAGTGATGCCAGTAAACGCTTGTCAAAAGCATTAAAGGGCCAAAATTTAACTGAAATCGTGGCATCGCAAGCCATTCTGGAGGCCGCCGATAAACTATTGGAAGAAGCGGAAGAGAAAAATAAAGAAGCCAAAGCTTTATGGATTTCCGTCAACAAAAGAAAAATCAAAGTCATTCACCGGCTGGAATCTGCAGCGAAAAAAAGCTTGTAACCTCCTTACAATAGGTTGTTCACTACTCTCTTCTTTTTCTTTCATCCTCCCCTTGGTTTGCACCGGCTTCCTCCTCAATCTCTCTCCTTCTTCCTTTTTAATCGTCCTCTATAGGTTTTGTGCCCACTTCCTCCTCCTCCCTCTTCTCTCTTCTTTTTTTATCGTCCTGTTGTTGGTTTTCGTCTGCTTCCTTCTTTTTTAGGTCTCCACCATTGACCCCTTGTTCACTCTCCCACTCCCTTGGTGATATTGTTTATTTTTTATGTACTTTAGAAATGTTATTTAATTTTTATGTACTTTAGAAATATTATTTAATTTTTATATACATTTAGAAATATTATTAATTTTCATTTACATTTAGAAATATTATTTAACTTGAAATCTACTTTTTTGTACAGTAAATCTAAATATATTTAATTCTATAACTTTTAGAAGTATTATAAGTAAGAAAGTGTACAGTTACAAGCTGGACTGATGAGTAGAGATTTCTAATCTTGTATTTTATTCAACTTTATGAATAAAATTGTTCATGTTTCCAACTGCCTTGTTTCTCTCAAATTTTCGGGTACTCTAACCTCTGCCACACAAATCTGATAGCTTTTAAGAATAAAATGCATAATTTTGCCCAATAATGCAGATTTGGTCTGATTTACCTTAATTTTCATGCATATTATGAGTCGGTTTTGGTCTACATATTGGTCTATATTTTCAGGAACTTGGGTCTATAAGTCTTTCTTTTTTTTGTCCCGAGCCTGTGTGATGCTTGCTATACCCTCAATGAGTTATTGTCAATAAGTATTGCATTTTGATTTACCATGGGGGAAATGTGAATTTAATCAAAATGCTGCTAATACCTAATATTGCTAATTGATTAACTTTGACGAAATTGTGAATACTTTTCAGATTTTGGACATGTGTGCTGCACCAGGTTCCAAAACTGCACAGTTGATAGAACTGCTGCATGCAGGGGAAGGAAAAATGCCAGGTATATTTTAAAGATGTTTGCCTAAATTTCTTTCCGTGCAATTGGTGATAACTCCAAAATAAGAAATGTTTTTAAGTGTGCTCTAGTTTGGTCATTGTGTAGTGTAAAACCTCCTTTCTATTACAGCTGGATTTGTTATTGCCAATGATGTGGATAACAAACGTTGCTACATGCTTGTTCATCAAGCCAAAAGACTTAGTAGTCCTTGTTTTGCAATTACCAACCATGACTCATCTGTTCTGCCAAATTTTTTAGTCACCAACGAAGGTAATAGTAGTTTTCTTTCATTGTTTTTTTTTTTAAATTCCATTTTATGTCTAAGATGGTTGTTGTTGATAGTAAAATTGTGGTTCATAACTTTATTATATTTCTCACTTTAAGAGTTTTTAACCTAATTCATATTATAGCATGTGTTAATATGCAATCTCTTTAGTATTTCTCCTTGCTGAAATGTCTTCATGTAGTTACGTACATATTTTATTATGAGTGAATTTGTGTCATGGAATTACATTCTTGTACACTTTGTACAATGTACACATTCAGTGTACAGTGTAACGTTGTACACTGTATGTGTATAATTTCATCTAAAGTATCTGCTTTTTTTCAATGACAAAACCTTGTACACATACAGTGTACAAGATTTTTTTTTCATTTAAATAAGCAGATACTTAAGATGAAACTATAGTTGAAAAGAGGATACATTTCTTTATAGGTGAAAAGATGATAAATTTTCACTAAACAATTTCATCCCAATCACAAACATGCAGTTTGTCTTTACTGATGAAAGCTACATGCTGGGCACATTTAATAATCTCTGGATATGCATTTTCTGTCAACCATTTACTTACATGCATTACATTGCATGAATGTTTTGTTTCCTTTGCAGTTAATCTGAACCTTATAACGTGTGTGTTCTTCATGTGTCTCAGGAAATTCATTTCAAACAGTTGTGTGCATATTTGTTATCCTGGTGGTTGTGTACTTTTCAGTGAGCTCTTTCACTAGCTGTAGAAGAAAGTCAGGTAAATGTTGGCGAAAGTTCATATCTAATTTTTCGTTTCGTTCGTTTATAATTTTTCTCTTCCTTTTTTATAGCTGAATTTACATTTAACTCCCCGCACTTACTTTTTTGTCATTAGGAGCATTATACAGCACCCAAGTATTTATTCCTGCCAAATCCAGCAAATTGCAAAATGTGTGAACTGGCCAGCTCACATAGATGGTGCCTCGACAGAATATATTCCACCAACCATAATTCGCACTAACATAATTCGCATTGTGTGTATACTGCTGAGAGTGAAAGAATTTTTTTCATCTTTCCCTGATAGATTTTGAAAGAGGTGTCACCTATCTTCAGTTACATTGTACCATATTAGTTACTTTTTGCCTTCTTGATATGTAATGGAATTTCCCAACAAGCTCTGTTAATGGTCAGACAAGTCTCGTAGCATTTGCTCTCAAGGAGTCACAGAGAGACAAGGAGGTGAGGAAATTGTGACACATCTCCCCTTATTCGTGAAAGACTATCAATATCTTCACATTAGTCATCGAGGTGCTCACACTTAGGCGTATTGACCTTCATCTGAGGTAAGGGGAAGCATTCACAACACTTGTATACATCCATCCTATACTTTTTCCTGTGTTTATATGTTTAGGAGGGCACGAAATATAAATATGCATTGGTATTCAGAAGGGAAAATCTGATCATCAATGGCTATACAGTAAGTCCTCGACTTACGTGAATCTGAGTTACATGTGGGAGCGAAATTTGCATGGGACAAAATCACTCGGTGGGATACCACTACACGCAAACTGGCGTGAATTCCACCCAGTGGAACGTGGTACCTCTGCGAATATACATAGTTCATTTTGCTGCGTGCAGTGTTTCCGGCATCCCGCAACTCTAGTCTAGAGCAAAATTGCTATGAGAGAAATCGACAGAGGAGTTCTTTGTACCGGTTGAGAAGTATCCATTATTCAATCTGAAAATTAATGAAAATGATCAGGTCAAATGCTTATACATAGTTATGCTTTTGAAAACTTTTAATTGCAAATAGAATTTTTTTAATTGGAAAGTATTGTATGCTAATATTCCTTTCACAACTTTCATCTTCTGCTAATGCAGTTAGAAGAGAGCTTCCTCTTTGTCAGATGACACTTCCATAGTCGTTAAAATCATTACTTAGTTCGATAGGTGATGATTTGACTGGACTGTGAAGGCGTTTAATGTGATTACTTATTTCCATTTCGTCTCCTTGGCTGAAGCCTTCTAGGCCTTTCACAACACCGCTGCAACATTAACCATCATTTTTACTTTTAAGTCTTTAAGTCCGTGGACTTCACATGCAATAACGCTTCCATGCGAGACATATATATAAATGACAGTGGGTTTTTGTAGGGTACGTCAAATATTGCCTTACAGAAACCGCAATCGAGACACATTCACACCAGTAGCTGAGAAAAAGACTGGACTTAACCACGGCACCATAAGCAGTCTGGCAGTATGGGAAGTGTACATCTGCTATTTGTCCTTTCGCACCATAGACGCGACATGTAGTGCTTTGAAGTCCATCACTGGTCACAAGCCTGGCTGGCCCCATAAGAATCTATGTGTATGACCTTTTACTAGCTGTCACCGCATATCTGTTGCGATGACAGAAAAGTGAAAAAAAACGTAAGCCTGTTACCGGCCTTATGCGTAATTTGACCATCCTGTGTAAGTCATCACATAGTTAATTTTCTTTTCCATAGATGACGTCTGTTGTTCATCACAACAAAAAAACATGTTTTGTGTAATTATACTTATTTCAGATTTAAAGTGAAATAAAGATTGGATTTGTGTTAATCTCGTAATTGTCGTATTATGTTAATTTAACAGCCTCTCAAAAGATGGTGTTTTCTGTAATCATAGCCGATTGTAACCAATCGCAGTAAAAGCGGCAGCACTAATGGTTAAAAAATGGATAGGCAACTCAGATAACTTAAGGTGTTTGTTAATTTTTGTGTTTCGACATACACGGGTTTCTGCTTACATGGAAATTTTTTGGATCGAATTAACCTCGTAAGTCAAGGACTTACTGTAAAAACCCTATGCCCCAACCATGCTCTCGTTGACCGTCCCAAGTATCCTGTCATTGCATGACTTGGTCAGGTATATAGGTAATAATTATTTTTATAGGAATTCGTAATAATAGCACAAGTTGATGTCATACAGAAACACAATTGAGATAGGTATCCTAAACACACATATAATCATAGTGGTAAATACATATTTAAAAAGTTTTTCGAGCACCAAATGATATCTATATATATAAAAATGAATGTATGTGTGTGTGTGTGTGTGTTTGTGTGTATGTCCTTTATGCATTACTACACCATTCATCGGATCGCCATGAAACTTTGGGAAGTTGTTGAGTACATTCCCGAAAAGAGGACTACGAAATCGATATTTCAATATCGATACTTTATCGATATAATATCGCTAAAGTATCGATAAATTGATACATTATTGATACAAAATTGAGGTGAAATTATTTAGTTTTTTAAAAGGAATGTATTGCTGCAATATCGATACTGTATCAAATGTATATAATGTGTTTGTCCTTTATGCATTACTACACCATTCATCGGATCGCCATGAAACTTTGAGAAGTTATTGAGTACGCCCCGCGAAGGTTTCTACAAAATCGATAATTCAGTGTCGATACTGTATCGATATAATATCGATAAAATATGGATACATCGATACATTGTTGATACAAAATTGAGGTGAAATTATTTAGGTGTTTTTTATCAAAGTTTTATAAAGTTTCATTACAATATCGATACTGTATCGATACAATATTGATAGCTTCATGCATTACCACAACATTCATCCAATTTCCATGAAGCTTTGGTTAGTTGTTTTGTTCACTCCATGAAGGTTTGTATGTACAATATCGAGAATACAATATCGACACTGGAGACACGGGATGTGCATCCCATTGAACTTGCAATTCATTGAAACACGTGCAACATATTCAAATCATCCGGCATGGGACAAATATTTCAGAAATGCCAACTTATTGCTTGGGATGAATGCACAATGGTGCACAAAGCATCGCTCGAGGTTCTGGATCGATCATTGCAAGATTTCCGTTGAATCCTGAGACCATTTGAGAACGCAGTAATATTGCTTGCACGATATTTCAGGCAAACATTACCTGTAATTCCTCGATTGACACTAGCGGATGAAATAAATGCTTGCCTGAAATATTCTGCTTTGTGACGACATGTAAAGACGTTAAAATTATATACAAATATGCGTGTCCAGCTGCAAAACAATCGATCAGCTGAGATATATTGTGTACCCATAAGAATTGTGAAATTAAACATACTATAAACGTGCCCTTTCCATTTAACCAGATTGAGCCACAGCAACGCGTGGCCGGGTCAGCTAGTAAGTTATAAAATATTCTAAGGACAAGTATGTTTCATCTAGATTTATTTTACCTGAAAGAGGTGTAGTACCATCTTCTGATGATGATTCCAAAGTTAAATAATATTGCAATTCTTCATCAGGCAAAAAAAAACAACAGCCCGCACTTGATTCATTCACTGAAATCTCGTATAGGGTGTCAACAGAGTTACATATCTGTGCACAAAAAATGATGAATTCACGGAGTATACTTACTAAACAACTCTACTCACTTGATGCATTATTACACCAATCAAGTTGCAAACGAGCAGTGTTCCTCTAACAAGTGGATTCAGACCTTACTAATGTACATTGTCTGGGAATGTGGACCTCTGTCCATCTTTTCTCCCCTCCATGCAGACAGCTGGAATCAGTCATTGAGTGAGCCAAGCTCAGATAAATGTTGAAACAAACAAAAAATTGCTCAAATCAAACTATGTAAAAGCATTACAACTAGCAGAGGATCAAAAATGACCTGGGTGCGGTTTTAGGTAAATCTAGATTTTTTCCGAGTGGTTTTCCACTAGAAACGTGCAATCATGATTATTTGCATCTTGCTTGAAAGCTTGTGACCCATGTGTAGAAACCGGTTTCTGAACTGGAAGAGTCTATTTTTGCGAACAGGTCACTGACAGGTTTTAGGGTTTTCCCTTCCCTCCGTTGCCATGGAACAGAATGAAGGAAGGGGTTTGCCTTCCCCTCCAAGCTTCCTCCCCCAAGTGCACCCTCCCCTCCACTCGTTGCCATTCTGTGTATTTAGGAGCCACTAGCTTTCAAACAAGCTATAATACTCTTAACAGATAAGAAGTCATGGAAATTTTGCTACCCATATGCGAATTGAAAGTAGTGGGAAAAGAAAGGATTTTCAAATGAGTCAAAAATGACCCAACTTTGGTTCTAGTGTAAGTAGGTTATATAAATTTCTAGCAGAAAACTTACATTTCCATAAGATAAGCCCTGGCATTAATTGCACATACCAGGTGATAAGGGAAGAGGTTTAACATAAAGAATTAGGTGCTAAGGTAAAGAATTAAGTGGTGGCTAGGTTAAGGAACGATGCTGATTAAAAAGATGCTAACCATTTTTGTTTTAAAAGTTTCCATTTTTGCCCATATTTTCAGCTGGGGAAAAGGAATATTTAAAGTTTGACCGAATACTCTGTGATGTTCCCTGCTCTGGAGATGGCACAATCCGTAAAAATCCAGATGTTTGGGAAAAGTGGAATGCAGCTAATGGAAACAATCTGCATGGGTAATTATATTGTTTCTAATTACTTTGTGTTTTATTACAGTGCTTCAAATTTCATCTTAATTAGTAATTATCTAGCTGAAGTTAAGGAGTGGGAAAAGAAAGTACTTTCCTTTATGAATAATGTCTGTGATTGCCTGGGATTTCTAGTGAAATGAATATAAATGAGAACTATCAGAATTAATACAAGTATGAGCATTAGTTGCTTGTGCATCTCATTCTTGACTGGTATGTTTATATATTAGGAAAAACTCTTGGAAATAATGTTTGTAAATAGTCTTCATTGCAGGTTTTTCGGCATTAAATTCTTTCCTCTCTAGTTCTAGATATTCTTCCGCAAAACTCAGCTGTACATTGCTCTAAATCTGTCATCTGTCTGGAGAGTCATATTTACTCATGTGCAACTGTTGCTCTGTCTACTTACTCTCGCTTCCCATTCAAAAAGCCTCATTCTTCCTTTTCCTGAATTAATTAGCATTCTATCCTCTCTCAAAACTTTCAAAATACCCCCATGTGCAACTGTTGCTCTGTTTACTTACATTGCTTCCCATTCAAAAAGCCTCATTCTTCCTTTACCTGAATTAATTAGCATTCTATCCTCTCTCAAAGCTTTCAAAATACCCCCTTATCTTGTGATTAAGAGCAGTTAAAACTAATTCCTTCCTATCTCTTAGTGTGTATTTTAGGCTCAAGTCTAATAGAAATTTCCATTTCCTCCTGCTTTCAAATATGTTGTTGGAATATCTGATGGCTATTTTGGGATTTTTCATCTTTGGTTTCAGCATAACCACTGCCATTAATGTTATTTTGTAATTACTTTATTTTCACTAAACTGGGTCTAACCATAGTAGCCAGGTTTATAAGGGTAAGTTAAGGCATACCAACTGGGCAACCCCAAGGTTACAAGTTAAAATTTTGCCTCAAATGTGGATGTTGTGTTTGTCAAAGGATTACAAGCTAAGGCTAGATGATGTGATACTATACCCATTGAAGCAATCTTACCAAATGTACCACTATTTCTTGTCTAGTCATATCCTAGCTCCTAATATCAGTTGTGCTTAAAAAAAAATAATTTTACTTAATGCATTTCCCTGCCCAAATGCACATGCATATGCACATGCTCAGATGAAAATGTATTCTAAAATTGGTGTGCAAATTATGGGCCAAAGGTGGGTCATTCATTTTCATGCATCCAATTTTGCAATGTTATCAGAGATGCTCACCTCTCTACTTTCTTAGCAGACTGCATTGTGTCAGTGAGCTAAATATTTGATGCTGAGTGAGTGAAAAACTAGCCATTTTTCAGAATTTGGTGTTTAAAAAACATAAAATGAAACAGCATTTGTTTTAGCTCACCAAGCCATCTTAGTCTTTAACTCTTATAAAGGACAAAAATTGAAAATACTAATTGTTGATTCTCATATGGTTTTACTGTGGGCAAATTGAAAATGAAGTACAGTAAGTCCTCGACTTACGCGGATCCGAGTTACATGGATCCGGAGTTACGCGGATGTTCAGTAAGGGCCGGTGACCTTAAGGTCTCAACAAACCGGCGCGGGATGCAAGAGTGAAATTCGCACGGGACAAATCTCTCAGCGGGATACGCGCAAACCAGTATGCGAATCCCGCCCGGCGGAGCGCGGACCCGCCGCGAATATTATTTATTTCACTGCATGCCGCGTTTCCCTCGTCCCACGACTAGTCTAGTGCAAAATGACTGTGAGAAATTTCGACAGAGTTGTTCATTGTAGCGGTTAAGAAGTATCTGTTACTCAATCCGAAAATCAATGAAAATGATTAGGTCAAATATTTATATATAAGCATGCGTTTGATCATTAATTGCAAATAGTATTTTTTAAATTACAAAGTATTGCTTGCTAATATTCATTTCTTGGTATTCGTCTTCTGCCAATGCGATTACGAAGAGAGCTTCATCTTTTTCAAATGACACTTCCATAGTCTTAACACTGAAGCGGAAATACTGACGCCCACGCACGCCCTGAAGTCCCGCGAATGTATCGCGTTGGACTGAGTGACATTAAGTTCACCCCCTTGGCGTATTTCGCTCCCGCATCCCGATTTTGTGTCCCGCGCCGGTGTGTTCAGATCACAGATGTTCAGACCATATGTTAGTGTTTTTTCCGCGTTTCTGTTGCCACGACAGATACACCGGTGACAACCCTTGACTCATTGTCAAGAGCGCATGAGTTGATGCCAAAGTATGGGTGTTTGGAACGCTCACTCTAGTTAAGGTCATTACATAGTTCGATACCTAGGTGATGATTTGATCATGGTGATGGTGAAAAAGTCTAATGTGATTACCTTTTTCCTTTTAGTCGTCTTCGCTGAAGCCTTCCTAGGCCTCTCGCAACACAGGTGAATTTTTAACCTTGTTTTTACTTTTAAGTCTAAGTCCGTGGACTTCACATACAATAACGCTTCCCTGCTGGACATCAAATATATAAATAAATGTACGTCGAACATTAACACACAGCAACCGCAATCGATACACATTCGCACCAGTAGCTGAGAGAAAACAGACTGGACTTTAAAAACAGACGGCGCCATAAGCAGCGTCGCTTCTGGCAGTCCTTGGTATGAGGAGCGTACATTGGCTATTTGTTCCGTCGCGCCATAAACATGACATGCAGAGATTTGAAATCCGTCACTGGTCGAAAGCCTGTCCGGCTCCATAAGAATCTATGTGTTTGACGTTTTATTATCTGTCGCGATGACAGAAACCCGAAGAAAACGTAATCCTGTCACCGGCCTTACATGGCATCAACGTCTTTTTTCGGTGTAGTTTGACCATCCCGCGTAAGTCGACGCGTATTTAACTATCTACTCCATAGATGACCTATGTTGTCCATCACAAGAAAAAAGAACATGTGTTGAGTAATTATACTTACTTGTTGAGTAATTATACTTACTAATTGTTGAGTAATTATACTTACTTCAGATTTAAATATTCAATGAAATAAAGATAGGATTTGTGTTACCCTCGGAATTGTCGTATTATGGTAACTTAGCGGCCTCTCAAAAGATGGCGTTTTCTTTAATAGTCGCCGATTGCAGCCAAATGCGGCACCGCTAATAATTCAAAAATGGATCGGTAAGTTATTGCGTTTTGACTTACGCGGATTTCAACCTGCGCGGAAAGTTTTGGAACGATTTAACTGCGTAAGTCGAGAACTTACTGTACATATATTTTTGAAGACATGTAGACTGACCTGTGCCTTTGATTTTAATATGATGATATCATGAAGTTCACTCCATTAGTAAATGATTTTTTTATGTTTACAGAATCCAGTACAGAATAGCTCGAAGGGGTGCAGAAGTGCTGGCTGTTGGTGGTAGAATGGTGTACTCAACATGTTCTTTCAATCCCCTAGAAGATGAAGCTGTTATTCATCGTTTAATTGTAGAAACAGATGGTAATATTTCATATATTATTACTTTTTCCAGTCAAGTACTTAATGCAAGAATAATTATTCAGTCAACCCTTGAAATAAAGTGTATATGTTGGTTGAATTTATATCACAAACTGATAAGTAATTGTTGGTTGACTCATCATGATCATCATTGGTCAACAATCCTAGGATTGGTTTGACACAGCTTTTCACTAGATTCTTCTATCAGCCAACCTTTTCTTTGTGACATAATTCTTCTCATTTACATCCTTTACAACCTGTTCCATGTATCTCATATGAGGCCTGCCTTTTCCAATCTTACCGTTCACTTTTCCCTCGACTATAGTCTTCATCAGACCATCATGTCTCAAGATATGGCCGATTAAGTTGAGTCAAGTTTGGTTGTCTCATTTTTCTTTATAAAATCGGCTCTGCTCACCTGATGAAAAAACTGGTTCATACACTCCCATGCCTACCATAGACATTCAAATTGGGTATTGAATTAGTTCAGTTTTTTTGTTAAATGGAGAAATCATAATTATGGTCTTCTTTCTAAAATGAATAATGACACACTGTTCTTGTTAGAGATGTGCAAATACCTCCAGTGAATACTAAATACCTTGCATACCAGGAAGTATTTGATATTGTAAGCACCTAAGAGTTTTGTGTGAACATGGATAATTTAAACCAGTGTGAAGATTTTACGAAAGAAAACTAGGTTCCTCCTCATGGGTTTCATTCATTAATTGTTTAAATTCTGTATCTGGTTACATGTCTTGCCTTCTTTGAAAGGCTCATCAGCACTGTTGATCATTGTTTGCTTCTCCCTGCAGGTGCTATGGAATTGGTTGATGTTTCATCTGAACTGCCAGGCCTTGTATATAGCAAAGGACTTTCTAGTTGGATACCTATGTCCCGCGAAATGGTGGGGTACAATACTTTTGAGGAAGTACCTGAAAAATGGCTGACTCAGATCAGGCCAACTATGTTTCCTCCCTCAGCGGAGAATGCATCCAAGTTTAATTTGGATAGATGGTGATTATAATTTTTTTCTGTTTTATGTAAATAATGAAGCCCAAAGCATGTCCCATCTGAGCTATTAAGTTAAACAGCAGCATCTCCATCATATACAGAATGCTCACATGTTCGCATAAATTTCTGAAATATGACTTCATCCTCTAATGTGCTCTGCTTTTGTTATTTGGGAGTTAACCAATAGATGCTTTTTTTAACCTTTTATGTTAGCTAGGTAGGTCTGTGTAAATTGGGTAATTTAGGTAATGAAGGGAGAGCAGAGAGAAACATTAGACTGTTTAAAATTAAGGCACTAATTGAATCACTGTATTATATATTCCTTCTTTTGAATGGTTCATCAGACTCTTTGTGTTCTCTGTGCAGCACTATGCAACAACTTTGATGGCAAAAATCTGTGATGCTGCTAATATTTGAACTCTGCTATTGGTTCTCAACATGGGTTGCCATTTCTTTAATTTTATATTCCTGCTGTAGTAGCAGCTATCGGATTACACATTCATTTCAACAGCCAAATAAAAGTTAGATTGAAGTAATCTAAGCCTCATGGAATGTAAGAAAGTATGTTGAAATGGCTGAAGGCATCTTGTAATATGTTTTAAAATGAAAAATTAGATTTGCACGATGTTCACATTCATGTGATACTCTAGATAAAATCAGAAATTTAATTACTACCAATTAAATTAGAAAAGAAAATTTTCACTAAAACTATCAACCTTTTACAGTAGACAACTGCCATCATGATTTTCCTGTTCAGCTCTGATGTTAGATAACATCGACACAATTCTTGCATTTGTTTGCTTGCTATATTATTTGTTCTCTGTTCACTCTTTTTTTTAACAATTTTCTCCCCTATTTCAGCCAATATATTTCGAAGATTGGGTCGCTCCTTCTCGTTTAATTCTATAATACATTCCAAAGGAGATTCAAATACAGTTTTTCTCAATCTCAAATCTGAATCTGGAATCCTAAATTGAATCCAAATCTTAAATTTCCCTAAATTCCCAAATTTTATCGAAATTAAAATGTTACCTTCTTAATTCAATACATTAATCATCAATTTAAAGGGAAAGGGATAAATATTTGAACTGATGATAAGACAGGTTTTCTCTCTTTTATGAAAATTGTGGGGTCAAAATTCAGAAGTGTCATTATTGGGGGCGACAGATATTCCTTAAGTCCAACAACTGACGTTGACTTGTTTTTCAAAATGTACATACTGTCCATACCAGGCGATACATACTGTTGGGGATGAGGTTCATGTGGTGGTGAGAGTACTGGCCTCCCATCCCAAGGGCCTGGGTTTGAATCTTGGCAGTGAAATAGATTTGTCAATGTTATACTGGTCTTTACTCAAATACTGTGTGGTGAGCATTTGAAGTTTAGTGCTCCAACTGTGGCATGGCTTGTTAAATTGTGAACCCAATGGTGCCTTTCAATTAGAGCAGGCTAATGCTGATGTTGTGTTTTTCTCTACCTTACATCAGTTCCATGAAAAATTCCCACTCAAAGTTTTCCTAAATGTTGGCATTGGCCTTAACTGTTGGTTGCCTCCCCAGAATAATACCAGCAATGACTTTTACTTGCTCTTAAAAATGTCAATTTGAGAATTTGTGTAGTTATGAATACAGTGTAGTTGCAAATTTAAAATGGAGAATTGTGATGGTTTTCTGTTGTTGTAATCAGGAATTAAGCTTTCCATTGTCTTTTGATAGGATCTCATTTGGTGAATTGTATATTAAAACTACCCTAATATTCTTTTGCAAATTAGTGGTCCTTTAATTTGGGAGAAATATGAGATAAAACAGGTTCCAAATTATGATCTGAGAAATATAATCTCATCCCAGCCCTTTAAAGTTATGTAAAAGGTAAATTTGCCATGAATTGTGGAAAAGTTTTTGTATTCTTTGCTCTCTGAAGAGTTTTTCATTCGTTTATGTATTTGCATGAATGTTGCACCTGTGTCCATCAGCATTGCTCTGATGAAAATCATTTTCTGGACTTCTAATCCATATAGCATTAGATTATTACCACATCATCAGGATACAGGTGGTTTTTTTGTGGCTGTCCTCCAGAAGGTTTCTCGGCTCCCTTGGGAAGCAAATCCAGAAACAAAAGTGGTGAAACTGGGGACTGACTCAGGATATGTTGATCCACAACATGGTCCTTCTGCCATCCCAAGGACTGAACCACCTCGGAAAAAGAGAAGAATCCATGGATTCCGTGAAGATCCATTTGTGTTCTTCCAGGAAGATGAGAAAGTTTGGCCAGATATTAGGTAAAACTTTTGTCTTATAAACTGTGTCTTAATGAATTGTATCTTATTTTATTTATGGTGTCTTGTGTTCTTGTCCTCTAGTGTGTCTTGTCTTTGTGTGTTAATTTTTTTGTGGTGATGATTTCTTCATTTTGAATGAAAATGAACATTATTATTTTGAACTCCCAGTATCTGGTGGGTGTTAGTTTGTTTCGTAAAATGTTCCTCTAGTCATCACTTGCTTGATTGAAGTAATTGTCTTTGAAATTTTTAGGTTACGAGGTCTAATATACAATTAAACCTTGCTTTTAAGTCCCCGCAATTTATGTTTTCCCGCTATTAACGACTTTTTCTTCAAGTCCTAATAATTTCCATGTGTCCACAATGTAATGTCTTGCCTTTATTTACACTAGCAAATTTTTGAATGGTTTGCCATTTACGTGTTACGTGACGATTTTGCCATGATTGTCATCCTGGTTGCATAACTGGTGGATGGACTCAACGCTCCGTGAAAGACAAAGTAAAAACTCATGCAGTAAGTTTACCACTATGAAAGAGAAATAAAATTTTCTCAGATTTACCACCAGTTGTCGTGACCTCGCTCATCTGTGCAATTGTAACGCCGCGAGAGATTAGAGTACACATACGTCATTTTTGTCATGATTGTTGTCCAGGTTGCATAACTCGCGGATTGGCTGATGCTATTCTGTAGGTGATGAAATTTTTCATTTACTTTAGAAGTGTATGCTGTTCAGCATATGTGGCTTTGTCTTTCTTTTTTGGTTAGGCATTAATACAGATTTAAAAAAATCCTGCAGCCAAACTTCATCCTCATACATCCTACAAACCCGTAAAATCTTCTCGTTCTTCTATACCTCGGTTCTTTGTACCTTTGATAGGATATCATTATAGTCTCCACACCTTCTTTTCTCGTAATATTTACCCTAACTTACTAGCATGGCTGGGTCAAGATTCCTGGTCCCAGTTCATCCTTATCTGTGTCATTCTCCTCTTCTATTCCCAAGTTCCCTTGCCTATCCTTAATGCCATGCTCTCCTGACTTAAGACTAATGCACAGTATTGTATTCCCCTTCCTGATGCTGAATAACCTTCTAACTTTGAGTACAGGGTGCCTATTTCTCCCTCTCTCTGGAGCCATTGACCTTTTTGCTGCTTTTCTCTCACTCTCTTCACATCCCTCCTAAGTCTATTGCTTATTTCCTTAAATTTTATTTCGCCTTGCTGTGTTTAAATCTTTCTATTTCCATCATTCCTCAATTTCCTCCATAATTTGTGCCAACACCCAATGTGTCTTGACCACTCTAGTGTCTACTGCACCATTCCCCCCCACCCCACCCTTCCTTTCTCAACTGCTTGCTCTCCTGCATCTTCCCTCATACACCTGTAAACTAATTCCTGATATTCTCTCCAGTTTACAACTGTACAATTTTTTCACTCTGTTCCTAATCTTGTCCCAACCATATGTTATCTAGTTAATATATCTCCCCGTGTCCCCCTGCATATCAAATAAAGAGATTTTAGCATTATTAAAGAGGTTTTGTTGGAACTATATTTCAATTTTTAAACTTGTCATTTAATGAAGACAGGGCAGGCTAAATCAAGAAGTAAGGAGTTATTGTTTCAGGCATAACTTTCATAAAAATATACATACCCTCAAATTACACTTTCCTGCTATTTGCAATTTTTTCTCTACATCCCCTCAAAAGTGGTTTTTTTGTAATTGCGTATAGTTTTTGTGATTCTTGGTATTTCAAGGAATCCTTTGCTTTTTCATCATAAAGAATTTTGCTTAAAAATATTGAACTTACAATATGGAAAGAGGCTGTCATTACATAAGTGAAGTACTGTGTGAACATCTGTGTAATAATGTTTATGTAAATTTTATCAGTGTGTAAACCTTAAGTATTAATCTTTATTGAGAAATACAACTTATTAAACATAGATTACCTTGTTGTGTGAGCTGTTGTTTTTAAGCAGCTTATCCTGCGTAATTAACTCCTGCATGATATATCTGGAGATATCTGGGAAAAGATTGATTTGTTGGAATCAGGTTCACATGGTGGCCGGTGTGTTGGTTTCCAAATAATAGGGTCTGGGTTCAAATTTTATGTGGCAGAGATGTGTATGATGAATATAAATTCCTACATGAATGCCATATGAAGGGCATTTTCTTAATTCCACCATTGTTAAATTGGTCTGTAATTTTCTTTGTCAGGGCATTTGATAGGTGAAAACATTTTTGCTTTCATCCCTTAGTGGCATAGGAATAGTAGGAAGGATGGTTAACTAAGGCTATGTATGAAATATGGACTAAGTTGTTAAAGATATGGAAGAAAAACTTAAGTAATTATTAAGAAGTTAGCCTGTAAGAGGTTCAAATGGAGTGTAGTGTCAGACGTATAGGGTTGTTAGCTGGTGGTGAGGATGATGTTGTAATTTCGTTGTAATTAGGTAATGTTGTATGTTTACTAAGTTACCTGGTAAAATCATCTGACTTGTAAACATAATGAACATGAAACCTTAATTTACGTTCAAAATGGAAATTTGCCAAAATGTTTGGGATTTAATCTAATGCCCTGGGAATGATCAGAAATGGGGTCGTTTACCATGATTTTTTACTGCCAAATCTGATAGGGTTTTTAAAATAAAATTACTTGTATTTTTCCATTTTTTCAATCCATCAATTAATTCACGAGTTATAAGTGGTGAAAAACTGATGTTTTTAACGCTTTCGAAGAAGTGGCATCCATGAGACTTAGTACGTCATCCACTTCGGCCCATCACAACTGAGCCCGTGAAGATACTTCAGCTATTTCCCCTTATCACAAGCCTTATTATTCGCCTTCGCCCTATACACAGCTGACCTGCCAATGGAAGTGGTTGTAACAGGATCTGTGCGAGCAGGCCTTCTGATCCCCGCTCCCTCCTCCACTCCCTTCTCTTTCCCTAAAAACAGTCAAGAGTAGGAGGTGGGTGATGTAGTAAGTCTCAAAGCAGCTTCTCTGGTGGGTGTCACCTTTTGATTATTTTAATTTTTGATTTATGAGTGAATGGCTCTGGTTAGAAGATTAATTTTTTCACTAAAATTCATTTGTTTTTTTTCAACTAATGATGTCCTGTGCAAAATTGCAATTTCGGTTACAAGTAAATGCCCCCATTCTGTCAGTCCCATTTGTAAGACACCCTGTTATCATATGTTTTTCTTTATTAATATTTCTCATTGTAATACATCTGTTCTTTATGTATGTATGTAATTCTAATAACCAATAGCTCCATTGTAAACTCCTTTATCATTTCTATCATTAGAGACTACTATGGACTACAGGACCTGGACCCAAAATTGCTTCTTACAAGGTGTAGAGAGGGCAAGAAGAAAAATATATACCTAACTAATGCTGCAGTACGAGATATTGTAATGAGTAATGAGGATAGAATTAAGGTAATTCATTGTTGTTCTAAGTAAATAATTGTTTGGTCACTATGAAAAGCAGTTCATCTATTTATTATTTCTCTCCACAGTTCATAAACACAGGAGTCAAGTCATTTGTACGTTGTGAAAACAGGTCAATGACCTGTGCCTTCCGAATTGCACAAGAGGTGAGTACATTCCCTGTCATTTCTGCTATTAATGGAGTTTGCTATTGATACTGTCACATAGTCAAGCCAAATATCTAGGAGACAATCATATCTATGTGTATGTATCTGTAAAATTAGATCTTAAATCATCTTTATAATTGATCATGTGATGAACACCATTTGTCGACATGACTACATTTATTTTTAACAGTAATTAATTTATCAATCTCTTAATTGAATACCAAATAAAGTAGATATGTGGCGCCAGCGGGCCTTCCCGCCGGTGGCGCCGCCTATTACCGCTGCGGCTACGATTACGAACCCGGTCGGCGACCTCGTACTGTGTTCGCCGACTGGGGCGACCCCGTCCGCCGAAGCAGGCGAACGAAGAAGCAGCCGAGACGTTTCCCGGCGTGCTGAAGGCAGTCACTCTCGCCTAGTCTTTCTGTCGAGCTGGTCGCGGGAAGCAGCCCAGCGTTTGTTACTTCGTAATAAATTTCTTAAGCGTCACACGCGTGGAGTCAATAATTTCGCCTTCTCCTCCTCCGCATAATTTATAGATTCGCGACACCCGCAACGAATCCAAAGTGGTGACCCCGTTTCGGAGTGAGTACGATCTTTTTTCCGCGAGTTAAGGAAATTTTGACGCGAAGTTTTTTTCGATTTTGACATCTCAGTCTGGCCGTCCCACGCCTCGTTCCCGCCGACGCGGTGACTCTTTTCGCGTCTACAACCATTTCGTCTTCATCATACGTGCCAAGCCGTTACGTCCTTGTTGCCGCACAATTTCTCGCGAGTTGAAAACTTCCCGAATTGTTCCGTGCGCTACGTGGTTCTCGCCCGTCGGGCCATGCCGCCCAAGGTTCCACCACAGCACGGTCAACTGCCCGTCGACTGGACTCAACCGAGTGGCGATCTACTGGCAGAGCACCATTCGCAGCAACAGCAGCAGCGGGACCTACCTCAACAGGCTGACGCCGAGCATCCAGTGCACGTCGAGGCCCACAATGCTGTTGACGCCGTGCGGCACTGCAAGCTTCCCCCGTTTTGGCGTCGTAATCCTGACCTCTGGTTTTTTCAGGTCGAGGCAGCGTTTCACCTCTACCGCATTCGTTCTGACGAGGTGAAGTATAACATGCTGCTCTCCGTACTCGACCCTGAAACCGTGGCGGAGGTAGCAGACGTGCTGCGCGCCCCACCAGTAATCGATAAGTACGAAAACCTTAAGGCCGCGATTCTCAGCAGAATGACTGACTCATCAGATAGCCAGCTACATACGCTGTTGACCCAGCTTCAGCTGGGCGACAGAAAGCCTTCTCAATTGCTGCGACACATGCGAAACCTCGCGGGAAACCACGTCTCCGACGAGGTTCTGAGAGTCAAATGGCTTGACTTGCTACCAGCATTCACCCGCCGCCTTCTAACAGTCTTCAAGGCGCCTAATTTGGAAGAGCTTGCCGCCGCCGCGGACGAGCTGACCGACGGCGGACCCGTGATTGCTGCAACGACCATCGCCGCCGCACGGCCGTCCAGCCCAGGCACGCCAACGTCTGGGTACTCGACGCCGCCGCCGGACGCCGTCACGGCCGAACTTACCGCCATTCGACAGTCAATGGTCCAGCTCATAGGCGTCGCCAGGCAAAACCAAGCGCTGCTTCGCCAACTCCTCGCAGCCCCTGCCGTGCCCCGTGGCCGTCGCAGATCACGTTCTGCTAGCCGCGCTGTCCGAGGGTTCCCGCCGGCGGCCACCGAGACAGCGCGCTACTGCTGGTACCATTTCAACTACGGTGCCGACGCGCAACAATGCCGACCGCCATGCAGCTTCGTCACCAACACCACATCTGCGGCAGCACTCACGACACAACAGGGAAACTTCTCATGCCGGCGCCGACCGAGGCGACCGTCGCCGGCACCAAGCCAACCGAGAACCGCCTATTTGTCTTCGACCGCCACACCGGTCTCAAGTTCCTGGTCGATTCAGGCTCCGTGGTCTCGCTCCTGCCCAGAAAAGTCGTCACCCGACAGATGCCACGGCGAAGTCTAATGCTTTACGCCGCCAACTCTTCGCCGATCGCCACGTACGGCCAGGTACAGATGCGGCTTGACTTCGGGCTACGGAGAGAGTTCGCCTGGCCACTCATCGTGGCTGACGTGGACACGGCCATCCTTGGCGCCGACTATCTCAAGCACCACGGCCTCCTCGTGGACATGCGACGGCAACGGCTCCTGGCCTCCAGCGGTCACATCAGTGGCACCGTCGGACCCGCCACCGTCCACAGCGTCTCGACCGTGGTGCAACCCCGCACGCCGACCGGAGACCTCGGTGACCAATACGTAGGTATGCTTCAACGCTTTGCAGACCTCGCCTCACCTGTCGAGACCATGGCCACGCTGCCGGACATACCCGTAAGACACTGCATTGAGGTCGTCGGACCTCCCATCGCCGAACGCCCGCGCCGCCTGGTTGGTGAACGCCTCGCCGCAGCCAAGGCTGAATTCGCAGCGCTTCTCGACCTTGGTATCGTCCGACCGTCATCGAGTCCATGGGCCAGCCCACTGCACCTTGTAGCCAAGCCAAACGGAGGATGGCGCGCTACCGGAGACTACCGCCGCCTCAACGCCCGCACGGTGCCAGACCGTTACCCGCTGCCCATCATCGAGGACCTCCTGCAGGAAAGTCGTGGTAATGTTTTCTCCAAAATCGATCTCCGCAGGGCCTTCTACCAGATTCCGGTTGCCGAGAAGGACATCCCTAAGACCGCGGTAACGACGCCCTTTGGATTGTTCGAGTTCGTCGGTATGCCGCTAGGTCTTCGAAACTCAGCTCAAACCCTACAGCGTTTCATGAATCACCTGCTGTGGAAGCTAAATTTCGCCAAATGCTATGAGGACGACATTCTCATCGCCTCCTCTGACCACCAGGAACATCTTAGTCACCTGATGGAAGTCTTGGAATTGCTGCGCACCGCCAATCTCCGCATCAACCTCGAGAAATGCGTCTTTGGCGCCCCCGAGGTTACGTTCGTCGGGTACCAAGTTTCGGAGAGCGGGTTCCAGCCCCCTGCACCCAAGGTCCAGGCCATCATCAACTTCCCGCAACCCAAGGATTCCACGGAGATGCGCAGATTCCTGGGTGCCCTCAACTACTACCGCCGATGCCTCCCACACGCAGCCGACCTCCAGGCCCCCTTACACGATCTGCTGAAAGGGGTAAGCAAGAAGGCGCCGATTGTTTGGACGCCAGCAGCCATCGCCGCCTTCGAAAGGTGCAAACAAAGCATCGCCGACGCGACCACCACTGCATTCCTCCAACCGGGAGCCCCGCTGTCGCTACACACCGATGCATCAAGTACAGCCATTGCAGCAGCCCTAAACCAGCAACACCTGGACCCCCTGCCGGCACCCCAGACGGCGCCGGTACCACATCTCCAGCCGAAGCGGCCAGGCCGCGTACGAGCGCGGCCAAAGGTGTCGTTCTCCTGGCCTCCGGCTGCGGTCACTGGGGAGGGAGTGGCTGTGGCGCCAGCGGGCCTTCCCGCCGGTGGCGCCGCCTATTACCGCTGCGGCTACGATTACGAACCCGGTCGGCGACCTCGTACTGTGTTCGCCGACTGGGGCGACCCCGTCCGCCGAAGCAGGCGAACGAAGAAGCAGCCGAGACGTTTCCCGGCGTGCTGAAGGCAGTCACTCTCGCCTAGTTTTTCTGTCGAGCTGGTCGCGGGAAGCAGCCCAGCGTTTGTTACTTCGTAATAAATTTCTTAAGCGTCACACGCGTGGAGTCAATAATTTCGCCTTCTCCTCCTCCGCATAATTTATAGATTCGCGACACCCGCAACGAATCCAAAGATATTCTCTTTCTCCTTATGGGGAGTGAATAACACTGCACTCTGTGGTTGAGGTGATGAGGTAGTCCAGTTGGTGGGGTGAAGAAATAAGTTCTGTAGTGTGATGCACACTCACATGGAGTGGTATCAAAAGAGCAGGGTGATCAGTCATATTATTTCACACCTATAACTTTTGGTCCATATTGTTAATAGACATCATTCTTACTTCAAATCCATCTCCGGGGTGGAATCAGATTAGAAATGTAAGTGAACCTATTCTTGAGAGATTTAGATTTTTTTTAATGATTTATAGGAGATACTCCCATGAGACAATAAAAGTGGAATGTTATTCTTCTGAGGTTAGACCATATCTGGAGTATGAACCATTTATTTTGGAATCAAATATTGCAAATTTTGTTTGTGAGCTGAATAAGATGCTCAGAAAATCAGTGCATTTTTTTAAAATTCTATAAATGTGCAGAAAGGGTTATTCTGCAATTGTTTCTAATGTTTCTAAATGCCTTTGTTTGTGAATGGAAGATTGATAGGTTACCTTCAGGAATATGAGTTTAAATTCAAATAATAAAAAGTAGATGTCAACACAGCAATGTATTTCAACCCCCTGACACTGCATGTGACAAGCTGACAAAAGTCACATTTCACTCTTTGTAATTTTGGTAATATAAATACATGTTTCACTTTTCTGCATGCAGACTGTCAGTCCATTGAAATTTATAAGTTACCATGGTAAATTTTCATCAAGATTGTATTATTTTGGTACCTTTTAAATACTCAGAGCCTTTTTGGTTCTTGAGTCTTCCTTTCCAGTGTAATTGCCGGCAAATTAAGGTTATGAAACACCATAATGAAATGTGCCTGTAGGAAAGAAGTAATTGATAGAAAGCGATAGCTACTCTTGGGACGAAACATCTTAAGGTGGGATAGAAGGGATTTAATGTTGTAATTAATGCAATGAGGCAATAGGTGGGTTAAGAGGGAGTTCATAATATGAAACTGTGTTGATGTTGATTACCTTTTGCTGGAAATAAAAGTTATTTATGTCTTTTATGTGAACGTCTTATGTCTACTTACGTGAATAAGCACTCCTTTATTTTCATAGTACCCTTCTGACAGTCCTCAACCCACCATCAAAAAATCCTTTAGGATACCAAATTTTTGAGTCTCTCCCAAATGGAATGCAAGAGTTCTAAAGGGCTGTCATAAAACACTAGAGTTTACTTTTTCTGATTGTAAGCAACTAGCACTATTCATTTGACATCATCTCAAGACTTGCCTCTGATTGGTAGTTATTGTCATGAAAGACTATCAAAGCCTTTATAGTCATCACATATTACAACTTCAATCTATGCTGTCTATGCATGTTGTAGTTCTGTGATATCTGGCAACATTTTCTTGCTACACCCATCAGCTGTCCTGCTGTCAAAGGAAAATTACTTCTATTAATGAGTTGCTGATATTATTTTACTGCCCTTTAGGGTCCCAAATTAGTGTTGCAACACACCACCTAGTTCAGTCAATTTAATATTTGTGTTTTGTTTAGATTTATGAGGCTAGATAAAGTCGGGAATTGTAGGATTCTATTTTCTTCAACTTTTTTGGCATTTTAATATTTATACATTACATCAGCTATTTTTCCATGTCAGTATGATTCATTGGCTGAATCATATACATAATCCCAATGCAAAAATATTCTTAAGAATAGTTGCTTATGGGAATGATTTGTGTCCATGCTAATGTAGGGAATATCCAGTATTTTCGGATTGGCGGGGGAGAAGAGGAAAGTAGCTGTAGGACGTGAGGACCTAATAACTATCCTGCAGAATGATGATGTTCAGAAGCCCTGTGAAACAGTCTTTCTAAGCCCAAGGACCCAGGAAAATCTTCAAAAAATTGGTGATTTTTTTATGTTTTTGACTCTTAGTGGTTTAAAATGCTTAAAATTGTTTTTTCCTTCCTCCCCATCACCCTTCCTTGTTCCTCCTCTTTTCTCTCTCTTTCTTTCTCTAACACACACACACCTCCCTTTCTCTCCTCTGTCACAAAATTTATCTGCTAATATTCCTTTGGTACATGACACTTTCTTTGATGTCTGTACAATCTAATTCAAATGCTTATATATTCCTTAAATTATTTCAATTGAAAATCTTCCTTCATGCAAATTCATCTTTATTATCATCAATAATTTCTCCACTACACTTTTTCCCTAATCATCCTTCTGCACCATAATGTGCATGGACCACAATCATTACTACCTCTCAAATTTTACCCTTGCAAAACATCATGCTCCCTTTCCCTTATCCTACCTCGTCCAAACATGCTGTTTCCAGGGTCTGCCCAATCTTATCCCATACCTGAGTTTGCGCTGCCTTAAGATGCTGCGAGAGGATGTGATCACTCTCTGTAGTTACCCTATGCCCTACATGTCAAGATTCAGCCATGTCTTGAGGAATGAGGTGGAAAAGTTGGAAGGTAGCGTGTTATCTTCTTGTTCCCTGACATTTTGTCCATAGAATTCTATATTTTGTTGTCTGATATTTTAGTCATTTTGTAATAATGGAAAGCTCCTCAATGACATATTTATATGATTCTAATTCAATTAAAATATTCTGCAAGTTATCCAATGTTGATATTATTGGTTACATGTAATTTTACAACATTACTAATGGCTGGTCTAGGTAGAGGCAGGGTAAATCTCTTGTCTGTAAAACTCAAGGTCACAGGTTTTAGTCCCACCCAGGGAGGATTTTTACTTTCTGGGGCATGGCTGTTTGTGTAGTTCATTACTGTTAATTGTAAGAGAAGACTTCAAAGTCCTATATCTGCTGTCTAAATGAAGACATGCTTTTAATGGTGCTCACTGGCTACTTTTCTAGCATCATTGTCTTATTTACTATTTGTTGAGCAAGAGGTGTTTGCAGTATTAAACTTAAGTTCCGCAACTGTGCATTTGTACTCTAAAATCAGAAGTTGCCTCGTATGATCCTATTCCTGCACTATAAAATTCAGCCGTGAGGAAAAATCATACCCTTATGAATTGTCTAGTTGATCAAGAATCTCACATAATGAAATGTCTTCCCTGCACAAAGAAATGGGACATCTTTTAAACCAGCCAATGATATTTATTGTATTTAGGGACAAGATGCTTTGCAGCATTAAATGTGTGTAACCAGCTATTGAGTGTACTGTCACCTAGATGGACTGGAAGTGACTTTGCATTCCTAATAATGGATTAAATTCAGCTCTGAATTAAGGAATGTGATGGAAAATTATGAAATACCATATTTACTTGTGTATCCCATGCACCCCCATTTTTAGGCTGGCTCGCGAGGAAAAAACTTATTTTTGTCAAAAATGAAATATTTTACTCTTAAGCTTGCCTCTTTTGGTCATAACCTGAAAGTACATTATTTACTAAAAGAATATGTGCTCAACTTAACCATCTACGTATGTATTTGTTACAAATTTATTCATACCATTATGAAACAAATTCGTAGTGATGCCTGTGCAGTACAGTTTAATGAATGTAGGTACTCATGAGCAGCTATCAATTGTGTGGCAAATGTTGCTACAGGTACATGATACCGAAACATAATCCTGGTACGATTTTTAAAAGGCACCAAACCCCCTTGCAGCAGCTCACCCGACATGTAGATGCAGTGTTGAATACATATGAGCTCTACTGCATGTTGTCTTATGTGTGATCTATACACGATATACAGGTGGTCACTGCTTTACATCAATTGTTGTTTCACTAATGTGTCATGCAAAATATAATACCAGTTATCCACTACTCCATCATCTCCTGGTATTCCTTGTAAATGATTTGTCTAGTTATGATTCTGACCTAGCCTTTCTTGAAGTAATTTTTATCTGCTCAGAAATTGTCACATGATGATTTTTTGTTTTAAATACCTCAAAATTTAGGAATAATTTACAGAAGTGAATGTTTACTGATGCAAAATTTTGTGGAAATGAGCAATAAGAATTGGGTTTTTTAATAAATTAGTGATGAAAACAAGAAGAACTTTAGGAAAATAGGTGTTCAACTTAAGAGAAAATTCAGTGGAATCATGTAACACAACCCTTTTTTTCACCGGTATCCCGGGAAAAAAGGTTAGTTGCTTACACAAGTAAATATGGTATTTTTCCCAATGGTTAATGGATTTTTGTTACTTTTTATGTTTACTTTTATGCTACTTCTCTTTAGACTTTCTCAAAACTTAATAATGACATCTTCTGTTAATCCACTCAAATAAATTACTTCTCAGCTGAAAGTTATTGTCCATTTTGTGGACTTGTTTTACATCCCAAATTAGACTTTAATGAATGGTTTCTTTTGTTTATAGAAACTGGATGCTGTATCCTAGTGTACAAAGATGAAGTCCACCACAATGAAGCCTTCTCAATTGAATTAGTTGGTTGGAAAGGAAAGGCATCTCTGCGTGCATATGTACCCAAGGGTGAACGAATCCACTACCTTCGTCTTTGTGGAGCTGATGTATCTAAATTTGGTAAGATTACAACTTCAGTAATCACTTAGGGGTAGGCTAAAATAGTTTAATTCAGGAGTTTCTTACATTCATCTTGTGATCCCAAACTTATGGATTACCATTTCTCATGTCCCCTATGTACAGTGAGTGTATGGGGTCAATGTTGTATTGTATCAAGTGATTATTTATCACTCCCATGCGACCCCTTGAACTTTCCCCAAACATGACTACAAATAGGTTCATGACCCAGTAGATATGGTGCAAGGCTAAATGATTCTTGTTGGTAAGTGGAATATCTTATTTTCTTTTGAATGTTATATTGTTTTAAATCACTACAATGGGAAGGGAAGGTTATTATGAACCTATGCCACCATGGAACAAACACTTCATGCCATTTTTTGATTCTCTTGGAAATACTCAAATTTGATGTAAACATTTATTACAGAATGTCATTCAATTTTAAAATATCCCCTCACACTAAAATTACATACTTTGTTCCTTTGTTTGGCTGATTGTATGTTAGAATTACAAGGCCTGATAATAATTTGAGAACTCTAAAAGTTTTCTTCCAAAGGAGAATGTCTGGATAGGTGAAGTACATTCTGATTTATATTATTATTTGCAGAAGCTAGTCTTGCATGCTGGGTAACTTGAATTTTGCATCTTCTTTACATGTTTAAATTTGGGCACTACCGTTTGGTATTGGCATGGACTCCAGTGATGGACAGACAAAATCACTTGTCATCCTAGGTGGGGAGGGGGGGTGTTTATTTCCTTGTTCTTGAAAGGAACCATCTGTATCCAAAGCATATTTCTGGACCTTCCATACATGGAGTGTGTGGGGAAGTGCTGATGCTACAGCTCAGAGTAGATGTATTACTAAAGCAAGTGATACTGTTCATGAGTCAACTGGCTACCCAAGGAGCAGGCAGTAGCATAGGAACAACCTCGGCCTTTAGTTTGTGGAATTTTTCCATTGTTGAAAAGAAGAACAAACTGTAATTTTTCACACGACTTTAATTACCCTGCCGCATTCAATACCACATGTTGAATGTGGTAGGGTAATGGAAGTCTTGTGGAAAATTACAAAGTTTGTTCTTATTTTCAACGAGCAGGCAGTAGAGAACATTTCTTGAAAACTCTTTATGTAGACAAAGTGGGGTGAATAGCATCTTCGTTCACTTTCATCCACTTCCTGAATCTGGTGGTTATCTTGCTAGGTACAGACATATGGACATGATACTCGCAGTACTCTTATGGATGTAGTTGTTTTTGCACACCACAAACTAATCACTCACTCAGTGATTATACCCGAAGGTTGACTTTGATAGGTGAGGATAGTTCACCCCGGGCTAAGCCAAAGGCATGTGAATTTCACACATTCAGGGTAGGGGGGCCAGTTCCTTTCGCTGGGCCACCTCGCACTCCGAGGATTTTTCATTTGGGGGCATCCAAAGGTTTCATCCGAATGTGTACCCAGGACCCTTCGATCAGTAGCCAAGCGCTCTACCCACTAGGCTACCACAAACTTATATAGAACTTAAAGTGAGTAATGGAATGCATTTTTAAAATTTGTAAAAAAAAAACAGAGGGAAAATGTGAACAAACACCAAATAATATGTAGTTTCAATAGGTTAATTTCAAATCAGTTTTATTGGCAAAATAAACTCCCAGGGAATTAAATACATTAAATTTTTACCATTAAAATAGCCTTAGGGAGATTAACTGACACTTCTGCAGTTAAGTTTTGGTTCAATTTCATTGTAAGTTATGTTATAATACAAATGCAGTCTAAATAAGATGCCATATAAAATGCAATGTTCGCAACATTTTACGCGTAGTGGGTGGAGCCTAACCTTTCCTAAGCATCCCCATTCCAGCTCCATTTTCGCCTATAGGCTAGCTTGCTAATGCCTTCTCCAGTACATTCTAACCTCCTTGATTGCAAAGAATGTTGAAATTTGCAAAATATTGAAACGACTTCCAAGCTTTGCTATTGATGGTGGTAGAGCCTTTAACTCCAAAATCAGGAGAGCATCTGCCAAAATTTAACTCATCATGAGAGATACAACACAAGAAGTAACGGTAACTTTCAGTAACCCATGAGTAGATTGAGTAATATGTAGTTACATGTTTTTAAATGCTATGATTACAAGCAAAAAGTACCTAAAAAGTATTCATTACTGGTAAATCAGTTACTTAAGTTACTCCCCATCACTCCCCATCACTGGTGGTAACTTGCCACATGAGTTGTAACTCTGTCATTCACGGAGCATTTAGACCGCTGGGTATGCAACCAGGACAACAATTACACCAAAATCGTCCAGCAAAACGTAAATGGCGGGACATTCAAAATGTAGTTAGCATAAATATAGGGAAGATGTTAGGTACATTGCAGAGATATGGAAATCATTAAGACATAAAGAAAAAGTTGTAAATGGTGGGTAAATGAAAATTTCGGGGACATAAAAGTGAGCTTTTATTGTATGTAGACATTTGTATACCTTTATGGGCATTATAAACATAATATTTGCCATGTTAGGGATATTTAAATATTAATCAAATTCATTAGATTTGACAAAACTTTAGTAAATCACAGTAAAATAGAAGCAAGTTCTATTCATTAATCACATTAATTTTTTTTTGTTTCAGAGTTAAATAAATTCAAGGAAAAAGAGCAGGAAGATGGCAAAAATGAAGATGATGTTATTAAAGGTGAGGAGGATGAGGCTAAAGGTGAAGAAGAGGGCGATGAGGCCAAACAGGAAGGTGGCACAATAAAATCTGAGGAAGTTAAAACTGAAAAGGATAGTGACAGTGAAATAGTAGGTGGTGAAATCAAGAGAGAGGAAGGTAATACTACGGAGGAGAATGGTGAAACTGAAAAGGAGGAAAAGAAAGCAACTGGGGAAGGAGTGTTGGGGGGTTCCAAGGAGCAAGAATATAATCCTGCTGTTGACATGGTGGCAGTGGTGAAGAAAGAGTCTGTGTCTGCAGCTGAAAAAAAAGATGACAGAAATTGAAATTAAGAAAGAGTGACTTGTTCTATTGGTGAGTGTTTGAATGATAGGCAGGGAGATGAGTCAGTTTTTTAGACTAATGAATACATCTGTGACCTTGATGCTCGCAGTTTTTTTTAGGGCTGTGGATAAATGAATATTGTTTTACACTTCCATTAGGTGGATAAACCTCTATTATAATTGATGTGACATTTTTTTGCACACAATTGCCAGTTCATTTTTTTATATTTGACTTGTATGCTGTGTCAGCTTTGAAGTGAATTCATAATGACATTAAACATAAAGGAATCACTATTTCCTTAAGTACTAGTTATGAATGATTGATTTTTATTCATGCCCTTATTGATGTTTACATCATTTTAGAAGACTGTCGAGGAAATATTATTTTTCCTTACCATATGCTTTTGCTTGTACTTTTAAGATAACCCAGGAAATTTTCAATAATCCCATCATAACAATTTATGATTTATGATGCATAATTTTGAAGCTGAAGGACCAAGAAGAATACTTTTAAGTGTCCAGATCATAATACAGTAGAAACTCGAAATTACAAAGTCAACGGGGCCAGAAAAATCATCACTTCGTAATATCAAATATCGTATGAACAAGTATCCTTAATCAACATCGTGGCAATGTTCCTGAAATATATGCACTCCACAATGCACTAACTCAACTAACTTGTTCCTTTTCTCCAATGAGAGATTAGACAATCAAGCATCTTTGCAAAAATTGCATTTTTTTAGACTAGGTCCATGGCGATTCATTAGCGCATTTTTCATTATTACTTTAATCTTTACTAAAAAACTCTTAATGTAAATGTGAGCGGTGTATTTATATTTTTAAGCTATGTATGCATACAATATTGCGATACAAGTGTGCGATTTGCACATTCATTTGCAACTATAGGCTGCTCCGGATATAGAATTTAGAGGAATATATTTCCTCTAGAAGAAAATCATATGCTCTGCGTCAGGCATAATAGATTAGACCTATAATAAGCTAAAACAGATTCTCTGACGGATGCTATTTCAATCATGTATTTTGCACAAATAATCATATGCCTGTTAATTTCCCAAATAAGCAACTGTAATTTCCCCCTGGGTTCAGCTTATCTTTGTGTGGTTATTCCCGAGATGAAGGCTCTGAAAGAGTAGCTTAAAAAGGAGTTCAGCTTAATGTTTACCTTTTTTGAAAAGTAGATTATGCAAGCCATGCACTTCAACAGTGAAGGTGTGATAATTTCCTTTACACTTCTTCCGCTACTAAAGAAGGTAACCAAGTGGGGTCTTATATCATGAATCATGATATACCCACAAAACAATCTTTGAATGTGTTAGACTCCGTGCACGGACTCCTTGCGATGAGGGGCACTTCAAGGGGCCCAAAGGTGGCCATATGAGGCCTGCTGAGCCAGCAGGTCATTGCACCTGTTGAGTGCATGGAGGGAGGGGGCTCACGAAGGGGCCTTATCCTGGCTGGGTACCAATTAACTCCCACCCCTGATGTCCTCCGGAGGGTATCATCTGGAATGCCGAGGAGAGATGGAAGTGCCTCCAATTGTACTAGGGCTCTGACGAGTCTTTCTGCTTCCTCTCTGATAGCGCGAATTAAGATTTCTCTTAGTGGTTCTGCTTATCATCTAGTCTTGTGTGTATCTTTAACAAGGATTATTCTACATCACCCTTATCAGATTCTTTATTGCTCCCCAGGAACGCAGCTGAGAAGCTCTCATTTAGGATATTTTTTGATCACTGGGTAGAAGCAAAGGCGAGAAAGGTTACCTATTATACAGCATAAATATATGTATATGGGTGAATGAAAGTGAGATGAACAAAGTGATTGTATGAAACTAGCAAACTCATATTTTCTCTGATTTTCTTGGGGCTGTAGGCAATGGAAGAAGGGAAGAGCAATGCTTACTTATGATTAGGATATCTTTCATCGATGACTACATTGAAATGCTCAATGAGGACGGTAGATGAAACCTGATTCTTCCATGGATAACTATTGTCAGCCAGAATAATTAGGCGGGGTAAGGTTGAGTAATCAGTCTGAAAAATGCATGGAGAAAATGATATGCGTGACTGAATTTACACCTTTAACACCATAGCATCTTTTCGGATGCCTGTCAAATTTTTTTTGAGCACACGCATGCAGTAAACTATTTCTGAGCTAGGAAAACCCCTCGTGGATTATTTTTGAGGAAAACTGGTGGCAAAAAATGCCACGGATCATGAGAGGAAAATGCTGGTAGTAGCAATTAGTTTCTTGTGAGTGAGTGTATCTGTACTTGACTAATTTATTTTTTTTCACTCGTCGTTTGTAACTCTGGACTTGTGGCTACAAAGCCGATTGCATTTTTAGTCATATTGGTGCCATATTCTATGTACTACTTAGCCTATGATTCAAAGACGTCATTAGTAGTTTAGCATTGAAAAATGTATTATCGTCCAAGCAATTCACATTTCATGCATAATGTGCATGCCAATGATGATTGATTAGGAGCCTTACTCTGGCAAGGAGCGTCTGAAAATCGCTGCTATGATCTGTCATTATTTGTAAAAAGAGTATATTTTTCATGTCGGGACCAAGACGAGAGGTTTGTAATTTTAAAACTTTGTTATTTTGTAATATCAAGTACCGTTACATGTACAGTGAAAGCTCAGTATAAGGTATAAGATCGCAAGGTACACCAGGGCGGGTTTAAATCGTCAGTGCCTGGAGTTGATTGGACTTTGAATAACGTAGAGATGGCATAAATCTCGTATTCTAAGTTGTAGTTGACTAATAATGCCACAATATAAATACCATGCATTAATTTGTACTTTGCAGTGCATCACCCTCAAGAAATATCACTCGTAATACCGAGCGTATTCCGTGGCAGGAGCTTCTCAGCCTCGCTATATCCATTTTCTTTTACATGTTAATCATGGGCCTTTTGATAGTACATTGCCAATCACTCGTTATTGTGAGATTCTTGCTATATGCCGTACTCACTATAATGGGCTTCTACCGTTAGATAGATTAGATTTGGATAGAATTAGATACCCTTTTGGTCGGGACCGAAGATTTTGCTTCCAAACTCAAAATATCTTAATATCATGGATCATAAATTCGAGTTTCTACTGTAAGTACCAATGCAAAAAAATGCTATATAAGTGCCTTTCATGTCTGAAGCGCAGAATTGTGATGCTGGTCTCTTAGACTTAAAATGTAGTAGAGATGGTTTTTTTTAATATCCATTTTTATGCTATACACTACACCCTCATGCACTCAAACTATAATTACAGTAAAACCTCATTGTTTACACTTTTTTGGGGACAACTAGAAAATGTGTAAATTGCGGGAAAAGGAGAATTTTCAGTTTTACATACGTACTTACAAAATATAGAGTACAGATTAAAATAAGATACACTGATAAACTGATTTAAAGCAATATCGTTAATTATTACGTAAAGTATATAGCTATCCTGATTTATTTTTGTACAATATATTGCTTCACATATGTATGGTGGCTTGCAGGGTATTATTTAGATGTAGATGATATACAGTAAAACCCCTTATTTACACTTTCCTAGGGACTGCTAGAAGAAAGTGTAAATAGTGGGAAAGGACAATTTTCAGTTTTACATGCATACTTTCACAATATAGAGTAAATATCTAAACAAAAACACTGATAAACTGAATTAGAGCAATATTATCAATTATTTCTTAAAGTATGAAGCTGTCCTGATTTATTTTTTATGATATATTTTAACCAACCCAGCCTACCATCAGATGTTGTCAAGTCCATAATTCCCAATTGTACAATGCCTTTTCTCTTATGACGAAGCCATTAATAGTGATATTTGATGATCTAGAACTTGAATCCACTTTTTAAGTTGGTATTCCTTCATACCATGATTTCTTGACATTTTCTTTTTTTTTGACAGATGTGTGCACTAGCTAGCATATTTCTGAATCACATCAATATTTTTTTGTAATTGTATCCATTGATGAGACTGGTAATTTTGGATTTTCCGCTATGTCAGTGCAAGTTGCCTCATGAGAATCCACAATTTTTATTTACACCAAGGGAAGAATGGCAAAGGAAGGCCTCGAGTGAGATATATGGAACAAGTGATGAAGGGTGTGAAAGAGAATAAATATGTAAATATGAAGAGATTAGCTGATAGAAGAACTCAGCTGCATCAAACCAATCTGAGGATTGATGACTAATGATGATTAAGTGGAAAATATTGTAGTTGCTGCAAAGGCTTTTGCGGTGATTGAAGGTGACTCAAGGGTTTCCGGTTTTTTTCTGTGTTGGTTCATTCTACTGGATCACAGATTAGCCAACATTTCAGATGGCATCTTCAGGTAGGATATAATATGAAGATATAGGAAATATATAGAATGAAGATACAGGAAATTTGATGGGATGTGATCTTCGGACCTGAAGATGCCATCTGGAATACCGACAAACAATCGTCCGGAGGAATGAACCAATGCAGAAGAAACCCGAAAACCCTCAAGTCATCTGAAAATATTGTAATTCACATCCATTTCCAAGTAAAATAAAATTTAATTAATGGTAACATAACACATGAGAATATTGAGCTACCTAGCTGGTCGGCCACCGCTAGCAGTTATCTAACTACAAAAATTTATCAACAAAATAATTTTATTTATTCAATGCAGTTTTCATGTGATAAACAAGTTTCAATCAGTAACAACTTTAAATAAGTTTTCTTTTGTTGTAACCTGTAGTAAAACTTGAATAAATACAGCGTCTGGTGAATGATCCCCTGTTATCGTCCACCAGTTCAGTTAGTATATTTTTAACATTTCATAATGTCTGGGTAAAAATTAATTTTCATTGTTCACAGTATGAACTTCGGTACAGTTTAAATATGCTCCCACAGTTGATCCTAAATGATAAATTGCATCCTGTATGTATTCATTCCATAGTACGAATCTTTTCCTTGAAAAAGGATTGCAAGTGTATTTCATCTTTCTGTCACTAGTGGCACTGTGTACTACCCCGCTATGCCACTAAGTTCAAATTCTCCCATAAAACGGAGCATATTACTTCTCTATCTCTCTATCATGTTTTTATAGTGTATATGCACGAAATGGGATAAAGAAGTGTTTTATATAGACTGGTATGTATGGCTAAATGTCATCGAAGGGAATTTTGTTTTTTCAATCCATCGCATTCTAACCCGCATCTAACGCAAGTAGGAGGAAAACAGAATATTCATGTTGTAAATACAGGGTTCTACATATGCATGTTGGAGATAACGGAAATTGGATGAGACCTAATAAAAATGTTGTAAATAACGGGAAAACATAAATTCCAATAATGCAAATACAAGGTTTTACTGTATATGTACCAATTTTTCAACCAGGCCTACCAACCATTGGACGTTGTTAAATCCATAATTCCCAAACTTTAGACATTGTGCAATGCATTTTCTTTTATGACAATGCCATTTACAGCGATATTTGATGATCTAGAACTTAAAATCACTCATTCAGATGTTATCCCTTCATACCAAGGTTATTTGACATTTTCTTATTTTTGACAGATGTCTTCACTATATGCATGCTTTTGAATCACTTAGCGATTTTTCATAATTGTGTTCACTCCAGAGACCGGTAATCTAAGATAATTTGCCATATCAGTTCATTATGAGAATCCGCTTGATCCACAATTTTTATTTACACCTGAATTGAAAATATTCTACAACCTCGGAAGGCTTCCGTGGTGATTATTACTGTGATTAGAAGATGACTCGAGGGTTACTGGGTTTTTTCATCCTCCTAGACAACAGTATCAACAGTTTCCCTGGCATTCCAGATGGCATCTTCAGGTCCGAAGTATAGGAAATATATAGGACTAAGATACATAGGAAATTTGATGGGACGTGATCTTCGGACCTTAAGATAGCATCTGGAATGCCAGTGAAACAGCTGTCCAGCAGGATGAACCAATGAAAGAAAACCAAAAACCCTAAAGTCATCTGAAAATATGTATTAAAAAATTTAATTTTTTTATGTGCCCCTATTTCATAAATGGACTGGAATCAGTGCTTAGCCCAGTACTAGCCAAGTACATTCTTCATTTTTGCACTAACATCTAGGTTCAGCAAGGGATTTTTAGAATTATTTTGTCTTTTGACTTTTTCTATAACTCTTGGCCATTGCATTTAATTTCTTTCCCTGGAATTGGCTTATCTCAAAAAGTACATCTCTCATCTGGTATAAGGTTGTGGCTCATCTCTCTTCTTTGAATATCATAGGCTGGCCTCTCTCCAGATCTTGGGCTTGGTGATATGTATTGCACTGAATTAACCTGTTTCAAGACTTCACATTACTTTCCTTCATTTTCATTAATTTTTTTACATCCATTGGTATTTCATATATGTTATGATTTTATGATATACCATATGAACTTTGTGTATTGTGCCCACCCATGTAAGACATCATCGGTCAACAATCCTAGGATTGTTTTGACACAGTCCTCCACTCGATTCTTCTATTGGCCAACCTCTTTGTGCTAACGTAATTCCTCTCTTTTATATCCTTCACAATCTGTTCCATGTACCTTATACGAGGCCTGCCTTTTCCATTCACTTTTCCCTCAACGACTGTCTTCATCAAGCCATCATGCCAAAAGATGCGGCCTATAAAGTTGTCCCATTGTCTTTTTAAAGAGTTCAGCAGACTTCCCTTTTCTTCCACACTTAATCAGACTTCCTTGTTACGTACTTGGTCGATCCATTTAATCTTCATCATTCTTCTGTAGCACCACATTTTGAATGCTTCCACCCCTTTCTTGTTTGCTGCTGTCATTGTCCATGCCTCACTGCCATAAAGAAACATGCTCCAGATGTACATTCTGATGAATTGTTTCCTTACTTCTATGCTTGTGTTTCCAGCTGTAAGTAGATTCTTCTTTTGATAGAATGCCCTCTTTGCTTGGACTATTCTACTGACTGTTTCTTTCTTGCTTCGTCCATCATTAGTTACTTGTAAGACACCCTGTTGTTGAGGGACAATTCATTGAAAAAAATCTTATTCTTACCTTAGAATTCACCTTTGTCTAATGGTGCACGAAAAAAATGTTTATATTGGTTATGAGGTTAGCTCCCATCCCTGTTGTTTACCAGAAAGTTATGATACCCAGAAAATAATGTGGCCTAATTATGGCTAGATACCATAAGAGTCTAAATTTGAACCTAACCCTCTTCACTGGCCTATCACTTTAACAATTGAGCTAGCATATTGAAGAGATGAATGATTTTTTACTGAGTGGGACTTTTTGAAGTTTTTGCTGGCGATGAATTGATGATTCACTTTCCCAAGAAGTAAATACAAGTTGTCCTCATTAGGAAGGAAATAAAGGAGAAAATGGACGGTCCAGTTTCCCAAAATATGAAAAGTTATCGTATTCCTTAGTTTTCATTTCTATGCATGGTACTCCAATGATCAAGCAGATTCTCTTAACCATCTGAACTGCACAGGATAATTACTTTTTCAGAGTATTTTTAAATTTACAAGTTTTGAGAAAATTGCTACATTGAGCTGTCCATGGTAAACAATTGTAAAAAGAAGATACAAAGTGAGTTAATGTAGGCTTGAACTGTGATTTATCCATAATGAATGAATGGTTTGGCAAAGGCAACAGCAATTCATTGCTGTCCATGTTTCATTTGTAGTTATTGCTCAATTACTGTCTTCATTTCATAATATGTAATTACCTACCCTTGATGGAATCCCAATTATGTCTGTCAGCTGACTTTAGTTTGGATGATTTTCTTGTAATTTATCTAGGTACTTGTGCATCAATATTTTGCTTGTTAATGCAAACTTTCACTGTATGTTGAGTATTTATTATTTTGTTGAGCATTTATGGAGTCTTACAATTATACCCGTAATAAGTATATAAAAAAATATAGAATACTCATATTGATACCATTTATTATGTTTCTAATGGTAATTGAATTTAGCTTATCTGGTGTGGAATCACGGATGCATCTTTCACGTTATCGCAATCTGTACCGATAACGCTTACCCCTAAAGTAGCGCAGGGTTAACAATAACCGTCTATAAAATTCACTCCACTGATTGTGATAAGCAATTTGAAGTGCTGCACGAAAAATGAAGATCACTTTCTCTCTGACATAAGTTAAATCAAAAAATAACGCTAGCGCACACCTTAGGAAGATCCATGATCGAGGCCTGATCTCATATTTTCTCTCTAAGCATATTCTGGATTTCAAGTCTTAGCAAAAAAATATATGAAAATGTCATATTTCCTTCCTTAAGAGCTATAATCTAGATTGTGTTAAATATTTTGTTACCTGTCTGTACGCTCAATTTATTGCAGGGATGTGAATTAAAATTTGTTTATTTATATGATGATTGATAATGAAGTACATATTTTTTGCAGTGTTCATCTACCCAACAGTAATATTAAAAAAATGTTTAGGAATATGAGCAGAAGTGGCATCACTTTTATGTATGATTATGTAATATCAGTTGTTTAATCGTCTTTGTGCCACTGAATTTTGGTGGTACTAGCAAAAAGTGCCAGCATGAATTTGAGAGTTCTGTAACTCATTGTGAAAAATATAAACAATATGAAGTTACTTTTACATAAATGTAATGTTTTGTTATTTAATCAAAAATGGATCAATTGTTGTTTATGGTTTTCTGATACATTATATAAAGGATAAATGTAATTATTCCAACAAAAATAGTTTAAACATTAATTTTCTCTTTGAGCCAATATCTTGGCTCATGGCACTAAGAGGGTTAAATGTTTTGTCTAAATTGGTTTAAGGCAAATGAAGCATGAAGAAGACTATTATGGTGATTTGTAAGTAGGCACTGAATACCTTGTTTAAAAAAATAACTGCAATTAGTGCTGCAATTATACATACATGTCATACCTTATGAAACATAACAATACTCTTACCATTTAAAATAAAAATGCGGTAATAGTACTGTCCACTTGAATTTTTAATGTAAATGAAACACGTGTTGTGTATCATTTATATCAAAAATTGAAGATGACAGTACTATTACCGCATTTTTATTTTAAAATGCTGTTCCACCATATCACACCTAAGACTGTTGCATTTACTCTTACCATTTCTTGCACATTATATTTTTATGAGTCAGTTTACTGTCATCATGCGGTGAAGTAATTTTTGTGTGCTGTTTACTAGTTGGGAATTGGATAGTTATGATGGTTGACTAACTTTCAATCCAATAAACATCCAAGTTCCTGTGGTGACTGATATTTTGCAGAGGAATTGTTATCATCAGTCAAGTTCCATCAGGTAAGCATTCAAGATACTCGAAACATATGTAATGGTCTGATTTGTGAATACATAAATCAGTTGGGATCAGCTGGTCCTAAATTTGTTCATAGGCGATAATGATGATGGAGAAGTAAACACACAAAGTGTTAATTTGGTGAATTCAGGAATAACTTGAAAGAAGACTTTGGATTACTAAGCAGATGGAAAACTAGTACAATCTGAAGTGAAGAGAAGCTGCATTAGCTTTCTGCTATAAAAGGAAGTGGTTCTCAGGTAAGGCTTCTTTTAAAAAATACTGCACTGCTCTAAAACAAGTCTTATAAGCTTCCAAATGTGTTTTAGAATGTGCAACTATATCGACATAGGATCCTGATAATCACTTGCATTCAGAATTGAAGTTTTCTCCATAGATTACACCCTGATGTATATTGTTCTGGAGGCACTACTTATGCCAGTTTTGTGGAGGTATATCTCACTTAGCGATTTCTCTTAAATACTTTAAGAACCATTTCAGTTGTATTTTTTTTACTACTTAAAAGTAATTTTTCTAAATGATGAAAGCATGCATGAAGTGAAATTGTGTTCAATGAATGAAGTATTGTTTCATGTCATAATCAATTTGAGTTTGAGTGGCACAAAAGTAAACATTCCAACAGAATTCTTTTTATTATTGCTTTGAATAAGTTTTCTTAGTAAATGTACATGGAGTGATAAAAGCACAAATATTCAAAACAACATTTTCTGATTATTAAATCGTACATCTTATAGCTCACTTTTAAATTTTAAAAGTGTAATTTTTAGTACTAATAAAATATTAAGAAAATTTTAAACTTTGTTTGTAATAAAGGGAATCACACTTTGTTTTGGCATAGCTCGTAAAAATTTGTGTTCATTTTCTTAGGATTTATTATTAAATCTACATAAACTTTGTACAAGGACATATATGGATGGCATAATTTGATGGAATCATTTAAATTTAAACATTCCCTTTCTTTTCTGACTCTAAGGCCCTTTGGCCATTCATAGGAATCCATTTTAAGTGGTGACACTGGGCGGAGGATTGGATGGAGTAGACTTGCTAGCAGCACTCTTTGGGTCGGAAGGTGACTTGGATCCTCCTGGAAAGAGAGCAATCGCAATGGTATTACAACAGTGCAATGCATCTGGATGCTAAAAATGATAACATATAATTAGAATAAAGTGATTGAAAGTTCTGTTTGAAGGATGATGTGTGGTAGTAATTTTTGTTATTATCATTGCACAAAATGTTTAATAACTTACAAGATACATGCTGAACAACTTCTGATGAAAGGAGTATAATGAGCACATTACTCTTCAGTGTTTGCTTTTCATTTCTAGCTATACATTGTTTTGATTATTACCTCATTCATTTTTCATTTCTAGAAGTTATTCTGTTTTTGTTCATTAAAAACAGTGTACTTCACATTTTCAAATTTGAAAAAAGAGGCATACATGTACATCAATTGAAATACCACAGTCACCAGACAGAAAGTAAAAATCTTCATGCAGAGACTGCTAACATCTAATCTGCAGAAAGCTTTGTAAATAACTCTTTTTTTACTGAGTTTTAACTGCTTGTATGCAGCTGAAGCTTTAATTGATGGCCTCCTTAATATCCACAAGGTTTGAATCCTCATTGCCCTTATTTTCAAGACATCTTGCTTTACTTCACCCCTAGCTTTCCTCAAATATTACCTCCTAGAATTTTTTATTAACCTAATCCAGAGGGACCATATCCTGTGAATGGTGAATTGTTGAAAAAATCACCACTAATTCTTGCACTGACGGAACACCTGATTGTGTAGCAATTATTTTGATGCTCAAAAAACTTGTCGCCACAGTTGTGACTTTGCTTTAAAGTTGTTGATTTTTCATGTTTTATGCTATAATGTTATCAACAATTGGTAAGTGTTTACTTGGAATTAAGTCTCCTTAAATACCATGATCAATCTTTTCTGTCTCATCAAGAAGATGATTTGAGTTGGAACTGTAAGCATTGATTAGTTTTCCCTTGCAATTTTGTGCTTAAATTTTTGGGGAAAAGTGAGTAAGTGCCACCCATAATCTTTACAACAAAAGCAGAAATTGTAATTCCCAAATTTCGAATGCTTACTTGTGCAGTATATTAATTTGAATAAAAGTAAATTCTGGGGGCCTCTGAAGAGGAATCTCTAATATATTACTATTTAAAACATGTTTCCTCTTACTAGACTCCGAATTGCCAAAGGTGCTGTGAATCAGTGTTTGTGTGGCACCTTCTTACCTATACGGCCATCCATTGATCCAATGGTAGAATTGCAAATTGGAAAAAAATATTTTTGTGGTCAAAAGGTACTAAATGAACATGCTGGAGGTCCATAAAACTAAAATCCAAAGAATCTGCAGTGGATCTGATGTGAGAGAATTTTCCCTGTCAACCTTGTCAAAAGATAACAATTTCATGCAATTATTAACTAAAATTCCAGTTACTCAATTTAACCATTGGATCAACGCATTGTTTGTACTTTGCAACATTCCAACAGCCTCTAAAGCTATTGACTGACACACCATCATCTCAGTGGTGTTCATGGATGTATTTACAGCTGTAGTGAGTGAGTTGCTTTTTGAGGTACTTACCAGCCATGCTAGCTGCTGTGTGCTCATGGTTGGGTCATCAGAGGAGATCATCAGGTTTTGGTGAACTTTTTCCTAAGGTACATCTCATCATGCATCAGGAAAGCTTACAAAAGCCATCCCTCACTATTGCATCTCACAACATTGTTCATTCAATTGCCACGATTCAGTATTTACATATTGATCACTCAAGGAACTCATCACTTACATGTAAGGTGCCATTTAACCTTACCCCTGCCATGCCTCCTCCTGGACTGTGAAGGACACTGCCCTGGCCCAGGGCCTTTTAGGTGAGCCCTCCAACCGTCTTCTCCCGTAGGTTGGACTGGCCTGTGGCACAAGGGACACACCATGCTATCTCCATCTGCATGAAGCAATATATGTTTCAAGCATTGTATGGAGAAATTATGAATGGGAATCTCAATTATTGCTCAATCAAAGATGAAATTACCTGCACAAACAAGATTTTTTGAATGTTCTTCATATTTATCCACTGAAACTGCTAGCTTGCATCTGCTGCATTGTTTGTACATTTTGTGTGCGTCACACTCACCTAAGTAAAATTGGAATCAATTAGTTAGCAACTTTATGTTGAAAATCACAGCACAAATACATACTCAATGGTGAGAATAGTATATAAAATTAAATGGCTTTAAGAGATTATAAATGCTCATTGTTGACAGATAATGCTTGTTTGAAAATAGCATCTTAATGTAAGTAAACAAGTAAAATTAGAAAATCTACTTCTTGAGATTATTGGATCCATAATTAGCTTGATGCATTAGTTAGTGCATAATTTCCTACATTCCAGAAAAAATGCTCAAAATAAAATGCCCTTTTTCAAAGCAACATTCGTCAGTCAAGTGGTTAAAAGTTGAACGAGAGTAAAGTTGCACATTTTTATCAAAATACAGTGTTTGTTTAAGATTTTAACCAAGTACTTCGATCAATTTATTTAAGTTACAATTGGTATCAGTTGAGTTTAGTCAACATTGATGGAAAGGGTCATGTGTTATTGACTCTAATAGAGCATCATCGTTATGGTTCAATTATCGTAATATTAGTTTGATGCAGCTCTCCACTTAATTCTCCTCTCAGATAACCTCTTCATATTTACATAATTCTTCTCTTTCATAACTTTCACTACTTGCTCCGTATAAACCATGTGAGGCTTTCCTTTTCCATTCACTTGTTCCTCAACAATTGTCTTCATGAGGCCATTATGTCTCAAGACATGGATTTTAATACATCCAGAGGAAATTAAGTTTCCTAAGGTTCATCGAGTGATATGTTGGATGGAAAAGGCTACGTGAAGTTCATAGGAACACTGGATGAATGTAAGAGCTACTTTTTATGTGTAGCTCCATTGTACCACAGAAAATTCTTTCAATAAGTCAATTATAGTATGGCTGCTACATTTTTTCAGGGAGCAGCTAAGAAGTTCTAGCAACTAAATCTTTTGTGGTCTATTGTAGCTTACTCAGCACCAATTCAATGTTGTCAGTGTAATCAACTTAATTAAACTAAAGGTATATATTCTCAATGTTCAGGAACTTACCAATGAGATGGGCTGAAAGAGCAGACACCTCTATAACTTGACGGCAGTGGGAGCAGCGGGTGAGCATTGGACAGTTTCTCCAATAGTGGAGGTTAAGACCTTCCTCAGTGGCAAATGCTTTGTTTCTTTCCAAGCAAAATACGCACATCCTGCAATAGATAATGAAGACAAAGTTGTTTTTAATCCTATTGAAATACTTATTTGATTGATAACGAGGTGGAGAAATTGATGGTGACTTAAACTGACAGCAATTAACCTTAACAAAGTTACTCCCTGATATGCACACCAGTGCTAGCATTTCACAAAGAAATAATCAACAGAGAATCAAAAACGCACAGGAAAGGAGAATTGTGCAATATCAAGGCATCTCTGTACATTTCCTGGTGAAGGTGAATTTTTTCCACTGAGGAATTCTTGAACAGGAATAAAATAGAACTCTAAAACCACAATTCTATGTTCTGAGCTTTCACCATGATCAGCAATTGCTGTATGGAGCATGCATGTGGTCTATAGGTATGTACTGTAAAAAAAGTACATTAGAGTAAACTTTCACAAAATTCTCTATCTCTCTCTCAATTTAATTTTTTTATGATTGGCAATAAACAGCACTCATATTATACATGCAATTTATATATTCACATCTGTGACTGAAGACCATTAAGCATAGTACAATTTACTGGCCAATAAATTGGTGCAACAATGTGGCAAAATATTGGGTAAAAAACTGGGTGATAAGTTCCTCATGACAAACATCAATGTTGAGACCAATGTTGGCCATAACAATTCTCATGTATCCTGCACAAGCACACCACATAGTTAAAAAAAAAAACACCATGAGATGCTGGTTTATTAAGTATGAGTTAGAAAATGTTGATAAAAGTATTATTTATTATTGTTAAAAGGCCTATGAATGTCTGTAAAACAAACTTATGTTTAAAACTATCTAGAAATGAATATCAAAGAAGCAGAATTGATTTGTACTGTTGTTTTGGTCACGAGGATGCAGCGAAGTTAACTTCTGATTGGAGATTGGCCAACAAAAAATAGAACTTGCACTTAATGCTATGTTGGATAAGACATTGTCTCATAAATTGTGGGATAGATTGGGCTGGACATTGATGTCTGTCAATCCAATATACAATGGATTGAGAAATACATTGGGCTGTCATACAGGCTTTAGAATTATTTGAATGCCAAATTTCTAATCATACAAAATGTGTTTTTGCAAGTTTATTTGCATTTTAAGAGAAAATTTTAAAATTTTCAGGATATGGCAACTGATCACTAATATTTCTTGAGATTCAAAATAATTACAACAGGCAACATACCGGCAAAGTGGAACCAAATGATCTGATGTAGCAAGAGGATGAGGGAGTTCATGAAATTCTGGTGAGTGGTCAAAAAGTAAATTGTTTCAGATATCTACTTGACTAGTTAAATTAGCACCAAACTGGCATGAAATACTTCTATATGTTACCCTATAGATATCCACACATTTGCTTCTCACAAGTCGAAGACCATTATTATAGACGCACCAGAGAAGTTGGATTTGGATGAATATAGTGTGCCAACTTCAAAAATACTGTACTGCTACCAGAAATACTCTTCTTCTACATGTTAATGTTCTCTACTCCTGAATGCTTACTACCTCTCTTCACCTCATCCAACTAACCAACCAAGCTTGCCTAACATTTTCCCCTTCATCATGATCTTCAAGATATCATCACCATTTGTCCTTTGATCCACTCACTCCACATTATCCCCTCCCAAAACATCCTCTCCTCCCTGACAATGCTCAAAACTTCATCATCTGCATTTTTTTAGGTCACCACACTTTCTCCTTGTTACTCCACACCTCAAACACTGTTAACCCTTCTTTCATCCCATACTTAACCATCCCTTACTTAACCATCCCTTACTTAACCATCCCATACTTAACCATCCCATCCTTAACGGTCATCCTTCAGCACCATAATATGCTAAGGGAATGAAAAACACAGAGGTGGCTGAATTCTAATCAGAAACAGAAGTAAAAACCAAGATTTTAAGGACCTTGCAGGGTATAGCAAGGGATCTGATTCCATTAAGACTCGGTGTGTCATGTCCCTGTATCCATGATTTCGATGTCAAAGACTTGACACGCAGGTGATTTGATTTGTGGAGGTTTCAATGTGATAGCCTCAGTAATGTAGAAGTTTAGGGATTTCACGTTCTTAATGAATATGACACAAGAACCAGAATAAAATGGAGTGAACCATTCACTGTCACTAGTCAATCGACAGACTCTTTCCTCCTTACTCTTTATATGACTAGTTATCCTGCTTCCCATGCACAAATACTATTTTACTTCTTCAAGCTCTTGTTTCCCGAGTTTACCATTGGTTTTTCCTACTGCTCTTCTATACATATCTTAAGCAGGTGATATTTGGTCCATGTCTTTTCTATGTTAACTTTCTATGAGACTTTCTTAGTGATCATTATGACCACCGTATCATTGGCAAATTTGCTGATTACAAAAACTGTATTTTAAACAAGCAACATATAAAAATTAACTTAGATATAAAGAGGTTTGATATTCTGGAATTAAGTGAGATCATTTTCAAGGAAAACCATAGGTGGTGCAGATAAAGTGATAGATCCCTATTTCCTGATTTTAAAATTTATATGCTCTTGGGATTAATTCTGAAGAAGTTCTACCCTCCGCAATCAATTGAGATAATTGTTACAGGTTGACATTTGAGCTTTCTGACCAATGTCTATCTGTCCTGTGATACTATTTTCTTCAGTTTGGTATTGATTTTCATTCACCATAAATGTGTACCTGATCTTGACTACTATTCAGCTCACTTCATTTCATCCAATTGTCATTTTAATATTTATGCCCATGAATATTTTCAATCATGATATGCCATTCACTGTTAAGGGTCTTGAGTTTACCAGCAAATTAGTCGGTGAATAATCAGTATACTGAGATATGATCATACATTTTCTTGGAGTGGATGATTGTTGACTCTTTACCTACCTGTCCTCATATGTTGCATCTGGAACAGGGCTTAAGTGCTGTCTTGACTGCCAAGCACCTTGGGCCTGATTTTTTGTTTTTGTTTGCGTATCTAGGGGCATGTGACCAGAGCATGCCCCAGCTGGTGATGTCATTATTGAGGATGATGATGTTGAAGAAGAGCTACTAACTGTGTGAGCAGGTGAAGGATAAGAGATAGTGTCCACAGAAGTGGTCATTTCGGCGATCGTGGAGCTTCCAGGGGGTATTCTGGCTGCAGATGAGGCCCCTGCTGCAGCCTTGCTCTTCTGGAGCATGTCTTTCTTCCTCTGCAAAGGAATTATTTAGTTATTTCAAAGGAAATCATTGAACAGTTATTAAATACCATGTACACTTGTACAAAGTTAAACCCATGAGTTTTTAGAGAGTAAAATTTGGTTTTCCAATGCTTCATGCATGATTCGACCCCAATTACTCAAGGAAAGATTAGGAAATTTTTTTAAGGAATCGGCTATCAAACTCACCAAAGACTACCCACATGTTCTAAATTATGTACAAATTAAAAAAACTGCCTGAATGATAAACAAACAGGGAAATATGAAATTATTACATCCATTTGCATTACACTGCTAAATTATTATTGCATTAAAATAAAGTAATATGCATTCATCTAAAAAATACTATTGTATCAATTCTATATTTTCTTTGGTCAAATGATTTAGTACAGCAATGCAGGGTCAGATCCATTGACAGAGCATCCATTAATGCATATACTGGCCTTTCCTTTGTTGTGCATTTGATACCCCTGGCAAAAATAACCTCCTTGGTGGTGGGTAGGCAGGGTGTATAGGGATGGTAGCACATGTCATGAAGTGTAGTTACCTGCCCTTATCAGTTCATGAAGGGTAGAGGAGGGGTAACATAGCTCCCACCCTACACATGCTGGTCCTCTCTTGGCTATGTCCTGCTAACCTCTGCCCTACCCACCCTAGAGTGTAAGGGAAGTGGAGCGTTATGCAGGGTGAGCGTTATGCAGAACACATGAGGGGGACGAAAAACAAACAATTCCGCCTCTCAGCCATCGCTGAACATGCTTGGTCGGAGCCGGGACATGAGATCAAATTTAACGAGACCAAGCTCTTGGCCAAGGAAAAAAGATACTTCCCTCGGCAAATTAGGGAAGCAATAGAAATTCAGAAAACGAAGTTTAACTTCAACAGAGAGGACGGGTATCCTCTACACAGCGCCTGGAAAAGAGTCATCAACCACAGCCAATTGGAGAGCAGCTTCCGATCAGCCAATCAGAGAGCAGCACCCGGACAGCGAACGCTATATAAGCAAGGCAGAAATCACTTCCCGACACCTTCAACCTGAAGACGCTGACAGGACAGTCTACCTGTTGAAACTGTTGTCTACCAACCAACGGACGCGGACAATAACTTTCTATGATTTAAGGAGGGGATATGTAGGTACTCATTATATTTATATTCAATCATACTCAAAGTATATACTCAAAATATTTAGTATCATGTTGGTCTATCTCAAACAAATCATAAATAATTGGTATTTTCAATTGCTTAATACTTTTATGTTTTCTGCCATCAAAATGATGATATTAATCCAAAGTCACAGTCTCACCTGAATATCAATCCTTTCAAATTCCTGGAACAGGTGTCTATACAGGAGATTTCTTCGAGTTATGTCATCCTCTGGAGGAAGTTGCTTTCTGACAACTCTAGGATTAACTTGATACACCTGAACTAGAATTCTTTCCGATGCTTTTCTGACTGCCTCAGATGGATGATGCAAACCTGAATTGCCAAGTTCTGACAGAACTCTGCATGTAAGGCCACTGCAAAGGCAAAGGAAAGTATGTGTTTTACCTATAGACATTTTTCATAACATTAATTATACCAGGAAAACTTATCATGTTCCTATGAAGTTCTTTGAATAATAAAGGTAATAGTTGATGAGGCCCATAAGAATATCTTAATTTTGAGTGATTTGTAATATTATCTGGCAAATAAATAATAATTAGGCAATTCAATTAAGGATCACAATATAATATTTAATTATATTAGCATAGTTACCCATTACCCATGATATGAGTGAAGTCAAATTAATTTTAAATGCTATAAAAATAGGATTATATCACTATGTTTACCCCACCACTAAAACCCAAAATTAATTCTCCATACAGAAAATGTTATATTTCAAAATTATTAGTCCAGGAGAAAAAATCCAATGTGTACATTGTAATAATCAAGTTATTAGTAAATTATTTGAACACATGGATTACTTTATAGATTTTTTTGCAGAAGGGAAGGTAGAATAAAAGGTTACCCCATACCAATGACAATATGATTTAAGTCCTTATGAATTGAAATATGAAGATTATTTATTATTCTTAAGAAGCTTCATGCTGCAGTGAAGCATCAACTTGCAAACATAACTGAAATAAAATTGACAGCAAAACAGGGAAGTTGAGGCGTGAAGAAGAGACGTGAGTTGAATTGTTGTATTGAATAGCCTAATAGAATAGAATAGTCCCTACCCTCACCTATCAAACCAACCAATGGAGTGAGGAAGTCTGTTCGTGTGAAGTTGAAATTCAATTTCTTTAGCCGGGTTCTCCTATGTTTTACTGTCTTATGTTGTCATTGGGAAGGGGGCAGGGGAAAATAAATAACAAGGAAGTAATTGATTATAAAAGTTGGGCTACTCTGACATGTGGTTGGGTTCAAGCTGCTTCATGGGTGTGAACGATTGGAGTCTAGCAGTGAATTATTCCCACTTTAAAAAAATATTCTATGGCCAAAATTGCTCACTTGCTGATGACTGTAAGCTTCACATAACCTACCCAAGTGGCTATAAATTTAAGTTGATTTAATTTAAAGGAATAATCCAAGAAGTAGGAATGATGATGATTTCTATTCCCTTCCTGATTGTGATCTACTCCCAGTTATTGCAAGGAATAGGTGATCACTGAAAATAAAGTAAAAACTCCCAGAGAAAGGGACAGTCAGCTCAAGGCTGCTTCTATGTGTCCTATAACTGATTCTAAAACTAAGAAAGTTTTAGAATAAGAGGCTAATTTGAGATACATATTTAAATTATTTTTCAGGTCACTCCAGGGCAAAGACTATAGGCCAAAAACTTTAGGCTGCTCCCATGGATCATGAACAATAGGTAGGTGATTTAAAAGATGCTGAATCTTTTTTATTATAATGTAGATAATCTCAACTTGTCTCGAAACCAACTGTTCTCCATTTAATGTGCTAAAATAATTCACATAATCTTCCTCTTGCTGCAATCTTGCCAACATTGTCACATTTCAAGCAATGTCAGGGCAAATTGAAATCATATCATAGGGAGTGTGACAATTTTGTGAACCCCACCACAAGAATACTACAGCAAAATCTCAATGTTAGCTAGGTCTGCACAAGGAGCCCTTGACATCAATAACCCTGAATTTTGTAATAAAAATCTGGGAAACATTCTTAAGGTAGAATTTTTTTAAATTTGATTTCAAAGATTCAGAGAGGAATTCAAGTCATGCATGCTTAATGCACAATCAAATATATAACAATTAGAATTGTCTGCTAAATGTGAACCTTGCAGCACAAATGAATTAAGTACCAAAAATGGATAACTTTGTCTAAAAGAGATATTTATTAATGTAATGTATTTTGCCTTACTTTATATTTTAAAACATTGTAATGCCCTTTAGTATTTTGGCATTGATTTGTTATTGTTTTTTTATTCATTCTGCATGTACTCTTGTATCATCTACTTGTAGTTTTCGACAAATACATAGTTGTATATTTTTCTTAAATATACTGAAACAAATGAAAAGGTGTAGAAATTGTCAAGGCCTGTATATGAATATTACCTCTGTTTTTCAGTTGAAATTCCATGACGGAGAATCAGTTGCTCAGCCATTTCGGCACGACTCAAAGCAAGTCGGGGGTGAGTGCTGCTCGTTAAAGGCTTGGTAATATGCATTGGTATAAGATGTTGCTCCCTGAAAGTCATAGGCAACATAGCTTGCATTAATTTTATTCTGGAATAAATATGTGTAGTATAGTAAATTAATATATTCTTTATGTTAATTCATAAATTGCAGAGTTGAATTATTTACTACGTATTATTTCATTCATTCCTGAAATTAGGGCACCTTTTTGGCTTCTGCACAGTCATGAATAGACACCATGGTCAGTTTTTAATAAAAATCTTTTGAGGAAATAACAGGTGTCTTCAATTTCAGTGGCCAATGAGAACATGCAATGTTTTTTTCAAATGATTATTGAGACACACACAAATTAATTATGAGATCTCTACTTTCTCTCATGGGCACAATTGCAAAGTTACTTCAGACATGTAAAATATGGTGCTTAAGTATCTACACTACCTACAATTAAATTTCTAATATACACAAAAATCATACATAGGTATATGACACCAATATTAAAATTTATTTTCATGTGACACATGCATGTTAGTATGAATAATTAAATTACTCAGCAGGAAAATAGAGGGCTTTAATGCTTAGTACTTAATTTAGCTTCAGTTTGGACATGATGCATTTATTCAATGATAATTTTCAGAAACGGTATTCTATTGGGCAAGGTGGATTTAAACAAATTTGTCACTGGACCACAATTTTTACATCAATATTTTGGATGGGGAAATTTTTTAAAAGTTATCAGCATGCAAAAGAAATAATTACACCTACTACTGCCAAGTGTGTGAGTATAACAATGAATACAGCCAAATCCTTAAAGAACAAGAACTTCTCTTACTCAGAATTTACATTTAGGAGAACAATAAACAACCTCCTGGGAAACCAAATAAAGTGAAACTTTTCTAAGGAGTCAAAATCTTTCTATAAATGTTTTACAACAATTTATATTTTAAGGGCATTAGGTGCAATAACTGTGAGTAACATCCTTATTATTTTGTGGATGTTTGGTTTGTATCTTGGATAATTTTGTCATACTTATATGTATTATTTTTCAGGTTTGTATTCAATATTTCTCCTATATGTTACTCTTGAGAGTGATGGAGATAGGCAGATGAAAAAATTACGGTCCAAACTCATTGTGCTGAATTAATATTTGAATTTTGCATATCTAAGAGCGATACTGTCAGTTCTTAACAGCTGCCAATAAAAAATGCATGCAATTCTTGACTTTTTGCTGGATTTTAGCTGGTGGTGGAGGAATCTGGTAAATACAATGAACTACTCTACTCTAGAGGCCTGCACACGGGCGCAAAATACAGGCGAGCGTCGCCCGCCTATGAGTGAGAGATAAAGAGAGGCACAACCCGAAGATATTTGACGAATTTTTCCAAAGTGTCACGAATGTGACCTAACGGAGAACTTGATGTGTAGAGGCGGTCACCCATCGGCTGGGTGGGCTACCGCCCCTAGGCTGGGCAACCGCCCTAAGATTGTCATCTTTCTTAAGGGCCTTTGCTGTTCGCAATATTTTTCGCTCACTCTTTTACCACCCCTCCCATCCCCTCAGTTTGGGTGAGCAACCCGGGCACCTGCCTAGGATGCAGGGACCCAGGGCGAACAGGTGCGGTTGGGCATCTACATCACACGGGCGGAGGCGAGCATGGGGAGGGTGCTCGGCATGGGCAGGCGAGGGTCGCCCAGATTTTGAGTTCGTTTGCAGGACTCTACTCCTCCTTCCTTATACCTCTCAAATATACAACTCTTATAGGGAAAATTACTCTGTCTACTATATGATATAAATCTTTCTCCCTCCAAAATGGGTAATTTCAGCCATAAAGTTCTACAAAACCCAATCTCCATTTCTCAGCATGAATAGGTTAAATAAAAATTTAGGATGTCACATTTCATCTATTCATATGAAAACTAGGGTATTCAATTGAATGAGGCACTCTTTAGCAGGAAATGAAACAGGTAAAAAGTTTGTATTTCCTACTACCTGTATTTGCACTCCTACTCTCCTTAATATATGTAGGTACTTGAGGTATTTGAGGCTTCCATGACAGTACATACTCTGTGTACTCTGTACTTTTTTATGCTTTTATGCTTAGGTGGCTGGGGAAACAAGATTGTTGACCATTAAATAGATATGATGTTGACAGGACATACATGCACAGATAAGGCAATTGCAGCAAGTGGTGCACCATAGTCAGGGTGCCTTTTGTGGCGCATAAAGTGTAGTGGCCGTCCTAGATGCCCCCAGCATTTCTTAAGCTGTAGCTGCCCGAAAGGGAACCATGAGGGGGTCTGGAGAGATCCATTAGACTCCATGCTCCTCCTGCAATGTCTATGTTTGCACGATGCTATCAACTTTAACTGTCTAAACATCTACATGCAATAATATGGCGTCAAAGCCGTGAGAATAACATACCGCACATCCTTACATTCAGACATTCTGATTATGGTATTCATGGCTAAATTGTGGACACGTGGAGCACAGTCTCCTGATTTTGAAAGAAGCTCTGGCAGGAGTCTTTCAACACTTTTAGAAACTTCTCCGGGTGACACCCTGAGGAAAGGCAAATTAATAACTGCATTGGTAGTCATTCTCCTAAAAAGCAAATATGTACGAGAATTAAGCCAGAATGTGAGAACTACATTCTTTACATTTCAGAATCTGTAGATCACAGAACTTGCTCATGCTCATTTCCTGAAAATTCACATTAGCTTCAAATTCATGCTGCAAACAAAGTCTAGCTGTAACTGAAATTTCATTTATTAAAAGCATAATCTTAGTTTACTTTAGTAGTACTTTAGTATCTTAGAGTTCAAGAATTTGTTAGTTATGTAAACTTAGTCATTATTTTAAACTGCTAAACTATTGAAAATTGCCTTTTTTTAGTTTTTTGAAGACACCACTCAAAATCATTTCCACATGTCATACATGAAGATGAGAGGATAGTAAAAGTCAAAACAGTACAACAGCACTTTGATTTATATGAGTTCTGTTAGAAAAGTATCCAGCCTTTGGCCGGGGAAAAATAAACTGGCATACCTGGAGCATTGGAAACCTAATCACCCTCAAAGTAGTCTCCTTGGGACTCCATACACCATTCCCAGCAGTGCCACCATTGTTGGAAGCATTCTGAGAAAGCCTCTTTTGGAATTGAGTTTAGCTCGGCTGTCACTGCAGCCATAATGTCCTCTCTTGTCTGAAATTACGTTCCTTTCGATGGCTTCTTGAGTTTGGGAACAGCCAGAAGTCGCAGGGGGCCATATCAGGAGAGTAAGGAGTCTCTTGAACCACAGGAGTCTGTGGTTTTTCACCAAAAAAAGTCTGAATCAAGTGCGAGGAATGTGCTGGTGCATTGTTGTGATGGAGGTGCCAATTTCCTGTTGACCCCAACTCCGGTCTCTTGCACCACACAGCATCACGTAGGTGGTGGAGGACATCTCTGTAGTAATCTTTGGTGATTGTTTGACGCAGTGGTGCGTACTCGTGGTGTACCACACCGTGGGAGTCAAAGCAGTCAGCATCACTTTGATGTTGCTGCGCTCTTGGGGGGTCTTCTTTGGTCTTGGTGACATGGAATGCTTCCACTATAACGACTGGGATTTGGTTTCCGGGTCATACCCATACACTCAGGACTCGTCACCAGTGATTATGGTGTTCATGAAGTCCACTATTTGTGGAGTCCAGAATTTCCTGTGAGACTTCAACATGAAGTTGCTTTTGCTCCGCCGTCAGCACCTTCCGCACGAATTTCACCGCTACTCTCTTCATGGCCAAATCCTTGGTCACAATGGAATGTACCGAAAAAGTGCTGATGCCCACCTCTTCTGCAATTTCTCAGATAGTCACACGACGGTCCCGCATCACCACAGCGTTCACTTTGGTGATGACCTGATCATTTCGGCATGTTGATGGCTGACCGGAGCGTGGCTCACTCTCCACCAATGTGCGGCCATCTTTAAACTGGTTGTACCACTCCTTAATCTGTGTGATGCCCATAATATCGTCACCGAAAGCTGTCTGAATCTTCCGAATGGTTCCCTCCTGGCTGTTGCCTAGTTTCTGGCAGAATTTGATGCAGTAGCGCTGCTCCAGTTGTTCCATCATTTACCTTGCAATGAAAAACTGACGAAAGCACTACACACTACCTCACTCAAATGCTGCTTGCCAGCAACAGACACTGTCGAAAGGCGGGAAAAAATTCATGCATGCGCACAAAGTTTCAAGGTCGGCTCATGCAAGCCTGCTTGATTCAAATCCATCAGGTTTTCAGAAAAAAAGGTTGGATACTTTTCTAACAGACCTCGTACCTTTTAACACTATGATAAAAAAGAAAGTTATTATCAATGTCAAGTTTAAAAAAAGATATATTTCCTTTAATCATTAGTATCATGAAGTAAAACTAGCGAAGAAAAATAGTGGAATATTTAAAAAATTAGCACATTTTAATCTTCATGATATCACTGCTGATCATTGGTTTTATTACATAGTTAATTATTATTAAGATAGTTGATTTTTGACTAAGACTAGCTTGTTGTACAATGCAGATTTGTAATTGTTGATAACATCTATAGTAGGTGCTGACCAAAGACAATAAATAATTATTTATTGTCTTTTTACTTATTACTATTATACTATTAATTATTTACAAAGACTGCCATATTCCTGATATTGGATTACAATCATAAAGATAGAAGTGTAAGTTTGCTGAACTACATCAAAAAACAAAACAAGCAATGGTGGCACCACTGATTGAGACAAATAGCTGAATCTAGGGATGCTGGGAAGGGAAAACACAAGCTGGTCTTCCACTAACACTAGGGATGTGCGAGTACTCGAAAATTCGAGTCGAGTCGAGTAGTTGGTACTCGACTCGAGCACTCGAGTATTTTTACGAAAGTCGAGTCGAGTCGAGTAGTTTTTGTCGACGGAGCCGCCAAGGCCAATAGGTTCAGAAATCTGCCGACAGGAAGCGCTATCATCAAAATCGAGATCTCTGGTTACACGGTAGATAACACGTACGAACATGTACTTACGTACGTTCATTTACATTTGCGTGAATGGTTTCATGTACACGTTCATCCGTTCACGTTTACGTGAACGGATTCATGTACGTTTGCGTGAACGAATGGATGAATCGGTGGTTACACGGTCCATGAAACCGCATATGTACCGTATTCCTCCAAATATAGCTACCCCCCCCTTTTTGGCCGAAATATTCGCGGAAAAAGTCTGGGGTGGGGGACTATATTCGAGCTCAAAGCACTAATATGTCCGTTGTTAAATTCCATCCTCTGAGTTTGAAGGTTTAGATCACAAAAATGAGTAGTTCAATTTTAAAATAAAGTATATCGAACTAAATCTTGTTTATTTATACGTTTAATAATGTCAAAAATATATTTTTAGTTGGTTATATTAATTAATTTTTCGACTGAGACAGATAAAAACGCCGGATATTATTCAAGTTCCGGGAAGCAAGTTTGACGCCCACTTGAAGATACACATGAAAAGCCACTTCTCTTTTATTCGCATAAGATATGGAACATATATTTATCTTAGACTAAACAAAGTTTAAAATAGATTACTCAGTTACTAATTACGTAACGAATAATATTTAAAAATGCGCTATCTCAGCATGCGGGAGTCGGAAATTTAGTTCGTTTTGATGGTATTCTTCGTGTTTATAAACTAAGAACGTGTAAAATGACGTAACAAATTGGGAGAATTAGATATGCTTTCAACGTGTATATATTTATTTCGGAAAGCGAGCTCCACGCGACAGGACTTTTGGCCTGGAGAGATAAGCTGCTCGAGGTTGTCAAGTTGTAAGCTACCGTAGGTACCGCGCGCACCAAACACCACGCGAGAAAATTTCTCTAGTATGCACAGGAAAAATATCCTTGCCTATGCTTGAATAAAAGTTTATAAGTTGCAGTATTCACCAAAATAAAATCAGCGATAAGAGAGATAGCTTTTGTCCCCTCATTTCTCGGCTTCTCGACGAAAGAAACAAATTGCATTTTAAATTATCTTCAACTCAGTCTCCAAAGTCTTTGCGCGAGGAGGCATAGTGATGGTATGCTTCCAAAGATACCGTCAGTTCTTAAAATGACACTGACTTGCATTCTTAAAGGCGATACTTTTTTCCGCTATTGTCGAGTCCTCATGACTCATTCACAGTGATAGGCGATCTGCTTGCAGCAGATGATTCCACGCGCGCGCTACCTTTTCAGGCATGCTCCGGGCATTTGAGCGTGCTTTTATAGCCGAAAATAAATATATATCGATATCAAATAATCAACGAATTCTACTGAGATTTCATAAGTGGATTCATATTAATGACTCGAGAGCAAGAGAAAGGTCCAAACGGTGATTTCCGGAACGGAAAGCGTGCGGGACGGAAAATAACGCAGTCTGACAAATTCATCAATAACAAAAATATTGATGAACGTAATAGTGTGAAACGTCGTATAACTATTAACAAAGCCCTTAGCTACAATATGTGAAAAGGAAGTTTGATATCTCGATCTGTGTTGTTCTTACGATGCCTGAATTCCATGGATCCATCCGGTATAAAAAAAAATTCGCTAAAAATCCGTTCTTAAACACATACTTCAGTAAAAAAAATTGTAAAAATATTTTAATACTACCAGTAAACGTAGAAATAAACAAGCTTTAGTTTGATATACTTTATTTTAGAATCGCTTTAACCATCTTGGAGATATTGGTCTTCAAACTCACGGGTGAAGGAAATTTTGTAACGGATGGTAGGCGTCCTATTATAAGGGCATTACGGATTATATAGGTATCGTATTAAACTTATAAGTTTTACTATTCCATTTTTTTATTTACTATTTAGGATTATTAATTACATCATTAATTTCAAGTTCCTAGTCATATCTTAAGATAGATAATTATCTATAATAAATTTTTGTTCAAATATATTTCCTTAGAAATTGAAAACTTTAATCCACAGGACTCTATACAAAATTCATGTACCTGCTCACATTCATCCGTGAATGAAAAATCATTGTTCAAACATTATTAACTTGCATTAATGGATATTGAAAATAACCCGTGCTGATATTGGGTGTTCATGCATCGTGCAAATGGGGGTGATTGACACAGATCATTTTTATGATTCTAAGTTCTATCATGTTTAGGCAGAAATCACCGATTTTGAACAGATGGTGCCATTAATGGTAAGAGGAAGAAAAGTATATGTTTGTTAAAAAACTAACTATGTAATTAACGGCCAATCATAAATTTGAGGCGCGAGCTTATCAAATATTTACTGCACAAATAAGGCATATTGTATGAAATTCACTGTACTGTTGGACTAACCCCGGCATACACGACATCACTGAGAAAGCGTTTAGTTCTGAAAAGAAATACATAGGAATGTGAAATACAAGGAATGCTCTTCTAATTAGGTTTATGTATTCCTTAAGGAAAAATATTTTGCTTCCTGGCTTACTTTCAAGTTAATAGGGCATGTCACTCATATAGGCCTCATATTATGCCTAAGTACACTCTAGGTACCGTACTGCAAGCTAATTTACACATTTTTGAGTAATCCTAGGAATGAAGGTAATTTTCTTATTTCGAGAGCTACCGGAAAATTTCCATTATGTCTTTTGGCCTGCGCTACGTGCCATATTAATTTGACTGTTTATAACTATGCATTAGGTAGGTAGATCTGCCATTTGATAGTCAGATTGCTGGCTAACTTTAATTGCGATGACTTAAGTAAGAACTGGGTCTCTTCACTCATGTACAATAATGTACAAACTCGACTCGACTCGATACTCGCGAGTACTTTACAACTCGACTCGATACTCGACTCGAGGTCAAAAAGTGCTACTCGCACATCCCTAACTAACACTGAAATCTGATTACCTTGTTACCCAATCTAAAGCTCTCAATCACAAGAAAAGACCCATCCGCCTTAGCCAATACATATGATACATCCCTCCAATTCTTCTGAGTATTTATTTGAAGGGATTGCAATCCCACTGAATCCAAAAGATTGTGATTATGTAATGGAATATGGCCTTTCCAGACATAACTGCATAGCAAGTGAGATAAGAGACAATTACCATTTGAAGTGATTTCTTAGCATGCACAATTTAAAAAATTCAAAGCTCATTAGCTGGCCGTTAACTTTAGAACTTAAATGGAGTTACCCACTGAAATTGCACAGTAGATATTCCATGGAAAAAAATCATTCGCATTGACCTTGACATGGTCAAGTCGAAGGTCCCGGTCAAAGCGATTGATTTTTTCTCTGTGGAATATCTTGCTATTGCACAATTTAAATTTGGATGACAAACTTCATCTCCAAGGTTGTGTATGCTATGAGCGATTTATGGAACATTATTAACATGCTCAGAAAAATCAACTCATGACACTGGCATGAACGACATATTCTCCTTACACAATCAAAGGAAGTTGTATATATTTTACTAGGATTCCTGCAATACCCAATATAATGCAGTAATGACCAACTCATGAGTTATTGAATTAATTCTTCCTAACTTTTAATGCACTCAATCCTAGTTAATTTAATGAAAGGAGCTCTTAAATAAAAATTAGTTAGTTAAAACACACCTCTATATGTAGCAATGCTCAATGCTCACCTTTTTGATGGCACAAATTGGGAAAAGAAGAATCGTATGACTTCAGTGGATAGGCTGTAAACACCAAAGACTTTGTCCTTCAATGCTCTGTGTAACAGGAAGACAGCAGCCCTTGCAGTCTTATTGGCAGACACTCGCTCCTGCCTTGTCCGTTCCCTCGCTTCCCTGTCTCCCATTCCGTCAGTGGCCTTCTTCCCCTCCTCCCCATTCTCCTTTGCCTCACCATTTGTCTGCAGAACCTCCCCCTCCATGGTGCCCTCCCCTCCATCTTTCACACTGGCCACCCCCGCCTCCCCCCCACCATCCCCTTTATCCCCATCCTCTTTCCCGTTCGCCTCCCCAGCTGAGGTGCTTTCCTCTGCTGGAGGAGGCGGTGATGTCGCCACAGCTGGTGCTGTCTCAGCCGCTTTCTTCTCCTCGGACCTGTCTCCTGGCTCACTCTCATCCCTTCCCTTGCTCTGGCACCTCATCTTGGAAGACTTTATCAGTTCTTCCTTGAGCTTCTGCAGCCCTTCCTCCCTCTCCGTGTACTGCTTTGAGTAAAATTTTTCGACCTGCAAGAAATGAATGACATTACATTATGAACTGGGGGAATTAGCTTTTGCAAGTGAAAGAACTTAATTCATAAGATCATAGAGTAAGTATAATATAGAGGGCTCACTCCACAGGGCAAAACTGTTATACGTTTTCGATTTAGTACTGGAAGATTTCCTAGGTGTTTCGCATTACATCACAAACGATACATATTGCCTCCATGGGTTTAATTTTTCTAATTGATGTAAGGGGCACGATTGAGAAGTGTCTTATAGTCTGCTCCTTCACTCCTTGCAGTGGGTGATTATATGTTTTTTTCGGAAACAACAAGGAATCCCTCCTGTGACAAGATATGTTTGCTTTAATAGTGAGACAAATTTTAACTTATCCATGTGACTGTTGACTTTAGGTAAATAACAAAACTACAATAATAGCAAATATTACATGCTGCTTAAATCGATAAGAAAAATGAAAGCAATGGAAGCGAAATATATTGTTTGTGACATAACACGAATACTTCTTACCACACCATCTATGGAGACTTTCCAGTACTAAGTCGAAAACATATAACAGTTTTTCCCTATGTGGTGAGCCCTCTATATTATACTTACTCCTCTATGGTAAGATGAATGGCACACATGATCATGCTGCTTATGCATGCTTATTAGAATTTATTTGATAACACATTTGAAGTCCATCATAACGAGTTCTGATGAAAGTCATGAATTCACTCGTTATAAGGTGTTCTCATCATAACCAGCATAGATTTTCATTCATCCCAATAGTATAGTATCGTAGCATGTCAAGAATCATAATTATGAAAATCATCTGCTTTATAAGGTCATAATAAGACTACACACTAATACAAAATCATTAGTCTGTCCATGAGTAATGCAATGGGGATGAAAATCATGGCAAAATTGACAGTGTTATCACGCGAGGCATAAAATATAACTGATGAACAAGGTGACAGTGTAGAGCTTCTGAGTAAATTTTATTTCTTTTAATTAGTGATAACTTGCGTAGCATAAGTTGTAAGTTTTAATAACTTAGACTTCCACGAGGCATTGAGTTCCGAGAGATATGCAACTGGGATGACTATAATGCTGAAATCAACATGTTATGGCTGTTTGACAGATATGAACACTCATTATTACCAACGATACTCTGTATACACCTTACAGTAGACTAACAATGGTGAAAAAAATCACTCGCTATAGTGGATTTATACTGAGAAAAAAATATTAACGTCTTCATTTATATGTTACCGTGGAGTAAGGTTAGGTATTCAGTCTGAAATATGTAGGGAGAAAAAAGCTTATTTGTGTGATATGCATGACTGAATCTACTGCTCGAATGCCATAGCATCTCTTCCGATGTCTGACAAAACTTTTTCGAGAGCACGTGCACCATAAAAGATTTCTGTACTAGGAATACCCCTCATGGATTTGAGTTTAGGGAAAATGAGTAGCAAAAAATGCCAGGGATCATGGGAGGAAAATGCCGGTAGTAGCCATTAGTTTCTCGCAGGTGAGTATAACCATACTTGACTAATTTACATTTTTTTATAGTTCTTTGTAACTCTGGACTCGTGTCTACAAAGCCGAATGCATTTTCAGTTGTATTGGTGCCATATTTTATGTGCCACTTAGCCTATGATTCAAAGTCCTCCTTACTATTTTAGCATTGAAAAATGTATTATTGTCCAAGCAATTCACATTTCATGGATAATGTGCATGCCAACTGTTTAATTGGGAGCTTTACTCAGGCAAGGAGCATCTGAAAAACGCTGCTATGATCCGTCATTAATCATAAAAACAAGTAAATTTTTCACGTCGGGACCAAGGCACAAGTTTCGTAATTTCAAATCTTCGTTATGTCGTAATATTGAGAACTGTTGCATGTATTTAGATAACCTTTTGGTCAGGACCGAAGATTTAACTATGTAAAATCAACAAATTGTAAATTCGAGTTTCTACTGTATAACCCTTCAAACAACCTCAAGGCACATGACAGTGGGTGTTGGGTCACTAACTGTTAAGGGTGTGGAAAAATGAAAGAAGAGTTTGGAAAGGAATGATGGCAAATGGAGATGTCTCATCATCTATTGTGCAAAAATGTTGAATTGTGGTCTCAAATTGATTGTATGAAAAATGTAAAATATGATCACTTACGAGAGGTAAACCAAAGACTGCAATAGGGAGTGTAGCTTGTCTCTTCTCTCTGTCACTGAGGCGAAAGCCTCCCTCACCTAAAGTTGCCCATTCGTCCACACCAGCTGTATCTTCGGCATAGGTTTTGCTGGAAATAATCATTTCTTTATGTTTATCAAGAAGGATTATTAATATTCATGGACTGTGAACTTTAAAAACACTTTTGCTATTATTTTTGTGATGATAACATTAAGGATATTAATGCCAAAGTACTCATGAACTTCAGTTTTGTTTTTTAGCCCAATAGCTAAATAATTAGCTTTATTTACACAATTGTCCAAAATATTTCCTCGATATTTCAAATATTTAAATGCATTCTGTGCATATAAGCTGACATATTTCAAAATGTTATTTCTCAGCAGTTTTCAATTATGAAGTAAGTTGGTAATTAAAATTAATTTTGAAAATCTCCTTTGGCTCTGTAATAATCTTACATTGTCAGAGTAGCATTGTTGGGCAAAATCAATGTATTTCATGGAATTATTACTTTTTAAACATATCCTATTAGTAATGGGAAAAACATTGCAAGTAAAATTTTAATAGTGCTTTTGATAATGAACTTATTTGTGATATTTTGTGAGTAATTATTCTACAGAAGCAATGAGCCCTAAGCATTCATGAGAAAATCCTTATTGAATATCTTAAGTCGTGCGATAATAATTCACCATATATCTGCGTAAAAAGATGCCATGCTTATAGAGAACCAATATGAACATTTTTCAATCTCAAGTTTTTGTTGTAGATTCACTGCTATACATCTTGGCTTACTATCTTGATGATAGTTTAAGGGCCTCATTAGGAGGTATTACATTAGCAGTGAAATAAAAATAAAGAATGAGGTTGGAATTATTAATAAAAGGTTTTTGAAAATCTTAGATTCTACAAAAGTGCGAGTTAAGGCTTTAGAATTGTCAACAAAAACAGTGCTAGTGTTGGTATTAAAAATAATTATTGCCGGTATCTTGCAAATGTACGTGAAAAGTATGTGATGAGTTATTTTTTTAAATGATAAGTTATTGTACATGTTTCCAAAATTATATATGATCCTGTAGATTAGTATACCTTACTATTCCTTTGTGAAGTCACATCACAACACTTAGCTTGTGGAAAGCATATCCTGGAAAATGTCAGATTTTAACTTTCTGGCAATAATTTTTTCTACATAGTTTTAATTTAAGATGCAATGTAGTCATTTTTTTTCTTCCTGTAAGTCCATTTTTATCATGTCAAGTTTTAATTTTTCCACCCCTTTTGAATTGGCCCTTTTTCCTGAAATCATTCTCTTTTAGGTTAGTAACATTGCATGGCAAAGTCTCTGTAGTCTTTGAACATGCACTGATGATTTTGGTTATCATAACTTTTTGTTAAAAGAATTTTTTAAGAAAATCACAAAAATAACGATTGGAAACTACCAAATAGTAATTGTTGTAATTAACTATTCAACTAACTGCCTCAGAGCAGGGAGCGTTCTTTCATCGTACGCCTCATAGCTGTTTTTAACAGTCGATGATCCATTGGTTGCTGTCGGTGAGACAGTAGTCTTCTTTTTCTTCTGTGACCCCCGGAGGCCTGTCCGCTGGTTTGAGGGTGGACTGCCAAGAGGAGATGTGCACCCTCTTCCCTGGGGGGCAAGAGGGGGTGAGAGGGATGGTGGAGGGAGATGGGCTGGGGGTGGGGAGTGGGAGAGCACGTGGGATGATGATGCAGAATGTCCTTTTGCTGAGGGTTCCTTGTGGTGGGAGGAGCAGGCTGCACATTGCCGATGTTGTACTTGGTGCTGACGACAATTTGTATTCTGATACAAGTGGGCCCCTGGATGGATTTGCTGGCGTGAAGGGCTCAAAGGTGGTCGGACTGAGTGGCGTGGCATGGTATTGGGCACGCCTAGCTGCTCCATCGTGATTGCCCCAGCAACTGGATCATCTGGGTCGTCATTCTGAGGAAGCGGCTGTAAGAATAAGATTGAGCCAAATCACAATGGTGAGAAAGTTGATCAAATAGAAACTTTTTCAACCCTTTTCAAGGAGTTAACAGTTTATAGTCCAATTTTTCAATTTGAAAACTTAAAATAAATCATCAAAATTTGATTTTATTTACATTGTCCATACATTTTTTGTATTTAATGAGTAGAAAATACATTAAACTAAAGTTTAAATAATCTATGGAATATGTTTGTGCACCATATGCTACAGGCAAAATGTGACATTTCTTGTTTCTTTCTTCTTACCGATTCCAAACTGGATGTTTGAGAAATTTTCTCCAGCTGTGGTTTTTTAAAAACACATGCTTGCAAAACACAATAAAGTCCTTTTTATTATCAGATAGGTTATATCTGTGATATTTTCTATTTTGACTAGACTAGCATAAATTATATGAGTATTGCCAACAGGGGATGTACTTTTGGCACATCCTTTTCCTGTATTTCTTCATAAAGTTTGATAGAACTCGTCATCAATCCCCATGTCCCACTTTTTTACATTATGTAGTTTTTGTTTGGTTTTATCAAGAAATTATATACAGAATTTTGAGCAATAGAAGAAGTATTTTTGCATACAAATACAATGGGTTCCCTTAAGAAATCGACATCTTCTAAAGGCATAAATCTTCTAATAGTGGGTGATTCAGCAGTGTATGACTTTGACTTAAAATCTGTCAGATCTCCTTTTCTAATCACCCACTCAAATATTAATTCACGATATCAGAAAATTGATAAATATTTTATCATCAATCAATATAGGCTTGGCTGCAGTGGCAGTAAGGCCTTCAATAAATGAAACTCGAGAACTGAATTGTATTTTTACTTTTTTAAATAATTTTTCTAAATTGTTATTTTTAAATTTTTTTTTATTATTTTATAATTATGAGCTAAAACTGCTGACATTTCTCACCCCATGTATTTCCAGAAGCTGTGCAACTTTGTAAGAACTATATATGTGGGCTCGAAACTCTTCCATCTGCAATTTCTTCCTCCTCGCACGCTCAAAGTCTTCAGCATCAGCTGCTTTTCGCTTCTCTAAAGCCCATCGCCCCAATCTTTCCCCAGCAGACCTCAGCTCATCCATTGCAAGTTTCAGTTTACGTGCATATTCGAAGCGCTCACCTACAAGGAAATTTTTTATTAAACAATTTGTGTTACACTCAGTTATTATGGTATAAATTAAGGTTAGGATGATGAAACTGAGAGTATAAGAAAAGCAAATTTGATGATTTACTAAAGCATACTGCATGACTGCAAGGGATAATTAATCTATACTAGCGGATGTTCCCATTGAAATTCAACAGGAGTGAGATTAATCAAATGTATGGATAATATTAAGATATTTTAAGATTTATTGCAAAGGATGATACCAAGCATGGATTATGGCACTATCTTTCGCTCTGTGTTGAAATAAGAGCCACAAGGCTATTATAAACAATTGTAAATACATCAATACTGTCATTTATCCAACATGCACCTTTACAAAAATGGTTAAAATGCCCTGAACCTTGCAGGCTGGAAAGGAGTATTTCAGAAGGCCAGAATCGGTGTATTTCTGAAGAAGAGGACCCATTTTCTTCGCAAAAAATTGTTTTTCTCTTACCTTTCACGTAAACTATTTGAGTATTAATTATCAAACTTTATTGCAATGGCATCAATGAACTTCCTACGGATACGGAATAATGCAATTTGTTCCACTGGTATTGGAGCTCTATCCGTAAAAGTTGGTACAAACTTACCTATTTCACTATACATACCTGTCGTTTCTCTACGATTATTTGAATTTCCCTTTTTGGCCCTTTTTTTATAACATTTTAAGTTTCAACTTGTATACTTATATTTAATTATACTTTTGGGTTTCTCGCCACGTTTATTAATTTCAAACTACGACACTTTCAAAAGCATGACGTCTTTTTCCTCATGTCCCAGGTTGGTTCAATTAGAAAAACCCAGAAAGAAATTTTTAAAATATTCACATATTCATGTATATATTACACATTAATATACTCACATTGTGAAAGCGTTTCTTTAAATATGCTTTGTTTAAAGATTGCAAACCTACATGATCTGTAATGAACGGTAGTATAGATCCCGTATGCTTATGCAGAAAAATATGGTTGAGATCATTCGGCAAATAGGCTACAATGCCTTCAGTATCTTCATTTATCCACACAAAAAGAACAATGCAGTTTACGGCATATATTTTGGATGAACTTTTTTAGCGCCATAGCATCGGTCTCAATTAACACCCCATAGATACGTAATTACGCATTTTGTTCCATTAGAATTGGAATTTATTCTCAAAAGTTGGTAAAGTTTTAACCCATTAAAACTAAGTACTTGTCGTTCCTTTATGCATATTTAAATTCCCTATTTACATATACCTTTGATACAAATTATTTTTACCTTACTGCTCATGTTTTTATTAAACTATTTCAATTATCAAACTACAATATTCTACGACGTTTGCAAAATAGGTCAATATTTCTATCTCTCAGGTCAGTGCAAGTGCACAAACCCATAAAAATCATATTTAAATACTCCTCATTTTGCCGAATTCAAGCCTACTAAATCCATGAGTTTCATCTGCAGTAGGCACGGATGTATGTGCAGCATGAAATGGCCGACCATGCCTCATGAATTAGTGGCAAAAACCTTTTTTTACATCTTCCTATATGAAAAGAACAACGCAGTTCACTGCATATGATGAACTGTATAAGCATCAATGATTTCAGACACGACAATGGAAAAGAACTTAGCAACACTCGGAAAAGAACAAAAAAAAAGTGAACTTCCACGTTAATTACAAAATTTACAGAAACCTCAAGGACAAAGTGAAAATCGGTTGAAAAAATATAAAAGTTAATAATACCTTTTCCCATTTCATACAGAAAAAATGGAAGAAATCTATTGATATTTAATAATTTTACTGAGCGAAAGAAAAAACCCTTGTGTTTTCATAAATTGAAAATATCCATTAAAACCAATGTAAACACATTATTGACATCAGGAATCGAACCCGGAACTTGGCAAATACTGGAATAGTTTTCCTGGGCCTGTCAGAGGGCTAAAAACGCAATGCAGTTTACGGAATCTCTCTAGAACGAACCATTTGCGAGATAGAGGGGGGATGGATGGACGGACAGATGGACACTTAGCTATATATACCTATATAGATAATAGATTTTGCCTGGGATCTGACCTCGATAGAAGGTTTTGCTAAATACAGGCAAATATTAGTAGTAAATTAGCAAAAATATCTAGAACTGTATACTTATCCAATAAATAGAGAAAATGATATACATTTAATAAGCTGAGAACTAAATCCCAATAGAGGCCCCTGACAAAATGTGACATGCTATTAAAAAAAGTAATGGAAAGTTGATAGAAAAAATTCCATGACAGTGCCTTGAAGTTTTCACTTAATTTTGTATGATTCTCTTGACTTTTTTACCCTTTTATCTGTTTGAATAATGGATGCAGTCAATAAGATGTGAATAATATGCCTGGGGAGTAGAGAAAATAAAAAGGAATTGACTAACATACCATGGTCCTGGAGCTGGAATGGAAACTACTGGAGCATATATACCATATTTGCCAGCGTAGGAGGATGCATCAGAGTATAGGATGCACCCCCTTTTTTATACACATTGTCAAGAAGAAAAATTATTCTCTACATTTTTCCTTGGGCAAAGTTTCTTTTTGAAAATCAAAAGAGGCAGCAATTTTGTTCCATTAGTGCAGCAAGACAATAAAAATGTGTAATGTGCTTTATCATGTTACCAAGTATTAACAATAACACACTGCAATCTTTATAAAGATATTCCTATAGGAATTTACTGAACTTTGTTTCAGGGTACATCAAGTGTCAATGAGATCTCATCCATGTTTACTATTTGTGAAGTTTCAAAATTTGTCCTCTTTAATTGTATTAATATGAAGCTCAATTATTTTTTCTTCATATTCTCTATACATAGTTTATGCTACTTTTCTTTAGTACATATATGTGGATCATTGAGGGCTACTTTCTGGAAACATTCAGCTTGATCTTGGATCTAAATAATGTGCAAAGTTGCATTAATGTTATTTTTTATTCAGCTTAGGAAATTAAAAGTATGACAAAAATTTGTCCTGTGCTTCAAATCACCAATCTCAGTTAGTAGAGTAAGTCATTAGAACAATTATTCTGGGTCATATACTTCTGAATGAGTTTACATCATTGATAATGATAGCAAAAATTCCTACCCCATATAACAGAACTCTTGAATAACATGAATATTAAGGGGTGGAATTTTGGGTGATGTTGATACTATTTGCCATTGGTGTATACGTCTTTAATGTTTAAAACAATCAACGAGTCCTGCATTGAATGAACTGTAACCTTGAGATGTTAGTGGATCTGAATAATAATTTACTGGAATTCTAACTCTTTGTGAAAATAGATATGACCTGGAAAATATAGTATGCAACTTACAATCAACATGCAATAGAATACTCCTATGTGTTTGGCTGCAAACAAGAAGTTTTACCACTACTGAAATTTCAACTTATAATTTTGGTCACCAGCATATAAGATCATATTTTGGGAATTGTTCTGAGAGGAAAAAAGTGCATCCTACCCACCATATCTTCCTAGCATCCATATGGTAATTCCAATAATATTTGAAAAATGTATAAAATAGTTTGAGATTATTGCTGTGACTAATTTTTTTAACCTATGATGATATTTTGATACTGATATTTTACTCTGAACTGATGATATTTTACTCAAAATTAGGTACTTTTCAAGCAGAATAATGGAAAGCCAAGTATATTCACTTCTCCATGCAATACATATTTCATAATCAAAATAAGCCTTAGAAATGCTTAAAATTCAATGAATATTCTAGCAGGTTATAAAACTACAATGAAAGCATCGCTGTTAATTAGAAATGCTGAAAATTTTTGCTATTCCTTTGAGAAAACTGTAAGAATGTAATCAATACTAATAATTAATGTAGATGAAAGTGTGGAGACTACTAAGCTCCATGACATGTTATGAGATATGAAATTCTTCAATAGCAGGTGTACTTATTGATAAAATATCAGCATCCTAATACTTTATGATCATCAGTGTGTCAGTACATCTATTAGGGTTTATTACTTGTTACAAATTTCTCCAATAATCTGCAATGGACTTTGATTTCACGCTAGTTATGCCTCTCACCTTCAACAGCTTCTCGTTTCTTGATTTCCATGTGCCTGATTATGGTTGCAACCTCGGTATCCACATACATTTCAAATGCTAGGTCATCATAGGGTGAGGTATAATTTCTGGAAGTGATCAAGCGAGGAAGATTTTCGTTGATATTGCCGTGGGCTCCTCCTCCTCCTCCCCCACTGCATCTGGAAGCTGCAAAGAGGAGGGAGGAGAGGGGAGAGGGAGAGGCAAAGGGGGAGGTGGAAGAAGAAGACTGTGAGGATGAAGTGTGGCAATTGTTGCGCACGGCTCTGTCAGCCTCATCTCCATTGACCACCGGTTCCCTCTCCTCCTCCCTACTACCTGCTCTCTCCCTCTTTCCCATATCTTCGGCGTGATGTGAGTTGTTGTTGTCCTCCAGCCATTCACCTAGGAGATTGACAGCAACCAGGCCCACCTGCAACAATGTAGTTCTTAATGAGTTTTTAACAATGGCAGCGGCAATTTTTGTTTTCCCAGTGTTTCATTGTAAGTCTTGTCACCTAATTTACAAACAACATATATGGATATCAGTGGTGATTAGAATAAACCTAGTTAGGTAAAATGTAGGACACTCATGACAAATAATTTCGTTCATAAGGGATACGCAGTGAGGTAAATTAGTGTAATATGATTTCACAGCTAGTCATTCTCCTAAATGAATTGTGAAGGGGAATTTTATGAATTAGATACACATATAACATGGAAGAAAAAGACATGGCGTAAGAAAAGTAACATACCTGATTCCATGTATTTAAAGAGTTTTGATGATTGGAATGGAGCAGAAGACGTAAATAACCCCCGGTACATGACATAGAGACTGATTTTAGTTCTCGTGCTTTAAAGCCAGTGGCCTCGTTGCTTGAGAGGGGAACATATCCGAGGTGAGTGAAGGTGGGTGGCTGGTGGTGGTGATGGGGGGTGATGGACTGAGGTCCCCCTTCAGGTGGCTCCATTGCACCAACATCCTCTTCCCGACTTTTCTTCTCCACCTCATCAGCCTCATCACCTTCATCATTTCCCACGAAGAACTCTACTCGCTCAGCTGGAAAGTTATGTTTCATTTACAGCAATCTCATAAATGTGAAATTGTTATTTGCCATCATTTAGCAAAAAAATTCATTCACAAAATATTGGTACAATATGATTCATTCAGGACACATGTTATATGGACTATTCACGCAGGTTTTGAAACAAATAAAAGAGACTGCCCAGAGAGACTAAAACTTTTCATGGATATTTTAAAAATATTTGACACAATGCTCATTGGTAGGCAGCTTAAAAATCATTACCATTAACAAAAAATAATCTGTTTAAACAACAATATAAAATATTAAAAGGATGATGTATCCACTGCAAGGAAATACTGAAGCTAATGCCATTGCTATGACTGACCACAGATATGTATATAGTTACTTGCAATTATTACATTCATTGGCTTCATACATGTCACACTGACAACCTGGGTCATAAGAGTGAGGTATTGCTTTACTATATTTCATATTATCAACAAAACAATAAATGTTTTATATTTGAAATTAATCTTCCAATACTCATGAATGAGTTTCTGCTGCAAGCTTCATATAAGAACCATGACTAAAAATTTCAAACATTTAAGTTACCAACATGATAATCCTTAGTGGTTCAATAGTGTTAACAGTTATAAATATTCTATATCAATAATTGTGGTGTAAAGAGAAAGTTGAACATTTTAAGCAGTCATTCCAGTCACTGGGAATCACATCAAATTATGTGCTATATCTATTTTCAATCACAACTAATAAATGTTAGACAGGTGCATTTGATGTTTGAATAGCCATGATGCCTCAGGTAATATTTAAAAGAGAGACGAAAATAGAATGTTTGGCATATATATTTTTCTTCTATTTACCCCATAGAAGATCTTGTTTTCTACTGAAGAAAAAGTTGCACTTACGAATGAGATACTGGTGAGTGAGAATCTGAACTCGTTGTATAAGTGCCTTGGAGTCCAGTCGGAGCACAATTTCTTGAGGGTAGGGGCAATGGCGAGACGACTGCCAGCCTCTCACAGTTGGTCCATGGCATTCTAATTCCCTAGCTCGGTGATTTTCATCTTCACCTATGTAAAAGAAAAGGGAATTAGTTAACCAGAAGCCTTCAAAATGTTTCCCTTGCTTCAGTCTTTACAGCATGGCCAACAATTTATCTCTGTACTGAACAGTTTCAGACATTATTCAGTGGAATTTTCCATCTTGAAGCTTCAGAGGAAAAAAAAATACAATGCCACATTCACTACTTAATTAATGTGACCATGGTTTCACCGCTGTACAGCATCATCAGGTGAAAAAATATAAGAGTTACAAGCACACTATGTACAAGCCAATCCATGAGGGAGGGTAATGGAGGTAAGGGGGGAGGATGTTGAAGGGAAGGGAATTTAATATTAGACATTGTTATGTTCAGATGCACGAGGAGGGTGATGCATTCTGGTGAGCCTTATACGGTCAATCCACAGGGGGTTAAGCCCAGATTCTAGTCAGGGGAGGGGAGATAGGAATTTTCAAAGTGAAGAAGATAGGGTTATGTGTAGGAATTTGGGAAGTGTAAGAGAGTAACAAGAAGGGTACAAGAGAATGTTTAACTTATTTCTGTTCATCCTCCCAACACAAAATGTCACTGCTAAGACTTGTAACACAGTTGGATGCATTCCTCTGTGGCATTTTGGTACCCCCACCTCCCCTCGTTGGACATTACCCCTCGGTGGACTAATTATCCTCTTACTTAGCCAAAGGACTTGCATGACAGGCATAGCTAATGACAGTTGGAGCCAACAATGCCAATAATGCCTACAATTCCAATAATGCCTACAATTCCAAAATGTAACGATTCCGGAATGCACCATCTGGTCTGCACCATTTTGTCCACACCTTTTCATCCACACCTTTTTGTCTGTGCCTTTACCTCTCCAGCGAGATCACCGTTTATATTGCCACCTGAATGCGGACCAGAAGTTTGCCCATCACACCGGCTATCAGTTGGTGTCTTCCCGTCGGAGTCAGAAAAGATTTCCTGATGCTCCAATGATAAACTTCCATCTCACCCACTTTACCCATACAATTTTCCCTCCCCTCAAAATCTACCTATCGACTAATTCCACGCTCACCCCCACTCCACCTTGACCTTGCCGAAAACACCCCCTTCTTATGCCAGGAAAAACCTACCCTCTCATGCCCTCTGTTTGAGTTGAGACGGCAAGGAGTTCACTTCCTGTGTGCGTGCGGCCGCTTCGAGTCAGTTTTCTGAGACTTCATTTTTTTCGAGGGTGTGCTAGTGGGTACTCGCTATTGTTCCAAAATCATTAGAGATTTCCCTGAAGGGAGGATTATGCTTAAGAGGACTTGTTGAGCTGCTTCTACTCTATTCATGCCTTCAAATTGCTGTCCTTTCAGGCTGTGTTTTGTAAGGGGGAATAAAAAGAAGTCAGCCAAGGCCAAGTCAGGACTGTAAGGTGCCTGAGGAAACATGGTCATGCTGTGCTTGGCCAAAAACTCCTTCAATGGCGGCAATGTGTGACTCAGCACGTTGTCATGGTGAAGGACCCAGGTAGGGGTCATCTCCTTGCCGATGCACCATTGCTAATTCTTTTGTCACTATTTCTTGCGCAATAGCCACTTAAAGTCCTTTCATTTATGCCACCATGTTGATATTCAAATAATGGCCAGTGTTCAAAATATCTCTACTCTGTTTCCATGGTCCATATATCCCTAATTTTGGCTTGTTGATTGTAATCTGAGGAGTGGCTTAACCTCACCATCTGGTTGTCCTCAAACAACTTAAACCAGTGGTAAACTTGCACCTTGGACTAGAATTCCTCCCTGAAGACTTTTGAAACAAGGCAAGTTTATTGATTTCTGATTTCCTGAGTACTTAATCGCACATTGTTGCTCAATGGTATGCTCCATCTGGAACTGCGACCAAGGAAGCAAATCACACTTAGTTTATAGCTCTATAAATACACTGTAATAGCTCACAGGCTATGACTTTCAATGGGAATTTCTTTGCAGATTAAGACAATACATAATGAGTACAAATATCTGTCATTATTATTACTCGGCTAGTAAGTGCCAGGTTACTTAGACCATATTTACATTTTCTCTCTCGCAAGGCCGCAGGTGGCCGCATGGTAAATACGGTACATATGGTACACCATAAGGTAAATATGGCCCTGGGTGTGGCTAAATTTTCACCATAAAAGAGATTGAATAAATACATTTTATGCCATCAATCAGTGTTCTAATGCTGTTTATTTGATAAATTAGTGAAGAATTAGTCAAACAAAGTGCATGGAATTTTATCATAATTTTCCGTCCTTATCACACAAAAAGACATTTCAAAATCAACCACAATAGTTTATTTCTATTCATCCCATCTCCAATAAATAATACCTTGAGTCAGTGAATACATGTATATGTATATCCAGTGAAATGCATTTCACTGAATCTAACTAAGGATTGCAATCCCGGATGAAATGACAATCCCGAAATCCCGGGATTTAGTATATATGAATCTTGGGATTCCAGGATTGACGTACACGTTTTTGCTAACAGGTGGCTGTAGTAAGTTTTCTTGGACATGAAATGCAACATGTTAGACGTCTGAGTTAAGTGACTAACATGTATATTTTATTGGAATAAGTAATTTGTCACCATTTGTACTGCATACTAAAAATGTAAATTAGCTTGCAGTGCGCGTACTTAAGACACAGAGATTGCCAGTAATAAAAAAGATGGACTAAATTCTAGAAAATTTTTTCTATCGTTCGATGAATGGACTTTGCCATGCAACAGAAGCTATATTAATGTTCACTCCTCTGAAAGAGAAAGAAAGAGAAAGTATTGAACTTATAACAAGAAATTGAGAAAAAATGAAATTTCTTCAGAAAAAGACATTTTCGCAGTCATCACTGTTGATGCAAGTGTAATGGCAAAGGTTGGTAGGTTAATAACAACAAATCATTATCTCTGTTTTGCTCATGGTATCCTTTTTGCAGTCATTAATGGTGTGTAAAAATCTGAGGGAAGAGTAAATGTGAAAAAGTACTAATTTGATGTAGAAGAAGATATCGAATTTGAAGAAAGTGAATTCAGAGATGAAGACTTTCTGTTGAGTGATGACACGGAGATGATCCATTTGAAGATGGAGGTGCGTGTAAACAATATCAGAACAAAAAATGAAGAATTTGATCCAAAAAAAATATGGAAAACCGTGCCTCTCTTTAGAAAATCATTCTTAAAAAATGAGAGAATCCTTAAAAAATATGTGATTGAAAAATTTGGTGAGGAAAGAGCTCTTGTTATTGAAGTAAAAACTCTATGGAACACTTAAGTTGACATGATGGTATGTTTTATAATGCTACAAACTTGCGTAATGAAGGCCTTAATTGATCTTAATTCCGACATATCATTCAATGAGTATGAATAGTAACTTGCTTCTTCCATTTTTGCAACACTGCAGCCAGTGAAAATTACAGAGGAGGCGCTTTGCCGAAGGATCCAAATGTTTAGAAGTGTGAGGCTGCGTTGGAATTCCTGATGCGAAAACTAAAATATACGAATACAGAGTTGGGAAATAATATGAAAACTGCCTTGCAGAATCAAATACTAAAGAGACTAACTGATTTTTCAGGGGTTTTGCAGTATCGTCACTGCGGCTCACTGGCAAATGGTCATGTTTTGGAGAATTTATATTCTGTGATAACACTAGTGATCCTAAAAAAAATGTTCAAAGAAAACTTGCTTAGATTTCGTAATTATAATACCACTAAAACATTTGAATAAGAGAGCATGGAATAAGAAAAAGCTTCTTTAGTATCAAAAAGTTGATAGATTGATGGCTTGCATAGAGAGAGGGGGTTAGCTGCTAAATATTCTAAGAGTGGTTCACTATGTTCGGATGAGCTAAAGAAGGAACTTGATTCGGTCATTACCCAATGCTTGATTCCTCCCAAATAATATCCTCCTACTGCAGTACAAAGGACCTAGGATCAATAGTTCAAAAGCTAGAGAATTTTCGTGGAAGTGGATGGACAGGAGAAAGTATGCAAATGATTTATGTGCACTTACTTATAGCTACTCCTTCCACTAGTGTTGAATCAGAAAGGGCTTTTTCATCAGCGGGTTTGCTTTGCAATAAACATAGGTCAAGAATGAGCGACAAGACATTACACAGTGTTTTTAAGTGCATATTTTAAAAAATTGTAAGTAACTTTTCAGTGAGGATAACCTAATTCTAGATTTTCTGTTCGATTTTTTAAAAGTCCACAATTTCTTTCAATTTAAGAGCAGTTGTTACTGTTATTGGTGCTTTATTTTTTATCTCCCAAGAAAAACTGTATTGTTTTACATTTTAGTGAAACAGATTCTTTAGTAACTTTGTGAGGTTCTTCCAATTTTAACCCTTTTACTGCCAGCCCCTTTAAAGTAGACTGTGCGAAAATTGCCAAGCCCATTAAGCCCAGCCAATGGGCAAGCTCATTAAGATATATTTGAAGCACTTAATTTTAATACTTATATGAATTTTTATTTTTCTCAATTTTGATCATATATTTCACTTTTTAAGAGGATGAAAAAATCATTCATGCTGTCTCTGATTTGAAGGAATTGTAACCATTACAACGACGTGATGATGTATTGTAGATGGGCCGATATATCGGCCCTTGGCAGTTTTCGCACAACCATAGAGGGCCGATATATCGACCCACTGGCAGTAAAAGGGTTAATATCAAGGGTAAAACAATAAAAAATACAAACAAAGTAAAACAAACCTATGACCTGGATTTCATAGCTTCAGCATCATCATCAGTGACGATACTCACCTGTTCCTAAACTTTGTGTGGTGTTGTTTTATAGAAATTTTAACTGTGTTATTAATAAAGTTGCTTAAAATTTGCATAATTTTAATATGTATTCTATATGTTCATGTGATACTTAAGTTAAATCCCAGGATCCCTGGATTGAGGAAATCACAATCCCATAATCCCAGGATTGAAAAATTCGGATCACCAAGATTGCAATCCTTAAATCTAACTTCATTCATATGTATAGATATTTTTATATCTACTAGCAACTATAGTTCATTATAATATTTTTGAATATCAGACTTCTTAAGGATTTAACCCTTAAGGAGTCAACATTTTAAATATGATTATAATTAAAATGCGGGGGAATTTCTGAGTTTAAATGGTAGTGGATTATTTCAGTCAGTAACCTGAAACCTTGCTCAGCAAAACCTGCTTACCTACTGATACCTCGGTCAGTGTTAAATTAACAAGTGTGGATTTTTACATAGTGACCTTTTTCAATATGGATATTCGTAATCCCCACACGGTTATGCATAAAACCATTTACTGTAAACTGAAACTAAGATATGGAGCATGGTGCAATATAGCAGAGGGGCTTGGATGAGAGGTCGAGAAAGTAACGAATTGAAGCACAGCTACAGAACAATTTACCGGAATGACCAGTTTCATTATGCACATAACATCATGAGTTATGATAGCATTACAGTGAAAATGAAACAGTATTTCAATTTTCTTCACTATGAAATTGAACAAGGTATTCCTGGAAATCATCAACTTTGTAGATGGGATGAAAACAGAACCAAGGCTCAGGGTATATGAGTAGAAAATTTGTGATGAGCAGAATGGGAAACAAATAAGGAATTACCTTATGAGGTAAGAGAAGATAGGAGGTTGGTAATGAGCAGGGCAGGTGGATGAAAAAGGCAGTAGGTAGGTTTTTAAAGATAAGGAAGTAAGGGAGAATATTTGATTGGAGTGGATGAGGGAAGATGTGGATTAGCACATAATATACCCGTACAGCACATGTTATGTAATTATTCATGTAGGTAGGGTCGAAATCTAGACTAAGGTGTATCCCCATATTTACCTAAACAATACTCGTGGTTGTTCGGGGTAAATTGAATTCAACAAGCTCAACTCATATTATCCCAACATTACACCAATTTCAAAATAAACTTTTAATGAAGATTTTCTGATCGAACACATGAGTTACGATTGTCCATGTTGATTACTTACTTCCTAGCCAACGCACAAATTTTAATATCTGAATACGAAAGGTGATGAACAAGTTATGCATTCGTATTGTATTTTTCTGTAGAAACATATAGTTTTCTATATAGGTATGTATTATAAGATTGGCTTCTGTAGATGTCTCATTAATAAGATTATCATAGTTCCTTGAATTTCACGTTGGCGGAAATATTTTTTCAGAAGTCTAAAAATTTACTAAGAGAGTGTCCGATACTGACGCTAGTCTGATGTTAGGATGCTGACGAAAATTGGCAGGCAGGTAGTCCTTGATTAATGATTTACGAATCACCCCCATATCAGGTTATAAATCCAATAACTTCAACAGAAAAGTTTGAAATATTTTGCTACAATCATAACGCTAAAAATTACGCATTCCCCCATTATGTATTACGTATCTCCCATTATGGGAAGTAGGGTCAGGGGTAAAGTAGGTATTTTATTAGCATTGAATGCTTAAAATTACTCATCTTCCGTCAAGGAGAGTTATGTCAGGGGTAAAGTGCACAGATCTCAACATGAACGTTCATAGTTCAAATCTACCCTTGACATTTCTTTTTCCATCGCAGTTTTGTTGTACTACCATCCCTGGTAATTAATATTTTTAACATGTTTATCTAGGATACATATTACCAATCTTACGTATTAATTGTGTAAATTACATAATTAATGCATAAAATTACTTTTCATATAATAGGTACCTGATTTGACCATAGACGAGTATTATCTGGTTTGGGACGGACATACAACCGTATATAGACCAGATTTATTCCCATTGTGCACGTGTAAGAATGGTTTTTAGATGATATAATTCCTGGATATTAAACGGCCTATAGACCAATTAGCAGCCGTTCGTGCTGTATGGGTACCTTAAGAGGGTAGGTGTGCATACAACTAAAATGGTGGGCTTGACAATAACCTGCTGAAGTCCTCAAATTTACTATCTCTTATCCATTTTGGCTGCAAGGAAGCCCATAAGGTAGAGCAATGAGCTACCAGTTAGGGGTGTCAAGTTCAATTTCAGTGGAGACCTGTGGGCGTGTACAGCTAAATCCAAGCAGTATGATTTTCTGGCCACCAGGTCTATCTAGGAAATCACAGGCCACCCTTGGAAAGGTGTGAGCCCTCCTCCCCTGAAGCATGAAATTACTGTGGAGAAGGGAATCGTAATTGCAGCTCCTATCTCACAAATGAAACCAATCATAAGTGTAAACAGCATGGAAAACCCTTTTGCATATTTTCTCACCATACCCTCTTCCTTCTCACAAATTGAAGCCAAGATTAATTATTATTATTACCAATTTATTTTAAATTTATAATTGTACAAATGCAAAATTCATTATCAAAAGGTAGAAATGTCATAGAACTGTATGGTACCACATATCTACATTAGAAATTCGTACCAATATTTTCACTCTAAATAAACATCTGGAAGAAATAAAAGACTTCAGCCAGGAGCCAATCACAAGCAACATGTTTGAACCTTGAGAGGGTAACATGGCTTGCTCCTCTGGGCAGTAGATTGAAAAATCTTAGCTTGAACACATTAAAAAATATTATGGTCTTGTATTATCCACAGTATGGAACAATTGTATCCTTATCCTAGGTAAGATAATGATGAACATTCCCACCAGTCACAAGAGAATCTCAAGTTTTCTTTCACATCACAAAACTTCCTGTAAATATAATGTCCATAAAGGATCATAATGCCCAACCACTTAAAGAGGCGGTTGCAACTCCCTAGAGTGTGATAATGAGATACAAAGACAAGTTCTATGGTCTTAAATGCTATGAACGAAAGAAAAGGGGATCGGATTGGTGTGGTGGCTAGAGTACTGGCCTCCCATCCCGAGGGTCTGGGTTCGATTCCCGGCAGTGGCGGATTTTTCAGTGGAAAAACCGGTCACCACTTGAGTGCCTAGTGGAGGGCATTTCAAGTTCAGTACTCCGTCCGTCAGATGGGACGTTAAGCCTTGGTCCCCTTGGCACCTTTTGTTAAGAGTAGGCTAATGCCGATGCCAGGTTTCTCTCTCTTCCTTCGTTTCCTGAAAACTCCTACCTTTACCCAATTTCCCACCTATACTAAATGGCGCAAATGACCTCAGCTGTCGGTCACCTCCCCTAAATAACCAACCAACCAATGAAAGGAAATCTCCAATGGGTGTAATTATTTGGAGCACCACATGTCAGTACCAGAACTAGTGGGGAAGAAAAATATTATTCCTGAAAAGCGAACTGTAGTGGGAAATATAATGGGAAACTCGAGTTATGAGAAACTTATGAGAAGCTCAAGGAATTGATCAATTCCTTGCCAGCGATCTACTACAGGACGCAAGCACTCAACCTGGCTAGGCATCCTTCACTGGGCTGTAGGGGTCCCGGTTAACCCTATAGTGGTGACGTGAATTTTTGCGATGTGAGTGGTGACGTCAGTCTCCTGGACCGTTAAGGACTCTGGGGTTTTTTAGAAGGTTAAATGAGTATTTACTTGAATCATCTTAAAGTTATGAAATTCAATTGATTCATATATCTAAAGGAGAAATGTAAAATAGAAAACTAGTAAAAGGCATGAACTGAAACATTACATATTTCATGTGCATCACCAATAAGATTATACCTTTGGTCTGTGAGACCTGGCGTCACCACTCTAGGGCTAAGGATGCAGGGATTATGAACACCAAATACTCTCTCTGTTATGGCTTACATGAAACTTAATTCCTCATCAGGGTAGCTTTTCAGGAATAATATTTTCCTTTCCAGTAAGTTCCAATGGTGGTGCTCTAAATCATCATGGCCATTGGATATTTACTTTCGTTCATCCCTAGAGTGTGAATGAGAAGCCATCCTGACATTTTGCAACACAAAATGATCTTAAAAAGCCAGAAGCATGACTCCATAATCCACTATATCACAGGTAAGATGGAAATAGAAAAAGCAAAATAGATTTGGCAAAACAGAAGGAACCAAAATCCTAAGTTTCTATGAAGGCTAAAAAGATTTCACATCAAGATCAAGAACATATCCAAATATTGAAGCTCAAGAAACTAGCCAGGTTCAATATGCATGAACAGCAGTACACTGTTGGGCATGATGCCATCCTCCACATGTTGAATATGCCACATTCAAACTTACTCCTAGCATGCTTACGAATTTGGATATGGTTCAGATGAAGCGTCCTTGACTGCGCTACTTCTAACCATGGTAGGTACCCTTCCTGTAAAGGTCATCAGATTCTCCTATTTCTACCCTTCTGTTAACCCCCTCGCCGTAACCCCCGGAGAGATGCAATCCGTCCGTCGGATGGGACCCTGAGCCGTGGTCCCCTTGGAGTCTTTCGTTAAGAGAGGCTAACGCCGACAACGGGTTTCATTCCTCCCTTCCCATCCTTGTACCTTTCCTCTTGGTCTGAAGCACCTATTAGAGAGGATACGGACTTGCAAACATAGATGAGGTAGAATCGGCAAATCGAATCATGTTCCCAACCTGACAAAGAACCTTTGAAGGCGCTCAATGGGACAAGGCCGGGGAGAGTCTACTATTCTCTTCACACGGTAAAAGGATGGGGCGGGGGTCTGGCGGGAACCGGCCTTCGGCTCTAGGGCCCTAGGGATTTGCAAAGGAAGAATAGGAGTTTCCCGACAGTTTCCGCAAATGCAGATACATCTCATGTAGACATAAAATCTTGACAATTTCTTTACAAATTTCATTGAATATAGGAACCTCGGTAATTAACGTTACAATGTGTTCTTTCCTCCACAAGACAGTATTAATCCCTATGCGAAATTACGCTGAATTTCCACCCGCTCGCGTCATACTTCAAAGGCCTATACGCTACAGCATAACTCAAAAGACAGTAGGTATTACTCATTTTATGGCTTAGAAATGCTCGAAATATGTTTCCCTCCAACGCAGTGTCTCGCAGGAAGCGAGTTCTGAGTAGCCTCCGACGACAATTGTTGAATTTTCTGAGGAGAGACCTCAGACATGAAGACACAGTAGAGGACTCTCCCCGATCTCATTGAGAGCGCGTTAATAATTATTTTCTGCTACCTGCAATATTTTGTTTCTTCTTCTAGAAATAAAATGTTGATTTTTCTTCCTTTTATAACATGATTAATGTGGATCGACAGCCAAAAACAAAATTGATTGTTGTAGGCAATTGACCGGCCAGCAATCCACCCCATCAGTTACTGCCTATAGGCATATGGGTTTTGGCTCTACTCTTACGTAAACATATTATTGCCTCGGATAGCGCTCGGCGAGCTATGTGGAAAATTATTTTTATACGGTAAAATCAATTAAGTTTGTTCCACGAAACTTACCTGATGCATAGACCACAGTAAATCCGAGTTTATGTGGCATCCTTTACTTATTGGGTTTCCCTCTCGCTTTTACATCAGTTTTCATTCCCGAGTCTTAAAAAAATCATCACAGCGAAAATCTTTCATTATCCGAGGCTCCAATCTTCTGTGGAAGAAAGGAAAATTATTTTTTTTCTTTCTGCTACTAATATAAAAAATCGAAAAATTCGTATTATCATCGTCGCATTAATTTTCTATTTTAAGACCACCCATTGATTTAAGTGTAAAGAAACGTTTATTGAGAAAATACCCTCAATTTTAATTTTTTAATAATATACTTTCCGGCAAAAAAATACATGTATTTCACGAGAATCTCAGCAGAGCAACAGAGGTATAACATAAATTATATTATGTACGTTGAAAATTATGATTCCACATATATTAACAGCAAGAGAGAATCCTTTGGAAGCATGTTTCATGAATTTAGAGGATGATTTTTCACAAAAAAGTGCTATCTTTTACACATCTTTCCCGATGAAGATAAATATTTTTTGTCGCTATAAATATAAATGTACATGCATATACTTTATGATTTGTCATCTCTTACCTCGTTTAGGAAAGTTGTTTTGCTTCATCTTGATCCTAAAATGCATTATCCTTTTAAAAGATGCAGCATTTATGTTCCTATATCATTGGCAAATAAACAATCAAAACCGTTTTTCTATAATAGGATCTAAAATTTGATTCCTCACGATTATAAATTTATCAAATTCCACAAAACTCCAATACGTCGATGTTGAAACCAAATGGCTTATTCCTATTTTTAACGAGGAGACTTAAAAATTACGCTAAACGACTGGGTTTTCTGCTCGTTATCACCGAATGCCGAGGCAAGGCATGTTAGCTGGAAATATTCTTAAAACGGAGGAATATTTTGATTAAAATATTTATTCGGCTTCGGCCGATTAAATCTCATTCAAGGGAAAGTTTATTGAGCAGATACGCCGAATCAAATGCTTAGAAATCCTCAGATATCTCAATGATACTTGTATCCTCCTATTGATGCTGCCTACTTCAGACATCTGCGCCGTGTGGCAGATCCTTACATCTTGCTCAGCTATAAGAAAATCAATAAATCTCGATGAAACTATTTTGGCTTTTCAGATAATAAAACATATCCATTTATAATATTAATTGCTTTAACGCTTATCGCTTAATCATTCTGATATTTACTTATATTAGTATATATTTTAAAGAATGAAATAGTTATTAAATGGATTGGATTGTTATGAAGCGTGAAATTTTATGAAATCACTTTCCTTCTGCTAAAGAATTTTCAATACATTTTGTCACAATGATAGCATAAATAGTAACATATCCCAATTATTAGCAAAAGTTCGTCGACGTCGTGTTTTGCCCCGAACACCGAATTTCAAAAAAGGCTGTAAAATGGCCACCAATAGGCTACCGTGAGCGTCACGAATGTTGCACCTAGGTTGGTCACTGTCACTGTTGGCAATTGTGGAGTGCTGTTGTAGTGGCTTATGTCACATGTATCTGCTTGAAACCATCATTTATGTATAACATTGATCAAATACTATAATTTCTGCAAGGAATGCGATAGACAGGTTGAAATTGTAATTACGGCCGGCAGTTTCGCCAGTGCTATCGCGTTCAGGTTTGTATTTATTGTCAGGTATTTATCGACAAATCTCTTTTATTAGGGAGCTCACCTGTAGCCCTCTTAACAAGGAAAAGATATGCCAGATATAACATGGGAAAAACTCCCAAAGTAGTGGTATGCGGTATGAAAGGTGTTGGAAAAACTTCTATACTGGAACAGCTGATTTACGGAAAATTTTCCAAGGATGTGGTGAGTGGATCAAGTCATGCAAGCCTTTGTTTAATAACCTAGGGAACTCATTTTATTATATTATTGCAGGAATTATACCCTACAATTGAAGACATTTATGTAGCTCACGTTGAAACTGATCGGGGAACGAAAGAGAAATTGCGTTTCTATGACACTGCCGGCCTCGCCTCCGCTCAATCCGAGTTTCCAAGGCAGTACCTGACGTTTGCTGATGGTTTTGTTCTTGTCTACGATCCGAACAAATCAGAATCATTGGATGTGGTTCTTAGCTTAAAAAAGGACATAGACAAACACAGAGAAAAGAAGGAAGTAAGTGTCAAAACAACGCTAATATTTTCCTTTTGATGTTCCTAACTTGTATCTTATATCTTCGGGTTAACTAAAAGATAAAACGAACTAAGTTCTAGTTTATTTAATGAGTGGTTATGCTATCGCGCAGTGTTCGAGAATTAATGCCACTTTCTTTGATTGTAGGTGGCAGTTGTCATATTGGCCCATAAAATCGCTGAGAAACAAGAAAAAGTGGACATTTCTAAATTATCGAACTGCCTTGCACGTGAAAAAGTGAAATTATTTGAAGTTGATGCGCTGGATCGTATGAGTTTATTTGAACCATTTGTGTATTTAGCTTCCAAAATTAACCCTCCTACCAATAAAAGCACATTTCCGCAGCTTAGCATGGTCAGGAAAGCCAAAGACTCATGATGAGAATTTTATATTGATTTATATTGTTCATGTTTGCATAAATTATTTAATAAATAAATTACAAACTATAATACCTACTATTTTTCAGAACAAAGTGCAAGGAAATTGCCTATTAGTAAATCATTTACCTATGCAAACGTTATTGGACACAGAACGTATGTTGAAGAACACTAGTGGATTAAAACCACTATTTCACCTGTATGCTCGTGAGAAAGTGTGACTGTTTTGCTTGCCTAGAATGTCTCACTTCCACTACATGAAGCCTATAAGTGTGAATAATTTGTGTACACTTTGCACATTCCTCTTACATTTTTTTGCCAAATCCCACTTATGTCGCACACTATCAAACTTCAGGGTTCCAAATGTCACTTTTGTCGCACTCTTGTACAATTCCTGCACAAGTTTTTTTTCACTCTATTGCACACTTTATTTTTACCAGGGTAACGTAAAAATTCATCTCGTTTCTCACTGGGTCAGGTCCTCCAAACACTAACATTTCAATGCCCAACTTAAGTTCATCAAAATCAATTGTGCATCATACTTAGAGCAGTTGAGTGTCGCTTCCTCAATTTGAAGCCTGATCCTATCCTAGGATGAAGCCTGATTGTGCAAACTCTGTGCTCAGGTGTTGTGGATTTATTGATGTAGATTGAACATTCCCACCTGATGAAGTTTATTTCCAGGATTAAATTAAACTGCATAAGTTGTACTGTTCACTTATATTAAATGTACAATTAAATTTACAAAATGTGTTTCAATGTCAAGGTTTTATCATCAGGAATAGCAGAATGGACCTGATTCTACATAAAATATAAGTGGACAGTCGAAATTATGCAGTTTCATTTGCAGTGGTGGGGGTGTTTGTCCCCCTCAAAGCCTTGGAGAACTGAACTAGATGGACTGTCTTTTGATTGAAGGGGTGGGGGTAAGGAGGACAACACTGGTGACTGACCCCCCTAGCTTGACATCTGGGTCTGCCTCTGGTTTGATTTCCACCTAGGTAAGATTTTCACTACCCAAGGCATGGCTGTGTGCATTTGTTATTGGTTAAAGTATAAAAGACCATTGTGCTGTTCATAGGTCTATGACAAATAAATACCTCTGCAGACATACAAATAAGAATTCTAGGAGACACCAAGCATATTACATAAGAGCAGCATTAAACTGTTATGCTGAGACAAAACACAAGAAAACTAGAATTTATAATATCAAACACTTTTTTTCATCACAATTGTTTCATGAAGGTCTCTCAACTTTGATGGATAATGTCAAAATAACTGAGTGCCGGCAGCCATTTTGAGAAAATTGCACTAAAACGATATAAATTTTAATCGAAGGAATGAAAAAGCCATTATTTTTATTTCTGAGGATGAAAGGGCATACCTTTAGGATAATTATGATCCAAAATTCGTTAAGATTAATGAAGACCTTTTTGTGATAATGGCATTAATTGTTAAACATGTTTTATGCAAAAAAATGTTGCAAGGACAATGTTTAAGAATTTATGGCTAAAAATAAAAGTCGAGGGCTCATTTTAATTTTTTTCCGTAGTCCTCATAACCTTGTCATAGCTGGAAAATTTCATTTGAAATAATTCAAAAATGGGTGAGACAGCATTTTTGAGTAAAACAGTGCACCTTGAGAAGTGTGCTTCATTAATGGAATAAATTCAGAAGTCTCCTAAAGTTTGAGAGGCTGTAACTGAAAAATTACTTGGACTAGGTAAAAAAAGCTTTTTTCTTGCATTGGTGAAGGGATTATATGTACTAAGTTTCGTCAAAATCTGAGTTGGTGGGTGGCATGGTGCGGTTGAACTGACATGGAATGACCTGCCTGCATGTGAGCAGTTCATGTAGACATGGAAAAACCTTAAAATTCTGCATTGCAAATCCAAATCATCACCATGGTAACTTAAATTTAATTTAGCATTCACCTTTATTGTACTAGGAGAGAACAGGGTTTTAAACCAGTATTTTACTATCTACCTATCTCTCTATTTTAATTTTTAGGCAATAATATACCATATATCCCTGAGGACACAAAGTTTGCAGTATATGTACTAATGTAAACCGAATTTTAATGACATTTAATGGTATTTAACAGACGTAGACGTTAAAAAAGGGTTTTCATTAGGTATACTGCAAACATTGTGCTTTCAGGGATCTATGTACTGTAGTTTTTACATATATGATTAAAAGTTTCAGGAAAGATGTATGCTTGAAGTATCATCAGGGCATTAGGTCTATATTTCAACCTAAGGCCGGAGAGGTCAAATTTGACCCCTCCGGCCTTCTAGTGTTAATACAGCATTTAATTTAAATGCCTTTATATTTAAAATTATCATAGTTAAATCATAGAAAAACCTATTCCAATTATGATGCCATCTAAATAGTGCACAATTTTTCTAGTCCCAAACATGTCCACTATTGGGAGGTTTGACTGAGTTTGTAAAAAAAAACCAGGTGGTTGAGATCCAATCAGGACCAAGCAATGAATAAGCAAGAATACCTACATAAAGTAGTTGACACAAGGTTGTGTGCTGTTTCCCATAGTTTTCAATGTCTACATTGAGAAAACCATCACAGAAGACAGTGAAAAGTCCTTGGGAGTGAATATCCAATGGGATAAAATTAGCTCACAGCAGTTTGCTGAGGATATAGCAGTCTAGGTGGAGTCAGAAAGAGATCTTAAGAAGACTCTAGCATGCATAGAAGTACAATGGCCAGATATCACCAGAAGATCAATAAAGAGAAAACTAAGGTATTGGTATGAAGTAGGAGAGAAGAGGCAAAGACCAATGTTAAACTAGAAAACAAAAGCTTCAGGAGGTAAAAGAGTATTGTTATCTTGGAAGTCGAATAATAAGCAATGGACAAAGGAAGTCATTAGAATTACCCAGGTGAAGAGGGCATGCTGTTAAAAGAAGAATCTACTTTCCACCAGAAATACGAGCACGGAGATAAGGTTAAACTTCATTAGAACATTGAGTTTGCTTATTAATGGAAGTGAAGCATAGATGACAACAGCAGCAGAGAAGTCAAGGCTCGAAGGATTTGAAATTTGGTGCTACAGATGAATGATGAAAATAAAATGGATCAAACAAGTGACAAACGAAGAGGTCTTGAGAAGAGTGGGAGAGAAGAGAAATCTGCTGAAAGCTTAAAAAAAAGACAGGACAACCTTAACAGCTATATCTTGAGAAATTATGGCCTGATGAAGACAATCGTTGAGGGACATATTTATGACTTCTGATGCCCCCGGCGGAATCTAGAATGAGGCCCAGAATGTTAAAGTCTTGCAACCTGGCAGCTTGACATAGACTTTTCCTTGCTTGCAAAGACAATACTTGAGTACAACAAATATCTATCGCTATTAATACTCTGCTAGTAGGCACCAGATTACTTACAACTATATTTACATTAAAAACATTGAGTGACTCTCACCAGGCCCCCGGTGCCTCCGGATATGCCATATGCTAAATACGGCCCTGGGGACAAGTGAATGGTATGAATGGAAAAGGAAGACCGTGAATGAGATACATGGAGCAATTTGTTAAGGATGCAAAAGGGAAGATTTTTGTGAAAATGAAAAGGTTTGCCAATAAAAGAATCAAGTGGAGAACTGCGTCAAACGAATCTTAGAATTGTATACTGATGATGATTGTATTTGTAGTTAGTTTATATGGTCATTTATTATTTGTTTAGGATCACTGACACATTTCATTACAAACTTTCTGAACTTTATAATTATTACATGCTATATACAGTGAACCCTACCTCAACAGCCACCTCTATTAACCTTTAAATGCCAGATTTAAATGTACTTTGAAGTCCCTCCCTGCCGGATTTAAATTGGCCCTGCCTTTGCCTGCCATGGATTTAAATAGCCAAAAATGGCACTTTCAGTAGTGAGAAGCACCTATCAGCGAGCCAATATTGGCACTTTCGGCATTTAAAGGTTAATCGGTCACCTCAGTAAGTGGTGATTTCTTCTGGAACTGAACCTATTTCCCCTATGATGCATGTAAATTTCCCCTCCTTTCAGTGGTCACCTCCTTAAGGGGCCAAATTCTACACTATGTTAGGGCAGTGGTCAATACTTGTGTGACCAGCTTCCCTGTTGGGGATTAAAATTTTTTTTTCACAAGCAAAGCAATACTCTACTGAGAATGTTACTAAAAGCAGCTGAGATGATGTCTTTGTAATTATTGGAATTTATTAAGAAAATTTTACTATTGTATGCAAAATGTGGATGGTCATGAATAACACCTTCTGCTTAGGGTTGAATAGTAGTGCCCACCAACCTGGCAACTGGCCTGGAGAATAAAGCATAAAGCAAGACCTTATTGATAGCTGAATGTGAGTGTTAGGAAATGTGTTAGATAAGTTAGATCTGCAGTTTGGGGAAAATACTCATGAACTCTTGGAAATATGAACTGGCTCCATTGAATTTTGTGCAACAGAAAATAGTGTAAATTTAAAATTATCCATAAAAATAATTTTTGTTAGTAAACATTGTTATTTTATATTTTATGAGAATTGTTATATTGTTATTTTATTTTATATTGAGAATGTCACATTTTAAACATTCCATATATACCTTCTTAAATGCCAAAGATATTTATTTATGATATGTTATTATATGATATAATTTATAGCTATCAATTTAGTGTATTTGTTCTTCTTGAAAAAACTTCACCTCCATTCAATGGCTGCCTCCGTAAGTGGCTACTATTTGTTGGAGCCAGTGGTGGCTGCTGAAGACAGGTTCCACTGTAATATTATTATATCATATTCATTTGCCTAGTTACTGGGTGTCATTAATAAAATAAAAAATTCTACATTATGCATGTTATTTAACATGAATAATGCTTTATTTATAGTCTGATATTCAAATTAAATTAAATACCAATTAATTTAAATAATTGAAATTCAAATTTATATCACTTATAGGATGTTACCCTTAAGAAATACCATGGTCTACCTTCAATGCGTAGATGTTTTAATTATTTTGTTAGAATGTTAGCAGTAGCTAATCTACAGGGAATCCATATATAGAATTGAGCAAGACTTAACAACAATGTGCTGAAGAAAAAATTATCATTATTCATCTTTGAATTAGAAAGCAACCAGCTAGATGAAACAAGGCAATTTTCCACTAAAATAAAGTTTTCAAAACAACCAAGGTTTTGCTCTAGAAATCACCTACAGATTGGATTGCTTTGGCATTTGAACATTATAATTAATACCCTTTGGTACAAGCACAGAACCTGAATTGCTTGAAGTTGTTAAGTTAGCTAAAGTTACTTCCCAAGAAAACTGCAGACTTTGAAAACAGAGAATACATATATGCTTTGAATAAGAAATAGGTAGAAACATTCACTAATACTTTGGTAGGAGGGATTTGAAATGGTAAATTTACTTACTTCGCCATAATGAGTCATTATCAATCAGTAATTATCCTTTGTTTTCACATAAGACAAATGAATACATGTACAACTTTTACCAAAACAGAGCGTAGCTCTTTCCTCAGCTATTGAATACATAAAGATCATAACCTTTCTTACTCTTTAGGGGAATATCCTAGGATCTATTACAGCAATTTCCGCTCAACAGAGAGTAAAATGGATCATAGAGAAAATGGAATGTTTCATGGTCAGCACTATTAAGGCAGTGCATTAGCAGTGTTGTCAGCTCTGCTGACTACTTTACTTCCTCCGAAATGGATGACAATAAAATGCTTATTGTGAAGGTAGAAGGAAGGTGGGGCTGGATGTGTGGGGCACAACCTCAACCTTCAAGTGCCATTTTTTTACGTGAACCTTTCTACTGGGATTTAAAATCAGCCCTAGAAGAGGAAACTATATTTTCTATCAACAAAGGGATTTTTCTCAACATGTCTTTTAACTGTGCAATAATGCTTGCTCTTGTTCAATATTAAAAACCAATACATCATCTTCTCAAGGCATGAGTTGGACATGTTTCCCACACTCATCAACAAGTATTTTTATATGAGTACGTACCTATAATTTTAAAATTATTATGTATATTCTATATATAATAAACCCTACCTCAACGGCCACCTCTATTAAGCAGTCACCTTGCTAAGTGGTGATTTTTTTCTGGAACTGAGCCTATTTCTCATATGATATATTCACATTTCCCCTCCTTTTAGTGGTCACCTCCTTCAGTATCCAACTTCTACCCTATGTAGGAGAAAATAAGGGGCATAATCCGTAATGTAAAGAAAAAACATAATATAGAGATGGAGGGAGTTTATCAATTAAACTGCCGGAATTGTGACCAGGTGTATGTAGGAGAGATGGACAGAACAATTTAGACGAGAATTTACAGTTCTGCCATCAGACTGGGGCACTTCTAGAAGTCAGCAGTTACAGAACACGCAGCCCAAGGCCATGACGTGGATGTGACCAATGCCATAATCCTCGCAAAAGATAAGATTATTAAGACAAGATTATTTAGGGAGGCCTTGGAAATCAAGAAGCATAAGAACAATTTAAATAAATTATTGATGCAAAAAATTTGAATCCTCCTCTAACACATTGGAACTGAGTGCAGTTGGGAAATACCTACATGTGATAGACACAAAATGGTGCAAAATGATCCAGCATATCAGTTTTTTCACATTATTTTACTGCACTGTATTTGCTTAAGTAACAGAGTATGCACATTGCTAAAATTTCTGAACAATATGTAATGTGAGGTACAGTTCTGGAAATTGTCCCATTGTTTATTTGCAGGTTCATATAGTGTTTCAATTCATATCAAATAGTGACACTCTCCATTAAAGCAGTAAAAACTTGATTTCATGAAATCAACGGGACCGAAATTATCAGAATTTTGTTTAATAAAATTTTGTAGGAATAATTTTCTTATAGAAACTTTTTATTTTTTCCCTTGATTAGCAATCTATAAAAACTACTAAAGTATCCTCGAAAAGCTCCCTATGTTAAAATCAAGCCATTATTCAAATTCCAAATACTAACTTTTGCTATATAAGGACGTTAATAGTCTTGAGTTCCATTACACTCATTAAGGTCCTCTAGTAACACATGTTAAACACAATAAGGAAAAGGTAGTTGACACATACTCATGGGAACAAAAAATTGGTGTTTCCATTAAAATCATGAAATATATTCTTTGTGGAATGAGTTACTGACAAGAATATGCTAAATTAATTTACCTTTAGACAAACTCTTTTTTTTAACTAAATTCATTCATTTTTTTTAACTTCATGTACCACTGGAATGTGTTTTATTCTAACATACTTTCAAAGTAGAGAAGAAGTTATTCAAATCATCATATATGACACTACTTTCCTTGCTTCAGGTGGCTATCGAATCCATTACTTTGGAGTAACATGAAAAGGGTAATGCACAAGTACTGTTTACCTAGATAAGGTAAATAAATAAAAAAACAAGAGCCTATTATATGTTAGACGATTACTCTTTCATATTTTTTAAAACTTCGTTGCTATGAGAAATATGTTTCTTTTGTTCTTCAGACAGTAATTCTGTTTGCTGACAGGTTTTGAAAGTTTTCATCAAAACCCAATGAGAAAGGTGAATGTAACAAGTTCGACTGGCCTCATGCTCTGAGGATTGTACAAAGGCTCACCTTATTTGTCGTCCCTCGTCGTGGCACATTTCTAAGATCTATCCCGAGTAAAAACAAATTCGTTTGAACATTTATAATTTTATCCTGCAGCACATGCATATGATTGTCACACTTGAGTATATTATGTTGCCTACCTTTCCCCTTACATACTGGCCTGAAAGAAAAACAGTTACTTCCTAAATCGGTATTTTCCTCAAGTCAACTAGGGAAAATTAGGTTTCCGTGGCCGGAATGCATGGAACATCCAAGTTTTTTGAGAGTAAAATAATACAAATAAAAATCTGAACTCTACATTTCCACAGTAAACTCTGGTCTACAAGAGGTTCACTTAATATGATTACGGAAATTCAAGTCCTAATTACGTTGATTCGATGATTAAAATAAGTTGAAGTAGATTACGTTGAACAAATCGCTGTTTAGATGCCTTAAGTATTGTGCATCGTGTAATTCTCCCTTTTAGAATAGCCCGTGCCCATTATGTATTTCCAACACGATAGCTAATAACTACTAGTAGGATGATTCGGGATATTTTCCCCCAGATTCATGCTCTTCTTCTTTATTTATTATCGAAATAAGTGAAACACGGAAGAACTCTCTTCGAATAATTACATATGGATGTACAAAGCACTAACAATTAGCCAATTTACGTGGACATTTTACAATACGAATGTCACAAATTCTTAAAAAATGCATCATCGTGTATTTTCGGATAAACTTCAGGTGAGAAGAGTACAAATTCTGTTTACAAATAATGGAATGATCCATTCATCGTACACTCTTTTCAGTGAGGTTTTCGCAAAAAAATGATGGTTTCGCGTACTTGTGTTCATTTTTGATACAGATCGACAAATAATATTTATTTTTTCATTACCACCGAAAACAGCGCCTATGACCTTTACATCGATGTATTTAACAATTAATAACAGACGAGCACACACATTCGTGTCCTGAGTGGTGAAAAATCCACTCAGACGGATTTATCCACGCCGCCATCGGAGCCAATGAATGTACATGCAGCGTCACATCTACTTAGTACTGAGAATGAAGGTATTTATGATGCACATTGGGCGCAGCTACTAATACCTTGAATACCGATTTTTGACACTCTCTGAGAACAATGAAAGATATTTCTGTAGCTGCGCCAGGTTTGCTCTAGAATGTTAATGCCACGTGGTTTATTCTATGCATCTCAATCTTAAACGAACTTATTACTGAAACAATATTGTAGCCTACCTCGAAGAAGAGAAAAAGAGGACGTTTGCGAATACCTTGCGATGCTTTCCTTTATTTTGCATGTTGAAAAATTAATGCATCGAATTATGAATAGAAAAATGAAGAAGAGCCTAGCGAGTGCTTGTTGGGGGTTCAGTTTCAATTAAATAAGGGAGTGGCCATCAATATACCGGTAATACTTAGATTATTAGTTGACAGGTATATAGAGTACGAGGATGTTTTTGCAATTTTGTTTACATTGATAAGGCATTTGACCAACTGAATTGAGTAACGTTACCGGAGGCCCTCATGAAAGTGGACTGGCGGAATCATCTATATTCATAAATCCAATGATAGGCTTGATTCCACTCGATTGCTCCGTCAGCTAACTGGCGACTTATTCGAAACCTATCTATGACCTATATCCCCAAATAAGTAATGATGGAGTATCTGGGCTGTCGTTGCAGGCCAGGAAGTTAGATAGGGTTACCAGTTATCGTCAGTGCTCTATGAAATAACCTACATGCAGAGATAGGATAAGATATGCATAGGAAATGGTTATAAAGGCATGAATGGATGCCAGCAAAAGCTGGCATTTGGTATGCAATCCCTGCATCAAATCACTAACTCAGTGCAGGATAATCATAATTAACACTGATCATTAGAGATCTCATAACATCCTGCAAAAAATACAAGGGGAAGAGGAACAAAAAGGAGAGCAAGGGCTAAGAGTTGGGACAATTATGATACTCAGATAGCATTTTGATTAAAGGTAGACTTGATACCGAAGATATGAGGTTTCCTTCACCCTCATTATATTTGTGCTCGATTTATACATATATCGACTTAATTCATAGCAAGCACATTTTTTATACTCCTGACATTTTTTCACCTCTCGTACGTGCCATTTTCTCCATGTGCAGTTTCCCCATATAATCACATTGCACGTTCCATTTTATTTATTGTATCTAATTGGTTTCTCCCTTAACTAATAATTCATTTTTATTTTATTTCATCAATAATTTGACGTGTTCAACGTCTTTTTCTCTTTTAATTCTCTAACATTTTCTTCTAATTTTATTTAATTCTATTAAATTTTATTTAATTCTTATTTAATTTAATTCTAAGTCACCTTCTAATTAGGTCTCGTAATAGGGGCGTTTACTCTGAACCAAAATCACAATATTGTACACGAAATCGTTAGATGGAAACGAAATATTAATTTTAGTGAAATAATGTATCTTCTAACCAGAGCCATTCACTCAAAAATTAAAATAAGCAATAGGTGACACCCACCAAACAAGCTGCTTTGAGACTTTTTACGTCATTAACCTTCCGTCCTTGACTGTTTTTAGGGAAAGGGAAGGTCCGCACAGATACTGTCCCAACCACTTCCATCGGCAGGTCAGCTGTGTGTCCCCCTTGTCATAAGGCGAAGTAGCTGAAGTACCTTCTCGGTCTCAGTTGTGATTGGCCGAAGTGGATGACGTACTAAGTCCCATGGACGCTCACTTTTCCGAAAGGGTTAAAAACATTAGGTTTTCGCCACTTATAACTCGAGAACTAATTGACGGATCGAAGAACGGAAAAATACGGGTATTTTTATTTTACAAACTCTATCAAATTCGGCAATAAAAATATGGTAAACGACCCCATTACGACAAAAAATGCCTTCTGTACTTCTAATACGCCTATTTCATGGTTTATGAATGTCCTATTCTATTATCCTCTTATTATACACTTTCTCCATTGGAGTCTTCTACAAGGAGTGTGGTGTGGATGAGAAAAAAGAGCATAACAAGGCTGAGTTATTCTATGCTATCTGCTGTCCATTTGAGTGTGTGGCATTTTCCATCAATGATTTGCCTCACATGGAGTAATTGGCTCACTTATGTCGGATGGGTCTTACATTCCCGGGTCAGTTTACTTGTTATAGGGACGCATCACCTCCGCTCGACCGATCGAATTTCGCCATGATTTCTACACAAAATAATCGATAAAAACTGTTAGTCAGTTGAAAATTTCAGGGTTCAACAAACAGATCTTAGCCATTGATAAACCTGTCTCTCCAAATTGAAAATTTTATCTCAGTACATAAATAAACCACCGTGAAATTGTTAAAGCATTCAGGATATTTTTACAAAAAAAGAGAACTGTATTGATAAATCGTTAACAGAAAAGGATGCATCAATCCATCTTCTACCAGAACGTTAAGTAACAGCTGTCATGGTTGAGACTAGGTTAACTATGTAATTGGTCCTTTTCGATAAGAAAACTTCGTGATTTTTGACGATGAAATGCCCAGATGATGACGCAAATAGTTCAGTCTTTTCTCACAGACTTTTGTCAGCGCTGCCTGAACCCTGGCGATGGAGAACGGGCGACGTCATACAAGCGACTGCTGCTGTGAGCGAACGATAGAGGAAACGTGGGAAGGAATCCCAGACCCAACATCCCAGTCAAGTTGGTGGAGAGGGGTGAGATAAATTGTGGGCCGTTGTAAATGTGCTTTGGCCGTAGATTGTCCTAGGACGCCGTGAGTCTCATCAATGTTTCATCTCGACGAAGTGCTTGCTGCGGGTTTTATTGCGCTTTAGTTGATTTAACCATTTATCAGGTAGCATGATATAGGTGTGCAAATATGCCAGGTTCCAGTTGCTACCGGAAATGTTAGCCAAATTTAAAACAGAAACTGAACATGATTAGGGAACAAAACCGGACTAGTAGTGCCTTTCGATGAACTGGACACTTAGTTTTGTTTAAAAAATTCAAGGAACTGAGAAACTGCGGAAAATTACGTGTAGTAGAAAGTAGTTTTCTCGTCAAAGTTTACGGTATTAAAATATCCTACATTTGTGTGGGAGGAAATTCGAAACCTTGGTCTGACAGAAAGACAAAGACAAAATCTCCATAGATCACTTAAAATCACACTTCACGCCATTTTCAAAGTGTTTCACGTCCCCCTACCCCAGCGCACAATGTTGTTCATCAAGTAATCTGTTATGTAATATATTCAGTAGTAACAAGTATTATTCATGCAGCTCCATAGATTTTAATTATATACTTGTCGTTTCCTAAATCTGTCACCACTGGGGTTGATATTTCTGTAACTATAATTAATATTTCAAAATATACTATCTTGCCATGTATGCTGAAAATATTTTATTACTCATTAGGTCACTGCTAATTTCCCACTACGACCTGGAAAAGTCTGATTCGTTCCATAAAGAAGATAAAAAAAACAAAATCTACCTTTTGACTTTGGTTCATTTCTATCCTTTATGCCTCTTCTACGGTCATAGAGAGAATACAAATCCATCAAGTTACGGAGTTTTTAACGTGAAATGGAAAATATGACCCTCTACTATCAGGCTTTCGGCATAGATTGAGCATAAAAACTGCCAAGCTAAAAGTCAACTGATAACATTCCACTGCCCATGACAAACAAATGATCACAATTACAATCGTTTTCGACTTCCATGAAGCTTGTGATTGCGTTGAATATAAATTTCTCATCCATAAAACAAAATATAAATTAAACACAATGAACTAGATCTAAAATATATTTTTAAGTTCTTAACTGGTTTTACTTCTTTTTGGGTGGTAGAACTCAAGCTGTCATAGGTCCTGATAATAACATGTCCCGATCGGCCTCAGTATCATTTTGAGTTCCCTAGTGTTCCATTTTGGGGACTCTGCTATTTTTATAGTTTTGGTGACATTCCAGGTGTGATGAAATATAGCAAGTTTTTGAACACGCTGACTAAATGTTTTCAGGCGTGATAGGGTACGAATTCGTAGGTAACATTTTTCCCAAACCTAGTGTACCCCTTCTCATTACCCTCCTCCATGAAGTTGTTTATATAGTGACTACAAATTTGTATCCTAACCTGAAGATGACACAAAGTTTAACACTCGGGTCGTCCGAATAAAATTATTATGGGGTTCACTAAGTTCACTTTTCATTTTCCGCATTGCACAAGTGTTGGAAAACATTAGAAGGAGACTACAAGAAGCCGAAAAAAAAGTTATTAGAAGAAGGAAAGTTGTCAAGAAAGAGCATTGGATCACGGAAGAAGTCTTAGACAAGTCTTAGTTTGAAGAAAGAATAAAGGTCAAGAATGTGACAACTGAGCAAGGGCAACTTTGCTTTAAAAGAATTAGGAACGAAATAAGTTGAAGAGCGAGAAAAGCTAGAGAAATGTTGATGAAGGATCTCTGCAAATATGTAGAAAACCAGCTGGCATATGGACACTGCCTCTAGGATATTGGGTAACCGGTAAAAGGAACAGAGCGCAAGATGCAATGCTATAAGAGACCAGAAAGGAGAACTTTCGATTGACAATGAAGATAAAGTGAAGAGATGGAAAGAATTTTTGGAGGAGTTATAAATCGGAAACAGTCTCAACGAAAAAGTAATCGAAAAGGAAAGCAAAGTCGAAAAGGATAATATGGGAGCCTTAATCTTAAGATCGGAATTTGACGCAGCACTAGACAATACTCCTGCCAAGCTAATTAAAATGCAGGGGAGAAAATTTAACCCATCTTGAAAAAGCCTTTGGCGAAATGTTCTCAAGAGGAGAGATATCCTTGGATTTCTAGAATAACGTCATTGTTCCTATTTCCAAAAAGCAGAGAGTGGAGAACTGTGAACATTTAAGGGCTATAAACCGCTATAAGCTTGACGTCTCTTCTTAGGACTTCTTCATTAGTCACTCAGTCGATCCATTTTATCTTCATCATTTCGAATGTGGTGCTACTGGTCCTGGTGAATGCTCTCCCTTGACTTATCCGCTACTATCATCGTTCATGCCTCACTGCCATAAAGCAACATACCAATTTTTTAATTATCTCTACGCTTGTATTCCCAGCTGTTATTAGATAAGATTTTTTTTGGTGTCTTCGCCTGTGCTAGTGTAAGGACTATTTCTTTCTTGATTCGTTCATCACTAATTACTCTTGAATTATTGAACTTATTTATGATAAAGGAATAAGAGTGTGTCTTCACCTCCTGCCGCACATCCTCGCGGTGACTCGTAGGGTATTATGTAGATATAGGTTGTGTGGGAAGGGGCTTAATATGAACTACACCATGTTTTAGAATTAAGCTTAGGTGTAAGTTACTTTAGAGGTTTCAAGTTGGGTTACACTAAAAGCTAATGCTACCATTTCCACGGCCACTCTTTCCTGTTTGACTTTCACGTATGACATTAAATAACTTTTGAAACCTATAATGCACGGGTCTCTATTTATAATGCATATGGTTTTTTTGTTTAACTGCTGTTTATTTTCAATGAAATAAATTTATTTTCATTGAAATAAAAATTGATTAGATTTATAATTAATATAAACGAATTATAATGCTCGCTAATGATCTCTATTTATAATGCATATAGTTTTTTCGTTTAACTGCTATTCATTTTCAATGAAAGCATTGAAATAAAAATTGATTAGTTTACATATAGTAGCAATTAATACCATTAAATAGTATAGTATAGTTTAATAATTTGTAACTAACATTTATACAATATACATAAAGAACATACTTTGTATGTACTTGAATTATAGTAGATAAAACTATATCATAAGGTGATTTTTCACTAAAGAACGAAAAACAATATTGCAGACGTCTTATTACAACCACTTGCTTCGAAATATTACGCAGTACTTACATTTAATTTTCATTATTTACCCATCTTAGCTTAAATTTTGTGACTTGTGAGTTTAAATACAGCCGGAATCATTTTTTCATGTGAGAATCAGAAAGTCTATCCTACGTCCTTGCTATTTTACTTACTTTTTTATTATTTATCGCCAGTGTTCATCTACAATATATATTTTTGAATTCCCACTGAATAGTCATGATCAGTGACCTCAATAACTCCTGAGATCAATGCTGGCATTCTTATATACGAATTTCGTATTTTTGCCATCTTTATCAGCTTCTGCTATACTGTTCGTCGTATTTTGCCCCTTTTTGCCTGTTCGCTTGTATTGCTGGTAGAAACAAACAAGCAGCCTGTTTCTACTGATTACAAAGGGATACTACGAAATTATACGAAATGAGAAAGGATTTGAGCTCCTTCAAAGTACTAAGTGGATGGCGTGATTTAAAAATGAGTATGAATTTCATAGGTTAAGGATAAAGTCCGATGATTTTGTTTGGTTGATTGGGATTAGTTATTCCACTTCATACTTTTATGTTATGGTAATTGAAGTTTATGTAACAATTAATTTATATAATTACGTTTTTAAGGTCTCAATATTCTCAACAAATATGAAATGGTTTACCCACAGGGTTATAGCGCGCATCGTGGCGGGGAACGTCTCCTGGGCTGTGGTGTTGTATTGTATTGTACGGTTAACTCATTTTCAAGCTTTGTCGGCACCAATTACTCTCAGATTTCAACTTGTCAATAAAATATGGACACAGAAACTCAAGTCTTTACCTTGAGTCGGCTGCAGGAAGAACGCAGCCGAGCCAAGGAGTTAGTGAGTTTCTCTCTTGAGCTGTGTCGGATGGAAGTATCCTGAAAGAAATAGATTTACGTGAAATCCATTTTGACAAAACGAATCTTTGGAATTCAACATTATTACGTTTATTTACAGAAGTCGGAAACTCGTCACGGTGTAAAGGATTTCGTGAAAGAGACAATGATTTTTCATATGAAATTGTTTCCGCAAGCATCGCGTACAATTGACGGAATTGAAGCTCCATGAAAAGAGGCAGGGAATGTGAGCACGAATGAATGATAGCGCTGAATCATATTTTGGAAAATGAGTATGATAGGTTAATATAATGTGTTAAAATTTCCCATATTCAGGTTTTTAGTCGATTAATTAAACTAGCAGCTAAAACTCATTTATGCAACTTCTGTCCTTAAAGAGTTGCAAGTGGAATTTCCGAAGTTGCGTGACCTGCCGGTAACTGATGGTAAAATATTCCACTCCCTTTGTTTTCTAAAAAATGTAACATCTTTGGTATACATAACGATTAATTATGAGATCATGAATAAAATCAAGGTGATTCTTCAATGATACTTCACAAGCTCGATACTTGAAGATTGAACTTCCCCAGAAAGAAATGGCATCCCTACCATGCATCATGATTTCAAGTGAGGTTTCTGTTCTATCTTTCACGCTCACAAAGAAGGGGTGAATAATGCGATATTTGCTACGTCAAAAAGGCCTGGAAGATGACTCCTGGAGATGAAAAGGTCGGCCGAACTCGGCTGGGCGATGCGAGGAAGATGGCTGGCGGTCACCGTATGGAAAGCGGCGTCACAATTAAAACTCTCTTACGCTAAAAGTATTTATAGTAAGTGAATAAAACTTTACCACAAACTTACCTACATGATCACATCTGAAAGTGGTCATTTCATTTTCTGATACTACCCATGTTTTGGCCATCGTAAGGAACAACACAATAAAAATTCAGTCTCCCGAACTGAAACTTTTCAGACGCGTTTCTTTTAAAATGAGTTTAGCAAACTTTCATGAACATAAATACGATTTTAAATTATATAATTCTCCATGAAGAGCCTTTCTGGAACATTGGTGATTAATTTTGTTTAACTTGAATTAAACTGAACGAGAATCGGCAATTTTAATTTGTGTTGACTTCGTCCAAAAAAAACATTTTTCAGTTTTACAGAATTTATTGGAAAATTAAAAATAATAATTCAAAAAATTAAAACGGTGTATTTGGCACTGTTGGTCTATCCAAATTGTTTTTTTTAGCATTTAGACCAACTTGATATATTGCCTCTTTGGACGCGTGTCGCGGCATGGCGTTTTATTTCTGTAATGCTACGTGGTGTGGCGTAGATAGACGGAAGCGCCGCGCCGCAGCTCTGATCGGGAATTGCTACTACCCTCCATATGACACAAGAGCAATTTAGCAATTATTATTAGGACAGAATGGCAGACAATAGAACATAGAATAAAAGAAAACGGGGAATGGGTCGGCTTTCGATGGAATATTCTGAAACTGTTTGTACGAAGGGAGTGGGGCGTTCCTAGAGCTAAAGCAAGGGATTTTAAACGGTACTGTGACAATTCTGGTCTCAGCGTGCCAGAACATTCACTTATAAATGCACGCCTAGTATCGTGATATGAGGAATGTTTAAGATATTTTACGTTGACACAATCACAGCTCTTTCTGGGCCTTGGTCGCTGCCCGTAACGCGAGCTTCCTTTGAGTAATAACCTTCTTGCAAGATTATAGTTGCATCCAGATTTTCTAAGAAAGCATAGCGATAAAGAAGTGCTAGCGCTAAATTGATTGCTGCATAAAGCGTTCTCTCTATCCATAGTTATTTCTGAATATTACAATAACGGTAGCGCCCATGCATAAAGGGGATCGCGCCCCACTTCGTTAATATCCCCAGAGCATTGAGTGCTTTCATGCTTAAATTTTGATTCCCCGTGAGGGTGTGTACTATTACTTCACCCTATGACTGAAGGTTCAGTTACATATTCCCGTCACATTTACATTCCTTCCTATGTACTTCTACTTTTTCCAAATATAACAATTAAATTTCACGACTGAAACACTCATTATCATTATTATCATCAAAAATATTTCTTGACGTCAAAAAGGTAGGTACTTCCATAATAAGACGGTTAATTTAATTTTTGATTCGCCGCTTCTTGAGGAGGGATATTGTCTCAGGCCAAGTAGAGAGTTGTGGAGGACAGTTACAGTGCCAGTATCTGATTCTGCACAAGGTCGGCGAATGGGGTTGGTGAAGTGCCTATGGCACGGACTTCCAATTACAAGGGACCGGGTTCGATTCCCAGTAGTGGTATAGATTTTTCATTGGTACACCAGTTCTTACTTGCGTACTATGTGGAGGGCACTTCACTTTCAGTAATCCATCCGTCGGATGGGACGTTAAACTTTGGACATCTTGCCGCTTCTCATTAAGAGTTGGGCTATAATAATGCCGACACCGGCTTTTTTTTCCAACTTTACTCCCTCTACCCAATAACCAGACTATCCTAAATGGAGCAAATGTTCTTAGCTACCAGTCACTTGAGTCACCAGTCACTACCCGAATGACTGCTGCTACTGGAGTAGTCCATCACGACCAGAGACGAAGGAGTGCATGTTTTATGTGAGTGCGTCTACCCTTTCCTCCATTCATACGTGAGTTCATTCAATGAACTTTGAACCATTTTATTCTCGCTTTGGGTTACACCCATTGAGTTGAAATGAAGACATTTTGATAAGGTGTGCGTTGAAAAACAAGCAGAACAACTAATGGCATTTTATACAATAATATACGTCCTGTAAGGGCTTACGGAGAACCCTGAGCTCAATTGCTGTGAGGCTGACGAAGAACACTATTGGAACAACCGCAACCTAGAGAAATAAACGAATTCGCTAGTGAACTAGAGTGTGTAAGTTAAGCCGGAGAAAGAATATAACCTTTTATATGAAGTATTTGAAATTTAAATAGAGAATTGGACTCCACTGTCAAAAGTGACAGTGAAAAAAACTCTAGGTCATACTAGCATTTCCTATCGTCATCGGGCAAACATCGGGCGCAGTAAAATAAAAGTATTAGTATCTACCGGTTGTTTTACACTATTTTGGAAAAGAAGCAATCTTCAATACATGCTGTATTCTGATATAATGACATTTAAAAATCACACCACTATATCATTGTATCATTGTATTTTTTTAGGAGTTTATGAAAAAAAATGCCACTAAAGTGAAAAACGATTCATAATGTTGGCGAAAGATGATTTTTTAAAATAACAACTGCAGACTACCACGAGCCGATCAGAAAACAATGCTCCGGGATTCTAGGTCGTTAAAGATGGCATTAGATTACATTTTCATAGAATACTTTTACTCTTAAGCCAATTATAATCACTTCTGAGCTTTCTCCTTCTTTATTCTAGAAATGTCCCATCTTCTTTCGCGCTCTCCATAAAGCCTAATTTCTTTATTCCCCTTCCTCTCTTCCCCAGCATTCTGCCTTCGATATTGGACTACATATTGCCTTTAACTTCTTAGTTTTTCCATCTACTCTACCTCCAAATTCCCTCCATCGTTTTTATCTCCTTCCCTGAGGTGCCATTTTATTTTTCCACTCTTTTCAATTGAAATTTTTCTATTGTACATCATACAAATGAAGCATTTCATTCCCATCCCCTTTCCCAAAACATCCCTTTACTACCACCTCTGAATCGAACTCCTCACTGATGTTTTCTTCATATAGATATCAATCGTTCCTGTCACAATTCTCTCCTATTAGTAAAGGCTACATTTGCCTTCGATATTCTCATAAAAATATGTCGTCACAACGCCCACCTCTATTCAGTAGCTTCCTATTTCGGTGTTATTCAGTAGTTTCAGCTGAATGGGGTCGTTTACCATATTTTTTATTATCGAATCGGATAGTTTGTAAACTTAAAAGACCCATATTTTTCCGTTTTTCGATCAGTCAATTAGTTATCGAGTTATAAGCGGCGAAAAACTGATGTTTTTAACCTTTTTGGAAAAGTGGGCGTGCATCGACCGCGTACGTTATCCACTTCGTCCAATCACAACTGAGCCCGCGAAGCTACTTCGCCTTATCGCAATAGGGGACACACAGCTGACTCTTCCGATGCAAGTGGTTGCGACAGGATCTGTGCGGAGACCTTCCGATACCCCCTCCACTCCCTTCCCTTCCCCTAAAAGCAGTAAAAGCGGTCAAAGATGGGAGTTAATGACGTCATTGGTCTCAAAGCAGCTTCTTCGGTGGGCTCCAGCTTTTGCTACTTTAATTTTTTATTGCCGAGTGAATAGCTTATAAGATAAATTTCTTCACAAAAAATTATTTTTCGTTCCCATCTAACGATTTTGTGTACAAAATTGCGATTTCGGTTTTGAGTAAACGCCCCCATTGTGAAGAAAGGATAAATTCCAAATAGATGTATGACAACCTTCCCCTCATCATATTTCTGATGGTATTTTGTCTTATCTAAATATCAGGATTCCCTTTCTTTATTTCAGTTTTCCCATCTGTTCCCTCCCCCCCCTTTACTCGCTCTCGTGTGTGTTATGTCTCCCTCCCCCACATCCAGGATCCACATTACGCCACTACCCAGCAGAATAGGTATGTAGGGTATGTACATCAAAAGCTACCACTCAAACCTGTAGAAAGTTGATAATACTATTCCATGGACGTCTGTAACTTAGATGAAGGATTTCCCATTAAAGTGAATCTACTAGTGAATAATAAAGGATTACCTAAATCATCCGCTAATTAACTTCAACTATGTTCAACAGCAAACAAATATTTAAACCGTGATATTTCGCTGCCTAAAATGCACTTCTATTTCATTTGATATCAATCAAAATATAATTAGCCACAGGAGTTTACCTTCAGATTCCCAGCTATCCTTCATTTAGCAGGAGCCCGTGTTTGTGCACTGTTGTGAAAGTCCTAATTTTATCGAAAGGAATAGACTGATCAGAGCCTCATCGTTAGATCAGTGATAGAAATAACAGTATTTATTTCGTATAAGCTTCACTTACTTGTATTCAGTGTAAACTTCAGTTCATTGCCTGCGGTTCCATGGGCTAAAGTGTCGTCCTATGGGCTGGTTCCTCCAGTTTCTTCTGTTACGCCTTTGAAACAAATGAATCGACTCATGGCGAATTGCGGGTAACTCTTTCAGACCTTACTCGTTGCCCTTATGGGATAACCTCAGCTGCGAAAAGGGAAGGTCAATTACGGTAGCATTCATTTCCACTATTTCAATATTTACTAATTCATTTTTTAGCATATCTTTTCAATTGGAGTATTTTATTCTATGTTGTAATCAAAGCTCGAGCATATTCAGATAGCTGCAAAACCTGTGTTGCCCATACAAGCACCGCAAGAAGACTTCGCAACATTGAGTTTAAGTGGTTTAAAAACTTACCTTATGATTGAATTCTTTTTCATATCGCGAAGGCCTTCGCTGGTTATTTTTGTCCTAGTTAGCCACGACGACGTTGATAATGGACTTATTGATAAATGATTGCTGTGTGCACATGCATTTCCATGGAAGTATTTTTATAATCAACCTGAAGGTGTTAATAATTAAAGAAGAAGAATTTCCATGAATAACATTCTTGAAGATACGTCAACCTGTTTCGTTGTTACGGATGCTAAGTTTCCCTCCCGGTATGAAATTACATTTTATTAAGTATGTGTAATATAATTTATTAATTTTATTAGTTCAATCTCATGTCTTTATTTATTTCATTATAAATAATTCCATTAGTGAAGAAGTAATTCACGTGTTATAAGTGAGTGGTTGCCCTAGTTTATCATGGAATAAGCTTTTGAGTAGGTGACGAATTTTTAACGAAAATAGATCATCATTTTACAGTTTATATGTTATCCAAATCTTTTGCCAGATTCTCATAACTCGATCATCATAATTTCCGTATTTTGTCAATGCACTATGAATGAATGTCTCGTAACCTAACATTGGATAAAATTTCATCATGCTCACCGAAACCTTGATCACTGAGGATCTTCCATTTTATTTTTTTTAGAACAAATTCGTATATTTCAGATGCTTTCAAGTTAGCAAAAGCAAACATTTTTTATAACTTAATAATAATTGAAAAGTGTGCACCTCTCACGATTAAATTGCTTCCCTCTTTATTGGAAGTAACCACTTAGGAAATACAAAAAATTCTAACTTTGTACGCTAAAGACTGTGCTATGTCTAAATCTTAACTAATCTTTTGTTACCAATCATTCTGCATGTTCTTGATTAGGAACAGAAGAAATGGTAAAGGACATTTTTTCCCCGTCATTCCTTTGGTATTTTCCTAGGGGAGAAATGATCACAATTTCTGTATTACATTTTACCTTATCATCAATCGTTCCCAATGCTTAAACCATAGTTAAAGGTTTCCCCCCTGGAACCAGCCAGGAACATTGATGTTCCAGGGGTAACCACCCGGGAAATTTGATGTTCCAGGGGTACCACCCGGGAATGATAATCCAGGGGGAACCACTAATGCAGGAACTTTGCAGGGTTCAGCTAAACGTAGCTGGAATCTAGCAGGTTCCTGTTATATGTAGCAAAACCCTTAGAAAAAAATACTATGGAACTATATATAGTGATTATATATAGTTTTCTATAATCACTATGGCTATAGTCCTATAGTTATTTGGAACATAGTGATTATAGGACTATATATAGTGATTATAGGACTATATATAGTGATTATAGGACTATATATAGTGATTATAGGACTATATATAGTGATTATATATAGTTTTCTATAATCACTATGGCTAAGGTATTTGGAACATACCCATGTAGCACAGATGGCTGGGCCAACGTTTGGTCATGAGGATTCCTATATTATTATTATTCTAGGTTCAGCGGTTGGCCAACCATTATTCGTATCCGTTTTGCGAACTGTTCCCCAAAGGAACAAAATTGAAAAAAAAAAGGAAAATGAAGGATCGTGATTCTCACTTACTGAATGATTAATATCTTTATCTCACATACTACTTATAACCCTACCTTACGACCTATACTAAACTACTTTGTATCCTATCAACCTTTGACATATGGCCTGACACATTTTCCAATTATGGTAATGAGACAGGGAGGCCATATATATACTGCTGCTGGCTGGCATTAAGTCGTTTGTGATTATTAACTTTACTCTAAGATTGAGACGGATAATTTGCACCGTTAAAGCATTTCCCTAATAACCATTTTGTGGCTAAAATTAAGCATGGCCATTATAAATATACGTCTCTGATATTCTTTGAACTCTAGGAGAGATAAATAAGAGTTTCCTCCATAATGCTGAGAACCTGTTTTCCGGCGAGCGCACCAGATTTTTCTCTAAGTCCGATACCGTCTACGAGGGACTGAGGAAAATCATACAATCATGGATATCCATTTGAATGGATATAAGATGAATGTGACATTTGAATCCATATGAGATGAATAAAAAATAAAATGTTCAGAATGTTTTGCTTTTAAGATACATAATTTGAAACCTCTCTCCTATAGACAGCATGGTCCAGGAGAATATGTCTGTATATGAGAGGTCTATGTAAGTTATGTATGTATAAACTATAGAACTGTATCCTATAGTGATTATAGGAATATACCCTATAGTGATTATAGGACTATAGAACTATACCCCATAGTGATTATAGGACTATAGAACTATACCCCATAGTGATTATAGGACTATAGAACTATACCCCATAGTGATTATAGGACTATAGAACTATACCCTATAGTGATTATAGAAATTTCTATAGTGATTATAGAAATTTCTATAGTGATTATAGGACTATAGAACTATACCCCATAGTGATTATAGGACTATAGAACTATACCCTATAGTGATTATAGAAATTTCTATAGTGATTATAGAAATTTCTATAGTGATTATAGAATTCCTATAATCACTATATATAGTTCTATAGTATTTTTTTCTTAGGGAACCTTAGTACAGAATACCGATGGAATTACAACTCAAAGTCTCATTTACCTCATTACTTCGAAATTTTCTTTAAATATCACAGTTATTCCACCATAATCGCCTTCATTGTAAACACTGAAAAGTATAATTATTGTTAAGAACTTGCCGAAAACATGGAAAAACAGTATAATTTTCGCCTCCTTGATAGTCATTTAAAAAGTTAGATTGCACTGACGATTTAGATGTAGTAAACTTAAAACCATTGCTTCATTAATAGTATGAAAATGTGAAGTAAAATTCTTAGTGCCCTTAAAAATTGGGTTTTAATTTTCAATGATGAAATTCCAAGTCCGCTCAATTCAAACCAAGTTTAGGAACCTTTATGGACTTGAAGTTTAGGACTGTGATCATGTCATAGAGGTTTCCATGTATTACCTGTTGGAATGTCTGCTGTCTATCAGCCAGCTGACTGATTAACATATTAGGCTCACTGCTAGCTTACCTAACTGGCTGACTTTGCTTGACCTTCCTTTCATTTTTACATCAAGCTCTCATATTGCCTCTCTTTATATTAAATAGTAGTGGCAGTTACCTAAAACCACCTTATGAACCCACCAGGGGCGCTGTGTACTACATGTTTAAATTTAGTGTAAATTTCTCCACTGTACTCATCTATTTTGATGTATTCATTAAATTTTGTCATAATTAAATAAACAAGTTTTGAAAATCCCCCGGGAAACCAAATTTACCATCTCTCCTTTAAATTTTGCAGCATTTAAATCATCAAGTCAAAAATGAAATAAACTGAAATTGTTCATCCACAGTATAGCAACCTTGAAATCTCTAGCAAAGAGATTGAGAAAAATAGGTATCAGGTTGGTATGGCTACTTGATTACTGACTTCCATTCCCAAGACCCTGGGTTCAAGTCCCAGCATAGCTACTTCAACTCTCGGTCTCCTCCCCTAGTAATAACTACTTTGATAAAATTACTCTGTACATTTTTAGCAATTTGGTTGCCCTTGGATTCCGAAATACTGGGTAGCATGATGGTGTGTGCATTGGCCTGGCTAGGTTAGGGCCGGAGTTTGATTCTTGGTCTAGGAAACATTTTCTTTAGGCAATTTTCAACAGCTTGCTCTGCATGACAGCAAAATAAAATATGCATTACAATGGTGCCTATGGGCTTGATGCATATTGTGTAGTATTTTATCTTTCAGTGAGTAAAATGCAAAGCAACTTGAAGTAAGGACTGATTAAAATAATGGTTTTACTGACTCCCTTTGCTATAGACCTTGTCGAATTCTACTCCAGTACAATTTATATCACAAATGTAGGAGTGGATAAGAGAGTCAGGAGATTGATCTCCAATTTATGCATGTCCTAGAAGGCACAAGTGAAGGTAGAAGAGAGGAAATCTAATTAGATTACACACACTTATTTAGATTAGATACACTGTAAGTGTTAGGCATCATGGTGGGGTTTGGGACAGGGCTGCCAGATATCACAACTGCTTTTTTAAATATATCCTGAGAAAATTGTGAGAAATGCATAAGATGGGATTTAAGTAGGAATAAAGAGAGGGGAAAGTTGTTTAGTAGGATAAGTTTGTGAATAATTGAGTACTATAGATATCCAGTTATTTAAGGGCATGTAAATGATGTGAAGTACCTACATTATGAAACCTGAGCACAAGATATGAATGAGTATAAATCATGAGGAGACCTAAGTAATGAGATTTTTTACAGCAAAGGAGGTCATAATGATAAACTTGTACCTCTGTAATTTTATAGCCTTAATGCTTTTGTTGGTGAATTTATTTTCAAATTTTGTATGTGTGTACGATGTTATTGCTATATTACTATTTAAATTTTGCATTTTGGGTAGCAGCCCATATTTTACTCTAATAAATAAATAACAATTTAAGGAACAGTAGGTAGAACACATGCTAGAGCTGTTGGAAGAATTAGTCTTCTTGGGTCATATGTTGGTGGAAAAAGGATATACATACATACTACTACCTATGAGGTTCAAAAGAGAATCACAACAGTAAAATAGGTATTTACTCTTGGAATGATAGTAACACATGGGCACTATGGAAATTTGATATGGAAAACAAATATATAGATTTCCAGGAAAGGGGATGAGAAGAGACTGTTGGCCTTTGAGATGTTTGTTGGTGTGGAGAAGGTGAAGTGGGCAGAAAGAAGGACAAACAAGGAGTGCTGGTAACTGTAAGAGAGAAAGTTGACTCAATTACCTTCACTGATGGACGCACCTATGATCTATCCAGCAAAACTTTCCCTTCCCCTGAACAAGAAGTTGTATATCTTGAGGAGAACATGTATACTAAAGGATAAAAAGAGTCATTTTAGGCATGCTGTGGTGGAATGACATAATTAAAGAAGATTGGAAATTTGCCACGGAAAAATTTTAAACCGACTGGTTTCGATGTATGTACTACATCATCATCAGGTGTAGTACATCGACCTGATGATGATGTAGTATGTAAAAACTGGTCGGTTTAAAGTTTTTCTGTGGAAAATTGCCAACCTTCTTTAAGTATACTAAGGAAATTTTTCAGAAAAAAAACTTTTTTAGCAATTAGTGGAAGAGGGAGATGTGCCTTGTGCTCTCCATTAGGTTGTAAAGCTGGTGGGGATACAACTTGTGTATGAGCTCCCATTGAAGCAAAACTTAATGCACTCCAAATATTACAATAAATAACCAGACTGGGTTTGAGTAACTTGCAAATTTAATTCAAACTGTACGTATACAACGTGTTGTGAAGCAAGCACGCTCTCATTGAGAGCCAAAGGATGACTACTTTCTCTTGTCTGCTGTCCTGCAGACCCTGGTCCACCAAGCCTTCTTCGTGGCTAGCTGTGGCAGTGACAATGGGGGTGTTTTCTTGGAACCGAAATCGCAATTTTGTGCACGAAATTGTTAGATGGAAATGAAAAAGAATTTTGGAGAAAAAATTAATCTTCTAACCACAACCATTCACTCATAAATCAAAAATTAAAATAAGCAAAAGGTGATGCCCACTGAAAAAGCTGCTGTGATAACATTGATGTCATTTTCCTCCCATCCTTGACTGCTTTTAGGGGAAGGGAAGGGAGTGGAGGGTGGTTCTTAGAAGGTCTGCTCGCACAGATCCTGTCGCAATCGCTCCCATTGGGAGAGCAAGCTGTGTCCCCCCCTTTGCTATAAGGCGAAGTAGCTTCGCGGGCACAGTTGTGATTGGATGAAGTCAATATATGTCAGAGGTTGCAGCACACCTACTTTTCCGAAAGGGTTAAAAACATCAGTGTTTGCCACTTATAACTCGAGAAATACTTGACAGATCAAAAAACGGAAAAATACGGGTGTTTTTATTTTACAAACTCAATCATATTCGGCAATAAAAAAAATATGGTAAACGACCCCATTCCTAGAAGGGTAGCAAGAAGGGAGGAGGTGTAGTGCAAAGTTTGTGTTTACTGGCGGCGAAGATTTCAATTCTTGTTTTCATCATGATGATGCCAATAGTTTCTCTATGGATAAAAATGAATAATTGTTTCATTTCTCATTATTTTGCTACAGGGAAGTATAATTTACCTTCCCTGTTTGGCAATAACACTATGAAAAGGCATAAAGTGTAAAATATATTTTCAGTATAGCAGTTTTAAGATAAAAGTTATTTATTTCTACTTTTTATTTATTATTCTTATTGAGTAGCTCACATAATCTTTTGTGAAATGCCCTTTTTAGTATTGTTACTATTTCATAGGGGGTAGTGGTATCCTAGTGGGTAGAGTACAGAGCTACTGACCAGAGGGTCCTGGGTTCAAATCCTGGGCAAGAGCTTCCTGGACACCCCCACCTAACCCCATCCTTGTGATTTAATTTTCTGCGTGCCAGAACTTCGTAGGAAATCATAAGGCAGGTGGCCCAGGGAAAGGAACTGGCCCCCCTACCCTGAATGTGTGAATTTCGCACGCCAATGGCTTAGTACATCGTTCGCTCTACCCTCACCTATCAAAAACCAACCTTTGGGTTGAACACACTATTTTAAAAAACTTATCTTAAAAAATGAAATTAATTTAATAATTTTCTCAGTGAACATTTGGAAAATCAGAGTTCTTTTAACAAAGATTTTAGCTAGTGCATTTTGTTCTACAACAATTACATGTCTACATTAGACAAATGTCCTAATAATATTTTTCTGGTCCATCTTTGCATTTCTTACAAGTAACATTTTTATTGATCCCAATTGCATAAAGAAACTTGGCAGACTGAGAGACAGACTGTTTTAAATAACTAGTGCTGCAACTTAGCATTGGTAGTGGTACAAAATTGAGCTCAGTGGACAAAGTCCCACTTCTAGATCTTGTTTCCCTTGAATCATTATCATAAAAAAGTAGTTTGAATTGTGAATGCCACCATTTTGATATGAATTGGACAATAATAAAATTAATCTGCCGTAAATTTATTGCCAGAAGCAGCAGTGACAGTCACCTTAGCCCTGATGGGAAAGAGAATTTTAAGTAATGAATTTGAAAATATTATTATAAATATATGTATATGTGGCTATATATTTCTTGGGATATTTTACCTAAAAAAATAGCAAGTTTAAGCTAAAAAGGATTTTTTCCTGTTGAATGAGAAAATGAAGGATTAGTTATTTTATGAAACTTAATTAGATGGAAGGAGAACAACCAGGCACACTGAAATATGGAAAATCTCATTTAAACTTTAGGGAGCATGAACCCTTAGGAAAATGAAAATGTGTTCTTGAAACCAGAAACTGCATAGAAACTATTCAAAGCTTAAAGCAAATCAGTGGGACCAACCATTCCTGAGTAGAGAGCAGGGATTTTAAGAAAAAAACTATAATTTCTTAATTATTCTTGCAGATGATAGTAGCTTTTCTTTGAGTAATTCTTTATTCACCATAAAGATCTTGATAAGAGATTGTAATTATGCTATGATCATTCTATTAATGTGTAGACCATCAGCATTGATTATAATCTGCACACCATGAGTGACATCTTAATGTCCCAGTCTGATACCTCTTTTACAAAGATATGCACCATCTTGAAATAATTGCCTATGATTTTTCAAGAATGCAGAAAATACCTGGAAGACCTTGAGGAGAAGTCTTGACATTACAGTAGGGAAGCCAATCCTCCAATGAACTGCCATTATTAATTCTCCAAGCACACAATGTATCATATGTATTCCAAAATCAGGAATCGGAAAGATTTCAGGAACTGGTTTTGCATACTGGGAGATTAGGTTCAATACTTAGCAGTGATTGTGAATTATTGATGGATAGAATGGGTAGAAGTAGTTGACTTGTGGGCCCCATAGTGATTTTCAATTTGAGTAAGTTTCCTTTCTCTTTAAACAGGACTGCTGTGTACAGATGTGTAGATGATTCTGCCCAGCACATAGGCTCCTCATCAAGGGCCTCTATGCTGCCTCATGAAATATTTTTTTTACAAATATGATTCATGAGATCGGGGGCACAGGAATTTATTGTACACAAAGGCATGACTTATCAGTGGCTCTGAATGTTCTACCTCACCAAAGCTGCTCACCTGCTGCTACTGCTGCTAATATTAGCTCTTAAGACCTCAGCCTGAATGTATCAAACAAATTATATATCTTAATCCAATTTGCAACTACATATTTAATTTTGATCCTTATATGGTCACGGCCAAAAGGATATGTGCCTTGCGTAACAACCTCAACAATTACAATCATCTACCAAGCCTACCCATTTTCAAACTTCCAACAACAAAAATAACGGTAAATTTCACGATTTACAAATTTTATTTATATAGTCCTTTTATTTAAGTTACAAGTGTTTTCTTATACAGTCAAGCACACTTATATCAAACCCGTTTATAACAAAGTTCCGGTTATAACGAAGTGAAGGCTATTCCCGGTCAAAGAGAGGCTCAGGTGGTTGGTTATTCAGGGGAGGCGACCGATAGCTGAGGTCATTTGCACCATTTAGAACAGGTGGGAAATGGGGTAATGGCAGGAGATTTCAGGAAACGGAGGAAGGGTGGAGAGAAACCTGGCATCGGCATAAGCCTACTCTTAACGAAAGGTGCCAAGGGGACCACGGATTAACGTCCCATCCGATGGATGGAGTACTGAACTTGAAATGCCCTCCACTGGGCACTCAAGTGGGGACCGGTTTTCCACTGAAAAATCCACCACAGACGGGAATCGAACCCGGGTCCTCGGGATGGGAGGCCAGTACTCTAGCCACCACACCAACCCGATCCCCAAGAGAGACTCGGATAAACTGGTCCACATATAATGAAGTTCGGTTATTACGAAGTAAATATTCGGCCCTCTCAACTTCATTATAAATGGGCCTGACTGTATATCACTCCATCACAATAACAGCTCATTAGCCTTTAGTCTACCCCTTGGTATGACAAATTTACAGACATTGCAGGATTATGATAATCATCACACGTTACTACCAAGATAGGTAAGTTTCTTGGTAGTCCCTGATTCAATTCCTGATCATTGTAGCTAATTTCTAAGCTTCCTGCCTTCACAGTCCTTCATCAATCCTCTTTATAAAATCTGTTAATCTTCCACCTGTTCTTACTCATTCAAAATCTTCAATAAGCTAGCATCTCATGATGTTCTTTTTTTAATACATAAAATATTGTATAATGTGGTATGCTCATATGGGATATATGAAAATTGGTCCCAATATTGGTGTATGTCATGTGGAACATATTGTTCAATTTTTTACCCTACATTGTGATGCATTATTGTTCCAGTTTATTGGCCAATAATGTGGACTGCATCAAATGTACTCAAGAGAGAGAGTAGGTACTAATAACCAGCAAAACTCAATGCTGAATTTAAAATGGAATCTAAAATTAATTTTTGTGTTACAAATATGGTTATATGTTTATTTTAAACAGCTGATAGTATGAATGTTATGTGTATTTTACTACTTTTAATGAATCTTAATTTATTTTATTCCTTTGTGGTAAGTTATATTAATGGTCCAAAATCATGCTTCTATATAAGAAACAATTAGTCGTAGAGGGATGATGTTAACTGCCTTATGTTTCTAACAGCCTCAAGACCTAGGCAAACCATTCCTATTTTTGTGAAGGCCAAGGTTTGATTCCTGAGTGCAAGTGTGTGTTTATGATAGTTTAAATTAAATTTTACAATTTTTTAGATAACCAAGTCTTCTCTTGGTTTAAAAATTTATATTAACCAATCTCTTTTTTTTCTTTATTTGAAGAATAAAATTCCATCCTTTCTTATTCTTGCAACTGTTTTGCACGTTTCTCTCCGTTTATCTTGGTAATGTGTAATTTACATTGCTATGGCCAATTATCATCATGATATCCTCCAATGCAGTAGTTGTGAATGAAGTTTTAAAGTATCAAATACACCAAGGATAGTGCAATATTTAATCTAATCCTTCAAAGTTTATGGTCATTGGGGCTAGTTGAAATGAGTCTATAATAAGATATTGTTACTCCATGTTTGTTACTTATTTTTGTCTAATAAGAGAATGAAATTGGCTTATTGAATATTCCAGTGTAAAATTTGAGGTAGCTCTATGTCAATTACTCAAGTGTTAGGTCCAGGACTGATTACAGAAGAGTTTGGATCCATTCTCTAAGAAATGTTGGTTGATAGGAAATACTTAAAATGATGCCCCTTAGTAAACTGTTGGCAGTCATTTCAAAACGTCTGCATGCTCTGGAAAAGAATGTTTTGTTCACTACTCTGATGATTCATTCAATTTATAATATATTATTTGGGAATAATTTTACCTGTATTCTTTTGTCTAAGGCTTGAAGCTGAGTGAAATTGTAATAAGATATGTTTCATTTCTTTTTTCATTAGGAATCAGTGAGTCTTCCCTCTTGAGTTATTGCCATCAAAGTACGAGCAAATTGCTTGGAATGGAGTTATACTGATAGCATCGGTCATTGATCTCAAATGCACAAAAGGTAAGATTCAAGTTTCTCTCATTGCAAGCTGCTCCCAACTTTCTGAGTGGTTCATTTTTGATAAAATTGATGTGAACTATGTTATTGAAAATGAGAAGGTCAAGTTAAAATAAAATTCTCTCAATGGACCTTATAGGAAGGAATAATTTCAGCTGATTCATTGCAAGAGATAAGTTTTACCCTGTTTTTACTGCTTTCCTCATTTTTAATCAATAATAAAGCTCAACATATACAATAAAATCTCAGGAAATAATAGGCTCTATATGTTTAAAAAAACAAATTATATCACTTAAACTATCTGGCCACTCTGCATTTTGAGGGACAAAGGAAGATATTAGGAGGATAATTGCATTGGTGTAAGAGGTGTTTTATAAGAGTAAAGTGCTTAAGGCTAGATTTTCTGGTAAGGCTGTCATGGATAGATTTTTGTGAAGTTGAAATGGAGTCATTTTTCGTTTATATGATTTCAAAACTGTGATCTTGGAGAATGAGAATATTAATACATTGAAAGCTTTTGGTATGTAGTTCTGAAGAAAAATGGGAGGTATAAGATGGTACAAGATGAATGACAAATATCAAATGAAGTGTTAGCAATGGTTTGGGAAGAAAGAATATTGCTGGAGAAATTTTTGAGAATGTTGAGTGAATGGATGGAGCAGGAAATTAAAGGTGATAGGAAGCTAGATAAATTATAATGGGTAGAATGCTGTGAGCTGAGGGAAAGGCTAAGTGGTAAATACTCACTTATTTCATGCTTTTATTATGCTCCAAAGGCAATCTGGCTTGATAGGATTCAGAGTTCGGCCTGTTTAGTTTATCAGAGGAGTTATTCCTTCTGGTTGTGAATCTTTGTCATCTTCTCAGTTTAACTTTTAATGGAGCCATTTGGTCAGAATACCCTGTGCTTCCTTTAAAGCTTCCACATTTAGTTATTTTCCCCCAATGTATTCAATTGATTGCAGTACTAGCTCATAAAGCACCTTGTACCCTAAATGATAATTTTCTCTATCATCATCATCATCGGTTTACAATCCTAGGATTGGTTTGGCGCAGCCCTCCACTCAATACTTATATCTGCCAACCTCTTCATATGAACATAATTTTTCTCTTTTACATCCTTCACAACTTTCTCCATATATCTCATATGAGGCCTTTCTTTTCCATTCTTCCTGCTCACTTTTCCTGCAATGATTGTCTTCATCTGGCCATTGTGTCTTAAGATTGGCCAATTTTCTCAAATGAATGTTATAACTCTAATAATTCTTACCTCTAGTAATGAAAAACTTTTGTTCCTCTGTAACAAGAGAAGACCCCTCAGTAGTGTACTTTTGCAAATAATGCAGTCTGGGCTGGTGTGCTGGCTGGAGTCCTGACTTCCCATCCAGAGGGCTTAAGTCTTGGACGTAATAGATTTTCCATACTGGTCCTCACATGTGTGCCGAGTGAAGAGTACTTCAAGCATAATGCTCACTCTGTTGGATGGGACATAATACGATGGTTACCTTAGTTTTGTTTTGGGCAGGCTGATGACAAATTTTTCACCACTCCTCCTACAGTTCATTAATATATAATTCTTCCCTAATACTCATCTATCATTAATGGTACCAGTGGTCTATTGGTCCTTTCCCATAACAGTGGCAACAGTGAGTATTGTAATTGTTCTATTGCTTCAGTATATGCTGCTATCTACCCTAAATTCATGTGAGAATGAAAAGTACCCAAACTTTTGTGATATGGGAGATGTAACAGCAAACAAACAAACTTACTGTCGCAAGATGGCGAAAGCAGAGCATATGCATCATAAGAGCATTCGCAAGGATAAACAAAAGTAAATGTGCTTGCACTCAGTACTCCCTCACTCACAGTAGTTTAATAACATAATAACCTTCATGAGTCTCACTCATGCTTGCACTTATGAGTTTACAAAGATTTACTCTACTGCAATGACCTGTAGGACACTCGAATTAAAGGGAAAGGAAGAATCAGACAAAAATTACGTAAATACCCAGAAATAAAACAAAAAAAAGTTGCTGATCGAATTACGGCCTTGCTGCCTTTTTATTCTCCCTAATATGGCCGTGGAGAGGTTAATGTAATATTCTCAAAATGTGCATGGCCAAAGCATGTTTTGTTTTCATTTTTGTATGACCCTCGAATGGTGAAAATATTCTTAAAGTGGAACGATGGGTTATGGTGGAAGATTTTCGAATGCGAAAGGAGTAAATTACATCGAAATAACTTTCCAGACGATCGTTTGGACTATTAGTACTTTCCAGATATGCAAAGCTGGCGAAACCAAATACGAGTCGTAAAGCATGCGATGTCTCAGCGTGCGTATGCAACGTGCGTCGATACGAAGATTGGCGTCGCGTGCTTATCATCATTCGAATCATAGCGGCGCGACGGCAGTGGCGTTTTCACTTAGTTCGACTGATCAACGCAGTTTTTCGTTGCCGTGGCGTTGTCTGCAAGCCCTGCCACCTACCGTCTGTTCACCACGCCTCGATCAATACGAAACTCCTGGTAGTTTTCCACTGACCGGCGGATTGGACGAACCGGCGTGAGAGGAGGAAAAAGTGGGAGGAAAAGTGTACGCGTAAAAATATATCTACAGATGGGTTTAACGTGTTCATTTGTGGAGTGGGCATGCCAACAAATGGCGGAAGGGAAGGACGTGATACTTTGGGCCGTGGGCTTTTCGCTTGCTTGAGGTGCAGCACTCTGGACTAGTTGGGTGGGAAATTTGAGGCCGGTTTCTTCGGAGGGGGCGAGCAGAAATGAGGGTGGGGGGCAAATCGAGGGAGAACATGCGACTTGAAAGAGGACGTGAGAAGGGATGGGGAGGGGAGGAGATGAAAAGGAAGAAAATCTCAGGGGTTGCAGATATAGAGCATGAGATGGAACCGACGAGAATGGCGAGGTCCGCGTCACAATGCTCCATTGATGTGAGATCAATTGCATTTCCAGAACGCCGGAATTCATGCCCGAATCTGACGCTACTCAAGCGTGAGAGCTTCGGCTCCCGATGTGAGAAATGTCATCAATCTTTTGCTGTTATTTGTACGGATTCAAAGTATTTTATTGTAATCACCACTCCAGATTTTTGCCTACTTATCTGAATCTCAATAAAATCTTTGACCTCCAACATTACGGGATTAATGTGAAAAATAAAGCACACTGAATCTATTTTCATCAATATCTTGATATTTTGTGATTCGCAATAGTTTTGAAAAGATTAAGACACTAAAAAGGAAGTGACTGTGTCCTAATGGAAAGTGTCCGCATTAAAAGGAGTCCTAAATGCAGCAACTTCGTATGCATTTTGACTATCTCATGATTGTCATCAAAGCTTTCAAGGGTGAGTCATTTCACATTTACTATCGGGTAACGTTGGGTGTGGCTCATTCAACAAACTTAATTCATTCGTTTTCAATGGGAAGATGATATTAATCATACCAGATAGCAGAGCTACATGACTACTCGTATCTTCTGTTCGTCTTGATGACGCAGTTGAGAAATGTGGCATCTAGCCAATCAGTTCTTCGTTTCTGATACGGGTAGCAAAGTGATTCTCGAAGTTCTTGTGAAAGCTATTCGCCTGCTGGCTGAAGAGTTCCAAAGGCGAACTCTGAATGGACAGTTGGTCTTAAGCATCTATTCGGTGATTGGAAGTGATCATAGGTATCTACGCTTTATTTATTCGTAGTAATCTTTTAAAAAAATACCGGCAATCATCGAAATCACCGGAACACGTTGTTCAAATTATGACTTTCGCAAGCAGTTTCTAATCCGGGAGAGGCCTCCTTGGACACGTTCAGCTAAACCCAATCAGAGCGATTTTCCGGTTTCTAACCTTTCTTCTGCTGAGTGCGTCCACCGGGTTTTGGATTGTGGGTTGACATCTAGATGTAGATATTAGCGAGCGTTAGAGATAAAATAAATGAGCTACCTCGTCGAATGTGGACAATGAGCGGTGGCAGTTGGAGGTGGTATTAGCATTAAAGAGGCGTAAGGGATATTTGGAGCAAACATACGACGGTAGCATTCAAGTGCTAAGGTAATTGAGGAGGAAACTGGTTGTGCTAGGTGCGCTGTACCCTCATGGAACATCAACCTTCTGGTTTTCGATTCAGCCCGAGGAGATGGCGCAAGCATTTTGTGCGGTAGTGTTGTCGGGGGCTGGTTTGCTGTTTAAGCTATTGCATGTGTTTTACATTAACTTGAGTGTATAGGAAGAACGAGCATACATATCACCGTGACCTACCCTCGCTTTCGTCAAGCAACTTCGGAGTGCTGTTCATTCATGAGATTTGAGAATTCCCATTCATGAGATCTGTGAATCTTACAAGGAGGGTCCATGGTTCGCTTTGGCTAGGTCTGCACTATGTGCCAGCGAATCATGGACAATAACAGCAGCAGAGAAGTCCAGGCTGGAAGCATTTGAAATGTGGTGCTACCGAAGAATGATGAAGATAAAATGGATCGATCGAGTGACAAACGAAGAAGTGTTAAGAAGAGTGGGAGAGAAGAGATGTGTACTGAAAACGTTAAAAAGAAGACGGGGCAACTTAATAGGCCACATCTTAAGACAAGATGGCCCGATGAAGACAATCATCGAGGAAAAAAGTGAACGGGAAGAATGGAAAAGGCAGGTCTCGTATGAGGTATATGGAGCAAGTTGTGAAGGATGTAAAAGAGAGGAGCTACGTCAATATGAAGTTGTTGGCCGATAGAAGAATCGAGTGGAGGGCTGCGTCAAACTAGGATTGCTGACCGATGGTGATGATGAGGTCTGCACTCTGGACGCTCTGAAATAAACCATCACAAAGGTTCGTTTTTTATGTTTTCTGTAGCCAAGTGATCATAAATCCCCTGAGGAATGCATGGTGGGAAGAGCTGTCGACATGCAGCGTATATTAATGAACCTTGACATAAACGTTCGAATCCCGCATCGGAAGTGATGATGTTTGTTTTAATGATGGAATTAATTAGTATCGTAAGGCTGATCTCCCATTGATCATAGGTATTGACAAGAATCGTCGACAGAATAATAGGAAAAAAACAAAAGTTCCTGGAGGAGGACCAATTTGGGTTCAGGAAAAGCAAGGGCACAAGAGAGGCAATGCTCATTCTTAAGCTACTCATAGAGAAGAGAATGCAGAACAAACTGATCCTCATTGCTTTTGTGGATTTGGAGAAGAATTTGACGATGTGGATTGGAACTAAAGGCTTGGAATTCTAGAAAACGTGCTAAAAGACCAAAGGACTATCCACAGTGTCTGTAAATATTGGGGGCTGTGATTAATTCTGGACCCATCATTGAAGAAACAAGAATAAAGTAAGGAGTGAGACAACATTGTGCTCTGTATCCTGTAAGCTAGGAGAATTGCTATCTGGGAAGCCAAAAAAATAGCGATGGGTGAAGCAAGAAGGATATATTTAGTAGAATAGCTCAGGAGAAGAGGGCATTTTGCAAAAAGAAAAATCTACTTCCAGCTGGAAATACAAACTTGGATGTATGGTTACACTTCGTTAGAACTTACTTCTCGAGCGTGGATCTTTATGGCAGTGAGGCGTGAACGATAACAGCAACAGAAAAATCAAGGCTAGAAACATTCAAAATATGGTGTTACAGAAGAATAAAGATGATAAAATGGATCGACTGAGTGACAAGCGAAGAAGTCCTAAGAAGGGCGGGAGAAAAGAAAAGTGTCCCAAAAACCTTAAAAAAAAGTAGGGCCATGCAATCGGCCATATTTTGAGACATGATGGCCTGATGAAGATAGTCGTTGTGGGAAAAGTGAATGGGAAGAATGGAAAAGGAAGGACTCGCGTGAAATGCAGCGCGTTGTTTGGGATGTAAAAGGGAAGAGTTGCATGGGTACGAAGAGGCTACTACAATGCTAAATCCTATCCGCGTTCTACCATGACCCATTCCTTTTTTCCTTCTGGTACAGCAGGAAATATTACTGCATGCACATCTTAACCAGATGCACCTTTTTATTTCATCGTTGACCATGGTAATTACGAGCTATCCTGTCGATTTTTAGTCTGACACCATATCCGTTAGATATTCATCGTTGAGGCATTTCTTCCGAAAACTGATTGAGAAGTCTGAATTATCTCAAAGTCTGTTTTGTTATTTACCATGTTATTTGGCATATTTCTCAAATCGACCCTGTGATCCTGAACTTCTCATAATTCCATTCATTCCATTTCCATACTACAGTGATTATTTTATCCGTCTCCTTAGTAGTTCGTTTTAGAGTAGAATATGCATGTAGGACACGTTTGAAAAAGGTTAATGGTCGACATATGGAATGATGTTTCTCGAGCGAATGTGGACTAGTAAAAGGATCTTTGGCACATTTTACGACCCTAGAAGTATTTTCAGTAATGTGTTACGATTTTTTAGGTCGGAAGAGTTGTGATTTTTAGTATAGGCAAAATAAAAAAAAAAGAATTCGGTCGTAAAAACTTGTAGCAAAGGAACCACGACAGACTTGCGTGCGTGACGGTGTTCAGGTAAATGAATCTAGTGCCTGGTGCCAGTTCGCGCAGGGAACACTTATTAAACGCTATTAACGTACACACACAAGTTGCTTTTAATTATCAATTTCGAATTCTTCTTAACAATTCATTTTCTGTCGTTTACGATTTTAAAAAAATAATAGATTTCCTCCTTCTCTCACTAGAACTTTATTTTTCTGCTGTGCGTATTAGCATTTGATTCAAGATCTAATTTTCTTGAGTTACTTACTCTAGTATTTACCGTGGATTACGATCCCAAAAAAATAAACGATATTTTATCTCTCCCGCTAGAACTTCATTTTAACTGTAGTGAAGTTTAGTATTCGGTTCCTGGCGATTTATCTCAAATTACTTACTGCAGTGTTCCAAGAAAGACGTCTCCGAAGTTAGACCATCTCTCCAGCTACTACTAAGGTTCATTCTTGGGCATCTAGCGTAATTTGGGGATTCTGGAGTGGTTTCTGGCCCTGGTTGAGAGCTTCTTGCTCCAATGCTTCAAGCATCCGGAAAATATTTGCCAACTCTCACGCGTTCCTGTGAACAACAGTAGAACTCTCTCAGACTTTTGTAATGCGTTTACACCTTTGCATTTTTATGCTACTGTTACTAAATTCAGAATTCGCTCTTGTCCGCTTATTTTCGATTGGGATTTAAAATATAATGTTCTTAGGACGTATAGAGTAAAATTTCAAGTCGGGTATTTGTTGTTTTCGTACATTCTTACCATATTGATTTTTCATCTTGTTAATTGTTCATCTTGCCCCCGAGCATGTCATAGAAGTTGATGAGTGACTCTTTGATGGAATTGGGTTTGCTCCGTATCAGTAGAATTAGAACTCTCGGAGTAAAATACTAGTGATCTAACATTCTCGAATTTGAAGTGTAAATCAAGGTCATTCGCGCTTTCTGTCGCATTTCTGCCGCTAAATTGCAAAAAATACTCATCATCATCGGTCAAAAATCCTAGGATTGGTTTGACGCAGTCCTCCACTCGATTCTTCTATCGGCCAACATCTTCATATTGGCGTAGCTCTTCTCTTTTACATCCTTCACAACTTGCTCCACATACCTCATACGAGACCTGCCTTTTTCATTCTTCCCGTTCACTTTTCCCTTGACGATTGTCTTCATCATGCCTCCGTGTCTTAAGATGTGGCCTATTAAGTTGTCCCGTCTTCTTTTTAAGGTTTTCAGTAGGTATCTCTTCTCTCCCACTCTTCTTAGGACTTCTTCGTTTGTCACTCGATCGATCCATTTTATCTTCATCATTCTTCGGTAGCGCCACATTTCAAATGCTTCCAGCCTGGACTTCTTTGCTGCTGTTATTGCCCATGCTTAGCTGCCATTTAGTAGAATGCTCCAGATGTAGGTTCTAATGAAATGTTTCCTCACTTCCACGCTTGTACTTGCAGCTATAAGCAGAATCATCTTCTGGTAAAATTTCCTTTTCGCTTGGGCAATTCTACTGGCAATTTCTCTTTTACTTCGTCCATTTCTTCTCCAGTACTCATTTTCAACGTAAAAAGTAATGTGAAATATTCATCGCCTCAATTTTCCAAGTTTCGTGTGTTAAAATGAAAAAATGAAACACACATTTGCATCATTGTGTGACCCTGTGAAGGATCTGGCAGTGCTTATCAGCTCAGTCTTACGTTTTTTTATTTAAAACGGGTTCAGTGAATCAAGAGATGCTTTCTCTCTCTCTGGTTGCTCTTTTTTTACTGAAAAAACTTATATTTCTCATTCTAAAATGTGATTAATTAATTAAAAGTGACTTACTTTGAGCTTCTTGTATGCTTCCTCTCATCTTTCAATCCGCCGTAGGGATGTTTAGAATCCTGAATGGAAATTCATTTTATGAAAAAATCAATCTTCGACGAAGACGCTGGTCATATTGCCAAACTCGATACCAGGTTTGCCAACCGGTGGCACGCGTATAATTTATGGTTCTGAGAAATGATTTTGTGGTAGGTACGTGAGTGACAGCTTTATAATCTTTTTTAATGTACAAATAATGAAAAATACAAACCAAAAATTATGATGCGAAATTTAGCATGTACAATTTATAGTAATACTATCTGAAAGTTCTTGACATTTTGTCTTGAAATTGAAATATTATCAATTGATGGCGTTAAATTTTTCTCCTTTTCGCGTTGGTGATACGCGCCTTGGAAAAGGTTGAAACTCTCTACTCAATGCGTTTAGGGCGCCAACAACTAGCTCGGTCATATTCATCAACAGAATTTCTGTTTACCTAGGGTTTTATAAATTACATCCGTTTAATAAAAAGTTTTAATGTAAGTTAAAAAAAATCACTTTTAGTGATTACCTTCAAGAATATGCTCAGATTTTCTTCAGGATATTTGTTACAAATAGTCTAGTTTCTGGCTGAAACAATCTGTGATTATAATTCGATCGTGGTGAAGATTCACTGCCTGCCATACACCCTTGGTTTTAAGGTAGTAAGTAGATGTTTCACGATGAACATTGCAGCATAAATTTTAACATTTCCTCGCCGTGGTACGTGCCACTATCCGATGTTTTTTATGTTTCCCATTTGGAAAAGCAATTCCAGAGAACCCACCCGATAACCGTAAAACAAGGAGTAAGAGAGAGAGAGAGACCATGAGGGAAGTTTTAGACCAGATTGGTGGAAAGAAAGGGAGGAAAGTGGTGTAAGGCACACCGGTAGAAGGTTAGGAGAGGAATCTATGAAAATTGAATGATCTCTGCGTAGGGTTGTAAAACCCAGAAAGGTCAAGTGAGCGTCGTGTGACGCGGAAGACATATTTTCTCCCCCCACCAACTCTTGCTACCTTGAATTTTGTTCTTTATCTGACGTTCCGTTCGCTTTGCATAAAATATGACGTACTCGTCCGAAAACACTACATTCTTCATGTTTAGTGGGCGGGCGTCGAACATGGTTAACCTAGGTCGAAGAAAATGTCATATCTTTTTCACGTCTTTCTTGTGAACCTACATCTTAGAGAAACTTTTGCACCCAATATTAATCATTTAAAAATGAAGACTTGATATTTGGCGATTATGGCAGTGAGGCATGAACAGCAGCAGAGAAGAAAAGGGTGGAGGCATTCGAAATGTGGTGCTACAGAAGAATGATCAGGATAAAAATGGATTCACTATATGACAAACGAAGAAGTCTTAAGAAGAGTAAGAGAAAATAGAAGTCTGCTGAAAACTCTATGAAGAAGACGGACAACTTAATTGGCCATATCTTAAGACACGATGGCCTGATGAAGACAATCGTCGAGGGAAAAGTGAACGGTATGAACGGCAAAGTAAGGCCTCGATGAGATATATGGAACAGATCGCGAAGGACGTAAAAGAGAGGAATTACGTTAGTATGAAGAGGTTGGCCGATAGAAGAATCGAATGGAGGGCTGTGTCAAACCAATCTTAGGATAGTTGACCGATGATATAGCTAAAATATATGCTGTATAAGTTTTCAGAGTTTTCTTAATGAAGAAAGTGTTGTGATGAATGGTTGAAGTAGGATGTACATTACACCGCATTGGTCCATGCCCGGAAAAATCGTACATCCCTTGCTCTAAAGGTGCCATTGGTTACCATGGCGTCGAGGGGGTAATTTATGTGTTTTTTTCACTGTAACATGGATATAAAAAACAAAGGAACCCAGGGGAGAGAAATTTTTCGACTCGATATTGTTCTCTAAGCTTTTCGTTATCGAGCAGTGGAGAAATGACAATGAAGGCGAGTGTAGGTAACAGTTATTTGAGGTATTATCTAAAATCAGAAAGCCCAATGAAACTATTTTAAACAATATCATATTGATGAACGTGAGCTTTTCATTGTACAGGGTGCGGCAGCATAATTTCCTTTTTTCAAAACTTAATATAACCCATTGTTTGAATCAGAAATTTTTTTATTTACTTTCTATAATGTAGGCACATATCGAAAGTTCTGTTTTATATAGTTTTAAAGATCAAATCAGGTAGGTGATGTCCCTCATTCTTCATACACTGAGTAAACCGATTTCTGGCGTTTGTCATGACTCTTGCCAGCATAGCAGGGGTTATGTTGGCAATTTCCTCCTGGATGTTGGTCTTCAAATCTTGTAGGGTCCTTGGACGGTTCACATAAACGGGGGATTTCAAAAAACCCCATCGAAAAAAATCACAAGGGGCCAAATCGGGAGATGGCCACTCCAAATCGCCTCAAATTGAGATGAGGCGCTCTGGGAAGTGTTCCCTCAAAACAGCCATTGATGCTCTTGAAGTGTGAGCCGTTGCACCATCTTGTTGGAACCAAATGTCCCCTAAGTCCAACTCATCTAACCGTAGAAAAAAATTCCTGTAACATGTTTACATACCGGTCTGAATTCACTGTCACTGTGACTTCATTTTCCTCAAAGAACCAGGGACCAATAATTCCAGCTGAGGAAATTGCACACCACACTGTGACTTTAGGTGAATGCAAAGGCCTTTGATGCAATTCTCGAGTATTGGTGTCAGCCCAGTAGCGCATGTTTTGTTTGTTGACGGATCCACACAAATGAAAATGGGCTTCATCACTAAAAAAAACGATAGCGTCCTCAGGATCGATTTCGAGAAGAACCTCACAAGCATTCCTCCGAGAATTGAAGTAACGTTCAGAAAGTTCCTGCACAATCGCCATCTTGTAAGGATGGTAATGAAGATCATCATGAAGAATTCTCCTCACAGATCGATCGGAAAGTTCAAGGGCAGACGCATGTTTGCGCGCCGAACGCCGTGGTGATTGCAAAATTGAAATTCTCACTGCCTCAATGTTCTCAGGTTCTAATGGGCCAAGGGACTCCAGTTTTTCGTCCTGTCGCACTTGCAGTTTGTCTGAACGTATTGACCCATGTAACAATTGATTTCCGGTCCGGGACAGGGGTCAACGGGGCTAAATTAAAGCGATTCCGAAAGGCACGCTGGGTTGTGATCACAGAACATCCGCTCGAAAAATAGGCCTCAACGGCGAACGCACGCTCCTCACTGTTGAAACGTGCTCCAGGTGTAAGTCCTGATGGACTGTTTCTTCACTTCCTACACTTGTATTTCCAGATGTAAGTAGGTTTTTCTTTTGGTGGAATGCCCTCTTTGCCCGAGCTATTCATCTGAACCGATATTTACCGGTGGAACACATCGTAATCGTATTGAACTCTTTTATTTATCAGTGAGTCATCCTACTTATTTTCGGCCAGTTTTTTTCTGATTGACTAGAACTCAAGTCGGGGCGTGTACAGGAATAAAACAGCTCACTGAGACCATGATGCGTTCTGTAGCAAGTTCTCCGAATGAAGGCAATTTGTGGCCTGTAACCCTGGCCATTGCGACTAGCTAAGTTGGTGTATGTGTAAGATGCATGCTAATAGATGGAAGCAATAGAGTAGGATGGAATTCATCTTCCCTACCAAGATAACCACTTCGAGCGTGCAGTTAAGTTCGGTATCCTTCACTGGTCGATATTCACTCGCGTAGTATCGATATCTAAAGGTAGTCGCGGAATCGTACATGATGGCATATGATGTTTTAAGTTGACCACCAACGACCGAGCATTTCAAAAGGTAAGTAGACTCACCCTGTCATATTTCCCGTTCCATTGTAGGGGGAAAATCATCATAAATATATTCGGATGGGGGATCAATTTTACTCTCCTAGCCCTGGGTAGTAGTTGTAATAATGGTGAGTACTAATTCACAATTACCCCCTCTCCGTCTCCTTCCCATTACATCTTAGATGTAAATTCGGTCATCTAGGTTCCTGAAATTCCTCAGCAGTTGTACCAACGCGTTGTACTCGGAAGGCACAGTGGTTTGAGGTTGGCGATGGGCGAATATAACGAGGTCGTTCAAATTTTTTTTCCCGGAAAGTAAGAAGTTGTTGTTGAACCTTGTATGAATAGGAGAGATAATCTTGTAAAAAGGGTGGAAGTTGTCTTCGTATTGGTGACTAATTATGCTGTAAATTTTCTTATTTATTTCGTTTATCGACAACGGACTATTTAAAAGATACGCCGTCAAATTGAGTTCTATATCGAAGCTTTAAGCAGTATCCAATTTTATAATGCAATACATCAAATTTCATTACCCATCGGAAGTACCTCAAGTCCTCACAGACTTACGATATCGATTGGTGGCGACAACTGAAGGAATGGAAGTTAACTTTAACACCAAAAACAATGTCCACATTTGATGTTGACATTACTTTTCTCACAATATGTTTCCTGCTGCAGTCTGTTTCCCCGCATTTTATGGTATTTTTTGGCCAAAAATGTGATTGGTATTGTTAAAAAATACTGGGAAGAAAATTTGTAATAAATTTGTCGACGAATTCTAACAAGTGACATGGAGTCGCAAAAGGATACCGTCACTGTTCCCCTCTCTGACGGCATCAACAGGCGACTATACTCGGTGGTTAACTGATGTCTAAACGAATGTGGGTACACTTCGAAATGGCTTCCTCCTCTCAAATACTCGTATAGTTGGCTATTTGACGAATCCAGATACAGCTTCGTCACGTCTTGAAGTGTAAGTAATGATCGACCGGCATCAAACCGGTGTCAAATGAAATCGTATTTGAGGATATCTCCTGGTTCTGTGGATATTTTTTATAATTTATTTCTATAGCTGGGGCCCGGTAACGCAATTTCATACATTTCGTATAGTTATTCATATATAAGAGACATGAAATCGAAGCCGGCAATAATTGCAGAGCGATCTCAATATGCCAGTATGTCTCCGGCTATCGATCTTACAATTAGAGTTTACTTCAGACAAGTGGCTGATATTTACTTCTCCAAGTCAAGACTGGACTCCTCATAAATGCTTGGTTGAATCCTGACTTATGGTTGTCACGCTCATTTAGTATTTTAAATTACTATGTGTACTTTTTAGAGCTAAAATGCTGTGACAGAGATTTTCTTAGTGACTCCTCAAAACCATTTGATGCCTTCAGTTCAACTTCATTTGTAACGCTTGTTTAGTGTGTTTTGCTGTAGCTGTAGAACATATATGCGCTGGAGAAAGATGGCAGAGAGTGTCTAATCCAATTCAGTGTCACGGAAATCTAAAATCTGCCGTTCCATAGCTTCGCACTAGTGGTAGTAGGCTTGGTTTAATTTCCTCATTCCAACTCATACAAATATAAAAAAGTTGATTATATTATGTTATTAACGGTGATGTATTTGAATATCTCACTCACTCAGTGATTCAATCCGAAGCTTGATTTTAGTAGGTGAGGGTAGAGCTCACCCCGGACTAAGCCACAGGCGTGTGAATTTCACACATTCAGGGTAGGGGGGCCAGTTCCTTTCCCTGGGCCACTTCGCACTCCGAGGATTTTTCTTTCGGGGGCCTTCACCCGGATTTGAACCCGGGACCCTTCGATCAGTAGCCAAGCACTCTATACACTAGGCTACCTCGCTCCCCATTTGAAAATCTATGGCTTACTATGCAATTAAGATTTTTTTCGACCACCCAGAGCCGAGAAAATAGCTTTAATTAAAATTACAAAAGAATTTATTTTTGGGCAGGTAAAATTCCGAAATTTGTTGACAACGTATAAAACATTCCTATTTACATCGTGTTATACTTTGGATTAGATTGGCTGGAGGGTTGTTGATAAATACATTGTGTTTTGAAGTCTGCTTGTCAGCGATCTGCCTACCATGGACCGCATCATACCTGTAGTTTTTGCCCTGGGGAAACTGCGTATTTTCATGAATACGTTTGTGTTTCTCTGATCAAAAGGTCTGATTTGGATAAATATGAAATTATTTACAAAAATACATATTATGATGACCTTTCCCTGATTTTTCTCGCTACTTCCAAGTAATGAAGGTGTTTATAATAGCTACTACCCGGCAAGCAAAGAGTACTTTTTTAATTGTATCTCGTACGCGTGGATCGTGATTTTTGTTTTTATTTACGTTAATTACATCTCACGTGATTGAATGGTACAACTGAAAAGGTTAATCGAATCAGTGCACAAAAGAATTCTGACATTCAAGTGGGAGAATCATCGTCGTAACTCTGGATGTCTCTTTGGGAAATGGATTATTCTCTTGAGCCTTAATGAATTTCCTCCAATCGAGGATCTTTAGAAGAAAAGTGGCGCGTGTGTCGGGCAATAAACGGGTGATTACATAATGAGTGAATTCAGAAAGATTTGCTGAGCCGTTAGCCATATAAAGAATGGTGGTAAAGTGCGGTGATTGAGCAACATCCGTGGAGTTTCTGAATACACATCTTTTGGCGATTTATTTATCGTTTCTTAGCCATTTCCGCATCTCAAGGAAGTGAGAAATTGGGCCGAAAGGTCTACGCTGACAAAAATCCATACTCTTCAAAGTACCGGTCCGAAACGTCCGGAGCCAAATAGTCTGGAGCCGAAACTTCATGAGCTTGAAGTGACCTGGTTTTACCGCCCCCGCACTGGATTGACGATGCGCACTAAAAAATGCGCCAGGCTCCTTGAGCTTCCCGTGTAACTTTTGCATTTTTTACGAACTTCTTGTCGTCACTGGCGTGTAACTGTGCGTAATGAGATAATATATTAGTCCGAAAAATATTTATGGTGCGTTAGGGACGGGGAGACGGTTTTCATATTCCCGCAAATTATATTGCAACTTGAAAGCGATGAAAATACTTTTAAATAGCGTATTGAAGATGATTATATTTATTTGGTGGCTTGGAAAAATATTGCCTCCATTTATTTCAGTGAGTCCTGTCCTTACCATGTGATAACAGTCATCAAATCGTCCTCAGAATGTTTTTTTTAGAATGTTTGAATTACAAATTAAAAGATAATATTTTGTAAAATGCATGTCAGCTTTTAACCCTGAATTATCTATCGAAGAAGTAACAAATTTTCATTGCAATAAAAATGTTAGGTGCTTGGAAATGACTGAAATTTCTAAAATCTGTTGGTTATATTACGAGTTCTTCCAAAACCAAAATTGTGTACCCCACTGATGTTTGCTGTCATTCTCATATAATCCACTCAGGTAAATAATTCTTCGGCAAAACAACGATTTATATATTTGCAGTTTATGATTGATGTGATTCTGGATACTTACCTAACCTCTGCATTTCATGTCGTGGGTCGCCAACGAGTCCATGCCGATAAAAGGGCGTTATAGTATTTAAGAAAAAGTTTTGTGTAATGCATCTGTCATTCCTATATTCCATCACTCGAATCTGTTCCTAATCCCAGAAGAACAAAACATCTCTTATCGTGTTTCATTCCCGATTTTTCATTTTTTCTAACTACTATTCTAAGAAAAAAAATCGCCTAATCTTTTGTTGTTCCCTCTGCTCATTGATCCTGTCATCAATTCCTATCACATTAGACTTATTTTCCCTTACCTTCCATTGTAGGCCTCGCCTTACTTGTCCTTGCATATCATACGGCATAACTGTACATAGGTACATTACTGCGAGAAGAATTATTTTATGAGGAGCAGTATTTGCAAGAATATTGTTCTGTGGTATTTGGTGGGAGGGAGCGGTGGCAGGCGTGGCAATATAATTAAAACATTTGAGGAGTATTTTTAAATACGTATTAACCGGATGAATAAGGATTTTGGCTTTTTAGTTAATTTGTGATACTCTAAATATTAGGTAAAAGTGTCAAGTCTGACTGGCAACCCAAAGGTCGCAGGTTCGAATGCCGCCGAGGGCATGGGTCCTGTTCGTCTCAGGATTAATTTAGATTAGGGGGTGTGATACTACCTTGACAGTTAGAGAACACTTGAAAACCCAAGTCTACCCTTTTCCCAAGAATAGCAAATAAAGAAACTTAGAGTAGTGTCATTGAGAACAGTGAAATTACTCAATGGACGTTGTGTAAAAATATTAATTGGGCGAATCGTTGAATGGTGAGGTTAACTTTCAATCCGAACATATGTAATGGTTTTTTATCATGTGCTCCTTGCAGTGAAATTCCCTCTCGCCCACAGCCATAAATCTTCGATTGATTTTTATTTTTCCGGGCAACAAAGCAGGAAACCCATTTTAATGGGCGCCCTTGAACGAGAGGAAACTAGCCCAGCGAGTGGGAAGACACGTATAACCTTACCCTATAAGTACTGAATGATCTATCCTCGTTGCTTAAATAGGCCGGCCACCTCCGACCTACCACGTGCCATTAACAAAGGTGCCTCCCGTCCCGTCTCGCCTCGTCGTTTGGTGGAAACGATTGTTGAAAGTGGGTGAAGGAGGCTGACCGAGAGGGGTCGTGCGCGGATTGAAGGAGGGTGGTCAATTTTGCGGTGGTTGAATAATGGGAAGGGTGGAGGGGGGTGGGGGGTCTCTTTGTTTGGTCTGGATGACGCCAGAGGGTGGTTTGTGTGACGGTCAATTCTACGGTTGGCGATTGCGTCCGTGCACCACTTCGCGGCACAAAATGCCGGGTGACAAAAGACCGGAAGGCGTAATCATTTCGACGGCCTCTTGGACCATTATTGTTCACTTACGACAAACAATTCGATTCCGCAGCGTAAGAATTTGGGCCGTTTGACGTGGGCGAGGAGCGCGTGAGGATCCTTTGCCCGCGTGCGTAATCAGATCATTGGACCCATTTTGTGATCTGCGACCGTTTTGTGGCTTGGGATCGGTGAGAGAGAGAGGGTGGTTCGGGGCTGGCTGACTACTGCGGGAGTTGGACGATTTGTTGCTCATCTACCCCTTGGTTTCACTCCTCATGCGAGGGGGCGACGCTTGAGGGTGTTTCCGATATGTGGGGCATCCTCACCTCTTCGTAACCGAGTGGGAAAGGGCGACCGCTTTTCGCATCTTAATGTGTGTATTAACGAGTGAAAGGGTGCATGGGCGATTGTGAGTTACTTTGCTTTGGAAAGTGATATGCTACATCCTTAGAACTTGTTTTTTTTATAAAGCAATATTATGCACGATAAATTAATATGACTGGTGGGATATTTTGTCCCGGTGTGCGGTAAGCGAAGTATGATAAAAACTATCATAAGTTATGATCCTGTGCAATACTAGGTTGAAACAACTGAAGGTGGAAGGGGTGCCATTGGTACAAGCAACAAATCAGCTTTAATATTCTTCTAATTGAGTTTTGATGTTTTTTTCTTGTTGACTGGCCTCAAATTCGTGAGATTCTTTTCCTCCAGAATGTCTACTTTGAAAGTTTTCCGTAATTTTACGATTGTGCATACCTACCCGTGGGCTACTTTAACTTAATTTGTTGTCCAAATATCATGATCTAGCTCTTCGCGTGGCTTGTTAGGCATATTTTTCCAGTACATAGTGTGGATTGTTGAATTGAGATCAAGCTGACCTCAGGAGGCGTTTGGGTTCCAATCCGGTTGATGTAGTCAGGTACCTTCTAGAATATTTTAATAGATAAGATAACGCACTAGTTTTTCAGTGTGAATCCCCTTTGTAGCATACTTTTTATGCTATTGGGTTATCATCATGAGATGACCCTCTTCATGCATCAATTTGAGGTGTAACTGTAATTTTGAGGTGAGATTCAAATGCGAGAGGTCTTGAGACATATCCAGCGAAAACCCAAGATGTGTCAATTTAAAGATAGCAAATATATCTGGGAAACCTCTAGAGGTACAGGGAAAGGAACCCACGGCCTTGTTTTGTGAATTTCATACGTCAGTAGGCTTAGAGTTAATTCATAAGCTGTGATCGGTAATTTTTCACGTCAAGATATTTGTGAATATAATTTAGAAAATATCTCCATGTGCATGATGCATGTGTTAGACAATAAAATTAAAAATGAAGATGATACCGAAGTGTGGTTTGAGTAAATAGCGTGAAATAATTTCTCCTCCGTCAACTTATTTGTGGCAATTATGCTTGTTCAGTTTACTTGAACTTCATGATTCAAAAAACCTTTAGAGGATTTCTGTATTTTTCTTTAAGGGAAGTCAAGTGGTGTCATTGACGCTACTGTGCGCACTCTATTCGCATTAAAACTGTTTTGCAATGCATCTGAGTCCTATTTGCTTTCTTCATCTTTCTGTTTGTTCAATATTATTGCTCGCGGATGATTCCGAAGAATGTGTTCCAGTCATTTTCTCCAGCTCGGCTTTCTATTCTGCGGTAAAATCATCTATCTGGAACGAGGTTCGAGTTGCAGAGCATGTGTTCTTGATGAATGAATTGAAGCTGGTGAGGCAAGAACGGATCATGGGAGGTAAACTATTAGAGCGATTTGATTGACGACGGAGATGCAAATCCTCTGACCTCCGCTCTCCTTGTCACATAGTACCCTGCAGCTCTGGACGACCTTCCAAGACGTGTCCCACTTCTCTCCTTTGTGTGAATGTCATGTGGGCCTCAGATTGCTATCCTATGCCTTAATGGTCGACTAATTTGAATGTAGCACACGAATCGTTTTCCGATTAACTACGCTTTTTCATACGGTCTTGTTATTCATGTTAGCTTTTCTTATAACCATTGCAAAAGAAAAACTTACGCAGGTATTAAATTACAGTGTCTAAAGTCCACTAGGCATTGTATTAACCTTCCGTCAGCGGCTTTATTGAACCTCAGTTCCTTTCTCAAGTTGTACACAGTCACCTCATATATAGTCTGAATAGTAAGGGCATCAGTTGCTTGAAATTATAGAAATGAGTGCACATTACAGGGGCTAGAACGCTAATAGTTTTGTTAATTTATTTACGAGTTTTAGTAATTTACCCTTTATTAATAGTACTGATCATGATTTCAGCACTTAGCTGCCGTTATTAAGGTGTACGCAGGGCAGTAACTACGGGAAATATTACACTTCATAATATGGGACGGGGAAAGATGTAATGAGAAAAAGTCAGGTGTAGGCGAAGTTTAGGGGCAAAACAAAATAAGTGGAGGCCAATTTAAAGATCGGGGAGGAGGGAAAAAAGATTACTGTAAATTGAAATGGAGATTGACAGCTCACAGCATTCTTGCCATGAAGTATCTGTGGATATTTGGGGAGGGGAGGAATAAGAGAGTGGAGGAAGGGTTAAACTCGGCTTCGGGATCAGCTTGCTCTTAACGATACCAAGATAAGATACCAAAGATACCAAGGGGTCCGCTGTTTTACGTCCCATCCGACGGACGGAGTACTGAACTTGAAGTGCCCTCCTCTCCCACTCCGGTTGGGGAACCACTGAAAGACCTGGAACTTCTAGAATTCGAATATAGGCCCTCGGATGAGAAGCCAGTGCTATAGTTGAAGTTTGGGGATGGTTTTAAATATTCTACGACATTTAATGGACCAATGCGACTTCATGAAATATTTCGCATTGCTTTAAAAACATGCCTTTTATGAATGAAGTTTTATTCGCCAGGATAAATTACTGTATACAGGATAAATAAAGTATTGGGAAAGTCCCACTATCACGCATCGATACTTTTTGTTCTGACTGGTATCCAGTTCATGGTCTATGACAGTGGCAGGTTGAAGAGCTTGTACGCTTTCCGATGACCTTTTCATCTGGATTCGCGGGATCATTGAATGTTGCTATTGGTCGAGTCTCTCATTTCAGATGGGCCGAAGGTTACAAACTGGGAAGTTTCCAGGGAAATAATGGTGTCAGGTTAAAAGCAGTTTTGGATGTTGTTGGCAATTGTTCTGTCGTAATAGGCGGTAGAGGAAGACACCAGTCAGATAATATCATGATTATACAAAGAATTGATCACATAATTCTCTCTTAATTTTCCCTTGGGTGATATCGACTGAGACAACCTGGGGTTAAAGGCGGAACGGGTTTAAGCCTCAGAAAAGGACACGTTGTAGATCTGTCTGATGGTATTCTGTATGAGGGTAATGGTATAGGAACAGTGAGCGATTCCTGGGAAAAAAGGATAGTGAAGAGAAGTGCAAGGGACAGAAGTGAACTCGGCAAGGATTAGGGCGTCATGGATAACGTGACACGTGACAATAAATTGTCACAAAATTCAGGGGGGTCATAGAGAATGGTACTGAGTCTTATAGTGAGAAAGGGGGAGGTAAAAAAGTGGCAAATCGGCGTTACGCTATATTTGGCTGCCCCCTATTAAAGTAAATATTATTTTGAACTTACTCGAGTAATGTGATATTTTTTCATAAAAACCAAAATCGATGAAAATTTATCTGACAACCTACTTCTGTTGAAAGCCCTCAGAATAAACCTATTCGGACTCTTAGTTATTTCTTCTACAGGCCAAAATATCACGCCAAAGTATATAACTTGGCCATAACAGCAATTGTGATAAACGTCCGAACCCCCTCCGTTTCTTCGTCAGGACATGATGTCTCGCCAATATGCGGCTTTTCTTGGCTCCAGTTCTTGGCTGAAACAGTATTGGTGATAGACGTCCAAACCCTGCCCGCGAAGGGCATTATATTATTTTGAGTAACCACATCTATATTTACTTAATACTCTGCGAGCCGCCGCAGGGTGTGTGGAACGGGGTGGAGATCACCAAAAATGCACCATTTACACGAAACTAAGAGCTACTAAGGTCTTGCTACTTGCTCTTGAGCTACATTGGTCACCTACTTGCATACAACTGCCATGCAGCCATCAGCTACTCTAGCTATAGCTAGACTATATACTCTAACAAGATATCACCTGCCTATCCCTTTCCTATGCTGCCTATTATGTTCCCTAATGGAACGCGGGAAAAATGACATTTTAAATCTATCGGTATGACAGTCTATCTCTCTATTCTTATTTATCTGGTCAAATCGAGCATAATACGCAGGAGTTCATAATTTACATCTAAAATCTTCAGTAAACCTATCTGTTTTGAAGTTCTGGTGGAGATTTAATTGGTATTTTAACCTACGATCTGATAATGATTCTACCCTAATTCTTCTATTAAGTTAACACCCTGCTAAACCTGCCTTTTAACAAACCTAGCTACTCTAAGGTGAACCCCGTCTAGTTCTCTGACAAAACCTTACTCTCTAGTTCTCTGACAAAACCTAATTATTTCGTTTCCCATACACTGGCTGTATATTCTATGTGAGGCCTAGCTAATGAAAAGTAACATTGCTCTTTTGTTTTCTCGTCACATTTCCCTACTATCCTTTTAATAAATCCTAGCTTTCTCTTGGCTTGGTCGCATAATTCTCGGATAAGTGTTCCCCTCCATAAATCTTTAGTGATTGTAAAACCTTAGTACCTTATAGATTCAACGTTTTCAATTGTCATTTTACTTATAGTACACGATCGATACAAAGAATTATTCCTAGCATAGTTATAGTACTTTTCTTTGAGCCGATAATGGTCACCATTCCATCGATCCATATGCACCAGGAAATTTTGAGGAGGATGGCATTTTGTGGCCTCTTAAATTTCTCCCTAACTTGACATCGGTTGCTCCTCATCTACCTTTCGAGGCATTGGTGTATGACGTAGTTTTCTGGAATCGTCTTAAAATCTGTTTTCCAGGAAAAGCTATGAATAAGTATCTGCTTATGTGTTTGTTGGCATGTAACCCTCAGTGACGTAGATTTCGGTGTATACACGTATGCTTATGCCTCGCCATGCCTCCTTTTACATTTGCTAGCTCTTCGCAAGAACACTCTCCTCCTGTCCTCCTCCATCTTACACTAAATACTTCCTTCCTCCCTCCAGCGCCTACATGAGCACAACGATCGCACGCGTCTACCACCCACGCCACAAGAAGGGAACTGAATGCCCGCGAAATTTCTCAAGTACGCTTTTATTTCGTCATTTTTCGAAGTTATTTTTCGTTCGTTTGCTGTTTAAATAATCCAGTCTATGACTTCAGATGCCTGAACATTTGACATGACGCCTCACGAGAGTGAATGAGAAAAATACCTCGATCAAGTAAAGGCAGAGAAGCGCAATCAGGGTGAAAGTTTTGGTCGGGAGAGGGGACTACGTGTACTCTGCTTTGAAGGACTAAAATCACGTGACTGCGATCAAACTCTTGTATTCTGAATTCATTTCCATTGAAATGGCAGTGGCCGCAAATTAAAACATATCGAATGGTGTATGTTACTGCCCCGCACATTTTTAGAGAAATCTTACTATTTGATTCCTGCGATAAATAACTTCTAATCCCGTCGCGCTCCTTAAATTCACCTTTGAGGTGGCTTGCAGGGTGTTATGTAGATGTGTAAACTCCATACGTTACCGATCAATCGTGGAACGCGAGTAGCAATGTCTGGCAGTGAGAATGAGGGTCTCAGCGTCTGAGATGAGGGTGATGAAAAGGAAAGCCTGACAACACGGAAAAACACTCTCCATCTAAATGCTTGTTCATTGATGTCGACGAAACGTTGGTGTACGTTTCATAAGAGTTGGCAAATACCACGCCCGGTTATCCCAAGCCTCCTCCACACTCAACATTTTTCCTGCCCCTGCTTTGGTCTTTTCCATTCTCAATAAGCGCAAACGACACGACCTGCTGACGCGGTAGAGCGGAGAGCAGTTTGATAACAATACCGCAGCGTTGCATGGAGGCACCTCGGACGCCTTTCCGTCTCGTTAGTGCAAGCATGGTCTTGCGAGATGGAGTCGCTGGAAATTAGTCATATCACGTTCACTCTTCCTGAAAATCAGATTATGTTGCTATTAATATGTTGGGCTTGTAGACGGAAAGAAAACGGACAGCTGAATTGGTGCGAAACGGCGGCGTAAATTTGGACGCTGCGAGATCCAAATTTATTTATTCCGTGATCGTTGTAATTTTGCCTTCCAGTTCATTTGTTTCATTAGGGTGGCGTTTATGTTTAAAAGGAAGTGACTGCATGTTTTCCCATTTCCACGAAATAGCAAAGTAGCGTGTTTAAAGGGACACGTTGGTCGTCAATCTGCATGAATTAATTTCCTCTCTTTACCCAGATACCACGGTTATGCATGGAATATGTGACTCGAATCTTGTGACTACACTTTTAAAGATCGCTTTGGTCCTGTGCTTTTCAGACGTCAGTAAATTATAATCGCTCTAATAATAGAATCTGCGTGATCACTTGTTTTTTTGCGATCTGTGGATAATTCTTAAGAAAGAAAACAATTTTAATCGCAGTCAATTCACGATGTAGCGTCTCAAGAAGGCTTCGCGTTCCCGCATGTTTCCGAGTATCCCTCTCAGCTAAAGGCCATTCTTGTGAGGTATTCAAGACAGCAGTCGCCGATAAATGAACTTGCATCTTGCCAGGAAATGGCACAAGCTGTCTCAAGGAAGATTTTACCCACCAGGGAATCTAGGACAATGGTAACTAATCCGCCCTTGACTAAGGTCCAGGCTGAACCTTAATGGTCGCAAATAGCTGGGCTAATTTTTCCTTGATTCTGAAATATTTGGAGCAGGAGTGTACCGGTTTCGCTTCGCCGTGGTTTTCTCAATGCGAATTAGTCAGTGAAGGCCGGATCAAGATTGCATAGTTACACTTTCATCAGAGTAATAAGTAGTTGAGGGCTAATGTGCATGATCCGCACTTCGAATTGCCCTTATTAACTACACCGGTGATGTGACGGCAGTAAGGGTTTGATATTAGTTTGTGTATCCTCGTATAAGAAAATTAATTGGGACAACGATTATGATGCTATTTTTAAGGCCTTTGAAACCGGATTTGCTGATCATTTACATGAAGTTTACTTGCCTGCAATGTTGAGGTTTGAAGTGAATAATATGCATACGAATTGGCTATTTATATGTTCTCTGTTCTGTGGCAGTCATATCATGATCACACTTGTGATTACAATATGACATTGTTACAATCTAGCTACTAAAGATGAGGAAACGGTACAGTAAATCCGCAGTCACTTGGTCAATGAATCCAATTCTTTATCGTTACCTATATTGTAAGATTCGTTATTCGTCCTTGACCTCAAATATGTACCGAGTGGAAAACGGAAAAATGTGTTCCTTGATATTCCTCCTGTGTTCGCGTGGAAAATCTTGGCTGAGGGAAGCCGATGCAGACAATGAAAGATTATTGAAAAGGTTCTCTGCTCATTGTATACGACGTTTGTCTACTGAGAAAATTTCTCAGCTCTAATTGTTACAATTTCTGCGTGGTAAACAATCTCAGACAATTATGTATTGTGGTTCTATTAGCATGATATGACTAACCCCCTTTTTGTCCTGCACATCAATCTTTAATCATTTACCTAGGATAATGAATTCCTAAGTCACCAAAGCACTTTCTTATCCTATAACGACATTTTCTCACGTCTCTGAGATAAGACTTGTTCCATTTCCTTTTTTTTTTGTTGCCTTTTTTAATGAGATGTGGATTTCATTATGATTCGTTGAACATTTCTTAAACAGTGGTCACGGAATACACCACAGATGATACTTTTTCACTAATGATACATTGCCCGATGAATCATTAGTGAAAAATTAATCATCTTGTCCCCTATCTCTGTATGCTACCCTGGTGTGGTTGGCATTTTCTAGCATTATTTGTTGAAGGAATCTCGTAGTTTTTTGTAACCGCGTTGTATTTAATTTTTATTTTTAGGAGTAATTTATTTGATTAATTCATCATTGGTAAACCTACAAACCGAATGTCGATACAGTTTGAAAGGGCAGTTATAGTCTGGGATGAAGCCATGGGAATGTGAAAGTTTCAAGCTTGACAGTCTATGTTTCACAGAATTCGGCGGTTTCCCAAAAAGTTTTGCTTCCCAAGAAGTCTCATACTTCGTGTTCATGCGTTGAGGGATCATCCGACTTAACAACTATAAACATCCGCTCAGTTGCCGAGCGTTTTGCCATAAAGACTAGTATGTAATGATTACCATCATTCTGTATAGTAGGTATGCCTGAAAATAGAAAGGCTCTTGAAATTAAAATACGAACTTTTGAGTTGTAATCCTCCGTGAGGAAATCATTTAGTCCCTCATTGAGAAACTGTTCCCTTTTCTGTTGCATTATGTGTCTGTAATTCATTGCTAGTAATCATCTGTAATTTGAATGAGGATGACGATTCTTTCTGATCACCTTGATAGGAAGTCTCTAAATGTTAATTGAAAAGTTCCCGTACGCTTGACCCCATTTCTCTGCGCACATTCATCACTATCAGCGGTCATCAATCCCAAGATTGACTTTGACTCAGATCTTTACTCTTTTCTTCTATCAGCTAACAACACCGTTCTACTGCAATTCTTCCCTTTTTACGTCCTTAAGTACTTGCTCCTAATATCTCAGCCGTCGTCTTCCTTTGTATTTCTAAGTACCTATTTACTTCTTCCCTGGAAAATATCAACATGAGACCTTCGTGTTTGTACATGTGTCCGTTACGGTTCTTTCGTGTTTGTTTCTAGATTATCACGAAATGTTTTTTTTCTCCTACGCTTCGTAGAATTGTATGTACCTACGTAGTTGTTATTAGGGGAAGCGAACGATAGCTGAGATCATTTGCGAAGTTAAGGGTAGGTCGGTAAATGGATACCGATAGTGTTTTTCTTTAGAGAGGAGGAAGAGTAAGATATTAGCCGGCGTCATTATTAGCATACTCTAGACGGGAAGTTCCAAGGATTAAGGTCCCATTCGACGGTCGGAGTGCTGAACTTTAAGTGCAGGAAAAACTTCTAAAAAAGAAATAGTAATTTGTCTCTGATGTCATTCGAACCAGGATCCTCTGAATGAAGGGTCAGTTAATTAACCATCATGCCAATAAGATCCCGTCGAACGGGAAAACGAAACTGTAACGAAGCGGAAGTATTTTATTTGGAGAGAATAACCGACGATAGCAGAATCTAATAGAAAATATTCTTCAGTCCGGAGGGTGGGGGGAGTGGGGGGGGGGGGGGGGTTTGACACTGTCGGGATTATCTCGAACAGGTAACCAAGGAGTCACGTGGTACCAGCACGAATGGTTTGCAAATTTAGTGTGCCTTAATCGATGGTTGCAATATAATTAATTGTTTTCACTTTAATTTTTCTCCTCTTTCTTGACTCTAGAGCACTCAGATGAGATAAACACAAGTATAAGCAATGAATGAGGTTGTAATCAAGGGTTTTAACGCACGAAATTTGCGAACCATTCGTGTTTATATCACATGAATCCTTGGTTACCTATTCGAGATAATCCCGATGGTTTCAAACACCCCACTGCGTCAATGCGTTCTACTGAAGGAAAATTCTACGTTTCTTCCCTGTGAGGAAATAGCATAGGTGCCTTTTGCAATGGATTATAAAGTTGGTGGGAAAAGCAGATGAAGAACATCGTGATCGTTTGGTGGCGATACTTCTTGGCCTCCCATCCTGAGGACCTGGCTCCAAACCCCGGTAGTGACAGATATTTCCGTGACATACCGGTGACTGCATGACTGCATTACATAGAATACTCAGTGCTGTTTTCTTCGGATGGGACATAAAACAGTGGATCCCTCGATGCCTTCGTTTAGAGTAGGATAATGCCAACACACAGTACATAGTTCCGAATCCCGACGACCTGACCAAAATATGAATGTGTGTTTCAGTTTTCAGGGTAATATGAATGTAGGAGTTTTTAAGGTCAAAAATGACAAATGTGGAGTCAAATCTTGAAGAAGAAAAAAATGGCGACTCAAAAATTTCAATCAGATTTATGAAAAGATCGCCGAAGATGCCTTAAATTTTGAATAGAGTGGTTTTCATATCCCTGATTAGAAATTGGAAAGTAAGGAAGTAGGGTAGTCGTGGGTTTTAGGGGCTCCAACGAATAAGGTTTTGTCCCGCCATCAGAAGTCGAATTTTGAAATTGTGGTACATGCATTGATATAAGTATATAGCACAAATTACTCCTCCCGCTACCGACATCACAGCCAACATTCATCATTCATTAACAAGAGCTACTTCTACCGCCTGCTCGCCGCCTTAGTGGGCTCCGGCCCGGCAAGGCGACCCGTGTCCCACCACCAAAGGAAGGGGCAATAATAGAGCTGCTTCAAAAAAGTGGTAGATATTTCTCACCTGGGAAAACAGGTACCCTTTCTGCTAGAGGCGAATACGCTGGTAGCATTAACTGAATTAAAGGTTCAACGTACAATACACGTAAAGTCTGGATTGTTTTTGAGAGGGTTGATAGGGAGTTTGAGTTTCTTTGACAGCAAAATTGACAATGAATAACTGTTAAATTTTCCTACAGTCACTTTCCCCATGGTTCCAAACGCTACCCTATTGTTGATTGGAGCGCACAATGTGGAGCGGAAGGTACTGTAAGATATCTTCGCATCACCATCCCCTGCCCGTATATAAGAAATATTTCTTGAAAACATTACCTTATGCCTATTCTCTGGGTGTCTAAAGGCCGTTTTACACGGTGAATGATCATGCGAATGAAATCATGCGCATGAAGTTCATGCGTCGTGTAATACGGAAATCTCCTCGCATGAAATTCATTGGCATGATTCTTTGAATGATCACGTGATACGAGCGCACGATGTCCGTCTTTGTTTTATAAGCGGGTAGAATAGGATTCCTATTAAACAAGTGCAGGACGAAATGCAATTATAATTGGTTTTCGGAACTTTTCGTACTTACATAATTAATTCGCGTGCCCATGGAGTATATATAATCTTATGTAATTCTTATAGGTAATTTATATAGGCATTCACCTGGTGAAGTTCTTCAATTAATCACGTTTTGGGCGAAGGTTGAGTTGAAAATAATATATTATGTAGGTATTCTAAGATTTTGAAAATTCTTGTGACAAGTAGGTATAGAGCAATAAAGTATTAGAACAGAACATGAAAATTGTAACTGAAAACAATACATTGAAATATCTCCATCGGCACTTTTCCGTTGTTTGTTATCACAGCTACCACGAACTCGGGGAAATTAGAACAAAAAGCACGTATCTAACCTTTAAATAGTACACTATCTATTCCGTTAGATACTCCTACACACTTCATGCATAATTAAACTTATTTTACCCTCATGAATTCTGGCTGAGTAATCAGGGAACGTTATAACCGTGTACGGTCATGGATACGATTCGCCCGTTGCTAAAAAATCTTAGCGTGACAGCCTGCCGGAAACGAATTGCAAAATGTCAATATAATTATAAACATGTATATCAAAGGTTGAATAAGGATCTCTTGTCACAGTAATTGCTTCTCTCGTCGTCGTGTCCGATCTTTCAGAATCATATCTGGTGAGATTTAATATAGTATGGAATTGCTTCAGCGTCTTTCTTAATAAATTACGATAGGCCTCGCAGTCCTTTAATGACTGTTTTTTTTATCAGGCCTAGCATACCTTGACCTCTATTTCTCCTCTCTCCTTCTAGCTTTCTCCGGCAAAATTGTGGCCGCCGCGGCGGCGGCGCCACAATTTTGCCGGCGCGCCGCCATTGTAATGGGCTCTGTTTAAACCATACCGATCCATCATTTAGATCTCTACTTTACTTCAGATCAACTTAAACCTCAGTATCTAGAAAGCTCCGTTTAATGAATATTAACATTACTAAATATACACCATTCTTTATTTAATCTATCACGTATATCAGAAGTCTCTGACGACGTAAACAAACAATTCCGACCAATTTCGAACATCGATACAGCTGCGTTGGTCGGAAATCTCCCGTGAATCTATATGTATGTACTATCGATAGGCCTACCACTGCGCATCCTTTCTGCACATAACATTCACATAATTCGAATGATCATTCACCGTGTAAAACACCCTAAGCGGAAGCAATTTCAGGTCATCACTTAAATTCATTCGCATGTTCATTCACCGTGTAAAACGGCCTTAAGGACTTAGTAACGCTATGTGTTGTATAAATTATTATTGAATAAATTTATTCTTTTTTTACATTTTCGTCGAAATTTTTTTTTCATATTAACAAATACAATTCTGGTGTATACCTTGTGCGAACAATGAGCCTGCATTTCTTGTGAAAGTATTTTTAAAATCGATTTTGTAATTAGTCGTTATTAATTTTACAAATGATTCCAGGATGGAATCTATAATTTCACTTGTAAATTTACATTTAATGAAATTAATGCTATAAGACGATTGGTCCCATAAATATGTGGACCCACAGATACTGAGTATACCAAATTAAAATGATTTAACTCATTATATGAATCCAGGAAACTATTCCAGGCATTGAACATCATTGAATCTACTTTGTGTAGATGTTTTAAAGCGATGAGCTTTTGATGTGAAATAATACTGCATTTTTCTCTTTCCAGTTATTTTAATTCACTACGACGGTTTATAAAATTTTGAACTCCGTAAGTGTTTGCTATTCGAGTCCTGCAATTGTATTTCGAAATGGGCCTAGTCGATACTAAACAGAGAAAAATTTAATTCCTTCACATTGACATAAAGAGGATTTGTTATAAAAGCAAGGGTCGCTTTATAATTTCTAAATTCCTATAATCTCCGAATTAAAGACACTTTCGCATTCATAACGACTGTCTTGAAATATTCTTTTTTTATGTCTATGACATTATTTTCTAAGCAATAGTGGGAAAAGCTTGGGAAATAAACTAATGAAACTATTAAGTCCTCGGTGACCAGAACCAATTTCTTTTCAAACTAAATAACTAATACAAGTAGTGAAGAAGCAGTATTTTCCTTTCCTTGTAATTTACGATTAATTTTATTCAGTTGAGATGTAACGTCCACCATTAAGAGTAATTTTGCAACGACTGATCTTCTGTCAATTCTCAATATTGAAGACCCTTGTTGTCGAGAAACAGTTTGATTTCATTTATGCAAATCGTCGGCTGCCAACCCTTGTTGGTGTACTAATATCTCCATTACAAAATTTCATAAGAAAATTTGGACATATTTATTTCTGCATGCCGGGCGTGTTGTGTAACGCAGGCCTGATATCCTAAAGGTTCCCTCTAAGGGCATGTATGTTTGTTTATCGTAGAATTAAGATCTTAGGTTAGACGGTGTGATATGACCTTAGCCGTGTAAAATACCGAAAGCCGAAGACTACTACTTATTTTTGTAAAACAAAGCAAAGCATACCTGACATAATGAGGATTATGGGATTACTTTTGCTGGTACATACATGCGGCCCTCACCGCCCTCGCCTGAATCCATGTGTGTCACCTGTGACCCTCGGCCGCCCTGCACCGGGTATATATATTGCCTAGAAGGAGGAACGGGGACGCCTGTTGCTCTACAACACCGCCCCACCGACACGCCATGCCGTTAGCATATTTCCCAGAAAAATACCTGGGGCGCCCCCTCCCCCATCCATTCCCCTTTCCCACCTTCCCTTCCCATACTTCCTCAGGGCCCCAACCTCACCTTCGCCATCTACCCCTCAAGGCCGCCCGAGTTACCCCACTCCACGTGGACTCCCATTACCGGCATTATATTTGTGACGAATCGAGATTCACTTCTCCCCTGGCTTCAAACATGCATTCTCATCATGACTGGCCAAAAGATAAAAATAAATGTTTTGCCTCTTCCATTCAGGACCATTCGTCAGGGCGCGGTGGATTAGATACTTTCCGCTAGATAGACTAATAGTTCCCTTCATCCCTCTCCGAATGGCCATTTTTTCCGTCGAAGACAACGAGTGACGGGCGAAGAATTGATAAGCCGCAGATTAATTGTAGTATTCCGCAGTCACCGAGGCGGCCTCCTCACTCGTTTTACTCCTCATTCGAGGTGTGCGGTTGTCGTAAATAAGTCGCTGACATTTCTTCATTTATCATCCGTCTGTTAGAAGCGGACGGAGATGCTCGCAGGTTGTCGTATCGGGATGGCGACCTTATTACGTCCCATTTTCCCTCGTGAACCTTTCTCAGGTACGCAAATCGTGTCGCATTTTTTTAGGCTACAAATTCTCCAATATTTTAGTACTTCGTCTTCAGATGTAGAAACTAGTTAAAATGACGGAAAGTAAACGGCTATTAATACTTTGTCAAAGCGCCTGGCGTGATTTCCAAAAAGAAGTCGACCAAAATGCTTGCTACCTCTCATTGAACATCAATTCATTGAACGTTTAAGGCGAACGGATCATTATTAATGACATACATATGTCCAGTTATGAAAGTGGAAGCAAATTGGCAAAATGTTTATGTACCTACTTGCCATTTAAGTCATTTCTTGTGTTCATGTGCGAAATGCTTGATGCACAAAGATTTTTTCCATTGGTAAACCGGCCCTATATTGAGTGCTTTGTGGAGAGAATCCGAGATATATCTCGGTGGTCTAGGTTCAGCACTCCATTTGTCGGTGGGACTTTGAGTCGTAGTCCCCTTGGTGCCTTTCGTTAAGAGCATTCATTCAAGAGGTATTCATATTTTCCCTCCCAATATTTCCTTCCCAAAACACTCTCACTTAAGTTTAGCACACTTTCTATCCCTTTTTATTTCTTACATACCTCATAATCTATTTCTCCCTCTTTCTCACTTTCCGGGCATTCCTTCTTCAGTAACCGCCTAAAGAATCCCTTATTCATCTGTTCCCTTTATCTTATTCGTATCCTAATTTTCTCTAAGCAGCTGTAGTTATTTGAAGGAGGTGATCGACAGCTGGGGATATCTTTTGCGCCGTTTAGGACAGGTGAGTTATTGAACATATAGGGAGAAATTTTTCCGGGAAAGGTCGAAGTGAAACTTGGAATTGGCATCAGCCTGCTCATAGCGAAAGACGACAAGGGATCCACGGTTTGAATAGTGAACACGAAGTGCTCTCCACAGAACATCCAAGGAGGGACCAGTATGGCAATGAAAAATCTGCCCCAGCCTTGCACTTGGGGTAGGAAGCCAGTACTCTTGCCACCACAACAAACCCGATCCCCCTGATTTCCTCCAGCAACTTGCTTCCTTGCCTCTCCATCCATAATTTCTCCTCAGCCACTATCCCTAAATCCTCCTCAGTCATCTTTATTGCGTTTCCTCTAAGCAGAGAAAGTGAGAAAGAGGGAGAAATAGATTAATAGCTATGGATGAAAAGTTAGAAAATGGGATAGAAAAGTTGCTAAACTTAAAGAAAGAAAAAGAAAATGGGATAGAAAAGTTGCTAAACTTAAGTGAGAGTGTTCTGGTAAGGAAATATTCAAACAATGCCTTCAAATGCCTAACATTGATAAATTGTTCATCCGCAAGTATAATTGGGATATAAAGCCTTGACCTGAGGTAAATTCTATGAACTAAATTGAAGGAATGGAGGAATTAGTTCCCTAATTCCCTCTCATTCATCTTTATTTCAGTTCTAATGTAAATTAACAATATCTGTATGAAATGAATTGACCGACTCATTAAGATACACGGAATTATTGATGTCTTGTGCATTTTATGAATGCTTCTACGCAAATAGATGGGGACATAGGCTCTCGAACGGTGAAACATTTTTTTTTAATATTCCATTTGACTTTCTGGTGTTGGAGTGTCAGTAGCTCAACTTTAACTCCACTCCCGGCCTGTAATTCGCTTTTGCTGAAATTCCTGAAGCCTTGAGCTTAAGTAATCTGCGTGTTTGCCAAACAATAATAAAGAGCAGAAATTTCAATGCATTGTGGAATTATTTCAACCGGTGTAAATTATGTATTACTTATGGTTTTGATTTTATTTTTATTTTTGATCCGATTACATAAATCTTTGATGCCTCTCAGATGAAACACTTCTATTTGATTCGGACCTTCCACGAGGTCTCGTCGTATTTCTCAAACTCAGCGATGACACATCAGCTTCAAATTTAAATCAGCTTTCATAAAAATTAAGAATACATGCTCATTTCTCAACTCATGATTTGTGAATTAACTTTGTGTCTCACACGTGAGGAAGAATGTAAAAATTCCAGTGGAAGAGAAAAATGCCGGGAATAAAAAGAATTTGCATGTACTATTCCACACAAACATATAATGATCCCTATTCGATTTAATAAATAAACCAAAGCGTCGAAACCGGTCGGTTATTAAATGTTTGTGTGAATTAATGCAATGTCTCTCCATGTCTATGTTCCACAGCGTGTCTTCGATTTCCATACAAGTTATTGAGAAAAATTACTATTTTTGCAGTAAATACATACGTGGTGGCACCGCGAAATCTTATATACCGGTGTATTTCCTATAAGTAGTACGATCTTTGAAATGTGAATTTTATTTTAGAATTTCTATTATTATACTTTTAGAATTCCATGTTCATCAGGATAATTCTATTCTGTCTAATGTTCAGTTGTTATTTCTTCGCCCATCATTGTTTACTCAGCTTCCCAGATATAAAAACGTTTTCTCATCTTCTAGCTTTTGTTTACATTTGTTTTATACGATCCCTAAAAAAATGAAAGTATAATTCGTAACATTTGGAAGATGGTTGGATTAGTAAGAATTGTTTGGATGGTAAGAAATGGTTGGATTAGTAAGAAAGATTAGTTGGATTAGACCCCCTGATTCGAGAGAATTACGAAAACGTGAGGCATCTTAAGTGGAGATGATCAAATTTACAATGCTCTAGCAACAGCGCACGCTTTTTCACAATGTTTATTATGATTGTTCAATATTGCGTCAAGTGGTGAATCTGGTTAAACATACTTACGTATCCTCGTCTTTTCTTTGGATTTATGAAATTTTAACTTCGTCCACAAGTACATAGGTTTAATTCGGGATCTAAATAAAATAAAAAGTAAGTCGGAGTTTTGTAACATATGCATCCTACAAGATAGCCAATAAAAAATAGGCTGGATAGGAGACTTTTAAAATGAACTTGTTCAGAGGGTGGTAATAGATGGGCGAAATAATATTTACATCGGGTGTTCCTCAGGGAAACGAGAGAGGCCCAATTTGTTTTTCTTCTTTGCGTAAATGACTTGAATACAGCAGTTTAAAATAGAACGCTCCGTCTTTTTGCCGAGGATGCAGTAGTGTACAGGAAAATTAGAAATGAATGCAATCTGTCTATAGCAAAGGATTTAGATGCGATTGATGGTTGGTGACTTACTTGGCAGCTAGAATAAAATTTGAATAAGTGTCCGGTAATGAACTTCTGGGAAAAAAACAGCTTTCCCCGAAATACTTTTTGCGTCAAATAAAATAAAACCTCTAACGTAGAATCTATTAAATACCTAGGCGTCACCATCGCTGAAGATGTCATGGGGAAACATCATGGAAATAACAAGTGTAGTAAACCGTAGACTAGGATTCATAAAAGGGTCCAAGGAAAATGCGATGAGAGAGTACCAGAAAGATGCTATTTAACACTTGTCAGGCCTCATTTAGGATATGTCGCTAGTATATAGGATCCGTACGAGGAAGGTATGATAAAGGAATTAGAGCGTGTGTAAAGGAGATCAGCAAATTTTGTGAAAGGCCGTTATGATAATTGTACTAGTGTTACTAGTTTAATGTAAGATCTGGGATGGGAATTACTACCAGAACGCAGGTTAAAATTTAGGCTAAACCATTTAAGTAAATTCGAAACCGATTCGTTTACAGAGGACGTTAGATATATATTGAGGACCCCTGCGTATAATGCTGCGTTTTATTAGATAAACAAGAGTAAAGAGATAGATTGTCGTACCGATAGTATTAAAATGTATTTTTCCCGCGTACCATAAGAGAACCGAATAGGCAGCATAGCAAAAGGATAGTTAGGTAAAAAATTGTTGAATTGTTGGAATAGTCTGTAGTATGTGATGTAAATTTTAACATTAACCTATGCATGCTAGAGAAATGCAGATAAATATTTTTAGAGAAAACATTTCTAACCAGTAATCACTTCGTTATCATGTAGATACTGACCATCTAGTTGCTAGTGACTCTTATACCTAGCATGTTTCCACATAGTAATATATTATTGTACCTCTTATTGTTAGTTGCATGTCGTTTGCCGTTTGAGTAGTCGTCGACGAAAGTCTGTGACCTAGTAAATGTCGACAACACTTGCTTGACAGCTTTACGCGGTGCAATTATCGAATTATGTTTTTACACCATATTCTAAACAAAATAGTGGCCATCCTAGTCCTGTATATTTAGCCCACATTTTGCGCAGCGACCGCATGGCTGTGGGCCAAGTTAACGAGATATGCCTCTTCGAGGCCTCTTCCTCTACGAAGGAAATTTTAAGCTTCCACGTGATTAATCGCCCAGTTCATGATTATTCCACTTATTACACTGCCGAAAGATTTAAGTGCGAACAAAAACACCCATCTCAATCGACAACAACAAATTTAATCGCTAAAATCCAGGTGGCTGTTCGTTGCTGCTACATCTGCACCGTCTGGTGATAAATAAAATTGCGCGAATGCCTTTATCAGATTAGGACATGTTATAATTTGCTTTCGCAGTCGTTCACGCAGTGGCGCAGTCCCTCCTCGAAATTCGTCGCTTTATACGGCGTAATATATCTTCCGCGAGTGTTCTCGCAGCAGCCTGCGCAGTATCAATGACCGTGTAAAACGGCCTTAGGTCTTTCAGGCACATCACGCACAAGCCTTCATCATTAATTAGAAACTTTATTTTTCAGCTAAAAGGCAACTTAATGTCTGGTGATCTGTGGTGACCTATCACACCCTGCCACGCGCCCTTCGACGGCTCACAGGATAAAGTTTAGATGTAGATCTGGTTCATTGGCAGTGGCGAAGGAAACTATGATGTGCAAATAATGTATACTAACATTAATGGCGATGGGCGATATAATGATATAATTGGTTCATCTCTCGGGAATGAGTAGGTCTCCTGTGATTTATATTTAGCCTAAGTGATGTGTTTGTTTGGTGCATACATAATCACGTGGGAATGCTGTTGGGGTGAAGAAAAGAATGTGCATTACGATATAAATATCCTATAGAGATCACGGAATAACTTGTTCACACGCCTGCTCCTTGTATCCTGTTTTTTTTTGTTGATGGGCTATTTCTTTTCTAAGTATCGACAGTTCATTTTCTGGCTTACTTCGTTTAGAGTTTCTATCTCTCAAAGTAATTAATGGCCTAGATTTTCTCGGCGCCTTTGATATGCACCCAATTATCGTAATCGTAGGTCACTGGGAAGGGAAACGCTCCAGTTCTCGTCCAATTAAACGAGTCGCGCCAAAGAGTAGTAATGAAGTCGCTAAAGAATTTTCGGATGGCGTGAGTACGATTCTACCGAGGCTTAAGAATTAGCTCACTCCATGACGGAGTCATTTGCCACAGTATCCTCATTCAATCACCCCCTTATCCTTCCCCTCACCCCACCCCTTGAATATTTTTCGCAAGGACTCTCTCCTCAAGTTTTTGTTGTCTCTACGACGGTTTCATCTCCTTCGTTATCTCTCCATTATCGCTCGGACGTCTTTCTGTTCCAGCTCAACACTTTCATTTTCACTCCGATAGCTGCCTAGTCTCACGCCGTGGTCCATATCCTTCCCCTCCCCCCTGCACCACTCCTTCCAGCAACCCTTCCGGGCCCCTAAGAGCAAGACTGGAGGGGGGGGAGCACTCAACGACTCAACGCACGAAATATCTCTCATAGGGCAGCCTTCGTGGCGACTCCAGGTGGTGAGCCAGAGAACTATCTCCGGCTCCGCGGTTCTGCTAACGTGGTCGGGCGGATCGCAAATTTTTTCGCCCAGCCGTGTGGTCGTCTGGTAGAACTTGAGTTGAGTCTTGCTTGCTTGAACTTGAGTCTTGCTTGAGCAGAGATATCCGGTAAAGGTAGTATCGCCCGTGAATGGCTGCTAATTAAAATATGCGTGATCGGGCTTGCATCCGTGAATAGGCATTTATTAGTGTACCTACTTCCTGGAAAATATTTCGTTTTAATATTCGCTCAAGTTCGCGGAAACGCAATCATTAGAGGTTCGATTGATTTAAACCTTGTGACGTTGATGGAAGTCAAGTTTCCGGGAAAGGAAATGAGGTGAATATTGTGTCTCTAGTGAAGATGCATATTATGGCTATGCACGGCAGCAATCTGGTTTCCTCGACAGGAAGTCTTTCTTGGGAATTCTTCTTTTACCACGAAACCTTCCAACTTGCAAGAATGCGGTGTGAACTGTATGAACACTTAACACCGCCTAGCGGTTTAGTATTGTGGATCAACCGACGCGATTCGACGCGAAGCGTCGTGGGTTCGACTACCTCTTCGAGCAGGGGAGTAGAGCTCATCGTTTTGGCAATGCAACTCGGAGTCACAGGTGGACGTGCAGGCTGATCCCAGTGCGCGAATGGTGAATCATGCCGATACGAAGAAGAGTAACGCGTTATTGAAGGCAATCGTGATTCCGTTGAGTATCATCGATTTGAAGAAAAGAAAACGTTGGCATTCGGGTTCGTGGTTTGGTTCGCAAATGAGAGAAAGGGGGTGTGGGGAGTGGGAACGAACAGCTATTGCTGTCCAGTGGAAGGGTTCTTTAGGGGTATGAAGGAGGAGAAGGGGATTTGAAGGGTGTGAAGAGTGGGCCCTTTGTTCGTTGTTTGTGTGTGGGGGTGGAGGAAGGGGGTGAGAGGGAGTTGTGCGTTCTTGTTGGAGTGCGACGGGAGAGGATTTTCTCGCTCCTTCGGGCCCCTCGGACGAGAGGGGAGGCACGTCTGTTGGTTGGTAGGGTCTGGCACGGATGCGTACGTCGCAGCGCAGAGCGGGAGCATGGTTCTTCCTCGCCAAGGGGGCGCCGCGCCCGTCACATTCTGCCGACCCCGCGGGCCCCTTTCAAAAAGGGCGTCAAAAAAAAGTAGCGGGTGGGCTGGCCGCGGTCGTCCACCGCTCTAGCCAGCCGCGGCGGCGTGTCCGTGTTGACCGCGTCGCCATGGTGCCGGTGGAGGGGGGTGGAAAAGCGCCTTTCCCTCTCGGAAACCGACGCGGCGCCCCTCGAGGAAGTGGGGGTGTGGACCTCCTCTGGCGGGTGCCGTCGGTGGAAAGTGGAAATGCGGTCGAACACTCGCCGGACTCCGCGAACCCCGCGAACTGTCTGTTCTCGCCGGGTCCTCTCCCCCTTGCCCCTCACTCCTCTGATCGCGGACCACGTGGCTTCATGGCCACTGCTCACCCCTCGCAAGTCCAGTGAGTGGAAGTTCGCGCGCTCACCACGTTTAAAATTTAGAAAACTTCGATTTAGGATTTTTAGGTAGATACTCATCCTACTTAGGCCATATTGCACCATCTCACCTTATATTAAATTAGGCATGGACACAAAATCCTTGACCAAGATAGGAATCGAACACTTGACATCTGGGTACCAGGCCGGCGAGTTAGCAAGTTGGCCACCAATGTCGACTGGAAAATGCTATAGCTTTGGCACTTCTGAGTGGAAGGAAGATACTTAAAAATCACGAATGATATTGGGAAAAATATTAAGCGCTTTTTACTCTTTGAGTACGGTCAATACACAATGAGTATTGTTGTTAGGTGGAGGGCACCATGAGCTGTGATCATTGGCGCCTTTTAGGATAGCGGCCATTATCGGCTGGAAAACGCAGTGGCTTTTGCACTTTTGAGTCTCAATGAAGGAAGGTACTTCACCTATCGAATGATGATAGGAAAAATATCAAGCATTACTTACTCCTTGGCTAAGATTAATTTACTGTTTTACTGAATCAGTCTATTAAATAAATTAAAATGGGAATCATTGTCAGATCGCAGGTTGAAATTTAGACTTAATCTCTTAAGTAAATTCCAAGACAATATTTTCAGTGATGATGTTAAAAATATTTTGCGAACCCCAACTTACCATGGTAGACTGGACCATAATCATAAAATTAGAGAAATTGATTGCCGAACTGATCGATTCAAAATGTCCTTTTTCCCTCGTACAATTAGGGATACGATAACGGTAAATATGTCCAATCGGAGAGTAGCAATGGATAGCATTGGTAGCTGCATGTTGGTATAAGAACTTATCCAATAGCTAACCCAACTAACGGCATGTTTTGGCATGTATGTTTTGCTATTTTTATCTTTTTTAAATAGTGAAGTTCTGACTAGTATATTAATACTATTCCTTTTTTATGCATGATATGTAGTGCATGTTTGGTGAGAAATCACCCCCTGAGAAATGATATGTAGTGAATGTTTGGTGAGAAATCACACCCTGCCACACACCTTTGTGGTGGCTTGCAGGGTATTATGTAGATGTAGATGTACTGTGGGTATTGTATTTTATAGGCAGAGGCGACCATCATATGCGCCTCTAAAGGTTGAGGGGTTAATTGGTTAGAGGTGGGGGAAAGGAGGGAGAGTGGTGCGAAATCCGGTGTGGATATTAGCCTACCATTCACGAACGGCGTATGTAGGCGTTGAACTTTCGTTCTGAGGCTGGTCAAATCAACTGCTTCATAACAAAGTGAAGCAGTTGATTTGACTGCTTCATAACAAGGTTAAGCAGTGAAATTTACCAGTGAGGAGAGATAAGAATGGGCACTGTGAAAGTAAACACCAAGAACTGAAAATTAAGGGAAGAGATTTGTAACATCTCGGCAACGAACGGGCTAGGCCGATTTGTTTCAAGTTACGCCCCCTCCCCCACCCCCCCACGAAGCAAATTTCTGGCTACGTGCCTGAACGGTGCCAAAGAGTTTAACGTCCCATCCAAAGGGAGGAGTATCCACAGAACTTGAAGTACTTTTTCATACGAAATATTGTGATTGCATTGATTGGGCAAAACAATTTATAAACTCAGTGGTTGTGAGTTTGAAAAAATGGTGATTGCTGATTCTGTAATCTGCCTCTGTGCGTAAAAGTTGCCAATCCTTATAGGCATTAATCGTAAAAAAATTATTTGAGTGGAGTAGCTTCCTCAATCAAGATCAAGAATATGGAAGTAATTTTATTTCCAACCGTCACAAAATTAAAATTTCATCGAAATTATTTATCATTCAGTTTTTCATGGAATAATATCACGATTACATCATGTGTCCATTTCAGAACAAAATTATTAATTTTCATAAATAATTTTGGTGAAAATTCTTGGCAAGTTGTCAAGTAAGAAATGAATTATTTGAATTGTTTTCATCAACATCGTCACAATACCCTGCAATCCTCCGAAAGTGTGTGGCAGGGAAAGAGTTTCCAATCATTTACAGTTTCGCAAGGTCTGTGATAATTCTGACGCTTTGATCCTTTTCTTGGAGAAATTTAGTTGAAACATTGCGAGAATTTTCTCATACTGGTTACTTCCTCCTAATTCTACGTCCCCTGCCATCCATTCATCTATTCACGACGGGAAAGAAATTAATGGAACTCAACTCCTTCCCTCATAATTAGTCATCCCCTTCATGGACGTACTTTGTCACTTGCAAATCCTTAGCGGTCTCCGACCTCTCAAGGACATCTGACGCTGTCACTGAAAATATTTTTGCACCATTGCTTGCTTAAGGTGCGGCGATGGAGATTTGAGAATCATAAACTACCCTTGGTCGTGGGTGAGCATATATTTCATCTCTCCATCGTAAATCCCTTCTAAATAATTGTAGCTCCATTCACATATTTTTCTTCCCTGGTAATTTACTCGGTCTGCATAATTATTGGCTGTAAGTTAAATGATTGAGGGGTTTAGAATTCTCCTTAAAAGGTTTTAACCTTCTCCTCAGTGCTTAGGTAATTGTCTAGCATTCAAGTTCTGTGAAATTCATTTTTTGTATCTCTTTGATGGATATAAATTTTCTCAGAGGAGCTTAGACAGCATTTTACAAGATTAAATAGTTTACTGCATTAAAAAAATACCGATATCAGCAGTATGACCGATGGCAGTATATCTTATTTTTCTGATAAAATCGTGCGTAATAGGCGGGTCTTCTCAAAATATTCCAAACGCTTTCGGAAAACATATCGTCTTCGCCAAGTGAAAACGGTGAGCTCTTACGGCTAACAGTATCTATTGAAATGAATTGTCTCCAAGCCGTAATAGGTATTACGGCTATGGAGACAATTTTACAAATTACGGAAGCCAATCTATTACGGCTTGGAGACAATTCATTTCAATAGATATTGTCTTCGCGTTTGTTTAAAATATTATATATAGCGCGTAACCTTTGATTCACTGGTCAATCCCATCCAAGGTCTTCTATGAATTAAAACAATAATCAGAGCGGCCTTTCACATATCTCGCCGATCTTCTGTGAACATGTTATAAGTGCCTATTAACACTTTGCTTTTATGAATCCCATATACTGGCGGCCTTCTCTGTATGAATCATGCCTGCCCTTCTTCACATTCATTAAGAACCCAATTCAGCAATGCTGATCGATTTTCTATATAATAGCAGTTTATTACCATTATATTTCTTTTAAATGAATTCCAATCCCAGTTAACTCGCCTGCTATTGTTTGAATCTAAGCTATTCGCTTGCTTACGTTGTCGGTACGAATTTCCCTTTACACTCTTGCGACTGAAAATTAATTTACTATTATTTTTGCGTAATGTTCCAGCGTAGTCGCTTAATCTATAAGATTTCATTACGTAGAGGAAGAGAATTATTTGGCAAGTTTTCTAATATGGTAGTATCGGTGGCTGTTGCAATCGAATCTTCGAGAGTCGAAGTCTCTGCGAAATCTTCGGAAATCTTCGTCATCCACCTCTCGTCCTTGATTGTTTTGAAGAAGAATAGGAGGGGGCGGAGGTGGGGAGGGGAGGTCTGCTTGAAGAGATCCTGTTGCATCCTGAAAATAATACAAACAACTGAACAACGAATATTTTCGTATAGATTTTGGTGTGACCAAAAGTGTGCTGAAGTTAATTTGCTTATATGCAAATTACGATGTACTCGAATATGCATTGCCATTCGAAATAAGCCGCATGGAGTCTAACAATCAATTCCATTAGAAGAGTCGGCTGTGTGTCCCCCATTGTGATAGAGCGAAGGAGCTGCGCAGTCTCAGTTGTGATTGGACGAAGTGGATGACGTACGAATCCTTTGCACGCCCACTTTTCCGAAAGGGAATTAAACACAAGGTTTTCGCTGCTTATAACTTGAGAACGGCTCGACGGATCGAACAACGGAAAAATAAGGGTCTTTTTATTTTTAAAAACTTTCGGATTAGACAGTAAAAAATGCTCAATGGGTTTAAGAGGGTAAATTCGCGAAAAAGCCGTATTGGCCCAGATTGATCTGAGACCACACCTCCAACTGGCAGCAGACCGTTCGTCTGTTTTGTTACGCGGAATTCTATGAGAGTGATCGGACTTATAATTTTCCCTGAGTAATCCTAGAATGGTGAGATAAAAGTATGATATTTCATGTAACAGTTATTTTTATAGCTCGTTTACAATCGTTTTGGGTAGGTTTTGATGGAATATTCCCACTCTATTTAGCAGTTTCCGTTGAAATCATCCACCACTATTATTTTATCTTCAGACCAGCTCATTTCTTACCTGTCTTCATTCAATGTAAAATTTGCCATATTTTCCTTACGCATCCCAGCTGATGTAGAATTCCAATCTTCCATCCATTGTGTGTTCTTTCTCCATTATCTTCGTCGCCGATATCACAAATTATTCTAGGTATCGGATCCATTTAGCGGAACTTCCCCTATTAAGATGTTTAATAACTTATATCGTGAAAACAGAGAGCATTTGAACAGTCTATATTTTGAATCATCGTGTCCAGAAGGAGTAGGCACTAAGTTCTGAAGATTTAGGCGATATGGAATGGAAGCGAAACATGATTAAATGGAAAGAAAATGCCAGCTAAATCCACAACAAATTAAATTTACTTGATTCTTTATACTTTATTTGATAATTTACTTAATACTTTGTGTGATGATACAGTGAAACCCGGGTCGCAGTAAAATTAGTTTTTGACGATTTGACTCGTGCTTTCTCTCCTTGTTATCGAGTACTTAGTTGTTGATAAAATGCTGCGAAAACACAGGCCTCGTATGAATTTTTTAGCGATTGTCATAACTACTTTAACAGTTTTTTTCAGTCAATTATGTGATAGTCATTTCCCAATTTTTCGCTAAATGCGTGACGGAGCCTACGCATGCACATAAATGGTTTTCAAGCATGGTTTTAAAAATAAATGGCTGAAGCGTTGTCAGCGGCACGCTTTGTTGATTTTTTAAAGGCTTTCGAGCCTATAGCGGTATTAGAGAAGCAGCGGAAGAACTGCAATGATTGGCTGGAGCTATTCCGTTAATCCTACTCCGAATTCCACCAGCGTGATAATCATTTAATTCCAATAATGAAGCGTAGGGCCAACAAGTAAATAGACAAAAGAATTAGAAATGGAATTGCCCGATCATGTTGCCAGTCAATACGCCATTAGTCTGTGATTACTCTCTTTCTCTCCCGACTTATCAAGAGCTCTAATGCCTGAGGACTCCCCCAGAAGAGCCCAGTCGTTCTCGTACAAGTTCCTCAAGACCTTGAAGAACGCCGCCGCCGGCGACTCCGATTCGGATGCTCTCAACCAATCATCGTACGCCATTCCAGTCCCGCTTCACCCCAATCCGCGGAAATTATACCCTTCTGCCCTCATCTGCATCCGGAGAGCGTTGTATCTTAAGAAAAAACATTGCCCGGGACGTAAATATGGAGAAGTTTTCATGACTTTCCTCCTGTCGGGGAAGAGGGCGTGCGGGGAAGTTTTTTTTTTCCCCTTGCTCGCCCGCTCCATCGATGACTTCCGGAGAAGAAGCTAAGGGTGGGATGAGGAGGGCAGGTGCTGAATAGAAAGCTCTCGAGGGGGAGGGCTGATTGGCGAGATAGTAGGCGGAGTGCTAGGGAGAAGAAATTGGCGCCACGATAAAGAGACCGGAGCGGGGCTCGAGCCGAACCGCGCATGCGCCGCGGAGTGGCGCCGGCGGCATTCCTAACCCTCCCCCGACGTCTTTTCTCCGCCTTCGCCGTCTCAGGGGGGAGAGCACCTGAGTTACCGCACCCCATCCCCCCCCCCTTTCCTTTAGGTCTGCCCACCCATCCCCTCGCGCCCTCTCTAACGATGCCGTGCTGGTTGTTTTCCTCCCGTTTTGTTTGTTTACTTTTGTCACGCGGGTTTTTTTTCGTAACGGCGTGACGAATTCGGCTTGAGTCAAGGCGCGAATTTTTCCGGCGGACCTTCCTCCACGTGTAATCGCTTCCGCTGGCTTAGGCATCGAGAGGCGCGGCAAGGTTCTGCGCATCGGCGTTGGCGACGGTGTGCTCGCAGTATTTTTTTTCGGTATGCCAAAGCATCCGAACATCGAGGCGTGACTGTGGACTGTGGGCGTGCGTCACAAACCGAATGTAGCAGGTGTGTCTGTGTTGTGGTATCGACGTCGTCGATGAGAAGAACGATATTACATTCCATAGCGCATAACTATCTCAAAAATCATTTTCTCGTCGCGGTTTCATAATACTCGCTGAATGTAGCGGTACCTTGCCACGGTATCCTCAATTTGTTAACCCCTACCTCGATGTGATCGATAGTATTCTTATTTTATAGACAACAGTGTTGGCTATCAGAGTGTGGAGACGTTACAAAGTTTCCCCTCACCACGATTTATTTTACGTTTGGTGTTCAAAGCGTGATTCATGTCGAGCATTTCATTAACAGCTACAGCCTCACTTGTTTAGCTGTCTATTTAAGGTTAATCGAAATTACAGTTCGGTGTCGTATTTCCTTCTAATGCTACTGTATTGATTCCATGAATATCATTGTACAGGAGTGTAACAATCGAATTATCTCAGAATTTAGTGAGGAAACTGCGTTGTTTTCATCGATAGTCATTTTTCGGCAGTTCGAAAGGTTGTGTCTCGAGTTCATCTCATCTGCGAGGTCGCTTGCCCTCTAGAGTTGAGCTCTCCCACTGATCCACTCCCAATGATCACGCGAACGATTTCTGATCCCGTGCGTTCGATTCGGCGTGAATACCGGTTCCTCGGCCCCGTTGCGTGACATTTCGGGAGAGTGTAGGGAGAAAATCGGTGACGACGAAGGTGTTCGTTGTCACCGATACGCGTCGCGGTCACGTTAAACGTTTAGGAGGGGAGCCAGAGGAGTTCTTTGAGCTGCCCCTTCGTTGAAGAGCGATAGGCTTCCTCAGCGATTCCCCTGGCACAGGCTCGAGAGGCCGGAGGAGTTGGACGAAAAGAAACGTGAGGAAGGGGTTCGCTGCGACTTTCCAGCGCCGGAGGAGGGGAAGGGGCGGCTCCGGGGGAAAGAGATGGAGGGGTTCTACCGGAGGGGGAAGTGGTAGTGGAGTCCGGGGAGGGGAAGAGTGAACCTCCGAAGAATAAAAAGGAGTTGCCGTCGGGAGGCCTCGACTATTGCCGGGAGAGAACCGCGCGCGCAGCTTGCACCTCCGTTCACAGCACACGCGACTTTCTACCCCTCGTGCGTGCGCCGGTCTGAGCCTGCGCACCAGAATCCCTCGTACTCTCTTTCGTCCCGTGCCGGCGTGTTAGAGACGATCGTTCGATAACAAAACAATCGCTGGAGAGGTGGCGTAACGGACGGACGTCTCGTGTCTTTTGTAGTACGTCTCGTGCTTCCTTGTTAATCATCCCCTCATTAATTTTCCCTAATATTTTCTGCATCGCCGGCCTTTTTCAAGCGTGAGCGAGTTCTTGCGCTGCCGTGGGGTGGAAAAGAACATTTCTCGACGGTCCTCTGGACTTTTTTTTGTGGAAAAAAAATTTCGGGCGCGTGAACATTTTTTGAGCACCACTGTGTTACGTCCTCGCCCGTGGACAGTGAGTTTGGAGAATAAAGAGTTTCGAGAGCCGGTGTCAACATTCGTGAAGGCAGGGACATGGTGGCCAGGGAGCAGGGCGGGGGCACCGGGACCCCTTCGCGGCTGAAGCCCCCCGAGAACCACATCGTGCGGGGTGGCGCCGAGCAAGCCGGCCGGGAGCTGTCGCAGCTGAACAACGGCCGTGCGCACAAGGAAGAGGAGGATGACGACGGGGGTGTGACCATCGACGTGCCGGAGGAACGGGCCGCGTGGTCCAACAAGCTCCAGTTCTTCCTCTCGATCGTGGGTTACTCCGTGGGCCTGGGGAACATCTGGAGGTTCCCGTATTTGTGCCAGCAGAACGGAGGAGGTGAGTGTTGACATCCCTCCGAGACTGACGATGCGGGATTGTTCTTCCGGACTACATACGTTATTCGTGGAAAGTGGGGAGGTGTGAGGGGCGAGAGGAAATGTTAGTGGCATATCAGAGCGACTGTGGCGCCTCTCAATATAAAGGAAGAGACATTTCGGCCAAACATTATCGCTCGTGCTTTTTTGAGCGGGTCCCGTCAAAAACCGCGCCGTAGCGGCTTCGACTTGTTTAGCTCCTGTTTGTTTTGTACACCCTGATTTCTCTTCCAATTTTGGTACGATGTGAGAGTAATGTGAAATACTGTCGTTGGTAACCAAATGCGAAAAGGTGAGAAAACTAACTACCTTCCTTTTCAACCGTGAAAATGTTGACGCCACCAATTCTTAAAAGTTCCAAGCAACATGAAATAAAAAAGGTTAATTAATGAAACCACATGTTTTTATTACTACTCCAAGTTACGTCGCCGTAGATGAATCCCCTTGCTTCACACAATCATATAATTTGGGCGACATTTCTTCGGAAACAAAAGTGACGAAAGATTGTCCGGAACTCCTTAATAGTTGTACCCACGAACTGTAAAATACGTCTGACAACTGGGATAGAGGATCGTTCACATTAATCATAGACAGCATGTGAAGGATTTCTCCCATTAAAATCTGTAGTTACATCGCGGTGTTGTACAGAAATGTGTTGCCGGCAAAACGCTGCCGCCATCATTGTGTACACAGTTGATATTAACTGACTCCGCTACGCGGCGCTAGTGCGCATGAGTTTCGAATCTAAAAATATATTTATTCCGAACTGGGCGAGGCGGTATATTTGATTCGGCGCTAGCGAGGGTACGAATGGTCTGCACGCGTGCTTGTTAGTCAAAGCGCTCAAATATCGAGTAAATTATGATAATGAATCAATATATCTACTCACCTTAGATCGCGCATAACCGCAAAGTTTCCCAATCTGTAATCGTATTGCAACCCCCGTAATCCGCCGGAGGTAGGTTAATTAGGAAAGGAGAGTATTTATCTACAGGCTTGAACTGTTTTCTTGCAGTCCTTTCGGCACAATCTGGAAAATTCATCTTCTGCAACTTTCTCCGTATTTTGCGTGGCGTAGTTTTCCCTTCGGCTCAAAATTCGCATTGCGTCATTTTGGACTATGCAAGTCTAGTTTCGAGTATCGAAGGTAAACATTCCTGTTTACTACGAAATCAACTTGCAAAGAGTTTATCCCTTTGTTTACGATACGGAGTTGCGAGTTTACTGTTGCGTTCTTCGTTAGTCTCTTGTCTTTTCCTCCTCCGCTCTCGCGCAAATCCACCCGTGCCTCGGAACGGTGACTCCAGCCCGCGTGCTCCGGCCGGTCGATATGCAGACAGACGAAACGTGTTGCTCGGGGCCCAGTTTCCTTCGTGCAGCGCACGCATATTTAAGTGGACGGAGTGGCCATAGAAAGACTCGGCGTGCGATAAATACACGGGCAAAGCTTTCCACGGACCAGGAGGGGAGAGGAGCGTTGTGGGGTGGTTGGAGGCGAGGAACGTGCGAGAGAGCGAATCAAGTTTCCTTTTTATTTATTCTATTTTTTTGTTTCACTCATCGCTGTAACGTGTCGCAAGTCGCCGGTCGCGGTCATAGGAATACCAAACGGGAAAGTCTAGTCGGATCTGTGGCTTAAAAATCTCCTCGCGGGTAAGTGGTGCGGGGTGTCCACTGGACACTGTCCAGTCCTGAATCGGGGCGCCGCCGCGCCTGAGAATGAACGTAGCCATGCGGTGGACGTTCCCTTATCCGGAGATCCGTCGTAGCACGCGGCGTCTGGTCGCTGGAATTTTTCCGGCATTCGTATGGAGAGGGTGGATGAGTCATGCTCTTAGGCTTTCTTCTATACTATGGGTACTGCGCTGGGCAAAACGTGTCATAATTTGCCTTGTATCACTCCGGTTTGCACTAGAAGATTACTCTGTTTCGAAGAAAGGATGATTAGATGATGTACCATTCATCTAGGCATGTTTACGATGACAGGAGGGATTTTTTTTGCGCACTATCCAGTAATTTCCTCTTATGCAAGAGGCGATGTTGATGTTTCGTTTTGAGGAGCATAGTGTTGCTCATCGATTATCGAAATCGTTCCTACTGTTTGATTATAATGGAGCATAACAAAGCATAGTGTCAACTGTTTGCGATCATTAAGGAACTTTTTTTATTCAATAAAACTAATGCTACTAATACTAACTAAAACTAATTCAATACTAAATAAAACTAATACTAACTAAAACTAATTCAATAAAAAAATTTTTCAGTGATTCACAACTCTTGTGAGAAAATTGGTAGGAGACGTCGCTTTCGTGTATTTTCTGCCATTGCGGAGCAAAAGGCGCAAAAAAATCGCGAATTGCCTTGCACAGACCTCCCGGAATCGATCCTCTTCCTGCGCATACTCGTAAATTTCAATCAAGCTCATTCATCGATTCTCTTCTTGAGGTGTTGATGCCCGCAGTAATGCACGGGTAGCTCGAGGCATGGTAGTGTGGCAGTCATGCCAATGTTGGGTTTGAAGTCTACGGTACTCGCGTCCCGAAAATGCTTGTGAAAGGAGGTAGAAAGTAAATCGTACCCAAATTGGCTCTTGAAAGTGAAAGTTGTCTTTTTTCCCCATAGTACCTAATTTTCGCATTTGCAATGCAAGTGCGGTACACCTGCCTACGCCGTGTCCATTAATTGGCGGCATCAAGTGAATATTTCTCTGACAGAATTATTCAAATCTGCCCTCTTTTCACCGTCCCTAATTTTAGCTCTGTGCTTATTTACTGATAATTAATGTGAACAAAATTACGCTCCGATATATTTAAGGGAAGAAAACCATCGAATCTAATTGACATTGTTGAATGGACGTTTTGGAAGATAAATAATACGGATGCCTGTGTAGGAATTTAGTGTGGTTTTGTCGCGAAAGAAAATTTATTTAACCTAATCCATTTTTGTAGCGGTATTTTGCCTGAATCTTAATTGAGGTATGATGGACGTAGGTTTTTTTTTTCGAAATAAAAACGGGCTCCCGCGTCAAGGAATCATGAACGTCAGTAAAAAAAAAAAGGGGTCGAATGCCCACGAAACCCGGGAGCTTTGAATAGCGACAGGAGACGAATCTAGCGCCGAAGGCGCTGTGGTGGTAGCACTGTCCGAGGAGTTCGAAAGTAAAGGAGGAGATGGGATGAAAGGAGGAGGGCGTGGGCGGATGTGCGGGGCGGAGGAGGAGGAGGAGGATTAAGAGGGGGAGAGATGTGTGTTCAGATGGATTTCAAGTGGAATGAGGCAGCAGGAAAAAAATGTGCTGATGCCAGCTGGAGGGGCAAGGCGCTGATTCGTGGAGGAGCCACCACGAGGGCCCGTGCTGCCTCCCTCGGGGTAATTTTGGATTCCTGACAATCGCCCCTTCTCCGAGTTCTTGACATTTTTCGCAAACAGAGAAAAAAAAGAAGACAGGCGCTTCATAATCTTTTTTAGCAAAAAAGCCCTCTGGCATGAACGTGAAAATTCGACCAAGGCTTGTCCATCTCCTTAAATGCCGCCGAAAATATGGCAAGAAGAATCCATTTACGTCGATTTGATCTTAGCTTAGATACTATTTTTGGCAATGCCTTCAGGGCAAAAGCGGGAACTGGAGAATAGTGAATGGAATTTCGCGCAATGATATTATCATATAGTTCTAGTCTAATATTTATAATGATTTTATTTATTGTTTTCATTTACTCATTTCGCAGTTTTTGTTTTGAGATTTTTCATCAATTTTTTGTTCAGCCAGTTAACTTAAAATTTCTTTGTTCGTTAACTTTCGTAGCGGAATTCAAAGGATGGTGAACGTGATGTATTTCCTTTTAGCTTTTGCGTTTAATCTAACTGCGAATTTATCTATTATTGTTATCGGTTATTCCTATTTCATCGAAATGATTCTTAAAGGGTTGATGCGCATCCTAATTTATGTATTCCATGACGTGAATGGATGTATTTGCCCCTGTATCATTTAAATGAAATCATCCGTATCAACCCGATACCCTACTGTGCACCATAATGCCAAATATACTTTCGGTTGTACCAAACTACCAGAAATGTTTTGTCTTGACATCGTACTGCTCTCTAAGAATTCATTGTTATTGGTTATGCTATATTTCAATTAGAAATTAAAGAGGGCTATACGTGCAGCTGCATTTCTGCAAGCTACCATGTGAGCAAAACTCTCTGATATAGGACTCGAGAGAACTGTGGATCAGAATTGTCATTAGCGCCTAATGGAAAATTTCAGTAATAAGTGACATTGTTTTTGTTCGTCTTATACTCGATCAAAATGCCATTAAGTTTGCGAGTGCTCCTTTGTTCCTTAAGTGAACCACTCGATTCTCTTTGATCTCAGTTGTGAAACTAATTGCGGGAATGAGTATTGTTTGCGCAATAGTTAATTTCCCGATGAAGTCTGCGGCAAAAACTATAGCAATTGTCTTTATGGTGTAAGTCACCCATTCCTCTATTAAGCACTTGATGTCTCCAGTTCTTCCGTGTTAACTCTATATCAGTAATGGTTTAAAGATATTAAACATTATTGCGTTAAACAAACCGGCGTCTCCGGATGAAGTCATTTCTGCTATATTTTCAATATGACTTGGGCAGAAAAAATCAACGGTTGATGGATGGATGTAGCTCCGTGATTTCTCCTGATTATGTCTCAGTGCCAGTTTTCCACGTGGCAGTGTATTTACTTCAAGCTATGACATAATTATTATACAATTCGGTGCGGCTATGGATATCTCAAGTGTTAGCTTATCAAAGTTTATCTTGGCGCATGTTCGTACGCCACTTTGGAAGAGTTGAGAGAATGTTGTCTGAGATGAATATTTTCAAAGAGATAGTCGAACGCCACACTTCCACATTGCCGGGTTGGTAGCTAAAGATCCGATGTGAGAGAATCGTGAAAAAATTGCAATCCGCACCAAATTTACTTTAAAGTTGGAGTTCAGTTCGCATGTGCTTCCTTTTATTAGTTTTAACGCGGTATAATAACTTCCGCCTGGTCGACAACCAGCTCATCTTGGGTTTAGAGGCCGCGTGTCTCTTCGGTTTCCTCGAAGTGAGTGAGTAGGGTTGAGACCGCACGGAATATGGGTTTCGGTATCCCGAGTGGGCGGAAGGCGTCTGCCGCCGGACACGCACTTTACGACCGGATGCACATTATCGATGTTTTCTTTTTCATTTCGCGTTAATGATTCTCTTTCCGAAAGGAAATGCTAAAATCTCATTTTCGTCCCGCATAAAAAAGCTGTTTTTTTCTGCTAGCCTTCCAAATTCATTATTACTCTTGGATGCTATTACTATGTCATGTCTTGGGTCAGATATAACGACGCTGTATTATCACCATCCCGGGAGCTTTTGGCTTTCCTTCCCCCTCTCCCCCACCCCCTCCCGAATGGATTCTGTTTCTCGTCCGTGACTTTATTCCTTGTCTTTTTCCATGCCGAAGTCTCGGAGCTGTATTCGATGTAAAATGGAAATTTCAACTTTGCGGCGAAACACAATTGGTTAAAGTATATTGTGACGTGTAGGTCTAGGCAAGCCTATACTTTTCCAATCTTTTGGCAATTTTGTGATTTTTTTAAAAAAGCCCTGTCGTATAAATTTACCGGTGATTTCAGAGTTGCTCCTCGTACAGACTATTTAGGGAGTGTGTAACCACTGCCAATCTTCTCACCTCATTAACGTTTCGCGTAATCAGCAATGCCAGGCATTATCTCTGGCAGAATCAGTGATCTGTCTGGCTAGCGAAAGGATTAACGGCGTTAAAATGTTTATTGTCTGTCCATCCCTCCTTCATAGGTTGACGCTGTGGCTGTTTTGTTTATGCTGGCGATAACGAAATCTCCCGTCGGCCGGAATCGGTTGTTTATTTGGTCTACTGCCATCGATTCAGGCAAAGTCAAGGTCGGAACTTCCCGTGTTTCTTTTTCCAACTCACCGATGCGGACGCACGCACACAAGCCGGTTCTTTCACACGCGTTTCCTCTCGTGCGTAAGAAAGACTGCACTCTATATACATATCGGATTGCTTCGACCGGCCCTTTCCCTATTTATCATTTCGCCACCACCTTATTTGTTTTTAATTCTTCGACCGTTCTCCTGGAGATTCAGCGATCGTCCGCCCCTTTGTCTTCAGGCTCCACCCCTTATCGCTCGCCCTCGGAATAAATACCGTGCTCAATAAGCAGAGATGAGGGCGTGCTGAGGGGGGAAGTTGTCCGGAAAGGTACGAAGCAACCCGGGAGGAGTGACGCGTGGAAAACAAAACAAAGCGTGGCAAGGCGTCTATTATTTTTATTTGTTTACTTCCCCCCCCCCCCCCCCCTTCCATCCCTCATCCCCGTGGGTGAGTCGGTTAGGGGAGTGGGCTGCGTTCAGAACGGAATCCGGTCTCCCTGAATCTCTCCCTCTTCTTCTTTTTGTTCCCGTCCGCCGACCTCGCCTTTTCGGAATGCGGGACCGTCCCGTAGCGAAGATCGTGTATCAGCGGGCGGAGGGAGATTGGCAGGTTTTCCGATTGGATATCCCTCTCCCCACGCGGGGATGACGAAAATTAATCGCGCGAGAGACCAATGTGAATGTGATTCGGCGATTTGTTTTTTCCTCGTGTGGAACGCATCGCTTTCCGTCGTTCCTCGGAGCTTTCGCTGCTCTTAGGCTCCGAGCACATTATTGTAAGATTTCAGCCTGGCTCATAATTGAATCGTTATTATCTCAGGAAGGAAGTAGGGAATCCATTTTTATGAATTATCAGTCGATCTAGGAACACTACAAATTTTTAGTGTAGTTCTTAGCAGGTAGATATGGGCAATTAATGTGATGTGGTGTACACAACGCTGTACGTTATTTCTGATTAACTGTCGATAATGTATTCATTTCACTTAGTCAAATCAGTTGCGGCATACCAACGAAAAACTTGCCACTGTCGGGATTTGAACCCGCGCACACACCACACTGACCCGACCCCCTTCGAAACGTCCTTCCAAAACGTCACTTTCGTGTATAAATACCCAGATACGTAATACTTTTTTGCTCATCCTATGATCTTATACGAATTATTTATTAAATAATTTGTATAAACATCATGAAAGAAGGGACGTGTGATCAGTCGTGCTCGTATTTGTAAATCATTCTCTTCTATTGAATAAAAATACTGGATATCCTTTCCATTGATCGAATTCTTCCGAAAGAACTTAGATCGACAGCGATGATACACGCAGGAACGGTTACGTTGCTGACCGGTGATTAACTAGTCATCGATTCAAAGATTTGTTTGACTCAGTGCTCCGCTTGGCTCTTTTATCTTCTGACATTTGTGTTTGATGACAGTTATTCTCTTTTATATTCTCCGCTGCTTGGTCCATACATATATCTCACAATCAGTTTAGGTTTCTCATTCTCTAATTAGCATTCTCCTTTAGCATTCTTCCCATTCGTTTCGCCCTTGACGCCTGTCTTCATTGACATATGCCGCAGGATGTATCCGATAAGGTCATCCATTCGCCTTTGCAGCATTTTCATCCGACTTTTGTTTTCTTCCACTCTTCTCGGAAAGTATTCGTCAGTTACGCGTTCTATTCATTTTGATCCTCATCATTCTTTTGTAACACCACATTATAAACGCCTTCAGTCTTGCGTTTCCGTGACCGTTATTGTCACTCACTGCCATTGAGAAGAAAGCTAAATTTGTAAGTTATAAAGGAAGATTTCATTTCTTTCAAATCATAACGCCTACATGAGCAATAAAAATTCTTCGAATATTTTGTGCCATACAAAACATTCGAAGAATTTTCATAGTAGACACAATTTACCCATGGGCTGCAATTTGGAATGCTCTTATTTGTTGCGGCGTCTCACGAGATGTGCCTGCCACACACCCTTGCGGTGGCTTGCAGGGTATGTGTCACTGGTTGGGCGGGTGGCGTCCACCCTCTCGTCTCTGTTTCCCACCGAGCCTTGTTCCGTTGACCTCGGTGGCCTTCCCTTGATCTGCAACATTTTTTCTTGTCCCTTCCCTCTCCGGTCCATCGGATAAAACTCGAAATGGAAACGGCGACGCGCGTAAATTGCTTGACGGCTTTTGGTCGACCCATAATTGAGCATTAATCCATTTCGGACGACCAGCCGGGAAGGTGGTCGTTTATAGGCTGGAGAAACCGGTAACCCTTGTTATAACTCATGACGTCTCAGAAGGTCATTCATTGGTCGGGTTAATCTTGGATATAAATAAGAAGGAAGACAAGGACGCCGCACGCGGAAATATGTTCAAGAGCCCCTCCTCCCTTCTTCGCCCGCCTCCAAATTCCTCGTCCGAGGGAGTCGCCCGTCCTGGGTTTTGGCCGAGGCAAACTTTCACGTTTTTCAGTGGAAAGTTTTAGGGAGCCTTATCTGTTCAACAAAAAAAATGTGCCCCACCTCGCTTGGAATTCTTTTCCTAGTATCCCAGCCCACTTCCTCCTGCTCCGAGTTGTCACCCTCTTATCGCCTTATCGCTTCCTATCCTTCTTTTTCCCATCTTAACACTGAATTTTCTCCACGCCTGTTCCCACCACAAGTGGGCCCATTCTGGAACGTCGCATATGATGGTGCTTTCAGTCGCAAATCGGTCTTCTCTCTCTCTCCCCACTTGGGGATATCCAATCTTTCATCTTCTGGGAGATTTATATTTTGACACCAACTTCCCTCTTTGAATCTTTTGAGTGTTCATTATATCGTTCTTATCTTTACATTTTCAATTTTTCTCCAAAAGCGTATTCGTTTTTGAACTTGTGACGCGTTAGCTTGTTCCTTTTTGCGTTTAAATGCCGATGCAGAATACACATCTACGTAATGCACTGCGTGCCACCGCGGGGGTGTGTGAAGTGGGAGTGAAAAATCACCACACATGCTCTACTTACCAACTAAAAGCTACAACGCTACAATGGTTGGTATTTACATATTAAAGTAGGGATTATTGGTTATTCAGGCATTTCTCTAAATATATTAATTAATATTTTCCTAGCATGAATTACTTAGTTATGTTAAAACTAGCTGCTCGCACTACAACCAACTCTCACAAGATTTAATCTACCAATCTGTTACATTCTCTTATAGTACGAGGGAAAAATAACATTTTAAATCTGTCGGTACGACAGTCTATTCTTGTTTTTCGGGTCAAATCTAGCATAATATGCATCTCTTCTTCATATATTTCTAACGTCATGAGCAAACATAACAAATTCAAATTTACGTAAAAGGCTTAGCAAAATTTGAACTTTCGTTCTAGTTGTGATTTCTATCCTATTTCTTTTGAACTCGTAACACTTAAACAACTATCGTAACGGCGTTTAATAAATCTTGCTGATCCCGTTTGTATCGATCTAATTCCTTGATCATATCTTCATCGTATGGATATGATATCCAAACGACATATTCTAAATGAGACCTGACATGGGACACGAAGTATCTTTTTCGTACTCTATCGTCGCATTTACCTAGAACCCTTTTTACGAATCATAATAAACGGGTAGCTACATTGCTATTCCCCTGATGTGTGTCCCCCACGACAGCATGTCTTCTATGCTGATGACGCCTAAATATTTAAAATTCTACGTTCGTTATTTTATTTTGTTTGATGAACAAGTATTTCGGTAGAAGCTATTTTTTCCAAAAGTTCAGCATCGCGCATTTATTAAAATTTAATTCAAGTTGCCAACGAATTCACCAATCATTAATCGCTTCTAAATCCTTTTCTATCGGCTGCCTATCATCTTCTCCTAATTTCTCCATACGATTCCTTAATTGGCTACGTTTCTATCCCTTTCCCTTCACTAATCTCGTTACCGTCTGTACATGCAATTTGGCCATTTTACATGGTATCTGCGATGAAATAACGTCGAGTTTTGTGACTTAAAAACGTCTGCGATGAAAATTTGTGGGTATAAACATTGAAAAACACTTTGACGGAGTCTAAGTAATGTGAAAAGAATCTACGAGGCTCGCTACGATAGCTTTCTTGGGCTCAAAATAAACGAAATAATAAACTTAATGCATAAAAAAACCTATGAGAGAGAATCTTCAGATGTATATAAATCGTGGGTGATCTTTGGACAACTACTTCCTTTGCGTGGAAACCAACATTTCAACGTTAATCGCAGATTAGTTTCTTGCAGCCTCTAGAAAAATCCTTCTTCTCTAGCTAGTGTTCTTCCTGTGTAGATCCTCGTACATATATTCAGACTTCCATCTTCCGACTTCCGTCTGACATCTCCATACGTTTCCTTGCCTACTACGCCTACGCATAATTTTCTCCTTCGTCATTCTCCTAAAAATGCCACAATATCGAAATGCGTCCTGCTTTAATTACCTCTTATAAATTTCTCTGATCAATCAATATTAATTTCTTTCGCAGCCATTTTAACGTTTATCCTTCGCCTTCCTCCCTACGCAGCTCAATCTCACCAATGCTCTGCCTGATCAAGACCCTCCATCTACACTCATTCGATCTTGCCAAGACAAAGTGTTTGAAACACATATTACGGCACCTACCGCTATGGTTTAAGATAATCAACTAAGCTAAATATTTCGGTTCCACTGTTGGAGTGACATTGAGTATTCTCCTTTTCAACCGTGTGTAAATTAGATTTCTTTCTGGCTACTCGTACAAGTATTTTGATTGGCTAACGACCTTAAAATGGAAGCGTATAGGGAGGAATTAAAGGAATTTAATTTTTAAATGCTGGGGTCAAGTTTGATTGATCTAATTCACGTTTGTTTACGAGGATTTCGAGGAAGGAGCGATTAAATTAATTTGCATCCATGGCTTAAACGGGATCCTAGTTAAAAGGTCAGGGTTGTGATCTTGCATCCTTGCCCCATTGTTTATTCCTATCTTAAAGACCACCGGAGCCAAGTGCTTAGTTACCGACCTGGTAAGTCCAGCGAGCGTGGAGCTCATTGGTAAACGAGGATATCGCCTGCGAAAGTACCTAGCCAATGCAGGATCAATGCCATGCTTTTTATCAGTCAGTTGTGAAAAATAAATTCCCTTGTCATATGACCTTCCCCGTCGAATTAGTCTAATTGTAAGATTCCAATAAAGTTGCTCATAATAAACATCATGTTCACGAACTTATTTATTTCTACACATTTCAAGCCGAATTCATTTTTTTTTTCACGTGTGGGTCGTGATTTCATAGATCACGTTTCGTCTCTCCCGCTTAAGGGAAAACGGAACTACTACGGCCTGGGACGGAAAGATTCTGAGCTGGTTTCAATTTGCAGCGTGTGATTCACCGACTTTCTTCACGCGGGAAATTAAGTCCTCCGGCACTCTCTTCCCCCCATTAACCTCTCGCTCTTTCTTTCCTCTTCGTTTCTCGTTACGTTCCTCTCCGACCAAATCTGTGGGCGCTTGAGATCTCAGCTGCTGACGCACCGTCCGCGTGCCTCCAGCCACCTCGGTCCATTCGTCTTCATTCTCTTTTCACCCCTCTCCTTTCGGTGTCATCGCAAATGACAATGTCAAATAAATAACGTCTCCATTTGCATGCACGTGACTGAGATTTCAGTAGCATTTCAATGAGCTCGGATGACTGCGCTCAGGGGCTCTTGGGTAATGAGGAGGCCTTGCAAAACGCCGACGCCAAAGATCCTTTTTAGACACTTCCAAAGGAGCCAAGTTCTCTAAGTATTTTGCTCCCGACTTGCCTTTGCGTGGATATCACTGGAATATCCGCGCAGAATCTACCTGCTTCCCTGTTAAGAAACCCCTCCCTGTTACCTCGGTGATGCCGACGTAGGTGGAATATGCACTATTCTTTCAGAGACTTAGTCGTGTTAGACTATTCATCGAATCATTAGTCAAATTTCTAAGATTCGACTATTTGCTACACAAATATGTGTGGAAAACTACCAAGTTAATTGTTGCATAATGTCACTTTTCCTCCAAGTGCAACCGAAAGCATTTGACGTCACTATTCGTCTCGTTTTCCTCGAACGATAGCTTCACAACCAGAACTTGTTAAACTCAGTAGGTTTTTGAGGTGTTCTTCCCAGTTTAGTCAGCCATGCGAGCAATACAGAGTCGTACTTCGGTGATACGTCACTGCACGCATTTATTACCGTCTAAGATTAGATGTGAATCGTAGCCGGGACAGTTGCTTATGTGTCACTCTTTATTAGCATTTTAGCGATTTGGCGATCCCCGATAATAGGCTCTAACTCGGTTTCTATTTCATTCCGTGCTCTATCTAGAGTAAACAATATTATCTCTAGCTGAAGGGTAAAGAACTGCCTCGAACCGGCGATTTTGAAATATTTTTTTCGTTTTTCCCGTGGCGTAATTCTTAAAATCCAGGGGAAGTCGTGGAATTTTCTATTTACGTACGGGAACAATCTGTGAGGACCTGGCTTAAGGAGCTTAAATGGATTTGTTTTTATCATTGTCAAAACGAAGCATTAATGGAATTTACCCCGTAAGCTCACGGACGATTGAGTTGTTTTCATACACTCATGAGCAAGAAATACCTGGAATTTCTCTTTGGGGCCGTCCTTTTTCAACATTAATTAATATAGAACGCTACTTGTTTTGTACATTTGCAGACATATTTTAAAAATCCATCGGCACCATTGTATTTCCTATGCCTGGCTGGCAGAGTGTGGATCAGTACTTGATTAGTACTGTAGAAATATGAGCGTAATATAAAATTCTAACCGTATGTTAAATTTCCGTGGTCGTCCCCCGTGGGACATGGAGGTATTACCACCTTGATGATATATTTTTACTTTTTCTGAATAATATTCACGGGCGAGGACTTCGTTTCCTACGCTTCATATCTTAGATTAATTCCATAATGTAACTCTTCATGGTAACGTTACTCGTGGGTTATGCAACAGAGCTTTAAAATATGTGCTCAGGTTTTCCCGCGGATTCGTTCTTAAAAGTCATGCTCCATATCGTTTACCACGGAAACGAGAAGCCGCTATATTTCAATTTGGCAACGTCACCTGGCAGATGAAGTTGTTATCTTCTAAGTAAAGTGAAACATGCACCTCCCATGCCACGTGTATTTCAGGAGGAGGAACGGGTAGGCATTGTAATCTGCCCATCAAGTACCTACCTAGCCAGCATATCATGCGAATTTATTTCGGTGATCTTTAAAAGTAGGAACCCTTACTCATCAAATTCTGAAAACACCTCTTTAAGTTTATAAATGAAACAAGAAATGTCCACTCCTTCTTTATCCACTTAATACTCGTACCATCAGCACTTGTAATGGAGTTCTCGTAATTAAGTAAATTGCCATATTATTTATCTTTGGGAATAGATATCTTTGCCTTTGTTGTCATTTCAATTTTGAGGAAACCATTACTTCATTTTCAAATAATTAGCGTTTCGATTGATCGGATTTTCTATCCGAAAATGCTAAGTGTCATGGAAACAGAGGTTTCTAGCGTAATACTCGAGACAGTTTCTCGAGTATTACGCTAGGTAATAAATTATGCTACACGGAAATAAATTATGCTTCGTTAGGGTCATTTGTGTGGCAGCTTTGTATGTACAAGACTACCATTCAGCCTTGACTTACCTTCAGAAGCATCTTACCTGTAGGCGAAAGCTGGGATTTTTTTAAGGAACTCCCCGTTTTTTCCGAGTTTTATTTCAACAGTTCCGAAAGATTAATATCTAGCGCAATGAAGGCATGACTTTTCAAAGGCTGGATTAAAAGTTGCGCACTATTTATTTTTTTGTTTTTTTTCCATGATGATATTAATAGCTTCTTTGGAGTAGCGAATTCGCTGCCGCTTCATCCACGTTGACGGGTCGATTGATCGTAAATCACCCGGGCTTAGGCGTTTAAATCAAAAGAATGTCTCGGAATGCATTTAAGGGAGATGCAAATGTGCGCTTGACTTGTAAAGCGTGGATGGTAAACATTCCCTCAGATTCGTGCTCATTCTTTTCATTTCATCCCTCCCTCCCATCTTCCCCTTTTGTCGCCCCCTCCCTCATCCCTTCCGTCTAAGACGTTTGCCAAGTGCGATGGAGAGAGGAGAGAGAGAGAAGGAGAGAGGCAGATAAGGAGAGGGGTGGTTACGCGTGGGAATCGGGAGTGAGTCGCGAGGGCGTGCTTCTTTTTTTTCCATCTCATTCTTGGCGCGGCGTCACCTCGTGGGCGGGCCGCGTCGGGGGAAGATGAGGGAACGGAAGAGGAGGAGTAGGGGTCCCCTCGGAGCGGGAGGGAAGGCCGTGGGTGTGCGTGGATTGAACGGATGAATGGAGAGGAGCGAACACAGTCTATGGAATGGGGTTCAGGGCATCCGTGGGAGGGAATGGGGTTAGAGCTCCCTATGTGCGACCTGATTGTTAATAGCAGGGGTGGCTGCCCGTTTTTGTCGAGATCTTGAATAATAATTTTTAGTTAACTTCTGAAGTTGATAAATGAAGACCACGTGTTTCGTAGTCGAAGATATTGATTTTAAGTGCTTCAATGGCTGAAGCACCATGTCACAAAACCTTTTTTTTTTCTAAGAGCCGGCCGCGATGGTCAGATTGGTATCGCACCTGTTTGAAAACTCGTAAGTCGTGGGTTCGGAACGTGTCGTAGGCATTGGTGTCTGTCTTAGCATTAAGCTTAGTATTCATCTACATCTACATCTGCACGATACCCTGCAAGCCTCGCGAGGGTGTGTGGCAGGGGTTGAAGATCACCAAGCATGCACTACCGACATGCAAACAAGCAACTATAGGGTCTCATGCAACTAGATTGTTAGTATCTATAGTATTTAAGGGATTAGTACATGCATCGCGCACTACAGACTACTCTAAAATATTTCCCCTACCTATCCCTTTGCTATGCTGCCTATTCTGTTCTCTTATAGCACGTGGGAAAAATGCCATTTTTAATCTATCAATCTAGTATTATGTTGGGATAGCAAGTGTGATGTAATCTTTAACACCTGGAACATCTTAATACCGAATTTTACTACTACTCTATTCAAATAAAAAAATAAATCAATGCCCGAGGAGGGATTTGGACCCGCTGCCTTTAGGTTGAGAGGCCGGCGCGCTGTAGATCTTGCAATCGCGGCCGACACCATGCGTAAAGATTCCCCTGCAATATTACTCGTGATTATTCTAAGTCCGTGCTCGTGACTGTGTTATTTTGATCACTCTCACTCAGTGATTCAACCCGAAGGTTGGTTTTGATAGGTGAGAGTAGAGCTCACCCCGTACTAAGCCAATGGCGTGTGAAATTCACACATTCAGGGTAAGGGGCCAGTTCCTTTCCCGGGGCCACCTGCGATTTCCTACGAAGTTCTGACACGCAGAAAATCGAATCGCGATTTTAGATGGGGGTGTCCAAAAAGGCTCATGCGGCTATATTATATTGCGGAAATATTATATGTGAAACGGATTTTGGAATATGGGTAGTGAAATAATTTGGAAAAGTTAATAATTATAAAACGTTCTTACTCACATATCCCACACGCAGTGTGTGTCATCCCATGTTTACAGCTGAGGCCAAAAATAATAATACTGCGTAGGGATTCTCTCCTGTACTATGCGCGAGTTAATATTCATGTAGCAGACGGGCAACCACAGCTGTTTTCGCCACTGTTTAGTTTACAAAAAGCAGTAGTCGTCTGTCGTTGGATTCATATGAAACGACAACCGGCTGGCGTAACGTTTCCTCTTATCGCCAGAAGTCGCTGTTTGCGTTGTATTTGGCGGTATTCTGTTTCGTTGTAAAACTAGAGTCTTGATCTTCTATCTTTGCAAAACATTATTATGACAGTGGATATTGCAGTTAATGAAATTTATTCTCTACTATAATAACCCGAGTACCTCTGATTTCCAGCTATGCGCGCTTTATCTGGGGGTACCTAGTTGTAGTTTTTCGCAGCTAGTTCGCAAGCATTGAACATTTTCACTAACGAAGTCCGTATCCTAACGTTTATCAGCTTATTATTTTAAAGTACGCTATGTTATCTGGGTAGGCTATGCAGTATCACTGCGTCCAAAGGAGCTACGTGTGCCAAGAATAAATTTGATGAACAGTTGATGATGTCCTTGCATCTTTATATCCGACTCTGAGCTGTAATCTCTTCGTGCAGAAGATTGCCGCAAATTCCGGTAATATTTTTTAAACGTTGTCGTGCAAAACTAAAAAGAATCGTTTCAGCAAAATGGTCACCGTACGTGCTTGATAGAAGTGTCACTGTGAACTGTCACACTACGCACTGCTGCGTGTATAGGGTGCCAACAGAATCAGAAAACATTTCACCAATACCTAGTGGGTCTTAACTTCGAAAGCTTGTACTAATATATCATACCATGGATTGAAGTTACGCTCACAGTTTCAAGAAACGCCTCTAAACCACTAACCAAGACTGCTTTTCAATATGTGTTAAAGTTAGCCTGCCTACCTCATTGCATAAATATGGGAGCTATCTTTTTTGCAGTAGCTCACAATTAAGAGCAGTGATTCACTACCTTTTACTTTGCGGAACCCTTCAGACAAGTTACAATATTGAGGCACCCTCCTCATATTTTTTTTTATTTATCCAATTGGGCTCCCCTCCCTATTACCATGGGGTAATCGGCACTTTACAATAATTAGTCCTTAGATTGTAAGAAGTACTTCCTATACTTTCACCATCTGTCGGGCGTGAGAGTAACCAATTCGGAAGTCGGTGCTGGTAAATATTTTTTCGTTTTTCCGCAACAATCTCGTGGTTCGTTGCTTTATTCACCGGCACCCTCAAGTGCCGCAGCACACCCGTCGGAAACGATTGATTATTCATTAAGGTGAGAGAGAAAACGTTCAATTCCAACCCTCAGTGGCTGCTCTAGTAGTTTCAGTTCCTTCTACGACTCGGATTATTCTGGAGCGTCATCACTTGGATATGCAGACGCTCTTATTTTCACGTGAGGTGTATTTTCAGCGCGTGGGTCGAGTAAGATTTGAGTCTTCGAAGGGTAGACTGACGTCCTGGGACGTTGTATGGCGACTAATCTCGACTAGCCCACCCTCGAGCTCGTTGAGATGGGTGGTGTGAGAATGATCGGGAAAGGAGAGGGGGGGGGGCGTAGTTTTCGTGACGGGCTGACTGAGGAGGTACGGAGAATGGAGACGTAGGCTGGGTGGTGGGAAGAGGTTTTCCGAGTGTGGGAGCGTAATTGGCCGGGATTAAAATAGCCTTTATGACCGTTAAAATTAGATTACGCCCTCCCCCCTCTCGGCCCCAAAATGATCCAATCCTGGAGGAAGGCAAACGAGGGTTGTTAAGTCTTTCGTATCACAACACATCTCGCGTATGCGCGCTCTTGACAGCGGAAACCTCGGTCGAATTACTTTTTTCCGGGTAACGGTCCGTCGAAGAAATTATGGAAATCGGATCGCTTCGCGAGATGTCTGCCGTCGCCGGTTCACCTCGAAACTGGGTTTTGTTTTATTGATTGAGAAAGCGCACGAGTGGAGCGCTTATTAGCTCCTTCCTCGTTTGTTTGTCGGTCGAAAACATTGTCGGAACACATGCGAAACGACGCTCGGAATCGTCTACACGTCCTCCGTGATGACTCGGGTCAATTGGCACTAATTACCACTTTTTGCCCATTAATTAGTTCGCCTGCACTCTGGAAAATAACAGTTTACATTTCAGCGGTTCATATTCTTAGAACTGTGTCGGTATTGATTTTTTTCTCCTTCCAGCGTATTGTAACACAACAGGAATCAGTGGCGAACGACAGGTGAACAAAACGTTGCGCTTTTCATTGATGAAGCTTTAAATGAGTTGGCAGTTCTCCAGCCCGCTCATAGGTACTATTCTATTTAGAATCGTGAACTGAAACTAAGTTGCATTTGATCCTTGGGATACTCTGACGTTATTTCGTGAAATCAAGTACCTAATTTGTTTTTCGTCAAATGAATTGGGGCTCTTGACACTCATTTTAAGTGATGGCACATTCATGCAATTGTCCTCGATCAAAGTCATTTACTCATGGGCTTCCAATCGTTACGCGACAGCTAATTTCAGGTTTGACAGACAATCCTCTGAAATTACCATAATTATATTTGGAATGAGCGCCCGACGATAAAGGTAAACATGTTTCTATTTACATTCGGTTACTCTTTAACTCGTGAGGGGTGCATATTAAAGTCAGATTTATTTCACATACTCTGTGTGTACCAGTTTGTGTTCCAGTAAATGGCATTACCACTATAGTGATCCATTAGGCATCATTCGATATTTATTCCGAATGCCTTCTTTTCATACGCCCTTTCAGGCATTGTAGAATATGAAGAATCTTTGAATGAAATTGCGTATTAATGACACATTTGGCTGCTTTTCCCACTTCCTGGAAGATTTACGAGCTGCCGTCGACGGCGGCGAAGATAGGCATTTTTGTCCGGGTTGATTCCAGGCCGGTGGCACACAAGTGCATCACGAATGAGACTGCAAGGAAGAGATCAGCTCTTGCTCAAGTTCACGTGCATAGGGTTCAAGTACATCCATTGTCCAAGGTTGAGACCTCTGAAGAGAAGCTGTGTGAGGGGATTTAGAAATGAAGGAGCCGGAGCAATTCCCATTGCGAGAGTCATCCATTCCCTTTCCAAAGCTATTTTTCCGCTGAGGAATATTTCTCCGACTCATTTCCTTCGGAACCAATACTTTCTCGGTTTACTTTACTTTACGGTCTCGCGTGCCACAGTAGGCCGGGTGTCCCGGTCATTCGAATCCCTCCCTGGGAATGGATGTCGTGTTCGTCTTCGGATTAAGGTTTGGTTGTGCTACACAACCTCTGAAGTTGGAGAAGCTAAAGCCGATATTGTTTTCTTCTGCGCTCTATGTGTATACTGCTGCATTTCGAAGGGTCGAATACTCGGTAAAATTATTCTCGTTCTGGAGAGCGACCTCGCTTCAATACACGTGACCTTACTCAGGCCCCGTAAAAGAGAAAATCCATTTTAGCGAAGGACGCGAACTGCATTTTTTATACTCTGAAGCTGAATGGAATATCCGAGACACCAAGAGCAGTCTGAATTATTGTGAGCATAGCCGTAGTTTCACTCCTTAACCGTTCCACGGTAAGGAAGTGTACCTATGGCTAACGAATGGATAATTCTATTTTAAGTTTCCCACTTAAATTTATTTGCGAGAGTTGGAGATCCATCCCGTGCAACATAGATTTATGATGCAAGGAAAATAAAAGCGCCCCTGTCTTTACCATTAATTACCATCTTTATCTTTAAGGATACGATTGGTCAAGAAGTTCTCGGGATACAAGAGTTCTACATTGTTAATGAAACCATGTATTGGTATCTATGTAAATTTATTGTAAATAGTTCTGTAGTATATAAAAAATGCATATCTATGCCATTCTCGATAATTTGAGATCATGAAAATGGTTTTTAGAATAGCGTCCCAGCATTGTATACGAAAGTATTACATTATTCTATTTGATCATATTTTTGAAACATTAATGGAAAGATGTTGAGCAACAGAATTAATGCGTTGATCTTGCGATAAACACGGTTACACAATTCTATTTTATTGCATTTAGTGGTTATTAATAGCAAGATAATTGAATTAAGGAAATAATGCTTTTACCTAGCGATAAACACAAATACCAGTAAAAGCTTTCGGCCACGCCTGCTTGGCAGAGGGTCGAGCGAAGTCCACTACGAGGGGGGAGACCAAAGAAAGAGACTCGAGCGCATGATATTTTCTCACTTTCTTAGCCTTTTCCTTCGAGTTTTTGGGGCCTTCACGGTGAAAGAGTGGGCGGTATGGACTTTAAAAATAGAGGCGACAGGAGAAGGGTTAGAACGAACGGAATCGCGCCCGTTGACTCACTTACACCCTCTTCCTTTTTTTTTCTTCTTTTCCCAACCACTGTGCCCGGGATCCCTTCCTCGCACGCCTGATTCCTCCAGCTAACGGGAGAGTGGTCGAGCAAATGACATATCCGCCCCCGGGCTGGGAAGGCGGCGCAAACATGTTAAAAGGCTTCGAACGCAGGGCGGGGGGGGGGATGGATGCAGGGGTTTTGGGGGATAGGGCGGAGGTGTGGGCGTAGTGGAAAACCCGAAACATCTCTCCTGCGCCGAAAAGAAACGGGAAGGCGAACCTGCTTCCCCTTCCCCTTCCTGGTGCAGGCGGACGGAACAGCGGGGGCGTAAAAACGCTACTGCAGGAGGAAGGAGGGTTGGGGGAGATCGATATTCGCGGATAGTGGCTGCCAAAAGGGACGTCAGACGTCGGTAACCTCCCCACTGCACTGCCAACGTGTGATTAAAATATGGCGAAGAAACCAATTTACTTGGAAAAAAGATTTTAGTGGAGAGAAATTTTACGATCGTCGATGCTTTGACGCGAAAAAAGCCTTTACTTGTCCTTCACGTTAAAAAATGCGTGTTTTTTGTGGGAAATTTTTCTTCGTCCCAACCCTCCTGCTATTCCAGCTACCGCTCCGACTCCAGCCTTCCCCCGCAAAGTTACGTAACTCGTATTTTGTTGGTGATTTTCATTGATTATTTGAGGAATCTTCTGGAATTTAGGGGGGCTCGAGGACATGATTGATAACGAATGTAAAGAAAGTTGTTTTGAAAGAGCAGTATGTTTTTTCTTTGATTTATTCTATGCCGTGATTACGCGAATATCCAACAGCTTTCGTTTAACTCTGGAACGTTTGAAAACTAACGTTATCAAGGATATTATTATTATGTATTTTCAGTCAAAGTGCCTTGGCGTAGGATTTAATGTTATGATTGAAATTTTTATAGGAAAAGATTTATCCCTCAAAATTTTAATGTACTTCAACTTACATCGCGAAATTGGCAAAGCCGATCAGTTGCTGGTTTGATAAAAACATGCTAAGGAAGCGCTGTCCGATGGTTAGGTGGCGACTCCATCTGGCTTTTAGTTTGAGGGTAGAGGCAGTTTCCCAAGCGTCAACGATTTCGTTAAATCTCAGGGAACATTGATCGGTATGTTTTAGATCAAGTCGCTATGTCCAATGCAATTCGTGGATCGTGATTGATTTGTATAAGAGAGAGTATAAAATTCGCTCTTCCCGTAAAGAGACACTATAGGTTTTCTTAAAAGTTTAAGGCAAGAAGGCAGCATGTATTAGAGGGAAGTGTGGGCTAAAATCATTGAGTTTCCATACAATTTACTAACTAATGTGACACACTGTCCATTGAGTGGAAAATTTATAACTCGGCGATCGTTCGCCGTAATTCAGGCGCTGTTTCCGTGCTTCAATACCCGCATAAGAGATATTTCCACTCTCTCTCTCACCAAGCAGGGCGTCTCGTGGAAAAATCCTCTCGTTCCGCCCTGTATAAAATGCGATTTGCACTCGGCGACTCTGCCGACTAGAATTAAGAAGAAAAGGTTGCCGAACTCCGTCGGCGCAAGCTGACCCCGGTCAAGAGAAGTGGTCAAGCCAAGCATTTGACCCATATTCGCAATGGTGAATTATTCTAAGTTGTTTTGTCGTTTTGCCAACCTCCCCTCATTGCGTGTGAGTGTGCGTGCGTGATTTTCTGCCTCTGGGGCTACGCATGCCTCCGTATGATAAATGACATGGTGACTCCTTTATGAGCCTCCTTATATCGCATTCAATTTAGGAAGAGAATGTCTTTTTTTTTCTCTGGGGCCTCTTGTAATCTGAAGCACCGAAATAGCTTTGTCCATGTCCTGGCCATAAATCAGTCGGTAAAACTGCTGATTCTCTTACTTCTTCGTCTTCTGTTCCATCTTTTTAACTCTTCTTCGGAGTTAATGTCTTGGCTGCGAAAGTCCAATTAGGGATTCCACATTTTATTTAAGAGATAAAGAAATAGTTGCCATGTATGTCATTGTCAATTGACAGCTGTGTGTGCCAGTTTTATAAATAAATTTTGCACCACTCTCCCTGATCCCTCCGATAAGTAAAAGTATGGCAATGGAGAAATACGGTAGTTGATGGATTTATTCTTGTGAAAACATGTTTTTCGCCCTGAAAATCCAACTGCAACGGTATATCTGGCTAACACGCTTTTTCTTCAGCGCAAGCAATAATCAGCTAATCATTCGGAAGCCAAATCATAGTGCTCCCTTAGTTATGATTTCTTTTTATTTCTTTCTCCTCCATTATCATTTTTCAGCCTTAAAACGTGATATAAATTGATGTGTTATTTTTAGAAAGAGTTTCTCGAAATAGTTAGGTTCTCTTTGTATGAGAAATAGAAGAACGCTTTTTTTCGACATGAATCGGAAGTACGAAAAACTCCCGCTCGCGGCACTTTCATTTTAGAACCTTACTAAAGATACTTCTGTTGGCTATTGAGCACTATGGATGTAGCGGGTCAATTGCAGATAATTTACAGGAATTTCTGCGTAAAGTGTAAGCCGCAAATTTAGCTCCGCTCGAGATAGACGACTGCATCCACCCCTGGTTGTCTTGCCGCGAACATTTATTTCCTCTACCCATCCGACTACTTTTTTTTAGGTATGTTCGATGGTCTCACCTGCTGCAGTATTTCAATGGATTACTGTAGACATTTAATATTCTGATCTTTTTTTCAGCATTATTATTTTCTGTCCGGGTGAGTAATGGTTGCACAAAGATTTTCATTTCCCAACTTATGATAGCACTTCAAATTTGTGTTTACATTATTTGGGCAACTTCTCCTTTTTAGAAAGTTTATAGTCACAGGTTTTTAGTCATAATATTCGTTTACTTTATGACATTGAAATTTAAAATGATGATGATAAAATACTTCACGAAAGTCTCTTAATACACACATGATTCTCTCGAACAAAATTTCAAAAGGAGCACAGGATACAGTGAAACAATTTATTGACACAAATCAGGTTTAAAAATCCTTTTTAAGGTTTTATTTTTGGGCCTCTTATGTTTTGTTCAATTTTTGCCGGCAAATATTTCTAAGGAAAATCAATGTGAATCTGGAGACACAATTATCTAAAGTGCAAAATTTTATTTGAGAAAAAAGCCATAATGGAAGGGTAGGTACGCATGTAAGTTTCTAAAATAATTATCGAACGTCCATTACATCTCAGACAAGAGAATGAAATTTGCCTTGTTGCTTAATGATTTATAAATCTCCAATGGTGCGCAACGATTTCACTGACCTGGATAAAATATGAGGACGTTAATATCCCTGTATAATACTACGTTTTTATTAAGGTTTCCTATTAAGCTTCGGTTGGCTGGGTCAAACACCAACCGTGGAGAATGTTCAAGTTTGAATTATCTGGATTCCGATCGTACGAAAATACATTCCAGGTATAGTGACGTTGAAAGTTCCTGGCACTTAGAAGCGACGCAAAGATGAAGGAAAAGCGGTGAGAATCGAAGAGATCTCGAGTGGTTCGGGTGAAGTCACAAAAGAGAATGCCTTTTTTTTCAACAAACCTCCTTTTTGCTGCAATTGATCAAAAAAAGATCCGTGCAGGGCAAAAATGGGTTCAAGTGCAAGTAAAAGGTTTACTTTCTGCCAACTTTGCGCCTTCGATTAAGTCGCTGAGACATCGTTAGCGAAACCAGGACTCGATTATTTTAGCCTATTCCTTTGACTTGCAAAGAGAGCTTGAAACAAATTCACGCCCTCAACCAATTAGTATCGACATTACAAAATCATGTCGTGAAATGACATGTGTCACTTCCGCTTCCACCTCATTGGCTGCTTTCGTGTTTGTCGCTTTCCACACTGCGACTCCGACGTATTGTTCTCTGCGCTAATGCTTGTGGATGGAGCATTAAAGGAAGAATCCACTCCGCCCTGAAGCGTAGGTGTGGAGTTTAAGTGGAGACTCCCCCTCCCCATCGCGGCCGAACAAAAGGTAGATTATGCGTGATCTCGGGTGGCCTCGCGAGTCTCGTAATTGGACGCGCGGATGGTGCCGAGCCGTTCCCCCGACAGGACCAATCGGAGCACGTCTATTGTCGGGGCGAGACGACGTCTTCGGGAACGGAAGGTAACTTTTCCCCGTTCGGAACCGGTGAGCGGGAACTGGATTCTCTCCAAGGGCAGACGAAAACGCTCTCATCATTAAATTATCAAGGGGTGTCATTGTGGAAACATTTCCTTTCGACTGTCTGTTGCGGGCCGTCTGTAAAAATACGCCATCATTTAGTGATCAGCCCGAAGGTTAGTTCGTCGGCTAAAAAAAGTGTTGGTGGCCTAAGTGGGAGTGATACTTAAAGTCAATTATGTGATCATTGATGAGCTGAATGGCTAAAAGCAATTCGCGTTAGCCGAACCTCGAAATTTTGGTTAAATGTTAAGCGACTACCATAGAGTAAGTATTATATAGAGGTCTCACCGCATAGGGAAAAACTGTCATGCGTTTTGGACGTAGTGCTGGAAGGTTTCCATAGATGGTGTGGTAAGAATATTTCGCGTTACATCACGAACTGTATTAATGCTTCCAATGCTTTCGTTTATCTAATCGTTGCAGTTTGTTATTTTATTATGGTACGATATGCCTTAACCTAACGTCAGCAGTCATATGGATAAGTTAACATTTCTCCCACTATTAAATTCAAGCATATCTTGTCGCGGTAGGGATCCCTTGTTGTTACATTAAAAAGACATAATCCACCACTGCTAGGAGCAGACTACAAGACACTTCTCGATTTTGCCCCTTAAGTCATTACAAAAACGAAAGCGATGGAAGCGATGTATATCGTTTGTGACGCAACGCGAAAAATTCTTACCACGCCATCTGTGGAAACCTTCCAGTATTACATCCTAAATGTATAACAGTTTTTCCCTATGCGGTGAGCCCTTTATATTATACTTACTCTATGCTACTACGTAATAAGGTATTAATTAGATTTCTCTGAACTTTGTATCTCATCGAAGCATTTGTTTATCTATGTATTTATATCCTTCACTTCATTGACAACCAGGTGGACTCGGACTGCGAAAGAAATCGAATAGTGAAAAAAAAGTCGAACCGATCCGTCAAATTCCTCAATCTCCTTTTATTGCAGCGCAGCTTGTAAATCATTCTGGGATAGCCGCAATGTTTAACTTAAAGTTGGTTCTGGTTAGTAAGGGTAGAACTCACTTGGTACGTACATGCTGTGACCAACGGCGTATGAAATTAACAAATCAAGGCAGGGGAGCTGTTTTTTTTCAGAAGCCACCAGTCGGTAGTCATTCCCCCTTGCTAACCTGACGTCTCGTCCTGGGATGCCGGTGATTAAACATTTTTCGGTCGATGGATTCGGAAACCGTTCTGGCGCGTCAGACACGAGAGGGTGGGGGCCGTTCCGGTCCTCATCTCCTTATGACATGGGAAGTAGGCCAGTTTGCATTAATCGAAGACCATACAGGCGTAACGGTGTTTCTTCCCACCATCTTGGAATGCATCACTGCCCGCCAGCAGCGGTCAAGACAAATGCGATGAAGGGGCGCTTGTTCACCCAAATCCATCGGATCTGGGTCTTGGCGAAAGCATTCTATAACATACTCATCCATACATGGAATTTTCTCGTTTCTCAGTCACTGTCTTCGATTCGTCTTATATTCCCCCTCTGCTCCCCATTCTTCTCCCGCCGATTCTGAAGGCCACTCCTTACTCTCCTTGAACTCCCAATCTGAGGATGTCTTGAGACTGTATAATACTTAAACTTGTACGCTGTAGCACTGAATTTTGAGCAAGATTGTAAATATCGAAATACTTTTATTGCAAATTAAATTGACTGCATTGCATTTCTTATTCTATTTTTATCGTAAATTGTATTCATTTAGTTTTATATTCCTTCGTAGGTAGTAAATATGAATTCTGGAAAAGTTCAAACAGCATCATAACATACATCACATGACGCATAACGCCACAATAATTCATTGTGTATGGCGAACTAACCAATTAAAAACTATTTAGTTACTTTTTATTATTTAACCTTTTTTTTGGCCGTGTCGTGTATTTTTATAAGTAGGTATCGTGACCCAAATAATAGACATTTAGATTTTGGACTAAGGATGCTTAGATATGATATGTATATTAATTACCCACAAATCGCTATCATATTATGTATCGCGTAGTGGTGAATTTCGAATTAATATCGCTTGAGTGATAACTAACATAAAATGACTTTGATCTTGATTACGCTTAATATCGCGTTCACATTTCCTACCAATGTACTCCATTTAATACTAGGTTTTCTTCTGAAATCCTTACCTTTCATGATTTCCCACATTGCGGTCTTTCCTAACTTAAAGATAAGCATTTTTTTAAATCTATGTATGCACATTCACCTTTAAGAACCCCCACTGATCCACTGAGAAATATACCCCATTCAACTTAAAGGGACACCCAAATGCCTCTGTCACCAATTTACCTTACGTTGCCTGGTAAACACAGCCAGAGCGATACGCTCCACATCTCTTCATTCATCAGCACTGCCCACCAACCCTTTTATATGTTTCCATAAAAAAAGAACGCCCCCTGCGAATGCGCGCCCGGTCGATGCTCTTTTCTTTTCTCGCACTCTCACCGCGGGTAAACATTATGCTAAATCGAGTTGGGAGGAGTCCTCTTCGTGAGAGTGCTCTTTCGAAATTGGGATGCGTGCTAATCGCGTTAAATAATGCATAGTGACCGCAGCCGTGGGCCTGAAACTTTTAAAGGGTGAGGTTGCCTTTCAAAAACGTGTGTTGCCGGTCCTTACTGCGCAGTGTTCCTTCGTCTCCTCCTGAACGTAACGTCGCCATGCGTCAAAAGCTGCAAACATGTTTGGGTGAGTTAATGCCTCCTGCGAGGTATCCTCATCATCACCTATTTCAATCCTAGGATTGGTTTACCGCAGACCTCCATTCTGCCCTATTGCGAGGTATCCTATCGTCTCCTTATATACAGTAAACTCCGGATTTTACGTACTTATGTCTGGTAAAGGGTACACGGATAATCGGAAAACTCGGATAATCCGCTGTTTGTTTTTTTCCGGATTTATTTCTCAGCGGTGCGCCGCCAAAATAAATAAAATTCTGAAGAAAATAAAACAAACTGCCAATGAAAAGATCCTCGCTGTACATAATATAATTTTATGACAAAAAGGAATCCAGTACAGCTGCACCGACCGCAATTAAATGTTCGCAGACATCGGGTGGCGGCTCGAAGCCTGGCGTAAGACATCGGACCAGTCGTAGGGCCGTGTCGAAAGTGGAGGAAATTAACAAAAGTTTACTTACCTTTGAGACTACTGCTTATCGCTAGCGTGCTGGAAAAGCCATCGGGTTCTTAGCGGTATTACTTCCTTCACTCCATCCAACGGCGTAGATGACATTATATTGGCTATGCATTCATCTCCGTTTCCTCTGGTAGACCTATAGAAATTATATTTTTTGTAGATTGATTGCTAAATCCCTTTGTAAAACACAAAATGACATTATATTTCATCGACCATGGAGTTTTTGTTCGATCCAGTTCATTCTAGTTCAGGATAACAGAACTCGGTTATCAGATGTGGAGCTAAGCATAATACTCTGCACGTTTTATAGTGGTAATGTAATTGATTTATAACCGTCAACATTCCTTTATTCGAACTTTATTTAACGTTTGAAGGCTTTTCTCAATAGGTAGACACAAAATTATTCAGTGCGGTGAGTCTTTACGAGCTTAGGAAAGGAGCCTTTCGGAGTATGATTCCGATTCAGCAACCATGCTAAATAAAACACATTTATTTTTCCCCATAGTAACGTGGCAGAAACAACAGGAAGGGGAATTTATCTTTTTTCACGGCATCAGCTCCGTAATATCTCAGTCGTCGCTGTGTTAGGTGCGCTTGTACTTGCCATTCACATCATTCTTAGCGCGAGTGGCGTTTGTTTCGTGACTGCCAATTTTCCTTAACGTGACCGAGCAGCTTATATCGATTGCTCCGATCTCGTGTCGTTTCGGCCACGGGAAACCCCCGGTCTCCCTACGGAGCTGTATTCCTCATGATACCACTTCCTGTTGGATAGATCCGCGATGTGATAGATGTGATGCAGTGGGCCCTATTTCTATGACAGGACTGGATGTCGGTGCTGCTTTCTGGCGCACACTTCTAACATTCGTTGCAATCTTGTTGCTGCGACATCAGCACCATCAGAGACGAGTTGCGTCTCACATCTCTGTACCTTCTCTCGTAACTCTTGACAGCTTACAGGGTACACCACAGTGCCCTATTCTGGCAAAGGAAACCCAGACGCAACCCTTGTATATTCCACCAATTGTTTCAGTCCTTCTTACTCCGCAGAGCGGGGACTTTCCCATTACGAAATCTGAAACCCAAGCCCCGTGCTCTCTAGAAGCATTTCTTCGCATACATCCGTTAGGAAGTCGTAGTTCACTCCACCTCACTCTCCAGTTCAGTTTCTTACTTCTGAAACAATCATATTGCAAAGCCTTGATCTTAAACCTAAATGCTTCTTTTTTCACACTTTATAAAAAAATTAGCAGTGCCTCAGATTAGGGAATGTGGATGTTTCCCTTAAATGTTTGAAGGTGTTCCCTGCCCTTCTCCGAGCACGGGGTCATGAAGATTGAGTACTCGATACAGACCGCTACCGTTTCCCTTATAGTTTTTTTTTCCTTTCGTAGATTTTCCGCGTATCTTCTGAATTGTACGGACGCATATTTATATTTCCTTTCTGCCCTAACACTTAGCTGTACGAAAAATATTCCGTTATATGAAGAAATACTCCCGGAAAATTGCTGAAATACACGTTTAGAACTAATGCGTAAGTGCCGAACTGTATTGATTTTTGATTTTTTTCTTTGCGTGCATTTCATTCATAGATCTCCATCTACGGCTTACTCAAGAGTTACTTCGTTCGCATCCTCGATTTCGTTTGGGATAATTTTTTTGTTTACTTGATTCTGATTTTTTGTGAGAAACGCTTTTATTGTGTGGCTTTGAGGGAAGCATTTGCGACTTTAGGAAAAGCACCGACCCTCACAACGATCCGATGAGTGATACGACAGGGTATCATTACACTAAAAGATATTAAAAGAGAAAACACACACACACTACGACCGGTCCCACGTCAATAAGGCAATGCACGTATTAAGATGAAGGTGAATATTGAGGAAAAACTGGTCGCAGTGTGTGTGTCTGTGTTTTCTAGTTTAATAATGTTAGTGGAAAAGTACCACGTCGCCTCTCTCGATTGATAATCACCACTTCCAGGAAGTTACGTCTGATGCGATTAAACATCTTTACACATGGATAACTAAGGAAAAGGAAGATGTAATGCTACCTAAATCTGTCCCTTGATGGATCGTATATTGGAATTGGATGATACAGTGAAATCGCCGCTAGAAACCTAGTTGTTGCGAAACAGAAAAAAAAACATTAGACTGAAGCAAGGGAGGTGGCACGACGAGGATGTTCGAAAGGGACTTGGCGCTGTCCAGCGTACGTATTCCTTCCTTCTCCTAATTTGATTTCCCTTGAAGTTCAGCGTCTAGCTTTCACATTTGTTCAATCCCTTTAAATGAGTTTTTCAGCTTACAAGAAAAATCAGCATGCTAGCCTAGTTGGAAGTTAGCCTCTATTCGTCGATTATCTCTCGGAAAATATACCTGCCATGGAATGAAAGATCTTTTTCCTTGTTAGCAGACAATGTATTGAGATTTAAGTTAATCGGAAGATCTTCTCGTAATGTGGGAATACTTGAATGTTCTAATTTTGTCCGAAGTTGTTAACTGTCGAGTAACCAATTTTAAGCCATATCTAACTACATACAGGTTGAGAAAATGACTTTTTCCATTTATTCCCTGACTACGAAAATGTTTCTCCAAAGCCTACCCGAAGTGGAATGAAAGCAAATTAATGCCAATGAACATTAAACATGTTAACCACGTATATTTGTCGCTGAAGATAATCTTGTCGCCAGCCCGAAAATTTCGTGCATCCTGTGATACGAGCTTGGATGGGAGGTATATGTTTTCCCCCCTGCACAATTGTGATTAATAGCGCAATGTTATGGACATTTGTGACCGTATTCTATCGCAATAGATGTCGTAATCACAGCTGAGTATGAAGCTGAAAATCCAGGTTCTATTTTTACTCAATTCGACGTTTTTTTTTTTTTAATGTCCATAATTGTCTGATCCTCTCGCTCAGCGATCGAAGTAAAAGGTAAGGTTGTAGTGGTGGCGGAAAAATGGTCCATTCAGGCTCAATCTCGCCACAAATAATGAGAGTTTATAAATAGTCACACATTCTACCGAATACTTCTTTGAATTGTTAAATTCAACTGCCACTTTCACAGGTAAAAGACGTAATTAATAATGTAGCTATAAAATATGCATAATAAAAGGAACTAAAGGACGTTATTTGAAAGATATGAGTCGTGGGTAGAGTGCAATGACATCCTTAAACGGATAAAAATAAAATAGTGTTTATTCCTTAAGTTTGTTTTTGATAGGTGAAAGTAGAGCTCACCCCGTACCAAGCCATTAGCGTGTGAAATTCACAAATTCAGGGTAGAGGAGCCAGTTCCTTTCCCTGGGCCATCTACCAATTTCTACGATGTTCGGACACTCATAAAATCGAATCGCGAGGATTTTAGGTAGGGTGTTCAGGAAGGTTTCTGCCCGGGATAAGAAACCGGGACCCTCCGGTCGGTAGCTTAGCGCTCTAAGGCCACCACGACCCCCTCCTTAACGGGTAGAACACCTATAATAATATAAACTAGTGAATGGAATTTTAAATTTTATCTGTGTGCTATGCATTATCAACCTCTGTCATATGATATGTTTATCCTCTTTGGCACTGCTACATCTCTGTTTTCCCCTGAGAAATCTCGATCCTAGTTCTCCTCTCTGATGCCTCTAGTCGCGGAGTAGGCGCGTTAGGGGGTGGGGGCATGGGTGGGGGGAGAAAGATATATGCTCGGCGTAGTTCCTCACCTCTCCCCTCACCCCACTTGCCCTGTCCACATTCCACCTCATCTTTCCCGGAGCGCGCGCACATGTGACGTCTTTCCATTAATTCCGAGTCGCTTTCCCAATCCTTCCGTCTCACCCGACCTATCGGACCTTTCTTTTATTTGATTATTCGTTGCTAAAATACAGAGTCGCGGCGGGGACTAATATATTCCCTTTTCCTCCTCCTCCGAACTTCTCTTCCCTTTCTTTTTCCACCATCTTCTGCGCCCTTTGTCTTCTCTTTCCCCTTCTCTTCTTTTGCCTCTTCTCCCCCCTCCGCCTCCCCACCACCGCCTTTTCCTTCAGAGTTCGCCTTGTCAATACCAATCGACCCTTCCACTTAACATAGACACACACCAGTGTATGTGATACCGATCTGCCCTTCGGGTAACCGAATTCCCTCCATTACTTCCATTGAATGGTGGATGCAGTACCCTTTTCTCCGTGCGCCTTGGCACCATGATCAAAGCACCGCATTTTCCTGTTTGCACCGCTCTCCGCTGGTGTCAAATCGGCCTTTTGGGCTTCATGCATTTTGATTTGCGTATTTATGTCTCATCTGGATAATAATCTGATATTTTTGATGATTCGACGATCCTTGATGGATAGGTTATTGACTATGTGTTAGTGGTATCTTATCGTGATGTCTTCGCAGATAATAGGACGCAGAACCCAACTTGGTTTTGGAACAGTAGCAATGTTTTCGGCCGCATCCTTTATTGGTTGGCATATTTCAATTTCTTTCACGAGAAAATATTGAGCATTTAGTCTCAAATACTGCTGCAATTCCTTCAAGGTTCGTATTCCCTCTACCTTTTGAGATAAGTTTTGGAATACCCCTAAAAATAAGTGTACAAAGTTTATAGCTCGTACAAATTCATGCTCTCCTTTCGTATTATTTTCTTATCCCATGATTAATTTCTGAGATTCTTTAGGCAGTGTCATGTTCTTATTCTCTTCCATCCGCGTATCCCTGGAAAAATCAGTGTCACCCTTTATATTATCCCTCTGTAATTCGTTTTAGAAAGCGAGTTTTTATGTAGGGTACTGTTTCATTTCTGATCGATCGACATAGAAGAGTATCCAATCTTTGTTGGTTTAATCGCATTCAACTAGGAAGATATTTTATGAAGGAATGTTGTCGTAGATTTGAAACTACTCCCTCCTGTATTCTACTTCTCAGAGTGGATTTTAACTCCCTCGCTTTCTGAGCAGTGAACTGCATAGCTATTTAAAAGTTGATTGAATGGAAAGACACTAAACGCTTGCGAAACTCAACTAAAATCATTTATTTTTTTGATGCCGTGAAATGTGTGTCGGAGATATTCCTATTCTGATTGTGACATTTACCCGTTTAGGTACTTTGCTACTCAGGTCCATTAGGACCGGAAGAAGACATTCATTCTGCAGGACTTGATACGCATATAAAGTTTGGAAGTTAAAAAATTCTTATTGCAATGTCAAATAGAAATAATGCTCATTTTCTGTCCTGACCACATATGCGGTTCGCAGTATTCGCAGTTATATGCGCATGCAAATACATTCTTTGTCCATACTCTCGAGCTTAGAAGGTACCATCACGGTGTATATCATTCAAGTTTTCACACCACCTTGGCCGGGAATGGCGCGTTGATTTATTTTACTCAATCATATTTTGTTATTGGTCGATGTACTTCGCTGATGTCGAGTATAATTCTCAAGGCGGTGAACGTACTTCGGCTTAATGAATCGGGTAACGTTTTCCTATATTTTTCAGCGGTCTACAATAGGGTAAATGAAAGTAGTTACAGATAACTTCAAAGACCAAGAATTGAAAGTATGCTTTTATGATGAAATTAATAATAACACTTCAGTGTAGAGTTATTAAAATTTACGCACATGGGAAATCATGTGCTTCTTTGTTGCGTGAAAACCCCTTTATTTCTTTGGATCAAATTTGATCCTAAATACATGCATGCCCCCAATCATTTTGCCCTTGACCTCTACTAAGTGAATGTATAATTACTCGTTTCGTGGATCTTCGACGAGACAATAGTGAGATTTCCCAGAGCCAGAGCTCATCTCTTTCTAATTGTTGGCCTACTTTCCCTGAAACTGCCAAACGTTTCGGGTAGAATGGCGAACATCATACTCTCTCTGTCGAAGGAGTCTCTGGTTGGTGCCTTTTCCGTTTCATTCAAGCGAAACTTTTGCTAGACATTTAACTTCTCATCGCATTTTAAAAATAAAATTCATCCCACTGTTATCTTTCCCGGATACAACTTTTTATCGGTCCCCGAACGGGCAAATCCCGCTTCCCTCATGGGTCCCGCGACCGCAAAAGTTTCCGCCGTCGACCACGTCCTCCAGCGCGGCGTTTAATTGAGGAGACAGGCCCGTTTCATTCCACGCTAACAAGTTCCTCAATGGCACGCCTCTTTACGTTTCCAGTTTTAGGGAGTGGGAAGGCCCGAGATCGGCCAGAAAGCGGCAGCGGCCCCGCGGGCGATCATATCGCCGCGATTGGAGGCTGATGCTGTATCGTGTTGTCGAAGGTAGTTCTCGGAAGGCCGCTGCTCTCCCAGTCGTCCGAACAGAGAGAGAGAGAAAGAAGGGTTAGGTGAGCATGGTTTGAACTGGCATATTTGACTTTATAGCGGACTCCGTTCCCCCGTATTTGTTTTCCTTCGTGGTCCTCGACGTGACATAAGCTCCGTGAGTGGATCCTGGGTCGTGTTCCAACTTACGATGACGTATTTCCGTCCTCTGGATTAAAGAATTGACAATTTAATTCACATGGATTTCAACTTCACGAATGAGATTCGGGCTTGCGGAACGGATTTGTTTTCATTACTTAATTTGAATTTTTAATCTCAAGGCTTTTGGTTTAATTTACTTTCGTATCAATCAAATGCTATAGCATAACGCCTAAAAACGAATTCTCTGTAATGCCCCTAACTATTTTTCGGAAATGACTTACTACACCAAATGGGAACTATCTATAGGCAATGGGCATGAACTATATTCCCGAGAGCGATTGAAATCGTAAATTTCAAGTCAATGTTGTAAATTAGGATAGTTTGGTCTTATGATATTTTATTCACTATGCTTTTTACTCTGATTGCTCCGGCATTGATGACTTCTGAGTCCCTTGCCTGATTTTAGTAGTTCAGTAGTATAAGGGGAGGTGACTGAAGGCTGAGGGATATATAGGGAATGAATGAAGGGTGGAGAGAAACCCAGCGTCGGAATCAGCCTGACGCCAAGGGGTCCAGCGTTTAACGTCCCATCCAGCGGACGGTTAACTGCACTTAGAAGTCTTCCGGTCACAGCACTCATATAAGGGACCTCTATTCTACCAAAAAATCAATTCTGTCACTGCCAGAATACGAACCGTGGCCCTCTGGATAGGAAGGCAGAACTCTATCCACCACACAATCCCCTCTTTTGGCTGCAATTTGAAAAATATTGGAGCAGATTTCTAACGTCGAAAATAATACAATGCCTCGTATAAGATTATAGCACAAGTGATGTATGGATGTGCAAGAGAATAAATACGTAAATATGAAACACATAGGAGATTTATTGCAGAGCTGCGTCAAATCAATCCCAGAGTTTTTGAATGATGAATGAGCTTATTATACTCTAGCATATATCCAATGACAATCAATATCAAGAATGAAAAAATTGAGTGTTTGAAAAAAATCCTGATCGCTCTTGTAGCTCGTTAAACTTCTAAAATAATCGCAACTTTGGCGAATTGGTGTTACTCCTGAGTTGATGAAATAGATTTCGAATTGCTCTATTTTTGGGGCGGAAATGGACCCCGTGTCCCCTTGCCACTTCAACATTAATTCGTGCCCCGTGCCCGCACGGGACGAGTCTCTCTCTCTCTGTCGTCATCGATTGTCGAGGGAGGGCGGACGATTGCTCCACGTGACGAAGACCTCCACCGCCATCGATTTACTCCGATGCGGATAGGGAGAGGAGGGGGGAGATGTGCCGGAGGAAAAAAATTAGCCTGCCGTGCATGCCCGCGTGGACGTGCGCGGTGTACGCGAGAGAGGTAAATTGGCGGGAGGTCAGTGCCAAGTAGCGAGATGCGATTATGCGTGCGCACCGACTGCGTCCAACGGCTTTCCTTGAATTGTTTTCCTCCCCCCCCCTCCCCTCCCACTTCATGTTTTCCGTCCCAGGGGTTACGCCGAGCGATTGGTTAGCCGCCTCTCTCGATGTTTATGCTGCCCTTCATTCATGACGACGGCTTTTTCCTGGCGTCACTTATTCCCGCACTCCCCCTCCCCACTTCCCTGTCTACCTCTGCGTCTCGTTATTCATTCGATATGCACTCCCCGTCGCTCCGGAGAACAGTTAGTTACCTTGCCGCAATCCGGCGGGGGCCGCGCCGTCCCGAGAAAAGGATGAATTACGCTGTTTACGCGCGGGAGTTAATCTTCGCCGTTTTCTCTTGCGTCGTCGCCTTGGAGAGCCAATCGCGCGCCTCCTGCGAAAGCGCGGGAACTTAGAATTCCTCCTCCTCAAGGTGCTTATTATCTTGTGCTGAAACCATTTTCAACCCTTCGAACGGAATGTAAAAGTTGTGGTGTCGGCGTCGATTCTCGAAAATTGCGCGTCACGGATATTCCAAACCTGATATTATACCATTATTACAGCGAATCTTTTTGTGGTAGAAAGTTGTTTGTGCACGTACCAGCTGCGGTTGGTAACCCAAAGGTCGCGTGTACGAAACCCGACTCGGGCAGGGATGTTGTGTGTGTCTTTAGGGTTAGTATTAAGATAGGCTAGACGGGTCAATATAATCCTTGTAGCTAGAGCAACTTAAAAACGCGACATTGTAACAACTCATTAAGTTCGAAAAAAGTTTTCATCACTATATGACGGTAATTTACTGCTTTATAGTTTGTGCAATGGCCGAGAAATTTCTCAACGTTCTAGTCTGGAAGTTAAATCGTTTTCCAATTTACTCTCGTTTCGAATGGGAGTTGATTTTAATTTAACCACCATGTGGTTGTTATAAACTGTTTATTGTAAAAGTGATCAATCGGATGAAAGTCACCGTATAATTAATTATACGTCTTGTACCTTTGTTTTCAAGTGATTGATTGCTACATGAAATTTCCGGCCTCATTCTCAAGGTTATCTCGTCGCTTGTGAATACGTTATTTGGTTAGGTCAACTCTCATGTAGGACATACTCGTGTCAGAAATTTACCGTAATCAAGCATAAAAGCGAAAACTAAATACAATGAGCACCACAGACTTTTCGTACATTTTTTTAAAAGTTTTATTTCTACAGTTTTCTCTACGGCAGTAGCAAGCACCCTCTGCAGACTCGGTTCCCTCTTTGATTTTAAGCGTTACTGTTCGCTCATATGATGTGCATGGAAGAGAGGACGGCAGTTCTAATAGACAGCCATGGTTACAGCTGGATGCTGAGGAAGTGATTGATTGATTGATTGATGGGAAAGAAATGCTCGAACGAGTGCGTGATTAACCGCGCCCGCGAGCGATTACTCTTCCTCATTGGGTATTTGTAGTTCGCGGAAATCCTTCGTAAAAACAGCTACAGCTTCATGAAAGAGCCCTTGGCAAATTATAATCTTATTTCCATTATTAATGGATATACTCACTTCATTTGGGAAAATATTTGTTTTTTAACATAAATTAATTTGTTTTTCTATATATTTGCGAACTTCCTTATTTAATAATCCCTCCTATTTATGGATACAATTCATGTACTATCACATATGGGCATGGTGCATAACAACGGCAAATCGTTTCTGCTCCGTATTTCTCGTTTTTATACAACGGAAGTTGAGAGAACATGGCTCCATCTTTTTTCCATTCAAATCACCGCCAAAGCAAAAGGAAACGAGTACACCAAATCCTCCACGTTGCATAGTGAGTGAATGGCCAGGCGTATTCAGAAATTTGCTTCGGAGGTGGACTAAGTCTAGTGTAGCGTAACTTGAAACAAATCAGCCTTCCCCGTTCGGCGCCGAGATGTTACTTCCCTTAATTTTCAGTGCTTGGTATTTACTTTCACAGTGTCCATTCCTATATCTTCTCACTGGTAAAGTTCACCGCTTAACTTGTTATGAAGAAGTTAATTTGACCGGCACCAGAACAGAAGTTCAACGCGTACATACGTATCAGATCGAAAAGAACAATTATTAACCATGCACATGCATCAAACTAGTAATAACGTCTCAAGACACTTAACGCTTGAATTTTACGCAGTGTAATCCGGATTATTATGGCCAGTTAAAATCAGAACAACAAAATTATTGGGAAGAAATTTCGGGGGGAGGCTGTAGCACGCCCCCCCCCCCTCCCGTGCCTACATGCCTGTGAATGGCGTCTTCCATATCTTCGAAAGCAGAGCTGTAACACGTTAGTAGGTTTCGTGTTTCTACTTGTCTGAATTTTATGTGTTTAATATTTAGTCCCCACCCTGAGTTCTGAATCTATGGGGAACGCAAAAAATGCCTTTGATTTTCTCCCTCAGCAGGCGGAAGTAGTGGGGTGAGGGAAAGAGTTGCCCTCCTTGCCAACGTCTCGTGATTCCTGCGCCGCAGTTCCGGTATTTAGAGTCTTCCGTCTCCCTCTACTGTCTCGATTTATGAATTCATATTTTCTTTATCTGTCATGTCTGGGAGGGGATGGAGTGTTTCTTAAGGCGCAAGGAATATTCTTGTCGTCAATTCATTGGATTCGTGTCGATTAACGTCTAATTTCGATTAACGACTTTTCTTAATATGCAAAAATGTGTATGTAAGTGAATGTAAAATAACGGAGTAGCCTTTTATGTTAATTTTCATAGGTACATTCAGTTTTAAATTCACAATCTGAATAGCTTGGCAAAAAGTATATTGACGACTCCCATCCTTTCCTTTCTTTGCTGTATGCTCTGTGTACCCAAATGTCTTATCGTTCTATGCGAAAAGTGCCAGATTTCGATAGCTACATCTCATCGTCCAACCAGTTTTAAAATATCCAGATATGTAGAGGAATATCCAAAAATAAATAAGAACAAGATCGTTCAATATGAATTATAGTGTAATCTGGTTATAGTAATATATAATTAAATATTTACTAGCAAGATTTTATAATATAAACCATCTTTACCAAGTGTATGCAAAATTTGAGGGAGTAGTTTTTCAGAACCAACGGAATGTATCCAGAACTCAATAGTGAAAAGATAAATAATTACATATGATTGAAAACTGATACTGGTTTTATATTTTAAGGCACATTCGTATTTGAAGTGACAACGATTTTCGGCAGAATCCCGGATTTCAATCAACCTTACTTTCGTACTGTTCTCGTTAAAGACAATTCTTAATTGAATTATTAAAATTTTGAATCTAATTCCTTTATAAACATTGGTAATACATGTCTAGTAAGCTCTTTAAGTCCTTAAAATAAAAGATTAATTCGCCACTAGGAATTTGGTTCTCTTGCTAATTAATGCGTTGGACATCGGGCGTTTCTGATGACTTGGATTGCTCAATATTGTTTGTTGCGTCAATGTAGGGACCTCGTGCAAAGTTCGCGAGTGTCACTACGCCTCACCATGAGAGATCTAGTTCCCGACGAATACCAGGCTATTCGTCGGGAACACAACTGTGGAAACTTCACGTGGTCTACTCTAGAAGTAGGTGAAAAAAAATGAATGCAAAGATTTTCCCCAGAGGGTCGTTTGAAGATGAAAGTAGGTAGGTTACACCATGGAGTCGTGACTTCACTAATTCTCTTTAGTGCACACGTACGCTTACATTTATACGTATTTCCCTGCTGAGAAAGAGCTCCGCAGTTGTCATATAGGGTAGGAGATGGGTGGGGGGCGGGAGAAGAGGGTGAGTGAGGGGGAATGGATAATCCTGACGCCATCCACTCGTAGAGCTTCCCTTTTGAAACCCTTCGCGAGTCCGAATGGTTCAAAATGGAGGAGGGGACAGGAGATGAAAGACCCAATTTAGAATGGGCGGCTCGGTTGATCGCGCGTCGCGAGCATTGTCGTCGTCGCCAGCGTCGAGTCGCGATTGCTAACGAAAGCACTGGAAAGGGCAAGTTGGACCCGTCAAGAACGCTGGCGCCTGTCTATCCTTTGGATTGGGAAGTCGCGAGTCCCTCTTAAAGGGAAGTTTATATCCGTGCTGCTAATCGGCGTGATGAACTTGAAGTGGCTCTATCTGCGACTGTCCGGAGAATGCTAATACATATTTCCATCCCGAGGTGAGAGGGATTCGCCATGAACTTCGTGTCCATGATAATAGAATGATTCTTGTATATCGAATGCCCTCTGCGTATTTTGTATTTCATGAGTAGACATTTTTTAGTATTTTCTGATTGATCGCCTGACTTCCAGTCGCACAAATGTTGGAGTTATATGATGAATAACAACAAAATGAAAGTTTGTAATTCCTCGTAGAAAAAAAGAGACTTTGATGTGACCTAGGTGTCACTGTGGTGCAGTATCATCAGACCACGTGATGGCTGATGACGATGAACCGCAGTGAAACCTATGTGGCATTAAAATCTCTTTTTCTCTTCAAGGAAATACAAACTTTTTTTGCTGCTATTCATCATGAAAATATTTCACCAAGCTGCGCCTAAAATCAATAATTATGTCGGATTTGTATGTTTCTATATTATCGATAAGCTAAGGAATTAATTATCCACTTTTGAGGGTCATAAAATCAAAGTTCGAAGCTTTGACATGGCGGAAGGTTGTCATGATGTCTATTAATAAATTCACTTAGTCACTTCCTCAAACTTCAGGACCTGAGGAACCGCCGAAACCGGTCGTTTGTAAAATACATTTTGTTGAATTGACTAAGTGGAGTGTTGTTGAATTGACATTAATAGGCATCACTCTTTTGAGGGTTGGGATGTTGAATATATTCTACTGGAACCTATTTCCTTCCTCGTGTTTGACCCGGCGGGAGTTCATTCAAAGGTAACTGTATCGATGACAGTTTCGAAAAACTTAACGAGGTCGTTAGCATCGGTTATCGATTGTATAGGGATTCAAAAGGTCTTGGATATCGATTCATCTAGTAGGGTTGCTCTACTCTCTCAGCTTACCTGGCCAATCGATCCGTACCTTTTATTCCGCCTCCGCGGACTTGTGTGCTGAGACGATGTTCTGATTCCACGACTTTCATTCTGTGAGACCCTCGCGTGCACCCGGCCGAATAGCCATGTGAAATTGCGAAAAAGTAACCCATCTCCAGAGGATTCATATGCGTCGCGAATCGGTTAGAATACGCCTCCCCAGATCGTGGGAGAAAATAAAGACAGTCGTGATGGTGAAAGACTGTGATCATGCCCACAAAACGAAGTATCCTAAAAGTGTTCTTCTTATACAAATGACGTCACGTTAAAGGACGTATATTTAGTATCAGCGGCCTCCACGATCTTTGAGCAGCCACAAATTATTTTCTTGGCTCCTGCTCAAGAACGAATACAATGGTGGGATGTTGTGTTACTTTATACAGCAGCACACCCCTCCCCCCTTTACATATCGGCGATAGTGGTACACACAATGCCAAGGATAAGGAAAGCCGCTAGTTGTGGTAACCCGATGCCTTTTGTTTACATAGGCGCCTGTTATTGTTAAATATATTTATAGGACTCCATGACGCATACAAATATGATGTTGCGGAGAATACAATTCGGAAAGTGAGATACTTTGTTCGATCAATAATGGCGCATTGGAATTGGGCGCGGTAAGAAATAACTAGCGACGTAGGTAGGAGCTGGGTGAAACGTTAACGTGGCCGCGGAAACAGAATTCGCGGTTCTAGCGAATGTTTGCTCATTGATTTCCATGGGGACAAAATTCTATATATTTACTTTTTTATCCACATCTTTTCTTAATAAATATCTCTTCGTTTTGTTCCCATAAAGTCCGTGTAGTCGAAAGTTTAGCGAATCAAATCACGAAAACAAAATACACCTTCAGTGGGTCCAGGAAAAAAACGAATGGAGTTATAATGGGCTATAAAGAATCAGATTTATTTCATGGCCTGCCTGAACAGCTCTTATCTCTTGAATAGACAGAAATTCTAGATCATCCTCCTCCCACTGAACAGTGCTCCCAGGGCATTTCACTGCTGCCGAGCATGAAAATAGATGTCCTAAAATAGTATTCGTTCTTTAATTCGTGATCCACCCGACTTTTCCCCGGGTCTCAGGATGGCTTTTTCAAGAAACGTTTGTGACCGTTAAATATCTTCTCGGGCAAGATGACTTCCATTTCTTGATGGCAGACGGTGGAACACAAAAGAGACGGTAACATATGTACAACATTCGTCTTTCTCCCACCGGAGATCGTATGGTTTAAGTTTCCCGAATAAAGGCCCACATCGAAACGTCAAGGTGGAGACAGTCACCATAAGGGAATCCGGACGGTCATAAAAATATACAATTTAGCCTATAGCTCGACAATTAGGCTAGTAAATTATTGGAATAGGACTTAAATGTCGAGGAGTCAAACTGCAGACGTCACATTTCGGAGTACAATCATGAGTGCTTATTTCAAACAAATGGTACGTTAGTATGCGTGTACCTTTGCCAAAATTCTTTTGAATATCTCACGTAGTTATGTGGGATATTCCCTAATTGATCAAAAGTAGTATAGGGACAGTCCATAAAATACTTAGCGCGCTACTTACCTCGGCTGGCATGGCCAGTAACAAGAATTATTCGTTAGATCCTTGGGAAGTGGATCGTCTGAAAACCGTTTATATTCTTTTGCTTCATATTTTGACCTTGACTGCTGTACCCTAATTATTTAGTTTTTACTTTTATTTTGGGTATTGATTTAATCATGTGCACTCTTTAAATTTTACTACTTTACCCTGATAAATTCATGCCTCTACCGTATAACCCACGTATACCAAATTCTGTAAATGACTATAGACGCCGGTCGCCTCCCCCGAATCACGAGCCTGCTGAGAATGTGTATCTCTTTCTAGAAAAGCAATTGTTTCCGATTTCCCTTCTTGTGCCCGCTTCTTGGAAAATCGCTTCCCCATAACTCGTCCGTCCTTGCTTCTTCCGGGACACGATCCCGCGTACCCCTGACCCTGGTTTCCACATTCGAGGAAATTCTTCCTCTCGCCTCTCTATCCCTCCCTCCACTTTACAATCCTCGAATTCCAAATCCCTGGCCTTCTCAGAAGTTCATCCTGTCCAGCTGACACGCTTAAGCACTCAGCCATGTCCTCGGACTCATTCTTCGACTATTGGTCTATGCATGATTCTTTTTTCCGAGTAGTAAGTCAAATGTTAACCAGTATTACGATGTCTCCTTTTGTACTGGGTCTCATAAGTTCTCTTGGTTTGAAATAAGGATTTTACTTGACTGTGAGTAACTTTGAGGATCTATTTGTGTGGCACATTTAAAAGTAACAAGTAAGTCCGTGATTTGTGATTTATTTTCCTTCTGCGTCGTAAAAAGGCGTTTAGTGTACTTGTGAGAGTCTTACATACCGTAAATAACTAATTCATGTAAATTGGGGAATTTTTATTCTTCTCTGCGGAAAAAGCCTGTGGAAATTTTAAACAAAACATTAAAATACCTGAAAATAATAAAAAATTACGTGTGCTGGAAAAATTGCCGTTGCATTTTGACGTATTGTTCTGCAGTTCAGTGTCAATGCTCTGAAGTGAACACGCGATGATCATGCACCTGATACTTTTTTCAGTACTCCGAAAACCCCTCTACTTTCCATAAGATCCCTATAGAGATTTTAGTTCTCTCTTCACTTTTTTCCATATTTATTTATACTTTTCTGTAAACATGTTAAGTTTTTTCGGGACTAGATTCAACCTAGACTCTTTATTATCATTTTTTTTACTGGAAGCATATTCAAAATGGGTGCTTTCAATTTTTTTAAATGACTTGGGCTTTCCCATGTGGTACGGGCAAATGACGGTCTCATCTCGTTAAATGAGACATTACTGACATTACGTTAGATAGGAAAATGAAGTTACGGTTGGAAATCATCTTCAGCACTAGATGACGTATGGCAACGCTAACTAGATCGGAATTGACGTGCTTATGCCACACGAAGTGTTTCACGAGGCCCCGTTCTTGCAGCTCAGAGAAATTGGAGTTCTTTCAGTCGTCAACAAACGACGCCCTTGAAAAAGTGACGCTCCACGGTCCGACGCCTTCCGAACCCCTCCCCCTGCCCACTTCCCTCGCAAACCCCCTTCCCCCTTGCACTTCTTCCCACCCTCTCTCCCTCCCACTGCCCAAAAGTCGTCTGCACCCCGTTCGCGACTCTCGGCCATCCCCTCCGGATTGCTGCACCGACCCTGATCCACTTCTTGCAGCCCCTCCACCCCGCTATCGCTTTCCGTGCACCCGTTCCACGGTGCGCGACCTCACTTCCCCCGTCTCGGCATTGTATAATCCTTTTCTTCACTCCTGTCCCCCACTCTCTCCCTCTCTCCTTCCCCCACACCTGCCGCCGCTACTTCCTTTCTCTCTCATGTTCTTCCTCAACCTCACCCCGTCCCGAAGCCACCCCTTGTCGACGTCATCCCCCATCCCCTCCCTCCCAACCAGACACGCTCATTGTCGGGCAGGCGCTATTCCGCCCCACATTTTCGCGCACGTATTATATTTACATATTTGTACTCGCGGATTTTACTTCTTTGCATCCCTTTCAAGTACCAGGTCCTTTTCCATTATCCGTATTATTTCCCGTCGGCCTCCCCCTTGTCATGTATTCCCCGTGCGTCACTGTTTTTCACTGTATTGATGTGCCTCTCAAAATTTTTCCCCAGCCCTTGCACCAGTATTGTTCAACTTTTTTTTCTCGGTCGTGTTGTGATTCATTTGCGGAGGCAGCAGTTCGCTGAACAAAGCACTGCAGTCGAGAAAACAAAAAATATGAACGGTGGCGGATACCTTATCATTATGGGGCAGTTTTTATTCGCCGAATTGGAAGGTAATTCTTCACAGAGGAAAGATAAAGCGTTTTACCACTTCCCTAAAGAAAAAGAGAACTAACTATTCGATGCTTGGCTTATTTATAGAGTCCGATAGGTGGAGGCAAAATCAGTTCGATATTCAGTCATAACTTACCTTCGCGAGGCTGGGAGAAATTCCCATGAGTCAGTCTGTCAAACGTTTGATGTGAGAAAAGTTTTCCTCGTGTTCCGTTTTCCTTCTATAACACGGAAAATTGATGGAATGTCTAATTGACGGTAGTGATTTTCAGCATACAAAACTTTGAAGCCTTCACTTTGGAACATTGGTCTTGATTCGGCATTTCGGAGTATGTTTTTCCGCTCGATTCAGAAGTCGTTTTCACCAGCGCATAGAAGTTAGTTATCATAGAACGTCTTACCTATTACTTGTACGTATTTTGTTTCAGCAATATTATGTGCTGAAAATCCATTAGAACCCTTTCTCCCAGTCATTTCCTCCTACGGAGAGACAGCAAAGTTGTCCTGCACTTCCTTCCCAAAAATGCCAATTAAGGCCAATTATTTAAGGCCAATTTATTTTACTTAACTTAAGTGAATTTTTTGTTGGATTAAATAATTTTTTAGCTTTTCATGACTTGTGTACCCATTCTGGTCTTCAACACTGATTTTGTTAATAGACACTCTTTTTCAGTGTTCTCTGTACCCCTATCATTATATTTAGTGTTGTCTTGAGAAGGTAATAATTAACCGATGTCATTTGCACCGTTGTGAATAGCTGGGTGGGTGTTTAGGGACGAATTCTTGGAGAACATAGCAAGAGTGAGAAGAAACCCATTAGCATTAAGCGTAAAAGGGGCCATGACGTTCACCGTAACATCCCATCAAACGGTTGATGTGCTGAACATAAATGTACATACATACCTACATCACTCAAATATGGACCGATATGCCAATAAAAATGTGCCCTTGCCAGGATTCGAACCTTGGCCTTCGGGTTGGGAATACAGCTCTCCAATCACCACACCAATCAATTCCCCAGTAAATGTTGGTAAGGATGGAATAGCTTACCTTACTTCGTATTTCACATAGTTTATTCTTCGAGATTTCTAAAACAGCGTGTCCTTTTGCAATGCGCAGAGGTTTCTGATTTGAAGTGTGTCATACTTTTATGAAACTTTCACCATTTTCTCAATTATATTTTATTTTGCTTTGGTAGTGCATGCCGATCAGCTTTTTTGACCGTTGTCCCTACATATATTTCCTTATATTCAATGAATTAAATCTTATTATATAGTTCTTACATACTTTACATGGTGCTGCTGTAGAATGACGAAGATCAAATGGATCGACCGTGTTATTAACGTATAAGTTCTTAGAAGAGTAGGAGAAAAGAAAAATCTGCCGAAAACTTTGAAAATTTAATCGGCCACATCTTTAGATATGATCGATCGATGAAGACAATCGTCGATGGAAAAGTGAACGTGAAGAATAGCATCGGCAGGCCTCACATGAGATCTTTCGAGCAAGTTTTCACTGACTTGAAAGAAGAATTATGTGAATATGAAGAGGCTAGCTAATAGGAAAATCGAGTGGAGAGCTGCGTCAACCAATTTTAGGATTGCTAACCTGTGGCGATGATGAGATTCACATGAGGCGATTATAAATATCAATTCCTTATGTCCGGGAGCTGTTTTGTCACTTTGCACGCAAGAGCATTCGGCTCCTCTCCCTCAGCCAGTTTCTTCTTGGAAGGCGGGTGTCCCTGAATTCCTTCCCAGGTTCGAGGCCACGCATCCATTCGCAGGAAAGAACCTATCGTCCAAGTGGAGTGGATCCAGATTTTCTACAAGGCCAATCTTTTAATAGTTTTTGAGGATCTCATCTGGACGCCAGAAAAAAAACGTTGTGGACTTACGTAATTAAAGGTTAACAATAAACTTTTGTAGCCTGAAAAAAGTACAGCACTAAAATTTTTGGGTTTTCGTCCTTGACGCATCCTATTATTCTTTTCGTTCATAAAAACCTTCAAATCCTCAGTGCTCTTGTAGCTTACCTGAGCGAATGGAAGGAAAGGCTTGGAAAGACAATGAAATTCTGCAAGGTGCTGGATTTTATATTAAACGATTTTATATACTTTTTCCGTCATTTAAAATCTTCTACCTTGAACTCACCAACCGAGCAAACTCGTTGTATTCGAGCCACGGCCATTGAAATTGACGAAGCCTACATCAACTGCTATTGTATCGGTGGATCGGAAAATTTTTTTTGTTAATTTTATGATCCCAATTGGATGTGAAAATCGTTTTTCTGTATCTGGAAATCGGTCAATACCTAAGAGTGCCTTAGGGCCCTTCCCTTTCTCTTGATTCATGTGTGTATATATCTCAAGGATATCGCTGATTATTCTTAAAGCACGCTCCATTGCTGTCCATCCTCTCCATTAGGCTACTGTACTCTATTATTTTTCCTCGTTACAAAGACCTTGGAGTCGACGGAAGTATTTATGTCTATTTAGGTCATTACCGAACGTTATTGCTACCTGAGATATTGGAATGAAGACACAGTTTGTGGCAGGTTTTTAAAGAATTCGTGTTTTACGGCAGCGATGTTTTTTTTAATTCAAATTTGATGAGTTTCCCAGTGGATTAATGTCATTAGGCCTACCAGGTTAACCTTTTAACTCTTCTCTCTGACGCACTGCAGGCAGCCATATTGGCATTATAATTACTCCCGAATTCTTAAATTAATTAAAATATCAATGGACACGAGAAACTATCGATTATTCTCTACAATGCACACCATCTCCTATTCCGTCGCTATCCTAACCCTGCTATTCGATCTTCGTATCCTTTTCCTTATACCTCTCTGTTGATAGTATCAACTTGATACTGTCTTTGGCACTTGATTTACATCTTTTCAAGCCTACACTTATGAGTCTGGATCCTATGCGCCTTTTGATTTTCTCTTGTTCAATTGGTTCTAGCCCACCCCTTAGTAATGAAAGTGCGGGGTTTAAAAGTGCTCTAACTGTTTTGGTTCCATCCATCGAACGTTTACATTCTACTGTCGGCCACGGTAGTGAGGTTGGTAGCGCTCCAGCCTTGAGGTCGAAGGTTCGAATCCTGTCTCAAGCATGGATCTTGTAACAGCCCTGAGAATGGAAAACGAGTCGTTTTCCGAAACGTCGGAAGAGATGGAGCTTTTGACCGGGTGGAAGACCCGAGAAAATTTCACTCATGGATCTTGTGTTATTTTAATATTAAGATTAAGGTTGTAGGGTTATTTACAACCTAAGTAGTTTGAGCATTTAAGAACCTGATGTACGAACTACCAGTGAAAGCATATTATTATAAGTTTTCTACCGGTGAAGGTGGGTCTGCATGGTCATTCAATTTTTCCCCATTTTTCACGGCCCCCATTTCACGGCCCCCACATTTAAAGCATAGATATAAGAATCATTAATTAAATCATTATAGCGGTAGACTTCATCGTCCAAGGCGGACGCTTTACCAGCCTGACTACAGAGGCCGGCACAATTAAGTTATAATTAGTTTTTCGAATAGGCTTTAGCTTTACATTTAGTTCCCTTTTTTTCGTGTCGTTTTCCATTGCCCTTTCCCAAGTGAAGGGTCAAGTGCGCACTTCTCGCGTGTCTTGAAGCAGTTCACTCCGGGTTGGCGTGCGGTGCTTCCGAGCGCCTCTCTGACTGGCATCGTCGCGTCTTCGTTGTAACTTCGGAGTCGTGCACACATGCGCACTTATGCTGCAAAAGTAATGCACCTCTATTAGGTGTGGGAGTCTTGAAACATTTATTCGTGGAATTTCCGCTTCGGAAAGGTAATGAAAGGTGTAAGAGGCAGGGGAGCAGGTGTCCGAGAAGGTATGAATGGATCATGAAACGAACAATTACGATGTTAAGGCTGCGACGTATCCGTTTATTTGTGTCTTTAATTAGAGGTAAAAATGCCGGTCAAGGTTTATTGCGAGGAGAAAAGTCCAATTAATTGGAATGAAATTTTAGAGTTTTATCGATTCGATTACAGAAAGTTCCATGCTAAAATATTGGAAACTACCTCATGATCGTTGTTTCATTGGCAAATAATAGTTTTAAATTAATTATTTCAGTATTTGTGCAGTGGAGCCATGTGAATGAACATTGAGCAAAAGATTCATATTCAACGGCGAATGAGTCATTCAAGTGAGCGGATGGGAGTGATGATCGAATCATTTTAAGTTCACTCATGAAATATTATAGAAGATTATCAAATCAGTGATGATGCTGTGGCTCGCTACGTAGTGTTTAGCTACGCCGCTTACTGGATGAGCTCTACCTTGGCCGCGAGATGGACTTTCAAGTTGAACACTGATTTGTCTAAGGGAGTTGAGAAAAGTGTCCGAAGTCAGCGGATGCATCAGCGTCGTAATGTATTCCATTGAATTAATTTGAATTTCCCCCCTTTAAACCGATAAATAAATTATCCATGCATTTGAACATCGCAGCTTCAAGAAAAACAGCCTGGAAATAATCCATCCCTCACCATATCCATAACCGTGTATACATATTTCTGAATTCTCTCGAGTATCCACGTATCGTTTTCCCCGAAGGCCAGGTTTCAGATCAACTCAACAGGGCGCTCTTTCAAGCCTGAAGTTTCCGTGAACTTCGCTGTCCCTTTTATTTTCTGCAATAGGCAAGGCGTTTGCCACCCGTTCGCCGTCATTCCGTGCAGCCTCACGCCATTCCCCTCCCAACTTCATTTTCACCCTCCTTACGAACTCGTGACTCACCGCATTTACCCGCCCGTCTTTTATTAGTCTACTCCTAAATTTCTCGCTTCGACTCACTTGATCCACAATCCTCTCAGTGTCACGAACAAGGATGGGGTGGTGCCAGACGGTGGTTTCTCGAAAATTGAAAATGAGTCGACTTCTTTCAGGCGGTTTGAAAAAAAAAGAGCTGTTTGGCCGCGTGGATTAAGAGGTAGGGATGCGAGAGCCGATTTAATGTTTTGAGGAGCTATTTGATGCGGGAGAGGTGACTTTTTCCGATGATGTGACAGAATCAAAGTTCTGAAATAAGTTTCGAGAGCTTGTAAGGATGCTTTTGCATGTTAGTATTTGTATTTGCTTTCAAGAGTGCGACGACATCGATGTTCATTTTGCACCCCTACTATATTCGTTATAGCGGAAAATAGATTGGAATTAACTTCTTAACTTCGTTTGAATTTTAAGTTAGATAAAGGAAAGGAAATCTGACTCTTTTGTCCAAAACAAATATACAAAGGCAGCTAAAATTTATATAATAGTCTGTTAAAGATACCAGCCTCTGTTAGAAACTTGAAAATTTTGTCGAAGTTCTCTATTTCGTCGCCTAACACTTCTCTTAGGTTTCCACGGATATTAAGACTTTCACGCATGGCTTAATATTTAACTTACTCCGTGAAGATGTGTTCCACACTAAGGAGGAAGTCGCAGACATCAAATTTTGCATGTTTTCGGCAGCCATGTTAACCCCGACCGTGTATTTCTGACCGAATATATTAAGTAAAATTTTAGTTGATCCTTTTTCTATGGGTGCAAAAAATATTTTGAGAACTCCTTCGAATCACGGTTGATTTAATTACGAGCGAACTACAATGCGGATGGCTTTAAAAGAACTTAATTCCCGCGACCACGAGAAATTCAAACAGGCGTCATGAAGACCGGATAGGATGGCGTGCATGCAAGTAGCCTCTTTGTATAACCGTGTGTAGTTCATAATTCCATGTGTGTTCTTTCATGTCTGCTGTGATAAGTAACGCACTGAATGCAAAGGAGTACGTTATCCATTAATCAGTGATTTTCCCTTAGTAGGTTTCCTAATAATTTATAAGCCCGTGAACGCCAGACTAATACAATTTATTTTGTTGCACGTAATACTTGAGTTGTATTTACAATGTGTGTCATCTTATCCTTTGAGGATTCACCTCCTGCCTTACACTTCAGATGTGAATTGTAGGATTCTTTATAAATGTAGTCTACTCTACTATTGCTCTCAATACTCATCCAGAACGTTCAAAGAGTTTTAGTTGGATGACTCTACGGAAATAAGCGCTCACCATACGGGCATGTATATAATCAACAGCTCTTCATGCACTTGTAATAGAAAACATACCCAACGGACTACACCAAATAGACTTAATAGTATAGTTAATTTTTGGCTCGCGTGCTCATACAAGTGACTTACTAGTGGTATTATTCAGTTTCATGTGCTCCTTGTGCTAAGTCCATTTTGCGTCGTCGTATCTAATCCTACGACAAATGCGGTATCCTCGCCAGGGAAGGATTTGAATCCGCGACCCTTGGGTTCGCCAGGCGAATTCGTTACCTACTGCTAGGAAGATAACGGGGATGGTCCAAGTAATTTGACTTTTTCTCTATAAGTAAAAAATCCTAATAATTAATAATACCTATATTAATGGTTTGCCGCTAAGACAACTAAGCTCTCCACGAAAATACGGACGCTTCACGTGTAATGTAAGCTTCAAAATATAAATTACCACCATGTGAAACTGAGACTGTACAAGTCTTGTGCAATACATGTGGTTGCACGAAAGAAAATGCGTAATACAGTTACGTTTAAGTGTTGTTTATTTAGATTTTCACCCTGTTTAGTAAGGGAAAACCATAATATCTATATTACCTGTTCGAACTAATTACGATCTTCCTGTTAGCTTCGATCTTATCTATTAAATATAATATCGCTTATCGTAAGTGGAAAATGGAAATTCGGACCCCTGTAATTACTCTCCATATAAGACTCATGTGAAGACCGCTGAAAAAACTCCATTCACTTCGGGAATACGAACTCGGGACCTCGGAATGGGAAGCAAACGTCCTCGCTACCACACTGACCCGATGTGTAGGCGGCTCTTCTCTCATTAGCACCGGAGCGCGTGAATAGATTCTCCCGCCTTGCCTTGCTCGATATCGGCCCCGTAGTTGTCGTCGGCTTTCACTAACCAGTGGTCATTGCTGTAATGAGCCGAAAAAAAACGAACGGCTCCGGGGGATTTACCGTATGGAATAAGAGGGGCAATTAAGGTGAAGGACCACGACATAAACCCCCCCTTTTTCGCGGCCCTTCCCTTTGTCGGACGTTTCGAATTTTTTGACCTGAACTCTACCCTCGTTTCCATTCTCACTCGCAGCCGGCGACCTTTATGTTACGCTACCTGCCATTCTCTCTCTCTCCCTTCCCCCACTCCTCTCTTCTCGCTTTTTTAGTCGGAAGCGGAATGGAGTTTTTATTTCTGTCTCGTGTATCCTTCTCACCGCACCGAGTGACGCAACTTGTCGATCGACCGAGTCCGATTCTAGTTCTTGCCGATTTCTCCACTGGTTTTATTGCCAGTCATCCGTCTGCCCTTGGCATGTTTATTCTACCGTTTCGATCCATTAGTGAGGCCGTTTATCCATTTACTGCTTAATTTCTTCCTCTAACGGTGTAGCGGTGAGGGACAAAGAATTTATATCGATGTATTTGCCGAGTGTCGAATGCGATTCCTCCAGCTACGCAGAGCATCCAAATGGGCTGAGATCTCCGCTGGATTTATTTCTCACTCGACGTATTCTCTTAGTGGATCTCTCTTTTTTTTTATTGCGCAAACCGCTTAAGCTTCCAAAGAAACGAAGCGTCGTGTTGTTGTTTTTCCGGTTCAGATGCTCAGAAACTTGAACTACTGGATAAAGAGGACAAAAAATATTGTATTGTCAATCGTAGATTTGGACAGCAGCATATAGTATCATCAACAGTGAGTAGGAAAGAGACCGTATTGATTGAAACACCTTTGCTATTATCATGTGAGAATGCTCCGGGCAGAATTGATGGGAGCGCTCCTTGTATTGAAGTACTAGAGTGCTCTGGTGGTGAAGTGATGACGTTTGAAATTATTAGTCTGGGGAGCATCTCGGCCGACAAGTCAGCAGAAGGCACTAAACCGTCGGTAAGCAAGTGTTGATAACGACTGTGTCAAGTCAATTACTAAGAAACGGTAAACATTTTTACGCCGGATATTCTGAGACGGTTCTAGCACGAAAATGATTTCGACTCAACACAATCATGCGTGTTGATTCAACATATATGTATATTTATGAGAGCCGAAGCTAGATATGTATTTATCGTCGGCATCGAAACATTCCGTCCGCCCGAAATATGACGTGAGCTTCTCTTCGTTGAGTTGTCTCTCGTTTACGACGTCGGGCGTGACATTCCCGAGTCCATTTCCGAGAGGTTGTGGCGTCTCCTTTGGGTCAGGCCCTTAAAGGATGCGTCTCTCTCATTTTCAAAGGGCGAGACTCGAGGAAAATCATTTTTCTTGCCATTCAATTGGCTCTCCAATGGCGCTCCATGAATGGTGATCGGTACAAATGGATCGTTGGGTAATCGGTGCCTTTTCACGGAAGGATTGCCTTTGCTTTTCCTGTTTAACATCGCCATTTCTACTCATGCCCGTGCAGTTCCTTTCATCTTCCGCTTCTCTTTTCATTTATTTTCTCCTTCTCGCTCGTCCATCGTCAGAAATGCTGTCAGCAGCCATTTGGAAATAGACAATGCAGCATGGTGCAATGTATGTGGAAATAAAAGAAATGGAAAGTAGCTAACAGCATTGGATTTCCGCAATATTTTATTTTTTTTAACTCCGCCATAGTGTCACATCAATACATTTCTTTACTTCACATTGATAGATTGCTATTGTTGTTGTTAGTTACTTTTTGTTCCTGTAATATGAAGCCATGCCGTGTAGTTAGGACTCAAATAATTTCCTATGTTCATGACAGTGCTCTATTATATTTTATGAAAGCTTGCAGATATAAATTTTACCAATTTATTTTGCAAAGTACATTTTACAATTTTCGAAGGTAAAAAATGAAATTATTTCATATTATGTATTTAGAACTTGCTCGTGTACACTGAACTACAGGAGTAGAGAGACGAGCTTTCGTATTGCTAGCTGGCATTAATCTCTTATTCTACTTTTTTCAATTTTTTCTAAACCTTTTAGATCATAACTTCCGAAATATGTGTCTTAAATGTCGAAAAAATGAGCCTTAAGGTCGACGGTCTTTGTAGAGCTCCAGTAATTAATGGCTTAAAATGGTTGGAATTCCGCGCCACGTAATGTGGAGGACGTGTCGCAAGCCTTCAATCAGTGTTCGCGTTCCACAGGAAGCTCCACGTGCCTCTCTCAGTCCATGTGCATTCGGCTCTCACGATGACATCGGGTGGCATCATGCAACTGATGACTGAATTGTGTGTGGCAATTGATTTTTTTATACACCTTGTTATCCGTAAAGTTGAGATGAAAATATTTAGGTGTTATTGACGAAAACAACGTTGAATGGCTAATGGGATAGTTTTCACCCTATTGTAATCCCTCACACTGGTATATTAATCGACATGTGATATGCGTCACTTGCAAGTAGTTTCCTACTCGGAGCTATTGCGATAGCGTTGTTTGAACACGATGCGATAACTTGGCGGAACAAATTTATTTCTTGACAGGAGGTTTTTTGTCGTTCCATGGATGGCCGTCATTGAAGAGATAAGTGTTCGTAATTTTTTTTTGGAATCAGAAGCCGTAGACTCGAATCATAGAGCCAGACGTTTGAACACGGCCCTATTTTTTCAAAGTTGGAAAATAATATTCGTCGTGGGTTGGAGAAAGTTTATTGGCAGGTTAGGAGGAAAGGCAAAAGAGAGCTAGAAGGTGGGACCTGCATTCCTCGTGCTGAAGCCATCAAGGGATCCGCATTTAAACTCCTGACCCTAAAGGCATCACAGGGTTTCCTTCCCATGGCAGAGACATGCGATTTAAAATTCACGCCGCCAACGTACCCTCTACCGGCACCCTCGCAGACCTAATCTCTTGTATAACCAGTAACCACGCCATGGCAATAATTAGGTTTTAAAATGTCCCTTCGGCGAATGTAGAAGAGCACCGGAAACTTACTAGGAAAACTTACTGCGTGACAAAGCGACCTAAGCAGTGTAAATTCCTTTCTAAGGATCTTCTGGACGCGCTCTATCCTGACGTTCAAGAGAAAAAGAAATCACGTGTAAGGAGAGGAAAGCCACCGCCAGGCAAGCCAAATCATCTAGACAGGCTAAACCGCCGGCGTAATTTTTAATCAAATATTTTAAAAGCGCGCTAAAATATCGTAGTGACGCAACTGAAATTCCTGTTTCTAGAAAGTTGAAAGCTAAAAGCCTGCCTTGACATACCTATTCACGCGTAGTTTTTTTTTAATTCCAGGAAAATTGAGGTATCAGTGTAAAAACACAGTGTTTTTGCTCTGAGCTTTTCAGGAAATGGTTATTTTTGAGAAAATTCAGTGGATTAAACCCCATTGGTATCCATCCAGTTGATCATTTTTGCGTATATAATATAGATTTTCAGATATTAGTGGTTCTTAAAAAAATGATGAAGTTTATTGGATGACCACTCTATTACGAAACTATGAAAGCCATGAATTAGGCACCGAATACGTTTTGAACTTTAATTTGGGCCTAATTTGATCCTTTTATTCTTTCAATCACATTTTGTGGTGGGACTAATTTCCTTCCTTCTACGAATATCTCACTTTTTATTTACTGATATGTTGTTTTTGATAAGCTATTTTGTCTGATTCGTGGAAAATTTACACAACATCAGAGCAGTCTCTAGTTTGGATGCGATAGCGATGGTCCACTTCATCACGTCCGGGATTTCAGCGATACCGATGGTCAGATAAGTTAATGGGCATCATCCTCCTGCTCTCACCCTCTTTTACCATTCAATTTCGCTCTGTCCGTGTCTAATCAGTCGCAATATGGATGCCAAAATGCTACGATATCGCAGAATGATGGCCATCTTCATAGCTCTCTACGGATATTCCTCCTTCTTGTGTATTTTACAGCACTCCCTCAGATGCAAATCCCTTCATTTTCAATCTGTTATTAATTCTGTGGTTTCCTCAACGAATCTTGTTGTTATCGATGCCATTTGTTATGAATAACCATGTCGCGGAAAATGCCTGCATTGCTCAGGGTGTATTTAAAAATGAGACAATGTCAATTTTCTATGTTTAGAATCCGCGAGCTTGATATCGAATATCCTTCCTGGTTTTAGGATAACTTTGTATTTTTGAGGTTGTTGCGGTTCTATGAGCAAGAATTACGGATCAAATTCATTCACAAGGTTGAGTTCGAGGGAGAGTTTTAGTTGACCATTGCGAAAATTTTATCGCTGCGCATTTTTTTCGTCTACTTTTACCATATTCCCTCCTCAATCTGGGCTGGTAGGGGAATCGGTACTTATTTGGCTGGTATTCGGCGAGCAAATACTGTCAGAGAAAAAACCTGAGAAAATCTTTTAGCTGAATGCAGTGAATGAAGACAGCAAATAGTGACAATTTGCGAAAATTCATTATTTTCATTTTAAAATAAAATTACAATGTAATTGTGCAAGTATCACCTTCCGAACAATGCGGAAAGGAACGATTTGGTTTTTCATATTTCTTCATCCTTGTTGGCAAAAATCAGCATAAAAATTTTTGATACCATGGTCGTTCAGCTCTTCCGCGAAAAGTACACCTTGTTTCTAATCTGAAATGAGTGAAAGGTCGTGGTAAGATGGCATAACATTGCATTTTCCCCAACCTTGCCGAAAAAACCAGCGGGTCAGAAAGCTCGCTGAGACATGTTGTTCGCCACAAGACCATTAGTGTCCCTCGAGGACGTTGTTCTCTTTTATTTCCTCACTTCTACTCTACCGAATGTTCGTCGAGCCTTGGAGAAGGGAGTAGTTGTAGATTTCGGTTTAACCAGTGGGTGGTTGAATAGCCAAGGGCTCATTCCACCGTCCGACCTTTCAAACTGATCCTTGACGAACGCGTTCGCACCCGAGACGAATGCCGAATGCTCGCCCCAATGGTTGGTTTGCAGACCAGCGCTTTGTTTGTGCTTTGCCAGCGGTAACAGCGCTGCCGGTCTCCCAGTCCCTGACACAATGCGATGTCTTGCTCAGCTTCCCCAGCGGCTGAGTTCGCGGTTCACCTTATCGCAGCCCACTCTCTTGTGTTGTGTGCGTTTTCTGTTTCCCAATGCGTTTCAGCCTTGCCTTTTGCTCTAAAACCACCATTCAACTGAACTCGCTACCATAGCTGGGCAAAGTTAATCCAAAAATTAACTTCGTTAATGTATTAAAAGCTACTCAAAAAGTTAACTTCGTTAATCGTTAAATCGTTATCTTGATGAAAATTTAACGCGAGTTAAAGTTATCCGTTAAAGTTAAAAATCTATATTAAATTGTTGGCAATTTTGAATTATATGTCACTTATCATTTAGGTATTTTTAATGTAAATGAACTTAATAAGAATTTCATGGTCAAAAATACTTAATAAACAGTATAGCTTAGGTAATGTAGACTTATACACATGAGCTATGGAGTTTCATAGTAATTAACCGTTTCCGTCAGTAAAGTTGAACCTGACGCTGTTTGTATTTGATTGTGGAAATAGAAACCTTGGGATACGCCGCTACTGGTAGCTGCGATACCAATAGATTCACTAATATTTTGCTGGCGTAGTTTTTTTGCCATTAGATGGTGAAAAAACTATTGACATATGAAGAATCCACAGCTCTTGAAGAAGCCTTAGACTTGGTTTTCGTTTTCCCGCGAGTTGATCCTGCCTTTACTTTTTCTTCAAATTGAACGTATTTAGATGGGTGCGTTCTCCTCATGTCTTTTTTAATATTGCTTAGGGTGGTAACGTGAGCCTTGACTGTGTAAATGTTTTCTGTAAAAGTTATGTAAAAGTCTGATTGCAGTACAAACGCCGAGTTCTCTGAATTGCATTCTCAACACAACTCCTTCACGAAGTTATTAAATGGCAATCCAGATGGCTCTAAACAAAAGTAACGCACTTAAATTAACGGAATTAAAAGTTAACGGAAGTTAATAAGACCGTTAATAGTTTTTGGATTTAACTTAAAAGTTAAAACTTTAAGCAATATGTTAACTTCGTTAATTAACGATTAACGGATTAACGCTTTTCTGCCCAGCTATGCTCGCTACCTGGTGTGCATGTGTGTGTCTCTCCCTCTTTCTAACAGAGGGAGCTGCTCTTATCTTTTCACTTCTTCCCTCGTGGCCCTACGCAGTCCTCGCTGAGTTAACTTTCGTTGATAGCGAGTATTTTTCTCCCTTATGCTTGCGCCGCGCTTTTCGCTGTTTTAAATGCCCCTTGCGCAAGGTTGCCATAACCATTCTCATCTTACGATGACGGAGCAGGGAAGAAAGACTCGTGCGATGAGTCTTATTTTTTCTCCTCACTCTACGAACATTTTAGTTGCCACCATGCATATTGTCTAGGATCTGCACTACATGCATCCATTGTTTGAATCGTTTATTCTGTAATTATTCCAAGCATGACCGTAGCAGTTACATTGAGAAACGTAATTTTTTTTCGGTTCCGTTTTGGACTCCTCTGTATTTTACGGCGTTTTTTCCTGGATCTTATCTCCCTGGAACAGTGACGGTGGTATCTGAATTACTACTCCGATTATTAATCTCCGAAGGCTTTTCTTATGTAAATACGCCATCAAGTTTGTTCTGATTAAGACTTTAACTTCTGCAAAAAGAATTCTGCTTGAGGTGTGCTCACTGCTTGAGCTACTCTAGTCTATCCTACCTCAAACCTGAGATAAACGTCGCATACATACCTGAGGAGGGATTCGAACCCTCTACCTTTAATTTTCAGGTCGAAAATTCAACTACTGTCGGTGAACATGAAGGCTGGGGCACAATCGATGTGGCTCGATGAAAAGAAATCGGAGCGTTAATGGAAGGAAAACGATCAACGGTTCAGGGAATCTGCATAAAGGAACGATGAGCAAATGTCTTCGCGTTTCCCATACCCAGGGAACTAATTAAAATTGTTTGGAGTCGGGAAAAAGAACCATCTCCCGGGACCCACAGTAGAAACATACAAATCTAAGTTTTTTCTCCTGGTGGTCGTGAAAAACTTTGAAACTCACCAAGAAACATTTCAGATGCACATATATTTAGACGTGAATGTCTACTTGTTTGCGACGGTAGGGCTTGAAATTCTAGCTGCGTTTTCGTTATTATTTTTTTCTCCGAGGGTAAACCTTGATTGTGTCTGCCAAATGAAATTCCATCCTTATGTTTTCCTGCTGACGACTCAAATCAAATGCTTGCGTTGATTGTCCCAGCGTAAAGGTTCGAAGTTAGACGGTAAGCCTATAAGGACTGATAAAAGGTTACGACAGCTATTGAGCTGAAGTGCTGTTGGAACCACAAGTAGCCCGAGACCGAAGGTTATAGTAATATAAACTCAACGAATGAATATGCTTACCTTGTGGCCGGCATGTAGCCAGAAATTTGCTACGGGGAGGGGGGGGGGGGGCGGGGTGTGTCTTTCGTAACTTGGAACGAATCAGCCTTGCCCATTCGGTGTCAACATGTTACAAATCTCTTCCCTTATTTTCCGGATTTTGGTATTTACATTTACAGTGCCCATGCTTATCTCTTCGCATTGGTAAAGTACACCGCTTACCTCGTTATGAAGCAGTTAATTTGACCGACCCCTGAACAGAAGTTCAACTCATGCATGCATCTCAGATTGAAATTATTGACTCAGATTGAAAGGAACAATTATTAACCACACACATGCATCAAACTTGTTATAACGTTTCAAGACACTTAACACTTGAATTCTATGCTATGTAATCTGGATTGTAATGCCCAGTTAAAATCAGAACAACAAAATTATTGGGAAAAAATTCGGGGGGCTGAATCACCAGAAGCCCCCCTGGCTACGTATGTACCTGCCTTGTGGCTAACTTTATTACTTTGTTGTTGTTTCAGTGTCCTAGCATAATATTTTAGTCCGTTAAACATAGTCATTAAAGAAGGTTCACTGTGTCAGTGATTGATACTGGGTTAAAATTTGTCCCGTTTCTCAATCCCCCACCTTTATCAGCTTTTGTTTTCGTTACTTTCCTGCTTCTGCTCCTTGTAGCGTTTGAAATTAGGTTGATAGATGTGTGTACATGAATGGATTGGCAAAACAATCTCTTTTATGCACGTGATGAATCGTTTGTTCACATAGATAATCAAGATGAGGATAGCAAAGTGGGAATGTGATCAATTATCCATTCAAACTAAGAACTAAATATTCCTTCCAATGGAAAGTTCCTGGAGTATACAATGGTACTATTCATTTGATTCACATTGTCCATTTGATGAGGACTGTTTGCACCCGAAGACGAAGAAGGGGGGAGAGGAACGAAAAGAGTGCGGATAATTTAACGCTGAAGTCACTGATGCGTTGCTCATTTCACCAACTTGCTGTTTAGTCCTACGGTTACCTATTTTCGCAGAATATCCCAGTTCAGCTAGAAAAATTAAATTTTTTGGACCCTTTATCATACCCTTAGACAGATGAATCAAGTTCTCTCAGAATTTCTTCATGTTTTGTCGTGGCATTCTTTTCGCGTGGAGGTCGCCGTGGTCTGGCCATGAAAGCGTCTGCATGGATACCCTGAGGTGACCTGGGTGAATGGAGATTCAAATATAGCTATTATCTTAGTTTCGGATCGTCTTTTGTGAAATTTCCCCACGTTGCTCGTCAAGTGAACGTTTTACGTGTATAAGGGCCGAAGTTTCCGATGACCTCTGTCCAGTCATCGGCCGATTTAAAATTTTTTTTTCTCCGTCATCATCGCAGAACGAACGGACGCTTGAGCACGATCTTCCGTTTGCGTAAACCATGTGCGTTTGCCGAGGAAATTATCGCGTCTTCGTCTCATTCGGTGAGTAGCCACGGTTGAGTGTCCCAACTGATGGGGTCCGGTGGAAATTTTCCTCCATCTTTTCCAGGGTCTTGCACTCAGTCGCGTCTTTATGCGTCAGGATTGTTTGTGGGGCCACTTAGCGGATGCTTAGCGGGGTTGACTGCAGCACTAAGCACCCCCCTCCCATTCTCGTCCGCCGCCACCTGCGGCTCCTCGCTCGCCTCTCTTTGTTGGTGAGCTAACGAAGCAATTACGCGATGCGCAACCCACCTCGTAAAGTACGACATTTTTCATTCCGGCGGAGACGGCTGACTTACCTTCGGATTTTTTCTGCGGAACGAAGCGTGGAAATCGTACCTTGCGGATTGTATGCCTGAGATTTGAACGTGAATGAAGTGAGGGTTAATTCTGATGCGATTCTCTCCTGGAGCTCTACGGGGAATTGCATAAAGAGAAGATACCTGAAAATAGCACATTTCACAGCAAATTTTTACGGCGAATCTTTCTTTGCGCTCTTTCTTTATGGCAAGGGCAATTCGTTGATATTAAAAGTGTGCCCCCAGGATATATTTTACGTGCTGAAAGTAGTGTTCTTCCACTTAATGCTCAACCTCTATCGTTTATTATGAAGAGGTTACAGATTTATGCACGCGGCATTGTCTTGCGTGGTATCCAACCATTTTAATCCAGGTCACAAGACACGAATATCTGCATCTTTGGGTGAGGAAACCGTTGATTTGTGAGGGAGCTCCTCATCGTGCGCTCCACACGTAATGCTACGAACTCTGTCGGTGTTGTAGTAAGAGAGGTTATTTCCCGAACCTTTTATTAAATAATCGGTATGAAAGATATTCGGAAGTTCAAGATTGGTGGAGTGAAAAACACATGTGATATCGTAATGGCAGCATATATTTGGCAAAATCTTCTTCTGAAATTAATACTTCATGCACTCAAATTTAAGTTGTCACTGTTCTGAAACATTCAAATAGTGAGGCATATTCAACCAGAATCTGTTAATTAACTGCGCGCGAGTCACTCTTGAGTTGAACTTTTAAGTAGCCTCGCGGATTTTCAATTGAAGCAATAGAATCCGTATGCCATATTATGCACCAAGTTACTATCTTATTTTAGTATTTATAAGTGTATGTGAAAGAAAGTGATGCGCTGATCTACCCTTGACAGTCTTCGTCATGGGAGATGGTGACGCTCGGATTTTGAGCTGTCTCTGAATTTTGGAGATATTTTGTTTCAAAACTTGCATATTTTTACCCCCATAATTACCGTTCTAGTGAACGCATTAATTTCCGCACGTGTTTCATTTTACAGTATTTTCGGTTCTGAATTCATCCTAACACGCGTGCTAGCAAAATTGCTCGCGTGCTCGGCAGGTGCCTTGTGCGAGTCCATTAAATTAATGGATCCCTCCCGTCCAAGTCAAACATTTGAGTAAATTAGTAAATGCACCACCGTAAAGGTGTATTATTATTCGATTCGGGACGAGGATGCTTTCATTTTTCATTATATTTAAAGCTCTGAATGAAAGAAACGTGCGATCTAATTAGATGAAATTTTAATTGCAAGTTTCCTGAGAGAGCGTAAGCCACCTCGGGTCTTGATTTTTTATTCATTTGGAATCCCCTTTCACTTCCTTTCCCCGTTCTTCCACGGGTCTTTGTCTAAAAAAACTGGCCTTCCATGAAAGAGGTGCTTCGCCGCTCACAGCGTTATGCCATTACGTATGCTACTTGACTACGGAAACTGCGACCGTCTTCATGAATTATACTCTGGTGGAAACGATGGCAGGTTGAGATTAGTTCCTGATTCAACTGGCATTAATTAATGAGCCTCTTTGTTTGGGCGAATCGAATCTTTCGCCATATTTCTTTGAAATGAAACGAGTGGCTCTTTTTTTGGGAACTCTGAAAATATTTTGATGACATACTCACTATAATAACTTGTGTCAAGAATGATAATTGTGCTACAGTGTGCCTAAATTTCACAGGCTTTTCTAAAATAGTTTTGCTGTAAGGATGTTGCAGATCCGACGAACGTGAAGGAAAGATCGCTTTCGTACAATGCGTCGGTTTTAAGGGTAACAGAGCAGGGTTGTCGTTCTAATTTTGTTCCCTCTCTTAGTGCCGGAGAGGCGGCTATTTTTCTCATGCCTCCGTCACTCAAGGTTATTAGATGACTGGAAATTCATCTCGTGAAAATTTAAAGGATAACACTCATTGCGTGAAGAACTGTATGTTGCGGAATGCCATTTCGAAATTTCCAGTATCGAGATAGTTTCGGGTGTCTTATATTTCAGTATTTATAGCATTTTACGTCATTCCCGTTTAGTTATGCACAGCTGACAGGACTCTATGGTCTCCGGGTGTCGCTGAAGGGACGAAAGGGACTTTCTTGGACGAAAGTCTTATGTTCGGGACGGGAGAATGCATCGTGACGCAGTTTCGACGGTGAGAACGGACTTTGATCGGTCCCTGGGGTCTCTGGTCTCGTCCACCGCCTGCTTTGTTTGACGCGAGCGTGTGAATTGCTGCTGTTAGTTCAAGACGTCGAGGTGATAGCGTGAGCGCAGGAATTACGAGCGCGAAAATTGTACGCAAAAGCTCAACGGCCTTCCCACGATTTCCCTATAAATACTGAAATATATGACTTGCGATCTCCACGAACCAGGAGATATCAACTGTGATGTGCGATATAGTCATTTATCATCGCTGTGCACCCATTTGACCGTCGAGGAGATCCAAATTTTCTTCACCTCGTGGTATCGAACTCCACGCCATATATACTGTGATACTGTACGAGCGCTACCCTTTCGATATTAGGTGCGAAAGTGATGTTCGAGATCGCGACATAAAATGCAAAACTCTTAATTTTTTCCTTTTATCTCGTCACATAATGTGTCTACGTCTACGTAATACCCTGCGAGCCAGCGCGAGGGAGTGTGGCAGGGGGTGAAGATCACCAAACATGCACTACTTACATGTCTCTATGAGATGCATTGCTACTACTTCATGTACATGTGATAGATGTAAGTGTCACGTGCAACTACTAGTGCCACTAACCACCTACTTTTTAGTAGGTGGTTAGTGACTACGCTTTAATGAATTGGTCACTGGTTAGAAAAACATTTTCCAAAATACATATATCGGTATTTCCCTATCATGCATGTGTTAGGAATGCTTAAACATGCATCGTGCACTACGGACTACTCTTGTAATTTTTTACCTACCTAACTGTTTGCTATTGGGCACTCTTATGGTACGCTGGAAAAATGACATTTTAAATCTATCCCAACAATCTATCTCTCAAATCTTGATCTGATCACACCTAGCATAATACGCAGCGGTTCTTAATATATATCTAATGTCACTTGGCGAAAACATTTGTGTGTATCTAAATTGTTTAATGCAATGACGAACGTAGTTTGATTTTCTGTTTTATGGATCATAACGAGAAAATCGTCCAAAAAATATGTAAAACCTGTATAGTGTCATCTACATCTACATGATACCCTGCAAGCCACCATAAAGGTGTGTGGCAGGTGGTGAACTCTCACCAAACATGCACTGCATATCATGCATAAAATTTGTAATTAAAAATTAAAATAGCAAAGCATGCATGCAAAAACATGCTGTTAGTTGGGTTAGCTTTAAGGCCTTATACCAACATGCAGCTACCAATGTTTTCCATTAATACACTCGTACTGGCTTTATTTACCGTTATTCATATCTCTAATAGTACGAGGGAAAAAGGACATTTTGAATCTGTCAGTTCGGCAATCTATTTCTCTAATTTTGTTATTATGGTTCAGTCTACCATAGTAAGTTGGGGCCCGCAAAATATTTTTAACATCATCACTGAAACTATGGTCTTGGAATTTATTTAAGAGATTAAGTCTAAATTTCAACATGCGATCTGACAATGATTCCCAATTTAATTCATTTAATAGACTGGTTACGCTAATAAGGTTATCATACCAGCCCTTTACAAATCTTGCCGATCTTCGCTGCACGCGTTCAAGTTCGTTATTTAGGCATATTTCGTAGGGATCCCATACACTGGCAGCATATTCCAGATGAGGTCTTACAAGGGAAAAGTAGCTTATTTCTCGTACATGATCGTCACATTTACCCAGTACTCTTTTGACGAATCCCAGTTTACGATTCGCTTGACCCATTATTTCACGTATGTGTTTACCCCAGGAAAGATCATGTGAGAATATATCATATATCGTCGTATATAGTGTCGTTTGTTTTCACTCCGCGACTGTCTGCTATGGCACAGAAATCGCTGTTTTTTTAAAGAAGGACGCCACCATAAGGAAGTCAACCAAAGGCACACTGTCGGATTCTGCTTTTTTAAATCTCTTTTCAGTCATTTTTTCGATCAAGATAAGGCTAAAAACCTTAAAACAATATATTCGCTTCGTTTTCTCCTAAAGTAGGTAAACATCAGTTTCCGTAATAATACGGAACCTATAACGTGCAGTGACGCAAGTAGGCGTTTCAGGTCACGTGACTTTCGTCAGTTTTCGGGAACATTTTAATAGTATTTAATAATCTTTGTGGTTGGCATAGAAACTTTGTTTATATATTTGAATTTGTGAGAACATTTCGGGTTAATGTCACTCTCGTGGGGAGAACCGATGGTCAGACCTCATTAGAAGGGTAGGAGCTCCCAAAGCCTCTAATCCGAGACCTTTCGAAGTTTGGAACCAAGTGTCTAGTATCAATACACAAGAAACAAACTTCATGCATTTTCCTCATTATCATAACGGCCTCTAACAAATCTAGCTTATGTCCTGACGCGTGAGCGATACAATCCATATCGAGGTATTGATAATATAGTACCAAAGTGCAAAGACCTAGCTCGAGGCTCCACGCGACCCTTTCCCTATTATCAGTCCTTCTTTTCGTCCGGTGGTTATTCGCTTCTTACCCCCCAGCCCTTGCTGGAAATAGTGTTAACTCCCTCTAGCCGATACCCTCCCCCCGTGTCCGTTCCATCCCCTCGTCCTCTCTCTCTCTCTCTCTCTCTCTCTCTCTCTCTCTCTCTCTCTCTCTCTCTCTCTCTCTCTTCTCCCTTCCCACCTTCGCTTGCGGTCTACCTTGGCCTCCTAATGGATATAGCGCGCGCACTCCTTCCGAAGATTGCTGCCTCCTTCGTCTATGGGACCGCGCGTTTGTAAATGCGCTGAGGTGCAAAGCAGATGGAGCAAGGGCACTCGAAAAAATAGCAAGCGCGGTGGGTCGAGGTAGGAAGGGTTGTGGTGATAAATTGTCTGCTTCCCAGTGGCGTGCAGTTATTCTCGATCACCCTCCATCTCGCGCTCTCCCTTCATTATTCTCTCTTTCGGGTTGATGCGTCATTTGGGCTGCTGATCAAGTTCTCGCCTTCACGCGTGATTCGGAAGGTCTTCGCAGTCGGCCTTTAAACGATTCCACGACTGTTCCACTTTCTCATTTCCTTCCTCGCTCGACGAAGAATGATTTTATTCCGAATTATAACTATGGAGTGTTACGCTGATTAAAGTAGGTTTAGTCTTACATAAAATACTTCCCACGTTATGCACTTACACGCATTTACTTCCACTTGAGTTCTTACTTTCCCTTTATACATTCCATACACAAAACGTGTTCTCTTCCTTCCTCTTCCCCTGTTGACGAGCACTCTATTATCCAGAATGACCTTCAAAATAGTATTGTTCCTTTATACTTGCTCCTTTAACTCACATTCCTTCCAATGAATTTCTTAAGAAGCTTCTTTAACCAATGTGGAAGATCTGCAGGTCTTCGTTTGCAATCCGATCGCCACGTCTGGTTTTATCCTTTCTTCTCCACAACTTCTTATGCCTCTGTACTGTTTTCTTCGTCCGTTCTCTTTGATGCACTCATTTTGGTTCCATAGAAAGCGACGCTCTATACCAAACTTTCCTTGACGTCCTCACTCGTCTTTTTAACGTCCTTAGTGAAATTCCCTATCGCCACCTTTTAATTTCTCACGATAATACAAATATGCGATAATACGAATTTCTCTCATAAAATATTTTAATTAAATTGTTTAGATTATCCCTTTAGATGTCTCTTTCGCAAATCTAATCTTCTCCGAGAAATCCTAGTAATTTTTTGTCCGTGATTATGCCTTGCATAACCTTACAGTCCCATCCTAAGGTAGGCCTAGCTAGTAATGGTATAAATCTGGGAATGAGATTCACAAATCGGAGTAGGAGGCCCAGGTTCTTCTCCTCTAGTCTTCCAGAATTATTTTTTTTATAAAACGCTCCAATGCATGAGTTTACTTTCAAGTGTTTAGGGGCTTCTCCCGGATTCGAATCTCGGATATGTGGTGATTAGTCGAATGAGCTACCCTTAGAGCTACCATACTCATTAATGTCAGACTACTTAATTAGTAATCCAAACTTTGTTAATTCTAGGCATAGTCATCACTTTTGTATACAGTGTTTTTCTAGGAAAAATTGCATGAAGTGGTTGTTGTGCGTTGTGTCGTTTTCGGGGGAATTATGATTTGTACGAAAACTATAAATGCCTCCGAGAGAACGACTATTATCGTTGCTGAAGTAACCATTATCATAGGAGCTGAGATATTCACGGAAGGAAGTGGTCGTAGGAGGAGATCCATTTGGAAACGAAAACGGATATAGAAGAGAGAGAGGTTTTTTTCATGGTGGGACAAAGAAAGCTGGCGTTGAAAGACGCATGTACATTCCAGAATTTAAAGAGAGTGACGGAAAACTACTTCAAGAAAATAAAATCCTTGCAAGGGGTGATATCGGATAGAGAAACGACATTCGATGTCTTTTTTTGTATGAGCATCAAACATCTATTGTACGAAAACAAACACGGAAACGCATTACCATGAGTTTTTTACGGATATGCCAAAATAAATTTTTTTGAACCATGATCTTCAATCGCTTAATTGCTAAGCGAATTTCTCTTATAAAATATTTTTTATTAATACTGTTTAGTTTAGAACTCAAATAACGATTTAATTTTTAGTAACTGGAAAGGTTTGTCAATCTCACATGAACGTTCAAAGGACCCATAAGAGAGTTAAGGATATAGTTTAGCTCGAGGTTTGTGAAAGCGTTTACAATTACGCGAATTAATATAATTTTATTCCAAATTTCCATTTCATCAATGTCGTATTTCTGCAGTATTTTTCAAAATGATAGCTTTTTCCAGAAATTACTAACACGTTGATATGATACACTATTCTATGATATGATGCGTCTTATAGTACCAATATCTCGTAAAGGATGCGGGAGAATTTCATCCTAATCGGATGAAATTCGTTGTGCGCATATCCGTAAAAAACGCAAGGTAATGCGTTTCCGTGCTTGTTTTGGTGCAATAGATGTTTGATGCTCATCGCATTTCGACCATTAACAAGCCCTGGGTCGTATTGCCTTGATTTTTCCCTTTACTTAAGAGTCCTGCACACTGTGTTTCAGATCGAACATGAAATACCCTTGTTGATGCGTGTAGAGGTTGATGGAAGCATTTGTGATGGATGAGTGATATTTTTTGGTGAATTTCAAGAGCTACCACCCACCCATTATTCTCCCATCCTCCCTCCTAATAGAAAGGCTGAAATGAAAGTTGGAGGTCATATCTTTCGTCTTGCACGATGACTTCCCCTTAGATCTTTTTCCTTGCACGTTGCGTCGTGATTAAGTGGTTTTCATGATTTTGCAATTTCGTATTGAATCGAAATCAAAAGCAAAATGCTCTTTGTAAATCCGAAGTGGTAATTTATAATGATCGAACAAATGAATTAGAGATTACTTCTGATTCTTTCATCATACGTTGAGTAATGTGATTTATGATCGCGAATTAGTATATAATAACAGTAATTCGTAGAATTGGTAGTTATTCAGCGGAAGCGACCGACAATTGAAGTCATTTGCACCATTTACGGAAGGCTAGTAGTGTGGATGGAGAGGGGTATTTTTCGGGGAGCGGAGGAACAGTGGAGTGAAACCCGACGCAGGCATCGGCCGAAGGTCACCAGTCAGCCTGCTAATCAACACCCCTTTCGACGGATGGAATACTGAATTCGAAGTCCTCTCCACACCTCCGCTCTTAATTAAGAAGGGACCGATGTTCCGCTGTAAATTTTCACTGGTTTGGATTCCCTTCGGCAAATTGATATGAGAGTGGCAATCAGTCGTGCTTAGGTTCCGAGCGGATGACCGTTGGTCCCTCGAAACCAAAAGTGTGGACAGAGGGGGAGCTACTAGCTGCTGACAGAGTTGACGGAGACTTTTGAACCCATTCCGCTAATGAATTCTCCCGGTTTACGACGCACCACTCACGGCGCCAATCTCAAATGACGCTCTGTTAATTCGCATGAGAGCCCTTCCATTACGACTTTTCATTCCGATGGAAAATTTTATCAAGCGGCATGGCCTAAGAAGAACAGCACTGCGTGTTTGTGTGTTTATCTTTCGGAATAGCGGAGTCGGCGTAAAAAAAATGAAGGCGGTTTTTTTTTCGCACTGCGAGAGAGTAGGTAGAAATTTACGGTCTAAGTGATAAGAGTGCCGTAATGAAGTGCATATCGCATCAGATATATGGCGAGAGATGATTCTGGAGAGCTATGGCGATTCGATGTTCACCACCGTGTGTGCATACAGTTAAGCATTCTCATGAATGCTCGCCTGACGTCATTTTCCGCACGATCGAGTTCAAAAAGAATTTCTTCATCGATATTTGACGATATTGTTGAAATTCCTCAAATGACATTGCACAACGTACTAGAGACTGATATTTTAATTTCTTGCAATCTGAATCGTGAAAAAAATTTAAATTCTCACAGAAATTAGTGCAAGCCTTGAGGTTGAATTTTAGGTTCAAGTTGTGGTAGTTCTTGGTACATCGTAAGAACGTTCGTTACCAACGAATCCGACTGTTTGGATTTCAGCATGCTATTGGTAGTGTGTGATGGAAACATTGTAAGCATTGATTTTTTATGCGGGGGAGGTGTTTCGTAATGTAAATTAAAATTTACTAGATACACGGAATAAAGAGTGCAATATCTCAAAATTCAAATATTTAAGGGATAAAAATTGCCAGTCCCTTCATTAGCATCCGTCTTCTATTTGTCTGAGGACCCTTAATCACTTCTTCTGCTTTCATTCGTCTTTCCAAAGATATTAGGTACTCTTCACGATGGTAGTAAATATGTGTATTTTGCCTTTGATCAATTGTTTGCTATAATTCTCCTAGATTTTCTAATCCTTTTTCTAAATTTCTTCTATCCCCGATTCTCTACTTTGGAGATGTATCTGTATATTTCTGTTTTATTGACCCATCTCTTGGTCTGTTTTAACTTGTAACCTGTTTTAACTTGTAACCTGTTTTAACCAGTAGAGCACCAATAATGAAAATATTATACCTCTGTAATAGATAGCTGCGGTTGCTTTCTGCTTCGTTCATTTTAAATAACAACAATAAATCTCATCCTTTTTGCATTGAATGCCTCCATCAAGCTTTTATTAGCTGAACACCCGCACTTCTGTTCTTGGTGTAGTTTTTTTACAACATTTTACTAGTCGTGTTGTATGGGACCGCCAATCTACTCTCCTGTTTCATGTTGTGCCAAGTTTGAGCTCTATATTTGTCCTGAACTCACAAAAAAAGCTTCATTGTGAAAAATCCGCCGGGTGTAGCATTAACCCATTACTTAGCTTCACTAAAATTCCTGTTTAAATATAAAAGTTTACTGGCGGAGCCACCTTCTTTTTTTTTTACTACCGACGCAGGGTTAAGTTCGTTATGCCTGAATATAAATACATCTACTCCCATCCAAGGTCTGGCATCCTGTTTTTCGGTTGTCTTGTACGATAGCGCAGATTGATTTATGGTCTGTTATTACTTTCAGTAACACTTGCAAGTTTTTTGTAAAATCAGTATTTTCGTAGTTTTATCGAGAGTAGGGTTTAATTATTTCCAATGTCGAAGATCTACCCGCGAAATAAAACAGTAATAAAATGGGAATTTTCATAATTTGTCAAAGTTGACGGTTATACCGTGGGTTAGGAGGTCGTGGTGTAGTGGGTAGAGTTCTGGGCTACAGTTCGGAGGGACCCAGGTTAAAATCCCGGGAAGAAGCTTTCTGGATCTGCCCGCCTAACAATCCTCGAGATTCTATTTTCTGTGTGTCAGAACTTCCTGGGAAATCGCAGGTGGTACAGGGAAAGGAATCAGCCCCCCTACCCTGGATGTTTGAATTTCACACACCATGGCTTAGTACGGGATGAGCTCTATCCTCACCTATCAAAAACCAACCTTCGGGTTGAACGCTGATTTTTTTTACCGTGTTATATGAACGACTTTTTTAAGGTTAATATTATAAAAATAATATGATTTTTTGCCTTGATTCATTATTATTGAGAATGCTCCTGGAATATTGATGTGGACACTTTCATTTTGCAAAACAAATATTGGCAATGAAATTCAATGATTACCACAACAATGGTGTGTGTAGAGCAAAGTAAATTACACATTTTTCGCTACGATTATTCTTCTTTAATTATGGTAATTACGAATGGTATTAATGGTATTGAGCACGGTAATTTAAAGATGAAATTACTTCCTTTTACTCGCTTTTAGTCGTTTTTAGAGAAATCTTTCAGATGCGCAATCGCGATGTCTTTTTGTGCCAGTTATTTTCTTCGGACAATGGTTCCTTCGATTTCTCAAGTAGAATTGCTCGTGTATGCATGGGAACATCCTCCATCTCACCATTTCGGAAATTTTCTCTCCCCGAAGCCAAATTCAAGCCTGAACGCGCTCAAAAGTACTTGGCATGATGCAATTGGAATTGGCAAGGGTAACCAGGTTATGTGCTAAATACGTGTTTGAGCCCTCGAGTAGACGCCAACTATGATCTTCAAGGAGATAATCTTCCATCGCATTACATCTCCATCTTCATTCATTCATAGACTTTAATGGAATTCGAACGCTCAAAAATATTCCTAATATTTTTATTTTTAACTAGGTGCATATTATGCCAACAATTATAATTATAATAACATATCTTATATTCATGCATCCTCTAGCACATTCGTATTTATCAATTACATATCAAGCCTTTCACTAAAAGCAAAGGAAATTGTAATGGACCATAGAAGTAAAAATATATTGGACCCATCTCGTTTACTGAGGACCCTTGTTAAAATAGCTCAATGGTCGCTAACGACTTAAATCATCGTTTCTCCATAGGGATTCTCTTCTGTGATTCCAAAATACTGTGATATTTAAGATGTTTAGGTTAATTATTCTCCTACCGTTTTTAAGGTATCCCGACCAGGGAAAGAAACAATGAGAAGAAAAAAATCAGCCTGTGAGTTTGATGCGGCGAGAGAGGGGTTCACATTGGGTCAGCCAGGATGTTGCGAACGCTATTTCGTTTACTCGCTTCCACGGCAATGTTGCTCTGTAACGCACTGGGCGTAAGTTCTCAGTAATCCTTTGTTGATGGGCCTGAACCCTAGGAGTTCCTGCAATTCTGTCATTTCCTTTGAAAAAGAGAGCTTGATGCTTATTGCTAATTAATAAATTTTATGGCTTGACTCCTTTATGATTAGAAAACCTCGTGTTCAAGAACTTTCATCAATAATAATTATGTGATACATACGATAATAAATAAATGTATGACTATATATTTTAGCCGTTCACGAAATACTCGCTTCATGTGTTCAGTTCGCATTCGATGCGAATAAATTACTACAGTAATGATGATTGTGATTCATTTCTTTTCAAATTTAATATTAAGTGCCAAAATTATCCAGAAATATTACCCCAGTAGCTTGGCATCAACTCCGTTTGTAATTTGAATGTTGTATTTTCAAAATGGGCAAGCTACCGTCCTCTTTGATGAAAATTGTTCCTAAAATTTAGAAGCTATTTTGCCCTTACTATCTGAGATGACATCGCGATGCTATGACGGTTTCTTTTATAGCAAGAACTTATTTAAAGAAACCAAAGTTCGTACTTACATAATTTGACAAGTTTGCCCCTTGTAGACTAATTTAATCCCTGGAAAAAAAGTGAAAATTAACGGGAGTGGTTTTACAATGTTTGGCACTTAAATTCTTAATTTCAACTGGGTGATTATCTTGTGCCGGAAAATTAAAACTTGGCGGATGAGTTCTCTCTCATATTAGTGGCGTTGTCATTGAGGGGCTAACTTTATTACGACTGATTCACCCGATTCGTCCAATGTCACTTTGATCCGTCCCCGAGTGCAAAATTACACGGAAGTGAATCACCTTTTGGGAAGGAATTTCTTCTCGGTTTTGGCTTTCCTTCAAATGAAAACTCTTCGGTGAAATGCTTGTCCGATGAGTGGTAGGCTGTCCTGCATTTTCCATTTAACATCCTCGGTGTGAATGCGTTTGGAGCCGTTCGAAGTGGCATGGCAGTCATTAGCACGTTTGCCATAAGAAAAGGGGATGACTCTTTTCTTACGAACGTATATTATTAGCGGTTCACGATGTGATGCAATAACACACACGTCGACTCCCATAGATTATGTTACCGGGATCACCAAATAAAAGAAAACTCGTCGCATTGCTTCATTTAAGATGTGTCCAGCGACAAATTGAGACTAAACTTGAGGTTGAACGTCGCGAATACGTTAGGATCTCACAAAAATTGTTTTTACATCGTTGTAAATGACAGTGATATCTTGAAAAATATTAGTTATCGCCAAAAAAGAGAAGGAGGGAGATTCAGCACACGCATTGAGAAGATGAAACGAGGACAGTTACGCGTAGTAAGATATCACAACGTAATCCCTCCAGTAGATTCGCGTGACCGATTTTTCAGAGCTCCAGCGGTAGTTTGAAATGTCGGGAGCATGTATTTCCTCATTTATGCTTTCTGTTGGTCAAATGACGCGTCACTGGAAGCATGACTGAGTTAGTGATAGAACTAGGTGCTCCAACCGTTGAGGTTATACCTCGCCGTCTCATTTAACTTATGCACCAACCTTAATCCTGATACGAAGAAAACCCATGCAGGAGACAGGATTCGAAACTGCGACTCTTGGGTTGCCAGGCCAACTCGCTACCAACCTAGATACAGCTGCCGGCATGGCTAAATGATTCACACGTATTTAATAAAAAATCTAAGAAATAACCTCGGGGATCACTCGATGGGAATCTCTCATGCTCAGAATATTTTTCAAACTAACAACTCTGGAAATCACCAAATATTTTCAATTTTCCACGACCATAGTCACGTCTCAGAGCAACATCATTATATCTGATTATTTTTCCTTGATATGGTCGTAAAAAAATAGAGATTTTTGTAAATTGCTGTGCTTGTACATACTTCGGTACGGAAAATGGTGGCAGCGGAATAAATCCCTCGCCTGCCAAACCTAAGGTCGCGAGTTCGAACCTCGCCAGGTTGGGTTTTTAACTAGCACTGGGCATGGATGTGCATGTTCTATCTTCATTATTACGGTATATACCTTTGAGTAACATACTTAAGTGCAGTTCGTGGGGGTTATTTAACAGGTAAATAAATGAAATATCGTAATACTGGAAACGAGGTGGGAAGACTAATAGGGTAGTTTCCTTCATCAAAGAAAACGGACTTCATTAATTGCGATTTGTGCCCTGCCATAAATGTATTTAATTTACGCAAAAACTTTGTATTGAGAAATCCCAGTTTACTAGAGAATTAAATGTTAATTTGAAGGCCATTTGAAAAGGCTCTGAAATGGCGGGGTGCGCTGCCTTCATGCTGACGTAACAGGAAGGTAGTTTACGTTGCGAAGCATAGGAAAATTCGTCTCCTGAACTTACCGTTGTATTTCAGGGCCCCTCAGCTCTAGTGAATATTTATTAGTATTAACCTGTAAAAACTATCAATGTTGGAAAAGAATTCTCAGTTAAACATGGTATTATTAGTCATTTTATAGGCTCAAGGACGTCCTGCTCGCTGTGTCTTCTGCTACGACGAAGCATGGCGTGAAGGTCGTGCGGCGATAGGCGAACTACATGATATGCTTGTGAAAGGAATACTGACTGATTTTAAATGAATCAACTGCATAAGTCATGTTAATTAAATAAATAAAAGTTAATTATAATTAATTAACGGAATAAATATGCCTCCAATACTTGTCCATAAGCTTTAACGGAGTGCGGCGTCTATTTGGAAGCGTCCGCAGCACCACCTGGTGGCAGGTAGAGGAAATAGTTTAACGTCACACGTAGGATTAACCGGCATGCAATAGTTTGCCGTCGCGTTTTCGCGCCATTGATTTTTTTCACTTTTTAATTAATGAGGAAAAATACTTAACGTCATTTAAAAATCGAACGGCTTAAAACACGTACTCCAGAGGTTATAAACTTTCGATCAAGACAATAAAAAAATAATAGGAAACTACCCTATTGAGAGCGACCATGACTGCTTTTTGGTTTGTCCGGGACCTTAGTCAGAGCCATAAAGTTTACAGCAAAACTTTCTCCACTTATTGATATTGATTCATTGTTATCTTTAAAACGATCGGATCGTCGGGAGCTCAGCAGCGCTTTCCATTTGTCCTGTCCGATTAATCAGAGAAAGCGAAAGAAAGAATCGGCCCGGGTCTCGCATCCACCCCGCTCGTCTGGGGAGTGAAATCGTCTCGTTGACCAGGTCACGCCGCTTGGTCCTCGCTGAACGTCACCGTGGCTCCGGTGAGCAGAGGCGTTATCTCGGCGACAGAGAGTGATTCGCCCGTCCTCCGCTTAGTATGTATTATTACCAAGGGACGGCAAGACTCGGTCGCCTTGGAATTTAGAACGTAGTTCGGAAACGTCACGGCTGGAGCTGCGGGCGAGCGGATCCCCCCGTAACGTGAGTCGTTTTTGTGAGAAGGGCGAAGGGGAGAGTGTGGAGGATGGAGGGAAGATCGGGAGGTAAGGGGGAACGAATCCTAAAAATGGATTCTCCATGCGTGGATCAACTCGAGATGGCTCCAGCGGCAAAAGTATCTCCGGCATCTTCCCTTTCTCGTTCTCCCGACGACGTTACGTCACGGAGCCGCTACGCCCACACTCTCTACCCCTCCCTTTCCTCGCCCTGTCGGCAGTTTTTCCGCCTCCCGAAACCCTTGCAGGTTCACGCTCCTCTTCTCCCCCCCCCCCATCTTGGACTCCCTCGCCGCCGGAATTTCCGCCCACTCAATGTTTTCCCTTTTCTCTCCCGGCTCATCCTCCTACAGCAGTCTCGCTTCCTCCCGACCTGTGACGTCAGGGTAGCCCCTCCCCCCCCTCACCCATAGCGTAATTTCGACTCCCTCTGTTGGCCGGGTCATGATGATACCATGTTGATACCATAAACAGGGTCGGGAAAGGCAAGGACGTGCGGTGCTAGGTGTTTTGTTTTTTTTTTTTGCACCGGGTCTGCAGGGTATATCGGAGGTAGGTCGGGGATTAAAATTGCATCGATCTCTGTTTTCACCAACGCTGGGCGGTTTCGGCGAAATGGAAGGCGGAGAAAGGTTTGGGCGCGTAAGTATCGATCCTCCTCCAGAATAGTGAGAGAGAGAGTGAGAGGGCTTCCCGTCGCTCTCGCCAGTGACGCAATATTAATTCATCCCGTGTTGCGAACGACGCAGTTCGGGGAACGCGCCCGAAATCGTTCGTGAAATTTTCGCAATCGCAAAACTAACTCAGATTCGGAAGAGGCAATGCGTATTGATGGAATCTTCAAAGGTGTGCGTTCTTTCGTCATAGCAAATGTTACACCATGCGTTTCTTACTCCGGAAAAGTGCAATCACGTCACATTTCGATTTCGATGTATTCTCTTTAACGGAAAGATGACCCCCACGTTTAGTAGAGGACTTATAACGGAGGAATAGCATCCGTGAAAAAATATGGTACTCATCCCAGCGTGAAATAGTTACTAGTTCGGAAATGACATCAGTGAAGCATCCCTATTATTTTTCATTGCAGTCCTGTTAGTGAGAAATTTATGTCTACAATGAGTGGTTTCTCATTGTAGTGCACTTATGAATTTGAAGTACTTTCGCTAAAAATCAATCGATTTGAATCGTATGTTTTAAAGCAATTCTAAATTGATATATGCTGTCATTTGCACACGTTCTTTTTTCTGTTATTTATTAGAAACTCCGTTTCCTCTCTTCCATTGAAATAGTTCTAATCAAAGAATCAATGCACGTTTGTTTTTCAGATTTGTCTCCCGATTTCGGTTCAATATTTTCCTTTAAATTTGCATACACATGCAGTTACCTAGAATTACTAAACATGTATGTCTACTTTGTGCTGTCATACTTGCTTTCAAGAATTTTTTTTTTACAGATTTAAATCCTTGAGGGAAAAAGTATTTATGTGCACTATTGTGCATTGAATTGTATTTGAGAAAGGACGATAATAGGTTCGGGAATTCCGCCATATGGTTTTGGTAGAGAATGAAGTATGAAGAATGAAGTTGGGAGATAGAGGGAGACTATTGAAGAAGATTTATTAATTGTGGCTGAGGAAAGGATATTGTTCAGAGAAATTGGAAGGAGGGCAAGAAAGTAGATGGAGGGAGTATTGAAAGGTAAGAGACTCTTGGATGCTGCCATTGAGCGTTTGCTAATGATGGGGAAGAGGCAGGCTTCGAATAACATTAGAGAAGGTTGAGTATGTGAAGGGAAATATAGTTTAGGTCATTAAGGAAATTGACCCGTGGGATCGGGATTGTTTTAGGTGACACGAGAAATATTCTTTCGCGTAGAGTCTTCGGTCACTTTAATCTTGATGACCAAAAGACTCACGCCTTACCAGATTTTGCATGTAGCTGCACTTTTTCCTTTTCCTCCCATTTTCATTGCACACCCGTACGTCACGCCGCGACGTTTCTCCGCGCTTCGTCAGGGGCAGATGGATGCGATCAAGCGTGAACGTCGACCTTCAGGAGAGCTATGCTGAAACATAACGGAGAACCACCTTCGCAACCGTAGAGTCAACAAAAACAAATGACGTTGGATGGATTTTAACCTCCCCTAGCCTTCCCCTCTACGAATTCCCGCCTAAACGATCGGACGGCCGCGAACCGAAGTACGGCAAAGAAATTAAAAGCCTTCCCCAGGAGCCTCTGACGCCGAGACGACGAATAATGCCGAAAAATCGTACCTTTCGTGATTAATGGGTTTGGAGTGAGTTTAAGTGGGGATTTTCCTCTTTTTGGTGACAGCAGAATCTCTATTCCTCATGTTTGAACCTGGAAAGGTCGTCAGTTTTTGTGTACTTTACTTCATCTCAGTAATGCGACTGTATATCATAATCAGTTTGACTGTGTGTGAATTAAATTTTGATTATCTTTTTGTCTTGAGACCTTTGATCAATTTATATCAAAATTTGGCGACATTGAAGTGAGCTCCATTCTTGTTGCGAGAAGACGTCGAGGCTTGCGGACTTAAGGCAAACACATGAAGAGAGATAAAGCCACTAAAACATGAGGAGTGGCGGCCTTAGATATCGCCCTTTCGAAGAATCGTAGCGTGCGATGGAGTAATGTTTCTTTCGCACCGCTTGCTTCTTCCGCGTGCAAGTTCCGATGTGCGCGGAAAACTCGCAACCGGAGGGCTAGATAGTGACGGCGATTAACTTTTCTGGAATGATTTTAATTACATCGGTTGACTCCTTAAAACCACATTTCCAATGACTACAGACTCCGAGAACCTCGACGAAGGAGAGCAGAGAGAGAGCAATAGAAACATTCTTCCCGTTGTGGTTGAAAAATATAACTGCCATGAGGCCAATCTCAACCAAAGTAGGTAAAGCAAAATAAATGTTTGAAGCATAAAAAAACATTAGGACTGGGTGATGAGGAAACTGGGTTATCCCTTACGTAATTTCGGCCTTCACTCACCTCAAATCGGGAATGCCAGTGGTCGGAATTTTCCTGCATATCTAGCGATACCCTCGGGATGAATTTAAGCGTATGATACCAGGCCTGTGTACAAATGTGATAAGCCTTGTGATATTTTTTAACCAGATTGAGAAGATTAAAAGTAACCTTAAAGGAAAGATTGCTAAAATATCAGTCCGAAATTTTTTTCTCTCATTCTTACTGAAACGATGCAGGATCGTGTACATGTCTCCAGTTAGAAATTGTTATTGTCCATGCTGACGCAGGTTACTAGTTGCGCATCGCTTATAGTTTCATGATGAGCATTGGATTGTGTATGTTTTGTTTTAATAACTCTCAGTTTCGATACTGTTGTTAATGGCCAAGTGGTAATTTTCCTTTCCATACCGATGTTGGTACGTGAGAACTCTTGCCGTTTCTAGGAAATAAGGCGAGGAAACTGCCAGTCATTGATCAAGACCTTCGCACGCAAACTTTCCTGCTAATTGAGCTAGTGATTAAGTGTTTGGTCTCCCATCAAGAACCCCATTAGGTTTAATGCAAACAAACCCCTGAGTATGCACACTATCCACTGCCGTGGCATCGTCTTCATTTTATTCCAATTTCCTTACTATCCGTGAATGAGTAAGACGGAAGGTGAAGCCGAGGAACTCAGCGATGTGGATTCATGTATTCGCCAGCTTGTTTATTCATGACTCTCGGGGTGTTAACTCAGTGCAGCGTCGTAGTCCTGATGAGCCTCGGGAGGCACGCCTCCTGGAGGAAAAAAGACCCTCTCGGTGAATGCTTATCTCGGTTATTCTGCGTCCCTGGCTCTGTGTCTCTATCTCCCACTCACACATTACCAAAACATTTCCCGATCCCCATGAGTGGCGAAAACAGCTGGTAGTCGATGGATTCTTCAAAGTAGCAGCGTGGTCAGTTGATAAAAGTATTGTTTTCTCATCTTGGCTAATATTTTAAATAGTTAATGATCTTGGTATATAAGCATACATTGTTTTATTTTGAGATTAATAAAATATTATGTAAAGGGAGTATAATAATGTGTAACGGAGATGGATGGAGTATAATATTTTATGTGGATGAGCCCCTTTGGCGTTTACCCTACCCATTTTTTCTTGATAAGGATTAAAATTTCTTCTAAAATTAAAAATCCTTCAGGATTGAATCATTATCACCGAGATATTTGACTTTCTTCGAAGCATCTCCAGAATTATCTGTGAACTTTATATCAGATTCCATATTATGAATATAAATTTCATTCTATGATTCCATATTGTGATTCCGGGAATGAACATTGAATTACTACTGGGGACAATTTAATTAAACATTGTAAACTCACCTTTGATTGAAGATTAAATGGATCGACCGAGTAAGTAACGAGGAAGTCCTAAGAGAAGTGGGAGAAAAGAGAAATCTGCTGAAAGCTCTAAAAAGAAGATGGGACAACTCAATCGGCTATATCTTAAGGCACGATGGCCTGATGAAGGGGAAATCGTCGAGGGAAAAGTGAACGGGAAGAATGGAAAAGGCAGGCAACGTATGAGATGTATGGGAGAGGTTGTGAAGGATGTAAAAGAGAGGAATTACGTCAATATGAAGAGGTTGGCCGATAGAAGAATGGAGTGGAGGGCTGCGTCAAACCAATCCTAGGATTGCTGACCGATGATGATGAACTCGCCTTTATTAAAATTTGCCTGTCATTAAATGGACCCATCTCTTGGTAGAAATTAATAATTTTTTCTGGGGGATTGATAATTATTGTACTCCCTGAGAGCCGGTGGTTATTGGCTAATTGGTCAAGTTCAGCATTGTCGTGGAGTCTTAGGGACCCCTTGGAAATGTATTAGGCATAGTTATGCGTTTTAGGGTATAAAGCTGGTGTTGAGAGGGACAGCTGAAGGATGGGTATATATGCTAATATTCTCATTATTTCATTCCCATTGATTTGCTACTTGTACCCTCTGAAATTATGTATAAATATAAAAAAGGATACAATATGTTATAATAGCAGTGATGAATAAATGGAAAATGTTTAATATTTTTGTGGATGAATGAGAATAAACTTTGGGTGATAACCGAAGTTTAATTGCCGTCGTCTTTGCTTGAACAGTCATGTAGTCTCTGTGATTATTAAATATGTTGTGAAATATGAGTAAAATTAAGAGATTATAGACGGAAAGATATTGTTAGAAAAGAAAAAAGTGGAAGGTCTTTAAATGATAGAGTTCGGTACTGTGGTATGAATTAAAATGAAGCCAAAAGGCTCAATCGCGAAGATATAACTCATCTTGCTGTATTTCAGACTGAAAATTGGAGATAAATTTGTTTGCAGAAGAAGGTGTAGTAAATGGAGTAATTTTGTGGTCCTCATGCAAAATATAGGAATAAAAAAGTGTAGGATTTGCTTTGAAGCTTCACTTTGCATAACTTAGAAACCTTGATCTACTGGAAAGAGGATGAGAATAGATAGGGAACCTTATGGGTGTGGTTTTGGAGAAGGAAATAAAAATAAGGAAATAATGTGGTTAAAGTAAGGAAGAAAGAAAAAGAGGAAGGAGTGGCTGGGAAGAAAAGAATATTGGAGGATTGTGATGCAGACTAAAAGTGATTGGAGAAGATAAGTGCGGGGGAATTGTTGTTGAAGGCATGTTGGACGGAACAATGTTAGATTCACTAGAATTGGAAATTAGGTATTTTCATTGGTCTGAAGAAATGTAGAAAGCGCGTCTGGGAGAATGGTATCAAGCAATAGATATCCTTGTTTCTTAAATTCTACATTTTGCAATTGTTCGTGGTCTACGCCTTTGAAATCTAGGTCATAACAAATGTTAAACAAAACAATACAGTCGTTGTAAAGAAAAATTATCGCATTGATCTTTTGTTTTTTTAGTTTGTATCAGCATTTCATAAAACTTTGCTACAAATCACTACGAAGTGTATGACACAAATTATTTTTACGGGTATCATTAACATTTACGAGTGAGCATACCATTTTTACGCTAAATTTTGTAGGCTAAATGCGAATACATTAGCATTGTAAGTATCGATGAAATTGTAGCTTCCGAGAGCGTTGACAGAGTTGGACAGAAGAATAGCATCGGATGGATAGTAGTACCTTGGAAAGTGATAAAACCGTCTTTATTCAACGTGAGAAATCGCCGCCTTCTTTGCGTTTTACGGGAGGTGTTCACAAAGGTTCTCTGTCGAGGCCAGTGGACAAATTTGCCGAGCGCAAACGGGCGTGGCTTCATCTCGGCCTCCAAACATTGTGTGGGGAAAAATGCTGTTTCCGCCTTGGATGATGGGAAACGGGCCTTCTCCGAACAGGTGTGACGAAACGTTGAGTGGATGGAGTAAATTATGGCGAACGGAATAAGAAGCATAATCTTGTATTTAGTATGTTATAAAATTAAGAAAAATCTCTAAAATTTTTACTTATCCATATCCCGACTACATTCTATCTAGGCCGGGGGTGGCGAACCTATGGCACGCGTGCCCAAGTGACACGATAAGCTGGGAGGGCGCTCGATCGATACCTCTATCTCACTGGCACGCGAGTCGAGCGAGTACTATACTCTTATTTCATAAACTTTGGCACTCAATAGCCAAAAGGTTCGCCACCCCTGATCTAGGTCAATAGTATGAATGATTTTACATAGTAAATATTGATCTTTTTCGAAATTAAATATCATCTTATTCGTTATAAATATCATCTTTTTCATAATAAATATACTGTTTTTCGACAGAAAATGTTATCTTCTTGAGAGCACTGAGTCACTCTTCGAAGATTCACTTTAGATCTATTCATTACAGTCTGAAAACAATGCTAGTTACCAGCATAAGTGGCAATATTGTTGAAACAATCTTACTCTCAATTCAAACACTAGTGAAACCTCGTGTTTTAAGATACCTACTTGAACTTTGAGGTGGAGAACTCTTTGAGATATTCATCGATTATTACCCCGATTGAAAATATTGTCGCGACCGCACTTGATTCTGTTGAAACTTTGGCCTCCTTTTAAGACTCCTAAGCATTAATTCTCATCACCCTAACTTTACCGAGATCGAAAGTGATATTTTTATATTAAGTACCTAGTTTGGGAGTGGCAATTAGGAAACTATGGAATTAAAAAGCTATTTTTTCCAACACGATGATTTGTTTAGCGTTGTGAAACGGAACGTTTGAAAACTTAAATTCCTAAATAAATGTTTCTAGAGAACCATTTAATTAATTATTCTTATCTCAAGGAACTTTTCTATTTTTTATATTGTTATTGAGTTATTTTTCATTATTTTTACGATATTTGCAAATTGTAGAGGGCACATTTGAATATTAAGAACTGGCATGTAAAACCTTGTGTATTGATAGTTATAGGAGTAAATTTAGTCGTGTCCTACATTGATTTCAAATAATCATATCGTACTGTAAAACGAAACGTCATACTATGTTAGACTTATTCAATGCGTTGATTTGAAAATTGCTTGAAATTGTCAAATTAAAATATGAAAAGATAATGAAGCGAAGTGCTGAAGTAGCTTTTTTCAGTTTTATTGTTGAATCTAATCAATTACCACCCTTTCTCTCGCTAACCATTTTTTCAGTGAGTTTCAAGCGAGAAGTGCGAAGCTCCTAAAATAAAAATAGAAAAAGAATCGGAGGCCCTTATTGTCTTAGGCCTCTGATCAACCTGGATAATAGTGTTGTGACAGGTTGAGCAAATATAATTTCCATCGTCTACGTCGTAGGCGTCATGGTTTCGTCTCAAGCGTTGTTTGAGTTTCCCTCGTTGAGGAGAGTGATGTCGGTAAACATTCATCTGATTAAGAGGGAGAAGCAAAGAAAGAGGGAGGCCAATAGTCTTAACGGAAGGAGGAGGTCCCCATTCTTTCTCGTTAAAGGCGAAACTAACTGCCTGACCAGTCTTTAACCTGAAGTTCTTCCATCCCTCTCCGAAATCTTACGATCGGAACATTTCGAAGACTTTTGCCTGATTTAGGAGGACTGTGATTGGTCACCAGCACTCGTACCGTTAAAATACCTGGAAGAAGTTGAAGAGGAGATAATTTTTTATTCTATTTAACGTGTCGTTCAGCTAACGTAAACGTGCACCATAATACTTTTATAATGCCTGGAGCCAAGAAACGGTCGTTTCGTCTCAAAATAATGATGATAATAATTTTTGCATGTATCGAAATTTTCTGTTTGTGCAGTGCCTTTTTCGAAGAATCATCACGGCGGCACATTTCAGGTTTCTACTATTCTAACTTCCTGCACTCCTGATTTCGATAAAAAAAGTGGGAAATAATACATTAAAATTTTTTAACATTTATAGGGCTTGGTTTAGAATTCTTTACCCATTTTTTTTAGTTTCTAGAAAACTGAGGTGAGCGTATTCAATCCAAAGTAACACAAAGAACTCAATGTCCCAGATTTTAGATTGGAAAATAAACGTTGCTTTGTACATTCCACACACATGTGTGAGTGGAATGAGTAGTAGTGGAGTGAGTTTCTTTACCAATCTCGTGGTTCTACTAAGTTAAGCCTCAAACGATGAGTCCCAGATATTACTCATATCTCCGAATAATTTAACTTTCCCATTTTTTACCTATTGGATTTTACAAAAAAATTAGATTCTGAAGACGTTCCCTAGGTTATATTCAGTATTCCTAATATTACGTTGTGATTATTAGCATACTTTGTTTCTCATAAAACATGCATAGATTCTTTTAAGTTTAAATTATAAAGATCGATATGGCTCATGTGATAGACGGGTTAGCGATTAATCGGCCATATAGTTGTCAAGAATATCAATACCTTTTTAAGATAAGCATATATAATGAAATCTCACAACATCACGAAATGGAAAAGTGGAACGACTTATCTCCTTCAGCGGTACATGGAGATATTACAAGTTTTCGATTTTATTTTCCTCCTAGCCTCCTGTTTTTGTTTTGACTTTCTTCACCATCACCTTTTCCTGTCTTCGAGAAAATTCATTCCAAAACACATTGTCTCTCCTCCCGACTTCTCATTCGCGGCTCCTCTACTCATATCTATCATTCACGGGATGTCTCTATCCGACGTGGACTTTCTTATGCCAATTTTAAACTCGGGAGTAATTTCAGTCGATTTGAACGTGCCAAGTTTTTACCATAATACAGTCCCCCCCTCCGCTGCCCTCGTCACCCGGCTCTTCTCTCGTCAGCTGTAGCGGATCGTCTCTTTCCTCATTACCTCATGCGCATGCGTGCATTCGCAGAAGAGTGTGCCCAACAACTGCTCGAAATTGTATCTAATAGATTTTCCTAAGAGTTGCGCCCATCCCAGCAGTTGAGCTAACGCCGTGAGTGTTTCTTGAACTATTTTCCTCCATGTTGTTAGTTAATCTACCCGCAATAAACCCTGTTACGGACCCTACAAAATGGCCATCGCCATCGTCTTATCTGGAAGTTAATTATGTGTGAGTTCCTTGTTCACAATGGATTACTTTTCATGATTAGTAAATCATAAAGTTGAGATGCATCTTAATCTGGCTGGGATTATGCTGTTGAAGGGCAAGAGTTTCCATATGAGAGGCGCATTGCCTAATAAACCCCGAGAGGAGATTTCTAACTTTATACCTTTAGATCGTCCCTTGAAAATGGGATTGTTAATTATGTTGGCAGGGAACCAGGGAATGGCGACAAGTAAGACGGCAGGAAACAGGCGATGAGAAAGCAGTCATCAATAAAATTGTTTGAGTGACGACTTCGTTTTACGGCAATCATTAATCTATTATTTGGTAATCTATTATAATATTCGTCGTGATTATATCCCGAAATATGTTTTCCTCAGTAAATCGACCAAAATGGAGCCAAAGCCTTAATCCATGTAAAATATACTGAGATAAGTATTTTTTTCCAATGATACGGGCTCATGACCTTACGTAGTGTACGATTCGACCACTATCGTCCAAATTGTGACTCATCATTCGTATGTGCAAATTATTTGGGGTCAGGCTAAAACATGGGGGGGGTTTAACTCCTCGCTTGTAATTTTCCCTTCATTTTCCTTCGCGGTGTACACTCGCGAAGACACAATCAGTCGTCATCTATCAGAAACCATTCTAACTCTTGCAAGATAAGAGTTGTGAAGGTAATACCCCAGTGGTCGCTTGACGGATTTAGGTACCGCTTTCGATTTTGCTGAACACATAACTGGAACTGATCTCGAAGACCAGAAGATGAGAAAGTCCAGGCGTCTTCGGAGGCTTCGCGGGGTCGAATGGCTTCTAGGTTTCAGCTCACGTCTTGTGCAAACTGTCCACTTGTGGGCGTTCCCAGGAAGCGATGGATTCGCGAGTCGCTTCCAACCTGGTCGCCCCTTGACTGCCGGAGGGATGAGTGTACGGTTAGCCTGCCAGCCGTGCGACTTCCGTCCCTATCTCCATGACGGTGCCGCCGCCTCCAGGGGCGGTGATTTGTTCAATTTCTCTCGCCGTTATTTCGAGTGCGCCCTTGGAATCCCCGTCGGATAAAATGTCCCGCGTAAGAAGGCGTTTGACTCCGTCGAGCGGATGCCCGCGAAGGCGGAATTAATGACTCCGTTTGTACTCCTGCAATTGCGACTATTTCCGATGCATCATCTTAAGTCCGTCCCCATGCTCAGAAGCCATTCAGACCCGAGGATTCGAACACGGGCCCTCAGGATGAGAGGCCAGTACTCTGAACTACTCAATCCGACCCTGTTTAGCAAAAAAAATTGAGCCAGATACATGAAATTCGCTCTCATGCAGGAGTCAGCAAGTGTATTTGAACAGGGTTCGATTTTGCTGTGGTATGTTTAGGTGCAGGGTTCATCAGATAATCACCATGTCACTGATTTAGCCGAAATATGTGTCAATTTATGTGGAGACGCAAATTTTGCCACTATGCAATTCCTCGATGCCGAACGGGTTTGTCTGTATTGTAACTAAATCTATGAATTTCAAAAGCATGTTTATTCTTAAAAATCTCTCACCAAGTGATTGCCCTCAGCAGATATGTAGGTGGTAATAAATGCTATTGAGGAAGACTCTTGTTTTGCCTTTTGTTCATTATACGTTCGGAATAATTGGGCTGTGAGAAATTATTTACTGCTTTGGCTAATGACTTTTCTTCAGCCCACGCATTCGTTCATTTCGTATTTTGTTGAAGATTTTTAAAAGACATATGTGTATTGATGAGTGCTCGAGACCGAAGGTTTTAATAATATTGCAAGCGTCAGGGTGAAAGTATTCGTCGTAGATTTTGATATTTTCGTGAGTCAGAAGGTACTCCTTGATTGGTCCATTCGATGCTGGCTTGAGAATTCCCTTTCGCACCGTTGGTGACGCATGTGAACAAGAGATTCAGGGATAATGTATTGCTCTGGCGCTCGTTATATTTTAGCGGCTGACCCGCTCACCCTATCTCAATTTAAGTTTGTGAACATCCCTCTGCCCCTCCATTAGAATATGTTGCGTGTAAGAAGCTCCGTAGGCACCAATGGTTTGGACCAGGAACGTAGTCAGAAATTTGCTTGGGGGGGGCTAAGTCTTGCGTAACTTGAAACAAATCAGCCTTGCCCATTCGGTGCCGACATGTTACAAATCTCTTCCCTTAATTTTCAGTGCTTGGTATTTACTTTTACAGTGCCCATACTTATCTCTTCTCACTGGTAAAAATCAGAACAACAAAATTATTGGGAAAAAATTTTGCTGAAGCACCAGAAGCCCGCCCCCCCTAGCTACGTGCCTGGTTTAGGCGCGGTGCAAAATGACTTCTGCGTCAATGAAATGCTCCGTTTGGAAAGCATCGTGTCCTCATTTCTCAAGAATTTTATCTTCCTTTGTCCAAATTGAGAACAGAATCTAGAGAAAAACATTTTGCCTCTCGAAAGTTATGTTAATGATATTTAGCTAAATATAACTAACGAAAATTTCTGTCTGAGTTATGACACGTAAAGATGATGTTTGTAAAGTTTTATTCGTACTTTATTTATTCGCAAACCACTTTGTAATGTATACCTTAATGAGTTTACTCTCCGGCCATCTCTTTTTTTTTTTTCGAAAAAAGGCATTCGCATTTTGAGTGGTGTGGAGGCGTAATTATTGCCCTCTTTCGGCCCAGCGAATGTTTGAACTGAGATTGAATCAGTATTAAGGTTTGCAATCAGTTCAGATCTTTCGTAAATTCTTCGTTGATGAGGTGTAATTAGGGTTGTTGGGAAAATTAATTTGTTTACCTTCGTTGTGACTATTGATTCGGCGAAGAGTAACTGGTACGGAAAGTATATGGCCCCTAAATTTCTTTCCAGAGTTACCAACCGTTATATTTGTAGATTTAGACTACCGTAACTTTTGAGGAAATAATTTTGTTGAACATGTTTTAAATACTGGCCTCGATCACTTTGCTAGTAATGTGCGTCAGCGTTTTTTTTTAAACATAAGCATTTTAATACCGTCTACATAATATATTTGCATCATCTCAATGCATTTCAACTCGTATGTGTAATTTTCAATTGATATCGTACGAAGTACGTGGAACAAATTTATAATTTTATGATTAGTTTAATGTTAACTGTCCTACCGCAAAATACTTCTTATACAGTTATTATTGTTACTGTGATATCTTCTTCATTATTTCCAATAGGTAACCAAATAGTCACGTGGTACAAACACAGATGGTTCGCAAATTTGATGTGTTTGAATCGCTCATTATAATGTCACTCTTGGTTTTCACTTGTGTTCTTCTCATCCATCTCGAGCATAAACCCCCCGGATGAGATGAGATGAGACCTCGTGTGAGAATTAGGAAAAAAATCGTTTCGAGCGATTCAAACGGAACAAATTGGAGAATCTTTCGTGTTTTTACCACGTGACTCCTTGGTCACCTATTCGAGATAATCTCGAGGGTTCCAAACACACTTCCCCTGAAACGTTTTTGCAAAAATTTTATTTTTTCCTCAACGGAAGTAAGAGAAGTTTATGTCGCCCGGAGCAGTCGTAACCCCTATTGCACTCCAGTCATGTTTCTCTGAAGTTCTTCTATTCCACTCGTATGACCGTGTGCATATATACCTTCTCCAGCCCGCCTTATCCTATTTCCTACCTCCCTTCCTATCATGCCCCACACGAAGGAATTCTCGAGTTCCCCATCTATTTCCCGACCTCGGCCACCAACACCACCGCGACCTCCCGCAACTATTAAAAAAGCCTACCCACCCTCCGGGCGATACCTCCCCCTTCCCTCTCCTCCCTATCCAATCCACCCCGAAAAAAACCTTCGCCTTTTATAACCCTGGCCTCCTCTCTCGCTATCCCTCCCTACCCTGCCACTGAGTTCTTGGATCTTGCGCAACATAAAGCTACGTCTTTAAGCAATCTGAGTGAAGATGCTCTCTTGTGCGTGGAATGGGTTACACAGATATCCTGGCACCATGCAGACGATTCGGCGGCATCGAATAGTAGAGTTTCTTAACCGCAAGTCAATGCTTTCGATGTTTCCCAAAATACAGTTCTTAAATCTTCAGTCTGCGAGGTTTGGAGGCTGTTGGATACAAAGCCTATGGAAAAATTACATCAACATATTATTCCTTTTCTTATCCCAAGTTCTATTTTCTGAGAATATTGGTGCAATATCTGGTTTTCAGATAACACACAGACTTCACTTCTCTCTCTCTCCATTGGATGCAAAGCCTATGGAAAAATTACATCAACATAATATTCCTTTTCTTATCCCAAGCTCTATTTTCTTAGAATATAGGTGCAATATCTGGTTTTCAGATAACACGCAGACTTCACTTCTCTCTCTGAAAAACTTTTGAGTTACGGCGTTTCTCCCCGTGATTTACGAATCGTATCTTACTTCAAATGTTCCGGCACCCTCAGCATTCCCTCCTAATTGGCCGGAGAAGTCGAGGGGCGTCGGTCAGAACCAAGTACCGCAACTGAGCACCCCCCTCGTGTCTCCCTGTCGCCCTTTGTCGGCCAAAGGGGGGGGAAGGGGGAGGGGGGGACCGGCCATCGTTTCGCCGTTTCTTGCTGCTCCTACCTCCGCGCCCCCCCCCCCTTGCGTACTCCACCTCCCACGAACACCGCACCACTATTCTCGGTTCTTCATCATCTCTTTCATCTGCTGCAAGGTCGTGCCAGAGCCATCTCGTCCTGTTGCCTCGACAACTAACATCAGTTCCCACCCTCCTCTCCATTCCCTTACCTCATCCCATCCTTCCCAATCTCCTCGCCATCCCATTCGAACAATCGATACCCGGTGGCTTTCCAGCGGCCAAACTACGCCATTCGTACGTATTACGAAATTCTGAAAATAGGTCGCTTCACCGAGCACGAACGGCCTTTCGTCTAAGTACGTCCGTACATGTCGCCACCAGGCTGACGCTCCACCGAGTCCATCGCATTCTTTTCCGTGCGGGGTATAAATTGCGCGCTTTCAACGCTTCGCTGTTCCATGTGATTTTTTGGTGACCTCCGCATATTATTATACTGTTGATTTTTTCCGGTCACACTTTCGTTTTCGGTCGCCTCAGGAAATACCCCTTGTAATGGCCAAGTGCAGCTTGCAAATTTCGTCAGTAGAAACGTGACATTTAACCAACCCTAATATTTATTCAATTGCATGATAGAGAAAAAATATTTCTCCAAAAATAATTAATTTATCTTTTTATTTGGTCGATATACATATTAAGTTATGAGTCGATTTCGTGAAGATGGTTAAAATTTTTATGAACTTCTACTACTTACACGGAGCTTATCACACTGTTTTTTTCTGTCACTTGAGGGATATATTAACGAATGATGGATGTAACTGACGTAAAATGATTACTACGCACAAGTATTCAGTTCATAAGTTGCAGATTTGTAAAATATTTGGAAATAATGTCTTTTGTCTGAATGCGCCGGGATAAGATTTTTCGTAAATTATTAAATGGTATCTCCTTCAAATTATCTTAATTAATGTGAATAAAGTTGTAGTCTTGTTTAATTAGACTCACTAAGTTTATAATATTTTCTCAGGTTTGTCCCCTGAAAATATTTTGGGCTTCTATTTAAAATGCCATAGGAACGATCTTAAGTCTGCACCCTCTCCGCCGATGGTATTTATATCCAAGCCACCCACGACTTACCATACTGCTTGACGTAAATTCAGCAATCGAAGATAAACTTTGGCAACGGACTGAAGTAGGAGGCGAGCCAAGGCGCACAGGAATATTTTATACCATTAGTGGCTTCGGAAATTTTTACTCTTTTCCGAAGTAGTAGCCTTGACCGCTCGAATAAAGTTTGATCGGGGAAACTGAGATTGAAGCAGGAAACAAGGAACCAGGGAAACAAGGAGAACCTGGGGGAGTCTTAGGAGTGAAATAGATGGGTTTAGAACGTATCAATTTTCTTCCGGAATCCGCCATTTGAATTTCGAGATCGGCAGTCTAACATCTCCTCCCAAGTCAGTCGATGAAGAAGTCTGTGAAAAGTCGATTCCTCGTGCTTTGGACGAGAAGGAGTCGGGAAAATACCGCGGAGACGTCGGAGGACGAAGTGAATTCCGAGACGAGAAAAACAAACGAAAGCTATTTCGGCGCTGCTTTGCCGGCCGCGAGACATGAGAGTCTACAGCGACCGAGGCTGAAATATCGACATCCTTCAAACTCCGTTCTCTCTGGCCTGCCGCAGTCCTTCCACGCGTTTGTATCCCTTGCACCGAATTTCTTGAACGCTTCCTCTTCTTCTTATATTTTTGTGGATTCGTAGGCACGCTCGGATCCCGTGATCGGCGATGATCGGCAATCGACGACCCCTGCATCACCTTACGCCGGTCGTCTTCAAGATTTCCCGTCCGAGTTCCACGGCGAGCGAGTTATCCTTTTATCCTCCGGACGGCAAGTTTGCCAACGGATTCCTGCGCAGTTTACGGAGGAGCGTTTTCACACTTACGTCACCCGTGGGGAGGGGGGACTTCACCCTTTTCGCGACAACCCCCACCCCCTCCCGTACCCTCTCTCCCGTAATCCTTTTAATACCATGGAGAGTACTTATCCTTGGATATTTTTCAAGTTCCAAGATCAGAGTTCTTAAGGAGGGTGAATGAGATAATGCCCTCCAGAATGTGTGCTAAACCACTTGGCCTCGACAGCGCCGTCCTAAATAGAGCTATAAAGTGACTCTCACCCCAGCGCCCTGCTTCCACACCTTCTTTCCCTTCTACCTCCCCTATTGCCGAACCCCTCCTCACCTCCGCCAACCTTATCTTTTTGAGCAAGTAGAGCCGGTTTCGCTCTTCCATCTGTTGGAGGACAGGAGTCGTAGTTGCAGCTCCTGGAGGTTGTATCATCTTATCCACAGCAACGGCCCAGTTTCGACCCCCTACTCCCGAGCACCCAGTGCACAATGGGTCTTCTCTCCCCGTTCTCACTCGAGTGCATCACAAGGTCTTATTCCTCTCCGTCCCTTTTGAAATCAATCACATAGAAATACCCGACCTTTGGTTTGGGTGATTGCTTACTATAGATGTGAGTTGAATGTCATAAATGAGGTGTAAGTTTACAAATAGCGTTATCTATCCTCTATTATTGAGTAGCTGGGAGAAGTTATTCTTATTATGTCAAATTGAAGTGCTAATACTATATCAAGTTCTTGAAACTTCATGGAACGTAGTTGTTTCCTTTATATTACCAATTTACCCCGGAAAAACGCTTTTCTGAGGCATTTTAAAAATATTATTTTCCTAATTACTTGAGGATGAAAGCATTTTTAAAATTTCTGAATTTTGTTTTTTCTTCAATTTTTTTATCAATTTATAAATAATTTAGTTTTTAAATGTTCATTTTCAAATGAGAAGATTCTTTCTGAAATTAATAAAACTTCTATAATTTATTGAAAAAACTGCAGCTTTCCTTGTCTCTATATTTTAAAGTATAGAGACAATAGAACTTTGGTACATAAAATTAAGTCATTTTTTGTACAATAGCAATACTATCAATTTATCTTTTATGGAGTATTTTTTCCAATTGTGTGATTTGTTGTACTTAAATTTTAATTACGTTGAATTTAGAGCAAACTTAGTTTCTAAGCCACTGAGTTGTTGATTGTAGGATAAATATTGGTTGTTGAACTGACTCGTCGAATAAAACTAGGGAATTTGAAACAAACTTCACGGGAATTATGTAAATATAAGACTCCCTTTTTCATCTTTGAAAGCCATTCACGCCATTCTAGATGGCAGCGCAAAGCTTTATCCCCCGTCACCTCCAACGTATTCGTCGTTCGTGAATTTCTTCTCAGTTACCCCTCAATGCCTAGTTTTTGACTATATTTACCGTGAGACTTAATGAATGGTTTTGAATAGTGGCGCTCCTCATTGTGAATCAGTGTATATGGGCTAATTAGCTACGCGCTTTTTTCCGCCTCCATTTGAAGAGAAAAAAAGAAACGCCTTTTGAAAAATTTTCATCCAGGCGCCTGAACGTGCACGACCGGAAATACATTAAAGAATGGTGGGTTGCATATCTCGAGAATGCAGGCTGGTGCTGAAAACGGCTTGCGTGAACGAACTCGTTGCTGAGGCTTTTTTTTTTATAAATCACTCCTAGGCGATTCTGTCATGCGAGATAATTAACTGGCCTTGTATGGTTTCTGAATCATTAATACCTCGATAGTCAACGATAAAACCGCGATAAATGGAGCGAGTAGCCAAAAACTCAGTAGAATACCACAGAGATGTAAGGTTAGGAGTTCCCAACCACGGGACCAGAGACATTTGATGGCCCGGGACAATGTTCTCTTTTGGGCCCTCCCAGTAAACGGAAGGAGGTGAAACGCAAGTGAGCATATCTAAGATTTTATTATCTACATTTTCAAGACGAAAATAATTATTACTTTATGCTTGAACGTTGCAATGAAAAGTTGAATAAAACTGGATGGGATTCGAAACTAAAAGAATCAACAGAGGTCTACATAGATTTTTTTTTCTTGCCCTCACTTTGGCAACATATTCTATTATTTTACTGACACTGGTGAATTTAACTAAATCATGTTCAATTCTACGCATCGTTAGGTGATTAAGTCGGTCCTCACCCATCGTCAACTCCAGTCAATATTGTCCGTTATTTAAATACCGTAAAATGAGAATAAAACCTCTTCCACCTGCCTTGTATTTTTTTGCGATAAGTGGTGACATTTTATTTTGTTTTCTCCTTTGGGTGTCCCTCCCGGGCTCCCTAGAAGTGGGGCCCTGGGGAAAAGTGGCCCAGTTGACCCCCTCTGGGCGGCCCTGTATGTGACTACTTAATGTATCCACCGTTAAGGGTTGATGCAATCTAAACTGTAATTAGTTTATAATACTTTAGTTGGTACGAGAACAAAAGGATTTGAATTTTATAACTGCATATTTCTATCGGAGTGAGAGTCTTGGCTTGGAGAAAGTTGATTTTCTTCCCCTCCTTGATTATGTATGATGAATGGAGACGTATAAGTGCACATTATTTCCTGATTTGCGTTTGGGCTGTTATTCAAGATGTGGAGACACCAAGCGAGAAAAAATAAATACAATTTAATCCAGTAATCTACTTAATATTCTTTTGCATGCGAAAGAAAACTATTGAAATTTCTTGTATGCATATATGCTTCACTGACTTAAAGCCAACGTAAATCATTGCTTTCACTGCATTTATTTTATTTCTCACGGTTTATTTGTATGGTAGTTATTTGTTTACAAAATATTTTATCATATTTTTTAAGGTAATGAAACGAAATATTTCACTGTGTATCATCGGCACCACGCTAACGAGTGGTAATAGTGGAATTCTGTTTTGCATTTGCTGCAAATTTTTTACTTTATATCGCACCATCAAGGTTAATATTCATTCAGAGACAAACACAGCATCCATGCCCAAGGTAAAATTCGACCTTGTGACCTTTGGATTACCCGTCTTGCAAAAAATATTAACGATATGCGACGTAAGTGAAAATACAGGCTGTATTTTCGTTTGCCTTTTCTCGATATTTTCCCTCCGTAAAGAACATTACTTATTTACCAGAGGTGGCAGCTTAACGTGGCTGAGCACTTTCCTCCGTAAATATTTCCGTTTTACTAAGTGTGTTTTATCAATCCAGCGTTGCCGGCTTCGTCGAAACAAACAATGAAAGTAGTGCTTGTTATCATATGAATCGTATGGCGTGTATGGTATTAATATTATCGGAGTCTACATTAAAACAGTACCCTCAGAAGATTATTTCGCGAATTGCTAAATGTTTCCAATAACTTCTGCCGGGTTTCGAGATGTCTGCCTATTTTGATTAGCACATCACCGATACAAATACTACACTCATTATTATCAAAATTTAATTATATATACGTATGGTAGTCTTCTGTGGCACTGCTCTCGAAAGCTCTTTCAACGTTGATGTTTGGTTCAATTAATCCAAGGGTTATGTATGGTCACGAATATTATACCATTCAAATGCCATAAATATAAGCTTTTGGCAAGAGAGACCAATCCGTAAAACCCGACTTACCGAATGTGAGTTACTACATATTTAAGAGTGGTAAATTGTGCCATAAAGAAAATTCATTAACGAGAAAACCTAATTTTCATGTTTCGAAGTTCGTAATTCTTGACGGAGATCAAGTAAAATGACATAAGTTATGTAAATTAAAATTGGTATCTTTCTAGTGCTCCTTCTTACATTCCTTACATTCTATAGAAGGGGGCGCGAGAGTTCAATATCTCAGCAATATTTTAGTAGATGGGTGAGGTTTTTCATCTAATAAAGAGTACCGTATCAGCCTAATTTAGTTTGATATCTTTACGCACTACGTCACGCAGTTGGATGAGTTTGAGACGTAGGTATATCCGATTTTTCTCCTTTGATGAAGTACATACCTTTCAGATTTTCCAGGTTCTTGTGGTTGTACCATTTTTCTCATTACATTAAAGATTAAATATATGACACACCTAGTTAGATATATGACAGACCTAGTACAACTATCCCTCTCGCCACCACTGCTATTTAACTCCGAGTATAAGTTGACGCTGACACCGTTTTTGATCGACAGTTTCGTAAAAATAGTTAGCAGTGAGGTTTCATGGCAAGCGAGATCGTTCGTAAGTCTGGTAAACACTAAGAAAGGGATGTATTTGTCGCAGGACACAGTGCTGGCTGAGTGAAAAATGATGAGGCAGATAGATAAAGAAGTAGCGCACATGTGGACTGAATTAAGGCGAATAATAAACTGCGCGAGAAGAATGAGATAAGGGATGTGAAAGTTGGGCGCAAGGTTGGAGAGCTTCTGTTATCGATTTTTGGATTCAGAGCTGAGTTAAATAAGAGAGCTCATACATTTTTTTAAGAGCAGATAACAGTTTTTATGCCGATATTGCTAGTATAAATCTGTTTTCTTACTAATATATATTGTCCCTCAAACTACTACAGATGAAATAGTCTGGAATCATGCTTTATTATTTGACTGTAACAATAACAGTTGAAGTGTTGAATCAATTTTATTGATTCAAGTTATTCAACCCAGAATGCAGGGCAGTAGTAGTGTTTTTTACTCAAGTTTTTCTTTCCTCGTGCTCCTATAACAGTCGTATGAACTGAGTTCGCCGGATATCGGTGGCGGAGACTGAATTTTTCCGGGTTCGGATACCGTACTCCTAAAAAAGGTTCCTTCTCGTGGATTTAAAATTAGTCGGCAAGCTCTCGAGTCGATCGATTTATTTATATGCTTTTCCCCTCGATCTGACTGGATTATTCGGTCGAAGGGACTAGTTTTCTTGCTCAGCACCATGGATGAAATTCTTTTTTCCAAACATATGCGTGGTAAGATAAATCACTGACATGAGCTGTTCATAATTTAATAATCAAAACATCTACATATATTGATGATTGAGCGTACTGCGTGTAGTAATATGCATTAATACGATTTTCTAGATCACATTTCATGTAGGTGCACGCGATGAAACCTGATCAAAAATCAAATGTCCGTCAGATTTTGGGGTCATGATGAATTGTTAAACTGTTTAACATATTTCGAGTGTTTTTGAGGATCGAAAATGGAGTATGGGAATGAGTAGTGGATTAAATGAGCAATAGATTCCCGTCCTGAATTAAAAACGTGGCTGTCGTTCTCTTTCACTTCCTCTCTGTTTTCCGCGAATTTTTTAAATTTTATATGTAAAACGGACCGATTTTATTATGCCTATTTTGATCTCTAATTCCTGTATTTTTGTAGAATTTGAGGCATGATGACAAAACTGCGTGAATTGATCTCTCGCATTTGACTAGCAGAATGCTTTCATTACACTACCGAAGGAACTTGCTGAAGTTATATATGCTGCTACACCCTAATCAATGATCTAATTTTATTGGAAAAGATATCTTAAGTGTTGTCCTTTTCTAACCTACATTGGAATCGAGTCAATAGTCAATAGCATAACTACCACTCCCATTCCTCGGGATTTTGATCAAATCATAACCAGGGTTGAGAGTTTTCTGTGGCATAATGGTCCTGACTACAGTACTCTGTGGATAGTACTTCAAGTTTAGTATTCCGTTTGTTAGATGGAACGTCAAGTTAAAGATCCCCAGAGTCCCCGGGATTGCCAAATAATAACTGAGTAGTGTTGAGAATGCCATATAGAGGACCCTGATGATCCCTTGGCGCATTTTACTCACGTTAGCACCGAAGCAGGGTTTCACTCCACTCTTCCTTATTATTTGATCCAAATGTACAACTCCTGGAGCTTCGGGTGTTTAATAGGCAAAAGCAGAGAGAGACTGAAAACAATAAGAAAAGGAAGGGTAAACAGTTTATTTTCCCTTAACATGCAAATTCACACACAACTCCTTGATGATTGGAATACCGCGGTGCCTACCACTATCTACCCGCAAATCAGCTTTAGTTTTATCAGTACAGATATTAGGAGTTTCAATGTAGCTGTGATGGAAAATCTAACGCTGGGTCTGGTCCTAGGTGTATAGATACGTGTTGGGTTTGTTCGATGAGGGTAGAGGCAAGACCAACTGCGCGCAAAATTTATGCTTCAGGTTCGGAAGGCAGTTGCCGTCTTTGGTTTCACAGGAAGATGTGGCTCCCAAAAGATCAAGCAACTCTGGTTTTGCAAGATTTTACAAAGCTCTCTCCCGATTTCAAACCGAGGAACTTCGGTCATTACCCCAGCCCTCTAACCCGTTGTCCTTCATGCCATATTTTTCCGTCTTTCCCCTGCCACATACCTTAGTGATAGCTTGCAAGGTACTCAGTAGATGTAGATCTAAAGTAGAACCTAAACACCAACACCTGCGAATCCTAAATCACACTAATTGTCTAAGCTTTCGGTCACCTAATAAACCGTCGTTCGAAAGTGGAAAGGAACACAATGAAAAGTGACGTGCGTGGTGAGGTGATGGCCCGCCCCTGGACCCCTGACTGACGCCCCCCGCAACGAAGTCCGTCCGCGATTATTCTACATCTGCATAATACCCTGCAAGCCACCATAAAGGTGTGTGGCAGGGGGTGAACTAACACAAAACACGCATTACATTACAGTATCATGCATAAAAAGGATTAGTATTTATATATTCTATTCTAAACATCACCATTTAAAAAAAGATAAAAATAACAAAACAAGCATGCAAAAACCTGCTGTTAGTTGGGTTAGCTTTAAGTCCTTAAACCAGCATGCAACTACCTATGCTGCCCATTGATACACTTGTATTTATATTACATATTGGACCTTTCAGGTGTCACAGTTGCAATTTTCGACCTCAAACGTTCTTCCATCGTGTTCTTTGTGCCCAAAAACCTATTGGTTGGAAGTTTCGTCAAATAATTCTGTCTTTTTTATACTTCGAATATTTTAACATTGAAAGCCCTTAAGGCAAAATTTGGATTTTAGGTTGGACCCTATTTCTGGGGTCAAAAGGTCATATTTGTAATATTTTGCTTAGACTCAACAAAACCTACAACCTTTTTCTAGCCAGGTACCAAATTTCATCCATGTGGCTTGAAAGGAAGTGTCTAAAATTACAGTCAAAAATGACACACGATCAATGGGACACTCTGTATTTACAGCTATTCATATCCCTAATTGTACGAAAAAAAGGACATCATGAATCTGTCAGTTCGGCAATCAGTTTCTCTTAGTTTATGATTATGGTTCAGTCTACCGCAGTAAGTTGTCCTAATGTCGGAGCTGTCGGTACTCCTCGCAAGCGAACGTGCTCATTGCGAATCTAGGTTATGAGATGTGCCGTCGGCCGCGTCGACAATACACCGGCCGCGGCCTCCCTCGAAGAGCGAGGGTTGAGCGAGCGAGAGTGTTGGACCCCCTCGGGGAACGACGTGAACCCAATAGTCGCCGCTCGCCTCAATCGTGACGGATCGACCCCAAAATGGGAATCCTTGGGAGGTCTCGGCTGGAACCTCGAGCCTTCGATCACCGCCTTCCTCCCCTCGGGCTAAGCTTCCCTTCGGAGGGCCGAGTGTTCTCGGGGGGGAGGAGGTCCTTGAACCCTTAGCATCAACCCCCCTTCTGTATTTTTCCTCTCGGCCACTACCCTTTTTTTCGAGTAGAAGAGGGTGAGGGTGGGTTGGAGCCCCGAGGTTTAAAGGCATGTTTGGACGGGACAAAAAAATATTGCCCTCCCCAACCCATCTTCCCCCCCCCCCTTGCCCCTCCTCATTCCTTCCCTCCCGCCTGACCTGCCCCAAGTCGGAGAAACATCTTCCATCCTCTCGAGCCACCTTCTTCGAGGATACCCTTGAAAATTTTCCATTCCTCTCCGCCACCCTTCTTTGCCCACGGTGATTACCGGCCCTTCCTCTAAGTCCCATTTACAAGGGACCGCCGCTGCCGGCGGCTCGACCCGTGTGTGTGTGCGTTGTTTGTGCCCCTGGTGGTGCTTTTAAGGGAGGGCGGTCGGGGGCGTGAGGAGGCGCGGTATGAATGGAGACTTGTGCAGCGTGGGTTGCCGGCGTGGACGAAGGTGAACCCAAATGACTGACTTTTAAACGGTAGGCGGGGTCAGGGAAGGGGAGAGCTTAGGAGGGTTGGGGAGGGTGGGCTCGGGGATGACGCCAAGGCCCAAGTACAGTAGACCAAGGACTTCTATGTGTCCTAGGGTTTTTCATGCTTAATGCTCGTATGATTGTTGTCTGAGCGACGGGTCCGCTAGTGGTACCGAGCAGTACTTTCGAGGTCATACAATTAAACGTTGTGATTGAATGCAAAATGTAGGCCATAATATTTGATCGAAGGTTTCCGCGGCGTGGGTTAGATGCTCTCTGCATTCTTCCGGGTAATCGTCCGCGTCAGTTGGCTGGTAGACAACAGTTTCGCTGACTGTCCTGTCAGCGTCTTCAGGTCGAAGGTGAAGGTGTCCTGTCAGCGAAACTGTTGTCTACCAGCGAACTGACGCGGGCGATTACCCGGAAGAATGCAGAGAGCATGTAGGCCATAATTATGAAAGTTATTAACTTGCGTCCTTAGCTGTAATTTTTTTTTTGGCTCCAGCGAGTGTAAATGCTGTCCAGTACTTGGCGTGGCGGAATAAGTCAGATATCGCCAGCTTACTAAGGATTTCCACAGGCTCCAGATATGCGCTAATCTGGATTTTTTTGTGGTGTCGAATTTTTTAATTGGTCTGGGGGATCAATATAACATGAGGATGAGGAATTCCTTGGAAGCTGAACCTCGGAATAACTTTGAGCACTCTCCCTCCCCCGTTCTCTCATTTTGGATTCTGTGGCACTCAGATCAAGGGTAAGACTACCCTCTCCCGTTAACTTGAGTGCTATCCAATTCCCATCGAATCAGTGCAGTGTTTTTTATTTCTTGTACTCATTCCCAAAATGGTCGTCTTTTGTTCAGCAGCACCCAAACCCATTTCTGTGTTCCCATCACCATCGTTAATCTTCCATAGTAATATTCATGTTTTTGTTTTTCATATTAAGTAATATTTATGATTAGCATAAAGCTAATTTTATACTCCTCTCACTTTAGACAAGGTGGTTAACGTTCGTTGTTACATAGTGCATTCTTTGTGGTGAATTCAACAAGCATATTTTGAGAAAGATGGCAACTAGTGATCTTCAACGTCATTGGACACTAAAGACGATATGTGTACGAGTATGGACGATTTTCTTGGTTTATGACGGTAAAATCACTCCATTCTTTATCTTACGGTTTCATTTCCCGATTTTTATCGGTGATGCTTAGGAACACATCCTCTGGCTTGTAATTCAGGGGCAGTTTATTTGTTCGGGTGTGTATTAATACACCACGCGAATCACTAAGCCTGAATCTCACCATCATTTTTCAAGCTATAGGGAAGAACGTGTACACAGGATATTTTAGCGATTTTCTTCCATACTCCGCACATATCTGTTATGATTTCAAGCTGATGTTGCCGTGGAGGTAAAATGTTGTAATAATTTTATTTCTGGAGTTTATAGAACGCCACGACAAGCTCTCTTGCTTCACAGAAAATGCGCTTCGATTACATTCTTCTTTCGTCACGCTCAAGAGTATCTTTGGGCTAAAATGGCGAAGTGGGGAAAAGTTTTTTTTCCGACTTGCCCTGGAGTTTGGCCAAATTGATATGCCTTTCTGAGTGGTGTATTATGACATAAGAATAAATGCTTCATGTGATGCAAAACGCCGAAAACTAGATGAAAATTCTGGAATCGATGTGGGAGTACATGTTACAGCGTTGGGTAGTGAGCACCGAAAGTATGTTCTACCTAAGAATAGTTTTCGCTGAGAAAATCTTTATGGATTACCGTAAATCATATGGAAACCCTTTCGTCAAGAGCGTAGCATCTACTAGCCAAGGATTCATGTTATCAACGTAGCATGAGTCGTGTAATTATTTGATGCCTCTTGGATTTTTAGTAATTGCCATCTCTGCCAGGGATTTTGTTGGGGGAGAAAATCTGGAAAGCTCATATAGCTTAGTAGATCCAAAAGAGTGGGAACCTCGATTTAATGCAGCGCTTGCGGTGGTTGCGTATTCTTAGAAGAGGGAATGTGGCTGGAACGCTTTTGACTCAAAGGCCAGTGGATGAAAGGCATGACGGCGGTGATCCATATACGTGAGTGATAGCTTAGTTCGAAGTAATGCTTCGATATATTACGTTCGGCAATGGGATGCATCAGTTATACAGGCACTACTATTCTTCACTTCTCCATCTCTGCATTGTTTCCGATGTGCTATTCCCGTGCATTTTTACACTTATGTATTTTCTGAGTAGTTGAAATTCAAAACTCTTCATTTCGCATGTATTTCATGGAAAACATAAACAAACCGCGCGTATTACTTTAGCACCTACTGATTTGAAATTTTTCAATTATATCGATGTATATCAGTGATCCAAAGTTTTCTATGGGTCCAAACTCGGATTCCCAGAGTTCAAGAACGAATTCTTTGTCTATAAATTACTCTTAGTTCTGGACATCGGCGTTTTTTACCTTTTTATGAATTACAAATGCCTAAATCTACGATCGGGGTCGTTGAAAATCGTTGTCGAATTTATTGGAACCCTTAGTTTTGCATTTATTCTTGTCGGAAAAACATTACTCCTTGTACATCGATGCATTTGATTCAACGTTGGTTCATTAGCACTCAATGCTCGAGATTATCTTTTGAATCCTCGTGAGTATTTGTGTATGAAAATAAGCTCTCACGCAACTCTGCACTGCAAGGTACTATACATTTAACCACGAAGAGCGCACGCGTCCATGTGGCAAAGCCGCCCAGACAACTCTGGCAAGGTCCTTCCGTATTCTACCAAGGCCATCGCTCTTCTTCACGCGGTAAGCAGGCCCACTTTTCCACACTTCCGACTGCATAGCCGTGGTACTAAATAACCACGGTTATGTCTCACGCGTGGCCGATGCGTGTCTTCGAGCTTCTCAGTTCAGCTGGGAAGGAAGGATCCTCATTCCCAGAATGGCCCGCCGAGTTCGCTGTTCCAAGTATGGGAAATGGTAGCTTTCTTGCGGGAGAACTCTCTTGGTCGAGTCTTATCCTGTTGGAGATTTGACCCAAAAATACTCGTGTCGCCGCGAAGTAAAGCTTTGTGTGTGATCGGCTCGGTTCTCAGGTTCCCAAGTCATCCCCCATTCGCTGATGATACCTGTTTTCTGATCTTCTTAATTCCCTCTTAAACTGCGCAGCTCCGTTTTCCTCATCTACGCCATTGCAGCATGCAAGATCGACAGTTCTCGTCCGTGAAGTGATCGAAGTGACTCATACGGGGGCTCAGCGGTTCATTCTGTGAAAGTCAATGCAGTAATTTGCTTAAATGTATTCGCCTTTTGAGCAAGAGGTGATCGCGTTACACCGCCCATGTCCCCTGCTGATTCTCTGATTTCTTATTCGCGGAAAAGATCTTCTATCTTTTTTGTTGGTTTACATTGCACCTTTCGTGGCTCGGTTTTATGATATGTAGTTAAATATTTTTGAGAATGGAAAATGACTACGGAAATGCTCTTCTTCTGTTATCTCGTATGTCGTGTCACGTAACCGTCTGTCTGATTCACGTTTTGCAACCACAACTGCTGGCAACCGCCGACTGAACTTAGCGTCTAAGGTAAACGTTATACAGACTTTATAAAACCAGACGAAAGTAAACATATTTTCGCCTGACTGCCTGTCAAGAGAAGTGAGAAATATGATCTTCAAAGCTGCAAATCACGACTCTTCCTCTTTTGTTAGACTGCAGAATGAGACCCGTTATACGTCTGTAGACGTCTGGAATTGGTGGTTTTAAGCGTTTTAAGGGTGTAGAAATGGTATAGAATTATTGAGGGACCGTCCATAAATTACGTAAAGCTAAAGGGGGGAGGGGCAGGACCTACTGTTACAATGCAGGGGGGGGGGGGGGGGGTCCAGCCTTCTTTTTCGCTAGGAGGAAGATTCATTATAAATGCAATCCTTGTTTTTTATGTCAATGATAATACACTTAATTATTAGTGAATATTTAATATAATGTTGAAATAATTAAGGCATCAATGAACAATATCCGTTTTATCATTCACAAAAAAGAAACGAATCATTGGCTGCTGCACGTATAGCTTAGAGAATGTTACGAAGCGTTATAGCGAGGGAGGGGGTTGTCGAAAAAAGTCGAAAACAAACGTTACGTAATTTATATATATCCCTCAAGTATAAAGGTGATTTGGGACCTCCAAGCTGCCTCCACAAACTGGTTGAAGTACCTTACGAGGTCGGATCTAGAATCGGAATTCGTGATCTGTGTGTAGAATTCGGATACTTTTCATTTTTAGACGTTATTGCAAGACTGTTATTATAAATGTAAACATTAAACTAGCTACTAGTCATTTTAATGATTTTTTCAGTTGATGGTGATAATTAACTGTTTTGAAATGAAGCAGGTTTCTTACCTGCATGCCTCTGTCATGGTGTGAACATTAGTAATTTGAAAATAATTGTGCTTCTCTTGAAGAGGCCAGTTTTGCCTTGATGTTTTGTTCTTTTGCTGTATATTTCAAAGCATCTTACTTTCCAACATTGTATAATGCTAGCACATGCGACAAGAAAGCCATCAGTAACGAGAGAGATGATTCAGATCGTCGCCGGCTTACTCGGACTTGGACTGCTTTCATAATTGCAACCGCGACACCTGCGGAGAAACACTGCGTGAATCCGCTTCCGAGAGGGAGAGTTGACCGCGTTCCTGAAACGAAACTTTGCGCTCGTCGCGATTTTCGCGTTACTAACCCGTAACGCCGAAGCGTTTGGTTTTCGAGGTTCATCACTACTCCCTCCTCCTCCCACCCGGCAGCATCCTATTCCTCCCCCACGATCTCCTCTCATCCCTTTGTGTACGGAAATAGAGATATTTGCATAAAACTTGCGCTCCGAGCCTTTTTTTGGTACGTGTTCTTCCTCCCCACTCCCTCCTGCCCCGTCCTCGCAACTCCTGCGATGCACACACACATGCCAACCCCTCTGCCCCCCTTCCCCCCTGCCCCTCCCCGTGAGACGGCCACCCCGGTCCCCGCGCCTCCTCCTGCCCACTAACCGCCTCTCTCTCCTCCCCCTCTCATCCGCTGCCGTCGCCGGAGTTCTCAGGAGAGGGCGCTGAAGCCGGCAGTGGAATATTCCGCTGCTCCCTCATCCCACCCTCCTGTTCGCACGCCCCACGACCCCACACCCTCGCGTTTCCCTCACACTACTCGCCCACTTCGAAGACCCCTTACCTCCCACTGCGGCCGGAGCTTCCGCCGCCGCCAAACATGTCGGTCCCACCTCCTCCCAGTCTCTTCTCCCCCCTTCCACCGGACCCCCTCCCTCCGCGAGCAAACCCCACTCCTTCCAAGATGCCTCTTCTCCTCCTCTTTGTGAATTCCCCCTTGAGAGGGCGGCACGAGATGGCATTGCTCGGCCTGGCGCCGCAGTTTAGTGGTCTCACGGACAGAGGGCGTTAGCGCCGCACCAAGCGCGGGCAACTACGAGTTTACACGTTTACATTCCGCGGGCACTTGGTGTCACCAATTCGCGACGCCATGCCGTTTGGAACGGAGACTTAACGAATGTTGTTCCTCAACGCCTCAGAATGATGAAGTTTTTTTTGTAACATAAGGTAAACTTGCATAATTAAGCAATGTATCCATAAACCTCGATAAGAATAACATTCAGCCTCACAAGATCTTTCAACCTTTCCACGGGTATTTAGGATGAATTCATGCATTTTCGTTCTTAATTCTAATATTTTTGAAAGTAAAAAGTCTTATCTTGCAGTTCAATATCGATGTTTTAAACAGCTATATTATTTTTTACCTCAATTTACCAGGTGCGTGAAATTTTATCGAAGAGATAGCGTTTTTTTTGCACACTATCGGCGATCTATTTTGTCGACGATTAAGTCCGTTATGCACTCTGGAGCCGGCCATTAATTACTTTACGCTAGAGGGGCGGGGAGAGGTCGCGCCAAATGTTACGATGCTTTTTCGACAGAATGGCAGTGTCCAGCCTTCCGTTCCTGGGAGAAAAATGCGTTATTAATTAATTCCTTTTTTGAATAGTAATGATGATGCATATAACAATGGATGAATAAAACTAGTATTGAGAAATAAATGACAAAAAAAGATAGGGTTTATTTGCAGCGTTTCGTAGATTAGGAATTAAAATTAGGTATTAGAGAATGTTAGGGATCCATGGGGAGTTAGGGGGTGGAAAATAAGAGCCACGTAATAAATGGATGGTCCCTAAAATGCGCTCATTGTAATGACGGTGGACTACGTTCTAATTCGATGGTTCGACGCCTTTACCACCGCTACACTTTCCGCGCAGAGGCAAACAACGCTTGGGTCTTTAGAAGCCCAATTATACTCTGACTTTATCGAGGGAGAAGCCAACAAGACTGACCTTAGAAAGAATTTATGGGGGAGGAGGTCCGTGGTCTCCGTATTGCATGAGAGTGAGTGGCAATAGGAAATCAGACCTCTCCGTTTCTGTCTCGGCAGAGAATGACACAGGAGAACTCAATGTGTTGAATCTCAACCGGTCAACCACTCTGAAAGGGTTAATACTTCCACGCTGAAGTATTTTTGCCTCAGCGTTGTCGCTTCGCTGACAGCTCATTGGAGCCCATGGTACCTGGAGTGCTCGTGCCCCAGGTTGGGTACTACTGTCCTAGATCGAAGATGAATTGAATCAATGAATCTTTCAATTGAATCCATCTGATGTCGCACTAAAATTTTTTTTGTTGGCTAACTTGGACATGACTCCTAGGTTCACTACTGTTTTTTGTGTCTGATAATGTTGGCGTCTTGTGCTGAAAGTCTCAAATTTATTTTCCTATTGTTGTTAACGGTAATTTAGATGTTAGGTGTTTTTAATTTTCCCGTTGCTCCTTCAATGAATATTTTGAGTGGATTAAGGGTGAGGGCCAGGCGGCGGAGGGATACAGTTCTTTAGAAAATATTTATTTTATTAAATTTGGAAGTTGCGTCGTCCCTTTTGGGGTATCGGAAATGAAGTGCTGGTGGCCTGGGCTCCATCTGAACAGCGGCCGAATAAACGTACGCTGGTGGCTAACCACCGTGAATTTTCTCCCCATCTCGTGTGCTCTCGTCAACGCGGTAGCCTGCTCCGGGGCTTTGTACCCCCGCTCTTGCATTTTGCCCAACGAAGGACAGCAGTTAAAATGAATAAATGTCGCTGTCATTGATCGCAAGGCGATAATTGTAGAGCTTCTCATGGAAATTTCTCCGCCTCGGCAGTGTGAATAGACCAGAAAAATTGAAATAGCGGGTAATATCGCTGAGAGTTTTAATATCATCTTTTGCTTATTCTAAACTTACTTGGAGGTAATTAATGCTGTTCGCATGCGGCGTACATCCATGTGAGGTGCCCAATTTGAACGAATAAGCATGTGCTAATTAACGATTGCGCGAAATAAAATTACGGAGACCCTGACTCCCACCTCCCTGATGGTAGGATTCAGGAACGCCAACGTCGCTCTGTCATTATGCAGTAGCCCAGAGTAATCTTACTCTAATAGGTGCCATCACGTATTCCCTATTCTAGGACGAGAGATACGAATAGGTATCATTCTCCCTATTCTATATAAATTAGGCTTGCGTGATGCGGAGGTTGCACTTGCTTTGGAATTCGTATTGAAATTGCTATTTGTTTTAATGATTCATTCTTTATGATATTCTATATTTTGACGTCAACGCCTTGGAATTTGTTATTTCTGGAATACTTTGACTCCTCTAGTACCTACATAGCTGTTACTTGCGTAATTGAATATAACAAAAATCCAACCATGAACGCATTGCTAATTCAAAAATTGAATCATTTAATAAGATATTTTATAAATGCAAATTCGTCAATGTTAATGGTATCAAACACAACTTGGGGCAGAGTTAGTCGTAGGTGAACCAAGCTAGAGATAGTTCATCACTGGTGATGAATGCCTGGTCTAGTCATAAACTTCTGAATCCGTGTACATCCTCCAAGTCCATCACCTCAGACTATAAGTATCCATTAAGTTTCATTCAATGGGAAATTTTGTAATTTAAGAAACTTAGGCTAGCATGCCTCAAAGATAAACTCCAAACATTTAAATGCTTATTTCAATGCCCCCCTGACAGGTTTCAGTTGTATTATCTTCTGATGTTTTTCCTATAAAGTGTCTGACAATTTTACGTGTCATCAATAGTCTTTCCTTGAGGTTTAATGCCTAACTAAGGCTTCTTTTTTCATTTCAGGTGCTTTCCTTATCCCATATGCTGTGATGCTCATCCTAGAAGGCATCCCACTGTTCCTGGTGGAACTGGGAATTGGACAGAAGATGCGCATGGGCTCATTGGGCGTATGGAACACCATTCACCCTTGGCTTGGTGGCATTGGTATTTCCTCTTGCATAGTGACTTTCTTTGTTGCACTCTACTACAATGTCATCATCACCTGGTGCTTCTACTACCTCTTCAACTCATTTCAGGTGTGCTTCTTTTTTGTTTAGCAGTGATCACGGGGACTGATTGTTGCTGCGTTATACCCACATAAATATGAAGCATTTCAAAGTAGGACCATGAATTTCATGCCCTACCAATGAGTATGTGAAGAGAATCAATGCAGACACAAACTAATTATTTTTCATTTATGGAAGGACAGTTATGAGACTGACTCATCACTGCTTTTATAGATTAATACCTAGGGCTATTTATTGTGGTGATTGAATATTTTCTGAATTAAGTTTAAAAGTTAGACATGTTGGACTATGCTTCCCGAACCAGAAGGCAATTTGAAAAATCTCTGTTTCTTTGAAAGTTTGAAACTTGGTCATTAACAGAATTGCATAGGAAATCCTGAGTCCTTAACTTGTGATTGTTTATAATTTATTCAGAAAGTTAGGGATTTTTCAATATTCTCCTATTGCAAAATGTGTTACCTGCTAAATTGGGATGAGGATAATTTTCTTCTAGATAGCATTCACGAGACTTGCTATTCAAGGATATTGAAATAGAGTACCCATGGGAAGGAGAAAGAATATCAGCAGAATTTAATTGAAAAATGACTAGTCAAAAGTTCTAGTCTACTTATATGGTAATTTCAAAATGAAATCAGCAAAATTACTTCTCAGTAGTCCCTTAAGTTGCTCTCTTCTTGACATTATAAATTTGTTTAAAATCTCAGTATGTACCTTGTTATGCGTGGAGTCTAAATATTTTGGGTTGTGTACAAATTCAGGTTTTAGAATCAAGAAACTGAATGCATTGAATCAAGGTAGATCTTACTATGGAATTTTATGAGAGAAGGAGGAATTATAGCATAAATATGGTATATTGGAACTCTTGGAAATATTCAGTGTTGTGAATACATATATATTCAACTGATCATTTCAGTATTTCACGTAGTAAGACCCTCCTGAATCTGTGAAATTTACAATTCTAAGTTTTATTTATTTGTAGTCATGGTAATGAAAATGTAACAAAAGTAATTGACACACAAATATATTCATAGAATTCAATTACTTTTTAGAGAATTTGTAGAAAATATTGCATTACCCAAGTATTGTAATCCTACTTTTTTCAAGCTTAATTTGGCACATGATTTTTTTTCATTCAGTAACTACCCCATTGGCTAGACATACTTACATATGAGAGACAGTAATTAATATTATCATGAAAAACATTTTTATGCAAATCTTATTTTGACTTCAGTCTTCCCTTCACAAAAATGTACCAAATTTAGCTGTTTTCTCCAGTCTGATAGGTTTGAGAATGATACATCATTAATATCCCTTCTCAATAAATTGTTATTTTAATTGCATTTTACTTCCAGCATCTTAATTAATATTTTTAAAACAGGTTTTGCATGAAGTGGATCTACTGGAATGTTTCTCATTGTGCAACTTTCATGTCTCCGTGATTCTTAAACTTCTTACCTGCAGCGTCCTGAAGTACCTATTTGATATTTTAATGCATTTCATAAGCAGATGATATAAATTGGAATGCTGCAATAAAATTTTTGTATGCATTAATTTATGGAATTTTTTATGTAGGTATTTATGCAATGACATTTCTTCTATCAGAATTATTGTCAATGTTATATCTCAAGTTAAATTATAGAGAGATAATGTTTGCCTGTAAGTTTTTCTTAAGCTCAATGATTAAATGGTCATTATTAGAGATTTTATTTGTTATTTAATTCATTTTGGGAATTTTTAATCTGTATCATCTCTAATTAGCTTTTTTAGTATTCAGTGACTGTAAATATTCATCATATCTCTCATAGCTAACTACATTTGAAAATGTTTTGCACAACAGAGTCCACTACCATGGGCAGAATGCCCACTGGTTCCGGAGAATGGGACATCAGTAATGGTTCCTGCTGAAGAATGTTTATTGTCTTCAGAGACCTCTTACTTCTGGTACCGTACCACACTTGATGTGTCTCCATCATTGGACGAGGGAGGAGGCATTAAGTGGTGGATAGTACTTTGTTTGCTCCTGGCCTGGGTCACTGTGTACTTCATTGTCATGAAGGGGATTCAGTCATCTGGAAAGGTGGTTTACTTCACTTCTCTCTTCCCATACATTGTTCTCACCATCTTCTTTATAAGAGGAATAACTCTACCAGGAGCAGGAGCAGGCTTAGTGCACATGTACACCCCAAAGGTAATTAAATATTTGTCTGTTTTCATATTAATTTCCTCGATCGATTCGTTGATTTTATGATTTTATAACTTGTCATTCGTTCCCGACTCTAATAGGAGAGCCATGGTACCTCATCAGTGAGCAATCTCAAATCATTTGCGCTAACTATTCCCTGGGGTAAATTTATTTTGTTTAAGGGTTCTTAATATTTGTATCTGCTTCACATGCTGCAACCCATCATGGAATTCTATGATCTGTCAGTTGATAAATAATCTTTTCAACTTTATTTGGCCTGTAATCTAAAAACTGATGTTGAGTGGCAGTTGAAACAAAGATTATGCATAATCTTTCCCCCTCAATGAATTGTTTTCCTGTGTCTTAAATTGCTTATTTTACCCATAACTATGTATTTCCTCTAGTTCCACTTTACCATGTAACATTTGATCATCAACCAGTTCTACAATTAGTCATTGATTACAATTGTCTTTTCTATTGACTTCATCTCATGTCACCTTTTCCTTTTATTTTGATGATCTCGCCACAAATAATTATGAATTACTACATGGAGTGATACTTTTAATCCTTAGTTATCATACGAATTTGTGATTAGTCAATGCATGGAGAAACATACAATATTATGGAGTCATCTCTAAATCTTTGCTTCATTTCTCTAGGTGGAAAAACTGGCAGATCCAACGGTTTGGCTTGATGCAGCCACTCAGGTTTTCTACTCATTTGGATTGGCATTTGGAACATTGGTTGCATTTGGAAGCTACAATACACCGAATAATAATTGTGTTCGGGATGTTATCTTTGTATCCATCACCAATGCACTCACAGCAATTTATGCATCTGTTGTAATATTTGCCATCCTGGGATTCAAGGCGATGTCCAATGTCATCAAGTGCACTGAACAGTGAGTGTGGTGTGAAATTATCAGTTTAAAATGCTTTAGTTTAATGAAATTCTCATGTGTGAACAGAGGAAGACGAGGAGAAATAATTAGTGTTGCAACAACAGGTACTGAGTTTCTATAGAAATTGGATATAATTAATGCACTGATAGAAACACATTTTTATAAAAAGCATGCCCTTGAGTTTTTCATGTATAAATAATAGTCATTTTTGAGGCCCTTATTCAATGTTTGCTTTGAAATCAAGGTGAAATCTCATCATTTTGATTGCCCGATATTTTCTATTTATTTTCAGCAACAAAGATAGACTGAAATTCCATGGGATGTTCAACTCGACCAATGTGACCGATCATGTATATGAAGAAGCATTTGCTCATGCACAAGAGCTTAATATGACCAATGAATGGGGCTTGAAAGAATGCAGTCTTCAGGGAGAATTGGATCAGGTATAATTAAACGAGGTGATAGAAATGTATCAAATGGTTCTAGAGCCAGCATTGTTTCATTCATGGGTGGATTTCTTGAAAAAAATTTCATTATACTTAAATATGAGTAATCTGTGAATACACTACATCAGTTTGTAAGTGGTGATATCAGTGGCTGATTACCTCAGTGGAAGAGATTTAATGGGCATTTTGTACTATATCATATCAGGGATTCATTGGTGAGGTTTATTTTATGCAGTGTATTTTCAAAGTTCCCAGGTTTTTTTTTGGTGTGAAAAGGTGTTTATTTTTTTTCAAAATTTTGAACCTGTGATTGACTTCTTGTATAGTAGTCTATCATATAGCTAAATCTCACATTTCTGCTTTAACCCTTAATTAGGTACATCTAAAAATTTCACATACCTAATTAGGTTGGTGGCATTCCAAATAATCTACTAGTAGTTGGAGAACCACTTTTTAGTGGTTTAATGTAACACATAAAATGAAATCAAGGTAAGCTAAAGATAGCCATGATTTTAACTTAATTTTTACATCTAACAGCGTAACATACTCCTAATATTTTTGAGCTGTATATTTTTGTTGGGATTTTATAATCAGTCATTTACACCAAAGATCGGGGAAAAGTGATGGAATGAGATGAAAAGTATTAATTAAGTGGTGACAAACTAAAAATTTTCCCTTGAGTATCAGAGTTGGAAAGTTAAGGTCCTCTTACTATTTCCAAAGAAGATATTAGGATCAATTTCTTCTAAGAGCAGCATATCAGATGTGGTGTTTATCAATTTTGTGGCTGAGATTAGAATACTTTAGGAGTTATTTAGTGAAAAATCATGATGTACCGCTCACATGGTAATTGCTATGATGAATGAATTTACTTCTGTGATGGAAAAAGTGAAACATTCCACAATAACTTCAGCATCTATTGTAGGGCAATCACACAGAGGTACTATTTGCATTAATGACTTGTGTATACATTTTTCAAAATAAAACTTTGTGACTTTGCCCAAATATGAGTTTATATATGTAGTGAATGTTTATTCTTCTACATTTTCAACTTGAAACAAGAGAATTCCCAATGAGTTTGTTTTTTTTGTATTTTATAAACAATAAAAATTATATAAAATATTTAATAGATAGTTAAAAATAAATATTTTTTATTGTTATACTCGGGGATTATTTTCTGGGAACATGATGGAATTGGCACCTTTTTTAGTTGACATAAATGGCCAAAACTTGTATGAATCAATCATAAGCTCATTAGAGGTGTTTAATTAACTAGCTGTCCAATTTAATGTGGGAATTATATCCTATTTATCTTCAGTCAGTAGTTAATTTGACGATCCTGGTGCTGTGTTCGTATGCATTTTGATATATATTGTTGGCAGTAGAAAAAATACCATTTCATATCTAAAATTAGGCGTGAGAGGGATTTTCCCAAAATTAATATCATTTTCACCCCAGAAAGATCTGTGCCTAAAAGAGCAATGCTTACAGGCATGTAATTTCTACTCACAACTGCGTTCCGTCATCTTTTTTTCCAGAAAAAATTTCCTGGTTATAATTGTAGTCTGTGTATCTTAAAAGAGATTGAGCACATTCACATATAATGAATGAAGTTACCTATTGACGACATTCATCATAGCTGAGGCTATGCCATGGATGAATAAAGAAAATAAATATTTGAGAATTTCTTAAGCATTTTGCACCCAACTATATGCAAATGACTAAATTTATCCATTTCATAAATTGATTATCCAGTGGTTGATGAAATTCTCCTCAGTGTTAAAATTAATTATGCTTGACCTATTGGATTTTGAAGGTACATGTGTGATTAATGACAAAATAATCAAGGGACATGCCCATTTTAGGGATGTTCAATCTCAGGTTTCTGTGTTGAATAGTTGAGACCAGCAGCCTTTTGGGTTGCATCCCTGTGCGTTGTTCCACCAGCTCTCCTCCTGGTGTCCAAACTGTTGTGGAAAAACAACGCGCATGGATGCAACCCAAAAAAAATGCTGCTCTCAACTATTTATGGCAATTTAAGATACATATTTTAATCAGATAGTCTTAATCTGAAGTTCTGATTGTTAATTAATATTTCATATTTATTGTTGCATAATTTCAGAACCTGTCACTTTATTTTCCATGGCATGATCAAACTAATGCCAACGGTGAATTTTATGTGGAAGAAAATCATTTCCTGATTATGTACTTATTTTTTTCTCTTGCCTTATTCAGGCTGCAGAAGGGACTGGATTGGCTTTTATAGTGTTTACTCAAGCTATTGTCGAATTGCCGGGAGCACCATTTTGGGCGGTCATCTTCTTTCTTATGCTGCTAGCTCTTGGTCTTGGGTCCCAAATTGGAATATTGGAAGGAATGCTGTGTACAATTTTTGAACTAGAAATCTTCAGGAAGATTAGGAAAGAATTCCTTACAGGTTTGTGAATCTCATATCCAGAAACTATCTTTTAGCTAAGTATGAGTGTTAGATCATATTTTTTAACTTTAAAAATTATTCGTATATTCAAGAGCATTATTGTGAACAGTGTGTTTTCTCTTTGGAATTGGTTCATTTTACAACTCCTGCCACATCAGATTACATAGTTATTATTACTTTGTTTTTGCAAAATATGTACAGTGTAACCGGCCTTCAATGGAATCTATTGGAGCCATGATTTTTTTCTGGTTAAGACAGTTTTCTGCTTAAGTCAGGGTCAGCCATTTATGAAATTGAATTGGTAGTCCTTTATGATAAGTTCTAAAAGATGCAGTGGTTATGGTATGTTTGGCTTATGTTTCACATTCTGAATGTATATGGACCCGAATACAGGTAGGTACCTGGCGAGAGACTTTAGATGGACTTTATTCTATATATTGTAGAATATATTATTCTATATATTCTATAGATGTGTAGAAGTTAGAAAGAATGAAAATTCAATATCATATATTGCATCTGAAAAATATTTATTTTAAATGATTAGCATGAAAAAAGTTTCATAAAATTTGTACCTATTTAATAATTTTAGTTTGCTTTTCCCTCCTTTCGAGTACACATTATATTGTTCTCTATGGCCCCATATAATATGTTAAATGATATAACATTACCTCAATGCAGACTGGAATCTGCCAAATTGTTTATATTGATTAGCATTGTCCAGTATGATTTATTGCTGGCAGCCACCTTTCAATGCTAAGTTCGATTGCTCAATTGCTTCGTAGACTGGCATATTACCACATTTAAACCATTTATCTGCTTCACTGATAGCTGTCTCCATTCAAAGCACTTAATTAATTGTGGTCTATTCTTCAGTGTCAATATATTGCATGGCATTGTGGCTTGTATTCACTTAACAGACAATAAGAGGAGAGATGCCAAGACCTCACCTGTAGAGCCGCTGAATGCTTGCTTGCCCAGTGGAAAATTTAATTATTGTTTCCTTCTGTTTGTGGAGTAATCCTGAATGAATGTCTAAAAGTAATGAATAGTTGCAGGATACCTGCTGGCAACTTAGTCGAGTTTTTTATTAAGGGTTGTTCAGAAGGAGTGGGGAAATGAAAAAGATGTTTGAGTTTTACGAGATAGAGATGAAATGTCTGCATGGAATTTTATTTTGGGATTCCGCTTAACCAAGGTTGTGAGGGAATTGATTCTGTTTCCACGTTAAGCAGTTTCCATATAACATGAGGTAATAATGTTTTGAGATCCTATATCGCACGCCAGTACCAAACATTTTTCCGGAAAAACCAGGATTCCGTTTAGCTCAGGTTCTGTTTAGGACAGCTTTCACTTTATAAATAGCATCTAAACGTAAGTGGTGAGGGCCTTATTTTCAAATTCCTTCCACTTAGTTATAAAGTTTAAAACACTTTAAATCCAATGAATAATTCATGTTAATTCTAGTCACTCAGTACAAATAATTTTGGTGGCTAATTGTGGTGGAAATTTCATAAAAATCAGTTTTTTTTTCTTTATTAGCTTCGTCTTTTCATATCATATTTTTCATTTTGTTCCTTTAGGTGCAGTTTGTATAATTTGCTTCTTTGTGGGTCTTATATTCACCACTGGTGCTGGTGAATACTGGTTGAAGTTATTTGATTCCTTTGCTGGCACAATTGGGCTCGTGTTTGTTGCCTTATTGGAGATGATTGCTGTAATTTACATCTATGGGCATGAAAAGTAAGTGTTAATAGATACGCTGGGATTGACTAATGTGAAATATTTCATCATAATAAATTATGCTGCTACTCATAGCAAAGTATATTTAGTCATGGCAAAGTGAATAGTGGTCAATGCTCACAGTTGACGGCAGCACAATTCTGGATCTATCAGAAAGTTAATCTTTTGCTGTAATTGAAAATTGAAACATTTAAGGAGTTCCTGACTTTGCCTCAATCTATGAATACTTGAGTGAGATTATAAGTCAAATAGCTTTGAACAATAGCACTCAACTTAATAAATACATTTATTTCATTGAGTGTAGAGTCAAAACTTGGGTTAAAAACAATTTTGAAGCTATTAATTAATGTTTATCAGTAATTTTATCAAGTTTATCAAAAATGTTTAATTAAAACTATATGTAATTGTGATATCTACCCTACAAACCAGAAAAAGATTTAATCTAGATTAAATACAGATTTCTATATGCATTGTATCTTTATAAAATCTAAATAATAGGGTAGAAACAGTAGGATAGTGCATGAAGTCACTGATTATTATAGAGTTTAACCTTTATTTAAAAAAAGGTACTTGTAGTTTCCTCTCCTTAACTGTGATTTTCCTTTAACCCTTTCACTGCGAGTGAAGATAATGTCTCGTCATGAGAGGAAATTGCTAGTATGTGTATGACGAGTATGTCTCATCTTGATTTTCCTTTGGGTTTTTGTCTTCTCTGCTTATTTCATTCTAACTCTAGCATGGTTGGAAATGCAGAGGAGGACAAAACACTTGTATTTTATTCACTAGATGGAGTTATGGTCACTTCAAATTTTTATTTTTATAAATTGCATTCAAATGTCAGGAGTGAAAATTTTTACTAAAAAGCACCCATGAACCGGTCTCACGTACAGCATTAAAATACCATCGCAGTGAAAGGGATTAACATTATGTACTTAGGTATGAATTTGCATGATATTTTGTTTTGTCAACATCCATCAAGGGTGGTACAAGCTCTGTGTGTAAAACATTCAAATACTGACTGAGGGCCCTCAGGTCATGATCCTGGTGAAATCTGATAGTAACACTCCCTGCTAAATCCTAACTGTATGCTCTGTAGTTGAGAGCTTCCTTGTAAACTATAGGAGGTACAGGGGAAGGATTGGCCTTCCTACCCTGATATGTGAATTGCACATGCCATTGAACATTGTAAACTCAGCCCTTACCCATGGTGATTTGGTCAATAAGAAATTAAAATGTCATTATTAATTAATGACTTTTCCATAATATCTACTTACCTCTTGCTCTAATAGTAAATCCCTTTAGCATCATAAACTTCACATCAAACTTTCTATCAGTCGTTTCTTTGATTATCTCATATTCATGAGACAGTCTTTTATCTATCCCTTAATATTTAAATTTTTAAAAGAAACTCTTGTGTTCTTATTTCTTAACCGTTTCGCTCTCACAGATTAAATGATTTTAGCTCCCAGAAATCTTGCGGCTGAATTTTGAAAATATTAACTAAGTGTTTGTTTAAATAAATTCTTGCAAGCCTAGCATTTGATCTAGAAGTTTGAAATTTTGAACATATATTTTTAAAATATTTCAGCGTGATTTAAATTTTTTTGCAATGAGTTAATTTAATATTTATTCGTTTTAAATATAATAATGTTTAAAGAAAAACTATTTTGTTTATGATCCTATTTATTGACTCCCTGAGCATTTTAACGAAAACGTAGTACACACATACATAAGTGGATATGTCAGCACCTTGAGTGTGTAAGAGTTAAAATTAGTTTGTCATTTGGAGTTACCTATAAAGGTCTGATGTAGATTGAATTTATTCCCATGTGTCTCATCATAAATATGAGAACACTATATTTATGTATAAGATTTTGATGCATTGAATTTTTCTTATCATAAATTATTTCCACCATTACAGATTTACCCAAGACATATTTGACATGACAGGTGTTCGACCAGGTTGGTATTGGCAAATAACGTGGAGGTTTCTTGGACCAGTTATTATGACAACCATATTGGTATCGTCAATAGTGTTCCGGATCATAAATAAGCCAAAATACCATGCTTGGGATGCCACAAAGGTAAATTATATTTAATATTTTCATTCATTTTCCATTTCCAAAGGTGATTTATGGCTATTACATTTTACCTTACTCAATATAATTTTAAATACCATGCAATTCTTTTTATCATTGACGTGATTGTGCAAGACTATTTTGATTCATTTTGACTGAATGGGATGGTATTATTCATGGCAGATCTTCACATTCATTTCCCTGATCACCTTCATCTTTTTTCATGTTTATCAGATAAACATAAAATGTCTTCCGCGTAGTGTTACCAGTATAAAACATTGTTGAGTAAACTATTGTCAGAACTAAATAGTTTTCTCTCCCAACTATCCATAAAGATATCGGAAAGGAGGGGTGTCATCATGTCTACATTCGGTCTATTCTTGTCTACAGCAAACGTCAATGAGTGAATTTATCTGTAGACGTTAAATAGACCAAATTTAGATGTCTACAATTTTTAGTGTGCTCTCAGGGTACACTGCTCTCTGCCTATAGTAAACACTGTTTTTGTTGTTGCTCTTTTGTTTTCATAACTACTATAATCCCTGAGAGCACAATATATATACACTGGTATATAATGAATGTAGGTCAGATGTAGACATTAAAATAGGGTTTACATTAGGTATACTGCAAACTTTATGTTCTCAGGGATGGTAAAATGATTAGGAAATTAATGTGAACTGGAAAAGGTCAAGGGTGTATTCAGCTTTATAACTACTACTGTAATGCATCATCAGTAGGGACACCGAAAAATGGTAAATAAAAATCATCTAAAGCGGTGTTTAAAAATGACAAATATGGTAAATAAAATCGTTTTAAAAAGGTGAAAGCTGTGTTTAATGTTGGGAAAAAGGAGTCTTAAAGGAAGGTTTTTTTTTTAAATATTATTAATAAAGACTTCTTACCAATGTGAACAAACTGTTAATAGTACATACATTTGAGATGCAATACAGAAGTTACGGCTACCCTACGCAACATAAAAAACACAGTCGGCAAAATTAAGTTAAAAGCAAATTAATGAGATAATGGTAATAACAATAACAGAGTGGAGTAGTGGACTGCAGGTAATGAAGTTCGATTCTTACGCTGTTTAAAATTTTTCTTTCAACCATTGAACAAAAAACTTTATCATCCTTCATTTCCAACCTTTGTGTGTGGATACTGACTTTTTTGTACTTCTATCGCTTCAACTAGATTTACAAATGCATCACTCAAAAATACACTGTAAAGTTAAAGTAATGATTCCACGATATAATTCTGTGATATCAATTTTTTCCAATCATTTCCTTTTGCCAAAGTTAATTATTTTTTTTACTTATAATTTGGCATGAAATTTCTGATAATCTACTTTTTTTAACTGCCTACTAGCATTACCCTAGGAATACAGCACGGCTGTATTCTTAGGTAGTGTTAAGGATCGAACTCGTGACTGGCAGTACACTAGCCCTCATTTTTAATAACTACGCTCTCATAGGTTCACGGGAATATGGCGAATGTAGGCCACCCGCATGACATTCGGCTTAATTTTTTTCTCGCACATCTGGGCCTATGGAGAAAAAGGTCAAGACGAGTACTTTTTATTTTGTTTTCCTCGTTTGTGGCACGGAAAAAATCTTCTCATTTCGTGACCCGAGTTACTTAACCTCTCCTTGTTGGTATCTACCATACGTACATTCCATTCACGGGGCGCATCGATCACGAGGCCGCGAGATGTTAAAATCTCCGATCCGGATCTGAATTTTTACTGTCCCTGGATATGATTTCAGTAGCGAATGAAATGAAAGACCTGTGGATCTTTGGATCCGACCCGACCATCATTAATTTATGAGTGGTACATTTGTAAATCTAATTTAAACAACAAAGTATAATAAAGTGAGTATTCAGGTGTAATGGTTTGAAATTGAATATGATAACATTTTCGATGCAGTGACTGAAAGAAAAAATTAAACCGATTGGGATCGAACTTCGCACAGTACACTAGCTCTCGTTGTACGCCTGATCCGGGCGAATGTAGGCTACCCGCATGCCATCCTACGGTTTTTTTTTCTCCCGCGACACCGGGGTAATGGGGGAAAAAAGTCATATTTCTTTATTTTGCTTCTAGTTGCACGGGAACGTTTTCATCTAATTACGTGACCTTAGTTACACATCCTCTTCTTGTTAATATCTACCGCACGTACATTCCATTCACGGGGCACTTCGATCGCTAAGCCGCGAAAATTTAAAATTTACGATCCGGATCCAAATTTACTCCGTGTCTTTGGATCCGAATCCGGAACCGAGAAAAATGAAAGATCCGATCCGGCCATCATTAAAGAAAATATTTCATGCTACAAAAATTCGGCATTTGCAAAATATCTCAAATTTCATTAACAAAATCGCGTTTCAAAGAAGACACGGTTAATTTCGTGATTAAACCCTAAAATCGCTTATTTCGTGAATCCTGTCGCAAAAAACGTTTCGCGAAAATGTCATGTCCCTAATCATCAGTAATCCAACTTTCTGTATTTCAGGGTGAAACTGTGGAGAAGCCTTATCCAGATTGGGTTTTAATCGTTGCTATACTCATGATTGTAGCTGGAATTCTTCCTATTCTTCTGGTGTTTATCCTGCGAAGGTTCCAGTGGCTTAAATTGGATACTAGCATACATCAGGGTGCTATTCGCAGGATAGACACAACTGCATCAACCAAAGAAATGATGGGTGATGTGGATGTAAGTACCTAACACTACAAATACTCATAGATTACTGAAGTTTTGGTCAATTGGCATAAAATAGGCCAGTTCCTTTATTTATCTGTGTTTCTGTATATGATAAGTAAGCACAAATTATTTATTGTAGATTGTTGAAAGTATATTTCTCCCAACTTAAATATTTATTCTCAGTTTCTTACAGATAGACTATATCATTCTTGTTAACTGGAAAAGTTTAACTATCCATTGATATTTATTGAATTTAGAGTAATCAGAATAGTGTTATGAAGGTATTTACAATGAAAAGTATGCCATTAGATCTCAGTCTCAAAAATGAAAATCATATACGTATTTATGTCTACTAAATGGCGAGAACATGTGAAACTCAGTTATTTGGTGTCCAATTGTCAAAGGTCGTCACATTATGGTGAAGATATTAGTAAATATGATATTAATGTATTTCAGATTCATACATTAATCCTGGAAGAAATGTCACATAATTGGGTGTAACCTTAAATTCACATTAATAGCATCTCTTAAAATTAACCCTCTTAGTGCTAACCTTCTTCCTGGGGTACCAGTGAGAAATGCGGAGGGTAATTTAATAAAATGTAGCACCTTATGAAAAAAAGCATTAAGAAGCTATTGTTATATATATTAAAATGCTGTTTTTTTACATTACTTAAGTTGTAACTAATAATGGCACAATTTTTTACATTGACTGAAAAATAAATTATATTATTTGCGTGTCATAAAGTTAAACAATATATTGATATTGAGCTGATATATCGGCCCACCACACTTTTCACCCGAGATGCAAAAGCCGATACATCAGCCCGCCACACTAAGAGGGTTAAAAGGATAATGTAGAAAGTGTAAGATGCTGATCTTTGCCATCAATTCTCGATCTATCAAAAATTGGAATTAGACATTAGATACATGCATTAATAACTCTCAACTAGCCATGAGGAAATATTTCATGAATGGAAAATATATTTGGGTTGTGAATTTGTCATATTTTCACATGGATAACATACACCTTATGTATGCACGTACTTTATAGCTGTCATGAAAATTTTAGATACTGTGTATTAATGCTCGTGAGAAGTAAAAGTTGTAAAAGTGAAAGATTACAATATATGTGGTATTTCACTATAGAACAAACAGAGGCTCCATACACTGGTGATTAAAGTAGTAGATATATCATCCATGAAGGATTATAGTTATTAAATGCTACAAGACACCTGCTTATTTCATTAGGTGAATAACATTCAGTTTACCTTAATGGAATAGGCAGAGCTCAACAATGACAAGCTAAACCACAAGACTTTGCGTGTTTCCATAGTGAAATCTTTACAACCATTAAATAGTCTGGAAAATATTGCACCTTCACAAGAGCAAGATCATAGTTTATTAATAAATAAAACACCACCAAAGTACATTGCACCACATACAAATCAGGAAGCTGATTAATGTGTAAAAACTCCTTCTTTGGAGTGATTGGAGTTACCCACTTATTAGTGTTCCTTGACGTGGTTCCCTGAAATCAGCAGGAAAGAATCACTAAAGGGGGTGTGTAAGTAGTCGGTGGTTTTCACTGATGAGAAATCAACTTTTCTGCAAACAACCACAGATAGAGTGAACCTTATTGTGTGCATGAATGGGTGCCTGTTTGTGTGAATCTTTCTTAGGCGGTCAAATTTCCCTACCCTTCCACACTTGGTGTGTCAAACATTATGGCCATTGGAGTTTTTCTTTTCATTAAGTACATTTAAGGCTGCAGAGCTCCACCTTTTCATTGAAAATGACAATGTTTTAATGTGTCATGTAAATGACAACGTTTTTAGTGACTGAAAATGCAGTAATATACCTGATATGATATAGAATGTTCTTGATTCATTTTATGCTAATTCAGATGGTGATTTTTCTAGTTTTGAATGACTGGATTGTAATTTGCATACAAAATGAAAAGTACCACATATTTAGGTGACTTTAGGTTATTCATTTCGTTTTTCATTGCTAAACATGCAATTTTTTTCCATAGAGTGTACTTTTTTGCACAGAAATGTGTGTGTTTTCTGTAAGAAATATGGTTCTTGTTTGCAGGAAATGAAATTGTTGCATTTATATAATTTCATGGCAAAAATCATTTGAATAGATATTCACCAAAATATTGGACTTCCTACCATCATTTACTTACTAAGAATGTTTGGTCTTTGGATAATGATTTAAATTTGACTCAGAAGAAGTTATAGTCCTTAATTTCATCATAAGTTTTATACCCTTAGATAGTTCCAGTTCTAATGCCCCGCTTGTTTTTACACTTGTATCAGGGAATCAGTCACCAAACAGTACATTTGCCATTAAATAATACCCTGCTAATATCTTCTTACCCTTTGTCTTCCTTTGCTTTGTCTAAAATATTTTTTATTTTCCCCTTTTTTCCTAGTATTTTCCTTTCAAGAGTCCCTTGCCTCTCACTATTCCTCCATTCACTTTTTTCCTCATTCAGATTTCATATCTCCTGGGGTAAACCTGCGGTCAAATGTCTTCTCTTTAAAAGTGCGGATTTTGCGAATTCCATGTACTTACATTACCTTTTTTGTTGGACCTATGATACTAAGCCCAGAGTCATCTACATGCTTACGATTCCTCTACCTGCTCTAGCTTTTGTCCTCTGCCATCATTGTTTACCCTAAAATATCTGATTTTCAAGTATTGATCTATAATGCTATTAGCTCAGGTTAATTTTTATTTATGTTAGGTACTCCTTGCAGTGATCCTGTAATATGTTCAAAAATGGCAAATACCATCTTGAATGTTAGTAAACAGATTCTAGACTATCAGAAAATCAAATATGATTAAACAAGCTTCCCCCTGCTGTTAGTCCTGCTACCAACTCCCCATGCCCGTCTTAACAATTCTTCCACAATGAGTGATAACCCTTGCAGGAAAGGGCAAAGCTGCCTTTGTCTTCATCAACCAATGTTTTTCTAATTCTGTTTTATCTCCCTGAAATTCTTTATTATTCTTTTAATGAGTTCAAAGTGGTTAAAATAATTAGGCCAAAATTAATCAGTAAAGGTTGCCTTTACTGATCTATTTTGACTAATTAGCACATCAAAATAGCCTCTGTGTGGGATCATTATTTATAAATTAAGGCTGTATTTCTAATTTTAGCAATGTTTTAAAAAATATTTCATATTACTCATTTTCATGTTCATGTAACTTCTTGGGGAGAAATCTCATAATCAACTTCAATGTGTACCTACAGCAAATATAATTTAATTGAAAAACATTTTATGAAGCTCAGTTTGTGAATTATGAGCCAATATCTAGCGTCAGGGATAGGACCTCTTGCACTCTAATTGAGCATAGTTGGAAACACCACTTTGCTAAGTACTTAAGTTCCCTTGAGTGACCCATATGCCATTGTGAGGGATTGGATATTGATTTGTGATTCATTTTCCATACTTATTGTGATTGCTACTCAGGTTGTAGATATTTTCAGGCGTAAAGTTAACTTAAGGGAGTGAATTTGGGGGGACAACATAGAAATAGTCCTGATTTTTCTGAACTTTGGAAAAATGTAGAGCACAGAATCAATTTTGCTGAATTTAACAAGTCACTGAAAACAATGCAAGACCATAATGATGTAGCCTTAATATAATAATGACTGTAAGATTAAAGTATTTTTTTCCAAAACTTCACTTTCACTCCACAATTATTGAATATGTTTACCCTCAGTAGTACTTTTCACCTCCTATGAACTAGATGTTTCAAATAATTGTATATACCTACATAAAAAGAAAACTTAGAGGAACATAATGCTGAGTAGTGTCAGATATGGCAATGATAGCCAGCAGTATAAAATAAACATCGTATAAATCCTCCATTCTCATCTGTCTTGTAATGCTTCTAAATACGTTTTGAGCATTGATTTGATGATGTCTGTATGTATATAGTAAATATCTTACAGATAATGGTAACAAAAATGGATTCAGTAATTTTTAAAATTGATGGTTAATTGAACTTATAGGGAGCACTTGCCAGGTTATTAATTTGGGCATGTGCAAAACCATCTAGGGGCTACGTGAGGAATTTTAGGAGATATAAGTTCTGAATTCGTATTTTATTGAAGAATATGCCGCACTTGTCTTTTTGTGAGAAATTATTGATATTCTCCTAATTTTTTAATAGCCCTCCATGTTCTTCTGAAACCAGTGTATGCATCGCTGTGTTTTTTTTCTTAACCTTAATTCAAAAATGGGATCAAATATTTAAAAACATTCGAATTACATGAAGTGTTCAATTTTTTATCTTCATAGTATTTTACAGTGTCTTTTACTCTTTTAGAATCATTTCACATTCTTGAATTTCTGGTGTTAATTTCATATGGACTTCAAATTGATTCACTATATGCATTTTATTAAGTGCTTTAAACCGTTTTGAAAAAGACCAGGCTAATTTTATTTCTGTCCATCATAAAATTGTTTTAACATCATGCATTAGTGTGCTGGGGGTAGCTCTCATGTTATATGTTTTTAATCATTGGGAAGGAATTGGAGGTGTGACACAGATGATAAACAGGGAGAGTGGAGTGGAAAGTGAGAGAGCACTGGTGGGTTGTTGGTATGTGAGGGAGACAAGGTGGGTTGTTGAGTGTGTGTTATGCAGTTTGGAAGACGAAAAACAGGAAGCAATCACTGAAATTTGATGGAAATGTGAGTGCAGACTAAAGGCTTTTTCAATTTTGCTGAAGGGGCCTCTTAGTTGTCTCATCTGCATCAGTGCACGTTCTCTTTATTTTCAGCATTAATCGAGTGGCCATTCATCCTAATTTTGCTTCATTAGGTTGGTACATATGGAGCATGATCTTCATTGTATGGCATTTGCCAATTTTTGGCTTGAGTAGATTGTGGAATTTTTTTTGAAGATTGCTAATGGCAGTAGATTTCATAAATGTGTTGTTTGTTTCTCAAGCTGTGCTCTTTTTAGTCAGTATATGCATAATTAGTTCATAGGGTGTGTCATGAACATCAGGCAATTTGTATGTTAAAGAAACTTTTCTACCCCGAGTGGGATAGTTTTTGGAATTGATATGAACTTGATAGATGTTTTTGTGGAGATTATCATACAGATTAATGTCTGAAGATTTTGTAAATCTCATCATTGCTTGAACATGACACTTACACTCATACCGACAGTCAGAATGGCATAGTTACCACTAACGTCCCAGCCGGCACAAGGGCTATACTATCTAATATAAGGTGGCTCCAAAGTGGGTATAGAATATCTTCCATACTCCATATACCCAACTTATCTCAACTTGAGCGATGTAAGAATACAAAACAACGCCTTTTAGGTGAAAACGTAATGCTCCAAAAGAATTATTAGCACGTATTTCCTATCTAAACCTATATTATATAATATTTGCAGGGTTAATTGAAGGTGGACGTGACAAATAACGACCAAAGACAACCATTATTAACTTAACCAAATTATGCATAACGTAGTTAAAGGATGAGCGACGTATATCAGCTGAATAGCCTAGCTTTTCTGTGAGGGACGAAACAACACAAAATCCGTAAAATGAATAATACTCATCAAGAAGTTAGATACAAGTAATTTTGCATAGAAAAAATATTAATAAAAATATAAAGGGTTTCAAGGATGTACGAGGAGATATGAGTTAAATTAAGTAGATGGACACACTGAACTGAACTGCCTCGTCGTGAACGCCATCTTTGTATTGTAAGCACATGTGCAGAACGCGTCGGAAAGGAGACTGGAAAGGAAGGAGCATTTAGTACCATGGGAAGGAGTACGCTAATCTTTGGAGTACGCTTACTGGTGACCTAACTGGTTCGGTATATCTGCTGTTCTGTGAACGTGCCGTGAATAAAACTTCATTTGATATGGAAATGTTTTAGATGTAATTGTTTCTGCCTTTTCCTTTACCTATTGTTAATTTTATTTGTGAAATGGTGAATTATTTTGCATAAATTGCAGCATCTGCTGACTTATATCTGAAAATGGTTGCGAAAACCACTCGGTAAGATCGGTTTTCTTCGCACTGCATTTGTAACTGGTTATATTATCAGTTACTTATTTATAAAGTGCAAGTGGACCCGAAATCCGCCTTATATTAGTTAGTTGAATTGCCGTTAGGTGGCGGTATTTAGTTTAAAATGTGCTCGTTAGATGACGCCACATGACTGACATAGTTCCCCACACGCGCGCGTATGGAGAGAAAAAATGGCGCTGCAGTACATGAGAAGCTGGGCTCCATCCATAATAGCGGAAATCTATCTAGATGATCCATGGATACTCCATACCGGGCATCTGTGTTGCGTACTTTTGCCGTGAGATAACCTATACTTAACAGAGATTCTGTATCCTTCTATTCCATGGATGCTATCTGTTTATTTAGGGATATGCCCAGTCTTGTGCCGGCTGGGGTGTTATCAAGGATCTCCATCTTACTGCTCCATCAACTAGTTGATTCCATTTCAGTGTCCTATTATGAACTAGTTGTTACAAATATTAGGTGGACTTTATCTTTTAAACTGTCATTGGAAAGGACATAACCTCAAATTACCTAAACAACCATGAGGGTTAGTGATCTTCATAACTGTGCTGGGTTCATTTTAAGCTTTCTCTTTTTTTAAATGTGAGTAGAATAGATAAAATTAAATGTGTTCTTTAATGCATTGTGGCTAGTAAGATTACTGAATTTCTAAAGTTGTCAGGTGTTTATGACATATCCTACATACATATTCTTAACACAGCGAAACTTTGACTTTAAATTTTCATATGATCTAATTTGAAAAAAAATGGATAATCATAACTATCTCTTTCCTTTTGAAATGAATAGGTTCATTAATGATGTATGACACAAGCAGAGAAGTGCATATAGATGTGCCCTCATGGGCACAATTTTCTTCTTTGTGGGTCATTAAAAATCATTTTTCCTCAGAATCAATTGGGTATCCAATCCATTCATCATTCCTTGTATTAGAATCTAGTATGTTTACATTTTTTTTGTACTTCACATAAAATATAGAAGGCATTTTGTTTTTATAAAATGTGAATGAAAAAATCTGCACCTAATTAAACTGAATAGTAATTTTGGAATAGAAAAGTTCAGTAACAATATGCATACTAACATTTACCATATTTTATGTCACAAGTATGAAGTTCTACTGAACTGGAGGTTTAAGCATGGATCTATATTTCGACTCACATTACACATATAATTGATTGGGAATTAAATGCTAATGGCATTTTAGATATGATCTACCTCTTTCTGAAACTGAATAAATGAGAATATTTAAGTAGAGAGTTTTACAAAATTTACTGTTTATTAGCAATAAAATATATATTTTCACATAAGTAGTATCATGTTCATGAATTTGCAAACACATTACCCACACTTGAACATTTCTCTTCTGAGAGTTCTGAGAGTTTATTACTGTTTGTCATTTTATGCATTCTAGTTTTATATGTTAATGGATTTTCTCTTGTCTTTGAGTTAAATTAAGTATTTGCACATAGATCTCAATAGGTTAAGCATAAAAATATTTCATGGAAGTGAAAATTGCCTTATGCGTTTTTTAGGTTACTATTAGATGTTGTCTGATTCTCTTTGCATCTGAATCAGTTTATTAGAGTAACTAGTGCTAACTTTATGTTTATTATTTTTTGGCACTTTAAAATATGCATGCATGTAAAATTAATCTTTGACTATGGTTAGTAATTATGTCTGGAGACCGTAAACTGTTCTCATTTGAATTTTTGATTGCCCTTTCCTATAATAATAATGGTGCTTTTATTTTCAATCAGCAAATATAATTGCATAGATTCTCCATTAAATAATACATCTGTTGTACACAGGACTTTGGTACGGAAAATAGAAGCAGGAAAAAAATAAGCATTTATAGAGTAGTACCTATACATTTATTTATTGTGCAGCGAATACACAAGGAAAATAAAAATCATAAAAGAAAAATTTCACTTTGGATGCTAAGGACAAAGAATTCTTCAATGGAGTAAATAGATGTATGCAGAAAAAATAGTTTTTGCTCACTTTTAAAGATTTTACAATTTTCTACATTTTTTAATGCAGAAGGAAGAGCATTATGCACTTAGTCCACAAAGCATCTTTTTTATTTATTTCCAGTCTTCATGGAAGATATTGATTTTACTTTAATTCTGGTGTTCTATTTGAGGATATCACCATTTAGGGTTAAGTTAATTAGGTGCCAATTTATCATTAGTGTAATTAGTAAAGATTGGTAAAGCAAACCTGGCAGAGTCAAAATTTCAAGTCTCAGAAAATGGCATCTACATGATTTGGTGGGTCAAAGGTTCAACATAGCTCTGATAGTCTGTATAAACAATGTTCACAGGTGTGTAACATATGCATAGAGAACACGGAAAATAAGCACTCACATGTATTATATTAGATATTTCGGTGGTCACAGCCACCTTTCTCAACGAGAAGAGGAATACTGGTGAAGAGGTAGACGATTGGAAGGGGGGGGAAGAGGAATGTAGCGGGGGAGAGGGTAGAGGCAGGACTAGTGCATCATATTGAGGCCTGGAAATTTAAAAGCTTCTAAAATCCAAGTACAACTCAATTCAATCGTATGCAGTTTAATGGGTGGATCTGTGGGCGGGAGAGAGGGAAGAGTTGAAACCTTGAAGCAAGAGTTGAAAGAAGAATCATGTTCAGAAACATATTTAGGGACAGGGAGAGAGGATTGTGGAGAAGAAGGGTTGCAGGACACATGGTGATTGTTCAAATGAATATCGAGGGGTGTGGTGCACTGGCCAATATAAAAATATAAAAGTAATCTCTGCCCCACTTTTTATATTGGGTGTCATTTAAATATCTCAGTTGCTTCACAGATTAGTCTTGGGAAATATACTATTTACTTTGACAGATGTTTAGTATCATTCAACCTTATTGTTTGTGTTTCCTCTATACATATGTGTTCCAAAATGGCATTGTGGTACTACCAATCTCTCTTCTTTATCACCATTTTATGCTTCCTGATATGTTCATTCTGTGAGTGTCCAGATTCTTCTACCACAATCAATTTTACCTGACGAAACCAAAAGATGGGTCAGTAAAAGCACATGCTTTATCAAAAATAATAAATCAGAGTTACCGAAAGCAATTCAAGAATTTAAAATTCAACAAAACAGTAACAAGGTTAAGTGAAACAAAAATATGTACATATTTCAGGTTTAAAAGGCAATATTATGATGGCATTCATGGCCAGGTTCCTTGGCATTCCCTTAGTTATATATGCAGTGAAAATACTTATCACATAATAAGAACTTTGTAAACTTCAGAAATTTAAAGAATTATGATGCCTTTTTATGCATTAATTCAACAAGTGATTGCTATAGGCCATGTGTCATAAAATTTGTCAAATTAGTTCTTCATTGTCAGAGTAGAAATATTTACATGCTGGTCTAATATATACTTAGGTAAAACTGGTGAATTAATTTCCAAATAAATGCTAGACCATAAATTACTTTTGTGATAGCTTTGGAATATACATTAGTCCTAAAATATTGTATATCATGTATGCAGTGAAGGATTATATTCCACTCACAGAGTTCATTTTATCTGCAAGGTAACAGGTGGTGTTGTCTGTGGGTGAAAGTAAAGTAGAAATCTAGCTGTAAATCATTAGTGTGTAAAAATTGATCAGAATAGGATAATCACCATGTAAAGAAAATAAGATGTTTTCCAGCAAATATTCCAAATGGGTCATTTGAAAAAAGAGCAAGGGAATAACTCATTGTAATGTCACTTGTGTGATAAATTTTTAATATATTTAAAGATGTTTACGGTCATCTTACCAAGTCTTGCACTTTACAAAGACGTTTTGTTATGAAAAGAATACAGCGCATGTTTTATTGTTTTATCTGTACATGCATGTGAATGTAAACTTGGTAAACTAGTAGAGGGCAAGATAAAAAGTGTTGGTGATCGATAACTCTGCCAGTGGCTGCTTATTAATTTCCTTAATGAAATTTGATACTTAATTATTTTTATCCCCTGGGATGTCTCCATAAATAAAAAACTCATTCTGGAATTTAAATATTTCAGTAAGTCATAATTAGTATCCAATAAGATATTTATTTATTTATCTAAAGGCTTTAATATAATATTATTAATCAAACCTTCTATGGCATACATGATGCCTAAAGTGGCATTTTAAGTTGTGAGTGTGATCTGCTTCATTGTCATTTGTTTCAAAACTGTAACAAATCCAAGTACATATTACACGCTCTAATTACATCACTCCTTTTAGGATTGAACTGGTGATATGTAGTCCCACGCAGCACGGGATATAATCAGGAATATTCTATTTTCATCCCCAATATTCCTATTTGATCCCAGGGACATTGCAAACCATAATATAATATTCCAGGAATATTCTAAAATGGTTCTTATGGGGATATCCAAATGAGAATATTCTTAAAAGGTTCTCATGAGAATATTCTAGGAGTATTCTAAAAATGTTCGCATGAGAATATCCCCGATGCAAGTGTTTGCGAATATTCTATGAAAATTCTAAAAAGGTTCTCATGAGAATATTACCGTTGCAAATATTTGAGAATATTCTGAAAAGGTTCTCATGAGAATAACCCCGGGATGCGAATATTTGAGAATATTCTAGTGGGGTATGAGTGTTCTGAACCTTGGGGTGGGGCAGAAGGAGAGACGCTTGGAGAGAAGTGATGATTCAGAGGGGGTGAGTGAGTGGGAGGATAAATTAACTACGGGCTCCTTAGAGCACTGGTCGCAAGGGTTTTGCGTCTGGTCACCAGATGGAAAGGAGGTCCTGGGCTTTTTGGGTGTTTTATGGTGCTTGAGCTGTCGCGGAGCAGGGGTGGGCAGACCCAATAGGTCAGCCAAGCAAGGCCTTTCGGCGAAGAGGGGTGCACTTGTGGAAAGGGGTTGTCCGAGAGAAAAGGGGAGGTGGAGACCTAGCCTCAAGTGCTGGAGACAAAGGTTTGGGAGTTTTTTTGTGAGGGCAAGTCGGTGCTTGCATTTTTGGAATGACACATGATGCACGAGAGAATATTTTCTTTGTGTCTATTCAGTACATGCGGGTCACCTGCTTTAGTTGATTAACGTTTTCCGAGTGAAACTTGGCCATCGTGCGGTACTGAGAGAGCACAGCACGTGTCACAGACATTGAAAAGCTGTTTTGGAGGATAGCAAGCGATTGACAACATTCAGAGTTCAGGTCAGATAGAGGGAGACGAATGGTGAGACCATTAGGGGAGATGCCAAGTTGTAGGTAGGAGGTAAGGAATTCAATATGACAAGAGAGATATGAAACTTTATCGAGATGGTATCTCAATTGTTGTATAGACTCCATTGTGACTAGAAAATATGGATAATGAAAGGCAAAGGAAGAGAAATTCTAAGAAATAAAAGAGGAGAGTGAGTAGTGATAAATGAGAAAAGAGAATAAATAATATAAAATATGTAGAAGAGAGAGAAAATATGTCCTAATAAATGCTAGCGACAAGGTGTTGAGGATGGGGGTGAATGAAAGGATAATCAGTGGACACTTACCAGTAGATGACCCATGGAGAGCCTGGTGTCTGTGCTTTGGAGCTTTCGGGTCACGAACCCTTCTTCAGCTGGAGGAGAACACTACTGGGGTATCACACTGGAGTCCAGGGTTTTGGTTGGCGTGTGAAAAGGGGATTGGCTAGGGAAAAAAGGAGAGAGGGGGAAGAGGCTGGACTGGGAAGGGGAAAGGGAAATTGGAGGGGTGGAGGAAGCTAGTGAATGTTAATGCCGGGTGAAGTGGTTGATTTTAATATTGAAAACATACATACATACATATATTATTACTAACAAAATCTGTTTTTTAATAAAAAAAAGGATTTTGTGGCCAGAATTATTTTATGTAGTCTTTTTATGTCCACACCATTAGGAATTAATTTTCCTTCTGAAATACTTTGAACAGCATTCATCATTTCCTCAAAATCTGATTTTTTTATTTTGTTGATTCCAAAATTAATGTTTTGCTGGCTTCAAGAATTTGAGAAATTTCCTACCTTTTACTTGGTATATTTGATATTTTGAGTATATTGATGCAGTCATATATTGGAGGCAACGTAGTCACTTCGATCTTCAGTATTATGACTCATCCATTTTTCCTATTTAAGAATTCATCTATATCATGAAACAGAGGGGAAACCAAGAAACTTTGTTCTTAAAGTGAATGCTGATATTGTGCTTGTACTGTTCTTATATAGGCAAGGATGTAGTACATACATGCATGAAATTTCATCATATTCAGTGTCTTATATGTTGAAGAACTACTCTACATTTATATAATAATGGACAGTGAATGTTAATAGTTTTAATATAAAAAATTCCTTTCATTTTCTGACAATAATTGGGAAATATAATAATCAGTATTACGAGAGAGTGGTCTAAATGCATAAATCTGTTAGTAAGTCTTATATAATTATGACAAGTAATCAATTTTCAAATTTTCGCCATTTTAGGGCAAACAAACTAATATGCTCAATAAATGTATTCATGCTATGGGGATTAGATCAGATATGCTTTCCTTACATCTGATTGTTTGGATGTCTTTATGAACACAATGAGACCAACACTTTTCATTCACTTAAATTTGCATTCTATAATAGTATAGTGTTATTAGCTACCTACAATGGAATATATATGTATAGAAGGTTCAAAGTAGGGTAGAATTGATAACTGAATGGCTTTTAGCTCATTACTGCCCTTAAAGCTTTCTTGCATGATTGACTCATAATCTTTCTGAAATTATTGTTGTTATTTCTTTAATGGCTGATGTGTAAATCTGTACTGTTTTACAGCTTGACGAATACCATGATCTCCCAACTGATGACTATCAAGATGATGGGCCTGATACATCCCACCGGATTGGAAAGACATTTAAGATGGAAGTTTTAGACTGCTGATTAAATATTATTCAACTGTAATGATAATTTTTCTTTTTATACAAAGTATTTTTAATAGGACAGATCTTAATAAGCTTGAAACAGCTGATAAAAATGTTGATGCTGATCCAAAATTTGAAAGTGGCTAGTCACAACAATGGTGAAATAACTCAAGATTTATGTGAGTAATATTTATATAAATAGCTGTAAGAGAACCAAGAGAAAATGCTCATGAATTATTAAAATTTGTTATGCATATTTTTTTTAGTTGTTACTGTTGCAATTTGGTTGAAAAGGTGTTTCTTTATTCAAAGCTGACAGCGCAGAAAATCCATCATATAGACCATTTGCCAGATACTTTTATACGAAAGTTTTTAAAAGTAACTAGCTGCAATTTTTCTTTCAATTTCGTAGAAATTTGATGAAGACCATAAAATTTTTCCAAATAAGAGTAAAATTTTATGAGTTCTGTGGAACAAAGTGGTCGGTAATCAAGTGATTCATGATTCACTCACTTCTACAGCCAATCAGTCTACTCCATTCAGTTTTTGTTGGGGTATTTGCTCACATCATTACTGAGTGTTCAGTGAGACTGAATGTTCTAATTTTGTACAACTGCTTCATCTTGCGAGAATCCACATAGGTGTGTGGCTGCAGGGTTAAGACAAATCTTAATTATGTAATAGTACTAGAGATTAAGAAGTTTTTTTTTATGCGGAGTGTATAAGGTCTTTCCATCATAATTTTTTAACATGTTTAAATTGTCTGATTGCTTATTTTAATTTGATGGTGGCCACAAATTCATTTTTTTAGCATTAATATGTATGGGGAAGTTAAGTAACAAATACGTTCAATCAGTATTGTGATTTCTCACATGTAGATTACTGAAAAGCATTTAAATAAGTTAATTACTATGTAGCATAATTATGTGTTTTACCCATTTTTATATGTAACCTTGATTTTAAGCTCAGTTGCATTTTGTAACCTTGTTTTTAAAGTCACTTGGATTTTGTTGGATTTGGTACACACTTATTAATGGGCAAATAGTCTGAATCAGTGCTTCAAGATCCAAAAGGCTGTGATTTATTTAATTTATCAGTTTTACTCTACTTAGTTATAGAATCTTTTTTACTCCAATTTACGTGTATTAGCGACATTATTTGATATTCATTGTGTAATTGAGAGCCTCATTTCAACCCGTTGAAGTAAAAACCAATCTACTTACTTTAGGTAACATTACATACTATGAATTCACTGTGATAATACACAGCAATGTATCTTTTAAATTGCTCTGGGTAAATCAAGGTTTAGGCCAATACATTTTAATGTAATTTTAAAAAAATATCAAATTTAAATGATGCTATTAGAAGAATTGCAATATGAGCGAAAAGGAAAAATGAGTATAGAATTCAAAAGCTACCAAAAGTGTGTATAAATATGCAATTCTTATATTTTTCAGTTGTAGAAAAAATTTTATTTTTAGTGGAAGTGTATTCTTATTGTAAATAGTTTTATAAAACAGTTTTTGCAATCATTTGTAAATACACCTGGGCAAATTTTAGGTAGTGTGATAATATTCACTTACTTGCTTATGAACCTGTGAAAGTCATTCCTTTTACCTATATTTGGAGGTATCTTTTCTCTATCCTTTTGCTAATTGTGCCTGATGATCAATGTGAGTTTTATTGTAAATTACTTGTCAAACATATAAAACTGTCAATAATGAATAATGTCCATCTAATATGTATGAATGGACATCTACTTAATGGTTTCTTAAAAGTAACATGCAATGTTAAGAATATGACAAACATGCTATGATCTGAGTGTACGTGTATTAGTTAATGCACGAAGAATATCACTGATACCATAATTGGTATCTTGGCTCAAAGTATCATAATTTGCTCACAATATGAGGTTTTTTTTCCTTTAGTCCATTGTTCACTTACAATTGAATACTGGCAATTGGCAGCAAGATTATAAATGACTGGCATTTTATGTACATTTTGTTGGACTAACAGGAGTACAATAAAGCAAGGAAGTGATAAGCATCTTTCTGAGCTATATTTTCCTCACAAAATTTATGAGATAAGTGGCAAATGGCAACAAATTGTGAATTGTAAATAAATGTTAAATTGAAAATAAAATTTATTTGTTGATAAATATTTTTGTTTTGTCCTTAATTTAAACCCTATTCTACTAGTACATCATAATATGTGATTCATTTATGAAAAGACAAATACCATGTCTATGTAGAACTGTCCTCCATCAACAGTTACATTATGATTGATAGAATGAAGATTTCCACAGTGATGGTTTGATCTCTGCATTTTTTTCCCCTCGGGTTTCCTCTCCGTCAGTTGGCTTGTGGACAACAGTATGCTGGCCCTCCTGCCAGCATCTTCAGGTCCAAGGTGTCTGCATATGGTTTCTGCCTTGCTTATATAACCTAGGCTGGCTGGGTTCTGCTCTCTGATTGGCAGTCTCTTGGATGAGTCTTTTCCAGGTGCTGTGAAGCAGATATCAGTCCTTTCTGTTGAAATTCAACGGTTTTTTTTTAAATTTCTTTGGCTTCCCTGATTTGCCGAGGGAAGGGATTTGTATCCTTTGTTAAAAGTTTCGTCTCATCAAATTTAATGTCGTGGCCGGGTTCTGACTACGAGTGTTGGGCGATGGCAGAAAGTCGAAATTGCTTATTTTTCATCGCCCTCTTGTGCTCTTTTATCCGTACATTCATCGAGCGGCAGGTTTCTCCAATGTACGATTTTCCGCAGGAGCAAGGCACCTCGTATACTCCCTTGTATAGCTCTTGCAGAATGGTGTCTTTGGGCCCGGGTAAACAGTTCCTTATCTTGCAAGATGGTCACACACCATGGTCACACAATTGTATCTAGTGACCACGTCATGTTTTTTGAATATTCTGGAGATCTTTTCTGATGTTCCAGCAATGAAAGGGATAGTGACATACAATTTGCGTGATGATTCTGCCTCTCCGTCATCATCTCTATGGTTTTCGGTGGGGGTTTGGCATCGCTTTTCCTCTTCCCTCGCGGTCCATTTTAGGACCAATTCTCCCCGGTAGCCATTTCTCTGCAATGCCACCGTGAGATGCTTTACCTCCGTCGAGAAGGATTCTTCATCGAAGATATTGTAGGCTCTATTGATTAGTGTAGCCACTAATGGAGCTTTCTGACTGGGATTGTGGGAAGATGCTGCGTCGAGGTAGCGGTCGGTGTGTGTCCGCTTTCTGTAGACAGCGTGGCCAAGTCTCCCATTGTCTTTCTTAGACACCAAGATGTCCAGAAACTGTAAGGATTGCTCCTTCACCATTTCCATAGTGAATTGGATGCTTTGATGCTGCTCGTTCAGGTGTCGAAGGAACTCCTGTAATTCTTGTGCACCATGGGGCCAGATGATGAAGGTGTCGTCCACATACCTTAGAGCTTCGGCTTATTCTTGTACGATTCGAGTGCCTCTTTATCGAATTTCTCCATGTAGAGATTCGCCACCTTTGATGATAGTGGCGAACCCATCGCCGCACCCTCCATCTGTTCTTAATGGCACACGTTCCATAGAAAAAACAAATTCCTTAGGATTATATTGAGATTTGTAAACTGTTGTCTGCAGGCCAACTGACGCGGAGGAAAACCCGAGGAAAAAAAATGCAGAGATCATTATGGTTGAAATAAATGATTTCTAGAAAAGGCTGTCATCCTAACAAAATGTATTTTGTAATCATCCAGCTATAATTTTCATCATATGATATATTTCCGATTTTACTTGAAACAAGATTTCCTTAAAATTATGATTTGCACCAACAAATAGATATAGAAATATGTAATTCATTTACTAAAATAATTTTTTCCATTGTTATTGTCAATTTGATTAATGATCATTTTTTTATTTATTTCACATAATAATGGTTAAACTGCTATTTTTTTCATTTCAAAGTGAGTTATTTAATTCTGTAAAATGTAGCTAAAGAATTTTACTTGAACTCTGCAAAGCATCAAGGCAAAGGGAAAAAAGAGGGAAATGAAGTCCAGACCTCACATTATAGGATTTCCTACAACTTATATCATTCTATGAGAAAAAATCAGATTCATTCATTAATGGACCCTTGTAAAATCCATCCATCTTTTGTTAAGAGTAGGCTAATGGCAATGACCAATTTCTCTCTACCATTCCTCCTTCCCATTCCATTCAAGGAAAAAAAGGGCCATGAAGTGCAGACATCACATTCTAGGAATTCCTAAAACTTATATCATTCTGTGAGAAAAAAATCAGATTCATTCATTAATGGACCCTTGTAAAACGTTTAAGCACATTACATTACTGACGATTTGCAGGTATTTTTGCTTGAGAATTTATGCAGTTCACACGATGGGATAATAACTGAGACATCAGCTTATCTATAGAGACTTTTCCTTTGTCCAGGAATGAGTAGATTGAGCTAAAGTTAATTTAGATAGTTAAACATTATTTCCTATGAACTAATATATGAGGTTCATAGTCCTCCATCAATTTCTGCATGGTTAAGACGGAGCTTAGTGAAGTTATATGCCTTTAATAATAATTTAATGACATTTGTTCATTCCAATGATTGCTCTCCATTCCCAATAATGTTCTGGAAGCACTTAATATTAGATGAAAATAACATTCTTCTGGAGAAATCAAATAAAAATGTAATACAAACTCTAATGTATATTTTTAAATCAGGAATATTACAGATGAAGACATTAAACTACAGATAATGCCGAGTAATCTGGGAAATGAACCAGAAAAGATACATTTTCGGCGAAAGTCTCGTGTCTCTACGTTCGATCAATGCACAAATAATCGTGGAAACAAATTCGCTCCAATTCAAATTGGCGGTAGTCTCCAGGAAGAAGGGGTTGATGGGAGGTTTTTCGGCGACCAGAGTCGTATTTTGAGAAATGGAAAAATGGCGATTTGCGGCCAAAGGAGGCGTCGGAGGGAGAAACGGACGAAATTTTTGGGGGAATCCAAAAGGGGGGACCTCGAAAAATAGTCCCCACAGTATGGCGTGCATTGTTACTCCACTCAACTGGTACGGGGTTCGAAACCCGAATATGTACTGTGTGATGCATGCATCGAAGGATACGTTGGTTATCTTAACAAACGTCTACATAAATTACGGTACGCACAAGAACTAATTAAGTAGCAGAATTCATTCATTGCAGTCTCATTGTGATTGCTAATAATATCTATTTAACGACACCTACCTAGGTATAACATTAAAAATTCAAATCGTAAGTCACATTTACGATTCAATATTTACATTTTATCCTCTGCACATTATATTCATTCGCATACTTTCCCTTCTGCTTTTCTCTATTTCGCAATTTTTCTCAGTAACTGAGCCTATTACAACATTTGTGAATGGAAAACCACTACACATATTATCATCTCCGTAACATCCACAGGAACTATCTATCATGTCTGGTAATGGAAAGGCAGATTAAATAAATCAGCTCCCGCCTATTAATACTCAGTAATACCATTTAAACTAGAACGTGTCATAGAGGAGAGACGCATTTACGGCGAAATATGCGCGACTCTAAGTCCGATAATGCATAAGTAATCGTGGAAGAAAATCGCTCCAATTCAAATTGGCGGTAGTCTCCAGGAAGAAGGGGTTGATGGGAGGTTTTTCGGCAACCAGAGTCGTATTTTGATAAATGGAAAAATGGCGATTTGCGGCCAAAGGAGGCGTCGGAGGGAGAAACGGACGAAATTTTTGGGGGAATCCAAGAGGGGGGACCTCGAAATACGGTCCCCCACAGTATGGTGTGCATTGTTACTCCACCTAACAGGTACGGGGTTCGAAACCCGAATATGTACTGTGTGATGCATGCATCGTAGGATACGTTGGTTATCTTAACAAACGTCTACATAAATTACGTAACGCATAGGAACTAATTATGTAGTCTCCAGGAATCCTGGAGACTAATTCATTAGTCTCTAGGAAGAAGGGGTTGAATAGGAGGTTTTCTGGATACGTTGAATACCATAACAAGCGTCTCATAAATTACGTAACGCACCTATCTATCTATCGTATCTGTGTCATCTTGTTAAAAGACACTTTAAAACACCTACCTAAAGCTACCTATAGAATTCTTGAACAAAGACCCTAAAGATTGGAAGACAACAAATAGCTATCAAGCTGCTCGACGGCACATCAAACTGCTGAAAGTAATGATGTGCATTTATGACAGAATTCAACAGCATAATTACTAAAGATGAGGAACAAAAGCAGTATTTGTTGCAGGTTGTATCTCAGTTTCGGAAAATGGTAAGGGAGGGAACAAAGTAATTGATTGCCTAACTGAAAACTATCTTTGTTTGATCATTTTTTAATAAGGATTATAAAGTTAAAAATTACGGTAGTGTTGACATTATTAGGTCCAAAAGATTATTTCAAAAATCGAATTATGAGGAGAAGAAGGCACCACTGTGCCGTGGCAAGCAATCGTGGAGAAAGTAATCGGCGGCGACGCGCGGGTCGCGGAGCCTAAACGGGGCAATATACGCAAAAACCGGCAAAATTATTGCCCAAAACTTAGCGTCGTTCCCCCTTAATTGACAGTTTTGTGAATTTGTACGACAAATTAAGGGTGTTTGTATTTAGGCCCCTCGTTACCTTACTATTGAATATTTTAAAAAAATCTTTCTTTGTCTTTACTTGTACACCCGAGTGTCATCGGAATCCAACTGATGTTATTGTAATTTCAAAAAAATTGTTTTTTGAGACAGCCTAACCACAGGTACTATCATCCCTAAGTGTAGGCGAGGCAAAGGCAGATCAAATTAAATGATCTGCGGCCTATTTATAATCAGTTATACCATTTAAACTAAACATTTTTTATAGATGAGACATTTACGGCGAATCATGCACAATTTTAAGAGCGATAATGCATCCCAAGTAATCGTGGAAAAAATTCCCTCCAATTCAAATTTTCAAATTAATTTTTAATGCTATAGGTAGGTGTTGTTCATAATTTTTAGCAGTCTGCTATGAATGAATTCTGCTACTTAATTAGTTCTTGTACGTACCTTAATTTATGTACACGTTTGTTAAGATAACCAACGTCTACAACGTAATTTATGAGACTGTTGTTATGATATTCAACGTATCCAGAAAACCTCCCATTCAACCCCTCCTTCCTAGAGACTAATGAATTAGTCTCCAGGATTCCTGGAGACTTCATAATTAGTTCCTATACGTTACGTAATTTATGTAGACGTTTGTTAAGATAACCAACGTATCCTTCGATGCATGCATCACACAGTACATATTCGGGTTTCGAACCCCGTACCTGTTGGGTGAAGTAACAATGCACACCATACTGTGGGGGACCGTATTTCAAGGTCCCCCCTTCTGGATTCCCCCAAAAATTTCGTCCGTTTCTCCCTCCGACGCCTCCTTTGGCCGCAAATCGCCATTTTTCCATTTCTCAAAATACGACTCTGGTCGCCGAAAAACCTCCCATCAACCCCTTCTTCCTGGAGACTACCGCCAATTTGAATTGGAGCGATTTTGTTTCCACGATTACTTATGCATTATCGGACTTAGAGTCGCGCATATTTCGCCGTAAATGCGTCTCTCCTCTATGACACGTTCTAGTTTAAATGGTATTACTGAGTATTAATAGGCGGGAGCTGATTTATTTCATCTGCCTTTCCATTACCAGACATGATAGATAGTTCCTGTGGATGTTACGGAGATGATAGTATGTGTAGTGGTTTTCCATTCACAAATGTTGTAATAGGCCCAGTTACTGAGAAAAATTGCTAAATAGAGAAAAGCAGAAGGGAAAGTATGCGAATGAATATAATGTGCACGGGATAAAATGTAAATATTGAATCGTAAATGTGACTTACGATTTGAATTTTTAATGTTATACCTAGGTAGGTGTCGTTTAATAGATATTATTAGCAATCACAATGAGACTGCAATGAATGAATTCTGCTACTTAATTAGTTCTTGTGCGTACCGTAATTTATGTAGACGTTTGTTAAGATAACCAACGTATCCTTCGATGCATGCATCACACAGTACATATTCGGGTTTCGAACCCCGTACCAGTTGAGTGGAGTAACAATGCACGCCATACTGTGGGGACTATTTTTCGACGTCCCCCCTTTTGGATTCCCCCAAACATTTCGTCCATTTCTCTCTCCGACGCCTCCTTTGGCCGCAAATCGCCATTTTCCCATTTCTCAAAATACGACTCTGGTCGCCGAAAAACCTCCCATCAACCCCTTCTTCCTGGAGACTACCGCCAATTTGAATTGGAGCGAATTTGTTTCCACGATTATTTGTGCATTGATCGAACGTAGAGACACGAGACTTTCGCCGAAAATGCATCTTTTCTGGTTCATTTCCCAGATTACTCGGCATTATCTGTAGTTTAATGTCTTCATCTGTAATATTCCTGATTTAAAAATATACATTAGAGTTTGTATTACATTTTTATTAGATTTCTCCAGAAGAATGTTATTTTCATCTAATATTAAGTGCTTCCGGAACATTATTGGGAATGGAGAGCAACCATTGGAATGAACAAATGTCATTAAATTATTATTAAAGGCATATAACTTCACTAAGCTCCGTCTTAACCATGCAGAAATTGATGGAGGACTATGAACCTCATATATTAGTTCATAGGAAATAATGTTTAACTATCTAAATTAACTTTAGCTCAATCTACTCATTCCTGGACAAAGGAAAAGTCTCTATAGATAAGCTGATGTCTCAGTTATTATCCCATCGTGTGAACTGCATAAATTCTCAAGCAAAAATACCTGCAAATCGTCAGTAATGTAATGTGCTTAAACGTTTTACAAGGGTCCAATAATGAATGAATCTGATTTTTTCCCCACAGAATGATATAAGTTTTAGGAATTCCTAGAATGTGTTGTCTGCACTTCATGACCCTTTTTTTCCTTGAATGGAATGGGAAGGAGGAATGGTAGAGAGAAATTGGTCATCACCATTAGCCTACTCTTAACAAAAGATGGCAACGGGAGCACACTTTAACGACCCATTCGACGGACATAGTACTGAAACTGAAATTTTCTCCACTAGGTACTAAACTAGGGATCTATATGCCACTCAAATATCCACCATTGTCAGGGATTGAACCCTGGCCAGAGGGTGAAAGACCAGAACTGTAACCACTATCCAAATGTGGGTCCCTTTGCAGTAGGTCACTAGCTGTGAAAATTAGGTTTTGTTGAAAGAGGTCGAGGGAAAAACGAAAGAAAAAGGAGTCTTAATTTCTTTTTTGATAAGCATTATGCTTCTTTGAGTCGTGGACTGCACAGGGGAAAAATGAATCCTGAACCCTTTGATTCCACAGCTGCTTATCTCTCAATTAGTCTCATAATTTGAGTCATCCCCGAAGTCCAAAAATTTTGTTGACCCAAGTCTTCCTGGTGTAATGTAGAAATAGAATCACATCTGATATTTTTGCCCCGCGCTAATGCAATTTGTATAATATATATATATATATATATATTGTATAAATATATGGTAACTGAAGCCATATGAGGAACCTTCTAGTCTTAGAAGTTTTCCAGATGAGTCCTTCCAAGATATATACATTTATACTACAAGAAACTCACTTTCCCTTATAACCTGTGGTTCTCAAATCATAATGATAAAAGGCTCATCCAAAATAATGAATGTGAAAATGTTCTGAGACCTTGCCAGAGCGAATTACATCTTTGTCTCATTTTCTTGCTGGAATACCTACCCACAACTGTTTGGTGTGAATTCACCCCCTGCCAGGCACCTTTATGGTGGCTTGCAAGGTAATATGTGGGTGTAGATGAATTTGAGCGTTTAAGTAGTTTAACCTGGTCTCTTTAATGCAACGTTGGTGATATTTCATATGTAATTACCCTAGATGAATATGGTGCAAGTAGTTCTTCCTAGAGACTAATGAATTAGTCTCCAGGATTCCTGGAGACTACAAGTTCCTATGCGTTACGTAATTTATGTAGACGTTTGTTAAGATAACCAACGTATCCTTCGATGCATGCATCACACAGTACATATTCGGGTTTCGAACCCCGTACCTGTTGGGTGAAGTAACAATGCACACCATACTGTGGGGGACCGTATTTCAAGGTCCCCCCTTCTGGATTCCCCCAAAAATTTCGTCCGTTTCTCCCTCCGACGCCTCCTTTGGCCGCAAATCGCCATTTTTCCATTTCTCAAAATACGACTCTGGTCGCCGAAAAACCTCCCATCAACCCCTTCTTCCTGGAGACTACCGCCAATTTGAATTGGAGCGAATTTGTTTCCACGATTACTTATGCATTATCGGACTTAGAGTCGCGCATATTTCGCCGTAAATGCGTCTCTCCTCTTAGACACGTTCTAGTTTAAATGGTATTACTGAGTATTAATAGGCGGGAGCTGATTTATTTCATCTGCCTTTCCATTACCAGACATGATAGATAGTTCCTGTGGATGTTACGGAGATGATAGTATGTGTAGTGGTTTTCCATTCACAAATGTTGTAATAGGCCCAGTTACTGAGAAAAATTGCTAAATAGAGAAAAGCAGAAGGGAAAGTATGCGAATGAATATAATGTGCACGGGATAAAATGTAAATATTGAATCGTAAATGTGACTTACGATTTGAATTTTTAATGTTATACCTAGGTAGGTGTCGTTTAATAGATATTATTAGCAATCACAATGAGACTGCAATGAATGAATTCTGCTACTTAATTAGTTCTTGTGCGTACCGTAATTTATGTAGACGTTTGTTAAGATAACCAACGTATCCTTCGATGCATGCATCACACAGTACATATTCGGGTTTCGAACCCCGTACCAGTTGAGTGGAGTAACAATGCACGCCATACTGTGGGGACTAGTTTTCGAGGTCCCCCCTTTTGGATTCCCCCAAAAATTTCGTCCATTTCTCTCTCCGACGCCTCCTTTGGCCGCAAATCGCCATTTTCCCATTTCTCAAAATACGACTCTGGTCGCCGAAAAACTTCCCATCAACCCCTTCTTCCTGGAGACTACCGCCAATTTGAATTGGAGCGAATTTGTTTCCACGATTATTTGTGCATTGATCGAACGTAGAGACACGAGACTTTCGCCGAAAATGCATCTTTTCTGGTTCATTTCCCAGATTACTCGGCATTATCTGTAGTTTAATGTCTTCATCTGTAATATTCCTGATTTAAAAATATACATTAGAGTTTGTATTACATTTTTATTAGATTTCTCCAGAAGAATGTTATTTTCATCTAATATTAAGTGCTTCCGGAACATTATTGGGAATGGAGAGCAACCATTGGAATGAACAAATGTCATTAAATTATTATTAAAGGCATATAACTTCACTAAGCTCCGTCTTAACCATGCAGAAATTGATGGAGGACTATGAACCTCATATATTAGTTCATAGGAAATAATGTTTAACTATCTAAATTAACTTTAGCTCAATCTACTCATTCCTGGACAAAGGAAAAGTCTCTATAGATAAGCTGATGTCTCAGTTATTATCCCATCGTGTGAACTGCATAAATTCTCAAGCAAAAATACCTGCAAATCGTCAGTAATGTAATGTGCTTAAACGTTTTACAAGGGTCCATTAATGAATGAATCTGATTTTTTTCTCACAGAATGATATAAGTTTTAGGAATTCCTAGAATGTGATGTCTGCACTTCATGACCCTTTTTTTCCTTGAATGGAATGGGAAGGAGGAATGGTAGAGAGAAATTGGTCATCACCATTAGCCTACTCTTAACAAAAGATGGCAACGGGAGCACACTTTAACGACCCATTCGACGGACATAGTACTGAAACTGAAATTTTCTCCACTAGGTACTAAACTAGGGATCTATATGCCACTCAAATATCCACCATTGTCAGGGATTGAACCCTGGCCAGAGGGTGAAAGACCAGAACTGTAACCACTATCCAAATGTGGGTCCCTTTGCAGTAGGTCACTAGCTGTGAAAATTAGGTTTTGTTGAAAGAGGTCGAGGGAAAAACGAAAGAAAAAGGAGTCTTAATTTCTTTTTTGATAAGCATTATGCTTCTTTGAGTCGTGGACTGCACAGGGGAAAAATGAATCCTGAACCCTTTGATTCCACAGCTGCTTATCTCTCAATTAGTCTCATAATTTGAGTCATCCCCGAAGGCCAAAAATTTTGTTGACCCAAGTCTTCCTGGTGTAATGTAGAAATAGAATCACATCTGATATTTTTGCCCCGCGCTCATGCAATTTGTATAATATATATATATATATATATATTGTATAAATATATGGTAACTGAAGCCATATGAGGAACCTTCTAGTCTTAGAAGTTTTCCAGATGAGTCCTTCCAAGATATATACATTTATACTACAAGAAACTCACTTTTCCTTATAACCTGTGGTTCCAAAATCATAATGATAAAAGGCTCATCCAAAATAATGAATGTGAAAATGTTCTGAGACCTTGCCAGAGCGAATTACATCTTTGTCTCATTTTCTTGCTGGAATACCTACCCACAACTGTTTGGTGTGAATTCACCCCCTGCCAGGCACCTTTATGGTGACTTGCAAGGTAATATGTGGGTGTAGATGGATTTGAGCATTTAAGTAGTTTAACCTGGTCTCTTTAATGCAACGTTGGTGATATTTCATATGTAATTACCCTAGATGAATATGGTGTAAGAATGATGCCAGATTTATGGCTTCACTTCCTATGCTTATACCCTTTATTTCAACATAATTTCATGATCGACTTAAATTTTTTGCCACATTAAAAAAAAGTAATTCTATTCTCCATCCATGACAATCAAGGATAACTTATGTGAATTTATCATGATTTGAGATTATTGCTCCCTGAAAATTTCATTGCCTTTACGCAGCCTAAGTACACTAAATAAGGTGTATTTTTACCTGGCATATAGTTTATTTTTGTTTACAGGTGGTTAAAGTAGAAATGGGTCAAAATTATTTTAATGACCATTATTAATTTATGAGGTCAGATAATTCCTGGGATTTGAATCATTTGAAGCTACATACCCAGACCTTGGGATTGGTTCTCATATCAGGGCAAATAGTCGAAGGGCGATGTCTATGCCTTTCTCAACCCATATATTCCTTAGATTTAACTGCACTTGTTTTGCCACAACATGAATTGGAAATATTATTCTCATTAGAACGACTCTCATCTGGGCAGGTGGTACAAGTCCACATGGGATTACTGGCTCTGTAGTTCATCACCAGCAGTCCCTAACGATTTAAAATAAGTTGAAGTTTGTAAGTATTTTACTTTTGGTCAGCGGCGTCGGAAGTGGAAGGCATTTGGCTCCCCCCAGAATTTGCCCCGGGCCCTTGAGAAATGAGTCTTCATTTATAAAAATTAAATTTCACTTGTTTCCAGCTTGCCTTTTCCCTTCTGACGCATATTCTACCACCTTCTTACTCGCTTTTAGCGGAATTCTAGTCTCTACCCCCTCCTATCAGCAAAAAATGAGGGCCCTTTTCTTAAGAGCCCTTTTCAAGGTTGGCCCTCCCAGCGAAATTAGTTCCGACACAAAGTTAGTTTGGTAAACACAAGAGCAGATCTATTGGCCCATAGCAATTCTCCCCAGAGGAGTGAAAGCTATTATATCGGACCATGCCACTAAGAAGGTTAACCACTTATTCCAAAGTTAAAGTAAATTCTTTGTTCCAAAGTTGAAGTAAAAACAAGCCTCACTATTCTGTCGTGTACTAAAAATTAGCAAAATGCCATAATATTTAACCAAAAAAACCTTCCCATTGTCTTCACAAAAAAGATTGATTGTGACAGCATTAACATGTCAGTACCAGTTTTTGCAAAAACTAGGGATCCAAAATAAATCAAAGAAAAATAATAAAATCAACATACACATAAAAATGCAAGATGATTAATTTTAGTCTGCTTGCAACTTATTTTCAGGAAAGATACCTAGAGAAATGCAGTGAGCAAATTTTATCACTGCATTTCTCTAGGTATCTTTCGATTCTAACTGATTCAATTTGACGATTAATTGTCAGGGGGTGTGCATTTTCTCATACTAATTTATCACAAGGACTTGTACAAAATCTTTTAGAGTTATGATGGAAGAAGGAACTTATGGTTTCAATCTTGCAGCAATAAAGAAGTTTATCTATCCATTAATTAACTTTATGTGGACTCTTATCTCATATTGTTTTCAAATAATGCATATGATATGGATTGCTACTCTGGGACTCACACAACTCTCAAAACAAAGCAAACACTTCTCAAACAGTTCTTTACCAAACAAGAGACCAATATCTATGAACGCCTACTTACCTGTCATGTTTTTTGTTTAGTTTTCTCTGACATTGTTCCTTTGATCCATCTTCTTTATGTTGGTGTTTAAGTTTTTCTCTGTGACACAGTTTCAGATATTTTTAATGCATTATGCATTAATGCCATATCTTTTATGCTTGTCATTTTTTTAGATGATACAAAGTAAAAATGTAGTCAAATTATCCCCACGTAATTCCTAAAAATATTTTGGTATTTATTTATGAGCTTCAACATAATTATGGCTGTCTCACCTTGTCAATAGTTATATCTACAGATCTAAAGATATTAATCATTCGTTCATCATTTGCTCTAGACCAGGGGTCAGCATACTCTTTAGTGTTTTTTGTATCCCTACTCTATGCAATCGAACCATCCAGTGCAACTGAATAATCATCAAGTTATATTTAAATGTCTTAGATGGTTTCAGGAAGAAATTTTTGGTCTGTGAGAGAAAGCAAGAATATTCATGAGTAACTTTATTCTGGTATTGTAAAGGTTATTTGGTTGCATAAGCATCATTATCAGGTACTAAAATTTTCTTGGAGAAATATATAGCATGCATCAATCTGAGTAGGGCGAAGAAGAAGGTGATAGGGTTTTGGGGAGCAAGTAGGAGCTTATATTGGTAAATATTATGAAGAAGCTTTTATTAAAGTTCTTATGAAGTTAATAAATTAATAATGTTCAAGTAAAAAGGTTGGGATAGATTCTTGGATAGGAGGATGGTGGGGGAAAGGTTAGGAGGCTGCGATTGAGATGTATTTGGTGGAATCAGTGTTTAGAAAGAGAGGAGTAGGTAATATTTAAGGTCTAAAATGCAATCTATCCCAAATGGGATAGATTGTGGGCCAATGTGGTAGGCTACTTAGGTATGTAGAGGAAAGAGGAAGTACAGAAAGCCCAGTTTCATCCAAGTCAACATTTTAAATCACACTTCACCAAACACTAGTGAGAGGAGAAAAACTGAAGGGATATTTTACATGGCATAAAAAGGAAAGAAATGGAGAGGCTTGGAGTTAAGAATACAACTAAGGGATGGATAATTTTATATGTAAATTATATACTTTTTCAGTACACCATCTTACTCTTGGAAACTACCCATTCATTCATGGAAAAAGAGCAACCCTTAACATTACTATAATTATTTTTCCAAAATAACTCAATATCATGATGATTATACTCACTCATATATATGCGTGGGAGTTATGACCATACCCATACAATGATTGCAAACCCCCAAACAACTCCCTAATCTTTTCCCCACTCACCTATACTACGAAAACCTAACCCCATCCTTTTTGCTTGAACATTACAAAGTAATTTCCAAAGAGCTCCAATAAAATTGTTCTTTTTCCAGATAATATTTATTTCCAATAATAAACACAAAAAAGTACTTAACAGAAAAAGGAAATGGGAACATCCATTGCCTTCTTTATTAAGTGACTTACTAGGATTTTTTGGGCTTAAATAAATAAAAAATGTTAAGTCCACAAAAGAAGACTACCTATGTTAACTTACTTGACAGCAAGATGCATGATTAAATATGTAAATGATTATAAATAATACTTAGGTCACATAAAATGCGACACAGCATTACGAATTTAGCTAATGTACAAAAGTAGGAGATATGTATATGCTTCTCTGCTATCTTCTGCCACAAAATACCAAACACATCATATCATAATTTAAGAGACAATACTTGTGTAGTTTACAAACTTAGAAGCCTGAATGCAAAGATTTTTATTCTCACTCTCTCAGTGATTCAACCCGAAGGTTGGTTTTGATAGGTGAGAGTAGAGCTCACCCCGTACTAAATCAATGGAATGTGAATTCACACCTTCAGGGTAGGGGGGCCAGTTCCTTTCCCTGGGCCACCTGCGATTTCCTATGAAGTTCTGACACGCAGAAAATCGAATCGCGAGGATTTTAGATGGGGGTGTCCGGAAAGGCTATTGCCCTTTTTGGCTACTTTTATTCTGAGGAAGTAATTTTTACGCAAACTTTCTTTGTTTGTGCATGGGTAAATTCATTTCAATTTTCGCCCACCACAAATTCATCAAAACTATCATATTTCACTCTGTATACAACTACTTTATAAGATAATCACAAAAAAAGTATTAGAACACTATTATTTAGCCCTTATAGTTTCATTAGAAGTCACCTTAAATTTTTTATGATTCTGTGACAGTTGATACTTATTTATTCACGAAAGCCATTTTAAGAAAGGTTTCACAGTCAATAAATGATCATGTGACAAAGTGCATAATATTATCAAGCTGTTTATTGGTAAGAGCAAAAGATTTCCAGTTCATGACGATAAAATTAATTGTTTCCCACAAGAATTGTGGAACTCAGAATACCATAGAGTGACAACTAAAGAAAGAAAAATATTTATCTATGGATACTCTCACAAATAAATCATGAACCTACCATAAGAGCTTTACTAAAAATATATTCAACACAAAAAGGCAATGAATAGAGTGCTTCAAATCAACTCAATGTTACTTCAATGTTTAACACCCAGATTTACTGAAAGTTTAGTCAGGACAACCTTTTCCCCAAAACCATTAAAAATTCAAACCCAGGTGATTTGAATCAGTGTCTGCATTGATGAAATACATATGTACATGGGCAACTTAACTAATAGTAATGCCAGTTATACAAACAGTATATTAAATGTCTATTGATGTCTCATGCATCCTATAGTTCATTTTTATACATTTAAAAGTTTGGGAAACACCATAATACAGTAGAATTTTATCATCAATCCATCTTTCAAAGAACGAGACCAAAGTTCTATGAAGTATTTTAAGGTTTTAAGTGCTATTCATGCCAGGATCAAAAAATCTACGGCATGAATTCACCATAAACAATGTTGCCGAAGTTGAAAAACACATGAAACTGCAGGATGTAAGCATATATCTCACAGCACACACACTTTTGTATAAAAACCTGTGCTGAACGTAATTCTATCTTCTCAAAAATATTTTAATGGTCTCTTAAAAAAATCAGTAACTTACGGAAACTTTTAACTGAAACAGATATGTAGCGACAGTTTTTGATACATTCAATTTTTTCATGTAAGACCAACCAATTACTACATGCGCAGATTTATTTGGCATGCTTACATTGAATACAACTTGTATCATGATCACAAAAATTCATCCTAATCTAAACTTCAGGATTTAGTACTTTAATAAAAGAGTAAATTTTTACCCTGAAAGCTTGAAAATTACATAAATACAATTCTCTTTTATGTGGAAAGTGGAAAAAGTTGGGGAATCTGGCTGAGCAATTCACTTTTTTATTTTAGGTATAAAAGTGTCCAAACAACAGTATTCTTGCTTTCGATGCTTTCCTGGACTTCTATGAATATACCCGAGGTCACTATGTTACAATGGAAAACTTGGAACTTTAAAAAAATCTCCATCCTAGATGAGGAGACATATTGACATGTCACATTCTAATTGGTTAAAAAAAAGAAGAGGATTTCAGTCGCAAAACACATTTTATCTCCAAAGATAATTACTAAATACGGACCCCTTTGCTTAAAAAATCTACATGCTAATACTTAAAAAAAATAGGAATGCCAGAGTATAATACCCTCCATAAAAAAGTACCCTATTCATCATGGTTCACTTAGCAAATGAGAACAAAGCTTGTCTCATATTTTCCCCACAGAAAATAATTTAATAAATTAAAATATTCAGCCCACTACATCAGGAATCATAGTTACTTACATCATAAAAATCACACAGCCCCAGCAATTCTTCACTAACTCTCAATCTTATTGGAAAAATAGCAAACTCTTCTCATAATCAGTAAAAAACATTGCTAAATCATACGGACCTTTTATATAAAACTTAACTGACTTATTCCATCTATTACTTGAGTCAAAAGAAATAGTTTACAGGAGGAATGCCATTCCCTAATTTCTACGCAGAACATGTTAGCACTATTATCATGTTCCATCAATGGACAGGGGTTCTTTCACATTTTACAAAATACGATTTGTGAAAAATTGCAAGTTTGGCACAAAACAGATGAAAGAGAGAAGATAAAGTAAGAGATGTGAAAAGATCAAGATTCTGCACAACAAAAAGCACTCCATGAGATTGAAAAAACACATTTCCATCTCCATTAGACATTAAAATCCGAAAAGTCCACCCATTACACATAAAAATTGACTCCATTCTAGAAAAATTCTTTTATGCTGACGCCATAAATATGGCGATAACTACTCAAAACTGCTTGACTTGGAGAATTTTGGTTTTAAAAACATAAAGTAAACATCCAGCAACTGGGATTCAGCCATTTCTTTGAGAGATGGCTCTTTCAATTCATTCTTATGGCGTGAATACATTCAATAAAATCTAACTTCTTCAAAATGTGCGTTTTAAGGAGAGACTTTGGTGGAACCTGGAGCTTAAGGAAAAAAATTAAATTATAAACTTCCCAGAAATTCAAACATACACATTAATTATCACTTATATTTTTATATAGTTTTTCATATTAAATAAACATCAAATATTTCTATCACATTTGCACAGATGGCAATGAGTCTTTAATCTACTATACAATATAAAAAAGTACATTTTTATGAAGTTGAAATTGATTAAGAGTTTAATAAAATTGAATATAAGACATATATGTATCATATTAAATATTGACATATCGGTACTTAAGCAACATGAAATAAGAAAGAGCCCATAATCAAAACCATCTTTGCCACCCAAATGTAATCTGGGCACTTTTATCTACCATATTATGGATTGATTCATGATCAGATACAGCAATTGAAGATGCAGGGGATACAATAATCATCATGCAATATGGTAGATTTTTGTGATCAAAGATGGATGATCACATCATCTGGACATGGATTGATTTCTTTTCATGTAAACTGGACACCAAGACGAAAGGGTCCAGCAAAATCCCCTTTAATGAAGGGGACTGATCAATTCGCATCATTCACTTCATCACTCCAAACCAGTGCGAGATAGATAACCACAGCCTCTCCGACTTAACCAAACACTGCAAAAGGCAAAAGAAGCCATTGAAAAGTCAAGTCAATTAGTCATCGGGCTGAAAGGTAATGATGGAAAAACTGTTACATTTTTTAAGTTTAAGGCATTTAATTCCCTTAAATCAATCACAATAAGGCATAAGATAATTATTCAATGTTCATAATGACATTGTTTTAGGAAAATTATCCTCAAAGTCAATGTTTCTAAAATTTTGCACATGCACATTATAACAATTTTTCATTCCATGTCAACATCTATAGAAAAAATGTTAATGCAAACAGCTCATTCACATATAAATCTGAAAGTTATTTTCTAAAAGGTGGATAAACATTGAAGACAGATTTGGTGGTTATCAGTGCATATAATGAAAGAAAATATCTGTTCATATACATAAGAAGAGTAACAACATTATTGTAACCTAAGAGACCTCTTAAGTTACAAACCTCATTAACAGAAAACATTAAAAGATAAACTTTTATTTCATTCCACTTTCATAGTAACAACTGAGTATGATTAAACAACAATGGGGAATTTCATGAAATTTGTTATTCAGGTCTTAATGATGTACTTCACACTAAATTTTCTCACAAATTTAAATATATAAGACAAAATTTTCTACACTGACCACAAAGGAATGCTATTAAAATGTTTCAAAAATGGACAAAAGTCACGTGACATGAAACACCTTATGACGTCTCTGTATGGTATAGATTCCATATTGCTACTGAAACAGACGTTTATTTTAGAAGAAAATCTAAGAAAAAGAAAACAAAGCAAATTGAGGTTTTTAGTCGTTCCTTGATCGAAACAATGACTGAAAAGAGATTTAAAAAAGCACAATTTACAATATGTCTTTGGTTGACTCCCATACGGTGGTATCCTTCTTTAAAAAAAAGCGATTGATTTGTCGTAGCAGAGGTTCATGGAGTGAAAACAAACAGGGCACTATGAAGGTATTATATATTTTATGGATGATTTGCTTATTAAGATCCAAACTATTTGAATAAAAAATTGAAATACAATTGTTTATTGCATTCAACAAATGAGATAAATATATACGTTTTCACCAAGTATTCATTAAACAACTTACCTCCATGTACAACAGATAAACAACGCCCATAGTGATACTGTACTGTGATGTCATGCAATGACATTGTGTTTTTAAGTTGCCGAAAATGTACAATTTTTCAAGAGTAACATCTTTGTAACATAACTTAATTGTTCAGCAAAATTTTCACCAAGTATATTAGTTCTAATAAAATTCTCATCCAAAAAGTTATAAAAAATAATGCATATAATCCAGTTGTTCTTTTCGGTATCAATTGCATAGTTGGCAATCTCTTCCGAGCTTTCACCACTGTTGCAGGGTGCATCCTCAGGGAAATGATGTGAAATGGTCAGGGGAATGATCCATCATTTCCCTGAGGATGCGCCAGGCAATGGTCGTAAAAGATTGGAAGACAATCCCAACTATGCAGCTGATACCGAAAAGGACAACTGGATATGATCCACGATGTGAAAATATATGATCAGCCAATAATCATATTCCCCACTATTGACAAACATCATATTAAATTGAATTAACGTTTCCACTGATATTGGCAGTATCATATAAATTAGAATTATAAAGCTGTAATACGTAATAAGACAACATCAATGATAAAACAAGGTAAGAAAAATTCAGACTCACCCTACACCCGTGCCAAGTAAAATAGAAATCACATTGCTGATGAAAAGAGTGTAGAGAACCTCTTTGGAAAACAAACTTGTTTTGCCAAACTTGGCATGGCGAATGCTGTAGGTCCTCTTCCTAGGATGCTTAAATTTCCAGTCCCTGGAGAATATCAGAAAAAATATCCACAAATTAGAGACAACCAATTTCCAGCCTGAGCAGAGAAGCATGAAAGGACCACAACCAATCCCTTTAATAGATTTCACTTCCAGAGAAATATATATTCCCTTTTCAGTGAAATTTAAACAGTCAACCCGTGGAGAAGAAAATGGTCCAGACATGATAACACTACATGAGGAAACAATAGCTCCAAAAAGTATGAAAGAAATCTGACATGAGAAACTGGACCAGTAAGTGCATACCAAAAGTATTATCACTAGGTGAGCACACCTAGGGCCTAATCTGTCAAAAATAAAATCCTATTCACTCTTCCGTATCTTCCCTTGTTCAAAACCCACATTTATACACTAAATTCCATGTGGTGTAGTACACTGAAGGAGGGGGGAGATTAAAGGGACATAAAGTGCAGAGGACTCACACCATGAAAGCCATGTGGGTTAAATGAGTAAGTAAAAGTAGTAAGAGTTTCATGCAAGAGTAGTGGTAAGAGTTAATTAAGTATGTAAGTAAGTAAAGTAGTAATTGAAGTGGGAATCTAGTGTTTTCAAGGACAATAGTTATAACCAAGGACACAGTTTATGAGAAAACTAATGCAAAGTAGGAACTTACTTGTTCAATAGTAAATTTCTGTAGTATTTATTATACTGAGTTTTGACTGAGCATTGTGACTAGTTTTACCGCATTAGTTCTGATTTAGTACAACAGTTTTTCAACCTGAAGACACCAAAGGAAATTCCAGTGAAATTATCAAAACTAACACGGCAAATCCAGCCATACTGCAACATTTAGGATACTAACTTGTTAGTGGTTTAAAGAAAAAAAAAAACAAGACTAAATTGAGTTAGAGCCATTTCAGACACAAGTTGGAGGTGGATTCATGAGATTAAATTTTCAAATTACTTATTTAACTATTATGTGTGAAGCAAAATAGAGGATTAGCCAATTAGAAATTTTGCATAAGGATAAAACTACATACATTAGATACAAATGAGAGACGACAGATCATTTAGCTGAAAGATAAATCTACAAGCCTTCTCTTTGAGCAAAATGGGGCAAGAAACAAACACAAACCTTGGTGGAATCAATTCAGGCCGACTACTCCACTCCCAGATCCAGTCTGTACCAATAAATTCACTATCCTGCAACATGAGCAAAAGTTACAATGAATTTACTTAAAGAGGTCTTACAATTCCAACCACACGAAAAAACCTAATGAAAAAATGCTGAAAAAGACAACTCAAGTACTCAGAGAAAAAGGTATGATGATACATATTTTTTACAGCTCAAAAAAGTTTTTTTAAAGAAGTTTTGTAAGGAATTACAATTCACAAAATAATCACACTAACAAAATATGACCTGATATGAATAAGTATCTCATGCATTTTCCACTTATTCAATTTCTCTGAATTTATCAGAACACCGGAAAAAATACAAATTTAAAAGGTCAGACATTTGGCACATCTTATTTGCTGTCAAAATTTAAAGTATAATATTCAAATTTGCAATTTTATTTGCAGAAAAAACTAAAACGTAATCAACAAAAACTAATCATTGATTATTGTGCAGTATTTTTTTAAATTAGCTTCCTCCAGCAAATAATACCTTTAATACATTTTAATGAATCTTGGAAGTTTAAGGTAAATCATACAAGTGTGATGCATTATCCTGACTTAAGATGTGCAATGCACGTGCTCCACCTTTTAATGGTCCTTGAATTGTCCCATTCCATTTCATTTATGTCAAGGTGAGCACTCACAAGAGGCTGTCTTGTGATGTTTCTTATGGGGAAAGGGTAAAACATTAGAGGTGACTACTATTGGCAGTTCAGAAAAAGTAGGAGGCCATTTACCCCGATCGACTCAATGAATGGCTATGTGTATGACTCAATCTATGGCTGCTTATTTCACCTTCTTCCCTCTCTGTCCCAACTCTCCAGTTTGACTAGCTCTGCTGGCATTTCCCTTCCACCACTTTTGTCCTTTCTTTCCCTCCTCTATATAACTAAATAGATCTCATTCCTTTCAAATGAAATAATTCATAAATTGTTTTTTCCACAATCTTTCATTGGTGCACAACCTGGGCTTCAATGCACTGCAGTATCTTCAGGAGTTCATCATCCTGAAAATGTTGCCATGCAATGAAACCCCAGTAGAACACCAATAAAAAACCGTGGAGAAACCAACTTTAAATTTCATTAAGAAGCAATTTCACAAAGTTACTGCCAGTACACTAATTTTACTTGTTCCTTTCCCTCACAAGGGGGTTCAGCCATTGCATGGCTTGGATCAGAACTTAATGTAGTATCACTCATGAAAATATGGACAGAAGAATAAAAACATGCTGAAACATGAGTGAGAGCACATCTGAGACCTTATCAAGAAACATTTCATAGCATACCCACAGCCCATTTCAAGGGTGAGTAGCACAGGGTGAATCATCACTAGACATGCTCTTGGCACCACACCAAACTTGGTGGAGGAGGAGTTCTATCAAAGTGTTTTGTGTGGGAAAGGGGGGATTAAGGAAGCTCAGAAAATCAACAGAGCACTTCAGCTCAACAAATAGGGTTTGTAATGTGCTATCACTCATGTTTCTTCACTTCAGCTCAACAAACAAGGCAGTAATGTTAATTAGTTCTTCCTCACTCAGTCATGAAAAAGGGCCATCACCCCTGAACTCATAGGGAACACTGAAATGTTCCCAATCTAAATGTATGAAAATAAAATAATTTAAGGTCATATGGGGTGCCATAAAGGGGAAGGGTAGGAGTAAAAACGTTCATGTGTAATGCGAAATGGGGTGCTCAACCAGGAAGTCTTCTCACAAGCCTCTCCAAACCTTTGCAATTTTTCATCAGTAGGCAACAGCCAAAACCCACCACGAAATGAATTTTTTCATCAAATTTCTAAGTCTTTATTAGCTGCCTACCAGAGTGGACCACTGTACTTCTTCTTGGGCACTGGTTCCCAACTCTGTGGCCTGCGTGGCCATTGGTCAGGCACTCCCCGAGGAACTGCATTTCCCAAGCCACCCCAGAGCTACAACCTTGCACGGTCTAGCGATCCACACCAAAGGTCTCGGGTTTCCCAGGGTTGCTCGCGGATCCAGCCAGCGCCCCCTAGCCGTTCACCCCTCGCGCGGAGATCAAGTTATATCGTCCGCTCGGGAGGGGGGCAGAGGGGGTGAGGAGAGAGGCGCCCACACCATTACTCACCTTGGCTCCCACCACCCCCCTCTCGCCCAGCCGCTCCACCACTCCCCCGCAGTAGTTGACGTACACCCCGCCGAGGTCGTCCTCGGAGGCTGCCTCCGTGTCCGGGCTGTTGGGCGGCGACTTGGGGCTGCGGAAGGAAGAAGAACAAGAGTGAGAGGGGGGAGGGACTCCTCCTCGGACCACGCACGGACATCGTGCGACTGACTTTCTCAGGGCGGGATAAATCAAGTACTGAAAAGAAAGAGAGGAGAGAGAGCACACTCTCTCTCCTATCCGAGAGAGAGAAAAGAGAGATGAGGGGAGGTTCCCCTCGAGTCTGGCATCCCAAGGTCGCGGGAGAGCCAGCCACGCTGGTGCTCTGTGAGGAAGGAAGACGCCACCCCTCACGACTCCCCCCTTGCATAATAAGTCTAGGGAAAGGCGGTGCATGGCAGTAGCTGGAGACCGTCCTAAGATGAGGCAGGGGAAGCCGGAAATCCCGAGATAAGAAGAAGGATCTGGGTTCCCACAACATGAGCATCTCGCAGCGTGAGGAAATATTTCAACAAAGGGATGCACGGCAGAAGACACTTCGCAAGGGCGATGTTGACTGCATCGGATTTGTACTCCGGGCGCAAAAATATTATCATGAGTGTTTCGCGTGTTTCAACGATGCAGAATCACATCTGAAATGTTTTTCCGTTCGGATAGGGACCTGTAATGGTAATGCTGTTGTTACTGCCGTAGGCGACCTACAGCTAAGGCCACTGGTACCATTGAGGTTGCATGAATATTTGGGAAGAGGTTGGAACTGGACGAAGAAAACGGAAGAGAAAACCAGCGTCGGCATCATAGAAACAACGTGCTTGAAAAACTTTTCAAATACCTGATTTGACTAAGCCTCGGACAATGCAACACTAAAATCTGTTAGTTGTATTCAACATTGCAAGGATGATTAGTAAAAAATCCATACAACATATGTATCATAAATTTGAACGCAGAAACATTTTATGCAAAGAATGAAGTTGGGGGGAACGGGACAAGGACGGACGAGGAGAGGAGCTTACACGGCTTCGACTTGTACGTGATATTTACGTCGATGTTATGCAACAGCCAAGCCAATGAAAGCGATAGAATAAACACCAACGGTTTCATACCTCTTTGTTGTTCTAAAGAGACAATGAAACACAGTTAATTGGGGCTGGGAATGCAACATAAAAATACTGCTTTTCTATATCATCTCTAATACTGCTTTGCCAGCTGGGAAGGATCCGCGAGGCCATCTCGTGGCTACCAACCACAACTTTTGTGGGCAGCTTCTGCGTCCAAGAAAACAATTTCTGAAAGTGGTTAAACTCTGCACAAATGATTCCGACGTAGGAGCAGCCAATTTTAGAAGCCGTGAAACTGAAAGAATTCAGTTCTTTGTGGAGAAGATAGAACTTCGCACTGATAAAGACAGGGTTTATAAATTCTTCTGCGATTGTAATTTCCACTCTCTTTTGATCACGTTTACATAGGAGAGGAAATGTATTGAAATGCAGTTTCATGATCTTCATGGAAGGCCCCCAATAGGTCTCTGGACACATATTCCAATAAAGGCATTTTCGTAGAGTTTAAACAAAAAAATTACTTGCTGCGAAAGCAGTTTTGACAGAAAGTATTTTATTTTTAAAATATAAGCATTTGAATCGCCACGAGCTGGTCCCTCGCAAAAACGTAATTCGCATCGCTGCCATCTTGAATGACGTCAGGTCCTGCAACAGCGGTCGCGGTGCGTATATTTCTATGCGAAGTTTGAAACGTTTAGGAGATCACTATTGAAATGTCTTTCATGAACGCACTTTATTTTAATAAGCCAAAGCGTTGTTTTAAATGTTGTCTTGTGCCAAAATATAATGAAACCAACGGGAATGCCTCCCAATAAGTATTTTTTTTAATTACCCGAAACAGGATAATATGGGTGAAGAAAGAAGTGCAAGCGAAATGAAACTTTGTCTATGCGATCAAACGTGTGCATTTTTGAGCGTTCACTCTGTCTATATTCATTTTACCAATTCTGGAAACTAAATTAAACTTAATTGTATCTTAATTGTGCAGAAACTAGGTCAAAACAAAGCGCCGCCAGTAGTAGTATTGATGCGATTGACATATGGGCTCAATATTATTCGGTAAAGTTTTTTCATTGATTGAAAAACTGCTAGGAAATTTAATACATGCACAAATCAGTAATCAGAGTACGAGGGAAATGTGCTGGACATATGTCACGAAAAATCTTTTCCATATCAGGCAATATGCCATGTTTGAAAAAGTTCGCTAAGCAACTTTCAGTTATGATTAAAAGACTGAACCCACTGAATCTATCGCTGCTTACTTTTCAAGATTAGATGTCCTAACTTTTATTAATCGCAAGCAGTAATTTTCACCGTTCAATTTTCGAAGGTCAGCGTGAACGATGGATGCGTGAATGGCTACTTGTGCACATAAAAACAATTTATTAAACCAAAGTAGTTGTAGACGGGAATATTTATTTCTTTGCATCACCTTCACGATTTAATACATTAGATTCACGTTTCAACATACCGCGTCTGCGTCGAGATCAGCTAATATGCCAAATACACCAATATTACACCACACAACATTAGAATCTAGGATCACGATCGCACTTGCTTGCTGCGACACAGGTTGAATTTTGAAGTTCCTCGGTATATTCGGTAATCAAGGGTTTTTTAATCCCCCTTTGTCTCAATAGCCCAATATATATTTCCCCAAAAGGAAGTTCTTGGAAATCGTATCAAAACTCATAACTGCACCATATATGGTGCACCTTATATAAGGTTATGCCACTACAAACAAAAGATTTTCACGTTCAATGTATTTTTTATTTAGGCCTTTAAGGCCTGGTTACACGATACATAAACACGTACGGGTTAATGTTCATTTGCGTGAATGGTTTCTGCTCAACTTGTGAGTTAGTGCATGAACCAAATAGAACAGGATCTATTTTCTGTTCACGCATTCATTCATTTGTACATTTTGGTGTGGTTACACGGGGCATTTTCGCGTTCATGCATATACACATTAACTCGTACGGGTTAATGTATCGTGTAACCAGGCCTTAATCCGAATCCTTGAAAACATCCCAAATGATACATTAATGATATAATGTGCCTGAAAATAGAGAGATGTCGACACATATTGGAGCAGTAATTCAAAGTAAACAAATGGATAAAGTAGATGCCCATTATACATCTTATTTTTGTGGTCCCGAACTTGACGTACCTACGCAATCCTTGCACGAAATGCTCACTATAGTCTATAGCGAAGACAAGTAGGTATACCTCAATCCATCAAAATATGTGCTTCCACGACATATTAGTTTATGCTCGGGGCATACACGAGCACGAACAACATTTTATCGAGCTTAACCTACACATAGCCGATGGCATCGTCGTGTTCCTCACGAACGACCCTAACACCAAAACATTCATCATCGCCATATTATGAATATTACAAAATTCAAATGTGAACATTCATTTTCAAACATTGACATGCTTTTACCTCGCCATCTTAACTCTTTGGATTTCCGTTTGAATCATGTTTTCTTCGAAAATTGAACGACGTTACATTTACACACGGTGTTGATACGTATATACATTGCTAATGTTGAGATTTTCGGAAGATTTCTTGCCTCAGCTTTGACAAACTCAGACTCCATACCTTCTAAAGAAATCATATATGTTCGCAGCCTTCCTTAACCACACCAAAGATATCTAAATCCGACAACAAATGTTGAAAACAACGTCCACAGGTACAGTACGTTCCGCCGTTTTCCTCTCCATTGCAGGAGCTGACGTCACTTTCAGCCGGCCAATCACAATACGTTTTAGAGTGGGCGTGTTTTCTGGGCATTTCTTTTGCTTATTTCTCGAAAAATACATTAAATAAATGCATAGTTTTCATCGCTAAGGTGTTTTAGTATAATTAACAATTTTTTAAGTAGCATTTCAAGGAGATTTAAAAAATTGTCCAGAGGTCTATTGAGCTTTAAATTGTGCATAGCTCCTCCACTTACAAACAGATGTGTATATCCCTCGAAAGGTTACTATGAGGCAGTGTCACCGCTTTAACTTCCACATCCATTCATTGCCCTTGATCGTGAAATTAAATCGTGAGATTGAAACTGGAGTGAACATTTATTTCCTTCGAAATATATTATTTTTTAATTAGTTGCCGCTCCTAAAAACATCGACTAGTAAACTCCAGGAGGTAAGAACTCCTGAGACTACTACCCTTTGAAGCTGAAATCGAAAAAAAGTCAAAGATCTAAAGTAAATCTTCAACGCGATCGCTTGCAGAAAAGTTATGGAATTAAATTAAAACCTCCTTTGATGTCTTTGGATGATATTTACCCATGTGCTTACAGTACGATTAATCAAATTTGAAAAAAATAGGCTGAATTGTTGCCACGTAATTCATAAGACATTTCGGTAAAATGAATGTAGTAGGGGCCGAGTTTATAAACACTCCAATTTGAAGCAGCATACTGAAAAACCGCGAATGTCGAATTCAAAAACTACTTCTGTCCATCTTTACTCTGCGTACGTCTATATGAAGAACGTGGAGTAGAGAAAGCAAAATACTTCCGTTGTATCGCAGTCACTTACAAGGAACAAGAGCGAAATAGGAGATGTTTATCGAGGTTTTTGTCACCGCCTCTTACTTCCTCCCTGTTTTCCTTCTTCTGTTGTGTAAAGTTCGTATAAATGGAAACACCTTTCATTTAAAATGGACTGAAGAGGAATAGAAAATCTAAAAATTTACTCATTAATACACTCCAGAACTCGACCGAAGAGGTCGACAGAAATCGAATTACTAATTTTTTAAATGTGATTAACGTATGTTATGTCAAAGTACCGAACCAGCTACCTTAAGGCCAGAGTCTCTCAATTTCTTTGAGCGAAACTAATGTTCAAAGCACGCAAACACTGAATATTCATATCATTTTCAAGCGCGTTCTCCCATGGTAATATCCACGCATTGTTAGCTGGAAGTGAGTCACCATAATGGTGACTAGCTGATCAGCACGGTCCTCATACGTAATGGGAAGGGATATGAATGCAGGTATTTTCCATCCACTTGGTATATTTAGGTCCACTTTCCATTCAATGACGGTGGACAGGAAATTGATACCAAGGGAAGTGGACAGGAAATACCTGACGCTGCTCATGAAAGAGCAGATGTTACAAAATTGGGAGGGTTCGAGGAGACCTAGGGAGACGAATAATTTCATTCTTTTAGCATACTCGTTTTTCCTTTTACGTAAACTCTTTTGGAAAATGTCAGAGAGTACGGTCGTCACTTGCAGCGCTTGTATGAGAAAAGCAGTCTGCTTCCTTGGTACATTTTTTTGGTCACAATTACTCTTTAAAGTTGTAGATCAAATATTCCCCAAATTAAAAATTATTAGCTTTAGACAAGATATATAGATAAGCAATGGCTGAAGAAATATTTTACAAACCCGCTCTCTCGGTTAACTTTTCATTTCCGATATAACTTTCAATGAGTTTTATCATGCTTAACACGAAAGCTCCGTGGTAAGAGCGTTGCGCTACTAGCCGTAGGTCCCGTGTTCAAATCCAGGAGGGGATACGTTGTGGAGACGTTCATTCCAGCGCAAGCTGCGTGATTTTCACGGTACCAGTCCTTCATGGGAAATCATAGACAGCAAAGAGGAAGGGATTGATATTCTTACTTTATGAGTGAATTTCACTCACTGTTGTACTTGGCACTCGGTAAGCTCTACCGTCATCAGCTAGAGGGATCGTCAGATTAAAGACTGATAGATTTTTAAAGAATTGGATTGATCCAGACATTTCACAGCACTCAGTAACTTGTAAGGATGTAACTCTTCTTGCCATTATTTAAAAGAAAAGGATTTCGACGAAGCAATCATGGTAGGTATGAAAGAGAAGTCAACCCGAGTGTAAGGGGATTGAAAGTGGCTGCGTGGTAAAATAGTTCATGAACGCGAAATCCAAGACTGTCATCAGAATTACTTCGCAGCATATGACCTGAAAAGTATTATGAATCGTGTTTATTTTCTTGCGTCTACTCTCACCATCACCACCCCAAAGAAAACAGCAAATGAAAACGCAGAAACAAACTATCTGAATTCATCCATCGATCGCTATCCCCACAGCTGAACATCTCCTCTGATCTCCTCTTCCTCATATTCTAAGCAAACAAAATAAGCACTCGTCGCGTAGCAAAGTTAATAAATACTGAACGATCTGTCCTCATTCTTCATGTAAATTAAACGACTTTACCGATCTCCCAATTTCGCATGAAATTGAAATGGATGTTCTGTGGATATAATGAGACTCCAACGCACAGATATTTTCCTCTATCTCAGCGCCGAAGTATAGCTTATGACCAGGGCTGGATAAAGTAATGTAAGCACGTGCTTAGGGCATCGAAGGAGGGGAGCACCACTCACATTTGAATTTGAAAACGTTCAACCATAAATGAAGGGCATGTATACATAAATAAACATTATTTTCCACATTACACTTTTCATTACATTTTTTTTTATTTCAAAATATTAAATTTTACTTATGGTTTTATACTGTTTGTATTTGTAGCCAGCCACTTTCTCGAAAAAGTAGCAGCTACACAACAGCCTCTCATACAAGTAGCTGACACCTACTTTTTATTTACACTATCAAAATATGTAGTAGTCTCAACTACTTCTTACATTTATCAGTTAAAGCTGAGCTGTGAACTTGTATATTTCAAGAAAACAAATTTAATCAAGTTTTGTAGAGCCATAATGTAGATGAGATGTACATAATCATTATTTTAGTTTTCTATTCTATTCAAGAAGGATATTCGAACCCCGGCATTGGGACGGCCTTTTCACTGGAATCCCGATGGCGTCTTGAGAGCCGTGAGGTGAGCACATCAAATTAAGTACCCTGCACGCCGGATGGAATATCTTCCTGAGTACCCATTGGCGGATTTTCTCTTACGAGTAGGCCAATGCTGTCGTTGGGTTTTTCTTACATCACCCTTCTTCCGCACCCAAAAACTCCTTCTATTTCGAACTATCCCATCCTAAATGGCACAAATAATCTCGGACATCCGGTGCTTTTTTTCATAACAACAGGTTTTAGCATGACCATTAGAACTGGCTACATGACGTACTTTGTCAATAAATCCCAATTTTTCTCTTCACTCTTTAGGCCATATTTACACTCACCTTTCTGGCTCCTAAACTCAGCTCTTCATCCTCCAACCTCGCTAATAATCTTCCGGCCAGTCACGGCATTTCCACCACCCATCGACCCTCAATATCTACTTTTATTTGCTCAAAAAAAATTGGGACAAATTTTCACAAAATGATAATAAAGAATTAAACGTATGCTGCGTAGCACACAGTTTTTCTGTGTCTACAGAGACTCAAATTTTGGGGAAAGAGGCAGTAAACAATAATACAAACCAACTACAGAAAGTTTTCTCGATTCAGGAACAGAACGTACGTGAATTAAATGAAAAATTATGCGTTTGAATGGCAAAAAGGAAGATTTTTGATGCAAGTTTTCTAAACTAATATATAATTAAATGGTTAAATAAAGAAAATATACAACTGAGAAGAGGACGAAACAAAACAATCCACAAACATGCAATTCAGCGGCCACAGGCCATTTATTTGGTGCCGTATACTATAGTTCTCGTACGCGCAAACTTTCCCAATCGCGAACACTCGCAGGAGGCGTAGGAGAGGAGATAAAGTAACCCGGTTGCATAATCAGCCCACTTGGGCAATGAGGCTCGGCGTCACGAACAGATTGTTGAACCTTCCAAAACGTGAACCCGCATATACGTTAGGAACGATCCGTTCCTAGGAAAAGCGAGTCCCAGCTCGGAGACAAGTTGATTCCAGTTCTGAGCTAAGTTAAAGACCGAGATGTCACGACAAAGAGGGAGAGCCGAGGGATGACTTCGGCCTGCGTGGCCAGAGAACACTTGTCTACAAAGCCAAGCTTACAAGAATCAGTTCTTCTACGAGGGCATTTATGTACGAAATACTATCTGCTCTTCATCCAGTAAGCAAGAAAATGACCATACACACGGATTAGGAGACACCAGAAGTCTCTTTAGCTTTGGGGAATAAGGAGGAAGATTAGAAATTTAAAACGTCAACATGCGAGTGACAGGCCGATAAGATCGACTTAGAAGATTTTGTAAGAAATTCCACACAACACTGCCATCCCGTCAGGTACAAACCACAACGTACATCCCACAAATCAACACTGACCTAACAAAGTGGTCCAATCTGCCCAAAAGTTTCCAAAGAGATGTTATCTCCACGAAAATAGCTAAGTCCATCGGTCAGTTTCCCCGAAACTCTGCACAGCTATTGCCATCATCCGATCACGGGCGATCGCGGTCACCGTCCGAAATGGAAATACCGATGGTCGCCTTGAAATGCTCAGCTGCGAGTGAACCTGCGTCAACATGCCCCTGGCAAATCCCTCCCGTGCATTTCCTTTCCTCTTTATTTATAAGCATGCTACGAATCGATCAGCAAACTAAACGAAAGGCAACGGGCGACTCGGATGTGACGACGGAGCAGTTTTCTGCGGTCGGAAGCGCGGAAATTCTCCCCGCCGCAACGAAAACGCAACTAGACGAACTACTATCGGGCGCTAAACGAAGATCCACCGCGAAAAGCAGCGATTTTTTTATTTTTTCCCCGCACTTTCGTATTTTTGGGTCCTTGGGGTGTCTGTATGCCTGGCTTATGTCACGTAACGTTCCGAATACAACTCCTGGCATCAAAACACGACTTTCCCTCCCATCTGGGGAAGCCTTTCCGAAACCCGGACGCACATTTTGAACCTGTTTACCCGATTGCGACATGGCTCGCAAAACATCTTCAGAAATATTAAAAATCTCTGATCGATCTTTGGTTCAAACATAATGTAAAATTTGTCAATTAAAGTACCTATAAAAATTAAAAGAGGACATGGTTTATCTGTAGGAAAAATTATCACCTAGTTCTCATTTAACATTTGGCCGGCACACAATTTTTTAGCTGAGAGTCATTTCGCCAAACACCTGATCAAGAAACAACAAGACACGAGCCAAATATGGCAGCCTCGAGAATACAGGGATTGAATTTACAAGAAGACGCAATTAGGTAATCCGCAGCAAAAAATATTAAATTGTTTCGCGATATAACAATTAGATTAAAGAATATGAATCCACGAAGTTCATGCTCTGGGAGACGAATACATTATTTACCTAATCTTATTGTTCGAAGTGGCAAAAAATTCTTTACTCAAATTCCCATTATATTCAAAGTGCTTACTTAAGTCTGCGGTGAAAATTTGAGCGTTTTTTTTAGGAGTGGCGTCACGGCATAGGTCGCACGCATTCGAAGGGCGAATGCTTAGCCTTTATAGCAGAGAAAAAAGCATGCATTTTTTAAAACCGTGCTTCTCAAGGAAAAACATCGTACAGCCCAAGGAAACTCGTCATAACTCAAATTGTAGATATGTTTAGACACACGGGTGTTTTGACGGAAGCCGCGCATCAAGCAATGCCATTTCCACACAACTGAGACATTCTGAAATTTTACTTTATTCCCTGAACCAACAGAAAAATATGAGTTTCGAAGCAGTTTTTTTTGCAACGGATGTACGATAAGGGCATCAAACACATGCGAGCTTCGGCAATGATCACATTCGAGATGAAACAACTGAGGTAACAAGATAGCGGAAAAGTTTGCAACTATGTAAACGAAACATCACGCTATTTTGAGTTAACGGTCGGGTTTGGCTGAAAAGCGATTCCCTCACCTCAGACACTAATGAAAAAACTCATGGTCGAGCTCTGTACAGCGGTCTAATTTTTTACATGACTAGTGCTGGCAGATACAATTGAATTATTTTCACGTGATAATTATTAAAACGTTACAGGCACAATTTTAACACTTAAGAACAAAATGAAGTTGTTTCTTGAAGTAATATTTATTTTTACACCAATACATTCGTTCGTAATCGAGGCTTAACGGAGCATAAGAAATCACATCAGCTACTGGTGGAAAAATTCCATCTTCCGAACACAACATGACCCCCTCCTCATTGACAAGGGGGAGGTCATGTTAAGGGTTGAGGGGGCACGAAGCGCACAGCTGCGAGACAAGAAGCATCGACCTCGGAGGCACGGCTGGGAGCGGGAGAAAAGGAGGACCAGCTCGCGGTTGTGGGGTGGGGAGGGCAGAGGCGGCGGCTGCTAGGGGGTGGTGACAAGGGATCCAGAGTGAACGACCCGGGGGAGGGGAGAGGGGGGAGGGTTGGAGTGCCATATTTCTTTCCCGGCGGCGTCTCACCCACATAACGGACGACATCGTCGTCACCTTACCGCCGAACCATCCGGAAAATCACCCCGATCTCCTGAGCGCCGGATAAAAGAGAGTTAATCCCACGGAATGTGCCGCGGTGCACCCCGCTACGACAGACAGCGCTGAACTCTTGGGGTCATTCGTCCTCGGATTGCGAGTCGTAAACTCACCGACGCACCTGATGATCAACACCCCCTAGCTCGGGCTAGCGTGTCCTTCACTATATGAAGAGGTGGAAAAGGAACTCGGGCAGCAGCGTGGCCGTGAGGGGAGTCACGTGTCGACGAAATGCAGGGCGAAAGGCTGACTCACACCAATTGGGCACGGATCTCCCGATTTGAGGCGGAGCGTAAGGAGTAAACATCAAGGTGATAGATAATACTGATATCACTTCGGCAACTTAATGGTAAATCATCCCTCTAAACCGCATAGCAATATCACATACGAAGCCCTGAACGGGATCTGAGACAGCGACTTAAAATTGGGGTGACGATGTTAATCTATAAAGCTTACATGGCCAGCTATTCTATAACCTAAGGCAACAGATTCATAATCAACTATGGTATTTAATGAGTATCCTTGAAATGGTAAACGCTATAAACAATGAATTTGGAACTTATCTCAAGCTATTGTGTCGCTAAATGAACAACAATTCAGCTTTAACAGTCGCTCCTAGCGCACGCAATAAAGACACACGGCTAAAACTTGAGTGAAGTGAACTCGATTGTCAGCATCGACAAGCAGCAATAGCGATGGAATCAAGTCAAAGGACGGCATCACGGACATTTCCCGCGCAGTATCGCTATTGCTACTCATAACGCACACCTCTTCAGAAGTGCACTTTTCAAATATACTGCTACATCGACTCGCTATTTTTACTCAAACTAAAGATTTCAAGTAATAGACAAAATTTGAAGATATGAGTTGACTCGGGCGTGCGTGTTAAGAATATCCGCGATCCGTTCCTGATCGTGGCAGATGCTTTTATCCACCTCACGTTAACATTTTAGGCGCATTACTTGACTATAAAATACTCCTAATTAGTGGGGAGCGAGGTGGCCTAGTGGGTAGAGCGCTTACCTACCGATCGAAGGGTCCCGGGTTCAAATCCGGGTGAAGCCTTTGCACGCCCCCGAACGAAAAATCCTTGGAGTGAAACTTGTTGGGCCAGTGCCCCCTACCCTGAATGTGTGAAATTCACACGCCTATGGCTTAGTCCGGGGTGAGCTCTACCTATCCAAACCAACCTTCGGGTTGAATCACTGTATGAGTGAGGGATTAAAATGCCGACGAAAAAGGGAAAAATGGCTAGAGGCCTTGGCGTAATGGAAGAAACAACTAAACAGTAAAAAATTTTTCTTCTATGAAAATAAATGCTGATTAAAAAAAACACTTCAAAGGCCGAACTAAAATCGTGAGTTCCCTGGCGATATAACAAGCACCGAGCGGCGCTCGAAAACGGGACCCTGGGTAATGAAGGCGTAATAAATCCTCGGCGTAGGATCCACGTTACTACCGTCAACTTAGTTCTCTCAGGGTAAGAATTCAAAACAAGGGCTTTAAATTAATTAAAATTTTCAGTGCTGAAACCAAATAACAAGGTAAACTTAGATCAGCGGAGCTTCAGTTCCTAATACAACCTGCCGAGAGGGGGGAGTGATCGCGCAGGTACAAATGAAACGATTCGAAAATAAAATTCATTATACCATGCTTGAATCGGTGGACGGTGTCTATATTTATTTCTGAAATAATAGACCTGGCGTTTCTCCACATGCCGCAATGCCAGATAAACCTATTGCGGATTACCTAGTCTATTATTTTAGAAATGGATACGAGAATAATTTTCTTTTTGTAGTCACCCATAATACGTCTGCGCGACACAACAATAAATTACGCGTTTATAAGCTCAAATAGTTCCGGGAAATGTTCTTTAGCCGCAGGAGACCCACAATAGCTCATGGTTCATTCACCCAAAATTCTACGCGGAAAATCAATGCGCTGGCTAGCTTTATGAAAAAATTAATTTTACGCGGCGATGGTTTTAAGGATAAGTCTTTCAAGAACGGGTTCTCGCAGTTGCTTTGGCAAAAGCATGATACATTCTCCTGGATTTAAACATTTATGACACAAGACATGTCGTGAAAATACAGAGATCAACTTGCGTAACCATGCACGGACGGACATTCGGAAAAAATCTAACTGCGAGGGATTGGGCAAAAAAAAATTATTTCGTATAAACACGTAAACCGCGTGTGTGTGCCATTTGTAAAAATGCTACCCAAGGATAACACTTAGGATAATGTACATCTTTGTCTTTGTAATGCTAATACTTTATGTAATATCATGGCAATTTAGGATAAAAGTTTCATTAACTTCCCCGGATCACATCATCATTACTCCAATAGCATATGTTCTTCGTGTGTCATAGTTCCGGAGCATTGCAGAGTTTTCAAAGCGTCGCTCGATATCCGCGGACGGCGAATCACGTGAAGTAAGCGCATGCAGGCCGATTATGCCGAGGGAATGCGGGGACTTGTGGAGGCTTTGTCGACAGCGCCGGGACACACTGTTCGCATCTCATTAGGATTACTTTATCTTTTAAAAAATAAAATTAAAGTGTTCCATTACGGGAGAAAATAATAAAATAAAAATATCAATGTGTTCCATTTCCCGTAATGGTTTCGTGATGCCCAGGTCACTTTTCCAATCGTCATTAAAGTGTTCCGAAAACTACACATGGAGGAATTCACCCACTACTGAGACTGTTTAAGCTTTAAAGAAATTTAAGAGGAACTTTAAAATATGTCATATTACGCACAGCGGATAAATGAGTATGCACGAAAGACTTCCCTGTTTTAACTCTCCTGGATTCGTTTGAAACTTAATGTTTTCTACAGAATTTGCGACGCATTGAGCTGAAAATGGCTGTTTATTATACTTGAAATCAATGCCCGCGTGAGGCATAAACAAGGTCATCTCCCAAACAGTCACACTATAAGCAATTTCTATCCAACCATCCTGGACTGACGTCGATCAACGACTAAGACTTCGGAAGCCCAAGTCATACCATACGTTGGTCATATCTACAAACCACGGACTTAGAATAGTCAGGACTGGACACTTCTCGCTATCCTAGTCGCCGCTATTGTCGCCGAGAAGAAGCTGTCCGAGTAGATGGCAGCACTGTAGCTCGCCCTAAAATACTTTGTCGTTGCATGGTGAGGACACATATGCTTTCTGTGTTTTTTATAATATTGTCAGAATCAGCTTTGTAGTACTCATTTTATTTAAAGTACTCACGGAATTATTTCGCGAAGATTGTATATAAGGGCCATCGTTGTAATGAACCAGGACCTTCGGGTTAAGATAGTAACCCGGAGATGGTCCAATTTTTTTGTGCCCAAGAAACTGGTAATTTTGAGAAAATGGGCAAATGCCATTCTTAGGAGAGATTTTGCTACCAATCCTGAGCAAAGGGTCCGCCAGAAACATTTTTCGCCGGAAGAAATCACATGGAAGGAGCTGCTAAACGACCGTAATGGAAAAGTGATACATATAGATCTACATAATACCCTGCACAAACGTGCTTTTAGTTGTAATACCTTAAATTTCTCATTCCAACATGCAACTACCTATGGTATCAGTACTTGTATTTATAAAATTGGAAATAATGTTTACACCTATTCATATCCCAAATTGTACAAAGAAATAAGGACATTTAGAATCTGACAGTTCGGCAATCAATTTCTCTAATTTTATGACAATGGTCCAGTCTACCATAGTAAGTTGGAGTTCGCAAAATATTTTTAACGTAATCAGTGAAAATTATGTCTTGGAATTTATTAAAGTCTATAATTCATCCTACGGTCCCAATTAAAATAACTTCCATTTTAATTCATTTAACAGACTGGTTATTTAACCGCTAATATAGTTCTCGTACCGTCCCTATACAAATCTTGCCGATCTTCGCCGTACACGTTCCAGTTCGTTATTTAAAGCCCTTTTCATAAGGATTTTATATATTGGCGGCGTATTCCTAATGATTTCTAACAAGGGATACCTGTGGTTCGTACCATTAGTGTTGTTTTATAGCAGTTGGTAAGCTAAAAATCGATCAGTCTTCTTGTTAGGACGTAATTAGTTACTGGTATTAAAATTATTCAATGCTTAATATTTAAAACTTTAGCTCGGATTCCATTAAATACTTGAAAATCGTATAACCTATTTTGTTTAATCGCATGTGAACCTAACCAAGGCATGACATATAACTTCACCACTGTCGCATAAACAACTATACCTTTTGTTGAAAATTGTGTGCATCAGCCTTCGTTAACAAGGCTTTTCTGGATTGATAAGAGTTTGTGCCTTAACTATGCCATTTACGGCATTAGCTTTCACTTTTTAACTTGAAAGGGATTCATGTCTTATATGATACTCAAGAGAACATCCATATTAAATTGGGGAAAAAATATTATGATGCAATTGGATTGCACGTGGTGCTAATGACCTTAGTCGTCGACGCACCCGTAATCCCAAACCTACTAGAGAACAGCGGGGAATTGGAAATTGTCAGAAAATTTGATCAAGCAATTGCTTGCGTGGGATTTGCTAAATAGGGTAAAAATGGAGAGAGAAGTAATAAATTCCACCTTCTGATTGAAGAGGCTGTTTTGTTGACAATGTGCGCCGGAGAGAAGAAGGCTTGGATCAGGAAAATGCATACATACAACAAATGTGGTCCCAAAAAGCGGTTTCGTTTTTATGAAGGGTGCTTTTGATCAGCTACTAATGGGAAAGTACAGTCTTAAAAAGGTGTTACAAGGGCACTTTGCTGAAGAAGAAGTGGACAATCACAACAATGACAATCTAGAAAGAAAAGCTTCATAAATGTTTACATTAAATTGCAACTTTACGGGAGAGTTCCATTACTGGGAAGCTGCGAATTTGCGAAATACCTGTCAAATTGAAGATAACCCTTCTGCAAATAGTCGGGTCTGCTAAGGCAAACGACTGAATATTGATGCGATAATACATATAGAAACAAATTATGCCCATGATGCTTCGTTTTTTCAATTGATTGAAAAAATCTTGATTATAAGGAAGGATCATATTTGATACGGTTTGATATAAATTGTAGAAATGGTCATACGTGAAAATGTTAGCGCAAAATTCAGAGACCATAACTTATAAGTGACAATAGATTTTGGGGAAGATGGGGCTGGGCTTAGTTTACAACTATGAAAACATTGTCACTGGCCGTTGGAATGCTTTATCAACATTTTTTCGTTTTTGTATTCCGTGTGTTTTTCACTTCAACTTTATCGCTGCTCAATCGACTGAAGGCCTAGCAGACGATATATGTTAAGACTGTTGAGGAGAAATTCGGACGTCGTCACTTAGTTTTCCACGCATTCCTGTCACAGAACAGATCACAGAATTGTATCCACATAATGCTTCAGAGCTTGATTCTATATTTTAAAGCGAAAACATCCATTGAAAACCTCTTCCATCTATCTCACCCATATAAACTACTAAGGGAGCAAGGGCGAGCGTTAGTGCTGCCACCTACGCAGTGAAACTCTCGCAGGGCGACAGTAACGGCGACACTGGTTTGCATGGCTGGTATAGGGGAGTTGCACTGGGCTGCTACAAACAAATATACCACCCACGAAAAAGTCGGAAAATACTGATGAAAACTGATCAAAAAGTATACTCTCAAGCAATAACAACTGTCGAAGCCATTTACCTCTTAATGATCAATTACTGCGACGCAAGCCGGGAAACGCATTTTAAACAAGACGTTTATCTCAGATTTAAGGAACTGAGGATGTAAAGCAACATTAATTTTGTGATTAAAGAATATTAAAAGCAAGGTTGGCTTTATTACTTAAATCCATTTAACACTTGCGAAAAGGCAGCCAGGGGTGACAAAGTAACAAATGTTCTCATATTTCTCAAGATTAACTTACAGCGCGTGAGATAGGAAGAGACAACATAAATGGAATTGACCAGTCTTTTAAAATGGAAAATATTTTTAGGCTCTGAGAAGAATAACTATCTGAGGCGGACCCATTCCCATTTTCTGGCAAACAGACGACGCGAATACCAGAATGAAAGAATATTAATGTTACCCAGTTAAATCATTCCAGTGATACTCAAACAAAAATGACGTTATCATGAAGAAATGCAACTAAACCCCGGCTTCATGATGTTTGGTTAACTTTAACCATCAATTGGTAATGGGAGTTGATTTTTACATGGTGGTTGCCGAGAGTTATGACTATAAAAAAAACATCCGGCAGACAATTAGATGTGTGTGTTGAGGACAGAGTAATGTAGCCACTTATTTTTTCATAGCACAAAAATATTTAAACAGATATAACACAGAGCTTAAAGTCCAGCCCATAGATTTACCACGCACGGAGAAATTCGACAAGAACGCCTGTCAATGCGTTCAAATGCCGAATCAATACATTAAAACGAACAGCTACCGTGTTACATCTACATTACCCTCTAAATAGGCAAACGTGTTTAATGAATCTCATTGTCTCAGTTACCGAGCGCTTTCCATCCTATTTTCGTCCATCGGGTTTCAACACGTCGACGGGTAAGTGTACTTGGAGGGAGGCAAGCAACGCGCGGGTTCCTCTTTAAGAAGAGTGGCGGTTAGGGAAGAGATACGGGCGGTTAGGTATCGACGAACGGTCAACTAGGAACGCGATCGCTCCCCAATCACACCTCTGCGATGAAGCTGAGGCGAAGTCGATAGGATTATCTCAAATATCAAATCCTTCGCGAGACGATATCGTCCTTGCGAACAGTCTAATCTCACAAAACACTGATCATCGGAATGCTCGTGTATAAGCACTCCATTGGCTTGAGTTCTCGGTGGCACCTCGAAGGGCTTCCAAGTTTAGCTTTGTCGCCGCCACACCTTTGATTTACATAAGCAAGGTCATCCAGTACCTTCAGTGATTACAACAAAGGTACGTCTACCCCCACGCGACTTAAGATTCCACATCTCGGTGTGGTTTCACGAATGAAGAAGTTCTGCCGGTCGGAGTAAGAATTGATGCGCGAAACCTCCTTATCCCCGTCCATGTCAGCATTAAATTAATAACTAATTAGAATAATCCCTCGAATCACTTATGAACTCTAACCAGCTTCATGATATTCGAGAGATTGGACTCTTTCCATCGTAATTTTACGATTTCTCGCAGTTGTGCTAAATAATTAAAATTTCAATTTCCAAACAACCTCCTTTTCGTCCAATTAGCAACGTAAGGAAGGAAATTTCAACAATAAATTTCGCCGAGAATTGTGAAAGGATGAAAGATAACCCAGATGGAGGTGGGATTTACGCATGAAAGCAACATCAGATTAAGTGGATCCGCTGGTCCATATAATGAACGCTCACCACCCAAATTTTAGACCACCGCCTGTTTTGTAACAGCAAATATATTCTTTCGGAGAAAATAAGTAACTTAAGAATGTTGCTCATACAGGAGGAATAGTAATCATCATCGGTAGCTACGTGAGAAACTCATAAAGAGTCACATCGCTAACTAAAACCGCCACCGTAGCGATAGGATAGTAGGTTCTCCGATGTTCGAGGGACTCTTTCCCCTTATCAGCCATAATACGAGGGGCATTCAAGTTATAACACCTCCAATTTTTTTTCTCGGGACTGGAAACAGATAGAAACATGCGGATTGTTTTAAAATACGCGCGAAACTCTTTATGAATACGTGACGTATGCATCAACATTGTACGGCAAACAGAACGCTAGTAGCAGCACAGAGAGTTAAGGCTGTTTAGGAGACTTAAAATGGCGACGTTTTCATTACAATAACAGCGTGTAATCATTCGTTTTCTCCATTTGTGTGGTGTGACACCGATTGAATTTCATCGCCAGTTGAGTGAGACAATTTGGTGATGGTGTCATGGATGTGTCCAATGAGCGTTCCTGGGTGCGACAGTTCAAAGGAGGCAGAACGTCGAGTGACAACCAACCAAGACAATCTCGGCCTCGCACCAGCCGGTCTGACGACATGATCGAGCGAGTGGAGAAATTTGTTTCGGAGGATCGCCGAATGAGTGTGGAACACTTCGCCTCCAAATTTGGCATTTCCGTGGGATCTGTGCACACAATCCTGCATGAAGATGTTTTGAAGAACAAGCTCCTTTCAGCATTGCTTGAAAAATGGCCGAAAAGGGCTGGACGTGTGCTCTTTCACCAAGACAACGCACCAGCACATCGGGCGAACGAGACGCTGCAGTTTTTTCGTGACAACAACTTTGAAGTGATCTCTCATACTCATTACTCTTCTAACCTGGCTCCCAGCGACTTTTGGCGGTTTCCAACGATGAAATAACTCCGCGATTGCACATTCACTAGCACCGCACCGCTATGGCAACAGCGATTTTCCAGTGGTCAAAGCAGACTCCTAAAGAAGGGCTCGTGACGGCCATGGAAGCATGGTGTCATCATTGTGAAAAATGTGTGCGACCGCAGGAAGATGACGACGAGAAGAGACAAAAGTTTCACAGTTTTCGTGTGATTATTTTCGAGAAAAAAATCGGAGATGTTATAACTTGAATGCACCTCGTAAATTGAGGCTTTGCAATGTTAGAAAGGCGTGTGAAAGATCAAAATCTGCACCCATTGGAGGTTTTTGTCTAGCAACGAAAGGGTATCTATGGAAGCATTCATCAATTGCTAAACTAAGTTAGCCAAGATTGTAAGAAACGACGCCGGAGGCTCAAGAGACAAACCATGGAGTAAACGCAATGGGGTGGAAACATAAGTGACGGACAAGTGGCACGGATGGGAAAAACCGATTTATCGACCCAAATGAAGCCTATACAACACGCTAAAGCTAAGAACGCCGCTACATTTCAAAATCGACTCGCGTCCCCGAAAATTTAATAATACAATAAGGCCAAAGGCACGAATTTACTCAATTGCCATCGTAATGTGACAAATATCAAAAATATATTTTCAAACTTATGACCCCATGACAGGACTATTTACGTCGATCATGGAAATACCTTCAGCAAAATAGATAAGGAATGAAGTATGCAGTGGACAAGAGCAATCATAAACCAAACTTTACAAAGAAGTTTCATTCACCACACAAAGAGGACGAAGCGAAAGAAAAAAATGAACGCCAAAATCTTAACTTACGACAAGGCTCTCATCACTTGGAAACACCGCCCTTTCCCAGGCTCGTGGCTGGGAGGGGGTGGTAATCTGAGAGATCCTTAGGTGTCACTGTTACCAAACACCAAAGGGAAAACCCATCCGGGAAATGTGCGGCCAAGCAGACACAGATAATAAAAAGAATGCTCGGGAAACGCGATGAGAACGCGAGAGCGATGTTGCTTTTCACATGTCAAGCCCCACCTAGAATATGCAGCAAATGGGATACAGATCTGTATCGTATGGTGGTTGTTTAAAATTAGAAGCTGCATTACATGTTAAGGTGTTTCATACCCTAGGTGAATTTAAATCATGTACCTAATGGTAAAACCGGTAATGACGTTGATAAAAATAGTACTTTCGGTATACAGGTGTACCTATACTTGGATAGCAAATTTTTACGGGAGAATAGACAAATGTTGCTCCATATTGCAGCGGTTGCTGCATATAAAAGATATGACATTTATTTTGTATCCCTCATGTAATTAGCAGTTAGAGATGGAAATGAGTTTATGAAGTACTGTAATGTAGGCAATCATGCATTTTGATAAAGTTATTAATGGCAATGTTTCTTTAAAGTTATTGATTACGTTTGAGTTTCTATTTAAAGAAGGCTTATTCAGTATTATTGCAAGCATAGGTATATTCTTTTACATCCAGATCAATATAACATTTATTTATAATACTTTTATGATTTCTTGGTTATTTGATGGTAGCCCCATCACAGGTACATCGTGGAAGCTATCTAAAGCTTCATACAGTACTGATTTCTCTATTGCTAATGTATACTGAAGGAAAAATAAATAGGCACAAGAGTAAGAATATTACTGTCCGCGCCAAAATCTTGTAGACTCGAGTTTAAACCTAAATAACTCCGAAACCGTTCCCCGGATTTTCACGTCATTTGCATAGTAACTTAGATAATTTTGTTGTTGACTGACTACATTGTTAGAATAATTTTTAAAAACAAATTTTGGTCCTGTTTCTTACGTTAGAGTAAATAAAGGACCCTTTTTTTAGCGCTACGGCGCCATGCGTTACTTTGACGTCTAATAACTTCCAAGCAAAGCGTTTGGCTTAAACAAATTTTTAACACAAGGTTTATTATATCTTTATTATTACGTCTGCGAAGTTTCAAGGTTTTAATTTAGTACTTATTGGTATGCTATTCCATTTATAACAACACTTTTTCTCGGCAACTTTGCATCATGGCGCCACGAGACTAAAACTGTCATCTTCCTCTTTAAATTTCCACAGCGAATCAGATATTATCATTTAGCTGAATTTAGCACCTTATTTTATATCGAATTTTATGTTTCCTGAAAAAACGCGCGATCCCAGAGCAGGACACTCCGCCGGCAGCGCCGCGAACTTCAGCTAAATGATAACATCTGATTCGCTCTGGAAATTTAAAGAGGAAGATGACAGTTTTAGTCTTGTGGCGCCGTGATGCAAAGTTGCCGAGAAGAAGTGCGGTTATAAATGGAATAGCATACCAGTAAGTACCAAACAGTAAATACTATCCGCGTAAAGGCATATATTAAAACAAACGTTATGCAACGCCGACCAACGGGTAAGACGGATGAAAACAATTGGATTTCTAATATGTACATGGTAATGCATTATTGGTGCAGAGTCATACCCTGCCACACGCCCTTACGGTGGCTTCCAGGGTACTAACTAAACAGAGTAACGCTGGAATGTAGGGGATCACGCCCACGCGGCTAGACTTTATCCAAGCCCTGCACGACGTGGCGGCAGACGCCTCGGATCGTCTGGAATTCCTTGAATGACCGCGAGAGTCTTCCTCATATTTTTTTTTCGGGAGGGGAGCCCCAGAGGGGCTGCGGCCGGATGCATGGGCTCATTCATCGAGTTCAATCCCTCGCGCCCCCTTGAGCGCGCGTGGGTCGAAGTCGGACGCGTGGGTTGCACGCTCTGCAGGATGTAAACTTGCTCGCGGCACACGTCCCTGGGTCCTGCCGCGGTCTTCGCAACAGACGCTTTAGAACAAATCCTTCCGAAATAACACACGAGTTTACTTCCCGTCTATACCGCGCGATGGGATCGCCCATCTGCGGCACAGAACGATAACACACGCCGCTGTCGTCACCTGTCCCATTCGGAGAACTCGCTAAACGCCGAGAGTGCATTGTGTCTTATCCGTCGGTAGGGCTCGTTTATCTGTAGTCATGAAAACCGGGTGGTAACGCAGGTCCAGAGTTACTGTGTGTCCACCGCTGGAGCCAGGTAGGTGACGCGCAGGCTTGGCAACGGTTGGTCACGGGTTCGAATCCCAATTCGAGCATTTATGTTGTCTGCCTGGAGATACTCAACTTTGGATGGACGACGAACCTAAAATCCAACTCCAGTTCAATTACCACATTTAACGATACTTCTAAACTCACAAATTAATCCTCATGCATGTAATCTATTCTCGATGTTAACAAAAACATTTCCGTAAGACGACAATTGTCGACAGCTCGAAAAAGGGTTTCGATTACAACGGTGGCAACATATAGCTGTCTCTGTAAGTATATTGGTTCTATAATACCTATATTACACTGTACAGAGCCGTAGATCAGAATGAATGCTCACGAAAAAGCTCTAGCGAAAGACGCAGTGAAGTGAGAAAACTTGCTCAGAATTTTTCGACAGTTTCTATTTATGTCATGTCTCGGGATCAGGGACACAAATTTTCTTCATTATCTAGGCCATGGAGGGGAAATATACCAATTAATGTGCCATTTCTTTACCAATAAAAGCTTAACTGCAGCATGTTTAGCGCGATGCTTTTCTTTATTCTTGAAACAATGGTTGTACCGAGACATTTTGGTCATCACATTTTCATGACTTCAATGGCAACGTTACAAGTTTTCGTTATACACTTGATCTACTCCCGGCAGGGTTTTAAGGGTAAAGAAAAAATACCTAAGAATAACACGTTGCACGTGGAATACCACAGCTGGTACTCAGTGTCATAAGCAGAAATGCAAGCACCATCGCAGAGGCCGGCTACAACTTTTCATACTATCGTTGAATACCAGGACGTCCAAATTGTAGTCCCAAGGATTAGTCCCATAATAATAGTTGCCTAGCAAAGTTAGGAAATTACTTAGAAGAAACGGCGGAGATATTAAAATGAGGCGGATAACTAGATACTCTGAGAAATTTTCTTTCAAAAGCGCTTTCGGCGGAATTCCAAATAGGACCAGCTGACACTGTACTGTAAACGAAAACAGCTGTTTTGTACGATGATAAACTCACTAAAAATGTAAACAGCAATGGGAGTGATGATACATATTTCCTTGAGCGCCCCTCCGCGACGAGCGGTTTTATCTGGTATTGTCTATATTTCCACCAACCGACAGCATTTCGTCACATCGTCACCCTTATCTGCTTGCACACGAACGAAAGAAACGCCACGACCAAAATTTCAAATGGCATCCATAACTCTCAGAATGCCGGTGACAAATGACTATAATGTCGTTAAGATTCCAGAAAAAATAATATTTTCTAAATGGAATGTTTTGCTCATCACACAGCAATAAACTGTAGAGGTTGTGTTAGAATCATGAAATTCATGTAGAAGAATTGCCACTTTAAAAAAATGACATTTCACAACGACCCCCAAAGCTGTGCATGAGCACAAAATCCGAATTTATGATAATAAGGAGACACCAAAACTTTGGGAAACTAACTAAGGATATGGAAAGGAACTACTCAAAGAATTTAATTAATCGAAAAGTCGACCAGAAAGGATACTAGGAAGACAATCTGGATTAGATAACAGACAGCATTCAAGTGATCACTAGGCGTCGCCAGGATGATGGACCTCGCGACAGATAACACGACAACGGAACAAGGTTTTCTGGTACGGAAATTTTCATTTTAAACTTTTGGAGAACCAAACGAATCCCGTTAACTTTCATTCTCACAATCAATAGATTAAAACTCCCAGGAATCTAATTCTGGAGGCATTAATTAATGGATACTGAAAGAGAGGCGACTGCATGTTAACGACCATGTAGTCGTTAAATACAACACCATTTTTTATTTCGACTGTACAGGGCACTTAGGAGATAACGTCATAGCTTCCCAATCCTCGATGTTTTCAATTTGTATATATCATCCCGGGAGTTCGAGTGCAAAGAGTTACTACGACCACTAAGGTTACATGTCTTGAACAATAAAATATTTTTTAAGCTCAAATTAAAAATCATTCCACATTCTCTAACAAGTTTGCTCAGAGGACGTTTAAAAACTCCTGGCGATACCCCACCAACTAATGAGTACATGATTCGGTTCCAATATTTTCCGCCAAAACCCTACAACCATAAATGAACACGTGAAACACCAAGGGGCAACCAAAAGAGGGAATAACTTGACTGATGTGTACGCGGCGGGCGGTGATTGATGTTGGACCAAGATACAAGTCATTCAACGACCAAGCTCTAATTGAAGTAAGAACTGCAAAACGCATCACTTTACGGACCAACTATTACTCCAGAGGCACCAACCTGAAATGAGGAGGTCAGAAACGTAAACCTAGCCGTCTAGTGATTTTCAGGACATTTCTGTAATTTCAGTTTTGGTCCTGAGGGGTATGCCACAGGGAGAAATATACATTACCTTCAACAGCCAGCATACAATGATGAGTTAACCTATGTACACATCCTAAATTGGGATGTTTATCAAGTGAAGAGCTCACAAGCGGAGAACGCAATTGATATGTAATTGCTTGCGCGAATAGGCAATTGCTCTCCCTTAGCAACAGGTTTTGCTTAATTTTCAACGTCATCAGAGGGATATTGCTTCACCACTAGTCAATCAAGAGTAGAAAACATTCTTTCTTTGTTCTTACATAAATCGCATTTCCTCTGAATACTTAAGTCACCACTGCCATGAATGCACTATCACTTACACGCCTCCAAATTCATCCATTCACAAACATTGTTTGTGAACGGCTGGAAGTTAATCGGCATTTTCGTTATTCAAACAGCAGCGTCCATTTCGTCTGTGCAGCACTCGGGAAACGCAAAATACCCTACATGAGGGTCAAGAGAAAATGTTACGCAAAATGCACAACCTAGAATGAATGCACTATTGCGAATGGGAGGGGAAATTGAAGATTAAATTGCCCCTATTATGCGAAAAAGTACGGATTCCTATCGAAAAAATTGGGAATCTGGGAGCCACGTAAATTTTTCACCACAATATGCTAAAGAATTCAATAGGTTGCGGCATCGGTCTGTACTTTCCACGATTATGATCATATCCAATTTCAAATGTCGAAATTCCATGGGCAGGAAATTAAGAAATCCGATGACTGTAATTTATTGACAAAATGTGGAAGGCCGACAGCAGGATGTCGGACTGAGTGCAACAAGTACCCCAACGTGAATCTAATTTGTAACAAGAATCAGAGGGATATGGTATTACAATAAGGGCGACGTAAAGGGGGCTAACATTCGGTACAAGAGTTCCTCAAACCCGGCCGAAGGAGTGTATGACGCAACAGAGAAAGTCAGTATTTTCAGGACCACAAAGGGCTGGTGCACGCTTTCATTAATTTATGGCCTAGCTGAGGGGCTCTTTCCGCATTCAACTCACGAGGACTTCACTTGAACATTATTTCCAAAATAACCTTGCTTATTCAATACACTGTGCGTCCTTTCTATGAGACTGTACGATTAAATTTGTTTAAATTAGCATCATGTACCCTAAAAAGTAACAGAAGAAGATTCAGCTTTGGCTTGAATCAACGTAATAAAGGCCAAGGTACATTTTATATTTTGCGCTAAAACGACGAAGGGATATTTCATTACTCCATTTCACTTACGTCACCTACCTTGTTTAGAGTTAATTCATTCCATCTTCCCATGATTAAAAAAAACATTCGTTTCGAATTCCTTAAAAATTAAATTTCACCCACGTGAAGGATAAAAATCAGAGCTGAATGCAAAATACAACTAAAAATTTATAAAACATAAGACAAGGAAGCCGTTTGCCCCGACGCGAGTACAACGAAGCACCTGAAGTGTGGTTTCCAATGATTGTCAAATATGATGTTCCAAAGTACACGTTGTAACCGTGTGGCGATCGCTCGAACTTCTTTTCTATTAAACCCATACGGAAAAAAACGCTATGCTCTTGCCACCAACAGAGTTAATGGATGTGTAATGTTCTCACTATAACGGGATTAACATGCTAAATACAAATTGAAAAGACCATAGGTACCAAGCCTATTGAAAAACGAGAATCACAAGTTGACATGCAAACGCCAGAAAGAATTTTCAAACTCGGGTACACTGAAAAATATTCAATTCGTGTTTGGATTTCATAATAGAAACAGAAGGTTCCGCGTACGAGATTCTCGAAATGAACGAAACGAATAGCAGCAAAAGAAAATTAAGGTAAACCTGCAGAGTGACTGCATTGCAGGCAAACCATATTTGAAGAAGAAGCGGCGGATATGAATTATTATGTTCCCAAGATATCAATAGCGTCGGTATCTCGTTCCCATGGCGCGTAGTTTATCGTTTTCATCGAGACAAGCTTTCCCATAAAATACAATCATATGTCATAGCAAGATTGACTAGCTCCACAGAATGATGGACTGAGTAGATTGATTTATTTACAGGGTGTCTACCATATCAAAAACAAAAATTCCAGGGCTTTTCAAGATTTTCAAGGACTGATTACCGAATGCTCAAGGTTTCTTCAACTCATATGAGAACGAAAACGTCGAGATATCTCTTTACATGGAAACGTAAATGTTTACAACAAACAGTGAGATCCAAGAAAAAATCAAGATTAAAATTTAAGATAGCAGCATTATTTACTATTATTGCTGACAAGACTGTAAAACTGCATCCCCGAAAATATTTACGATAATGGGCCTTATAAAAATAAAATACGCAACTTAGGATAAAACCGATCAAACTAGGCAATAATGCTGTACATTTGCAGTCGGATGCCAAAACATTTTTGGTCAGCAAAAGGCAAGGAAGAACTACAGATTTCACATTTTCTACAGCATTAAGGAAAGACTTTTTAAGGAAAGAAGGCTCTTTTCCCCGCGAAAATTAACCTTCGTATAAGTAAAGGGGTTTTCCCATCCATAACACTCGCGTTACAAGTACAAAAAAGTTAGTTTAACGAAAAAACAAGGTTGCGAGTTGAGTATTGAAAAATAGAAAATTTACTTTACCTACCATTAGCTGAATATAGCATCTTCCATTTTGCAAAGGCACATATTTCAACTGAGGAAATGCTTTCAGGCGTGATATGGTGGAAGTTATCCATCAAAGAAAATTAAAATGACTTAGCGAACTCCACAGAGAATTTTATTCAGGCGACCGGGTTTCAACGCTTTATGTAATCTTCAGGTGAATATGACACAAAGTGTCGTTCTCTGTGGAGTTCACAACGTAAGTTTTATTTTCCGCATATCAATCAAGTCACTCAAAGCCAGGACAATCGTCCTATAGATCGATATAAAATTAATCGAGAATTAATATATTACCTATCTCAACAAATTTTTTTCGCTTTCTGAAATTAACACGGTAATATTCTATTTCTAGGGCTCATGTGTTGTGTGATTCAAGGTTAACCACAAGATCAAATAGCCGCAGCCGAATTTTCATATTAAAAGATCTTATAAAATGATGAAAAATCATTCCTGATTTTGAAAGAGAAAATGAAATGTTTTACCATTCAAGGTTGGTAAGCAAATTTCTCGTCTAACTCCCGGTTATCAAGGCCCAAATGAAATCGTCTTTTCCCCGGTTTTCAAGGTTGGTAGACATCCTGTTATTAATAAAATTTCATATGAATGATAATTTGTACTAATCACCTTCTTATAACTTTACTTCCATATGCTCTGATAAGTTCAAAATCAATCAATACCCGACATTGATATTATAATTTCAGCAAGGTATGAAAGGTGTACTAAACCTCGCGGTAAAAACAAATTCATTGAGAATATTATAGCAATAAAACTAAAAACACGTGTTACAATGCGTTAAGATCGACGGAATACTAAATTCATTTATGATGGAATGCTTGAGGTATCATATAATGGCAAGCTCTTTTAAGGACGTGTTTTGATCTTTACAAAAGAACAAGCTTATCATGTATTTTAAGAACCTAAAATAAATCATAAGCATGTTCGAACACGGAAACAGAATTTATAAGTTTTACCAAGGACATGAGAAGAAAAAACCGACCTTCATTGCACTTATGGATTTAGAGAAGGCTTTTGACAACGTGGAGTGGAATTCACTGCTTGTAATTCTGAAAGGAAATGGAGTGTCCTACAATGATCGAAGAATTATTCATAGTTTGTATAAAAACCAAGTAGCTGTGATTAAATCTGGACCCAGCTGTGAAGAAGCAAGAATAAAGAAAGGAATGAGAAAAGGCTGAGCACTGTCTCCCGTAATTTTCAATGCTTAAATTGAGAGAGCCATCAACGAAATCAAAGAGAAGTCTTCTGGAGTGCATATCCATGGAGAAAAAATAAGCATGCTGCGATTAGCTGATGACATAGTACTCGTAGCAGACACAGAGAAGGATCTGAATAAGACTCTAATAACCATGGAAAGGACAATGGTCAGATATCATCTGAAGCTCAATAAGAATAAAACTAAGATATTGGTGTGCAGCAAAAGAGAAGACGCCAAAACCAACGTTAGGCTACGGAAGCAAAAACTGGAAGAGGTGAAAGAGTTCTGCTACCTAGGAAGCCGAGTAACCAACGATGGAGGAAGCAAGAAAGAAATAGTCAGTAGAATAGCTCAGGCAAAGAGAGCACTCTACCAAAAGAAGAACCTACTTACATCTGGAAATACAAGCATAGAAATAAGGAATCAGTTCATCAGGACTTACATCTGGAGCAAGTTTCTTTACGGAAGAGAGGCATGGACGATGAAAGAACCGGAGAAGAAAAAGGTGGAAGCATTCGGAATGTGGAGCTACAGAAGAATGATGAAGATAAAATGGATAGACCGACTGTCAAACGAAGAAGTATTAAGAAAAGTGGGAAAAAAGAGAAGCCTGCTGAAAACTCTAAGAAGAAGACGGAATAACTTAATCGGCCATATCTTATGACACGATGGCCTGATGAAGACAATCGTTGAAGGAAAAGTGGGTGGGAAAAATGGTTAAGGAAGGCCTCGTGCGAGATATATGGGAAAATCGATGAAGAATGTGAAAGAGAGCAACTACGTTAATATGAAGAGATTATCCGATAGAGTGGAGAGCTGTGTCAAACCAATCTGAGGATTGATGAATAATGATGACGATCAAGGACATTGTAAGTTGATTATTTACGCATCTCTGTGCTCTTTCGAGATAGTTGCGAAAACGATGACAAATTATACTAGAAGTTAATTAATAAATAGTAAAATTGAACTCGAGTTTACACTGTTTAAATTACAACAGCAAACGTGCACCGGGGCAACACCACTTCTGCTCTCGCACATGCATTTTGAATCCAATTAAGCATCCTCCTCAACGGACATTCACATCTGCGTAGAGTGATACCACCAGAGAAATTAGTATTATTTTCTTAACGCAAGATAAACAATGTTAAGACGCACTCTAAAACAATAGGATTTTATGACTCATATTTTATCTTATCTCGAGGTTCAAACGGAACACGTGGGGTAACTATCAACAACAAGTCAATGTGCCCGTCGAGATATAGAAAAGAATGAACTCCAGAAGCACAAAATAATTCACCAAAGTACTATTTCGTTAAAACTTTAACGCAAATTCATTTTCCACCACTCAAGATAATAAGCAATTTTTTCAGAGCATGCTTCTTTTCTTCCTCGTCCAAATTACTATGCAAAGCAAAAACAATTCTAATATGCAACCTGTGTGCCTATTTTTTTTATAAAAGGTACGTTTTCACTATCGAGGATGCACGCAAATCCTTGACGATAATATTCTAAAATACAGCAGCACAGCCGGAACAATAAGCTGTGTTGCGACCTCAAATACTTTAAATCCAGTCTCGAAATCCCAAGAGGTAGTCAGTAAACAGGGATAAGTAAGGTTGGGACTAATTACGCTGTACTTTTCTAGACAGATAAAGGGAAGAGGACAAAGCAGGTGAGAGATACTGTTATAGTACACCCCACGAGCGGGGGAATTCTTTCAACCGTCTCCCCGGAGTTCAGCCCCACTGCCAAAGTAGAAACTGCACTTGACGAGGAGGTAAACAGTAAACAAGATTACTTCTCTTTGTTTTCATGACCAAGAAGCGCATAATATTCCGCGCGCAAAAACAAATTCACAACCATAGGCCCCAAATTAGGGATTCCGGACGGTAGTGAAAACATTTTGAGGCGCCCAAACGTGACTTAAGTGAATTAAATTAGGTCATAGTCACGTAAACAAAGAGAGGATCCATCGCAATGCAGGCGGTGGCACCGAGTAACGCCACCCGGCAATCTGGCTCATGGCCAATCAGCTTAGCGCGAAGGAATACGTCGTACTTGCGGACCAAAGGTGGAGGACTCCCGTCGTCAGCAGTAGCGTCAGATTAGGAGAATCGTGCAGATACGAAAGGCGATTTCCGTCCTATTCCGCGCAATTAGGGGGTTATGTTGGAACAGTACAAGAATGACGCGAACTCCTTTTTATATAATACAAGCTGACCCGGCCACGCGTTGCTGTGGCTCAATCTGGTTAAATGGAAAGCGCACGTTTATAGTATGTCTAATTTCACAATTCTTATGGGTATACAATATATCTCAGCTGATCGATTGTTTTGCAGCTGGACACGCATATTTGTACATAATTTTAACGTCTTTACATGTCGTCACAAAGTAGAATATTTCAGGCAAGCATTTATTTCATCCGCTAGTGTCAATCGAGGAATTACAGGTAATGTGTGCCTGAAATGTCGTGCAAGCAATATTAATGCTTTTCAAATGGTCTCAGGATTCAACAGAAATCTTGCAATGATCGATCCAGAGCCTCGAGCGATGCTTTGTGCACCATTGTGCATTCATCCCAAGCAATAAGTTGGCATTTCTGAAATATTTGTCCCATGCCGGATGATTTGAATATGTTGCACGTGAGTGTTTCAATGAATTGCAAGTTCAATGGGATGCACATCCCGTCTCCAGTGTCGATATTGTATTCTCGATATTGTACAAACCTTCATGGAGTGAACAAAACAACTAACCAAAGCTTCATGGAAATTGGATGAATGTTGTGGTAATGCATGAAGTTATCAATATTGTATCGATACAGTATCGATATTGTAATGATACTTTATAAAACTTTGATAAAAAACACCTAAATAAATTCACCTCAATTTTGTATCAACAATGTATCGATGTATCCATATTTTATCGATATTATATCGATACAGTATCGACATTGAATTATCGATTTTGTAGAAACCTTCGCGGAGTGTACTCAATAACTTTCCAAAGTTTCATGGCGATCCGATGAATAGTAATGCATAAAGGACAAACAATTTATATACATTCGATACAGTATCGATATTTCAACGATACATTCCTTTTGAAAAACTAAATAATTTCACCTCAATTTTGTATCAATAATGTATCAATTTATCGATACTTTAGCGATATTATATCGATAAAGTATCGATATTGAAAAATCGCTTTCATAGTCCTCTTTTCGGGAATGTACTCAACAACTTCCCAAAGTTTCATGGCGATCCGATGAATGGTGTAGTAATGCATAAAGGACATACACACATACACACACACACACACACACACACACATACATTCATTTTTATATATATAGATTTATTGAAAAATACGAAGTTTTCGAAATCATTCCTCGAAAGGATCCGTAATCCTCAATAATTTCCTGTTACGTAGGCAGCTATACAGGGATCACTTTGCCGTTTCTTCAAGTTCACCACGTTAGAGGCTTCTCAATTGACGGAAAAAGAAAATCAATGCACTACGCATAAAATTATCATCGAATTGATGTTAAACTTGTTATTGCAGGCATTAGAAAAAAATAGCGTTTCAATTGTTTAAATTTTTGATTTGGGCGTGAGTCTTAAATTTCGCCTTTGAGTACTACTTACAAGGGATATCTTCAGTGATAACCAGAAGACCAACAGTCTTGAGGCACTTATTTGAAAAAAATACCCAACCATGAGGCAATTGGATATTATTGCCAAATGCTCATAATTTAAATCCACGTCTACTACTACTCATCCGAAGTATATCCGAGAGCTCCAAGTCGGTACAAACGCTTTAAAATCAAGTGCGATTGATTGGCATTTAAAATAACATTAGAATGAGATTTTGTTTCAAGAAAAACAAAAGTGACCTAATTTAATGCACATACGTACTATGAGTTAACAAAACGCAAAATAAATCGATGATCGTCGTCAACGTGAGGAGAGATCTCATTTTACTCAAACGAACGTGAAGTTAATTTCACGACACGCTCTCAGTTAATTATAAAAATGGACATGGCTACGCTATTATAGCAAGATTAATGTTTCGACTACTTCAAGCGCGGCAGCTCCTCTACTGCGGTATTCTGGGCCACGACAATGCAATGAACTGTCACTGCGGCACTTCTCGCAAAAGAGGTTTTGTTTCTTTCGTGCGGAAGAAGGGGAAGTTGAAAGCCACGGTTAGAGTAGCCAATTCACCCAATAACAAAAAAAGACCAGAGAATGCCCCGTAGATGCTCAGAGCGCGACGGAAGAGACGTAAATTACTCGGAACGTCTCCGTAAATGGCTTCGCAGGCTTCCACCGGCCAGGAGCGAACTCGCCTACTTCCATCCACTTTTTAACTGCGCCAGAGACCTCGCCTTCTAAAGAATCACTTCTACTGCGGGATAACAAGAGCTGCGATTGCTGATAGATTTTCACACATAATAAATTACTTCAATTACAATAAAGCTATAAGGATGAGCCCGACCAAGGTTTTGTGTACATACCATGACGGTAAATTGACCTTCAAGATTCTGCAGCGTGTTTTGAACAGTAAATGTCATCGAACACAGGACATTTCTTCTTCAATGTAATAACTCAGTATAAGAACGGGCTAAATAAAATAAAACCCTATATTCGACTACACACAGTTAATTTGTGAGACTATTATTGAATTTATTCTGTTAGTCATTTTATGGGAACTTTGCTTGCGAAGGTCACGCTAAGCATGAAGGGCACATTCCAGATATCATTGAGGGTGGTCTAAAAAGGAATGGAATCCCATAATAAGGATGTAAGGAAACTGTGATCAGGAACGAACAGTTTTACACAATCGAAGAATTTAAATCTAGCGCACCCTTCGAAGGGGGTCCACTCATAACCTCAGACACTCATTAACTCCAGTTGAAAATGAGCGATGACCTTGAAGTACAGGTTATCTTGTGTTTAGCGGTTTAGCTTAGTGTTTATTTCATACAAGTGCGTGATTTTAATGCATACTTTTTTTGTAAATGCCCACCGATTTGGGCATGACTACACTGCTGTTCCATCGAGGCACCTCTTTATTTCGGCGGAGTAAATGCATTTCAAAATGAAAACACTACGCACCGTCAAATACTATGAATAGCTGCTGTAAAGACGGCGTATTTCGGGAGGTGGGGGGAGGGGCATGTGTAATAATGACGGTGAACGTCTGCCGTACCCAGCATAATTCGGGAGAACGCGAGCGTCAACTGCCGACACAGTAGTAGTAGTTTTGATTGGGGTGCGTAGACGGCTGAGGTCATTTTGCACCACTCAAAATCTTATTATTGCTAATAATATGATATTATAAAACGGTATGAGCATATGAGCTAATGCAAATTCCTCGCAGGTAAAATAACTATATTTTATTGTAAAATCCGTAGTTTTTAAAAAATTTTAAAGCCTTGGTGATGTTATCGGCGTCAACTCCTAGGACCTGTCTTATTCCGCCCCGGATGTCTAGCCTCTCCCGTGCTACCCGATACACATCACACTCCGTCAGGAGACACAGACCCGCAATGTGAAATTTCAATCCACCACTTCTTCGCACGACACACGAATTTCATCGATGCCAAATTTCCCGCTTCGTAGGCTTTCGAGACGACGCATTACTTAGCTCAGGCGAGAGTTTTTTTGTCCGGCGAGAGGCGCGAGTAAACGTGAGGTATGGAATCACCACCGCTGCCGGCCCAGCGCTGTTTTTCATGGATCTGGGCCACTGCCAATGGGACGAATGACTTCCGAATCCAACCCCAGGAGTCACGGTGAGGTACGCTGGCAACGAACTCCTCTCCTCTCAGCCTTCCAACAATAACCTCCCCTCTAGCATCCCTCTGTGCCATTTTTAAATCCAGCAACGATGAGATTCATGTTTTTTCCTTTGAATTTTTGATTTTTGTTGCTCTAGCTCAGGTATAGATAGAGAAAAAAACTTGACGTAGAGATATACATAGAAATGTGCTTCCGGGGTTCGTAACCTTACCAAGTTCGCAGTGGCGCCGGTTGACAAACAAATATCCAAGGAATGTATTTTAATCAATTACAAATAAAAGCGACGCTCGAAGTGGGTGGGGTCTGAAGGCCGCATACCCTACGCTGGTGTTGGTGAGGATAAGGAAGGTGGGCGAATCGACGGCCTCTCCGAATCCGGAAGTCGCATCGCTGAAGTGGCGTAGCCTCGGCGTTCCCATCAGGAAGGGCCCTGGAGCGCCTAAGAATACTGTAAAATGTTGTCGAGTACGAGAGGAAATTTCAGCAATATAAGCAGCCCCACACGCTGTTATTTTTACAGTCAGAGATGTCGACGGCGTGGTAGCCGAGACGTTATGCGGCTAACCAGACGCCCGATTCCGGGAAATACCTTGGAATGCATCCAACTAACCCGACGAAGAGATATTTTTCTGGTCACCACATCTTTCCGAAAAAACCTCAGGCCGCACAGGAAAATGCACCCCCCACAACCCCGAGCCATGAATTTCGCACACAGCTGGAATTAGTACTTGGTGAGCTTTATCCTTGCCAACAAACCAAGCTTCGGGCTGAACAAGGGTGTATTAGGCTAATTACTCCAAAACACGGATTCTGACTTTTTACTTATTCTATTCAACTCGTAAAACTTAGATATACATATTACAACCCACAATGTTAACACTGCAGCTTACGGTCTCATCAAGATCAATGTATAACTATTAAATCCATCCCAATGCTTTGGGAAATATGAATTAATGTATTTTAACAAATTTTAACCAATCAATAATTATTGTAATACTATGTAGATATAACCACTTAGTTGCACGTGCCTCGTGAATGCATATCTAACTCGTTTCCATACAGTAAGTATTGTATGTACTTCTCAGCTGCATGTAAGTTGTGCATGTATGGTGATTATTCACCCCTTGTCACACATCTTCGCGGTGGCATGCACGATATTCCGTAGATAACTGTCGAGTAATTAAGATATATACAATATAAGCTCATCTAGTAAACGTCAATTTATTTGAACTTCATTCCCACAAATAAAACCGGGACATACTGAGAAAGGCTAAATACAAATGATCAAATTCTATTTGAATGATTTTCCAGAATCTCCTGGGAGACCGCAGGCGGTCAAGGAAGTGGCCTTCCCGACTCACGTGAACGGATTCCATTTTGAATACCTTAAAAAAAAACGAGGTCTCTCCTCTCACCAAATAAACCGAACTTCGGGTTACATCATACGGTTATGTACAAGGCCGCTATATGCCTAATTAATCGGCCCTCAAACCTGTGCGCCATCTACTTTCAACTGCTTTTCCCTTTCGATCGCTCGACGAAAGTCTTCAATGGTTCACTGATTACGAACACTGGTGTGTCGGGGTGGTACCAAAAGTGATATTAATTTCGATGATTTTCGACAGAAGCTTCACGACGAAAAGGGTGATATCGTAGACACATTGAAATGAACGTGGCGGCGTGTAAATTATGAAAGATTGAGAGAGGACGAAAGGAGATTAGCTTCAAAGTTACAACAGCTTCGTCCTTGGAGTTACTCGTACTTGCAACCTGGGCATTAGGGACCGATTGTGCCAACCGAGGGAGGTTAAACACGCACAGTAACGGACGTATCCGACTTAGTCCAATAAGACCCCCAGGGATTTATAAGAGCGTAGTGGGGTTGGAAGCACTCACTACGCCGAGACGAACACAACATCTCCTTAGAGTTATAATGAATGCCTTCAGGCGAAGAAATCAACTTCGACTACTGACGGTGCTCCCACTGTCACAGAACAATCGATTGCGTATGATTAGTAGTCATCAAATCAATAAAAAGAAATATTTTAGTGACGCGAAAAGTCATGGAATAGCTACAACAGGCCTCAAAAGAAAACACATGTGTAGAACAAAAACCGGATGACAAAGTTTAGAGAGAAATGAGACCCTATTTCACCATTATTTCCCAGATTCATGGAATAAACTTAAAGGCGTACCAAGAAAAATAGACGAGACCTGAAACCTTGCGGTGGGAACGCACATAGGCAGCGAGTTCAATCCGTAACACATCACCAAGCAAAGCAGAAAATAATTTACTTCCACAAATAAAGTCAAGCCTGATTATTCAAGTATATGAGACGGGCGTGTAGGTTTGTTATCAGAGCAAAGTTTTACCGTAGAATTCAAGAGTACAAGTATTGTGTGCAGCTTTAGAAAACCGAACCACTTAATTCTTGGGATTTAAATTCAATCTAAGCACTAGAAAATCAGACAAATATAAAAATAATGCAACGGAATGAGGGCTGTTACGGTACACCGATGCACCACAAAAGAACCTCTAAACTAAAATCACAATTATACGAGGGCACTGGTTGGAGTGGTGAAAGTAGTATTCCCCTCCCATCCCAAGGACCCGGTTCGAATACCGACTGAGGAAGAGATTTTCCATTGGTATTCCGGTTCCCACTTGAGTTCAGTACTCCAACCGTTGGATGGAACGTTAAACCGTGGACGACTTTCGTTAAGAGTAGGCAATACCGCGCAGGGTTTCTTCCGTCCCTGGAAAATTTATTCCTCTATCCATTCATCCTAATTCAGAAAATTATCTACGGTCTTACCCGAATACTAAGAAATACGTCCGAGGTTTTCGGCGAGAAAGGTTACCGACAATGTTCTCTACTTTTAGCGTTCTGAGGAGGCCAAATGGCGTACAATAAATTGTAAATCATGCACAGCTGAGAAGAAATATTAAGAAAGCCGCGTCGGAACTTACAGTAACAAATGCATATGTTTGAAAATTTCAAAATAGTTTAAGAAAAGCATCAAATTAAAAATAGGAGCACAAACCGAGCCTCCATTTCAGCATGAAAAATATTATATTTAATAGTCGATTTGCGGAGACAACAGCGCAAAAAGTATACTTTTCAATTGATGTTGCGAATATAACGTCCCAGATACAGAATTACGTAAGTATAGTAAAAATACTTCCCCAAAAACTACGGAATGCACGAACTCCATAGGAACACTCACGAAATGGCGGATAAGGCCTTTCATTCGGTTCCACCACGAACGGTATCACGTTTACCGGAGTGTGGGGGCGAAAGGGGATTTATCTGGTCCGGTGGAGAGCGCGAATTCGTCGTCGAAGAGAGGGGAAGGATAGAGAAAGCGGGGCCAACCTGTGTCCTGGTGTGTCCCTCCGCGAGGAGGCGAGGGAGAGGGGCGCCGAAGATGGGTTGCTCTCCCTCTGGGCCTCCCTCAGCAGTCTCAGGTATTCCTCTCCGGACACGGAGCAGCTCAGCGGCAGGTGGGTCAACTGCGGCTGGGCGAGGCCGGGGCCACTGCCGCCGACCACGCAGCTGGACGGCGTCACGGTCCCGCCGCTGCGGCTGCTCGTCAGGTCCACCCATGACTCTGGAAGGAGAGGAGGAAGGGCGAGATTAGCATTGGCAGCGGCGCATTGCTCGATACAGCTACACTAGCCTAATCCACCCACCAATTTAACTCCCCCGAGGGTTTCGCCAACTGAGCATCTATTAAAATTACCAATCGACCACCTATGCTAACGGAGAAATGAGCCTCACATATCATAATCAACCAAGTGCGTTCTTAGCCTATTTATCTTTCCCCTCGCCCCATGCTGATCTTATTACGAAGTTCTCTTGCATCCATCCGTCTTAAACACCAGGGCCTCGATCATGGATCTTCATAAGGCGTGCGCTAGCGTTATCCTTATTTTTTGATTCAACTTATGTCAGAGAGAACGTGATCTCCGTTCTTCATTTTTCGCACAGCACTTCAAATCGCTTATCCCAATCAGTGGGGCGAATTTTATAGACGGTTATTGTTTGCCCTGCGCTACTCTAGGGAGTAAGCGTTAACGATAAATATTACGATGACGCGGAAGATGCATCCGCAATTCATGCAGCGGGTTAATTAACTATCGACATCTATGACAGCATAAGTTTCAAATTGATATCCCTGGGTTATCAACATAATCATCACCCGATTAACATTCTGCTACTGTCACTCTGAGTAACCCTGACACCCTTTCATCTTAAGGATTGAGTGCTCCTTAACCATCCTCGCTAAAAGCGGTATAAGTCTCAAATTTTTCATGCACCGAAGTACGTTTTATACATATTTATTTCATTTTACTCGTATTGCTGTCATAACGATTTTTTTCTCATATCGCTTCGTCTTGAGGATCAAGGTAATGGGACGGGACATATCTCATCGGCCGGATATATGCTGGCCCCGGTGGTGGAAGGCCAAATCCCTCGCCTATTGATCCCAGGGTTGCGGGTTCGAATCCCGCCCAGGGAGGATTTTCCCCTCCCGGGGCATGGGTGCTTGTGCAGTTCAATCTGCTAATTGTAAGATAAAACTTACAGTCCTAAATTCGCGGATGAAATAAAGACAAGTTTAATTTAGTTTAATATATGTTGAGCGCCATCGCTGACGCTATTCACTGCGCTTATCTCACGAAAGGGTAAGGCTAGCAATCACTGTTCTTGGGATTCTCCGTAATAACTGAAACTACCAATTTAAAACAGCACAAAATTTGAAGAACTGCGATCACGTTCATGCTTTTCATCCTATGATTAAAGGATTACAGTAAAGCAAGCCTTCGCGTAAAGAAAATCTGTGATGGAGTCCCTGTCATGCATTAGAGAAAATAATAATGGGGTTACAACAGGAACAACACAGTTACCATAAAAATCATATGGCGTACATCAGGCAATACGTATGCGCGGTCAGGTTCCAGTGCCTTGATTGAACCAGCGGCAAGCTCAATCGTTCATACACGCACTCAGTTGTACCGATACAATCAGCGGGAAAATGAGTCACACATGTGAAAATAAGAGCAATGTACCTATGAGAAAGTATTAAGCCAGTTAAACAATATAAGCCAAATTTGTAACGGTTGCAATACACGAGGGGGTGTCCACAAAACATTAACAATGACGAAAAAGAGAAGGCAAGCCAAACGCCATATCAAAAGAATCATAGACGGTCCATCGCATATCATAAGGCAATTAAGTAGTTAAAATCAGTTTTTTTTCATTCGTATATGGAGCTCTAAGTTTAGGTTATGGCAGCAATCCATCAAACCGCATGAATGAACTCATGATACTTTAATTGCCTTTTTTCTACCAATGAGCGACTGTTCAAATTACCTCCATAGGCAATTTCCAACAGTTTTATTTTTATTACCTTCTTAGTTCAGTAAAGTTCAAGCAGGTGGTGAATTATTCAGCAAAATTTATGCGTAAAATTCGCTCAAAATATCGCGATAAGCATGTGTCGTAACGGCTCGATCTGCAGACCAATAGTATCGATGAAAAAAAAGAACAACTTTGAGAGTGGTTTTTCAGGGATTGATGCTAGTTTTTAAGCCTTTCCTTTCTTTTCAATTTATTTGAATACTGCTAGGAGAAGTATGATAGACAGAAGTATCCTCCCAATAGGCAAAAACTAATAGCGTACATTACACAGCAGTGTGCGTGTTACCCAGATGGTCGATTTCCGAAAAAGAAACTTTTGTAAACAAAATGTAATGAAATAGTGACCGCAGTCAAAATCCTCAATAGATATAAGTTATATACACCACGAAGAAGCAGCGCTCTGAGAAGATACCTTTGATGAGCTGCTGATATAGCATTTTTCCGCTGCATCGCTAGTATGTCAGAGCTATCGAGGCTAGCTCCGTTCCTAGCAGAGCAAGGTATACATACAATACAACATCTAGCTAGAGGAGATGTGGATAAATCGATGATAATATGTGTGAGGGCAAACAATATATACCATAGTAAAGTAGTAGAAATGGAAGAAATTAATGCATAAGATTTGAGTAAAATATGCTTTCAACAATGCAAACAATACGAATTTAATGTTACCTAAGAATGAGAGACAAGGGTTGACTCTGAGTCACTGACTTTGAAGGTGGAAAAGGTCAGAAAGGTAAAGATTGGGAGATTCCCTTTAATGATTTCTAAACAGATGAAATTAGAGCTCCAGATGAAGATTAACTGAATAAAAATGAAGCTATGTAAGGACAATGAGAACGCACGATTTATTGAATCAGTCTACATAGCAGATTAATGCAATATTTAGAAGAGTAACTCAAATGTAACAAACACGGAAATCTTTACACTTCGCAAATATGGAAACCGTAGATACTATAGAATAGTAGGAATAGCTATTCTGTGGAAGCGGCCAACAGCTAAGATCATTAGCGCTGATTAGGGAAGGTGGGTGATTCGGTAGGGGTTGGAATTATCTAAGGGAACGGGGGAATGGTGGAGAGAAACCAGGTGTCGGCATAAGTCACTTCTGATTAATGCCACACTTCTTCCCCCAAACAGCTTAAGTCAACAGCGCGTTGGCTTCCCCGAACTCCAGCTACTAGTCTGGATACATTAACCTGCGCAACACCTTGCCACCACATATATTTGAACTACCCTCTTCTAATCGAAGCCATAGCGACGCTACGGTCGTCATTCTACGATCACGCGAACAATCATACAAAACAAATGCTGCAAAATTTAATACCTTCAGTAGAATCGTATATTTTAAAGGATGCCATTTTCTTCACAGTGACGACACAACATAATCAATCGCTCGGACAGCAGTCATTAAACGGAAACATCAAAAGGCATTTAATTCACCCGTACTCGAAATTCACTGGCATGGAATGGAATATACTTAAGATAATCAAGGGTCATAACATGCGATGATTGAACCAGGAAATCATACACAGAAAATAAAAACATAAAAACAAAAAACGAATGAAATCAACAATAATAAAAACCATGTACCTCATTTCACCAGAAGGAGAAGCTGATTGCTTTACTTAATTTCGCCTTTACTAAACTCTTAATTGAGAGAAAAGTGGACGCACAAATACCAAAATGCGTGAAAATAAAGCCGATGTTTTTGACTTGAGCTTCAAACACTACCAAAAAGATTAAGACGGTAAATCAAGCAAGTTAGTGAGACGGATAGCACATCATTCAAGGAAATTTCAGCGATGTCCTTTCACGGTTTACTCAAGCAGGAGCACGGATCACCAAACATTTTCTGACTGACTGACTCGATGGAGGTCAAGAGCGGGGCCATGAGAGTGAGCGACGTCCTTCGCCCCAGAAGGCTATCCCGAAATATGCGCACCGTGACACTATTTGAGCGACGCGTCGCGCAAACGAAAATATCTCGTCTAGAGCGCATATCCTCCCTCGCCTCGACATCTTGTCGGCCCACTGTGAAACGTCCACCCATAGCACATGTGAGAACAAAAGGAAAAACATTTCTCGTTCCAAACCAGCGGCGAATTCATGGACGCCGCCAACCACTCGCTTAAACTAATTGCCACCGCCACCCCATCCTTCTTAACCTGGTCTCGGGAGTAAACGAAAACGATGGAAGGTTCTGCACTTCTTCCCAAAATTGACAGAGAAGGACACAACACTCAGCTACTCTTCTAGGATTGCCGTCGTCATCTGCTGGCGCCATTTATAATTAAGTATAATTTACAAGTAATTCTCTTTACCATTCCACTCGTGCATCCAGACATTCCCACATACGAAGATGAAAAGTATGTGTGTACCTACAAACATTCCCGTGAGTCGAAAGAAAGGAGCGTCAATGGCCAATTCTCGAAGCCGCAAGAAAATTCCTAATCAGTCAAAAAACAGTCGCTAATGTAACGCAATTCTCCAAAATCTTTCATCATGAGGACTTTGCATGTTAAGTACATAAAAAAATCTGCTCAGCATTTCAGCATGAGAAAATGGCTGAACTAGTCAATTTCATCGAATCTTAGGGAAACGGTTGCTACAATGGGAACCTGAGGAACCGAAGATGCTGTTTAGGCAACCCAACAAATTTCACACATTGGTGTGTTGGTGTGAAATCATTAACTTATATGTTTTATATGAAGATCAAAAAAAATATTTTGGAACGAAAATATTCCAAATTTTCCTCCGGTATGGTACAAGGAAAGGAAAAACTATTACGCTGGTAAGATTTGTTCCGACAGAGCCAGCGGAGATCAAACGAATATTCAACGCTCACTGAAAAAAAATGTTTAAAGGGCCCAGAGAACAAAGAGGATTCGATGAGAGGGATGCATTCCGTTTGGAGAAAGCAACAAGTTCACGTTATACGTCGCACTTCACGAAGCTCTTCCGCAGTATATGAGAATACTTGTGTGGCTTCCGAAATACTCCGTTTACGAAATGAGCAGGCGAGCTCCAAGATCAAGGATTTGGGTAATGCGTCATGAAACCCGCAGCGAAAACGCAAAACCCTATTCTTTTGCGCAGATGGATACCATTACTGCAGCGGGTTATATTTAATTCCAAAGAATGGACAGTGAGTCGTAGAACCTATTTATGGGGCAGGCGGCGGCAGTAAAGTGCGCCATGAAACGAACTGTGCATCCTGCGAGCGCTACGTCAACAGAGTAAACAAAAGAAGAACAGCAAAACACAAAATGACTTCGCCGTAAAGAGCTTATTCTTCGAATCCTGATGAACGTTGTGGAAGTTAGATACCGATCAAAACATCTCAAACGTCAACAAGCCCTATCCAAAAACAAATTAGAAAACCTTGGAACCGAAAACAGCATCTCTAGGGGAGGTAATTGCCAATATCTTCGGAATAAATGCTTCCGCCTTGCCAAGTCTTAAACCGCCCGCATAGATTTGATGTCCTAAAACTGAATAAAGAGATTGCTATGTATTTCTTTAGCCAATTAGTTCATCAATTCCATAACATATAACCACAATAAATCGCTCAAAAATAACAAATATTTAACTCTGGCACACAACCAACGTTAAGGATTTATCAAGGAAACCGAGGCGTTAAACATTATTCCGTAAACGCCAAGGTCGGGACGTAATTACACCTTAAGATGCACTGTTGAAGTCGTTTAAAATTAGAGCATTCAAATTGGATTCTGTAGCTGTTAAATTTGGGAACTAATTTAACTGTGATTTATTTAAAAAAATAAATTTATAAAACGTTATCATTCAACTGTAACTGTAAAATTTGGAAAGCAAATTAACCAACCAGGCATAATAAGAGCTGATAATATTATCATGCCCAGGAACATGAGAAACGATTTAATAAAGCACATGTTTTCACGTCCGTAAATAAGAAGCATACGACGAACACGCACTCGACCAGGGTGAGATTGGATCGCAAAATGAAATTAGTTATTTCACTGAAAAAAGAGCTGTAGTCAGTTCATCAGCACCACAAACACAATGTATAAAAATACATTCGCCTAATCTATGCATTCCGTGACTTACGATTCGGAGGAATCGACACGGTCCCTGAGAATGCAGAGTTTTTTCGAAGAGCACAAACAAAATAACGGTTTCTCTCACTTGCTTTGACTAGGGCAGTCGTGATTATACCTTCTTCTATTGCCCCATAAATAAAAAATATGGAGCTCAATTTTGTATCAGACAAAGAGCGTGAATAACACATTTAAAAGCTTATCTTCGTCGTCGCTCTCAAAAACGACCTTTTTTGAGAGCGACTCTCAAATCGAAAATTTGAATCTTTTGAAAACGACCTCAATCAGAAGTCACGAATGTGATTCATCCGATCATCAGCACCCCATTAAGCACCATTTCCATTCTTGTGCCCCAACTGCCGCCTCTTGAGTATATACTTCACACGTTCTCTGAAGCAAAGTAGACCAATTCAAACTTCAATTTAATTTAAGGTTTTGTTTCTTTTTAAGCTATCCTTTTAACCGGTAAACGTTAATGAAAGACATTTCGATATCGGCGACTAGACTAAGTACGCTTATAAAAAGAGTCGTTTCAGGCGTATATAGGTGGAATAACATAATTAAATAAGATTGGCAATTTTCCACAAAGAAATCTAATGACGATGATGATATATCACTTTAACCGGTCGAAGTAAGGATTTATTTGTGGAAAATTGCCAATCTTATTTAAGTACGCTTAATTTGCATTTACATTACATGAATTCAATAGGGAAGAGCTAGCTTCAAAAAACCATTCGTTTTCATTCGGGAGCGCAGATTAAAGCGATGAATGATTGAATGCAACCTCCCGTTAGGGGTATGCCGGTAAAAACTTCCATTCGAAATATTATTTTGTTATTTTCTGGAACTTGCAACTATATTCTATTTGCTCTCAGACGCAATTTTCTCACGCTTTTCAGTTCCTTTACACACAAAAAAACGATAATTTTATAAGTTCTCAACCGAAAACTAATGAATAAGACCAAATGTATACCTTAATTAGTGTTGTGTTCAACCTGAAGGTTGGTATGGTCGGTGAGGATCTCACCAAATATGTACTAAGCCCATGGTAAGCGCAATGCCACAATTCACGGTAGGAGGCCAGTAGTCCTGTACCATCTGTGGTTTCCACAAAAGGTTTGGGGTTTAGAAAATAACACAGGTTTGGCTGGGCTTGTCCAAAGGTCTTTCACGGGACATCAAGTCACCAGCACAACACTCAACCTGCTGGGCCACCTATTTAATATATGCTTCCATAATAATCATTATGCCAAAAAACGAGACTCAGCGATCAAGGGTCAACTGTCCTTGGTTGAGCGGAGGACAAACTGATATAAGTACTCAGGAGCAGTGTTTCACAACGCGTACCACTAGTGATACTTAAGTCTAGAGGGTGGAATTCGAACCGGCTGAATAAGCTCCCCACCCTTCACTTCTGCGAGGATATCGTAAATAGGTACATGTGTACGCACGTATTTACCTAAATACGGGCGAAGAGTCGAAAAACTGATGTTCTTATGTTTCTGGATGGGAGTATTTCTGAGGATGAAAAGCGAGAAACAGTCTAAAAGGTTGGTAACCACTGCTTTGGAGTTCTATTTATTATCCTATCATTCTACGCAAAATCAAAGGTTGGTTGGTTAGTTAGTTATTCAGGGGAGGCGACTGACAGCTGAGGTCATTTGTAGGTGGGTAGTTGGGCAATGGTAGGCCTTTCAGGGAACGGAGGAAGGGTGGAGAGATAACCGGCGTCGGCATTAGCCTACTCTTATCGACAGGCGCCAAGGGGACCACGGCTTACCGTCCCATCCGACGGACGGAGTACTGAACCTAAAATGCTCTATACTACTATATAGGGCATTTCCTGGTTTTCATTCGGGAGCGCAGATAAAAGCGATGAATGATTGAATGCAACCTCCCGTTAGGGGTATGCAGAAAAGAACTAGGTTGTTTCATAAAATTAATAACAAAATTTTTATGGCTAAATGGAATGACGTGAAATTTTAGAATAACATTAGGAAATAATGTATCGTTACTGTGTTAAAATTTCATAACGATTGAACTCCAACGTTTTGCCTTATGAGAGGTCAAAGAGAAACGCTCCCTTAGAAAACGCAAAAAAACGGTACTTTTTTTGTTGTCATCGCGATAATAAGATCAGAAATATAAAAATTGTCAGTAAATATGGTTAAACGCACAATAAAATGAGATAAAACTTGATGTATTTTGCATTGGAGTAAGTTGTACGGTTCATTCTTAATCGGTGCTCAAACTCGGGACAACATAATTTTTGCACCGACAGTAGGCACTCAAGGAGGGACCGGTTTGCCTCTGAAAAATCCGCCACCGCCGGGAATCGACCAGTTGGTTGGTTGGTTGGCCAGTACTCTAGCCAACCAACCAACCAACCCGATCCCCTCAAAGATTGGCAATCACAGCTTTGGAGTACTATCTATTATCCCATCACTCTACGCCAAATCGACACGACTGTCATCACTTTCAAGAGGCTTTTCTGGATGAAAGCAAGCGACGGATGAGCAATTCATCATGCCCGATACCCCTCCCCCCAATTTCCTCGCTTCGGATCACGGTCATCCCATCGCTTTAGGGATACCCTCCGGCAACGGATGTACCACCGCGTGCGACAAAAAAGATCGCGCGATACACGGATCGAGAGAGAAAAATCATGGGAGGAGCTACTCGTTCCTGCGCCAATGGAAAGCTACTGAAGAGCGACGGAATAACAGGAGACGCGGAGCGGAGGGCGGGAGAGTCCTTGATTCCCCACGTAAATAGATAGGTAGCCTGTAGAAGGGGACCTGAGCAGCCGCAGTGAAGCGCGAATCCCACGGTATCCACAGCCAGCCACACCTGACACACTGCGCATACCTACTCGTCGATCGTACGATGAGAGAGAGAACTTGAGGTTTGAAAAGAATCCAAACAGAAAAACGAAAAGAGAATTCAGCAACGATGACGAATCCTCATCATGAGCAAGAACCATCGAATAAGGGAAGTTGATGGAGCGTTCGTGTGACTGCTGCATGAATGCTTCCGCTATAGCGACACAATCGAGCCCAAGTTTACTTTAAACGCAATGCCACAAACCGGAACCAAAAAAAAAGTTAGATAGGCACAAAATGAGAAAACAAATGAACGCTATCATCGAAAGTAATCGGAATATGTGTTCGCCAGCATCGTCAACTAACATTCCGAGCAACATCGAAACTAAACTCACACTCATTCTAGAGATTAGATACTACAGACAAGTGAGAAGCGCTTTTATGCCCGACATAAAAAATGCGAGTTCTCGGCGATAATACGTATGATATTTTTATATTCCCCAACCTAAGATTTCCGGGCCGAATTTTGACTTTTCCATTTACTGAACACGTTCTCACCACAAATGGCTTTGAGGAAACATCAATTAGATTTCATATCAAATCACTTTGAGGAATAGCGCATAAACTCAAAACAGCTTTCTGGTTGGAAAGCTATTTATCAAAAGATGGAACTTGGATTCTCTTTTGGGAATTATTCTAACTTTTGGCCAGAGGAACAGAGGAGTTTCTGGATAAGGATTAATATCGATCAACGAAAAGTATGGGTACAACAGAAGCATGTTTGGCCCACAGGCCACTCATAGAGAAAATAATAAAGAAGGAGAAACACTTTCGTTGAATTTGTGAATTTGGAGAAGGCTTTTCATGATATAGAATTGGATGAGATGCTTAGGATTCTTGTGGAAATTGATTAAAGTACAATGACCGAAAATAATCCACATCATGGATTAAAAACCAGATGTGATGATATGTGACACAGCAGTGAAGAAGAAATAATAATGAAAGAAGTAAGGCAAGTTTTTTTTGTGAATAAGAGAGAGAATGAAAGGAGAATGCACAGTAAATCACCTGCCATGTCTCTCTCAAGTATTTTTTTCAATCTGGAACTCTCGCTTTTGGTGAATTTTAATTGCTCACAGGACCATGTTACTTTCAGCAGGTTAGCTTCAATTAATTCGAGCGAAACATACATTTTCCACCTTTTTTCGAAATCAAACCATTAAATTCAGTTCAGTGTATTTAGACTGCCACAAATGATGTCCTGAAACACTGTGTTCCTAAGAAGAGAGGTGTGCAACTCATAACTTCTTTAAGCTCTACTTAGCAACAATTTAAAAGTTAAATATCAAAATCACAGTTATTCATTAGTTATCACGGGCTTTATATGAAATACGGCTATTCATGTAGATACGCCAAACTGCGCGGCTAATCTTACCACTAATACTAATAATTCGGAAGTCAACTCAATATTTACCAAAATTCTACGACAGATCTCTTTGAACAAAAACTTTCCCCATTTCCCCACACGATGGCAGTCCAACTCTGAAAGATGGCAACGCATTTCAAAATTATAAAAAAATAAGTTTTTCTTTAGTCCATAACGCGTAAACTCTGCAGAAAATGCTGCATTCGGGGAGTAGACATTAATAATAAATGCACAAGCCACACCTATGCCCCGTGAGTTGATTCAATTCCCTTATTCGTTCCCTTACGAAAACTGCGGGCATTTATAAAAAGGAAACAATCATGTAAATCATTAACTCAAATTAAATAGTATTTCTTACATAAATACCTTTATAGAGAAGAAAAAGGGATTACAAAGAAAGGGATACTTTGAATGCAGGTATTTGAAAAACTAAGATGTACTTGGATAAGCAAGCTAAGACGAAAACATATAGCAAAATACCAGTAAGGAGACTGGTTCGCAAGAGCCTTCACCTCTTGCGCTTCCGCCAAATTTTCGATTTCATTTTGCGACACAGCTCGTGGACCCGAAAAGCGGGCGCACCAAACGTAAACAGTTCTCCCCGTCCGAGATAAACTCGACCAAAATCAAGGTCGGCCGTTAAACTTCCCGCGTCCCCAGTGTCCGACGAATATCAGAATGTTCTCCATCTCATGCAATCCCTCCGAATTCTTTTATTTTATCAAGGTGGCAACAGAAAAAATTATAGGATAAAAAAACCATGGTCTCCACAAGAGAAGGTCGATTTCATGAGAGCGGCAAGAGTTTGCCAAGTATAACAACGTTTTAAAATCGCTCATCATGTTTAGGGACAGGTCCTTTTTCTCTCACTTCTCAGAAAGAGGTATTTTCTCAGAACTTTCGCCGACGGCTCCTGTGCCCGAAAAAATAATCACTTCCAGCGTAGCAGGACGCATCGAAAGAGGCGTCCTGACTTGAACCCGGGGCCACAGATTGGAAGCATCACTCCACATACCGATCCGCCAACGTGTCCTATGCATACACTGTGCATACAAGAAGTCCTCAATCAGTAAACATCGTCAAGTACGCACGCATCGTCTCTCTTCCGCATTTCTAAATAACAGTGAGTGGTATGTGTTTTCGTCGCCGCCTGGCCCCTCGCCCATATAGACACGCAAGTCTCTCCCTGCGAACAACCACCCATTAATCCTTCCCCAGCCTCCCCCCATGTATTTCTCCCACACGACCGCATGCGCCAGAGCCGTGGTGCGTTCCTCCCGTCTGCAGATGACCTTCACGCACCCCCCTTCCCCTCCGCCCCGGATAACCTTCGCCCACCCCTCCCTCCTCCATCTCTCCTCATTGCTCGTCGGTTTTTTCCGATATGGGGGCCCAAAAGAACGGGAGCAGCACATCATGAGGGTCCTCCATCAAGGGCGAATGTACAAATTCTCCCCCTTTCCATATCAGGGGAGAGGGCACCGTCCACATCAACATTCAACTGACGCCGCTTTTGTTCTTGCTTTCATGTCCAAATTATGAGCAATTATAACAATTTTATTTCTGGTCCAGATTAAAATACCCAATACATCGAGGAACGACGATTAAAACTTCTCTTACTATCTGGTATTTTCCGATTAAATCCACGAGAGAAAAACCAAAGGTCAGTCCGAAGGTATCCACGATCTGACTTTGAGATTCAGATAGCATATAAATAAAGAAACGCGTAACGGTGCATGCTACAGCGAAAAATAAATTAGAAGATATGAGGGCGAACAATGGCATGGCACTACGGAGAAGCACAAACCTATTAATCAACTGCCAAAACATAAATTCATCCGTTTGAGTTACTGAATGGCAATGAATTTATAATTACATAAAAACCAACTCATGAAGCTCAACCCTATCAAAATCTCAACTCTTTCCGACAGTTCATCATGACCCACCAACTCCTCATCTACCTTGCGCCCAGGTGACGGGAAGTGACCATGCTCCTTCAAATACAAGAAAACCCGTTTGAACAAATATTCCGCCTCAAATACGACACTGCTGGATAGGGATCTCCAAAGGCTGAAGCCTACGTTGAAAACGCACCGAAATGGCAATCCAAAGTTTGGAGGCTCGAATCCTTTCCAGGGTTGGATTCTGTGCTTTACTAGGATTATGACCCACGGTTAGACGGTGCGATAAGACCTTAGCCTTTGCAGCATCTAAAACCCGAGTATAGAAACTACTAAAGGCTCTCCCCATGCATATGGTCTCAGATCTATATTTTCCCGACCATCCTTCCAAATCTCCCCTCTCTCGAAACACGAATGCCGGAGGTCATGCACGGTTACCCACAATACCATTGTCTCCACAAGCTCTATTCCCCAGTTGAAATCTTAACGTAGCCTACGAGCAGGACCTCCGCACAGACAGTCCACATCAAGTATTGTCAACAAAGCGGAGGGTGAATGGTACGAGCTTCCCAGCCATAGGGCCCAGGTTCGAAACCCGGTACATATACAACTGAAATCCTCACCGAATAGCCCTGTGGAGAGAATGCCCAGTTCACTACTCCGTCTGTCGGACGGGACATTTAAACTCATTTGGTGCCTTTGGTCAGGAGCAGACCATTGCAGACGCAAGTTCTCTCCACCCTCCATCCTAGTCCTTGCAATCCTGTCCTTACGCCTATCCTACCGGTCTGAGGCAACTTTTAACGCGGGACAAGCTTGAAACCACAGATGATTCGCCATTTTCAACATCAAGAAAAGAAACAACCGCGGTGTTAAGTCGGCAGAAAGCAGACACCGGAGTCTATTTTTCGAATTTCAGGAGAGATGAGCTTTTTCCGAAAACAAGGTACCGCCGAAAAAAATCACTGAGATGAATCTGCAGGGGAGGCAAACTTTTTCCCATTTTTTCCGTTGGTCATTATTTGTCTATACTACGAGCCAATTTCTATGGGGTACACAGTCAATATTAAACAGATAAACGAAGTGTTCATGCGAGAATTGAATACCAAAACTTCACACGGTCTTCGAACTCCCAGAAGTGTTTGAGGTCGGAGTTACGAGGTCTCATGTCTTTCACTCCCGTATCAGAAGTAGAGAAAAACTTGAGTAGAGAGCACCGCTCACGGACCAACCAGTGTCACCAATCAGGGTGAAAAACAATAGCTGTGGCTTCATTAGGTATATAACTTACACTGTAAAGCACAAATAACAATTGCAAGTTCCACAACCGGGAAATCAGCATAAAAGCCTTGACTTCAGTAATCTTAAGGATTCTACGAACGACAATAATAAAGTTTTTAACAATAAAAATGAAGCTGATTCGTGGAGAAAATGGAAATGAAAGATATGTACTTCAAAGCATTCTTAAAAATAAAGAATCGGATACCCAGAGCGAAAGGGAAACGCGGTCCGTGGATCAATTAACGCCACAACACTTTCCCTCGCAGAAACGAAGAAAAAATTTCGCACCTTGATGAGTCACCATAAGCAGTAAGCTGAACCCGAGCAACGAACTCTTTAAAACGCTCTATCTAATATTCAAGAACTAAGATGCGTCACCATTCTAACAGAAATCGAGAATAAAATAGAAAGGAAATAGTTCAGAACTAAACGTAGTTGTGACCATGAAAACAATGACACTAAGCATAAACTAGGTTCTCTATAAATACCACCTACACTTTCCAAATTTAAAAGGCGGTTTTTTCCAATAACATACGTCAGAGTAACTTTTTCATTTCTAATAATCAGGTTGAAGTTTCGATTAAAAAATTGAGCCTTAAATTTAAACGGAGAATTCAACACCCTTCATACATAACAAAAATATAATGACCATTCCTGGAATAGCAAACCCACAGCAGGTTCTCAATTCCGAGGCAATTCGAATTCAGAAAGCGTGAAGGGAGAAACTTCCTTAACACAAAACGACGCAATCTTTCACGAATATAATAGTTCACTTCTTGCCAATTAAATAGTAAATATATTGTAACCAAACCTTCGTAACTACCCAAAGCAAACACAAGCCTCAAATTCAATATATAAAAGAACAGTGACATAATGCATATTATTGACGAATGGCGTCAAAAACTAGGATCGGAGTAATCGGAAAAATCTAATCGCTACATTAATACTTTTTCGTAGGACAAGGATATCTATGGAATAGCGAAATACGATGTCCAGTGAAAATACCATAAAAGAGGAAATATTATGAGATTAACGTGTATTCATCTACATCTACACGATACCCTGCAAGGCACCGCAAGGGTGTGTGGCAGGGGATTATGAGATGATAATGCCAATAGAGGAACCTTTAAAAGCTTTACGAAAATAAACAAATTCAATAGATACTCCATGCAACGGAGACGGCACGTTCTAAAAATTGACGTCAACTCCTATAACTAAGAAGAAACATCAAATACATCTATACTTAAACACTTTTCTACATTTAGACGCATTAGAATGCACCATCGTACCATTTATAACTAACGCTTGCAACACACGGGAGCATGTAACAGAGTTGTTACGGAAAACTCAGCAAGATCTTGTTTCATGAGCGCCACAAAAATCAGTAAAAAGGGAGTGATTTAATGGCATAAAATATCGACCTTAATTAAATCCAACGAAACTTCAATATTCTCAAATGTTTTAAATGGTCTACGAGAAACTAAAGAAAAAATACACCATTCGAATTTGCTCTGGTTTCCCTCAGCACTTGACTCAGCATTGGGATGGTTTCAACAGCAATTATGGAGTCAGCAAAATTTTCGAATTCGTCCTAATCTTAGCTTCCATCTTTTTACCTCATTCATTAAAACTCTTAATACACTCGCAACTAAAGTCTATTTCAAGAATAAGATGCCTTCATAATAGCCTTCACTTCAAGGAACAAGAGAATGACAAACACTGAATGGGTCGATCGAATATGCGAAGACGTTCGACTTTAGGCGGAAGAAAAATTTGGTCCAAGGAAAACTGAAAAGTGGCGTTGATGACCTCTTTCCACACATTTTGACGCACTATGGTACTACGAAGATAGTTGACATGAAAGGGATCAAGACGCACTTCACGGGAATCATGGAAAAAAACGACGAAAGACGTCAAATATACGAAACACTAACGGAAGAGTCATGCAGATAAGATAACACACGACGGGAGACCTGCGTTTAAACGACTCGCAGTATTGTGGATCGGGTGATGTCGCGATGATTATCGCTCGGTTAGAAAGGCGCCGAGCGGAAGAAAACAACGCGACCGGCGAGAACCAAACCTTCCGCTCGCTCCGGAGAAGCGAAAGTTCGACGCGACGAGAGTCGAGTGCATGCGCATCTGTGCACACGGGATCGTGCAAGGCAAAGCTCGCTGACGCACCAATCTGCGCCACTCCCGAGCAAACGTGCAGAGCGGCGCAGCCGGGATCTGCTTGCCAAGTCAATCACCTCAAGGTCTAGGCGAGCGAGGACGGGTGGGGTGATGGGTTCTAATTGCGTGAGCCGTCGGAAGTGAGTCAAGCGAGCTGGGAGAGGAGAACAGGCGGCGCGGCCACGGGGGAAAGAACACTGATTCATGAGCCTGTCCGAAGATTTCTCCGCAAACCCTGCACGTGCGAAATCTCCCGCACGTACTCATAATATAATAACGGAATAAATATAGCATCGGGCCCGCCTCGGCATTGCTGAGAAGACTCAGTGCGGAATATATATTTTCTGACCCTTGTGCGAAAAGAGCCACTGAGTGGGGGTTGGCCTGGTTGATGAGAGTATAGCTCTCCACGTACTCAACGCAACAACATGTTATTTATTTTATTTATTTATTAGAGACACATGAAGGAAGGGGAACCAGTTCCTTTTTCCTGTGCCGCCGCACTATGGGGTACGGAGGTAGCGCTCACTTTCAAAATCGTAGAACTTTTGAATGACTTGAGATATTAACATAAATTTTTTTTTATTTGAAAGCTAAAACCCTAAGAAATAGAGGAAAAATATGCATCTAAGGAAAAGTACCAATAAAAGTCTGCAGAAAGCGTGCGAATGCCGTAATTGTTTCCAACTATTTTTATAGACTAAAATAAATCAGCGAAAAATAAATTTTTAAAAACAAAAATATACATGTTACTATTTTTTCTCATACTCATGGATATAAGACTAAACCAAGTCTAAATAATAAATAATGTTTTTGCTATAAACAATTTTTTATTAATAAATTAAATGATTGAGGTAGTATTCACGTTTTAAAGCAGATTTGTTTTCTTCGAGAGAAATATAGCAAAAAAGCATTGATATATATATTTTTACATGCAGTAAATAGTTTAGCCACAAATCGATTTTGAATGTATCGGGTCGCGCGACATGCTAATTGTGACCCAGCGCGCGCTGCACAATGTCAACCACAAGCTGAAGTGCATTGTTACTGTATGTTGCTTGTTAGTAAATGAATTATTATATTGTTATTGTATCTGCATATTTTGCAAATTGTTATTACTGTTCATTGTTTATGCATGGATTGTTACTGTATGTTTCTTGTTCATAAATGAATTATTATTTATGAATTGTTATTAATTATACTTATTGTTCTTGATATTTCTCTTATTACTAAAGATGCAGAAATAATAACAATATCAAGAACAGTAAGTCTATTAATAAAAATTCAAAAATAATAATAAATTTACTAACAAGAAACATACAGTAAAAATCCATACAAAAACAATTAACATTAATAATAGTTTACAAAAGATGCAGAAATAATACCAATATCACTTAGCATTTCGTGCATTTTCGGGTCACAATTAGCATGTCGCGCGACTCGATACATTCAAAATCGATTTGTGGCTAAACTATGTACTGCATGTAAAAAACACATCATAGCTTTTTTGCTATATTTTCCAGTAGATAATAAATCTGCTTTTATATTTTTTCTAACGTGAATACTACCTCAATCATTTAATTTATTAATAAAAAATTGTTTATAGCAAAAACATTTTTTATTATTTAGACTTGGTTTAGTCTTATTATCCATGAGTATGAGAAAAAATAGTAACATGTATATTTTTGTTTTTAAACATTTATTTTTCGCCGATTTATTTTAGTCTATAAAAATAGTTGGAAACAATTACGGCATTCGCACACTTTCTGCAGACTTTTATTGGTACTTTTCCTTAGATGCATATTTTTCCTCTATTTCTTAGGGTTTTAGCTTTCAAATAAAAAAATTTTATGTTAATATCTCAAGTCATTCAAAAGTTCTACGATTTTGAAAGTGAGCACTACCTCCGTACCCCATAGTGCGCCGGTGGTTTCCCAAAAGGTCAAGTAATCAGCAAATCACTCTCAATTGAGGATATCGAAAGAGGTCTCTCCAACGGATTCGAGCCTGGGACCTCGAGACAGGGGGATCGGGTTGGTGTGGTAGGTAGAGTACTGAGGGCCCGGATTTGAGCCCCGACCAAGGTGGATTTTTTCATTAATATACCGGTCCCTACTCGAGCGCTGTGAGGAGAGCAATTCAAGTTCAGTACTCCGTCCGTTGGAGGGGATGTTAAGCCGTAGTCCCCTTGGCGACTTTCGCTAAGAGCAGGCTTATGTCGACGCCGGATCTCTCTCCTCTTCCGTTTCCTAAAACTCCTCCCTTCACCCGGTTATCCACCTATCTTCTGTGGTGCCAATGGCCTGTTGTCAGTCGCCTACCCCACTACAACCTTGGCTAGGTACTCCAACCCTCAGACCATTGGGATCCCGCGCCGATAATTAAGTTGATTGAGGGCGGCAATTAAATTATCTTTGTGGGCGATTGTTCTGCTTTCCTAAAGCTCTAAGGCAGAGGTTCTCAACCGGTGGTACGCGGGAACGTTTCAGGTGGTACGTGTGGGTGATACGAGCGATAGGCTAGTAAAGGCCTCTGTGTGCGTGAGTACGCAAACTTTATTCTGCTGCCCGTCTGCCGGGCGCTGGCATCTCTATATATTTTTAAATAAAAATTAGTACGAAAACATTGAAAAAAATCTATATATATTTATTGTTGTCTTGATAAAGGGTTGAAAAACCGAAATACAGGTGCAGTGATACTTAAATATGAAGTTTTCTCCGTAATCTAATTAAAATAAAACAAGCCATTGGGCACTTTTCAGACAGTAAATATATGTTTCTTAAAAATATAGCACTGTTGGTACTCCAAAATTTCAAAAAATTTCAAGTGGTACGCAGTTGCTAAAAGGTTGAGAACCCCTGCTCTAAGGGGTAAATTAGTCAAAGGGCAACATACATAATAATCAAAGAAATGGAGAAATGAAGCGAACAGGTTTCCCTGCACGCTTCCATCCCGCAGTACACCCCAAGACGGCCTGCGGTTACGATCTGGGCTTCAATCTCAAAGGTCTACGGTTCGAATCGGTCCCCGGGTATGAATGTCGTGTAAGGATTAATTACGAGGAAGATGGTGGGGAACATCATCAATATCTAGAGGGCATTTAAGCTCAATTTTAATCCCACTAGGAGACCCCAAGTTTTAGAAACCTCGTGCATTTGAAACTTATTTGGATGTAGTCGAAACAGAAGCGAGACGCAGGTACCTATCTCAGTATATAGCACTTCAGACACTAAATGTGTGAGTGTGGGATCTAAAGCCACCTAATAAGCTTGTGGAATCAATGAGAGACGAGACATTTGCAATGCGCAAATCCTGTCGGCTTGATGAATTTCAGATTTGAGCTAAGGTAAGTACTTTTCCAAAAACCTGCACGTTTCGTGTAATTAACGATAACCCAAAGACGTCCAAACAGAGATGATTCACAATTAAAATGGTCTTAAACTTCTTAAAAAATAAATGCCGTCTTGGAAAGAAATGCTACTGACGTAACCCGAATATTCACCACCAAAGGTTTTCTCACAAAACATATTGGGGAAAAGGAAATGAACTTCATATGAGGTTATCGATGTGCACAAGGCCATGCCTTTAAGAGGAAAAAAACAACTGATACCGACTTGTCACATAAAACACGGATTCACAGCTGTTTCCTTATTGGTACAATGTGATGGGGCGACCAATAAATGGAATTGGCGCCATCGCGCAAGTCACGCCAGAAATTTGCTGCGACGCCAAAGCACTGAGTAAACGTCATAAGATGACGGTCGGTAGTAAACGGTGTGAAGGGGAAGGCAAAAGTTGCTCAGTTATCAATGCATCAGGCGATTTACCCAGATCACCGAAGTAGCAAGAATCTAGTTCTTGGGCAAATACGCAGAAATCGCCAAGCAACACGCTCCCTCGACAAGAAGCCATCGAAGAATTTCTTTGAAACATTCCTCTATATTCACTTTATGTACCGCGAACTGCACTAAATGCCGATGAAATTTGCTTATCTACGATAAGTACTTACTCAGCCTTCGGTAAACTTCCTGCTCTCAACGTTGGAAATAGATTTAAGACAGGTTTATTGGGGGAACTCAACTTAATGAATCAACTCAACCCTTCAGCCAATCACATACTGCACACCACATGTCTCTTGAAGCCTGTAACTACGCAACAAACAGAAGATTTCCGACACCACCGCTAGTCTTATCAACACATTTACGGCACTTACATGTCCATTTATCCATGCATACATAGACCATATATGCAAAAGCGCTTTTTTTGGGCAACACTAAAATAACCAAGGGTAAAACACAATGCGAGGCGAGATTGTGATTAAAAAAGAAATGCACAGGAATCTCGCCCCGAGTACTAAATAAGTAAGGGCTACAAATATTAAGCTTAATTCTAATGCACTGAAATCTCGCAGACAGAGAAACGCCATGTACTGGTGTGGCAAAAGAAGAAGGCGTAATCGATGTTCTCAGTAGAAATATCCAGACGTTCATCTAATATATTGCACGCGTACACCCTTTATCAATATTTATGATCTTCCCCAGATCATATGAGACTGTGATCTCAGAGTCGCGGTCACACTTTTTTCGTGTCAGTTTATCAACAAAGCTCATTGTGGCAACCGAGGCATCACACCAACGCCACTTACCACATTAATTTTTTCCATTTTCACCAAAATCGATAACATTCTGGGAAAATGTCTTTCGCAATACGCCTACTTCATTTTATCATACTTTATTTTACAGTATTTGATGACTTCCTCACGGCGTCAATTAATATTGTTAATTAATGCGAATAAGATTTTGAGATATCCATGGTTTGCGGCTAAAGCACTAAAATAGCAGTTGGAGATAGTTTTTACGAACGATTCCTGCTGATTTTGACGAAATGTTGTCTGATCTGCTAACCTCGTAGTTCATCCAAGATCTACAACCGCGGAAAGAAGTTGCGAACAGGATTTTTATTCTATGGTGAGATGATCCCTTAACTGATGCTATTTTACACTAGAAAACACGCTTGTATCACGCGACTTCATAAGCTCGATTTCAAGCTCAGCATCAGTGAAACGATTGTTTGAATTTCGTATTCAATTGATAATAAGAAAACCCCCGATTAATAATTTTTAGGACACATTCTATGTCTGTTACCGCCTGATTTAATTTTTTCCAGTCATAATTGAGGCCAAAACAGGGAAATAACCACACAAAAATAACAATGAGGAGACTGAATCCACGCAGAATTGCCCTTCTCCTTTCCGACCATTAAAAGAAATGGTTTTTCTGGTGACCAAAATTATTTGCGATAGTGACACAGAAAATCCATCTTTATACGATACCTAATACTTATATCGAATATTATAAGCCTGGATGACTCACAAGTCAAGATAATTAACTGCAAATACTACATCTATTGACAAGATACATGGAACATTATCATCGAAACTGAATGAAATCACTACGACACAAAGAGTGAGCTCTTATTGTTTAAAAAACCCTATTTCTATACGCTCTATATTATATAAAATAATATTTCTAACACTCCGATAGGACAACTCTAGGTATTGATTAATGCTAAAAACCTATTGATAAAAAAAAAATTTTCGCGAAACACTGAAGGAACTCCAGGGAGAGAGCTAAACAGGTATGATGCCGTAGGGATCACCGCGGTCTCCGCCAGCCACCGATGTCTATTTTTAGACACCAAGGTTAACTACATCGTAAATAAAAAGGCTTTAAACGTTGAAAGTAGAAAGTACTTATAATTATGAATAACAAATATTTTCCAATGAAATTTGGCACGATTTCCGAATGCTCACACCTACCATCTTTTCAAGGAATATCTAACGATTTATGCCAAATTGAGCCAGAAATCAATTATTGTCGATTAAATATACTCTTATACACAGAATTCAAAGGCAATAAACTACTCGCGGTATGCTAAGGTAAGGTGTATGGTCGAAAACAGGAACTTTTTCGCAAAAGATAATTTTGCTTCTGGAAGAGAGATGAACCACGTTAATAATTGAGTCTAATCGTTATATAGACTCCCTTAATTTATGGGTTTTCCTTCCAGGTACGCATTCATGCAAGAGGAGGAAATCAGTTCACAAACACCAAAGCCTCAAATCGATCCACGTCGATGACAAAGATAAGAAAAGTAAACTGAGGACAGGAGGACGCGACAGATTCTCAGTGCTCTTTACGCCCTTTGAGAAAAGGATGAAATCAAAAACCACACACCACCACTGTCAAACTATCGTTTGGGTTCGATTAAATCGACAGCACTCAATTAGTGATAATTATCGCCCTTTACATACCCTACCATTGTTATCACTAGTTCAAAACGCTGCATGAGAAGTCTCACTCACTAATCAAAAAAATAAGATACGCGTAATAAATACACCATTATCCACGGGAATAACAGAAGAATAATGAACTCCGATGAGTCACAACAACCCCCACTCCCTATTGTGCGGGTGCCATTAACTTTGAAACAATTAGCACAGAGGCCAGTTATCATTTTATTGGGGAGAAGGGATACGAATACCACTCCTAACGCCTTCTCCAACAGATTGAGGATGCAACTGAGGGCAACGTACGCGTGACGGTGGTATTAACTCCCAGCTGACTGAAGATCCATCTGAATCACCGATCCAAATAAACTCGCGGTGTTTCTTCTCCACATGTGCATTGCTGAGGCACTGTAAACATTCCGCCCCGAGTCGGCCCCGTTCGGTTATCGACACCCAACGACCTCCAAAGACAGGCGTATAATTAGGTTTTAAAGCCCCTTGAATATCTCAGTTTTAACGCACGGAGAACCCGGAAATTTCACATTTTGCAACCTCCCAACTTCTACCATGCCTCAGTCGCAGGTCGCTGACATCAATAATACCTCATGAACGCTTTATTTATATCCCCGATGAGTAATACATCTTCTCAGATTAAAAAAAAACAAGCCAGCAAAGACAACACTCTTACTGCTCTCTCGAATTCGCTTCTTAGTATTGCAGGAACGCGGTTGTCTTCCTCCACTAGGTTCTGGTCATTTGTTAATGCTTCTCCTACGGGTATCGGGCCTCGGTATAGCTCTCCAATATAATTTTTCCATCTATTGCTGATTTCTCTCTCTTCCATTAGCAGTTTCCCAATCGAATCTCTGATGTTTTTGCATCTAGGTTTTCTTTTTCCGAAGTGCCTCTTGATTAGGCTGTATGCCGTTTCGGAGTTCCCCTTCATCATATTTTTTTAATGTTCTCACAGCAGCTTTCAATCCATTTATCTTTGACCTTTTTCGATTCCCTGATGACTTGATTCCTTAGTTTCTTATAGACTACTTCTTCTGTTTCATTTCTTGCGTTCTTATAGTTTCTTCTTTCTCCTATGAGGGCTATAATATGCTCCGTTATCCATGGTTTCTTGATTTCGACCGGCTTACTCGCCAGTTGTACATCTGCTACTTCTGTGATATAAGCGGTATCATAGCATAAATGCACCACCAGACGCCAGGGAAAAAAAATTCAACACCACCGAAAACAACAGTCAAGTACATATTACACTTCCAAACCATATACTCACATCTCTACGGTGGGATACGTTATTCTTGGGGGCATTGAGAGTGGTAAATTCAGCATCGCATCATTATTCAACATTCCACAGCCCCTTGAGTACAAGGATTTTCGCTGCGGCCCTGGCACAGTCAAGACTACTTGAAAAACCATGGGACATATCAATCGTCAACACAATAATAGCCAGAACTTAAAAGTTACAATAACTTAGGTATCCAAGTTCAACATACGATCCTTCTCAACGGGTTACGAAGCGGTAAGACCGAAAACAGGAATAACGAAATGGGTGCTGGAATAGGACAGCTATCGGCAGGAAAAATCAGCCAATTCCGTATCTACCTTCGGCTATTACCAGTTAAATATGACCAACTTTATAAAGGATTCTGTGTTTACATTCGAATACGATGCCTTATCGGCAATCATCATTACAAGCTTGACATTATTTTGAACCAATTAATCACGACGTGTCACAAAAAATGGGTAAAAACTAGCATCCTTTTCCACCAAATAGACTTTGGATTTACACCAAAGCGTCTTGAATGAAACATAGGTAAACTTAAATTTGACAATTGTTTATTTATTAACACCTTAACGGCCACGCCCTGGGACTATGTCAACAGTTTGCTTAATACGACTGGCCTTTATATTTACGATAAATTCATGGTCAACGCGGGATGTCATAGCGTTTATACCTTGATACTTCATTGCGATATTTCATACGTACTATATAGCGTTTCAAGAGGATAGTTGATGGAAATGTAGTGAGTCCGCATGTTGTGTCCCAGACGCAACCACAACGGTTTCTGGTACCACAGGTTCCCAGGAAACCGGAGACGGGCAGAAACCCCGAGTTTCACGGACCGCGGGGCGAGGCAGAGTGTCATTCCGCCCTCGGAAATCAAAACTATCCATTGGGACGAAAACAATTTGGAAACTTTCGAAGAGAATTTACTAAGGAGTAAACATGAAAATAACTGCCCATTTTTTAGACACGCAAAAACTGGAGGGAGAGAAACAAAGACAAAATCGCAAGGAAAAAGTGATATCAAGTGGTTTGATAGGAGGAGGACCGATCCCGCCGGCCTCGGTGGCGGCGGGGTTAAGTCCTCGCCTGCCATTCCGAAGGTCGCGGGTTCGAGTCCCGCCTGGGTAAAAGTCAACTGTCCAGGGCATGGGTGTTTTTAAATGTGTTGTCCATATATATATTTAAATGATCGTAATTGGGGTCACCTGTGATCATTATAGAAATTATTATTATTATAAAATATCAAAGTGGGACGCCATACAAACTGAACGTGAGGCAAACTAGTACTTTCATAGTTAATCGATGTGAATAGGGTATAGCCCCTGCGAAGTTCAGAAGAAAAACGCCACGGTGAAAGAAGCGTCTATTCGTAAGAGAGACAAATTACAGGAGCACTGAGTAGGGTTGTTCAGATAAGACAGGTGAAAACTCTCATCGCAAGCTTAGCAATGCGACGACGGAAAGTAAGAATAAGGAAAGATAAAATGAAAACTGACTGGCGGTTTTTGGGATACGAACACAGACAAGGATTGAGAAGGTTTGGTTGGTGGAATGGAAGACCAACGGGGCAGAGCTGGAAATGGTAGGGGAAGAGAGGAAGATGATAAAAGAAATTAGGAGAGTGAGTGGATGGAATGGGAGATAAGGGGAGAGGGTGTTTTAAAGGCCGTGATGGAGGGGAAAACTTTGGGCAAGCCAAGGGGAAGGATAGGAATCGGCAGTTGTGGTGGAATCCTGAGGGATGGTGAGCATGTAGAGTCATCACGCAAAAAAATGGGTATCGTAGGAAAACCTTCTACGGCTCCTTTAACCAGTGGATCCCAAAAACAATGACTTCTACCATAAATAACACTGCGCCTATGCAGTACTACGTTGGTTTCAAAGATCATCGCTCCTCCCATTTCAACATTTAAGGACTGCTTACAATAAATAATAACTCAAAAAATTATCCACGCGGATTCAGCATGTCTATAAACTGTGAAAGAGGAAAAGCTGACGAGGAAATACGCCAGACACGTAGACAATACTAGCCATTTTTCCAGAGAGCACACACATATAACGTGGATATGGTAACGCTAACTATGCTTCGTGGAGATGTCTATGGTATTGCTACAAAATATTGCACTACCTAGGTACACTTTACAATGATTTCGGAGAACTTATAAAATGTCTTCTGACACTTCGAGCATAACTGTAAATTGCGATTTATAAGGGAATTTAAGGCAGTCATGCACCCGATTTAAAGTATCCAAATTGGGTAGGTATTTAAAATAATCAAGTCAGGGTAGAACATGACATATGATTATTTCTCCCTAAAATCATGTGATTGCGGAGTTGAGGCATATGCACACCAATTGGCAAGGAATATATGAATGGAAGACAATGAAACGATAACTGGTGAGATAGATTTTAAAAAAGTATCTAAAAATAACTCCTTTTAAACCTTTTGATTCCTATCGTATACACTCATAGTACACAATATGTAAATAATATGCACCAATTCAGAAGCCGCGGACCGTCGGGTGACTGGCTCCCTTCCCCGCGGCTGGACGACCATAATCTCGTCCCCAAACATCTTCCGCCACGATGTCTTCATTTACCTTCACTTCCGCCAATTGCATAAATGAACTATCCTCGTTTTTGCAGCCGCAAAAATAAAATACGACTTAAATATTCACCCCTGATTTTACTGATTGTCAACAGACAGGAAATGAATCCACTTTATGTACCTTAATAAAGATATGAGCCTCGTGGTGATAACTATGTATGTTCCTGAATGTTTGGATGGGGCGACGGTTACCAAAAATCACACAGATGTTAATCTCTTAAAGAAACATATACGCTATTCCAATACGAATGAGACTCCCATGTACAAGCCTATTTGAGGATCACGCAGACCTCTGACCTTAAATGCATATACGAAGCATAAATGCCCTCACGGTGCAATCTGCAAGGATGTGGCGTGCGCCATTGGTATGGTGAAGAATTTTAGCTCAAGATAAATACATGAAAGAACAAATTTTAAAAATGCTTTCCCAACTTAACTATACCCATGTACACAAAGTAAACTACTCTAATTGAACCAGGATACTCCAATCTGCATACATTTCTATTGTAACCAGGATGATGACTACTGGACATGATGCACGTCAAAATTCATGAATCTAACGTTTAATTTACTTCACCAAAATAAAGGGAAGTATTCTGGTAACAATAATGTATGGTACTAGTTTAAGCACCCTTAGTAAATAAATCATAGAGAAAGTCGGATCAGAGGTATTTCGATAACATTTTTAGCCCTTTTGACGTATAGAGGGATAACTGCAAAACGGAAATACCTGAAGTTGTCTAGCAAGCACTGACAACCAATTGCTTCCAATAATCAGTGCCCTATCACAATAAACTCTCCTGCCTTCCTCAACACGCCGAATTAATAGTCATAATTAATATCTCCATAAAACTTGTAGTCAATGGAGAGGAGTGGTGTCAGTATTGCGACATAAAATCTCAATTTCGTCGCCACTTATAGCAACGCTCCGCTTTCTGAATGGTGGAAAAAATACTGCTTATCAGGAAAAGGACGTCACAAAGTAAAACACAACGGGTACTGCGGAGTGGATTTATGGTGCGGGATAACTTAGTCCGTCGTCATCTTTGAAACGATAGCTATACCCCAAGGTCGCTATTCTGGGCAGAGCTATGAATTACGCCGCTCTATGTAAAACGATCCCCCAGTGTTCACGGATACCGAGTTCCGTACGCACGACTCGCTACAAGCGTGACGAGTAGGGAGCATAGTCTATAGGAATACCATGAGCGGCGTGCCATGATTCTAATGAATGCACCATAGGAAATAGGCATCTTTCCTGGGGTAAACACATTCGTGAAATAATGGGTCAAGCGAATCGTAAACTGGGATTCGTCAAAAGAGTACTGGGTAAATGTGACGATCATGTACGAGAAATCAGCTACTTTTCCCTTGTAAGACCTCATTTGGAATATGCTGCCAGTGTATGGGATCCCTACGAAATCGGTCTAAATAACGAACTCGAACGTGTGCAGCGAAGATCGGCAAGATTTGTCAAGGGCCGGTATGATAACCTTATTAGCGTAACCAGTCTATTAAATGAATTAAATTGGGAATCATTGTCAGATCGCAGGTTGAAATTTAGACTTAATCTCTTAAATAAATTCCAAGACCATATTTTCAGTGATGATGTTAAAAATATTTTGCGGACCCCAACTTACTATGGTAGACTGGACCATAATAACAAAATTAGAGAAATAGATTGCCGAACTGACAGACTCAGAATGTCCTTTTTTCCTCGTACTGTTAGGGATATGAATAACGGTAAATGTATCCAGTGCGAGTGTAGCAATAGATAACATTGGTAGCTGCATGTTTGTATAAGGACTTAAAGCTAACCCAACTAACAGCATGTTTTTGCATGTATGCTTTGCTATTTTAATTTTTAATTACAAATTTTATGCATGATATGTAGTGCATGTTTGGTGAGAGTTCACCCCCTGACACACACCTTTATGGTGGCTTGCAGGGTATTATGTAGATGTAGATGTGAAATAACACAATCGTGGTCTAACCGAAGAGACTAAAAAAATACAATTTATGCCTCGTAAGTCCTGATTCTCTATGGTCTCTAATCTACCAGAGGTCTCGGCCTTACCTCTTCTACTGCATACCTTAGTTATCATTTGATTGACCTTCCAGTGATATAAGGTCAACGCCTTTTTTTATTATAACTACAGACTTTCTTAATTATCTTCTATGACCACTATTTCGTCCGCAAATCGTAGCATATTAATTTTCACCCAGGGCATATCCACTCCTGAATCCTTCTTTTCGACTTATTCGATGGCTTTCTCGATGTAAAACATCACGGGATACATTGTTTTATTTTATTCTTTATCCATAATTTTTCATCAGTGGGTCCAGAATTAAACAAGGCCCGTTGGTTTTTTTATATAAACTGTGGATAACTCATAGGGCAATTATACGACACTCGAATTTCCTTCCTCCAACAGCAAATACAATAAATCCGAATAAAAATAGCATGTTCAGTGATTATTCAGCCCTCTGCCCTACAACCTCGAGGTGGCTCACAGTATACTCAGTGGACATAGATAACTGTAACATATTGCACTGTGATCCAATTAATTTGAAGGTCATCGGAGACTGAACTCGTCGGTTGGGTTCACATAAACGAAGCAATCGTATCCCGTCGAGATCGCTAACTCCGGAATAACTTTGGTAGCAGGAAAAGCCCGCAAGAGGGAGCGATCCCGTTGCCGACTCACTCGGGCCCTTCGGATGTGAGAGGTCTTCGGACTGCTTATCATACCAGTGGTCGTGGCCCCCAAACAGCTGTGTCGCGGAGATTACCGAAAATTCCCTTATTCAGGAGTCAGGAAAGAGCCTTGAGCATTTCATCGTCGCATAAACCCGAATGTACACCCTCCACGACGCGAAACCCCAAACTGAGGCGGATCCCCTGGGAAACCAAACCCGGAAGTGACGCCCACTCATTTTCAGATTGGCTTCTCATCGCATAACGGCGCCGCAACGGTACGTGTTTCACTCTGACTGAAGTACACTTTCGACATGTGCGACATGGGAAAAAAAATAACCAAACTGAGGCGTCGCCAAGGCGCCTACCTATGGTTTCCCGGAATATGGACATTAAGGAGGCTCCGTCACCTGATTGAGTCTTTATATCGCCGACTGAGTAAAATGGGTACGACGCTCGTATTCTGCGACGAACGCATCAGGGATGAGAGATATAGCGTGGATCAAACCTCGAACATTAAAATGTAGAAGTGTGCTACACCCCATCATCAAGACTACGACGGGAAAAATAGGGGCGTAAAGATTCGACAACCATTGTCTTAGCAACACACGACGTCAAGAGACGAACTCTCTGAAAAGAAAAACAGCGTACATTGTAGGAGCAAAAAAGTAATTCCCATAAAATAAAACTGTTGCATATGGTCGCAGCGAGAAAAAGAAGATAACTTGATGAAGATGGCAATTTTGCGAAAAAAAAACCTGTTCCAATGGTTGCTCAAGACACTGGGCCACCGGAAAACGCTCTCTTTCTCTCTCGGAGAAAGCGAAAAACAAGAGGATGCCCTGACCGTATCGGGAGTAACACGCGCATGCTGTGTGTGGGATGCCCCCGCACCACATCCACCGCTAAGCCTCCCACGCCACGGCGTGGAAAGAACTCCATTGCCTTCGAAAGTAGAGTCTGAACGTTCATTCCAGGTGAGCTGCCAAACGTCACTACCTAATGCTCACTACGCAGCGAACTCAAAAACCCTCCACTGGCACGCGACTGCCGTTTTATGTAAGCGCTTCCACCGAGCGAGTCATGCGGGTCTGATAATTTGATTTGCGCACCTCTTTCTGCGATTCATAACTGCATCTCCGCTTTTGAATGAACGACTGGACGATTGGCGAAATAAAAACATTCCGTCGCCTGAGAAACGATAATATACATTGGTAACATGAGAAAGCATTCAGTTCAGACGATGCTTGAAATCCAACCCGCTAAAATACACATGCACTGGCATAAAAAAATAGCAAGAAAAAAATCAATTAAGGCATTTTAAAACTGCTTTCACGACGAATTTCGCAGTTCAATAAGGAAAACCATTCGGTAAGCACGCGTCGGGTTGCTATACCATGGGACAAGAGAATCCCCCAGGCATGTAAACGCTGGTAACTTTGCATGTAAGGGCTGTTTTTCCTCTTATGTTTCATTTCAGTTACGACAACTTTCACAAATGGCGAAATGTCCTGTTCGCGGGTGAATAACATACTGCCACTTAAAATCCAAGCACTGGAAAAAAAGAAGCAGAAATAATATCTTGCTGTTCGCGAACTTAATCACTAACTTACCAACAACTGAAATTGTCACAAATTTTCGCGCCTATTGCGTTTTTTACCCTGCCTCAACTCCAGTGACAAAGCAAGGTTTTGCGAATATTTTTGAAACGTGTAACGTCACAGTCCGGAGAGAAAATAAATTTTAATGATAACGTTTAAGCAGGAGTGTATGAGAGGCAAGCCCTTGTGTCAAAATTGAAAACTAATATGGCACCTGCGAGTAAAACATAAGAAAAATCCCCACCTAAAATGATATACCCGCATTTAGCGAACACTAATCAATAAGCGTTATCTCTGTAACAACAATTTTATTACACAACACTAAACAACTAATGGCACTCCGGTCACGAAGACAACAAACCTGAACATAAAATGCAATAGAGTAACAATCGGAAGTATTCGAACATCCGACCGTGGTAATTATTGAGACTCATACACCGGCAGACTACACCGATTTTCATACACATAACACTAAGGAATGTATTTAAACATCACCTTTTCGTGATTAGCGAGTGGAAATTATTCTTTGGAAGATATACCTCAATTATAATTTTTAGGTAACCGCCTTTCCATAGGCTTTATGCAATTTTATACTAGACCAGTTAATAATAGCTCACACCTGCTCCACATATTGAAGTAATTTATGCCCATGAAACAGCCTCTACGCAATCGGAAATGTGGCATTCCAGGGGCATTTATAACTACGTGAGAGAGGGCAGATATGCTGCGATCATCACCGCTTGATAATCGAGAAAAACCCTTCACATCCGAAGAAGTGCACCGAGTGCGTTTTTCTCGTTGGAAAGAGCGTGATCTCGGGAGAAACGGGGTACGTGATGCTGCTCACACAAGCACAGTACGCAGCTGTATCCGTTCGATTAGCACATGGAAAGAATAAGACGAATAAAACCTTGGAATACCTATTTGAATCGTGTGCGTGGTCGTCCGGAATCAATTGAAAATTGAACCATCTTGTTTTAAATCCGAATTGGGAACTAGCAGCGAAAAACCTCAACCTCTTATATGCACAGTAGGAAGATTTTCACTGTGAAAAAAATCACCCTCTTTGATCCAGTCATGGTAGATGATCTTTTCTCGGTGGAAATCTTGTTATTGATCGTATTTTAAATTTATATGAGCAACATTTGACACAAAACAATAATTTTGAGAGCCCTTTTCACGAAGCAATAAATTCCACGGTTCGAAGAGGCATGGAAATCGCGGAAATTGCAGGGATTAAAGGAAGGCAAAAGAACAAGGGCTATTTTTCGCGCAATAGTTCATGCATTTGGGAATTTTTCAATACAATCTGTTGCTTTATACGATGAAATCCTCACTGCTCATCTCTCCCAGCATCATACTGCCAATGACAAGCTTCACGTTAAACGGACATAACACAATCGGTCTAGAAAGGCTAAATATATTAAAAGAAAATACACGCAAATGAAAACTTAATTTTTTCCGATTTATCCCGCAAAAGAAAACTGACCAAAGCAGGCTGCCAAATGGGTTTTGCACCGTCAGTATGCAAACGCTTGAGGACACTTAAAGATCAAAACGAACGAGGCGACACCCCCGCGATGAATTGAAAGTATACGCGGAAAGAAATAGAGTTATGTATAATTTCCAACTTTCTAGAAAAAAATTAACGACCACTCAACAGATAGCAGTGAGTAGTTAATACTTATAAAATATTAATCATAAAAAGTCATTAAATTCCGCCTCTCGGATGGAAGTTAAACCGTCGGTATTAGCTTATAAGCTAGGGGCCAAAGCCGATCCCGGGTTTCTCTTCCTCTGTTCCAAAGAAAAATTTCCGCCTTCACTCTCCTACCCATAAGGCGCAAATGACCTTTATAAGTTGTCGGTCGCCACCCCCTGACGATAATTACCACTAAGTCACTTCAATAGGGCTTATTTCATAATCCCGACGAGGTGGAAACCCGGTCACCATAGCGCTGGATAACTGACCGTAAGTATCTAACCACCACGAGGGTGTGTGGCAGAGGATGAAGATCACTAAACATGCACTATTGACATGCAACCAGGCTACTACATGGAGACATGCAAGATAATAGGACCACAAACAGTTAGATTTCTGAGAAACCATAAGCGGCTCCGAGGAAGTAACCTTAACCTGATGCATGGATATCACGCGCTTTTGTGCTCAGTAGAATGTCATCTCTCTGTTCTCGCCAACCACATCGAACTTCCGGCTCAACGGAGGTTTTCATTGTACTATGATTTCCTAATATCCCTGTCCACAGAAGGGTCAAACCATAACATGAACATCACGTCCAGAAACCTGAGGGGTCTTGATATATTTTTTTTAAAGCTCTTACTTGCATGTCAGTAGTGCATGTATGGTGAATACACCCCCTGCTGCAGACCCTGCAGGGGATTACTCAGATGTACATTCATTTAGGGTTGAAGGACTCAAATTCTATGTTTCACGAGCTAATTGAATAATATAAAAACAGGATCACCATTTAATTATGACGCACGTTCTGTCGCCGAAGAGAATAATTAACCTGTCCCCACTATCTCAGTTTATAATGAAGAAGAATTGGTATTTAAGGCGTTCCAACAGTCAAGGCCATATTGTACTGCCCAGCACACAGATTTTTTCATAAAAATCACGACATTCATTGGATTTCAACCTCGGGCTTGCTAGGGCGGCGCGTAACAGGACTAGTTCCCGCGAGGGCATTACCAATTAAGCTATATCAAAGATTTTATTCTTAAAAATGAGGACGTTTTAAATTGATTAAATATTGCTATATTCTACGATAATCTGTATTGCAAACAGAAAGTGTGAAAAAAAACCGCGAGAGATCAATGGATATCCCGTGATTCGCGAAGTAATAACAGTTTATTCTGGGAACTATAGAACCAAGAACCATTTGGAATATTGGCAGTTTAATTACCAGTTCTAATCTAGGAAGTCTACATTCTATGCGATCTAAAGAGGAACGAAAATTCATTTTTATCCAATTAACCCATCTTGTGAAATGGCAGCATGACACATGCGTTAAAGCATGACGTTAATATCACTATGATTAAACACCCTCTTCGAGACAACTTCAAGGACTTGTAAATTGATTTGGTATGAAGAAAGGGTACCAAATACAATTCGGATCTCGCCCAGGGCAATGCGTAACCAATGGGGCGATGTATATAACTACAAGTGTCCAAGCTGTCATCGCAGCTCCTGACGCGCCAAAACTGATAAATTTCAGTAATTTTAAGGAAGAGAAAGAGCAGTAATTCCTGGTCGCAAGTACTGCTAGATAACTTTTTTGTAAAAAAAATTGCCGGAAAAATCAAAGCGTTTTACGCCTAATGTATGTTTTCAGTTTCATTTGCGATAAACCAAATGATGAATCTAATTTTTCGCGCCAGGAGACCGAGGCTTCATATAAACAAAAAGGTAAATGATTTACAGAGCCAACCACAAAATTAAATTTTAAGGTAATTCGTTCCGTGAATTAACACTTCAGATTTTAATTGATACATTTCAGTCGTTCATACCAGGCAGGCCTTAGTAAATAGAAAAACTCACCTGAATTGCTAATTCTGCTTTTGATGATAATTCTACCGCTGAAAGATAATTAAAGTAGGTTTGCCAAGATAGATTAGCCGGATGAAAGTGTCCGAGTTCTACCTATAACAATTCAGTACCAAAGTAAAAAATCACATCATTACATCCCCTACATACACCAAAAGTCTTAACATCCGCTGACGCCATTCTGTTGTAAAATACACCGCAACATTGCGCCAAAAAACACATGCAAAAATTGGATGGAGGGAAAAATACCAATCTCTTCTTGCGATGAACAGTCTAACGTAACATCGAAGACAAGTTGGTCGGCGTAAATTAAATTTTAGAACGCTAAGCCATAATTCGACCAAATGTGTGAGGAACAGACAAAAATAACACATCACTGAAAACATGATCTTTCAACAAAACGACAAGAAAATATGTGATTCGTTGACCAACAAATGAAACAACGAAAGGGATAATAACCGCCGCTACCAACCCCCAAAGAGTCCAGCCCCTGCATTTACATTGCAAACATTGAGCTGAAAACATTTTTTCCTAAGCATAATAAACACGAGCTCATGGATTAATCGCCAGAATTATTTTGCAATTAAAACTGGATGACAAACCACACTATGACGTCCTACACAGATGGTTACACGTCTAAACTCAATCGATGAACTACGCAATTGAAACGCTGGTTATAGGAGTCAATGTTTATTTTTTAGGCTCCATCGAGGCGATTACGGTTGGCAGCCAACAATTACCACGGTAAAAGTATAAACACACCTTCCATTGCCTCTGGAAGGATATCACAACCATGAGGGCATTACGTGGAACAAAATCTGAACGTTTCAAACGTTGGACAAAATTTGACGGCGACGGTTGTGCGTAATGCCTACGATAAAGTAACAAACAGTCACTCACCACCCAACACGTCTTCTGCACTGGATTTTGAATGTGGTATCATTTTACTCAAGGACTCCTCTTTACGACGGGATAAGTGAAACAATCACTAATTTCAGAACTGCCTCAGATCCACTCGTCTGCTCAACTGACGCTTTGTTTTGGTTATACGACAACAAGAACATACGTCACCACCCCAGCGTCTGCTACTACTGCCAACTACGGGGATTCAACTGGAACTCACTGCAGGGATAAAGATGAAAACGAATAAAACCATTAATAAAACTATAGAAAACCTCTAAATTTGATAACATATCTTACTTATTGTAATTGTTGCATAAATTATAAAATCATTCATAATTACTAATTCATTTGCTAGAAACCCTATTTCAAAATACGATATTTATGAAAAAAAAAAACAACACCCATTATATTTAAAAGATATTTCTTTCATAATGGCCACATTTAATTTATAAATGGAAAATAATTGTTAAAAATAGGATAAAATAACTACTAAAATTATAACGGATAATTCAGCCCTATAAATTAAAAATATGTTTCCATGTAGATGGCAGTGGTAACGTGCAGAAAAACAGCTGATCGCGTCGTTAGAAACCTGTAGGCATTTTATGCTAAGGAAGACTATTTTGAAAACAATAGGCAAGTTTGTTCAGATATTTCTCTGTCTTTTCATGAGTAGGGCCGAAATACATTATTAACATATGAATATTCATGTATTTGAGGAGAAAAATCTGGTGACTGTGCCCTTCATATCAGATGGGCTGTAGTTACATACTGTTCTCTTATTTGCATTAAATACCGAATGTCAAGTGAACATTCAATGTTTAATAATGTAATCTCATTTAATAATATATTGTTCGTGTGTATTCGTTACTGACAAAAGAGTCATTCCGTTTACAATTGTTTTACGACTGAACATATGTGAGAAATAAGGTCACTCTAATACAACAGCTAAGAATGGTTTTAAGTTGTACGATAATTTAATTTTTGAACTCATGCCACTGTTTTCGAGGTGTCTTATAACTAAGCATCTTTTATTCAATTCAACAACGCAACTATTCGTTCCACTACAATTTACCCATGACAACCAACTCCAAGTGTTATTATTAAGTATGCCAATATGTTTTTAACGCGATTTATTCCACTATAACTGTTTAAAAGTTGAGTTATCTCCCAATTATATATTCATTGAGACGGTTTCGTGGATTAATTACCTAAATTTATGGTTGGTATATATACGCGCAAAAGCAAGAGCTGAAATTCTAATATTGACGAAGTATGCGCGTTTTCTGTATCTGTCAGGTTTCCGGATTTGATATGATAATGAAGATTCCTGGGAGTGGATCCGGAAATGGCTACTATGGCCACGAAGCTGTAATTTCCTATATTTCTGATGCATCAGAATTAGGAAATGCCAATGATGATTTGGATTCCCCTACAACCGACGGAGACTTCTCTGAGTACATGTGGATGGAAAATGAAGAAGAATTCGATAAGGAGGTAACTACATCAACCACTTCCTCATTTAAAATAATAGCATACACGATAGGTAATATTATAAGTTCCTTAGTGAGTGAATGGTTTGAAAACATCGCTTGTAATTTAGGTGATGCAGCAGTTGGAAGAGGAAGCACTAATGGAGCAGTGTATTGAAGCGATGTTAGAAGATGAAAGGGAAATGGATGGCATGCAAAACGGCAGTGGAAACACCAATGGCACATCTGAAAACTGCCACCACTCTGTTTCCCAAGAAAATGGAGTTCCGGTCAACTAGTGAGTACCATTATAATAGTAGTTAATGACATTGATGACATTTCATTTGCACCCATTTTATTAAGATAAGCTGTACTAAGATATCAATGTATCCTAGATGCATTGTAATTAGCGGAAACAGCCAAAGAAAGTCTTTGACTTTATTTTTTAATGTTAACACCACAAATTAATTGTGTATTGTGAAGCTAAATTTGTTGGCTTGGAAATAAATACATGTCTTCTTGGTAAATAATTACACTCCTCAGACATTGCCTATATGGTTAGCTGTTTTGGTATTCTATAATTCATCACCCATAGCCTATCTGAATTCCTCATGGGTCACTGTTACAATAGTATTGTCTAGTATGGGAATCTAGCTGTTTTTACTACAGTTTTCTAACTACACATTTATGGTGATGTGGCATGACAGGAACATTCTTGAGAATGTTTACATTGTGATAATGACATTTTGTTACTTACTGAATCGTGTGTTTTTTTTGTACACTTTTAATTCCAGAAAAGGGACTATGTTCATAACAAAGAAAAACATCTCCCAGTCCTTTGGTATTAACACTGCTTTCATGATAAACCAGTTAAGACTCGAAATACTTAATGGTATAGTGGAAGCAGTGCTTGCAATATCTGTGTCACACTCCATCTGTGAATGTGGTACCGATCTCTCATTTTTTTATAGCAAGTATCAGGTGTAAAGCAGCAAAGTTAGTTGTTGGCAGATTTTATATGGTTAACTGTATCCAATTCAACTTTATGAAGCTGCTCCATGTTTGAAATTAATTGTATCTTAGTTTCTCCACCTTGAAAGTTTTTAATGCACAGCCCAGCTTTCTTTGAGGATCGATATCTTCATGCACAACATGTACAAAAAAACAGGGTTCACATATCTTCCCAACTTCTCTCCAGATGGGGGAAGGACTGGGAAGCAAGGGAAAGGGGAAGGAAGTTATTAGGAGGATTATGTTGAAAGACAAGGGAGGTTCTGGTGTGGGTTTCAGAGTCTTGAGTTAAGGAAGGCATGAAGGGGGAAAGGTAGGGAGGCACTTCAGGCAGTATGGGACCATTGTCCTTGAAGTAAGTCCTTCCTGTTGTCGGGATAAGGAATGGGATTAGTAAAACAGTAATTGAGAAGTACATTATCACCTGTTAAGTTTTTAAAAATTTCCATTTTCTTCAAGCAGTCAAGCCTGGATCCCATATTTTCAAAATAAGGAATCTTTGGGCAAAAATTGCTCCCAGTCACCTACGTCAAAAGCGTAAAGATTTTCGATTAAATTTTAAGTGTACCTAGTATTTATGGCTATATGTTCAGTGTGTTGTGTGCAGGAGCCACCAGGAGAATTTGTAACCAGTGGTAGAAATTTCAAAATTTCATTTAGTCTTGATTCACTAGGTGTCATCCACCCATGGAAAGTACACAGCCATGACTCGCACATGCAAGCCATCCACTCTCAAAAGTTTATTTACCCTGAGTTTGTTTTGTTTTTTTTTACAGACATGGGGGTAGTTATCTATGTAAGATTGAGTGAAAGGCTGTATGTCTTTGTGTATAGTGATGCCTGGAATTAGCTTAGATTATTTGACCTGTTGCATTGCTTCGTAAATATAATGAATTCTAGTTTTCTGCCAGAACATGAGATTTTATGATTAAGAAATTCTTACCTAGGTCATGCATTAAAAACTTTCAAGGTGAAAAAACAGTTACATTTTGTTTCAAACTATGTATTTGTATGATAAAATATTATTTACCCCTAGTGTGAAATTATTTTACCTCCTTCAATTGAAACATTTTTTTAGCATTTGTATTTTTAATAGATGCATGAAAAATTCAGTGAAATTATCAGAAAATGGTTTTATGTTACAATAATTGCCGTGTAAAATTCATTTATAGCACATGATATCTTAGTTGACTTCGTCTCTCTAGAGGCTGACCAATAAAGACACTTTATTATTATTATTACTAACTCTAACACTTAAATCATACACTATATATCTTGTGCAAGTATCATGATTTTCTTTACTACAAGAGCTAGGTAAATAATAACATTTTTCCCTCTTTTAGCTCTGCATCAGACATTTGTCAGAATATGGAGAACTTGAGGGTGCAGGATGATTTGGCTCGACAGGTCTGTATTTATGAACACTCAGTAATCGCATGCTGAACTCTTAAGTTGTTCAATTTTCTGAATGATATTATCTCCTTCCCACAGAGCACACTCAACCCAAATGCTGCAGAATTTGTTCCTCAGAGGAGATCTGCCACACTGGTGCATGGTTCAAAAACAACATAGAACTCACAAAGTCAAAATGCTTCACATAACCGTCTCATTTGATAGGCTGTGAAGAATCTCTGGAGAGAAGATTAGTCATTGTGAATATTCCACCTGTCCCTGTGCATGTGTTCCAAGTGCGAGAGGAGAAGTGTGATTGTGTGTGCCCTTTGTGTGGATTTGAATGCTTGCATATTTCATGAAGCTCTCATGGACTCATTATGGGACTAAGCTGCAGTATTCTTCATATATTGTTGGAAGTCTTTTTTTTTTTGCAAGCTGAACTTGTTACGCGTACAAAATAGCAATCTCTAAACAGTGATTATTTTGGAGGTATATTGTTAAACAGTTGGCAAATATGGGGAGTGGGCTAATTTATGGAGAAGAGAGAGCCATTAGATCTGCTGCCAACTTTTTCATTTTATTGCAAATTATTGGTAAAAAGACTAATTAACAAGATGGGCAAATCCAAGGAATATGGTAAAAAATTCTAAGTAGAAGAGATGATAAGGATTTGTTTCTCATAAACATTTTTTTCATAGTTTTTACTTCTTTTTGTGAGGGTATATTTCTTAAATTTGCATTTTTTTTATTTTTTTAAATTTCCATTTCCTAGCATCTGAGTTCAAAGGAGTGACATCGAATGATTTAATTATGAATGCAACATGTGAATGTGCCAAATAACTGTTGTATTAGTACACCATTTTCTTTGGTTTTATAAGTTTGTTTATTTTGCTTGCAATTTTAATGTAAAGAAATGGTTAAACAGTTAACTCGTGGATGGCAGCTCTGAAGAAGATGAAGTTTTAAAATAGTCATTCTAGAATTTTTAATTGATCAACTTCCACAACACCTTCATGAGATCAAGTGGCTATTACATAATAAACCAGTGTGTGTATGTAAATTTACTGAGATGTTATTCACAGATTTAGGGCCTATGAAAAAAAAGCTGTTGAGGTTAGTGAAAAAGTAATTATCAAAAATTGATTACCTTTAAGTCAGGAAGTGTTTTCTTTTTAGAGTTTTACAAATCTAGTTTGTTTTTGAAATGAGAATTTTACAGGAGATTTAATTTTCTTATGCCTCAGAAATGAGCTTTACAATAATGTGGCGGATTGTTTTATTCTTCTATTTTCTTGGGTAACTAAGAGTCCACTCAAGTGTCTGATGTGATTTTCATTCGAAGGTAAACATATGCTCCATATTTGAAAATCATAGTGAGGGACATATTTTTGCCAGATTACTTAGTACATAACTTATTAAGCATATGAATTGGACTGCATTTCAATTTTGCATATTTCTTTAGCGTTTTGCTGAAAAAGACTTATTGAGAATTTATTTACATTTTTCATCATGCAACAATTTCAAGGCACAAAGTACCTATAAAGTTTATACCACAAAATAAACCACAATTTATTTTATTAATAGATATAGAAATTAATTGATTGACACATAAAATGACAAGAGTGGATTTGTTTGCTTTTGGTTGTTGTTTAAAATAAAATGGTGTAACATTCTTTCTGATGTCAACAATGCATTTAAGTTTTTTTTGCCAGTGATCAGAAAGCCTTATCTCTGAAATGTTATATTGAGTGACTTTGGTGGAGGATTGAAATAAATAAGTTTTTAACTTATTTAAGCTAAAAAATTGTCCATTTTGATGCACTCCTTGCCCATTATAGTATTTTCCTGATTTTTAAAAATATTCCTCATAGTATTAAATAATATCCCTTCCTCATGGACTACACTACTCGTGAAATTGGGGCTTTAGTGCTCCCATGACCCCTAGAGTTACACTTGGGTTTGGGAGCAATGACTATTGCTTATAATAGGGTCACCCATGCCAAGTAGGGCAATTGGTAGGAGGGTGACTAAAGGTACTCACAGCATTGCTTCCTAAGTGAGGCAGATGTGAGAAAGCATCTGATCCCAGTGAGATGATCTTTCAAGTGATGGTGTCACATTAAACATGCTATTGAGGCTATTATGGTAAAAAAACCACCTCAATTAAACTATCTGAAGATAATAAGGCAGCAGGAGAAGCAAGGACTCGGCAGTAATTATCTCATGAAATCCTTTCACAGAAAGAATAGAAATGGACACAAGGAAGAAGAAACCTGAACAGAAACCAACAACACTAAAAATAGGGACATGGAACATTAGGACCATGTTAAAGGCATGGAAACTAGGAACCATGAAGAACTAAATGCTGAGGGGAAATATCAAATTGTTGGGATTAATTAGGGGAATTCTGGAGTGAAAGTTGCAGAGTTATACAAAGTTGAGGGAAAGAGAGGAGTAGCATTGATATTGAATGCAAAATTAGGGAAAAGGGTAGTAAATGTGGAGCAGATGAGCAATAGAATAATCATAATCGTGATCAAACGGTACTGATAAACCTAGTAGTAAAAATTGTAAATTGGAGGGGTGGGCAGGGGCCTTTTTGGAGCTCTTAGACCTCTTTTGATCCATTGTGCCAACCCACATTTAACATGCTCACCACTCGCAGACAGGGGACAAGAGCATTACCGTAGAGGAATAGACGAGGGTCATCCATCCAGGCTCAACGTTGCTTAACTTCAATGATCTGATGAAAACCGGTGATTCAACATGGCTAGGCCCTTGCCTGATCCCAGTAGTAGTTCAATATAGAGGCATATACCTCCTGAGGGATATAAAGAAGATCAAGTAGATGAAGTAATATGATCAGCTGGAAGAAATAATCAGGAATCTACTGTTCATGGGAGATTGGATTGCTTATACAGGAGGGGAGGAAGGGGAGCATGGGCTGGGTGTACGGAATGATGGTGGCGAGAAAGTCCTATAGGAGGAACACATGGAGAATGATTGGAATGAAGCACAGAATATTTGGCAATATAGCAAAAGAACCAGAAAAGATTCAGCATTGGTGAAAGGAATACACTGAAGAGCTATACAATAGTGAAAATAAGCCTAAGAGCTAGGACATAGAGGAAGAAAAGGATGTGTATAAGGATAACCTGGGACCAGGAATAATGGATATTGAAATAGAGAAGGCACTGTAAGAAATGAAGGCAGGTAGAGCAGTAGGATGGATAAAATCCCAGCTGAACTACTGAAGAACCTGGAATGAGGTGGGAGAGAGATTTTATGGACTTGTTTGTTGGATATGCATGGAGGGGGTTTGGCCAGAGGATTTTGTAAATACTGTACTGATACCCATACCAAAAAAAAAGATGGTGACAAAAGGAAGGGGGGTGAGAGAGAGATGTCCATTATCACCATCACTTTTTAACACATAATAGGAGGAAATAGTGAGGCTTGGGATGAGCTTCAGGCAGGAGTAAAGGTTTTTGGGAAAATCGATGAAGTTGAGGAGGTTTGAAGATGACCAAGCACTAGTCAGTCATCCCAATGCTTATATAAAATACTAGATGCCTAACAAAGAATGCAAAAGATGCAGAATGAAGATAAATCACAAGAAAACGAAAGTAATGAGATATATTATAACACTAAGGACCAAGCTACATTTAAAAGTAGAGGGTAGAAGTCAGACCAGACGGAGCAATTTAGTTATCAAGGTAGGATGTTAGAGGAAAAGGGGTATAACAATATCGAAGTCAGAAGGAGAATCGTGTTGGCAAAAGATGCTTTTATATGTAGGTCTGAACTAATAACGGGTGCATTGAGTAGGGAAGAAAAGTCTGATATGAAGCATGGTACTATATGGTTCAGAAACATGAGCTTTAAGGAAAGAAGATGAAAATAGACTTGGGGCTTTTGAGAGGTGGGTATAGAGAAGGATGGAGAAATTAAGTTGTCAAAAGGAGGATGAATGATGAAGTGCTAGAGTTGGTAGGAGAGGAATAAGTTGAAATTGATTGAGGAAATTATGAGGTAGTGTGGTTGGAGATGGCAATATAGGGTGAGGGTAATTTGAAAGATGCGATTGAGGGAAGAATGTTGAGTAAGAAGGGTAGACAAAGGAAAAGAACAAGTAGTTCAGATAGAATGATAGGATATAAGGAGCTGAAGCAGGATGTGGTGTGAAATGTAGTGGTCATGGAATATGAACTGGTCTGGTCTGAACTGGTCATGGAACTGAATATTCATTTAGACCTACCTCTGCCAGTAGAAAACTAATAATAATGATTAAAAAGCAGTTAATTTGCAATTAAAATTTAATTTTACCATAGAGTGAGTACAAGTCTATGGTTACTCCATGGTTTTACCAGAGAGTAAGTGTTACAGTTAGACTAAGTTCATTTGACCAAAGGCATACTAAAGTTCTGGTGTGAATGCAAGGAAATCAGAATGAATCTTTCTGTAGTATTATTCAGCCACAATATAAATTTTCTTTAACCTAAGGAGAGTGAATTGACTACCATGTTCTATGAAATCTGGAGAGTCACAATATCTTGCCTTCTAGAATACCTCAATAGCTCTCCATTTAGAACCACTGTTAGTACAATAGCAAAATTTACACAGAAAAAAAAACGTTCACCTCGACTGGGACTCAAACCAAGCCCCTGACTTTCGGCCAGGTGCTTTATCCAGTTAAGCTACCAAGGCATACTTCTTCCCTGTGGATTTCTTTTCACATGACACATCATGAATAGACTACACATTACAACATCCAAGTTAATAAAAAGTTTAGCAGACCAATGTTATTATAAGTGTTTTTTTTTAGGAAATCCATCAGTCACTCGCTGTAGTATCATGACTATTTATCTCCATGTTGATAAAAAGTTTTAATAATTACATTATGAGTAATATTCTAACACTAATGCTAGCTTCTTGGACAGTTCATTTCTGTTCTACCCTCTTCTTACCCCACAGCCAATCTTGTCACTCAAAGACTACTATGTGATGCCCTATACTTATCATGACTCTTCACCCCTATCTTCCCTCTAGCTCAGGAGGGTCCAAGGTTTCGAAGGCAGTGGGCCATTTTAGTGGAAAAGACTCCTCTTGAGCCTGACTTTTTAAAAAAAATATGCTTTTGACTTTAATGTAAACACTGTTTGATCAGTGATTGTCTGATTGAAAAATAATATCAATGTATACTTTTAAAAAAGAAAAGCAACAAGTACATCTCAGTAAAATAAGAAAAGGCCTCATAAAACAATTGTTCATACCTTTTAACGTGAAATGTAAATAAAATAATAAAATGATTTTTCTTTCTGGGATGCACACATCACCATTCTGGGGCAGGCTGGACACCCCAACTCTGGCTCTCCTGAATCCCTAGCCATTTCCTCCTGCTACCCCCTTCTCAATTGCAACTTTCTGGTGTCCATTGTCTTTAGTACATTCTCCATCCATTTCTGTCTTTGAATTTCTCCTGGCAGTGTCAACATGTCACTCACCATGCCCAGCTTCTTCTTAAGTCATAAGTCTTCATAAGTCTTTTTCTCCATTTAGCCAATCCTCTCAATAATCCCTGTCGCACATTCCCTTCTTTTTGAATATACTTCTTTTGAAAATGCGAATTATTATTATTTCTCAGCTACTAAATCTGGGTTCATCCAAAACATAACCTTAATATATGTGCAAATGTTCTAACATACGCCCACCACCATTAATGTATATCCCAATCCTCCTACCTCTAGACTCTTGGAGTGTTTTCCAGCAGTTAATCTTCATCCCATACTTCTAATACTGAACTTGAGGCACGGTCAACAATTACTTCAGTCCATTTGTTGACTTTATTGCCTTATTTAATTAGTTTTAATTATATTAGTCACATTTCTGCCAACTTTTAGTCCTTAATTAATTCATGCCATGTCCCAAGCATCTTTCACTATTTCCTCTGTGTAAAGGTTATTACTGGTAGCCTGACCATAGTCCTTGGACTCTCTTTGTCTCTCACCATCCTGATTCTTCATCTTTTACCATAAACAGTGACCTCTGAACATTATATAATATTCCAGTAAGATGTGTATTCCTCCAGTTAATTCCCAGTTTCTATAATATTTTTGTTAACTTCTTCCGCACTACCCTTTTGGACACCTCGAAATCTACATAACTCAAAAATGCATCCAAAATGCACAGTATATTCCTCTCTATCGGCATCCTTATTACAGCTACTGCACCACATATTCCCTTCCCTGGACTTAATCTGATTTTCCCGTAAGTAGGTATGCCTTTGCTCCATTCTACAAGTATTTACTTATTACACAGAGGACTACCTTGTTAGGCAGCAAAATTATGTGTAATATCTTCTATTTTTCACATCATCTTTCCTTTTCTTAGTGATAGGTATTAGTCATACTAATCCAACTAAGTCTTCTGGTTATACTGATCCTCAGAGATGGTTCAAACAAGTTAAAAAAAAGTCTCTGCTTCAGTTTCCCCCTAGACTGAGTACTTCTGTGAAACTATTCTAGCTGCTTTATTTGCTTGATTTCCATTATGCCTTTTCTATCCCACAATCCAATATTTGGTGCTAATTACCCATTTTAAGTCTTTTCTCACTGGCCTTAAATTAGTGCCATAATGTTCCCTCCACCATCTTTTATTCTCCTCATTGTTCCCTGAGTATGATATTTGTTTCCATATATGCACTTTCCTCCCAGTATTTATGTAAGATCTTCCATTTTTCCCATCTCCCTCACATTCTAAATAACTTCACTCTACGCTAAAGCGTTCTAATTATTTTCAGAATTTATGACTCAAACTGTCCTTTCAGCAGCAGTACATATTCCATGTTTAAAAAGTTCTCTGTCTTCTTTAGTTTTAAATGTTTTTCCTAGCTCAGAAGTAATCAACTGATATTTGAATGAACATGACTTTCCGAAAATTAGTGTACAATGAAAGATCAATCATTAAAATGAACCCGAGTTTCAGCTGCTAAGCAATCGCCAAGTACAATGATAATGAAATAAACTGTGCTTTCATTGAGAAAAATATGAGAAAGGATTGAGAGAACAGGGGCTTCAAGGTGCCTGTTGACTCAATTCAGTGGGCCCTGTGATTTTGAGACATGACTATTAAGAGTAGGTGATGTTTAGGAGTGTGGATAGGACTATAGAATGGTGAACCATAACAGGTTAGGTGTGAGACTGACAACATAGGGGAGAGGTATAGGAAATTTATCATTTGGATAAATTTCCGATACCTCTTTAAGCTTGTAAACCGAGGTCAATTTCTCAACGTACTTATATGTACATCCATTTCTGACCCATTTGCCACTACTTTCAGTATCTCAAAATTTGATGGTATGTAATATCATTGTGGCCAATCTCCACATTGAGCCAGGTAAAGCTTTCCCACTGCAGAGACAGTTTTTTATTTCAGTTCTTTGTACCTTAATAAAAAACTCCTGGCAACTTGATGTGTTACCAATAAAACTGAATGCTGACTATCACAGACATTTTCAACAAGTATTTGCTTTAAAATATGAACTTCATGGTTGAAATAAAATTTGTTATAGCTGTTTACAGTAGACTCTCAATAATACGAAGTCCGCGGGACCGGAAAACCAGAGAGTTTGGGTTTACGGTACGTGGGGGAAAAGGGTCTGGTTGTTGAGAGGGAAGGTCCCAGTTGCGGGAGAATCCTTATGTCTTGCTGAGCTTGAAGGAGGGGAAGTGGAGATGGGGTGGGGGAATGGCATCACTGAACGTCTGTGACATTCTTCTGGGCAACACTGGGGGGCGGGAGCAGGTGGTTGACTGGAACTGGTTTAGATGCTGAGTGGAGTTGGGAGGGCCAGGGATGCAGCATCCTTTGCTTACAGGTTGGTCTTTGACCCTCCTCTTGCACTCTGACACCCCTAGACCATCTACTTCCCTCCCCCACATCCCTCGAAGACCCACTCCCTCAAAGACGGATAACTTTTAAGACACGTAAGTTTTAATCAAGAGAGAACAGTGTACATTATGGAAATGCGGGTAACAGTTGAAACAAAAAATAACCACTCCACAGGATAATTAGCTATGATTCCCAAATTACTCAAGGTATGAATGATATGTGGAAAAAGATGTGGAGAGACTGGCATATGTGGGAGATGAATGCACTACTATTCACGCATTTCACTTTTAATTCACCATAATCGGCAACACAGACTTGTTAGGTGTCTACGCTGGAAAAAATAGTTTTGCTGAAGCAGTTGTTCGCCGAGTTTCATAAAAACAAATTTCATTTCTTCATTCAAAAGTTCGTAATTTCAAAAAATTCTAATTTTCGAAGCTTCGTATTTTCAATAATTGCTATGTATAGGCTTTTCGTCGCAACCGGCAGTTTTGCTTCCTATAATCGAAACTTTGTATTTATGCGCTTCGTATCATCGAGAATCTATGCATGGTTGGCTCACCATGAAATGAAAGCATGTTATTGTATGCAAAATCATAGGTGTGATATGGGCAATAGGATTTTGGATAAGCTATTAAGTAGTGGTGGTCAGGGATTCATACTTAGGAATAATTTTTCTTTCTTAATCAGCAAAGGAGAACATATGATCTTTCAATTCAATTTATATGACCTTTCAATCATTTCTAATGCAAGGACATTGTGAAATTTATCATGGTTTCACAATCACTGACAGAAATGAACGGATAGCTTATTAACAATCTGCATGTTTGAGAATATACCTTTAACGCTTCCTGTAATGATTAGGTCTTATCCTTTGAGTGTATCGTTATTATTCATTCACATCTTAGGGTATTCTTCAATGGATGATTAAGGGGATTGATTTCTCACTGTTTCAAGAATGATTTTGAAAACTGAAAAGGCAAGGCTTTGTTCCAGGGCAGGAAATCCACCAGCAAGGGTTACTTCACAAGGCTTCCTTGCGACCCCTGGATCCAAAACGTCTGGCGATCAACCTGATTTAGCTGTATTCATTGATAAAAATGCATAAATTGTAGGCTGAAAATAATAACTTACCTTATCTAATCATATTTATCCCATGCGTAAAATATCCCAGAATACAATTATCTGTTCCTATACAAGTAACTCGCTGAACTTCTCATCCACATCCACCACATATTCTAGATGGCAAAACACAAAAGGATGACGACCTCCATACTGAAATGAAAACATAATTGAGATGCATTAGACTTGTCTGATTTCCTGGTATTGTCCACTACAGGGAAACAGAATATAAGACGGAATTAGACGGAAACTCATAGGAAACCCATCATTAATTTTAATGGTTTTAGTCTTTTCTTGTTTCAATCAAAGTTAACCATTAACCAGATTCCTTTCCATTCCCTCCCCCTCTTGAGTTTGTTCAATGGGTCACTGGCAATGGAGAAATCCTCGTAAACCCTTCATGTATAAGTTTGGATTCACTCGGGTGACTGTATTTAGTATACAAACCCAGGTGAGTAAGTGGTTGTGAGAGTTCCCTTTCTCTTCTATTACTTTGTATTCCCTTAATTTTGGGTGAGTGTCAGGAGTAAGGAGAGGGGGGAGGTAGGGAGACTACCCAAGAGTCAAAATCATCAGTCAAGAGTGGTAAGGAATTTAGTGTAGGAACATACTATGCAAGATCCCTACCAACCAGCAGAAGACTGGAGAACCTGAACATGGAAATACAAAGAATAGACCTCAACTAATTAGGAATAATTAAAATGATGTAGCCTGAAGAAGGAAACTTTTGGAGTGGGAGCTACAGGATCATATGCACAGCAATCTCTTTCAATCATAATATTGGAGTAGTCATAAAAGCTTAGAAAGAGTGTCTGAACATGAATGAAGAACTTCCTGCTGTATAGCAAAAGGAAGTAATGCTGAAGATCGAGACCAAGCCTACAGATATCATGGCAGTGCAAGTTTACATACCTAAGATGGACTATGAAGATGAAGAAGTATAAGACATGTATGATAATACATATAATGAAAAATAATAGAACATGTAAGAAGATAATCAAACTTGAAAATATAAGGAGTATGGAACACAATAGTTGGTGAAGGTCAAGATGATAAAAAAATGGTAAAATAGATAATGAAATCAGAATGAAAAAGGAGGACTACTGGAATGTGGCATAGAACACATTAGCAATGAAAAATATATTGTTTAAAAACCACATGCAAATAAGATACTCTCAGAAAATTCCAGTATTCCAGAGATAGTAAACAACTTCAAATCAGCTACAAGGAAGCAGAGATTCAGGAACCCATTGACGGACAGCAAAGTTACATGGGTGCATCAATTAATAGTACCACAACTTGGTGATAATAAATAGCTATATGGAATTCAAAACACAATAAAACTATGAACAATGCACAGTTGGTAGAAAAAATTTGAAGGAGACATCAGCTGACCTTTCAGAAGGCATTGGAATACAATGTCGGAGAGTTTATGACTCAACATCATCATAAGTCATCAATCCTCAGATTGGTTTGACACAGCTCTCCACTGAGTTCTTCTATCGGCTAATCTCTTCATATTTACGTAATTCTCTTTCACATCCTTCATCACTTGTTCCATATATCTTGTAGAAGGCCTTCCTTTGCCATTCTTCCCTTCCACTTGTCCCTCGACAACTGTCTTCATCAGGCCATCATGTCTCATGATGTGGCCGATCAAGTTGTCCCATCTTCTTCTTAGGGTATTCAGAAGACTTCTCTTTCTGACTTTCTCCCACTCTTCTTAGAACTTCCTTGTTACTTACTTGGTCGATCCATTTAATCTTCATCATTCTTCTGTAGCACCACATTTCGAATGCTTCCACCCTTTTCTTTTCCGCTGCTGTCATTGTCCATGTCTCGCTGCCATAAAGAAACACTCTCCAGATCACTTAGGTATGACATGATCCAATTATGGACTGGACCAGTGATACAGAGAGTAATTGATTTGTGTTTTATAATACTATGAATATGAAATGAATTTCTAAAGAAAGAATAAAACAAAAACAGGAATTCTCGGATGAAGACCAATTTGGATGCAGGAAAAAGCAAGGGTACAAGGAAATCAATTTTACCCCTTTGGCAGTTCAAAGAAAAGAGGAATGGATAGGAAGAAAGCTAAACTCATTACATTTGTGGATTTGAAACAGAGAAAGATTTGGGCAATGCTGACTGGCATTCAATGTTTAGAATTCTAAAAAAATGGAGTGTCCTTCAATGACTGAAGAGTTATCCACATTTCATATAATAACCAAGTAGCTGTGATCAAATGTGTACACGGTAGTAGAGAAGCAAAATTAAGAAAGGAATAAGAGAAGGTTAAATTCACAGTCACCTATAGTTTTTAACATGCACATCACAAGAGTGAATAAAATCAAAATGGTCCACTGGGAAAAATTAGCATCCTGCAGTTTTCATCAATGACATCATGGTCTCTGCAGTGATTTAAAATGGGTAAAGAAGGACCTCTATTAACATGGAAAAGACATTGGTCAGATATCACATGAAGATCGATAAAGCTAAAATTAAGGTAGGAGAGGCGGCCAATACCAATGTTAACCCTTTGCGGTCCAATTTTTTTTGTGGAATTCAAGTAGTAGCCGAAAGAAATACTACTTGAAAAATAGGTGAAAAGGCTTCATAAGGTACTAGAAGTTCACAAAAGTGACATAAGATAGCAGCACCTTACATAAAATACACATAATAGCAGCGCCATCTGATGTCGAGCTCAACTCGACGTTGGACCTGCTGCTAGAGCTAGGCCTGTCGAGCCATCCTCGACGTTGGACCTGCTGCTAGAGCTAGGCCTGCCGAGCCAGCCTCGACGTTGGACTGCAAAGGGTTAAACAGGAAAGAAAACACTAGATGATGTTAACAAGTATTGCAAACTGGGAAACAAAGTAACTAATAATGGACAAAGGAAGATGAAAATAGTGGCCGTGATACTTGGTAGAATGTCCAACAATTGCCCCCATAAGTCAAAATAGGAAGCATTTGAAATTTGGTACTACAGATAAATGATGAAGATAAAATGAATAGACTGAGTAACAAATGAAGTCCTAGTGGGAAAAAAATAAAGTCCGCAGCAAATTTTAAATAGAAGACTGGGAAACCTAATCATCCCTATGATGGTCTCATGAACATTGTTGCAAAGGGAAAAGTGAATGAGAAGAATGGCAAAGGAAGGCCTCATATGTGATCATCATCATTGGTCAACAATCCTAGGATTGGTTTGACGCAGCCCTCCACTCGATTCTTCTATCGGCCAACCTCTTCACATTGACATAGCTCCTCTCTTTTACATCCTTCACAACTTGCTCCATATACCTCATACGAGGCCTGCCTTTTCCATTCTTCCTATTCACTTTTCCCTCGACGATTGTCTTCATCAGGCCATCGTGTCTCAAGATTTGGCCCATTAAGTCTTCTTTTTAATGTTTTCAGTAGACATCTCTTCTCTCCCACTCTTCTTAACACTTCTTCGTTTGTCACTTGATCGATCCATTTTATCTTCATCATTCTTCGGTAACACCACATTTCAAATGCTTCCAGCCTGGACTTCTCTGCTGCTGTTATTGTCCATGCTTCACTGCCATATAGTAGAATGCTCCAGATGTATGTTCTAATGAAACATTTCCTCACTTCAACGCTTGTATTTGCAGCTGTAAGCAGAATTTTCTTCTGGTAAAATGCCCTTTTTGCTTGGGTAATTCTACTGGCAATTTTGGTTTTACTTCGTCCATCGCTGGTTTCTCGGCTTCCCAGGTAGCAGAACTCTTCCACCTCCTCGATTTTTTGTTTTCCTAGTTTAAAATTGGTCCTGGCTACTTTTCTCCTACTGCATACCAATACTTTGGTTTTCTTTTTAATGATCTTCACATGATATCTGGTCATCATTCTTTCCATATTTCCTAGAGTCTTCTTTAAATCTCCTCCTGTTTCTACCATGACTTCTATGTCATCGGCGAATTGTAGCATGCTGATTTTCTCTCCACGGATATTGACTCCCAGAGACTTTTCTTTGACTTCTTGGATGGCTTTCTCGATGTAGACATTGAATAATATGGAAGACAGTGCACATCCTTTCCTCACTCCTTTCTTTATGCTTGCTTCTGTACTGCTGGGCCCTGATTTGATTATGGCCACTTGGTTTTTATACAAGCTGTGGATAACTCTTCAGTAATTGTATAATACTCCAATTTCTTTCAGAATCTTTAGCATCATATTCCAATCCACGTTGGCAAATGCCTTCTCCAAAACCACAAATGCAACAAAAGTCGATAGTATCCTGAGGGCCAAAATCGCTTCTCTTGTGCCCATGTTTCTTCTGAACCCGAATTGGTCCTCATCCAGGAACTCCTCCGCTTTTCGCTCTATTCTTCTATAGATGATTCTAGTCAATATCTTCGAGGCATGTGTCGTCAGGCTTATAGTCCTAAAATGTTCACAGTTTTCTTCTTTTTTGCAATAGGAATGATGATGTTCTTCTCAAAGTCCATGGGTATTTCTCCCGTTGATTACATATCGCAAATGGTTTTGCACAGTTTAGTAAATGTCTTCTCTCCAGTGTTTTTTATTAGTTTGGCAGGAATATCATCTATTCCCAAAGCCTTATTTATCTTCAGATCCCTTACAGCTGCATCAAATTCAGATTTTAAGATTGGCGCTCCCAATTCATCCTTATCGACTTCATTTCCCTCTTTGATTACTTCCGCTCTAAGATAGCTTCCATAGTGCAACTCTTCCAAGTATTCCCTCCATCTCTTCACTTTATCCTCATGTTCAATTAAGAGTTCTTCATTCTTGTCCCTGATGCTGTTACATCTTTCAGCCCGTTCCTTGAAGTGATTTCTCACCATCCTGTAGGCAACTTCCACACTTCCTTTTGCGAGGTTGCTTTGTACCTACATCTTCGCATAGATCCTTCATCCACATTTCCCTTGCTTTTCTCGCTTTACGGATTATTTCATTCCTGATTCTTTTGTAGCAAAGTTGCCCTTCTTTAGTTTCCACATTTTTATATTTTCTTCTCTCTTCAATCAATTCTAAGACTTCTTCTATAATCCATGGCTTCTTCTTGACAACTTTTCTTCTCCACAGAACTTCTTTTGCTGCCTCCTGTAGCCCGATTTCGATTTTCTCCCGTCTCTTTTCTACTGATTTCACGGTCAAATCCTCTTTGATTTTGTTTTCCATTGCCTTCTGGAAGGCCAGTCGTTGTTGAGGTTCCCTTTGTTTCTCTACTTGCCATATGTTCTTCATTGATTTCTTCAATTTCTTGAGTTTTAAGTGGCATTTCATCATCACTAAGTTGTGGTCACTGTCGATATCTGCACCTGGGTAACTTATACAGTTCTTCACCTGGTTTCTGAACCTCTGCTTCACTAAAATGTAGTCAATTTGAAATCTTATTCTGTCTCTGGGCATTTTCCAGGTATATCTTCTCCGTTGGTGGTTTTTAAACAATGTGTTTGCCACCACCAACTTGTGTTGTGTGCAGAATTTTATAAGTCTTTTTCCTCTCTCATTTCGATTTCCCAAGCCATATTTTCCTGTTATTCTTCCAACTTTACTTTCGCCAACGACAGCGTTCCAATCTCCTAAAATAATTAAGTTTTCTTCTCCTTTTACGTTCTTTATTACTTCCGTGATATCCTCATAGATGTCTTCCACTTCTTCATCCTCGTAGTCCGACGTAGGCATGTAAACTTGTACCACAATGTGGTCCCACTTGTGGTATCTGTAGGCTTGGTCTCAATCTTCACCATTATAATCCTCTTCACGCGCAGTCCTGCACTCTTCCTGAGCATTATGCCTACTCCAGCGTTACCATTTTTCCAGTGTGAATAATTCTATAACTTCCACTCCAAATGTATCCTTCTTCAGGCCATCTCATTTCACTGATTCCTATAATGTCGAGGCCCATTCTTCGCATTTCCACCTTAAGGTTCTCCAATCTCCCTCAGGTCTGAAGTGATCGTACATTCCACGTTCCTACCCTAAAATGATTATCACACTTGACTGATGTACTCTCTCGGGTAGTCCCCACCCGGAGATCCGAATGGGGGACTATTTTACCTCCGGAATATTTTACTCGAGAGGGTTCCATCACATCATGATAAGAAAGAAAGGGGTGGAGTAGCTGCGACTCCTCAGGATAGTAATGTGGTAGTTTCCCCTTGCCATCCACATCGCAGTACCACAGCCATTAAAATAAATGTTACCACGCCTGTAGTGAAATGAGTGTCACTGTACCAACCACTGTGGTTTCCACCTTCACTCATGTGAAGAAGAGCTGCTGACCTCTCCTCCGGGTGCTAGGAAGCATAATTGTTGGCGGCCTCCCATCACCAAGTCACGACATCTTCATAGGTTTCTGTATAATTTAAAGGCCTATCTTACCCAAAGATAGACCAATACCACCTCGGAGTGCCACTGCTTTTTGTCCATGACAACTTATTCGACGAGTAAACTGGCTTATCTCGCAGCTACCTCTATATCTAGAGGTCTACCCACTGGTGGACACAACCTGGTGGATGCACTTGGTGGCTTTAAGCTCAGCCCCTCATATGTGATACCTATATGGCACAAATAGTGAAGAATGTGAAGTAGAATAAAATGTGAATGAATTAAATGTGAGGTTAGATGACAGGAGAACCTAGTTGGGAGCTACATTAAAAGATTTTAGAAAATACATGACTAGTGTCGATGATGTCAAGTATGCAAATGGAGATTTCAAGAGGGAAAAAACCATCTTTTAATTAATTCAAAAGTCGTGAACTAGCCACAAAAACTTTAAAAGCATTACCCACTGAAATTGCACAATAGCAGATATATCACAGAGAAAGAAAACCATTTGGGGGTCTGGATTCGAGTCCCAGTGAAGGCGAATGACTTTTCCTCTGTGGAATATCTCCTATTGTGCATATTTTTATTCTTAAGGAGCCATAGCCAGCCCAGTATTCCTTTGAATTAGCCATTGAGTTACATTGGCATTGGACAGTCAAAAATGGCTACTTCTTTTGACCCAGCCTTTTTTTTAGACTTGCTCATTTAGAATATATTTTAACCCAGCCAGCTTTGGACGCTTTAGAATAGAAGGATAACAAGGACCTGACCTTCTTGAGATTTTATTTGGATTAGGAATGTTTACTTAGGTCTTGCTTGATTTGAAATATTCTCTTGGTTTTAAATTTCTTCAACCCAGTTTGTCTATATACAGTTTTTCTCCAAATGACCAAGCATTAATGTTTTGCCAAAATTGGGCAGCCAATGAATCCCGAATATTGGCTATTAATGTTTGCTATTATTGGGGACAAATGGGGTTACCTGTATCGATGCCCAAGTCAAGCATCAAAACGTCAGCCACCCTAGTAACAAAGGACATCGTCACAATATTGCATCAACAGCTAAGAGCAATATATTATTCAGTTCACATTGAGTCAACGTGCATGCATGTTAATGTGAACTGGATTTTAAGTATATAAAGTCATAGTCATAACCAAGAACACTCATAACTAAAACTAAATAAAGTAAACTAAAACTATACTATTTCCATAATTACAAATAAAGTAGGAAGAAATCAAGACCTGCCAACTTCATCTTAACCATGATCGACTGATTAGATTAAATATGATCGAAGATTAAACATAGTCACGTATAGTTCAAACCATGGTTTCATTCCTGAAAGACTCAGCATTTGGTCCTCCAGACCGTCAACCAACCTCAGATAAACGGCATAGGAGGGAGAAGTCGTTTCCTTCCCGGCTATTTTAAAATATGTTTGTTTCATAAGAATCATATCAGAAAAGAATTGTTTCTGACGATAGTCTTTATAGCAAATAAAGAGAAATAAAATCAATCATGCTCAAGAGCTTAATTTATTTCATTCAAGGCAATGCATTTTACGTTTTTGCATTCCCTCTCGTATGGCACGCCCGTGCTAAAAATTCGCTGCCCCAATATATATGTGCCCCAATCATGGGCGTAGCTAGGGGGGTCCCTGGGGGGGCCCGGCCCCCCCCATAAGGCTCGTGGCCCCCCCCAGAAAAATTTGACATATCGAAATTGTGGTGGCCACGCTTCACACAGCGCTGGCAACCACTCGCCTTCGGCCGAGCCACAGCTCGGCAGTGCGGTCCCTTTGGCCCCGTTCACACTACTAGGTTGGAAAGCCAGTAACCCGTGCCTATATGCTAGTAACTTGAGTATCAAGTTCGTCCTATGAACGCAGGTTGGAGAAACGCTGGTAAACTGATTTTACCAGCCTTGAGTTGCTAGGTTTGGCGCAGGTTTGAATTTGTGGATTTCGAATTTCTGGAAAAATCAGGGATTCCTCGTATCAGTCAGGGAGAAACTGGGATAGGAAATTCTCCTTATTTTTCTACCATTAATTTATCGGCCAGTCTTTCCCGCCCTTTATTTCACCAAGTAAAACTAATGTCCGTCGCTGACGTGCATGGAATAAGCTCCGACGCCGTAAGCCGTCGTAATTCGTGGAGCATTCAGTAGTGAATCTTAGAGTTATTTACTCGTGAATCAGACGTACAATCCCTTTTGTATATCCGTGTTGCGATATTTGCCTAGTTGTGTTAAAATTCATGATCACAATGTATTTCGCTCATCACAAGGAATCCGAAGCTATGTTGTTCTGAAAATTTTACCTCTCTTTTTTTTAACTTCCGAGACTCAGGCCGAGAGGTAGCGGGAGCACACTAGCTCGTAGTAAATACATTCTTGCAGTTCTAAAAACACTATTCTTATTAAAATGGTAATACAAGTATGATCTCATGTGTAACCATAATCTTATGCAAGATCATCTTCGATTCCCATACTCCCCTTCGTGAGACAAGAAGAGCCCTCCTCCCCTCCCCACCTTTCACGCTCATTGAATCCCCTTACCTCCCTCTCGAAGCAATTTAGTCAAGTCACAAAACACCTCAAATATGATATATGATGCTGCCGTTGCTAATTTCCTCCTTCTTCACTTGCAGACTGAGCAAACATCGCGCCTCAACGGCGCGTAATAATTTTTCTTAAGATCAAAACGTTGTAACTCCCTTCACGATTGAGATAAGGAAATGATTTTTCACTAAGTTAGCAGGCGACTACTTTTTACCTTACAAAAATTCAAATTTTAGTCCTTAAGATATTTAAATCAGAATAACAACCTTTTAGCTCAATTAGCCACAAAAAACATGTGCACTGTTACGAAGAAAATAGTATGAGAAACCTTTATGTACAAGTTTTAATCCAGCATGAGGAACGGTTTGCCGACAATCGAGTGAAGAAAATACAGTGAAAAGAACCGGTTTTCTAGGGGAAGTTTAAGGAAATATTTTTTATAAACTTTTTTATAAACTGTATCGAAAAACTATTGGCACCACTAAATGAAACGTCTCTTTATGCATTATGGCACATTTTTATACAGTGCATAGTGCAATATTAATTTCAATGCTGCATTTGACAACAGCGCACCTCCGCCCTTGTGGAGATTAACATGGGAAACGTATCTCCATGAGAGCCCATACTGTCAACTAAATGCGGAAAGCACTATAGTGTTGTGCAGTTGATTAAGTTTGGCGCAATCCTGTGATTTTTCCCTTCTATTTTGTTTTTCTTTAGGTGCAAGATGAAGAAAGTTTCAGATATATTCGATCATTTTTCAAGAAAACTCTCTCTCCCCCTCCAAGAAATGATCAATGTGAAGATGATGATTCTCCCAGAGACGACTGCGCATTCCCCTCCTCTCCACCGTCAACGTTTGAAACTTCAACGAAACCCACAGATGAAAAAATGGAAGTAACCGAGGAAAGGGCATCTGAACCGACAGATCTTGGTACTATGGAAACTGGACCGAAACAACTGAAAATTAATTTCCCGAAAACACTATTTGGAGACAGAAACCGATCATTTGCCGACACTTACTATGAAAAACACCAGTGGTTGGAGTACAGTGTGGAAAAAGGACGAGCGTACTGCTTTGTGTGTAGACTTTTCTTTACCGGGGTTGTGCGAGACCAAAATGAAAAGTTTATTAAAACGGGGTTTTGTAAATGGAAAAAATTAAAGGATGCGATCGAAAAACACTAAAAATCAGGATCTCATTTGGATTGTCATCAAAAGTATCTGGGGTACCAAATGTCTAACGCATCTGCCCACATAGCAATGAATGTCTCGGAGACGTCTCACTGTAGTCTCGAATGTCTCGAACATCGCGAATGTCTCAGAGACGTCTCAGAGAGGTAATCGTGAGACGTTCGAAAATAATTCTTCACATAATTTAAACGCCGCGTACTCCTTCCTTACCTATTTTTCGGAGCAATTCTGAAGATAATAATGGTAAAAGTTAACGCTGCTGTCATGCTAGTTTTATCAAACGATAACCGTTCAAGACTTGGGGATTTTTCACCAAGTGAATAGGAGCATTGTGACAAGTAGATCAAAAAGAAAATATAGAGTACAATTTTTTTCCAAATATTTCCAAATTGTGTGAACGCTTGTGCAAATGTCTGAATGGAAAATATAACCTGTTCTAATTCCATTCAGACAAACATACAATTTCCTTCAGTTTATACAAGCATTTGTACAAGAAATTTTATCTTTTAAAGCGACCTTAAGAAATATTTACTCCACCATGATAATTATTCTCCCCTTCCTGGCATTAAAAACATTGCTGTAAAGTATACTAATGCCATGTTAAAGATTTTCCGATAAATGCAACCCTTTTCTGCTTTTGAAATTCGAAGCCCGTACTTTAGAGTTGAATTCTGGGAAACAACGGAACATCAATTGACGCATTATTTCACATTGAACGGCGTGAGACGGTCATGTGGTTGGTGATAATTGTATTATTAATTATAATAGTATTATTAGTATTTACTCTGATGGAAGTCATCGGTTGAATCGTCAATCAGTGATATATACACCGCACCGCTATTATCGGAGCATCAATTGGTAAGTTTCATTCATTCTCTTATTAATAAATTTGCTTAATGAACTCCTTTTACGCTTAAAATGTTTTTCAAGCATTCGCGACGTGCTGCATTTGGTAGCTAAACTTGTATAAACAGTGCACGATATCACGTTACTTTATAATCGTGAATATGTGCAAGCTAATCGGTAAGAAGAAAAAGTTGATGTTTTCCCGGTGCATAGAATTATGAGGCTTTGGGTTTCCATTCGGATCAATTGCAAAAGAGCCTTTTGAGGCAAGCAAACCTTTGAATCGGTTTGATTCCTGATTTAATTGCATTAATGATCGGTTTAATTACATTAATGGTATTTTGATCTACTTGTTAACATAACTTTTATGCTTTTCAGCGCGAAAGAAAACAACATGGTGCAGTGAACTGAGAGACACCACAGAAATAAACTATTGTAATTGCACTAATGTGGATATTTATGGACGAACCTGAACATAGCACATTCTTGTTGAGTGGATATCATTAATGTGGGTAAGAAGTTATTCCGGAAATCTAAGTAGTTTTGGACTTGTTGGCCTAATTTTGTGATTCATAAATATGGCGATAATAAGGAAACTCTTGGGATTACTCATGAAATGCAATGTTTGTAGATCCTTGGACCTTTGTAACTTATAGTATCTACTTACGTAATACACATTACTATTAAAGTAATATTACCCAGGGAAAAGCATTACAGTCTATAATTGCCATAAATACTTATACCCCAAGATATAAAGATTTGATAGGTTTTACATATAAGTGCTTTCTATACTATAAATATCATGATATCTGCAGATACTTTTTTTTTATTTCTACAGGTGTTCTTGGGCATTATTTGTGGGAATGCGTGCCTTTTAAAGACTTGGAAAATACAAAATGGAGCAGCGGTGCATATCTGGGCAAGAAAATGGCTATCGTTGGAATATGCGAGTGTAAATTGATGTATATTATATTTTCCTAATTGCTCTTAATTTCAAATATTTTATTGGCCAATAAAATATTATTTTAACATCAAAGAGGTAGTATTCATTTCACAATCAGTATAACATTTTAAAAGTATTTATTGACCTAAAATTGACATGAGTGATTCAGTTGAAATGGTCAAATTTTGAGTGTTTCAATTTCAAGTTCATATTTATATTCATCCTCCCTTGAATAATTTCCCCTTTATTCCAGTTTGTCGATTTTTTAATACGCACCACTCAAGAGAAGTGAGGTGGTTTGTGAGGTATTAAATAACTACAATGTAAACATTTGAATATGCTGTTAAGTGTCCATAAACTTCAATAATGTTACAGTAGTATCTGTGAATATCTTGTGAAGTATGTTCGATATATGTGACATTTATACATCTCCAAAGGTTGGCGAATGTCTCTGGGTCATTACACGAGATATTCGAGACATCTCAGAGACGTACCTGAGAGTAAAATCTCATACATGGAGCATGTCTCTGGGACATCTCAGAGGTGTCTCAGATACATCTCGAATGTCTCATGAGACATCTCAGAGACTTTCCTGAGATGTCTCGTGAGACATCTCAGAGACCATTTTTTTGGACATAGTGACATCTCGGAGAAGTCTCAGAGATGTCTCCGTAGGTCTCAAGAACATCTCTGAGACATCACATGTGATATTCGAGATGTCTCAGAGATGTATCCGAGACGTATTCCTGCTATGTGGGTGGTACTGTACACGAGAAAGTCGTAATTCAGAGTAAAGAAGAGATTGTAGAGAAAAACATGTTACTTGACAGAAGTAGCTGACATTTCCTGTCTCAGTTGTCAAGGTATGCCACCGAGAGGACATGATGAGAGCTCTGAATCTCAGAATAGGGGAAACTTTGTTGAATTGTGTAAGCTTTTTGCGAAGTATGATGACTTTTTTGCAAAACATTTTGAGCAGTGCCTTAACTACTGCGCCCAATGGTTCAGAACGAAATAATAGAAGTTGTAGCCGGTCTAACTCTTCAAGAAATTATAAAGGAAGTGCGTTAGTGTGGGTTTTATTCATTGATAGTTGATGAAGCCAAATGTTACAAAGAAGAACGGTTGTCAGTAGTTTTGAGGTACATACGTAAGAGGATTGGAGCCCATCGAAAGGTTTCTGGGTTTCTTAAATTGTTCCACAGCAAGAGATTCCGAGTCGCTAAGCCAAATGATTCAAGATTTTTTAACTAAATACAGCTTGGACGATATACCAATGATTGGACAATCATATGATGCTGCCAACGTAATGTCAGGAAAGAATGCAGGTCTCCAGGTGAAAATGAAAGAGTTACACCCACAGGCAATTACTGCTTAGCTCACAAAGTAAATTTGGCCGTTGTCTATTCCTGCAACGATATCCAGTCAGCTTACATTTTCTTTAATACTCTTGAAGCCCTCCATGTGCACTATTCACAACCTGGTAATCATGCCATCTTAGCAGAGATTCAGGCATTAAGGGTGGGAAAGAAATGGGGAGCTTAAGTAGTACAAGATGGTGCTGCCGTTACACAAATTGTAACGTTGTAATAAATAACTTCAACGCAATCAAAGAAGCCCTTGAGGAGGAAATCAACGCTGCACGAGATGGGAGTATGGTGGAGGCCATCGGTTTGTTGAGATTTATCCCAAAACCTGTTTTCGTTGTTAATCTTTTCATAATCCACTCAGTATTATCGGTGACCAACGTGCTGAGTAAGTATTTGCAAGGCTCAGATGCGACGCTCGGGAGAGCAAGTTCAATTATTGCCAGCATTCAAACAACTTTTGCAGAGAGCAGAAATGATTTTGATGGTTTATAAGCTGAGCTAGTAGAATTTGCGAACAACAACGACATTTTGCTAGAGTCTGTGTCTGTCTCAAAGAAAAGAAGGCAGCAGCCATCCGCAATAATGAGCGATTACTATGTTGAAACTACCGTAGGAAAAAGCCAGCTGACCGACCTACCATCTGACCAACCCCAACACTTGAGGTTACTGGAAAATCAATGTGTAAAACAGGAGTTTTGGATAATGTTATTTCACATTTTCAGCACAGGTTTGAGTTCCTTCCCCTGGCAAAGGCAGCGGATGCCTTTACACAGTTGAACTAAACTGAAGCTGAAGATTTCATTAATAATTACAAAGAAATTTTGAATATTGATACCCATTCCTTAAATGCCGAGGCAACACTATTGAGAAATATATTAAAAAACTAGGAACTAAAGCTCAAACTTAAAAATGTCTGAGCAGAAATAAATGAAGATATCATGCCGAATATTTACAGACTTCTCCAAGTAGCAATCGGCCTGCCCGTCAGCTCAGGTGGATGTGAAAGAAGTTTCTCAGTCATGCGAAGAATTAAGTCGTGGGTTCGACCTACAACCGGCCAATCAAGATTTTCAAATCCATCCATTCTTCACATCGAAAAAAAAAATTGTTAAAGAAAGGGTTCCCAGCACTACCATCATTGAACATTTTTGTCAAAAAAACAGAAAATTCCTTTAAACCAAATTTTTTGTTTCTTTTCTTTGTTTTCACTTTAATATTGAAGTTGTATTTAATTTATTAGCAGATTACCATCCCATCAAGTTTACTATGATCCCTCTGAAAATGTGTGAATCCTCGGTGAAAATAAAAGGTATTTTATTTTCCAACTCTGTGTGATCATTTTCTAGTCTACAACAATCCCGTTCAGTAATTTACAAAATGTCATCAGCAATTAGGCTCAATTTCAGTTCTAAAAAGGTTAAATAAAAAAACATTTCCGGGGGAGAAACACCCCCTCTTGAAGTGGGGGTACCCCCCAGAGGTGGTCCCATGGGTGGAGGGTGGGTGGTCCCATGGCCCCCCCCAGCCAAACTCCCTGGCTACGCCCATGGCCCCAATCTATACTGCTTAGATAATAATATTTATAACTTTTTACACAAGGGTAAAAATCTAACTTACCACTATACCAACCTGATTTTCCTAATGCATTCTCTTTAACGCGTAAGTAAGCCACGGGCAACATTTGCCAATGAATTCCTTCGAATATGACCACGAGGTGAGAGCAAGCAGAGATAAACATCGAAGGAATCAAGAGCAAAACAATGTGCTGAGCAACAAAAAGGTATTTCTCAAGCAGCAGGATATTGGAACCTGAATAAAATAACTATTTATGAGAATAATACACGTCTGTGCCACTTTAAATTAAGTCAATGTAGGGGGAAATGCAAGTTTCACAAATTTAGATCAACAACACTTCGCTTTCTAAAACGGCGCTATATTTAATTTCGGAACGCATTTCGATAATGTTTTGTTATATTCCAGGCGCCCGCACAATGTGATCATTGCACTTGAAGTACTAGATATCAAGGCTATTTCGCTAGTTCATCGTGCAGATTTACAATGGCACTCAATGATTCTGTTACTACCTTTCATAGTGAAACAAAAGTAAGTACTAGAGTAATGATTCGTCCCCAAATACTGCTCTAATTTTCGCAACCCTAGTTTGCGATGTATCTTTACTTACAGTCCTATTTTCCCATATGTATATGAAATAGATTTGACAAATGTGACATTACCAGTGTATACTACGGCGACCTTTCGCTCACTGGTACCGTAGCTTGGTTTGCATGTTGGTGTATTGTACAAGGTATCCGACGAAGTGTTTATGTTCATTACATTTTTAGACTTTTGGGTACAATGCTATTTTTTCATATTGTAGTTTTTAGGCCGCATTACACGATACAATTTTTTGTATAAACGTAACGAAATTGTATGTTTGTCTGAGTGGAATTAGAACAGGTTCTATTTTCTGTATAGTCATTCAGAACTGTCTTCGCACAAGCGTTCACACAATTTGCCGGTTTACACATTACAATTTCCTCATACAAGCGTTTGTACAAAAATTGTATCGTGTAAAGCGGCCTTTAAACATAGCTTTGCCTCATAGCCTTAAAAATACCCGAGTACCTTACATTATAATAGGATTGGAGTTCAGAAGTGTTATAGTTTTAGCACCTGTAGGAAACATCATTGTCAAATCCTTGGACAGTATCTATTTTCATGCAGTTTAATACAATGGCAGTAAATTTTTACTGTGGTCGCCTTCGACGAACTACACAGCTTTTTTAAGGCAGTAAATTTGTCCTTATTACCTATAGTAGTATAGTAAAGATGAGTAAACTAATTCCATCAACAGCATAAGCAGCTCCCTTATCTCTGTGTTGTATCACTTTATCCCATCTGTCTTTCTCCAAAGACCATATCCATTCTCATTTTTTTTAACAATATGTAAGATATGTTCCACATGCCCAAAAAAATCTTACTCCACCTCTTCTCATTTCTCAGCATTTCCCTCATTAAGTTTTTTTTACTCCTAATGAAACAGAGGGTTATCCATGACCATTTCCCCATAAAGTTGTGGTAGAGAATAGTGAATATCTCCATTCAGTGAAGAGAGTGCATGCTAATCACTTCAGGTTATGCACAAGGGGAATAGTCTGTTTGTGAGGTACAAGTAAGATGCTTCTTCTATTTCTCTGCTCTCTTGTATACTGATATTTAATCATAAAAATTTCACCTTAGAAAAAATGATTTCCTAATCAATTAAAGATTTGGAACGATTATTGCATCTCATTCAGAGTGTTTAAAAAAAACTAGTTGATGAAAACATCCTATATATGGTCCCTAGCTAGTTACTATGATGATACTGCATAGTTGCAGAAATCCTGGTAGACCAGTGTAAGCTATGAAAGTATTGACATAGGCAGGCTTTCAGGAGTCTTCTATGTTGTGATTGTTGATGGCGACATTTCACCCACACTGCTACAGGCATCCTTAGGCCATGCTGAAGTAAAGATTGCTCCGAAAAACAGCTCTTGTTTATACACAGCTTCTGAAGATGCCGTGCAGCTGCTGCTCCCTGATTGATTGTTTGGTAGTATTGGTGTAGAAAACCCATTTCCAAGTGTTGGATGGGGTGTATCCATCCTCTCTATTCATGTTGTTCGGTCTCTTGAATATTACCAATTCCCTGATTATTCTAGGAAAAAACTGTTTTTCTCTGGCGAGGATTTTCAGTTCCATAAGGTTCACATGGTGATTAGGCTCAGCTAAGATGTGCTCAGCAATGGCCGATTTCTCCTCTTGTCTCTTTTTGTGGGGGCATGAATGTTCTTTTATTCTGTACTGCACAGCTCTCTTTGTTTGCCCTACATATGACTTCCCACAGCTACAGAGAACATATGCACCCTAGTGGATCCTTCGCTGTAGTGAGGAGACCAGATAATTTACTGTCACATCCGAATCTAGTTTGAATGTTGTGCTTGGCGAGAACTCGAGAAATTCCCTTAGTGGTTCCCTTAATGAAGGGAATGTAGGCACATGCGACAGGACGTTGCAGCATTTTCCGAAAGAAAAATGAATTCACAAGAAACGCTTGTCCAGGAGACAAAATTCTTTCCCAACTCATGTGAGCAAGATGAGGTCAAATATAGAACAAAAAACAAAAGTATGAGAATCTAACTACAACAAAGAATGTATTTAAACCAAAAATAGACAAAGCAAGTACAAACCACCAAATTTAAATACTCTTCCCAAAATTCAGGGAAACCCTAATAACTTGCAAAAATACACCATGGCCCCCTAGGAGACTCTCGAGAATGACGAAGTCTCCAAAAAACTAACTCGAGACCGACGACGTAGCCAAGAAGTGAACTGGTTGCTGTCTCGACTCAAACAGTGAGAGGGGAGGTATTTTCTGGCATAAGGAGGGGGTGTTTTCGGCAAGGGTAAAGTGGAATGGGGATTAATGTGGAAATCATCGATAGGTAAATTTTGAGGGGAGGGAAAAATGGTATGGGTGAAGTCGGCGAAGTGGAAGCTTAACACCAAATAACGGCTTATATGATGGCCTATCTTCTGGTCTTCCTCTGCAGTCTGGGGGCTATATAAGTGAGAGCGGATGTGGTGAGGGAAAGGAGTGGCTGAGAGGAGCTGCTGAAACGAGCGGACGAAACGATGCAGATGAAATCGATGCATTTTGGAATCGTAGGCATTATTAGCGTCGTTGGCTCCGCCTGTCATGCAAGTCCTTCCACTAAGTCCAGAGGGTAATTAGTCCGCCAAGGGGTAATGTCCAATGAGGGGAGGAGGGGGGGGGGTACCAAAAAATGCCACAACGTGCACAACTACCGACAGCTAATCGGGGAGCAGCAGCTGCACATCCTCCTTGGAAGCCATGTATAAATAAGAGCCGTTTTTCAGAGTAATCGTCACTTAAGCCTGGCCTGAGGATGCCTATAGAAGAGTGGGTGAAATGTCGCCATCAATAATGACAATGTGGAAGACTCCCAAAAGCCTGCCTGTGTCATCGGAACACTGTGAAAACCTTCGTCAGAACATGAAGGTATTGCTGTGAGCACTGCCTATCTGCTTGTGTTTTGTAATGTAGGACTGGGAAGTGGAAACTGAATTACAAATTGCATGTTTATTCCTTTTATTGAAATTGTGATGGCTCCTTGGGAGAATCGGTACTTATCCAATATTCCCTGTAATTAATTAGTCATCATGATATAAAAAAGAAGTCATTGCTTTGATGAATTCTGTGAAGTGGTTATTAAGGTGAAAGTGCATGTTTAAATCTCGATAAAAATTATAAATACCTTGTGTTTGTACTTAAATGTAGCATGAAAATAAAACTTTGCCAGTTTCTACAAATGAATTTGATTACATCAACCTAGATTTCAATCCTAGCAGTCACTGTGAAAGTGTTGACAATGACCTTTCAGATCAAAACTTTGGTCAGTGTAATAACATTTGTTTGTGAGACCTTACAAAGTTTTATTTTCAACATCACATATAATTTATCTAATTTCCAGATTTACTTTGTGGAAGCCATCAAATGAAACACATATTATTCCATAAAATATTTAATCACACAGCCACCTATATTTCAATGCCTAGAGTCATTATCAGTTGTAAGTAGAAGTTTCCGTGTCTTGTATGCCATTTGTGGAGGGCACAGGAAAGGAATTGAATTTTTTTCTCCCAGTTCACCCCTCCTCAACCTCTCATGCATCCAATCACTCTGTAACAGTCACCTAGTCCGATGGGACTCTTACGCTTCTAACCTGTCTAATCATCCATCTCCTGCCAAGAGTACAAATTCTGCCCTAGCCAGTCCCTATACTTGACCTTTCTCCTACTTCCCAAATGTCAATATCTTCCTTAGGTCATGCGACTTTTAGTAATGAAAAAGGTTTTGCTTTTGGGAAAGGATTGCTCCCAATGCACTCTCACTTCTCACATTTGTTGTAAATGATGCCAAATCAAGTCAACCTTATCTTATATTTGGAGCTGAGTGAGACCAATGTTCAGTTCTGTGAAGTAAATCACTAAGCCAAGAGCTACATGGGAAAATTGAAAAATTCCAGCCACACTAAATTTGTGTTACATTTCCTATAATATTAATGAAAGAACGTTTTAATGCAAATTATGCTGGATTACAGCCATTATTTTAAAAAAATCAGTTTAAAAATATAGTTAAATCATTTTAATTTTTTATTAGGGCAAAGGGATGCTAGCTGTGAAAGACATAAAAAATGGAAATATTATCATGCAAGAAAAGCCACTTGTTTGCTGCCAGTTCTCGTGGAATGCTGCTTACAAGTATCTTGCTTGTGATTATTGCTTAAGGTAATTAAGTTCGTAAGTGTAAAATTTTATGAATTATTTTGAATATGAATGAATATTAAAATTTTTAATGGTTGTAGATATGAACTGTAAGAATGGGCTTAGCAGTTCAGCATTGAGTACTTTTGTATCACTACAAAATTTGTTATTCATTTATTACTAATGAATGGTGTGTCATTCAGATCCTTTTCTTATGACTCGTACAAACTTTTGCAACTAATTACTATCTTGAGTTCTGGTAAAAATTTCATTTTAAAATTCAAGATCCCTTGAAACAACTGAAGAAAATATTCGCCGACTAACTGGAAATCCCTGCATAAATATTCCATACTCAGAGTGTTGCCCAACATCAGAAGAAAATCATACAAAGTGCCTAGCATGTGGGGTAAGTGATACCATTATTTTTCATATTCCTAAGAAAATGCATTTCAAATGCTAATTAATCACATGTTCCTATAGTTCAGAAAACTATCATTAATTTGCATAATATGCATAATTGTTAATTTTGTTGCCCTGTCATCTAAGGTATTAATTTAATTAATAAGGCATGATGCTCAAGGAATTATTATACATATTAGACCTTTGCTTTAATTGAAACCTCATGGATTTATTACTAGAATTCTTGGAATTTATTTGCCTTTTAGGATAGGAATGTACCATATTAATGATCTAAGGAAGGAAAGCAGAAAGTGCTTGGCTATTTATTTGGCCCTAGATCATATTTAATCTTGATATTACTTGTAAATGGTAAATTGGAGGGGTGGGCAGGGCCTTCTGGAGCTCCCCTGGCACTTAGACCTCTTTAGATCCATTGTGCCAACCCACATTTAACCTGCCCGCCACTTGCAGACAGGGGACAAGAGCACCACGTTAGAGGTATTGGGGGGGTAGGCGGGGGGGGGCTGCCCATCCAACCTTCGTACGAGCCCTTCTTTGCTTAACTTCGGTGATCTGACGGGAACTGACTGGTGTATCAACAAAATATATATTAGTTAACAGTCTTGGGCTTAACACTGTGAAAATATTTCATCATAGTAATGGGTGGTGAACAATGTGGAAATTGCGGTGTTTCTATTGCACCCTAGTTATTTAATTCATATAAAATATGGCTGAAAATAAGGGAAATCGATCCATATTCATATACTCTCCTTTACACATTGTTTCACAAGTGGAGGAGGGTGGAAGGGTTGTAGATGAAGCCATAAAATTTTTCTCTGCTCTCTGTATCCTGTCTTATTTCTCTGCTGAGAACATTGCTTTTAAAATCAATTTTAAAAGTGTATGTATCAAACTAATCTGTTTTTATTATTTTTTCTCAGTGCTAGTTTATGTTGATTTCATATTCATTTTTTTACTTATCTAAGTATGTATTATCATTGTGCTTTACTTTTTGTTGTGATTAATCATGCAATGTAAACTACACTTTCTTGACTAAACCAAAGCAAAATCTTTTCTTTCCTGCTTGTCAGTCATTTTCTTGACTCTCTCTCAAAATTGCTTCAGCTAGTCAACCTATCTCCTGATTTTCATAATGAAGCTGCTATTTGTTTCCTCTCAGAATCAAATGGTTTTCATGGTGTTAAAATAATTGAATTGTACCCTGCTTGAACCATTACCTCGGCATGAAAGTTTTGAATGTTAACTGCTTTAAGGACATCTTGACCAGATTAGTCAGATTATATTACTAGTTTCTCTATGTAATTGGGAACAATTTAACTCCGTACAGGTTCAGTACTGCAGTAAGGAATGCCAAGAACAAGCATGGAAACAGTACCATATGACATTGTGTGTTGGTACTTGTGGGAAGAATCCTTCACATCCATTGAATATGCTTAATGAAGCATGGAAGTGAGATATTGCTCTACAGTTTACATTTACAAAGTCATGTCATTTTATTCAACATTATGATAACCATAAGTGAAATTATATTTTTCAGACAAATGCATTATCCTCCTGAGACTACTAGTATAATGCTTCTCGCCCGAATCATAGCAAGTGTCAAGCAAGCAGAGGATAAAAATATGGCTATGCACATTTTCATGCAGGTAAAATACAATGAATCAATAGATGAGATACATCTATAAGTGCTTGACTTGGTATTTTACCCAGAGTGCCTCTTGGAGTTCATATAGATGTATTTGTTGTAATAAATGTCGTTCCATAGTGTGAACTTGTGTGTAGAATTTAAAACTTATCAATTGCATCATGTAAGTGATCTTACTGGTGTATACATATTTTGCTCCTGTCACAATTGTGCTTTCCTAGTCCAGGTACTCCTTATGTTCGTACTGTTTTAATTCCATCTGATTTTTTATCACTTGAGGCTTTCTACTGGTATTGCACAAAGTTCTCCGTGATAGATGGTTTCATTTTCTTTCCTTCACGTAAAAATTTCAAAATTGCAGTTCAACTGAGCCAGCTAACATTTGAACATTCAACATTAATTTCTTTATGATGTAATTGCTTATGATAATGTTGAAATTTCATTGAAAAAATTAACCAGATGTAGATTTATGGAATTGTTCTTGATTAAGTGAAGCTGCATTTCTGTTTTTATTGTTTACCTGATCGAGTGATCAGCACTGAGTGAGAAGCTTATGCAAAAGGAAGTTTTGTTGATTTTTTTGTGCACAAACTATTATGTACATGATTCCATGGGTTAAAAGTGAAAAAACACTAGTGATCACCTAGATTTTCACTTGATAGTTTGTATTTCAAATTATTGTGCTCCTATAGCTCTCCCTCTGATATTTTGGCATAACTTTAAGATTTAATTCTGGAGATTGTGTAACAAAAAAAGTTCAATAGGGAGTCAAAAATAAAAATAAGTTACCATAGATATCAAATTAGGATACCAATGTGGCCAGTTGTGTCTTGACTTTAAATTATTACAGAAAAATTCCAGGTAGAATGAAATAGTATTAATAAAGTGCATACTATGAGATTTAATGAGCACCTAAATTATTGAACAATGCTCTGATCAATATGCAATGCCAATTGTATTTTCCCTTCAGATGGGATATGTTTATCTAAAATTCCCTGTTCCTGTAGAAATAATGGAAGTGGGACTTGTTTTAGGCTAAGCAGAACATTCACACTACAGCTTCTGTTTCCCTAGCTGTTATTTCTCATAATTGCACTGCTCTTCAGAAAGTTAATTATATGTGTAAAGAACAGCCAGAAATGGTGTAAAAATTCTTTCTCTTTTAGTTCTGCCATCGAACTCAGAATGAGGAAGAAGAAATAGCCCACAAATTGCTGGGAGAACAATTTTCCAGCCAGTTGGAGGTGCTGAGAGAACTAATGGCAAATGCTTTGTATTCTGATGATGTCCAACATGTAAGTGTTATTTGTGATCACATTCAATCATTGACATTAGATGTCATTAGTGATAATGTAAATCACTCGTTTGATTTTATCAGTCACACATCGTGCACTTGTGCAAACAAGTGATGATGATGAGTCACTGTTTATCAACATTAATGTGGTTTATAAAATATCAATCCATTTGCAGTGGATGATGGTACTCGTCATCATCCTTGTCTTTTATGGGGAGTAGGTGATGCTATTACAGTAAAATCCTATTTAGAAATTTTTCCAGGGTCAGAGGGTTTGGAACTTCTTATGCAGGAAAACTTATCAAGAAGGAAATGTATACCATATGGGTTGTATTTTGGGACTGAAAAAATCAAAACTTCTTCGAGGGGAAAAAGGATTCTACTTCGTGCACCAGGCATGGCTCAGAAAACCTGCTAAGCTTGTAGAGGCCACTCTGTGGGAAGGGCTGAGGCAAAAAAAACTATGTACAGTGAATGAGTTACTGGGAACAAGCATATTGAAACTTCTTCTGTAAATATTGTGCAGTATTGTAATCGCAGGGCACCCTAAACCTTAACACTCAAAATACTGACTTAGCTAAATGTAATATGACCCCTGTGCCAAAAAATCAGCTTACAATCTAGTGGTAAATGGTTGCCCATATCTCAGGAATCTATATGGTCGCGTTATGGATTCTTTCTAGAAAAGATAAGCTTTAACTCATATTATACCTAATTGTTTAAAAAATGAACATAGATTTCCACTGTTCTAGAAAATGTCATTTGCTTATCTGGTCAATAAGTGCTATTATAGTGTAAGTGACTATTTATCTAAGTGTATACCTACAATTTCATGCATCTTTACGTTGTCTTACTGTTATTACAATTGCCTTTACTTTTGACGTGTTGGGCTATTCTGCGCTTGATGTCCGTTGTTCTCCTTCCACCCCATGTAATATTGCTGCCCAGGTAGGTGAATAAGTCCACTTGCTCTAATCTCTCTCCTTTGAGGCGGATGTCGACTTCCACTTTCTCTCTTCCACGTACAAGCACTTTGGTTTTCTTCTCACTGATTTTCATGTTGTATTGTTGAAATATTTCTTCCATTACATTTATCGAGGTTTGTAGGTCTTCTTCTTTCTCTGCTAGGGTAGCGATATCATCTGCAAATCTTAACATATTCATTTCTTCTCCATTCACCTTGATTCCTTTCATTCCCTTTTCTTCTAATTCTTTAATTGCCTCTTCCATATACATGTTGAAGAGGGCTGGGGACATGTTGCATCCTTGTCTGACCCCTTTGTTTATTCAAGCCTCTATTTTTCTTCCATCCTCCGTACGTAGAGTGGTGGTCTGATTCTTGTAGAGCTGGTAGATAATTATTCTGCCATTGTAGTCTATTCCAAGTTTTTCCATTATGTTGAACAATTGGACATAGTCAAAGGCCTTCTCTAAGTCTATGATTACTACCTACAATGGTTTGTTCTCATGGATCATTTTTTCTGCCAGTATTCTCAGGCAGAGTATTGCCTCTCTGGTTCCCTTGTTCTTCCTAAATCCAAACTGGTTATCCGACAAGTTTTCTTCTATTTTCCTCTCAATCCTTCTGCTGATTATTCGAGTCATAATTTTGGAGGCATGTGACACCAGGCTCAAGGTTAGGTGGTCCTTGCATTTTTCGCCCTCGTTTTCTTGAGTATTGCGACCATGACACTCCTCTTGAAATCTTCTGGCAGCTTCCCTGAGTCATAGCAGTCTCTGATAATGCCATACAGGGTGTCGTTTGCTTTAACACCTAGTGCTTTGATGATTTCTCCACTGATTTTGTCCTCTCCGGTCGCCTTCCTATTCTTCAGGTCTCGTACTGCTCTCTCGAACTCGCTTCTTAATATCCGTGGGCCACAGTTGTCTTCCTCCTCTTGTTTCTGGGTTCCAATAGCAGTCGCCCCGCCGAGTCCCTAATATTTTTGCATCTTATTTTCTTCTCCCCGAAGTGTATCTTGATTAGCTTGTATGCTGTTTCTGTGTTTCCTTTCATCATGTTTTCGTTGATCTCTTCACAGCAGCTTTCAATCCATTTTTCCTTGGCCTTCTTACTTTCTCTTATGACTTGATTTATTAATTTCTTATAGAGAGCTTCTTCTGTTTCATTTCCTGAGTTATTGTATTTATTCTTTCCTCTATGAGGGCTATTACTCCTTCTGTTATTCATGGCTTCTTAACTCTGATGGTCCTACTCATCAGTTGTACATCTGCTACTTCTGTTATGGTTTTCTTGAGGTTATCCCATCTCTCCACACAGACACTTTCTTTTTCAGCTTTCAGTTGGTCATCAATGGCGGCTGCGAATATTCTTCTGTTTTCCTCTTCCTGTAGTGTATTTAGATTCCATCTTGGTTCCTTTTTCCTTTTTTGTATCTTCTTGTATCGAAGTTGACTCTCCATTACAATTAGATTATGGTCACTGTTGATATCCGCACCGGGATAGCTCTTGCACTGTTTCACTTGATTCCTGTACCTTTGCCTGACCAGTATGTAGTCGATCTGGTATCTGGCTCTGTCACCCGGCATCTTCCATGTGTATCTTCTCCGTCTCTGTTGCTCGAATAGTTTTTGCCACCACCAATTTTTTCTCATTGCAGAATTCCACTAGACTTTCTCCTTTCTTGTTCCGTTTCCCCAGTCCAAATTCTCCTATGGAGTTTCCATCTTTTCCCTCTCCAACAACAGCATTTTCCAATCTCCCATCACAACCAGGTTTTTCTTCCCTTTCACCATGCTGAGAATGTCTTCGAGTTGCTCGTACACTTCTCCAATTTCTTCTTCTGAATGGGTGGATGTTGGCGTGTACACCTGCACTATCACTGTGTCCATTGGCTCAACTTCTATCTTGATCATTATTATCCTTTCCTTGTATTGCCAGTATGCTTTCACTCTTCTTCCCCATTCTTTCTTCATGATGAAACCTACTCCTGTGATTTTTTGGTCGTCCCCTTAGTATATGATCCAGTGTCCATCACTCCAGAAGTCGTCTGCTCCACTCCACTTGATCTCTATCACTCCTAAGATGTCTAACTCCAACCTGGCCATCTCCATCTTCGCATTCTCCAGCTTCCCACACACCCATGGACCTCACGTTCCATGTTCCAATCCTACATTTGGCGCCTTTGACTGATGTTCCCTTCCCAGTAGTCCCCACCCGGAGATCCAATTGGGGGACTATCTTACCTCCAGAATATTTAACTGGGAAGAATGCCATCACATCAGTTGAATGTAAAGCTGAATCTTCTAGGGATGATAATGTGGTGGTTTCCCGTTGCCTATTCCGTGAACTTCACTCTCGCCCGAAGCTATGGCAGTTGATACCGGACCGATCCTCTGGATCTTTGCCATAAATGCCTTCTGATGTGACTGCTGCCTCTCAACAGTGAAGTGTTTTTGTGGGTGTAGCTTTTTATATTTTTCCAGTGTTGAAAAAATAATGTTTTGAGTTCAGGGCAGTGGTCCTACTGTTGTCATTTTTCTTAAAGACTTGAGATTATGTTGGGGTTCTTTCTTGAGATTAGTTATTACTCCTTTACTGGCTTAGGAGTAAGCATTTCCTGTTTTTTCTTTGGTACACAATTACTTTTTGTTGGCAGGCTGTACCTGAACTATCAGTGTACTTAGTTTTTTTTTCAATTTCATGATTAGATGAAAACATAACATCTCTTTTGAATCTCAATTTTTTCTTTCTTGTTTTTAATTTTTTTTCTCTTTCTCGAATGTTAATTTATTACTAGCTCATCATTTTGTCATTTTTAATCATCTTGATGCTCCCCTAAATATTCAATTTATTTATCATTAGTCATTCAATCACGTTATTTTTGCTTTCCATCCCTTTGCCTGTTTCAAAAGTGTTTTTTACTCTCTTCTTAGGAATTTATTCGGGTAATTTTTCTGTTTCATTTACTGGAGTTACTCATGAAAATGCCCCCTTTCATTATTCTTCTACGATTGTCAGCTTTGTATTGCTAATCCCCCTTTCATGCAGTCTTACATTTCCCATTTACGATTCAACCTTTTGTTTTTCATTCTAGTTCCCCATCAGTTGCTGGTTGTTAAGGTCCCTATTATGCTGTTATCAGCCTATCCTGTTAATGTGGCTGAGGCATTTGAACACCCTATTCCCCTATAATATTTTTGCTTGCTGCTTCCTAGATACATATCTGGTGGGTTATCTTTTACCACAGTGATCATGAATACCTTCTTAGTCATAGATACTGTTTTCTCACAGCACATTGAAGTTCTTTCTTGTTACACCATGTAATGCTGGTTTTAATGGCAGCTAGAACATTCTCCTTTTATTTATCTCATTATTCAGGAAGCTTTTTTTAAACCCTTGCAATTAGGTTCTTATATTTTGATCAAGTGATCATCGTCATCAAAGCTAGTTAGTTTTCTCTGTTTTATAATTCAAACAAAGTTTATTTGAAAGAGTGCTATATTTTCCTCTTTGCTAACCAGAATCCACATGGCTCCCATCATATTGTCATCATTTACATTTTTCAACACTATAATGATAATTTGTATGAGGCTTTATCTTTGTTCCATGCTTCCTTTTTATGAGATATCTTCCATTTTTATTCAAACGTCAGTTTTAATTACGATGACTTTATGGTAATGCCAATTATGGCATTATTGTTTTATTTGTACACTTTTGTTCATACTTAGCCCAGTGACAATTGCCTGCCAGTGACAAAAGGCTGCCAATTGGTGATCACTGAGATAATGTCACCTGTAACAGCCTCCTTACTTCAAGCATAAAAACTCACCATTTTTGCTCCCTGGCAGAATTTTGCATAGTTTTTCAAATAGTTACCTACATTCGTGCATAATAGCTGTAGGGAAAAATAAAAACGTAAAACTGGGAAACCCCAGATGTTTGAAATTTTTTTCTTAAGGCTGCTCTATACTTCCACCCTTTCTCAGATGTAACGGATTTTTGGGATTAGTTCTACGATTCCCCGTATAGGTGGCGGTATAAAAAAGTGGAATGGGGGGCCTTCTCCACCTCTTCTCTCCCTCCTCTAGATGTAACATGATAGCGGTCCGAGCATCTCCTCTCGGGAGATATCTCGAGCGCGGTCACTCGAGATTCTTAGAACACGACCCTTTCTTATCTATGACCAAATGAAGGGGTATCAAATCTTCCTGTTTCTTGCTTGGGCATCTTTTCACTTTCTATTACGAAATAATGATTCGTCCCACCTTGAATTTGCAATGATGGTAAATATTGTACAGATATTTAGATCGCGATTACAAGCAGTAGTTGTTCGGTATCACGGAGTTGAGTTTACGATAGGTAATGCAATGAACCATGAGAGAAACAAAGTATCATACCAAATGTATGTACCAAATGTGCACTTAGGTCAAAACGCAGCTAAAAATTGCGCTCATGACGATTTGGCTTCTAATTTCTTAACTCAATGAAACTCGAAAGTCAAGGGAAATTTTATTGGGCGTTTTTATTAAATGAACACGGTGTGCATGTATTTTTTCCAGCATGGTGTGAATTGTCGCAAATAATATTAATAGAATGTTGAGTGGATACGTTTCTTCTTATTTAATTACATTTAATATTCCTATTTCATTTCTCTATTTAATAAAATTATGTTATTCGGATTTCAGAAAATTTTTGACGTATTATAACACGCTTATGGCAGTTAAAATAAACAAATAAAATTTTTCATTTCCTAGGACCCTATGAATTATGCCGAGCCCTCCTTATGTAAGCTTGACAGCGAACAGTCATTGCGTAGAAGCGTGTCTTTCTCCGCCAGATCCTAACTGAAGAATCACTTAGGCAGGTTAGATTTTACGAGAACTCTTTTGTGAATGCTAATTCCTTGTACAATATGCCCTGGTTTCAACTTTCAGAATCCGAAGAATGCTCCTTTTCTGGAACTGAAATGGTGAAACATATTGTACACTCATTTCGTAGATAACTCAACGACATCAACTGTGCCCCTTTCATCTGTACAGAGAATGAGTGGAAGACTTAAGATTATTACAAACATAGAACAGTATGTATTTCCACTCTTTAAATCAATAGGGTATCATCTAATCGAGTCAAAAAAATGCCGGTTCAATACGGTTTAGAAGTATAGTATTCATAAAACGCCTACATTTACACAATATCCTGCAAGCCACCGCAATGGTGTGTGGCAGTGGTGGCATTTCACCATGCTGTATTATCAAACAAGGAGAATACTTACTACTATCCTACTTAATAAACCTATGATAGAAATGGGCCACGAACATTTTTAAGGGTAATAACAACAAAATCTATAAAAAAAGAAAAAAATAATTGTATTCTTTTTGGGCCCCGCATCGATCGCTTGCGATCACCTAACTTCTCAAATCAACCCTATCAGTCATGAATACCTACACCTTTTTTCCTAGAGCTAGACTTTATAATTTGCTTATGATATTTTGTTAAAGGAAATGTATATGTTTTGGTGAATGATTTAAAACGTGGTACAATTCATGTTTCTAAAATTGTGTGTATTTACAGTGCACCCTGCAAGCCACCTTGAAGGCATGGCCTGAGGAGAGTCTATATGTATGTAGCGCCGTGCAAGCCACTCCCAGGGTGTGGGCAGGGCATTAATATTCACTGAATATGTGCTAATAATCGCAATTCTAGTGAATCAGAGATTATTACTAATATCTCGCGGGACGCAGGTACACTAAAAATGTTACCTATTTTTCAACATGCAAGAAAATAAGGGAAGTACAGGGATGGAAAAATATAAAAGTTCCATGAATCATCACGCCGTCACCTTTGTGCCAGTGAATTAGCTAGAATCTGTATCCCGTTCTGTTTGATTTTAAATTACATATTACTGCACTATAAACAAACGTATAAGTTCCGTATCCACCAAGTTCTAGTGTGTGAATTATTTAAATCCACGTCCAAGGATGAATCTACGATACTAACAGAATAAGTGTTTTATTCACAAAGTAATTTTTCTATTGCTCATGCAATATGCCAATTAACATGGTTTTGGATCTTTTCAGATACACTGCAAACAAGTTTACGTAAATGTGTTCTTCCTGAAAATTCCAATTGGGTTTTTACGAAGGCTACTTTGCTAATATAGTTCCCATGTCCAATCAAAGTGCTTTTCCATAGTGGTTGGCCGGCTTATTAAAAGTATCTCCGCTCCTCTGCTTTACTATTTAGTGTACCTTATATAAATTCTATTCTTTTATCCATGATCGCATATTTCTGGCAACATTTTCCCTGATATAGTTCTTTGGTAATCGTCAATCGATTTCTGCGGTCATTGTCTCAAACAAACCACTTCATCTCTGCTTTAGATATGGCTCACGAAAATGACATGAAATTTTGCCGGAGAAAGCTAGAAGAAGAGAGGAGAGATAGAGGTCAAGGCATGCTAGGCCTGATTCAAAAGGAACTGTTATCATAGCACTGTGAGGCCTATCCTAATTCATTAAGAAAGACGCTGGAGAAATTTCATACTATATTAAATCTCACCAGACATGATTAAGAAACGTCGGACACGACGACGAGAGAAGCAATTACTGTGACAAGAGATCCTAATTTAACCTTTGATATAGATGTTTATAATTATATTGACATTTTGCAATTCGTTTCTGGCTTGCTGTTACGCTAAGACTTTTTTCGACGGGCGAATCGTATCCATATAGATACGATTACGGTCATGCATAACCGTATACGGATATAGCGTTCCCTGATTACTCAGCAAGAATTCATGAGGGTAAAATAAGTTTAATTAGTATGCATGAAGTGTGTAGGAATATCTATCATAATAGATAGTGTACTATTTAAAGGTTAGATACGTGCTATTTGTTCTAATTAATCCAGTTCGTGGTAGCTGTATAACAATTACAACAGGTGACATCCTCATGAATGGCATGAGAGACAACGGACAAGTGCCGATGGAGATATTTCATTGTATTGTTTTCAGTTATAATTTTCATGTTCTGTTCTAATACTTTATTGCTCTATACCTACTGGTCACAAGAATGATCAAAATCATAGAATACCTACATAATATATTACTTTCAACTCAACCTTCGCCAAAACGTGATCAATTGAAGAACTTCACTAGGTGAATGCCTATATAAAAATACCTATAAGAATTACATATGATTATAGTGTATACTACATGGGCACGCCAGTTAATTGTATACGGAAAAGCTCTGAAAAACAATTATAATTGCATTTCTTCCTGCACTTGTTTAATTTGAATCCTCTTCGCTCATAAAACAAAGACGAACGTCGTGCGCTCGTATCATGTGATCATTCAAGGAATCATGCGATCAAAATTAGAACATGTGCTAATTTTGATCGCATGATCATGCGAATGAATTTCATGCGAGGAGATTTCCGTATTACACGACGCATGAACTTCATGCGCATGATTTCAATTGCAAGATCATTCGCAGTGTAAAACGGCCTTCATATCCGACTCCTCAGATACTCTCCGTAAAGCTTGGAAGGAACATTTTCGGTTTCATCCATCCAGCGGGCGGGAGGGGGGGGGAGAAGAGGGGTGTTATCTCCGAGGTGTAACCTGACACTGCTCTGGGAACCCACAGGCTCGCTCAGAGACAGAACCCATGTGGCGTTTTGTAAACAAGAGGGGTGGAACGCCTTAGAGCAGGAGTGGGGGTAGGCTGCCAAAGGAAGAAATCTTTGCTAGGAACTCACGCGCATCACTAGTTTAAAAACGCGATACATGCTCCATGGCTAATGGGTTTATGGCCTAGCTATAGAAACAGCATCAGCAGTTGTTATTTGAATGGGTAGATGAAGGATCAAGCTTTGTAACGAGTTGAAGCAAAATCTTCGTATCGTATTCTAGGCTTAACAAATAGCTGCTGAAAATAGACAAAAAATGGAAAGTTTGGCTATTTTTTATAAACCAGCAAATAAACCTACAAAAAATCTATTTTACTAAAGACTAAAACCAATCCTTTTTCTATAATGGGAAAAATTCCCAAGATGCCAGCTGCTACGGTAAAGTCGTAGTCGCGTCAGGCAAAAGCATCTGCAACGGCCTTTTAAAGGCAGGTATAGAGCAGCCTTAATGTTGAACTGCAGTTGCTTGAAATCGCTCTGCAAAACATCTCAGCTGAATATTTGTGTTGTGATATTGTAATTGTTTTATGTATTTATTATCAGTGAAAGTTAAATTATGAACAATAAATATTATTTTTATATTTTTTAGTGGTTCACTCCAGAAGGTTTTAGATCTTTATTTGCCTTGGTTGGCACCAATGGGCAAGGTATTGCCTCCAGCCCATTATCTCAATGGGTGAACAATGTTGCCAGCCTCAATTTAAATGATGAGCAAAGGTCAACTGTTGATTCATTCATAGATCAAGTGTATGCTGATATAGAAGCTGGTAAGTATTTTTTATTATCTGGGTGGTTTAAAATTTTTTATTTAATTAAACTTCACATTAAATGGTTTTTACCTGATTGCATATCATCCTCTGAATGGTAAATACATTTGTACTATGCTATAAAATTATATTGCCTCATCATGTTAATTTAGACATGGGTGAAATAGCAGAGTTCAAAATTTTTTAAATTCAATCATGACAAGAATATTCAAATATCTTGAATTTCCTATACCTCAAATACTAGAATTGAAATTGATATGTTAAATGTTATTCCGATGGTTTATTTGTTGTCTGTTGGAGTAAAAATGTACAGTTTGATAAATTGAAAAAAATTAATTCTAGTTTTATAATTTCAAATGTATAATAAAATAACTTTATTGCCAATAAAGGACCATTAAATACTTTAACTTTTACAAGCATTAATAAGTGAGCAGAAAGTGTTAACACTAGGAGGACAGAAATTTTGCTCAGCCTTGGAGGCCGGAGGGGTCAAATTTGACCCCTCCAGTTCTGTGCTATTATTTCCATGCGATTTAACGTATAGTATTAATTTTGGATTCAATAATACTTGAAAATAAGGACTTTATACTCCCATCAATTGTATTATTATAATATTTCCTATTTTTCTTTTTATACTATTCTTATGGGAAAGTCTTAGAAAATTTTGCTGTTAACGAGTCTGCCCTCCAACTGCGCCATCGACTGCCTTCTGAAACATTTACTGAATGGTAGGTAGTAGAAACATGAGCACAACGCATCGGCAACACTCACTCTACAAAGTTGCACTCCGCCTGCCAACTAAAAAATCTATTGAATTCCAAAATCTGACAACGCAACCTAGCGAATGAGTTAGCTTCAAATTCAAACAATGTACACGTGGAAAGTAGAAACAGACTCAATTAAAATCAAGTTTCAATTCAGAGTCTACATAGACTGATAAGTAAAAGTCTGCGAGGAAATGCAATACAAGCATGTTGACGTGGTGAAGGAGTAAATAGTGGGCATTTAAGAGGTGGAAGGCATAGGGAGTAGAGATCTTGTTACATTAGGGCATTAATTAAATGTTAAAAAAACACTAGCATAATACAAGGGATAGAAAAAGTTTAAAATTGTATCACAGCGAGGGGGTCAAATTTGACCCATCCAGCCTCTAGGGTAAAAATAAAAATTTAAACTTAACTGTTCAACCATTTTTTATGAAATTCACCAGTTTACAAAAATATGTCTTGTTAAAAAAGACGAAAAGTCACGAAATATCATTTCCATCCTTAAAAAATCGTCAGCATTTTAAAAACGCCGAGGGATCAAATTTGACCCCCTTCTAGTTCTGCCCAGTTGTGAATTAACCACATATTAATATCAAAGTTAATTGAAAATTTATGGAAAAGATTAAAGTTGAAAATATTAACTACAGATCTGATAGAATGAACTATATTATTACTATGACTAGGTAAACATTTTGCCTGTAACTGACACACAATTTGGTAAGTCTGTCAGTAAAGTACGTCGGTACCCCTGAGTTTTGAGAAGCTCTCTTCCAAGAGAAAACCAATTTCAATGCACTTAAGTAAAAGGTACTGGTTAATAATTATTTCTCAATGTATGGGTGCCTAGTGGTGCAAAAATAAAATTGAGGGGCCAGGGGGCCTTTTGGAGCCCCCCCTGGCACTAAGACCTCTTTAGATCCATTGTGCCAACCACATTTAACCTGCCCGCCACTTACAGACAGGGGACAAGAGCACTGCATTAGAATGGAGGGGGGTCACCCTTCCAACCTCTGTCCAGGCCCAACGTTGCTTAACTTTGGTTATCTGATGGGAACCGGTGTGCTAGGACCTTGCTTGCCTAATGGTGAATCTCTGTTGCTTGATAGTGTATGGGAACTTTCTCAGATCTCCATCACCAGAATGAAAAATCTTCTTGAATGAAACTACTTGTGGGTTGTGCATCATCATCACTTTCCTCTTCATCACTAGCTTCAGATTCACTGGAACTAATGTCACTGCATACAGAAAGAGTGTCTTCAAGCTCACTTTCTTCACTAAAGTCTCCTTCGAGTTCACTGTCCTCTAAAATACATGCTGCTTTGTCATTGTCATGAAAATATCTCCTCCCTGCCATTTTCATTCAAACACAATGCGAGATGACAAGGGCAAATGGCCTATCTAGAGTTGCGTAAAGAGTACAGCCTGCACTATGTGTTGGTTAGAGTCCAAACTAGATGGGATAATCCTACCGGAATAGCTCCGACAGAATGGGAAAGGGAATGCCCCCATTACTCACAGGTTTACCTCAGAGAATATCACATGGTGCAACAGCCTCTATCCACATTAGGGTAGCTTTAGTGGTCCTTAAAGTGAGTGTGCATTCCTTTAGGCTGATCTCATTATTTAACTTTATATGTTATGGGAAACTTTTCTCAGGTCTTACAAGATACCTACAGTTACTGCTGAACTTATCATAAGTTTATTTTGTCATTCTAGTTTCTGGAGGATTTCTTGATGCTGAAGGCTCAGGACTTTATCTTCTGCAAAGCTCATGTAACCATGATTGTGAACCTAATGCAGAACAAACTTTCCCATTGGGAGATTCAAGCTTGGTGTTGAAAGCTAAGCGAGACATTCCTCAAGGTGAAGAAGTCTGCGTCAGTTACTTGGATGAATGCATACTCAATCGCAGCCGTCACTCGCGTCAGAAGATTTTGAGGTAAAATGGGCACCAAAAATCAATATTTAGCATTTATTTTCCTTCACGGTGTCATGAAAGTTAATACTGCAATTTAATCTTGGTTCTAGGGAGAATTACCTGTTCATCTGCAAATGCTCAAAATGTTTGTCTCAGGCCGATGATGTGAGTGAAACCAGTAGCGAAGAAGATGATGCAATTGATGAAGATGATTAACTGGTACATTGTTCATATGTTACAAAAATGATTCAAAAGTTAAATAAAATATTTTTATTGTCTTACAAATACTTTTATTTCATAAACAATACCAATAAACATCATGTTACCTTAGGTGTGATGTGCCACCTATGTTACTTCAAGTATATACCTGAAACAAAAAGAATGCTCAATGTAACAACTTGTGAACCAGATGATTCTTTTACACATTTCTGAAAAGAGACCAACAATGGAATCATTACCATACATCAGTATACCACACAAACATGACACTTTTTCCTCCCCTATGTCTAAGATAGTTACAAAGATATCTTAAAACTGAGTAGTTACATTATTCTGGGAGAAAGCTGAACCTCCTCTCTCTTTGACAAGATCTGTAAAGCCTGTTTCACATGATATTGGATCCAGTACAAGACCTAGTGTGCTGGCTGCTACTTGATATTGAGGACGGAATCTAGCATGATTGGAACAATCCTGGGAGGTTTCACATGATCATTGACCTTGGGCTTGCTCTGCAGCGGTTATTTCATTAGTAATAAAAATTATTATTATTCCATAATAATAAAAAAATAAGCTTGCACAGCATCTGTAACATGACTTGAATGATTGATTGCTGCTGGGAGCTACTAGAAATCTAGTACCACATCAAGTATGAAATCCAAGAGCTCAGCGAGTATGCTAGCGTGCATGCTTGCTAGTATACTCGACCTTGTGCTGGATCAAGTACTGTGGGAAATGGGCTTAATGAACAGACTGTAACATCATAGCGAGGATTATGGGAAACTCAAGCAGTCAAAATCATTTCCCAAAAGGTGCTATTTTGGTATTGTACTGAAAATATTTTGGGAACTTATTCTAGCTTGAGTACTCAAGATCTATGTGAATATTCTCAAAATTCTGTAATACCATTCATTTATATGGGTTTGCAGCAGCACACCATTGATAAACAGCATTTGAAGTGGCTTCAGATAGGGATTTTAGAATTAACCGTGACACTAATCAATTTTTATCAGAATTAAATAAACTGATCTACTCAAAACCTCACAAGAAATCCTTATTTTCTTTTCTCAAATGTTTTTGTATCAACAAGAAATTCAACCCCCCTCCTGCTCTAAATTTTATTGGATTCTATCAGTTAAATATAATCTACATTGAGTTGTCACAGTTGCACACCCTTCATTTTTAAGTTTACTGCTTTATATTGCTAAAATGAGGTAGTGTTAAATTCTCATCCTTTGAATCTGCTCTCCTCCAGTCCTTCAGAAATTGACTGTTTGACTTGGGGACCTTTTTCAGTTGGTCTAGTATTGTTGGCTTTACTGAGCAATCTATCCCCAAGCATCTTCTTTCACCAGTTCAGAAGTCCAATTCTGCAGGGAAACTTATTGAACAGACGGGAAATCACTTCTAGAAACGATGGTCACAAGATTATCTACACGCTGTTCAAGAGTGACCAAAACTAATAAATTGAATAAAGCTAATTTAAAATAATAATACCTAGTATTAAATCTGGGTATGTGGTTTTAATTTGGGATGCTAATATCCCACCTTCAGCTGGGTAATTAAAGTATTTCCTGATTCAGAGGGAACTGTCAGGATAGTCAAGTTGCATACTCCATCTGGCCTCTTTAATTAGGCCTGTGGTGAAGCTTGAAGTTCTAACCACGGAATAGTAAAAGTTTCGATTTACACCAAGAATAAACTTTTGTTTAAAATTGGCTATTTGTTTGTAATCAGTCTATTTTTTGTGCTTGAGGATAATCTTTATAATCTGTGGATGAGGCAACCCAAAAATCTGTGGTTCAAACCCCGGTCCAGGAAACCTCTTCCCTTTGGCAATTTTCAACGTGCTTGCGTAACAGCGAAATAAAATCATACAGTGGTGGCTCATCCTCCTTTGCGATAATTTACAGGATCCATCCTTGTGGACAGTGGTTTCCTTGAAGTTATAGGCAAATGAGACCTAGCTCCTATAGAGCCTCCTAAAAATTGCCTTTGGGACTAGAATCCTGAATGCACTGTCCACTGATCAAACATAAAAAGGAAAGTAAGGGGTGCCCCTCAAATTTTGAGGATGTGCTTTAAAAGATTTTACTAGAGAGGTGTGAATGCATTCCGCGAATACCGAAGGAGACTAAAAATGTATTCAATATTTGACATAATTATGCTATCTCAAATAATTATGCAAAAAGATAAAGTTCCAATATTGCATAATACATTTTTGGGAACCCATACAGTGCTATGTTTGGCATGTTGATGAACTGCGTCATGATTCTGTAGATGGGTTTCACTGTGCATTTTTGGGAAGAAAGACAGCAGTTTCAAGGAATGGAATCCTGGAAAAACTTGTCTTTTCACCATAAATTGTGCTCCGGCACTACCCAGTCGGCACAAGGGATAGGCATATCTTTGGAAAACAAGGATCTACAAGGTATAGTGCAGTTGTTCCCAAAGTGGGCACTCCACCCCCTGTGGGGCAGTGCTCTAGTCTATGGGGGCGACTCGAAAAAAGGGCTCGACTCATAAATATTGAAGAAGAAAAGCGACGTGCTACATATTTTTCCACACCAACTCATTTGACATCATATTATGAAACATTACAAAACGATTCATTTTCTGATTCTAATGAAAATGACATGCATTTAAAACCAGATTTTCAAACTGTAACCGATAACATACAACCCGGAACAAGTAAAACACTATGTGGAAAAATTTCACTACTCCAAAATTAGTAGCAGCGCTATATAGGTGTCAATTAATTATGAAAGATTCAATGGTTATTCTTGAAGCTACTACTGAGGCACTTGGATATAATACTGATGAATTTCCTATAAGTAAGTCCTCAATTCAAAGAATTCATACAGAAAAATGGAAAGAGCATGCGGAAGACTTAAATCTAATTTTTAAAACGAGGTACCAGATACTGTGGCTGTTCACGGGGATGCCAAACTGTTGCCTACTTTAGATGCTCAAAAACCAAAAGAAGAATGTCTTCTGATTGTTATTTCATATGCAAATACAGAACAACTTATTGCTGTGCCAAGGTTGGAAAGCTCTTCAGGAAGGGAACAGGCCCAGGCTGTTTGGAACGTGATTGTAGACTGGAATCTAGAAGATAAAGTACACATTCTTTGTTGTGAAACTACCGCTTCATATATAGGCCATCTCAATGGTGCCTGTGTACTTCTTGAACAAAAACTTCATAGCGATATGCTTATTTTTGCTTTCCGCCATCAAGTGCATGAATTGGTGTTAAAAAAGCATGTTCTAAGTAAAAATCAGTCAAGTGACAACAAATCCTTATATTTTACTCTTCAAAAAGATCCAAGATAACTGGAAAAGCGTCAATCCTGATAAAATACAGTGCTTTAAAGAAATGCTTGCATTGCTTCTGACTGTCACAGAAATTGATTGATTTGTACCGAACTGAACTAACCAATAAAATAGGTAGAGATGACAATCGAGAGTTGATAGAGCTTTCTGTGATGTCTTTAGGTGGAGATACACAAAGAAAATGTAAAATTCGACCTACAGGTGCCATGGACCAAGCTCAATGGATGGCGAGAGCAATTTTTTCCCTAAAAATGTCATTACTTAGTGATTAATTCAAAATTACGAGCAAGGATAAGGCAGCGCTGTTAGACTTTTTTCTGTCCATCGTGACATCCTACGTCAAGCCATGGCTTCAATGTATTTTGGCAGTAAAAGCACCTTACAAAGATTTGTGCTTTTTGTGGTCGATGAAGGCTTACAAAAAAATTGATAAATTCATCTCAAAAGCAGCTTTACAGATGATAAGCCAGCATTTATGGTGTTTGACTAATGAAGTTTCTGTCTTGAACTGTTTGACGATGGTGTGGATCAAGAAACTAAAGCAAAAATGGTAGAAAATTTAACCAAAGAGAATTTTTCAATGTTACATCCCATCGAAAAAAGAATTTTGCAGTCCATTGTATGGTAAGTTAAATAGGAAATATAGATGTTGTTTCTTTGGTTATCTGTTTATATCACAATTTTGTTAACTGATTTTCTCTTTTTTAATTCAGAGAAAAACATCATTTCACTCAGAAGCAAGTCATTGTTCGATCGTCTTAAAATTGATGATGGTTATCTCCAAGAATGTCCTACTATTTGGTCGAATAATGCTTCGTTTTGAGAAGACAGAAAGAAGGGTTCACTGCAGAGGACACGATACAGCTGAAAGAGTGGTCAAGTTGATGCCAGACTTTCATGGTTTAATCACGGTTGAGGAGGAACAAAAGCAATTTTTGTTACGTTGCATACAAGAACACCAGAAGATTTATTCTGATTGCAAAAAGCAAATTTTGAAAAGAAAATTTAAAGAATAATGTTTTTTACATGTTAAATAGTAAATAAATAGGATTTGGGCAAATTGGTGTTTAATTTACTAAATAAATATTAAGTTCTAGAATTTTTCCATTACAAATTTTTCTTTCTCATGTTTGGCATCGCATCGGCACATGTTATCATAATTCAATCGCAATAATATTTATTATGTGAGTTATAAAGGTCAAAAAGAAAAAAAAAATAGCAGGTATGCATATTTGATTTCGTGAAAAAAAAATTTCCCTTATGTCTTGGGACACCCTAACCTTGGGGTTATTTTGGACTCCAAGCTTAACTGGAAAGAACATTTGGAGACCAAGGCAAAGAAAGCCTGTGTCTCCTAATGGATGTGTAGGAGGGCCCTTGGTAAACCATTTGGACTTGAGCCAAAAGTCATTACATGGATTTATACGACAGATATTAAGCCTAGTTTCTTGTACTGCTCTATAGTTTGGTGGAAGAGAGTCTGGCAGAAAAATGCAAGGAATAAACTAAACCACCTTCAACATATGGCCTGTATGGACATTTCAAGGCCAATGAGAAAAACCCCAACTATGGCGCTATAAAATTTGCTGAACCTCTTTCCACTTCAAGTGGAAGCAGAGGTTCAGGCAAGGACAGCAGCTTATCGTCTCAAATGTATGGGACAGTGGTATGACAAAGGAAGTTCCTTTGGTCACAGACAAGTTTGGATGGAGCTCATGCAGTTGAGTCCCATCCTTGAGATGGGCAGTGATGGAATGATAGCTAGGTTCAACCAATCATCCCTCTACTTCAAGACCCGCTTCCCTGACAGGGAATAGTGGGCTAGAGGAAAGGGGAAAGAACTTTATTCTGGGGCCAATGTATGGAATACAAATGGCTCCAGGAAAGAAGGAAGAGCAGGAGCAGGGGTCTACCACTGTAGCACACCAAGGAAGCTCAATCCCTCTGAGAAAATATGCTATGGAAGAGCAGGAGCAGGGGTCTACCACTGTAGCACACCAAGGAAGCTCAATCCCTCTGAGAAAATATGCTATGGAATTCCAGGCCGAGGTATATGCACTTCTGACCTGCGCGTATGCTATCAAAGAAGTTGGGACATTTAACAGACCAATACACATATGAACAGATAATCAGGCTACTTTAAAAGCCCTGACATAACCATGGTGTAAATCACAGCTGTTGCAGGAGTGTCGTGAGGCTCTCAATGAGATAGGTAGATGAAGCAAGGTGGAACTTTTCTGGGTACCTGGTCATGCAGGCATATCCAGAAATGAGATGACTGATGAGCTAACAAGGGCCAGTTCCAGCCGAAATCCGATTGAACCACAGCCAATCATACCTATTGCTACTTCAATAGGGATAGCAGAAATTAGAATGTGGGGCATTTTGAGATCTGGCGAACCACACCAAGTCTTAGACAGGCCAAACTGCATATAGGAGAACCTAGGTCTGGGCTTGCCAAAAGACTTCTGCCGCTAAACAGGGGTCAATTACAAACGGTAGTAGGACTTCTTACTGGGCACTACCAGGTGATGAGGCACCTGCACCTCCTAGGAATTGTAGATTCACCCAGAAGTAGGTGGTGCGAAGAAGGGGATGAAACCACATACAACATATTATGCGAGTGCCCTGCTGCGATGAGGACTCGGAATAGGTACCTGGGTACACCATTTTTGGAACAGGGGAACTTTGCTGAAGGCCATCAGGTCCCCTTGGCACAATGGACCAATAGGTTTAAGTGACTAAGGGCCTCCGTTGTGAAGAACTCCACCAATATTACTATCTACCTATCTTAAGTTAGACCGCCATCTTGAACACATTTTTGCCTTTTTGCAATTTTAAGTAGGTGCAGTGAATTCTTTATCTGTATCTGACTTTGCCCTTGTAATTCCCGGTAAGTAATTAAAAATTAGTCACTGTGATAATTGTGAAATTTTCACTTACAAAAACCATAATTTGTTACAATGTGCTGGTCATTATATCATTATATGCTGCTAATTATGTCATGAATATTTACAGATTTACCTAAGATTTGACTTCTGAAGTTTCCTCATTTCATCAGATTTTTTTAGTGTGGATGAATAAATATTTTTCCTGAAGCAAAAGCTTCTTTTCCTTCATTGCTTTTATTTTCATTGCAGTCTTGCCAAAGAAGCTGTTGCTGATTGGTAATGTAGGTGGTGTAGTAGTGAAGATAGGTTGGATAGGACAACCTTGATCGTTTTTATTGTTAAATATCACTTTTTAAAACCTAAATAGATTTTTATGAAGTTAATATTGTATTCAAATGAGTACCTTGTAGTCACAGTACTCAGCAGCCTCAAATCATTTTATTCAGGTTTTGGACAAGAAAAAATTACTTTTTATTAGTCATTATCAGGTTTTCAGCATTTCTAAACATTTCACTGACTATAGCAAGTAACAAACGTATGCCATTCTCTCTTGGTAAGCAAATTAGAGTGTATGATGCTTCCATGTGATGTCACATGCCCATCAACATGGTGGCAGGACTTTTCCACGTTTGATCAATTTCAGCAACATTTTGCCTTTTTCATGACTGATGTATTGCTTTACAAATCGACAATGATTATTGTTTTGCTTTAGGCCCAAACTTTTGGATGCATGAATGAAAAAAGTAGGGCACATCCTTTTTTCCTATTAGAGAGAAATAATGAATTTGATTTCATTTTCTGATGATTCAGATTCCCCTTATCTTACTGTGAGTTGAATAAAATTTCAACCACTTGCTTCAAACAGCTATGACCAAGAAATACACATATTAAAAATATGAACTGCATTAATAATATCATAATTTTCTGGGCTTTTCCTACATATGCTCTCCCAATGCCCTCAGGTCAAAAGGAATAAAAAAGCCAAAAATGCGAACACAAATGGAAGAAACCTGGAAAATGCAGAGCTCAATATCCCACGCAAACTATGAGAAAATATTATGTGCATTACCTTTGTAGTTATTTCTCTCATGAGAAGAGTAATAAATCCATCCAAATAAAAAAAAACAACTATGTATAGTATATACTTCTATTAATTAAATGCTTTTACCTTCAACTGCTAGCCACTTCCGCTTTGGCCGGAACAAGTTTTATGAGTTTATTACTGCTTTCTGCCAATTCTAAAATGGACACTCTCCCTCGCTGCCTAACAAATTTTGCTACAGCTTCCAACTCCTCAGGTGATATATAAATAAATTTTCCTCGATCATCAATGACACCTGAAAAATGAGAAATGGACAAGTAATTCAGCAATATAACAGCGATATCATGCCAGTCCTCTACAGTGATTCACAAATGAGCTCATTCCAGTTCAACACACTGAAATTATGCTGTAACTTTAACTCATAGATACAGTAAACCCTCACATAGCACGGTTTCACAAGATGCGATTTCGTTAAGACGCTGCTATAGAAATGTACCCAATTTTACTTAATGCGATTTTTATTTTTGATAAGATGCGGTTTCAGATATCTCGATTGGAGCAAACCTGGGAATCAAGCTCCATCATGATTCTATACATTTGTTCAAGAGTTAGGAGCAATGTTCAAAGTCGTGCACCTGACGAATAAAACCATATTGGGAGGAAAGAACGTCATAATTCAAGATATTTACTGTGCATTTATCATTCCATTACGATATACGTAACTTTATGCCCTCTACTTTTGGTGACTGTATGTGCATTGCAATCGTTCGCTGTTATCACGTGTATGTTCTCCAAGCCTTAGATCGCTTTTCCTTCCAGGTTCGCGATTAGGGATCAGTAGTGAAATAAAGTGTTGTCCAAGCAAAATGACTGAAGCTACAACTAATTCGGTCAGAACACTGTATCAAATAGTTGTTGCAAACAAATTAGTTTCGTGATATCGACGCAGCCACAAAACTATGCCACCACATAGGTCGTCGAGACAACCTTCAAGAGCATAGGTACCAATGTGGAGGAATGACGTACGTCCGTACAACCATTGGGTTAGGCCGGAAAATTGAAATTTCAGACATACTGAAATCAGGCCAAAAACCCTCATCCCTAGGGAGAGATCTCGGGGTAAACGAGTCAACATACATACCATACGAATAAATGAAGGAATAATAAGAGCTGACTTGAGTGCAGGAACTTCTGGTGGCAAGAAAATAAAAGGATTTCCAAAGTAAATGTAAATTTGTGTACAGTGGAAAAATGTTTGTGACTGTGGATTAAAGACCAATAACAAAAAATTGTGACAAGTTCAGCTGTAATACATGTTAAGGCAGTGGTTTAATACAACACCTTATCTGCACAAAATGCAGAGTCTTCTATCAGTGCAAATTTTATTGTGAGTTCTGGATGGTTTGAGGAGCTTATAAAACCATACAATAACCATAACATTATATTAGTTGGGGAGAGTGCATCTGCTAATCACCAGACAGCCCAGAGTTTTCTGTCCTGATTGAAAAAAAAGATTATCTGCCTTAACAAATTTTCAACACCGATAAAACAGCCTTGTTCTGGAAAAAGATGACGAAGAGAACCTATGATTCAAAGTAGGAACGATAAGCACCAGGATTTAAGGCCACTAAACAATGCCTTACACTGATTTTTTTCAAATGTTTCAGGTGGCTTTAAATGTAGGCAGATAATTGTTAGTGCTGAAAATCCTCGGGTTTTAAAGGGCAAAAACTAAGTAATCCTACTTGTGCATTGGAAATCAATACAAAAGACGTAGGTGAACGCAGCTCTGTGTACAGATTGGTTCAAATTTTGCTTTGTTCCCAATCTCATCCCAAAATCTTAAAAAGAACAACTTGAATTTTAAGGCCCTTCTAACACTTGACAACCCCCATGGACATCCAGTTACTCTGCAAAATGCTGACAAAAATAATGAGTACTGTTTCTTCCTAAAAGTACGACTTCCATTGACAACCAATGGATCAAAGAGTTATGAACACCTTCAAATCCTACCACAATAAATGCATTCAAGACTGGCATTTGAAGACAAACCCCTTAGCTTGATCATGAATTTCTGTCCTTCATTAAATATAATGGATGCAATTAATGTAATATTGGATTCATGGAATGAAGTGAAGGAGTCTTATTTGAATAATTGCTGGAAAAGCCTTTGCTTAGTAGTGGTGAAAACTTTCCTCTGGTTTTTTTCATTCGAAGAGGAAATCAGCAAAATCGTACCTGGCCATAGCTATTGGGGGACAAGGATTTGATGGCAAGCAGGAGAAAGAGGTAAAAGAATTATTGGAATTACATCACAAGGAGGTGATGGAATCTGCAGCTATTTCGTTCAGACAACTGTTTCTGACAACTGTTGGAACTGGTATTGATTCCAGCCAACAAAAATATAAGGGTGTGATGAGGGTTAGTGAAGTCAGACAAAAATGAGTGCCTTAAATTAACCGTGAAATCTCTTGACGTTTTAATGTAATTGACGAATTTCAAGAAAAATTACGTCAAGTCGATCCGTGCATAGAAGGAAGCTTTATCACCATTTTTAGCCCTGGGTTCTAACGATTCTACATCCTCTACCAAGGTCAACTTTAAAACACGGAAAAATAACGCTCAACTCAGCTGGAATTAAAGCTTTGGGTGCATTGGCTGTCGAATAAATGGCATTAACTTCTACATTACAAAAATGTAAGGTGCATTATTGTGGCAATGCATGAAAATTTCATATCTGATTCTCATGATGCACGCGACCTGTTCACCGATGATGCTGCCTTTAACTTATTTCACGATAGCGTTTTCAGTCTCTAAACCTTATACACTGTTTGTTGAGAGACAAATTATCGCGAATTCCATTATTCTTTTAACCGAGATTATTTGTGAAGACAGAACGGCTGGTTGTTCTACTATTTGTGGTCCCATAGAATAGAGCGAAAAAAATTTTGTTTTAAAGTTTATTTAAAAAAATATTTTGTTGAAGCTATTTCACTTAACCTAGTGTAAGCTCTAGAATGTTAATGTGATCTATAATGCTAAAATGACTTATTGAATAACATGCTCCTCATTTGAAAAAGGCCATGTATTATACTGGACGACTTTCCCAAAAATACGAAAAATCTCTGCTAAAGGTTGTACAATTATGAAATTATTTCTTAATGCATAGTTACATAGAAATTGAAGACTTTCGGCCTTCGTTAGGTGCTTATACTAAGTGATGACATTCGGTATTTCCATACATTAGGTATTGAGATTACGGATCGAATCTCAGTATTTCCTGTTTTCTCTTTGTTTCACATAGTGTGATTTTACAAGACGCGACAATTTCAAGGAACCTAACCTTGAGCTATGTGAGGGTCTACTGCATAGCCAATCAACTACAGCGTCCTTACTTCTTCTATCATCAGTAGGTGAATTACCTGTACAAGAATTGCCTCTCTCAACCACATTAATAAAAATATTCCAAGGAAAATATAACAATACAAATATACGTGTAAAGTTTTCAGTAACATCTCTAATTTACAAAAGGCATAGCAGCAGTTGAATTTGGTTTCAACTGCTCCATCAACTTAGGTCATGTCACAATATGTGACTAAAGTCTCCTATGAATGCAACAATAATGTCTAAGATAGAATTTGAACCCACAACCCTTGGTTTAGCCTTGGCCAGGCCAGAGTGCCAACAGTCAGAATTGGAAACTTGTTTTTATTGTTCATAACTAAATATGTAGTTGACTAATTACTGTATTTACTCGTGTAAGCCGTGCCCTCATGTATCCCGCACACCCCTATTTTTGGGCAGGCTCGTGAGGGAAAAAATTACTTCTATCAAAAAATTATTTTTATTCCCCATGAGTCTGCATCACTTTGTCATAACATGAAAGCACGTTCTTTGATAGAAATTCTATGCCTAAATTACGAGTACGTCTTTCTCATTAGTTGATTAAATTACGTGTTAATATCATCACGATCGTCATCGAGTCACGCATCCATGCATGGCTTCTTTTACTGTGTATCTTTTTCTCTTAGCATCTCATGGTAATCACAATTACATATGATCACATCATCCAGCTATAAAAATGTGAACTGTTCAAAATAACATCCAACTGAAATAATTGCAGAAATATATACAATTTCAACCCGTGATTACTCTACTATTTGAAACGTGTTGGCATATCTACAAATAAAAGCAGAATGCCACCGTACCTGATAGCGGTGGTCTCATCTGCTCTCTGCACAGTAGCTGTGGACTGGGACGATTTAACAACACCGGAAAGTCTTTACTTATTAGAAATAACAGTTCTCATTTTTAGTTTTCGTCACTGCTAGATTCAGATACACCATATTTCCTTCCTGCTGCTTGATGTCCTATTGTTTTGGGATCCCTTATAACACGCAGTTTTGTACTCACAGGAAAAGATCGCAATTTCACATCATAATTTATTTTTAGGGTGATAATTGCAAATTATTTTTAAATGCTAAATGATCGATTTGAACTTGTTTACTACTCTCACACACGGAGCGGATAGCATGGATAGTAAGAAGGTATAATCTCTGAGCATATGACTCTTGCCACTGTGTAACAAATTCTTTGTAGAGTCTTTGCAATGTAGCTTTAATGTGTGTACGCAAAAGGAGCTATCTATTGTGCAAAAATGTGGCTACAGATACGTGACACCAAACCAAAATCCGCTTATGATTTTGAAAAGACGTAAAGACCCCTTGCGGCAGCTTACTGGATACAATATCGATTTAAATACATATCACAGCTGCAATGTGTTGTCCTACGTACGATCTATACACGATAAGTCTATTGCTCTGTCAAGTGGTGTTTCTGATCTAGTGTTTCTTCAAGTACCATTGTACACTCAGACTTTGTTAAACACAGATTTTTATTACTGATTACTTTGAAATTTCAGAATTCTTTACAATGGGGTACGATTTTTTTACTACTAGACCATAGCAATTAACATCGATATGTTCACAAAATGTGAAACTTAGGGAGAAAAAACAACAGGAATTCGAAGAAAAATGGTGCACAGCTGACATGAAAATCTGGAGGATTAGTGTAAGCCAGGGACCCTTATTTTTTCACCGGCGTTTCGGGAAAAAAGGTGCGCGGCCTACACGAGTAAATACGGTAGTAAGATTACATTGAAAAAGGTGTGTTTCAGCCGACAAATAGGCAGATTAGCTGGTTCTTCCTGAAATTTGTCCATCAGTTAGCATCAAGTTAAGAAGCTTCATATCACACTGAGCTTATTTACGAGAATAACAACAATAAATGCTAATGGTAAGAAGGAATATGAACTATGAGTCCAACCCAATGCTGTTCCCCACACATGGCAATCTGATCATGTCTAATTGGAGTGCAGAACCTTTACAGAGTTGCCAATAATTATTCAATAGAGTCAGCATTAATACTTTAGGAACCTCACCAGTAAGGTTTCCATCCACCTGAAGTTGTTGTATTCTCTCTATGACAGCTTGAGTCTTCATTTTGAAATGTGATGCTAAGTCTTCCAATACCACCACTTTCATTTCCTATTAAGAAGAATAGATAAATAATATCACGAATTTGGTCAGGCATTAAAATTAAGAAAAAATATCATTAAGAAGAATAGCATAATAAGTAGCTATTACAATTAAAAATCAAAACAATAATTTGCATACTAATAAAAACAACTACTAACATAACAACAAAAACACCAGTCTCAATGTATTGCAATGCCTACTAGAAACTCCATAACAAATAAAGCATTCAATATAAACGCCAAACAGAACACTAAAATAGTTACAATTTTTTACAATACAACCAATGATATCACTGAACAGTAAAACTGAAAGATCCAAATGTAAATGGGCATCATTGTGATTTAGACAATATGGACACATAAAAACAGAGGATCCTTTCGAGATGGAGTGGAATTTGTCCATATTGGAATAATGATGTGCAATTTTCCACAAAAAATAAATTTTAATGCGACCTGGGTTTCAATGTTGATACATCATTGTCAGGGTACAAGTGGTGTTAGGTGTATCCATTTTGAAGAGGTCTTTTTGGAAGAGGTGGGGGATAGGAGGGGAGAGGTGAAGAGTGGAAAAAACGAAGAAGGAGGTGAAAGGGGATGGGGAGGAGTGGAGAGCAGGGAAATAGTGGGTTTTTTAAGGGTTAAAAAACTTAGACAAAACCCATATCAGTGGTTAACAAAACTTGGTGGCGGTCTTCTTCTCTTCTTTCAGCTCAGGTCAAAAATTCCTTCTGTGTTGCTTCCAAAGGCCCTCGGTGAATGGTGGTGGAGGGAGAGTGTCCCTTGGCAGCCAGGTAGCCGTGCCGATTAACGGGCGTGGGCCACTTGAGGCAGGGTTCATCTGAGGGCGGGCGGGTTCCTAGTAAGATGCCTCAACACTTTGAATGGGAGAAGAGGTGGGGAGAGGGGGGTGGAAACTGGTCTTGGGAACACACTATTGTAACTAAATGGAAAGGATGGGGGAATTCAAAGTGTATAGATGGCTGTTCAGTAGGGGAACATTGGAGGATCTTTAATTGTTCAAAGGACACTGGAGAGATCTGGCAGCACACACGACTTACCATCGATCCCACCAACTGCCACTCCCTGGCTATGTCCTGCCTATATACCCACCCCACATCCGACGATAGAATGCCGAGCGTACATAAGGAGGCAGTACAGTCCGAGAGGGATGTTTCTTTGGTGTTTCCATTTATCACCTCTCCTCTCTCCCCTCCAATCCCCCACCTCTTCCAAAAGATGTATATATTGGCTACACCTAACACCACTTGTACCCTGACGATGATATATCAACGTTGAAACCCAGGTCACATTAAAAGTTATTTTTTGTGGAAAATTGCACATCATTATTCCAATATGGACCCTGAAGACAGTAGTACTGCAGGTCAACACTAACTGTCAGTCATCTTTTTTCAATGTGGTGCCAATGCATGTTGCGTTTTATTTTTTATAGTAAGATGGTAGGAGTGTAATTTCCTTCTACTTTACAATATTTGAACCGAATAAAGACTTATTTTTATCAATTATCCCCTAAAGTTCAACTAAAAGTACATGGTCAAATACTCCCTCTTTTACCTTAGTTTGGCTAGTGTTCATTTTATTATGCCATAATATATTCCTGAGGACAACCAAATTGTTTTAAGTCATTATTTTTCAGAAGTACTATATAGCCATATATATTTAGGACATTTTATTAGAGTTATTTTTGTAATGTGCATTTTCTAGTGCAGAATACCTATTATCCTGTAATGAATCATCTTGTTTAATTGTTGATCTACAGTATTGTTATGTGCAATTTATGGCATTTTATTTGAGTTTTAATTAAATTTATTACTTAAACTACTGTACTTTGGAAAAATTGTGCCTGAATTTTTGTTTATAAGATTATAACAAATACTCTCCTAGTCATGCATTTTTGTCAATATTTTTAGGCTTTCTTTGTGTTTGCAAAAGTCAGTAAGGAAAAAGTCTGGTAAGTCAGGAAATTTGATAACCTATTTATCGTAGAACCTGCTTGAGTGGAGTGCTGCATCAAACCAATATTAGGATTGTTGACCAATGATGACGTTGATGATATTCATACTCATGCAGGATTATAGAATAGATATAGGAAACCTTATTTCTTTCGCCTGTGACTGCACTGGTGTTAATGCCAGAATTTAAGCATTGACATAAGCTTGGGTAATTTTAAGCACTGGCATAAAGACCCTGTAAAACTTACATTTAAATTAATTATTTTATTGTGCACTCAACAAACAGGTTTTTTTCTAGCCATATATATATTTCAATTTTTAAAATATCACCTAGTTTGTTTACCTTGAGAGAAGTTATGAAGTTATGACTCGGTAGGCTTCAGTAGGGTGTGTAATTAACTTTCATTCAAATTCATTTCTAGTGACATCAAGACTGGACTTTAGATTTTAACACAAAAACCAGCTGAGGATTCAATCAGTTTTTTTCCACAGTAAAGCATAATTTAATCTAAGATGCAGCTACATCACTCAACCATAGAAATGGTTGAGAGATGGGAAGCCTACTGGCAGCCTAAAAGGTAGCTCAAAAGTGAAACACTCACTTTAATGTGCGCGATGAAATTGTTGAGAAGGTTGCTTTCATCGTCCTCAGCATTCTCCTCAAAGCCTTCCTCCTCCACTGAGAATGCTTCCTTCATGCGCTCATACTCCTCCTGCTCCCTTCTTTCCCTCTCCTCTCGTTGCCGTCGCTCCTCTTCCTCCCGAACTGCCTCCTCCCGACGCTCTCTTTCCTCACGCTTCTCCCGCTCCTCCTCCCTGAGCAACTCCTTCTTCTTCTTATCCTCCCGCTCCCTCTCCTCTGCCTGCCAAGTACATTTCCTCATCATTGTTAAGTGCCAAGGCAAGGGCCACAAAAGATAGCAATCATTGAAGGAAAATGATCAATCATGAATTTTCTCCTAAAATAAAAGCATATGCCAATGTGTTGTACTAAAAAAGAGTATCAACTTCATAATGCTATTTATATGTATAAATATTCATAAAATTGGATTCTGAGGAATTAAAATTAAAGTTTAGATTGTCTTTTATGCATTGACCCCCCTCAGGACATTTTTTCACCATTTTCCAACCCATAATGAATTTTAAAAATTTTAATTTTTAATAAACAATTGCAATTATTCATAAACTATTGGAGCTATAGCATCCAGCTTTCGAGGAGATGTTTGCCATAATAATACCCTGGTCCTTATGGTAAAATTAAAACTATAAACATGTTTTTTAGAAAATATTAAGAATTTTCATAAATGTCAAATTTCGTGTTTATTTATTGTTAACTTATTAACAAATAGATGCAATTGAACTGGGTTCAGCTCATTTTGTAGGTAATTTCATTTTCTAAAAATGTTATACATCTGTTGTTTTCACATCAAAACAACACCCTAGATTTTATAAGCGAAAAAGTAAAAAAGTGTGCTAAAGAGTAAAAAGCTATTTTTGGCAGTTTTCATTGTTAAAAAAAGCGAGAATATAAATTTTGGACCTCATTGTGAAATTCTTCATTCCAGAGCTGAAATACACCCAATTATCAGGGTCTCATCCTCTACCCAATTGATTGCCAAAACAGGTATAAATTTGCCACATAGACTGGACTATTACACCACTGAAGATTCCCATTCACATAAAAGTTGCTAAAACTGGTCAGTTAATGACTGCAAAGGCTTATTGAAATATAAGTCAGAAGCCTTCCATTACCTTAACATTTACAAAAAAATGGCAACAACTCATTTCAGAGTAAAGCTGAGCTGTTTCGGGTATGACAACAGCAGGGAGTATGTCACTTATGAAATAAAGACCTATTTTGAAGAATGAAGCATACAATTTGAATTTACAATTCTGTAAATGCCACAGCAAAACGGGGTGGCGGAACGACTGAATCATATGATGCTTGCAAAAGCAAGATGCATGCTACACACTTCTGGGATATCTAAAGCTTTGTGAACAGAAACAGTACTTACTGCTGTACACTCAATTATCACTTCCACAAAAGCCCTGGAAAAGAAAGTTCCAACTGATGTCTGGGATGGACAGAAACCAGATCTAAGTAAATTGAAGATTTTTGGATGCACAGCCTATCTGCATACCCCCAAAGAATTGAGGAGGGTTAAGTTACAACCAAGATGCAAAACATATATTTTTGTTGGGTATTGTACTAATGAGTACAGAATTTGGGACCTAGATTTGAAAAAAAATGTCAAAGGAAGAGATGTTACTTTTGATGAAAGGAACTTATCAGCTAAGAAGGAATTTTGACATTGGGATGAAACTCAAGAGATCACTGGAAAGGAAAAATGCTCACCGGATGAGACATACCAGAATTCAGGTGGAGCAGTAGAAGATGAAATCAGAAGGTGAAAAAGAGAAAGAAGAAGACCATAGAAGACTATGATACAGAATACAGAACTGCAAGCACAATTGATGCCAAAGCATATCCGGATGAGTTACCTGAAGATTTATTCAGCAACAAAGGATGAGAGGATCAAGACAAGTGGTACAAAATAGTCAATGAGGAAATGAAGGTTTTCGTGAAAATGAAACCTGGTTTTGAATTTCACTTTCCCCTCAAAAGAAAGCAGTTGCCTGCAAAATGGGTTTACAAAGTAAAGTGGACTGAAAATGATCCAATGCTATGCTACCTAAAGGGAACAATTATGGTCTTCTGTTGGAACGAGGCTAAACACCAATAGTAGTGGGATATGCAGACTGCACTGGAGACACTGCAGACAGTAAGTCAACATCTGGCTATTTGTTCCAAGTTTATGGAGCAACTGTGGGCTGGGCTACTCATAACCACTGTTGCTATTTCTAATACTGAGGCCGAGTATGTAGCCCTTGCAATGGCACGCAAAGAACTTTTATGGTTAACATATTTTCTTACCTATTTAGGTATAAAGGTACAAGACCCAATTGTGGTCTATGAAGACAATAATTCATGTATTGCTTGTTTAATGAAGTGGGAACACAAACTTAAGCATGTACCTAAATGTTAAGCATCATTTTGTTAGAAACTTGGTGTTGACTAAAATTCTCTCTGTGAGATGTATAGCAACTAATCAACAGACGGCAGACATATTAAGGGGGTTCTATACCTCCGCAGAAAACGGCTCTGCAGACCCTTGCGAGATCGAAGATAACGAGTTTAATATAAGTCGCAGAGCTGATCGGGTTTCACTGATCGTTAGATTAAGGATCAATGTGAGCGGCTATTTGAACAGAATTTTCATTAGCAGTACTCATTAAAGAGCTTCAGGCACTGAAAATCGTAAAAATAGCCTGATTTCAACTTTTTTTCCTTTGACATTGAAACCGTAATGGAAACATGTGTTCAATTATCCGCTGGGATTCATCCTTCTCTTCTACTATCATATCAAACTCAAAGACCTTAGGTGCATACTAAAGTTGCTATTTATTATTTTCCGAACCATGTTTTCACTATTTTACGTGCTAAAAATCTTTCGTTCCGTGGCGCTGCTCTAGTCCCCCCCCACTCCCACTAACGTCACCCTCCACCTCCTGGCTCCTTATCTCTCTCTCTCTCTCGAACCATTCCAAGGCCACGTCCGAGCCACTTCGCCTCCCTCCGGCCCCTTGTCGAAAGCCAGAGCTCTCAGACCGAGCGAGCTCAGCAAGGATATTTTTTTCATTAGCAGGCAGGCACGTAGCCAGAAATTTGCTTCGGGGGGGGCTAAGTTTAGCACGTTTAGCCTAACTTCAATTCAGCCTTGCCCGTCGGTACCGACATGAAACAAATGTCTTCCTTCATTTTCAGTGCTCGGTGTTTGCTTTCACAGTTCCCATTCCTATCTGTTTTCTCTGGTTAAGCTCACTGTTTATCCTGTCATGAAGCAGTTAATTTAACCGGCCCCAGAACAGAAGTTCAAATCATGCATACATATCAGATTACTACAGATACATACATATCAGATTGGTAGATTAAATAGTGGGTCGATAAAATAATTATCGGGGAAAATTCTAGCTGAAAAAGAGCACCAGGAGAGAAATAGATTGGGAGAAATAATTTCAGTCATAGTAGTGAATTGTCGTAGTTTAAGAAATAAAGTAGCCGAATTTCACCACCTCATAAAAAGTACTGATGCTGATATAATCGTACGCACAGAAAGATGGCTTTCGAAGGACATATCAGATATGAAGTATTCCCTAAGTGTTTTACCGTATACAGAAAGGATAGAATAAGCAGAAACGAAGGAGTATTATTTATAGCTGTGAAGGACCCGTATGTTAGTAGAAGAAAACTTATTTCAGAGCGAAGTGTAGTAAGTATTTGGTGTTCCGTTAAAAGTAAAAGTAGTGACGCAAAAAAAAAGATATATGTAGGTGCATATTACAGGCCACCGGATGCAGACATCAATTCTATAATGGAACTAGAGTCAGAGATAGGAACATTGATTTCTCGGAACAAATACAGAGGAATAATAGTAGGCGGAGACTTCAATCTCCCTTCGATAGACTGGAATACGTGTAGTTTTATAACAGGAGGTAAGGATAAGTAACTCTGCGAATCACTGTTGAACACCTTTACGTCACATTTTTTACATCTACTTCTACATAATACTCTGCAAGCCAACATAAAGGTGTGTGGTAAGTGGTGAATTCTCACCAAACATGCACTACATATCATGCATAAAAAAAGGAATAGTACTCGTATAGGTACTGTTCAAAACTACGCTATTTAAAAAAAGATAAAAATAGCGAAGCATACATTCAAAAACATGCCGTTAGTTGGGTTAGCTATAAGTCCTTATACCAACATGCAGGTACCAATGTTATCCATTGCTACACTCGTACTGGATATATTTACCGTTATTCATATCCCTCAATGTACGTAGAAAAAAGGGCATTTTGAATCTGTCAGTTTGGCAATCATTTTCTCTAATTTCGTGATTATGGTCCAGTCTACCATAGTAAGTTGGGGTTCACAAAATATTTTTAACATCATCACTGAAAATATGGTCTTGGAATTTGTTTTAAGAGATTATGTCTAAATTTCAATCTGCTACGATCTTCTTCAATTCAAGTGCTAAGAGGAGAGCTATTCATTTTCCAAAAATTCATCAAGAGACAATTATTAAATTTTAATTCTAAGTGCCATGTATCACACCAATCTTCAATTGCTTGTAGGTCATCATTTAAATGTTCTTTATCGTTTGGGCATAGAATTCCCCTGTACACTACAGTGTCATCGGCAAATAGACGAAGCTTACTTATGACAACCTTATTGATATCATTTATGTACAGGAGGAACAGGAGTGGACCTATCACACTACCTGATGGGACACTCAAAGTGACTTTAATTGCCGGTGAGGTAACACCGTCCAAAACAACCCTTTGCACCCGATCATGCAGGAAATCATTTATCCATGATTTAATGTTACTGTCTATGCCATAATATTTTAATTTCAAGATTAGTTTGCTATGAGACACCTTCTCGAAAGCTTTTTTGAAATCGAGAAATATAGCATCCACTGGAATATAATTTTCGCCAGAAACTAAAATATTGTGAGAAAAGAGAGCAAGTTGAGTTTCACATGATTTGCTCTTCCGGAGCCCATGCTGAACATCGGCCAATAAATTCTGGCTATATAGTTGTCCCATGACTGAACTAATAATTATATGTTCCAGGACCTTGCATGAAATGGATGTGAGGGATATAGGTCTGTAGTTAGATGGCTGCTCCCTATCACCACTTTTAAAAATGGGTGTTACATCGGCTGCTTTTCAGTCCATCGGTACGACGAAACTTTAAAACAACTAGTAAAAGAACCGACCAGGGGAGACAACATACTAGACTTATTCGCAACAAATATACCCGAATAAGTTCTAAATGTAGCTACAGACAGGAATTAGTGATCATAAAATAGTTCATGCGATATTGAATGTAGGCGTTGAAAAACATTATAAACCAAGGAGGAGGGTATACTTATTTGGCAAGGCTAATTAACGACGGTATGAAAGAGGAATTAAGGGAATCGTTTAATGTATTTAGCGAACAAAGCAAAGGATTAGATATAGAGGATTCGGGGAGAGAAGTTCTTGAGGTCACCCGTAAAGCAGTTAATAAATATATACCAAGTAAATTGATAATACAGAGCATAGGTGGTATGACGCGGAGGTTAGGAAATCACTAAAGCGACGAAGGGTATGCCACGCTGAGATGAAAAATGAAGGACAGGGTCTATCGGTAGAGGAAAAAAATGAGTTAGTTCAAAACTATAAAAAATCGAGAGCATTAGCAAAGAAATCATGTCGGCAAGCGTTATCACATTTCAAGAGCAAGATGTTAGGAGAATATTTAGATAGCAATCCTAAAGTGTTTTGGTCATATGTGAGAGAGAGAACTTCAGGGAAATAGGTCCACAGTAGGTACACACACTTAAAAGTGATAAAGGAATTAGAGTCACCTGAGGGTTTGGAAAATGTCAATACTTTAAAAGCCTTCTTCCAAAGCGTATTCAACTCATCGTCACATATCGCAGTGGAACCTCCGCCGAAAACATTCAGTGAGCAAATGCCCGAATTAAAAATTTCAGGTCGCGGAATAGAGCAGCAGTTAAAAAACATTAGTAAAAACAAATCACCAGGTCCCGATCAAATTCCTTCCCGGGTATATAAAACATTAGCTTCTGAAATAGCCCCCTATCTAGAAATAATATTCAATAAAACACTAAAGAACCGCACAGTACCTACGCAGGGATTGGAAAGTAGCTAACATTACACCTATTTTTGAAAGCGGTGATAGGAAAGAACCTAGTAACTACAGACCCATTTCACTCACGTTAATCTCTTGCAAAGTATTTGAGCACATTGTAGTCAGTACAATCATGGGGCATTTGGATATCAGGGATTGCTCATAAACAGACAACGTGGGTTCCGGAAAGGTAGATCCTGCGAGACACAATAAGCTTTATTTGTACACGATATTTTAGTCAACGGCGAAAACAGTACTGAAGTTCATGCGATAGATTTAAGATTTTAAAAATGCATTCGATAAAGTACCACATGATAAATTAATCTTGAAATTAGAGAGTTTTGGTTTAAATAATGACGTTGTGTGTTGGATAAAAGAATTCTTAAGTGGGCGAGAGCAGAGGGTTGTCATAGATGGTATCATGTCAGACACAATCAAAGTCACATCGGGAGTTCCCCAGGGTAGCGTAGTTAGTTTTACGCTTAGACTTTTTGCAGACGATACTGTAGTGCGCAGGGGTATATCAGAAGAAGACAGGAAGCAAGGATTTAGATATAATTCAAGACATGGAGGAGGAATAATTCTATAGAGCGATCCTATAAAATTAATAACACGAAGGTCGAAAGCGTTGAAACCATAAGGTATTTAGGTGAAACAATCACTAAAGATTTATTGTGGAGAAGACACATCCGGGAAATATGCGGCCGAGCGAAGAGAAAGCTAGGATTTATAAAAAGAGTACTTGGGAAATGTGACGAGAAGACAAAATAGCGATGTTACTTTTCACTTAGCACATGAAATATAAGCAGTTTAATCCGGATTATCATGCCCAGTTAAAATCAGAACGATAAAATTTCTTGGAAAAAGTTTCGGGTCCCCCTCCGTATCGCCTGGGAAATTCGGGGCCCCAGGCCCTGTTCTCGAAAGTAAATTGAGAAAAGTTAATTGAGGTAAAATAGTTAAAATGGGGAGCTTGTGTTCAATAAGCTGACAGTAAAACGCAGAATAATGGTCACCTGGTCCGACCGAGTAACCATTTACCGTGAAATTTAATATTTCCTTTTTAATGCATTAGAATGGATCTACAGTAACTGGATTACTCGTGCAAACTATTGTACTATTTAGGATCGGAAAAAATTGCTTCCAACACATATTGGATAAAAGTACAGGGGGTTGACTCCTTCAAGCACCAATCTTGTTTATGTAAGTAATGCTAAATGGAAGCGTATTTTACGTTTACGTCCGAATTGGAAAAAATCCGAATCTTACGAATATAATCAACATTTTCGTAGAACTGCAGTTTAGTTTTTCTCGTATATTTCAAAAAAATATCGGAGACATTTCATCCCTCTGAAACTGCGGCACTGCGATTTAATAACTTTTGAAAGGCCAATTTACAAACGTAAATTCCTGCTTGACTTCAAGTGATACCACTGAAGAGACAAAGGAAGGAGACAGCTTATGAGCCTTCTAGAAGAAAAATGTTTGATATAAGACACCGTTTCACTTCTCTGTTAGCTCTGGGAAATAATGCACCATTTAGCTGCAAATACTGCAGTATATGTGCGAAATGCAGAACTATGAAAACACAGGCCAAACAGCATATGTGCTTCAAGAATTGGAACAAGTCCTCGACGGAAATGGAAGCCGACATAATTGTCGAGGGATTTAAAACAAGAGTAGAGATGCACAATTTGAAGTACCACCGGCTTATAGGCGATATAATATGATGCGCTTGTCATGAATCTTATAAATGGGTGTTGTGTAATTAGTTTTATCTTTCTTCACGCAAATACGATACATTTTCCATTTAATTCGTAGGGGATGGCGACAGCAGTGCTACCAAGAAATTGGCCGAACTTCTTCCCTACGGCGTTGATCTCCCTGTCATTAAAATAGATTGCACCAATCACTTGCCGCGATATTGCTGTAAGAGGTGGAGAGAAATAGCTAAGGAAGCAAACTCCACAGAAACAAGATAGACAATATTAAGGCGATGGACCGAAGGATGCTAAGAAACATGCATGGAATTAAATAATGGACCGCAAATGACACAATATACGAAAAAGCTACAATTGACCCACTAGAAAAAATAATAACAAATCAAGGTACGAAATACTACAAAACGATAGAAAACAGTGAAAACACAGCTATGGAATGTGCAGCCTTAAATAAAAACAATCCAACTGACAGTTTCCATAGACCGAATGATATTTTAATGAATAATTAAAGATCCTAGTCGGTTCCGGGATTAAAATGACACATATAATAAGCCAGTTTTTGGCATACTATGAAATAAAGTCACCCTAGGGTGACGAGCCATCAGTCAGTCAGTTTTATTTCATTGAATTACTGATGCTCAATTTTCTTTTTTAAGATTCTCTCTTTGGACTTTTCATCTATCGAATAAATATAATTTACCGTAGTCCATAAAAAGTTTTGCTCCAGTTCACACTTACAATGACGTTGTGTTTTAGTTTTTTCTCGATCCCATTTAATTTCTGGACAAACTTTAGACGGAGTTACACTCGTATTTGAAAAATCTTGCAATAAAGAAATTAGGTTTTAGAGAAGCATTTTACTTCTGTACTGAAAATAAATAGCCCTGAATATTTTACCTGGTAGCGAGAGTGGACTAAATCAAATCCCACTTATAGACAAGTTACGTTCGTGTTAGGTGAGTAGCAAAGATAAGCGGATAGCTAAGATGAGGAAGACGAATGAATCACTCGTAAACAAAGATTCCCTCGGCCTTCGTCCAAGGGGTCGAGTGACGACGTGTGACGCAATAGGCGATAAGGAACATTTGGACCGGTGGTCACTCATTGGTGACTGAATAAATAAGCCACTCCCCAAACACCCCTCAAAGACGACCCCCTCCTCCCAGTAAAGTTACCCATCCCACTGAAACTGAAGCGGCGGCTCTCGGAACTAACCCCCGTGGCGGTTACTCAAGAGATATTGGTTTGGTATAGAACAGCCTTAACTAAACGACTGGTGGGTGAATCTTTCCTCTTGCATCATACTAGATTGAGTGTCAAACAAATGTCCTAAAGAATTTGTATCAAAATCATCCTAATTTTAGTTGTGCTCTAAAAAAATGTATTCAATTTTCAGGTTGTCAAAGGAATACCTTATTTAGATACATTCAAAGTTATTTTCGTGTGTTCATATTTATTAATGTTTTGAATGTTTTTAATATTTGACATTTTATTGAGGTAAAGTGTAGGAGTATTGCATGTATAAGCTGTTTTAATGGTTTGTAACCACAATAAATAAATGCCTAGTTGCTGCTAAGAAGTATCTTGAATATTGTTGGGACACTTAAAAGAACAACTGTTCACTTCTAAACCCCTTTACAAATATCATGTAAGAAAAGTGTGAGAAAGGAACCAGCTCTGAGAATTTTATAAGAAAAGATTCCAAGCAGGTGGTTGTCCCTTACAGTAGGACAGGAAGCCTTTTCAGTGCGTAAACCCCCTCAATCTCCACCAGCAATACCAGGACTCCCACAGGGAGGGCTAGCACAATGACCCATACATGGAACATTTAGAATAAAAACATAACTTTTTATGACTTCTATTTTTCATAAAACACCTATATTTATGCTCCCTATAAACGAGTTATTTATTTGATACCTAAGGGCAAACATTTCCATCAATTTTTAACTACAGTGATTTCCATCAGTATCTAGGTGTTCATGGAGCTACAACAGCATTAAAACTTGTCAAAACGATTTTTACTGTGACTGATTAATATCCATACTAAAACATATTAAATTGGTAAGTGGAATAAAAAACATGCTGTTTTTGTTTGTTTCTAAAAACATTCTTATTAAAGACTTTTCAATCAAAATTTTAAAATTTAAGTCAATTTAAAACCAGTGCTGGCAGCCTGGCAGGCTCCATATTGAAAACAATGGTAATGATCAGGAACGTAGCCAGCAATTTGCTTCTAGGGGGAGGGGAGGGGCTAAGTCTAGTGTAGCGTAACCTCAAACAAATCAGCCATGCCGACATGTTACAACCTCTTCCCTTAATTTTCAGTACTTGGTATTTTCTTCCATAGCGCCCATTCCTACCTCTTTTCACTGGTTAAAATGCACTGCTAACCTTGTTGTGAAGTAGTTAATTTGACCAGCCCCAGAACAGAAGTTCAACACATAGATACATATCAGATTGAAAAGAATAACCTATTACCCCACACGTGCATCAAACTAGTGATTACGTTTCAATACATTTAACACTTGAATTATATGCAGTGTAATCCGGATTATGAAACCCTGTTAAAATCGGAACAAAAGAATTATTGGGAAAAAATTTCAGGGGAGGGGAGGTCGAAGCCCCCCCTCCTCCCCTGGCTGGTATTTATTTCCAGTTCAGTTTATGCATAGCAGCACCGTTTGAGTCACTATATCCATAGGTTCTCATCAATACCTACTTAATCACGAAAACTTCACTGGGATCACTGGGGTTACTAATAAATTTCTCATTACGCTTAGGGATTTCCCAGTTTGGCTTGGAATGTTTCGCGAGTTTCTCTTAGACTGTTCACACAGTTAGCAAGGGTATTTGAGAGAATAATAATAATAATTTCTATAATGATCACAGGTGACCCCAAACTTGTAGAGAAATTTATAAGGAAGTGTCCTAGCTCCATTTCTTACACTTTTCATAACTTTTTCGCATATTTCTTGGGAAAAGTTTTCCATTAGGGCATTAACTAATGCGTATAAATAGGATTGGGCCTTTTTTCTGAAAATCGTTGATGCATTTCAGGATAGCACCAAGTAAAAAACTGTGCACATAAGAAGTCGCCAACTTGTTCAATCCAAAATAATATCCAACCTCTCTTTGGGCTTTCCTATCGGCTTTGGCCTCAAGTTTGGCCCGCTTTTTGGCACCTATTTTTCCTTCAGGTAATTCAATGTTACGTTCCCGTTCTTCATTATCCTCGTTTTCTTCGTCTGACACATTTTGGCGCTGATTTTCACCTATAAAAGAGGTACGCTTTGGATAGAATCAATCTTTTTCGTGAATTCTCTAGTATTTCCAAGAATCGTGGAACACACCTGCTGGACGTAACCTAGGCCTTTGGTTTCGAGCAGCTACGGCACGACGAGGTAAATTCGCTTGTTGCCCTCGACGAGTTTCAGCCTCTGGCGTGCCTTCAGATTCTTGAAAGTAATGTAATAGTTAGAGGACCATGATTTTAAAGATTCTTAGGGAATACGTAATACTTGATTGAGCATATTCCACGAGAAATATGCGATACTTCATTATACCTTTTTTACCACTTCTAGTGAACGACAACCCGATTAAAATTATAAGGAGTACCACACAACCAACAATCACGGAAAACAAAATATTATCCATGACGAACGAATTATAAATTCCTCATATGCCGGACTACACTTCTTTCCGTTCTCTTGGTTGTTGTCGTTCTCCTCGTTGTTGTCATTTCAAAAGAATAGAATAACGAAATTACTTCTGCTACATCGTTGAAAGAATTTATAAATGTCATAATATTATTATTTATTTATAGACATTTATATAGGATTACAAAATTTAATTTATATATTTCATATATACTCAATGAACAAAATAATCATTATAAAAAGAGTAAAAATACTGGTAAAGTGACTCCTCAACAACAAAATTTCTAACATGACCAGAGTAGTGTTAAGAGACACGGTGGCGAGAATACAGCTGTGTTAGCAATGATCAAGATGAAATTTTACAGTTTTATTATTCTTTTGTTGTATTTTTGTTGTGCTCAAGCACTTTACTTTCATATAGGGGAAACTGAACGAAAATGTTTTATCGAAGAAATTCCCGATGAAACTATGGTGATCGGTAGGAATTCGGTGTCACCTTAATGTTCACAGCTCTTTCATTATCTCAGAATGATGACCACTGATATACGGTTTATGCGTGTAGGAATTTTCACGTGAACGTACTCTTCTCTGTTTAATTTTAGGTAATTATAAGGTTCAGTTGTATGACCCACGGACGGGCGGTTTCATGCCCTCGAGCCCCGGAATAGGAATGCACGTCGAAGTGAAAGATCCAGAAGAGAAAACTATTCTTTCTCGAGTAAGGATGCTATCTTTGTATGTTCTGACTTAAAATGTATGTGTGGAAGAAGTACCTGCTTTTAGATATATTGCTCAGAAATGGACTGTTGAAGTAGCATCAATATAACATTCTAACAACAAACCATGAACGGCCACGCACAACTTACCTCATTATTCATATGTCGTATTAGCATGGTTTATTTTTGTCGGTACTCATCGTGGTGGCATCGCAAATAATGATTTAACCGTATATATATAAAAATTATAGAACCTCTGTTATTAAGTATAAATTGAAAGACGTAAGTGTTTTTAATATTAATCGTGTGCCTTAACTTGGTACCTGATGTGTGTTGAGTATTATTCTCATGGTGTATAAATTACATTTTTAGGTTTACAGTTCGGAGGGTAGGTTTACTTTCACATCGCATACACCTGGCGAGCATGTCATATGTTTGTACTCGAACAGTACGAAGTGGTTTAGTGGGACACAGTTGGTAAGTTGTCAGTTTATAATTATGCTGTGAAAGATTCGACGTATGACATTAAGTGATACATTGTTCATTTTAGCGGGTGCACTTAGACATTCAAGTGGGAGAACATGCTATTGACTACAAAAATGTGGCTCAAAAGGAGAAATTGACCGAGTTGCAGCTCAGGGTCAGGCAACTCTTGGATCAGGTGGAGCAAATAACGAAGGAACAGAATTATCAAAGGGTATGTGTTTTCTCGCGGACGAAATTCATTAGTTGTATTATAGAATATGAATCGAGTAAAATGCAATGTGAATATTGATTAATTATTTCCTTATTGCTGTATTTATCAATGGAGAATTACAATTATTTCATATATGCATGAAGATTTTAGTCTGTTGCATTATGCAACTTGTTGACCATCTTATAATTAAGTGTTGCATTCTATTTTTGTAGTATTAATTATTGATTGCACCTCAGGAGGGGATGGATCATTCCTGGGATTAATACGATGATGAATGTGGACCTCTTAATAAGTAATAAATTATAGTATGGTATTCACAAGAAATTGGAAAAGGATCCTTGAAAAAGGTTATTTTCTGTGGAGTGTAGTATTTTTGCAATTGATGGGGCCACTCCCTGAAGCAAGGGTTGCAATTACCCATTTCTTGTATGGAAAGTTTTCATTTTTGCTATCAAGCATCCAACTTGGTTGATATTATTCAAGGTGCAAATTAAGAAAAAAACGAATTAGAGTTAAGGAGTGGACTGGGGTTTCTTCAGAAAGACTTGGATTCATTTTAACTTGCTTTCTCACTTGCTTTCTCAGTATAGTTTGTGCCAAATACACTAAAAGATATGCATTAACCGTTTGCCGTACTTACTGCCAGCTCCATGAAAATGGACTGCGAGAAGTGCAAAGCCCATTTCGTTTGAAGTTTTATGAACTCGTTATTTTACATTAATTTAAGAATTGAATTTAAATGGATGAACTTAATATTCATTGAAATGATGATTATACATTTTGGGTTAGGGTAAATTTTAGAATTAATATAACATTGTTATCTGAGGTAGAGGCCCACGATTACAACAATTACCTGAAAGTAAAAAAAAACATTAGCGATTAATCGACCTATGGCAGTTTTTGCACACCCTTAGAGGGCATAGCGATAAAAGGGCTAGTAAAGTAATAGTTTGCATTAAGGAGGTTCCACCATGACTCCGTGACTCAAAATCCCGTTAAAGAGCTATGTTATTTAATGAATAAATACCAATCCAGTAAAACACCTACATGGAAGTCATCTGTACGGTGATAACGCATATGTAATAATTCGACGAGTATGCTATTATATATCATGTTGTAGTTGCATTCTATGTTTTACAACCTCTTTTAACTCATTTTGACTTCATAACATGGGCAACGTGTTGTTGCCACGTTTAATTTCCAAAGTGAGAATGCTTGCTCATTTGTACTATTACGTTTTCTAAAATAGCTTTAATATTTTTTTTACTTAGTTTTAAAGTATTCCCTTGAAATACAACTCTTTGCTTTGAATTCTATTAATATTCATATTTTGAAAATGTTTTTGCAACAGTGACGCTGCTACCATTTGGAAGCATTGGTATTAATTACACCATATTAAAAATCAATGAAATATTTAAATTGCATAAAAAATATAAGCATTACCTTGGTAAAGTTTATTTCTAAATTAAGTTAGTAGATAGGCTTGTAAGCACGATTCATCGCAAGTACCATTGCCAATGATAACAACATACTGTAGCGCCACTTTCATGTAACTAAGGGTTTTCTGCTTTTTTCGAGCAAACATATATTAATATCAGTTAAACAAGTGTGAGAAAGGGAGCACTTTTTTACAATGCTTAATTCTACATAAAATTGCACATCTTATATAGTTTTGAGAGAAAACGACATTTCTCTTTACATAATTAATCTGCAAATTTTACTGCAAGAGCCATGCTCTGTCGTATAGCCATGTATAAAATATCTGATTTTCAACGTCTTTTTCTTCAAATATATTATGGAAATGTCAAATTATTTTATTGTAATCGATAGAAGGGCCAAAAATTTGGTGTCCTGAAATTTTCACAAAAATGACGATCCACTTCATAATTCAGTGGAGCCTTAAATGTAAATTGGAGGGGGTGGGCAGGGGTCTTCTGGCACTTTGACCTCTTCAGATCCATTGTATGTACCAACCCACATTTAACCTGCCCACCACTCTCAGACAGGGGACAAGAGTATCGCAGTAGAGGTATGGAGGAGGGTTACCCATCCAACCTCTGTCTGGGCCCAACATTGCTTAACTTTGGTGATTGTATGGGAATCAGTGTGTCAATGTGGCTAGGCCCTTGCCCTAATAGCTTGCTTTAATTGTTAAGTATTATAACGGAAATTGTCACTAATTCAAATCATATTTCATTTGTAACATTGATATATGTATCAAGAAACGGTAAGAGTTAGGTTGTACCCATGTTACTTATATGACTCTTCAAAATTAGTATATGCTCCAAGGTATCATCAGGGCATTAAAATAGTTTGTTAGGAAATTTATTCTGTGAAATTAATATGAGCACAATAGTAATTAAACTTTGGTATAGTTTCAATCTGAATGCATCATCTTGTTCAGCCATTTGCAAGTATATTAAAACCCATTGGGAAATAACAATAAGAACAATCTAAGCTGGCTATGTGTTGATATTGCTGAAGTTATTTATAATGAACTTGTTCTCTGCAACTAATACTAGACCTGTTATTCTCTCAAAAGTTATGTGGAGGAATTCCCTATCACTTCCCAGGTTTAATGTGTTTGCTTTTAGATGAATTGGAGACATTAGATTCAATGCTAGTCTCGTGATGCATAATCCAGTTTTGTGAGTTTGAAAAATTTCCATTAGTGTTCCTTACTGAACCTAATGAGGTTAGATGGTGTTATCAGCTGTGATATGGTGGAAACGATTCATTATAATAAAAATGAATAAACTTGATTTTTCCACAAATTTTATTTCCTTCCACTACCCAGGTTTCCATGGTTAAGTCATCATCAGGTGAATACCAAAGAAACAGTTTTTCCACCAAGTAAATATACAAAAAGTGAAGAGGGGCAGGGTTAGGTTTGTTAGGAAGGGTGGTGGGGGTAAGAAGGGTCAAAGGGACGGGGAGAGGGGGGTAAATCGAGAAATTGTACCAAAAAACTCAACAAGATAGCCATAAACTCCATCAATGGTAGCTCTTCCCCAACAAGTGATACGGATGCTAAGTGGAAGAGACTACGTTATCTCTGCCAGTTATCCCATACAGCCACGAAAGTCCTACCTAAACACAAAATAAAACCAGCTTTCTACAACAAAGCTAACTTGCAGAATCTTCTTCAAAACTAAGGGTAAAATCCCTTTATTAGAAAAGAGTGGAGTGTACCAGCTTGAATGTAATTGCTGGGCTGTATATATCGGTCAAACAGGATGGCAAATCAAACAGAGAGTAAAGGAACATAATTGTTTCAAAAATTCAAACGACACCTCCCATTTCACAAAACACCTCTTGGAAAAATAACACGTGTCTTCTCCCCTAAAATTCTGCATGTGGGAAAGAAAGGCCTCCACCTGTATGCTCTAGAACAGCTAGAGATTATGAAAACCGTTGTTTCGAAGTGTGAAATCCTTAATGATTTGTTATATGCCTCCCGTTCACCCCTCCTAGACCTCTCACTGTTCAGGAACACCCACCCACCATAAGGACCCAATGTGTCACTCAACGCTAAACCTTTTCCCTCACCTACCACCCTTTCCCCATCCCTTTGACTTTTCTTACCCCCGCCCCTTTCACCCTTCTTACCCCCACCACCCTTCCTAACAAACCTAAACCTGCCTCTCTTCACTTTTTGTATATATACTTGGTGGAAAAACTGTTTCTTTGGTATTCACCTGATGATGTCTTAACCGTCAAAACCTGGGTGGTGGAAGGAAATAAAATTTGTCGAAAAATCAAGTTAATTCATTTTTTTTCTAATGAAGTTAGATAAATCAATAGCATATTTACATAATGAAAATTCATAGTTGTACAATGAGAAGAACACCTGATATTTTCCATTTTTTTTAGTGACAGATATTAAATAATAGTGTATGGAAAAGTGCCAAGTATTCTTCTTTCAGTGTGGCTAATGGAGCTTTTAAATCTTTTTTTTAGGCATTCTTAAGAACACTGAGTAAACCTATGTTGATTCTGTTGATTTCAAGTTGTTAAACTTAGCAATTAATTAAAGAGCTGTTGTCTGTAATATACCATTCATAGTATCATAACATTTTTAATTACATGCTGGACCCTGTTAATCAGAAATTTTTATCTTCTCAATAATTCTGCACATTAGAGCTACTACCTATTTCTATTTCTCAGCTGAGGTCAACACAAAAACAAAGGTCCACTATTTACTAAGTCCTCAAACTGCACATTTCATTTTTTTATGAAAGATATGCATATCCTTTTCTGCAACAATCTACGGTAAGTTTTACCTTACTGTACAGTAATCTTTGCCTTAATGCTGTAAAACAGGGATGTCGAAGGTTTTTAGAGAGCAGCAGGTCATTTTAATGGCAAAGGACTTGTTTTTGGCCCCACTTTTCAAAACTCTCAGTTGATTTTTAACATTCATGCTATATTAGATAAATAAAATATGCAGTTTATTATTTTTCAAAAGAAGTGCATCAAAATACATCATGACAAAAAATAAAGTGCTTCAAAGAACCCCGAATTCCAAGAAAGTGAGTAACCCAGCTGGACCTAGCAAAAGTGAACTGGTGTTTGTTTTCTGCACCGGCAAAATTGCCGGAATGTAAAAGTAAATCTCTCATGTTGGTAATGTGTATCATATAACTTTCCAAAATTGTAAGCAATTCACTTTTTGTGTACTGACATATTTTTACTACATTCTATGAATGAATTTTGAAATTATTTTTCTGATTCTGATTCCCACGGCAAAATGGCATCTTATGATGAATACGTGAATTCGAATAGTATTTTGAATTTTATACTGATAGCATTTGAACTGGTTAAAAGTCAATTGTTTATTTAAAAGTTCACTCCAGCTCTGCCTTTTAGTTTTTTTTTCATAGGATATTATTTTGATCATATAGCAGTAAATACATAAAGAGTATCCTGGTATGTTTAGGTTCTTAGCACCATTTACCCACTTTGATCATCTGAGACATTCTGTACTCTAGAATTTTCTGTCTTCCAGCACTTGTCAGTTCCCAAGGTCATTAAAGGTGTTTAACTGTATTTATTTTGATTTTTCTCCCTTGGCCACATACATCACTGTTTCAGCTGTACGTAGACTGCAGGTTGGACAACCCTACTGTGAAAAGTCATGTTCTAGATATATTTTCAATGCTGTTTTCTTACATCTGAAGAGTTGGTGAATACCTCTATATTTAATATTTGACATATCGTTTTTCATTCCTCTTATTTATGGTTGTATTCCATTCCTTTTACGTGTAGATCGAATTGTTTTTAGTTCCTATTCACATTATTTACTGTGCAGTCCTCGCCCTGCATTGACATGAACTGTGCATGGAAGCACTTAATGAAATATATATTGCTCTTAATGTTTAACTTTCAACTTCTTGTATTGCCTTAATTTAGCTTATGGACTCAGTCGCGTAGCTCCGTCACTTGGTTCCTCACAGTTTACTTCTTTTCGTACCACTTGAGTTTCAATGCATTGCTACATCATAAGGTTCAAATCAGTACAGAAGCATGGGTTTTATAGTCACGGGAGTGGGGAGGTGGACTTCAGATAGTACGAGAGGAGAGGATAAGTGTTGGGCATGAAAAGCCCCCAATGGAGTGGATGTTTGCAAGGCTTGTGTAAAATTTTGCCGATGGGCTGTCATAGGTTGGAGGACTCTGGTCGGGGGCAATGAAGGCATTGTCCAGGGGATCAAGGGATGTACGCCAGCATTCAGGAATAGGGAGTGATGGGAATAGAATCATATATATTGCTAACAATGGCAGTGCTTTTAGCTTCGATGTAGGGATTGCTTTGATCAAACTGGAATAGTACTCTCAAAGACATGTTTAACAAAAAACTAAGCTCAGATTCTTTGTCTGAAAGCCTAGGTATGTCATTTTTCTCCACATGGAGTGAACAGTTATAATAGAAATTAATTGAGATGCAAAATTGGCATGTTTTTTTCTCATAGGTGATTGAAATTTTTTTTCGTGTATCAATCATAAGATTGATACACGTACCACGATTGATACACGCTGCATTATGTTTGATAGTGTCAAATTCTTTACTCTTGTTGAGCTTCATATAACTGGTAAGCAGTGGAGTTTTGAATGGAAGGCATCTATGGACCTCTTAAAATTTCTTGGTAGTGAAATGGTCACTGTCCATCACCAGAGACATCAAATCATTTCCAAGAGATAAGATGCATGGATGGCATGTGTATTGTTTGATTAGTGGCAGTATTTTGTCTATAGATGCCGAATTTTTTAAATCCAGAAAATGAAGGTACCAATCTTATTCTAATTCTATTGTCAATAGTAAGGCTTAATTGGAGTTTAAAAAATTGTGTAAATCGAGTTGTCTTTAATACCCTTTCCAAGTACAAAATATATCACCCACGTATCTGAACCACTGATCTATGTTGTTGTACGATAGGGTAAGTCACTAGCCATTCATATTCAAAATGGTCCATGAAGATGTCTTCTGGGAGTGGCGAGAGGGGTGAACCCATGGCCAGTCCCGCATTCTGTTCATAAATTACACAATCAAACTGGAAATAATTTGAAACAAGTTGAGAGAACATCTCAGAGATTGTGGGGAGGAGGGAGCACACCATTTTTCACTGGTTTCGACTCCACTAAAACGGCACGGCTCCCTCGCAATGGATGCTGGTAACTTAATGACAAAAGCTTACAACTGGAGGGTAGGTTAATCTTAGCTAGTATACTAGCTAATTCACTTGAGTTTTTTTTCCTATATTTTGGCCGAAAAATTTTACTCTTAGTTCTACAATTTCTTCTTTGCTTTTGGTCCTACAATTCCCATACAGGCTGGGTGGAGCAGATTCACTGTGTTGTATGGAAATAGGCAGGAGGGAGATTGGACTCTGGGCGATCTTTTGCATGAATTAGTGTTGTAATGGATGGCACCTGCCAATATAATTTGGTCAAAGGACCAAATTGTTTTATAGCTAACTACATTATTATCATAGCTAACTGGAAGGGAAATTCTCCAAAAACTGTGGCAAGAAAGATAAGTGGGGATAATGAAGTGTGTATTTTCAGTTCAGACAAAGTCTGAATAATTAAGGTGAAAGATAAGCTGAATGTTCAACTGACCAATCAAATAATTGGTAGTGAAATGGTCACCATATATTACCGGAGAGGAGGCCAGATCACTTTTGAACAGGATGGCATTTCTTGCCCAAGTGAATCAATGAGTTACATTCACCAATATGATCAATTGATGTCATATAATGCTCCCTATTGGGAGCAAGATGTTCACAGGGAATAAAAATCAGAGGATCCTCATGTTTATCTCTGTATAAGTAAATAACTTTAAACAAAAATACCATCTGATAATTCCTTTCCATGATTTCCTTCCATCCTCCGTGAAAATTCTCCTTTGTCTGCACTACTTTGAACCTATCACTGTAGCTGTCGTTACATGGGGGAAGCAGCCAACAACTGAGGCTATTTTTGCCAGAAAGGATAGGTGGGTAACTGGGTAAAGTTAGGAGTTTTCTGGGAATGGAGGAAGGTTGGGAAAAGAACCCAGTTTGGTTTCAGCCTGCTCTAAACAAAAGGCACCATGTAAATCACGGTTTAACATCCCATCCAACAGTTCAGCCTGCTCTAAACAAAAGGCACCATGGAAATCACGGTTTAACGTCTCATCCAACAGACGAAGTACTGGACTCAAAGTGTTCTCCTCAAGGGACCTGTGTACCAATAAAAAATGCCTCACTGCTGGGATTCAAACCCGGGCACTCAAGATGGGAGGCCAGTACTTTGGCCACCACACCAACCAGATTCCCACCTATTTCTCATTCTTCCCTGGGTTTGTGCACCAGGCCCCATGGATTAATGTTAAAAGTTTTAATTCTCTAAAAGTAAACATCTTATACCTCTGGTGGTGACTGCTATGACTAAGTGCCAAAGTATTTTCTACATGACCAGCATCTTTCTAAGACCCTTCTTCAATCCCTATCATGACAGCAACATTGTTGCCCTATCACAGCGTAATATTTTTTCTAAATGCTCCTCTATAATGTTGCCATGATTTTTCATGTGGGAGATGAAAAGTAAGGACTTTGCATTTCCTTTTGCCTTATTCTTTCTTCTTCTCTGCCAAGTCCTACTTTAATCACAGAAACCTATTCCTAACGGATGTAGCATTATACAGTCAATATTTTTATTTATTTTTCATTCAATTTAAATGTTATCCAATGTTTGTTACCTGCAGAATATAGTTTTTTTATTTGATATGTCTGTTAACTTGAATACAAATAGTTAGCTTGATAGCAAATCTGTAATAATTATAGTCTTAATTAATCAGTTAAAGTGCACCCACTCAAGGTATTTGATATAATAAGAAGCAAAACTCTTTCCTTATGCACCTATTAATGATTAGGGATATGGAAGATATTTTACACCTGGGGGATTCTGTGAATAACTCATTCACATTTTAATTCTGAGCAAGGCAATATAGCAATATGTAACTGCTGTTTCAATCGTTCAGTTCTCTGATATATATTCATATGGGATACAAATTAATCATTCAAATTCAGACCTCTAAAGAAAACCTTTTTATTGCAGTCATAGATTTTGAGAGTATTAATGGCTCGTTTGACTTTTGTTGCAGTTCCGGGAAGAGCGTTACCGACAGACCTGTGAAAGCATTAATAAGGGAGTTGTTTGGTGTATTATATCACACACTTTAATTCTTCTGGTGATGTGTAGCTGGACAATAAAACATCTCAAAAGCTTCTCTGAAGCTGAGGACTTGGTAGCTAATTAAATGATTTGTTCAGAATCTATGAAGTGTGCAACGTTCTCCTAATTATTACATTTAATTCATCATGTCACAACTAACAAAATCCCGAAGGGAGTAAATATGGGGTTACTCATTTTTTGAAATAAACAGTGTTAATGAGTTTGATTGTCCACGGATAAGTTATTAACTGCATGTGAAAGTGGAGGGAACGATCCTTGTGCAAATATTTAAATTGCCTCTTGTTAATCGTGCAACAAAACAATGTCAATTGGCAATTGCCTCAATCATTTTTAACCTTAGCCTCACTACAGCTGCTCAGGAATTAATTAGGAAGCCGGAATAGTGGCAATCCAAATGTTTAGCTAGAAAGCACTTTTTGATTTTGACTGTTATTTAACACTGGACCAACATTTACAGTAATGCATCCACAGAAATCATGGAAACAATCATCGATGTTCACTTAGCCAATCAACCAATTTCCCTAATCAGGATCCAAAGACTCCTGAAACTGAACAGCTAGGAGAGTTTTCCACATGTCTTTGGTAGGCATTTGACCAAACCTTATACCCCAGGGTAAAATTCGGCACTTTATGATGGGTTAGGCGATGTTCAAAATCTAATCGCATCATATTTTGATGAAGTGTAGGCATTGTTTTGGGGGAAATTCTTTGTACCAACAACTATAGCCAGTCTCTCATCCACATGCAAGTGTAAGGTTAATGCAACAGCAGTTTAGTGTGCACCATTTCTCCATGAATTATGATGTATATCCTTGTTTAGATTTTTATATCTGAATGATATTCACAAGGGCCTAGTTTATGGGAGAAAATCACTTAAAACCCACCCACTCCTTAATTGCTAATCCAACAGTTAAGGGATCACTTGCAACTTCAGTAATGTTCTCATGTGAGGGATTGGCTTCACCTTGTAGTCAGCAGAATGGTGGCCTTACGTAAATCATCACATAATACAATTACACAGAGTTGTTGGCATTTGAAGGTTAGGTCAATATAGTTCAATATTCAAATCACAGTATGGATGGTACTTACAAGCATTTCTAGCTGCTATTCATTGAAAGAATATTCCTAATTTTACTTTTCAGATAATCTCTGTCAATATTTATGGAATCCAGGTATTGATAATGTTGTTGCAGATGAGGAACTCAACTGCTCCTTCAGTGTTGCTCTTAGCCCTAGAGCTTTAATAGTGTAGGGATTGAAGTCCTCCCTGATAATTGTGTGTTATTTTAAAAAAATAACAGTTTGAGGTAGATATGCAAATGCTCCAGTGACTGATTAGCAAATGGATATTTCCCATCTGGCGGGGGTTCCAAGTGTATTTGAAGGCCACATAAACCATTCCCGATGGCTCAGGGTTTATGTGGCATTGTTAATTTCATTTTGGCAAGGTTCAAAACTTGTATCCATCTTATCCTGCTGTTGCATGTATGTAGTGTTTGGGGAAAATCTATATTCATACGCAGTTATATTCACAGACCCCTGTGCACGTAAGCACATAAGTTGTGCATGGCAGAAAGATTGTGTGTAATGTTAGTCTGTTTCCTACTATTTGTGTGTCTATTGAGATTCTGAAACCTAGTTCTGGGAGGAGTTATGTTGTGATTGGCTTTCACTTTTTGTTTTAGTTAATACATGCCATGGGTAGCCTTACGATTCTAGGATTTGCTATTGATGCTGGGTTAGCATGAAAATATCGTACTTTACGAAAGGTGTTGATTTATATATGGTATCTTCATAGCTTAATTATTGGAATTCCATTATGTCAAACTGTATTCCAATGCTACATCCAAGGTGTCTTATGTCCTCACATAGAGCATGTATGTTAGGGGTGGGATTATATTGTGTAAGCCTTATGGAGCCTTCGAAATCCTTTCTGGGTGACCTCATTTTGTAATTATGTTAGAAGATGAAAAATATTTTTATGTTAGGATTTGCACAATTCCAGTGGGTTACTGTGTGTGTTTGAGTTGTTGTAATCTATCCTGTCTTTATTAAAACTTGCTAAAACTGAATTGTATGCTATTTCACACCATTTGCTACTCGCTATTATTTTTTTACCACTGTTGTATATTGCTAACTATTTACTATGTGACCAATTAAAAATATTTGGAACATGGTGTATGTTTTCAATCCTCTGCTTTATGGGAGTGGTTCTGCAACTGGGAAGCATGCTCCACTTGTTGGCACAGGGGATGGGTGAAGCCAATGCAAAGTCGATTAATCTCACTGTCCTGTTCAATGAGGTTCATTTCTTTCTCCCTGCCCTTATGGTCTTAAAGTATGCCTTGACAAAACTACACTATGATAAATTGGCAAAATTCAGTATTTAGGTGTGTGATTTAAGTATTCATGTACTTGGCAGAGTAATTAAATCTAATGATTTCCTTGTCTTTTATTGCAGTTCCGAGAAGAGCGTTTCAGGCAAACCAGTGAAAGCACAAATCAGCGAGTTCTTTGGTGGTCTATAGCCCAAACATGTGTTCTTTTGGTAATGGGCGCCTGGCAAATGAAACATCTGAAAAGCTTTTTTGAAGCTAAAAAATTGGTGTAGACATCAACATTCAAGGAGGATGTTCTTCCTTTATGAGAAGGATATCATAATCTCATACCATTTCAACTACAGCTTCCCAAGATGCTTTGCACCATGAGGAAGATAGTGTAGTGCTACAAATGACTTTTTTGTTACTGAATTCATCTTTGTTAATGAAAAGTCTCAATCCACCAGAGGCAAAGAAAGTTTGTGAGTAAAAAAATTGCATAACAGACTGATTGTGTTGTTGTATATTTAAATAAATAATGACGATCTAGTAATGTTGAACTTCAATTGGTGACGAGGGTCTCAGTGTTTCATATTGCTGAGAAAGAGAACCGTTTGCCTTGACCAAGGTTGTTGTTAGGTGAAATATTTTTTTTTCTCTGTGGAAATTCTGCAATTGTGCATATCAGCTGGTAACTCCATTAAGCTTTTAAGTGACTACCTTTCAATCCTTGATTATGCCCATCATTGCTCAATCTGGGTTTCCACCCACTCATTCATTCATTTGATCCCTGTAATCCTTAAGTCTTCTCAATATTCCACCGATCCATCATGGCACTACTGACATCACCTGTCGGCTGCCTTCCTTACATAACCATTTGGTCTGAAGCTCAATTTCCTTCATATTATTTGCTGGGAAAGCTCTCGATTTACTTCAATACTCAGAGCAATCAGTGCATTAATGTTTGCTCTTTTCCTTACTCATTCTCTTTCATGCCTTTAGAATATGAGTGGGAAGGAAATTGAAGTCATTAGGCTGGTCCCATTGTATGAAAGCCACTAAAGATAGTGTTGATGCATAGTTTTGCGATAATGATAGTAGTTGGTATGGTATCCCAAATGGTGACATCTAGGTCAGTGGCATGAACTGCTTCTATATGTTTACGAGAACCAGTGACCATGACTTTAGAGACTATGACCATGAGGATATGCTGGCCTCTGCTACCTATTCTACCTATTCTACTATATTCATCTATGGCCTGGTATCCATGTAGGGTAATCTATATGCAGCTTGTTGCCAAGAGTGGATCAGGGTCCAATTTGCTTGTGAGGAATTGAATGAGATGTGTACCTCATGATATAAATGTATACATGCATGCACTCAATAAGGTTCCATATTAAGTTTCGGAAAAATAAATGTTTATATATTCACTAGAGAATAGGTTTAGTTTTGGGAAAATAAATTATATGATCTGGAAAAATCAGTGAATATACATCCACCCCAATAATTTGTGGAGAATGGGTATCCTTTATTGTAGGTAGCAATTCTGAATATAATCAGGGAATTTGGAAGAGGGGAAAAAGTCAGGGAAAATGGACCCGGAATTTGATTGACTCAACCAGTCAATTTGGCCAACAGAGATTAAACAAAGATATTAAAAGGATTAGAAACTCACGAAAATATTCACTACTTAGGATCAATACTCCTCGTGGGCTATGGTTGTCATTAAAATTTACTAAAATCTACTTAGCATGGATAATCAATCTCCAAAAGTTCCGCAGATCATTATTCCTTCTAGAATATTAAATTCCTTCATTAACGTTCTCGATGTTCACAACCAACCACCCTAACCCACATCTGACAAATATGTCGCAGGGGTGGCAGCATTGGGGTATTGATCAGGACCGGTTATGCGTAAGGCCTAGCCTAGAGAAGAACAAATACATTAGCAATAACTCATAATTATTACACAACTTACAATTTCTAGCTTGACTGAACCCTGGCTCAGGAATTAGTTTTTGACAGGTAGGGTTTTTCTCGAGGTTTCCTTAAATTTGTGAATCTGGGAGTATTATCCAGCCCCCTACCCGCAAGTGAGAGACCCCCCCCGACCCACGGCATCGAATCTAAAATACCTGTCTTGAGGTTAGTGGGTTGAGGCAGGTTTGGAGATTAAGCATCTTTGGGGTAGTGGGTAGGGGTATTACCTATACGTGTGTCCTTAGCCTTACAGAGCATTCGGTGCCCTTCAAGTAACACGTTAACCACCATGGTGGTCCATACGGACTGCCATGAAGTATTCCAGTGTGGCCGGGTGGTCCAATGGACCGCCTAGCATTTTACAAAGGTAATTGCTGCCAGGGCCGGAGGACCGCTACTACAGAATGTAACACGGTATGATTGGACTGCTATGGCCCCAAGGAGCATCACGGCCAGCAGAGGGTCAGGGATTAATAAAAATTTCAAGATTTTTTGTTGGGGTAATAGAATTTGAAAAAAATTAAATATCATTGATCCCATGGGAGAGAAATACCTTCACAAAATGTTTTATCCTCTTATGTAAAGTTCTCTGTTTAAAACACTAACACTGCAAAAACATTTTTCATTACAGTAAGTCTTACTAGATGAAAATTATTTTTTATGGTAGGTATACAGCAAAATAAAAGTGTGATTTCCTTCGCAGTCTTCACAATATATAGTGACTTGGCATGTTGATTTTATTTAGGATACCATTCTTTTTCTTATTATAACAACCCTTACAATATTGTCGTACTTTATGGCATGATCCTTGCTTATTTTTCATGGAGTGGGGAGTGCTTTTCCTTCTTTTGTTCAATGGCGTCCCAGACTCATCATCCTCAGCCTCTTTCTCTCCATGGAACAATAATTTGTCAATTAAAACCTTATCCCTAAATACAGTTATTGGCATTGAGCCATCTTTGATTTTTTTAAACAAAAAGTGCGCATTTACTACACTTGATCCCAGTATTAGTTCAATTGCAATTTTGCTCTACCACTGTAGTGTTTCCTCAAAGTTGATCCATAGCTTGAAAGCTGATTGGACAAATCGATCGAACTCTCCCCTTTATTGTACGCCAATATAGCCAAGGGCTTTTTCACAGTTGCCATTTCGTGCTTATGCTTGGTGGATAGAATCAATTCATCTCACCAATCTCTCCATTCTATGATACATATTCCTCTACTATTTTCTTTCGCAGCAATCTCCCCAACTTTTTTTGTATCACATCTTTCGGGTGTCCTCATCTTATTTTGGAGTGTCCCAAAGAGGCGAGTCTTTTCATCAAGTGGAGCATTTGCTAATTCCATGCTAGTATAGTAACTATCAGTAATTACGGTTCGCCTTGAATTTCTGATAATCCAATGACTGTTTTAGTTGATACAGAAACACTTGCATCTTGCTCTCTACCACAATAAATTTTCATATTCCATGTGTATCCTCTATCAGATCATAAATTGTAAATTTTTATTCCATACTTATGGATTTTTCGTGGAATATATTGCTCAATTTTAAGATGACCCATGAAAGGCACTACAGCCTCATCCACACAAAATATTTCCCCAGGAATAAAGACTTTGAGCACTTTGAGCCACTTTCTAATGAGGGATTTTATTAGGGGCTCTATTTTGTTGCCTCTATTCCCATCTGGGCACTCTCCGTTATTGCTTAAGTGCCACATCCTCAGTAAGATTTCAAATCAATTGCACAACATAACACTTGAAAGGATAGTGACCACAAAAAGCCTTCTTTTACACCAGTAGTGGCGAATTGTTGGCAAATCATGAATTATCATATAGGTACCAACAATTTCAATCTCAAAGCCTCTTTATATCCCCATTTGTAGTGGGTTCAAGGAGTGTAGCCTGGATTGCCGATTATTCACTTTGACACTCAAGTGGACCGTAGAGAAATAAAGGAATTTAAGTATACAAAGTATTCATCACTGAAAAAATGTAAACATTAGTGTATAAAGTATCTCTAACTGATAAGTATCTATAATTTGAAAGATGAGGCAAATAGATTAATTAAAATGTTGCAGCAGATATAATCCGCAAATCCATTAACTGTAGGCAGTGGGAATAAAAAATCTCACCTTTTGATTACTAAGTAAGGCCGTTATGACTGTGTACCACAAGGCAAAGGGGCAAGGTATAAGAGTGAGCTGAAGTGTGTAGGACTCTATGTAAGGGTAGGGAGTCGACAAGGTGACTTGGATGCCTCTTGAGACATGTGTGATCAAAGAAATAATACGAATGTTACAATGTAAGCATGAAGCGTGAATGAAATGGTCGTGCATCATGGTGGACCAACATGGGACCATCGTGGCAACAAGCAGTCCCTTGGGACCCCTTCATAAAAAATCAGAATTTAGAAAAAAACAGCAAGTAATAATATGTACAAAGAGTTGACATATTTCTAAAGGATATTCTAAGTCATTAAACTTAAAAAAAATTGGCCCTGATAGCATTTTTTGAAAATTCATGTCAGTGCTGACGTGTTAAGGAATGGACCTTACTTGATTTGAGTGGGCATCTGGATCCACAATAGTGCAGTGTCCCACTTATCTAAATGGGCCCTTATTGCTCTGATACCGCGGCAGTGTATGTGAGTCGCCAGCCAGCATCCCCTCTCCCACATTACTTACGTTTCAAGCTTTGGTGAAATACCCTATTGAGCCAGCAGCGTGCACTGGGTTGGCTATGAGGCAATGCAGCGTGGCTTGTGGTAGCTTGAGCCTCGAGGTTTGTTGAATCCACTCCCCCCCCCTTGATGACCGCTAAGAATGTTGAAATTGGTTCGCAGCTAGTGAGGAATTACATTAAGCAGACGTACCTGAAAAAGACAAACTTCTCTTTAGAAATGAGTGTAGGACAATTCTAGTCCAAGCAGCTGATAAGATTATGGAGAGAAGTCCCATGAAGTATAAACTTGTAAAGGCAGTGCGCTGTCTTAAACCATGCATTAAGCTCAATGAACTGGAGAAGTACAAGCGTTCTATGAAAACTTGCCTGACAATATTAATGGAGTGCAAACATATCACTGCAGTTCAGGCTACATATGCAAATATTCAGTTTTATACTTTTCTAGATGATGCAACTGCACTTAGAAAAATTCTAGGAGGGTTTGACAGAGAAAAATACCATTTAGATAAAATTTTGTTCTCAGCCATGGGCAAAAAACAGACCTGGACAAAGGAAAGAACACTTGTGTTATTCTATCATCTTATTATCTTTCATGTTAAATACTGTCTTTAGATTTTCTGCTGGACATGATAGAAACATCATCAGCAAATATTGGTATAATTTTTCTGTGCAAACATATCCATGAAGTCCTTAACTTCTTAAATGGATTTTTTCATATAAACATGCAAATTGAGGGGGAAAGAACATCACAATTACTACTGCTGGGTCCAGAATTAATCATAGTCACTTGGCTTATATATAGGTATATATCAACTGTGGATATTTAAAAAAATACTCAATGATGTGATAATATCGTTTTTGGGCAGCTCCATGCTATTGTAGTTGTCCACTAACATTTCCCTTCGCTGCTGGAAGCCTCTTCAGGGTAGTATGCTGCATAATACCCTGAAGAGGCTTCCAGGAGTGGAGGGAAACGTTGGTGGACAACTACGACTATGTGGAGCTGCCCAAAAACCATAGACATGGACTAGTTTCAATCAATTTACTGTATGATATCCCAATTTACTTGAGGATTTAAAGCACTGTAGGTACCTATATCAGTTGATGCTATCAAAAGCTTAATCTGAGATGCTATGAATGTTGGCTTACCCATCTCCATGATTAGCCTGGTGGCCAAAATATGCTGTGACCCTGCCTTTCTTGTATTTGGTGTTCATCCAGCAACTCTGTCTTCCTTTCTCTTATCTGTATATGAGCTGACCTCAGAAGACAGGTCATTAACATGCAAACTGGGTAACCCAAGATTTTGGTTCAAATACTGTATGGATGATCCCTAGATACTCTTTCAGAAATCCTTCAGTATCTCATTATTATTTATAAAATAAAACTAATATTACATGTATACTTAACCTGACTGGCTTGTAAATATACACATTAGCATCTACTAAATAAATCCTCGAGTTACCTTATAAGTGTGTATCATAACAGGAAGTTCTCTAATTTTGGCCTTGTAAATTGGAAGGGTAGGCAGGTGCCTTTTGGACCCCCCCCCCCCTGGTACTTAGATCTCTTTAGATCCATTGTACCAACCAACATTTAACTTGCCCGCCACTTTGAGACAGGTAGCAAGAGCACCAAGGTAGAGGTATGGAGGGGGGTCACTATCCAACCTGTCCGGGCCCAAGGTGATCTCACAGGAACTGGTGTGTCAACATGACTAGGCCCTTGCCCTTCGAAAATTCTAATTGGAAGAGGAGAGAACAAAACCAAGAAATTAATCCTGAAATCAACCTTCTATCAGGTGCATGTTCATGCTCCGCCTTTGAATTCATCATTATATAGCTAATTCAAAGAAATATTTACTTTTTGCAAACAGTACATCTACTGGCCATGAGCAAATGGGTATGTGTGATTAACACTTTGGATCCTAGCCATTTAAGCATGGGAACGTCCCCTAGGCAATTTTTTACATATTTCTCAATTTAAAAAAAATTAATATATACATTCTAAACTCAATTTATTATACATGTCATTAAAGGATAATATTTCTATTTTGATTATTCTTAATAATATTTACGTTTATTGTCATTGGATAAAATATACAGCCAAAGGAGTTTTTTGGTGTTTTGCAAAAAAAATGCACACAAAATGTGTTTGCAGTGGTTTTGCTGAAGCCATTGTAGAATATAAAACTATCTATATTCTGAATGTAGAGCCAAGAATATAATCAAAAGCACCATACCACAAGATCCACACGGAAAGGCACAATGGCAAATTGAGAATGAAAAGCATTGGTTAGTGAAACGTGATGAAAAAAGGAACTACGAAAATCTAGCACACCGTCATAGAACAGAATGTCATTCTCGGGAACATACATTGTGCTACTCCTTAATTTTTCTCATGGACTAAAAGCCCTAAGGAATACATAGTACCAACTGAAGCTGGTGAAATCTACGGAAAACTGCTATAATGTTGGTGTAAAGTTACCCACGGAGAATCTACGGGTGGTGGCGTAGGCTTGGAGTTAGTTACGCCTGAAAATTCTCCGGGCATTGGGCCAAAATTGTTAAGGAGCAGCAGTGCAGTTGGAAGAGTCTGTCTCTCATAATGATTATCTTTTCAAAGATATGACCCTGAATGCCTTAAGAAATTTTTATCTTGCTCGTTGTACCTCCATACATAACAGATCAGTATCTTTGGGAATCACATACTTTGTCCTGTGAACCTTCTCTCTCATATAACGTAATGCAACCACAAAATATTTCAGATCCTTCAAAACCAAGTTGTATGCTTAAAGGAGCCTCCATAAATAACAATGGAGTCAGGTAGGTGACATACTGGCCTGCCAACCAAAAGGTCACAAGTTTGAGCCATGCTTGGGCTAGCACAAGGTTATTACAATAACTCTTTCATGATTAATACTCAGAAAAAATTGGAGATGGCTATTTATGAGGGATTAGTGAAGAGGAGTAATTCAGTGTCAGCTGCCTCATCTATTGGCCCTCAGGGTGTAGATGAGAAATGCCAGAAGACTTATCGACCCAAAATATTTTTTCCCATACACAAAAAATATGGCAGAAACAGAAGGAGATTTAAAGAAGACATTAGGAAATATGGAAAGAACTATGACCAGATATCATCTGAAGATCAATAAAAAGAAAACTAAGGTATTGGTATGCAGTAGGAGAAAGGAAGCTAGGATGTGTTAAACTAGGAAAAGAAAAAATGGAGGAAGTGGAAGAGTTCCGTTACCTGGGAAGCCGTGTAGCCAGTGATGGACGAAGTAAAAGAGAAATTGCCAGTAGAATTGCCCAAGCAAAAAGGGCATTTTACCAGAAGAAGATTCTGCTTACAGCTGCAAATATAAGCGTAGAAGTGAGGAAACGTTTCATTAGAACATACATCTGAGGCATTCTACTATACGGCAGCAAAGCATGGACAATAACAGCAGCAGAGAAGTCCAGGATGGAAGCATTTGAAATGTGTTGTTACCAAAGAATGATGAAGATAAAATGGATCGATCGAGTGACAAACGAAGAAGCCTTAAGAAGAGTGGGAGAGATGCCTAATGAAAACCTTAAAAAGAAGACAAGATAACTTAATAGGCCACATCTTAAGACACGATTGCCTGATGAAGAAAATCGTCGAGGGAAAAGTGAACCGGAAGAATGGAAAAGGCACGCCTCGTATAAGGTGTATGGAGTAAGTTGTGAAGGATGTTAAAGAGAGCAGCTATGACATTATGAAGAGGTTGGGTGATAGAAGAATGGAGTGGAGGACTGCATCAAACCAATTCCTGGATTGTTGACCGATGATGATGATGACCAAAAATATTTCAATTTTATTGATCTGAAACTATATAATTAAATTTATTTGTGTTTCCTTAACCATTATAGAGTATAAATGGAAAACTTTGACTTCACTGTATTATTATTACCTACATTTTTAAAAATTTCTAACTGAAAACATATATTCCACCCAAAAAACTCTAGAAGTTTTTGCATGTACCAGGAAATAAGGCCTGACACTAAAAGGGTTAATAGATGTCTGAAGAGGGAGAAAAAATAGCCACTGAAAATAATATTCAAGACTTCTCTTAAAAACCTGCATTTAATGGAAAAACAAATGATGTTATGTGCTGATAAATACTGAACAAATTGTTAAAGCATATGTTATACATTAAATGCTGAAATAGAACAATTTCCATGTAAATGTACCTTTTTACTTCAAATTAACAAAAGACTTTTTAGGGTACGGGTGCCCTAAGATGACTGGTAATTTCTTTTCTGAAATGAAAATGCAAGAAAATCACCGGCACCTAAGAGTTCCATAATAATCTCTGACATGATATGTAATACCACATAATTCAAATACTGGGATTGCCACTCACTATTGATCTTGTTATAGTACACCTAAAAAGAGCCTGTCGTTAGAACAGGAAAAGAAATACTTTTCTCTCTCAATTATGTACCACTCAGCAACTCATACACTTAGTAGTCCACAATGTTGAATAGGTGGAAGCATACCTTTTCACAAATAATACAGTGGGGAAAGTTACAGAATCATTAATAATAAAATTGTGCTAATTTTTAATAAAAATTTCAATATGAACTTAAGCCACTATTTTCTTTAGAATTCCATTTATGTCTGGTAATGAAACAAAAACTTCAACAAGGTGAAATTAAAAACAGAGATCATGACAGTTGAAAATAATAATGAATGATGATTATGGAATGGACTCACATGGTATATTGATACATTTGTATTTATATGTAAAAGTTATGAACAAATATACATTCACAGATGAAAGTAATGCCATCTTATGATAGCATATAACAACTGTGCATATTAATAATAATAATCTCTCAAGTACAAATATTCAGCACTCACAATGAATATTCCCTGAATAGATTTCTACAATAACTATTAACAGTTTAGGGATTTCAATGACCTAAAACAGAACTATTTATGAAAACATGGAGTCAGTCCCTCAGAACATTACAGAGGACAGTATAACCAATGTCTTGTAATATAAATGAAAGCTATACACAATTTCAAGTCACTCATTTGTATAAATCCAAGGATGTGTTAGTCAACCACACTTGGCATTTATAATAATGAAACACTTAGATAAGTAGAGGTCAAGTTCCTCAACAACCTCTTGATATTAAAAATAACAATTTATTTACTGCAATAAATTTTCAACACTTCTACTTTCTTTACAATTACCTCTGAATCCTGAATTAAATCTCAACAACCTCAATATCATCAAGCAGTCTCATTGCCATGGATATATAATACCAACCTGATATTGAATAAACAGCTGATATTTTTCATCATGATATACATATTTTTAAAATAAAAAAAACTCGAAAATCAACTTTTAGTTCAGCTGTATTTTCTCAGCTATCATCTTGAAAGGTTTTGGAATGTCCCTCAAGAAAACGCATTGCATTCACCAATGCAATTCTCACAGCCTTACTTTGCTGCAAGACTTCATAACAAAAAATTTTCAGACCTTATCCAAGTTACTCATTAAAAAATATATAAAAAGACTCTCTAATAACATGATATCTGCAGGAGGTTGGCACGTCAAAGACAAGACCATCACATATAGCCTTGCTAGTCACCATGGAATGTTCATCGTACATATGCAAGGCTCAACTCTGCAGTAAAACTGTCTTGGTCAGTCCGTCCAAAAAGGAAACGCTGCGGAATAATGGAAGGAGAATACCAGGGTATTTTTTTCACACGTCAAATTAGTTGATTATTGCCTTTCCTGACACCATTCACAAGAAGATGAGGTTAAGATGTAGTGCAACAACAGGTTGCAATTGGTTTCCAAAGCTAGTGTCTTCACTCGAAGAGAGGTGGACGGTAGCAAAAAAATTACTACAACATATTCTTTTAGGGAGAGGGGCCCATTCCACGCCCATTTGAGGCTAGCCTTCCATGAGGACTTGAGGGATACTGCCGTTCATGCTCCTCCAACTGCTGAAGGAATTTCTCTTCCAATCTCTGCAACAAATATAAAAATAGATAAATATTATACAATCAAGATCATCTATTTAACAATATTTGGGGATTATTTATATAAAAGCAGTACAGCTCAAACCTATCATTTTCAAACCATAAAAATATTCAAGCAGCCTTTATAAAACTAGGTGTAACATAGTCCTCCAAATACATTTTTGATTAATGCAATCCCCACCCAATTTTTGAGTTAAGTTTATTAAGTTTTAAAAAATGCAAAGTAAAACTTGCACATATTACTCTCAGGTTAGTAACTTGAGCACCTTGAGAAATAAAAATTTACATTGCTTAAGTTACTAATATGGAGAATCAAGTTAATACAGGTTACAACAGTTACAGGTAGTGAAGGATATGAAAGAGAGGAATTATGTTGATATGAAGAGACTGGCCGGTGGAAAGATTGAGTAGAGGGCTGCATCAAGCCAATCCTAGGATTGTTGACTGATGATGATGATGATGAAGTTAATACATATACCACATTACTCAATATTATACAGCAGAAGATCCAATTAACAAGAGCTCTTGGAAACTAAAAATTCACTAGCTATATTGAACTCTCGTTATTACTGAACATGTTAAATTATCATTCTGCAGCCAATTCCTATGACTTTAACACTAGTTCAAACAATATTTTGGGTGTTTCGAGTGAATAACCCGAGGATTCCACTAAGATAGCTATTAAAAATAATATTTTTGCACACTTCATTGACCCATGGTTGTATTTACTATCAATAACATTAAATTTCATGCTATCTGTAATGATTTGGAATATAAAACGCCGTTTTTTGACATTTAGAACTCCACACATTACTGTACTTTCTTGAGTTCCAAATACATCATGGCAGTACGTAATATAGTAATACAATGGACTACATATTATTTGCAAAAATTTGGAAAACCAGAAATTGTCATACCTCTTGAGGAATGTTCTCTTGATATTCCATCAGAATTATAATTGTTGCTAGCAAGGCCACACACTAACAGTTGTTAGCTCCAAATTGAATTTCATTGACTTAAGCATCATATCTTCAGCTGCAATGACTCGTAGCACTAGCCAATGACTCGTAGTACCAGCTGCGCAACTTTTTGATAATAATGCCCTCCTGACTCGCCATTTTCGTAATCATTAGGGATATGCAAATAGTATCCGTGAATACTCGAATAGTGGAAAATATTCAATATTCGAGATCTTGAATAATGATGCTAAATATACGACCTAGAATACCTCCAATACTTTTGAATATCACGCCATACACCATTGGGCGCCCATACCATATGCATCCATACGAAGTCTTTGGTAGTTAACTCTGCGACTACATAGAGAACTCTGGACCGTAACAGAGTCCCCTGGATTGCCAAATAATAACTATAAAGTGGCCTGGTGGTGGAGTAGTGTTGATTAATATCATCCAAAGGACTCTTGGACCATAAAAGCATGCAGCATGCTGTTAAGCATGTTGACAAACTACATTAAATTCACAGTGAAGAGGTACTATTCTGTCTACCGTTAACGAATTGCTTACCATAGCATCTACAATATTTTCATTGTTTTGATTTTCTTCCTTAATGAGATATTGCTTCTACTACTTCATCATCATCCACTGAATTCACTCTGCTAAAATAATCCAGTCTGTGATAATTGTCCATAAGGTTCCACTGAGCTGGAGTCAACTCCAATGGCAATTTAAGTTCACTACCAGCAAGCAGAAGAGCTGGTTTCTGCTCATTTAGGCGTTTTAACATATGCAGGGTTGAATTCCATCTTGTCAGTTCATCTTGGATTAGGCGATGATATGGCACCTGTGCCATATTTTGACAACTTTTCAACATTTTACATGCTTGTGATGAATGCTTAAAATGTCCCACTAATTTCTGGCAAGTTCCGGTTAAATTTGCTATTACCTTGTTGCTGATAAAACCATCTTTTATTGCTAATTGAAATGCATGAGCTAAACACGGGATATGGTTAAACTTGGACATCTCCAGTGCTGCCTTAATGTTTCGACCGTTATCTCTTACTAAAGTTACCACTTTTTGGGCAACATCCCACTCACTCAGAGTTTTTGTGATAAACTCACATAAATTTGCTGTCGTATGGCTAACCTCCGGGAACAGGATTACTTCAAGGCTGTAATGGTAAAGGACAAAGTTTTCATCAAGGAAATGAACTGTTAAGCCCAAGTAGTAATCAACAGCAGATGATGTCCACATGTCCGCAGTGATGGCGACAAATTCGGCTTTTTGAAGAACACATTTTACTTTGGCCTTTATTTCTTCGTAAAGTGTAGGGATCACTTTCTTGGGAAAATGCTTTCTTGAGGGCAATGAGTATCGAGGCTCGAAATAATCTATAAGCCTTTGAAAACCTCTGTCCTCAACTACAGATATGGGTTGCTGGTCTTTACACATCATTTCTCCAACTTGACGAGTGATATCCTTACTTCGTCAGTCTCCTGGTTTAAATTTACGTTTCAACTCCACAAATGTTGTCAAGGTCGGCACGTATTCCTGTGGTCTTGACTGAAGAAATCCTTCAGCCGATGGTGAAGGAGTTGACGTAGCGGTATTACATGGAGAAACACTCAGTGTTGAAGTGTGCAAGTTGATTGAGACCACTCCCCACTATTATCCCCCTTAGATGGTTCATCTACGTCCACTTCCAACCCCTCAGCCAAGCATATCACAGGTTCAGATACTTCAACACATTGCCTCTTGCGTGTTATCGCAGGGTGTTTTGTTTTTAAATGCTTCCTCAGGTTTGAGATACTTCTTGAGACACCCCGCGAAATTCTAGCACCGCATTGTTTACATACTGTGAACTTATCGTCCGAACGGTCTATTCAGAAGCAATTCCAAACTTCTGACATAATTCTCTTGGTGAATTTCTAGAATGTAATATTTATGTCAGAGCACTCAAAATTTATTTAGAATAAAATCTTTTTATATCAACTTTTCCGGGGTTCTCGGCAAAACACGTAACACGTGATTGTAAACCAACTGAACACTGTGGTATTGAGTACTCGAATCGCATCAGATGTGCATTTTCATGGAACAGTTGACTTTTATCACAGTCAACTATTAAAGCGAGCAGTTGACTACTATAAAGGTGCGTTTACACGTAGCAGTTCACTGCTACGACAGTCAACTGCTAACAACTATTAAGCCCCACTCGCATGAGTAAATGGCAACTGCGATGCGAGTTCAGGTCGATACTGGACACATGTCGAACACTATTGATCCATGTTTCAGCTATTACAGGGTGGCTACTGATGACCAATTTTCAAATTCCCTGACATTTCCCTGATGGCTTTACCAATTTCCCTGACCGATCGCCAAAAGGTCTCCTATCATTGGAATATTTTATTTCTGCTGAATTAAATTTTCGTCAAAACTCAGAAAATGTTAAAAGCTGAAATCAATACATTAAAAGCTATAAGAATGAAAAAATACATTTAACCCCCGCCCTAATGAAAAAATATAATAAACCTTCATAAGTTAAGCCCACACACAAATTGTACACACTTTTAATACATTTCACAAGCATGTATTTACTACAAGCTAGTGTGCTCCAACTACCTCTCGACCTGAGTCTCGGAAGTTAAAAAAACGCAAGGTCTGTATGAATTTTTGAGAAAAGAACAATTATACACATTTGCCACAATTCTTGATTCACGATTCAAAATCAGTGTTTTCCAAGATTCAAATAATGTTGAAATGATGAAAAATTAATTGGCTCTGGAGATGACAGGCCTATCTGAACAATGTTACCCAAAACAAAGAGATAGCTCAAGGAAAGTGCAACCGAAAAAACTGATGAAAAAGTATGAACACACATTGTGAAGACTTTATACCAAATTAATGCTAACAGCACCAGGTTCTAGCAGAAAGTCAGGAAACTCCAAAGGAAGAAATTCGAATATACCTATCAGAAGATTTGCTTCCACCTAGTGAAAACATTTTTGATTTCTGGAAAATGAAGAGTCTGTATCCTCACTTGAAGGAATTATCTTCAAAGTATTAAATGTAAAATGTAATTAAAAGTGAAAAAAAACACAGACCTTCAAACTAAAATACCATATACATATAATATACAGTAAACCTATATCAAAAGTTACCGGACCCCAATGACTACATGTAGATGTAACACAAACCAAAATAAGACATATGGTACGTAGCAAACCTTATTAATCACATAATAGCCAAAGACCAAAAGTACATTTTTGGCAGCAATATAATGTTTAATCTCCACAGATGTTCATGGTCCATTTAGCAAATATTTCATGCATATAGCTATGGATATTTTCTAAAACCAAATTTTACATTGTAAATAGCAACATGTATTGTTGCATCTGTGTCCAATCGTTTGTATTTGTTAAGTTCTGATTATTTTATTTGTATTTGTGGCAGAATAATACTTTGAGAAACATTTTGTCAAGAAAAATAGACTGAATGCCTACTATTTCAATGAAAACATTAAATTTACTTGCTCTTCCAATTAGTGACACCATCTCTTCAAAATTGATGGATTGCTGTCTAAACATGATAGAACTTGGGTTGGTAAAAAGGACCTTGGTCAACCACCCCTATTTGCATGATGCATGAACATCTAGAATTGGAAGGGGGTATTTCTGCGATCCATTTATGCAAGCTAAAAATGCTTAACTGAGGCATTTTTCATTGAAGGATGAATGCGTTGCAGTATATGAATCTTATATATAGCCTGTGGGTTTTCGATCTCAATGGAAAAATGACCAGATGTAAGTTTAGATTAAATTTTAGTCATACACAGGTCAACCAAAACCATGAGGAAAAGGGGCAAGACACTATGACACTACTTATAATTCTTAATTTACCTTATACATGGGAACTGCAACTTCTCTAGAAACTCACTACCACTGTGACCCATTCTGGAGCGAAATAGGTTTGGGCATAGCAGAGAATTGCATGGGGATACTCTATTATAATTATATGTAATGGCATGTCTGGTATAAATACTAGCTAAATGAACATAGATTAAGCATGCATTCATATCATAAACAATCCACATTACTTGCCTGTTTGCGAGGTTTTAACTGAGATTTCCACTCCTTCAACTCTCTCGCATAACCCTCTTCCTGTTCTTTCAGTTTCATTGTCTCATGTTCCATCAGCATTTTTCCTGAAAAGTACAATAAAGAAAACAATATACATACATATGCATACATACATACATTTTTATTGGACATTAAGCAAGATACATCTGCAATAGTCTTCGTCATGGTTAAGGACAACACAAACAAAATCAGAATACTATATCATTGATATTGCACGTAAGATATTCATCAATAGAATAAAATGCTTTTGATACATGCCAACAATGAATGATAGATTTAAATCTTGACAATGTAGCATTTCTGGCCTCTTGGGGCAACATATTAAACAATTTTAGTTTTAGAACATTGAAATGTTCCTTTGTTTTTGTTAACCTGCAGTGTGGTACAACAAGTTTTTCTTTTCTCCTTGTGTCATGGTGGTGGACACTGGTTGTTACCTTAAACAAGTCAATATTTTCTTTAACGTTACAAAGGCATTTGTATATATACAGGCTGTGAAGGGTTATGATACCAAATTGTTTGAAAATCGGTTTACAATGATCACGAGGGGTAGAGTTCGAGATGATTCTCACAGCTCTTTTTTGTAGTAGAAAGATGTCATTTACCATTGCAGCATGACCCCATAGTTCAATACCATAGTTTAGATGGCAATGAAAAAAAGCAAAATAAATTGATCTTACATAATCCTTAGGGATAAGCTCCTTGAGTTTGCGTAGCATGAAAATTACCTTGGATAGTTTGACACAGGTGGCGGATATGTGCGTATTACACTGTAACTTGCTATCTAATTTAAAGCCTAAGAGCTTTATATTGCCAGTTTCATTTACTGCTTTGCTAAGGGAGAATATTGTTGACTGAGTTTTTTCGGTATTTAAAGCAAGTCCATTGGCTGTGAACCAACTTTGTGCCATAGTCATCATAGAATTTTGAAAGTTTTGGATGTTGTTGAGATCTTTGACATTATATAAGAATGTTGTATCATCAGCGTACAGAACTGATTCACAAGGAACATTGTAGGGGAGGTCGTTAATCATCACCAAGAAATCAAGAGGGCCAAGAACAGATCCTTGGGGTACCCCATGTTGAACAAGTAAAGGCAAAGAGTGTTTGTCATCAATGCAAACACACTGTAAACGATCCTTCAAGTAAGAGTGAATGAGCTTTAATTCATTGTTTCTGATTCCATAATGAGCAAGTTTTTGAAGGAGAATGGAATGAGACACACAGTTGAAAGCCTTAGAGAGGTCGCATGCAATCAAGGCAGTGGATGATTTTTCTTCAAAGGCCTTTAAGATTGTATCAGTAATATAACTGACAGCAGATGAGGTGGATTCACCTTTGCAAAAACCAAACTGTGATGGTGTGAATAGGGTATTGCTTTGCAAATAGTAGTAAAGCTGATTTTTCATCACCTTCTCAATTACTTGACTGAACACTGGTATAATTGAAATTGGGCGATACGTAGAAGCTAAGGTTTTATCACCTTTTTTGTGTATGGGAATTACTTTAGAAAATTTAAGTGGGTTAGGGAAATTGCCAGACTGAAAACACGAATTGCATATCATTGAGAGAGGTTCGTCAATGACATTGGCGAGCTCTTTGATCATTTTCGGTGATAATCCATACACATCCGTACAATTTGAATTTTTAAGAGTTTTTATGACAGACCTAATGTCAAATGGTGTAACCCATGTCCATTTCAAGTTAGATGTGATTGCAGGAAGGTTATTTTGTAGGCTGGTGGCAGTGATAGACTTGATGTCAATTGTAGCAATGAGATTATTAACTGATTTAATGAAGTATTCATTTAAGGTATCAGGATTGAAAGGAGGTGGGGTATTAACACTAGTAGCCCCGAGTTCCCTATTGATTACTCTCCAAGCAGTCCTTATCTTGTTGGATGAATTTGCAATTGAGTTGCAGCTTGCGTTCAATTTTGATAAATTTATTTTATGGATATACTCCTTCTTTACCTTGAGCCAAGTTTGTAGTTTGTATATGTAGTTCTAAAAAAACAGCACACTATCCTACGCCTGTGACTACGTTGATGCTGCTCTATACAGAAGACCCCCATGCATATGCTTTGTAAGCAGGGAGAAAGTGGGGGCAGAATAATAGTACTTCCTCAGTCAAGAGGTAGATAATGTCAGAAACAAGATATGCACTTGGGATTGGGGCTGGGCTATGGCGACTGAAAGGAGAACAAGAATATTAGTTCTCAATTTCATGGTCCAGTCTCTCCATATTACTTTCATATTTCTTCACTCACAAATGAAATCGTAAGGACTTCTATGGTTCTGCCTTCCTAGGTATAATTGAAAGGCTAAGGAAACTTCCCCATGCCCATTTAGAACATGCCAAAAGCTGTCAAGGAACTATTTTATGATATCAAGTTAATTTCATATGTCTGTAATTAGGTGGAGTCAGTCCCTCCAAATTGTGAGCAATAACTCTGTGTGACTAATTTTCCAATGGTTATAAAAATGAATTTACTCATTTGATTCTTTCATAATCATAGAATATGCTGAACTCATAGTGCATTTAGATGGGGATATAAAATGTTTCAGTACTATGAAATATGCTTTTGATAGGCTAGTTATGTTTGTACCTTGATGGCATTACCAGACATTTGGACACCATTGCCCTCCAGAAAACAAAATTAACGTCTCAATAACTTCCCAGCTTATTTTGATGAAAGCAAAAATGCAAATTGACTGATAATACTGAACATGACTATGTCCAGATATCTCCATCAGTGCTACATATTTTCAAAAGACAAACATCAATGCCAGCACTAAAAACATATCAAGGCACTGTAGTATATAAAAACACCATTATATAAAAATGAATTATATGAAATAAAGGGTGCAAATGATGCAATTCTGTAATAAACTGGTAATGAAAATAAAAATAAATCAAGGACATATCTATTGTGTGTGTATTTCATTCATTAAAATTGAGCACAATTAGTCCTGCTTCATTCAATCAGAAATGCAAAATATAGCATGATATTTAAACTCTACACTAGGTTACACAATTATAATATTATTCATAAGCCAACAGAATGCAATATAAAAATTGTATAAAATACTTAGCACACATACGTTTTTCATTTTGAAGCTGTTCAAGCTCCTTGACTGTAGCATCTGCGGTAGCTCTTGATTCCTCCAGTTGTCTTTGGTGCTTCCTTTCAAAATGGAGCTGTTCCGCACGATACCTCTTTTTCTCATTTTCCTGGAACTGTTTTAGAAGGGATGAAAACTAAGCCATTTTAAAGTTGCAAAATAAGAGTTAATTTTTTAAAGAGCATGAAGTCTATTTGTTTATGCATATTTTTAAAGCTGGAATTTCAAAAATATTTTCTGCAACATTTTGACCTGAAAACCAGGGCCAACCTCAGGCCGGTTTGGTTGCAGGGGATATATAGTTCACCAACCACCAAGCCTACAATCATGCAAACTTCACACACGGCCATTTCCTTTGCCTGTGCACACAGTGGTTTCCCACAAAGATCTGGTACCCTGAAAATCATTCAACTAGATGTATCCAAAGGCCTCTACCAGATTAACAGGGTTCATACCAACTTTCCATTTTCAATTTCCCTGACTTTTACCTGATTTCCAGTCCCAATTTTTTATATTTCCCTAACTTTATATCAATGGCAAAGGAGTAATATATAGGGATCTTATGGAAAAATGCAGCAAGGCATATTGTGAAATTTATTCCAGGAAAGTAATATATTCCAGTCAAAATTCAAAAACAAACGAGCAGACCAAGCAGCCAGATCCCGAGCGAGCCGCCAAGTCAGGTGATAAATCCAGCCAACTGGCTGGGCGCTACCCCGTGCCGCCCAGCCAGGATGGCAAGCTGATGGCAACAAAATGTGCACCTTGTCACTTGAGCGCAGCAACGCTCTGTGCATTCAGCCATGATTTTCATCTTTTTGTGCACCTCTGGAGTTTTTCCCAGACCAAAATCTAATTTCCCTGACATTTCCATGACTTCCAGTCCCGATTTTTATTTCCCTGACATTTCCATTACTTCCCTGACTTGTATGAACCCTGATTAACCATTGAACCATTCTCTCTCTAATGCTCGTACGAGGCTGACGTGCCACTGCGGTCGCTCCGTCTCACTTTCACTTTTCACGCTAGTAGCCACCCCTGTCCCTCCGACCCACCGCCATGCCTCCGAAGAACAACCCGAAGAAGGAACTCGAGATTGACCAAAACGACCTGAAGTCGAAATTAGACTGCGTCATGAAGACGATGTCCTCATTTAAAGAAGATCTGGAGCAGGCGAAGAAGGAAGACACTCCGCGTAAGCAGGCCAGCCTCTCTGCCCTGGAGGAAAAATTTCTCTCCTTCAAGGCGGCAGTTGAAGACGATATTCGGCAGTTTATGCAACAGCTAGATCAACTAAAAAAGAAGTCAGAAGACTTTGAAGATCGCCTCGACGCCCTAGAGCAATACTCACGCAGAAACTGTCTCCTGATCCATGGAATCAAGGAGAATGAACGAGAGGACTGTTTGCGGATAGCGGAGGATTTCTTCATGAAAAACCTCAATGTAAAAGTCAATCCAATCCTTCTCGGCCGTGCTCATAGGATTGGCCCACACCGAGCATCAAGTGACTCCACAAGGCCCATTATTGTGAGGTTCCTGTCCTATCAGGAAAGGGACAAAGTTTGGAGGGTCAAGAGAAATCTTAAAGGATCAGGCTTCCTCATTACCGAGTCTCTCACCGCCGCCAGAAAGAAAATCCTTCAAGCAGCTAAAGACTTGGCGGGCCCTCGTAACGTGTGGACCCAAGATGGGAAAATCATCTTATTGAGGCAAAATGGCACTAAGGCTTTTATCTCGACAGCCAGAGACCTTCAGAGGGAGAGGGGGGTGTAGTTTGCCAACAGTACGAGGCGGAGACCGCGTTACTTGACGTAGCCCTCGAGTGAATTGGCAGGAGTAAGAATAAGAAATTGACGCGCTCCTTTGTGGTATTGTGTGTTGGCTGGTGTGTTTAGGCTATCGTGCCTTGGTCATTCCTGTTTTTGATCATCCGTGTTCCTGATCATCCGTGTTCCTGATCATCCCTGTTCCTGATTCATCCCCGTTCCTGTTTCATCCCCGTTCCTGTTTCATCCCCGTTCCTGTTTCATCCCAGTTCCTGATCATCCCAGTTACTGATCATCCCCGTTCCCGCTCATCACTGGTCGTGATCAGTCGTGCTTTCTTGTCGTCGTCTCAACCCTGTTCCCGGTCATCACCGCTCTCCCTGTTTCCCACTACATATTCCCCCTAGTGAAGTGTTGTCCCAGTTTATAAAGTGCTCCCCCAGTGCAAAGTGTCCCTACTTAATTCAAATAGATTCCATAATCTACTAAATCTGTGATCAGTAAGTGTTAATAGTGTTAAATTAAAGTGTGAAGTCTCCCCAAGTTCTTATAAGTGCTCCGTAAGCGTAGTTTCTCCCTGGCGTCTAAAATTTTATTTCAGGTCTTCCTCCGCAGTGCCAAGCGTTTCACTTCTTGACTGCTTCCCCTTTCATTTCCCCTGTAAATTTTTTGTGGTTTAAGGTTCCGTGTGATTAACTTTCAGTGCTTACTTGCTGACTTTATTAATTTTATTAATTAATAATATTTATCTGTTCTGTAAATTTACTCACACACATTATACATTTCCGTCATCAAAATAATTCTCAGTATGCACCATTCCTCTCCAAAACGATATTTAAATTTTTCTTATGGTAACACGCAATCTCACCTGCTCTCCCCCATCACTGGCAAATATTCCTTAAAAGCATCTACTTCTACGAATGACATCAACTTCAGCGCACTACCTGCCAACGCTACATTCCAATGTTTCCCTCCATCACCCCACGCGGCGACGTCCCTTGGTGCGGGTCAGTCTCAAAATCGCTTCCCTCCCCGTGACTCAGTTCTAAACCCTCTCGCCCCACCTTTTGTTCCTTCACTATATCCGACCCCTACCGGGGCATACCACAGTGCTGGTCAGGCTCTTAATTGCTCCCCACCTCTGGAGTCACCACCAAACAATCTCCCTCGGCCTTCTTCCCCTCGGAGCCATGCTGAGATACACACCATGAGCACACCTCTTAGCACAAACAACTGCTCAAATTCCTACCAGCAGGGATCCCACCTTCCCTTATCTTACACTACTGGACAGATACTAAAGAATAAGCTAAAGCCCTTTCCTCGTTCTCTGCAAATGATTCACCTTAACGTTCAAAGTTTACCTGCTCACTTGAATGAATTACGTTCGTTGCTACCCGGTGACAGTATTCATATCATATCCTTGGCTGAGACATGGCTAAAACCCTCTATTCCCTCAGAATCAGTTGAAATACCAGGTTATTCTCTCTTCCGCAATGATCGAACAGGGAAAGGCGGAGGTGGGGTAGGCGTTTATGTGAGAAATGATTTAAAATGTAAAATAATAACCAAGAGCAACTCTGAGTATGCGAAAAGACCGGAATACCTACTTCTGGAAGTTAAAATTAATGCCATCAAAATTCTAATTGGTACTGTTTATAGACCCCCAAAACTGTGTCATCTATCCGACTTGGATAAATTAATATCAGACTATTCGACTGAATACGAGCACATAGTTTTCACAGGAGATTTCAATGCTAACTTTCATAAAGACGCATATGATACAAATTTTCTCCGGCAAATATTCTCCTCTAACAATCTAAAGATTCTTCCATTATCCTCCACTCATACAACGGCCACATCCTCAACTTGGATTGATTTAGCCATAACAGCAAGACAAGATAAAGTTGTCACTCACGGACAGATCCCTGCTCCCGGTATCTCTTCCCATGACTTGATATACCTGGTTTACTCTATCAAATCTCCTAAATTTAAACAGAAGTACATTTGTCAACGTAATATTAGCAGTATAAATGACGATGATCTTTTGACGGAAGCATATACGTTGCCGTGGCCCTTCATGGAATTCACTGAAAAAGTAGACGACAAAGTGGAAATTATGAATACATTGATGATCTACCTCTTAGACAAATTTTCACCTGAAAAAAAGATCCGCATTTCAAAGCCTAAAGCACCTTGGTTAAATAATGAAATTCGGCAATCAATGGCGGCGCGTGATTTAGCCTATAGAAATTTTAAAAAATTCAGTAATGCTAGTGCTTTCAGCAGATACAAATTCCTCCGCAATAAAACGAAGCAACTCATAAGAAATTCAAAAATTAAATTTTTTCTCTCTGCCACAGCCGTCAAAAACTCTCCAGCCACTCTATGGAATAAGCTTCATTCAGTTGGTATTGGTAAAACTAAAAACTCTACAATTCCGCCTAACGTCTGTCTTAACTCTTTAAATAACAAATTTTCTCAGCCAACGAATCTTATAGCAAAGGATATCAAGGATAAAACCATTCATATGTACAATTCCAAAACCAACTCATTGACAAACAGCAGAAAACAATTCAAATTTTCCCTAGTGAGCCAGATGCAAGTCTTTGCCTCGTTTAATAGAATCAAGTCCAAGGCCAGGGGCGCTGATGGAATCCCAATAGAATTCATTAAAAAATTACTCCCTTTCCTCTTGCCATATATCACCAATATTTTCAACTCATCAATTTCTCAAGAACAATTTCCCAGTCAGTGGAAGGGTGCTTTGATCAAACCAATCCCTAAAAAGACAAGTTCTTCTCAAGAGAAAGAATTTCGTCCAATTTCATTTCTACCGGTTCTATCAAAAGCATTTGAAAAACTAATTTACGAACAAATTACAGATTTTATAAGAGTCAATAATATTCTTGATCAATTTCAATCCGGTTTCCGACATGGACACAGCACTACCTCAGCTCTTGTGAAAATTACTGACGACTTTAGAAGATCAATGGACAAGAAAGAGTTATCAGTTCTTGTACTTCTTGATTTCAGCAAAGCCTTTGATTCAATAGATAGAGATATCCTTAGAGCAAAAATGAGGGGTATGGGCTTTTCTTCCTCTGTAGTGAATTGGATTAGATCATACCTATCCCACCGGAAACAGAAAGTTATCTCAAATGACTCTTGCTCCTTGTGGGCCGATGTATCTCGAGGAGTACCTCAAGGCTCTATCCTCGGACCTCTTTTATTCTCTCTTTATATTAACGACTGTCCATTATCACTCAGAAACTGCAAACACCATCTTTACGCCGACGATTTTCAAATATATCTAAACTCAACTGTTGACAACTTACGTAATAATTTGGAAAACATCAATAATGATCTTGTAGAAATTAATAACTGGAGCAAAGCCAACTTCTTAACAATTAATCCTGACAAATCACAAGCCATCATAATTGGATACCCGAGAATTCTTGCATCAATTAAAAAATCTGAGCTTCCGCCCTTACGAATAAATGGTGATCCAATTCCTTATTGCGAGGCAGTTAGAAATTTGGGGATATTAGTAGATGAAAACCTATCATGGTCATACCATGTAAATAATATCTGTAAAACCGTCAATAAATCATTATTTCCCCTTCTCAGATTGAAACATGTGATCCCCACATCTCTTAAGGCACAGCTGGTTTCGGCGTTAATATTACCGCACTTTGACTACGCCGATACAGTTTATCAAGATCTATCACAAGAATTGTCACTAAAACTTCAACGCTCTCTGAATGCATGCATCAGGTTCATTTTCAATCTACAGGTATCAGATCACATCACCCAATACATAAATGAACTATCTTGGTTAAAACTTAGTCACAGACGACAACTTCACACCCTCTCTCTTCTTTACCAAATTCTGAATACTAAAACGCCTTCTTACCTCTTTGAAGAATTCAAGAAGCTGAAAAATGTCCATGAATCCAATACGCGAGGAAATCATAAGCTGGTAATACCTCTCCACCGGACTACTATCTTCAATAAATCATTCATTGTCACTGCATGTCGTGAATGGAATAAACTTCCCTTATCCTTAAGAAACTCTCCATCACTTCCATCTTTTAAAAGGGCGCTACACAAAACACTTCTTAAAGTTCAGCAGACGGGCACATGAGTATCACAAGTCACGGGCACTCTCTCAATACACATGATAGATTAGAACACGGATGGCAAGATAAACGGCACACATTTCACACTATGTTGATGTTTGTTTTTGTTTATTAATTTTTCCTTGATTCCCTTTTACCTTTTTTTTTTCTATTTTTTTTTCTCCCTACCTTTTGTATTTATCTTTTCTTGAATTTCATTATAATATACTTATTTTCCAATGTACATGCTATTATATTTGAGTTATTCTTAAACACTAGCTTTACTGTCAGTAGGATTTCGCAGGTTTTTCACACCCCCCTTCTTGTGTGGGTGTTTTCCTGCAGTGGGTTTTTGCGTAAAGGATGTAAGCATAATAATCCTCACGTTTTTCCCACATTGTAAATTCTCTCACACACTATTAGATATGTAATATTGATATATTGTGTATGTATATTTCTTTTGTGTTAATTTATCATTATTCGATTCCTATAAGTGTATTCTTTACTTATTTTTTTTAACATCGGATTGTAATTGTTTTAAGTATTGACCACTATTTCTTTTATATATTTATTTTGACGAGGGGTTAGATGGCAGAAGGGACAGTTTTGTCTCAATCTCGCCCCAATAAAGACCTTTTATTATTATTATTATTATTATTATTATTATTATTATTAAAAACTGGGATCCCCTAGTAACAATCAAACACACTACCTCACCATGACCATTTTTACATGAGAATTAAAATAATGCCTTTAATTAATGAACAAAAGACAAAGAATGACAATGCCAACATTATTCTTCATATCTGAGAGAGTATATTCTTGAGAGCCAGTCTCTGACTAGTCTAAAGACATCCGAGAATGTATTCTCAGACAAAAACTTTAACACTTTATCTACATCAATTACGAAATTTCCTCACAAAAAGTAGAGCCTAGATTGACAATTAAATAGAAGTGAGAGTTAATTAAATATAACAAGATATGACTAATTACACTTCCTGAATACTACTTCAATAGGACTGCATGAAAATTATCTCTACAAAATAATTTTTTCTTTTCATGAATAGGTACCTCTTTTTTTAAAAAGAAAATTCACAACTTTCTAGTACATTCTCTAACTTTTCCCATGTTTCATGGGTATGGGCCACTCTATTCCTAGAATAAAATGCAGAGCAAAATAAACTATCCCTTACCTTTCTTAGTTTTTCACGCTCTTCCTCTGGGTCTACAGTGTTGGCGGGATTTGGAGATGGAGGTGCACCACTTACTGCAATCCTCATTGACTCTCGGAACATCATTTCTCTTGCCTTCATCTCTGTGCGAATGCGTTTTGGTAGAGCCCGCTTTTCTGCAGATTGGCGTTTTAGGAGTTCTTCTTCTCCCCTCTGATTCATTCTTCTTACTTGTTCTAATTCTTTCTCATGCCTGGTGAGCATCTGATGAAAGATGATATGACATGAGATCATAAAAAATTAAAAAAACAAGGAGTCAACATTAATATAAATGCAAAGGATATGCATTTACCTGATGCCTTTGCATGAAAAAGATATCCTTGAGTTGACGTTTAGCTAGTTGTTGCTTTTCATGAATCTGACGCTCTTCTAGTTCCCACAATGCAGATTCTCGAGCTCGCATAAGCTGAAATGGGTACATGAAGAGCAAGAAACCAATTAAAGGACACTAAAACTGTATAAGACCAATGAAACAACAACCAGAAACAAAAGAGGAAGATTAAAATTAATACATAAGGAGAATGCATTGAAACAATGATCATCAAACTTTAAAATACCCATGTTTAAGATTCATATATCCATTCTATGGTTACTTTCTGACTATTGACAAATATAATTCATATGTGTATGTATTCAGAAGTCTCCTAAATTTTAATCATTGCACCCAAAAAACATACCAAAATAAGACACTATAATAAATGTAAGAATATGATAAAATTCAATATTATGACACCCACTAACCCTATTATTTGAAATCCATAAGGAAATAAAATTAATTTTTAAATAACTATCAATATGTACGTGGAGGAGTCAAAAGAAAACTGTAAAAATGCAACAAAAATTCGATTTCCCTTGCCATTGGTATGTAAGTTGGCAGTACTGTTACCAAGGCTTTAAATAATGCCCAACAGGTGGCAGCATATTGCAAGAAAGCAAAATGCTGCAACAAAAGCAGTTAACAATGGCTTTCCCACTTGCAAAATGCACCAACAAAGAGCAACACTCTGATATTTTCTGAGTAGTGAAGGTACGAAAGCTATGGACATCCATTGGCGAACGGAAGTCCAGTATGGTGAGGCATGTTTATCACTACAGCAGGTGTACCAGTGGATTAATAAGTTCAGAAGCGACGAGACTTCTGTGGCAGATGATCCCTGCTCTGGTCAGGTACACCATATTATGACAACACTGGACAACTGGAGCCACTGTGACGGATAATTGCTGCGTGATGGTGGATGAAATTGCCGCAAATCTGATTAGTCATATATCTGCACATCACATTCTTCATGACGTACTTCAGTTTTAGTGTCTGTCTGCAAGGTGGGTGCCACAACATCTCACTCCAGAGCTGAAAGAGCGACTTGTTGATGCCTGTGCCATAAGTTTTCGGCATATGCTCGACCTCATGCTGCCCGTGCAATAGTTGGAACTAGGGTTGGGGCAGTTATTCGAAGATTGGGTCGAATCCTATCAAATCCATGGATTCGAGATTAGATCGAATCCATGGTTAAACGATTCGATCGAATCCAAAGATTAATGGATTAAAGATTTGAATAACAGTCGTGCGGATTCTATCTACCAGTGGCGGAGAACTACATTAAGTCCTCAACTCACGTGGATCCGAGTTACATGGATCCGGAGTTACGCGTATGTCCAGTTAGGCCAGTGACATGCTTACATTTTGATGCGTTTCTGTTGCTGTGACAGATTCAACCATGTGATGACCCACGACTCATTGCCAAGCTCGCAAGAGTTGATGCCACACTATGGGTGTTTTGGACAACAGGCATCATCTACGGAGTAGATAATTAACTATGCATCGCCTTACGTAAGAAGGCCAAACTGCCCCGAAAAAAGATGTTGATGCCTGATCACATCAGACTTTTTCACCATCAAGATGATGAAATATATTCTATCGAACTATGTAATGTCTTAAACTAGAGTTGGCATTCCGAACACCTATAGGTCGGCATTAACTCTTGCGAGCTTGGCAATGAGTTGCAGGTCATCACGCAGTTGAATCTGTTGCAGCAACAGAAACGCGGAGAAATGCAAGCATGTCACCGGCCTAACTAAACATCCACGTGTGAAACTCGGATCCGTGTATGTCAAGGAGCTTAATTAATTGCTCATTTTTACCATTTAAATCATAAATACTGTGGTAGAAAATGTTGAAGCAGCATTTTGTAAACTAATAATTCTTGTCCACACATGAATTCTTTGAACATCCCCAATTTGAAAATTCTAACAAAAAAGTTCCTCTGCATTCTTACAGCAACAGTATTTTCACAAAGAGCCTTCAGTACTGCTGGAAATTTGGTTGACAAAAAAAGAAATCGGTTACATCCTGACAGAGAAAATGCTGCATTTTCTAAAAAAAAACTTGTCATCCGTTTTCATTGAATTTTCAATTTTATTTAAGAAAAATTTAACTTTGATTTACCATATTCCTCCGATTGGGGGTTCCATCGCGATGATGAAATATATCCTATCGAACTATGTAATGTCTTAAACTAGAGTTCGTATTCCGAACACCTATAGGTCGGCATTAACACTTGCGAGCTTGGCAATGAGTTGCAGGTCATCACGCAGTTGAATCTGTTGCGGCAACAGAAACACGGAGAAATGCTCCGCCACCCCCCTGCCCCCCCCCCAATTTTTGAAGTTAAGTTTGGGAAAAATTAGTTTGAAATGCAAAGCAATACTTGCACATAATATTCTCAGGTTAACAACTTGAGCACCTAGTGTAATAAAAATTTCCATTGTTTCAAGTATAAATATGGAGTATCAAGTTAATATATTTACCAATATACTCATTATTATTTCACATATTAAGTTTGACTAGCTATTGTATTTAGGGAAACTATATTTCCATAAATAGGTGGAAAGGAGAAGTGAAATATGTAAAGAGAATTCATGAGAAATCACGATTTTGAAATGTAAGCACTGCCGTATGTGCACTGGAAATCTAATGTTTTTTCATTTAAAATGCCGCCCTCTGTAGTTATCACTCGCATTGGTTGCAAGAAATTAAGGTTATTGAGATCGCAGTGAAGGATTATTTTAAAAAGGAATGACGATATAATTAAAGGACACAAATTCCTAAATCTATATCTTCTTTATTGAGTTGCTTTACGTTGCGGGTAGTTTTTTAAAAATAGAAGCTTCGTTATATCCACGTTTGTGTATGTAATCACCTAATAACCACTGTCTAAAAGTACATATTTGGCAGCAATATGACATTTAATCTTCACAGGTGTTCATGGGTCCATTTACCAAATATTTCATACTTTTACTACTTTCTCCTCTCGGGATGGTATTTGTTCAATTCTGATTATTTTATTTGTATCTTTTATTATTTGTAATGGGGGCCGAATAATATTTCGAAATGCATTTAGTCGAGAAAAATAGACTGAATGTCTGCTATTTCAATTAAAACATATACTTTTCTTCCTATTCCAATTAGTGACACTGATATAAAATAAAAATGATATGTTTGCTAATAAATTGAAACAAATAACATAATCTACAATATTCATGAGAATGAAAAACCAATCCTAAGAATAATCTTAAAATATACACCCGCACTGAATGTGTTAAGGCAGGTAACAGACTTTTTTCCCTTTTTTTATAAAGGTGCAGAGAATAGCAGTAATTTGGCAACATGTCATAACAATATGAAATGCAGAAATGAAACGGAATTTTGATAGAATACAGGTCATACTTTAGTCATGATGTCCTTTAAGTTTCAACTTTATTCATTTCAGTTATTCTCTTCAATTTACGAAACTGAGTTTTCTCCGTAAGTATGCAACATTGGAGATGTGACAAACACCTTAGTCATTTTAACATTTCTTAAGTGAATCAATTAACACCATAATGCTTGACTATGTGGCAACACTATAATTGAATTTTATATTTTTTTGAAAATGAGATTGAAGAGAAGGCACGAACACCGAACAACATTAGCACTCAGTAGAATGAACTCGAGTTTAGCATTGATGGTAGAACTTTAATTATTGCAGCTGTTTCCACATGCTTCATATGTGGATTTTTGTCTACTTTTTGGAGGAGACTGAGCTTTTCAATTCACATTTTTCTTTTCACCGTAAGCCTTCCAAAGGCTAATTTCTAAGCACTTGTCTCACTTTTAATATCACGAAGCTTTTGATACCCATGTAGTTTTGATGTTAATCGACACTTGTAAAATAAACAAACACTGTGATACAACATGAAGCTTGTGGGTGCACTTTTAATTTTTCATAAAAATTTTTTTTACCATGCTATTATGTAAATATCCTGTAAATATTTTTGTTAAGAGATAAAATCTTTTTTAATGAAACCTCTTGCGAGATATACATCATCAAATCAGCCTATACGATGATATATTTCCTGGGACAAATTTGGTTTGCTCCTACTCCAAATGTGCTAAAGAGGTAACCAAAACATCCTAACCAGAATTATTTACGTGCATTGCAACTGGATCTAAGATGGAACCGGCAAACGAGGAAAACTTGCTATCAAGGAATGTCCTAATGAGAGTGCACTATACATACTGTCTCGGTAGGAAGGCATTTGAACTGTGTCCCAATTATTAGGTAGGCTACATTCAACAAAGGGAGCAACAAGTAAGTGTATGCTTTTGCAATGTCATTTTGGAATTCATAGCAGAAATTACCCATGTTATTCATCTTCTTTTAAGCATGTAAAACCACTTAAATTAAGTTGAAAACTCTAAAAAAAATCTACACATAGGGAATTTAAAGTGACAAAATTATTGCGAAATTGAAATATAAATGTCATTAGCCATTCTGGTAACAGATAATTTTAACTGCTTTCATTGTTACTACTGACAGGTTTTCTTGTCTTTGATGATTTTATATAACAATGATGGCAAATGGAACATCAGACTACTTAAATACCACCCTATGAAAGTCATGAGATTCAAATAATCATTAATCATAGACTTCAACAAATTGAATATTAAAATTTCCAACTCACTTGCTGTTGCTGCTGCAGGAACTGCTTTTCCATTAACGCCATTTTTTCTCGGTGAGAATCTCCCATTCGGATCAGTAAATTCTCATGACTTTCATTTAGACTTTGAAGGAATTGCTTTTCCTGAAATAATAAAATTTTCACACATCAATAGAAGAAATGGTTTTACTTGCAAGGACATTTCAAAAGGAATGAATTGTAATATCACTGAAAATTGTAACACCCAAGGAACCTGTTGACTAGAGAATAATACTACAGTTTCTGGGAACAACTTGTGGGAAAATAGATCCCTTACCTGGGTTAAGAAAATTGTTTAGATTAGTAGATATTAAGAAAAAAATATCCCAGAAAGAAAGGAAGTGTGAACTCTTCCATTCACAGCATACATAGGTAAAGCTATCAGAGAGACTAAAGGAAGTTAATGACATGGATGCCATAATTTTTACGACTGTATGGTTAAACTAATATGAAATGGCATATTGAATCTATAATTGTTCAAGCCAACAATACGATATACAGAGAAAATTTTTATGAATACTGCCCCATGACACCAACAAAGGTAGAGAATATAACTTTCAATATTAGCCAAAAAAACATAAAATGCAGCAATTTTGTAACACTTGGATGAAGGTTCACCTGAAATTGTGGACATTCATTTTGTATTCATGTTTAGAAAAGAAAAAAAAATGGCAATAGATTTTTTTAAATATTAATATTTAGCTAAATGGGGTTCAACACACAAACAGAAAATGCTGCAGCAAGTTCTTTTTGTAATCCATGCTAAGTTCATTGTACGATAGATATATTATTAGTTTTTGCACTTTAATATGAAGAAACCTTCAACCTTATTTATGGTTTATGTCTGTACAAGATGTTCTTTCATCACTGACAAGTAAAGAAAAATGGGTGTTACGTGATGATTTTTGGGTGGTTACATGATTTTTGGCATTTTTGGAAGCCCATTGCAATGGGACAGAAAATTCCTAACAAAAAGGAAGTTAAATCCTTAAACTAAAAGCTACGAAGAAACTAACTCATGATAGAGGGATACAATCTGATGGTGATTAAGATATAGCTTTGCATTTTAGGGCTGCTTAGGAGAAAGTAAAGGACTTTTTTATCCCAAGGCAAGGGGGCTGCTGTGAGTTACCAGCTTTACTGTTAAGACTACACAGACTTCCCGAAATAAAATAGCCTAGAATATTAGGGAAAATGCCCATGGTTGAGATCATGGAAATTTCTTTCCTTTGTATTTGCTGCTATTTTCAATAATCCAAATGTGTATTTCTAGCAGCACATTTCTAGCACCAAAAAACTCACAGTAAGTAACAACATTTCACTCTACAGTGTTCATGGGTGATTAACAAGAGGTAGAAGAATTAAATCAGTAGGGAATTATGCAGTAATGTGTAGCTTCTCCACATGATTTGTCTCACGTTTACCAAAGTCGTTCCTTGCTAACAGTACTTCTTAAATTTGTGCAATGGAATACATTTCTTCAAGAAATAAGTCAAGAAATAGCAACCTTAAAGTAATACATAGTTAATGCTTCTGGCTCAATAACATACATTTGTTCATTATCAGAAAAAAAATGAAACAAAAAATATAAAACTGATTTTCCAGTAGCTATGAATTCCGCTGGTAACTTGAATGCTGAATTACCACATACCAGTTTAGCCAGTTTGCTACCTAACTAAGCTACTATCTGTTACTTATTTCTACTACCAGCTCACTTTTTAAAGGTATAGCACACAAAACAAGAAACCATCAGTTTTGTCTTTTCATGTTTACCATTAGATAAGATCTAATGGTGAACATGACATGGATCTATGCATGCATAGAGATACATATAAATAAGATCTAACAAGGGCTAAAAAGGGAAATTCATGGCCTACAACTCAGCAAGCATTTGCTTTTAAGCATGGGTTTTGCTAAAAAATTTATTTTGGTCCCAATGAATCTTATGGAGGAGGAGGAGCATTTTTATTACAAAGAATTCAGCCACTTGATTACACCAATAAGGAAGACAAAATGCCTCTATTGGGTTGCAGTCATTTTGCTTCATCGCCATGCGAGGTCGGTAAGCTGACCAGTCTATGGGTAAGAGATGGTCTCTAGAAAAGGACAAGTCCATAAATAGTTTTAAAATGATATTATGGATCTAAATATGTATCACTATTGCAGGACTAAGGGACAGGATTTAATAAGTACAGTAGACTCTTGATAATACGAAGCACGAAAATACGAAGTTTCGATTATATGAAGTAAAACTACCGGTCCCGATGAAAAGCCTATACTACTGTCCGTTGCAAAATTCCGTCACCCGAGTTTGAAGACTAATATCTAGAGAACGGCTCAATGGATTTTAAAATAAAATACATCATATTAAAGCGTGTTTATTTTTGCGTTTCGTGATGGTGGACACATTGTTTCACCAATTATATTAATTTCAGCATGTGCTTAGAAACGGAATTTTAGCGCATTTTTCCGGGTAACGGACGGTTGGATCGCATTTACGGCTTCGTAGTAACAACACGGATCGAGCTATTAAAATTTCCTTTTCACAGATTGTAGCAAAGATCCTTCCTAGTAGTCACTATAAGTTTCATATTATTTAGTCCATTAGTATTTTAGTTGTTGTTGAAAAAGTAAGACTACGTTATTTTCCGTTCCGCGCATCCCTGAAGATCGCCGTTTGGACCCTCTTCTTGCTCTCGAACTCATCGCCACTAATCCACTAATAAAACCTTAAAGGAATTCGTTGGTTAATCAGTATTGATTAACATTTATTTTGGAAAAAGAGCGCGCTGAGCAGCCAGGAATATGGCCCGGAAGAGAAAGTGAGAGGCGCGCGGTGTTGCCCAGTCAGAGGTTTGTCCGTAAGGCGCGCGAGGAATGGTGCACTGCAAGAGGGGGATAACTACATCACATGTATACGTGTAACTATAGTAACAAACTGTATTAGACGAATAAAATTGCTGTACTCACCAAAATAAAACCAAAGGCATTTTTCACCATTTCCCATCAATTAAAAATCCTTTTTCTCCGAAGTTGGCGAATTTTTCTTAAGAACTCGTGCCGCACTCCGGCAATACTCACGAATTCCATGAACACGGGCTTTCGGCTTAGTTTCCTGAATCGGAAGCCCATGCTTAAAATCATCCTCCTTAAAGTCGCAAAAGACATTTCTGGGAAGTCGTCCAGGGGCTCTTGCAACTTCAAATGCACCTTCTCCACAGTTGGAAATAGTTTCTCAGGAAAAAATCGTATACAGTCCTTCGAATTACTAATGGTGAAGTGATCAACCTGTCTTCTTGCGGCCTCTTCGATGAAGTTGCCGCCTCTTCGGCGTCGGTGTGCTTTCCGTTGCATCGTCGGGGATATTTTCCCGATTTCTTGATGCTATTTTCACCGAAAGACGAAAGAAACAAATGGCGCTTAAAATCATCCTCAACTCCATCACCGAAAATTTGGCTTGAGGAGGCATCGGTTGGTTTCCACAGTTCTAAAATGACACTGATGACCATTCTTGAAAATGACCCTTTCTGCAACTATTTATCAAGTTCTAATGACTCATACAAAGTAACAGGGCAACTGGTTTTCCCTTGCTGGAAAATGGGCAGTGGGCAAATTCCCCAGTGGGCGAATCCTAGCGCGCCTTACGGACAAACCTCTGACTGGGCAACACCGCGCGCCTCTCACTTTCTCTTCCGGGCCATATTCCTGGCTGCTCAGCGCGCTCTTTTTCCAAAATAAATGTTAATCAATACTGATTAACCAACGAATTCCTTTAAGGTTTTATTAGTGGATTAGTGGCGATGAGTTCGAGAGCAAGAAGAGGGTCCAAACGGCGATCTTCAGGGATGCGCGGAACGGAAAATAACGTAGTCTTACTTTTTCAACAACAACTAAAATACTAATGGACTAAATAATATGAAACTTATAGCGACTACTAGGAAGGATCTTTGCTACAATCTGTGAAAAGGAAATTTTAATAGCTCGATCCGTGTTGTTACTACGAAGCCGTAAATGCGATCCAACCGTCCGTTACCCGGAAAAATGCACTAAAATTCCGTTTCTAAGCACATGCTGAAATTAATATAATTGGTGAAAAAATGTGTCCACCATCACGAAACGCAAAAATAAACACGCTTTAATATGATGTATTTTATTTTAAAATCCATTGAGCCGTTCTCTAGATATTAGTCTTCAAACTCGGGTGACGGAATTTTGCAACGGACAGTAAATACATGGCAATGTTCGAAAATAAAAAGTTTTGAAAATAAGAATTTTTCAAAATTACGAACTTCGCACCCGGTCCACAGGACCTAATGGAATTAGTCTCTATGAACCTTGGTGAAGAATTGCTCCAGTACAACCATTTTTGCCGGCGTAGTCACCTAACAAATCAGTGTTGCTGATTTTGGTTCATCAAAAGTGAAATTCGTGAATAGTAGTGCATTCATCTCCCACATATGCCAGTCCCTCCCCATCATTTTCCGCATGTAACTAGGCATATCATTTATACCTTGAGTACACTGTTCTCTTTTAATTCAAACTTAGGTGTGATATAACATACCATGCTCGCTGCCGTTAGTCTGGAATTATGGCAGTTCAAATTCTCTGGGAACTCTACCTTGTCCTTCATGGTGAGCACTCCTAGCTCAGCTCTCCGCGAAGAGGCTGTCCCCACACAAATCTTGTAGCATGGATGGGGTGAGTGAGGGTGGGTGATGCCATTAGGAAATTTGGGCAGGTTATGTTGCTGGGGTAAGGATTATGACGACCGGGGATTTTGGGTGTACGGTGCATGGGGGGAAAAGGGTTCGGTTGCGGAGAGGGAAGGTCCCAGTTGCGGTCGTATCTTTATGTCTCGTGGTGCTTGAAGGAGGGGAGGATGTGGGTAGATGGTGTCATAGGATGTCTGTGACGTTCCTTCCTCTTCTTCTGCTGGGCAACCCTGGTGGCACGTGCTGGTGGCTGATTGGAACCACTTTTGGTACTGAGTGGAATGGGGACGGCCAAGAATGCGGCATCCTTTATTTGTGGGTAGGTCTTCGACCCCTCTTCTAGCACTCTGACACCTCTTGACCATCCACATCCCTTCCCCTCCCCCCCATATCACTTGAAGACCCACTCATAAGCAAAGGATGCCGAATCCCTGACTTTCCCCATTCCACTCAGCATCCGAAGCAGTTCCAATCAACCACCTACATGCACCCTCCAGGGTTGCCCAGAAGAAGAGGTAGAAACGTCATTCACAGACATTCCCCGAAGCAATTTCCCCACCCCCTCCCCACTTTCAAGCTCAACAAGATAGATAAAGATACGCCCGAAACTGGGATCTTCCCTCTCCACAACCGTACCCTTTTCCCCCATGCACCATAAACCCAAGCTCCCCAGCTGTCATATACTCCTTGAGGAGACGATGTGGAAAATATGCCAAATTATGCCCCATTTGTCATCAAGGTCTTAGTAGTAGAAAAGAAACAATATTACCTCCCAAGATCATTTATTCGGTTGACGATATGGAAGACGCCACAAATAATGTGTGAATGATTTTTTTTCTGAAAAAGGACTTAGTTGTGCTTTTTTTAGCTATGGTTGGGCAATAGAGTGCAATTGGGCCAGCTGCCATCATAACAACATAGATGTTAGAAGCAAATGTCTATTTTTAATACTAGTTGCCCCTATCTACTGCCTGCAGATTCCGAAAATTAAATTCTTAATACAAAATGTTCGAATTTAATTTAATATGTATTTTCAATATTCAGACGAAATTTTTCCAACACTACGATTTCTGACTTTAAACCATTTACATAGAAAATACAAGTAGGTATTTATTTTACGATCTTTTAAGACATGCGATACAGTATATGACACAAAGGCATCTTTTAAGAATGCTTTCACAAACAACAAAGAAAAAAGGTCAAACAATGTTACCGAAGACAACAAATGAGGAAAAAAAAAGATAAAATTTTTTCACGATTTTTTTTAAATGTTCGAAATTATGAAGTGCCGATTTTTCGGTTCTGTTGACTTCGTATTATCGAGAGTTTACTGTATATTCTAACTTATGACTTCATAGCATTGAATCAGAGTACATAAGGATGATTAAGTACAACTTAATGCCAATCTGCAACAATACATTAATTAGTAAGGTAGAAGAAATAACTTGGGCAAGTAATTACTTTAACTGAATAAAAGGGAGTTCTAAAAACATATGCTGGAAAATGCAATGAAACATTGAAAAGCCTGTAGGATTGTTAAGATATATGCTAAGAATAAAAAAAAGAGAAAAATGAAATTATGATCATAACTCCTACTTTCTTTTGAATATTCAAAAGAAATATTAGGTATCAGAATTTTAAAATGTTGCTTTTGCTCATTTGGTATTAGTAGATAAACTTACTTTCACACTCGGGTACCTGGTTACATACTTCACTTAAAAACCCCATGCTTCACAAAAACCCCAAATTTAAGAATATATAAATAAATGCTTATTGTAAAAATTTTACAATTTAGTGCTCCAAATTCAGCTGGATACATAGTGACTAAGTAGGGGAAATAATAGGACTAGATTTTGATAGCTGATAGCCCATCTAGTATTCAGAATAAGAGAGATAGGAGAATGGTCTCATCCTAAAAATTGCATATAAGCTCAAATTTATTTATTCACAGGAGTATTATTTAAAGAAGCTGGGTTGAGGATTAACCTGTCCTTCTTGACACAAAAATTTTGCATTACAATGATCTGTCAAGTTGCAATACGCAGATGTGAAAAATGTGGTAAACAGAAAAAATATACCAATTTTTCCTTCGCTACCATTATGAGCGAGGCAAAAAGAGTATGTATTGACTTATGCCAAGGTTTAATGATTAGGAAAATTGGAGACTTGGTAAAAAAACAAGACTTACTCTCTCCTCATGCTCTATTTCCATTGCCTCTTTCTTTGCACGGAAAGCACTCTTTCGTTGATCCCTTGGTAAGAGGTCAACTTCCTGTTTGAGTAGTCTAAGTTCCTGCTTTAATCCATCCCTAAACTGCTTCAGTTCTCTCTCCTAAAAAAATCAAAATACAATGACCATCATGGATTCCATTTTTTTATTTACACAACTTTTTATTGGCTAAATTCAAAATTTCACAGCTACCAACTGTCAATACCAAATATTAAATCAAGCATGTAATCAAATATAAGAAAAAAATGCAAAAAACAGGAAAGTTAAAGGTAATAAATTAATTTCAGGAACTACTGCAATCAGCGAGTAACATTTACAATTGATAAAACAATACAACTTCTTTTTTATTTAAAACTTGCTAAATTTCCATTAACTGTCTGTTGCATGAAACTTTAGACTACTGCAGTCAAAACCCAAGGATTGCAGGAGTTCCTGAAAAAAACCTTAAACCTTTCATTTTGCCACCCCTGGGTGGAAAAGTGGTGCCACCCCTTCCCTAGACGATAAGACACTGCTTAAAGCGTATTATTCTTTTGATGTTTATTTCCTACATACATCCCTTGGCCTTGAACCCCAGCTGGATCAACCTCCCAAGTGATGTAACATACTCCGAGTACATGGGTCTCATAGCGGTTTTTGTGAGGATAAATTGAGTAATCCCCTCAGAGATGGGTGAAGGAGGGTAAAGACTTCCCCAACTCTGTCTTTGCGTTTGGCCGGAAACCAAGCTGCAATGCTCAGACAAAAATCCCCTCGTTTGATCAGAAGCAGATGAAGAACAATGCGCAAAAATACTCCACCTATATCAAAACTTTAAATGATACCTGCAATTTAGTGGATGAAGAGTATGCGACCTTATTTGAATAGAGCAACAATTGAAGCTTTTGCAGAGCATAGTGAAAATGTAAATTATTGATTTATAATAGAGGTGGGACGAATCCTAAATTTTCTCGAATCTCTCTAATACAGTCGCATCCGGATTTAAGGTTTTCGCATTTAACGTTTTTCTGCATTTAACGTTTATTTTTTGAGGTCCCGATTCATTCCCTATAAAAACAATGTAAAAATTGTCCTAATTTAGCGTCTCCGCATTCTGCATTTTTCCGCATTCTAGGTCGTAAACAAAATTCCAGCACAAGATTTTTTACCCGATTTAAGGTTTATTCATGACGATTCATGCAAATAATTATCCATACATCAGTGATGACTATCACCAGCATTAGTTTTCAATAAGTCGACGGTCCTTAAGGTTTCGCTTTAAGATGCTTGTATATGTACAATGAATGAATGTATAATGAACATACGAACATTAAGATATTGTATGTTCTTGGTAATACATAAATTAATGTAAAACAGCATTTTCCCCTATAGTAGGTTTAACAAAATGATGATATGCCATATTACGCAGTTGAAATCGTTGAAATTTTCCTGGGCGCTGTGTAGAAAAAATGAATGTGGAAGTGCGCGTCATGTGAGAAACTTGCATGTGCAACAGCAGCTTAATTTCTTGGAGCTACAAATCAAAATTGATTGCTAAATAAGGCATTCTCATTATGTCGTGCCATCAATAATATTCTCATAATCGGAAAGTATCAGTATTTTGGGAAATGAAATCTCTTTCTTTCGCTGGTCTTTAATGATGCTATGATGATGATTTTTCGAGTACATAGCCGCCTACACCTCGCTTTTACAGAATAAAATGGGTGTAAAAATGCATCGAGACCACTGAGAAATGTGCAAAACTGGAATTTTTAACGTTGATAACCGTCCACACTAACATTCCCCGTGGGAATTTTCCTTAACTCAATTTTTCTTAGGAAAATTTCTAACATCTATTAGGTGCCGCAGTGACAATGACAGTAAAATTTAACCCCAGAAAATGCAGAGGTTAGCTTCATGCTTATTACGGCCGCACAAAAAAAGGCGGGAGGGTTGAATTACAATGTGTTTTGCCTGAAGGTTCAAATTAGAGCATTTACAAGTTAGGGTTGTATGGTCGGTAATAAGGGTTTATTTAGTTGCATAACAGATTAAAAAAACACAATTTATATAGCCACATTTGAAGCCAGTGAGAAGTAGCTCAGAAAAGAGAGTTGGCAACTTCTTTGTAAATCATATGCTCCTTAGCAGTCGAGTCGGCAGTGTTACAAGGAAAAACTTTTTAACAAGACATTTTCATTTTTGGTTCATTTTTCATTTATTTTGGTTTTGTCACTGAATCCAACCTTCTTTGGGAAGAGCATATAAAACTAATGAAAACTTTTTATTGTTTTATGTGACCCATTTTAGTGACTTTTATATTTATTATATTATTTTTTATGATATTATAATTATATTTTTTTTCGTAGAAAGCTGTTCTAATCATTACAGACTCTAAAACCTCAAAAAAATGGAAAGTCCTCATTTAGTGTTTTTCCGCATTTAGTGTTTTAAATTTTGTCACCCCTGAAAAACCTTAAATCAGGATTCTACTGTACTTCCAATCCTCGAATCGAATCTGATATTAAGTTGATAATAAAAGAAAAGAAAAAACTTTTAACAGCTGCATTCAATGAAAAAAAATTTAAGAATAGTTTTCAAAAATACAACTCTTTATTACAATGAATCAAATAAGATTTGAAGAGTTAACATAGATGTGAAAGCATGCGAAAGTTCTAGGATGCATAGCGACGGTATGTTTCCAAAAAGTTCTTTAACTGATACTGAACTGCATGCTTAAAAGATACTTTTTTCCAATATTGTCGAGCCTTCATGACTCATTCACAGCGATAGGCGAGCTGCTTGCAGGGGACAATTCCTCATGTGTTAAACATTGTATTGCATTGTATGCAGGGGGACACGGGGAAATATATTAACTAGATTACATATGGTTGGGCCAAGATTAGGAAGCTGGTGACATAACCACCAGTTATGTCACCATAACTGGTGGTACATCTGAGCAAATTTTATTTCTCTTACATAGTGGTAACTTACTGCATGAGTTTTTACCTTGTCTTTCACGGAGCGTTGAGTCCATCCACCACTTACGCAACCAGGATGACAATCATGGCAAAATCATCTCATAAAACGCAAATAGCGAACCATTCAAAAATTTGCTAGCGTAAATATAGGGAAGACAACACATTGCGGGGACGTAAAAGCGAGGTTTTACTGTATTTATAATGAACATTTTTATCAGTCGAAACTAACCTGTTCAAAGTTATGACAAAGATTTTGGTGTTTATTTATATTTTAGGATTCGAAAGATTCGAATGATGAAAATAGCACAAAGATTCAAGTATTCGTTTCTCGAATCTTTTTCAAAATTCGAGGGATTCAAGGATTCAAATGCCCCATCTCTAATTTATAATGATACCATCATTAGTAGCCGAAGAAGTGTAAAGGAAATTACATTAGAAACTCGAAATTACCAAGTCAACGGGACCGGAAAAATCCACACTTCGTAATATCAAATTCCGTATGAACAAGTATCCTTCACCAACATCACGATGAAGCTATTTTTTTTATTCCCTGGATTATATGTACTCCTGCAACGTACTTACGTGATTTACAAGGTTATAATTCATGAATGTATCCATAAATGTGTATTCATGTAAACTCTGTTCATTAAGTTAAACACAGCTAATTTGTTCCTTTTTTCCAATGAGTCAGAGGCAATCAAGCATCTTTGCAAAATTTTTGTGCAGTTTGGACTAGGCCTGCAAAGCTTCATTAGCACATTTTTTATATTACTAAATCTCTACTGAAAAACATATAACTTGTGTGTGGGCAATTTATATTTTTAAGCTAGTATTAATGTATGAATACACTATGGAAGTGTGTGGTTTGTGGGATCATTTGCAACCATATGCTGCTCTGGAATTAGAATTTAGAGGAATAAATTTCCACTAAAAGAAAATCATATGCTCTGCGTCAGGCATAATAGATTAGACCTAAATTAAGCTATAACAGTGAAGATTCTCCCACGGATGTCAATTATGTATTTTGTACAAATAATAATATGCCCATTAATTTTGTGAAATAATAGTCATAACCATCTTTGAGTGACTTTTTGACCAATGAAACTTCATAGGCCTAGTCCAAACTGCACAAAAATTTTGCAAAGATGCTTGATTGCCTAATCTCTGACTCATTGGAAAAAAGGAAAAAGTTATTTGTGTTTAACTTTATGAACCCAGTAGGCATGAATACATGTTTAACCCTCTTAGTGCCACTGAATTTTGGTAGTACTAGTGAAAAGTGCCAGCATGATTATGAGAGTTTGGTAACATCTTTTGAAAATTATAAACAATATGAAGTTAATTTTTACATATGAATGTAATATTTTTTTTTATTTAACAAAAAATGGATTAATTGTTTTTTATGGTATTCTGATACATTGCATAAAGGATTAAAGTAATTATTACAACAAAAATAGCTTAAACATTAATTCGCTTCTCGAGCCGATATATCGACTCGTGGGACTTTTCGGCCGTGGAGTAAAAGCCGATATATCGGCCCGCGGCACGAAGAGGGTTAAAGATACGTTGGAAAAGTATGTTGGAGGAGTGCATATATTTCAGGAAACAAACAATAGCTACATCGCAATTTTGATGAAGGATACTCATTTATACAAAATTTGATATCATGAAATGTTGATTTTTCCTTTCCCTTGGACTCCATAATTTCAAGTTTCAACCATATTTCTTCCATCCTCTCACAGTGAATATGATGCAGTTCCTCAATATGCCAAATACAGCTGTATGGGCACCCAATAATGTATAGTGTGATATTCAAGGTTTTCGTTGGTAGTATTTGCATATCTATAACTTTAACATATAAGGTGGGCATTTATTCTAAATTAAATCAATGATATCATAGAAAAAATTATAAGTGCATATTTTTAAAACATTTAAGGGGATTTCCTATTGGCTTTTCCTTTTAAGATATTGGCATGAATTCATGAAAACTTCAGGAATAGATGCAAATAACTGATTGAAATTACAAAAACACATAGGGCTGGGTTTGCTATTCGTTGTGACCAAGAACTTAACTACTCCCAAACTATTATAAAGCAGCACAAAAAATATAACATCTACATCCGCGATACCCTGCAAGCCACTGCAGGGGTGTGTGGCAGGGGGAAATTAGTGTGATAAGGATTAATTGAAGAAAAAATAACTATTTTTTGCTAATAGGAACTGGTAGGAAATATGCACAGCATGAGAATGAAATTACCAGAGGCAAAGGTGGAGGGTATAGGAGAGTATGTAAATCCTTTCGTGTCAATTCTAACCAATAATTATTCAGCGGAGCATGCTGAGCAAAAATAATGGTTGGTACACATACTAAGCACCCCTTTACTTGCTATGCAAACTATGAAAGCACACACATTAACTTTTTTTATCAACACCTTGAGTTGGGATTCAACTTACCTGCTCTGCCCGTATTTTCTTTGAGGCCAGACGAAGGTCAACTTCCTGTTGCTGTTCTGTCCTTTCTACCTGCTGTCGATGTGCACGTACTTGAGCATCTAAATCTGTCTCATAAGACCGAAGTAGGTTTTGTCGATCTTGCTCAAACTTCTTTTCCTGGAGTGAATAAAATTTGCAGTTATTAGGCACATTCTTTTTTAGAACCATTCATCTATTCATACATATTTACGATATTGATAGCACTACGACTTGGGTGAATTAAAGTTTTATCGGAGCATTATAAAATAAGACCCATACTTTTCATTATTCACAACTGATTACTGTTTCATCATTTCATATTTAAGATGAACATAACTGTCTTAAGAGCAGGGCAGGCCACTTTCCCCACCATTTTTAATGGCATCTATGAATAACTATTTTAAAAAAAGTAAAAAAGGTTTTGCACCAAACAGCACACTATAATACTATCTTTATAATAGCAATTTCCAGGGGATAAAAATCATCAGTCATTATCTTTACAAAATGTAGAAATTGATGGTAACCACTCATATGATTTGTTACTTTCGGCACCCTAAAAAGAAGTGCTATGACCCAGTTGTATGTTATCTATACTTATATAAACCATATAAATTCCAAATTTACCAGTAACAATAGTATTTCCTGATAAATTGGTAATCTACAGAGCTATTAAAATTAAGTGGATGCCAACACTCTTAGGAATGATATTAGGAATGCTATTTCTTAGATTAACGACTGGGAACTACAAATATACAGATTTGCCACAAATATAACTTTTAAACATCACAATAATAGTAATACATGACCTGGATTTCGATGTTTGAGCATCATCGTCAAGCCTCACTACTTTGGTTACCACACCTGACAATGATGCTCAAGCATTAAAACCTGAGTCATGTATTACTATTATTGTGGTTTGCAAAGTTATATTTGCAGTGAATCTGTTGTTATGGAAAACCAGGTTTTAAAGGAGGTTGTTTCATAAAAAAAATTCACTATGACATTTTCATAACATTAAACAATTTCAATGAAAGTAAATTATTTTACGTTATACAGTCAAGCCCATTTAGTTGAGGGGGCCGAATATTTACTTTGTAATAACCGAACTTCATTATATGTGGACCAGTTTTTCTGAGCCTCTCTTTGACAGGGAATAGTTTTCACTTAGTTATAATTGGAACTTCGTTATAAACCAGTTTGATATAAGTGGGCTTGACTGTAATAAGAAATCATTTTTTAATTACCTGCTGCTCTTTACTCATCTGAGCCTTGGAGGTGAGATCCTGAAACTGTTTCTGTTCCTGTTTCTGCAGCATCTTTAACTCTCTTAGCTCTTGTTTCCTAAGAAAACAATTGATAGGTGGATTTAGACTCCTTAACATGATTACAATATCATTGTTATTCAAAAAATTACTGAGGGACAAATTACATTTTTTAAATCAAGATTGTGTACTAAGCCAAGTTGTATAAACATAGTTGGTATTTCATCAAGAAAATTATATGGATACCACACCTGGATAGCCTCATTTCTTATCTCTACATTTTTTTATGTGAACACTTATTGAATGGGATGAATGAGAAAGGAATGGCTTATATGAAATATATGGAGCACATAGTGAATAACATTAAAGAAAAGATAACTTAAGCACGACGATGTTAGTCAGTAGGAGAGCTCAGTGGAGATCTTCATTACACCAATCTTAGGATTGATGACGTAATGAATATGATAATACTACATTTCTACCAGCAATTATAGACATAATGCAAGAGATGAGATTAGAGGTATCAGGCATTATGTTGATGACTGGAGTCCGCTGGCCTCTGCGACTCTAAGAAATGTGCCATTTTTCATCCTCACTGCAAAAACATGCATCAAAAGTAATTATTAAAAAACGTCTGGTACCTGCATTAAACAAAAGGCTAAATTATCTATATGCTAAAATGTTTTCTATGAATTTCGTTTCTTCCCTTTTTGGGATATCAAGCCTCAAAGTCGAGTCTATATATACTTTTTTGAGTGAACAGTATACACAAAACGTGCTATTTGGTCATATAGTCATCAATAATAATTGAGTGCACATCAACGCAAGGTATCGTACATATATTTTGGGAAGCTTAATAATTGAAAATGAAACTTTTTTACAGTAAATTAATGCCAGCAATGATCTAACTTGATGGCACGGGTATCGGTCCCCTAGAAGTTATGCAACAGGGTTTATAGGAGTTTTCATTTTCATTGTCCCTGACATTTCCAGGATTTTCAGACCATTATTAGTGATTTTCCCTGACTTTTGTGCACCTGAAAACTCCCAAGATTTCGGTCATTTATAGAGATAAAAGTGGTAGTGAGAAGCAAAGAAGTCTAAACTTATGAAAAATTATAGGTTTATTTTCATATTAATCATATGACCCTCCAGTAATAATAGAGTAACAACTTTAAGTCAACAAAATAAAAATTATCATTCCTTACATTGATATGCCTTTAGAAAGGTTTTTAATGGCAGAAAAATATATGCAAAGAAGGCTAACCTGACTTTTCCTTCAAACCTGATGTCATGTTAACACGTTCACTGCGGCGTGACCCACCGGTGGGTCACCCAGATGTGTCTAGCGGCGCGGCCATAAAATTCTGTGAATTGTCTCAACTTGCGAGGAGTATTGTGAGAGTAGGAATCGAGAACTTTTCAAGTGACTTTACCCAGAGGTTAGTCACTGTTCAAATAATAGACTACTATGTGACACTTAGTGTGACCCACCGGTGGGTCACGCCGCCCCTCCTGAAACTTTTTTCAGCGTGAGTGGTGTGGCCCACCGGTCGGTCACGAACAAATTTACATAAAAGCGTATTATATCCTAAATACGTTTATTTTTTGCTTTCTTTTTGTTTTTTTTTCATGTTTATGCGATTTTTATACATGAGGATGAACAATCCTCGATATAGTAAAACATATCAACTTATTAAAAATAATGAAAATGTTTAGGTAAATTTTTTCTCCTCAACCTCTTGGCTGTCCGTCAGTTGCTCGTAAACTAAACAGTCCGAACTGCACTCACCCGGCTGTGTGAGAGATCTCTCTCTTCCCTTCCCCCCCCCTCCCCCCACTCTACGGAAGGGCAATTGGGAAAGAGTCGCGTAGCGTTCTTGAGCCAATCCCTCAGTGGTGGACAAGTGACCGTGCCCTTGCCGGGTGAACGTCTTCCGAAATGCAGGCACTACTTTTTTCTGAGTGAGACAAACCACTATGTACTCTTTCCAGGATCCCCCTTCCCTTTTCTCATAGTGTGAGCAGGGCTGGGGAATCGGTACGTACGGACGGGCGTCTACGTCTCACAGACGGGCGCGAACAAGGGCAGGCACAATAAACAGAGACGGGTGGGAGTCTCCTGGGTTTTCCGAACGTCAGCAAATCTTTACCACATGCATTGTATTGTTGCCCCTCTCTTCCCCCATCCCACGCCAGGGTCGAGAATTTAGCGTGCCCCACGTGGCTTGTGGAGGGGTGGGCTGAGGGGCGAAGCTGGGAGTAGCCTCCCCCAGCCTTCCTCTAATCTCAGGAAACAGCTGAGTGTTGCCGCTTCAACCACCATCCCTCGGCAGTGGCCAGAAGCTCGGAAGGACTGTGACCCACCGGTGGGTCACACCGCCCAAGCAAAAGGCTGAGTGTGACCCACCGGTGGGTCACGCCGCACTGTGAGCGGGAGGGCTTTAAACAGTTCCGCAGTGAACGTGTTAAAGTAGCTTTTTGAATCAATCTTGATTTTTTCTTCCTCACATCCTTCTACAAATTTGGCTAAGAGACTTCAAATTTGGCTGAGAATAACTTTTTTGTCACCAGAAGGACAAAGCGAAGCATTCCTGGCGATATCGCTGGCGAACGAAAATGAGATTATGAATGCGCACACCTTTCGCTAATCTTTTCACCAAATCGTGCAGGCTATAGCCAGAAAGAACCAGAATAGGGCCCCTGGGCTGCCTCCACAGCGAAGCCGGCCTGAGGACCTTTCTGAGGATGAAAGTTCACCAGGACACACTACTTCAAATGGTGTGAGTGACTTAATGTCCGAATCGCGGCCATCTACGGCCGCTCCAAAGCCCGGATGAAAAAGAAGGATAGGAAATTTTTACAGAATTAATGCATTCGTACAATATGAATGTGATCTGTTAATAAATTTCCAAAGTTCCGTAGACCGTACATCTCATGAATTAACACGGTGAAGATTTCTAGGTACCGTTCTTTGATTCACGCTCTGATGATGTCAATAGCCAAATAAGGCTATTTTAATTTCATAATAATTTTTATCATTTAAAAGTGGTCAAAATAATTTAAGTGTGTGACAAAACGACAAAATTATTTGCTTAACCATTGATATGTTTTTTTGCTAGAGAGCTTATTACTAATGGTAGAATTTCGTTTAAAAGCTGTAAAGGCACTGTAAAACGACAATGATTCGTTTCCGATAAAATTAATATTGATGCTGCAACAACAATGTTTTCAGCAAAACCATTGCATAAACAAATAGTTGACCATGACGGCATGCTGTTAAGGGGTCCCCAAGCGGGAAAGGGTGAAGATTATCTCGGCCCGGTGCCCGAGAAAAAGGTTCGACACCCCTCTGGGCCCCAACCCAAGTTAGGGAAACAGGTACCTGAGAGGATCCTAGCATAGTGAAAGCTCTGTCCTGGCAATGCAAAGAATACTTTATGGCATTCATGAGGGAAGTAGCATTTTCTAACATGTGGCCCTGTCGCGAAAGGGTTAATTAGCAAAATCATCGATAAATATGTAATTGTGCATGAAAATGGCTCTTCTACCTGTTTCTAATAGCAAGTTAACAAAAAAAATGGAAATAAGAACAACTGTGGGAATTAGGAAGCTTAATCCATCACCTTTGGATGCAATGAGTGCTCGCTATAGCGAGTAATTTCCCAGCCACTGTGAGCACTCGTTATACCGAGCTTCCACTGTACTACATCTACTCCATGATCTAACGATGATGGAGTACATCAAAACAAAGGTCGCAATTAAAATTTTTATCTTGGTGGAAATTTGCATATTTTATCCTGTAAAAGTTGGATTTAACTCAATGAGGATTTAACTCAAACTGGAATGTCGAAATGGTCTCAACAATGGTAAGACATGAACAAACAAGACAGCACTTCACCATCAAACGCTATCATTTTCCTGGAATTCCTGTTAATAACAGCTTTCTGTCAGTTTATAATTCTATGAATTATTAAAATGGGATAACTCAAAATCCAAATCCAAATAGTGAAATGGCTTGTCTAACATTAACTCATCTGTTACTGACCATTAAACTGAGCTAAGTCCTCATATGATAGCTAATGGTAATATTTTTCACGTATCTTCATCCATGAAGACCTTCCAAAAGGATAATTAATCTTTCATATGAACTTACCTGAATACATGGTCATCATACAAGCGTCCATTTCCTTCATCACCATAGATTACACGACTTGTTGTGGTTGTGACAACAACTCCATCAATCTCAAACTTTCTCGTCCTCTTTCTTGTCTTTTTCTTGAGGTTTGTTGTTCGCATTTCCTCCTTAAGAGCTGAGCGTGCATGCGCATCCTGTAAAAACAAGAATAAATTGAAGTATGTTATGAATATGGCATCTTGGATTCTAGGCCAATCTTATGAGCATTGCCCTCACAAAAGATTTAAGTCAAAGAGTGAATCATTAGACTTCATTTACAGCATATGTTATGACATTCAAACAACAAACAAACAATGATAACTATTACACTTTATTTTTTAAAATTTTGAAACTATAGTAAAGTAAGGAGCAAAAGAGAACAATATGAATATTTCTATTTAATACCGTAAGTACACTTGAAGTTTTACTGGGCTCAAATTAATGTCTAAATTAAGCTTGTCACATCTGTATTTCTCAGTTAACCCTCTTAGTGCCACAGGCCGATATATCGGCTTTTGCTCCACAGGCAAAAAGTGCAGTGAGCTGATATTTTGACTTGAGGAGCAAATTATGTTTAAACTATTTTTGTTGTAATAATTACATTTATCCTTTATGCAATGTATCAGAATACCATAAACAACAATGAATCCACTTTTAGTTAAATAAGAAAACATTACATTCATATCTCAAAAGTAACTCCAAAGAGTTACAAAACTCTCAAATTCATGCTGGCACTTTTTGCTAGTACAGTAGAAACTCGAAATTACGAAGTCGACGGGACCGGAAAAATCGGCACTTCGTATTATCAAATTTCGTATCAACGAATATCTTTCAAAAACATCGCGATGAAGCTCTTTGTCGTTTCCTTAAATTAAGATGAACTCTCGCGACGTACTTGCATGATTTACGAAGTTATAATTCATAAAAGAATACTTAAATGTGTGTTCATGCCCACAAGGTGCAAACAGTTTAACGCAACTAATTTGTCGGAGGTTGATTCTTCCGATTTTCGGGATTTCCACCACATCGTTCCATCTTTTCACGGCGGAAATCCCGAAACTCGGAAGAATTAAACTCCCATCTAAGCCCCGCGGAAATTTACATCGCGACAACTGACTTGCCGTTATTTTTTCCAATGAATGATTAGGCAATGAAGCGTCTTTTGCCCAATTTTTTGTGCAGTTTGGAATAAGCTTATGAAGCTTCATAGCGCATTTTTCTATATTATTTCCTAACTGGAGAACTCTTTAACTGAGGCGTGAGCGATGTTTCATCATTAGTAATACTGATTGATGCATACAATAAGGAAGTGTGCGATTTGCGCGATCATTGGCACCCGATATTGACATTAGAGGAATAAAATTTCGTTATAAGATGGTCCTTTCTCAGCGTCAGGCATAATATATGTATCTACCTACGTTAAGCTAAGACTGAAAATAAGATTCTCTCGTGGGTGCTATGCGATGGATACACGTTATGTATTTTGTATAAATAATGCTAAGCCCATTAATTTCCCGAAATAACAATCGTTTTTCTCCCTTGGATTCAGCTTATTTGTGCGTGGTTATTTCCGAGATGATAGAGCTGAAAGAAGAGCTTATAGACGAGTCCAGCTGTGTACCTCCTTTCAGAAGTAGGGTGTACAAGCCACGCACTTCAACGGTGAAGGTTGATAGTTCCTTTTACACTTTATCGGCTACTAACGATGCTAACATTATAAATCAATAATTTTCGTTTTTCACTCTACTACACGAAAGCTTAAGTTGTGGTTCTATTCAGATTAGGTCTGCCTGCCTGCTCTTCATTCATTATTTCTCAGAATTCTTTTAAACATTCGCTATTGAATTTAAATGTGGGATATTTTTACTAATCGTTTATCCTTTGCTTACGATCAAGCAAGGAGACTTGCGTCCAAGCATTGCAGCTCCAGGTCAGACCACGCATAAAGCTGGAAGCTGCCTTCTTTCCCTCCTTTCCCCCTCGCTGTGGGTGGGGGTTACTCCATTCGCCCGCTCACAAAAACAGCTGCGAGGCCCATGGTCTCGTAGTATCTTACGTCTGTTGTGAGGGTGATCCACCTGGGATTCAAGGCCAAGGGCTGCGCGCGAAGACTAAACCTCGAATGAATCATCAGCTTTACGCCGAATAGTCGCAGCTTATCTTCCTCCTCCCTTACCTCAATTTGCTGCGTCGGCGGAGAGGGAAGACATGACTCTGGCGAGTGGAGCTTTTACCATGAATCAAGATATGCCCGCAAAACAATATTTACGCTGAGTTAGACCCATCGGCGTGCACAGATTCCTTGAGATTGGGGAGGGAACTTCTTAAAGGGCCCAAGAGCTGGTATGGGGGGCCTGCAAAGTCAGCGTGGGGCATCTCCGGCTAGCCTAGCGTTGAGGGGGTGGGACGGAGGGGCACTCGACGGGGCCTGATATCCCGGAGGGCGGGCTTGGGTGTGAGGGGGATGGCTCGTGCCCAGAGCGGGAAGGGGGTCACGGAGGGTCACTTGAAGGGGAAATATAGCCAGTGTGGGAGGGATAGGTTAGCCGCAAGTGAGAGAGAAAGGTGATGGGGGAGAGTATGCCGAGGTTTTGGAGCAAAGGAGAAGGAGAGCTGGGTGAATTTTCCTGGTGGGGACTGCCTAGTGATCTCTCTTTTAGGATATTTCTTCGATCGCTATGTTGGAGTGAAAGGGGAGAAGGGTACACCATTTTCCGATATAAATATATATATGGGTGCTTGAGCGTTTTTTCCCATTGATTTTGCATGCGCCCAGAACTAGTCTTCCTTTAGAATTAATGTGCGTTAAACTAAATAGCCCTATGAACCATGCGAACTCATACTTTCTCTGATTTTCTTTGCTGTTGGCGGTGGAATAAGGGAAGGGAAATGCGTATGAAGAGCCTTGCTCGATGGCTACATCAAAACGCTCAATGAGGACGGTAAATTAAACATGAGTCCTTCGATGATAACTTTTGCCAGCCGGAATTCTTATGCCGTCGAGCAAGGTTGAGTGTAATCAGTCTGAAATAGTGAGAAGAAAAAAAGCTTCCTTGGGTTATATTCACGACTGAATCTACCGCTCGAACAACATAGCACCATCTCCGATACATGTCATAGTTATTGCAAACGCGCAGCAAACGATTTCTATACCAGGAATATTCATCATGGATTTATGTTCGGGAAAACTGGTAACAAAAAATGCCAGGGATCATGAGAGGAAAATGCTGGTTGTAGCAATTAGTCTCTCGCCGGCGAGTATATCCGTACACGACTACTTTACATTTTTTTACTCGTTGGCAACTCTGTGGACTCGTGGTAACAAAGCAAAACGCATTTTTTGTCCGATTGGTTCCATATTTTATGAGCTACGATACCTACGATTCAAGGTCTGGTTTCACTGGGGCGTCCAGCGGCCAACTGTCGCGTCTGGACGTCGCGGCTAGACGACGCGGCCGGGTGGTTTCATTTAGGCGTCTACATCATGTTTCCGCGGCTGGGCGATGTGGGAGAATGTGTATTTAGTTAAATTACAAATTTACGTTTTCTTTACTCGTTGGCAACTCTGTGGACTCGTGGTTACAAAGCCGAACGCATTTTATGTCAGATTGGTTTCATATTTTATGAGCTACGATGCCTACGATTCAAGGTCTGGTTTCACTGGGGCGTCCAGCGGCCAACTGTCGCGTCTGGACGTCGCGGCTAGACGACGCGGCCGGGCGGTTTCATTTAGGGGTCTACATCATGTTTCCGCGGCTGGGCGATGTGGGAGAATGTGTATTTAGTTAAATTACAAATTTACGTTTTCTTTACTCGTTGGCAACTCTGTGGACTCGTGGTTACAAAGCCGAACGCATTTTATGTCAGATTGGTTTCATATTTTATGAGCTACGATGCCTACGATTCAAAGTCGTCCTTACTATTGTAGCATTGAAAAATGAGATATCGTTCAGGTAATACATTCAGTGCATAATGTATTCGGCGACGATGTTTAATTAGATGTTTAACTCTGACAAGGGGCGCCGGAAAACGTTACTGTGATCCATCATTATTCGTATAAACGAGTAACTTTTTCACGTCGGGACCAAGATCCGTGGTTCGTAATTTTAAAACTTCGTTATTTCGTAATATCGCGTACTGTTACATACACTTAGATACCCTTTTGGTCGGGACCGAAGATTTTGCTTCGTAAAATCAAAATTTCGTAATTTCGAAGTTCGTATTTTCGAGTTTCTACTGTACCACCATAATTTGGTGACACTAAGAGAATGTACAAAAATTTTAATAAATTTAAGTATTTTATTATTTGCTATCTATCAATAAAAAATAATGTATCCATTTTTGTATTCTAGAAGAGGATATGTCATCTCTGTCCATTAATTGAGAGATTTAAATTTTATTTACTTCATGCACCATCCACAATTACATTACAATTACAATAATACACCTCCCACAAAATTAAATCTCATAAATGCATCCCCACAATTTTTCCCTCTTAACCCTTTTATCATATTGGTGACCTTACACCAACCCTTGTGGGGGTATATGGAGCAATATATAATCACAAACATACTACTTTTCAGAAAAAAATGAACTAATTTACCCCAGCATAGCGATGAGGTTTCCGAAGGACCACTTCTGTTTCTTCAGGAGCAGGGAGTGCATCTCCACTTCCTTCACTTCCATGGCCAGCAGGTACACCAACTGATATAGACTCCACATCAGCATCAGATCTGGAAATGAAATGCCATTCAATTATTCTATCCTTAAGTGCACAGAATTTAATTTACATAAAAAATAAAATCTTAAAGATAATCTCCTTCTCTGAGGCATACACATAACTGTTTTGGCCTCAGAGTTTGCCAAAAAAGAATCACCACTATCTTTTTAGAATATTACACATACTTCCATTTACATGATCTTATGTGATTCATACTATTACGGGCATAAAAAATTTGAATACTTTTCAAGTACAAAATTTTCACTTGAACAGGTGCAATATCTACGAAATCTCTTAAAAGAAACGAAAAATCTTAAAAGAAGTTAAACCTGAATACATTTTAAATAAAATATTAGTGACTAAAAACCACACACCAGTGACTAAATTTGCCCTACACACTAGGAGAAAGTTTTTACTATGAACAGGTTATTCCTGCCTCTCCAAACATTTTGTCACCTAAGCAGTGTGTAGGCTGTTTCTGAGAATGTAGGCGGAGCAAGATAAAGGTTGGAAATGGGACACCTTTTGGTCAAAACTAAGCTTAAAATGACATTATTTGAAAAGTTTTCTTTACCATGAACCTACTGCAAGTAGGTGTGTCTACCTTATGTGTAACACTTGTGTAAGTCTACCTGATTAATATGGTCACTCAAATTGAAACACTGATCCCCTCATTCTTTATTTACTGTCTTATCAAGTTTGAAATTTCATTTTTTTTCTAATTATTCTTTATTTTGTTTAATTTCCATTATTACCCAGAGCCATATTTTGTACACATTTGATGATCTTATTTACATAATGTAAATTTCGTTATTATGTTGTAGGTATTCTTGATATTACATTTTATGCAATATGTTTCAGCTGTATAATATTCCATTTTTTCAAGTGGAGAAATAGCCACAGGCATGACTACATAATTCTCCCAATTCAGTTATTTGTAGTAGTTCATTCATACGCTTATTTTTAGTTCATTTTTCAGTTGTGTTGTCAACATCTTGTGTTCCAAAACAGAAAGTTTCCACCTTTAATTATAATTAATTTATCATAGAAACATTAATCTCACAAGGGGAGTGTCCGAGTTCCGGGTCAGGGATTTTGACGAAATTTGCTAGGTAGGTAGCCCTTGATTAGTTATTTACGAATCACCCCCCATATAGGGTTATATATCCAGTAACTTCGTCAAAAAACGAGTTTGAAATATTTTATTGCCAATATAAAGCCAATAATTAGCCATGTTTCATCAGCGCAGTTTGGGTTAGGGGTAAAGTACTCGCTTCACAATGTAGAAGTCCCAAGTTCGAGACTCTTCGTGTCCAATTTTTTTTTCATCGCAATTCCGTCGTACGACTTTCCCTGGTTTTACATATTTTTAATCTGTTTACCCGGGATGCATTTTAACTATTTTACGTAATAATTACGTAATTTGCTAAAATTACGTAATTAGTACGTGGCGGAATTACTTCCGCACGCCCTGTCGTTTTTTGTGTATGAAATTAACGGAAGAGCATAAAGTGTGATCGTGATTTTGAATTTCCGTATCTTTGGCCACGCAGTCCCGACGCACGTACAACACTTGTTCTATTTCGCCTGGTGCCGTAATTTTCCAGCGCTGTGCTTTTTTGGAAAAACTAATCGCAAGAGAAAAAAAGAACTTAAGCTCTGTAATCATATAATTGTAAGTATCTACCAAAATGTTCGGGTGATCGGGCGAAATATTCGTGTGGGAGAGAGTTTCGAATCAAGGACGTCGCTTGGAAATTGATAAAAAAACCAGCAGTAACAATTAATTTTGAAGAATTAATGTATTGCACCTTTTCAGGAGCATGTTAGAATCACCCGAACATTTCGGTAGATACTTACAATTATATGATTGCAAAACCTAAATTCTTTTTTTCTCTTGCGATTAGTTTTTCCAAAAAAGCACAGCGCTGGACAATAACGGAACCAGGCAAATTAGAACAAATGTTGTACGTGCGTCGGGACTGCGTGGCCAAAGATACGGAAATTCAAAATCACGATCACACTTTATGCTCTTCCGTTAATTTCATACACAAAAAACGACAGGGCGTGAGGAAGTAATTCCGCCACGTACTAATTACGTGATTTAGGTAAATAACGTAATTAGCTATTTTACGTACTAATTACGTAATTTTAGCAAATTACGTAATTATTACGTAAAATAGTTAAAATGCATCCCGGGTAAACAGATTAAAAATATGTAAAACCAGGGAGAGTCGTACGACGGAATTGCAATGAAAAAAAAATTGGACACGAAGAGTCTCTAACTTGGGACGTCTACATTGTGAAGCGAGTACTTTAGCCCTAACCCAAACTGCACTGATTAAAAATGGCTAATTATTGGCTTTATATTTGCAATCAAATATTTCAAACTCGTTTTTTGACGAAGTTTCTGGATATATAACCCTATATGGGGGGTGATTCGTAAATAACTCATCAAGGACTACCTGCCTGGCAAATTTCGTCAAAATCCCAGACCCGGAACTCGGACACTCCCCTTGTCAGATAAAATCTCCCTTTTAATTATTCATTTACCTGAATGATCTCCATGGTAACATTAAAGACAATTCTTAAATGAATTGTATTGTGATGAGTTTGGCCCTTTGGGCATTCCTTCCCCTCATCTGTGGCTAGAGTGAGAGGGCGGGTTGACTTGACAAGGTGGCTAAAAATGCATCATTTGGGTAAATTAATATGTAGTGAGAACAATTGTGTCTGGTGTGTAAGGCCCAGTTTAAAAGGGCAGCCTATGTGGGAACAGTCGCAGTGAGTGTTGTCATGTTCTCCCCCCCCCCCCCCTCGTCATTCCTTCTCCCACATGACCTAGCTCCAGCCAGGGTATTCAAGCATGCATGCAGGCGGGAATGATTGAAGATGACAGAGATTGAAGGGGACTTTGGCAGATGAAAATGATGGGTGGAGTTCAGCACCTAAGAGTTCAAACGGTGGCCTTGAAGGAGGATAAGGTCCAGCACAGTGGATGCAGAGGGCACATTTGGTTGGGACAGAGGATCAGGCAGAGACATACAGGTGAACTGCTGGACTGCGGAATTGCCATTCTTGGAGGATAAGCTCCCAAATTACTACTGAGTTGGGAGTCACTCCACCTTGCATCTTGGTGTTTGCCCACTTCACCTGTCCATAGAAGGCTGCTGCAACTTGCCATTCCAGCCTATTTACATGCCGCAGTCTTGCCGTAACATCAGTCTTGTAAGAAATATTGCCAGCATGACCTCACGCTGCCCCCCGCCCCCCTCCACATTTCGTCCGATTCCCCAATTGTTCCAATAACGCAGTTCATTCAGTTTTAATATCTCCTGTGAATTCCCCCCTCCCAACTGTAATTGTGAAGCCTGTTCACACTATGCAAGGATCAGACACATATGATTGGATAAGGAAATTCCCAATAGGAATATTATCTCTCGTATAAATGTTCATTTGCTGATTGCTCCCAGACTAAGATCGGTCCATTTTGTTACGCCAAAGAAAGACGAGGAGTCAATGTATTTTGTTTCATTTTCATTTCTATTTTGCCTTGTGTTTTACACTCACTTGTCTCATTAATCATTCATGCTCATCAGGGTTAAATGCATAGTGTTCTTGCATCATCTTGTATCACCTGTGGAATTACCACATCCTACATCAGGGTATTGTAATTTATGTGATTTTGTTGTATGTAAGCTTGCCACCAACTGAATGTGGAAATATATCATTTGTCAAACCTATGTGGGAGTCAATCGATTTCCTTATGCCAAGGTAAAAGGAGAGACCTGAATTGTGTACTTCCTCACTTACTTTGCATGGCCTCGAGCTTGCCCGACCCCACCCATCTAATTTAGACCTCACGTTCAGATTGAGTGTTTGAATCACATCCTTAACCCCACATTACATTTCTTTGTTGTTTTGTTCTTTATCTCATTGATCCAAATTTCAGATGATACAACCCTGTGACTCTCACCGTGGGAAAGAGGGGCAGGGGGTTAATATATAGATCACACTGACCTTCAGGGCGAGTTGTGGGGACTGTTACAATATGTACTATTTTATGACACCACTTTCAAATTAAATCACAGTTAGTAAACAATGAATGCAACCATTAATTTATCACTTTTGTCACGTCTCACCATAAATTAAGAATATTATTATAATGCTTTTATTCAATATTACAACTGTCACACAGTTGAACGTGAAGACATATATCGCCCTTTGACAGATGTTAAAAATACATCAAATGGTAGAACATCTTATCGCATGGGGCTGGATCTCAAAAGACATTGTGTAGTCATCATGATAAGGTACTGCACAGTAACATTAAAAACATAGAACCAAGGGAGATGAATTATGATGCAGTGAAAGAAAAAAGCTCAATTTAATTAAGAACCTACCTTTTATAGCAGTCCTTTCCCAGAATGAAGATTTTTTTCTTCCTGCCCTGATCAAAAAACTTATAATACTTTTCCAGTGACACTTCAGGATCTAGTAACCTTTGCAATTTAAATGACTATACTATTAAAAATATTTCAGATAAAAATAACAATAACACAAGAGAAAAAAAATACATTGATATTTAAAGTTCCTCCATGTTAACCCATTGGCTTAAAGAGAACCCACTGGCTAGCAGAACTTGGCATTCCGTTAAAGAACCGGCGAATCGCTGGGTCCCTCAATTTATTACATTCCTTTTATCATTAAAAAAATCCATAATAAGGGCTGTAAAATATTTTCAATCAATTGAAAATAAATACAAAATATGATTTCAATAAAAAATAGTGAAATAATTGGCAAAAAAGGAGTAAAATATATTAAGCCAAATGGTTAATTGCCACCACTAGTGGGCCAGGACAAAAAAACCCTTGAACCTTGAATCCAAGTACTTCAACTCGTATGTTCAACATGTGAGGCTTTGCATTTTTTCATGGCAGTTTATCACACATTGACTTTTCTCTGCATTTTCTAGTTCATGAGCTCCAATTAAAGATTTATCCTGAACTGGAGGGGAAGTATAAGTGAGTGAAGAATTTTGCACAGTATGAATAAACGTACCTCTCAGTAGAAGTTGGCGTGGATTGTCTCTCCACATTCTGCAAATCCTCTAGAGAGCATGGCCTACGGATAGGGTCACCTTCATGTTGTAATCCCAAAGAATCAACCACAACCTGCAGATAAATAATTTTGAGGATTAAGAAAAATCACAAACTTCTGAAAAAATGCATATCTTTAAAAAGTTTACTTTAGATTAACTTATTAAAAACTTTAGATTACCACATGGTCCCACTCAAGTTTCAGTCTAGTCACTAGTTTTGTAGGAGAGTTAAACTACTTTTATAACTTTTGCAAATTTTGAAATAGATAAAAATTGTTTTCTTGAAATAGTAAAAACATCTTTGGCTTTACGTTGCCAAAATTTCAATTTAATATGACGATAGCTGGCATAATAACAAACATATAATGTTGAGTCATCGAATGTTAAGTCCCAAAAACCCCTTTTTCCAAATAAAATTTAGTAAACATTATCTAAAGTGAAAGAATGTTTTATTTACATATTTTGATACAAGAAATTTTACTGCATTAAAATTAGTTTACTCTTTTGAAGACATAGCATCTCAAACTAAGGGTTCTCAACATATTTCCAAAACTGTTTCAATGAACAATATGCCACTGTAAGATTGCAGAGTGGTCATGAGCTCTTAGTAACCCTTTCATAATATTCATTAGCTGCTGGTAAAGTCTTCTCCAAAGGGTCAGGGATTCAGCAATAGGGGATGTTTCTACTCTGCCATCACCTTCAAGGCACTGAGTTTGTAATCAAAACCTCAGTACCCACTGAATCCCTGACCTGGAGGAAAACCTAAGAAGACTTCACCAGTATTATTTGCCAGGAAAACATGAGATCCTTCATCAAATTTATTTGCCATTTGTGAAAGTATAATTTGGAAGAAAAGTAACACTATGCCACCTCTTTTAAATTACTGATGAATATAAAACAGTTTGAAAGCTTTAATTCTTAAATCAGCTTATTTCAAGCAGCAATCATCGACTATGTTTACAAATGTTCTTCAATTTTGAATCATGCCATTCCATCCGTTGAAACTGTTGCCTTTCTACCATAATTATGCCACGAAACCCATCAATAGACTCGTCATATCTCATAAAAAAATTTTAAATATGCAAAATACAATTTTCATAATCTGTTTACACTTGAGATCATTCATAACATTGAAAGGCAACTCTTAAGTAAGCCAGTAGGTCTTGTACAAGAAAATTGAAAATAAAAGTCATGGACATAATTAATTAAACAGAGTTTCTAAAATCAATTGTTATTTTAAATTCAAGGATTAAAATGTAATTTAAAACTGTGCACTTTACTTTTTTCATTGAGTGTCAATCATTGCAAATCAATACAAAATTATCTAATTTGCACCAGAAAAAAAATCTCATCTCACTTAGTAGTATTATATCATGATTTAACCCTCTTAGAGCCACCGAATTTTGGTGGTACTAGCAAAAAGTGCCAGCATGAATTTGAGAGTTCTGTAACTCCTTGTGAAAAATACACACAATAGGGAGTTGCTTTTTAGATACGAATGTAATGTTGTTTTTTTATTTAACTAAAATGAATTAATTGTTGTTTATGCTATTCTGATACATTACATAAAGGATAAATGTAATTGTTACAACAAATATAGTTTAAACATTAATTTTCTCCTCAAGCCGATATATCAGTATATGGCACTTTTTGCCTGTGGAGCAAAAGCCAATAAATCGGCCCATGGCACTAAGAGGGTTAGTAATGATGAGAAGCACTGAACAGCAGAGATGTTCAGCAATTGTATGTTGCAGCAACAATAGATGTAGCAAAACGATCATTAAAATTTTCAATCACAGACCACTATCTTAATTATAACTTTCATGTGTATTTTTCAAGGTTTTATCCACAGATAGTAAATTGCTAGTAACACAAAAGGATTTAAAACAGACTTTGGTTAACAAAATTCAAGGAATTAACGTTCTGAGGTAAAAAAATAAAACTGCAGTTTTAAAAAAAGGAACAATACCTGTCCAGCCACAATTTTTCCTCTTTCTTTGGGAGGTGTTGCTTCTCTTTCAACTGTCACACTCTCAGGTTTCTGTGACTCTAAATGATCAACATCAGTTGCACCCTCTGTCGTGCCTTCCAAATGTATTGCACTATGTATAGACACCTCACCTATAGAGAAAAAGAATATTGTTGCTGAGGGAGAGGCTCCTTTCAAATTTATTTCAGCAAGAAAAAAATAATAATTAATGAAGAAACTATCTTTAGTAATCACAAGTCATTATCAAAAAGAGGACATATGAGAAATTACTTCCTGAAATTCAATCTCATTCCCCAAGTTTTTCAACTTCTCACCAGTGCTAAGTTAGCAATTCTTTAGATATTATCAGCGTGACTCAAGAAAAGAGCCTGAACACTAAAATAAGAGAAAAAATGCATAACAATCAAAATACATATGTCATCAATGAAAACATAAAAATGCTCCAGCCATCAATCTATCACTCTATAATAGGGTCATTTACCATATTTTTTTATTGCCGAATCTGATAGAGTTTGTAAAATAAAAAGACCCTAAAAAGGTTAACAAGACCCTAAAAACTGATGTTTTTAACCTTTTCAGAAAAGTGGGTGTGGTGCAACCTCTAACATATATCGACTTCGTCCAATCACAACTGAGCCTGTGAAGCGACTTTGCCTTATCGAAATGGGGAGACACAGCTGACTCTGCCAAGAGGAGCAGTTGCGACAGCATCTATGCGAGCAGACCTTCCGAGAACCCCCTTCCACTCCCTTCCCTTCCCCTAAAAGCAGTCAAGGATAGGTAGAAAATGAATTCAATGATATCAAAGCAGCTTTTTCAGTGGGCATCACCTTTTGCTTATTTTAATTTTTGATTTATGAGTGAATTGTTGTCGTTGGAATATTTATTTTTTCACTAAAATTCTTTTTTCATTTTCATCTAACGATTTCGTGTACAATATTGCGATTTTGATTCCGAGTAAACCCATTCTGGAATCATGGTTTTTCTACAAGTCACCCCACTTAGCACATTTTTTAGGCTTCTTTCAGGACATGATGTAAACTGCAACCACCTTACTTCCATTATTAGAAATCTAGGGATAAACTATGAAGACATTAAGAGGGGTGATATGATGGATATAAAGCAAAAGAAACTGGCCCACCTGCATCAACCCCTGGTGATGGTGGAACAGATGAATCACCTTCCCCGACCAGCACAACAGAGACATGGCCAGGATCACCAGCACCTCCGGGTGACCACGGTGGCTCCCCAATTGGTGGGCCAGGTGACACTACTAACACCTCACTTTCATCTAAGCGAACAGGGAAGTGATCCTCGTCAGTGGATGATTCTCCAACATGAGTTTTATTGGTTTCATTAGAAAGAATAAATACTTCACCCCCAGCAGGCAATGGGGATGGTGTGGATGGCAAGTGAGTTGAAATGACTGTTACTGGTGATTCTTCCGTATCCACAGCTTCACCCGTAATTCGAACTGTAGAAGTGCTCAGTCCTAATACTGGTCCTTCTACAATTTCTCCTGAAAAAGAAGCAAAAATATGCTCACTCTTAATGGACCTGGAGAGATTTCTAAAGTCATGTATGTACTAATATTTTTCACTTCACCTTGGATGTAACTAGTCAATTTGCATTCCCCAAACAATGCATTCTACTCAGTGATGTAACCTTTATATCTCGGAAAAACTGGTTTCAATTTCTGATGCCCATGAAACTTAAGTGATGTACAGTAAGAATGCAATTAAGAGAATAAATTCTGAGACTATGGGTGGAAATGATTTTCCAATGCCTTGGGTCAGAGTCCATGGGTTGTCTGTGTCATAGGGAATTTAAAAATTCTTGAAAGGGATTATCTAAAAAAACTAGTGTTATCACTCAGCTGATTTTCATTAAGCTCTTGCACAACTTACTGCACAAAAATGAGCCAGATCAGTGACATGAGCTTACAGACCCTTGTGAGTAGTTAAGGTGCATGAGATTTTGTACGATTCTTTAATCAATAATTATTTACATGCAGGGGGACATGGGATGGATGCCAAATCCCAAAGGTAATAAATAATTAATTTAGGATTGGAAGTACAGTAGAAGCCCATTATAGTGAGTACGGCATATAGCGAGAATCTAGCAATAAAGAATGATTGGCAATGTACCATCGAAAGGCCCATGAATAACATGTTAAAGAAAACAGATGTAGCGAGGCCAAAAAGCTCCTGCCACGGGATATGCTCGGTATTACAAGCGATATTTCTTGAGGGTGATGCACTGCCAAGTATGAATTAACGCATGGTATTTATCTTTAGTAGCATTATTTGTCAACTACAACTTAAAATATAATATGTTCCATCTCTACATTATTTAAAGTCCAATCAAGTCCACGCACTGATGATTTATGGCAGGCCCTGGCGGACCTTGTGCGTGCACTCACCCTTTTTAGTTGTTCTTTTGTTAATCAAGTTCAAATGGAGGTATAGGAGCGGAATGGGTGAAAATTAGACAAGCGGAAAAGCATCTAGCCAGTCACACGACATCGAAGAGTGGTGATGTGTGTAAGGGGCGGGAGTTCAACCCGCCTGTCTTTGTCTGCCAGTGCGAGAGTAGTTGGCGGACGAGGAGTTGATTACCTTGGTGAGAAACGACAAAATTAGTTCTCTTTCAGAAGAAGAAACAGTGTCTATGCCGACAAGAGATAAAGAACAGCAGACTCTTAGAAAAATCAGTGCCGTTTATCGGGCCAGTGATGCTTTAGCAAATTTAGTGAAGTGGAAGGGTCTGCACTTTCAACAATTGCCAGTAGACTGAAGCAGACAATGCTTGAATGATTTTTCAGCCAGGAATAGAAATTGTAAGTACTGTGCTGTTAATGTGAAGCATGCGTATGTGTGATACTAAAGGTCCAACGCTTGTTTCGTTATGATTTTTATCATCATGACAAAGTCGCCGAAGTTTTCCATTGCCAAAGAATTATTTATATCCTTGAAATTTTGCAAGTCATCCTGGTTTCCATTATTTTTCCTGTTAGCAGAAGTAATGGGAATACCTACTTATGTTTCCTGGTACATTTGCTCATTTGTGCATATTTTTCAATGCTTTTGTAAATATTGCCGGGGCCGATGTTATGCAAATAATTAAAATTTATCCGGTTCAAAAATTTTGTATTTTATGATTCCTGACCTCACAGATACATACAATTTTGAGTGACTGCATCGATAATTCTCGGCAACAGTATTTAACTGTAGTTACCTCCGTTTACTCTAGATCCTCCAGATGGCAGCACTAGTATGACACGATGTGCATCGCAACCGATGGAGGCATTTGCTTGCGTAAATAAATACTCGCTGCAACTAATTTTTGAGAGATAACCGAATGTGAATTTTAGGAACAGCTTGGAAGAGGTAATTATGCAAGAAATATTTTTGACCGCCGAAAAATGCTGTATTTCTGCAAATCATACGGCAACTTTCCTAACCAATGGACGTACTGGGTAATACTCGAATACTTCAGCCCAGTGTAAATTATTGATTAGGAAGATTTAATTCACAAAATAAACGATAAAATGCAATTGTGCACAAAAACGGCCCATGTACCTGTTTCTAATAGCATGATAACGAAAGACAAATGGAAAGTAAGAACAACTGTGGGAATTGAGAGGCTTAATCCATCACTTTCAGATATAACGAGAGCTCGCTGTAGCAAGTGATTTCTCAGCCAATGAGAGCACTCGTTATACCGAGCTTCACTGGGTAGAATTAGGTTTTAAGGTGCTTCAACTGCTGAGGTTATATCCCACTATCTAACCGAACTTAATTCAAGTCAAATCTTAAGACTAGCAGAACACAAATGCCTGAGACAGAATTAGAACATGCAATCTTTGGGCTGCCAGGCCATTATCGACCTCATACCACAGACTTGGTAGGAAGACTCTTAAGGCACTTAAAGAAGGCACTTAAGATTGGTATCCAAGGTGTTATGGTGAATGTGCACAATGAGGTACTGAAGTTTCAGTTGATGATAAGCTTACCCTCCATACCCAAATCTTCATTATTTGTAGCAAATTAGAATAGACTGGCATAGGGGAATAATGCTAACAAAAAACTTGAGAGGCAGTTTCAAATGAAATACTGAACATGATTGCTTTACAAGTGTTTCTCCTCTGTTTTTCCCCAATACTAACAGCCAAGAAAGAGGACAAATTACATGAATGAAAATTTTCAAATGTTGACTTGATATAGCGTAAAACACCAGAAATCAAATACATACCAAAATTTCCACCTTTAGGGAAATTGCTGCATAAAGGAAGAAAATAGATTAAGCCTTATCTTAATTCACTCCGTGACTGACCAATACTAGACAGATAAAACATACCTCCGAGAACAAACACATCTGCAGAGAGGTTTCCATCCTCAACCTTTGAATCGTCCAAGACTGGAGGAATGGGTGAAGGAACTGTTGGACTGTAAATTCTGCCATGAATGTCATCAGGATAATCAAAGTCTTTTGTGTCTCCCTCCTCATGTGCTTCCACTTCCTCCCTCCTGCCCTCTGTTGTGCCTTCCTCCTTCCTGTCCCCTCCAACTCTCCTCGCTGCCTCCTCAGCTCTCCTTTCCTCCTCCTCTACCCTCCTCCGTTCCTCCTCCTCTTCAAACCTTCTCCTCCTCAGCTCCCTCTCCTCCTCCACCCTTCTCCTCCTCTCCTCTTCCTCCTCCTGTAGTCTCTTCTCCTCCTTCACCTTCCTCTCCTCCTCCGCCAACCTCTTCGCTTCCTCCTCAGCCAACCGCCTCTTATTCTCCTCCTCCTCTGCCAACTTCCTCGCTTCTTCCTCCGCCTTCCTCAACAATTCTTCATCGGGACTAGGCTTGGTGTCTGCAAGCTCTACAGATTCTGGCCTCCTCCAAGGCTTGCCCGGGGGTGGTGGAGCAGGTCCCTTTTCCCTTTTCGTTTTCATTACCTCCGGAGTAGGCTTCTCCTCCTATAACATTAAATAATGTTTTAACTAAACAATTTCATGATACACTAAAAGTATTCTCTATATGTGACAATTGGTGGAGGGTTGGAATGGTTCTTTGGTGATAGGTTGAATGATGACATTAAAATTTGCCAACCCCTAAGATTATGCAGCATGATGCTGCATCTTATAGTTTCGTATAATTATTTTGAATGCAGCTCTAAAACCCATCAATTTCCATTTCCAAACTGTTTTCACCATACAGCATTGCAGGAGTAAAAACATGTGTAGTGGATTCTGCTGCAGTGAATAAAAATCAGACATTGAGCAAGATATTACATATGCTCACCACAGCTTGCACAGATTCAGAACATTGCAAAATAATTGTTGACATGGTATATGAAACCATTTTTAATCAAGGATGGCACATGAATCCTTAGAATAGACTTGGTAAAGCACATAAGAGTCCCAAGTTCAAATCTAATTTATGCCTACGCACTAGAGATCCAGTAACAACGACATTTTAAATTGGGGATAAAATATTGATTTATAGAAGTCTTGATTTTACATAACACCTTGGGACCCAAAAATGGGGTGTTATGTAAAATAAAATTATGTAAAATCAAGATATTAGCAGATTTTGAAAAATATGCTAAGATTTCACAATGTATGAGAACACAATAACGTTGAAACTATTTTCACTACAAAGAGATAATTATATTTAAAATCAAATGTACAGTAGAATTTCAGAACATAATCATAGCTTTTTGGCTGCTCAAGTAGAAGTACAGATTTAGCAGTTAAACATGTGGCAATCAAGTGTGTAAAGTAGAACCTCTTTTTTACAAACCTCTAATTTATGAAATGACACCAATTTACGAACCATTCTGCCGGTCGCGATCTTTGTATACAGGAAAACCATGTAAAATGACCTCTATTTTACGAAACCTCCATTTTACTGATTTATGAAGTGAGAGGCCAGTCCCTAGGAGTGATTGACCCCTGTTTTATGAAGTTTTTGAAATGATTTTGTAGCACTGAACTCAGTACAATGGAACAACGATCGCTGTATACCACGACAGGAGCAGCTGAAGCCAGATAGGTCATGTTGAGAGGGTCCTCGGTCCAAGTATTTCATATGGGAAAATGAAGAAAAATCGAATGTGAGCATAGTGCTTTTTGAAGTGCTTAAACTGTAGCAAAAAATCCCAGAGACTAATCATCCAAATCGCAATTCAATCCTAATTATATGATCCAAGGAAAAAATGTTCAAAGATGCATGGCACGACGCCTACTTCTCGAAAACAATGCCCCAGTTCATTAAATAATCGGATTAGTGCTTGGTAATTTCTATTCCTTTTCTAACATTTTGTGAATTGCGAATACCTAACTCGTCGTCACAAAGGGTCCATATTTTCTCTGGAATTATTTAAAATTAGCTTTAAGGTAGCCGCCGCAACCCCAATTCAGAACTTTGTTCAGCCTTTCACTTGAAAATAGCATTCCCATAGGAAGTTCTTTGCTGCAGCTGTCGTGGAGCTTAGTTTCATTAAATAATACTAGTTTCACAATAATAAATTACTTGTATTCAAATCTTGATGCAATTTGATTAATTAATATTTCATTAGAAGTGTTTTACGTCATTAGGTAAGAATTTGCGATCGCGACTTTGAGATCGCGGTCACTTTCTATAGCCGCGAGTAAATAGTTCTCGTAAATCACCGCTACATGTCAGCACTTTAGAACGGATCTTAAAAAAGAGGGAATTTCAAATTAACTGAGTGAATTTCTAAGATTGACTTTCATCAGATGCGAAATATTATTAAATGTATTTCAAACGATACGCTTTCTTCAAAAAAGGCATTTTCTGGTCTTTTCACTGAAATATACTAGGTCAGTTGGAACTTTGTTTTGAAATTTCCTAGTTAAAATGCATCCCTGGCTTTCCATGTTAAAATGGCTTCTTTAAACACAAATCGACTAGCACTAAATATACCCCTTTCGTTAATTAATGCATAACTGCATATGCTTAAAATACTCTTCGGGATGAGTTAATTCTCTTATGAGTTATTCCCCTTATTTTGGGATCTACCAACTGAACAGCTACAAGAACTTAATTCAGTTGCAGCAGCCAAGTTCATACCATTATAAATTTGTAGAAAAAAATTCATGTTTTTTTTAATTCATGGCTGTTTCATTCTCTTTTACTAAAGTGAGTCTCCTAGCCTTAAGAATAACGCCTATGCTATACAGCAAATCAATACAATTGAGGTGTAATCTTTAAATCCTTTCAATTTGATGTAGAATCACTGCACACAGAGAATTTCATGTAATATCTGTTGTTTTTTCCCAGAATGAGCAGATGACTATTATTTGTTATAGTAATTAGTTTGATTTCAACCATAGCATAACTATTTGACAAGTTAAGTACAGCATAGTCTTTAATTGCATTGAAAGTATACTCGCATTCTTGTCAGCAGAGTTTTAGTAGACGTACATTTGTCGCAGATCAAGCCTCTTATGTGCATGATGTGCCTCCATGGACATTGCTCCATGCTGTGCAAGGTGTTGCCAGAGCATGGGAGTGTCACCACAAAAACTATTTCCTACTGTTGGAGATCCGCTGGTTTTGGTGACACATCAGTTCCGGAGACAGAGTAGTGGAAGATAACCTCCAATTTACAAACCCTCTAATTTACAAAGCTCAAATTTTTGGGTCTCTTCAACTTCATAAAATAGAGGTTCTACTGTATATACCATTAAAATGCAATATGTGTTGATTCATTACAGTTAATTTTCACAGTAGTACATCATTAAATTGAAGATTTCCTTTAAAGATGGGCAAGAATCTGCCGGATTTTGTTTAAGTTTCTTTAAGTTCTGTTGTTTCATTTAGTAAAATTGAATTGGTATCACCACTGGGGACCAAAATAGCCTTACGTAAAATCGTTACATCTAGTTTACGTGAAATCAAATAATGCTTCCATAAGAATACTACAGGAGTCAGCCGGAACCGCTCATTCACTTAAGTAAAATAGGGTTTTGTAAAATCGAGATTCTACTTTATAAGGAGGAATTTTCTAGAACAAAATTATACCAATTTTTTGGCAACAAGTTCCGAGCATGATAGAAGCCACTTGTACCCCTGGTTACAAAATTCTTAGTTACGGCTCTTAGAAATTTTGAAAAATCAAGAGAGCTTCATGTAGAACAAAAAATGGTAGGAAAGAATATTTCACCATGAACAAGGATCCCAATACTTCCAAAGGGTGGAAGTTGTGACCCTACCCTACTGCAATCTAGCTTTGTCTCAAAGTCCTGTTACACCACCTGCACACTGAGAGAGAACCACTCACCACAGCAATCTCCTCCCTGGATCCAGCTTCTGCAGCCTTGCCTTGTGATTCGTCAACTTCAGTTCCATCTCCTCCCCTAAACCTCTTCCTCTCAGACACTCCTCCCTCCCTGGGACCCTCCTTGTCCGCCTCTCTTTTCTTCGCTCCTTCCTCACTCTCAACCTCTTCTTCGGACTGCTCCCCAGGGACCGGCCCAACCTCTGGTGCTGGACAAGAGATAAAGGATGCATTATCAATTTCACACATTCATTTTTAAACACACCAACTATGTTCAAAGTCATTCATTGTTGATCTCTATTTTATTTGTGACATGTAGTAGGAGTTCAGTATAATATACATGCTGAAGAACAAGAAGTTCAGTACAAAAGATGTATTTCTCTTATAAATTACATTGGACATTAAATAATAAAAAAAAGTCTTATATTTCACATCAAGTGGCCTTCAGACCAACATCAACAGGAAAATGGAAATGGGAAAACTGCAATCTACACTCATACAAGGATATTTTCCCAGTTTCAAAATGTTCTCATACATCATTCTAGCCATGTACACTTTTCTCTATCACATAGTTTTCCAAGGTCAACAAGGACATTATCACAGTGATAAATGGATACATGTCAAAAAACCCCAATTCGAAACTATTAAGTGAGGCGAACAAAAAGGGACCATAAAAAACTAAGATTAAATTAGGGAATGTTTGAATAATCAAGAGCACTATCACAATAATGTCAGCCAAAGACTTTTAGCCCATTGGGTTCTAGATCTGGCAAATTGCCGGTTCTGTTATAAACATATTTATTATTGTTACTTAGAGTGGCAAACAGATTCCTGATTGAGACTTAGACAGGTCAGTCTGAAAATATTGAGATAAGGACAAATTACAATATGTTAGAATATAAAGTCTGATGATAAAAAATGGAAGTAATCCAAAAATTTAGAAACAAGAAGAATTTTACAGTTACTGCCTTATATGAGGTGTAATCAACTGTTCTGAGAAAACTGGGATGCAAACTAAGTGAAGTAGAATAAGTATTCAATGCTTTAGATACATATATTTTGAATCCAGTGTGTGATGAAACTAACAGAATCTATTTGATAGATCTTCAACTCACTCCAATGCTTTGACAAAGGAATGGTTCAAAACTAGTCCTAATGAAATGCAATCAGATTTTCAAGGTGTGTTTTGTAGGTGTAAGTAAAAAAATAAAAATATACTGGATCTACAACCAGTTACAAAAACACCGTTTTTCTCTGGAAAAATGATGCCACTTAGCTGATAGCACACTCCTTCATAACTTTCACCCATTGGTGGGAATGAAATAATAGAAAAGAACAACTAACAGAGAGGAATTTCTCCTGTGGTTGATTGATGCAAAAACAAATATTTGTCATTGAATTATGACCCACACAAAATCTTGTAGTCAATGAGAGTAGCTTCTGGCTGACTATAACTTTATTTGGGTTAAAAATGTCTCAGGATTTCTCCCAGGTCGGGTTCTTCATTTTCTCCTCAGATGAGAGAGTCACTTGTTGAACATCAGAGAAAATGAAGGCCCTGACCCAATGGAAATCACGAGAAATTACTACCCAGAATTTTTGCCAGGAAAGCATAGTCTTATATGAATTTATGGGAGGAAAATGCATAAAATATCAATAAATCAGACTAAAAGACTTATGGAATAAATGCTAAATTTTTAATACGAAAAAGAAGTTTTAAACACTTACTTTTTACATCAATATCACTCTTAAGGGAAGTGGAGTCATCTTCTCCAGGTTCCAGGTAGTGGGGCAGGTGGGACATGCGGGGGTCCTAAAAGATGAGAAATGAGAATTAAAGCAACAGGCATGAAAGGTACAAGAGAGGTTACTACAAGCAGAATTTACTCACTTATATTCTTAAATAGAAGAAAGAACACAACTGAAGGGACCAGACAGAAATTGTAGGTGAAACCAAAATGAACTGATAAATCAAAATCAAACCTATTTCTTAAAATAATAATAAAAAAACCTCTGGTGCCAAAATATCAGTTCAATATATAACTGAATTTTCTTTGAATATTGTTTCGTAAAAAAATAAACACTATGCCGACTCATGGAAAATATTTAAATTAAGCTATAATATGTGCTAAAAACTCCTGGGTCAAATGTTTGGCTCGCAATTTTTTTAAATTTGGAGTTAATATTTTCAACATTTAGCCAATTTCTTTAGAAGAAATCCTAGGCTGAGCAGAAGAGTGAAATATGGCCTAGGGAATTTATAAGCTTCAATTATCTTGAGCTATCCACGTGAAGATGCCAAGAGTAAGCATAAGCAAAAGCTGCCAGTATTTGCATTGGTACTACAAAGGCTAGTTGTCTAACCCAGTTAAATTTATATAACTGTGAACAGACACTGAAGCCTTATCATAAGGGGCAGAGGAGGCTCATCTCAAAACAAAAATACTTAATCCAGCTGCATAATTAGTTATTAAAATGTGAGGAGAGTATGGAAAAGAATATAAGGTAATTAAAAAAATAAAAGCAAGGAAGATGGTTTATATACAGATTTTTTTTACATTACCAAGCTTTTTTTTACATTAATAGCCGAAAATTAATGGATGAAAAGGATAAATATGGCTTTGAATAAAACAAAAAAGTGAGATTATACTGGATGGAAGACTAAAAATTATCATGGAATAGTCAAGGAAAAAAAACAAATTATGAGGATTCAAGGGCAAGAACAATAATAGGAAATACAGATAACAGGTCTTAGAGGAAAGGATAGCAATGCATGAATAATACAGAAAAAATAAGTGTTTGACAACAGGGCATTGTAGAGGATGACAATGAATCTAGAGCCATTTTTCTACTGTGCATACCATGAACGGATGGAGCAAGAAGGGTGTGCAAGTATGAAATTTAGGAACAAATATTTAACTGCATATCTTGACATCTCTAAATACCTATAAACCAACCTTTCAAAACTTAAAATTCAACAATGGTCAAGCACTGCTAATCTGGAAATTCTGAGGTCATAATTTGAGAAAGCCTGTAGACAGTGTTATGAAGAAGAAATTTGACTTCTTAACTGGAATGTAACACTGTGTAAAAGAAACTTATCACAATTTTAACCCAAGGGCTGAGAACTGTGTTGTTAAACACAGTTAATGTGAAAACACACATTAACCATGTTTATTTAGATTATGATATAGCCAGATTAAAGATATTTGACTGAACACTAGAATAAAATTTAGGTTTAGTGACTATTGAACTACAGGAATGTGAGAGGTGTTCCTTAATATACAGGCTATCTTTATCATGAGAAAGGCAATGATATAAATAAGATACAAAACTATGGGCATGCACTACTTCAAAAATGACACAAAATGATAATCATGAGGTCTTCAGGCCAAAAAAATACCTCTGTAAAAATAAAATTGAACAGAGGGTTCAATCAGGACACAAAAAATCCAATACTTAGGGATACTGGCACATTGAAGCTGGAGCTAAACCTGAATATTGTAGGCATGTTATATGATAGAGGTTAGTAGTGGTTTACTATTCATACAATGTATCACTACAAAATTTAAAACTATCTAATCTGAAACAACGGTACAAGGCAAGGAAAAAAGTATATGCAACAAATTATTATACATTAGATTCTGCCTGCAAACATTTTTTGGCATTATGTAAAAAAAATGCACCCATATCTGTGACAAATCATAAGCATTACTTCTCTTCATGTTCTCTTTACATTATTATTTAATTTGGTTACATAAATTATTTACTATCACTGATGTAATCCAAAAATTCAAACTCACATCAATTCATTAGTTCATTACATATGTGCATGAATGATGCATACTATTTGTATGAAAACAGAGTTTCAGAAACAGAACTTAAAATTAAGAATGGGTTGATGATTGAAGACTAATTTTGTTCATTTTATATTTAATCTCACACTCGGTCACGAAAAGGCATTAGAATTCAAAAAAATACCTTAAATAAATTTTAATGCAGATTTTTCTATAAAAAAATTCCCCAGTTCAAATTGATAAGGAATAAAGATAAGATCAGGATGCTGAAGATTGATAGGAATCATGTCATGTGTACCATCAAGATCTGCCAGCCACACACCTTAGAGGTAGCTCGCAGGATGTACGGATGTAGATGAAAATAGTACTGCTATAAAAATATCCTTAAGTCAATTTGATCATTTACATATCTTCAGTCCTACAAACCAGCAACAGTGGGCAGACATACTTTCCCATACCGTTTGGAAAAACAGAATTATAATCACACAACTCCATATCCAAGTTTTAGTTCCCTTCTGCACAAATTTAGTGATTTCTCTACTGAAGTAAGACTGAAATATTACCTTTTTATGCATCACTGCACATTACTAAGAAAATGCATCAAAAAACAAATGATCACCCAAAAAATACACTTGTAGCAATGGTCTATAGAAAATCTGTAACTTCCAGTTTTTTCCAGGCCTGGGATTCTGATTTGATTTTCAGAAAGGATTTGAATTAACACAATCAATCCTAATGCATTGTAATTGAAATGCAAACTTATAAGGCATCAAAATGAGATGTTTACATTTTATGATTCCTTAATTATGATTAAAAATTAGATTAAAAAAATATCTTTCCTCCACCTCAACCATTACATTAGAAATAGAATTATTATTTCTGAGACTTCAAAAAGGAGAAAATGATGCTCCATAACTTCTCTAAACACTTGAGTTTGCTCCAACAACATTCACGCCAAAGAGACAAATGTACCTACAACCCAGTTTAACCATGAACACATATTCCCCTAAGCCAGATCACCCTGTTTAGCCCGAACTGAGCATTATGCAGAGGACAACCTTACCATTAACTGTTATTTCCATATGGCAATGTGCACACTTACTACACTACCTTGAGAAATCAACTGCTGAACCTGCATCAATTATCAATGGATCAAAGTCCCTTACTAACAACGAGATGACAATATTTGCATAAATAAATTATTTGGCAGTGACTACTGTGATACTGAAGGAGGTGTGAGCAAGAAATCAAACAAAATGATCGACATAAGTGTATGGTCATAATAACAGCATTTTACAAAATTTTTCCTCAGTAATAAGTCCTGCTGAAATGAGGGTGTATCTTATATGCCATAAAATAAGGTAATTTAGAAGGAATTTAGATTTGTAGAATACTTTTATGATTTATTAATGAACATAACACCAGCATTATGTCGTCTCATCACAGCAAACAATATTTCTTTACTTAATGGCAGTTGTGTTATATAAGCAAGTAATTTGTAAGACGAATGCAGATAACACTTGTCATATTCTGAACTACCACATTAAGTGAAGATAAAGAGAAAACGAAAATAAGGTATCCACTAAGTGATGATGGAACTACATTTTCTTCCAAAACAGTATCTATCCTCTTAAATTTAAGGATATTCCAACACAACTCAGTCCTATGATTTAATAACTGAGGCTAAACAGACTTGAGGTAAAAAGAAGACATTGTTAAACCTTAAAAACCTAGTTTCCTCAAAATTAGTAGTGAAATGCCCTAAAATGCATACTTTCCAATTAAAAAAACAACAGATTATTTAACCTAGTAATTGAGAGATTGATATCTCAAGATTGTCGAGAATATATAAGGCAAGAATGTTAGACTCTACGGTAAAATGCAATGACATTAGCATCATTCTTTAAGTTAATTAGTGTTATTTAAAATAACCTCAGCTAGGTGAATAAAGCTAAAAGTTTCTCTCAGCTATAATTCAAGTTGTACGTAATTATGAAACTTTTCCCAAAAATGAAATGATTACAGAAAAAAATTTGATACTACAAACAATGATTCTACAAAAGTTCATTATTACAAAGCTGAGGAGTCAGTCCTCACCAAAAGGCAATACTAAATATGAGGGAAAATGGTTCTAAATATGAATAAGTTATCATTTTTAAAAACAATGAATTCCATTAGTACGAAGCGATCCTTTTTAAAAGAATTTCAACTAACCATCCAGCTTTAGAAAAGATATACCTAACAGGTATGAACTGAACAGATGGGTGCAAACAAAGTTTGTTTCTTCCACACATCTCATTAGGCTAAAGAGAAGAGAAATCAAATTTATCCATTGCACAGATAATCCATGAATGTTTTTTTATTACAGAAATAGCTGGGTATTTCTCGTTTTTCTGCTGGGTGATTTCTCTTGATTGGCTCGTAATTTAGAATGAACATGGCATTTAAATTAATCTTTGGCAGTGCCCTCTCTCTGATTTACATCATCAATCCCATGTCTAGCACAAAATATTAGATATTTCATCTTTTACAATCAGACGGCTAAGAAAATGAGAACAAATTCATTGAAGTTTAAGGCTCCACGCCATCCTTCCAAAACATTCGCACATCATCTATACTATGCTTAAACCATGACAGAAGTAATAATACGTTAAGTATTTATATCATGATAAAGCCTTTGATCTACCCCATGTCTATGTACCTATTTTTAACAACTTATTAGGACAACAATTCACAAGTTCAAAAATTTTGGATCTGAGAACCAGGACACAACCATACCAAGTGAGAAATAATTAATAGAAATCATAACATTGAAATATACCCTCCATGATCCAGCCTGGAATAGCACATCTTTGCTCAATCTCCATACATGATAATCTTATTTTTATAGATGATAAGTTAAGGCATGATTGCCATACATGGGAAATAAAAGAAAATCACATTTGCTTGATAAATTCATGCCAACCATGGAAACCCTCAAACCACTGATATTCACAATTCTAAGCCCCTAATTACATACTACTGCATAGATAACAATCTACGTGTGTAATAATCTGGAAGTTGCATATTCTTACCTGAGAATGCTTGAATATTCAGCATGAACATTTGAATGAAAACATTCATTGAAAATGGCAAAAAAAAAAGTCTACAGATACGAGCAAGTAGTGGTGGCCACTTTGACAAAAGCAATATCATTAAAATGGACAAACAAAAGTAATTGTCCTTACCAAAATGTTTTTAATTTTTTCAGGTTGGTTGGTGAAATTCAACAGTGCAATTCCAAAACCTTTCTAGAATTAACCAAAAATTTCTAGACTCCACTGAATAAAGGTCACTGGTGTAACATTATGGGTTAATGCGATGCCAGAGAAATATGTTGTTAATTTATTCATTGAACTTATCACTGACGAATTTCAAAACAAATATGGTATTCCCCGAAAGAAAATAGCTGTCATCTCTTTTTCACTTATTGTAAAAGGGAAGAGGATTCTCCACATAGGCGAAGGAGGTTGTATCTCTCAAAGACATACAAGAAGTAAATTCTACATGAAGTTCACAATGAACTAATAAAGCATCCTAAAAATTAGCTCCTACAGTACACAGAAAAAAGAATTTTGTAACAGATATATGCAAATAGACCATTGATTTTCCAGCATTGACTCGCCAGGACCTCTTTTGATCTGGACAAAATTACAATTGGAACTTTGAAATTCTTGCTGCCACAAGATTTCATTCATTAGCAGCTGATAGTTGGCATCGAGTGTTCTAGCACTCATCTTTTTTGTTTTCTTAGCTAATTCTTCAATTTATTTGTTAATTCTGGTGATGATTGTAGAATATTTTTACATAAACTGCTAATTTTGCTTATTTTTGTATTAGCTTGCATCGTTTATACTTGTACTTCATTTAACTCTTTATTTTTAATATTTGGTTATCATGTGCTAACAAGAGGGGGACCATCACTAAGGTTCACAACTGTTCGGTTTTTAGCCAAAACGTTTAGTTTTCAAATCATTTGTTCTTGCTTAAAACAAAAGTTTTTGCATATATTTAATGTAATATAATTTGACCCTATTCTTACAGATAACCATAAGTTAAAGTGCATTATATTTGCAAACAATTAAATTAAAACTAAAAGATACAAGGGTGTTCCAAACCACATTATGCTTGAGTTATTAGATATGGAAATAACAAGAAGAAAGATCTGACATTGTCTACCTTAAACAAGTTGATGAATTCACTGACCCTTAAAAAGCAAACCAACCTGTGTGTCGATGACTAAATGAGTGATAGTGATCTAATCTGTTTTGTGTGAAGGATAGCACACAGTAGTAACAGCAAAAAGATTTAAAACTGTTCTGCTCTGTGAAACAAATCTATTATTTTAAAAGAATGAACAAGGCATTGTTCCATTCACTTTTGTAGAGCCCCGAATATGGGAACAACCTATAACCTTTGTCACAGGCAGTTTTGACCTCTTATTTGGATAATAAGAAAGCGAGGAATATTAAAATGTTTTCATTGCATTATGAAAGACTGCATCTGAAATGCCTACTTAGCTGTGTTGAAATAAACGAAAGCATTTTGTTGTCTCTACTGTATTGGAATAATAAAAACATTAGATTACAATGTATATAAAAACATCACAATGTTTTCATTCTATAACATAAGAAGGCATCTGCAATGCCCACTTCGGTGTGTTGAAATGGACAAGAAAATATTGATCCCTGTAAATCCTTGTACTGTAATGAAACAGTGAAGTGACAAAATAAGGCATCTGCAATGTCCACTTAGCTGAGTTGAAATCGATGAGAACCTTTTGATCCCTCTAAAATTTTGTACTATAACAAAACAGCAAAGTCAATAGAATCAAATTACACTGCAAGTGGGATAGATCGTTGCAACATTGATGTCTCGATGGCACAATGTAACATGACACAACTTGCTCTTTGGAATCCATGATGATGGCCAAGATATCGAATACATCTGGTTAATATCTCTGCTTTTAGATTCCACAGAGGAAAAATCTATGCTATGCTAAAGATTCAATGATTCAGGTTCTTCCCTTCAAAGGGTAGCAAGGACTATAGTGGTTTTCTACAGGGATTTGCACAAATCTGAACATTGAAGTGATCATAATATTGTTGTCATATAATTTTGTAATGATAACATATCTTTTGTAATGTAACTCATAAATTTGTCATTACCTTGTCAGAAATTTTTACTAGGTATAAATTTATTACTCCTCATACATATCATACATGAATTATACAGTTCCTTAGGGATTTCCAATGCTCTCTTAATATGGCACTTGTTAGAAATATATCTCTCATGCTAAATGAGGGTTACTTCTGCATTAAATTAATACTTTTTCTTTTAATGTAAAAATATATGCTGTAATGAGGTGAATTATAATTTACATTCAAAAGTTTGGTATTAACACCATAAAAGGGCAGCAACCCCAAAAATTACTGGTCCGAAAAAATTGATAATCAGGCATGAACATTTTGAACTATCATAATTGACAACATATAAGGCATTTTTATCAAAATTATGGCTCAACAAATTACCGCTGGGTCTTACATGCAAAAGATTTGGCCTTAATGATTAGGTTGAAAATGTCAGTTTTAATTGCTACAATAGGGTAGTTTCCTTCATCAAAGAAAACGGACTTCATTAATTGCGATTTGTGCCCTGCCATAAATGTATTTAATTTACGCAAAAAGTTTGTATTGAGAAATCCCAGTTTACTAGAGAATTAAATGTTAACTTTAAGGCCATTTGAAAAGGCTCTGAAATGGCGGGGTGCGCTGCCTTCATGCTGACGTAACAGGAAGGTAGTTTACGTTGCGAAGCATAGGAAAATTCGTCTCCTGAACTTACCGTTGTATTTCAGGGCCCCTCAGCTCTAGTGAATATTTATTAGTATTAACCTGTAAAAACTATCAATGTTGGAAACCAATTCTCAGTTAAACATGGTATTATTAGTCATTTTATAGGCTCAAGGACGTCCTGCTCGCTGTGTCTTCTGCTACGACGAAGCATGGCGTGAAGGTCGTGCGGCGATAGGCGAACTACATGATATGCTTGTGAAAGGAATACTGACTGATTTTAAATGAATCAACTGCATAAGTCATGTTAAATAAATAGATAAAAGTTAATTATAATTAATTAACGGAATAAATATGCCTCCAATACTTGTTCATAAGCTTTAACGGAGTGCGGCGTCTATTTGGAAGCGTCCGCAGCACCACCTGGTGGCAGGTAGAGGAAATAGTTTAACGTCACACGTAGGATTAACCGGCATGCAATAGTTTGCCGTCGCGTTTTCGCGCCATTGATTTTTTTCACTTTTTAATTAATGAGGAAAAATACTTAACGTCATTTAAAAATCGAACGGCTTAAAACACGTACTCCAGAGGTTATAAACTTTCGATCAAGACAATAAAAAAATAATAGGAAACTACCCTATTGCATCTTTACATTATGTTCAGCATTAGGGAGTATATAGTTTGACTTGCTTCTGTCATATCAAAGAACATTCAAGCCAGATGTTGAACCAAATTGATCAGCACAAGTGAATGGTCATACAAAACAGTGTTTGTTTAAAAACATTCCTCAGATATACATGTACCCAAATGAAATGAGGATATCCAACTCCCACTTCAACTAACTTTCACTAACTATGACTTGATCTCACCTCTGTCCAGAACCCACTACTCCCCTCCTCTTTTACCAATGAGTACATATTTGAGTGCTTGCCTAACATCTTGAAAAGGGCACTAGATATCAAAACCATGGTTTGTTTTCATAAAATGCTTAAAGTAAAACCACCATTTTTCATTCCAAAATGAATAAGAACTTTAACAAAGTGACACCTGAGACTTAATTCTATGACTATTTATAAAACACCTTACTCAGTGCTAATATTTAGCTTATGTTAGCAATCTGCCAATTTTTATAACAAAGATGTTATAGTTACCAATGGCAAATAAGGCTTGATAAAGAACATCAAGCACGCTAGTTGAGAATGTTACAAGATTGTAAACCTACAGTCGGTAATACCAAAGGGTTGGCATTACACCTCGCTAAACAATAGGTAGTACGTGTTAAACACCAGAGGGTTAGCATTACACCCAGCGATATAATAGGTAGCATGCCCGGCCGAAAGAATAGATGAGAATATGGGAGCAGAGCGTGGTTAGTTATGGGGATGACGAAAAACGACAGAGTAAGACTGAGAACGAGAGAGTGCGGATGTGCCCGGCAGATTGGGAATCAAAGGTGAAGGCAAGGAAAGGAGGTTGGCAGTATATGGTGGAAGGGTGTAGGCGTGGCAGTACAGGTGCAGACAAGGGAAACCAGGTACGTGAAGGTGCACTCCAGCACGGCTTCGTGAAGGAAGGTCCAGAGGCAAACCACAACATCCACGCCGATAACTGTTACCAGATCACGAAAAGTGCAAAAGGAACAGGGGCATTTTATATCAAATTTAAAGAACTTACGCACACTCTAGTCAAATTATCCAGGAATATTTCAATCTCTTAATATATATATTTTTTTACGCAAATGCTGTATATTGGGCCCAATCATTTCTTTTGAAAGAATTAAAATTATATCTGTGCATGAATAAGATGGAAATACAAGCTTGGAAGTAAGGAAGCAATTCATCAAAACGTATATCTAGAGCATGTTTCTTTATGGCAGTGAGGCACGGATGATGACAGCAGCGGAGAAGAAAAGGGTGGAAGCATTCGAAATATGGTGCTATCGAAGAATGATGAAGATAAAATGGATCGACCGAGTGACAAGTGAAGAAATCCTAAGAAGAGTGGGAGAAAAGAGAAGTCTGCTGAAAACTATAAAAAGAAGACAGGACTACTTAATCGGCCACATCTTAAGACACAATGGCCTGATGAAGACAATTGTAGAAGGAAAAGTGAACGGGAAGATTGGAAAAGGCAAGCCTTGTACGAGTTACATAGAACAAGTCGTAAAGGACGTGAAAGAGAGGAACTACGTTAATATGAAGAAGTTGGCCGATAGAAGAATCGAGTGGAGGGCTGCATCAAACCAATCCTAGGATTGTTGACCCTTGATGATGATGAATAAGATATGCAGTGTTTTTTTTTTATGAAATTGAAATGTCTTGCCCATGATTTATTTGTAAGTGCCATCCATAATTGAAAGATTGTGTGGAAGGTAATTATAACTAAGGTAACCAGCAGCAGGGTTACAAGATTTTCTCCACGAGTGTTCATATTTTCCAGGAATGACAATTCACATACAATGAAACTGGATCATATGGATCCTTTTGCCCCATAACAATTTCTTGTTCAGCTCAATTTCCACGCCACTTCAAGGTGCTCAAAATGAGAAGCCTTTACCAATGGTTGCCAAAAAATATTATCACAATCTTGGACACCTCAGATTTATTTCCTTACCTTTTTCTCAATCTTAAAATTTTCACAGTGCTTTCTATCATCTCATATGGCTAAAAGTTCACTCAGCTCCCTCCTGGCGTAGTTTATTTTTTTACTTGTGCATTTTACTTAGGATCCATGCATCTTTAGAAATTTAACAAATTATTAAAAGCCTAGTCCCTTAATTCTTTAGCTTTCCATATATAATTACAAGGTGTTTCATAGAGTTTTCTTAAGTGAAAGTCTAGCATACATTTTATCACATAGACACCTATGTGACTTCACTGATTAATCTACTTCCTGACACAACCCATGTTGGCCTACAATCTACATTTCAGTTAAAATCATGCATAATAATACATGGCTAACTTTCCAACTAATCTTCCTTCAGCCTGGTCCTTCCTCCCACTATTTTGCCATCAATTCAACTTACATGTTTTATTAAAATGCCAACCCCACTAAGCTACAGCAACATTCTTCAGAAAAACCACTTTTAACGTATTTATTTAAATTAGCCTTATCTTACTACCCTTACTCTTAAAGAATCTTCTAGATATGATATGAAAATGCTTAGTACTGAAAACCATTTTCCAAAATCAGATTGGTTTGATTGATCAGAAATGGCCACCACTAATTGACTAGGAAAAGGGAAAGAAGGAAATCAATGTTATTCAGTGGGAGAGAGTGACCTACCTCCCTCTCCTCAGGGGTCATGCACCTTGCTGGCTGCGGGGGGCCAGGAGAGCCGCATGCATGACAAAACCATACCCCATTAGACGAAAACAAAGTCAAAAAAAACCTGACATCCCATTAGCAAATGACAATGGGATAGAATATCCCACAAAATCTACACTAGATGCTTCAAACAAATCAACATATTAACAAACTTCCATTGATAATTGAAAGAGTTACACATTCAGAAAACACCAGATGGACTACAATCAAACAAACTGTTGTAAAAACTAAAGACACCCATGCGACTGACTGATAGTACTGACAAGAATGAGACAACAGTTAAAAATGTTACTTGAATTCAATAAGAAGTAATTACATAAATAAATAAGCAAAATTAAGTTGATTTGGCACTGAATGTCATCCATCATAGCATGTTAATGTTTGTTGCATTACACAAGTATATATTAACAACAATGCAAAAAGACAGTACAACGTACTTGTAAATAAAGTAGTACAAAATGAAAAATAAGCTTTAAGTATTGCAATGACTAACCTATGTCAATGCTTTGATTTTAGTATAATAACATCTGCCACCTTGATGATTATTTGACGAGCACTATACCACAAAAAAATAAACACAGTACAGGAAAATGAACTTACTACCCCACGACAGTAAAATAGCAAAATACTGACAAACACAATATAACAGGAGATGACAATGTTAACTTCTCTTACATCATCAATGATGAAAGGCAACTATAAAAACATTATTTACCTAATATACAGTCTCTTCTTTTTCTTCCCACAAAATAGTTAAAATCAGAATAACTGTTATGATCAACAATTTATAAAAACATTTAAATTACAAGAATAAAGCTGATGTCCCAAAGTCAAATTTTCATCAAATTTTTTGGTCCAACACGTTTCATCCAAATTTTTGGATCAAATGGAAATGGGGTGTCCCACAATACAAATTCTTGGTCCAAAACATAGTCGTATAATCAACATGGCTGCCATTTGTTTATGATAGTAGGCCTAGTCTGACATACTCATAAGTGTTGTATCCATTGTTGAAAGACTTTTAATGCTTTTGTAATGCATGAAATGCAATTAGAAAATTTGAGCAAAGGTAAGGAAGATAAATGTAGTGCAGTTAGCTGGCAAAACTATCTCGTTGTGATTCTCTGGTAATGCCCGTTGAATTAAGACGTAAGATATTTTATTGCTTTGTATCTTTCTTGGAATTTGTAAGGCGATATATTACTTATTATCTGCCGAGAAAGGACGTGTAAATATATTTCAAAGAATAATAATTCAAACAATAATTCAAAGAATATTGCAGCCCAGCTACAATGCTACAATCCTAAATGCAATGATCACCATGTTTAGTGATGCTTACTTTTTTAATGTATTTGATTGGTTGGTTTCATACTTTTGGATGAAAATTTAGAACAGGTTCTATCTGTTTGGTCCAAACTCTTGGACTAAAATTCATTTTGATACAATTGCACCCCGTCACATGGTCAAAATCAGTTGTATCCAATTTGTATAAAAAAATTCTATGAACATTTGACCGTGGGACATTGGCTTAACACACAAAAAACTTGGGTGCATGTGGTCATTATTAAGTAAGCCTGCCATGTTATATTTTTTTCAAATTCCAAATATCTACATTTCTGCCAATGCACACTTGTGTTACCCTTGCTTCAGCCAGCATACCGTGTGGATATAGAAAATATACAATATTAATTACTTGACATGTGAATCATTCGCACCTTTTGTAAACATATCCTCACATCAAAAAAGAAAAGACAGTATTTGGAAAAAGGAGCCACAATGCACCGTATCCATTTCATACAACTTTGTTGCAGGAATAATACAACATAGCTTCAAATACCTATTACATACAAAAGCACTATCATAAAGTTTAAAAGTAAAGCATGCTGAGATTTTGTATATAGCTAGGCAGAACCTATATTAAATGGATGAGTAAGTACAATAAAACGAAAATATCTACGCCAAGTTAAAAAGCAATGGATATTGAGATAACATTTTTTTAGGACAATCAATCTTCACTAGATACATTCTAAATCAGATACCATAATCTAGAATAAACAACAAATAATATAGATTAACTCTAATTAAATGACACTCATCAATGCAGAGGTTGGTTTGATAAAGGAGGGTAAACCTTACCAAAGATTAAGTCTGAAATTATGTGAATTCTAACTTTCATACGTGGTTTGCTCCTTACCTTTTCCCACTATAAGAATCCCAGGAATACATGGTACCCTCAACAGGAGAGAAGCTTCAGTAAAATAATATTCATTTTAGATTCCAGAACTATCTGAACAGCAGCTGAAATCTTAATCCACAACACCATCATACTAACTGATCCTATTATCCTTTCAGTAATTCAAATAATTCTACCCTTTTCGAGATGCTGTCATTCACCCAAAATAAAATTAATTTTTAAAACTGTCGACTGAGGACCTCAGTGATTGAAAATGTAATATATATTATATATGCCAAACTTGTCCATACTCAATGAAACTAAATATACAAAAACACACGTACATTTTATTTTACTGTCCAGTCTAATTTATTTGTCCAGAAAAAATAAATCAAGAGCTTATACACATGATTCATGCAAAATCCAAAATTACTTAAAATGCAATGCAACCAAAATAAAATCAACACAAATTGAAACCTGCACGGAGGTGTTGGGGAATATAAATATGTATACATATGAAGACAAACATAAGAACTAAAGCTAAAGTGCAATAGTGATCTGAACAATGGTAATAAGTTTACGTAAGATGAATGTATATCTACTAAAAATATTCCAAATTAAAAGTATTTAAGATCTATAAGCAAATTTTTATCAGAAAATGTCTGACTTCCCCCACTAGAAGAATCGTTGAATACTATTTATTCATTACAAATTCAAAGACCGAATTAATTATTCCTTAAAGACTAGATAGAACAGCAAAAAATTAAATACATTTTCAATTATTCATCGATTAATGACAGTATCATATATGAGCCCAAATCGGAGAGCAAAAATAAAATTTATTTATTTCATGGAATTAATGAAAACAACATTTGAGGATATTCCCAACCAATAGCTATTCTCTGTTATTTTCAGGCCTGATGTTATGTTGTTTATTTGTAGAATGATCAATGTATGACAACAAAAGAGCATTGGACCACATCAACTAGAAATAGCCAACAAATGCATAGGTTGCAGGATTTCAATACAAATAAAAGACAACATGAAATGAAAAATTACACCAATAAGGGATTTCATTGCCTCTAGCAAGAGGCAAGAATTTTGATGACACTACAAAATAACACAAACACGATATCATGCACCTAGTAAATAAAGATGAAGATGATAATAAGAATCATTCGAAGAGTCAAATAACTACCTTTGGGGATTACAGCAATACAAAATGGAAACTTACCAATGCGCTGGTACTGTTCCCTGTGTTTTTTCTGTTTCCTACCCCGCTACATTAAGGGAAGCATGAAATCAATTGGCAATGATTAAACCACTTGTGTCTAGGATGATACACTCTCTCTTGACAAGGTACACTTGGTGTGAGATCAAAAGTTTGCAAATTGATATGGCTAAATAATAAAATTGACATAATTTTACTACCACCAAAGTGACTATTGATACTAAGCTATGGTTTTCAGGACATTAAATCTTAACATTAGCACTTGTTTCACATTAACCTTATTGATGATTCACTGGATGTTCCCAAGTTCATTTGCATTCCTAACTGCCACAGAATTCTAATATGATGAGGATAAATGATTCCGAAAACCATTAAGAGAAGAGAGAGAAAGAGAGAGAGAGAAAAAGGAAAGAAATAAAATTTTCAAAAGGAAAGAACTTACCTCTGCTTCTTCATCTAGCACTTCTTCTTCCTCAACTACTTCCGCCTTATACTCCAGCAGAAGATCTCTAATGGGTTTGGAGTCCAAAGTACAATTGATGAATGGGTACTGAAATATGATACATTTACAGTAAATGCACAATTTTACTACACATGATCCTTGATACCATGGCAACCAATTCTGACCGTCTGAGGTAAAAATAACTGGTAATTATTACGGTATTTACTGGTATAAGCCACACAACTTTTCTCCAGAAACACTGGTATAAAAAAGGTTGCATGCTTTACATGAATACTTTGGAATTTTGTGTGAGCCACACACCTTTTTTAGTCAAATTCCTATTGTTCGTATTGCTTATTTTTTCCCCAATTCCTATGGCTGATTTCTACAGAATTTTACATAAAAAAATACAAAGATTAATTGGTGTCTCTGTAGCGTATTCAATAATTTTAAAAAATTACTAAAAATCATCAATACAAAAAGCATTCAAAATTACTAGAAGAAAGGCTGGATCAGAATCACAACTCGACAAAGCATTTTATAAGAAATTCTAGGGGAGGAGGGAATATTGGATCACTGGTAACATATATCACATGATATATCAATGAAACAAAAGGAAAGCAAAGCAATGTAAAGTGAGGACCCCTGTACCATATATATGTAGATTGTACGTAAGACAACACATTCTAGTGCCCATGTGTATTTAATGCTGTCTCTACATTGTGTCCCATGAGCTGCTGTATTATTGACAGAAAATAGCAACAATAGCTCATAGTGATAGCTGAGTAGAGGCATAAGTTCCCAGTATCTCTTATGTAAAATTTAATAATGGTTCATGAAAGTACAATTAGGAAGAAGAGAGACATTGTCTGACCTCTAATAAATTAAGAATGAATATGTAACAGAGTAAAACTGAAGCTCATATAGAGTGGCAACTGTCGATGATGTTTAAGAAATTGCTACAGTTTAGAATCTTGACAACTGGTGGCTAATTTTGGTGCATTATTTATGGTAAAAAGAAAACACTTTGCCAGAAATCCATTTCTTGCAACTGTTGTCTTTCTGCCATATATAACACAGTGAAAGTCATTAACAGACTCGCATCTCCTCTGTCCTCTTACAGGGCATATGATGTAGTCCATCCACTCACCAAATATAGGGCACTGTATGGTGCGATAATCAAGGTATTTGAATTTTATCTTTTTGCATAATTATTAGGGCTGTGTGAGCAGGGATTTTTTAAGCCAAGCAAGAATTTGAAAAAAAATCTTGAATCTTGAGCGAGATTCAAGCGCACTGAAATTGCAGTCCAGACTTTAATCTATGTAGGAACTAATTTTGTACTTAAACAAATATAAGTTTAAACTTAGGCATTAGCAACCAAATTCTGTTGAGCTTAACTTTAACATTAACTTTTTGAGATCAACATCTACGTGGAATCATTACGATGAAGGTATCCTGTATTTATGCGATGATAGGCCTCCATCAAATTATGCATACATCCCTACTTTAATACCATCACCCAATACCTAAGCATAATGTCCGAACCCCATGTTTTAACTTGGTATCTTTTTATACGCATGGGCTATATTCACATAAATTCATTTCAAATAAAATAACAACAGGATTTCAAACTTGAGCTTGGTCTTTATTAAATTATTACAAAAATGAAAAATATCTTACACAACCTGGATTTACAGGTTTTTATTTAAGAAACATGAGCTAACTGTTTCACCCTCAAAGATCAAGACAAAACAAATGTTCACTACCTGAGATCATGAATCAGCTATTCACGACATGTAACGATCAATAACTGTATCAGGGCCTTGCTGCCTGCTGACATGTTTTTAAGCCCGTTTCCGCACTAATAGGCACTTCAGGCCGGGAGGAAGGGTATAAGGATAGGAATGGAATGTTTCGGGGACTCTCCCACATCGCTGCCTACTGAAAACAAAAACACCACCCGGATCTTCAGGTTTTTTTTAAGAAACATAGGAAAACTGTTTCACCCTCAAAGATTAAGAAAAAACGTATGTTCACTACCTGAGATCTTTCCACAAATTGTGTTTGAGGAGGTCAGTCACAAAAAAAGAGTTAAGTTCACACATTAAATGTTAATTCATGAAACTAGGCCAACCTACAAGTCAAAATGATTGAAGTGATTTTTTGCTCCCATGATGCTGCCATCTAGCACATAGTAGATGAACTTAGTAAAACCAGCTCCAGATTTTGTTTGTATTTTGTAGTGTTTCACTAATATGATCCTCAGTAGGGAACCCAACTTTTCAAGGCGGGAAGCTAAATGGTTCTTTCTGGTCTCTGAGTGCATTGGAATTTACATGCTGACAGAAATGTAACTCATAGTATCTTTTGATACACGCAAAAGTTATGAAAACAAATTACATGACAATATGTGAAAATTTACACAGCTCAATATAATGTATCAGTTGGTTACTTAACGCATGGAAATCAAGATAGGCCAGGCCTAAATTAAAGCATAGATAGATAGAGACCCGCACGATCATGCAGGTAAGGAAAATTTTTTATTAACTCCTTTCACGAGCTATTTCTCTGGCTCCCACAGGCTGGCAGCAATTGGCAGGTTCCCCTCTAATGCATGGGGGAGGTTTTAGTTGAATATGTTTACAGTAGGTCATGCTGGTGACTTTTTTCTAAGAGCCTTTTCGTGCTCCTTTGTTGCTCTAAGGTAAGTTGCAATTTTTTTAATGCTTAAAATTGTTATATTCTTTTAGTGCTTAATTTTTCAATAATTTAAATGCCAATTGCTATTGTGGTGCAATTGAGTGCCTAGTATGATGTATCATAAATGATGTATGATAAAAAATATACCCGCATGATTGAGTGGGTTTGGGTTTAATTATGACTGATGTTCATGATTTTATTTTCTTCAAAGATAAAATGAATGTGTTAGGGAGAATTCCTGAGAGAAACTTTGTGTGGGACACAGCCATGCCGAGTTATGGGGTCTTACATAAACTACAATATCATTTTCGGTGATTCTTTATCTCCTCACACCATCCCCTGGCCTATCACGATATCCATGCGTTAAGTAACGAACTGTACTTCATATTGAGCTGTGTAAACTTTCACATATTATCATGTAATTTGTTTTCATAACTTTTGCGAGTATCAAAAGATACCATGAGTTACATTTCTGTCAAGCATGTAAATTCCTATGCGCTCGGAGACCAGAAAGAACCATTTTGCTTGACAGTAGAGCCATTGTCTTGACACCCTTTCATATTTTCCCCAACACTCCATTCTCTCCCATCGAAAAGTAACCTTGTCTCAAATGTTTTTGTTTCCTGTTGCTGCACGCATACGGTTCTAGACCCCATGCTCATTTACTACTCCGTTTACTAAGTAACTTGTTTTCTCCCATTCCCAGTCACATTGAACTTAATTTGAATGTCCTGGTGAACAATGCCCCATACGACCTTGCTCAAATCAGGAGTTTGCAGAAATGATGATGTGAGTTTAACGAATAATTCATAACTTACACCGATGGGTGACTGGGACCCAGACAGTTCCATATTTTTGTGACTTTTGTATTCGTAGCTAGATCCCTTAGACCGTGTCGTGTATTCTCGTACTCCACAATATTTTACAATTTATCTCTTGCGGGTTTTTGAGCTTGAGCCAGGCTTAACAATGAAACCAATGAAACAGCTTTGCATGGGTCCTTGGGACTCCATCAAATTATGTATACACCCCAATTTTAATACCATCACGCAATACCTAAGCATAATGGCCGAACCCCATGTTTTAACTTGGTATCTTTTTATACGCATGGCCTATATTCACATAAATTCATTTCAAATAAAATAACAACAGGATTTCAAACTTGAGCTTGGTCCAGGCTTAACAATGAAACCAATGAAACAGCTTTGCATGGGTCCTTGGGACTCTTCGGTTCAGTCAACGTTTGATTTTAGGTGATTTTACAATTTTACAATGGTTCGGTTTTTTTCGATAATTTTACAACGATATTTACCTAATCATAGGTATTTCCTCGCTATGCTAAAATCATTTTCAGAACCCTGATCCGGTTGTGAGCCCTCTTCACTAATGGCTGAAATACTTCCCGAATGTTGTCTTCCAACTTGTAGCAGATTTTAACAATATGCATTCTGCTGCTAAATCAGGGAAATCAATAGAGACCAATCCAAACAAAATCAAAAAGTTTTTCGGAATCAGCATCCACATGGGGGTTATAAAATATCCAAGGCTGCCAATATACTGGTAACAAGGATTTCGTCTTCCTCAGATAGCAGAGAATATGACCAGAGATCGTTCCAGACCATCAGGATGAATCGTGGATACGGATACTCTTGTCCCTCCACCCGATTCTGAGATTAACAAGTTGTGGAAGGTAAAACCGGTAATTAATGCAAAGCGTAATGCATGCTGTAATATTCCTCAGGATCATAACTAGAGATGGGCAACTTGGTAAATTACCACGGTAATTTTCGTAAATTACCGTGGTATTTTTCGTAAATTACCAACACCCCTGAAAATTACCATAATAAATGGTAATTTTCAGAAAAGTTCTTTTTCAGAAAATTTCTTCCTTACAAAGTAACCATTGGATTGGGTAATATTATAAATTAAGAAGCTAAAACGATTTTGTTTACATTGTGTCCATCATTAATTCCAATTAATTCAGAATAAAATAACAAATGCACATTGCGCCGAGGTATGTCTTTGGAACTAAAATTTCTCATATTGTGACAAAAGAGAGGCAAATTGCGTGTTGTTGCAAACTTCGTTTTAATTTTTTTAATGAGTTATAATAGATAAACGTCATGATATGTTTGATATAAGTGTCGACATTTATATCTCAATGCTATTTGATTTCGTTTGGAGTCCTCTGATAAGGATTTGCAGCTCAAAACTTAAAATTACCGGAAAATTATGGTAATTTTCGAAAATTACCATTATTTACCACGGTAATTTACCTCAACTGAAAATTACGGTAATTTACCCATCTCTAATCATAATTACCATTCAATTGATGAGCAAATGATTCCATTTACTGGCCATTGTCCTGGACTTAAGCAACATATAAAAAACAAACCTCGACCTGTGGGCTTAAAGAATTACATCTTATTCGGGTATAGTGATGGACTTTGAAGTGTTTCAGGGAAAGAATACACCTCTCCCCTTTTCGGAGCTAGGCCATGGCCCATCTGTGGTTTTGCGCCTGATTCAAACTATCCCCATGGGGAATTTTGCTTATTTCGATCGCCTGTTTACCACTCTCTCACTACTGGAAAAATTAAACAATATAGGGATAGAAGGGACAGGTACCCTAATGGCATATCGAGTCATGGGCCAGATCAAGCTCAAAGAAAAGAAAATGAATCGGGGTGAGAAACTGCAATATGTGCGTTGTGATGATAATATTGTTGTCATTCAATGGAAGGACATTAACAAGGTGCTTAGCGTCCACCTGTAGTGGAGTCGAACCATAGTAGCATGTTCAGCAGTGGTCTAAAAAAGAAAAAAAAATACATAGATGTATCCTGCCCAACTATTGTCCGAAGATATAATAATTCAATGGGGGGAGTTGATCTATGTGATCAAATGATCAATGATAACCATTTCCCGGTGATTGATGACATCCTATCACCGAGAATGTTCAGTTACGATCAATGTAATGGCAGGACAAAACACGATGTGAGAAGTGTAATGTTTATTTATGCCTTTTAAAAAACTAAAATTGTTTCAAAGATTCCCACACAAATCATCCTTAAATTAATCTTTATTTGGTGGACACTGAGAAAAATTTGAAAATATTAATGCCTTTAATCACGTGTTTATAAGTGTATTTTTTAGTTAAATTGGTTTCTCCAAAGAAAGATAATATTTTTTTGTATATAGCTATGATTTGTGTTTCATATGGGAATAAATCCTGTTAAAACAATAAAATTGGAATAGTTTTCAGTGGTAATCGCGCCCGAACCCGCACGAATGTGCGGGTGAGGAATTTTCCTGATTACACAATTACACCCTAACCCACACGATTGTGTTGGTACCTTCCCGTGATAACTGTTGGTCTGAAATTTTTTTTCTTCCTGATTGCTAAAATTAGTGTTTATGAACCAGAAAAAAGCAAAAGTTTCTTAAAATTAAAAAAAAAAAATTCTCGGGTGGAAAGGGTTATCTCGACCAATGCATCTGAACGGTGCAACTTCAAGAGATCTATGCAGTCGGCGATGTGTCCAATACAGAAAAACCTCGTCTCACCATGTCCTCTTAAATGATTCCATTGACTATTTTCATTGTTAGTGGAAGGTTACTCTTTAGCAGATTTTATCCCGGTGCATCGCAATAGTGCTACTTCAGGTGCTCATACCACTGTAATCTATCATCAAGATCACACCAATGTGATCGGCGACTTCTAATATATAATTTGATACAAAAGAAAGACAGCCGCGAGAATGTAAGCAAATACATTGTTTCATAACAAAATTAATAACCCAACAAATCGAAATTGGTCATTATATCTTGTGAACTAGAGCTGACAATCATTGGAGTGAATTATATACGCATTACTCCCGCACTGGTAATTTCCACGTTCCTGCCACGGCACTAAACCCAAGGTAAATACATTTCTACATTCTTAGAGCATTTTTGTGATGAATGTGCTGTTTCACCTCTAACTACGGCATAATTCGTATGAATATATAAATTATGTATTCTTTGATTTTGGGGGAAACGATGTCTACCAAAAGGAAATTAACTTATACAATTAAAGAAAAGTTGGGCATAATCGACAAGGTGAAACGTGGTGACATAAAATCAAGTTTATTCCGGGAGTTTGGTGAGACACCTAAAACAGAAAAAGTACTCGATCACATCGGTGAACTGATGAATTGGCTAGAGAGACAGAGCAATTGTGATCATCTTCATCTGTTACACTTGCAAAAGATTAAGAATTATGTGACAAAGAAACGCTATCAACGCTACCATGGCAAAAGAAAATATCAAAATATTCTAGTAACTCCCGTTAAGGTACAGTGTGCATTTAAACAATAAAACATTTTAAATTGTATTCTGCAAATAAATTAGTTATAAAATTTAGTTTTATAGGTTTTCTTTACTGTTTCTCACGAAGTTTATGTCAATAATGCAGGTTGTCGATAACGTGGGTGTAAACTCCGTCCCCCTTGACCCACGTTACAGCCGGATTTTTCTGTACCTTGTTTTAACTTATTGTGTGTATACTAGTGCTAGAAGTAGCCTACGTTCATACGTGCCTATTTTATGCATCATTTGATAGTAGGCACTAGGCCTCGATCGCGAAATGGAGCAGGTAAGGCCCTACGCCGAGTCTAGGCCTAGGACTAAGAGATTTCTCGACATTTTATGGCATGACATCATGAAATTATCATGAAAAAGAAAGGGAATAAATATTAATTTACTATGTCACATTATAACGCAAGCTCCCGTAAAATTACATCCTCACAACGGAGATCTCGAGACAAGCTCGAAACTTGTTTTTCGAACGTATTGAGATTGAAATCGAGAAAGATTCGAGTAGTACTTTTATCTCGCTCGAATCTAGAAAAGTAGAGACTCGCACAGTCCTAATAACTATTCAAGATCCCGGATACCTTATACCTTCTAGTATTCAAGGGTAGTATTTGCACTTCTTTATTTTGGGCGCATTATTTATGATGAAAAGACAACAGATTTGGCAGAATTCCATTCATTGAAACTGTTTTCTTTCCACCACAAAGTACTTGGTGAAACCTATTAAGAGATCCATTCATCCGTTCGGGGTATATACAAAGTAGTTCATCAACACAGCAAATATAGCACTTTTTGGGTTCTCAATGGTGTATGACATGATAATCAATGTATTCTAACTTCATCTCTTAGCATAATCACTCGATATCTAGAATATTGAATACTTTCTATCATTTGATTATTTATGGGTAGTATTTGCACAATTCTACTTAATAGTCTTCAACCTTCAATGCAACAATAACAAGAATTTTTTCAGTTATTTCCAATGGGGTCGTTTACCACATTTTTTTTAAATCGTCGAATCTGATAGAATTTGTAAAATTAAAAGATGCGTATTTTTCCGTCTTTTGATCGGTCAATTATCTCCTGAGTTATAAGCGGTGAAAAACTGATGTTTTTAACCCTTTCGGAAAAGTGGGCGTGGTGCAACCTCTGACGTATATCGACTTCGTCCAATCACAACTGATCCCGCTAAGCTACTTTGCCTTATCGCAATGGGGGGGACACAGCTGACTCTGCCAATAGGAGCAGTTGCGACATCATCTGTGTGAGCTAACCTTCCGAGAACCCCTCTCCACTCCCTTCACTTCCCCAAAAAGCAGTCAAGGACGGGAGGAAAATGAAGTCAATGTTATCACAGCAGCTTTTTCGGCGGGTGTCACCTTTTGCTTATTTAAATTTTTGATTTATGACTGAAAGGTTGTGGTTAGAAGATTAATTTTTTCACTAAAATTCTTTTTTCGTTTCATTTTAAGGATTCCATGTACAAAATTGCGATTTTGGTTCTGAGTAAACGCCACCATTCATCAAAAGAAGAATAGGGCAGAAAGTGAGGAGATACATCAAAATGTTTGGCAAGGACAAACCTATTACACTCTTCCCTTTGACGACACTCTTTTACTAGAAAACGATGAAGGCTAAATAGATGAAAACATTTTCAGGGATACTAAAGGTAAATATTCTTTACTTTGGAATAAATTTAGTGTGTTATCTTCAAAGAGCATGAAATTATTTGATTCAATTATTTTTTGATGCAACAATAGTCACTCAATGAAGCATTCTCAAATGCATGTCTGAAGCCTCTAACTTCCAACACAATTTTGAAGTACAACATGACACATGATAGTATATAATGGATTCTTATAACAAAACCAGATATCTTAAAGTAAACAGTACACTTCAGTCAAATGACCTGATACCCTTAAACTGTCCAGGATAAAAATGTCTCTGAGCTTAGGACTCATACCCAATTCCAACACACACAAAAAAGAAAAATAATTCACCTTAAGAAGCTCGACAGCTGTTGGCCTCTTCGTTGGATCCTTTACCAAACAACCGGCAATAAAATCATTGAAGTCTTTAGACCAATCAGAAGGCCGATCGAGCTTTGGTGGATCAGATTTCTGAATTTTGAGCAAGACTCTCATGGGAGACATTTCATGATTAGGCGGTTCCATTTGAGCAAACTCAATCAAAGTGATACCTAGAGACCAAATATCAACCTGGGAAAGAAAAAAAATGACATTTAAATGACACGAAATATCACCAACAAACACTCAAATAAGGCTTTTGCTTACAATAACTGACCTTAAAGTCATAAGGATTATCTCGAAAAGTCTCACACAATACCACTTCAGGAGCCATCCAATATGGGGTTCCAATGAATGTATCACGCTTTTGCAATGTCTGCTTATTTTTAGCAGAAACACCGAAGTCAGCTAGAATTTTAAAAAAGAAAAATTAGCATTAATCATCACAGATAAGAGCTCACAGAAAGTATTCCTGATAATACAAAATATCAAAGAGCCCTCCTATACCAACTAAAGTTTTAACTATTAATTCATGTAACTGCTCAATAATGGCAGCAACACATAGAAAGGAATTAAGACGCATTGAAAGTCATTAAACTAAGAGCACTACTCCTTTGGCTCTGGGTTCATCACCTTACATCAAGCAGTTACAAGTATAGGTAACAAATAATAATATACTAACTTCAATAATCTCGTAAATTATAAAATTAACTCACGAAAATGTTCAACATTGATAAATATAGAGTGAAAGAAAATATGAAAACAAATTTAGGAGAAACAATTGAACAGCTTGCCTTTTTTCCCTTCCCACAATTAAGTGTTTTGGATTTACGGGCCATGGTCTACTTGGAAATGCTCTCAACTCACAGATGTGAGTGTGCTCTCGACCGCCCAGAAAACAAAAGAAGATCAAATACATATTTGTAACTGTTAATGCTGCAGTATTTCACCTTTATTAACAATAAATTAATCGGATGGTGATTTATAATGTGCAGTTGATACGCAACACTTAGTATTAATTGCATTGCTAACAGATCGCAAGCTATGGCAGAGGTTAGCCACTTGTGGTGTTTGTTTGCCGGTGACGGAAACTCTCGCAATGGCAGGGGCCAACACCAACAGGATCTCATAAAAACCAATTTTTTTTCCTTGGCAATCATAGGGTCAATTGACAGTACCTCTGCAATCACTCGTAATGGCGGGGTCATGCAATAGGCCTACTCGTACTACCACGATTCCACTGTATAGTGTCCCCCTGCAGGTTATGCAATTTTCGGTACGTCTTCAACTTACTTGGCAGAGGCTAACCTTTTTTTTGCATGCTTTCCTCATTATCACATCGACATGCAACATCATTTTACTGGCCTCAACAGAAAGAACATATTTGTTATGCTCCTCTGACTAATATTATTTGTGATATGGAAGCTCCTACTTAGAGATGGGTAAATTACCGTAATTTTCCGGTAATTTTAAGTTTTGAGCTGCAAATCTTTATCAGAGGACTCCAAGCGAAATCAAATAGCATTGAGATATAAATGCCGACGCTTATATCAAACATATCACGACATTTATGTATTATAACTCATTAAAAAAATTAAAACGAAGTTGGCAGCAACACGCAATTTGCCTCTCTTTTGTCACACTATGAGAAATTTTAGTTCCAAAGCCATACCTCGGCGCAATGTGCATTTGTTATTTTACTCTGAATTAATTGGAATTAATCATGGACACAATGTAAACAAAATCGTTTTAGCTTCTTAATTTATAGTATTACCCATTCCAATGGTTTCTTCATGAGGAATAAATTTTTCCTGAAAAAGAACTTTTCTGAAAATTACTGTTTATTACGGTAATTTTCAGGGGTGTTGGTAATATACAAAAATTACCACGGTAATTTACGAAAATTACCGCGGTAATTTACCGAGTTGCCCATCTCTACTCCTACTACAGCAGGATCAGGGAGTATGTATAACTTCTCCGAAAAAGACAATATGCGTGAACCAATGGTTATCAAATTCACAAGGAAGGCTTGAAGTGAAGTGAAGGTTGAAACAAAAGAAAACTAGTTCTCTCAATGCTATAATCAAAGGCTGGATTAAGTACTGTTGAACCAAACATCTACAACCATGCATAGTGAGTTTGAGAAGTTATTCTATACGGGCTGTATTTTAAAGTGTGGACAAGATGTTCTTTGACGGGGGCACTATATATTTTAATTCATATATATTAATACAAATTTCAGAAACTCAAGTCCCACTCATTTAATTTCCTATACTTTGAGATGTGTTGCAAAGTTACCAGACAACAGCTCTCCTGCAATAAAGGTAAGTAGAAAAATCACACTTAAAATTCTCTTGAAATTAGTTTCACTTTATTTTGTGACTATTTAGTAGTCAAACTGGACCTTTGTTTCCAAAAAATTCTACAGTACAAGTCTTCTTACTAATTTACCATGAAAATCTGATAAAATATTTAAGTTTATTGCTTTTTCTTTCAACTAATTGTAGCCTGATGCTGATTATCAGAAAAGTGAAACACACATTTTTTTATCTCAGAAAGCACACAAAAAGAGTTTTATTTTCAGAGGTGGTGTGAAAAATCTTTAGGATTACGAGAAAAAATAGTTTAGCTTTATAAACACACTGCCTTTGGTAGATTTTAATTTTTTATACAACCATGTTTTGGGTAGGAAACTTTCTTAAATCTTAGGAAACTTAAGTGTTTTGAGAATTGATAACATCTTTTAGAATACAACTCAATTTTTTTTCTGGAATCCTCATGGTTTCTTTGATAAAACTGTAAATTTTTATAACAATTGAGTGATAAATAAGAAGCATACAATTTTTTTCCTCTGGAGGTACAAGTGCCCACGGAGTCCTCAGGAATGGAAAAACTATAGTTTCACCTACACTTTAAGAGGTTGTAAAAATAAAATGAGTTGAGATAGAGAAGAAAAACTTTGGATTCTTTCATATGTACACGAAGTGAAAAATCATGCCAAGTTTCATCGATATCTGAGTATCCTTCTCAAAATATTATTCTTTACCATATTGATATCATACATATCATACTGATCAGCTAACTGACCATTGAGAAAGAGTGCAGGTGTTATGCATAATATCCTCTATTTTTTACGTTAATTAAGTGATGAAAATTTTTACTCACTACTTTACCAGCAAAAGTTTACAACTTACCCAGCTTCACTCCACCACTCATTGTGAGAAGTACATTGCCAGCTTTGAGATCTCGATGGATGACTTTACTTTTATGAAGAAATTCTAATCCATTACACATGTGCTGGCATACATAAGCTATCTGTAGTTCGGTCAAAGGCTTCTCAAGTTCCACCATAATTGAATCAAGGGCTCCTCCATCACAGTACTCAATCAACATCTATCAAGTGATAAAAATGAAATTAACCAACTCATTTTTAAATATGAAACACTCATATTAAAAATAATAATGAAATATCTCTTCATATATTAACAAGTTAATTATGGAGATTAATTATCTTGATACCAAATTGGCATATAAAGTACCAGTCACTGTAGTGCATTCAAGAATTCTACCCAAAAAATTTATTATACATCAGTATTTTTTAACCAGAATAAGTAATAAATTGTAGAACTCATTTCGTAGTTGTCTCAGGAAAAGAAAAAATTATTTTACATGATATGTCACACAAGTACTTTTTAAAATGGATCAATTCCATGTTTTGCACATACAGTAAAACCCCTCTTTTACACTTTTGAGGGGGATAAGGGAAAAAAGTGTAAATTGCGGGAAAGTGTAAATTGAGGGTAGGCACAATTTAATGAAAATAATCCCTTAAAGTATTGCGAAATGTTCTGTTTTTCAATTGAATCATGTCTTAAATGAAAAGTAAGTATAAAAAATGTATAAATTATGACAATAAAAAAATTCTTTATTAATACCAAACTCTCAGTGAGGAAGATTGTACTATATGTCAGTCTTCAGAAAGAGATCATTTTACATAGGTGGTAGCTGATAAATAAATAAAACGGAAGTACATATTCCATAAACTCCATAAAATGAAAAAATCTTCTCAATGTAAAAATATTTAAATCTTTGGATAAACTAAACAAAAATATGACTTAATAATCCATATAAACCTTTAGTTTTAAAAAAAATATGTACCAACCTTCACTCTCAAAAAATCATCTCCAAATTTAAGCCAGAACTATCTCAGAATTTAAATAAAACATTCTTGGCTGAATTCAGCTATAACAAAAAAATATACCATAAATAAATGTTCATTTAACTAACCTCCTGGAAATATTCCATTATCTTTGATTGCTTGCTTATTTTATTTCAGGGTGGCTACTGATATCCAATTTTCAAATTCCCTGACTATTCCCTGACTTTTCCCTGATGGCCTTACCAATTTCCCTGACCGATCGCCAAAAGGTCTGCTATTATCGGAATATTTTATTTCTGCCGAGTTAAATTTTCGTCAAAACTCAGAAAATGTTAAAAGCTAAAAGAACGAAAAAATACATTAAACCTTCACAAGTTAGGCCCTATCACAAATTAAACACACGTATAATACATTTTCACGGCCAAAAATGTAAAAATATTTGTATAAACAAACAAAAGGTAATCGCGCCACTGAGAGCGAAAATAGGAGGCAATTAGCAACGGTAGCATCATATTCAGGAATATCATATTTAAGGGGGCTGTATATTCCGGGCGAAAAGCGTCTTTTAGTTCTCGAATCCGCCACGACCTTGGAGATCCCCTCGGTTCTCCGCCAGCCTTTGGCGAGCCTATCCACCTTCCCCTCAATTCCCCACCCCACAGAAAAACGTGCTCTGCTGATAAGGTGACGAGAGTAGGGGAAAGTCAGTGGCGGTCTGGCTAGTTCGGTGATAGACGAGGGCCTCCGGCGCGAGGCGGCTTAGAGGGGCCCCTGACTGGGGGTGACAACAATATTAGCAAAGACAGTGGTTAGTCTACCATCGCGCCTCACGACAACTGACTCACTCGACAGCTAATTGCCCTCCAACCAGGCTATACCCAACATGTCGTACATCCATTTTTTACCCTAGAAGTGCATACTGGGGCCCAGTGGACCCCAAACATTTTTTTATTCGCCGTAACTTTCACAAAACGTGAAATACAGAAATCTAATTTAATGTAAATTCCTTTTTACATCTTAGGAACTGACTATTGCTTGCGATGCAGTAATTAAAATGCTTGGTGCTTCATGAAAAAATATTGAAAATGGTCTGCGGTCCGCTGGACCCCAATGTGTATTTCATGGTAAATTTTGAGACATATCGAATAAATCATATAGCATTGTGTATTTCCTTTTTTACTGTTAATGTATTTGTAGATATAGTATTTAATCATTTTAATTATTTAAAAACAATATTTATAATTTTTTAAACTATTATAGGATATTTGGTACCATCGAAGATATTTCGGGAATTATCCAATTTTCCTGCATTCTCATTTGAAATTTAGAAGTGAAATGTGAATAGAAAAACTTCACGTGCATGAAGCGTAGTTTAGCAGCATAGAAGATTATTTCTTGGTTTTTCGATCCGAAATAATGCCTTATAATAATTTGGCGTTCGTCATCATTTGGATATTTTATGTATTGGAAACTGTAAAGGGGATTATATACACAGCTATGGACTGCAACCTTTTCGGGACTTGCACTTGTCACAGAATGGCAATGAGCTGGCGCCTCGGAGAGCACAAGGGAATTCACAACTAGGGCCCGGGAATTTGCCGGGAAGGGAATGTCCTCAAAATTCATGAAGGGAGTAGGCATTTCTTACCAGTAGTGGCTGGCGACCCGAAGCCTGCACATTTCTATAGCGAGTCGGTGCTGCGTTAGAGATGTCTTCCTCGTCGTGATTCTACATGAGGCGTGATGACGATATTCGTCAGGCATTGCTGGTGTTAAAAGAGGAGGAGCAGGAAGGGATGGGGGTAATTCGTCAGGCAGTGATGTAGATTCCGCACATGAGCAATCGGATTCGGAGAGTGAGGAAGATTGCGCGGATGCAGATAGAGACAGCGGTAGTAGCGGAGAACCTTTATAAGACGAAAGTGTACCAGCGACAAAGCGACCAAGAGGGAGCCAGGCGAATAGAGGCAGAAAGGCAACCTACAAACCTGCGAGGGAAAGACGGTTCTTGCTGCCGGGAAAAAGAGACCAAAAGACGATGAATTATTTTCCACGTAATGTTTTCAGCACTAAAGACTTTATTTATTTATCGCTAGATTTCGCTCTGTAAATGAATTTCCCGGTCGGTTCATAACGATTGTTTTCGATGCGTGCTTCCGAATACCTCTAACTAAATTAGCACCTACTTTTTCTCATGAACTTTAATTCAGATTTTAGCATCTTTACCTAAACCTTATATGGTAAAATTACCGTGCAATGATTATTTTTTTGTTATGTCACGATTTTGAATATTGTCCGAAGACCCTGAAAGTCGATGGATATTATTGATATTACACTTATTTTATTTTTCTTTCTTTTTTGTATTTTGGAGAAGGAAACAGTAAAGTTTGATTTCAGAACAACCCGGACCAAAAGGCGCAACGAGTGATATCAAAACTCCTCACCAAATTCGACAGTTATTATTTGATAGAGCTTTGCGAAATTTAATATCGATGCACAGAAATGAGGAAATACAACGGCAGCGCTTAGAGATATAAGTTCCCAATCGTATCATAGTGATGTAGATATTGAGGAGATGGAGGCATTTTTTTGGACTTTAGTATTTTTCTGGGGTGCAGAAGACGTGCAACATTATGCTGTATGAGCTGTTATAAACTGAGTTTGCATACACTATATCAATGTACCACTCCGCTACAGTGTCTCCCGTTTCTGTTGTCAACACTGCGTGTTGATTACTTCAAGATTGCAGGGCAGGGTGATCGATCAATGTTCACCAATTCGTGAAATTTGAGAAGACATGGTGGATAATTGTAGGAATTATTACACAGCCCATGAATACCGCACGGTTGACGAACAACGCTAAAAATTCTACAGATTGATGGGCATGCAGTGCAGCAACGAGAAGGAAGGTTCGACGTAACTTATGCCCGAGTGAAAGGGAAATAAAAATGAGACATCTATGCTCATTGTGCAGCACTCCCATGTGCATAGAAGTTATCTGCATACTGCCTGTACTGGAGTGAAAAATCAACTTCTTTCCAGTACAATGTGAATATTTATATTTATTACGCAAAAACTATAAATTTATAAGCATTTTAATTGACATTATAAGTGTTTATGAAATTTTCGAAAAAATCACTGAAAAATTAAACTTGAAAAATACGCTTCTTTCAAATGTTGTAATAAATATATTTTTGGAGAAAAACTATTAAAAACGATAGTCTTCATACACTTCAAAGTGTTATCCTTAAGTAACTAACGGCATTTCTCGGTATTGTCAAAACATGAGCAACAGGAAATAAATTTCGATTTGATGTATTTCTGAGAGATTTTCTAAGTTTTCAAATTGAAAAGGTATTTTTTACTGCGTTATATATTTTTTTAAATAAAATATTTCAACTCATTGATATTAAAAAGGCTTCATATGAATGATATTTGCCATCTTCCTCAATGAAACATAGCAAAAATCTGAAATAAAAAAATTATAACTCATGGGGTCCGCAGGACACCAGTGTGCACTTTATGATTCTCTTAGTAAGTGTGCATTTCTAAGGTTAAAAGTGGTGATAGGGAGCACCCACATAACTACCGACCTATATCCCTCACATCCATTTCTTGCAAAGTCCTGGAACATATAATTGTCAGTTCAGTCATGGGGCATCTAGATAACCAGAATTTATTGTCCTATGTTCAGTATGGTTTCCGGAAGATAAGATCATGTGAAACTCAACTTGCTCTCTTTTCCCACGATATTTTAGTTTATGGAGAAAGTAATATCCAGTGGATGCAATATTTTTCGATTTCAAGAAAGCTTTTGACAAGGTGTCTCATAGCAAACTAATTTTGATATTAAAATCTTATGGGATAGACAGTAATATTATATCATGGATAAATGATTTCCCGCATGATCGGGTGCAAAGGGTTGTTTTGGACGGTGTTACCTCTCCGGCAATTGAAGTCACTTCAGGTGTCCCACAAAGTAGTGTGATAGGTCCACTCCTGTTCCTACTGTACAAGAATGACATCAATAAGGTGGTGAAAAGTAAGATTCGTCTATTTGCCGATGACGCGGTACTGTACAGGGAAAGTCTATGCCCAAATGATAAAGAATATTTAAATATTGACGTACAAGCAATTGAAAAATGGTGTCATACGTCGCAGTTAGAATTAATTTTTTTTTTAATTTGTAGTAATGAATTTTTGGAAAAAGAATTATTCTCCTCCTATCACTTACAAAATATGTAATAATGAAACAAACTTGGAATCCATTAAATATCTTGGGATAAGACTGACACATGATCTTTCCTGGGGTGAATACATACGTGAAATAATGGGTCAAGGTAATCGTAAACTGGGATTCGTCAAAAGAGTATTGGTAAATGAGACGATCATGTACGAGAAATCGGCTACTTTTTCCTTGCTAGACCTCATTTGGAATATGTAGCCAGTATAGTTAAAATTACTAATTTTTAAATAAAGAAATCTACTTGAGGTTTACGCTCTCAATTTTTATATAACATTGACGGTTGAAGAAATTGCTGTTTCTGTTTTCACGGGAAATTGATAAAAAATTTTGGAAAAGGTACTAAGCGCTACGAAAATCAGTGACTATCACCAATATGCAAGATTTTGTTGTGTGAAATGAGCCGTACTGTTATGTGGATTCCGAAAATTACCTTCAAATTCCTACATCACCTCCGGTTTTTCCACAAATCACGAAAACATGAATATTAGATAAGGCAATTTTTTAATGTTATTGCGTGTTACTTGTGTTAGTTACACACCATTCGATTGGCCCAGAATCTGTCAACCCTCTTAAATTTTCATATAAAATGCCTCGTGGGGCCCAAAAAATAAAAATGCAATACTCCTTATTACAATGCAGTTGTTCTTGAACTTGATAATAACATTGATGATCTCTTTTTTGTTTTAATTTCCCTTCAAGAATATGGCAAAACTTGGTTATTTTTAATGCGTTCAATAGGAGTGACCTCCCTACAAGATCAAGGGCGTTTTATTTCCAGAACACCTCTACCATCAGGTATTAGCCCATTGGGGGAGCCGCCAGAAATGGCAATTCCTGGTCTACAAACATTCCCTGTGCATCCGCTTTCCCCCGCGTAGGCCTCAATGGCTCTTCGTTCCATAGCCTTACTGTATTCTGTGGATTTGCTTCCCGAGAAGGATGGGCGTAAAATGGACTTCACAGTATTTGTCCTGGTTGCTTTGGGCCTCAATTTGCACACACGGCCGAATGTGGATGCTGTCAGTCTTTTTAGGCTTTCAGGCATCAACGGCCTTGAGTACCGCTGATTCCTGGTTAGTGCCTCTAATTCCTCTGTCTCTTTCTCATTCAATGAGAGCGATTTCAGGAGGCTGGTCTTGGAGTGCTCATCTACTTCCCGATTGTCACTCTCAATGCACGCAGAGTTCTGATCTGCACCCATAGGATCTTTCTCCCTCTCCGCGCATGTCCTACCCTTCTTCACCCCGTCCATAAAACCTATTCTCATCCTTCCCCTGCCCTGCTTGCCAAACATTATTCCCTCTATCACGACTCTGAGCAACCCATCGCCCCTCATTACCTGTTCAAGCCACCTACTCTGCCTTCCCCTAATCCCATCCAGCAGCTTCTCCTGCTCCTCCCAAACGAAGTCAAGTACTCCTGCATTTGCGTTTCTCTCCGTCCAAAGCTCATTTTCCTTCTTCCTCCATACCCACATCTCGAACGCCTGCAATCTATTTTCCATTTTTCCTTTAGTCTCCATATAGCTCCTACTTTTTCAATACTCTCCCTCTGTGTCGCACTGCCGTTATCTATCACATGTAAAAGGGTTTTGATATAATTGGATATATGCATTTTAAATAAGGTAAAATCGTACCAATCAAGATATAATGATATCTTTGTAAAACTGCCCTAAGCTAGTTGTGATGTGAATGGTGAAAAGAGAGTTTTACGCAAATATACATATAAATACCAATCTACATAGGGAAGAGAGCTTCGTCTACAGCGAGAGCGTATAACCAACAGTTTCCTATGTGACAACTATGAACCAACCTCACTCTCCTCATATGAGCTATGAAAAATTATGATCTCCAGCAACACCGGGTAATTCAGCTATCTAAAATATTTAAAAATAATATGTAAGGTTTTTTGGAGAAATGTCTTTTAAAGGCAATGCATTGATTTTGATATTTTCCACGCCGTTGAAATTCAACGCCCCCCTCCCCGCTAGTCCGCTAGTTCATTACAATTAAAAAAAGTAAGTAGAAATAGCTTCGCGTACCACTCCGGAAAGTGAGTTGTAGTTAGTCCGATACGATCTTTTCCTTAAAGACCCATTGGCAGCCACTGCTATCAAGGGTATACCATCGGTATCCACGTCTCCAGCCTGCACGGCGAGATCATAATATTCCTACTTCCCGGCACGCCTCATCACCTCCCACGCAGCATCATGCATTCCTAGGATGCAGTATTATTGCATTTTTCGGTACGTTCTAGGAGTAATACACGGCATATCGAGAACTGCACTAAGCGCCGCTAGTTGTGAATATCCTTGGTCAGTTCATATCGTATTTGCAACCTGTAATTAAACCCTTGTCATTATCCCACAGTTTATGGCACCCGCTTCGCATATATATATTTCCAAAGCAAATTAGCAGAATTTTGATGGTGGCATGTCTCGAGAGAGAATGTCATGAAGTTATTTACTTGAGAAGATGATATTTATCTATGATATCCGAAGTTATTTTAGAAATGTGGTTATTAAATTGGATTTTCAATAGGTAATTTTAGTCTGAGTAGATTAGGGTAGTACTTGAAAACTTTAATAGTACGATCTCTACTTAATATCATTGTATTTGGGATATTTTACAAACTCGTTGGTAGCAATGTGCGCGGGGTCAGAGCATCCCGTAATGCTATCAAAAACGGAGTCAACTATTGAAGACCGAATTCAGAAGTTCAATGAAATACATATCTTAGAGGCGATATACAAGATATGACAAGGAATTTACAGTATAACCATGCCTTGTTAACTGGTACGATTTTTTTCATTAGGGTTTTCAGTATTTAAAAATATTTCCATGCTACACATCTGACGAAATTTGCTGAAAAACCCTTTCCTTTTCTCCTCTATCACTTCCATATCTGATATTATGCAAGAAAGCATGTTTTCCCATAGTTTTAGGGAGGAAAAAATGTTTTACCTCCCTAGAAGAAAAAGTTTTATATCGAAGATTCGTCTTCCGGTTGGATCGTAAGCTTTTGTCACCGTAGATTCCGGCAAAATTATGGCATCACCGTAATGTAGACATAAAGTACTTTCATTAAGTTGAGAGCAATGGATGACCAATTGATCAATAAGGAACAGACCGTTTAAGCAAATTTGCAGAGGAAAAAAATAAATAATCTCCAGAAACGTTTCCTGGACAAGCAATGATAGATTCATTAACGCGACTGAGGCAACAGGCACACCCATAATTTATCGTAATATAGTAATAACTTACGGGTGCTCGGATGATCACCCCCCTCCACTCTCCACTGGCTACGCCAATCACTACGGCAAAATATTTGACAAATCCGAGTATACAACGACTGGTTGAAGAGTGAATACGATCCTTTACTAAGGATCGAGCGATCCACATTGGGAGTAAGCGCGAGCAGCAAAGACAGCTGTGAAATCTTATCCCTCATGGTATTTTCATGGGGGCCTCGTACCATGTTGAAATACAAGGTCGAGGGGCATCCCAAAACGCTACACCTCCCCTCATCGCTCACCCCTCCCCTACCCGCTCTTCCCCCCTCCTAAGCGCTGCCACTCGCTCTCAGGCTGACAGCGGAAATCGCAGCGCCGCCGATGGAACACGTAATTTAGATCGAGGAGTCGTGAAAAATGCGTTGCATAGGTCCACAAGAATGTTTACTGTGACGCTAAAATACGCTTTATGGAACCTTACCATGGTCCAACATGGAGATGAAGGTTGGTTATATAGCCTGAATGAAAAGATTTTAAAGAAATATACGTCCAAGGCTTCATGGCGAGCTCCTGATTTTGGACAAATCTACGTTTTTCAGCTTTCGATCTATTTATATAGAAAGTGAAACGCCCATAACTGCAATATTTATGCTAAGTATTAATCCTTATTCTAGAGTCCTGCTCAATCAGATTTGCAATAACTAGTATATTTAAGTCGTAAATCAAGAACGCGTAGACGTCTGCGGACGCGTTTTTTTCATTGGTATACAGCCCCCTTAAGGTGGTTTGTGACCTGACCAAATTGCTTCGAGACAGAGCTAAGGGTGACATTCAATAATTACGTTGAGTGTGAAAGGAGGGGAGAGGAGGAGGACACTTCTTACTCTCTCGCGAAGGGGGGTATGGGAATCGAAGATGAACTTACAGAAGATTTTGTTTACATGTGTGATCGTACTTGTATTACCGTTTTAATAATCATCGTCTCGTATTTTTAGAACTGCAAGCACGTATTTACTACAAGCTAGTGTGCTGAAACTACCGCTTGATCTAAGTCTCGGAAGTTAAAAAAAATGATGCAAAATCTTCCGAACAACGGATTCCTTGTGATGAGTGGAATACATGGTGGTCATGAATTATAACGCTACTAGGCAAATATCGCATTAAGGATACATAAAAGATATATATTTTACGACTGATTCACAGCTAAATAACTAACATTCGCAACTGAATGTTCAACGAATTGACGGGGCTTATTCTATGCACTTCGGCGACGGACATTCGTTTTTGTTGGTGAAATATTTTGGTGAAATAAAGGGCGAGAAAGACTACCCGATAAATGTAATGGTAGAAAAATAACGAGAATTTCCTATCCCAGTTTCTCCCTGACTGTTACGAGAATTCCCTGACTTTTCCCTGACTTTTCCAGATTTCCAATTTTCCCTGACAATTCCAGGTTTTCCCGGTTTTCCCTGACGATCGCCACCCTGTATTTGTATTTATTGATTCTACTCTCTTTTCTATTCTGTCCAATAGCTTTAATTCGTTCTCACTTCCTGCAACACTTGATAAATATAGTCGTAGTACATTAACAGCAGAAATAGCATTGATTGTGCTTTCTTTTGGTGTTTCCGTATCATCATCATCCTCCTCGCTTGCTACCTCTTCACTGATATGCAGGTCAATAGCTTCATCAATTGTAAGAATGTTACTTGTTGATAACTGCTCATCCACTCCGACAAAATCCGAAAAACTTAATTTCAGCTCCAAATAATGGCAACTGATCATTGTCTCCCATAGCTCTATTATCTCCTCCCCCTTCTTCCAGTGGTTCTTCACTATCCTGTTCTAAGTTGCAGTCTTGAGAAAAACTAAATCCTGCTTTTTTAAAACAATTTGAAATGTTTCCCTCATCAACTTCTTTCCATGATCGTGCTATGTAGTATAGTGCATCGAAAACTGTGACTTTGAAGCTCTTAGGGTCCCTCCCACTGTCTATAAGATTCATAGCTTTTCTCACCAGAATCCTGCGGTAGTTCGCTTTGAATACATGGATTATCCCTAAACCTAATGGCTGTAACTGGCTGGTACAATTGGGTGGGAAGAATACCAGTTTTATTCCTCAAATTAATATTGTTTGGGTGGGCTGGGCATTGGTCTAAAAATACTACAATTTTTCGGTTTTGTCCACCCATCTTTGCATCTAGAGCTTGCATTTGTTCCTGAAAGACATGTGACATCATCCAAGCTTTGGTATTAGTGGCATAGGTTGTGGGAAATGTCTTGATGTTTTTAAAACATCTGGGATGTATGGACTTTCCAATGACAAATGGCCTTAACTTCTCACTACCATTAGCACCTAACAATACTGTCAGATGAGCTTTACTATGCTTTCCCCCATGGCAAGATTCACCTTCAAAGTCAGTCTTATGAGGAAGCACATTGAAAAAAGGCCCGTCTCATCTAAATAGAAAATGTCTTTTGGTGCACACCCTTCAATATGCTGTCTTAAAGAATGTTCCTTCCACTGTGTAACTGTCTGGGGATCAACACTGTTTGACTCACCACGAATTGATTTATACACAACATCGTACCTAGTTTTAAATTGGCTTAACCATCTATTTGAAGTCTTGAAGTCTTCAATTCCTAACCTCATTGCCACATGTTGTGTCTTTTCCTTACGAATAACTCCACTGATGGGTATGTTAGATGCTCTGTCGCACTGAAACCATTCCTTCAAAATTTCTTCCAGTTCATGATATTTTGAATACTTGACGCATTTTCGCCTCCTTGCACTGGGTCCGCATTCCACTGCACTGGTTTCAATGGTTTTGTGTGTTTTAACAACAGTGTTCAATTGGAATCCCAAGTTCTCTGGCAAGGGAAACACGTGAACCTACTTGCGAGTCAACTCTTCCCGAAATTTTTATCCTGTCTTCTATTGACAACGTTTTCCTCTCTCGTTTGTGGGCCATTTTTTGTTTTGTTCGCGTTACTTGACGCTGTCACGGAAAAAGTGATTACAATTGGAATGACTTTAAAATTAATGGCAGAACTTCGTAATGCACGAGAAGAATAAAACTAAGTGCGTGGATCATTGTGAAAATACCCAAGAATATAAACATATAGTGTCTATATTCGTGGACACGACGCTTACTAGTATGGTAGAATTATTCGCAGACATGACCGTTAAAGAGAAGTGCATATCATCGTTTTATTTCACATAATTACAGCCAACTTCTTCCCGGAATACAGTTTTATGATGGAAGATTCATATCCTTCATGATTTTACCGCATAATTGCCACTCGTAACGTAATTAGAGGCATTTGGCACAATTGTTATAATTTTACCTGATTTGCCTCTTGAAGAATTAAAACGAGTTTATTATGAAGGTATAAGATGAACCCAGAAATAGAAGGAATTAGAAAATTTATTGTAATTCAAAGGTTTTTCGCTTGCAAATGTCCCAAAACTTTTTCCGCCGATTTCCATTTCGTTCCTCATATGGTTGTGATACGCTATCCGCCACGTTCCTTTGGGCGGCCTAGCGCAAATGGCGGACCATTTAAAATTTCGTAAGTGTAAATACGGGACATAACACTGTGGATATATATAAATCTTCGGGACTTGATGAAAATGTCGTAAATTGCGGGAAAACGTAAATTGCGGGGGTGTAAAAGCGAGGTTTTACTGTATTACAGATTATTAGCACAACTTGATGAGCAGGTTTAAGTTTGAGTTTGATACATAGAACCAGATTTTTTTTTCAACATGTAACTTGTGATGAGCTTAAAATAAGTGCTATAAAACTTGTGACAACAGAAGTTTCAATTCAAAATAACATATGTAAGTTGAAATAAAACTATGTAAATAGACCATTCAGATGATATTATTAGCATAACAGTAATAATATACTTAACTACTTAATTGCCAGCAACCTTCACCACCCCTGCCACATGCCCTAGTGGCTTCTAGCAAGGTGACATGTCAATGAATAAAGTAGACTCTTGATAATACGAAGTCAGTGGGAGAGGAAAACAGGCACTTAGTAATTTCGAACATTATCAATAAATCAAACATGAATGAACTTCCAGAAGAATAAATAGAACACTAGTAGAAGAAAGCTCTCATTCTGAATATTTCCGATTCTGAAAGATGTTTCTGAAGATACGCTCTGGGAAAAGTCTGAAAACACAGTGAGAATCAGCAACCAAATTACAATGGTAAAGATAAGAACACAGAATGAAAATCTTCCCTAAAATTGTGGAAAATGAATATATAATAAAATATATTTATAATAAAATTAATGACAAGACAATTAAGGGCAAGGGACTAGCCATGTTGGCACACCGGTTCCTGTGAGATCACCGAAGTTAAGCAATGTTGGGCCCAGACAGAGGTTGGATTGGTTCCCTCCTCCATACCTCTACCGTGGTTCTTTGTCCCCTGTCTGCATGTGGCGGGAAGGTTAAATGTGGGTTGACACAATGGATCTAAAGAGGTCTAGAGGTCTAAGAGCCAGGGGGCTCCAGAAGGCCACCACCCACCCCTCCCAATTTATAACAAGGAAATTAAAATACAATTTTCAAAATCAGTGAGAGGAAAGACAATCAAGTAAAGAAACTAGAGGCATTTGGCACAATTGTTATAATTTTACCTGATTTGCCTCTTGAAGAATTAAAACGAGTTTATTATGAAGGTATAAGATGAACCCAGAAATAGAAGGAATTAGAAAATTTATTGTAATTCAAAGGTTTTTCGCTTGCAAATGTCCCAAAACTTTTTCCGCCGATTTCCATTTCGTTCCTCATATGGTTGTGATACGCTATCCGCCACGTTCCTTTGGGCGGCCTAGCGCAAATGGCGGACCATTTAAAATTTCGTAAGTGTAAATACGGGACATAACACTGTGGATATATATAAATCTTCGGGACTTGATGAAAATGTCGTAAATTGCGGGAAAACGTAAATTGCGGGGGTGTAAAAGCGAGGTTTTACTGTATTACAGATTATTAGCACAACTTGATGAGCAGGTTTAAGTTTGAGTTTGATACATAGAACCAGATTTTTTTTTCAACATGTAACTTGTGATGAGCTTAAAATAAGTGCTATAAAACTTGTGACAACAGAAGTTTCAATTCAAAATAACATATGTAAGTTGAAATAAAACTATGTAAATAGACCATTCAGATGATATTATTAGCATAACAGTAATAATATACTTAACTACTTAATTGCCAGCAACCTTCACCACCCCTGCCACATGCCCTAGTGGCTTCTAGCAAGGTGACATGTCAATGAATAAAGTAGACTCTTGATAATACGAAGTCAGTGGGAGAGGAAAACAGGCACTTAGTAATTTCGAACATTATCAATAAATCATGAAAAAAATTTTCTTTGTTTTCTCTAACTTTTGTTACTGCAGCAACATTGTGTAACTTTTCGGTTGATGTTCGTGAAAACATTCTTAAAAGATGCCTTAGTGTCATACACTTTATCACATATCTTCAACCTAGAGCCTAATTGTGAACCTAGGGCACACCGAGCAATTATTTCGGCATGCGGAGCCAGTAAATGGTTTCAAGTCAGCGATCGTAGTGTTGGCAAAATTTTGCCCGAGTATCGAAAATGTATATAAAACAAAAGTTGAAAATTTTTGTAACACGAATTTTTTTTCAGAATCCACAGTCAGTAGACTAGTATGGACACTAACAATAGACATTTACTTCTAACATCTATGCTGTTATGAAGGCAGCTGGACAAACCGTGCTTTAGTCAACCCCTATCACCCAATCATAGTTAAAAAAAAGCATGGATCCCAAAAAAAAATCATTCACAGGTTATTATTTGTGGCATCTTCCATGTTGTCAGCTGAATAAATGATCTTAGGAGGTATTATTGTTTCTTTTCTATTACTATGACAGGGTGGTTACTGATAACCAACTTTCAAATTCCCTTACTTTTCCCTGATGGCTTTACCAATTTCCCTGACTGATCGCTGAAAGGTCTTCTATTATCGGAATATTTTATTTCTGCTGAATTAAATTTTCGTCAAAACTCAGAAAATGTTAAAAGCTGAAATCAATACATTAAAAGCTATAAGAATGAAAAAATATATGAAACCTCCGCCCTAATGAAAAAACATATTGAACCTTCACAAGTTAAGCCCTCACACAAATGGTACACACTTTTAATACATTTTTCGCGGCCGTGTATCGTATTTCCGTGGTCGTGTAAGTTTCCTTCGGTAAAATTACAAATTGACATTGTCTAATTCTTCAAGGAAGAGGTGGCGTGTTGTGATAGTTCTGGGAAGTTAAAGAGTACTGAAAAGGCATCGAAGGGAAAGTTAATGGCCAATTTACTGGCGGACTCCGGCACAGGTATCACTGAGCTACGCGGAAATACAAACCAAATCCAAGTTCTTGGACTGGATCAAAATCGGATAGCACGAGTTTTAAAAGCAAATAACAACTTGTTTAACATGGTCATAACCCCATGAATGTAAGAGGGAACCAAAATTGTAAAAATATTTTTAAAAACAAATGGTAATTGTGCCACTGCGAGCGAAAACAGGAGGAAATTAGCAATGGCAGCGTCATATTTAGGAATGTCATATTTTAGGTGGTTTGTGACCTGACTAAATTGCTTCGGGAGGGAGCTAAGGGGGCCATTCAATAATTACGTCGAGCGTGAAAGGTGGGGAGGGGAGGAGAACTCTTTTTATGGTTTCGCGAAAGGGGGTATTTACATCGAAGATGATCTCACGTAAGATTTTGTTTACACGTGTGATCATACTTGTATTACCGTTTTAATAATTATCGTCTCGTATTTTTAGAACAGCAAGAACGTATTTACTACAATCTAGTGTGCTACAACTACCTCTCGACCTGAGTCTCGGAAGTTAAAAAAAGAAACATGAGGTAAAATCCTCCAAAAAACATAGCCTCGGATTCCTTGTGATGAACAGAATACACAGTGATCATGAATTTTAACACTACTAGGCAAATATCTTATTAAGGATATACAAAAGGGATACATTGTACGACTGATTCACAACTAAATAACTAAGATTCACAACTGAATGTTCAACGAAATGACGGGGCTTATTCTATGCACTTCTACGCGGCGACGGATATTAGTTTTAGTTGGTGAAATGTTTTGGTGAAATAAAGGGCGGGAAATACTGCCCGGTAAACGTAATGGTAGTAAATAACGAGAATTTCTATACCAATTTCTCCCTGACTGTTATGAGAATTTCCTGACTTTTCCAGATTTCCAAAATTCCCTGACAATTCCAGGTTTTCCCGGTTTTTCCTGACGATCGCCACCCTGTATGACCTTGAAAAAAATGAGGCGTGATACGGTATATTTTTTGCATCTTCCCCTCAAGGATTATAAGGATGGCAGGGGAGATTGGGTTTACAGTGCATGGGGGAAAAGGGTCCGGTTATGGAGAAGGAAGGTCCCAGTTGCAGGCAGTATCTTTATCTGTCTTGCTGACCTTGAAAGGGGGAAGGAGAAAAGAGGGGAGGGATGGGGGAATGGCATCTCTCTTTTTCTAGGCAATCCTGGGGGATGCTGGTTGGTTGGGTATTTAGGGGAGGCGACCGACAGCCGAGGTCATTTGCGCAATATAGGATAGGTGGGTAATTAGGTAATGGTAGGAGTTTTCAGGGAATGGAGGAAGGGTGGAGAGAAACCCGGCGTCGGCATTAGCCTACTTATGCCGCATCCCTGACCCTATATTGGACTAAGATACCTTCAAATCTCACCCACAAATATCAGGAATTTCATTCCCTCATAATCATCCAAGGGAGATCCCAATGTCCCACTTAAACACCACGCTTGGCAACTTAGTAATTTATTCCTGCCACTCACGACACCAAAGGTTTCTTGCTACCCATTGTTCACTAAGATCCAGTTTTATTACATCAGGTTAATTAGTTTCAGGGCAAGAGAATTGTCATGAATATGATACTTCACAATTACTGCTCACATTAAATAACTTGCGGAGTGATGCTCTTTACAGAATTTGAATTGTCAGAAACCTTAAAATCAACTAAGCTGTCAGTTGCCTTTAATTACACTAAACTAAACCAGGCCTAAGTTGCACATGAAGACTTATGTGCAGTTGAGAAAAATTATTTTTTCTGGTCAATGAAGAATCATGGAATGAAGTCCAGAATAACAAATTTTTCACACGCAAGTGATGTTTCTGCCACTAAAAATGGGCTTGGTTCCCATGGTAGGTCCAACATTAAGGAGTGGGATATCCCTCATTTCAACATCCCACTAGTTTCTTTAATTGCACTACACTTACTTCATTTCTATGCCACCTGACCAATGAATCTACTTATGTATTGGCTTCCATAAACAATAAAGCCTGAGAGACACTAGAAGAAACTTGAAGTGATTTGCCATTAAAGGGGAAATGGGTAAAGAACAAGGGAAATAATACTAGGATGTAGAAAATTAAACTGTGTGGCAACTAGGGGATGTAAAACTAAAATGATAGAATACAGTAGGAATTGTGACAGATACAGAGGATCTACTAGATGCAAGCATTGAGAAATCTTCCCATAAAGAGTTAGACACTGCTTGCATCATTGGTTAAACAAGAGGTTGGTTAAAGGTACATTTTCTATGGTACAATGATGAGAATAATAGTTATGGTTTTCCACAACAAACTGAATTGAAAACTGAAAGCAACTATGCACATTCTTTAATAGCTTCAATTAAACAGAAAACTAGACAGAAACTCGGACAATTCAAACATGAATGAACTTCCAGAAGAATAAATAGAACACTAGTAGAAGAAAGCTCTCATTCTGAATATTTCCAATTCTGAAAGATGTTTCTGAAGATACGCTCTGGGAAAAGTCTGAAAACACAGTGAGAATCAGCAACCAAATTACAATGGTAAAGATAAGAACACAGAATGAAAATCTTCCCTAAAATTGTGGAAAATGAATATATAATAAAATATATTTATAATAAAATTAATGACAAGACAATTAAGGGCAAGGGACTAGCCATGTTGGCACACCGGTTCCTGTGAGATCACCGAAGTTAAGCAATGTTGGGCCCAGACAGAGGTTGGATTGGTTCCCTCCTCCATACCTCTACCGTGGTTCTTTGTCCCCTGTCTGCATGTGGCGGGAAGGTTAAATGTGGGTTGACACAATGGATCTAAAGAGGTCTAGAGGTCTAAGAGCTAGGGGGCTCCAGAAGGCCACCACCCACCCCTCCCAATTTATAACAAGGAAATTAAAATACAATTTTCAAAATCAGTGAGAGGAAAGACAATCAAGTAAAGAAACTATCTTAACAGGTGAGGGAATACCATCAGGTCCAAGTAAGGATGTACTAAAGAAGGTTTGGTCGGTGCTTCTTACTTCAGATGTACCACAGGTGAAAGAAAAAAGTATTTAGAAGAAGTTCGTTACACACAAGAGGGTGCTAATTAAGAAGGGAGAAAGGTCTCTTCACAGACAAAAATAACCAGACTCAATAACCTGAATTGATACTTACCCAAAGTTTGCCTTCAAAAAAGAAAGCCTCCTGAAGATCAACGACATTGGGATGCTTGCATTCTGCGAGAATATCAATTTCTATCATGAAATCTGATAGATCATCCTCGCCTTCCAGTGCACATCTTTTGGCGGCTGCAAACACATCTGTTCCACGTCTTTGGGCCTACAAAATTGCTCAGCATTAAAAGACCTTTTTAAGGTGCGCATAAGGTAGCAGATATATACCTACAATTTACATTATGGACACAGTCTCTGAGTTGCACTTAACTTTTATAGTATGTAGGTACATAAAAATGATAAAACGTACCTTATAAACTTTCCCAAATGCACCATCTCCCAATTCGCCCACCATCTCCCAGTATTCTTCTGGATCCACATCCATTTTAATATTATTAAATCCCTTTTTCTTTTTTCCATCGTTCCCACCTCCAAGGTGGAGGACCTTCTTTAAGTTACTTAAAAACATGGACATCTTCAAAGTACTTAACTATCACATTAACATAAACTTATTTCTTTTACACAAGTTAAAACATAACTTGATCGCAGACAAGTTGCTTTGGCGGCAATAAATAAAATATATACATAGCAATAGTAAAAAAATAGAGATTACTATTTTCACAAAATTTTGAACAACTTTTGGTGGTTGAACAATCACAGACTAGCATGGAACTTCAACAAACGGCTTTCTCTTCATATTAGGCATTTCTACTAGGTTGCCTGAAAGACAAAAATTAAGAGTTATCATTCAAATCCACTTCGGAAGTTGGTGATCTATGCCACACAACATTACTTATAAATACAATTACACCGCTAATTTTACTTCAGTAAATTAAAAAATCCAATGAGAAAACCTGAGAGAATAATCAGTAGGTGGCTAACCTATATAGCACTGAAACGTTAGGCTCAATATATTTGCTCGAGCATTTTCTTGCTTCTCAATCTCAACAGCTATGGTAGAGGTGTAACGCCAGCTTGGCCTATTTTGCGAGTAAGGCAAATGCCCGATAATTATATAAACGTAATTACAAATAACAAGATTAAATTTGGAAGAAGCGTAGGTAGGCCGTCTGCTACGTCTATGTATTTAGGCTATTCAAAATACCAATCATTCGTCACAAAAATAAAACAGGCAGTTGTCAAAAATAACTTGCCAACCAAAGCGTATCAAACAGCGAAATCATATGCGACCCTTGTTAAAACTAATTCTTGTTATTACTACCATCTTTCTACCACGCCTGACAATGACGTCACAACTTTTTTTTATTCTGCTCGCCGGGAATTTGTGGTAATCATGGCGCCTTATCATGAAGTAAAAATTCGAAACATCTGTATCTAACCATTTGTTTCCACATACCAAGACAGGTCTTCATAAATCTTATCCTCAGGTTCATCATCTTCTTTCCATTTGGTGACGTTATCACCACAAAGATAAGAAACACAACACATTTCCTTTGGTGACAGTAAACAGCGGTCGATAAAACTTAACACACTACACAGCTAAAATACACACTCCGTCAATCACTATATTGAAAGTATTCAAAGCCATTCATTAAAATTATCTTTAGACTGCTTTATCATATACAAATAGTAAAACTTTTGCTGCCACAGATTATCACCGCTCACTACGAATTTTTCTGTTCACACTTTGTGAATATAAACCTGCATCAAATTTCAATCCTAAATATTATGAAACTTTGGAGTACCGCAATATGTAATCACATTTTTTTGACTGCGAACAATACTGTTCTAAATATGGCAACACTTCAATGGACTTGCGGATATACCACTGCAGTAGATCAATACCCACTTGGGAGCACTCTTTCGTTGAAGGTGATAAGACACGATAAAAGAATATAAGCGAATAATTAAGTGATAAACATTGGCACCAAAGAGTAGTAACAGTACGCCGCATTCGGGAAGTAACATAGATTTGGCCCACATATCAACGAATAAATTTTAAACAAAAAACAATTAGTAAATTAAACTAACCAAATTGCAGGAAAGAGCACAGTGGATTGAAAGCCAATGCGAAATCATGATCAATCGCCTTCCAGACATAGAATTTGTCTTGAATTCAGCTTATATTATTATCAGCCATATTGCTTTCGACTTCTTTTTTCTTGCCACATTGCCAAATCTACTCTCCAGAATTAAGTTATTGCTAAGGGGTTATTCAACAACAATCACAAAACTCGCAGTATAAGGTAAAGGTACCTTTAGTACCCCTAAATATAATAAAAAACGTATTTTCATCTCCCTTACAAAATATATAGTATCATTCCGTATTATGGCAACGTTGCCTTCGATGTATGCCCACCTTGGTCCATATAAATCTTTGCTGATTAGCCTCAAAACTACGGTTAGCAAAATTTCATAATATTCGTCATTCATATACAACGATTTGCACTGTCCAAATGCTAGGCAGCTGTAACATATATCTAGCTTAGCGGCAATAATTTAGATGCATGGCTCCGTTCATTCCGTTCCCTTTCGAACGGAATCAATAACTCGACTAGATGGACTTATGCCAATGGTATGCTTAAGCGTTTGTGTTTCATTTTGAACTAACCGGTTTTCCAGGATTTACCTCTAGTTATATTTAATCGTTTTGATTTCCACGTGTGTTGGTCGATTCTTGGCGCATGTAATGCTCTCCCTGGTGAAATAAACCGTGACAGAAGCGTGAACACAGTGTGCTTAGAATGTGACAAGAGTGTGATTACAGCAATTGCAGTGTGCACACACCGTGACAAAAGCGTAAATTGGGACTCAAAAGCGTGATAGACACTGACGGTACAGTGTGAGGACACTGTGACTAATACCCATGTACAGTGTGCTGCACATTGTGGTCATACTGTCCCTCACGCTTTGAAGGAAGCACAGTGTGCGTACACTGTGACTAATACCTTGTACAGTGTGCAGCACATTGTGGTCACACTGTCCATCACGCTTTGAAGGGAGCACACTCTGCGCACAGTGTGCATACACTGACTAATACACTTGCACAGTGTGATACACATTGTTGTCACGGTTTATTTTCACCAGGGCTGACAGCTAGAAACGCACTGATGCTATGATATCGGGAGTTGGATGTTATATCTAATGGTTGCTCATGACGAGAATTGTAATCCTCTACCGTGATTCATCTACTGATTTAGTCATTTCTAGCTTATTCCCTAAAACATTTGTAATTGCTGTTATTGGCCCATCTTCCTTGCTACCTAAATATGTCTTTAGACATAACGATGCTCCAATTTAATCAAATACTTATCATTTCTTGTTTTTCAGCAGTTCATGTGTGGGTTGAGCACCAGTCAAGGGGCCCAGTTAAATATTATCTTTGTTTGATTAACTGGAATTATGTTTGTAAGCACTTTCTTTAAATGTTGGTTTTTGTATCACTACTAAAATGTTTCCACTCAAAACATGAAGATACCTACATCCTGACAGGAGTATACTCCATTCAGGATGTAGGTCTCCCCTAGTGACCCCATGTGTATATGATTCTACTCTCGGGGAAAGTTTCTTGATTAATATTATATACCTGCTTTACTGCTAGATACATATTTAAAGTAAAACACACAAATACTCCCTCTTACTCATTGGCACCTCGGCAGTGTTACTCAAAATCCAGAACTGTTAAAGGCAAGGATGCAAATCTTACAGTCTTTCCTTCAATTTATTAAGCAGTAGGTTAAGAATATTTTGTTTCAGCACTGATGGGAGTACAGTGTGACTTCTTAAGCAGTCAAATGCCCCATAATGTCGGGGAGGAAAGGGGTGTGACCCCAGGATGTGGCGCAGGGAAGAACATGCCCATGGACCATTAAGCGTGGTAAAGAGCCACATCCTCCATGATGCACCCCTGGTTTCTGCTGAACATAATGGATCTAGACTTGGCAGGTCAATAAATAGCTTACCTCACCATGGTGCTTTTCTGTGCTAAGGGTGACCGCATCTACAAGGCGGAGGGTAAGAAGAGAGAGACAGATATTAACAGAGAGACTCCGGATATAGGGCGACCTCCGGTTCTATGTAGCCTTACCTATGCATCCCGGGCTCTGTATAGGCAGACACTGTATTTTCCTAGCGACTCATGGAGCCTAACATTGAATCCCTATGTAAAACAATAATGGAGGGCACTGAGAGGTGCACTCTTGACATGGATTCTGTAAGTCCGAGTTCTTTCTTGGGAAAGGTGAAATTGTTGGAGAGCCCTAATGGGGCTTCGAATAAGGATGCACCCTCTACTACCTTATCCTTACCTGTGGAGGTCCCATCTGGGAGACCCACACTTCCCATCATAACCTTCATGGATGACATCCTTTCCAACTCATCTGAGGCCACCTTCAAAAGAGGCACCAAGCCTGGGCTCCCCCAAGCAGGAAGAGTCTAACTCTAAGCAGGTGGGGGTCGGAGAGAAACTCAATATCCCCACAAAGGGAAGGAGAAGGGATAAGATGTGGGCTGGCATTGGAGGAAGAATTTCCTCCAGCAACGTAACATACAATATTACTAAATGGGCAAGATGAGTTTTAGCCCCCACAAGTCTGCAGACTTGTGAAGTCAGAGGATGGGGTGTTTCCTGCACTTCTTCAGGAAGGACAGGACTTGCTCCTCCTGATTGTAAGAATATTTTGTTACTGCTTGGCTTATGGATATGTTCCCAAAAGCCTGAAGTATTACTAAGGTGGTCTTCATACCTGAACCAATTAAGACTGACTATATACGAGTTGATTCCTTTCAAGGGATCAGCCTTATGTCTTTTCTATTGAAGACACCAAAAAAGGTAGTTGACAGTACATAAAGGATGGGCCATTGAAAGTCCATCCCCTGCACCTGTATCAACATGCATACCAAAAGGGAAAGTCTGTGGAGACAGGGCACCACAATCTTACTAGAAGGATTGAGGGTGTGCTGTAGAGGCCTGCAACTGGGCACAAAATACACACGACCCTCACCCGCCTTTGCTGGGCAGGCGTGGTGAAAGAGTGAGTGAAAAAATATTACAAACGGCAAAGACCCTTGAAAAAGACATGTGGCGGTGATGATCTTATGGTGGTCCTCCGCCTCTAACTCTGCAAGTTCTCCATTAGGCCACATTCGTGACACTTCGGAAAAGTCCATCAAATGTCTTTGGGTTGTGCAGGCCTCTAGTGTGCTGGAACATGGAATGTGTGGATTGGGGGAATTTCTTGAGGTGGAGGGAGCATTTAACAACACATCTTTCAATCAAATCTGCATTGTAGCAAGAAGACATGGCATCCATGCTCATATTGTTGGTTGGATTTGGCATATGCTAGAACAAAATACTGTCAAGGTTGTCTGCAGGGAGAGTTCGATGAAGGTAGCTGTAACATGAGGCTGCCCCCGGGAAGGAGTGTTATCTCCACTCCTCTGGAACACGGTAGTAGACAGTCTTCTTTCAAGACTGAATAAGACTGGTGCATGCACTCAAGGGTATGCAGATGATGTAGCTATACTCATCACCAGAAAGTACCTGGATAATGCAATGAGTTGGTGTGCCAAAATGGCTGGCAGTGGATCCGTAGAAGACCAAGCTTGTATTGTTTACCAATAGAAGAAAAATGGAGGACCTCAGACTCCCCTCTTTGCTCACATTCTGAAGGTTCACCTGTTTAATACTTATAATGCGCCAGAATCAAAGCTACTAGCAAATATAGTGTATAAATATTACCTATTCCATGTGTGTACATTTATATTGCATGTATTTCCACAAGGAGCAATCTGTCACTTTACAATTCCAATGACTGTATTCACAGTCATTATACCAGAAAGTGCAGTAACCTTCACCAAAGTTATGTTAGGACATCCAATACTACTCGTGGATCCAAGGCAATGGGTCGCATTTTATACAACAAACTACCGAACGAGCTGAAACTAGAAAGCAAAACAGGTGTATTCAAAAGAAATGTACTTAAGTTTCTGTATAGTAAAATGTATTACTCTGTGAATGAGTTCTTAAATCAATAATCACTCTACAATTTCCTATTATTTTATTCTTTGATTGTATGACGTGTCCCATATTTGAGCAAAATTGTATCAAATCACAGAACAAATAAAGTATTATTATTATTAAATAGGTACCATTAGTCTTTGAACATCCAAGATTAGTAAATCAAATGGACCTCTACCGTGATGACGAATACTGATTAAGCTTTCAAATATTTTTGCATTATTTCCTTAGAAGCCTCTCAAGTGATCTTCTTATCGAGAGGCTTAAACAGTTGCCCTTTGTGATAATAGAGAGATTATAATCAGTAGTCCTTCACACATTTATGAATAAATAGACAAAATATCATCAACCACACTTATTTAAAACACCTAGTATGGAAAAAATTGGTACATTCTGAAGTAAAGAATAGCTAATGCCTTCATGATTTTATTGTAGGCAGTTATGGCTGTTTAATATATTAGTTTCACTCAAAGTCGCAGTAAATCCATGGAGTTTGGTATTAACCTGGCTAATCTTAATGGCTCTAAATTCTCCTGCTATTAATCATCCCTTTTAAACATGAAATGAGGTGTACTAAATATGCAGTAACATATTATACTGAGTTAAATAATTTAGAGGTAACTAAAAGGAATGAAAAATATCATTACTAATTAAAATAAGGCTATTTCCAGGTTCTTCACACCTTGGTTCTTGACCTTTCATTCGCGAGGCTCACACAACTTGAATGATTGACACTATGAGCCACATGCATACTCTAGGCCTCTATTCATCCAGAGAGCACAAATGTGTTGACGATTATCATTGTAACAAGTAAAGCTAAATCAGGGAAAATTACAGCCTGACATTTTCCAATGTAAATATTTAATACTTCAATAAATCAATTTTTTAAATGAAGGATAGATTAACAATCACAATATAATGAGGTATTCCATCACTATCAATGGCAAATGCTTTCCAGCAGTAGTTCAAATATTCCAAAGCTCTGATATGCATTCAGCTTTTAGCAGCAGGATGACAACATGACTCCATTTCAACAAGGAAAGGACTATCAAGAGCTCCATAGCCAGCAGCAACACCTCCTTCATTGGCAGTTGCAACCTTGGTTCTCAACATATGTCCAACCTGACTATTTTTCAGGATCACATTCTCATCCCTACAAAAACAATAAAAATTAAGTGATTACAAAATTTGATTACCCAGCTATAAAGTTCAGGGACTATAGATTGGGGATTAGGTAAGTGTGGTGATGGACTAATGACCACCCATCCAGGGGACTTGTGGTTTTTGAGTGCAGGACATTTCAGTGGTATTCTGGTTCTTACTTGAATGCTGTATGACGAGCTTTTCAAATGCAGTACTCAATCTATAGGCAGGGTCATAAAATAGGAGACTCGTTGGTGCCCTTTGAGTTGTTATTAGGGGAAGCAGTTGTCAACTAAGGTCAATAGTGCCAATAAGGACAGACGGGTATTTGGAAAGCGGTAGGGATTGAAGGAGTGGAGAGAAACCTGGAATTGGCATTCAAAATGCTCTCTTAAAATCAGTCAAGTTGGACCAGTATAGCATTAAAAAAATGGTCACATCCAGGATTCAAACCCAGGGCCTCCAGATAGAAAGCCAGCAACCAAGTCACAACACCAACCCGATCCCTGAAGTGACTTTATTCTGTGTGGGCTAATGTGAATACTGTTTCTCTCTATTATTTGGAGGCATTGAGATGGGATTCAGGAGAATTAGGAGATGGCCTTAGACAAGATGGATTGGAATTTAATGCTGAGGACTGAAGAAAATTGGAGCGCCATACAACGATGAAGAATCGTTCAGTTTGTATAAAAACCAAGTGGATGTGGTGCCACAGAAAAATTATGAAGATAAAATGGATCACCGGAGTGAGAAATGAGTAAGTCTTAACCCTTAACAGTTCTGGGGAGCACAATCACCCTCCTCCCAACTCTTGAGAAAAATGCCCAGGAGCACTATTGCACATCTCCTGCAATGTCACAATTAGAAGCAAGTAGTTCAGTACTGGTTAATAAATGCATTAAAAACTGAGTACTATTGATACCGAATACTTTTTATTCCAAAATTGATCACTGATGTTAATTTTTTTGTTTTTATATGTAATACATGAAAAAAAAATTTCCTGAACCACTGCCAAATCAGTAAAAACACCTTGGCATTCTTAGTTTCTAGAATATTGACTGAAACTTAAAGGGTTAAGAGGAGTGGAAGAAAAGAGAAGCCTACCATAGTTGGGAAAGTTACCAAAAAAAATAACTGGTTCAAGTTAATCTTTGTAAAAAGTAACTAGTTAAAGTTAAAAAGTTCTTTTCTGTAAACTAACTGATTTAAGTTAAAACAAGTAACTTTTATGTTAAAAGTTACTTTTTCAGTTACTTTGGCAAATTGGATGCTGCGGTAATAGAGGCCTTGATGGTTTTTTTGTTTTGACAAACAAAGCAAACGCTGTCACTGTAGTTTCTTCCATTCGTATCCATTTGTTTAAAAATATTAGAATTAGAGATTTTCGTTGCAATTCCATTGTGTGCAGAGCGTTGTTGGTCAGGTTTCCTATTGTCTGTGGAAAGGATTCGGTGATTTTTCTGACGTCGAGCTCCAATTCCAGGATTTTTAAGTTGTTGTGAATGTAAGACTTTCTGCCACACCATGGTGTGTCTGTAATTTGCCGCAAAAGATTGTTTTGAGCGGCAGAAAGTGCTTTAAGGTTAGTTTTTGATATCAATATCGATATGAAGTATCCCTTCACAATTGTGAAATTGCAGTGGAAACGGCTTAGTTATATAGAGTTACAGTAGATGCTGAGGGTATGCCTGTGCACATTTCCTCACGATTCACTGGGGGCTGATGTATTGATGACATGTCACCGAGCAAGGCATATGAGCCCTCCAGGACATTGTCTTCGCGTGTTTTCTCGTATGAGGGTGTGTTCCTAAACTTTGGCAGTCCCTCCCCTCAGCCCCACTTTTGTTTGGATGTATTCATCAGGGCCTATTCACTGCACTCTTGCACAACTACCCTTGCATTCATAGGTCTTGTTTTATTTTCCCATTTTCCTGTAGGGCAGCCTTTCCGCCCAAATTCAGACTGGTCGACATTTGCCAAAAATTAATGAAAAAATTAACTAAAGTTAGTTTTATATCCATTAATATATAATTTAAACGATTAAAAGTTAACTATTCCAAAAAGTAATGATTAAATTAAATAGTTAACTACATTTTTAACGATTAATTTTAATTGTTAATCCCAACTATAAATCCTACTGAAAACTTTGAAAAGACAAGATAATTCAATCAGCCATATGTAGAGAAAAAATGGCCTGATGAGGTCAATTGTCAAGAGGAAAGTGAAAGGGAAGAATGGAAAAGGAAAACCTTGAATGAGATGTATGGAACAAGTTATGAAGGATGTGAAAGAGAGAAATTATGTTAATATGAAGAGGTTAGGCAACAGTTGAATACAATGGAGAGATATGTCAACCCAACCTTAGGATGGCTGACTTGTAAAGGTGACCACATTAGAAGGGTGAATCATACAGGATGTATAACATACTGATGTTAATTCCGTCAGCACCTACACTTCAATTTGCCTAATAATCTTCATGAAATATGTTATTCATTTAATAAATATTTAAAAAAAAACTGCAAACTTGCTACCCATCCATCATCAAATACATACATACAAATACATACAAAATAAATACATCGGTACAGGAGTTGAACAGCGACACTTGAAATGTGTACTGGAAAATGCACGTGCATAGTACGCTCAACAGCATCAGTGGAAGTGCATGCCTTTGAAGATATTTACTTATTATTTTTGGTATATTAAGTAGTCTATCATTTGCTGAATAAGAAAAACATTACAGTCAATGTCTTCAAAATAAGTTTTTATCCAGATCAGGGGTCATCAATTTTTTCATACCTATGGGCCACATGTTAAACTTGGCATGGCTACATGAGCCGCAAATACTTGAGACACCACCATGAGATATTTATTATATCTAATTGATATGGTACACTCAAGTACTATTGCATGTATATTATGACTGTATTTTATGTTCTCAATGCGTACAATGGCTTCTCATTCCCACCACTCTTCAAAAATGTTATGAGCTGCTTATTTTCTCATTACTTAAAGTATTAAAATAGTTAAAAACTATTTGTTGTTGTGTGGGCAACTTACAGGCCACAGGTTGCTAACCCCTGATCTAGATGCGAGAACATAATATGAAAAAGTTCATGACTCAAAGAGTTCTTATGTTGAGCGGTTCGTAAGTTGATGTACCACTGTATTCACACTGTATGCCGTATGGGTGAAATACGTAAAAGATTCTTACATATCACTATATCAAAGTGCATTATCCTTTATTTGGGTGAGAAAAAAATTGCTCACCCTATGATTACTCCAAATATGCCCAATTCACTGACCACATCTGTGTACAAGGGGACATCTGAGTTTGGGTGAATAAGATAACACCGTTGCACAGGGGGGATAATGCGCTCCATCAATATCCATGCACAGCGCTCCTTAGAGTTACCGATCTTTTCAAGCATAGTTTTAACTTCATCGCCATAAACATTGTTGCCACCTCCCTCTCTTTGTGGCTTAAGAACATAATGGGTAGGATTATTTAGAGCCAAAGCAATGGCAGCATTCCCCTCTTCATTCTAAAATACATTAAACAAGAGAAATATAATGGATACAAAAGTAAACAATGATATTAATATAATGTACATAGAGTCAGCCATGTCATTTAATTAAAATAATCCAATACTTTGTTTCTAGCTAGAAAAAAATTTAGTTTAGGCATGATGAGGATGTTAACCAAAAAGGAAGAAGTCTGAACTGAATATATCAAAATTAAAAAGATAGCATCAAGTGTTTTCTGATTTAGAGAGTCCAATTGTTTAAAAATCCATAGGGTGAAAACAATAATTTTCTTCATTTGATAGTGTGTTGAATGGGAAAGATACACCCATTACTGAATTCCGAGTAAGACACCATCCAAAAAATTTGGAGTTAATAACTTGAAATGTTGAATGACATAAAAGAGAAAAAATTATCTGAAATGATTAGGGTAAACTCACTCCTAAATTCTTACCAGATCAAGGGAGTAGAGGCCAGTAAATATTTCTCGAACTGTTGGTGCAATAGATGCATCTAAAAATTTTTCCAAGACTGAAGGGGATGCTAGAGCCTGCTGCACTCTTTTTGTGCCAGCCAGATGGTACTGAATTGAAGGGCATTTGATGGCATGACTCCTTTCTACTCTCAGTCTTGCTTCCCACTCTAATTCAGAGAAGTAATGCCCTGGTTCATACCCTGCCCTAAAATACACTACAGCAACTTCCAAACCATCACTGCAAAAAAATTGCAAATGGATAAATTCATGCTGCACATGCATTGAAAATTTTTTCCTGATAACTAACATAAAAAGAAAAGCAATATCTTATAGAACTACTCATAAAGGTACATATATATCTCAATGAATTAAATCAAAGACTGGGTTCATGGACTTTAAAAATGGTGATTTTGACGTGAATGGCAAAGAATGCACTGGAACGCACACTGGTGCACTGAAAAAATTTAGAGACACAGATTTTCAAGCATTACTCAATGAAGATCCAAGTATATTCTTGAAGATGAATGTTAAATTTTTGAATAGTTGTGAATTGTTTTAAATGTTGATCGATCCACAGTTGGACAATGTCAACTTGTAATGGGAATGGTCCAATACGAAGGAAATTGGATTCTAATCAAATGGAAAGAGAGAAATATCAAAAGACGTTTCTGCAAGATATTGCTCAAATGGCAAAAGAGACAAGGTTTTTGCATCGAATTGTCACTTGTGTTGAAAAATTTATTGCAATAAGTTAACCATAAATGTTAGAAAGGATGGGTAATGTCAGGCGAATCAGGTCCAACCACTCCTAAGTGAAATGCCCATGGTTTAAAGGTTATGCTATGTATTTGGTGGGATCAAAAGGGTGTCATATACTACATATTAGCTGCTGAAACCATCGGACATCATCTTGGGGTGATGATCTTTGTCTTCTACAACTTTTACGTTAGAAAAAAGCTTTGAAAGAAAAGCAACTGGAATAGAGCAACAAGCATGACAAGTTGATCCTTCTACTTTACAATGCAAGGCCACATATTGTAAGACTAGTTAAGAAATACTTCCAAGGAGTTGATGTTGGATGTACACTCTCAATTTGATTTTTTATTTTGATATGTGGTTTTGTATTTTTGTGTAAGATTTGATTTTGTTTTCTTTTTTTTTTTGTTTGAATAAAGTAATTCGTTTGTTCTCGGCTCAACCGGAAATGTCTGAAAATGGTGTGGTTCATTTTAGTTTACCCGGCAACCAATATCCAAATTTCGCAGTGAATTACCAACAGTTGACTGGGAAATTCTACCCCACCCACCGTATTCATCAGACATTGATCCTGCAGATTTGTATTTTATTCCAGGTCCCTTTCTAGAGAGCAGTTTACTTCTCATGAAAGTATCCAGAACTGGCTTGATGAATGGATTGCTTCTGCACCATCTCATTTTTCATTTGGGGAATCTGTTCATTGCCTAAAAGGTGGGAGAAGGTTGTGGCTACCGATGGAGCATACTTTGAACATAGTTTTTTTGTATTTTTAATATAAAAACTTTTTATAACAAATAAGGGTGTAAACTTATTCCCATACCTAATAAGTAAATGTAAGTAAAAATATTAAATAAAAGACATTATTAAGTAAAAGGCATTTTAGGGAGATACATTGAGTTAAGTTCAAAGAACATAACAATAAAGCGGATAGCCAGGTGAATTGGTGTGTTACTGGATTAATTCTTAAATCAACAAGAGCAGGAGTTCAAACTCAAAAGCCAATCTACTTGTACATCTAAATTGTACCTGGAGGTTAGGGTCAGACCTCTTAAATCACCCTCCATAGAAAAGTACAAAAAATTTTAATGTGCAAGCATCCATTGAAAATGAGACCGCAACAAAATAACACAGTCATAAAACCATCAATAAAAATTAAAGGCTTACATTATCAGTTCCTTAGCCTTTGATAGAGTAGATCTTTTCCCCAAGTCAGTGAGTGTCCGTCGAACCACCCGAATTCTGGGTTCCATTTTCCTTATTTCAAATTCATGAAATCGTTGGTCACATATGTTATACGATACCTCTTCCACAACAAATAATACCACAGACCTAAGGGGAAAAAATCATATAAGAGTTTATATATTAATAAGTTAACTCAAATTTGAATAATATTTTAATATGCTACAGATTCCAATTGGTTAATTAACTAACTAAATCAAGTTAAAAAAATAAATCTTAAAATATATTCCAATATTTTAAAATGTAGATTAACAGGGTGATCCAAGAATGCAGTTTTTTTAGGCCCCATGACTTTTTCAAGATTTTTCTAAGCCTTACGCAAATGGGGGCTCAGGGAAAAATAAATACTTGGCAAATATGTACTCACGAAAAAGCATAACCCCACAGACAGACAAGTAAATGCCAGAATAATTTCAGGAGAGTTTATCTGACAACCAAGAAAAAATTTATTTAAAAAAATGCAATATAAAATCATTATTCCAGAGTTAAAGAAGAATGGCAATTTTCTTTAATTGTGCTATTCCACCACAACATGCCTGAAACTGCTCTTTTTATTAATCTAGAAATTATGAGATGGTGAGTTTCGAGATCATGAGTTTAGTGGAGGGAAGGCCTCACCCTTCGAGCTTGGAAAATAATTTGAACACAGTCCATAGAATACAGGATATATTTGAAAAAAAGACTTCTTCAAAGATAATATTTGTAAAAATTGAAATATTTGAACAAAAAGTGAAGTAACCACAAAAAAATATTAAAAGCATTAAGTACAAAATATGAAAAGTGATGAAAATTAAAATAAACAATTTTCATATCTAAACAACAAATTGATCTGGTTGCTTACATCAGTTAATGGGCCAAACTCTGTGACCTATTCACTTTCTTTCTGGACTTGTGTTTTCTTTTAAAAAGGTTGTTACCAAAACCATTGTAAATAAGTGTACTTCAATTAACACAATCCACACCCTAAACAGAGATGAAGGTTATCTACCTGACAAATAGCCAAAGAAGATGAAACCAGCAAGCAATGGAAATGCCTACCTTATAGTATGTACAATTATAAAGAAGCAAAATGGATGCCATGATTCAGAGCTTTTAAGGATAGGTCAATTTTGTTGCTTGGTGGGAGGACCACTTAGGTGCTGATATTTTGCAGTATAAAGCTGAAGCCTTTTATCATTTATCATCCAGAAAAACTTAATGCATTTAAGCTCATCAACAAGCACAAACTCCCGATGTACTACCGTTGAAACCCTGAATCTCTGATGACTCAATTACTGTTAGAAGACTGGTTCATGCTTCATTTCCTAAGCCCATAAGTATTATGAAGAAAGATGCATCCCTTTCAAGATGTTTTTGCTTTTGGACATTGCCCTTGGCCACCCCCTCATTTGTACGACATTCATCTAGATAATAATAGTTTTATGTAGGACGGAACAGATCGGAAGGATCCAAAGATCTACGCATCTTACATTTTACTTGGTTCTGCATTCGGATCCAAAGACAATAAGTAAAATTGGATCTGGATTTTAAATTTTCATGGCCTAGCAATCGAAGCGCCCCATGAATGGTATGTAGGTGTGGTAGATATTGACAAGGAGAGGTTGTGTAACTCAGGTCACGAAATTAGATGAAATTTTTCCCGTGCAACTAGAAGTAAAATAAAGAAATATGACTTTTTTCCCCACTACCCTGGAATCACGAGGAATAAAGATATAGACTGCCACGTGGGTAGCCTACATTCCCTGGACTCATGCGGACAATGAGAGCTAGTGCACGGCGCGAGCTTTGATCCCTATCGCAATTTAATTGTTCTTTCAGTCACTGAATCGAAAACTTTATCATCTTCAATTTCAAACCCTTATATCTGAATACTCACTTTTTTATACTTTTATTGTTTAAATTAGATTTACGAATGTATCACTCAAAATTAGGGATGGTCGGGTCGGATCCAAAGATCCATGGGTCTTTCATTTCATTTACTACTGAAATCAGATCTGAAGACAGTATAAATTCGGATCCGGATTGGAGATTTTTAAATTTCTATGCTTAGTGATCGATGTGCCCTGCAAATGGAATGCAGGTATGGTAGATACTGACAAGGAGAGTATTTGTGACTTGGGTCACAAAATGAGATGAAAAAATTATTCTGAGCCCCTAGAACAAAATAAAGAAATACATGTCTTGGCTTTTTTCTCCATAGGCCTGGATGCGAGGGAAAAAAAGCAGCAGAATGTCACGTAGGTCGCATACATTTGCCAGACTCGCATGAACCGATGATAGCGTAGTTGTTGAAAATGAGAGCTAGTTTCTGGAGTGCCGGTCGCGAGTTCGATCCTTAACACTGCCTAGGAATACAATCCATACTGTATTTTTAAGGTAAGGCATGCAGGCAGTTAAAAACAGTGGATTATCAGAAATTTCATGTCAATTTATAAGTCAGCAAATTAAACATAAAAATAATAAAATTTGGCATTGGTGAAAGTGATTGGAAAAATATTTTATTACAGAATTAAAATCATGGAAACATTACATTAACTTTACTATGCATTTTTGAGTGATGTATTTGTAAATCTAGTGTAAAGTACAAAAAAGTCAGTATCAAGATACAATGATTGGAAATTAAGGAAGATAAAATTTTTGATGCAATATCAGAAAGAAAAATTTCAAACAGATAAGAATCGAACTTCATTATCTGCAGTACACTAGTCCACTCGGCTATTGTCGGCTTAGTCACCTTAGTCGGAGAATGCAGGCTCCCCATATGTCATTCTACTTTTTTTCTCGTGAACCCGAGCCAATGGAGAAAAAAGCCAAGACACATATTTCTTCATTTTGCTTCTGTTTCCAAGAAAAAAGGCTCATCTCATATCATGATCCAAGTTACACAACCTCTTATTACGAGTATAAAACTCACAAATTCCATTTTAAAGGTTATTATTAATAAGGCATTTCAAAATTGATAGTTTAACAGCTTGAAATAATCTATAATAATTTTTTTCATCTTAAAAATGAAATACCCACATATTCTATACATAGAATATCCTAACCGAATTAATTTTTTTTTGTTGTGTTTGTAAAAAAAGAATTTGAAAGCATTCAAGGATTTGATTTACAACAGCAATCCAAGTTAATGTAAACCCATTGTGCACTGAACTGATTTTAGGTTTTTGATTTTGTTTATTCTTTAATATTCTATATTATATTATTCTTGGCATGTGATACGCTTGCAAGCCTGTTTTCTATATTTACATTACAACCTTTCTGGATAGTAGGTGATACTAGGATCTATGCCATCACTAGGATTAGGGATGGGTCGGTTCGGTTCTTCGGTTCTCGGTTCCACCGGTTCTTGAGCTTAGAACCGGAACCGGAACAGAGGCCAAAAATAATCGGTACCGAAATAATTGTCGCTCAAACCAGTTTGAAACCTACTCACACTCCGAAAGTGGAGGCTTCACATTAAAACCTGGTGAAATAGTGTACAGAGATGCTTCAAAGTCACGAATTATTCTAATTCAGTCTTTGAAAATGATTATTGATTACCTTATTTACCATTGAGCAATGCAAAGTAAGTGGTAAATTAAGAACCGGAACCGAGAATCGGAACCGAGAACCGAAGTTAAGAACCGAACCGGAACCGAAAAAAAGTGGAACCGACCCATCCCTAACTAGGATCTTATATTTTGGAAAATAAATCAAATATTAATGAAAATGAACTTATAATGTTTCTTTTAACTGCTCTCTAAAGAACATTTTTACAGGTTTAAAAATATATTATTTGATGGGCATATGATAAGGAAAGTAAACTTTATATTAGAAGTAATAATGTTTAGGTATTGCATCCGTAAATATTGATCCAGGAAAATATTATCCACACAAATGATAGAAAGTAGACTTGTTCTACAATAAATTTACTTGTTTTTTGGAAATACTATTGTTGGGGTTTTACTGTATATATTAAAAATCTAGGATTAGAAAAATAATGAAATTCAGAATCCAGTGTCTGAAACTAAGGATCCGAAACTGAGACAAAGCTCATTACCAAGGTAACGAAGGATCTGGATCTGAAAATAAAACCTGATCTGATCTGTCCATCACTAGTTTTACGCCAACCTCTCTCATTTAACCCATAAATTAACTATTTTAGCATTCAAGGCTCATTGACTCAGAATGACATTAATACAAGCCAGAGATGTTATCTGGTACAGATTCATCTTTGTGAGACATTTGGAAGCAGTACATCATTGTACACTACATCAAGAATATTTCGACCACATGAGAATGTCTAACAAAGAACTGTACATCAGGGATTAGGAAAGTGTCTCAAATGTTATGTGAATTGTACACAGTGGCGGATACAGAAAAAACTCAAGGGGCGCTAAAGATATCTTGAGCTACCTTTACTTTTATCGTAATAAAAAAATAATCAAGTCACATGCAAAGTTTAAGAAAGTTTTATTTAAACTGATTATACACATATACCTACAAGACAATGCCATCTTATGATATAAAAATGTTACAATTGTGGTTCTCTTCCTTAAATGATGAATTCTCTGCACCTGTTCTTCCTGGCAAATTGGATAATTACATCGTCAATAGGACAATCGATTTCAGGATGAGTGTTCAACAGAGCTAAGCCATTAAGTCGATCCTCCTTCACTGTCGACCTCAGCCATGTCTTTGTACGCCGCAATGTTGAAAAACTTCTTTCTACTGCAGTAATAGATACGGGTAGGCAAGCAAATATTTTGTACAGCATGTGTAAAGTAGGATAGTCAGATCTAGGACAAACAGACAACGCTTGCATAACAGAATCACGATCATTAAAGGCGTTTATGCTCGTTTGCTTGCATTGAAGAATCTCTCCCATTAGTCTCTTTTTAATCGCCAAGGGTGATTCTTCTTCAAAGAACAGTAGTTCAGTTAAGCACTGATTCAATTTATGTGCCAGATCATTACCGGCATGTTTCATTAGTTGTGAGGGCAAAAGTATGTTGAATTTTAAATGACAAATATTTTCTTCAGCAAAAAATTCTCTCATGTCAGTCGGACCATGGTCCAGTGTTGGAATAAAAACAGTTATTTTCCAATATGTCTTAGCATAATCATTATGATTGCAGTTTTCCCTGTGTCTTTGTCTGCCTGTAAGACGAGGAACACTCATCTACATGTCTAACTCTTCCATAACTGCCTTTGCCTCTTCAACAATACGAGCAAAGTGGCTATCAGCATTAGCTCTAATACCATCATATACCTTGAGCGTCGAATCTAATTTTGCTTTTGCCATCTTGTCCATGCTAGGGTCTTGTAAGATTTTGCTGACTGGATATGTTATGCTCATAATGTCACTCAGTGTAAACAGCGTGATAATAAACTTGCAATTATAGAGAGCTCGAAGGAGAATATTGGCTTTGGCAGCCATTGTTCTATCCCTCCAACACTGTATTTCTTTAAGAACTTGCAAACTATTCCGAGATCAGCTGCGAATTGAATAACAGCATCATGTCGCTCAACCCATCTCGTTTGACAATGTTACTGCACCGAGTGTTTTAGGTGACTCTTCAATGTTGCGAAGCACTTACTAGATGCTGTAGAGAATGATACAACTTCTTCAATAGTACCAAGTAAGTTTCTCACACTTGTAACTTTGCAACTGCGAGAGACAGTGAGGTTGAGCTGATGACTTCGACACGGTGCTACTTGCGCGTTGATAGCTTTCTTTTTTATTGTAGCAACAGCTCCTTTCAATTCTGAAATATTAACTGAGCAACCATCACAGCCTAACCCACACAGTTCTCCTGTGACAGAGAAAGGCTTTCCATTCTCCTTAGAATCGTAGTACCCAATACTTCACCAGTAATGCTACGCTCTTGACTCTCTTGAGGTTCATCATCAATGTTTCCACTACGATCATTGTCTTTATAGATGTCAACGAAACCCAAAAATCTTTAGTGTAATTTGCCGTCACCATCGACATATCTTGCAGCTAAACACAGTTGGGCGATGCGCACTATGCCCGTAGTCTCATCGAAGATGATGCTGTAATAACGAGAATCTTTGATTTCCTCCAGTATTCTCGATAACATCACTGTTTCACAGCATGAAATAAGTTCGTTGCACGTTGTTTTACTTATGTAAGTGGCGTTCGCTTTAGTGGTCTCAAGGTGATGTTTTAGTTACAAGTCTCCAGCATCAATTCTAAATCTTAGAAGAGCTCTAAAGATTCCCTCGTTACTCACCATACTTTCACAATCATTTTAATTTTTTAATACTCTCCCATCATCTCTATGCCCCCAGCAGAGGTATATTTTGCTTTCCATGAAATATGATTGTTTTTATTATAGGTACAAGACTGTCTCTGTTTTATGTAATGCTTTCCATTCTGTCTCGACAATTGATTTATGACCTCAAGTTCGCGGTTGTCTCATGTCGCCAAAAATAATTTTGCATTTGTTGACGCTTCAACGTGGTACTTGAGCTGAGAGTGGGTCTCAAGGTCACCATCTTTACCAGTAAGTTTGGCAAACTTTGTTAGTGGTTCAGTCACAAGTTTCTTGGCGATAATGGAATTCTTTCCTCCAACCATTTTATTATTCACAAGAATTGAACACTTAATGCAAAATAGTCCCTTTTTAACTTGTGAGAACACTAGCCATGGATACTGTTCAAAGTGATTATCGTGCATTGGCTGTGTTCAACTTGTACCCTCTTATTGTGCTTGGAAGTAGGAAAGATATAACCTTTTTCAGGTTTCCTTGGAGCTGTGAGAAGCTTGTATTTTATATCATCACAAATATTTCCTGATGCTAATATATCCAAATAATTACCAATATCTGTGGGATTAAAGGAATCAGTCGGTGAACTTTGTTGTGGAAGTTTCGACAAAGTGCTGGGCTCTGCCTGTACATCTAATGGTGTTTTTGCAGCTGAATGGTGACCGGAATCTTCAGATGTTTCTACTTTTCTTTTTCTTATTACATAATGGTCCATTTTATTATACTGTTACGATGTAACGTAGGTAAATTAAATGCCAATTATTCTCGAATAAACACTTTATTTTATTCAAACTGAAAAATGCAACACTAGTACACTTAACACTAAAACACACACGGTCACTCTCTGCGTATTTCTAATATCACTAAGCACAACAATGACTGAAGTCCGTGGAAATAGCCAATAATCGCAGTTGTTCACTTTTTATCACTCCCAAGTTATCAATTGTAGCTTTCAAACTGACTGCCTGGCAGCGACTCTGCTTCCCTTATATATGTAGCTCGGTTGTTTCGAGAACATTCGGTGCCAGAATGTTCGCTTCCAGACTTTTATGGAGTGTGAACAAATACCAACAGTAAAATATTCGCGACTTTTCTCGAACAAATGCCAGACAGAATAACGTATCGAGATCACTAGAATGGCCGTGACTTTTCTCATAGGTTAGCTATCTATGTGCCAGACAGGAACGTATAAAATACGTTGATGCAGATGCACGCGCTTGCTACATAAAAAGTACAACTACTCAATAACTTGACTCAGAGTCGACTGACGAAAGAAACGAACGAATAGCGTGCGGGCTGACTGGCGGGGGCAGCGTGAGTGGCCCCGCAAGGGGGCCCCCCATATGTATCCACCACTAATTGTACATACATCTGAACTATTTAAAGAGGAGAGGAGCTGTAGGGGATTACAGGAGAAATAGTTAAATTAGTAAAAAATCTCACATTAGAATGTTAAATAGAAGATGTAGAGGAGATTATAGATGGTGAGACAAAAGAATTGTCTGATGAGGAGTTCATTAAATTGAAAGAACAAACAATGGCAGAAGAGAAAGTAGAAAAGAAACTTGATAAAAAGAGTTAATCTGATTCTTCTTCACAACTGAATAGTTCTCATCAGTTACAAGGCAATGGATCCTAGTGTTGAATGAATTACCTAGGTTGAATGTACCATTCAAGATGCAGTGTGTTGCTATTTTGAGAAATATGCTTAACCTCATCTTTAGGTATGCAACTTGCATATCAGTGGATTATTTAACTACAAAAGAAAAATTCTCAGCATGTTCCTCATCAAGAACACTTCTCCCACCCAAGAACATGTCCCAGATGTTCCAAAACCCAGCATAACCAAAAATGAGGAAAACTGATTATGAAAATGTAATTTGTATTAAATTTTACAGTACATATATTAGATTGAATTTTTGTGTTTACAGTACGTACATAATTGAAATGAAGGTTAATACAACATTGCTAAGTAAAATAGAAGTACATATCCCTAAGTAGAAGTCACAGCCATGATAAAACTAAATTATTAAGAAGATAAAAAGATTGGAAAGGTTAAAAAATACTGTTAATAAATAGTACATGGTCAACATAAGACTAGTTCTATTTATGACCAGATCATCTTACAACCTGTCTGACAGAACAAAAGCCAGTCATAAGTCTACAACTAGGTGTACTAAAGGATTAATATGACTTCAAATCTATCTTTATCCATCAGGGCAATTTTAGGGTTACATATGAGGTAGTGTGATCCAGAATGAGGTCTGCATCATCAGTAACAAATCATAAAACAAATCTCAGGGGGTTGAATATCTCAGTACTCACTCTGGCTTCCCATATAATTTCCAAGCCTCAATCATCCCACCACAAAGTCCTTGGAGGGCATTGTTTTCAGGCAACTAGGAACAAAAGGGATGGCATTGCAAGTCAATGAAAGAGAATACAAATTCATCAATATCTCCATAATAATTCATACTCAAAATTCAGTTTGATTTTTAAATTTAAAAAATGAGTGAAACCAAGAAATACACACATGAGGTAGCAAGTCTTCACGGCCAAGTTCTTGCAAAATATACCTGAAATGCAAAATGAAAAAACAAATAACTACTGCTTCCACACTTCCAACAAAGGGACCGATTATATAAAAAACCCCTCAAACATTAATTTATATACCTTAACCTACATGGCAAAATATGCTTAGCCTCATCTTTGGGTATTCAACTTGCAAATCAGTGATTTAAGAAAATTGAAATATTAATTACAGGTTCGAACATTAACATATTCTCCTAAAACTGATTTGCGAAATATTTAAGGCTGATAAAGCCACTCTTTTAAGGCCATGAATTCAAAAGCTGAAAAAGTTCTAAATTAAATTAAAATCTAGGCATATGACATGAAAGTAAGAAGTTAAACCCATCTATACAGCTCATATTCAGCTTAATAGACTTGACATTCTTGATCATAGTAGTATTGATGATGACAATTAATGTACTATATTGCATGTATATTTTTGTACTGAGTTATATTGAAAACCTATCCTAAAGTTATATATTTGTATGTATGGTGTTATGTGCAAGGTATCTATGTTTATGTATTATGTTGAAAGCTGGGTAAGAAGTATTGCATTTTTCTTTTTTGAAAGTGTCCGCACCTTCAGGCTGATTGCCTAGCGGGAGACTTAGCTCCAAACTAACTTCGATGTGTGAGTTTGTTATAAAAAATATTCTTTGTTATGGAGCAATAAATTTCTATAATTTCTCAATTATATTTATTACTGGTAAAACTGGCACTTGACCATCATATGAAAATACGACCATGTATCGCAATTTACAACGGAGTCTACCTTATTTCACTCAATTTTAAACCTAATTCCTTAATTACATAGACCTCATATGTGAGGGAGATATTAGTCACTTTTCTTTCCATAAATGCAGTCAAATTATCCTCCTCATATTCTTAATTATAGTTGCCACAGAATTACTGGCTCTTATTCAGGTGCAGGCAAAGAAAATCAACATAAAATTAATAATTATCCAAAATTGTAAATTTTAATGTCTTTTATTATGCTTTATGCTGTAAGAGAGGCAACAGCATGGCCCATATCTTCTGAGCCCTATGTCCTTCTCAAGAGGAAAAAAGCTAACTTTGCTTTTCTAGAATCAAAGTGGTATTGCATAAAAAACTAAACATCTTACAAGGTGATGATCACCAAGCTGTCATATTGTATAATTTTCATCTCAAAGTTGTAATCATGAGGGTCAATGGAGGATGCAGATTGATATCTCCTCTACCATTCCCAGGCAGCAGCATTTTGCCTCATGCACTGCCCTCAGTATCTCTTTCTCAAATAGCACAAAAAGCAAAGTAAGCAGCAGCTGCTCTATCAGTCAGATGTATCTCTAATGCCTAGCTCACCAAAGTGACTGACAAAACTCTTCATTGACACATGGCTAATGCAACAGGTCATAAAAAGGGTTAGTCATCTGCCCCATGGTACTCTCTCATACAATATGAAACTCTCCTCTTTCAAAAATATTTGTGCAGAGTATTGTTGCCAAACCTTAAATCATATGTGCTTAATATTTTTCTAGTATTCCTTAGATTGCTTGAATGAAGGTTAGCATGGTGGCTGAGAATTGCCTTCCTTAGATTGCTTGAATGAAGGTTAGCATGGTAGCTGAGAATTGCCTTCCCAAGGGCCTTGGTTCAAATCCTGACAGCAACTGGAAAAGCAGACCCTATTTGAGTCTGTATTAAGGGAAGGTACTTCAAGTTCAGTGCTCCATCCACTGTGTGGGATGTTAATCTTTGGACTTAGTACATTTCTTAATTTGGAGACATATTCCAATGCCAGCTTTAATTCTAGCCTTCATCTATTTTCTGAATCCTACCTCCACCTGTCCTTAATGGTGTAAATGACCTTAGATGTTACTCACAAACTCTGAATCATTACATTGAGAAATTATTTTGGGAGCATCATTTCATAAATGCTAACTATAATTACAAAATGCACAGATATGGTGGAGTAATATACATTGGGTGATTAGGTCTGGTGGCCAAGGCTTTACCATTCAGGATGGAGCCAATTTCAAATTGGAGTCAATTTTTTTTGGAATAGTCTATGTACTTTTTCCAAGCCAAAAAAACTACATAAATCTGGAACAAACAATGTAAAGGCTGGGGATACGAGGGTATATTGAATACCGACCAAAGCAAAAATAAAATTTAGAAAACTGAATATTTATTCAACAATAAAAACCAACAATGAGGACTACTAATTGAAAGAAAGATCGCAAGTTTTCAGTTTTTTAATGTAGTGTAACTGAAATAGTTTTTTAGTACGTGAATACATCTGTAAGTTCTAAAATACCATCAAGTACGTAATAAGAGAATTTTATTTATCTATGGTCAATTCGCTTGGAATTGAAAATGTCTGCTTTTATTTACATGGCAATGACAGAAAATTATGCTACAATAGTAATGGACCCATAAACTCTTAATAGGAAAAAGTCAAAGAAATTAATTCTTGAAAGCATGTATCTTTAAAAAAAGACTTCCACAAGTGAGTGACTTGAGCACCAGAGTAACAAAACCTATTTCCATTACTGGCAATGAAAAATACTCACATCCTCACAAACTGGAATATTTAACAATAAGGATTATAATGAATATGGTCAAGACTAATGTATGCAAACATGAGCTGTATGACAAGTCACTGAGCCTAACAAGTAAGGCCAAGAGGTTATTGAATGAAAAAGTTTTAACATATGATATGTGTAGTTCATATGAAATAACATTTATTTTTTGGAATATTCTTATGCTTACTTCACGATAATATTCTTTATTTCAGAATGTGAACAATAATGCATGACCTTAGAGACCAATAATGCATGACCTTAGACACAATTTATAATGCAAAATTTCAATGCAAGGCAAATAAGAAAAATCCTGATTAACTGGTCCACAGTGCATTATGCGCACAAGTACACAAAGAAAATTAACAACACCCTACCTTACCATTGTTAGGTATTAAATGTGTTTAGTAAATTATTATAACAGTAAATATTGGTAGACCCCAAGGAAATCATGAAATCTTACATTAACTGTATTAGATAAAAAGAAAGGTAATCTAATTATGCATATGAGCCGTTATAAAAAAGGAAATAGAGGAAAACAGCAAAAGGAAAATACAAAAGGTAGTGGCATACAATTGTATGCCGGACTACCTTTAAAGGGTATTTGAGAAATAGATTCAAGAAGAAAGGTTTCATTAATGTGAGTTATTAACCAAATTAATGCATGCTCTTTAAAGGAAAGATACTAAAGCTCCTTTAATACTGGCTGTGAATGTCTAGAAAATTTTTCCAGTGGATTCACTAAAACTGTACCCAGGGATGGGCATGATTCGTCTTCATGAATCACGAATCATGATTCACGAATCACAAACTGTGATTTGTGATTCGTGATTCGAATCATTTTTTTTTAATGAATCGTGATTCGTGAGTCGACTCTTTTTTTTTTAGTTGAGGTGATTCATGAGCCGAACTTTTGTGATGCAGCTCACGATTCACTGACGAATCATGAATTAATATCACTGATTTCACTTCTAGAAACGTACATCAGTCTTTCACCGACTGTTACTGTGTAAGTATACGCCAGAACGGAAAAATATGGTTAATGCAAATTTCAATAATATATTTTACACTATATTACAGATTTGTTCAAATGTGACTTTAAATTGTTTTGAAAAAATAGCAATGAAATGTCCGACATTTAAATGATGACCACGAATATTACATTTATTACATGTAGACTCCTTGATGATGACCTACAAAAAATTGAAAAATGGTGTGATATATGGCAGTTAGAATTACATTTAAAAAAAGTGTGTGGTAATGAATTTTTGGAAAAAGAATTGTTCTCCTTCTAGCACTTCAAATTAAGTAATAATGAATTAGCAAACGTGGAATCCATTAAATCTTGGAATAAGACTGTCACATGATCTTTCCTGGGGTAAACACATACGTGAAATAATGGGTCAAGCTAATCATAAACAGGGATTCATCAAAAGAGTACTGTATAAATGTGACGATCATGTACGAGAAATCACCTACTTTTCCCTTGTTAGACCTCATTTGGAATATGCTGCCAGTGTATGGGATCCCTATGAAATCGGTTTCGCGGCTAAACTTAAAGCCACCGAGTGCATCCACCGGGTTGCGGATGGTGGGTCGACCTCTAGATATAGAGGTTAGCTGCAAGATAAGCGAGTTTACTCATCGAATAAGCAGTGGTGGACAAAAAGCGACGGCATTCCGAGGGGGTATTGGTCTATCCCTGGGTAAGGTAGGTCTCTCAATAATACCGAACCTGTGAAGATGCCATGACTTGGCGACGAGAAGCCGCTAATAATTACGCTTCTCATCACCCAGAGAAGAGGGCAGCAGCTCTTCTTCACATGAGTGAAGGAGGAATGTGTATGAAGGGCTTCCTGCAGTACAAAGAAAGATAATAATGATGAAGATCGAAACCAAACCTGTAGATCCCGGAGTGGTGCAGGTTTACACGCATACGACGGACTATGAAGATGAAGAAGTGGAAGACGTCTACGAAGATATCACGGAAGTTATAAAACAGGTAAGAGGAGAAGAAAACCTAATTATTTTAGGAGACTGGAACGCTATCGTCGGCGAAGGTCAAGATGGAAGAATAACTGGAAAATACGGATTGGGAATCCGAAACGAAAGAGGAGAAAGACTGATGGAGTTCTGCACACAGCATCAGTTAGTGGTAGCCAACACATTGTTTAAAAATCACAACCGAAGAAGATACACATGGAAAATGCCAGGAGACAGAAGAAGATGTCAAATAGATTACATTTAAGTGAAGCAGAGATTTAGAAACCACGTGAAGGACTGCAAAAGCTAGAGTAAAAAGTTAGAGTACAAGGGAAGCAATATTGGCCCTTAGACTACTCATAGAGAAGAGGATGGAGAAGAACAAGCCGATGTTCATTGCATTTGATTGCAATGAACGTCTGCTTTAGATTTAGATATTTAGAGAAGGCTTTTGACAACGTGGATTGGGATTTAATGCTTGGAAATCTGAAGGGAAATGGAGTGTCCTACAATGACCGAAGAATTATCCATAGTCTGTATAAAAACCAAGTGCCTGTGATTAAATCGGGACCCAGCTGTGAAGAGGCAAGAATAAGGAAAGGAGTGAGACAAGGATATGCACTGTCTCCCGTCATTTTTAATGTTTACATCGAGAGAGCCATCAATGAAATCAAAGAGAAGTCTTCTAGAGTCACTATCCATGGAGAAAAAATAATCATGTTGCGATTCGCTGATCACATAGAACTAATAGCAGAGACAGAGAGGGATCTGAACAAGATTCTAGTAACCATGGAAAGGACAATGGCCAGATATCAGCTAAAGATAAATAAGAAGAAGACTGAGATATTGTCGTGCAGCAAGAAAGAAGAGGCGAAAACCAATGTCAAACTAGGAAAACAAAAACTTGAAGAGGTGAAAGAGTTCTGTTACCTAGGGAGCCGAGTAACCTACGATGGACGAAGCAAGAAAGAAATAGTTAGTAGAATAGCCCAGGCAAAGAGGGCATTCTATCAAAAGAAGAATCTACTTACAGCTGGAAATACAAGCGTAGAAGTAAGGAAACAGTTCATCAGAACATGCATCTGGAGCATGTTTCTTTACGGCAGTGAGGCATGGACGATGAGAGCAGCGGAGAAGAAAAGGGTGGATGCATTCGAAATGTGGTGCTACAGAAGAATGCTGAAGATTAAATGGATTGACCGAGTAAGTAACGAGGAAGTCCTAAGAAGAGTAGGAGAAAAGAGAGGTCTGCTGAAAACTCAAAAAAGAAGAAGGGACAACTTAATCAGCCATATCGTGAGACTTGATGGCCTGATGAAGACTATCGTCAAGGGAAAAGTGAACGGGAAGATTGTAAAAGGCAAGCCTTGTATGAGATACATGGAACAGGTTGTGAAGGATGTAAAAGAGAAGAATTACGTCACAATGAAAAGGTTGGCCGATAGAAGAATCGAGTGGAAAGCTGCTTCAAACCAATCCTAGGATTGTTGACCAATGATGATGATGATGATGACGAAATTGGTCTAAAAAATGAACTTGAACGTGTGCAGCGAACATCAGCAAGATTTGTAAAGGGATGGTACGATAACTATTTTAGCGTAACCAGTCTATTAAATGAATTAAAGTGGGAATCATTGTCTGATCGCAGGTTGAAATGTAGAGTTCTTCCCCAAAATAAATTCCAAGATAATATTTTCAGTGATGATGTTAAAAATATTTTGCGAACCCCAACTTACTATGGTAGACTGGACCATAATCAGAAAGTTAGAGAAATTGATTGCCGAAATGACAGATTCTAAATGTCCTTTTTCCCTCGTACAATTAGGGATATGAATAGCGGTAAATATGTCCAATACGAGTGAATCAATGTATATCATAGGTAGCTGCATGTTGGTATTAGGACTTAAAGGTAACCCAACTAACAGCATGTTTTTGCATGCTTAGTTTATTATATTTATTTTTTTAATAGTGAGGTTTAGACTAGTATACTATTACTACTTTTTCATGCATGATATGTAGTGCATGTTTGGTGAAAATTCACCCCCTGCCACACACCTTTATGGTGGCTTGAAGGCTTGTACACAGAACTGGTAATTTATGATATTCAGTTAATCCACAATGTATCTACACAAGTGTTTATTAACCGGCGAAAAGATTGATATAGGTTCCCAATTATGGGAGCAATGTTCAGAATGTGACCATTACTTAGTGGTATTGTCATTCTGCAATAATTCTATGATTCGTGATTCGTGAACCGCACGAATCATATTTAAAGGAAAAATCACATGATTCATGATTCGAGATTTGAATCAAATTTACAGCAGTGAATCGTGATTCGTGCTTCGAATCTTATTTCCTTCGATATTCATGATTCGTGACTCGAATCAATACTAGGTGATTTGTGCCCAACCCTGACTGTACCTATATTTTCACCTTCAAAAGACATTCTATTTTTATAAATTCACATTTAAGATTCCATGGAGGATTAAAATATGTAATTTTACTTCTCCACATTATCTTAATCACTACTTACATGGAGAAGTAAAACATTTACTACTTACATGCAAAAGTATAATGTGAAGCTTTACCTCTCCATACAAGTACCAAACGGAGTAAACACATACCTAATACATGGACATTCTCAATCTAAAGGTATAGATTAGTATTACCATGCTGCTGAAGTGATATTCCTATCAATGACACAATTTCATGAATGTATGTGACTCTCAATGGAAATTGCCTTGCATAGAGGGGCTTTTAGGAGGGGCAACAGGGATGAACTGGGAACACATTCTATCCATTAGACTCACCTGTATGAGTGATGGGAGCACGCTTCTCAGGGCAAAAGACTAATTGTGTAGACAAGCTTCTAGGTTTAAGAACCAAATAAAACAATTGCCACACTCGGTATAAGAACAGGGGTACAACTCCAACAGTAAAAATGTTGACAGATAAAAACAAGCTCAAAGAAACTTATAACTAATGAGAAAACATGTAACTGAATTTAAGTTTCACAACTTGGGTAAAAAAACCTAATTAATTTCAGGAAATTGAGGAAACACAAGAAATAATCAACTTTAAATTTACATTTAAAGTAACAATTAAGGTATTATTCCATAGTGTGTGCTAGTACACCTCGCATAGTTCCTTAAACTGGGAAGAAAAAAAATAGCATCCTGGCTATAGGGCTGAGCAGTGAGAAGGTATCCTAGCTTTATAAATATGTAGACCAACCATAGTAATCGAGTTGGCAACAAGTTGGTCCAGTAGTAATAGTTGCATTCTCAAATCCCATCCTAGGCCTGGATGTCACATTTACCCTAGTGTATGCTCATATTAGATGGAACTATACAACCTTAGCAGTAAGAAGGTCTAAAAAACTTAAGCCTATTACCCCATTGCATGTTTAAGGAGACAGATGAAAGCAGGCCAAATATATCTGTATCCCTAGGTCTCTATCTGGGTGAAAATGAGCCAAAACTGAGCGGAAAAGCACTTTAACTGTCAGCAAAGAATGTTGGAAAATACCATGGCTACAGATAAGGCTGACAACCTAGCCCACTCCACTTCAAGAACCAAAAACAGTTACATAAAGCTTCCAATGACCAAAGCTAAAATAAATTAAAAGGCTGGCCCATCACAATGCAGGCATGGAAACAACCACACAACTGCCATGCAGCAAATGAGAAGAGTGGATTGGGTTGGTGTGGAGGTTTGAGTACTGGCCTCCTCCCCCCTCCTTTAGTCATGACCTCCTTGCTTTCTTTCATTTAAAGTAGGCTTAAGCTGAAACCAGGTTGCTCTCCACCCTTTCATTCCCATCCTTGTACCTTTCTTACCGGGTTGAAGCACCTTAAAGTGCAGGGACAGACTTGAAAACCACAAACAAGATGAAAGAAATACATAGCAAAGAGCATGGATTTAAAAAGCTGAAGATACAATTGCAGTGGACTAGCTCAATAGTCAAAAGTTGACATTAATGAGCACAGTAGGAATATCCCTCATTCTACTTTCACAACTGACCAGAAATAAGAAAGTAAATAACATCCCTCAAATACCCTCACCCTGAAATAATATCCCTCAATGTTCAAGTGGGGAACCTAGTAACTGACGTAAATTCTGCAATCTACCAGTAAAAAACATAAATGTACTTAAAATCTAACTCCTTTGTGACTTATTGTTTACTTTGTACTCTTTTTTGGATAATCCATATTTCCATGAATGCTACAAATTGGTGTGCAGGTAGTCATTTCAGCATAAACATAACTAAGGTTTTAAATTTCTAGTATTCCAAAGGTTTAATAAAACTTCATTATTATAGATTGAAAAAATATCAATTGCACACACATAATCATGTAAATTTTCATGGTATATGTATGGATGCTAAATGATACTCTAGGAACAAAAGGTCTTATATTTAAACATTTCTTCTTTACCTAAGTTTTCAATCTTTTTAAGTTAGTTTAAAAAAATTTACTTCCCTGATGGAGACAACATTATTGGCAAATCACGATACTCTAGGAACAAAAGGTCTTCTATTTAAACATTTCTTCTTTACCTAAGTTTTCAATCTTTTTAAGTTAGTTTAAAAAAATTTACTTCCCTGATGGAGACAACATTATTGGCAAATCACGATACTCTAGGAACAAAAGGTCTTATATTTAAACATTTCTTCTTTACCTAAGTTTTCAATCTTTTTAAGTTAGTTTAAAAAAATTTACTTCCCTGATGGAGACAACATTATTGGCAAATCACTTCATTTACATGCTAATTTAATGTATTTTAACAAATACAATAGTGAGTATCATATGCTTATAATGTTATAATACATTTTGTGCATTTATCATTACTCAAACTCCTGAAATGACTATCATAATAATGAAACAATTTGATCTCAGTGATTGACTTCATGCACCTTGCTTACCATGAAGTACCTATCTATTGCAAAACTACATGTACCCTTGAAATTTTTTAGTAACAGCATTGTCAACAGTGTCAGGCAACATAATATGATTAAAATATAACAGTATTCTTGTAAGCTGTATGGGGAAAATTCACTTGCTGTAAGAAATAACCTATCACCAAAAGATCTTTTTACCATCGAATGTTTTTCTAAACTGCAAATTCACTTTAATTGCATGAAAAGAATAATCAACATGAATGCTTTTTTTCAACTCCATATTTTAATTGGAGCCATTACTCTATGGACAGTAAATGTAGCATAATAATTTAAATTCATACACATTTTCTGGTTTGCTGGAATGACAAGTTTTTTGCCTCCATTATTAGCTTCCTTTTACAGTGATAAACATTTTTAAACTTGCGGAGGAATCATGATGAGTAGGTACATAGCCCCTAAAATGCTGCCCACCGTACATTCTTCATTACCCGTGGCTATACATTCTGAGTATATAGCTTTCAAACTTGGGACTTAGCCAAAATACCCCATGGGACAATGTTGCTTTAGCATACCTTTCGAATAGCTTGATAAATTCATTTCAAGGTCCGAAAACTCTGGGGTTGCACCTATTTAACAAGTTACCTACCAGTCTGAAAAACTTGCTGGCTCCTTTACGCAAAGGTGAAATGTTTTTTTACAAAATAAACCTTATTATTCCTTAGAAGAATTTCTTCATGATAATAGTGTTTAAATATTTTGTCAATGTATGAGTTGTGTATTTTTGACGAATCCTATATCAGTGTAATCTGGTGTGGAATCACGGATGCATCTTTTACGTTATCGCAATCTTTATCGTTAACGCTTACCCCTAGAGTAGCGCAGGGTTATCAATAACATCTATAAAATTCGCTCCACTGATTGTGGTAAGCGATATGAAGTGCTGTATGAAAAATGAAGTACAGAGATCACGTTCTCTCTGGTATAAGTTAAACCAAAAAATAATGATAGCTCTAGTGCACGCCTTATGAAGATCCATGATCGAGGGCCTGGTCTTTGGATAATAAACCTCATTATCATTATCTTTTATGATGGAAAGTGGTGGGTTTAGGAACGTGGAGTGCACATATATGCCATTAATGAGATACTAGCACTATATGATTTTATGATAGATTATAGCAGCATAATCAAGCACAGCTTACATCAACATCCACTACAATATCATAATGCTCATTTCAATTAATTACAATACATTAACAAATAGAATACAGAGTAAATATGGCAATATAATACAGCAAAATTAGCTATATATTTTTTAAATAATAAAAGTCTATAAATAAATGTAACTAAATACAAAATTTAAAGAAATATTAATGAGATACTTGTAACGTACTACTACTGTTAACAAAATGTAAGTCTAATTCTGAATGCATGCACAAAGACTATGAGATTAGGACAATAGCATGGTTAATGAGAAGCAGCAAAAGAGTATTATATAAAATTTTTACACCCTTTCTTCAAGTATTTACCAAAATATTTTTCCTACCTATTTATGTCAGTGATATGCACACTTATACCACCAAAGCTTGATGCAATTGTATTGATCTCAACCTGCTTTATGCTATCAGTGGCACAATTGAGGAGATAGTCGGATCGTAAGAGGCCTACACTGAAGGTCTGAAAGGGCAAAAGAGAGAGAAAAAGGCATCTTACAAAAATGAAAATATATGTTTACTTTGTCCCATTTTTGAGCACAGTGCTTGATGCTCTCTCCTTGGATGCCATTCAAACCTGAAATGTTTTTCAGAGAAAAAAAATCATGTAAAAAGAAATTGCACTCTATTGCATTTTTGAAGGAATTAAATCATAAATAAGACTGAAGATAATACATGATGTCCAATATTTTTCTTTTCACTTATTACAAAAGAGACACATAAATATTGATTTTACAGCCTACTACTGAACCAAGAAAATGTCTAACCATGATTCTAGTGCATCCCTGATAAAGGGTGAACTATGAGAATGAAAATACTGTTGTACATTGGGGAATGTGCCATTTGTCATGATAATTAGCAATGCATGAATTTATGCTATAGCCATTCAATCATGGGTGGGTACTCCACAAAGATAGCTAGTGTACCACAGGACAAATTTAGAGGCTACTTGACAATGAAACTTGAATGGTAAAATTATTTCCCAAAGTCATATCCCCATTTTGCCCAGGGTTAAAAATGAAAAAGACAAGACTACAGCAATAAACATTTTCATTGCAAAGGCTTTGTTAAAATCTGGTGGAGTGACCATTCAAAAATCTGATGAAGAATTTACAAAGAATGATTCACTAAAAATGATTAGCAGAAAGGAGATAGTTGGATTTGGATAAGAAGCCCATTTTTCATACAGGGGAATAATGCATTAATGAGTTGATGTTCAGTAAAAAAAGTTAAGCTTCAGCATAATTTTTACTCAATGTTTATTTTCTGTATTAGATAGCATAATTGTCTACAAGTCAAAGGTTGGCTTAATTACATTTCTTCGATGCGTATTCTCAATCAAATTAGAGGATTTAGGGCACTTCAGTTTTATGAGGGGACTTCAGAGTATTAGGGCCTTGCACCCATATTAATGGCTCTTATAATGGTGGAGTTAAAGCGGGCTCTTAAGTAGCCCTCTTTAACTCCACAAAACATATATAACACACCCAGGCTCATGATTAGTGCACCAAACCTCTTCCATAATGAAGTTGAAGAGGTAGCAAAGTCAATTCTACAGAGGAAGAATTAGACATGTCAACAAACATATCCTTTAGATACTCAACAGTGATATCATATACAGCAGAAAATGAAATTGCTGGTCGTGGGTGGTGATTTTGTAAACTGACGCTACATAAATTAATTAGCTCAGGATGAAAGATTATTAATGACTTTCAGTATGAGTCAAATTAGAATTGTGCAACATTTCCCCTATTCCTCCACACCTGTGTGCTCTCCATGAATTGTGCATAATTATAACAAGTGACTCTACTTTTAAGTTTCAAAAGTTAAGTTAAGGAGCACACAACTCATTCAGGATAGTTGGAGAAAAAACATTTGACAAAGGTAAAATAATTCAGTACGGTGCAGCATTACCTTAACTAAATATTAAAAACTACTTCCCAAAGCCTACTACCTATTTACTGAGATGATGTAGTATGATCATACAGAATTTATTGACTAGTTATGGATTTACTGACATAAAAATGATTAGAAGAAGCTCATGCCAAAATTAGTGACTAATAGTAAGTTTGCACTATTCCATCAAGGCCAAGGGAATAAACACAAACAGAAATAGACATCTCAGACACTCACTTCATACGACAAAGGGTATCAAAAGATTATCACTATCTGAATAAATTTAAGATGTGAGCATGTAGCATTATCATTAAGTACATAATTTATAATAAATTCCTCATTTATATTCACTGAGGATATGAACCATTTTGTATGTTCATGCAGTTCTGTTAAAAAACAGCTCTTTTGCTATACAGAAATTCAATATTCATTGCTCCAGTAATCAATAAATTTCACAACATTTGATAATCAATTCCACTGCCATAGATAGGTGTGACCACGGTAACAACTTTCATGTCATATTGGTGAAAGGGTGCAAAATTGTAATGAGTTGGTAATGACATAATAGGATAACAAACCAAAGTTTGCATTGAAAACTATACACATATATTTAAAAAGAAGTCTACTGTAAGCAAATACTTAGGGACCAACTAATAGAAATACTACATTGCCATGCCAACAGCATGCTGAAATAATACAATCACAAAGCAAGCAACATAAAAAGAATGAGCTTACCAAAATTTACCATAAAATCATGTTATGAGACTTCACTGAAATCAAAAGCCTATACATACATACAAATGCATATCTCACAGCCAAGTGACCATGAAAACAACACCCTAATTTTAAGGTAAAATTTCCAACAAAATGTAATGATGCAATAAAATTCGAGCATTTATTTTTTTTCGACTTGGGCCCATGAATTGTGTCAACTGAACAAAGACATATAGAGCTGTTCAGTCGATAGCCAATTCAGAGCTGATTATTCACATTTAGTATGTACACCATGTCAAGATTATCATTGAGTTTTGCTGATGCTGTATAGATATGTGACAGAAGGAAATCTGAAAAAAAAGATACTAGTTGACCTACAGAAAGTACTAAAAGGGCATCGAAGTATAAAGAACAGGAGAAAGAATATGGTACCTATAGTTTAGAAGAGTAAAGAATAAAACAAATATTGAAATATGGAATAAAGACTTAAAGAGGTGAAAGAGACCTATTGCTTATGTAGCCAACTGACCAGTGATGGATCAAGCAAAAGTGACTCAAACAGTACAATAACTCTGGCAATGACGCTTCCCACTAGAAGAAGAATCTACAAGCAGCTGGGAACACAAATTTGGAAGTAGGGAAACACTTCATTTGGAAGTAAATATTGGACATAATCCCTTATGACAGTGAGGCATTCACAATACATAATGGCTGTGGAAAAGACAAGAATATAATCCTTCAAAATGTGGTACATTTTACAGAAGTATATTGAAAACTGAATGGATAGACTGAGTAACTAAGGAAGAGGTTCTGTGGGAAGAGTGGAACAAAAAAGAAGTACAGAGGAAATTATGATTAGATGATGGAGCAACAATATTGGACACATGTTGAGACAGTCCTACACAGAGAAAAAAACACAAAAATGCAAAAACTGAAGAGGGGCAACTCTGCTAGAAAAGAATAAGAAATCAAATATTTCATAGTGAGAAAAGTTAGAGAAATGTGGATAAAGAAACTCTATTTAAATGTGTACAACAATTACAATTATAAAGATGGAAGATGCATACATGATGGTGAGGAACCACTTCACAGAATATAATGCAAGATATAATGTCATAACAGTCAAGGATGAAGAATTTTTGATTTAAAATGAAGATAAAGTGAAGAGGTAGAAGGATTATTTGGCAATAATAAAATGGAAGCAATAGGAGTGCTAAGATAATCAAAGAGGAAAATGAAGATGCAATTTGGTAGACACAGTACTGAGATAGGAATTTGATGCAGCAGAAAAAGATCTGTGGACAAATAAGGCCTCTGGCATTTACAATATTCCTGCCCAGCTAATTAAAAATGCAGGGAGAAGATAATAACCTAGCTGTACAATACCATCAGAAATATACACTTTATAGTAGAGATGTTTAAGGACTTTGAGAAGAACAGTGTTTTCCCTATTCCCACAAGGAAGAAGGGTGAGAACTGGGAAAATTATGGCACTGTAAGCTTGACCCCCAAAAACTCAAAGATATTGACCTGGATCAGGTACAGAAGAATAAAATGAAAAGTTATATAGCTCCTGGATGATGACCAATTTGGATTCAGGTAAAGCAAGGGCACAGGAGAGGCAATGTGGCCCTTATGTTACTCATTGAGAAGAAAATGGAGAAAAACAAGTCAGCCTTTACTGCTTTTGTGGATTTGGAGAAGGCTTTTGACTATGTGGATTGGGATTCATTGCTTGGGATTCTAAAAGGAATATGAGTGGCCTATAATGACTGAAGTTATCTACAGTTTGTATAAAAACAGATGGCTGTAATTAAATCTGCACCCAGTAGTGAAGAAGCAATAATTAAGAAAAGAACGAGACAAGGCTGTGCACTGTATCCCACAATGTTTTATATGTACATTGAGAAAGCCATGAAGGAAATCAAAGAGAAGGTTCAAGGACTAAATATCCGTGAGGAAAAATCAGCTTGATTTGATTTACTAATAACAGCAGTCATGGCAGAGAGAGAAAATTATTTAAAGAAGTTGGGTAAAGATGAAAAAAGGACATTGGCCAGATATCACATGAAGACAAAATAAACAAAGGTACACAGTACAAGGCATCCAGATAAATGTTGAACAGGAAGCAAAAACTATAAAACATACGTGAGTATTACTTAGGAAGTTGAATAACTAGCGATGGGAGAAGCAAGAAGGAAATAGTCTGCAGAATAGCGCAGGTAAAGAGGGCATTCTACCTAAAGAGGAAACTACTTACCGCTAAAAATACAAGCATGGAAATAAAGAAATAATTCATACAGAATATACATCTGAAACATGCTTCATAATGGCATGGACTCAAGGCCAATTATAGGATTGTTGACCTACAATGATGGAGACATAATTTTGGCAGAACTTGTTTTCTAACATCCAAAAGGGATATGTGAAATCAATACTGTCAGGCATTAAAAACTATCTGCAGAGAAGTCAAGACTGGAAACAATCGAAATTGTTGCTTTAGAAGAATGATGGAAGATAAAATGGATCGAATGAGTGACAAACAAAAAGGTTTTAAGGAGAGTGGGAGAAAATAAATCTTCTGTAAACCTTAAAAAGAAAATAGAACAATGTAATTAGCCATATCTAGAGATATAATGGACTGATGGAGGCAATCATAAAGGAAAAAGTGAATAGGACGAATGGAAAAGGAAGGTCTAGTATGAAATATGTAGTGCAAGTTTTTAAGGATGAGAAAAAAAAGAACTATAAATATAAAGATTAGTCGTTGGAAGATATGAGTGTAGAGCTGTATCAAATAAACCTTAGGATTGTTGACCCATGATGATGAGTCCTATGCATCATAAAAAAATAAATAAGCCAAAAAGCTAATGCAAAAGAGGAACCAAAAGGAAAATGGGTGTGGAGAATTCTAGCAAAATACAGTATCAGGAAAAAACATTGCTATGAAGCAGCCATATGATTCCATATTAATTAAAACAAGAGAAGTTCGCACAGTGTCTGTAACATGACTTGATTGGTTAATGGCTACTGGGTCCTACTGGAAATCTAGTACCACATCAAGCATGAAATCCAGTAGCTCAGCGAGTATGCTAGCAAGCATGCTTGCTAGCCAGAGTATGGTTCTATTCACACGATACTGGAAAGCTAGCATACTTGCTAGTATACTCGACCTTGTGCTGGATCAAGTACCGTGTGAAATGGGCTTTAGAATTTTTCCATTTTTTTTAAACCTTAATTTCAACTTAAAGAAGAGAATACGTAGTAGAAAATTAAATTCCTCCTTAAATCTTACCCCAAAAAGTTTCCCCGAGAGCTGTACATCATGATTTCAAGAATATTCAAACAATCACTCTATTTTAGTAATTCATAACAATGCCACTGATATGAATACAACACCAAAATCCATAAATCCAAGTCAAAATTTTAAGGGAAATTATCAATTGAGAATGATAAGATTGCCTAGTTGACTATGAATCATTATGAAGTTGGTAGTCATTTAGTTTCAGAATCATTGCCTTAAAATCCTAGCACATAGTGTTTAGACCACTAAACTGAAATACCCTCGATCACATTTGATGATGATATTCATTATTAGTCAAAACTTGATTTTTCACAAAACCAGAAAATCCTTTACAATGAAAATAACAGCCATATTACCCTGGATCAAGAGCAACCATAGCAATACCCATTGCAGTTTGTACATTCATTTACCAGTTTCATGGCCTTAATTTAAGCCTTGAAGGTTTTCATTACTTTTCAGACGCCATCTCCTTCATAAAATAAAATGAGAGTGGCATCAGTGGCAATTTTAAGGTCTGATCCAGATTACTAATTACGTGAAATGTAAATCCACCTCACCCCAATTCATATACAGGAACAATTTAATGTGTATGATAACAATGCCTTTTCCACATTTTATCCACTGCTAATTAAAATACATAAATAAGGAAAGATAATTTTGACTATAAGGGATGATCTACAGTTTGATTTTGGAAGATCAAATTCAGAATGCTTCTCTAGTTATCTCCCCTACTTAACAAAACTATGGTGGTATGCATGTACATAAGTGTATCACCTTAATACAGTCTAACCTCCCTTAACAGACCTAAGAGTGGACACCACCTAAAAATGGACAGTTTTTCAAACCCTGGCAAGAGCATGGAGGCTTATCGAACTATCACCTCCAAATAGCGGACACTCTCAATAACAGATGTGGACAACAGAGAGGAACATTTTTCCTTCAATTAACTCCATTAACAGTGACACTCCACAATCTATTCCATAAATATTTCTTAATATTTACCCAATATTTCTTATATATAAGTAAGTCGTAAAGCCAGGAAAGCTAGAGAAATGTAAATGAACAATCTATGCAAAGATGTACAAAACAACCTTTCCCTTGGAAAGGTGGAAGCTGCCTATACGATAGTGAGGAATCTCTTCAAGGAATGAAGCGCAACATGCAATGCTATAAGAGACAAGAATGGAGAACTTTTGATTGAAAATGAAGACAAAGTGAAGAGATGGAACGAATATCTCAAAGAGTTATACAACGGGAACGATCTCAGCATGAAAGTGGTTGAAGAGGAAAGCGAAGTTGAGAAAGATGATATGTGAGCATCAATAGTGAGATTGGAATTCGACGCAGCAGTAAGGGACATCCGGATGAATAAGGCTCCTGGAATTGATGATATCCCCGCAGAACTGACAAAGAATGCGGGAGAGAGGACATTGACCCATCTCTACAAGGCCATCTGCGACATATACTCAACAGGAGAAATACCCAGGGACTTCGAGAAAAACATCATCATTCCTATTCCCAAAAAGAAGAGAGTGGGGAAATGTGAAAATTTTAGGACTATAAGTCTGACGACACATGCATCGAAAAAATTGACAAGGATAATCTACAGAAGAATAGAACGAAAAACAGAGGAGTTCCTGGATGAAGATCAATTCAGATTCAGGAAAAGTAAGGGCACAAGAGAAGCAATATTGGCCCTCAGGCTGCTTATAGAGAAGAGAATGGAGAAGAACAAGCCTATGTTCATTGCATTTGTGGATTTAGAGAAGGCTTTTGACAACGTGGATTGGAATTTAATGCTTAGAATATTGAAAGGAATTGGAGTGTCGTACAATGACCGAAGAATTATCCACAGTTTGTATAAAAACCAAGTAGCGGTGATAAAATCTGGACCCAGCTGCAAAGAAGCAAGAATAAGGAAAGGAGTGAGACAAGGCTGTGCACTGTCTCCCGTAATTTTCAATGTTTACATAGAGAGAGCCATCAATGAATTCAAGGAGAAGTGTTCTGGAGTGAACATCCATGGAGAAACAATCAGTATGCTACGATTCGCTGATGACATAGCTCTCATAGCTGAGACAGAGAAGGAGCTGAATAAGATCATTCATTTTAAGAGTATTCATTTTAACAAGCATTGTGATGTAAAGAATGTATTGAATGTGTGTACGAAACCAACGTGGTGCTCATTCTCTTATTGCTAATAGAACTAACCAAGGCAACAAGTCCTAAATTTCATGTCCATGAAACACTCTAGAAGACAACTTAGCTAAGCTAACAATAATATTTTTTCTCAAAAATGAGTGAAAACCCTACATAATAGAGAACTTTCAAACTGATTCCCTTTTTTCAGTGCTTTTGGAAACTTGAGTTTTTATACTGAGTACACAGAAACTAATAGGATATATCTAATCTATTATTGAGAGAACAGAAAGAGTGCTGGGGTCAGCTGAGATTCAGGATTTTATCAGAGATTCAATCTGAGGTAAAATTATACATTGTCCAGTTTTAATCAGTGGTTTTCAATGGTTGAATAGAGTGCTTCAAAATGTTGCCACATCAGAACCAAATGAAGAGATTTGACTCCTTACTGAACTGGGTAAGAAAAATGTCAGAGCATAACTCACTTTATCAACTCATGTGTGATGTCTTATGAATAAATGTTAAACCTGCTGCTACATTATTAATTTTGTCAATGAAAAGTATTCTTACTGTAAATCAAATCCAAGAATCAACACAACCATATTCATATGTAATACTAACCATTTGGTAACTATGTCATCACGTTGAACAAATCCCAATGGCAATAAGACATCTAACATCAACAGAAACTGGCCAATGCAAATCCTCAATTCCACCTCAACATGCTTGTTTTAGCAACAAAATATTCCATTTAATATTATCTCATAACCACTCACAGAACACAGCTTTTAATAAAATAATATGTTTTACCCACCTCTGATACACTCATTCTGTAATTAGAAGGTGATTATCAGCATCCTGGTGTCCCATGTAGCTTCACTCACAAAAAAATACTAAGCATGACACAGCAAAGGAACTTTAAAAATGAGTTCCCCCATTTAATATTGAGTGGAGTTGCTTTGCACAAAGGCATTCCTTGGATAAATTTTAGGCTCACTCTCACCACCCCTTAACACAATCTTTTTCACACAGAAAAAAACTCCTCAGATCTCCAACTCTTCTACTATGATATGTTGGAGGGTTTCATGAGTGTGTGTACAAATGACTAATATATACTCAATTGCACATATGAGTACTACAAGGAATGTAAAGGGCTGGTGACTTATCTAAATCAACTATACAAGCATTTGAGCCAATTGAGTAACTACAAAAAGCAACATACAGTTCTAATTGCACACTGAACACAAGGTTTAAGCAGAAATAAGCTCTACCTGGAAAAAAGGGAAAATGGAGGATTAAACAATATATACATACAACAAATTTTTCATGCATGATTTATCCAATCGATGAATATACATTCTGATAAGCTACAGGGACATTTTTAATGTCTACATTATAGTTATAAGTATTCGGGCATAGTCTTTTATTTCCATTGAAAAATCCAAGAACAGAAGGTGATATTTTCTAAATGAATTCCATCAAAGTTGCAACACTTGTTATAGAGATTTATATGATCCACACTGTCCATGATTTCAGGATATTTCTAACATATACTAACTTTTTAACACCAAAATAAAATCTAAATATGCTTCAATAATCATTATTTACATATTTCACATAAGAACTAACTATAAAATTTTAATAAGTACAAAAGATCATAGGGCAACAATGCTGGACAGTGACCACAGCCGATTTCCTCTACTTTTACCAATCACAGCTCTCAGGTAATAGTTGGGTGATATGATAACATTCGACACTTGGCTTGGATACAGAAAGTTTCTGGTTTGGGAAATGGGGGGCGTTTACTCAGAACTGAAATCGCAATTTGTGCACGAAATTGTTAGATGGAAACGAAAAAAGAATTTTAGTGAAAAAATTAATCTTCTAACCACAGCCATATTACTCATAAATCAAAAATTAAAATAAGAAAAAGGTGATGCCCACCGAAAAAGCTGCTGTGATAACATTGACATCATTTTCCTCCCGTCCTTGACTGCTCTTATAGGAAGGGAAGGGAGTGGAGGGGGATTCTCGGAAGGTCTGCTCGCACAGATCCTGTCGCAATCGCTCCCATTGGGAGAGCCAGCTGCGTCTCCCCCCTGCCGCCCCCTTTGCGATAAGGCGAAGTAGCTTCGCGGGCTCAGTTGTGATTGGACGAAGTCGATATACGTCAGAGGTTGCACCACACCCACTTTTCCGAAGGGTTGAAAAACATCAGTTTTTTGTCGCTTATAACTCAAGAAATAATTGACGGATCAAAAAACAGTAAAATACGGGTCTTTATATTTTACGAACTATTATCATATTCGGCAATAAAAAAATATGGTAAACGACCCCATTCCCCTGGATTGAGAATCTAACCCCTTGTTTATTGCCTGCCAGCCAATATCCAATCCACTATATAACCTAGTTTCTGATTCCAATGATAATAATTACCTTACTTATAATCTGATTAATTAATAATAGCAGCTACACCTGATCTGCCAAAATCATATGCACAAATTTGAGATTTCATACAATATACAACAACTGAGGCAGGTATCTCATCACACATTACTGCCTCGCCACGTATGTAAATGCTCACACATGGAGAAATATGACAGACTTCTGTGTAAGAACTCGAGTATTTCTTAAAATGTATTCATTTGAACATAGGTATATGGCTGTGTAGATGTTATTTTAGACTTTCAGCTGAATTAATCCATCTTGTAAAAAAAAAGTTTTTAAAGCAATCTACCTATTACCAGAGGGGCTGGAATGCTGACAAAAATGATACCAAACCAGATGGACAAAATAGCACCAATGGAAATGAAGATCAAAAAACCATTACATTCAAACACATTGTACAGTAGACCTCATTTCAACATGAAAAAGTAAATTGATTAATTCCCAGACTAAGAACTATATTCAAGTGGTAGATCCCAGCATGTAATAATTTTCCTATTTATGCAAATTACAACAGAAATTTTGACAAAAATTATGCATATAAGCTCTTAATTTTCTGAGTTGGGTTTCAATTCTATGGGACAGATGGTTGTGATTGAGAAGTGCACCCCACAAAAAACATCCCATCCACTGAATTTTCTGAAATTAATTATGGTGGGCAAGTATACTGATCAAAATTCTTTGATATTTTTAATTACTCCAATTATTAGCTTAAATCCTTCATGTACTGTGTGTGCCTCATCATATTTATCCCAAAATGTAATCTGCCCTACACTTTAGAAAGATTTTGAGAGCTTTATAAAGTGTTATAATAATAACACATTGACAAGAGAAGCATATAAAATGTATTGAATAACACTCTACCGCTGTTCAAAGGAATTTTTTCATCTATACACAGCTAAGAGACTAAAGAAAATGGAATAGACACCATAAGCTTCTGATCTATGAGCAGGTGTCTCCCCAATTCTAAAGAGAAGAAATGCACAATGAAAGCAACTAATTCCAGTTTTTCATTCATGGCTTTACAAAAAATTAATTCAATACTAAATAAAATTTATATACCAAGCAACCGTAAGTCATGCACAGAGACAACGACCATTCTCAAAATCACTGTAAAAAAGCAGCACATTTGTGATTACAGACATTACAGGTGGTAAATATAATGATACAGAATCATGATGTTTTGAGGGTTTCCAAGGGGTAAAAAGAGAGATTTAAATGAGAGGAGATAGGTATGAAGGAAATGCTGAAGCCACATCAAATGCTACCATAATACCAGATAACGCAAGGCACCAATTGGAGGAGAGTATTCTTAGCATTGACTCTTTAAGTAATTCAGTTTTTGATAATGCCTGATGCAAACTGACTGAAATAACTTTTTATTAATACACCATTTTCAGTCAGCAGTAGAAATTGTCCTTCATACTTCTGTGGATGAAATAGACAATAATTGACTGGGAATTGCACAACTCTCAGAATGAAACAAAAATCAGTTCCTACAATGACAATAAAATCACATTGTTTGACCCAGAGGACAGTCTGGTTGGTGAGGATAGACCCCACCAGTTTCTCTTACTGTGCTATCCTTGCTTTCCCAAATAGATCTGGTACCCGAAGTTCAAGTTTTGCCGAAAGGCCTCTCCTGGATTTGACCTCTGGACCTTTGCTCAGAAACCCAGTGCTCTACCCCCAGGGATACTACACAGTCAATTACGAGACATAATGAAAACTGCTCAAAACTATATCTGACAGTCTGGCTATTTTGCTGCTTTGGAACATACAGCAACTCAAAGCAACATCTAAAGAAGATGAAGGAATTTACTTATATATTTACAGCTTTAAAACAATAGCTTTACAAGGAGAAACATGAGAGTGAATACTTTATTATCTAAATGAACATCCATTATTACATTTACCCCTCATTTATATTCCTCATCCCCATTATGATTTATATTCACCAAATAGAGTAACACATGTACATTTCCCCATGTTCAACTCAAAATTTAATAACGGTTGTAATAGACGATGAAGAACAACATGATTTAAGCAAAAAAATTATAAGTCAATGAAATCAACATAGATTCACCAGTTAGTTATTTCAAGGGACCACAACATGGGAAATGGTGCTTAAGAGAAAATTACACAAAAAGGGAATTGAGGTTAACGCAAATGTAAATTTATACACAAAAATAATCACTTCATTACAACTTTGCCTTAAAAAAGGCAGATGTATCTAAAGGAAGTTACATGACCTTCAAAATAAAAGCGTGTATACAATAGTACTACCTCTGTATGACTCTTGATGCTGGGCCCAACCAGCCAAAACCGGAGGCTATTGTATTGACCTCCACCTGCTTCCAGCAGCAATATGGATTGCACAGGACCTTGCCCTGCTCCTTTACCACATTTTGAGGGCAACACTCTTTTCCAATGCATGCCTCTGGGTCTGACTCCAACATCAAATCAGATCGAATCAACCCAAGAGATATGGGCTTCAGACCAATAGCAGAAAGAGGAAAAAAATCAAAGCTGAATCTAGATTTGTTAGACAGAGAATTAAGTACGTGACAAGAAGTTGGTGCTGGAATGAAAAATAATATGAGAAAAGAGCCTGTGTTTGAACAGTCCAGAATACAATCATATACATAATAAAAGGCACAATTTGATCAGTAGATACGTCTAATTGCCCACACTGATATCCATAAATTCCTCTACATAGCATAAAAAGCATAAGTGATACATATAGAGGCAACCAGCAGACTGAGAGGCCTATAATACTTTGTGCTACTAGTGAACAATGTGATGAAAAACATGGACATCATGTACATTATCCCAGCATCATTGGCAGTGAAATTACGTTATTTAAATTCCACTGAATACAATACATGCTCACATTAAGTAGGTATATTCAGTCAACAAATGAATGTATTAAATCTTAAAATTTCCTCCAATAACTTTAAGTATAATGGAATTCAACGATTACCAGAAAATAGAGGATCCTCATAAGACAAGCGAGGAGATCTCATGCTTCTAGCTTTTAAGTATGCTTTGAAAATTAAATCAAAATCTTTTAAAAGTTCTCATACAAAATAATGTAAATTCGGTGATTTGATGTTAGTTTGCTAATGATGAAAACAAATCTACAAAAGGAGCAGAATATATGCATTATAAATTAAAGGAGATACAACTTTCCGAACAAATTATATTCTTTCCTTAGGCACAACCGTGAGGTATGGTTACTACACTGACCTGAGTGAAGCCCTCACTTCTAACCGTCTCATATATCTGAAAGAGCCGTCTAGTGAAGTCATCTACCTCAATTGTGCTATAAAAATGAAACACAGGAGACGTTAGTCCCATGAGTGGCTTCAAAACAAAAAAAATTAGCATACTTCTACACACATATTACCTTTTCAAGCTTTGTGAAAGGAACTCATGGCTATGAGCAACCTTATGCATTAGCTCATTGAGAATAGGCTGGATTTTAACAGCTTTCTCAAATTCTCTTTTAGGGAACGTTGACGGAAGGAGCATAAACGGTGCAAACTGAAGTTCACTCTTACTGAATCTCAATTTAGATCGCATAGCGGCTCCTAATAGAAAGAATGTAGTCAGAAAATGGCATCCAAAGAACTGATAGTTTCTGGTCATTAGCGTAGAAAGGTAGCACATTCGTTGAGATTGGCAATGAAATAAGACCTCAAATTCTAATTTGACATGTTCTAACATAGCCGATAACCTGAAACCGATTTACCATTCATTAACGCCCAATCTTTAGCTTTGTCCACTAACTCTTCCAAAACAGCATCTTGTAAAGGTAAAGAAATGCAAGGCTCGAGGCGAGGTATTTCCATTTCGGTTAATCCTTGATTCGAACAGAAATAGGTTGTCTTACAGTATAAGTCACCCAATAAACGTCATTGAACTTCGTACCGACCTTGTCAGAGCAAATGATAACACACCCACTTCTAGAGACAATTTGAGGTATAAACGGTATTAGCACAGGAAGGTGGCGACGCCTCAATAATTGCTAGAAAATACTTGAAAACATTTTCAGTACTGATATGGCTCTGGAATGATTTTTCAGTTGCAACACAAAGTATTTGCACCAATTGAACACATATTATTGCTTGTGCGGATTTCCAACTTTTCTTTCAAATTCGTAATTCGGATTTAGCCGATAGATGGAGACTCAGTCACAAAGAGCTCGCGGCGCACTAGGGAAATCTGGCAGAATAATTGCGCAACTTGATGAAGATTGTTATATCAAATTTTGCAGTAAAGTGCAAGAGTGAATGCATGGGAACGCATTCATAATTGAAAGACTTAATTATATATAATGTTTAAAAAGTTTTCAGGAATTGTTCTCTTTTCCTGACGCCTGTCAAGATTTTTTTTGACGCAATGCATATGTAAGAAGGGTATTTATTTTCTTCTCTTTTAACGACCGAAAATTTTTAGAAACAGGATGGCTAAGGCCAGGTTAATTCATATTTCCCTGGCCGACAGTGAACGTAGTACTTGGATACACACGGTGACTAATGTTTTTTTAGCCAAGCATATTTTACGGAGGGGCATCGAAAGACTCTTACAAAGGGGGTTTGCATCTCAAACGACTACGATTTATTTTTTAAGTCAGAAATATTAATTTTAAATGCTCCAAATTTGCCGTTATGATGTTACGTAGGCAATTTAAATAGAGGTAGGCAAGAGAAAAATGTTCTCATCTATCAACGTATGCACAAAATGCTCATCAATCTGGATTGTTTCTACTTTCGTTGAACCTCGTATGTAAAAATATACATAAAATTCAGTACAGATCGCCCGTAAATTCCAACACGCATGTGACTAGGAAGAAGCAATCGTACGTCACGGAAAACGTCACGAGATGAGATTCACCAACGATGCAGAATAGTTCCTCTTGCAAATAATCAAACAATTCAAAGAATAGATTTCAAATCTTAAAAAATAAAATTAATAAACTATACATACTTCAAATTATAACTCATTTTGAAATGACATTGAGGAATAACTTTGAAAATTAATACAAAGTTAAATTGATATCATTCCGCCGCGGAGTGCTACCAAAATCGACGAACACTAAGGCCGGGTGACGGTGTGTTTTTCCTGGTTGGTCTTGCGTCAGATACTCAGACAGCGTTAAGGAGTCGGAGTGGAAGGTTGGTCAGAGGAGAACCGACATTCCTCCCTCCCCTTTCGTATCCTGCCTGCTCTCCCTCTGTTCCGCGGGTGCTTCTTATCGTCCGTCCTCTGAGCCTCCCGTAGTCGGAGCGTGGACTTTCGCCTCTGCCTCTTCGTAGCGTGTTTTCTGCTAGTGAAAGTGGTTTTTACTCTTCAAGTGCCTTTCGGAAAGGGAGTTAACCGAGTGCGCCCGTTTTCCCTCCTACGCCCACTTTTCGCCTGCGCTCTCCGCCCGATAGGGGGCGAGGCGCTCCTGAGCTGTCCTCTGGTTGTCCGCACGCCAGGCGCGCGGACACTCTCAAAGACGGCCGCCCTCACGGAATACGCGGTGCGGGGACATTTCGCGCAGGAGGAAGGGAATTCTTCGGTAGCCCACACTTGGACTTTGGCCGGTGGACAGAGTGCTCAGGGTGCCTTCAGCGAAGAGTGGGAAGAGGAGTCTGTCCCTGGCGTGGAGCCCGGGTGCCCATCTCCTGGTCCGCCAGCATGCTATTTCGGCGCCGCGATGGATTCTCCTCAAATGTATGACACCAACGCCGCCGAGGCGTCCGCTGCCGTGGGTGCCGGTAAGAAGGCTCTTGGCAACGGACACCACCATCCGCTGGGGCATCAGCAGCAGCACATCCAGCACCTCAACCACCAGCAGCATCCGCAGCACCATCACCTTGCCCACCACTCCCAGCAGCAGCAGCACCACCACCTCCAACCCAACCAGCCGCACCCCCAACACAACCACCACCAACACCACCACCACCAGCCCTACGGTGTCGTGGTGTCGAGCGGCGGGCTGAAGCCCAAACCCGTGGTGCTGGCCGCCTACTCGGACGGCCTGGCCGGCGGTGGCGGCGACCTGGCAGACCTCAACACCCCCGAGATATCCCTCGACCTCCAGAACCTCATCGACGACAGTCAGTTCGGGGACGGTCTTTTCACGGACATCCTCAGCGCTCCGGGTAAGGCCACCGCCGTCCACCACCACCACCACCATCCGCACCATCTCCACCACCACCACCCGCAGCAGCACCCTCTGGTGGCCTCCCGGTCCGCGCAATCCAGCTCGCCGCCCTCGAATCAGCAGTCCTCCTCCCCGCCGCCGCCGACGCCCACCTCGACGCCCCCCGCGTCGGCCTCCGCCGCCGCCCCGTCCTCCGCCTCGTCCTCGGCGGCCTCCTCTCCCTGCTCCGTGGCCTCCTCGCCCGGGGGAGCCAACAACCCTGTGGTAGTGTCCTTCCCCCAGAGGCCCCCCGCGCCGTCCGCCGCCTCCACCCTCGCCTACATGCCGCAGCCGGTGCACTCCGGGGCCAACTACAACGGGGGCGGCCCGAGGCGCGGCGCCGACTCGCCCTCGGTGCCCATCAAGGAGGAGCCCATAGACCCGCAAGACTTCCGGGCCTACGCGCCGTCCCAACAGCAGCAGCAGCACCATCCCCCGACCCCGTCCCCATCCTCGCCCGCGGCGTACGCCGCCGCCTCCCCCGGCGGCTTCGGGGGCCCCACGTTCACCACGCTCACTCCCTCGACCGTGCCCGGGTCGGGCGAGCACCACGCCCACGGGAAGCCCATGGCGAAGGGGCTCCTGGGGAAGAGGAGTTCGTCCTCGTCCTCCTCGTCGGGCGGCGGGGGCGGCGGCAAGCGCATCGACAAGTCCAGCGACGAGTACCGCCGGAGGAGGGAGAGGAACAACATAGCGGTGCGGAAGTCCCGGGAGAAGGCGAAGATGCGGTCGCGGGAGACGGAGGAGAAGGTGAAGCTTCTGGTGAGGGAGAACGAGAGGCTGCAGAAGAGGATCGAGCTGCTCAACGAGGAGCTCAACGTCCTGCGGTCGCTCTTCACCAACGTGGGAGTCCTGCCCGAGCACCTGCACCGGGAACTCAACAAGCACCTCGAGTCCTTCCAGCAGCAGCACCAGAACCTCTGAGAGTGTTTCAGTTTTTACTCTTAACGTGAGTGTGATCCGAAGAGATTTCGGCCTCGCCCAAAAGAACCTTACGGCCGCAAATTGTTGATAAAAATTGCCTTTTCTCAGCCAAGTGTCTTCGCCTTTGTTGTTGGGAGCGCACAGGAGGGGGGAGAAAGTTTTTTTAACGTACAAGGTGTTCCCTAATGAGGATACGGACGTTGTGTGGCCGTTAAAGTTTTCTTGGGGAGGACACGTCTATCCGCCCACTTGTTTATTCAGTAGTCATTTGTTTATGGGGCTGTGGGGAAAATGTGAACGTGATTGTGATTGGTAAGTTTTTTGCTGGGGGGAGGTGAGGGAAAAGTGTTCTTTTTTTTTACTTCTTGACTGCCTCTTGAAAGGAAAAAATGCTTCTATTCCTGAGAGTGATGAGTGCGGTAGGTTGAGGTTATCCTGCCGCCTTTAACTGTCATTTACGTATCTCAAAAAGAAAACGGACTGTTGATGAAGCGGGGCATAAAATGACGATTTTTCTCACCCGAGAGGTCATTGTTGCATTGTGATGCCCATTTTCTTGCTCTTTGTCTACACGTGAGTGCGGGTTTTCAACAAATTTTACATGTATATATACATATATATAGATATATATTTTTAGAATGTAAACTTCTCTTGAAAGAAAAAGATTGACTTATTTTTTGCGGTGTTGCAGTGTTTTTTTGGAGGCAACGTGGAAGTGTGGGGGGTAGGGGTAGGAAAAAAGACGAACGATTTGAAGAGGATATTTAGTGTCGCCGCCAAAGAGAGTTGATGGCGTTCCCATTATCTACCCATCCCATTCCTCTGCTGTATCTCCTCCTTCCTCACCTCATCTTCCCCCTCCCTCCCGCCCCGACATCTCCCCACCCAACCATTTCATTCGGAGAAGAAATCCGACGTTAACAATAACCCTTTTGTAGATATCATTTCAATATGTTCTCGTACAAGTTTGTAGCATATTGTTAAATAGTAAAGTGACCTTGTTTCTTCTCAATCTCTGTTTTTAATATTCACTGTCTTCATTGTTGTCTCATGTAGATAAGATAATACAACTCCAAAGAAAGAACAGGCCCGGGATGGTCGGTCGCTGATGTGTACTCGTTGCTTAGATGTTCTCTCTCATATTCATCGACTGAGAAATCGGGTTCGCCAGCGCACCACCTCAGGCAGTGTTTACAAAAAGTTGTTAAATTGAGAATTATGTAATATTTTTGTTAAAGACAGCAGTGATGTGTGATCTGTGACGTTATCACCACTAGGAGTGGTACAGTCGACCTCAAAAACTGTCTTTATAATACGTTATTATAAATATATAGAGAGATAAAATTATGTATACACATCTTGTATTTATGACAAGTATTTATTACATTACAGTGGTGATTGTTAACCAATGAAGAAAAAGTAAGAAGTGTGAGAATTCATGTGCACAAAATATATTTTGATAGAAAAGGAGTTGATGTAAATCATGTTTTATTATTTTTTTCCTTTCCCACGGAATACCTGTTAACTCCCTAAATCAACAGGTGTCTGCGACCGAGGGAAGCAGAAACGAAACGCGTTTGATGCCGTTTCTCTCGTAGCTGGTCGAAGGGGAGTCATTTTTGGGTTACAGCGCTGTGAAAACGGAATTTGGCGTAAAAGAGACTTGAGTTTTACGATTTTTGGGTCCCAGTATGTTTATTTTTTGTTCTCCGAGGTCATCAAACGTTTTGTTCTAAAATGTTGGAGTGATATTGTTTGGACGATTGGCTGAATGAAAACCATATTATATGATGAACCTTTCTCATACCTATACGAACTAAGAAACCAGTTTGAACTAAACATCAAATAACTCAAATTGTTCGATATGTTAGAAGATAATTTACTCTCAGGTGCTCTATAATTTAGGGAGCAATTCTTCTGGAAATTCAAATCAAATGCGATATGCCATTAACGTCCTCTTCGCGTATGCAATTCTCTGGTTGAAACTTTTGCTTGTCGTAAACGAATTAAGTGCCTATCGCTTATTCTACCTTTTGCTTGCATACAGCAAAATTTAGTTGAGAGGTGAAGATAAGTTTTGGAAGAGTGCTCATCCTAATCTAATTGAACCCTGGAGAAGCGACGTTATTGATGGAAGTTCTGAATGATAGAAAGATACAATAGCTGCGCGGTGAAGGGTTATGTGATGGTGAAGATATTTTGGGATATAGAATTTAGAAAGCTCTAGCACCATAACAATAGGTTCGGATGAAACCGAAGTTAGTAATTTTTCAAATGTTAAACCCTCCTGGAGAATGGCCTTAGACCATTTTCAATGATTTTGACGTTAAACGGAAAAACATTAAGGTAAGAATTGCGGGTCCAGGCGTGCCTATTAGTTTTCTTTTTTAGGATGAATCTGCGCTGTCGCAAATGACTTCGCGATTGGTTGTGTCCATGAAAATTTGACGGGAAGAGAAAAAAAGTATTGGCGCTTCGACTGTATAGCGATTATTAGGCAGGTATCCTCTTTTGGAATCAAGCGCAGAAGATATTTATTTACATCTACCCCATCTGTCTCACATAAAACTTGATGGAGGAGAGGCGGGCTTCGTTCTTCCTTCCAAAATCAAAAACTATTGAGCAGGGTTTGGGTTGTAATTCAGCCTCATTCCAGAGCAGTGGTGGACCACGCAAGAGCTTCATGGACATTTTCCAATCATCATTTTTAGATTTTCTAACATTCCCCGGGAATCTCTGATGGCCATGACTCATGCATGTTAGGGCGCTTCTGAGGGATTGGGATCAAATTAAAGGAGACTGCTGAGAATGGAGTTCTGGATAAAATGTCCCTTTTCCTCTAAATAAAATGCTCTCTTTTCCTCTAAGTAGAATCAAATTTACACACAATGCTAAGAAGGTTTTAGCTATTCATGCAAGAATTTAGATTATATTTCTGGATGTTAAAAACATTTTGATGAAGACTTTTTCAAGGAAATTTCTGCATAATTATTATTTTCTATGAGACTTTTAAGTCATAAAAAGGGTACCGACGTCTATGATTTGGTGGCATCCTAGCCGATCAAATAATTTCAGATCCTAGTACCTTGGGATGTATGCCTACTTCAATTATTTCATGCTCGCGATACTTTTCTCACTATATTCCAACTCTAAACATCAACACTGGAAAAATTATTTTGTTTTTTAGGACTTTTTGAATGCAAACTCAAAGGTATTTTTTTCTCAGCATTAAAGGGGAGCTGCTCCGGTGACTGAAGCCTATAGGCGTAGTAGTGCATATAGCCATAGACCTGTTTCCGGGGAAAACGCCATGGACCAGTGGAGTGTTCAGGAAGTTTCCGGATTGGGACTCATCTTTGTGGGAGGCCCACTTTCGACACGAATAAGTCGATATTTTTCACTATAATTCTCGTCTCCACGCTCATCAGTCTTCACTGTCTCCTCACACCCTAAGTCCGAGTCTCCGGAGTGGTTGCCTCCTTCCGTTTTTCCATTTCCAGATCATCTCCCCATTTCTGCACCTCAATGTGATACCAATGGTAGAGAAGTGATTTAGACTCAATGAGGTTATTTTTTAAACTGGGAACAGTGGCTGTTAAACATTCACCAAAAAATTAGCATACGTCCGTTCCAGATTTTAAGATACCTAATGTAAATATTAATTCAGGAGCTTATATTTTAATACACTTTTGGTAGGTTAAAAAATTTCTTACTTCAGATATTACTCATCTGAATTTTAAGAAACCCCATTAAAATAGGGTTACGTCCAGAGAAGACTAAAGCTCGGGGAAGAGAGGGAGAGAGTTGTAAACAGGATAAGTTTTCATCTTCTCCTGGATGAGAAAATATGTAAGGGAGTACTGTCCTGTCACTGTTTTGGCTATCGGAAAAGAAATAACATCCACAATCATCAATTATCTCTATTTTCCACGTCTTCTTCCACAACTGTTGATAGGTTACCGTCAACAACTTCCTGCTACTGTCTTCGACTTAGCAGGAGTGTCAGCGAAATTGTTGTCGCCGATAAGCCACCGGTCAGGAAAGAAGACTCGAAAAATGGAGATGATCAAAGAGCAACTCCTGTGGGCAAATAACGCCCATTCTATCCATTTGTCTTTAAATTTTGACAACCACCTCGCGTTGCTGGATGATCGGGAGATTCGGCGACCCACTTAACCTACCCCGTTCCTGTTCTGGTGAATATTTTCTGCTCTATTTTTTTCGAATTTATTTGCCTTAAAATTACAAATATAGCGTGGATAATCAACTTTCATATTCGTTTAAAACATTGGTGTAACACTTTACGCTTTCAATTGTGTAGAAAATCGACTGATATTATGGAATTTTAAAAAAATTTTAAGGGTGCACATAGAGAAACATTGTTGTAGGATCTATCTCCGGATAGAGGGCAGGTATTTATCCCCACATACCCTTTTTCAAATATTCAATTCACGATACTATTTTGAGGATTGGTCCAAGCGTTAAAAGTTCTTCTCTAATATTACTCTGCTTGCAAAATATAGTCCATACTTACGTACTCTGCGAATTAACAGGATACGTTTGTAAAGTCAAGAGTTCACGGTTCAATAGGCATGACTTAGCGCCCACCGTAGCAAAGTAGCGTCGTGGCACCATTTGCTAAGCTTTTTAAGAAACAACTTTGAATGAAAATGAACTTTACGCCTTTTTCGGCATTGCAAGTGGTTGGTTGCTAAGTTGTCTCAGAGAAGTCGTTAAAGATACATATTGAACTAACTTTAAGAGCCTTGCATTAAAAGAGGAAACAATTTTTTCAGTTACAACAGTTTCTAATACTACACATTCAAACTGAGTAAAACTTCTACCCAAGCCTATTTCTTCTCTATACCCACCGTCAGCGATGGTCAACATCAGTCATGACACCATTGGCACTTATTTATTTACATTCACACACTCACTGAGATATTCAACCCGAAGGTTGGCTTTGATAGGTTAGAGTTCACCCCGTACTAAGCCCACGGCTTGTGAAATTCACACATTCAGGGTAGGGGGGGCAGTTACTTTCCCTGGGCCACCTTCGATTTCCTACGAAGTTCTGACGCTCAGAAAATCGAATCGCGAGGATTTTAGATGGGGGTGTCCAGAAAGGCTCTTGCCCAGGATTTGAACCCGGAATCCTCCGGTCAGTAGCTCAGTGCTCTACCCACTAGGCCCCCACGACCCTATTTATTTACATTACACTTGGCAAATTTTCGGGCATTACTTACCTCATTATGTCCTCATTTTATCGATATGATAATCTTGAAAATTATTGATCAAGGATTGTTTCGGAGATTGTTTGTTTTATTAAATTGGTTTTGAAGCCAAGCCAATTTAATTAAAATGGCGAATAAAGCAGTACTGTCAATTCAGCCAGGAGAGACCGAAAAACAATTGAGAATACAGCAACTGCCGGACGTAAGCGAAAGGCTGATGAGGCAGTCGGCGTACTTCATGTTTTGCTCTCGGGGACATTACTAATTACTGCTGGAGAAATAGATACGAGTTACTTTATGGAGTGTAGTAATTTATTATTTCATGCTAGCGCTATTTCATGCGGAACGGAATACTATAGTGATCTATAGATCGGCGCGGCTACTCATCAAAAACCTGTCTGTAGCGACAATCCAGGGGAAGAGTACCAAAGTACTGGTATTCGTGTAAGCCCATCTCCGACATTGGCATTTAACGGCGCACGTGGCAGTGTGTCGTGTGACGGTAAGACCTGTGTGTTTTTACTTCTGCCCGAAAGGTAGACCTCTTTCGAGAGGCTCGGATGCTGTATTTCGGAGAATTTTTTTTCTAAAGTGGGTATCGAGAGGGAAATTTAGGCCACCAGCCTCTTATTTTTTAACACTTCCTTCCTTCCAGAGCCTCCCCTCCCCTTCCCCCCCATTCTCCTCCCATCCCACCTCCTCAATTCTCAATACATCCGTTCCCCAACTCTCTTCCTTCACTCCCTCCCCCCACTTCCTTACCCCTCTCCCCCTAACGTCGCCTCCCCGCCTCCTTCTTCTCTCTCTCTCTCAGCTTTCCTATTCGCTCATATTTCACGCCCAAGCCTTTCGCTTTCGCCGAATGCCAGAATGAGAAAGAGAGTCTCACCAAGCTCCTCTGTCTGCCGGAGAAACTAGCGAAGTCGGCCTCCCGGTTTGGTGAGCCTCGGTGCGATTCTTTCTCTTTCACGAACGGTTTCTTCTCTTAACCCTTTCCCCAATCGATTTTTCTGCCCAAAGAATCATGTTACACGCAGGTAACATGATTCTTTGAGAATCTCGGTTTGTTTATGTTGTATATTATTTTTACGTCCGAAAGCCGAATTTTGCAGGAATCAGCGTGGTGTCCCCTAATATACCTCCACTATTCCCGGCCTCTCCAAAAGCATTAACATGCCACAGATGCCATACACCATGGCAAATTTTTATTTCAATTGAATGAAAGATACTTCTGTTCCAAGCACGATGAGATTTTGATACTCTCTAAGTTAGTTTGCCCAAACTTAAATGCACTGGTAATCAAAGAATAATTCATAAATATCGACTTAGGTTTTAGCATTCTACTTTCATTCATTTAGCATTTTACATTCATGCTACTTTATTATAGGCAAAATAAGAAACGTCAATTATAAGTTCTGAGAAGTGTTAAAAAGTGAGTTATATATTTTTATTTTCGTACGTGAAGTTGGAACGTTTTCTCTCTCGTTATCATAACAGCTTTATTGTGGCTGATGAATTAATAAACAAACTAAAGAGCCATCAAATGTCACCTATTTCATGATATTCACTTGCAATTTGACTGCGCTCTGAGAAACGGGGAACTAGGTTATGATATCGTGCGCCACGTACGTCTTTCTATTACGTCCAGAGAAAAAAGTATACTCTGGGCTCTTCCAACCCGACCTATCGGTCAGCTGTTTGGTACGGTGCTTAGTTCCTTAAATGTTTTGTGTGGCTCCTGCACAGAATAAAAGCTGTCGAGACCAACACAGCTTTCATCTCATAATAATGGAATCATTTTCAATACCCTAATGTTCCTCAGGATTCGAAACTAATATGAATACAAAGAAAAGAGATATTTGCACGGGAAATGTCACCAAGTCGTGAATTCTTTGATCAGAGATCAAAGCTGAAGAAATGGCGTAAGGCTGAACTTTTTGGAACATATCGATTATGAATAAAATCGCCCATTCGACGGCATCAACTGCAACTTGGTGCAAACTGTTAAAATTTGCTGATTATTTGGAAACCTGCACTCATCAAAATATCTACACACCGCATAAAATTTTGTCTAATCTACATTTTTCTCAAACCATAACTGAAAATACTGTTTGAATTTCGTGTCTTGAGTAGGGAGTGTAATCACATGATGCATAGAAAAGCTAGATATATTTACAATAGATGAACATATGTTGCTTTATATATTCACTCTTGAGGACGTTCTCTTTCGGTGTAACCGATGTCATAAAGCCCTGTCCTATGGAGGAGATTGCTCAGGTCACACAACTTTCTTCCATTTTCATAATCTCTATAGAAACAAAAATGTTCTCAAATAGCAAATGCGCCTATTTTTGACATAATCACAACCAAAAGTATGTAAATATGTTATTTATGTAAATAGAGTGGGTTGAACAGTATTTTCAACGAATTGTATGAAACCTCTCGGTGTACCTGTAATAAATCTGACCGGATGACATGCATTGAATTAAGTGTAGATATCAACGTTATGGGAGACGCCGGAATGGAAAAAAATACTGGAAAAATATCGATAAAAATAAAATCCAAGGAGCCATAAAAATCTGACCTAATGAGAGCAGGTCGTCCGGTCAACCCGTCCGAAAACCCGAATATTTCCGCCTAGATATATCTCGCGGTTTTTATAGACGTCCTCCCACAAACCCGACAGGACGGGCTTGGGGACGAGAATGAGGTTGTACGGAAAGCGGAGATAAACGTGAAGTGAACGGAGGCACGTGCGGGAATCCTAAACTAATGAAAGTCGATCGTGCCCGAGCAGCTCGCCCAAAACACGCAAAATGCTTCCGCGCCGCCCGCCACGCGTGCTCTTGTTTTCGGGAGCGTGTTCGGCCGGACTTCGGAAGAAGCCCTCAAATGGTTTCTTAGCGACCGAGGCTTGACCCCCCCCCCCCCCCCGCAGCCCCTCTCGGGATTCCCCACACGAGAAGGACTTGGTCCTCCTTACTTCCTTCTCTTCTCCTCTCGGGATCGACCCCGATCCGGATATGGGGTCGGAACCAAAGCCCTCGTCTAAGGGATGGAGGGATGTGGGGAACCAGAACCATATGGACCTCCTCCACCCGGCACGTCGCCGTTGCAGTCGCTGGTTACCGTGACGTGATTCACTTCTTACAACCCATTCCCCGGTCCGTTTCTTCAGTTGCGTATTCTGCGCTCACTGAACCACCCACGCGCAACCTCTTACCCCCTTCGGCAAAAAAATAAAGGAAGCCCTCACCCCTTCCTCCTTACCTCATCCCCCTCTTCCTCTCCATACCCATTCTCCCTCTCTCTCTCTCTCACACACACACTATACCCCTACCTCCCCCTCCTCCTCACATCCTCCCCCCTTCCCTCTCGCTATAGCGCCGCACGAAGAATCCAGCGCCCACTCTCTTAAAGCGGGACGAAACGAAAGAGAAAGTGGGTCGAACGAGAGTTTCGGTTTGGTGGAAAGGGGAAGGGAGGGGCGGAAAGGGGGGGGTATGTGATGATGTGGGGTGAGGGATTGTGTTTTTTGGGGTGAGGAGAATAGGGGAAGGGAGTGTGGCTCGGAAGAGGAAGGGGGTATGCGGGAGGGGAGAGGGGGGGATTGAGTTGTCTTGTGGTGGCGGAGGGGTAGGAAGGTAACATGTCAATGGAGGACAGCGATGCACATTAAAAGTTGATATGGCTGGGAAGAGGAAAAGAAAGAAAAAAGAGTGTATCCTCCCCACGCCTTCGCTTATCAGGCTATTCTATCTCCGAGTCTTATCTCGCGGTGATACCACGCGCATCTAGAGGGAGCAATCATCGCTGCGATTCATTGTGCGCTTTGATTTCCCTCTCTCTCTTCTTGCATCTTGGGTCTCGAGAGATCAAAAGAGAGGCCGTGTTCCTACTGCTCGATCGCCCTCCCCAGCGCTCCTAATGTGTTTCCTGGATGACCGAACAACATTTGGACTCTCGAATGGGGGATAATTGCTCCTCTCGGTCTTGAGCTAAATGGGAACAGATTTGCAGAGCGGATGGGGGCTTAAGGTGCTGATGGCATAATGTCATTCATTGATAATGCTCGAGTCACACTCGTGCAGCTTTCAATTTCAACTTGGCAGTTATTGGATAGCGGGATGCATGTAGAATACGATGGCAAATAATGTTGATCATTTCATCCTACTTGAACAATCTCTTTACTATTTTGCAACTCTGCGTTCAAAATCGGAAAGAAATTTGAATCAGCGGAGATGGTACCAGACCCACTGTAACCTGGAGCATAAAATTCTAGTGATTAGATTCAATTCTTAAGGATATATTACCAGAAATCACAGGCCCTTAGGCGATATTTTCTGTGACGTGGGCCTAATTATCAAGGTGTTTGAGTGTTTTGATTAAAACAAAATATATTTTTTTAAAAAAAGCTTACCATTTTTGGGCCGTGTTACTTTAAGAAGCCTGAGAGGCACGAAACATATTTTTTTTCTTTAATATGAAACTCTTTTAATGAATAAAAAATATTGAAGCAAATACAACAACAGAACATTTGTTCAGGAAGTCTGCATGAAGTCAACTACAATTGAGAGAAAATTTTTACGCTTGAATACTGTCGGTTGCAATGAATACATAAATGCAATACGCTTAGAATATCCGATGTCAATTGAACCTTTTTCCGTTTTTTTTGTCACACTATAACTCTGTTCCCTTAGAGTCCCTTAAATTCCTTGTTGTTTTAAAATGTTGTCGTAATTGCTGCATGTCATGCCACAGGAAGTTTTTCCAGCTCGATTTAGCAGTCCCAAGAGATAATTTATTTTAACTCAACTACCTGGATGAAATAAATCGACACTCTTGTCCCCGGCGATAGATTTTTTTCTCCCGGGCCTGTATTTTTCGTGATTCTTTCGTGGGATAAACAACTTCGCTGACGAGAGGACCATGTTGCCAACATGAAATACATTAGTTTCTCGAATTAAGTGAAAGAACTTGGTCCAACAGATTCCTACCTCTACGAGTCTATCCCTGAAAATACAACTTGGAACAAATGCCGAATTCTCCATCTCCGGTTCCATCCAGCTTTCGCCAGATCCCCTACGCTTCTAGAGCTCGTCTCCTCGATCGTCTATTGTCCTCCGCAGCTGTGCTTCCAACCAATCGCGTTGCATCGCTCTGCGCCTTCTTCCTCTCCTGCCACCGCCTCGAAACTACCACTGTTCGTGTCATCTGAAATCCTCGTCCCACTTCTTCGCTATTATGAAACACGGCGCAGGTCGTGAACTTAGGGTCATCGTCTCACTATTCACTCGCATATATACGATCTCTATTGCTAAATTAACACACTTGCGTAGTTTTTGTCCTGATCGTCAAATGCATAAAGATCTTAGCCTCATGTGCAACGCGCGAAATTGTTTTTAGGGAGAGGCAGCAGTCGCACCTCAGTGACAGTTGTACCTGAGGAAGCGTGGGCCAGGCACGTAGCCAGAAATTTGCTTCGGGGGGGGGTTAAGTCTTGCGTAACAAATCAGCCTTGCCCATTCGGTGCCGACATGTTAAAAACCTCTTCCCTTAATTTTCAGTGCTTAGTATTTACTTTTACAGTGCCTATACTTATCTCTTCTCACTGGTAAGTACACTGCTAAAATCAGAACAACAAAATTATTGGGAAAAAAATTCGGGGGGCCTGAAGTACCAGAAGACCCCCCCTGGCTACGTGCCTGGCGTGGGCCATATGGCACGGTGATTAACCCGATGGTTGACTTAAATAGGTGAGAGTGTGGTGACACAGGATACCAGTTGAATCAGAACTGGTATAATCACTGTGGGAAACTTTAATAAAATACATGGTATGTATAGGAATGATGTAGGAATTACTTTAAATCAAGACAATACGAAAATTATCGAAAAACAATGAAAACTCACGAATTGAAAATAGCAAAATTGAATAGATTAGCGAAGAAGATGAAATTTTAGGCATAGCTAGACATAGATTGAAATATTCTCGGAATCACTTGGTGGAACCACTGCAGGATAAGGGGAAGAAGTTGCTTTTAGCTAAAAGCAACTTCTTACCCTTCCGCTTCCTCCTCCTGGACTTAACTCTTCACTATACCCCCCTTCCCCCCATTCCAACCGACTTCTCGTCTTCACATAGCTGATCTTTCCCTACTTCTGTCTTTACTTCAGCCTCACCCCTTTTCTTTATTACTCACTATCGACTGAACCACACATACACTCACAAAGGTCTGTTATCTTTCATGAATCAGTGTACCTGACGATGCCGTAAAAGGCGAAACATGTTGTAAGAACGTATCACTCGATAAATTGTGGTACCTTCTATTGTACTGGTGTTCACTTTTACCTAATAGCTGGGCATAATCCGATTCATCACTTATCCTCATGCGTTGAAAGTTGCCATAGGAAAAAGGTTACCCGGACCGGGAATCGAATCACGGACCTTTGACTAGCCGGGTCAATTCGCAGGCGCTACCCAGAATTCCTGTCCCAAAGGTAATTTTTAGGAGGAAATAGGACTCATTCACCTTTAATCACAGATTACGATCCATCAAGGATGGCACACGTAGGGCGGAATTATGCTTCAAGGAAGTAAGTCACTGTTCAGGATAATAGATCATATAAATTGTCACAGTAAAATTTTACACTTATCATCATGTTATATTATCCATTGAAGATGGCAATCGGATGCGACTGTGGTATGACCCTTTTTAACAGGTTTCAGTTTTGACTTGCATGAATGCCATTAGTCTAGACCACTTGGCGATAAGGAAGATGCCTAATTTCTCTGTCTTCAAAAAAGAAAATTTTGCTCCGCACAATTTTTTAAGAAAAATCGATGTTGAATTTTCAGTGTTACTTACACTAATTTTTATTGATTAGCTTAGGGAAAGCAGGCTTCACTAGATCGTATGATAGATACATCGCTTTCGACTATACACACAAAATCTGCTAAAAGATGATAAATGAATAATTCATTTTGCTACCGAGAGGCTGAAAGGCGATAAAAATTTATTTATATTACTTTTCCATTCTTTCTCGATGAATTTCGATGTTGACGGCTTAAGTAAGGTCACCTTTCAAGATTCTGATTATATTTCGTGCAAGCCATTGACACAAACAATGTACTACCTAGTTACCTCAATTCGCATATTCATAGGAAAATGTTAGGCCTTCATTTAATCATTAGATTTCAAGATGATCGACTTTTAATCAGACAATTGCTAAGGATCAACGAGCGTTGTCTTGAAGGAATCACCTCGAGGAGCATATTGGTCGGACAAATTAGTGTTAATATTTTGCTCACAAATGGACCCATTTATATTCCGGAAAACGAGGTAACTCAAACTTGAACATCCAATGGATCACGATACCTTAACCTTTTGAATCCAGGAACCCACTTCAGTGTAGTGCTAGACCTCTCCAAACCAGAAATCAAATTACCGTGTCTTCAGTAGAGAAAGTCGACGGAAAAATACATACGACCGGATGGCATCTCATGAATTCCCCATTTATGTTCATAAATCTTCCCCAAATAGGAAAGAGAATATCCGCAGCTCCATGATTTCTGCGTTTTACTCAAATCTGGCGGAGTGACAGATTTTAATTTTAGTTATGTTCAAATTAATTAAGCGTTTGAATTAAGCAATTACAATTGGTTATATTTGTCATTGAAGGTACTCAAAATGGTAGGTGACTATAAAATTACCTGTGACGAAAACTGTGGTGATAAAAGCTAACGTTCACCCGAAGGGATAAGGATATTCGCATTTGATGGTCGTTTCATGCTGTCTAATTAATGCTTCTGGCAGCATGGTATTTATTTTAGAATTATTAAGCCAAACACAATAACTTCTCGTTTGAAAAAGAAATATAGGAGGAAGATGGATTACTTTGTACTCTAAGGTTGTAACTTTTATAACATGGCGTCAGAAAAGGATTAACAGTCGTCGTTCTCTTTGTTGACGGCAACAATAGATGACTACACTCGGCGGCCATTGATTGATTGCTAACGAATTAGGACGCACCCCAAGATGACTTCCTCCCTGGTGCAATTAGGCATCTATTTGGTGAATCCGATCGCGGCTTACATCTCTTGAGGTCCCTTTGCGAAGCCCGCTCCATATTTCGGACGAAGCGGTCCGACAGCGGCTGCTCGTCGCGACGTCGCGTCGTCCACAGTCGTCAACAGTCGTCCTGTGGGACCGACTGACCGACGCGTCGGTCAGTCGGTCCCACAGGACGGAGTGGGAGAGCCTTGACATGCGCGCCGACGAAGGCATGCGAGCAGCACCGTGGGCGAGAAGCTGGCGATCTGGCCTTGGCGACGCAATTAGGATATGCACATACATCATCAGATGCGGGGTTGACGGACGGGCCGGGTTCGCCGCCGGTGCTAACGGACGATATCCGTTTCCTCCGCCCGAATCGAATTCGAGGCGAATGCGATTCGAGAAAACTCCGCGCCGTTCGAAGGAAGTCTTTCGATGTTATTTTTTTCGGATCGGGACTTTTTCCCGTAACTTTCCGTTTCCTTTCCACTCGCGTCATCATGGGGACTCGGCCCGTGAGTGCTGTTGCACGTTGAATGCGTGAACTTCAAGGACGTGGGAATGCAATTCGTGCGGAACAAAAGTGCACTACTGGGAGAGAGACGAATCTCAGTCACGTAATTAGGGTCACTACTTACTATGCATCGCGGTGGACGGTTAGGGTTGCGGTATTGGCCAGTTTTATTCATTGTCCTTGTGGATTGGATGATTCACGCTGACATCCTTCGAGGAACCTCTTCAATCTCAATCCTAATGAGGAAAAAATGATCCCATCGTCTCATTCCTTGAAAACGAGGGTGCAATCATCCAATGGATTGACTTGCAAGGAGAGAATTCTTGCCTGCTAGCAGCACCGTGGGCACCCTCGTGGTCGCAAAAAGGTCGGTACAAAGGTCGCGGGTTCGAATCACCCCAGGTCATGGATATTGTGTGTCTTATGATTTGAGGTGAGAGTAAAGGTCTTTTAAAATTATAAAAAAGAGAGTTCAATGCAACCTTAGCCTTTGGATTACCTAAAAACTCAAGCCGAATACGAGGCAACTCTATTTGTATAATTTATTTCCTGATTCTCTTCCTTTGATATGTGCCAAGGCTGAATTTGATCCGGAGAGTTCAGTGATAGGTCAAAATAAAATCTAGGGAACATTTAACAGGATGTTTAGCTTAATAAAGTGCCAAAGTAAAACATCATTGCCTCAATTACGGATTTAAGCAACGGTTGTGCGTGACATTCTTTGCTAATAGGCTTAATGCTTGTATGAGCCGAGAGTCAATACATCCTTGATCGGTTGACAGCTGTTTCCCTGCAGCATTCTAAGTGGAATACAATAAAAATCATCTCGGAATTTGATAATATTTGGTGAGCATTGAGCATCGGTAGAGGTATTTAACATCACTGTAGAAGCATCACGTAGGTATACACGGAAAAAATCTGGCATGAGTAAGTATCGGATGGAAGGGTATTAAGTGCGCAAAGGACAGTTATAGCAACGGTTATAAAGAAGAAATATATAAACATGTGAAGGGTATATGGACGAATTGAGAGTAAAATATCCTTCGGTTCTCACCGGAAGGTCAAGAGGATGCCAAAATAATTGACATGAACATGAAAGTGAAAATAACTAAAAAAAATCTCGAAGCAATATCCTTGCATGACGCAATTTGTAAATTATACCGAATGTAATCGAACACGATGTTGCTTTCTCCTTTAGGAAATCTCTCTCACAAATCATTCATCTGAGACACATCCTGGGACCGTGTCGGTCCCTCATCCGCCAGCCATCAATATCCCATAAATCACGCATTCATCGTTGTATTCCTAATAGCCAGATGAAAAAATATCGATTAAAAATAATATTCGTACATGTAGCTAGTGAACGAGTGGCATTGATTCATCCTATACCACACTTTCATGTAGAATACATGGTATGTATAGATAGAGAGCCAACAAATTTGAAACAAATTTGAATTCTTTCGCGTGACAATCGTTTCACCCAACCACCTTTCGTGATGACCATCATATTTCATTTACACAAATAATATTGACCTGTTCAGACTTCTAAAAGATACTTTTGATGCATGGCCTGAATGCACTTGATATTAGCGTCAGTATGATTAACGCTAAATCTTTTCAAGACTCAAAATAGGGAAACTGTATCCAAGAGTTCATTTCTTATTTGATTCATATCTAACCTTGTTTAATAATCCAGAATATAGTAACTAACATATGATTTGAATTCTTGGCATCAATGCATGCTTGGTGATGGTTCACTCCCTGACACGTCCCTTGGGGTGGCTCATAGGGCGTTGTGTAAGTATAGATGAGATTTTTGTAAATCTACTCTCAGTCAATGGAATCTCTTGTGGTTTTCTCGGATCAGGAGTTTAATATTCAGGGTTTATTTCTCCATAATTTCACACTAAAACGAATCATTTGGACTTGAATACTGAGCGATGCCAAGTTCATGCATTTTTGGAGATAAAAATGTAATGCATTTCCGATTTTATTATGATCAATTAATATGCTGACATTTAAAACCTAAGGAACAGAACCAGAAAGAAAGAAGTACTGGAAGCAAGGAATGACCTATCACATTTATAGGAGTGACAATTGTTTACATTGCGGTCGCTGGCGTTCGGATGCAAATGGAGACACAGTTGAAAAAGTTGATGATTCTATACTTTCCACCGAGGCAATTAGATTGATTGACCCGAAGTAATCATTCTAAATCGACGTTTCTCGGTATCAGCGTTCGATTTACCGGTGTAGGCTTATTGATTCGAAATATCTATATTTTATTACTTTCCGTCTTCCCTATGTGCGTGTCTTTGGGGCCAAAGCGATTGAGGAGAGAGGGAAAACTCACGCAATTTGGCTGGGCAATCCATTATTCCGTTTCCCTGAGAAGATGCAGCGGGGGGACGGAAAAACTTTGGTGAAAATCAAGGGACTCGGACAAGTTATAAAGGAGCCATTCATTTGAATTGAGATGTTAGTGCTGTTAGCTGCACGTCACATAAAACGTGATTACAGTAAGGTTCCTGTGGCGAATAGTGGGTACAGTAAAGATAGTCATTTTTTAAATAGGCTGATTAATACGTTACCAACCGAGAACTTCTCACGTCTACTAGCAATGTGAGGTGGAAGAGTCTTGCCAAAAGATGAAAAAGACATTTTTCTTCTTCTATAAAAATTTTATAAGGCGTAGTCCAAGTACAGAATACAGGCGTAGTACAGGCTTTAAACTCAAGGTCCATTGCCAGATAAAATATCCTAATTAAAGGGGTTTACGTAAGCTCAATTATTAGCATTGCTGGCGTTGCATAATAGCTGTTATTTGCATGGTCGCATTACATGTTCCATCAAGTAGGTCTTGGTAGCTCTTAGTTGAATGTAATTGGTGCATGTTTGGTCACCTTCACCCCCTGCAACACACCCTCGTAGTGGATCGTAAAGTATTAATTAGAGGTGATGAAGATTAATTATTAATAATACGGAATATATCAGTAACTAGATAAAATATAATAGAAAAAACATGTATTGTCCTAATAAAAATAGCTCCTATGGGGCAGAAGTTTACATTAAAACATATTTTGTTTGCAAAGAAAAAATGCATAATATAGAGCAAACAGAAATTAGAATAATTGTTTCAGTTTTGAATATAATAAATTAGCACATAATTTCCATATAAGGTGATTATAAAGTGTGGGCAGATTTTGCGAATTTAGTGACAATATCAAAACGGGATATAAGTTCACCAATATTACAAATCAACCTTAAACCTATCATAACAGACATCAACACAAATATACAAATGATAAGCAATATTTATTGTTATTAAAATCAATCCCAATTTTCAATATTAAAATCGTTATACACATTATGCATGTTTTATATTATGTATTTTTTCCCCAGCAGCGGAAAGAAAGGGTGGAAGCATTCGAAATGTGGTGCTACAGAAGAATGATGAAGATTAAATGGATCGACCGAGTAAGTAACGAAGAAGTCCTTAGAAGAGTGGAAGAAAAGAGAAATCTTCTGAATACCCTAAGAAGAAGACGGGACAAATTAATCGGCCACATCATGGGACATGATGGTCTGAAGAAGACAATCGTTGAAGGACAAGTGGACGGGAAGAATGGCAAAGGAAGGCCTCGTGTGAGATATATGTAAAAACAGGCGATGAAGGATGTGGAAGAGATGAAATATGTATGAGATGACTAATGATGATGATGATAATTACTAACAGAATTTATGGTTAATTATATCCGATGTCTATTGCATGTTTTTATTTTCTTGGACGTATTTAACAGCAGGGTTTATAAATACATTATTTAAGGTTTTATTTTTTTTATGTTTTCTAGTAATTTATTTTAAAATTAACACGATTTTACTAAGAATGATTTCTGAAAAGTTGTTGTGTGGTGCGGTGGTACGTATAGAATTTCGGTAATTCTTGTTGTTCTTACTTTTACATTTTTATTTCGAGTTATATTGCCATAGAGGTAGATTTAGTAGAAAAAACTTCATAATAATATTTCTTTGAAAAAACATTTTGTGCCCAGCTACTTTTCTTTCCTTCTTTCTTCTGTTATCAACTAATTTAGATCTCCCTACTTGGGCTTTTTACCTCGAAATTTTTGAGACATTGAGTTGATGGAATTGTTTTTGAATTATTCTTGTTTTTTCAAACAGCAAAATAAATAAAACATGACCACAAGTAACGGATCAGGATCATGGTGACCGTTGCTTGGATGCCCCGTGCCTGTTCCACCCGTGGACGTGGCGCCTTCAGCACCTGGGAAGGATCGAGTCTGTCTCGACCTGGAAAGCCCTCCGCGCGCCAGCGCCATGTGCATCGCCTCTTCCCGGGTTCTCACGCTCGATTCGGTCGAAATGGGAGCGGATATCGGAGGCTCACGACCCTCATGAGTATGCGTTCGCCCTCGTAGACCCGCTCCCTGGCGTGGCGTTTCTGATCTGTCACCGCTTCGCAGGAGCGCAGTCCTTCCGGAGTCATTGATTCTCGAAATTTCCCAAAATCTGAAACAAAAGAAAGAAGACGTGTCTTGCGTGCAGCACTCTCGGGGTTCGATGGGTGGGATTCCAGTAGTTGTGTCGTGATTCGTGTAAAGCGACCGTAAGATCTGTAAGTTCGTTTGCGCCAATTATGAAAGGCGAGCAATCCGGTAGGGTAAAAGAATATATCAGGGAACGGAGGAAGGGTGGAGAGAAACTTGTAGCCTGAATTTAAACCCCTAAATTATATCTGCCATTCTGGCCTTCGGGAGGGGAGGTCAATATTCTAGCCATCAAGTCATTCCGATTTTTATCTGAGAGCGTTTTAAGGCGTAGAAATAATATTAATTTGTGTTCAAAGATAAACGATGGCAGTGATAAAGTGAAATATTCTAAAGAGTATTTTTTATTAAGTTTATTTATATAAACTTCAAAAGGATAGTTATTAAGTCATGCAACGAACGGATGGAGAAGTATTAGTACAGATTAATATTTTATGTTTGAAGCACACGTTAGGCAATACTGTAACCCAAAAATTTACGTTTTGAATGTATTACTCAAGAATCGTAAGGTCCCAAAAGATCAATATTAAGCTGCAGCTTTGTTATTCTGGCTACTTTTCATTTGAAGTAATTATACATATTAAAGACATGGAACTAATTATGGAATTAAGACAGTGAATCAACGTTCACGAAAAAAAAATTATGGGTACACGATTTCTAAAGTGCGTTACCCTACCTATTGTGTCTCTTGTCACTGTAGCATTTGGACAATTGTTGTTTTTTACTATGTAGTCATATGGCTGTGATTTGCTTTCGCGAACATGCGGAAGTGAAATACTAGAATACCTTATTGAATTGTTCAGTGGATCAACCGATGGAATTGAGTGAAAGTTTACAACTGCCATAAAATTTAACGAACAATTGCAGAAAGAAAAATAAATTGATTCGCTAATTCGTGGGTCAGTAATTTAATTTATTTTTTAGCATGATGAAATGAAATTCAGTAAATTTTATTTTTAGGGAGCATGCTAACCGTAGTTCATGAAATTTTGGTTGGCAAATTCGTATTTTTTTCTAAAATTGGGATATCCAAGCAAAAACTAGTGAAATCCAGTATCCAGCAAAGTCTGAAATCCAAGCGGTGGGACATTATGGAATGTCACCTTATCGTCGTTCAAGCGATGGGTTCGGCTGAATGGACCATAGCGTACCCGCCGAACCTTCTCGATTCCCGCAAAAACAGACGAGCTTTTTAATTTCGTAACCACCCTCGAATCGTTGCCTGCAAATAAACTTATTGTTTTCTCTATGTCTTCTCTATTTTCTCATAGTATGGGGGAATAATGGCATTTTGAATCTATGGTACGACAATCTATCTCTCTAATTTTATTTGAATGAATGAATGAATAATAAACATTCATTCATTCATTCATTCATTCATAATTTTATTTGTGTGGTCAAATCTAGCATAATATACAGGTGCTCTTAATATACGTATAACATTTTCAGTAAAGCTATCCGTTTTAAATTTCCGCTGGAGATTTAATCTGTATTTTAATCTACGATCTGATAATGTTTGTCAACCTAATTCTTCTATTAATTCTGATACACTACTAAACCTATAACCCATTTTAACAAACGTAGCTGCTCTAAGCTGCACACTTTCTAGCTCTTCGATCAAACCTTATTCATCCGGATCCCATATACCGGCTGCATATTCAACACCTCCAAGATTCTAGCACCAGGTATCTCTCTTATTTTACCCTGAAAAATACTCACGCCAAATTAATTACACTCAAATGCAAATGCACAGTTGGCCTAAGTGCATAGTAAGATGAGACGATAAAGACTGAAGTCGTTGGTCACCTCCTCGGAATGACTATTACTTCTAATCCGTCGACTGGAACTACTTAAACCTGTCAAAAGACTTCGCGCATTACGCATCCACAGGAAACGTCCGGGATTCTTGTCATTACCATTGATTTTCATGCCATTATTCAACCCTGACGATTTCCTGTGCATCACGCACAGGAACGAACAAAATTTCCTCCATTTATTTTCCAGTTTCGATGCAGAATGACGAGGAGGGCGGAATTAATTCGGCCTGCGACGCTGGAAGTTGTTAAAACGAGGCCCCGGCCACTCGGTCACGTCGACAGTTTCCCGAGCGCCATTTCATACGTGAGGACTGATTGATGTCAGCGAGCGACGTGCCCAAGCGATGAGGGACATAGGGGATCTAATCCGCACGACGACGTCACACGTGCACATCGAGCACGAGGTCCAGCCCACTTCCGTGGCGAAACCACCGTCAACGCGACACCTTTCGATTTTCCCGGTTTTCGGAATTAAAGGCAGTCAGTCAGGGCACGCATAACAACGAAGACGTGTAACTGACACCACAAGCAGATTTGGTCACCTGGGGTGTATCGTTCGGGACACCAAAGCGTTAATGTTTCTAAATTCAGTCAAACTCATTTATAACGAGCACGGTTAAAACGAGATCCCGGCTATTGCGAGGAAAGGGAGAAGGGTTGTTTGGAAATAATGCATTTTATGAGTAATATGTAACAGTTAAAACGAGACTGTATTAGAGAGCCTTACGGTTATAATGAGCAAATCTTTAGTCCAAATGAACTAGCAGTGGCTGTACTGTCGTACAGAGGACTTTTTCTTGTAAATTTAGCATCTATGTGGATAGTTTAGTGAATAAATTGTTCATTTTGTAATTTAAATAATCTTATATTAATCTTTGTTTTTTTTATCACCTCTGCATAAGAATAGTATGTGTGTGAGCGCGCGTGTGTGGGTGAGAGAGGAAAGACAGTGAGTGACAGTACATGTTGTTACTCGTAACGGATATAACGAGTAACGGATATTACGAGCAAAAGCATTTGGTCCCTTGGATCTCGTTATATCCGAGTTTGACTGTATATGTATGGGAGTGCACATCGTTTCCTCCGCATCGCATTGATTTCGTCCATGAAAAGATTCTTCAACGATTAAAATAACTAACTGACGATTAAAGTCATTGCGGTAGACGCGAATCCATGCGGAATCAACTCCCTGACTTTCTGGACTACAAATAATTATATGTTCACCAGAACTATTAGAATATATCTAGTAAGTATCTTGAGTTATTCTATGCGTGGATTCCGCAAGTTTTAATATTTGTTGTGACTCTTACATCACAGGAGCCATCAGAGAGTATCCCTGAAGTACAGTCACTGGTTATTTTTCTCAATTGACGTTTCCAGGGAATTAAATGCTTCTGTCGTTAAAACATCATACCTAAGCATAAGCCGTATATTTGTTAAGATATTTTTTGAGAAAATATCCTTGGATTCAAATGCATTAAGAGTTATTTGTCCAGTTAAAACTAGGTCATGAATCTGCCTATACATACCTGGCGCATACTTTCTTGAGAAGGATCGCGATGTTCACGTCCCAAGTTTTAAATTTGATAATCACACCCAAGGAATTAAGGGCTTTTATCGCGATTTAAAATCCCCTATCTGCTACTTCCTGAATAGTAACGGGCGTTGGGTAACGGGCTCATCATTTAATATGCAGCGGTGAAGAAGCCGCGGAAACCAGTTTTGCGGCCTCGAGGACTTTTTTTAATTCCTTTATTCTCCTGGGATCGAAAGGGAAAGGGTGGGTGGGGAGAGAAGGGAGGGGGGAAGGGGTAAGAAAGGGAAACGGCGAAAAACGAACAAATGAAATGTACACCGGCGTGAAATTTCGATCTCACGTTCCACTTTACTGCATCGAGTAAGATGCAGGTCTCATTCATGCGACAGACATCTCTCTCAAGCGTCCACAACATTCAATCACGGTCGTAAATGTTACCATTGGCGCTGCATGACATATTAGTTGCGGGTTGGCGATCAAAGACGTTCCAATGTATCCCTAATTGATTTACACATGTTAGTCTATAATACTTTCTAAAGAAACAATTTTTGATAATTCGATCCTTAGATTTATTCTATTCATTCTTTGTGCCATTATACAAAAAAATGAGGTATTTTATCGGAGTTAACAGTAGCTTAGAGAGAGAAGTATGATGATATAGCCATGCTTCAGCTGATGCCAAGCTAGATGGTACATGGTATGATTATCCATACGCATTATCCAGGCTGCGGATTATCCGTGCATCGCCTATCTATTTAGTGTATGGACAGTGGTCGCAAAGGTAAGTAAACTTTTGTTATTTTCCTCCAATCGTGACTTCCATTACGGCCCTACCGAGTGGTCCGATTTCTCACAGCAGGCTTCGTGCCGCCACCCGAGGCAAGCGAACATTTAATTGCGGCCGGAACAGCTTAGTGATGGAAAAATCGATTTCGATTAAAATCGAAAATCGAGTTTTAATAGTCAAAGATCGAGGAAATCGAGATCGAGCCATGATCTTCGAGTTTCGATCCAAACTCGATTTTTCAACTTCGATCTTGACCATTTCGTTTGATCTCAGCAGCGCGTAGTAGTCGGTAGAGGTCCTCGATGATTATTCGAGGCCTGAATAACCATCCTCGAGGTCACTTCTTGTTATAAGTAGATGCCAGTAGAAGTTAGGCAATACCTCAACAGGCCACCCGTCGATAGGAAAGTCAACCCCAATCCTCTGAAAGTCTGGGAGGAGATAAAGGGTGAATACCCCAACACGTACCGTTTCGCGATCAGAGTGCCGAGTATAATAACGTCATCCGTCCCATGTGAAAGACTTTTCTCTAAGGCCGGTAAAATTGGAAAGGCACGCCCTAGATCATCAAGAAAGCATCTCAATCAGTTGATCTTCCTCAAATATTTTAGTGAAGCCGAATGGTTTCAAGCGGTGATATACATTCAAGTAAATTGAAAATTTTTACGACTAATAATTAAAGAATATTTTCTAAGTATGTACATTTTTAGGGATTTTTTATATTTTTCAAATATGTATTATGAGCGTTTTTCAAATGAATAATATACGTTTCTTGTACCAACTGCATTTTTTTCAAAAATGAACCGTAGATTTTTTCGATCAATCGATCTTTTGGTTCAAATTTCGATTTTTGCTGAAAAGTCGAGCTTTTCATTTCGATTAAAAATCAATTGCTCGAAAAATCGATTTTGACCGACATTTTGCTATCACTAGAACAGCTCTACTGGATTCTTTTTGTAAAAAAATGCTATTCGGAACAGCGAGGATCTTTTCATCGGCAGATTATGTTATTTTCTTAGGGAGTATATTTATTTTGGCGGCGCACTGTAGAGAAAGGAATCCGTAAAGATCCAAACAGAGGATTATCCGTGCTTCTCGATTATCCGTGCATCCTTTATCACTCATTAGCACGGAAAATCGGGAGTTTACTCTACTTTAAGAAGGAGAAGAGATAACCAAATCGGTATATTTGAGACTCGTCATGTCTTGAGGCATAGATGTTCTGGTTAAGACAGCCGTTGAGAGAAAATTGAATTGGAAGAACGGCGTTTGGAAGAATGGCCTCGTAAGAGATGTATAGAGCAAGTAGTGAAGAAAGTAAAAGGAAAGAATGATGTCAATACGAAGAGATAAATGATAGAACAATATAGTGGTGAGTGATGGTAAAACCAATCTTAGGATTGATGACTAGTTATGGCGAACCAAAATATTCAGATAAAGGAGTGGTTTTTGTGACAGGCTTGGACATGTATCTCTTCAGAGTAAAGTAAATCTTCAATCCAGGGATCATAAATTTATGACAAGTCCTCCCTATGTGGCCCGTGGCTTCGCTGATCATTGTGGTGCCCAGAAAAAATCAGGGGTTTGGCATTTGTTTATTGACACCCTACACATCTCTCGGGTCACTACGCGGGGAGGAAAAATCGAGAATTCTGCGCACTCTAAATTTTTACCGCAATGCTTACTTAGTTCTAGACGAAGCACGAGATTTTTTTTTTAACTTTGCAATTCTTTGCCGCTCGAAAACTTTCACGAAGTCTACGAAAAAAATGAAGATTGAACAGCTGAATGGCATGAGCAGAGTGGTCGCTACTCAGCTCAGAACACAGCTGAAAGTAATCTGAATAACCAAAAATTGCCGCGAGGCTTGATATTTGCTAGCGATTTAGTATCGCGGGGGACCATTTGTCGTCCAGCTTCCTTCCCTCCGGGGCGCCGCTGAAGGAATCGGTTGTGCCGAGGAATTCGTTGGACGCAAGGACGTTTAGGCACTGAACGGAAAAAAAGGGGCGAAAAAATTTCACGCGCTCTCTTTCCCCTTCGCTTCCCTGCCCACAAATCACTTTCACTCTCCAAGCGATCCCTTATCTTCCTCTCAGATCCCTTCCTTTTTCCACTCCCCCCCCCCTCTTCCGATGCCCCGCCCAAATCCAGCTCCAGTTTCATTTGATTGACTAAGCATGCAAAAGAAAAAAACGAAGCTCTCAAAAATCTGGCAAGTGCGGTAAGTTCCAATTAACGAATTCCAAATTACGGCAGAAACAATGGCTTTCTTGTAATTGTGTGGTGAAAAATAAGGCGACCTTTGGTAAGCATATTCTTGAATCACCATTTTAAATTTTAAGGGGGATTCCTTTTCCGATTATGTGAAAAATGAATTTAAAAACTTAATCGTGATACGATGATTTGGATCATGGTGATAAAATTTGAGAAGTGGGTCGAATTCAGGAGAGTTTAAAACTATATTTTACGCGTACAATTTGGGATATAGGTTGATTAAAACAAAGCCAACTGTCAGAAAAATAGTTGGGATACGCAATTCAGGTCTTAGACTCTTTGTAAGCCTACTCGAGACTCTTAAGACTCGGTGTAGTAATGTCTGATTAGCGTTAACCATCATTTCATGTAGACGTTAGGTTACTTTGGTGGTTATTAAAACTTCAGGGCCTCGATCATGGATCTTCATAAGGCGTGCGCTAGCGTTATCGTTATCTTTTGATTTAACTTATGTCAGAAAGAACGTGATCTCCGTTCTTCTTTTTTCGCACAGCACTTCAAATCACTTATCACAATCAGTGGAGAAAATTTTATAGACGGTTATTGTTAACCCTGCGCTACTCTAGGGGCAAGCGTTGACGAAAAAGATTGCGATTGTATGCTGAAAATTTAACCGAATGCACCCTTGTAAAAGCCTTGTCTTTCCAAGTGGGTAATAGCTAGTAGGACCAACAATAAACAATAGGATCGTTTACTTGACGGCAATGCATGCCTGATTGAGTCAACCTTTGCCACAAACTCTTTAGGCTGCTTGCAGTGCACTGTGTGGATGCATAGAACGTTAGAGAACGTAAGCGGACGAAATGGCGAATAGAGCGTGCCCATATGACCCTCATACAAGTTACAAAGAGGATATACGAGCTATTAGTACGCTGCTACTTGACGACTGGACGCACTCTGTATACGCGGAGTGATTGCAAATGAATTGCCCACTGCTGTAGCTAGGTCGGTGTTGCGCTGAACTGGCTACACAAAGGCCGCAGGTTCGACACCTGTACGGGGTATGGATGTCATATTTGTCTTAGAATTTCGACTTAGATAAGACGGTACTATATAACATGAGGAGTTGGTGATCATAAGTACCAAAAGAGGCTTTCTGTTAAGTCGTACGGTACTTTCTTCGAGAGATAATGGAGACGGATTTTGTTTGGAGTAAAAATGACGAGTTTTAAGCCGAATATTCGTGGACATGATGTACAGCTTCGGTGAATGAAGTGCTCAAGTAGTCAACTAACGGTCGATCCGCTATAAAGACCTTTGCCGCGGTCTAGATTCGCCCCCCGGATCCCAGGATAGGAGACAAGTACTCTTTCTACCGTATCAAACCAGTCCGTAATCATTCCTCGGACTCCGTGAGCTGGTTATTTTAAGTGTTTACGCTGATTGCTCCACCAGCTGGATCTCAAAATCGTCTTTTACACCCCTTATTGCTTGTTACATTCAGACCGATGGCTCATTCTTACGTGCGTGTCTGACCTTTTCCCTGAGCTTGACACTCCGAGGAGAAAAGTACTCGCGCACTTGGCGCAAATCAACATCGCAGTCGAAGAAAAAATAACTCAACATCTTTCGCGCCGGGATGGGAACGAAGATAATGGTGTCAGTGCTACCAGCAGGGAGTAAATCATCGAGGACTAGACGTTGAGCATGGCGGAAGCGCGCGTGCGCCGGATTAAAGAAATGAAATCCTTGCTGGTTTAAGAGCGGCCGTTTCGGATGCTCCCGCTGTCCCTTCCGGAAGGAGCCGGGAGTGAGTACGTACCTGCGGCGCGAAGTCAGCGAATTCGACCGCAATCGGAAGAAGAATGAGTGGATGAGAGAGGAGGCGGTGTGGAATGGACGGGTGGGAAGTGCGGGGAGGGGGAGGAAGGAAGAGGGCGATGGGGGAGGTGGGGCGGGGCGGGGGAGGAGGGGAATGGAAATAGTTAACGAACAAACGAGAGGGAGAGTGGCATGACCCAGTTTCCTAGCAACGTTTTCAAGCGAACAAGGTACGTGATGCGGGATGAGAGAGCTCGCAGGGGAATAGCGTTCCTTTTTTTTTACCATTTTATTCGGGCGGCGGGAAGGAAGAGGTGGGTGGAGGCTTTTGGACTCGGTAGTAACGGGTGCGGGGAGAGGAGAGGGGGGGAGAAGGAGTGAGAGAGAGAGTGGGGATTTTTCATCGCTCCTCGTCTGGGAGGGAGGGAATCAGTGTGGGTCGGTTGGTTTTTCGGCTGGGGAAAGGAGAGTGGGGAGGGGGGCTAGCAGTGTGGGAGAGGAGATATGGGCAACGTCGTCGAGAATGTTTTTTTTTTCAGGAAGGGCCCAGTTTGTGTGTGAGAGAAGGCCCGGGAGTTTCACTTTCTTATCCGCGCCGAGAGTTGGTGAGCTTGAGGAAGGGGGGTGGAGGAGGTGGGAGGGATGGGTGGGGAATTCGGTTGGGATTGGGAGGGTGGTGGGAGTAGGGACAGAGGTGGGGGGAGGGGGACGATGGCGGCGGCATCGGCGGCCCGGAGGTATTTTGTCGTTCCGGGCGAAAAGCGCCGCGGAAAAAAGTAAGCCGCGCACCACTTCCGAATATGCGGTGGAGCGAATTAACCTACGCCGTTTATGCAAGCCAATCAATTCTTCCCTCTCTCTCTGCTTCTCCTTCCCCATTCCGTTTACCAAGCGTTCGGGAGAATTTCGGCGGAGGAGGAGTGAAAGCGACTTTCCGTGCGGTCCTATTATGAAGCGACCCCCATCTCCAGTGCCGGATTTTTATCAGGTCCTCTAGAGCCGTCTGAGTGCGATAAACTGATAAGTGAAATTCAGTGGCCGTAGGCATAATGGCATGAGGCATAGGAAAACAATGAATCCGCGGTTAATAAACTTGCAGATGGGATCATGAAGGTATTCAATATGTTTACGCAATTCGATGACTATTTCTGAGTATGAGTCGGAGATTATAACGGCCGAAGCGGCCGGGCAATTCCTGGAATCGATGACAGTTTTCCATTTGACGTTCATCTTAAGTTGTTTTCGTTTTGAAGCGTATTATCTTCCTTTCCTCAGTATTATTCCACCATTTAGGAAGTCATACATCGATTTATGAAGCATTATAGATGCGATATCTCAAAAAGAAGTGCAAGAGATTGCACTTGATTCTCAAATGCAGTAAGCATAACGCAGTCACACAATTAACCAAACGTTTTAGAGAACTCAGATTACTGCCTAAATTCTCTTTGGTAAATAAAACATTTTTTCAAACACATGAAGTCTTGCATCAAATAAGTTGCATCACTATGAATACTACTTAAAACAAGGAATTTTCTCACCCCTAAGTGGATGAATAAAGTTGCGATATTACGTTACCTACGGCTTACGAAAGATAATCTCTGACTGTCAAAGTGGTAACCATCAGTGGTAATATTCGCTAATTTTCTCTTGACTCTTTGACCTCCCTATCCATTTCATGCCCTCACATTGCGTTCCTCCCGTTTGCAGTATTTAATTCATGTCGTAGGTCCTTCTCTGCTTAGCTGTAGCTGTTCCTTTCGGGAAATGCTGCGTGCGATTCATTTTTGACTCAACGTTTCACTCCTCCTACTGGGAGTGTTATCAAGAGACTGACAATGAAAGTAAATCGGCTTCGTCTCATTCTTATATAGGAGCATCCGTGTCCGTTGCCCCATTGTTGGGCCGATTTCTGCTTGTTAGTGCGGATGAGTACAATTGTATTACACAGACAGGTAGTATGACTTCATGTTAACCCATGAAGTCATACTACCTGGGAGCCGGTAATGGTAGCCATTTGGTGGCAGAAAGGTTCGCGACTCCAATCTCGTCTCGGACATGGATGTCGCGTTTGTTTGGAGATTAAACGTAGTTAAGATGGTGCGGCATTACCACCTCAGTTGGAATACTTAGAAACATTTTCTGCCACTACTGTTACTTATCTTGGGGATTTTCGCTAATCGTAATGCGGCCAGATAAAGTGGTGAAAATCTGGTGTTCTCTCAACCTTCACTCCCCCCATTCCCTCCCAACCGTTGTTTCCACTGCCTCCTCACCCTCCTTAAATGGTAGGAGTGGTGTGTCACCCCTGAAGCGTGAAGCGCGCAGCATCCTACGTGGTCCGCCGAATCGCCGGTAATGGCCGTTTGCGCCACTCGGTGCCAAAATGCCCGTGCACCAACGTCCTGAATTTGCGATGGAGTGTGATAAGGGCGGCCTAAAGCTCACAAAAGTTTCTCAAAATGAACTTCAGGGCGGCATAGTGCAACAATTTGGTCGATCGAGCGAGTTGGGGGGTGGAGGGACGAGAAATTGGGGTACGGAATGCTTGAGGAGCGGGACTGCGTCTAACGTGCCAGCCCCGAAGAAAAGTCAAGGGTCGTACTGTGTACGAAATCGAGATTGGGGAGAAGAAATCTTTAGACACGATGTCCCCTCGTGGATGCTCAGTTTTTGCAATCCCGGAGCTCAGTTTTTGCAGCGCTTTTGAAATTACCGTAATGATTGTTCGCGTATTAATAAATTCTATATTCCAGGATACTCCTTTGATGTGGAAGTTTTGAATTTTGTGACGGTTTGTGTCAGGCCGTGTGACCTGCGCCCCGTCAACCACTTCATGCATAATGCACTTAGGCACCCCGCAGACACACCAGGAGAAATTAAACGCACAGCGATCATGTGGTGCATCACAATTGTTTATTTAAGATATTCACGTATGAATTTGACTGGTTATTCTCATTGTGTCTAACTTTCATGAATAGCACAATGAATGTCAGATAAGCCAGTAGGAATAGAATATAACTGAATAAGAATTTAAATAAACCATATTGGATTTTATACATAACAATCATTCTGCGTTTATAGAAAACGAGGAAAGGAGTTGAGTTGAGCGGCACGATAGGTACTTCTGAAAATACTTGTTTACCGCTAAGGTAGGAGATGTTACTTTTCTCCTCACGTATTTTGGTCGTATATTTCACTCGAATGGGGGAAAGCTATGGTGGGAGGGAAAAGAGCCATAATTTTTTATCGGGTGAAATTTCGTTGATGGTTCCTCTTGTGAATCTTTCCAGTTTTTTTAAAGATATATATTTTTCTATCTTTCTTCTGCAGTTGAGGAGTTAGGCGACACATCCGATGCACGTTGCAGCAACAAGGTGATGTAAAAAAAAATTCTATCACAAAAATTGCGGGGATGGCCTTAATTCCTCATGTACACAGCCTTTTGAAAAAGTGATAAAGCGAACATTTGCGATAAGGACACCACGGCTTAAACGATTCGTGCACGAAGTGATTTCCCGTCCGGGCTACGTTCGAGTAAATACCACCATGTCGCTCGTGCCATGCAAAAAAAAGAGCTTGACCTAAATATGGCGTATTATACGTCTTCTTTGTTCCCCGAGCTTGAGCCGGTTGGCTGTTAACCGTGTCACCCGCAGGAAGAGTAATTCTTGTCGCGTTAATTTGGATATTGGTGCCGCGTGCTGTGGGACAGTAAAATTGGGGAGAGGAAGGCAGAGAAATTTTGACTGAAAGGTTGTTAGGATTAGATCTTGACTGTCTTAGTGAACTGCTTCAAATAATCTCTCTCTCTCTCTCACTCTCTCTCTCTCTCCCTCTCTCTGGGGTGTGAACTAGTGGAGATGATTTCTGGCGAAGATTTTCGCGGCGTTCCGATGATTGTAAAAAGCTTTCGGGATTCTTCCGCGTTGTCATTGTGTAAAATGGCGACGTTTCCCCCACTGTACTGCGGGCGTCCTCAGGCCAGGCTGAAGTGAAAATGCTCCGAAGTTGACGCTTATTTATACTTGTCGCTATACACAATCGCTATACACAATCGCTTCCTGAAGAGGAGAAACATCTTCTTGCTGCCCTAGGAAAGAATGGATATGATAAAGCCACAATCCAAAAAACGGTTCTTCGCTTGGACCAACGGAGCGACAAATCCAAGATTGTAGATCCTGTCGCACGTGCTCTCATCCCCTACATTGGAGGAACCACGGAGAAAATATCGCGAGTTCTCGCGAAGCATAATATACTGACTAGATTCGGATGCGACAATAAATTATCCAGTCTCCTCATCAGAGCGAAGGATCGCCTCCCGCCCGAAATTCACGAAGGCGTTTACGAGGTCATCTGCAGCTGTGGAAAATCCTACGTAGGGCAAACAAAGAGAGCTGTACAATGCCGAATGAAAGAACACTCACGGGCCCTCAGAAACGGACAAGGGGAGAAATCGGCTATTGCGGAGCACGTTTCGATGGAACCAAACCATTCCGTGAATTTAATGGAACCAAAAATCCTCTCGAGGGAAAAGCGATATTTCCCTAGAATTATAAGGGAAGCAGTTGAAATTTCCAAGAGGCCCAACAATATGAATAGAGAGGACAGCTACCCACTCTCCAACACGTGGAAACGAGTATTCACACGAACACCAACAGCCAATCAGCGAGCAGCGGCCACCTCAGAAGACAAGTATAAATAAGCGTCAACTTCGGAGCATTTTCACTTCAGCCTGGCCTGAGGACGCCCGCAGTACAGTGGGGGAAACGTCGCCATTTTACACAATGACAACGCGGAAGAATCCCGAAAGCTTTTTACAATCTAGTGGAGATGAGTTTGGACTCTGAGCCTGGAGCAGTCTTAAAAAAAATCTGACCAGTCCCCCAGTTCATCAGTGGACAAAACTTCTTCCTGAGGAGATATTTTTTGAGCGAGGTGGAGAAAGAAAAGTCGTGTCTATAGTATCGAGTTACACCCTCTCCTCCTCTCTGCCTGGCTCGCTGTCTGGCTCTGTCTGACTCTTCGCTATCACATAACAATATATTTGATCTGGCGACTTAAAAATGAGAATTAACACACCTGCAAACTTTAGTTCGGTTTCTAGAGAACTCAGTGGTATGGTTATATAGGCAGGGGCGTCATGCAAGATTTTGAATGAGGGAGAAGGGAGATGTAGAAGACTTCTGGAAAATTTTACGACCTAGGAGGTCTGGCTACCAAAGGGAAGTGGAAAGGGGCGTCAAAATTGGTACGAATGAGGAGAGGTGCAAGAGAGAGGGTGTTAATTCCCTAAACGATTCCCACGGTGATTTCCAGCTCTTGCCAAAGTTATCTTTTATCCATTGTGTGAAAAAAGCAAACATCATTTTCTGCTAAGTGAGTTATTAAACAACACGAAAATGGAGGAATTCCTTGCAGTTATCTACCAATGAGTTAGAAGTGCAAAGAATCCTTTCTCTCTCGTGATGTTGAAGTACAACCACGTCACTGAAAGGATTTTGTCAAGTTATCAAAGTTTAGTACAATTAAATCGTATATTTCTAATGGGAAATTAACAAGTCTCTGATGAGAGTCTGGTATTTTCAATTCATTTTCTTACAAGGATCATTGTTTCATTAAAAAGAGATGGTCGATACTTTTGTGTGGCCTGAAAGAGTGAAATCATTGAGAACAAACTTCATTGTGCAGCGATTGATCTTATATGTCGTAATTCCTAGTCCAGCAATTGAAATATTTACTTATAAGCATCGTAAAATAAGGAAAGGGGGAAATCACCCTCCTTTATTTGTCACTCCTCCTCACCCCCCATTTGAAGTTACTGTAATGAATACTTTTACTGGTCTACTGGACGCATACGACGGCTGCGTAGCGCATTTGCTGGAGCCCTGGGTTATTAACCGGAATCCAGAAGTTCAAACATGGGAGGGGTCTCTTTTGGATTCGTTTTCCTAAATCCGACATTTATAATTTTATGAGCGCGAAATCATCCTGGGAAACCTCAAGGCCTTAGGGGGAAGGAATAGCCTTTCTTTCCTGATGCTTAATTTCACCCCCGCTGTAGCTCACGGTGAGTTTACGCTCATAAACGCCTTACGCTCATGAAGTCCTCGAGCAATGATTTTATACGGCAGTATAGAGCACTTCTCGGTGAATATCAACTTTGATTTTTCAGCGTGCCATCGTTTACTTCTTATTCCGAAACTAACCACAACCATAAGCTATCCTTTTCACGATGCATCAATTTGGCTTTGGGCGTGCGGTTCATTTTTTCATCAAGCCTACGGGGGAAACGTGTCGCAAGAGCCAGGAGAATATTTCGCGCACTACAAATAACAATTTCATTTCCATTTCCTTCCCATCGGTCCATTTCCTCCCTCTTTATTCCGTGGGGGAACGTTAATGACATTTCAGGGTGGGCGACCAGGAATGTCCGTCAACCAATTTTTCTCACCTTCGAATCATATCCGTCTCCGTGAAATCCTTCGGCAGCATTCTTTCTCTTCGTCTAAGCCTCACTCTCCAAGTCGGAACCTGTCTAGGCGGGCCACTGGCGCCGGAATCCCAACTCTCTCTCTCTCGCATGACAAACCGTCCCGGAAATAGGTTCCGCGCCGCGAATCTTGCTTCGCCGCCCATCCGATGTGTGCTTTCCACCATTTCGGAGATCATTACCAAGGAAATGAATCGGGTTCCTTCGAAATTGTGGTAGTAGGTACCTACTACTCGCGCGACTTCAGAATTTTATATCTAGGAGCTCCGAAAACTTGGTCTACTCAGTGACTTTCCCGCCCCTCCCCCACCCACTCCCCCGTAATCATCACGTTAATTTCAAATGCATTTATATAGCTACGTCGTTGGTGCTACCAGAGACTGTGTGTGCAAAAATAATGTGTGTGCAATTAAATGAATTAAATTGGGAATCATTGTCAGATCGCAGGTTGCAATTTAGACTTAATCTCTTAAACAAATTCCAAGACCATATTTTAAGTGATAATGTTAAAAATATTTTGCGGACCAAAATTAATATGGTAGACTGGACCATAATCACAAAATTAGAGAAATTGATTGCCGAACTGACAGATTCAAAATGTCCTTTTTTCCTCGTACTATTAGGGATATGAATAACGGTAAATATATCCAGTACAAGTGCAGCAATGGATAACATTGGTAGCTGCATGTTGGTATAAGGACTTATAGCTAACCCTACTAACGGCATGTTTTTGCATGCATGTTTTGCTATTTTTATCTTTTTTTAAATAGCGTAGTTTTCACAGTACCTATACAAGTACTGATCCTTTTTTTTGTGCATGATATGTAGTGCATGTTTGGTGAGAGTTCACCCTCTGCCACACACCTTTATGGTGGCTTGCAGGGTATTATGTAGATGAAATATTTCCAACGTCTTTCCGAGAAAGAATCCCTGATAATTACGCTGCAAATACTCCTCAAATGCACCTAGAGCATGCAAACGGTAGCATTTCAAACCACTTTAAGTGAATTACTAAAAGTTTAAGAAGAAACGTCCATCACATTTATGTGTTTTCCACCTTATGAGGACGTCATACTCAAATTGTCTCGCGTGATTGTCCAACTTAATACACTTATGGGTGGAATCCCATCGCGAAACATCGTTTTTGATGGACTGAAATATCTCTTATTTTGTCATGCTAATGCGATGCCAGTGAAATGAAACGGAATGGGACGAGTAAATCATTTTCTGTGGTAAAAACAAGAAGTGAACCTTCAATTCTAAAATAGTTACTCAGTTTAGGAGTAGGAAGCACGTGTAAGCAAACATGTTTGACTACCAGCTGGAAGCATATTGAGACCAAAAGGGACTCAGTAAAAATGTGGTCACGTGAAGATCGGGTAAAAGCCAATTAATCTACGCGTTTCAATAAGACATAATATATTCGCTACTTTTCGGGTACAACAAAAAATTCATAAAGAAAAACGATACATATTCTCACGCGGAACTCAAAAGGGGAAGGTTATCATCAAAGATCCATCTTTTGCATGCCCCTGTATCCTGGTGAATGGATTTTTGACTAAGCTAATGACTCAAGTCATTCAACCACAATTTCGTAGCCGAGGGGAAGTCCACCATTATGCTCGAAATGGGAAAGTTCCTCCTCGTGGGGCTAGTACGCCAGTGAAAAAAAAATGGCAGTAACCCTCCCGGCCACGTGTCCGCCGTTTTAGTAGTCTTCCGCCCACGGCACAAGGCGCCCGAGTCCGCACAGCGCATACCACTGACCGGAGGTGACCACTGGGCTTGACACCAACCCCTCCTTTTCTGGGGCATTCCTGGGGTCGTCGCATGCCATTTTTTCGTGGAATGCGAACGCTTCTTTCGGCCCATCTCGCACACACCCTTTCCTTCGTCCTTTTTTTTCTTTTTCTTCCCCCCACCCACACACCCGTCCTCTGGCGCCCGACACGCCCCTCCTTTCAACCAAAGGAGGCTACAATGTACTGGAGGAGGCATCGCAGCTGATTTTTGGAAACCAGCGGACATATTTGTAGGCACATACATACGGGCTTGGTACTCGCGATACTCGTACGGATGACTAATAATAATGAACTGTCTTTATTGGGGCGAGATTGAGACAAAACTGTCCATTCTATCATCTAACCCCTCGTCAAAATAAATACATAAAATATATAATTGTCATTACTTAAAACAATTACAATCTGAGGTTAAAAAAACATTAAAGGATATACTTCAAGGAATTAATGAATGATAAATGAACAAAAAGAAATATATACACAACATGTCAATATTAAACAACAAATATATTGTGGTGTGTGAAAGTTGAAGTAGTTTTTCACGCGGCAAAAATTAAAGTATCAAGATGAATAATGGAATGAATTTTTAAAGTTCATCACAGAAACAGAGAAGTGAGCAAACACGGCAAAAATTACCAAATTTGTGGTTTCAGTAGGTTTATTAATAGTTGAACTTTTAACTACTTAACTTAATTAATAGTTTTAGCGACAAAATTATTTCTCAGGGAATTAAAATCATTAATACATCCCTTAAATAGTCTTAGAAAGATATATCCATGCCGTTACGATGAAATTTGGGTACCATTTCATTGTTATTTATGTTGTGACACTCATGAAGTCTCCAAAGAGGCTGTACAAAACAACATGTTGGCGTGGGTGGGGACTAATCGTTCCCAAACACCCTATTCTGGCTTCCATAGTCTAACATGCCAATGTCTTTTTCAGTACATTCCAACCTTGTTTCAGCCATCCCTCCACCCTGATCGCCTTTTGTTTTTCATGCCCCCCCCCCTCCTCTCTGTCCACTTACCTTTCGTGCCTCCTCCCTCCACACCACCCTTCTCTTCCGACTCCAGCTTGAGCTTTCTCTAGTGCGTTATTCCTTGCCAGTCCTTCGGATTTTATTTGAGCCTCGTCTGCCTTAAAAAAAATGCAAGGCCTCTCGCACTCTGCCACTTCACGCGTTTCGGGTGCTCGCACAAAGCAATGCAAGCGCATCCTCAATTGACGTGCTCTGACTAAGTAACCATTCTCGGGTGCACTCCGCGATGAGTACAGCCTTCACTTGAGGCTCAGCTCGTTGGCGGTGAAGTACCTTCAATAGAGGGGCTGATGTAGTAATTTGAAAGTATTTTCAGGCCTGTAAAATTCAATGTGCTTCGCGTGAATTTCAGTAGGAGTGAGTAAATATCGGATTCAATATATTTTTGGCTGCTATAGTCTGGTCGGTTACGTGTCGGCTGCCAACAAAATGTTCATATAGTTCAAAAGCTGAGATTTCAGATGTACTGAAAGAGACATTGGCATGTTAGACTATGGAAGCCAGAATAGGGTGTTTGGGAACGATTAGGCCCCACCCACTCTAACGCATTGCTTTGTACAGCCAAAAAAAACAAGCTGGTTTGGATGCCGCTTCCGGTATGGATGTCGTGTTTGTATCAGTATAGGGATTATATTAAGACTGTTCGATATATCCCATATAATTCTAAATCTGAGATTTCAGGCGTGATTGAATGGAAACGGGACATAAATACCCTTGAAAAATGAGCAACTTCCAATGTGATAAGGTTTATTACGAAATTTTTTCCAAGGGATTTTGTTTTTCTGATTTTAACATGGCATGATAATCTGGATTACACTCAATTTATTTTCAATCTGATAGGTACGAATGCGTTGAACTTCTCTTTTGAGGCCGGTCAAATTAAGTGCTTGATAACAAGGTAAGCAGTGAACTTTACCAGTGAGAAGAGATAGGAAAGGGCACTTTGAAAGTAAATACCAATCACTGAAAATTAAGGGAAGAGATTTGTTACATGTCGGCAACGAACGGGCAAGGCTGATTTGAAGTTAGGCTACACTAGACTGAGCCCCACTCCTTCCCCTCCCACCCGAAGGAAATTTCTGGCTACGTGCCTGACGACCGGGTTTCACTTTTTACCTCAAAATTCTATAAAAAGCGAAACCCTGTCGTAATAAACCTTAACACAGAGGAAGTTGCTCCTTTTTTGCGTGCAGTCCAATATAGTTGGATGGTTTTCAAAGGTAAGTCTTCATATGTATGTACCCTCAATATATTTCTATGCTATTTAATTAAAACAATAAATTTCATAATGTGATGAATATGTTCACAGTGAATAAGCACGTGTATTATTATAGAGAAAGGAGCAATGAATGGCAAAATAGATCGCAGCGATCAACTCGAAGGCTGGTCCCATTGTAAGACTAGAGCTCACAAAGCACTTAGCCTAAAACATGATAGTTTCACTCTGCGGGAGAAGGGGTTGGGGTCAGTCATTCCCCTCTATCACCAATGGTTTTCCAAGAAGATTTGACAACCTGTAAGTCACTCAGCTTGGCTTCAAATGGGAGCGTCTAAATCGGGAGTTGAACCCGGGAGCCTCCAGCCAGTTGGCCAACACCCTATTCAATGGTTTACCACATCGTCAATAAATGTTTTCATAAATGAAAATTGAGCTAGTATTAAATGCAGAGTCGAAGATCAATGACAGCTGCACGTTCCCTACTCGTAAATTTTGAACAAGAGCCCGTGAAGTTTGCGTCTGACAGCTGTTTTGCCGTAGTGAAAATATCTCATTGATTTACGGATTTGAGACTTAGGGCTACTGCTGAAGAACGCAAGAAAATTAAACATCATTTCCTAATGTGGGACTTTTGCCTACGGCCATTGAATCAGCCAGAGTCCTGCGTCCTCATTAGTTTGCTAATGCAGTCCAGAAGTCACCCGCTGAGAGGAAGTCGTTCATTTCCTTTTCGACCAGTCACCTGTTGAATCATACCTTCCAAGATATCCTTCGCCACGAGTGCTCTGCCCCACTAAATGCCATCAGGATTGAATTTGGCATTTCATTGGACACGGTTGATTAGTGCTGAATTCTTTTTGAAGAATTAATGAGACGTTATCTTGGAATGAGTATGAGTTCTATCATGATGGAGAATTAACCCTAGATTTTTCGATGTTACGTTTTATCCGGAATACGAAGGCTACGCTTTACACCGCCCCTGGAGCCGCATAATGGGCATCTACATCTACACTTCTTGCAGTTGGAAGAGTTGAATTCTCAATTGATCTGCATTGCAACCTAAACGTGACCCATCGTTTAATCTAACCCCAATGCTAATTTGAGATTGGCCCATAATTCAGCATGCATATTTGGCCTTTTATGACAGGGAAAAATGACTGAATGTCATCTGTACATCAAGAGGAATGTGAAAGTGAATGTGCCTCAGTTATGGAGATTTTCATCAAAGTTAGAAAGAGCCCGAGGATTCGGATGTGATTGGACGAGAAAAAGTGGGATTGATTTCGGACTGGTGCCAATTCAAGTGCATAGACGACGAAGCAAGGGTGCTCATCATGTGGATAAACTTACACCCAACCCACATGAAAGCTAATCAGATGTTCAGCAGATGTGTGCACCAAAAAGATCCTCTTTAAGAGTGGCATGAGCAAGAAACAATGTCTTTCATTATCAGACCTCTGCCTTTTTTTCACTTGTCTTTTTCACTCCATTTAAATTAATGCGAAATTTCTTAGACTGAAATAACTGCGAATTTCAAAACATGAGTGTAGTTATGCACCGTTTGGAACCTGCGTGAAAAGAGAACTCTCGCCTGCTCGTGCGTTCTCTGAGAAAGCTTGTGAGACGACGATTCTCACGGTAAACATTGGCAGATTATCCAGGTTACACATTCTCCCTCCGTCTGTCCCGTGCATGAAGCTCCGCCCGATGCGTGGATCATGACCTGAACGTTATTACGCCCAGCTCTTGGGAATGGTTGCCTGGGGCGTAATGAGACTTGATTCATTGAATGGCCAATTTTATTCAAATTACGGCTCCATAGATACGTTTTTCCCTCCAATGCAATCAACGTACCAGGAAGAACATGGAATCAAGGCTCAATATCTTTAAATTTAGGAGCTATTTTATACTTCATAACGTTGCCTCTCACGAGATGCAGCATCCATGATAATCTATTGGAGGTGTGCTGTATTTGAAACCGTCGAGATTATAGCGAATAGGTAACCAAGGTGTCGCATTGTACAAACACGAACGTGTTCCAAATTTTGGCGTGTTTGAATCGCTCGTAACAATCTTGTTCATTGTTTTCACCTCAGTTTTTCCTATCCGGGGACTCTATGCTCAAGACGGACGAGAAAAACATAAGTAAAAACCAAGGATTGAGATTAATTCGAGGGACTCAAATACACCAAACTTTCCAACCATTCTTGTTTGAACCGTAAGATTTTTAGGTGTAACAATCACTAAAGATTTATCGTGGGGAAGACACATAAGGGAAATATGCGGCCGAGCGAAGAGAAAGCTAGGATTTATAAAAAGAGTACTTGGGAAATGTGATGAGAAGACAAAAGAGCGATGCTACTTTTCACTAGTTAGGCCCCACCTTGAGTATGCAGCCAGTGTATGGGATCCTAATGAATTAGGTTTGATGAGAGAACTAGACAGTGTGCAGCGTAGAGCAGCTAGGTTCGTCAAAAGGTGTTACGATAGGTTGAGTAGTGTATCAGAATTAATACAAGAATTAGGGTGGGAATCATTATCAGAGCGTAGGTTAAAGCCAAGATTAAATCTATTGGAGAAACTTCAATCGGATAGCTTTACTGAAGATGTTAGGCACATATTAAAAACACCAGCGTATTATGCTAGATTCGACCAGATAAATAAGATTAGAGAGATAGATTGTCGTACCGATAGATTCAAAATGACATTTTCCCCCGTACTATAAGAGAACAGAATAGGCAACATAGTCAAGGGATAGGTAGGTGAAATATTTTTGAGTAGCCTGTAGTGCATGATGCATGTATTAACCCCTCAAATACTATAGATACTAACAATCTAGTTGCATGAGACCCTTTAGTTGCTGCTTGCATGTTAGTAGTGCATGCTTGGTGACCTTCACCCCCTGCCACACACCCTAGCGGTGGCTTGCAGGGTATCGTGTAGATGTAGATGTAGATGAACCCCGTGACTCCTTGGTTACCTATTCGAGTGCATCCCGACGGTTTCAAAGACAGCCCCAGATTTTTCTCCATCCAGATACCAGATATGGAGTGATTAAAAACCTGTGAAACTGAATTTGGAAGGACAACTTGAAGAATTTTAAACACTGATGTACAAGACCGACAGAATGTAAGAACGAAAGTTCTCGGGGGAGAAACTTATCCGGGAGACATTGCGAATCGTCGATATCCGTATAAATAATTTCTGTAAAAGTGATGGTGAAGCAAGGGAATGATCTACTTCTCTCTAGTTAGACATCGTTTTGGGTACATATTCAATATATTTTATTGAAGAGGAGATACATAGGCGGGTACGGATGTTGGAGGATGAGCTGAATGACAAGACGGTCGGTGGAAGACAAAAAGGGTTAGGTTAGGGATTTATGACGTAGAAAGGGATTTGCTTGGGGAACGTTATTAGACCTACGGAGTAGAGAAATCTAAGTATGAACTATCTTTTCAATCACAACTCTTGGCTTACTTCTTAAGTTAATGATAAGGTTATAGAAAAGATATAGAATAGATTCTATAGATAATACATTCTATAGATGTATAGGATACATATCACAAATAGTGGTCGAGAAATGAGAAAAAAATTAACATTTTGGTTACCTGATTGCAAGGCAATTAATCCCGAGGAATACCGAAAAAATACATTATCAATCATTCAAATCACCCATTTACATATGTCGTTGCTATAAGATTTTGCTCGCTGTCAGAAATCGACAAAAGCACCCCATGTAATTAAGTACCCGCTCAGGGACTTCAGGGAGTTCAGGGACTTAAAATATGCAGATGTTTGTTGGACCCTGTTCAAAAAAAAGGAGGAAAAAACGAATTAACGGCCAAGCCCAGGGTTAAGTTTCACAAGTATCGAAAGAAGTAGATTTCCGTATATTTTTAAAGTGCCCCACTTAACTAAGATAAACACTGAAAATATTTATCAAATACTCAGGAAAAACACCTTCTTGTCATCTGCTCCTCTGGAAAACCAGAGGATCTAGATAATTTTTATTTAGTCTGATTAGTTCCAAAATGTTTTTAAATGTGTACTATATGTTTTGCATTTCCTTTTATTCCGTGAGGCGGATTGTAAAATATTGAATTTTTTTCATACTACCAGGTAATTTCTGTATAGCTGTAAATCGTGATGCTTCTATCCTGATCCATGTATCTACACACCATAACCCCAATAATGGTTTTGTAAAAATGTTCAATTCACACTTATATTAAGAGGTGAGAATAAATTGGAATCGTTGTATCCTCCTGATGAAAAACAACTAAATGCTGTCCATCGGTATCACAGAATACATCAATCATTCACTTTGTCACCATTAATAAGTGTACAAGTGCATAACTCTAATGACCCATGTTAAATATGTACAGCACATTACGGGACGTATTATCGTGCATTGCCCATGAGGAATATTAAACATTATTCAACTTCACGCAAGCAATGAAAGAGAATAATTTCATTTAGAACTGCGAATCAACAACTATCAATTCATGGCCAGGTACATACGTTTTTGGGTTGATTCACACATTATGTAACTGCTATAACAGTAACAACGAGAAACAAGAGTAGTTTCAGTGAGCTAAGATTTTTAAAATATAAGATATCGAAATATAATACATTTTAATGTAATAGCGGAGAAAATATTGGTGCGCAGGTTTCCGCGGCGTCGTTCAGATGTTCTCTGCATATCGGGTTCTGCGTCCGCATATGTTGACAAGGGGTGACAACAGTTTCGCTAGCCGTCCTGCCAGCGTCTTCAGGTCGAAGGTGAACGACTTGAAGACGACTTGAAGACGACCTGAAGACACTAGCAGGACGGCTAGCGAAACTATTGTCACCCCTAGTCAACATACGCGGACGCAGAACCCGATATGCATAGAACAGCGGAGAGCAAAGTTGTGGTGTCGTCGTATAAGGAGCCGCTGCGTGCATTACCGGAGTAGCAATAGGCTTGTATTGGCGTCAATAAAGTGGTATATGAGATGTCGCCGGAAAACATTTGATTGGCGATCTGCGGAGGGATACGCTGAAGGTATAATGGACAAACACTCCAAATTATGCACGAAGGAAACTTTTGGATTTGATTGGAAGAGACTTTTTTTATCGCTTCGTGAATACAGCGATTACTCTGTAATATTATTCCATGTAGGGGAGTTGGGAAATGCAAATTTACTTTCCTAATAATTTCATGACATCTGTGGGGGCTACTGTAAGAATATTAGTATAAAGAGGGGCAAAACTATTTAAATGCATTCAAATACATCTTAATTGATTCATAAATTAGAGCTCATTTGAGATTGCGTTGCTATAGATATGGCTGAATGTCTGCGCGGATTCTTCATTGGATGGCTCCTCGAAGTATTCCCCAATCACCAACTCTCGATTTTTCCCGGGTTCAAATGGAGAAACGAGTCACCGGTTAGTGGCCGGAGGAGAGCCACCAGCCGCCCGGCCTCTTCAGATGCATTTCGGAGCTGCGCGGAGATAGAGATCCACCTTTCCGGCCATCCGACTAAGAAGACCCGTCTTGACCTTTTAAAACCCTTTTTTTTTGCAACTTCTCGCAGTCCTTTTTCTGTTTGGAGGAGGGAGGGTAGGGGGGAGATGCCTCGGTAAGATTATAATTGCATGCTCTTCTTCCCGATGGCATCTTATCAAACCAACCGTCGCGAATTGCCTCATTCATCCCGCGCTTGCGTAACAGCCTTGTTCACTCCCACGCTCCCCTTCCCAATGCTCCCATCTTTTTGGCTCCGAGTGTACTCCCGGCTTTTTCCCTCACCCCCCGCCCCTCTACCCACCCCATTCCGAACTTCCACCTTCCGTCTCCCCCCTCCCCAAAAATCTTCTCCCTCATACCCTTCTCGTCTCAGGCGATTCTCCATCTTCCCTCTCAACCCCCTCTCTCCTTTGATTTTCTGATTCCGCTTGCTCTACTTATCCTTTTATTCTTCAGCCTACCGCTGTTCTCCTCCCGATGATGACATTTCAAGGGGAGGGCGCCTTGGTATTTCGGGAGCATTGTCATCCCAAAATTTCGGAGTCTCCATGTCCTAAAGAAATAACTGGTCCATTATTGACGAGCACATCTACTTGACATTATATTACTCTCGAGTCCTCTCCCAGTGATCCCCTTTCTTATATATTTAAGGACTGCAATGTTACTCTGATGGATAATTACCATTGATATTACTTCAATCTATTAGAATTCAACTTGAGAATAAATATGAAACGGTTATATGCGACAGATATGAAATCCTGAACTTCTAACTTTTCAATGAGGCGAGGCTGACAAACCGTGTCAGTCTTTTCCCTAAGTTTGCACGATATATCTTTAAAATTGCAGCTTGAGAAACTTAAATCCTACCTTTTTAGTAAATCATCATCCATTGGAACTTTCAAATCATCTTAGCCTCTGGTAAAAAAGAACTGCAACAATGCAAAAAACATGCGACAAAATTTTAAGTTTCACCCGCATAATTATTTGAGAAGAATCAATGGAATCCATATTACTGGTTATTACGTACTCTTAAATTCAGTTTCCCCCATTTGTAATAGCTCCTGTTGAGTCTTTTAATTGAACAATTAATGTTCTTTGCATTAAATTCTAGATTACAAATAACTGGAATATTTTTTAATTTTTGTACAATGTTCGATCGTATCCGAGTTTGAATGTCATTTGAGTAATCGTCATATGTTACCCTGAAATCCACTGTAGGTAAGGTATTGAACAGCAAGCAGTGAGAAATGATGTGTTAATGGATGCTACGTAATGGAGCCAGGCTCCTTTTATGGGGCTGAGTGAGGGCCGACCTCCATAGATTGATAGAAATATCAACGATTATTAAACTATCCTAGTACACGTTCCCGCGTCAGCTTAGGCTAATGGCTTGTTTGCATTCACACACTCCGCCTTCAGAGAATTGCGAAATCAACATTTTGGACCGAGTTCTTCTTTTAATTTTTTGCTTTTTTCCCTCTCCCTTTCTTTTGTCCAGGCCATCTGGGCTTCCTTACTTGAGTTTTCTTGGAATTCTGGACCGAGATTTCCAGTGAAGAAGGATTCAATATCTTTCTCAAGTCACGCTTTAGTCCTTATCTTTCGAAGACAAAAAACACGAAGCATTAGGAATTGTAATCGGAAACCTATGAGAGAGTTAGACATCCCCTTTTCCCTCACCCTGGCTGCTCTACACCACGAGTGAAACCTGAGACCCACAGACAATCATGAAGGGGAGAAAATATTCGCTACTGCGATCATGAGCAAATCTGAGTGAGTGCCATTGGCATTCGGACAAAATTTTCAAAACATATTTGGTAGCAGTTCCTACAATAATTCGTTGAGATACGTCAATAGTGTAAGTAATAAAAGTATGGGAGTGAATGTAATTACTCGAAATAACTAATAACTTACGCTCAATACGAATACGTTGAAAGAAACCTGCTCTTTACCCTGCTTTAAAAGACCATTGCAGATTCTTAAGGTTAACACGACTACGACTTTATCGTTGGCAGGAATCTTAGAATTTTTCCCATTGTTGAAAGAGAATTGATTTTGAAATTGAGTTTTATTAATTTTATTTGTTATTTTACAAAAATAAGCAAACTTTTCCTATTTTCAACCAATTTTGGTGGCTATTTGCGAGGCCCAGGAAACGTAATGAGGTTTATTTCTTCCTCTCCTAGCTTGATCCTTCATCTACTCATTAAAATAACAACTGTTCATCAATACCTACTTACTCTTACTTGGCTAACTTTCAACACAAAAACAGCTTAGGAAATGGCACCAGCGCGTTTTTAATCATTATGCCCCCAAATATATTGCTTTCGCGATAATTACAAATGAAAAAGAGAGGAAGAGAGTTTCTTCTGGAGGCTAAGCCATCAATTGGGGTGTGGGAGACCTCTTAGCTCAATGGATATCCTCGCAATAGTATCCACCCAAGTCCACACAATGTGGGCTAGAAGGGAATTTATCCTCAAGCCAAGCTACAGAAGTCATAATCTTATTCTCGATTTCAAATATTGTAGAAAATGAGTGTTTTCTCTACTCTGTGAACAGAATTGATTGCGTGGAATCAGTCGAGTTTCCCACGCGAGATGGGAAGCGTGGCTACCGAAGGCAACAAGGTTTTTTTTTGCAGTATACGGCTGCGCGGTTGTCACATCAAGACGACAGAATTCGGCAGCACGCCGCACGTGGCTTGCTGCCTCGGTGTAAAACCACCTGCGACACCCAAGCTGGGGGGGTTCGAGATTTTTTATATTCTGCGAAAGGCGTGTGGACCATGAGGCACCCTCTGGTGTGGCATTACCGGACTCCCACAGCAGACATCCCGTTGGCTGAAATAACAATTAATTTCATTGGCCGATTCAGATACCATTCCCCTCATGTGATAGGTCAAGTTTGCCCAGGCGGATTGATTCAACGAAATAGTCGTGAGCCGCCTCAGAGGGAGAGCCATAACGCTGAGTATTACCGTTTGAATCAGTTATCCTTTCTCGTTCCTTCTTCATAAATATAATTGTAGAAGTAGATTTGCAGCCCTGGAGTCAAAGCGTTACGTATTCGTAACCTGTTCCGCGGAAAGTGTTGAACAGCATGTATAGTATAGAAATGGAATCGACGACAAAGAAACATGGTGGAGGTATGTTGGTTAAAACAATTGCCGCTTTGTTCAGATATCCTTATGATTGCATGAGAGTATTTGTCAGAAATACATTTTAAGGTGACTGATATGTTTACTCAAAACTTATTTTTCTCAAAGGTGAAACACGGGCGATTTGGAAGTAATGGCCAATTATTCAGACTGATTTTGTTGGAGGGAAAGCATTCAGAAGAAGTGATTTGATGGTCACCAACAAAGGCTGCTACTATTTCACGTGAGTCAAATATCGTTATCTTATGATGTTCTTAATTAATTTTAACGTCTGCATAAATACCTTCCGGCAATTCCGTTGGATCCGAAGGGAAACAAAAAATGGGAGTCGCCTTTTACAATGATAACAGGCTCAGGCGTCTTTCTACCTATTTTTCTTTCGTTCCGAGATATAACTTATTTGAATAATTGTCATCAATCCATTCTGCGGTAGTCGAAGGCTTTGGCGATTCCGTATTTGGTTGAAATACGAGTTGATGTTCAGGAATTGGTTTGTTGTTAATGAAGTTGCTGTGTTTATGGCCCTTCTAAGTTTTATGGCCCGTTGTGTTTCTTTTTTTATTATGGTTTATTCAATTTGCTTTTTATGAACGAGATTAGCCTGCTAACATTTTTATTGAAATACCTCTTTAAAACTGTGATCGTTCTTGAGGTGCTTGCCGGTGTAGAAACAGCTTATTGCGCTGATGTAAATAGTTCTGACGATTGCTGGAAAGATTACGATGATTTTGATGTTTAATTTAAAAAGAGTGTATAAATTATAAGCATTTGTTCTCAGTTGATTTTTTATGGGTGAAGGATGTCATTGTTTTTCGAAGTTAGTACTTTTCAAACTTCCGCCGCCGGCCTTCGTGACTTACTTTCTCAACGCCATAGATGGCAGCAGGTTACAAGTTAGATATAACAATAGACAGTAAAAACTTACTGCGATGACTCGAGTGTTCTGTTTACAGGTAGGAAAATTTCTCCATGTCCAAGTGTTTCTATGCCTATGTGGATAAAACAAATGAAGGATAAGGGTTTCTCCACGACTATCTGAATGATTGTTGAGGAATATGTAATTCTAAATGAATTAGGAAAAGCATTGTTTTGGAGTTTTCATAAAAGTATTCACTCAGTGATTCAACCCGAAGGTCGGTTTTGATAGGTGAAGGTGAGCTCATCCCGGACTAAGCCACAGGCGTGTGATGTTCACACATTCAGGATGGGGGGAGGGGGGGGGGGGGGGGGGGGGCAATTCCTTTCCGTGGGCCACCTCGCACTCCGAGGATTTTTCGTAAGGGGAGTAGCCAAGCACACTACCCACTAGGCTACCATGCTCCTTCATAAAAGTATTATAGGACGACAAATGTAAGAAAAGACACTTAGGCTGTTGCTGAATAATATCGTAGCTATCAATGTTTTATTTTTTGCCAACTCTAATTATTTCTGAGTGAGATTGGAAATGTATTTTAATTCGAATGTTATTCGGTATTCGAAGTTATTTGGTATTAATAAGAAAAATGTAGCAATTTCTTCGCTTTTAAGTTTTGAAAAATCCACCATTGTGTCAGTTATGGTACACAGTTTTTCTGATGAGATTAATTTCCAAAAGCAAGAGCAGTGAATTTTAACGACTTGACTTTTGAGCGAGTGAGATTTCTTCCTGTTCCACATCTAAGCAAACTGTTATTTTGGTGCCAACAAATGACGAAGAATAAAAACTAGTTGGAAGGGCGATATGACGAGAAAAAATTTGCATGGTTTTATAATGGCTGGTTAAATATTTTCGGGACATGAAAACCATTTTGGATACACTCTTCCGCCATCAGTGTTTCGACTTATATCGATATATCATTTGTCTTTTGTGCTTTCTATAACTAGACCTATCAGTAACCACCTCAATGACGTCCATATTAAATGACTACTAACGTTGACGAGAAGTTACAAAATCTGGTGGTAGAAAAATGTTGATTCTTCTTCGTTTTTTTTTGCCGTTTTAACGAGTCGGAGTAAAAATGCATTCGTTTGCCTATTTTACTGCGCCTAATTTTTTTTGCTGTTTATCGTATTAGTAATTTTGTAATTATTTGTCTAACATCACTTATAAAATCTTTCTTTTAATATCCTTGCCAGGAATTCCATCTAGCCCCTAGTCTCTGCATCTCTAGAGGCTTGCATTAGAAATACTGAGTTGTGAAGTTTATGGTCCTTAAGTTGCATAAACTTAGTTCTTCTTAGAAGCATACATTATCTTAAACAGGGCAAAAATGTTTTTTTTTCTTCGCGAGAGAATCATGCTTACCAGCCAAGAGACCAAAAATATAACAAAATACCCAATCCCATGTATATTTTAATACTTGGTGATTTTTTCCGTGTTTGGCATAGGTTATTGCAATTAATCTAAAAGAGCATGACGTAACAAATCGTAGCCTCCATACAGCTGTAGTCATACCGTGCTTAGAAGGAAATTGATGAGCAAGCACAATACATAAAATAAGTCTGATCCAACGTTATAAGTCCACGTCCCATCCAACGGATGGAGTAGTGTACTCGAAGTGTTCTCCATTAAGCATCCAAGTGGGGACAGGGATACCGATGATGACTCTTTCCTTCAGCCGGGATTCGAACCCAGGTTTTTGGGATGGGAAACCATAACTCTTGCCACCTGACTAACCCGATCCCCTAAGTCACATTGTTTAGCAATGAGGACATATTGCCAATGGTTCCAGGACTTCTATATTTTCTTTATGCATGCGAATAATTCGTAGTGATATTAAAAATGATTCCGCTTTTATTATAGCAGTACAGAAACTATTCGTCAGTCAGTCAAACCTATGGGCGATGTAAACTGGGCTATGATAAACTTTGACGGCTTATATGTTGCGTCATTTCCACGTTCAACTATGTAACCATATCCGTGATTGGTTATTGACGTTTCGTTCAAGTAAAGGACCCCTGTCTAGCTTATTTTTTCTTACTTCATGACGTCCTCCGGTCTAATTAGTCCCATGGACTGATATCTTGATTAGCAGGTGAGATGGGCTTTCATATTCCTCTGGTTCCCCTGCTACCGCAGGGGTGGCTCTACGAACCAGAAACGAAACGGCGGCTCAGGGGTGGTTCACCCCCTGCCACACACCAGGGTGTGTGGCAGGGGGTGAATATCACCAAGCATGCACTACTAAATGCAAACTAGCAACTATATTGTCTCATGCAACTTGATTGTTAGTATCTATAGTATTTAAGGGGTTAATGCATGTTAGTAGTGTAGTAGTAATGTAGTGCATCATGCACTACAGAATACTCTAAAATATTTCCCCTACCTATCCCTTTGCTATGCTGCCTATTCTGTTCTCTTATAGTACGGGGGAAAAATGCCATTTTGAATCTATCGGTACGACAATCTATCTCTCTAATCTTATTTATCTGGTCGAATCTAGCATAATACGCTGGTTTTTTTAATATGTGCATAACATCTTCAGTAAAGCTATCCGATTGAAATTTTTCTAATAGATATAATCTGTACTTTAACGTACGCTCTGGTAACGATTCCCACCCTAATTCTTGTAATAATTCTGAAACGCTACTCAACCTATCGTAACACCTTTTAACGAACCTAGCTGCTCTACACTGCACACTGTCTAGTTCTCTGATTGAATGGTGTCACAGGCACGTTATGGCACGTTATGTTGATCCTTCGTAGCATGACTACTTAGAGAAACTGAAATATAAAAACACAATATAAGCGGGGTAGATCAGCGTGTTTATCCTGAGGATGGTATTCTGACCGTAGATTGTGGATACGAATCCGGGATTTGCCTCAAGCTTGAAGAAGTCCAGCAACATCTACATTATACCAAGCAAGCCACCATAAAGGTGTATGTCAAGGGGTGAATTCACACCAAATATGCATTAAATTCATGCTTAAAAATGATAAGCAGTAATTAGTGTTGTGGAATTTTTTTTTGAGCGGCAGATCTTACATGGAAACTTCGCCGGAGGAAATCAGACCGTATACCTTGATTCATGCATTCCACATACCTTCCAGTTTAGTGCTTAATGAGTTCTACCCCTCCCCAACATTCAGTGGTACATGGATCGACTAGGGCTTATACGATTCGTATACGGTCTATATACTGTACACCCTACGTATAAGACTCGTGGATTGGCATCCAGAGAACCCTTATATGAGCGGAAACATGTAGTGGAAATCCGGTTCCGGTTGATGACAGTTTCCAGAGTACTTATCTACATCTACATCTACGTAATACCCTGAGAGCCACCACAAGGGTGTGTGGCAGGGGGTGAAGATCACCAAACATGCACTATTGACATGCAACTAGGATATTTAATGGAGGTATGCTAGATAATAGCGTCACATGCAGCTAGATGGTTAGTATCTACACAATAAGAAAGGGATTATTGGTTGTTATTACATGCATCATTCACCACAGACTACTCTAACTATATTTCCCCTACCTATTCCTTTGATACGCTGCCTATTGTTCTCTTATCGTACGCGGAAAATGTGACATTTGAATCTATCGGTAGGACAATCTATCTCTCTAATCTTGTTAATCTGATCAAACCTAGCATAATATGCAGGGGTTCTTAATATATATATATATATCTAACGTCATCTGTGAACAAATCGGTTTCGAATTTACTTAAAAGGTTTAACCTAAATTTTAACCTGCGTTCTGATAGTAATTCCCATCCTAGTTCTTCTATTAAACTCGTAACACTTATCGAATTATCATAACGGCCTTTAACAAATCTAGCGGATCTCCTTTGCACACGCTCTAATGCCTTTATCATACCTTCCTCGTACGGATCCCATATACTAGCGGCATTTTCTAAATATATAATTCTTATATGACTGTACTACGTGCGCTGGTAGGGTAAGCTAAGCACAACTACGGTTAAAACCATATGCAGACGCCGACGCTAGTTTTCTCCTCCCTGATTCACAAAGAAATCTTATATACGGACACCCGACTACCAAATATTGTGTTGGGTAAATAATCCTATCCTTACGGTGGTCTCTTACGCACGAAGAAAAACTATATCAATTCCCGTACACATACGCACAATATTACTAAGCGTAAATGCGTGAGTTCAATTTTTAGATAGCGCTTTTCATAGTGGGTGCCATACTTGAGAGAGTACAAAGAAGTGTCCGAGTATTCGTTAAGGACCCCATCACCAACTGCCCTAAAAGTACTATAGACCATGACGCAACAGGAACAGACATGTTCCAGGTATGTGTGCCCAAAAAATTTCACGTTCCGATGCCTCGAGCTAATGAGTCGGAACAGTTTCTCTCATGGTTCGGAAAGACGTGGCCACAAGAAAGAAATTATTTTGCTAGCCCTCGAAGTACGTAAGGAGTAAAAGTGGAAGGGAAACACCAATAGTTATTCGAATACAGAAATAAATACTTTTCAGGAAAGAGTTGGAGTAAAATTCGAATATGTTATTTGCACGTGAATAAAATTTTGTCTTCTGGGGAAAATCTGTGGGAACTCAGGAAAGTGAAAGTGAGAGTTCGAAGAGACGAGGCAGAACAAAGAGTCGGCATGTGATAATTGCCCTCCGCGGGGCCGTTTCTCAGTTCGCATTGCCCGCCATTCCTGCATATCTGAATGCATTTAATGGGAAAATCTCCTAGATACCAAATTTAATTAAGTCACGTTTATTCAGACGCGTACTTCGAGCAGCACAACATTTACGCATGCAATCGAATTTGAGAGGGTATGGAACATAAATGCAGAGGTGGGTGCTTTTCAGGCTCAGAAAATTAATTCATATCAATAAGAAATAATGAAGTAAATATGAAAGTTACGAAGTTCAGTATTTCCATTTTACTTACATCAGGTATCCATTTCAAGCCGATAGACAAAGTAACACGATATGTGTTAATGAGTGCAATCATGCTTGAAAATTTTAAATTTTAAGTACCCCGCTCAGAAAATTGGGAAACCAATGTCAAGCATAGGTGTAAATATCCTCCAACGGTAGCAAGTATCGATGACACCTTATCTGTTGTTAGAATGAGGTGGCAGTATAGGTGTAAATTTACCTCGCCATGCGCCTAGTAGTAGCCGAATAAAAGAAGTACCTATCATTCAAGTTAATTGTAATGAAGAAAAGGAGAAGCCACAAAATCAAATTGCACTACAAAGTTTAATATTAAGTTAATATTTACGGTTGCGATTCTTTAGATGCATTCCTTTACCTCAAATATGAAGCAAAAGTATTTTGACTGGAACTTAAATATGGTTTGGCACGAACGGAAAAACTCCCTTTCACTAAAGAATTGATAGTTCAGAGTAGGGAAGGTCAGCTTTCCCTATTCTGAGAAAATTCGCATGAGAAAAATATATAATGCGGTTTATTAGCTTACGTGAGCCTATGAATGTACATTCAAATTCAGGTTGAATGTACATACGTTCCCGATGAAAATTACTGCCTTGAGCTGTTTACTCTCGTTACAAATACTTAGAGTAAAGTAATCGTGAAAATTTTGGTGTGCTTACTTTCGACCTTTTCGCTCCTTTCCAAAATAGGATCCTTTCAGTAAGCATTCACGGTTAAGATATTTGGATGGGATATTCTATAAAATTTCAACTACTTCATCGAATTATTTGTTGTTCAGGGAATAGGCTCGTGCTATACGTGATGTGATGCTAAAAGTATTCTGAGGGCTATAGAAAGTTACCGCAATTATTTACTTCTTGAAAACTGCGAATTGCAGTGATAGAGAATAGAATAATGGCAATTACGGGGTTTATCTCACATGAGTGGGTGCTGTGGCCGGAAGCAGGAAAAGGTCGCAAGAAGATATGATTAGGTCTTTAGGTGCTCAAGTTGCCACTGTTATATCCCATTGTCCAACTTAACTTGCTCCTAAGCCAAATCTTTAGACAATCATATCACCAATGTCCGAGGAGGGATTCGAACCTTCGACATTTGGGTTGACAGGCCGTGGCGCTACCGACCTGACTACCGTCGCCAGAACCCAAAATACATTCACAATGGGAAGAGACGATGGCAATAGAAAAGAAGACGTTGTAAAATTGCTGCAGTTGTTATGATTGCCTCATTGGGTATTCAGATTGTGCTTAGATCTTGGAAGTATTTGATTTATTGGCTTGTGGAGATGATATGGAGGAATATTAGCCATTCGAGTAGCTACATTTTTCCGTATCCATCATCTCAGAAGTGGTTCAGGATGTATGCATGGTATTAAAATTAATTTTTTATTATTTTATTCTATTCTTCTCCGCTTTACTCTTTACTCCGAATCCAATTGATATCTTCTGCTGGTAATTTTCATTAAAGTGATGCGCGGGTAAACAACACCAATGTTGGATGTAGAGGGTCATTAGTTCGCTTCTCTCCATTAGTGATCCTCAGTTGTTATTTTTTTCCAAAAGTATAATTAATCTTTTTGTTGAGCTAATGGTCGTTCTATTATATGAGCTCGTCCGATCTGTCTATTAAATGAATCTTTTCATATTTTACATAATTCTACCATATAGTTGGGAATAACGATTAAAATCAATCGTTAAAAATGTGGTTAACTATTTAATTTAATCGTTACTTTTGAGAAGAGTTAACTTTTAATCGCTAAAATTATGGGTTAACTGATAAAAAACTAACTTCAGTTAATTTTATTCGTTAATTTTTGTTAATGTCGTTTAATTAACCATTCGTTAATTTTTCGTTAATGTCGACCTGTCCGAATTTGGACGCAAAGGTTGCCAAACAGACAAATGGGAAAACAAAACAGTATCTAACAATAAGAATGCAATGGTAGTTGCGCAAGAATGCAATGAAGAGTCCCAGACGAATACGTCCAAACAAGAGCGGGGTTGAGGGGAGTGACCGCCAAGGTTTAGGAACGCACCCTCAGACGAGAAAACACGAAACCACGCGAAGACAATGTCCTGGAGGGCTCGTATGCCTTACTTATCATGTCTTGAATACTACACAGTTGAAGAAAGAAGGATCGCATAAAAACCTATGACTGATAACGAGGGGGAGGGGTTCATTCAGACTAACGTATTTGTTAGTCTGAATGAACCCCAGTCAACGTATCCTTACTCGTTGACGTTACATCGTCTATATATCAGCCCCCAGTGAATCGCGAGAAAAGGTGCGCAGACACACCCCAAGTATCTATTGTAACTATATATAACTAAGCCGTTTCCGCTGCAATTTTACAATTGTGAAGGGATACTTCACATCGCAGTGTGGGGATTGATATCAAAAACTAACCATATGGGACTTTCTACCGCTCAGAACAATCTTTTGCGGCAAATTACAGACGCACCATGGTTCGTCAGAAAGTCTTACATTCACTACAACTTAAAAATACTGGAATCGGAGCCCCACCTCAGAAAAATCGCCGAATCCTTTCAGCAGACACTAGGAAACCTGAAAAACAACACTCTGGACACTAAATGGAATTACAACGAAAATTCCCACTTTAAATATTTTTTAACAAATGTATACGGATGGAAGGAACCACAATGACAGTTTTCAGTGTTTGTTTTGTTTGTGAAAACAAAAAACCACCAAGGCCTCTATTACCACGGCATCTAATTCGCGCAAGTAACTGAAAAAGTAAATTTTAACGTAAAAGTTACTTTTTTCTAAAGCTTTAACTTTAATCAGTTACTTTTTCAGTAAAAAGTAACTTTTAACTTAAACTAGTTACTTTTTACAGAGATTAACCTTAACTTCAATCAGTTAATTTTTTTGACAACTTTCCAACTATGTTCTACACACATAGTATGACTTAATTTAGAAATAAGCTTGGCTTAATGTCGTCATCTTACAAACTTGTACTTTGGTTGGATGCCTCCCTCAAAATGCGTAGTGTGAGGCTTTATTCTTCAAAATTAACCTAAAGGAAACAAAAAAATCTGCTTGATAAACCCTAACGCATAGTGCTCGCTAGAAAAATTCCAGCCAATGAGAGTGAAATTGACGACGAGTTTTCTTCCGTTCCTCTTTCGGAGGTGTACTTCCGAAAGGCCACGAGAACGTCATTCGCTATCATTTCAGGAGATGGAAAAACAGGAACTTTTTAGGATTTTAGGGAATCATTAAGGGTGCTCTGCCATAAGGACTTTTCCTCCGCTGACATCGCGCGGAGAAATATGCGAGGCGGGACGTGAGAAAAAGACGCTAGATCACGACTGGAGCCAAGTTTGTCTCTTTCCCCTCTCGTTCCCCACCATTCCTGTTCCGTTCCCTTCCCACCCTCCTCGTACCGTTCCCTCCCATCTTCGTCTTCTCCAACACTCTTTTCCCAAAACTTCTCCATTCTCCCTCCTTCCCATACCTCAATCCTTTATACCAGTCTCCGCAGAGCTCAAATCCCTATCACGTAACCCTCTCCTCTCTTGCATTTCTCCCCCAAACCTCCGTCCGACTTCCCCTTCATCTCTCCCTCTCCCCAGCCCAAGTTTTCCTATTCACTCTAGTGCGCCGCCGCTTCTGCGATAGAGGAAGTCGCTTTAATCCGCTTTCCCTTTCAAAAGGCGTCACCGAGCACGTGGAAGGAAGAAGAAAACGAAGATGGCCGCCTCAAGGAATGTTCTTCATTGTTTAGTGCGCTCCGTATCTTCTTTTTACGTTCTCTGGTATAACTTTTATGTTAAAAGCTGCTGGTCTTCCCTCCGAGAATCGAGCATCATTTGGATTGCCCGAGGACAAAACTCTTGTCAATTGAGCTCACTGATGTTTTTGATCACTTTGAGGCAGGAGGCCTAACAAATGACCAGATCAATCTACGTAATACCCTGCAAGCCACCGCGAGGGTGTGTGGCAGGGGGTGAAAGATAACCGAACATAATCACTGCATGTATGCAACTACATCTACATAATAGCTATCTAATTCATAACGATCCTCTGCTCACGCCCACGAGAGTTGACTTATCCAACATAAAACACTCTTTATTAATTCAAAAACAAAAAGAAGAGTAATTTACTCTGAGGAACTTTATAGAATGCCTTTTTTGAGTCTAAGAATATCACATCAACTTCAGTAGGTACTGTTTTCGATATAGACTAAAATATGGTTTAAGAATGAAGCTAATTGTGCCTCGCAAGATCTACCTACCCTGAATCCATGTTGGCTGTTTATGACCAATCCCTGACTATCTGTGAGAGTATGAGAGCCAACTCAATACTACGCAGTCTCTCCTTCGCATTACAGCATAATTCTGAAATTAATACTTTTCACCGAAAGACTGGTACCTAGGCCCCTCAAAAAATGACATCTTTGGCGCTGCCGTTCTTTGCTTTCTCAGAAGGATCAATTGAGTTGTATTTTAACCCTTAAATGCCTCTTATTGACCGGGGAGGTACCTATGACTGCGGAAATGGACCCCAAGAATCGTTATACCTGTTTATCCAAGTATGCCACGCTGTTCTCTGTTCCTGCGTTGAAATACTATTTCGTGATATATTATTCCACGAAAAATATTTAACATCATAACGTTAGAAGATGGAAATTCGTAAAAAAAAGTATTTTTCCATCTTGGCATGCAAAGACAGTGTTCTCATAAAAATCTATGTTCCATATGAATGCCTGTTCATGCAAAGACAGTGTTCTCATAAAAATCTATGTTCCATATGAATTCCTGTGCGTTTAAAGAAATATACCTGTGTAGTGACTCTATAAATTTTGGATACAAGTGTGGCAATTCAACCAATGACACTTATAAAATAAACAATCCCAAAGTTATGGATATTTTATTGGCCGTGGAAGGAAGAAACCCCTTGGATTCTTTTATTTCCAGCTGAAGAAGGGGGCTGTGGCCACAGAAATATAAAAAAATCTATCCTCAAAAAGCGCTTCTTTATCGTGTAGTTTGTGTGTAATTGTCTAACCTTCGACCAGAGGATGCCTATGTATACACAACCACAGTATCCAACCATAGATACGTGTTTTAAACGCATTAAATGTACTCCAACGTTTTCCCATTCCCGATTCTCCAATATTAGTCTGTCGTAGATCATTCTCCATGGCCTTTTATTCCAGCACTTCCACGTGCATAAAATTGTCTTTCCGTTCTGAGTCGCCGCGCGGCTTGCATTCGCTCGAGCATCGATCAAGGCCACGCTGAATAGAAGGGCAAAGCAGGCTGGCTGTGGCAGAACGAGAAAAACCGCACTTGCGCTCGCTGGCACGACCGGGGGAGAAAGCGCCGCGAAGCTAGGCACTCTGCCTATTAGATAATAAAAGGAATTTCGGATCTCGTGTTCTTGAAATTATCACTACTTTGAGGCAACTTTTTGCGCTTCGGAATCTACAGACGAGAAAGATGCAGTGTAACTTGCAGTTTCATTTAGCCGTGGAAAAATTTTCTTGGCTGCAGAAACGAAATAATTCAGCAGAAGGCGAATAAAAGTTTAGTTTTATTATCTTATACGCCTTGGTTATTTCGTTATTAAAAAATCGCGGTTAGAGAGCAGTTTTTGGGAATAATTTTTTTAACCCATCAATGAAATTGGTCGGTCTCCATAAAAAAACACTTGTGGAGTAGTGCCTCAAAGTTATAACTGTTGAAGGTGATCAGAAATTTAAGGCAAGCCTTGAGGTTGAGTTTGGATAAAAAATTCGGAATGGAAGGCAAGCGATAAAATTGCATCTTAGCCTTGTATCAACTTGGGCCCGGAATACTAACCTGAAGCGAGATCATATTCATTACCAAGGCATTACTTATGGGGGACCATCGAAAATCAGCATGATATTTTAAGAAAAGCCAACTTTAATACCCAAAAAAGAATTTAAATATGTGACGTAAAGCATAGAACTGCTTTATGTATAAAAGAACAGTCTACAGTGATAAGAACTACATTTAGATAAGACAGATTGATAGTAAGACAAAGAGGTTTTCTATGTCATTTTTACCGCGTACTATTGTACTATACGCAAACGAAGGAAAGTTATTAATTAGTTAGATGTTCTTGGAATATAATACAGATAGTTCATGTAGATTTTACGCTTTTTACATTCAAGCATTTAAATAAGCCATAAATTTAATATGTGCAACACGTGAATGTAATTTTTTATGGATTTCTCTCTGCATGTTTGGATTGTTACTAGAAATATTTGTACAAGATTTGTGGTTTCCCTGTCCAGAAACATGACAATTAGTGGTATAAGGCTGTAAGTATTCCATGTGAATCCTTTGTTAGTTTAGTTAGCACAGACACCGATAGCATAGCTACTAACAGAACTTTAAATTTTATAATAGTTTACTCGTCGATAATACACATGCATGCCTAGTCACTCCCTGCCACACTGATGTGTAGTGTCTTGTAGTGTACTATGTAGATGATGCAAGGGAGTAACACTTTTTAGAGCCATCAACATTCTAATGTGATAGCATGAGAGGAAATGGCATATCTGGTGAACAAGTGCGAATATATTTAGAGCGTTAATCTTACGCTAATGAATACGGAATCAATTTAGTAGCGGTGTAAACTTTACTGGAGTTATGCGAGTGTTTTATTCTGGCTAGACAAATAAGCTATTCAAGATGGAGTTACTAATTGCTACTGCGCTTGAAATTGGTTCGATTACATGTGTAATATACAGGCCTCGAAATTAAAGTTATTGTAGAATTCGCATGAATTTTAGGCTAGTTTAATCAAAGGAGATGTTTTTATCTAATTGATCACTAATTGCAGAAGAAAGACAAAAGTGAAAATAAATTTTGCCAATTACTTACTTCGATGATTAGTTACTCGATTACTTAATAATTCACTGAAACCGTGACTCTCTGTGAAGATGCACCACCATCCCATCCACGGAATACGAGCGTTTTCCTTTGACACAATGTTTAAAGCTTTAGGGAGCTTTCTCCAGGGATAACTGTCGTACAGTTGTGTTCCTTAGTCTCACCTATTTGCAATCAGCCAATTCCTAATCAGCACCCTTCCCCTACGTGTTTGTTTTGAACCATAATTACTCGTAAATTGGTGCTCTCGTATTGGGAAATAACCCTCGAGAACAAAAAGATGGATGCGTACGACACAATTGTGTTAATACTCATGAGTTGGGAACTAGATGCATCTAATAACGACCGGCCGTCTAAGTTAGCCATTAAGACTTTTTTTTCGTCAAGTTTCCGGTGTCTTTAAGCGGGTGTTGTTGGTGAATTGATGCTCGGCGATCCTATTGTCATGGCAGCGGGGAGAAAGCGGTAGGAATAGCGGCCGAGCTGAGGGAAAAAGGATGGGAAAGGGGTTATGCATAACAAAGCAAGACAATGGGCTATTGATGGAGGGGGGGGGGGGAGGCTTTTCCGAAGCGGTCTGTGCCGAAAAATGATCCGCTCCCCTGGGATATGCCTCGGCTTTTAATTTCCGGGACGGAATTTCACATGGATTGCGCTAGAGGTGGAGCAGCTAGGGTCGCATTCACAGGGACGAGATGAGAGAGAGAGAGAAAAAAGGGGGACCGTCTTGGTTTTTCTCACACACTGTTGCGCTCCCAACGAAAGTAAGAGCGGTTATCGTCTCGACGGAAGGCGGAACCCGGCTGCTGCTGTGGGCGTGTTGCCGGCCGGGCTTTGGAGTAGTCTCCTCCATGGGGGATGGGAGAGGGGGAGGTTGTGGGAAGACTCCCGGTTTTATTCTCCGCAGTTGTGGGTGAGAAAGGGCGCCCAAACCTCGCGGAATTCCATTGAGCACGCTGGGTGGTTGCGTGTTCTCGTGTTTCGACCGTAGTTAATGCCTCGAGTGAGGGTGATTACCGCGAGGGAGCAATTAAAGAGGCCGGCTTTTCCTTGCCCGCGGAAACACCCTTAAGTAACGGGCCGCTGAAAGAGCCAGGAGGAAGGTTTCGGATTACGTGACATGCCAGTGAACTTAACGGGGGGAGATTCGGAGGATCACGGTTCGCATCACAGCAAAAATTATCTGAGCATCGTGAGTGCAAATGTCATAGGAACAACATCGGCCTTCAGTCGGCCATGATCGAAAATAACAAAACTATGTAACATTCCACAAAACTTTTAATTTTTCCCAAGGTACTGCCTTTCAGTCCCCAATGAATATGTGAACTGGTACGTGCAGACGGTTTTGAAATTAGTATGATTTACCGCTGTGAGTTGGGATGTACATACAAGGAACTGTTCTGGTCACCTCTGAAAAGTAAGCAAGATGCATGTTCAAAAATTATATAGATAGGCGACTAAATATGATAATAATAATTTATTCTTCCAAACCAATTTAAATAATACATTTCATTTACAACTTGGAAGTTCATATTTGGAAGTTTCAGTTCTATTTCAATTCATTGATGAATAAATATAAAACATGATACATACAATTTAAATCATGATATGAGCGTACGTGAGAAAAAAACAATTTTTTAACAGGAAAATATTTTTTTTACAGGCTCACAGACTTGAATCTGGTGGCAAAAAAAGACAATTAATCACAATGAAGTTCAAATTCGATATATCTTTGACAAATTTATTGGAAAAGTGATGTTTTAAATTTGAGAAGTGGGTATGGATTTTAGGCGTACTAACTGCTAAGGTTATATCGCACCGTTAAAGTCCTAAAACCTAAGACGATCACAACTTCCATGATCCCCATGACCCTTGGTTTGCCAGGCTGGCTAGTTAACAACCTGGCTACCGCGGAAGGATTTTACATTAGAGAAGTAGCAATATGGCAAATGGGAGTTATTCACGAATTGAAATTGCTACTTGCTGCATGCCAATTAATTTTAATAAAATTCAAAAAGCTTTAGATTGCAAATATATAGAAGAATGGAGATGCCGCATTTTTAGTAAAAACAGTCGAATATTTGAGTTAAATTTAAAACCTCTGTGTTTCATAAATCACAGGTACGATTTTTTGTGTTAAAATGCGTATCCTTGCGATAAACACTCATTTATCTCAGGTAATGTTTGCGCGAAATGAATGATTCATGCTTTTGCCATAAACTTTAAATTGATAAATTATTGGTTTTAATATTCATTCGAATGTTCTACAATGAGAGTTATTGAATATTTGTCGCAGGGCGTTTCATTGGCTGATACACCCGCTCAGATGTTTCATTAACGATGGAAATTTTTCTGAATGATGAGAACCTATCGTTTTACGCATTGCCAGAGCGGGTAATCCATTTATTGGGGCTTGATTTTTTATTGCGAAAAAAAACAGCAGTCTCCTCTTATGTTTCAAACTGTATCGTTTATGCGGACATCTGCTTTAATTTTATGGAGTTATGCATTCATAACGACTACGGAAAAGGTCCATGCTTTTCAAGCCACGTGTCCTCACTTTATGGTCTTCATATTATTACAATTCGATGGATTTGACGCATTGGAGGCGGGCCGTGGTATTTACACCGGTAACCTGGCAACAGTCTTGTCAACCCAAGGGTCGCGGATCTGAGTCCCGCTCAGTACATGGATGATGTACTTGTCTTAGGAATAAGATCTTTATATATTTTGATATAACTTGTGCCCAAGCCCGGCTTAAGGCCCCGGGTGGCAGCCCGGGGTACCACGAAAGAACGGGCGATGTGGAAATGGAAATCCCTTTATTTTCTTCGGGGATTGACAACTTACTTCATGTCCAACAAACTAATTTAATACTTTTTAACTACTTAAAATTTACTACTACATTAAACTGGTGAATATATGTTCCGACAGTAATCGATAAGCAGGGATGTGGGGTGCCGGAATATTCTCTAGCCCGGGTAAACACTTTTTTTAAACCGGCCCTGCCTTTGCCATAGGTGAACCTAAAATCGAAGTGCACTTGAAGTACTGGAAATTTAAACATGAAATTCGCAGAGTAGAACACAGATAATTGTAAATCTGCTTCACCTTGAAATAAAACTTAAGAGTTTTTTTCACTTCACAACTTCAAATCCGATTGCAAATGATTGCTATGACGATGATAGATAGAATTAGGATGCCTGATTTGGCTCCGTGTTGAGAGAGCCGCGTTGAATTCTGCAACTGGGTCGCTGAATGGGGCGTAAACCGGAGGTCTTTTCATGCTGGTGCTCGGTTCCCTCCAACCCTTCGTGCGATTCCAAAAAAAAATTCCCCTAACCATTTGTCCGTAATAGCTCATTTGACCTTGGGCTATCGGTTCCCGCCCATCGCACTGCAGAGTTCCACCAAGCGTTGGCTCTTTCTATGAGCTCGCATCTATTGAACAGAAGTCTAATCCCGCGTTCTTCGCTGCCAATATTCCTGGTTTTTCATTCCTTGATCTGTATTCCGTTTAAAAATGGAAATTTTTTACCGTTTAAAGACAGGAAATCGCTTAGCAAAGATTTAGATGCAATTCAAGAGTGGTGCGATAAATGGCAGTTAGAACTTAACCTTAAAAAGTTTGTAGCCATCAATTTTTGGAGGAGGAATAATTCGATAGAGCGTACCTATAAAATTAGTAACACGAAGATCGAAAACGCTGAAACCATAAGATATTTAGGAGTAACAATCACTAAAGATTTATCGTGTGGAAGGCACATCCGGGAAATATGCGACCGAGCGAAGAGAAATCCAAGATTTATAAAAAGAATACTTGAGAAATGTGATGAGAAGACAAAAGAGCGATGTTACTTTTCACTAGTTATGCCCCACCTTGAATATGCAGCCAGTGTATGGGATCCGAATGAATTAGGTTTAGTCAGAGAACTAGACAGTGTGCAGCGTTGAGCAGCTAGGTTCGTTAAAAGGTGTTACGATAGGTTGAGTAGTGTATCGGAATTAATACAAGAATTAGGGTGGGAATCATTATCAGAGCGTAGGTTAAAGTACAGATTAAATCTATTAGAGAAATTTCAATCGGATAGCTTTACTGAAGATGTTAGCCACATATTAAAAACACCAGCGTATTATGCTAGATTCGACCAGCCAAATAATATTAGAGAGCTAGATTGTCATATCGATAGATTCAAAATGGCATTTTTCCCCGTACTATAAGAGAATAGAATAGGCAGCATAGCAAAGGGATAGGTAGGTGAAATATTTTTGAGTAGCCTGTAGTGCATGATGTATGTATTAACCCCTTAAACACTGTAGATACTAACAATATAGTTGCATGAGACCCTATAGTTGCTTGTTTGCATGTTAGTAGTGCATACTTGGTGATCTTCACCCCCTGCCACACACCCTCGCGGTTGCTTGCAGGGTATCGTGTAGATGTAGATGTAAAATTTGTTTCCAATTATCCGTAGCTTCTGGATTCGATTTTTGTACCAATTTTCACTAAGTAGGGAATTAAAAGAACAAAAAGTATTTCTTGAAAATCCTCGTTTGACCTTCCAAAATGCGTCAGAAAACATAGTCATCGTGAAGTATTAGTCTTAATCTGGTCTGAGACGTAAAATAGTGCTCCAGCAAGAAGCAAAATTTAAATGCTACATCGCCCCTAGAAAACGGGCAACCAACTACTCTTTGGGATTTTTCTCGAAATGATCAGTGCATTTAGTTATCAAGGGGAGGCGACCGACAGCTGAGGTCGTCGTTTGTGCTTTGCGTAGTGGTAGAAACATTTTAGGTAACGGAGGAAGGGTGGAGAGAAACCTGGCGTCGCTATTAGCAGACTCTTAGCGACAGGCGCCAAGGGAACCACGGCTTAACGTCCCATCCGACGGACGGAGTACTGAACCTGAAATTCCCTCCACTAGGCACTCAAGTAGGGACCGACTTGCCACTGAAAAAAAATACGGGAATCGAACCCGGGCCCTCAGGATGGGAGGCCAGTACACTAGCCACCACACTAACCCGATCCCCTCCATATTTAACTGCAGTATTAGGAATAGCAAGGGGCGCTGAAGGAGATTATTATTTTATTCCATTGGCCTACGACGCAATACAGGGATACAGGGTAACTTACTCATATTGCATTCTACTACACTTGGCTGACTACTCTGCGACCCCACGGAGCGAGACGACCTTGCGCTAGGCAGCGGAAGGGCTGGACCAGTCATGAAATTGTAAGAATGCTTCGAAATAGGTTACTTGGCTCACAGAAGCGAGACATGGAATTTTCATCCATCACGCTCTTTCGATTTATGGTAGCAGACACATGGTTCACTGAAAAAAATTTGCTACATTCATGCCCTGTAACACTTCTCAAATTGCAGGTACACATTGTACGATTCAAGCAATTTACGATACTAAGGTTTAGAATGCAATTTATGGTACTTTTTAATTTTTGTTTTAATCAGATATTGATGGGTGTGAGCCGATCTTGGTAGTCAGGTCAGTAACATACCTGACAGGCAACTCAAGGGTCCTAATCCCGCATCAGGCACAAGTGTGGTGTTTGTCGTGAGATTAGATAAAGTTGGACGGTGTGCTATAATCTACATCTGCATGATACCTTGCAAACCACCATAAAGGTGTGTGGCATGGGGTGAATTCACACCAAACATAACCTCCATGCACCACATAACATCCATATAAAGTATTAGCAATAATGTAATAGTCATTACTTCACAATTTAAAAAAGATAAACATAGAAGAGCAAGCATGCAATATGATGCTGTTAGTTGGTTTAGCTTAGTCTTTATACCAGCATACAACTATCTATGCTATCCATTGATACACTCGTATTTATGCTATTGGATATTTTTAATATTAATATCCCTACTTGTACGAGGAAAAAAGGTAATCTAAGTGTAGTCCTGTCATAAGTAGCTCGGGTGGGGACATCTTTGAGAGCATTTTAAGCAGTAGGAAATTTGGGTTTTATTTATTTACTGTATTATTTTTATCGGCGAATTTAGGCCACAAAATCCCTTCTTCCAATTAACAGATCGGACGAAACAAACATGTATGCCCCGGAAAGTGAAAATCCTCCCAGGGCGGGTTTTAGAGGCTCCAACGGCTAAGATTGTATCTCACCGTGTAACCCAAGCTCTTAATTCTAAGACAAATACAACATCCATGACAGATGCGTATTTCGAACCCGTGAACTTCGGATTGATCAGCCGGTAGTCGACCTGGCTACCGTTACAGGCGATGGTATTTGGGCCTTGTGATGCTTGCAATGTGATGAACTCTTATTTACGGTTTTTCTTCTGAACTGAGTATACTTTGGCGAAGAATGCTCTTCATTTTGCATTTTCCCCTAATTGTTTAGTAAGCATTTAGGGTGACGAATAATGTAGCAAATTAAAGTGTGAAAATTCGGGTTCATGTTTGCTTTATTAATTAAAAATAAAATTGGAAAATAAGTTGGTGCTTTTTTCAGCATTATAGCATTTATTATAGCGATTCTTTGTTGATCCTCGCTCTCATGGTCGCGATGTGTATATTCTTAGAAGGATGCTGGAAACTCCGCTATAATGTTATTCATATTATTCATAGTCAGTATTATCGCTGTAGGATCTTGTTTTTTCCCGGCTAATAATGCTGGTGAAGTCTTCACGGGTTCTCCACCGGGTCAGGGAAACGGCTAAGGCGTTACTCTGTTAGCAATCAGACAACCTCCGGTAGTTATTAGGCAGACTACCTCAACAAATCCATTAATTGTATTACTCCAGATCTCGCAAAAATGTCCACCTTAGCCGTGGATTGAAAGCTTTAGTATCTACTGTTTTGATTCGCGCACAACTAAGGAAGGTCATTTTATGAAAAATTAGGGTCGGGGAAAATGTTATACGTGCGTCTAACCCTATTTTAACCAGTGGATTACTGATGACACTAAAATAATATTAGATGCGCGAGAGATATTCTACGGATACGAGGATACGCAATAACCGCAAACGCTTTACCCACCCGTAATGTCTGTGTGCAAGCAGATTACATTACTGATTTGTAGTTGTTTGGTGGAGCTTAATGTGGGCAGCAATTATCGAGTTCCAATGTCGGAGGCGTAGGGAGGAAGGATCCGAACCCGCGAACTGGAGAAGAGAGGCCGGTTGTCAGGAGGGGGGGCTGATGTTTGTTCGGAACGGGGAAGCGGCTCGGCATGCAGAGACGGGTAGAGGGGGGGGGGGCGGAATGGGAGTGAGAGGGGGAGAATGGGGGTTGGGTTCGAAAGGAAGGCTGGGGGAATGGCATGGGTCGCGCGGGGTGACTGGAAGGTAGGAAGTTGGATAAATAATGGCTGCTTGATATGAAATGGCAGGAAAAGAGGCATAATGGAGGGGGCAATGCAGAGGGCCTTGGGTCTCCTCTCACACTCCGCAACCAATCCCCCCCCTTCTTCCCGGCATCGCCCCTCTCGGAGCGGTCTCTCCGCCAAAAGCATCCATCCACCTCGTGTCTCACTTCCATTCTTCCTCCCTGATTCCGCACCCACGATTTAGCGCTTCCTCTCTTTCGAGGCTGTGTTGCTACTCGCCTCCTCTCGGCTTGCTTGCTTCGGATGTTCCGGGAGGGGGGTGTTTGAAACCGTCGGGATTATCTCGAATAGGTAACCAAGGAGTCACGTGTTACAAACAAGAATGATTTGCAAAATTAGTGTCTGAATCGCTCGTTACAACATCATTTGTTTTCACTTTCATGAGTTTTTCTCATCCGTCTCCACTATAATGCCCCCAGATAAGAAAGAACGCAAGTGTAAACAATGAATGAGGTTGTAATGAGTGGTTTTAACACACCAAATTTGCGAACCATTCGTGTTTATTCCACTTGACTCCTTGGTTACCTATTCGTGAAAATTCCGATGGTTTCTAAAACAATCCGCGCAGGTGAGGATGTCCGGTGGGCAGAATTACGAACGTCTCATTGTCAGTGCACCAGGCTGCATAAATTTCTACTTTTTGTTCTCCCTTCCGATTATTCATATTTGGTTCAGAACTTGTTACTACCATGTTCAGATATATTTCGCACCGTGGTTATATTACCGGTCGGGATTGGTTTTTGTGAAACAATACGGATATTATTTTCATCACATTTGAATGTTTCTTTCTTACGCTATTTCCCTTTAGTTCAATCTACCACTCTTCATTTCGCCCATACCGTCCATCCGCCCTCTTCCCCCATTCATCATCATTCTTTCCTGTACGGGGACTTACAATGACCCATCTCCTTTAATTCCTTTGTCTGCCGTACTCGGTTTCCCCTTAATTTCCTCCAACAAATGTCTCTCCTCTCCAACCTTATGCAGCACCTCTCCTTCCTTTCCATTCTTCTTACTTACTTTATTCTTCTCCATACTCACTCCTGAGACGTCTCCAATCTCATCCTTTTTCTCCTGGGTCCATAAAATCGGTACCACAAAACACAACGCTCCAGATTAATCTCTTTAACCTCTGCTTAACCACTGTAGTTTGTATTCGGAAATGCAACCCGCCATTCATGCTAGGTAAGATTTATCTCGCGGAGATAATAGGATGATTATCGAGTGTTCGGGTAGCTCTCGCGCTGGCTCCTCTTGTTGGATACAAATTTGGTCAAATTAACACTGCTCCTGATCTAATCCTACTCTTTGAATGAATGAGGCTGAATGTCGCACTCCCTGCTATGTTCTTGAAGACTCACTGTTTTCCAGGTGAAACTGGTACGACTGAATTGTACGGGAGAAAAAACAGAAAATTCTGTATTAATTGGATGCCATTTGGTGGATATATATGCGACGGTACTGATAGTATTGTTAACTCGATCCCAGAATTCCACTTAAACCTGGAAATTGCCCAGTTGGGGGACCAATTCTCTTGCTTTCATGAAGGAATACAATTATATTACTGAATGCTTCTAAGCTCTAAAAACCCGTTATTGATGGCCATGAAACCTATAATGTTGAAAGTAAGGGGGCTGAAAATTACTGGTTGTTCATCCGATGAATGCATTATGTTCTTTTGCTTTATCTAACCTTAGATTGCCAGCTCCTATTGGACATTAAATGGAAGCTTCCCCTTTGAGAATAAAACTGCCAATCCATTATTTTACCATAATATAGGCTACGAGTCCATCTGGATGGATATAGTTGTTCAGTTACTCGTTAGTTTTACTTTTAAGGATATTCCCGGGTACTCATTTTTCTCTTCATCCAGTTCTTGTATCGTGAACGTGACTGTACGAATTCTTAAGAAAATAAAAACGTTATAGAAGAAGAAAAGTTTTATGTGGATCTGCTTAACTCAGTGCCTGGCCGCGGTATGCTGTAATTTCGTATGCGTAGCGTCGTGATATCGAGAAATCAGCCCTTTTTAAGATATCCTCCATATTTATACCGTGACTACTAGCCAAGATGTACTCTGAACTTACTCTCTCCGTACACGTTTTAAACACTTAGCCTTCGCACCAACTTAAGTATAGATTCAAAAAAGGGAGGGACGTGATCTATCACTTCGCAAATCATAATGTAACTACTTAGAATTTTGACTGTATATAGTAACATCTATAAGGCAAAAGGAGTTAATAATAGCGTTGGTGTAATACCTTTTTATATAACTCATAGTTTTGCGATCCTTAATTTGATCTAATGAAGAATCAAATTCAAATGGAGAGATTTGATCTCTCTAATATTCCATAATGTCCTTCCGGAACGCGGGTAATTGGAATCCATTATACATACCATATTATGCTTTCATTGTCCATTAATTTAATTAAGACGATAATTATTTAGCCTCTTAAGATTTATTACCATTATTTTTTCAGTGGAGTTGTTTTGACCTGTTTCTGCTCTTTTAGCTGCTGGGAAGGTAACTAAAATTAATAATCAATTCGGAACCATTATTGACCCAGGTTTTGCGTAAATTCTCATAATTAGTATTCCACCAATACCGGTTGATTTGAATATTCCCTGATGGCTATTCCCCCTCGGTGCAGGTCACCTTCGTGAGTTCCACTGATGCTTCACTTTTGTGACTCGAAAATACATGATTCATCGTTTCGAATGCCGGAAGCCATGTTGTTATCTAGCCAATAACATAATTGAATCTTGTATTTGTATTTTCCTTATTTTTCTTAACATTAATACTATGCCTATCTGGGTTTTACTTTGAAAAAAAATGGGACCATGTCTCCAGATTTGTTGAATTACAAAACCAGGTAATTGAATCCTTATGGAAGAATTGCAGAAGAAGATTGCAGAAATGTAAACATGGAATTGAAACAATGCACATTGTACCTACTGTTTTGAGTTACTGTGCTACAATCACAGTTCTCGAGGAGAAAATGCAGCATAACCTTCGTTGGTGTAGATATTTATTACTTAAAAAAAATTACACAAACCTGATTAAACAATAAATTGAAAGTTTTAGGTAGTCTTTCAAGGTATTAACTGTATTAACTGTTTAAAGAATACCTTCAACTTACATAAACATTCGTGATCGGCAGATAGAAAAACAACAAATGCATGTAGCCACACAAAAATATATACATATGGCACCAAAAGTTTCCAACAATAATCTCAAGAATATTATGTATGAAAGAAAAACAAATAAACAATTAAAAACATAATGCGAAAGTACAGTCATTCATTTAGTTCATTATAATAATTAATAATCGTAGTTGATGGCTGTCACTTTTGGTAAACCATTTTTAGTTTCCATGCCTATTTCATTCAAATACTGAGACAAAACTTTTTGGAAAGTTCGTCCAACAGTCAAGAGGCTATCAAAAGTAAATTATTATGGGGTGCTAAAATTTTTTGTCGGAATGGATACCTGAAGGTATAATTATGGCCGTAAGAAGCCTAAAGGAGGCGGAGATATTCAAATCCCTCGTCCACTCGGCGTCATAAATTAGTGGAAGACGGTAAAATTCCTTGGATTCACTCTCCCTCTCGATGGTGTTTCTCCCTCTTTCAGAGCTTTCCCTCCTCTCTCCCCATCCCGCTTCCTCTCCAACCGCCCTGCTCTCATTCCCATGGCGATCGAGGTATCTCCTCCAGCCTACCTCCTCACTCACTCACACACACAACCACCACTGTTTTCTTGTACCAGTTACGTAACTCGTTCCGCTCCGCTTTTGTTTTCGTTCTCAACGGAACGTGTTCCTTCGCCTGGGAGTGCAGAGGAAAGGGGGGGGGGGATGTCGTGCGGGGGAGTGTGGCTGCCGGAGCGGGACCTTTTTTTTTTCATGCCGCGCTCTCCCTCCCGCGCCGGGCCGCCGACTTCTTTTTTTTCGCCGAAAAATGTTGAAAATGAGCGGAGCCAACTTTTGTCTATGCGTAGTTCTGGGGGGTGAGTCTGTAACTCTGTTTTCTCCCGAAAACTGGTGAAATGAGACTCGTGAGACGCCTACGCGAGACTTGTCGCCCGCCCGGAGTCTCTAACGTTTTTCGACGGAGAAAGGAGACAAATTTGTCGCCTGGAGAATACTAGTCCCAAGCCCGACCCAAGCCTGTAAGCCCTCTCAAGCGCCTTCCGGCGTCCCAGACGGGCGCCTCAATTACGTCCCTCTCGAGAAACCGACGTATCTCTTTCTCCTATGGAGAAAGTGCGCATCTCGACAGTGATTTGTTGATTATTTCCAAAACATTCATTGCTCCTCGAATCGTCGGACGCTAATTTTCGGCCTTGAGAAATGTTTTAGGAATTTTATGAACAAATTAGGTTACAGATATTATTGTTACTCGATACGAATTTCAAGTTAGAGTCGAGACAGTTTAATTTCCGAATAATTTTACGTGCCAGCTGAGTTGAAATGTACTCACTGTGCGATGTGTCTCTCTGAGAACGCGTTTATTAGGTATGATGCTCTCAAGTTAATGTAACGATGCCTTTACAAGGTAGATATATTTTTTATTGATTTGGTGCCGAAGTTTTTTGTTCTCTTAATACAATTGCATCGATCTGTAACGTAATGTAGTGGCGTAGTGCAGTGCTCATCATAATCTCTTTAGAATGACATGAGGCGACCTAGGGTCATTGTGTCTTTTTTACTATGTATTCGCGACTTGAGAATGGTTTTATGATACAGTGGTGTAGTTATAGTGTTGATGTTCATGAGAATTACATTCCGGTAATGCAATACCATACTCTGCCGTAAATGTTCAGTTTTTGGCCCACAAAGGTATTTAATTAAAGGGCTACAAAGTACTTGTTTGAAGAAATTCAGGTCTTTGAATTATTATAGCCATTTACAATCTTTATGCTGGTATTAAATGTGATATGGTGATGATTAAACAACACTTTGTTTTGCTATTAATGCCTTTCCATAGATGGCTGGGTGCCGGACGATAATGATTTTTAGATCAATAAGCTGGTTCTTTTGCTTTGTGTTGAGTGTTTTGAATAGCAGGTGCTGATAATAAGTCAAGTAAGCATAGTTTACCGAAGTTATAAACCTTCATTCTCCGCATTAATAAAAATTATAAACAAAGGATTCAAAGGAAATATCTCTCATTTATTCTCATTGTGTAGATAACAATCGAAATTTTCAGGCAATTGACAGTAACTTCATGCCGCTGGCTTTGAATGAACTCATGTCCACGATGTCACACAAGTGTTATCGAAAGCAAGTAACGAAAAAAATCACTCGCATAACCTCATTAGCTCCATTACTTCTTGTCCAAAGGTTTGTTTACAAAATTACGTAAGCAAAACAGCTGTAGCCACCATCACTTTAAGGTACGAGACTTTCCATTGGTCCTTACGAAGTCCATCAGCTTCGCCATACAAATTTTTCATAACGTGAGTTTTCTCCCATCCGGTCAGGAAAAAGGTTTTCGCTACCCAGTTACAGACTTCGGTCGGGAGAAAACTTAGGGCGAGAACTCTTTCTCCAAAACGAGTTGCCTAAAGTTACAGACTTACCCCCCAGGTGTGGCAGTTTCGCCGTCCTTTACTTGCAAATGATATGTCCGAGTGCCAACTCGCGCTGAATTTCGATAATATGAGTTGCAACCTGTTGCTTAGTGCGAAAACTATTTCAAACGTGTTCGAGTCCGGCCTAACCACCTCTGAGATTCAGGAGACAGGGGTTATGAAATATTTTTGTCGGATTCTTCCTATTATCAAACCAAATGATAAAGAATATTTAAATAATGTCCTACAAGCAATTGAAAATTGGTGTGATACATGGCAGTTAGAATTAAATAAAAAAATGTGTATTATGAATTTTTGGAAAAAGTAAAGCACAAAAAAAGTAAAAGAAAAGTGCAAAATAAGTATTGATGAATTAACAAACGTGTAATACATTAAATATCTTAAAATAAGACTGACACATGATGTTTCCTGGCGTAAACACATACGTGAAATAATGGGTCAAGCGAATCGTAAACTGGGATTCGTCAAAAGAGTACTGGGTAAATGTGACGATTATGTACGAGAAATCAGCTACTTTTCCCTTGTAAGACCTCATTTGGAATATGCTGCCAGTGTATGGGATCCCTACGAAATCGGTCTAAATAACGTTGTCAGATCGCAGGTTGAAATTTAGACTTAATCTCTCAAATAAAATCGTAAGATAATATTTTCAGTGATGATGTTAAAAATATTTTGCGGATCCCAACTTACTATGGTAGACTAAACCATGATTACAAAATTAGAGAAATTGATTGCCGAACTGACAGATTCAAAATGTCCTTTTTCCTTGTACAATTAGGGATATGAATAGCGGTAAATATGTCCAATATGAGTGAATCAATCCGTAGCATAGGTAGTTGCATGTTGGTATAAGGACTTGAAGGTAACCCAACTAACAGCACGTTTTTGCATTCTTAGTTTGCTATTTTTATCTTTTTCAATGGTGAAGTTTAGACTAATATATTAATATTAATCCTATTTTATGCAAGATATGTAGTGCATTTTTGGTGAGAATTCACCCTCTGTCACACACCTTTATGGTGGCTTGCAGGGTATTACGTCGATGTAGATGTAGATATGCCTCACGTAATATGATACAATGCAACGAAGCTAGTTGTAATGAATAGCGTATGTATTAAAAAAAAGTTGAACGACTGTTTCCATTTAGTTACCTGCTCCGATGGATTTCCTTAAAGTATCTGCTCCATCCACCGGATCTTCATAGTCATGTAAACTTATTACCATCTATTCAGACGACCGCGTCCCTCTATTTATTTCCCGGAAGCTTTTTCTGTATCAAGTTAAAATATGCTTGGCCCATACCCTGCATTCAAATTACGAGTTCCATTCCTTATAAATACGACAACAATATATCAATGAAAAAATTCTCTCCAAATCACTTCGAACCTGAAGATACTGACTGTAATGCCAGCGAAACTGTCCATCACTAAGATAAATCAATGCATAAGGATCCCGACTATCCTATCGTCAACTTCTTATCACCGCCGAAGCCATATCAGCAACAAATATTATCTCTTTAGATTGAGGAACATACTTAGTCAAACTTCCTGAAACTATTCCGATGTTAGTAGCTTCTTCGTGTTGCCCCTATACTTTTGCATTTATTATAATCATAGCTCATGGCGAGTGTTGATATGCTCGACGAAACAAGGTAAAACACCAAATATAGCAATAGATTGACAGTCACCGGTATTTAAAGTAAAAATGGAAGACTGTTCACGTGCAAATAAAGCGATGAGCGACCAAATATTTTGTGTTTTTAGATTTATATCCTCAATTAAATTCTGTAAGACCTTACTTGGCGAATTATTCTACCTCTATTTGAGCCACGGTGGAAAATCAGAGAAGTTGTAAAGTATTCTATGGACGTGAAAGACGACTTTAACAGGTCCTACTTTCTTTTTGCTCAATTGTTATTTGTGATTTTATTTCAAAGACTCGAGCTCCTTGAAAATAAGTTAGGAGTTATATGGGCTTAAACTAAAATGCAGCCAAGAGTTGAATTTGTGTTTCATCAAATTCATGCATTACTACCTCATTTTCCGCGTAATATTATTGTCTCTTACGCCGTGATATATTCCACAATTAGTATTGTGGAAGGAGAAGGAAAACAACATTGTTACTAGTAGATCAGAAAAAGAGAAATCTCATCTCCTTTTTTGCTGAATGTTTTATACAGATAGTTCTACACTAATTGAGAATAACACTCGAATCCAACTTTCTATGTTTCATATAATTTGTTTTTGAGGTCGGCCACCATATTTTTTTCCTTAGCTGAATGTTGCTCATCTAGAGCAACGCGACTTTTTGATATTAAATCATGAGGAAAGCCAAATTTCTCTATACTCATGGTTCATTTAATTATCAAATCATGAAATTCATTTTTGTCCTCCAATTCGGAAGAAGAAAACATTTTTCAGTTTCCAACCTTCAGCTTTGGGCTACATTTAGTGAAATTTGGCGTTTTTCCGCATCAATGAGATGTGATAGAATCATGAACGATATATCGAACAACCTTGCGCGTTTAATGTGATGGAATAGGAACTAATTAGGTCAAGCTATTATGGTTTAGTGATTCAGTGGTAATGTTGTGATTAAACTTATCTAATGATCACATTGCCAGCCACATGAAGGGCGATGCTCCCATGAACTATTAGTTACAGTACTACTCAATTAGAGATTATTATTAATACCATGCATCACACGCAATACACACTTCACTTTTTTAACTCGATAAAAGGAGACAGTTAATAAATACTACACTCATGCATTATGCATTTAATGATTCATGCAGGCAATTAAAAAAGTATAAAAATGAGCATCGCTCATACTGATTTATTCCTTGTTAACTTCGATTTAATCTGCATCAATCTTTTTATCTCCACTTTGTGCAATTGTACAATGGTATGAAAGAAATATTATCTATTAAAGAATTTTGGAATGGTAAATCATGGTGCGGTTAGGGTCGTGAAGTGTGCAAGGTAAGAACGAATATTAGAATCCATCCTTAACAGAGTCCATTTCTCTAATCTTATCTGTGCAATCCGGTCTACCGATGGAGTGTGTGGTCTAATCCTCTCGTTGTCGGAAGAAAACTCGGCACTCTTTCCCGGAAACCTTAACATGTCTTGCTGTCTACGCGCCTAAAGGATCTCCCTTCCCGATGTCCATAGGAAATCTGCTGCACTCATTCGCTTTTCGTAATAATTTTTCACGAATCTTTATTGCAACTTTCTCTGAATATTATACAATACCTTCATCAACCCTCATGGGTTCCAAATACGAGAGGCAGATTGCGTTTTTGTCCTAACTCATGCAAAATAACACCTCTGTCCAACTTTTTTATTTCACTTTCCCACGAACTTTCTAATGAAGCCACATTTAATCGAGGCGTAGGTACTCGCAGATCTAATTTGTGGTGTTTCGTGTCTCATTTCCGTATTTGACATGCTCCCATTTTCTTTATTTCTTCGGCAATCGAACCTATGCGAGTAGGAGGATAGGGGTCGGAAAGTGAAAAGTCGAGGGGAGTTGACCAAAAGATATTCAACTTAAGAGTTCACTATTCACTATTCACTCATATGTGTAAACCATGCACGCCGCAGGAGAGTGTGCGCAGACGAAAAGCGGTTCCACGGGAAATTCACAAACCTGGAACCTCGCAAAGCCCATTCATACAGAAAAAGCGGATTAATTTTTTTCACCTTAATGATTTCCATAAAAATGGGTTACGTAAGGGTTTCACGACTTGTGAATTTTAGTTAACCGAGTTATGATTGAAATTTGGATGCGCGGTCGGTGCGGTTGGATCCAAAAGCACATTTAAACCAGTTTTCATTTTACCACATAAGTACGAACTCACTGGTCTTAACATAAACTGTCCAAAGAGGTTAACCATTTTTGCACAGTCGATATTCAGTTCGAAATTCACTTTTGATATTGGAAATTCACTACCAGTGAGAGTCGACCAAGAAATTCCGTGGAATTTCTCATCTATCTTATATAGGTATAGGGAATACGAATAAAATGGACTTAGGTGATTCGTGAAATGACTATCTCAGTTACCTACCACCTATCTTTTACCTCGTTCTTCTCTCCAAATCACATTTTCCTGCTCTTAACGTTTTCTCACAGGTGCCCTTTCCACGTTCTTCATCTTCCAAAGGGCAGGTTTATTTTTTCTTTGCCAAGATATGGTTCTTCTGATGATCTCGGAACATTCACTCAGGAATATGTAATTCTGGTTTTTCGGCTTTTTCTCTAATATTGTGGTTAATTTCGTTTACTTAGTATTTAGAGCAATGAGTTTGCGATTTCTTCAGCAAAAAAATCTGAAAATAACCTTGAGCGAATAAATTTCTCTTATTATATTTTCTCTGTTTTGATAAGGTGCTTTTAATACATTTGTTCGTCGTTCCTCAAGTATTTTCGAATTCCGCTGATGGTATCCGTTCACCCAGTGTTTTTCATAATTTTCCCTTTATATCCTAGTTTCATTAGCTCTTAGTGGCTTATACAATCTTGTCGGATATAACTTCTTCAATAACGTATCCGGACTTGTATGACTTCAATAACGTATTCCCATTAAAATAATCAGTAAGCACGATACCGCAGTATTACAAAAGATGAGGGACTAATTATTTTCGTTCCAGAATAGACGTTAATTTATCATAGAAAACTGCAGAAGAAATAACACTGCATTAGTATCAGGTTGCGTTGGGTAATAGCTGAAAACATTTATTTGTAAGGTTTGAAGTTTCTCGGTTGAATTTCGGAATTCTTCTTGCCGAATCATTTCGTAATTATTTTGGCGTGTTGGAAATTCATCATGAAATACATTTTGTCCTTAAATTGAGCAGTTAACATCGCACTTTATTGAAAATACGTATGGAGCTTTGTGACCCGTTCAGTTGCACATGTTGACCGTGGAAAAAAATATTTTTTCCTCTCCCTCTTGCAAAATCACAAGCTCTCACCGAAAATTTGTCGAACTCGTTGAATTTGCTGTGGATTAGGCGGATTTAAAAGCCTTGTCCTTCGCCGTCGGTCACAGCCCAGGTTGTGTGTGACAACGGAACAAAACACGCAGGGGAGGGGGGGCAAAAGCCTCATTTCACTAATTGTTTAGTGCGTGAGTTTGGCAATCGATGATCGAATCCATAAATGGGAGAATTGGATTGAGATGTTCCCCGAATTTATTACGCTTATGGGTTGTGCTTGTCCGGGGCGGGGAGGAGCAAGGGGGGCGGGAGGGAAACAGGCCGGGCGGGCGGGAGACAGGTGGGGAGGGGCGGGAATCGTGCTTGGATTGGTACGGATGGCTGATGGGTGGGGGAGAGAGGGTTGGGGTGGCCGTGTCGAGCGCAGGGGACGATGGGGTGAGTGTCTGCGGAACTGGGGGAAGGATATGAGGGTTGAGTGGTTGGTTGCCTCTATGTGGATTCGAAAACCATAGAAAGAGAAAATGGATTGGAATCGGTCATGCAAAGGCATAATTTTGCTCAAGGCAACGGACCCTTCCTTTTTTTCCTTTGCTTATTCCCCCACTTTCATTCCCCGCTGTCCCTTTCTTTCCTTCGCATCCACCCTTCCTCACGTCTCCCTTGGCTCAAGCACCGCGATAGGCATTTCAATCCACATTATTTTACCCTCTCACAGCCGTCATACGTTCCTTTCTCTGATTGTGTATCCCCATGAAAATATCCAGCCACTATGTGGAATACTTTAATTCACAATTAATCCACGTAGCATGAAGAGGTTTGAAAAATTTATCTTGGCTATCCATGTCTCTGAAAGCTCAGGACATGTAAAAAATATTTTAACTACCGTTGGAGAGCCCGTATTTCAGCAGGCGATTTGGCTGCAATGAAATGAGTGCTTCATAATTTTTCCTTGATCGTGCTGGCGTGCCATCACGAAATATTAAGAATATCATCTGATAATGTAAGCGCCGGCCACGATAGCATGGCAGATGAAGAACCTGCTTTGCTATCTATGGGTCATGGATTCGAATCCAACCTCGGGCAAGGTTATCGTTTTCGCCTGAAAGTTAAGCTTCATGATGCGATGCATCCATTGAATTTGGACAGAATTTAAATGCATATCAAAAGACAAAAGTATTTGTCAAAAGACAAAACTATACGCCATTTGTGCAAGGAAGAGACGCTCATTTCGTACTATTTCGATCTATCACCAGACTGACAATCAGTGTTGGAGTTATCGAATCTTTTTTGTGACTTTTGATATCACTCATTATTACCCTATTTTCCGGTGAGACTAGACATGCATGCACAGTACATAAGCCTGCTAAGCCGGTTGCAAATTAAGATAGGTACTGGACAGTAAAAAGAGAATATGGGCCCTTAAAAGCATTGATAGAACGGGAGACGTTAGGTTATCGGTGAAATGGGACAAGATTGTTTGTAGTTGGGATGACGAGTGAAAGGAAGTCGCTCCGAAGAGCGAAATTGAGGGCAGAAATTAGAGTTGAGGAGCATTGCATTGAGAAGAAATAGGGGCCTTTAGAAGTACTTTTACTTCCATTCACACCTGCCTTTGATCGGAAGAACAGGTATCGTAAATCATGCATTTTAGCAAATGCCAAACCATCATTATTTATTTGCACTTCTCCGATGGATGCACGGCTAACACATCTCTCTAATGAAGTAGGTAGTCATTATCAGTCACCAATTCAATTCTGCTCAAACTTCAGTTATTTTTCTCAGGACCTCCACACCTATTTACTTCTCATTATCACCAATTGTAAATTCTATGATTAATTTGACTCAGCTCTTCTATCTCTTATGATCCTATCCTCTTATCCTATCCTAAATCCTATCTATCCTATCTAATTGGCTATCCTCTTCATATCTTCTTCTAATGAAGTCTTTTCTTTTACATCCTTTACAGATTTTAGGTACATGTCATAAAAAGTTTTTCATCGTCATTCTTCTCGTTCACTTTTCCCTCGCCGCCTATCTTCAATACTCTCTCATTCCTCAAGATAAGGAAAATTAGGTTGTCACGTCTTCTTTTTAAAACTTAACAGTGTTCATTTCTTTTCTTCCGCTCTTTTCAGAATCTCCTTTATTGTTAGCCTATCAATACATTTTATCTTCATAATTTTTCGATAACACTGCATTATGGATGCTTCCAGTCTTGACTTTTCTGCGGAATTTATCCTCTTTGTCAATTTGTGACAAGGAAGTATGCTCCAGATGTAAATTAAGTAGTAACTATCCGTATTAGTTGAATGTATGTGATATGTATCTGGTGATTGTTCAACCCGTGCCACACACCGTTGAGGTGGCTTGCAGCGTAATCCGTAGATGTATATGTGTACATGCTTACTATTTTCCTCTGGGAGGTAGCATCATGCCTCTCTTTGTTTCATTTTAGTTGTGTATAAATGGAGTAATATTTTTTTCATGCCTGCTTGGTAGTAAGTGTTTTCTCTGATTTATTCTTCAATTACTTAATATAATATTATGCTTATGGTCCAGTGTACAGTAGTAGGTCTATATCCTGTCTTTATCTCTGATTCATAATGAATGCCGTGCTGTGTAAGTCCAGCACAAGCGAGTGGACTAAGTTGCGCTGGAATTTAATGAATCACGCCTTTTGCCGTAGCTAACCGAAGGAACTCTCTTTCAAAATAAAAAAAATCGCATATCGTTACTTTAAACTACAGAAAAGTAATTGTTCTCATAATCGTCCTCTTCTTATATACATTATAGTATTTCTTCATACACGGTTGGTTTTCTTCCATCCGTGTCTATGACATATCTAGTGCCAAATGATAAAACGACCTCGGTAGCACCGGGGATAAGTGTCCGCTACTACTTCCCGTTTGAAGCCTTGGGATCCAGGAAATACCTTGTCCAAGTAAACTAAAGTTGAGCGATTTTCTTGTTGCGGGATCTTTCTGAGAAACAGGTAAAAATGACACACCTTTTCGTTTGCTGTCAGGCGTACTATTTGAAGGGCTCTATCCTGATTAACTTTACAGGCATATGATGGTAGTGAAGACGGTGTTTCTTTTAGACTGGCCATAAACTGATTATGATATGTGTTGGAGTATGATATGTATTGCAATAAATATGTCGGAATATTTTCATAGCAGTTTGGCTGGGGAGCAATCATATTTTGGTTGTCATTCCTCAAAACCCTAAAACAATATGCAAAGTCATTTGTCACCAACGAAAGGGTGAAATGATTTGTTGACATTTCCCTCGCAACGAGATGACAGCATGGCACGACAATGGTTGGCGTACGTGGACTTCGCAGTAATTCGCCGGCTGGCTGACACCTTAGTGTCTTCCTTGAATAGTGACTGCAAACTCTTAACTGGTTGTATTATCCGACACCGACAACTTTTGTGCTAATTGAGATTCTAAGAAAAAACAATCGCTCATGAAGTTGAGTAAAACTTAATCAGAAGAACTTTTGCTATTCATTCTTCCCCACGGGTGAGGATGAACCTCGCTGCGTGATTGGCGCCCTTTTTTTCCATGAGACTCGGTTTTTTGCACCTTCATATATGATTTTGCTCCACATTTTAACTACATTTTTAGCGGTTTATTTTATTTCCTCATTTTTTTGACAAAATTACCCTGACATATTCTTGCATACTCAGTTTGTGTGATATCTTATCTTATCCTCTTCTAGTTTTCTAAACTCATTCGCTCATTCACGGCTTCTTATTGTGAGCTTTCCTCCTACTGAGAGCTTACTAGGGGACTCTCTTTAGCCTCATGCTCTGATAACTTATTCTCCAATTGTCTTTGAGAGGTCCGTTTATGTTAAGTCTCCATAAGCTTGTTAACAACACTGCCAATACACGCCTGGCTCTGAAAGGTAATTATTTTGATAAACGATGGTGTAAAATTTGAAGAAGAGCCTCTCCCTTTTCAGGCATTCAAGACATGGCGAGGAAGAGTGAGAGGAAGTCAGGTATAATGTATAACATAATTTATGCGTAGGTAGCTACAGATGCCATGCTTCGTAGTCTACTTTCATTAACTTAGATTCCACTTCCGTCGAATTCTACGACCGAGAAATTGGTGACACGTTTATAGTAATCCCCTCGGGGGGTTGGCCTGGGGACTAGGGAAATAGATTGTTAATCGTCCAATCGTGAGGAAGGATGGATGTCTAAAAGGAAATGGAATCATCAAAGCATGCGGAGATAATCAGAAATGCTGGTTTGACTTCTATCGCGTGGAATCAAATTGATGTGAATCAATCAGTAAATGACGTAACGGAAACGCATTAGGGTGATTGGAAGGAAGTATATTTTGAATAGTTTGGCAGAAATTCCGGAAGCCATTGCGTAATTGTTGTTTTTCAACCGATGTCAACAAAATCCTGCGCCTTCTCACCCCCGAAAGGTCTCGTTCTTCGCATAGCTATTCGATAAGTCATTCGTGCTCGGCAACGATTAGGCGAAAAATTGATATTGTCCGGGAATCTTTTCCCCTCCAGCACGAAGGAACAATCCAATCCAATAGTTTCTTTTTCTTCATTTCTTAATGCACTTTCATCCGCTGTTTGTCTGACAATCAAGTAAGGATGGCTGTCTTTTTGACGACGGGTCTCTGAGTTTCCATTTCGATTTGACTTCGTTTTCGATTCCCAGGGAAATGAATTTTGTTTAGCTTTTTATTCATGACGAAGGTTTTATTTGACATAAAGTCGTTCAGTAAGCTTCGATAATCCTTGTCGTAAGTACTTGAGTCTTGAAGATTTTGTTTGGTTTCTCATAAGAATGGAATAACATCTATTAACATTAATTGATACGCTATTCTTGAGGGGTATCATGTGTCGGTAATCATTTAAGAGGTAGGATTAGGAGGAGACATTTATTATGTAATAATTTTTTGTCGTCATCCTTGGCTATTTTAAGTTCCATTATCGTTGATTTCAAGGCTTACAAAAATTACAACTTGAATTATGTCGAGTGGGTAAAATAACTTGTAAGATATCCAAAGATCGTTAGCGTACTTTAAGTAAAGGAGATTATTTTTATGAAAACACATAAATAAAATGATTTGATTTCCAAATGTATACAAATGAGAGAACTATCGTAGTCAACTGTCTTTTTAATAGAAGGATACAAAACAAATTAAAAACTAACCAACAGTTTGGATATAAAGAAATCACCAAACAGTGTTGATCGAAAGAAAATACATGGACAAACTTGAGCAAGCTGCGTTCGGAATTTCGCTTACATATTATGTGAGAGAGCGAGAGATTATCCATATTTTTTGAAGAGAGGAAATTGTTGTAACTGTGGGATAAAAGATTTATGACAAGCTTGGTCAATAATGTAAAAGTGTATAGGTAAAGGAATATCGGCGGAATTATTTGTGACGCGAAATGAGGAAAGGTAGATTTTACGATGGAATGAAAATAATTGGGGAAAGGACAATAATGCTATCGGGGTGAAAATGTAGAAAATGGACGGGGGACAACAAACAGAGTGGAGTCAGTTGCACCTAGATAAAATTGTAATAAATAGACTATTAAAATTAATGCCAATTTGAATATAATTTGGCTGGATAAGTATCATGGAAAGTGACTACGTTCATTTTATCTCGTTTCACGATTATACTTCCTCTCTTGGAGGATTCATAAAAGATGCGAGCGAGCAGTTCCTTTGAAGAGTTGAGAGCCAGGTCTAAGTTCGGTAGAATCGAGGGAGCTTACTATATTTCATTTTTACTCAGCCAAATTTTTTTCGTCAATGATGGGGTCAAATTGATATAATCGAGTCATCAGCTGTGATGAAACACTGCTCCTTTTGAAAGAAATCACCCATGTTGAGCAAACTTTTGCCCTTCATACCATTTGGTCTGGGTTTTTCCTTAATCTGCGGCATAGGGCAGTGCTTCCTAAGCGATTTGCTGTGGCACACCAATGTGCCGCGAAAAAAGGCCGGAAGTGCGACAAGAAGAATTTAACAGCAAATTCCTGCTTGGGGCGACTGAGCCGGAGGGCCAGGCTTCCTTTTCGCTCCATTGCCCTTTCCCTTAATCAATGCTCCTAAAAATGTAATCACAGTTCATTCTTTGAATTTAATATTTTAGTTCATGGGTGGTGTGTTAAAGCTATCTCAAATATCACTCGACGAGGATGTATGGGTCAGGTATATGCATTCCGTATTTGTCATTTCATTCCGTACCTGTGACTTCATAAGATGAATTGTGTAATACGACTGTCTTTCTCATCTACATCTACGCGGTTAACCCTGAAAGCCACCACGAGGGTGTGTGGCAGGGGGTGAAGACATGCACTATCTACATACAAACAAGCCACTACATAGGAACATGATACATAATACGGTCACGAGAGCTAGATGGTTAGTATCTACATTGTAACTGTTGTCCCCTGTCTGCAAGTGGCGGGTAGGTTAAATGTAGGTTGGCACAATGGATCTAAAGAGGTCTAAGTGCCAGGGGGGGTCCAGAAGGCCCCCGCCCACCCCTCCAAATCTACATAGTAATAAAGAGATTGGTTGATAATGCATGCATTATGCACGACAGACTACTCTACAATATTTCCCCTACCTATCCCTATGCCGCCTATTCTGTTCTCTTATAGTACGGGGGAAAAATGACATTTTGAATCTATCGGTACGAGGATCGGTACGATGAAAATCTTATTTTTCTGGTCAAATCTATCATAATACGCTGTTTTTTTTTTATACATAACTAACATCTTCAGTGAACTATCCGTTTTAAATTTCTGAAATTAATTTAACCTGTATTTTAACCAACGATCTGACAATGATTCCCAACCTAATTCTTCCGTTAATTATTAATCTACACTAGTAAACCTATCGTAAAACCTTTTAATAAAAATCTAGCTGCTCTACACTGCACACTGTCTAGCTCTCTGATCAAACCTAATTCATTTGGTTCTCTTACACTGGCCAACAGATTTCTAAACTTTTTGGCGTGAATTACAAGAAATAATTCATGCTAATAGAAAAATGCTCTCTCACAGTGACAGTAATAATGCATGTGAGGTGTAAAAGGTCCGGCAGCTCTGGTGCTTCGCCGCATCGGACTTGAAAAAGGCGGGAACCCACCATTCAGCCGACTCCGATGTATTTCTCCCTTCCCTCCGTCAGTAGAGGAAGGCTTACCTCCGTGCTGCTTGGGAGAAGAGGAGGAGGGTCAAAGGCATCGATGCACGTACGGTCTCCTCTTCCATTTAATGGGTTGCTCTATCTAGACTTCCCTGCTGATTAGCGTCCTTTGCTCCCGGGAGACGATAGCATAATTATGTTTCTCGGTGGGTGTCATTGGCTCTTGCTCGCGCCGGAATGTGCTTACGTGTTAACATGAGCGCAGGTCGAGTGCTGATGAGAGAGAGAGAGAGGAGGAGGGAGGAAGCGATGGGGTTCCCGGAGACGACTTCCCCGACAAATCGCGTGCGTTGGCACGTATTTTGTTCAAGCAAATCGCGCGCATTCGCCGAGTTAAACGGGCAGGTTGTCACGTCTCCAGTCGTGGTGCGATAAGTTGACTGAAAATATTTTCCGGGGCAGAAGTTGTCGCCGTCCTTGGGGTCCATCTCTGCTTCCAGCGTGCGGAGAACATGTAAAAACATGGCAAACAATCGATCCCCGAAATTATATACGGCCTGAGTAAAACATTAAAGCTTCTGGCGTAGTCTTCCATGCACGCGTGGCACCTAGAAGTTGAGAGTGTGTCATAGCCTTATTCCATTATGTGTGGGATCATGGGGGTGGCATCTCAAAGAATCATTTGTTTCTGAAGACACGGAATTTTTGACGAAACACTATTATTTTACGGAAGTGTAAACATGAGATTTGGGTTAAAATTAAAATTAAACGTCCAATTATAGATATATGTAATAAATAGCCTCGACGAATACTCATTTATAAATGAATGTTGATAAAAAACGGTAATAGGTATTCTGATTTTTATTTCTGAACAATTTGTTTTCCATATTGTGATTCCGACGAGAAAGGTAACTCTTCGCATTCGCTTTTATTTTAAATGTGTAGATACCAAAGACAAAACATATCATAGATCGGGAATGACGAGCCATGGACCTACATGAGTCTGGTATAAAATATTTAGTTCGATATTTGATCATTTGGGGATAGTCATAAGCAGCCGCTACAGTTGTGGAGAGGACGATTTAGGTGGTCTACGTGACCTTGGTGGTTAAAAACGTGTTGTCTGGTTGTCACGTATTATTTAAAGTGACTTCCGTGTCAGGAGAAATCTTTTAATTTTAATCAGGTTCATGTAAATGTATCTTTCTAGATGCAAAATGGATTTTCGCAATGATGTATCATATTTTCCTCATTACCAATGAAAGAAATTTATTTATCTTTATTTGAATTTTTGTCTTATTTTCCACGATTAACCCTTCTCACCAACATATGCATGATATGCATTGGTTGATATTATGATGCAGTTTTGGAAATTGCTTTGATCATATTATAGGCATGAAGTTTCCATTCAATATCGTATGAGGGACAAATTAAAAAAAATTAGATTCAACTCTCAATACTTAAGAGCGTTGAAAAAATTCGCATTTTTACTACCCTGAAATATTTTTTTAACCGGTAGTTTTCGTGAAACAATTTTTAATCGTGGTAAAATCTTTGAAGGCAGCTTAATAAATGATTGAAAATGGAGTATACTCTCTTATCACTTTTAAATAATAAACCGCAAACATTTCTTCAGTTTGTTGTAAAAATGGAACCATAAGGAATTAAAATTTGGAAGACAGAGCGTCAGATTTGAGTTGGCCGGTTGCTACTGGTAGTAAGTTGGGGAGAAGGATTGGTGGACGAGTGGAAAATTTCAAATTCCAGGAAATCCTGGTTTCGGGGTCTTTGACGAACGTCCTGAAAGTGCTGATGGGTGTGAAATCTACCGAAGCGTCCACTAATTCTGATCTTCCTCCGCCGCCTCCCGGAATAACATACAGCATATTTATTTCGGCCGAAACTAACGTTGAAGCTATTTCTGAGCACTACCCGGTACACTACCAATGCGGAACCACCGAAGGTGCGAACTCAAGCAAAGTTGTTTTTCGCTCGCATCAGCATATGACTCGGTGCATTCAGAGTGCGCGAAAGGGGAATTCCATCACAGGCAAACCCCTCTCACGCGGTTCGACGACCTTAGGACGACGGGCGCTCCTCCGACGAGGTTTTTTTTTCCTTCAGCACTGGCGCCTTCCCAGAGGCGCCACCAATACGTTACTGGGAAGTTGAAAACCCTATAAGAGCGAGCGATCGTTTTGATTAAAACAATAATTGCACATCAAGGATAAACGTGAAGTTTGACGAGATCAAAATATTCATCATACATGGCACAATAAATGCGATATGCTCAGGAAAAATATGGAATATTTCATCAGCAAAAAATGAATTCGGGAGAAAAATTGTTGCCTTTTTTCCCAGAATATTTAGATTTTTTCATCCAGGAAATAAGGTTTTAGGGAGGATACTTATGACCTCAAATATCTTATGACCATCTGAAGGAGTGTGGTCAACGTACAAGATAGTACTGAGATTCAGTGACGATGTTAACTCTCAAGGTTTGGTAGTGTGATAGGTCCACTCCTATTTCTTTTGTACATAAATGATATCCATAAGGTGGTAAAAAGTAAGCTTCGTCTATTTGCCGATGACGCAGTAGTATACAGGGAAATTATATGCCCAAACAATAAGGAATATTTAAATATTGACCTACAAGCAATTGAAACTTGGTGTGATACATGGCAGTTAGAACTAAACTTTAAAAAATGTCTTGTAATGAATTTTTGGAAAAAGAATAGCTCTCCTCCTAGCACTTACAAAATAGTACTGGGTAAATGTGACGATCATGTACGAGAAATCAGCTACTTTTCCCTTGAAAGACCACGTTTGGAATATGCTGCCAGTGTATGGGATCCCTACGAAATCAGTCTAAATAACGAACTCGAACGTGTGCAGCGAAGACCGGCAAGATTTGTCAAGGGCCGATAACCTTATTAGCGTAACCAGTCTATTAAATGAATTAAATTGGGAATAATTGTCAGATCGCAGGTTGAAATTTAGACTTAATCTCTTAAATAAATTCCAAGACCGTATTTTCAGTGACGATGTTAAAAATATTTTGCGAAACCCAACTTACTATGGTAGACTGGACCATAATCACAAAATTAGAGAAATAGATTGCCGAACTGACAGATTCAAAATGTCCTTTTTTCCTCGTACTATTAGGGATATGAATAACGGTAAATGTATCCAGTACGAGTGTAGCAATAGATAACATTGGTAGCTGCATGTTTGTATAAGGACTTAAAGCTAACCCAACTAACAGCATGTTTTTGCATGTATGCTTTGCTATTTTAATTTTAATTACAAATTTTATGCATGATATGTAGTGCATGTTTGGTGAGAGTTCACCCCCTGCCACACACCTTTATGGTGGCTTGCAGGGTATTATGTAGATGTAGATGTTTCTTTTCTATATCTCAAAGATCTTTGATAAAATATGCCAACTGATTCTCTCTAACGCAGTTACCTCATCATTTTTTCTTTTAGTTGTTGTAGTTCTTTGGGGGATTTGGTCGGCATTAAGATAATTTTCCCCTCTAAAGATATGTAGGAAGGGGTTGAGGGACGGGTATTTTAGAAAACGGTGGAAGATGGGTAACCCTGCGTTGGCATTAGTTTGCTCCAGCAAAAAACACCAAGGGGTTCGTGGGTTATATTCACACCCAAAGGATGGAAACTTGCAGTGCTCTGCATGAAGTACTCAAGTAGAGACCAGCATAATAATGGAATCTCTCTGCCATGTTCGGGATTCGTACTCGGGTCTTTGCATATGAAGTCAGAACTCAACACATAACATCCATCCCATTTCCCTCTTTATTGGCATCCATCAAGAAATGGATATCAAATTTTCTTTTTGCGCAATGTGCATCTCCCATACATACGGTATATAGCAAATAAATCAATGTTGAAAACATTTAAAAATATGTATGAAACTAAGAAGAGGTTTTGCTCAATGAGGCTTTCTCAACTGATAATGAGCAAACGAGTGAATTCCGTTTTACAGTGGAATCTGGAATGACAAAAAATACCGTCTCTTGAATAGATGAAAAATAAGTGTGATATATAATGATATAGAAATAATAATATAGAAAAATAAAAATGATTAAAATAAGTCACATGAGGCTATAGAATCCCAAAATGTTCATAAAAAGTAATCACATAACTTAGTATTAATATCTAGAAATTTGTAGTTTTCTTAAAAGTAATCTTATACCTATATAAATTAGAACGTATCTTAATATGTTCCCCAATCATTTGTTCTAATATTATTTTAAAGTTGTTTTGTGGAGTATTTATGCTCATATTACCAAATGAAACAATATCCTAAATGTCAACGGTCTTAAGTTGCTCACAAAAACAATGTTTCAAAATTCAATAATCTTGGATTTCAATTAAGCCATCAGTGTGCTACTTGGAGAATTATTTTCTTTCAGTTTAAAATAATCCTGATGTTACTTTCGTTCGTCTTGATTATTTTTAAGTGGGTTCAGATTTTACTACAGAGAAAGTTAGACAATCCATCTGTACTTTATGAAGATTCTCTTGGTTTTCAGGAACGAATAAAATATTATTTAAGACTTAAATTGTCAAGTCGTTTAAATTTTGTGAAATCACTAGTTTCCGAGAATATAACAGACAGTTTCTTTCGGAATGTGTTAGTAACTTTGTATAAACACCTAGATAAAAAGAAGCCGTCCAATGTACATATTAGCTTATGAGGAATAATTTTCTTAAAATAATTTTGCTGTGGTGCACTTCAAATAACTGATTTTGTTAAGATGGAATCATCTTAGTCATCATCAGTCATGGCTGGATTTTTTAGTTGACCAATATTATCGTATAAATCAAATCTTTTACTGCTAGGAAATTATTTAGACAGACTCCTACTAGTGTACTTGCGTTTTGTTACTTCACATTGGATACCAAAGCTGCCCTGCTCAACATCGCGGCCGGTTCCACCAAGTGGGTGCGTAATTGCTTCCTTCAGAGGAAGCAATTACGAACCTAATTGGTGGAATTAGTATCTACACATTCATGATAAATGAGGGAACAATGGTTAATTTCCAAACCTTATTTCACGAACCGATGCAGATATCGGGATGAAATGCCTATATCGAGGTTTTTTTCTTTGTTAATGTCGTTTCATGCCTAAACTTGCGTCGGTTACTAAAATTAAGTGTGAAATTTTACCTTTGTTCCCTCATTTACCATAAATATAAAATATTTCAACGGTGCTACGCCGGAAAATCTTTATTCCGTAGGGATCCATTTTAAAGTGTGACTTGATTCGTCGGATATCAATTAATGGCCGCCTAGTTCTATTGTTGCTTTTAGCGAAGGGAGTAATGAGTGTCCTTTTACGATGTCATGTGTACGAATCACGACCAATTTTATTTCTTCCCTTTGTAGCGCGAAGTTCTTGGATTTACAGACATATTCGGATCAGCATTCCATAAAACAATTCAAACAGAAGACATACTTTGGACGACTTAATTTCGCAATCAATTATGAAGATAGTTGATCGCTCTCAGGTGAGATAATTGTTCTAAAACATTTTAACTTGCTAGTGTGTGCATAAGCCCGAAGCAATGACTAGGATGCAGGAAGTCGAAGTGAATAAAATCATATACATCTACGCAATACACTGCAAGCCACCGCTAGGGTGTGTGCCAGTGGGTGAAGATCACCGAACATGCACTATTGACATGTAACTAGACTACTGCATGGAAATAAGTTAGATAATAGAGTCACATGCCGGTAGATGGTTAGTATCTACATAGTAATAAAGGGATTATTGGTTACCATGGCTTATCTGAATTGACCTACCATGTTAGATGGTAGGGATAGAAATGTCAATGCATGCAACCGCAAGACTACAGACTACTCTAACAATATTTCACCTACCTATCTCTTTGCTATGCTGCCTGTAATGTTCTATAATGATACGTGGGAAAAATGACATTTTAAATCTATCGGGGTGACTATCTACCTCCCTAATCTTATTTGTCTGGTCAAATCTAGCATATTACGCAGGTGCTCTTAATATATATCTAACATCTCCAGGGAAGCTACCCGTTTTAAATTTCTACATGAGAAACATCTCCGCGAAACCCTGCGAGACACCGCGAGGGTGTGTGGCAGGGGGTGAAGATCAACATACATGCACACGACATCTTGTCGAAATTGTGCACGAAATGCCATTTACACTAGTAACATTTTCAAGGAGAAGTTATTCCATTGATTATAGGACATGACAATCTGTCTCAATAATCAATGCATTGATCGTTACATTGGCTTCTCTAACCTTTCTCTGGGTAACTTGTTAGTCGTTGTTTCGGTGGTTATAGCTCAGACTCCCAATCCCGAGGGTCCGGCTTCTAGTCTCGGAAGTTACGGAGTGGGAGAAAGAACAGTCCCTACATGGATGCTCTTTGCAGAGCTTTGGCGAGTCGGGTCAAATGCAAACAGCGCGACGACAATAGGAAACAATTTATTTGCAAAGACACGTGTTGTTTGAGGGGAGGTGTATGTAACTCAAAGGAGTGATTTATCACATTTACTGCTCCTGCCGAGGGTTAAAAAGATCGTGATGATCATTTTGAAACACAAAAATAGTAATTGAAATGCAGTAAATGGACTACCACAGTGTTCTACATCTACATCTACGCGATACCCTGCAACCCACCGCGAGGGTGTGTGGCAGGGGGTGAAGATTCTTTTGGGCATTCACTTTTGACATGCAACTAGGGTACTACATGGAAAAATGGTAATAATATGGGTCACATGCAGCTTGTGCATGATTATAATCTACATAGTAATAAAGGGATTGGGGCTAATACATACATCATGCGCTACAGACTACAATATTTCCCCTTCCTATCCCTTTGCTGTGCTGCATATTGCGTTCTCTTTTTTTTTTCCCGTGCTATTGCACGGGAAAAAATGACATTTTAAATTTTCGGTACAACATTCTATCTCTCTAATCTTATGTATCTGATCGAATCTAGCATAATACGCTGGTGTTTTTTGTATATCTAGCATCTTCAATAAAGCTATCCGTTATAAATTCTTTGATAGATTTTATCCGTATTTTAGCCTACGATCTGATACGATACCCAACCTAATTCTTGTATTAATTATGATTCACTACTAAAACTATCGTAACACTTTTTAACAAACCTATCTACTCTACGCTGCACACTGTCTAGCTCTCATATCAAACCTATTTCTTTCGGATCCTATACAATGGCTACATACTCAATGTGATGTCTATCTATTGAAAAGTAACATCGCTCTTTTGTCTTCTCATCACATTTCCCGAGTATTTATTTAAATAAATCCTAGCTTTAAATCGACCGATTCAAAATGTCCTTTTTCCCTTGCACAATTAGAGATACGAATAACGGTAAATATGTCCTATCGGAGAGTAGCAATGAATAGCATTGGTAGCTGCATGTTGGTATGAGTACTTAAAGCTAACCCTACAAACAGAATGTTTTTGCATGTTTGCTTTGCAATTTCTATCTTTTTTAAATAGTGTAGTTCTGACTACTATATTAATACTATTCCTTTTTTATGCATGATATGTAGTGCACGTTTGGTGAGCAATCACCCCCTGCCACACACCCTTGTGGTGGCTTGCAGGGTATTATGTAGATGTAGATGTAGCTTTCTCTTGGTGTTATGCTTCAAGGTCGAGCGGTTGGTGAGTTGATGTATATCACCTACCACAGCAGTGTATGAAATTGGAACATCAGGAAAGAAAGGGCCTTTGACTGAGCCTCCTGTGGTTTTCAAGAAAAATCTGGAACTCAGATTTTTACTCGTAGCAATGTTTCAGTGGACATGCCCAAATGCCTCTCTTGGATTCGAGCCCAGGACCTTCGTTGACATACCTACGCTCTAACCCCAAGGCACTAATACTCTCATGGTGTTTTCAAGTCTGTTTCCGCACTAATAGGCGCTTCAGACCGGGAGGAAAGGTATAAGGATAGGGATGGAAGGGATAGAAGGGATAGGGATATGTGGTCTGAAGTCGTTCGAACCTCGATATGTCCTCTGGATTACTAATACTCAATCCAAGTACGAGCGTACTCTATATCTCATAAAATAAACAATCGCTACATTGATATAGAATGTCTACCCTGGTAACATTGATGATAACATAAGCAATAACAATGCGTTGGCATTGGGCTGAGTTTATGATACTATTTCAGCTATTGTTCCTTATTTTGAAAACAAATCGAGGTTGGGTGTAAATAATCCTTGGAGACTTCTTTTCTTTCGTGGAAGAGTCATTTACAATTTGAGTGATACTATTTCTTGGTATTTTCGCGCATTCAAATTTTGTCCCAACGAAAGGCCTTTTGTTGCAGATCCTCAGTCTATGGATTCATTTTATTTTCCACGGGCCATATACAAACCCCATCCTGTATTACGACTGAGTACCGGTTAATCATAGTGTACAGTAACTAAACTAAGGAGAACAGGAAATCAATCTCTTATTACAATCACCAAGGCACATATGTATTTATTTTTCGCTGTCAGTTCCCCTCCAAAAGAAACGCATTGAGGCGAATATCATTTTAAGGTACTTCCCGAAGAGTTGGAGTCGTGAGATTTAGGAAGTCATAAAAAGACCAGAGCATATAATACGCATATTGTGTCTACCTAAAGTATCCTTGGTTGGACTCAAGATGATTTGAAATCGTTCCAAAAAAAAACACATGTAAAGTTCATTTTTACGCATCAGCCTATTCTTCTTTTGCAAAATTAAATTAGAAATAATTGTCGTAGACAAAATAAAAGAAACACTCCAAGAAGGAAAATTTTGCAATAATTCTTAAATGTATGCACCATTAAATAGATTTTTTCTTTCGAAATTTCGTAAATATTGATAAAAACTATGGATATGTAATGAAAGTTGCCGTTTTTGAAAACAATATTCTTGATAACTGTAGGCATTTTTGAAGCTGACTATCATGCTGAACGATAGACACATATAACTTAATAGTCAAGGGCTGCCTACATTCACTACCTACATTCGGCTGTAAAGAAATCCTTGGCGAACTATGGAAATTTAATTAAGTCACTTTAAATTAAGATCATTTTTTAAAATTTGTGTCACGTCCTTGAAGGTCTCCGTCTGAAATCAAGATGTCTTATGTGGTCTTCGGGAAATTCTTTCCTCTCAAATAGCGTTTAATGCCTTTTTACGCTGGAGTATCTATTTCTAACAATAACCACCTATTTCGATTTTCATAATATTATTAGAAATAAAATTCATTTCGAATCGTTTGGTTTCCGGTATTCTGAAAAAGGAATTAGGATTATTAAGTGTTCCAACATTGAACTTGAACATTTATTATTACTGCTACTGTTCCAAAGCCACGTCATTTACGTTGCTTTTACTGCTTCGGATTTTATTCTGAAGAGGGTGTAAAATACACATCACTTAGCTTCACAACGATTAATGATAAACCAGCTTACTTAAAGAAGTGTGGTACGTTAAGTGCGAGACCTCCTTCCCGAAATTAGGGAAGGAAGTGGTAGAGAATCATCTACATCTACATAATACCCATCAAGCCACCACAAAGGTGTGTGGCAGGGGGTGATTTCTCACCAAACATGCACTACATACCATGCATAAAAAAGGAATAGTATTAATATACTAGTCAGAACTCCACTATTTAAAAAAGATAGAAATTGCAAAGCAAACATGCAAAAACATTCTGTTAGTAGGGTTAACTTTAAGTACTCATACCAGCATGCAGCTACCAATGCTACCCATTGCTACTCTCCGATTGGACATATTTACCGTTATTCATATCTCTAATTGTACAAGGGAAAAAGGGCATTTTGAATCTATCAGTTCGGCAATCAATTTCTCTAATTTTATGATTATGATCCAGTCTGCCATAGTAAATTGGGGTTCGCTAAATATTTTTGACATCATCACTGAAAATATTGTCTTGGAATTTATTAAAGAGATTAAGTCTAAATTTAAACCTTCGATCTGACAATGATTCCCATTTTAATTTATTTAATAGACTGGTTACGCTAATATAATTATCGTATCGTCCCTTTACAATAAATCATGTGACATACAAGAAATTTTCTTGGTTAAGATGGAGTTCTTGTACTCCGTTGAAAGGAAAATTGACCCAATTCCTATAGTGGCACCAATACTTGGGGGTGAAAATATATGACAAAGTACCTTTACTTACTTTCACTTGAAATATTCGTTTCAAAACGATGCGCTCTCCGCTACCCATTTTTTTTCTTCCAATTCGCGCTTCCCTCCGCGAAAATTCCTTTTTTTCTTAATGCCTTCATTGCGGCGCTCAGCTGAAGGGAAAACACCGACCTTCGCCCTCGCCGCGAAAAATGCAACGGTTGCATTAGAGAGAGGATTGGGAAGGGGAGAATTGAAGGGTGCTACGTGTAGGTAGGGTGGGAGGGAGGATTTGGTTGGGAGAGGGGAAACGGTGGGAGGCGGGGGATGAAAAGGGGACGCGCAAGAATGGTTGCCAAGGGAAGCGGAGGGTGTGTGTTTAAGATCGGGAGCTCTGGGGAGGGGGAGGTGGAGGAGGGAGAAGCAGTAGTAGCAGCAGCGGTGTCAGGGAGCGAGGGGGTCGTCGTCGGTGGTTTGGGGGAACGTGTGTGACTGTGTGTTTAGGGGGGGGGATGCGGCAGGGGTTAATGACCTCGGGGTGACGTCACGCGGCATTCTCTCGCTCCCTTCACAACCTCCTATCTCTCTCTTTCCTTGGTGGTTTTGTGTTCCTCTCCCCCTTTCCTCTTTAATTTCCCTTCTACCCATATTTTTCCCCTTTCGCAGTGCAACTCGCGGGCCACTTGTCGTGGACTCCCCACTCACGTCGGAGATCCGTTCCCACTTTTAAAACAAATCCTCCCTCAGCCCACTATACCCCGACCGATGCACTCGTCTACGCCTACGTAATACCCTGCGAGACGCCGCGAGAGTGTGTGGCAGGGGGTAAAGAAAACCAAATATTCACTACTTATATGCAGCTATGTGATGCATTGCTATTATTTCATGGACAAATTTCAGATATAAGGGTCACGTAACAACTAGGTGGTCGGTAACAACACATCAACGAATTTGATGTGTTGTTACTGCAATTGTTGTTATTGACGCTGCATCTGACCCTATTATGTTGTATGTTTCCATGTAGGAGCTTGTTTGCATGTCAATAGTTCATGTTTGGTGATCTTCAGCCCCTGCCACGCACCCACGCGGTGGTATTCGTAGGGTATCGCGTAGATGAATTTATTACTGGTTAGAAAAACATTTTCCTAAGTACATTTATCGGTATTTCCCTATCATGCACGTGTTAGTAATGTTTAAACATGCATAATGCACGACATACTAACAATTTTTTACACACCCAACCCTTTGCTATTCTGCCTATTGTGCTCTCTTATGGTACGCGGGAAAAATGACATTTTAAATCTATCGGTACGTTAATCTATCTCTCCAATCTTGTTCAGCTGATCGATCCTAGGATAGTTCGCAGGGGTCTTAATTTATACCGAACTTCAACTATGAACAAGCCAGCTTCGAATTTACTTAAAAGATTTAGCCTACATTTTTTTGTGCGGAATTAAATTCGGCTTGGTGTATAACTCCATTTGCCCTTTTTTATTACGCATATACATTTGTTATGTTATCAATTGATATTTCATAAAAATGAAAAGTTCGTCTTTTTTGTAATTATCGATGTGCCTGCAAACTGTATTATTTTATGTTTGTTCTTATGGATTTTTCCTGAACAATAAATATTTTTCTATCTATCTAAATTATAACCTGCGTTCAGATAGTAATTCCCATCCTAGTTCTTCTGATAAAACTCGCAACACTAATACAATTAACTCCCACCACTCCAACCCACAAAAGCCCGCTGCCTCCTCCCCACCAGCCGCCCATCAGTGCGTGCGTAAGCGCGTTCGTTCGTTCGTTCGTCCCCCCCGAACCCCGCTTTACTCTTTCCCTCGCCCCCCACCCTTTCCGCCTCGTCAAGGACGGTCGATGCTCGGAAGGCTCTCTGGCGAAGGAAACAACAAACGCCGCCGGTACAACAGGTGACCTCCAATGCACTCGCCCCACGACGACGACAGGCCTTCCTCCCTCACACCCTGCCATTCCGGTCTGATCCCTCCCCCTCATTCACGTGTTTCGGACTCCCCACCCCCTCCCCCCTTCGCTCTTCCGCCTTATTTCCCCCCTCCGCAACACCCCCCACGCATTCAGTTACTTCCTCCTTTTTCCTCCTCTGCCGTCTGATTGTATGTGTATGTGACTTCCTTAAAGAATCAGCTGCAACAAGTGTAACGCTTTTTTTTCCCTCTTGCCTTACTTTTCGCACGGAATACGAAGGGCTTCTTGGGGCTCGGCAACGTGAAGATGGTGCCGTTTGTAAAGTGTCGGAGGTTCAAAACCTGTTGCGTCTGTATCTACGCGCCAAGCTGTGGCAAGGTTACTCGGGCAACTTTCAGATGATTTCGAGGACGCTAAGTCTAATTTAACGAGAGCCAACAATGCTTGCGTCAACTCTGACGATGTAGAGCAGTGATTCCCAACCTTAAAAGTTGGCGGCACCCTTGAGACTGAGGTTACAATCTTGGGGCACCCTTTTTAGATCTTTTTATTTATTCAGTTCGGCTTCCCTCTTCATTATCAAGGGTTATCGGCGCTTTACAACAATTAGTCGTTCGGTTGGAAGAAGTTTTATATACTGTTAGGCAGCGTATCAAAATCAATAGAAAATTAGGTTGGGAATCATTATCAGAACGTAGGTTCTGTGCAGCGAAGATCGGCAAGATTTGTAAAGGGACGGTATGATAACCTTATTAGCGTAACCAGTCTATTAAATGAATTAAAATGGGAATCATTGTCAGATCGCAGGTTGAAATTTAGACTTAATCTCTTAAACAAATTCCAACACCATATTTTCAGTGATGATGTTAACATATTTTGCGGACCCCAAATTACTATGGTAGACTGGACCATAATCACAAAATTAGAGAAATTGATTGCCGAACTGACAGATTCAAAATGTCCTTTTTTCCTCGTACAATTAGGGATATGAATAACGGTAAATATATCCAGTACGAGTGTAGCAATGGATAACATTGGTAGCTGCATGTTGGTATAAGGACTTATAGCTAACCCAACTAACGGCATGTTTCAGCATGTATGTTTTGCTATTTTTATCCTTTTTTAAATAGCGTAGTTTTGAACAGAACCTATACAAGTACTAATACCTTTTTTATGCATGATATGTAGTGCATGTTTGGTGAGAGTTCATCCCCTGCCACACACCTTTATGGTGGCTTGCAGGGTATTATGTAGATGTAGATGTAAATAACCAATTGAAATTAACAACAGGTTCAGTGAAGATGTTAGATAAATGTTGAGAAACCCTGAGTATCATGCTGAATTTGATCAGATAAAAAAATTGAGATAGATTGCCATAGCGATAGATTTAAAATGTCATTTATCCCTCTCACCACATGAGAACATAATAGGCAACATAGCGAAGTGTAGGTGAAAAGTTGATAGACTAGTCTAGTGTATGATGCATATTTTTTTTTAAATTGCCAACCCATTCATGCTGGGTAAATGCAGATAAATAGGTAGAGTAATGCCGTTATAAACAGCAATCAATTTATTACTATGTAGGTACTAACCATTTAGTAGAACTTTACTAGTATATCTTACATGTTTCTTATTATTTTTGTCTTTCATGTGCAATTAAGAGCTACAATGCTACAATAACATGGAAGGGTTTGTTATTAGGGCATTTGTGACTGACATTTGTTACCAGGGCATATGTACAAAGTTTACAATTTGTTTTGGCGGTCAATCTTGTTTCTTTCATTCTTGGATTAAGTTTCATAGTTGCTTGTAAACTAAGTCGAAATTCATATGTGAGTGACACGCATGGTTGAGTATCTTCCGGCAGTCGATAATGGTAGGCAATGATATCCACCAAAAATATCCTCTTGGCACTCAGTTGAAATCTTAATTCACGAGTACGATTACGTTTTATCCCGCGTGAGGCAAAAAGAGAATGCAGTACATATCACGGTTGGCTCTCGAAGATGTTGCGGACGGTAAACTAGCCCTTTCGCGCTCAATGTATTTTTGGTTTACATGTCCACAAAGCTCACGGCTAAATATTGGAAAGCTTAAATCATGGTTTAAACATTTTTTTGGTAAACCTAACATTTGATTAAGATGCTTGTGATTTTAAACATAGATTTAAACATATTTCACCTTAATTTAACTTTTTTCCGAGAGTCAATTTACTAGTTTGTTTTTTATAGATGTTTTAAGGAAAACCATTTTTATCAAGAGCCTATATAGGGTCACCTGAGCCTTTTAAGGAAAACACACGAAACGGATAGGTCGGATTGGTATTCTTTCTGAATTGCGACAGAATGCCTTGCGGGAGTATCGTTTTAAACCAGTCGGACAAGTATGAATCTACTGCTAAATTTATAGATTTCACTCCCGCTGACACTGACATACCGTCATGAATACTTGCTGAAACAGCTAAGGTGACTCTATATTTAGAACCGGAAAACTCAGCAATTCCTCCATTTATTTTTTTTCGGAATAAAGTCCTTGGTGTGCATTTTTATGCCTTAGTTTATTTTCAGGACTGCATTTTGTTTGCGAGACTGTATTTTCCTATTATAATATTTTTTTAGTCGCCATTTATGTGACAAATTATTTTACTCCGCTTCTGTCAGTTTCACCTCATATTATCCTGAACTGAATCAGAGACTCCCTGCTATAAGGCGTGTTCTTCGTAAAAGTAACTTGAATAGTGTTATCTACATCTACATAATACCCTGCAAGCCACCACAAGGGTGTGTGGCAGGGGGTGATTGCTCACCAAACATGCACTACATATCATGCATAAAAAAGGAATAGTATTAATATAGTAGTCAGAACTACACTATTTAAAAAAGATAGAAATTGCAAAGCAAACATGCAAAAACATTCTGTTAGTAGGGTTAGCTTTAAGTACTCATACCAACATGCAGCTACCAATTCTATTCATTGCTACTCTCCGATAGGACATATTTACCGTTATTCGTATCTCTTATTGTGCGAGGGAAAAAGGACATTTTGAATCGGTCAGTTCGGCAATCAATTTCTCTAACTTTCTGATTATGGTCCAGTCTGCCATAGTAAGTTGGGGTTCGTAAAATATTTTTAACATCATCACTGAAAATATTGCCTTGGAATTTGTGGAAGAGATTAAGTCTAAATTTCAACCTGCGATCTGACAATGATTCCCATTTCAATTCATTTAATAGACTGGTTACGCTAATATAATTATCGTATCGTCCCTTTACAAATCTTGCCGATCTTCGCTGCACACGTTCAAGTTCATTACTTAGACCGATTTCGTAGGGATCCCATACACTGGCAGCATATTCCAAATGAGGTCTTACAAAATATATATATATATATATTATAGTTATATAGAATATAGCATGTGCATAGCGCCAGTTTCTTAACAATTCACCCTCTGCCACACACCTTACTAGTGACTTGCAGATTGCTCTATATATTTAACTTCTACTTTTTTGTTTTTTAGCTTAAAATTTTACTTGGTCAGTATAAGATAAAATATCAGATCCATTTATGATTTCGTTAGTATTGCAGTAATTGAATAACAGATTTCAAGTGCTTGGCGCGATCCGTTTTTCATTGGTATTCACCCTAGGTAAATGAAACCAGTCGTATGAAGTCTCTTAAATCTAATAATCGCGTGAATAAATTTAGGCTCTTGGGTTTAATCCATTTTTCGAAGAGTTATCCAATGATTTAGAATTTCTGCATTTATTTCAAGTTGCTGTATAGAAAGCCGTGGAGAAACTTGTGCATGTATTAATTTTACCGGGGGACGTCTATCTAATACGACTCTTTTAAAGTTCCGGTTTGGATGCAGGAATGTTCCACTCGATATAAGTGATGCTATTTTCCAGATGCGCCCTTCCCACACTCTCCCATTTTAAACTTTCGGGGACACGAAAAAGTTAAAAGGAAAAATATAATATTCCCGATGAGGACATGACTTTCCAGTCCGGAGAATCTGTGCCTGTCGCTAACTATTCGATTCGGCCTATTCTAGTGTACATTCGTCTACAGATATGATGGCCAGTGCGTTGGTAAAGTTTCTCCCCCATCATCATCGTAAACACTGGTTATTTATCCTAAGATTTGTTTTGCGCAACTCACCATTCGATTCTTTTATCGGTTAACCTCGTCGTATTGACATTGCTCCCTTTTGCTGCTTGCTCAGAAGACCTCTTCCTAGGTTTATGTTGAAGAACCAAGTTTTTATGTGCTCCGATCGCTAATACCCCATGTACATCTACATCTACGTAATACTCTGCGAGACACCGCGAGGGTGTGTGGCAGGGTGTGAAGATCACCGACAATGCACAATTTACAAGCGACTAAGAACTACCAAGCCATGCAACTAAGGTATACCATGCAATGTTAACCTTGAATCTAACCATGCAACTAGGAGCTACAACTACAGACTACTCTGACAATATTTCACCTACTCTGCTATACTGCCTAATTTGCTCTTTAATGGTAAGCGGAAAAAATGGCATTTTAAATCTGTCGGTATTACAGTCTATCTTTCTAATCTTATTCATGTGGTAAAATCTAGCATGCTACGCATGGATTCTTAATATATATGTAACTTCTTCAGTAAAGCTATCCGTTTTAAATTTCTGAAGGACATTTAAAGGTGTCATGGGACACCTAGATAGCCAGAATTTGTTGTCCAATATACAGCATGGCTTCCGGACGAGCAGATCATGTGAAACTCAACTTGCTCTCTTTTCCCACGATATTTTAGTTTCTGGCGAAAAAAATATTCCAGTGGATGCTGTTTTTCTCGATTTCAAAAAAGCTTTTGACAAGGTGTCTCATAGCAAACTAATTTTGAAATTAAAATTTTATGGGCTAGACAGTAACATAATATCATGGATAAGTGATTTTCTACATGATCGGATTCAAAGGGTTGTTTTGGACGGTGTTACCTCACCGGAAATTGAAGTCACTTCGGGTGTCCCATAAGGTAGTGTGATAGGTCCACTCCTGTTCCTTCTGTACATTAATGATATCAATAAGGTGGTAAAAAGTAAGCTTCGTCTATTTGCCGATGACGCAGTTGTGTACATGAGAAATTCTAAGCCCAAACGACAAAGAATATTTAAATGATGACCTACAAGAAATTGAAAATTGGTGCGATACATGGCAGTTAGAATTAAATAAAAAAATGTGTATTATGAATTTTTGGAAAAAGTAAAGCACAAAAAAAGTAAATGAAAAGTACAAAAAAGTAAAGAAAAGTACAAAATAGGTATTGATGAATTAACAAACGTGTAATACCTACATTAAATATCTTAAAATAAGACTGACACATGATCTCTCCTGGGGTAAACACATACGTGAAATAATGGGTCAAGCGAATCGTAAACTGGGATTTGTCAAAAGAGTACTGGTTTCCCTTGCAAGACCTCATTAAGAATATGCTGCCAGTGTATGGGATCCCTACGAAATCGGTCTAAATAACGAACTTGAACGTGTGCAGCGAAGATCGGCAAGATTTTAGGGCAAGGGCCTAGCCACGTTGATACACCGGTTCCCATTAGATCACCGAAGTTAAGCAACGTTGGGTCCGGACGGAGGTTGAATGGGTGTCCCCCTTCCATACCTCTACCGTGGTGTTCTTGTCCCCTGTCTGCGAGTGGCGGGCAGGTTAAATGTGGGTTGGCACAATGGATCTAAAGAGTTCTAAGTGCCAGGGGGGCTCCAGAAGGCCTCCGCCCACCCCTCCAATTTACATCTTCTCCTGGCCCTGATCAAATTCCCTCCCGCGTATATAGAGAGTTAGCATCCGAAATTTCCCCCTACCTTGAAATAGTATTTAATAAATCCCTGACCGAACACGTCGTACCGATGGACTGGAAAGCAGCCGATGTAACACCCATTTTTAAAAGTGGCGATAGGGAGCAGCCATCTAACTACAGACCTATATCCCTCACATCCATTTCATGCAAGGTCCTAGAACATATAATTGTCAGTTCAGTCATGGGACACCTAGATAGCCAGAATTTATTGTCCAATGTCCAGCATGGCTTCCGAAAGAGCAGATCGTGTGAAACCCAACTTGCTCTCTTTTCCCACGATATTTTAGTTTCTGGCGAAAATAATATTCCAGTGGATGCTATATTTCTCGACTTCAAGAAGGCTTTTGACAAGGTTTCTCACAGCAAACTAATTTTGAAGTTAAAATCCTATGGGTTAGACAGTAACATTATATCATGGATTAATGATTTTCTGCATGATCGGGTTCAAAGGATTGTTTTGGACGGTGTTTCCTCACCGGCAATTAAAGTCACTTCGGGTGTCCCACAAGGTAGTGTGATAGGTCCACTCCTATTCCTTTTGTATATTAATGATATCCAAGAGGTGGTAAAAAGTAAGCTTCGTCTATTTGCCGATGACGCAGTAGTGTACAGGGAAATTCTATGCCCGAACGATAAAGAATATTGAAATATTTACCTACAAGCAATTGAAACTTGGTGTGATACATGGCAGTTAGAATTAAACTTTAAGAAATGTCTTGTAATGAATTTTTGGAAAAAGAATAGCTCTCCCCCTAGCACTTACAAAATAAGTAATAATGAATTAACAAACGTGGAATCCATTAAATATCTTGGAATAACACTGACAAATGATCTTTCCTGGGGTAAACACATTCGTGAAATAATGGGTCAAGCGAATCGCAAACTGGGTTTCATTAAAAGAGTATTGGGTAAATGTGACGATCATGTACGAGAAATCAGCTACTTTTCCCTTGTTAGACCTCATTTGGAATATGCTGCCAGTGTATGGGATCCCTACGAAATCGGTCTAAGTAATGAACTTGAACGTGTTCAGCGAAGATCGGCAAGATTTGTAAAGGGACGATACGATAATTATATTAGCGTAACCAGTCTATTAAATGAATTGAAATGGGAATCATTGTCAGATCGCAGGTTGAAATTTAGACTTAATCTGTTCCACAAATTCCAAGGCAATATTTTCAGTGATGATGTTAAAAATATTTTACGAACCCCAACTTACTATGGCAGACTGGACCATAATCAGAAAGTTAGAGAAATTGATTGCCGAACTGACCGATTCAAAATGTCCTTTTTCCCTCGCACAATAAGAGATACGAATAACGGTAAATATGTCCTATCGGAGAGTAGCAATGAATAGCATTGGTAGCTGCATGTTGGTATGAGTACTTAAAGCTAACCCTACTAACAGAATGTTTTTGCATGCTTGCTTTGCAATTTCTATCTTTTTTAAATAGTGTAGTTCTGACTACTATATTAATACTATTCCTTTTTTATGCATGATATGTAGTGCATGTTTGGTGAGCAATCACCCCCTGCCACACACCCTTGTGGTGGCTTGCAGGGTATTATGTAGATGTAGATAGATGTAGATGATTTGCAAAGGGACGGTATGATAACCTTATTAGCGTAACCAGTCTATTAAATGAATTAAAATGGGAATCATTGTCAGATCGCAGGTTGAAATTTAGACTTAATCTCTTTAATAAATTCCAAGACAATATTTTCAGTGATGATGTTAAAAATATTTTGCGAACCCCAACTTACTATGGCAGACTGGACCATAATCATAAAATTAGAGAAATTGATTGCCGAACTAATAGATTCAAAATGTCCTTTTTCCCTCGTACAATTAGATATACGAATAACGGTAAATATGTCCAATCGGAGAGTAGCAATGGGTAGCATTGGTAGCTGCATGTTGTTATGAGTACTTAAAGCTAACCCTACTAACAGAATGTTTTTGCATGCTTTCTTTGCAATTTCTATCTTTTTTAATTGTGAAGTTCTGACAAGTATATCAATACTATTCCTTTTTTATGCATGATATGTAGTGCATGTTTGGTGAGAAATCACCCCCTGCCACACATCTTTGAGGTGGCTTGCAGGGTATTATGTAGATGTAGATGTAAACTGTACTTGAACCTGCGATCTGATAAATGGCATCGCAAATTCTAGACTTATATGTCGATAATTATCTTGAATTGAACCCACGGCGTTTGGGTTGCGAATAAGGATCCTTTGAGCTCTTTGTATTTATTCCCATTAACGTTTTCCTGGTTGATTGCATTAATTAGGCCATATGTGTCCAATATCTGATAAGGATTTTCGGTCTCGGCCTTCCGAATTTTCACCGGATACCTTCCTCCTCATAACTCTTGTTAAAGCAACTTTGTTACTTACCCGGTCAATCCATCCGATAATAAGATTGATTGATTTCCCCCGTTCCTTGTTGAAAAATTATTATTCTTTACTCATGAACCATACGTCCCCTGCTGGTAATTGAAAAAAAAATATTTGTTCCAGGGAACGTATTTTTATTTAGAAAAGATTCGTGGGGATGTAAAGCTATCGTTGATTGGGTATTGATTAAAACATTTTCAATGTGTAATAGTCTTAAGAACGGATGAAGTAGAAAACACATTAAATCATCCCCTATCGGCGCATAAGGACAGACGCAAATGATCCCGTTGTCAATTCTCCCATAATGCCACTATTACCACTAACTATGCAGTTTCATAGATGAATTGGCTGTCATTTTGATGCATTATATAAAAGTATATAATCAAGGAAATGTCACATCTTTCATGATTTATCTTTTCTTTGATTTTTCCTGGCATGATGATTTGAAATAGGCAGTATGTATTGTCACACTTTATATGCGCACATTAACAGACTTTACACTCTTTTATGATACATAAGGGTTCTTTTTCATCTCATTTCTAACACGGTGAGTAAACTCCTAACCTAAGTCCACGTCACCATATGTTGAAGGAATCTCTTCGACTACATACGCTTTCAGTCAGTCCATATTTCTCCAGATTTGGGAATTAATTTTGGAAAGGTGGTAAGGCAAATCAAGAAGGCTCAAAACGTGGATGTATTATCAAAATCCTCATATTTCAATTTAAAATTCGTTTGCAAGTACTATTGTGGTTATTGATGCTAAATGGTGTGATATCCTCACGCCAATTTGCGGTTTCCATTTTTGCCACCCTACATGATAGTAAGTAAACATAGCTGGGCAAAGTTAATCCTAAAATTAACTTCGTTAATGTATTAATAGCTAATCAAAAAGTTAACTTCGTTAATCGTTATCTTGATGAAAGTTTAACGCGAGTTAAAGTCATCGGTTAAAGTTAAAAATCTATATGAAATTGCAGGCAATTTTGAATTAAATGTCGCTTAGCATTTGGGTATTTTTAATGTTTATGAACATAATAAAAATTTCATAGTAAAAAATACTTATTTAATAAACAGTAGGTATAGCTAGGTAATGTAGACTTATATACATGAGGTATGGAGTTTCATAGTAATATACCGTTTCCGTCAGTAAAGTTGGACCTGACGCTGTTTGTATTTGATTGTGGAAATAGAAACCTTGGGACACGCCGCTACCGGTAGCTTCGATACCAAAGATTCACCAATATTTTGCTGTGAAAAAACTATATCCAGTCTTATTGACATAAGAAGAATCCATAGCTCTTGAAGAAGCCGTAGGCTTGGTTTTCGTTTTCACGCGAGTTGATCCTGCCTTTACCTTTTCTTCAAATTGAACGTATTTAGATGGATGCGTTCTCTTCGTGTGTTGTTTAAGATTGTTTAAGGTGGAAACGTGAGCCTTGGCTGCGTAAATTTTGTCTGTAAAAGTTATGTAAAATGTCTGATTGCAGTACAAAGCTGGGTTCTTTAGACTGCATTCTCAACACTACTTTCTCATTAAGTTATTACATGGCAATCATGGCTCTGAACAAAAGTAACGGACTTAAATTAACGGACTTAAATTAACGGAATTAAAAGTTATCGGAAGTTAATAAGACCGTTAATAGTTTTTGGATTTAACTTAAAAGTTGAATCGTTAAGCAATATGTTAACTTCGTTAATTAACGATTAACGGATTAACGCTTTTCTGCCCAGCTATGTAAGTAAAATTAGTTCTCTTTGATTTAAAATACAAACCAGGAGATTAATTCCCTGCCACATACCCTTCGAAATCTACATCTACATAATACCCTGAAAGCCACCATAAAGGTGTGTGGCAGGGGGTGAACTCTCACCAAACATGCACTACATATCATGCATAAAAAAGGATTAGTACTTGTATAGGTACTGTTCAAAACTACGCTATTTAAAAAAGTAAAAATAGCAAAACATACATGCCAAAACATGCCGTTAGTTGGGTTAGCTATTGGATAAGTTCTTATACCAACATGCAGCTACCAATGTTATCCATTGCTACACTCGTGTTGGATATATTTACCGTTATTCATATCTCTAATTGTACGAGGCAAAAAGGACATTTTGAATCTGTCAGTTCGGCAATCAATTTCTCTAATTTTGTGATTATGGTCCAGTCTACGATAGTAAGTTGGGGTCCGCAAAATATTTTTAACATCATCACTGAAAATATGATCTTGGAACTTGTTTAAGAGATTAAGTCTTAATTTCAACCTGCGATCTGACAATGATTCCTAATTTAATTCATTTAATAGACTGGTTAGCCCTTGCTGTGGCTTGAAGGGTATTAAGTAGATGTAGATACATAACTCTTAGCTGTACAAAATAAAATGCATATGAAATGTCATCATAATGGATTTATTTGGTAGAATCCGGACTGAGCTGAGAGAAGTGTACTCCTCGTTATTGCCATTTGAATGGGTATACGGTTGTATTGAATAAAATCTCAAACTATGATAATAATTGGCGACACCAGGAGAGTTGCTCGTTATGGAAGCTTGAATTTGAAAAAAAATGTCTCCTCCGTATGCACCATGGGCTTTGAGTCGGGGCTTTGATGCAACGAGAGTTATTTTTTTTATAAAGATGGCTGGAAAGTAGGGCACTCAGTCGAACGGTTTATCCACTGGGCGACGTTGATTACAACTTCCCTGGTCTCTCATTGAACGCGGGAAAATGACATCCTTAATGGGCCCGTTCAGCGATCCTCTTTCTTTGATCTTAATTCTCACTGTTGTGAGCCGTGAAACAAGTTTTTTTTAGCATTCTTGTGGACACTACTGCTTGAAAGATGTTTGAAACAACCAGCCTAAGGATGTTAACCTTGAAATAATTGGGGCTTTCGCATTACAGCTAATCCACTATTGAACGACATGTGCGTACCAACTTTATGATCTGTTTGGAATTTTAAGGGTGTGAGGATTAGAGGGTTTTTGCACCCGGTACACATGAATTACTCGCTTCTAAGCAGCTGGGAACATTGAAGCTGTATAATTGAAGCAAGCCAGTCACAGTTATCAGATTGGTAACGTGGTGACTCGTCAACCTGTTTCGCGGTTTTAATTTCTTACGAGGGAATGGATTTTATTTTCATTTTGTACTCATAGGATTCTGTTTTTTGTTTTTCCAGCTAATACGCTTAATCGCAATATCTAATATAAACTAAGGCAAATACTAAATTAATGTTTCAGGTTAGTTACGAAAGCTATTATATAATAGTATAATATCAATAATCCTTGTTATGTGTGATATGTAATGCATGTTTGCTGTGAATTTACCCCCTGCAAAACACCATTACGTTGGCTTGCAGGGAATTATGTAGATATAGGTTACTCCTATACCTTAACTTGTTTTCATGCAGTAGTGTAATTGTAGCTCTTAATTTGCATGGCAGTAGAGCATATATAGTGATTTTCACCCCCTGCCACGCCACCTCGAAGTGGCTCGGAGGGTACTACGCAGACGTAAACGAATATCGTATCTCCTATATGACTGACCGCATCGGATATGTAATGCGCCCCGAGCGATTTAGGGAGTTAATGCTGACCCTAGGTTACGCTTCACCCTTTCTTTGTGCCCTGAAAAGTATCTGCCTTTACCCAATTACGCAGTGCACAGCGTACAGCGCACAACTACAACTCAAATAAAGAATAAGTCTGACAAACATATTACATACTCTATTAGTTAACAGAACTTCTTTCAGCCAAAAGACAACTCCACGGCTGTTGACCTACCGCTCCCTGCCGCATGCCCTTGCGGCAGTTCGCAGAGTAAAATGTGGATGTAGAATTATCCAACTATCTAAATATGGTGCAACTTTTCTAAGGAATTGGTCGCCTCCCCAGAATAACCACTACCTTGGATTGCATGAAAAGTATAACTGGTAATGCGGATCCCACCAGATATTCATAGCAATCCCTCCTCAGGCACGAAGCATAAGTGAACTTAGTTTGTTGTTGCGTGTTAGGAGCGGATGTTTGATGATAACTCACCCGCTGGAAAACACCCGAAAGGTGGCTTACTGGGTAGTCAGTAGTTATAGATATACTAGTGATGGAAAAATCGATTTCGATTAAAATCGAAAATCGAGTTTTAATAGTCAAAGATCGAGGAAATCGAGATCGAGCCATGATCTTCGAGTTTCGATCCAAACTCGATTTTTCAACTTCGATCTTGACCATTTTTTTTGGTCTCAGCAGCGCGTAGTAGTCAGTAGAGGTCGTCGATGAACTGCCACTGAGGTCACTTCTTGTTAGAAGTAGATGCCAGTAGAAGTTAGACAATACCTCAACAGGCCACCCGTCGATAGGAAAGTCAACCCCAATCCTCTGAAAGTCTGGGAGGAGATGAAGGGTGAATACCCCAACACGTACCGTTTCGCGATGATTCGATGTTCGCGATGAGTGCTGAGTATGATAGCGTCATCCGTCCCATGTGAAAGACTTTTCTCTAAGGCCGGTAAAATTGGAAAGGCACGCCCTAGATCATCAAGAAAGCATCTCAATCAGTTGATCTTTCTTAAAAATTTTAGTGAAGCCGAATGGTTCCAAGCGGTGATCCACATTAAAGTGAATTGTAAATTTTTACGACTAATAATTCAAGAATGTTTTCTAAGTACATTTTTAGGGATTTTTCATAATTCAAATATGTATTATGAGCGTTTTTCAAATGAATAATAAACATGTTTTTGTACCAACTGCATTTTTTTCAAAAATGAACCGTAGATTTTTTCGATTAATCGATCTTTTGGTTCAAATTTCGATTTTTGCTGAAAAGTCGAGCTTTTCATTTCGATTAAAAATCGATTGCTCGAAAAATCGATTTGGACCGACATTTTTCCATCACTAAGATATACCACTACGAAATCCTATTTTTGTATCCGAAACCTCTCGCCTAGGTCTTTGTAAACCCATAATTTCACTTCACAGACATATTTCACCAAGTGACAGGAGATGGGGAACACGGTATCGCGCCCCTAAGACGGTGCCAGACCTTTTCCTTAGAAAGAGGCCCTTCGTGGGAACGGAACCGGTTCGATCTCCGGTATCGAGTGGTCGGCGGCGTCCTATCGCTACCGACTCATTTCCGTAGCTGTGTTCATCGGGGATGGTAACATTGTCAAGAGGAAGAATGCAATACGGGGAACTCCATTATCTTTCGCTCTCTCTGCTCTCTATCTATTTCGGCTTAACCGTTCAAAAGGGCTGGATAGATAATGGCAACGACATTCTGTCAACCCTGATAGCTCATTGAGAACCGTTCGACAGCAAATCATCCAAAAATATACCAAAGATGAAAATGCAGGCCAACGTCGATATAACCGGGTTCGTAGAAACGAGTGTCATCTGCATAATACCCTGCAAGCCACCGCGAGGGTGTGTTGCAGGGGTTGAAGGTCACAAAGCATGCACTATAAACCTGCAACCATGTTATATAGGGTCTCAGGCAACTAGAATGTTGGGATCTACGTAGTAATAAGGGATTGGTTGTTCATACATGCATCATGCACTACGGACTACTATAAAATATTTCCCCTACCTATCCCTTTCCTATGCTGCCTATTCTGTTTTCTTATAGTATGGGGAAAAATGAAATTTTGAATCTATCAGTACATCTACGTTTACATAATACCCTGCAAGCCACCATAAAGGTGTGTGGCAGGGGATGAATTCTCAACAAACATGCACTACAAAGTACGACAATCTATCTCTCCAATCTTATTTCTCTGGTCGAGTCTAGCATAATACGCTGTTGTTTTTAGTATATGCCTAGCATATTCAGTAAAGATATCCGATTTAAATTTCTGTAAGAGATTTATCTGTACTTTAATCTACGCTCTGATAATGATTCCCACTAATTCTTTTATTAATTCTGTGACACTACTAAACCTATCGTATCACCTTTTAACGAACCTAGCTGCTCTACGCTGCTCGCTGTCTAGTTCTCTGATCAAACCTAAGTCATTCGGATCCCATACACTGGCTACAGACTCAATGTGGGGCCAAACTAATGAAATAACATAAAGGTGTGTGGCAGGGGTTAACTATAATCAGCTATGAATTTAAATTTACTCTTACTATCATGTAGTCACGCAAAACTGGTAGGAATCACTATTGTTTCCGTGTCCGAACTGTGCGCCTGTTTTCCCTCTCAGTGAAACGTTCAAGGCCAATGTGTGCTGCCCTTCATAGTGGATTGTGAGAGCTTCTCGTTGTGCAGTGAATATATTCCTCTACATCTACACAATACCCTGAAAGGTTGCATAAAGGTGTGTGGCTGGGGGAGAATTCACACCAAACATGCAATATATACCAAACTCAAAAAAGATTAGTGACTATATTATTGTCTAAATTTAGCAATCCTACTTACCTAAGTAAGTAGGAGTTCACAAGACACCCAGCACAAGTTTATAAACTTGAACGTGTGCAGCAGAAGACCGGCAAGATTTGTAAAGGGACGGTTCGATAACCATGCTAGCGTAACTAGTCTACTAAATGAATTAAAATGGGAATCATTGTCAGATCGAAGGTTGAAATTTAGACTTAATCTACTGAATAAATTTCAAGGTATTATTTTCAGTGATGACGTTAAAAATATTTTGCGAACCCCAACTTACTATGGTAGACTGGACCATAGTCACAAAATTAGAGACTGATTGCCGAACTGACAGATTCAAAATGTCCTTTTTTCCTCGTACTATTAGGGATATGAATATCGGTAAATATGTCCAATACGAGTGAATCAATCCATAGCATAGGTAGCTGTATGTTGATGTATGGACTTTAAGCTAACCCAACTAACAGCATGTGTTTGCATGCTTACTTTGCTATTTTTATCTTTTTAAATAGTAAAGTTATACTAATATATTAATATTTATCTGATTTTTTCATTATATGTAGCGCATATTTGGTGAGAGTTCTCCCCCTGCCACACACCTATATGGTGGCTTGCAGGGTATTATGTAGATGTAGATATAGATGAAGTAGGAGTTCACAAGATATTTTAATGGCGTCAGTGAAAATATTGTCTTGGACTTCAGTTAAAAGAATAATTCTAAATTTCATCCTATGGTCTGATATTGATTCCCATTTTAGAATAGACATGTTACGCTTATATAGTTATCATACAGTCCCTTTACAAATATTTCAGAAATTCGCTGCACATTCTCCTCATCTACATGCACATAATAACCTGTTAGCCACCATAAAGGTGTGTGGCAGAGGGTGAATTCACACTAAATTGCATTACATATCATGTATAAAAAGGATTTGTAATTTTTCATATATTGCGGTCCCCTGACTGTATATGGTAGGCTCGATAATTCTAACTAAATTAAGGAGATAGATTGCAGGACGGACAGGTAAAATGTAATTTTTTCCATGTACGATTCGAGATGAGAACGTCAGACATCGCGTAAATTGGTAATAATTATAGAGGTTATATTCAGAGTAGGTCGATAGTATTTTTATTTCCTGCATGTTCAAAACAATGTGTTGATCTTAGCATTCCCTGGATTTAATTTTTTTTGTATGCATGAGTATCTATTAAATTGGTGTCGGATTTCAAGTCATGCATGGCATTCGTGATGCAATATTGGTATTTGCTAGTTTTTTGTTCTTTTTTCCCTAATTACTTGAAAAGGTGTGGTGTTGGTTTTTTGTGGTTCATTTTTGTTTGTTGTGTGATTATTCCTGGTGTAGATGCATCCTCTGCCACACACCCTCGAGGTGTTTTGCAGGGTATGTCGTAGATATAGATAAAGACTGGTTACGATAATATAGTTATCATACCTTCCCTTGATGAATAAATTGTTTGTTTCGTTATAGCCAGAAATTTAATATTTTTAAAATAAAAATTCATAGCATAATCTTCTCTTACCACACCACCCAAAAGTGACTTGCAGAGTATCCTTTATGAATACGGCTCAAAATTACTGATTGCAGTTAAATTCAGGTTGGAGGAGAATTATTAAGGCTTGGTATCTTGTGCAACGTTTCTAGCTATCTGTTAACAGGGGCTCAGTTTTTCAAGGTGCAAATCAAATGAAATACTTAAAAAAATACTTATTTTGCGAAACATTTAAATTTTAAATCGGAGAAAACGGCCCTGGTGAACGATTAGCATCAGAAAATTCTAACACCTTGTTTTTTTTACCCTATGTGTGGTGGGTGTACATTTATGAATATGAATAATATGAATATTTATTAAAATACCTGTACATTTATTTAGTTATTTGTATTATTTGATACTTAACATATAAAATTGTGCGCATGAACTTCACGCATAAAACTATTTGCTACGGTACGCGTAAATAATTTGGAGTCGGGAACGTGGGTGATCAAAAATGTTTCACCGAAGACACATGCACTATCAGTTTCATTTACTCTTCTGCGATGTGATATGAATCACATGTATTTTATGTGAATATATTTTGTAATTATCTTGTAGCAGATTACTGACAGATAAGGTCATTTGATTCGTTCAGGGCTGGCAGGTAAATGTGCAGAGGTAAGAAGTTTTCAGGAAAAGGAGGAACGGGTGAGAGAAATCCAGCATTTGTATTAACCAATTCTTAAAGAAAGGCACCTAAAAGTCCCATCAACATCCCATCTGACCAACGAAGTATTTTTCTTGAAGTGCTTTCCATACAGCTCAAGTAAGGGTCGGTAATCCGTGAAGAATTTCTGCTACTGCCCGAGATAGAGAATACCCTCCGAGTATCGGATCTAAATAAATATCTTATATTAAATAGTATTATATTAATAAATTATAGTGGTACCAATATCTTACTCTCAGAATTTTTCTTCCGAAAGAAAACAACTTTGAAATATCTTAATGTATTTAAATTGGATAGGTAGGGGAAATATTTTAGAGTAGTCTGTAGTGCATGATGCATGTATTAACAATAATTCCCTTTATTACTATGTAAATACTAACAATCTAGTTACATGAGACCCTATTTGTAGCATGTTTGCATGTCAATAGTGCGTGCTTGGTGATCTTCACCCCCTGCCACACACCCTCGCGGTGGCTTGAGTGTATCTCGTAGATGTAGATGTAGATGAATTGAGCTACGGTGGAGTCGTCATTGTAAGATTCGATGGTATCAGACTTAACTTTGTGTAGCTTAGCAAAGTCAATTCTCATTTCGTTAGTCCTTGTAAGAGTTTGGTGTAGGAGACTGAAGAGTAATATTACGAAAAACTAAAAAAAAAGGGTATAGAGTTTGCTGAAGCGTCTGACATGGTAAGTCCCTTCTAGTTGTCTAGTGGTAATACTAAGAACTCGTCGACCTAAGATGGACGAAAAAATGATTTAGTGATTCACGTAAATGAGGATCGAAAGAATCCCGATTTCAGAAGCATTTTGTTCCGTGTAAGCGCTTTATAAATTGAAAATTTTTCTCACTGTGGTCAACTTCTGTTCATGAGTTTTCCTAACTTGTTACACAAGTGATATTTGATAAACATTCGATAATGTCAATAAGGAAAAACGTTCTAAGCCTGGGTAACACCTGCACTGTGTTGACAAAAGCTCTTGGCCTTGAATTGCAATGAAAAAAAAATTACATTCGAAAGCAATTTAAATTGAAACAACAAACAATATCGTCTTGATGCAATGCTTACTGCCTTAAATTTACGCGTGGGAAGCGAATTTGCAGGGATTTTCCGTTATCCGGGAAAATCATTTCCCTTCCGTTCCTCATACGCCAAATTCTACTGCAGTCTCTCCTCTGTGGCATAGGATTTCGTGGCTATAAAATATTTTTTTTACTGACGCACGTCCCTGCACGTGTACTCCATCTTATTGCCGTGAGCACCTAATATTTCATTCGCCCATCTTCGTGTTCCAGTCATTAAAACCACCGCAGAAAAAAACAAAATCCGCGGGGTAAAGATGTAATCTCATCTTTTGTTATCCGCAGGGACGACGAGCGTAATTATTCCGGGCTTGTGTCGCACACTGAATGTGGACGGTTAATTAGGACACGGAATCAAGAGGGGTAACCTAGAATGGCGGAGAGAAAATTGGTGCATGTTGTTGGCAACGCTCTCCATGGAAAGCTTCGAGTAACAAGCCTCCTCTCACTGTCTGGTCTATTTTGACGTACTCTGCAGTGTCCATCCCGTATCCGTGCTGTTTGACTGTTTACACCTTGTCATGGATTGTGCTCCGCGTCAGTACTGCTTGTGTTGATGATGTACTTTTGTGAAAATCTTAGTTTTCGCTTATTTTATCTTATTAGTTCTCTATTATAGGGCTTATATTTCTCTATTATAGGGTTCTATATTTAAGGGCTTAAAATAAGATTGGAGACAACTCCAGCTGGTCGCTAATTGATAATAAAACCAACCAAAAAAGCTCAGCAATGCCCGTAAAAAACCAGTCATTATTAAAAGTAATTAAAAATAAGTAAACAATTGAGACCAATTCATTTTTACATGCTAATCTTTTCTAGTTGGTATATTGTCCAGTAGATGTGGAACCCACGAATTTCTCCGTTTAATTCATTGCTTTCTGATAAAAAGACGATATTGTGCAGTAGGTCTTTGATGAAGAGATGTCTTGAGGTCAAGTGATGCATGGTGTTCTGCATCGTTCGAACAAACCTTTGTGATTTATCGAGCTCATTTCCTAATCATGTTACACCCTTCGAGTGCCAAAATATTCAACAAAAAAGATTGAAACTGCGTGCAGGCCAATGACGTGGGTTTCCAACTGCTACTCACGGTGCACTGCGGTGCTTGATAGGGCCCGACATCCTCTCTCCCTTTTTCTCCGCGACAAGCGAGGGAGAAGTATCCGGCATGCCATCGCTGATACACACCTCCCATTCGATTTCATTCATGGGTGTTTTCAAGTCTGTTTCCGCACTAATAGGCGCTTCAGACCGGGAGGAAAGTTAAAAGGGTAGGAATGGAAGGATAGGTCGATTTCATTCAACCCTGTTTGTGACAGCTGAAAATAAGACGCTAATATCGGCGCCACCCAAAAGATTTTAGTCACCTATATTGCTGTTTGAACTCAGCACGATGCATCGTATGGAAACTTTTTTTTCAATAGACGCATTACTGATCCTCAGTGAATTAGAACGTAGTATGCATTAGCTGTACCTATTCTTGAATAAAACCCAATACAAGCGACAACATTTCATTCTACATATCAAACTACCCTTGGTCAGCTCACTGAACAGCCTTCCCTTTGAAACCTAAACATTTTGGGCTCTGATTTCTCAAGCCGTTGAACTCCGAAGACATCCGGCTAATAAATAAGGGTAATGCATGCTGTATTTTAGCCACAGCGTTCTACCAGGAGGTAGGTCTGGCTTGGGTAGAGCTCACCAAATATTACGCCGAATAGCGATAATCAGGTATGATACAGTTTCCTGAAGTTGATCTAGGGACCTAAACCTGTTGCATTTAAAATGAAGTCTCCAGCCGTGTGAGGGTGTAGATAGGCACTGACGTTTCGAAGGCGTAGTCTCCTATCGTCTTCAGGGTGAAGCCTGGCAGACGAAGGCAAAATACCTACGCCTTCGAAACGTTACAAAACGAGGCCTTCGAAGTGTCGGTGCGTATCAACACCCTCTCCCTGCTGGACAGCTGAGGAAACTTCATCATTGTGTACGCCGGGAAAATTTACGATTTTTCAACTGATGGTATTTGTCTAATAAGTGATCAGTGTAATCCACAAGTTCCGGTTGTGTTTTATAATATCATCTATTGGTTGGTACACGGCATCGCTCTCATCACCTATCTTTATTCGCGCAAATTTACAATAATATCCTCTTCTTAATCTGATTACGAGCGATTCTCTAACTAAAACCTATGTATCTCAGTACCAAGATTTTAGCAACCTCGTGCATTTTTAGAGGGATTCACAAACAGCGGAAATTTCAGGTCCTGGATGTATAACGAGCGGGAATCCCATTCTGATAATCTGACTGTAGTTTCCTTCCTCTGCCCTTCAAAATTTAAATAGAGATAAGCGCCACAGGGAATAACCGAAATTTGAGCCCCACCCCCGGTAGACTTATCTGAAAGAAAGACAACGGTCTCGTTCTGAACTCCTGCTATTATAAGCAACAGGTCGTAGATTGTACATGCAAAATGTAAGGAGGATGCATGAGGCTGGGAACCCCAAAAATAATTCACTCAAAAGTGCGAGGAAAATCGATTTTACAACAATGAACTGGGTTTGCATCATCCAGATCTCTCCACTGCTTTTTTTGCAAAATTTACCATTTCGTAGTAATCTATTTCCAGGTTTACTTTTTGGAAAATTTCAATCTTAGGCAGTAAGGTAGAGAGACACACTGCAATTCCACAATATTTCTTTACCGTTTCGAGTATCATCGAATTTCACCATCAAAGTACATGTGTTCCAAAGGCAATTCAAAATACATCACTTTTAATGCTACACCAATTAACAGGTTTAAATTATGGAACTTGAATATATTGCACTCATACTGAGAGATGAAGCATCACCTGAATACTTTCTACAACTCTTACGAATTGGGAATATGCCGCAGAGTGGATGACAACTAATCTGACAGAATATTTCACTGAACATTTAGCTAAAGCAATGTTTTTCTATGTTCTAATTCATGATGATAATATTACTCTTTCTTACGGAAGCTCTTTCATTTGATATTTCTGTCTATATCTCTTTTTTTAAACTGGATAATTCTTGCTAATAGTTAAATCAAGACTTCTCTCATAGTTCGGAAACATGTTAGAAATAAGAATACATTACTGTTCCACATTTTGCAGCGACATTGAAGCAGAATAATTATTCCTTGCTTCAAAATAGTTTTCTGCCGACGAATTTGAACATTTTTCTACTGTGGCATCATAGCTTGTGATTTGATTAGAACGCCAATTGTGCTGAAGCCACAGTAGGTATACACTCAAATCATCGCAATTGTGTGTTTGATACTGCGATATACCGGTTCCAATATGAACTCAATATCTTAATGAGATTTGGAGATCAAGCCATTACGATAAGTTACACTGTGATAATATATGATGCCTGCAATATCCTGTGTTATTCGTTATGCTATGTTATGATTGCATACAATCTGCGATACCATATGAGATGTAATATAATGCTATTAGTCATTTCAAGAGACATGGACAGTTTACATGGCGAAGGATATTCGATTTAGCTAGAAAAGACTTTGTATACAAGTCTTTTCCAAATTTTATTTTCTTTTTTATGAATTATTCAGATATAATTATTCGAATTCGATTTTTGTAACTTTATCTAGCTCTTTGCAATATCAATGGACTCTAGTTAATTTATTCATCAACCATCGTTCAAACCCGCGACTTTGTGAGCCAAGAAAATAACTCTTATAATCGGATTGATGATAGTTTTGCGGGAATTCTCTTTGAAAATCATAATGATTGATTTCTTTCTACGGGATATACATCTGCATAATACGTAGCAAGTCACCGTAAGGATGTGTGGCACGGATGATTATGCTTCGAAGCCGTGAGCGTCAACAAGCGTATTCTCGTCTTTCACCACCAGTCAATTAAACGTGTTAATACGGTAAACTTCTCAGTTCTACGAATCAGACGACACATGTTAGCCAGCTCCTCAAGATTTTCTCTAGCATCTTCGCTCGAGATTTTTAAGGATATATATCAGAGGCAATATCATTTATGCATTCTGCACTTGTATCTGAAGAAGTTAAGATAAAATTTGTGTATGTTTTTGGGTCTGTTAGAATCCCTCCGTAGTGATTAGTAACTATATTCTCTTCCTGTATTTTACTCTTCCACTCCACTCTTCTTCACGCTCACGTGAGTGCCAAGCGAAATTTAACTCATATTATATTTTTTACGCTGATCAATCGTTCAGTTCTTGATGAAGAATAATTTCAGACTTGACACGTGAAACCATTTCAAATAGTAGGGGAGACTGGGATAATGGCAGTCACATAAGGGGAAAAATTGTAAAAATTATTATTTTTATTTATTTGAAACACTACTACCCCTAAAATTATGCTTATAATTATACTTAAATTATACTATTTCCTTAGCGTTAATCACTTAATATTGAATTAAAACATTAAAATTTTTTTAATGCGAAAAAAGTAAAATATCAGATTTGACCGGTATTACCCCGACCCTGGGGTGATTGCAGTCGGTGATGTCAGTGATTATTTACTAACTTTACAACAAGGAACATGGGGATATTTTAATGATATAACCATATAATCATATAACTTAAAAACTGATGAATATTTTTGGTTATACACAGTTTAAGTTTTATGAAAATTGAGAGGTGGACGGTGTCAGCATCAACCAGTTGCAACCTGCGTTTCTAACTTAACGACAAATCATAGTGAATACAATTACCCCTTGACTACCATTAACCCAGTCTCCCCTATTAGTCTGTGAAGACGGAAACGCCAATATGCCATAACGTTATAGCGTATGGCTTTGTGGCATTATGTTGAAAAGGGATCCCGCCAAAACGCAATAGACAATTTGCTTGGACATACATACCTATTCCATTTACTCCAATTTGTTTGAGGAAGTGATATTTGCATTCCATCTAGGATACGGTTGTACATACGAATCAACGGGATGACGCGCATATGCTATTGGAGGAAAAAGAATCCACACAAATATGTTGTATTAATTTCTAATTTGGCTTTAAAGTAAGTCGTAAAAATCTTAGCAAGACACTTGAGTGAAGATGAATAAAACCTGGCTCCTCTAAATCAATCTATAAATTGCCAATCAGGAGTCGTGGTAGCGTAGTGGCCTGCGTATTTGCCTGACAAGACAAAGGTCCTTGGTTCGATTCCCGATCTAGGGAATCAACATCCTCTGACAACTTTCGAATGACATTGAATTTTCCAGAGATTTGCTTGGTACGTATTGTTCTTTATGGTGCCTTGAGTAGCTCGAAAATAAACAAATGCCCTTAAGATTTCGACATATCTCTGTTGATAGCAGCAATGTGGATCCTAAAATGACGAAGTAATCAGGGAGAAACCGCGGCCATTTCGCTGATCTGTCTTCTTTTCCATCCATCGATTTCTTCGTCTTCGAGTATCTAACGCTATTCCATTACGTCGAAGGATGCATATCTCGTGATGGCATGAACTTTGGCGATTACTCAATGGAAAGACGTCCGCATAGAGTTAAAAATTCTGCTATGCTCTCACAATTTTATTACTACGATCTTCTGGGATGTCTCGTTTGCGTCGCCCTTCCGCGAGCACATTCAAACGCACGTGACTTACAGGCGTCTCTATGGCAGAGCAAGTTTAATCCCGCGGATGGCATATCCAAGTTCACCCCTGGGTGCTTAGACTTCGCGTTATCTTCCGGACGCCGGTCAAAGGCCAAGAGTGTAGGGTTTGTGGTTTTTCTAAGTGAAGGAATGATTAGCGGAATTCATTAGCTGGGCGGAGAACTTTCTTCCTTGGCTCTTCAAAGTCAGGAAAATCAGGCGATAGCTCTTCCCGGATTTACGAGAAGTCAACCAATGTACACTTCCCTTCTAGATCAGCAGTCATGATTAGAGCAATTGTGCTTCTGCCCATCGGGGAGGAAGTCCCGTAAATTCCTCGGGGCAGAGTAGTGAAGGACGATACTCAGCGGTCATAGTCGAGGTATGTGTACGGTATATTTTTGTTCGGAACTTTTCTGTGGAACCAACTTCCACTTTCACGATACGTGTGTCGAGCTTTGTAGAGAGGATTGAATTCAAGGAAAAGAGACAAAAGACAACCATTAACATTCATTGGCTTTTTTCCGACGGATGAGTATCATGTTTTTATCACCGAAACCTTGCATGAATAATCGGCGAAAGAAACTCATGAGAATATTATCGCCGAGCTTAAGATGTGGCCTTGTTTAGAAGTGTTCCGTGCAATTTGTCGGTGAATGCTCATAATCAAAGGACGCTATCAGACAACTAAGTATATTATAATATTAGAAAATTATTAGCATGTCGTCCAATAAGTAGGAAAGTGAAATTTTGAGCTGTTTGACTAACATGTATGAAAATATATTCATTCATTCCAATGCTTTTAAAGTTGATACATTTATTTATTTATCAGACATAAAAGCAGAACCAGGATCTTTGCATAACTATGATAAACGACTAGCAATGCACAACAGGGAACAAAACAGAAAAAGTCAGATGATAGTGACAAACAAAATGAAGGCGTTGAAGTAGGGATATGTATAGTGTATGAAATGGAAATAAATTCCTCAGAATAAGATTATTATTTTCCTGCAATTGATTGGAATACACATTCTTTACTTGCTAGCTCCGGGGTTTTTTATTCCAATGAATTATAAAAAAAATGTTTCGGACCGAGTTTTCAATCGCGCCAATTGCAACGACATAAGAATGTTTCTATGCTGCCTCACGACATGGTCTAAACATTTTAATGATTCCAAAGTATTTTTACCGCACTTTTATTTAAAGTAGAGTAGCGTAGAAAATTTTGGGAAAAATCGAGCTGTCCTCCTTGAGGTTTTCCTCATATTTTCTAATCGGTGTATCCGTTATAGCCCAACGTTTTACCCACCGTTTTGTTCTATGACACGTTAAGCATTTGCATTGATATTTAATACATTGCGCATTAGTGGAAAAGGCATCGGTTGATGATTTCACCCAAGAAAAACCAAATGTCTCAAGATCTCGGAAGATTATCCTAAAATACTGGAGTCATCTCGTCCGTCGTTTTGAATAGGGGAATCCAACTTTTAAACTTACCGGCTGTATCATTCAAAAAAAAGGATATTTTATTCATTATGATTTACCTCGGACATTTCATAAAACGTATCTAAATTCTACAAATCTGACTGCCGTTTCATGGAACCAAAATCGGCTTACCTTCTATATTTGCAGGCGATATAAAAAGAGTATGCAGTCGTGTTAATTGATTCACTAATGTATTTGCTAAAAGTCATCTGAAATTTTGAACTTGAAAATGGCTGCAGGATGACTTATTTACTGTACAACGTAGCTGTTATATTCTCGTGGAAAGATTGATTGCATCACTTTCTCTTTCCTTATTTAGCATTGGTGAGAAATGTAAGGTTACATCGCGCGAAACGCATGCATTGTGAGCTAGTGTTGATTGTCGTGAACTTCATTGCCTTCACCTACAGAACCCAAGTATTTCGAGTTCGGAAGATTCTTCGGAATTAATTTTTGTTTTTCGTGCTTCACAAATATCTACGGCGCGCCGCGGCGGCACGGTGAAGTACGAGGAAATCCAGGGCAATTTAGAATTCGTCTACGTGATAATGACCGGAAGATACGCAAGAATGAGGAAAAAACTCACTTAATGCAGAAATCAATAATTTTCCGTTCCATCGAAAAGTAAGATTCTTGCCAAGGTTTGCGTTAACCACAGAAAATGCCAACGGTTATGAGCTTTATTTTGAATGAGCGGAATTCGAGAAGAATTTGTCCTTGATTGAACGAGAAATTTTTCAGACTTGTGGAAGAAATTAAGAATTTTAAGTTTTTTGTCTTCCATAATTTACAAGATTAATTTTCATGATAATTCTTATGAGCAATGATTTTTTTTCGATTTATTTATTATTACAGTGCTTGAGGAATTCAGCATAAACATCCATTTCGATTGCATTTACGATATTCATGAGAATATGGGCGAGAATGGATTAATTAGTCACAAGTTCCCTTAGATGATTTTGTCTGGTTAGATTTCAATTCGTTTGCTAATCTGTCTGCAAGAATGCGATTTTTTTGGCTAAAATCGTTGATGATAAAAAAGTTAATAATTTATATACTCCTACTAGGTAATAACTTCCCAGAAAAAATGACTTACGTTTGGTATTCAGTTTTAAAGTGCTCATGTGCAGTTGTTTTTTGAGTAACGTTATCTCCATTCCAGTGCTACCCTGTGTTTTTATCAGTTCCCGAGCGTTTAATTTCAAATTTAATGACAAGGGCACTTCCTCATAAAGAATTGAAAAGGAGGTGCTTTTGGGCTTGGAAGTGAGAGTCTATGTGATTCACGACGTTCTATGGTAAGATCACCCCGTCTTCAGCGAAGAACAAAAAAAAAGGAAGCGCAGCGCATTTCTTTTCGCATTTGTTTTTCACCCGCGGATAACGACCGGGGAATTGAAAGCTTGTTTTAGGTTTAATTTTGAGAAATGGCCAAAAGTCGCGGAAGGCGGCGACATTTGACTGTGTCATTTATTTCTTCACATTGTCCTGCGTGGCCGTTCCCATGACGGGCTAGATTAATGGAAAGCAGACAAAGAAGTCGGAAACTGAGGTCATAGTCAACAGAAAGGACTCAAGATACTCTTCTTGAACGTGGTTAAGTGAATCCAAAATTTGGAACCAAAGCTGAGAAACTTGTTAACTGATTTAAAAAGAATTTCAAAACGAACAATTCAATTCTTCCCCGAAAATAGACCTGACAAGAAATGGACAAGAAATAGAATCCCGACCCAGTAACGACTCCAATATTAGTAGACTTTAATAAACCTTCCAATGAATTTCGAATCTCTCAGGTCTGCATTATAATTTTCCAGTGAAGACGACAAGGAAGTAGCTACTGTCTACTGCAATGCTTGAAATCTAGTTACATTCAATAGTTGAGTATTTATTACAACGATTTTTTAGGAAAGAGATTCGGATTGTATGACTACAGATATCACTCAAGCGTTAACTGGTCTTGTTGGTCCTCCTTTCATTTCGTTGTCTAATGGTTTTCTTTATTTCATTAAAGTCGACAACTTTTCATGGATTTCTTAAAGTGTTGGACTCATCATTCCAATTTACTGATAGAATCTCTCTCATGTGATCCGCATCTATGTATTTATTGAATGTCAGTGACCTCACTAAAATCGAATATGAGGTGAATGGTTCGTTCAGAACCAAGGAGTTTTCAAAGGTGAAAAACAAAGGTTGCGGAGTGCAGAGGACGATTACGGGGCTATAGCTTTTAAAATTCTGAGTCTAATCCTGTTGAAAAGGAAGTTAAGTTATGGAAGAGGCAATTTCGCGTAAGGTGCTACAAGATGCCATTCGACGTGAGGCCATTAGTAACACATGAGAAAGGTTTTATCCGGCGATGAGTCTATAACGAGGCTTACTTGACAAATTAAAGAACCTGTAGATATTCGGCCGAGAGTGTATTACTATACACTCGGCCAATGTTTATTTTGTAATTATTCGTTGAGGTGGGATTTCACAATGCGCTCTTTGCTACGAGTCTTTGTTTCAACTCTTTTACATTGAGATCTGAGTTTGTTTTATTCCGTCTTAGCGCTAATTTTGCATTTGAGGATTTCTTATGCAATTATAATTATAATAAATGATTGAAAAGAGACTTTTCAGAAAAAATGCGTCAAATTAGCATATTTTTCAAAAATAATTGCCATTTTTAGCTGATTTGGGTACAAAATTGAAGGAGGATTGCACGTTATCATACCGTTATACATGCGAGCATCTTATGCATAACGTATGTTGTTGTAATAACTTTGAATTACATTTCTCGCATACAACAGCATCGCACACTGGAGGTCATCAACATGGCACGGGGTGGAGTTAGGGTACCAGCCTTTACTTATTTTCCGTTCTTTCTTTACTTTAGTTATTTTCTGTTCATATCATAATTTTGAAACAAGCAGAGGCACACAGGAAAATAGAATAGGGAAGTGGCAAAAGAGGCGTGAATCAACTCGGAACAATTCGTAAGAAAATCAGACTTTTATTACGAAAAGGTTGAAATTATATGTTCAAACATATTATCTTAATGCTTTCAGTGGAAGCTTGGCGTAAAATTAAATATATATTGATGACCTTGGAATGTCAACTCGAATAATATTTCATTAAATAGAAATTTCGGCCTTTATTTTCTGGAGCCGAACGAGTAACAGCATTAACAGATTATAAATGTAAAGTGAAAAAAAGTAGCGGGAGGAATTATCACTTTATCACTTCTCCGTTGTCTAAGCGACGAAAATGAGGGATTTAGTGCTCTTATCAGCTCCTAAAGACTGAAAAGAAAACGTGAAACGTGAGAAGCCGTCGGGGATGTTATCTACCCTTCTTATCTTACTTCAGTGGTTAACTTGCCTCGTGTGCCTTCCGGCGTGGGTTAGAATGAAGAGTAAAATAAGAGGTTCTCCTCAAATCTGTATTCCACTGTGTTCTGGAGGAATTCCGCTTATGAGCAGGGGGTAGATTTTACTCTCCTGTCAGTTTTTCCAAATACATAAAATCTATGGTCGGGAATTAGATTTATCTTTAAAGGAAAGATGCTGCTCTGCGGCGAAACCGATCGTATCAATTAATCTTTTACCATAAGGAATTTAATTCTTCTATCCCTGAAGGAAGGACGACTCGTAAAGATACGGGCTCTGTGGCTATTCAGTGGCGATGAAGTGAATGGATGAATTTTTATTTATTGTCCTGGTACCATTCCCCTTAAGAACAAAAACAATGTACATAGTTGTACGAGCTACAAAAAGAGGGAAATGAATATAACTATTCAAACAATATACATAGTACAGCAAGTTTAAATATAAATTAAAACATATTTCTAGTAAAGAGACTAAATGCGAGGTACTTCGGACACCATGTATCATATACATATAGGTACATGCATTTCAGAAGAATGATGAAGATTAAATGGATCGACCGAGTAAGTAACGAGGAAGTGCTAACAATAAGAAGAGTAGGAGAAAAGAGAAGTCGACTGACAACTCTAAAAAGAAGAAGGGAAAACTTAATCGGCCATATCTTGAGACACGATGGCCTGATGAAGACTATCGTCGAGGGAAAAGTGAACGGGAAGATTGGAAAAGGCAGGCCTCGTATGAGATACATGGAACAGGTTGTGAAGAATGTAAAAGAGAAGAATTACGTCACAATGAAAAGGTTGGCCGATAGAAGAATCGAGTGGAAAGCTGCGTCAAACCAATCCTAGGATTGCTGACCAATGATGATGATGATGATGACATGCATTTCATGATTTACTGTGAATAAACACATTTTGTGTTAAAAAAGTAGCATATTATAATATTTCATCTTAAAGCTAGCGACGGAAGTACAGTTTTTTTTATGTTTTTGGGCAGGGTGTTCCAGAGGTGATATGCAGTATCTATGAAAGAATTTTTGAACTTCGTTGAGCGATGAACAGGAAAGTGTAGAAATTCAGGATCACACATGGTAAACATGTCTCTTATATTCTAAAACTTATGTTCTACATGAAATTATTTTTATTAATTCTCCAGAACTGCTTTGATGCGAAACAGACAGACAAACTTCCTAAGCATTTCGAGATTTTCAAATATATACTAGATTCTGACAGAAATTCTTGAAGTATAAAATGATAGGTTGAATATTAAAAAATAACATCCGAGTAGCCTTGAGTGTTAGTGATTAAAACGAGATTTCGTGATAGTTATCTCAGCCCCGTCAAGGATTTTTTTTGCAGTCTCTTACTTTTTTCTTTGCTCACATGTGCTACCCAGTCGTGACGGTCATACGTCGTGATGGCTGCTGGATGCAGGAAGCAGATGTATGAATAATATGCTGCACACGCGAACTAATCAGACGAACATATCTGACTACGATCATTCTTCAACTTCGTCATCATCATTGGTGTTCTTCAGTCAGAATAGGTTTCCAAGCAAAACTTATCCCGCTCGTCTTCTTTTTCGAACCTTTCTATCCTAAACCCTATTCCTCTTTGGTTCAGTGTTCATCAAATTTTCTAAATTCCCTATTCAAGTTTTTCCTTGATCGGTAATGTAACCATAAGGTACTTCATCTACATCTACGTAATACCCTGCGAACCACCACGAGGGTGTGTGGCAGGGGGTGAAGATTAACAAAAATGCAGTATTGACATGCAATGAACTATTGACTTGCATACTAGGCTACTGCATGGAGACATGCTAGATAATAGGGTCACATGCAGATAGATGGTTAGTATTTACATAATAAGAAAGGACTATTGGTTGTTATTGTATGCATCGTGCACTATAGACTACTCTAACTATATTTCACCTACCTATCCCTTTGCTACACTGCCTGTTGTGTTCTCTTATGGTACGCTGGAAAAATGACATTTGAAATCTATCGGTACGACAATCTACCTCTGTAATCTTGTTAATCTGATCAAACCTAGCATAATACGCAGGGGATCTTAATATATATCCAACGTCATCTGCGAACAAATCGGTTTCGAATTTTCTTAAAAGGTTTAACCTAAATTTTAACCTGCGTTCTGATAGTAATTCCCTTATTAGTAGTACTTAATTGTGGCCCTAAAAAAGGCCCGAGTTGAGGACGAGTGATTTTTATATTTTTTGTGCACTTTTGTGATATAGTTACTCTATAATGACTAAAAAGTGGCAAGCAGAGTCAGAGGAAATTTCATTGACAAGTTGCACCTATTATTAATCCTAGTGTTGTGCGAAATTCACACAACAGAGGGGAACCAGTATTCTTTGCCACTCTGCCACCTGTGGTTTATAACAAGTTTTACTATTAACAATGAGTCATCGAAATGTAATCAGAACACAAATAAACTTCATAATAGATAGGCTACACGCATAAAAACATGCGGATCGGGCTGTTGCGGTGGCCAGAGTACTGGATTACAATTTTGAGGGCCCGGATTCATAGCAGTGGCATATCTCATCGCATTGCCAGTCTCCAATTGTGGTGAGCACTTCGACTACGCGGTGCTCCATCCGTCTGATGGATCGATAAAAAGTGAACCCCTTGGCTTCTTACACTAATATTACGCTAATGTTGTCGCCGGGTTTCTCTTCACCCTTCCTTCACTCCCAGCAAAATTCTTTCTTGTACCAAAATGCCTAACTATATACTAAACGGCACAAATTACTTTAGTTACGGTGACCAAGTAGGAACCAGGCTTCCACTGGAATTTCCATGACACTGCTGATAATCGAACTTGGAAGAAGAAATTATTCACTACGTTTGCTGGATTTCCACGATGGGATTTCCTCGACAAAATGTTGAGTGAAAACACTGCAGAATTATGGCCACCTCTATTCTTTATGGTTTGATTTTATTAGCCAAAGGAAGATTCCCAAATTTCTCTGTATAATTTTTGAATAAAATTCGTCCGAATGTTAGATGCAGGCTACTTTTTTCACTTTCAGGACTCGAGATACTGACAAGTGTTCGTCACACTCCATAGATATCCACGCTGCCCTAAAAATAATTGGTGTGAGAGTCATGATTTGTAACATACGTTGGAGGTCTATTGAAACAGAAATGGAAGTTTAATTTTTCATTCAATATAATAATTATCTATTTTTTGATGTCAAAGGGTGTAATAAGGGCCAAGTAGCGAAAAAAGGAAACTACTTAGTTAATTCCACGGTTTATTTTGGAAGACTCAACCGGTTTCAACCTTTGCAGGTCATCATCAGGAGTAAAGAACAGAGGGGGAAGGACGTGAATTTATACCCGAAGATTTTGGAAGGAGGGGGTGGGGGGGGGGGGGGAGTTTTAACCCACCCTCCCCCACCCCCCCCCCCCAACCCCCTCCTTCCAAAATCTTCGGGTATAAATTCACGTCCTTCCCCCTCTGTTCTTTACTCCTGATGATGACCTGCAAAGGTTGAAACCGGTTGAGTCTTCCATAATAAACCGTGGAATTAACTAAGTAGTTTCCTTTTTTCGCTATGTCTAAATTCCACAAAGTCAACTTGCCGACCATCGATTATAAGGGCCAAGTAGTTTTTATTGCAATATGACGGCAATTTTTCTTCTAAAATCGCGATTGAATTACAAATAGTGGACGTATTAATAGACGTGAGAAAATCGTAAATTATTTTTGGTCTTGAGTCAAAAATTGGCGAAATATGATAAATAGCTAAGTTGAGCTTGTTTCTCGTAATTCTCATCGCATGAAATTTTGTTCGTGAATATCGGAGCATCGGATTTTCCAAGTCTCTAGGCATTACGTAGCTCCAACATCATATCGGAGATCGGTCAAGGACTTCAGCCATCATTACCGTTGATTTCCCTGTGATTTGGCCCTAAAATAGCCGTGTGATGTCTATGCTTTCACTGTGGAATGTGTAGGATTTTATCGGATCGTCTATCAGCGGACCTCCCTTTCGGCCATTTTTCATGTCGGGGCTGTGGGGGCAATTTTTCGGCGTGACGGGGAACGTCGAGTGGGAGGAAACTGCGAGATTGATTCTGCGGAACTAATTAGGCATACTGGAATGTCCGCGGATTTCCACCTACTACCAGTGAGAAGTGGCGAAGAAACTAAGCAGTCATTTTAAGACACGGCGCGCCGTAAACACATACCTACGCCGCGGCGTAGGTATGTGTTTACTCATAATCTAAAAAAAATGACAATAGCAAATGTATTGGCGTGACAGTTCTTGAAGATTACTGTCACACCTGAAAAGGAGACCATAATAAAATAACTGTCTATGACTATGTTTTGTAATCATCACGGATTCGAATTCATATCACCACTAAGTCACGAGGTTATAAAAAATGATAAATGTTCAATGATCTGAATAGTCATTGAAACGCATTTTATGGAGTACTCATGTAGAAATCCAACACACTCGGTTGATGTGGTATTCTAAGGCTATTTGGAGCTCTTTTGAATGATGTGCTTCCAAATAGGGATAAAAAACCTCCACAAGAAGGAACGAACGAATTTAAACAACCAGGAATTCCACGCGTCTATAGAAGAACAGGATGGAAAACATTTTGAATGAAGGTGTAAATAGCGTATTAATTTTCATTCCGCATGAAATTTATATTTTGTATAAATAGTTGATGCCAAAAAATCGAATTAATGTAGTTGAGATGAAAAAAATGTCCTTTGGAGGGGCAGAATATAGATAAATACTAACAATTGATTCTCGAGAGATTATATTTTCGCTAGGATGTAAACAATTTAATCTCGACTTCTTGGTCCAACGCTATCCTTATAGGCTTTTAAAATATCATCTCTCCATCGCAAATCTCCTGAATTAGAAATTATGAAATTCTGATACTTCCTCTACCTTGCTACTGCATGATACGTCGATATACCATCTGCTCAACATCTTGCTTGTCAAACGATCTAGTGTAATAATGAAACCATTATAATTTAGGGGACGCACTAGTGATGACCTGCGTACCTGGTGAACTTATTCATTGAAGATGGATTGTAAAGCACCCTCCTTGACTTCCATTTTTCATGAATATATTCAACTTAACGCTGCTAAGAGTTCTTGAAGCTAGCGTCTAGAGAAATTAAAAAAAAATCTATGGTAGCAATCGCTTGCTAAGCAACTTCCTGAGTAGATGTGTTTCACACGTGACTTGAGTCATCAGTTTACTCAGGAAAACAACACTAAGATGAGATGTAAACATTTTATTGATTGAAAACTGCGGCATTTCATTAGCAACTATTTTTTTTGAATGAATGAATGCCTTTATTTGCATTAAAAAAACTTGGTCATTCTAAGCCATAAGGCTTGTCAGAAGGTTCCATTATTATATTACATAGTGGTATATTATAAGCATAACATTTAATAGCCTAAATAAAAATTACCCTACTGGTATATTGCTTATATTACATTATGATTTTAATTTCATAAAAATAATTCAATGAAAATAACATAACATTTAAATTTATAAGGAATATTGAAACCAAAATAGGAAAAATTATTATTACTTATAAATATCAGGTTGTTATAAGCTATTACATATTCACAATTTCGCTAATTAACATTGTTTCACTTTTGTTTTAATTTCGGCCAAGGATTTTAGATTATGCAGAGTCTTAGGCATACAATTAAAGGTATGAGGTACAACATACTTTAGCAACCTTTTACCATAACTGTATTTATTAACTCGTGAGTTAATAAATGCAGAAGTTATTCTGCTTCTATTAATTCTTCCAATACGTTTCTAGTTAATTTGAATAATTGAAATCGAACAAGCCCTAACGATCAGTCACTAGAAGGAAAAAACATTGGTGCCTATAGTTCCTACCTTCGGAAATAGAAACTGTTAAAAAGAAACAAGGTTAAGAAGCTTAGGTGCATACATAGCTTAATAACGGTCACTGATGTTCGATAGAAAACAGGTCAAAAGGACCTATAGAATCCAAATAATTGATTAATGATTAAATTAAGAGTTTAACATCTCACAGAAAAAAGATGATTTGTTTAGATTTTTCTTCAATTAACTGAAGTATTTTGTCTTTCTCTTCTGTTAACAATAATTATATTATTTTCGAGAGGTAAATGCTCAGATGTATTCTCGTCATGTCGAATATGAGGGCATGATTTATCACTTCTCGGAACTAAACTCTGGGACTATACTTACTGCTGACCTCAATTGACCGAGTTTAATTCTCAAGAAATGGTTATCAAGCAGTGTAGAAACCTTAAATCCTGTTCTTTGCAGTTCTTTGGAAATGTATTCGCCTTGCGAATGATCACACTTGAGCGATCGCGTAGGTAATCTCTCTCGCTAATCTCTCGGCGAATAATTGAAATTTGAAATTATAGTCACCGCAAAAGGTTTGATATTCCGTTCAACGGGTTATTTGGAGAATTCAGCGCAGGCGGTGTTGGCACTTGTTTTTTATTGTTAGACACATAACATGATTGAGGAGTTAGCCTTAAAATTACATTAACATCTACACAATACCCTGTGAGCCACCGCAAGGTTGTGTGACTGGAGACAAACCCTCATCATACTTACACTTCAAGAAATCATAACTAATGAGAGTTACTATATTAGGCATTCTGTTTTTAACAGAGAATTCCAAAATTAATTGAAATCGCTCCAATAATGAAGTGATTTCGCATGTAATACTGCCTCAAATTAAAATCTATCACCGTCTGCTACGGACATGAACAAATATTTGACATTTTCGACAATAATGCAAAACATACAATGACTTACTTAGTGTTAGTCGTTGTAATCTATAATTGTCTGCAAGTGTATGCGGAAAGATACGTTTTTGATCTGCCTTACTATCAATCTCTGTAATTTGATCTTTTTTATCTAACCTACCATAGTACGCTGGATTTTTAAACATTTATGTAAATACAGCAGCTAATAGCGGATTGAGATTATCGAGGTCGCTTTGATTCTGGAGGATTAACGGGCTGAGGGACTCTGGGAGTTTCGGCAGTGGTTCCACGTCATTGGTACGTCAGGGAATGTTGTTTGCGGAGGATGTGCACATTGTTGCGGGCGACATGGCAATCGAGCGCTCCCCTTTAACATCGGAGTGGCGGCCATTTCCGCTTCCTCCGCACCCGTCCTCTCTCTCTCTCTCCCTTCCCTCCTCTTTTTTTGCCTCCTACTCCACTCCCCATCCGCGGAGACTCCCGCAGCCAATCCCACACCCCCACTTCCCTCCCACTCCGACCTACGTCTACGCACCTGAAACTAGCCATAACGTAATGCTGGTATTTTTACTTCGATGAATGAAATATGCGTCGACGGAAGAGGCGAAAATCCTACCGTAAGACTCACAAATTAATCTAGAATCTCGTCATTAACTTTCATTCTGGCTGCTTCTAAAGTATTTACATATTCGAAAAGAATGTCGCAGATGATTACCCCCTTTATGAATAGGAATTGGCTCAAATATGACTCAATATCGTGAAAGAGAGCACGCGGTTAACTATGAGTGTGTGCTGGAGTTTTGAGTTTTCTCCATGCGAAACTAAAATGATATTTTCTGTATGCATCCTTGTCCGAAGTGACTCTTCGAGCTTGCATGGAATGCCAAGTGTCAATACCTTCGACACTCACGGGTCTAGAGAATTTAATTTCATAATGTCATCCACCGATTGTCAATAGAAGCGGACTGATTAAAGTGGAATTATGAGGCATTATTTAATCAAAATTGTGACGAGGCACGGACGTCAGGAATATGTCTCTACATCGGCTGATTCACTTCTAATCACTTCTACATGTTGCTGGGAAACTCGTCGTATAGGGTGTGGTTAGGACCCCCACTAAAAGAATCTTATATTTATAAGCCTTCTTTACAGTAAGCTCAATTATTTGGGATTCCATTTACTATTTGGAATCAACTATGCTGACATGGCCAATTCAAATTCCACAATCACGTCCCAAAACTGCATACGAAAATACTTGAATATAAGGTACATACATACATGATTGAGTTGACTCGTACTTTGGAACGAAAGACTCCTGGACTAATTTCTTGGAAGTTTACAAGTTTTTTTGAGTTTAAGCGGAAAGTTTTTAAGTGGAGAGTTTTCTGAAACTTTTCCTGGCATTTTTCCCTCAGTGAACTCTTGATCTTAAAACGGGTTATCTATTGCCCTTTTCTACTTCTAAAGATAATGATATCTTCACTCTTATCTTAAGGTGGTGCCCAACTGCAGTTCTCGCAAAAAACAAGAATTGAATAGGAATTAGAAAAAAAATTACAAACCCTCTTGGGAAATCATGCCAAAATTCATAACCATGATTTGTTATACTTTTGTGTTGATTAATTGAGGGTAAGGGACTACGATCTAACATTACTGTGAAACTGACATATTAAAAACGTTATTTGCACTTTTCCACAAGTTTCATTAATTGCGTACGACATGTTTCGGTTGTTATGCCATCCTTAGGTACAAGGTTTGTGGGAAAGTGCAAATAACGTTTATAATATGTCAGTTTCTACCTTCCACTACATCGCATCTATTAAAATTAAACTTACTCTATAATTCTAAAACTGTGATCTGATATATCGAAATCACTGCAACTTTCAAATTGATTAAATCTCACCATTTATTTCTGCCAAATAAATTGTAACTGTATGTAAATCTTGGTGGCTTGGTTGCTAGGTGTCTGATCAGGGCTATGGCGATTATTTGAAGTTGGGGCGTCAAGAATTGAAATAATGGAGGTTTAATGGGCTCACTAACAAACATGTTCCATTTCTTTAAAATAAAAGGTATTTCACCTTTGTATTTCACCATTATTACCTCACTTTAACTTCAGTTATGTTCTTGCAACAAAGGAAAAAATACATTTTTCATTTCATTTTTTTCATTGATAGTAATGGTCGATAATAATCTTGCCAAATGGGGTACCTCAGGTGGATCTTTTTGAATGTTTCTGCCAAATTGTATTAACTAAGCATGATGCTAATGCATGAAAATTCACAATTGTTTTGCGAACGAGTGAAATAAAGTATCCAGATACATTTGCAGGGAATGGATTTGGATTGGAAATGTAAAATGTGATAATAATTTCGGTAAAATTCTTAGCCGGAACTATTGAGAATGAGAATCGGACGATTGGCGTTGAGGAAAAACATATGCACTTTAGCAGTTTTAGCCTCGCACACTCTTAGGTGTCCTTCGCTCGGCGCTTCGAGCTCCCTCGTCCGTCTCCACTCACTCGGGATTCGGCGCCGCGTCCACTGCGATTGACCCCCAAGGCAGAGGTGCGACACTTGACCCTTCGTGCTGTCCGCGAGCGAAAGGGCGAACTCCAGCAGTCAAGGGGAAGGAGTGTGGGAAGATGTGCGTGTGGGGGGAGGTTGAAGGGATGGGAAAGGAAACAAGTGACATGCAGCCAGCGCAAGATAGGCTAAGTTGGAAGAAGATAGACGAACGTTTATCGCGATAACTCAGGACTGTTGCCAACTCATAGATTTTTTTCGAGTTGGGCTCACTTTTCAGCCCATGGGGGGTTGTGTTTGAAACCGTCGGGATTATCTCGTATAGGTAACCAAGGAGTATCGCGGTACAAACACGAATGTTTCGCAAATTCGTTGTGTTAAACCACTGATCACGACCTCACTCATTGTTTACACTCGTGTTTTATCTCAACTGGGGTCCATAGAGGCTAGACAGATGAGAAAAACTCAAGTGAAAACGATTAATGATGTTGTAACGTGCGATTCAGACACACTTAACTCGCAAACCATTCGTGTTAGTTCCATGTGACTCTTTGGTTACCTATTCGAGATAATCCCGACGGTTTCAATGCAAACCCCCTAATATGAATTTACCTGCAGCGTTCAATTGTGATATGTCAAATTATACTCCGCCTTTGATCGTTTGATCGCAAAACAGTTTCATAGAACGGTGGATCATTGGGGACCAAGTAGTTGACGAATATAGCCTTTACCTCATTGGATTGAGGATTTTTCTGACAGATGCCACGAGATTCAGCCCCGAATTCACGTTCCTTCCGCTCTTTTTCTTCCAAATCAAACACCAATGGCAGCAAATTTCACTACAATTAGAATGTGCAGATACTAAGTTGTAATAAACCTGGATGCAACAGTGACAGAAACTGTTAGTCGGAAAGCAAAAATGTACCTTGAGTAAGAAACTCATTTTATATCTCCCTAGTTCTCCTAATCAACCGAATTAAAACATAGCAATCCTAAAGATTTATCATTTTGATAGACACGCTTGCCTGCACCATTACATTCTATGAATTCTCACGTCATTTCCAAAAACTTTGAAGCATAGGAGAACTCTGTGCGAGCTTGAAAGTTATGCGTGGATATATTTCCATTAAAAAAATTAGAGGGAGGAAAAAAAGTGACCAGAGACCGACTTTGTTTATCTAATTGGGCGATTACGCTGTTAAAGCGGGGAGGTGATGAAAATTTTCCATGCACGGAAAAACAAAATTCTCAAATTAGGTTGCGTGCTGTTTTTGTAAGTGCCTACTATTTTTAGCAATATCAACAACTAAAACTATCCAAGTGAAAGGCGAATCCAATGGTATGGAAAAGATCAATGTCAACTTTCATGAAATTAAACAGATCTTTCCTTTACAAAGTTTGAATCCCTTTCCATACGCGATTTTTTACACTTCCCTTACTTTACTTTTTGCCGATTAGCAATTCAATGAATGCTTGGATGCTTTTTCAAGAGTATTTAGTTTAGCATCTCCGTTCATTGACGTCATATGCATGAATTATATCCTTGTGGCCTAATTTCTTCACCCCCTACCGTTCAGATTAATATTTATTCTATTCGCATGCCATCATTGTGACTTGATATATTCAAAACATTCGTTTTTAAGAATTGCAATGCAGTGTAGTTCCGTCAAGGTAATGAAGTTAATGATACTTTAGCGATCTTCGAATGTTCGCATCTATGGTTTCCTGCAAAGTAGCAGTGGGGCACGCATGAGACCATGACATTTTTTTATGGTAGAAGGTGGGGATCGAAATATTTAATAGGACAAAGTGAGAGCTCTCAAATTTCTATAATTCTTAGGTTCAGAACAGGTGGAGACATTTTAAGAATCAAATAAGGTTGAGGCACGTAACTGACAATAGTTCGGTGATGGAGGAATATGCTGAAAGGAAGACGAGGAACTTAACTCTCGCGATGGGAAGCATAAAAACGTTTCTCTTCAACTATGCTTTAGTACCTACTATGCTGTTCTCTAATTGATAATATACGGGCAGTATATATTATCAAAAATATATCTTTCCAGACAAGAATCTATGCCTTTTTCAGTTCAATTAGTCTGAGAAAGATCGAACATATGTAATATGTGTTTCAACGCAATAGTCATAGGAAGTAGAAGGGAGTGGCGTGGAAGAGATTACGTAGACTGCTGGAGATCAATAATTTTATGAGAGTGACAGTCTACTTTTGTGCGTAAAACCAAGAGAACCCTTTTTGTAAGTTTTCCGTAAAAACATCTAAGACTTGGATTACAATGAGAAAAATTGTTAAAATATATCTTTATTTTTTCTTAGCATGTTAGCAAATATGATGAGATGAGTCATGAGATGGAACATAATTATTATTTTGCCGATAATGCTTGATTAAAATATTCCAGACGTATTTTATTCACCGAGAGATGAGTCGTATTATGCATGTGGATAGAAGCCACAGCATTGTTTGCCGTTGGCTAGCGACCAAATCAGGTTCTCACTTCTGGCTACCTTGAAATCGATCTATGAAGGCTTCGCATTCATAAAATTGACTACCTATTAGTATTTTTTCCAACGATAGAGAGAACATTAAACACACTTTCATTACTTTAGTCACTTTTCGCAAATCTGCCTTTCCACCTTCATATTTCACATCTACATCTACGTAATATCCAGTGAATCATCGCGAGGGTGTGTGGAAGGGGGTGAAAATTACCATATATACAGACTACATACTGACATGCAAATTAAGAGCCATAATGATACGACTACATAAAAACAATTTAGGTGTAGGAGTCACGTCCAACTAGATGGCAAGTGTCTACAAAGTTACGAAGTGATTTTTGGGTAGAGATTTTCATTTAATATATTTATCTATATTTCCCTAGCATGCAGAGATTAGTAATATTAAAACTTGCTTCATGCACTACAGGCTACTCCAACAATTGTTTACCTACCTAACCCTTTGCTATGCTTCATATCGTGCTCTAATATGGAAAAATTGCATTTTAAATCTATCAGTACGGCAATCTATCTCTTTCCTCTTGCTTATCTGATCAAACCTAGGATAATACGCAGGGGTCCTTAATTTATATCTGACGTAATCTGTAAACAAATAATCTTGAATTTGCTTTTTTTAAATTGTAACCTACGTTATGATACTAATTCTCATCCTAGTTCTCCTATTAAACTTGTAGCACTAATACAATTATCATAACGGTCTTCAACAAATCTACCCGATCTCCTTTGCACACCCTCTAATTCCTTTATCATACCTTCGTCGTACGGATCCCATATACTAGCGGCATTATTCTAAGTGAGGCTATGGCAATTTTAAAATAACTTCTTTCTCGTACTCTCTCATCGCATATGCCGAGAACCCTTTTTGCGAATCCTTAATCCACTCCAATCACTCAATATTATTTCAATGCTCACGGTGAGATGCGTATAACCGATTCATATTGCCGTTTGTGGAGAGATTCCTGGCCATATTAAAATTCGTGCGCACTCAAGTCACATACAATTTTTATTTCTAAGGATATACGAACATTTCCCAGTGCAAAATTCAGATGCCAAGTCGTGGTATGGTGTCTAGTCCCCTTTGCGTAGGACCGTTCGATGCTCACGTTATTTTGGTGCCCATAAAATCACACCCCCTCCTGATTTTGAACCCGGGACCGTTTGTTCCGAAGACGTCAGATACTTATGTCAGAGATAACGTGATTTCCGTTTCCGATTGGCCTGGCTAATCTAGGTTCTCGGTTTTGTATCCTACCTCAAACAATGGTGTTATATTAGGGCAGGGATTGAGCTCAAGTTAGATGGTGTATTATAATCCTAGGGGGTGGAGCACCTAAAATCAAATGCTACTACTTCTGTTGTCGAATACCTTCCTTGTGCATACTTGATGATGAGTCACTCCTTGCCACATACTTGTCACTCTTGCGGTGCCTTGCAGGGAATTATGTTGATACGTTCGACGCGGCATGCAAGATACTCTGCGAATGTAGGCCAAGTCTGTGCGTAAGTAAGTAAGTGAGTGCCATGTCGTTCAGGAGGAATCGTTTTGTGTTGTGGTTAGAGTTACTGGTTCCCATTCCCAAGTTCCCGGGTTCGTATCCCGGCGGTGACGGAGACTTTTAGTGGAATAGTAGTCCCTAATTGAGCCCTTTGTAGAGAGCCCTTCGAGTGCGGAAGGCCGTCTGTTGGATGGGATGTTAAACAGTGGACTATTGGGTGCTTTCCATTGAGAGTTGCTCTCTTAACCCTTCTCCATAGCCTGAAACTTCATTCTCCAACTCAAATGCTCACATTTACTAAATATCCTTGGCTGTCAATCGTCCCCCTCCGAATATCATCCACTGTGGATGCATCCACTGTAGATTTGATGCATGCTATGTAGTGAATGTTTGGTGAGAATTCACGCCCTGCCACACACTTTTATGGTAATTATGTAGATGTAGAAATACTTGTAGCCGCCTCCACATCCCTTTCGAATAAAACTGTTGTGTATGTACAATGAAGCGTCTGTATCAAGCAGGAAGCGAATTCTTACCCCGAGATCAGATCGATCGATTGGGGAGTGACACAATCGACTGTCGGTATCCGTGAGCTCCGTATCCGATGGTAACCGGGATCAAATGATGTTGATGGCCTGCACCCAGCTGCATAATATTTCTCGAGCGCGATCACGGATATCCGTATCCTCAGAACCTGCGTCATCTTCACGCTTTTCTTCCACAAAAACATGCTCTTATTTCTTCAAATTCTGTTTTGATCTGCAAATTTACTGTTTCATTTTGTAACGCGGGTCATGGGATCAGTGATTACGTATTGTGCGCTTCGAAGGGGGTCCACGTCATGGACAACGATGGATAAAAACACGCGGAGGAATCATGAACTCGGTAATGAACAACACATCTATATAATAAACTGAAATCCACCACAAAGGTCATAAACCAATACGCCCAAAGAGGCGCTTGAACCAATGCGCCCTATACCTCGCACTAATGCGTATTTTAAATCATTTACTCATATCAATCCTTTGGAATTCGTTTCCTTTTTCTATGAAAAACTCTGCCTCTCTACCAATTTCTGTGGTAAAACTATTTAATTATTGATTCAATGAGGACTTATAAATGTAACCTCACCATTGTATTAATTGTACCAAATTTATAATGCTGTTAGAATCAGTATTCTGATTGTTATAGTTTTGCCTTAATATTCATGACTTGTTTCTCAGCTGCTCTTTGTATCTGTTTAATTGCAAACCTTGTACCTATTTTTTTGTGAAGCACTTTTGGGGAGACCCAGAGCATGAAATAAATAAAATCAAAAAAAGGTGTAAGGCATGGGGGAAAAGAATTTATCGTGATAGTACATAATGTACGAGAAACGAATTATAAACATGATATAACCTTGAGGATTCGAGTTTCCCATGCAGTACGGCGTAGGCCCTGCGTGGGGAAAATTATCTTGTTATCAAACCATTCTTCGGATCGGGGGCAGTTGTTTTCATGACTTCAAGTCCATCGGGTCGAGTATCTCCTTCATTGCCGGTCGTGATACTCTGTCGTGATCGTCACTGCCTGGGAAGAATCGTTTCACTCCTTCACGTTTATGCATCCGCAATATTGCGACCCTTGCTCCCAAGAGATTGACTAAAGCAGGGGATGTGTCATCATCATCATCGCTTTTCTCCCAACAACGGCAGGTTCTTGAAGTAAAACAGCTTCTGACTGATACTCCTATTTTCCCATCAATTGCTGGGAAATTCGCCGCAATTCTTGTTACCGAACGGTGAATATATTCTGCTCTCGGTGTTCTCTTCAGTTCTTCACCCCTTTAAAAGCATCTCAGTAAGAGTAAGATGAAGAAGTACCTTAAGGATTCCAAGATCCATTTAAAAATAGGCTGCTGCTGCCATGTTATTGGAGATATCAGGGATATTATATCGTATAATATCGCTAATTCCAGCGGCGTCGGAAGTGGGGGCAGGGGGGTCATTCCAGAATTTTCCCGAGAGAGAAATGAGTCTTCATTAATAAAAATTGAATTTCACTTGTTTCCAGCTTGTCTTTTCCCTTCTGAATCATATTCTACCTCATTCATATGCACTTTAAGCGGAATTCTAGTCTCTACTCCTATCCGCGAAAAAATGCGGGCCCTTTTAATAGGAGCCGGGCCCTTTTCAAGGTTGGCCCTTCCCAGAGAAAATAGTTCCGACGTCCCTGCCTAATTCAGCCTGATATACATGTTCTCTTGTCCTTATCATTACTATTACAGTCCATTCAATTCCTCTGATATTACTTGTACGTAGTACTTACCTGGAAAACCGTCGCAATAGTTTATGGTAGGAGGTGGCACCACGCCAAGCATGTATTATTGTCAAATAACAACCCTACTGCTTGTAACTAATTTATTAATTTTCCTGATAATTAAACTTAATTCACCTAGGAAACAAAGCAGCTTTAGATTCTAATTTGAAGCTACCATCTTGAGTGATAGACGATGAATAAATCTTATGCTGGTCATGATAGTCAGGTCAGAAACGCGCTGGCCTAACAGCCTAAAAATCGCGGGTTCGAACCCCATTTGAGGCATGCATAGTTTGGTCGTCTTGGTATTTTGGATCAGAGGTTAAAGGTGCGATATAACCTAAGCAGCTGAAGCACCTTAAACCCAAGACTACTACTTACTACTGCTACAAACTTTGTACTAATTTTTAGCATGCCAAGAATACGAGGGAATGTTCTTTAAAACGCTTCCAAACAAACAAACGACTCTCTCGAATTTATCCCGATAACTTATGTTCCTCTCCTTCTACACCAAGTGTTTCTTCACTTTCTTACCTCTGTACGCAGCTTACCTTCTCCCTCATTTCTAAAAGAAAAAAATATCACAGTAAAAGGCTTTAATACGTGCCCATCTTCTGTGAAAAACCATGTATAGCCAAAATTTAGATCCCCGAAATTTACTTAGGTCTTATCTAATCCCGTTTTAACGTCTTTGTCTCGATCCCCTGCTATAAATCTGCTTCTCTTGGAGACAAATTTTTGCTAAGTTTATCCTTTATCTAGTGCGTGTGACACATGATCAAGTTTAATTGTGAAACCAGGTAAAGTGCTCCATGTACTCAAATTTATGCCTCCAAACATAAATGCCTGTCTAATCTTCCCATTTTCTTTTATAATTACAGTAAACTCCCGATTATCCTTGCCCGCGTTATCCAGACTGCGGATTATCCGTGCATTGCCAATCCTTTTAGTGTATCAACAGTGTTCTCAAAGGTAAGTAAACTTTTGTCTTTTTCCTCAAATCGTGACTTTCACTACGGCCCTACCGACTGGTCCGCGATGTCTTACGGCAGGTTCGTGCCGCCACCCGAGGTTTGTGATCATTTAATTGCGGCCGGGACAGCTCTACTGGATTCTCTTTGTCATAAAATACTATCATTAACAGCGATGAGCTTTTCATTGGCAGATTGTGTTGTTTTCTTAGGGAGTTTATTTATTTTGGTAGCGCAGCGCAGAGAAATGAATCCGGAAAGAACCAAACAGAGGACTATCCGTGTTTCCCGATTATCCGTGCACCTTTATCCCAACTTCCTCTGATTTCCTCCCTTACTGTCTCATCCACATTTAACCTGTTCCATATTCCTCTCCCTACCTTGATTCTTTTACAACTAATGGGATTGCCTCGTCTGAAAATTTCCCAAAAGACCTATCTTTGCGTTTACTAAAATACTCTGCTGACGACCCGTTTTCTTTGCCACGACTTCTTGACTAATCAATTCCCTTTTCAAATTCCACAAAACGAATAAGGTCCAGATTATTTTCTATATTTTTTGCAATCAAAGCATCCTTGGCATCACGTGCTCCCTACTCTTTCATGCACCTCAACTGAATGTTGTTTTTTTCTTATTTTTTGTCTACAATCTCTTTCCAACTAATCATCACTCCTATGGCGAACTTTTTTACATCTCTTTTTCTACTCCTGCTTTCCTCTCCATCTAATGTACGTAATACCCTGCGAGCCATTGCGAAGGTATGTGGCAAAGGGTAAAGATCACAAACATGCATCATTTACATGCAATAAAGAACTACCAAGACCTACTTGCATGTAACTACCGCGCAGCTAAGGACTCCCATGCAATGCTAGCCCCGCAACTAGGAGTTACCATATATGAGCTATCACTACAGAATATTATAACAATAGCTCACTTATGTATCCGTTTGCTATGCTACCTATTATGTTCTCTAATGGTTTACGGGAAAAATTACATTTTAAATATATCGGTGTGACAGTCTATCTCTTTAATCTTATTTGCCTGGTCAAATCCAGAATAATACTCAGCGGTTCTTAATATATAGCTAACATCTTCAGCAAACGTATCTGTTGAAATTTCTGCAGGAGATTCAATGGGTACTTCTTCGGTATCGGCTACTTTTAACCGACGATCTGATAATGATTCCAACCCAATTCTTCTATTAATTTCGATACACTGCTAAACCTATCGTAACACCTTTTGGGTGTTTTGCGATAGGTTTACAGATGATACTTTTAGGTGCTAAAACAGGTGGTACATCTTTGGGGTACGAACAACTAATTCTTTTACGAAATTGTCGGGCTTTAAAATTGCTCATAAATGTTTGAAACAAAGAAAAAAGCTTCTTTTTTCCTTTATCTGAACCCTTGAGTTGTTCTTCCGTAGAGTGACTGCATAAATAGAACCTTATACTCCTGAATACAAACAATCTCAATTAATTCTAAATTTAAGCCAAAATCTCGAAGTAGCTACGTCCTTATTTTCCTCTTTTCATTCTCTTTCTACATAAACCCTTGTCACAAATATCTAGAGTAGCATTTCCTATTTCTTCTCGCATCAATTTACGACTTTCACGACGTCTATGAAATTTCTCCATATCCCGGAACTGGTCGTTTTAATGCCTTCCTTTCACTGAATCCATTATCGATACTGCATGTTATTTAATTCTCCGATCATTTTCACTTAAAACCCGTAATACGACCATTCATCTTCTTTATCTATCCATCATTCGAATCTTCTCCCCCGCTATCCAAGGATTCATTACTTTTCTTTCATTAGCCATTCCTTTTTTCTTCGGAAAAGTTCTTCTTATCTCTTATGGTCCGTCTACCGTTATCATATTTTCCGGTAGAGTTTTCTCATAAGAAATAGTACATGGTAGTTTATGATTACCTTGATGCCCTTAGGTTATGGTCGGGATCTGAATCCATTCTGAAAAAATTGATTCACCAACCTGTTAACGAGTACCAGCGTGGCCAATGGATAATTCCTTTCTGACCTCCTTGTTCTTCCCGGCATATTCCCTGTGTACCGACCTCTAGGGTATTTTTAAATCAATATTTGTAAGTACCAGCAGTAGTTTTATCTCCCATGTCATTGCTTATTCCCATCCCGCACTGCTCAACTGCATCTCCTTTCCTAACTTCATTTTCATCTAGTTTAGATTTCCTGTAATAATTTATTGTTTATTTTTTGAATTTTATGCTTATAAATTTAAATAATAACATGACCTACATCCAAAACGTACCCTGAAAGCCACTACGAGAATGCCTGGCATGAGGTTAATTATCACCGTACAGGCGCAGGGTGCATGTTGGGTTATGTTTATGAAGCTGGCCATAAACGACGTCAACCTTTTTCGTTAAGAGTATTTACATCGACATATTACCGTGAAAGCCACTGTAAAGTGCACTACTATCAGAAAGCAGGTTAAAATTTAGGTTAAACCTTATAACTTATAAGTTATAAGTAAATTCGAAACATTTTTTCACAGATGACGTTAAATATATATTAAGTACCCCTGCGTATTATGCTAGGTTTGATCAGGTTAACAAGATTAGAGAGATAGATTGTCTTACCGATAGATTTAAAATGCCATTTTTCCCGTGTCCCATAAGAGAGAACAATAGGCAGCGTAGTAAAAGGATAGGTAGGTGAAATATTGTTAGTCTGTAGTGCATGATGCATGTAATGACAACCAATAATATCTTTCTTATTATGTAGATGCTAACCACCTAGCTGCATGTGACCCTATTATCTACCACGTCTCCATTAAATATCCTAGCTGCATGTCAATAGTGCATGTTTGGTGATCTTCACCCCCTGCCACACAACCTTGTGGTGGCTCGCTTGGGTATTACGTGGATGTAGATGCAAAGGTTGTAGCAGGGGGTTAACCATCACTAAGCACGCATAATAATAATAATAATAATAATTATTATTATTATTTAATGTTCTAGGACATTCTGTCCCTTGGAACAAATATAAAAAATAAAATAGAAATTTATACATTTGCCTCAATAGCAAAAATACCATACATAATTCAATTATTTTACACAATAGCAACACAACACTAGCAAAAAACTAAATTTTAATATTTCAGTCAAATGTTGAAACGGTATTTTAACAGCAACAGAAACGGTATTTAACATAGAAACAGTAGAAACAGTTTAACAGAAACGGTGGAGACAAATTTCAGTTCGATTATTTGCGTGAATTTAGGTTAAACGTGAGATTAAAACATTTGTTTTTAAAGGTGTGCACATTACTGCAGGTTTTTAATTCATTTGGCAATGATCAGTTGGTGTTAGCATTACCAGTCGGCGTTTAAACTTGAAATGATACTTAATTTGTCGGTTCTTGTGATGAGTTCATATACAGCAGATAAAAGCTCGAAACTCACTTCACTTTACCTGATTTCGCGTTCAACACCACCGCTAACCCCCGATGACTCCTAGTGTGAGTTTACCTTTAAACCTTCGTTCCAGTTGTTGCACCCCCGCTTTCGGTCCCGCCACGAGCGGGGGGACACGTGGAGGTGAATATTGTGCGCGCCCTTGTGCGCTCGTGACCGAGTGCCGGCGTGCGTGCGTGCGCCTTTTGAGCGAGAACTCTCCCGTACTTCCCCCCTCCCACCCCCTTGCACAGCTGTTCCCGATGCTACCTTGCCAAACGCGAGAGAGGCAAAAGTAGAATTACGTAAGAGAGAGAGTCTCCCTTTCCTCTGCTCCCCGTGGCTCAGCCACATCACTTCTTCCTTCCGTCCTTCCTCGGCTTATAGGGCTCATCCCCCTTCTCCCTCCCCCTTCCAGCTGCTTAACACGCGCGGAGCTTCTCCTCCACCCCTCTCACTCACCTTCCTCTCTCTCTCTCTCTCCCCCACATCACAACCATCCACCCGCCGCCTCGCTCTCTCCCGCCTTTACCGAACCTCTACTACGCCCACGCATTTGTCTAAATGGAGCTCTCTCCTTTTTAACGCCTCGGCATTGCACCTTTGTTTGTCACCTCCCTCCCTCTCTCTCCTCATCACCATCCCAACGCCTCCACAACACAACCGCCTCCCCCACACCATTTGCACCCTAACCCAACACCTCAGGCACGACTCCTCAATCAGTCGGCGCGGGCTTTTTTTTTTTTAATAAAGTGGAGAAAATGGATGCGGCGGCAGAGGCTAATTGTGTGCGCGAAGGTCGCCCGTTCAGTTTTTCACGCTTTTGTCGTCCTTCCTGGAGAGCGTGGTGCGTTCCGTGGAGAGGGTGTTGTCTGCCTGGAGGGGTTGAGGGGATGAAAGGGGGGGAGGGAAAGAAGGGAATTCCACGGTATGCAGCACAAGCCGCTTCGAGGTCAAAAAAGGTATAATAGGTTTAATGCATGCCTGCTACCCACCTTGGAAGACACCCTTGCCGAGCGACTGGAGATCGGGTCAACTCGCGGGTCGCAGTGTAATCATACAATTTCGCGCGGTGGTTCTAAATACGCTTTACACCTTCGGTTTATTTCAGTTGGGAATCAGATGCAGTAAATTTTTATGACCTGCTACTTTGGCTTCGCGTCGGCGTGAGGACGCGAGTCGGTTGCTGATGGATGCAACAATTCTGCGAGCTTGTTCGCCGAGCAGACAAAGTTTTGCCCTTCTTGATGACTGCGTTCAAGGTGCCCTCTAGTAAAATCTGACCGGTAGCGATCTATCCTTTTTTCTGTAAATTTCTTCCTTTAATGTCTCGCGTCATTGTGACCTTCCATTTCGCTTTTTTTTAAATATGCTCTGAGCTCTGCAAAATATTATTTTACAAGGTCCCTATATTGTCATTCCAATGTTCTTTCATTATCCCAATGCCAAAGTGTTTATGCACAATTTTTTTGCCTTCGATATCTTAATGGATAAAGTGAGGTGGCTAAATTTCACTGCTCACCAGCATTGAAGTTGTTGGTGATCTGAAGAAAGTTGTAAATTGTAGTGTTGTACTTCTTCCCATTCTTTTCAGTTTTTACGAGCATTTCATGATTATTTTTCATTATCAATTAATTTTGCTTATTTGCCAAAAAAGAGCTACGTCAATCAATATAGATTTTTTTATCGATAGATAGAAGTTTTTATTATTTATTTTAGTCTTGTTGAACGATTACTGCCTTCCGAGGAGTTAGTTGGTTGAATAAATGGCAAAAAATCTGCAATAGTTACTGTTAAAATCTTTTTTGAGAAAATTTAATGCATCGGAATGACCTCAACATTGTTTCACATGATAAAAAGTTGTGGAAATAAAAATAATCATAATTAACTTCCGCAGCCTGAAGTAAATGCAATCATATGACGTTGTTGATTGTCTCATAGGGAAAAAAGAAGGAAAATATTAAAACACCTCGCACCAGTGATAAAATTTCTTCAGCGGTACCAATTCAATGTCACCTCCTCCCATAAATCTGAGATATGATGTGGAGGAAATACCTTTTAGTGCTATTAGATCAACCCGTATAAAGTTTAAGTTCACGATTGCTTTTTTGAACACTGATGTAATTAATATTATAACCCGCGTCCACACGGGCGTGCAAGTTTAGCGCACTACAAGTTTCCTAAGTAATCACCCCGTAATGAACAATTAAATGTAATACCACATTATGTCCTTTTTGGAAAACAATGGTACCTCATCGTACCGGGTAAGGCGAATATTATCTAAGTTTCTTCCACTCTGGAATTTGTGCTAGACTAACCTTGGGTAAATCCCAAACGGAGATTCCAGATACAAATTGGAAAATATCTGCCATATCAGAGATCGATATTTGTTTAATGTCAAGTGCCTTATCAGAATAGATATCGTATTCTAGGAAGATAGAGATGGGTTCTCGTCATTGTGAACACTTTTTCTACTGTTTCCTCTTTGCGTGTGGAGTTGACTCAACTTAAGGGAAGGTTTTCCCCGCACGTGACATTTTTAGGTCTAATTCGAGGTGTAATGTATTTCCATTATGAAGTTGAACCTGTGGACAGGGAATCGGGAAAAACTTAAGAGATCGATCGGAGAAAACCTGTAATACATCCTTTTATGCAATCCCTCCCCTTTTAAGGACTTCGATAATTTCAAGAACCCCCGGGTACCGTAAATTTTTAAGAGTTACTGTTTTCAAGAGAATGTTTATTCGCAGTTTATCCCTAATTTGAGTGACGGCTTGAGACTCCAAGGTCGATCATTTTGGTGGCTTTTGACTCCTTGAGTGCAGACTTTCTATACAGACGGCCAAGTTTTGAATCCCGGCAGAGGTAGAAAGTTTTCAGAGGATTACTTGTGCTTACTTGAGTATATTGTGGAGGGCCCTAGTAAGTACTCCGTCCGTCGTATCGTAGGGTGCGACAATATGGCTCCTATTGGCGCCATTCAGTAAGAGCAAGTTAATGCTGGGTTTCTCTCCACCCTTCCTCAGTATCTTATTGATCTTCCCTACACCCCACTTCCTATATGTATCTACTTCTAAGCAATATCCTGCGAGCCACAGCGAGGGTGTGTGGCAGGGGGGAAGATCACCAAACATGCACTGTTGCATGGAACTAGGCCCTACATGGAAACATGCTAGATAATAGGGTCACACGCAGCTAGATGGCTTGATTATAATGGCATTTATCTAAATATATATTTATCTGTATTTACCTAACATGCATGGGGATAGTAATATATCCTCAAGAGCCCGCAAGGACCTAACTCTCATTCTAATAATAACACTAAATGTCTGATTAAGTCGGAATAGAGTGTCTAACTCGAGGATTGCGAGTTAGTCTCGGTCGAGGTGAATGAATTTTTTCTATGTGGATATCTGGTACAGATATGACTAGTTCACCACCTCCATAGGTCTCCATCAATGCTCCTGTGATAAAAACTGTATTAGGCATTCTTGTCTCAGGGAAATGGACATGCAACTCAAAGAAATTGCCTCCGATATTCTGATGATAGCTTCTTAAACTCCTCGCCCGTCTCTGGAAAGGTCCGACAGTGGGAACTTGGTACTACACGGTGACAGACTATTTTGATCTAATTAAACTTGATTTATTCCGGAAGTACGTCAATTAAACGACGGCATTGAGATCTCCTCTCGTTCTCACAGTGCTCGCATTCATTGCCTTCAATGGTTGGCTCACCGAACAGGTGTTGTTTCGTCGTACTGCTAGCGACAGGAAGCATATACGCATGCATGAACCTGTTCACGCCACTCAGCGCCGGCCGTGGCGCTCCTTGGGAAGGGCTCTGCATCCGTTGCTACGGAGAGGATTTTTATTTATTATTTGTCGATGCGGTAGCACTCGACGACGAAGTATTGACTGGTATTGACTAGAATTGACTGCTGGCAGCTGTGTCCAAGCGGTAACCTGACATTTCTAGGAGGGAGAAAACGGTATAATGAAGTTATCTATGTATATTTTCTCGAAAATTCATTTTGGCACTAAATATATTTCGGTGGAAACACATTTAGTTTACTTACTTCACGCCTGAAACCAATAATATACCAAATGGTATGGATTTTTATGATTATTAGTGTTTTACCCCGGAAGACTGGGTTGAGTATAAGATAATCTAGGAAGATATGAAATACTGTAAGCAGAGCAAAAAAGATGATCTAAAAACTCCCAAGTTGCACGATACGATTATCTTCCGAAAGTTTTTCTTCATTCGCATGCTTCATACCTTCATCGTACCATCCAGACAGTCTAATTCTCTTCCTCCCTTTCCCCGCTTACCTAACATTCCCTGCGCTATTGCGTCCTTCAAAACACCATCTCGCCTCGTCAATTGTTCCATTCATTTATCCTGTCTTCTCCTAATTTCCTCGTTGCACGGATACGCGTTAGAAATTATTCAAGTATTTGTCTGAATGATGGACTTTTTTGCCTTGATGAAACGAGTGTCAGGCAACCGACGATTTATTGTCAGAGCTGTATTATCTTGCATTGAAGGAACGCGTGCAAAGACACGAGATTGTGCGTACGTGATTAAAATCGGAGTGAACTCGACGGTGGCCGCAAAAAGCGTCATGCATTCACGCGAACTTAAAGTAGAAGTCTTTTTGCACTGTTTGTATGCCATATTAATAATCTCACATAACATCGGTATGGTTGAACATAACTGACGTCCACTAGCTGTCACGTTTTAGATGCAGAATTGGTTTTCAAATTCGCTTATCAGGCAAAAAACTTAAAAATCAATTTACTTACGTATCAATAAGCAAAACTTGTTTTTAAATGCGCTTTTCAGGTAAAGTTTCAGGCAAAGTTTTCGTCACAAGAAAAATATTAGATATCAAAGTACTCTTTTGGAAAGTAATTTAAAAATATTTCTGGTGATAAGGCTAGTAGGTATTTTGATGAGGATGGAATGATGAAAAACATTTATATTATATCGTCTTAATGCGCACCGATTTTATCTTATTTACTTGCCTTATGCGACTGATGTTTTAATATAGCTTCGCTGATTTTTTTGCTGAAACAAAATGAGTTTTAACATAAAACCCTCATATTCCAAAATGTCGGGATCATTGTTCCTTTTTATTGATTCCAGTCATTTTGTCAATAATCAACCTTCAATTTTAAAGCGCCTTTCTCACTTTAACCATCCCGACCAATAACCCTACCAATTGAGATTAGAGACGTTTAAAAGGCCGAAACACGTTTGCGAATTCCTTCAAAAAATCTAGCGGCTTTTGGAAGGTTTGGATACAAATCATTACAGTATCGAACATTAAATGCAAGATCGCGGTTATGAGAAAACAACTTGAGAATGACATTGCAGATGTAATTCTATCTTCGCACTACAATACAAAAATTTGACAAAAGATTAAAATTAGATAAATAGTAAGTCAACCAGCAGATGCTTATTTCCCTTGAACTATTCGGGACCACAATAATCCAATAGTCATATCCCTTTCATCTTATTCGCTTACAGATTTTTCTCTTCTCCCATACTTTATCAGATCTAACCTAACATCCTTTGCCTTGCGCCTTATGGCGGCTTGCAAGTAACAGTTGATTTAGATCACGGTTTTGCTCTCCAGATCACAACTATAAAAAAATGCTAAGGCACATGTATCGCACATTTTGAAAATCCGTGGTGGAGCTCCTGCATTTCCTCAGAAACCTTTTACTGGATAGAGATAAATGAAAAATAGCGTCATATTTCTAAGACTAACATTGATCTTCTTCTCAAGACAACAGATGAGGCTGACGAAAGTCGATGAAAAACTTGCTTTTACTCGAAAATTATCGATGGAAAAAAATATTCATGAGTCTTCTTCCCGGAGTTAGGCAATAACCATGCAGGAACAATAGGACTATAAGTTCCGTTGCGCTCTAGGCTATAGAAGTTCTAAGTGCCAATCGTACAAGTTATGAGCCACAAGAAAACGAGTGTGTCGGCGAAGATCAGTTTGGATAAGGAAATGCCTGAATGAGTCATCAGGTCGGTAAAAGAATGGGATTTATAATATGACCACGATATCTTTGTTCGCTTCTAAGAATTTAGGAAGACTTATGGCGTATTGAGTTGGAAAAATTTAATGAAACTAATGCAGGAATGGACTCCCCTGAACTTGAATCAGACAATACGAGTAAGGGTGGCGGATGCTAAAGGAGAGAATGAAGAAATAAGCTGTGTACTGAAACAGTGTGTCATCATTCACCCGTTTCCATTTTACTCTAGCGAAGTGGTTGGTGAAGTATGGGTAAGAGTAACGGTGGGTTTAAAATCAGGAGAAAAAGGAAAAGTTAGACTGTCAAGGAAATTACTTCCAAAGGATTGAACTGTAGATAACATGGCCTTGCAAAATGCTGTAAGAACGGCCATTGAAGATTTCATTAGGTGTAACGATCAGGCAAATAGCCCGCTTGAATACTGTTATACTCCACTAAATTTCGTTACTGAGATCGCATAGGGAAATGAACGGGATGAAAGAACGTCTACCTGCGATCGAGGTGACAGAAATTCTAAATAGCACTTAGTTGCTTCCACGAAATCATCCAAATATTTCAGTTTTTTCTAACGTGCATCACTGTAAAGATGAGCGAGGAACTACCCAAGTTAAACAATTAGATGGGAACTGTGGTGAAAGTGGTGAAATGATGGGAAAAGTGGTGAACTGGATATTTAATTATGCCTCTTATCATTGCCTTTAGGAATCACAGAATAAATCGTAGTTTAACTAGCTTTTTTATCGATATATTCATTCTCTGGGAGCACTCTATTTAACATATTCTTGTTATTTGCATTAGTTTAAAAATTTCTTGTCCCACATTGCTAAAAAATGTGTGACAATCGACAAGTTTGACGAGTTGATATTATTTAGCCTTCAAATTCTTTTAATTTTAAGGAGCAGACACTGAGAAACATTGCAATTTCAGGTCCACGATTTATTTTTACAACCATTGTACTTACGTTTCTCGAAAGTGAAACTACGGAAACATGAATAAATTATGAATTTGGAATTATATCCATTTTAATCATCGGTTCCTCAGGATAGAGAAATTTTGCTGTATCAAAGTGTAAACTGTATTAAGTAGAGCCCGTAATATTTTCCTATACACTTACGAATGTCATAAATTTATTGTGTCACAGTAACAAGAATGTACGAGGGGAAAATTTGTGAAGTATAAGCACAAATTCAGTATTATTCGGAGAGGGTATCTGTTACCCAAGGATTTTTCGGCATCCTTTGAGCTCAAGGCGTTTCCGTTCCCTCCCAGGAACGACGAATGGACTCCACTTCAATTCTCATCTGCATGAAAATTTACTAGGCGATTTAGCTACATTTTCCAGAGTAAAAGGAAGGAAATAAAGAGCACGTGAAACGGTTGAAGCATCTGGATAGTACATCCGTTAAATTCATTTAGAATTTAGCACCGAGGAGAAGTAACGTGTGAGGCGAAGAAGCAAGAAGCATCTGCATAAGGGAGGGGATTATCGAGGGAATGTGAACACAGATGCTAAGGAGTTAAGTCTAAATTTAATTTTCTTTTGTTTGCGTTAAATGATCTGTGGAAGTGGATTAACGTAGCTTGGAGAAGAGGGGACGGGCAACATTTAAAATTTCCGTTCTATGTGTTATATGTACTTGTAATTCTGCAATCTTTTTTTTTACTCTCTTTATCTTCTTCCCCCTGTCTGAAGGCAGTTATGTTTAAACCTATTATATTTTCTTCTAAAGGGTTTTCAACCATCTTCTCCCCAAACTATGCGTATGATGTCAGCAATGGTGATTCACAAGGCTTTCCACATTTTCTTTAGCTCAATTTGGCGCAACACGACATTTCCCCTATTAACTTTCTCTAATGAGATGGAAGAGAATTTATTTCTTAGCCTTTGGCTTGGTGGTTTACTTTTTCTGCGACGCGTTTCTTAGATCATGACATAGATTGAATACTTTCAAGTGCTTTCTGGAAATTGTAATATTTAAATGAGATGGTAAGTTCATGTTAAATGATACCATTTTATTTTGGTATAAAAAATTGGATTAACAAAAATTGATTAACTAAGACCAGCGAAATTTCAAGTAGATATCCTATCTAGAAAGAAGTATTTTATGATTGACACCTCAAGGAAAATATTTGAACCGCTCAAATACTGCATCTGCAGATCCTGACAGTTGCAGATGGATGGCTTTAATCTAATTCCCCATTATTTTTACCCGGCACGTGTACTTGCTTGTTTTCTTTAGTCTGCGCTTCCCACAATGGATTTTGGCCGACTTTCCGTTGGTGTGGAACTTGGCATGGCTGTTTGACTTCCCAGGAAAAAGCAGTTGGTTCGAATCCAGGAACCGCCTTTCCATTCCTGTGAGACAGCACGGGAAAAGCGCATCCTTGATGCTCCTTTTTTTATTTAAGCTCATCGTCCCATTCGGAAAATCCCCACAGTGAATCGGTCCGCGAACGGGGGACGCCGCTCTTTTGCTGCTGCCACTAAAAGAAGACTATATACACACATTTTGACTCAGGGGGGGAGTGGGAGGGGGTGCGTTCGATATTATTCCGTTTCGGGGGGGGGGGGGGGGGGGGGGGGGGGGGGGGGGGGGGGGTAAGATGAAGCGCGTGTTGTTGTGGTGAATCGCTGTCGGCCTCTTATATGTAAGTGCGGAAGAATTTATAAACCCTTTAGGCCATCAAGATGCACGGGATAGGCTCAAAGGAGACCTCTAGGCTCCCCGCGATCAAAAGCGTTTCCCACAGCGACCTATATTGGGAATAGAGTGAGGGGCATTTGGCGGAGTGGGTGGCGGAGGAGGGGAAAGGGGGGAGGGGGGGAGGAGAAGTGGAGAGGAGAAGTGGAGAGAGAGGGAGAGAGAAACACGATAGAGTGCGGGAGAAGGATCGGGATGTACGAGCTCAAGATGGGTCCGCATCTTATGGTGCGTATTGAAGTAATGTAAACGGCATGTTCTCCCACATCCGTGCACTCTGCTTGGCAGATTTAATTGCTTACTGGCTCGTTCACTCATCTTCTTGGATGAATTGCGCCTATAGAAATAGGTCTGTAATTGGGACACGAGGGGAATCAGGTTAAAGGAGGGGAAGAGAGGGAGATGGAGAGAAACCTGGCGACCACGTTAGCCGTACCTTCTGAAGAAGGGATCCCAGACGCTCTAGGTTTCCTATCACGTTCGATGGAAGTTGCATTCCTCTCAAATGAAGTGTTCTCCCGTCGACGCAGACGGGAGAGATTTCGCTGTAAAATTACCCCCTGGTATCGAGAACAAGTCCTTGAATTACGAACAGAGGAGACGGACTGCGGTCATCAATCCAACCTCTCGAGAATAAACGACTGTCGTTGCTTCTACAGTTCCGTATGCATCCCAAAAAAATCTGTTCACGTATCCTTTAATAAAATATTTTTCTCGATGTTTTCTCGAGCGGCATGGAATTTTCGAACCGGCTAACCGGCAGCAGTAGGTATTTAATCCTCTCATACCCGTGGGTCAGCACATCACGGTGCCGATAAACCATTTAATGGAAATTCGATATTATAATTAAGAGGGTTTGGACCCGTTTCAATCTATTAATTAATTTTGGGAAACCCGAAGCGTCGTGATCCCAACTTAGCGAGCGATAGCAATGCATTCTTTGTCCTAGAACAGAATGCAGCTTTGTGAGGAAGTCCGTTGACGTAAATGGTATCCCATTTCGAGTTGAAAATTGTCAACAGCTGAAGTCATCCTTCACCGCAATGGCAGCAATATCGTGTTTCGTAGTGGGCGGAGCAATGTGATTCAATTGGTGAAGTAGTTATGTCGTCCAAGGAGGTGAGATACTCAGAGATTCTTCTTGAGTTAAAAATGAATGCTAAAATTTTCAGGTAATACTTCGCCATCGCGGAGAGTGTGCTGGGGGAATGAGTTATGCAGGAAGTGAAATCAACCTTTCAATTTCGATAGACTTCTTGGCGGGCATGACCTCTTTCTTACGACCCGACCCTTCTGGGCTATGGAACCGAAGCATTCCTTGTTCATTTCTATAGGTTAATCTAACCTTTTAAAGCTACTTTCTGTCTCAGGAGAATTAAAGGAAAGGTAGTGACTTCAGTTTACCTCCGTTCTTGGAGATGACTACTGAAAAACAACTTGATTTATTGTTGTTCTGTATAAGAATCGATAACATCAATACAAAGGAATCGATACATACCAATGTTTATTAGAGGAACATTTAAAAATGAGTATCTAAACAATTTCGAAGTCAAACTAGTAAGTGCTTGTATCACTTTTCCCTTAGTAAAAGTGACATCTTCTACCTCCTCTTCCAGTTGTAAATAAGGCCCCCTGCTACACAGCTAAAATGGTGGCTGGTAGGGTATTACTAGGGGAGATTACTCAGAATTCCGTTCGCTTTCCTTACGAGAGTTCGATGAACATGCTTTAAGAAAAAGAGAAATATATAAAATGTGTAATTGACTGAATTGGTGATTCACAGATAAACACACTTGCTTAGTACCCTGCAAGCAACTGCGGGGATATGTAGCGGGGAGGTGGGGAACTCCACATCAGGTATTTACATGTCTCTCACACAATCCAGTTATTAGTAACTATATTATCGATGGTACACTTAAGTGATGTGGATTTGCCTAAGATACGAAGGCTGCTTCTCATGCAATATTGTTTCTAATTTCAAACTATCATCATGCGTAAGAGATGATACACATATCTTGTAGGAAAGTTTGAAAGTTAATTTGTTACGAGTTTAAAATTAAATTTAGCCACGTTTGCCGTCAGATCTGTGTCACACCGGACTGACAAACCTAATATTGATGTCGTGTTTGCCATAGGATTAAGTTAGTTTGGCCGGGATTATGTAATGTTAGCAATTGGAACACTTTTAAACTGATGGTACTCAACTGGAAAGGAATTTCAACGGTATTAAATCTTCTAATTTCATGATATCATAATACGAATACAATCAATTCAGAGAATGAAACCTATAACATTCAATAACCCATCCAAATTCCAAAGAGTTATGAGGTCTTATTCGGCCCAATTATATGGTGGGAATTTTAGTAAAACCTCTTTACTATTTTCATTTGGATACCAATTTCAACGTTTGTGTGGTGATGGAGATCCACTACATGACATGCCTTATGTGAATGTAACTCCAATGAAGAGAGCAAAATAGGTAGCATACCAAAGGGATAGCTTAGTGAAATATTGTTGGAGTAGTCTTCAGTGCATAATGTATGTATTAACATTACTAACTCATGCATGATAGGTAAATACAGATGAATATATGTGGATAAATGCCATTATAACCAATAATCCCTTTATCACTATTCAGATACTTAGCATCTAGCGGCTAGTGACCCTATTATCTAACATGTTTCCTTGTAGTAGCCTAGTTTCATGTCAATAGTGCATGCTTGATGATCTTCACCCCCTGCCATACACCTTAGCGGTGGCTTGCACGGTATTGCATAGATGTAATCTATACTACCCTAGTTCTTGACTGCCTTGCCGTGCTCCATACACACCCTTCTACCTCGACTCTCCCGTGGTATACCTATTTTTTTGATTTCATCCGCACATTTAAAGTTCAAAATCCCACGCCGAAGGATCTGGAATGCTTCTGCAAAGGAAGCTTACGCTAAGAGTTTCGTTTTTGAGTGAGAGCAAACATGAGAGGGAGGTGTCGCGAATTTGTGCGTTTATTTTTTCAGCTGATGGTATGCACGTGTCAGTAAGTTTCTTCGCATGGGTACACGGGTGAACATGTTGGAGGCATGAAGCCGGGCCGGAGAGAAGAGCGTGCATACTCTCGTAATGTGGTGAGGGGTGGTGGTGGGGGGTTTGGGTCCATAAGTAGGGCGGGAGGGCTGGTGGGGGAGGTTTTGGTCTCTCCGGTAGCGGGGGGAGGGTGGGGGAGAAAAGGGTGGGATGGGATGGGAGAGAGAGGTGGGAAGGGAGAGAGGGGTAGGATGGGAGGGGAATAGGAGGGCAAGGGTAGGAGGTGGGTCCGGAGGGAGGGAATGTGCTTTTGCCGACGTCTCTATTTATAGAGGGCGCTGCAGTCTATTATAGATGCGCACGCACAACACGGCTGAACTACGCACACCGCGCTCCAACGTCTCTAGGCAGCAAAGCCGTCTTCATTAATCTCTCTCTCTCTTCGTATCTCCTTCTCTCCGGCGACTTCCGTCCTTCTCACTGCCTCCCCTTCCCCCCTAACCCCTCCCATCGTTTTTCCCGCATTCCTCTCAACCCCCATAAATCCTCCAATTGTTCTACTGCACACCTCATCGCCAATCCTGTGGTGGCAAGACTCATCTTCTCTTTCCATGTCTGTTGAAGGCTCGCATTCCTTGAAAACGAATTTTACTTCTGTTCGAAGATATTAAAAAAAAGAATGGCGTTGAAATTTCCATGTGGACTTCTCAAGGATTTGATGGAATGCATTTGTGTGTTGATAATATCTCTACCACAAGAAATACCTCTAAATCTTACCGGGGGCCTCGTGATCTCGTGAAATTGCTCCATAACCCCCCTGAAAATGTTTGTCTTGGGCTACGTGAATTTGGTTATCATTAAAAGGGCAGCCTAATATGAGTAATTGTAAGTATTTTAATATGATACACATTGCATTGCACCAAGTCCTTGAAACTAAGAGTTTCTTGATGATAAAACAAAATTGTTTTAATTTGCTTTTAGTCCTATGATATAAAGTAACGATTTCCTAACCTTAGACTGTAGGTTAGTTCATAGAAACATCTACATCTACATCTACATCTACACGATATCCTGCAAGCCACCGCGAGGGTGTGTGGCAGGGGGTGAAGATCACCAAGCATGCACTACTAACATGCAACCAAGCAACTAAAGTGTCTCATGCAACTAGATTGTTAGTATCTATAGTATTTGAGATGTTAGAAACATGTTAGAACCCTCAAAGTATGAAAGTTTAGTGGGCACAAGCACACCATTTTTAGAACTTAGGATGAGGTAACGGATGCTCATTTAGATACCAGCACTAAATTTTTAATCTGAGTTAGCGTTTTTATCCACTATCTAATTAATAAAATTACTCTACATTTTCTATCGAGGAAAACGAATTGTAATTGCTGTCGATATCTCGCATAGTTTCCGGTTCGTTTAATCTGGTGTCTACTTTTTAATAAAATAACTAAGTCGCATCTTGATGCAAAGTGACGATTGGATAATGTATGTCTGGAATAAAAAAAAATGGTCTATTAGAAAATAAAGATTTTTCGAGTGAAACCCAATGAAAATTATATGCCTTGGATGGTGCAAAGTATCCTTATTAATGTTTGGAAGATACTTGAAGGAATTATTTGAATCTATTAAGGGCTAGGAAAGCTACCTAATGGGTGTGTGTTGCCATTTGTTTTTGTTAATACTCATGCCAGTTTATTGTCTAATCCGACTAAGTCATGTTGCACTGGATGATTGATTCGTCAGAGTGACAAGACTTGGACTGAAAAGCAATTTGCAATGAAGCTGAGATAGAAAAATCTATATTTTCTTCAAAGATTGAATTGTCCTTGATTTAATCATTGATGATTGTGATAATTCTTTCCGAATTAAATGCTTCTGAAGGGACCATAGATACTTTTCTTTTAAGATAAAATCCACTTTAGGAAATACTCAATTAATGCTAGGTTTCAGGTGGTTAAGTTGACGATTTACTGGCGTGTCTACGTGAATGATTTAACGCTAGAAATTAATCACCGTGACGATTCCTATTGTGAGACGTTGACGGATTAAGTAAGGTGCATACACCTGATCGACAACGAGTGGAAGAGAAAAACGAAGGCAATTTAACGATAACTTATCTATCGCATTCGTAACGAGATGTTTTTATAGTGAGCATCCACAGGTTACTCACTATCTCTGAAATTAGTGTGTGTGGTTGGTGGGACGCTGTATCTTCCACTCTTGGCACTCCCATGCGTGGCGAATAGTTGGGCGAGCGTGGAAGTATATATTTGAAATTTGTGGAAAAGGCCTCCTTAAGCTCTGTATTAATTTGTTTCGGCCACTTTGGGTGTTTCGTGCCTCCCCCCACCCAGCCGCGTTCTCGCACCCCCTCTGGGTACCGCGAAGTCACTCTCTTCTGCCCCGCAGGACATTTGCGCGTCCACTCCCCGCCCCAGACCACCCTCTCTCCCTCTCCCTCAATTCCATCGCTGCTTCCCCTCCGGTGCACAGCGGCCGCCTTTATTTCCGGTGGCGCTATGGTTCTCCTCCCCTCCTCCTCTTCGACCTTCTTAAGCACGCGTTCCCATTCCGCCCCTCTCCCTTTCCTACCCTCTCCTACCCCTCGCAGCCTCTCTATTCCTCCACCAGCCTCCCTTCCTTTGCCTAGCAACCCGACTTCCCCCTCCAACTTCATCGCTCCGCCTTTATAATTCCTCCCTCTCCTCCTATTTCGCTTCTCCTCTCCCTCCTTCCCCCCCACTAGATCTGTCGCTGATACTTCTTTCTGACTACTAGGTTCTTTTATTCTTTCCCCTCAAGTTATTTTTCCCTGTTAACCCTTTCTGTCCCTCTGACTACCACTCTCTCAACCCATGGTGACTCTGTCCCGCAGTCTCGCGGTGCTAGGGTTTGCCACAGTCATCAAGATGTAAGCTCCGAATGGTAATATCTCTTTAGGCTCGAGGACTTCAGCTACTGGTTGAACTAGTTCAAGCACACCTGTCTCGGGATATTAAGTAGTCTTTAAAAATCTAATGCCTGATAACCTTCTCATGACAACTTTTAAGGGGTAGCCAATCGAGCTAGGACGTTATGACGTTTGGTTTTCAGGTGTGTAGCACTGAGGGTGATATTAAGTAGTCTTTAAAAATAAGTATTAAATGATATATGCATGTAATTGAAAGCGCTCATTCCTAAAGAATAATTGTCACGTAGATGATGAATAATTGATATCCTCCTTCCATCATATTCCGTAAAGGATATCATAAATAAGGCGGGATATTAAGTAGTCTTTAAAAATCTAATGCCTGATAACCTTCTCATGACAACTTTTAAGGGGTAGCCAATCGAGCTAGGACGTTATGACGTTTGGTTTCCACATGTGTAGCGCTGAAGGTGACTGGAAAATATGTCTGTTCGCGGGGATTAATTAGTTACCTACAATATTGACTCAAGCCCACAAAAATTCGGTCAAAGTCCATTTCGGTAGGGCGTGACAAATCTGTTTACTGCGAATGTTTTTCACTTGACTTTATTCTAGTAACTATTAATGTACGTATGTACGTAGTGCATGTTGGACTACTATTCACCCCCTGCCACACATCCTCGAGGTCGCTTGATGTGTAGTTGGTAGATGCAGATTCGTTTTCTTTGACGAGGAATCGCACTGGGAAAAAGTGATACCTAATTTCAACTGTCACAATAATCACCATTGCCGACTTGTCTGGTTTGATCCAACGGAGGCGTACCTACAAAAAGAGCCATGCACTTGAAATACATTAGCCTTTCTCGTAATAATATTCAGGTGTCATAAAAAGTTGACGCCGGAATATGATGGAAGGAGGATATCAATTATTCATCATCTACGTGACAATTATTCTTGAAGAATGAGCGCTTTCAATTGCATGCATATATCACGCATGCTTTATTTTTTTGCCGTAGAGAGAATCGGCTTTCAATGTATTTTGGTCTGCGGATTCGAGACATACCAAAGGCGACTAATGGAGAAGGCGCCTGGTTCAGTCGCTCGCGTCGCTTGGAACGCCCCTCTCGCTTTTCCCCCCTAAACCCTATCCCCCTCCCCCCCCCACATGGTGTCCTCCTTCCGTCCCTCCTCCTTCCTTCTTGTCGCCACCAACTTAGTCCTTTCCTCCCATTCCTTCCATCTCTCCCTCCCGCTTGCATCCTTCACTTAAAAAAAAATTCTCTCCGCCCCTCCACTCTTATCCGAAATCGCATTCCCAGATGCCAGGGCGGCGCTACTCGTGGCACAAGCGACGCCGCAACTGGTGGCGCCACGTTCTTCTTAGTTTCAAAAGTAGAGCACGCTGTGTTTGGATCCACACGTGAGATCATTTGCATTTTCCCAAGACTTAAATACACACACGACTGAGAAGGAATCCCCCCACCCCCTTCGGTCGTACACGTTTTGTCCCACTGAATTAAATATAAGAATGTAATTTTACTAAAGAGTCGAGTGCTTTATGATTTAAAAATCTCACTGTGGCTATTATTTGATATCGTGTCGGCAATGCTTGTTGCTCGTGGTAATCCTTAATTATTGAATGTAATTGATCGTAAGTCACTAGGTACAACTCCCCTGGAATGTTTTTAACCGAAACTGGATACTTGCTATTGAAGCACCATAGCTATTGGAATAGGTCTGATTTAATTGCAGTGGGACTACAACCGTTACTAATATCATTTCATCGTTGTGTCATTAATCGCATTTGTTATGAATGCAAGTATTTTGGTTTTTGATCGGAAAATTGAAGGAAAAAAGAAGGCGAAACCCTGCAATTGACAGTGAAACAAAAATATTTCGGATTCCATTGTGATGAAATTTCGCATCACCCGTGACCTCATAAAATTTTGTAGAGCGTTTTTTATGCTAATGTATTTTATATTTCTCTTATATCTTCAGTTACAAATACAGCAATCGCCTACAAAACTTACTCTGATTATTTATCTTATCGTTCGTTGGAAACGGAAACTTTTCTGAACTTTTCACTTTGTTATTCCCAAGAGATTCAGAATACCACACTCCTAAATACAGGGCAATACAAACATGAATTTTTTTGATGCCAATGATATTCCTTTTCTTTTAGACCCCAACATGGCTATATAATATGACTTTTGTTACTGGTATAGTGGAAATATTTCGCAATAATAACCTACCAAACTGATTGGGGAAGTTTAATGATCTCGAACACTTGGGTGACAGCATGCTTGGGCAGTATGACTTTGGAACAGGAGAGAAGACAGCGTGAATAACGTAAGGTCTAAGTTTCTAGGAAGACGCCTACTGAGATGCGGATGGAGGTGTGCATGAGGCGGGGGGACGGGGGAAATAGCGCTTAGTTTAAGACGACCTTGGGTCGAGAATGTGAAGAAGGGAGTTCCCCGGTAGCTTTGCTCAGTACGGCTCCAAATAATCGTTTGCCTTTGTTGTTCGCGCATTAGAGGGTGCCTGAAGGCTGACGTTTCTTAGAATGAAAGTAAATGTGCGAAATATTGGGTCACAATGTAAATTTTGCTTGTGTCGTACGTACCCATGCGTCACAGTTCTCCTGTCAGTTAATCCTCGGTGCATCATTTGACTTACACTTAGTTATAAATGCGTCAGTCAGGAAATCCAAGGTGATAATGTTGTCGGTTTATAAGTAATATTTTTGCTATATGTTTTCAAGTTATGCTTCCATCCTTTGACCAATCGTACCAGCGTTGAAGTCTTGATTTTAATAATAATGTTAGAAACATAGGTTGATAGGATTTATGGATTGGTAAGTTACCTTTAAAATCAGGAAAAGTCAAGAAAATAAAATAAGATATGTTGGTAATTATAAAACACATCTCACAATCAGAACAAGGATTGGTAAGTTACTTCATCCGTTAGTATGGATATTTTTTGTGAAAAAACTACTAAAAATGGAGTAAATGATATTCTAATTAGAAATATTACCTCCTTCGTTGTAATCTAGGGAGTTCATTTAGCCTGCTTACAAGCATTTTTTGAGCCCTATTTGCGATTGTGGCTTAAAATAATCTACATCTACACGATACCCTGCAAGCCACCGCGAGGGTGTGTGGCAGGGGGTGAAAATCACCAAGCATACACTATTGACATGCAAACAAGCAACTATAGTGTCTCATGCAACTAGATTGTTAGTATCTATAGTATTGGGGTTAATACATGCATCATGCACTGTAGACCACTCTAAAATATTTCCCCTACCCATCCTTTGCTACGCTGCCTATTCTGTGTTCTTATAGTACGGGGGAAAAATGCCATTTTGAATTTTTGGTACGACAATCTATCTCTCTAATCTTATTTATCTGGTCGAATCTAGCATAATACGCTGGTGTTTTTTAATATGTACCTAACATCTTCAGTAAAGCTATCCGATTTAAATTTCTCTAATATTTAATCTGTACTTGAACCTACGCTCTGATAATTTTTCCTGCCCTAATTCTTGTATTAATTCTGAAACACTACTCAACCTATCGTGACACCTTTTAACGAACCTAGCTGCTCTACGCTGCACACTGTCTAGTTCTGTGATGAAACCTTATTCATTCGGATCCCATACACTGGCTGCATACTCGAGGTGGGGCCTAACTGGAGAAAATTAACATCGCTCTTTTGTCTTTTCATCACACATTCCAAGTACTCTTTTTGTAAATCCTAGCTTTCTCTTCGCTCGGCCGCATATTTCCCCGATGTGCCTTCCCCACGATAAAACTTTAGTGATTGTTACACCTAAATACCTTATGGTTTCAACGCTTTCGACCTTCGTGTTACTAATTTTATAGGATAATATGCCAATTTGTTAATTAAATTCTCACAGATAGATTCTAGAGAAATAACAGTCAAGGAAAAGGAAGAAAATCAAATCTAATTATTTCATAAATCGTCCATTTCATTTCATTCTGTTGACTATTGACTCCAGGAACTATTTTATACATAATTAGACCTTTAAATGTATGGATTATTTCTAACGTGCGTAAGCAGAGACACATACATCAGCTTCCTGAAATATGTAGTGCAATTGAATGAAGCTCTTTCACCATTCGCATAGGTAATGTCATGCCAGGAAACAGTGCTGAACATTGGCTCTTTTTTTCAATTCCCTGAGACTCTAATTCCCAAATAATTCTTCTTGGGAAAAATTCATAAACTAGTTTTTCTTCACTTTGCGAGGGATGAGTAGAAATAGTTATGTTGTAAGAGGTACGGAGTTTAGTTTTAAATAAAAACTCATTTTTAGGGATACATTTTGTTAGTTATATCATCTGGAAATATGAGACTCAGAAATTTTAGTTTGAATACACATTATATCAATTTCCTCATCATAGTATCTATTTTTATTTTAGTTATTCTGAGTGATGGCTAACTTCATTTCAGTTTAAAAATTTTCAGGCCAATGTTTTAAAAACTTTTCAAACCAAGTGTGAGAAAAATGTATGCGAGCTAAATGTTGGAATCAAACCACCGGTGGAGATGACGTAAAGATTGTTCAATGCAAATAGACTGTATATGTTCGAGGGGAGTTGAGTTTCCCGTGATAAATTGCCATTTGATATCTACAGCCTTTATGCTTCAAGAAAGCATTAAATGGTGTGCGAGCGACGAAGAGGAACTTAAAACCATCAAATAATCAATTATTTATATCACGATTAACGCACTCAGCAAGAGAAATTTAAATTAAAAATATTGATACAAAAACTCAAGGGTTATTCATTCTCTCAGTACAAGGGCAATACGTATTTAATTTGGTCTCTCCGTGGTTCAACGCGGTCCAACTTTCTCAGCAGCCATCCCTTACTCTGCTAGAGTCCAGGACACACGCGCAGGCTCGCATGTTAAATGGGAGGGAAAGGTCGAACGTAAAGACTAGGAAGAATTTCAACTTTTCATAAGTTTGTAATTAACTCATCTTCCGATTCAAAAACGGGGTTACGATACGGGAGTGGTGCGGCAGATGATGGGACTAGATGGAACGTCGGAGGTCGTTATGAACAGGAAAAATGGCGAGTTTTACTATACGACTAGCTATGCACGGCAGATCAGTGGAACGGGTAGAGGACAGGGGGGAGGAGCGTTGGTGAGGTGGGGTGGGAGAAGCGGGGAGGAGGATGGATAAAAATGAGGAGAAGGGAAAGGGATGACGGCAGGGGGAGGAGGAGGGGGAGGAAAAAGGGCGCGGAGGGGAAGGACTCATCTTGTTCCCTCCACTCAAGGTCGGGTGAAGAATTGGCAAGTCACTCTTTGGAACAATGAGCCGCTGTCCGCTGCACGCATGCATTGCAGCGGTTGCCGCGGAGAGAAGGTGCAGCGGGAGGGAGGGAGGAGAGAGAAAGGGGGAGGAAGGGGGAGGAAGGAAAGAAGGCTCCGTTGTCAGACTGCGAGGGTGAGAGAGGGGCATCCCACGCACCCTTTTTGGGCCCGATGTGACCCCCTCGGTCGTGTGCCCACGTCATAAACCTTTGATTGGGCCGCATGCTTCATCTGCTGGACGGGGACCCCTAAGAATCGCTCTGCCTTCTTCAACTCCACATTCTCTGCCGGCGAAAAATCTCCACCCACCTCCTTGGGGTGAAACAAATCGGATATATGTGGCGAAGTGAGTAACTTTAGGGGTCATAAAGGGTTTCTGGGTCAATGCGACGATGAAGTATGTGAGAAATGCTACTTTTCCCTCTTTAAGCCTCCCAAAGCAGCCAGAAATGGTGTCTTTAAGAGGTAGGTTTTACTAAAGATTATATTTTTCATTCTCACCTTGCATATTAAGGGGAAATATAAATAAGGTCGAAGCAACCAAAGAGGTGATTAGTATACATAATTCAACTTAAGGTTTTTTTAATCCAAATCCAACTGTTAACGTACGTATGAGTGTAATTGCTTTAGATTCACCTTTTGGTCTTGACAGGTTCAGGTACAAACGCAACTGTCTACATGACCCCACTTTCAAATTTTAGTGGTTGTCTTAAAATTTTAAAGGTTGTCACGTTAACCCTACCGAATCATAGAATTTACGTTGAGCGGTAGAACTCATATTGTAGTAGTTAAAATAAGTTTTGAATTCTGGACATTTTATGCATGCCTGCTGATGATTTACTCCCTGCCACACACCCTTGCTGTGGCTTGCAGGGATATTGTGTACATGTAGATTAATGTGAAGCCTTTGGTGAATTTAGTTGAGTTAACAAAGAAATCGGTAATGTAATAACGGAGAAATGGATTGTTGAGCATGTTATTGCATGCGAGGTGTGCAGTTGTCCCTAGTTACTCATTGCGTGGGCTAGGTTACGCAGAGTATGTAGATGTAAAGTAACAGTCGAGAAGATCAGCGGAACATTTAAGCCAACTATCCTTTCCATAGAATTATAACTTCTCCTGTGTGAACACTATTTGTTACACCTCATCAGGTGATTTTTTCACTCAAGATATATCTTGTCAACTTGAATGTTATCTTCGTTCGAAAACAAACTATCAGTGGCAAAATAATGGAGACTTTTATATGATTTTTTTTCCTTAACAAATATTTGCTGCCTGTGTGTCCCATAATCAAAGTGAAGAAATAGAATAGAAAAGAATAGTGAAGAATAGAAAAGTCCCATAATCAAAGAATATATTCTCCAGAATCTCGCACGATATGAGTAATAGAGAATTTAGTCTATAATTAGCTACCTTCCCTTCATCATCACCTTTAACAACTATGATTACATTAGCTGTTTTCCAACCTTTGATTGTCATATGTTTTTTAAGGAATACAATTGCTCTAACCTCCATAGAAAATTGTTTTTAAAATGAAGTGAATTCTAAAGAGCCAATTTGAGTTCTGTGATTGGCTCATCAGATTTCTCTGCCTATTAAATAATAATTTTTTGAAAACATTCCGAAACCAATATGCTCCCTATTGATAAATCAATCGAAGATATTTTGTGGATATGATCAATTAGATAAATAAATCATAATTTACAATATGGCAGTTCCCCATCTGAAACATGAAACAGTATGGCATAACCTAAAATTGGCGTTTGAACCAAGGTTGGTAGTGTAAAAATATTATTCATCATCATTGGTCAACAATCCTAGGATTGGTTTGACGCAGCTTTCTACTCAATTCTTCTGTCGGCCAACCTTTTCATTGTTACGTAATTCATCTCTTTTACATCCCTCACTACCTGTTCCATGTATCTCATACGGCGCCTGCCTTTTCCAATCTTCCCGTTCACTTTTCCCTCGACGATTGTCTTCATCATGCCATCGTACCTACATATATGGCCCTTCTTCTTTTTAGAGTTGTCAGTCGACTTCTCTTTTCTCCAACTCTTCTTAGCAATATGCTAAGCAATTCCTCGTTACTTACTCGTTCGATCCATTTTTTAATTTTCATCATTCTTCTGTAGGATAGATATTATAGGGGTGTAATAAACCTTATTACAGTTGCAGTCTTCGTGAATGTGAAGCTGCGTGATTTTTAAATCGGTACTTGGACTTTGGTGAGCTGGCGTTGAAGTTAACGAAGGCACTCTTCGCATTTATTACTATAATTTTCTTTTCAAAATCCACGCCTTCTCCAGATTTATTCCAGTTTGTTTAGGCCTTTTCAAAATTGAGTTTGCCTTAAGTATAAAAGTATATTTGCCCTTGATTGTAGTGATCTAGCATTTAATGCTTTGCTCTAAATTTGACGCTTTTGGAAATGTGGATTGTGGGATAGATTGCGTAGCAGAAAACACGAATAATATTTTTCCGTATAGCACCCGTGTTAAATTTTCGCTCTTTTCAATTCAGGCATGAGAAAGCTATCCGGGTCCTCAGTTCTTCCGGCCCTTTTATTTCAGTGGGCTGTCCGTCACAAATTTGAATGCTTTATCTTGCGGAGACGTTACTTGGTCGCGTGATGCATTTTCGTCGTAAAACTTCCTCAGCAGACGGAGCGCTATAAATTCCCAATCATCTTTAATGGCAATGTGGCAGACGTTTTCGGTATATCAAATATTTGAAATGTAACGGAAAAATGGTTTGAATGAGTACCCGTGTTTATATTTTCCTTAATCGAAATTGATAGTGGGGTAGTTCTCACAATTTTTTTTACCGAGGACTCTGGAATATATATATAAGTTATATTTCATATAAGCTTTCACTCTTTAATTGCCTGCATCAGTTTTCATGCCGTACAAAACCAGCAGACACTTCAAGCCAATCTAACACCAATAACGATTTCTAAGCCTTGTAGGTACAATCATTCGTTTCATGATATCGAAAAATAATTCATCCATATTTATGGTTGTTTCCTTTGCTTTGAATTTCAAAAACTAATTTAAAATTGTTTTAATTTTTGGGAAACATATACACACCCACATCTTCCACTGGGAGCCACTTGAGTAGTGCAAAAATTAAGTAAAATCACAAAGAACACCTCAAGAGCACACCAGAAGCAGGCAGCAGGTCTCTACTAGTCTTTTTTTTTTCTAGTTGGATTCAGATGAATAAACATGCTCATGGTTACTTCCGCCATTGGTAAACTTCCTCCGCAAATCCCTAATTCATCAAGCGAGTACCCCAAATTTGGAAAATCTGATCTATTCTAAAGCTATTACTTTACCTAAAAATCTAGTTGAAAAGATAAATATTCCTTAGATCTATTAACTTTTTTGCACGGGGATTGTGGATCCGTAACCAATAAGTTTGCCTTAATGTGGTGCGATAGATCTTATACTTGACGCATTCTTGGTTACCTACCCTCTCATAGTAGGCATACCTACCCTCTCTTCACTGCACCGTCGACTCGACTAGCAGGACACTCAGTATGTGAACGTCATTCGAACGCGAATCCACGGGGCGTTAATGTCCTCACCTTAGCTTCGCGTTAAACTCTGAACCATCTAATTAAATCGTACGGAAGAACTGTAAGAAGTGAGATTATTAGGTGACGGAAAGTATGCAACAAACAGAGATTTAGTTCTTTGTTTTTTATTAATTTCTTTTTATTGAAACTGATGCAGCTTTGATGAGTTAAACGTCATGTGTTACATTGAAAACCGAGTCCAACACTATTAGATTCGTTGAATGAATTTCAAATTAGATAATGACATCATAATTTTACTCTCATTATAACAAAAGCCTTACCGAAATTTAAAGTCGTGCATTTATTTAAGGTGTGACATTTGAGCACTTACACTATTTATAGTAATTATTCATCGCCTGCGTCATTTTTTCTATGTGGCTTGTAAGGCAACGATGTACATTTACATCTACATAGAACGCTGCAAGCCACCATAAATTTGTGTATCATGTAGTAACTATATTCTAGTCTATAATTCACAATTAAAAAAATATGAAAATAGCAAAGCCAGCATGCGAAAACATGTTGTTATTCAGGTTAGTATAAAGTCCTTATACCAGCATGTAACTACCAATGCTATCCATAGATAAACATGCATAATTTCTCTAATTTTATGATCATGCTCCTGTCTACCATGATAAGCTGGAGTTCGAAAAATATTTATAACGCCATCAGTGAAAATATCATCTTGGAATTTATTTAAGAGATTAAGTCTAAGTTTCAACTTACTTTCTGATAATAATCCCCATTTCAGTTCATCTGTTAGATTAGTAACGCTAATATAATTATCATACCGTCCCTTCACCAATCTTGCAGATCTTCGCTTTTTCTGTGGAACTCTTTTTGCCACGTGCACCATGCTTTAGGGGTTAAAAATGCAGTCGAGCGTTTCCCTTCCACTGGAAAACAACAGTCAAGTCTTTCCTAGTTGGCAGTAATTGGGCGTAAAATTCCTTGTAATGTTCATTTCGGCTAGTAAGCTTTTTTTAGTCTATGGCGATATTTTGCGTCAGCATTGAAACACCCCCCACCTGCTGCTAATCGCCATGCCGCCGGAAGCATCGGATTAAGAGGCGGTGACGTAGTTCTTTGAGGAAAAGGCATGGAATAATCTTTCTTTCTTTCGCCCTTTCCTGACTCCTACGCTCTGACCCGGCGAATACCTTACTTTTCCTCTCTCTCTTTCTCACTCCCTACTTCCTTGCTCCCTTTACGATTCCACTCGTTGTGTCTCTTTCAGATATCTCCTGAAAAATCGGACAAGTTGGAGACCCCTCTTTCGCTTAAATTTCACGAAACTAGAATGAATTAGTTTACTCGTAGATTTTTCTCTAGGCGGAAATAATGGGGTTGTTTGCCATATTTTTTTACTGTTGAATCTGATATAGTTTGTAAAATAAAAATACCCGTATTTTTCCGTTCTTCGATTCGTCAATTAGTTCTCGAGATATTAGTGGCGAAATCTGATCCCTGAACTGTTTGTTACCCTTTCGTAAAAGTGGGAGTGCGAAGGACTTGTACGTCATGCACTCCGTTCCATCCCAATTGAGACCGCGAAGCTCCTTGGCTTTATCTCAATGGGGGACACACAGCTGACTATGCCAAGTGGTTGCGAGCGGATCTCTTCAGGAAGACCTACACTCCCCACCTTCGCTCCCTTCCCTTTCCTCCTCAACAGAGTCAAGGACGGTAGGTAGATGACGTAGATATCCCAAACGCTCGTTTGGTGGGCTTTACCTTTTGCTTATTTCAATTTTTGATTTATTAAGTGAATGGCTCTGATTAGAAGATTAATCTTTTCGCTAAAATTAATTTTTCGTTTCCATCTAACAATTTTGTGTACAAAAAAGTGATTTCGGGTCAGAGTAAACGCCATCATTCGGCCGTATACTTATGGCGCAAACGCGATTAATTTATTCGTCATTTACCCTCTCTTCGGTAGACTTTGACCTCGTGACCTATATTAACTTTAAACTCTCAACTAAGATACATTTATTGAATGACTGTTGTCGTTCACATTTAGGAGTGTTTGATGATTCTTCAGTTACATTTTTGATTTTTCTAATGCATGTAGCTCGTTCGTGGACATATTTATTTGAATCAAATAAGGGGAATATTAGGAATAGGAAACAAAATGAAGAATGGATAACGTAAAATATCTTTTGAATCTATTACGTACCGGCTCAGACTCCAAAAATTGAACAGTGTTTCTACGTTTTTACTCCGAAGTACTCTCCACTTCAGCCTGGCCGGAGGACACTTAGGCAGTAGGTGAAACGTCTCCATCGAAAACGATGCCAACTTAGAGGTAACCCGGAAACCTGCAACCTGAGACAGCAGATCCATATCAAAGTTTTACTGATCAGGGAAATGAATTCACCGAGTTAATAATTTTCACATTAAACAGTTTACAAACTATCATAATGTATGTGGGAAAGGCACTGCACACACGCGCTGTGAGGAAAAATGGTTTAAATATATTTTGGGACACCTGAAGCACATTTTTTGTTGTGTAAATTTTCAAATAGTTAAATTGCATATTGCGTGTGTCAAAACATGCTCCAAAAAACACACCGCCAAATTACGTGTCTGGCCGCGGTAGCTATGTCGATAAAACGCAGGCTTTCCTATCCTAAGGCGGCGGATTCGAATCCCATCTTGGACATAGACGTTGTGTTAGTCTTTAATTTAAGCTTCATTATGAAATTGAAGGTTAGCAATAGAACCTTATTGTAATAACTAAAATAAGCTTTCAATTATTGGCATTAATACATGCCTGGTAATGGCCACACATTCTTACTGCGGTTTACAGGGCATTGGGTAGATATAGATGAAAAGACGATGCGATATAACCCAAATTGCTGGAACTCCTTAGAACCAAATTCTGCACGTAAGTGTAGTAGACATTCATCAACCGTCTTTATGTAACCTTCTTAGCATTAAAAATAAAAATTTGGTATCCCAGCTCCATTTTAGTGGAGTTGAAAATCTAAGGACTAATAACTACCAATAGTGCTCCAACTTTCACTCACCCAACATTGAAAAACAGCACTCTCCACAATGAGTCACGTTTTGTTTGGCCAGTTTGTTTATTATCCTGTCTGGCTCCTTTCCTGACGATTTGAATTCACTCTAACGGTATAGCGAGAGGCGCGAGAATCTTGTATCTTCCACCTAGTTGCATATTTTTTTGATAACTTCGAATCCGCATTTCATAAATGCCGTATAAATTATTCAAAGTACACAGTTGCTTTATTTCCTGACGTAAACAGCCATTGCAAAGATTTTTACAGCAGGAAGCCGGGCTTCCCCGCTAGCCTTAACGTCAACCCAAGAGTCTAGATACTGCATATATCTAAATAAAACAAATCCATCAAAGATAATGGGCTCGCCACGACGCTGAGTAGTACAATTAGTGGATTCCACAAACATGCGTTCACTTCGTGCGGGAGGGACATAGTGGAGGCTCGAGCTCAGGGGAGGAAACCAAATGGAAGACTCTTGGGCAGGGAGAAGTAACGCAGAAGTGAATTAATGAGCGGTGCATCTCGAAGCATGGGGATATCGATGGTGATGGAAGTGGATAGTATTGGGGGGGAGGGGGAGGGCAAGGAGGATTGGGGGTGGAAGGGGAAGGAGGAGGAGAAGGTCATGGGGGTGGAGTAGAGAAAGGGATGGACACTCTCGGCAATTCATTAGTCTAAGAGAAACCAAGGATAAAATTGCTGATTAGCTTGAAAAGTCGTTTTCAAACATAAAACACCATTTTCATTCCTACGACCAGGGTATGAGCCATCTAAAATGGCAGGCCCTTAATCAATTTTAATAAATACCAGAAAATGTTCGGTCATTCTGCCGATGAGAAATCGGATACTCCACGTCTCATCATAGAAGAGAATCACTAAAATATGGAGTCGATGCTGGTGGAGTGGTTACTTACCCTACCAGGTAAATCACACTGTTATCTTATTACTATTTTAGGAGATTAATACCTAATTACCTTAATAGACTTGCTGTGCAAGAAAACAATTCTACCCCTATTTCGAACTGTGTTACAGTGAAAATAAAGATACGATAAGATCGAAGAGTGGAATGGTGAGAGTTCTCCCCAAAATGGAAGGGTTATATTTCAATTAGAGAATTGCAATTTTTATGGGAATATGTCCTTTGATATTGGATAGTAGGTGGTTTACTACTAGAAGATTAAATGTGTTTGGAAAATGAAACGGCAGTGAATTCATTACAAATACCTACTTCATTTCACCGAATAGTGTGAATTTCAGATAAGAAAGTCGAACCCCTAATCACGCACGAAGAGAGTTTGATCCCTTTGATGCGGTCCTAGCCAATGGGATTAAATGTCCAATGGAATGTCTAAAAAATAGTTATATTGCTGAGCGGATAATTTTCGGCATCATTACCGATAAAATTGAAAAATTTTGATTGCCTAATCTGTTCCTTCTCATTGTGACTATATTCTACCGTTAAATCTGACCCAAGGAAAAATCGTTATCTCCTTGGCTCATGGAAACCATAACCATATTTTACAATAACTTCCTGATGCTCAATTCACGTGGCTAAATCTCAAGGTCAAAGAAATACATCTTGTAGAAAAGTATTGATATCAGTGCTTGCAGTGCGAATTATCTACATCTACGTAATACCCTGCGAGCCACCGCGAGGGTGTGTGGCAGGGGGTGAAAGTCACTATATATGCACTACTGAGATGCGCATTAAAAGGTACATGATACTACTACTTGAAAACAATTTAGGTATAGGATTCACTTGCAACTAGCTGGTAAGTGTCTGCATATTTTCGAAGTGATTGCTGGTTAGAAAGATTTTCCCTAAATTTATTTATCTGTATTTCCCTAGCATGTATACGTAGTAATATCTACTAAAACATGCTCATGCACTACAACCTACTCAAGCAATATGTCACCTATTACCTAACCTTTTGCTATTCTGCCTGCATCTACATCCACGCAATACCCTGAAAGCCACCACTAGGGTGTGTGGTAGGGAGTGAAGATCACCAAAACATCTATATCGGGTCACTCGCACCTGATTCTCATCAGCATCTACATCTACACGATACCCTGCAAGCCACTGCGAGGGTGTGTGGCAGGGGGGGAAGATCACCAAGCATGCACTATTGACATCTAAACAAGCAACTATAGGGTCTCATGCAACTAGATTGTTAGTATCTATAGTATTTAAGGGATTAATGCATGCATCCAGTTCTTAAAACCGATTGTCGCTAGTATAATGCAGCAATTCCATTCAGGGATGAATAGTAGCAGTAGCTGGTCATGAGTTGCAGACATATCTATGACAGCTGCAATCTAAGCGATCTTGCGCCCACTACGATGCAGTTGGTACTCAGGCTGATGTTCCATTGTTTTCATTAAATGTTCATGAACCATTGCATTAATTAAATCTCAACCTACGCTTGTGTCAAGAGTCAATCAGCCCCTTTCAACTCGTCATATATCTTTGTACACGGTGACATTTGTGTAGGATGAATTATAAGCAGATTTCCTAGCATAACTGAGGCCAGTAGCTAGTTTGCTAGCTGGAAAAAATATTTCGGTGGCCCTGAATTTAGTGCAGTTTTTAATTAATTTAATTTAGTTAAATGCAAGTGAGTGCAGTTTGATCAGGAGCCGAACCCTGGATCCCTTCCTTAATCGCCCTTCGCAACCACCTTCCGAGCAACTACCGACCCAGGCGCGTGACGTAACAATGGAGTGGATGACGTAGGGATATCAACTTTTTGTGGCACTCACTTAACAACAACCAGTGGAAGGCGGGTAGTGAGTTGGAGGGGACGATGCTCAATTGTCAGCGAGGAAGAGAGAGGGAGAGAGAAAGATGTAACTAGGTGGATCAAAGGAGAGAAAAGTAGAGAGGCATGTTTCGAGTCGATGGATCGGAAAGCGCACTGATGAGCGGGGAGGGATATGCAAGGGGGTTGGGTGGGGGTTTTGTGCACTTGGTGGGGAGGGGGCGTGCAAGCGAATGGTTGTGCGGTGTAGGTGGGGAGGTAGGGGAAAGGGAGGAGGGGGAGCGTATCCGGAAGCGGCATTAGGGAGAGAGAGAGAAAGAGAGGGAGGGAAGGAGAAAGAGAGGGGAGAGGAGTAGGAGAGAGACCTTTCTTTCTCCTTCTCTCTCTCTCTTCCCCAAGGTCACTCGCGGAACATTTCCTGGCAAGTGCCACTCTCAGCTGGCGCGGGGAATGCAGTGCGAGGGAGGGAGTGGAAGGGAGGGAGTGGAGGGTGGCGGCGTGGAAGGGGAGGGTGGAGGAGCTGGGGGGATGGGATGGGAGGGAGGGTGGGAGACATGTGGAATGGATGGATAGATTGTATAGGGGGGGGGGGTGGAGGGAGGTTGTAAACAATCACCACGAGATAGCCTTTTAAGCTCTTTCGAAGAGCCTCCTTCCACCTCGAGGTCGTCTTTCCACTACACTCGCCGCGCACTAAATAATTCAGAGCGGAGCGTAACGAGGCGCATACTTTCTCCCAGTCAGTGAAACGGACAGCCTACGCACTTAATTTCATTCATCGTTGAAGGTAGGGAAGTGGGTGAAACCGCCCCGCGGACGAGGAACCGGAAACGGGCTTATTCAATCGCCCTGGAAAGATTTTTTTCCTCACACGCGCTCGGGTTATGCAACTTCGTGAAAAGAAAAGAGAAAAAGAAAATTATTCGCGACTTCCTTCCGATTGGACCGAGCGATTTATAGGGGGAGGGGAAACGGAGAGCGCGGAGTTAGTTACGTGATACGGAGGGAATCTCGCCGCTACTTTGCGTGATATTCGAGATTGAAACACCATCCTGCTTTTAATAAACCTCTCGCTGTGGTCAGGTGGTTAGCGGACGTGAGACCGAAAATACCTGCATCAATTTTAACCGGCAAATCATCCGCGCGTCCGTGAACTGGGCGCACGTGCTGGTCTCGGGAAGACGTTGTGCAGCAGGCTTCTTCCTCGTGGGCGTTGACGCTCCTCTAAGTAAAATTTTAATAGCATAACGTGCTCTGCATGCGGAGGATGATTCAATGTGAGGCCAAGGGCGTTAGAACTTCGCAAAGAAAGACTGAAGGAGATCGTATTTTTTCATACGGTGGCTTTTTATGGCTCATTAAAAGACTATAATTTGCGTTTCAACAATACCTGCGACCACAAAGGGCTAATGTAGGGCTAAACAATGCGTTTGGAATTATTTGCTATTGATTGACTTGCTAGGATTGCGAAAAGGAATCTTGATCAATGAAGTAGTCTATCCAAATTATTGGAAAAATTGTGTAGGGAAACGCTACCTGATAGGAGGTGAACTAGAGACTAAATCTCCTGCGGAATAATATAATACATATATACTGAAGATCTGGTGGATAAATACAGATAAAAATATTTCAATAAATGCCATTGTAACTACAAATCACAAATATTATTATGTAGTTACTAACCATCTAGTTGAATGTGTCCTATTATATAACATGTTTCCATTTAGTAGCCTAGTTGCATGCATCTATTTGCGTTATAGGTATGTATAGTTTTCGTACTGGGATTTTTGGATTTCAGGACCTTGGACAAGTGTAAAGCCTTTTGGAGTTTTCGGCGTCAATCCTATTTCAGCCATATCATTTTTTCTTAATAAGTCGTGACATGTTCATCATAACGGATGTTATATGCGCATACAGGAGTTTTGAAGACGCTGCAACTTAATGAAGGGCTTCGAGTTAACATCTGAGGGAATAATTGAGCAATAATCAAAATATGGGAATACTAGTATTTGAACCAGCTTCTGGCAAAGTGAAATTGGGAACAAATGCCCAAAGTGCTTCAATTTCTACAGACTCTAATACGCATTGTTAGATATAGCTATAACATGCTCCCGCCAGCTCAAGGTGTTATCAAAGTGAAGTCCAAGGCTTCATCTACATCTACATCTATACGATACTCTGCAAGCCACCGCGAGGGTGTGTGGCAGGGGGTGAAGTTCACCAAGCATGCACTACCGACATGCAAACAAGTAACTATAGGGTCTCATGCAACTAGATTGTTAGTATCTATAGTATTTAAGGGATTAATACATGTATCATGCACTACAGACTACTCTAAAATATTTCCCCTACCTATCCCTTTCCTATGCTGCCTATTCTGTTCTCTTATAGCACGGGGAAAAATGTCATTTTGAATCTATCAGTACACTACTCAACCTATCGTAACACCTTTTAACGAACCTAGCTGCTCTACGCTGCACACTGTTTAGTTCTCTGATCAAACCTAATACATTCGGATCCCATACACTGGCTATATACTCAAGGTGGGGCCTAACTAGTGAAAAGTGACATCGCTCTTTTGTCTTCTCATCACATTTCCCAAGTACTCTTTTTATAACTCCTACCTTTCTCTTCACTCGGCCGCATATTTCCCGGATGTGTCTTCCCCACGATACATCTTTCGTGATTGTTACACCTAAATACCTTATGGTTTCAACGCTTTCGATCTTCGTGTTATTAATTTTATAGGATTGCTCTATCGAATTATTCCTTATTCATTCGACTTCAGACCTCACTGCATTCGAATAAACTATAAGGATATTCTGTACTCTTATTTTGGGAAGGTCACTCAGAGAGGTATATCTACGACATAGGTAAAGTACTGATAGGAAGTACTACCGTCAATTATCGAATTAGTCTTATTAGGATTCAACTTTAGTAGATGAACATCAAACCATTTACAGATAGATTGAATATTTAATTAATCGATTGAATGAGTAAAACAATTTAAGGTAAATCTGCAAGTCGTCCGCGTAAAATGGTATTTGTAGTGAAATATCCAGCTGGTGAGGTTAATTATACATAACTCGAAGGACTCAGAGGAGGTATTTACATTCAACTAGCTTTCCGGAAAGGCAATGACATGGTATACGAGGATGGAAAAGTAGTCTTTAAATTCTTCATTATGTCAGGGAAAGGACTGCGCATTAACATGTCAAATGTTTAACAATTTCATCTACACCTAAACAATACACTGCAGGCCACCACGAAGGTGTTTGGCAGGGGGTGAAGATCACTAAACATGAAATATTGTCATGCAACTAGGGTAATAAATGGAAACATGTTAGATAATAGAGTAAAAAAAGTAGCTAGATGGTAAGTATTTACAGAGTAATAAAGGGATTATTGGTTATAGTGGCATTTGTAAACATGAATATTTATCCTTATCTACCTATCATGCTTGGGTTAGAAAAAAAGTTAGTTAGAAATAAAATCGATCTCCTAATGTGTGGAGTAGTGTGCATTTGGAAGTGAGTATTTGCAATTCAACCACAAGTATTTGTGAGGTGCCTGCTCGTGATGATTTTTTAATTTGATAAACTCCACTACATGTGAAGCTGCCGTGTTCTGTCCGCAGTTCCATTTGCAGTAAAATCTGAAATTATTACCAACAGTTTTAATACTTACTTGATGGTAAAGGATAGCTGTTTTGTAGCCACCCTTTTCCAAACACCCTTGTCTAGGGCTGGCGAAGCCATGTGGATGAATATATATATGACGATTTAGTGTAAAAATCCCTATGGAATGTGCTTCAAAGAATCAAAGGACGGACGTAAAGATCTGCTACCAACTCTTGAAATCGGCGATTTTTTTTTAGCTATAAACCGCTCTATGGGTGAAATTCGGCAGACCTTAACGTTTTCCCACGATTGTCGTCAGGAAAATTGTTCTGAGCCGGGGCGAGACGTGAGCAAATCTCGTTCGGCACTTGAGAATCATGAAGTGCAAAAGAAAGGGGCGCTAAAATTTATGCCGGGGGGAGTTGGGAAGAGGAGGAAAGGGGAGGTTGTGATGAGGGACGGGCTTAAAGGATGGTTGGGGGTGGGGAAGGGGTTGGGGAGGGTCGGGAGAGGCGTGGGGGTCGCAGAGGGGCGAGATAAGGGAGGGGGTGGAAAATCCCCGAGGGCGCATATAAGCAGTTCCGAGATGGATCAGCAGCTGTGAAGGCGCGATTGCCAATGCTCCCATAAGAAGACTTCGGAAATCATTTAGGGGGATAGGCATGCGGTTTTTGAGTGAGGAAGGACAGTTATAGAGAAGTAACTACTGAGTCCGCTGGCAGTTTAAATAACATATCGTAATGATAGCTATTTGCCGACGTTGATCGCGTTGGTGTGGTGACTATAGGTCATCTACATCCTCATAGTACCCAGCAAGTGATGGTACTATTCACTTGTTAGGCCCCACATTGAATATGCAGTCAGTATACGGGATCCGAATGATTTGGTTTGATATACACTTTGCAGCGTCGAGCAGCTAGGTTTGTTAGGAGTTACGATAGGTTTAGCAGTGTATCATAATTAATACAAGAATTAGGTTGGGAATCATTATCCGATCGTAGTTTGAAGTAGAAATTAAATCTATTGCAGAAATTTAAAACGGATACGTTTACTGAGGATGTTAGATATATATTAAAAACCCCTCGGTATTATGCTATATTTTACTAGATAAATAAATTTAGAGAGATAGATTGTCGTACCGATAGATTCAAATTGTCATTATTCGCCTGTACTATAAGATAGCTCAATAGGTAGCATCGCAAAGGGACAGGGAGGGGAAATATTGTAGAGTGGTCTGTAGTGCACGAAGCATGTATTAAAATTACTAACCCATGCATGGTAGGTAAATACAGATAAAATATTTAGATAAATGCCATTATAACTAATAATCCCTTTATTACTATGTAGAGATACTAACCATTTGCTGCCTATGACCCTAATATCTAATAGGTATGTTTTCATATAGTAGCCTTGTTGCCATAGTGCATGATAGGTGATCTTCACCCCCTGCCACATACCCTCATGGTGGCATGCAGGGTATTTGGCAGATGTAGATGAAGTCACCACAAAGGTGTATCTAGAGGAATATCTTCAGCATACATGCACTATCTATACCTCTTCAATTGAATTATATGCTAGATTTAGGTCCAAATATAAACTTATTATAAAGTGAAACAGACGAGAGCTAGCATGCATAATAGTGCTTTTAGGTGGTTCTTACACGACAAGCAACTATTAGTCTGCCTATTAATCTATCTACATCTACACGATACCTTTGCCCTGATCAAATTCCCTCCCGCGTGTATAGAGAGTTAGCATCCGAAATTTCCCCCTACCTTGAAATAGTATTTAATAAATCCCTGACCGAACACGTCGTACCGATGGACTGGAAAGCAGCCGATGTAACACCCATTTTTAAAAGTGGCGATAGGGAGCAGCCATCTAACTACAGACCTATATCCCTCACATCCATTTCATGCAAGGTCCTAGAACATATAATTGTCAGTTCAGTCATGGGACACCTAGATAGCCAGAATTTATTGTCCAATGTCCAGCATGGCTTCCGAAAGAGCAGATCGTGTGAAACCCAACTTGCTCTCTTTTCCCACGATATTTTAGTTTCTGGCGAAAATAATATTCCAGTGGATGCTATATTTCTCGACTTCAAGAAGGCTTTTGACAAGGTTTCTCACAGCAAACTAATTTTGAAGTTAAAATCTTATGGGTTAGACAGTAACATTATATCATGGATTAATGATTTTCTGCATGATCGGGTTCAAAGGGTTGTTTTGGACGGTGTTTCCTCACCGGCAATTAAAGTCACTTCGGGTGTCCCACAAGGTAGTGTGATAGGTCCACTCCTATTCCTTTTGTATATTAATGATATCCAAAAGGTGGTAAAAAGTAAGCTTCGTCTATTTGCCGATGACGCAGTAGTGTACAGGGAAATTCTATGCCCGAACGATAAAGAATATTTAAATATTGACCTACAAGCAATTGAAACTTGGTGTGATACATGGCAGTTAGAATTAAACTTTAAGAAATGTCTTGTAATGAATTTTTGGAAAAAGAATAGCTCTCCTCCTACCACTTACAAAATAAGTAATAATGAATTAACTAACGTGGAATCCATTAAATATCTTGGAATAAGACTGACAAATGATCTTTCCTGGGGTAAACACATTCGTGAAATAATTGGTGAAGCGAATCGCAAACTGGGTTTCATTAAAAGAGTATTGGGTAAATGTGACGATCATGTACGAGAAATCAGCTACTTTTCCCTTGTTAGACCTCATTTGGAATATGCTGCCAGTGTATGGGATCCCTACGAAATCGGTCTAAGTAATGAACTTGAACGTGTGCAGCGAAGATCGGCAAGATTTGTAAAGGGACGATACGATAATTATATTAGCGTAACCAGTCTATTAAATGAATTGAAATGGGAATCATTGTCAGATCGCAGGTTGAAATTTAGACTTAATCTCTTCCACAAATTCCAAGGCAATATTTTCAGTGATGATGTTAAAAATATTTTACGAACCCCAACTTACTATGGCAGACTGGACCATAATCATAAAGTTAGAGAAATTGATTGCCGAACTGACCGATTCAAAATGTCCTTTTTCCCTCGCACAATAAGAGATACGAATAACGGTAAATATGTCCTATCGGAGAGTAGCAATGAATAGCATTGGTAGCTGCATGTTGGTATGAGTACTTAAAGCTAACCCTACTAACAGAATGTTTTTGCATGTTTGCTTTGCAATTTCTATCATTTTTAAATAGTGTAGTTCTGACTACTATATTAATACTATTCCTTTTTTATGCATGATATGTAGTGCATGTTTGGTGAGAAATCACCCCCTGCCACACACCCTTGTGGTGGCTTGCAGGGTATTATGTAGATGTAGATGTAGATGTAGATACCCTGCAAGCCACCGCGAGGGTGTGTGCCAGGGAGTGAAGGTCATCAAGCATGCACTATTGATATGCAAACATTTTACTATAGGGTCTCAGGATACTAGACTGTTAGTGTCTACATTGTACTTTAAGGATTGGTTGTTAATACATTAGGAATTGGTTGATAAACTTGTTTGTGTATTATTGAATAGCGGCTACTCAGATCCCTAACAGTACGAGGAAAGAAAGGCATCTTAAATCTGTCGGTTCGGCATGGAATTTCTTCAATTAAATACTTATGGTCCAGCCTACCATAGTAAATCTTTTTCCTGTCTTTCTCCCTGATTTACAATGCACGCCTGAAGATGTTTCACACCCTGCCTGACATTCCTGTGGTGGTTTTCCGGGTATTCACATCTACATCTACATAATACCCTGCAAGCCACCATAAAGTCATCATGTACGAGAAATCAGCTACTTTTCCCTTGTTAGACCTCATTTGTATTATGCTGCCAGTGTATGGGATCCCTACGAAATCGGTCTAAGTAATGAACTTGAACGTGTGCAGCGAAGATCGGCAAGATTTGTAAAGGGACGATACGATAATTATATTAGCGTAACCAGTCTATTAAATGCATTGAAATGGGAATCATTGTCAGATCGCAGGTTGAAATTTAGACTTAATCTCTTACACAAATTCCAAGGCAATATTTTCAGTGATGATGTTAAAAATATTTTACGAACCCCAACTTACTATGGCAGACTGGACCATAACCTAAAAATTAGAGAAATTGATTGCCGAACTGACCGATTCAAAATGTCCCTTTTCCCTCGTACAATTAGAGATACGAATAACGGTAAATATGTCCTATCGGAGAGTAGCAATGAATAGCATTGGTAGCTGCATGTTGGTATGAGTACTTAAAGCTAACCCTACTAACAGAATGTTTTTGCATGTTTGCTTTGCAATTTCTATCTTTTTTAAATAGTGTAGTTCTGACTACTATATTAATACTATTCCTTTTTTAAGCATGATATGTAGTGCATGTTTGGTGAGCAATCACCCCCTGCCACACACCCTTGTGGTGGCTTGCAGGGTATTATGTAGATGTAGATGAAAGGTGGCTTGCAGGGTATTATGTAAATGTAGATGTGAATTTAAGTGATGATGTTAAAAATATTTTGTGGACCTCAACTTACTATGGTAGACTGGACCATAATAACAAAATTAGAGAAATTGATTGCCGAACTGACAGATTCAAAATGTCCTTTTTTCTCGTACTATTAGGGATATGAATAACGGTAAATATATCCAGTACGAGTGTAGCAATGGATAACATTAGTAGCTGCATGTTCATATAAGGACTTATAGCTAACCCAACTAACGGCATGTTTTTGCATGTATGCTTTGGTATTTTTATCTCTTTTTAAATAGCGCAGTTTTGAACAGTACCATATACAAGTACTAATCCTTTTTTATGCATGATATGTAGTGCATGTTTGGTGAGAGTTCACCCCCTGCCACACACCTTTATGGTGGCTTGCACGGTATTATTTAGATAGACATGTAGATAGAAAGGTGTGTGGAGGGGGTGAATTCTCACCAAACATGCGCTACATATCATGCATAAAATAGGATTAATATTAATATATATATCAATCTAATATATATCAATCTTCACCTCATAATTTAAAAAGATAAAAATAGCAAAGTAAGCATTCAAAAACATGCTGTTAGTTGGGTTAACCTCAAGTTTTTATACCAACATGCAACTACCTATGCTATACATTGATTCACTCGTATTGGACATATTCACCGCTTTTAATATCCCTAGTTATACGGGGAAAAAGGACATTCTGATTTTGTCAGTTCGGCAATAAATTTCTCTAATTTTTTAATCATGGTCCAGGATACCATAGTAAGTTGGGGTTCGCAAAATATTTTTGACGTCATCGCTGAAAATATTTATTTAAGAGTTTAAGTGTAAATTTCAACCTGCGATCTGACAATGATTCCCATTTTAATTAATTTAATTGACTGGTTACGCTAATATAGTTATCGTACCGTCCCTTTACAAATCTTTCCGATCTTCACTGCACACGTTCAAGTTCATTCTTTAGATCAATTTCGTAGGGATCCCATATACTGTCAGCATATTCCAAATGAGGTATAACAAGGAAATTGTAGCTGATTGGTCTTGCATGATCGTCACATTTACCCAATACTCTTTTGATGAATCCCAGTGTGCGATTAGATTGCCCCATTATTTCACGTACGTGTTTACCCCAGGAAAGATCATGTGTCTGTCTTATTTTAAGATATTTAATGGATTCCACGTTTGCCAATTCATAAATACTTATTTTGTACGTGCTAGGAGGAGAACAATTCTTTTTCCAAAAATTCATTGCCACAAATTTAAAAAAATTTAATTCTAACTTTTAACTAACTTTTAATTAACTGCCATGTATCACATCATTTTTCAATTGCTTGTAGGTCATCATTTAAATATTCTTTATCGTTTGGGCAGAGAATTTCCCTGCACACTACTGCGTCATCGGAAAATATGCGAAGCTTACTTTTGACCACCTTATTGATATCATTTATGTACAGAAGGAACTGGAGTGGACCTATCACACTACTTTGTGAGACACCTGAAGTGACTTCAAATGCCGGGGAGGTATTATCGTCCAAAACAACCCTTTGCACCCGATCATGTAGGAAATCAGTTATCCATGATATAATATTACTCTCTAACCCATAATATTTTAATTTCAAAATTAGTTTGCTATGAGACACCTTGTCAATAGCTTTCTTGAAATCGAGAAATATTGCATCCACATGAATATTATTTACGCCAGATACTAAAATATCGTGAGAAAAGAGAGCTAGTTAAGAGCAAGCAAGCAATCGAGTTGGGTATTATGTAAATGTAGATTGATATAGAATAAGTAGGAGTTCGCAAATGTGCTAAACGTCATCAGTAAAAATATCTTCCGTATTTTAACCGGTCTGATTATGATTCCCATGTAAGTTTTTCTAATTAAGTGGTTACGCTTGCATGAATATCGCACCGTCCCTCTGCGTAACTATGTACCATGGACTGACTTCCCACCGTGGGAAAGGTGAGAGGCACCCCGCAACGACAGATATTTTTAATTTGTAAGCAGGTCCTCGCTTGAGTGCTGTGTGGAGAGCTTTTCAAGGTCCGTACTCCGTCCGTCGGATTGGACGTTAAAACGTGGACCCTTTGGCGCCTTTCGTTAAGTGAAGCCTAATGTCGACGGTGGATTTCTCTCCACCCTTCCTCCATTCTCTGAATTATGCCCACCACAGCCCATTTAACCAGCTTACCTAAATGTTTTAGATGTATTAAGCTATTTGTCGCCTTCTCAGAGTAACAACTACATCTACTTCTACGTTATACCCTGCGAGCCACCACGAGGGTATGTGGCAGGGGGTGAAGACTATCAACCCTGCACTACTGACATGCAACTATGAGCTACTAAGCCATGTGTCCATAGCAATGCAAAACGTGAAACTAAGAGCTACTATGCATTGCTAACCATGCTTCTTTAAAGCTAGACATGCCTTCGCTATGACGCCCATTATGCTCTCCAATGGGAAAAATGACACCTCAAACTACTACCAATGCTAACCACAGGGCCGTGTGACAATCAATCATTAAGGGGTGGAGAGGGGCAGGTTTTTTTCCTTGTCCCGACTGAAATATCACAGATAGATGTGACACAGGAATTTTAACAGATATGCTCTAAATATCCTCGTACAAATTCCCCCCTGTTTTGAACCCAGGACTTCCAGTTTGCAGCCCAATGATCATTGGACTACCTATTTCATTACTTGACATTGATTTACAGCTGCTGTTTAATCACCCCTACCGCACACGGAGTGCGGTGGATTCCAGGGTATTGCATAGGTATTACATATTAATACATAGGCATTGCACATTAATGCGTAACAAGATAGATGTGTTATTTGCACTGAGATAATGAATATTAGTTACTACGGAGGAATATAATCCTACATAATGCGTTCGGTGTTTGTCCTAATTTGCTGAAGTACGATTTTTATTGGGCTAGTATGAGAGTAACATGAGTTTATCTCGATCCACGTAATACTCTGCGAGCTTCCTCGAGGGTGTGTGGCTGGGGGTGGAAGGTCACCATGCATGTACTGCTAACATGTAGCTAATTTTAAGATGTATGTATATCGATGTTACTACTTCTTGGAAACATGTTAGATATAAGAGACACACTGCACTAATTGCTACTGTCTACAAAGTAATTAAGTAATTACTGGTTCATCACTCAGTCATTCAACCCGAAGGTTGGTTTTGTCTAGGTGAGGTAGAGCTCACACCGGACTAAGCCGCATGCGTGTCAATTTCACCCTTTCAGTTTAGGGGGGCCAATTACTGATTAGACACGTATATATTTAAATATATTAATCTATATTAATCTATATTCCTCTTCCGTGCATGATTTAGTAATACTAGTGTACTTCAGGCACTACAGACTACGCTAAAAATATTTCACCTACTTATCCCTTTAGTATGCTAACTATTATGTTCCCCTGTAGTTCGCGGGGTAAATGACATTTTAAAATTATCTGTATGATGATGTATATCTCTATTGTGTTTTCCTGATCAAATAAAGCGCAATACGGAAGCGTTCTTAATATATTTTTGACAACATCAGCAATTATATCAGCTTCAAATTTATAAAATGAAGGCCTACCTCGTGAAGATCCTATGCACTGGCAGAATATTCTAAATTAGGTCTAACTAGGGAAGAGTAGCTAGCAGTTTTCTCGTACATGATTGTCACATTTGCCCAAAACCCTTTAAATAATCTTCCACGAGGAGCTCGACTAATGATCTCTGTGATGATGTGTTTATCTCTAAAAAAATATTGCCTAAGCCTATTTTAATATATTTAATTAAATCTATATTTATGAACTTGTTATTTTTGGTATAGTAAGTGGCGGAGAAATCTACATCTACATTATACCCTGCAAGCCACCATAAAGGAGTGTGGCAGGAGGTGAACTCTCGCCAAACATGCATTACTTATCATGCATAAAGTCGGGTTACCTTAAAGTACTTATACCAAAATTTAACTATCCATCGATACACTCATATTGGATATATTTACCGTTATTCATATCCCTAATTGTACTAGGAAAAAAGGCCATTTTGAATTGTCATTTCGGTAATCAATTTCTCTAATTTTGTGATTATGGTCCAGTCTACCATAATAAGTTGGGATTTGCAAAATATTTTAAACGTCATCACTGAAAATATAATCTTGGAATTAAAGATATTAAGTCTAAATTTTAACCTGCGATCTGAAAAGGATTTCCATTTTAGTTCACATACTAGGCTGGTTACGCTGATATAGTTATCGTACCGTCCCTTTACAAATGTTGCCGGTATTCTCTGCACACGTTCAAGTTCATTATTTAGGCCTATTTCGTATGGATGCCATATATTGGCAGCGTACTCCAAATGAGGTTTAACAAGGGAATAGTAGCTAATTTCTCGTACACGATCGTCACATTTACAAATATTCCTTTTCGTAAAAATCAAAAATCATACTACGCATAAAAAAAATATTTCTAGCCGCCATGAATCACACCAGCTTTAAATTGCTACAAGAACATTAGTTAAAGATCATTTATCCTTGGACTATGCATTTCCTGAAACACTACTGCGTCACTGGCAATATCGACTTCCCCTGCCACACACCCTCGTGGTGGCTCGCAGCGTATTACGTAGATGTAGATGTAGACTACACTTACTTTGCAGATGCATGTCTTACACATGCATTTCTTACCCCTTAAATACTGTAGACACTAACAATCAAGTTGCATGAGACAATATAGTTGCTAGTTTGCATGTTAGTAGTGCATGCCTGGTGATCTTCACCCCCTGCCACACACCCTCGCGGTGGCTTGCAGGGTATCGTATAGATGTAGATGTAGTTTTTGACACTTTACTAGATAAATTGATAGATTATTTTGCTTCCATCAAATACTTACAAAACCCTGATTAAGACCATTTCGAAGTTCTAGGTAAACTTCCCCCTGCTAAGTAACGTTGGCCCATGTAAAGTCCCCATGCTACACCCTAGTGGTGGCCGTCAGGGTATTATATGGATGTAGATATAAAGTATTTCCTGTGTAAATTTTTCCTGTGTTCAATTTACGTAATATGTATATCATCATCATCATGGGTCAGCAATCCTAGGATTGGTTTGACGCAGCCCTCCACTCGATTCTTCTATCGGGCAACCTCTTCATTTTGACGTAGCTCCTCTTTTTCACATCTTTCACAACTTGCTCCATGTACCTCATACGAGGCCTACCTTTTCCATTCTTCCCGTTAATTTTTCCCTCGACGATTGTCTTCATCAGGCATTCGTGTCTTAAGATGTTGTATTTTAAGTTTTCCTGTCTCCATTTTAAGGTTTTCAGTGGACATCTCTGTTCTCCCACTCTTCTTAAGACTTCTTCGTTTGCTACTCAATCGAACCATTTTATCTTCAACATGCATATAGCACCGATATTCTTAACGATTATTCTCCGATGTTCAACGATAATATTAAAACTCATAAGCAAGCTAATCTTACAAGTATTATCTTACATCTACATCTTAGATAATTTATTGACGCTTAGAATTTTTAATATTAAATTTTTTCTTCTTTCTCTTTAGTTTGATTTGTTTTTTCTTGGCTTGTAGTCTTGTATTATAATGTTTGTTCTTTACATAATACCGTGGAAGCTATCGTAAAGGTGTGCGGCAGGGTTTTAATTCACACCAAATATGACTAACGTATCATACTTAAAAGGATTAGTTACTATATTACAGTCTTAGCATAGGATTTATAAAAAATTAAAATAGCAAGCATTCTTGCAAAAATATGCTCTTAGTTGTGTTAGCTAAAGTCCTTATACCATCACTCAACTTCCCAAACTATCCATTGATTCACTTGCATTTATACTATTGGATATATTTACAGCTAATTCTATCCCTAATTGTATGAGGAAAGAAGGACATTTTGAGTCAGTAGGTTCGGCAATCAATTTATCTATTTTTATGATCATAGGTGACAAGTGATCTCTTAATGCATGCATATACATCTAACTATATAATACCCTGCAAGTCACCATAAAGGTGTGTGGCAGGTGGTGAATTCTCACCAAACACGCACTACACATCATGCATAAAAAAGGATTAGTATTGATATACTAGTCTAAACTTCACTATTTAATAAAGATAATACATAAAACCCTGCAAGTACCCTTAAAGGTGTGTGGCAGGGGTTGAATTCACACCAAAAATGCGCCACATAACATGCATAAAAAAGTATTAGTAACAATATACTAGACTAATCTTCGAATTTAAAAAAAGATAAAAATAGCAAAGCAAGCATGCAAAAACATGCTGTCAGTTAGGTTAGCTTTAAGTCCTTATACCAACATGCAACTACCAATGCTATCCATTGATAAACATGAATTTATTCTATTGGATATATTTAGCGATATTCATATCTCTAATTGGGGCATAGGGTAGAGTCGTCCGTGGAAGAGAATGAGGAAGCATTGTTTTCATCCCGCCAAGCAAAAGAAACAGCCAATACCTCGATGTGAGAGTTGCTACGAAAATAACGCGCTGCTCAGTATCTGACATCCTTACAACGCGTTGCACGTTGCAACGTTGCGACATGTTCGGACGCCTACCTCGCTTTGTCTCTCTTAGTGGGATTTCCACTCGTGGCCGGGGGTTTCTCTCAAGGAGGGTCGGGGTGAAGGGAGTCCCCAGGAGAATCTTCTTCGAAGACCTTTTCCGAGAAAATGACCAGAATTTCCTGGAATGCCATTTAGGTTTCCGCGAAGGGAGGAAGCAGTCCTGCTTCTACAATGGGCTCATTGCCCGATTAAGATTTAAAGAATCCATGGGTGGTAGGGACTTCCTATGTTAGGGTCTAATGACACGTGGATGAGTGAATAATGACGGACGTAATTTTGTTCTTCGGTGCGCCAGGGTTTGTGGAAAAGGGCGGGTAGGGGACAATGTGGCGGAGAGTGGGAAGGAGAATGGGGATTTTGGTAATTTTGGGAAAAGGTTTACGTTAACCTTAAGCCAGGGGCGCGCAGGTATGAGGAGAAATAATCCGGCGTCGGTGCACTCGAGTTTCTCTATATTAGTTGGGGAGAGTTTGTGGAATGCAAAATAGGATCAAGACCACGTGTTTAAGTTTTGAAATTATGAGAAATATTAGCTGGAAAGTTATCTACATGTACATAATACCCTGCAAGGATTCATAAATCTATCTAGCATTTCTCCATTAAATATCTCAGTTGCATGCCAATAGTGAATGTTTGGTGATCGTCACCCCCTGCCACATACCCTAGTGGTGGCTCGTAGGGTATTACGTAGATGAAGATAAAGGTGTGTGGAAGGGGGTGAATTCTCACCAAACATGCACTAAATGGTTATGCTTATGCTTACCTACTTATCGTGTGAAAATTTATCAGAGGAATGCAAGGCGGACGACACAACTCCATTGGCAAGGCGGAGAATATACAATTTATGTGATTCTGAAGATATCTATAATAACTAATTAAAATGCAAGGGTTAACAAATGGAGTAAAAGAAAATCAGGTTTTTCAATTTGGCTATCCCGCATATTGAATACGAAGAACAGGTTTTCAGCTACTTTTCCTTTGTTAGACCTAATTTGGAATATGCTGCCAGTGCAAGGAATCCCTGCGAAATCGGTCTAAATAATGAACTTCAACGTGTTTAGCGAAGATCGGCAAGATTTGTAAAGGGACGGTACGAAAACTATATTAGCGTAACTAGTCTATTAAATGAATTGAAATGGAAATCATTATCAGATATCAGGTTGAAATTTAGACTAAATCTCCTAAATAAATTGCAAGATAATATTTTCATTGATGACGTTAAAAATATTTTGCGAACCCCAACTTACTATGGTAGACTGGACCATGATTACAAAATTAGAGAAATTGATTGCCGAACTTTCACATTCGAAATGTTCTTTTTCCCCGTACAATTAGGGATAACAATAGTGGTAGATATGTCCAATACGATTGAATCAATCCATAGCATGTTAGTTTTAGGACTTGAAGGTAACCCAACTAACATCATGTTTTTGCATGCTTACTTTACTGTTTTTATATTTTTTGAATAATGAAGTTTGGACTAGTATATAATGATACTAAATCATTTTTTATGCATGATATGCAGTGCATATTTGGTGAGAATTCTCTCCCTGCCTAGCACCTTTGTGGTGAAGTACGATTTGATGCCTTCCCGGCGAATCGCTGCTATGAAGTTTACACTGTAAAAAGTCGATCTGATTTTCAGTGCGATCTGAATTTAAGCGCTGTCTGGTTGTAAGGCAGGAACACGGATTTAAGGTACGGAAGAGGCAGGAACATGGATGGTTGGTACAGGAGCAGTTGAGCAGGAAGCAGAGGAAGCAGGATTCTGGATGGTCTGATTTTCAGCCGTTCACCTGCCTTATTTTTAGACTAGACAGAACCTTAGACTTTTTGCTGACGATGCGGTGGTGTACAGGGGTATATCAAATGAAGAGGACACGAAATCACTTAGCAAGGATTTAGATGCAATTCAAGAGTGGTGCGACAAATGGCAGTTAGAACTCAACCTTAAAAAGTGTGTAGCTATCAATTTTTGGAGGAGGAATAATTCGATAGAGCGATCCTATACAATTAATAACACGAAGATCGAAAACGTTGAAACCGTAAGATATTTAGGTGTAACAATCACTAAAGATTTATCGTGGGGAAGACACATAAGGGAAATATGCGGCCGAGCGAAGAGAAAGCTAGGATTTATAAAAAGAGTACTTGGGAAATGTGATGAGAAGACAAAAGAGCGATGCTACTTTTCACTAGTTAGGCCCCACCTTGAGCATGCAGCCAGTGTATGGGATCCTAATGAATCAGGTTTGATGAGAGAACTAGACAGTGTGCAGCGTAGAGCAGCTAGGTTCGTCAAAAGGTGTTACGATAGGTTGAGTAGTGTATCAGAATTAATACAAGAATTAGGGTGGGAATCATTATCAGAGCGTAGGTTAAAGTCCAGATTAAATCTATTGGAGAAATTTCAATCGGATAGCTTTACTGAAGATGTTAGGCACATATTAAAAACACCAGCGTATTATGCTAGATTCGACCAGATAAATAAGATTAGAGAGATAGATTGTCGTACAGATAGATTCAAAATGGCATTTTTCCCCCGTACTATAAGAGAACAGAATAGGCAGCATAGGAAAGGGATAGGTAGAGGAAATATTTTAGAGTATCCTGTAGTGCATGATGCATGTATTAACCCCTCAAATACTATAGATACTAACAATCTAGTTGCATGAGACCCTTTAGTTGCTTGCTTGCATGTTAGTAGTGCATGCTTGGTGATCTTCACCCCCTGCCACACACCCTCGCGGTGGCTTGCAGGGTATCATGTAGATGTAGATGTAGATGTAGACAAGATATTACTGCTGAAATTCAACATACCCTGTCTTAAAATTGTTGCATCTGAAATTCAGATCGCTTTTGTACCTTAAAATCAGATCTACTTTTTACAGTGTATCTGGGTCTTCCACCGGGTCAGGTCCTGCGTTACTGCCAACGTTTCGAAGACCGAGTCGCTCTCCATCCTCATCCATCTCTGATGGAGAGCGACTCGGTCTCCGAAACGTTGGCAGGAATGCAGGACCTGATCCGGTGGAAGACCCGGATAGACTTCATAGCACCTTTATGGTCGCTTGTAGGGTATTATGTAGATGCAGATGAAACAGTTATCTTTTAGGTAGGTCTTTTATCATAGGTAGCTGCATGTTGGTATAAGGACTTGAAGGTAACCCAACTAACATCATGTTTTTGAATGCTTACTTTGCTATTTTTATATTTTTTTATTAGTGAAGTTTAGACTAGTATATTATCACTAATACATTTAATGCATGATAGGTGGTGCATGTCTGGTGTGAATTCACTCCTGCCACACACCTTTATGGTAGCTTGCAGGGTATTATATAGATACATGTAAATGTATGCATTAAGAGATCATTTGTTACCTATGATCATAAAAATAGAGAAATTGATTGCCGAACTCATAGATTCAAAATGCCTTTCTTTCCTCGTCCAATTAAGGATGTGAATAGTTGTATAAATATCCAATAGCATACATACCAGTGTATCAATGAATTGCATAGGTAGTTGCATGCTGGTATGAGGACTTAAAGCTCACCCAACTAACAGCTTGATAATGCATGCATGCTTTGCTAATTTTATCTTTTTTAAAAATCGAAGTTTAGTCTAGTATATTATTACTAATACTTTTAATGCTTGTTATGTGGTGCATGTCTGGTGTGAATTCACCCCCTGCCACACACCTTTATGGGTGCCTGCAGGGTTTTATGTACATGCATATGTACCCTCCAACAACTATATATAGTGCTATCGCTGGCCTAACGCATGAGTGAGGCTAGCCTAACATAAGAGTGAGGTTGATACGGTTGATTATTTTTAAGGTTGTAGCTGATAAGTCAGTCTGTCAGTTCTTCGCGTGACTCGAGTATAGAGTTGGTTTTACACCATTATGCCGCTCCTCAGCGCTATAAAGTATAGTTTTATCTTTGTACCGAAATCGTTCAAAAAATAAGCATGGAATAATTATTATATGATACTTTGATATCCGAGTTGAATATTCTACAGAATTTTAATTAAGTGCCGGCAAGACTTAGGAAACAATCTCTAAAAATATCTTCATCTGCATAATACCTTGCAAGACAACGCGAGGGTGTTGACCATAACCAGGCATTTACGTAGTATCCTGAAAGCCACTGCGTTGCGCCTGAGATTATCTCCACACCTTTATCCCGTCCATTCATCTGCTGATTTTGGGAATCGAATTGGTGTGTTGGCTAGGGTACTTGCCTCCCATGCCGAAGGCTTCGGTTCGAATCCAGGCCAAGGCGGATTTTTCATTGGTACATCGGTCCCTAATTGAGTGTATTGTGGAGAGCACATCGAGTCCAGTACTCCGTCCGTCGGATGGGACGTTGAGCCATTGCACCTTACGTAAAGAATAGGCTAATACTGAAACCGCGTTTCCCTCCACCCTTCCTCCGTTCCCTGGAAACTCCTCACCTTTACACAGTTACCCGACTATCCTCTCAGGTGCATTTTAACCTCGTCAGCGTCATTGTCAAGGTACATTTGTACCTTGACAATGACGCTTAGACGTCGAAATCGATCGGAAAAATAAATCATTTTGTGGAATTGTACAAAGTCTATTTTTATTAACATGTTCAGTGCAACTAAATTCCAGCAAGTATCGCCTGCTTCCATTGATATTAGGTATAGTAGTCACGTGCAACTAGTTGATGAGTGTCTGCAAAGTTACGAGGTGATTTTTGGTTGGAAAGATTTTCACTAAATATATTTATATGAATTTCCTTAGCATGCATAGATTAGTAATATTAAAACATGCTTCATACACTACAGACTACTCCAACAAATTTTTTACCAACCTAACTCTTTGCTATGCTGATGGTTACTAAAGAAGAAACTCGATGGTCCTAGGTTCCTGCGTTAGTTCAATTTCAAGGAATGCATCGTCACTGGCCGTGGTGTACTCCTTAGAGTTAATTTAATGCGCCTAAGAGACACTACTGTTTTCTGCATGAAAGGGCTCCTATATAATTTGGCATGAGGGTTTTTATGTTCGTAAAATGAAAAGCACCTCTTCAATAATACATTGGCATGGAATATGATTGAAGATTTCATACTAGACCCCAAAAATACTACGGGAATAATAATCGTTCATTTATAACAGACTCTCGAGAGTTGCGGCATTAATCCTAGGTGCTCCAACTAATATTTTGTATCGTCTGACCTAAATTAATTTTAAGAAAAACACAACACCCATGCTCAAAATGGGACACATACCGGGTCTGTATTTCACCGACGATGTCCTGGTCTTCATCTACTGCATGGGAAACGAGAGAAAACTGTGAGTTAAATGCCTTTTTGGCATAATCACTGGTAACTTGAAACATAACAGAGTAGTGTAACGTGCGCTGAAAGAGGGCAAAGCTAAGGTTTAAGATCGTCGAGGAGCCAGATCGTACAGAGGTGGTTTATTTATATTCTTGCATCGGACACTCGTGTTCTCCCTCTCCCGTACATGCGTTCGGATCGAGACCCCTTCCCCCAAATCCCCCTTCCTCTCCCTATGTCTCTCTCTCTCTCTGTCTCTCCAGGACTTCTTCCTGTCCCCTTTCGGTGCTTCTCCCAATTTATCCCGCAATTCCTTTCATGCTCCCGTCCCCACCTCCTTTCGGCCGACCCCATTCCCTGTATTGCTGCCCCCCCCCACCCGGGGGCCCGCCCGACCTCCCTTTTCCTGGATAAACATTCTATACTTAGAGGAGGATGCGGTCGCCCTCCCCGTGTGCATAGGCGATCGCGGAAGGGAGAGGTTACTCTCGCGGGAGGCGCTCTTTTTGCATTCGCGAGGTGGAAGAGAAAGGCGACATAACGAGATCCGTCCGCTTGCATCCTCCTCGCATCAAAATGTTGAGTGTGCATGCTTCATCTACGTCTCCACAATATCCTGCGAACCACCGCGATGGGTGTCTGGCAGGGGGGTGAAGATTACCAAACATGCACTATTGACATGCAAATAGGAGAGGTATCTACATCTACATAATACCCTTCAAGCCACCATAAAGGTGTGTGGCAGGAGGTGAACTCTCACCAAACATGCACTACATATTATGCATAAAAAAGGATTAGTACTTGCATTGGTGCTGTTCAAAACTACGCTATTTAAAATAAGGTAAAAATAGCAAAGCATACATGCAAAAAAATGCTGTTAGTTGCGTTAGCTTTAAGTCCTTATACCAACATGCAGCTACCAATGTTATCCATTGCTACACTCGTACTGGATATATTTACAGCTATTCATATCCCTAATAGTGCGAGGAAAAAAGGGCATTTTGAATCTGTCAGTTCGGCAATCAATTTCTCTAATTTTGTGATTATGGTCCAGTCTACCATAGTAAGTTGGGGTCCGAAAAATATTTTTAACATCATCACTGACAATATTGTCTTGGAATTTGTTTAAGAGATCAAGTCTAAATTTCAACCTGCGATCTGCCAATGATTCCCAATTTAATTCATATAAAGTATGGTAGGTATGTGTAAATATACGCAGTAATGAAGTGAGTACTGGTAAGAAATGCATTTCCCTAAATATATTTATATGCATTCCCCTAGCATGCAAGAGCTAGTAATGTGTTAGATGTTTCTACATCTATTGACTACCGTGCAAGAATACCCGAGGCTGTGTGGCAGGGGGGGACTTAACACCAGACATTCATGCGCATACATATACATCTACACGATACCCTGCAAGCTACCGTGAGGGTGTGTATCAGGGGGTGAAGATCACCAAGCATGCACTATAAACATGCAAACATGCTACTATAGGGACTCAGGCAACTAGACTGTTAGTATCTACATAGTAGTAAGGGATTCGTTGTTAATGCATGCATCATGCACTACAGACTACTCTAAAATATTTCCCCTGTCTACATCTACATAATACTCTGCAAGCCACCATAAAGGTGTGTGCCAGGTGGCACCTATCCCTTTGCTATGCTGCCTATTCTGCTCTCTTATAGTACGGGGGAAAATGACGTTTTGAATCTATCAGTACGACAATGTATATCTCTAATCTTATTTATCTAGTCGAATCTAGCATAATACGCTGGTGTTTTTAATATGCGCCTAATATCTTCAGTAAAGCTATCCGATTGAAATTTCTCTAATAGATTTAATCTGTACTTTAACCTACGCTCTGACAATGATTCCCACCCTAATTTTTGTATTAATTCTGAAACACTACTCAACGTATCGTAACACCTTTCGCGGAAACTAGGTGCTCTACGCTGCACACTGTCTGGGTTGTCTACGTAATACTCTGCGAGCCACAGCGAGAGTATGTGGCAGGTGGTGAAGATCACCTAACATGCACTATTGACAAGTATATTTACCATAACGCCTTAAACAAATACAGCTGATCCCCTTTGCACACGCTCTAATTCCGTTATCATACCTTCCTCGTACGGATCCCACATACTAGCGGCGTATTATAAATGTGGCCATACAGGTGTAAAATACCTTCTTTCTCGTACTTTCTCATCGCATTTGCCTAGAACCTCTTTTATCTAATCCTAATCTACATCTACATAATACCCTGCAAGCCACCATAAAGGTGTGTGGCAGGGGGTGAATTCACACCAAACATGCACCACATATCATGCATAAAAAAGTATTAGTAATAATACACTATTAAAAATTTCACTATTTAATAAAGATAAAAATAGCAATGCATATTATTGTATGTAATTATTATTCCGGGGAAAGCTATACTTTTACAAAAGTTCGTTATCGTTCATTTCTTCAAATTTAATTCTAGCTGCCAAATAGCACACCGATCATTAATCTCATCTATGTCCTTTGCTTTAGACTGACTGTCTTCTTCATTCCTAATAACCTTATACACAACCTATCATCGGCAAAGAAACGGAGCTTGCTATTTTTAACTAATGTATTCAAGTTATTTATGTAAAGAGGAAATAAATTTTAATCTATCACGTAAGGTACAACCGTTACGGCCTGTGGCCATTCGAAAGATATAGCAGCCAGCTAAGAAAAGAGGGATCTCTGAAAAAGGTGTCCATTGTTTACGAAAATTATTGTATTTTATGGTCTCATTGTGTGTACTTAATGTTTTATTAATTTTTTTTAAATTTCATTACTCGCAGAGTGCCTTTATTTCGTCATATTAATCGAACCGGCCTGCGGATCTGTGAAGAATAAATTGCTCCTATCTTATCGCTTATTTCGAATTTTAAATTTATTTTGAAGTATCTCTGTTCGGCTCAGTACCTAGATTCAAGAATTCGAGATGTTTTGTGTACTCAAGAATTTTCTCTAACATTTTTAGCTGTGTGGTCGTCGACACCTGTGGAAAAAAGATAATTATGTTGCTTTTGTGTAGAGTTTGTTTCCCAATACCTTTCAACGTGGTCTCCTCGTCAAATGTCTTTATGGTTGAGTTGCGACAATGATTTACGAGGCTGGTTAGTGATCGGATTAGCAAATGAGGAGTAAAATTTAGTTATCGCCAATTATATTATTGGGAGGAATACAGAGCAATGGAAAGCTATTATATTTAGAAGTGAATCTTATGCTTGTAATGGGCTTGTATGCAGCTTTTGATTACCGACGCTATTATATTTCTATGCGATTGACCGTCTACTTTATTTACGTTTTTATTAGGCATATCAGCTGTATAATATAATGCTCAATATGAAGTTTCAATGCTTCGATTATTAGTTCCTTACCAGAAAGAAAAATTATTTGTTCATTTATGAGTTACAATCCTGTGGAAAATTGCAGGCATAAATTATTAAAATGGCATATTATTAGTTCCAAACTTACTACGTTAACAATAATGGTTATAGATGTGAGAAAATTATTGCAGAGTGAAATGAAATGTTATCATTTGAGCAGGACAAAATTTTTGGCAACGATCATACTTTAAAAAAATACAAATTCCATTATTCGATGATAAACAAATGAATTGCCAAATAATGAGTGCAATTTTCCTTCTTCTCTGAAAACTGAAAAAAATCTATGATAAAACTCAAAACAGAAAAAAATCTATGATAAAAGTCTTTAAAATGTGAAATACTTGGGGAGGGGTTTTTGAAATTACATAACTTGATTAAATGGCTGTCTTTTTTCTGTTCAGAGATTTGGAAGCTTGCATACTTTCCTAGAAACGTCGTTTTAACCAGATATGTGTTACAGTTTTTGCTAATATTTTTCTACACTTATAAAAACGTATTTTCACCTGTTTTTGATAATTTTAAAGGAAGGATTTTTTAATTTGTTCCTTACCTAGCAGCTCACCACATGTGACTGGCAATTATAATAATGAATTAGTTCCCCATGGAGTAGGTGGGTTCTACCTACTCCAACTGCCTGAGTGTTACATGTCGTTCACACCCTAATTTCTCTCACTCAGCTTCATTACATATCGTTTAACTTCTAATAATTCAGCAGAGTCGCCATTTATCTTTTATATTAATCAAGTGCTTTCTTCTCTCCTCATTCAGCTCCTCGACTTGTTCCGTAATTGATATTTTCACTACTTTCTTTCTGCCGAAATTTTGCATCGCATCATGAAGCATAGAAGCCGTGACTTCTAACTGCATCATAATTCATGTTGATGTAGTTAGAATTAGAGGTCAATCACACAATGATAATGATCCTAATTTACTCGGGTCTAGTAGAGCATGATGAAAAAATATAATACATAAGTTAATTCGATTGGTCAGTCTTCACAGGATGTTTGCTACAAATAATTGCAAACAAAGGAGAAAAATTAGTTCAAAGTAGCTAATACAAACATTATATAAAGCTGCATGTCACAACAAGTCATAAGCATAACAGGACAGAGTTTCAAAATAAAAAGGAGATTACGTGCACAATCTGTTGGTTTCGGCTGTTTTTTTTGCGTTGAAAACGGTCGTGGTCTATATTTTGTGAACAACCAAAACTGTTCACGAAAAGTGAAATTCACTCGCCCTAAAATGTTTACGAGTGATGAAGATTACACCAGCAGTAAAAATAGTAACATGAATGTGATTGCACACAATTCGTATTGCCTTGAGAGGAGAGATTATTAAATATTTGTTAAAATAATACTCTCAATAACCGAACTCGATATTATTTATATTAATAAGCTTAAATTACAGTAAGAATAATTTTAAACTTGGTTCATTGAATTTAATTGGCCTCTATCAACCAGAATACACGGAAATGTTTTTGATTTACTGGCCAGCTAATGGCCAGTAAATCAAAAACATTTCCGTGGCCTGGCTGGCCTATCTAATGTGTACGCCAATGGGTATACCTCGCTACGCACCTAGTAATGGTTTCTTTACAGTCGTAACCCCTTTCATTATTTATTCTGATAATTACTAGCAAATTATTCGCCAGGTGCTATGGTTTGTCATTAATACACAAAAGTGTGAATTCATCCATTCCTGGTGTGGTTCATTAACCTCTCTCCTACTACCTTGATAGTGGCTTTTATGTTGATCCACTGTTGCATACCATGAACCTATTTTTGGGTTGAATTGTCCTAATTGATCCACAGAGCATTATCTCTTTCGAAAACGCATTCAGAATTAATTTTTACGCTACATTTGAAAATGAATTAAGGCATGTGCATCGACGGAACGCTATTGTCAGTTAATGGTTCATTTAAAACTTACCTTTCACTCGACTTGGCCAGGTGGAACTATTTTAAATTTTATTGAAAAACAATTGTGGGATATTTATTGCCCATTATTGAGCAAAACATCTTCGCTCACGTGCTGAGCGTCGTCGGAGACGTTACTCACGGCAAGCTTTTCTCTTTTCCTTCTGGGATGTCCCGGGCCTTAGGTGCTTCCTTCTTCCCCATCACGTCAGTTGCATAACCAAGGGCGGCCGTCTTTACCCCGCCATTCTCTGCATTCCGGCGAATCGTTTTAGCCTTATAACCATGATGTCATGAATCTTGTACAAACGGATCCGTTGAATTGCAGACTGAATTTCAATATATGTATACTAGGAGTTACTTGAACGTTTTTATAATTAAGTCAATTTTAAATTCACCGATATGTCTCATCGCGGTTTTCTTTTTAAACAAATGTTAATGTTTTCATAAACAAGAAAATTTTTGATCACGCTAGTTAATAGCCGGGTGGGTCCAAAAGGCATAGTTGTTTCGGCTTCATGTTTCATTTGGAATGGTTCCAATATTATCTCCAATGCTTCCTTCCTTGAGAATAATATCCGTAATTATAGTGGTTTTAGTGGGTGGGATTTTTACTGGAGGAAACTGGCAGCTGTGAGAGATTCTGATGCTCGTATATACCTATGACTCCGTCGACTGTTTTTATGCTATGAATAACGAAAAACACGATGGTTTTTTTAAGTCATTTTTCTGTCGAATAATATAATGGATTCTATCTTTGGAATTCATTATTGTTCTTATCCCAAAAGCGATATTTAATCAATAGGTTGGGACGAGATTGATGCAAAGCTGTCCCTTCTGACAATTGACCGCTAATCGAGGATCGGGTTGATACGGATGCTAGAGCACTGCAATCTAATTTAGAGGGCCGTGGTTGTATCCCAAACAGTCGCAGAGATTTTTTCAATATATTACTTGTCCCTACTTGCATGAAATGCGTAGAATATTCGAGGTTCCATCCGTTGGATGAAACGTTAAACCATGGACCCCACGGTTCCTTTTGCTTTGAGGAGGCTTTTGCCGACGCCGGGTTTCTCTCCTCTCCTCTTTCTATTCCATTCATTCCTACCTCTTCCTAAATACCCACCTATCGTGCAATCCTTGGCCGGCCTCGGTGGCGGCGGGGTAAAACCCTCGCCTGCCATTCTTGGGGTCGCGAGTTTGAGTCCCGCCTGGGTCTGATATTCTCCACTCAGGGCATGGCTGTTTGTGTTGTCTATCTGTTATTTGTTATCGAACTCGATGGCCATATGAGCTGTATTCGAATGACTGGAAGAAGCTTTATAAAAATAAAAAACCGAACTCACCTATCCGTAACTTTCCGTAATTACAGCAATGTATGTACATAGTAAGCTCCCAATTGTTTCTGTAATTAATTTTTCACAGTGAAGTTGGCGGAATTTATCAGGAATTAATAGGAAGAATGAGTGTTAGCAGAGAATGGATTAGATTCTAACTTTTCTACCAATTACCTTTGGAATCACTGTCTTTAATAAATACGAAAATACATAGTTTTACTGAGTAGGTACTAATTTAGAGCTGTGTAACTCAGAACTGCACGAACCTACCATGATATTAATCATTATCTTCCTTCGCACGGCAGCTAAAACCATGTGACACAATGGAACTGTATTTTCGTCCCCTCTCCACCCATGCTTGGCACAAATATCTCTATTTATCCCAACACCCCTTCCGCTCAGTATACTCCGACTTGTCCTTCCGAGCCCTCCTGAGCACGTCTGACCCTTGACCCAGTTCCAGGATTTTGGTGGAGAGGTGGCTGGCTGTTGGGGGAGACGACGCCTCCAAGCTCCCGAGTGTGTTTTGTTCTCAGAGGTCCTCCGCGTGGCCGAGTGTCGCACAACACCATCCCCACCTACCCTCTCCTGGAGGAGACGGATATAAATCTCCGCACGGACACTCGTCACGGATCTCATGTCGTGACGAGAGCGGTTATTAAAACGTGTACGGGGATCCACCGGTGACTCCACGGCGCGAGTGGCCTTGCGAAGAGATGCTGAGGGACCGAAAAAAATAAAGAAAAATTTCTCATAATTCAGTAAAACCGTCTCCTTCTCTAGGTGGATGAATTGTTTTACGTGACTAAATGTCCGAAGATGGTGAACTGAGATGGAACCTACCTTTTCACTCGCAGGAACTCATGTTACAGCTAAAAATTCGTTCGAAATAATCGTCACATAATTGGGCGATGATTCCTACTCGTCTTTTTTTTGTGTTCCCAAATATTTCAACTGCTAAACAGTCAACCAATTTACCAAAATAACGAGGGTTTTCAGACAATCGCCTATCGTTGGTTTATATTTGCTTCGGGAGGATGGGATAGGCGTTTGCTTTTGCTTTTAGGAGCGATCTTTGCCTCATAGACAAGGGCGGAGAGAACACCTTCCTAATTAACGAGGATACGTTAAGAACCTCATTATTTCATCAGTCCTCAGCCAAGAATAACTGCGGCCTTATCATTACTTAGCGTAATTTATCTCTCGTCCCTTAACTGAGTAGTGGTGACTATTTTAGCCTTTTAATTAATGTCAAAGTCTTCGTTCTTATTGTGTATGTGCCTTCGTAACAAATAAAAATATAAGGTACAACATTAGAAAATTTGGAAGTCTGCGAGGACTATTTGAACTAGAAAAGAATTCCAAGTTCTGCAATACCAAGATAATCAGTCTATTAAATGAATTCAAATGGGAATCATTGCCAAATCGTAGGTTGAAATTATACTTAATCTCTTAAACAAATTCCATAATAATATTTTCACTGATGTCGTGAAAACTATTTTGCGAGCTACTACCTCTGGACCATAATCACAAAATTAGAGAAATTTCCTGCCGGACTGACAGATTCTAAATGTCCTTCTTTCCTCGTACCAGTGGGGATGTGAATAGCTGTAAATATATCTAATAGCATATATACTAGTGTATCAATGTATAGCATAGGTAGTTGAATTTTAGTATAAGAACTATAAGCTAACCTAACTAACAGGATGATATTACATGCTTGCTTTGCTATTTGTATCTTTTTTAAAAGTTGAAGTTTGCACTAGTTGACGCTGACGCTTGTTCAGGATACCTGTATCGCCATCCCGGGCGTTTGCCCTGTATGGTCGTGGTAAGGAAGATCGAAAGGAAAAAATTCGGTGGGGGAGAAAGGTTATTTAGTTAAGGTAGGAAGCTCGATGGGTTTTTTAGTTGAGGGAATTATTTATGGGGACAATCCAGGGTGAGACGGGTTGTTTCGTTTATAGGGTAGTATTGTTTGGGGTAATCCGGGGGGTATGAAGGGTTGTTTTGTTTGGGAGTAACTTTTGTGGATGAGGAATTAATTTAGGGATAACTGGTTGCATAATATGATAGAATAGAGAAGGAGATATATTATTACCTACTAATTATGCATCATATGTAATGCATATTTGGTGTGATTCACCCCATACCACACTATTTTATGGTGGCTTGGAGGGTATTATGTAGATGTAGATAAGAAAAACAGTGCAAGGAAAACCAAGTGTGAATATACTTGAAGACAAGTTGAAATGATTAGGAGGGTAGAAAGGGGATTGAAGGGATATTAAGATCGCCTGCTAATCGCAAATTCACCACGTGCGACATAATCCAATAAGTTACTGCGGCGCAGAATGGCAGTACTAGCTTTAATTGAGACTACGATAGCTCGAGAATGAGCCTAATGTCACTAGAATAGCTAATATAAAAGGCAAGTGAACTAACTACCTCTCTTAAATTGCCTTTAGTTTTACAAATTGTCTAAGCAACCTATCTACACATTATACTAGCATGTCTTCATTAAATAGCCTAGTTGCATGTCAAAAGTGCATGTTTGGTGATCTTCACCCCCTGCCACACACCCTTGTGGTGGCTCGCAGGGTATTACGTAGATGTAGATGTATGTATTCAGCGCCTAGACGTTAAGATTTACAGATTTTGAAAAACATTAAGTGTATGTAGGGATACCACTACCTATTTAGCAAGTCGTTTCGCTTAGAGATTATTGATGGACGTCTTGGTAGTATTTTAAGCCGTCGTTGTACTTGCAACTCACGATAAGACTGAAAATTTGTCTTTGCCTGAACATTTTGTTTCTACTCATGCCTGCATTTGGAAAACATAATAAAATAAAGAAGCTAGTCTAAATATTTTTCATGAAGAATGGTGCAATGGTGAGAGCCATGAGACACGTAAGGGACTATTATCCATTCCGTTCTGAAGTTTTGCCATGATTCGCCTCTTTTCCAAATCCTCAATAACTCGTATCCGTTCTATTACTTCTCGAATATTCCATTGCTCGTTGTCTGAAAAGTAGACTTTTTAGTGTATTACCCACTTGATATTTATAGAAATCTTTGTTTAGGTGGGTTTTATGAATAAACTTGAGTGAATTTTTGATGGCAACTTAACCCCTGCCACACACTTTCGAGGGTAGTCAGTGGTTAAAGATAGAATTGAGTTGTTTCCTATCCCTATTTTCTACATACTCTCTGTAAGGTGTACAAGTGATTTCGAGGTTATTTGGTTTTGTGATCTTATATATATCAACGAAACAATATTAGCAAATACGGAAGTTAAAAGAAAATACTTCTTGTCTTCGTTTCTGACGTACACTACAAAAGGTTTATACACCATATACTTTTTTTTAGAACTTACAACATATATAGTTTTACTTCGTTCAAACAGAGAACCGAATAGCTGTGAATATATTAAATAATAGGTATGAACACGATTTAATCGATAGTTAGCCTAGGAAGTTGTGTGTCAGTATGGTCAGTATAAAGGCTATTAGTAATCTAATTATTAAATCAAAGGCTATTAGCTAACTAATAGTACGATTATGCATGCTTACTTTGCTTTTTCAACCTTTTAAAATCATTAAAATCAACTAAAATATAACTAATAATAAACAGGATAGGTAGCGCATGTTTGGTATAGATAAACTCTCTTCTAAAGGTCTTTATCTACATCTAAATCTACGCAACTTCCTGCTGCCACTGCGAGGGTGTATTGCAGGGGGGTTATGGTGGCTTTCTGAGTGGTATGTAGATGTAGAGGTACTTCAATGCCAAAAGAAATCAAAGAGGGAAAGAGATTATTTATTGGAAGATGGTTTCCAAGATTAAGGTAATTATTTAGTTTCAGTCACGTGAGGCCTATTTGTCCCTATAGAGCCGTCCAAGGCAAGGTGATTTCGAGTGATTCCATCTCTTCCACGGCTATGCAACGAATGAATTATACTACTTACCACATGTGCATATAAATCCATTACTTTCTGGCATTGTTAATTATTCGATCACCAGCAACAATTCAATGATAACAAATTATCAGTTTTTCGCAGTGTATGTGAAACTGTCTTAAGTTGGAAGTAATCACAATAGACAAAAACAGTTTGATGTTGGATTTTATAGACTCCCGAGGAGTGGTCATGAGGAGGAAGTTCTTCCGGGATTCCTTCTGCGTTGTTTAATCTTATTAGAAGACTGCTACACGAACATTCGAGCAGGCTTCTTCCGGTCAGATTGTTTTTTTCCCAGCAATACATGACCAATCATAACGCACCCGTCTGACGGAGAGAATTTACATCTACATCTATATTTTCATAGTACCCTGCAAGCCACCATAATGGTGTGTGGCAGGGGGTGAATTCACACCAAGCATGCATTACTTACCATGCATAAAAAGGATTATAAAGACAATCTAATATAAACTTACAGCTTATATTTACAGCTTATCATATCCCTAACTGTACTAGGAAAGAAGGAAATTTTGAATCTGTCGCTGAAGCTTAGATCGCACGTATTCCATTAACGTACGAGTGTATTCGTGAGTATGGATAATTTGGGTTTGGAACATATCCTTTATTTCTCTATCATTATTCTTGGAATGTGGTCAGTTGAAATATAACGAGATGGAGTGAGATCTTCCAGCATTTATTTAACTACTTCGCCATTAGGACTGGGCATAATGCGGATTTTAATACTTCACAAGGGTCTAGGTATATATCGAGTAGCAGATGGAGTAGATTTTGGTTTTAGGTGCCCGAACGACTTAGGTTATATCGAACCGTGAAACCAAACATCTAATCCTAAAACAAACACTCAACATGCATTCCAAGGGGAGTATTCGAACCCGTCACCATTGGGTTCCCAGGACGCTGGCTACCGGGGCCGGCGGGCCGGCTCGTCGTATTGACTTCACGATGTATATTTGTAATGTGACATGGTATTAAATATCGCGTGAACCGAATAATTTAACGCACCGATGTATATGGAATGAGAAATGCATAATCGAATAATAAGAAAGAGACTACGTCTTAGATTATGATGAGTATATTGCACGTGGCTGGTGCATGCTTGACTAACACGTTTTCATTATAAAGTTTTATCATGCTCCTTAGTGCATGTAGGTAGATGATGTTGATTTAGTTCATGATTGGTGATGAATAACCTCCTGCCACACACATAAGAGGTGGTTCGCAGTGTAGTATATAAATGTAGATGTACATCTACATCTAGTCTATCATAAGGGTCACTCTCAGCTAAATGGTTAGTATCTACACAGTAATGAAGTGAATACTGATTAGACAGGCGTTAATTTAAATAAGTTAATCTATATTTCCCTAGCATACATAAGTTAGTAATGCTGAAATATCCTTCATGCATTACAGACTATGCTAACAATATTTCACCTTTCTATCCTTTACTATGCAGCCTATTTGGGCAAGGGCTTAGCCACGTTGGCACACCGGTTCCCGTGATAACACCGAAGTTAAGCTACGTTGGCACACCGGTTCCCGTGATAACACCGAAGTTAAGCTACGTTGGCACACCGGTTCCCGTGATATCACCGAAGTTAAGCTACGTTGTGCACGGACAGAGGTTGGATAGGTGTCCCTCCTCCATACCTCTACCGTGGTGCTCTTGTCCCCTGTCTGCAAGTGGTGGGCAGGTTAAATGTGGGTTGGCACAATGGATCTAAAGAGGTCTAAGTGCCAGGGGGGCTCCAGAAGGCCCCCGCCCACTCCTCCAATTAATTTTTTTATGCTGCCTATTAAGTTCTCCTATGGTACGCTAAAAAATGACATTTTAAATATATCAGTGCGACATGACCTGTCTTCAATGATGGAGAGCTATCGTGTTGGCTTTAGTCCCTATATCACTCACAAATATCACGTTTACACGGCATATTGGGGTCCATGTATTGTCGTATCTCATGGCCGCATTTGGCGTATCTAGCCTGTGTTATATAGATGGGATCGTCTATTCAGAAAGTGCTAGGCCTACTAAGTGCTTATTTTCGCGTGCAGTTTTCCTACGCCCTAGCGCCTGTTGAATTCGAGGCCGTGTGTGCATTCATTGTGAGGGAAAAGAGAGAGAGAGCGAGAGAGAAAGAGAATGTAGTAGTGAGAGCGAGTGGAAAAAGCCAGCTGTTGCTCAGGAGTGACGAGGAGCTGCACGGTGTATAATCCGCTGCTGATCGTCCCGCACCTGTCCACTGCGATTGAATCGAAAGTTAACAAACGCTCTCAATTCTTCTTGTCTTCCAAGATACATGTATACACCATCTTCCCCTCGAATTGAAAGTGTCGATATCTTGAAATAAATAAGACGCATCCTTGATTGAACTCCAACTTGCTGTGATAGACCGGACCATGATCATAAAATTAGAGATATTGATTGCCGAACCGACAGATTCAAAATGTCCTTCTTTCCTCGTACAATTAGGGATATGAATAGCTGTAAATATATTCAATAGTATAAATGCAATTTTATCGATGCATAGCGTAGGTAGTTGCATTTTGGTATAACGACTTTAAGCTGACCCAAGTGACAGCATCTTTGCTTTATTCTATATTAATATTTTTTTAGTGTGCAAATTTTAGACTGGAATATAATTACATATCTATCCTTTATGCACGATTATGTAGAGCATGTTTGATGTGAATTAACCCCCTGTCACACACCTTTATGGTGGAGGTGTTATGTAGATTTAAACGTAGATGAAACCCTGTTATTGACTAGGGGAGGTTTTGGTAGGGTGTTTTGGGAGGTCGGCTTCTCTTTATGAAACTCTACGTAAAAGAAAAGTTTATGCATGTACTTACAGAGTTGTACTACTGCACATGATTACAGAGTCTGTAGTCATCTACATCAACATGGTACAGTGGTGCCTTAAAACCGACACCATTCTGTCGCCAAACTGTTATCAAATTGTAAGTTAACGAGAATTGCTGGTGTGTGGAATTCAAGACCCTGTTTATTAATTAATTATATAATAATTATGTATAGATTTCTTCTAGAAGAAACTTTCCGAGCTTCACATTACTTGTACCCGTCTCAAGCCGACCAAAAAGAATGCATATTTTTCACAATCCGCCACCAGCAATTTTGCTGTATGCTACCACATTATCCTCATGTCCTTTTAACCAGCTCATTTGAATAGACCGCTTTTTCCCCCTAACTCACCAGTACAAACTTAAAGTTTGTTGTAGGTTGCCAAGTATTTTTCAACCACTGGTACTTACTGGATTCGCAAGGACAATGAGTTTCACTCGCGAACTTTCTGGTAAATCTATTCATCTATTTTGAAAATTTGCGAATTTTACGATAATTTAATTTTCCCATTATAAGTATGTACTGTGATTGAGGCTCCGTAATACAAAAAACAAAACGAACGTAATTATAACGGGACGGTATTAAAAATATTGTCTATTCTTTTAAGCGTCTGGGGGGGGGGGGGGGGGGATGGGGTAATCCGTCTGCAATCAAGAGAGATCAACACCAGGGCAACCAGAGGTTAATGATGTATGAACCTTAAAAGGAAATTCTCATGATGGTAAATATCGATATCTTGAATCGATATCGATATATGCAATCAAGAGAGATCAACACCAGGGCAACCAGAGGTTAATGATGTATGAACCTTAAAAGGAAATTCTCATGATGGTAAATATCGATATCTTGATACGGAATGTATATAAAGTCAGCCATCTAAATCTTATTACGCTTTTTGTTACATCTTTTCATCTTATTACGCTTTTTGTTTCATTATAGGATTTTTAATAATGTTTTTCCACATTTTCGATGCTCAAAGCGTGAAAAGAACAAGCTATGTCAAAGACGGCTTCCGCATTCCGTTTTAGCTTTTTAGCGATTTAATTTTCTCTGACTGTGTTGAATCTAAAAGCCCATTTTTCAGTTGTAGACCACGCCTAAACCTGAGCAAATTCCCGTCATGTGGCCCCGTGCCCCTCCCCCCCTTAAATCTGCCTATGGTCTCCCCTGTTTAATTTTGAGAATTAACTGCGAATCAAATCATGGTACTCAAAAGTCACCATTATCGCTTTTCTATATGTGTTATTGCACTTCACTCATTTTTACTGGCATGGAAAATAAAATTTGTGCAATTTTAACACGCATAAATTATCCAGCAGCGTAGAAATCAGAATAAAATCGTAATTCTTTAGTTCCCCTCAGTTTTAGGTGTGCATGTAGGTATGAAAACGGTAAGAAATAAGATATGAAATCAAAGATTCATTAAAAACTGGAAGGAAATAATTTTAAATAGTGGCATAGTTTTATTTTTTTCACTTTCATGGGAGAAAAAGATTGTTATCGTTAATTTGCTCCTTCATTTGTGGTTTTTACCGCATTATCCTCAAAACTGATTGCACTCTTCAGGCATATCATTTTAAGACTACCATCTATCAGTTTCAGTGATAGTAAGTACATCAAATTTGGGTTACTATCTACATCTACATCAATGAATACCCTGTAAGCCACCACGAGGGTGTGTGGCAGGGGTAACTATGAATGCTATAGCGCAATATTTGCATCAAGAGGTGCCAATTACAACCTTGTGTTACTTAATTCCTATTTAGATGGCTGACTATATATACATTCCGTATTTTAAAAACCTACTTTGTATTGTTTCCAATGCTTGCGAGATTGTATGACCCTGATGTTTCGGTGTCAAACTGTGATGAATATAGGTGATCATTAATAATTCTCATAGATAGTTGTTAACTTCAGATATGACGATTATAACGACCAGCATCTGGAAAATACGGGAAACGCATTAGCTTTATCGTCTTGATGCATGAAATTGGTCTACGTTCATTCATCATTTACCGCATTTAGGACCCTTGGATTCATTTTTTTCGGTGAGAGCCAAGAATACACTTAAGGGAATATTTGAGGGAATATTTGCATTGGCGCAAGTCAACATTAGGAGGTTCATTAACGAGATAGCTTGCAGGGTACGCAGTAGATATAGGTATGTCTCAAAGGTATGGGAAGGAAATTAGGCTTAAAGATAGCGTCACTAAAACTGTATTGTAATCAACACCCTACAATGTACGGCACCGTGATGGTACTTGGTAGGATTGCTCACTGACCTCACATGCAGTAATTATTCCCCATGATGCAAAACTTAGGAATTATTGTGAAGACCATGTAGCTATTCTAATGAAGTATAACTTGTTGTGATAAACATTTAAATATTATTCGTGGAAGACATCTTCTATTTTTGTTGATAGGTACTTAAAGCATGAAATTAGGTTTCCTGCATAAAGAAGCAGCGCATATCTACATAATACCCTGCAGGCCACCATAGAAGTGGTGGTAGGGGAGACGATATTGACAGGTAAATGTTGATTGGAAAATGTTTTGGCGCTGAGAGATTGGCGCAAATTTGGTGGCCTGTTTACGACTATTGAAAGTCTTATTTTTATTTTCGATATATTTAACGGTCAATTTGCTCGTTGTTGCTTTCGCGGAAAAAAATCGACGGTAGTCGAAAAACTGTTGCTATCCAACTACCAGGTGGGAAGAAGAAAATAACTCATGATGGGGAAATAACAAAATATAACGTCAAAGATTTTGAGACCATGTTTCAATCGTCTAGCCCTATGACGTCTTTCCACCCAAACACGTCGTATCAATCAATAGGGTATCTTTTCTAGCTTTTATAACGGTAGATTACCGCTATTCACTTTGCCATCAGCGTTGTCAAAGTCCCATATTCGCCTGTGCAGTTGAAAATGATCACCAGGCACTATACACCTAAAACATGATCGAATTTCCTATCCTTGTGTAATGCGCCTTAATTTTTATGATTGCTATATTTCTGGATGATTATGCTTTAGAATCGGCTCCATAATGGTTTCATTAATTCTTAGTGATGAGGATTTCGACTCTCGTACGTTCCCACCGTGAGTTTTAGTGAGTTAGGTAATGGTGTTGCATAACTTCATGGAAGTAAGAGAGAATGTTTTCTAGATTCCCACGAGAAAAATTCTGGAAAGTCCGCTAAACTGTTAAAACTTTAAAATTAATGTTCACTTTTATATATGTTATGAAATGCATAAGATATATAAATAATATAAAATTAATATATAATATTTTACTTGCTGAAATCGTTGAGTGGATATTAGATTAGTGAGAATTGGCGTTTTAGAATGAAATGCACTTATGGAGCATTCAAAAATGGGGTCATTGAGGGTATTGGATGGTAAGGAGAGCCTGAAAAGCCATGGGAGCCTGTAGCATCGGATTTCATGATCATTTGCTGTGACCCATATTAATTTTTCCTTTTTTTGCAGTGCTTTTTTTCGAAACTATTAGTTGTCCTAAAGAGTAGACTTGACTATAAAGTTAATTTAATGATAAAGTGTAAGCCGCCAATCTTCTCTAGGTACCTTGGTCAATAAAATAAAGAACCTCCAATTTTCAGGTCCGAAGAGGGGTAAGGCCTCTACATACTGACTTCAACCTCAACAGAGCCGTCTGCAATCAAGAGTGATCAACATGACGGTAAATAACTAGTCTTATTACGCTTTGTGTTACAATATAGGATTTTAAATAATGTTAATCCACATTTTCGATGCCCATAGCGTGAAAAGAACAAGCGCTGTGAACGAAGGCTCCCGCATTCCGTTTTAGCTTTTTAGCAATTTAATTTTCTCTGACTGCGTCGAATTTAAAAGCCCAATTTTCAGTTGCAGACCGCGCCTAAACCTGAGAAATTTACCATTGTTTTCTTGCCGAATCTGATAGAGTTTTAAAAATGAAAATACCCGTATACATATGTTTTTTGTTCCGTCACCTAGTGCTCGAGTTATAGGCGGCGAAAAAATGATGTTTTTTAACCCTTTCGGAAAAAGGGGCGTGCGAAAGACACGTACGTCATTCCTTCGTCCAATCAGAGCTGAGACTGCGTAGCTCCTTTGCTCAATCACAACAGGGGAAACAATAGTGATTCTGTCAATGGAAGTGGTCGTTAGACTCCATGAAGGGTATTTCGAAAATCATTGAATATTAAACTGAATCGTAATTATATGAATAAGTAAATAAACTTAGGCACGCTTTTAATCACGCAAAAATGTTTACGAAAATACTTCGCTGTTCAGTTGTTTTCGGTTATTCATAGGATTTGACAAGATCTGTGCAGGCAGACCTCCCATTCCCTCCTCCCCTCCCCTCCCGTTCTTCCCCAAAACATTCAAGAACGGGAAGTGAATGACGTAGAAATGGAATAGCGGCGTTCTAAGCTCCAACGTACTATAATAGACTGGACCATAATCATAAAATTAGAGAAATTGATGACCGAACTGACAGATTCAAAATGTCCTTGTTTCCTTGTACAATTAGGGATATGAATAGCTGTAAATATATCCAATAGAATAAATACATGTTTATCAATGGATAGCATAGATAGTTGCGTGCTGGTATAAGGACTTTAAGCTAACTCAAATGACAGTATGTTTTTGCATACTTGATTTGCTATTTTGATATTTTTTGTTAAATTGAGAAGTTTAGACCAGAATTAATTACTAATCCTTTTTATGCGTGATAATTGATGCATGTTTGGTGTGAATTCACCCCATGCCACACACCTTTATCGTGGCTTGCAGGGTATTATGTAGATGTAGATGATATTAAAATTACGCTGAGTCCACTTGCAGCTCAGAGGTTTTGCGAAAACAAAGCATGGCCGCTAATGCACTTCCCGCTTTCGCTGTTTAAGGGGGGGGGGGTTGCATGTTCAAGAGAGGAAGATGGTGTGCTGGGGAGAGATGAGGGAAGGGAGAAGGGCGTTGTGGTTGCGTGGGGAGAAGTGGGTGGTCGGTCCTGGAGGAGGAGGAGGAGAATAATGCTTGCCGTCTGTCAAGGTCCTCGCATGGTGCGTGCGGAGGTGAATTAGAGCCTCGTGTGAGGCGCAGGGGAATAAGGGGAGGTTGTGCCGGCGGGGGGAGAAAGAAGTGATACAGGAGCAAAGGGAGACGCCGAGGGGATTTAGGGGGGGGGGGCGGAGGGGTTACTCCTCCAGTTCTAAGGGAGTTGGGGGCGGTGAGATTAAAAGGAGTGGAAGGCAGCGGGGGACGAGTGGAAGAAGACAAAAGACAATATTGCCGGCCGGCGATATCGAGGTCACGGTATCCTTTTTCCCTGCACTGAAAAAGCACGAGTTTTAAAAAAATCACTTTTGCGACCGCGCTTAAGGTTAATGCGCGTCAATAATTTCTCGCATGCAAAAACGAAGGAAAGAGAAAGTCAGAACGATTTATAATGCACTCCAGGAAAAAAGTAAGCGAACGAGCGGTTGGTCGTCGTCAACTGTTCTGCATCTGACTGTGCAGACACTTGGATCAAATGAAATACAGCTACCCCATTTTTTTTTCTTCTTGTATCTGCTATTCGTAAAGAATAATGCGCTCAATTGAAAAGCATATGGTGAATATTTACGTGTGAGTTACACCGTCCTGTAAATGTTTCCTTATTTACTCTATGAATGAGCCATCGGAATATTTTAGAAATTCTATTTCCTCGGAAATAAGGTACCGGTGTGTCAACTGGCTTGCAGATGGTGGATCACGCTGCCGAGAGCTGCTGGACTAGCTGCAGAAGGAGCAAGCGTACTCAACGGCTAAGCCACAATCGGCAAATACTGGTCGCGAATAATACCCAAAGGGCTTGGCTTACTTGTGTCTCAAGGGAGTTAATTGTCCATCAGTGTTATGTGAGTGGTTCAAATGGCAAAGAAATCTTGAAAAGAGAGAGAATCATGCAAGCTATTTGGTATTTTGGTGGATACTCGATGAATAGCCGGAGTCATGAATGCATATTTGGACTAAATCATACATATATTTACGTACATCTACATCTATGCAATACCCTGCAAGCCACCGCAAGGATTTGTGACAGGAGGTGGAAGTGGTGGGATTGCAAAGGACAAGGATGAGAACTCGGCAATCGAACTCAAATAAAAAATGCATGTAGCTGTGGAGATAGTTAAGTCACTTGAATCTTACCTTTCGCGAGGCACAGCAATGGTAAGAATATGTCGGCTGGTTAATCCACGGTTTAGATGGGTAGTAGTTGAATGCTGTAGAACATCTGAAAAATGGAGAATTTTAAATTCACATCGCCGCATGGAATGTAGGCGACTACTGTTCTGGGGCAAAGAAGAAAGTTCTTAAATTGGTACGAAACAGAGGTTGAAATAAACAAGTGTACATTAATGAAATAGTCATACCTATAATTTGAAAAGGATTAAGAAATCATGGGAGAAGAAGCGGCTAGAGGAGCCAGGATGGTAGCATGAAAGAAACTTATGAAGATACTTAATGTCGGCGAGAAATTCAATAGAGGATAATTATTGGCTTTCGACACTTTGCTATTCATGCGTAGACCACAAGCAATGACGATGAAATTGGTAACTTTTTTTGATAGCATCGCTCACACAATTTGTAGAATCATTTGAAAAGAGGAAATAAAGAACTAGAGGTTTTTTATGAGACAAGAAATGATTACTCTGACGGTTAGAAAAACACTTAAAAAATTCATTCACTCCCATATTTTGTCTGTGGAGAATGATTCAATATAGTTATGCGGGTAGAATTGCTCATTCGAAATTTACACATTGGAATCGATGCTATTTCATTTCAGCCATACATGCAAAAGTTAGTCACTGTTAATAGTTTTATTTGTATCTACAACACCATTCCCTCGCGTTATTAGTGATTTAGGGAAAATAAGATCAAAATATACTAGGAAACCTGAATGCTTGGTTAAATTTACAGTAGAATATGTTATTTTTAGCATGTGGTCTTCGTCACAAACCTATTGCTCTAAACCGATTCTTAATACGATTTCTGTTTATAATTCATATTAACTCTCAAAACGAACTGTTAACTACCCACTCGTTCTGTTGCATATTTGTGACTTGAGATTCAATCGATTCTGGTGATAGTAAACTGCTATTATCATAGTTGGCGTCTGCCAACGTCTTTCTTTCCTTTCCTCCCTCTTTAACAACACTTCAGCGACGCACTTTAAGGTGATAGTGAAAGTCTTAATTGGCCGCTGTTTACATTCGCAATATTGCTCGTCATATGGAACGAGAATAACTCCCCCCGTCGCCAGAGTGGCAGAGGAGGAGGTTTTCCAGCGAAATCCCTCACGCATGCAAACGGGAATACGGGTTATTTGGCGACATTTTATTCTATTCGCGCTGTCCGTAGCTTCGAAGAGCCCTCGAATAACCCAGACATGCTCTGCAACATAATGAAACATCATTAAATGTATATGAAGAAGCGATTCACAGAAATAGACAATGTTTTAGAAAACCTGCAATACCTGCTTATCAAGTAAAATGGAATTCTGATTTTGTTCCAAATTTATTATTCATTAAGAAGAAAACGAAACACGTACATACTACTCATACTTTAAACTGCAGACAAAAAGACTGATGGTAAAAATTGAAATTAATTCTAGGGATGCAAATGAAAGATGTTTTTAATCCAAGCCTTCTACATTTACTTTTTAGGGGAAATATATGGGTGCAATTATTTTCCCAACATCTGTAGCGTAACTTTTAGTGCCGCATGTTTACAGCTTAAATGCTGATAGCTTTGAGTTAAAGCTTCACTTTCATCTCGGAGTTTAAATGTAAATTTTAGAGAGCTGGAGAATAAAAGAGGATGATTAAAGATGCAGATTGGCAGCCTACATTTTTTTCGTACTGCATTATGTTGCACTCATCAAGTTGGGAGGCAGTAATCTCAACTTTACGCATTGATTTCACTTACTATTTCATTCTTTACGAATAAAATCTCTCAAAATAGTTATTAATTTTGTTTATCAAGGGACTTAATGTGCAACAATATTATTGTAGCATTGTAACTCTTAGTTGCATGCTGATAGTGCATGTTTGGTGATACATATTTACCCCCTGTTTCTCACCCTCCCGATGGCTCGCAGGTTATTGCGTAGATGAATGTATATTATAGAGACCAATATCCGGGGGAAAATGTTAATAATGCGGATTATTTTTAATTGGCTGCAAATATTAGCTGTTTTTTCATGACACTGTGTGAAGAGATACTTACAGTTGGATGAAATAGTCTCATCAAAAGATAGGGGAACCAACTGCCAAAACCACAATGTTCAATTCAAAGATCTATCTGGTTGATGAGGCTATAGCTCATCAAGTACCAATCCACCAATTAGTGAAATTCACACTTCAGGGTCGGAAGATCAATTCCTTTCTTAATACAGCATGTGGATTTCCAGGACGATCTGGTCCCCTGAAATTCACACGACTTGAGTTTATTTCGAAACATCCAGATGCCTCTCCTGGGGGGTTGTGTTTGAAACCGTCGGGATTATCTCGAATAGATAACCAAGGAATCACGTGGAATAAACACAAATGGTTCGCAAATTTTTATGTGCTAAAACTGCTGATTACAACGTCATTCATTGTTTACACTTGTGTTATATCTCATCTGGGGGCTCTATAACCGAGACAGATGCGAATAATTCAATTAAAAATAATTAATGATATTGTAACAAGCTATTCAGACACAATAAATTTGCAAACCATTCGTGTTTGTGCCACGTGACTCTTTGGTTACCTATTCGAGATAAATCCGGCGGTTTCAAACACACCTCACACTGGATTCGAAGCAGTGGGCCAACTCTCTAGCCACTAGGCTTTCTTGTAGGCTCTAAGGGAACAACGTTCAATTTGGTTTGCGGTGACGAGTAGGTGTCGAAAAGCTGGAGAGGCTCTACACGTAGATAAATCATTCAACGGCACGTACTAAGAAATCCAATACAACTTTGCTTAAAATGGGCATACAAAGATTTGCCTCAGTTATGGGTACCATACGGGACTCGTTCCAGCAGAAAAGAGATGTAGAGGTAGAAATTAAAATGGGTTTTTCGGGAGAACAAAGAAACTAAAAGGAAAAAGATGAGCGTGATAAGAAGTGCTGAGGGAGGTGGTGGAAGAAATAAGAATAATTTATACGAGGCAGTTATTGTAACGCATTCACCTCCTCTGGTAAAAAAAACAGGTGTGGGAGACAATGCAATCAGGTTGAACTGAATAAAGTGGTTGAATCCGACACATGGCACAAGTAATCGAAGTAATTACACCCAAATATCGTAACCACTCAAAGAATAAATCGTAACTCCTACTCAAAGAGTAATCGCACGAGAGTGCCAAGCTGTGCTCCACGAAAAAATATAGTGTTGATACGAGCGAATGAGATCAATGCTATGAGAACTTCACTTTTGATGTTCACATATAATTCATCGCTCCCGACGGCGATAATATCCTCTTCCAATACCATACGTTGCATGTCATGCTTCTTCGAATCACTTTAAATGTTCTCAACATTTAATAGCATTATTGTCGGTGCAAAATAATGCGAGTCCGTCATAAATTCCGACAAATACACGGAGATACTACACACTCTGGAGGCGACAATGAAAAGGAACGACCTCGCCTATAAATACTGCCATATCTCGTGATCTAAAGGTGAGAAGCATAAAAAAATGTTGTCCTCTTTTGTAATGAGCTGAGGAGTTCCGAGAAGAAGGTGCTACTCTCTTACGCGGTGAGAGGAGGAGGAAGAAAGAAAAAACAATTATATATGCTTGAAGGGAAAGGAATAATTGCGAAGAGAGGCAAACCGAAACGGGAGGTAGGAGTGAAGTGATAGGAGAGAAGATGCACGGAAAAGAGGAGAAGGGAGGAGGGGGGCGTGATAGGCCGAAGAAAGTGGGGGTTCATAAAGGGGAAGGGGGAGCGGAGTTAGGGAGGGGAAAAGAGTTAATTGTTTGCACCGCGGGATCGAGTGAGTGGTTGAGAGAGGAAAAAGAAAAAAAAAGGCGTGGAATGGTGCGAAGACAGCGCATGCGCTGTTGACGTCATCGGCGGAGGAAGGAGTGAAGAGTGGGAAACGGTTCGTGAGATCTCTCTCTCTCTCTACTCCTCTCTTCCTCTCGCTCTGCAGGCCTCTTCTCCTCCCACCCCTCCTGTCCCCCCATCCTCCGCTTATTCTCTCTCTCTCTCTACTGCACGCTTCAGCCAACACCAACACCCTTTCCCTCCCACTATCCCAGCTCCTCGGGCCCTATTCTTCAACTCCCACGTTATTTTTTTTTCACGGGTGCTGGAGGTACGATGCGGCGATATTTTCCCATGCAGACAGCATCGATTCTTCGATTCTCTGCGTTATACGCATCAGGAGATGCAACTCAAGCGTTCAAAATTTAGCGCGGCGTACGATGTGACCCCATTAGTCTTACAGGTCACAGGGGGCATCAGATTGGGACTTGATTTGGGAGTTGTGGCCAAGGGAATGAGCATTTTTTGCTATGCTTAGTTATTTTCCCGTGAATATCGGTTCCAGCTGATGTCAATTAGTGAAAGTTTTTAAGTGGGTAATATTTATTAGATACTGTTACGTTACTGTATTATTGTCCAGCCAACGGCATATTGGTATTAAGTCCCTTAATTACTATGCGGATACTAACCATCTAGGGGCACTAGACTCTTACATCTAACATTTTTTCCATGTGGTACAAGTATTGCAGCTCTTAGTTGCGAGATAGTAGTTCATGTTTGGTGATCTTCACGCTCCTGCCACACACCCTTGAGATGGCTCGTAGGGTAATGCGTAGATATAGATGAATTAAGCTAATTTTGGCCATGTAGAGCCTTCTTATTGCCGCAAATTGGTTGCCGGGCACATGCGAGCGTAGCACATGCATTTCAGAGGTTTCAACCAACAGAGGGGAGAGAGAATGGGCTCTCAGCAGCATCTACCATGATGAATCTGAGTGGATAACTTGATCCAAAAATATAATATAATTGTAATTCCGGTTCGTGATTAAGAGGTTAGCCGTGATCATTTCCATAGAATTGTTCACTGTGAATTGCCTCGAAACCGACGTTAGGGCATCATTGGCAGTTTCAGTCTAAGAGATTATTAGGTTTGTGGAAGATTTGATTTCGCCTCCTTTTACGAATCGATATTTTTCAGCCTCTGATTTTCATAGCGCTTTATAATTAGTATATGCTATACAAATTTATGGATCAATCAGTAAAGGATGTTAAAGAAAAGAATTATGTAAATATGAAGGGATTATCCGACGGGAAATTTTCGTGGAGAGATTCGTAAATTCAATCCTAGGATTGATGACTTGTGATGATGATTATGTTTTATATTTAGGCTTATAGGCTTAGGAATTATGTATACATGAAATACACGTGCGTAATCTAAAATCGCATAGTTTGATCTAACCATGAACCTGAGGCAAACAACGTCCATATCTTTGTCGGAAATCGAACCCGCGGTCTCTGGGTTAGCAGGCCAGCATATTACTGACATGGCTACAACGGATGGCAACCTTTAATGTCAGCGTGAAATTAGTAGGAATAATTTTAATTAAGTACTATGTTAACTATAAGTGCATGAGTGTAGTGCATGTTCGAAGTGGTTTGCAGTGTATTCATTTAACTCAGATGTAATTACAGAGTTTGGTCTCGGGGATAGAGGGAAATGTATCATAGTTTAGCGTCATTTGAGCCGTAAAGAATTATTAGTTAAGCTTAGTTTGAGGCAACACCCCCTGCCACACACCCTCAATGTGGCCTTCAGGGTATTACGTAGATGTAGATGAAAAACTGTCGCTAACTCGGTTCAGTGTTCCAGTCGTGACAGGCCGTAGACAGGCCGTTTTGTTGATTGGACAAGGGTTTTGGCATTCTTTTCCCCACGGATCGCTAAGGTAGTAGAGTTATCTAGTAAAGTATTTCCATAAGTTACGTTGAAAGAAACTGCGATCCCTAGCACCACTTATCAACGGCAGTAGGTTCCTTAAAAGTTCACCTTCCAGCATTCAGCAAAAATGCATGTGAACATCTTTTACATCGTAATACATGGAAACGTTATGAGGATTTTTAGAAATCCGGATGCACGCGCAACGAAAAAAATAATGAATATGTTATATCATCAACACAGAGGAGCTGATACATCGAGCCTGAGGAACCACATAGTCAGGAGGACAATGCCTGGCCATCTATCTTGTCTGCGAAGGAGAGTAGCAAAATGTGTGGATTTCCGATGCAATTTATCTTTTTATCCTTTCTGGAGTAGATTTGGGTTTAATTGTGCTCCAGCTTCTAAGTTAATATCGCCTTGCTAAAACCTTGGCTTCAGTTCTGTGTGAACTTCTGTTCTGGGGCCGGTCATATTAACTGCTTCAGAACAAGGTAAGCAGAGAACTTGAGTGAGAAGAGACAGGAGAGAGAAGAAGAGCAATGAAAAGAGACTGGAATGGGTACTGTAAAAGTAAATACCAAGCACTGAAAATTAAGGGGAGAGATTTGTCACATATCGGCAGCGAATGGGCAGAGCTGATTTGTTTCAAGTTACACTACACTAGACTTAGCCCCCCCCCCCTCCCGAAACAAATTTATGTCTACGTGCCTGACACTAGGGCAAACACAGCATTCATGCCCGAGGCGAGATTCAAATATTGGACCCTTGGTTTGCCAATTCGGCGAGTTAATCATCCGGCTACCCTCGCTGGTAATCCTTTCTTAATGTGGTTTTAAATTAATCGTCAAGCATATTTAAGCAGGTAGTGAAACTAGTCCAATTAAAAAAAAAATAATTCTTCTCTCTGGAGACGTATTTCATCATCTTGTTGCATTTAAATGACTAGGTTTACTTCGGCCTCATGTGTGCATCGTTCAATATTTAGTTATGCTCCTGAGTGAATCATCGCGTAGAGACCGAAAAACTCAAATTTTCTGACCTCCGGACATCGTGGTGAGATGAAAAGCGGGCTAGCCACCGTCCAGTCTGTTTGACTCGGCTTTGTTGATGTTCCGAGGCGCGGTAATGGTGCAGCACGTTTTGTACTTATCGCAGTTCCGAGAATTCGGTTCATGAATGTATCTGTTATGTCAGATAAACAACGAAAGACGATGTTCGAATCATCGCTCCGCGCAGAGTGGCGTAGGGTTCCCATCCTCCTCAGCCAACCCACCCACGCTCCCCGCCTGGCCCTCATCCCCCTAATTCCCTCTAAGCTACGACCCCCTATCCCCGTTGCTCCCACCCATCTCACCCCCCAACACCCTCGAGAGTCGGAGCGCGGTTAAAAAAAAAGAAACTGAAAGAAAAGGGAGGAAAAAAACTACTCCGCCGCCTCTCCTGCCCTCATCCTCCCAATGCTCCCCTCTCTCACTCTCTCCCCCTGCACCGACCCGCCACCCCCTCGTGTCCCACTCCCCCTCCTCCCTCCCCCCACACCCCTCGGTGAATCAGCTGTGAGAGCGCGGAAAAACAACGGCTCTCTGGAGGACGACGGTGGTGATGGGGGTGGGGAAGGTAGGGGGCGCGGGAGAAGCCTCCTCCTCCCCCGCAACGCTTCCCGCTCTCGGCGCGGGCGCTGGGAATCGCGGGCCGCGGAGAGGCGGGACTTTTCGGTGCGCTCGGAAGAGAGGGGAAAAAAAAGGAAGCCAAAAGGGGGAAAGGCGACAAGCAATTGTGTAAAATGCTGGCGGTTCCCACGGTTGAAAAAAAAACTGTTCCGTGTGCGCGCATTTCTCTAAGTTTTCTGTGTGTACGACTTTAATGCATAGTCGTTTGAAAAATAATAATACCAATAAAACTCGCTTTCAAGTCGGCGGTGGCAGAAGTTTATTTGAGACTCTTTCGGTTGTTAAATCTTATGTGTTTTAGGACCGCGATTCAGGATAATTTAAAATGAAGTGTTGCCAGCGCGTGAACAAATTCCAATTCCAACTCAAGACCCATTCTATCCTCGACATGTCAGTAGAGCGATAACCATTCAAATTTGAATACAGCAATGGTATGTAGATTCGTACCTCAGCGCTGTACGAAATTACTAGTATTATTTAATTGAGTTAGCGAGTGCAGGGGTTAAACAGGCTAATCATTATCTCGCAACGGAATAAAAACAATCGTAATATCCACGAAACTACCATACGATACTAAGCATGCAATAGTGGATTGAAAATCAAATGCTTATCAGTTCTACATCTACATAATACCTGGCAAGTCACCACAAAGGTGTGTGGCAGGGGGTGAATTCTCACCAAACATGCACTACATATTACGCATTCAAAAGGATAAGTATCCTTTTAAATGCGTAATATGTATAGTCTATGTATGCGTATGAAGTATAGTATAAACCGCAATATTAAAAAGGTTAGCAAAATATTAAATTATTAAATTATAAATGATTAAAAATAGCAAACTAAACATGCAAAAACGTGCTGGTATTTGGGTTACCTTATACCAACATGCAACTATCTATGCTATGGATTGATTCACTCTTACTGGACATATTTATCGCTATTCATATCCCTAATTGTAAGAGGAAAAAAGGGCATATTGAATCTGTCAGTTCGGCAATCAATTTCTCTAATTTTGTAATTATGGTCGAATCTACCATAGTAAGTTGGGGTTCGCAAAATATTTTTAACGTCATCACTGAAAATATTATCTTGGAATTTATATAGGAGATCACAATCCCGATTACAATTTGATTCAGTTTCCGATTCAGAAACAATTCCCGATTACAGTTGATTACAATCCCGAGGGTAGAATGATTCCTAATTTGGGATCAGAATATTTTAAGCACTTAATAAAAATCAATTTTAAATACTATTGAATTGCGATACTACATTTGGTAATCACCATGATTCTGTATTTGATCTCTTAAAATCGTTGTGATAAAGACAATTCCACTTGACGTTTATTTTTGACGTTGATTAAAAATGTTGCTTCTCATCTGACACGCATTTCTGCAGTGGTTTACTCAATAACTCTTTCATTACAGTCGTCTAAGATAAAAATCAGTCACAGCTTAGTTAGCGAAATGTTGGGTTTGCTTCACTGAACTAAGATGAATGATTAAGAATGTTCTTGTGATTTTCGTATTTAAACGTATATATTGTGTGAAACTCTTCTTGGGACTTCATCCGATATAGGCTCTACATTCAAGACAACGTTTCTATGAACTCGCTCACTGTCTCAGGGTAATGAAGATGATGAGAGAGTTGTTCACCGAAACGCCTACTGAGATGGAGAGCCTAACCATGATGAAGGCCTGTGAAGAATTCACGTAGCCAATAGATATTATACAAAGTTAAAATAGTATTGGGTTTCTGCTTGTCTCTCGGCCTCGCTATCTAATACTTTTTTACTCTCTGGGAAAAACAATAATTTCCTTTTCGCTCTAGGATGAGTTTTATGATCCTTGCAATGGGTAGTTAAGGGATATAAAGAAATACCTTTTTTCTGAATATTCTGCATGAGAACGTTTTACCTTGGCCGTGAGGCCTTTCAACGGGAGAAAAAATTGTTTATAACTTGGCATGACGCTAATGTAATCGCTTAAAGCATTACCAAGGCTGCTGATAGCCTACAGCTATACACGAGTTGGATCAGGCTCTCCAGGAAGTTCACCCACTCAGCCCATTGTCAACGCGATAACCGGGTGCAAATGCACGCCTTCCTACGTTGCATTGGCATTAATGATCCTCAACGCACGTGTTCTTGATCTTGAACTGAGAGAGAGGGCTTATTCTGGTGATGTGTTTCAATTAATCAGAATGCGACAACCTTTAATTCAATAAGTTGTCCTCTCTATGTGTGCCACAATTTGAGTGAGTGAGATTTCATTAGTTAATAACTTTCCCCCATACTCGTGAGAGTTTGATTCTTAAGGATTGAAATATAAACATGAAGTTGCGCCCGCGTAAACTCTTTTAGCTATTCTACTTGAAACATAAGTTGAAAGGCACTTTTCCCCACATTTAGTTATTACATTATTCTTTATGTTAGCCTTGTAGTTATAAAATCCTTACATCTACGCGTTACCCTGCAAGCCACCATGAGGGTGTGTGGCAAACGTGTACTATTGACATGCAACTAGGCTACTAAATGGAGACAAGCTAGTTAATAGGGTCGCATGCAGCTACAAGGTTAGTATTTACGTAGTAATAAAGGGATTGGTTGTTAACACATGCATTATGCACTACAGACTACTCTACAATATTTCTCCTTATCCCTTTGCAATGCTGCCTATTGTGTTCTCTTATAGTACGGGGGAGACCTTAGCTCAGTATCAAAACACTGACTATGCTATTTCTGAGTAGCAATTTCAGCTAAATTCAAAGTAACTTTTCAATTTATCAGGTATCAAAGTTCTACTCTGTTCTGTACGCTGAATTAGATATGTATTGTGAGATAGTAAAATTTATGTTTCGAGCTATGTTTTCTTCATCAAAATGACTTGATGTAACTCTACGGAGGACGCTTACGTGGTTGTCGACGACATATAACCTGAAATTTACATCCTTAAATGCTAAAATGTGTTAGTATTCCTACAGTGGATTTCTATCAATTCCAATGAGAACTACTTATTCATCAACTCGTTAAGGGAAATGATTTAAGCCTAGTCGTTAAGACAATTACCCCCGCGTGAACGGCCCATTTAAGTTATGAATACTTTCTCTTTTTTCCCGAATTGGTAGTCATCTTCCCATATTTCGTAAGAATTTATCAGGGGAGCTAAGCGTGAAGTGCTGCTTAGAAACAGGACGCGGAATCGTGCATCCTTCTTTCGTGACGTTGCGTTCGTTATCAAAAATGCAGGGCCCTTTAGAATGTTGCACACCATCCCAACGACGCAGCTCTCCCATGGTTCTAAAATTCCAGCTAAATTTGAGGGATTGCGACACTGTTTTCGATCTACTGACATATAAATAACGATAAGGCGAAAGCGTGCAATATTAAGGTGCATGTTCTAAACCCGGTTCTTTGAGCAAAGACGATATCCGTGGATCATTGGCCTTTCTGAACCGAAATAGAAGAAATGGATTGGTAGTGAGGACTAAATGAGTAAGGACAAGAAAAGGCGGGCGAATAGAGAAAATCAGAGGAGAAAACTCAGAAGTAGAGAACATAATACAGTGAAGAAATATGTTTGTCGAATATTGCTATAGACTAGATCTGCACAACTTGGTAGAAAAGAAGGGACGCATAGATTGGTCAGGCCGAAAAAGAGAAATTCTGGTAAAATTTGTTAGTTTTTATATTCTCAAAGAATATTTATCTAAATAAAAAACAGGAATAAATAATTTATACGATATCTTGAATTATTATGACACGTAGTACTGCCTAGTGTACACGTATACTACTAGTAAACGTAGTGCTGCCTTTTGTCAACAACTTTCAATTATTTTTCAATTTTTGTAAAAGTATAATAAAAAATTCATCGCGGACCGCAGGGCGAACCTAAGTGACATCTGTTCAAGAATATTACAGACCATCCAGCAGGGCATTTGGTTATTTTCGAGGACGGTCGGAGAACGCTACTCACTAGCAATAGGCTCGAAGTAAAAATTATACCTGGGACTGCAGTAAGATCCATAATAGCCTCACCGTCACGATACTTGAATCTGAGAGGTAAATAAACAAATAAAATGTGGAATGCATATCACTTTTTCTCGTACGTTTTTTCGTGAGGTAACGAAACACGTGAGTGTATAATTGCACCACTCCTATCTTAAAGAAGTGATTATTATCCATCATCGTTAGTGACCTCATTTCACACCTTTTTTCATGTTTTTAACTTTGAAATTAGATTCTACGTGGCTAGTTACCGCGTATTTGCTGGTGATCAGCTTTTTGCAACAGCTAAAGAGAATCCAGCATGAGTCCCTGAAGCTTAGTACCCGAGCACACTTTTCTCCTCGACACGTGCCCTACTGAGGTTTAGAGGGGCGTGTCCCACGAATTCTGTGTCATTGGGCTGATTCATAAGGAGCTTGAGAGAGATGCTGAGGAGAGTGAAGTTAACCGGGGCGCTATGGGTCTATTCATAGATAGATCGAGCGCCTAATTTCTACGAGGCGCCAGAAATGAGAGCTTTCGGACGATATAACGCTAAATAAGATGCCCATTATTTATAAAGGTGGCGGGAGGGTCTCCACGCTCTCCAAGACGCAGCGTTTCCTCATTTGTTTACGAATGCAGTCAGGTATGAATCATTCTTTCGAAAGTAGGATTCTCTCTCCACCTAGCTTGCGGATCGCTGAGATGGATGCCAACTCATTTGCATCTCCTTTCCTTTGTTTACATACTGTCGCATCCTTCTGGCCATACTTTCACTTGTGGGAAACTCTGCATTGTGGCCGCTGAGAAATGAATGGACGTTACACTGAGGGATGTAATTGGTATGAGGAGTGATTTGTGAGTTTGATCGGGTCCCGTTTTTATACCTTATATGTAGATACTCAACTTGATTAAGCTGCTGCTAAATGGTGCATAAGCTGCCGACCAGACTTCTCGAATGTCTTCGTCAACTTCTCGAGTGTTCTGAATGCTAAACTCTTTAAATATCTTATTATTATTTATTAATCCCTTTTTAAGTTGCTGCGGAAATTGACTCAGAGAAAGAGTCAGACTGAACGCTGCCACTATATTGAATCCTTACGAAATAGGCTTGAATGACGAACTAGATCGTGTGCAGCGAAAGTCGGAAAGATTTGTAAAGGGATGCTGTGATAATTATATTAGTGTAACCACTCTATAAGAAGAACTACAATGAGAATCATTCTCACTACGTAGGTTAAGACATAGACATAATCTTTTATGTAAATTTCAAGAAAATATCATTGCTGAAGGCGATCGAAACATTTTGTGATCCATTCCATTGTGTGAAACATTCCATCTTATCTACTATTGTAGACTGGCATTAACATTAAATTAGGTAAATAGAATACCAAACCGATAGACGTAAAGTATCATTCTTTTCTCGTACAATCAGGGATATGAATAGCTGTAAATCTATCAAATAGTGTTAATACAAGCGTATCAATGCATAGCATGGGTAGTTGCACGTTGGTTTTAGGACTTAAGCTAAACCAACTAACAGCATGGTTTTGCATGCTTGCATTGCTATTTTTATCTTTTCTTAAATTTTTAGGTTTAGAATAGAGCATAATTATTAATCCATTTTATGCATGATATTTAATGCAGGTTTGGTGTGAATACACCCCCTGCCACTCACCTTTAAGGTGGCCTGCAGGGAATTGTGAAGATAGAAAGAGATGTAGTGTGAATTAATTTTGTGTTGAATTACTAAACTATGCTATTTTTAATTAAGTTTCGTTGAAATGAAAATCTAATAATTCAAACTTTTTTAGCGAATAATTCACCGTTATTCCAGAACCTACTGCCATTTAAAAGTTGTCACGGAATGGGGTAGCACTCAAATATATACCCATTGAGAAAAGAGGGAGACGAAAAGCGAGGGGTGCGGGGAAGTAAATTCGGGACAGAGGTTGCGCAGAGAAATCATGGTCGGGTGTAGTGTTCGGGAATGGTAATGGTTTTTTGGGTGGGGGGGGGGGGGTAGATTTTTAGGATAGGAGTTATTATGGGATGATTGCTCATCACAAAAGTATGGCGGATTACATACTCAAAATATGCAAGAAAATCCAATTTCCGCCCCTTACTTATTACAAGTAAAATCGAATGATCAAAATTACAACAGTGAGCATTTCCTATTCCTATGCTCCTTAATTGTAATTTTTAATTTCAGATCATGAAAGTTCTGTATATTATTAATTTTTATATGCGATGAAATGGCACTGGTCATGTATTGCACTTTTTTAAGTGAAAACCCGACCGACCGACAGGTGATACAACTCAAGAACTTATCGAACGGAACGGTTTCAGGGGTAATTTTGTGAAACGTTTCCATGATGGAAAGATAAAACAACCTTTGCGAATTTCACTGAAATAATTTACATACGACCCGGGTTTCGACAATTTATGCCATCTTCAGGTGACATAAATTGTCGAATTCACCCGAAGATGGCATAAATTGTCAAAACCCGGGTCGTATGTAAATTATTTCAGTGAAATTCGCAATGGTTGTTTTTTCTTTTCATCGGGAACTTATAATTTACTTAAAAGATACTGTTCAAAAGTTCGAAAATATTTTAGGAATGCTGAAATTTTATACAATCTTTGAAGACTTCTACACTTCTGAGCAATAATGCCTAGAAAACAGTTTATAAATCGAAATCTTTCCCTGCGCTTCTATAAACTATTAAAAAGATCACAGCGGATTGTGATAAATTGTGAAAACATGTGTATTTTATTAGATGTATTTATGCATATGCGTCAAAATGCTCTCTTAGATAGAATAATGGTTTCTTTATGGATGCTCCTTTTTGCTGGTGATTTGCCGTGATTTCTGTTTATAATTTCATCTTGGCGCTGTATTTTAATTAACTCTAGAAGTGAAACCGAGTAATTTTTTTCCGAACTAAAAAATATGCCATCGTCATTATACGTCGCTGGCATTTTGCCGCTGCGTTGCAAACTATGATTGGTTATTTACGCGAACCACATCCTACCCAGTTCCACGCGCGGTACTCTAGTTGGAGGATGTCGCAAAAAGCGTGAGTTTCCCTACCAGAAAGCCATTAATTACAGGCAATTGAAAGTTATACTCTATTCGATGGAGCTGCCATCAACTTTTTCACCAATGACTCTCGCCTTCATTTCAGTTTGTTCTCTCACTCTGATTTTCATTTAATACCTATTCTTAGCATTAAAATTGCAAAACCACTGCAATAGAGATAAAAAACGATCGCTTCAAAATTGGTGCATAAGTTCCTCCCTTGCGGACATGGGAAGCACTCATTGCAGAATTCAAGATTTCAAATTGCTGCAGTGTGGGGAAATTTTTATGCTCGAAGTTGCGACGAATCCAAGATTTGAAATATTTGGCCGTATTACTTTTGCCTCGTATGTATATGGTAGTTAGTTTTTATAAGGACGGAGTAGAGAGAGAGAGAGAGAGACGGCATGAAAACTCAAGGAGAATCTTCACCTCATCCATAACTCACTCTTGACCGCACCGTGTGAACGCAGCATAGTTTGTTCATGATTGCCACTTCCTGCCGAGGACGCTTGTCCTTGGTTTGAAAGATGTTACGCCAAGAGGAAGGCCACGAACTGTACCTGCACCTTCGTGACTTACCGAAAAGAAGGTGGCATGGATTCGAACCCGAAGGGGTTCTTGGAAAAGGTTCAAAAACTCTTTTGCAATTTGCTAGAAAATTTGGAAATGATTTCCGCAAGAATAGAGCCAGTGGAAGTGAGTCGTAGCCGCTGCAAGTTCGGATTAATCACTGTGATCTTCCGTTGCTCAAGCCAGAGCACTGTAAGGTTAGGAAGAGGCATATTAAAATGAGACCTCCAATAAGAAATACAATAAACTAATTTCAGAAACTGAATTCCCCCATCTGAGTCAGTGAAACGTCAGTAATAAACGCCTCAGTGGTAAAGTTTACCTACCCTTTAGCTTTTAAATTAGTGCGTTAGGGCGGAATAAAAATTAGGCTCTTAGGAAATGACAAACCCAATCAGGCTCGTGTCAAGGCATATGGTTCGTAAACGTCACGGAACGAATATTCTTTAGTCAAATTTCAACTCCTTAGTTTACTTTTAGTAGTTTGGAACTTCTTGGCAATTGTGTCTTCTGTCCGAATAGAGCAAAAAGTGGACACAGCAAAAAGGGTGTCACCTTCAAATAAATGTCTCATTTTTTCTTATGAAATGGGCAGTATGCATGAAAGTAGTTCCTCATGTATGAATATGGTACTTGATACGAAATTTTCTCACAAATTTAAATATATAAGCCAATGTTTTCCATACCAACCACAAAGATTAAATGCTGTTAAAATTTTCCCGAAAAGTGACGAAAATCACGTGGCCTGAAATGCTTTCTGACGTCACTACTCGGTATAGGTTACACTACTGCTATGGAAACAGGGGTTCATTTTAGAATAAAATGAAGCGAATACATTGCGTTGAGGTTTTTAGCTATTCCTTGATCGAAACAACGACTTAAAAGGGATTTATAAAAAGCGCAATCCGAAAATTTTTCTCTGGTCAACAACCTTACGGTGGCTTTTTCTTAAAATAAAAATAGCGATTGCTTTGTTGCAGCAGAGAGCTGCGGAATGAAAACAAACAGGGTACCACTATGCAGGTATTATATAAGTTATGGACGATTTGCTTGCTACGATCCATGCTACTTAAACAGAAAATCGGAATACATTAGTTTATTGAATTAAACAAATGAGAGAAATACAATCGTTTTCACCAAGTTTTCATCAAACAACAAACCTCCACGTACAACAGATAAACAGTGCCCATAGCGATACTGTGCCGTGACGTAATGCGATGACGTCGCGTTTTTTAGCTAACATAAAACGTACAATTTTTGAAGACTAATAACTTCGTAACAAGCCTTAATTCTTCAGCAAACCTTTCGCTTAGTATATTTTAGCCAATTAACTTCTCATTCAAAGAGTCATAAAAAGTAGTGCATCCTCCCCATTGAGGGTATTGGGTCAGTGCAATGGCTAGAGTGCTGGTCTCCCATTCACCCGGGCCAAGTTTGAAACCCATCGAGGGGCAATCGTTCTACAGAAGTATCCCGGATTCCACTTTAGTACATCTACATAATACCCTGCAAGCCTTCCGAAGGGATACTACATGGAGGCTACCGCAAGTGAATTATTCAGGGGGGAGGAAAACTATGTAGAAATGCTGGCTCCTTTCGATTGTGGTAGTTTATTTCCGTTGATAGATTTCTCTTTGCTCCTTTAAATATACGTTCCCGAATAATATCGTGTCCCATAAAGTGCAGTCTGCCTCAGCTACTCCGCAAGTCACCATAAACGTGTTTGGCAGTGGGTGAATCTTCACCATGCATACTTACATACACTATCTACTTAGCTTGAATAGGGTTAGTTACTGCCATTTAGACGAAGTATAACGATTTAATAAACATTAAAGAGCAGAACAAGAATGCATGAACGTGCTGTTAGATGGGTTAGCTAAAAGTTTAATACGGAAATGCAACTACCTATGACCTATGTTGGAATTCAATATTCTTCTACTATAATAATTTCGCTTGAGAAAGTCAACACTAGAAATCGCAGTAAATGCGGGCTGGTAATTGCATCCCCTACGCACACACTAGTTGCATGAGACACTATAGTTGCTTGTTTGCATGTTAGTAGTGCATGCTTGGTGATCTTCAACCCTTGCCACAAACCCTCGCGGCGGCTTGCAGGGTATCGTGTAGATGTAGATGTACACCGGTGAGCTTTGTTCTCCTTACTAACTGGTTGGGTGTATTCCGTTTTGGGGAAAAACCCGCAGAGTGAAATGTGCTCCCTAATAGGACGACTTCGATATTTTGTTCTGGAATTGAATGGCCTTTCCTTCGAAGGAATGACCTTTAATACCTTTCTCGTTCGCAAGTGTGCAAACTTTAATGAAAAGCAAATTTCCTGCATGGGAGGAACCGGCCTTGACACTCAAAATAATCCCATCATAGCTACTAGTGAAATGGAAACGCTATCGCTCCCCAACCGTGAGCGTTGAACTTAAATGTTAGCTAATATTGCCGAAAAAGTTAATAGCTAAATAATGATGGATTAATCCAGGTAAAATTCTAGGAAGGCTTGCCATCTTTGTAATGGGGTCGTTTACTAAATTTTTTATTGCCGAATCTGATAGAGTTTGTAAAATAAAAAGACCCGTATTTCTCCGTTTTTTGATTTGTCAATTATTTCTCGAGTTATAAGCGGCGAAAAACTGATATTTTTAACCCCTTCGGAGAAAAGAGCGTGGTGCAACCTCTGACGTATATCGACTTCGTCCAATCACAACTGAGCCCGCGAAGCTACTTTCCCTTATCGCAATGGGGTGGACACAGCTGACTCGGCCAATGGGAATGATTGCGACAGCATCTGTGCGAGCAGACCTTCCGAGAACCCCCTTCCACTCCCTTCCCTTCCCCTAAAAGCAGTCAAGGACGGGAGGAAAATGACGTCAATGTTATCGCAGCTGCTTTTTCGGTGGGCGTCACCTTTTGCTTATTTTAATTTTTGATTTACGAGTGAATGGTTGTGGTTAGAAGATTAATTTTTTCACTAAAATTCTTTTTTCGTTTCCATCTAACGATATCGGTTCCGAGTAAACGCCTCCGGACCTCTAAATGCAATTATATTTTGATGCATGAATTCAGCTTGAATAAGGACCCTGGAATAGGATTATATACTAGTCATCCTTTCCTTTTGGCTATTTAATGAACATAGCAACTACTCTCTCCCAAATATTTGACTTAATTCGAAATAATTTTACAAGTGCGAGAGATTTCCCACGTTTAGAATCTTGCCACGAGAACTAGAATTTCTTAGTATGGACTTGAGGTCGCGTTAATGTATGTATGTATGTATTGATGTTTTTTGTTTTTTCTTTTAAACTGAACTGTTCATCTCAATGTCAAAAAGTGCTTTGTATGTACCAATGCCCGTAAAACCTGCAAGGCCGCTTGGCTCGTATTGTTCGATTTTGGCTTGTAACTAAGAACTCACTCGTACGATTTCATACGTTCGAGTTCAAAGCTACGTACAAAAATTAATCTCGAACGATTCATCTACAACTATATGGCCCTGCAGGCCACCATAAAGGTGTGTGGTAGAGGGTGAATTCACACCAAAATTGCATACGCATCATGATTAAGAAGGATTAGTAACTATATGTACATTTTCGGAACACCCTGAGAGCCACCACGAGGGTGTGTGGCAGGGGGTGAAAATCACCAGACATGCACTACTGACGTGCTGCTAAGAGCTACAATGATACCTTTTATTACATATACCCAAGTTAGGTACAAGAGTCACCTGCAACTAGATGGCTAGTGTCTGCATAGATACGAAGTGATTACTGGTTAGAAAGAATTTCGCTAAATATATTTATCTATGTTTCCTCATAGTTTAGTACTATTAAAAACAGGCTTCATGCACCACAGACTGCACCAACAATTTATACCAACTTCCCTTTTGTTATGTTGCCTATCGTGATCTCTTAACGTACGCGGGAGATTCAAGTGAACCCCACCCTGAAGGAGGATCAAGTTTTTTCCCGGCGTATCTTTGAATAAATCCCTCTCGGGTCTTCTAACGGGTATCAATTGAGACACTAACCTCGTGGAAGACCCGAGAGTAATTAATTCAACACCCCCCTGGTTTCGTTAAATAAAATTGGAACAGACACTTTTAATAACCAATGTGTACGTGAATACATATTGAATGCATGATTACCTCTTCATATAAACGTATACTTTTCAATAATTAAGTCACTGAAATGCCTTTTCATCAGTGGTTTCCAGCCTGTCACGTACATACATTCAGACTGTTTAGGCAGGAAGTAGAGATAAGTGATAGCTTCAGGCCTAAAACGGCGGAATTTCTTCACTGCGAGAGTAAAGGTAACACTGCAAATCCGCATCCAATCAGCTGATGATGATGTGCGGCGTCATAACCACGATTAGATGAATAAAAAATGTTGTCTTGTGGAAATGCAGAGCTCCCTTAACCGTTTACTGAGGGTATAAAGATGGGATATGAAGGGAAAGGAAAAAGGACGGAGGGAAATCTGGCTTCTCTATACGCCGAATATAAACGTCGCGGTCGGCGCCAAGAGATCCACTGATTCACATCCTATTGACAGTAAGAGTGCTGAACATCAAAATGAACTCCACTCGGCATCCTAGAGATATATTCAAATGAAGTACCCTTCGGAATTCGAAATCACCGTAAGTAAGTAATATTCAGTAAGTCGCAAGTACTCTTGCCACCCAAGTAGTGAATCGTGAGGGCTGAACGACGAAAAAGATCATTTGCTCAGATAGGTGGCTATCGGGTATAAATAGGATTTCTTTTAGGGAGGTGGGTGGAGAGAAACCAAATATCGGCATTGGCTATTTACGTGAAGTCCTCGGTTTTGACTTCACTTATTACGGACGGAGTACTGCTATTATTCGTAGTGCTATTAAACACAGTACTTAATTAGGGAAAGGTATCATCATCATCAGTCAATAATCCTGAGATTGGTTCGACGGAGGTAGTCACTGAATTCTCCTATCAGCTAATCTCTTCATATTTACGTATTTATTCTCTTTCAAATCCTTCATCACATGTTCTATGCATCTCATACGAGGCCTTCCATTGCCGTTATTTCCGCCCACTTGTCCTTCAACGATTGCCTTCATCAGGCCATCATGTCTCATGATGTGGCCGATTAAATTCTTCTTAGGGTATTCAGAAGACTTCTCTTTTCTCCCACTTTTCTTAGGACGTCCTCGTTGCTAACTCGGTCGGTCCATTTAATCTTCATCATTCTTCTGCAGCACCACATTTCAAATGCTTCCTCCCTTTTATTCTCCCCTGTTGCCATCGTCCATGCCTCACTGCCATAAATAAACATGCTCCAGATGTAAGTTCTGATGAATTGTTTCTTTACTACCACTCTTTTATTTTCAGCTGTAAGTAGTCTTATTTTCGTAAAATGCCCTCTTATCTGGCTATTCTAATATTTATTCCTTGCTTCGTCCATCACTGGTTAATCGGCTTCCCAGGCAACAGCACTTTTACACCTCCTCACGTTTATGTTTTCCTAGGTTTACATTGGTATTGATATACCTCTTCTCTTCTGCTACACACCACTATCTTAGTTTTCTTTTTATTGATCTTTGGCTGATATCTGGTCATAGTCGTTTCTATGGCTACTAGAATCTTCTTAAAATCCCTCTCTGTCTCATACTTATAGAAAAAATATTCCACTTCCTGGATTTGTACCCGCGCCCTCGAGATAGAAGGCCAGGGCTCTGGCCACCACACCAACCATGTTTCTCTCCAATCCCCAATTATGCTTACGATACTGGTTCTAATGCCGTAGCATAAAACTACTCCCGCAAGAGTTGAACATTGTTTTTAATTTTCCTTACAGTAGTAAATTCAGTTCCATAGGCAGCGATGTGTGCGGGAAATGAGGGGATGTATGTCAGCGCGAGGATTCGAACTAGCCCCGCCTTCCAAACTTCAAAGAAATGTTGAAGGATTGTTGGCGTGACATGCAACCTCCTCTTCTGGGGAAAAACGGGAGAGAAGTGTGCAAGGACAGGGTTAAGAGGTTCACAGAGGTTGGGGGCGGGGAGGGGGGAAAAAGCAAAGAATTATACCGGGAGGAGGGTGAGGGGGAAGGAAGTGAAGAGAAAGAGACAGTCTTCTAGGGAAAGAGGAGGAACGTCCATCATGAGGAGGAGGATCGGATGAAGAGGGGGAGGTGGTTAGCGTCGAGGGGTGCGCTATAAGGGTGGGGGGGAAAATTATGAACGAGTGGGGAGGGGAGGGATGAAAAACAGGGAAGGGAGGGGAAGAGAAGAGAAGGAGCTGCTAGAGACCTTGAAGGAAGTACTGGGGGGGTATAGCGCGGACAAATGCGCAGCAGTTAGCGTAGGAAAATGGGAAGGGGGGAAGAGTCGCGGAGTGGGGTGGGAAAACGGTGTGGGAAGGGAGGTGAAGCGACCGGGAGAGAGAGAGGGAAGGGGTAAATAGATTGGAGGAATGGTTTAATGCCGCGGAATTAAACCTCTCTCCGCCTCATGGTGCCAACCGATCTGTTTATGGCAACGATATCCGTAGTGAAATGTTGATACGAGCTGCATTCTTGTATCATTATAAGAGGGAATGAGATGAAAAAAACTTTCTGGTGCTATAAGAATGAATTTTAAGAGAATTGGCTGGAAGGCAAAAATATAGAGTGAGATATTTTACGATGTCTCTCGTCCAAAAAACTATATTCATCTACATCTACATAATACCCTGCAAGCCACCATAAAGGTTTGTGGCAGGGGGTGAACTCTCACCAAACATGCACTACATATCATGCATAACAAAAAAAGGATCAGTACTTTTATAGGTACTGTTCAAAACTACGCTATTAAAAAAAAGATAAAAATAGCAAAACATACATGCAAAAACATGCCGTTAGTTGGGTTAGCTATAAGTCCTTATACCAACATGCAGCTACCAATGTTATCCATTGCTACACTCGTACTGGATATATTTACCGTTATTCATATCCCTAATAGTACGTATATTTATGTATTCCATAATGTTACATATTTATTTTACATACATATGTTACATGCATGCATATTTTACATACATGTTACATATTTATTAAGATTAAACATATTTTGTTGTTGCTGAAATAGGGAGAGGTGCTTTATGCTAAAGGCCTAATTTATTCAGCTGTGAGTAATACTGATGACGTGAAATGGAAGGGAGGGATGTTCTCTATGGTACATGGGAGATTTTTATACCTATGAATATATTCTTTATGAAATATGTTATGGAAAAATTCTGGTACCCATTGAAATAACAGAAAATGTATTAGTACACCGTGTTTATTTGCGTATGGGCCAGTAAGAAATTTACAGAAATCAATCAGGACGAAGGTTTCCTGAATGGTTTATCTTCTTACCTTCCGATGCTCGAATTGATATTAAAATTAGGTCTTTCTCTTTATTCACTTTTTGGAATATCTCAAAGCACGATGAAATGAGCGACGAGGTCGATTTCTCTGGCGATAATAAAGGTGCATTCATTGCTATTTTCACTGTGTTCATCTCGTTTCTAGCAATGATCTCACGAACGTTGCTCTTTCAATTAATGACCTCATTTATTATCGTCGCTCTACATCATTTAGGAAATCATGTTTTCCATTTCACTAGGAAACCAATACAAAGAAATATAATTGTGTAAATAGGATACTTTGATTTTTTCAGTTTATTTTTTGTCTAGAAGAAGCCTAAATGCATTAATGCATACCGCATTGTAAACCCATATGTTGGCAAAAGTATATAAGCTATAACTATCGCAGCTGTGATATATCACAGCTGCGAAATGCGTTGAGTGAAACTACGTAGCTTTCGTTTTCTTTTAGAACTAAGATAAAAGAAAACGTCAATTGAAGATAATTGGCATTTCATCAGTGAATACTATGAAACGTAAAACAAGAGTGTTTTGAAAGTAATAGGTAGTCTTCACCCAAAGATGCCGAAGTAAAGCAAAGAGTAGTTTTCTTTCCCTAAGAGATTGAGTTCAGTCAAAGTGATTTTTTTGTAGCAGACTCCGCAGACTCGCCAGTCGTACCGACACCTCTGAAGTGGAACTCGGCATATTTCCTGTTTACCCGTTTTTCGGTCGGTTTCGCTTTGATTGTCCCTGGAGGGCTGAAATCCCCCTGCCATAGCTTTACTGAAGCATGGCTAGAAAAACTTCCCTGAGTTCCCTATGGTTTTTTCTGACCGCATAGAAAAGCGGTGAAACGAGCTATAAATTCTGAAACAGCCCCCGCATCTCGATATACTTTCTAAGCTCTTCTAGTAGTTTTTTGATTTCACACACTGGTTACCTTGGTAATCGTGTTGGAAATTCGGTCAATGTAGCGGCATATTTTTACTCTCGTTAAATGTGTGATTCATGAAGCGAAAATTGCTAGATATCGCTGGTGCGAGATTATTCTTCTAAAAAGCTACCGCATTGAATGAAAGCAATGCTCCTCAGTAGCCAAAACTATATTTCTCCAGCCATTACCCTCCTCAGAATGTTATTGAAGCAAGAAAACAAGTTGCGTCTTCTCCGTTCCTCGGCCAGATTTTTTTTCGGGGTTCTATGAACTCGTTTCGGCTCTTGGCGAAATGGGAACGCACTGTGATATACCGGGTCGCAGAGGCCATGAAGGTGAAGACTACGACGACACTAACAGTCATACACTTTTGTTTTCATAACACTTCTGATTTAAGATTGCTTTGAATAAACATGGTATCATCATTACATGCATGTAGTGCGTGCATTGCATTTGGTTCTTAACGAGCATTGCAAGCACCCCAGAGTATACGAGAAGCTTCTTCAGGGGGCGTGAGATAAAACGATTGAAAGTAATTATTTATTAGATAGTTTCAGTAAAGAAAAAAATAAATTATTATCTTGTAGTTTTTAGAGTTTATTAGAGAACATCAATAATGCAGCAGAAAATTATCATTAAATCAATTGAAGCTATAATCATAAGCTGCAGAGAGCTCAATTTTGCTTCTCAATAGTGAATAATCATTTTATACGTTTACGAGGGAGTACGAGGCGCATTTTGAGATTTCAAGGGGTGACAGCTGCTGAAAAGGAAGACAAACAGTAATATATGCTAATGATTCACTCCATGCCACACATCTACGTAATTCCTTACGACGTAATTCACCATCGAGTCACGTGGTTTGTGGCAGGGGGTGAAGATCACCATGCATGCACTATTAAAAGAATCGTTGCAAGACCTAGTATAGGTTCCTTTCAGATAGCCACCTCTTACCACCCCGGCTGCCGGGGTTCTTGTCACTTCATCTAAAACATAATACCCTAAAAGCCAGGGTATAATGTTCTGGATACATAATACATCGTGGAGAATTTCTTGTTTCATAAGTGGTATACAGACCCGAGGAGGTATAACGCAGATTTTTGAAAATCACTAAAACGACAAAGGGTATGCCACGCTAGGATGAAAAATGCAGGACGGGGTCTATCGGTAGAGGAAAAAAATGAGCTAGTTCAAAACTATAAAAAATCGAGAGCATTAGCAAGGAAATCATGTCTGAAAGCGTTATCACATTTCAAGAGCAAGATGTTAGGAGAATATTTAGATAGCAATCCTAAAGCGTTTTGGTCATATGTGAGAGAGCTTCAGGGAAATAAGTCCACAGTGCAAACACTTAAAAACGATAAAGGAATTAGAGTTACCAGCAGTGTAGAAAAAGCCAATACTTTAAACACCTTCTTCCAAAGTGTATTCAACTCATCGTCACACAACGCAGTGGAACCACCGTCGAACACATTCAGTGAGCAAATTTCCGAAATAAAAATTTCATGTTGCGGAATAGAGCAGCAGTTAAAAAACATTAGTGAAAACAAATCACCAGGTCCCGATCAAATTCCTTCCAGAGTATATAAAACATAAGCTTCTGAAATAGCCCCCTATCTAGAAATAATATTCAATAAAACACTAAAGAACTACACGGTACCCAAGGATTGGAAAGTAGCTAACATTACACCTATTTTTAAAAGCGGTGATAGGGAAGAACCAAGTAACTACAGATCCATTTCACTAACGTCAATCTCTGTCCCTCTCAAACGACAATCAAATGTCCATTTGGATAGTCAGGGATTACTCATAAACAGCCAACATGGGTTCCGGAAAGGTAGATCTTGCGAGACACAATTAGCTTTATTCGTACACGATATTTTAGTCTACGCCGAAAACAGTACTGAAGTTGATGTGATATTATTAGATTTTAAAAAGGCATTCGATAAAGTTCCTCTTGATAAATTAATCTTGAAGTTAGAGAGTTTTGGTATAAATAAAGACGTTGTATGTTGGGTAAAAGAATTCTTAAGTGGGCGAGAGCAGAGGGTTGTCATAGATGGTATCATGTCGGACACAATCAAAGTCACATCGGGAGTTCCCAGGGGTAGCGTAATAGGTCCGCTTCCATTTCTTTTATACATAAACGATTTGGGTACCGTACTTAATAGTAAACTTAGACTTTTTGCAGATGATGCCGTAGTGTATAGGGGTGTATCAAAAGAAGAAGACAGGAAATCGCTTAGTAAGGGTTTAGCTGAAATACAAGAGTGATGCGACAAATGCCAGTTAGAACTTAACCTTAAAAAGATTTTAGCTGGTAATTTTCGGAGGAGGAATAATTCGATGGAGCGATCCTATAAAATTAGTAACAAAAAGATCGAAAGCGTTGAAACCAAACGGTATTTAGGTGTAACAATCACTAAAGATTTATCGTGGGGAAGACACATCGGGGAAAAATGCGGCAGAACGAATAGGATTTATCAAAAGAGTACTTGGGAAATGTGATGAGAAGACAAAAGAGTGATGTTACTTTTCACTAGTTAGGCCCCACCTTGAGTATGCAGCCAGTGTATGGGATCTGAATGAATCAGCGTAGAGCAGCTAGGGTCGTTAAAAGGTGTTACGATAGGTTGAGTAGTGTTTCATAATTAATACTAGAATCAGGGTGGGAATCCTTATCAGAGCGTAGGTTAAGGTACAGATTAAGTCCATTAGAGAAATTTCAATCGGATAGCTTTACTGAAGATGTTAGGCACATGTTAAAAACACCATCGAATTATGCAAGATTCGACCAGATAAATAAGATTAGAGAGATAGATTGTCGTACTGATATTTAAAAATGTCATTTTTCCCCTGTTATATAAGAGAACAGAATAGGCAGCATATTAAAGGGATAGATAGGGGAAATGTTTTAGAGTATTCTGTACTGCACGATGCATGTATTAACCCCCGAAATACTATATATACTAACAATTTAATTGCATGAGACACTATATTTACTTGTTTGCATGTTAGTAGTGCATGCTTGGTGATCTTCACCCCCTGGACACACCCTCACGGTGGCTTGCAGGGTATCGTGTAGATGTACATACATAAAGGTGTGTGACACGGGCTGAATTCAAACCAAGCATGCGTTACTTATCAGGCATAAAAAGCATTAGTAATATTATAGTCTAAAACTCGCAATCTAAGAAAGATAAAAATAGCAAAGCAAGCATGCCAGGATATGCTGCCAGCTGAAGCGTTATTGCCAGCTCATATCATCTTGAGGTGGCCTACAGGATTTTCCACGGAAATTGAAGAGTTTCTCTTAGGCACCCAATCTACACGATTTACACAGCACAAAACTGGACACATGGGTCAACCTGATTACTAAATGGTTACCATAGCGTATGACTTGAAGAACGGTCTGGTTTGTTGGGGTAGATCTCAACACAAGTACATACGAAGTCCTGCAGCTGGCAAAAATGTAGATCGACACGCATAGTGAGTATCTATCGCTGTTAATACCTAATCGTAAACTGGGAGTCATTGAAAAAGTACTGGGCAAATATGAATTTCTTCTTTCTGTTGGCTTCCCTGGAAGCCACCTCGAGGGTGTGTGGCAATGGGTGAGCTATCACCAAACATGGACTAAAGATTACTTATGCTACCTCCCTAAGGAACAGTTCAACAACCTCTATTAGTAACAGAGCCGACCAGGGGAAACAACATTCTAGACTTATTAGCAACAAATATACCCGAGCGAGTTCTAAATACAGTTACAGACACAGGAATTAGTGACCATAAAATAGTGCATGCGAAATTTATTGTAGGCGTTGAAAGACATTATAAACCAAGGAGGAGGGTGTACTTATTTGGCAAGGCAAATTACGACGGTATGAAAGAGGAATTAAGGGAAGCGTTTAATGTATTCAGCGAACAAAGCAAAGGATTAAATACAGAGGATTCGTGGAGAGAATTTCTTGAGGTCACCCGTAACGCAGTTCATAAATACATACCAAGTAAATATATTAGTGATAATACAGAGCCAAGGTGGTATAACGCGGAGGTTAGGAAATCACTAAAGCGACAAAGGGTATGCCACGCTAAGATGAAAAATGCCAGACGGGGTCTATCGGTAGAGGAAAAAAATGAGCTAGTTCAAAACTATAAAAAATCGAGAGCATTAGCAAGGAAATCATGTCGGCAAGCGTTATCACATTTCAAGAGCAAGATGTTAGGAGAATATTTAGATAGCAATCCTAAAGCGTTTTGGTCATATGTGAGAGAGCTTCAGGGAAATAAGTCCACAGTGCACACACTTAAAAATGATAAAGGAATCAGAGTCACCAGCAGTGTAGAAAAAGCCAACACTTTAAACACCTTCTTCCAAAGTGTATTCAACTCATCGTCACAAAACGCAGTGGAACCACCGCCGAACACTTTCAGTGAGCAAATGCCCGAAATAAACATTTCATGTCGCGGAATAGAGCAGCAGTTAAAAAGCATAAGTAAAAACAAAGCACCAGGTCCCGATCAAATTCCTTCCAGAGTTTATAAAACATTAGCTTCTGAAATAGCCCCCTATCTAGAAATAATATTCAATAAAACACTAAAGAACCACACAGTACCCAAGGATTGGAAAGTAGCTAACATTACACCTATATTTAAAAGCGGTGATAGGGAAGAACCTAGTAACTACAGACCCATTTCACTCACGTCAATCTCTTGTAAGATATTTGAGCACATAGTAGTATTAAGTGTAATGACCCTAAGTCTAAGAAATTCTCTCCACGAATCCTCTGTATTTAATCCTTTGCTTTGTTCGCTGAATACATTAAACGCTTCCCTTAATTCCTCGTAGCATTAGTGATAGGTAGCTCCAATGTCCGCCGAGTAGCGGACTCGATGCGTGCCAGGGCCCGTCGGGAAGGAGGTGGTGAATCCCGAGGGAAAGGTGACGAAGAACGGGTACGTTCCTGGTGTATACCAGGAGGTACGGTGCCCCAGGTGACGAAGGCGTTGAAAGCAACGGTCAGTGCCACTAACTGCTCCAAGCTGCACGTAGTCGCCCATGTCGGCACTAACGACGCCGCGAAACGGGGGTCCGAGGATGTAATGGATTCCGTAAGGGATCTATGCACCGAGTTCCACCGTGTTCGTGGAGGTCTGGGTATCGATATGAGGCTGACTATATGTAGCTTGGTACCTAGGACGGATCGGGGGTCGATGGTTTGGAGCCGAGTTTTAGGCATAAACCGGAGACTCCGTGAAGTCTGTGGGAGCGAGGGAGCTGAGTTTTTGGACCTCGGGCCGGAGCTGGAAACGTGTCGGGTGCCCCTGAATCGCTCGGGTGTCCACTACACGGACGAGGCATCGTCTAAGGTAGCGAGTAGGATACTGGAGCATACACGTAGGGTTTAGCTCAGGTGGTAGCCCAGAGTGCAGGTCAATCCGCGGGGGAAAAATCGTGCAAGAATTTGACAGAACATGCAGAGTAGTTTTAGAAGGTCAGAGAAAAACACATGGAGAGAACGAACATGATAATTCATCAAAGGTAAGAGGTAGACCAAATAGTTTGTCCGTCAAAAAATTATCGAGGAAAATTTTAGTTGGAAAGGAGCACCAAGAGAGAAACAGATTGGAAGAAAAAATTTCAGTGATAGTAGTGAATTGTCGTAGTATAAGAAATAAAGTAGCAGAATTTCACCACCTCATTAAGAGTACTAATGCAGATATAATCGTAGGTACAGAAAGCTGGCTTTCGAAGGACATATCAGATCATGAAGTATTTCCGAAGTGTTTTACAGTATACAGAAAGGATAGAGTAAGCAGAAACGGAGGAGGAGTTTTCATAGCTGTGAAGGACCCGTATGTCAGTAGAAGAGAACTTATTTCAGAGCGAAATGTAGAAAGTATTTGGTGTTCCGTTAAAAGTAAAAGTAGTAACGCAAAAAAGATATATGTAGGTGCATATTACAGGCCACCGGACGCAGACGTCAATTCTATAATAGAGCTAGAGTCAGAGATACGCACATTACTTTCTGGGAAGAATGATAGAGGAATAATAGTAGGCGGAGATTTCAATCTCCCCTCGATAGACTGGAATACGTGTAGTTTCATTGCAGGAGGTAAGGATAAGGAACATTGCGAATCACTGTTGAACACCTTTACGACACATTCTCTACAACAGCTAGTAACAGAGCCGACCAGGGGAAACAACATTCTAGACTTATTAGCAACAAATATACCCGAGAGAGTTCTAAATACAGTTACAGACACAGGAATTAGTGACCATAAAATAGTGCATGCGAAATTTATTGTAGGCGTTGAAAGACATTATAAACCAAGGAGGAGGGTGTACTTATTTGGCAAGGCAAATTACGACGGTATGAAAGAGGAATTAAGGGAAGCGTTTAATGTATTCAGCGAACAAAGCAAAGGATTAAATACAGAGGATTCGTGGAGAGAATTTCTTGAGGTCACCCGTAACGCAGTTCATAAATACATACCAAGTAAATATATTAGTGATAATACAGAGCCAAGGTGGTATAACGCGGAGGTTAGGAAATCACTAAAGCGACAAAGGGTATGCCACGCTAAGATGAAAAATGCCAGACGGGGTCTATCGGTAGAGGAAAAAAATGAGCTAGTTCAAAACTATAAAAAATCGAGAGCATTAGCAAGGAAATCATGTCGGCAAGCGTTATCACATTTCAAGAGCAAGATGTTAGGAGAATATTTAGATAGCAATCCTAAAGCGTTTTGGTCATATGTGAGAGAGCTTCAGGGAAATAAGTCCACAGTGCACACACTTAAAAATGATAAAGGAATCAGAGTCACCAGCAGTGTAGAAAAAGCCAACACTTTAAACACCTTCTTCCAAAGTGTATTCAACTCATCGTCACAAAACGCAGTGGAACCACCGCCGAACACTTTCAGTGAGAAAATGCCCGAAATAAACATTTCATGTCGCGGAATAGAGCAGCAGTTAAAAAGCATAAGTAAAAACAAAGCACCAGGTCCCGATCAAATTCCTTCCAGAGTTTATAAAACATTAGCTTCTGAAATAGCCCCCTATCTAGAAATAATATTCAATAAAACACTAAAGAACCACACAGTACCCAAGGATTGGAAAGTAGCTAACATTACACCTATATTTAAAAGCGGTGATAGGGAAGAACCTAGTAACTACAGACCCATTTCACTCACGTCAATCTCTTGTAAGATATTTGAGCACATAGTAGTCAGTTCGATCATGGGGCATTTGGATAGTCAGGGATTACTCATAAACAGCCAGCATGGGTTCCGGAAAGGTAGATCTTGCGAGACACAATTAGCTTTATTCGTACACGATATTTTAGTCCACGGCGAAAGCAGTACTGAAGTTGATGCGATATTTTTAGATTTTAAAAAGGCTTTCGATAAAGTTCCTCATGACAAATTAATCTTGAAGTTAGAGAGTTTTGGTATAAATAAAGACGTTGTATGTTGGGTAAAAGAATTCTTAAGTGGGCGAGAGCAGAGGGTTGTCATAGATGGTATCATGTCGGACACAATCGAAGTCACATCGGGAGTTCCCCAGGGTAGCGTAGTAGGTCCGCTTCTATTTCTTTTATACATAAACGATTTGGGTACCGTAGTTAGTAGTAACCTTAGACTTTTTGCAGACGATGCGGTGGTGTACAGGGGTATATCAAACGAAGAGGACATGAAATCACTTAGCAAGGATTTAGATGCAATTCAAGAGTGGTGCGACAAATGGCAGTTAGAACTCAACCTTAAAAAGTGTGTAGCTATCAATTTTTGGAGGAGGAATAATTCGATAGAGCGATCCTATAGAATTAATAACACGAAGATCGAAAACGTTGAAACCGTAAGATATTTAGGTGTAACAATCACTAAAGATTTATCGTGGGGAAGACACATAAGGGAAATATGCGGCCGAGCGAAGAGAAAGCTAGGATTTATAAAAAGAGTACTTGGGAAATGTGATGAGAAGACAAAAGAGCGATGCTACTTTTCACTAGTTAGGCCCCACCTTGAGTATGCAGCCAGTGTATGGGATCCTAATGAATTAGGTTTGATGAGAGAACTAGACAGTGTGCAGCGTAGAGCAGCTAGGTTCGTCAAAAGGTGTTACGATAGGTTGAGTAGTGTATCAGAATTAATACAAGAATTAGGGTGGGAATCATTATCAGAGCGTAGATTAAAGTTCAGATTTAATCTATTGCAGAAATTTCAATCGGATAGCTTTACTGAAGATGTTAGCCACATATTGAAAACACCAGCGTATTATGCTAGATTCGACCAGATAAATAAGATTAGAGAGATAGATTGTCGTACAGATAGATTCAAAATGGCATTTTTCCCCCGTACTATAAGAGAACAGAATAGGCAGCATAGGAAAGGGATAGGTAGGGGAAATATTTTAGAGTATTCTGTAGTGCATGATGCATGTATTAACCCCTCAAATACTATAGATACTAACAATCTAGTTGCATGAGACCCTTTAGTTGCTTGCTTGCATGCTAGTAGTGAATGCTTGGTGACCTTCACCCCCTGCCACACACCCTCGCGGTGGCTTGCAGGGTATCGTGTAGATGTAGATGTAGATGTAGAAGTAGTCAGTTCGATCATGGGGCATTTGGATAGTCAGGGATTACTCATAAACAGCCAGCATGGGTTCCGGAAAGGTAGATCTTGCGAGACACAATTAGCTTTATTCGTACACGATATTTTAGTCCACGGCGAAAGCAGTACTGAAGTTGATGCGATATTTTTAGATTTTAAAAAGGCTTTCGATAAAGTTCCTCATGACAAATTAATCTTGAAGTTAGAGAGTTTTGGTATAAATAAAGACGTTGTATGTTGGGTAAAAGAATTCTTAAGTGGGCGAGAGCAGAGGGTTGTCATAGATGGTATCATGTCGGACACAATCGAAGTCACATCGGGAGTTCCCAGGGGTAGCGTAATAGGTCCGCTTCCATTTCTTTTATACATAAACGATTTGGGTACCGTACTTAATAGTAACCTTAGACTTTTTGCAGACGATGCGGTGGTGTACAGGGGTATATCAAACGAAGAGGACACGAAATCACTTAGCAAGGATTTAGATGCAATTCAAGAGTGGTGCGACAAATGGCAGTTAGAACTCAACCTTAAAAAGTGTGTAGCTATCAATTTTTGGAGGAGGAATAATTCGATAGAGCGATCCTATAGAATTAATAACACGAAGATCGAAGACGTTGAAACCGTAAGATATTTAGGTGTAACAATCACTAAAGATTTATCGTGGGGAAGACACATAAGGGAAATATGCGGCCGAGCGAAGAGAAAGCTAGGATTTATAAAAAGAGTACTTGGGAAATGTGATGAGAAGACAAAAGAGCGATGCTACTTTTCACTAGTTAGGCCCCACCTTGAGTATGCAGCCAGTGTATGGGATCCTAATGAATTAGGTTTGATGAGAGAACTAGACAGTGTGCAGCGTAGAGCAGCTAGGTTCGTCAAAAGGTGTTACGATAGGTTGAGTAGTGTATCAGAATTAATACAAGAATTAGGGTGGGAATCATTATCAGAGCGTAGGTTAAAGTTCAGATTAAATCTATTAGAGAAATTTCAATCGGATAGCTTTACTGAAGATGTTAGGCACATATTGAAAACACCAGCGTATTATGCTAGATTCGACCAGATAAATAAGATTAGAGAGATAGATTGTCGTACAGATAGATTCAAAATGGCATTTTTCCCCCGTACTATAAGAGAACAGAATAGGCAGCATAGGAAAGGGATAGGTGGGGGAAATATTTTAGAGTATTCTGTAGTGCATGATGCATGTATTAACCCCTCAAATACTATAGATACTAACAATCTAGTTGCATGAGACCCTTTAGTTGCTTGCTTGCATGCTAGTAGTGAATGCTTGGTGACCTTCACCCCCTGCCACACACCCTCGCGGTGGCTTGCAGGGTATCGTGTAGATGTAGATGTAGATGAAGGAGAGATTTCTATTAACATCATGCGGGACACATTACCAGTTCTAATTTTCATTTAGTGTGGAAAGAAGCATTTAGAAGTTCTACATAAACGCATTACACATGTTAATGTTTCATTCAGGTGTGCTATAATCTTAAACAAGAGAAAAATCTTCCATCTAAATTACACTTCTGTTTGTTTTATTAATCTGTATTAATCTAATGCTGCACTTTCATTTTCATGTCAAAGTGAATTAATTTCATGGAGCCATAATAGCGTGACAATCTTGTATGGGCAGCGATGATCTGCAAGATTTGTAAAGGGACGGTATGATAACTATATTATCGTAACCAGTCTATTTAACGAATTAAATGGGAATTATTGTCACATCGTACATTGAAATTTAGATAATTTCTTAAATATATTCCAAGATAATATTTTCACTGATGACGTAAAAAATATTTTGCGAACTCCAACTTACTATGCTAGACTAAACCATAGTCAGAAAATTAGGGAAAATGATTGTCAAACTGACATATTCGAATTGTCCTTTTTTTCCTCGTACAATTACGATATGAATAGCAGTAAACATATCCAATATCATAATTAGGAGTGGTTCAATGGATAGCATTGGTAGTTGCACGTTGATGTAAGGACTGTAACCCTTTCGCGCTCACGCCATTTTTGGTTTTCAAGCCAAGAAAGCTTATTTCAGCAATTTTTATGCAAATGATTTTCGATGGTCATTTTTTAGGTAAAGGATTTTGAAATTTTAACAGAAAATGTAAAGCACATTTTAATTTATATTCAAAAATTTATTGGATGCGTCAAAATAAAAAATAATTTTATAAAAAGTATTTAGAACAAAAATTTTTTTAACTAGAGGCGATATATCGGCACCTTGAGCATTTAGGTAAATATGGGAAGCCGATATAGCGACACCTTGAGCGTCTAAGGGTTAAGATAACCCATCAAACAGCATGTTTTTCCATGCCGGCATTGCTATTTTAATCTTTTTTAAATATTTGTCTTGACTGGAATATAGTTACTAATCCTTTTTAAGCATAATATAAAATGCTTGCTTGGTGTAAATTTCTACTCTGCCGTCCACCCCTATGATGACTTGAAGGGTACTATATACCGGAAGTGAATCTACTACTTTTAGAGAACAGGCGAATAGGTATGTAGATATCTATGCACATTTTTACTATATTCTTATCTTGCTCTTACGTTAGAATTGCGCTAGCTCTACATAGGTTTCACTCCTTGAATCACCTACACACTGCCCCGTAAGAAATCCCAGATGTGTGTGGCAGTGAGTGGCTCCACACGAGGTATCCAGTGGAGAGTACTATCCACCGGATACTACTCACAGTACTAATACTATTCACCACTACTAAGAATTTCATTTCAAAGGCCAAGCATTCCTTCATGAAAGGCGCGTGTGAAGCTTTTCGCGGTTAAAGAGTTTTGAACCTGGTAGCGGGCGAGCAACTGTTTCTCCTCAAGCCAAGCTCGTCGCTCTTTTGGATGGCACTCAGAGCTAAGTGCCCTGGTATCCTTTCCTCACCTTCACCGCACTCCTTGTCTTTCACCCCACATTCCACATAAGTACTCTTCTTCCATCACTTCTTCTTCGGCCCCATTGCCTCAGCATGATGTCATCTGCAAGAAAGTTATGAGTTCTACACACTAAAGGGAATTTTGCTCCAGTAAGCTAGTTTCGGTTTGGCGATAACCACTTACTTCCCAAAGCCTTTTGAGCAGGAAAAATTTTATCTGCCGGAAAGGAACGCTGTAAGGCATATATTTTTAAGTACAACAGACCCCCCCGTTAGTATTCTTGTGTTTGATGCTAAAACAAATGGTTGGCTGCACTTCTGTATTCTATACTCATTACAAAATGGTGCGAAAGGCTCATAAGGAAGCTTAAAATCTTTGAAACCTTCGTTCTCTCATTCACATAAATCTTATGAGTGAAAATGTATCTACCGTTTGGTGAGAGTGAAATATATGCATATTGTGTATAACCTTACGATTGTACAAATTAAAATGTATGGAAAGGGTGATGAAACATTTTCCTGGAGAAGTCCATTGACAGACATCGACTTATCTTCTCTAGGTTTGCCGTGTTGTTGAAGAAGAAAAGGATGAATGAATGAAAAAAATGGTAAAAAAAATCTTAGATGTTTCTTTTTCGACATTCTTGAAAATTACATGCTTTAAGCCACTAGGTTTTTCAAGACAATGGTGTGGTGAATTGATTAAGTAGCAACTGGACAGACAATGGATCGTCTAGTGAAAAGGTTTTTTAGAAAAGATTATCAAAATATATTCTACACGGAAGATGAAGCTCAGACATTTATCCACGGAAGAAGACATCATAGAGATGAAGTTACCACGTCAAATGCATCACAGGAAGTAAGGGATGCCATAACGTTCTACGAAATGATTTAGGTATTCACTATTAGAACCTTATATTAGATAGATTTTTTGAATATTCGTAATTGCATTTCCAGGGATTTTAAAGATAAATCTTGGCTTTTGTGGATCAGTTTGCGATATAATTATAAATATGTCCTTGAAAATGTGCGTAGATTATTAGAACAGAATCTATATCCGATTTTGACTTTTTGAAACGATAAAAATATTACTTAAGAACGATTTACTTTCCTACAAACTACAATCTATATCCTTTCATTGCGAGGAATGCCTACGTCAGCCCTTTCAGTCTTCATTCTTCCATTTACTGTTCTAAAATCTGCCCTTTATGCATCCCTAACGCACTACGATTTCTTCTGTACACGAAAAGTCTTCTATTAATTTAATCTGATGTTATATCGTTTGTAAATAACTGCGATCTTAGTTTATCTCATTTGACCCCTTTTCATGATCGAGTGATGCTTGGTTTCAATCCTTTTTATAATCAGCGGTCATGTACGAATATTGAAGTTCGATCGAACACTAAAGAACCTCTGGATTTTATTTTGCTCTATGAATTTTTAGTCGCTTTCTCGATGTTAGTCCTTGGAAGTGTTAAATATTTCGTAAAACGTCTTGTCTGTTTTAAATGGTGGCGATTATTCCATGTAATCCACTTAAGCAAAACCGTTAAAAAAGCCATTAATCAAAATTAATACAGGGATTAAATGCCAGAATCTTGCACCCTTTGGGCCACATCATGGTCTAAAAATTACTTTCAGGAAACCGCTGATCATCGTTCATTACACATGACGCTGAATTAACTTCTCCGCTCATCCGTAGCCTCAGCTATATTTTAATGGAGGTGCTGTTCAGGGATAATTCACTTGCGTGACAAAATTATGTGGTCTTGAACTGATCCAAAGTGGTGACGCGTCGCTTGCCTGCCCCCATTTCTCTTGATCTCATGTCCCATGGAGCTCTTGCAACCTCTCATGGCGCGCATATTTTTCTCTTCACCTTTCAGTCGTCTTTTCGACTCGTCCTTTACATTTCTCTCTCTCTCTCTCTCTCCCCCCTCGCTTTTTCTCACTTCAGCTGTCTTGCGACGCAGAAGCTGTTGACTGAGTACGTTTATTTACTCGACCTATTTCCCTCCCGCTGCAACGTGTCCTCCATCTCACGCACGCCGTTCCTGTTTTGCCTCCTTATCCCGGAAACAAGAAGATGCGTTGCTTAAGGACTCATTATTTCCCGCCCAAGGAAATACAATATTCAAATCTCGCCACGCCGTGGGATCCCGGCTTGGCTCCCTTGGGAACCTGCTTGCCCTCCCCCGCCGTCAACAACCGCTCGCCCGCCTCCTCCCCGCTCTCACCCCCGAAAATCGGGATCTACATAAAACCCTGCCAGCCACCATAAAGTTGTGAGGCAGGGGAAGAATTCACACCAAACATAAATTACATATAAATCATAAAAAGGATTAAGAGTAATGCGTCCAACCAGTTTGTCTGAACCAGCAAGTGATGCCCATATCACTAGGCGTGAATAGATAGATATTTTCAAGATAAATATATATTCCAATGAACATTTTTACAGCTATTTAAATCCCTAATTGTACAAGGGAAGAAGGAAATTTTGAATCTGACGGTTCGGCAATCAATTTCTCTAATTTTATGTTCATGTTAAATGTAGTTCGTCTTAGTCTTGTGAAATCCTACTTACCGAAGTAAGTAGGAGTTCACAAGACACATTTCACACGCTCAAGTTTATGAACTTGAACGTGTCCAGCGAAGATCGGCAAGATTTGTAAAGGGACGGTACGATAACCATACTAGCGTAACCAGTCTATTAAATGAATTAAAATGGAAATCATTGTCAGATCGCTGGTTGAAATATATACTTAATCTCTTAAATACATTTCAAGATAATATTTTCAGTGATGACGTTAAAAATATTTTGCGAACCCCAACTTACTATACTAGACTTGACCATGATCATAAAATTAGAGAAATTGATTGCCGAACTGACAGATTCAAAATATCCTTTTTTCAATTCTTTTAACAATTAGGGATATGAATAGCGGTAAATATGTTCAATATGAGTGTATCAATGTATAACATAGGTAGTTGCATGTTGGTGTAAGAACTTTAAGCTAACCTAAATAACAGCATGATATTACATGCTTTATTTGCTATTTTAATCCTTTTTAAATTTTATATTTTAACTTAAATACATCTACATCTACATAATACCCTGCAAGCCACCACAAGGGTGTGTGGCAGGGGGTGATTTCTCACCAAATATGCACTACATATCATGCATAAAAAAGGAATAGTATTAATATAGTAGTCAGAACTACACTATTTAAAAAAGATGGATATTGCAAAGCAAACATGCAAAAACATTCTGTTATTAGGGTTAGCTTTAAGTACTCATACCAACAGCAAAAACATTTGCTTTGAACGTCGCCAGAGGTAAAGATTGCTCGGAGAGTCACAGGCTAATCAGGCGCTGATTTTTTCAAAAGAAATTGCCTCGTTACAACAAAATTCTGGAATAAATACCATAAGAAATGTGAATAGATGTGTGTGCAAGTCGGAAGATTTAGAATAGCTTACAGTTTGGTTAGTCGAAGCATAATTAACTTTCAGACTTTTCCTAATGCCGACAGAGATTCCTTCCTGGTAAGGAAATGTTACGTCAATTTCAAATTAATAATATGAAGAAAGGCTCGGAAGTGGAATGCAGGAGGGATAGGTGGGGCAAAGAGATAGAGGACTACCAGGAAATAGTTGATGAAACTCTATTTGACAGCAGTGGTATGGGAGCATTAGAGAAGGAATGGGAAAATCTGTGGAAGGGAATAAATAAAGCGGTGGAAAGAACAATAGGAGTGGTTAAAACGGTGAGAACCAGGAACCCACGGATTGCGAAAAATAACAGATTGAAAGGTGCGAGAGAGACGGAAAAAGAATAGAGACTAAGGTCAGTGCAGAGAATATAACAACAAACTCAGGCGGAAATGGAACATGAAATGGAATGGAAACAATTAATGATTTTTAGGGGTATTTTTAAAGGAATCCTCGGTGAGGATCAGTTTGGTTCTGGATATGGATAAGAAGAATAGTGCTTGTTTGGTCATCTTCACCCCCTGCCACACACCCTCGTGGTGGCTCGCAGGGTATTACGTAGATGTAAATGAAGAACACGTATCGCCAGAACGTAAGGTAATTAGGACACCTAGAGGAAAAAGGCATAGAAGGTATTGGGAATTACTGGATTTGCATAATATACTGCAAGCCATAAAGACGTGTGGCAGGGGTGAATTCACACAAAAAATGCATTAAATATCATGCATGTGAAGGATTATTAATTATATTCTAATCTAATCTTCACAAATTAAATAAAAGATAAAAATAGCAAAGCAAGCATGAAAAAACATGCTGTTAGTTGGGTTAGGTTAAAGTTCTTATGCCAAAATGGAACTACCTATGTTCTCCATATGCGTTGATAGGAATCCTTGAGAAGTGAGGTTGGAGGAGAATGATTTGTATCGACTAGGTACCCTACAAGCCATCTCGAGGGTGTGCGGTAAGAGGTGAATACTCACCCTATATACGCTGCGTATATGCATTAATATTTTCTATAGCTCTCAATTGCAGATGACCAGTGATATCATAAGAGATGACTCCACAAAAGCCACTTATTTCACAAAGTCTCTGGAAAAATGTATGATAAACTGCACACTTGCATTGTACAATTTAATGGTTTGTGCAGCCATGCAAGAAAGCCCAAAAATAGACATCGAATACGTTGATTATATCCTTGGTAACTCTAATGGTAAGAATGCCGAAGAAAACGAATGAAGGAAGTGTTTAAGTTGGCAGGAGAGAGAGGAAATTTGATCGAAAGCTTATAAAATAGGGGTACAAAAGAGGATGGGGAAACTTTAGATGGACAACGGAGAGGAATGAATAAAAGAGGGGGATATATGACAGAATGCAGCAATAGGTAGCGCAGAAGAGGGAAGGGGAAAACTTTTTCTAGATGGCACGAAACTCGGCTGAGGAATTGATGATTTAAGGAGAAAATTGATGAAGAAAATTTATATTGGTAGGAATAATACGTACATGAGGTAAAGAAAGGCAGGGTCTATCCACAAGCCCACCTATACTGGAAGAATACTCATGATGATAAATCCTTGTCGATGCTCAATCATAGCTTTCCTTCCGGGGCATATAATATTTCGGCACATAATGTTGGATTGAGAGACGTTGCCCACACTTACTTTTGGCCAACAAAGGTAAACTTTTCAGCGAGGCGGGGATTCTTCGGTAGAGATTTAAGCCCATAAACGCTGCCTCGTTAACTACCCGTCCAGGGCGTGAAATAAAGCGAGGCCGTAATTTTCCGCTGCGAAAATATCGTGATCGAATTCTCACACCTGTGGATTTCCCGCCTCGCTGTCAGAGGACATGTTGTTCCCCTCCTCCCATTCCATTCCCTTCTCCTTCCCCCTCTCCTTCTCCTCGCAAGCTATCCCTTGTCAAAGTTATAACCTGTTGAATTCCTCCTCGGATCCTTCTCCTTTTCTCCAGCGGACGGCCTTCTAATGCGTGCCTCATGCCTCCATCGCCGCGTATTATGACAAAGACGGACATTCAGGGCATTATAACTTGCGAAATATCATGCACATCTACTGAGAACTCTGTGAGCAGCCTCGAGGCTGGAGCGAATACACGCCGAACATATGCTAACATGTAATTTCAGCTAAGAGAAGCCAGATTTTTTAAAAAGTGAAACGATATGTTCAGCTTTGTATGGAAATTATTAGAAGAGTTAGGTTTGGGATCATTATAAAATTGTAGGTTAAAATGCAAAATAACACTAGCAGAAATTTATGGCAGACAGAAAATCCAGAGATGTAAAGACATATTAAAAACTCCAGCGTACTACTCCATCCACATCTACATACTACCGTGCAAGCCACCACAAAGGTGCGTGGCAGGGGGTGAATTATCAGCAAATATGACTACATATCATGTATTTAAAAGGATTAGTCTTAATATATTATTCTAAACTGCACTATTAAAAAGATAAAAAAAGCAAACTAAGCGTGCAAAAACGTGCTATTATTTGGGTTAGCTGAAAGTCCTTATACCAACATACAACTACCTATGCTATGGATTGATTCACTCGTATTGGACATATTTACCGCTATTCATATCCCTAATTGTACGAGGAAAATAGGAATTTTGAATCTGTCAGTTCGGCAATCAATTTATCTAATTTTGTAATTATGGTCAGTTTACCACAGCAATTCGGAGTTCGCAAAATATTTTTAACGTCATCACTGAAAATATTATCTTGGAATTTATTTAGGAGATTAAGTCTAAAATTCAACCTGAGATCTGACAATGATTCCATTTTAATTCATTTAATAGACTGGTTACGCTAATATAGTTATCGTACCATTCCTTTACAAATCTTGTCAATTTTCGCTGCAGACGTTGAAATTTGTTATTTAGACAAATTTTGTAGGGATCCCATGCACTGGATGCATATTCTACATGAGCTACTACGGCAGGTTAGATCATGAAGATTAAATTAGAGGGATATTTGGTCGGAGAAGTAAAAATATCATAACTTCCGCATACATAATGGAGCATTAATAGATTAAACCGAGGTTTCCTTAAGTAATTATGGTAGGTTATTAATAATTAGAATAGCTTAATCAAATACTAGGATAATGAATAAGGAATAGATGATTTTATAGACAATTATTCGATTTTTAGCTGCAATGAATGGCTCCAATCCTTTACAGAGTGAGGAACATGAATGCTGGTTGTTCTCAACCAAATTCATCAATTATTAATGTTTCTACATCTACATAATACCCCGTAAGCCACCATGCAGGTTTGTGGTAACTTCACTCCAAACATGCATCACATATCATGCATAAAAGAGGATTATTAATAATATACTGGTCTAAACTTCACAATTTAAAAAAGATAAAGCAAGCCTGCTATATGATGCTGTTAGTTGTGTTAGCTTAAAGTCCTTATAACAGATGCAACTATATATGCTATCCATTGATACACTCGTATTTATGCTATTGGATATTTTTACAACTATTAATTATCCCTAATTGTACGAGAAAAAAAGAAATTTTGCACCTATCAGTTTTGGAATCAATTTCTCTAATTTTATCACTATGTTCCAGCCTACCATAGTAAGTTGGAGTTCGTAAAATAATTTTAACGTCACCAGTGAAAATGTTATCTTGGAATTTATTTAAGAAATGAAGTCTAAATTTCAACCTACCATCTGAAATGATTCTCATTTTAATTTATTTAATAGACTTTCTACGATAATACTTATAATTATCGTATCGTCTCTTTACAAATCTTTCCGGCCTTCGCTGCACACGTTCACGTTCATTTTTTTAGGCCTATTTGAATTCATATCATCCGTTTGGGCTGAAGTTGTATTGAGAGTATATTAAGTTTTCGAAGACACTGATTATTGGGATAGTTGCATTAGATACAGCAATAATTGTGCCTTCTTACCAGCCTCGTTGAATTGTTCTCAATGGCAGAGACGCACTGATTGACACTCAGATGACGTCAAGACAATATTAAGAGTATTCTGTAGCCAAATCGAGGTTGTATGACAAGAGTCGATTCATCAGTTAACGTGTGCTAAAAGATTTGTTATCACGTTATCCTTTTTTATGCATACCTCTGGAATGTGAATCTGGATGTGATAATGAATGTGATGTGGATTGGGAACTACTAAGGAGTATTATTTTTTTAACGTGTAAGCATTTGATTGAATTATCTTAAGTGTTTTTGCACTAGGCATAGCGAGGTGTAGTCTCGGTGTAGACCAACACAGGTTAGTGGAATTTGGGACTTTTATCGTGTGCATTGGCAATTATGCACCGTGCATTATACCTACCTAATGTATCTTAATATGGCTATTAAGATATTTATTGTCCGAGGGTAGGAAGATATTTAAGTTATCCCATTGTATGGTTTTCTTCAGAAAAGCAGTTATTAGACGTGAATTGCCTTTTGTTGGAGGAAAATGTGTTCATTAATTTTAAGGTTTTTCCTAAAGGTATTGCGTACTTTTTTGAAGTTATTCCGGCAGCATTGAAATGGTTTGAATTTCAGAGAAGAATCAGTCATACTATTTCAGAAAGGAATAAAACAGTTACGTGTGCAAACGATTGAGAACGGAATTCTTAGAATTTATGGCTGAGAAAAAATGCCTCCCGGAAGGCTTAGAGGCTCTTAATTCCTCGGTTCTAAACGGAAAGATTGTGCTAATTCCATGAGTCGTTGTCCACAGCTCTCTCTCCCCCTTTCAGCTCCTCACCGGCCTCACTGCGTCTTCTGCCCTCCCAACCATCAAGTGATAATGACTTTTACTGTTGTAGAGACGGGAGGAACAATGCAGTCTTTACTTCCTCTGCAAGATTCTCCGCCTTCTTCCCTCTCTCTTTGCTCTCATTTCTAACCTGTCGGACAACACTGGCAAATTCATCCTCACACCTAGTATTTTTTACCTTCAGTTTGACACTTCTTTTGCCACGTTATCTTAATCTTTAGCGGAAGCACAAAAAATAAAACACTTCTTACATTCCCCCTTACTTAAGGACGATTGGAATGAACATGGACATTTTGGATGTTACCCCATTTGCCGCAATCGTTGGATGATAATATTTCGTAATTGAATGTAATTGTTTTCCAGGTTTTACTTATTGCTTAAAAATGGTGCATATCTGCTGTGTAACATCCAGTGGTCCATGTGTATGTGTTAAATCATGCGCAGCGAAGCAGCGGATAGGCTGGTGAAAGGTTTTATGATAGGTTGAGCAGTGTGTCTAAGTTATCAGAAAAATTATGTTTGAATCACTTTAAGATCGTTGATGAAAAACATACTAAATATCCTGCTGAGATACAAGATGAGAGAAATTTCCAAAAAAGTCTGCCCTGTGTGGTACCACGAGAGTGTGTGGCAGTGGGTAATTTTTGACCTTCATCAGCATTATGTACATGCACTCATATTTACATATCATACGGGATGCACAATACACATTCGACATTTCATACAACATGCAAAGAAATATAGGATTGATAACGTAGATTTTAGCCTTTTTTACATTGTTGAGCGTAGATTTTTACAGCTGAAAGAGAAGACTGGAAGATTATTTATTACATGCCAACATGTTTCTCAAAATGTAAACACATTAGTGTAATTGTTTGATACATCTACTTGTAAAATTGGTAAGTTGTTTGAAATATTTATGTAGGATTTATTGCTAAATCTTCCGGCATGGTGTTAGTTTGCGGTATGGGGCTTCGCAACGCAGGAAATGGACGTGTTCCCTTAGTAAATCAATAATACTAAACAGAAAAATAGGTATTGTGGCCACTGGCAATGAGGTTATTTATTCATCTGCAATAATGCATGCCCAATGTTGTGTTCTCATACCATACACATCTGGTGGCTTGCGGGGTACAATTCAGATGCATGATCCCCAAATGCAAACTTTTAACAATTTAAATTTCAAATTATAACCCCACCGTAATGAACCTGCGGTATTTTCAGGCTTAAGCGTTCTGTCCCTCTGTTGAAATGTTACTCCCGTTCCGCGCAACTACTCCAGCATCAAAACAACTTTACTCAACAAGTATGTTGACACGAACCCTTAAATTCAATGCCACCACTTCCGTCAAGGCTAAAAAAACTTGAAAAACACTTCTAGGAAATTTGCTCTAAGTCTAGAACACCTAGTTGTAAGTCCAAGGGCCTTCCGTGGCCCCCTGCCCAATTTCATCATAAGAAAATCATGCATCACGTGGTAGATGTACGCTCCTATGGATTTAAATCATAATAATTAATATCCTGGAAGTTACATGGATCCTTGGAATACCCCTGGCCGGATTAATTTTTTCATATTTTTGCCTCACTATTTTAGGAAAGAGCAAAGGAATATTTTTCAAAACTAAGCAAACCAATTACTATTTTCATACAAGCTTCCTCTAAAGGTCGTTGGCGTTCTTTCCTCAGCCAAGGAATATTTCAGCGATTTGCTGCGGTCTTTTCCGCGGTCTGTTTCTAAGTGGAAGACAAACGGATAGGTCAAGACTACCTTGATACATTATGAACATCTATTGGTTTTCTGGTTGTCACTGCGACTTTAATATAGTCTTGCATCGTTTTATATGGAATAAGCAATGTTAATCATAACTTTAGTGCTTGTAATCCTTTTTATTAATTAATGCATGTGATTATTCTTTTTAATATTTATAAGGTAGCAATTTGTTTGCAATATTTTACCTATGGCACTGGAGGTGTGTGCACAGTAAATTGTCATCTAAGTGTGAGTACTTTCGCTTTGCAAAAATATATATTCTCTCTCAATGGCTGATTACAAAATCATCCTGATTCTTCATTGCTTGGGTTCATTTGTTTTTAAAGTATTTATTAATACTTGTAGAGATTTTCTCCATAATTTTCTTGAATAAAATACTAACTATCTATCGAAAGCTTCATGCTCCCAATCGTTGATGTTATTTTTCATTAGTTAGGCCCCACATATAATATGAGGCCAGTTTATGGTATCCGGATTAGTTTCGATCAGAGAACTGCATTTTTAATCATTATTTACCGATGTATGTGAGGGTAATACATATAAATATTTATGGAGAAATGCCTATAGAAACCGTAATCCCTTCTTTACTGTGTAGCTACCAACCATCTAGGTGCACGTGACTCATATATCTAAAATTTTTCCATGTAGAAATAGTATTTTAGCTCTTAGCCGCATGCAAGTTACCCCTCAAGCCACAAACCCTCGTGGAGGCTCGCAGGATGTACGTAGACGGTTAGAGCTTCAGAACCGACTTGAGTTTCCTGAATATTGTCATGAAGTCCAGTTGATGAAACACACCGTAATATTCATTGCGAGAAGCCGAGCGTTCTGGTATTGCTTCGTATGTTACTCTTCAGTCGATGTCACAGGAAATCTGCTTTTCTATGACCGATTTTCGCTCACTGCGGCTGGTCTTTTTTTCAGGGAGGGGGTAGAGCCATAGTCATTAAGGAGATATTATACTGCGTACCTAAGGAGATATTTCATGACTTTCGTGAATATCATGTTGCTATTATGTGTTAATAATATATGAATAATACGACATAGGTACTACGTTACCAGTTCTACTTTACATACAACATGCAAAGAAATATTCGAGAAGAATACAACAGGCATACATTACACAATTTAGTATTTCCTGCTGGCTGATTTCATCCTAAGAAGGAAAAAATCCTACATCTTCATTTAAACTGTTTTTTTTCATTAGTCCATACTAATGTATAGGTACATCTGTTAGTTGTACGACCGCTTTGCTTGGTACTTCTTAAATGCATGTAAATAGTGCATGTTTGGTGATCTTCACTTCCTGCCACACACCCTCGCGGTGGCTCGCAAGGTATTGCGTAGATGTAGATGAATTAAATTTTGACACGGAAATAAACGGCAATTTGTAATAGAATTGCTGGTAATGTCATCGAAAATTTGGAATCGTATCATATCTATTTATCGAAAAGGATGAACTAATTCCCTCTAGTACGAATCGCATAAATTTCAGAACTTTGTCAATATTTAACATTAATAATAAATTAGCATGAAGCTTCATCCGGTCCTCTTTTGAAGGTAAATTAAAAGACTTTGCTTCCTACAAGTTCACTTCTTATTGTCGACTAGTTTCGATACACTGTACCATCTTCAGGACTAGTGGTTAAGAAATTCCTCCTCTTCGGTCCTCTTTGTTAATTTTTATCCCTTATTCCATACCAGCTGCTCCGAATGCGTGATTCTATTCCGTGATTGCATTCTATCATTCGAATCTCACTGCAGAGAGAGATTGAAAGAAAGTCATAAGTAAGTTGTAGCGAAGTCACAATGATGGGACCAAAGTAGGTCCCTGCCAAGGGACTCGCCCGGGGTTCACATTCCTCTTATCTTTTGGTCGAGGTCCCCCACCCCGGATCCGTCCAATTCCACAATCTCCCCGCTTCCCTCCCCTCCTCAATCCCTCCCATCTTCGCATTCAATTTATATCCTGCCGTTGCAACTCCCCGCCCATTATCCTTCTCTTATTATTTTGCGCGACCATCCTTCTTTGTCGCGTGATACTGCACTTTTGCTATATGGGTCGACGACATTTTGCAAGAGGGATAAGTTTTTCCTTCCGCAATCTCCACCGAGCCCACGCCCTACTCGTCTTTTCCCTCCTCATATTTTTCAAGTGGCTACCACAATGCTCGGGATGGGAAAAGAGATACTGGTGACCTTTTTGATGACATGTCTTTAGGGGGTAAAAACCCTCGATACGGAGGCTCTGAGGAAAATTAAACTGTCACTCAAACGTCAGATGATTTATTTCAATGTCTTCAAACCTCCTTTGCACGTTTAAGGTGGATACCGTAACTGAATATTTTAAAAATATATGTTAAAGGCTTCAACTTACGTAAGTTAGACCACAATAACAAACTTTGAAATGTAATTATGCTTAAAACGCTTCACACAGTGACAGACAATAATAGATTATGTAATTAGGTTTAAAACGTCATTCTCCTCACACAGTGTGGGACAATAATAGATTAAGTCGACGTTGCCGGTAAACAAGCTGTGCACATCCTCGAGGAGGCTTGCAGTGTAGTTAGTAGATAAAAAGCTAAAAATTTACAATTTCACCAGTGCAATATATAGTTATAAGGTTTTGAGGGAAAAGTATGCTTTAATTTTTTTGCCGCGGGATTTTGTATTTTTGTATCCGCTTAGATTTGAGATGTTGTTATTGAAAATTTCTTAATCAGTCAAAAAAAAACACTTAAAATGGATACTCTTGATTGTAATGTGGCTGCTGTTCGGAGTTCAAGCCATTATAATGTCTGATTGAAATTTTCAAGAGTTGTTATTGATTTGACTTGCTGTTTTTATTGATGCCACTTTCATTCTTCTAATTACATCTACTTCTTTAGGACTACATATTAAGAACTACGTTGTCTGAGGGAACCAAAGTATATTAAATTTTAATTTAATCAATGTTTAACATAATGAGAAAGCACGAAAGTCATTTGCCGCGCGTTAGAGCAGCATTCAGCGATTTTCCCCCTTGATTTTGATATTTAAAAGGCTCGGAAACAGAATGAACTGAGTTACACGTTTCAATGGTGAAATAAATCTTCCATCATATGTACCGTTTACATCCATATTCTTGGACTTTTTTAAACCATCCCTATCTTTCTCTTTTTATAATCCTTATCTTTAAATTTTCATATCTATCCTTCCTTTAAATATTTCATTTTTACATCTACATCCACACAATACCCTTCAGGCAACCATTAAGGTGTGTGGCAGGGGGTGAATTCGCAACAACATGCATTACATATCTTGCATAAAAAAGGATTAATAATAATATACTTATCTGAACTTCACAATTTTAAAAAGATAAAAATAGCAAAGCAAGAATGCAGTATGATGCTGTTAGTGGGGTTAGCTTTAAGTCATTATACCAACACGCAACTACCTACGCTGTCCTTATATTCTTATAAGACAATAAAAACATGCTACATTATTCGTGATACTTTTTTCCAAGCGAAGTTTTTACTGAGCATTTTAAGATTTATATCGAAATTCCATATTGTGAAACACCTTGCATGAAAGATGCAAGTCCACGAAATGTATAAAGGGACTGGAGAAGTATGCAAAAATAAGTTCCATGAACGTTGAAATATCAAAAATTGGTAAGTCCTTCGGCTAGTATTGTCGCACAAACGAAGGGAGGATGCGGTATGGCCCTCTCTTCCTATGTGCCCCAATTCCTTCTTCGTATAACAAATTTCATTCATGATGCTGGCGTTTCAAAACTTCTCCTCATCAACTCCATAGTTGAATAGATAGCATGATTCTTCAACTATACGGAAATCAGTATTCAGGTTTCTCCCATATTTTGATTACCTGGAAATATTGTGCTAAGTAGAAACCGTTAAAGTTTAAACTGAATCTATTATGTAACCTGGAAGTCTATCTGATTCCCATTGACGTTGGAAATGTTATGAAAACACTCTAGTATCACAGATGATTCAGTCACGGTAGGGAGATTAGATAGGTAGGCTCTCTTAGGGATAAATTTCTAACGTCGTTCTTCCTGCGAGAAAAAGTGATCTTAGTAGGAAAGATAATAAAGGGATGGGTAGTTGTAATTTAAATGCTACGTAAATATACATTTACATAATAGCCAGCGAGGCAACTTAAAGGTGTGTAGCTGGGGGTGAATCCTAACTGCTTAAAAAGGACCAGGAGATACACATTACTCCAACTCTAACAAATTAAAAAGGATTGAAAGAGTAGAGAAATTACGTATTGACCTGCTGTTAGTAGTTCATCTGAGAAAAGTTGTTAACCCTAATAACTCATGTTCATTGTACACTTTCATACCTGATGTCTTAATGTGTGAATTATGCCTTAGTACATTCAATTTATTCCTAACCCATTAATAAAATTCATCGGTCATTACTACTAGTCATAAAGTTTCTCGTGCCTGATACGTGGGACACCGACACATTCCTCCTATTAAGTAGCGAAATATCTATTAGCACAAATGCATAGTGTCTGTTTGGGGATTTTTCACGCCTTCCACACACCCTAGCGATATTTTATAGGGCACTTTTTCGAAATAGACGTGGATATAGTTAAAAAAAAAACATGGGGTTGACTTGTGGAATGGAATGCGAGGAGGCGTCGGCGAGCAGGCCTGACGGAAACAAGTAATGAGGAAAGATGCGAAGATGCTTCAAATGGGGGAGTGGGGATGTTTTGGATATGCCCTCTTTTCCTCAAGGCCTTAAATAACTTTAAATGCGGCTTAGCTGTTCGGTAAATTATCAAAGGGTGTTAAAGACCACTATCATTGGGCATCGCTAGCATGAGTTTCTGGCACGCAGCTCGGTCATTGTCTGCAATCTTTCGAGTCGCTGGACCCGCCGGCTCCTCAGTGGCTCCATTCCTTTCGGATAAATGATCGTCAGGTATTTTCATCGCAGGAAGCTACGCCGTGGTGTCTTGTCTCCGAGGAGGTTTCGGGGCGCCTTCTTGTCGCCCTGTTCGTTCATTCTTGTCACCATACCTTTTCCATAAATTCCAGGGTTTCTGGGCGTTTACTTCACAAATGCATCCGCGTGAATGCTTCAGCCTCTCTCTCATAGGATTGAGAAAGAGTAAATGCGAAAAAAATTCAAAATTAAATATTTTCTTCTGATTATAATTGGGAAGTAACTACGAAATAGGATTCAATTTGATGGCGATACCTGCAATCAGTGATATTAAAAAGCTAAAATTAAGGAAATACATCGAATATTTCTGAGGTTCTAGCAGGAACAGTCGTCATTTGTAGCATATGCATTTTTTTCTACTGTAACTTATATCAATAACCATTTCGTGATCCAATATTAAATTTTGTTTGAAACCTTAAATGGAAAAAAAACTTGTTTAACCACTGTTTCAGTGTTTGATCTGAAACTACAAGTTTTAAGGTACATTAATAAGTCTTGGATAAATATGAACGAAATTCATTCCACGATAGTAAATGTTTCCCCTGCCACACACCCTCATAGTGCTCACAGGGTTTACGTAGATGTAGTGGAGGTGAGCTGCAGTAAGCGGCAAAATATTATCAGCAAGAACTAGTGAGTATTTTTACCTGTCAGTGTGTAGATGACTGGGCATTGATTCTCTGCTTTAGGCATCTGTTCGTATACGACCTACTTATTCTGAGGAGAGCATTGTTACACTCCATTTTTTTCATTATGTTTTGTGGAAATACTGAGTTTCGTACATAATGAGGTCGTAATAATTGTTTTCATGTTAGCTATCAGCAAAGAGGGCCAATTTATTAAGGTTTCTCTATGGTTAAAATAATAATTTATGGTAAAAGGTGTTACTTTCGTAATTTTGATTTGAAATCTGCGAGCATGCCACCATTCTGAAAAGTACTGTCTTTAAGTGAGCTTCGAGACTGATTGTTCTTCTCCCTTAAAAATATTTTCCTCGCGGTTGCGTTGATGAATCGGTTTTTCATTCCATCCCGTCACACACCCTTGCTGTGGCTTGAGGCTACTATGTGAATGTAGATACATTCATCTAGGAAGAAATCCCTGATACCGCGCATCTTAATTCATCGTAAAAGAAACTTACGAATTTAATAACACCAACGTGTTACATCTACATCTACATAATACCCTGCAAGCCACCATAAAGGTGTGTGGCAGGGGGTGAACTCTCACCAAATATGCACTACATATCATGCATAAAAAAAGGATTAGTACTTGTATAGGTACTGTTCAAAACTACACTATTTAAAAAAAGATAAAAATAGCAGAACATAAATGCAAAAAAATGCCGTTAGTTGGGTTAGCTATAAGTCCTTATACCAACATGCAGCTACCAATGTTATCCATTGCTACACTCGTACTGGATATATTTACCGTTATTCATATCGCTAATAGTACGAGGAAAAAAGGAAATTTTGAATCTGTCAGTTCGGCAATCTATTTCTCTAATTTTGTGATTATGGTCCAGTCTACCATAGTAAGTTGGGGTCCGCAAAATATTTTTAACATCACCACTGAAAATATGGTCTTGGAATTTGTTTAAGAGATTAAGTCTTAATTTCAACCTGCGATCTGACAAGGATTCCCAATTTAATTCATTTAATAGACTGGTTACGCTAATAAGGTTATCATACCGTCCCTTTACAAATCTTGCCGATCTTCGCTGCACACGTTCAAGTTCGTTATTTAGACCTATTTCGTGTTAGTGCGTAAGCAACTGGGCAAGGAATGATTTAACAATAAATTGCATCACCCTATTCTTTTTCGCTCTTCAGTGTATACTATTCGGAACGCAACTCATCCAAAACTGAGGCCGTTAAAAAATATTTTTCATGACGCCTTTCTCCCCTCTCACATAACATCCCAGATGTCACACACCGTAAATATCCCATTCAAGATAATGTAATGGCTGTACTGAAATGATTAGCGCAATATTTCCTGTCTGAGAGGATACGAAATTACATTGCTACGTTCCGAAAAAATACTAGGCTATACTAAATCCCACGAGTTACTTTCTAGCCAAGTGTGATTTGCGATTACCATTGAGCTGGGTTGCGGCGTTGTTTGCTCATGACTTCGACGTAGGGGCCTAGGAGAGGTGGGAAGAAGAAAGAGGTCATACGCTGACTAGTAGTGGGCGAATGCATTACTAATTTCGAAAGAGGAAGGAGGGATTAGGAAGAAAATACAAAAAGCTAAATCAGGGAGCGTTGTGAAAAGGATAAAAAGAGAAATGAGGACGACATTTTTAAGCAGTGATTCAAATTTTTGGCATCTTTCGGTGTGGATACTATAGATCTGTCGAGAGGTTTATCGACATAAACATATAACTGTAAGCTTTTATTTTAGTTTTACCCTTTTTTATAATCTTGATTAACTTTAAGTCGTTTATTTATGTTGTATTAGAGCATTTTTTTATTAGCATGAAACGACGGCTCTGTGTAACAAAGTGATCTATTCTCAAACTAATAGCATACGTTGGTGTGATAAAAATAAATGAAAATCAAGTGTATAGTTCCTTTATAATAGAGAGTATTAAATAACGAAATGAGGAAACTTTGACTTGCATCTACATCTACATCTACGCAATACCCTGCGAGCCACCACGAGGGTGTGTGGCATGGGGTGAAGAACACCAAAAGCTATTGACATGCAACTAGGATATTCAATGGAGACATGCTAGATAATAGGGTCATAAGCAGCTAGATGATTAGTATCTACATGATAAGAAAGGGATTTTCGGTTGTTATTACATGCATCATGCACTACATACTACTCTATGTTTCACCCACCTATCCCTTTGCTACGCTGCCTATTGTTCTCTCTTATGCTACGCGGGAAAAATGACATTTTAAATATATCGGTACGTCAATCTATCTCTCTAATCTTGGTTATCTGATCAAACCTAGAATAATACGCAGGGGTTCTTAATATATATCTAACGTCATCTGTGAAAAAATCTGTTTCGAATATACTCAAGAGGTTTAACCTAAATTTTAATCTGCGTTATGAAAGTAATTCCCATCCTAGTTCTTCTATTAAACTCGTAGCACTTATACAATTATCATAACAGCCTTTAACAAATCTAGCTGATCTCCTTTGCACACGCTCTAATTGAGTTAGACTTGAGTCAGGGTCGGAAAACAAAAAAAAAAGATATTATCACCTAATTTAATACTATATTATTTAAGTTTGAGTGTCATTAGAGAGAATATCCCACCCATCATTTTGAGACCTTTGGTCTTCTTCAGAAACTGCAGGCGGCTCAGGGAAAGGACCTGATCCTACCTGACCTGTCTTCGTATTTTGCATGTCATTATACCTTGAAATTAGAGATGATAGCATCATAATTGAAAACTTAGGGTACTTGTTGGCAAAATGGTCGAAGATTTAAAGGAAATCATTGCAATTATCTTAAAATGGGAGTTCCGAAAAGAGATTCAGCCCAAATTAACTCACTTATCGTATGGCAATGTAATTCCTCTCGTGCAATCATTCAAAACAATATTTTTCGTCGATAATAGAGAATTTCATTGACAAGAAGAGTCAGATTCGTAAAAGGATGGATTCTATCATTATTATTATTAAATATCTGATTAAATCCACAAATTTTAGTAATTGAGTGGTATGGGTGCTAATTGAATTGGTGCTTAGATGCTGAAGAAGGTAACATGCAGTTTGCCAGCCTGGAACAATTATGGGCTGAGAGCTAGACTCTTGCTATTTTTTAAGCGTGTTGCTCAGCGAAAAATCGTCAATTTCATGCTGGCATGGATGTCCAAACGTTTATCTTGTTTGGGTGGAGGTGGTGAGGGAATCGATGTAAATACAGGGAGCTGCTGATTGAGTGCGGACAAGCAGATGGAGGGAACAGGAATAATACACAAACTTAGAATAGTAAACATGTCATTCTGTCGTTCACACCGTCGTGTAATTTGGAATGCATACACCTTTCAGGATGATTAATGTCTGAGAATATGGCCGAAGTGTAGTTAAAATGACCACACACCTACGCCTAAAATTATTCGAATTTTCCATTGCACATTTTCCCCGTACTAATCAATCGGAACGCTCACATCAGATATGAGAGTATTTTTGAAGAAAAAAATCCCCGTTCGCAATGAAATCGCTCACCTTCAAGGCCGGACCCGGAGCCATTATACATCTTTTGTACCTATATTAGTATCAAGAGTTACTGTTTAAAGTTCCCATAAAAATAATAATGAGAGTTGTTAAGTAAAATGCAGCATATATGACTCAGGAGTATACCCGTAAAATACATGGCACTACCAAGCTCTGCTTGCCCTCTTTTTATTCGTAAGAAATTTACGGACCGAGATACCTGTACGCATGTTTATATTGTGACGATGTTATAAATTAATTCACACGTGCATCGCAAGAATTACACGTATATATATCTTCATGAATAATTCATGGTGGCAATCACGGGAAGGCAATAACTTTCAGTCGGATTTTCAAGTAGCAGAAAATCTTTCCAGTGGCACAGCTCTTGTCCATCAAATCCAGGCCCCAAAGACTGCAGCAGCGAGGGCAATAACTGCAGTAATAGCTGCAGCCGTGATGTGAGTGGGTAATAAATAGCATTCATTGGCCATTCCCCCACTGAGGAGCCGACAATTCAAACAATCATTGCAATCATGATAATTGGGCGTAGTCGGGTTCAGAGTCGGTAGAGACACACCTCACACTTTTAAATGTATTCCTTCTCAACTGCGCGCAAACCTTTTTTTTGAAAGGTATTATTTGGACTTGTGGGCGGGTTTTGAACGGAATGATGGATGGGTAAGGGGCTGGGAAGAATCAGATCTGGGAATTTGGAGGGAGCGGATAAGGCATGTAGGGGTAAGACATAATAAAAAAAGTAGGGTAGGTACTGGTTTGGAGGAAGTCGGGCGTGGGCAGATTTGCGTGTTTATGTTTTTGTGTAAGGATGAGGGGAGGAGGTTGCGGTAGTTGTGGGTGGAGGAAAGGTGGTGGAAGAAGAGGAAAGGCGAGAGAAATGGATCCCGGTGTAAGGGGAGAGGTGCGAGGAATTCTATGAGCATTCCTCCCGTGAACCGACAGATATAAAATTTCTTTCTTTCCTCATACAATTAGGCATATAAGTAGTTGTAAATACATTCAATAGTATATGTAATAACATATCAATCGATAGCATAGGTAGGTACGTATTGGTAGAAGGACTTTAAGCTTACCAAACTAACAGCATGTTTCTGCATGCTTGCTTTGGTTCTAAATATTTTTTAAAATTGTTATGTTTCGACTAGAAAATAGCTACTAATCCTTTTTCAGTATGATATGTCATGCATGCATTCAGCCCCTGCCACAGATTTTAATGGTGGTTTGCAGGGTACTATGTAGATGCTGAGGAACTGGGATGGCCCCAATGTGATGAGGGAAATATATTCTGGAAGTAATTAAACTAAATTGTATGCAAAAATACACTCAGTCTTCGCAAATCACATGCATTCAGTTATGAGACATTTTCGTAAACATAGCCTTCGAAAATTCATGAAATCTGGATCATTAAGATATATAAAATATGAAAACATCGAGGATTTATGCATAAACTGGAGGGCAATTACTGCAGTAAATACTTCCCGCCATTTAACATTTTTTATGGTCGTGCTCTAGTATTTTTACTTTGACTATCCATTTTTGCTGAAGGAGAGGACCTAAATTGAACGTAATAAATTTTCCAAAATAAATTTTAGAAATCCTTTAGGCCAGTACTATAACATTATCTACCCCTGTAGTGACTCTTCCTGCATGAACTTGTTGGCATTATAAAACGAAATAATTAATAATGTTATAAAAATAAAATCGTAATCATATCATATACTTCAGGTAAAAATGAGAACATTGTTGTGCTGCCCATTACGATACTGATTTTGGAATCCAGCATCCAACTCAGCAATAACTAATGGTACCCGGAGTCTCTAGAGCTGCCAGGTGAGTTTGGGAACACATTGATTGTATAACAAAGCGATCAGATTGATTTTAATGTAACTACTCCCAGTTTACGTTAGCAACCCCAAAGGCGAATAACGGAATGCGAGATTAAAACGTTTTCTGATTCTCCACTTCAAAGAAATTTTGTTGGTTTTAATTCTTCAATTTCGTCATAATTTTTTTCGTGGAGGCCGTTGCTGTTAACAGGCCTGTCGATGTTGAAAGTGTGGAGTAAACATTCAATAAATAAGGAGAAATAACAATAATATATGTTTTGGGGAAAAAATTTGGCAAAATTAATTGAAGTATAAAAAAATTTGATGATATGATTATTGGAGAACTGGTAAGGGAGGAAATGCTATGAATGTGCTCTGATATAGGGAGATAACCCCGAAGTAGAACAGATTTTTAATCGAAAAATTGGCCCAAGAACAAGGAAAATCCTTCCCAATTACTTTTTTCCTGATATAAGAGTATTCTCTGACTAGATATTGCTAGGATGGAAATCATTCCGTAAACGATCTGCACCAATGGAATTAGGTTTTAAAGCGCTTCAACTGCCATGGTCATATCGCTCTGTCCGACTTGGGACTTATTGCTAATGCATCGAAGACACCCTTTCCTGAGGCGAGTTTTGACGCAGTGGCCCTTGAATTGTCGCTTGGTTACTGAACTGGCTACCGAGATCAGCCAAAGTGTACTGTATTTGCGGAGAAAAATGAAGTGTATTAAAGAAGAGTATTGTAATGAAGGAGAGCAACAATGAAGCATCTTATTTGGTAAAAAATTATACGCTTACAATAAAAAAATTGAGTCGTTATTCAAAATTTTCAAAAAATATTTTTTTTCTGGGGAAATTACCACTGTACTACAACAAATTTAATCTTTCGAGTAAATGTGATTATTTAAAGTGGTAGGGGACAAAGACAGTTTTAAGATGATTTCGACGATTTGGAAAGCACCACGAAAATTTATATCACTACAGAATTCACATTTACATTTTCACAGATTACAACAGTATTACAGAATTACTACAGATTATTACAGTTTTACTATAGATTATCACAGAAGTCCATTTTGAATTATATTTTTGCTGAAGTAATATCTAACGATTTTATTGCAGACTATTTTTTCGGAAAATGCTTATTTATCATTTGAAGGTCGGCCTCTGTAAGAAACTTGGTTATACCAAGAAAAAAACTTTATGATTGACACTTGAGGGTTTAAATTTACAGATTTGATTAAAAATAAGGGTAAATTATATTAGTATAAGTAGTACAAAAATCTAACTTTTACACATGATGAATCACCAACATGATCCCTTCAGCCCAACAATAGTCACTGTAATTGTCATTGTGAAACTACGTATATTGTTAAACTAAGAACAGGCATCTTTTTAATCCTCTACCTCGCGTCCTTGTGGCAGTATTTACAGGGAACTTCAAGTATATGACCGCTGGGCTGGTATTTATAGTGCTCAAGGAAAATGTGCCGATGGTGAGAAGCGTATTGCGGTAGGTTTAGAGCGAGGCCGCGAAAGAAATTAAGAATAAATATTTCGAATATAAAAAGAGGATATTCAGAGGTTCATGCTCTCAGCTGGCAGGAGGGAAGAAAAATAGAGTGAAGGGTGAGGTGAGGGGGGTGGGGAAGGGAGAGGGGTGTGTGTTGGTGTGGGCAGTGAGGGGTAAAAGGGTGGGAAAGAGTGGGGGTGTCGGGAGGACGTCGAGGTTGTTGAGAAGTGGGGAGGACGCGGTGTGCTGGGAGTGGGGTGGGAATAGGGGCGTCAAAAAAGGGTTTGCAAAGACGAAAGGGTCGCTGTATCGCTGGTTGGGAGAGGTTAGGGACCAGAGGGAGGGAGGGTGGGTGGGCAGCGGGCTCGCGTGGGGAGGGAGTGGGCCTCAGGCCGTCGATCCCGCCTCCCCTCCCAGAGTGGAGTTTATCCTCCTCCCTTTCCTTCGCCCTAAACATCATCATCATCCTCCGGATTTAAAAGCTCCTCCCCCCCTCTCTCTCTCTCTCTCCCTTCTCCTTCACAGCGCCATCTTTCTTCTTCTTCTCTTCCCCCTTTCTCCCCCCCCCATCTCTATCTTACGCCTCCCCCTTCCTTCGCATTTTCTTCTTCCCTTCACGAGGCCGGCATCTCTTCTCCTCCCCCTCTCTCCCACCCCACCACCTCCTCCGCTCCTCCTTCCCCCTCCCTCCGCTCCCACGCCCCTCGAGTCAACATCCGGGGTGCAGAGGTGGGGGCGGCCGCATCGCTCTATTTGGAGGCCCTCGGGGAAACATCCCAGATATCCCCCAGGTTCGAAAAGGGAGGAGGGAGAGGAAGTTTCTTTTTGGACGGTGTGGGGTCGACCGGCTAGGATCGCTTCTCCGCTGACGCCGCGCCGTTTCAAAAAATAGCCGCGAGTATGCGAGGGATGCGTAGCATAATCACTGAGATTTCCACTTTTGTTTTGCGATCCTCAATCGATACTCAATCTCCATGGCCCGAACTTGAGGGATTCCCGCTCGTGGAAATCATCAAAGTGAAAGGTGGGGTTTTGAACGTTGGAAGATGATTTGTGCAGAAAATCACTTGATTTATTGAGATCCAATAAAAGATTTAGAGATTATATGCAGAGTTAGTCTATCGCAAAAATTTATTATATTCCGGCCACGCACCGACGAGGTGGTTTACGAAGTGTACTGTTCACTTCCATTCCTTAGCAATATGAGGAGGCATTAAGATTCGCAGAAACATCAAACTCACTCATTTGCTAGTAGGTATACTGCATAATTTACGCGTAGACTCGTAATGTACGCAGATTATCAAATAAATTGATTTGATTATAATTTTAATTCCCCTTTTTTGGTTCTCTATTGATGTACGTATATGTGTTCGATTCTCGAGCAGAATATGCTTCCATTTTCGGGTTAATTTAAGAAATATTATGACAATGATGTCAACTTGGTTTGATTTATGAGGCCGCCGAATATTTCTCTCATATTCTCCTCATCGCAGATTCTTTATGCCCACGCTTAGATGATTTAAAGTTCAGAAGGATGGAGTAAGTTTATAAAAATTTATATAGATATGTATATTTATAGAACTGAAATAATTTTTTAAAAATTTCATGCAAGCACTACCCGAATATGGGATATGTTATACTCTTTTATTGAAAATTATGGGGATAATTGTAAAATTGGCGAAATTTGTTCGATACTGAGAATATTGAGTTAGTGCAAAAGTAGAAAATCGTAAGTACTATTATAGATTACCTTATTCCGATATTATTTTTCTGTTAAAAACTTGGCAACCCGGTTATACAATGGAGCTTGACACAATTATCCACTATTGGAAAATAGGACTTCAGTAAAATGAATATCACACCACCCTGGAAGTGAGGTTATTGAGACTTGGAAGGATATATATAGGAAAGAGTGCCAGTCCATGGAATTTCAAGGAATACTTCTAAAGAATTGGTTTTCCTTTAATTTTGACTAATTAAATTGGTGGAATAAATTATTTGCGTAGTACAGGTATAGATCGAGATTGTGTATGTGCAAATCAGCCCTCGGCATGCTCGACACGATTTGAATTTTTCTGAATGCTCGCCTCATTTGAATATCTCTCGCACCCTTTGTTCTTTGGTCCTCTTTTTTTATCAGTGACACCTGATAAGTGAATTTCTTCAATATTTTTCGGCGAAAACAACATTCTATTTATATCTTTCTATCTTGGGGGTAGATAGCAGAAGGGACATTTTTGTCTCAATCTCGCCCCAATAAAGACCTTTATCGCGGCGAGATTATTGTTACTATCATCGTCTGACCACCCTGAAAGCCAACATGAGGGTTTGTGGCAGGGGGTGAGTTATGATCAAACATGCACTGCGAACATCCACTTTAGTTACACTACATTACCCAAGAAGAGATTTCTATGAATATCAAGTGGGGCCTACATTAACAGTTCTTCCCATCATAACACATGCAAAAGAAGCATTTAAGAAGGGATACAGCCATGTATGACATGTGTATCTACGTAATAAATACCCTGCGAACCACCGCGAGGATGTGAGGCAGGTGCAAGTGCATACATTCGTAACTCATGCAGGTGAAAATATACTTAAATCCTAAAGTGAAAGAAATCCAACTTCTTAATTTTATCTCTGATTGAATCCTTAATCCGTATCAATCTTCACTGAAACTAACACCATCTACCCGTAGAACAATTTCGAGTGAACAGAATTCTATATAGAATATCATGTTATTATCTTTGCCACAAGGAACCAACTTCCCGAGCGACAAAGAGGCCTTTATTGGCACCTTAAACCATTAAGAGTCCCTAATCGATTATGAAAGGTAATTCGATGCAAACTTTTATCATGCTTTTGGACCTGGTGGAATCATTTTCGGGAACCTTCTCAAAAGCTCGGTATTAAGGCTGGGAAAAAATAGATAGCGGCCGTCCATTAGCCTTTGTGTCCCGCAATGAACGCCAAGCATTAAATTTACGTTCACTCCGCATTCCCCACCGAACAGACAGTTTTCCGTCCTTGAAGTGCTCCCCAACACGACACTCAAGCAGGTACCCGCGTATCCCATAAATACCTTCGTCCCACCGGATATCGAACCTGGCCCCGCCAAGTTCGAAGACATTGCGCCCAGCCTTGCTGTTCCCTTTGGTACGACGTATTTTTAGGAATAATTCTTGAGTTAGAAGCCAACTCACCGGATGAAAACATAAAAATGAGATGAAGTTTGAGCTAGGGACATGTCTCTTTCTCCGGATCTCCACCCACGCAACGGAACACTCACGTCCATCTGCTCGGTCATTTCAAGATTCCTTCTGGGCGCATTTTGTTTTGTGCTTAAGCGCTGCAGTTAGCGGATGTCATTCGCCTGTCTCATTTCGTGCAACAACGCATCCCTAATCCTCGGGCCTGCGTCACAAGAATCCCTCCCGTCTTACCTTTCCTGTTATATTCGTTCCTTCCCTAACCCTCAAGCTTCCTTCCTCCCGTCCTTCCCTTAATTTTCTGCGCGCCTCCCCGATACGTCCCGATGTTGATGACCGACTAAGAATAGCGCGTAACTCATTAGGGCCTTCCCAAAATCTCTCTCGCGCTCTCCCTCCAACCTGCGTCTTTCTTTCTTTGTGCCCTCTCCTTCCTCGCCTTCTCCCTCCCTATCCTTCAAGTCAGCTCTTAAACCTTGCTTCGCCCCTCTCTTTATCCACACTATATTCGATATCGCACCCTCTATCTTTCGCCCGCTCTTCTCAGGAAATCCTCTCTCTCTCTTCGACCATTTTCCATTCCTTAATCTCTAGGATGTGAAAATGGTTGTACATACTCGTAGGCAGGAATCGTCGCAGTGCACTCTTCGATATTCAACAAGCTGAGAAATTTCCAGCGACCAAAACTTCCTTGGCGGCCAAAAGTAGAAAATTATCACCTCATGTTTTCCTGTTATTGATTAAAGCCCTTCCTCTTAAAGCAGATAACGGTGAGGTTTATTTTCAAGATACACATGGAAAGGGGCTTTAAAACAGGCGAAGAAGGTATATTTTCCGGAGGAAATGGTGCTGATTTTATCCCTTTTGGAACGCAGTGATTGAATTGCAAAGGAACTTTACCACATTTTTATGGAAATAGAAACATTTAAATGAAAAATATAGAATTTTGTCCCCCACTTATTTAATGACAACGGGTATTACAGCGCTTGGCAACTCAAACCCCTCTTCCTACGTCCAATTAGGCACATCATGTGGTGGACACTGTCTGTCCATTTGAGAGTATTAGATTCCAGTGTATTGAACTTTCTTGCAGTATATCGGACACTTGGTGGATAATCGTCGATCAAATTTGCTTATCTTTATTTCATATTTTTAATCATTTCTTTTCAGATAAAAATGTTTACTCACCGAATAATCTATTTTTGTATAGATACTTTTTTATGTTTTTACCTAGACTGTTTTGCATGGAAGATTTCTTAAAAAAAATCACACATTATCTGTATAAGTTGGCAGGTTACATAAGGAGGTAACCGAGTTCGAGAATTTCAGTTTTTTTTCCTTCCCAAAATCTGTCAAGAGCTTGAATTGATAAGCAATATACTGATATATTTTCTCAAGAAGATAGCACCAGATATTATCAAGGTTGATAATCATGAGGTCAATTTCGGAGAGAAAACACCAAAGTCCATTAGTCGAGTCCATTGCCTTTCATTTCCCAGGCCACTTGTTTGCGCAGAAAACACAATGATTATAAACTCCAAAAATTACTGATTATATATTACGATTTGCGATAGCCGCATTCAGTTTTTGCAGTTATTATATCCCGCTTGTTGAGCAGTTGCCTCATATTTACTCTCAAATAACTTGTAAACTCTCATTCAATAGTCTCACTCTTTTTTTTCAGAACAATCTCGTTCCGTCCTTACGTTGATGTTATATCATATTTATTTCACGAATAATCTTCAGTTTGGTACATATTTTTTCACCGGCTTAGGCTATCTGTAAAGTTTAACCAGCGTTGCCTCGTCCCAAATCATTCATATTTCATAAATCATTCACACATCGAATTCCAATCCGGGAATGGCTGTCGTGCTCGTCATGGGATTAAGTCTGGCCCAGACAGAGTGATATGATCTGAGTAGTTTGAGCCCATAATTCTTCTTGTTGCACATAATTTTGGACAAAAATACTATAATCAAATTCAGGAGAAACGTGCAATTAAATAGAATCAACAGAGTAATGAGGATATTCATGAAATGTTGGCAACCAGTCCCTTAATTACTATGTAAATCCCTTAATGCCTTAATTTCTATGCAGATAATAACAATCTAGCTGCCTTGAGACCTTATAGTAGGTATAGCTATCGCAGGGTATCGCGTAGATGTAGATGAATGTCAAGAAGTGCCTATGCCGAAAACATGTTGCACATCGTTTTGAGAAAGACTGGAGATGTTCTAGAGAAGAAAGGGGGTATGCGCATGCATAAAGATTTCTGGGAATAATTGGGTTGATGGTTATGACTGGATTACTTATGAGTGGCCATCATAATTATAAAACTATTTATCTGAAACTTCTAATCAGAGGAATGCAATAGCTATTATGTAAAATTGATTTTAATTCCTCCATTGACGAGAGCAGATGAAGCTCAGGAGTCCAGAGATGAAGCTCACGAGCCGATGCAAAATTTGCGCGTCTATTTTATTTTGTGAAATATGGCTATGGGATAGTATTTGAGCCAATGACAATAAAAAAGACTTGGTTGTCGGTAATTGAAGCCAGAGAGTGCGTCATATGATCAACTTGACGCTAGTCTAAAATTACCTACATGCTAATGGATTCCGCCTTAGTCTCGTGTGAAATGGTTGTCATAAAAAATAAAAAAACTAGCGGAATTAAAGGACCAAGTTGGCGAATACATTTCGGAAGTCCCTTAGGACGAGGTACTTCCGGCAGGAGAGCAAGATATTTTTCGGACCCTTGCTTGTGACAAGCTTGCGCAGATGGCCGACATCTCGCTCGTCTTATTTTCACCAGAATACGTGTAAATTCCCTCATCATTTCTTGACTCGCAAAAACCCCCTCCTCGCGTGAGTCCGTGCGCGGGTCGGCGAATATCTTTTCCTTCCCACGCGTCCGAACTGAGCCGCTCGAAAATCCAGCGAGGGGGCGAGGAGGGGAGGAAAGTTGGAGGGTCACTCACCGGCCTTGCGCGTGAGTGAAATACAATCATTCTCTCTCTCGCGGGAGCCAATGATTCACGTAATTGCGCGCTCCTCATTGGCGCCACTCTCGGTCGCCTCCGCTTCTCCCTCTCGACAAACAAGTCTTCTTGCCCGCCGCGAAGTTAAAACTTAAATCGTCCGCCGGAAAAAGCCCTGCGCCTCCAGTTCTGGGAAATTAATCCCGGCGATGCATTCTGTACTTGATGGTATCTTAAATTGATATAATCTACATGCACATAATACCCTGAAAACCGGGGTAAAGATGTGTCGCAGGGGATGAAGGATTTTCATATTGGGTTGAATTTTTTTAGACCTATCTCTACTTGACTCGCTGAAGTTTTATGGGCCAGTTCGAATTCAATGTTTAACGCCATTCTTACCAACTCTCGTCTCTAAGACTTTATTTACCTCTGTTGTATAGTGACATGGTGAAGAAGACAATGCATGAGTGCTATGGACGGCACATATCGGCACCAACGGATTATTTAAGTCTAATTATCATTGGGCTAATAAGGGCTGATTTTACATAGGTTCATCTTCATCTAAATATACTTAATACACTGCGAACCAAGGGTGTAGCAGATGTTGGAAGACCACAATACATGCATCAAAATCTACATCTACGCGATACCCTGCAAGCCACCCTGAGGGTGTGTGGGAGGGGGTGAAGATCACCAAGCATGCACTATTGACATGCAAACAAGCAACTAAAGGGCCTCATGCAACTAGATTGTTAGTCATCATCATCCGTCAACAATCGTAGGATTGGTTTGATGCAACCCTCCACTCGATTCTTCTATCAGCCAACCTCTTCATATTGACGTAGCTCCTTTCTTTTATATCCGTCTCAACTTGCTCCATATACCTCATATGAGGCCTGCCTTTCCCATTTTTCCCGTTCACTTTTCCCTCGAAGATTGTCTTAATCAGGCCATCGTGTCTCAAGATGTGGCCCATTATCTTGACCCGTCTTCTTTTTAATGTTTTCAGCTCTCTTCTCTTCTCTCCCACTCTTCTTAACACTTCTTCGTTCGTCACTCGATCGATCCATTTTATCTTCATCATTCTTCGCTTGTTGTAGATTGTTAGTGTCTACAGTTTTTAAGGGGTAAGACAGGCATCATGCACTACAGAATACTCTAAAATATTTCCCCTACCTATCCCTTTGCTATTCTGCCTATTCTGTTCTCTTATTGTACGGGGGAAAAATGCCATTTTGAATCTATCTGTACGACAATCTATCTCTCTAATCTTATTTATCTGGGCGAATCTAGCATAATACGCTGGTGTTTTTAATATGTGCCTAACATCTTCAGTAAAGCTATCCGACTGAAATTTCTCTAATAGATTTAATCTGAACTTTAACCTACGCTCTGATAATGATTCCCACCCTAATTCTTGTATTAATTCTGATACACTACTCAACCTATCGTAACACCTTTTGACGAACCTAGCCGCTCTACGCTACACACTGTCTAGTTCTCTGATCAAACCTAATTCATTAGGATCCCATACACTAGCTACATACTCAAGGTGGGGCCTAACTAGTGAAAAGTAACATCGCTCTTTAGTCTTCTCATCACATTTTCCAAGTACATACTCTTTTATAAACGCCATTCGCTCGCCATATTAAAAACACCAGCGTATTATGCTAGATTCGACCAGATAAATAGGATTAGAGAGATAGATTGTCGTATAGATAGATTCAAAATGGCATTTTTCCCCCGTACAATAAGAGAACAGAATAGGCAGCATAGCAAAGGGATAGGTAGGGGAAATATTCTAGAGTACTATGTAGTGCATGATGCATGTATTATTCCCTTAAATACTTTAGATACTAACAATCTACAACAAGCGAAGAATGATGAAGATAAAATGGATCGATCGAGTGACGAACGAAGAAGTGTTAAGAAGAGTGGGAGAGAAGAGAAGAGAGCTGAAAACATTAAAAAGAAGACGGGTCAAGATAATGGGCCACATCTTGAGACACGATGGCCTGATTTAGACAATCTGGTACTAACAATCTAGTTGCATGAGACCCTTTAGTTGCTTGCTTGCATGTTAGTAGTGCATGCTTGGTGACCTTCACCCCCTGCCACACACCCTAGCGGTGGCTTGCAGGGTATCGTGTGGATGTAGATGTAGATGTGGTACGTATTTGTTTACTGCTTTATGGGTGATCTCAAGAAATTCTCTCCACGAATCCTCTGTACCTACAATCTCTGTCTTTAGCCTTCTCTTCTTCTACATGCACTACTTACATGCTATGGAAAGGGACAATGGAAAACTTCTTGATTTTTATACATGGTATGTAATGCACGTTTGGTGGGAATTCACCCCTGCCAAACACCTTTTTGGTGGCTTTCAGGGTATTTTGTAGATGAAGATGTAGATGAAGACATGCTAGATATAAGGATTACGTTGCCTAGATTCGTATCCTAGTTATGTATGTATGCTGGCTAACAGAAATCTGGGATTCTTGAATAGAATATGTGCTTGGAAAATATTTTAAGAAGGCTAAAGAGAGATCATACTCTTCACTTGTGAGGCGCCATCCTAAGATATGCTGCACGTATATAAGGTAAAGAAGTTTTGTAAATGGACCGTGCTATAACCATAAAAGCGTATCAAATCTATTAGAAGAGCTTATGTGGGAATCAACTTCAAACCGTAGTTTGTAATGTAGACCTAATCTCTCAATCCATTTCCGTCTCTATATTTTTACTGATGATGTTAAAATCATTTTGTGACCTTCGACATACTATCGTAGATTGGACCATGAAAATAAATAAGGAAAATTGATTACCTAACCGAGAGATTTAAAATGTCTTTCTTTCCTCATACTATTAGGGATGTGATAGCAATGAATAGGTATATAAAATGATATATACACTGGTTTACCAATAGTAATCCTAGATAGTTGTATGCTGGTATAAAAAGTTTAAGCTAACTCGATTAATAGCACATTTATGAATGCTTGCTATGCTCTAAAAATGTTTTCTTCCACAATATAATTACTTATCCTCTTTAAGTATGATTAGGTAGTGCAATTATAGTGAAGATATGCCCCCTTATTCGCACATTTATGGTGCCTCAAAGGGTATTATGCAGATGTAGAAATGCTACTTTGTTATTTCATCCAATCGCGATAATTAAAAGCCCTCATGAATAATCTTTATAAGCCTTTAGGGTTCTTTAGTAATAGCAACAAAATGTTTTTTATCGTAGTTTTACCGGTTTTAGATGTATTTCGGGTCGCTCATAACAGAGGCATCTATCTTGAGAGTAAATGGGAGGAGCCAGAATGGACTGTTCTTGCTTTTTGAAGATTACGCGTTCAAATTTGCGTTTCATGTGTAGTACATCAGCAAAATGCCGCGATGACTCTTCTTTTAGGAAGAAAATATTGCTCTAATCTCATTCTCTCTTTCGACTCGTCATGCTCTATGCACCGATGAATTTTTTTTTTTTTGGAAGACGTCCTTTCCTATTGAGTTGACATTTTGCTCGAGTAGAAAATAAAGAAGAACCGACGAAAATAATGTTCTAGAGTACCAAAATTCAAGGCCACCAGAGAGGATGCCTAACAATTGTAAATTTTTCGGAAACTTAGGAGCAACACCCTACACTGCGATAACGAATGCCTGAGCATTGTGCGTCATGAGTTGATAGCAAACAATCGCTCGAGAGGAGGATGGATGAATTCCCACAAAGTGAATCATTAGTAGCGGGAACAGTCATGAGCTTGCTTTCCCGCGTCATCGAGGCTCTCATTCATGAGCCAGTTTGCTGGCGTAAACCTATGTCTATATAGACATAGGTTTAATATCTATGTCTAATGATCCCTCATTGGTACTGATCTGGGGACGTGTATGTTCATCACGGTTTTCTTTGAAATTTTTTGAGCATGTAATGAGTCAGTTGGGGGTCGTGGTGGCCTAGTGGGTATTGCGCTAAGCTACCGACCCGAGGATCCCGGGTTTAAATCCTAGCCAGAAGCCCTTCTGAACACCACCGCCTGAAATTCTCGCGATTCAATTTTCTGCGCGTCAGAACTCCGCAGGAAATCGTAGGTGTCCAAGGTTAAGGAATCCTGAATGTGTGAGTTTCACACGCCAATGGCTTATAGCGGGGTGAACTCCACCCCGTACCTATCAAAAACCAACCCTACGGGTTGAACACTATTTTTTTTTTTAATGAGCAAGCAGTTTGATTTCCCTATGGCTATGGCTACCTATGGCCCCATATTCCTCATCCTATGGCTAGTTCGGATAGTGGTAGTGACCACGTAATATGCATGTGTGGTGGTCTTCACCCCATGCCAAGCACCCTCGCGGTGGCTCTCGGGGCTTTTCGTAGATGAAGATATTTTGTTGTGACTGCCATACCACCGTAGTGTACAATCCGAACGTAACTCGGTCGGTGACGACAGAGTTCAAAAGTAGAAAAAACGAAATGTTAGGCTCTGCAGGCGAGCAAAATACACGGGTCAGAAAAGGAGCCTACCTCTTTCCCAGCTAGATTTGGCATCCGAAGATTCACTCAGATTGGGTTTAATTGGGCGTTCTATAATGGTCTCCACGGAAATCTTCGTTCTGCAACACAGCGATCTACTTTCTGGGATTCTACTCCGTTCAAGTCCATTATATCACCGACCAAAGTGAATTCGATACAAACGCCTAAGAAAATCAGAAAGAAATACTTCTAATGAAAAGTCATAACTTTCTGGGACATTTCTTGACAATCCTGCAAAATCTGAGACTTCACTGGCGAGAAGTAGCGACGCCTTTTTGAGTTCCTCTCTTATCCTGTTTTGGACGGTGTTTCCTCACCGGCAATTAAAGTCACTTCGGGTGTCCCACAAGGTAGTGTGATAGGTCCACTCCTATTCCTTTTGTATATTAATGATATCCAAAAGGTGGTAAAAAGTAAGCTTCGTCTATTTGCCGATGACGCAGTAGTGTACAGGGAAATTCTATGCCCGAATGATAAAGAATATTTAAATATTGACCTACAAGCAATTGAAACTTGGTGTGATACATGGCAGTTAGAATTAAACTTTAAGAAATGTCTTGTAATGAATTTTTGGAAAAAGAATAGCTCTCCCCCTAGCACTTACAAAATAAGTAATAATGAATTAACAAACGTGGAATCCATTAAATATCTTGGAATAAGACTGACAAATGATCTTTCCTGGGGTAAACACATTCGTGAAATAATGGGGCAAACGAATCGCAAACTGGGTTTCGTCGAAAGAGTACTGGGTAAATGTGACGATCATGTACGAGAAATCAGCTACTTTTCCCTTGTTAGACCTCATTTGGAATATGCTACCAGTGTATGGGATCCCTACGAAATCGGTCTAAGTAATGAACTTGAACGTGTGCAGCGAAGATCGGCAAGATTTGTAAAGGGACGATACGATAATTATATTAGCGTAACCAGTCTATTAAATGAATTGAAATGGGAATCATTGTCAGATCGCAGGTTGAAATTTAGACTTAATCTCTTCCACAAATTCCAAGGCAATATTTTCAGTGATGATGTTAAAAATATTTTACGAACCCCAACTTACTATGGCAGACTGGACCATAATCATAAAGTTAGAGAAATTGATTGCCGAACTGACCGATTCAAAATGTCCTTTTTCCCTCGCACAATAAGAGATACGAATAACGGTAAATATGTCCTATCGGAGAGTAGCAATGAATAGCATTGGTAGCTGCATGTTGGTATGAGTACTTAAAGCTAACCCTACTAACAGAATGTTTTGGCATGTTTGCTTTGCAATTTCTATCTTTTTTAAATAGTGTAGTTCTGACTACTATATTAATACTATTCCTTTTTTATGCATGATATGTAGTGCATGTTTGGTGAGCAATCACCCCCTGCCACACACCCTTGTGGTGGCTTGCAGGGTATTATGTAGATGTAGATAGATGTATCCACAGTATTCCAATTAGCTTCCCTTCAAATGCTACTCACGTCTCCCAGTGAAATCCCAGTGGCTCTGATCACAATCTTCATCCTTACTGTTAAAAAAAATTGAAAACTTAACATAAAAGAACAAATAAAAATTTATTTAAAAAAATATACTCCCTTAATGGACGAATTTTAGAAAAAAGAAGGAAACGTAGCAAATGGAAAACTACCTTGTTGCTTTTGGTTATTGTTTTCTGAAGTAAAAGTAATAGGTACTTATAGTCACAATATTTCTAAACTATAACTGAAGCATGTGAACGTCTATTTGCTTTTCGCTGAATGAGCGACTTGCTTCTACGATTCTCATCTACTAAATTGATCAATCGCTGGCATCGCGCGTATGAAGTTAGACATCCAAAAGTCTTGCTAAGATGGAATCTCCTTTTATTTACCATAAAATGATTATTTTTTGTTTCCATTACGCGTCACATCAACCAGTCATCTTCATTCTGCACGCTATTGCTTTCTCATTTTGTCCATTCTGCTCCCAAACTCACTGCGTAGATGAAAATTGTATTGCTTGTAACTCAGTGAACATCATACGATAGTTCGAAAATTTCGATTTTCTTCCCGCTTCAACCAACCTAATTAGTTTTTCTGAGAACCATCTCCTGCCAATTATTTTCCCAATTACGATGCCTGAATCAGTTCCTGTGAGGTTTGATATCGTATCAGCGCCAACACCCTGTCCAACCCCATTTGCTGCTCGAAGACCTCATTAACTGATTCTTGAGATTCTTTACTAATCATCTCATTTTAAGCTTTCAATTTTCATTTCTTTACATTTTTATCCCATCAAATCCTCTTGGATTTTAATTAATTGATTGTTCTGTGCATTTGAGCAATCCTGCTGACAATGAGAAAATTATTGGCTAGATAACCCCTGTTCAATTTCCTCTAAAGAAATGTGACTATACTATCTTCAATTAGGTTCTTTTGGTAGTACTAGTAGAATTGCGTATGGGCGTGACATCACATTTGATCGCTGCGTTGGTAGCCAAAAACCTTTGTTATGGTATATAACACTGTAAGAAAGAAGTACTTTACATCTTGCCGTAAGGTGTCACCATTTTGTTGAGGGTAACTCCACACAAGATATGCCTTATCGTCGACGAAACGACCACATTGTGAAAAACTGCACAATAGTTTTACTGCTACCTCGTTTAATTCACCCAACGATGGCTTTACACGAAACACAATGTCGTTACTCAAACTATCAATTTTCCATGACGAACACAGCAAAAAAATTGCTGTGCAAAAATTGCATTTAAAAACACCCGTGCCCTGAACAGTTGACTTTTACCCAGGCGGGGACTCGAACCGGCGACCTTCGGAATGGCAGGCGAGGACATAACCCCGCCGCCACCGAGGCCGGCACGTAAGTGTAAACGTAAGAGAAGAGGACCATAAATACTCTACATACATCCTATGTGGTGATATAGAAACATTCGTTTTTCCTCACAGAATTATGCAAGTTTTCTGTTTCATAATGAAGAACTGCTTTCAAAAAGTAACGCCATGAACCATCTACTTATTATTTTCTAAGTATTCACTCTGTACTCGTCGATTCAGTTCTCTATACATCTATCTACATCTACATAATACCCTGTAAGCCACCACAAAGGTGTTTGCGAGGTGGTGAATTCTCACCAAACCTGCACTACATATCATGAATTTAAAAGGATTAGTATTAATATATTAGTCGTAACTGCACTATTTACAAAGATAAAAATAGCAAACTAAGCATGCAAAAACATGCTGTTATTTGGGTTACCTTCAAGTCCTTAAACCAACATGCAACTACCTATGCTATGGATTCAATCACTCGCATTGGACATATTTACCGCTATTCATATCCCTAATTGTACGAGGGAAAAAGGACATTTTGAATCTGTCTGTTCGGCAATCAATTTCTCTAATTTTGTAATTATGGTCCAGTCTACCATAGTAAGTTGGGGTTCGCAAAATATTTTAAACGTCATCACTGAAACTATTATCTTGGAATTTATTTAGGAGATTAAGTCTAAATTTCAACCTGCGATCTGACAATGAAGTGTATGAATATTTACATGCTACCCGGCAAGCTACCTCAAGGGTATGTGGCAGCGGGTGAATCCCCCAACAGGGGATGCATTATCAATCAGAGAGGACACTTACCGAATACCAAGCAGGTATTCAAAAAATACTATTCCGTTTATACTCTACTTAAATGAAACAACAAGTCACAATGCCACCACTCTCGGGAAAATATTAATTATAGAGTTATGAGGCACGTGAAAATACAGAAATATAGGTATTACAATAAATTGTTATTAATAAATTGTTAATAATAAGTATATGTTTATTAATAATGAACTTTTAAATCAGTACATTACATAGCAAATGAATGTTTATAGTTGTTCACAAATAAGCGGATTCAAATAAAATACCATATTATTTCCGCTAAGTCCCAAGGACTTGTCAGCAGGCTTCACCAGACAAAACATAATTTTCATTGGCCTATTGGAAATTAGTTGATGTGTAGTTGTGTAATACTAATGTAATAATGATGATAAGTTAGTCGTTTCTATAAATAAAATACATTAAATTATTGACTCATAATTCATACAGAATACATGAGTTAGTAGCGTTTAAACATGCACACGTAAAAAATCGTTGCATTCTAAATGTAAATCATTCTATATCAAAATCTACAATACCGATTCTGAAATCCTCATGTAACTTCGCATGTATTGCTGTCCCTAATTGAGTGAAGAAAAATTAATTTTTTGGCCTCTCCGTCTCACCGTCTCATAATCTTTTCTCCCCTTATTGTACGCTGAAAATAGGACATTTTAAAACTCTCTGACTTCATTTTTATTTAATTTTTATATTTATCATATAGCATAACATTCAGCCAAGAGAGAGCTAGAATTTATCAAAAGGGTATTCGGAAAATGTGACGAAAAGACAAGATAACGATGTTACTTTTCACTAGTACGCCCCACCTTGAATATGCAGCCAGTGTATGGGACCCGAAAGACATGTTTGGTCATAGAGGGAGACAGCGTGCAGCGTAGTTACGATACGTAGGTGTTACGATAGGTTTAGTAGTGTAGGTATCTGATTTAATGGAATAATTTTTTTAGCATCATTTTCAGATCGTAGGTTAAAATGCAGATTAAATCTGCTGCAGGAATTTAAAACGATTCACTAAAGATGTAAGATATACATATATTAAAAACACCAGCGTAATATGATAGTTTCGACCAGATAAAGAGATTGCTGTACCGATAGATTCAAATGTCATTTTTCCCCCGTACTTTTATAATCTACAACTACATCTACATAATACCCGGCCACCATAAAGGTGTACGGCAGGGGGTGAATTCTCATCAACATGTACTACATATCATGCATAAAAAAGGATTAGTATTAATATACTAGTGTAAACTACACCATTTAAAAAAGATAAAAATAGCAAAGTAAGCTTGGAAAAACATTCTGTAATTTGGGATACCTTCAAGTCCTTATGCTACCTCTGCTATACATTGATACACCAGCATTGGACATATTTTCCGCTATTCATATTCTTAATTGTACGAGGAAAAAAGGACTTTGAATCTGTCAGTTCGGCAATCTATTTCTCTAATTTTGTGATCATGGTCCAGTCTACCATAGTAAGTTGTGATTAGCAAAATATTTTTAACGTCATCACCGAAAATATTATCTTTGAATTTATTTAGTAGATTAAGTCTAAATTTCAACCTGTAATCTGACAACGATTCCCATTTTAATTCATTTAATAGACCGGTTACGCTAATATAGCTATCGTACTGTCCATTTACAAATCTTGCCGATCTTCGCTTCACTCGTTCAAGTTAATTATTTAGACCGATTTCGTAGGGATCCCATATACTGGCAGCGTATTCCTAATGAGGTCTAACAAGGGAAAAGTAGATGATTTCTCGCACATGATCGTCACATTTACCCAGTACTCTTTTGATGAAACCCAGTTTACGATTATATTGCCCCATTATTTCACGTATGTGTTTACCCCAGGAAAGATTATGTGTCAGTCTTATTCTAAGATATTTAATGGATTCCAAGTTTGTTAATTCATTTTTAATTAATCTGTAAGTGATAGTAGGAGAACAATTCTATTTCCAAAAATTCATAACCTACTTCATATTTTTAAAAATTTAATTCTGTCATGTATCACACCATATCTAAATTGCTTGTAGGTCATCATTTAAATATTCATTATCAATTGGGCATAGAATTCCTCTGTACACTACTGCATTATCGGCAAATAGACGAAGCTTGCTTTTGACCACCTTAAGGATATCGTTTATGTACAGAAGGAACAGGAGTGGAACTATCACACTACTTTGTGGAACACCTGAAGTGACTTCAATTTCTGGAGAGGTAACATAGTGCAAAACATCCCTTTGCACCCGATCACGTGCATGATAACAGTATAGACAGCATAGAAGAGGGATAGGAAGGTGAAATATTGTAAAGATAGTATGTATTGCGTGATGCATGTATGTAAAAACCATCCCCTTTTATTACTAACCATGTAGCTGCATGTGACTTTATTATGGAGCATGTTTCTATGTAATAGCCTGGTTTCAAGTCATTGGTGCATGTTTGGTGATCTTCACCCCCTTCCTTACACCCTCACAGTGGCTAGTAGGGTATTGCGTGGATGTAGATGCATCAAAGTACGCCAGGTTTTAAGTATCGCATAAATATTTTCAATGAAGGTTGTGTTTCTCTCAGTGTGTAATGAACGCTGATTAGGGGGTGGATGAGGTAACAAGGATACTTGTTTCCGAGAGGAAGAGTTGCCATCGGAAGAGTGCTGATCGAGCAAATTTTTTTCCTCCTCAGCAATACAACAAAGGGATTGCGTTGTCCAAGAACAGTGACGACACTCGGTTCTATTTAAGACCCTCCTTCTCTCTTCTCGCCAGCCTTTATTCCGACTCATTCGCGAGGTGTGCATTTTTCGCTTCTTGCAGCGATCGAACGTCGGGTTCTCTCAGTCTAATTTTAAGGGTTTATGAAAAATTTGGTAGAAATGTTTGTAATGCTCCCAATTTTATTCTATGGTGCTTTGATCATATAGAATACTTATTTCTTATAACAAACTGTTTTTTCTTTGGATGCAAAAAATTGAAGTTGCAGATTTGCCTCTTAGTTTTTAAATTTAATCAAATAAAATGTATTATATTTTAAAATCTAGCATAAAATAGGTTGATATATTATTGCCTTATAATATAACAAATTATTTAAGTTCCTTTCACTTGTAAAATATAGAAAGTGTAAGAAAAAGTTTATAGAAATGTAAGTTTTACTAACTCATGCATGCTAGGGAAAAACAGGGAAATATATGTAGAGCAATGCCTTTATAGCCAGTAATCAATACATTACTCTGTCGATATTGGCCATCAATCTGCACATGACTCTTATATCTAACAGGTTTTCATAAAGCATTAGCATTATAGCTCTTAATTGCATGTAAGTAATGTACGCTTGGTGATCTACACCCCCTGCCACACACTCCAGCGGTAGCTTGAAGGATGTTACGTAGATGTAGGTATATATCAAAACTCACCCCTGTCATACACCCTCGTGGTGGCTCACAGGGTATTACGTAGATGTTCACCACCTAACACCGAAGGCTTCACTTTATGGAATAGTTTGTTCTTCATTATAAATAATAAAGAAACTCAAACAGTATATTCCATATTATGTAATATGAGAAAATCGAATTAGGTTTCGATGAAGGTGACACAATGTGTCGAAACCTCAGACGATTTTCTCATACTAAATTGTGTGGATTTTACTTACTCTATTTTTTTATTTCTTATAATGGTCATCGTCACCAGCTTAAAATTGACCGTTGACAGACCCGTTGATAGATTCAAAATGGCATTTTTCCCCCGTACTGTAAGAGAATAGAATAGGCAGCATAGCAAAGGGATAGGTAAGTGAAATATTTTAGAGTAGTCTGTAGTGCATGATGCATGTGTTAACCCCTTAAATACTATGGATACTAACAATCTAGTTGCATGAGACCATATAGTTGCTTGTTTGCATGTTAGTAGTGCATGCTTGGTGATCTTCACCCCCTGCTACACACCCTTGCAGGTATCTTGTAGATGTAGATGTAAATATACTCTCAGTTAAATAAACCTTCCTTCACGATAAGTCGGTCATAATAAATCTGCAAAGAAATTTTCTTTCATTCGGTCAAGATTTGATAAATTTATTGATTTGATGAGGCAGGGGTGGAAGTAGATGTGACATTACATTAGTTGCATATACATGGGTACCCGTAATTAAATGTTTATGCCTTTTATGCGTATAATGTAAGTTCTATATTTTTATTTTAAAATAATACTTAGTGGAGAAGAAGCCCATAAAAATTTATACATGTCCTCAAGGAAAGTGTTTTCTTTTATTTTTTATACTTGTACGTTTACGTAAACGTTTACGTAAACGTTTACGTGGATGTTTGTTAACCCGTTACCACACCATTGTCTTGGGATAAGGTGTAAGGCGTTTAGAGAAGTAATAAGGAAAAGCTTCTTCACATTTTATTTCGTGGAATAAGAAAATACAATGAGACATGATTATTTGATAGGTCCACTCCTATTCCTTTTGTACATAAATGATATCCATAAGGTGGTAAAAAGTAAGCTTCGTCTATTTGCCGATGACGCAGTAGTATACAGGGAAATTTTATGCCCAAACGATAAGGAATATTTAAATATTGACCTACAAGCAATTGAAACTTGGTGTGATACATGGCAGTTAGAACTAAACTTTAAAGCATGTCTTGTAATGAATTTTTGGAAAAAGAATAGCTCTCCTCCTAGCACTTACAAAATAAGTAATAATGAATTAACAAACGTGGAATCCATTAAATATCTTGGAATAAGACTGACAAATGATCTTTCCTGGGGTAAACACATTCGTGAAATAATGGGGCAAACGAATCGCAAACTGGGTTTCGTCGAAAGAGTACTGGGTAAATGTGACGATCATGTACGAGAAATCAGCTACTTTTCCCTTGTTAGACCTCATTTGGAATATGCTACCAGTGTATGGGATCCCTACGAAATCGGTGTAAATAACGAACTCGAACGTGTGCAGCGACGATCAGCAAGATTTGTAAAGGGCCAGTATGATAACCTTATTAGCGTAACCGTTCTATTAAATGAATTAAATTGGGAATCAATGTCAGATCGCAGGTTGAAATTTAGATTGAATCTCTTAAATAAATTCCAAGACCATATTTTCAGTGATGATGTTAAAAATATTTTGCGGACCCCAACTTACTATGGTAGACTGGACCATAATCACAAAATTAGAGAAATAGATTGCCGAACTGACAGATTCAAAATGTCCTTTTTTCCTCGTACTATTAGGGATATGAATAACGGTAAATGTATCCAGTACGAGAGTAGCAATGGATAACATTGGTAGCTGCATGTTGGTATAAGGACTTAAAGCTAACCCAACTAACAGTATGTTTTTGCATGTATGCTTTGCTATTTTAATTTTTAATTACAAATTTTTATGCATGATATGTAGTGCATGTTTGGTGAGAGTTCACCCCCTGCCACACACCTTTATGGTGGCTTGCAGGGTATTATGTAGATGTAGATGTATTTCGGGAATTTTCCTAGTAGATACCTATGATGCATGGATATGAACCTGTTGAAGAGATATTTTAAGCTTTCCTCCCGAATATTCTAAAAAGAAAGGCTCAACTACTTCCTTCCGTTATAGAGTTTCATCCACACCTACGAAATACACTGAAAGCCACGGCGAGGGTGTGTGGCAGAGAGTGAAGATCACCAAACATGCAACATGGCTACTACACGGAAACATGTTATATAATAGGGTCACATGCAGATTGATGCAGATTAGTCATATTAATAAAGGATCATTGGTTATAATGGAATTTATCTAAATATTTTTATCTGTTTTTGCCTACCATGCATCTGTTTGTTTGAGCCAGCGAAGGCAATAAACATACCTACATAAATAAGCCAACAAAGACAATGTTGTAATATTAAATAACGGGAATTAAAGTGTATACTTTAATATTTCATGGGTGGTGATTGGGAGAAGATACTTATAAAGTTGAAAGCTTGAAAGTGAAAACATTAATCTCATTGAAGTTGAAAATTTGAGAATAATGAAAAATTATGTTAACTTTATTACAAATTTCTTTATTGTGATGGTTGTCCTGTTGTAGCAGATTTGCACAGCACCCTATTAATGTAGGAATTAGGTTTGGTAATGGAATAAGGTTCCATCACGGAACTAGACAATGTGCATCGAAGATCAAATAGGTTTTTATAAAGTGCGATAGTAGCTTTAGCAGTGTATCGAAATTATTTGAAATATAAAGTTGGGAATCTTTTTACGTGCTTGAACACTACTAACTCATGTATTATCTACGAAATATAAGTTCATAATTTAATTTATTAATATAAATGACTAACTAGTCAAAAATTATTACATTAATTTGCATTAACTAACAGTTTAATCTAATTCATAGCTAACATTTCACGTGTCACGTAAGTTGTCTTCATATTTTCCTCCGGATGGTAACATTGTGACGTTTGGATTCATACTGGTGTATGAACGGAGTACAATTTTTTGCTTGCCTGTTATAGATATCCTCCCTGATTTATAATACATGCTTGGTGATGGATCACCTGCTGCCTTACGCCTTTGCGGTGGTTTTCAGGTTATTATGTAGATATATACAAGATCTTTATCAGATCTAAGGTTATAATATGGATTTAATCTGCTGCAGAAATTTGAGGCGGACATACTCTCTGAAGGTACCTATTGCCAATCTATTAGATGAAACACCAGCGGCCTTTTCGCCTGGGAAATTCTACTGGAAATTTCTCTTTTATTTCGTTCATCACTGGTTACTCGGCATCCCAGGTAACAGAACTCTTGCACCTCCTCGATTTTTTGTTTTCCTAATGGTCCTGGTTTCTTTTCTCGTACTGCATAGGAATACTCTAGTCTTCTATTTATTGATCTTCAGGTGATATATGACCAAATTCCTCTCCATATTTCCTAGTGTCTTCTTTAAATTTATTTCCGTTTCTGGCATGAGTGCTATGTTGTTGGCGAATCGCAGCATGCTCTACAATTATAATAAAGGTAAACCACCCAAATATTTAAGTATTTTAAAATGAAAAACTGCTTCTAATGAAATACTATCACACTTACCGCAACCGGAAAACCGCACGTATGAATTAATTTTACATGTCTCATTTATTGATTAACAACAATAATACAAGAAGGAACAAATGCAAACTAGTGACACGAAACGACTTTTATAGCCATTCTTACTATCTATTTCTGCTAAATTACTTCCCTCCACCCTCTCATGTAAACGATAGTCTCAGAGGTTTTTATTCTTCCATACTTTAACAGCCTCGAATACGTTCATCTTCACTATCAACATATTGTCCGAGAGAATTCGTATCAAATCACGCCCCTGAAAACTTAAAACTAACTGTCATTCGACCCCCCCTCATCCTTCACATTGCCTCCTTACCGTCTCCGTGGCTTAAATTCCTCCCAACGCTTTCCAAACCCGATTCCTCCGCATTCCCGCGCGCACCCATTACTCCGTGGTTCGTGCATACCTCCCATTTCTTTGCGCTCCCCTGTGCCCCGCCCCCTTTTTCTGCGGCATACCCTCATACCACGGCGACGGCAGAATCATCCCCGTGCTCCGCGCCTTTCATTTCCCAACCGACCGAAATTTCCCCGTCATCAGAAAGAGAATTTAGAGTTTTTTCCATTCATGGTCGAAAAACACTACCGAATTTTTTTCCCGCAAAATTTTTCCCTTCTCTTTGGGGACTAATTCAATCAGTGACACACGGACATGTGTATCAAACACACTGACGAAAACATTATTGTTGTGTGCAAGTATGAATGGTTTCGGAAAGGGCTCCTCTCTCCTCCACCCTCCCTTCCCCATTTGAAAATTGTTAAATATTCGAGGTTTCTGCTGGGGACAGTATTTCTTTTCGAACCTGCGGCTGATTGGGCCATGGCAAGGCATATCTCGCCATACCCCATGTGAACCTGATGGTGGGGTACCTGGGGAAATATAATTGTGATTTCTTATCACAGCTAGCGTTGAGTAATTATTACGACATCTATTAATTCGCGTACCGACTTAGTAAGATCATAATGACCGTAGCTGCATCACCTGAATCTGGATCTGCGTAATAACACCAGAACCTCCGCGAGGACGTGTGGCAGGGGGTGAAAATTACCTTACACCACAGATCCTAACATACAATTCTTATCAGAGCTAGGTAGAGAGTACGTTGAGATCCTAGTTGGAATGCATCTACTGGCCACGGACTACAGACATACTCTAACAATAATTACAGCAATAATAATGAAAAACACTACATACATACCATAGGCTACTCTAATGATTTGCAAATATCTCCCAGTTTTAGATCGTAGGTTGAAATTTAGACTCTCATTTAGAAATATCATATCTAAATTCCAAGACAATGTTTTCAATGTGGTGCTAAAACTATTTTGCGAACTCCCACTACTTTGTTAGACTGGACCATGGTCGTCAAATAAGAGAAATTGATCTACAAAGTAATGAAATGATTATTAATTTTAAAGGTATTTCTCAAATTTATTTACTTGTATCACCCTACTTCACGTTGTCGGTATTTGGAATCCTTAAGAAATAGGCGTACACAACGAACTGGAGCATGTGCTGCGAAGAACTGCAATACTGCGAAATCGGTCTAAGTAATGAACTTGAACGTGTGCAGCGAAGATCGGCAAGATTTGTAAAGGGACGATACGATAATTATATTAGCGTAACCAGTCTATTAAATGAATTGAAATGGGAATCATTGTCAGATCGCAGGTTGAAATTTAGACTTAATCTCTTTCACAAATTCCAAGGCAATATTTTCAGTGATGATGTTAAAAATATTTTACGAACCCCAACTTACTATGGCAGACTGGACCATAATCATAAAGTTAGAGAAATTGATTGCCGAACTGACCGATTCAAAATGTCCTTTTTCCCTCGCACAATAAGAGATACGAATAACGGTAAATATGTCCTATCGGAGAGTAGCAATGAATAGCATTGGTAGCTGCATGTTGGTATGAGTACTTAAAGCTAACCCTACTAACAGAATGTTTTTGCATGTTTTCTTTGCAATTTCTATCTTTTTTAAATAGTGTAGTTCTGACTACTATATTAATACTATTCCTTTTTTATGCATGATATGTAGTGCATGTTTGGTGAGAAATCACCCCCTGCCACACACCCTTGTGGTGGCTTGCAGGGTATTATGTAGATGTAGATGTAGATGTATTTTTTCCTCGTACTATTAGGGATATGAATAACGGTAAATATATCCAGTACGAGTGTAGCAATGGATAACATTGGTAGCTGCATGTTGGTATAAGGACTTATAGCTAACCCAACTAACGGCATGTTTTTGCATGCATGTTTTGATATTTTTATCTTTTTTTAAATAGCGTAGTTTTGAACAGTACCTATAAAAGTACTGATCCTTTTTTTATGCATGATATGTAGTGCATGTTTGGTGAGAGTTCACCCCCTGCCACATGGTGGCTTATGGTACCTTTATGGTGGCTTGCAGGGTATTATGTAGATGTAGATATTTCTAAAGGTACGGTATGATAACTGTGAAAGCGTAACCAGTCTATTAGATGAACAAAAATGGGAAAATTCATCAGACAGTAGGTGGAAATATAGACTTAATCTCTGAAAGAAATTCCAAGAAAATAGTTTCACTGATGACATTAAAAATATTTTGCATACTCCAACTTATTGTCCAATGTTCAGCATGGTTTCCGGAAGAGTAGATCATGTGAAACTCAACAGGCTCTCTTTTCCAAACTGAGAGATCAAAATGTCCTTCTTTCCTCTTAAAATAAGGGATATGAATAGTTGTAAATATATTCTAATTGTGTGTAAGTGGGCACCTTTGGGGCACCTAGATAGGAGGAATTTATTGTCCAATGTTAAGTACGGTTTCCGGAAGAGTAGATCATGTGAAACTAAAATTGCTCTCTTTTCCACGATATTTTAATTTCTGGCGAAAATAATATTCAGGTGGATGCAATATTTCTCGATTTCAAGAAAGCATTTCAAGAGACAAGGTGTCTCATAGCAAACTAATTTTGAAATTAAAATATAATGGGTTTGACAGTAATATTATATCACGGATAAATGATTTCCTGCATGATCGGGTACAAAGGGTTGTTTTGGACGGTAATACCTCCCCGGCAATTGAAGTCACTTCAGGTGTTCCACAAAGTAGTGTGATAGGTCCACTCCTGTTCCTTCTGTACATAAACGATATCCTTAAGGTGGTCAAAAGCAAGCTTCGTCTATTTGCCGATAATGCAGTAGTGTAACAGAGGAATTCTATGCCCAATTGATAATGGATATTTAAATGATGACCTACAAGCAATTTATAAATGGTGTGATACATGACAGAATTAAATTTAAAAAAATATGTAGTAGGTTATGAATTTTTGGAAATAGAATTGTTCTCCTACTATCACTTACAAATTAATTAAAAATGAATTAACAAACGTGGAATCCATTAAATATCTTGGAATAAGACTGACACATGATCTTTCCTGGGGTAAACACATACGTGAAATAATGGGGCAATCTAATCGTAAACTGAGATTCACCAAAAGAGTATTGGGTAAATGTGACGATCATGTACGACAAATCAGCCACTTTTCTCTTGTTAGACCTCATTTGGAATATGCTGCCTGTGTATAGGATCCCTACGATATCGGTCTAAATAACGAATTTGCACGTATGCCAAGAAGATCGGCAAGATTTGTAGTGGGACGGTACGATAACTATATTAGCGTAACTGGTCTAGTAAATTAATTAAATGGGCAATCGTTGTCAGATGGCATTTGAAATGTAGACTTGATCTCCTAAATAAATTCCATTATAATATTTTCAGTGATGACGCGAACCCCAACTTACTATGGTAGACTGGACTGGAAACACTAAATTAGAGAAATTGATTGCCGAACTTGAAGATTCAAAATATCCTTTTTTCCTCGTACAATTAGGGATATGAATAGCGGTAAATATGTCCTATATGAGTGAATCAATGTATTTGCATGGGTAATTGCATGTTGGTATAAGGACTTGATGATAACCCAACTGACAGCATGTTTTTGCATGCTTAAATTACTATTTTTATCTTTTTTAAATAATGTAGTTTCGACTAATACATTAGTACTAATCCTATTTTATGCATGATATGTAGTGCATGTTTGGTGAGTATTCAACCCCTGCCACACACCTTTATGGAGGCTTGCAGGTTATTATGTTTATGTAGATGTAGAAATGCATTCATGAAATAGCATAGGTACTGATGAAATATCATGGGCAGTTGCTTGGTGGAAAAAGACATTAAGGTAACCCAGCATGTATTTGAATGTTTTCTTTGGTATTTAATTTTTTTAAATTAATGTTTCGACTAGAGTATAGTTTCTTATATTTTTAAGCACGATATGTAATCATGTTTGGTTTGAATTCACCCCCTGCCTCACTTATTTATTATGGATTTCATCCTTGTCTACGTCTGCGCGCAATACCCTGCAAGCCACCGCGAGGATGTGTGGCAAGGTTGGAAGATCACCCCTGCCTGAAGAATGCACTATAGACATGCAAATATGCTACTATAGGGTCTCAGGCAACTAGACTGTTAGTTGCACACAGTAATAGAGGATTGGTAGTTAATACATGCATTATGCGCTATAGACTACTCTAAAATATTTCCCATACTTATCCCTTTTCTAATATGCCTCTTCTGTTCTCTTATAGTACGGGGGAAAAATGACATTTTGAATCTATCAGTACGTCAATCTATTTATCTAATCTTATTTATCTGGTCGATTCTAGCATAATACGCTGGTGTTCTTAATTTTTGGGCATTATGTAGATATATAGAAAGCTTGGATGGGTTAGTAATGTTAAAACATGCTTATTGTACTAAAGACTACCCTAAAAATATTTAACCATCCCTTTGTTATGCAACAATTGACTTGCTTGCCGTCATATCATCCAGAAAACTAATTTTCCTGAACATGGAAAATATATTTACTATTGGTAACTCTGATTAATGCAGTTCACTGGACTGTACACACCATTGCACTATTCCACGAACGTCACGTATTGTACCGTCGTCAGGTATCTCCACCGGCGGCTGGCTAAATCACCGCGGTGGTATCAACGACCTCCTCGCCGGAAACGTTTCGGACCGAATGGAGGAAATCGCTCAACCCGGATTCTACGGACACGTGCGCCGGGCGCACGCGAATGCAAACGTCCGCGCTCATCTTTAAATCACGGATGCGCTGACCCATTGGCGGATCGAGGGTGAGGCCTCACTCCAGCACCGCCCCCTTCTCGCGTGGTGGTGGGGTCAGTTCCTTTCGTAGCTACGGATTTTAGTTCGCTCCTCCCGAAAAACATGAGGTTATTTCTCTGCTACCTCTTCCCCCCCACTCCCACCCAATTTGCTATTTTTCCTCGCTCCACATCCGTTGTCATTGTTTGCCCTAATGTTTAATTCAGGGTGGAAATTTAATACCATAGGTACGTGTGATTCGTGCGAATCAGGGATTAAAACAAAAGCAAGCATGCAGGACCGGAAAACCGGATCACGCACACCTAGCACGAAACTCATCGCTGAATATCTGAAGATGTTAGAAATATATTGAGAACTTCAGCGCATCATGGAATGTTAGTTCATGGAGATGAAAATAGAGAGATAGATACTATAACGGAAAAGTTCGAAAATTCAATGTTTCCTCGTACATTTAGGGAGAGCAATTTACTACAGCGTTGATACTTGGGGGGAATTAAAAGATGTGTTGTAGATTTTAATGCATAGGAATAGTCTAGGATATTTATTAGCATGTTATTTATTATATCTTTATTAAAAATTGAAGTTTAGACTAGTATATAAATACTAATCCTTTTTTATGCATGATATTTAATGCATATTTGGTGTGAATTCACCCCTGCCACACACCTTAATATAATCTACATCTAAACGATACCCTGCAAGACACCGCGAGGGTGTGTGGCAGGGGTTAATCGTGGCTTGCAGGGTATTATGTAGATGTAGATGCTCCCCCAGGGCCACACAACCTCGCGGTGGCTTGCAGGGTATTGCGTAGATGTATATATTCGTGTTTTAACATTACCATTTCATGTAAAGATACATTGAGGATAGAATAAGGAGAATGGACAATATAGGTGTTGAAATTGGAATCAAGTCAGATCACAACAGAAAAACTTTGACTCAGCAGGGGCATGAAACATGAACCTCCTTTTTTCGGTTTCGAAAAATACCATTCTAATCCTTAAATATTACATTACTTGTATATTTATATTCTCTATTGAGTTACATGAATATCATAAATGCATATTCAAATTTTCCACAAAGAAGTAATATTTAGTTTGCTACGAAATCGGTCTAAATAACGAACTTGAACGTGTGCAGCGAAGATCGGCAAGATTTGCAAAGGGACGGTACGATAACTATATTAGCGTAACCAGTCTTTTAAATGAATTAAAGTGGGAATAATTGTCAGATCGCAGGTTGAAATTTAGTCTTAATCTCCTTTATAAATTCCAATGTAATATTTCCTTGATGACGTAAAAAATGTTTTACGAACCCCAACTTAATATGGTAGACTGGACCATGATTACAAAATTAGAGAAATTGACAGATTCAAAATGTCCTTTTTTCCTCGTACAATTAGGGATATGAATAGCGGTAAATATGACCAACACGAGTGAATCAATGTAGAGCATACGTAGCTGCATGTTGGTGTAAGAAGGTAACCCAAATAACAGCATGTTTTTGCATGCTTACTTTGCTATTTTTCTTTTTTAAATACTGAAGTTTAGACTAGCATATTAATATTAATCCTTTTTTTTACATTATATGTAGTGCATGTTTGGTTACAGTTTACCCCCTGCCATAGACCTTTATGGTGGTTTGTAGGGTACAATGTAGATGTAGATGTAGTACATACACGGACTAGCTAGTATCTTTGAATGCCTGTATGATAATGAATGTAAATTTTATTATTTATTAAAAAATATGCCTAGTGCTGGTTCATCACTTGGTGGGGGTCGTTCATCCCTACAATCCTTTGCGGTGGCTCGTTAGGGATTATTTATATGAGCTGTTGACAAGGATATCACGAAATTAAAGAACTACTGAAAAGTTCCAAGATAATGGTTCTCAAATCGCACACAGCTATTTCAAATGAAATCCAGACTAGATAAATTAGGTTTTTAAACAGTTTTTTTATAAGGAATAAAGTGTAATTTCGTTTATATAAAAAATGGGATGAGAGATCCACGATGACAGTAACAGGCTTTAACATAAGTTTAGGGCCGACGTGTTTACCTCCGTCACCGAGAGAACTACGGCTCACACTTTAGTAGGCAGGATCTCACAAAAAAGGATAAGCGAAGTAAGATGCATCATATACTGATTCAAATACTCGTTCTTTCCCCAAAAAATTCACAATCATTACAATATTAAAATTCCCCACTCCATGACCCCTTCATAAAAGTAATTTTCGTTAACACGAACATGCAACTGCACTCATAATGTCTTTCCTTCGTCTTACAATAAAATATAGGAGTAGTTATGAATGTATCAACGCATGTTCGTATAAGGACTTTAGCTGACCCAACCAATAGAATGGTTTTACATGCTTGTTTTCTATTTTTAATTTGTGAAGTTCAGACTAGAAAGTAAATACTAATCCTTTTCATGCACTACATGTTTTACAATTTTGGTGTCCCTCCCCTACCCCCCATCTTTATGGTGGTTTGCAGTGTTTTATACCTATAGATGTAGATGTAAGCGCTCTACCCACTTGGCCACCACGACCCCTTTGGGAAAGTAATCGTCCTAGAATTAATGCAAAGATTTAATCACATACTTACTTAAATCTGCGACCTGTGTGCGGTGCGGTCTACTCTTATGTTTTTTCGAGTATTTGTACACGGTGCCGAACCTATAAAAAGAGAACCCATCCACCCTCCGCTGCACCTCTATCCCTCCTCGTTTAGTCATCGTTTCTCGCCGCGACCATTCCTCGCATTCACTCGCCCGTTTGTGTCCCAACACTCGAACTGGCTCCGCCACTCAAATCAGCCTCCCGTACCTCATCCTAAGCACATTCCTTCATTCCACAGCCACGTGCCAATCAATCCGCTGCCCACCGTTCCCTTCCCGCTTCCCCCTCCCATTCTCGCTACGCCCTCCTGACAGAATCCCACCGCCACCGCTACCGTTCCTGCCGCCTCCCCCTTCTCTCTCTCTCTCATTCTCCGCTACTTAATCCTCTTCCATCCCCTCCGCCCGATCACACCTGTTGCATATCCCATTTCGCCTGCGCGGAGACGCCTTTTTGCTCGGAAGCTGGTTCGATGGTAGGGAAGCGATAGCAGAAGCAGATATGGCCAACGGAGGATAACTGATGGGAAGGAGGGTGAGATGGTTCTCACCACCGTATACCACCTACTGACCGCTTCTTCTTCATCTACAACCACATAATCTTTATGCTGCCAGTGTATGGGATCCCTACGAAATCGGTCTAAGTAATGAACTTGAACGTGTGCAGCGAAGATCGGCAAGATTTGTAAAGGGACGATACGATAATTATATTAGCGTAACCAGTCTATTAAATGAATTGAAATGGGAATCATTGTCAGATCGCAGGTTGAAATTTAGACTTAATCTCTTACACAAATTCCAAGGCAATATTTTCAGTGATGATGTTAAAAATATTTTACGAACCCCAACTTACTATGGCAGACTGGACCATAATCATAAAGTTAGAGAAATTGATTGCCGAACTGACCGATTCAAAATGTCCTTTTTCCCTCGCACAATAAGAGATACGAATAACGGTAAATATGTCCTATTGGAGAGTAGCAATGAATAGCATTGGTAGCTGCATGTTGGTATGAGTACTTAAAGCTAACCCTACTAACAGAATGTTTTTGCATGTTTTCTTTGCAATTTCTATCTTTTTTAAATAGTGTAGTTCTGACTACTATATTAATACTATTCCTTTTTTATGCATGATATGTAGTGCATGTTTGGTGAGAAATCACCCCCTGCCACACACCATTGTGGTGGCTTGCAGGGTATTATGTAGATGTAGATATAGATAATACCCTGAAAGCCACCATGCAATATGATGCTGTTAGTTGGGTTAGCTTAAGGTCCTTAGACTAGCATGCAACTACCTATACATCTACATCTATACTATACACTGATACACTTGTATTTATCCTATGGGATACACTTGCTATTCATATCCCTAATTGTACGAGGAAAAAAGGACATTTGGAATCTGTCGGTTTGGCAATCAAGTTCTCTGATTTTGTGACTATGTGGACCATACCTACCATAGTAAGTTGGAGTTAGCAAAGTATTTTTAATCTCATCAGTAAAATTATTATCATAGAATTTATTTAAGAGATAAAGTAAATTTCAACCTGCGGTCTGATAATGAATCCCATTTTAATTCATTTAATAGACTGGCTACACTAATATAATTATCATATAGTGCCTTAATAAATCTTGCCGATCTTGCTGCACACGTTCATTATTTACATCTACATATTCTGCAAGCCACCGCGAGGGTGTGTGGCAGGGGGTGAAGATCACCAAGGACACACTACCGACATGCAAACAAGGAACTATAGGGTCTCATGCAACTAGATTGTTAGTATCTATAGTATTTAAGGGACTAATACATGCATCATACAATACAGACTACTCTAAAATATTTCCCCTACCTATCCCTTTGGTATGCTGTCTATTCTGTTCTCTTATAGTACGGGGGAAAAATGCCATTTTGAATCTATCAGTACGACAATCTATCTATCTAATCTCATTTAGCTGGTCGAATCTGGCAGAATACAATGGTGTTTTTAATATGTGCCTAACATCTGCAGTAAAGCTATCCGTATGAAATTTCTCTAATAGATTTAATTCAGGAACTCTACTCAACCTATCGTAACACCTTTTAAGGAACCTAGCTGCATTACGCTGCACACTGTCTAGTTCTGTGATCAAACCTAATTCATTCGGATCCCATACACTGGCTGCATACTCAAGATGGGGCCCAACTAGGGAAAAGTAACATCACTCTTATGTCTTCTCTTCACATTTCCCAAGTACTCATTTTATAAATCCTAGCTTTCTCTTCGCTCGGCCGCATATTTCCCGGATGTGTCTTCCCCACGATAAAACTCTAGTGATTGTTACATCTAAATACCTTATGGTTTCTACGTTTTCGATCTTCGTGTTACTAATTTTATAGGATCCCTCTATCGAATTATTCCGCCTCCAAAAATTCAATGCTACATACTTTTAATGGTTATGTTCTAACTACCATTTGTCGTACCACTCTTGAATTGAATCTAAATCCTTGCTAAGCGATTTCCTGTCTTCTTCTTTTGATATTCCTCTGTACACCACAATATCGTTTGAAATAAGTCTAAGCTTACTACTAACTACGGTACCCAAATCGTTTATGTATAAATGAAATAGGAGCGGACCTACTACGCTACCCAGGGGAATTCCGAATGATTACCAATTTAATTCATATAATAGATTAGTTACGGTAATAAGGCTCGATGGTAAGTAAGCGGTAGCAGGAGCAGATACAGGTCGACGGAGGTTAACTGATGGGAAGGAGGGTGAGATGGTTTCTCACCCCTATATCCCAGCTACTGCCAGCTTCTTCTTCCTCCCCTCCCTCCCTTCCATATTATCCATCTCCTACCTCGCATCTGACAGGAAGCCATCCGGATTGTATCTGATCCATATTCGTCACGCGGATACCACGTGACTCGCCCGTGGGGTCTTCTACGGAAGGGGGAGGTTAAGAGGTGGGAGTGAGCATCATCACCTTCGCATAGTCATTTGCGTTTCTTCTCCTCCTCTCACTCGAGTCGGTCGTCTTGTTTTGTTGACCCTTACTCCTAAGTTTGAGATTGGGGACGAGATCGTCGCCCTCATGGTTATCTTTCGTGGATATTGAGAGAGAAATGTTTTTTCCTGGAAGGGAATAATTGATTCTCTAACTTCACGTGGTGAAAAAAACCGGAAAGAAGGAGAAGTAAGTTTCTTCAAATAAACCGCTCGAAAGGGAACAAGCATTGCTCATAAAGCTTCACTCGGCGATTTCATTACCAGGTACAGGTGACTGTCCATAAATGTCCACGATCAGCGTGACCTCAAAAAAACAAAATTATCGGTGGTCGACCTTTGTTCAGACTAAATAGGCAATTCGCGGTCGGGAACATTTTTTTATCACTCGAAGTGTGGTGTGATCATTTGTTGTAAATTTAATGGAAGCCCTGAAATGACGCATTGTTTTTTGTAGACAGGTGAGTATTCAATCTGAAGAGTCACAGTATTGACTAAGTTGTAGATATCTCACTGGCTGCTGGTGCTGCTAAAGGCCGTTATCTTTTCGACTTTAAATACAGTTTCTGGTATACACAAAATTGACTTTTATCATTTTGCACGTTATTAGAGTACTATGACTTTTATCTTGATATTATAGGTACAGGAGAGGTTTAAAATATCATTTTTTCCACGCACGATTCGAGATCAGAACGCTAGACATCGCGTAAATCGGTAATAATTATAGAGGTAATATTCGGAGTAGGTCGATAGTATTTTTTTTATTTCCTGCATGTTTAAATCAAGGTGTGACTCGCATGCATTGCTTTTATTTTGCATGCATGAGTATCTATGAAATTGGTGTCGGGTTTCAAGTCATGCATGATATTCGTGGGTGCGTCTGGCATGATTGGGATTTGGTAGTATTTTTTTCTTTTTTCCCCTAATTACATTTAAAGGTGTAGTGTTTGTTTTGTGTTGTTCATTTTTTTTGTTGTGTTATTGTTCCTGGTGTGGATGCACCCCCTGCCACACAACCTCGAGGTGGCTTGCAGGGTATGTCGTAGATATAGATATACCAATTGGCGCTGAAAAAGTCGCTCTAGCTAAAGCTATTCCTACCCTATCTTGTTTTGTGTACGAAATAACCGTAATACCTACTTACGTTGAAATTCTTTATATTCTGTCATATGCCGAAAACATGTCGGCTTTAAATTTCGTAGAGAGATTCACTATACATTTTTACTGACGGTCTAAAAGCCATTCCCATCTGTGTTCCACTCGTAACTTGGAGCCTATAACACAATTATGACGACTACCTTTCCCAAATCTCGACAGTCTTCCCCAAGGATGTTTTAGCCCATCATTTACCTTGGAGTCGTGAGACTCCCGTTCGTAAATAAGGTCCGACGGGAATAAATAGTATTGTTCTCTTACTCTATCATCATTAAAATCCACGATCAATTGGGGAGAGTGTGAAAGTGGCGGGAAAAATCTTCCTCCGGCTACGATATCTTCGGATTTCCCCCAAAAGGCGGCCGGCGGTATTCGCTCCACCCCCATAGGCGCGGACAGCGAAGGGTGGAACACCCACGGCTAGGATGAGGGGGAGGCCCTAGGATGAAACCCCCTAGGTCACGGACCTCGAGTCTCTCTTCCGTCCACATGAACCAACCCAGAGGCGCCGCGGGGCTGTCCAGCTCGCGTCAATCACCCTGCGGGGGCCATGCTCGCATGCTCCTAAGAGTCTCTCCCCCATCCCACGTTTCCGGATATATTCGTTTTCCCATTTATGCATCCTTCCGCCATGTTTTCCGTCCTCCCCAACCGAATTTAGCCTAATGGCCACTCTCCTTCCTCTTTCTCTTGTCATATTTCTCCCTCTCTCTCTCCCTCTCGCCGTTAATGGCGTTTCCCCTCGCTTTTCACGGTCTCCTACCTCCCAGCCTCCCCTCCACCCGCCCCAAAAACTCCACCTTATCTCTCGTGTTCTCCCTCCCTCACTGTTGTGCATATCTAGCCCTAGCGATTCCTTTTCCACCCGCGGAGGCCATTAACGCATTCATTTCTCGGCACCCTCACGAAGCTCATTAGGCTTAACCCTCGCGCTTACCTAGTCCCGGGAACCAGGAGAACTTTTCCTGGAAATCGGCCACATTTTCTCGGAATTTTCTGCGTTAGTCACCCTTAAAATTCTACCTTTTCAAAAGACCCTCTTCCATCTCCCCACCCCTGGGGTGCTGGGGCGTCCACCGTCCCGGGAAAACCCCGTGCCCCTCTCTCCCAGGTGCATGCGTGCGAATGGATGAAAGGGGACGGGACCCTTAATGCCGTCCGGTGGTCATTACCGTCGTCTACTTGGGCGGAGTCAGGGTCGCTGTCGCCGCGGGCGTGTCGGTAGGGGCGTCGTCGCCGTGAGAGACGAAGCTTAGGAAGGCGGGCTGATGGGTAGGATGATTGTTTAGTGGTGTGAGAGTGCGCGCATTCGCACGGCCGTGGCGGGCATTGCGCTATTAAAATCATAAGGACCTGAGGAAAAGTTCTTAAAGGTTAATGCCTGCATAATTTTGAGGCGTCGAGTAAGGAGGTGCCAGTCTGGACGAGTGAATGGGGGAACCAAATAACCTCCCATCCACAACCTCACCCACATAATACACCGCAGGCAAGGTGTGTGGCAGTGGGTGAACCATCACCAGGATTGCGACTTATAAGTCGAAACTTGTGACGTTATACTTGCGACAAAATAGTATTGAATTTGCAAGCCAACAAAAATTTACACAACTAGTCCGTGAATGCAATACTAACTTGCAACTGACAGGTATAGGAGAGGAAAAAGTAGGAGAAAACTTGGTGATTGGGAAGAACCTAGTAACTACAGACTCATTTCACTCACGTCAGTCTCTTGTAAGGTATTTGAGCACACTGTAGTCAGTTTGATCGTGGGGTATTTGGATAGTCAGGGATTGCTCATAAACAGCCAACATGGGTTTAGGAAAGGTAGATCTTGCGAAACACAATTAGCTTTATTCGTACACGATATTTTAGTCTACGGCGAAAACAGTACTGAAGTTGATGCGATATTTTTAGATTTTAAAAAGGCATTCTATGAAGTTTCTCATAATAAATTAATCATGAAGTTAGAGAGTTTTGATAGTAATAAAGACGTTGCATGTTGGATAAATGAATATTTAAGAGGGCATGAGCAAATGGTTGTTATAGATGGTATCATGTCGGATAAAATCGATGTCACATTGCAGGTACGTATTTAGGAGGGGGGGGGGGGGGGGGGGAGGAGTGGGATACTGGAGCTTTAGCCCCCCATAAAAAACTTTTCCCGATCCTTTTGTCGTTCTGACTTTGACTGGGCATGATAATACGGATTACACTGAGTGTAAATTTCCGATTACGAGTCTATCACTTGGGAGTTCTCCAGGGTAGAATAATAGGATAGAGTTTTGATAGTAATAAAGACGTTGCATGTTGGATAAATGAATATTTAAGAGGGCATGAGCAAATGGTTGTTATAGATGGTATCATGTCGGATAAAATCGATGTCACATTGCAGGTACGTATTTAGGAGGGGGGGGGGGAGGAGTGGGATACTGGAGCTTTAGCCCCCCATAAAAAACTTTTCCCGATCCTTTTGTCGTTCTGACTTTGACTGGGCATGATAATACGGATTACACTGAGTGTAAATTTCCGATTACGAGTCTATCACTTGGGAGTTCTCCAGGGTAGAATAATAGGTCAGCTTCTATTCCTTTTTATTCATAAACGATTAGGGTACCGTAGTTAATAGTAAACTTAGAATTTTTGCAGACGATGCGGTAGTGTGCAGGGCTTTATAAAAAAAGAATATAGGGAATCGCTTACCAAGGATTTATATGCAATACATGAGTGTTAGTACAAATGCCAGTTAGAACTTAACGTTAAAAAGTGTGTAGCTATAAATTTTTGGAAGAGGAAAAATTCGATAAAGCGAACCTAGCATTCGTAACACGAAAGTCGAAAACGCTGAAACCATAAGGTACGTAGGAGTAACAATCACTAAAGATTTAACGTGAGGAACACACACCCGGGAAATATGGGGCTCATAAACAGCCCAGGGGAAGCTAGGATTTATTAAAAGTGTACTCGGTATAATTGATGAGAAGATAAAAGAACGATGTTAATTTTCACTGTTAGGCCACACCTTGAATATGTGGCCAATGTATGCGATCCGAATGAATTTGGTTTGATCAGAGAGCTAGACGGTGTGCAGCGTAGAGCAGCTAGATTTGTTAAAAGGATTTACGATAGGTATACATCTACATCTTTCTACATAATACCCTGCAAGCCACCACAAGGGTGTGTGGCAGGGGGTGATTTCTCACCAAACATGCACTACATATCACTAAAAATGCATGTATAGTAGTGAATCAGAATTAATAGAAGAATTAGGCAGGGAATCATTATCAGATCGTTGGTTAAAATACAGATTGAATCTTTCACAGAAATTTAAAATGGATGGCTTTAATGAAGATGTTAGATATATATTAAAAACACCAACGTGTTTTACTAGATTCGAACAGATGCATAAGATTAGAGAGACAGATTTGTCGTGCCGATAGATTTTCAATGTAATTTTTCCCCGTACTATTATAGAACATAATAGGTATCATAGCAGAATACCTAACGGTAGGCAAAAAATGCTAGAGTAATCTGTAGTGGATGATGCATGTTTAAACATTGTTAACACATTCATGATAGGGATATACAGATAACTGTATTTAGGAAAATATTTTTCTAGCCAGTAATCAATTAATTAATGTGTACATACTAACCACTTAGTTGTATGTGACCCTTATATCTACACCTACATCTGCGTAACATCCTGCGAGTCACCACGAGGGTGTGTGGCAGGGAGTGAATATCACCAAACATGCACTATTGGCACGAAACTAAGACTTTTAATGGAGACATTCTAGATAATCTACATCTACATCTACATCTACATAATACCCTGCAAGCCACCGCAAGGGTGTGTGGCAGGGGGTGATTGCTCACCAAACATGCACTACATATCATGCATAAAAAAGGAATAGTATTAATATAGTAGTCAGAACTACACTATTTAAAAAAGATAGAAATTGCAAAGCAAACATGCCAAAACATTCTGTTAGTAGGGTTAGCTTTAAGTACTCATACCAACATGCAGCTACCAATGCTATTCATTGCTACTCTCCGATAGGACATATTTACCGTTATTCGCATCTCTAATTGTGCGAGGGAAAAAGGACATTTTGAATCGGTCAGTTCGGCAATCAATTTCTCTAACTTTATGATTATGGTCCAGTCTGCCATAGTAAGTTGGGGTTCGTAAAATATTTTTAACATCATCACTGAAAATATTGCCTTGGAATTTGTGTAAGAGATTAAGTCTAAATTTCAACCTGCGATCTGACAATGATTCCCATTTCAATTCATTTAATAGACTGGTTACGCTAATATAATTATCGTATCGTCCCTTTACAAATCTTGCCGATCTTCGCTGCACACGTTCAAGTTCATTACTTAGACCGATTTCGTAGGGATCCCATACACTGGCAGCATATTCCAAATGAGGTCTAACAAGGGAAAAGTAGCTGTTTTCTCGTACATGATCGTCACATTTACCCAATACTCTTTTAATGAAACCCAGTTTGCGATTCGCTTGACCCATTATTTCACGAATGTGTTTACCCCAGGAAAGATCATTTATCAGTCTTATTCCAAGATATTTAATGGATTCCACGTTTGTTAATTCATTATACTTATTTTGTAAGTGCTAGGAGGAGAGCTATTATTTTTCCAAAAATTCATTACAAGATATGTTTTAAAGTTTAGTTCTAACTGCCATGTATTACACCAAGTTTCAATTGCTTGTAGGTCAATATTTAAATATTCCTTATCGTTTGGGCATAAAATTTCCATGTATACTACTGCGTCATCGGCAAATAGACGAAGCTTACTTTTTACCACCTTATGGATATCATTTATGTACAAAAGGAATAGGAGTGGACCTATCACACTACCTTGTGGGTCACCCGAAGTGACTTTAATTGCCGGTGAGGTAACACCGTCCAAAACAACCCATTGCACCCGATCATGCAGAAAATCATTAATCCATGATAAAATGTTACTGTCTAACCCATAAGATTTTAATTTCAAAATTAGTTTGCTATGAGACACCTTGTCAAAAGCTTTCTTGAAGTCGAGAAATATAGAATCCACTGGAATATTATTTTCGCCAGAAACTAAAATATCGTGGGAAAAGAGAGCAAGTTGAGTTTCACACGATCTGCTCTTTCGGAAGCCATGCTGAACATTGGACAATAAATTCTGGCTATCTAGGTGTCCCATGACTGAACTGACAATTATATGTTCTAGGACCTTGCATGAAATGGATGTGAGGGATATAGGTCTGTAGGACTGTAATCTGTGCTCATGAAGTTGTAGCACTATATAATTTTATGTAATAAGTGAATATTTGGTGATTTTCTTCCTCTTTCACACACCCTCCCAGGGTATTACGTAGACGTACCTACATCTCGTGGATATAGACGTAAACGTGTGCAGATGTAACACCTACTTCTTTTGAGTCAGTGATGTACAAACCTGATCAAAAATGCAGAAGGACGTTTTAGTTAGCCGCCGTACTTAGGTTCCATTTAAATAGTGCCTTTACGGTGATCTTAGTATGAAGGTGTAAATTTGAAGTAATAGTTAATCGAACACCTCTAGCCTTATGTTTTAACACCCTCCAACCCAAACCACAGGCCCTTTCAACGGCTCGCTGAATACTACTTAAGTGTAGAAGCCTTTTAACTGATAGTGATGATTACGGAGAAGTTCATTCAACCGATTTACTGAACACAAACAACACGTCCCGTACTTTAGACTCATTCTCCCGACGTCTGCCGTGGCATTCATATGTATTATCTGTTCGGTAATCAATGCCTTAATTTTTCAGCCCACCTTTTGGTAGCTCTAAAAGCAACGTTTTCTTGGTGATAGCGGCCGTGAATTTCCGCACTCATATCGCACAAAAGTGTCGACGAGCCATAATGAGAAGGGAACTCCTAGAGAGGTTTTCGCTGGGGAGGGCAATCAGAAACTCTGCGCGCGGGGAATATCGCCAACTTCGCGGGCCCAAAAATGGGATCTTTATCGCCTCGGGGCGAAAAAAACAGCTCGTATTCGCGCCTGCAAACAATGGCAGATTGTGGGGGGGGGGTGGGGAGGGGGACAATCAACGGAACGAGCGCGAAATCTGTCTTCGCCGTGTCGTAAAGAGTTTAAGTATGTGTACGAATTTGTACAAAGGGGCGAGAACCGGCCCAAAGCGGATGTGCGCACGAGGAAAAACTGTCAACTGGCTCGCGGCGGTGCCGACTCGTCCGTTTCTCGGTGAGTCAGCGTCTGTCAGACGTCGGCATTGTAAGGAATGCGCCGTTTTTCGATGGAAGGGGTCATGCTTTCGGGAGAGAGAGAGAGAGAGGGAATGATGATGACGTGGATGGTGGGAGGGGGAGGGGAGGCGGGGGAGGAAGAGGTTGGTCAGCGCATATTGGCGAGGGCTTGGAATTAATGGAGTGGGGGTGGGGAGGTCATTGTTGAAGGTGGGGGGCGGGAACGATTGAAGGTGCAATCAAGAGGGAGCAAAGGTCCGACCGGCTGCCGGCATATCGCAATGGGAATTTGCTTACTGTGTCGGGGGTCGAGGAGGGAGAGGTGTGGCCGGATTAATACAATGAGACTGCTGGGGGGAGGGGGCACTTAATGCATAAAGAAATCACTTGCGAAACGATGACTGTTTTAGTTTTTTGGCGCTGGTATATCGGGTTAATCGTATAACATAGTAAAAGGGCACAACCTTATTAACAATGGCCATTGAGGCTGCTTGTAAGCTATCGTAATCAATGTGCCTATATTTACTGCGGTTATTTAGGAAGTCATGAAGGCATATAAGCTTCCTTTCATACGTGCCCTCAAAAAATAGCCCGGAAACGTAACTTGAAAGCATTAAACAAATAATTGGATATTGTCCCCATCGTCGCTTCACCCGTTTTTATTATGAAGATTTTTTGGAAGACTTGTAGGTTTATTTATATAACTAAATACTGTAAATATTTATGGAATTTATGGAATATTTATGGAAAGTTTAAATCCCCTTCTTGAGATGCGCATGAAAACAGATGATAAGATTTTGATCTTGCTTACTTATGTCTTACAATAATAGAATAATATTACCTTCAGGATTCAGTAGGGATTCATCTAAATTTATATCTACGCGATACCCTGCAAGTCACCGCGAGGGTGTGTGGCAGCGGGTGAAGATCACCAAACATGCACTATTGACATGCAACTACGCTACTACATGGGAACATATTAGATAATAGGGTCACATGGACCTAGATGGTTAATATCTACATAGAAATAAAAGGGATTGGTTGTTAATACATGCATCACGCACTACAGACTACTCTAACAATATCACCTTTCCCTTTGAAATGTTGCCTCTTTCAGTGCGGGGTATACATGAAATTTTGTTTCTATCGGTGCGACAATATATCTTTCTAATCTTCTTTATCTGGTCGAATCTAGCATAATACGCTCGGATTTTTAATATATATATCTATCATCCTCAGCCAAGCTATCCGTTTCAAATTTCTGCAATATATTTAATCTGTACTCTAACGTATTGTGATTATAGTGGTAGTTTTGGGTTTGAAGGTGCTCTTGCTGATATGATTATATCGCATCGTCCAACCTAATATCTTAATCCTGGTTCAACGCACAGCAACCATGCCCCAGGTGGGATTCGAACCCTAAACCTTTGAGTTGCCAGCCCGGCACGCAACCGACCTGTCTACCATTTAGTGTAGAATCGTGAGAATGGGATGAGTCTAGAGTCAGTCTATTAAATGGGAATCATTGTCAGATAGCAGGAAACTGATTGCCGAAATGACAGATTCAAAATGTCCTTCTTTCCTAGTACAATTATGGATGTGAATAGTGGTAAATACCTATATCCAATACGAGTGTATCAATTGATAGCATAGTTAGTTGCATGTTTACAGGACTTTAAGGACTTTAAGCTAACCCAACTAACAGCATTAAGGTACATGCTTGCTTTGCTATTTTTACACTCTTTAAAAATATACATCTACATCTACATAATACCCTGCAAGCCACCACAAGGGTGTGTGGCAGGGGGTGATTTCTCACCAAACATGCACTACATATCATGCATAAAAAAGGAATAGTATTAATATAGTAGTCAGAACTACACTATTTAAAAAAGATAGAAATTGCAAAGAAAACATGCAAAAACATTCTGTTAGTAGGGTTAGCTTTAAGTACTCATACCAACATGCAGCTACCAATGCTATTCATTGCTACTCTCCAATAGGACATATTTACCGTTATTCGTATCTCTTATTGTGCGAGGGAAAAAGGACATTTTGAATCGGTCAGTTCGGCAATCAATTTCTCTAACTTTATGATTATGGTCCAGTCTGCCATAGTAAGTTGGGGTTCGTAAAATATTTTTAACATCATCACTGAAAATATTGCCTTGGAATTTGTGTAAGAGATTAAGTCTAAATTTCAACCTGCGATCTGACAATGATTCCCATTTCAATTCATTTAATAGACTGGTTACGCTAATATAATTATCGTATCGTCCCTTTACAAATCTTGCCGATCTTCGCTGCACACGTTCAAGTTCATTACTTAGACCGATTTCGTAGGGATCCCATACACTGGCAATATAACTTTAGACTAGTATATTATTACAAATCCTTTTTTATACATGATATGTTATGCATGTTTGGTGAGAATCCATCCCCTGCCACACACCTTTTCTACATCTACATCTACATAATACCCTGCAAGCCACCATAAAGGTGTGTGGCAGGGGATGAACTCTCACCAAACATGCACTACATATCATGCATAAAAATTTGTAATTAAAAATTAAAATAGCAAAGCATACATGCAAAAACATGCTGTTAGTTGGGTTAGCTTTAAGTCCTTATACAAACATGCAGCTACCAATGTTATCCATTTCTACTCTCGTACTGGATACATTTACCATTATTCATATCCCTAATAGTACGAGGAAAATAGGACATTTTGAATCTGTCAGTTCCGCATTCTATTTCTCTAATTTTGTGATTATGGTCCAGTCTACCATGTAAGTTGGGGTCCGCAAAATATTTTTAACATCATCACTGAAAATATGGTCTTGGAATTTATTTAAGAGATTAAGTCTAAATTTCAACTTGCGATCTGACAATGATTCCCAATTTAATTCATTTAATAGACTGGTTACGCTTATATGGTTATCATTCCGGCCCTTGACAAATCTTGCCGATCTTCGCTGCACACGTTCGAGTTCGTTATTTAGACCGATTTCGTAGGGATTCCATACACTAGCAGCATATTCCAAATGAGGTCTTACAAGGGAAAAGTAGCTGATTTCTCGTACATGATCGTCACATTTACCCAGTACTCTTTTGACGAATCCCAGTTTACGATTCGCTTGCCCCGATATTTCACGAATATGTTTACCCCAGGAAAGATCATTTGTCAGTCTTATTCCAAGATATTTAATGGATTCCACGTTTGTTAATTCATTATACTTATTTTGTAAGTGGTAGGAGGAGAGCTATTCTTTTTCCAAAAATTAATTACAAGATATGTTTTAAAGTTTAGTTCTAACTGCCATGTATTACACCAAGTTTCAATTGCTTGTAGGTCAATATTTAAATATTCCTTATCGTTTGGGCATAAAATTTCCCTGTATACTACTGCGTCATCAGCAAATAGACGAAGCTTACTTTTTACCACCTTATGGATATCATTTATGTACAAAAGGAATAGGAGTGGACCTATCACAACCTTGTGGGTCACCCGAAGTGACTTTAATTGCCGGTGAGGTAACACCGTCCAAAACAACCCTTTGCACCCGATCATGCAGAAAATCATTAATCCATGATAAAATGTTACTGTCTAACCCATAAGATTTTAATTTCAAAATTAGTTTGCTATGAGACACCTTGTCAAAAGCTTTCTTGAAGTCGAGAAATATAGAATCCACTGGAATATTATTTTCGCCAGAAACTAAAATATCGCGGGAAAAGAGAGCAAGTTGAGTTTCACACGATCTGCTCTTTCGGAAGCCATGCTGAACATTGGACAATAAATTCTGGCTATCTAGGTGTCCCATGACTAAAACCTTTATGGTGGCTTGCAGGCTATTATGTAGATGTAGATAAAATAACGCTTATTTCTCACAATGGTCCAGATTAAGGTTTTTTAAGTTGTTTCATGCTGCTGTTATTGATGGAAGTGTGTGGAAGGTAGGCGATGTAATGTGGCGCGGTCAGTTTAGAGAGGGAATTAATGGCAGGCGTTGACATGACCGACAGTAATAGAGGGGTTAAGTGTATAAGTTATTGACTTATGAATTTTAGCTACATCTCCTCTTCAAAAACTTCAGCCGTAAAAGCTGGAAAATTATACTGAAAAGAGTCCAGTGATTTTATGATGGCAATAATAAAAAAGAGCGCCCAACGCGCAAATTCATTCCAAATCTTTGGATATTGAAGTGGGAGAAATTCGTGAATCTTAGTAAGGTAGTTAGATTGTAATTAGCTTCCCTAAACCGCTATGGTGATCTCCTGAAGCGTCAGAACAAGTTTCCCATTGGGTTTTCGCGCATTATCGATTAGGGCCTTTTGAAGTTACACAAGCAAGTCATTTAGAGGGTCTTTAAAACATGAAATAGCATTGAGATTGGCAGTGGACACATTCATTCACAATGGAAATTTCAATGTAAACCTGCATTGGATAGATTATATTCTAGTGATTTAATCCACATTTTTGGCAGTAATTGTTTCTTTATGTTGATGAAAATTATATTTAAAGTAAGTCATACTTTAATTTCGACCAAAAATGCATTGCAGTTTAATGAACTTAAACGATTCCTCTGCCACACACCTTTATGGTGGCTTGCAGGGTGTTATGTAGATGTAGATAGAAGAGACCGAATCACCTTAAAAACATTAAAACTATTAAACACGCATAGAAAATTGAAACTGAACAGGATCAAAATCTATTTACCAAAAGTAAGCGGCTTTATTGAAAATACTCTTGTTTTGAGGCTGGAGTTTGTGTAAAAAAAAATAAGCTGGAAAAAGATCTTGCAACACCGGAGGAACTTTTTCTAGTTTTGTAAATGAAATATAAATGACATGCACGAAGCTGGCCTTGCCTATTTTTATCCCAAAATTACTTTCATGGGAAAATCCTTCGGACTTCCGCTCTGATAAATAATTGGGAATCCTTTGCCAAGAAAAGCTTGTATGGAGAAAAATTGAGCTATGAGGAAATGAAATATCAGTGAGACCTAACCAAGGGAAGGAAAGGGGGTGGCGACCGCGGTAAAAATTAGATAAGATATAGCGGGGTGGTGGGGACAGGATTTGATTTTGAGGGAGGGACAGAAGGGTGAGAGGTAGATTAAAGGAAAAAGGTCTTCCTTAGAAGAAATAGATCTAAGTTCGCGAGAGTTACTATCTGAGAATTCGTTGTTCATCTACATCTACATAATGCCCTTCAAGCCAACCTTCTAGTCCTTATCTTCAAGCTTACCTTCAAGTCCTTATACCAACATGCAACTACCTATGCTATGGATGGATTCACTCGTATTGGACATATTTACCGCTATTCATATCCCTAGTTGTGCGAGGAAAAAAGGACATTTTGAATCTGTCAGTTCGGCAATCAATTTCTCTAATTTTGTAAATATGGTCCAGTCTACCATAGTAAGTTGGGGTTCGTAAAATATTTTTAACATCATCACTGAAAATATTTCCTTGGAATTTGTTTAAGAGATTAAGTTTAAATTTCAACCTGCGATCTGACAACGATTACCCATTTCATTAATTTAATAGATCAGTTACGCTAATATAGTTATCGTACCGTCCCTTTACAAATCTTGCCGGTCTTGCTTGCACACGCTCAAATTCGTTATTTAGACCGATATCGTAGGGATCCTATACACAGGCAGCATATTTCAAATCAGTTCTAACAAAGGAAAAGTAGCTGATTTTTCGTACATGATCGTCACATTTACCCAATACTCTTTTGATGAATCCCAGTTTGCGATTAGATTGCCCGATTATTTCACGTATGTTTTTTCCCCCTAGAAAGATCATGTGTCAGTGTTATTCGAAAATATTTAATGAATTCCACGTTTGTTAATTCATCATTACCTATTTTGTACGTGCTAGGAGGAGAACAATTCTTTTTCCAAAAATTCATTACCACACGTTTGTTTAAATTTATTTCTAACTGCCATGTATCACAACATTTTTCAATTGCTTGCAGGTCATTATATAACTATTCTTTATCATTTGGGCATCGAATTTCCCTGTACACTACTAAGTCATTGGCAAGCTTACTTTTGACCACCTTATTGATATCATTTATGTACAGAAGGATCAGGAGTGGACCTAGTGAGTGCGACATAACTACCCGCGGCCTTCGTGAAATTCTTGTCGAATTTTACTTTTATATTTACTATTCTTATCGTTTTACTAATTTATCTTTATACGCCGTCCAATATAGGCCCTTAATATTCCAAACAATCACTAAAGATTTATCGTGGCGAAAACACGTCCGGGAAATGTGCAACCGAGAGAAGAGAAAACTATGATTTATTGAAAGAGTACTTGGGAAATGTGATGAAAAGACAAAAGAGCGATGTTTCTTTTCATTAGTTAGGCCCCACGTTGAGTACGTACCCAGAGTATGGGATCCGAATGAATTAGGGTTGATCAGAGAAATAGACAGTGTGCAGTGTAGAGCAGCTACGTTCGTTAAAAGGTGTTTCGATAGGTTGAGTAGTGTATCAGAATTAATACAACAATTAGGGTGGGAATCATTATCAGAGCGTCGGTTAAAGTACAGATTAAATCTCTTACGTAAGTGATTTAATCTGCACTTCAACCTACGCTCTGATAATGCTCCCACCCTAATTATTTAAAACTACTAAACCTTTATATATCCTAGTTGCATGTCAATAGTGCATGTTTTGGCAGGGGATATTTTTTGAGTAGTCTGTAGCTGATGATGTATGCATTAAAAATCAATTACCATGTAGATACTAACAATCTAATTGCCTGAGACCATATATTAGCATGCTTGCATGTCTATAGGGCATGCTTGATGATCTTCACCCCCTGCTACACACCTCCGCGGTGGATTACAGGGTATCGCATAGGTGTAGATGTTAACTGTATGTAGATGTAAACTGGGAATCATCAAGGGAGTATTGGGTAAATGTGACGATCATGCACTTTCACGGCTCTTCCACCAGGTCAAGTATTCGGTTGCTGCCGACGTTTCGATGGATAACTCTTCCATCGTCCTCAGGGCGTTGAGTGCCGGGTAGGAAATGGCCGGGTATTTATGCATCTGCCGTGTGCCGGCAGCGAAGGTGAAATCGTCAGGTCACACCTGATTGGCTAGAAACAGCAGTCTCCTTCCTATGTCTGTTGGTGCGTATTTTTGCCAGGACGGGTTTCCACGATTGGCTTAGCGAAAATCCTGAGTCGCGGTTGAATGTTTTGCCCGCCAAACGTATCTCTATGGCCTCCTTGGTCAGTCGATCCCAATAGCCGCTGGATCTGCAAAGTAACTTTGCGTCGTCAAATACGATGCGGTGGTCCCGGATGAGGCTATGCTCCGCGACAGCTGACTTCTCGGGATACGCCAACCTGATGCACCGCCTGTGCTCCTTTATGCGGGTCTCGATGGTTCGACATGTCTCTCCGATGTAAACTTCACCGCATTGGCACGGAATTTGGTACACGCCCGGGGTCCTCAATCCCAGGTTGTCCTTTACTTTCACTAGTTGGTTCCTCAGTTTCCCCGGTGGCTTGTGTGCAGTGAAGATCGGCAAGATTTGTAAAGGGACGGTACGATAACCATATTAGCATAACCAGTCTATTAAATGAATTAAAATGGGAATCATTGTCAGATCGCAGGTTGAAATTTAGACTTAGTCTCCTAAATAAATTCCAAGACCATATTTTCAGTGATGATGCTAAAAATATTTTGCGGACCCCAACTTACTATGGTAGACTGGACCATGATCACAAAATTAGAGAAATTGATTGTCGAATTGACAGATTCAAAATGTCCTTTTTTCCTCGTACAATTAGAGATACGAATAGCGGTAAATATGTCCAATACGAGTTAATCTATGGGTAGCATATGTAGCTGCATGTTGGTGTAAAGACTTGAAGGTAACCCAACTAACAGCATGTTTTTGCATGATTACTTCGCTATTTTTATCTTTTTTTAAATAATGAAGTGTATGTCAGTACATTAATACTAATCCTTTTTATGCATGATATGTAGTGTACGTTTGGTGAGAATTCACCTCTGCCACACACCTTTATGGTGGCTTGCAGGTTATTATGTAGATGTAGTTATAGATGTAGATGTAGTCTACCGTCCACTCATCGGTCAAACACTCTCCGTCCTTGACGAAAAGGAGGCCCGAAATGGCTTCCGTGAAGCCAAGGAGGAAAGTCACTGATCCGACTGATGGCTTCCCAGAAGTTAACCACCATTTCGGAATTTGAGCCCACTTCCTTGTCCTCGGCGCCGTTTGAAGAATTTTGTTCCTTCTCCATTCCGGGTGCTCCTGTTCCTGGGTGTAAAAGTCTTCAAACTTTCCAATTTTGTAGAGATGAGTGATTGTTCAAGTCAAGTTGTTTAGGCCCTTAAAATTCCAAGCCCTTTTAAGGGTGTCGTTTATATGCATGGTTTCGGGGCGGTAATAGTTGGTCCCTTAACTCTTGTTATATCTTGTAGGTATGCGTGAAGACTGGCGCCAATGAGATCAATAGTATGCGCTTTATGCGAACGTCGGCGTCACTGTTGATTACTTTAGACCGAGTTACATTAAAGTCCACTTACTTCGACTTTCTCAGGAATTTCTTTTGGTTGCGTTCGTCATCTTTTAAACTTTCAAATGTCCTCTTATGTTTCACATTACATCTCGCCGTCTCTACAACAAAATGGATTTAGCAAATTTGAAGGACCACTATGAATGGCAGTACATATGCATTAAACCGCAAAAGGAAGTAACTGTTAGCCCTTTCAGTAAACGATTATAAAATGTTCAGTACATGAGATACATCTGCATATACATCTACATAATACCCTGTAGCCACCATAAAGGTATGTGGCAGAAGGTGAAATCTCACCAAAAATACTTTACATATCATAGTATAGGTCTATAGTGCCTGTAATAGTTCGTTTTATACATATTGATATGTATGAAACGAGCATATATATTGATATATTTTCAGTCCTCACTGAAAAAAAGGATAGTAATATATACTTGTCTAAAGTTCACTATTTAAAAAAAATATTTAAATAGCAAAGCAAGCATTAAATATAATGCTGTTAGTTGGGTTGTCCTTATACCAACATGCAGCTACCTATGCTATCCATCGATACACTCATTTTGGACATATTTACCACAATTCATATCCCTAATTGTACGATGAAAAAAGGACATTTTGAATCTGTCAGTTCAACTATCAATTTCTCTAATTTTGTGATTACGGCCCAGTCTACCATAGTACTTAAATACTAAAGATACTAACACTCTAGTTGCATGAGACCCTATATTTGCTTTTTTGTATGTTGTAGTGGAAGCTTGGTGACCTTCACGCCCTGCCACACACCCTCGCGGTGGCTTGCAGGGTATCTTGTAGATGTAGATGGTAAGCTGGGTTTGCAAAATATTTTTAACGTCATCACTGAAAATAACATCTTGGAATTTTTTTAGGAGAATAAGTCTAAATTTCAATCTGGCATCTGACAATGATTCCCATTTAAAATCATTTAATAGACAGGTTACGCTAATATAGTTATCGTACCGTCCCTATACAAATCTCTCCGATCTTCGCTGCACTCGTTTAAGTTCAATATTTTGACCGATTTCGTAGGGATCCCGTATTCTGGCAGCGTATTCCAAATGAGATCTAACGAGAGATAAGTAGCTAATTTCTCGTACATGATACTTTTTCTTGGATTGGACTCATATTTCTTGTAATTGTCTACCCCACGATAATTCATTACTAAATTTTACGCCTTATGGATTCAACGCTTTCAATTTTCGTTTTATTAATGCTATACGATCGCTCTAGCGAATTATTCCTCTTCAAACAATTCACCCAAAGTGCATTCCATCATCACCAGTCATCGATCCTACAAATGGTTTGACTAAATCGATACTCTTACTAGATACCCTCTTCATTAATAGTTACTCTTCTCTTTTGAACACTTCAGTACGATATCTATCTCTACTGACTACCCTGCAAGCCACCTTGACAATTTGTGGTAAGCGGTGGATTATTACCATCCATGCACTACGTACAATGCTTAATAATTTACATAGATATGCTACTAACGCAAGGAGAGATTACTCTGAATATCATGTGGGACACGCTACAGATTCCACTCTCCAATTTAAATACATTGAATCATCTCAGAAGTAATACTAATTTACATTATACTTATTAATGATTCATGTAGAGAGGCTTAGGTCCTCGAAAATCCACCATCCTAGTCTTATTTCAGTTTTCTGATCAAGATGTCTCATGAAGTGAAATTTAATTTTTATTAATGAAGACTACTCATTTCTCAAGGGTGCGGGGAAAATTCTGGGGGGAGGGGGCTTCGGCCGATCCTGCCCCCCGCTTCCGCCGCTGAAATCTAGATCTTCATAATACCCTGCAAGCCACCATAAAGGTGTGTGGCAGGGGTAGTTTGCCACATTCTTATAATGGAAGCAAATCAGCGAAATAATCTTACTTTTTGGCCATTTTCCTCGAAAAATATCTTTAAAAGAGATTGATTGTATTTACGGAAAATATAGGCGGTTTGTCAATCCCTTCGACGTTTTAAATCCCGATATGTGACGGATTAGTCGATGTTCATTCAACTATTCCCATCTAAATTGGAGGAATTAGCTTTGTCTTTTCGATAGTTGCATTAATTCATGTTGCATGCACTATTGACATCCTAGTTACATGTCAATAGTGCATGTTTGGTGAACTTCACCCCCTGCCACACACCCTCGTGGTGGCTCGCAGAGTATTACGTAGATGTAGATGTATTCGTGGACTACCTGTACTATTCTTAGAGAAACGCACATTAGTTAATGTGTGTTAATTTTTCATACATCCTTCATCAGAAACTCACAGGTTCACGGTCACATAGTCACGGACATAAGTCACAGGTTCTTATTAATTTTCCCTTGTAAGAGCTCATTCGGAATATGCTGCCAATGAATGGGATCCCTACGAAATCGGTCTAAATAACGGCTGCCGATCATGAGACTCCTTCTCGGCTTCATGGAAACTCATATTTTTTATTTTTTTGTAATTGCTTCATAAAAATGAGATGGAAGCGACAGCAGGAAATTATTTGTTAAACCTGTCATGGATTACGCTATCTAACAAGCGAATATTTCTGAATGATACTAGTGACTAGAATCATTGTCAGATCGCAGGTTGAAATTTAGACTTAATCTCTTACACAAATTCCAAGGCAATATTTTCAGTGATGATGTTAAAAATATTTTACGAACCCCAACTTACTATGGCAGACTGGACCATAGTCATAAAGTTAGAGAAATTGATTGCCGAACTGACCGATTCAAAATGTCCTTTTTCCCTCGCACAATAAGAGATACGAATAACGGTAAATATGTCCTATCGGAGAGTAGCAATGAATAGCATTGGTAGCTGCATGTTGGTATGAGTACTTAAAGCTAACCCTACTAACAGAATGTTTTTGCATGTTTGCTTTGCAATTTCTATCTTTTTTAAATAGTGTAGTTCTGACTACTGTATTAATACTATTCCTTTTTTATGCATGATATGTAGCATGTTTGGTGAGCAATCACCCCCTGCCACACACCCTTGTGGTGGCTTGCAGGGTATTATGTAGATGTAGATGTATATCAGAGAAACAGATTTGGGTGACCTTAAACATCTCATTGTTCATGCTCATAGGCTACCAAGCATGGCATGTACACGAGATTCTCAACCACTTAATGCCGCTCGAAAATATTTCATCACATAAAAGAGAGTACTGTCTAATTGTGATTGGATTTATGATTGCCAGTAGATGGGGTTAATTTCAATTTTCCAGCGTTCCGTCGAGGTAGCGTGTTGCTATCCCCTAGTGAAAGCGAATGGTACAAGAAACGCGAAGTTATTTAACAGCGTATCTATCATTCACACTCTTCATCTCGCTCGCGCGATAACGGAGGGAGAGGAAGAAACGGGAGATAAGGAAAAGTAGCGCAAGGCCTATAAGTAGTCTGATTCAATGAGACCAATGGCAAGCGTCATAGGAGACTCTGGTCGACTGTTGCCAAGGGAGCTTCTTTTCTAGGCAATGACAAGGGGTAGGGAGATTCGTTCATGGCGTGGAAGAGGTGATGAGGAATTAAAATGAGAATAAGGAACCAAATGAGGATGATGAGAGGTGACGGGGAATACAAAAGATGCATAGAATAACCCGTTTTGAAATAGTATACAAGCTACATCTAAAAGCGATGTTACTTTTGACGGATCAGGACCCACCTCGAATTTGCAACCATTGTATGGGATCCGAATCAATTAGGATTGATCAGAGAACCAGTGTGAAGCGTAGAGCATCTAAGTGTTAAAAATATTTTGCGAACCCCAACCTACTATGGTAGACTGGACCATAATCACAAAATTAGAGAAATTGATTGCCGAACTGACAGATTCAAAATGTCCTTTTTTCCTCGTACAATTAGGGATATGAATAACGGTAAATATATCCAATACGAGTGTAGCAATGAATGACAATGGTAGCTTCATGTTGATATAAGGACTTGAAGCTAACCCAACTAACAGCATGCTTTTGCATGTTTGCTTTGCTATTTTTATCTTTTTTTGAATAGTGAAGTTTAGAACAGTATATAAATACTAATCCTTTTTTTATGCATGATATGTAGTGCATGTTTGGTGAGAATTCCCCCCCTGCCACACACTTTTGTGGTGGCTTGCAGGGTATTATGTAGATGTAGATGTAGATGAGGGTGTGTGGCAGGGGGCGAAATCACGATACATGCTCTACTGGCATGCAACTTAAAGCTACAATTCTACTACTACATGACAACATCTTTAATAATAGTGTCGCATACAAGATAGATGGTTAGTATATACATAGTACTAAAGGGATAATTAAGTTATAATAGCATTCATCCAAATATATTAATTTATTTACTTAAAAGATTTAGGATTAGCTTGCTAGGTAAATACAGATAATATTATTAGATGAATGCCATTATAATTAAAGCATCCCGAAAGTACTATGTAAAAACGACTATCTAGCTTGCACGCGACTCTATTTTCTAAGATGTTTTTATTTCGTAGAAAAATCGTAGCTCTTAGCTGCATATCGATAGTGAACGCTTGGCGATCTTCACCCCTATGCCATACACCTTCGCGGTGTCTCGTGGGGTATTGCCTTGTATATGGGATCCGCGTGAGCAGGGTATTATAAAGGAATTTCGAGCGTGTGCAAATGAGATTAGAGGTTAAAAACCATGATAATTGTATTAGTGTTTCGAGTTTAATGAAAGGAGGGAATTACTAACTAGGTGGGAATTACTACTAGAACGCAGGTTAAAATTTATACTTAACCTATTAAGTAAATTCGATGCTGATTTGTTTACAGATGACGTAAGAATTAAATATTTAGAACCCTTGCGTATTATGATAGGTTAGATCACATAAACAAGATTAAAGAGATAGATTGTCGTACCAATTGATTTAAAAAGTCAATTTTCCCACTTACCATCAGAGAAAACATTAGGCAGAAAAGTAAAGGGTTAGGTAGGTAAAAAATTGTTGGAGTAGTGTGTATTGTATGAAGTAACTTTTAATATTACTTATCTACGCATGCCAGGGAAATACAGATTAAATATCACATGAAAATCCCTCTCACTATTAATCGCTTCGTTTCTATGTAGACACAATCCTCTGCACGTGCCTCCTATACCTAACTATAGTGTTTCATCTAAATCTATACATAAGACCCGGCAACCCACCATAAATTTGTGTGGCAAGTGGTGAATACACACCAAATATGCATTACATATCATGCATTGTAAAGATCTACATCTACGCGATACCCGGCAAGCCACCGCGAGGGTGTGTGGCAGGGGGTGAAGATCACCAAGCATGAATATTGATATGTTAACAAGCAACTATAACGTCTCATGCAACTAGAGTGTTAGTATTTAAAGGATTAATACATGCATCAAGCACTAAAGACTGCATTACAGAGGATTAGTAATTATATTCTATTCTAAACATCACAGCTTAAAAAAATAGCTAAACAAATATGCAAAAACATGCTGTTCGTTGGGTTAGCTTAAAGTTATTATAACAACTGTTTCCATGCATTAGTAGAATTGTAGCTCTCAGTTGCATGCCACTAGTATGGTGGTAGTGTAGTGTATGGTGATTTTCACACCCTGCACACACCATGGCGGTGGCTCGCTGAGTATTACATCTACGTATGCATAATACCCTGCAAGCCATTATAAAGTTGTGTGGCAGGGCGTGAATTCCACCAAACATGCACAACATATATTGCATAAAAAAGGATTAGTATTTATACACTGTTCTAAACATCTATATTAAAAAAAGATAAAAATAGCAAAGGAAACATGCAAAAGCATGCTGTTAGTTGGGTTAGCTTTAAGTCCTTACACCAACATGCAGCTACCTATGTTTTACTATGCTATACTCATATTGGATGTATTTACCGTTATTCATATCTATATGTACATAATACCCTGCAAGCCACCACAAAGGTGTGTGGCAGGGGATTCATATCCCTAATTGTACGAGGAAAAAAGGACATTTTGAATCTGTCAGTTCGGCAATCAATTCCTCTAATTTTGTGATTATGGTCCAGTCTACCATAGTAAGTTGGGGCTCGCAAAATATTTTTAACGTCTTCACTGAAAATATGGTCTTGGAATTTGTTTAAGAGATTAGGTCTAAATTTCAACGTGCGATCTGACAATGAATCCCAATTTAATTCATTTAATATACTGATTACGGTAATAAGGTTATCGTACCGTCCCTTCGGTACGATGTAATGTTGCCGATCTTCGCTGCAGACGTTCAAGTTCATTATTTAGACCGATTTCGTAGGGATCCCATACACTGGCAGCATATTCCAATAGCCACCTCGAGGATGCATGGCAGGGATGATCATTCACCGATCATTGGCTCTGCACTAGCAAATGAGGTTTGCGATACCATTCATTAATATCGTGCGGTTGAGTTGCTTCAATGTTTACCTTACAAAAACAGTATCTGCACCTATAGAATACCTAAATGTTGCCATAAGGGTGTATGGCAGGCGATGAACACTCACTAGATGTATTTTAAATCAATGGGTCAAATCATGTGTTAGGTGCTATACTGCGGTTGGTAGTACATCTACATCTACATAATACCCTGGAAGCCACCATAAAGGTGTGTGGCAGGGGGTGAACTCTCACCAAACATTCACTACATATCATGCATAAAAAAAGGATTAGTACTTCATCTACATCTACATAATACCCTGCAAGCCACCACAAGGGTGTGTGGCAGGGGGTGATTGCTCACCAAACATGCACTACATATCATGCATAAAAAGGAATAGTATTAATATAGTAGTCAGAACTACACTATTTAAAAAAGATAGAAATTGCAAATAAAACATGCAAAAACATTCTGTTAGTAGGGTTAGCTTTAAGTACTCATACCAACATGCAGCTACCAATGCTATTCATTGCTACTCTCCGATAGGACATATTTACCGTTATTCGTATCTCTTATTGTGCGAGGGAAAAAGGACATTTTGAATCGGTCAGTTCGGCAATCAATTTCTCTAACTTTATGATTATGGTCCAGTCTGCCATAGTAAGTTGGGGTTCGTAAAATATTTTTAACATCATCACTGAAAATATTGCCTTGGAATTTGTGGAAGAGATTAAGTCTAAATTTCAACCTGCGATCTGACAATGATTCCCATTTCAATTCATTTAATAGACTGGTACTTGTATAGGTAGGTACTGTCAAAACTACGCTATTTAAAAAAAGATAAAAATAGCAAAACATGCATGCAAGAACATGCCGTTAGTTGGGTTAGCTATAAGTCCTTATACCAACATGCAGCTACCAATGTTATCCATTGCTACACTCGTACTGAATATATTTACCGTTATTCATATCCCTAATCGTACGAGGAAAAAAGAACATTTTGTATCTGTCAGTTCGGCAATCTATTTCTCTAATTTTGTGATCATGGTCCAGTCTACCATAGTTAGTTGGGGTCCGCATAATATTTTTAACATCATCACTGAAAATATGGTCTTAGGATTTGTTTAAGAGATTAAGTCTAAATTTCAACCTGCGATCTGACAATGATTCCCAGTTTAATTCATTTAATAGACTGGTTACGCTAATAAGGTTATCATACCGTCCCTTTACAAATCTTGCCGATTTCGCTGCACACGTTCAAGTTCGTTATTTAGACCGATTTCGTAGGGATCCCATAAAATCCCATCGCATGGGCAAAACTAAAAATCTTGCACATCTTTTAATACCGAGCCACTGAGGAACCTTGCTCCTTACCTTTGTTCTCTATGACGAGAGTTTGTCCCATTAATGCTATGATTTAATGTGGTTCCGAGAAAGCTAAGGATAGCATATGTATTATGAGCCAAGACCATCTGCAAATTCTTTTATTTTAGTAAATATGGCATATTTAATGATTTAGACCCACTTGTGACGCCAAAAGATTACCCGAACTGTAATACACGTGAAGATTCTTGATTATATTGTTAGGAAAAGATGATGTGTTTTTTTCACAACAAAATTAAAAACACATTTAACTTTTGACTTATGAGCCATCAAAACACTTCGATATTTATTACCACAGTTTTTCATTAGTCGTCCCCGGAAAGTATTTGGTTTCATTCTTCCAAAATGTGAAATACGCCTCTGGGCTTATTTTATTGGAGTTTATTGGAATAAATGAAAGTTATTTATGAAATGTGAGCTTGAATTCGAGCTTTATTCTGTAAAAAATCCATTTTCTCAATGGTCCGGAAATTATAGAGCTTGAATTCGAGCAAACTTATGCGCTCTTAAGAGTTGTGCGGTGAAAAAAATATCTTACGTAAATAAGTAGAAATGGAGTGAAAGGAGAGATAGTGGAAGACGAGATAAGATAGTGCCACAAACAATTTATGAAGCCTCCACGCGGAGAAGAGCCGTATTATCTACAGAAGAGAAGCGCACAGGTCCTATTTCTGTTGTGAGACTCCTTAAAAAAAGAGAATATTTGGTAAGAGAATACGGAGTGGAGAGATGCATCATGTAGTAAATTTCCAGTAGGAAATTTCGCTTTCCATGCGCACCAATAAAAAATACAGAAATATACATCAGTAATATGTCAAAAGAGGCGATTTTTTCGAACTTTCTGTATTCTCCGACTATTTTTTCCCACATTTTCGGTTCTTGTATGCTCAGATAATATCCCTAATAAAAAACTAATACGTTATTCTTAACCTAATTTTTTCTGAGGAACGATCTGTACAAAGAAAGTTGATAATGATATTCATTTCCTTAAATGCCTTTCTCAAGAAAGACATATTGTTCATGGCAAGAATGGACACATTTTGAGTCTTATTTCAAGAGAGTATTTTTTTCATAATATTTTAGTGACACATTAAGAGAGAGAAGAGGGTCTTATTTTTTTTAGTAACTTGTGGGAGCCAACCAACAATTGAAACATGTTGAACATATGATAGGGGCAGAGACATTGTTAAGATTCTTTCCCCTGCCTCATTTCCTTGGGGCGTCTCGCATACAGGTTTTGGGGTTTGGTTGGGGCAATGGTTAGAGTTCTGGAATCTCATCCGGAGGGTCTGGGGTTCGGATCCCGGCAGTGAAAGATATTTTTTGAACGTGTTCGAGAAATCAGCTATATTTCACTTCAAAGACCTCATTCTGAATAAGCGGTCAGTGCCTATAGAACACAAGGTTATCAACAGGTAACCTCGGTGTACAGACTTTGCTAACTAATTTAATATCACGTTTATGCATGGCTCTTGTTTTTAAGTCGTCTTTAAATTGTTATAGTTTGCCAAAAAATCCTCTTTAAGAATGATAGGTAGTGCATGTATGGTGAAATTCCACACCCTGTCTCACACCTTTATGGTGGCATGTAGGTTACTATGTTGATGTAGATTTAGATCAGATGCGTTAGACGGAGTCTCTCACGGTTTCATGCTTTCTTATAATATTCTACATAAACATAGATACCTGAACGCCAAATTCTCACGAAAGAGATCAGCACTCATAAGACATTTACTTATAGGCTCATAAATACTTAGAGATCGTTACGTCTCCGCCAGAACCCATTCAGGTAAATTACGAATAAATTTCAAATGAAGGATATTCTGTCGAAGTGAACTTGTATTATTTTATTGAACTTGTATTATGAACTAGTATAGTATTGTATCTATACTCTGACTGTACTACTTCTAATTAACATTTTATCAATTAGTGATTGTACAATAATATGATTCAATCCTTGCAGCATTCTTTTGATGCAGATTGTCAGGTACTATGTTGATGCAGGCCTGTTACGTACTCGCAACCACTTTACCCTAACATACTCCCTTATGGTGGCTTGCAAAGTTATCTTTAGAAGCTGACGTTTTTACTACGAGGCTAACGTATAACATATTAAGACCAGCGATTCAGGTTACCGGAAAGATCAATTATAATTTATGCTCGTTTATCAAATTTTCAATTTTTTTTGCTACACAGAACAACAGAACCATTGGCATCTCAACTAATAACTGTCCTTAGCCCAGTGCTAGGTTACATTTCAAGACAATATTTTCATTGATGACATTAAAAATATTTGCAAACTCCAACTTACTATGGTAGACTGTGCCATAATCCTAAAATTAGAGAAATTGATTGCCAAACTGACTGATTCCTAATGTTCTTTCCTGGTACAATTAGGGATGTGAATAGCTTAGCTTGTTGCATGTTGGTATAAGGACTTTAAGATCACCTAAATAACAGCATGTTTACTTTGGTGTTTAAATATATTTTAAACTGTTATATTTCGACTAGAATATAGCTGCTAATCATTTTTATGCATGATATGTAATGCATGTTTTGTGTGAATGCACCCCCTGCGTCACACCATTTATTATGGGTTGCAGGGTATTATGTAGATGTCGATGAATAGCTTGAACATTTCAATGGAACAAATTTAATGGAGAAACATTACCCCAAATGTGGAATGATGCATACCTAAAATAGTCAACCCCATGTAATCAATAAAATTTCAAAATTGTGATATCAATCCTTCTTGAAGAATTAATCTATATTTGGTATTTCATCTACATCTAAATAATACTTTGAAAGCCACCATAATTATCATAATACCATACCACAATACTATAAGTATTTGTTCACAAATTCGCATGAATCTTCCGATGCCCATGTGTTTATCCGTCATCGCCACGATTGGAGATTTTCATTCTCTCAGATTCAATTTTATCGATTATTCAGCCATTAACTCATGCTATAACTACTTAAGTTAGAAAAAAATATATTCCTGAAATATTATAATGGTCAAAGTTTGTAAAATGAGGATGTCATCAAAATCTCATGACTGATGCGTTACAGTGATGCAGTCATTATTATGATATGTCTGTCTGCTTTTCGCAGGTGTTCAGGTGAAAACATTTGAACAGGGACATATGGATCAGGGATGACGTTCTAGGAAGCAAATTTTGAGGGAAGTCAACAGATAGGCAAACATCTTTATTTGGTCAAAGGAGAAACGCTTACTTTTAATCCAGAGGTTTGTATACATGCATCAGAACAAACAAAAATTAATCATAGCGAAGCTAACAAATAAGAGAAACGGAAAACAGTCGAGCAATGTCTCGAATGTTTTGAAACACTCAACGATAGTATCGTTAAAGTTGGGTGGAAAAACCCAATCTCTGTTTAAGAGTTGGAAATAAAAAAATACCATTTTTAAGAACCAGTCATAGTATTGAAGTAAGTAAAATATTACTGCACCATTCTAGGCGTTTCATTATGCATCAAATGTTAACTAAAGCTATTCATCCACATTGGCGATTTTAATTTGTAATAAACACTCAGGAAAAATAAGGTTGCCAGGATATAGGAATGCATGATTATCCATTTTACCTTTGTATTCCTTTATAGCCAACTATTTCGGAAATTTCCATTGAACTTAGCCAAAAATTGCCGCTAAATGTTATCACCGTAAATGTGATAATCTAATAGCGTATTAACCTAGTAAGCGAGAGTCATAATATCGCCCATTGCAAAATATTACTAATTTTATTTCGACATGCAGCTCAAGATTTATTTCCTAATATTTTCTTATTATAGCCAAAAACTGCTAACCCGAAATTATTGAAAAATATCAACTATTTGCCGCTTCAGAGAAAACAAATCAGGTCCATAGCGTATTAAAAATCTCAACATTCCATTGTCATGTCATATAAAGAATTCTCATAAAATAGTATTTCTGTAAGAAGAGGCATACGAATAGAAAGAAATTCACTTGCAGTAAGGAATGCTAATGGCATTGAAATACACTTATGGTATATATTGGCATTTATGAAATCCTCTGTTCACTAAAGGAGACAGAATATCGTGGATGGAGAAGATTTGATTCATGCGCATTTTTTACTCTTATCTGAATTAGTTTTCTCTATTTTTTGCGATAAGTCGTGTGTTTTAAGTAAGCTTGCCACACACCTACCGTCTGCCTATAGAGTAAACTGTCTCAATGCAGAATCTTTTAAGGCATTAAATAGGCCTGTGAGGTAATTGTGATTCTTGAATCTAATTTCTGTGGGTAAATGATATGTGTAGTAAAATTATTCATTACGTAAGAAATCATAAAAATCATCATTGCCTGCAGGGTAAAAATATTTTATACTGCTTAACTTAGAACTCAATCGTTAAAATCATGGACACCATAACATCTTTGTACAACAAACCTACTAGTTGTGTTTGGTGAAAATGAGGAAAATGTCAGAGTTCTGGGTGCAGTTATGAGTTTGGGTTTAACATTTACTATTTTAGCAATACATTTAAGGTCAGTTTTCATTCCAGAGTTGTAAAACTAATGTTTTTATCACGGAATATTTTTAATTATTTTGCCACATAACCTTCTTCACTAATTTTTTCCGTTTGGCTAATGATTACACGTTTTTTCTTGCAGCCAAATATGAAGTTCGTCCTAATAACGGACTAAAAGGAGCTTTTAAGTTGCTTGATATTGTAAATCAAGGCTAATATCTGTGAGAGGAAGCTCATACTTGAAGACCAAAGGGGGTAAGTAGGCACACTTAATAAGCTTATTTTTACTAGCATAATTATAAGAAGAAATGAAGTGATGGAATTTAGAGTATGCCCATTTACTGAGACTAATTCTAATTCGGAATTGCAACATTATCCTATAGAAATCGCTCTACAAATACTCATAGTGACGCAAAATAAACAGCGGCAAAACGTAATCCAATACATGCCAAAAGTGAAATCAATTTTAGCCACGAAATAGGTTAAACGATTATCTTCTAATACTTTTCTCCCGCGCATTCCGTCTGGAATCACTGGTTTGTTTACTCCCCTAGTACAACCTCCATTTTTCTTTGACTTTTTCGTATATTCTTATTGCCACAAAAATGAGATGAGTGTATGGCTTGTGTGCATGTAGGTGATACTTCTACATCTACACAATAACCTGCAAGCCACCGCGAGGGTGTGTGGCAGGGGGTGAAGATCACCAAGCATGCACTATTGACATGCAGAGCATGCACTATTGACATGAACTTGAATGCACCTGTAGGATATACTTATAATATTAGGGCCAAGTTTCGATGGAACTGCCTCACGCATCTTGGCAATACTTGCGGTAAATCATTGAAACTGCATAGGCACCATTCTACGTTCCAAATACAGCATTGCTACTTAACCGGGTTGCACGGAACTCTGGGGTTTAGAGAAGATTCTTCCGGGTGTGGTAGTAATCTTCTATGAGGAAAAGATATTCTTTATTATATAGTTACCTTACAATTGAACGATTATTTGGTGTTTAGTTATTTTGTTAAATTCAGGAAAGTGATCTTACATAAAAATATTTTTCAGTATGAAAACTATATATGCATTTAATTTTATGTGCAAGTAGCTATGGGGGTTAAAGTAAATATAATCGAAACCTTTATCAACCATATAATGTAGCTAATATTACAACGAATGAAATCTATTATAAAATAAATATCATTTTTATTAAAATGATGAAAGCCTCATTTTTCCTTCTCAACGATTGATCAAAATGCGACAGTTGCACGATGGGGAGTGAGAATGTCTTTTGGTAATTAAATAGGTGTCAGTTTCTGAATGGTTTAGAAATATTGCTCTAAATCGTAGGCAACTTGTTCTAAAAGAGCTTGGATAACGTATATTCGCAAGCATTCCAGGATACTAATGCAAGCTCTGAGTTTTAACAGGTATTTATTTGCCAAATACGTAATGATATACAATTTCCTTAATTAAAATGCAAGTATATTCCTGATTCCTACATTTTTACTGGCCATAATAGAGAAAAGGATTTTAACAGCAAAGCATTGAGCCGCAGATGAGAAACCGCGCATAATTTTTCTTGAACGTTAGAACTAAGTTCTGGCCATGAGATATAAACCCAAAATAGGAGGAGAAATAACAGTTCTTCATAATGTTCCCCATAATCTATAACGGTGAAAAATTGAAAATTAACTATTGCAATTTCGCTCCAAAATAAGTTTGAAATATCGGGTTTTTTACTTAAACTACTCAGCACGTTGATGCTAGAATCGATTGTACAAACGAATGCTGTCGTATTAATGAAAGAAGTAAAAAATGACGGCGTAGATTTTTTCGTTCGGCAATGGAGTTTGAGCGCATACTGACTGAAGAGATCCATGAGATTTATACAAGTTCGTAACGGCCTTTGTGATGGTGACCCTTGCTTACCTGAAGTACTCGAATTAGAAGCACTATCAAACCGCTGTTAGACCGAATCAGTTAAAGTAAATTTGAAGCCTACTTTTTTACCTAAGCTGACATTACTTCAGACATCTTGAGAATCCTCACATTTTACACCCAATTAGAGATCGAGAAGAAGATAGACTACGGTAAGAAAAGATTTAAAAACTTCTTTTAACCTCCTGCTGGAAAATTTTAGCGTCATAATCACCAAATGGGTACCTATAGTTATTAGAGATGACCTAGTTTGCACTACAGCCGGGAAAATGTTATTAACCGCACCAACCCATGCCGTTTTCATTCCACGTGGCCACTCTTCTTTCTTATTCAGCTCGATGAAATTGTTTTTAGTTACCTGGCAAGTCAAAGTGTTCTTCAGGTAAGTCAAGTGAATTATCACCTACGCTCAGTGGTTTGGGCGTCGTCCGAATAACGCAAAGTTTGAGGGTTTGATCCCCCCCGAGGGCCTAATTTTTTTCCTCTACCTCTCGTTCTTGCAGCCAGATGTAGTTGTAGCCACAAATTTTATGATAAATTTGGGCTCTGCCTGTACTGTATACTAATAGTTGAAAATTAGAAGCTGTTCAATGTATGTAGTTGCTAGTCTTCCAGGGTGAATTTAGTTTATTTGACAGAAAATCTGGTGTGTAAAGGATTGTTAAGTCGGACGCAATACCTGGTTTCACGAATAAAATTCAAGGTTTCAGGCGTAACCTTGTGGAACTGCATAGTAAAGATAAATATCTGAGTGTAATCCTCACTTGTATTTATTTTTGTCTCCCCGGATTTCAAATTAACAGTCTTTCTCAAGGCCTTGGAATGACTTTGTTAAGTTGAAACCCGGGTGCGCAAAACTAAATACAAGAGTGGATTATGTCTGGTGTCGCATTAAACTCAGCTACCCAGCCAGACATTGGATTTAAGGGCAACATGTAGATGTAGATACAGGGCAAAGAATGTTTTTCTTCGTTCTTTCTTTGCATTGAGGGAACATTTCTAAAACACGGTAGTATAATTTGGCTGCACATATTTAGTGATTTGTTTACGACGATTCACCGTCTGCCTCTCACACTCCAGGCGGTTTACAGGGCCCTCGGTAGATATAGACATCTGTTTCTTTCTTGGTTCCCTGAAAGCCCCTAAGGGCCTGAAGGCCCCAAATTGATCCATGCCACGCACATTCGCGGTGGCTCACAGGGTATTACGTAGATGTAAATTAATGGCTCTTCTAGTCAACTTTAGGCCCAAATGCTCGGTATTAACTTCCGCTGATTGCTAATTAAAATCGCCTGAGAGCAAGGGAGCGGTAAGTACTTGGTGGTCCCCTCTCTGGACGCAGGTCCGTCAATCGATAAGCGGTTTGGGTGAAGTTTTTCTCGTTCTTTCCTCAACAAGTATCGCATATGATGTATCGCCCTTGGGGAAGAAGACAATGATGGATTTAGGGGTTGCAGTAAGAATCGGAACGGTGGTGTTATACATCTACAATATACCCTGCAAGCCACCATAAAGGCAGAGGGTGAATTCAAACCAAACATGCATTACATTCTATACATAAAAAGGGTTAGGAACCATATTCTAGTCTAAACTTAACAATTTAAAAAAAGGTAAAAATAGCCGAGCAAGCATACAATATCATGCTGTTAGTTGGTTAGCATAAAGTCCTTATATGTACTAACGTGCAACCTACCTATCTATCCATTGATACGCTTTTACTTATGCTTTTGGATATTTTTACAGCTATTCATTTACCTACCCCACACCCTCGAGGTGGCTCGCAGGGTATTACGTAGATCCCTAACTGTACGAGGAAAGAAGGACGTTTTGAATCTGTCAGTTCGGCAATCAAGTTCCATAATTTCAGGATTGTGTTCCAGTCTACCATAGTAAGTTGGAGTTCGCAAAACATTTTTAGCGTCATCAGTGAAAATAATGTCTTGTAATTTAGTTAAGAGATTAAGTCTAATTTTCATCCTACGGTCTGATAATGTTTCCGATTTTAATTCATCTAATAGACTGGTTGCACTAGTATAGTTATCGTACCGTCCCTTTATAAATCTTTCCGATCCTCGCTGCACACACTCCAGTTCATTATTTAAGCTAATAAGGATCCTATATACTGGAAGCTTATTCCAAATGAGGTCCAACAAGGGAATAAAGCGTATGGTGGCGCCCGCGGAGAAGTTGTCTTCCAAAGGGAAGAAGCATGAATCACGCCCGAAGGCTAATCTGTTCAGTCGGAACTTAAGCTACTGGCGTATGATCCATTCGCACTGCAAGAGGGGCGGGGGAGGAAGAGATAGTCTCACTCCCACATGCAAGCAGACCCGTGCAGAGGATCGGGAAAAAGAGCATTATCTGTTATGCGAAAAAAATAATGAGGGTTGAAAATAGACGGAGGAAAAAAATGCACCAGAAGGTCAAAGTTTACCAAGGTCCCGCAACTCCACTTGAAGAAAAGTTCTCACCAGCAATATTATTAAATGAAGATGGAACAAAGAAAAAATTAAGTTTATCCTCTCTTTCTATGTGTCTGAGTTTGTGGTTCTCAACGGACATCCTCCTTACTCCGGATTCTCATCGTCTTATGAAGGATTTGAATGGCGAAGTCAACGTTCCGTCCTAGTGATAATCAGTAACTATAGTAGTGCGTTACTTGGCAACTTGAATATATATCTTGAAGGAATGCGCGGTCTTGGAATTTAGGTGAAAGAGTACTTCACCGTGAAATACTTATGTACACGTGAAAATACACGTGAAATGCGGACCAACAAGAGCGAATAATCGGAGGAAAGTAACAATTAGGTAGTTTCTTTCATCAAAGAATTCAGTAATTGCGATTTGTGCCCCAACATGAATGTATTCATTTTATGCCAAGTATTTTGGTTGAGAAATCCCAGTTTCCCAGCGAATAAAATGTTTATTTTAAGTTCATTTGAAAAAGCACAGAAATGGTGGGATGCGCCTCCTTGTTCTATCATTTCCTAAAAAATATACTCTTTTACATTAACTAGTCATTAAGTTACTTAGTCAGAGTGTATGCATTACTAAAACATTTATCATTTAAGTAATGCATGTTTGTTGATGATATACCTGACACCACTGGGTTGTGGAGATGTCTTGAAGAGCAATCAATGTGGATATATATATTGGGTACTCTTTCATCCATGGCAGCCTACGGTACTGAGGATTAAAATGATTTCTTCATGCTCAGATAGCAGCAGCACTCCAAGAAATTGAATTTCCCTGAATGTTATCCAAGCTTTTGTTGACAATATATATTATTCTCTATTATGTTTGCCTGTTATAACATGCATCGGAAGCATTCTACTATATGGCAGCGAAGCATGGACAATAACAGCAGCAGAGAAGTCCAGGCTGGAAGCATTTGAAATGTGGTGCTACCGAAGAATGATAAAGATAAAATGGATTGATCGAGTGACGAACGAAGAAATGTTAAGTAGAGTGGGAGAGAAGAGATGCCTACTGAAAACTTTAGAAAGAAGACGGGACAACTTAATAGGCCACATCTTAAGACACGAAGACCTGATGACGACAATCAACGAGGGAAAAGTCAACGGGAAGGATGGAAAAGGCAGGCCTCGTATGAGATATATGGAGCAAGTTATGAAGGATGTAAAACAGAGGAGCTACGTCAATATGAAGTGGTTGGCCGATAGAAGAATCTAATGGAGGGCTGCGTCAAACGAATAATAGGATTGCTGACACATGATGATGATGCTTGCCTGGCTGTTTTTCAGAATGGGAGCCCATATTTATCATGGCAATATACATCATATGCCGATTCATACTGGCGATGCTGAAATTTCTTTCGGCTTGCTCAGAAATCGGGCTATTCACCGTAGTTGCTAATATATTTATTTCATATATCTACATCTACATAATACCCTGCAATCCACCATAATGGTGTGTGTGAATTTTCACCAAACATGCACTACATATCATGCATAAAAAAGAATTAGTATTTAAAAACTTTTCTAAACTTCACTATTTAAAAAAAGATAAAAATAGCAAAGCAAACATGAAAAAACATGCTGTTAGTCGGGTTACCTTCTAGTCCTTATACCAACATGCAGCTACCAATGTTATCTCTAGTTGGTCTCAGTAGTTTTATGTAGAGCTTTTTCTTTATCATTTAGTGATCTTCATATTTCGTGTAGAATATATTTATAGTTAGTTATTTGCTGGTTACATTTTTACTAAATAGTTTATTTTAGCGTTTTTTCTTATTATTATTGAGTAGTTTAACCCTTTAAGTATTAACGTAAGTTAAACGCAGTATATTAATAAGTTGTCTCTTTCATCGTACTTCTTATTATTCTATAGTTTCTGTCTCAGTAGTTTCTTATGTAGAGCTTTTATTTTTCATCATTTAGTTATCGTCATATTTCGTGTAGAATATATTTAAAGTTTGTTGGTTACGTTTATACGGAGTAGTTTATTTTTAGCGTTTTTTCTTATTTATAAGTAGTTTAAACTTTAATTATTTACATAAGTTAAACGTAATATATTAATATCCTAACAGTAGTTTTAACTCTAATCTAAGCGGTAGTTGGGTAGTAGGTATTACTTGCATATTAACCTAACTCTTCTCTCTACTAGAGCCTTACTTCCCGTTGGTTTGTCAGTTAGCTGCTTCTTCCTTCTAGCCTATATTACTCACGTCAACAACACTACATTCCTTCCCTTCCCATCGCTAACCTTGTCAAGGTCAGCGATAACCGAGACCCCCAGCCGTGAAACAATCCCCTAACCGACTCCCCGTGGAGAGCCCTTCCTGCGCAAACCACTCACCCGTGTAAGTCTTATCCTACCTCCTGTTGTTGCTAGGGCAATTAGTTAAGTGCCTACGTGCTGGTGATTATTGATTTTTAAATCTTATTGCTGAGTCCTTTAGAGTTCTATTGTAGTCATTTCTTAGTGTGTACTGAATTGTGTAAAGAATCTAGGTACTTTCTGTTCCTTGTATTAATATATCTGAAGTTTATTTATAATCGAATAGTACTGCTTCCAACGTAGTTCATCCATAGCTTAGTGGTTGTAATTTATACTATATAGTCGTTACATAGCTTAGTTTTCGGGGAAAAGCGTGATTAGGATGGCTTTGAATCGGTCTTCTGTCGTGACGCTCGATAATTCAGGCGAATGCGCGGCTCTAAGGGCCCGTATCGCCGAGTTGGAGAGAATCGTGTCGGAGCTCCGTTCGAAGGTAGAAGGGAGGGTGTCTGTCTCCGAGAGTGCTGGAGTTTCGGGTGGACTCATTAGTGAGGATCCAACCGTCACTACACCGCTCAGTGAAGAGGTAGCGCCAGCCCCTAAGCCCGATGAGTGGAGGGTAGTTACTCTGAGTAGCGGAGGTGTAAGGCTGCGGCGCGGAGCGGAGTTTGCAGAGGCAACTCCTCTCCCCGTCTCAAATAGGTTTCAGGCGCTTCCTATGGATGTCGCCGAGATTCCTGCAGCCGGCCCCGTCGCTACTCCGAGAGCTCTACCGAGGAGAAGCCGTCAGAGTGGGAAGGGGGGGATGCTAGTGATAGGGAGTAGTAACGTTCGGCATGTAATGGCTCCTTTGCGGAGAAGGGCAGACCGCGAGGGTGTTAGCCAGGGCTTAACGTCTTGGTGCATCCCCAGTGGCGGTATTCCTCAGGTGACGAGGGCGATGGGAGCGGCGGTTGCGGGCACGAAGTGCTCTAGGCTGCAGGTCGTGGCCCACGTAGGCGTCAACGATGCCACCGACCGCAGACCCGAGGAGATTCTGCATTCCTTTAAGGAATTGAACTCCGAGGTGAAGCGGGTAAGTGAAGTCGCGGGCGTTGAACTGGCGCTTTCGATTTGTAGTCTGGTCCCGAGGATCGATCGTGGACCTCTGATTTGGCGTCGAGTGGTAGACATAAATCAGAGGCTACGCCGTTTCTGTAAGGACATTGGAGCCTCCTTCGTTGACCTTCAGCCGTCGCTTCGGTCGTGTAGACACCCGTTAAACCGCTCTGGAGTTCATTACACTCCGGACGCCGCTAAACGCGTGGCGGATAGGGTATTAGATCATTGCAGGCCTTTTTTAGGGTAGATGGTAGGGTAGAGAGTAGGTCATGTAGTGGGGTAAATAACTTCTCGTTGCCAGTCGCTTTATCGGCTAACATTCATGAAAGCAGAATTGAACCTCAAAATACTTCAGACATGACTACAGCTCTCCCTTGTAGCCTTAATAACAGTCGAGGTGAAAATATTTCCGTTGCGGTAGTTAATTGCCGAAGTCTTAAAAACAAGATACCTGAGTTCCATCACCTTATTCATACTACTGATGCAGATGTAATTATAGGAACTGAAAGTTGGCTGACAGATGACATTCCTGACTCAGAAATATTCCCAAAATCTTTTAAAATATATAGAAAAGATAGACATAACAGAGCAGGTGGTGGTGTTTTCATTGCAGTCAAGAACTCAATCATTAGCAAAGCAGTAATATTTCCCGACAACCCCTTAGAATGTGTTTGGTGTTCATTAACATGCCCTAAATCCAAATCAATATCTGTCTGCGCATTTTATAGACCCCCAAACACTGATGTTGAGTCATTATTAGAACTGGGAAACCAGATAAATACTATAACGTCCCGTAACAGCGAACGTAATATAATAATAGGTGGAGATTTCAATGCACCATCAATAGACTGGAGAACATACTGCTTCAAAGCTGGAGGAAGGGACAAAGACATTTGTGAGACTCTATTAGATGTTTTCTCCAATAACTCCCTGACACAATTAGCTACAGCACCTAATAGAGGGGACAACACTCTTGATTTACTGGCAACCAATATCCCACAACATGTGACAATGATTGACACGGTTGATGGAATCAGTGACCACAGAGTTATAACTGCAAAACTCTCGCTATCTTTAGATAAAAATTTTAAACAAAAAAGAAAGTTTTACATTTTTAAAAGAGCAGACTTTGCTAACTTTAAAATTTATTTAAGAGATTCCTTATCGGATTTCAAAAAGTCTTCCATAAAGGTATGTACCAACGATTCATGGAAGTCGTTCATTAATATCATGCGCTCTGGGATCAACAGATTTATCCCTTGTAAATTCAAAAAAGAAAGCACTGAACCTAGGTGGCACAATGCCGAAGTGAGAAAATCCCTGAGACGGCAGCGGATATGTCATGCTAAAATGAAAAAAATTAGTAAACATATGCCCACTGATGAGCGTAATGTAATTATTGAAAATTATAAAATTTCAAAATCCACTGCAAAGTCAGCCCTTAGTAATGCATTTGCAGAATTCAAAAGAAAAACACTTGGGGAACAATTGAAAGAAAATCCAAAAGTCTTCTGGTCGTACGTAAGGGAAGTGCAAGGCCATAAGTCTGCCGTCCATTCACTTAAAAATGATAGAGGTGAAATGACCACAAACACACTCGACAAAGTTAACTTGCTAAATTCCTTCTTCCAAACCGTTTTTAACCCACCTTCCGGGGATTCAACTGTCGTGTTACCTGACCTCTTTCAGCGGTTGATGCAACCAATTGACATTTCCTGTAATGGTATTGAAAAATTACTTAAAGATATAAGCCCCAACAAATCTCCTGGCCCTGATCAAATTCCCTCCCGCGTGTATAGAGAGTTAGCATCCGAAATTTCCCCCTACCTTGAAATAGTATTTAATAAATCCCTGACCGAACACGTCGTACCGATGGACTGGAAAGCAGCCGATGTAACACCCATTTTTAAAAGTGGCGATAGGGAGCAGCCATCTAACTACAGACCTATATCCCTCACATCCATTTCATGCAAGGTCCTAGAACATATAATTGTCAGTTCAGTCATGGGACACCTAGATAGCCAGAATTTATTGTCCAATGTCCAGCATGGCTTCCGAAAGAGCAGATCGTGTGAAACCCAACTTGCTCTCTTTTCCCACGATATTTTAGTTTCTGGCGAAAATAATATTCCAGTGGATGCTATATTTCTCGACTTCAAGAAGGCTTTTGACAAGGTTTCTCACAGCAAACTAATTTTGAAGTTAAAATCTTATGGGTTAGACAGTAACATTATATCATGGATTAATGATTTTCTGCATGATCGGGTTCAAAGGGTTGTTTTGGACGGTGTTTCCTCACCGGCAATTAAAGTCACTTCGGGTGTCCCACAAGGTAGTGTGATAGGTCCACTCCTATTCCTTTTGTATATTAATGATATCCAAAAGGTGGTAAAAAGTAAGCTTCGTCTATTTGCCGATGACGCAGTAGTGTACAGGGAAATTCTATGCCCGAACGATAAAGAATATTTAAATATTGACCTACAAGCAATTGAAACTTGGTGTGATACATGGCAGTTAGAATTAAACTTTAAGAAATGTCTTGTAATGAATTTTTGGAAAAAGAATAGCTCTCCTCCTACCACTTACAAAATAAGTAATAATGAATTAACTAACGTGGAATCCATTAAATATCTTGGAATAAGACTGACAAATGATCTTTCCTGGGGTAAACACATTCGTGAAATAATTGGTCAAGCGAATCGCAAACTGGGTTTCATTAAAAGAGTATTGGGTAAATGTGACGATCATGTACGAGAAATCAGCTACTTTTCCCTTGTTAGACCTCATTTGGAATATGCTGCCAGTGTATGGGATCCCTACGAAATCGGTCTAAGTAATGAACTTGAACGTGTGCAGCGAAGATCGGCAAGATTTGTAAAGGGACGATACGATAATTATATTAGCGTAACCAGTCTATTAAATGAATTGAAATGGGAATCATTGTCAGATCGCAGGTTGAAATTTAGACTTAATCTCTTCCACAAATTCCAAGGCAATATTTTCAGTGATGATGTTAAAAATATTTTACGAACCCCAACTTACTATGGCAGACTGGACCATAATCATAAAGTTAGAGAAATTGATTGCCGAACTGACCGATTCAAAATGTCCTTTTTCCCTCGCACAATAAGAGATACGAATAACGGTAAATATGTCCTATCGGAGAGTAGCAATGAATAGCATTGGTAGCTGCATGTTGGTATGAGTACTTAAAGCTGACCCTACTAACAGAATGTTTTTGCATGTTTGCTTTGCAATTTCTATCATTTTTAAATAGTGTAGTTCTGACTACTATATTAATACTATTCCTTTTTTATGCATGATATGTAGTGCATGTTTGGTGAGAAATCACCCCCTGCCACACACCCTTGTGGTGGCTTGCAGGGTATTATGTAGATGTAGATGTAGATGTTATCCATTGCTACACTCGTATTGGATATATATATATATATAGTTATTCATATTTACGTAGAAATAAAATGTGCAGTTCATTTGTTATTCATATCCGAAATTGTACGAGGGAAAGAGGACATTTGAATCTGTCAGTTCGGCAATCAATTTATCTAATTTTGTGATTATGGTCCAGTCTACCATTGTAAGTTGGGGTTAGCATTAGGGAGTAGTATTATTAACATCATCACTGAAAATATGGTCTTGGAATTTGTTGAAGAGATTAAGTCTAAATTTCAACCTAGGATCTGACAGTGAAATATTTTTTTGAAAATGCACAAAATAGTCAGAATAGCTATCAGACAGTATATGTCCGATCATAGTAGGTTAAATTTGAAGAGCCGATCAAAAAACAAATTATTGGCTCTTCGAATCCGAAGTCTTGTTAGAAGGTTCAAAGGTCATAGTTTTTGTTAATGCTGAATAAAAATTGGTGTTGCATGTTGAATTCTATACCGAGTTGAATATTTTGTACTGTTGAAATGTTGCCCATTTAGATAATAATATTTTTCTTCATTCACTCTTCAGTCACGGGGAAATAAATAGTTGTAATACATAAAATAATGGCGGAATTACGTCCGAAATGGGCCAGTAACCCATGAGTGGAAGACTGTTTGTGACAGTTTGCATAACTACATTCAAGGAAAAATTGTTATTTATCTCCTTGTTGATGGTACTTCTATTTTTCCTAACCACACAGTACTTTTGGCGGAAAAGACACCGGATGGATTCCGAGAAATTTCAACATTGAAGGAAAATCGGTTGTTCGGATCATCTTTAGAGCCGCGATCCTTAAGTTGCGGAAAAAACCTCTGAGTGTAATGTACTGGCGACCTTGCTAAAATTACTCCGTGAGCTATCCTTTTTCCCCCTCTAGTATTTTTAGTCTCTTGCTACTTCAGGATTATTGGTGTCCGAGACAAATTTTTTCCCCATTGTATGGAATCAGCACGAGGATTTACGAATCCGCTCTCTCAATTCCATGTTTCCTTCATATATCTGTATTGTTCTGGATCTATTTGTGGATGGTAGAATGGTGCTTTCTTTTGAAAACCTTGAAAAGAAAGATCTTTTTGAGTAGCTTAAACGGAGGAAGATAGCAGGGTGGCATAAAGTGGACGATCATTATATTGTCCAATATAATTGTTCGGTCCAAATGCTTATGCTAAAACAATAGTTGAATTGTATGTGAATCTGAGAGAAAATATTTTTCTTTTTCTTGGGTGGAATCCCAGTTTACATCGGAGTACCCTGGAATTCATTCGAGGTTTAGTCTAGTTTTTTATTACAATAGGGTTTAATTAGGGTCTAATCGGTCTATCGTTAAGTTATTTTGAAGTGTAATATTCTACCCTAATTATCACCTATCCGGTTATTATGGTGTCCATCATGATATCGTACTGCTGCGGCAAGTACAGTTGAAATTTATCCGTGGGTCCTTACTGCCTCTGCTCCTTAAGGAGGATAGATGGCATTTTATGACGTTAAAGATTCGGTTAATTTGAAGGGTGATAAGGCAATGTATTCGTAGGCAACATTTTGAGTGGCGAAATTTCAGCATTGCTACTATGATTCAACATATGATGATATGACGCGACCAATATGGTTTACCATCCAGTTTCCATATCATGGAGAATAATATATTTTTTCATCAAAAGCTTGCATGACATTGAGGGAATTTCAATTTGTCGAGAGTTCATCTACATCTATATAATACCCTGCAAGCCACCATAAAGTGTGTGGCAGGGGGTGAAATCTCGCCTAATATGCACTACATATCATGAATTTAAAAGGATTAGTATATACATACAGTTCTAAACTACGCTATTTAAAAAAGATAAAATTTGCAAAGCATACATGCAAAAACATGCTGTTAGTTGGGTTAGCTTAAAGTCCTTATACCAACATGCAGCTACTAATGTTATCCATTGCTACACTCGTACTGGACATATGGTCTTGGAATCTGTTTGAGAGATTAAGTCTAAATTTCAACCTGCGATCTGACAATGATACCCAATTTAATTCATTTAATAGACTGGTTACGATGATTAAGTTGTCGTATCGTCCCTTTACAAATCTTGCCGATCTTCGCTGCACACGTTCATGTTCATTATTTAGACCGATTCATTAGGGATCCCTAACACTGACAGCATATTACAAATGAGGTCTTACAAGGGAAAAGTAGCTGATTTCTCGTACATGATCGTCACATTTTCCCAGTACTCTTTTGACGAATCCCAGTTTACGATTAGCTCGACCCATTATTTCACGTATGTGTTTACCCCAGGAAAGATCATGTGTCAGTCTCATTCCAAGATATTTAATGGATTCCACGTTTATTAATTCATCATTACTTATTTTGTAAGTGCTAGGAGGAGAGCTATTCTTTTTCCAAAACTTCATGACAAGACATTTTTTATAGTTTAATTCTAACTGCCAGTTACTGCTATCTGAGTAAGAAGAACCCTACGTAAACATTTTTAATCCTTGCTACCGTATACAATTTAATTACTGTCATTTGCAGCCATACATTTTCCCTTCCCGGCGGAAAGTGGAATGTTTAAACGCAGAAGGTTTCACACCGACGGAAAACATGCCTTAATCTATCTACATCTACATCTACAAGATACCCTGCAAGCCACCGCGAGGGTGTGTGGCAGGGGGTGAAGGTCACCAAGCATGCACTACTAGCATGCAAGCAAGCAACTAAAGGGTCTCATGCAACTAGATTGTTAGTATCTATAGTATTTGAGGGGTAAAAACATGCATCATGCATTACAGAATACTCTAAAATATTTCCCCTACCTATCCCTTCCCTATGCTGCCTATTCTGTTCTCTTATAGTACGGGGGAAAAATGCCATTTTGAATCTATCTGTACGACAATCTATCTCTCTAATCTTATTTATCTGGTCGAATCTAGCATAATACGCTGGTGTTTTTAATATGTGCCTAACATCTTCAGTAAAGCTATCCGATTGAAATTTCTGCAATAGATTTAATCTGAACTTTAATCTACGCTCTGATAATGATTCCCACCCTAATTCTTGTATAAATTCTGATACACTACTCAACCTATCGTAACACCTTTTGACGAACCTAGCTGCTCTACGCTGCACACTGTCTAGTTCTCTCATCAAACCTAATTCATTAGGATCCCATACACTGGCTGCATACTCAAGGTGGGGCCTAACTAGTGAGAAGTAGCATCGCTCTTTTGTCTTCTCATCACATTTCCCAAGTATTCTTTTTATAAATCCTAGCTTTCTCTTCGCTCGGCCGCATATTTCCCGGATGTGTCTTCCCCACGATAAATCTTTAGTGATTGTTACACCTAAATATCTTACGGTTTCAACGTTTTCGATCTTCGTGTTATTAATTCTATAGGATCGCTCTATCGAATTATTCCTCCTCCAAAAATTGATAGCTACACACTTTTTAAGGTTGAGTTCTAACTGCCATTTGTCGCACCACTCTTGAATTGCATCTAAATCCTTGCTAAGTGATTTCGTGTCCTTTTCGTTTGATATACCCCTGTACACCACCGCATCGTCTGCAAAAAGTCTAAGGTTACTACTAACTACGGTACCCAAATCGTTTATGTATAAAAGAAATAGAAGCGGACCTACTACGCTACCCTGGGGAACTCCCGATGTGACTTCGATTGTGTCCGACATGATACCATCTATGACAACCCTCTGCTCTCGCCCACTTAAGAATTCTTTTACCCAACATACAACGTCTTTATTTATACCAAAACTCTCTAACTTCAAGATTAATTTGTCATGAGGAACTTTATCGAAAGCCTTTTTAAAATCTAAAAATATCGCATCAACTTCAGTACTGCTTTCGCCGTGGACTAAAATATCGTGTACGAATAAAGCTAATTGTGTCTCGCAAGATCTACCTTTCCGGAACCCATGCTGGCTGTTTATGAGTAATCCCTGACTATCCAAATGCCCCATGATCGAACTGACTACTATGTGCTCAAATATCTTACAAGAGATTGACGTGAGTGAAATGGGTCTGTAGTTACTAGGTTCTTCCCTATCACCGCTTTTAAATATAGGTGTAATGTTAGCTACTTTCCAATCCTTGGGTACTGTGTGGTTCTTTAGTGTTTTATTGAATATTATTTCTAGATAGGGGGCTATTTCCGAAGCTAATGTTTTATAAACTCTGGAAGGAATTTGATCGGGACCTGGTGATTTGTTTTTGCTTATGCTTTTTAACTGCTGCTCTATTCCGCGACATGAAATGTTTATTTCGGGCATTTGCTCACTGAAAGTGTTCGGCGGTGGTTCCACTGCGTTTTGTGACGATGAGTTGAATACACTTTGGAAGAAGGTGTTTAAAGTGTTGGCTTTTTCTACACTGCTGGTGACTCTGATTCCTTTATCATTTTTAAGTGTGTGCACTGTGGACTTATTTCCCTGAAGCTCTCTCACATATGACCAAAACGCTTTAGGATTGCTATCTAAATATTCTCCTAACATCTTGCTCTTGAAATGTGATAACGCTTGCCGACATGATTTCCTTGCTAATGCTCTCGATTTTTTATAGTTTTGAACTAGCTCATTTTTTTCCTCTACCGATAGACCCCGTCTGGCATTTTTCATCTTAGCGTGGCATACCCTTTGTCGCTTTAGTGATTTCCTAACCTCCGCGTTATACCACCTTGGCTCTGTATTATCACTAATATATTTACTTGGTATGTATTTATGAACTGCGTTACGGGTGACCTCAAGAAATTCTCTCCACGAATCCTCTGTATTTAATCCTTTGCTTTGTTCGCTGAATACATTAAACGCTTCCCTTAATTCCTCTTTCATACCGTCGTAATTTGCCTTGCCAAATAAGTACACCCTCCTCCTTGGTTTATAATGTCTTTCAACGCCTACAATAAATTTCGCATGCACTATTTTATGGTCACTAATTCCTGTGTCTGTAACTGTATTTAGAACTCTCTCGGGTATATTTGTTGCTAATAAGTCTAGAATGTTGTTTCCCCTGGTCGGCTCTGTTACTAGCTGTTGTAAAGAATGTGTCGTAAAGGTGTTCAACAGTGATTCGCAATGTTCCTTATCCTTACCTCCTGCAATGAAACTACACGTATTCCAGTCTATCGAGGGGAGATTGAAATCTCCGCCTACTATTATTCCTCTATCATTCTTCCCAGAAAGTAATGTGCGTATCTCTGACTCTAGCTCTATTATAGAATTGACGTCTGCGTCCGGTGGCCTGTAATATGCACCTACATATATCTTTTTTGCGTTACTACTTTTACTTTTAACGGAACACCAAATACTTTCTACATTTCGCTCTGAAATAAGTTCTCTTCTACTGACATACGGGTCCTTCACAGCTATGAAAACTCCTCCTCCGTTTCTGCTTACTCTATCCTTTCTGTATACTGTAAAACACTTCGGAAATACTTCATGATCTGATATGTCCTTCGAAAGCCAGCTTTCTGTACCTACGATTATATCTGCATTAGTACTCTTAATGAGGTGGTGAAATTCTGCTACTTTATTTCTTATACTACGACAATTCACTACTATCACTGAAATTTTTTCTTCCAATCTGTTTCTCTCTTGGTGCTCCTTTCCAACTAAAATTTTCCTCGATAATTTTTTGACGGACAAACTATTTGGTCTACCTCTTACCTTTGATGAATTATCATGTCATCACTTAATGAAGCACGCGGTTAATACGTAACTCGAAACCGCGCTCATCGGAACCGCGAGGCGCAGGACGGCTAGACAGCCCGAGAGGTATGCCAGCATACTAGATGAGGATGTTATTTGACAACTTTTCCCTTCGGGCATAGGCATCGTCGTCTGCGAATGTTTGAGGAACCTTCGCGAGTCTTTTAGGGGACAGGAGTTTCGTGGATGTCGAGAGTTAGGGGGGAGGGAGATCAGCATTTCGGAGGAGGTGAGTAAGGGAGCGAGGGGATGGGAACCACTGCGGAAATTCATGGGACGGAGGAAGGAGAGACTCTGGGGGGGGTGGTTAAGGGGGCGGGCGATCTCGGCTCCTCCTAACGGTAGGTTGAATGGCATTCTACGTGTTGTGTAGCCTGAGCACACATTAGGTCACTATTCCTCCATAGCCCTGTCAACAGGTGTGTCTCGGAAATTGTTTTTCAGCTCCCGGGCCGTCGAATTAACTGCCGTGGCTGTGGGTGCTTACGTAAAGGGAGACCTCAAGCGCTTAGGTAGTCTCTCGGCTACCGTGGATCTAAATTATCTTTCGCGGAAAAAGAGCAAAACTCCGGTGCTCTCCTGCTTCTTTTGCGTGGTAGCAGACTTAGGTGTTGAGGTTCACCAACTGCTAAGATTACATTGCATTGTCTAATCTAACTACTAATTTTATTCCAAAGACATTCCCGGACAACATTAAGACGTTCACTCCCAATGCGGGAGTCGAACCCGAAAACTTTGGGTGGCCAGACCTCGCTACCTCGTTCGGTGCCCATTTATGTCTATGACAAATACTCCCCGTGATATTTATCAACATCTACATAATACTCTGCAAGCCATCGTAAAGGCGTGTGGCAGGGTGTGAATTCTCACCAAACATGCATTAAATATCATCCATTAAAAGGATTGGTGTTATATTCCAGTCTAAACTATGCTGTTAGTTGGGTTAGCTAAGAGTCCTTATAACAACATGCAACTACTTATGCTATCTATTGATACTAGTTTGCGGCAGGACACTATTGCCTGTGAAGTCGCCGTGATTCCTTCATGATTGTTGATGGCTTGACATTGAAACCGGAAAGGTAGTAACTACCTTAAGAATTATTCAGACGCCAATAATTCATGCCTGATATGAAGTCACGATCTGTCACAACTCTCGCTTGTGGCTTCAGGGTACTGCGTGGCTGCATTCATGCATGGATCGAGCGTACATAGCATACCAACGTAGTTTCAGTTAATTAATCGCCCGTGTCTGGTGTCTGTCAAACTGATGCCAGTTTTTCTTTTTACGTAGTAAAATATATTTCAGTTGAATGTACTTATTTCTAGTTTGGTGATGCTACCTACCACGCCCCCTCGAGGAGGTTGAAGCGTACTCAATATCTGTAGACATTTTTATCCTCTTGCCAAGCGTTTCATGTCCTAGAAGCTTGAAGCGCATGGGTGCTAAACTTCGACAATTAATTGTTTACAGAGTCTGTGAAAGAGAGACGTGTTGATGGCATGAGTGATTGAAAACAATTAGGCGTGTCTACAGAATATTTGTATAAGTCATAGCATAGGGTAGGTATGGTCGCACGTCGCTTGAAATATATCACACGTAAAATGCATGGGTGTTCTAAACACATTCTACCGTAATTTACTCGATATTGCTTCATCTAAATATACATTTACGCAACTCGCTGCAAGCCACCGCGAGGATATGTGGCAGGGGGTGAAGATCTTCAAACATGCACTATTCACATTCAGTATTTTCTTTTCTCTTCGTTGAAACACTAAAGAACGAAAAAATGCCAATGGTCTTTTTATGAGCTATGCACTTAAAAAAAAGTTTCGTAGTCCACGACAAAGTTAAGCACATTAACATCATGCTTACTATATTTTAGACAATATTTTTACAACACCATGCCTACCTGTTCGAGATTTCTTTGTGGGCGTTAATTTAAACTTGATCTTACTACGCGACAATATTTCGATTCAGCGTCATGAGGGGAAAGTAGGGAATTTAAAGTGAACGGTTCTTCATTCTGTTGTTCATAAAACCTTCTATACATGTTGAAGTTGACTCTGGGTGATGCAAAGCAACTCATGGTCAAATACAGTCAAGCCTACCTTAACGGACGCCTCTTAAAAATGGTCAGTTTTTCCATCCCCGGCAGCAGAATATGGAGGCTTATGGAACTAACAGCTCCAAATAGCAGACACCCTCAATAACGGACGCGGACAACAGAGAGAAACATTTTTCCTTCAATTACCTCAATTAGCGGACAGTTATCACAAGCTATCCTGTCAATTTTTCTCTTCCCGGAGACAGGCACGTAGCCAGGGGCTTCTGGGGCTTGAGTCCCCCCCCCCCTCCCCCCCCCACCCCGAAATTTTGTCTCAATAACTTTGTTGTTCCGGTTTTAACTGTGTATGATAATCCGGATTACGCTGCGTATAATTCAACTGTTAAGTGTCGTGAAACGTGATCACAAGTTTGATGCATGTGTGTGGTTAATAATTGTTATTTTCAATCTGATATGTACGTATGCGTTGAACTTCTGTTCTGGGGCCGGTCAAATTAACTGCTTCATAGCAAGTTAAGCAGTGAACTTTATCAGTGAGAAGAGATAGGAATGCGCTCTGTGAAAGGAAATACCAAGCACTGAAAATTGAGGGAAGATATTTGTAACATGTCGGCACCGAGCGGGAAAGGCTGATTTATTTCAAGTTACTAGAATTAGTAACCCCCCCCCCCCACTCCCCTCCCCACTCCGCGCCCATCTACCCCCTCCTCAAGTAAATTTCTGACTACGTGCCCGCCCGGAGCAAAAACCACATCTTTTGAAGGATACCTATACGAGAACAGAATAGGCAGCATAGCAAAGGGATAGGTAGGGGAAATATTTTAGAGTAGTCTGTAGTGCATGATGAATGTATTAATCCCTTAAATGCTCTTGATACTAACAATCTATGATGATCTTGCATGAGACCCTATAGTTGCTTGTTTGCATGTCAATAGTGCATGCTTGGTGATCTTCACCCCCTGCCACACACCCTCGCGGGGGCTTGCAGGGTATCGTGTAAATGTAGGTACTTTTCCAGAAAAAAAACTTTTTCTTTGCAATTGGGAAGCAATCTGTTATCTACCTACGAGTACATGCTCCTGCTTGTTTTCTTTCCTCTCACTGCTTACTACACTGCTACTCATCTCTTTTATTTAGGGGCCTAATTTACGATTCTTCCTTTGTTCATTATGCAGCCAATGTATGCTCCATGAGTTAAAACTGCATAATGTTTTCATTCCATATTTATTCTATGCAAGGATTTACTGTTCAAAGGTACATAAAAAAATTAAATGCCACGCATTAGTATTATTTTAGTTCGTCGTTGTTACTGCATAGAAAAACCAGTCCTAATTTTGGGTCCCTCTAAATAGCGGACACCTCTAAAAAGCGAACAATTTTTCCGGTCCCAAGCATGTCCACAATAGAAGGTTTGACTGTATCTGTCATGAGATAAGTTTTCGCATGCAATAGCTTTTAAGCTCTAACTGCTCTTTTGGTGAGCAATCACCCCCTGCCACACACCCTTGTGGTGGCTTGCAGGGTATTATGTAGATAGATGTAGATGCTCTTATGCATTGCTTTCTTTGATGCTATAATGGAGAATCATGATGAATGAGGTGTACGTAAAATTCATTGGAAAGATTTTGAGTTACGTAATAATTTGAGATTAAGGGTTAGTGAGACCTAAAATTGCATAGATTTTTCTGTTCCCCAAATTATTGCTGCCTTAAAATGATTAATTGGCTTTATTTTAAATAAGCTTTAACATTAACCCATCGAAAAAAGTAGGCATTTTTCACATTAAAATAAATACTATTGGTCAACAAAGTATAAGAATAAGTTGAATTAGCTGGTACCATTTGTGCTGAAACCATGAGGTCGTATCAAGTGAACCATCATGCAATACGGACGCAGAGGCCAAAAGAATATGGTTGCGTAAATTGGCTTGAAAGATGTAAAGTATCGTATTTCACAGATTTACGAAGAATTTTCGGTAAATGAGAGTATGGAAACGTGACGTTACTTCACTTTTAATGCCCCCTATCCACCACTGTTCATTAAATCCAGAGCTTTTGAACAACACAATCCTAACAAATTTTTATTGTCGATAGTGCAATGAAAGCTATTGTCTAACATACTCCAACTTTCCTCATAGCATAGAAAAACGTACTTCAATTGCTCGTACCAAGTGCATATTTATTACCTGCTGTCACACACCCTCTAGGTTATTGCAGGGGATATATGTATATGAATAAATATAAACACTTAATAGCTTAATTCACTCATCGGTTTACAAGAAGATAAGTGAAACGAATTTTCAGACGTGGCTACTTGTAGCATACCACGAATTTTAAATTGGCCTAGAATAGAATAACTTTATTTCCCAAAGAATTGTACATTTTAGGCCTTGCCAGAAAGTTTTATGCTTTGAAAAACGTTAATTTTTTAAAAATAAATGGTGATCGTTTTAGCCCTTGTGCTTCAGCTATCTACCTACATAGTTATCCTGCATCTCATTCCCGAGACGTCCACTCTTTTCTTCTTCACGGCTCTGTCACTTACTTTTCCTACGGCCTCCTGTAATTATTTTGAAAATTAAAATCACTAACTATGAATAATTATAATGTTTGAGAAATTAAAATTTAGGCGTGGATTCCGTCGGAGATTAAGGTAAAGTCTCCAGTTATCACTCAATACCTGAGTTTACGTTGGCAGGCGGTGAAAAAAATGCATTGCGTAACAAACTTAAAAGGGAATGTTAACTATTTTTTAGTCGAAACATAACAATTTAAATATAGATGTGAATACAGTATCTGCTGATCCAAATCCACTGCTATTTTATTATCTCCCTATTTTCTTGCTTAATTTTAACTTGTGAACTTAATCTACTGTTGAAAAATATTCTTTAAATAAATTTTGATTCGTTGAAAGAGAATGATCGTCGTTATTCCACGGGATTTCATTCTGTGGAATATCCGGCGGAATGCGTGAAACTTGAGATTCCTCAAGACACGCTGGCGACTTGTTCCGTTTTTACCGTGGCCACGCTTCAGGATAGGGGCGATTACATTCGCGTGGGGATGGAAGGGTTTTCGTGGGGTGGAAGGTTCTCCTGCCGAAAACGCAGCCCTGCCCATCCGTCCTGGATGGATCGGACCCTTTAAATCCGCGAGCACCATAGCACCCAACCCCTCCACCGAGAAACCCTTACTCTTCCCGCTGGTCCACTTTGTTTCCTTACCCCCCTCCTCTCTTCCCTGATGACAGCGAATGGCAGGGGGGGGGGGTATTGCTGGCTGTATTTCGCTCGCGGCCCCCCCCCCCCCCCTTAAACTCCCCCTCCAAGAGTGGGGACTCCTTTGCTCGTGTGTGACCGAACCCGCTAACACCACCACCCTCCTACCCCCCCTTCCGTTCTCCTTCAACCCCCCTCCGCACCCCTTCCCACACCCCCCATGCGAATCCTCGCTGTTCGCTCACTCAGTCACTCACACTCCCCCGGCAACTCCTTTCTAAAAATAATCCCGTGCGAAAAACACGCGGGGTGTGAGCGAAAAGGACGGAGAGATGGAGCGAGCGCGTGGTGGGAGGGAGTGAAGGGCTGTCGGGGGACAAGCAGAGAGGCACTGTCTCGGCCCAACACTTGCCCTGGTGAGGAAGGCTAGGAAGGGTGCAATGTTCGATGTAGGGCGAAGAAGATGAGGGAGGAGGAGGAGGCGAGGCGTATGAGGGAGGAGGAATAAAAATGACGGAAGAGGGGAACGCCCCGAGAGGAGGGGAGGAACCGTTGGACCCCTCCGAGTTGGGCGACCTCGATTCGCGGGTGTTTCTCGAGCCAAACAAACGACGGACGTGGTGCACGCGCAGAAAGCGGAGGAGAATGGTGGAGCTGCTGGGCGGGAGAGAGGGATATGGAAGGGACTCGCGAGGAAGATTTCATAGCGATCCTGGGGTAAGAGAGTGGCTTCAAATGAAGCGGTGCCCATGGCGGGTGTTCATGTGCTACATCCCTCCATCAGGTATCCTGCAAACCACCTAGTGTGTGCGCGGTAGGGGGTGAATTATCTCTAAATATCCACTTACATAAGTGTATACAACGAAATGATATGTTGTTAACAGAGCAGTAAAGTTATTGGTATTCGTTTAACATTCACCGAACACGAATAGGTGACCAAATTTTTTAAAACTTGGAAGCAACATTACTTTCATCAAAAGGTTACTAATTTTTTTTTTAGATCCACGACGATATTTGTTGCACAAGACATTAAATGGAGCTATTAGTATGCGCTGATTAGATTAAGAAATTTTTCAGCTGCACCGCATGGTAGGCTATGTACCAGAGAATTACATATTCGATTTTTATCATGTTTATTATGATCACCCATGAGAGAAGCATTTTAAATCCATCCCCATTGTACTATATAGTTTACATATACGTGTTGTTTTTGTTATCGATATCAACCGTGTTATGTTGCTCAAACTATTTCTAAGCGCCATCGGGACACAGTTCAGCTAAATTTTTGCCTATAAGGTTCTGTATAAATTCTTCATTAAGCCTGAAAATGTCCTACGTTCCTTATTCTTCACAAAACTCGCCGTTACCTCATATTTAAGCATTAACTCCCAGCTATCCTTCATTCCTCGGATACATTTTTGAATTTGGCAGCTGTAGTCGGATATATCTGTTAGTTAATACCTGTCCGGTTTCTCCTATGTCAGGGGAACAGAAAATCATAACGCTGAAATGATTCAGGTCCAGCAATGTCACAATACGCTTTTGCATATACCTACTAATGATTCGAGAAATTTGAAATTGCAAATAAAAATCTCGGAATATGTTTCTGTTGACCAGTTTGCCTCAATAAAATTATGGAAATAGAAAGCACTGTAGCCTCCAATCGTCATGGAAAAATTCACAGGAGAATAATATGCACTTCGCCTGTTGTATTTTTCTTTCAGATGTTTTTTGTAACGTTTATGAAAAGTGAAAGAGTGGTGATTCATTTTAGCTAGGTGTTATGAGTATATGAAAGACAAAAAGGAACCTTTTAAAGGATTTTTTTTAACTGATCAGTATTTACTGAGCTTTATATTAATTACCGAAGAACATCACTTATGAAGTGTTAGATAGAAAATAATCTTTCTCAAGAAAGATATTGGACATTTTATTGTACTGGCAGCAATAAGGAAATAACTGAGATCTTCATCGCCATATCAGCCTGCTTGATAACATTTTTACTTTCTTTATGATAGGTATCAATCGTCATCCTTTCGTGCAAGACTTCTGACTCACTATAGAACCCCTGTTGCTTTTACCTGTGGAACTATACCCACTCCTATCCTTTTAATGAACAGTAAATACTTCGGCAGATGAATGTCATTGACGATTCTCAACATCTCTTTTTTCGCACAAATCTGGTGGATCTCCAGGAAAAATGTTGCCCGGCACTACTTATGCTCGCCAGGATGACTATGTGTCAATGCGTACTGGGCATTCACCGCATGAATTCACGATCTACGCGATGCCTTCAAAATCATGATGATGAATCTAAAAATTATTTTGCGGGGATTAGCAACCGGTGGTTCCATGAGAGGCAGACGAGTATCGCGAAGAAAAATCCTCCGTCCGGTGACATTCCTGCCCGTTGTTGACTTTAATGGATGCAGTTTCCTATGGCACCTCGGGGTGGGAGCGATACAAGTTAGTTATTTGATATAATGTAAGCTGCTGGAGCAACTTAAAACCTTCTTCTATTCACTTTTATGGCCCTTTAAGGTGCTTTAATAGAAAGTGTTATGTGATGTGGGCCATAACTTTCCCTCCTTGCCGTGTCCAGGTAACCTTATCCTCTGAGAATTCCGGGCGATTAATGAGTGATGCCAACTATTTATTTTAAATTTTACGATGTCTATAGAGACACGTGCTCACCACGGAGAAGTGGGTAGTATTGGATCTGGAAGAGTTCTGCTGCAACACTTAACCTCCTTAGTGCGATCTCCACTTAAAAAAAACACGCTGGTTCTCGTATTAAAAAAATGGGAGTATTAAAATGTAATGCGGTAGTTCCACGTTGTATGTTTCCTACACTATAGCCATTTTATATTTGTATATTTTGCTTCATTAGTCTCCAATCTTTTTTTAAAACCTTCTTGGGAAGCCGCACGCTTTTTTTTCAAATAACTTTACTGTTTCACTTGTCTTTCTTGGAAGATTATCATATGGTTTTCAGGACTAGAGTAGAGATACTTGGGAATTAGGGCCGTCGCGACGGCGCAATTTTAGAAAGACACGTTTCAATTTCTGTATGTCAAGTTTCATCTCCAGGAAAATTTTCATGCCTCCGACTGTCATAGTCGTGGAAGTGAGAATGAGTAGGATGAGTGAAGTCTAGCTAAATGAGAACTGGAGGTGGAAGGTAATGAATGTCAATCCTAGCTGGTCTGGCGACGCTCATCCGCGCTGACAAGCAAACATATTGGATTTTAATGTTAATCAAACTTTTCCTGAATTTTATTGCTCAGCGTTCAACACATAATTTGAATTCAACATATTCCTGTGACAGTGAGGCGCAAATCCACATTCAAACAAAACAGAGCAATCAATATTCAATTAGATTACAAAACGAAAGGATGGGTTTAGCCACTGCATTAATACATTTTTCTGTGACAATTTATATTTTCCAGGAGCAAACCGCTCAAAAGAACGAACGTTAAGGTGTAGTTGCCGGCGGTCCGATTTGTAGCAATTGTATGATGCTCTTGAATCTACTTAGGTATGCTTAACTCCACCACTGCTTACTTTTATCAAAGGTTCATGCCCTTCTGCGCTCACATGAAGTGGCTCGTATGGTACTCTAATATGCCCACCTACGGATTACTCTGTAAGCTACCACGAGGGTCTGTGGCAGGGGGTGAATCAACATTAAACACTAGCTACATGTTGCTGAAGTGAGTTTCCGTCGAGCTAAGAAAACTAAGAATGGGGATCGGGTTAGTTTGGTGGCTAGGTACTGGCCTCCCATCCCTAGGTCCCGGGTTCGATTCCCGGCAGTGGCGGATTTTCCAGTGGCAAACCGGTCCCGACTTGAGTGCCTACTAGTAATTGAGGGCATTTCAGGTTCAGCACTCCGTCCGTCGGATGGGACGTGGTCCCCTTGGCGCCTCTCTTTAAGAGTAGGCTAATTCCGACGCCGGAATTCTCTCCACCCTTCCTCCATTACCTAAAATGTTCCTACCATCCGAATGAGTTAGATTTGATCAGAGAACTAGACAGTGTGCAGCGTAGAGCAGCTAGGTTCGTTTAAAGGTGTTACTATAGGTTGAGTAGTGTTTCAGAATTCAGTTGAGCATGCGTCATTCAGAAATCGAAACGGATAGCTGAATCATTGAAAGTTGAATATGAAAGGGCTCCTCTGATACTTTCAGTATTGAATTTTAAGTACGTAAAATTGATTTCGATGTTTAGTACTGACATTGGTATCGTGCAAAATGGCCTAGGTATGTTTCAGGTCAAATTCGTATTTTTGGCATTAGTTGGTGATGAGTAAGCTGAGGACATTTAGGCACTAAAAATGAAGAAATAGGCAGCATAAAAAGGTACTAAAAATTTAAAAATAGGCTCATAAAATAGGAGCTTAAAATATTTTTTGCATTTCGGACAATTCCTGGAATCCTAAAAGGCTAAGCCTTTAATCAGGTATTCTAGGGCCCAGGCATACAGAATTTGACATACATCTATGCCTTGGGTGATGAAATACCCACCCAGGCAGGACTCGAACCCGTAATCCCAAGATTAGGTGGCGGAGACTTCACCCCTCCGCCACCGCGGCCAGCTAGAAATATAATGCGACTTTTTGTCACAAAGAGGCATCTGAAATCTAAAGTTTGGGCTGAAATACACGATTACTTTGTGGCAAATTTGACTTATACTGATTTACTTATTTCAAGTTACATCACAATATATTTCTCTAAATTTTCTCCTGTACACTGATGCCGAGAGTCAGTCAGGATTATTTTGTAGAATGAAAATGACTTCTCAACCTCACGCGAGGTGATAGGGCAATGTTTAAATGATGCAAGCTCTTCTGCTGTCATCTTTGGTCCTGGGGCAACCGAAGTCCCTGATAAATTAATTTAATAACAGCAATGCGGAATGGTGCCTTCAAAAACACTTTTATTACGCTTGAAACCACCGCATTTACATAGGGAATTTTGGATCTTATCTCCTCTACTTATCTGTGTAGAGCATGTGCGACGCATGTGACATGCACCATCTTGGGGTAAAAGACTCAATCCCTGCGCAGCTTTTAACATATACGATGCGCTTTGCGTTATTAGCTCTAAAAGCGTCTCATAATTATCTTCTGTTGGCCACAGGAATCATGAAGAAAGGGAAATTCAAAATAGTTAAAGAAAATAAAAAATATGCGTAATGCAGAAAACAGTAGATGACCGATTATCGGTGCTCTACTGTGTAAATATGCATAAAAATGTGTGAGCTCAATACTTATTCAAAGCTTCTCAGTATTCTATCAATCGTGCTATAGTACCTGTGTTTGCAATTTCCCTGGACAGTACTAAAAGAGGTGGCATCACTTCATCTGGAAACATCTTATATTAATGTAGGATATTGTTGTAACTTACCGTTGATTGGGAACGAGGAACTAGTGACTGAAATTCGTGTTTTACCGGGTGATGTGAATGCGGGGTACAAGAATAGGATAAGGCCCATAGTGAAATTGAAGAGCCCGGCGCGGCGCTTACTCCACAGTTTCATTTAGCTGTCCATTTTGAAGTAAAAAAAATACATTTGAGAGCTCTTTTTCTCCGGTCAGAAAGAAAAACGGGTAACTATGGCATGATACGGGTAACGAATTAACAAATTAAAATAACTTTTGTAGACGCAGAAATAAAAATTCTGGACGATAAGCCATTCTTCCGTAATTTATTCACTCAACTTTCCACCAAAAATAGCAGTTATCTTGCCTTCCTTATCAATAAATAGTGACAATAATTGTGATTTTCGACTCATGAAAACTAACTAAATTCTTACTGGGCTTATGGGTTTCAAGCCTATTTTATATATTACGTTAGGTTCAACCTGTCTTTCACGCACAGGCCCTTTTTCAGATATGAACAAGCTATAACAATTATTTTTCAATTTGTTTTTAAATAACCATTTTCAATTGATTACTGACATTTTTCAACAAGGTCAGGTCAGGACCTCCGGAACCAACTCAACCTCCGGGCAACTGTTCATTCATTAATAAATTTCTGTCCGTACTACAAAGTGTCAGTGCCACTATTGATACTTTTTATCGGTGTAAATAAGATAATGAAGGTTAAAAATTGGTATTGTAGGAATGCATGCGTGTGATGAGGCGCATTTCCTGTGAAAAATGAACACTATTTTTACATCGACTATACCTCCCAAACCCCTCATAAAAACGAAATATTTCTTTGTGTACCTGATTCAGCAACGTTTAGAAATTCTAACCCGATAATTTTCTTAGTTTTAAATCCAATCCCTTGAGAATTAATGATGGTTAAAGTATAGTATTGTTGGAATGAGAGTCTGTTTAGGCCCATGCGTGAGGGATTTGACCACTGTTTTTACACCAACCACATCTCCCAATCACCTAAAAAACACAAAACAATTCTTTTTGTGTCTAAAAGAAGAGCATTAAGAATTTATAAAACAATGATTTTATAATTTTTAAACCCTGTCCCACATGGACTTTTGAAGCTCCGAAAAACCAATTTTTTCCAGATTTCTCAAATTCAAGCGAACTTTTCTCAGTGAGAAATGCTCACATTCCATGTTTATTAATATATTCATACACTAGGTACTTATGAATGCTATGGTGAGAAGAACTGGCCAGTTTTCAAAATTATTTCTTGGTGTAATTTTATGCTAAAATTGTGAAAAAAATGAATTTAGGAAGTTGCATTTACAGCGACAAAAAAGCACTTATTCTGGCAAAAAGTACATTTAAAAATCCTCTGATAACATGCAGACTTCATATGCTTTCTATTGCCACCTTTTATATGTTTAAGTCACATAAAACCAGTCTGCTGCAGCCTGTAGAAAAATAGTTTTCAGGCGTTAACGCAATGCATGCCTGTCTACGGGCATGGGCGAAATTTTTTCTGCTGAAACGGGGAACGGCTTTTGGCTCAGAAAGGGTGACAGTATATATGCACCAATTTTAGTTGAAACCTAAGGTGGTGAAGCAAGATATTTCTGAAAAATTTGTTGATTTAAAATGGAATGAGCCTCTTAACTCCAGCGATGACATGATTGCTGGTAGTTAACCAAAATTGCATCTGATAAACGTAGGATCTGCATCAACATTGAGATATAACTCAACAGATTTGGATTCGAGAATGTAGTTTGCTTCTATATCTTCTTCTGTTGCCTATAGGAAACCTACTCATGCGCTATGATGGCTTAATTTTCTTATAGACAGTATTGACACATAGTATAAATGATGAGCAAAATCGGTTGCAATAGTGTAGGTACATTTAAGTGGGTGAAAATGACGTTCGAACTTTTGTATCGGAGGCGCATATTATTTCTGTCACATGCCTCAGGTACTTCAATTATTTTATCTGCAAAGTATAATGCAGTATTTAGCCATGTTCCCCATGATTATCAATACTGGCTGTAAAGGCAGAGCACTTCGGGAAGTATCTATTTAAAATATGGAATAAAGTTCTTTAAATAAAGCTTCAAAAAAAAGTTTTTGGCAATCGTAACTATTGCATATATGGATTACGTAAAATTATCATAGTTATTTTCCTACTCTTTATGTAATAATGCTTTGGATGATTTTTCTCTATGCATGTTTAATGACCATATTTCAACCTTGATAGATTAAAAAATATGAAGAAAGAAACTGAAATAACAGACTAGCTCCGCACTAAAGAGAAGTTTGGTGACGTTGAGAAGAATATTGATGAGAACTTAAGAATAACGGGATATTGATCGTGGAGTGAGAATTAGCAGTGGAACCTTGATCATTGTGGATAGGCTAACTTCACTTTTGTTGTTATATTCCTTCCATTTGCAGAATGAACGGAAGAGAACTTTGAAAACAGATTTTGGCTTAGATATTCATAATCACAATTTCTACGGCCTCTCATTTGAGGAGAGGTGGTTGTTTTGGCATTAGAACATCAGGACTGTGACTGGCTAATGGTACAATGGGAAACACTTCCTTCTCCTCCATCCCTCTCCGTTGTAGAATATTTCTGGGTTTTTGCAAATTTTAATGGACTCTAGCATTAGCTGTTGAAATCGCCGGTCTTTCTTTGAGATAAATTTAGTGTCTTCCAACTTCTTTGATGTTCAAATGTGTCGCACATGTCTCATTTGTGGCGGAGGAGATCAACGGCATATATTATTTTTGGACGTCCCCTACGAATTTTGACACTGAATATCGATCTTGCTTCTAAGAGGTAATATACATATAATTTCTCAGATTTACCTGATAATTCTACCTGATTGCGTTTGTCCTGAGTTTGTGTTTGCAAAAATGACCTCGAAGGAGATAAAACTTATTGAAATCGCCCGCCTCATCGAATAGGAATCAGCTACCTCTTCGTGTTGTGGAGAGTTTTATTCTTCTCCGTCGGCCGACAATGAATGATAAGATGCGGATTTCCTTATCTGTGACTCAACTTTCGGATGTTTTCTTCTACGTTCATTGTAGACTCATTAATTTTCCTTCCTTTTCAGCGCATTAAAATATTCGGTTCGGTTCTGTTTGTAGCCATCATGCTTAGACCCATTCACTTCCCTTTGCCGCGTTTCTGCTGAGTCAGACGTCAATCATGGAAAGTAGAATAGGTGGGCTTGTGGATGACTGATAGTTTCTATTTTTGGAGGTGAATATGACTTCCAGTCTAGAAAAGGTGACTGGGATAGGTAACTGAAAAACGGTGTTCCTTCGATAAAGATCAATGCGATAAGGACACTAATGCTTGTCCCTCTAAGAGCACGTGGGGAGCCTATCCCCATTGCTTGATTCCACCATTCGAAAGGCGCCTATTGATGACAGCTACATCTTCATAATACCCTACAAGCCACCACAAAGTTGTGTGTGGCAGGGGGTGAACCTTTACCAAGCATACAGTATCAATCATGCATTATCATGCACTACAATGCATTCATGAAAAGAAAGAAAACTACTCCGTTTATAGCATGGATAAAACCAAAAGTGGCGAAAAAGGGATGTTTTCATGTAGTGGTATCACTGTAGCTCTTGATTCGCATGTCAGTAGTGCATTCATTGATTGATTTTCACCCCCGGCACACGCACCCTTGCGGTGGCTCGCTGGGTATTGCGTAGATGTAGATGCGGATGAAGAGCCACAATATTACCACATCGAGGAAAATATAAAGCGTGCAACTACGAGACGTGAAATATTTGCTACAAATGACACTAAAATGTGAAGTGACAAATTTTAAGTAAAACTAATGCATACATATATCAGATAGGACTCAAGGCGTAACTTTGTGGAATTTAGTTACACTATACATGGGAACGAATAAAATAAAAAACTTTTAGTCTATTCCACACTTTTCAAAAAGTGTGCAATAGACTAAAAGTTTTTATTTTATTCGTTACCATGAATAGTAATACATACATATTTTCATCGCTTCCTCATAAATACGCAGTTCCATTGAATCGCGTCCGAAGGTATTTGTCGAGAATGCCCTTCTACGCATTACATTGCCGTACTCCAAGTTAGTCCTTTCAGCTGGATTTGAATTGTTTCCCTTCCCTTTGGCTTCTCCTCTCGCCACTCCGAAATCGCGCTGGCGTTAATGACCTCCCGCCTAGGAGCGCAGCACGAGTGATACCGATATCAAGGCAAACGTCACGCCTTCACATCCATTAAGGCGACACCCGGCTTGGACAGAATCCTCCATGTCAGTGAGAGAATGGAGGGGAACAAAGAATTAGGAGACGTACGAAGACGGAGAGAGAAAAGGGAGTGAGAGAGAGAGAGAGTGATGATGGCAAGGAAGTGTGCATTAAATCAGTGACCAGCGATGTCCCCATGAAAGCAAGGGTTCTTACCCCCTTGGCGAGGGTATTTGGAAATAATCAGGTGTTCTGCCTGAGTGCAAAATTAAATACCAGCCTCGTGATATCTATTTCGAGTTCTCGTGCGTTAATCATCCTCCGGAGAGCCCGGGTGAAGCCACAATCGCCTCTTATGCCCTTCCACGAGTCATCTCCCATTAACCTGCTTCGAGGGCCATAATTCGCTTGAGTTGACGGACGCGCTTTGAGAAACCCACGCCGCAGAGGAGTCTCGCACCGCATTAACCTCAGTCGGTTAATTGCCCATAATTTCGGAATGCAAGATTTTCAATTTGGTGTACAGACACGAACAAAGCTCCTTTATGTCGTCCCGAGGTCAAATTGAACAGGGGTACCTTGTGATTTTTTCGGTCGTTGGTGAAATTTGAGTTTTCCTCTTCATTACTTCATGGGCATTGGTTCCTTAAGGCTCACTTATGCTCTTTCCCTGTAAAGCTATAAAATTCTTCGTAATCTGTAAAGATATCAATATCCCTTTTTTTAACACCTCCGTTAGTTGTCGAATCGTCGAATTCAAACCAAGGGCTTTTAGCCTTAGGTTTAATTCGTCAATATTCTCTCACTGAGATATTTCCTTCATCAGATTTGATTACCATTAACATTGAAGCTTCTCCTTAAGCACAAAAAGAGTCGTTTCAGGCGTGGTGTGGTGTAATAACATAATTAAAGAAGATTGGCAATTTTCCAGAGAATAAACTTTAAACCGCGCGGTTTCGATGTACCACATCATCATCAGGTGATTATCAAACATCGAAACCAGTCGGTTTAAAGTTTATTCTGTGGAAAACTGACAATCGTCTTTAATAATAATAATTCTCCTTGAGCGTTAGAAATACTATATCGCGTTTTGATCTTTCATTATATTTAATTCGATTGCAGAGCCTGATAACTCTTTCTATGCCTGATGAGAACGCTTGAATGTTCCTCTTTTCGTACAAGCATAAGAAAAAAACTTTTGATTAGTTAATCTATTATTAGACGCATTTTCAAATATAAAATTGCTAACTTAACCTTTTTATTAGCAATGTCGCTGGAAGTATTTTATCCTGTCCAGTATTTATTTATGATTAGAATAATTCAAACTAATTCATCCCGAAGCAGGGAGTAGTAAGTGTAATCTGGTCCAGTATCAAAACTATTTGGGAGAAGAGAGTAAACTCAACTCTATTCTTTTAAGGTGCCATTAACAGTGAATTATACCACAGCAAATTATCTAGGCTACTTAATGCAGCAACTCAGAATTAAACTTCTCTTTGGGCCTAGCCTCATTAAGTGCATAAATCAGATCCTGAGGGAGTCAAATGCTGAAGCAATTTTCGACCTATTTGGTTTTTCGAGGTACCTTACATTAGCAGGTACATACATTAGCCCCTTCGCACTAGGGTGGTAAATGACGAAAATAAGGCAAAGCTTATAGTTTCTTCGAAACGCTCACAAACGCGCTGCTGCGACGACTCTTTTGCTCCATAAATCTAATAGTAATTACCTGAGACAATGGCACGGGGCAAGGTTGATGTCAGTCAAACGGGAAAAAAAATGCAATGCGGCCGCGCGGACTCAAAAGCCGCCGCTCGGAGGTAAGGAAACAAAGTCGTGAGTTGGGCAATGCGCGAGACGGGATCAAAAGCAGAGAAACATTTCGCTCGGGTTGCGGCCGGAGAGGGAAGGGTGGCGTGGGGAAGACCACTGAAAGATCTGGGGGATTGAAGGGTGTCTGGATACGAAAGGGGAGGGATGACAGAGAGGAGGGTGAGCGGTGGTTTGGGTACCCTGTGACGGATAAGACGGTGGGTTTAATGCCCCGCCAAAGAATGAGACCCGGATCCACATTGATATTTTCGATCTCAAGCGCACTCATCGGAATTTCCCAATGCAAGCGACCAGAATCTTTTTTCGAATGTACTGACCACTTCTCTTTTTGTGATAGCTGTAATTTTTCTACAGAACTATTAGGCACATCATTGCTGGATGCGTGAAATATCAAACTCTCCGTATCCGGCAAGTAATTCAAGAAATCCACAAAGTCTTGGGTGGTGGTTCTGACGCGATAAATCATATTCTTCAATTCTACAAGCGAACATCTTGAGGCTAGTATGTGTTCTGAGCTTATGAAAAATGACAACTGTTTTAAAAAATAGGTTTATTAATGTCAGCGGTGTAGCATTTTAGTAGCATTGTGTTAAATTACATATACACGATACCCTGCAAGCCACCGCAAGGGTGTGTGGCAGGGGGGGCACCAAATTTAAGTTGGTTGTGAGTGGTGCTAAATGTCAACGGCGTGGAAGCACCAGTTTATGTCAAACCTTACCCTAGTAATTAATTAGCTACTGCATGATTGGTTGTAGTTTATTTTTCCACTCACAATTATAAAGCAACAGTATACCTTTAGCATCAACGTAAGGGCGTGAGTAGCACTTTATTCATTTCATGTAAATCTCCGAAGTACACCACGGAACTCATTGCGGAGAAGTTTGGCAGGGGTTGAGATCTGAACAAGCATGCACACACTACCGTAATGGACTCGATGCAAGAACAGGTAGCTATTTTAATTGTATTGATAATTACTCGCACTTGCTAATAAATAAATACGAATTGCTCGATAAATAATGCAATTTTGCTTAAAATACAGAAACTTTCCAACCATGGCGACAGCTGCAAAAATGCTTTGGAAGAAAAAAAAAGTTTTGGGATTAAAACTCGAATATTTTTTTTGGGGTTATAAGCCAAACAATATCGGAAATGTCCTAAATAAATAAAGTTTTATTTTTGGAGCCCATTTCAAGATTTCCCTATTTCAAGATAATCAACTCGTCCATGACTGGACGAGTTGATTATCTTGAAATGGGGAGAGCATTAAAACTCACCAGAATATTTTCCATTACTGGCTGTAATACAATTGCCATGAATCATCAAAATAACTACAAGTTTCACACTACATTACGCTATTTTTGAAAATGACGAGTTTATTCTTCTCCGTAAATGACTCACTCAAGGGCCGCATTTTCATTACCCTCTCCAAAATCATGTGAAACGGAAGAGGTTCGTAAAACACGTTCGAAAAAGAGATATTTAGTACTTCGAACCGACTTTCTGAGAAGCGCTTTTTATGATTTCTATTTAAAGCTTTGCCTCATCGCGATAAATGCGCGTAAGCTACCATTTTCCTTTGTTTTCTCTCGATGCCCCTCGTCGATATGTCCTCCTATTTCTTTCTCGTCCTTTTTGCCATTCCACGGGCGTCAAAACTTTTGCCCATAAAAATCTTTTTTCCTCTGGTAGAGAATTCAGACGGGCATTGGTGGCGTGATGCTTTCCTGGTGCTTTCATACGAGTTGTTGGAAATCAATTTATTTGATGTTATTTTATTTAAAACAACAATAGCAGCCCAATTATGATTGTTCATGGTTTTTGGAGGTCTGAGGTTGGAAATGTCTCGGAGAGTTTGAAGATATTGTTTTTTGAAGAGAATGAAGGAATGGGATTCACAAGTAATGGTATAAGATTCGTGAGTTAACCTGTCAAGCTTAAAAGTTATCTTAATTGGAAGCTATATTGAATGTGGAACATCCGATATTTCAGATTTAGCTTATTGAAACAGCATCCTGTTTCATTCTTGTCGGATTTCCACCTTTTCACCTATATCTACATAATACCCTGCAAGCCACCCCAAGGGTGTTTCTACTCGTTCGAGTGTAACTTTGTGGAAGTGCACCCTATGTAATTAATGAGAAAAGTTGTAATTTTCCACACAGTTTTTCTTTAATAAAACCCAACATAGGTTTCAACGTTTTTGCATCATTATCAATGATCATCCCAAGGGTGTATGGCAGGGGATGAACCTTCATAATTCATACATTATCAATCAGATTGAACACTCACTACCATGCTGGCATGCAAAAAAATGCTAAATCGTTTATAAACTTCTTACCCCCCACTGCCACACACTCTCTAGTTGGCTTGCAGGTTAGTCAGTAGCACGAAACATGAAAGCAAAAATCACAATGCTACCACTCCGAAGAAAATAATGAGCATGCAGTTACGAGACATGTTGGCTATAAATTACACTAAATTCATTATTAGTTAATATAAAGTAATGCATTAATTTTTAATTAGGAAGTCATTTTCATAAGTAAATTAAACAATGAAATTATTTTTCCTCGATCATGCATGAGTTATTAGTGTTAAATCGTGTACCTACATGTATTAAAAAAATCACTTTTAAGCAGTTATTTCCCGATTTTCAAGTTTCATTTTTTCGGGCATCCGCTAGATCAGTTGCAATACTTATTACCGTATTACCATGGCATACCATTATTTTTAATCATCCCAGAATTATATTTAGGAAATATGGAGCTCTATGCATTTATATAATTGCTGCTTTGAAAGGGTCAAAACTGTGTTGCCGGCATGGATATTTACAATGACATGCATCCCTTAGTATGCTCGTGTCCCCTCATTCCATGTAATTTTGACTCACTTTCCTTGAGGTGTTTGTCGATGTTCCTAGTCAAGGCACATGGTAACCCAGAAGACATGATTCAAGATTAAATTGCGCCGGCTATTCATGGTGTCACTTCGCATAAGGAGGGCGCATAGCGCTTTAAAATATTATCCTCATGCCGTTTCCACTGCTTCTTGTTGTATGATGCAGAAACATGAGGAAAGCTGTTAGCGTGACCTTTCCACAACAGAAAAATTGGGGTATTACCGTATGCGGCCGAAGGGCCACTCGGTCAACTGAGGAAAAGGGGATTGCTTGACACCTTCGAAGTGGGACAGGACAGGAAGAAAGAGGAATGGAGGGTGGGGTCATGCGAAGTGGAGAAAAAACTTTCACTCGCATTTCCATAGTGAAAACCTTTTAAAAAAAAGTTGTCTTCATTGCATTCCATTTCAGTCAAACGAAACCTGAATTAGTCCGTAAACATCACCTTGGACTCACATAGGAATGAGAAAAACAGCTTCTAGTGTATTTATTTTAGTTGAACGGCTAAAAAAGGGAAAAAAACTTTAAAAAAAAGAGTGACATAATGCCTCTTGCTTCTTCAAATATATCTGTCTTTTGACCCAAATCACAGTTGGAAAAAAATGAGATCCAGAGAATTTGTATACATGGAAAGATAACGCGGAAATATAACGAAACTTAAGAGATTTCAGGTAGTTTTAGAATCACAAATTCTCGAAAATTTTCAAGGAGGGACAGATTGAATTGAAATACAATGCGTGAATCTCCACGGTAATGTTTCATAAGAGAAGCTTTGCAACGCCCTTGAATGAGAGTAAAAGCTTTAAATTTAATAATCCCTTATTGTGCACCATTGTGACCGTTAGTGAATGCACATATTGCTTGTTCGGTGGCCATTCATCCACCCTGCAAACACCCTTGCGGTAGATTTTAGTGGACTTAGTAGATGCAAATGAATACAACTTAATCTTTGGTAACTCTGTGGTATTCTATGATTGGAAAGGGTTAATAGAGAATCAAATATCACAAAACCATAATACAATGAATTTATTTACATGATCCAAGTTTCAATGCTTCATCATCATACCTGATGATCAGAGCAAGATCATTTTTTTCAGACCTGAAGATGGACTTGATAACTTGAATGGAATGGGCACTTGGTGGAAATTAATCTACATGTACACAATACCCTGCGAGCCACCGGGAGGCTGTTTGACAGGGGTTTAAGATCACCAAACATGTACTACTGACATGCAACTAAGAGAAACAAACCCACTATTACATGGAAACATGCTTGATTAGACATCATTAAATCGAATAAAGTTTGTACTATTCTTCACCGATTATTCACAGACAATATCTACATCAACATATTACCTTGCGAGTAAGGCGCGTGGCAGTGGGTTATGCATGATGCAGTACAAAGTTTATTTCATTTCATACGGATGAATATGCTCATGCATTGAAACTCGGGTTATACCATCCTTTTATAATTGTTTTCGAGAAAATGTTTTCTCTATCAACCATATATTCATGATGATAAACCATGATCATTCTCTATCAAAATTTCTCTTGTTTTGAATGTATACCTACGAGCCAACGAAGCAAGCATGTTCTTAAAAAAGTCAAAATTATCTTCTATAGATTCTCAATTTAAAAGTAGCCCAATTCCCAAAGCTCCCTACGTTGCGTGAACTGAAGTGCTTACTTCAGTGGCGTAGCCAGGTATTTCGTTCGGGGGGGGGTCCAAAACCAGGGGAGTCCATGGGAACATTTTTGAAAAACAGGGTACTAATAGCAAGTAGAGGGTTTTTAACTAATTTTAAAACTTTTCATAATCGAAAAAACTTCATTTTTCAATGTGGCTGGAGTGCGAACTAGGCAGTAGACAGTCCACAGTCGAAACTCGGCCAGCTATACAAACACCGCCATTACACTACCCGAACGGCCGAGCCATAACGTATCGTTTGATAATTTATTATTTAAACAAAAGGACAAACCTTTTTTTACAACGGTATGATAATTTATTATTTCTAGACTTTCCCCTGCTCCATGCTTAATTAATTTTTTTATATGTCTTAATATTTCGGGGGGGGGGGGGGGGGTCCGGACCCCCCGGACCCCCCCCCCCCCTCGCTACGCCACTGGCTTACTTATTGAAGATACTTAAAGCCACTCAATGGTACTCTTCTGACTACCTTGTAATGCTAATTTAATTCTCGATTGATTTAAAATACATGCTTGGTGGTGGCTCAACCCATTGTGGTCCAATGCACGGTATTTTGTAGATGTAGATTTAGCCTGAAAGCTACCGCAAGGGTGTTTATAGAGGGGTGGCTCCACACTAGGGATATTATATAATATATTCATGCTCGAAGTCATGTCATTGGTAACTATTTTAACAGTTTCGTGTTAAGCAAACAGGGAACAAAGATCCTCCTCAGGCTACACAGCTTCTTATTTCAGCCCACCAATCTACTCTTGTCGGACAAGCGCTGCATGTATAATTTATTAATTAAAATAACTAACTAATCATGTACTATTGCAATACTTTGTATTAACTAACAATTTTATTCTTCGGAGTGGTGGTATTATTAATTTTGAATTCATGTTTCTATATCTACTGACTACCCTGCAAGACACCTCGAGAGGCATGAGTGTATGAGCGATCGCGATAGAGCGATCCTATAGAATTAATAACACGAAGATCGAAAACGTTGAAACCGTAAGATATTTAGGTGTAACAATCACTAAAGATTTATCGTGGGGAAGACACATAAGGGAAATATGCGGACGAGCGAAAGGAAAGCTAGGATTTATAAAAAGAGTACTTGGGAAATGTGATGAGAAGACAAAAGAGCGATGCTACTTCTCACTAGTTAGGCCCCACCTTGAGTATGCAGCCAGTGTATGGGATCCTAATGAATTAGGTTTGATGAGAGAACTAGACAGTGTGCAGCGTAGAGCAGCTAGGTTCGTCAAAAGGTGTTACGATAGGTTGAGTAGTGTATCAGAATTAATACAAGAATTAGGGTGGGAATCATTATCAGAGCGTAGATTAAAGTTCAGATTAAATCTATTGCAGAAATTTCAATCGGATAGCTTTACTGAAGATGTTAGGCACATATTAAAAACACCAGCGTATTATGCTAGATTCGACCAGATAAATAAGATTAGAGAGATAGATTGTCGTACAGATAGATTCAAAATGGCATTTTTCCCCCGTACTATAAGAGAACAGAATAGGCAGCATAGGGAAGGGATAGGTAGGGGAAATATTTTAGAGTATTCTGTAATGCATGATGCATGTTTTAACCCCTCAAATACTATAGATACTAACAATCTAGTTGCATGAGACCCTTTAGTTGCTTGCTTGCATGCTAGTAGTGCATGCTTGGTGACCTTCACCCCCTGCCACACACCCTCGCGGTGGCTTGCAGGGTATCGTGTAGATGTAGATGTAGATGTATGGCAGGAGGCAATAATTAGTGAACTATGTAGCATTTTTTGAAAGCCTGCATAATAGTAAGTGTTCTCTGTGATTGATAATGTAAATGCTAGTTGTAAATGTAATTTGGAAATCAAGAATTCAATTCTAAATTATGATTTTTACACTCAAACATGTGAGGACGTATAGAAAAATTTCACATACGCGCTGTAGATTTCGACTCTCATGCACACGTTGGCCTCAAAATTACACCGCTTGCCTGAATTAATAATATCCCCGGTAGCTTTTGTCACGTCTATTATAGGCTCTTTTTTCACGTTTGTGTAATATACTTTTGTGATAATATAATAAATTATCGTTAGATAAAATGGAAGCATTTTTAAACGGGAGCTGCTGATATATCTGATATAAAGTCATAGAAACACAACGCAACATTGATGGCATAGTTATATTCTAATGTGAGCCCTTTGTGTTAGCTTGTGAGTTTACGAACCTGTAGACGAAACAGTTCTGTGAAGAAGGATGAGGAGAAAAATATTCTTCCAACAACAGCAGCGTGACATTTTCCCACCTGCTTGGTTGATCGAGAAGGGTGATTCGTAATGTGACACATGGATACTCATTAACCTGCTGTACTCTAGGTTTCTTTTAAATTTTGCTTATCTTACACTATGTGCAATTTGTGTGAGGGCTTAACTTGTCAAGGTTTAATATATATTTTTCATAAGGGCGGAGGTTCCATATATTTTTTTCATTCTTATAGCTTTTAATGTATTAATTTCAGCTTTTAAAATTTTCTGAGTTTTGACGAAAATTTAATTCAGCAGCAATAAAATATTACGATAATAGGAGACCTTTTGGCGATCTGTCAGGGAAATTGATAAAGCCATCAGGGAAAAATCAGGGAAAAGTCAGGAAATTTGAAAATTGATTTTCAGTAGCCACCCTGTTTGTGTTTTTACTCTTCCAAAAACAATTTTTTGTCATTGCCTTCAACAAAGTTTTTAGTATTTCTCAAATGTCCCTTCGCATTTTGGATGAAAAGTGGACCCTGACATGTTTGCTCCGTGTGAAATTCATAGAAATGTCTCCTTAGGCACACAGCGTACGTAAATTTTAGTGCATGCGTGTAGTGCACGTTTGGTGACAACTCCCCCCCTGCAACACACCCTCGAGGAGGGTTGCCGGGTAGTAGTACATCTGCATCTACATAATATCCTGCATGCCGCCATAAAGGTGTATGGCAGGGGGTGAATTCTCACCAAACATTCGCTACATATCATGCATAAAAAAGGATTAGTATTTCTATACTGTTCTAAACTTCACTATTTAAAACAAGATAAGAATAGCAAAGCAAACATGCAAAAACATGCTGTAAATTGGGTTAGCTTAAAGTCCTTATACCAACATGCAGCTACCAATGTTACCCATTGCTACACTCGTATTGGATATATTTACATTTATTCATATCCCTAATTTTACGAGGAAAAAAAGAACATTTGAATCTGTCAGTTCGGCAATCATTGTCTCTAATTTTGTGATTATGGTCCAGTCTACCATAGTAAGTTGGGGTTCTCAAAATATTTTTAACATCATCACTGAAAATATGGTGTTGGAATTTGTTTAAGAGATTAAGTATACATTTCAACCTGCGAACTGACAATGTAGATGTAGATAGAAAGAAGCGTGATAATTCGGAGCTGATAAAAGCGGTGTCATAGATTTCATCTCTCGACCGCGACGCATGCGTATGTGTGCGAGAGTCAGATACCGAAAGTTCCGAACCGAAACTGTTTGGTTTATGCTGAAGCAATTTTCTGTGAATTAGTCACCTAAAGTTTTCATTCACATTTACAAAAGGAACGGACATAATTGAATGTGTGAAGTACAACTTCGGTGCTGATTTGTTAAAGGTCGCTCTAATAGTTGTGTTCTCGAGGCAGTAGCAGACTTTGGATGGGAGCTGCCATCAGAACGCAGGTTTTGACTGAATGTTACATAAAATATTTGGGCCAGGCCAGATTTCTGATAACTTAAAACAATACAGTGAAAATACTTCCGCATTATGCTCACTTGCATCACACTTCAAAGATTTAAATTTTCATTCTTCCCGAGAGCAATATGTGATTATGAAAGATATATTATCAGCAGATATACTAGTTCAGTGTAGTTAGCATATTAAGTAATGCACCTGGAAAAAAATTCTAGGCGCCTAGGTATTTGCATGTTTGTCAGAAAAATTTAAGCTAATCCTACTAAAGGGACATTTATGCATGTTTGCATTGATCTTTAAATCGTTTCAAAATTTTATGGAATAGAGCTATTAATTCTCTTTAAGCATGAAGGTTCGTTAAAAGGTGTTACGATAGGTTGAGTAGTGTTTCAGAATTAATACAAGAATTAGGGTGGGAATCATTATAGGAGCGTAGGGTAAAGTACAGATTAAATCTATTAGAGAAATTTCAATCGGATAGCTTTACTGAAGATGTTAGGCACATATTAAAAAAACCAGCGTATTATGCTAGATTCGACCAGATAAATAAGATTAGAGAGATAGATTGTCGTACTGATAGATTCAAAATGGCATTTTCCCCCGTACTATAAGAGAACAGAATAGGCAGCATAGCGAAGGGTTAGGTAGGGGAAATATTTCAGAGTAGTTTGTAGTGCATGATGCATGTACTTATCCCTTAAATACTACAGATACTCACAATCTGTTTGCATGAGACCCTATAGTTGCTTGTTTGCATGTAAATAATGCATGCTTGATGATCTTCACCCCCTGCCACACAACCTCGCGGTGGCTTACAGGGTATCGTGTAGATGTAGTTGTAGATGATAGATAAGAATTTTTGATGTGCATTCACCACCTGCCACACACCTTTATGGATGCTTGCATGGTATAAGTAGATGTAGATATAATGTGTACTCTGCCAGCCACCTCAAGGATATGCGGCAGCTGTAAAATAATTACCAAAAGTGCAATGTGCACATGCACTAATATTTTCAATGTCGCCCAATTAGATATTGCTTATATCATGCTGGAGAGACACTACAACGTTAACCTTTGTCACAAATTGGAAAGATATATAATTGAGAAGTATTATACTCACGCATGTAAAGTAATCAGACTTGTTAAGTACCTTTTGTTTAGACTAATATATTAATACATATCCTATTAAATTCATTCACTGCTAAAATCAGGACACCAAAATTTTGCGAAAAATTTCTGGGGGGGCTGAAGCACCCCCCCCCCCCTGGCTACGTGCCTATGTAGATGTAGTGTTTTATATGGTTTTTTGTGCACCGGCTTAGTATATGCATTTGCTTTCTGCCAGTCCCTCTCGATATAGTTGGAATACTGCTCAGTAGATGCATACGTGTAGAGCCTGCTACAGGTTGTTGTTATGGCCTTCAGGTTACTCTGTCAATATAATCGAAGTTACCGGAGAGGACATTAAAAAATTTGGTGATGTAGTTTGTTGTCTTATTTCTTAGGTTTGCATACGATTTTTTACGCTTAATCCAATAAAATTTTCAGACACCCATTATCTTTTCCTTCAATTCAATAAAATGCTTGTAGATGATGAGTGCAATCTATGATGGTAAGACATGACATTAGATCTTTATGCGTTGATTTTATTTAGGTATTGACAGTGAAATCATTCTTGTTTTAGTACCCACCGCGAGGGTGTGTGGCAGGGGGTGAACATCACCAAATATGGCTCTGCATTTTTCTCGGGTTTGCTCCGCGTATGTTGGCTCCACTTGACAACGGTTTCGCCGGAATTCCAGCTGGCGTCTTCAGGTCAACTGCAGTCTATTGCAATTTGCAGTATCAAGGCTTTCTCAAGAAATTATTTATCCATGATATAATATTACTGTTTAGCCCATAAGAATTTAATTTTAAAATTAGCTTGATATGAGATACCATTGCAAAAGCTTTCTTGAAATCGTCTCGAAATAGTAATGTCTCCTCCTTATATGTTACAATGCAATAGTGTGTATATATATATGGAGGATATATTAGTATGAACGTTGTATTTATCCCTAAAGATACTACAGTGTAGTGAACCTAGTCGTCAATAAATTCCTTTTTTTTAACAGTGGAATTGAAGAGACATTTTTTCACCTACTACCTATGCACTTCTACAGTGTATCGGCCGCTTCCATCAACTACACCCTACTGTACAATGCACACCCTTTCGGTGGGTTGCCGAGTGTTATGTGGATATGTATCTACACCATTTTTTAGTTATTTTCACTCCGAGTAGTTCCTTCAAACATTTGCGGTCAAAAGGTAGACATGAAGGCATGAAGTATGAGAATTTGCAATTATTTCGTGGACAAGGACCAGAGAGGAGGATTAGAACTTGAAAGACCGTGTCGGAAAAGCAATCTCGCCCCAAAAATGATTCTTGTCTCTTTAAAGGAAGTGGTTGCGGCCCTGCGCTCATGAAATGTAATAGCTCTAGGAAGAAAAAAATAATTAGAGAGGAATGAACTGGAAGGGTAGTTCACGCCATCTGGCTGCATGCTTCCGAAATCATTAATTTTGGCTCAGTTGGCAGGATACTAATTAATATCTCAGTGACACCTGTGGAACTAGCACCTCCAAGAATAGCTTAGACTATATATAGCCTATTTAAGAATAGCCGTTTATTTAAAACCTACCATTTTTTGTCTTTAGTGCTTCACTATGACTAGATGATTCACTAAATGATCAACTTCACCACTGTAGTGGTTGATGATAGTACACCATTTTTCACTCTTGGTTGCCAATGCAAATAAAAACTGAATATTCTTTCCTGCATCCCACTTTTCGGCATAAATAGTTTTGGTATTTCCGGGTGTTTTCACTTCTACCGTATTGCTAAGAAATTCACCTCGTCTCAGGGTGTGAGCAATCCACCTTTCTCCAAAAGGAGCTTTCTTCATCTACTTCATAGCAAAAATCTCGTCTCAGGGTGTGAGCAATCCACGTTTCTCCAAAAGGAGTTTTTTCATCTACTCCATAGCAAAAATCCACAATTTATCCATCTCGCATCGATGATCACTAATTTATACCCATTTCCATGCATAGAAAACGCGTGAATATAATTGTATTATGTATCTACTTGCATGTTGAGAGTCAATAGTATTACCTGTACAAGATTTCGGTTGTGTCCAGCAGTTACTAATGATAGTAACAGAATAAAGAATAAAAACTTGCCAGACAAAAATTTCGCATCAGCATTTAGCCGATCGTGGGAAATACAATCTGTGAAATTTTACCAAGTTTTTATTTTTATTCTCTTACTATGGAGTCTAATAAAGTTACACCTTAGCTTACTAATGATAGTACTGTAGTATTACACTCCGGTTGTAAGTTTCTCCTAAGGATAAGGTTTTATCGCACTATCTACCCTAAATTCTTATTCCTAAGACGATCTGTACTCGAGTCGAGATTTGAATCCACAAATCTTGGGTTGCCTAGTTGGGACATTACCGACCTGATTACCACGGTGGGAATAGGATTGTTTACCGTGTAAAAGCAATGCGTTGCATGGTGCTACCCCCCTGGCCATACACCCTCATGGTGGCTCGCAGGGTATTACGAAGATGTACCTGGATATAATACCATTACTCACGTTAGATTCAAAGTTTATTTTTATAATTGGATTCATTATATTCTTATTTATGAGTTAAAAATTTCCTAATGATCTGAAGAGTTGATTTCAAATCCGCGCCTTCAAATTCGAGTCCCTATCAAGGTGAATTTTTTTTTCTTTCTCAAAATACTGTCTCATCCGAAAGAAGCCAATGCAATTTTTTTCCTATTGTCGATGAGTCACCTAATGATTTAGATTCACGGAGCTTCAATAGGAGGCAGTGTGTGGGTTAACTGAGGAAGAGATCAGATCAGTGCAGTGGTATTCAGTTTTTAGTTACCTTTTCTCTTCCCAATGAATAAGTATACTGTAGGCTACTACAGGTATTTTTAGGAGAACAGCTTGTGTGGCGAAAATTCACAGTAGGCTGACTCTACCCTTGCGTCTTATTATTTAATATTTCCATGCATAAAACGAGGGAAATTTGAATTTGGAGGAGATTTTAACTTTTAAGATCTCTCTTTGAATAAAACCGGGATCACCTATTTATAAGTTTTCAGGGTGATTAATATATGATTCCTGAATCACGCAAATTTTTCCCAGCAAATAATAAATCTTTCCACTATTTAATTCAAATTTTAGGGTATTTGCTTTTATTCTCTTCGATCCTTGGATCAACTAAATCCTGGATATGCAGCTACATCTAAATCTGTATCTTGTACGAGTCATCGTAAGGATGTGTAGCCGGCGGTGAATATCACCATACATGCATTTCTGATATCCAACTACACTACAATCCGGCTACAATGACACTACTAAATGGAAACTAGTTGGTATAAGAGTCACATGTAACTAGAGGTTTAGTGTCTACATAGTAACGAAGTGATTACTGGTTAGAAAGATATGCACTAAATATATTTATATCTTTATATATAGATTAGTAACATGTTTCATGCACTACAGACCTCTCTAGCAATTTTTTACCTAACTATCCTTTTGCTATGCTGCTTATTGTGCTCTCTTGTGTTAAGCGGGAAAAATTACATTCTAAAGCTATCAGTGTGACAGTTTATATCTCTAATCTTGCATCATGTATAGGAGGTATGTGCACTTTTTTCATGATAAAAAATCATTCATTTTATAAACTGCAGACAGGTGAAACTTTAGGCTATATTTTTGTGATGTGCTATCCTATTATCCAAGTTTTTATCCTCATCATATGACGTTCAACAAGGCTACATTGAATGAAATTGCGACGGGGTAGTTTTTTCTACTCGTTGGTTTAGTTTAAAAATGTCCTGAGCGTGAGCGTCAAATCGGATGCGAAAGTGAATTGCACTCTTGATTCTGTAACACATGGACGGTAAACACGCCGCGAGAATCACGAAAATCCACCGATCATGATCACAAAGTCTTGTAATCCTCAACCGAATATGAGCTTGTAGGGTGGTTTTGGACGCATGACGTGCGCGGCTGGTTGTTTATGAAGATGCACTCATTCCAGCCTCGAGGCCGCTCCACGGATTCGGGGAAACGATCTCAGGAAGATTACCTTGGGGAGCGCTTCGAAATTTTCGCGCGACGGGTTAAGATAGGTCGGAATTTTCGCCCGGGCCCAAATGAATCGGGCCTTCCCCCCGCTCGGGAGTCGGTCGAGAGGGGGGTAGGAGGGGGTGTAAGAGAGGGGTTCGACGCGAATAGAACAACATTCCCCGTTAAGACGCCTGCGTCATATACTCCCTGAACAATGCCCCTCCCCTTCCCATACGCCACCTCACGCGTAGGAATCCGCCTCCCCCGAAAACCTCGGCGCCTCATCCCCACTCCCGTCGCTCCTCAACCTCATCCCCCTCCTCGGAAAGACCCATTTCCTCCCGAAATTCCTCCCTCCTTCCTTCCTCCGGCTGGAGTGAATGTTTCCGCTCTCCTTCCCGCCATTTTTTTCTACCCTCCTCAGACCACAGAAATACTCCGGGCCGGCTGATCTCAGCTGAGAGAGCGTGGGCGCGATCGGGGCCGCTTGCCCCTTTTGGCGTACTTGCATTGCGCGCGGAGGAGGGGGTTGGCCGGCAGTTTACGGGCGGTGGAGGAGAGAGGCCTGATATACGTGGTGGGTGGGGGGGGGGTGCGTGCGTCGGGGGAGGGAGGGGGTTGGTTGGGTGGGCGCGGGAGGGGGTGTCGTCGTATGCTGCTGCTGCGGAGGTCTCTCCGGGATTGAGGTTAAGGCAGGTCATGGCTCCCTGCTGCGGGAACTCCCTCTCTCTCTCTCTCTCTCTCTCTCTCCCGTTCCTCCCTCTCCGCGGTGTTGTACGCCGCCGCTCCCACCCGGCCTCCGCAGGGCCACTCCCCCCTCCTCGTCGCCCACTCCTCCTTTTTCCGCGCAGCGCACATGCTGAAACTGACAGGCGCTCCGAACCCCATCCCCTGTCGCTTTCACCAATCGTTCCCCCGCCGCTATCGTATGTGCATATTATTCCGATTTGTAAACAATGATTGCCCATTGACTGTCCATATTCCTTCTCCGCTGCTCCTTCTCTTTGTGTGGGGCTAGCATGCATGGTTTGTTCTCCACTCTCTTCGCTTCACTTCGCAAGGTAATTTTTTCCTCTCTATCCATTCTCTATCGAGTCTGAGAAGTTTTTCCTCAAGACCGGATAAGTTTCACTCGTTTGGTACGTAAAAATTGTTTCCTCTCTAATCATTCACGATTCTGAGCAGTTTTTCCTCAAGACCAGACAAGTTTCATTCGTATAGCACGTAAAAAAAATTAAGAGTGGATTTCGTCGAGGACGTTTCATTATCTACTTTTAAGAGCGCATTATTTGCAATGTGAAATAACTTCGTGTATTTTAGTTTTGCATTGCAGCCGCGTAAAAACTATTCTTTAGACTTGACGCGTGCCCGTGCTTAATAGGTAGTTCAATATTACGCTCTTTAACGCGATCGTAATCGGGTTCTTTTGTATTGAGAGTCACGATTTCGACCGCTTCCGACCCCATCAGTCCCAGTGGTCGATGATTCACTCGTGTATCCGATGCCTACTGTGTTTAGTACTGCTTTTATATTTTCCTTTTTTCTACTATGACTTGTATATTGTTCTCATTTCCGTGTTCAATTAGTGCCAATCACAGGAGTCGCATAGGAAAATTTTTGACCTGTGATAACCATCGGCTGCTCTGTGAATACATTTTGTTTTATGATTGCCAATGTTTGCGGTGTGCTTTTCATACATTAAACTGTTCTCGGAATGAGTAAAAAAATATCAACTTGCTATATCCCGTCAGGCTAACGATCTTCATTGCTAGAATGTTATTACTGACTTGTTATAAGTAGCAGAGAGAGCACATGCCTGGTGTAGAATCAGCCCCCGCTTCATATACTTAAGCTGAGGCTTAAGTATATACTATACTTGCTGAGCACGGAAGGAAGGGAAGATGAATTTAAAAAATGTCTGGTAATGAATTTTTGGAAAAAGAATACTTCTCCTCCTAGCCCATACAAAATAAGTAATAATGAATTAACAAACGTGGAATCCATTAAATATCTTGGAATAAGACTGACCCATGATCTGTCCTGGGGTAAACACATACGTGAAATAATGGGTCAAGCTAATCGTAAACTGGGATTCATCAAAAGTGTATTGGGTAAATATGACAATCATGTGCGAAAAATCAGCTACTTTTCCCTTGTTAGACCTCATTTGGAATATGCTGCCAGTGTATGGGATCCCTACGAAATCGGTCTAAATAACGAACTTGAACGTGTGCAGCGAAGATCGGTAAGATTTGTAAAGGGACGATACGACAACTTAATTATCGTAACCAGTCTATTAAATGAATTAAATTGGGTATCATTGGCAGTTGGCAGTACCTGTATGGAATCCCTACGAAATCGGCCTAAATAATGAACTTGAACGTGTGCAGCGGTTGAAATTTCGACTTAATCTATTAAATAAATTCCAAGACCATATTTTCAGTGATGAGGTTAAAAATATTTTGCAAGCCCCAACTTACTATGGAAGGCTGGACCATAATCACAAAATTAGAGAAATTGATTGCCGAACTGACAGATTCAAAATGTGCTTTTTTCCTCGTACAATTAGGGATATGAATTGCGGTAAATATGTCCAATACTAGTTAATCAATGTATAGCAATCCTTATACCAACAATCAGTGTATGTTGATTGTTGGTATAAGGACTTGAAGGTAACCCAACTAACAGCATGTTTTTGCATGCTTACTTTGCTATTTTCTTCTATTTTAAATAGTGAAGTTTAGACTAGTATATTAATACTAATCCTTTTTTATGCATGATATGTAGTGCATGTTTGGTGAGAATTCACCACCTGCCACACACCTTTATGGTGGCTTGCAGGGTATTATGTAGATGTAGATGTAGATGAAGATACCTTAGGCTTGGCAGGCGAGGGGTCTACCCCGTCGCCACCAGTTTGGCACGTAATCTTAACCATATTTAAGAGAAATACGTACATTTAAACATAATTTTAGCATTTAAATATTTTAGATGAGGAGTATCAATTACCACGATGTTGTTGATGAATTATTAATTGTTCTTTGAGATAACATTGAGTTGAAAATTCAAAAAAATGTCAAGTTCCCGTAAAACTACCATTCTTGGCAAGATCCGTTTAGCATCTACTTTTCTAATGTTTCTTAGGAGCCGCAAATAAGGCAGGTCAACCAAAGTAAGTAAGAGTATTTACTAATGCACTTTCAGAAATGTATCCATTCCTTTTTAGAAAACGTAAAAACCATAGTGGAGGGGTTCTTGAGGATCCATTTCATTTGCGAGTCCTTCGCCTTCAGAATGATTAAAGCTCTAACTGGACAATTGCTGTTATAGTCTTACTGCCCACTAATTTTCTTGCGGGAAGCTTAATACTCAGGACATGAATACTTCGGAAGGAAGAGATCTACTTCCATAATATTCGTGTAACTAACTTTTATGCTTTTATTCCTGTAAACGTGTTTCCAAAAATATTGAATGTAGTTCAAAATATTACTTCCTTACAATTGGTGAATGTAGATAAAATTATTCTCCAGCCAAATATTAATTTAAAATTGACTTGCAGATATATGTTTTATGCTCACCCCTACGTATTCAGGTCTACCAATTATGTACATACAGGCACATCTACATCTACATAATACCCTGCAAGCCATCATAAAGGTGTGTGGCAGGGGGTGAATTCGCCCCAAACATACATTACATATCATGCATAAAAAGGGTTAGTAATAATATACTAGCCTAAAATTCAAATTTTAAAAAAGATAAAATAGCAAAGCAAGCATGTAATATCATGCTGTTAGTTGGGTTAGTCCTTATACCAACATGCAACCACCTATGCTATGTATTTACGAACTATGCAACTACCTAGCGAATGTATTTACAATTAGTAGGATTGTTTACGTTAGGGTAATGTAAGTCAAGGTAGTGTGGAGGTACCATCCGCTTGAGATGGTTCACAGGGCACATATGATAATATATGTCCTAATCACCTAAAGCCACAATGATTTGCGTACTACTCTCCAATCCGATGTACTGGGGCACAAAGAAAGGCACAAAGTACTGTGAAAATTTTTCGAGTCCCTTTCTAAATGAAACTGAATAATTTTTTATTGCTGAAATCATGGTGTATTCATGTAATTAAAAGGCCGAGACAGAAAATCTTTATTTTAAAAAATCTTACTCTTTTTATAGCGTGCTAAAACTTTGCTGCTGCTTTCTTTCTGATCTTGAGGAAATGCATTTTTCTATCGGATCTCTCAGACGTCTAGGTTGACGATCGAAACGGTCCGCTCGAGTATCGACAAAATCTTCATGATCTCTTCAGGTATCTGTCTAATATTGCTTCATCTCAGAGCACTCGCTACTTTCAACACCCTAAACGAGTCAGCTATTATCTTATCTACATCTACATCCTCTCTTTTACATCCTTCACAACTTGCTCCATACCTCATACGAGGCCTGCCTTTTCCATTCTTCCCATTTACTTTTCCCTCGACGATTGTCTTCATCAGGCCATCGTGTATTATGATGTGACCTATTAAGTTGTCTCGTCTTCTTTTTATGTTTTCAGTAGACATATCTTCTCTCCCACTTTTCTTACAACTTTTTCGTTTGTCACTCGAGTGATGCATTTTATCTTCATCATTCTTCGGTAGCACCACATTTCAAATGCTTCCAGCCTGGACTTCTCTGCTGCTGTTATTGTCCATGATTCGCTGACATTTAGTAGAATGCTCCAGATGTATGTCCTAATGAAATTCTTCCTCACTTCCACGCTTGTTATTTCCTAGTGTCTCCTTTAAATCTCCTTCTGTTTCAGCCATGACTGCTATGACATCGGCGATTCGTAGCATGCTGTTTTTCTACCCGTGGATATTCACTCCCGGAGTCTTTTCTTTGACTTCTTGGATGGCTTTCTCGATATAGACATTGAATAATACGGGAGACAGTGCACATCCCTGCTTCACTCCTTTCTTTATACTTGCTCTTGTACTGCTGGGTCCTGATTTGATTATGACCACCTGGTTTTTATACAAGCTGTGGATAACTCTTCGGTTATTGTATGATACTCCAACTTCTTTCAGGAGCTGGTATTACGTAGGTGTAGATATACTATTGAAAATTTTTTACCATTGTTCATATCCGTTAAAACTTTCGCTGTTCATGATTTCCGGCGTCGTTGTTTTTTGGGTAAACCCGAGTTCTAACGGAGTCCTTACGAAATAGGATTAAATAATGAACTGGAGTGTATGCAGCGTAGATTGGCAAGATTTTTAAAGGGTAAGTATGATAATTACACAAGCGTAACCAGTCTATTGGATGAACTAAATTGGGAATCATAATCAGACCGTAGGTTGAAATTTAGACTTGATCTCTAAACTAAATAACTAGACATTATTTTCACTGATGTCGTTAAAAACTTTTTGCGAACTCTGACCTACTACGGTAGACTGGGCCATGAACATTAAATTAGGGAAATTGATTGTCGACAGATTATAAAATGTCTTTCTTTCCGCGTACAATTAGGGACACGAATGGTTGTATTTATATCAGTAGTATACATATAAAAGTTTATGAATGTATGGCATAGGTATTTGCATGTTGGGTATACATGTACATAATACCCTACGAGCCACCACGAGGGTGTATGGTAGGGGTGAATATCACCGAACATGCAGTACTTGAATGAAAATTGGGGCTAAAATGCTACTGCTTCGTTCAGTGATGTTAGATATGAGAGTCATGTGCAAGTAGTTGGTTAATAACTACACATTATATGTATAAGAACTTTAGCTAACCCAATTCACAGTATGTTTGTTCATGTTTACTCTGCTATTTTATTGTTTTGTAAACTGTTACGTTTAGACTGTAATAAATCTACTAAAAATTTTTAATTATGTAATTTAATGCATGTTTGTTGTGACCTCACCCCGTGCCACACACCTTTATGGTGGCTTGAAGGGTATTATATGGATATAGATGTAGAAATATTGTTAGAGTATATCCTCCCCATGATACTTCGCTTCCATCCTCTCAAGACGGAAGACATTCTCCGACTTCCCAGCACAATCGCCATCTCTCTTATTTCCTCGGGAGGGCGAAGTCACCGACGTGGCCATCTAGACGGGATGTTCCCGAACTGAGGAGGGGGTGTTCTTAGTTATTTTTTCGGCAATGGTGGGTTAGGACGAGTTGCCAAAAATTAAAGGCGTTTGAAACGACGCTAATATTATACTGAAGGGTGGCCAAGAATTTAACGGAGTGACAAAGAGGGGGGAAATATCTTGGCAAGGTAAGAATTTATTCGTAAAAACGCAGTGGGAAAAATAGATGCACACTCTTTCAATTCAAAACAATTCAATTTAAAGTTTGGAGGACATAAATTTTGTTATCACCTTGACTTACGGATGGTTGCTATTTTTAGTATTCCAATATCATGCCTCACTCGTAGTTGAGAATACATTGTTTAATGAAGAGATATGCACTCGTCAGTCCTAAGTTGTGGTAACTGTTCAGTAATTCTTTTTTGCTGATACTAAGTAGTTAAAATGGTACACACATTAAAATAAGGAGTTGTATATCTGTATTATAAGAGAGAACTAAGTTCATCTATAAAGTGATTTTGATGACTCCATCAGTTCAGATATCACTGAAATATTTGAGATAATATTCTAATTGAATTTCTCATGGATACACTAGAGATGTTGAATTAATTTAATACTAGCCCGGACAATGCTTTACCTAGCTGATTCTGTGACTTGGTAATTCTGATTTACATATTTAGTTAATCACATTGAAAAAAATTCACTGGGTTCATTGCGCCTTGCAAAATATAAAAAATGTGAGGTTTTAATTGCAAGGCGAAAAAAAATTGTAACGATATATGAACGGCGTACGAAATAAAGTTAGTTTTTCCTTAGTTTAAAAATATCTTCATAGCAGTAACTGGCATATCATAATTGCTTGTAATTTCCATATAAGTACATGCATTTTTATGTTCCGCAGAGGTCGCTTAATCCACGAGAATAATCTTTAAGATGGTGAACAACATCATCATCAGTATTTCAATCCTAGGATTGGCTTACTGCAGCCCTCCATTCTGTCCTATTCAGTGTTAATTCCCTCACGCCCTGCTATGTTTTCTCTTTCACGTCCTTCTTTATTTGCCCTATATATTGCATACTTGGTGATCTTCACCCACTGCCACACACCCTCGCGGTGGCTTGCAGGGTATCGTGTAGATGAAAGTAAGATGTAAGATATATTTGTCCCTTGGTCTTCCTCGTGGGACCATCCCTGCAATCTTCCCTTCTATTATGTTTCTAACTAATTAAATGTTCCTCGAGGTATGTCCAATCCATCTCGTTCTTCTTTGCCGTAAGGTCTTTCATATTGTACTTTCTTCGTCTGCTCTTATGTACACCTCTTCGTTCCTCACGTTATCTGTCCATTTAATCTTCAACATTCTCCTCCAGCACCATGTTTCGAGGGCTTCAATTATTCGTTGGTCAGCTTTCCCGATGTTCCATGTCTCTGATCCATAGAGTGCCACGCTCCACACGAATGTTTTGATGAAGTGCTTCCTTATTTGCAGCCGTAGGTTCTGTGAGCACAGCAGTTGTCTCTTCTTCATAATCGCCTCCTTAGCTTGTGCTATTCTTTGCTTGATGTTCGTCGAGCTTCTTCCATCCCAAGTTATAGTGCTGCCGAGGTAGGTGGTGAAGTTCTCCACTTTTTCCAATTTCACTCCTCTAATTGTGATATATGCCCTAAGATTCTCTCTTCCGCGTACTAGGATTTTAGTTTTCTTTTTGTTGATGCTCATATTATATTCTTGAAGTACTTGGTCCATTGTGGTTAGAGACGCTTGCAGGTCCTCTCGACACTCCGCTACAACTGCGATGTCATCAACAAACCTTAGCATGTTTATTTCTTCGCCATTCACCTTGATGTCCTTGATACCAATTTCCTCTGCGTCTCTTATTGCTTCTTCCAGGTATATATTGAGTAACGCTGGGGTGAGGTTGCATCCTTGTCGGACTCCTTTATTTATTTTGGCTTCTATCTTCCTTCCGTCTTTCATTCGCATTGTGGTAACCTGGTTCTTGTAGAGGCTATAGATTATTTTTCTATCCTTTTAGTCTATTCCAATTGCTTCCAGTATCTTGAACATCTTGTTCCATTCGACGTTGTCAAAGGCCTTTTCCAAGTCCACGAATGCCACATACAACAGCTTCTTTACGTGTATCATTTTCTCGGCCAGTATCTTTAAGCTGAGTATTGCCTCCCTAGCTCCTCGGTTTTTCCTGAATCCGAATTAATTTTCTGAAAGATTCCCTTCGATCTTTCCTTCCATTCTTTTGTTAATTATCCTAGTAAGTATTTTCGATGTGTGTGGACACCAGGCTCAAGGTTGTGTTCTTCGCATTTCTCTGTTATGGTCTTTTTCTGGATTACGATCATTTCACTATTCTGGAAGTCCTCTGGTAGTCCTCCACTGTCATAGCTATCTTTGATTATTCCGAAGAGGGTATCTTTTACTCTGACCCCGAGTGCCTTTTTCTCTATTTATTTTGTCCCCTCGTGGTGACTTGTTGTTCCTTAGGTCTTTCACGACTCTGTCAAATTTGCTTCTCAGTATCTCGGGCCCCCATTCATCTTCATCCTCCCTGATTTCTTCTTCTGTTAAGTCAGCTTCCAGTGGTTTGGGTGCTTGATAGAGCTCTTCGATATATCGATTCCATCTCTTCCCTATGTTCTCATGTTCCATGACTATCTTTCCATTCGAGTCTCTTCTGTTGTAAGACATTGTTTTCCTTTCTCCGAATTGTCTCTTCTCCAGTTTATAAGCCATTTCTGCGTTTCCTTTCATTATTTTGTTATTTATTTCTTCGCAGCAGTTTTCTATCCATTCTTCCTCGGTTTTCTTACACTCTCTATTTACTTGGTTTCTCAACTTCTTATATTGGGCCTCTCAGTTTCATTTCTTGGATTCTTATATTTTCTTCTTTCCACTATGAGGTCTCTTATTTGGGTCGTTATCCATGGCCGTTCTTTACTCACAAGTTGCTCATCTGGTACCTCAGTATTATCTTCTTTATTTCATTCCATCTTCCCGTAACGGCTGTCTCCTTCACTTTTAGTTTTGTATCGATGGCTGAGGTGAACCTTTCTCTTACTTCTTTTTACTCCAGTGTTTTTATGCTCCATCTTGGTTCCTTCGTAATGCTCTTCACCTTCTTGTACCGCAGACAGCTATCCATGGTCACCTGGTTATGGTCGTTATTTATATCTACTCTGTGGTAGCTCTTGCACTGCTTAACTTGGTTCTTATATCTCGTTCTGACAAGGATGTGATCTATCTGGAATCTTACTCTGTCCCCCGGCATCTTCAATGTTTATCTTCTTCACCGATGTTGCTCGAAGAGGGTGTTTGCTATGACCATCTTCTTTTCTTTACAGAATTCTACCAGCCTTTCTCCCGTAGCATTTCTTTTTCCCAAACCGAACTCACCCACGCTACTTCCTTCTTGGCCCTCTCCGACCACTGCATTCCAATCTCCCATAACTTTTAGGTTATCCTTTCCTTTATCGTGTCTAGGACCTCTTCCAGTTGCTCATACATTTCTTCTATTTCCTCTTCAGTGTGGCTCGACGTCGGCATGTACACCTGCACTATCACTGTGTCCGTATGTTCTCCTTCTAACTTGATCATCAGAATCCTGTCATTATATTGCCAGTAGGACTTCAATTTTCTTGACCAATCTTTCTTCAGCATGAATCCCAATCCCGCTATCTTCTGGCCATCTCCAGAGTAAATCACCCTGTAATCGCCGCTCCAGAAGTCTTCGGCCCACTTTATTTCGCTCATTCCCATGATGTCTATCCCCAGTCAGTCCATCTCCATCTTAACGTTGGTGAGCAACATCCGATTCGATAACATTTGCTGAAGAACCCTCATTCTCTTGTGAAAGTATCTGGGAGTAATTCAGCGATAAGAATTGGACTCTTTTTATAGCTCTTAGGGTTCATACCTGTTGGTATAATCTCGCGGCACCCTTGTTTTCGCGGTACCCTGAAGTGCGATTTGAAAAATTTGCGAGATTCATAACGTGCTCTATGACCATTGTGCCAGTCTCACAAGCTTACGAAATCAAAGACTTTTGGAAACATTGTTTCATCACAGTGCGTTTTATTATAAAAATAAGAACAGAAAAATGGTTGCTGAACTGATACATTCATATTTCTTACTGCGTGCAACAACAGATCAAGAAAGATGTCATGAAAACCTAATGGGTAGGGCGTGTATTTAAGATACTTTATTTGTTTAGATTGAGCAGAATTATTTTTGTTCAGCAAAGCTTACTGGCATTATCCAGTCCAGGAATGCGGTAATTTTCAACGACAAGAATAGAGGGAATGTAAAATCATGCGCTACACAGTAATTAACGCAGAGAAAGATATTGGGGGTTGTGGTGGCCTATTGGGTAGAGCGCTGGGCTACGGGTCCCGGGTTCAAATCCGGGTGAAGCCTTTTTGGACAAGTCCAATTAAAATCCTCACGCGATTTTATGATCTTCAGAACCTTGTGGGAAATTGTAGGTGACCCAAGGCAAGGAACTGGCCAACCTACTGTATGAATTTCACACGCCAATGGCTTAGTGCGGTGTGAGCTCTATTATCACCTATCAAAACCAACCTTCAGGTTTATTGCCTGGGTGAGTGAAAGAAACTTAGCCTATATACATACTATACTATGTAGCGCAGCTCATAACTGATGATGATTCACTCCATCCCACGTACCCTCATGGCGGATAGCCAAAATTCATTCCATAAGCATATTCCATGTTGTTGTCTCCTATTGCGAGATAATGTTTTTTTTTAGCCTTTTTTGTTCTCAAAAATGTAAATCTATTATAGCGTGAGATACCCTTCGTTGACACCTCAACAAAGAGATTCATAATGTATTAACATAATTGTTTTAAATAGTTTTAATTGGAGCAATTAATTTTATTTTTTCAATATTTACCTCGTTTACTTTTGCGTTTGCTATTCTCCTACTTGCCATAAATTATCACCACCTGTAACACCGTGCACAACTATCTGCTCCATGTTATTGAAATGGGTTAATTATTAATTCCTATTTTTTTAATAGAATATATAATATTTTACTAAACAATTTATATAAATAAGCATAAAAAATGAAATCATCAAAGTAGCATTTTTTTGGGGATGGTTTAAATCTGCCTTTTTTGAAAAGTATTTTTGCGAGTTCTAGTGATAATGACCCATATCCAGGTACTATTTCATTTCGCGGACAGCATGCCTTCAAACTCCTTCATGCCTTCCGAGGTACCTATCTTCTTCCTCATTCTTCCCCGCTTTTCTACTGTTCACTATCGGCACTTGGCATTCTGCAGTGTTCTTACATCGTTTCTAACCGCATTTCCCCCATTCTTTGCTATTCATAAGACTGTTTCCTTTGTTCTCTCCTATGCCTTGTATTTCCTCCTTTCTCTTCACATTTTCTCCGCCCTTCTCCATTCCTACATTTCATAATCCTTCCATGTAATCTCATTCTCCTTCCTCTCCATCCGTAGGCACGATCACCGTGACTTCGTGATCTTCGTGACTCACGCTCGTTCTCGCTCTTTTCGATTCTTCAGAACCTACCGATCACTATAAATCACTCTTATCACATTGTTCAACGTGTGGCTAGAACCGTGTTTGCGAATAAACGGCTCCACGGAAATTTTTACACTATTTATAGCGCTCACTGCCTAGAGATAAGCCACAGGAATGATTCGTGATCGTGCATCAGGATTCAGGAGGTTTAATCGATAACTTACATGTGACAACTAGCACTCTGACTGATGCCGTTACTAAAACCTTCAGTCATCACCAACACATCATCACATCACCGTTTTTCTTCTAAATCTACGTTGAGAGAAAGTAAAACGATGTGAATCAGTTCGGGCCTCTGTTTCATCACATAGAAAGGATTCAGTGGAGAAGCCCATAGAAATCTACTTCTGCTGAGTACATTACAACCCTACTCAAGAATGTATGGCAGGGATTAAATCATCATCAACAAAGTACATGCACTAATAGGAATATTAATGCGTGAAATATAAATGTCTTAGGTAGGCATGTATGTATCAAGAATGTGCTACAAAATGATCAACGACTAAGAAGAAACTTTGATTATTGATATATTGGGCATTTCATTTAATTCAATGTGGCATTTGCTCGCATTTGGTAATGAATAATACAGGTACTGTAAGATAGTGGATTTAAGAAGATATATCAGATGCACTTTGACTAGGCCACCTCGATTACGCCTACCTACCCATTCATTATTTTGCCTATATAAATCTCTTACTTTTTGAGGTAAGTAAATTATGTCAAAACTTGTAGTTTTAAATTTTGTGCAGCTTCAGGTGAATTAAAGTGCCTTATTTTATTCTGACATCATGCGGTACAAGTACGAGTCAATTCGTACCTAAACATTTTTGGTTACGATCATGCGAGTATGAGGGATGTCAGTAGCGATAAAAATGATTCGTAAATTAACGTGCAAAAAGTCTCCTGAGATTGTTTAAAATATATTCAATATCATATAAAGATAAGTCCAGTATCGTCATGTTTTTGCGACGCTGTACATTTTTAAAGAAACATAATTTCCACACACTTAAAACTTTGTAAATCATTAAGTGTTTTCAACCCGCAGGCTATAGGTTACTTTTTGTTTACCTGATGCACCCTGGTCCGACTTTACGCCGTTTTACGTTTCCCCATAAAAATACACCGTAATATAGGGTGCAAAATATCGTAAAAATTCTAATTCTACTCATAATATATTGTTTTAAGTGACAAATCACAGAAAATTTGATAAAGTATACTCACAAATTTTCTGTGATTTTGGTAAAATTTACAGTGTTATAAATCCTTCACCTTGATGACATTGTTAAAGTTAACCATCGTAAAAATGAATTGGGAAGACAGGCTTAAGAGAAATGAATTGGAGAAAAGTGCCGAAATATCGCTATAAAAAGTATTTCAAAACGTTGCTAAACGAATGCCAAGTGTGCGAAGCGAGATAAGTTGGCCGCCATTGGCGCAAAGGTGGGCATAGATAGCCTGTGATACTACTTTCCTATCCTAATCATTTATTTCCTTGGTACTGTCCTGATGAAGCACATAGCCAGAAACTTGCTTCAGGGGGGAGGGGAGGGGGAAGCTAAGTCTTGTATAGCGTAGTTTGAAACAAATCAGCCTTGCCCGTTCGGTGCCAACATTTTACACATCTCTTCCCATAGTTGTCAGTGTCTGGTATTTACTTTCACAGTGATTTTTCCTATCTCTTCTCACCGGTAAAGTTCGATTGTTATGAAGCAGTTAATTTCATCTGCATCTACATAATACCTGGCAATCCACCATAAAGGTGTGTGGCAGGGGATGAATTCTCACCAAACATGCACTACATACACTCATGCATAAAAAAGGATTAGTATTTATATACTGTTCTAAACTTCACTATTTAAAAAAGATGAAAATAGCAAAGCAAACATGCAAAAACATGCTGTTAGTTGGGTTAGCTTCAAGTCCTTATACCAACATGCGGCTACCAATGTTATCCATTGCTACACTTGTATTGGATATATTTACCGTTATTCTTATCTCTAATTGTTCAAGGCAAAAAGGACATTTTGAATTTGTCAGTTCGGCAATCAATTTCTCTAATTTTTTGATCATGGTCTAGTCTACCATAGTAAGTTGGGGTTCGCAGAATATTTTTAACATCATCACTGAAAATATGGCCTTGGAATTTATTTAAGAGATCAAGTCTAAATTTCAACCTGCGATCTGACAATGATTCCCAGTTTAATTCATTTAATAGACAGGTTACGCTAATAAGGTTATCGTACCGACCTTTAGAAATCTTGCCGATCTTCGCTGCACACGTTCAAGTTCATTATTTAGACCGATTTCGTCGGGATTCCATACACTGGCAGCATATTCCAAATGAGGTCTAACATTTGATCGGCCCCAGAACAGAAGTTCAACGCATACATAATTATAAGATTGAAAAGAACAATTATTAACCACACACATGCATCAAACTAGTGATCTCTTTTCAAGACACTTAACAGTTAAATTATACGAAGTGTAATCCGCATTATCATGCCCAGTTAAAATCAGAACGGCAAAATTATCGGGAAAATATTTCGGGGAGGGGGTTTAGGCTGGGGTTTAGGCTGAAGCCCCAGAAGACCCTCCCTGGCTATGTGCATGGTCTGATAATCTGAACATATTTTGTAAACTCACAACATTTCGGTACAAAAGTTAGATCTTTCAGCGCGCGATTTGCAACTGGAGTATCATAGTGGCGCTATAAATGAAAATTGAGGTCTTTATTTGTGAGCACAACAGGTTACTTTCCCTGAAGTTGTGTACATTTGTGTACTCCATAGTCATGCCTTTTTGAAATAAAACGGGTGACCTATACATTAGTATACTTAGGGGATACAAATCGTCATACCATGATATGCATTTTGTCTGGCAAAAATCATGTGTAAAATCTCTCTTAGTGCTTTCTCTTCGGAAAGTGTTTGTTGAAAGATATCACAGTCAGTTGTGATGAATAATCCATATTAATTGACTTTCCTACTAAGGGTAGTGAAAAAAATTACCTGCTGGATAATTTGCAAGAAGCAAACCAAGGTATTTAGTACCGGTAAAGCAAGAGTGCGTAGTGTCACGTGGACTAGCCGAATGTGCAATTAAGCCGCAGGTAGTATGGAATTTGTTGTAAAAAACTGCTGGATAACGACAGTTGAAGCAGGGATCTTTGGCGGCATATTCTTAATGAGGCCTGACAAGAATAAGCAGCATCTTTTCCATGCTTTATTTCGTCGCATTTAGCTATAACTCTTTTTATATATCCTAATATATGTACATTTTGCTACAACTGTTATATCACGGATGTTTCCTCCATGAAATGTCTTCAGTGATGGCGAGTCCTAAATATCTAATATATTCAACGTTACATATTCTGTTTCATGTCCTAGTAATTTCTTGGGTATCTATTCTTCATCCAAAAGATTAGAACCACGAAATATTTCAATTGTGTTTCCAGAGGCATGGTAATACACAGATCATCATTCTTATCTAAATCCTTTGCTTACGACTGCCTGTTATCTTCATTAACGAATTCCTAATACCCCACTACACCATCGGAACAAATGACGGAGCTTAATACTTTCAGCAACATTCATTTACGTCTATATATACATTTACAAAAACCCAGGAAGCACCGTAGAGGTGTATGGTAGGGAGTGGCTTTACAATTAACATGTTCTGCATAACGTACTTAAAATGGATTAGCAGCTACACTCAAGTCTAAACACACAAATTATTTTTTAAAAAATTAAGAACAAAGCAAGCACATGCAAACATGCTGTTAGCTGGATTAGTTTAAAGCCCTAAAACCAACCTATGCTATCCACTGATAAACTTGTGTATATAATTGAATATATACTTGGCACTAACTGCCATGTTTAACACCATTTTACAATTGCTTGTAGGTCATCATTCAAGTATTCTTTATCGTCTGGGCATAGAATTTCCCTGTACAATACTGCGTCATCGGCAAATAGAGGAAGCTTACTTTTTACCACCTTATTGATATCATTTATGTACAGAAGGAACAGGAGTGGACCAATCACACTACCTTGTGGGACACCCGAATTTACTTCAATTGCCGAGGAGGTAACACCGTCCAAAACAACCCTTTGCACCCGATCATGTAGGAAATCATTTATCCATGATATAATATTACTGTCTAACCCATAAGATTTTAATTTCAAGATTAGTTTGCTATGAGACACCTTGTCAAAAGCTTTCTTGAAATCGAGAAATATAGCATCCACTGGAATATTACTTTCATCAGAAGCTAAAATATCGCGAGAGAAGAGTGCAAGTTATGTTTCACAAGATGTTCTTTTCCGAAAACCATGCGGAACATTGTTCAGTAAATCAAGGCTATCTAGGTATCCCATGGCTGAACTGACATTTATATGTTCCAGGATCTTGCATGCAACGGAAGTGAGGATTATAGGTTGGTATTCGGATGGAGGCTTCTAATCGCCACTTTTAAATATAGTATCAAGTTTTCCAATACTTCACTAAAAAGTGTTCAGCCAGGGGTTTAGTCAATATTATTTCCTGCTAGGAAGATATTTCGGGAGATAACTCTATATACGTAGGAAGGAATTTTATCAGCGCCAGGGGGATTTGTTGGGGCTTATTTATTTAAGTAACTATTTTATACGAATACAATAAGTATCAGTAGGAGACATCCGTCGCTGAAAGAGTTCAGATGAATCGTCAGGTTGAATCTTCTTAAGCTGAGTTAAAAACGGTTTGGAAAAAGTAGTTAAATACGTTAACTTTGTCAAGTGCTAGTTGTTATTCCCCCCTTATCATTTTTAAGTTAATTGACGGCAGATATTGCCTTGTAACTCCCTCACGTGTGACCAAAAGACTTTGATGTTCCTTTCATTGTTCACCAAGTGCTTTTCTTTTCAATTCTGTGCATGCAATTCCAAGGGCGGCCTTTGAAATGGATTTTGACATTTTGTGATTTTCAATTATCACGTTACGCTCATTTTCTTATATTATGCTTATTTACTATATTTTTCTCTTTCGCAAGGAATAATTTTTAATATCTGTAGATTTTCAAAAATGAACCGTTGAAAATTTAGTTCCCTGTACATCCCTAACATGACGAAGAAGCTTTCCGATTATCCTCAAAATGTTCCCCGAGAATTTTTCTTATGATAGCAAGAAACCCTTTACGATTGTCTGTTTTGTTTGAAAGATTTAGGAATTTTATACTGTTCAATGATATAATTTCAATCGCATTAGCGATGGTTTTCTTCATTTTTATTAGTTTTGCGTGGCTTTCTTGTTGGCTTTTCAAACATTTTCTAGCCCTCGCGTAATATAAACTTGGTTTCCTTTTCTCGCTCACATACTCAAGATTCATATATTTATTGAGTATTTTTTAGTATCAAGTGCCTCAACAAACGTGATTTTTTTTAGCTGGCAAAAAAGCTAATTAATATTGGTAATGACTTCAGGCCTTACTATGTGGAACCTCTCTATGATGAAATTGAGAAAAAAAAGTTACACTATGTAATGGTCCATTATAAAGGTTTATTGCTACGACCCGGGTTTCGTACACTCAGTGATATGTTCAGGTACAATAGTCATATTTGCAACCGTATATATACAAATCCAGGTGTTTAAGGGGTAAGAGGGGAAAACAAGGGGGAAGGGAAGCTAATTAAGGTAAACTAAATGTATTTCTCTCTACAAATAGGCTGACTAATGACCTCTTACGAGAAAGGAAGATACACAAATTAATAAAGTAGGCTGGTAGCTAATTGAATAATAAAATAAGGTAAATGGGTGGAAAACTCTGGCATGCTTATAAACGGATGAATGTTTTTATAGTTGTAAGCTATGTGAAATTTCATAATTAACCTTATTAAGAGTAGTATTGGTTCAATGATATCACCTAAGAATACTTTCATGTATATTTTTTGACATCAACGCAAGGTTGTTCCTTCATGATATGCTTATTATTCCCACTAGCCATGCAAGAGTCAGTTATCATGAGGTAGTTGTCTATAAAGAGAACAATAACTTTATAAATCTATATATTTTATTTATGTACATACTACAGGACCTAGGTTTCAACATCATGCGTCATCATGAGGGGAACTTGTGAAATTACAGAATGAAACTCATCAGGTAAAGGTGCTTAGCCAACTCCATAAAGTAACATATAATACAATAATTGATTTAGAAGTATTCAGAACATACATTTCACGTTAAGTACTACCTATACCTACTAATACCTATATTATACCTACTAATATGGTTATTACATCTTAATGTCTCTTATCGTTCGTAGAAAGGTAGATATTAAAGTATCAAGGTGACTGAATGATACTTAGCAATCCACTGTTTTAAAGATAATTTATAATGACTAGTTTTGCTGTATTGAGTGGTCTAAATCTATCCATCCAGCAAATATAACTCTATTTTTGTCTCCTGGTCTATTCGAAGGTAATTCAATAAGTAATGGTGATTTGCGAATTGAATATAGAATTGAAAAAATTGATGGCAAGTCCATAATTGGCGGATTTGGTGATCATTACAAGTGTCTACTCGGTCGCCGCTACATACTAATGGAGCCCTGTGCGTTAAGCAGATAGGACGTCAAAGAAGTTCTAATACGAGTACTTTCAGAAAACTTGCGGTCACTCCCATCTGAGACCGATGTCTTACATTCCATTGCTTTCTGGGAAGTCGCAAGCGGCTAAGTGTGAGGAACTGGCGTCTCTAGTCTGATATGCGAATTTCACGCGCCATCGAGCTTAGTACTAGGTCAGCTCCACCCTCGCCAATCAAACCAATCTCTGGGCCAAAGACTATGCTTTATCCGTGACTTTCACGAGGTCAAGTCTGAATATATGGTCCGTATCGAGAGTCTCGTATCTAAACAGACTACGCCTTCCCCTACCTCCAATTGCCGTAGGCGAAGGGATCCTTGTATACATGACTCGGTACCGGCCCAGGTACGATGTACACTATGGATAATTTCAGTCAAACGCCAATCTCAGAAGGTTGAATCCATTATGGTGATTCATCACACTTACTTCCACTTCAGCATTTCTCCGCAGAAATATTCACCTTAGCTGATAAAGTTTCCCATCCGTCATTCATTAAAATTCGATCCGTCTGTCCGTAAAATCTATGTGAGGTTTGACGCATGGTAATGCACATCTATGTGAATACTTTTAAGAACGATCATATACTTGTATTACTAATACATGCAGTATATTAACTTTTTTCGTACCCTTGTAGTATTTGAACATTCCCTACGGTTACTTAAAAATAGAGCCAATTTTTTACTAATCGAATAGAGATTACCATAATTAGAAAACCGAGGTACAACTACTTAACTCACTTTTCGCGCCACCTGCAAGTAAATATTTAAGAAAAACAAAAGTATGCATTGTGGATTTAATTGTTCACACAGACCGAAATGTCTAAAAATCTAAATTCTCTGTCCCATTTCGTCCCTGGTACCTTGAATTTATCTATTATTGTCCGTTACTGTACGTAGAGTGCTGTTGCAAAATTCTTGAGTATCTTCAGCATTTAAAATAATTGTACTATTATAAAGACCACCGAATTTCCCGACAATCGTTCTGATATCGAAATGAAAGTAACCACGAGCGGGTGTCATAGCCTAGATGAGACCTATTAGAGATTAAGTCTACATCTACATCTACACGATACCCTACAAGCCACCGCGAGGGTGTGTGGCAGGGGGTGAAGATCACCAAGCATGCACGACTAGCATGCAAACTAGCAACTATATTGTCTCATGCAACTTGATTTTTAGTATCTATAGTATTTAAGGGGTTAATACATGCATAATGCACTACAGACTACTCTAAAATATTTCCCCTACCCATCCCTTTATTATGCTGCCTATTCTGTTCTCTTATAGTACGGGGGAAAAATGCCATTTTGATTCTATCGGTACGACAATCTATCTCTCTAATCTTATTTATCTGGTCGAATCTAGCATAATACGCTGGTGTTTTTAATATGTGCCTAACATCTTCAGTAAAGCTATCCGATTGAAATTTCTCTCATAGATTTAATCTGTACTTTAACCTACGCTCTGATAATGATTCCCACCCTAATTCTTGTATTAATTCTGATACACTACTCAACCTATCGTAACACCTTTTGACGAACCTAGCTGCTCTACGCTGCACACTGTGTAGTTCTCTAATCAAACCTAATTCATTCGGATCCCATGCACTGGCTGCATACTCAAGGTGGGGCCTAACTAGTGAAAAGTAACATCGCTCTTTTGTCTTCTCATCACATTTCCCAAGTACTCTTTTTATAAATCCTAGTTTTCTCTTCGCTCGGCCGCATATTTCCCGGATGTGTCTACCCCACGATAACTCTTTAGTGATTGTTACACCTAAGTCATCTGTTTAATCATCACATTTACGAAGAATTTCTCCCGATGAATCCTTGCCAACTTTTTGCTTGACGGCTTATTTCTCAAGGCACATTCAAAGAGATAATGATTGTGAGGTATTTGACCCCACGTTTTCTGCAATGTGATAGACATATAGCACCAATTTGGTGATAACGATTCGTTTTACAGAATGTAACGACGCGTTTTCGTTCGCTTTTTTGCATCACTCTACTACGTAGCCTCAAAGTATTTGATCGCTTCAACGCTCTTTGTTCATACCCCCAATCACACTCACCTTCGTCTACGTATTACCCTGCAAGCCATCGCAGGGATGTGTGGCAGGACGTGAAGATCATCATATATGCACTACTTACATGCAATTAAGTGATAAAATCCTACTGATAAATGCACACATGTCAGATATAAGTGTCACGTGCAACTAAGTGGCTTTTTGATACAGAGTACATTTAGTGAATTGATTCGAACTGGTTAGAATAAAAACATTTTCATTAATATATTAATCCGTATTTACCTATCATGCATGTGTTGGTAATGGTTAAACATGCATAATGCACAACAGATAACTATAGCAATCTTTTACCTGCCTATCTCTTTGCTATTCTGTCTATTGTTCTCTCTTATGGTATGCGAAAAAAAATTACATTTTAAAGTAATCGGTACGACAATCTACCTCTATTATCTCGTTTATTTGATCAAAACTATCATAATATACAGGGGTTCTTAATATATATCTTACGTCATCTGTAAACAAATCAGGGCCTCGATCATGGATCTTCACAACGCGTGCGCTAGCGTTATCGTTATTTTTTTATTTAACTTATGTCAGAGAGAACGTGATCTCCATGCTCCATTTTTCACTTCAAATCGCTTATTACAATCAGTGGAGTGAATTTTATATACGGTTATTGTTAACCCTGCGCTACTCTAGGGATAAGCGTTAACGATAAAGATTGCGATAACGCGAAAGATAGATCCGTGATTCCACACCAGCTTCGAATTTACCTAAAAGGTTTAGCCTAAATTTTAACCCGCGTTCTGATAGTAATTTCCATCCTAGTTTTTATATTAAACTCGTAATACTAATATAGTTATCATAACGGCCTTTAACAAATTTAGCTGATTCCTTCCTGATTGCTCACGCTTTAATCCCTTTATAATACCTTCCTCGTACGGATCCCATATACTAGCGGCATATTCTAAATGGGGCCTGAGAAGTGTAAAATAGCTTCTTTCTCGTACTCTCTTCTATTTGGCTTGTGTGGTAGTCAGCTGGAAGAGGATGTTTTCTCTCGTCGTTCGTTAAAATTTCTTTGTAAATATGTCTACTTCATTAGCCGTTAAGTGAAATCGACTTCAAAGTACAATCTAGATACCATAAATTCAAAGAAGAATAAAAAGGAAGACCATTGCGTAGTGTTAAGAAGTCTTGAGTGAATGCTCGAGTGGTTTATACCTAATGGGAGGTCTTACCCATCGGTGTCGAGTCCATCATTCGTATTTAAATCCCTTCGATCACGAAAACAAGGCTCGAGAGATTTCACTAAGCGATTTAAAGTATCTTTGAAAACCTGAAGGGGTGAAAGAGTTCTGTTACCTGGGAAGCCGAATAACCAACGATGGATGAAACAAGAGAGGATTAGTCTGTAGAATAGCCCCGGTAAGTAGGGAGTTCTATCAAAAGTAGAATCAAATAAGAGCTGAGAATACAAGCATAGAAGTAAGGAAACATCGAATCAGAACGTATATACATCTGGAGCATGTTTCTTTACGTAAGTTTGGCATGGGCGATGACAGCAGCAGAGAAGAAAAGGGTGGAAGCTTTCAAAATGTGGTGCTACCGAAGAATGATGAAGATTAAATGGATTGACCGAGTAAGTAACGAGGAAGTCTTAAGAAGAGCGGGAGAAAAGAGAAGCCTGCTGAAAAGAAGGCCGCTGCGGGAAAACGTGTTTGGCCATATCTTAAGACACGATTGCTTGATGAAGACCATCGTCGAGGGAAAAGTGAACGGCAAGAATGGAAAAGGCAGGTCTCGTATGAAATATAAGGAACAGGTTGTGAAGGATGTAAAGGAGAGGAATTACGTTAATATGAAGAGGTTGTCCGATAGAAAAATCGAGTGGAGGGCTGTGTCAAACCACTCCTAGGATTGTTGACCGATGTTGATGATGTTATATCCGTTAATTCATGAATGACGTGCTTATTTTCTGATGATTAATCCCCCCACACTCAAATTTTACATCTGCTCTGTATCTACATCTACGTAATACCCTGCGAGCCACCGCGAGGGTGTGTTGCAGTTCACCAACACTACTATACAACTAAGAGCTACTACTTCTTGGAAACGTATCAGACAGACTAGTACTAGACGTACTGGAGCCACGTGCAATTAGATGGTTAGTTTCCGCATAGTAGTAAAGTAAAGTAAAAACTGGTTAGAAAGGCTTTCTTTAAATATATTTATCTGAATTTTCCTAGCATGCATGGTAGTAATGCAAAAATATGTTTCATGTACTACAGACTATTCCAACAATTTTCACCTATCTATCACTTTATTATGCTGCCTATTGTTCTCTCTTATGGTAAGAGGGAAATATGACATTTAAATCAAAAAATTTACTTAAAAAGTATAGTATAAATTTGAACCTAGGTTCTTATAGCAATTCTAATCGTAATCCAAACCTCCAATCTCTTCAAAAATGCGTATTTCTTTTCTTTCACATCCTTCATCACTTGTTAAATATGTACATATATCAGACGAGGCCTTCCTTTGCCGTTATTCCTGTCCACTTGTCCCTCAACGATTGTCTTTGTCAGAGTTGTTTTTTTCTTAGTTTATTACTGGTATTGGCTTCTTCTCTTCTGCTTCATACGAATGTAATAGTTTTCTTCCAATTGATTTTTAGCTGCTATCTTTCCATCATCCTATCCATGTTTGCTAGAATCTTCATAAAATCCCCCTCTGATTCTGCTATGACTGCAATGTCGTCGGCTGATCCCAGCATGCTAATATTGCTTTGCCTTGCATATTTACTCTTGTAGCCTTCTCTTTGATTTCATTCTTTGCTACCTCAATATAACATTAAAAATTACATGAGACAGTGCACAACCTTGTCTCACTTCTTTCTGTATTCTCGTTTCTTCACACAGCTGGGCCCAGATTTAATCAAAGATACTTGGTTTCTATAAACTGTGAATTCTTGTGTCATTGTAGAACCCTACGATTTCTTTCAAGGTTCTAAGTATCGAATTCCAATCCACGTTGTCAAAAGCCTTTTTCCAAATCCAAAAACGCAATGAACGTCGGTTTCGATCTTCTCCATTGTCTTCTCCATGAGAAATTATCAATACAACCATTAAGAAATCTTGCTAATTTCCTTTGATTGCGTTCTAATTCCTTTATCATATCTTCCTTGTATGGATCCCATTTTTAAGTTGCGAGATACTTATTAGATTAGAAAAATGACACTGATTATGCAAGCATACATAATCTCTGCACTCCAAGATATAACAGGAGTTATGACGATATTGCCTATTAATGAAGTAATATTCTTGTCATAGTAAAGTCAAGATTTGCATCTCCCTTTACTTTTACACAATTACCTTGGTTCATTTGCTCAATTACTCTTGCAGCTCCCGCGAGTGCGTGGTAAGGGGTTTTTCCGATCTAACTGAATATATCATGTTTTAGGATTACGAAAAGTGCGATTGAAAAATATTAATTTAACCCATTTGAGCTACATAATTACCATGCATTTTAATAATCAACATCATCATCAACTAAAAACACTGGCATCCACCACCATCCACCTGTTGCAGGGGTGAATAAATCACCGAAAATGCATCTACTTCTACTCGATACTTGCAATCCACCGCGTGGGTGTGTGGCAAGGAGTGAAGATCACCAAAATATGCACTATTGGCTTGCAACTATGGTACTACATGGAAACATGCTAATTAAAATGTATCACATGCAGCTACATGGTTAGTATCTACATAGTAATAAGGGGATTCGTTGTTAATACATTCATCATGCGCTACAGACTACTCTACAATATTTCGATTATCTATCCCTTTTCCATGTTGCTTATTGTGTTATCTAATAGTACGGGTAGTAACATGTACTCTGTACAAACGGTAATGGTCACAACACTACCCAATAAGAGATTGCATTTAATATAATGCGGAATGCACTTTAAAGGTCACCTTTTGCACAGACGCGGAGAAATATTAAAATAAAGCAATACGTATTTACTGTAAACATAATGATTAATACTGACATGAAAACAAATCCCAAAAATCCGCGGTACCTCGCTGTTTTTTGCGGCACGTTATAAGCACCGTTAATTATTTTTGTATATTTTTAAAGAAAATTTCTAATTTTCGGCGTGTACTAAGGTACTCGGGGTAAGGTAAGGTAATGGGGGTCGTGGTGGCCTAGTAGCTACCGGGATTGTAGCTCAGTGCTCTACCCACTGCTGTGTCCCGGGTTCAAATCCCAGGCAAGAGCCTTTTTGGACACCCCCGTATAAAATCCTCGCGTTTCGATATTATGCGTGTCTGAACTTTGTTGGAAATTGCAGGTGACCACGGAAAAGGAACTGGCCCCCCTACCCTGAATGTGTGAATTTCACACGCCATTGGCTTAGTAAGGGGTGAGATCTACTTTCACCTATCAAAGACCAACTTTTGGGTTGAACACCGATTTTTTTGTGGGGTCGTAGTGGGTAGAACGCTGAGTTGCCGACCAGAGGGTCCCGGGTTTAAATCCCGGGCAAGATCCTTTCTGGACACCCCCACCCAAAATCCTCGCGATTTTATTTTCTGCGTGTCAGAACTTCGTAGGAAATCGTAGGTGGCCCAGGGAAAGGAACTGGCCCCCTACCCTGAATGTGTGAATTTCACACGCCATTGGCTTAGTACGGGGTGAGCTCTACCCTCACCTATCAAAAACCAACCTATGGGTTGAACACACCTTTTTTTTACTAAGGCACTCCGGAAGATGAATCCTAATAAATCTCACAAGCTCACTGAGAGAGCTGAATAATTCACAATACTGAAGAGTTTGGCAACATTCCTTTCTCCTGCATGCATCGGAGCCGGAATTTTCTGTTTGAGAAGGAAGTATGCTTAATCTTGACATTCAATAGTTACTTTGCAATTAAACCTTTAATTCTCCTTTTTCTCTATCCCGGGATCAATTCAACCTTAAAAAAACCTTAAAATGGTTTGTAAGACATTAAATATACCAGTCATTCTAATAATTTGAAAATACAACCGAATATTCCTCATTGAATTGACTGAAGGACCACCTGCAACCAAATGGATCAAGAAGTTGTTTTTTAATAACTAAGACCATAATGCGGAAGTCTTCGATGAAGTATCAGAATAAATATTGGTAGTAGAACACCTGCTCCTCAGGAGCTTCATCAACTCATTTTAGATCTAACCATCTGTCCTACGCCACATCCTTTAGAAAACACGGCATACATGACCTAAACAGGATTTGAACCTCGACCTTCTGATCTCCAAGCAGGCACGATACCGATCTGGCTACCGTGGCCGGTAAAAACAACTTGCCCCAAGCCAATTTAAGATTGAGGAGATGTGAGACCGGTTTTTTCATTAGTCCTCATTTCCGCGGACGGTTCAAAATTTAAAGAGAGAAATTGCAGTGCTATCAACAGGCGAGTCTCGGTTGCTCATTAGAGATGAAGGTAGACCCTCTATTCCTCAGATACTGCGTACTAATTCTTCCTATTCCTTTCTTACCTACGTTGTCCCGCTTTGCCTCGTGCCTCACAACTAAGACGCGGAAACGATTGGGCAATTTTTTTGTGTATTTTTATCGCCGCGAGTCCGGCAAAAACCACGATTTTTTGGAAATTCGCTCCCAGAGCCGAATCCAAAAGGGCCGGGCCCCGCAGCCCTTTCGTGTTTGCCCCTCCCCCCCATCTCTATTACCTCCTCCTCCCCCATCGCCTCCCTCCCCCTCCCACCGACCCACCCGCCAAATGCGCGTGACATTTACTCTTTTTTTTTCTTCATTCCCTCTCCGTCGCTTCACTTTCACTGACCCGGTTTCCGCCTAACGGCACATTTCGACTCGCCGGCGCAAGCAAGCGCGCTCGTGCGTTCGCAGACTTTTTGACGTTGTCTGGGAACCCGCGATGGGCAGCCCAAAGCGTAAAGGCCCGAATAGACGAGGAGAATGAATATACGAGCAATGAGAGTAGCAATTGTCCCGTTATCATTGCGGATCGGCATAAATCCTTACACGGAGGTAAATCAGAACGATTTTCAACGTCCTGTCTCGATAACCGATAGTTGGCGCACGGTAATCCCTTCCGGAAACACGTATGCATGTACTATTTAATACCCTGTAAGGGTCACGCACACATAGTGCCCTGTAAGGGTCCACAAAGGTACGTGCCCGAGGGGCAAATCCATCCTTATCAAGCATGCACTACCATTGGAATTACACAAGTGAAACAATATTATTGATCTATGCATAAGAGAATTTAAGTTAAGGCCAACCGATAAAACAACTATTATGTTTTAAGTTAGGACTTCGAGCAGTCTTAGCTCAGCTTCTAATTTCAAGCTGATTCCTCCACCCATATGGGACTGGCCCGCCATATACGCGCCACGGTTTACAATATTTTAAGCACTCATAATACGAGATGTGTGAAAGGATATGTCGAAAATAATCACACATTTGTAGCGTTGTTTATAAGTACCTTTTTTTTGCTAACCTAGTAGCAAATCTTTCTAAATCCGTTTCCCTTCTGATCATTCGCTCATGAAATCGGCTTATGATCAGACCTACCTACGCCAAGCATCTTTATAGGGTGATCTTAGCTTAAATATGTGTTACATTTTCTAAATGGAAACTATATCGATCAATTCCAAGATATACGTAAGCGATTGTAACGATTGACTCAACGACATCTTTCGCAAATAATTCAGTTAAACCTTAAATGTACCATGGTGAAAATATACTCGATGATAAGCATGAGGTAGGAAGGAGTTTAATGTCCGCAAAGTAATTGATGCCGGAACGGCATATTAAAATTTTAACGCACTTATCATTATGTTGTCTGCTTCAAATTTTCAAACATACCCGGATACTGCCTCTAAGTTTCTCATTTAATCAGGCTTTACTTTTAATCAAATCATCTTTTTATTGAGCGATTCAAATACGCAAGGTTAAGTACCTCTCAAAGTCATGGTTTTAATTTGCTTCTTGTAATGCAGCTTGAAATCTTATTAGCCCAGATAAAGAAAAAGCAAGTACCTACGTTGAGGAAAAGTTTGAATACAATTATTTTTAATTCTAGAGAACAGTAGTTTTAAACATTTTAAGCAATCACGTTACCTCTGGTTCAATAGCAGTTGCCATATTTAAGAAGCAGTGGATTATAAGACAAGGAATGGGCATAAAATAATGAATTATTTTGAAGATTTGGAGCGCTATGACTTCGCTGCGTTAAATATGTATTTCTTTGACTTAGCCACAACTACGGAAATGGCTGCACACTTCATAAATATTTAAGTGAATATTGCTGTATTACTGGTAGTCGAAGAATCATCGTCCGAATCCGCTGGCTCGGTGGTAATGTCAGAATGTATTCATATCTTACTACCTGTTACTCATTAAAGTGTAAAATTGTTATTGACAGATCAGTGAATATGTTGAATAAAAGGCGTTTTCATCTCATTCAGTGGGAACAGGTAACAACTGAATCATTTGTTATATCAAAACGTTGCATTAAGTAGTAATGAAACATAGATTAAGTGGAAAATTGATTTGATTTTAAAATTTTATCTTACATATTATCTGTCAGTATGTTTCTACAACCATATACACCCATCTCTATGTTGCATCATGAGAGATACCTTAAGATTGTGGCGTGGACGATTCCTCGCCTTACACGCACTTATTAATTATCCCGGAATTAGCACGGAAAAACTAATCAATGTAATGCATACATTAGATCGTACACGATGGCGCATCATATCACAACAGGACTCTCGCTATTAATCTGGAAAATTAATTTTCGACGAACGGCGAGAAGAGGAAAAAAACTAGCAAGATTTCACTCTCGCCAGGTTTTGGACGATCTTTGGACGAGCGGAGGAAAACTATCCTTTTTAGAAATCATGCGAAAAAAAAGAAGAAAGAATACCCTTGTGATGGTCCACCTTTGACGGCTCTTATTCAATCTTCAATGAGATCATACGGCTCGATTTGCGAAGGTATGAATGGGCTCGATCGCATTGCGTGCCAGGGAACATCAGATAAAACCGGAATCGACTCACTCCTGACGTAAACGGACGCAATTTAATTTCTTTCCAGCTCCGAAGGAAACCGCAATCCGTCGCTTTCACTTTTTCGGCGCCTGGCTTGTGAGACGAGCGGCACAGACACCGGCGGACCAGCGAATTCAGCATTCCCAAGCGACAACGCCTAAATTAACTTCCACGGAGCGAAATCTCTCTTTTTTCATTGTTCAAATTCCATTTTTCCTAACGTATCTCCCTTTCCAAGTTCTGTGCGCAGCGCTATCATTGATCAAAAAGTTGAACACAATCGCTTTCAGATGATGCTTCACTTGTTAACCTAATGGTAGTACATACTTTTCTTGGTGTTTCTTTTGTTTTCATTTAGGTGAGATATCTTTCATCCTAATATCTTGTGTGTAATCAGACCTAATTTTAGCCGTCTTTCCCTTACTTTTTTCGACCTTTTTTTATACTGATAAGTTTTTATACTGTTCTATTTGTGAACTACTTACTGTAATTCATTTCAGACTGGTTTAAAAATATTTTTGGCATTAATTTAACTTGTTTATTTTATTTTTAATTGTTATTAAATTATTCAGGTATATATGCATGTATAGGTAATGACTTAATTGCAACAACATTTACATTTTATCTTCAATTTTCGTCAGATTTTTCAATTTCAGCTGCTAATACCATAAATTTGTGAAATGCATATTTGCAATTTACTCCTGTGAGTGGCAACTGGAATTTCACCTTCGATTTCAGCATCATAGGCGTATTCGAGTTTTCATTTGTTCTTAATTTTAGTGTTCTGCAAATTGATGCAGGACTCTCTAAAATTAGTTCCGCATCAACATTGCCAGTGATCAAGTAAATTTCTAAGAACACTATATAAGAATAACTGAATTATTTTATCGTAAACATGATGAATCTTGAGTTGATACTTTCAATACCTATGACGATTCGTCACGGTTATTCCCCGCGTACCCCGTATCTCATTATCACTATCTCCAATCGGTATCTCATATCATATATATTATATCCTCTATCCAGTTAATCTGAAAATCTTGAGAACAATAATTTTCCCATGACAATTAACGATTTTAGATACTCTAGTCACTATTGCATCAGATTTTATGCAACCTTCAGTCGGAAAAAGTAGAAGTTAACTAAAATATCATGTCAAGCGTGACCTGCACACCATGATGGTCAATTAGGTCACATAACGTACACGCGTCGTGAGCTGGCAATTGCCCGAAACTTTTTTATTTCTCATTAATGAGGACTGTTAGGGGCGAGTGCTCAGATTTTACCGCGACAAATATAGATTGTAGTAGGCATTTATCACGGAAAAATCATAACTGAAGTACATTTATTTAACATACTAATGGAAATCTTGGAAAGATATTACCTAGGGTGATCTAAATGTTTCAGTAAATACTTACTCCAGACATGTGGCGAAAAAGTTCTGAAAGGGGAGAACTGGTTCACTGAGGTATAATTGTAGTACATTACATCATTTTTCTCCTACTACTGAAAATTTATCCATTCAAATCACTCATTTGGAACTCACTGAACATTATATGAATTTTGATGTGGGTGTTTGATATTTTTAAATAAATAATCCAGAAATTTCAGGCATCAAATAATGCGCAACTATTATTACTAATAAATTGTTGTGATACTGCAATTACTGCTAGTATAGTGGCTAGCCAGTCTAGCAGATTGCTAATTGAGAACAAACAATGCAACGGAAGCTATGCAGATGTGTCTATAGTAAAAATCTATTTTACGTTTATGAAAGGAAGGAAATAAAATAATTTTATACAATTCAAATCGTATTATAATGATAATTATTTTCAGAAAATAGAAATATAGAAATTTCTTGCATCAAGGTTTTGGTTAATCTTCCGTGGTCAACTTTATCGCTCTTTTTATTAACTGGACGTCGTGCAACGGAACCAATCTCAAAACATGTGGGATGAATTGCTGAATCCCCATTAGCAGGGCGCACTGGCTAGCGCCAGCATCTTAATTTTTCTACACCGTCCTCCTACGTCTTAAGTAGTGCAAAGGTTATCTACATCTTAAGCTGTAAGCAGAGCAGATGCTGCAAAGTATGTATATGAAAATTTGAGGTTTAAACAAAAACTTCGGAGAAAAAGTTCAAATTTATCACTTTCACATGAATAAGTAATAATTACAGTCATCTTCTCACATTCTCAGGCAATAGCTACGAAGAACACTATTATTTAACTTTAGAACTTCTTCTAAGATATGGAATCAATCGGCGAAAAGATACGATGAGAGGCTCATAGTAGATGATGTTGGTAGAAAAATCCATTGGACAGAAATATATAGTTACAGCTCCACCTATCTGGCCTTAGTCATTGGCATAAGTCAGGCGTGACAAAAAATTGCCTGCTCTAAGGTTAATAATGGACCATGGAGGTCACTTAAGGCAGTAGATCCGATGGCGTGAGTGACTCAAGTCTGTATATGTTCAAATTCTGAAGACGGTGGAATAATGAACCCTTTAGCATTTAATTTCTGTCACCATTCTGGATCATAAACCCTGGAACCCTAACCTCACTGTTTCCTTGTAGGGAGTTACGGGAGTAACACAATGACTTGGGATTTGTTATTGTTACCTTTGATTTTCTCGCTGCTATGGATATGGCCCTTCGAGTATGTAGTAGGCCCTTATCATCTCCGATAGATTGCGTATCGATTTATTAATTATTTTCTCATAAGTACTTGATATGCGTAGGGTCTATCACGCTTCTCTGAGGGGCGTGACCCGATACGTCTTAATCCAATTTTTGCTACACTTCAAGAGCACTTATGCCAGCATATAATCACGTGAGCAACTACTTACAATTCGGAAATGAGATTTGATAGGAGTAGCTTACAAATATTCGGAATATTATTAACAAAGAATTGATATGAATTACACAGTACGATAATTTGTGATCATCTGAATTCCTCATGGAAACCCTTCCGAGCTATTAGTTATTTCGCACTAGCCGTCCTGTAAATTATACTGAAGGTCATTTTATGATAAAATGTTTGAAAGAATACCACGAATATCCTTCCTAGAAAACTCACTTATCCCTCAGAAAGGCTTCGCCCAACTACACCGATGCACTAAGAGGAAATGATAACACGCGGTATGCTTATCGAGTCTCTCCGTCGCAGTCCAGAGAAGAACCAGTCGCGGAGCTTCGCATTCTTGATTCGTTTTATGTCCTCCATAACATCTCGCTAACAACTCTTCTGGGAGCTCAGTTGGCACCTCGGGTGGAGTCTTTTTCAGCGAGAATTCCCTTGGCCTCCGTCGAACACGTTTGAATTCGCTCCCGAGAGGCGCTACTGCATGACTTGCGATAAAGGCTGTTTGCTTATCTCAATGAAAATCATGAAATAGCATTTATTCAGAATCCAAATGGTCCGTCTCTCATGGTTATATGATTGTCAACTCACTCTCCCTCACCTGAAGGCTCTTTCACTTTTTGAATCGTACGCGTCCTTCCTGCAGCCCATACTAAACATTATTTTATAGCCCAGCTTGTGGCGGAATAGGTAAACAAAATGGATATTTTACCTCAGGGATTGGATCCATAAGCCCAAAAGAATACCTCATAATTGTTCTGATACCGCAGCTGGAGTTTAACCACTTATGTTAGATATTAAATGGTCCTTACACCAAATTTTAACCAGTCATGACGTGCGCTAGCAGGATTCTTCTAATTTGCTTTCCTTCTCCTTTGCAATCATAAAATTTCAGTACATTGGCTTTGCTTTAATTCGCCTGTAGCCGGTTGATGCACATGAAATAGGTATGGCTTCCTGGATTGATGCGTTTAACTTACCGGTAAAACTTGCGATAAGATCCAACTTATGTATTGACCAAGAATATAATCATAAAAGGGGAAATATTCTTTGCAGTTTTTCACGAATGGAGGATATTTATGATTTCAATGCATGAAATCATTCTCAAGTGCCACTAGAGAACAAACGTGTAAAGGATTGAAAACGGTTGTGTAATGAAGTACATGGAAGTATGAGTGGGGAACTGCAAATAATTCTTAATCTTTCGTTATGTGTACGTTCCACCACATCGATCCCAAAACGATTTCGTAAAACAACATAATATTATGCACGACGGTAGTTCATTTATGGTGCCGAGTCACCACCTGCCACACACGCCTGTTTATAGGGTACCCTGCAGATGTAGAAGAACGTAATTGTATCACCACTGAGCACTATTTTGAGGTCTAAAGGATATGCATTGAAATTGATTCAGTTGATTCAAGTAATTTTTCCATAAGCACTAAGTTTCTTATCCAACATTGTCACAAGTTGTGATGGTTTTTCCTTCATTCGCCTCCCGTGAAAACATATTCTTTTCGCCTTCTGGCCTCCGTCCGGGAATAATACCATTCAGTTTCCCAACTTTTCCCAACTTACTCTTTCCATAATCTATTTTTATTTCTGGTTTTGGACAACCTATCTGGCCCTTCTCACTTAGGTACTTTGATCCTTTTAGCTATTTATTATTTCATGCTCTTCTTCAGTATTTTTTTTAATTCACGTACGTAATTGGCGTCAAGTATCTTCCGCCTACTATGAGTTCTGAGGCCGAATCCTACGTGGCATTTAGTTGTCTCGGGTGAGAAATTTCAGTGGTCTTCGTCACCGATTCCTCGGGACGATTCGCTATTGTTTTAAAGCATCAAAGGCGTCCTTGTGGGGTCACACATCTCTTCCCCGTAAGCGTGAATAATCGGAAAAATTTCAAGATCCGGCACCCACATATTTGCCAAGGTTATTGGATTTGAGGACGAACGGTAAACCACCTTCGTTCAGGCTTTCCCTCGAAACTGCGTCACTTGGGACGTCCCGAACTCGTTTCGCGCAGATGGGGATGATGCGGGTGTAAATACAGTCTCTACACGAGTATATAGAAGAGGGGGGAGGCTGAATTATACGAGTCGGGGACCGATGGGTATATTCCCATAAAAAGATACCTACACTAGATATGCATATGCATATTAGTTGCACGAATAAATGAGAGGCCGATTGTCGTTGAAAATTTTTCAACGGAGAAATCTAACTCTGTTGAAGATGCTAAATGTAAAACATTCAAAGTGCAATAGTTTTAATGTATCCTAACATTTTTAGCATGCAACCCCGAATGTTGAAACCCATGACCCCCTTAAAACGTTTTTTTTATGAATTTTCTGTCCCGTGGTGGAATGATGAAATTAGAAGCGATGTTACATGAGAATCTGCTTTGAGTTTCTTGGGTTAATACTTTTAACAGATTGGTGCGATCAATAATGCCTTGCAAATATTATGATTGCATGCGTGTAATATAGGTGAATGACTAATGTTGAGTCACACAACCTTGCAGTGACTTTCAGTATACTAACTTGGTGTGTAATATGGCGGAAAATAATCAAATTCTGGAGGAAATGCAAACAGCAATAGTACCATTCAAGACCCTTAGCATGAGGGCAAGCAAATTCGCGCGAAAATCTATCTTAAAGAATAAAGTTTTTGAATTGGCCCCTGGTGGTTTGGGAACACACGTTCAGTCCGAAATGGCAATGGCCTCCCGCTCAAATTTCCATTCCGATTCGCTGCTGCTGTAAGCCGCTCGGGATCCACCACCGCTAGCGTCCTACAAGGGGCTGAAATTCTGCCCAGGCTAGACCCGGTTCATAACTGAATTTTGTAAACTGAACCGAGCCCAAAAATGCCCGGACGTAGGCTAAAATATTTCGCTTTCAAGCCCAGGCCTTTCCTAAATCGGCCCAAAACTGTCATAGATTCTTGACACATTTTTGAATACGCCAATTTATTTTCACTTTCCATTATTTTTTCAATAACTACAATGTATCTCCTTTAAAATCTATTGTTATTGAATAAGAATGCTATACTTCTGCATCGTAAACTTGATTTTTATTTAGCCTCTGAAATATTTTATTTTAGTGGCCCCTTTACTGTGAAGAAAGATATATGTCAGTAAATGGATCACTTTTGGTCCCGAAAAGAAAAAAAAAGGAAACATCCATTTTGTTTCATGTTGTTCAACAGCCTATTAAATGTTACTAATAGTATACAGAGGGCTAAAAATAAAACTCCCAGTTTGAAACTGGGGGAAAAAGAAAAGGGAATCTTCCGAACGAAAAGTCAAATAACATTGTATTAGTACTTTCAACATTTTGTTAGTAAGATACAAAAACTATTTTAGGGACCTAAAAATAAATCGTAGATAATATCTACATATCCTTAATCAATAAAATTTAGAGAGAGGTACGTATAGAGGTAGCGGAAACTGATGCATATCAATATATTCCACACAATACATAAGCAAAATAAGTTTCAAGAAAGAGGGCGTTAATGAAATTCGAGACCCGGTGAAGCAGGCAGGCAATTGGTCTGGCTGGAGACCGGTCCAGATCAATTGCCTGCCAGCTTAAAGCGGCCCGAACCCGGTCCATGCAGACCTCGTAACCGCGGCCGCTTCCCCGAAGGCGCGGCGGCGTGATTCGACGGCCTTTTCCCTCTCTCCCTCGCCCCCGTCATCGTCAAAACAGTCGGATGTAATACCTCTCCGTCTTCCATTACGTATCTCTCTCTCTTTCTTGCTGGGTGGAAACCAGGTCGCGCGCGGCCGCTGCCGACAACGACGTCGCGACTGTGCGGGGAAGGAGCCCACGGGGTCGGGCGGCCCATTTCCTCCCGCGGTGACTTTCTCGGAAAGGAGTCTTGAAAACAGTCGGGAGAGCCCCGAAAGCGATGTTGTTCGAAGGGAGGATACGGAGGAGGTTCGCGTCGCGATTTGGGTCAAGTGACGCATCTTCCCCACTCCCTTTCACTTCCCCTTTTTGAGCGCCTCTCCTCCCTCCCTCATCAATCCCCCCCCTCCACCACACCTTCACGTAGTCCCCCCTCCCCACCACACCTTCACGTAGTCCCCCCTCCCCTTCGGAGGAACGTGTGTTTTGGTGCGTGACCGACATCTGCACGGCGCCCCGCGAGATGTCTCCTTCCGGACCAGAGTCACGGAGCACGACCCGAAGTTACGGCGGATCCCCCTTCTCCCAGCTCGTGACGAGATCGAAAGCTAGGAAATTACGTCATGGCGTGACCACTCACGTTTAATTGGAAATTTAGAGGGAAAAAAAGGGAGGAAAATTGAAGGAACGGGGACTGGTTGTCCTCATGGACCAATGCTGTAAAGAAGGTACCAGAATCTTCTCGGGTCCTTATAAATTATCTCTGTCCGATTATTTTTGTGTTTGGTATTTCTTCAATTCAGTAGGGTTTTTATAATTGAGTTTTCTTGCTAGAGTTTTCACTTTCCCCACACTTTTCTTGGATTTTTCTGTCCCTATACATTTTATCTCTTCCTTTTTGTATTTTTATGATTGGCTTACTCTCTTCCACCCTAAATTCCATCAGAAATTGCTATTTTCTTTCTCTCTTTCGTGGCATTCATTCTCTTACCACTACCACCATTTACCACCTTCAGAATCCCATCGCCTCTAATTACTTTTTCCGTATGCCTACTCCCGCTTCGTCCCAATGTCCACTATCAAGTTCTTTTCTCACAAACTCAAGAAACCACTCATTTTAAATCCTTTTGGTTCAAGGCATGACTTTTTGAAAGAAATAAAAAACTATAATTTAACTTAATTATTATAAGACATCTTATAATTGATTCACTTAAGAAGGAGAAATGACTCGAAAAAATAATTACACGATTCCGGAATCTGTAAGGTTGTATTTGGTCACTATCAATACCATGCAAATATTTTTGACTCAGCCCAGAGCTGTGCACTTCAGCTCTACGCCTTAATCCTTCAGCCACCAAAGGGTCGTTACGACGCAACGCTTAGTTTATTCATCTGTCATCCAAGGCAAGATAATTGAGAGATGAACGGCGCATTACAATGTTTTTCCACCAGTTTTACATTAAATTTTCCGCGAAGACTACAAGGATTAGCCGGTTCAGATATTTGACGGAAATTAGAGCATTGCAATCCATTAGGGTGATGTTTGTGATTAAATCTGCCGTCATGTAGCCAAATATTACCTCAATTTCTACAAAAAGATATAACATTACATTATCTGTACACGCTTTAAATGTGCGGTAGGCTATTGGAGCCCATTAGAGAAAGTTTAGTTCAGGTATTTGAGAAAATGTTGATAATTTCCTTCAAATTTGCAAAACTGTCCCACGAGACGAATATTTATTTGTTTCTTACGTGAGACCGAAAACGACACAAATGGTCTTTGCACTGGGTAACTTAACTAAAACCAATAACAAAAGCCAGACATCCATTCCACGGCAGTGAAAAACCTTCCCGAGTGGGATTCGAACCCACGACCCTGTGATTGACAGGCGAGGGATTTACCCCGCTGTCACCGAGGCCGGCAATATAATTGAATACTCGATAAAATTGAAGAGATGGTTGCGGTTACATCCCTCTTACCCTCGAGGTCTCATTAATAGTAAGTTAAATTGAGTGCTATCCATGAAGATAGTTTGCTATCCAGAGGGGGCGACCGACAGCTGAGGTCAATTGCGCCATTTAGGATAGGTGATAATAAGGGCGTTTACTCGGAACCGAAATCGTTATTTTTTGCATGAAATCGTTAGATGTAAACAAAAAAAGAATTTTTGTGAAAAAATTAATCTTCTAAGCACAACCATTCACTCATAAATCAAAAATTAAAATAAGCAAAAGGTGACGCCCACCGAAAAAGCTGCTGTGATAACTTTGACGTCATTTTCCTCCCGTCCTTGACTGCTTTTCTTCGAAGCGAAGGGAGTGGAGGGGGGTTCTTGGAAGGTCTGCTCGCACAGATGCTGTCGCAACTGTCCTATTGGCTGAGTCAGCTGTGTCCCCCCCCCATTGCGATAAGACAAAGTAGCTTCGCGGGATCAGTTGTGATTGGACTAAGTCGATATACGTCAGAGTTTGCACCACGCCCACTTTTCTGAAAGGGTTAAAAACATAAGTTTTTCGCCGCTTATAACTCGAGAAATAATTGACGGATCAAAAAACGGAAAAATATGGGTATTTTTATTTTACAAACTCTATCAGATTCGGCAATAAAAAAATTATGGTAACCGACCCCATTGGGTAGTGGTAGGAGTTTTCAGGGAAGGGTGGAGAGAAACCCGGCCTCGGCATTAGCCTATTCTTAACGAAAGTGCATGTTTGGTGAGAAATCACCCCCTGCCACACACCCTTGTGGTGGCTTGCAGGGTATTATGTAGATGTAGATGACAGGCGCTAAGGTGACCACGTCCCATCCGACGGACGGAGTACTGAACCCGATATGCCCTCCAGTAGGCACTCAAATAGGGACCGAAATCGAACCCGAACCCTCGGGATGCGAAGCGAATACTCTAATCACAACACCAACCCGATTCCCCCCCCCCCCCCCCCTATCCATGAAATTCCCATTAATGCAACAAGGAGCTTTTGGGAACTAATAAATCGAGAACTAATCCTAAAATGCGCGAAAAGGCAATTTTTATCACGTGTATTCCAAAATAATAACAGTTTGGTGGAATCAATTGTGTCAAACGTATTCCAAAATAATAACACATTGGTGGATGTGCCAAATTGGCAGCTGCACACTTATCTTTGCGTGTTAGTGGTGGTGCAAGATAACAATGAGATACCATGCTCAGCTGCTCAAACTTTCCTTCACAGTATTAACTTCAACGTCTTTATATTTCGGTGTTACGATATTTAGCTACATTACAATTACAATGTTTATTTTATCTGTGCTAATTATTTACGGATATTGAACGGAGTACCTGTTATTAGACAGATTGTGGAGCATTAATTGGAGAAACGGAACCGTGAAAACTATCTATATGAATAAATTTACAAATGAGAGCCGTGGTGAGCTAAAATGGATGTCTTACTAATTATAATGATTTACCCTGTTAAGGCATTGATCGTTTTACTAATAAGTTTCATTTCCTCTTGGGGTCTATGCTCTAGGCGGAAGTAGTTGCAAATCATGAATTTATCTCGAGCAATGTGATCAGTTAAATCTTCGAATAAAATCTTAATCTTAAATTTAAATAAAATCAATTTCAAATGTTGTGCCCTTAATGCAAATGAATTATTGCCGTTAACGTTCGTATATTTTAATCACCAATTATGCCTTTGTACTAGTTGTTTTCCATTCATAGATATTCGAATTCTTTATTTGTTGTTTTATTTATGCAAAGAAAAAAAATTAGCTAACCTATGTGTTTATTCAAAGAACTTTATGGAACACTGGACCGATCGTATCATACTCTAATGTGTTTGTTTTCCGCCTTTAATATTTTAATCTTGCAAAAAGTCATGTGTTGACTTGATGCAGTTTTTAAACGTTTATTAAACTCACTCACTGCCGTCAGTGAGTGAGTTTAATAAAGTGGTGAGGTCCGTCAGATGAAAGGCTCCAAAGGTAAAGTATGCGTTGATCATGTTTCAGGAGAATATCCCCTTAGGAAAGAACTAAGAAGTGTTCTGAGAGCAGTCGCTGTGATTCGTAATTTCCTTTGCAGATTTTCTTTGAATGCGTAATGACCGGGGCCGGCGTTCAAGATGGGGGGAATTAGAGGTCGAATCTTTCACCTCGTCGGCGAACGGCACATTTTAGCAATGCACGCGCCTTAGCCTCGGCGGCTATCCAAAGTATGCATGCGGCCCGATCGGAAAATGGCTGTCCGGTCGGCGTAATTATACAATCGCTTACTATTTCAGTCAACCTCTTTTTTTATCAACTCGGGACCCTTTCATTGATTCGTAAAACAGGAACTCATAATTTGCAATATCTCCAAATGGTCGGCAGTTACGAAACGAAAATGGAGATTTTTTTATTGCGCAACGCACAACCCAGGCGTCACAACCCCGAATTAACATTGAGGGTTCTGCCCTGTGATTGTTTTGTACCGATGGATCCTCGATTGGGAGAAATAAAAAAAAAGAATTAGCCAATTCTCTCTGCACAGTCATCTAGTTAAATCGTTCAATAGAGGGAGGATATTCCGGAAGCTACGGAATTAAAACGGGAGAGAAAATAACTCGTGAAAACGTGGAATTTTTTCATAACATTTAGTCCACGTGCAACTTTCGTTAGCCGAAATTCTACCTCAAAACACGCTCTTCAGGAGTTGTTTTGGTGCTTTTATTTTTCCTGTTTATTTCCATTGACGTAGAAGAAAACTCCCATTGAATATTTGTACATATTCATCATTTACTAACTATTAGTAGGCTTTATTCATTCACATAGGTTTTATAAACATGATTAAAAGGGATCATTGAATGCAAGGTATGCAATAATGCCTCGTAATGACAATCGCAATATCACTTGAAGCTTACCTGCCAGAGCGTATGTACATACTTCAGTTCAAGAACAAGGTTTAAGCAGCATTTTTAATCTTAATATTCAGGATTTGATTCTTTTATTATCGATTCGTTTCACGTAAAGTAAACTATTTATAATAGTTTGAGGAAGAATAACCACCAAAGCATGTTATGGTAAACAAAAGTTGACATAAGCCAGGGGAAATTAAATATTAATACCTCAGGTCAGTACTGGCAGGAAGATCGATGCAGAGGTATCTAGGTCTTACGTTTATATTTCATTAGTTCCTTACGTATAAATTAATAAATAATAGTTTATTCTGAGTTCATTTGCCGTACTTACTGACATGATGAAGCTAATAAAAGTCTTTATCCATTAAGACTCAGTTAATCCATTTCAAACTTAATCCATTAACTCAGAAAATAAGATATTCATTTATGAAAAGCAGTGGTAGCACTTCAATAAGATGAAGATGGAACAGTCAGTTATTTCTAATACTTAATGTGAATTAATATTGAGGTCTTAGTTCGTCTCGTTCTAGGTAAATCAACAGTGATTACTCTACTCGTGTTGTTCCCTAATTTGTAATCTTTCATGGGAAGAGTGAATTAGGGTACCACTTTATTTCCCCTGCCACACACTCTTAGTAATTGCTCTCTTAGTAAATGCACGGTTCCAGGTTTCCTTCCGCGTTAGCTGGAACCATGCGGAGAGCATCAGACCGAAGTCGCGGAAATCTTCGAGCTAACAATACTTAGTAAAAGTTAAATCATGACCTTGGGGCGTTAATTAAATCGTAACTAAAAATTGCACTGAAGCGGAGTAGAGCGTTGAAGTCTCTCACTAAACTGAAAATGAAGTTCTCTTCCCAGATTTAATAGATGATTTAGGCGTCATATTCGTATGGGGATGAGGAGTTTTAATTAATGGTTCGCCATTTTTTGCATGATAATGTAGAATTTGCAAATTATTTCAAACATATTTAAATTTACGATAAGCGTGAAATAGTATTAGATGTACCTTTTTGTGCCAATGAATACCTATACATTCTCGGCCCAGACTTGTCGGAACCTTTTTCTTCGACACGGTGTGCACAATACGATTTTTACACTATTTTTGTTTTCGGGCTAGCCTTCTGCATAATTAATCTAAATTGCTCTTCCATTATTGTTCTTAATCTACTTAATATTAGAGTTGTGTGGAAATGGACCTTCACATCGTATCACAATGGGTAGAGCTGACCAAAAGTTAAAAGTGGGCTATATCTCTGGTATATATGCTCCGCAAGCATACTTAACAGTGCACGCCTTTCTGGGCGGCAATGTTCTAGGGAGATAAGTGTAGCCGTAGTAAAAACATGGTAAATTTGATGATTTTCAGGATTTTATTAGTACAAGTGGTAGAGCACGTGAGTGGTAACTACGTGGTCGGAGTTCGATTCCCGGTCAAGGTGAATGCTTTTTTCCCTGAGAAATTTTTGCTATTCTGCAATTTAAGCGGTTAACACCGTTACGGTTTTCGCGGAAAGTTCGTGAGCTTTGAATATGTTGATTGAGGTCTGTGAGGATTGTGGTCAGTAATTTCCTACTCATCTCAGCACCTCGTTCGTACCTTATAATCCTGTTTTTCTACCTTCCCGTCCGTATTCATTCCCTTTCACTTTTATCCCAAGTTCTCAAGTAGGTAGTATTCAACTTTCGTAGTCCCATTTTGTAGTCAAGCGCAGCACATCTTTGCCCATTCCCAATAGCGTTAACTCGCTTGCATTGGGGCCTGGTTTTCCCTCAGTTACTAATTATGCCTAGAATTATGTCTTCTAGAATAATGTCTATTCGTGCCTCCCTAAAGATTTAGTCTAACATATTCTTCCATTGTCGTTCTTAATCCACTTAATATTAAGGTTGTGTGAAAATGGATTAAGTACGCAGTCTGGTTTAATAAAAATGGGTCGACCGAGTGACCAAAGGAGAAGTCTTAAGAAGAGTGGGAGAAAAGAGATGCCTATGAAAAACCCTAAAAATAAGACGGGACAACTGAATCGGCCATATCTTAAGACAAGATGGCTTGATGAATTAGATGTATGGAATAATTTTTAAAGGATAGGAAAGAGAATAGTTATGCGAATATGAAGAGGTTACCCAATATGGGAATAAAGTGGAGAGCTGCGGAAAACCAATCTTAGGATTGTTGACCGATGATGATGATGTTGATGGCTTGATGAAGAAAATCGTCGAGCGAAAAGCGGACAAGAAGGATGGAAAGGAAGGCCTCGTATGAGCTATATGGAACAAGTTGTGAATGATGTGAAAGTGAATAATTACGTCAATATGAAGAGGTTGGCCGGTACAAAAAATGGAGTGGAGGGCTGCGTCAAACCAACCTTAGGATTGTCGATCGATGATGATGATGATAAAAATACACAACTTATAACGCTAATGACTCTGTCGCCATCTTTCTCCACTCTGTTAACATGTTTCAGCCATGTCTCCAAATTTGACTGCTTGTGGCATGTTCATCAATGACCCCTTGAACTACTTGCTAAGCATTAATATCTTACCTATACCTACAATTTTATTTCTCTCTTCTTTATCTTCTGTTTATTTTAATAGCGCATGCTGTTTTCTCTTGCTTTGCAGTTATTTAATCTACTTGCTGTATGTCATTTTTAATCCATTCCTCCATTCCCTTAAAGTCACACTTGATTCTTTTCTTCTAATTCAAGGATCCCTCGAAGTGGTTTCCACTTTTATTATATATTCTGGAATGTTCAACCAGCTACATTTGAAACTAATTTAATAGTTGTAGTCATCAGTCAGTGGTACATGCATAGTCCTGATTCTCCTCAGCAATTCAAGGACCCCTCGCAGTGGTTTCCACGTTTATTATATATTCTGGAATATTCAACCAGCTACATTTGAATCTACTTTAATAGTTGTGGTCGTCAGTCAGTGGTACATGCATAGTCCTGATTCTCCTCAGCAATTAACTCAAGAGCTCATCTTAGCTCGTTCCATCATCATTTTATGTCAACATTTTTTCAACTCCTCAGTCATTAAATTATCAATCTAATAGTCTGTCTTTATTCCGAACTGGAGTATTTCTGATGGTTTCCCTTCTCAATTTTTTGTACTGTAAATGGCTTTCTTTATTGTTATCAGTCCGCTATCACAAATCGGCAAATACGATAATTTGGGTTTATCTCGCTGGATGCCCTTAATCTCGTTCGTCATGAATGAGCCGGCTTTATCATCTTCTCTGCCATCAGGCATTGTCTTAGTGTATTTTTCTCCACCAAAGGTTTCAAGATACTTTTTCTTTCCGCCATGTCGTTCTTGCAGAATTACAAGGGTGCATCGCATTGGCTGGCTGGTTGGTTTTTCAGGGGAGGCGGTCGACAGCTGAGGTCATTTGCGCCGTTTAGGATAGGTGGGTAATCGGGCAATGGTAGGAGTTTTCAGGAAACGGAAGAAGGGTGGAGAGAAACCCGGCGTCGGCATTAGCCTGCTTTTAACGAAAGGCGCCAAGGGGACCACGGCTTAACGTCCCATCCGACGGACGGAGTACTGAACTTGAAATGCCCTCCACCAAGCACTCAAGTGGGGACCGGTTTTCCACGGAAAAATCCACCACTGCCGGGAATCGAACCCGGGCCCTCGAGATGGGAGGCCAGTAATACCACACCAATCCGATCCCCCATCGCATTGGCCTCAATCCGCATGTGATGTTATGCTTTTCCTCCAAGCGTCTTCTTTCATCTGCCACCACGTTCAGTTGACCAATTCCTATGGTCATTTTCTCTAGACTGCAGAAATAAAATTTTGCGCTTACCCATTTAGTTCCTCAGTTTCCTCTTTGTAAAGGCAAGGGCTTAGCCACGTTGGCACACCGGTTCCCATGAGATCACCGAAGGGCCCGCACAGAGGTTGGATGGGTGACCCTCCTCCATACCTCTACCGCGGTGCTCAATTGTCCCCTGTCTGCGAGTGGCGGGGAGGTTAAATGTGGGTTGGCACAATAGATCGAAAGAGGTCTAAGTGCCAGGGGGGCTCTAGAAAGCCCCCGCCCACCCCTCCAATTAATTTATTTATATTATTTATTTTACATCTTTGTTAAGGTACTAATTTTATTGTATTATTCATCCCATCCTTAGGTTTTGGTGTTTTGAACTTTAAAAATTCCCATGTCTTACTTGGCGATCTCCATATCAATACTACATATGCAGTACTTCGTGTACAGTTAGTGTAAAATTGTATTCATAAAAAAGCCGGCTGTGGATGTTAGGTCGGTAACGTACTGGACTGGAAAATCTAAGGTCGGTAGTTTGAATCTCTTCCAAGACATGGATGTTGAGCTTGTGGAAGGATTAAGATCTCAGTTTGATGGTGTGACACAACCTCAGTCGTTGGAGAACCTTAAGCTCAAAGACTGCTACTACGACTTGAAGTTGTAAATTCCAACTTCGCTCTACCAATTACTCTCCTGATTGTACACTTAGCTTAATTTCTCATCCCAGTTTTCTTCACTGTCCTCCAACTTTATTTACGATTTTTACGAAATGAAGAACAATTGGGGGTATCTGAAATGTAAGGTTATTGAAAGGTAGTAAAAATGCACGTTATGTTCGCATCGATTAATAAAGTCTACTCATCCATTACATTGAAAACTTAAAAAAATTATGTTTAATAAAACAACCGTATTGGACTCAATTGGAAATTTTGCTCATAAAAGGTGTTTGGAATTAAAAGGACACAGTCGGAGAGTGGGTAATATGTCCGCCTCTCCTTCATCCGTCGTCTTACGTCAGACAATTTACCCTAATCATTATTTCTTTCTCATTAATCCAATTACTGTTTTCGTATGAAACATGCATCAGGAATTTTGGTTTTATCAAGAAAAATCGTTTTTAAAAATATTTTTGCTGTTTAAAATCCAGAACTGTTAATCATAAAGCTACCTTTGTGCGCTTGAATTTTAGACGCAGAACGTGAAGGGGCAGAGCTGTTACAACGCAATGGCACACATTCTTATGTTTAGGCGCTAACCGCTCTTATTTTCTGGAGACGTACTGTTATCGTCGTAATTATATTTTATCCTGCTTTAAAGAGGAAAATCTATTAGTAAATAGAACAATCACTTTGTAAGATTCCACAAAATTTTGTGGAATCTTACAAAGCGATTGTCCTATTTACTATTATCATGCGGTTCCACCAAGTGAAGCCTGAGGACTTCATCTTTATTAGGAAATCTATATTGAAGCTCAAGATGTTGCGATTTTTTTAAGCGTTAAACTCCCCATTTTTATTCTTTTGTCGATTATACCCTCGTCTTTCTTTTTTCGAGTCCTTAAATGTTGAAATACATAATGGAAAACCAATGGTAGCCTGAATTATTTGAGGAAAAGGTACATTAGTCCTTGGTCTTAATTTATTGTTCTGCGTTTTGGCTGATCAAGGATTGCTGTACAAATGTGGATGCGTGATTTTAGTTTCAGGTTATATAAATTGAATCGAATCAGGCGATACTTCGTGAAAAAGTGACATACTGACAGAAAAACTTGAACGATGTATTTTCACACACTAAATTCGGGTTATATAACTCCAATCACAACACGGGACAACACAAGCCTCCGCCGAACTGATATAACGTTCCACTCCCTACAGGATTGATTTGGTTGTTTGCCATTCTATTTTGGCACCCGAATTTGAATTTCTAAGATGGCTTAAATGCATATTATCGCTGAAGACACTGATGTAAACTGACATTGTTTGCGAACGGCCGGGGGATGGCGTGGTCTCAGGCTGAATAAATCAGTTGCGTGATCGAGGAGTTGCGGTTTATTTTTAGCACATAAGAAACCGTCCCACACCAGCATTAAATCTTTCATGGTTTATTGAAAGGGAGGCGGTTTAATTTGCAACGAGGTGCAGCGCTCTCTCTCCACCCTACTGTGCCACCTCCCTTCCCATCGGCATCCTCTCCTTGGGGAGGTTCAAGGGGAGATGCAAATGGATGGACCATGAAAGGGCGAGGCTAACCTACCGTCAGCCTCATTCCACCTCTTCCCCTTTGGGTTTCGACCCGAACCACGCATCGGTAAAATGAGGGGACCGCTCCCGTTATCCAAGATCGGATACTGTGGTGGTCCTCAACGGCTTGCTTAACCACCCCGCGGCCGACATTTTTTTTTTAAGCAGTAGGACCAACTATTATGCGGACGCCGAAATTATCGCCGACGGAATGAATCATCCGCGACACGCCGCATATAAGAGGGGGAAGATTCGCTGATATTCTTTCGACATCTATCTAAATGGCGGTGATATACTGGGTATTGAGAGCGATCTATAAATAGCTCTCAGAGGAATAGCAGTGCTACTTTCTCACAGTGGTTACGCAACCGTCCTTATTTAATCTTAATGTTTCCTGAAAAGTTTTGATTATCATGCGTGGGGTCAAAAATATGATAATGCTGCAAACTCGTAGGAATTCCTTATTGTTCTGCATTTTTTTCTCAAGTGACATTTCTTTTGTTTTTTTGGGAAGGCAACTGACAAATAAAGCCATTTACGCCGTTTAGAATACATCTACACGATACCCTGCAAGCCACCGCTAGGGTGTGTGGCAGGGGGTGAAGATCACCAAGCATGCACTATTGGCATGCAAACAAGCAACTATAGTGTCTCATGCAACTAGATAGTTATTATCTATAGTATTTAAGGGATTAAAACATGCATCATGCACAACAGACTACTCTAAAATATTTCCCCTACCTATCCCTTTCCTATGCTGCCTATTCTGTTCTCTTATAGTACGGGGGAAAAATGCCATTTTGAATCTATCTGTACGACAATCTATCTCTCTAATCTTATTTATCTGGTCGAATCTAGCATAATACGCTGGTGTTTTTAATATGTGCCTAACATCTTCAGTAATGCTATCCGATTGAAATTTCTCCAATAGATTTAATCTGTACTTTAACCTACGCTCGGATAATGATTCCCACCCTAATTCTTGTATTAATTCTGATACACTACACTGAATAGGTGGATTAGGTTATCGAATGTAGGAATTAATGGGTTGGAGGGAGGGTGGAGAGAAACCCGGCGTCGGCATAAGTGTATTCTTATCGAAAGGCGCCAAGGGGTTCGCGATTTAAGTCTATGAAGAGAATACTGAACTGGAAAGGCTCTTCATACCGCAATCAAGAAGGAATAATTTGGTTTAATTGATAAATTAGTTGAATTCGGAAGATTTAATTGAATAGTAGATTTAATATTAATATAAGGGTGAACAAAGCAGGAGATTGTGGTAAAAATCGCAATAATTGTGTGGATGAGGCAATGATTGTAAAAATTCCAAGAAAACATTCCCAAAGAAGATCAAGGAAAAGCTGGAGTGATTCCTTGGCTTAGCATCGGATAATGAACAGGTATTTTTCCTATTAATAACCATAAGAAGAAATAGCTAGCTAATTAATGTGAACTGCACGCCATGTACAATATTGACAATTTAATCCATTTCTTTCCTTGACTATTTACGATTTTGATGTCAATTTAATAATTTTAGCTGAAAAAATCACTGCCACCGTCGAAATACGAACCCGTGTCTTCCGGGTTAAAAATCTGTATTCTAGATACCACACCATAATTTCAAAATGAATAATTTAGAGTAGTCTCCCAATATTTCATGAAAGTACCAGCATTCTTTAAAGTATATAATAGGCGTAGTTTTTTCCTTAAGATTTGCGGTTAAAATTTAACTTGGTCAATAAATTGGCAGATATATTTAGAATTTTGCAATGCAACTGAGGACGTGCAATTGCTATTCATGTCTGTCTATGTAATGCATTTAAGGTTTTTTTTCCCCAAAAAAGTGAGAAGTACTCGATTTAGATTTACTTTTTTTTTAGCAAATGGGTGTGATTGCAACGGTAACTTTTAAGGTATTTTTTTACAGTAACCTATATTGGTTCTATAAACTTTATATTAGGGAGTATAAGGGTTTATATGAGGGAATAGGCTCTGTAAATGAGGGAGAAACAATTAACTATTTTTCATGTTTTAGAGCTGACATACCAAACCAGAATGCATGGAAAGTTTTCACTTACGCGTCTTCCTATTTAACCACCATCCCATCTCCTGGTGCCCTCGTGCTAATTTCTGTTGCATAGGATGACTAAAGCTGTCTGGCTACGTCACTCAAGCCACCATCTAACGTCTCCGCTGTATCCTATCGAAAATTCACCCTTCCTGATTGGAATTTATGCATTCCACTTTCCCATCCACTATGTCCGTCCAATTTGTCACAGAATTAATTTTTTCTTCGCTGTTCCCTTTTTGATCGAGCCGAGGTGTAAATCGGAGCGATTATAAGCGCTTAAAGCCGTCTTCCACTAAACGTTGTCTTCGGTAGAAGCGCAAGGAGTTGAAGCCATTCCATTGCGTGTATTCATCCGAGTTTCATTCAACCGACTCTTGGCAAAGGCATTTCTTTCCTCAAGGCATTACGCAGAACTCGTATGCGTAATTTTCCCTTTGACGTAAAAGAAATCCTTATAATTATTTGCTGGGACTTGAAGAAAATCGGACTATCGTGTTAGAATTATGCTCCAAATGCAAACATTGCAATATTGTTTGCAAATATTATAAAATTGAGAAAAAGAATATATGCCCATCTTTAAAAAATAAGTACGCGCGTTTAAAAAATATCCGCATTTGAAGCATTATAATTATTAATTTGGGGCAAAAAATACTGACGCATAAATAAATGTCGAACAACAAGATTCTTATGCTGTATAATTTATATAGGAAGGATTCATTTTTTATTCCGGCCTATAGTGATTTTTCAATCTAACCAAAAAAATCTCCAGGAAAATAGCCATAATAACGAAAGTGTTAAGAGTGTCAAGATTGTCAATGGTCTACTGTTCACATCAGATTAATTTTTAAGCATTTTCTTCTTATTATTATTCAATAGAAAATTACCTCTTCATTTTCCGATACTAAGGCAACGAATCAATCCATCATTTTATTAGTCTTTCTTGAGAACATTTTCCTACTGGAAAGTGGCCTCTTGATATTTTCAAAATTCTTGTCTCATACATACAATTATTGTGATTTTTAACATTCTTTTCTTCTCTTGTTTAGCCAGTTTTAAGAAAGACTTATCGAGTGATTAAGTTATTCCCAAATTCCATATGGCACAATAAACATCTACATTTACAAAATACCCTGCAAGCCACCATAAAGGTGTGGAAGGGGATTAGTTCACACCGAACATGCATTGCATATCATGCATAAAAAGGATTAGTAATAATATTCTAGTCCAAACTTCACAATTTAAAAAAGATAAAAATAACAAAGCAATCAAAGATCGAAGGATACTCTTCTAATCGATAACCATTGTAGATTGAAAGTAGCGAGTAAATATGTATTGGTTCATTTTGAATCAGAAAATACACTAACAGAGCATTCGATATCTTCCTCTTTAGAGAGCCATTTAGAAACGTGAAAAGGGTATCGAACGGACGGAAGGGGGTCTTCCCGCTACCCCTCTAACCCAGCATCCTTCTCTCTATCACATCCTTCGACAAGCACTCGCCCCTGATTACATCTACTAATGCGAGTATTACCTTCTCCATCCACCCCCTCTGTCGTCCTTTAAATTTCCCAATCAGCTTCCCCTCCTCCGCTACTATCTCAGGCTTCTCTTCGCTCGACTTCTATTCCACCCAGCCTGCCCTCTCCACGTCTACATCTAAAAATCCCTTAGATTATTTTGATCTTCTTTCCTTAAGGTCCATGTTTTGACGCAAAACAATGCCTCGCTCCATGCTAGACTTTTCAACACTCTTTTCTTCACTTTCCTACTGAAGGACTCTATCATTATTTATCGCCCCCGATCAAACGACTCTTGTGCCAGCGCAATCCTCCGTTGAACCTTGATGCTGCTATACTCTTCTTCTTCCAGCATACTACCCATGTAGATAAAGTCCTCCACCCGACACACTCTGTGACTTCCCACTTACCAATTTAATCCTGCCCTATTTGAACTCGTAAATGTAATCACTTATGGTTTTTTATACCATATATTTCGAACTGCTTTTCAAACACCTACAGTTTTTTTTTTCCTTGACTGACTCAAACTTCGTCATCCTCGAGCCTTACCGACTTCATCAATTTTCCTCCAATCTTTAGTCCTGTATCGAACCTCCCTTAACATTTTCTCCGATTGTATGTTAAACCATACCGATGGTGATGGTCAGCCCTGACTAATGTTAACATCATCCATTCCGATTCTCCATACGCTACTCTCACTGGTGCCTTCTGGTCATGAGTAAATTTCGGATAAGTCTCCTGTCTTACCAATATACTCCTATCTTACACAATCTTTCCATTAAATGTAATGCTTGAGTGAAACAAAATATTGAATGGTGACTATTACATATCGCGAGGCTGCTTGAGGAACATGGTGGTTGTTTCCAGAGTATCGAAGGCTGCATGTCTTTAAGTCCCACCGCATTCAATGGTGCCTCTCTCTGGTTCAATGGTACTCTCACTGGTGCCCAGAAGGCACCAGTGAGAGTACATGTTGAATACAGGATGACAGGTTACAGTAACATACTATCAGTTAACTCAGGCTGCCTTACAAGGAGTAAATTAACAAAATACATGCACAAGGTATATGCAACCAAAAATCATTATTTTTTGGTATTGAATTGGACTTAAGTGAGCTAGTAAAGGCTACTTTCTAGTCTAGATAGAAGACTAAGACAAGAAATTCAAACGCGAATGACTGTTAATATAATTTATCAAATTTTATCGAACACTATGCAATGAGATGAAGAATGAGCTTAGGTCAAAATGGATCTTCATATCATTAATTCCGCATGAGGCTGGATTCACTATGAATTCTAATGGGAAAATATATCACTTTGGCTGCAAATATCGGGTTGGTATCCAATAACATGGATTGCTTAAAACACAATATTTTAGTTTCATTCGTAAACATTCTTGCATTTTCAATGACACATTTTGGCCATAATATGAGATGTAACGTGAAATTCACGAAAGACTTACGCTATTTTTCGGTGCTTTAGCTCCTTAGATACTCTGTATTTATTTTATTTCATTTTGACATTAATTGGAAATCGTACTAATATCACTTGTCTATAAGAAAGTAAATACGGAAGCCAGTTTACTTGCCTCATGAATTACTGAGAAAGTATTCTATGAAAGTATAGAGTTATTTCATAAACATTTTATGTTTTGGTTTCCAGAAAAATTACTTATAAGATCCATGTTTTTACTGATCAAATGTTTGATTTTGCTATGCCAAACAGAACTAGCTTTGGTGCATGGAAGGAGATGCAATTATTTTAATCATTGACTCGGGAAAATACCTCGACGTATATGAATAAAAATGTGCGGCGATGTTTTGTTGCCTATTGGCGGTGAGGTTAAGAGCCTTGTCCGGAGTTGTCGTCGAAGTTTTTTGGAGTGAAACATGGGCTGAATATATTTCCAACCAATTGACATATAAAGGAATGTTTGACCTCTTCCGGTCGTCGAGTCAGCGACCTAAGGTAGGCGGTCGAGGCAATGCACAGAGCAATATCGTATAAGCAGCGGCTAATTAAAAAGGGCGGTTTAGCAGCTCAAAAACTCAATGAGCAACTGTCATACATTAGTCACTCATAGAGTAAATCTTTAGTTCTTTATTAACCAGTAGTGGTTCAGGTAGACTACCGATAGCAAGGGTTATTAGCGCCACTAAGGGGATAGGATGGTTAGTTGGACAGAGGTAGGCGATTTTTGAGGAACGAAGGAGAATTGGAGAGAAAATTGACATCGGCGTCTTCCTGCTCTTAACAAAAGGCGTCAATAGGTCCGTGGTTTACTGCCCCCATCCGATAGGTGGGGTACTTCATAGCACTAAAGTAAGAAAAGGTAAACCGTAAATTAAAATCACTGCTACTGCCTGGACTCAAACCCGGGCGATCGGAATGAGATGCTAGCACTAGAAGTATCCCATTGACTCTTTCCACTCTACTTTCATTCTATTATAATGTGGAAATTTTATTGTGTGTAGCACGTAAACTCATTCGCCAGCTGAAATATTTGTTCATACCAAGATATTTTGAGGTATATTTTTCATTCTTTAAATAAATATGTTAGCAATAGAATAGAGCCTAGCAAATGCTGAGAAGTGTTTATATATTAGGAGTGCAACTTATTGAAAGTTACTGTTTTATTTAAATATTTGGACGGAAATTATATTCCTTTTTAGGTACGCTTTTGCTTGAAGTGACGTGCTCCCAGTCTCCCAAATTTAAGCCATAAGTTCCCAAATTCATTGCTTTAATTTTGGTGTAAAATGGAGAGACGGGGACCAAGAATTAAGCCAGTATGGAGAAGAAAATTGTTTCTCCACGCACACGCCACTAAAAGTCTCCTCTCGGTAATTGTAGATCTTACACGTACGTTCTCGGGAGCATCATCATGATTAATCACCTCACCGCATCGCGAACAGCTCGAGAGTCGATAAGGTCCTTTAAAAAAATGCACGCGCCCGAACAGAGAGAGAGAGTGAGAGAGAAGAAAAAAAATAGCGTCCCATAGTATTATGAGTGCACACAACATGCTGGGTCGTGGAATGGGAGAGATAAAAGGAAAAGCATTAGTTGGCCGATGGAGAGGAGGTGGGGGAGGGAAACATGCGGCTGGCGGAAACACTTTCTCCCGACGCGACGTGGCAACGCCGCATCATGGCCTACTTTGCATCCTGCCTCCCCACACCACCCCCACCCACTCTCCCTCCCCCTCCCCCAATGCTGTCGCATGCACCACCACCACCACCGCTGCGATTCTCCCTCACCCTCCTCGGCCGTCATTCTGCATCCATCCTCCTCTCCCGAAGTCAATTCACTTCCCCCTTCCGAGTTATCCTTCTTCTTCTCTCCCTTTCGATGTCTTTCTGTCCTTCCCTTTCATTTCCTCCTCTCCCTCGCCATCATTCCACCTCTTGCAGCCGAAAGTGCACTCATGTGATTTGCAGGAGGCAATTAATATCCCCCCCCATTCTTTTTCATTCTCCCCTAAGAGCATTTCCTTCTGTGGGTACCTACACCCTCGAGCCAACATTATAATATGCGTCGGACGAATGTGAGACAGTATAACTATAATACATGCATCCAATCATCTTTCACCTCGTTGAGTGTATATCGGGGTATAAGGAAAGCTTACAAAAGCAGTTTTTGCCATAGTTGTTATGTCGCCCGCTGTGCATGAGCGAGAAAATGTATTTATACAAATGTTATTGCTACATCATATCACTATTCTGGTAGATGCAGAAGTCTGGTCATTAACGCACCAGCCTAGGCTCTTAAAATTTAAATAGTGTGCTTGTGATGATTATTTATCCCCAGCCTCACGCCCTAGATGTATTTAATAGAATACACACTTGTTGTAGATGATAGGCATAGATTCTGCATCAGTCTCAGGATGAATTTTGGTTAGACGGTGCGATAATGATTTAAAATTGTTATATTTCGACAGGCTGTGAAGGATGTAAAAGAAAAGAATCACGTCACAATAAAAAGGTGACACGCGCCTTTATGTTGGTTTTCAGGGTATTATGTAGATATAGATATATAGCCTGATCAGTTGTAACACCATATAAACCTAAAACGGAATTCTGCTAATAAGACTCTCGTTCGATGATAGAATAATTTGATTTTTATATAATATTCCTCGGTTTAATATGCTAATTTATGTAATTCTTTTATGCACGATAAATTTTATGCATGCAAATTTATATAAGAAATACCCTTCAAGACCTACGATAAACATTCCAGTGCCTATTCGTCGTCGTTCAAGGCTTTTGTCTCCTGCGCCTCAGAAAATAATTTTTCTCATTCCTCATTCGTTTTCTCGTGGCCCGGTAAGGAGACGAAATAATTTCAAATACCCTGTTTCGCATTAATATGATGCCCTTTTTCTCTTAGACGAGTCTTCAGTGTGCTCATGAGTCTCCACTATCTGAACATCTAAACTCTTCTTGACTTGACTTAACCGTCATGATGTGAACAAACTCTTTTCGCTTCTGCTACTTACCTACTATTCATCATCTTTTCTATGACTTCAACATCCATCACACCAGATCAGACTCAAGTCTTTGGCCAACACACTCATATGCTATTCTCAGGGACCAGATGAGGACACACTTCAGGAAATCGCTTTTCTGCTGCGCGATAATTATTCCAGTGCCTGATCATTTTCAAGAATACTAAAGCAAGGCGGAACACATCTTGAGCAAAAGCATTGTTCCTCGCTCACTCAGTGTGTAGCCCAGCAGAAGCAGGTGAGACAGTGATCTTGGAAGTAGGTTTGATGAACTTCTTTCCTTTATGGTGTCGTATTTGTGAGGAAAATAAGGTGAATTATTGTGATATATTTTTATGCACCGCCCAATATCATTAATTATATCAACCAAGAAGTTACTCACTTCGAGTCATGTCATCCTTCTTTTGTTGCTCTTATTGGACCATTATTGGTCTCGTGTCTTTAAACCTTCTTTCATAATTATCACTGGCAGAGCTGTCTTTTGAAAGGTTTCAGTCAGATCTCCTTCATTGCACTCTGTCTTGAGCATATTCTTTCATCTGTCTGTAGCTTCTAGTGGTTTTTATGTCATCAAGCATTCTTCCTCTTCCTATTCCTCCCTTTCCTTCTTCAATGTTTTTCTTTTCGATACTACTTACCAAGCAATTTTGGCGTAATATATGCCCCATCCTGGATGTTATATTCTTTTTTTATTTCTATCAGCAATTGTAAAAGAATTGATAATGACATGTAAATTGTCGAAACCATGGTCGAATTCGATTAAACTTGTGTGTGGAATGTACAAAGCGAATTTTATTTTCCAATCTCGTGGCACCACAACGTTAACCCTCATACTTTGAACCGTTCTACCATCAACTTTCTTTCCTTTCTTTCTTATTACATATTGCAAAATCTCCAAGTACTTTTTATCTTTCTTTTTAACTGTCCATATTTCACTGCAATAAAATATCGCGCTCTAGAAGAAATATTGGGCAAATTTCTGTCTCAGCTCTCTGAGAACTCCACTTGCAATCAAAATTCTATCGTCTACTCACTGCCTCTCTTAACCATATATATTCCCTTGCTAATTTATCTTGTGCAGCTTCCAATACAAGTTACTAAGCTTCCCAGTAGTGAAAAGATGGCACTCTTTTTTTACAGTTTTTCCTTCTATGAATATGTCAACTTCACTCCTGCTTACTCTGCAGACTTTTGCCTTACATGTATTTATATTCATTCAGAATTCTTTTCTTATTCTTAAATATCCCCCACATGCAATGTTGTTCCTCTTCTGATCCCGTCAGCACTGATTAACCATCTGCATTTTTCACCTTCTCTCTTGTACCTTTAAGTTCCGTAGTGCACCCGATATATCTTTTACTTTTTTCCTTATGATATTTCATTTCCTTTGTAATGAAATGCATAATTGCAAATTTTATTATGTTCCACCAAATGTGCAATATTTACATTGTTCCCTTTGTAGAAAAACAGCATTTGATTGGAGGATATCAGCATGATTAATGGGATATTGCTTCACGTGTCATCGGCCATAATTATCGAGGATTTTTTCAGGGATAGAAAATTGACGGTGCCTGATTGTTACGATCATTTCCTTTATACGTCTCCTCCGATGATATTTCCTGAAATCGTAAACTCCGCACCTTGGTGTATTTTATAGCATTAAAGTGAGACCCGACCGAAAATTTTATTTTGGATGTGGAAAGTACGTTGGTTACGCATGAGATCATATTTTAGGCATAGAACATTCAAATATTGCCCCAGCTTTTAGAACCAATGTCGTCGTGTAGAAAATTTGGTGTCAAAGTCACGACATCTAATAGCATTGTAAATAAGATACGTATCTGAAAAATAGTCGCAGCACATATTTTTTGGTACCAGAATTGCGCGGCAAGCGCTCAAATGAGCAGTCCATACTTGCTTAATCAGTTTTGAGTAAAATTGTCACATGCAAATAATACTACATAACATACACGAACGTAGTGTCTTCTAGCTATTTCTTCTGATTAAGTAAATGTCCACAGTTTTGTTCTGAATAAACGTTTTTAACTCTTGAAAATCCGAAAATTCCGTTATCTAATCAGTTATATGCTGCATTTAATACGCACTGGACTTATTTTTTACTCCAATACTGTGAAGACTCCATTAGATGGATGCAAATATTCACCCTTTCGCAATCACGTAATCCGCGATCGTAACAACACCTTGATGTGTCACTCCTAAAATGCCGTCAGAAGAATTTCCTATGATATTACTAAACTATTCCACATACAATCACAAACGCATTGATGTAAATTAAATTTATTAGCCCAGGAAGGTGATTAGGTTATGTCATGTCAATTTTTAGTCTTTTTTCTTGAATGCGTGTATAAACTATAGAATGCACAGTAATATTTTCCTTCAATACTGGGAAAATAATTTTGACACGATACTATTGGTAGACAACGTCAAACAATTACCATTAGAGAATAGTTAGAAATCATAACTGATGGTCGCAAATATTCACTCTTCTCTCTCTCTCCATTGATGCTCAATGCGTGTAGTATTTCGTACCTACTCGCAGGTTTTGTGAAGTATGATGTTTTTTTTTAAGAGTCTAACTCGCATTGTTTTGATTATTAATCTGTAATTGAGTTGCATTGAAACTATTTGTACGTTCGATGATTCGGTGATTATTTACAACCAACCAAATTCTACGCAGGAGGTTTGTATGGTACAGAGTGAATGTGGATAGTCGCGTCATAAACTTCTTTATTGGCATTGTCGTTATCCAGCTGTGAGAGAAAAATCTAGTGTCGCGGTGATGCAAAATATTCCTAGGATTCCGACAGCCCTTAGAGAAACAGAGGGAAAACGGAAGAGGAAAAGATAATTTGACGACGCGGAGAAAAACTCGTCACTCTCAACGCTTTGCGAGCTGAGCATAAATAGCATGGCGTGAGAAAACTGGCTCTATGTTTCCCACGGTGGAGTAGATTCAAGGCGTTGGGAGGAATTTCCTGCGACACTACATTCCTCTCACGGTTGCTCCACGGAGGACGCTCCTTAAGTACCTGCGGTCGGTTGCGCCTCCCGTCAAACAGGGTTGTTAGACTCCTTGTCGCCTTGCATTGCCGCCGCGTTTCCGTCAACTCCTCTTTACTGTCCTTTCACCGCTTCTCCCGTAATGGAGAAAGGGTTCCGAGTTACCCAAAGCCATTCACAATAACTGTTAAGTACTCCCATATCAGCATTTTCCCTTGGCGCCGTAAAATTCTCCCGCTAAGCGCTGTCGGACCATTCCTGTTTTGTTATCGGCACATGCTTGCACCACAAAGGATCCCAGTTCGTCCTAAACTTAGGGGGAAGCGTGTCCCTTTGCTGTGAGAAAATGACTTCAGTCATCTCTCACTGCGGTGTTCTGTCCATACTCGGTGATCGACGGAATGTTTCTTCTTTCTTGCAGCCCCCTACGTAAAGGTAACTCAGGGGTCAACGAATTACTTATACTAATAAAAGCCAATTCCTTAAGGTCTATTCCTCAAGAAAATTAGTCAAAGATCCGATTTTGAGTCCCGAAAATATTTCCTTGCCGAATAGTGAAAACCATGGGAATTTTTGGGAACTTCAAGGTACATTATTTTATTTACCACTTTAAAATATGATAAAGTAGTTTTCAAACGGAGGTAATCTAGAATAATTCCTGTTCGTAACTAAGGACTTACTCGTACGTTTTTACATTGATTTCGGGATTATTTCGAACCGGAATCAATCTAGAACGATTCAAGTACACACGCCACCTGGTCTATAAATTACGATAATAAACACTTAAGAAATTATTATTATTAACAATAAATTATTAACAGCCTCAGCACAAAAGCTAACGAAGAGGAAAGCGGAGTGGAAAAGGATGATTTGGGAGCATCAATATTAAGATCGGAATTCGATGCTGCAGTAAGCGATCTTCGGATGAATAATGCTTCTGGTATTGATGATGTTCCTGCAGAACTAATTAAAAATGCAGGAGAGAAGACACTAACCCATCTTTACAAAACCATGTGCGACATGTACTCAATAGCAGAAATACCAAGGGACTTCGAGAAACGTCATCATTCTTATTCCCAAGAAGAAGAGAGCGGAGAAATGCGAAAATTTTAGGACTGGCGGCAATGCATCGAAGATATTGACCAGGATCATCTACAGAAGAATAGAGCGAAAAGCAGAGGAGGTCCTGGATGAAGATCGATTTGGATTCAGGAAAAGTGAGGGTACAAGAGAAGCAATATTGGCCCTTAGATTGCTCATAGAGAAGAGAATGGAGAAGATCAAGCCGACATTCATTGCATTTATGCATTTAGAGAAGGCTTTTGGCAACGTGGATTGGGATTCGATGCTTGGAATTCTGAAGGGAATTGGAGTGTCCTACAGGGACCGAAAAATTATCCACATTCTGTACAAAAACCAAATAGCTATGATTAAATCTGGGCCCTGCTGTGAAGAGGCAAGAATAAGGAAAGGAGTAAGACAAGACTGTGCTCTGTCTCCCGTAATTTTCAATGTTTACATCGAGAGAGCCATCAATGAAATCAAAGAGAAGTCTTCTGGAGTGACTATCCACGGAGAAAAAATAAGCATGCTGCGATTCACTGATGACATAGAACTCATAGCAGACACAGAGAGGAATCTGAACAAGATTCTAGTAAACATGGAACGAACAATGGCCAGATATCAGCTGAAGATAAATAAGAAGAAGACTAAGATATTGGTGTGCAGCAAGAAAGAAGGGGCCAAAACCAATGTCAAACCAGGAAAACAAAAACTTGAAGATGTGAAAGAGAAAAGTTATGTTGCCTAGGAAGCCGAATAACCAACGATGGACGAAAAAGAATCTACTTGCAGCTGAAAATACTAGCGTAGAAGTAAGGAAACAATTCATCAGAACATACATCTGGAGCAGGTTTCTATACGGCAGTGAGGCATGGACGATGACAGCGGCGGAGAAGAAAAGGGTAGAATCATTCGAAATGTGGTGCTACAGAAGAATGATGAACATTAAATGGATCGACCGAGTAAGTAACGAGGAAGTCTTAAGATGAGTGGGAGAAAAGTGAAGTCTGCTGACTACTCTAAAAAGAAGAAGGGACAACTTAATCGGCCACATCTTGAGACACGATGGCCTGATGAAGACAATCGTCGAGGGAAAGTGAACGGGAAGTATGGAAAAGGCAGGCCTCGTATTGGATACATGGAAAAGGTAGTGAGGGATGTAAAAGAGAAGAATTACGTCACAATGAAAAGGTTGGCCGATTGAAGAATTGAGTGGAAAGCTGCGTCAAACCAATCCTAGGTTTGCTGACCAATGATGATGATGAGGAATTTATTTTGCTGTTTTTATCACCAATATCAAGATTATGTCATGGTTACATCTACATCTACGTAATACCCTGCGAACCACAACGAGGGTGTGTGGCAGGGGGTGAAGATCACCAAATATGCACTATTGACTTGCAACAAGGATATTAAATGGAGACATGCTAGGTAATAGGGTCACATGCAGCTAAATGGTTAATATATACGAAATAAGAAAGGGATTATTTGTTGTTATCACATGCATCATACACTACAGGCTACTCTGACTATATTTCACCTACCCCTTTGCTACGCTGCCTTTTGTTCTCTCTCACAGTACGCTCGAAAAATGACATTTTAAATCTATCGGTACGACAATCTATCTCTCTAATCATGTTAATCTGATCAAACCTAGCATAATACGCAGGGATTCTTAATATATATCTATCATCATCTGTGAACGAATCGATTACGAATTTACTGAAAAGGTTTAACCTAAATTTTAACCGGCGTTCTGATAGTAGTTCCCATCCTAGTTCTTCTATTTACTCATAACAATTATACAATTATCATAACGGCCTTGAACATATCTAGCGGATCCCCTTTGCACACGCTCTAATTCTTTTATCATACCTTCATCGTACTATACTACTATATACTAGCGGCATATTCTAAATGAGGCCTGAGGTAAAATATATTCTTTCTCGTAATCTCTCATCGCATTTGCCTAGAATTCTTTTTACGAGTCCTAATCTACGGTTTGCTATACTAGTTATTTCCCTGATGTGTTTCCCCCATGACATGTCTTCAGTAATCGTGACGCCTAAGTGTTTAATAGATTCTACTTTAGATAATTTCTTTTCTTTGATGCAATAATTATTCCGGGGAAAGCTATTCATTTTCCAAAAGTTCATTACGGCGCATTTCTTCAAATTTTATTCTAGCTGCCAACTATCACCCCAATCGTCAATCGCATCTAAATCCTTAGCTAAAGACTGACTGTCCTCTTCTTTTCTAATTGCCTTTTACACTAATGTATCATTGGCAAAAAGACGGAGCTTGCTATTTTTAACTACTGTATTCAAGTCATTTACGTAGAGAAGAATTAAATTGGGCCTATCACGCTTCCCTGGGGAACACCCGATTTAACTTTCACTTCGCCTGAGCCGACACAATATAATACCACCCTTTGAACGCGTTCATGTAAGAAGTCTCCTATACAGCCTACTATATTACTGTCTATCCCGTATGATGCTAACTTCGCGAGTAGTTTACAGTGGGGAACCTTGTCAAACGCCTTTCTAAAGTCAAGAAACGTTGCGTCTACCAGTAAGTTACCTTCTCCGGAAAGTAGAATATAATGAAACAACGGCCATTGATGTTGGTATTTACGAAAGAGGATGGCGCATGCCGTAGCCGGAGGAGTGAGCGATTGACGACGTGGTTTACTACGACGCTACAAAAGCTAATTTGCTCTATTCGTGTGATTTATTCATGAATTACCTAGAGAATTATTATAATCTGATAAATTTGAATAGAAAAAATAAACAAGCCTTAACTCAAAGTAATAACCGCCAAGTTAAATTTTCATGGCAACCTGTAAGCAAATAACGTGGTAAAAACTGTAACATACATATGAATGAATTTTTCTCAGGTTTCTCGGATAGCTATTACCCTGTGTGAAACCGGAGAAAAGTTTATCGTCTATCCTGATATCTTTTAAGTATAACGTAAACTTAAAGTAGAGATGTTATGTGTAACGGTGATCGAGTATTTAATATTTATTTAGTCTATCTTGAGTAAAATGATCTACTCAATCGTACTATATTAATATATATATGAATAACATCTCTACTACTAATGTGATTTACCTGATGGGGTATTTAACCCATTATTTTTCACGGATTACCAACTTCTTGAGAATCATTTTGGAGAGGACATGAGGAATAATTACCAACCTCAGTGCTGAGATGACTGCATATTTACTGAGGATAAAATAAGTATGTACTAATGGAATTGAGTTGTTTTCAACTTTCCCACGCGAAAACATTCTAATAAATTCAGGTTGCATCACTTCTCTCATTCCGTTGCGATTTTCATCGAATGCAGTCACACCTGTAGCTAGATGGAGAAAAAAGAAAGCTCACCTCCAGTTCACCATCTTGGATGTTTTATGATACACTTGTTGCTCATCTTGTACTCCTCCTCTCTCTTGCGATTCGCAGCATAGCATTGTACCCTCCCAGCCAAAAGAAGGGCTTGAGGCTGGGAATGGCTCCACACCATGCATACCCTACCGTTCCGTACACAATCTCATGGTTAACTGTCATGATATTGGTTCTCCCATTTATGCATATTTGCATATGGAAATAGTAGATTTACTTTAGATAGTAAATCAATCAAAGTAACATGCAAAAGGTTTTTTTCGGCGTGCATAGATAATTTCTACATTCCCGTAAATCATGGAGACAATGGTTCACATTTACCAAGCGTCAACGGTTCTCAAAATGTGAAATTTATGAACAACTATAATTCAAAGACACAAGTGTGAGTGGAATCCGGGATTCCCTCTCTGTATTTAGCAAAATTTAAGATTTTTATGCCAGTTTCTAGAAGTCTAACTGGATATTTGTATGCAATGAACATTTTAGCGAGAGAAATGAATTTTCCACAGAAACAACTTAATTGAACGGTACTGTATTGAATGTCACACCGTATTACGAATACATTATTTTTTAACGCAGCATTTAACAACTGTGGAGTTGGTTTAGTGGTTTACAGAAGCAAGAGGATTATAGTTACACAAAAGCTGACGTTGGACTCTGTTTTCGGGATTTTCATACGAAAAAGAAACTAATATTTTTCTTAGGTGAGGAAATATTTATAAATCGTTTTATTGATGCCGATATTTGATGTAAAATTTGCGATGTCTCGTTAAAGAATGTTTACTTTGAAATAAATTCCTCGACTATTAGATGTATAATATATTTATAAAATGCAAACAATAAGCAATGTAGGTTTTTTAAAATGCTCTTTATTTTAACAGGCACTCACAAAGTCACGTCATTGGTATCTGTATTTTTCGGAAACCATGTCGCGTATCGGCCGACCTACCCTTTGCTTCTGCGATGACTAGTCAAAATCATCACGCCTCGCCACTGCCTTTTCCTCTTTCATCCTCGCATCCCCAGCATTCAGCAACTTCAATTAACGGTCTTGATTGTTCCATCGTCCCTGCATACCTGTTCCATCCACCCCCTTAGCCTCCAAATATCCGTCAACAATCTTTCTTCCCTCATCGTGAAGGATCCTTCACCATTTGTCCTCCTTTCCGTCCATCTTCCTTATTCATTACTCTCAACATCCACTCCTCTAAAGTATCCAATCTTTTCTTGTCATCTCTCCCTAGGTTCCATAAATGTAGGATGCCTCGATCCATATCAACCCAGCCTAGCTCTTCAGTCCCCTTTCCTTTACATCTTTTTTCATTCCTTTGCTCTCGTTGTTAATTGACTCCGTCATATTGAGATATGAAGAAGACCACCCCAATTATATAATGTAGGTGGTTCTGAGCTTTCTTCCCCAATACTGTTATTAACATGATATGAACACTTGATGTGGTGGAATCTATACATATGTCTCAATCTCACCACTATGGTCAGACACGTTTTCGTAGCCACATAACTGAGGGACATTTGCTGCGCGGGCTGCCTTTAGTCTGGGTCATGACCTTTATGCTTGGGATGACCCTTTCAAGGATGATATTTATTGTTTCCGTCATTGCAAACCTCGCGGTTATTGGCAAGCACAAGTTCATCTCAGCTTGCCAAAGTCTTGGCTGGTTGGTTGGTTATTTATGGGAGGCGACCGACAGCTGAGGTCATTTGCGCCATATAGGACAAGTGGATAATTGGGTAATGGTAGGAGTTTTCAGGGAATGGAGGAAAGGTGGAGAGAAACCCGGCGTCGGCATTAGCCTACTCTTAAGGAAAGGCGCCAAGGGGACCACGGCTTAACGTCTCATCCGACGGACGGAGTACTGAACTTGACATGCCCTCCACTAGGCACTCAAGTGGGGACCGGTTTTTCACTGAAAAATCCGCCACTGCCGGGAATCGAACCCGGGCCCTCGGGATGGGAGGCCAGTACTCTAGTCACCACACCAACCCGATCCCCGCCAAAGTCTTGGCCCTTGCGGAGGAAAAATTGGGTTATATGACTTTTAAACTATTTATCGTAATATTTTTACCAAAGAGTGCGCTGTTACCGGGAAGGAAGATTGTTGACGATTGGCACTAAGGAAGGCTATTTAGAAGTTTTTAGATTGAAATTAATACTGGGTTATGGCTGATCGTAGGTTTTCGCAGCGTGGATGATGTCCAGTTGTCACTTTCGGTGGCAGCTGCGTCACAGGCATTGTCGTACTCCAAGCTTTCACTTCGGCCATCAGGACCTTCCAATCTGTCACCGCCAAGCAGAAGAAGAAATTCGAGCGGCTCCACGAAAGACAACACCCGAAGTCTCCGGTTGGCGACACCAAGATCATCCACAACTTGGCGGGAATTCACCTCAATGAAGCAGCCACGTCTGTCTTATCCAAGGGTTTGAATTTTGCCATCTCTCCACACCGAATACCAAAAGAGGAAATGGTAATAGGCGTAGAAAATGCGCTGCGAAAATTACCACTCATCGAAGCTGACCCGATACGCCTGGAGGTTGCAGCCGTCATCTCGAAAGCTCGTGTCCCGAAGCCTAACACATCGGCTGCGGAAAGACGAGCCCTGCAGGAACTCAAATCCAACTCCGAGGTCCGGATTTTACCAGCCGACAAGGGAAACGCCACCGTCATCATCGCCACGGCCGACTACCGACGAAAAATAGAGACCTTACTGGATGATGCGACTTACGTCAAAATTAAAAAAGACCCTACAGCCAGGATAGAGAGGGAGGCAAGAGAACTAATCAAGCGCTCCCATATCCCTCCGGAAGAGCAGCGGAGACTTTTGCCATCTTCATCGAGGCCGCCACGATTATACGGATTGCCAAAAGTACATAAGGAAGGCATACCGCTACGCCCTATCGTGAGCTCTATCGGATCTCCCACCTACGCCTTGGCCAGTCACCTCGCTCAGCAGTTACAACCTTTCATTGGACAAACTGGCTCGTGCGTAAAAAATTCCGCGGATTTTGTCGGGAGAATAAAACAAATAAAAGTCGCGAAAACGGACATCCTGGTCTCCTTCGATGTGGTCTCTCTTTTTACGAAGGTGCCAATCAAGGACTCGGTAGACATCTTAAGAAAAATGATTCCGTTTGGATTACCAGCTGATTTCCCCAAGATGGTTGACTTCTGCCTGAGGAGCAATTACTTCCTCTGGGAGGGCCAATTCTTCGAACAAAAGGATGGAGCAGCCATGGGAAGCCCTCTCTCTCCGGTTGTGGCCAATCTCTTCATGGAACATTTTGAAGAAGACGCTCTGGCATCCTGCAGCCTTCGACCAACCTGCTGGCTACGCTACGTCGACGACACGTTCGTCATTTGGCCCCACGGGACGGAAAAATTACAAGTCTTTAAGAGGGAAATCAACTCAATACATCCCTCCATCCAATTCACTATGGAGATGGAGGAGAATGGTACCCTACCTTTCTTAGATGTTCTGGTGAAGAAAGGAGACGACGGATCTCTACGGCACTCCGTCTATAGAAAGAAAACCCACACGGATCGGTATCTCCATGCAACCTCCCACCATCATCCGAGGCAAAAAGCGGCTTTAGTCAAAACCCTTATGCATAGGGCCAGAGTGGTGTGCGAGAACACTGCTCTAAAAGACGAGGAATCACATTTGGTTGCCGCTCTCGTCGGAAATGGGTATTCGGAGTCGTTCGTGAGGAGACATATGAAGATGGAGCCAAGATTGCCCGAAAACAACCGGACGAAACCGAAAGGATATGCCATGATTCCCTACGTTGCTGGATCGTCCGAACGCATTTCCCGCATACTTGGGAAAGCAGGCATAGAGACGCGGTTCGGCACGTTGACCAAAACCAAAGACATATTACCATCTGCGAAGGACCGGCTTCACCCTCTTCAGACAGAAGGAGTTTACGAAATACCGTGCACTTGCGGTAAAGTGTACATAGGGCAAAGCGGAAGGTCGGTAGCGTGCCGATTAAAGGAACATCGGAGAGCGATCCTGCGCGGCAATGGAAAAGAATCGGCGGTTGCAGACCACGCCCTCTCGGGAGAGGGCCACCGGATCTTGACCGAGGAGACGAAGGTCATCTCGAGGGAAAAATCGTATTTTCCTCGTTTAATTCGAGAGGCCGTCGAAATTGAGAAGAGGCCGCAGAACTTCAACAGAGATGACGGCATTCGACTTAGCGCGGTCTGGAAGAAACTCTTCCTAGGTGAACGACCCGCACAACTCACTGACGTCAGCAGCGGGGGGGGAGCGGTGAAAAGGAACGGCAACCAGCCAAGGCCAAGAGACAGGGGGAGGGGGGACACGGGTCCCCCATAAATAGCAGCATCTTCGCTTCTTAATAATCATTTCCCTGATGACGTGCCCTGCAACGGGTATGAAAGCTTGGAGTACGACAATGCCTGTGACGCAGCTGCCACCGAAAGTGACAACTGGACATAATACTGGGTTAAGCTCAAGTTTCGTAGGCGAAGCTTTAGATAAAGTTAAACGGTGCAGTGATTATGGAAAAATGAGACTTCGAAAATACTAATAAGCCCTGGAGCATGTTCCTTAATGGCAGTGAGGCATGGACGATCATAGCAGTAGAGAAATCTATGGTGGAAGCAGTCGAAGTATGGTGCTATAGAAGAATGATGAAGATTAAATGGATTGACCGAGTGAGTAACGAATATTTCCTCTTAAGTGGGGGAGAAAAGAGAAGTCTTCTGAAAATCCTAAAAAGAAGACGACACAACTTAATAGGCCACATAACGAGACATGATCCTGATGGACATTTCTTTATTTTTGACATTTCTTTACTTATCCTGGGCTAGATGAGACTGTATGACCCTCTCTTCCCCTATCCCAGGGTTAGTTGGGATACACAGTTTAATAATTTTCAAGTAATTTGGCACGCAGGCCACTGTTATATTCTCTTTTAAACAAAAGGGTAAAAACAGGCATTTGGCGACCATATATTAGTGCATACTTTTTCCATGGGTGTCGTTTTGGTGGCATTCCTCTGTCACTGAAGATAAAGAAAAATATGTAAGCATTTCATTGGTTAAACTGTTAACAAAAAAGAATTAAACCTTTTTTGCAGAGCCGTATACATATTTTTTACAACCGTTTAAATCATCTTGAAAGAATTCGTGGCACTACAAAGGAAAAAGTAAGTAACACAAAATTGAATCAGATGAATTAGAAGGACAATTGAATTATATTGTGAAACTATCGTTATAGGTCCACCCCTAGGGTTTGAACTCTGTGACGTCAGTATGCGGCGGAATAATTTTTTGTGAAAGCCTATATAAGACAGTCGTTTAAGGCCAAGTGGACGGGAAGAAGGTAAAGGAAGACCACGTATGAGATACATGGAACAAGAAGGATGAAAGATGTGAAAGGGGAGTAGAACGTGAATGGGAAGAGGGAGAAGAGATAGAAGAGCTGCGTCCAACCATCCTCAGGATTATAAGGATGAAGGAATGATTCTCGGGCTTGCCACCGGTTAAAAGGCTCCATTACTGCCAACGTTTCTGCCAACGAAAATAATGATAATGTGAAGGTGTTGAAAATTTAGATTCTAAAGGAGATCAAAAGGAGAAGAATCCTACCTGTGGATACTTCGAGAGAAGCACAAATGAAGCTTAAATAACAGGAGTTGAAGTATATTGATTGGATCCCAATGCTTAACGTAGAGGAAAAAGTTTTACAATAGGAAAATCATATATTATAATTTTTCGGAATGGAAAAGAAAGGCCAAATAGGAAGAGAAAAAGACGAGATAAGCATATTAGAGAATATGTGTGGGTACAGTTGTCAAGGAAAAATACCAATTTATCTGAATATAGCTCATTATACGTGTGACTAAATAACAGGTTCCGGAGAGAGCTATGGAATACATTAAGGGAATCAAGAATCCAGATGAGTATGGGAAGACTAGCAATGAGATGTGAAGGGTGGAACTGGCAAATGGGAATTACCATATGGAAGGAGAAAGAGGAAGAGTACAGCCTCGCCATTGGTGTGGTCTAAAGAATCACGGAGTATCGTCAAAAAGGCTTTCTTTTTTTAAGCATTACATTCTTGCCGATACCCAATAATGCTATTAGTTTAACGTAATTCTGGCAGAACACGAAGTGCGCGACATAGTTGGAATTCTGCCTAAAAATATCGGTGGGAGAGACTTACGTAGGGAAAACGTTGGCGCCATCGACTGCTCGAATAGAAGAGGGAAGGTGAAAAATTCAGAGACCGAGGGACTTGATTGCGTTTTCGATTGATCACAGGTTGGCTCAAACTTCGTTGCGTGTTTGGATTTTGGACACGAGTGAGGCGATTCGCTTCCTTAATCAGTTATTTTTCTCACTCCACCCGCTGATGCGCTCAGGACCACACTTTCACCCGAGTAAAAATAATTTGAGCATCCCAACTGCAAAAGGTTTTCAATGTAGGTGTATTTTTTACTCGAAGTTATCCTTTCGAAAGCTTTAATATTCAGGGAGTTAGTCTTTAAATCTTAAACTGCCTTTTATTTCAAAATTATTGAAGGTGCATTCATGACCTAGTTTTATACTTGGCCAGTGTAGCTGTGTGTTTCCCGCTCTCCTGCAATCCTGAAGCTTATTGAGTAATGTCCAACATAGTTCAGACCTCACCAGAATATTTCGAGCTAGGTTTTTCCACTTCTGAATGATAGACGAATCTTGGCACAACTTGGCCGAATCACATAGGTAGTCGCTGCGAATTATCAGATGCGCTGAAACGAAAATATATATTTATATATTATTTGATGTTTTTCTTAGCTATGAAATTATTGCGTATTTATGAAAATTTCATTCATTAAATCCATTTAATTTATTGCATTAATATACTCCTTGTTATCGAAGCGAGATCAGCTCGCATCGCAAAAGTTTCTAGTATTTTGTTAAGGGCCGTCTTGTCTGTTATCATGTTTTATAGAAAAAACAATTTATCAGTTGCTTGTCTTGAATTCAGGAAAACAAACTTGAGGAGGTGTAGCACATTGGAGATGAGGTAGAGGGTTTACCTGCTGCACAACCTCTCTTCCCACCGTTCCTCAGCCATTACTTTGCTGCTGCCCTCTGCACCATTTGCTGCATTCTGAACCATTTAATGGCTTGAAGGTGACGCATTGATCTGCCGATGAAAGTTCCTTGCTGATCATCACATGCGCCTAGGGAAAAATATTATTTCGGGTAAGTGGTTACGCTAGTAAATAATCTCTTTATCTTTCTTATTTTTTTGACATCTGTTGACGTGTAGCTTCGGGAGGATAATTCCTATTCCAGATTATCTTTGGTACATTTGCAACCGTCAAGCTGATTTTTCAGAAAACATGTAACTTACGCCTATGGAGTGAGATGAATTTAAAATAAATTGCCTCACTCTCTCTGCTTAATAATTTCTATCACCGGGGAATTCAAGTTCATGGAAAGATAAAAACAATTTAAATCTCTTCCAAGAATGTGTTTTGTGAAAATTAACTCTTAATACACCGGTGTCATCTTTGGGTAAAATTTTGAAATAGGATTAAAACATACGCATATACCTCTCCATAATAGCCTGTGTGGTTAGGGTAAAGGTGCAGGGGAGGTTATAGTGCTGTATTCTCTATTTAATCAAAGATGATTAGAACATACTGGAGGAAACTTAACAGCTGATTTGAGAAATCAGCGGCCATCTTGGTTGGTTCGGACATAAGGGCTTGCTACTCGAGATAACCGTTGGGATGAAGTCTTTTCTCACAAGGAAAAATTAGAGTAGCAAGATATATAATGGAGTTCCTGATTAAAATTCGTTGAAGAAACAGGAAAGTGCGCAACCACACGCCAACAATCGCCAAATATGTAGTTTGAATAGGTTAAAATCGAAAGTTGACGTGATAAAATTAACTCCCAGGGTCATAAAATGCATTAATGCTCCGATTAAATAGCCTTAGGAAGAATGACTCAATGCTTCTGAATTGGGATTTGGGTACGATATTTTAATGCGCATACAGTCTGCACAAGAGGCCGAATAATACGCATCGTTTTGTACGGAGTGTGCGGGACCTAATTCTTCCCATACACCCCTATTGTCTGGCCTAAATGTTACCCATAGGCTAGCCTGCAAATGCCTCCACCGGTACATTCTAACCTCCTTTATTTAAGCAGCTTGTCATTCAAGTACATCGGTCGATAAATGCATGCTCACTATTCTCGTAACAGGAAGCATAAGCCCTCCCCAGAGAGCTTAGTGTGCCTAGATAAGTTTAGCATACCATGGCGGGGAATAAGTTGCAAAAAAATGCAAGGTAGGAAGGTAGGTCAAAAGGAAGAGAAGTTGAAGTACTCGGCAGGGGATATGGTTTGTATTTATGTGAGGGAAAGGAGGCTCTCAAGAATCACGCTTCAATTACAACGGAAATCAATTCATCTCAATTTCTGACGAGGTGTTTTACCAACTAATGTTCTGGGCGTTATGATGGAATCGCTGCTCAGCCTTTGTGCTTTGTTTGCTTAGTTAAGGGCGGTTTTTTATGATCCCACTTTGTCTATCTTCCTAACCACGCCGCAGTTTTCCCAGAATATAGAAAAGAAAGCAAAGTTAAGTTATTTCCTTATAAATATACAGGCTTTTTTTGTTATTCCGACCCGGAGGGCACTGTTGTATCCCCTCAAATGTTTCCTTATCTGAAAAGACGTTGGAAATACTCAGTCACACCTGTCTCAATATATTTAGGATGATGTAAAAGGCCCATGATGAATGCACAATGAGGAAGGTGACTCTGCCCTTTATGAGACACCGATCGAGCACAATGGAAACATCGGAAGAAATAAAATGCGCATGGCACTTTTTGCCGCGAAAACCCATCAAACGACTTGAGAGGCGAGAATGAGTAAAGAAGATTATGTGCCGCTCTGTCGAGGCGCGATTATCTTATCTGCAGTCCTTAAACAGAGAGCGTCTCTTCCATCTCCGCTCTTAAAACACGCGACTCGAGGATGGTAAGATTCCTAAAAAGAATAGGATGGCGAGAAGATTCTGCGTGGTATGTGTAGGAGGCGACACTATCAAGCGTTCATCACCGATACTCGATTAAAAAAAGCTTTTGTCCGAGGATACCACGCTATGTCAAATCTTCTCAAATTCAATGCTGTTCAGTCAGTTTACGCGTGATGCTATCGTGCTGGGGTACTCTGCATCTTCATCTGCTGACTGCGCTGCAAGCCGTCTCGAAGATACACGACTCGGGAATTGTATGGTACATTTCGGATTCCCTATTTACTGGTGTAGCTTAGTACACGTGTTTAGTGTTCTATCTTGTCCATTTTATGCACTATAAGGCGCATTAATAAGTCAGTTTTCCACCACTTGGCATCAATCTGAACCTGAAACAATCTCAGGCAGGGAAACTATGAGATGAATAATGACATGAAATCTGAAAACATCCCTAAATTAATCCTTCAGTAGTGAATTAAGACCTACAGAAGGCTCGAGAGGGCCATTTGATAATCAAAATGAGAAATACGCTGTTTTCTTAAGTAATTTATCTGAAGATTATATATTTTCACTTTTTAAGCCGGTTGGGAATCACGTTTTATAAATAGAAAAGGTGAAATTAAAGTCATATTGCTTCTTGGGTTCACACAGGTGGTTTAACAGCTAATAGCTATAGGAGTCAAACCACGTACTGGGCAAAAAAGCAGAAATTCCACAGAGAATAAAATTAAGCGCCTTGATCGGGTCTCGAACCGGGATTCCCTGATTTACGGCCAGGTGTTTTTTAACGAATTAAGCTATTGAGTCATCTGGTATTTGTGGAAATTTTAATGGATTAATTGGCATGTAATAGTAGACTGAGAATATTAAGAATGAATTCATTCCACTAGACGTTATTTAAGGTATATTATGAGTGCCAGAAATGCAAGAGGAGGACATGAAATGAATTTAATATATGTTAAAATAAATAATAGTTAATATGTTAAAATAAAATAAATAGTATATGTTATGAAAGTTAGTAAGCGAGAATTGGGGACTAATGCTTCAGGCAGTGGACGAGGGCATGTAATATCATCAAATTCTTCGAATTAGCTTTTAAGTTTCCCCTAACTATTAAGAGAGCAATACAAATGGTATGCATTGATGGTACTTGAGTTAAAATTATTCATACCATGCAGTAAAATTTGAAGTTTTGTAAATGCAATAGTGACAATAAATATTTGTAAGAATATGAATACATTAAAGGAGTGTCTTTGATATATCGCCGCTAAAGAATCTTATTTTGACACTCTCCCAAAGATTTAGGTCGTTGACGTCTGAACATGCGTCACCAAGGTTACCCCAACCAGCGAGTGGATTCGAGACTAAAGAAAACAGTAAATATTAAACGATCTCATGCCCGGGAGATTTACCATCTCATTCTGGAATATATTTTGTCCTAGAATGCCTGTAGAAGTAATACTTACGTCGCCGCTGGTGCAGTAGGTCAATTCTAATTTTGAGCAAAGCATAGGCGAGAAGTCGAATATTAATAATTAACAATTATTGTCGGTTAGTAAAAAGAATAAGTTGACTCAACGGAATTAGCTATTGACGAAATACGCCAAGTGGTCCACGACTGAATATCTCATCCGACGGATGGAGTAGGTACTGAACTTAAAATTACCCCCACTAGACACTCAAGTAGGGGCAAAAATATCAATAAAAACTCTTTGCCACAACTGGGATTCAAACCCGTACCCTCGGGGTTGGAAGCCATTGCTCTTCACTACCACACTAACCCGAACCCCTGGGGTTATAGCTCTTCTACGTCCAAAGTAATACCCTGCGAGCCACAGCGAGGGTGTGAGGCAGGGGGTGAAGATTACAAAACATGCCTTATTGACATGCAACTAGGCTACTACTAGGAAACATGTTAGCTAATAGGGTCAAATGCAGCTAGATGGTTAGTATCTACGTAATAATAAAGGATTATTGGTTGTTAATGTCAAATATTGTTAGAGTAGCCTGTAGTGCATGATGCACGTATTAACAACCAATCCCCTTATCGCCATATTAGCCTTGGTGGGTAGATATATAAACAACATTTGTTTATATTTTGCAGGTTCGATATACTGATAAAATATATTGTAATATCGTCATGGTGATACTTTCGAACTTTAGGCTGTGTTGCGTACGAAGCTGCGTTTTTTCAAGGGTGAAGTTAGTTCAATTGCCATTAAAACCGTTAACTTAGTTACCAATATGTATGCATGACGGTGGCGCTTCCCTAGTTTGGGGTCACTCTCTAGCACTCATTTTTTCAATGGCATGCAATGTTCTGAGTAGATGCACACATGCTATCGTTTCTGATAGATTATCGCATTATTTTTGGCGAATGCATGGTTTTATGCTTAATTAAAAGTGAAATGTTACCCGTGTGTTAATATTTTTGACTCGATGAATTATTTCGTCGTATACCATGGATCGTACGTGCCATGAGAAACGCTCGTCGATGCTGCCTTGTTGGTGATGGTTCTCCGCGGCCTTTACGATGTGGAGGAGGAACTCCCCCGCCGAAATGGAAAAGCTGGATGAGGTGAGATCGGGATGATGAAGGAAGAAAATGAAAATTCTTGGAACACAAATCATATTCCGCGTGCGAAGATGAATAAAAGGAGTGCGGGGATTGGTGGAGGAAAGGAAAACAAATGACGGCGCCGTGCCTTGCGTCACAATCTCACAAGCGTCACGCTCCCGCGCAAACAAAGACCGTCCGTATTGTGGTCTCCGTAAACGCTTTAGACTCAGGGGACTGAGTGCAAACAATACGATATTTCAACGGTGTATTTGACCACATATGCATGATCTGATTTTGCATATTTTGTTTCGTGGCATGGCACTTGAACGCTTGTAATATGTGCTCGTTTAGGTGTATAGCAACAAGATGCTGAAGGTTAATACGTTGAGGAAAAACGAAGTTTAAGACGTCAAGTTCTTATAAAGGAGAATGAACTCCGTCAGTAATTTCATCGTATTAACACCCCATTTACCAGAGTATTTGCTGAGATTTGAGTTGTCCCCTTTGTATTCCTTTAGTTTTCATGCGATAAAATCATAGGAGATTAGTATAAGCTAACGCTAGAGTCACATCTTGAAGTTTGACTCGCAAAGCATACTTTAAAGATGGTCCATGTTTTTAATCTTGAGGGGGAAATAATGCTCCTGTTCCTGCAACTGAGTAGTAACTAATTCACTCTTTAATAGAGCGGAAAAGGAACTTGGCGACTTAAAAATAAAATAAAATTCTAATTCATAGCACCTTTTAGCTGAAAAACTTTCTGTTCCTTGAAGCATAATATATGCATTACGGATTTTTTTAACAAAATAGAGGAATAGCTCCTAGAAGGAGTCTAGTGGGATATATAGTAGAATAGTTATAGATATAGTAGTAGTTAATTGAACAACGAGACAAGGAGATAATGGTATTGAATTGGAATAAATTAAGGTCTTCTTTCAGCCAATCTTTCGGTTTAGAAATAACGAGGATCATACTTGTGAGAAAGATATTCCATTCCAAAACTCAATCGCATATCCATTTTCTTTGGAAAATGAAATTATTCTATCTTTTTCCTGCTACCTTTTTCTTCCGGAGCAAAGCAAAACGTGAAGTCAGTGAGTTAGTTCGAGCTCATTAAATCACTCCATGAGAGCCAATATGAACTGTTAATTAGTCTATGGGAGGGAATCATCTCAGATCCATTTGTAATCGATTTGAACTTAGCCGGAAGGATTTATCCAAAGATTTTTTAGAAGAGCGATCCATTTTTTTAAAGTACCTATCCCGAATGAGTTTTGTACGATTTTACTATAGTAATTTCGCACTGAATTCCGTAAGTTATTGCTTTCATTCGATGATGATTTTGTTCGTTAGTGAAAGTATGCCACATTTACCGAATGTTGATTATAATTATTCAACTTCATCTGTATTAATTTTGGAACACCTAAACAACAACCTCCCTTTAAACTGTTTGATAATAGAAAACGGTGACCAGTTTGTGAATTTTCTTAGGTTGATATTTGACAAAAAATTGCACCCATTTTTAAAAAACTTACTTAACTCCCTATTTGTTTGCAGACTAGAATAAACTATATTGGTGGTGAACGCTAAACGAAACGTTGAGTAAACTAGCTTAACTTGTGACTAATGGGCGTTCTGCTCCGAGATAAAAAAAATAGAGAGGAGGTCTAGGCCTCGTTAGCGGAGGAAGAGGGAGAAAGACCGCACTGCCTTTATTACGAGCACTTTTGAAGGAGGGGGCTAAGAGGAAGAGGTGATAATGAAGTGGATTTAAGAGGATTGCGGCGAGCCACATCCTCGTTCTCAGCTGCCCTGCGGGATGCGAAGAGCGACGCGGTTAATTGGATCGTCTTTGGACGGCGAGCCGGGATTTGGAGGCTTGGCGCGCGGGCCTTGAAGAGGCCTGCGAATCACTTGAGGACGAGCTCCACTTATTAGGCAGAAAATGTTAGCTCAATAGTCATGTTGAAAATTACATGCTGGCGATTAGTTCACGGAAAGGTTCCCTTCATTCTCATCTGAATAAAAGGAGTACTTCACGCCTTCCCATCAGTAATATGCATTGATCAACATTATCTGCTTGAGATATTTTTATTGTTCCAATATCGTGCTAGGTTGCTCTTAAATCGTAGCAGGTCTATGATTTCTGCCCTTCGTTGAAAATGTTTCCAAACCGAAAGTGATCAAATACCAGTTTAAAGTATCTTTCGTTTCCTGATTGTAAATTAGTTGGTTGCTGAGAAAGAGGCGATACAGATAGAATCATACAAATCAACATAATTACTTGAACATAACTTGAAGTAAAAAGACGCTGAAAAAGTTTAATTATTATTAATTTACTAACCAATCATGCTGACTTCCTCATTGGAATTGGAATCACTACTCTGTCGAAAGGCAGAATCACAGTCACTATTTGATACGATAGGAGAGAATTTCACTTTGTGAAACGCTACGTTTGTTTCGAATTTTCCTTCTTTTCTTTTGAAAAATAAAAACATTTTTCATGTAACTGAAAGAATTTAATTGAGGCTAGTGAATTTGTGACTTCTCAATTTTGTGATAACTAAAAACTGGATGATTAACTATAACTAAAAACTGGATGATAAACTATGCCTTAATTCAATTTCCTGTCGATAAACCACCTGCCTTAGATAATATTTTTTGCATATCACCACAATTTGCTTTGAGGTTCAAGGAAACACAGCTAAGTTCTATAACTTGTGCAAACTGCCATCCAAATCACCTTCTGTATTGCCTCTTAGTTATGCGCTTATTCAAATGTTTGCGCCACTCGAATGGTTTCCTCTTGATGATCGGTAGTTCTTTGTCATCTATGGATCTCGATTTATGCTCATTTTTTCCTCAATTTCCCGTTTCTGTAACATGAATCTATATTTGAATAGGTGAACTTCAATTTGCTCATGAAATCTTTGACACCACCGTGACTCAAATGAAAAAAAAATGACTTCAGTAAAAATTATTTCTGGTCAAAATACACCCTCCGAAAACAAAAGCTTAGGGATTGACGGTATCTATCAATTAAACTCGAGTCCGTTATTGATAAAATCCGAATTGATAAATGTAGATCTCCATCTTTGATGTTACTCAGAAATTAAGTGGAACATTACTATGTGAGTTATTTTCGTGTCTGAATAAAATTTTATCTCCAAATTTTCCTTTGGTAGCCGATATCTCCCACCAGATACGTCTATCTTTTCTGCTAGAGAAGAAACGAAAACTATTGAAGAAAAAGATTTTCTTAGAGAGCATGCAGCATGCTTCCGCAGGGCAGGGTTGGGCACTCTTGTGTAGGTACATGTTTTTATGACCTTTCAATGGTAAAAGTATTGTTCTCACATTATTTTGTTGGCCAAGTCAGATAGTCTAATGTCGGCATGGCAACCCAAAGACCGCTCTTTCGGAATCCGCCTGGGTGATGGCGTTTCAATTAAATTTAGATTTTACGCTGCGATGTAACCAAATTAGTTGTAGCACCGAAAAACGAATTGTAATACTCACAATATTATTTATTCATTATTATTTTCTCCCGTACATGTGATTAATTGATATACCTTTGATTTTAAAGGTAGTGGAATCTTTATGCTCTTTTCGCTGACGTTGAAAAACTACCAAGTATTTTTCGGTATTTGTCCGTAATTTGATAAGTAATGAGACTAATGGTCGAAAAGTTCTTTCATTACGGATGAAATAATTAAGAAGTCACTTTCAGGTTCGTTTTGAGTTGCAATTAACGTATTGTAATCAGCTTTCACATTTCGCGATTTTCTACTAAATTTAATTGGATAATTTTTCTCAGAAAAATCAAATGATGATATTAAGCCGTTTTTAAGAAAATGAAAAATTCCCTTATCTCTGACTCTCATAAAAACTAATTTACTGTTATCAGTATGTGTCTGAAAAGGAAGCCAAAACGTGTGGCCGCCAATTATATTTTTTTCTATCCTTCAGAACCTCAGCATCGTTTGAGCTGTAAAAAAAATCTATTACATTTTAGCATACTCGAAGGAGAAGTGAACGGGAAGAATGGAAAAGGCAGGCCTCGTATTAGTTACATAGAACAGGTCGTAAAGGACGTGAAAGAGAGGAACTACGAAGAGGTTGGCCGATAGAAGAATCGAATGGAGGGCAGCGTCAAACCAATCCTAGGATTGTTGACCCATGATGATGATGATCATCGTCACGAAATTTGACTCTGAGTTTGTACAATTAATTAGGACGAAGCGCATATATATTTTTTATCCAGATGAGAGAAGGTCTTGGAGTGAAATATTCAGGAATGTTTAGGCTTGGTCGTCGCTCTAAATACTCTCTCTACTCTCTCCTGGTAGTCTTTACAAGCCAGTTTTCAACCGTTGCGGTGCATTGGTGCATTAGACGATGTTTGCCTCGATTCAATGACGTGGTGGTCCCTCACTAGCTACTCTCTTGCAATCTTACACTTGCCTCGATGCAATACGGTGGGGAGGGTGAGCTCTACTCGCTTGAAATATTCACTCCATAAAAAGAACAAATAATTTTCTTAAAACCTGAGCGTCCCTTTAATCTCACTCCTTGGGCCACTTTCCTCACTCCTTTCACTCCTCACCCCTCTGGCCCTTAAAAAGAATCGCCCATCTTCACGCCATCAGCGGGCCCGATACTCTCATTTCCTTCTGCGCCAGGTTCATCCCTCCCTGCTCTCGCAGTCCCAGTCCCGACTGAACCTACCCTTCCTTCCCCCCCCCCCCCCCCCCCCCGCCTCACCCCTTCTCCCACCCCTTCCTCGTCTCCTCGCACGTGGAGCGACGCGTTCTTCCCCTCTCTCGCGTCACGTGGCCCTCGTTGCCCTGGCTACAGTATCCTCCGCCATGTGACCACTCGTCATGTTTTCAGATGGATACATTCGCGATCCCCCTCCCTCGCTCCGCAGCTCATCCTCGCCGTTATTTCTCACCCCTTCCGGTCCACTGCGAACTTACCCTCCCTAATCCCTTACCGCATCACTGCTTCCCACACTCCCTCCGGCAAAAATTAAACCCTATCCCTTCCAAAACACGACTCACCCACCACCAAGGCCCCTCTGCATCTTAACAATTAAGATTTCCCAGTCCTCTTATCTCCCTCGTTGTCGATGATTATTCTTTTGAAGGGGTCGGCGCCGAGACTCACTCTCCCCTCGGCTTTCTTCACGATGGTGAGAAGAGCCGATCTGTGCTTCCCAACGTAAGGTATCGCAGCAACGCCACCGTTCTAGAAAAGGAACTGCATAGTGGTGGAATTCATTAAGTATGCCGTAAAATTATTTTGCTACGGTGAACTTTATTTTCTTTATTTCTAAAGTTTATGAAATCGCTTATAAGGTAATTATACTCTGACAGTTTGATAAATTAATCATTTTTGACGTTGATGCATTCAAGGCCCTGGAATTGTGCATAATAAGCAGTTGGATATCAGTCTTCCATTGGCGTCCTTTTTTCTCAGTATTTCAGTCAACGGGTAGAGTGTGCTTAAAATCCTCCATTGTGGCGTTTTTGCTTGTCTAGGAAGTTTTACTTATATGGCTAAGTAGGGCTCCTGGCATCAGTTGATCAAATCAATTAACGCAGGATACAGAAAAAACATCATCGGCGAATATTACAGCATAATGCGACGCCAAATCTGTTATGGCTGAACTTGAATCAAAATCCTGTCCATATATTAGTATTATCCTGACGTAGGATACTCCAAGCCAGAATGCAACCACATCCTCTTGGCTACTACAGTTACTCACCACTGCACTGGTTGCTGTTCGCCATCACTTTCGCCATCGGTCGAGTTTGCGAGCCACTTAGAAATGCAGTGTCGTGCATATGTGCCAACTAAGAAAGACTGAAGCTTGGAATAATATTATAATTAACTGATATGAATTCTGAGAGTTTAATGAACACTTCGGAAAGGGTGTGGTTATTGGTGCGTACTTCAATTCTGATGCTATGATTGTTACCTCCGGCAAGCATCAAAATGAGTAGCCACCGGACTTTTGGATGGAATTTAAAGTAAGGAGCCTATTCTCCCTCTCATGTTCCTCGGAACAGCTTTAATTAGTACCTTATCCATACCAAAGTAGTTAATGAGCAAATTAAGGCAAACCAATTAGGCGTAGGGTATAGCATCCCTGCGAATTCAAACATTTTTAATTTGAACCAACAGAGGGAACAAGGGGAGAAAAACGGAACCTTGTTTCTTCTTCCGATCGGTAGTTCATGCATCCGCAACATTCCATTTTGCCATCCATTGGGATCAACACGTGCGGCATTAGACCTTCTTACGCTGGAAGCAGCATATTTCAGCTTTCTACCACTCACTTAATATTATTTTTCGAACATTTTGACTCCCTGATATGTTCTTATTTTAACATTTCGAACTTCCGCTTGCAGTTCCTGTGATATAGGGAGGAGACAAAGAAGGCATCAAGTTATACCATATTAATTATTATTATTCGTTGTTTTTATGAACGAAAGTATTGTGAAGGTTATAGAAACACTAATAAAATAAGCAAATACTTTTCGTATGGCCGGAATTTGGTTTCCCCAGTGCCTAGTGGCCAAAAAATATGCCGCCACTGACATGGACATCAGTGATGGCTGATCAGTGAAGTCCCTACAATTGTAGGAGCACTTCATTGAGTGGTAACAGAGGCGTAGTTGATTTACAAGATGGTTAAAATATGTTACAATAATTGCGTCGTAACTTATAAGAATTGTTTCAATCCCTATCCACAGCATTGAAAATATTTTTGGTGAAAATACAGGCTAGCCAACTGGGATGCACTAAACATTTCCTTGTAAATCCATAACATCGACTTCTATTCATCAGCGAAATCTGAGTGGCCAACATCAGTGTTCATCAACTCGCATTAAAAAGGCGGTATGTCACTTGAAATTTACAGCCATTCAGTAATTTTTAGGGAATTATCAGGCAGTCGGCATTCTTTTCCAGAGTGTAGCAAGGCATCAGTCGTTGCTTTCGTTTTCTATAATGCATGAAACTAAAATAAAACTGAACGCTATCCTCAGTATGAAAGATTATGGGGAAAGATTTCTTCCCTGTCCACGCCATTTCTTGGTAATCTCTCATTTTTTAATCACTTGCGACAGACCGAGAACACTCAGTATGTGGGCATATATAGGTCACAGTTCACCACAGTTCTATTCCTTCGACAGGAAACGGTTCGCGGTGCAAAGGGATACAATCCCGGCGCATTCGAGCCCCGGGCTCTACCTTCTTATTCTCAACCCCCCACCCCGACGACCGTGCCTCCCATGCAACACCTCTCCGCTTCCGCGGTGAAGTTCCATTTACATCTACCAAACACGAACCACCGTAAGGTGGCATGGCAGGGGGGTACCCCACACCAGTAATGATTTATCGACATGTAAACAATCACAATGTTAGTGGCCATACTACCGACTTTAGCATTAAAAACTAATTTATAAATAGAAATCGCCCATTTCACGCACATTTCAGCTTCCTACTTCAAAATAAAACTATTCCGAACAGATACCGCACAAATCATGAAAAAGATTTCCATTAAGCGCGGAACACGCAATGGATAAGTTAAAAACAGTTACACATATGCATGTAGAGATTCAAAAAAGGTTTAAATACAATAATCTATCCTAATTATCTTCTGTTTACCTTGTTGTTGCTCCTTTAGCCTCTTGACAATGACATTTTAAGCCTCTCGATCTTCGTATTAGCATCTCTAATTTTATATTGATGATTCGATCATACAAAGTACTCTGAGATTCAAAAAAATATATTTTTACATTTTTCCTTTAGTTGATGCAGGAGATATAGTCTCGTGTTTCAACCGATCACCGAGTAGTAAGACCCAATCTAATTTTTCTAACGTTTTTGACACTTACAACATTGCATTTTTTTTAAAAACCTTGCTGCTCTTGCTTTCACGATACTCATCTAATGAGTCAAACCTATTTATTCTAGTTACGGCATACTTGTTGTATATTCTATTTGGGGTCAAACTAGCAAATTTTAACACCACTCCTTCGTCTTCTCATCACTTTTCCCTATTTTTCTTTTCGTAAATCCAAGTTTTTATTGGTTTGCTCCCATTTTTACCGAATGTGTTTTACCCGAAGATAGGTTTTTTTGTTCTTCATCATGATCAAATCAACTTAATTGAACTATAACAATTATGACGCACCAATAAACCTGTTGTCGCCGCGCAATATCTAACAGCGAAATCAAATCTACCAGTCCCGCTTTATTCGCACCACCTCGTAGGAAACTGACCTGATCTCCTCCCCTCCCTCGTCCAATCACTCGCCCCCTCTTCCGTTCTCCCTCCTTTAACCCACGCATCTGCCTCGTTCACCACCTCCGTTTATTTTTCTTTTCTCTTCGCTCACAACATTCGCACGAGTGGGGACGAATCCTCCCTCTTATTTTGAATGCCACTCGACTTGGGGAGTTTGGGTGTGGTGGGGAGATGGGGGACTAATCCATATTGTGATTGCCTCCCACTCTCCATTTCGCAGGAGTTGATCCGAGGTGTCTATCCCCATGCGGATGAAGGAGCGACGTGGGTGTATCCACAACACATGATGGGATTCGTGGTGGATGTTCAACTGTGCTAGTTACATGCCACGCATCACTCACAATGGACTGAATTAGGCGCAGTTCATCGCATCTCTAGTGATTTTAAACGCACAATGGCTACACACCAGCTACAAGAATTGATTATAAAGTAGGATTTACACACGCAACGTGGGCAGTGTTATGTTCCGATTAAATACACACTGATAATAAGTTTTTAAAAATCATTCTGATATATGTAATGCCATTTTCAAACATGATAAGAATTTTGACGCATCCATAGCGCATCCAGTGTGTGTTTAATGCATTGCATATCGAGTAACTATTAGTCGAAAAAATTTATATAGCCTAAGTTTTTCTGTTAATTTTGAGAATATAGTATATTATTAACTTTATACTGATATTAATTTTAGTATAATATTAACTTCATACATAAGCGCCGATATGCTATCGAGAGATATTCAAATTCCTGCACTATCGCGAGAAAACAATTTTACGGGCTTGATTATGTTTTGTTGGGATGTTATATCTTGATGAACTACCTACGTTTTTATTCGTTGGGAATGTACGATTGGTGTACAAAAGAGTAGGTCATTGGAGCACAGTTCTCACGCCCGTCAAATAGCGAGTTCCTAAATGCATTCCTTTTCTGAAGTTTTAACCTTCCCTCTGATTATTTAAATAATTTTAGAAAAATGCTCCAGGAACATATCCAAAAATTTCAAACAATATATTTGTGTGAAAATAGAATTAGTGCGGGTCAGGAGTCTCGGAAAATTTATCACCATTTATAGGTATGCATCAATTTGATGTCAGCGTGTGTTCAGCTTACAGACTTGACCGTAAGATGCATTGGAAACTTTGGTGTTGTTTTCATTATCTATGCCATCCCAAATACCTCTCATTTAGAGAGGAGCTTTAGACGCCCCGATTTCTGACATTTTCATGAATTTTTTTAACATTTGGGATTAGCTACATATTCTTCCTAAATAAACTCCTAAGTACTGACGGTAATAACAACAGGAGAAAATTATTTAATGAGTCAAAGAGCTTGTAAGCGACTGTAGTCACTGGTTGATGAACTATAGACATTTTTTCAGTGTGCTTAGATTGGGATGTGAATCTTTAATTGTAATAGTAAATAGAAGCATCAACGTCATTAGATTGTGGCTGGTGATTGGTATATAATGGGGGGAAGAGATGAAATCCCAATATTTTGATGCTGGTAGTTGCTTGTGTTTTTCTGTGAGGAGTTGGAAGTTAAAATGCAAACAAAAAAAATGGCAATGGGAGGTGGTAGAGTTACTTGTAGAAAGTGGTACTAGTTATTCGCGAAATATGGATACATTCATCAGTTTTAATGATATGAAATGTGGATCTGAATTATTCAGTAAAAAATAATTTTTTCATAGACAGTTTTTTAAAACTTAGAAAACTTTTTTGAATAGCTGCGACGCAGTGTCTTTTCAGTTATACCGCCTTGTAACATGAAATTTATGCTAATTCAATTTACTCTTAATTGGCTTTTTATTCGAGAAATTCCTCTTTACCGCAGTAAATATCGTTCAACTACATTCAGATATACGAACTGTGTTTTATGTAGTTTGACATCAATTTGAGTGAATTTAAAATACTTCAGCAAAATCCCATCTTTGGAATGACCACTTCAGTGGGTTGCTTATCTTAGTTATTCATGGCATTGCTGCTTAATAAATAACTTATTTTCTTCAGCTCGAAATGCATTAAGGCCAGTTTAATTCTTCTATCGTGTGCTTCGCCTAATAGTTGTAAGACATGAGTATTGTAAACTACCGCACATAGACAGAAGATTAAGTATTCCACACTTGTCAGTTCACGTTCAATGTCGAATCCTTTCAAAGGCGGCGTATTTAAGTCCCCCATCCGGAATTTCCTCTTCAGACGTCCTTAGTAACGTTTCCTTTTAGACAAAATCCTTGATTTTTTCCTTAGTGTAGCCGCCATGCTCCTGCTACGTTTCTCTTCGAACGCCGGTGAGCACAAGGCCATTGTCGAGGCTTGAAAACCATGCACTCTTCCGCGGCGGAAATGAACCTTTTTCCTCCAGAACTCTGAGTAGATCAAATGTCTAACCTGACGTAGATTAGAATTTCATTTCAATCAAGTTTCGATTAAATAATTAACCTTATTCTAAGCCATAATTGGGATCTTAAATGCTATGACAAATGCGTTTTAATTCTTCAACTCCATCATAAGGCTGTGCTTCTGCAGAAAAGTGTATTTCTTTCCATTTTAAGCATTATCAAGTTTAAATAAATACAATCTAAGTTTGTATACCATCAGGATATGAATAATTCACCTAGAGATTTGTCGTCGTCTGTTCTACTCATGTCAAGACTTCACGAACTCACTGCCAGTTGACACCTATGACAATCCAATCGAAAAAACAATTGATACCAGAGCAATCGTCAACTTGTTGTTAATGGGGATGGTGATGAAAAACTAACTCCAAAATATCAAATATAATCGAAAAAAATATTCCTATTCCGATTGAATATCTAATGTTTTTTTTTATTGCATAGTGGAACAGTAGAACTAGGTCTTTCGGTTCTTTGACAGCAATGAGCTCGTTGGTGGGTGAAACATGTTTATCCTAAAACACATCCTCGCAAGTCAATGTCCGAGACAAGATTTGCGACCTTTAATACTGCCAGACCGACCATTTGAAAGTACCCGGTATTCGAATACGTTATGGATAGAAAGAGTTGAATTAACAATACTTTTTTTCAGTCGTTAATAGATTCCTAAACGAGGAATAAAGTTATTCTAGAGTATCTTTCCTACGTCTATGCAATGCCCTGCGAGCCACCGAGAGGCTGTAAGAGTTGTGTGGTAGGGAATTTCGTTCCTAATATTGAGTTAATGCAAATCAATGCAATTCATCAAATGTGCCATGCATTCAAATGCACCATAGCATTTTGAGATGCGACCTAATATAAGACTGCTCTTCACAAAAGACGTGATTTCGACACTATTGATTCATGTTTATTGATTTCGTCGCAAAATTGTACAAATGTTAACCATATTTTATGTGTATCAGGGTTCTGAATTAAATCGTGAAATGAAGAATGCGTTTTCAAAGTGTACTTAGGCAAAGGGTTCCTACTAAAGGTGTTAGGAGAGTACTAGATGAAATAATGAAGAAATAACGAATCGAACTTGAATAATATCACTAAAATATTTTAGGCCTAATACCTACAGTCAAGAAAACTTTTTTCTCAACCAGAGGATGAAACCTTGACGTTAAATATTATTGGTCTATGGACCATTATTTCTTAATATTTCTATTGGTTATCTTTTATTTTCCTTCAGAAAGTAATGTATAAAAGGTGAAGAATTTATGAGATGTCAAGAGAAGTTTTGTCTCTTTAAGACAAACACTTAATTGCCCTTTCCATGGCATTTTAACCATGAAGTCCGATTCAAGCCTGATGAGGAGTAATATTACTTAAATCCTTTTGCTTTTTTCGGGGGTCGTGGTGGCCTAGTGGGTAGACCACTGAGCTGCTGGATGGTCCCGGGTCTTTCTTGACACCCACACCTAAAATCTTCGCGATTCGGTTTTCTGCGCGTCAGAACGTCGCAGGAAATTGCAAGTGGAGCAGGAAAAGGAACTGCCCCCCTCTACCATGAGTGTGTGAGTTTTCACACGCCAATGGTTTAGTACGGAGTGAGATATAACCTCACCGATCAAAAACTGGTTGAACACGACTTGTGCTTACATTTTTCCTCTCGTTTATTTTACAATGCAACTAAACCCATATTTCGGAAGCATTCTCAATGCAATTACCGAAAATAAAAACACCTGAGGATTAAACTTAAAAAAGGTCAAATATCATCATTTTTTTATTCCAGAGCTGATGGATCGTTTTTGCTCTTTATGGCTTAGAAATTAGTTTCCCTAATTTTTTTAGCATGGCGTTTGGCTGTCTCTCTTAAAACCAGGAAGGTTTGGAGCACAAACTAGTTATTTTAGAAGAGTTTTTAATGGAATTCGAATTTTTATTCTGTAATCTAGTTAACTGCTTGAAAAAGACAAGTATACAGAAGTACTATCTTACTGTCGAAATAAGTTATAGAAAAATTCACTTTCGTGGAATTAACCTCAGGGTTCCGAATGATTCCGAAATTATTGTAGGATAGTATTCTTTTACAAAGTGATATGCTGTTTATAAAATATAAACGCCAGTTGTATCCGGACACTAATGTTGCAGAAGTACTTGTTCTGATCCATGCCTGTATTTGAGTCCAAACACTTTCTTCATGTTTCAACCTTTCCTTTTCTGACTCGTAGAAGATTTTTCCACCATCCATTATTCAAGCACAAGTCGATGATTTCCTCTCTCCTGTTGATTTTATCTCTGATCCATTCCACCAAGTCGACCTGTTTCTAGGTCATTTCAAATGGACACTTCGGCTGCGGAACAAAGGTGCATTGCCGCTGAGCTAGCTCAATGCTTTACTAGACGGCACCTTGACTACAACACAGTTTCCGGCGAAGGCTTATTAGCACACACCACGAAAGGCGCCGTATTTTGTTTGATATTCATCGATTCTGCCAAAGCCAGTTCCATTGCTTTTCGGATTGCGATATCAAATGAATGCGCTCTAGTATTCCGATGTAAAAATAAAATTTACATTCACTGTCCCTCACCAGGATTAGTGGCTAGTTTGCGAGTGTAAAATAAAGAGTGGCATAAACTAATATCTAAGCTTAAGCTCTTGAGTTCAAATTGCTTCATCTGGTCGAGATTTACATGAGGACTATCCGGAGACTTGGGTTCTTGAAAGTTAAGCATTCGAACAGAAGATCGGAAAATTCCTACTCCTAATACATGTGAATTAGGATGTAGGAAAAGGAAGACTGCGCTGTTGGAAATTATGGCCAACAAACCAAGACCCGGTGCAATTGAACTAAGGATGGAGGGAACCCCAACTGCAGGGAAATTGATTAACAAATTCCGTAAAATCGATTCTTTCTCATAGGTGATGCACCATTTCCTAGGCATATTTAACATACTCAGAAATAAGATACAACATGCCTCTCTCTCTGCATGTACTGTTTATAATATTTTTTTTCAATTTCCATTTTGATCCTAAGAAGTTCCTGCCATGTGGCAGAGGGATATGCTGTTCTGTGGTAAATGATGTCGATAGTAAATGCTCGCGACTTACTGCATATAATCAGTAGTTTCGGACGCAACTTGGTGTAATCGAATAATATTGAAATGAAAAACTTTTAATTTCTAATTCAACATTAATGTTTCATCTAGGTGACTCGGGTTGCGATGCACAACGTCATCTTCAGGTGGAAGATGAACCTAATGATGACGCTGCATGTCGAAACCCGTGTCATTGGAATAAAAATATTAATTTGGAATCACAAAATAAAAGTCTTTCCTTTCAATATGACTCACTTCAATCTGTATCCAATACAGATTGCAACTGTTACTATTTTATTAATTCCAGTACAATGTTTTTTTTCAAAATTAAGTCCTTTGCGCAAAATACTAATAATGCGAAACGTTCAAAATATACATTTATTGGTTATAGAGGAAACCGATAGTTGCAAGTGAACCTGATGGAAGAAAACAGAAAAGTTGCATGCACGTATCACATTTATGAAAATACGAACTCAATTTTCTTCCTTGCCCTAAAAATTATGCGATAGCATGGGTCAATAGTCCTAAGATTATTTTGCCATAGCATCCCATCCGATTCTCCTATCAGCTAACTATTTCATACCTACATATATCTCATTTTTCGTATTCTTAAAGACTTGCTTCATGCATCTCATGCGAGACCTTAAATATTTATTTAAAGTAGCCAAACATTGAGGTGAATTAAATTAGCTCCTTTCATTTTTCCGGGCTCTTCCATTTTTGGACAGGTTTATCAGGGGAGAAACTGTTACATAACTACATGTAGAGAAGGAGTATACACAACCCGATTTCGATACTTGGGCACCATCATCAGTTCCTGCACGACCATCGAAACTCGGACGTAAGGCAGGCGTCGAATCATCACCAAGTGTACTGTAGTAGATATGTTATTATTTACTCACAAAAGCGTGTTATCTTCGTATTCATCGGGCATGTTCAACTAGTTGAACCATGAATACGAATGATTATTATTTTCATCAGTCGATTAGACCTCCATTTGAATTTACTCAATTCAATGGTATTTTTACCCAGCGGATGTTTGGATCAATTTACTTAGACTAATTAATTTATTTAAATTAAGAGTTTATTGGGATAAGAATTTTTTCCAGGTGCACAGCAAAAAAGGAGATTTACATTATACCTTACTATCCGGTTTGTCGCCTTCTATGAATCCTTATTTTTTACGGGAGGGAAGAAATTTAAATCTATTCGTACGGTAGTCTGTCTCTTTGAGCTTCTTTCTTTATGAAATAAGTTTAGATCGTAGAACGGCTATTTTTCCAGCAATAGAGTTTTTCGTTCCCATTATTTAATCTATTTTAAGCTTCAACAGATACTCACCAGCAAGCTCTGGTATTCCTGTCTTTCCGTGACTGTCATGAAATGTTATATATTCTAAAAGCATTTTGTGGACTAAACAAAAGTTACCAATTAACTTTTTCATTAGGGTTAGGATGAATTATATATTTTATTTTTAATTAGAGCATTTCGGAAAATGTCTAATCTGGTTTATTAATTAACACCATTATATTGTCCACACTTGATAACTGTGTCCGCCGCCCGTCGTCAACCTGGGTTGAGCATTGAAATGTCTTGGCACACGTCATCGTGAGACTTCTGCGATTATACGGTATCTCCAAGAATTGGAGAGGGGTAGGATGAAATGTTAATGACCGAATCGTTTTAGGGTACGCTGGAGGGTCAACCCAATGTTCCCTCTTACCTCCCTCTTTTGAATCGCCAACTCAGCGATGATGTCGTTCCATGCATGGCATGGAGGAGTACGAAAAACCGTCGGTATATCTCCCCGCATGCCAGTGCAACGTGCGCTTGAAATTCTGATTTAAAAAGACAGCCGAGTGATAGGCAGGAAATTTTTGGCCAATTAAATTACTGGTACGAAATACTGTGACCATAGCTATCAGTAGCTAGCTACTACTTCATTTCTTCAGAATAATCTTTAATAATATTGCACAAAATAGCTTGGAATAGATTAAAACTACAGATAAGTAATCTTCTAGCCTTGTGAAAACCAAGTTGGTGCAATGCGGATTCCTCACTTCGACTAAGGAAGAGGTTGAAAGTTAAAATCAGTCATTACTCGATTGGGCGCATAATTTCCATCGCATACATCCACAAGGAAGAGCAAAATGAAAGGTTAAATAACGAATAGAACAATTTAGTTGTGCAGAGGAAAAAATTAGCTCTATTACTCTGGTCTAGTAGGTGTCAATTGGAGGAAATCTGGATCTCGTTCACATATCATGGAATAAAACAGTTTTAAATACTGCTGTAATTCCAGCGTTCTATTCTATGCACGTATTACCTATGAGGTGTCTTATTTATTTATTTCTCTTGGCAACAATATATTTTCATCAGGCATTGCCTGTTGACGGGACATAAATATAAACATTTCTTCGGTAATTGAGCATTCTACATAGAATTTTGTTTAATTTGCTTTACTGAAGAATTAATTTACTGAAGAACGGCAGTGATAGAGCAAGGAAATCTTAGAAAATAATATTAAAAATCTAGCGTATACGATAAAATCTAGTTGAAAGCGCGGTAAGAAATGGGGGATGAGACAACTATTTGAGTCAAATTTGGAAATAAGCGTGCGTAGAGTGGAGGTTCGATTTTCGCCACGGTCATTATTACTCATGCTATGAAGTTGTTCTAGTTGAGGATATCACATGCTGATAACATGTACAGTAAGATTTTGCAAATAAAACTTCAGTACTCGAATTATTGTTGGAGAAACGCCCACTGTGGATCAGACATATAACAATTTATAAAGTGACCTTGGAATAATTGCAGCTGGGACCAGTACTGTAAATTTTCGATTTTGTACCTTTGAGTGTATCTAATACAAGGAAATACATATGTTTCTTCCGAAAATTATGTGATGAGGAATTCATATTCCATTCATATTCATAGTCCATATTTTAGCTAATATTTAATACTGGAGGGAGTAAATAAAGGAACATTTCTTATGGGTACTGACTGTGCCTAATTGGAGCTTATAAAGGAAATTAATTTTGTAATTTTTAGGGAATCAGTTTGGTGATTTGAAAAGATGCCTCGAGTAATATGGCCAGTATACAGAATGAATGAATGTATAGTAGTAGTCATTCCTCGTATCGTCATCTCGAGCATCCTTCTAAACACAGTTTTAAAAAAAGTATCACAATATGAGCGAATAGATGTTTGGCAAAATGATATTTTTTAATTTTTATGTATGGATCCGATACAGAATTTAGTCCCTAAATTATTTTCCTTCCCTAAACGTAGTGTGCCTCCAAAGGTTGTTGTGAAAAAATTGTATTTTATGTATTGTCATTCATTCGGAATATTCATATCACCCATACATGACATAAAAAATTTTCAAGACAAGTTCTGGATTTGGATTTCTAATTGGATTCTCACCTCACGGAAGATTCAGAAATTTTGTTATCTTTCTGGAGTCATTCATCTTTAGCCACTCTAAAGCTCCGTGAAGTATCATAAAAATTCCAGAGAAACTCCAATATCACCATGACAACCCGCAGACTTGATTAAGGATATAAAATCCCCAAAATAGTTTTTAATTTTTTCTTATAATCGGGGAAAAAAGTCAAATTTAAAAACTTCGATCGGGATGGGATAATTTAATGCACGAGGGTCCGACGTTCAGGTGTACGTGGTCAACGACAAGATTCACTTGTGGTGCTGTTGCTACACGGTACAATGCTAGATGAATAAGTTATACAGGAATTTCCCCGAGGGAAAAGAATTGTAACAGGCTCATTTGCCTAGAAAGAGAAACCATAGGGGTTATTGGGTGGACGTCTATGGGTGTTTAATGGGAAGCAAATTGACCACTGGAAGCTTATCGATTGATGAGACAACAATTGTCAACTACGTTAGATCTGACCCTTCGGTCGCTAATCAATAGATGCATTTGCATGGACCATAATGTGAAGAGGAATTATTCATCACCGGAACTGCATTTCTTTTTATAATTATTGAACAATTCCCTCTCATATCTGCGTCCGCACGCAGTCGTAATTTATAGGGAAAATTTCGTAAACATCGATCGGCGATAGAACATTTCATAACGCTCAGTCCCTACAGGCTAATGCCTCTAGTCGCTTGCAGACGGTCCGCATCCATACGCTTGAAGAACTGTCTTGTGTGTGTGAGCGCGTGCGTGTTTACGTTATGCATGTACTTGTCACTGTCCCGTATGCAAATTATCGGGGGCAGCGTCGTCGACATAGTGGATATCGTCTGCCTCAGGTAGTTTTACGAGCTTCCGCCATCGGCGGCGACGTCACCGGCCGCGATCTTCGGAGAAGGCGGCGTAGCATACACGTCACGCGCACGCGCCTTGGAATGTGGAAAAGTGTCTCCGCCTCCGCCAAGAAGAGTCGCTGCCTGTCCCCCCCACCCCCTTTTTCTCCTTCCGCATCCCTCCCACCCTCTTGATTGGACCTCTCCTCCTTGAGGGAATATCGTTCGGGAAAGAAGAGTCGCCACACACCTTTTCCTCCGATCACGCCTCTACGCATGCTAGAGTCCTTTACTCTCTCTCTCTCCCTCTCCCCCTTTATAATCTGCCCCTTTAGCAGGTGCTCGTATGCGCTTGTACTCCCATTAGGCGCCTCTCGGGGGACCATTTACAGAGCGCGCAAGGGCGACGACATGGAGGAGCACGTGACACACGCTCTCGAGTACCTACCTACTCACCCTCCTCTCCTTAAGGCCGCGTCTCGCCCGTCGATTTTCCACGAGATAAAAAAGCATCCGAAAGCACTCACGCGCGAGATCCAAATCCCATCGTCCCAGGAGGCGCAACTCATTCCAAAAAAGACTTCAAAAAAATGACGGATCCATATCCTCGCACGTTGAGCGCCGTCCGATTTTTTTTTCAAAACTGCAGTGCACTCCCCAAAGCTCTAGGTTCAAGTGCTCGACAATTCATTGTAGAGTGTGAGTTTACAAGACGAGGGAGAGTTTACTTCACTACTAGAGAGATTACTTTCGCTATCTATCTCTATGGATGATAACGCGTCCCCGTTTTAAAATAATCGGCTCGCAATATTTTCTTCTCTTTTTCTATAGCACCCGTTCTCTGATTTGTCGTCACGTGAAGTTATGCGGTACCTACTTTTGGCACAATTCCTCGGATAACATGATTAGAATTTCAATCGAAGAACCGGACAGGAATTACTTCATTGAGTTCTCCATTTCAACTAGACTAACAAATGAGTGCCTGATAAAGAGAAACATTTTAACACCTAGACTGTTTTCAAAAACGTTTTTGTGTCCGATTGTTAAGAGATTAATGCTGAGCAGATACATTTCCTAAATAGGCGTATTTTTGCATTATAAGTGTTCTAGTCACTTAGCTTGGAAGCAAGCAATAACTTCATTATCATAAGTGTTCTACCAATGCGTAGGGTCGTGGTAATTACTGCTTCTTGGGCTCCCTCCACATCGTTTTAACTTAACCACTGATGCATTTCTTTTACTTTTATTCCGATTCTTTACACTGTACAGAAATCCTCTTCATAATGTCTACCTGGACTCGTGACTAGCTATGCGAACTTATTAAATTTATCTACTGTTTATTTGCTGTCAATTCCCAATCATGTATATGATTCCTGATGTAAGCACCCCATTTCCTAGACTAACGCAAAGCCTATAGTAAAGAAAAAGGTATCAGTGAATGTAATATATTACTGGCTTCTAACATAGCATAATCAGTTTACGTTTAAGCACATTGTTTGCTTAATTTGATTACATTGCTTAAATATTTAAAATAAAAGAACAATCTTTCTGCCAAAAGCGTAACGATACAAGAACTTTGAAAATGAAAATGGAAGAATAAAGAATTATCGTCGGTAGGAGACTGGAATGATGCCTTCAATCGTGCAAATAAGTAACTAATAAGAGGTATTGTAAATTGCAAATACTTTCACACTAATGAACCGCATTTGCTATTTTATATGTGTACACTTCCCTAAATATTTCATTTCGATAACTCAACAAAGGACTAAATCATTTTTTTCAGTAGTGGAGAGGTTAAAATGTCAATATTGAGGGCGTATTTTATGAATCAATATTTATAATATTTACGAAGTTTATTTGACTAAGTTCTGTATTTTCCGGCATTTTCCTTGAGTGAGTACGCATGGAATGATGTCTGAAACAGTTGCCGGTGATTAATAAGTCATTCTTCCGGCAGAATTCAATTGTTTTCTTTCCACGTGCAAACCTCCCTCCCAACCCATACTACCCGACGTCATTTCCTTCTCTGGCTACGCCAATCATCGCTTTCCATCTGTCATAACAATTAAATGTTTACTGCCCAGAACTCTCCCTGTCATTTCCTCAAGCTGGTCATCTGTTTGTTATTGATGTTCTGTCTTATTCCCTCGATGGTACATTTACCCTGTACCCTTGTGCCCTGAAAGCCTCCGGTCCAGTGTGTGAGGCCAAGTGGTCTTCACACCAGGCATACATTATTCTCGAGTAAAAAGCCTATTGTAAGCAATTGCATCACAGGTTATACTCTTAAGGAAATAAAATTCACCAAAGAAAATCTGATACTCAGATAATTCACACATATTTGTTTTTCTGGGCCTTTTCAGAAGCCTCTTTTAGTATTTAAACGGGGATCTTCGGTGAGTACAACCCTCAACAGCCCCAGACTCTACCCGCTGCACTACACCACAGTCTCACATACAATATAGCCTATTATTTTAAAGTATCATCAACCTGAACAGACCCTGCCCAGGTGTCATCCAAACAATTGTTGTTACATTCCACGCCTAAAAGGAAATGTGAAATGTGTGATTGTCAGCATGAAATTTCTATAGTACTAAATGTTCGGATTGGGGTTTCATGTACGAAATCGTTCTCCTGTTCTTTATTTCCTATTATTTCAGATAATTTGCTATTCTGTACCGCAACTAACCCTTATTAACTCTCTTGCCCTCCACTGGTTATTGCTCCATAATCCATCGCTCCAATAATTTCCGCCTTTACCTCCATCTCATCTTGTAGGTCTCTATCATATAATGATTCTCTCTCTTCCTTTCCTTTTCTAATGTAGCCTCGCGTTCTTATCCGAATGTTGTATGAAAATACCATTTACATTGGTATCTCAACTTCAGTGATTCTTTCCAGTCTTTAGTTCGCTTTTCTGGCCGCTTATGCCTAATTATATTATACAATGGCGATCGCAGGGGTATTGCTACCCCATATGCCGATTTTACGACTCTCCCCAAAATTAGTCCCTTTGTTTCCAGGATTCCTTTTCTAGAAGCGCTTACTGTTGTTGTTTTTGGAGAAAGTTAAGTATTTAATGATGTTCCGTATTTATAAAAGCAGCACCCTTACAATGCACTTTGCGAAAATTCATCTTAACATTAGATATTTCCCCCTTTTCTGTCTCAATAGTGATTTACCGATCTAAATCTTAGCGGCTACTTATATGGTGGCCAAAATGGGGCCAGATAGCACGATTTATGGAGGAGCAGACGATGCGTAGGCTACCTCTCGAGTTTCTCACAGTCTTCGACCCAAATGGAATGGGAAATGTTACCTAGTCCTGCTAGTATAGCGCTTTGCGTCAATTGGACATGCAGATCCTACCATTCGAGTATCCTTCGAAAAATTCGAGGATAAACAGAGGATGGGTTACTTCTATTACCGAGAAAAAGGACACTTTCAGGGGAAATTTCAACAACGCAGAGTAAGTAAGCGGTAAATAAATTGAATTTTGAGAGCTCCCATCAAATGATGTTTGATATGGAGTGAAAGAATAGACGTTTATGACTGATAAAAAGAGTTCTGAAGGCAGGGATGGATGAATATTGTCATAAGTGTTCCTTTATCTTTATCTAATATATCTTTTTATTCATGTTCGGGATATACCTAAGCAATACCATGTTTTTATAGGGTATACAATGACTTCATATATTTGTAAAATATGATGAGCACGACATTATCTACAGCACCGAATAGTTATCATGCCATGTATTTTGGAATTTCTCCTTATATGATTCCGAATATATTCTGGCTCAAGTAGAATAAAATTACCCTTAAGTTCCAATCGACGAATTAGCGAAAACATCGCCCTCGAATTACAGTTCACATACCCGATATTAATAATAATAGGGGTAAAAAACGGACCACCGGCCTCCTAGTGGCCTCCTGGAAACGGCTTCGGCCGGCTAATGGTGGCCGTCTGCTTGTGGGGTTAACCTCCCTAATCGCGGAAATCCTGGATTCCTAAGAATTCCAGTAACGTCACCCACAACCGGGCCTTCTCGGATTAGAGCCCTAGTAGAGTTGGGTGTGTCAAATCTACGCCATCAAAAAAGGGAGCTCGCATGGAGTGCACGGAGACCCTGAGGGGAGACCTTCTAGCTTGCCATGCTGCCAGTGAGACAAGTCTTAGGGAATACGTGGCGAGGATGCACTCATTGTGGTGTAGGATGCATCCTGAATATGACAATCTGTCGCAGCGGAATCTGCGCGACCACGCCAACCACCTGCGCAAGAAAATCACACCCCAGCCGCAACATCAGAGTCGTACACCATCGGCCCAGGATCTATCTCCTACAAAGTCGATGAACCTCGTACTGCCGGGGTTTCCGCCGATTTTTCGGTGAAGGGAGACGAGCCGAAGGCCAACTCTGATATACTTAAGTGGTTGGAAAGCACTATAAACTACGATGAGACGACTACCAGGCAGAGAAATATTCATCATAAAATTTCTCTGCGCGACCAACAGCTGCCCCAGTTGAATGTTATCGTAGATATGATCCTGACGGAAAATACCTGCCTCTGGGAAATAGACTGCGTGGTATATGCTGCCACCACACTATTGGCCTCTCCCCGAGTGTCTGTCACTTGGGAGACTAAAGCAGCAAATAGCTTAGTGCCAAAATCACGCTGGCAAGACAACAGGTGTCGAGATTTCAGTGTGTGATGAATTACCTTTCCTCTGGTCGGGCCTTAACGCCGAAGGTCAAGCGCATTGCACCTGAAATCCGGAGAGACCACGACCCAATGAACAAAAGAGTGCTGCTTATTCTTAATCGCTTTTACCCTTTTGGAGCTAGATGATATTACATGAAAGTCATGAAACCGTGTAGGTATATTTCATAATTCTTTGCAATATCAGGGATATTTTTAACATAATTTACTGAATAATATACATAAACACAAGTCAGTTTTAATATCCTTTAACTTTTGAACAGGGGTCGGCAATAATCTCTGAAATTCTGTTAGCATATGCTTCTTATAAACTTCTTTTGGAATACAAATACGTTATTAAGGGTGGATGAAAGTTCTCGTAAATATATTACGTTGGAAATAGAGATAAAGTAAACCATATTTTTGGGTTTTTATTGAAGAAGTCTTGCGTATATTCGATCACACACCACATAAGGTCTTCTTTCAATGGTAATTAATATTGACCCGGGACATAAGAATGAAAGCTGGCGACAGCAGCCCATTCGGCAGCGTGCCAGTCTGATAGCATTGAGTTAGGAGGTTGGAATACTCCCCAGGTCACGGAAGTCATGTTTATCTTAGGAACCTGTTTCAGGAATCGAAGCCTTAAAACCTGATTCTACTTTTCAGTGTCCTTCTCAAAACAGACTTGGCGGATACTGTAACATGCTCCAACTTCGTCACAACGCCTAGGTCAATCGATCGTAACAAAGCAGATTGAAAAGATCGGTTTCCGCATTAGAGAAACTAAGATTCTTTTTGAGTGAAGGAAATGGTTTCTTTTGACGTTTGAAAACCTCCACTTGGTAAAAAATTGAATTTTTTTCATCTTACGCAATTCCATCCCCGTCTTCCTCTGGCACCCACCCTAACCTAGTCCCTGAACAGGGCGGGCCCGTCTTCGGGTCGATCTGTGCGTCACAGAACTTGCTCTTGTGGCGAACGTGCCCCACGTGATCCAATGCTCTGACAGGACGGGCAAGGGTGAGTGGTTGATTGCATCCGGCAGTCAGGCTGGGAGGTCGAGTTTTGCCAAGGTAGGCCAAGACTGCGGGTAAGGTGGCGCGGCGAGGGGGGGGGGGGGGGGGGGGGGGAGAGGAGGTGTCGAGGGGTTGGCAGTTGCCGCGGAGGCAGAAGTGAGTGAAGGGTGGTCGTGAGAGGAGGGGAAGAAGGGAGGGTGCTTTGAGAAGAGTCACATTCGGGAGTTGGCAGATGAAGGTAAGGGATCGAGTTATGGCAAGAGTGAGGACTGAATAATGTAATTGCAGGAACGCCGAGGTTGCATGGGTGGATTGACTGATTTTGACGGTCGAACACTTCTCCCCCTCACCCAATGTATTGAAATGTATTCTCGATGCTCAGCTTCCAAAAAATTCTCTCCTCTAACTGTGCCCTCTTCGTAACGCTTCTCTTTGTGACGAAATGGCAACAAATATTACTTTTATGGATGATGTATGAAAACATGTATGTAAAAAATATGGATTAAAGCCTCTTTTATTGGTTCCATTCTATGGATGAACTACAGCACAGTCGGTTGTACTCCGTAAATTTATCCTCGTCTACCGTGTTGGACATGAAAATTCCATCCGGTTTCCATTATTCTGCTCTGGGATAGAATGACAGATTGTTTACTTGAGTAATACTTTTGCCTCAAATATTTCGTTGAGAAGTAAAAAAAAAAACTAAGGACACACCTGAAGCTGACGATTACCTTCCTCAATGACTGATATCAGGTCAAAAATGATCTGATGTTTCCACCTGTTGAGAGGAAAGGAGGACAACTTATCCCTTTAAAATTCTTGAAATCTCTATGATTTGAGTGATTACTTGGTAGTGAGCACCTTAGTGTTACTGCAAATTATACGTACAGTCTTATTTACAGGGTGTGCCTGTTCATTGGGTAAAGCACTGGTGGCCAAGGCCTATCGGCTTCACATGCGAGTAATACAAGGTAATGCCATCAAAAAGTGATTTATCTGAGCTGATTTATACTTAAGACTTAATGATAACATGATCTTTTGTTTGACTGGAATTGAAAATATTTAAGATATTCCATGAAAGAAGTCTTGAAATTTTCAAATTACAGGGACAATGCTTGAAATGGTGAAGGGATTTACGACGTCTAATTTCAGTAAAATAAAAGTGGAGAATAAGGGTTGTTTTTATCCTCAATTCTCTTCTTTCCATTCCAATGTCTTCCTACAATCTGTGGCAGAACCGTGTAGAAGTCGTTGGCAAAGGAAGCGATTTGGTCCCGCGTCGGTAATTGAATTACAATTTGAAATGCTGATTCAGCATTATGATTCCTGCCATAGTGATGTAGGTAGAATTATCTCCTGCACTTCTTCTACCATTCTAGCTGACACCATCATTGCCGTCGTAATGGAAATCATTCATTCATTGCATCGATTTTAGGAGTGTATGGCTAAACATTCTTGTTTAGCCATTGTCTAACAAGCTTGTTAATCCAGACCTGGGGAAAGCTGCTGTCAATCACAGGTACAGATGCGCTCCTGATACCCACTCAGCAACAAAGAAAATTACGTCAATTAATGGAGAGTATCCCGGATGGTCTTCTAGTTTAAAAATAAATATTTTCATGGAATGCATTAGTAGGAATATTCCCCTCTTTCTACGATTACACTGCTAGGAAATTATGTTAACTGTGAGTTTAATTTAGCTAAAAGTTATTCATTATTTACTCGGAAATAATAAAAGCCCAGATTGGAGTTTCCTTTGAATTATTCAAGGAAACTGGAAACTTCTCACTTATTACTATGTATCATAATGTTGTGTTATTTTACGTACTTGGATAAAATCACCTTTGAAAGAGGGTGAAAATTAAATTAAGTCCGGATTAGATTGGAATATGCAAGTTTAAATGCCCATAAAATCGCATTTTTGGCATATTCTAGAAGTAACTGCGTTGTATAAAATTAATTGCAAGATATATTTTTAAAATAAAAATTGGAAAATCTTGAGCTTGGTCGAAGTATGGTTGTGAAATATGGGTCTTAAAGGAAGATAATGAGAAGAGGCTGGAAGCGTTTGGTAACTGTGTATAATGTTTGGTGGAGAATGTATGATGGATATAAAGAAAGACGAGACTTGGTTGGAGATGTAAGAATGATGCTGGAGGGAATGAGGGAAAATGCAGAGGGAGTCAGTAGACTAAGTAATTTAGAGGTTATTAATAAATCAAAAACGTTTTTGAAGGCCCTTATGGGGGGAGAAATGCTGAGAAAGGAGGAGGGAGGAATGAAGTACGTATGTCCAACTAAAGAGGGAAATTGCGAAGGAAAATAATTGTTCATAGGTTTCCAAGTAGACTCTATTCTAACCCAATGGTTCCAGTTAGAAGAGTATCAATTTGCAGTGTCTAGAAAATTGCCGATCTCTCTGTGTACCAGTGGAGAGATAAGGAGATTAGGGTCTGTCTCCCTATCTACGCTAGGCAGCGAAACCTTGAGCCACTTCTAACCTCCTAATTTACGATGCAAATGGGAAAGACGTGGTCTATAATCGTTATTTTCTTGGGAATACCACTCATTTTGCGAGCACTTGGACGAGAAACTCTGACAAAACGATACGCTTACTGCGCAGTGAATATGATTGCATAATTTGAGTGCTGGTGAGAAATGCTGTGTTTTTAAAATATAGGAAAAATATTGAGGAGAAATTTTAAAATAATATTTATCGATCGCAAGCCTCGGATCGCTGTAGTAGAACAAGTGTAAAAAGTGAGTGCTCCTTTTGCATTGTTAGAAAAGTTTTATGCGAGGAAATTAAATTTGAGTTTTATTTTACTTGTGCACTTATATAAGTTCATTGTATGTTAAATTGTATATATTATACCAATAAATCATCATTACGAAGATCGATCGAGTCGATGTGTTGGCTAAAGTTGGCCTAAAGTTTATCCCTCCCCCTTCCTTCTGCAGGTCAGGGCTCAAATCACGGCAGTGGCCGATTTCTAGGGGTACTTCGGTCTCTAATCGATTGCTTTGTTGAGAACACTTCAAGTACAGTGCTCTGTTCACTGGATGGGACAACAAAATGTGGAGTACTTGAAACTTCCAAGGATAGTAAGTTAATGCCGACAGTAGGTGTCTCTCTCCTATTTCTCCAACTTGCTATCCACGCCGAAAGTTTCCGTCGCATCTCCTCACAACAATTTCAACAACGGGTTCATTAATAGTTCCCAACTCTTTGATGGGGAGGAGCGAACGTAGTTCGTCGAAGATTCAGTCGCCACTACATTAGTACGCAACCTTTCACTGGACTGCGGGGCACTGCTCAGCTGCAGAATAGGATGAGCGGAACATAGGCCACGATTTATGCGACTCGATCGCAGCTTCCTCCCCATCTACGACCGCGTTTCGTGAATTCGGTTTTCGCGTGCGACGACACCGTCTGGACCGTTTCATCGCACGCAGAACTCGGCAGGATCTCTTTGCTGATCCACGTTTATGCAGTTCCTTCGTCGGCCGTCGCCCCTGCCTACCCCTTAGACGAGTGAGTCCCCTCATTCCGCAACTGGATCGGCCACCCCAGCTGCAGGACCACGTGACCCTCGAATCATTATTATTCTCTCCCTCTTCGGAGGGGGTTGGGGAGGTCGGAGTTGCAGGGGGGATAGGGGGTTGGTGACTTTTAATGAGGGACGGTACGGGCACAAGGGCAAAAGACGCCGGGAGAGATGATGGCGGAGCAAAAAACACGCAGTCTTGACGCGCTAGGAGGGGGAAGAGAGTAGTAGGGTTGGTGCCAAAGGGTAATGAGTGAGGCGAGTGTCCTACGGTACCACGTGCTCGCCTACTGAGGATCGTTTGCACACCAAGTATCTTTTGGTGAACAACGGTTGGCGTGGCGACGTTATTACCTCCAAAGAACTCGTTTCTCCGACGATCCGAGATGAAGTCCTATGACACTGTTCCCTTACGGTGCTGCAGACAGCGAAAACTAATGAATTAAAGGAAAAATTGAGTGGGGTACCGGGAAATTCTGAGAAATATATGAACGGCGCATTTTCCGATGGCCGATGAACGTCCTTAATTCGCTGAGGAAGTTCTCGGAAAACTAAAGGAACTTTTTTTTACGATTCAATGGCGCCTCATTACTGTTTGACAAGGAAAATTGCCAGAAAACTAATTAATTATAGCATAATACGGTTTGAGTCGCCCCTGAAGCTTAGCAAAGTTTTGTTCTGAAAGGATAGTTTGAAATATTCCTGCCTATTGGCTCATTGTTATTCCTGTTTAGAAAGGTAAAAGCACATTCCTAAAAAAATGTACTAATTTCCTTGAGAATTTCACCATTAGTGATTATTATGATTTGCGTGTCATTGATCATTTTCAATTATGTAAGGCCAATGCCTATCACCTTCTGAAAAGAGGAAAGAGGAAAAGAATTTACTTCGGAAACAAATGCTCATTTAAGGAAACAAATGCTCATTTAATTCGTGTTAAAAATAAAGTTTCCGTCTTTGACAATTAAGGTCGGTGGTCATTAATAATATAATGACCAAAAATGAACGTAAGTGGACATTTTCCTCCTGGGTCATTCCACGTCAATTCCACCAGAAAATCGGCAAAAATGACGACTCATAGGGTCACCGATTTTGACCAAATTTGGCATAATGGCTCCATTTGATAAGAAAATGAAAACCCCAAAGCCGTTTAGCAAAACACACCACCGTTTCAGAAATATTGCAACGTTGCAAAATTCGAATTATTCAAAAGTTACTACACATTTTACGATATATCTCGGAGACTATTAAAGCTGCAGACGTGCTTCATGGCTTATTCTAAACGTCTTGAGTTGGAAAGAATTATTAAGGGATTATATTGTGAAATATAAACAATCTTATAAAGTTTATAACAATTTTAAAGTTTCAAATCTATTTTTGACGATGTACCTTTGCCTTCGATTTTGCTCATTTTTTTATATGTTATAGACATAACCCTCCTGTACAAATTAAAAAAGTTTGCCAGAGGTAATATTTCATCTAGGAAAGAAAAATGTTTTTGAGTGAAGGCGTGACGCCCGCCTTCCGGCCGACCGTATGGTACTCTTGTGTCTTCTGATCACTGCAACTTTCTCATTCCTCTTCTTCTCACCAAATTTTAACCGTATACCAACTCTTTGCCCATGCATATCGCTATTTGCTTCTAAGGGCATCCTTGTATCCTAAGGGCAATTGCCTGGTCGATTTGACATGGAATGACACCCCTTTATTACCAACGAAAATTCTGGGGAATTATGGTGTCTTCGTAGTTTTTTCTAATATTTTCCACGGAAGTCCATATTCAAACTGCTTTTAGGGCCTCATGGCATCGAACTGACAGGCATCGACATGGCATTAGACTGACACATGATCTTTCCTGGGATAAACACTTACGTGAAATAATGGGGCAATCTAATCGTAAACTGGGATTCATCAAAAGAGTATTTGGTAAATGTGACGATCATGGGCGACAAATCAGCTATTTTTCCTTGTAAGACCTCATTTGGAATATGCTGCCAGTCTATGGGATCCCTAAGAAATCGGTCTAAATAATAAACTTGAACTTGTGCGGCGAAGATCGGCATGATTTGTAAAGGGACGGTACGATAACTACATTAGCGTAACCAGGCTATTAAATGAATTAAAATGGTAATCGTTGTCAGATCGCAGGTTGAAATTTAGACTTAACCTTTTAAATAAATTCCAAGATAATATTTTCAGTTTAGATGTTAAAAATATTTTGCGAACCCCAACTTACTGTGGTAGACTAGACCGTGATTACAAAATTAGAGAAATTGATTGCCGAACAGACAGATTCAAAATGTCCTTTTTCCCTTGCGCAATTAGGGATAGAGGTAAATATATCCAATACGAGTGAATCAATGTATAGCATAGGTAGTTGCTTGTTGGTATAAAGACTTGAAGGTAACCGAACTAACAGCATGTATTTGCATGCTTACTTTGCTATTTTTATCTTTTTAAATTGTGAAGTTAAGACTAATATATTAATACTAATCCTATTTTATTCATGATATGTAGTGCATGTTTGATGAGAATTCACCACATGCCACACACCTTATGGTGGCTTGCGGGGTATTATGTAGATATAGATGGAGTCTCATTTTTAATAGATGTGTTCAGACTACGAATGAGAAAAAGTGTTATTTAGAGAAGGGACCATTGTACTTTAGTTTTAGGTCCTTTAGATACTGTTAAATTCAAATACTATAGCTGTGAAATAGAGTCTGATTCGAAATAGACGTATGTAGTTATACATGAGTTTGTTAATAGTTTTAAAAAAAATTTAGTTCGTTTTGCAAGTTTTATTCATTTCTTGTGGTTATGAACTCACTAGAAATTATTTCTATAATTTGAAGCCTCGTTGAGCTGACAATTTGCGCTAAAATATGCGTTGGAAATCAAATCCCAAAACTAAGATTTTTAGGGAGGGTTTCTAAATTCCGAAGTAATATCACCTTCCAGCATCATGATAATGACGTCAGAATAGCATGAAATGAATACATGGTCGTATCCACTAATAAACATTCCTTGCTGCACTGTCCCTCGGCATTCATCACAAAAAGAGACCATTGCCCTGAATCAGAATCACAATTCATTTTAGAAATTCAATGGATACCCTGAAAAATGAATTTATTGAAAACATTTTCTACCGTGACCTAGTATTTACTCGAGTATCAAAACAAACATGCAAAAGTAAATCCGCCTGCGCATAGCTGGCTATAAATTTATCATACAAGAATTACGACACCGCGGCCGCATCGGCTATGCTAGTGTGGGATCTGGCGGCCTTATTCGAACTGAATAGCGGTCCCCTCCTCTCAGTGAAAGGGTTATATGTTTTTCACTGCTTAGCCGCCACTAACTCAGAAAGATTGAAGAGCAGACCATCATAACTCTCCCAGACTTTCGAACGGTATCAAGCACGCTAATAGGTAAATAGTGGCGCCTCAATCCCGTGGGCGGATCTCCCTAGACTCCAAAACAAAATCGAAGCGGAGATATCCGCTCGTGTAGCGCGCGCAGTGTTTTCCGAAGCAAGGAAGGAGAGGGAATCGCGGCGGCGACGTTGAAATCAGCCTTCTCGTGGAGACCGAAGTGCGAGATGGAGATAAACGATGATGAGATTGATAAGGGAAAGGAGGGGGATATCGGGTAGGCGGGGTAAGCGGGGCGGGAATGGAAGCGAGCGAAGGAGGGGAGGGTTGTCACGTGCTCCGACACACCACCGCTATAAAACACAAGACACACTCACGCACACACTGGGAAGGAAAAAGGACGCCTCACTCAACTCCCCCTTCCCGTTTTCCCTCTCCCAGCACCGCCGATGCGCATGCGCCGATGGACTCTAAAAGGGGTTAAAAGGAGTCGGACGGCATGTGGAGGAATTCCGGCGAAAGAAATCACGATCATCATCTCTCGTTCTCAAGGAGGAGGAGGCCTTCCTCCTTCTGCCGGAGTGGCGGAGGCTAGGTTGAGGAGAAAGATCGGAGAGAAGGAGGGTTGATTTTTATGCGTCCAAAATCGGGAGAGGCGGGGGCATCCGTTTTGTTTGAAGTGGACAGCGAGGGAAGAGTGTCGGATCGTTGCAGCGGGAGTCCGCTCCCGAGGTCCCATCGTTACGCTACTCGGGGCGGCCACGTGCCCCCCCTACCCTATCTCCCCCCCTCTCTCTGGGATCCCCTGACCCACTTGAATCCGACGACTCCTTTGTGTCTACGTGTATGTGAGCAGGGGGGTGGAGGCGGACGAGGGGAGAGGGGCCTTTTGTCGGCCTGGGCTTCGCGAAGATGGATCTCGTTTGTCGTTATTCGGGGAGGAGGTCGACAGCTGAGGTCATTTGCCCCGTTGAGGAGGAGAGAGGATGTTTGAGTTCAGGTCAGGAAGGATGACAAAGTGAGAAACCCGGCGTAAGCCTAATCAAGGTCTCACCTGTAGCATTCATCGATGATTTCGAATCCAAATGATAAAGATTCAAATAGGGAACTGAATAATATAGAAAAGATGCGTATTTTTGTTTTTTCTTCAAAGGTGGAATAAAAATTATTATTATTATTAAGAATTCAGCGCGTTTCTTTACTAATTTCTCTGCGCGCACAAAAGGTGTCACTCGGCAATTAAGAGGGCTTGCCCGGGAAACCTTGCAGCCCAAAAGTTTGTTTGCAAGATCAAAGTTACTTGGAAAATTCAAATCACATCATTCAAATCTGACTCTGTAGATATACATCTTTATCACACTCTACATCAGCAGGATGAAGAAAAGTGACAAATTAAAATATATTAACTGTCGAAACACAAAAATTATCAGCAATACAAGAATTCATTTTTCCCGCGCAAAAATACCCTTCTAAAACCCCAAAAATCTTCTATATGAATTCATAAAGGTATTTTTTCCCCAGTGAAATGTATTTCTCACCTAGCTGATAACCAAACAGCCCCTTCCTCACATCTTTGTGGTGGGTGGCAGTGTAATGCGTAGATATGGATGCACTCTTTGCGATAGGTGAAAAGTTGATCTCTGGTTTAACGTTAAATCCGGCAGACTTGGAAGATCTCCTCACGGCACCAAGAAATATTTACCATTATTTCGGTAGTTCAGGCTCAACTTGTGAAGTTTAATGTTTAATAGAATAAATAAAAACTGTAAATTTCTCACTAGTTTAATAAACACGACCGGTTTCGCCGAATATTCGTCATTATCAGGTGAAAACATGCATGATACAGACACGTAAATGGAAGCAAGAGGTGAGTGAAAAGTTGTATTAAAGAGAATTCATGTTCTTATGTAAAAAGCTGTATGTTTTCACCTAAAGATGTTAACTATTCGATGAAGCAGTTCGTTTTTATTAAACTTGTATGCATGTTACCTAGTTTTTTATTCAATTAACACCATCATAATTAGTTTTCAATCTATTCGAGTAGGTTTCGATTCGTATCCCAAAATTTTTTATTGATTACATGTGTGGTTGTTTTCTCTCTTCAACTGAAATATTCCCTGCGTAGGCGAGGAATAATGTGACATTCTCATTCTTAGAATCATCGTAGGAGTGAGCTACGATGGTCATGCACCTGGAGAGGAAATTCTCATACCTCTATTTCGTAGATACCTCGGTCGCCACGAAGTGGATGTGAATTGGATTTGATGACTTAGTACTAATAAATGACTCATGATGGCGTGTTTTCGAATATTATCGTTTGTTTACGTGTAAGTATTCAAGAGACCTACTTCAAACCTGGAATATTTCTAGCGTTGGATTTGGTTCCTTGAAAATCATTGTGGATGCATGAAGTCGCTCCTGTCTTGGCCCTAGATATGGATCAGGTCTGACGTGGGTAACAAGTTCAAAGCTGAACCGCAGAGGTCGCCAACGAAAACAAACAAATAATAGTCACGCACTTCAAAAAGGTTTCAATTGTCACTTAACCAATACTCATTTCTATACATACACGATGATTTACTTACGCGTGGAGCCGTCCTAAAGCTCTACGAGGGATTAACACCGATCCATCTAATGTGCATATCAGATTCCATTTCATTTTCCTACATACGGCAAAGACCGGTCGATTTAGGAGAATTCAGCCTAAAAGCTTAGGCTAGGGGGCGAAATATTAACACACCGTCGTAAATGAAAAGAGTGACTTCGTAATTCCACACAATATTCATTTAAATACGACCAATGGCGACCTGATGATGATGCTCTCGGTCGAAACCTAGGTCCTATTGTAATGAATTTTACTGGGACTTCTGAAGTCTCTCATTTAATCTGCAATGTCAAACAAACTGCACGAAGTCGCGCCTCATACCACGGTGTTATTCACATACCATTTTGGCGATTTAGCGCCAGGGTGGCACGCACACCGCAAAGCCCGCCGAATTCGCACGGTGGCATCTACAAAGGGGCCTAAGAGGGGCGTGGGGGAGAGGGGAGTCAGTGGAAGGAGGGGAGGGAGGCCCACGGATATTCGTCGCTTCGGTGTTGCCAACCGTGCGCGCTGGGTGAAAACTTGTCGACAGGCTTCCTTCCCGTCACCACTCTCACCCGATAGTGAGGGCTGTGATTTCTCTCAATGTTTTCATGATAGTTTTATCACGGAAAAAACGTATTGACTCAAACGATTGATGGCAGGATGGTAATGAAATTACGAAAAATTTCGTAATTGTTTCAAACGAAAGATTCTTCTAGTAACCCATGTGAATGGCAATGAGAGGAATATGTAGGTGATAGTATTATTTCTAAAATTATTTTGCATTATTCTTCGAACGTTTATCTTTATTTCATTTCATTAACAGTCAGGTCGATTATTCAGCGCTTCTCAACTATTTAAAACAATGAAACCAAATTTAAAAATTATTTTTACATGCATATTTCCTGATCCGTTGTACTGTAAATAGTTTTCTCCTGTTGGTGTCTTAATTGATTTCTGGTAACACTTTTCCTGGACAATGAACTGCCCCCTCAAGTTACCTAAGTACCCTATCCCATAACAGAATCTTCAGTGCAAATATTCAAAGAAAATACTACCTATTGCTCATTACAAATGAATGATTGAAACTACTATTTTCTATACTCTCATTCTTTACTCTCATATCTTAAATCAATTGAAATGGATTAAGTGCGGGCGACCAGCGAACTTCGAAAGTTGCTGTGGAACAATGAGCAGGGTTAACGATCTTGCCAGTGCAAGATGCCCTGATGAGGCCAGTTGGTCCTGCATCTGTAACAGTCGTTTGTCAACGTTGGGTTTAAAAGATTTTACGGCGCATACATGGGACTGACTTTATGTATCGGTTTAAGACGTTTATCGGCATAGGTGGTTATGTGATGATTTTATTCGTTAAAAAAATGGCTGCCTCATGCATAAACTCTAATAGAACCCCTTAAAAATTGTGAATTTTTTTGCGCCTTTTATGTATTATCATGTTAAAATGCTTACTCCTGCAGTTAAATATCATCAATAAATACCCATATATTCTAAATACTATATCAAAATATATCTGAATAAAATATCATTTCTGTAAAATGTAATGCTAGGATTTGCTGCGGTCATTTTAAACTTATAAGACATTACTTACCGAAAACCATGCTACCCGGATCTAAGAAGTTATCAAGCTAGAGAATTTCCACCATCAATCCTTATGCCTCAATGAAAAATGTTTCTCAGCTTTTACCACTTCCTACACGCTTTGTGTAATTTTATTGTTAACTGTGATTCCAAATCTTAAATAACTTTTAGTTTTCGATTTTTCATCGCCAAATATGTTAATTTTTTCTCACACAAGGGTATTTTTCAGTATTTATCTTTTTTTAAATACAGCTCGATAAGATTCTGCTTTGGACTTTGTTCGCGACAGTGAAGCAGTAATTGAACAATTTTTATTGCTGTGCTTACAAAAATCTCTTCATGAGCAATATTACGGGTGCACTGTGGTTTTTATACTAATTATTCTCCAGCAATCAGTTTGTTGCCTCGTATTTCACTGGTTGCATACCGCAAGGAAGAATACTGCGTACAACCGATAACTAAATGGCATAAATTAAATCTGAGGCCTCCGCGGCGATTATCATTAATAATCATTCAATAATAACAACAGGTCCATGCATCGTCACTTCAGACCTAACGATGCCAGCAGTAGGGCTGGAGAAACTGTTGTCGCTGAAAGACACTATAATGCGGTGGAACGCCTGGAAGCCAGTATTACTGAATAACATATTTTAAATTCCACTTAAACTAGTTTTTTTCTATGCTAGGTATGTTAAAATTATGCAGACATTCCAAAGTGACTGAGAAAAAAATGCTGTCAAATGTGTTTTTATAGTCCATATCGAGTCCACTTCAAGAATTTGCTTTTCGTCTGCATTTTTCAATCTCTCTTCTTCAAAGATATTCGTATTAATTTCACACAGTAAGATATATTTTTAGTGTTGGGTTACTGCCCTATACCCCTATTTCCTGCATGAGTCTATCTCGATTTAATCCACCAATGGAGAATACTGCGTACAAATGACCTTACTGTGGATTGACCTTGTGGGTCTCCATATGAAATTTTCCATATTGGGTGATGGTTGAATAAAATTATTCATATTTTCTTGCTTATATGGAACACTGTTCTATTTCTCTTTGGGGGGTTTTTATTTTTTGTGCACGAACACTCTGACCTTCAGATTATAGAGGTGTCTGCAGCGGATAGTTTATCTTCTAGTATTTTGAAAAAAAAATTGGGGTTAGTGTAGACGCAGATAAGCCTTGAAAAAAAAATTCGGTTCTCTAGTTCATAACAGAAGCAAGACCCTAACCTCGTGCGATGATTACAACAGCCACGTGATAATTGGAAATTCCGCCGTAGAATTCAAACACATTTGAGGTTTTAACTAGTTACCAGTTTTATCAAAAATATATTTCGCGTTTCAGAATAACGGTATATTTGTCTCAAAAATTGTAGTTTCAAGTCCCGACTGAGTCAAACTTTTTTCATTTGTGATCTGGCTTGATTCTGTCCTCACCACCTTCTTTGTGCTCGTCCCTTTATGTGTTACTATCCTTTTTCCTCATGATATCCAATATATTTATTTCGTGACATCGAAGAGAAGCCGTTTCCGAAGTCTTCATTGGGGGATTCAGTCTCTCAATTGCGTGTTATCAGTTGATTGATTGATGTGTGGGTCTGATTTGCGAGAACCCGAGTGCTCTGTGTAGTGCCGGGAATATATCACCACGAGGCGACACATGTCTGAATGCCAGTCGGGCAATTTATCCACCAAACCAGCGACCTCCGATCCGGTGATGTATTATATTCTAGATAATTTTAAGATGCCCTCATGAATCTTTCATAGCCGCTGACTCTGAGTATGCTCATCGTACACATCGTTTCCTGAAGGAATGGTGATCCTGAACCTCACTGTCAGACCTATATGAATATCTTTTTTTTTTAAGACCGATGGCTCTAGAAACCTTCGGGTCATTGCTTTTGTTCTTTATTCACCGTTTTGGCGAAAGTGTCAGCAAAATATCTATTTCCCTCGGGTGTAATGGTGTGCCATTAGAGCCGTTCAGGTATATTCTCAAGGAACTTTTTTCGATTTCTAGCGTCACCTCCTGCTATCAAAGAGAGAATATGTTATGATTCATTCAAATTAAAAAAGAAAAAGTGGTCTTTTTTGGGAGATATACAATAAAAAAAGTAATATAGTTCACAAATGAAGCAGTAACTCTGTGTCCTTCCACAGATTTATTTCCTTGGTACGGCATGTTTCGACACATCGGTGTTATCATCAGGTCCAAAATTGAAAAACATTTTTCACATGTATATATACCATGAAGGGACTTGAGTGAAGGCGGGGGTGGTGGGTGTTCAGAAGAGGAGAAAACCAAGGGATAAGGTAAGGGGTGGCGGTTGTAGTATGAGGAAACCCGTAAGGGGGCAGGGAAGGGGTTGACTTAGCTCCTCCCTTTTGTCCATCTTCTTCCCTTTCCTTTCTTGGTGCAGTATCTCCGGTATGAAATCGCTGTCATGGCCCTCCTCCCACATGTGTTTGGCGAAGTGGGACTGGGAAATATTGCATGTCCGGCAACACCTCTTATATTCTGCAATTCTCGTCTCAAAGGTGCGCCCTGCCTGTCCAACATATGCCTCACTGTAGTCCTTGCACTTTAATTTGTGTATTCCACTATTTTCTAATGGTTGTACTTTGTCTCATGCATTAATTAAGGCATTTTTCAAGGTTGTCACTGTTATAAAATACTGTCTTATAATGGTCTCTTGGGAAGAGGTTGCTTATTTTTTCCGAAATCATCCCGTAATACGGCTATTTACCCCACCGAATTTTTTCCTTTTCTATGTTCCCCTGAGTGTGAAGTAGCTGTTGGGCTCTGATGTGTTTTGAGGAGCATTTTATCAATAATTTTCTTACTCTGACCATTCGAGATGGCTATTGATTTAATGGTTTCTAATTCTTTGTTTAATGCGTATCCATAAGATTGTTTAAAAGAAAGTGAAAAACGGACATCTTTTGTGATAATTGATATCGGGAGTCTGAGTGGATGATGTGGTCCAATGTGGTGACTTTGCGGAAAATATAAAATTCAAATTTCTTATTTTTTTAACACTGTCACATCCAGGAAATTCAGTTTGCCCTCTTTCTCACAAGTAAAATGTACATTTTTGTGCTGAGTATTCAGAATGCTTAGAAAATTGTGTCAACTAATAAGAAACCTTAGTCACTTCCACAGGATTATTATTAAACATACGACCGGTTTCGGCAGTTACGCCATCCTCAGGTAACAATGGTCATCTCAGTCTTAGTATATATAGTCATGGTGGAGGGAAGGGGGAAGGGTGGGGAGAGGGGATAGGTAGGGTGACGAGCAGCAACGGAGATTGGTTATGGAAAGTTACGTCGTTGACGAGGCAGTTGGATTTCCTCGCCAGGCCGATCGCCCACTGCTCACAGGCGTCCAATTTTCGCCCTTTTGCTGAGTATTGGATGACCTCCGGGTGGAAGTCACTTTGGTGGCCCAATTCTAAAAGGTGCCGGGCGAATGCCGAAGAATCATCTTTGTTATGGAAGCACGTTCGGTGTTCTTTAACTCTAATTTTAAAGTTGCGTCCCGTTTGGCCGATATTTTATCTATTACAGTTTTTACATACAAGTTTGTATACTCCACTTCTTAAAACTGGTTCGATAAAATCTTTAGAATTATTCAACAAACGGCCCAAGGTATGAGTGTTGTAGAAACATGGGTTGAGAGTGTCTCGAGGGATATCCTTTAATGCCGCATAAGATAAGGGGCCTATGAAAGGTATTTAAAACCATTTAGTTTTATTTTTATTTTCCGCGGGTGACAGGGAGGTGGAATGTGATGAAGCTAGGCATTTCAGCTTTTTATTTAAGATTCTGGTAATTAAATCATCTTCATACCCATTATTGTGGGCAATTTGTCGAATGATGTTGAGTTCTAAGTTAAAATTTGAAGATGATAGCGGGACATGTAGGAGCCGGTGGATCATTGAATGAAATGCGGCATTTTTATGGGAGTGGGGGTGGCACGAATCAATGGGTATGACCGCATCTGTGTGAGTAGGTTTCCTGTAGATGGAAAAATTATGTCTGTTATTTTGAATAAAAATGGTCAAGTCTAAAAATTCAATGATGATCCACCTATTTCCATTGTTAAATTTATCTTAGGATGAATACTATTTAAAAGAGATTTTAAATAGTATTCATCCTTTTAATTAATTTTACTTACGCGTCGGTTTGTTCTTCTCCATTCTCTTCTGTATGAGCAACTTAAGGGCCAGTATTGCTTCTCTTGTACCTTTACTTTTGCTGAATCCAAATTGATCTTCGTGCAGTAACTCCGAAGATTTTTGTTCTATTCTTCTGTAGAGGATCCTTGTAAATATCTCTGATGCAAGTGTTGTCAGGCTTATAGTCCTAAAATTTTCCATCCTCAGCTCTTTTCTTCTTGGGAATAGGAATGATGATGTTTTTCTCGAAGTTCCTGGGTATTTTGCCTGTTGAGTACATGTCGCAGATGGTTCTGTAAAGATGGATTAATGTCTTCTCTCCTGAATTTTTAATTAGTTCTGCAGGAATATCATCAATTCCAGAAGTCTTATTCATCCGAAGGTCCCTTACTGCTGCGTCAAATTCAGATCTTAATATTGATGATCGCATATCATACTCTTCGACTTCGCTTTCCTTTTCGATCACTGATCACCGGCTCTCTTCCTGAGCATTTGGCCTACTCCAGCATTACCATTTAACTATACCGTGTGTATAATTCTGTAGCTTCCGCTCCAGAAGTCTCCTTCTTCGGGCCACTTCATTTCGCTGATTCCTATTATTCGAGGTCCATTCTTCGCATTTCCACCTTTAGATTTTCCAGTTTTCCGCAGGTCCGAAGCGATCCCACGTTCCATGGTCCTACCCTAAAATGTTTATCACACTTGACCGATGTACTTTCTCGGGTAGTCCCCGCCCGGAGATACGAATGGGGGACTATTTTACCTCCGTAATATTTAACTCGAGTGGGTTCCATCACGTCGTGATTAAAGAAAAAGGAGTGGAACAGCTGCGACTCCTCGGGATAGGTATGTGGTGGTTTCCCCTTGACTTCCACATCGCAGTACTACAGCCGTTAAAGTAAATGTTATCACGCCTGTAGTGAAATGAGTGTCGCTGTACCGACCTCTGTGGTCTCCACCTTCACTCATATGAAGAAGAGCTGCTGCTCTCTCCTCCGGGTGAAGGAATGCATATTTGTTGGAGGCCTCCCGTCGTCAAGTCACGGTATCTGCACAGGTTCTGTATTATATATTGCGCTACCTTACCCAGGTATAGACCAATATTCCCTCGGAATGCCGTCGCTTTTTGTCCAAGACTGCTTATTCCACGAGTAAACTCGCTTATGTTGCAGCTAACCTCTATATCTAGAGGTCGATCCACCATCCGCAACCTGGTGAGTGCACTCGGTGGCTTTAAGCTTAGCCGCGAGAAAGACTTTTAAGCCCAGTTTTTAATGCCCGGATAACCTTAACCGCTTGTATTAGGCATTATTAGGCATTTGTTTTAGGTATGTATTAAGCATTAAGAAAGTTCAGCGATTATGGAAGGCTTTTGCTACAAGATATTTATCTGGCATATTTATAACCGGGCGACTAGCTAATATGGGCATTATTATCAGAAAAGCATATCCACCTACAGTCGTTTTGAACCTCACCAAAAGTTAACCTGGTATTGTAAAATTGGGCCTTAAAATGTCTAGAACACGCCATAATGGGGTTAACGGTGATTAGAATATATTTTTACGGTATTCAATCGGAATTTAATTCGGGTCTATGTAAAATTCTTTTTTAAAGTTTCCACTTTTGAAAACATGGCCATTAATAATGGTCAGTTAGAAACATACTGTCTGATTTGCGAGTCTGGAAAAAAATAATAATCTGATCGAGAATGAACGCTATAGAAGCGATGGGCTATAATATTGAACGGTGATTCCTGAATGCTCCATTTTTATCTACTTGCGCGCTGGCATCGCACTCAACTGCTTACCATATTTGATATTGCTTTGCTGCCCTCATCTCTTTTTCGGATTCAAAGATTAAATTAAATATCAATGTGCCAGATGATGTTTGTTTTTCTTTATTTTTTGTTGAAAAACTACCCTACCAGTGGGGTCCTAGTAGGTACAATGCTTTATTTGCTGTTTAAGTAGGAAAACAGTGGCAAAGAGGGGCCAATGCGAATCCACCATCTACTCTCAATTTCGCTACCGATACTGTTTCACCGCGTGCCTCCGAAAATCACCGCTTTTGACAGGCGGCGCTCATGTCCGACTCTTGAGAGTGATCGTGGGGACCCCCTCTTTCTCTCTCTCCCCATATTTCCCCTCGTGCGCTCCTCCTCTTCCCATTTCCCTCCTCCTCTTCTCATTTCCCTCCGAAGGCACTTTTCTAGAACTGGAATAACCGTAGCTGTAGGCGTGACTTTGGGTTCCGGTATTCCCGAATGCGTCACGGTCGTACACAGCGCCTTATTAAGCGCGCACCAACCACCGGCATGGATAGGCAGAGAAATGGAGTTTGTTTGCGAGCGGGAAGAAAACAAGTGACATCCCTGGGGCGTGCGTCACGGCGCAAACGTTCAACAAGGAGTTGTTAATAGCACGCGCCATTATTTTCATTGTCAGCGACACGAGTCTGCTAACCTTCCGGTGAATCTATTCGATCCTGCCGTCTTGGAATGCCCGAAAAATCTTGTTTCATTTTTGCTTTTCGGCTAGTTAACAATCGTCCACATTGTCAAATTTTACAGCGATCTCCCTACTCTCAAATCAGTACTTTAGTCCACGTGACTTGTCTTCTAGAGTGGCGATCGGGCACGACAACCTTAGCAGGTTGGACTGTGGTGGAAGTCCTCAGAACAAATAATCAACTTCGCCCTTAAGATCGTAGAGTTAATACTCTTGCTCGGTCGCATGAAGTATCCAAACTATAGTTATTCTTAACTATTCTACCCTCCTTTTACCTTTATAAATAATGAATACCTCAAAAAGCCCCATTTTCCTTCCTTGAAGTAGATATCATAGGTGAGAAATCAGCTTAAAATGTGTTTAGACCAACGGAGAGTAAAAATTATATAATCAAGTCAGAAGTTCTATTCATAGCCTCATTCTTCCTCCGGTTTAGCGAAGCGTCTTAGTAATAATATGCGGTGTTCATAGAATATCGTTAGCCTGTTAATGTTCGGTCAAAGTTTTTGAGCGATTATTCCATCGGCCTCACATTGTATGGTTAATACTCTTTCATCGCTTGATTCTTCCTGAGAACCTACAGCCATCATCATCCTCTCCTTCCTCCTCTTTGGCACAGTAACCTACATTTTCGCGCCGTAACTTTTCGCCAGTTCCTCGAAGCTTTCTCAGGTTAATTTATCGAAGGGATTATTCCTTAGAGCACATTATTCGCGTAACTAACTGAGATAGTGTTTTTTTAGATAGACACAGATTACCTTCGATGTAAATTTTGTATGCAGGTTAGTTTGTAAATTATATGGCTCTTGTGAAAGTCTCCTTTTCGTGTTTCTATGTTTCCGTCATCTATTTTGTTATATGTGTATGTATGTATGTATTGCGCGAGTATGGTACACAAAACATGCTATTTAACATACTAATTTCATAGGGTAATATCATCGGAAAGGCAATGGTAAGTAATATAGTAATTAATCTGACGGCTTTCAATTTGTTGTTTAATTACACGCCATTGCACATTCATTTTTTGTGCCGGAATTTATTATGTGGACGGATAATTAAACATTAAAATTAATTTCATATTGGAATAAATAATTTTCATTTGAAGCATTCAGTCATATATGAACATTATTAGTATATCAATTTTATAATTGGGAAATGTAATGGTTACCATTATCAGAAAGCTTTCTCCTTAGTAATTAAAAGTATCGTTGTTCTTCCCCGATGATATCCGTGATTTGGAAAAATTCCTTCGTTCCTTAGTAGGTTTTGTTGCTCCTTTGTAAAGTAAAATGTAAAGTTATTTAACCAAGCGAAGAAAATACACTAACTACTACGAAAGCAGTTTAAGGTTTTATGTTTGTTTCAAATATAAATGGTTTTGACCTTTTAATTACATTTTTGTGTTCGTAATATAGAACTTGCCTCTCAAAGGAAAGAGTTAGCCTTGGGCTGGTTTATTACTTTCTTTGTTTGAGAATCAAATGGAGGCCATTTAAATATTTTGATGATACGCCTTATTAATTTAATCTTTCAAAGTGTCTTATCTGCCTATATAAGCCAAAATAGAGACCTTCGTATCCCCTGTTAGGTTTAAACATACTTGGGTTTAACTATACAGCAATGATTATTTGGAAAAATGAAAACTTTGCATTAAACCGCATGAAGGGACGGATTTTTTCAAGCTGGTTAAACTACGCTTCAAATTGTTATTAGAAAGGATGCTCCGTGTTCTTAAGATATTACTCTTTCTTTGAGTGGTATCTTCAAGCTGTTGCCTTCATAGAAAGCAGCTATGTAGCAGAAAATTCATTATGCGTGACTACTCTGGTGAATAATGGGAAATCGATTGCAACTAAAATTTCAAGACAAACCAGATTCAAGATGTCTCACTAGTCATCATCAGACATACGCCCATAAAGCGATTGTAGATATGAGTGAGAAGTATAATTTTTGCTTAAATAACGTTCCATCTACATCTACACGATACCCTGCAAGCCACCGCGAGGGTGTGTGGCAGGGGGTGAAGATCACCAAGCATGCACTACTAACATATCTTGATATCGCACGATTGAATGTAATTATTTGCATGTTGTTTTTATTATGCTTGATAAATTTTGAGAGATAACTAATAACACATTATGGTGAGGTATTTAGTGATTTTTTGACATAGCATTAGTTTTTATTGTGTTCGTTTTTACAACACCAGGATCGAGTTTTGTGATTGTGGCGCTATTCATAGCTTTGGTGGAAAATTGGAATTATTTGCTGTTGATTAGTTTGAAAGCGGAAGATGAATGTGTAGAAGGATCTTTTTAATGGCCTAATGTTCTACTTGACATCATAGTGAATGACGGTAACTGAATTTCAATGAGTTTACTCGAATTTGAGCTACCAGATTCTTTTTTGAGCACCGTCAATGGCTAACCTCTCCCAACTTACTTATCATTCTTTCCTTGTGTGATTTCTAAGAAATTCCATGTCTCCTCCTTCCATTTCCTTTCAAAATGAATGGAATTCACTTGTTTACGGTTCCTCACAACATTCACTCTCCAAAACCTCCACCCCTTCTTACCCCTTCCTGTTGGTTCCTCACGTGTGATAACACTATCTTGGAAGATATATATGTATATAATTAGCTGTCCCTGGAGTTTCAAACACATAGCCTGTGTTGAACCTTCATCCGGGAAATAATTCTCTTGTTCGCTTTTCCTTTTCGTTTTACTAAGTCGATTGAGTTTCTCGTTCAACAATTCAAGATCATCGGTGGACCCTGCATTTCTATTGATCACTTCGCAGGTAAATGTGACAATTGTCGATATTTTAGATGATGATTCGGGTTAGAGTAATGATAAAATATGTGGGACAATGAACGATTTGTCAATAGGTCGTGTAGAATTAGTTGCACTGCTTTCCTCTTGTCAAGTCAGCCTGCGGGCCATATATCTACCGTATTGATTCGTCATTATGCCCTCTCCTCTTTCTTATTGCCTTGCGCATCACCTCTTCAACTCTTCTCTCTCGCTCTTGCATCGTTGGCGGGAATTTTATTCTCTGGTACGTCATTTGAAGCACACATGCGTGTTTACCGACGAACCGCATTACTCTCTCCTCCTCCATTTTTCCGCCCGTAATTTCTGTACGCGTTTACCTGTCGATTTTCCTCTTCTTGTTCCAGTTGCAGTAAGTAGCTCCGGTGCATTCTTGAGGTCTTACAGCCAAGTGAAGGCAATGGCTTCCACACAGGCGATTGAGTAGTAGCTGTGAAGGGAAGGGAAAGTTTTCGTACTTTCTGGGAAAAACATATAATGAGGGTAGGAGATATCGAGAGCAATCATAACGAATGTTACATGTGTACATATCTACTTCCCTGCGGAAAATAGGATAATAGATCACCTTCATAGCAGGGGACATATATGGATTCGTGTTTTAACCTTCATCTACATCTACTGACCACCTCGAAAACCACCTCGAATCATCACCAAACATGCACCACGTGCGTGCTTTAAAGTTCACTCAAACCATCTACCTAACTAACGAGAGATTACCGTGAATGTCATGCGGGACACATCCTACAAATTCCTATTTTCATCCAGCATGCGAGGAAACAATTGAGAACTACTTCAAGCATGCATCTTACGTATTATAATTTCATGAAGACATGTTCAAGTCCTCCGAAGCCCACCATCTTAGCCTGATATCGGTTATGTTTGCTTAGTCAGTGTTAATCTGTTTTGCGTGATAGGTGGGATTGCATGTTCATATTCGGGGATATTCGTTTAATGAAGGCATCATGGTGTTAGATGTCTTAATGCTTATAAAATCACGATTTTTAGGAGGAAATAATGAATATTTGATTCTATCCCTGATGTAGCTAATTTCTCTAATTTTATCTAGGCGGTCCTGTGTAACAATGTAGTGTGGGGCCTTTATGGTGTCGGAGGTTAACTTGTCCGTCCTGTACTAAAACAAACAACTTCTACAAATATTTTAACCTCCATAAATATTTTAATTAAACTTGGAAACTGAGGACAAAAATCTCGCGTGGACTTTAAACCCGAGTCCCTAGAGGCATGGAATGGGGCGACGAGAATGCGTGAGAGACGATATTCTGATTAGCAGCAGCCGGTATTCTATGACACACCCCCTTAAAAAGGCCATTTTTCCCGAGTCGAAGTCGTGGCTTCTTCAATGTATGGTTTATGTTTCCATCCCATTCCCCCGCCGCGCCGCCCTCTCTTACAGCTCCTCTCCCGTCATTATTTTTGACGTATTCTTCGTGCATATCGCTCCTCTCCTTTTAAAGAGAGCGCGCCCGGGAACAACACCGCGCAGGTCACCGTGACTAGAGCGGAGAGCAGGGTAATTAGGTCAAGACTGTATTTAAGGGCCCGGCTAACGATGCAAAGGCCCATTAAAAAGGTTTAAAGCCGTAATTTCGAGGCGAGCGAAAGAGTCCTCGAAATATGGGAGACGGGGCATTAAGAAAGGAGACGGGCGCCGCACGAAACAGTGACCAAGGAGGACTCATCCCATTAGCCTGAGTGCAACAGGAAGGAGGCAGGTGGATTGGGCCAATGGACATGAAACTGGAAAAAACAAGGAAGTTAAGATATGCATAATGGGTGTACCGAGAAAGTATTGGGTATTCCACCTTTAACAGTTCCTTGTAGAATAAATGAGAGAAGCTTAGCAATATAAACGATATAGTCAATAAGTTCTATGGATATTTTCAACGCCCTTATTAAGTTTTATAATCATTGCACAGCTTTCCAGGTATACTATGCAAAATTCTTCAATGCAGGATATATTAATTTCAGTTTGATGCAAGAAATTATATAAACGATTGTATAGGACCAGAGTTCCTCCTAAGGTACACTTTGTGAATATTCTATTTCCTTGCAAATCATTTAAATTCATTTTTAGAATTCACAATTCTCCCGTAGAGAATTATCCATACATCTGTTTATTGCACTTTCTTTTTAGCGTCATATTATTGGGAAATGTGCTTCTCCAGTATATAGTTTAGTTGGACTGATGACTTGAGGTCCCGGTTTCAAACCTGGGAATCTGAAATTAGATGCGTTCAAGTAGACCCCTAGTTGAGTCTCACTCTCAACTTAGCTTATCCTTAATGAGCTTTACTCTCACCAACCAACCACACCCTCATTAAGAGCGCCACCGTGGTTTTTATGGCTTGGCTGGATTATTAAAACTAATTTTACCCGACCAAAATATACTGTCAGGCTTATAAATTTCCTTTTATGAAGAAACTGTTCGAATTAGCTTTAAAATTGTTATGGTGTCGTCTAATGTAATACCTACTGCCACATAATTTGCTGCAAACCTCGGAAACGGTATGGCAAGAAAAGACACAACTCAAGTAAGATTTAGGCCTTTTATTTTTTTATTTGTATTTCAGGTCAGTTCTTTTCCAAGTGGATAGGAACTTAAGACTTTATGTAACAGAAAAAAGTTACGGTGAAATCTTACGAGCTGGAAGGAGACAAGCTCTATTGAAGTGGACGGCCTCTGTTCACGTCCAAGATTGCCATTGAAACTTGATTGCCAACGGAACCATATTTTCAAGAATTGGTGTGAGTTATAAAGCGTTTGTAAAAAAAATGTATGGAATTAGCAGGCTCAGTACGTAAACCTGGTAGAGCGTGTGGCTAAAGACCATAGGTTTTTGATTCTGGTCAGATCAAAACGTCTTTGAAAACATCCAGCTAAACCCCTACGCCTACGCGTACCGCTACCCCATTTGTCTGATTTTCTAGGCATCAGTTCCTTCCGGGACGCCAATGGCACCGCAGAGAAATGTTTTGGCCTTCTTATCTGTGAAATAAACTTCCCCTTGAGTCAAGTGCAATTTGATCTCTTCCCTCACCAATCAGGCTGATGCTCGGATTGAGTACCGTAGTGGTTATTGGTGAGGAAATCTGTGGTTTGAATAGGATCGAATCGAACTTTAGAAAATGTTTTAACAAATATCACAGAATTACATTTTGAAATTCCTTATGGACGACCATGGAATTATTAACTTTCTAATATTTTGAGAAAATCAATATGCTTATTAGTTCAGTTCACTACTACTAAGGGTAGCATTTATGATCCGTTTTTCATCCTGTGAACCTTGTAGTTACATCTGGCTCAAACACGTATACGTAGGGCGCAGGAGAACACCATACCAATAAATTTCACGCGTTTCATTAAATAAAATGAAGATGATTTTTTCTGTTTTCATCAATAGCAGACTTAATTGATCGAATAAAGCAAACAAACGTTTTAGTATTTATATGTATAACAGAGTTTTCGCCCAGTTTTCATCTGCAAGCCATCTTGCCCAAAAATGTTCATAAAGGCACTCTCTAAACGTCTCCAAGGTTTACCTTTCACTGTGGACTTGTTAATTTCTGTATACGCAACTATTCACGTATTCTCAATAAAATCGGTACCAAAGTAAGTGCCCATAGAGAGAAATTTTTTATACTTTGTGTATTCCGTATAACGACCAACTTTCTTAACCTATGGCTCCCGAAACCTAATCGGTGAATTAATGGTTGATAGAGCAATAGTTTTTCATCTTGAGGGTCCAGGATCGTAACCCGCTAAGGTACACATTTTAATGGGTGTTACTTCGGTCACTACTTGAGCGCTATGTGAAGAGAGCTTCAAATGCAGTTTTCCAATCGCATGGGCGTTTAACCGTGGACTATTTTAGCCCTTTCTAGAGGTGAGCGATAATTTAATGAAAATATTGCACGGAATTATTAACTTAAAATGCAAAAATATATAAATATCGCAAAGAAAATTGACAGCATTGCGTATCGAGTGGTATTGACTAATCATGCGATGTCGCTTAGCGCGTAATGCGTGATAGAACATAACGGTATGTATCGCATGGTAGAAGATATCGCATGATATCGTAATTCGTATGTTATCGCATAAAATTTCCCAAAGATATACTGCGCCGAATGTCGCCCACGAATTATATCGCGAAATCGTATTCACATCGAATATCTTATCCTATATACTACGTTATACCACAGGACTACGCCTTACATTACTTCAGGATGTAACTAACGCCTGGTATCTATAAATCCTTCATCATATCGCGATCTGCGTATGCTACCTGTACAGTAGCATTTTCCTCTTTTAATATCATGTAAATTACCTAAGATATCGATCTTATTTCCCAAATACCTACAACTACAACATATTTCGTGATCGATAGTAGTCAGCATGTGCTCCGTACTGAAGAATTATTACGCTCAGCGCAACGTGAATAGGTTATCTAATCCACCTGTCAATGAAAGAACTCGAAAATTCAAAGAGTCAAGGTGAAAATTTTACTTTTCCCTCCTCACATGTAACAATTTCTCCATTCTCCGATGGAGTTCCAAGTAGGTCATGTGGGAGTGGATAGAAACGGAAACTCCGGTAGAGGTGCGTTCCTGGAGCATGACTCGCTGAAAACTGTCTTCTCATCTTTTTGGGAATGCGTTTGCATTGTTCAAAACTGCCGGTTTCCTTATTAATACTGTGTATTTCATCCATTTTCCATTTTTAAGACGTCTAATTAGGAACTTGTGAAACTAAAAAAAAAAAGTTTCTCTACACATGACTTGGTTTTTGTCCAGAATAATTCTGTTTTTATTGCTTTAAGCTCTACATCCTTGCCTTACATGGTAACGGATATATTTCCAATACGAACTATAATTATAGTAAAAAATACCAATAACGAAAACCAATAACAGTGGATAAGACTTCTTATAAAAATGATCTGCATTTTGTCGATCTTGAACTTCTATCTTGCAGTGGATAGTGAATTTGCATATCTTTGACGATGAACATTTATTAATCCCTTAAATTGGCACATTTTTCTTTTTATTCTTGATTGAACTTAGTGTTCAAGCATGATGTGAGACCCTCCCCCGTGTTAGATATTATAATATTTAAATATTTGAAGCAGTCCAGAAGATTATCATTTTGTACATTTCTATTCAGGATTTTGATCGACACGTAGGGATGTTTGCCATTCCAATGCGGTAAAATACTTTACTTTCATCCGAAATGATTTTCATTTTAACGATTCTTTTATTGTTATTGGTAAAACTCATGCGATAACTGTGAATGAGGCCATTCACCGAATCACAAGATAACACCCTTAATAGACCAAACAGTAGTTAACTTGCGTTGGACTCACCCCGAAGTCAGATTTTCTCAGTCCAAGGTCAGCTGATACACATCCAAATGGTATCATATCATTAAATAGATTCTCAAGCATAAATATACTTGATATTATATATAAATCACTCTTTACAAGACGCCATTAAAATTAGTTTTGTTGTCATATTTATTTAACGTTAAAAAGGAACGAATAATATTTTATCATGTACACAAAAAAAAAGATGAAAAAGAAAATTTCAAATTATAGTGGCAAGAGTGGCTGTTTTTATAAAGATATTTAAAATTTTGATTTACCATGGTTTAATTTCTTTTTGGTTTAAGTTCACAGGACAATGTATTCTACTATTCAATGGGGGCGTTTACTCGGAACCGAAATCGCAATTTTGTACACGAAATCGTTAGATGAAAACGAAAAATTAAATTTAATGAAAGAATTACTTTTCTAACCACAACCATTCACTCACAAATCAAAAATTAAAAAAAAAAGGTGACGCCCACCGAAAAAGCTGTTTTGATACCAATGACGTCATTTTCCTCCCGTCCTTGACTGCTTTTAAGGTAAGGGAAGGGAGTGGAGGGGGGTTCAGAAGGTCTGCTCGCACAGATCCTGTCGCAATAGCTCCCATTGGCAGAGTCAGCTGTGTCTCCCCAATTGCGATAAGACGACGTAGCTTCGCGGGCTCAGCAGTGATTGGACGAAGTCGAATACGTCAGAGGTTGCACCACGCCCACTTTTCTGAAAGGGTTAAAAATATCAGTTTTTCGCCGCTTATAACTCGAGAAATAATTGACGGATCAAAAAACGGAAAAATATGGGTCCTTTTATTTTAAAAACTAGATCAGATTCGGCAATTAAAAAATATGGTAAACGACCCCATTCCCATTAATTTGCGAGTAGATTGATCGACCATTGTATGATTTTTCTTAGTTATTAGTTAAACATAACAAAATGCCACTGCTGCTTACAACCTGAACCTCTTACATCCCAATCTCCTCGATAGCAATCTGGTGGGATATACATTTGCTCAATAGATTTCAATTTCTAAGCAAATGTTAAATTATGTATGTATTTGTGTTGTGTATATTTATCCCTGTTAATATTTCCCATATGGGATATTTCAAAGACGGAGCAATCCAAAACATTATTTCATAGTGTTAAGAATAGAAACAATATCTCCACAACACCCTGCGAGCCACTAGCATATTATTTGATAGGATTGAGTCAATTCCATACATGTGATGTAAACAACATTATACTTTAATAACTACATTGCTGCTTTTGCTGCTAGTTTAAATAAATTCAAATTGTCTTGGAAATAAAGTAGCTTCACTTGCATTACAGCTTCTAATGGGAAACCATTATCCTATAGTGCACTGCAAAAGGCTTATAAAAATATCGGCTTCTACGCGTTTATCAAATGAGAAAATGAAATATTATTCATTTAGAGCATCACCCAGACTTGCAAAATATTCCAGGAATTAGAGACTTCAACCGAACGTGAAACCAACCCATTACTAATGAAAGGAAAATGGTTGACCTCATTTTCTTCCCGAAAATGAGGTCAATATCTTACTTTTTCCTCCAACCCTTTTCCGCGTCCACTGAGTTTTTTCCCTTTCACATCTCGAAGGATGGTGATTGCGGAGTTTGGGCATTCAGAAACGCTAATACATCTTCTCCTGGGGAGTCGTACCCGTGCGGTGATGAATAACACGTGCGATAGTTCCGCAATGGGACTCAAGCTAAGATATTAAGCGCGCGACTGATGAGTCTCGTCGTACGGAAGGTGATGGACCTGAATGTTGATTTATAGATGAGGGTACCTATGCCACCAGTGGCATGATGTTTGAAGAAGAATTGATGAGCCAGAGTAAAATTGAGAAAAATATCAACCTTCGTTTCATCGGCTGTAATTTGCGCTTTGATAATAATTGTATTTTATAGGATAGTCCAACTAAGAAAACAAAAACTTGTAGAGGAGAAGGAGTTCTTTTACCTCGGAAGCCGAACAGCCAACGATGGACGAAGCAAGAAAGAAATAGTTAGTAGAATAGCCCAGGCAAAGAGGGCATTCTATGAAAAGAAGAATCTACCTACTGGGGGAAATACAAGTGTAGAAGTAAGGAAATAGTTTATCAGAACATACATGTGGAGCATGTTTCTTAACGGCAGTGAAGCATAGATGATGAGAGCAGCGGAGAAAGAAAGGGTGGACGCATTCGAAATGTGGTGCTACAGAAAAATGCTGAAGATTAAATGGGTCGACTGAGTGAGTAACGAGGAAGTCCTAAGAAGAGTAGGAGAAAAGAGAAGTCTGCTGAAAACTCTAAAAAGAAGAAGGGAAAACTTAATCGGCCATATCTTGAGACATGATGGCCTGATGAAGACTATCGTCGAGGGAAAAGTGAACGGGAAGTTAGGAAAAGGCAGGCCTCGTATGAGATACATGGAACAGGTTGTGAAGGATGTAAAAGAGAAGAATTACGTCGCAATGAAAAGGTTTGCCGATAGAAGAATTGAGTGGAAAGCTGCGTCAAACCAATCCTAGGATTGTTGACCAATGATGATGATAGGATAGGCCATGCTCCATATTTACCCTATCATTACCCAGTTGCCATATATTTCTAAATACTGCTCAAAATTCCTTTGTTAACCTTCCCTAACCCATCTTTCTCTTCTCAATTACATCTTTTATTAGTTTAATTCGTTTAATTATGATAGAAAATCAATGCTCTTATTCCATTCCCAGAGAAATAAATTCCATTTTGACGAAGACTTTAAGATCAGTTCATGACTGATTGTCATAGAAGTAAAATGCTTCTTTTTAAACCATACAATCTACTGTTTTGTTGGTTGGCTGATGACTTGATAGGGCGAGTGTCACTGCAAAAGTGAGAGCCCAGTGTGTAATTAAGAGTTTTGGTGGCTTAATATTTCACCTTCCTCTCAATTCAATTGATAAGTGTTAATTTACCACAAAATAACATTATGTAGAGAGTAAAATAAATTAAATTTAGGGTTGGGGTGGATCTTTTCAGGTGTATTTCCTTTGAACAATTGTTTCTGTCCATGCTAGTTGTACGAGAGTGCCGTATGCCCGGCATTTGCCTGACTGGCAGGGAAACTCGTGAAACCTGCGGCAACCGGAATTATAAATAAACTTAACAACAAAGACATTGAAAAAATAATATAAATAGCTATGTGACCAATATGATTTAAAAAGTAGCATTTGTTTAAAACTTGACCATAAATAGATAAATAGGTGTTAGGTTATCATCTAACCTAGTCCACAAGTAATTTTGGCTCCACTGTGTTTCTCTCGAGAGAAACTATGAAATACACTGACTTGGCTATGGGTCGATGTTTTTATTTTTCAATGTATGCTGAGTAGATGAAACCAACTAAGTTTTTGGGACCTGAATATTTGAGGGTTAATCAATTCGGTAATATTTCATCACTAAACAGCAATCTTCAGATTGGTTTGAATCGGCTCTCCACTGAATTCTCATATCAGCTTATCTCTTCATATATATCTCTTCAATTTTTTAAATATATTCTGTGATTCTCCTGATCACACCAATGGCGAGGCCGTATTCTTTACTTTTCCCCTTTTATATGGTAATCCTCATTTGCTAGTTCCACCCTTTACATCTCATTGCTAGTCTTTCCATACTCATATGGATTTGATTCACTAAATGTATTCAATAGCTCTCTTTGGAATCTGTTACTTAGTCAAACGTGTAATGAGCTATCTCAGCTAAATTGATATTTTTCCCTGACATCAACTGTAATCACATTTTATCTCCAATATGCTTATTTCGTTTTTTTCATCCTCCTATTTGGCCTTTCTTCTCCGTTCTGAAAAATTATATTTAATGATTATCCTAGTTTAAGTTTTCCCCCTGCGTTCATCATTGGGGTCCAATCAATTAATTTGAACTCCTGTCATTTAAGCTTCATTTGAGCTTCTCTCGAAGTCTCCACACTTAGGATACTTCTCATTTTTTCTCCTATAGAAGCTAAATTTTCAATATTTTCTCAATGCCTTTATTTTCTTCAAAAATTGCACTGAAATCATTTCCTCCAAATGGAACATGAACAATCCTGTGAATGGTTTGACAAGCTGTCCTATCAACTAATCTCTTCTTACTTACGTATTTCTTCTCTTTCACATCCTTCATCACTTTTTCCGTATATCTCAAGCAAGGCTTTCATTCGCCGATCTCCTCGTCCTCCTGTCCTTCAACAATTGTCTTCATCAGGCCATCGTGTCTTAAGATATGGCCGATTAAGTTGTCCCGTCTTCTTAGGATTTTCAGAAGATTTCTCTTTTCTCCCTCTCTTCTTCGTTACTTGGTCGATCCACATAATCTCCATCATTATTCTGTAGCATCACGTTTCCAATGCTTCCACCCTTGACTTATCTGCTTCTGTCATCGTCCAATCCTCACTGCCCCACTGGAAAAGCTTCAGTAGTACGTTTGAATGAATTGTTTCCATACTTCTACGCTTATATTTCCAGCTGTAAGTAGATTCTTCTTTCGATAGCATGCCCTATTTGCCTAGGCTATTCTACTGAGTATTTCTTTCTATATCGTGCATCGTTCGCTACTCGGCTTCTCGGGAAACAGAACTCTCTCACCTCTTCAGGTTTTTGCTTTCCTAGTTTAACGTTGGTTTTGGCCTCTACTCTCTATCTGCACACCAATATCTAAGTCTTATTCTTATCATCTTGATCATCAGCTTATATCTGGCCATCGTTCTTTTCATGGCTATTAGAATGTTATTCAGATCCCGCTCTGTCTCTGCTATGAGTGCTATGTCATCGGCGAATCACAGCATGGTAACTTTTTCTCCGTGGATTTTCACTCCAGAAGACTTCTTATTAATTTCATTTACTGCATGAAAATAGTTCTATATTTTCGCTAGAATTTTCTAGTTACAATTGGCAAATATTTATGATTGAGCATCCAAAATGTATATATATAGGATTTTCTCTCAAGATGACATGAAAAGTTGCAGTGGAGCTAGAAAGAAGTATTTTATGGAGCTCCAATGGTTGAGATAATTGCTCGCTTCCTCTGACTAATTACTAAGGAAACACGATATCTATGCTCGAAATGTTGATCGAAACCTTTGGGTTTCCTGGCTGTCGCGTCACAGACTACGGCTCCGGCGCCCGCCGACGTCAAAAGTTAAGATTTTCAATCAATTCCTCCTTCTGCGTGTTTCACCTCCCCAGTTCTCCGATGGGGAACCAGCAGACTTTTCAGATTTATAAATCGATTCCAAAGATGGGCAGGCAATCGTGTTAGAGTGACTTTTATGGCGCACACTGGGAAATTGAGTGAAAGGGAAAGAATGTAATGGTCAGCGGCATGAAGAGTACTCGGAACGTGAGGCGAGGGGTAGGGGGCGCAGTCTCCTCCTTTGATGCGATGGGGGTGGGAGGAGGGCTGCCTTCGGGGAAAGAGAAACCAGGAGTCGGAACGCCTGGAGACTTGAACGCCCAAATGGTCCCGAAAAGCAGCGGCCCTGCACAGACCACGGGTTAGTTAACGCGGGAAAAATGTCAGATGAAAAATGTTTTTTGATAAAATTCTACTGCAAGAGTAGTGCCATGAATACCTTCATAGGACCTTTTAATACTACGCTATCATTCATTGCAGTTGCAATGCACTTTTAGCAATCAATCTGTCTATTTAAAATTTTAAAATACGCAATATATACTTCGCATTTTTCTTTGTTTTACGAGGATTTTCTTGCAGTTATTATCGTTGAGACCACAACAATTTTAGTCATGTATAATTAATTGATTCACTCCACTTCAAAACATGCATTTTTATGACACGTTTCCCTGAAAATAGAGATAACTTGTGGTAGCCACTGGATAGGCTTAATTTCTTTCGTATTTTATGCCGCGGAAGTGTATATTCTGCATCAAAACGTATTCTGAATTCGATTTCACGGCACAATCAACGATAAACTTTGATCTTTAAATTTCACCTTTTCATTACTTTCTGATAATAATCAATGTGAGTCATATTGTTTGTAGTGCGTATGTTTCTGCTGATAAGGAATGCGGTGCTCATTGCTGTTTATTCTCAGCTGGCTCGCCGCTAAATAGTAATGAGTTTTTATTGAGGCAATTATGATGATTATGCTCGGAAAAAAATTGAGTCGTGACTTATATTTTCTTTAGGAGGACTACAGGATTCATTCCTTAATCTGTCACCGGGTAGGCTTTCATCTTCCTAATGTGTTGATGTGATAAAAGCTCCGAAGCGATATTATTCTGATTTGTGGGTGGCAATATAAACATCAAAAAGCAGAACGAATACAAAAAACCTGTCATTTAAAATTTTAGGGAGACCGTCAAATTATATTGCATAAAATTGCTACTCAAAGTAATTTTGTCACATTGGTGTGGCGAGAAAAGACGAATTGGTAATTTTATAAAATATATACAATCTCCAGAAAGTTGTATTCAATATGACTCAAAAGAGACATATATCATGTTTATTAATCCCTATCTAATAATTTGCATGCCAACCATCTGACATTCCGAAGTGTATTTGGGAATGGGAGGGGAGGTGGGGAAAGAAGTAATTCAGTGTTATATGATTACAGCGGATATTAGGGTTATAGGGGTTAGAACTGGCGTTAGGCAAAATATCATGATCTACACCGGTGTTGGGCACGAAAGGTAAAGGTTTGAAGAGACTTCTGAAGAAAAATTGATACTTCGATTGAAATAAAAAAGTTGAGTGAAATTTTCAATCAATATCAAAGAAGAAGATGAGCTAATTTAAAACCGGTTTCTGTGTAACTGCATGCATGGAAGTTAATTGTTCTTGACACGTTGATAATCACTTTCTATATTCAGCACGGTTCGAGATACTTCTGATCTTTGGTAAGACGTCAAAAATCCGATTCATCGCCTTCACCTGAAAACAGACTGGAAGAAATATAACCCGACGCGAGTTACATGAAAAGAACCTTGGGAAATGTTTCCTCCTGGAAACTCGTTGTTTCAATTGACATTTTGCTCCAGTCGTTTTTCACTTTCAGTCGTGGGAGAAAAAATGTCACACCGAAGCAACGAAACAAGACCCAAGGGAGTATTTTGAGGAGAATGGACTAGTCAAAAAATTAAAAAGAGTTGAAGGCTGTTCCATTTCCATTCTTCCAGACATTTACGATCGTCTCGCCTTGACGCCTTCGTCTCCCACTCGTAATTTCCTATCTCTCCGAAATCTACAAAAAATAGGGATTTTATAAAAAGATGTCCACTGAAAATCACAAAGATCGCCCACTTTTAAGGCCGATCCCTCCCATCTATATTTCACCTCTCATCCTTTTCCCCTTTTGGCTCCATTTCTCTCTCTCTCTCTCTCTTCCTACCTCCTCCTCGGCTCTTCCCTCATTCTCTAATCCCGCCACTTCCTCGTCTGCCATCCTCATCTCTTTAAGTCCTTCCACCTTTTTCATATCCATTACCGTTGTCCAATATATCATCTTTCTAAGTCCTCTAGTCTCTTTAACTTGGTCCTATTCCTTATGTTAGTCTAATATTCGAAAACCTCGGGTGCCCTCGGGTTCACTTGGGTGTTCTCTCAAGTTTGGAAGCATGCGGAATGAAATAAAATCATTTTCCCAATAACAGCGAGAGAGCATAAAAGATAGAGTGAACAGTAAAATGTTCCGGTCTTTTTAAAGACAACATTGATATTATTGCTCCAAGAGCGAAAAGGATCCTGTCACTAAATGAATCCGTTCGTAGAAACATGCCGTTTCTTCCTGATGCAAACTGCGTTTTTGTCAATTTCCAAGTTTAGTGCTCACGGGGTGAAAATTAACCGTCTTATAGTTGAATTACCGCAGTGAGCTTATCAGATGGTTTAAAGAGTTTTAAGTTGACAATTTATAAAACGTATATTCTTTTTGTCTCAACAGCAATAGGATTGCTTAAACATTCCAGTCTATCTGGTGGAGATATGGGAATTGAACACACTGATGATCTTTCATGGTTGCTTTTAAGCTTATGATTTCAATGAATAAGGCGCCGTTCCGGAGATGTCTGCTGAAGTAACAGTAGTAGTAGAATTCGATTTTTAGTTGGTCTAACTTCTTCGGTGATATCGCACCGTTTAACCTAATCTAAATACCTGAAGACAAACTCGACATCTATGCCACGGTGAATCTCGCAACCTTCGAGTTGCCAGACCGGTTGATCTGGCAATTGCGTCCTGCTGCATCCCCAAGTATTAACCCTCCAAACTGAATTGGGCGTATCAGTTGAAAAATTGAAAATATTTTTTATTGATTCCAATAACCCCGTCGAACTGGTTTTTTTTAAATCCTTTAATGAATGAATGTAATGCTGAGCTTTAATTTTTTAAATGGATACAACCATTATTTTAACCTATCATAGTGTTAGTTAATCATTTCAATGGACCTCTGGACAATTTTTTAAATCTCCTTGAAATGCTACTTAAAAAATTGATAATTATACTAAAACACCTTAGCGATGAAAACTATGCATTTATTTAATGTATTTTTCGAGAAATAAGCAAAATAAATGCCCAGAAAACACGCCCACTCTAAAACGTATTGTGATTGGCCGGCTGAAAGTGACGTCAGCTCCTGCAATGGAGAGGAAAACGGCGGAACGTACTGTACCTGTGGACGTTGTTTTCAACATTTGTTGTCGGATTTAGATATCTTCGGCGTGGTTAAGGAAGGCTGCGAACATATATGATTTCTTTAGAAGGTATGGAGTCTGAGTTTGTCAAAGCTGAGGCAAGAAATCTTCCGAAAATCTCAACATTAGCAATGTTTTCATACGTGTCAACACCGTGTTTAAATGTAACTTCGTTCAATCTTCAGAGAAAACCTGATTCAAACGGAAATCCAAAGAGTTAAGATGGTGAGGTAAAAGCATGTCAATGTTTGAAAATGAATGTTCTCATTTGAATTTTGTAATATTCATAATATGGCGGTGATGAATGTTTTGGTGTTAGGGTCGTTCGTGAGGAACACGACGATGATGCCATCGGCTATGGGCAGGTTAAGCTCGATAAAATGTTGTTCGTGCTCGTTTATGCCCCGAGCATAAACTAATACGTCGTGGAAGCACATATTTTGATGGATGGCGAAGACAAGTAGGTATACCTACATGTCTTCGCTATAGACTTTAGTGAGCATTTCGTGCAGGGATTGCGTAGGTACGTCAAGTTCGGGACCACAAAAATAAGATGTATAATGGGCATCTACTTTATCCATTTGTTTACTTTGAATTACTGCTCCAATATGTGTTGACATCTCTATATTTTCAGGCACATTATATCATTAATGTATCATTTGGGATGTTTTCAAGGATTCGGACTAAGGCCTGGTTACATGATACATTAACCCGTACGAGTTAATGTGTAAATGCATGAACGCGAAAATGCACCGTGTAACCACACCAAAATGTACAAATGAATGAATGCGTGAACAGAAAATAGAACCTGTTCTATTTGGTTCATGCACTAACGTACAAGTTGAGCAGAAACCATTCACGCAAATGTACATTAACCCGTACGTGTTAATGTATCGTGCAACCAGGCCTTAAAGGCCTCAATAAAAAATACAATGAACGTGAAAATCTTTTGTTTGTAGTGGCATAACCTTATGGTGCAGTTATGAGTTTTGATACGATTTCCAAGAACTTCCTTTTGGGGAAATATATATTGGGCTATTGAGATAAAGGGGGATTAAAAAACCCTTGATTACCGAATATACCGAGGAACTTGAAAATTTAACCTGTTGCGCAGGAAGCAAGTGCGATCGTGATCCTAGATTCTAATGTTGTGTTGTGTAATATTGGTGTATTTGGCATATTAGCTGATCTAGACGCAGACGCGGTATGTTGAAACGTGAATCTAATGTGTTAAATCGTGAAGGTAATGCAAAGAAATAAATATTCCCGTCTACAACTACTTTGGTTTAATAAATTGTTTTTATGCGCACAAGTAGCCATTCACGCATCCATCGTTCACGCTGACCTTCGAAAATTGAAATTGGCCGGTGAAAATTACTGCTTGCGATTAATAAAAGTTAGGACATCTAATCTTGAAAAGTAAGCAGCGATAGGTTCAGTGGGTTCAGTCTTTTAATCATAATTGAAATTTGCTTAGCGAACTTTTTCAAACATGGCATATTGCCTGATATGGAAAAGATTTTTCGTGACATATGTCCAGCACATTTCCCTCGTACTCTGATTACTGATTTGTGCATGTATTAAATTTCCTAGCAGTTTTTCTATCAATGAAAAAACTTTACCGAATAATATTGAGCCTATATGTCAATCGCATCAATAGTACTACTGGCGGCGCTTTGTTTTGACCTAGTTTCTGCACAATTAAGATACAATTAAGTTTAATTTAGCTTCCAGAATTGGTAAAATGAATATAGACAGAGTGAACGTTCAAAAATGCACACGTTTCATCGCATAGACAAAGTTTCATTTCGCTTGCACTTCTTTCTTCACCCATATTATCCTGTTTCGGGTAATTAAAAAAAATACTTGTTGGGAGGCATTTCCGTTGGTGTCATTATATTTTGGCACAAGACAACATTTAAAACAACGCTTTGGCATGTTAAAATAAAGTGCGTTCATGAAAGACATTTCAATAGTGATCTCGTGATCTCCTAAACGCTTCAAACTTCGCATAGAAATATACGCACCGCGACCGCTGTTGCAGGACCTGACGTCATTCAAGATGGCAGCGATGCGAATTACGTTTTTGCGAGGGACCAGCTCGTGGCGATTCAAATGCTTATATTTTAAAAATAAAATACTTTCTGTCAAAACTGCTTTCACAGCAAGTAATTTTTTTGTTTAAACTCTACGAAAATGCCTTTATTGGAATGTGTCCAGAGACCTATTTACAACTAAAAATAATTGAGTACGGATTCGAATATTTTCCCATAAATGCAGGTTTCCGTTTTTACTCAACGGTTACGGATCATTAGTGGATTCAATAACCATGTGATCGTTTCCTTTGATGTCCATGTTGGGCAACCGAAGAAAGTTAATAAGAGTTGAATCCATTAAATTTACATTCAAATGATGTTGAGGGTAATTACCAGTGCAGCTTGGTGAATATCGTGTGTTTTTATGCAAGAGAAATACACATTGTCAAAAAAGTTACTTGATAAACCTGATATGATCTGAGCTCGTCCATAAAATTCATTTTTATGCCCCACCCCCACACATAAACTCCGAGTAGCTATATCCCATCATGCTACAGATTCATCAGAAATGGGGGAGAAAAATGTGATTGAAAAAGGCTTTCTTCACATTTTTCCTATTGTTGGATTTTATCTTACTCTTATTTTTGGAATTCTATATGTTGTAGAATAAATGTTGTCAAGATTAATAAATGTCATCTTCTAATGGTCCGAGTTTTTAAAATCTAGGAGATAAACCTGATCAGAAAATCGTATACGCTAGAACTAATAGGTCTAAAATAGAACGTTAAATCTGAGAACGTCCACCAAATTCGTTTTCATGCTCAGCTTATTAATGTGTGAGAATCCACTAGGGATTCGCAAATAAAAATTTCATAGAAATATTGAGGTCAAAATACGACAATAAATTCAGCATCACCTCAGTTAGGCAAAGTTTTTAAGACAATATAATTTTTGTTTCCGACCCTTCGGACCCATTCAATACCACCAAATTCAAAGGCGGGCTAGCCGATCGCGATTGCGTGCAGTTCTTCTGCCTCTTCATGCGTTCCCGTTATTTTTTCCCTCCGACCTTTCCGCCTGCCCCTCTCCTCCGTCCCCAGATATCCTCTCGAGCGCGCCCCTCCCCCTTCCTTCCCTTCCTCGCCAATTTGAGGCACAATTTAACCACCCCAGTTGCATAACTCCGTGAGAAACGACTTGGCAATGACACGCTTTGGAGGCTTTTCCGGGTTCCCTTAAAAAGAGATTGGAAGAGCCGTTTTCCCTCTCTCTTCCATTTTCTCTGCGGAATATGCGGAGGGGCCATCTTCTGTTTATGCTCTGGTCTTCAGCTTCAATTCCGCACTTTCGACCCTTCCATCTCCGATAAGAAACGAACGAATCTTCTTTTTATCCCTTCGTACAAAAATCTCACCAATGTTCTTCTTAAGCTTCCAGCGTCAGAGTCCCATTACACTCAATTTGTGAAGTAATTTGCTATATCCAGCTGTTGTAGTATTGAGCATGTTTTGTGGCTTTCAGGGAACTTAGCGTTACGAGCTTATAGTTGCATATTTCGTCTACTAAGCTTGAATTTTGGAATATCCGCTTGCATTAATCTCTTGTTTTTTCAAGACAAAATCGTATTTGAAAAGATAAATGTGTTGTAAAAATATCAATGCATATGGTATTTGTTGTAATTTCACCTTTTTCAAAGAGAGAATTTTGTTTTTAAAATAATAATATAATTTTTCACATGTCTGTTCAAAGATCAGACTCGTATAGATGATAAGAAAACATTCTGCCGCTTTGTTCAGTGGAAGTTTCAACCCTTTCTAAAAATTTTAACATTGAATGCGAATAAATGTATATCGTTGGAATGACAAACTACCTTTAAATCCAATACTAATGATAATTTTGTTTGAAAAATATATTAACGAAGTTTAAATTACTAAAAATTAAAATAACGCTCTTATCCAAACTTTTAACACTATAGAAAGAATTCTGTGGAAGTAAAAAGAGAAAATTGCCTTCTTGGATTGTTTGGAGGAGTAGTACATGCCCAAAAGAGAAGAACACATCCATGATAGGGTCTCGGTAAGCGTTAGTTATGTGATGCCTTTAAGACTATATGGCTGATATAATTTCGGTTTTATTCAGGCCCAGTAATATCGGTTATATCTAAAGCAACTATATTTACGTGCAGGATTATTCGATAATTTGGGGTATCTAATGTCACGCGCACTCCGTATTGCATCTATCGGAATATTTCAAAGTCGAAAGCGTCGCAGCATTTCACTCTTCAACCGGCATGATGACGATGTTTTCAATCATTGCGACCTTCTGAGCGCTTCCAGTCCTCTTTTTTTCCCTCCGGTCGAGTCCCACAAAGCGATAGTCGAACGAGTTGAAAGCAGTGTTCTCAGGAAAATATCAACGGAGGAGGAGAAGACGACGTGGGAGAATCGGAGGACTCACTCTGGGAGGCACGGAAGGAGTGGAGGAGGAAGGGGGGTGGGTTAAGGAGTGAGGCAGGGAATTGTTTGAGCACGACAATGAAAGTGGCTGAGAGACCGTCTTGGTATCACTCTCTCTTTCTATCGCCTTCCCTCCCCCCGACGCCCACAGCACCCCTCCCCCACCCACCCCCTCCAAAACCACTTTCCTTGCCCTCCCCTCCCCATCGGACCCACCCTCCCCTCCTAATGACCTCCTTTTCCTATCCTTCCTCCTGCTTTTCCCCCTCCTCCCGCCCTCCATCCGCTCTCCAACGCTCCGTGCTTCTCTCCCTCTCCACTTACGAAGCTCCAAACAATTCTCCATTATACTTTCACTCCGTCTTCTCCACGCACCTACCTACCTGCTTTTCTATTCTTAGCACGGCTTTCTTCCTTTCCGATCCCACTTTGACCAATTTGCACACGGCAAGCTCTCGTTTGCTGCTCTTGAAACCGAGGCGATGTTTGCGATGCAATGTTCTGGCGCTAACTTCCCACACTTTGCGCACTCACGGGTTGTGAGCTGGCATATTACAAATTACTTTTGGCTCCAAGCACATAGGAGAATAGCGATGGCGGATATATGTCTGATAATATTTCCAAAATCTTTACGAGATGTAGATTTAGCGTCGCTTGGATTTGATTTCGTTCAGAACACTATCCCGATCAAAATATTTTTGGGGGGTGGAACCTGGAGGGAGATGGGCCAGATGCTAGATTAAAAATCAATGCTTAGCGAACTACAGGGGGCCTGGTGGGAATGAAAAATAAATGCTTTGAAAGAAGCGCCTGACCCATAAGTAAACATTAAATTCCTTCGTAGAAATTAATAATTTAGTAGCACGTTCCTGGTGGATGCACACCTAATACGTTTCTCTAATTAAGTAGTATTGCATCTATTATTTCATGCACATTGTGTATGTTAAGTGGTCTTTAGCCCCAGAACCACCTACGTATTGACTTGAAGAGTATTCATTAGCTGTCTATGTATTTTTTGGTGCGGGGTCTTGGGCCTTTAGCATTTTGCTAATGCTATTCACACGTGAGCCTCTCTGCTAAGAGAAGCGCTTTCCTTGCAATCAAAACCATTACGACTTACCTGGCCAATTAAGTCTAGACGTATGAGCAATCAAATGCGAAAAAGTGAAGTGAGAATATCATTCACTAAATAAGAAATACTTTATCATTTTCTCATTGTAATTTAGGTATTTTCTCAGACCGGCTTCGTTGCTAAGACGACGTCGTCTGGGATGTTCATAATGCAAAGACAAAGCAAGAATTGATGGATATCCGTAATCGCATCTATGTTCAAAGCTTCAGAGCAGGTCAGCTTGGCGAATGAAGCTTGCCGCGAAAGTTTCTTCCGATTTAACAGTCTACGCTGGATAAGTATTTGGGGCGCAACGATTTAAGACCGGCCTGAGGAGAGCGCCGCTCTCCTATGCCCATGCTCGACTGAAGTTTCTTCCTTCCAAGGGTTATCAGTAATTGCGGGCGTCCCCGGAAGACAGGCTCCCCCCGGATATCCATGGACCGCACGTTGGGACAACTGAGTGACCCTTAAACCACAAACCTCGCGGGAATCACGCGGGTTATCTAAAGGCTTCAAACGGTCTTCCGCTCAGCATCCGTCACTCATTTAGTAAGTTTTATCTCTCGCGTCGTAGCTTACGTCATACAGCTCAAACTCCGTAGTATGTGGGATGTTTACCATACTTTTTGCTCCATTTACCCTATTAAGCGGGAATTTTGCGACCTTCACTAGCGGAATTGTTTTCTTTGTCGCTTACAATTACCTACTATTTTACCTCAGGCTGATTGAAAAATAATCTTACACAATTGTATTCTATTCATTTAGACAAGAGTTATCATCTTGGGAAAGGATATTCCACTAGTTGACATCTCTAGACTGAGAAATCGCAATAATAGGCAAAATCCTCAAGTACACAAAATATTTAATACGACTCATGTTTCGTTTATTACCAAATGATCAAGCACTGTATGTTCGCCATCATATATAGGGAGGTGAGAGGTTTTAGAGATGAAAGACGTCATTTCTGTGGAAGTCAATAACCGTTCATGCTACAAAAAAGTCGATGTTGTTCTTAATCTGCGCCCTAAAAAAATCAATTCAAATTTTTGACATCAGAGTAAGGTTAGTCGTAGCTATTTTAATTTATTGTCCAAATTGCAGTTGAACTGTAAAAGGATGGTAGATATAAACTCAAGGGGAATCATCTCGCATACTCAATATATTGGAATATTTTTATTACTATTTCTGGCGATACACTTAACAACTGAATAAAAGCAGCAATATTAGCAGTGCCAGAAGTTTTTTTAGGCCTTTACGACCGGCCGTTAAGTTCATCTACACCGAGGAGTGTTTGAATGGAGCTAGGACTTAGGAGGAAATTGAGGAAGGATGAAGACTAACCCGGAGTCGGCACAAGCCTGCTCTCAATATAAAGAGCCGAGTACTCGAGGTTTAACGTTCTATCCGACGGAAGGACGGATTACTGAGATTGAAATTTTCTATGTAGTCAAATGAGGACCGGTTTACCTCTGATCAAAACTGGCACTTTCTGGATTCAAGCTTGGGACATCTTGATGGGCCGATCCCCCAAAGACAATCCCCAGTACAAGTCCTAAACCCTCTAGCAATTGATAGAATCATTACCGCATATATTTACTACTGCTACAGGCAGTAAGTAAGTGTTGTTGTAAGTAAGGAGTTGTGTGCAGTTAGCATTCCTTGGTGAGTTGTAAGTATTTGTACAATCCAGTTCAAGTATGCTGTTCGCTGGACCACTTACATATTCATTGACATATCCCTTTTAAATTACCCTGGTCTGTACCGTTTTTATTTATCGTTCTCGTCCCTGGTTATCGGCGGGAAGAAATATATTTAAATCAAAACAGTAGGTTACAAAATGTTATCCCACATTGAGTTTTGGAGTACTAGAGGTTCTTTTGCTTAAAACCTGTTGCATCTGGACTCAGCTATTCCTGAATCTTTTCGCATTTTGATTACTTACTATTCTGCTTTATTTAATTAAAATCCACTTTTTACTACCATAATCTTCCTTGCCCTCTTTTTCACTTTCAAACTGCAATTTGTATTTCTCGTTTTTGCAAAGAGGTCAGAATCGTTGTCATCATTGTATCTAGTTCCTTCTCAGCCCAAATTGCGGTTATTAGTACAGTGTAGCCTAATTTTAACCTTATCCGAGGTGTTAATTTCTATTTTACATAATGTATTTATTCACAGATTTTAAATATTATCATTGCGATTGAATTACATTCATGCCGACGCTTTTACTCGCATCTAAAAAGTAAACTTCGTTTTCTTCATTCGTCTTCATCTCCTTTAGTCGCATCAGCCATTGTGATTTTTTTTAGAGGCTTGGAAACGTGTCTTCTACTGTCATTAGTCTGTTGGGGTATTAACTTTTTGAGTTTTTGGAAAAATTGTCAAATATTTTCAAAATCAGTGATGTTAATAGTCATGAGGTTTATAGCCATGATATTTCAAGTCATCTTCTGATCAAAATCTTGTTAATGGCATGATCCAACTGAATTTTTTATTTCTCTAGCCAAGTTAACTAAGCTTAATTATGTAACTCATGGATTTAGGAGTAAAATTAATATGGACTTACAGTTGTGTAAGTCCATTTTATGGTACAAAGGTAAGACGAGTTACTTTTTCACTGATTTATTCAAATACTTACGTATAAGGTATACAATACTTGTAATCCTTCCCAAGAAACTCTTTATAACCTGATGATGATAAGAATACATCCATACGTGTTGTGCTGTAATAAATTTGTGGAAAAATATAAGTTGCCTAACTTTTTTTCCATTAGCTTAATTAACTTTGATATTGTAGTCATGTATTTAAAGATATCATGTCGTAAATTGATGGCATTTATAAAAATAGATTCAAATTTACAGATCCGTGAAACACCGATGTTTATATTTATTTATTGATGGATCATTTATCTAAGAACTGAACACTTGCGCTAAATTTATTAGCTCTTTAAAGGTCCATAAAGCTTCTAAATCATAGGGAACTGAGGAAGAATAACGCTTTCATTCAGAGCCATTTACCTTGTAACGTGAGGAAAGTGCAGTCAAAAATGAGATCGTTTACCGAGAGTGATATGTGGGACAGGTTTCCTAAAGGTCGCTAGTTCGAATGTCGCCTCGAGCATGGTTCTTCCGCCGCGTTATCCGTTCGATAATTTCTCCCGAGTGAAACTCAACTCGGAGTAAAATGGTCTGGAGCTCTTTTGGAATACAAGTTGACGAGGTTCAAACCTTGACCCTCGAGTCGATAGTAAAACACTTCCGTCGCATTTCTTTTAGCGCTGGTGCTTGAGGAGTCCCTGTGTATATTCTAAAAATAATGAGAGAATTATGGTGTTCATGATGAGATGAAGGGAAATCCTATTATATTATGCTCAGAAAAATAAAACCCACACTTATCCGGGGGGACGAGTAGCCTTGCGTTGACGTGAGCTGGTGGGAGAGGGAGAGGCGAAGAACCGAAAAATTGCCTCGTTAGGTAGAACTGGGAGTGGGAAGAATGTAGGAAGGCACGTGGCTCGACTGGGGCGTGGCGTACATAATATAAAAGGTGTGGGAGGATACGCGGGGGAAGTGAAGAGGAAAGCCAAACTGTAAGAAAGGAACGCGTCGCCAAAGAATGGACCACGGAACGAATGGGCTCTGCGGCGTCGGTTGTCGGTTGGGTGGCAATGGTTCACCCTCTGCCACTCACCCTGGCGGTGGCTTGCAGGGTATTATGCAGATGGCGTTTCTCCGTACGTGACCGCTTCACCGAATTCCCTCAATGCAAGAATCGTCATGCACTGAAAATTCTCGTCGAGTCCGATAACGTTGACTGGATGACCCAGTGCCGAGTCGGCTTTCAGTACTCACTGGCAAAATGCATCGATGTCGGGTATCGACTTCGAGCAACAAGTATCCGTTTCAAAAAATCTCTCAAATTATCTCCTGCGCTATTTTTGAATTCGAGTTTATAGAGAAACAAATAGTAGTGATTTACAGATAACAATATTTGGTCTAACAATCGGATCTGTTCGGTGAAATGTATTTTGTGTAGCTTATTTAAGAAAACGTTCTTAAAACAACTCGAGAATTTTAGCGTAGTGCATACCTCATGTAATAAGTATCATAGTGAATGCAATAAAATTAATTTTTTCTTTCGTAGCTTCTAGCTGTCTAGTGATATGCTATGAAAGTCCAACACAAGTGTTTTTAACTCCTATTCTGTATCTTTTCCATACTTGGTGATATTTCACTCCCTCCCAAAAACCCTCAAGATGATTTGCAGGGTAACTCTTTAAATTTAAATGTAGATAATGGGTAGGTGATGATTCATTGATCTCTTAGGCATGTATTACTGTATCCTCTCATAGTTCTATGCTTTTTGTGGCATTTCCTATTTTATTGTAACATGTCATACTCTTATTTCCCTCATCATACTTTCACTAACGTTTTTATTTGACCAAAATTATCAAAAACGCGACCTGCTATTAATATGACATTTGCTCTCGTCGAACCCTAAACAAAATCCCTACTTACGAATTGCTTGTGCTAACGTCGTAAAAGCTCTGATGTTTCTTTGTCAATTACTTTTGTCAAGCGGAAAATCTTCACATTAGAATCATTAGTTTTTCTTCCTTACTTCGATTGATGGTTAGCATCGGGGAAAAATACGTGCGATTTTCAATAAAAGTTATTTTGTGTAAAATTTGACTGACAACATACCTTAAGTGTGGTTAAAAAAAGGCAAAGGTTGATGAATGCACTGAATGAGATAGATAAATTACTGTTTGGTGGAAGAACATCGTGCTACCTCAAGGCATATCTTAATAGTGATTTTATTAATGTATATAAGATTGTGAAAAAGAATTCTATATCGCTTTCAGAATGTGTACATTGAAAACGTAATTTGGGAACAATCTAAATGAAAACTTTAAGCGTTTTATCATTTGACCAATAAATTAAATTCGTGAGTATACTGACCCAGAATATGGAATCAATTCATTTAAAAGAATAAGCTTGCTAAAAGCCAGCATAAGTTTCTTGCCCGGACGAAATTGATTTTTAAAAGATGTATGAAGTCAGAACGGAGTAATTTGTTGAGTTATAATTCCCTCAAAATCCAAAATGCCTGCGGTTATACATTCACATACAACATTATAACATGTTTTCCTGACCGGTAGGATGATGGAGAATAGTGGAGAGGACCTCTAAACACTTGTAATCCCGTTTTATTATGAAGCAGATATTTCTGGCGAATCCTGTATTTTCACTTGTGTGTCGTATCGAGTTCGAATGAAAGTATGCATCGATAAACTCGAACCCACGTGCTGAACAGATAGTCTCCAAAAAGAAACCACCGTCACGTGCTCTATCATTTTAAAGCGAGATTTCGGGACAAGGTAGGGAAACCCGTTGCTCGCAGCCTTCCAGTCTGAAATAAATAAAAAGCTATTTCAACCAGTTAAAGGCGTGGGGCACTTAAAGAGCAACTTGAGATGTAAATTTGAGATTAAATATTATCTCGGTTATCCCACGAACTAGGAGTGTGCCATATGCATTTCTGGGCACTCTAGAACGTCGATAAATATTGGAGCATCTTGACGAATAGGCATTGATGTTTCCATTCGACCGCTAACGTACTTACAACTCTCCACACTTAGTTATTACTACCCTCACTGCATAGAGTGTTCTAAATCCTGAAAGAACTAGTTGAATGCCAATTATAATTAATAATTATAATCAATTAATAATTATTAATGGAAGCACTCGGGTTATCGCCAACGTAATCATTTAGGTTCTCGTATACAGATAATTTTAACCAGGTATTCGAGTGCTCGCCGAGGGGCCTAAGTATTCGTCCATGTATTAATTCAGGTACATACTCGTTTAGTGAGCGTGTACTCATCAAGGCATTTTATTAGGTACCCATGTACATCTTATCTACATAATAATAACCTGAAAGCCACCGCAATGGTGTGTGGCAGGGGATGAACCATCACCAGTCATGATTCTTAAATTAAGAGGTAAATTGCTACCTTAATTGCTACGAAACGATTATTTTTACCAGTACAAAGTATCTAGAATAAAATGCAATTCTCCTAAGAATGTGCAGAGAATGTAAGAGTACATGAGTATCCATGTATTCATTCGGGCTCATACGTACTCATCATGGTAGCCATGTACTGATCCAGGTATTTATGCGTTCGTCAGGTACATGAACTCATCGAGGTATCGCTTTTTTATCTATTTAAAATTGTGGAGTTTAGACTAGTATGTTATTACTAATTATTTTTTATGCATGATATATAATTCATGTTTGGTGTGAATTCACCCCCTGCCACACACCTTTATGGTGGCTTGCAGGGTATAATGTAGATGTATCCATGTACCCATGTACTTGTCAGGTACGTGTTACAGTACTGATGTGCTCATCGAGGTATCCATGCACTCACTCATCCTGGTACTAATGTGTAATTCAGGTGCTTATATATGTATTCGGATACTTAAATACCTATGAATGAACACACTTGTACTGCATTCCCACCACTGCCATCGCTTTGAGATACCGAAGCTGCATAGACATAGACGGGAGTCCTCTGGCGTGTCGGAAGAATTTTCGCCTCCTGGAGGGAAAATCCCGTCGGTAAACTAATTCAAGGGTAGGGAAAACGACGTCGCTTTCGAAGCCACCGGGGAAAACCATCGGGGCCCACCTCTTTCCATCACGTGCACCCCGATTCTGATGCTTCTTCGATGAGACCCTGCCTGAGGTCCTTTGGGACCACGGGCAGTCTAACTAACGTTTTCTCTCCTTTCTGCCTTCTCTCCAGTCGTTTCTCCTCCGGGGCCGGCATTTTGCGTTGGCCACACCCGTCGGGGCGAAGCTATCTCTCCGTCCCACGCCGCTGGAATCGGTGGTCCCTCTACAAACGGCAACCGTACCAACACACAACGTGCGCACCGTCGCGGCCTTGTCGACTACAGTTTTTTTTTTCGTCAACAAATGATTGGCACTTTTTTGAAAGGAAGTCAACACATGGAGTCAGTGCGAGTGCTAAATTGGAGAATTTTCAGTGGCGCCCCTTCGTCCTTTGGAAATGGCTTTCCATACAAAGGCACACTTCCACGTCAATGTATCGCTCGCAATAGAATCAAGCGGCGCTTTGTATTGTGACGTCACTTCCTCCTTCCCGTCCGCGCTTCCCACTCCACCGACAGTTCTCCCTCACCCCACCCACCTTCCGCTCCCCTCCCTCAACCCCTTCCTGTGCCTCCCATTCATTTTCCCCCTTAACCACCCATTCTTCCAACCACCCTGTCTGGCAATCTACCATTCCCATGCCTAAACCAACCTACCGTCCTCCTCGCTATTCCCACAATGCGATTTTTTTCCTTGCGCTCGACTAGTTCCTATTTCGCTAGCTTCCAGGAGTTTTTTTTTACATTTCCGACGCCACTGTTTTTCCTTGGTTGAGTCGGTAAACCTGTCATTCTTTCGCTCCCCAAGCATTTCTTTCGCTGGCGTTATGTCGTCAGTCACCGTAAACGTTCGTGCCAGAAGAAGGAAAATGTACCGTCAAGGCAGAAATATGTGAAATTCACCAATGGTATACGAGCGAAACTTTTTTCAGTGCTGGGAGACTAAATGTCACTTTTTCAGGTAGCCACGTGTACATAATAGTTCAATTCAGGGGTATCCAAACGGCTGCCCGCGTTATAGCTTTATCCGGTCGTCGGAAGATGGCGCAGAAATGATCCAATCGGACACATTTTTCAATAAGAATCAACCAATAAAACACGGAATACTGATAGATTTTGATATTTTTATTTTTATTCATTTTTAGCATGGATTCTCGAATCTACAATCCTCACCTTAATGCTCCTTTTAATTCAAAAATATCGATTCGTCCGGTGGAAAATGGTTCGTGTTTTTTGTCACCTACATCTACGTAATACACTGCGAGTCACCACGAGGGTGCGTGGCAAGGGGTGAAGATCAACAAATGTCCACCATTTATACATGCAACAAATAGCAACCAAGCCATGTGGTCAACCAACTAAGAGATACAAGGCAATTGCAACTAAGAGCTAGCTCTACAGGCTACAATACTACATGAAAACAAGTTAGGTATATGAGTCACGTGCAACTAGATAGTAAGTGTCTACAATTTTACGAAGTGATTCCAGGATAGAAAGATTTTCACTAAATTAATCTGTATTTATATTATATCTGTATTTATAATAATATTAATCTGTATTTCCCTACATGTAATTAGATTAGTAATATTTAAACCATGCTTCATGTACTTCAGGCTACGCCAACAATTTTTACCTACTTCCTCATACTTATCCTGTCTCCACATTAAAATCCAAAGCTAAATGCTGATAAGGGCTCAGCACTATTTCCGTTTTTAGGTTTTTTGTGTTCAAACCAAAGGTTGGTCTGGTTATCGAGGGTAGAGCTCACTCAAGTACTGACTAAGCCCAACGGCGTGTGAAATTCACACAGGGTTATAGCGGGTCCATTCTCTGTACCGCCTGCGGTTGCCCAGAAAGATCCGATCCCAGAAAATAACCCACCTTTCGACTCATAAGATATTAGAAAAATAGAATTATCAGGTCGCTGCTATTCAAATACTCAAGGTGCAACAAAAAAATTTGCATTGGTATTAGTAAAATGCGCACAAACGTCCCCACGACATTTCCTTCAACATGAAGTGTAGGTTGCCTCCGCCTTTACTGAAAATTTGAGATCATGCAGTCTAAAACGCCTTATTCCGCACAGAAATGTATTTTATTGCTAAATAAATGTATATTCCTAAATAGTATCAATCGCTTTCCTGATTATCCTTGAAAATTGTAAGTTACAGTCGAGCCTGCCATTGCTTGATCTCCAGTCAAGTGTTCAGCAACCAGTCCACAATAGAACAAGTGTCCAAATTCATAGTTATGGAAGTATGAGACTTAAACATGACTAAATTAGTACGGACTGATAGGTATTTATCAATGGATTAAATGCGACTCACCTGTCAACACCTTTATATAATTCTATCTACTAATTCTGAATTCACCACACACTTTCTCACATCCTAATATTTTCTGAAAGAAAGAGTTTTTAAATTCGTACCGTATCCTGTCACAACACTATTTTTTCGCAATAAAACTATCGTAATGAGCGAATAATATATTTTTATTAGTGAATTACCGGTCAAGGTAGATTCTAATATGAATGTAATTCTCCCACGACTCCTTTTTTTCCATATGATGCATGTCTTTAGTTCCGCATACTTCCTACTCACCATGTTATACCCAAACCACCTGTTGTACTTCTCCCCGTATCTCGCTTACCAATGATTTCTCCATTTACAAAGGCCTTCAAAATACTCTCTTTCCTTATTCGCTCGTTCCATCCACTCCCTTTGCCTTCTCCTAATATCTTCATTCAACTTTCTTCCTTCTCCTACTATCCTCAACTCTTAATTCTTCCTTTCATTCCGCGTTACCTTCCCAATCCTTCTACGTATCCACTTCCGAAATGACTACAGTCAATTTTTATCCGTATTCCATGAAGTCCACACCGTACAATGTAGCGCTCCATGTCAGGCTTTACGCTAGTTTTTCTCTAAATCCTTCGTCTAAATATTTATTGAAACTCGTCAGGAAAGCGATTCATTGTTGAAACAAAACATATTGTGTATTTAATTATTTTTTATTAAGGCAACATTTACTTAATTCCTGCTATTTGAAATAAACATATATTTAAGAACTTGTAAATATTATTTCAACAATGAAAACTATGACAGAAATTCGCTCCTTGCATGCGCTCTCAGGAATATTTTCGGTGAACCTGGTGCTTTTATTGGCTTATATGTTCTGTGTCGCTAAGTGAAATATGGTTCTCTCCTGCAAAAATTGGATCGTCATATGGATGTACCCCGTAAAAACCTCGTAAAAATACTCCGGGGAAATAAATATAGAACACTGGCCTTTTCTAAACCTTGTTCTAACCAAATGACCGTATATTACTTTGGTCCTATTTGAAAGAAATTTTGCTTTCGGAATGTTGCCCCGCATTTTCCTAATAATCTCAGTTTTCACGCACATTGTTTTCAAACTGCCAACTTAATTGCTGTAGTTTTTTCAACGGAAAATTAATAGTTCTATGGCACCAATAAATTTGTCGTAGCCTAGTTTATGCCAACGTATATACTTCATTATTATCTCATTATCGCATAACTAAAACTCATTTTAACGTATGATTAGAAAACACTGGTTTGTACCTACTGGTAAAACGGCCTCAGTAGCAGAAGGGGATTAGATAAAACTTCTGGGAATTTTTTCGGGCTTCATCACGCTCCTGAAGTCAGTGGTCTTTACTTGAATGCCAAGAATTCCCCGCGCTATTTTCCTCATTTAGTCACATCAGCTATTGGTAAAAGTTGATTCTTCTGGGGTTTTACTTCAAGAAAAGTCCCAAGTATGTTCTAGAAAAAATATCATTTAAAAAAATATCATAATTTCGGAAAATTTTGGTGTGCTTGCGATAGCGTTATTTTCATCAAACTATTAAAACTTTTAGTCGTAGAATCTTGAATTTATGAGATTGATACGTTAATACTTTTAATATATTTCGCACTCTCTCAAAACCTCTGATGACTTAAATTCAAAATAAATAAAAGCAATTGTTGTTTTCAGAGTTCTCTTTCTTTCTCTCATTCTACGACAAGTCATGTGGTTAAAATATAGTATGGTATGCTCTTAAATTTTGTACTTTCTCGTGCAATAAAAAAATCTAGTTTGAGCATTAACCTCGTATCAAGGTTTGATTATTCTTGTCTTGAGGATTCAAAGTATGTCAGGCTGTACATAATTTCGTAGCAACATTTCTTTCCTCTTAAATTTTTAATTTTCGTAAAAGACTGTAATGGAGAGAGATCATTCAGAAGTGTTTTTTTTAATGCATTTAAAAGAGCGCAGCACAATTATTTTGAGTACAAGGACTCTTAAATGATCGTGAGCTGTTCCCAAATGGTTCCATGTAGTACCCTAGTTGCATGCCAATAGCGTATGATTGGTGATCTTCACCTTCTGCCACATCTCGCGGTGGCTTGCAGGATATTGCGTAGGTGTAGATGAATGGTTCCATGTGAAATTCGGTTTAAAAATTAATTTATCTCATGTTTTTGAACGCAGTTAACCATCAGTATACTTCGACTGATGAAAGAATGAAAACCATTACGATTTTGGGTGTAGGGAACTTGAGCATCTTGTATGCACAAAGATTTACTCCCGTTTTGCTTTCTACAAGGCAGGAATCTTTTTTAACACCTGGAGCAAGTAAATACTAAGAACCCCTTTCAAAGTCCTTGTGGAGGAGGCGTCCGGTGACGTCTTCGAGACGCCACTCTCGCGGGGAGACCGGCTCAAAGGAGCGCCGTCCCTCGCACCCCCTTGAAGGGGGTAAGGAGAGACCTAGAGGGAAGCGAAACCCTTCTCTTCCCGTCGGATTCCCTGCCCGCACCATTTGATGCGCACTCGTATTTCCCTCCACGCTAAAACCCGACCGAAGAGAGAGAGAGAGAGATAACCCTTCCTCCTGGCCCCAACCACCTTCCTTTCTCCCTCTCTCTCTCTCTCTCTTCCAAGCTCCTCGCCGTGATGTAATTCGAATAACGGCTTACGTCCTCAATTCCAATTGGGCGCAGCGATGCAGAGAGTTGAGTACGTGTTTCGCGTGAGAGTGTGTGTGTGTGAGTGAGCGCGGACTCGAATCTCCTTAGAAGAGTGTGGGTTAGCGAGTGGATCGGAGGGGGGGGGGGGGGGGATGGGGAGCGAGGAAAATACAGAGAGAGAGAGAGAAAGTGGAAAGAGTGAAAGAGAGAGTGGGTGCTGTCGCGTGAGATTGTCGAGGGGTTGGGGGGGTGAATCGGAAGGGGGAGGGAGTTGGCGGTGGGTAGTGGTCGTAATAGTGGTCCCAGGAGAGGAGAGGCTGGCGGGAGGGAGTATGGAGGAGGGTTTAACCCAATAACCTGACACACTTCGCAAGTCGGCCGTTGCAAAAGGCGGTCGCCGGACTCTCACTCAGACTCACTCTCGCTTTCTAAAAGGTGGCGCGCTCAAAGAGCCATTAAATATGCTGCGATTGGCTCGGCGCCCTTTTTCGCCGCTCGTGGTTGGATGGGGTGGTTGGTTGGGGATGGGGGAGGGTTTTTTCCGATGCCAGCGACGCTGTCGCCGCTCCGGGGAATTAACGGCGCAAGAGCCGGAGCCAAACGTCCCTCTCCTTTGTTTTACCTTTTTTCGACTTTTCGTTTCGATTCCCGGCTTCGTCCTCCATCTCCACTCGCGGTGCCACCTCGAATCGCCTGACTGGGGTGTAGAATGCTTAAAAGAGTCTCTCTTACCACTTAAATGCATACATACACGCGGGATCTCCTGTTCTTCCTGCACCTTAAAGTTTCCCCGCGGCGAAATTATCAATCTCCGCGGTCGCGGAAGAGTTCCGGTCTCGACCGGAAAGAACCGGATTTCGTTTCCTTCGACAATGGCACTCTCAACCCCGGCGGACAACTTTTGAAAACATTTTAACTGGATATATTTCTCCGCTAAGAGGGAGTTTTTTCTGTTAAACCCTCCTTATAGCTACCAATTAAATGCATAAAGCTGTAGTGTGTATTGAAATAATAAAAATAAAAGGTCTTTATTGGGCCGAGATTTAGACAAAACTGTCCCTTCTGCCAATAATAGAGAGATGGGAAGAATATGTCCCTGAAAAGGAAGATTTCTTTGATAAAATATTTATACTTCAATCCCTCAATGAACTACATATTAGTTTAAGAGTAATGCATGTTTGCGGTGTGTTTGGGACCAGTCAAAAACCATTTCAAAATGCCTCGCCTATCTTTCGCCTTCGTCAAATTGCCTTTTTATCGAGTACTGGCTTCCCATTCCCATGGTCCGGTTTCGAATCCCACTTGTGGCTGAATTATTCGTTGGAATTCAGGTTCCTACTTGAGTTCTGTGCGGAGAACAATTCGAGCCCAGTGATCCGTCCGTCGGATGGGACGTGGAGCCGTGGTACCCTCGGAAACTTTTGCTACAGTCAGCCTAATACCGACGCCGGGTTTGTCTTCACCCTTCCTCGTTCCCTGAAAAATCCTACCTCTACCCAATTACCAACAATCCTAAATTAATGTAAATGATTTTAGCTGTCGGTCGCCTCCCAAAGAATGACTACTACCACCACCATCTAGCTCCAACTGAACTCTGGTGCAGTAATGGGAACGCGATGAGTGGCCTTTACTCTTACATGAAGAACGCAAATGCGTAGATTCATGTTCCTTCAGTCTATTAACGTATTTTTTTCGAATCTGAGGGTCCGCCCATCTCGGGAACCAGTGTTATTTCATTTCCAAAATGTAAATTAATGTAAATTATCGTGAAAAAAAACACAAATTGAATAGATCGGAAACTTTAACCTGGATTTCCTGGAAGGGTTTGGAATGTTCCATGATGAAATCCCTTTAGTTTTTATATTAACATGCCCTTGTGTGAACTGCTGCCTTAACCTTTCTCGTGTGGTTGCCGCACAATTCTTCTGTTAGGGCTGAAATAGAAATTTTTAGAAAATATTTGTTGTTTTACATGCGCTTGGATTCCGGTATTGATTCTATTTCCCCCGTTGATTTTACGACAATTTTATTGCTCTAATGATGGCAGGCGAAATTTTAGTGAGTGCTTATGCTCATCTCCCTCCTTGGCTGCTATCATTAAGAAGAGTAATTAAATTCGGGTAATTAAATTACCCGAAAACTAGGTAATAGAAGGAACTTTGCGAAAATTAGGTGGAAATAGTTTTGGAGCAGGCTGTTCGGGTACTGCACGTCATCAAGCTCTGCATTGCTGATGACGTTTCGATGGTCGAGTCGTTTATCTTCTTCCAGACTTGAAGAAAGAGTTTGAAATGGTAGAGTACCTACCCGAACAGCCTGCTCTAAAATTATTTCCACCTAATTTTCAAATTGCAATTGCATCCGATCTTTAGGTAATAGTATGCAGCAGTTTACGATTGTATTTTTCATTGCTGGGAGCTAGAGAATGTACTTTAGAAAATATTTCAGTTAATATATGCAAGCTGTTGCTAAATTATTAAATGGGCATCAGCGAATCACACATTTTATGTTACAAACAAAATTATAGTGCCTTGAAACTGCTTGTCAAATGTCAATCGCTGAAATTAGCCTACTTGTCGAGACTGTGATCTTTTCTGATATATTCATTGTTTCTACCTAGCTTTAGGTCATATTCCCCCTAGTTCTCTTGGCAAAATAATTTTCACATATATTCCCACCATATACCTTCCGTCTATAATGCAGTCATAGCGATGCATATTGTGGTGATATATGACTCTATCTACTTCTACATCTACACGATACCCTGCAGGCCACCGCGAGGGAGTGTGGCAGAGGGTGAAGATCACCAAGCATGCACTATTGGCATGCAAACAAGCAACTATAGGGTCTTATGCAACTAGATTGTTAGTATCTATAGTATTTATTGGATTAATACATGCATCATGCACTGCAGACCACTCTAAAATATTTCCCCTACCTATCCATTTGCTATGCTGCCTATTCTGTTCTCTTATAGTACGGGGGAAAATGCCATTTTGAATCTATCAGTACGACAATCTATCTCTCTAATCTTTTTTATCTGGTCGAATCTAGCATAATACGCTGGTGTTTTTAATATGTTCCTAACATCTTCAGTAAAGCTATCCGATTGAAATTTCTCTGATAGATTTAATCTGTACTTTAATCTACGCTCTGATAATGATTCCCACCCTAATTCTTATATTAAATCTGAACCACTACTCAACTTATCGTAACACCTTTTAACGAAACTAGCTGCTCTACGCTGCACACTGTCTCTGATCAAACCTAATTCATTCGGATTCCATACAGTGGCTACATACTCAAGGTGGGGCCTAACTAGTGTAAAGTAACATCGCTCTTTTGTCATCTCATCACATATCCCAAGTACTCTTTTTATAAATCCTAGCTTTCTCTTCGCTCGGCCGCATATTTACCGGATGTGTCTTCCCCACGATAAATCTTTAGTGATTGTTACACCTAAATACCTTGTGGTTTCAACGCTTTCGATCTTCGTGTTACTAATTTTATTGGATCGCTCTATCGAATCATACATCCTCCTAAAATTGATAGCTTCAGAGCTATCTAACTTTTACTTTAAGGAGATTAGAAAAAAATTGATGAAAGAGATGAGAAAGAAAGAAAACCTATTATGCGAAATCCAGTAATAGTTTTTAATCGGGCATTTTAAAGATGTTTCACTACCTGTCTTATTTGTATAGCTTCTAAGAAAAATAAGATGACTTAAATGATAAATTATGTTGATGAGCCCTTCTGCAGTCACAATTACTCGTCCACCTCTAAATCCATCTCCTCGAATGTAATGCATCTTCCATATCTTCTGAATGAAACATATACACTAAAAGTTATGGCCATAAAATTTAGAGGGGTAGTCTTTTAATAAATTATCGTTTACACGTTACTCGTTCTCGAATTAACAATCGTTCATATTTTTAGCTGCCCTTTTGACTCTTGACAATCATTTCACAGAGAAGACACTTTAAGGAGAGCCTATTTTCAAGAAAACGGCTCTAAAATGCTATCCATATTTGTCCCCATTATCCTCTCTGCATGAAGATCCGAGTGATTTATTGCTAATTATAGGACTCATTTATAGTACCGCGCATGTCCCAAAGCCCCTTCGCGACCCCTGGCAATCTGTCATCTTAAAAGTCTCGTCTCCTCCACGTTCGTCCTCTAGCCATACACCCCCCTCTCTCTATCCCTGTCTTCCTCTCCATCCTTGCCGCCTTACTTCCCCTTCCCACCCTCTCACGTTGGACTCGGGACATACTGTCTCTCTTCTTGGCTTATCGCCGCTGTCCTTAAGAGTCCCGCCAACCGGTGATGCAATTTTGAGTACCGATGCGCGATTGTTTTTGAGGGCAGGACACACCCCCGCCCTCCGTAAACTCCCTCCTCCTCTACTTCTGCTCCCCGCACCCATTCCTCCCCATACTCCTTTCGCCCCACCCCCGCTCTCGCTCCCTCCCCCTCGTCGATTCCCCCGCTCACCGCAAGGGGCTCAAAGAAGGTGACTCCTCGCCGGGAATATCCCCCACCCATCTCTCTCTCAATCTCTCTCCCCCCAGCAACGATTTGATCGCGCGGAATCCGTGGAAACGAGCGGAAAATAATGGCGGGGGGGGGAGGGGGGAGAGTTCTCTGGTGGGTGGGAGCGGGGGGGATGTAGCAACGGCGCTGGCGTGAAGTGCACGCGAAGATATGATTCCCTTTTCAGAGGTTGCGTAAGGATATTGCCGATGCATGTCCGACGGTCGGTCGGTCCGTTCCGCACAATGTGCCTCGGAGAAAAGCGAAAGTGTGACGCGCGGTCTGGAATCCTCGAGGAATTCTCCGTTGTCCACTCCGCTGCGCACGAGTCGTGCTGGACGTGTGAGTGCCTCGGAAAAGGGGTGGAGGGTGATGCGCCCTCCATTTCGGGAAACCGATCCGCGACGGCCGTCTTCGAATCCGGGGAACTGTGGGTCTGGGGCACAGCGTCACGAAGGAGACACATGACCCCGTTTATGACGTCCGGACGAGCTGGCTGGAATGTGCCCGACTCTCGGTGATCGCTTGTCTTATATTTTTTTTCAATAATTCACGGAATGCAAAGGAAAGTATCTACACAATACCCTGCAGCCACCGTGAAGTTGTGTGGCAGGGTGCGAATCTTTGCAAAAGGTGCACCAACTATCCTGGATAAGGAAATGAAAATCCACTTTGTACGTTCCACACAAAGGTTTTATTGGTTTCTACGATGGTTTCGACAATAAATGACTATCGGCTATCTTGATAATGACATTTATTGTCGAAACCATGGCAGAAATCGATAAAACCTTTGTGTGGAACGTACAAAGTGGATTTTCATTTCCGATCGAGTGGTTCCACACAGTAATGCTTCAAACTTTGAACTCTACCCTGGATAAGGTGGATTTTAAGCTATATTTTAAGTGCGTCATATCAAATTAAAAAAGACAAAACAGCAAAGGAAGTACGCATAAACGTGGTGTGAGTTCGCTGAGCTAAAAAGCCTTAGTAGCGACATGCAACTGCCAAGGCTGCCTTTCGATAAACTTGTGAATGTGTTATTGAACAGATGCAGAGTTATTCATATTCCTAATTGTCATCCTTAAAATTGACTCTTCATCAATACCTTCCATAGCCGGCAAAAGGTCATCCACGAATTTAATTCTTTTTTTCTTAGAAAGCGTTTCAAATTTTGCTTTTACTATAACACACTTAACATGCGTATTTCACAAAAATAAGATGCTTCATATTATATGCATAGAACAGGACGTGAATAATGTAAAAAAAGAGAAATTATGTGAATGAAAAGAGGTTAGCCAACAGAAGTGGAGATCTGAGTCCTCAAATCTTAGTATTTATAACTATAGTGATGGTGATGAGATTTAAAATTGATAAACAGTAATCCGTTGGTCTTCACCAACTGGTTCCGCTCTTAAAGTTGTTTAATTTGTGCCTTATCCTGTGTCCGCGAGGAGATGGGTGTGAAACAACTTGACTGTGGTGTTATTCAAAGAACAAAGGCTAATTTGGTAGTTGGATAGTGAGGAGGAGGGACATAGGATAGGATAATACTTATAAAGTAGTTAGTCTCTCAGAGACAAATTCAGGGATTCTCTCTATTCGTAGATTAGTCATTTAGAATTTAAAATGTTTTTCATTCATTGCAGAAGGAGGAAGGGTTTTATATAAGTGTGTAATTTAATTATTTTATAATATTTCAAGAAATGATCATATTTGTGGTAGGGAACATAGATTTTTAATTATACACAAATCTACGCACATGCATCTCGTAAATATGAATTCTCGGCGAGAATATCTCAGTTTTCATTGGATTAATAATCTAAATCTCCCCATTGTGAGTGTTTATTGCTACTTATTAAAAGTAGCACCTAATTTTTGGTTCGTTGTCACTAGGCTTTAATGCAAGTAAACGTTTGAAGTGTAATTTAAATACCCCTTTCTTACGCTTGCAGTAGTATCAGAACACCTATAGCGGAGATGAGACGGTTCGCATCGTTCGCATCTTCGTTTTCCCCTGACCTAGTTTCTCGTCCGCATGTTTTCCTTGTGAGGAAGAGCGGTCTTCCCGTATCTACCGAATGCGGACGTTACGGGCGTTACCACCTAAATCGTTAAAGCACATGGGAATGAGTTTAATTTTCTTCGTACAACCCTTTGAAAACAAAAGATATAAATACACCGATTAATCATTGTGGAAATCGAAATGATAAAGAGTTGAAAAAAAAGAATTTTTCCGCCTCAAATTTACTATTCAAGTGAATACTATTCAAGTGAACATGAAAGCCTAATTTTGTGACAATATTTTATTGACCACCAACTCGTAGACATTTTTTCGAGTTTCAAGTAGTGCTCAATCAAGAGTTTCAAGTAGTGCTCATAGCAAAAGAAATGAAGTGATTCTACACTAAATTGTACAACTATATGAATGCTTGGGTGTTCTTGTTTGAAATTTTGATGATCGACCATCAAACTAACTCTGCTGTTATTTGTAATTTTTGGAGAAACAGTCTCATTTACAATTAATAGATGACAGTATTGGCCGCTCATCTATAATCTACCTATAGCTTCTTTTAGGTTATGATGCGTCCTTTTAAATTTGTTGTATAAGGATAAATAAATCTAACTTTTTTTGGAGTAAACTAAATATTGACTCGGGTTAATACTCCAGTGTATTTTATTTGTGTCCTAAGAGGCAGACTTTGTCTTTATTCACTATGGCAATTTTTCTCCTCTTTTAAGCCAGCTTCCAATTCCTCGTGAGCCTATGTCTTTCAACGTTTTCCCTACTCCAATGAATTGATTCATCTGAGTTTTGAGGCTTAGAAAGACGAAGAGACGAGGGAAATGTCAACGAAGAGGGAACGGATTTTTCTCCATTCTATGTTAAACTGAAATGTTTTCATTTCAATAAATTATCCAAAAAAAAGTTATTCCAGCTCTCGCAAGCAATTTATTTTTATCGCTTGCTGGCATTTTACTTGTAGTTTGGATATTACGATAAAAAAACGCTCAATCATATAAACTGGTTGTCGTCCAGTGAGCTTAGAACCGGCAGGAACGCCACTGGAAGCAGACAAAACCGGAAATCTCCCAGTCCAAATCGGGGCGGACGATAAGCCCACGTATTAATACGCCTCTCTCTCTCACTCTATAGCTCCGATGGTAGATAGCCACGGGTAAAATCCTATGTAGCTCAAAGCCTTTATTTTCGACGAAAAAATGCTCCCTCATTCAATCACGTTTTCATAAATTGTTTTATTGGAGTCTGAATGATATGTCGCTCCTAATAGACTTATCCTCACTTTCAACGCGTAAATACGTTTTTTTGTTCTATTCGCGCTGCTCCCCGAAGTTTTCCTGCCAGAAATAGGATAGTATAACGCCCTTGTAATTTATGTACTGTCCAGTTTTTTGTTCTGGACGAATGGAGTTGAAAAGGTCTCGGGTTCGGGTAAATGCCTCTCAAATTTATGCGCCGACGTACTTTAAATTCCCGACGTAAAATCCCAGTCGTGCAGTTCTTCTTAAAATTCTCTTCGTATCGCTGGAGTTTTATCGGTACTTTTATGCCGAGTCCATCCCCTCATATTCATGTCATTCAGAGGCAAATTAGCATGAATAAAAGGAATCTTTGGTTTTTCCCTAGATTTATTTACCACTTTGTTTTCCACTGAAAAGTTATTCTATATTCATAATGAATTGATTCGACCAAGTGATGACCCATACCATCGAATTGTTTTAAGTATTACAGGGCTCTAAGCGTTAATAGGTCTTTCAAAAGTTGATCTACTGTGCGTGATAAATTTAGATTGATTTTAAATGCCTACGGTACTTTTTCATTTGAGATATAGTAATCGTTTGTCTGTGGTCGCTAAGGAAGCTACATGCCCCTGCGATGTAACCCAGTGTGCAAAGACACACAACTCCAACTCGAAAAGTCGAACAGAACCGGATTGGGAAGAATTGCACCTTCATTAATTTTCGTGCGGTAATGGCCTGATTTCATTTCCCAGCTGTAATCATAGACTTGATCTCCTCCTGACTCAGGCGCACAAGCCAGCTTTTCCTCTTAGTCATTCGAGCACGCTACATTTTATCCAGTGAAGTCGTATTCTACACGGGAGATAGATGAAAATCCTGCATGGAAGAAAAATTAAAACTAAAAGAAAACAGATCTGAAGAGAAGTAAAAATGAAAATTTTAACAATACGATTTTAGATACATGGTAGCGTTCTCTTCCTATCCTTCATATAGTTGGCAGGAAACTAAGCGGCCGATCTGGATAGAAAATGAAGTCACAGCCGCATTTTTCTCATACCAGTGCACTACAGATGCATAAAATTTTTGGAAGAATACGTTTTTTAAGCATTTTGCGGTGAGAGAGTCAATAACCGCAACACAGAAAGGTTCGCTTTTCAAGGGGTACCTATATTCTTCACTCAGCATTAAAAATTATATTCAATGTATTTGGATACCTGTGCATGAAAATGAGGAATAAAACATATTATTATCCTTTTACGCCTCGATATTTTGACATTTTTGACTAGAATTGTCCTCCTGATTTTAATTACTTTCTCTAGTAATTTTTGTGAGCTCTATGAATATTCTGACGGATTTATTGCCTAAACTCATTATATTTTCAAGTCCTTATCTGCACTAATAGACGTTTCAGACCAGGTGGAAAGATGCAAAGATGGAAATAAGGAGGAATAGTGGAGGGAAACCCGGCATCGGCATTAGCTTTACCGGCTAGCTAGGAAATGTGCTTTAGGCATCAGTATTGTTGCGCTTATTTATTTTAATTTTCATTACCCAGTATACCAAATGTGCAACATCAGATTGATACCGTCAAGGCTAATGCAAAACTGACCGACCCTACTTCGGATTCTATGAAGGCGCGTCAAATATTATCATTCGAATAGCTCGCACTGATTATGTTTTCAAAAAATGAAGAAATGAGTAGTTCGCACTTATATTTTGCCTCTGCCGATAGCATTGAGGTTCCAACAAAAAAAAAGGCCCGTATCTATATAGTTGAATTTTCTTCCACTTTTTCGCTATTTTGACATTCTTGCTCTATATTTCTCTTTTTTTTTGTTGATGCCGTCTCGGATTTTGATCGCGCACGGACGAGCATTATATCGAGGCCTTAAAGTCCACCCCCGCCCTCCTCCTCCTACCCGCTCCCTATCACCCATCCCAATTCTCTGCTTCGTCTGCCAAATCGACCGACTACGCGTTCAACATTCGAAACTGCTTTTAAAAAATGTTTTAAAAAATATATATATATCTCTTCGCCCCTCCACCCGTAGGTCTACCATCCCTCCCACACTTCCCCTCCCTCTCCCTCCCCCCCTCTCCCATCCCACTACCCCTTTGGCTCCTTCACTCTCCCTTTCACGCGGCCGCTTTCTCTTTCTATTCTCTGCCGTCACTCACCCTACCACCCCGTCCCACCCCTCTTGACCCCCTCCCCTCCTTCCCCTCCTCCCTACCTCCCACACTGCAGCTCTCTCTCTCTCTCTCTCTGCCTCCCAGAGGCCTATACCAAACCAGAGGGCACACGCAGAGTTCCTGGCCAGCTTATTCAAGCTCGCACCGATAAGCGCGTGCAAAAAAAAATAACCTGATCTTATGCCTTTTTTTTCTCCCTCTTCCCACCCAAACTGCTCCCTTTCTTTCTTTCTCTCTGTGTCTACATCCCCTCACAAACCCACTTTCCGAAGTGAAAGAAGTTTTAGGAGGCCACTGTGTTTTGGGTGTGTGTCTGCGTATTTGAGCGCCCTACTAAAGGCCTCCCGAGTGTGTCTGTCTGTCCGTCCCTAACCAAATTGTCAGGAATGCGGCGGGGAGGTCGTCAAGGTTGTCCCTGAATGAGCATTTTTGTGATGTTGCACGGGCCCACCTCGAACGGACGAGAATGCTTCCTCAATATCGCTTTCATCCCCGGCGTGTTCCCACGCCTTAAAGTCAGAAGCAGGCCACTGTATTGTAGCTGACATTTCGATGGGCACGTGTACATCGTAAGCTATATGAATAATTATCACTAATCCGAGTTTTATATCTTCAACTCTCTAATTCAATTGCAATATTTGGAGCAAGATTCAGGAAAATGATACAGATGATCATTTCTTATAAGCATAACTTTAATTATTCTTTTGCATGATTAACAAAATATTCGAATATTTCTCAATGAGAGGTGTCCACTCAGATGGTGATGGCTTTCGCTACAGTATTGCGTTTTAAGCTACTTTATTTAATAGGAACTGTTCGTGTAATTCTAGATAATTTGGACTCATATAAAATTGTATTGTAGTATGTAACATAGAATTTGACCTTATGGCTAAAAATATGCCAGGTATGGGTTCACCCCATGCCACACACCTTTGCGGGGGCTTACAGGGAATTGTGTAGTTATAGATAAGAGATACGTTCGGAGAAATGGGATGGATATGAGATTCGCGATCCCCTTCATTTGGTTTGGCGTGAAACTGATCGCTACCCACTATTACTGTACTTATCCATTAAATAAATTGAATAATCCGTTCCAATACAGTACTTTGAGGTCACAGCAAAAGAATAAATTTTTATGCTCGATAAATGAATACAGAGAAGCTATCAGCGTACATGATATGATTTAAAAATGATGTATCTACGTTAGATATATGAATCATTATCATATATATGTGAATAATCGTTCCAATTTAGCTACAAAATTTCTAATTTCTAGGACAACCGGTGTAGTCGAACCGTATTGTTCCGGTCAAAGAGCCGCGGGTTCAAGTCCCGCCTAGGATATGTTTGTTTTTTTTTGTGCTTAGATTTAGACCTTTGGTGAGAGGGTAGATTATCACCTTAGATGCTAAAACATTTAATACCCAAGTCCACTGCTATTACTTCTAATTCCTGTTGTAATTTGTTTTATAAGAGCTTTTTACTCTGATCCTGTTTTCTCTCCTTCGATTGAAAATGGAGTAAGCGAGTAAACGTATGCCTTTGACGCAGTACGTGTGTTACGCATCGGATGAAACTCGTGAGTGTTTCTTTACTTAATTTCATTCCCGCAAAGTTGATTGAAACATAAGCAGTTCAATGATTGACAGTTTTTTTGGTCTGGAATTGGGTGAGTATTTTTCCATGATCTTTGCACTTAGGGTCACTCACAAACGAATAGAGCACTACATCTACGTATTACCCTGCGAGCCACCACGAGGGTGTGGCAGGGGGTGAAGATCACCAAACAAGCACTATTGACATGCAATAGACAACTACATGGAAACTTGCTACATAATAGGGTCACATATAGCTAAATGGTTAGTATCTAATATCATCCCCTAATATCATCATAGTAGCGTTTTTCAGCCTCATTTGGAAATCGCAATAACCAAATCATTACAAGAGTTTTTACTGCGGTAATAGATTTTGATTGCATCATAGCCCATTATGCGGTAATAGATTGATTGATAGAAGTTTGCCAGGAGGGAGTAGGAAGAACCCTCATTTTTTTCTCATATGATAAATGACACCGAAGTATTGACGAATATTGTTAAAACTGATTCAGTTGTAGATTCCATTCGAACTACGAAACCCTTTTTGCGGCTCTATACATTTTCTTCACATTCTTTCACGCTCCATTAGTCACTCTTTAGCCACTATTTTCTGCCTGGTGACCGTGGACGTAAATTCTTAAGAACAAGCCTTGATCACTCTCCGTCGAATAACAATCTTTGCATTATATCCAATGGTTTGAATGTGGATTGGATTTATTTTTTATGCTGATTCCCTGCAAAATTCACCCAAAAGAAGACATATTTTCTTTGTTGATAAGATAATGTTCTTATGATCATTCAACAAATGTTGCTGGCTCCGGATTATGTTGCCATCTTGTTCATTTTGTATTTCAGCATGTGTTTTTTTTGCAGTTGTGTACATTTGTTATACACAACTCAGTTCCGACGGCAGGTTCGTCGCGCTCACGCACATATATTATTCATCACAGCGCATTTTGACTTAGTTAAAATTCGGAGGATTAAATCCGGGTCGGAAATATTTTCCTCCAACTTAAATCGTAGTATTCGAGATTGGACATGATAACACCAAAGAAAATGCGTCAATGGCATCAGAGGAAATGCTATGATATTAAATATCGGACACATTTCTCATTTTTTATAAGTAAATGTGACGGTTATTGTCTTAGATCTTTATTACCATAATACCGGAACTTACGCTATCGTGCTGGAAATGTAATTGCTCTCGTAGAGTGTTTCAGTGAAACATAATCAAAGCAGATATTAGTATAGCCACTAAAAACATCTCGAATGACCCAGCAAAGCTCTGTAAAATTGCTAACTACCACAACCTACGCGATTCCTTCCATGTCCATTCAATGAACATTACCACTGTCTGGTGATAATTCAAAGGCTCAGCCCATGGCTCCTTCATGAGATATCATTTTCGCATAATCAACAGAGGAACAAAATGAAATGAAAATTGGACATTGAAATGAAAAAATGAATTATAGAATTGAATTTAAACTTTTTCATCGATAAGAACGCTCGTGATTTCAGATTTTTAGAAATATACCGCTTGAAAGTTAAAGACATTTACATTTCCTGTGATAACCGACCGCGTGAACACTAGATTCCAGGTTACCCATTTTATATTACGAATGTTTTGCATAAATTGGGCCTTTTCGAATTCCTAAGCACGTTCCTCACTGAATCGATTCGACTTTCCACCAGCGTGTGTGGGCTTCATGTCCTGTTGGTGCCGCGTTGGCGTTAAACCACAAGTTCTCTTTTTTTCACCGAAAAACGTCGCGGAGTCCGACGCAGTTTTTTTCTGTCCAGCCCATATCTCACCTAGCGGGTCTGGGAAAGAGGACTCCTGGAGAAAATAATAGAAACAAACCTCAGTTTTTCCAGTTACCGCTAGCTCGCGTTACATGCCGGCCGGCGCTGCGTTGGAGGAAAAGGCGGGGGAGGGAAGGAGGGAGTAGGAAGAACGGTGGAGGGGGAGGGAACTTTTCAGCGCCGGACGGCGTCGGCGCTAACGCGTTTTGCTGGGATGTCCCGCCCACCTGTTGCCGCCCCTACGCCGTCCCACTTTCACTCCCTCCCCTACTTTTTCCCCTCCCCTCCCCCCCCACTTCGCCTCCGTCCGCTTCCAGTTCGCATGCCACAAGTGGCACACACGCACACCAAAGCACGCTCGATAGCCGCGTAGTAGCCAAACCACTAACGAGAGAGAGAGAAAGAGACCCTTGCCTCCTCCCCCTCTCCCGCGGGACAATATTTCGGAGCGGGTCAGAAATGCGTAAGCCTGCATGCCGGGACACACGTCCGTGAGGAGAGATATTGTCTTCCATGTTTAGAAAGGAGGAAGGCGCAGTGTTGGACCCCTCAGATGGAAGTCTCAAATACTCTCGTCCCCCGGGCATCGCGATTCCATCCATCTACCCCTTTCTATCTCTTCCTTAAAAACTCTTTAAAAAACGCGAATAACGGTGGTAACCCGGGGCCCCTTAATTTTTTCTCTTGTCGCCAACGATTAGGGATCGCTTTTGCCGTCTGCATCCGACGAATTTTCAGCCATAAAGCTACATAATACCCTGCAAGCCAACGTAAATATGTGTGGTAGAGGCTGAATTTACACCAAACATGCATAATATATCATGCCTAAAAAGGATTAGTAACTATATTCTAGTCGACGAATAACAATTTAAAGGAAAAATGAAAATACCAGTGCAAGCATGCAAAAACATGCTGTTGGTTGGGTTAGGTTAAAGTCCTTATACATACATACCTATGCTATCATCGATACAGTTGCAAAAATATCCTATTGAATATATCTACAGCTCTTTATATCCCTAATTGTACGAGGACAGAAAGACATTTTAAATGTGCCGTATCGGCAATCAATTTTTAATTTTATGCTCATGGTCCAACCTATCATAGCAAGTAGGTGTCCGCAGTTAAGTCTACATTTCAACCTAAATTCGTTGCAGTTCATGAAACAATCCCCAAGATTTTCTTATCCTTCTCTCCAACACTTGATTTCTCCCGAGTTCCGGAAAAGTGCTTGAGGTAGGAATACTAAAAAAGAGTTTTCGCAGGCGTTTAGTGAAGCAATGTGGCCGTATTGCCATACTTAATTTGGTTTTCTGGTCATTTAGAATGCAATAAAATGTTATCCTTTGAAAATGCAAATGTAATATGTTAAAAAATGCAGATAAAATCTGTAAGTACGGAGCGATGCAAATCGTCGAGCAAATGTAATCGTTTATCTGTATTCAAAACTTAAGGTGTATGTTTGCAAATCATTACGATCGAAAATTCCCGTTCAAAGTCATTAAATGATTATTGTCTATTGCATATTGATAAAACATAACGTCAGAGATATTTTTGAAAACGTGTCCACGAATTTAGAGCAACCACGCCTAAATCATAACCATTCTTATTACAAATGCCACACCCATTTTTTTTCTTTTTTTTAGGGTGTATCTTTTACGATCCAATCTCGGCAGACACTAAGGCTAAAACAAAAATTAAGATTAAATTGCTGTAAATCATTATGTCATTGATCGTGTTTATGGCGAGAGTCTTTTGTTGGATTTAAATTGCTTGTTTAATATTTGATATATCTTCTCCAACACATTGGAAGCTAACCCCGAAAAGATGCTACTTATGAGGTTATAACAATTTTCGTTGTTTATATTTTGCATGAAAATGATATTATTACAACTCTAAAACTTAAAATGACCTAGGTTGTTTCCAATAGTATCTATCCGTTTTTGATCAATCACTATTGCAACATGAAATATTATGATTCCTGCAGCATTTAAATTCTAATGTGGTTGTCTATGCATACATTTATTAATTGCCCTATACAAATTCTTTCTCTTTAATGCATCATTTTATGCTGTGCGTTGTTTCCGACATGACTGGTGAGGATGACCTAAAAAATAGAAAAGGGAAACTAAAAAGTTATGGTTTTTTTTTACCTGAAAGATAATTTTGATCAATAACTCCACTTCTCACAAAATCATCCAATTCCCCGGAAAATGATAAAAATGGACGATTTTATACTAAATTACTTCATATTTTAGAAAAAGCCACCTAATAATTTAAGGTATTAACCTTAGATTTGCCGACATTGCGCAAGTTTTGGTATGAACACCAAGTTTCCAGGATTTAAAGATTCGTATGCGTGATCAGTTTTGGCTTTAAAGGTAATAGAAAAATATTTTCTTATAAAATTAATGCTTATCAATGAGGCCCAATAAAATTGTCCTTTTAATGAAATACTCAACTGAAATGTTTCAAATGATTACACTGTTGTGATACAAAATCTAGGAAATAGGCATTTCTTCCACGTTTAAGGTTACTTTTCCCCCTGATTCAAACTACTGTCAATTATTGCAACGAAAACAATTCAGTTTAATTTAACTGACTCGTCACATGTTGCTTTACGTAATATAAATAAGATGAAATAAGATTAAAACTGCCCGTACTGAGCCACTGAATGTTTTGTTTTTCTTAAAATCAATATTCTCCATTTATGCCTTCCGAGAGTTTGCAAACTCGGTTCTTGGCTTTATCGAATTCTCTACAAACACTTACACTGCTCCTTTGTTATAATAAATTTAATGGCCATAAAAGTCTATCTCTACTATTTTATTGATTTTGACGTTTTATTCAATCATATCATTCCGAATCCAGCTTCCTCTGAAGTAAAGTATATTTGTTAATTAGAATCACCCTCTCCCTTAATAATCTGAATGTTGAAAGAAAGCCTATCTTCAGAGAAAGTAAAATTGAAACTTTGCTTTTATTGACAGCTATTATTGCACGGTTAGCGTTCTTAATATTTTATTTTTACTGTGTATATCTCACTTAACATGCATACCTATTCATCTTATCATACTTACATCTTATTTCTCAACTTATAGAGTCCTCGTTAGGCTTAAAATTTAATCCAACTTAATTGACTTTTAATATTAAAAATATTCAAAATTTCGTTAGCCCTTATAAATTTGTGATTATCTGATAAGCATTGCTATCGTGAACAGTGATTGCCTGGTATGGTGACACCCGACAGCATGCGGTGGGTCTTAGGGTAGGAACTTTTTAGATGTAATTGAGATAAAATTCGCTTCCTTTACGAATTTTCTCGCTTATATTCAGGAGCTTCAATTCCTCAAGTAATGAAACAGAATCACATTAACTAACTCATTCGTAACTTTGTGGTATTCCATTTTAAGGTTTCTGGGATGTATTACTTTTACTTATACCACTTCTTTTTTTAAAAAATAAAGCGACCCGGGTTTCGATGAATAATCATCATCATCAGGCGTAAATTATTTATCACGCCTGATGATGATGATTATTCATCGAAACCCAGGTCGCTTTATTAAAAAAAAAAGAAGTGGTATAAGTAAAAGTAATACATCCCAGGAACCTTAATTAAACAGAATACTTTGTTCTGTCTCACAGAGTATTTATTATACCACCAAGGTTTTGATGATACATCTGCATCAACATTTTACTCTTTAAGGCGCCGTAAGGGCGTGTGGCAGGTGGTGGTAGGTTGTGGTAAAATGAGTTTTAGCTGGAAAAAATTTAGTAATTGATAATGAAGTACCTATGGTGTGTAATTGGTTTGAATTAGGTATACCTCGTTTGCGTTTTAGTCGTGTATCGTGCATGGGTAAAATTATTTCTTGTATCAATCGATCCGAAAGTTGATATGTACCTATCTCTTAATTTGTCGCTTATCTCTGTCCTGCTGCTGTAGTGTGGGGATAGAAAAACGTTTGTAATGTCGGATTAGAATTCGTGTGATTTGAATTTTTCATGATACTCTAATCTTGCGAAAATCCTATAGTCTCTAAGGTTTCACAACCAAGATCTTACTAGAGCCTGTGACGCATTCTGAATGTTTATAGAAAATTCTTATACACTTCGCTGCTCTCCTTTTGTATCTTGTTCAGTTCCCGAAAAACATTTTTATTTATTGGATCCAAAAATACTTAACACAGCGACATTAGGTCATTAATCGCCATTAACATAGCCACTTCCATAAAGCTACGACAAAAGCCAACCACTTTAATCCATCAGCTTTTTTTGGACATCGATGGCACTGCACGAACTGCACTCTTTGGACTGCATCAAGCATTTCGGTGCGCATCTTCCACGTCCAAGGCATTTTTCGGTTTCGACTTCCTCGTCAAGACTCAAGTGTTTCGTGCTGCACCTCACGTATTCGGCTGCATGATGTGGAGACAGAGATACCGAGAGGGAAACCGTGGTGTCAGCGTCGGCCGCCCGCTCTTTCCAGAGGGTGCCAAAGGGAGTGGTCACGTATCCCTTCCAACTTGTCGTCCGGCGTTCCTCAGAGCTGGCCTCGATGGACGAAAGTGGGGTACTACGCCGATTCTACCCAGCGCTGCAGCCCACGGAGCTGAGGGAGCCAAGGAATCGCCAGAAAACTTCAGTCAATTCGAATCCAGTCGTCCAGACTCCATATGTCTTCCTCCGCAGGTTGATTCTATTCCGCGCTGAAGTGCAAAATTGTATTTACTATCGATAACCTCGATATCTTTCATTTTTTGCCTCTTCAATTATCTCCGCGAAACGTTCTATTTGCGTTTTTTACAGCTGCGAATCGCGTAAATTTACGCGGCAAGTAGTTGTGTCATTTTACACGTGAATCACCTATTTAAAAGTATCCTCTGAAAAACAAATTCCCTCATTCTAGTTTCCTGATTTATTCGTTGAATTAATTAGCAAGTATTGTCTTCATATATGGGAATTATTATTCTTTTAATCGTATTCTACAGTTTGCTGCACGGTAATGCATTTTGTGCACTACCATTATCACTGGTCATCACTCTCAAGTTTTCTGTGCAGGGCTCCAACTGCAACGATCTCCTTTTACATATCACATATGGACCTATTCAAGAAAAACAACACACATGCACTGTACACTTAAAGGTTTATGCAAGCATGCAAAAGACACCAAACATCCCTATAATCTATCCTAATAATATTTCCGGCAACTTCGGTATAATCTACCAGTTGTAAATGAACAGTCATAACAAACCTTCATATCGATGGTGTGACAGATTGAGTGGTAGCCTCTTATGTATTTATTTATTTTCCACTACCACCGAAAACAGCACATGTGGCCTTTCATCGGGGTATTAACAATTTAACAACAGACGACCATACACATCCATGTCCTGAGTGGTAAAAAATCCACTCAGGCGGGACTCGAACCCGCGACCCTAGGTAGGCGAGGACTTAACCACGCTGCCATCGGGGCCGCCATTAAATCGAGACGTTGTTTATCATGATAAAATAATGGAATTATGAGGCATTAGTCTGTTGGCATAGCTCGTTTCCCATCCGGTTGTAAATTATCGTTCAAGTTAATCTCAAGGCTCTAGACTCAACCATTTAAACTCGTTACTATATCGGCAGTTTCACTGTCGCTTGGAATGTTAACCGGCGCGACAAAGGAAGCGGACTCTTTTGTCAAGCGGAACATGTCTGTTTACGCCTCAATTATGTAAAGTGTTTGCTCTCAAATCCTTCAAGGTGGTTTTCTTTTTCGTTTTTTTTCCGCAACACCGAAAAGCAAGCACCGGCCGATAAGATAAATCTCCGCGAGAGGTGTCGCCCCCCGGCGCCGTCCGTCCCAGGATTTACCCGGGTGCCCGAAAGGCAAGAGCACTTTCTTCGATCACGAATAGATCGAGTTGGTGGGGTGGATAGATTAGTGGCATCCAATGCCCGTGGCATTGGTTCGAATCCATCAAAGACTACTTTGATATTAAGCGCGTAGTGGCACGTGCCTCAGGGATGCATCCCATATATCTTATGCTATAATTAAAATATGTTAGTTGGCTTCAAACAAAACTTTTCAAAAAATTTCTTCTTAATCTCAATATTAATAGCTTGTGTATATACCATTGAATATATTCACAGCATGGGGATCGGGTTGATGTGGTGGCTGGAATTTTGGCCTCGAATACCGAGGGTCCGGGTTTGAATCTCAGCACTGGTGGATTTTTCATTGTTAGGTATAACGGTCCCAACTTGAGTGCCTAGTGAAGAGCACTTCCAATTCCAGTGTTCTGTCTGTCGTATGGGATGTTAAGCCGTGGTCCCCGTGATGCCTTGAGCAAGCTAATGCCGACGCCGGGTTTCTCTCCACCCTTCCTCCGTTCCCTGAAAACTCCTTAGCTTTATCAGTTACCCACGCCATGCTTTCTCGCGAAAATTAGCTCAGTTGTCCGTCACTTCCCACAAATGTAGGATATTTCAAGCCTGCCGCGTGAACGGCGGTGAAATTCACATTAATTGCCATGAGAAAAAATTCACCTGTACCGGGAATTGAACCACGGACCTTTGGTTTTCCGAGCCACTGCGCAGACCACTACCCAGGATCCGTAATTGCAATGGGAATTAAGAATCCTGGGTAGCGTAGTGGTCTGCACAGTGGCCCGGAAAACCAAAGGTCCGTGGTTCGATTCCCGGTCCAGGTGAATTTTTTCTCATGGCAAATAATGTGAACTTCCCACAAATAACAACAACAACTGTTCAAAGCTCAGTGATTATTCATCCCCCTGTCTAACACCCTCGATGGGGGGTTCTTATAATGCAGATGTAGCTACTTTGCGACCGAGTTCTGCTTGCTCATTCCTGCGTCGCTCTTGTTCATTCCTCTCCAGTCACCCGCGCGCACGTGGCACGAGGGTGACTCCTCCCGCGATGCGCAGGCGGAGAGGAGTCAGTCGCATCGCATTACTCAGTGAGTCCCAAGTCAGTCAGGGCAGCCCCCGCCTAGGGCGCGGGTGAAATCACCCTACCTCCTCCGCGTCGCCGTCCAGTTCGGTGACGGCATGCGAATCGCATGAAAGAGAGAGAGAGAGGGGTGGTCGGAAGGGGGGAGACTGCTTACATGCGGAGAAAAAAGCGAATCTGGCACTATTGGCGTGCTCCAGCCTCAGCAGTTGTGAGCGATTTAGCACCATCACAAAATGACTGACGTCGCTCCCACCGACGCGAAAGTATTTTTTTTCTTTTTCAAACATATTGCCGTCGGACGACGAATGAGTCACTCTCTGCGCTCTTAAGTGCGCTCAGCGCTTAATTATACATATTTTTTTCTTCCTCCGGGGGGGATTCCTCACAACTTTCTGCAATTAGTCTTCCGGCGCAATATATATTATGGCCTGGGTTATAGTATATAAAAAAATAAGGATTCAAGGAGAAGAAGTCGCCTATGTCCTTCCGCGCCTCCTAAGATGAATCGGCGTCTTCTGTTTTTTTAGCTCACCGTCTGGTGCCCATCGGTTACCCTTTAGTTGGGACCCTGGGTGAAAGCGATGTATTCGCGTGAATAATTAAGATCCATTTGTGAGACTTATAAAATGCTTCATACGTGAGAGCAATAAGGAAGACAATTTCTAATTTCGCCGTGAGTTGAGAACAAACTCATGTATGTGTCAAAAAGAAACTTCAATGAGTGTAAGGTTTTGCGTTTGGACACGAGGCATTGGGTCTTCCCAAGGGAAGACTTAGGTTTATTCGAGTCGGAAGTATACACTTTGGCAAAAATGTTGCCCATCGCATTTATTGACGATCTTTTGTGATGTGATGAGATATTAATTATTACATCTAAATTTTTAGAAAATTAAATATATTATTTAAATATCACGAATATAGGTGAAGGAATAAGGGAAGAGAAGAAAAATATGCGTACTAAGTGGTAGATGTTACTTTTAAAAAGTTATACCTTCATTGTCCTCGTAATATTGATAATTTAGGAAGTAAATTCTAACCCTTGTTAGTTCCATTTTTACCTATTTATCAACATGCTCACTTAACTCTAACATTAGTAAATATTCTTAAGTTTCGTCATTAATGCTATTATTTTCGCTTATTGACTATCGAGATTCTTGGACCTTATACTGGGATCTGTAATTTTGGAGCAAGAAGGATCCTATTCTTGTGCTGAGGTATAGAATTGCAGTTATTTGAGGGAATAACACCTATTGGAACAATATTGGTCCGGTGAAGCTGATCAGATTTATTTGAGTTGGAAATATACGTAGGTACATACTTCCAAGAGAAGTCGAAATATTTGATCATTTCAACTTCTTTGGGAATTTGATTACGGTCTTATGGTTGGGAAAATCGGTATACTACCTGAAGAAACCACCCGAAACCTGAACGCAGAGGAAACTTTTTGGACAAACTTTCACGCCCCGTGACAGCACCCTGTGATAGAATTACAGTACAGCTAAATTAAAGCCTGCGTACCAACTCAGAGTGCAGCTAAACGATCATCAATTACGAAGGGATGTGATGTTTGAGAATGGATTTGAAATTTATTTGAGTCACCAATCTGGCGATTTTACAGTTAAATTTAAACGGGAAATCGGTCATTTAAGCAGAAGAGTCCATAACAGTCTATGCTAGATAATAATTTCAGCAGTCACCTTCTCGTAGGGTGGAGAGGCAGGGAAATTAACGTTTATGCTGGGGAGCTATTAAAGAGAATTAACAGAATTACGGCATTCAATGCGACCGTCTCTGCACTGTTCGCCGGTCACATCATTTATAATTTCTTCTAGAATAAAATCAACGAGAACAATTTACGGACAGAATGAAATAACACAAATTTGCTTTCGTTCAAATCTCCTCATCAGAGGATGGATGGATTCTTAGATTAATCGTTGCCTGACAACCGAGGGTGAAAGATCAATTGCCCGCCCAATATTGTGATTATTTATAAGGAACTCATTGAACAGATGCCAAAACTAACTTTTTTCCATATTTGCAAAGCTAAAGTTTCCCCTCATATCTTGAGAATGGAGTATAAACTAAAGTTCCTGGGGGATCGAGCTTTTCTCGGAGACGTGTTTCACTCTAAGAATTTTAGAAAATTAAAGTGAAAAAAGTTTTCTAATAGTAAAAAATGTGCTATACAAAGAATAATGAAATAACAATGTCTTTCAATTAAAATTAATATATCTAATTCATCAGAAGGAAATATTAAAGTCATATTTTTCGTTTATAATATTTATTATTGGCTTAAAGGTTTATATCAGTTTCGACAATCGCGTCGGTCGTCAATGGGACGGATTGCTAAAAACGCTAAATATTCACCAAATGTTCGTGTATTTTACAAAACTTATGGCAATTTTTAATTGAAAACAATCATCCTTGACCAGAATAAAAGTCTTCATGCAATTTCTCTTCAAACAGTACTTGGCTCGATACCCATTGGAAAATTATTTATAATTTAATTTCGTAAAAGGATTAGCCTCTCAGGAGAAAAAAAAAGAACTCTCCATGCATTTATTATGAGCGCCTCTGAAGTCGAATCCATTAATTTTGTGGCCCAAATACGATTTTTTCACGGATATGACACCTAGCCTCCGTTCCGCAATTTCCACAAAAATCGTCAGAGCCGTTCCCGAAATAAGATGTTCATACTGCTCGTTTAATAGTATAAGATAATACTATAGTAATGATAATAAAACAAAGACGAACCATGAAACTTCCCTATTTATTTAAAATGCTGACTAGTTTATTATACAGCACCAGGACTAAGCTGCTTACTTCATCGCCTTCAGTAGCTTAGAGGTCTACGGAGACGGATGATCCATAGTTGGGATGAGGATCCTTCCCCCACCTTCATTATCTCTATCTATGAGCGTGAAGCCCCAGTTACTACCTTTCTAAGGACTTGCTGTACAAAATGAGATTAACGGCATGAAGTATTAGATGAGATTAGCAGGAAGGCGACCATGATCGAGTTCCAGTCACTAGTAGGGTATTCGTGAAGTTCAACACCTACATATATATCAGATTGGAAAGAACAATTATAACCACACACATGCATCAAAATAGTGATCGCGTTTATTGACATTTAACAGTTGAATTATACACAGTGTAATCCGGATTATCATGTCTAGTTAAAGTCAGTACAACAAAATTATCAGGACAAATTTTCGGGGGTTCCTTAACCCCAGGGCCTGCCCGAGATGGGAGGCATCACACCAACCCGATTCTTTCCCAGATCCTTCTTTCAAATGTGGCGCTCTTTAAATTTACGCGCTTGTGACGCGATGACATCAACAGTCGACATTTCCGCTTCCCCTCCGCCGCCTTTGCGGAAAGTGCAAGCGAGGCCCGTCTCTAATGCTTCTGTCTAAAGTCCTCACACCTTTCACCCCGGTTCCTTCCCCGGAAAATTCGCGAATCGAGCGAGATATTCCTCAACAAGTGAGGAGATCATCGTGAGGTTGGGGGAGTGGTGTTGGGACGGGAGGGGGAGGCTCACATCAAAGATAACGATGTGCACTTCCCATAAGTGGGGTGCAAAGACGACTCCCATGCGTGAACGTCTTGCGGTGGTGACTGTGGGCCCGAAGGCGAGAGAGAAAAGAGATAAGAAAAGATCGGTAAAGGGGGTAGCGGGGTACTACCCTCCCCTCGTCATCAATCCTCCTCCCCCTTGTGGGAAGGAGCCTGCTTAAAAGGAATGAGAGGGGAAGGGTAGAGGTCGCAATAGCTGGAGGGGAAGGAGCCGGCGGTGGTGGGAGGGACCTATGCTGCCCGATAAGAAAGAGAGACAGGGCGAAGATCTGGTCCGAGAGCTTTTCAGGTCATGGGTCAGAACGATATGGAGAGAGAGTAGAAGGGGGACAAGGAGGGGAGGGTGACATTCGGTGACGCATATCGTAGCGCAGCGGGTCAAGGGTCAGGAGGAGTTGGGAAGGAGAAGAGGGAACGGGTATGGCACCCACGAGATGAGAGAAAAATGAGCGTAGCGATCGTGCTCTTGGCCGAGGGAGGTGGTGGTGTTGTAGTATGGAGGGGCGACTGACTGACTTGTCGTTTTTTCTGTAAGGGGATGGGTGAAATCCGGGAAGAAGTGAAGAAGAAGCGAGAGAGTCTGAACGAATCCCTTCCCCCACTCCAGTCTCGATCAATCAATCCGTGGAGAATGGTGGAGGATGTAAGGGAGGCGAAAAAATTAACGAGAGCGGTACACTGCGAGATTCAATTCGAAAACGACTCATGTTTAACGCTTCTTTTTTTCGCGAGCGAAAACCCAAGTTCGATGTTCGCGGGGGCATGTTTTCTTGGAGCAGAGCATGAGTTTCTTCAAGGGAGTGGGTGGAATCAGGAAAAAATTGAAGAAGAAGAGCTCATGAAAGTCAGACGCAAAGAATTCAAAGTGGATATTTATTTGCCCAAATTTCTCGTCGCACCGGGCCTTCCTATCGATCCATTTTCTGCTAACAGAATATCGATCCATCTCAAATACCAATCTACTTTCCAGGGATCGAAAGTCCTCATGGTCCATTGGTCTGCGCGTTATGTTTCCTCCCGGAAAAAGAAAAATGCCAGGCTGAAGGAAGATGTTCGTTGTACTTGCTATTCCAGGCAGGATTAGATCCATAACTAGCGGTAGTATGTAGGTAAAATAACTTCTAAATTGCTGGATTATCAAGATTCAGAAGATGCATTCTTGAGAGAGAAACTTTAATGTATGTTTTTTTAAACGCCTCCGTCCCGTTGGTAAAGATATACAAAACCCGCACTTCAACCATGATTCCAGCAACGAAATATACGCGCCATCTGCCGCCGTGATCGAGGTGGGCACAGGATTCTTACTAATTGCAAGTGAAACTCAGACGAACTGAGAGTCATCCAGTTTCACTTAGAAAACTCTCATCCCTTAAAAATATGATGAGTCCCTATCGTAACCATTGACAATGGACTAACGTTAACACTTTAGTAATTAATATAGGCAAATATTAGAGACAGCATTTTATAGTTTACGGGGAAAACTGTGGTTTCAAACTTTCATTCAAGTGAAATTAATTTCTTTGAAATTAATGGTATTGTACTCATGTGATTCACAACCAGGAAAATTGCATTGCAAAACCAACAGCTTGGGTTGCAGTGAAATAAGGGGAATTGAGATATCGAGGAACCTTGAATGTTAAAATTAAATAATATAATAGGTTGGAAAAGAATTTTAAGACGGGCATAGGATGTGGCCCTTTATTCGTTAATTCTTTTTTATCGGCAAAAGAAATTAACGCATATAACAGGCCATAATCTGAGATAAGAAATAATTGAAATTGTAATAAACCAGGGTGACAGTTGATGTATTCATCGTGCTACGTGTCCCTGCTTCGCTAAATACCTTATTCAATCTACACCCGATGGTGTATTCATGTGATTATTTTGCACTGTGGGATAAATGGGAAACAAGAAACACATATTACCTGTATCGCTTCACATCTTCAGAATTCCATCCAATTATAAAACAGGACAACGAGAACTTGTTCATCCCTCAGATTTATGATTAGACAGGTATTAACGGTTTCGGCCCCTAAAGCACCTTCACGTAAGATATAGTGTACATGAATATGGTCTACTATGGGTCTATTAGGGGCCAAAATCTTAATACTTATCAATTAAATATTCATTTGAATTCGCATGTCTTTGGTTTCTGTTTTACATGGAAAAAGTCCACTAATTCCGCTGTAATTCACTAAGTATTACTGAACCCTTCAATTCAGGAACGGCTTTCGATCGTATAGGTGTGGCTTAAATGGTATCACCCAAGGTATCAATCTGAAATTCGTTCAGCCATATAAAGATGCAAGATTTCGCTGATCAAACACAAGTGGTACAGTGACAGAAACTTGATTCACATACATTTAGCATTGAATTATTCAGATTAAGGTTCTTGGAATGACTCAAATAGCTGAACGCTTCATAGGACCACGGGTTCACCGTTCTGATCATAAAAAGTCCCTTATTTCTTTGGCAAACTCTGAAGTATATCTCTATGGCGCCTTCCCGACCGTTGATCACTTCATACCTTTCCCCCATGAATTTTACCTCAAAATATTTCAACCTGGCCAGCCATACTGCTCACTTTTCCCCAAATGCGCCCCAATATTGGGGTTTACGTATTTATATTTCCGTGAAAAATGACTGGAATCCCGTAACACATGCGATGCATTGAAAAAGGGAGGATGAGGCTCTATATGTTCATAGGTGAAACTTTTATAAACTTGTAAATCAAGAAATAAAGTGGAAATATGTCCAAATTACTTATTCCATCCACCGTGAAGTAATATTGCATCAAAATATGCATTGACTGACCTGACTAAAGACATAGGTTGACATTGGAATTCTCATTTGCATGTTTTTTATCGTTCCATACCTTTTTTTAGATTTCCCTAAAAATAAACTGAGAGAAAGGGTTGAGTACATAGGGTATGAAAATTGTTCCGTATTAATATACGGAATACATTAACGGATTCGCTGTACTATAAATGTAGTGGTTTCAGTGGCTTTAAAGTGTTCCAATGGTATATTGTCCATCAACTACCTTGATATTCTCATCACTAAAAAACTAAAAATATGGATCTCCTAGATTTTTTATACGTTTATTTCAATGCTCCAATTATTACAACATGAACCCTTCAAGCATCGATAGAGGATCCATTCTGAGCTGATTTTTACCCGTTCTCCTTCTTTACATCTTGTTTTTCAAATAGAGCGTAGTCATTGCTGGAATGAATCTGGATTGGGAGGTGGATGGGAAGGCGAAAATCTGTTAAGTGTTACAAAAAATATATCCCATGTTATTTTTAGCCGAGGTCACTGTCATTTTCTAAACGCAAAATAGACGCCCCGGGTCATTATACTGGCTTATTAAATTTCCCCGAAGTAACCTCCGAGTGAAACGCAAAGACGATGAAAAAGAGCTTCGTTCTAATAAACGCCTACGGCTGGAAGTGGATCTTTCGAGAAATGTTTTCACATTTTTTTAATACCGTGATGCGCATCATTTTTTTCTTCTTTTAAATTAAAAATTGGTGGTGGAAAAGCGGCACACAATGAGATAATGGCGAAAGTCTCAAGAGTAAAAAAAAAATTGTCTCGACTGGTGAGAGATATTTTGTTCATAAGTCAATCGTATGTTCGTGGCAAAAAAGTTTTAAAATTCCCTGCTTATTCGTTGAGTTCATGGCAATATTATTCTGAATGAGTAATCAGCTCTTTTGTATGGCTGTGAGTGGGGAAAAAGCAAATTCCAGTAAATGACGCGAAAGGTGCTAAGTGAGACGGTACACGAGAAAAAAGTTGTTTGTTGCAAAGGAACTGTGATATCAATACTTGGTTACTTTCTTCCAATCTTATATGTGGATAAATTGCTCGACGAGGTAAATCCCTATCGTTATGGAAAAGCGTACTCGTCAGTCATATATACAATGTTCTCAGTGTAAACGATCTGCAAGATTCACCTTTGCTGCGAGCTTAAGTAGACAATATCGTATATGATCATACTATTACTTCATTTTCGTGACCTTTAAACTCCTTTCAAATTTACTGGCGAGTTTCGTAGACGATTGTAGTTTCATAATATCACTACCACGTTAAAGTCATCTGAGTTACTGAGAAGACGTGAAATTCAATTATTATGTCTCCTCCTCTAAATCCGTTAATATTTGAATCACTTCGTTCAAATGAATCATCGCCCTTCTACTTTACGTCACGAGGGTGCAATGCGTCTTCTCATCGCGTCAAAGTTAGGCCTCAGGTCAACCCGCGAGTCTCACCGATTTCGCTTACGTGCTGGTCTCCACACATGCAATTTTCTGCCACCACAGCTCGAGATCCATTTCCGTTGCTGAGGCGGAAATCATTGATTCGACAGTTGACGTGGGTTGATAATTTTACGGCATGAAATACGTCGAAAGTAATTCAAAAATTAATTATGTAATTCATCCCAGGTTGGCTATTCCTAACTTGACATTTCAGGCGGCCCTTCCTTCGAAAATTGTCTTTTTTCTTATATTTTATTATGGCAGCGACAATACAAAAAACGTAAGAAAGGAGCAGAAAAGTAAGAAGTCAGATAGATTAGTCACAATCACGGATTAATATATAGGATAGGAATGTCAACAAAGAAATTCGTACCCTTAGTGTACGGTTTCCTTCTTCCGCCGCAAGTTGTCGCTAGCATCTAGCGATGCTAGCTTTTGAGCGTTGCACTGAAATAATCTAATTTAAAGAGTTGCAGGAATGAAAATATGGATCCCAAAAATTTGAAACCCAAACAAAGTACACCTTATCTACTCGTACTAATTTTTCTATTTCTATCCACCGCGAAAAAAATTCATTTTACGTGGCAAGTGGGTGGAAAACGTGGGTGACAAGTACACAAATCTCGCATCTATATTTGCAGTTTTGGAACAAAACACTATGGTGGATTTGAAATTATCTCAGCTTCTTTCGTCATAAGGCAGAGAAGCGTTTGAACATCGCTAAGTTGGTTTCTTATTCTCTCTAAGTTTCATATTGTTACGTATGATTAGGTCATAGGAGGCGCGCCAATTTTTTGTGACATTTATAGGTGCATAGGGGTTTGCGGAATCCTTAAATATCAAAGTAAGTTTAACAGAGAGGCAAAGTGTTGTTAACAGGAGATAATACCAATGGAAGGACATTTTAGTATTTATATTTAATAACACATCATCAGAATATTCAAGTAAAATAAGCATTTTTAACCAGTAAATTTCAATTATTTAAATTCGAACCTTTAAGGAAAAGTTGACACGCGCTAATTGCAATTTAATTTAAACCCTTTTAACGCCAATTATAAGTGTAGTACCTAATAAAAACATAAGCTTGAGTTTTGTCTTCAACATGCGTGATAGTGTTATAACATTACTTTGATAAAGAGCATCCTTTTATAACTTTAAGAACCTCATACTTTGAGGCATATTTCCGCTTTACCTTCACAGCACTTTAACGACATTAAAAAACTATTCAAGCGTTGTAGAAATATTATATACATTCAGAAGCAATTATTAATAGTGCAGTTAATGCAAGAATTAATAAAAATTCGTAAAAGAATTAACTCATTATGCTTATAACGTGCATTTTACCATTTCAAGCTCACTCAACATATTCAGAAAATACCTACGTGATACAGAGAGATAAGATGAGACAAGGAAATCCATGATTCGGAGAAGATACCGATTTATTTTATTGTCAAACAAAACATTTTTAAACGCATTGAATTTAAAATGCAAATCAAAATTTTAAATTGCATCATTTTTTATTAAAAAGAGGATTTTTCGGTAGACTGATTTTTTAAAAATTAAGTCGGCATTTATTCTTTTATACTGCTGCCTAAGTCTCATTAAAATGAAATAATGTAAAATATGTGTTATCGTATCAGTCCTATGTGTTTCAAAGGGATATGTAAAACACATATTGTCCAAACATAATTCTAATGTTCTGGAATAGCAATCTGGAAACATTATATTGCTAATAAGGATATGCTCCACTTGCCTCAGCATAATGTAAAGGTTATTATGCTTTATAATAGAACTCCTAGAATTCAACAATGCTAACATATTGACGTCACTTTTAGATTTTTATAAATCCAAAGAACTGGAACAATCAATGCAGTGTACAAATTTTCTGAATTTCCTACAGAGAAATCCAACCACATAATATGGGTGGATATCTGGATGATATAAGGTACCTACGCCATATTCCGACACGGGAATAATTCCGACACCCGGGTGCATTGCTAAAAGTACTGAAATTGGTGGACAGTTGTCATTAAATATGGGACTGGAGTCTATCAACGAGGAGACACAAAAAGTTACCTTGTCCCAGGTGTGGCGCTGGTTGTATTAAGCAAATTTTGTGTTCTAGTGCGAAACGCGTGCGTCTTGAGGTGTCATTTTTACCAATTTTCTGTGTTTAATTTTTAGAAAGTGATATATATTTTATATCGCTTAGCAGCCTATTGTTGCTGTTTAGTGCAGCATGCATAGTTAGGAGAAATAATGGATACACAGTGAGAATTTCAAGAATGAGTTATCGTGAGATTCAAGAATGAGTCAAAGATCGTGGATTCCCTAATTCCGACAGGTGTCGGAATAAGGACTAGCGGCTCTTAATTTTCGTTTAACTTGCACATAACAGTACCGGAGATCGTTGAATTATGTGCTAATTTTGTAAACAGCTATTGTGGTTTTTCAGAGCTCTATGATTAGCTGTTTCCTTACATAAAAATATTTAATGACAAGAACGAAAATTCATTGAAATAACTGTTGCAAGTTATGCACGAATTTTCTTAATTCAGAAAATAATATGATAAAAAAATATTGGTCGTCTGCTCTTTTGGTTTGTGATCAAGAGAAGAAATTATGCCGGAGAATTTTTTTTTTCGGAGAGATAGGGATGCCGGTAACTGGTCGACTGAGAAGGGTCTATGCCTACTGTGAAATCAATGGAATCACACATAATTTCGATGAAAACGCAGGATTAGCTGGTAGAAAGTTGATGAAGTTATTTTTGAATAGACGCATGGATGTATAAAAGAGAAGGGCTCAGAGAATGAACCAAGGTAGAGCCATGAAATTAAAACGCATGCTCGTGAAATATTACTTTGAAAAGCTAAAAAGTATCGTGGTTGAACACTATGTTATGCAAATGCCAGGAAATAATTACAACATTGATGAAAAACCATTCCGGAAAAAATAAATCCTAAACTGGAGACGCAGGCAAGCCGGGTGCTAGTGAAATGCCTTCCAATAAAAGAGAGCACCGGTATTTCACCATTTTCAGAGAGGACAGGGTGCCGATATTAGTCTGTGCAGCGTTTGGACAGACTAATATCGGCACAGTATGTCCATGACCCGAGGTAAATAGCAACAGTATTCCTATGGTATTTATCAGTACTCCGTATTCATGTATTTATTAGTATCGCAAAAGTATTTCCACTGAGACGCAGAAATACTACCCAGCAGTATTTATTGATATTCATTATGCATCAATCAGTATTCCACTGGAAGTATTTATCGCTATTGCTTACGTAGTATTCGGTTTTCTTTATGCAGTATTTATATGCATCTCTTTAGTATTTATAGATATTTCTACGTTGATTTGCAGCATGAAAAATTAGACAATTAAATTTCTGAATTTATACATTACTAATCACATGTTAATGACAAAATTCGAATTCAGGGCACCAAAGGAAAGATACATACCACCAAAATAACAGGAAGTATCTACTGTAGCAACTCAAAATTACACATTCTCACACGTTTTCACATTTATGGGTCAGATGTGAATAAGATATTTGCTGTGGAACCAGCCAACAAAGTGGAGATTGATGATTAAATATTGATGGGATCCACACAAATGAAATACAAATTTAATAATTTTATTCTCTTGTTAAGACGTATTTATTTCTTAATCATCGAGTTTTGATTACAGTGTATTGTGGGGTATCATATTAAAATTAACGCCAAAAATTAAAAAGTTATACCTATGTGAAAGTCCACCACCCCATAACATTATGCAATGAAGTACCTCGCAAGGCACAATAATTTTACATTTGAATGCAAATACATATGCTCATCAAATTTCTAGTACCTAACATTTACTCAATCATTCCAGATTTTGTTATTATCAATGTCACAGAGGAACTGCTGCAGAGCTGAATAAAATTTTACTTTTATCACAACACTTTCTGTTTCTAATCATGAACGGCACCTTTCATTGGCACTTTCCACTACATAAGTAATGTTTATTAAAGAATATAAAAAATTCAAATCCTTGGGGGGACACATTTCATCTTAGGGGTACTAGGTATTAATGGGTTTATTTCAATTTTGCAGAAAATATGTAAAATGATAATGAAAAGGGAAACAAATTTTTCTCCCACCAAATTAAAAATCTTCAAATTTATAGCCTGTAGCATCCAACCGAGTTTCAGACAAGATGCACATGATGCAATTATATCTCTACAGTTTGCTATCAAAATTTTGAAATTTATACTTCACGTAGAATAATTTCCTCTTCCATTTAAGATTTTAGAGTCAGTAGTCATTGGCGTTGAAGATATGTGCAAACCATTAGTGATTTCCAGTACTGATAATGAAATACCTGCTCCACAACCTATACGTTATCCATATCCATTTCATTCGTCTGTCATACAATTTCCTAGGAAAATGAAGAAAACCGAATTAATTCATTACAAATAGTAATTAAGTAAATAACTACAATTGTTTAGAGAGAATGTATATTTTGCTTTGAATTCCAATTGAAAAAAAGGAAACTTCTTCATAGCAGATATTTATGCCTCAATTTTCTCCATTTCTATTCTTCCAACAGGTAATCATATAAATTTTTGGGAAGTTATTATTCGTTTCTATATTACTTAAATCTTGACACTCCACATTAACCTGCATGCACCTGATTTAAATAAAGCAAGTGATGCACCAAAACCTACCATAGAATGTACTAAAACTTCTTATTATGTAAGAATCTTATTTATTGTGAGCCTTATCACGTAGCTATTTGGTTATGTCTACAAAAATCCAACCTAAATCCAGAATCATAATCAAAGGGAAATAGAAGTAGACCTGAAGAAGCAAGTAATTTTCTCCCTCCTTCCACGAACTAATTTTGAGGCAGGTTAATCAGGCCTTCTAAGTGAAGGTAAGGAAATCTCAGACACCCCCTTGTGCCCCTTGGGTAGTTGGGAAGCACTGTGTGTGTGGAGTCTGCTGGGTGCACGCCAACACTTTGCCATTTGGGATGTATTGCCTTTTTGTTATTGGTTTATTAAGTATGCAACTGGTGTCTGGTGGTATAACATCCTTCAAAACATCAAGGTGTTGAAATATACATGTTGTCTGCCAAGGAATTATGTGGATGTTTTGAATTACTTTTGTTAGGCATTACTGTGACTGACAATGGAGAGACAGTGGCTGAATGTGTATGAGTCAATCCCACTGGAATCCATTCATAAAGGCTGGTTTTGTTGAGGGTTGTCTAAAAAAAATACATACATACATGGCAAGGGAATGTGTGACACAACCACAGCATGAGATATGTCCTGCAATTACCATACCCACAACACAGACTTAAACTAACTATATGAAAAATGTCCTTATTAATGGGTATAAAAATCTATAGTAAGATACCTAAACACTTAAAATATAACTCGATCACTTTCTCAAAACAAAGATACAAGAAATACCGACCGATGAAGCATACTACTCTATTCAAGAACATCTGGATGATTAAGAACATTTATGATGTACTAAATGCCAAATTGTATCCATGCACCTCATATTATGTATATCTCTGAATGGTTTTAATTTATGTACCCGTGCACTAAATGCCTAATTATATCCTAATATTTCAAACTATGTACATCTCTGTAAGGTTACAATGCATATATCCCTAATACTGTATATATATTTCCCCAATATTATTTTATTCTTTGACGAGTCACCAACTTACCCTAGCCATAGTTAAACTTTTGCAAGTGCAACATGACATTAAATTATATTATTATTATTATCATGTGCTTTCCTACAGTGGCAGAATAATTACAGCCACAAAACAACAACAAAATCACATAACTAAACAAAAAAAGTACATGATTGACAAAAAATTTAAACCATATAAAGAAGAAAGGACCAACAAAGAGTCTAATTATAGAGACATGAATATACATTAATAGGCAAAACTATATTTACATCATGTTTTTGCAACATCCATAAAACATTTTATAATATATATATTTCCACTTATATGCTAAATGTATTGCAATAAACAGTTTCTGTTGTTTTATAGGTATTTATTTGTTTCTTTTTTCTGTTTACTTACTGTATTATGACTATAGAAGCAGTTGGTGTTGGTGAAGTACATATATTGCTAGGAAACTTGTATGGGGAGTCCAAATGCCCCATCATAGCTGATCTTGTCATGAACCAATTACTTGATGAAGTCATATCCTAACTACATTTTATGCTCACACATATATGTAAATATGTAGATGACATTGTTCCAATTTTCCCCAACATAGCAATCCTGCACCACATTAAAATAATATTAACCTAGTGAGAAATACCCTTCCTAAAAATAATTTTCCCAATACACACATCAATACCATCCTTTGTAACAACAAGATCCCCATACAGAATAGTCAACATACCCAACATTAACTATGTTACCCTAAATATTGTAACAACAAGATCCCTATGAAGAATAGTCAACCTACCCAACATTAACTACGTTGCCCTAAATATAAAGATAACAGTAGACAAAAGCACAATTTCCCACAGTAATTCCACACATGACAAACCTGGCAATGAATCCATAAACTCACCATATGCAACAAATCCAAGACTCACAGTAGCATACCATACATCAAAGGCTTGTCAGAAATACTACCAAAGCACTCAAGGAAAAAACATTGACTCATTGCACATTCTAAGAATGTGCAACCTAAGTTGTATTTATGTGAATTTCATTTAATCTGTTTAACGAATTCCTTGGTCGACAAATCTTAATTGGGTGATTATTACAAGTTGCCTGACAACATATATAATAAAACATCACCTTCTGGTTCTATAGGCATTAAAACTGAACCTAAGCAAAAAGAAACAAATATGTAAACTAGAAAATGACAAATGAGAAAGTTTTTGCAATAAATTTGTATGTATGTATATTTAAACACCTTGATGCTTTGAATAATGTTACACCACCAGACACCAATTACTTACTTTATAAACCAGAACAATTCGGCAAGACATCCGAAATGAATTGACAACGAGACAGCTACCGCTTTGAGAAACAAGTCAAGGGATTTGGTTTTTATATACAATGTAACTAACCACCGTGGGTCCTCTGGGTAGAATTGTAGAAGTGACCTCTAATCTTCTGTAGGTAAAATTATTACTTAACGTCGTTAATCAAATAGTATATTATTCATAATGAATGACCACTCGGTCAGGTTAATGTTTCAACGATAACCACAGTCTAGCATCAATACATACCAGTCACATTGATGTCTATTTAAACCAATTCATACGGACACACTCACCCACATACCCACACAAAATGTTTACTAAACGTAAATAAGATGCAAGAATACTTCACACAATATCACAAGCCAATAAGGTATCACCTCAAATTAACATGCTTAGGCAAAAACATACAAAATGTTAGACACTTGTGAATTTCGCTTGTGCTATTTTCGGTAAGGATCAAAATGAACATTTGGCGTGAAACTATTTCAAATATATTCTTAACAATAGAACAAATATAACTAACATAAAGCAGGAACGTCAACAAATAACTTGGGCAAACACACACAAAATCCTGGCGTGTACATTAATAAACTGCCTACGTTCACTTCAAACAATCCAATCCAATGTACATGAGTAATAATAGTTAAATAATTATTTAACGTTAACAACTAAAATGTTACGCGAACAAAGCCACCAATTATTCTCTGCGACCAAAACCTCGCGGTGAACTACTCGCAGCAGCTGTTCGCCGACTGACGACGAGAACGATTTTCTCTTATTTTCACTGCAATAGCCCGCCAAATTCAAACACATCGTTCATCTACTAAATTGTATCTTACCTTATAATTTCCCGTTTTATGGTATCTAACTTTGTAAGTGGCTGATTTATTGGTGATAGAGGATAAATGCATTTCTTCAGCCTTTGTATCCCATTTCGAACAGACGCTAAAACGGAATAAACACTCCGTACAAGTGTTCATATTTCCTTCGTACCTTCGTACTCATCTTAAGGATAATTTGCAAATGGCTTTGAATGACCTGAAGAAAAAATAATAGAGAATTACTACGAGTTCTTCGTCAATTGAATACAAATTTTCCGCCATACTGTTTGAATATGGTTGTCAAGGGAAATACGATGCTATTCTCTAGGAATTCTGTGCCTACCCAACTACTGATAAATACGATACTTTTTCCAAGGAATACTGCTAAGCAGCGCTGTTCGTATTCCTTGCATTCCGTGAAATACGGAAGTAGAACTAATAAATACTGCACCCTGAACGATGAATAGGATCGAATAGCGTAGGAATATGGAAGGAAAGGGGATCAATACCAATAAACACGAGAGGGTTACTAATAAATACTGTTGCCATTTACCTCGGGGAGGAATGTGCAGATGCTAAATGTCGTAGAATTTTCTTCTGTCCTTAATGCTATGACTAGTAAAATATTTTCAAGTATTGTCATGAACGCTTTATTATGAAATGATTGCTTTCTTTTGCGTAAATAAAACTTATTTCATTACAGTTTGCTACTATTTTTTGCTTTTTAGCTCTTAAACTTACGAACCACACACTGTCGGAATTAGAAGCATATCTGTGTCGGAATTCGGGCCATGGGGTCCATATTCCGACATTTTAACATATTTTATTCAAACTGTTGTAACTGTGAAAACAGTGCATATATTACCAAGCAAATCATTTTTGAGTATTGTGCACAGCACGGGCAAAATTTCGTACAAATATAGGCTTTTTACTAACTACAGTGTTTTTTAATTTTAATCTTGAAACCTTAGCGTGTCGCAATATAGATCACTTACATTATAATAGAAATACGATGAATCCTTATTTATGGTTATATATACGTGAAATGCCACGAAAACATATGGTTTCAATTCTTATTATAACGAGGTTGAAGATGAATGTGACAACAGTACACCACAGTTCTTTAGGCATTGTCCTAGTTTTCTTTGACAAAGAACTCACAGTGACAATAGCGCAAGAGTTGGAAATGTTTTCTTGCTGAAATAGCCACAAACTATATAACGCTAACTGGCCACTAAATAATTAAACAATTCATTACTAACCGATGTTTTCACATGCAAGCAATGCATCCAGAAAAAATTCCAGCATCGTTAGGCAGTAGCGACAACTGGTGGCGAAACACTGAAACCGTACACGAATGGTACGCTTTCGCTATAAGGCGATAGCATTAAGCTTCAGGGGGCTGGTCACAATTAAACAGTACACAAAAATAATGTTTGTTTACGGAAGTTAGTTTTGAAAGTGTATTCGTATGGCCTCAACCGTCTTCCTCAGCAGGATGGCAGTAGCTGCGACCATCTTCTTCCTGCGGAAGAAACTTCAATCAGCCGTAAACGCACTCCAATTCTCTCTTTTTGAAATTCGACCCTTCATTGAACATGTGGCGTCCCTCCTCCATGTTCCAGTTCAGCGATTTTTTCGGTGACAAAATGTGTGATACGTCATCATATAATTAAGTGGCAACCATAACAGAAGTATTCCTTAAAATAAAAACTGCTGCGTGGTACATGGGAGTCGAAGAGGAAGAAGAAATGTGTAAGACTTCTGAGTTCTTCGCCCTTTTGCGTGTCGCGGTCACTTAACACGCTTGCGCGCCGATCTCCTTGCCGCCTCCGTTATAATTGGTATAAAAAAAGAGACCTCGCCCATTAATTTGAGATAACGGCCTAAGCTTCCTTGTGTTGAACTATCTGGGTGACGTTTAAGTGCAGCGCAAGGAAATCCCTGAGAAGAAAGTAATCACAAAAGTGGCGAGTTCACGATCGCCATCAATCACTGAACCATCCATTTCTATGGAATGATCCGTATTGCGGCTCAGTATAAGGTCAATTTGTTACCATAGTTTTCACTTTATAAACAGTGTACGCATTTGTGGGCATATTCACTGCATTCAACCAAAATTTTCAAAATACGTTTCCGAGCCTTGCGGCTGATAAAAGATCTCCGTCGGTTGCATCATGTCAAAGTAAGGTTTGTTTGAACGTTTTGCATTTCCGAGTAGCATCTACATCTAAATCTACACGATATCCTGCAAGCCACCGCTAGAGTGTGTGGCAGGGGATGAAGATCACCAAGCATGCACTATTGACATGCAAACAATCAACTATAGGGTCTCATGCAACTAGATTGTTAGTATCTATAGTATTTATTGAATTAATACATGCATCATGCACTACAGACTACTCTAAAATATTTCCCCTACGTATCCCTTTTCTATGCTGCCTATTCTGTTCTCTTATAGTATGGGGGAATAATGACATTTTGAATCTATCAGTACGACAATCTATCTCTCTAACCTTATTTATCTGGTCGAATCTAGCATAATACGCTCGTGTTTTTTATGTGCCTAACATCTTCAGTAAAGCCATCCGACTTAAATTCCTCTAATACATTTTAACTGTATTTTAGCCTACGTTCTGATAATGATTCCCACCCTCATTCTTGTATTAATTCTGAAACACTACTCAACCTATCGTAACACCTTTTACCGAACCTAGCTGCTCCACGCTTCACACCGTCTAGTTCTCTGATCAAACCTAATTCATTCGGATCCCATACACTGGCTACATACTCAAGGTGGGGCCTAACTAGTGAAAAGTAACATCGCTCTTTTGTCTTCTCATCACATTTTCCAAGTACTCTTTTTATAAATGCTAGCTTTCTCTTCGCTCGGCCGCATATTTCCCGGATGTGTCTTTCGCACGATAAAATTTTTATGATTGTTACACCTAAATACCTTATGGTTTCAACGCTTTTGATCTTCGTGTTACCAATTTTATAGCATCGCTCTATCGAATTATTCCTCCTCCAATAATTGATAGCTACACACTTTTTTAAGGTTAAGTTCTAACTGCCATTTGTCACACCACTCTTGAATAACATCTAAATCCTTGCTAAGCGATTTCCTGTCTTCTTCTTTTGATATACCCCTATACACTACCGCATCGTCTACAAAAAGTCTAAGCTTACTACTATCTGCATTACCCAAATCGATTATGTATAAAAGAAATAGAAGCGGACCTACTACGCTACCCTGTGGAACTCCCGATGTGACTTCGATTGTGTCCGACATGATACCATCTATGACAACCTCTGCTCTCGCCCACTTAATAATTCTTTTACCCGACATACAATGTCTTTATTTATACCAAAACTCTCTAATTTCAAGATTAATTTACCATAAGGAACTTTATCGAATGTCGTTTTAAAATCTGAAATTATCGCATCAACTTCAGTACTGTTTTCGCCTGACCATGAGGTATCTAAGCTAATATTATGGTAATTATCAATTCAAAGCAGAGAGTTCTAAAGCTGGACTCAGCCTTCTACTTGACGGAACAAATGGGATGAAAATAGCAATCAATAAATACGGTAATATAAATACAGTATAAAATAACCCCAGTTCTGGACAGATTCAGCTGTCACATTCTCGTGCATTTTTGGCATACTATGAACATTCGTTGTTAGATAGTTCATCATTGTGGCTCTGGAGGGTTGGAATTAGAAAATGTTTGATATTCAGACACATTAAGTACAACATATTGCCTATAATAATTTGTCTCGTCGATTTCCTATCAAAACTATGATCCAGTAAAGATTTCAATGGCAAAAAATCTAAATTGACGGTAGCCTTTCTTTAATAACTATATCATTAATATACTCTGAAAAAGTACCGAAAACTTTTGGTAGCATTGAGGGGAGGGAAGGAAAGAGCATCTATGAAGACTCCCAGTATCGTGTGTCTATTGTCTCTCTTCTGGCTGAGCAATCCCGCGCATTTAAACTTGATGGAAGTTTTTTTCGGACACGCCCAGTTAAATCTGAGAGGTTTGTCTTACTGGGTCGCTGATATTGTTCAGAAACCGCCAAACATGAATGCTCGAATGACGTAGGACGACGCGTAGGAGCCAGGTCTCAGCTATCACACTGTCTCTCGGACAGAATACAGCGCTCGAAATATATCGCACGCTTTGCAACTTTGGAGAGGTGTTTTATATTCCCACTTTTGAGGAGATAAGGACCCCTATCCCCATTTTTTTGGGAGTGGGAAAGAGAGAATAAAGCTGATCTGATAGTATATGAGTAATGCAGGCAAATAACTGAAAATGTAGCCAGGCCGTTTTGAGAAAAAGGTCGATCGATTGCAACAAGCGTGACCGTATTTAAACCATACCAGTAAGTATTGCAATAGGTATGATCATATGAGCACATACCATGGCATTATTAATATAAAAACATTTTTTCATTTTCCACCAAACACCTATTCTTGTCCGAAATATTTTGCAGGACATAGCGATCAAAGTCTTGAGTAAAATTAAATTGTAAATTCACACGAATATGTGTGCCACTTCTAGGTGCATGAGAGGGGTGTAAGGGATAAGGTTTAGAGGTGGTGGAAGATTGGTGGGGAGGTCAAGCGATTAATCATATAGGAGTAGAAGGAAGTTATAAGGACAAATTTCTTAAAATCCTATCTCCAACAAACCTTTACCCGACAAGCTTTCATATAAACGTAATGTATGCGAAGTTTCACTTCGACTGTTTCACTGAACATAAAGACTAAGCACTAAAAACAAGTTAGTGCTAGATTAAATTTGTTGAATTTATATTATGATGAAAGTCATCGCACGTATGAATGCCAGAGAGTGGGATTCACACTAAGCATGGATTTCTTCGAGGAAACAAACAATTGTATCAATATTAACTGCACCGCCGGTTACAGTGTCAATTCAATTAAATCCACGGCCGCTTCAAGTACAATTCAACTCTAATTTAAAATTATTATCAAGCGCCACAGACTGCACTTGGCTCAAACGCATATCATACGTGCAAGGAAATGTCTGATGCATTTATACGTTCCCACTTTACAGCTGCGATTTCTAAAATTCATACAAATTCGGCAAAAATAGTCTGAAAATTTTCCTTATTAACTCAAATTAATTATCTCCCAAACTTATCAGTATTTGTTCATTATTAATCGCCAAAAAAATGCACTCTCTCTGTCATACTTACTTGCCTAATTTTGTCTTCATGATAATCAATCTGGTCCCCTGATCAAGCACAGGTAACTTTACTCGAACCTGACGAAAGCAGTCGGTCGTGCACTGAGAGTGACAGGTAGTACAGTCCTGAGCCTGAATGTGTAGGACATGAGCGTCGGTGTCCCTCCCTGCCCGTCCGCAACTACAGACAAGAGAACTGACCTCTTTCGCCCCAACAAATGTACACCTAGGATTATGTATTGCTAATTGTAACACCACGAGAAATATTGACTAATTTACCATTTTACGCAGTTAAGGGATTTTGTGCAATTGTAGCCTCCGCTGCGTTCCCTGCTTTCGCTGGGTAGATTCGTAAACAAATCCTAAATATTCCTTTATCAGAAATCAAAATTCTTGTGAAGTGCTTAAGTTCCTAGATTTAAATGATAGTTTTCTACCAAGTAGGTTAGACATTGGTTGATTGGTCCCAGGTGTCCCGACACTTCTTTGGAATATTTGACCAATTTGATAATATTTCGAGTTCCTTCGGCTACTTCTCTCTTAAGATCTACGTATTTCCTTCCCTTTTCATACTATACCAAATAACATTCAATCCAAACACAAATTTTCTTCGTCGCATACCCTACATTCTATCTTCGGTGACTGCCCTCAGTTTTGAACCCAACGAATAGATGTCAATAGGAATGAAAATTAGATTTACTCGGTTATAGTGCCTATTGAAAAACATTCGGGTTCAAATCCCGGCGTGTAGCCTTTATGGATATACCCACCTAAAATCTGCGCGAATCGATTTTCTATGAGTCAGACGCTCATAGGAAATCGCAAGTGATACAGGGAAGCAAATTGGCCTCCCTACCCTGAATGTGTAAATTCCACACGCCAATGACTTAGTACGGGGTGAGGTCTACCCTCACCTAGACGGATCAGGCTTCGGACCTTATCCTATCCCCATCCCTTCCATTCCTATCCTTATACCTATCCTCCCGGTCTGAAGCGCCTATTAGAGCGGAAACAGACTTGAAAACACCCATGAACCCTCACCTATCCAAAAATCCAACCTTCGGGTTAAACACCAATAAAAAAAAAAATTACTTCGTACTATAGCTAGCAATTTAATGCCATTTATGTCTAACATTTCTCATGTCTCTTAATTGCATGCTTAGGATTTTCCTCGGGGTTGTAATATCGTGGCTCTATGTTTCATGTAAGTAATGTATAAATAGGGTAGTATACTTTTGCATGCCTGCATGGTAGTGAGGGCGCTCTCTATCTGGTGATGGTTTACCCCCTGCCACACACCTTTGCGGTGGCTTGTAGGGTATTATGTAGATGTAGACGTAAAATAGCTGTGCATTAATATTAAATACAGGTACACAATAAATTAGCAGCTTACGCCCTGTTCTCGGGGCGAGGAAATTGCTTTCCCTTCACCCGGGTGATACCCGACTTTCTTATGATAGAGAGAGTAAGTAAATGGCTCACCATATAAAACCTCTTTACCATAAAAGGAAATACGCACATATTTCATTAGCCCTGGATTCATATTCATCCATGAAAGAATTTCCTCGAAAAACTCGTCCCATTCGCGCATGCGGAGTAGCACCTACTCTGTCAATTGCACCACGCATTCAAAACAGCGGGGGCCGCGAACTTTCGATTTTTCCCGTTGCGTCGTCCGTCGCCGCATCCCACGAGTCCACCTTTGAGTCACACTGCAGTCTCATTTGGGGCAAACGTTTTGTCTCGTGCGTTTTTCTTTTTTCCTCCTCCTTCTCGTAAATGAACGGTTTCGATTGAATTGTGCGGCGGCGATGCGGTTTGCCCGCCCGCTCTTTCTCGATGACGCACAGGCCGCGCAGGCAAGTGGGTCCCTGCGAAGGATTCGCGCCGGTGGCGCCGTCGGCGACGCAGGGGGGAACCACTATGTAGGTCGCTCGCTTGCTTCCCGCGGGTTGCCGAGAGAAAAACAATGCGCGCGCCCGGAAATGAGCAATGAGGCGAGGATGTTGACGAAGACGGGGAAGAACAAAGAAGAATCTCGCCGCGATTGGAAGAAGGGCGGGGGGGGGGAGGACAGGGAAGTGACGAGGAGAGAAACAAGGAGGGTGGTTGCATTTAAAGCAGAGGAGACAATAAAGAAGAAGAGGAAAGTTTGGAATCACAATGGATTCTGCAACGTCCAATCGTAGTTAAGTGTATTGATGTTGGTAACTTTAAGGAAACAAGCAACACCAAAATATCACCATAGTTTCTTTAATATCAATACAATTATTTCATATATAATTTTACAGAAGTACAGGGGAGACGAGCTTACCTCCGACAACGAGTTAATTACAAGAACCCTTACATAGGCACTATGTAACTACTACACTAGCAGATAGGATCTCAGGGATAAAATACAAGTAATACACTGTACCACAGATAGATTCAATTATTCTTTCTTTTCCCAGACGATCGGTGGCCATAACATCCTCAAAACTTCTCATTCCATGATGCCTTCATGAAATAAATTTATCTTATCATGACGATTAAATTGCACACATTAGATTAATAAGGATTAACGAAACAAACAAAGATGAAGTTGAGATGCCAGTTTTTTTTCATTTTAAAATTTAAGCATGCCTGCATGAAATATTAATAAGTATGTGTAATACATGTCTGTAGCACTTCGCAAGTGTTTCATTACATCCTGGATGAGGGACCTAAATTTTAACCTACGTTCTGATAGTAATTCCCATCCTAGTTCTTCTATTGAACTCATAACACTAATGCCATTGTCAAAGCAGCCTGTATCAAATCTGTCAAATATGTGTGTAATGCATGATATTCAAGTAATCTCTCCTTAGGTACTTACGTAGTATACGTAAACTTAAATGCATGTTTGATGAAAACTCTCCCCCTGTCACACACCCTCAAGGTGGCTTGCAAGGTACTAATTAAAAATAGGTAAGAAATAGATAGATATATTTTCAAATATTCTGCCAGTTAAAATATTCTTTGTCAACTATACTCATGCACATAAGTAATTTCCATATAAGTCCGCAATGCATACACAATTTAAAGTAAATGCAATCTGAACTTCATACTCCAGCCTGTGGTTCTTTCGCTATTTACATTATTTTTCCACCTGTTCTCGGTCTTCCAATTCTTTTTCTATCTTAACTTGACGATCAAAATCCGAGGCAACTTCGTCCATTGCATTTTATTATAGCAGTTTTAGATCTCAATCAAGCCAGAATGCCTTGACCATCTGGAAGGCATCATCTTAATTCTATTCCATGCATTTTCATTTTCTAATCTGTTCGTTGGCTTGGAGACAAGTTTATTCTGTGAAATATCCAATCTAATGACGACAATATCGTACATTCTATCTTTTAAATTGGAGTTATCCACTAACGAAAATGTTATGCTAATTTTTGTTTTGACTGTGAGGGTTATCATCACGTCCGTAGGTCAGCAAGATTTGTGTGATGATGCAATTTTAATCTAGGTTGTGTCACATGCTAATAGCTAGAACTCTGATGGAAATTACTACAGGGTTGGAGTTATCTCCGACCAAGGGATAAATACGTGCATTATTCTCGCGGGAGAACAGCTCTTTCCTAATTGTTCTTTTTTAAATTTCTAACTCATATAATCTTACAACTTTGAGCTAGATGGGAGAATACTTTAAGTGAGAATAAATGATAAATACGCCTGAAGTAGATGCTTATGTTCTGCCAACAATTGGAGGGCGTTCGCAAATACATAATACTGTGGGTTCTCTGGGCCACTCCTGTGTATTTTTGTGATGTGTTCATACCATCCATTTATAATGATCATCTTTCTTTAGTTAACATCTTGATCGAGACGTTTTATGACATGGAAAATACGTTTAGGGTGGAAGGAGACTATAGGTTTTTTTCGGTACCTATATTAAATGAATCCACTTAATTTAATTCCTTTTCAGCGACATAAATGTATACATGGTGTAGTTTAATGCATTTTACATGATCACTTTCGTGATTGTAGTACCATTAAATGACATCCCATAAGGACCACATATTTCGCCAAAGGGATTCCTTGTGCCTAAATATTGTTTTCACTCTGATACCAATCAAATTATCTCTGATAAGTGATAAAACACTCCTAATGTAGTCCGTCAATTATCAATGAAATACATTAATGCAAGCGGATTCTTTCGGACAGTATCATTCATCATCTCCTTCCACGTCACACTTTCACAGTTGACACTATCAATATTCGATGTGCTTCTATGTTCATTGACAACTCTGCCTTAAAAAGCTCCTCTATTCACCAATGCAATGAAGTACCGACGTCCTGAAGCGTACGTGTACCAAATGAACTGATTGGGAAATGCACCCTTTGCCTACAGCTTAGATGGAAGTCAGGTGCAAGAGGTGTTCCTGAACTTGCACTGGTCGTCCTCGCACCAAAGCACGTGAACCTAATGGTGAAATTCATCCCTCAGCGATCGAGCGGAGTATCACTATAGGGAAATTCAATCGAGAAAAAGGAGTTAGCCTTGCTGAATGTAAATCATTTTCTAAGGCACAATATTCTCCCTTGAGTTCATGGTTATACAGCATCTGGGCTGCTCGTTCGTAGAATCCATACCGGATAACGAATTAGCAAAGTGACGTATTAAATCCGCCTCCTTGTGCCTAATGTAATTTCCTGTCGATCAATAAAGGTTTCTATCAAGATTCCTTCAGATAATATTACTGAAAGAACTACTCTTGACCAACTGATGGGCATAGGCACACTTTCTTCTTGTCGTTTTATGGTGTCTTGGAGAGCTATTTATCTCAACCAAATGTCTCTTCTCTTGGTTTCTGGACTAATCGACGTCAATATAAATCATTCCCAGACCAAGTATGAGATGCGCAATGACATGAGGTAGGGGCGATATTTTTTGTAAGCCCAAAGAGGCTGCTTTGTTAAGCCACATACTGTTTCATAGTGCCTACTTGATGACCATTATTTATATCGTGACGAAAATCTTCAAATCTATTGTTTTTAAAGTAAAAATCAAGAATTACATATGAAAAAAGACAGTTCCACTTTTTTAAGCCCATGCCAAAGGGTCCGATATTTTTTGTAATGTACACATCGTGATGCAGTTTGTGCATTCCAAAATGGTCGAGTGTGTACTATCTTTTTTATATCTCTTCCATGATGATTCCCAGCTTGTTTATGTAATATAATTTGAGTGTGTTGGAAGTGAGCTGAAGGTGTGTTGATGCTTTTAAGGATGTACTTTTCCATGAAGTTTATCAAAGCCCATCTGGATTTATCATTCGGTTGTGGGTGAGTTTTGCAGACTGGCTTGTTTACTTTTTTCCTAAACATGAATTTGAGGAGACTATTCATAATGCACAACTGATATCCGTTAGCAGGGCAATTTGATACACAAAATTTACTTCGAAAGGGAAAGTTATATGTGTAGGTCATGTTTACTATTGTGTTGAAGGCGACAATTTTGTGCGAGATGAGAAGGTATAAGGAAAAATGGATGACGTAGTCGATGCAAGGTGGAAAATTCACAGCTTTATTATTCACAGGAGAAATCGTGGATTCTAAGAAGTCTGCAGCGGGATAGGTCTCGCTCTGCCCAACGCCTGATGCAGGAGGGACGCGCGAGCGAAGTTGGACCTAAACCCCTCCTCAAGGAAAACAGAGACGATGGAAAGGACACCTGGAGCAATACACGATGGGAATCACAAGGTAGCAAACTTCAATCTCTATCCTCTTCACTCACTTCTCGTAGATTTTCAATTAAGTTTCATCCACCCCGATACACGGCCTCGAAATTCAAAGTCGTCTATATACGCTCGAAATGAATTAAAAAATCGGACCACAAAAACATCTCTCCTCTCAATTCCATCCTCTATATGAACGTCGCCGAGTAGATTTGGCATTTCCCGACCAATATAATTCACTGGAATGGGGTTTAATGTGTGATATGCTGCAGCTGATGACAGTTTTAATAGGGAAGAACTGCACCATTAAATATGCGCTCTGCGAAAACTACAACGTATGGTTCTAACTGGTAATGATCATAACAAACAGTTTTGAATAGATGACGCCAGAAAGTATCAAATATAAATGCATACAATCAAGCATCGCATTAAATGTAATATAATGCACGAAATATGGGATCAAATCAAGACCCATAATTAAAATCTGTCTTATTGACTACTGAAATACCATGCGTGGCGTAGTAACGTATATAAATAACTTTTTTGGCTGAATTTGGGCTATATTTTTAAAATAGTAATGTTTTGCCCATTCCAAATTTGACTTAAATGTCTCATATTTTTCAGGTAGTCCCCTATTTTTTTTATATATTTAGCTAGTCAAAAAAATAAACCTGAAACGATTCATAATCTGCGTGTATTTTAAATTTTCGTTCATATGTTCTAAATATCCTACGTGGTTAACCGCGATCCGCTGCTTTGAATTGCATACATAAATAATGAAATCTCATCATAATATTCCTCAAAAAGCATTGAAAGGTTGCGGATCAAGTAAGGGTTTCAGAATATATTGTGAACTGTGGTTGATTGCAAGAATAATATAGTTGAGGGTTTGAAAAAGTGTTTCTGGGATGAAATACGTTTCAAAATTATGTGTCTTGTGCTTTTCCATACCTAATTGTATACTTGATGTGTATCACATTAAAGAAATTGAAAAATTTTAAAGTACAAATGAAAATGCCTTTTCATATACCTTGATCCAGTCACTTCTCAGAGGGCTTCTATTCAGTGTTACTATCTTGGGCACTAGAGAAATTCAGGTTAGTAAGTAGTAAGGAATAAGAAATTTTTCTTAAATTCCACAATCTGCATGTGGAAGAAACTGAAAAATATTTTTAGCCACGTTGAGATAGAAAAACTAGAATTTAACACGATTTTCTCTTCCACCAAACTTTCCAATCGTTGTTATATGTACCAATCATTTCCCCTACCCTTCTATGCATGATCGAAAAAAATTGTGACTTTTTTGCTTGTCCAGGAATTGTAACGCACTGTTGTCAGACAAAATATGAGAGAATTTCCACAATGTTACAAGCTGGGAATCTAAACTTTTCATCTCTCACTCTCTGCATAATATCCCTATCAATGACATTATTAATTTGGATCGGGCACAATTAGCTCAATCGTGTTAGCTCCCTTTATCTACTGACTGGGAGTTCACCATTTTGATGCCTTGTATTCAGCGAGAGAGCGATAAGTGAAAAAGGAGTCTTCTTTTAGGGGAAAGACGTGCAACACTGGATTTTTGTTGTATGGGTTGCAATCGTATACAGACATAATTTTTGGAATTAAGAATGATTAAGTATGTAGTTTATCTCTATCCGTGTAATACCCTACTAGCTACCCCAAGAGTTAATTAGTGGCGGGGGGGTTATCCAACTCCAGGCATGAATTAATGCCGAGGAATTAAATTTTTGTTGGTGTGTGGATTGGTGGTGTGGATACGTTTTTTTCAGCGGAGGAGAGATGAAAATAAACCCGGCGTTATCGGCGATATTTCTCTCTGGGGGTGCTATGGGATGCTATGGGATTCGCTATTTAACTCCCCATCCAACGGTCGGAATTCTACAATTGAATTGCCCTCCTTTCGAAACTCAGTTATGAACATTGATCGCAAAAGCATGACTGCCTCTGCCGGGATTTGTACCAAGTTCCTTGCGATGATATACCTTGAACAACAGACGAACCAGATATCACGAATTCAACTTGCTATACGGGGTTAGTCAAATATGCTCCCTGTAGGCGCGATTCTTGTTGAGAACCTTAGGGAAGTGCGGCTTAGGATGCGGAAGTGAGATAAAATGCGCGCACCGAGGGACTAGTGATATAGTTCACGTCTTGGAACTAGGGATTTCCCAATTGTTTCTTGAATTCATGCTTAAAGAGGCCGGGTATTCGCGGCGAAATAAAATCATTTGGATTTGGGTTTACCTCAGAATGTATCGTATTATGCCTACACGTCAGTCGGCCGAGATGGTGAGATCTGGAACTGAAGCTGGGCGAAGACAAATAATGATTGATAAACGTGACTGATAAAAATTGTGCATTACCGCCTTACGTGGGGTGGTGTGTTACCTGATACTCCTCAAGATGAGAATCTGGTTGTTATGGTGACTATAGTCCTGGTAGCCTACTTCGATGGCCGGTGGTCTCGTATCTCATAAGCGACAGATAAAAGTATAGTATTGATATACCGGTCCTAAGTTGAGTGTTATGTGGAGAGCACTTCAAGTACTTTACATCGTACATCGGATGAGATGTTAAACCGTTGACCCTTCGGTTCACTTTGTTAGGGATAAGACTAATATTGGCGCTGGATTTCTCTCCGCTCTTCTTCAGTTTCTGAAAAACAAATTATGTGCTTTCACCACCCGATTACCCATCTATATTTGATGATAAATCTGCCCTAAGTTTCATCTAAATCTAAATATTTCCCTTCGAACTACGACGAGTGTGCGTGGCAGGGGGTGAAAAATCACCGTGCATGCACTAACAGCATGTAATAGTGCCACAACTAAAAAGTATAAAGCTAGTACTTCATCAAAACATGTTAGAACCCTTGTTGACCCTACATGGAGAGAGTGTCATTAAATATGTGTGGGTTAGCGGGTGGTGATAGTAATTTGTTTTTCAGAATCTTCACCCGAAACTAACGTAGTGAATTAAAACCCGAATTGAATTTTGTAAGCTCTACTCTTTTTGAACCCATACTGGTTTTTCATCAACAAATCTTGGCTATCGATGTGTCCAATTATTGAAGTGACTAATACATGCTCTATAATTATATTTAATAATATTCAAGTAATATAATCACCTATAATTACATGGCTGCTCTCTATCGCAGCTTTAAACAATATGGGTATCGTTTACTATCTTCCAGTCTTTGGGCACTACACGTTCTTCGAGGTATTTTTTTAGATGGTACTTTAGCTATTTACTACCGAGCTATTTCTGTGTCTTAAACTGTTGTCGCTGGGGGGTTGAAACCGACGGGATTATCTCAAATAGGTAACCAAGATTTCGCGTGGTGTAAACACGAATCGTTCGCAAATAACGTTTGTTAAAACCGCTGATTGCAACCTAATTAATTGTTTACACTTGTATTCTCATCAGTGAGCTCTATAGTCGAGACGGATGAGAAAAACTCAAATGAAAGCAATTAATGATATTGCAGCGAGCGATTCACGAGCAGGCACATCAAATTTTCAAACCAATCGTGTTTGAACCACGTGACTCTTTGGTGACCTCATCATCGGTCACCATTCCGAGGATTGGTTTGACGCAACCCCTCCTCTCGATTCTTCTATCGGCCATCCTCTTCATATTAACGTAAGCCCTCTCCTTCACATCCTTCACCACTTTTTCAATTCATCTCATTGGTTACCTATTCGAGATAATCCCGACTGTTTCAAACGCACCCCCCAGAATAGCAGGCTAACTCCTGGTGGCTCTCCCATCGGAATGGGGGCGTTTACTCGGAACCGAAATCGCAATTTTGTACACGAAATCGTTAGATGGAAACGAAAAAAGAATTTTAGTGAAAAAATTAATCTTCTAACTACAACCATTCATTCGTAAATCAAAAATTAAAATAAGCAAAAGGTGACGCCCACCGAAAATGCTGCTGTGATAACATTGACGTCATTTTCCTTCCGTTCTTGACAGCTTTCAGGGGAGAGGAAGGGAGTGGAGGGGGGTTCTCGGAAGGTCTGCTCGCACAGATGCTGTCGCAATCATTCCCATTGGCCGAGTCAGCTGTGTCCCCCCCATTGCGATAAGGCAAAGTAGCTTCGCGGGCTCAGTTCTGATTCGACGAAGTCGATATACGTCAGAGGTTGCACCACGCCCACTTTTCCGAAAGGGTTAAAAACATCAGTTTTTCGCCGCTTATAACTCGGGAAATAATCGTCGGATCAAAAACGAAAAAATACGGGTCCTTTTATTTTACAAATTCTATCAGATTCGGCAATAAAAAAAATATGGTAAACGACCCCATTGAACCGAGGAGGGAAAAACGGGGTATAGGCGTGGTATCCCGTAGCTCATCAAGTTCATTTGTTCAGGTGGGAGAGAGAGAGAGAGAGAAAGAGGAACCATGGGGGGAAGTGGTGCCTGAGATGAAAATGTGGTGGTGCTTCACGACAGGAAGGAACAAACTCTTTGCGGTCGCCGCAATCTGTTCTTTTCTTCCCCGCCCTTTTTCCGGGGGACTATCGCAGCTCCGTTCCCTTCTGCCCGGCCCTGCGGTGCTTCCCCTCGACGTCGTCATCGCTGACGACGGGAAAGAAATGATTCTCAGGCAGGACTCCGTCGACCTGCGCCCAGGCATGGACTGCATGATATTTCTACTTATCATCAGTATTTCAATCCTAGCATTGGTTTACTTCAGCCCTTCATTCTGCCCTATTCAGTGTTAATTTCCTCACACCGTGGTATGCTTTCTCTTTCGTGTCTTTCTTTATTTTTCCTATATATTTGTCCCTTGGTCTTCCTCCCGGAACAATCTTCCCTTCTATCATATTTCTAACTAATTCATTGTGCCACAAGGTATGTCCAATCCATCTGGTTCTTCTCTGCCGTAGGGTTTGCCATATTGTCCTTTCTTCATCTGCTCTTCTGTGCACCTCTTCGTTCCTTACTTTATCTGGCCATTTAATCTTCAACATTTTCCTCCAGCACCATGCTTCGAAGGCTTCAATTCTTCGTTGGTCTGCTTTCCCGATGTTCCATGTCTCTGATCCATAGAGTACCACGCTCCATACGAATGTTTTGATGAAGTGCTTCCTTGTTTGCAGCCGTAGGTTCTTTGAGCATAGTAGTTGTCTCTTCTTCATGAACGCCTCCTTAGCTTGTGCTATTCTTCGCTTGATGTCCGTCGTGCTTCTTCCATCCCTATAGTGCTTTTGAGTTAGGTGAAGTTCTCCACTTGTTCCTATTTCACTCCTCGAATCGTGATATTTGCCCTAAGCTTCTCTCTTCCGCACACTAGGATTTTTGTTTTCTTCTTGTTGATGCTCATATCATATTCTTGAGGTACTTGGTCCATTGTGGTCAGGGATGCTTGCAAGTCCTCTCGACTTTCTGTTACAACTGCTATTTCTGTAACTGATATTTCTACTGAGATATGAAATTAGTCCGCAGTCCGATATGGAGCCGGCAGCCAGCACGATACGCCGGGGCACTACAATGGTGCTTTAACACGTACCAGTTAACTCCTATGACAATCAACTGTTAAGCCCTACTCTCACGAGTAAACAGCAGCTGCGATGCGAGTTTACGTCGATATGTCGTATACTATCGATCCACGTTCGAGCTATTAGTAAAGTCGATGTCCGTCTACATTCCAGCCTAAATTTAATTATAATAAAACATTACATATTTCGTCAATTTAAGACAGCACAAAATAAAAAAAAACACATCAACTCACAATAAATACATAAAAACCAACCAACATTTACTTTGTATAAAGCACTTAACAATATTAAAAAAGCAGTTTATTTACATAGAGCTGAATAATTCATCTACGGAATATAAAAATTTAGTAGTGAGCCAAGTCAAGAGGACTCTACTGAATTTCTCATTAGAGATCTAGCTTGAGAGGTTAATGAGTTGAACATTTTTATACCAACTCTTTCATGGTAAAGACTTGCTGAGCCTGCAGTATGCAGCACCAATATTATATTTCCTCCGTATATATATATATATATATATATATTTGATCTAAAAGAGTATTTACCAAGGTTATCCTTGATATACATAAGAATTGTATGTATGTAGATACCATATATTGTAGGTTTGCCTCGTTTTGTAAAAAGAGGCCTACAGGGTTCTCTTGGAGAGGAAAAAGTGATTACTCTGGCCCCTTTTTTTGGAAGAGAAAGATTTGCCTTACATTTGGAGCATTTTCCCATAAATGATATGGCAATGAACCAGATAGAAATATACGGTGCTGAAAAAGCTGGCAGGAATCAGCATTCTTAGTTTTCTAAGCATAAACAAGGCCTTGGAGAGTTTCTTTGTTCTCACAGAAATATGTTGATCCCATATTAGCTTGCTCTCGATGTATATTTCTAACAACTGTATCCAGCACAATCGCAAACGTAAAGCAATATACGACATCTAATACCGGGAATTAGGATGTAATAACAAGGAAATCCCTCCCGGATAGGAAGATTCTACACTTTAAGGCATGGGAACACAAAATAATTGTCCATGGAATTTATTGCTTGAAGAATTTCACGAAAATTTAAGCATCAATCACTGGTGACATCAAACGCTTTTACTTTGTGATGACAACACCAAAATAGTGGCTTTAAGCCGCATAGAAGTTAGTGCAGACGCATCTTAGCAGTAGAGATAGCGATATATCGCGCATCTCGCAGCTGTCATAGCAGTAGGTACACTGCTACGTGTAAACGCACCTTAAACGCGATAGCATGCGATACTGCCAATTTACTCCGCGAGTTCGATATATTGACGCATTTTTGATACCGCGTTAATATCTTAGTACGGTATTCAAATCACCATATTACACAGCACTGTTTGTTTTCCGGCCGCAATCCGCAGTCAGACACCTGGGTGCTAGCGCTGGGTTGTATCGCATATTGGACGGCCAGCGATTTACGGTATATCGGTTTAGATTTTCAATATGAATGTGATATTGCAACGTCATATGTAAGTGGTTCCAATACGACATATCGGTGTGAAACAAATCGTGATATCAAGTTGCGTTTGTCATACCCGTATGTCGTATTATATGATAAAGTGCGACGTAAGATTGCATGCGATAACATGTGATGTAAAACGATATTGCGAAGTCAATATATCGCCCCTTGCGATATTCGTTTATTTCGCAATATGATATTCAAATCCGAATCTCACACTGGGCGCCCTTAGTTCATTGCCGAGGGAAATTCCTCGCGAATCGGTTCGGGCAGCCACAGGACTGTATGGCCGTGACGTTAGGCAATAAACCCTCCCACGATCGGGTGTGTGTTAATTAAAAGGATTCCCTCGCTCGTGCAGAGGGAAAAGTTAAGATTTTGGTCTGATCTTGATCTCGTATCAAACCAATGCTCTTGATTACGTGAGAGGGACTTACGCAATACAATGTGCTCGGAGCACTTGCGCAACGTTTTTATCGCTTATGAACATGGCATTTAGATGAATCTACATATTTATTCATTTTTATATTTATATGCATTTTTTTGCATTTTAAATTATTTATTCATATTTATGACGGATTAGAGTTTAGTCATCCTCTGCCACACACCTTTGATAGGTACAGCACGTTGGCATTGTGGGTGTAATCTAAGGACCTCTCACTTACAAGAGCGACATGTTTGTATCAGTTAAGGGTATTTTACTGGCTTAGCATTTACTAACACTGCTGAGGAAGTGAGCATGTACTTTTCCAAGGGATAAAGAGAAAAAAATCTCGATAAGTTGTCAATGGCTCTATGTGCGTCGTTCAGAAATATAACTGTCCCATCAGGGTAATCTGAAGTCCTTCCAGCTGTTTTATTTCATTCGATTGGCTCAATCTCATGAGGGATCGATGAAAAACTAAGGAGAATCTCTACGATTACACCCAAAAGGGTTGCACAATTAGCAATTCAATACGAGACGATAGGAACGATCTTCTCTTCCGCGATTTACACTGACTTATATGGTCCGAGTTGTGAGTCTCCATAAATTAATTGTCCTACACATAAAATAATTGTCTCACTATAACATCAGCCTAAAAGATAGTGTTTTTTATGTTCCCTCAACCTATTAAAATAAACATTCAAATCAAAGGAATTTTGGACGTAAAAATGCCTCATATGATCTTATTCAATGTGTGCATTTCGGGGTAAGATGACTAAGAATTTAACTGAACCAGTGTTAATATTTTAAATTAATTATTCTTATAGGAATCTGAGCAGCAACTCGGGTTTTCTGCAGCAAATATGCAATGCTCTTTGAGGCTAATGACATTAGCATGCAAATTCTTCAATGGACACTACTATTGGAGACTTCTCAAAAGCGCTTATAAATGGGTATTCCTCAACCCGCATTGAATCTTTGAATGACCCGGGCAAGCAAGAGTATATACGTCGGAATATCGTGAAGTAGCATATGTTGCAAGGGCTTCAGCGACAAATTCCAGTTCATTTTTTCGCTAGCTGCAATTTTACGTTAATGTATAGACGTGCTATTTTCATGCATCGTACTTGATTTCCTTTCATAAAAATTGTGACAGTCGCTATATTTGCCATCAGAGTGACTGGCGAGGTACAGGGCAAGTACTAATCCGAACCACGTGTGAAAATTGAAATTCATGGAAAGATCTACTATTCTTTTACTTGAGCACCTCCTGCGGTATCCCATAAGGAAAACAGCTACTTTTCCCTTGTTAGACCTCATTTGGAATATGTTGCCAGTGTATGGGATCCCTACGAAATCGGTCTAAGTAACGAATTTGAACTTGTGCAGCGAATATCGGCAAGATTTGTAAATGGACGATACGATAATTATATTAGCGTAACCAGTCTATTAAATGAATTGAAATGGGAATCATTGTCAGATCGCAGGTTGAAATTTAGACTTAATCTCTTAAACAAATTCCAAGGCAATATTTTCAGTGATGATGTTAAAAATATTTTACGAACCCCAACTTACTATGGCACACTGGACCATAATCATAAAATTAGAGAAATTGATTGCCGAACTGACCGATTCAAAATGTCCTTTTTCCCTCGAACAATTAGAGATACGAATAACGGTAAATATGTCCTATCGGAGAATAGCAATGAATAGCATTGGTAGCTGCATGTTGGTATGAGTACCCTACTAGCAGAATGTTTTTGCATGTTTGCTTTGCAATTTCTATCTTTTTTAAATAGTGTAGTTCTGACTACTATATTAATACTATTCTTTTTTTATGCATGATATGTAGTGCATGTTTGGTGAGAAATCACACACACCCTTGTGGTGGCTTGCAGGGTATTATGTAGATGTAGATGTAGATAAGGAACTTGGACCCTGAAAATAACACAGCTTGGGTTCAGCTGGTCTTGTACGGAAGTTTCGTTCTGATTCGAAGCCAGGACCTCCGCTCAGAAGCCCAATGCCATACTCCCTCTGTTGCCATGCGTTGAGGATGCATTAAAATTTGTAGGTTTAGCTGAACGTTTTTGATATTCCTTGATTTTAGCCCGGGGCCCCCGATCTGTATTCCGACGCTTGACCCACTGGCACATGCCGTCTACTTCAAATTGCCGCTCTTGATGTTCTCCTCTTGTTGCTTTCTGCAGCGGATGTCCACCCATCCCCAGATCCTTTGCAACTCCCTTGAACTCCCTTGAGATTCTTCTTTTTGTTTTCCGCCTCCAACCTCCCCATCTCATCTCATTTTCCCAGTTTATATCCGCACTAATAGGCTCTTCAGACTGGAAGGAAAGGCATAAGAATGGAAGAAGGGAGGAGAGAAATCTGGCGTCTAAATTAGTCTGATCTTAACGAAAGGAGCCAAGGGGACCACGGCTTAACGTCCCATCCGACGGACGTAGTACTGTACTCGATTTCTATCTACAACACACTCAATTTGGGGCCGTTTTAGCAATGAAAAATATCTTCTGCTGACGGGATTCTAACCCGGGCCCTTCGGGTGAGGTGCCAGTCCCCTGTAGTCTACCACATTGGGCCAATATGGGCTCAATATTGGGCCAATAATATCGGACAAATATTGGTCCAATAAGGTAGGCTACTTGGCAGTGCTCTGACCACCGCACCAAACCGACCCTGGTCGCCAACCTCGGATACCGGGCATCTCCTGAAGAGGTGCGCGGCCAGGGCCTTCTGGGGCCCGGGTGCCCGGCCCGGAGCTCGTGGTGTCGCAGAAGCCTCGTCCACAACCCGAGACTACCGCCGGGAAACCAATCACGTAGAGTGCCCTCCCCGCCTGAAACAAGTGAAGGCGCACGTAACAATGAGTGGCATCCGTCCCCCTTGAGGGCCCCGCGATTCCCCTTCTCCGGGGGCGACCGGACGCCGCGCCGCGACGAGATTATTACGAATTCCTTGGCGGTCACTTTCTTCGAGCCGCCTCGCTGACCTATTTTCGAAGCCGATGCACTTCCAAGACTTTCCGGGCAGTTTTGTATTGAATGAGTCACGTTTGCCGGAGCGAGTGGGAAGGAAATTGTGTTGTTGACGGCTAAGGATCGGAACATCCTGTTGATAAGGGGAGGGAGGAAGGACGTGGCGCCACCTGCAAAACGGGCTCAAAGATGGCTGGCGCCCGCACGGGAGACGTTCCGGTGGAAAACCCCTGGGAGTGAATAACCAACCACCAGAGAAGGGTGTCGAACGTTCCTTCTGCAGTTATAAAATCAAGTCATTAAAAAAAAATAAGCAAGTAATCCCTCATGTGGGTCAAGGCTGTTTTTCTGCCTCTGCGTTTTAGGTGTGGAATCGTGATGACTTCTTTCTGGAACCTGCACATACCTGTTGCGCAATGTATTTTCAAGTGAGTCATCACGGCATTTCCTCTTTGACGTCATACGCAAAATATTACCTACAACAAGACAGTTGTGTTCGGCCAAATCTAAATATTGAAATAAGGCTCTGAGTGGCAAAGAATGGAATACCTGTTCGGCAAAATCCGACGTTGATACATGAAATGTTCCTCATGATAGTAAACAGATTCTTTTAACATGGCAAGGAATATATTTTAGAATCCTTCCCTGGTTCCTCAGTCATTAAACACTGAAATATCTTTGAAAAATGCTTATGTGTAGGTACTATTCAATAGCAATTATCATTGAAGGGTCAACAGTAATTTTCAGCTGATGCGGTATTCAAACGTATTAAGATCTTGTCCGAAGGCACTTTCGTCCAATCCTCGGGAAATATTCACACCTTCTTATTTTTTAGTTTACGATTTTCGACTGTGCAAACGATATTTCAGCAGACGGTAAGGTGTTAGAGTTGATTGATGTGTATTCTTTCCAGACATTAAAATACTAATATCTTTTTGAATCAGTAACATAATTCTCATTATAGAGAGAGTTATGACAGAGTATTATAAACCCACTTTCTAGCCCCAAATTGATTATGTAAGCTAATTTTCTCTTTCCTCTTGGCAAATTGCAATGGATGTTTTTTACTTTGTTCTTTTAAATTGTCATAGCATGCATAAAATATTATTTCTATCTAAACAATTCGAGGAAAAAAGTCTGCATTACAATATAATTCTAAGTATTTGTATCATCTGAAAATTGTTGCAATGGAAGATTGATGAAGATGAAATGGACTGGCAGAATAACAAACGAAGAAATTCTAAGAAGTATCTGGGTAAAAAGATTAGTATTCTAACAACTAAAGAGAAAACGTGGCAGCGTAATCGGCCGTACGCTAAGGTAGGTTTGATAATCGGATGTCGTCTGGCGCGGAGAAAAAAGTGGAGGGGAATAATGGTAATGGAAGGCAATCGCAAGAGATATACATGAGAGTGTGTAGTAAAGGCCGTATAAGAGTAAAATTATTTCGATATGGAGAGGTTAGACGATGAAAGAATCGAATGGAGAATGGATCAAACCAATCTTTTGATCCACTGGATTTTATGACTGGAGATGATGTATTATTATGTACCATTACGTTTTGAATTAAGTGCTCTTAGCTGCTTCGGTTATAGCGCACCGTATAAACTAACCTATTGTTATTCTAGAATAAGAAAATCACAACAACCATGCCCGAGGCGGGATTTGAACTCGCGACCTTTAGGTTAATAGGCCTTACGTGCGTTACCGGCTTTACACGGCTTTAAGATTCTTTCAGTTTTTCCATTATTTATATCATGAGAAGACATTGCAGTAATCCATTGCAGTTATAGAGTTGGTACTTTTTTTGCTGATATATACGCAAAGAAGCAAAGGCAACTCTTCTACATGAAAAAATTCGTGACTTGACCGATATTGATTTGAAAATGCCTGTGAACCATTGCACGGGCAAACGATCCTCCATGTTATTGCTAAGGATAATTACATAACTTATTGAGAAGTGTTGTTGTTAATTCTCCTTACAGCTTTCCCATTCAATTTAATTAAATCGCGTCATAATCCATAGTCTTCGATTTAAGTCCGTTACCGGTCACGTGCGTAGGTGTAATTCAACGTTACTGTACCGAGTGCACCTTGAAAAATGGCATCATGTAAGCGGACCTATGTGGCCAATGGTGAGGGAGCCCTGTAAGTTATGATTTTCAAAAGATGACAAGTCGAACACATTTTACTAATCTGTTGTGAACATAATTCGGGCTTCTTTTGCTGCCAAAATCATTTTTACAGCTCATTTACGTGATAATTTTGTGAGAATGGCGATTAGACATGGAGAAGGGTCGAAGGCTCAGTCATACACAGGATCATAATTTGGAGGAGGTAGTAAATCTTTTCGAATGCGTACACTCCAGCGTTCATAACGTCTACTGCGAAATTTTTGCGCGAGAATTTTGCACGGTTTGATTGTAGGTAACTGTGCCCTGCATCTGTTTTCCACTGTCCCTCGATATGTTCGCTTTGATTGAGGAGGAAAACTGTGATAACCGGTGAAACCCATTTTTTAAAATGTTTTGCGTACTTCTTTTTGGATGTATAACTTTGTTATTGTTTGTTTTCTGCATATAGCGCATAATTTCAGCTCACTAAAATCCAAAAAAATATTTAGGCTTCCAAAAAGAGCAATACTTTCTGCTTATGAAGTGGTTTATATATTTCTAAGAATGTTGTTTACGCTTAAACAATTTAGTGGAGTCTTACCGATCTTCATTGCACATGTTTAGATAAATATCTAACTATAGTTAAATGTAGCACTATCGTACATAATCCATGATGGTACGAAGCTCTTTAGGAATGGATGAAGGAGAATAAGATGCAGGTTTTTAAGACTGACTCGCTCTCAAAATACCCGTGTGCGAGGAAGTGAAAGTGTTTGTGAGAAATGTGGACTTAACAGTGTGAAAAGATACCCTGAAATGTCACCAGCCCGTTAGAAGGCGTAACCTTTCCAAAACGAGAGAGAAAGCTCCTGTGATAACAAGGGAAGACAAGAAAAAGGTTGGCAACCAACCAAATGACCGGTTAAAATTAAATTCTAATGACACTTATCCCGTTCTAACTTCATCTTAATCGTTGCAATGATATATGCATTGCTCTTACATGAATTAAAGCCAAATTATAGGTACTCTTTATAATATTATCACACCCCTTGGTAAAAATCCCCTCTTCAATGACATCAGACGCGATCATGGCCTGTCGTGATTAAGAATGAATCCGTTCGCAGTTCGTGCGGTCAGATATATCCTGAACATAGTTCAGGTTATTTTCATTTATAGATAATAGAAGGCCAGAAATTATTCAATGAATGTTAATCAAATGAAATAAAGCATCTAAGGAGGGGTTGGTGAATTGAAAATTACTGTATAAAGACAAATTTTAATCCGCCGGAAAAACATGTCTGTTTATATTTTGTGCTAAGATTTTACACCTTCTAAGAAAATAGAAATGCGTATAATATTACAACCCGTAACTGATAGGAGAATCCAGTGGAGAGCTGCTTCAAACTGATCTTAGGTTTGTAGGAAGTTACTTCCGAAAAATCTATTTCATTTATCACAAAACCTTGATGTGCCTTCGAGCGGAGAGTTATGGAGTAAAGAATTAAATAATTAATAAGGATATAATCTATTGTAATTAGTAAAAATATCTCCATGTGCGGCTGTTAATAAGTCTACTTCAGTCATGGGGAAGAGTGTTGCTACACAAATGCTACTCATTTTATGTCAGTTATTTCTTCCATTTATAATTAGAGGCGGAATTATTATTAAATAAACGACAAATTATTGTTAAAGATAGTTTGATGTTATTCACGCGAATCCCTCTGTCTCATTATGGTAGCCTAGTTGCATCTACAAGTTTTTCACTCATATATCTTCATAGAGCATTCAAAAGAATGCACTGCTATTCATTTCTAGAATCTCAGAAAAGCAGCATTAGTATTTGCTTGAGTCAACTCTTTGATAAGTCTAATACTTTTCCCCCTTTCGTTTTCTTCATAAATCCAGTCAATACTTTTTTGCATTCACATTTTTCTTCTGTAGGAGTTTCATGGTTGCCGTAAACCTACGAAAAACAGCATGGAATACTAAAGAAAATTTGAATGATGGGTGAGACTTTGGACGGCTATTCCAAGGTTTACATCCTTAAAGAGTCACAAAGCTCTGATTCTCGCCCTGATGTACCCTATGAACTTTAGTCTATTTCCTTCGCCAGCTCTTACTTACCTGATATTTTCTCTATAAATATAAGCTCTCCATCAGGGATATGATAAATAAACAAATTTGTTACTGGGTCATTCTGGGAAATTAAGTGGAAATATGAGTCCTTAACTTTTTTTTTACTTTGTTTAACTATTGATTTTATTTAATAAAAATTTAAGTAATAGTAAAATAGGAATATTAACTAACAAAGTGTCCTAATAAACCAAATTTTACATATTTATAGCAATATAAAGCGTCTAAATGTCCATGGGTGTCCCACGCCGTGTTTTTACTTGAAGTACTGTGAGCAAAACTTTTTGTACTGAGTAAATTAATTTATTCAACCACCTCATAGTAATAATCAGTACCATTGCGTTAAACTTTGGGCTAAAAATAGAATATTTCAGTTCTATTTGAGATGATTTCAGGATGACCCTAATACGTATTTCCCTTGCATCTCATATTCTTCGTGCTTGTATTTATTCTATTCATTATGGAACAGGTTCTGCGACGGTAAAAATATATCCCAAAAAAATCTCTTGGAAGTTAACTCACGATTACTTTCAGTGTTGACGCGGTTTTACAATGAAACTGCGCGATATTATTTACGATGTGAAGGACAACGTCAAAGATTGACAACAGTGGAGAGGAAATTTATATGGAGGTGGCGGTATGACTTTTACGGAAAGCAGTCGAGACGCTGAAAATGATAATGATTTTTTGTATTTAAAAAAAATAATTGTCCACGCCTTTCAGAGGGGACTAATGGGATAATACTGATTAACCACGTGCCTTTCATTATCAATTCAGAAGGCATTGAAGGATGACATCATACTTTTTTTACGGTAGCGGGTGAGGGCGTATGAATAATGGAAGGCTGAGGCATTCATGAGTGAATTCCTCCCAGCATGTGATTCAAATTTGTCTACACCCACTGAGATGGATAGAATGTTCTATAGGACAACGAGGACACCATGACGCAAGACATATTTGCGTTAAAATTATATTACACTTGCAACAATTGAGCTCAATCAACTGGCCTTCTACATGAGACATAAGACATTTATATGCCTCGCATTTATATCAACCAATATCTTCTGTCTAAGCTAACTTGGAGATCTTCATTCGAAAAGACTACTTATCGAAATATTTTTTTTAAACATAGATTTACATTTCTGCAGTTATTGGTGTTGAAGATGGTCGCTTGCTGAAAACTATACTATTATATACAACATATGAATGAATATTTTTGATCATCAGAAAACATAGTCAACATCAAGGAAAACATATCCATCAGCACCATAATTTTCCAACTGAAGGCAGATGTAGTGGTGAGGGTAGATTTCGCGAGGAACCAACGCCAAAGACGTGTGAAATACGCGATAGGAGGGAAGATAGTTCATTTCCAAATGCTGCCTGTGGTTTCCCACAAAGATTTGGTATCTAAGAAAGCACATTATATGTATCAATGGACGCGGTTAAAGGCCTCTTAAAGGGATTCGAACTCGGGACCTCCGGGCGGCTGCTCAACACTGCACCCTTTGGGCTATTACGCCGGCGGAAAACGTACTTTAGTTATAATCCACTTATTTTAATTAGCAAAATTGACCATCTCAATCAAATCTATCCGTAAGAATAACAAACTTTATCCAATACCCTAGGAAACATATACGTATGTATAACGTTAAGTTGAATGACAAAGGACAAAATGAGTTACATAGAGCGTTATATTAAATTTATTCACTGTCTTTCTGACATGTATTGAGTAATTCATCCCTGTAGAACTTGACTGGATCACTTAATAAGTAAAGCCATAGCTTTAGTTAATAGTAAAGTTTGTGTCGGTGGCCCAAAAAATGGGATCTTCATTCGCGCTGGTATGTATTCCTTACCCATAGATAAAAATAGGCAATTACGGCTGCCGTTAAAGGCCACCGTTCAGTTAGTGTTTGATCTGCCTACTATCTCCCATGCAATAGAGGATAAGTAATGAAATGGCCGGATGTCTGCGTAAGGCATTTTTGCTCTGTAGGTATATAAATAAGGCCTTGACGAATTAAGAAGAAAGGATATATTTGAGAATATTCCTGCCTCTGCACTGTCGCTAATGCAATGTGGAATAACAGTCATTCCATCCAAGTATGATTGAAACGACAAATGTGATAAGCAACCGCAAGAAAATAATTCATCCTTCTTTTAAGCATCGAAGCAACCACCAATAACAGTATACAATCCGGTGATTGTTCCTGATGGCGATCGTAGAGCACCAAGCCTATGCACCAAGTTCACCGGTGGCCGCCGAAGCTTGGTCGGTGACGCGCTCGGCTGGAAAACCAAATCTCGCGAGTTCAAATCCAACTTCAGGCGTGGATTTGGCGTACGTCGTAGGATTAACAGCTTGGGTCAAATGGTCAGTATTGCCATAGCAGTGGGAGCATCTCAAACTCAAATTTATTTCTACCACAATGGCGTTCTATGCTAACGCTTCAGGGCATGGGGGGTTTGTTACTTCTCCTCTGGCTCCTGTGGTTTTATAGAAATATGTAGCTCCCAGAAAATCTCTCAACGCGCATTTAGGTAGACGTTTCCGAAGCCCTCTAAAACAATTTAATCCTGTTGGAACACAGTCAGTTGCCACGCTCTATTCAATAGACACCCACGCTTTACGCCAGTATCAATTTTATCTTCTCCCTCAATTTATAAAGTCAAATCATGTTGTGGATTTATGGTATTGTTCATGGTGTGGTAGCTGAGAGAGTTGAATGTTGAATCATTCACCGAAAGTTGCAAGTTCGAATCTGATGGAAGTAAAATCCATTTTCACCGAAGATGAGTGATCTTCTGAGCTCCAGATATTCCTGGGAAATCACAGACGGATATAGCAAAGAAATGACCTACCCTACCCTGGTTCGCGAATGTTATACTTCGAATATAGACTTCCTATCCCTTGGACCATATCCGTTCGTATCCCGGTGGCAGAAGACATTTTTCATTTTTGTAGCGATCTCTGCTTGAGGGCTGTGTGGATAGCATTTCAAGTTCCGTGATCTGTCCGTCGGATGAAACGTTTAAACCGTGGATCACTGGGTGCCTTTTGTTAAGGGGAGGCTAATGGTGACGTCGAGGTTCGCTCCACTCTTTCTCCGCTCCTTAAAAAAATAATCCTACTCATATTCAATTTCCCACCTATCCTAATTGGCGCAAATGTCCTTCGCTGTCAGTTTCCTCCCTTCGAATTCCTTATATTTTATACGCCGTTGGACTAAAAACTTGTTGAGCTCTACCCTCGCTCAGCAGGCCGTCCAACAGGGTTTTTAATTGCATTGCTCAGTCCCCCCAGGAGTGAACTTATGTCTCGAGTGTCTTATAAACTTTAGGATTCATGTTCGTCAGGAGTGCTTCGTCTTCCCCTGGGTCTCGCCCCCTTCTATTTCCCCTAACGGCGTCTTCTCTTCAAATGGTGATGGGAGTGAAGGAGGAGACGCTGCATATCCCACGTGCCGGCCAATCAATTGACGACTCGCTCTCTCTCTCTGTGTCCGCGCGCGGTCGCGAGTTCCATCTCCCCCCGCGAAGGCTGAACGGAAGGAGAAGAATAGAATTGGCCGGCGTGAAAGAGCAAGAGGAATTGGGAACGGGACGCAATGGACCCCGTCCAAATGTGGCGATCTCCTTCCAAAGCGACGAGGCGGGCGGGGGGAAAGCGGGAGGGTGGGAGAGAGGGGTCAGCGGGGACGCAGCGTCACCCTTCCCACCCCCTCCTCTCCCTTCGATGATATTAAAGTATCCCACTCGACGTCTTGTCCGACGGCTCGGCGGTCCAGTCCTCCATAGTCTCCTTATCTCATCCCTTAACCCCCCCTCCCATCCCCTTCCAGACAATCCACACAAGTTTGACACTGAAAAATTCTCAAGTGTTTCCGCTAGCCGCTTCCCTCAGTTTTCTCTCGCCCGGATAATTTGGACGTATTTGATGTGCTCTCTCGATAATTCTAAAGCCATGAGTTCAATTTCTGTTGAGGTTATTGTAAAGGTGTGATTTTTGCATTACAAGCAGATTGCGTGTTGGAAAATTTCTAACGCGATTGTTCCAAATCCAATGTAGCCATGTTGAAGGAAGCTTCTGCAAACACAATATTTGGGACATAACAATATTAGTGCACTCATTCTTGTAATCCTCTTCAAAATTGCATCATCATTCACGGAATTCTGATTCCTCAAAGGGTTCCAAAACTGTGTTATGGAAACTTTGGCCATCAGCAACAGGTAGGAATTATTGATATTCATCCATAGTCATTGTGAAACACACGGATTCACCTCGGCGTTCCTTTTAACACGGTCTAAATCTTTAAAAAAAATACTAGTTACATATCTAAGACTAAGGTATTAGGGGTTCTTTCAGTACTTCATTCCGACATTTCGCCTCTTCCTATTACCTTTTCGTCTTGGTGTCATTTTTGATGTAACAATGATCATTCATAGACAACTGTATAAAAAGTTAGCGCCAGCCTAACTAGTACCTGAAGGCTCACTTAGCATTAGACGTACCTACGCTTAATATGGGTTTTATAGACCCGGGAAAATGCCAATGTAAAACATCGGATCTCGTGACGAATCATGGGCCTTTAGTGAGCCATAAAAGAAAGAGATTAGCTATCAGCGTCAAATTATGTCCATTAACGTAAGTAATTGGCGTAATATTACGTGAAGAAGTGCATGATGGTTGATGCGATCAATTAATTATAATGGAGATATTAAAGCTAATTTCTTGAGGAGCATGGAGAAAGTGAAATCATCAATTACAGTTGTATTTCCATTGAAAATCGATATTAATCTTTTACTTAAAATGTGCCAGGATGCAATTTGGTTATAAATGTAGGAACCTTAAGGGACGGAGCGTGAAATTCGCACATTTTATGTTGGATGTTATTTTAGTTATTTTTTCTGCCGCCTGAGACTTTCAATCAAGTATTCATCCGCAGAAATTCTTACATTTCCGGTCTCAGCTGAAGGTTACTGGGTACTCAAGCAAGATTTAAATTCGTTAACAAACCGACCCCCGTAGTTCGGATCGGAACACACTGGCATTGATCAAAATGCATGTACTGCACGTTATCATACCTGATTAAACATAATACTGTTGGCAATACTTTCAAAATCGTCTCTTTGATACTATTCAAAACATCAACTTCCTCCCAAACATTGGGTACACACGCACGGCATCCACCATTTTTTAAAATTCTGATAAGTTTGGCTGATATTTATCACGATTAACTAAGACACGTTTGATCACAAGTCTCTAGGAAATGGGGCGCAAAAATTTTCACGCCAGTATTAGGTGACCTGAAGACTCATAAGGCTGAATTAAATTTGCTCAGTAAGGGAGGAGAAAGCCTGTATTTTTTATTTGATTTATATTTAACTGTCGTCATTTCAGCTGAAAGGCGGAATTAATTGACTATAAATCTTCATCTCCGGAGTACCTGGTGAGCCACCTCGAAGGTGCCAGGTGTGACTAAAGGGGGTCGAATTTGGTCGAAGTACCTTGGTCATATAGCACCTTATACCCTAAACATAATGGAAACATCAAACACGGAATCCATGTCTTCTGTGGGATTTCCGAACCCGCGACCCCCTGGCTGACAGGCTGCAAATTTACCAACTGGCTCTCATTAACCGGGGTCGGCTTCAACTAAAAGATATATTACCTAGCATAGAGAATAGATATATTATTTAGAAGACAGAATAGATATATTACTTAGTAGAAAGAGTAACTGTTGCTAGTCAGATATTAATTAAGCCCTCACGACTAAATTATAGTTACTGGTAGAGAAAATACGAAGCAACGACATTTTAATGGGTTTGGGACAATGGAATACAGGTCTCTGTCGAAAGTGGAATACCGGGTGAGCTTAGAAGAGGTAGGAAAAGAAAACGTAATTTGGATATCATGGAGAAAGGTAGGTAATATTCTGACTGCTATAGAAATAGCCAAGGAAAGAGTCATCTGACGAAAGGAATACAAAGTACAGTATGGGAACTACATCAAAACCTGTCCGGTGCGAAACTATCAGCTGTTTGTTTTTAACTCGCTGCTGAATTTATTACATTAGGTAAGCTAGGGTAGATTTAGCATGCGTTGGTAGAGGTGAGAACTTCCAGATATACTGCAATTTACTATGCCTAGATCATTCTTACCTATTAAGTTATTATGACCCTATTTCTGAGATAACATTTGTTTAAATACGAATATGGGTTGGAAATTTCGGATAGGATTGCGTGAAGAGTCGATTCCTTCGTATCTTTGACTGCCAGAAGTGGAACTCAAATAAATTCTCTTCAACCACAACGATAAATAATAATATTTTTAAGAAGCTCTCGTGAGGATTGATGGTGAATAACATTTACTGCTCTATGATGCATAGAGTACGGTCGTTCCTTCTCATTCACTCAGCGTTAGTGGAATGAATCTCTATTTACTGTGTTTGTGTGTGCCATCGAGTGCCTGATAATCAAATATATTTAAAGAACGCAAAAAAATGCAAGTGCCCGACTGATATTCAAATTGATAGATTGCTCAAGTCACTGATATCGGAATCAAAAGTCGAGGACATGCATATTAATGCATTCCATGGAATTATGTAATTATTAGATACGATTACCCTACATGTTCAATAATTGCTCGAAACTGTGAATATTTTACTCCAAGAATATCATGCACTGGAATATACTTATCCTCCGATCTGTTCCATATGCTGATATAGATAATTTTTAAGGTATGCATCCATGTGCAACGACAAAGATGAAAGTATTAGAGCGTTTCAGTTAACGTCCAAATGGAGATTATTTTACCAGACGTTAAAGAATGTACCATAATATTTATAAGCAAAGAAAACTATGAAGAAATTCCTCTCGGGTTGTCCACCGGGTAAGTTAGTCCATGGCCGACGTTTCGGTGCTTGACTCGTGCACCGTCATCAGGGCAGATGAGTGAGGCAATAAAAGGGCAGGGCAGTGAGAGACTCATCTGCCCTGATGACGGTGCACGAGTCGAGCACCGAAACGTCGGCCATGGACCAACTTACCCGGTGGAGAACCGGAGAGGAATTTCTTCATTCAATTCGCCGGGAAAGCATACGCTCTTATTTCAAAGAAAACTATGTATGTTAGCATACATGACTTCTACGAATTCTTCCAAGGAAACATCATAATTTTAAGGATTTTAAACGTTATCTTTAATGTTAGACATGGAGTAATTTTATAAAAACCTACGTTGAAAATTCTTTTCTCCCCTTAAACACCGGAGCCCACATATAAGAATCACTTTCCTACTCGATTTAACTGCCTTTCTGGCATCCACCCCGCACAACTTCCTTCTCTTGAAGCTCCTTTTTGAGCAGAACCTTGCCGATGCGTGACCTTAGAAGACGCCTTGCAGGTAGCAGCTCCGAGGATCGGTATTTTTATACGTGGCTTTAGAAGCTAGCATGTACTTCTTGGTGGAATAAATCCTCGAGAATTACAATCACCGTGCCCTCTGATAATGGCAACATAGTGTTTCCTCCCACAATTCTCGCACTTGATGCATATGAAGGAAAGAAATTACTAAAAGGGATTCCATTAAATTCTTAGTTTTATTGCACCGTTTATACTCCTCCTACATCGATTGAATCGTACTAAAAAGGTTATCTACTTTTTTTCAGCTACGGGTAAAAATCGTGATAATTTAGGAGTACCTGATGACGAGCGTAATGATAAAGGCGATGGTAAATGAATAAAGACTGGAAATTTTCGAATTTTATGTCCAGGTCTCTTTTTGACTAAGCCGCTAGTGTGTGCGATCCATAGAGATATGTTTATGCCCAAAAATTACGTGCATAGGAGATTTGGGAATGTCCTATATAATAATAGCGTTAGTGCATCAATATCTTTAAAAGAACTCAGATTAGAATTACTATCAGACTTTAGGTTACAATTAAAACAAAGGTTTCTAGTAAATTTGATGCCACTATATTATCCCATGCCGATATAGGCATTTTTTGAAATCACCAGCATATTACCGTCGGTCCCATTGCGATAACAAGTTTAGAGAGGAGATTGAATTCCGAAAGGTTAGAAACGTCTTTCTTCACGAGAACAGTAACATGTAAATTGTTAGGAACACTGTAGTTTAGCAAAGAAAATGCCTAAACTAGCAATAAAAATTACCTTTCTTCTTTGTTTCTAATGATTTAGTTGCACGTTTACGGTGCATGTCCAACCGTTATCAGGTATTTGTATTAATTTTTCCATACTTTTAATTTCCTTGTGTGTTGTGAATGTTTGTTGACGATATACCTCTACCACACACTCTCTAGGAGGCTTGCAAGATACTCTAAGAATGCTGATGATGGAAAGTAGGATTTGGATAAATGAATCAAAATGTTGCGGAACGTAAACACTTCAATTTCTGACTCGCATCAAATTTTCTCCCTCTGTCGTTAATATCAGCGAGAATCTGACATATTTTCAAATTCATTTCTCCCCCAGGCATTTTCATCCTTTTTTTATAGGTTTTCATCATGCCCCATTGAATGTTTCTGTCATTCGGTCACACGGTTAAAATCGCCAAATGCCGGGTGGAAAGCTCGGACTGCGTTGCGTTCCTTCCCTCTCTTCGACTCGAGCTCAATAGTCCCTGGCAACAGGGCCCGAAAAATTCTTCTTAGGGTTCGTTCGGGAGCCAACTTAAAATGGCTTCCAAGAGTGTTTAAGGCAGAGGCGAAAGATCGAAAGTGAAATTGTGTAATCAAAGTTGAACGGGGTTCAGTCCAATCCTTTTGAACGTTCCAAAACTCTGCACCTGATCATCCAGGTGTCATCATCATCATTGGTCAACAATCCTAGGATTGGTTTGACGCAGCTTTCCACTCGATTCTTCTATCGGCCAACCTTTTCGTGGTGACGTAATTCTTCTCTTTTACATTCTTCACAGCCTGTTCCATGCATCTCATACGAGGCCTGCCTTTTCCAATCTTCCCATTCACTTTTCCCTCGACGATAGTCTTCATCAGCGTCGTGTCTCAAGATATGGCCGATTAAGTTTTCCCTTCTTCTTTTTAGAGTTGTCAGCAGACTTCTCTTTTCTCCCGCTCTTCTTAGGACTTCCTCGTTACTTTCTCGTTCGATCCATTTAATCTTCAGCATTCTTCTGTAGCACCACAGTTCAAATACTTCTACCCTCTTCTTCTCCGCTGCTGTCATCGTCCATGATTCACTGCCGTTTAGAAAAATGCTCCAGATATATGTTCTGATGAACTCTTTCCTTACTTCTATGCTTGTATTTCCTGCTGTAAGTAGACATCCAGGTGTAGCATGGTAAAAAAAAACTCTTGGAAACCAAAATGGTTTTGAAGCAAACGAATGAAGCCACTTGGATCGCGAGACGTCACCACTGTCATGTGAGAGGATGTCCGGACTCAAAATAACTGCGGACCGTCCTCGTGTTTATTGTTAACATCCGTGATTTTTAAGTTTGTCCCCTTCACTCAAAGGCGCTTCCGACCGGGAGAAAGGGTACAAGGATGCGATTGAAAAAGTCAGTGGGAAGAGTGGAGAGAAACCCGGTGTCGGCATTAGTCTGCTCTCAACGAAAGGTTCATCTACATCCACATAATACCCTGCAAGCCACCACAAGGGTGTGTGGCAGGGGGTGATTTCTCACCAAACATGCACTACCTATCATGCATAAAAAAGGAATAGTATTAATATAGTAGTCAGAACTACACTATTTAAAAAAGATATAAATTGCAAAGCAAACATGCAAAAACATTCTGTTAGTAGGGTTAGCTTTAAGTACTCATACCAACATGCAACTACCGATGCTATTCATTGATACTCTCCGATAGGACATATTTACCGTTATTCGTATCTCTAATTGTACGAGGGAAAAGGGACATTTTGAATCGGTCAGTTCGGCAATCAATTTCTCTAATTTTTAGGTTATGGTCCAGTCTGCCATAGTAAGTTGGGGTTCGTAAAATATTTTTAACATCATCACTGAAAATATTGCCTTGGAATTTGTGGAAGAGATTAAGTCTAAATTTCAACCTGCGATCTGACAATGATTCCCATTTCAATTCATTTAATAGACTGGTTACGCTAATATAATTATCGTATCGTCCCTTTACAAATCTTGCCGATCTTCGCTGCACACGTTCAAGTTCATTACTTAGACCGATTTCGTAGGGATCCCAGACACTGGCAGTGATCCAAAGGAACAAAAGCATTATCTCTCATCCAACGTACGAGATACATAAGTATAGGCCGGTTCATCAATGAAAAATATCTGCCATCCAATACCGGGATTCTAACCCTCAGGGTGAGAGGCCAGTTCGCCAAACCCGATCCCTTTTTTTTGTAATTTTATGGTCGTTTTGATTGACCATATTCAAAATTTCGGACCATTTCATTCATCCACTGCTTAGAAATACGAGTGGAATATGCTTGAAACTTTTACGCTCGGCTGCCATCTCTTCCTTCCGTGGCCTTTAAGAGACGTGGGGGAGTCGTAGCAGCGGACGGCGTCCTTCGCCGCAGTCGAAGGCGGCACTAGACGAGCTCATAGGCCTTGCAGCAGATCCAATAGAGACGTCCTCAGTCGTGCACCGATTTGTTATCTTATCGTTTAATGAGTCTTCAAGGCATGAGTCTCTATTATCTGTGAAAATGTGTCGTGTGGGTATTCTACAGCTTCCATCCTCGTCGCATGATGTTGAGTTTTTGCTGAATGCGTGTCCTTCGGAGGGTAAAATATTCTGTATCAATGTTTTTCTAATAATGCTGATAACAACATTTTGGTTGATAACATGGATTCCTCAAGTGTCCACGGATGTCTTCGACGAAAACTACCCGAGATTAGAGAACTGCACGCGCATACTTGATCAATTTAAGAGATTAAACTAGAAGAGCTAACACAAAAGTCAGCGTTTCTTACTCTTAGCGTTATTTATACTGAAGATTAGTGGATTCGCTTATGTATTTTAGCCAGAAATCAAATGAAAAATGACGAGACCATTCATTTATCCTTTTCACCTTGAGGCACTTAGTATTCATGTGGCAATATTATTCATTAACTTTATCTCAAAATCGCTTTATAAGTTCTGCCTTCATGGAACTCATGCTTCGACTGTAATTTCTACAGGTGTAGGCGAGCGACCGTCTTCGAAAGAACAAAGTAGATGAAATTCGCTGAAAATGTCGTCAGGCGTTTCTGTGGAATTTTAAACGTACTTGGCTGAATACTCGTTGCTTTTTTCTTAATGCGTATAAGGTATATTTAATAAGTAGATCATTAATACATATTTTCTCTGAAGTTATCATGTCATTGATTATGATAGTATAATTACTCTTTTCGACGGTGGGACATAATTACTCGTACCCTGATGATCAGTTACGCATGGTATATTAAAACTGAATTCATTTACTCTTCGCAAACCCCCGGGTCATTTTAATTATAAATCTCAGATCTATGAGAATATATCTTTTTTAATTAAAATGAACATCTAATTTATTGCTAAAACTTATATTTCTTCGTAGCTACTAAACATTTAGTTACACGTGTCCGGTGCTTTCCTGAGTCGCACGTTTTTTTATTTCGTAGCAATATTAGCGAAAAAATGCTTGCTTGATTATGATACACCCCCTGTGACACACCCTCGAGGAAGCTTGCAGATTATTCTATCAAATCATATAAATCATATTGTTTTATCGATTCAAAGGCAGACAATGCCTCCTACTTTCTCGATGATGATGTAGAATAGAAGATATAATGCTAGAAGATGAATAAAGGTAATGAATAATGCTTTGACCTGTCGCGAATATCTTCTTACTGGCCATTCAAAACAATCTTTCTTTGGCATGGATTCATACTTAGACTAAACTAATGAAAGGAACTGATGGGATGAAGGTAATATGCCACATAAACAATGCACATTGCACTTTTGTTATAATCCAGGAAAAGGAGCTTGGTGTAAGTCATTCAATGCACAGAGCAGTTATATTTCTAGTTTTAACATGAGGAGATTGGAGATAGACCTTCGCGTTTGACTCAGTGATTCCGTGACCTTGGATGCCTAGACTCACTCCGCCAACCCCTCTTTATGCGTCATGGCCACCACCAACTCTTAAAGATCGTTTTTTTTTACTTCACTTCGCGGAGCCATCCACACCTTCAGAAACGAATCCATTAGCTTTCAATCGAATTATTCCCATCAGAATATAAATATACTAACAGTCGCATGCATAGCGATCACCTCATCGATAATATATTTCGATGCTCATTTCATTGGAAATTCGTATTCAACCCCCGATTAACGATTATGCAAACAATAAACATTAACTTCAGGAATGCATTTTTTAGCATAGAAAAACCTCTACGGTCATGGAGTAAGTTTTCAAAGTTCACTTATGTAACAGTCCTAAATGGAAAGTTTTTTGAGGCAGTCAGCGGAAGTGAAGCAAAGCCGTTAAAAATACTAGGCGGCCTGGTTATCGAGGGGGATCGAGGCTGGTTATTCAGGTGAGACAGGAGAGAAGGACACTCAATGTCGACAGTCATTGGCGCGCTTTTAAATTAAGGTCATTTTCATTTTTCTCCGACTCCCATTAAAACTACCGCCTCGAATAACTCTAATAATGCGATCTGCGTATTTCAGTTCGTTCTTCGACCGTTTCAACCTCATATTTCCCTCATGCCAATAATGTGCGTCACGTGTCTTCACGTTACACCTCGGTTCATGACATGCATTATTTCTTAGACATTAATTCGAAATTTTTTATGTCTGTTGGTGGCACAGCTGCTCGCAAAAATCTCGCATCAAAAGGTTGGAAGGTAGCTTAGCAACTTACTGAGCTCTTGGGTTTGCCTCGTTCTTCAATTATATAGTAAGAGGATTCTCGTTAAAACTTTCTCGCAATTGGTTTTGCGATGAGACGTGCTCAAGGGTATCAAGATGAAGCACGGGCTTAACATCTCGAGGGCCCGGGTACGAATTCCGGAATCATCATCAGTCAACAATCCCAAGATTGGTTTGACGCAGCTCTCCACTATATCTCCTGTCGGCTAACCTCTTCATATTGATACAATCCTTCTCTTTCACATCCTTAACAACTAGTTTCTTATATCTCATCTTTTCCATTCTTCCCTTTCACTTCTCCCTCGACGATTGCCTTTATCAGGCCATCGCGTCTTCTTCTTCGAAGGGTTTTCAGCATGCTTCTCTTTTCGCATTCCGGCAGTAGCAGATATTTTTCATTGTCATTTCGGTCCCTACTTGAGTTTTTGTTTTGGAGAAAATTTCGACTGCAGCACTCCATATGTCGAATGCGACGTTAAATTATGGGACCTTCCGCTAAGAGCAGGCTAATGCCGACACTGGTTTAAACTCCACCCTTCCTACCAACACATACATGATGGGGAAATACCGATTAATGTGTTTACGAAAATGTTTTTTTGTAACCAGTAATCAAGTCATTAATGTGTAGTTACTAATCATAGTTCACCGTTATCCTTATATCAAGCATGTAGGAATGAAGTAGTAGCACTGTATATCTTAGTTGCATGTAAGTGGTGCATGTTTGGTGATATTCACCCCCCTGCCATACACCATCGCGGTGGCTCGCAGGGATTACGTAGACGTACGTGAATAATTCCCATCCTTACCGAATAATTCTTTTGTCAACAATGATGCAAATGACCGTAGCTGTTGGCTGCCTCTCCCGATTAACGTAAAGTCCTACCACAACTAGATGGGGGCCAATTCTAACCCGATTTGCGATTGCTTTTTTTTTGTACCCCCTGCCATAACAAGAAGTAAGCACCTTAAAGAGGAGGCCCGACATTTGTACCCTGCTAATTTTTAAAATAGATCACTTATGGAAGCAAGAACTGGCGTGCCTAATATGTGGACAGATTTAAGCCACAGGAGCGGTGCAAATATCTTGTACCGAAGACTTATAGAAGGTTAGAAAATTATCTCAGTGCGGATTGTTAAAAATCAAAGGACTGCTCCTCTTGAAATTGATGGTCGGCTGGCAAAACATAGATTTAGATGGACCAGTACTATTGTTATTGAACAATTAAAGTTTAGAACCTAATTGTCCAAGATAAAAAGCCATGTTCATCACGATGTGATGCCTTAAAGGCGGTGTGAATTCAGTGAATTATATGCGAACTAGAACTATCAGCTGCACAGAAATACAACTGCGGATTCATTTTGAAGTTCAGCTTAAGATTCGTACGAGGAGAACTTAAATGATTGGGCGCCTTGTCAGGCACTGTAGTTGGATAATAACCTAGTGCAATGGGAGGAAGCAAGGATAGAGCTGAAGAGAAAGGCCAAGGTTACGAGCAGTGGGTAATGAAAGGCGTCAGCGCCAAGAACTATGAAGGAACGAAGAGGTTTCCTAGGTTAGGATATTTTGGATGGGTAACATAACATGCTCCTGGCAAAAGCTTAGCATTACGATCAATTGATCCTTTTACATTTCTACGCAAATAATATGTGAACAGAAGCAAATTGAGGATTCTCAAATGCGTCTATTTCCGCCAGGAAACCTATTAGGTAATGCATTAACTCCAATTCTCGTAAATAGTACATTGCATTATTTTCTGTCTTGCAACAGAATATTTCCTACAATTTTTCGTTTTTTTTCGTGCGATAGAGAGGACACAAATGAGAAATTCAGTTTTTATTGCAGATTTCTCAAATTCTTGTGGACTCTCCCATTAGGCCCGAAGTATTAAAATCTGTGCAACATCCTCTAGAGTTCCGTTATAACTAAATCAATCAGATCTTTACTATCACAAACGAGCATCGTCAATACTTCTTGAAAGCACTGACGAGTGAAGAGTATTTTGCTCGAACACTAGTGAAATGGGATTTTTTTTGAAAGTGAAACATTTTCTTGGGTTTAATTAATAAACTTCTAACGCTTAGCAATACCCTTCATGCCTGCCTTTGTAAAAGGAAGCGCAGTAATGTACTTACCGTCTCTTATTCTGGCGAAAACATGTGATTCTGGGGGATTCTCAAATTTAACTGAGCATTGCAGCGAATATTTAAGTCCTTTCTCGGGTTGTTGCATTTTGGCATTGAAACGCAACCCAGATCGACACGATTTTATTTATAAATAATTGGCAATTATCATCTCGTGCCAGTAATTGCATTTTAAAAGCAATTAAACACTTACTCATGTGAAATAGATGCAGCTGGAAGCGTTAGCTTCTCTCTCTTGATATTTTTTACGCCAATAGGATAAACTGCGAATCAGTCAGTAAAGGAGCGACTGGTGTTATCGACGCGATATCATATCATTACGTGCTCTCTCAGATCGGGGAATACACCGGTGGATAGTCTTCAAGGAGTAACGCAAGCTCGGAACTAGCATATTGAAATACTTTTTTTTCCTCTTTCTCTCTTCCCTCGACGCGGTCCATTCTTTTTGCATGATTTCTCGGACTGCGAAAGGGGTGACCCCTTGCCCCTGAAGGGGAACAGCATCGGAACCCCATCCCCTTCTTGATGATCGTCCCTTCTCCAGCGAGCACACACGCGTCTTCCTTCATCCTCCCCGCCCCTCTTCCCTCCTCGTCCCCCCTTTTCCCCTTTCATTGTTATCCCAAGGTCCCTTTACACAGGGCTTCTCACCACCCCTCCCGACTGTTCCCTCCCTGCACCCTCCCCCCTCCCCCCGCCCTCTCTCCCTCCCTCTCTCTCTCTCCGTCCCTTCCGCGTTCCCCTCCAACACCGCGACCCCCTCCTTGTTCCTCCCCTTAACCCCGCGACCCCTCCCTTGCGGTGCAACTCTCCTCCCTGCACACGCACGCGTACGTACGTTTAGACGCACGCACCGCCACCCTCCTCCTCCACCGCCGCTCCCTCCCGTTTTCCTCCCCAATCTCTCCCTCCTCCGGCGCCCCATACACGTGGAGACGGACAGCCGGAGTAGGGAGTGCGGCTGCCTCTCTTGTGTATCTCGCTCTGGCAAAGAGGGAGCGGCAGGAGGAGGAAATGCAGTGCTCTATGAGAAACAAGGAAGCGGAGGAAGAGTGGTGGATGCGGAGAGGAAGGAGAGCCTGTTTCCCTCGGAGAGAGGAGGGAAAGGCGGCGCCGGTCGCGCGCGCGAAATGCGGGGACGTCCTGTCGCTCCCTTAGCGGGATTCTCGAAAAGCAAGCCGCGTCTTCTCTCCCCATCCCCCCCCCCTGCCATATCTCCCTTTTCCTCTCTTCTAAGGCCGTTCCGAATGAGGCGAGGCGAGGGAAAACAAGTGGAACGGGAAAAGGTTCCGTGAAAGGGAGGGTTCGCCTGCCTCCGTGCGCGCAGCTGGGATCCGTGAAGGGTGAAAAATTAATTAGCATGGAAGCTGTTCAGTAATTCGGACGCGCACCGTTCGAATTAAAGCGAGTTTGCAAAATTGCCGAAAAATTGGTGAATACCTCGCCGCGAAGGGGAATAAAAGGAGGAGGATCCTTCCTTGTCTCCATCGCTGTCTTTTTTTCTGGCGACACTACGAACTGTGTACTCAAAAGGGGAGGAAAGCCACGTACTTCCGACTCGCTAAAACCTCACTTCTACCATGTCCGAATGGCAATCGTATGCTGTCAGGTATTTCTCAATACATCCCCTCGAAATCATTTCCGACCCTAGGATGGTAGGACTTTAGTTCTCTCGTATTACTAACTCCTTCGTGAATTAGGGAGGGAGCGAATGAAGGGAGCATGCGATGCTCGGGATAAACAGCAATTTAATTCCAAAATGTTTCATCTATGGACTATTCCGAGACGTAAAGTTGAGTGAATGAAGTTATCGTCATTCTCAAATCAAGGGAGCGAAATGCTACATGGGTTAGAAATGATGGCCGAAGACTGAGTTGATCGAGGAGTGCGGCCGACCAAGTTCCAAGCTCTATCATCACTCTATAGTTGTTCATTAATATAATTATGATCTGCAGGGAGAGGCATCCCAAGAAATAGAAGCCCTCACCATTCCTGTTTTTCTGAACAATATTTTTCTCTCTTTCAATGTGTCGATTCCCCAATAACCGATTTTATAATGCCTGGTTAAATATTTTCCTGACATGAGTGCACGTGTGAATATTCAATTTCACTGTAATTGCTCGATTCAACCAATCTGCAGTTTCGTGTTACTAGCAAAATTGGAAATGTTGGCAACCACTGAGTCAAATTAAAGTTCTCGCATACTGCTGGTTAGCGTTAACCAGAAATCACTAAACCAGACCTATATCAATATAAATGTTATTGTTTAACACTCAACGATATCTCCAATTTCATGGAAATTTTCGTTTTCAGCCCGACCGCTCAGTTGACTTTGTTGACGCCGATGCCAAATGCGCTCGTTTCCAAGAATCACTGTCTCATTGGAGATAGTAGCTTCCAAGACACAAAAATCACCGATAATAATATTTGCATGGGGTCGGAAGGGAGATTTTAAGCGTCCAGATAAATTTCCGCTCATCCTTCTTCCTCCGGTTCAAGAGATTAAGCTAAGCTCCTCACGGGCGCAAGGAGGAACCGTAACCAATTGGGATTTCCTGTGAACCGCTCAAGTGCCTAAAAATAATAATGGAACCGAAGTAAAAAAAAACAAAAGAGTTTCTCCCCGCGCCGTGGTGCGACTCAAGCGCGTGTACTGCGGATTTGGGGAGGTTCTCGCGATTCGCTCTACGGCGCATCTGAGCGATGCGGAAGACCCATTTCCGAGCGCTATGTGCGCGGGGCGCCCTTCATTTGTCCTTGGTGAGAGTGTGTGAGTGAGAGGGGGACGGGGAGGAGAGAGGAAGAGGGTGGGTGGAGCGGAGTTAAGGAGACCACGCGAGTGTACTTCTTCCCCGACCCACCCCACGTTCCTGGTTTTTCTATCTATCCCTCCCCTCTCTCTCTCACTCTCTTTCTCTCTCTCTCTCCCTCTCGCTCTATCTTACCGTACATATCTTCGGTATCGCGGTCAATTTAATTGCGGCTTCTTCTCCCCCTACCGCACTTCATAAAACCTTCCCAAAGGTGAGAGCAATAAAAATCCCTCGTGAGACAGTCGTAGAGAGTACGAGGAAGATGGACATCCGTCACGACGGGCTCGCTCCGAAAAAGAATAAAGGGGGGGAAAGTGGATTGCAGGGGCACGGTGAGGCAGGGCCGCCAAGATTCGGCCAATAGGGAAAATAAGCTCAACACGTGTCGTCTAGGCGTTCTTTGAGATTCGCCCTATCGTTTGTAAGCGAAGCCGTGTTAAAATAGTCATCGTCGCTCATGATTTCCAGCCATTATATTTCCACGTTGAGTCATTGCAAACTTTTCATGCAAATCTCATTGCTTTTTCACAATTACTTGCTCCACAGTAAGTTAATTTAAACGACAGTTATTGCTATTCGTGGGCCCTTCTTCCATTAGCATATATCATATGACCACCAAACAACCACATAAATGTGAGGCAGTAGGTTATTCCGAAACGAACATGCGCTATGATTAAGACAATTGAAGGGTTAGGAGCGATCAATGAACTCACATTAATAGGATAATCGTAGTTACACATGGACTAAGGCATGAAGACTTCGACTCTTTGAAAGCATCAAGTGTGGTAACCAAAGGTTATCATGAACAAGAACTTAGCGAGTAGGCAGACAAATAAGATATAGAATAATCTAGTCTGGGAACGTATCCATTCGCCAAATTTGACATCTGCTATTCTGGTTGCTTCTCATACATGGTGAAAAACGCATTTATACGTTTCCACTGTATTTCCTATCACGCTAATCAATCTACTACTTGTGATGAAATTTATCCAACTGTAATAGTCTTTGCTTAAAGTTTTAAAAATAATCAGGCAATGGTTCATCGTCAGATTTATAAATAATTTATATTCGGCAACCATGGCCATCGAAAAGAAGATACACCACGTAATAATAATGAAGGACATATCGGTAAGGACCCACACACATGGTTGGAGGCCGAGATAAACGTGGTCCAAAATAAGTCATTGCGAACATAAAAATAATATTTTGAGAGTATTTATGCCTGCAGATTGTTCTGATTCTCGTCTCAGCTTGTTGTGACCTTGTAGCCCACAGCTTTAAATTATATTATCCCAATATGTTTTGTCAAATATTGCAAATATTTGCTGTTATTGTTCTAAATAGGTATTCAAACAAACCTCATAAGGATCCCATTGGATAGGATGTTATTCTTCGTTAGTCCTTAAAAGACATCATTCTTTCGACTTATCATCGTTATTGCCGGATCCCTGGTGATCAATCCTTATCTCTCGATTGTTTTATCTTCTGCCTGATCACCGAGATATGTTTACCCCAAGAGGCAGTGCAGCACTAAATTATTTGAAAGAATCTTCTCCTGTTTTTGTTTTTTTACTGCGTTCCTCTAACTAACGCTTTAAAACGCTTTAACGCTTAACGGTTTAAACGCTTTTAAACTATTGTTTTTCTCTTTCCAGTGTCTCTTTTGGACTTATTGGACTATGGACTTCAATCGATATATAATTCAATCGATAGAACGTTTATTTTGGCATATGTATGGTACAGTGGTTAATTCTGATAATTTCAATACAAAAATAAACAAATCTTAACGCCAGAATTCCTCACCCACACCTTCGCAATACCCTGTAAGGAACCTCGATGGTGTGTGGCAGTGGGTAATTCCTCGCCGTGAATGCACAGATGTCACACACGCTATACTAACGCTCTGATTGTTAAGAGCCTATACGTATTCAACGTCTCGCCATTGGTGCGATTATTTTTCTTCCACAAAGTCCCACACAAAGCAATTCTTCCCGGTCCGAGATATATGTGCGTTTCCTTGTATGATTAACAAAACATTCACTTTCTATGCAGCTAAAAGGTGTCAATTCTTTTGTTCCGCGGAGAATTTTAGAAATACATTCGATAAGTGAGATTATTTTGACTGAAGCATTCAACAAAATAACAAAATGGAGATGTCTAGGTGATGAAAAACATTTTCGTTTGGCGTATATACTTCACTTCAGCTCAAATATCATTGGTTTTATAAAGGTATAAAACTGTTTGATTTGCAACAAAAGTAAGCACATTTTTGCATACACTTGTGTTGATAAAATGCTACCAAATGCCTTCAGAGAGATCAGGTGGTTGTGATTAAACATGGGCCGAACAGCTAAGAAGCGAACGATGGATAGTATTAGGGCAGTGGTGAAATGTAAATTTGAGTGGGGTGGGCGGGGGCCTTCGGGAGCCCCCCTCGCACTTAGACCTCTTTAGATACATTGTGCCAACCCACATTTAACCTGCCCGCCACTCTCAGACAGGGCACAAGAGCACCACGGTAGAGGTATGGAGGGGGGCTACCCATCCAACCTCCGTCCGGGCCCAACGTTGCTTAAATTCGGTGATCGGATGGGAACCGGTGGTTCAACGTGGGTAGGCCCTTGCCCTGAGCAATGGTGAACTCTATGCACCTATGATTTTATGAGAGGCTACATAAAGGGAATAATTAATGAAAAACTAATATCCACGAGGTAAAAATAAATTAAACTTTGTGTTTCATCGAATGGATAATCTGTTTTGCCAGAAACAAAACGACACCTATGAAATATTCTGGTCAACCTATAAAAACAATGACTAATTATCAACGTAAGATACACAAAAGCAAACAGATATTATGGAATTGAAGAAAAGAAGGGGGCAAAACAACTATTAAGGTGGGAACACAATGGCTTGAATCAGAGTTCTGTAATTTGTGAAGTGGAACAACCAGCGTTCGGAGACACATGAAGGAAATACCTCCTTAATTGCTTGGCCCAGGTTGAGAAGGCGTACCACCAGTCCAAAAGTCTACCAAGGACAGGGAACACAAGTGGGAAAAGCAAACACCTTGTGAATTTTCCCCTTTAGAGGAGGATCATGGATAACAACAGCAGCAGAGGAATTGGCGAGTCTGGAAGCAATTGAAATGTGATGCTTCGGACAAATGATGGAAATCTAATCATTAGATTGAGCTCTGAATGAAAAGGTTCAAATAAGAGTAGAAAGGAAAAGATATTTCATTACAGTTTTGAAATATTAGGGGAGCGTTTAGGACTCAACTTGAGACGTGACAGGTTCATGAAGACAATCCTTGGAGGAAAAGTGAGTGGGTAGAACTGCAGATAAAGAACTAGACTAGAGCAAGTAATGAATGGTATAGAGAAATGAAACATGCAAATATGAAGAGATTATCCAGCCGGAGAATTGAGTGAAGAAATGTATCAAGCATTTTCCTGATGATAAACAGTGTTGATGACGTCTCACTGAAAAAAATATATATCAAACTACCATTATTCCCTCCCATTCGCGTAATATCCAAGTAGCCGTAAGCTTCTGCCAGGCTGCTTCATTATGAGCATACTCTTAGCTCCTTATTTTTTTCACGAATCATCCAATGGTCTGTCCTCTGGCTAAGTGAGCCCTGCAAGAGCTGGAAATTCTAATTTACCTCAGCAACATTTCCGTTCCATTCGGTCAAACTTACGAGGCTATGAGTTCGGGCTTCGGAATATTTTGGACTCGTGCCGTAATTTTACCTGATACCTCATTTTCAAGGAGGTAGAGGGGCTTTTCTTAGCATTCTCCCCATTTTAAGCGTTGCCATATGCCCGAGGCACTCTTGCTTTATAGAGGAGCATCATCAATTCATTGACATATCAAAGCATCTACTGTTTACCCGTCGCTAAGCAACCTGTTGCTCCTGCTGGGAACCCCTTCCTTCTTTGCATGGCGTGTTTCCTTTGGTTTACGATAATCGTATTTGCTCTTCCAAGAAGGCATTCTACCGTACCGGAAATGTGCAACGAAGAACAGCTAGCTCTGTAAAAATAAAAATAGTTTACTAGCGCGACCAAGATTATAGAATAATTAGGCTAAGAATCACTGTAGGATAGTAGGTTTAAGTACAGGGACGGGATCTCGGATCCTTCTTTCGCATTATCGTTATCATGTACAGTAACGCGGAATCATCTGGAAGTGCGATGCCCAAAGTGACCGCCGTAATGATCTGACTTCTGACTATTGTGATTGATTTGAAGCATCCGACAAAATTTGAAGAATTAGCTTCACAGTTTCGCTTTCCTAAGCGCTATTAAAAAATTACGGTAACATGAGTACGCGCATTATGAATATTATCGGGCGTGGTGGGGATCGGGTTGGTGTAATGGCTAGAGTACTGGCCTCCCATCCCGAGGGCCCGGGTTCGATTCCCGACAGTGGCGGGTTTTTCAGTGAAAAGTCGGTCCCCACTTGAGTGCCTAGTGGAGGACATTTCAAATTTAGCACTCCTTCCGTCGGATGGGACGTTAAGCCGTGGTTCCCTTGGCGTCTTTCGTTGAGAGTAGACTAATGCCGACGCCGGGTTTCTCTTCACCCTTCCTCCGTTCCCGGCAAATTCCTACCATTACCCAATTACCCACCTATCCTAAATGGCGCAAATGACCTCAGCTGTCGGTCGCCTCCCCTGAATAACCAACCAACCATCGGGCGGGGTTATCGGACCCTAGATTTAGCCTCTCGCCGAAATTTGAGGTTGATTACTCGTCCGTAGGTGGTGAAAAAGTTATAGAAATTCCACCGCATCAAGTTATGCTATCATTTGTAGAGATATCCCGGAAAAGTTAGGTTTAGCCGGCACCTTAAAAGTACTTATGAACGTTTGTCAGGTGGCAGATTTATTCTAGCTTTCCCTTAACGTTCTTCGGCTCCGAATACTTCCTATCTCTGATTATTTACACCAAATTCTTCATTCTCCTTCGCATAATTCCCTGCAAACACAATAGCCTCTTATTTCGCATTCCATTCCCTCACTCTGTCTCTTCCCAAATTCTTCGATCAACCTTTTCTTCTTCTCTTCACTGTTTTCGAGACAATCTTTCTAGTCTTCCTTTCCACCCACTTCACCTCCTCCTTCCTTCTACTCGCCCAAATTTCAAATTCCACCATTTAACAATTTCCTTAAAAACCACGTTTTGGCCTAATGCGATGCAAAGGCTTCATTATTAGAATTTTTGCCTGTCTTTTTTCAGTGTTCCTAGTCCACTCCATACACATTAATTCTCTCTACTTCCAGTAAACAACTTTACCGTCAAGACGGTTCAGTGAACATATGCAAACCGGCAGCGTACCCATTCCTCCAACTTAATACGCAAGTGGCTGAATTATTCCATCTGCCCTGGCATGTGTTCTCTGACTTATGGATTTAATCTGGCCTTCTATGTTCTTGGGAATCCAATAATTTAGTTTATTACACTTCTCATTTCATTCCTTTCTCTCCGGTTTTGTAATCCATATAGTTGCGGTTGATCATCTCTCATTATGTTACCTTATAACCTTACTGATTTCTTCTACTTTCCCTTACCTTCTTATCCTAAATTTATTACAGGATTACCTTTAATCCTACACCAAACTGGCCATCTGAGCCTCTCAATATAACCTCGAAGTAAATTTTCTAAAGTACCGCGGTTAACAGACAACGCTGTCTACCTTCCTGCTCTCCTACCATCCACTCATATTCTCTAACCTTTTCGTGAATTACGATATCGAATGCCTATTCGAAACCGACAAAACACGCAAAGCATCCTGATTGTACTCTTTCTTTTCACTAATGCTCTCATTACTGCAATCGCATACCGAGTCGTCCTACGAAATCCAAAGTGATTCCTTAGGAACAAGTTAGCTCTCTTCTCCATTCACTTCATGATTTTTAGCACTGCTTTAGCGACAAGTGACATTAAACGTTAATTCCTCTAGCCTTTGCATATTGGTTTATCCCATGAACAAGCTTCTAAAATAATCATCTTCCATTCCATGTCCTATAATAACTATAATGGAATATATTCAGTCACTTTCGCTTTCACTGCCTTCATTTCCCTCGATGCATTTTCATGCGCAACCATTTTAGGCCTACTATCCGCGGCGTCCGAAGTGGGGGGCACTTGGGTCATTCGTCCCCCCTCCCCCTCCATAATTTGCCCCGGGCCCTTGAGAAATGAGTCTTCATTAATAAAAATTAAATTTCACTTGTTTCCAGCTTGCCTTTTCCCTTCTGACGCATATTCTACCATCTTCATGTGCATTTTTAGCGGAATTCTAGTCTCTACCCCCTCCTTTCCGCAAAAAAATGCGGGCCCTTTTCTTAAGAGCCGGGCCCTTTTCTTAAGAGCCGGGCCCTTTTCAAGGTTGGCCCCTGCCAGCGAAAATAGTTCCGACGCCCCTGCCTACTATCATCTGCATGCAGTTCTTCCATTATTTCTCCAACCTAATTGAATCTCCTCTGCTTCGATTATTAAATTTCCTGTCTTGCCCTCAATGTATGGAATTTCCTCTTCTTTCAGCCGGATAACATTCTAACCTTTAAGTAAAGGGCACCAATTTCTCCTTTTCTGCGGGGTATTTTAATCTTGTCACAGAGCTCACTCCACCAGTTTTCTTTCGCCCTTTTTGTTTGCTCTCCCAAAAATATTATTTCCTCGTGCTTTTCCCAGCACAGCTCCGGCTTCATATTTGTCCTCTGTCTTCTTTTTGCGATCTCCTATATAAATGCTGCTATTATTCGTTATTTCTCGATCCTAATAAAGTCTACTGTTCCTATTGCTATTCCTGATTATTTTCTTACCACTTTATTCATTCAAATAATGGCATGCTGCTTGGCAGAAACCAGTGTTCTTGAAGCTCAAATAGTAATATTTTTGTTTTCCGCACGCAGTTTTTTTTTCATTTTCAACGTGCAATCCATGAATTACCGCTGTAAATATAAAATGACTAGGGTTGGTAAGAGCATCGGATAAGATTGGTATAGGTTGAGAATTCTGATAAATGAGTAGGTACAGGGTGTCCCAATGAGATGCATTATGGAAAAAAATGGTAATATCGAACAAAAGAACATCGAATTACAGAAACCTCTTTAGCCTTCTCTACTTGTGACGTAGACTAGCTTCTCTAGGCTAGGCTAGAATAGCATTATTCATCGATTTCCCTTGAGCAATTAGCAATCGTTTGGGAGAATGACAAAAAAAATTTAAACCGCACTGATGCTGAATATATGAACCTACAACCCGAAGTTCGTTGGTTGCTTCCTCATCATCCAAACACGAAAAAAGGATTGGTGCCAGCCGATTTGGCGAAATGAGTAGAAATGACCTACTCGTTGGGAAAAATCTCGCTACTGTGGGAAAATAATATTTTCAAATTCCACCTCTATATTTTAAAAATATATTTGTGTAAATAATGAACTTTTGCGTTTTGCGATTACTCACGCTTCATCGGTAAACGCGCCTACGCACTTATCGGTGAGCTTTAAGTGTTATTCCATTTTAATTAGTGCATTAATCTCGATGCAAAGTACCTACTGCTCTATTTTACATGGCTTACTTTTAGATATATATTTTGCATTTTGGAGAAATTCATAGTCCTTGACCTCTCTTAATTTTGGAGTCCTGTTGGAGAGTTGCTGGTTTTTAGTGAGGATCATGGTAAACCTCTTGATCGGCTTAAACCTGGTTGGACCAGGCTGAGGCTTAGCAATGCGTTTGATCCTTCGATTTAGAACAGGTTGAAAATTTAGCAGAGTCCAATTCTATATCTGTAGATATATTATTTTCAATATTATACTTTTACACTTCCCTTTCTTTCACAAAGTTATAATTATCTTTAATAATCCAGCTATAATTTTTCAAGTCTTGTTCATCAAAATTACAAGATTTTCCGATGCAAGGTTTTTCAAGTGTCAAGGAAAATAGTTTCGGAAACAATGAATTGGTTCTTTACATAAACAGGGCTATAGCATATTTATTTTTTCTCTCTGCGTAATTTCACTTTTCCTACGATTAATACCATCCGAGTAATTTTTTGACCTGATGCTCACATTTTTTAAATTAGGAACGCTTTCAAAAGTCTCACAATTCCTGTTTTGATTGAAAAATGAATCAAAAATATTTTAATGATTCTAACTTAATTTATTGTGTTCTCTTTTCATACTCAAAACTGTTTTTTTTATGTTCCCACTTATTTTTGTCTTCTAGCCACAAGAAGTGAGCAAATCCCTGTATTGGTGAAAATGCTGAATCGTGTTCATCCCGAACATTTCTCCGGAACGTGGGAAAGAACAGCGGCGCACAAGTTCACAGAGCTGATGATCTCTCGTGGTCATCATATTGAGGTAAATCATAAATTTATTTGTCATATTACATCCATCGACTTTTGGGAACTGAAGGATGTGAAAACTATCAAATCCTTGATAGTTTTCACATCCTCTCACACCTTTTGCCTTTCATCCCACCATTGCCACTCATTCATAGTTAGAGCTTAAACTCACTTATTTTTATAGCGTCACCCCAATATTTATCTACCGGTATGCACTACTTAGGGCAGGGTTTGGCAATATTTCACGGCTTCGAAGAGTCGTGCTTCTATGCATAATCGCTATTTTAAAATTAATCAAAAGCCATTAATATGATTTGCCAGGTTAACAAAGTTAAAGTATGGCTGTTCTTATTTGTACCATTAATGATATCTTTCCAAAAATAAGAAAAAAATACGCGAAAATTGCACATATTGATGCCAAATCAGTGTAATTAGTGAGCTTGCTTTTCTTGATTACGTTTCTGTATCTCCGGTTTGTAACCAATTTTGATTTCTTTAAGGCAAGATTCCTCGATTTAAATGATGGTTGATTCATTTAATGACGCCTATATATTTTACATGTTTTTCATACATATTCTTTTACAAATAAGACTTTGATAGCTTTGATTTATTTTCAATTTAACTTCAGAGCCTTCAAGTACGAACCCAAAGAGACGACCCCTGCACTTTTTATCGAAATGAGGCATTTTTCAGTTTTTCAAATACTCTTTAAGTTATACATTAAAGGTAATGTTCTCTCGTTGCCTGATATTATTGATATCAGATTGGCTCTGAACAAATTATTTTTGGTGAAGCTCCCAATTTTAGCCGCACAGGTTGAGATATGCTAGAAGGATCGTGCTACATTCGAGTATGATACTTATATCTAATAAACTCAGGAGATCATCATCTTCCTATCATTCATTAAGCCTTACTTATTTTTAGATTTAACGTTGAAATAACTATAGTATCAGTAATTCGTAGGGAGTTAAAATTAGGAAAATGGACATCAAACAAAAGCAAAGATTATAACAGGCCTTATTTTGTTGATATCAAGACCCTTCCAGTTAATTGTGGTAGCTAATTGCTGAAACAATGATTAATCATTTCATAGCGAGGAAAACAGAAAACATTTAATTATTTTCTTAGAAACCAACGGCTAAGGTTCGTAAGCTTAGAGACAATGGGGCAAAGCGTAATAATCATCAATTTAACTTCAATGAATCTCGTGTGATTCTATGGGTATACTAGTAGGCTTCGGTGAATTATTTTTTCTTAATATGTGGAGAAGTAGAGAAGAAATATGGGAACATTTCGTAGACGTGGGAGGTCGTCGTTTTCTCACGCTGGCTCTTCTATCTTTTGAAGACACGCGCTTACGCCAAATTGAAAATTGTGAACTTGTATAGATTGACGATCTAAAGCTGCTTTCACATGCTATAAATGGAACAAATTTTGGGTTACAATAGTTCTCTTTATAAAAAAGTTTTAATTTTATACCCGAGTTTCTAAAAATATGCTTAATGATCTCGTTGTGCAATTGACCCTACAATAAATTGAGGAATGTAATATAAGGGTAAAATTATGGACAAGTTAATATTAGTCAATGGAAATATCTTGAATTATCTCCAAAACACAAAATCGTTACAAAAGAATAGTATATTTATGTGATGCTCAATTATTGTATGTAACTTGCAACAAGTGTTTCAACACCTTATCATGTTTCAATTTAAATCGAACTATTGGATGGTATAAAAATCTAGTACTGACTTATTCTACAGTGCTTTTCCTCGAATTATTGCCCAATAGGGTAGAATTTGTGTGAAACAATACTTTTATCTTTTGTAATATGCACGGGGGTCATTTTATGATATTATGGAGTATTATAAGTGGTGGTAACCGAGGTTTGCTTCGTGGCCCATTCTAAAATTGAGCTAGTTTTAAAGAACGAAGGTTCGCTATTCCCTGAATAATCTCCGCACCTGTCAGCTGGTCCTCTAGTGGAGGAGAGGAGACTGCAGATGAAACCCGTTCTCCGTCCCATCTCAACTCCTCGATGAAATCGCCCCATGCTCATCAAGGGGTCAGATGAGACTGCAGCGGACTTTCAGGTAGGACCACTTCCCACGTTATGCGTGAGAAATAACTCCGAATGGTCCAGCATACGTGTTTTCCATCTCCGTCTGAGGCTTGGTATTACGCTAAAGTGACTGTAAGATTTTTAAACGCCTGTGCCGATGGTAGGGATCTCCATGAATTGGATCAGAGCTTGTAGTCCTAAAAACATCCATTTCTACGAGTCACATCTATAAGTACAGGTGAATACAGTAAAACTAGAGGGAGATTGAAATAATATTCATTGAAAATGTACGGTCATCAGCGTAAAACATGTGGGATTCCATTTTCCATTGCTTATTTACATCTTTCAAAAGTAGGTAGGAGGAGGAGTTTAACAAACACCTTCATGACTCGTTTTGAGATTAAATTTTTTGCATAAAATATATTTTCTTCGTTCCATACAAACGTTGCGTTGCACATTTAAGTACAACGGGACATAATCCAACACAATGGGGGCGTTCACTCGGAACCGAAATCGCAATTTTGTACACGAAATTGTTAGATGGAAATGAAAAACGAATTTTAGTGAAAAATTAATCTTCTAACCCCAACCATTCACTCATAAATGAAAAATTAAAATAAGCAAAAGGTGACGCCCACCTAAGAAGCTGCTTTGATATCATTGACGTCATTTTCCTCCCGTCCTTGACTGCTTTTAGGGGAAGGGAAGGGAGTGGAAGGGGTTCTCGGAAGGTCTGCTTGCACAGATCCTGTCGCAATCGCTCCTATTGGCAGATTCAACTGTGCCCCCCCCCCTCATTTACGATAAGGTGAAGTAGCTTCGCGGGCTCAGTTGTGATTGGACGAAGTTAATGACGTCAGAGATTGCTCCATGCCCACTTTTCCGAAAGGATTAAAAACATTAGTTTTGCGCCGCGTATAACTCGAGAAATAATTGACGGATCGAAAAACGGAAAAATACGGGTCTTTTTATTTTACAAACTCTATCAGATCCGGTATTAAATAAATATGGTAAACGACCCCATGGGTTTAGTATTCGTTTGAGCTCTCTACAATATTTATATAAATCATGAAAGGGGACAGGTTCAGCTGAAAGAAGAGCATCTACACTACAAGATAGGGTACCAACAATACACCCACCGATCCTTGTAATGACGATTGTATCCCTCAATGCTGGGAGAAATGTTTTTAGAATTTATCCGTGGAGTCTATCGTAGATTTTATTCACGGGGCTTAAATATGCTAGTTCACACGTCATCCATGGGTAGATTTCAAACCGGTGATCTGTGGGTTGCCAGTTCGACGTATTACCACCCTATTACGTCGGATTGACATTCAATTTCACAAATATTTTTTGCGTGGTAGAATCGACCGTAATATGCTCAGAGTACTCGTAACAAAATCAGAAATCCGATCGGATCCAAATATATGTGCGTAGTTAAAATCTGCAGAATAAACTGTTCCCTCTGGTCTCATGGCGATTACTTAAAGTAATTTTGTAGTTTCACATCTATATCTACGTAACACCCTGCGAGCCACCACGTAGGTGTGTGGCAGGGGGTGAATATCACCAAACATGCACTTTTGTCATGCAACTAGGCTACTGAATGTACACATGCTAGATAATAGGGTAACATACAGCCAGATGGTTAGTATCTACATAGTAATAAAGGGATTGGTTGTTAATACATGCATCATACACTACAGTCTACAATATTTCACCTACCTATCCCTTTGCTATGTTGCCTATTGTGCTCTCTAGTGGTACGCGGGAAAAATGACATTTTAAATCTATCGGTACGACAATCTATCTGTCTAATCTTGTTAATCTGATCAAACCTAGCATAGTACGCAGGGGTTCTTAATATATATCTAACATAATCAGTGAACAAATCGGTTTCAAATCTACTCAAAAGGTTTAACCTAAATTTTAACCTTTTATCTGATGGTAATTCCCATTATACTTCTTCCAGTAACACTTATGATAAGCCGTCTGATGTTGGCCCCTCAGAATGTTTTTCTTGCCTATCAGTGGTGACTCTAATGCGACCGCAGAATTCCTAGGCCACAATGACCGGTATGTGCCTCGACGAGACTCTTGAATGAGGACGGATGTGAGGAACATGGAAGGTCGATTGCCCAAGGACAGTTCGAGCAACCATTAAGAGAGATTTGATTCATCACATTCGTCCAACCAGTTGTATCACTGATGCTTAAGGGGATTTCCGAAGAAACCACACGAGACGCAATCCGGAGGAATCCTTCTGAGAAGCCACAGTAGTTAATCGGAAATAAGGTTATGTGCACGTTTTGGAAATTTTGCTGCTTGGAACAAATGAGGACTAATATATCTTCGGAACTGATAGTACATGGATAGGCGTTGATCATTTGAAAGTTTTTACTTCTTTTTATGAAGAACTCTAACACCATTGAAGCTCAATGATGAAATGAAGTATGAAAAAACAAACAGATATTCTGCGGGGAAAACATTTTTATTTCCACCTTAGATACCGGTGAATACATTTTATTTCGCAGCTTACTTTGACATTCGCTTGATATAAATTTTACGCTTAATCAGTTTTCGACCGAAGGCATTTCTTACTGAACAAAAACTACTGGTAAACAACGCTGTTCTTCACGCATATTCAATGAAAAACTAGAGTCAAAACATTCCCTTCAAGAATGAGGTGTATTTTTCCGTACCCTTGACTATTGAACCTGGATTTCGTTTTCTCTTATTCGAGTTCAAGTAGAAGTAATAAAGGAAACTGAATATTTCCAATGTATCATTATTTACTGCTTACGGAAAATAGAAATCGCCTGTATCAACCAAGAAGAGTGTAAAATTTTGATTCGATCGGTTCCACGCCTCACTCGGTCCACAGTACCATGCCTGGTGTCGTAATCATTATAATGGTTAAAAATTGCTATCCTGGAGCTATATCCGCTCATTTACTGATGATTTTGTCGACGGCATATCTTATTGATTAAAGGTTCAATTTACTAAAGACGAGAGCCATTTCAGCAAGTATAAAACTATTAGGGAATAGAGGAACGATGAAGTCAAAATATCCAAATACCACATGTAGACACAGTCTCACCAAGCGAAGCAATAAATTGGACACTTCTCTGAAATTCTCTGGAAATCTTAAATAAAATCGTCCCAACAAACTTGACTAATTTTCTTGGGCAAAGGAATCGTTCTACCGAGAAGGAAGCACTGATGATAGAAACATCCAAGTTTCAGTTGAACGAATTTATATGCAATCCCTCCTAAGCATGTCAAATGGAATCTTCCCGCTGTTGCTATGCATAGAGTATTGGCTCCCCATACTGAGGTACCGGGCGCGAGTCCGGCTTGAGATTCAGTATTTTTTCTGATGAATCATGGTCCGTATTTGAGTTTCGTATGGTGGGAACTTTAGTTTTGGCACCACGTCCGTCAAGTGGGACGTTGAACAATGAAACCCTTGGCGCCTTTCGTTTAGGGTTGGCGCCGGGTCGCCTACACCTTCTTCCATCCCATCTGCAACCTAAACAATTTCCTATCATCCACCTAGGTTGTGGAAATATTTACTGAGGCTACAAAAAACATGCATTTTGAAATATTGACAATGGCTCAATGAAAAATTATTTTCTCTTTAAGTGCCTGTATTGTACTGTATTCTATGTAAATGCATTGTATATGCATCTGCATCTACATAATGCCCTGCAGGCCACCGCAATTGTTTATTTGACATGAGGTGAACCAGCTCAGGGTTTGCATTAATGTCAAATAAAAAAAGCTTTTGGACCCTATTTAGGGTTATATTGTCGGCCGAAAATTCTGAATTAAGCCAATTCACCTAAGAATTGACTAATTAAGAATTCACCTGGGGAATAAAAGGACATTCACACGGAATACAGATGCAGATTTAAAACTATCACCCAGTGGGACAGCCACCCTACAAATATTTAAAGTCATGTGACAATAATGTGAAAAAGATGAAATGACCAACGTTTATTCTCTCAGGTTTTCAATGAAAGGCACTGCTTCTGCACTGCCTATCCTTTTAATCATCTTGGTAGCTTCGGTCTAATCTATAGAAATTTTTTATTGGGCACGGAAAAAATTGCTTATTTTAACTCTCTGTCTTATAATACACCCCTCGAATTTTATCTGGACGATCTAATCCACCAAAGTGCGCTGGGGTTTTCAGTATATCTCTGCCGCACACCCTAGAGGTGGCTTGCAGGGTAGCTAGTAGATGTAGCTGTAGAACATCTTCAAAGAACGTGTCCGCCCCACATGCCTTGTGGTATGCCTTGGAAACACGCAAATTTATCATATCATATATTTTATGCTAGCTCGAGGTATAAGGCAGTATCGTATGTGAAATTACAAGGTTCGCTTGGGAAATTATTTGTTAACCATGAAATCAGTAACAGTATGATTGTTCACTCATCGATAATGCATGCTTGGTACGGAGTCACCCACTACCACACTCACTTGTGATGGCTTGCGGAGTAAAAATCTAGACGTGGACCCATCTAAACCTCTTTGAATATGCGACCTTCGTCGAAGGAACACGCGGGGGTAACAATCAATTTTCCAAAGTTGGAGAGGAGCAAGTGCGTGCATATTTTCCTTCTCGAGTCGCTCCCCGACAGGCTCCTCTCATCAGCAGCGTGTAAGATGGCGCTGGGCGCACAATGTGGCATGGCCGTGCCGGGACATACGAGGTCTATTAAGTGCTAATACAATAGAACGCGCAGTCGCGCACGGGAGAGGGGGCTGGGGGGGTGCGGGTACGATGGGGCTCGAAGGCTAGCAATTTCTCACGGGCGGCTGGCTGCGCGGCACTGCTGTGGGAAGGCAAGTCTTCGTCTCGGCTTCCTCGGGAGAAAAAGGCGGGGGGTGGGTGGGAAGGAGTGACGGAACTTGAGAAGAGAGAGAGTAAAAAGAAGTGTGTTTGAGGAAATGGCGAATTATTCCCCGGCGGTCTGTCCTCGGGGAAGGAGAGCGACAGTGAGACAACACCAGCGTCGCGCAGCACTTGACATGGCGTTCCTTCAGAACATCCCCCCTCATTCGGGTTCTCGTTTGTCTTCCTCTCCAAAAAACAGAATTTTTTTTATGCATCGAAGATGTCCACAATGAAATGGAGATGGCTCAATGGGGAGAATGGTCTTAAGAGTTTCTCTTGAGGGTTAAATAATGGTAATCATGTGCAAGCTTGGGTTCATAATATATGCCCTTCGCAGTCTGGAGTCGATGCTCGAGATTTTCCTTTCCAGATTGATTCCGGTACGTAACTAAGGACTCACTCGCATGTTTTTACATTGCGTTCGAGATTGATTCCGGTACGGAATCCGTCCGTACGGTTCCGTACCGGAATCAATCTCGAACGATTCAAGCACACCCCCCCCAGAGCTAATTCATTGCGATGTAATGCTCGAAGATTTTAATCTTTTGGGTAGGACGGAGTACATTTTGAACCTGTAATCAAAGTTACACGCTGATACTCTGATGATGCTGACAAATCAAAATTTGGTTTTAAAATTTCAAGCCGTCGCACAGTGGTCGGAAACCGGAAATTTTTGGACAAAATTCAAAAATCGCTTTGTTTGAGATATGGACTTGAAACTTCGCACATATACTCACAAAAGATTGCTGATTAAGGAATAATACGTCATTTGCCATGATTCTAAACCGTTAGATAGATACAGGGGCTCAAAGATGACCAAATTTCCAAAAAACTCCCGACTTCCTTTTTCTCCGAATATCTTCAAAGTTATGTTGATGGTGTCGTTGTGGGAGGAATTTGATCGAATAAAAAATGGTATAATCTATTAACACTATGCTTTGTCTCTACTATGCTTTAGTTTCGAAGATTGTTTATAACATTTGTGTGCTATTACGTTACAAAATGGCGGAAGCTGTTTTTGGACAAAATTTCACATAAAGTAGAGAATATCTAGCATTTTAGGGAGAGACCTGTCAAGTGACTTATATCAGAGCGTTTGTTGAAGACTTTTAAATACGAAACTGAAGAGAAATGAAAAATAAGTTTGCGACGCCGAAAAATACATATGATTTTCCGACCGCGCGTCCGGGGTCCGACTCCGCGCGCCGGGGCTGGAAATGCCGAGACTCGCTTGCATTGCTCACCTGGAATGAACCCTAAAGCTTCGGATTCGCCACGTTTCTGCTGTACACATTGTCACTAACCTCCACAGACTCTCTATGGTCGAAAATGGTGAGAATATTGTATCGAGCGAGCGGATAATTGTACGTGTAGTAGCGTTCAAGTTATTTTTGTTGCGAACGTTCGGGAAACATACTTCGTATTTGCGTCCTTTTACCAAAAAAGTGTGTAGTCTTCGTGTGGACCATGCATCCTTCTAGAAAGACACCGCTTGGGATTGTTTTTTATTCCTTTTGCCCCCCTACCCGCACGCACGTGCTAAAAGATGCACCGAAGAGGTCACGGTCCAAGCCCCTGTCCCAAATGGGTCCTGCGAAAAGGGACATTTATGACATTGCGGAACCTTTGACGGTCTTAAGCGGGTACATCAAGTGAAAAATGTGCTTTCGATTCAAGAAATACATTTATGTAAATCAGTCCTCTCATGGCAGTGGTGAAAGAACGTCGTGCAGCATTAATTTGCAGGATCTAAATCTTGTGATTAAGCTTCTGATTGCGTCGAGTATCTTACACTTTTGGTAGCTTTAACTGTTCTTCGATCAGAAGTGATTTATATTAATTCATCTGGTTACTCTTTTATAAGGTATGTTGAAAATTGCTTTTGTTTCCGTAGAATTTTGTAGCCATGTAACCGCTCCTATAATTTTTTTTCTTTGAAATGTCGTTAAAAAAAACTTGAAGTATTTTCATCAGAATACCCTTCTCAGGGCATCTTTTACCGCGTGCACTCCCGTATCAATTTAATTAATAGTGACGAATACGTGAATTTTTTCATCATTTTCTTGATAATTTTTGCCTTTTATACAGGTCACTTAAGAAATTTCATTTTTTAATGGCTGGTTTTCTCGTCTCACGCCTTGAGCTCCATGAACAACTTTCGGAGTCGAAGAACAAGTCAGTGACTGAGAAGAAAGAGTATTTCTTCGAATTTCTATCAAGAAGATAAAATTTGTCAGAGCATACAGACGCTTTGAATTCTCTAAGTGGGTGCATACGGAAACGTTTTTTGATACCATACGTAAAAAGGTGGGAGGAGAGCTGTCGTAATAATGACATATTCATTAGACAAATTAATGAATGGTTAAAGGAGTGCATTAAATTTCCTAACATTGTACCAACTTATTTACCAAGTACCTCTACTCCTGTTGGCATCTATTTTTGGATAAATGCTAACCTTTCCTGGCACTAAATTTTTGATAAAGTTTAATTAAACAATTTTGCAACTTTGAACTTCGTATTGGAAAAATTTATTAATACTTTATTACGCGCAACAGGACGACCGGTAAAAGAGTTTCCAATTCTTAAAACTACTGCCTCTACTGCGGAACTCACTTTAGCAGCTACCATAAGTCTAATGGAGAAAGGGGACATTTCGGCAGCTAAATTACTCACGAAAATAGCAACTAGGGCAACAAGTTTTATCGAAGTAGAGGAAAATTAATGTTATCCAAACTGAGATGACTGTTGAGAAGGCTTCATCCCTTATTATTTCTACGGAGTTGACCAAGAGTCAATACATAACTCTGCGTAGCACAGCCTTAAGCCACGGACATGACTTATATCCTAACTATGACCGAGTACTACGAGCTAAAAGCGCAGCATACCCGGAAGGAATAGTAGTCACAGAAAATATGTGCGAAGTATATCTTCAAGCTCTTCTGAATCACACTGCATCACGGATCCTGGCGTGTTTCCTCAACTCAACCAACGGGAGAGGAAATAAATTGCTCATTGGTTTGCAACTATGGGTTTGATAGCAGTTCTCAGTACAAACAAGTGCGGCAACGAAGGAATACATTTGATGAATTTTTATTCATGAGCTCCTTCGTGCCACTTCGCTTAGTAAATGATACTGCAGATAACATACTCTGGATTCTCTAGTTATCCCATCACCAAAACGTTGTTTATGACGAATTGAAAATAATGCATAGGTAAAAAACCCCCGTTTCTTCTAACTCTAGGTGAGATAATCTGGTCTAATTCTCGGCTTTCATCTACAAGATTTTGCCGACCGATTCGCCTTCAGATTCGCCTTCAGCAGGTAAAGGAGACAAGGGAAATAGCAATTGCAGAAAGGAATCATCTTCAAAAACAAACTGATGACCTAAAAGCATTCAATAATAGAATCTACTCCATCAAATTTTCTTTGCTGCTAACTATGATTAACGGAAAAGTAATACTGATGTATTTTATAATGACATTGTTATGAAATGCTATTAAAGAATTAAAAAAGACCAATTCTCTTAGGTATGCAATTCATTGACCGGTAGTGGAAGTATGAGGTGCTACATCTGATTATATTTTTTCTTATGTCGCGACAGTTGCAGTCATACCACATGCGTCTAAATTTGACTCAATGACATATCAACATATTACAAATAGAAAAAATTCTACGGTTATTCACGCTTAAGACCGTCAAAGGTTCCGCAATGTCATAAATGTCCCTTTTCGCAGGACCCATTTGGGACAGGGGCTTGGACCGTGACCTCTTCGGTGCATCTTTTAGCACGTGCGTGCGGGTAGGGGGGCAAAAGGAATAAAAAACAATCCCAAGCGGTGTCTTTCTAGAAGGATGCATGGTCCACACGAAGACTACACACTTTTTTGGTAAAAGGACGCAAATACGAAGTATGTTTCCCGAACGTTCGCAACAAAAATAACTTGAACGCTACTACACGTACAATTATCCGCTCGCTCGATACAATATTCTCACCATTTTCGACCATAGAGAGTCTGTGGAGGTTAGTGACAATGTGTACAGCAGAAACGTGGCGAATCCGAAGCTTTAGGGTTCATTCCAGGTGAGCAATGCAAGCGAGTCTCGGCATTTCCAGCCCCGGCGCGCGGAGTCGGACCCCGGACGCGCGGTCGGAAAATCATATGTATTTTTCGGCGTCGCAAACTTATTTTTCATTTCTCTTCAGTTTCGTATTTAAAAGTCTTCAACAAACGCTCTGATATAAGTCACTTGACAGGTCTCTCCCTAAAATGCTAGATATTCTCTACTTTATGTGAAATTTTGTCCAAAAACAGCTTCCGCCATTTTGTAACGTAATAGCACACAAATGTTATAAACAATCTTCGAAACTAAAGCATAGTAGAGACAAAGCATAGTGTTAATAGATTATACCATTTTTTATTCGATCAAATTCCTCCCACAACGACACCATCAACATAACTTTGAAGATATTCGGAGAAAAAGGAAGTCGGGAGTTTTTTGGAAATTTGGTCATCTTTGAGCCCCTGTATCTATCTAACGGTTTAGAATCATGGCAAATGACGTATTATTCCTTAATCAGCAATCTTTTGTGAGTATATGTGCGAAGTGTCAAGTCCATATCTCAAAAAAAGCGATTTTTGAATTTTGTCCAAAAATTTCCGGTTTCCGACCACTGTGCGTCGGTGGTATTCAGTGACGCATGGGTCTTGAGTACTAACCACATAGTAGGTACACAAGACCCATGTTTTTATTTGTTTCAGGATTAGGCTTAGGATTCAGCTAAGTTAGACAGCTATAATCTGAGCTGTTGAAGCACCTTAAAACGTAATTCTACAGCCACTAATACAGCTAAGAAAATCTCATTTTTTTTTATGGTTCCGCAATAAGCTGGGTGAACTTGAAAATAAAATGCAATATCTGGCTATCACAGTGATGTTTTTATCCTTTCGTACTAGGCAAGGATTGCGTTGGAAGATAGAAATACTCAAATCTGTGAAACTCGCTGTTGTCAAAGATCAGTTCTCCAATCCCTGCTCACAGAACCCTCACCGGTTCGCCGTTGAATTGAGAAATCGAGTCATTCGAATATGTATTGTTAAAATTTCATGTAGTTACTGTAAGTGATTATATTTCAAAACTTTTTCAAATTTACTTCTAGCTAGGCTATTTCATTTATGCTTATCAATTCCCAGTAATTATTGTTTATGGTGAGCAAAAGTGATAAATTTCTGATAACTTGCTTTTGGTATCCCGTTCCACATGCGCGATGTATTTACCCGAAGCATCGAAGTTTTTTAAGTGGAGGGGTATTATTTTCCCGAAAGTGGCAAGGTTGGGACTAATTCAGCGGAGTTAAATTCATGGAATACTACTGTAAGGGAGGTGATGCACTGTCTATGGATGCATAAATAGGGCAAACATTATAAAGAATAAAATATGATTAAAATATTTCCCGGCGAATTATTCTGGTGATGTCTTCTCGGGATTTCGAAGATCCTTCCGGCCAATCTGGAGTAACAGGAGTAACCTGATTGTTGTACGTAACTTTTTATGGATACATCTCAACGGCTTTAATTAACTCACACTAATTCAATTCACTCACCCTGAAGACGATGGACGGGTCGTCCGTGGAAACTTTGGTGCTGTATAAATAGAATATAATAAAGAAGACTTCACCATTATAAAGAATATTATGTGTAAAGTCAATCAGCCTGTTTCCCTATTACTCGTATATTTCTGAGTTTTCTGATTCTATAATATCACTGGGAAAATAGGAATGGCAAGAGATCTGTTTTCCCTCAGTCAGAAATTACAAGTATCGAGTCCATTCCTAAAAGTTCCATTATTTAAAATGTCAGTCAACGGTTTTAACTAGCTTTTAAAGATGGTTTAATTACCATTTGACGGCATATTCAGCCTAAGATATCAAATTGCTAGCATTAATCTAGTCTGATGTATGATGATGAAGATAAAATGGATCGACTCAGTAAGTAACATGGAAGTCCTGAGAAGAGTGGGAGAAAAGAGAAGTCTACTGAAAAAGAAGACGGGACAACTTATCGGCCATATCATGACACGATGGCCTGATGAAGACAATCGTCGAGGGAAAAGTGAACGGGAAGATTGGAAAAAGCTGGTGTCGTATGAGATATATGGAACAGGCCGTGAAGGATTTGAAAGAGTAGAATTAAGTTGATATGAAGAGGTTGACCGATTGAAGAATCGAGTGGAGGGCTTTGCCAAACCAATCCTAGGATTGTTGACCGATGATGCTGAGTCTTGTCTGTTGAGGTGAATGATTTTTGTCCCAGTGGACAATCTGCCATTGTGTGTAACAGCGTGTAACTCCGTTAATGTTTACGCGGATGGTCATAATCCTTGATTTTTTCAACAGAATTGTTCAGATTTGCTAAACAGATTCTGTCTTTAATTTTTAATCACGACCTCTTTCTCTCGATTCCCACCCGTGATCATATGGTAAGATGTTATCATGACGACTTTTCACAAAGGTCTTCAACACTCATGTTCTAACTCCACAATCATACCTGCTCCGCACATATGCTCTGTACTAACGGCATTCTCAAATGCACGCTTGTATGGTGTTCCGGTAATATAATGATCGATTAAACTCATCCGATAGTTCATGCAGACGCTAACTTACTTTAGCGACTGTCAAAACCTTTAGTTACAACAATTTTGTCAGACGAACAACAAGCTCATATAAACACCATTACCAGAAAAACACTATTACAGTCGTTTTTGAATCTCAAAAATAGTGAGCTAGACATTGGATATCCGTCCTAAAGGAGTCCTGGCGAGGGAAAAGTAACGTCCTTCCGTTGCCCCATTACTACCGTATTAACCCAAAACTCACTTTAAAAATTATAATCGACAGAATGGCACAAATAGGTTCTAACAGGTCCTATTACATCACGTTCCCCAATGATGTTCTCAAGATGTACACTGGTTCATTTTTCTGTATAAGAGTTAATAATATCTTTGGAGGGAACAGGCGATTGGGGAAATTGAGTATCAGTTCAGGAGCAGATGGACCAGTGCTTGAAAAACTTCAAAGCCCTGCTATCCTTCGTAACTGTGGATTAATTTTTCAAAATAAACATCGTTACTGTCAGTTTGATTGACATTGTTGGACCTGATATCAAATTAACAAATATTGGCCTGTCGTATATAATTTTAACATTGACGATTTCTTACAACAGTCCAAATTTCATTTTAGTTTTATGCACCGCTTGAGAAATATTTTATGCAGATAAACAGAAAGGGCTTATCTACCTATATATAATTTCAAAAAAGAGCACGAGTCGTCAGCCACCCTCAGTATAATCCGAGCACAATATTCCCCATCCTAATATATTGTGCCATGCAGGCGTATATTGAAAAAAAAAATTCTCTCGGACATCACTCAACTCTGTTCCTTGATGACTGGAAGTTTAATTATCGGCCAACACAGGGAAGATGCCAATGCCGAGTCAAGTTTGCACGAGACACATATGGCGTTATACATATCTGACTATTTTAAACGCCTCAATCAGATTAATTATGTACAATAATTCCGATTTGCATTTGACCATGAGGAGCTCTAATCACTTGCATGTGCTGAATGGAAGGTTGAAAGTTGTTAGCAGCACTGGCAAATGGCTCTAGCCCAGCAGAAATGACTTTCCTGAGTCTACTGAGTAGAGTTAAATGCTCAATTATGAGATTTCAGGGGAAAATATTGCCCTCATCCCCACTATATTATTCACGAAATGCCAAACTGGATAAAAATATGTAGAAATACACTAATATGTCATGGCACCAGTAATTTCATTATTAACTTTAATAAGTTATTTTGTTATTTTTAACTCGAAGGCAAAGTGAACGGGAAGAATGGAAAAGGCAGGGCTCGTGTGAGTTATATAGAACATATCGTAAAGGACGTGAAAGAGAGGAACTACGTTATTATGAGCACGTTGGCCGATAGAAGAATCGAGTGGAGGGTTGCGTCAAACCAACCCTAGGATTATTGTTCTTAACGTTGACCCATGATGATGATTTTTAACTATCACGAAATATAGCCAATATGCACACTTTTATGTGTGTGATTTTTAAGCTATGAACTGTTATTGATAAATATAATTGTATAACCCTATTAATTGACACAAGCACAATAATCAAATCTTTTTTTACGAATGGTTGTATTCTTCATTCGCTACCCGTGAAATATTTTTTAAGCGATCGATTGAAGATTATTTTATGCGGAAGATTATTAGTTCATGTCCTTAGTACAGGCTTGGTGAAACTCACCCCCTGCCGCAGACCCTAGAGGTGGATTACAGGGTAGTCAGCAGGAGTATATGTAGATGAAGATAACCGTGTAGCATTTGGCCAGTTCAATGATTAGTAACCTTCAGTTAATCCTGGAAAAATAAATTAACCGCATGAAAATGTGAGATATTAGTATATAGGAGAACTTAAATTTTAAATAGCAGTACTAATACTTAAATATAGCCATAATTTGCTTATTAACTCTTCATTGTTGACGGTGGCCAAGTAGGTAAAGCGCCATTCTTGTAACTCCTAGGTCGAGGGTTCAGAGAATGCCTGGGGTGTGGAAGTTTTCCTTTTCTCGAGATTAAGAACACCTTAGATGAAGCGACGTCCCCAAGAAGTAGTTGGAGCGCCAAGGAAACCAATTCTTTTTCTGCTCCAAAATTTCTCCAAAAATGTACAAATTCTTGCAGTCATTTGGAATAAAAAACGAGAGAACATTTTTTTCTTCGCAAGTATAGTGAAAATAAAAATGCGTCTAAAAGTATTTTCTATAGTGTTTGTTGTCTAAAAGAAACTGACTTTGGCGAGATTTAGTGGAAGGCAGAAAATGACATGATAAAAACCTTACTGCACTTTTCCACAAATTTTATTTGAATGTATGTTGTTAAATTTTAAAATGCATATTTGAATGTATTTGTTGTGCGTTTACCTCGGGTACGATATATATTTTGAAAACCGTGCTTCGGCATCTCGCGGTCATACACAATCGAAATTTTTTATTTACCGAGATCCCCATCCGAATATTGAAGCCATATATCTAGCCGGAGCAGAAGCGCTCACCAATGTATTCCGAATACTTATTGGGTTTGCTTGAGAGCTGCGTCAACACTACTTAACTCGTGAGCATGCTTACACCAAGTATGCTTGACGATACTAAGACTGGTAAAGTTTCTGGCCTAAGAAAATGTTCGTTCGTAATGAATGTGACATTGGATACTTTTTCTCTTCAGTTCTTCAAGTTTCAACCAACAAAATCCCTTTCGCGAATATTTCTTGGCAAATCAAAACTTATTAATTTTATTGCATTGCTAATACCAATTAATATCTTCCAGATTCTCTACACATGGATTTTTATATTTACTTTTTTACTTTTATATAAGTTTCAACCAACGAAATTCTCTGTGAAAATATTTCTGGGATATAATTTTGAATAATGAAGACTCATTAATTTTAATGCTCTATCTAGCACCCAGCAATATCTTCAAAATTGTTTCCGTATGATTTTCTATATTTTCTTATACAAATAACGCACCATAGCATTGCCCATGTGCAAACTATATTATCCACTGACCGTGGTCAAACATAATTCACTCACCCCTTCATACTCCCTGAGAATGTAATAGCAGTAAGCAAGGTGATCTCATTGCGAATGTTTTTGTTCGTGTTCTCATTAGCTTCTCAGAGAAATATGAGTGTATTGACAAAGTGAATGGGAGCGTGGTAGCCTAGTGGGTACAGCGCTTGGCTACTGGTCGAAGGGTCCCGGGTTCAAATCCGGGTGAAGCCTTTGGACGCCCCCGAACGAAAAATCCTCGGAGTGCGAGGTGGCCCAGCGAAAGGAACTGGCCCCCCTACCCTGAATGTGTGAAATTCACACGCCTGTGGCTTAGTCCGGGGTGAGCTCTACCCTCACCTATCAAAACCAACCTTCGGGTTGGATCACTGAGTGAGTGAGTGACAAAGTGAAGGTGTCATTTCTCAATTCACCTGTGTTTTCAAGTCTGCTTCCGCACTAATAGACACTTCAGACCGGGAGGAAAGGTACAAGGATGAGAAGGGAAGGGAGGGATGGTGGAGAGAAACCCGGCGTCGGCATTAGCCTGCTCTTATATCTATATCTATCTATACCTACGACATACCCTGCAAGCCACCTCGAGGGTGTGTGGCAGGGGGTGCATCCACACCAGGAACAATGACGCAACAAACAACAATGAAAACTACAAAGCAAACACTACACCTTTAAAAGTAATTGGGGAAAAAAGAAGAAAAACTACCAAATCCCAATCATGTAGGTCACACCCATGAATACCATGCATGCCTTGAAACCCGACACCAATTACATAGATACTCATGCATGCAAAAAAAAAGGCAATGCATGCAAGTCACACGTTGATTTGAACATGCAGGTAATAAAAAAGAAAAAACTTTCGACCTGAATATTACCTCTATAATTATTACCGTTTTACGCGATGCATAATGTTCTGATCACGAATCGTACTCGGAAAAAATGACATTTTCAACCTGTCCGCCCTGCAATCTATCTCCTTAATTTTATTAGAATTATCGAGCCTACCATAATAAGTCGGAGCCAGCAATATATGATTAACGTCATTAATGAAATGTCCCTCCTTAAATTTTCCCAGAAGATTTTGTCTATAATTCAGCCTGCGTTGTGACAGAGATTCCCATCCCAATTCGGCTAACATACCAGACACACTGCTTTCCCTATCGTAACATCCTTTTACATATCTCGCCGCTCTTCTTTGTACTCGATCTAATTCGTAAATTAAGCCTGCTTCATAAGGGTCCCATATGTTTGCAGCATATTCTAAGTGTGTTCTAACAATTGAAAAATAGCAACGTTCCTTCACCCTCTCCTCACTTTTCCCTAACGAAAAGACGCCAAGGGGACCACGGCTTAACGTCCCATCCGACGGACGGAGAACTGCACTCGAAGTGCTCTCCACAAAGCACTCAATTAGGGACCGGATGACCAATGAAAAATATCTTCCACTGCCTGGATACGAAATGGGACCCTTCCGGTGAGAGGCCAGTACTCTAACCACTATATATCCTCACCACGTGACGAATGACAATTTCAGATATGCTGATAACATCATTCCCTCTATGGGATATAAACTCTCGACCTTTGAGTAAGTTGATGAATATAACAGTCACTCAGGGTTTTGTTTCTTAAGTGCATATTTGATAATCAGGAAATGTAAATAGTGTCGCGAGCTATAAGACAAAGCTTCAACCTCAGATAAAGATTTGATCTCTCTCTGTCTCTCCCGCTCTCGACTTACTTATGTAAGTGACGAAGAAAAACAACTGGTCGTACTGCGTATCTAGTGAATAACGACGAATATTACGCTCTTTCGTTAAAAGTATGAGTCGCCATTTTGATATTTTTGCGATTACTTCATGGGTTATTGACAGCCGTAGTTGATTAAACCGAGTCAAACACTCTTTCTAGCCAAGATAGGCAGTATCAAGAGAAAATGTTGTGTTGAAGATAAAACGTATTCTTTTCAGATCAACGGCGGCTGACAGATAGCATCTGATTGTGAGTGAACGTGCGTTACCAGTTTTATTTACTCGTGTTTTTGCGACGTCGCTTCCACGTATTTAATTTAACGGTAATCGTTGAAAATATATGCTTCGCTGGATTCGCCTTGAGGACATTTTTCATGGCATATGTATTATCAGTATTTGCAAGATATTGGTCTGCTGTGGGTAGGCATACTCTGCTTGAAGGCTTTTAGTGAGCCTGTTGTTTGTGATCAAGATTTGCGCATATATCGAAACAAACTTTACGTGATTTGATGAGAGTAGTCGAGATAAATATTTCTGACGGTGTCATCCTCAAGTCACATGCAAAGAATAGCCTTTGAGATCATCACGGGAGGAACTGACAGCGGTACGTAGGTTTTTTTCCGGCACATAAAGACTCAAGGAAAGGACTATGGTGCCACTTTGGCGCGGGTGATAGCGGAAGTCATTCTATCCTCTAACAGGCTAGACTTATATGAAGTTTTCTCAAAATTGGCGATAAAATTAACTTTTCTCGAAATGGTGCAATAGAAAGAGGTACTTGGGTTCATTAAAACTTTTATCACTTCATGGATTTTTACCCTAAGCGTTATCAAAGGTAATGTATAAGAATTAAGTATTTTATATTTACTTACGAGACTCAATTGTTGACGAGAAAGGGGAAATTATTTGAAGCATTTCTTTTTTCAAAATGAAGGAAAACCAATAAAGCAGTTTCTCTTAAAGTTCCACTATTTTTAAGTTCTTCGCCAGTATTATAGGAAAGATAGTAGCTTGAAAGAATAACTACCTCGATGGTGGGTTTTCCAACGAGTTGTCGGACTTGCTAACCGGAATTTCCAGATTTAAATGCAGGAGAAACCTCTAGAAACACGCATAAAAATGAACAATGCGATTAGCTTTTTTCGAGAATCTGCCTGAGAAACCAAAGGCGGATTAAAGGAAGGAACCTGCCCTCCTACCAAGATTAGTTTATTTCCGAACGTAATACACTCAGGTTAAAACATCAAACTCACATTTTAGTAGAATTCTGAGCCAATGTTAGCAAATTTAAAAATCCTTTGCGCGTACACAAATGTTCGATGCACATGCAAATCCGAGGAAATGGAGGTACTCTTGGATACAGATAATTCAATTCTTAAAAAACAGTTTTTTTACCCTCGGATGATAACTACATCGAAAAACTGGGCTTCCAACACCTAGGCGTAATGTCCAACCAATGCAAAGAAATAAGAATACATATTGCCCAGAAAGAAATCTATTGGTTTTTTATAATCAATAACTCTATAAATGATGATGAAACTATCTACCTACAGTCGTGCAGAAAACGAATTGGAATTCCTTGAAAGTACCTGCGGGAACTTATGAGACGATCTACTTCGACATTATCTCTCCACAGCTATCGCTCCCGACCGTAACTAGTAAGATAAGGGAGTGCCGTGCGCTACAAGCTCAACTCTTATCTATTTGTGCCCACGAGTGCGAGAATGGAACTTTTCTATGACACAATTACTCAGCAGATTGTCATTAAGGTGCAAATAATGTAACTCGAGATAAATGGAATGAAGACGATACAGGTAAACACCTAATGATCATCGGGCCCTCACCTTTCAATGTCAATCCCCGTGGTAGCTATAACGGGAAGAAAAGCTTATCTACACCAAACAAGGCTCAAAAGACTCTAGTGCAACTCTCCAAGTTCATATTTGTCAATTTATAATTATGTAATAAGCGGAAAAAATACTTAGGTTTCATCCTCGATGCGTCATTTCGCTGATGGTCGAGTGTTATAGGGTGTCCTTCTAACTTAATTAAGTCATCTTACCTCTCAACTTTCTTTCAAGATATGAGAGAGGAACCCACGTCGCACTTAGCACACTGCGTATGATATTCATTGGGACCCAATTATTTCTTTGGGTCCCATCCCATTTCATTCAGTATTCATAGTGTAGAATTATTTTAAGGTACTCCATGAACTTTTAGAAGAATGCCATCATCCCAATTACCAAAAAGAAGAGGGCCGAGAATTGTGATAATTTTTACGACCATAAGCATGAAGACATATGCCTCAAAGATATTGACAAGAATAATCTACAGAAGAATAGAACGGAAAGCTGAGGAGTTCCTGGATGAAGACCAATTTGTGGTCAGAAAAAAACAAGGGCACAAGAGAGGCGATTTTGTCCCTCAGGATACTTGATAGACAAGATAATAGAGAGGGATCTACCGCCGTTTGTTGCGTTTGCGGATCGGGAGAATACATTTGACAAAGTGGATTGAAACTTGATGCTGACGATTCCGAAAGAAATCGTAGTATACAATGAGCGAAGAGTAATCCACAGCTTGTATTAAAACCAGGTGGATGTAAGTAAAAAATGGACTCAGCAGTATATAAGCAACAATAAAGAAAGGAGTGAGACAGGGTTGTGCATTTTCGCCCGTATTATTCAATGTCTACATCGAGAAAGTCATCCCAGAAGTCAAAGAAAAGTCTCCGGGAGTGAATATCCACGGGGAGAAAATCAGCATGCTGCAATTCGCCGACGACATATCAGTCATCACAGAAACAGAAGGACATTTTAAGAAGACACCAAGAAATATGGAAAGGACAATGGCCAGATATCACCTGAAGATCAATTTAAAAAAGTAAGGTATTGGAGTGCATTGAGAGAAAATAAACTAGGACGAATGTTACCTAAGAAAACAAAAAATCGAGGAGGTGGAAGAGTACTGTTACCTAGGAAGCTGAGTAACCAGGGATGGACGAAGTGAAAGAGAAATTGTCAGTGGAATTACATAGGCAAAAAGGGAATTTTACCAAAAGAAGATTCTGCTTACAGCTGCAATGCGTGGAAGTGAGGAAACATTTCATTAGAACATACATCTAGAGCATTCTACTATATGGCAGCGAAGGAAGCGTGGACAATAACTGCAGCAGAGAAGTGAAGGCTGGAAGCATTTGAAATGTAGTGCTACCGAAGAATGATGAATGGAGTAAGTAACGAGGAAGTCCTAAGAAGAATGGGAAGGAAGAGATGTCTAATAAAAACCTTAAAAAGAAGACGGGACAACTTATTAGGTCACATCTTAAGATCCAATGGCCTGATGAAGACAATCTTCGAGGGAAAAGTGAACGGGAGGAATGGAAAAGGCAGGCTTCGTACGAGATATATGGAACAGGTTGTGTATGATGTAAAAGAAATGAATTACGTCAATATGAAGAGGTTGGCCGATAGGAGAATCGATTGGAAGGCTGCGTCAAACCAATCTTAGGAATGCTGACCAATGATGATGAAGGTACTCCAACTGATATTATTTTATCATATCTTTTAATGCTGCAATAATTGCTAACCTAATAATTAGAGAAAAATACTACACCCATGCCCGAGGCGGGATACGAATCCACGACCTTAGGGTTGCCAGGCCGTCGTTCTACCGATCAGTTTACTGCGGCAGATTCCGACATTCAGATACTCAGAAAACCGAACGCGTGGATTTTTAATGGGAGTGTCCGAAGATTAACTTCTAATGTGAATCCGTATTCATCCCAGAGGAATCCAATCCCCAGGCGAATATTGGGAAAAGTTCTTCTGCCATGAATGTCCCTTTGTTTTGGTTGTCATTTGTAGGTGATATTAAACAGCATCAGTTATACCTTTATCTATATCCACTGACTTCAAGCCACCCTGACGATGTGTGGCAAGGGGTGATCTGTCACCAAACATACACTGCGCACGTACACTAAAGTTTATTAATACTATCTAACTAAAGAAAGATATCTATGCATACCATGCGGGACACTTCTACTTTCCATCCGACATGTAAAGAAACATTTGATGAGACCTACAAACATGCATATACAAATTAGTGTTTCATGCAGACATTTTTAATCCTGAAAAAACCCACCAACTCTGTCCATTCTTCTGTTCATCCAAAATTTCATCTCTGTCGTTTCATTCTTCCGTGTCGGTCTAATGTGTGCAAGGGTATATTCATTTCATGGAGGCATTATGGTGTGAGAAACTTGAATGCGTTACGGTCACGAATTGTTTGAGAAAAAAGATTTGGTTATCCGAAGAGAGACTTATTTTAACTAGCTGTCCACTGTGTCTGAGTCAAAGAGATAAGATAAATTGTTTGAGCTCATTCAATATTTGGAGTAATATTTCGGATTGGATCACTGTATATTGTTCATTAAAAATCTCAAGGCACGGAGTCACACTTTTTCTTCAATTTATCCTTCGATTTAATTTTTACTTCTTGAAATTCACACTTCTCTCCGTTTCCTCTCAATTCAAGTTGTTCTTAACAGTTCTGATTCGTCAGAAGATAGTTCTTCTTAGGGATGATGAGTCTCCTACTGTGCTAAGAAAATTTGTTATGTAAAGGATCTCGAAGCTATGGTTGGTTTGAAGTATTTCCTTTTTTTTAACTGTTGTGAGAAACATAGGATTTTCTCTTTGTAGAAGTACTTTCCATAGAAAATACTTAGTAAAATCTTGAGTGTTTTCGTTGAAATGTTCTATGAGTTTCAGCCATTTGGAGCGAGTTAAAAATACGAGGAAAGTAAAGAAAAATTCTAAGGATTGGCTTTGCTATTTAGGGAAGAAAAGTTTTCAAACATGGGATAAGTGAAGTTATACTACAAGAAAGAATGGTAATTTTTCATGGAAAGAGAGGAGAAAATTTTTCCGGACGGAAATGTACGAGTTGAAATAAAGCTTAGGTCGGCGGCGTCGGAAGTGAGGGGTAGGAGGGGCCGAAGGGCCCTTGCCCTTGAGAAATGAGTTGTATTCATTAATACAAATTCAATTTCACTTGTTTCCAGCCAGCATTTTCCCTTCTGACACATATTCTCACACCTTCATACGCTCTTGTAGCGGAATTCAAGTCTCCACACCCTCCTATCCGCAAAAAAATGCGGACCCTTTTCTTAGGAGCCGGGCCTTTTCAAGTTGCCCCCCCCCCCCCCCCCCCCCCCCCCCCCCCCCAAGTGAAAATAGTTCCGACGCCCCTGGCTTTTGAAACCGGGTTACCTCCGGCGAAACCTCCGAAACTCGGGTTAATAACTAACGGACTTACAACGAAAAAGAAGTGGTGGTGATCACAATAAAACACAGGTCAACGGATACCATCGTAGAACATAAGAAGACAGATGGAGATGAGGAAGTAGGTGACACCTATGGTGATATCGTAGAAGGTATAATAGAGTGAGGTCACAAGAAAATTCAGAAAATGTGGGAAATTGTCGGAAAAGGGCAATGCTGAAAACGTTTTAGAAACCTTTTGGATCAGTGAAACGTAGTGGAAGAGAAAAAGGATTATAGGAATTTTACCAGCATAAACTGTGTCTGGCTAATACATGATCTGCGATGAAGGAATCAATGCACAGAAAATTTGCACGATGCAGAATACGACTAAATAAGTTAACGTGACTACATTGTAGTGAAACTCTGGTGCAAATATAGTTAGTGACTACAACCCAACAATGATGATTTGCTATTTGAAATAAAAAATGGAAAAAAACGAATTCATGGAAAGTAGAGAAATTGAATTAAACCCAACATGAATGACCTACCAAAATTCAGGGAGGGAACATGGAAGTTTATTGCTAAATAAATAGGAAGGAATCGAGAAGTAGTAAATACACAGGTTAGTGAAATTTATCTAAAAATCATCTGAGGCCTAATAACTGCAAAAAAGTTGCCCTATATCGTGAAGGAAGTCATGACATCAATGAAAGAAAGATGAAATCACAAGAGTGAAACTCAAGAAAGGGCCCTTTCTAGCAGCTGGATAAGTAATGAAGTCATCCTGGTGAAAATAAAAATGCGATAAATATGGATGAAAAACTTATGCAAGAAGTACAAGAGAATTTGGCTCCTGTAGTTGTAGAAGTAACCTTATTGAACTGTGGTGCTGTATATAAATGCCATTCTGGACAAGAATGTATAACTTCCCATTGAATACTGACAATGAGTGAAAGTCGAGAATGTCATAAATAAATGTTGGTATTACTTTGCTGAGACAGAGACGTAATGCCTAAACCCAAAAAAATGTAAGGGCACGTGAAAACTTAAGGGCTATAAGCTTGATAGCACAATCTCCGAGTATATTTACTAGGATTCTCTGTCTAAGAATGGACTGAAAAAGCAGGGGATTTTCTGGATAGCGTTCGAGTTGAAATCAGGTGCGGTGAAAAAGAAATGTTTTGGTCTACAAGCAGATCGATAAGAAAAGAATGGAAAAGCGTCCACGGTATTCTCATCAATGGATAACTGGACTAAAATTCTTCAAATACTAAAGACAATCGAGGTATTATGCGAAAGGATTATTATAAGGGTCAGGTGGCTGTGAATAAGTCTGGATCCTATTGGGTTGCGTATGAAACCGTTGGGATTATCTCGAATAGGTAACCAAGGAGTCACGTGGGATGAACAAGAAGGGTTCGCAAATTTTGTGCGTTAAAACCTCTGATTACAACCTCATTCATTGTCTACCCTTGTACTGTATCTCATCTGGGGACTCAATAGTCGAGATAGATGAGAAAAACTCAAGTGAAAACAATTAATGATGATTTAACTAGCTATTCAGACAAAATAAATTTGTAAACCATTCGTTTTTGTACCACAAGACTCCTTGGTTACCTATGCGAGATAATCCTGACGGTTTCAAACTCAGCCCATAGGGTGTAGAAGCAAAAGTAAGGATAAGCGTAAGACAGGGATGTACGTTGCCTTCTCAGGGAGAGCCAAAGCAAGGCAGGATTAAAATTACAAAATTATTTTAGATGACTAGGTTTTCCAAAATTCGCAGCTTCGAAACCCACGTCCGGTCTGTATTTTTCCACGAATATTAAAACATATCCGTCATTCCCCTACTTGATTCAAGATTTCAAAATCGCAGTCAAAAAGTAGATGAGGCATAACAATTATACAGAAAAAGTGATAAAGAATGTGGAAGAGAAGAAAGACGTAAATATGAAGAGATTAGCTGATGGAAGAATTCAGTGGAGAGCTGCGTCAAACAAATATCAGAATTGCTGACTAATGATGATGATGATAGTGAGTCGAATAGTCGTATAAAACCAGATTATTTTACATCTTAGAATAGGGATAAGACTTTATTGCTTGACATTTATTTTTAAAACATTTAAAAATATCGTTGCTGAAAAATATTCTATGCATCACGAGATTCAAGTTTATTTCCTCTTTTCCACCAATCTCTCCTTCCAAGGAAGGTAACCTACTGTTCAATTCTTGAAACACCACTTTACTTTTGTAATTACATTCATTTAAACCTGTTTTATTAACTCAATTAAATTCCATTGTAACTCTGCAAGTACTTGGTATTTTTGAACATCCAGAGCACTTCTCAATTTCGGAGTCAATGGAGTTACCTACATTGGACATATTTGTTTGACTCCATTGAACTGATTCCGTGAACTTTTGGAACATAGCGCTGCTATTTTGTAACTTTTTCCATGAATTATTTTGCCAATAAGTAGTGTGATAATCAACAAAAATCCATTTAAGATATTATCAGCGCAAAGTTAAAAAATTTTAAATATGCGGGAGAAAAATAACCCATCTAATTGATCCGTTGAGCTTTACAAGAAAGCCGTTTATTACGGTTGAATCAGAAATAAAGCGAACGATGTGGTAGCCTACTGGTCGACTACAAACTATAAAGGGTTTTTAAGTCCAAACGGGTGATTCATCAGAAAATTATCACCATGGACGAGGAGTGGTGAACCTGCGGCCTTATGTGAGTCCCAGTCCCTTTGAGCCCTAATCATGAATGACTAGAAGGTGATGTAGCAGCGTTCTACGAGATTTTCAGTGTTTCTGAGTGGTGAAATCGAAAATTCGATAAGGTCTCTTTCAAATTCCCCTAGTTTAGAAGTCGGAGGAGATTAATCAAACGAAGTACTAATAAAAAAATCTTTAAAGTATACTAAATCTAGTACGTATATGTGTGTGACCCACGATGCAGAAGTCATGCCTCATGAGGTCACCTCCTTTTTGATAAAGAATAATCATAAAGAATTTCGTGGGATCCCACACCTTATATATGAATATAAAGGGATTCCAAAAGCTAACTACCGAAATGAATGTTTGCGAAAATGCGAATGTCTTCCGTTTAAATTTTATACTTATAATCTACCCGGTCCCGTCAGCTGCTCCAGTAAGTTAACTCATGAAATATAATTGATATTAAACCACGTTAAAATTGGCTATTAGTATTTCTAGGATCGAAGTACAAGCAAAGTTCAAGGTGCTACCGTTTCTGGTAGATTTTTACTACCTTTGCTTGAAAATTTTCCATCTAATCTCAAACGAAAGCAATTTATAAGGTACACACTTAGTTTAGGGCTAATTTATGAAGCATCATGTTGATTAAATTATGCAACCTTTGTATCACACCGGAAACATGTCATTTAAGTTCTGTTTAAGGGAAAAGTATAAAAATAATTTCTAATTTTTATGTCATTAGTAATAAGTTTTTAGATGGACAAATTCGATTAATCAGGGCCGCCGAAGCAATAATGACCTAAAATTACCACAATTTATACTAAGACGGAAAAGCAAAAAATAAAATTCTTTCTTCAAAACTGTTTCGTTAATTTCATTAGAATGATTCTTATTTCTATCTTTCCTGTCAAATGGTGATAACCTAGTAGATTGGAAATTGGGGTACTTACAAATTAAAAATTGAAAACTAATCTGACATCGTTTCCTCTGATAAATTTCATTTTTCACAGTGACTAAGAATAATTATGCGAGTAACGTCGAATTCTTTCATTTTTATTCCTCAGTCACATCCTTGCGTCAATATTTAAGTGCAATGACACTGTCGTAAACAAAACTGAAATACCATTCTCGTTAGTAAAAATTAGTCGCGACGTAAAGGTAATGTCCAGGTTTCTAGAAAAGTAATTGAATATTCTTGAAAAATCGTCTTGCTATAAGAGTGAGAGATGATAGAATGCCATCTAGCCCCCTATGTATCCTTCAAATATAGTCTCTAAATCTACTGGCAAGTTTTCCGCTAAATAGGATTAACTTAAACGGAACATTGGCTTAATTTACCACGAAGTTGAAGCGTTCCCTCTCATTGGTAACTTTGGTTGCGATGAGAGGAGATGGGAATGATGTCAGCGCGCGAGAGACACCTCAGTGACATCTCTGGGAGAAATTCTGAACTTTGCGCTTTGCGAGAGAGCTTGGAGCTATCGAGGAAATCGCTTGTTGGTGATCTAGCCGGTGCACGGTCGTGTGAATTGCGTTCAGTAACTTATTTTCCGTGAAGTAAACACTAATTTTACTTGGTTGCTAGTGATCTCACGCTTCTCTAGTTTTTGTGCTCCTCACGCTTCGCGTCCATATGAATCGTTGAATAATTATAAATGATTTTTTGAGTTAATTCCAGTAATGGCGAGTAATTGGGCGTAGGAATTGAGAAGTGTTTGTATTTTTCATTGGCCCTTGAGAATTAGGAGCAACTGATCCCTAGGAAAATGAAGTTTTTCTGAATAATAAAATTTTTATTATTTTCGAGATTGTGCTAAGAATTACCCTTGCAGAGATTTTCGAAACGTTTATTGAATCTAAATAGACCCTTGTGAATATTCTTCAATAACAACTGTTTTATTAATTTTATTCTTACAAATATCTTATTTTTATCTTTCCTGTCAAATGGTTGTAGCCTAGTGGTTTGGATATTGGGCTGCTGACAGCAGATCCCTGATTCGAATCCGGAAACAGTCTACTTTGGTACATCCAGCTGCACCCAAGCTGTGTGATGGACAGGGTACAAGATCTTTTTGCAAAAACAAAAGCGGTGCACTGCAAAGAAAATAAATTGGTCCACAAACCCTGACCCTTGAGTTTCACTCGGTGGTATCACAGACCAAATCGATCGCCGAGTCTCACTGAGGCATATACCAAATATTTACGAAGGATGTGACAACTTTTCAACCTTGGTCATGAAAAGGTACGACTCAGCAAAGCTGCGGAAAGGGAAAAGTCGCACAACAATGAAAGTGGGGGGAAACCATTTCGCCTTGTCCCTATGCAACACACAAGGCGACGTCTTTGTTGCCAACTGCTTATTCCGGCGATGCCGAGCGCTGGTGTTTTTCGAAGTTTTCCCGTGAGAATAAGATGGAGAAATATGAAACAGAAGGAAAATTGGCATTCGATGGATTAAATAAATTGTCCATAACAACATATCAGGTTTTTTTTTAATCAGACGAATGCAAATATACTTTTTTATGCTTGAGGGCAAACCGAAAACCTCTCTCCCACGCGACTTTTAAAAAACAGAATCCTCCTTGCTGCCGATTATCAGGTTTTAGATTTTTTTTCACTTAGGATACATCGGTAAGCAGGAATCACACTATTTTCTTCAGTCCTTGAAGAATTTTCTCACCCCTAGAAAATCGCTGTTACTGCGCCATGTCCATTTCTCTTTCATCTTTCTTATCTATTTTAAAAAATTGGAGCTAGATGAAGGACCAAATTTCCATCATGTGCATCACTGGAACTCGGTCAAGGATAGCCCAGAAGTTGCTCTTAATCAACCCATGTTTGTTTGGTATGCTTTTATGCGTTTACAGATGATAAGTTAAGGATACTTGAGGTCTGCTCAAGTTGAGATATGCGATAAAAGCCATGAAGTTAATGGTTGCAATCGGTTATTATTATTGGTCCGCCATCTATGTAGCAAAAAAGCAGATTCATTCTGGGCAAATATTTCGGTTGGTGAGACGGTAGATCGAGCCCTTGACCCCTCAATTCAAGAGCCAGATGTAGGTGTCTCGGAAATTTTGCGAGCAGTTACTTCCTACTTGCATCTATCCTTTAATTATTATCGCTTGAAAGGAATCGCATTCTTTGAGCTAACAATTAATAGTAGCACGTCTAAAACATTCTACGAAAGTACTCAGCTCAAAGTCTTCCTTGTTTGCAGGAAATGTGATACTTGATTTGTGTCAGATTTTTCTTTCTTATTGTTCTACCAAACCCCCTGTATGGCCTCAATATTTTTGCAATATAACTTTGCATGGTGATTCTACTCTGTTTATTCATCATTGCATTACGGTTTGCTTTTTGAAACCTTCAATGTAAAGGACCTAACCTCCAAGGTTAAAGCACTACAATCGTAAAAATTACTGCCTTAAGCAATGAGTAGGGATCCACTCTTAATAATCTGAAATGCTTTCTGGTGTAACTGTCATGCATTAAAAAAACAGTAGAATCGCGCTTCTTGCTTTTCAATTTTCTATTACCAATTGCTGTGGGAAGTTAAGAAACCGGATCAAAATGCTCAACAAGACCTGAAAGTGCACATCATTCTCAACGGTTCATTCACAGAGTTACTTGACCTCGAGGAACAAAGAATTAAAGTTAAAAACTGTTTACTTAGGGATTTTAAACTAATTTTTAATCAACAATCAAGGCTCTAACCATCATCTGTGACGCTACTCGTGTAATAATAAGTTCTATGGAGCCTTCAACGACTAGTTTTTTATGAAACTCATTGTGATAATTGCAATGCATGTCGTACCACGTTTTTCAAAGCCCAAGAAAGGACTACGGAGGAAAATGAGAGTCAATGACTTCCTCCTTGTAGACGGATGTCACTTCTTTTTCAGGAAATCACTACTTTCATTAAGTTTCCGACCCCTCAATTCTAAATATAAAACTTTCCTCCATCTTTTCGGATAAGACGTTTCTTGATTGCTGACGTTTTCATCAGAGACGAGCGAATCCGTAAACTTGTTTTGAATGTGTGTCGTCCGCTTCCTCGATATAAAATAAAAATTTCTTACTGACAAAACTGAAAATAGCCCCCGGGTTTCACAACAAAAAATGAATTCGTCACTCAATTGATGAAGTAACGGAATTTTCATTTCCCTCTCCCCATCAGAGTATTAATAAACTATGGGGTTAATGAGAAGAGGATTATTAATGTGCAATATTGACAGAATTCATGAATTCAATGTGCTTCTACATAATGCTCCTCGAACCACCACAAGGGTGTGTGGCATTGATGTCACCAGGCGTCCGTTATCTATCAGAGAGAATATACTACCATGCAGGCATGCAAAAAATTTAAAACCCCGTCTATACACTAATTGCATAAGTCCAAGATCCACAATGCCACCACCCTGAGGAAAATGTTAAGCATGCACTTAAGAAACATGTGAAATTTTAGCTATAAATGACTCGAAATGTTAGTTAATTCAAAATAATGTAATAGTTTTTGATTAGTCATTTTTATGAATAAATGAAATGATGTACTTATATTTCATAGGATACGCTGAAGTTAATAGTGTAAAACATGCTCACGTAAAAAAATATCTCTACATTGTAATTTATATATCAAATTCTAAAATACCAATTTTTATTTCTCTATGCATGTTCACTACAAATTAATGTCCCTAATTGTATGCGAAAAAATGAATTCTTGAACCTCTCCGTCATGATTCGTTGCGTCAATTAATTTCTAGAGCACAATTCCGAATCATTTTGTGAATTCTTGAATACATTTTCTGTGCTTATTTACTAACTCTTAAGACTTATGATCCATTTTTTTAGGTAATGTCAAATAATATTTTTAGTTCACATGACTCTTGCCTGGTTGCACAGCAAGAATTTGTGGTTCTTTGACATACATAACATTCCATTAAGCATGGATTTTGACTTTTTCTTTATTTTACCTGGATGGGATAGGACGAAGCCGTCCTCTGCATCCCCCACCATGGAATAAATAAAATGACAACTTATAGCACAGACCTATCCCGGACAGGCATGTAACCAGGGGGGGGGGGTGCTGGTGCTGGGTCTAATGCTTCAGTCCCCCGAAATTTTTTCCCATTACTTTTGTTGTTCTGATTTTAGCAGTGAATTCACCAGTGAGAAGAGATAGGGATGAGAACTGTGAAAGTAAATGCCAAGCACTGAAAATTAAGGGAGGAGATTTGTAACATGTCGGCACCGAATGGGTAAGGCTGATTTGTTTCAAGTTACTCAAGACTTAGCCCCCTCCGAAGCAAATTTTCGGCTACGTGCCTAATCCACAATATTTAATGAATGAACTAATTTATCTCAGCGTCGTTATTATTAGTTATATAAACTTCTTTCTTAATACTTGATCTTGAAGAATCGCCCTTAGGGAGCGTCAATTAATTACGTGAGGCGTTTAAGGGGGGGAGGGGGTCGAGCCGAATCTCATCCAATCTCACGTGGGGGAGAGGGGGGGTCTCGGCAAATATCACGTAATTTTGACCTCCACTTCTCAAGTGTACGTGGTGATCTAGAAAAGAGATGCTGTATCTACTTTCATCACAAGAGCTGCAGAGCACCGGCGTGCGGTCCACAGCGCACCAGCGCACAAAGAGCGACCATCACGGATTGTCACACGTCGAGCTACTGAGCTTCTGTGCTCAAGCGACAACGGTTTAGAGTGGCTTTAATCAGAGCGAGGTTGAAGGAGCAGATGATTTTACTGAAAATCACATGGACATGTTGGTTTCAGCAGTCACTCTTGAGACCACACATGAGTTCTCGTGGACTGAATTAGAATGAGTATTCTTTTACGAATTTTAGTAGTTCCTATTTAAGTGTTTTATAGTTCGATTTTCTCACTGATTCTAGACTACGTTCCTGGTAGTCTTAAATACTAGTCTTAACTAGTCTTAAATGAAAATAATTAAGCAATTTATTTTTTTTTAATAAATCCAACGCAATCAAGCACAGATTAACGATTATACACTTAAAATATGCATTTTGGAAAATCTCACTTGAGATTAGGGGTGGGGGGAAGGGGATTGAGCCAAATCTCACAACACCTCACCAAGGGGGGAGGGGGTGTCGAAAAATCGCTTAACGTAATCAATGGACACTCCCTGAACGGATGACAATTCTTCGATGCAATGCTGTAGTGTTTACCTTTGCGTGCACCAAAGTAAACACACTGTTTCTCCTATCTTAGCTCTGAAAACTCCACCCACCCTTCCTGTGGCTTGCATGGTACTATTTACTCGTCAGTGTGTTTGAAACTGACCTAAATTTTCTGCTCTCACAAATTTCTTCTAAAGAGCTCATTGCTGAATTTTTTCACAGCCCGCCTGAGCAGAAGTCCGCGGTTAGGTGCATTCGTCGAAGCTATCCTTCAAATTGAATTAAGCCAGACATAATATTCATCATTCAAACGCATACGAATGCAATGCCCCATCGCAAGTGTTCTGTCCAGAACATAATCCTTCCCCGAACTCATGAAACAGCATTCATTCCGTGACGAATGTTCGACCTAATCAGGGTTTAAGGGCTCTGAAAATGCAATGCGAACATTGTAAATCAGAACAGCGAATGAAACTGACTCAGTATGATACTCGATAGCATACTTAGATAAGAACCTCCCGGACGGCAATTCTCCGATTGGCTGAGCAGAAATAACGAGCTAAATAATGTGCGGAAAAAAATTGAATGGCCGCTTCAATGACAAGATATCGGCGATTTAAAACCACTTCGGTGACCCGTGCAGGCCGTCATTGAAGAGCGAGCTCGCTGACTAGAAACCGACTCTGCCAATGGCACGATTAGTAAGGCAGCCTTTAGGGTTGAACTCGGATGCTAGTGCTGACGTCAGGCCCCCAGCGTCCTGCCGTAATGCCATCTTCCCCTTCAACACCCCCGCCCCCTTTTCCCATCTTCCTCCCCCCCCCCCGCCGATCGCCAGCGTCACTCCCGCTCCTCCGGCCTTATCGCTTCCGATTGTTTATGTTGACGACCTCGCGGGGCGGGGAAACGAGTAAGCAAGCCATAATAGTAATTCTTTTCCTTTTCCAATCCGCTGGAATGAGAGACAACTCCTCGGTGACGAGCGGAATGAAGAGATACACTTTCTTGTAGGAATCCTTACGGGAAGAGCAAGGATTTCCAGCTTTCGGTGAATTGAAATGTGGGAGAACGTCGAAAGTTCATTTGCGGAGACATTAAATTTTTTCCCGCTAAATTAGAAACGGCAATCGCCGTTTCGGATAACCTTGTTGGATGTGTTTCTGGACCATTAATCAGTGGCCTAAAATCGTTCTATTAACTTAATCACTAACGGTAAATCTAACTGCTAATTATTATGAATCATACTTTTATTTTTGTCGCGTTTTGCTTGTGCAATACAGGCTGATAGTAGTAACTCTGCACTGCAAAAAATGAAACATCATCATAAATGTATGAAGTTTCATCACTCGGTAATTATTTATGTTGAGGTAACTTTCGCTCCTAGTATTACTCATAGTTCTAACTTTTACAGTATAATGCTGGAATAACGGTACAGGGGTATACAATGAGGAAGTGATTACCTTAAATTAGATGTAATTTTCGCCTAAGTTAATCAATGAGACTTACTTTATTGACTTATGACGCACAATAATAGTAATTCATGGGGTACGGTCACAAAAAGTTCGGGTTTCATCGCAGAATATCGCGAAGAACTTTCCATTGGACTTAATGAAGTTTTGCCTGACAAGTCCTATTTTATGTTTATGGGGATGTTGCTGATCTGAAAGAAACTGCAGAGTTGTCGGCACAATTCATGCTTCACTGACGCAGGATTACGGGGAAGAGAAACTTGAAGCCCTTACAGCAAATTAAGGATAAGCACCCAGCTGTTTAGATATTAATTAATATTTTTCCGATTGTTGCAATACCTATTTATATATTTCTTGCTCTGAGACCAAGCATGATCTTATGCGGCTAAAATAACTTACTTGAACTCACACAGAAAATCCAGTCACGTCCGAAATCTTACATCTACATAATACCCTGCGAGCCACCATAAAGGTGTGTGGCAGAGGAACCAGGCAAGGTAGGGGAACAGGGCTTACGGTCGTTTCTCTACGTTGGAAGTTAAGCACACATCACATTGTGATGATTATATTTTTATCATAATTAGGCTTTAAGGTTCTCCAAATGCTTACATAATATTTCACCGCCTAACCTAACTTGATAAGTGCTACGCTTAAACCTAATAGGAGCGCAGCATCCTTTCCCAAGACAGGATTCGAACCTGCGACTTTCGGGTAACCAGGCTGGCGCTTATCGACCACATTACCGTAGCCGGCGTGTTTCATAGGGATATCCTGTAAACGTTTGAAATGGCGTTGAGCGCTGTAAAAAAAACAACGCAACTAGTGTAATTTTTTGTAGTTAGTTATCGATATCAAAAAAAGTATCAAGGAGTGGTTAATTAATGATATTGTGAATTTGTAATCCTTTAAAACTAAGTACTATATTTATGAATATCATCAATGGAGGCAGGCGATACTTGGTGGAATTTAGTTGCACTGAACATGTTTAGGAAATAAACTTTGTACAATTCCACAAAATGTTGGTGAAAAAAATGGATGAAAAAGATTGTTGCGGCAATGTCGGAGTTGTTGCCTTGACAAGGATCGAAATATTACCTCTCTAACATATTCATTGAATTTGAAAATGGAAATTCCCAAAATGGCTACGGCCCGTCGATGTCAAAAATGTAAGCGTGTGAGTGAAGAGACTTAGAGATATCGCACGTGTCAAGCTGAGCGTGTACGCCATTAATTACCGCTCACTGCGCCCGTAACGCTAAAACAATGGGATATCCTCTGCTCGATTAAAACTCTTATGACCTCGTTCTTTGTTGATGCCTCAATTACTTAAACACCTGGTGCAGTAAATGTCGATTAACTCACTTTCCTTGCAAGGATCTCAATCAAATATAATTTCAGTATTATCTGCTTGAGGCAAAAAACTCTCATAATGATTTCCTACACTATAGCACAGATGAATATTTAGTATAGGTGGATTAAATTGCATAAGTGTGTTTGAAATTCAGATATACCTCTGATGGTTTTTTTTTATTTCAACTAAACCTATATCTCGTTAGATTTTATTGGGAGATCAACGGAGTGGGATAACGGAGATCAACGGTTTTCGAAGAGAGCCTTAGAATTGTCGAGCGGTTTAATTGTCAAAGATAATTGTGGTTAGAATAAAATAAATACATATATTAGAAGATCACACCCTTAAATTTCAGTTCCGAAGAAGTTCACAATATCCCATTACTAATTATTATGTATGTGTTTGAATGAGAATGGCGGATTTTAGATGTGTACATCAAATGAAGTGAATTCTACCGTTGGAATCTCCGGAAAATCAAGAGAGTCGATTCCCAAGAGAAATGAAAATCTATTTTTCTGTTTTATTTTTGCAATTAACTGTTGACTTTTAGGACTTCCATTAGGAGAAGACGTACAAATATCAAGGAAGTACATGAGGCTCTCTTTTTATATCAACCACTTTCTCTCCCTCTCTCAGCGATACTCAATTCTACTTCTATTTCACCAAGCTTTAAGAAATACTTCTTATATCATTGAAAGTCGTGTGGAAAGTTTGATTATGCCCTTCTTCATTTTTCTTCTTTGTTTGTTGGATATAAATGTCAAATATCCAAAAAGCCTTCTAGGTGCCAAGTGCATGAGCCAAAAAGCCTTCCAACGATCAAGTAGCAGCGGCAGTTGCTAAAATAAAATATTCACCTGAAGATAATGTTTTTTTAGGCGAAGCACTGACACTTTCTAACGTCACGCATATCAATCACATTCAGTTTTTCCGTCGCTCAATTATATGTGCAGAGTTGACGTCCCGAGAGCAATAATTAAGATGAAATCGTGCCATTTAGAGGTGTTAGGGAAAGACATGGATGCCTTCCGGCATGTGGCTCTTCCCTTTGCGTCTAGAAGCGAATCACATCCATTTTCTGGCAACTAAAGGCGCTAGAAGCGTCTTAGGACGATAAGGGGGACGGTTGGTCGGGGGCAAAGAAGGGAGGTAAAGAGTTGTTTGCGTTGCCATGACGCTCACGCCCAGCCCTGGCCTTGAGCGATAGCGTGATCATTACGCTTTTTGCTCACCTGCCTTGTTTTTCGATCGCTCACACTCGTTCAATTGTTAAGCGCCCTCCGAGCGGGGCTTTTTGCGACCGACTGCCGGGCGGGATAGGAGAGATCACTCCGGGGAGGATTATATGCTAATGGCGCACACTTTGACCTATCGGCCTCTCCCGGGCACATTCCGAAGCGTTCCGTGCCAGACCCCGCCCCCCCATCTTCCCCCTCTCAAAGCGTCCTCCTGCTCGTCTCCCCCCTCCCTCCCCCTACCATTCCCCTTCAAAAATCCAACTCCCCCGCCTTTTCTTTCCCCCACTAAGGCCTTATATCATTTGCGGCAACTACTACGGAAATTTTCAAATGTGGGTACTTGGATTTAGGGTGAGATCCCCATCCCAAGAATATCCCAAGAATCCCCATCCCAAGATTAGCAAGAATCTTGCTATTTTTATCTTTTTTTAAATAGCGTAGTTTTGGACAGTACCTATACAAGTATCCTTTTTTATGCATGATATGTAGTGTATGTTTGGTGAGAGTTCACCCCCTGCCACACACCTTTATGGTGGCTTGCAGGGTATTATGCAGATGTAGATCCCATCCGAGTTGAAATGATATCCATTCCCTTGCAGCAGCGTCAGTGGACTAGAGGCTCTTTTACGCTCGTCTTCCAATCGCCATATTCTTTTAACGTCGCGTACAGGTCGCTCGAATGAATGGACTGGTTACTCCACTCATTGAAGTAACCACTATAGTTCCGAGGTTACGCCATTCATCATCTACGTGATATCCAGCGAACAACCAGGAGGGTGTATGGCACGGGGGTGAAGATCACCAAACATGCATCTTTTAGCTGCAACTAAGAGCCATGTGGCCATCCAAATAAGAGATACCATGCCATGCAAACCATGCGCCTATGAGCTACCACTACGGACCACTCCAACAATATTTCACCAACCTATCTCTTTGCTATTCCGCCTATTATACTCTCTAATGGTACGCGGGAAAAATTATATTTTAAATCTATCGGTATTACGATCCATTCATTGGAGTAACCTCGGAACGTCAATTGATTAAAACTTTCGTGGTCCATGTCTATAGTGATAGAATAGATAGATAGTGATAGTGGGGCAGTGATAGAATTAATGGAAAATGCCGAGGAAAAAAATAATTATTGTAGCGATGAATAAGGAAGTATCCGACGAAATGTGGTAGAATTAAATCGTATAATTTAACGGATCTAAATGCATGGCAAATTTGTACTAAAATAAATATTTATAACAACCTAGGTTTTATGAACTACATCATCTTCAGGTTGCCATAAAATCACTATTTTTGTGGAAGATAGCCTTGTCATTTAATCCGCCACAATAAGGTAAAAAAATCAGTGCTCCACTCGAAGGCTGGTTTGGATAGGAGAGGATAGAGCTCATCCCGTACTAAACCATTTGCGTGTGATATTCACATTTACCATGTAGAGGGGCCAATACCTTTTCCTCGGCTACCTGCGATTTCCTACGATGTCCTGACACAGAAAACATAATCACGAGGGCCTTAAGATGGGGGTGTACAGAAGGCCTGACTTTGAACCCAGGACACTCTGGTGAGTAGGCAAGCACTCTACCCTCTAGGCTACCGCGACTCCCCAACTATATAGTAGGTATAACAATATATTTTTAGGTCTTTTTTTATCACGTCAAAGGGGTACTTTTTCATACACAACATATTAGTTTCATAAAATATTTCCCCCCATATTTGTCATACAGCCTCAAATAATTACGTGGTAGTTGTTTAATATGTGTCCTCTATGATATTAGCTTGAAGCCAGAAGGTGCATTGCACGTGAAGGTTGAATTTATTTAACCCAAAGTAAAGGTTTAGGCGAGTAAATCCAATAATACAGACTGCAAGAATTAGATTGTTTTCACGACATTAGTCATGCCTGTGGTGGAGTTAATATTTTCATGCACTCTGCGGTGTTTTCCAGCATACAAATCCCTAACAGTGGCTGCAAATGATTTGTATCCTAGCCAATTGAAGGAAACATATCTTAAATACTTGCAGGTACAACCTCTCTCATTTGCGTGTCTTTTAATTACCTTCAAGTGCGGCATGTTTTGATGATGTTTCACACTCTCAAAACACCCTCGATGTGGCTTGTAGTGTAGTCTGCGGTCATAAATGTGCATGAATAAATGGTATCGAATGCCAAATTAAAATCAACGTGCACTAATTGGGGATAAGATTAATCCTCCATTACAGACTGCTGCATTAAAAGAAACGTACGCAAACTGAGAGCGACATTTATCGTTTATCTTTTAGATATTTCTCCTGGTTGCTCAACACCCAATATCTTCTTCATTTTCAATAATTATCTTCCTCAATGGCAGTCGTCATGTGCCACTCTCACCGTAGCCGTGAGTTGATTGAATTTTATGTTAATGGAGAAGATATCCACGTATGACGTTGAACCCCCTCTCCTCCCTGCTGGCTAAGGCGTAAAAAAATCTACCTTTCTGAGAACGAAACATGGCAAGGTAAATATCTCTCGGCGGAGTTTTTATCACCATAGCGTAACCGATATAAAAGCGTTATTGATGCACTCGTGAGGAACGTTCATCTTGCTTTGGATGAAAGCGAGAAAAATTTTCGCCTTCAATAAAAGCACTCCATTACCGACACCGGGTTTCTCTTCACCCTTCCTCCTTTCCCATCCTGACACTTTCAATCTCGGACTGACGTGCAGGACAGGTTTGAAACCACTGATGAGGTATCACCTCAATACTACATCCATCGAGGGGAACAAAAGTTCCTGCAAGCCACCTCGATGATATGTGACCGGGGTCGAACCGCCGCGCCGCCGAAAATATATTGAGATTCCTACAACTGAATGACATGTTGCGCACATGTATGAAAAGCTAGTATTAGTCAGATATGTATCGAGGACGTGCTTCGAAATATTTAAAAACCCAAAGGAATATCGTTTATATATTCATGCGTTAAGTATCTCTTTATATTTTCGATGCGTTAATATTTAATCCTTTTAATTCAATTTATCAGATTTTTTGTACCTGGGTGTAGCTAATAACGCCTCTCCTTTCGGCCTTAAAGTGAGGAGAATAGGTACATGAAACTCCGCCATCGAGTAACAGTAAGGAAAATTGATAATTCATCCAGTTATTAATCTTTTCAAGATAATGCAAGAAGTCCATATCAACTGATAATGTATAACGAATCAATTTTAGCCTAGTGTGCTTTTAATTTTGAGATATAATAATCGTATATGCAACCACGCAAGTCATTATTTGTGTATACATTCACTTAGAGGCGCAAATTTTATTTTATGCTCCTAAAAATGTTCGTTTTCCGGGTAAAAATATAATTCCTGATGTACCTCTGGAATAGAATTCTAGAATCTGAACCATTCTATTTACTGATATATTTTAGCAAGAGAATTTTTTTTAAATTATATAGCTAGAATATAGAAATATTCTTTCATGCTCTTTTTTTGTTTCTGATGTTCTGGGGAATAGCAAATCATTGTGACATGAATACTTTGACCAAGAATAGGAAAAAATGAGGAGCCAGAATGTCGTACATCATTGCTTACATATTAAGTCACCCTTAGGAACCTAATTAGCCTGAAGGTTGGTGTGATGGCTTAAATACTAGTTTCCAAATAACGATAATCTTGGTTGTAATCCCAGTAGATTCAGTCATTTATTAATGGTATACGAGTACCCAGTTCAGTTTAATCTATTTTATTATTATGTATGTATCACAAGCATGAAAAATCTTATCTTTAGGTCTTTAAGCCTTCTGGAAGATTTGATCGAATGTCATATGTTACTTTATCGGTCTATTTCATTTTGGAGAGGAACATTATTCTAATAAATACGTTCCCTCTTTGAGACGTACGCAGTTTACGTTAATCACGCAAATGAAAGGATAAAAATAGGCGTTCAGTACTCCTTTATTCGGAACTGGGGAGAACTTGGGAACTTTTATTGAAGGCGAAAATTTTCCTCACGTTCGTAAAGAGCAAGATGAACGTTCATTACGAGTGCATCAATAACGCTTTTATATCGGTTACGCTATGGTGATAAAAACTCCGCCAAGAGATATTTACCTTGCCATGTTTCGTTCGTAGAAAGGTAGATTTTTTTACGCCTTAGCCAGCAGGGAGGAGAGGGGGTTCAACGTCATACGTGCATACCTTAAACTCTTCGGACCACTAATTGCCTAATTTGTGAAGATTAGGCGAATGACGGCATTGGCTTTTACTCCACCCTTCCTTCATTCCCTGAAAAATCCCTACCTCCGCAGAATTAACCGCCAATGCGTAAATGACGCAAATGGCATTTGGCCTACTCCGAACTGCTACTACCGTCAACTTGGATTACGATGATTCAACGCATGAAAGATCTTATCTTTAGATGCTGTGGCCCTATGGAAGATTTAATCAAATATGATATGCCACTTTATCAGTTCGCTTGAGTTTGGAAAGAAACATTATATTCTAGTAAACACGTTCTCTTTTAATGACGCACGCATTTTTCGTTGACCACGCAAATTAAAAGAGAAAAATAGATGCTCCGCTTCATTTTCCCAGAAGTGCTCTTTTCCTCCACTCACCGATTTAAGTCGAGCCGGATGTTTGTCTCCCGCTGCGGTGGTATCTTGAAAACTCCTCAAGATTGTGGGAAGAAAAAAAAATCATTTGGGGTGGAGCGCTCCGCGGAGAGCAGTGGAAGGGTGATGAAGATGAGATAGCGTGATGCCACGAGGACAGAACGAACGGCTTAAATCTCCTTACAACTCCTCAAGGAGTCCAAAGTCCCCAAACTGTGGCTTTGATTTAGGGAATTTTCGCTTCTTGGCGATAAATCAGCCAGCCGTATTTTTAAGCTACTTTGGTTCAGTCCTCCCATTTGATAACCAATGGATGGGCGGGAACCATGCGACGATATCCCTCTCGGAGACTCGCGGTTAAAATAAACAGAACTTGAGAACATGTAACTGAAGTAAATCCAACAGGATTTACGTAGCGCATATGCTTAAGGTAGACAGTGTCTATTCCCTTGCTTGAAAGGATTAGAAGCCTTTGCTGTTAACAAACTGTTCCCCGAAATATCTGATCATAAACTATTGCATCTATTAGCGCATACACCGGAAGCATCTATTAGCGCATACACTGTCCGGAAAGGTAGATATTGAGAGACACAATTAGCTTTATTCGTGCACGATATTTTAGTCCACGGCGAAAACAGTACTGAAGTTGATGCGATATTTTTACATTTTAAAAAGGCTTTCGATAAAGTTCCTCATGACAAATTAATCCTGAAGTTAGAGAGTTTTGGTATAAATAAAGACGTTGTATGTCGGGTAAAAAAGAATTCTTAAGTGGGCGAGAGCAGAAGGTTGTCATAGATGGTATCATGTCGGACTCAATCGAAGTCACATCGGGAGTTCCCCAGGGTAGCGTAGTAGGTCCGCTTCTATTTCTTTTATGCATAAAGGATTTGGGTATCGTAGTTAGTAGTAACCTTAGACTTTTTGCAGACGATGCGGTGGTGTACAGGGGTATATCAAATGAAGAGGACAAGAAATCACTTAGCAAGGATTTAGATGCAATTAAAGAGTGGTGCGACAAATGGCAGTTAGAACTTAACCTTAAAAAGTGTGTAGCTATCAATTTTTGGAGGAGGAATATTTCGACAGAGCGATCCTATAGAATTAGTAACACGAAGATCGAAAACGTTGAAACCGTAAGATATTTAGGTGTAACAATCACTAAATATTTATCGTGGGGTAGACACATCCGGGAAATATGCGGCCGAGCGAAGAGAAAGCTAAGATTTATAAAAAGAGTACTTGGGAAATGTGATGAGAAGACAAAAGAGCGATGCTACTTTTCACTAGTTGGGCCCCACCTTGAGTATGCAGCCAGTGTAATGGATCCTAATGAATTAGGTTTGATTAGAGAACTAGACAGTGTGCAGCGTAGAGCAGCTAGGTTCGTCAAAAGGTGTTACGATAGGTTGAGTAGTGTATCAGAATTAATACAAGAATTAGGGTGGGAATCATTATTTCTGAGCGAAGGTTAAAGTACTGATTAAATCTATTAGAGAAATTTCAATCGGATAGCTTTACTGAAGATGTTAGGCACCTATTAAAAACACCAGCGTATTATGCTAGATTCGACCAGATAAATAAGATTAGAGAGATAGATTGTCGTACCGATAGATTCAAAATGGCATTTTTCCCCCGTACTATAAGAGAACAGAATAGGCAGCATAGCAAAGGGATAGGCAGGGGAAATATTTTAGAGTATTCTGTAGTGCATGATGCATGTATTACGCCTTAAATACTATAGATACTAACAATCAAGTTGCATGAGGCAATATAGTTGCTAGTTTGCATGTTAGTAGTGCATGCTTGGTGATCTTCACCCCCTGCCACACACCCTCGCGGTGGCTTGCAGGGTATCGTGTAGATGTAGATACACGTATTGAATGCTTGGTGATTATCCACCCCCTGCTACACACCCTCGAGGTTGGTTACAGTGATGGGCATCGTCTACACTCACAGGGCGTAGACGTTGCACATGAAATCACTCTGGACGCTTCCAAAGACCCCTCTTCCAAATTAGAAATAGGGATCCGCGGTCTTCAAAAAAGAAGAAAGAAATTGGAATACATTTGTTAATATTTTATTCTTTTTTACACGATTAAGGCTAGTAGTTGATAAGTAATGAAGGAACTAAGTTTTTCCAGGTGAACGATGCGGATGACGTTTTCAGCAATAGATGAGGATTTCAATCATCGACGTTTCGATGAGCCACTACCTCAACGCCTTCAGGGGCAATCGCTTGGAAAAATCACTTAAGTGATGCATGCGATGGCAATGAAGACGATGCTCGTCGAAAGGGCGAATGAAATCCTCACCCGGTTCTGAACCCGAGAATAGTTCATCCAGTGTGTCTTAGCAGCAGCTTTTGGCGTCGCAGGCTCGCTAACCAGGCTGAAGAAATATAAATATACCAATCAATCTCTTATCAATCCACCGTTCAGCAATGTTCGAAATTCCAACTCTCATCTCCCCCAGGATCTCGTAAGTTCTTCAATAGAGTGAGAAAAAAAATGCGATAGATAAAAGGAAATACGTTCATTCAGCAAATTCTTTTTTTTCCCGTTCATTCTAGCACCATGATTAGTATGTTCTCCGAACACTCCCGATCAGCGTGTAACGCATGCTCAAGCGAACGCAATCGTTTTTCTCAGAGAGGTCAGTAATCTTATCGTCTTATCATCGCCGCAGTGTTTTTAACATTGGGATGTTGTTTTTCTGCCCGACTTGATGGAGTGGACTGGGTGGAGCTGGCGCCTCCACTCGTCGTAAATCGTAAACAAGTCAGCATTTTTTCCCCTCCATATCTCGCGTTGTTCTTCTTTAGATAATCTTCTTCGCATTTTACGCTAAAGAGTGACTCTTCCGATGACACTGGTTCTCGCTATTCCAGATACTCGGCCGTGACAAGTTTTTCAATAATGACTAACTTCTGTGAAATTCAATCGAATGTATGAATTTGATTCATGGCCTCAACGGCAACTACGGTTTCTCCTCATTTAGCTAGAGAAAATACGGTAGCGAGGTTGATGATACTCTAGCCTGTCAGTTTTCACTGTCTTGAATTCACATTCCAACAAGCATAGATATTGTGAAAGTCCTAAAAGTAGTGGTTTCGATTACTTAATTTGATATATTCTCTGCCGTGCATTCATCTACGTCCAACTTAGTTGTGTCTGCCTTGGTGTATTTAATAACTTTTTCCGCAACAGATTATCATTTCTTCCGCAACAGATTATCATTTTTTCTCTCAATATTAATTCCGCCCAATTCATTTTCTGACTATAATGTGACTTTGATTGCATGCTTTTTTTGCATTTTTATGGGATATTTCTAAAAATCAAATGCATGTATTTCAATTTAAACACAATTGAGGTTTAAACAAGGGTGACCATTAAGCAAGTTTTTTCCCCGTATGCTTTGGTTATTCACATGTAGAGGCAGTTCCTTCTGGTAAATCTTTTTGTTTCATTAGTGATATTTGTTGACCCCAATAGCTATGGTTAATCCAATCTGAAAGTTCAACATAAATCTTTGCGTAATTGGAGTAAGTCACTTCTGATCAAGTAATGTACTGGCAACTAAAAAAACGCGGATTACAACTTTGCAACGAACAAGAACAACCCTTAAAAGTACACTAACCTAAGTTAACCTTAGTTAACCTTCGTTAACCTTAAAGATTACATGGTATCGCTAAGTACCAACAAACGATGAAGGTTAGAGAACTGATGCTATTCAATCAGCTTTCCTGGTTTAAGCATGATTTTTCTGGTCGCAACGCGAGAATCAGAGCTTAGATCTCGCGCAGGCGACGACCTTTTGAAGGGCACGCGAATTTGCATACTGTGCGTTCCTGTATCAAGGGTTAGTGAATTATAGCTGGTAGACATGTCCATATTTGAACCTGCAAGGACTATCTTCTTCTAGACGCAATATTTATTACCTTTGGGGGATAACGCCTTTAAAATATAAGGATTAAAATCGGTCGATTACGTTCACCCACACAAGATCGTACAAAAATCTGCGGACAAGGACAAACTAAAATTTCTCTGTGCTTAAACTCTCTTTATAAAAAAAACAATTATGGAAACTAGCGTTGTTAATAGTAGAAACTGGCATTTTTAAACCACTTCCTTTCACTTTACCACAAAAGGACATTAATCCATTCAAGCCATTGAAAATATGTATTCTTTTAGATAGAACCTACAAGGATGACTTGGATGGCGATATCTTGGAGAGAATTATGCACTTAAACCTCGGAAACGATTGGAGATAATTTTATGAGAATATTTTGTAACATATGCCCTTCACCAAGAAGGGTGAAAAACTAGTTTTTCTAGAATAGGGCCGGAAGGGAAAGGAGTGAAATTTGAGGCACGGCTGGCTTGAGAACTTTGTGCAAGAAAAATGAGCATTTTAGTTTTTCTTAAGCAACATTTTTAGCTAAATTTTTCAATTCTGCAACAATTGAAGCCTCATGTGTTTTAATATGTTATGACCAATCTAGTAACGTCGTTCTCGCGGGAGTTCTTACGGATTACCTAGAGTTTATAATAGTGCCTAGGACCGTACCAGCGTAAAACGAAAATATTTTGCAGTCAACATCTACTGACTATGATTCGACTATTATCCAGATGAGGTGGTATTGTTTATTATCATTTGACCTCCGGGGGTAACGCTCCGGCCCAGCAGCATAGACATCTCTGACTCAAATCCCACTCTGAGCATTGATGTTGTCTATTGTTTAAGATCTTAGTTTCACCGACTTTTAGCCGCGCTGATGAAGAGTACCGCAGGGACTTTAGGCCAAATTAAACACCTAACATAGAGGGATCTGAATTTCATTTCGTAGGTGGGCATTCGAAGTTTTTATTCACTTCTACAATGAGTTACAATACTAATAATAAAAATGATGGATCAAGTGTCTCCTGAATGTAATTTCTGTGGAGTAAATATTTTAAGCAGTATTTGTGTTTTGTCAATGTGAGATCCGATGCAACGCCCCGTGGTACTCTTCGCCCCAGAGGAAGAAGCCGAAATATCGACCCGCAGCTGTGGATCGTTACTTCAGCCTACGACTACGTAACGTAAGAATGGTTAAGTTGGACGGTGCAATATACCCATACCAATTGGAAGATCTAAAACCCAGTTCTACTAACACCAATGTAATTTCTCCTCGCGGTATTATTCCCCTCCCATACGCTGGCTACATATTGAATATGTAGTCAGTTTATGGGTTTCGAATTAATTAGGTTTGATCAGATGGATGTCACCGACTAAGCTAGACAGTGTGCAGCGTAGAGCAGCTAGATTTGTTAAAAGGTTTTATGATAGATTCAGAAGTGTATCAGAATTAATAGAAGAATTAGGTTGGGAATCATTATCAGATCAGCGTAGGTTAAAGTACAGATTAAATCTATTGCGGAAATTTAAATAGACGTCAGACCTGAAAACGCCAGCAGGATGGGTGGAGAAGTGTCATTAATCTCCCCAATTTTAGAGAACACGATAGGCAGCATAACAAAGGGATAGGTAGGTGAAATATTGTAGAGTAGTATTTAGTGCATGTTGCATGTATTTACAACCAAGTCCTTTACTACAACGTAGATGCTAACCATCCAGCTGCATGTGACCCTATTATGTAGCGTGTTTCCATGTAGTAGCTTATTTGCAAGTCAATAGTTGCATGTTTGGTGATCTTCATCCCCTGACACAACACCCTCTACATAATACCCTGCAAGCCACCATAAAGGTGTGTGGCAGGGGGTGAATTCTCACCAAACATGCACAACATATCATGCATAAAAAAGGATTAGTATTTATATACTGTTCTAAACTACACTATTTAAAAAAAGATATAAATAGCAAAGCAAACATGCAAAATATGCTGTTAGTTGGGTTAGCTTCAAGCCCTGATACCAATATGCAGCTACCAATGTTATCCATTGCTACACTCGTACTGGATATATTTACCGTTATTCATATCCCTAATTGTGCGAGGAAAAAAGGACATTTTGAATCTGTCAGTTCGGCAATCAATTTCTCTAATTTTGTGATTATGGTCCAGTCTACCATAGTAAGTTGGGGTTCGCAAAATATTTTTAACATAATCACAGAAAATATGGTCTTGGAATTTGTATATGAGATTAAGTCTAAATTTAAACCCGCAATCTGACAATGATCCCCAAAATTCATTTAATGGACTGGTTACGCTAATGAGGTTATCGTACCGTCCCTTTACAAATCTTACCGAAAACCCTCGCGGTGGCTTGCAGTGATTTGCGTAGATGTGTAGATGTATTATCCTCACCCTTTTTGTGCCGTACAACGCACACGCGGAAGTCCTAAAGGAAGAAGGAAAATAAAAATCAGTCTTGAAATCGGAAGCAAAAAAAAAATAATGCAGCGGCTGAAAGCGCACGAGACGCTTGTAAGCGGGGCGACCTCCGCGGGACAACTTACGCACACGACCTCTCCTTCCCAGTCGAGTCGCTCCCTCTTCGCCCCGCGGGGAGTGGGGGAGAGTTGACGGCCTCTCAAAGGGGCGAACGGAGTTGCCCTCAGTCCCTCACCGCCCTTTCCTCTCCCACGCCCACTACCACCACCCCCACCTCCCCCTCGGTCGACAGGGGGGAGCTCGTCAGTGCGGCGGAATGAGTCGAGAGGAACGCGGAACGATCAGAAAAAGGCCGTCGTGGTGCCCTACCAACCCCTCTCTCCCTTCACTCTCTTCCGACACCATTTTTCCCCCATTCAGTCTTCCCTCACCGTCCTCCCCCCCCCCCCTCACTAACTAACCTCAACCCCTAACCTCTTCCCTCCCTCAACCCCACCCTCCTCACCCTCTCCTTTTCCTTCACCTATTAGAGGGGAAACGAAAAAGTCAGAAGAAACAACACGCATTTACGTGTGTGTGCTTGTGGACGCATGCGTGTCTACGTCAGAGACGCAAGTGACGTCAGTGGCCTGTAAGACCGTTCGGAAAGTCCCTCGAAAATCTCGTCCTCTTCCGCTGCCGACTTTGACTCTCTCGTGAGTTGGAAGCTGTCTAGTATTCCGCTAACCATGCGGCGAAGGGAAGACAGAATGGTAAGGTCACTTAGGCGCGTAGTCGAGACAGGTTTGTGGACTTGCTTTGCAGAAAATTAGCAAGAAAAATCGGTGAAATGTTGCTCAATAACGATACGATATGGCCTTAGCAGTTGGAATGACTTCAAACCTAATTCTATCACTACTTTTACTAGTTAATGACTACTGTATCTCATTTTTTCAATGCATGTAGCTAAGGAGTTGATTTTCCTAACAAAATTTTTGTTTCCGATGTAAATATTTTAGTGAATCTGTGACAAATTTTATGTTCCACCTTTTAAGGTTGTTAACATATTTTCTGGTGATAAAAACAGTCAAGGTTACATCCATTTTATCGACAACACGACAACTTTATGCAGAATGTGATACTCTTTACAGCAGTTTGCAGCTACAGTGTCTCCATGGAGACTTGTGTGGAGATGTACTCAAGATATAAATGTTGCATAGGTTCTCCCCAGCTGATTCCTCTTGGTATGATACTAAGAAAATGCAATCGAATGATTCGCCACCCAGGCAAAAGAGCATATTTTCACATGGGGCGCAGAAATTTTTCAGAGGATTTATTGTTACATGAGTTTCATTATATTAAAGTTGATTTTTGAGACTGATTTTAGCTATCGATTTTCCCTAGTCTAGAAATCGTTGAAGCAGGAAAAAGTGAATGCACTGAATAGAAATTTATAAAATCGTACGGAGGTACCAAAAAGAGTGAAGTATGAACTAAAAAAATAAGCACTAACCGATTCTGAAGTGATTCTGGGAAGGCGGTGAGGGAGGTTTTAAAAACTTTGTCCAGTGTATAGAATTTTAAATTTGACAATTACTGGCAAGATGTCGTGGAACATATCTGAGAATAGTGGATGAAACAAGTTGTCGTATATTTTTGTATCTTATATTCAATAAAACTGTGGACAAATACGACAACTTCTTACATTCTCAATTATAGAGTTCTGTTCTTTTAACTTATACATGACAGGCACGTAGCCAGACATTTGCTTCGGGGGAGGGCTAAGTCTTGCGTAACTTGAAACAAATCAGCCTTGCCCATTCGGTGCCAACATGTTACAAATCTCTTCCCTTAATTTTCAGTGCTTAGTATATAATTTTACAGTACCCATACTTATCTCTTCTCACTAGTAAAGTGCACTGCTAAAATCAGAACAACAGAATTATAGGGAAAAAATTTCGGGGGCTGAACCACCAGAAGCCCCCCCCCCCCCCCCCCTGGCTACGTGCCTGATGCATGAATCGAGACTGGTTTCAACTAGCGCCATACCCGGAAAATGAGATATTGGCAATATAAACGTATGTGTAGGAACTACTCTCTTCAAGGAAGCACTTAGAAATGGAATAGATGGAAAATTGTTATGAATACATTAAGAAAATACTGTAAAATCTTTTACATGGAAGGTAGGGTAGTATGGTTATGAAGATTGGTATTCACGAAATAGGACTGGGAGCTTTCTGATGTTTTATTGGAGATGTAGTTTGGCTCTGTAAAGTAGATGACAAACGAAGATTCTTGAATATGATGGGAAAGAATTTGGTGGCGAATATCTGTAGGAGGTATCAAAAGTAGTAGGAGTTGACTGTATTGTGAGATAGTTGATTATTGATGAAGGTAATAAGGAGATAATATTAGATGAGGTCGTAGCCTGAAATAATGAGGAAGATATTCAGGATGCTACTCAGCATGAGGTTAAGCCTAAGTATTGAAGAACTTATGATGGACTAAGAGCGGGAAAACTAAATGTAAGTAAGCGAAACTATTCAGTTGGCTCTTTTTAGGGAGAAAATGGAAATCAAAAGGAACAACGACTATGTGGTAACAACGTTGTAAAAGTTTCATGCATTATTTTTGTTTACTATCACGTTCATGCGTTGAAATATAAGCATGTAACTGGTGCCATTAAACCACCGGTTACAGATTACTTAAGTACTCGTTCACTAACTGCCGCACACCCTTGTGGAGGCTTGCAGACGTACGTTGTAATCATAGAAGCAATCATAGAAGTAATCATAGAAGCAATATTGGCCCTTAGGCAGATAGAGGCCTTCTTAGAGAAGAGAATGGAGAAGAACAATCCGTCGTTCATTGCAGTTGTGGATTATGAGAAGGCTTTTCACAACGTGGATTGGGATTCAATGCTTTGAATTCTGAAGAGAATTGGAGTGTTCTACAACCGAAGAATTATACACAGTCTGTACAAAAACCAAGTAGATGTGATTACATCTGGACCCAGCCGTTAAGAGGTAAGAATAAGGAAAGGAGTGAGTTGAGGCTGTACACTGTCTCCCTTAATTTTTAACGTTTACATCGAGAGAGCCATCAATGAAATCAAAGAGAAGTCTTCTGGAGTGACTATCCACGGAGAAAAAATAAGCATGCTGCGATTCGCTGATACATAGCACTCATAGAAGTGGCAGAGAAGGATATGAACAAGATTCTAGTAATCATGGAAAGGACAATGGCCAGATATCAGCTGAAGATAAATAAGAAGAAGTCTAAGATATTGGTGTGCAGCAAGAAAGAAGAGGCCAAAACCAATGTCAAACTAGGAAAATAAAAACTTTATGAGGTGAAAGAGTTCTGTTTCCTAGGAAGCCGAATAACCAACGATAGACGAAGCAATACAGAAATAGTTAGTAGAATAGTACAGGCAAAGAGGGCATTCTATCAAAAGAAGTACAAGAGTAGAAGTAAGGAAACAGTTCATCAGAACATACATCTGGAGCATTTTTCTTTACGGCAGTGAGGCATGGACGATGACAGCTGCGGAGAAGAAAAGGGTAGAAGCATTCGAAATGTGGTGCTACAGAAGAACGATGAAGATTAAATGGATCGAACGAGTAAGTAACGAGGAAATCCTAAGAAGAGCGGGAGAAAAGAGAAGTCTGCTGACAACTCTAAAAAGAAGAAGGGACAACTTAATCGGCCATATCTTGAGACACGATGGCCTGATGAAGACTATAGTCGAGGGGAAAGTGAACGGGAAGATTGGAAAAGGCAGGCCTCGTATGAGATACATGGAACAGGAGGTAAAGTATATAAAAGAGAAGAATTATCCCACAATGAAATGGTTGTCCAATAGAAGAATCGAGCGGAAAACTGCGTCAAACCAATCCTAGGATTGTTGACCAATGATGATGATGATGAGAGTAATCATGCTCTACAGTTGTACGTCTAGAGGTTGACTAAGGTATCCAAAAAGCCTAAAATCTACATTACCTTAAATATCTCCCCGGTTTCTTCGATTTCGTGTACTACTATCATTATTGTACGAGAAAAAAATTATATTTTGGGTTAATAAAAATAATATCAGGTTGGTATGGTGACTAGAGTAATAGCTTCCCACCCCGAGGGCCAGGGCTTGATTTCCGACCGTGGCAGAGTTTTCAGTGGTTAACCAATCCCTACTTGAGCGCCAAGTGGAGGGCATATCAAGTTCAATTATCCGTCCGTCAGATGGGACGTTAAACCGTAGTCTCCTTGGTGTATTTAATTACGTGCAGGAAATTGTCGAATAAGGGTTTCTCTACACTCATCCTCCGCTCTCTAAAAAATCCTATCCCTAACCAATTACCCACCTATCCTTAATGGAGTTAATGGCCTTATCTCTCGGTTACCTTTCCCGAATAACTGATTAAAAATAATGTTTTCAACCTCTCTGTCTTGCTATTCATCTCTCTCATATTATCTTTACCACCTGTCTAATCACAGAACTATCCTGGAGAGAAATAATTCTTAGATTTCAGTAGGTTATTTAGTCTGGACTTCATCACACCCACTGATAGTGAATCCTAATCTAGTCTTTCTAGGTTTGGTATAGAGGCAGCAGAAGAGGAATGTAGTTTCAGAAAAAGTATCCATCATTATTATTTGTTGCCCATGGGTTTACTGATGCAAATAATGCTGTCACGCACGTTCTAGTTCGATGACAATGGAAAATGTTCTCTCTGGCCTTTTTGTTGCGCCATCGTTCCACGCTGGCGGCCCTGAACAGTCACAGCGGCCCTAAGCGCCACGGAGAGTATGGCGGGCATCACTCGGCTTGATTTTGCTGGGCGGAACAGCCGCCGCAAGTGCCGGAGACTATGCGTGGGGATCGACTAGACGAACGCAAGGTGAAAAAAATGGGCTCGTGCCAACTGGACATCCTACCGACGTACAACCTGCTGCGCAGGAACTAGTTTCTACTACCCATATGATCCAAACTAGTCTTTCTACCTGACCGTAGCAAAGTAAACTTGTGGAGATTTTGTATTAGAACCGCAATGATTGCATTCATAAGTATATCGTTCTCCAAAACGTTAAGATTTAAAGTTAACGTAAACCGGAGGAGGAACCGATGAGCGGATATAACATGCATTAATTTACGCAATCAAAATTATTTCCCTTAATATTTTTCTGGAATAATTTCCGAAATAGCTTTTCAATGTCTCTGAATGAATATCATTTTTTAAGTATGAATATCTGCATAACATATCTACAGAAATTTAAATCGGATGCATGTATTAACAACCAATCCCTTATAACTATTTAGATACTAACAGTCTAGTTGCCTGAGACCCTATAGTAGCATGTTTTCATGTTTTATTGCATGATTGGTGATCTTCACCCCCTGCCACACACCCTCGAGGTGGCTTGCAGGGCATCGTGTGGATGTAGATGTAGCCGCCTACATCTACGCGATACCCTGCAAGTCACCGCGAGGGTGTGTAGCAGAGGATGAATATCACCAAGCGTGCACTACAGACATGCAAACATGCTATTATGTGGTCTCAGGCAACTAGATTGTTAGTATCTACATAGGCCAATATTCTTCAAATTTTCTTTTCAAATTGCCCTGAATAATAAAAAAAACAGCTACAGTGTTTTTATGTGCTGAAGATCTATTAGAAAATGAGGGCATTTCGAGTGATTTTTGAACTGTTATTTATCCCATAGGGTTATAAGCTAAGGAACGAAGTAGGTACGCACCCTAAAAATACTATGAAGTAAGTACAAATTGAAGATTGGTGTGAATCATTCCCGGTCACGCACTTTAGCGAGACAACCTACCCAGAAGAATATATGTTTTAGTTATTAGGTGAAGTGACCGATAACCATGGTCCTTAGCGCCTTTAAGATAGGTGATCTGTTGTGGATAAGGAGGGAATCAGGGAGTAGATGAAGAAAGGAGGGAAACCCGGCGTCAGCATTTGCCTGCTCTTAGCGAAAGGTTTAACGTCTTCTTTTATAGATGGAGCTCTGTTGACGGGTTCCCCACACAACAATTAATTAGGGACCGGCATTCCAACTCGGTATTTAAACCTGGGCATTTGGGATGCGGGATTAGGGGCAGTTCAACCTAGTGGTCTTTGGTGACATTCACCCTCTACTACACACCCTGACGGTGGCTTGCAGGGTATTGCGTATATGTAGATGATTCAAAAATGTTTTCGGCGTCACAATTCATTAAGCATGGTGCATGTCCCACCCACACAATGATCAGCCCGGTTCCGTCTCGAGCTCCGCAACATCTTGTGTTCTAACGACATTGTCAGATCGCAGGTTGAAATTTAGACTTAATCCCCTAAATAAACTCCAAGATAATATTTTCAGTGTTGACGTTAAAAATATTTTGCGAACCCCAACTTACTATGGTAGACAAGACCATAATTACAAAATTAGAGAAATTTATTGCCGAACTGACAGATTCAAAATGTCCTTTTTTCTCGTACAATTAGGGATATGAATAGCGGTAAATATGTCCAATACGAGTGATTGAATCCATAGCATAGGTAGTTGAATGTTGGTGTAAGGACTTGAAGGTATCCCAATTAACATGCGTTTTTGCATGCGTAGTTTGCTATTTTTATCTTTTTAAATATTGCAGTTTAGACTAATATATTAATGCTAATCCTTTTAAATGCATGATATGTAGTGCATGTTTGGTGAGAATTCACCCCCTGGCACACACCTTTGAGGTGGCTTGCAGGGTATTATGTAGATGTAGACATCTCAAGTTCGAGAACTCCTCACATACGGTCGAATCGATCACGAAAACTAAATTAAAGTGATGGATAAGTTTCAATGTGTCTTACATCTTGCGAGCAAAAAGAGATCAGAAAAGGGATACCTAAAGATCGAAATGGAATACGTAATGTAGCGAGCCTAGCCCAAAGTGCATCTGAAAAAAAATCCACTTCTCCGTAGTAAATGTGGTGCCGTATGTAAGCGAAAGTCATGGATTCTTGCATTTTTTGTGATCTTCACCCCCTGAGACACACCGTAACAGTGGCTTGCAGGGTATTGCGTATATATAGATAATGTTGGATGTGGTTAATTAAAAAATTTGCATGTTTCACTCACACCAATTTGCATGTTTGCATGTTTCATTCACACCCACACACGCGTAGTAAAAAGATATTTTAGCATCATATGCTGATAATTCACCTCCTGCAATACACTAGTAAAGAGGTTAAAGCAGCCATAGTGGATTTTTCTTTGACGTTCATGACGTGTACGTACTTAATATCCGCACTGTGTGATCGTCGTTAAATATCCCTTCATTATTTCGTCCGGTAACACTCACCTGAGCATCCAAGGACTGAGAATGAAGCGGTTCACTAAGGGCAGTGTGTGGATTAACCCACGAAGTGCGGCGTAGCTATTTTATAGGAGGCCGGAAAAGTGGTGTTTTACCTTCCGGAACTTGCAACTTGATGGGATTCGCAGTCTTATCGGGACGAAATAAAGGGTTGACGACCCATGCTCTACGCATTGCCCCACATGCCGCCCAAACGGCTTGCGGCCGATGGATTTCCTTCTCATCAGCCGACCTTGCGTCTCTCTTCATTTCCCGCTGTCCAACTGAAGGAGGGTTGTGTCGCAACTCCTGCGTCGCGAACAAGTCAATCCTTCCCTCGACCTCGCGCACTCCGATTTGGATGTGAAGGGCCATTCCCCTCCCTATCCTCTTCGGCGTTTCCATTCCTCCGGCTCCGCCATTGGTCTTAATTGAAATATTTTTAGATTTCTCCCTTCATTCTGCAATCGACTTGTATTTCGAGCACTCTGTGATCGATCACACTGATAGTCGAAATGTAAAAATGTCTACCTTTCCGCGAGCGATAAGGGTTGTGGACCAGACGGGATAACCAGGTGTGGAATCACGGATCTATCTTTCGCGTTATCGCAATCTTTATCGTTAACGCTTACCCCTAGATTAGCGCAGGGTTAACAATAATCGTCTATGAAATTCGCTCCACTGATTGTAATAAGCGATTTGAAGTGCTGTGCGAAAAATGAAGAATGGATATCACGTTCTCTCTGAGATAAGTTTAATCAATAAATAACGATAACGCTAGCGCACGCGTTATGAAGATCCATAATCGAGGCCCAGGTGACCTGGTTTATCTAAAATGACATTTATATCCTCCACACTCCAACATAATACTCTTACCGAGCATTGAAGTCGCCTGATTTTATGTTCCATGCGAACCTGTTTTTCTTTACGGCGGGGCACCTAAATTAGAAATTGTTGTATCCCAAGAGATCCCATCGCACAAACCTGTCTGATAATATTAGAGATATACTGTATCAACGACAGATGATTCGTTGTACCCTCGCTCAATTCGTAACCGCGGCAACAAGATTTGTCACCACTGGATACCTTCATAAAAATAACCAACCTGGATATATAATAACACAAGTGCACATATTACACAAGAATACAGATAAACCAAATTTACCAGCTATAATATTGTAAAAGTCGATTTTATTGATTTAGGTACGTCTTGTATAACCATTTACATATATGATGCACATTTGTAGCATTTGCTAAATGCTCCCCTCCATGTCAGGTTAAAGTGAAATTTGTAGTTTGTATCCCGTATAATAGTAATAGTATTCTCTTGATCTGTAGTTTTCAAACGCATGTGCACGTGCGTCGTTCATGCTTCGTGGTAACTTCATGGTAGTTTGGCGAAATTTAGACCGGTATATTATTACTAATCCTTTTTTATGCATGATATGTATTGCATTTTTGGTGTTAATTCACCCCCTGCCACACACCTTGCAGGGTACTATGTAGATGTAACTCACCCTCTGCCTCGCGCACTTGAAGAGGTTTGCAGGATACTCACTGGATCCAGATGAGAAAAGTAGAAATTTTGAATTGCGGATTTAACTGTGAATGCCCCAAGAATTCCGCGTAAAATTCCGGAACGTGTAGTAGCTTAAATTCATGTTTGTAGTACTTCTCATTTGTTTCTTTGCATCAAATTCAAGTACCGCAAACCTGCCGCGAAATTCTTAAAGGAGTTGCCAATGACATTGAACAATAGAAGAATTTTCATGAAGGAAAAAAGCATTTGCCTCGACCGGGACACGAACCCGAAACCCCCTGTTTTCGGCCAGGTGCTCCGGCTAGGTCCCAGTTGGGGAAAATGATTTTTCTCTCTGAAGTTCTTTCGTAGTATCTTTGCATGTTTGATAAAAAGTAGAATTTATTGTGTGTGTCCCACAATATATTCATGGAAATCTCTCCCTTATTAGGTAGTACAAGTAAACTTGTGTGCGTGTACATAGGGCATGTTTGTTGACAACCCATCCCCTGTCACACACCCTCGAGTTGGCTGTCAGGTCAGTCAGTAGATAAAGATAAAATGGATAGATTGAGTGACTAACAACGAAGTCCTAAAAGTAGTGAAAGAACGGATGAATAAGTCAGATGAAAAATGTAAAAAGAAGAGCAACCAAATCGGTCACATCTTGAGGCAAAGGTGACCTTATGAACAGAGAACCATAAGGAAAAGTTTATATGGAAAATGGCGAAGGAAGATATCTCGTGAGTCATATAAAGAAGGTAGTGCAGGTTTTAAAAGAGAAGAACTATGCCGATATGAAGCTGTTAACCGGTAGAATATTCTAGTTGTGAGCTGCGTCCAACCAATCATAGGATTGATGAATATTGATTCTTAAGAATAGTCTCACAGAGCAAATATCCCGGAAGGCATTTTTGTTTCAATTACTTTTTATTTCAATACATTGTTACGACGCCGCCAATCGTTACTAGAGATTGGTCAGGTAAAATCTGCTTCAGCATGCAAAATTAATCCAAGCGATTATATCCTCCGATAATTGACATCAGTGCTCGTCACCTGATACTGAGGAAGGGATGTCTATTTCAACTTTAAAGATTTAAATCCAGTTCCGCGTCGTGTTGACCTTGCCTCCGACTATGCATCTTATACACACATATATATATATATATATGAGTAATTCCTCTTTTCTTATTGTTGGTGGCCGTGACCACCCTAACATTCGCATCACCTCTTAGATTTTTCTGAAGAAGTCGTTCTTTCGCGGGTCTGCCAAGACTGTGATGTGGACTACGGAAAGCAGCAGCATATCAGCGAATTACCGTTGGATGAATGGAGGATTTACTCTACACTTGACTTGCACAAGACCCCATGAAGCTTGTTAGATGGCTAAGTATTTATCGGTTAGGTCTTGGAGGCCAGAGAAGACGAGGACTTCCAATGACAACCACCACATGTTAAAATCACTTTCGCTCTGTTCAGGGTTGCTTTAATTCAGTAGGAGAATTTCCATAGCGAAATATACCATTCACCTTGACCGGGATTCGTACCCAAATCCCCCTAATTTCCGGTCAGATGCTTTATGCATCGATTTCATATGTATTAACTTCAGATTTTTCGCAGATAGTCCGCAAACTTTGAATTTACTTTAATTCACGTTTATACCCTTGTATTGTCGCTAAGTAGTTTTCTTTTGGCTAAAAGTTTTTATAAATCGACTTCTAGAGCCTCACTGCCCTAAGTTTTATTTCCATTTAAGTTCATTGATCCAAATGTTAGCGAGGGAGAGAGTTTTGGTATAAATAAGGACGTTGTATTTTGGATAAAAGAATTCTTAAGTGGGCGAGAGCAGAGGGTTTTTATAGATGGTATCATGTCGGATACAATCAAAGTGACATCGGGAGTTCCCCAGGGTAGCGTAATAGGTCCGCTTCTATTTCTTTTATGAATAAACGATTTGAGTACCGTAGTTAATAGTAAGCTTAGACTTTTTGCAGACCATACGGAAGTGTACAGGGGTATATCAAAAGAAGAAGATAGGGAATCGCTTAGCAAGGATTTAAATGAAATTCAAGAGTGGTGCGACAAATGAGAGTTAGAACTTAACCTTAAAAAGTGATTTGCTATTAATTTTTGGGAGAGCAATAATGCGATAGGGCGATCCTATAGCATTCGTAACATGAAAATCGAAAGCGTTGAAACAATAAAGTACTTAACAACATTAACAATCATTGTAACAATCATTAAGATTTATCGTGGGACACATCCGGGAAGTATGCGGCCGAACTGAGAGAAACGCATGATTTATTGAAGAGCACTTGAGAAATGTGATGAAAAGACAAAAGAGGGATGTTACTTTTCACTAGTAAGGCCCCACCTTGAATATTTTGCCAGTGTATGGGATCAAAGTGACATCGGATTAATTAGGTTTGATTGGAGAGCTAGACATTGTGCAGCGTAGAGCCACTAGGTTTGTTAAAAGGTGTTACGATAGGTTTAGCGTTCACACCTGGCTTGAATGTTTCATGATACATTTACATCAATGCGATACCCTGCAGTCCACCGCGAGGGTGTGTGGCAGGGGGAAACTGATACTTTAGTAGTTTACACTTCTGATACACTTTAGCAGTACAAACTGATACACTTCTGATACACTTTAGTAATGTAATTAATACAAGAATTAGGTTGGGAATTATTATCAGATCGTAGGGTAAGGTACAGACTAAATCTACTGCAGAAAATTAAATCGGATAGCTTTGCTGAAGATGTTAGGCATATATTTTAAACATGAGCGTATTTTGCTAGATTCGACCAGACAACTAAGATTAGAGAGATACTCGTACTGATAGATTCAAAGTGTCATTCTTCCCCGTACTATAAGAGAACACTGTAGGAAGCATAGCAAAGTGATAGGTAGGGGAAATATTTTAGAGTTGTCTGTAGTGCATGATGCATGTATTAACAATGAATCCCTTAATTACTATGTAGATAGGTACTAACAATCTAGTTGTCTGAGACCCTGTAGTAGTTTGTGTGCATGTCTATAGTGCATGCTTGATGATCTTCACCCCCTGCCACACGCCCTCGTGATGGCTTGCAGGGTATCGCATTGATGTAAATAGATGTAGATGTATTTAGATTCCACAGGTTAAATTCGAACCAGATTTAGGGGATAAAATTAACGGCCCTTACGTAGCCTTATAAAGATTAACTTACACCACTGCGATGAAATTAGGGCATTATTTCATTGTTAGTTAGTTAGTTATACAGGGGAGGCGACCGACAGCTGAAGTCATTTGCGCCATATTATTTCCTTGTAATTTATGTTTTAATACACATGCATATTTCGTGAGATGCAATAGAAAACGTTATGTTTTGTGCCGAGGTGGTCAGGCCTATGTTATATGGCCATTTAAGGAGACTGCATGAGTGCTATGTTTTAAATATTGAAATGTCGTTTTATTAATTTTCATTCAGACAATACATGTTTGCTAGATTTAGAGCAGAAAGAACTATCTGCTACAGGGAATGAATTAGAATTAATGCATTGATGAGGAGGGGGAGAATGTTAATTTGGGAGAATTAAATTTAATGTTAAATAGGCTGCTGTTCTATATTATAGCAATATCCTGATGTGAAGCATGAAGGTGAAATATATCAAAAGATATCACTGAAAATGAATCACCACTATAGTTTCAACTTTCGAGATGAGCTCCGATAACTGGTTATTTACATTCGGTGGAACACAGAATTGACAAACTGGGAATAATAAAAGTTTGCAGAAAGAAATGAATTAATCATGTATTCTATTACCGGGTACCCAATTTAGTTTTAGAATGTTTATATATATATAAATTTTTATTACTATTTTATAAATCAAACTTTTCTCGCTGACTCTCACAATTAATTGTCACCCGTTAATTGTTTTACATTCCTATTCCTCTTCGTAACAGAAGTCCCTCTAATGAATAAAACGTACTCGGCTGCACAAGTATTTCCACTGAAATGCTAGATATTTAATATAATAGCACGCCACATACCGGATTGGTGGCCAGCTGTGCAGGGGAAAAAACTGCGACACAAAGGAGTGCTCATAAAAGAAAGAAGAAAGATGAGACAACGTTGTGTAGGGGACCTTGAGGGGAAAAGGCTTAGTTGCCATGGGAACAGAGGGAAAACAAAATATGTGGATTTTGATCGCTTCACGCGTTTTCCCTGTCTCGAGCTTTACAGATATAGCCTAGGTGGATTCTTTATTCAAAACACGTTTAATATTTGTCATGTATATTATTAAAAATTGTGTACCCAGAATCGATCAACCTAATAAATATAGACGTTTGGGGTTCATACACCTGTAGGTTAATAGTATGACTGCAAATAAGTAGTTTGGAATATGCATGTACCTACATTCCTCTAACCTATAGTGACAGCACCATGAACACTGATATGTAAATCTATGCGATTTAAAATCAAAGCTAAAAGACCTTGGCGATTGAATAAAAGAGCCAAGCAGGTTAAGCACATTTTTTTACGAGTATATTTCCACTATCTTAGTATAATAAAAATTAGTGCATGGTGAAGATATTATTACATACCCTTTAGTTACTTGCTGTAATCTGCAGTTAACTTTTCTACATGCTATTTAAAAAACCTAAAGTTAGCTTTGTCATCAGCATTTATGTAATTGTGAACATATCCCAGTACATCAAGTGAATAACGACTGAGCTATGGCATCTTGTCATCAGAATTTCAACGATCCTTAACGTTGGGTTACTATGCTCGCGATTACTATCGGAATCGAGCACCAGCATCCATAGAAAAGCAAGTCATTCAATTGGGTATCAGGTTGGAAAGTTGGCCGTGGGTCAGGATATTCAGAATACCCTCTTCCAACACTCACGGTGGAGTCAAAGTTGTTTTGGTTCAGAATAATGGGACTACAATTTATAATGGATGCTACGTGCCTGGGACTGTTGGTTGCTTAGTCTAGCCCTGGTACGCATTTTGCCTGGCAGGTGAAGTCTGCCAATAGAGCGGTGGAGTCTAGAAATATCCTCGATGACAGAACTAAACTTGAGTATATTGTGTCCTTCTAAATCCTTAATCTGGCTATCAGTCGTCGTGAATGCACTAACTTCTTTTCTAGTAACTTCTGCATGATTGGTAGTAAACTCCTTTCCTATGAATTTCCAAATATGTAGAATTTATATTCTCTGTACGTTATTTAACAATGAGATCCTATTTTAGCAATTTAGTGCTTTAGAAAATGAAATTTAGCAATAAAAAAAGGCTCTTACAATACCTTCTTCACCTTCTCCCAATCATTTCCAAATGCTCGAAAGGTTGCCGCGCTGCATTTAAAAATTAGTCATAGAATGATTAGTGCTATATATTGGGAAAAAATTAGCTACCTGTTTAAGACAGCTCTCCTTTGTCATTAATCAGGATACCACCAGTGTTCCCTACGACAAGTGGTGAAAAAAAATAACCTCCCCGGCGGGGAATCGAACCCCGGTCTCCCGCGTGACAGGCGGGGATACTGACCACTATACTACCGAGGAATTGATGTGAAATGCGGGAAAAGATAAGGTACATACTTAGCGTGACAAAATGATTGGATACCGGGCAGTGATATATAAGTTGCACCACACGTGCGTAAGCCGTGTGCAAGTGCTATGAGAATGCCCGGTATTCTCTTATTCACCCTGCAGAAGTAATGGAGCGGACAGAAATATACGGAAATCAAAAATAGGACTCCCCGATGTGCTTCCTCCCCCCCGGCCCCTAAGTTTCTGTCGCAACTTATGGGGAAAACACCGAACTTGCGAGTTTTTTCGAGCGGACCCACCGGACAGATGCCGAGAAAAGGGAAACATAAATGTGAGGAAACCCCTGCGGAAGCGATCATGTCGGCAGCGGCGTAAACATTTCACCCAGCCCCTCTCCCCCCTCCCCTCCCCCCCCTGACAATGGGCGTTGCATAATTAGGGAAGCTCCGGAACTGTGGATCCCGTCTCCGGATCATCCCCGTACACCCTCCTCCCCGAATGACCCATTTCGTGCCCACGGGTTACCGCGGGGGCATTCCCACGAACCAGGATTACCATAAACAAGCTCCCGTCCGGACCCTGCAGGATAACCCGAGATAACCATTCCCGACACTCAATAAAAATGGGTTACTACAAAACCCTTTGGTCGCCTCGACACCCGTCTCTCTCGCGAGCGCTGTTTTCTCTCTTTCAGAGTAGCTCCGCACGCACCCAGCCAGCCAGCCCGGTTGACTCTTCCCACCTCTCCGCAAACCAACCCTGCTCCTTCCTCCAGACCCTTCCGGTAAGAAAAACCCTGGCCTTTACCTCTCCCTGAGTCCGAGCGGTGCAACTCTTCCCCCCCAGTCCCTCCGGAGTAGTCTCTTCATTGTTGAGCATCCCTCCCTTTTTCGCCCACCCTCTGTTTCGTTCCCTACCTCCGGCGCAACAGGCAACCCGGAAGACTAGTGGGCCTCTTTTGCTCCTTTTCCCAACCCCTCCCGTTTCATCTGCGCTCAACTCGCTCCCTCAATGAAAACCCCCTTCGAGCCCCCTCACCCTTGATCCTTTCTCCCTGATGTTCTCCATCCCCCGCCTTCGGCTCTTTCCTGGACCCCTCTGTCTCTATCTCTCTCTCGCTTCTCTCCGCCGCAGACCCTCAGCGCGTCACGTGACCCCTTCGCGACCACGTGCTTCCCTCGATACGTCAACAAGTCCCCCTTCCCTTGCCGCCCCGCCCTCCCCCAAAAACATCTCCCTTCCCGAATCGAGTCGTTGCCTCCTCCGAAGTTTGTCCACTCCAAGACATCTACGTTCTTATCTTGCTTGCGCTCGCGTGCTCGGTTTCTCCCGAAACGTTGCTCTTCAACTGCGAAAACTTTATGATTCGAGAAACGAAAGACTTCTTGACCGATGAGATTGAATGCCACTGGTAAGGGAGCCTTACGTCTCCAGTGGGGGTGTGCTTGAAACCGTCGGGATTATCTCGAATAGGTAACCAAGGAGACACGTGGTACAAACACGAATCTTTTTCAAATTTAGTGTGTTTGGATCGCTCGTAACAATATCATTAACTGTTCTCAATCGAGTGTTCCTCATCTCTCTTGACTATAGAGGCCCCATATGAGCTGAAACACAAGTGTAAGCAATGAATGAGGATATAATCAGCTTTTATAGCGCACCAAATTTGTGAACCATTTGTGTTTATACCAAGTGACTCCTTGGTTACCTATTCGAGATAATCCTGACGGTTTCAAACGAAACCCCCCAGGTACAGCTCTGCCGTTAGTCGATGTTAGGTCGTGGTATTAACGTGACAACGGAGACGGCAGCCTGTTCGATATACTTACGAGTATTTATGCGATATCATTAGATGCGTGGTATTGTTTCGACTTCTACATAGCTACTAATCCTATATGAGAATGATAGGTAAAGCATGCTTGGTGTTCATTCACCCAATCCCACACATCTGTGGCTCGCAGGTTATTATGTAGATCATATGATGCGCGATGCCACACGATATGATATCAGGTGATATGACATATCAAACTATGTGCGATATCACGCGATATTTAATAAACAGTAGCATGTGATATGCAGTGCCTACCTCGCAATAAGTGATATCCAGCGATGCGCGATATCTCAAGATGCACTGTATCATTGGATATGCATTATCAGCTATATTCATAGTTCAACTTGCGAAGTTGATGCATCGACGCTTACGCGATAAGATGTAAATATGGCGGTGCAATATAATAATCCGTACATAGCGCGGCCCTATCTCGAGATATAACTCGCTGAGTAATGAAGGGATAGGTAGCTTGGGTTATCGAAGCCGGGCTCGGAATCCTTTCCAAAGTTACCTTTCACTGCACAAAATAAAGAGAGCTGCATGTTATGACCGTGTAAAGCTGCTGAAGTCATGGTTCCCTTTTGTTTAATTCAATGATTTTTGACACACTAGATAAAGATTGCACGTACAGTCTACAGCGAATTCCAATATGGCGTCGCTGCGGAACAAACTCATCGCAGGTGTATTCAGGCCCTTTTATACTAAGCAGTAAATTTTAATTAGAAGCTGCGTCATCGCGTGGACATTGCATTGATTAATGCATGGCAATAGAACAGGTGCTTTTTTTGCGCAGTCGTTCATGCGTTTGCAAGTTTTTCATCCAAGTCGTTGCCTGACACGATGCAATGTTCACTGAATGTTTCTCCATGCAACAAATTTCCAAACAACACGCCTCATGTTAAAAGATTGCTTGCAATGACTTACTGTTGTCCTTTCATTTGTTTATTCCTCCGCTTAGAGCACCATAATATTACTAAACTTGGTGGCCGAATTAATGAATACCGAATTTGGAAATAATTTAAGGTGGACTACTCCCTTTGATGGTATCATTTAGATATATAATCAGCGCGATTATTAGCACCTGCTACCATAAGTATCCCGGATTGAATGGATGACGTCGTGTGTTTCATATTCTAGAGCACTCGACGAAGAGAATGGGAAAAGAGTAAAATGGTGGGAACCCGAATAGTATGGTTTACCATATTTTTTTATTGCCGAATCTAATAGAGTTTGTAAAATAAAAACACCCGTATTGTTCCGCTCTTCGGTCCGTCAATTAGTTCTCGAGTTATAAGAGTCGAAAAACTGATGTCTTTAACTCTTTAGGAAAAGTGGGCACGCAAAGGACTAGTACGTCATCCACTTCCTCCAATCACAACTGAGACCGCGAAGCTCCTTAGCCTTATCACAATGGGGGACACACAGTAGACTCTGCCAATGGAAGTGGTTGCGACAGGATCTCTTCAGGCAGACCTCGCCTCCCCATCTCCGCTCCCATTCTCTTCTTCCTCATAACAGTCAAGGACGGGAGGTGAATCACGTAGATATCCTTAACGCAGCTTGTTCGGTGTGCGTCACCTGTTGCTTATTTTAATTTTAGATTTATGAGTGAATGGCTCTGGCTAGAAGATTATTTTTTTAACTAAAATTAATATTTCGTTTTCATATAACGATTTCGTGTACAAATTAGCGATTTCTGTTCCGAGTAAACGCTCCCACTGTCAGGCTCGTAGGCTGAATCTTTTCAAATTCCTCTTTGGGTGTCATTTCCCTTGATTACTATATCTAGTGGAGTAAATATTTGGGGTATGTCTTTTAAGTTACCCCTTCTATTTATTATTTGCGATAACTGTGTAATCTACTTATTACTATATCTAGTGGAGTAAATATTTGGGGTATGTCTTTTAAAGTTACCCCTTCTATTTATTATTTGCGATAACTGTGTAATCTACTTGAGGTGATTCTTTAAATTTGTTACTTGCTAAGTATTGATAAGTGTTAAGTTTACTATTAAAACTAGTGGTCATTGTATTATGCCACACAATGGTCCAAGCCTTCTGTATCGCATCCTTAAGTCAATCTACCCAACTAACTTCGCACATTTTTTCTTTTTTTCCATCTCCGCCTCCGTCTTTCTAAGTGTCGGTTGACTGTAATATAGTCCGAGGTTCCTACTGTACTAGGCGTCGGTTTTTTGGACCAATTTGGGGCCAATAATAATTCATAATTTTCGGAGTTCTATCAAGTACCTTGGTTATTTTAAATATCATTTTATCTTGTTCGTCTTTAACACTCCTAGTTAGCTTTATATTCTAAGACGTATCTGTCGAGCCACCAACTTAATCTAGGTTAAGCTATGAATTATATGTTTTGTGACAAGAATATAATTATTATCGTGACTGAGGTTGGAAAGATAGAGTGGAAAGAAAACAAATTGACAATGAAATGAGATGGCACTTTTTCCACATGGTTTAATGTCCCATGGAACGGTACAAGACATGTATGTATGTACCTGATAATGACCTAACGGTTGAAACGCGTCGTGCCGACATTAAACCCTGTGGAAAAAGTGCAATCTTGTTTTATTGCCAAAATTTATTGTCATATTCCGCGTGTTCATCGCGTCGGTTAGTAGGGGATCTTCCAAATTTATGTAATTGTGCTTGTAAATTCCTATGACCTGACAGTATATTAATTTCACTATGCATCTTAGGTCGATATATTTTTCGCAGGCTTCTTATAAGTTAACAGGGCACTAGATTGCTGACAGAATGGTCCAAGTTCATAGCCACCCCTCTGAGAAATTGTCCACCCCAGGGGAGTCTCCCCTCCGGGAAACCCCCTCCGCCCACGAGAGACCCGCAATCAACCACGACAGGTGCCTCTGCAAAGGAGTCGTCATCTCCACGACAGACTCCCCCTCCCTTAAATCCCCTCTCTCAAGCAAACCCACAGATCCGCATACCACCCACTTATGCTGAATGAGCCTTGCCAACTTACAGGATCGGATTCATGGATGCAAAGCCTCGCGGCGTTAATTACGACCAGCTATTATGGCCGGCCATGCAAATCTTGAAGAGTAAAACTTAAGCTGACCGAATATTCGTGTTTTTCAGTGTTGCCCAGATATTTTCTTAGGTGGTGAACAGTGGACGAACTACACATACAACTAGCTTCAACAGCTAGCAAAAGAGGAAGGCGGAAAAGAGACCCCAAAAGTAAGAGATAAGACCGGAAATTTATCAATGGAAAGGAATGTGATTCGGCTGAGGGAGAAGAAATACTGGGAAGGTTTTAAGGACAGTTTATCCTTGAAGCAGGAAAGAAATGTGACGTAGCTGTTGATATCTCCGAACCAGATATATTAAAAATCGAGAACGAAAATGCACGAGAATAAATGAAGGCGAACAAGGAAGTGGGGTCAGATAAGATCCCCGACAAATCGATTTAGGTTGTAAGAGAAACAGGAGCTATTTTTTGGCTTTTTCCTTGCAGTCACGAGGAAGGACCTAACCCATTAGACTCCTTCATGATAACCAATTCCGGTTTGGAAAATTTTAAAATCGTGGCATCGAATTGTTTTACAGTGATACGCAAGGTTTTGTCGCAGCCTGATTGGCATGCTGAAGTTTTTTGTTAAGATTGGAAACATTTAGGAGCGGTGGGAACCCTCAGATTACTCACAGAGGTCTGGATTTCACTGGAATGTCCAGCTTATCTTCAGAAAGGAATGGCAAAATTCAAAGAGCTGACGAGAAAGAGTTAAGGCGTACTTTATTTAAAAATAACTATAAAATATTACTACTTCAAGTTTCCCTAAATGGATGAGCTTGACATCCATAGGGGTAGTTGTCTTGGAAATTAAATGTAACAACGGCTGAAATTGTTTTTCTCCGTCTAACCTAAGGTCTAATGAAGATTTCCACAAAAAATAATCGACTGATCTGCCTTACATGCGTACCTACAGTGTCACAAAGTAGCCGTAATCAGTATTAGCATTTCATCACAAAATCTAACTTCTTAAAAACACTCAAAGAGTTCTCAAGCTATAAGAGGCATAGGTAACTTAACTGGTCACAAAACCGGGCGCAAATCCGGGGAACCGAGTTCGAATCCCAGGCAAGGTTAATGATTCTTTTCTTTGGAAATCTTGCTTTTGTGCATGTCAGCGGGTAACTTCGTTGGGGTTTTTTTTCTTCTATTTCACTATCCTTGAGTTATAAGACCTTAAAACTAGAAATGCATGCAAGGACGAACAAAAACTACACGAACTCGCTAACTCTGGATCCTCTTGGTTATCATACCGGCCCGTAACTGACCGCTACCGCATCCGATAGTGATATCCATTGTGCTAAATAGCATGATTATTTTTCATCACGTGATATATAAGCTATTAGAATTTTAGAAAAAAAAGCAGAAAGCCATTTCTGCATTTTTTCTTTTACATTTGTCTTCGGTGTATCAGATGACATCCTCTCGTCCCTTCAGACTGTCGGAAAAACTGTATTCTAATCTGATGCTCGTTAAATTGGGTAATAAATGTCCTCTTCAATATTTTGGATTTGATGAGTGTTAACGCTACTTTGTCTGCGCATTGCCCTAAAGTTTATTTGTGTCATTCCTTCGATAATCCTTAAATTCAACAGCAATTCATTCATCAAGCCAACAATCCATTCACAAATACGCCCTTGCAGATATGTAGTAGCATTCACATAGTCACCCGGTTCACATCGCGACGTGCCCACTTAGCTCTCGCGTGGTGAGGAGGGCGATGGGCATTAGTTATTGTCCAATTTCCACCCTCGGGTCACCTACCTGATGGCACAATCTTCGAGGATCCCCCCGATCCAGACGGAAAGGGAGGGGGAGACGGGGAGGACGCAAGGATAATGAGGTGACTAGGCGAAGAGGGAAGGGATTCGCCTGCACCTGCATCTTCATAGAAGAGCCCTACTAGCCACGTCGAGGGTTTGCGGCACCACAGCACGCATGGGTACATTACAGTCGCGCACAAAATACCGTTCTCATCTTCTAAATGTGGCGTTTTTATCTTTAAGTGCACGACAAAAAAATTAACCCAGAAACAAAGCACCGAACATCCTATACAAATTATGATGATTTTAGGTGGAAAAATTTTTATTAGTTGTCAAAGTCCCAGTCATTCGATATTTCCATCATATTATTTCTGCTTTAAAAATATGTTAAGCACATACTGTTACCCGTATTCTTTTACTAAGTCTCATTCTATCTTTTGAAATTTCCTAGTACTCTTATGATATGATTACCACATCTCCTCACAACCTCTCGAGTCTCTCTCTCACTCTCTCTATCATCATCACAATCCGCCAACACTCTATCTAATCTTTATGAACACTGTTAGCCTCCGGAAGGGTGTGTGGCAGGGTACTTCACTCCGGGCATGCATCACTGATACTTACACAATCCGATTTTTATTAGCTGCATGCACGTTTTTACCCTTAAATTAACTAAACACATTAGGGAAACAAAATATCATCACTCACAACTCATCTTCAAACGATCATCACGCGGAACAGACTCGGTACAAACCTTATTAAAACACTTTCCAAACAACTGACTGCGAATGTTATGCAAAAGAGCTGCGCCCTTGTCTTGTGAATTTAGTCTCATGCAGGCATGAAAAATCGCATGCTAGTAGCTCGAGAGCAAGAAGAAGGTCCAAAGGGCGATTTCCAGGGATGTGCGTAACGGAAAATAACGCAGTCTTACTTTTTCATCAACAACAAAAATACTAATGCAATACATAATATGAAAATTCGTGTATTATTAAGAAAGATCGTTGCTACATTATATGAAAAGGAAATTTTGACATCCCGATACATGTTGTTATTACAAAGCCGTAAATGCGATGCAACCGTCCGGTACCCAGAAAAATGCACTAAAATTCCGTTTTTAAGCACTCACTTAGTGGTATCAGTAAAAGTTGCCTTTTCTTCCTCTCATGATGGAATGCCACCAAGTGAACCTTGAGAAAGAGATTGAAATTAATATAAACGGTGAAAAATTTTGTATACTGTCACTAAACGTAAAAATAAATAAGCTTTAATTCGATGTACTTCATCTTAGAATTCATTGAGCCGTCTTTGAGATATTAGTCTTCAAACTTGGGTGTCGGTATTTTGCAATGGGCAGTAACCCATTCTACTCCTCCTAATTATACATTTCCCCGTACACTATGAACGCACTTATCAATTTCCCTTATTGCAAGCCGAAATAGCATTTCAAGTCACTCCATTTTTATACATTTCTCTAATTTTGTGGAAGAAAAGACTATGCAACTACTTATTTTTAATATTTTCCGATTAGAAATCCACCTCAAACTTTTGCATGGGGTTCAGCCAGCATGTAAACCAATAATCTATTTGCCGGAACTTTGTTCCTTATGGATTACTTTTTCACATGTATGATACTAAATAATGGAATGGAAATAAAACATATGTATTGCGTTCACATTCTCTACACACACCTTTAGTAGAGATAAAGGTAGCACGCAATTTACTTCATAATATGCCGGAAAAAATGTCAATCCCCTGCATACTAGTAACCTATCCCAAGTTCCTTGGATGATGTTGTTGAAATGTTTCGATGTAGGTAATCACACCTTTGGAAAAGTAATTTTTTTCCGATAAGTAAGCGACTTAAGCAGAGCTAAAATCGTAGGGAAACGGTTTGAATGTTATGGCTGGTTATGGTAATTATTAATGATATTTTATCACCGAGCAATTGTTGAATTACCGCCTAATATTATTGTCAGGTTAGAATAAAAATACATAAACGTGTCTTATTCATCAGTAGCCGCATGCTTGGAGCGGATCACGCATCAATGGATGCCGAAGAGTCGGTCCTGGTTGTAGTAGTGAGAGTAAGAGGGGGGAAGGGTGGACAGGGGTCGTGGGTCCGTGCGGACGAGAGAGCAGAAGTCTCCCACGGTGCGAGAGATGAGGAGAGGGGGAAGAGGAGGCGGGGCTCGGGAAGCAGGGTCCAGGGAACAGATGCAGATGGGAACGGGAAATGCCACCACCTTGAAAAGGTCTTCACCACATCTCTACCGACTCCGACGGAGTACGACTAGCATTACCTCAGTGGTCAGCTGATTTCGTCGATAAGCAGGGTGTGAAATGTACCCTGCACCTGACGGTGGATATCCCGTCTGAAGGTGCGCCCACATCGTTTCGTAATTGCCTAAAGTTTTCATAACCCCATATCCTTGGACATCACTAACCACATTACGTTAACCCTTGGTGCACCGCCTGTCCCGGATGACTGGAATGATATTATTCAAATTGGAATCTGTATTGCTTATAAAGCTGATTTTGTTCATTAGTGTTCATTTAACAGATCAGTGAAAACTAACATTTATTTAGTAGTGGTAGTGGGATGTGACAGGCACTTGAGTTATTTTCACCTTTTAGGATAGGCCAGAGAGGATGTAACAAAAATATATTAATTATGCTGTAAATTTTCAAAAACAAGAACGAGAAGTTGTTTTAGAATACGGGCAATACAGTGTGGGTTTCACATTGACGAAAAGCAGAAAGTTCACCAAACTTTTAGATGACGTCGGCTTCAGAAATGTTCTCTATTAAATCTGAAACTGGTAGAATCAGGACTCACGTAAGAACTAATGATACCGACAAGATATCTCCGACTGTTTGACTTATTCTCAACTGCATCACGTTCATTTGTTTTTTCAAACGTTAATAAAAAGTTCCAGCTTTTGATTCGTCGTATCGCTATAGTAGAAGATTAAATTTATCGAAAGATATCGTAAACAATGGCATGGTAAGAGGAACATCTAAGTTTAGAATCAATGGTATGGCAATGTTTACCCACTTTCAGTTCTTATCAATTTCATTCAAGGTCTTAGTAGGCGAAGAGTTTACGGTAATAGAAAATAGGCAAAAGGATGATATTGATTGAACAAGGACATTTTCTTTCGTCCCCTTCTTCCACAAGGTTGATGGCAGAAAAACTCAAGATGTAAACGAGCATCGAATTATTCCTGCCATTATTAGATGGATTTCGCCGACCAAGCAGGAAGTAGTAGAGTCCGTGTTGGCACGTTATAGAAGACGTGACAAGCCAATCATTGTTTTTGTGACAAAGCGCCGTACAGATCGTATTTATCGCGATGGCAATGGCGGAATGAATTAAGTGACGCAGAGGTAAATGAATTGAGGTAGTATTTTCATTGTATTTGTTGCACCTCACGGCAGAAGATTGGCCAGAAGAAGGGTATTCTTCAGTGGTCAACGCTATCTGAAGTCCACGAGAGCAGGACTTGAGAATGGATCATTTCCAGTAGACTTCAAAATTGCACTTACCTAAAAAGAAAACGAAGGGGGATTTGGAAAATGTTTTTTTCGTGGAAATGCCCGATAGAAAAATATTTCACTCTAGCTTTGCTCAGAAAATACTGAATAGTTACCTTAAGCGTTTTGAAATAAGTCAAGTGGATGGTCGCTATCAGACATAGAGCTGACATTTACAGAGAATGTTTTAAGCATGTAAAAAACCTATCAGTTTTCCGATGGCATTAAGTATATTTAGAGAACTGTGATTTGAATGCGAAACTAAGATTTACGAGTTACGTTTACAAAAAGAATTGATGTGTTCTTTCCTGGAAGAGTATTTGGGATTTAGTTGTTCATTGAAACTCACTATTATAATTGAAAATGCAATTTTATGGGCTTTTTAATGAAAAATATGTACAGAATAACAACATATAATACAGCCCATTGTCTATCTCGAAGGATAATAGTTTATAATTATAAGCTATGTCAGCCATAAAGTCGCTGTGTTTCTATGGTGAATATATTGATATGATGTAAAACCAGAAAGTTAAATGTACCTTGAGTATCTGCGTTTTTTAAGCCACCTCAAGGGAGTGTGGCAGGGTAAAAAGCATTATTAATTATGTATCATATTCATGAACTGATATAAAAATGCAACTTTTTAATTGAAACATTTTAGTAATGTTTGCATCTATGCAGTGCGTGCTACTAAATTGTTTTTTTTATACACCTCAGACTACCTTCATTACACCTAACTGGTTATTATGATACCCAATATGGTTTCTTACCGTTCGTTAGAAGAAAGTCATTTCAATTATATCCGTAAGGCAATTTATATTCCTTATCATGTTTTTCTAATGGAATCCAGCGTCATGCGCAGGTATCCTCAACACTTTCTTTTTTAATATTTTACCACTTGAAGTAATGAGATTCTGGGAGGAGAAATAATCAGCATTTAAAAGAATTAGCATTGTTCGTCCGCTCGCATATCTCGGGATTGAAGTGCTCATGTTGTCAACTTGAGATATGTATGTACCTGCGCTGTTTTTGCAGCGCAGGATTCCGTCATTCAACAATTGAGCCGGGATTTAATTCCAAAAGCGTTCTCAAGCCGCTGTTTTTCCCCGTTCTCGCACAACCTTGCATTTGAGGACGGGCGGCTTGGGGCATGACTGCGACTCTTCGGATTGCGTCAAGAGGGGAAACAATTGGGGAGGGGGGCGAGAAGGGGGGGGGGGAGGAACCAGTCGGACGAAAAAAATAATAATGGACCGGCCACTCCCCCTCCTCAACATTGTCCATTCCCCCGTCTGGGGGGGCAAGGGGGTAAGGAAACGAGCCGGACATTTTAATGTGGCCTAATCTATAAATGGCCCCCGTCGCTACCCCCGCGGTCCCGGTGGAGAGGCCTTGCATCGCCGTGAGACGATGGCGACCCGCGGAGTGCAAGACGGATTTGGGGAGCGGGGAAGGGGGTTTTGTTGGAGGGGAGGGGGGGGGAGGTTTTGAGGTCTCCTTTTCAGCGGTGCACTGTGAGAAAGTGGAGAAGGGGTGCAAAGCGGGGGGGAAAGAGAACCACCATTCGAATTAACGCGAGGGGAGGAAGTGGGGGGGGGGTTAACCGGGGAGAAGGAGGCCCTCAGTGGGTACTGACAACCCCTCCGGTTCACGGGCAGTCAAAGGGGCAGACGTGGGAGAGGGGTGACCAGTTCACCGAAAGGTGAAGGGAGGGCGGTGCCAAAGGAGGTTGCTTAGGGGAAGGAGGTCGCGTTTAGGAAAGAGCAGGTCTGGTGGGCCGCGCTGCGAAGGCATACGAGTCGACGTAGGCAGGTATGTTCCGAAGGGTATAGTGAAATGAGGAGGAAGGGGGTTTCTGAGGGATGCTATAGGTCGCGAGGGTGAGAGAGTAAGGGTACATGGAGGGAGAGAGGGGCGGGCTAAGGGTGAGGGAGGGATCGATGCAAACAACAATATGAAACCCCACTTCGCGACAACATAGGTTTTACGAGGGCATATATGTCCTTTTAAAAAGTCGAGGAATTGCCTTGTCGGTGTTGTTGTTGTTGAGGGTTTTAAACTGCATCCAAGGAGTATAAGTTGTTTTGGTAGATCCCCTAGCGGTCGTTTTCTCTGCAATGGTTTTCTCTGCAATGGTTTTCTCTGTAAATGCAATCTTTTTGCATGGGAAAATATTTGGTACAGGAAGACGACAAAATTATTCCTTAAATCACAAAACAATTTGTACCCTGTTGAAATGATAGGTTGACTGACTGAGCGATTAGCTTATTTACCACTGAAATTATTTTGTACCCCAGCACGGTACCTATTATTCCGGGAATGCTGCTGGTTTTAAGTTGATTTATTTAAAAGTTGATTAGTTTAGTAAATAAAAAGTAAGTAGATAAGCAAATTAGTTGATTAACTGTGATTGAGTCAAAATTTCTCGGAAGCGCGGTTTCATTCCCTGGAATACTGAGTAACAGTTTGTGTTTCTACAATTCTACTCTCGCGGGGGCATAAAGTCTAATGATGCAGGAGTCAGATCTCAGTTAGCGTAAATGTTACCAATTGAATTACCAATTGTAGGAATTGAAGTATTTGAGAAATGTCAACCAATTTGTTTTGATGAGTGAATAGACTATAAAATTTTGCACCTTGTAAGAAAACCATTTCCGCTCAGTCAAAAGCTTCATATGTCATTTAAGTGGATCCACACACAAAACCAAAATGCACTTTGCATTAGATCAAAATATGTCGCTGGTTTATATTATATAGTCTTTTTCATCCATTATGTGTAATTAAAATATTCGTCACGGAGTCTAAATGTTTTACGTAAATCTGGGTCTAGAAAGAGCATTAAAATGAATTCGCACTCATTGTGAGTACAAATGAAGAGGACTAAAGAAAAAAAAAACAATGTTCAGGACGTAAGAGGAGAGGCGTATGATTAGAAAGAATTAGAAACAACGGTTAGCCCGTTTAAGCATTGAAATATTTGGTGATAATGATATTACACTTCGACTTTTGACCAAGTTTATGAATTCTCACCTACTGTACGATGAGAGAACAGGTTTCGTTCACTTGAGCCGCGAAAGTCATTTGTTTGCATTTTGCCAGCATTTGGTTTAACTTCTTTGACGACCTCTGTCTTTTTTTTCACAGCGCAAGCATTGGAGTTATGGGTTTTAATTAGAGTGAGTACCTTTTTGTCTACGGAAGGAACCGTTAAAATCTGTAATTCATGGAAGCTTTCCGTCTGGAATTAGATGAAAACCCGTCTCCTGAAAACGTCCCAGGACTACTTTTCCCCTGTGCAAATGATTATTCCCCAAACTATCCTCTCTTCCCACCTCGATTTCAGCGAAGATCTCTTAACCACTTCAGGTGTTCTACGCCTACATTGAAAAGTGCCGTCGTCGGAAACGGAGGGCCAATTTAGTTCGCCCGTAATGTTTCTACCTTCCTCTTGACGGAGCCGATTTGAATTTTTCCGTCGTAAACCGACGACCCGCCAGTGAAATTGAGTCTAGGCTCATATCTGTGTGCTGACAATTTATTGGCCCGTGCTTCGCACTTCCCTGACTTTCATCCCGGCGGCGTCCTCTTTGCTCTCTCCCTGCTCATTTCCATCTACACAACCACCGGCCTCGATCACCATTTCTGGTACCTATCTCGGGCCACACTGCCCCGCTGCAGCGTCTCCACGCCCAAAGCACCCACCTTAACTTTCTCCTAAATATAGTCCTTTTGTCCGTCCGTCCGTCCCTTCTGACCTCTTTCTCGAAAGCGTTCTCCGGCGCCCTGGCTGGCCTTCCATTTTAAGACTTTTGCGAAGGAGAAAAGGTCTTAATGTTCCGGTTCGGGCTATATCCTATCGCGGCAGCCCATTATTCCTACTCCATTCTCGGACGCCCTTTGAACCCAGGAGGAAAAACCCATTTTTCCTTATGGGTTCAAAACAATAAAGTCGCCGATGAAGGGTGTTAGAAAGACCTATTTTCTGTGCTTGTTTGAAGAACCGTGTTCCGACTGCTGCATGCTAGTGAGCCTAGTGCTACTCTGTCACTGTTCTTGCTATCTCCTATTATTTATGTAAACAGTTATGATTGCTATCAATATAAATTCACCAGTATGGTAACTATATATTTTGGAGTAGATACTAATGTAAGGTGCCTAATTAGATTTCCGCTCAGTGGTTTAATACAAGCATATATCGCTACTGATATCCAGTACTTGTTAGTAAACAAAATTGTGGCTATAATATTTTTGGATGTTTATGCAGGATCTTAGTGTTATTAATCACTTATACCCAATCAACCTCAATCGCAAATATGCGCGGCTAAATAGATATTTTGAATAGTGTTAAGTAAACACTGAAATCGCATGTTTCCAAAAAATGATGCTGGTATTTGCTCAAGATTTATGCGGTACCGTTCCCTCTTTATGTTATTAATAGGTAGGTGGCTATATTACGAGTGAATCCGGCGTGTTTCCTTGGTGAATTTAGTTAACGGCGAACCACTAGTGCAGCTGATGGCAAAAGGATTGTTTACCTGATGGTAATGCATGCTTGTTGTGGACTCATCCCCTGCCTCAGACACTAGCGACGGCTTGCAGGGTGCTATGAAGGTGTAGATGCAGATGTAGACATGACATATTTATAACGTACACAAGCATAAAATTGTATTTATATATACATATGTGGGTACCGATCACATCTGTCAAATGATAAAGCTTAGCGATCGTTTGTGTACTCAGGATCCATGCCTATAACAACAAGTACGTTCGCACATCCATGATCTTCCTCTGACCTCTTTCTCATTGTTACATTCGTACATTACTTCAAAAATTCTTTTGTCTCCATGGCACTTCACTATGTTCCTCAAAACCAATCACTCGTGATTTTCTCGGCTTCCCCACTCCTCGAATATTACTCAATTCTACATCTACATCTACGTAATACCCTGCGAGCCACCGCGAGGGTGTGAGGCAGGGGGTGAAGGCCACCAAACATCATCATTTACATGCAACTAAGAACTACCTAGACTTACTTGATGTAACTGCCATTTAACCATGCAACTTAGCATGTAACTGCCATTTAACCATGCAACTTAGCATGCAACTAATAGCTACCATGCAATGCTAACCAGGCAACTACAGCCCTAAAATACAGTCCGTATACAGCCTACTTTAACAATAATTCACCTACCTATCCCTTTGTTGTGCTGTGCTGTCTATTATTCTCTCTTGTATTGTGCGGAAAAGATGACATTTTAAAGCATCTATGTCGCCAATTTTATTTATCAGGGCAAATCTAGCATATTACTCAGGGGTTCTTAATATATATTGAACATTGTCATTAAACCTATTCGTTGTAAATTTCTGCACGAGATCTAATCTGTATTTTAAGCTACGATCTCATAACGTTTCCCAACCTAATTATTCTATTAATGTTGATACACTGCTAAACCTATCGTAAAACCTTTCACCAAACCTAGCTGTTCTACTCTAGAGACTATCTAGTTCTCTTATCAAACCTAATTCATTCGGATTTCATACAGTGGCTGCATATTCTGGGTGGGGCCTAACTAGCGAAAAGTTTTTCTCCATCATATTTCCCGTTTCATCTTCCAATTCAATCCATTCTCTCATAATGACCAATCCGATAAAGTACGCTCATATACGTCCATATGCTGAAATCATTCTCAATATTTCGACGATCGTACGCGTGTGCAACATTTCATCGCCAAGAAACCTTTTCATCATTGTCGTCCATCGACCTTTTCCGGGACCTGTTTTATTCCGGACAGATCGGTGTTGCCACCTGTTCTTCCGTAATTTTCGTCTCACAATCATTCCCGAGTTCCTTAACTCCCTTCGCCCCCGATGAAGTTTATGCATAAGGTGAGTTGAAGCGTTTATAAGGACGTCCCTGTTTTATTCCGAATTCTTGAATGAATAACAGGACTATGCACTACCACCTCCCGCTTCGAGGGTATATTTTTACCTGCTGAGGTACTATAACACAATGGGGCATTAACCCTGACGGAGTGGGGAAAGGGGTCTCTCTCACGCGGCCGCTGTTCCTGAGTCAATGAAGAAGGGAGGGATGTGAACAGACCAGGGTTTGTCGCCTTTGGGCGTGTCTGTCAGGAGGCCCGAGTCCCTCAGGGTGGGATGGAGAAGGGACGGGGACAATGAGTTGACAGCGGAAAAACTGCCCATGTATGCAGTTCACGCTTATTGCAGTTCCTCCGGCCAACATTTTGTTGGGAACGGTGGACGAGACGTGCTGACTTCCAGGAAATTTTTACAATCTTTTTTAGATTTCATTCAACGCCACGAACGTTTCAGTCAGGATCAATGGTTGACTCAATCCCTTCCGTTGCGCATCGATCAATCGATTTTTTACGATATGCATCGATTTGCAGTAAAGTTCGATCGCAATTTTCATCTAATTTATTAAAACATAAAAAACGTTTTTACACTTGATTGCACCTTACGAAGCAGAAAAGAGTAGTACGCATGAATAAATTTCGGGAAACTTGCGATCGAGTTTCACTATCGAGTATCATATCATTCCACTCTATCCGCCGAATGCGATGATCTCCGATGACAAACAATTCATTGACCAACTTTCAGGACAAAGCATGCTATTAAAAAAAATGATAATTTTGAGTAGCTGTCATAAATTTCGAGGGCTGCGTCAAAGCAATCCTAGGAATGTTGACCGATGATGATCATAAATTTATCATGTTGACTATGATTGTTGGCAAAAATCCTAGACAAGCATTTTGTACTAGCGCTTTGTGCACTCATTTTCCCCATAACATGTACTTCCTTTTTCAGGGATTGTTTTGCTCTTTAACTAGGTACCATAATTTTTCACGACCAACAACATAGTAACATTGATTTGTCAACATATTACACGAATATTTTCATCGTGAATCCACCTTTGGTGAAGGTACGAGGATTTTGCAGAGGTTATTGATGATTTCGAGCTTTTAAATGTAATAATGAATAATAAAAACTACGAAGTGGCGATAGGGCTTCCATTCCAGCTCTACTTCATCCAGTATCTCAATTAGTAGAATAAAGCAGGTAATATATGCATTGCTTATTGCATCCGAACCAAGGAGTCAAAAAAATGAGACAGCGAGGTAAAATTTTGGTAAAAGTTGGATAATTTTTACCTCCCTTGAGTGCAGTCCTCAACATTTCAATTTTATTCAAAAAAATACCACGAAGAATCCATAAATATATAAAGCTTAGCTAATCTAAGCTTATATGTTTCTTATATAGAATGTTTACAACATTTTTTGGCGATTTAAATATCCTCCCAAACATTTTTCCTGCCTTGATTAGCCAATTTAATTACATTCATGAATAATATGTCTATCGACTGGACAAAGTGCTTGGAAGGCCCACCGTATGGTTGTTGGAAGTAAATATCCTCCAACTGAATGCATGGCTCAACTTGGCCTCGCCGAGCCGACTGGGGTGCCTACCCAAAACCTTTCATCTTCCTTGATGTCCGAGAGATTCGACCTTAGGGTACAATCAGGTCTTGATCTACTTAAAAAATACTTAAACCCATAGGTTTCGCTCTACTTTGCAGATTTATGACGGGGGAGGATTGATTTCTTGAAACCCCATAAAACTAAAGAATAACTTGCCGGTCGGGGCCACCCTATTCTTACAACCCTCCTCATCTGCCAACCCATCCATACTCTGTACAAAACGTCCCCTGGGCCCCTTGACGGCCTTCTCTTCGGCGGAAGGGTTCCTGTTCACCCCGATTCAAGCTTACCATCGGGCGGCAGCACGTGCTTTTGTGCGCCGTGTGAGCGAAATGGCTTGAGGAACCTTACGGCCTCGGATTGCAGCAGACTGGATGGGAGTGAGAGGGGGGCGAAGAGGCACGGGGTCAAAAGTTGGACTGGGAGTCCGAAGGGGGTGAAAGGGGGATGGAGGTGCGAGGTAGAGAGAAGAGAGGGGAGAGTACCGAAGGAGGCAGAAAGGGGCAACCTTTTTAGTTGAGGACAGCGGGGGGGCACCGGAGAAGAAGGGGGGGAAAAAAGCTTAGGACGAGAAGAGGAGGGATGGATGGCTATGCGTAAGAATTAATGCAAGCCGAGGGCAGGATATTCAAGGCGGCGGAAGGCCGACCCCGAGGGGAGATGGAGCAGGCCCTTAAAGGGTTTTCCGAGGGAGAGAAGAAGATCACGGAGAGGGGGGGTGGAGGGTACAGAAGGGTTCGGGGGCGAGGATGGGGAAAATGAGAAGTGCTCGCGCGTAGTTGCACAACCCGTTGCAAGGGCCCCTCTTTCGCCCTCGGTGGCTGCGTGATCGACAAACGAGGGGTGGCGGCCGTCGCTGGCCCCTCATCCGGCCCTGCACCCAGATTTCCTCGCTTTCTTCTGTCTCCGCGACGTCCACACCATCACTCTCTCGCTCACGCATGCACAAATCTGATGGAACCGGAGACTTGACCGGTCCAGCCCATTTTTGAAAAAAAAAAGTTGGGTGAATAAATATTTTTTTCCTTCCCCCGAATAAATCTGAGGATTCCTCCCTTCTGAGTCTGCCGGAGTGGAGCTCGTTCGAGTGTGGTTCATGCCTCCGTGAGACTGGAGCGGTGTGGTTCCCCAGTGAACTGCGATGACACCTCGACGGAGAAGCGAGTTTACGCCATTTGAGGAACACCATTTGAGAAGTGTTGTAGTTGTAGAAGTAGATAGTTATTCCGGGGAGATGACTGACAACTTAGTTTACTTGATCCTTTAAGGGTAGGCAGATATTTGGAAATACGGGGAGTGAATGAAGTGTGGAGAGAAACCCGGCGTCGGTATTAGCTTGCACTTAACGCGCCAAGGGGTCCACGGCTTGACGTCCCATCCACTTGACGGAGTACTGCACTCGAAGTGCTCTCCAGTGGGCTATCAAGTACCAATAGTTTACCAATGAAAAATCTACCTCTGCCAGCATTCGAACGTATGCCCTCGGGATGGTCACCATAGCCTCCACACCAACCTGATCCCCATGAACTTAGGGTATTAGGCGTAAGACTGTGCCAAAAGCAAACGCCACCCAAGAGCGAAGTTGAAATCACTGCCACCTTTAAAATGAAGAGTATAGTGAGAACAAAAATATTCATAACATTAATGTTTTCAGAACATTTTAATATATATATATATAATAAATGTTATTATTATACAATAGACAATACCACTTACTATGCACCAAAAGGAAAAAAGGAAATTTTATTTCAAAAGTTATTAGGTACTTTTGAAATGATAAATTGTTATTTTTATAGCCAAGCCTTAAAAAGTTGGCTGTTTTTCACCTTTAACATGACTCATAGATAATTTGTAATTAATTTATGACAAGGCTATAATAAATGATCACACTTGCAATGAATTTCAAATTAAGGATTTAAAATGAGAATTTGTTTAACATGCTAAGAATCTGCATCTAAATTAATATTTTACGTAACGAACCGTCTCGGCCGCCGCGCGCCTCAACGGTGTGTGGCGGGTCACCAGCCGTGAAGTCGACTCTTAACGGATAAACAACTTTATTACTCAATAATGAAGTATTGTGTGCAATGTGTTTAAAGATTTGTACTTTTTTTGCGTCGTAGTCGCGTACTGTGTGCGAGAAAATGACTAGGGTAGTATCCTTCATAAAAAAAAACAAATTCATTTATTACGATTCCTGGCCCACCCTAAATATATTCATTGCACGACACTAATCTACATCTACGCTATATCCTGCAAGCCAACGCGATGGTGTGTGGCAGGGGAGCAGAGAACATAATAGTAGCAAAGGGTGAAATATTGTTAGAGTAGTCGATATGAGAATATAGTGTACGAGACTAATATAGAGTACGAGAACGAAGCTACTTTACACTAGTCACTATAGTATCGACAAAGTGTTTGGGACATGAGGGAGCTCCCGTCTTTCAACGTGATGTTTCCTCCCTATGGTGCTCAAATTTCAATTTCATATTTTGCGAATTCCAACTTACTATGGTAGACTGGACCATAGCCATAAAATTAGAGAAATTGATTGACGAACTGATACAGCGGCGTCGGAAGTGGGGGGCCGGCGGGGTAATTTCTGGGGGGGGGGACATTCGGCCCCCCCCCAGAATTTGCCCCGGGCCCTTGAGAAATGAGTCTTCATTAATAAAAATTAAAATTTCCTTGTATCCAGCTTGCCTATTCCCTTCTGACGCATATTCTACCACCTTCATATGCACTTTTAGCGGAATTCTAGTCTCTAGCCCCTCCTATCCGCAAAAAATGCGGGCCCTTTTCTTAGGAGCCGGGCCCTTTTCAAAGTTCTCCCAGCGAAAATAGTTCCGACGCCCCTAAACTGATAGATAAAAATGTCCTTCTTTCCTCGTACAATCAGGGATAGCTAAAAATATATCCAATAGCATAAAATACGAGTGTATCAATGGTATGCTAGGCATAGGTAGTTGCATGTTGGTATAAAAACTTTAAGCTAACCCAACAGCATGTTTATGCATTCTTGCTTTGCTATTTTCAACTTATTTTAAACTGTGAAGTGTAGACTGTAATATAATTACTAATCGTTTTTATGCATTATATGTAATGCATGGATGGTGAGAATTCACCCACTATCACACACGGCTGTGGTGGCTGGCAGGGTATTGTGTAGATGTAGATGTTTTGTGCATGATGCATGTTTTAGCATAAGTAACCCGTGCATGATATACATCTACATCCACGTAATACCCTGCGATCCACCCTGTGTTATGTGCGAGAGCCCTGGGTGTTTAGCAGAGATGTAGATCACCATACTTGCACTACTGACATGCAACCTAGAGCTACAATTACACTACTACATGGAAACAAGTGAAGTATAGAAGTCACGTGCACCTAGATAGTTAGTGTCTGCATACTAACGAAGTGATTACTGGTTAGAAATATTTTCACTAAATATATTTATCTGTATTTCTCTAGCATGCATAGATTAGTAATATTGAAACATACTTCATGCATTACAGACTAATCCAGCAATTTTTTACCTACCTATCCTTTTGCTATGCTACCTATCTTGTTCTCTTATGGCAGGCCGAAAAAATTACATTTTAAATCTATCCGTACGACAACCTATCTTTCTAATCTTATTTAATTGATCAAACCTAATTCAGCCTATTAACATTACTAACCCATGGATGAAAGGCAAATACAGGTAAAAATATTTCGATAAATGTCATTTTAACCAATAATCCCTTAATTACTATGTAGATACTAATCATCTAGTTGCATGTGACCCTATTATCTAACATGTTTCCATGTAGTAACCTAGTTGCATGTAAGTATTTTATTTCTGGTCATCTTCACACCCTGCCATACACCCTCGCGGTGGATTTCGGGGTATTGTTTAGATGCAGATATAATACTCTTTCGTGGAGTGCATCGTATGCAGCTCGCACCTAGCGGCAGTGAGAGGAAAACATACGTACCTTCACCAGAGTACTCTGGTGTACCTACCAAGGCCCAGGTTGTCTCACTCACTACTGCGCATGCTCCAACTGTTTCCCCGTGACTTCACTGACGACCCTTTCTCCGTGCTTCCACCAGACTTGACAGGCGTGTTTATGCGACAATTCCGACTGTTCACTACTTATCAGCACCGAATTAGGGTGCAACTTCTGGTGTTGCATTAAGTACGCACGTTTCCAATATTTTGCGAATCCAAGACTCTGTTTTTTGGAACAGAAAACTTTTATTTTCCGAAAATCGAAGAAAATGCCGGGAGCCCGGTGTACTTTGGCAACATGCACCAATGATGAAGACAAGAAATTCGGGGAAAGGTGTCTCGTATCACCGGTGGATATGTGGTTTATTTGCCAAACTTCAATTATTGACCTTCCAATGCTACTTTATTTCTTATTTCGCCATAATGTCATTCGTTTGGCCTCCGGGAGATAAAAGTATAGCATGTATGCATGCAGTGCTTGTTTATTTGTTACTCATTGCGGGAAATGACCCGTTTCGTTTACAAGATGGTAGTATAAATATTTTTAAACTGTCCGAACTAAATTTTCAATGAAAGCTTACAATGTCACAAATTCCCTTTGTGCGAATTTAGAAATAATTATCGCAACTTGCACCTTGCACCTAATTAGAGAAATTTCAACCGTATAGCTTTACTGAAGATGTTTAAATGTTTTACCTTCTAATTAATTGGGAAAAATAATGTCATTTTTTTTAAATCGAACGGATACAAATGCGGATCCCGATAAACCTTTGATAAAGACAAAAAAATAGGGAACTACTCTATTCTTGTAATTCCGGGTCCGTAAGTTAATTTCCCATAATTTGTGGCTTCTCAACGTTGTGCTGATGTGGTGTGTGGGTAGAAATGTACTTTCAGTGTCAGATTTGAATTTGTGATTGTTTGAGCTAAACCTCAGTTTTAAAAAAACTACGCGAAATCTCCATCAGATAATGCATACCAGAAATTATAATGTGTCGCTCCGTAATGGATGACGCCCGTGTGCAATGCATATACTGTACCCGAGGTTGGCCCGGCCCTGATTGGAACCAACGAAATTCTCTCAGAATGCCTTTATGCCAATAAAAATCAATTTACCTGTTTTACTACACATCAACAGATATATTACCTCTAGAGGTCGATCCGCTACCCGGTATAGATCCACTCGATGGCTCAGCTCCGAGCCTTATGGTGCGCGGAAAAATTAACATTTTAAATCTTTCGATACGACAGTCTAAACTTTCTAACCTTGTTTTCTGTTCAAATACAGCGTAATACGCAAGTATTCGTAATATATTTATAGCGTCATCACTAAACATATCAGCTATAAATGTACTTAAAAGGTGTAGTCTTAACTTTAACCTGCGTTCTGGTGGTAACGGATTTGTTCACTAAATAGTTTAATTAATTAATTTGTAAACTAAATAATTCAACTAAAATATAACCATTACTCCTTTTCAAGCGTGGTAGATGGTGCTTGCTTGGAAAAGAATCACCCCCTGGTGCAGACCTATACGATGGCCTGCAAGGTATCATCTACATCGACATCTACGTAATACCCTACGAGCCACCACGAGGGTGTGTGGCAGGGGGTGAACCAAAATGGCAGCTTTTGATGTGTGGTTGTCAAGGCTAGAAAAGAACGTAAGGTGGATGAGAAAAAATAAAAACAAATCTACTAATTCGCAACACTCTGCGAGCCATCGAGAGGGCGTTTGTGGCAGCGGGTTACGATCACCAAACTTGCATTACTTATGAAGAATGTTTCTCGGGCTTACCACCGGTTAATAGGCTCCATTACTGCCTAATAGGCAGTAACGTTAATAGGCAGTACTGTTAGTGGGCATAAATGGGGGCTATTAACCGGTGGCAAGCCCGAGAAACATTTCTTCATAGTATTCGCCGGGAAAATACTAGATCTTATATATACTACTTACATGCAACTAAGAGTAGCAATGCGACTACTTCATGAAAATATGTTAGATATAAGAGTCAAATTCAACTAGATGGTTAGTATCTACATCTACATAGTACCCTGCATGTCACCATAAATCAGTCTAAATAATGAACTTGAACGTGTGCAGCGAAGATCGGCAAGATTTGTAAAGGAACGGTAGGTACGACACCTATATTAGCGTAACCAGTCTATTAGATGAATTAAAATGGGAATAATTGTCAGATCGCAGGTTGAGATTTAGACTAAATCTCCTAAATAAATTGGAAGATAACATTTTCATTGATGACGTTAAAAATATTTTGCGAACCCAAACTTACTATAATGGTAGACTGGACCATAATCGAAAAATTAGAGAAATTGATTGCCAAACTGACAGCTTCAAAATGTCCTTTTTTCCTCGTACAATTAGGAAAGAATCACCCCTTTAAATATATGATATGAATAGCGGTAAATATGTCCAATACGAGTGAATCAATGTATAGTATAGGTAGCTGCATGTTGGTATCAGGACTAGAAGGTAACCCAACTAACAGCATGTTTTTGCATGCTTACTTTGCTATTTTTATCTTTTCAAATAGTGAAGTTTAGACTAGTATATTAATACTAATCCCTTTCTATGCATGATATGTAGTGCATGTTTGGTGAGAATTCATCCCCTGCAACACAACTTTAAGGTGGCTTGCAGGGTATTATGTAGATGCATATTTAAATAAAGGTGTGTGGCAGGGGATCTACATAATATTGACGCTATAATAGATTAGAAATGCATTTCTCCATTAATATTTATATGTATTTTCCCAGTATGCTTGGGTTAGTGATGCTAAATATTCATCGTGCACCACAGACTAACAGTATTTCATCTACCTGTTTCTTTGCTATGCTGTGTTTTATGTTATCTTAAGCTAGTCCGGAAAAGGATATTTTAAATTATCGTTACATCAATCTTTATCTCTAAATTTATTTATCTGATCAAATCTAACATGATACGCAAGGGTTCTCAATATATATCTAACATCTTCAGTGAACCTATCCGTTTTTAAATGGATTGCTAGATGTGGTAGGGGAGAAGATGAAGTTGATTGAAGAAGCCAGGAGGCAAAATGGATGAGGCGGATAATAAGGGTCGAGGGTGTATCCAAGGATATCATTGAAGGGAGGATGTTGGAAGAGTTGAAGGGAGGACTGTCATTAGCTGTTTGAAAGGAATTTTTAGTGATATGAGGAATAAGAACCGAAGAAGAACATTGTAAATAATTTCTTTGGATGGTTATTGACCACTATAATAATATATGGGTTAATTTATGGAGGTTTGGTCGTATTTTTAAGAAATTCAATTTCCTTTTTATGCCAACGTTTCGCCTTTTTATTAAGGCTTCTTCCGGGCTACAGTACAATGTAAGGAATACAGTTGGTAAAAATTATAATATTACAAAGATAAAAGAGTTTTCAAATGTAAATTTAGTACCTCAAGGAACAACTTTCTTACTGCGACAATGGTAACAAAATAACAAACTCTTCCTCCTAGTAACAAAATCAACATAAAAAAATCAACAAAAAAAATATGGAAAACCAAGATAAAATTTTGTTTGAAAAATATAATGAGTGAAATAAAATTATTTAAAATGAATAGTATAAAGCATGAATTTAACAACTAATTGTATCGTAACTTCAAATTTCGAATATAGGTATATTAGGTACATATTTTACGAATATAAAAAACATATTCGTATTAAGGAAATTGAATTTCTTAAAAATACGACCAAACCTCCATAAATTAACCCATATATTGTAAATAATGGGATTCTGTTACTAAGAATGCTCGGAAGTATTTCCCTACGGAGGTGGATTTTCTAGTAGAAAACAAAAGAGGAAAATTCACTATTATCCGAAATTATTTCGACATTAGTAAAACATCCTTAAGATAAGTTCGTATACGTTTAGCACCCATAATCTCATTATCATGAAACCAATTGCTGGTCACTTTTGGAATCGCATTCGACCTAAGAAACTGTCGTTGACAAGAGTTGACCCTAGTCAACAGTTGTGCCAGAGGGTGGAATCTATTCTAACGTAGGCTGAATCCAGCAATTCCCAATGACTCTTGTAGTAAAATCCTGTCTGGTTGTCTGTTGAATGGAGCCGTATCTAAATCCTCCACCCTCTTCATATTCTAATGGAGCCCGAGACACTGTCATCTCGACAAATTTCTCTTTCAAGGCACAATCACTTCTTTCCGCTTTGCTTCCAAGAATTGTTTTCTCTTTTACTTGCGCTCTTCTGCCACCTTGCAATTATTACTTGTGGAGGGATGGTCGTCGAAGATGTTTTTGCTGTTTTCGACGTTCAATTAAGATCATTTGCGCCGTAAAGAATAGGTGGATAATAAGGACGAGGTAGATATCCAGGGAGTGGTGGAAGGTTTAAGAGAAATCCAGAAACCCGCCGCGGTGATTGGCCCGTTCTAACGAAACATAAGACGCCAAAGTATCCCTAGCGTTACTTCCCGTGAATATTTCTCCACACAGCACTAAAGTGTAGTTTGATATTACGATGAAAAATCTCTACCTTAGCCAAGATTTCGAAACCAGGTCAATGGGATAGGTGTCCGGTATCCCATTATATCTATCCTCCACACCAACCCAATTCCCATTTTTGACGTAATCTAATTGAAATACCTCATAAGTTTTATCAACTACACAGAGCCTCTCCTATTAAAAAGAGTTACATGCTTCTAACGTGAGTATTCTGTCATTATTGTACAACGTTCCATCTATATGCACAAAATTACCTTCAGGTCACCGTATGGGTATGTGGCAGGTGCTGGACCATCACCAGGCAATCATTAATGTCAATAATTCAATACTCATTTTGGTTACCACAATACGGGTTATATTGATAAATTTAAATGTCACAACACGTTGAATTCACCAACGAAATAAAGTATTTTCACACGCAACTCTGCTTCTAATTAAAATCTATCCCTCTTAGGGACGATTAACACCACACAAGTACAAATATTTCGAATTTCTTGTCAATCATGCAAAAATTGAATTGGTTTACTTTTGGTCTTATTCTGTGATGCAAAAAACAGGTATAAATCTTCATCACCCAGCCTATTTCATTTCCTAGAACCTTCGTTATAATCTATTTCAGTCCCTAATTGTGCAAGGAAAATATGACTTGTAGTATCTCTATGCTTTCCCTATCCATCTCTCTAATTTAATCTCCATGATGTAGCTTATCTAAGTACGCTGTAGTTTTTAATATACATAGGTACTTTTTAAAAATCTTCTGAGTTACCATAACTTCAACGGTTAACTGTAGCAACTAATATATACCATATCTATCTAAATCACAGATTTTCTTCGATACGTGTCAACTAAACTCTATACAGTATACACTTGTTCACGCATTGTAAGAGTAATCTCCTGCCTTACGTATTAATTAGTGCGGAGATATCAAGCTTAATGGTATCACTGTTAGTTCTTTTTTCAGTGATATGTACGATATATGTAATAATGATCTTATTCACAATACTAGAATTTTTCAAATAATAACTTTCACGACGTCATTTTTCTCCAACAGAATTAAATCTTCCTTGCTATTTGCCTCAACACTCATTAACCATGGAAACGGCTGATGCTCATGTGCCTTCGCTGCTACCCTAGTAGGTCGCTGGGATTTCAACATTTTCCAATAATGGAAAGGTAAGACAAAGAAAACATTTAACTTACCTATATTCTTCTCTGACTATTCATCTGGTGGAAGGAATAGTTTTATCCTTTCTTTCTTTAATTTAATATCTTCACCATAGACTGTTCGTTAATTTCAATCATCACACTTCATTCAGGGAAAACTTGATATTTTGGGACGTACTCTGTATGCTTGTCCACATGCAATGTAGAAATGAGGATTTAATTTATCACGTGATTTTTTTTATCTGAGGGTTTAATTCTTTTGCAAAATTAAACTAGAAATAATTATCCTACGAAATCGATAAAAGTACCTCAATAAGGGAGTTTGAATAAAGTTTCTTAATTTGGTCAGGGATTATCCTTTTTGATTCGAAATTGCGAGAAATTTTTCAAAATATACGAAAAAATTGCAAAATTCTTGTGATATCAGCATTCCATCCCCTTTACAGTCAAAGTGATTGTTGAAGTCCATGTATACTTCTCAAGTCTCATGTATATTTTTCATGAGAATGCATTGGGGTTTCAGATTCATACATATAATTTGTGGTAAGAAAATATAAGCCTGAACCTACGTTTATCTTATCACATTAGGTAAGGACATCAGATGGACAATCTGGATGGGTAAGAAAGGATAGGGCGGGAAGTTAGGCAGCTATTCGTTATCAAACCGATATTCCCAACACATTTCGCTGACGATGAAATGGTTAACTTTATGGAGGAACTGGAGGATGGAGGAACTTTATGCTGGCATAAAAGTGGAAGGTGTGCAGTCAGAAATACAAAGTCGAATCGGAACACTTCAAACAAGCCTCTAACTGGTAGAAAACTCTCAATAAGTTAAATAATGTTTAATAAAATTTGACAGTTTTTTTCATAGTTGAAGTTCAAGATTAAAATTTTTAGAATTACAACCAAAGTAGGTACAAAAACCTAGGTAGCCTCGGAGAAAAACCTGCTACCACCGGCAACCTAAGGCATTTGTAATTTTTATTTCTAGATTTCTAAAAACATTGTAGTATAAATAAGTAATATGCTCTGTTGTTATTGACTAACCTTTTTACTTAAAGTTCCGTCATGCTCTACGGAGGGTGCGTTAGAAAATTAAATCGGTTTCGTCTCACTCTCATTGAGAGTAAATTACAAGTAAATTTACTACATTATACATCGGAGCTTAAAACGGAGCGCATCTACGTACACCCATTGTGGACGACCTTCAAGTTTGTCCTTTTTAATCGTTCGCTTTAGTCAACTCCGGGTGCAAAAAAAGATGAAACCGCTCCAAAGTACAATTTCCTTCCAAGCGAGCCAAGATTCCAGGAGAAAACTTCGTGCGCACGAGAAGGAACTACTTCCAGCTCACTAAGCAATCATACCGACTATTATTTCCGAATCGCTTTTCATCGTTTCCATAGATATCATGATGAATGATGAAAGATCCGGAAATCAAAAATATTTTGCTTCGTTTCCACTCAATATCTTAATCATCATAGCTCTATCAGGGTCATTCCCACGCCCGCAATCATCGGGCGGCAAATATTAGGACTCATTATGGTGCTCGAAATCCCACGAGAGCTGGATAATACGACAATTTACAAGGGAACAATTGCAAGACAAGGAGAGAAGGACTGGGCTCTGGATGCGGCTCGTCTTCGGATGGAAACGAGTCGGACTATGCTGCGCACTGTGCCAAGGTCACATTGATTACGTCAAGGAAGGGCAGGGGAGAGGGAAGAGGGGGAGGAGGCATAGAAAACAGCTGACTAACTAGTAGCGACGTTGGCGGATGGAAAGTGAATGGAGAAAGAGGTTGAGGTGAAGAGTTACGTATTTGGGCAGACGGAAAGTCGCGACGACGAAGCTGCCTTCGCCGAAAAACGCAGGCAGAATCCCTCGTCTACTCAATTTGTCAACTTCGTCGCGCTTAAAGACACAAATATTTTATAACCGCAGATGGTAGACCGTTTATAAATGTCCGCGACCCGTGCTTGAGTAGAATTAAAATGTGCCATTCGCCCAAAAGTGGGCGTGGCTGTGTAAGGAAAGCAATGACTCTCCGAGTTAGTCTAAGTACTTCATTAAAATGTACCTCAACGCGACTTTCCATGATCCCATTTTTACAAAATTCAAAGAGTATTGAATAAGTACACCATGGATGTTTCTTTGTCAATTGCTTAACTTTCTTGGTCTGAAAGGAATATGTTTTTTCACTGTGCGAAAGGAAAATGAGGGTTTATACTCTTCTGCAAAATCTTTCTTAAATGACAATGTAGAGTGAAGTTCTCTTTGATTTCCTTCTCAATTACCTCTCTTTCTTATCCATTGCCCCACAGTTATTTCTCCTAGTTTCTTAATTTTCCATAACGCACTTCTGCTTGGGAAACATGTCTTTCATTTCACTACTAGCCAGGATCAACAATTAATGCACCAAATTTTTAAGAGCAGATAAAATTACTTTTAGGTTTTTTCCACTTTTGCAACTATAACGCAATTTTGGAAATAAAAACTTGATGTTTTTGTTAAGTAAACACAAAATTGCGTGCATGAATGAAGGAGGATCTTGGTGCAAAATGGAGAGAAACCAACCTAACTCATGAATTTAGTCAAATAGATTTGTGCATCAGATCAGGTGCACAATAAGATAAGTTTTGTAGATCTAATATGACATGGCGATGGTATCTGGCTTCCATGGCCAGATGATTGGCTAATCATAGCAGTTCATTTGCTACGATTCCCATAGTTACATAGCGTATTCATTAGTAGCATTGTACCTCTTAGTTGCATGTAATTAGCGCATGCATGGTGATCTGCCACCCCCTGTAATACAACCTATCGTTGGTTCGCGGGGTGTTACGTAGATGTTGAGTCACCAAATCAATAAAAAGACGAAGAATATAATTTCTTTCATTACCTTTCACTCTTCACGTTGCCATCCTCTTCAGTATACACATTCATGGAAGTTTTTTAATTGAAACTTAACAAATCTATCGGAAGTAAACGGACGGTAACCTATATTTTTATGAACGGAATTTGCAATGAGTTCGCATGCGCGTCACGTTCAGTCTTTTTTTTTACGAGTGACTCCTGATTTTGACGATCTTTCGCTGGTCATGCGCGTCCCGTTTGAATATGCCGGGGATGTCTTGTAGGTATCTAAATGGAAGAAGTCATTTCCAGCATCGTCACTCGTAGGCGCCATTTGTTTGGCGTAAAAATGTTACTACTCTATCGCAAAACTGGTATTTTCCTCGGGGGCCATTAGCACCCACTCAGACGTAATGGAAAATGGAGACCAGGCCACGCTCTCAACAAAAGACGCGAAGGTCAGATAATGCCGGGGTCCGGAAGGAGAAAATAACGATGGAAAACACAAAAAATCGCTCACATTTCTGTGTCTGAACTTATTATTTGGGCTCCGACCATTATCATCGCTAGAATGCGGTCTGCTTTTTACCCACGGTGTCAAGCGCGGACGACATCAGGGTCACGTGACGTTCCCCGTACTGCCCGAGTGGGGATAGCGGACCTTACTCGAAGACAGTCCTTGGATTAGGACTCCGTAGTCTTCGCAGCAGCAGTGGTGGCTACTTCAGTAAATAAACAAGCGCTAAACGTCTTTGGTTTCATTAAATATCGGCAACAACAATATTTTCAACCTTGCCTCCCAGTTTATCTAGGTTCGTGATGCTATTTTATAATTCAATGAACATTTCCGTGACCAGACTCGAAAAGGCTACCTACTGAGTACCCAGCAAGCCACTTCAAGGGTGTTTGGCAAGGGGATGCCTGTGTTTACGAAGAAGAAATCTCTCTCCGTTACGCACATATTGTACATATTGCCCTTCAGTCTGCCGTAGGGGTGAATCCAGAGGGTATTAGGTCAATGCCCATGAAAATAGACTTAATAAAAAAATGAAAAAAAAATATTTTTAAGCATGCTTTTCTAACGAAATATAAATCTAAGAAAAAAAATATCTTCACATCGTACTAAAAAAGAAGAAAATAATATTTTCTCAGTTGAATTACAGTTTAGCCTAGTACTGGAAATAATGAAATGCAATTCAAGGAAATAATCCACACAATGAATGATTTATGAACATTAATATGAAGTAATTTTTTTCAACAATATAACATATTTAAAGTTGTCTATTTATGCAAGGCCACAACGAAAAGCATGGGGCGCTCTTTCATATCCGATATCAATATAAATTAATTAAATATAAAGATATTGGTATTCAGTGGAGTAGAGCGCTCGAATATATAATTTATAGAAAATCTTTCTATGAACTAAAGTTAAGGAGCGAAATATAAAGGAGAGTGCCCCATGCTTTCCATCTGGAACCGGTGCAACATCTTTCTGGGACACCAAGTGCGGCAGCGGGTGAAGTACTGATTCCTCTGTACTAATGCGAGAATTTCACTTCAGTCTATGTTAGGAGTTGATGAATTCAATCCTCACCAACCAGGCCGATCTACAGGTTGTATTCTGTGTAGACTCATGCTTAGGCAAATGTGTCTTCAGACCCATTGAAGGGTTTGGCCTTTGACCTTGTCATTTTTAGGAATTGGAGGATGGGTGGAGTGAGACTACGCTTCGATATTCGCCTTCACTGGATCATGTATTTAGGGAGACAACGTTCAGTGACTAGTGTACAGAGATCTCTTTTAAACCCGCTACATCTTGCTTTCTTACTTCAAAAGACAGACGAAATGAAATTCCCTCTCTTTGTCAGGGGGGACCAGAGCAGAGGATGAATATGAATGCAGCTTGTCGGGTGAAGATCCATCCCTTGCTGCACACAAGGGATGATTTAGATGCATCCACAAAATGGATGTAGATAAGTTAACCCCTAATCATATTTAAAATACAGCAAATTAGTTTTGCACCGAAAACGTCGGTGAGGGGGGCTTTAATATTAATTATATTCCATCCAAATAGGCTTACATTTGTAGAAGTGAGTTGCGAAAATCCAAAACATCCATCAAATTGCCAATAATGAGAGCAGCGAGAGTTTGTGGAAGCGCTGGAAGTTTGAGGTAAAAGGAAATCTTACTGGAGAAAGCGTTGGGCCATTGCGGAACTATTGTGTATTAACCTGAACGGTATAGGAAATTAGTATAGGCGCAACCATATATTTATCATTATTTAGCAAAAATTAATACATGAATTCTCTTTATCATAGTTTGAGCCTTTTAGAAGTTTATTGTTATCTCGCTATTGAAAAAATACATACCATGATCCATTTATTGATGTTCATTTGTGGCATATACCAAATATACGTCCAACACAAGTATATTTTACCATCGAGTACAAAGGTATGAAGATGTTCGGTGATGATCCATCCCCTGCCACGCACTATCGAGGTGCTCTGAATGGTACCCTAAAGATGTAGATGCAGAGGTTCTGAAAACTGCATTCATGCTTGTGGAACGAATATCTTTCTCGAGTGAAAACATGAGAGAACACTTCAGAAATCTCGGTCTTCAACTTTCAGTATTGATGCCCTCCTCTTACTGCATTTATCATGTGGATGAGCCATTCCTCATAGTGTAGGTTTAGCGGGACGGAAGAAAGCACAGAAAAAGGAAAAAAATATAAATCAAAATAACACCCATGAATTTCTAAACCATAACTTTCCCAATAATTTAGAAAACAGAAACCCCACAAATACAATAAGCAGCCATATTAAAATAGAGGAGTTTTAAGTAGTGGTAGTTAATTGTCGTAGTTTTAGAAGCAAGATACCCGAATTCCATCACCTTGTAGAGAGTACTAATTCCGACATTATTATAGGAACGGAAAGTTGGTTAACAAGCGATATTGCTAATAGTGAAATTTTCCCGTAAATTTTAGGGTATGCAGGAGAGATCGAGAGGGTCGACCGGGAGGGGGAGTATTTATCGCAGTTAAGAACACAATAGTCAGCAAAATAGATGTGATTCCCGATAGTATGATAGATAGTGTATGCTGTCCGATTCAATCTGCTAATTCAAAAGTAATATGCGTTTGTGCCTACTATAGACCACCCCATTCCGATGTACACTCACCCCTGGAATATTACCACCCCTACAACTCGTTGATTAGGATCCGTAAGAAATATCTAGGTGAATGCGCTAGGAAAGTTAGAGAAAGTTACTCCTTTTTTCTCCCCCTTTCCTTTATTTAGAGATTGCCGCTAGTAGATGTGATCCATTCTAGCGTGGTTCAATACTGGACCTCAAAAATGGGCGATATTTATGAAATGTCGTCGTTATAATGGTATCAGTGACTAAAGGTCAGTATGTAAATTAGGATAAGAATCGCGACCAGACCGTAGGTTAAAATCAATGGATAAATATTTTAAGCAAATTCGAATCCGTTCTGTTTTCGGTACCGTAGAAATACTTTTAGGAACACACACACATTACTCTTCATTTGGTAAAGAAAATTTATAAGAGGGATAGACTCCCATACGGGATCAAAATAAAAAAATGCTTTCTTTCCTGGATCAAAAATAATTCCTTTCCACGAAAAAAAGAGATCATAATGAGCGTCATAAATAACAGATACAAATATATTTGTCATGTAGGAATTCTGTGCATCTGGAAAAATTCTTGACCCTACTAAAACTTCTTAAACGCGCACTAGAGGCGGCCCTATTCTATAAATGATCACATAAAACTCTGCAACTCACCACAAGGGTGTGTGGCAGGCGGTGAACCAATACCAGTCATGCATTATCAATCAGAGAGAACATTTACTACCACGTAGGCATGCACAAAAATGCTTCCCCGTTTAGACAATACCTACATGAAACGAAGAGGTTCAATACTACCACCCCAAGTAAAATGTAAAGCATGTGGTTACAAGACACGAGAAATGTTGGCTATAATGCCACTAAATTGTTCGTTAATTCAAAGCAGTATAATAGTTTTTCATTAGGTAGTTTTTTCTATGTATAAATTATACTATTAACTAATATTTCTTAGAGCTCTTGATCATGCATGAGTTAGAAGTGTTTAAAAATGTACACATTATCTAAAAATATATAAGGGTAGTCAAATGAATACCTCACTTATTAAAAAATAATAAATTCACTCGCAGTTACTAATTATTTAGTTGCACATGCTTAGTGGATGGATAACTGACATGTTTCTCACAGAACTATGCAGCAATATATCTGTTAGCGGAAGTGTATAGTGCATGTTTGATGATGATTCAACCCCTAATCACACCCTCAGGGTAGCTTACAGGGTTCTCATTGGATGTAGATCTATATGCACAGAGTTAGCTATTAGTTAAGGAAATACGGACCTTCCCCGTGCCAACTCTTATTTCTCCATTGGGCCCAGTCCTTGACAAATCACTAAGTCTGGGCCAATCTCAGTCGGGGGCGTCATTTAGTTGACTAATGTTGGGGCCTTCTGGTCGGTAGCTCAATTATTCGATCCATAGTTCTCACTATTCTATTATTAACTGCTCAAATTTGCTCCCAAATTTCAGAGCTACTTGATTTTGTTTCATGAGTTGATTCATTTTATTTCCAGCTTGAAAAAATGTCGTTTGCGTTGCCTTTCGTTTCAAAAGTCCTCTGAAAAGAAGAATATTTGTGGAATCCCAAAAATTTTAATCTAGCTGAACCTTGACCGCTTCTTTTACACCAAAAATCGATCAACCCGCGTCTTTAAATCCGATTAGTGAGTGCATTCAGTTTTAAATGTATCTAGAGAGAAGGTGGTCCTGCTAATCCACTCACGCCATGCCTAATAGCAAAATCTCTCAAACTGACGTAATAGTGGATATGAGGAGTTTCAGATGTGGTGGATGGATGTCATTGACTGCGGAGTGAAGGCGAAATCAGACATTGATTCCTTTCGGTTCCGCAACAACTTGCATTTCCCGAGAGGGCTTTTTTTGTATGTACGTACTTCGATAGTGACTGAGAATGAATTCTTTGTTTGATTCATCCGCTGTCACAGAAGCGCTAGTTACGCGTCGTCTCTTCCACCATTTCCTGTTTCGCGTTTCATGTCTTTTCCGCGTCACTTCCTTCACTAGGAGATACCGAGTGTGTTATATTTGAGGTTTTGGACGTGGGCCGAGCACTGTCGCCCGGTGACCGCACGTCGGAGATGGCGCTAATGCCACCGCAGGGTGTTTCCCCCTCTCGCCCTATCTTTTGTTAACAGCGCGCCTTCCGCTTCTTTTGTCACCTCTGCTCCCATTCGTGTCACGCCTCCAAACGAAGAGCTATGCGACTGCAATCCGATACCCAGGGATCTACGTGGGTAAAGAGCATTTTCTCGATTGCGGCGAACCCAAGCAGTGGTCGCCACTCCAGTGATCAATGCCTGTCACCCTTTAGAGTGCAACGCTCCGCTAGAATGTTTTTATTTACTGCTCCTTTGTCTGAGACTCGTTTGAATATTGCGCTTGACTCTGTTCTTCGCCGCTACTCTAGTAATATTAGAGTCATCCGGGTCAGCACTTGATAAAAAAATTGTGAAGGTGGCTATCGAAACCGGCCGTGGTAGCCAAGTCAGACCAGGAAACCCAATGGTCGTGGGTTCGAATCCTGCCTCGGGCATGGATGTTGTGTTTGCATTTAGGTTTATGAATACATCTACATCTACACGATACCCTGCAAGCCACCGCGAGGGTGTGTGGAATATACGTTAGATGGTGCGAAATAAATTGAGCCGTTATAGTAGGTAAAAACTGATTCTACTACTGGTGCTTTCCTGAAGTTTTTTGAAGAACAATGACATAAAACAATCAAAATGCCTCAGTACATCAAAAACGGGCTATGATTGAAAATTGAGAAAAAGTCAATTCTAATAAAGTTCTTTGGCGAAACGTGTATGTCAACCATCTTTCCTTTTGCTACAAGTGTCACCATCCTTTTGCCACCATCTGTCGATTCAAACGGCTAACATGGATATTCCAATTATTCGCATGAATAATTGAAGAACTCAGAAGCATAGCATTTACAGCTTGAATGTTTTCATAAGAATATCCCTTAAAAGATACATTTAAATGACAAGGTTCCATGAGAAGTCCTAACTCGTTACAGAACAGCACCTTATTTGTAATCATTAAATTGTACCGTATTCTACGTAAAGTAACCCGAGGAGGAGTACATGAGTGATATGAGAATTTATATTTGCGTTACATCTGTAAGGAATAATATCCCATTTCGCGTCCACAGTCGTGATACGCGAAGGCAGCCTTGCCCGCCCAATTGAAACCCAAAGTGAAGACCTAAGGAAATTTTCTTCAGGAAAATCGAACATCTGTTCCGATGTTCCGATACCAAACTGAACCACTCTTATCATTTCACTTAACATCCACATTTAACATACCCTGCAAGCCAACGCAAGGGTGTGTGGCAGGGGATGAAACATCATCTGGCTAACACTATCGATCAGAGAGAACACTTGCAGGCATGCAAAAAAATACTACTCCATTTATACACCACTTACATGAAATCGAGAGTCACAATACTTCCACCCTGAGAAAAATATCAAGCGACCAGTCACGAGACACGAGAAATGTTGGCTATAAATGGTAGGTAGGTACTATAAGAGGTACATTCTCCATTGAAATTTGACAATTAAAAAAAATATAAATTCCATGTAGGATACACCAGTGCTGGTATTCCTAGAATCAATTCCATTTCACTGGGTAGTTTCTTTGTTCCTCAGGATCGTGATATTTCCGTGGTGAAACGTAGACGCTTCAGTTCTCTCAGCCTCGTAGGAAAATTAACGATGAATCATGTCAAAGGAAGCTCATAGTTTTTAACGCAAAAGATAAACATTCATTCGAGTAAAACAAGAAAACAACCGTCGTCGATGACTAATGTCTGATGCATTTTCCAACTTCCATTCATCCGCGATGAAGAAGGAAATGTTTTGCGCTCACGTTCGCAAATAAAGGATGTCATTCAATATGTGTTTGCTTAGCGCAGTTCTACAGCTACTGGTAGTAGTAGTAGTAGTAGAAGATGTAGAGCAAAATTTCGATTCCTAGATAAGTCTACCTCATTTAAGTCTGCCGAAATGCCTATAATTAGGCATAACTATGGAAAAAATATAACATTTTCAGCAGTGTCATCAGCTGTAGGTCGGTCCTCTGATTTCGATTAATCTCCCAAGCTTCGAGCTACGCCGTTTTTTAATGCAATTAAGTTTTTGATCTTTCGTTCTGTGACATCTTCTCTTCAGACAGTAATTCACCTCAGCGATGAGTCACTCTCAAAAATGTTGCAAATGTTTCTCCAGCTCCGGAAGCTAACACGCCGTACTGACAGACAAAAGCAAATTCACGAGAAACGTGAAATGTTAGCTATAAACGGTAGCTACAAGAAGAGGTATGCAGGATATTTCAAGCCTGCCGCGTGAATGGTGGTGAAATTCACAATGATTGCCGTGCGAAAAAATTCACCGGGACCGGGAATCAAACCACGGAACCTTTGACTTTCCGGGCCACTGCGCAGACCACTACGCTACCTAGGATCCCTAATTCGCATGGCAATTTTACCGAGGTTCAAGGTACTTGAAGTTGGCGGTGAAGTGAAGCGGCAGGCTTGAAATATCCTGCATTTACCGCCAAGCGCGGCTTTAGCGCTGGATGGGGTTCACCTTTGGTCGTGGCTTCTTTGAAGCCCTTTCTCCCTCGCGTTACCATCCTTGATGGACCGCGAGGGCTCAACTCCAAGTACCTTGAACCTCGGTAAAATTGTCATGCGAATTAGGGATCCTGGGTAGCGTAGTGGTCTGCTCAGTGGCTCGAAAAGCCAAAGGTCCGTGGTTCGATCACCGGTCCAGGTGAATTTTTTCGCATGGCAATTATTGTGAACGATAAGAGGTACGTTGGAGTGTACATTCTCGATTGAAATTCGACAAACGTGAAACTACTACGTCATAGTCTGCAAGGCAAGCAAAGGGTGTGAGGCAGGGGGTGAAACTACCATCAGGCAAGCATTAATGTCAATGAAGCGCACATTTTGCTGGTAGCTACCTTGAGGGTTCAATTGTTTTTCTGAATTCCTAAAATACATCGAAGTTAAGGGTTCGAATCCCGCCTCGAGCATTGGTTTTGGGTATGTCTCAGGTGAGTGAACATTATAGGTGAGACGGTGTGATTTGGCCTCAGATGTCGGAATATCTTATCGTCTAATGCTACAACAAACGTTCGGAAAGTAGTGACTGAGGATGTCTTAAGTTACATCGCAACGAGCCACTTCCCGACCCCTCACTCCGTCGCCATTCGCTTCGAGACTGATTGCCCTTTTTTTCTCCCCGTTTTCGTCGGTCCGTTTCCAAGTAGCGACGAAGGCGAGGAGGCGTGTTTTATCGCGTGCTCGAAGGACAAGACGCTCACGGAACTTTGACGAGGGCAGAAAGGGACGCGAAGCCACGAGCGGAGGGAAGCCGAGCCAGGAGTCAGGGGCGGCTAAAAAAAACGTCGGTGAGAGAAACATCGGTACAGAACAATGGCGCGGATCAGAAAGAGCGCAATCATTAGCGCCTCACACACATCAGCGGCGAAGGAGAATGCCGAGCGAAAAAAAATGGTAATACGGGTGAAGATGGTTCTTCGTCGACGGAATGGCGCCACCGAAGATGAACCTCAATAGCCTTAGGAGGAGAAAAAAATAAATGAAAGACTATCTCAGGTCTGAATGCTAATCTCGAACTCGCATGGCCTCTCAACGAGTCATCGAGGCGACCTCATAATAAATACATAATGGTTCTCTCAGGCTTTGTCATTTGTCTTAGAAAATTTTTGGAGTTGTAACCTTCTCCCGACTCTCCTCCGCTAATCGCACAGTCCCATGTATCATCGGGCTTAATCATCTGTGGGGTGTGTTCCGCTCGGGAGCAAGGACCTTTCTGGCGACGGGAGAAAGAAAACTGATGGAAATTAAGTTGATCTCTAAAAGGAATCGATGAGGGAGACTGTGAATTACTTCCGTATCGAGCAGTTGCATATATTTTGTTATAGAAGAATCTTAGAGAATCCAACTTCGGGCTCATAACCGGCGAGAGGATTCACGGAAATGCACGAACACAGGCCAATAAGTCATATTCGATGCGTCGATTGAACCCGCGATCTCCAGGTCTGCTGCTTTAAGTTCTCGAACGATGGAAGGAAACCGACACTTCAGGTTTCCCAGTGATTAGAATCTAAATCTGAATCTTTGAACTGGAAGTTGGTGTATAAATTAAAGTTCAGCGCAGGAAAAATTTACGCTCTCACTGGTATTTCCGATATGGATTGAGTATATATTTTATTTCTCGTGGAGTATACAAACATCTTGTTTCGCTCTCTTGCCTACTGTGTTTATATTGTTTAGAAGCAGAGATTTACCTATTTAATTTTTGGATGAGAAGCTCTTAGTCTCAAATCCTATGCATGCCACGCAACAACCCATTCATAGACTACCTTTCTAACGCGATTTTCTTTGTACCAAATCTTCGTTCGTTGATATGCTGGCGCCACAGGAAAATTAACGCCAAGAATATATATGAATTGCACATTGCTTAGCTCTAAGTGCCAGGTCAACTCCACCGTCAACTTTCAATCTTATGCTGCGTGGCAATGGGAACCAAGTTAGTCAGAGAACTGGTTGAATTCGTATCAAACCCAAGCCTCACTCACTTAACATAATGAAACTCTCTCCTCCACTAAAAGTTGTTCTGAGGGAAACTTCGTAAGGATCCAGCTTTTAGATAGCCCTCCGTTCTTATATACCCATCTCTTACACGACCGAGATTGCCAGGGTGTTAACGCACCAGTCTGGCAACCCAAAGGTTTCTGATTCGAGTCCCGTCTATGAAATGAACACTGTGTAGTCCGGGGATTAATGACATAGGTTAAGATGGTGTAATATGTAATTAGATGTAGGAGCACTTAAAATCCATTTCTGCCACTAACACGATACTTCTACCCTTCCGAAGATCAAGTCACACGTCAAAATCGCTACTGACCTCCTTTGGGATCTTCAATTGCAGGAATAGTCTTTATTCGGGGCAGGTGAACGGCAGTTGAGGCAATTTCCCATTTAGAATATTTGGGTAATTGGTTAGAGGTAGGAATTTTACAGGAAACGGAGGCGTCTACATTAGCCTGCTCTTAACAAGAGGCACCAAGTGGTTGACGGCTTAACGTCCCATCCGACGGACGGAGTGCTGAACTTTAAAGTACTCCCCACAGAGCACTCAAGTGGGCATCAGTTCACCACTGGAAAATCTCAGCCGGATTTGAGCTCGGGGCCTCGAAATGGGGGGGCCAGTACTCCAGCCATCATAACTCTGGTCGATCCTCCCCCCCCCCCCCCTTATCCCACGATCATATCCTGGCTGGAATATCCTGAAATCGGACGCCACCACTGGTGCAGAAACCAGCGGCGCCTGGACGCCATCGTTCGGCCGTTAGGCAGCGGTCAGTAGATCTTCATTTTTTCTGCCTTATCTAGGAAGACTTAAACCTCATTTGGAATACGCTGCAAGTATATGGGATCCTAACTAAATACGCTTATGTAAAGAACTAGAGTGCAGCGAAGATCGGTAAAATTTGTAAAGGGATGGGATGATAATTATGTTAGTGTCACCAGTCTCTTAGATGAACTACAATGGGAATCTCTACCAGACCGTAGGTTGAAATTTAGAATTAATCTCTCAACTGAATTCCAAGGCAATATGTTCACTGATGACGCAAAAGACATGTTGCGAACTCCGACTTACTATTGTAGACTGGACCATGATAGTTTTATAGATAATATTTATTGCCAAACCAACAGATTCACAATGTCCTTTGCTCGCACAATCAGGCATATGAATAGTTGTAAATATATTTAACAGTATACACAGCCTGTATTTATGCAATAGTATCAATGGATAGCATACGTAGTTAGGTGCCGGTATAAGAATTTTAAGCTAACCCAACTAACAGCATGCTTGTGCATGTTAGCGTTGTTTTCTTAATTTTTTTTAAAATTTTTATGTGGTGACTAGAACATATTTACCAATCCTTTTTGAGTATATGTAATGCATGTTTGGTGTGAATTCACCCCCTTCCACACACTTATTTTGCCTTGCAGGGTATTACGTAGGTGTAGATGAGCTCAGAAGATCAGGTGTGCAAGGCAAGGAGTAAATAATTGTTAGTGACCACACTACCAGTTTGACCAATAATTCGACTAAATTCACCGAAATAACACGGCTGCTTAACAATTTAATTTCTGCACGAGATTCAATACAGCGTTTTCAAGTTCAACGGGACCTCTTTCATATCTCAGTTGAATGATATTTCTCTGTTTGGATGGGGTGAATGAATGAATGAATGTGATCGATACTTCCGGAGAGATAATGAACTAGTGGTGGGAGAGAATTTTTTTAGGCTTAACTTGCATGGCTGTATAGGAATCTTTAGTGTACAACTCACAACAGCAAAGGCAGATTTTTAGGCTTTTTCAAATATTTGCATTAACATCTAAATGTTTAAGGAGTGCGTTGTAGTTTTATTTCGACATCCTTGTGTAGTGCTAGATTAGTGCACGAAGTGAACTAACTTAGGAGAGCTTTTCCCACATGGTGTTCGTAAGTCTTCTCCAATTAAATAGTAATTTTAAACTTAATGGTTTTAAGTTGAATTTGGTGAAAATCCATGGTCACTGAATAAATGCTAAGTTTGTATTTTTGGCCTAATTTATTACGGTACTACCGGTTTCAGCACATAGAGGTACCTTAGGATGTCGAGTATGCGCTGATACCGGTTGTACCGTAAAAAATTTGGTTAAAATTACAAATTTTGCAGTTATTCAGCGAAATAGTATCGTGAGAACTATCGCTTGCATGTAGTGTATGTATGGTGTTTATTCACCCCCTACCACATATCCTTTTGGTAGCTCTACAGGGTAAGGAGTAGATTAAATATCTATCGATAGTGGATTCCACACGTATATTGCTGGTGGTGTTTTTTATATATTCGTGCTCACCCGGATGAGCAGATATTCAACAAGTCAATCGGCGGAAGCCGAGAGTAAGCCTGGAGAGATACCAGAAATTCACTAAACACTGCAAACAAGACGTTTCTCCGAGTTCACTTATCAAACTGATTGATGCTCGCGAGGGAAACAAATTTCGGCCCATCGGCACAAAATATTCACCCCCCCATATACAAATGGTATTATCCCCGATTTATTTCGCCGCGAACGAGAGAAATAATTCCACTCTCCTTGCCAGGTGATTCGAAGGCTAGGCGCATGAATCGTCGACCGCTTTAATTATCGATTCCAAAGGTCGATAGGCGATAAAAGTCGCTCTTATCTAATCTCAGCGCCATATTTCTTCAGTTCTCTATCTTGGCGACAAGAGGGCGCCCTGCAGGGCCTCGCGCACTTGAACGTGCGTGCGTTATCCTCACCCCACCCTCCAGCGGGCCCTTCCCCCAACTCTGAAAGGCTTCCTTTCCCCCGTCCCTCACCCCACTTCGGATTCCATCCACACCCCCTTCCTTCCCTTCCAACTGACCCTCGTTTCGAGAAGACTATCGGAGACGAGTGAATGACGAGGGAGTTTTCAGGATAACGAATCAGGAAGGCGATAATGAATTTCAGGGTTCAATTTCTTCGTGATCGTATTGGTGACATGCTAGTAGACGCATCTTCGTCCTTATTATGTTGGCTTCCGCTCCCGGGGATGTTTGAATATATTTATACGCTAGGATGCCGTTTCTTCTCGAAATATAAAGGATTTAACGATTTAAGCTCCGTTAAATGAAATGTTTTTTTTGTTAATTGTTGAATGTTAATTTTGTAAATAATGGTTGCTAAGGAGTTGTTGATAAAAAGAGGGGAATAATTGAGAGAGAGATGCTAGGGAGAGAGGAGCAGAGATGTACAATCTCCAATCAAGATGGCCTGGAACGTAGAAAATAAGAATTTTATTGGAAAGGGAGTGTCACGACATCACAGGAGGCTGAAAGATGATGATTTTACAAGCTTACAAACAGTTCCTGGTTTCAATGAAGCCTGCGTGACAGTTGCATATAAATTTCGCACTGATAAATGAGAAGTAGGTCGCAAAAACTACTACGAAGAGATTACATGGTAGAGCATTAGTCCACGGGTAGAGATTAGGGCTACCGACTGCTGGTCCCGCGTTAGGCTATGGTACACGACCATATTTAACCCATGCTTTGTGATTTCCCTGGTACCAGACCCTTCTGAAAAACCACGTGTGGTACAAGGAAACAACTTGTCACTTTCCCTGATGAAAGAAATTTCACGCGCCGTTGGACCTAATATTTGGTGGAATTTTACCCTCAACTATTTTAGCACTGAGAGTATCAGGAAGTAGTAATTCAAATGAACCGCATCGCGAATATATTACATAGGTGTTGTGTTTCCGTCACATATCGCACGTAATTTAAAGTCGCACTTAATTTAAAAGTACTGTGGTACTTCAGTGATACGATTAGTTTAATTCTAAGAGGTGAATAGTGTCGATTTTCTCTCCAAATTACATTGGGCGGCATAAGTGTGATGGATGGATGAAGTGTATTTCCGGACCGGCATAATGGTTGGGAAGAAAGGAAGTAGATGGTGAAAATTAGAACGAGGCAGAGTAGGTGGATGAAAGGAGCAGATTGTGACGATGAGGTACTGAATGGCGTAGTTAAGGGTAAAACGCAGGGTAAGCAAGGAAGAGGGGTAAAAAGGCATTTCAGATGGTGTGAAAGCGCATGGGAAATATGTTGATCTAGAGAAAATAAATAGTTTCGGAAATGAACCTTTCGGAAAATGCACTGTAAAATATGTGTATCATCAAAATATATCGTAACCTAGAAAAATAAAGAGTAACTATATTGATATATCATTTATTTCAAATGAAACACGTAGCTGATGCTTAACAACAGAATAGAGTCTAAGAAAAAAATGTTATAAAATACGCGTTAGGGATGCAGAAAAAAAAACGGCGTATGAGTGAAAACGTCGCATGTAACTCACGGTCGAGGATTCTGCATATGGTTAATGTCACCCGACAGCGGTCTGAGATGTGGTAAGAATAAACTAATGGCTGCCATACAGAAGAGCAGTGGTTTCTATGCAGCCTTATACAATGGGGAAGACCTTGGGAGCGCGTTCGTTCAAGCGAGCTTCCTTTTCGTTGTGCCTCCATTCACCAGATACCTACTGCAAACAGAAAATTGCCAACTACAACTACTTTCGAATGTTCCCATAGATTCGCAGCCAGATGCCATGTTTTCCCTACCGCTCAGTTCATACACTCAATGGCGCGTTTTCCGTGGCTGAATCATTTAATAACTCCGTAAACATGGATTTTATCCTGTGGATTTTTTTTTTGATTGGGCGATATTAGTTTTTCTCAAGCGTGTTTGAGATATGCAAGATTCGTGAGAGTTCTCCTCAGTCGGAGAATTCTGTGCCAGTTGACCCACTGCTCCTTATGAGAGCGTTTAATTAATGATTTTGACCACTTACCGGCAGAGCATATAATTTTTCCCTATAACTTTACGAAAATATCCTTGCAATTAGGCATATCCAAGAACGTTTTATGAAATTAATGTTTTCAGGCTGTTTTCCACGTCTCTATTGTTAAAAATCGATGTTTTTCCTCTCTTGCTGGAGGCTTCGTCATTAGTATGATGGGTCTCCATTGCCAAGGATTGCCACTGTCACTGTTCTTTTCACCCGAGGAGAATCGTCGGTTTTTAACAACAGTGTAACGGCTAATAACCCAAATTAATTAATTTAGCACTCACTAAATCCGCAAAAGTTTTATTCAGTCAATAATTAACTTTCGTGCAGGGTTCTTAACTGTAACTGTACACGTAAATGGATCTTCCTCGGCCACAATGGGGAACATGCACTATTTTTTATAACTCTTTGAATGTGAAGTTTATTACCTAAAATGTGCTTGGCGAAAATTTTTCTGAAGAATTAAGTTGCGTTACAAAGATATTACTCTTTGAAAATGGTACTTTTTCGGCAGCTTAAAAACACCACGTCATCGCATGACGTCATGGCACGGTATCACTAAGGGCGTTGTTTATCTGTTTATGCGTGGAGGTAAGTTGTTAAATGAATACTTGGCAATAACATATGTATTTATCTCATTTGTTTAATGCAATAAACGATTGTATTTCGATTTTTATTTGCGTAGTATGGATGATAACGAGCAAATCGTCCATTAATTATATAATGCCTGTTTAGTGCCCAAGAATTTCTACTACGTATATGCAATCGCTGGTTATTTTAAGAAGAACGCCGCCACAAGGGAGTCAACCAAAGGAAATTGTCGGAGTGTGCTTTTTTAAGCATTTTTTCAGTCTTCGTTTTTTTCGAGAAACGGCTAAAAACCTCAAAACAATATATTCACTTCGTTTTCTTTCAAATATAAATGTCTGTTTCCGTTGCAATATGGAACGCATACCGTGCAGTGACGTCAGAAGGCGTTTCAGGTCACGTGACTTTCGTGGATTTTCGGGAACATTTTAATATCATTTAATAATCTTTGTGGTGGGCGTAGAAAAATTTGGCTTATATATTTAAATTGGTGAGAAAATTTCACATCAAGTACATCATTAATCATCGAGAAACAAATTTCATGCATATTCCCCATTTCACATCATCCGTTGAAGTTCAAACAACAAGCACTCATCAGTTAAGCCGTTTCCACCTCGGAAATGGTAATTATTATGGTTAAAATTTGAAATTCATGGGATAATATTGGAGAGGATTGTGCTATCATCATCATGGGTCAACAATCGTAGGATTGGTTTGACGCAGCCCTCCACTCGATCTTCTATCGGCCAACCTCTTCATATTAACGTAGTTCCTCTTTTTCACGTCCTTTACGACATATATAACTCTATATAACTAATATGTTCTATATAACTCATACGAGGCCTGCCTTTTCCATTCTTCCCGTTCACTTTCCCTTCGACGATTGTCTTCATCAGGCCATCATTTCAAAGGATATGGCCGTTTAGGTTGTCCCGTCTTCTTTTTATAGTTTTCAAGAGACTTCTCTTTTCTCCCACTCTTCTTAGGACTTCTTAATTTGTCACTCGGTCGATCCATTTTATCTTCATCATTCTTCGGTTGAACCATATTTCGAATGCTTACACCCTTTTCTTCTCCGCTGCTGTCATCGTCCATGCCTCTCTGCCGTAAAGAAACATGCTCCAGACATACGTTCTGATGAATTGCTTCCTTACTTCTAAGCTTGTATTTTCGATTGTACTATATATTATCAAATTCATTTGATATCACCAATATATTCGATGCCAATATCACCAATATAGTACGATATAATCTGACGTAAAACTCCTCGTTCTAGCAGATCGCAGTGTATTTTTAGTTCCTGAGTTTACGTTCTATCTGTCCATTCCCCTAGTTTGCGTAACTGATAACAAAAGACTATTACATTTACGCGGTAAATGGAAACAAAGATTTATTTTAAGAGAAAAGGGGCGTATGGTTGGTCAAGATATGAGAATTTACAATGATAAATTATCTATTCCAAAATCTCCCAAGCAAGGTGATTATATTATTTGTCGAAGACTCCCGTGGTGTTTTTTTTTCAGTTTTGTCCGTTGCTCATTTGGAGTTCCACTAGGCCCGCTCATTGTCTTTTGGTAACGATCTTTTAGTTCGTGCTCAAGTGGACATCTTCAGTTCAATGTTACTTTGACCCAAAAATGTCATCGGCAACGGGCACGAACATTTCGTCACCAGCAAACAACAGTCACAGGGATCATGGCAAGGTTTGCAAAAAATTGTTAGGCTTTTTTGGTACCGGAAAAATGCTTTGTAATTGTCCACTATACTGTTAAAATGCACTGAATTTGTCGAAATTTTGACTCGGGTCGTGAAAAGCGTAAAAATAAGAGGAAAGTAAGGAAAGAAAAATTCGTCTCATTCCATAAGAGAAAAAATGCAAGTATCCTTCTTCTTTAGATCGTGGTTCAGCTACCACATGATTGCATAGCACACGTTTAAGTGGACTGATTTATACTTCCATTGTCGCCCTTTTCAGTTTTTCACGTTGAAAAAGGCCTTGCCCGATTACCTTTTCTCTTTATTTCCAAATTCACGAACTCACCTGACCCAAAGGGGCATGGAACTAGACGTGACCTCAGGAAGACAAACCGGGGGTCCTAGAATTCATGACCCTTCATTTCATGCGCATATATTGTCCCTCTTTCTCACCACAGTTTACTTATTTTGACCTTTTGGATGGCGTCAGAAAGCTTAAATACTCGAGAGGAGAGCAGAGAATGGATGACGATTTCATAGGCGTTTGCGAAATATTTCATAATATCTATTACCTCCGTTAAATTTTAAGAATGAGTTCAACTATTAAAAAGTGCCTTTTTATGCGACTTTACCACTTTTAGGAACAATATGAGATTGCAGCAAAGTTACATTGGGAAATCAAAATAGGTGTCGTAGATTCCGATGTAGAAATTTTTTTATTTAGAGGTTTTTTTTTACATGTACATTTATTTTTTGTACTACTAACTCATGCAAACTCTAGGAAACTTGAGTTCATAATTTAATTTTATTTATTTATAGAAATGACTAACCAATCAAAAACTATTACATTTTATACATTAAATAGCAAACTAGCAATTTAGTGTGATTTATTGTTGATATTTCATGTGTTTCGGAACTGCATGTTTAATATTTTCTTCGAACTGTTGCATTGTGCCTCTTGGCTTCGTATAAGTAGTGTATAACCGGAGTAGTACTATTCTTTTTTGCACTAGTATTTGTACCTACTTAAAAAGTGTAATAAAGTTCCCACTGAGAAAAAAATGCTTTCATAATGCAGAGTAAAACATGCTATTATTAACGTTCAACCCGAAGGTTGGAGGTGCAAAATGACCATTGTTGTCGACGCATCCTATAAATCCAAATCTACCGACCTGAAGGTTGGTTTTTGATAGGTGAGAGTAGACCTCACCCTATATTAAGGCATTGGAGTATGAAATTCACAGATTCAGGATAGGGGGACCAGTTCCTTCCCCTGGGCCCCCAGCGATTTCCAACAAAGTTCTAACAAGCATAAAATCGATTCGCGAAGGTTTTAGGTACTATTAATCTTATACCCGGCATTTGAACCCCGGACACTCCGGTTGGTAGCACAGCGCTCTACCCACTGGGCACTACGATCGCCAAGCACACTTGACTGAAAAATTTCTTCTCAACTGTAGGCATTTTTTTCCCGCTGCCATTAAAAATTATTCGCCAATCAATTAATAAGGTTGATGGCGAAAACTGCTATATATCTGTTTAAATGCCCTTTTTACCGGAGGCTTGTCATTGTGCAGCCTACTGCGTGGAGATAAACGCATGAAAAGTAATGGATTTCATGGGAAACTTCCCAAATGCATGAAAGTATACGGAGAAAATGGCCCATTTCCTCTTTCCATTCTTTGATCCATATAATTTCTAAGATTCAAATGTTACTTCAAACCGAGCGATTAATCGCTTCGTGTTGGCAAATCTTTAGAGACACGATTTTAATTGGGAGTGTTCCATGAGCTCGAAGGAAACCATATTTCTGATTGTATTGGCATTGAAGCCGGTAGTATTTTTGGAATTTCATTAGACTTGAGTGTAAGTTGTTTTACAATCTTGCCGTCTTTGACCATCTTACAGCCGAATGCGGAGTTCATTTTATCACTTGAGTTATCCATACGGCAATCGCCGATGGATTCAGAAGATTAGTGCTACTTCCGAATGCATCCGAGCGATATAATCCCTGCACCATCCATACGAAAGGTTTCTCGCTTACTGATCCACTCAGTCCGCTATTATTGCCGCTAACGTGAGCAAATAAAAAAAACAACTGAATGTTCATCATGAACAAAATGCTTACTAATCAGTGATAAGATATTGGAGATAGCAATGGTGACAAGCCCCTACCGACATTTCCCTTTTATTCAAAAGTCCAAAGCTCAGGAAAAACCAGAGGCAGGTCTGAGATAGCATTGTAAACATTCATAGATCATCCTGCTTCCCGGAATGAATGCAGATATTGTGGGTTTCGAATGACGATTGGGTTTGTTTACCACCGTTGCAAATGGCAGATGTAAAAGATGTGAGAAGAACTCCGCGGTTGATCTCGGGTTTTTCCCCGATGGAAGTGGAGGAATAAGTCACGTCAGCGAAGAGCCCTGGGGGACTGTTCAGTCCGCGCCACACTCATTTCACCATTAATTTCCTCTTGGGCTGTTGAGCGGTCACGAATATAGTATAACTCCCCTTCTATTAACGTTTCTTACGTTGTTAAATTCCCGCCAAGCCACTCTTTATCCTTTAATTTTATATTTTTTCGTTTCATTCAACTTTTTCATCATTAAATCAACAAAAAATGATCGCCATTTTTAATAGGGCCTCAAAATTTCAATTCCCTCGTCACCTAATGCCTCTCTATCCAACGTCATCCTAGACTCGGAGAGTTCCTGCTCTTAACGTGCTATGTTTTTATTTTCCTATTTCCTGTATTCTCTATTTCCTAGAATTTTTCTATTTCTCACGCACTGTGGATATGCATAATCTCTGTGAGATTTTATATGGTAACTAATGACATAAAAAATCTTGTTTGCCATTGTTGGCATTAGAAATTTCGTTAGGAAGGACTACACACGGTTTTCACGAATTCATTCTTGTGAACTATCAGAAACTTAAGCAATCTGGTAACTTCATCAACGGCATGGAATACGTAAGTACCTCTACAGTCTTGAAAATGAATTGCTAGTTCCTTTTTACATTCGCTACGGATTTTTTTGCGCCTTCGTCAGTCAATTGTTCCGGACTCGCGAGTAGCGTATGTTGTGTCCGCTAGGGAAAAAGTTCCCGTGTAATGCCTGGGTTTCACATAAACGTCTAACGTTTCGGTTGATTGTGTCCCAGCCTTTAGTCTAACATACCTCGATTTGTTAGGCAATGAATACATACTATAGTATTAAAGAATGCCTGGTGGAGACACCAAATGCATAGCGTATTAGTGTTATTTTTGTGTGAGTACTCTTATCCTATTATGATTGGCATGTAGCCATAAAATATATGTATTAGAGTTGTGTAGTGCATGTCTCGCATGATGATAGCATAAATTTGAATCTGTATTCCAAGTGAAGATCCCTTGTTCTATGTAGTTTTATTGATGGTAAAGCCCGTAAATTAGTCATTAACAGTAGGGTTGTTTATCCAGCAATAATGCTTGCCTGGTTTGGAATCGACCTTCCTGTGACTTTCAGTATTCATCAGGCGAGCACATGAAACAAATCGAGAGTTCCGAATCCATTGATAAATTTTAATTTTTCAAAATCCATTTATCATTTTTGAATCGGAATTCACTCCGGAGGTTGCCAAATCATCCTCGCCGCACATACAGTCAGAAATTGGCATTATTCTCCAAATGTCGCTGCTAGTCACTTACGATAAAAAGGAATCGTTATACGTGACTTTTTAAGTATTTTTCGTATTTCAATGTGAAAGTGAAAGGGAATAAAGTGAATGTAGAGGAATGAAGAATCCACGGGATATTTCTGTCGAAAAAAATTAAAAAAACTGAAAAAGGTATAGTGCCATGCACATAGCATCATTTCGTAGTATTTTTTTTAAAGATAGTTGCATTCTTTTTGGTAATTATTTAGGTCTTCAACAGCTAGGTCATTTCGCATCGTCTAACATAAGGCGGGTTTATAGAAAAAAAAGCATGAAATTAACTTAGCACTTAACGTTACATTAACGCCCATGGGGCGTTTATAGAAAAACTTAGAGCGTGGATTAGACTCCATCAATCCTCTTTCTTAGAACTAATCGTGAATACTCAGCGTTTAGCATAATATTTAGTATTCACTGTTGGAAATATTCGGTAAATCTCATTCAGAAAAGCAGAGTAGACTTCTATTACATGTTTTTCATCCCGTAATGCATGTTTTCTTCCCATGATGCATGGCTAATATTAACAAAACTGAAGAAAGTCGCTGAAGCAAACGACTAGGTCATTGCGCTGTTAAGTAAATTTCACGCTAATTTAAACTCGATCAATCCTTATGCTAATGTGTCCGTAACTCAAAACGGGATTTGCGCTAAATTTAAAAAATGAAGGCAGACACTGCCAGATGAGTTCTCGAATTACACGCTAAGACTACACTAACATTAATTTTTACGCTAATTTTTTTTATAAACCTTCCTTTACGCTTATTTTTCCGTAACTTAAGACGGGTTTTGCACAATTTTTTTATATGCCGTAGGATTTTTCGAAAGTGGAAGCATTTGAAATGTGGTGCTACAGAAGAATGATGAAGATAAAATTGATCGACCGAGTAAGTAACCAGGAAGTCATAAGAAGGGTGGGAGAAAAGAGAAGTCTTCTGAATACCCCAAGAAGAAAACGGGACAACTTAATCGGCCACATTATGAGACATGATCGCCTGATGAAGACAATCATTGAAGGACAAGAGGACGGGAAGAACGGCGAAGGAAGGCCTTGTATGAAATATATGGAACAAGTAATGAAGGATGTGAAAGAGAAGAAATACGTAAATATGAAGAGATTATAGCCGATACAAGAACTCAGTGGAGAGCTGCGTCAAACCATTCTGAGGATTGTTGACTGATGATGGAGAAGGGTTTTCGAATCTCAAACAAAGTCTAAGCTAACGTTAATTTCAAGCTAATTTTTACCATAAACCCACCTTTAAGTTCTTAAACCTGAGACGATCACAACTTCCCTGTCTGAGGTCGGATCCGAACCCGCGACCCTCTACATGAAAAACCGGCGCGTTACAAACATGGCTACCGTGGCCGGCATGTTTCTTTTTGGATGTTGTAAGCGCTGCGTACTTTTTAGCGGAAGAGACGCACCTCGCGGGAGCATTTCCAGATACTCTGAATGGGGACTCTTTCGACGCAGCGCCTGAACCGAGCGAGGTTCGACTCTTCGATTCCCTAGCCGAACCATAAGTCCGCGTGCATTCGCACGCTTCGCCAAAGTGTGGCCACGTACCACACTTCACTCTTCGGGGGCTGAATATGCACTCTAATTGGCGAAATGGCCTTCGCCAGGCAGCGACTCCTTTGATCGACCGTCTTTCGCCTTTTACTCGGGGAAGGGGAGAACTTTCGATCCCGGTTTGGGCGCGAAGCCGCCTTGCAACGTCGGCGGGGGGAAAAAGAATGCAGGTTGCGTGGGAAGAAGCATTCAGTCGCTAACACCTGCACTCGGCGTCTTTCATTTTTGCCTCCCCCCCCCTTACTACCTTCTCCTGACGGCAAGGGCGCTGTGAGTAAGAGAGAGGAAGAGAACATGAAAGGAGTTGGACGCGGCCGTCTTCAGAGATGGGAAGACGACGCCCACTCCCGTGGCTCCTCGCTTGAAGGAAGGTGAGCGTGTGTCACCGGCGTCATCTCCCATTCACCTCCCAACCGTGCTCTGGAATCTACTTTTACCTCTCTGTATAATAGTTATAAATAAAGTTTTATGCCCGCGCGAATCTCCTTAGAGGGAATGGGGTCGTTTACCATGTTTTTTTATTGTCGAATCTGGTAGAGTTTGTAAAATAAAAACACCCGTATTTTTCCGTTTTTTGATCCGTCAATTATTTCTCGAGTTATATGCGGCGAAAAACTGATGTTTTTAACCCTTTCGGAATAGTGGGCGTGGTGCAACCTCTGACATACATCGACTTCGTCCAATCACAACTGAGCCTACACGAAGCTACTTTGCCTTATCGCAATGGGGGGGAGACAGCTGACTCTGCCAATAGGAGCAGTTGTGACAGCATCTGTGCGAGCAGACCTTCCGAGAAACCCCCTCCACTCCCTTCACTTCCCCGAAAAGCAGTCAAGGACGGGAGGAAAATGACGTCAATATTATCACAGCAGCTTTTTCGGTGGACGTCACCTTTTGCTTATTTTTATTTTTGATTTACGAGTGAATGGTTGTGGTTAGAAGATTAATTTCTCGCTGAAATTCTTTTTTCGTTTCCATCTAACGATTTCGTGTACAAAATTGCAATTTAAGGTTCTGAGTAAACACCTTCATTGCCATGTCGTCGTTGTGCCCCGTGCCGCGGTAGCTCTCCTGCATGAGAAGGTGGCCGTAAAAACGTTGATTGGCACTTATCTGCAATCTCCGCTTTATTTTTTTTACGCATGCAGCAACTCAACTACTAAGCCGGTGTCCCATGGTCAAATTTTTGTGAAATATTTGTATACAAATTGGATACAACTTAATTTGACCGTGTGACAGGGTGGAGTTTTATCCAATTGAATTTTGGTCCAAACTTAAACACATTTGGCGTTTTGGCCCAAACAGGTAGAACTTGCTCAAATTTTCCATCCAAATGTATGAAACCAACGAATCACTGATTTCCAAAAAAGTGAGATTCGTGCTCCGCTTTTTTGCGAATGATTTGATTGGAGCTCTTTGGATTGAAGTGTTGGAATCACGGAACATATGGAACTGACGTATATACGAAACCCTGAGGCAGTTGATATACTTGTTGAGTACTTGGAAAAGATGAATTTATACACGGTACCCTATGATTAATTTGTTTATACAGACTTCATTCAATTTATGCACGATTTCGTAGTAAAATTTTAATTGTCGCGGCTTATTTACATTCAGTTGTGGCACCCATTTTCATTGTTCGCTATTTTCTCGTATTTCTCTGGTTCGTCTGTTTTGGACCAAAATACTGCACCCTGAGACACCCTATTTCTGTTCGATCCAAAAAATGTGTTGTAATGGTTTGGACCAAAATATTGGATTAAAAGTTGGCCGTGGAACACCGGCTTTATATTTTGCGAACCATCTGAATGTGAGAGATGATTTTTGAAGCCTGAGCCATCCGAAACATCTCGTGTTTCCGCGTCTAGATATTATAGCTCGGTAATCCTTACTATTTAAACTTCGCGATAATGGCAAGGTTATTAATTGTGACAACTCCGGATTGATTTATACCATGCATAGCATCCATGCTATAAAATTTCCATACTCACTTATTACTTTCACCTCACTGACTTAAAAATTATCACCGCATTTAATCATGCTTTCTAGTTATTTAAGGATTAATTTTGGCAAACGCACTGATCCTTGGAAATTATTGATATTTTTTCGCCATGAATAATTTAGGCTTGGTAACTCCGTGGCGGACAAAATGGAATAAAAACATGACTGTCAATAGAGGCATATAAGACAGCGTGGCAAAATTGAGGCAATTTCATTTCAATCACCACCTTGATGATACCAACTGCGTGTTTCTTCAGAACTGATTTTTTAATTTAAAATAAAAATATACAAAAGTAACGAAACGTTAGCTCTAGCATTATAGATAACTGTCGACTGAATATGTATCCCACCATTTCTAGGTTCTCTCAAAAGTAACAAGGGAGGGGGATAATTCCCTTCTTGCTCTTTGCTTAGCAACGTCTCTTTGGGTCTTGGTTTTCCCACCAATAGTATTTCTTCTGCCATCAATAGTTGAAGAATTCCAATTCCAGAAGTTGTGGATGGTTTAATTTTCCATTGGAATGTCCTCACTAATTACAGGGGTGTCTCGATTTCTGAGACCTTATTCACATGAAACTCTTTAGATTAAATACCATGTAACAAAAAGTTACGATTTCAATAAGTTATGCCAGAGTGCGTTGATTTCATGAACTTGCCTTCTTCAATGCTAAGATGTAATCTCAATCATTTTGAGTTTCATACCAATTTTTACGTGATTATTCACTTCACTTACTGTAAAAACTAATGTGACTATTGAATATCAATATTAATTCGGAATCCACCCAAATTTGTGCCCCAGATTCTTTCCCTTGAAATGTTTAACAAAAATTATTAATGGCTCAAAGAGGGAGTTTAAGCCTTATCACAGATTTTCATATTTTTTTCGGCTACTTTATAATCTTTTTAAATGCCATTACCTATCAGAGTTCTATTCTTATAAATTTCCACAATTAATTTCACTGCTTCCTCTACATGCACAGCTTTTTTTTACGTGATTATTCACTTCACTTACTGTAAAAACTAATGTGACTATTGAATATCAATATTAATTCGGAATCCACCCAAATTTGTGCCCCAGATTCTTTCCCTTGAAATGTTTAACAAAAATTATTAATGGCTCAAAGAGGGAGTTTAAGCCTTATCACAGATTTTCATATTTTTTTCGGCTACTTTATAATCTTTTTAAATGCCATTACCTATCAGAGTTCTATTCTTATAAATTTCCACAATTAATTTCACTGCTTCCTCTACATGCACAGCTTTTGAGCTACTTCTCTGAGTAAAATCAATGTATATTCCCTTAGTTCCTTTAGTTCGCATTTTTTATCTAAAACATTTCAAATCGTTTTCATGCCTCTAGAATTTAAAACACTATAATTAATTAGATTCTATTGCGAATTTATTAAACTTCAATAACTGCTTGCCTTTCCTTGGAGTCTTTGAGATGCATATGTTGGTAGCGTCCATGAATAGTCTTCACAAATTTGGTATTTTTATGAAGACCAATCCACAACCGTGGACGAACTCATTACAGAATATTATATTCACTTCAACAATTCATTCGCTTGCTTCAAAGCTAAAAATGGGCATGATAATCACTGGATTGTCTTAGCCTAAGACCCCGCCCTGTCACAGCCGCGAGATTCTACATATCCACGTACAAGTGATCACACTTCTTTCTCTCAACAGAACTTCCCCTTGGCTGTTCCCTCGAGCATTCATAAGGATGATGCTTTTTCTTCCTTGTGGTTTTAACCTTTCTAAACTCGTGCTCGCTCTGGTAGTTGACCACTAGTTTGCTTTTCCAATAATTAATTTATTTTGTAATCTTTTTTTTCCATTGAGTACTGTAATGTTCCGCATTATTTATTGGCTTTCGAAAAAGAAATATTTTTCTCTCTCTCTGTTCTTCGTGCGATGAGCACAACACAAACTTCTCCGCTTCAAGTTATCGACATTAAATTCAATTCTCCGCCGTCTTTCCTTCCTTCTAAACTCTTTCCTTGAAAGGATTTATGTTCTAGGATTTTCCTCTTGTGGTTGTACCGCAAGCTACCTGAGCCATCACCTTCTCTTCTGAGAAATAAAGAGAGATCGTGGGAGAGTTATGAGACGTCATTTCTTTGCCATTATTTTCCTTGACCAAAAACTACTGATGGCTGTGAGGAGAAAACTATCATTCGTTAGAATAATCCTCTTTCGTACCCTGAGTGAATTAAAGATACAACAGCTCTGGTGGCTAATTATTCCAGGGAAATATTCTTTCATAAGAAAGACTGTTTCTGATGATTCTTCACATTGCATCCTCATCCCGTATGACTTTAAGGTAATATTTCAGATCTAGGAACTGAGATAATATTGGCAATTCCTAGCATACGGCTTTGCGAATTACATTGCCTCAGATTTACACTGTTTAGCAGAACAAGCATGGTGTTCGCAGTGTTTAGCACGGTGCTAACCTAGGGCTTGAATTGTTATCCAAATCAAGGGTGACAGTGCGATTAGATTGAATATTTTGTTCATATTTTGAACGTCAAAACTTTATCGTCTCATAATTTTTGCTGTATAAGCCACATTTTTCCTCATAAAAGGTATTGTTCCACTTTCGAATGATGATTCCACATCTCAACTTCTGATATAGATATTTATATGGTGAGCATATAATACTTATGCATTATGCATTTTTTAAATGACTAGTCTGCCGATTAAAGTAAGCTTCACTAACCTAAGTAAGAGGAGTAAATCTTGGAAGTATCGAGAAATCCTTCAGGTTACGCTGGACAGGAGTCATAAAATTTAAAATATTATTGCAAACTTTTATCTGCATTTTAAGTATTAGATGGTAACTGCAAATAAATGTCAATTGAGATATCACATATGAAAAGCTTATATATTGATGGAATCGTAAGTACTGTGGAACATCACTTCCTTGTAAAAAGTAAAGTATAAGTAAGTACACTATAAGTAAGTATACTATAAGTAAGTACACTATAAGTAAGTATAGTATAAGAAAGTGTACTTCAAGTAAAAACTTGAGGTGTACAGTGACTCACAGTAGAGAGGGAAAATAAGGATAAGCTGAAAATTGGAAAGAGATAAGGTACCGTACAGAATGAATTTCGTACGAAAAATCGTATTCGTAATTTTGTATCGCAAATGTACTCAAGAATATATTTCGCAATATTGGCAAAAATAATTTCTTATCGAACTATATTAATACAATCTTACTCAACTAGAAGCCCTTCTGAAATATTTTCACCCAACGGATATTGAAAACAATTCCAGTGTTGTTTTAGCAGAATAAGCACATCTTTCATTCATTGACATTTCTTAGGGGAGACCTTTTTTTTTATTCTTCTTCTCATCGGAAAAACTTGATCGTGAAGTTTAGACTTGAAAATAATTACTAATCCTTTTTATTAATGATTTGTAATGCATGTTTGGTGTGAATCCACTCCTGCCACACACCTTTATGGTGGTTTGCAGGATATTATGTAGATGTATATCCATATATTAAGTGAAAGAGTGAGGTAGATATGAAAAAGATTGTTATTATCATAAAGAAGAAGATAAAATTATACTTATGAAGATAAAATTATTTTTTGCGAAATATTCAATGCACCGGGAAAAATTGCATATTGCCCATGCGTATTTAGAAATGTTTTAGCAGATATTCCACAGAGAAGAATAATCAATCGCCTTCGCCGGGACTCCAACCCGGACCCCCTGATTTCCGGCCAGGTCAGGGGTCCGGGTTCGAATCCCAGTCAAGGCGAATGATTTTTTTCTCTGTGGAATATCTGCTATTGTGGAATACCAGCGGGTAACGCCGCTAAAATGTTCACGGCCAGTTCGTCAGAACTTTGAAATTTGTTTAGATATATCAGTTGTAATACATTTTATATATTAAGATGAATAATCTCTAGTCGATCTTTGAGCACAACAAAAATTATTTTGGAACAGATATTTGGTAGGTATGAAATCAAGGAATAGATGGGATACAGTATAAAAACATTTTACCAGTAAGTTTATAAGGAATTTGGAAAAATTTCCAAGGAAGCATTGGAAAAATAATGAAGTGAGAGGGACTTGCTTCATTTCAAGCACTCTTAGAAGAATTCTGTAATGTAAGACTTTAATAAAGCGTAAAAAATTGTTTTTTTAACCTGAAGCCCTCCGTGCCTCTGGTAATGACTAATCTTCGCCAAACAAGGATACATAGCACTGTAAAAAGAGACTTTTATATCCAGCAGCGAGGTAACATCTATCATAGATTAAAATAAATCTAGAGCTATTTTTATAACAACGGCCTTTATCTTTATAATCAGAGGAAAAGTTTGAGGGGCAACCGGAAATGAATGAAGCCAGTATTGTAGGCATGGCAGATAGTCAGATAACCACACTCTTTTATACATTTTTCAGCTTCTTTTTCATTGCGTACATCTGAAGTGAAAGAAAAAGTGTAACGCACCAAACCAAGGTAGCAGTCAGTGGGCAGGGCATTCACGTCTCAGGTCCCCGTTCACGTCCAGCGACACCGAAACTGTGTCATTTTCTGGGCACCAGATCTTCCTGGGAAATCAGGCAGGATAGGGAAACGCCTCTCCCCGCGCCCAACTCTGATGTGTGGAATACACACCACACGCAGTTGGGATTAGTACTTGGTGAGCTCTATCCTCACCAACCAGATTACACCGACTTGTAGGTTAAACAGTTAAGTTGAAATTCAGTTTACCATTTCGATTCATTTCGATCCTGTACTCTTCCATTCCCCTGTTATCCAAGTTTTCGTTCATATTGCGTCTTCATCCTTATGGCAGTCACATATATTTCACCTTGCAAAACTCGGCATGTTAAATTGTTCATCGTATATCCGTACACTGTACTCAGTCATTTCTCAGGTGTCTTGCTATTCCGATGACCTAATAGTCTAGTCTAATTTAGTCTAATTATTAAAGACCAGGGTTTTTTTCTGGAGGAACGCGGCGGAACTACGTTCCGGCACCTTTATTAGTTGACGTAAATTGCCAAACCTTGTATTAATCTTTCATTAGTGCGGTTTAATAAACTAGCACTCCGATTTAACGTGGGAATTACGGATAAAGTTTATCATCGGTAAGAAGTCACTATGCCCATCGTAGCGCTGCGGTAGGATGTATCTCGAATATATCTATTGCGATAAGCGAAGTACAACAGTCATTCCTTTAGTGAGTGTGTGAGGGAATTTCCCCAAACCAACCTGATTTTGAACCAAAAAGATCTGTACTTAAAAAAGCAATGCTTACGGTATGTTATCAAACTGAGTTCCACCACCTTTGTTTCCAGAAAAAATGCCTCGCTGAAGACAAATGGTAGCGAAACATCCCAGTATGCCTTTCTCCTAAACTTCTTATCCTGTCACTACACCTGATCAATTTTTGCCGAAATATTTTGTTCTCGTAGTTAATTCCAGTATCCTTTAGAGTAGGAAGAACTATACTTCTATCATGTTTCCATAGGCACAAGCAAAAAACGAATCACCCAGAGAAATTCCTCCTTTTTTATACAGTTCGACTCTTTCCTTTAGTTTCCATCAGTTTCTAGAATAGTTACCCTGGATATTAGAAGGAATTGAATGCTTTGAATGGTGTGACATTTCCCAAGAACCATATCCCGAACGATAACTTTTCTCTCCAGGATATCTGAGTAAGTACCTATTTTCAACACAAAAATAAGCACCTGCACTGATATACTTTACATGCACTGCCCTTTTCTGCACTTCTACCGTCTTCACAAAAGGTACAGTATCTCTGCGGAATATTCCTATAATTCTCTCTGCTGTATATTTATATCATTTGCTTTCTTGTCAAACACCTCACACGGTGATCGTCTTTAGTCAAAGCACAATATATTAAAGCATTCAGATTGCCAAGAAAATGGATTCTAACACAAGCTTTCAGGATGACTGTTGAATTACGAATATGTGTATACTTATCCGGTTAGCGTCTGGCGATAGCTACGTCATGTCTTTGTTCTTATCGGCGTTACTCATCCTCTTCTGCTCGTGACATTATCTCAAGTTCCGGCTAAAATGGGTAACGACCAATTATTCTATTTTTAATAGAAAAAATACTGTCGGTCAAATTTATTGGGATGATTTCGTGAAATACCGAGAAGAAAGTAACGATTTTATGATTAACAAAAACTTCCTTGGAATAAAATGGTAGCAAATAGATAAAGAATACTCCACGCTTAACAAATGGGGAAATCACCCAATTCGCGCTCTCTGAATTACATTACTCAGCGATTACATCCACTTCTTTGTCGAAATATTTTGCAGACCTTGGTAATGAACCGATACAAAATTTTATTTTGGTAGAAACTCTTAGACTAGTGCATTGTAGTACTGCAGCTTCCCTCAATGAAATAAACTTTTGATTTATCCAGGTAATGTTCATTTTTGAGTGGCATACAATTTATAACATTTCTAAGTTCGTACCATAAAAATATATGCTGACATTTTTTCTCAGCCTTCCTACTTCGTTTTCCTAATTCTTTCTACTCCATATTCAAACGACATGTAATGTGATATGTACGTAGCTCACCGTACATAATCTCATCTATGCACGGTAGAAGGTCATGGGTCACTTCTGTGCAATCGATTCAATTTTGTCTTGTTCAACTTTACGTATTCAAATGTAGTATATGCTCAGTTCATATTATTTTTCTCAGCGATGAGAGCACAGGAAAATCAAAATCACTTTATCTCTCCAGTGGTAAACTGAGAATTACGGGTAGCTTGGATAGAATGGTGGGAGGCAGAAGGTACGATGGTCTGAAGAGGGACATCGTGAAATTTAGGGGATGGGAAGAATTAAATGTCCATTAGATCTACCTTCACCGGTAGAAAACTAATAATAACTTTAGATATTCTTGGAAAATTCGCATGGAACTCATCTTCAATCTGTACTACAATGCTTAAGGAGACGTTCCAACAGAAATTGAGATAACCCTGATGCTTTCCGGAAAGCATCTGGTGATGATTTCCCAAATTTCAGTTCGAGTGACAAAAAAACTGTGACATTCACACTCCTTCCTCCATGAATTATCTCTTAGAAGGAAAATACGTTTTTAGTTATGAAAGCTATGACGACTAACGAACCTTCCCGGGAGTATTAGACAGGATGTAAGTGCACCGATTTGAGCGAGGAATTAGGAGCCACTGGCATTTCGGTAGCAATAAAATTACGCGTCAATTTCGTCGGTAGCGAGGTAATTTAATCTAAGAGCTTCCTCCGCTAAATTCTTAAGAAACTAAACACGTCTTAGTTAATCACAGGGTGAAAACCTGTAACATTTAGCAATGCGATTCAACGCTTCAGTTTGTCTTATGGTGGTCAACTTAGGTGAGACTATTGAGTACGACTGATTTGAGTCATTCAAATTATTTCTAACGAATATTAATCTTACGATTATTATACATCTTATTCTATATTCATAGTGCAATACAATTGTTGATTTCATTAGCAAAGATTGACTTATTTTATTGCGTAGGTTAGGACTATCACAAATTCCAATAGGTCAAAGGTCTATTATTGAAGAACGTGTCTCCTGTGGTTAAGTCTCGAAAGTGGTAATGCTTTTACGGATGCTTGCGAAATTTCCTATTTCTTAACTAGTAGATATATTTATGCGCCAGTAATAGCGAGGGGTGGATCCACATTCCTTGTCAGGAGTAGTGGGGATTGGAGTCCGCTAAGGACTCTTCCCTCGAGGCCATACAATTGCGATGGTAATTAAAACACTCTCTAGCTTTCTCTGCGAGTCCTAAATTTCAATCAAAACCCTTCTTTGTGCAGTCGAGATGAGTCGTGCTGATGGCCGGCCATGGAACTTACGTATGGTGCGTTTTGATACAGTCCGCATTGAGCTGACGCGCATTACCGCGAACGAAATGAGGCTGCGACGCCCCTAGCAGTGGTGCAAATAGATGCGCGACAGCAATCTATGAAAGGGAAAATACGTGCTGAAGGCAAAGCCAAGTGGATTTGGGGAAGGAGTGAATGGTTGTGACAATATTTCCATCCCATTTAATTCCAGCACTCGAGAGAGGGGGGACAAAAAGGTGTCGTTCGGGAAAGGGGTTAAGTTACGGCGATCGCGCCATACCACACCCTGAAAGGAGGAGTCGTAGGCAGAAAATATGCGCTCGGAGGAGACCGCGACCACCCACTGCTCCTCAAGAATCCACCCCTCCCGGCTGCTACGCAACTGATTGGGATGCGTTCAAAACAACCGCATATTCGTCCAATCGCGCTGAATTCTTAAGGCGTTCTGTGGAGAGAGGGCGTGTGGAAAGCCAGACTCGTGGCTGGAAGAAGACGCACGGCGCGGGAGTCCGTGGCGATCCCTTATTGACGCGCGTAGCCGCACCCACCATAGTGTCACCCAAGTCTCTACGGATTCGAGGAAATACAAATAATCCCTTGAGAAAGAGGGAGGGGAGGGAGGAAGGAAGGGGTGAGGCGAGGTGGGGAAGAGACGTATCGGAATCCTCCACACCTAGTCGTCCACACGTCTTTTATTCATTTGTTTTTTTTCCTCCTTCTCCTCCTTTTCCGCCCGCACGAGTGAAAGTGCCCGGACGACGGCAACGCACGCACGCACGCATACACAAACAGATCTCCTCGTCTCGTCGCTGGCGCGTGATGGGCCGCTGCCGCCGCGCTCGGGCGGCCAGTGGAAGCGGACGAAGCCGCCGCCGCCGCGCGCGCGGCCGAGCCCTGGGAGGAGAAGCAAACGGCCTTGCGTGCGATTTGGGTCACACGATTACACGTGCCATCATCCTCTCCACCACCCCCTTCCGCCGCTCTCTTCGCTCCGTGATCACCTCTCTCCCTCCGCCCGGGGCGGGGGCAGGCAGCCCGCATCACTATCGGGGCTCCTCACTTTCACTGGATCGCCTCTGGTGGCGGGGGAGGAGGCGGGGGGGGGGGGGGGGGGACAACTCAAGTGTATAGGGGACGCCCGAAGGCGCCGCCTTGTGAACTTGCCACGCACACCCGCCCACCGCCTTTCCTGACTCTTCGCTCGCCGCTCTGCATTCCCCTCGATTCAGAGACTAGGAACATAATTAGCTTGATGTGAAGCCCTAATGAAATCACCTACGGGTCTCCACTGACTTCAACTTTGATTAGGGAAAATTGCGTTGGAGACTTTTGAGATGCGGATAGCGAAGAGAATGGAAAAGATGTTAAAAATGGTGAAGGAAGAAAGGGAATTACGTTAGAGGTCTGACAAAATTAATAGCCGATTAGCCACTAGGTTCAACTCAAAAGTCGCCTAGACTGGTGATGGTAGAGCTCGATAAATACTGAATCCAGCGGCTTATGATGTTGACGAATAATGGTAGGGAACCATTATCTTTCTTTATGCTACACGTTGTTTACCAGAAAAATCTGATACCCTGAAAATCTCTCGACTAGGGTTGAACTGGGCAAGATCAGAGTCCTACCCCGGGAAAATGACCTGGATCTATCTCTGGTCAGTATCCCACTCTGCCCTCTTGAAAAGTTGGAAGATGTAACTAAAAAGGGGAGGATTGAATTAGAAGTGGTGAAATAGCACGTGAACCTGGATAATACTTCAAAAGTACCAAAATGAGAGGATAAATACCCTGGTATAAGAAGCATTCCACAAAAAATATATAATGTTTTTGAAATTGAGGTAAAAATGAAAGAATAAGAGCAAAAATAATTAAGAGTCTATCTTCATTTCATGAGGAGTAGCTGTAAATAGTTTCAAGACAATACTTGAGGAAGGAATAGTTGAAGAGGCTTTGGAATTGTTTGAATAGAGAAAAATGTAGATACTGGACACTAAAATGAACGTAAAAGACCTAAAGAAAGAAAAAAAATACATTACTATGGAAAAATATAGACATTGAAAATATCAGAGTGCTACAGGGTTTTAGAACCAATCCTGGAAAGTAGAATTTAAGACAAAAAAAGGGATTAAAAAATGACTATTTTGAATAATGTTAATGGTTAATAAAATATAAAGTGGTAAAACATTAGTGAAAATTGAAAGTTTTGTAGTACATGAAATGTTCCTAAAAAAGTGTAAATATTTTTAGGCTCAACCCAAACAGGTTTTTTGGGTTTTTAGGCAAAACCCTCCCTATCTCAAATGATTTACCTAAAAAATTGACAAATCTGTCCAACATAAAGCCACAATTTACAATTACTGGATAAAATAAATGCATTATTAGATGTTCCATTGGCATAGTTGATGGCATAAGGCTAAATACTTTATCCTAGAAAAAATTCTTGTAATGGTAAGAAAAATTTTACTTTGGAAAAGGATGGAAACTATGGTAGCGGCTCGGCATGATAAGGGGCTAAGTAGAAGTGAAAATGATTTTATAATAGCAACATGGAACATGAGAACACTGAAAAAAGCTGGAGCATTGAAACAACCTAAGTAAGGGTTTAAAAAATATAGAATAATGATAGTAGCAGTACTAGAGACAAGGTTGCAGGGGAATGGAATTATTCAGTCAGGAGAGTATGTGGTGATGAACAGTGTTGGGAATGCAGTAAAGAATGGGATAGGTTTGTAGTACACTAGAAAGTAAAGCTATCGTCAAAAGATGACATAGGTACTTCTGATCTAATCGAGGTCACAAGCTGCAGATAGGCAGATACAGATTACTATCTAGTTCATGTGAGGTATTAGCAAACAAAAGATTGAAAAAATAACAAAAAGGAAAAGTGCAAGTAAGTTGTGATGTGAGCAGATTGAAGAGAAACAAAGGCCAGAACAAAGGTGTGTTCAACCCGAAGGTTGGTCTTTGATAGGTGAGAGTAGAGCTCATCCCGTATTAAGCCAATGGCGTGTGAAATTCACACATTCGGGGTAGGGGGCCACTTCCTTTCCCAGGGCCACCTGTGATTTCCTGCAAAGTTCTGACATGCAGAAAATCGAATCTCGAGGATTTTAGGTGGGGGTGTCCAGAAAGACCCTCCGGTCGGTAGCTCAGTACTCTACCCACTGGGCCACCACGACCAAAGACCAGAAGGCTTAATATAAAAGGAAAGGGGCAAATATATTTGAAGAAAATAAGAAAGAAGGGCATGGGAAAGAGGAGACAGTGAGGGATAGTGGAAGATTTTTAAACAGGCATTACAGTGCATAAGTGAATAAATGCATGGCAAGGGAAGTAAAGAGAAGAAAAAGGATTGGCTTGATCAGGAATGCAAAGTAGAAGTTCTGGAAATAAATGAAACAAGAGCTAAAATGCTGCAATGGAAAACCATTCTTATTGAAGAATATAGTAGGAAATGAATAAAGGCAAAAACAATATGCAGGAAGAAGAAAAGGTAGTTTGAACGACAATGGATAGAAGAAATAGAACATTGTTTCCAAAACTGTGCTCCGCAGAGCGCCAAGGGTTCGGCAAGTGATTCTCTGGAGCTCTAGTCATTTTTAAAATTGTTTCCTTTATTAATGAATACATTATTATTTGTACTTCTGTGCACATATCATGTGTATCATGCTTCATAGAATACAAACAGATAAACTAAACATCTATTGGGGCTTCACAAGAAACATTTGCTCCAAAAAGGACTCCGTGGCTGGTAAGTTTAGCACCACCTGAATGAGATTTAAGTAGATAAGATATAGCCTATAAGATTTAAAGAAAAGGATGAAATAAGACAACTATATCAGAGACCTAAATAAATATAGAAAGGTTTTAATCAAATGCCTGTACAATGCTTGGGATGTCAAACATTCCCAAGTGCCAGAAACCAGAGCACCTATTGCTCCAATGAATTGTGTCCCTAATTCTGTAAATTTTTTTCAAAAGTCACTTGTTTACCATGTACTAAGTAGTTAAATTACAAACTAATGTAAAAAGAACCTTAAGTAGAAGAAAACAAGAATGTAAAAGAGTAAGAAACAAGAAAAAAAATGAGAAAACTTAGGTATGTAATGAAATTTTCGGGTGACAAAACTAGTCTAAACATATAAGATGGTAGGGTTAATTTACAATGGGTATAAAAATTGATATATCTTGATGGAACTGGGTCTGGTATCAAGGACATTAGAAATGGGGGATGAATCAGCAAGAAATCACTTGCTTCTTGAACATGAGAAAATTATGACAGGATCTCCAAAAAAAATGTGGAGTGTATACCAATAAAAACTTAACTTTAATATGGAAAATGACATGATATGGTTGCAAAAGTTTGTCACAGTAAAATGAGAATGAAAGATAGTTGGAGCCTTATGAAATGTGGATGAAGAAAGTGAACTGGTCAGAAAGGAAGATGAATGAAGATTTTGACAGGAAGAAAAGTAAAGTAAAAAGTAAAGAAAGTAAAGGAAGTTGTTATGAAAAATTAAAATGAGGCAGAAAAACTATATAGGTGGTATTATAGGGTGATTGATTCCTGTAGGTTGCAGTTCATGGAAGAATGGTGAGTAGGGGATAGAGAGGAAAGAAGTGTATATGGATTTTTAATAGGATAAGGGATGATAGAAATGCATGAAGAGCTTAAGATGATTACTTAAGTCAATATTTAAGAAGTCTTCATGGGTCTTCCACTGGGATAAGCTTTCAATAGAAGGCGACATTTCGAAGTCCATCTTGGACTCCATTCTCATGGCAAATGATTCAAGTCAACCTTTACCATTGTTGTACATGGTCAAGGGAATCAAAGGGTCAACAAGCCGGCCGTTTGATTTTGAATCAGCCAGCCATTTTAATAACAGTTTCCATGAGCCACTAAGAGAAAATCCAAGGTCTCGATTGAAATTCCTTCATTCTAGACAGATTTCAATAGACTCTAACTAACCTTGGGAGTGGGTGAGCACCTCTGTATCATGGAAATTGATGGCATGGTCCATAGTGATGCTGTGATCAGCAATGGCGGATTTTCCATATGTGCCAGACATCAGTGGCATTGGTTCTCCTTTACCCTTGTCTTGATATTCCTTACCGTTTCCCCGATGGAATGGCAGCTAGGTAAGTAAACAGTAGATCAGGCAGGAACTGCCACATCACTACCACAAGTGGTAGAGCAGTTATGATGATAAGTGTTTCCCAACCATACTACTAGTGGGACTTCAGAACCCACTTCACTCAGCCACCTGAATGTGCTCTCTGCCCTTAACTTCTGCAAGTCTAAAATGTATGAATTTACTTCCATCAAATGCAAAGTCAAAAAAATTAAATTCCTCGTCCCTTAATCGGACTTGGATTTTCCTAGGAGTGGAAATTGAAAAGCAAGACTAAAGGGCGGGGAGCTCCTGCTATCCAGATCCAATCCAAGTTGTTACATTTTATGCTATCTTTGGGTACATTATGGACAGTGCATACCTGACCACTGACATTTGTGTCACTATTTATGACCATTATCCATAGTTTCCAAACAGTACATTTTAATTTTTTATGAAGAAATGGAAGTAATTCAAGAGATTAGGATTATCATAGGGAACAAGATGAAAGTGCTGAAAAAGTCGCTAGACTATCATAATCTTTCCTATTCATGAGGTTGTTCCTTAAATGTATCTTCTTTTTGTTGTTTGTTCATTTCATCCATCAAAATTTCCTTCCCAAATTTAGCAAGTCTCTGGACTTCCCAGAGATGGACAAACAATAGCCTTTTGAAGCAATGTCCCTTACATTACCTGATTCAATGAGATATTGTTTTGACCAAACACCATCAGCTCTATAAGCAGAGTGAGGACAAGACAATCTCAAATAATCTCTCTCGATAACCAATAATTTCTAGAATGAGGGTTTCTAGCTTCTGATTTTTAAGATTCATAGTGCGTGAGCAGACTCTACCATAGGACACCACAACCAGAATACTTCAATCAAGCTTTGAGTAAGCATCTTTTCAATAGATTTCTAGCCATCACTCCCTCGATCTCTTTATCGATCTTTACTTAACCACCTTTCGTCCGTCACCAAGTTTTCATTTGTTCAGTAGCGCTTATAAAAATAAAAGCTTATAGCAATTGACACATTGTCATTCGATTTCCTCTGATTACCTTAATGTCCTCACAAGAACTCACTTTTTGTTGTGCGCTGCACAGTGTAACTCTAATTACCACATGACCTTGGAGGATCACAGCATTAGCATAGCTTTGGTGAGGCACCTAAGCACATCTGCTGTCTATTAAGTTCAATATATGTAAATGATGAGTATTTATATTGTTAGAAAGGTATTAGCACCAATATTATCCCAGCAGCTAACACAGGAATGTTTCAACCAATTTTATTCCTTCCATTCATACTGAAATTTCCATAATCAATTTTTCCCTCTCAAGAAAGATTCTATGTACTAATTAGTCAATGATTTCTTTAGAAATTTATTGTCAATTATAAAAGAATATTTAGAGGCCAGGGGAAACAATTTCTAGGAATACTCAAAAGAGGAGATAGTTGCAAATAAAAGAAAATAAAGAAATTTTAAAAAATTATTAAAATATATAAAAATATATCATGAAATAATATGTACAACTTTTTACATTATATGAATATTAATATAACATATAGTTAGTCAATGATGAATATTTTATGGCCTTATTTATAGGCAATAAACAATCACAAGAAAAATTAATTTACAGTTAATTCACATACTGTGGTAAAAATTTATTCTAATAATGAGTTACTTTTTTCCTTACTGCATATTTACAAAACATAAAAGTTCTTCCAACACAAACATAACATCATCTTTTTGACGCAGCTGGACACTCTTGCAGGAACTAACCAAAACACAAATAAGTGGTCCAATCAACTTCCCAAGAATACAAGTCAGTTCATAACCTGTATTTCCTTCCTTGGATGGGAGTAAATCTGTTATTGACTTTTGGCACATCTGAAATTTACAGCAATATGAAAATGTGATTAGATCAAAAAAGTAAATACAATCAAAACAAGAGATGAACAGCATATTCTGAGGCTTATAAATATGTGATCAGTATAGCACTCAAACTAGATTTTGATTTTCATTCCCAAAAAATATGAAAATAGAAATTAACAAGATGGTGAGGATAAATATGCAAAGCTCATTTGGGATTAAAAGTGCACTTTAAAAAAAGGTTATAATCAATTTACCGATGAGAAACAGACAATACAGCTAGCTGTGGTTCAGCATGTGTATTCGGAATGATGATGTAGCTATTGATGTAGCCAGCAATTCAAATATGTAACTCAAATAATCATAAGACACATAAAAGTATCATCATCATCATGGGTCTACAATCCTAGGATTGGTTTGACGCAGTCCTGCACTCAATTCTTCTATCGGCCAACCTCTTCATATTAACGTAGTTCCTCTCTTTCACGCCCTTTACGACTTGTTCTATATCACTCATACGAGGCCTGCTTTTCCATTCTTCCCATTCACTTTTCCTTCAACGACTTGTCTTCGTCAGGCTATCGTGTCTCAAGACATGGTCAATTAAATTGTGCCTTCTTCTTTTTTAGAGTTTTCAGCAGACTTTTCTTTTCTCCCACTCATCTTAGGACTTCTTCATTTGTCACTCGGTCAATCCATTTCATCTTCATCATTCTTCGGCAGCACCATATTTTGAATGCTTCCACCCTTTACTTATCCATGCCTCACTGCCATAAAGAATCATGCTCCAGATATACGTTCTGATGAATTGCTTCCTTAGTTCTAAGCTTGTATTTCCAGCTGTAAGTAGATTCTTCTTTTGATAGAATGCCCTCTTTGCCTGGGCAAGTCTACTAGCCATTTCTCTAACAGAACTCTTTCACCTATTCCAGTTTCTGTTTTCCTAGAGTAACATTGATTTGGCTTCTTCTCTCTTGCATTATTCTTTTCTTCCTCTCTCTTCTTCTTATTGATCTTCAGCTGATGTCTGGCTATTGTCCTTTCCATGGTTGTTATTAGCATCTTATTGAGATCCTTCTCTGTCTCTGATATGTCATCAGCGTATCGTAGCATGCTGATTGTTTCTTCGTGGATGTTCACTCACTCCAGAACACTTTTCCTTGATTTCATTGATGGCTCTCTCGATGTAAACATAAAAAATTACGGGAGACAGTGCACAGCCTTGTCTCACTCCTTTCCTTATCCTTGCTTTTTCAGAGCTGGGTCCAGATTTTATCACAGCTACTTTGTTTTTATACAAACTGTGGATGATTCTTCGGTCAATGTATGACATTCCAATTCCTTTCAGAATTCCAAGCATTGAATTCCAATCTACATTGTCAAAAGCCTTCTCTAAATCCACAAATGCAATTGTTCTTCTGCATTCTCTTCTCTATTAGCAGCCTAAGGGCCAATATTACTTTTTTTGTACCCTTACTTTTCCTGAATCGAATTGATCTTCATCCAGGAACTCCTTTGCTTTTCGTTCTATTCTTCTGTAGATTATCCTTGTCAATATCTTGGATGCATGTGTCGTCAGGCTTATAGTCCTAAACTTTTGGATTTCTCTGCTCTCTTCTGTTTGGAAATAGGAATTATGATATTTTTCTCGAAGTCCCTGGGTATTTCTCCTGTGGAGTACATGTGGCAGATGGTTTTGTAGAGATGGGTTAATGCCTTCTCTCCTGCATTTTTTATTAGTTCTACAGGTATATCATCAATTCCAGAAGCCTTATTCATCCGAAGGTCCCTTACTGCTGCGTCAAATTCCGATCTCAATATTGATGCTCCCATATCAATCTTCTCGACTTCGCTTTCCTCTTCAATCACTTTCGTCCCGAGACTCTTTCCGCTGTATAACTCATCCAGATATTATTTCCATCTCTTCACTTAATCTTCATTTTCAATCAAAAGTTCTCCATTCTTGTCTCTTGTGGCATTGCATCTTGCATGCCCTTTACACCGAAGGTCAAGCGTATTGCACGTGCAATCAGGAAAGACCACCACACAGTGAACAAAGGAGTGCTGCTTATTCTTAAGCAGCATGAGGTGGATAGAGTGCGGGCACTTACAATGGCATGGAAGAAGTTGGTCAAGAGGACCAATACCAGGAAGGAGAACTCCACCTTCTCCTTTCAGCCGTACCATCTATTCCAACCCCCTCCACCTGTTGTCCAAACACCACCAACTGTCCCAAAGGTGGAACGTTTCTGGAAGGACATCTACAAGACCACAAAGCCATTCAACGAAGGGACTCCAGCCATTGCCTACTTTAAAGAGTTTTGTGACTGCCGCATAGCGAATATGGATTGCCCCATCTCAGTCACGAAAAGTGATGTGAAGAAGGTCTTCTCTGGCAAAACGAACTTCACTGCTCCAGCAATGGATGCACTTCTTCTGGTGGAAAAAGTTCCTCAGAATCTTCACATCCTTCCTATCAGGGACGGAGCCAATTCCGTCATGGCTGACAGAGGGGTGAATGGTTTTAATACCGAAAAAGGGAGACTTGTCCAATCCGAAGAGCTACCGCCCTATAACCTATCTCAATACTGTATACACCTCTCATGAGTTGATTATAGCCATGCGTAGGTACATGAAAGTCCACCCCAAGGTTGTGTCCTGCATTGAACGCATGTTACCACTGTGGAAGACGCATTTCGCCATACCATCTGGCAAGAAGACCGTCTACACAGATTTGGTAACATACCACCATGGTGTTTACCGAGGCGATAGCCTTAGTCCCTTCCTGATCTGCTTATCTCCCCTCCCACTGTCCATTCAGTTGAGACGAGGTAAGGGATATATGTGTGGTGTCCCATCAAAAAGGGAGCATAAGGTTACCCATCTTTTTTTTACATGGATGACCTGAAGCGTAATGCATCAAGCGCAAAAGACCTGCGCTTGGCATTAGACACCGTACGTAGATACAGTGAGGATATAGGGGTGGAATTCCGATTTGACAAGTGCGAGACCATCCATCTGGCAAAAGAAAAGATTTTGGAAGACCAGGAAGACATGCAGCTTGTTGACAGAAATGCTATTCGTCATCTTGATGATGACAAAGCATACGAATATCTCGGCGTCCCCCAGCCCTGGATGCAGGAGGTGAAAGCAGTGAAGGAAAGGCTTTCAGCCAAATACAGGCAGACCCTCAAGCGAATCTGGAGCTCTGACCTGTCTGGCAAGAACTAGGTTCTTGCGACCAACACCTTCACAGTTCTGACACTGCTCTACACGTTTGGTTTCATCAAATGGAATGTTAACGAGCTGCAAAACCTCGACAGGGGAACGAGGAAGATGATGACCATCCATCGTAATCTTCATCCGAAGTCTTCCGTCGCCAGATTGTATCTCCCCAGAAAGCTAATTGGTAGAGGGCTGATAAGCATGGACCCCTTGATGCTGCCCAAAGAAACACGAAATTGTCGGCAAAAGGGCGTTCTTATTCCAGGTGGTGAAAAAGGCAGCAGACGGCCTCGGTTTGGACTTGGACCTTACTTCCAGTGGAGAAACATGCGACAAATCAATCTTGTTGCTGAAGGCGGATGTGTTAAGGCTTGAAATAAAGATAGTGGAGTAAAAGACCCAGCTCCACAAGCATACCGAGAAGCCCATGCATGGAAGTTTCTATCAAAACTTGGAAACACTTGGGCTATCAAAGGAGCTCAAATTTGCCTTCCTGTGCTCCGCAGGTCTGAAGTCTGAATTAGAGGGATTTGTGCTCGCATGCCAAGATGGTGTCATCAACACCCTCTTGTACTGTCACCTCATCTTTGGGGCAAACTTCACGGACACGAGATGCAGAGCGTGCCGAAGGCAGCCGGAGACTTTAGGTCATCTACTCTCCGGCTGCAGCTTTAATGCAAAGAACGGATACATAAACCGGCACAACTCGGCTCTGTGGGTATTGTATTACCACCTAAGACACCATTACGGCATAGAGATGAATCTGGTGCTGCCTTACGACCCTGGAGATATCGAGTCCATCTTGGAGAACGGTAGTGTAAGATCTGGTGGAATTATTCCTTCCCCACCACCAGGCAGTTGGAGGATATGAAGCCTTATATCATTCTCCTGGACAATCTCTCTCATGCCATGTTCATAATCGAGTTTTTGGCACCAGCCGAAACGATCATGGCAGTGAAGGAGATAGAAAAAAGGACTAAATATGTATCAAGATCTGCAGTGCGAACTACGGCAAATGTACATGGGCTGCTCTGTGAAACTGGTAGTCCTCATCGTGGGCATGCTTGGTAGCATCAAGAGCTCACTGGTTGAGAATCTCAAGTGCATCCCAGTATGTAGAGCGTGAGCGGATGCACTTGCAAGTGCAATGCAGAAGGCTGTCCTTCTCGGGTCCCTCCGCCTACTTTGTGTGCATGACCCTAATGTTGGGTAGAGCCACCTATCCGACAGTGGCAGACGTGGCTACCCTAAGGTGCAACCCCTCTCGACTCTCCGGCAATGCACCCCCTCTCGACTCTCCGGGAGTTTACTCGGAACCAAAATCACAATTTTGTACACAAAATCATTAGATGGAAATGAAAAATGAATTTTAGTGAAAAAATTAATCTTGTAACCCGAGCCATTCACTCAGAAATCAAAAACTAAAATAAGCAAAAGGTGATGCCCACCGAAAAAGCTGCTTTGATACCATTGACGTCATTTTCCTCCCGTTCTTGACTGCTTTTAGGGGAGGGGAAGGGAGAGGAGGGGGGTTATCGTAAGGTCTGCTCGTACAGATCCTGTGGCAACAGTTTCCATTGGCAGAGTCAGCTGTGTCTCCCCCATTCCGATTAGGTGAAGTACCTTAGCAGGCTCTGTTGTGATTGGACGAAGTTGCACCTTGCCTACATTTCCGAAAGGGTTAAAAACATCAGTTTTTCACTGCTTATAACTCGAGAAATAATTGACGGATCAAAAAACGGAAAATACGGGTCTTTTCATTTTACAAACTCTACAGACTCAGGAATTTAAAAAAATATGGTAAATGACCCCATTATGACGGCAACGAAACCTGATACTAGTCAGAGACTCGGAGGTGGAAGTTATGTTATAGTAACTAATAATAAGAAGAATTAACTCAAAAACTGTAAACAATTTTGCAAAAGGAAACTAAGGAAGGTAGGAGCAACTCTCGCCTGGAATAATGAATAAATGACACTATAAATAAGAAGTCAAATCATACACTCCACCTGCTAGTGTATATATATTTAAGACTTCTACCATCTAGTAATAAAGCAATATTAACAGGTTCCACTTAGGTAAGCATCTTAGGTGGATATTTATCCCATGCAATTGTCCAACTGACAACATTCATGCAGACAAGCTTGTACAAACTAAAAATGCAATCACTTATAGTGGCTATTTATCTAAGATTTTACAACCTAGTAAGGTATCAGCACTAATGAGTCTACTCAAGTAAGTGGTTTAGGAGGAAATTAATGCTGAACCATGGACCAACTCACAACAGTCTCACGCTCAACACTGTTTAATGTAAACTCTGAAAACTAAGACAAAAACAACATCCATGCCATCAGGATTCAAACCCACAACCCTTTGAATTGCCAAGCAGACACAGTACAAAGCTGACTACTGAGGCTGGCCAGTAAAGAGAGCATATATTTTTAGTACTGGAAGTTGTTGAGACAAAAATACAGTTATAATCTTGGTTAAGATGCCTTTTTAAGTGCAGTAAAATATTTTTTATCCAACCTTTGAAAAGCATGCATCCATTTGGTTAACAAGAGTTCACAAAATAAATGTCAGTGAGAGACAAATACCAAGATTGCAAACTACCCACGAAAAACCTTAACTGAGTTAACCACTGACATACATAATAACAGAATTTCCATAGAGAAAGTCATTCACCTTGACTGAAACTCAAACTCCCTGATTTCCTTGTAACAAGGCATCCTTCTTCTTTGCGGATTTCTAGAGGCTTTACAGGAACAAGATGTTGCTGGACTGCCATAGTAACTACAGCAATGCAGCCAGTTCTCGTTCCTTTAAAGACTAGAAATTCACTGAGGACACCTAGGTGGCTTATTTATTTAAAGCACTTGGCTGGAAATCAGGGAGTTCTGGGTTCAACTTCTGGTCAAGTTGAATTATTTTTTTCCGTTGAAATTCAGCTATCAGTGGGAGAAAATCTAAATCATTTAGTGCATACACATAAAGTTAAGGTTGAATCTTTCATATCTAAGATATAAATATTTCCACATATAGTATAATTCTCTTACTTTTATTTTGATTCTACAGCACTCTGGAGACAGTGTGTTGCAAGCAACATAAGCATCTAAAGACATCTTGTTAACAGGGGTTTCCACAGATGTTTTACATTGGAAGCAGTAGTAAACAGGCTGCTGTTTACTACTGCCGGGATTCTGGGCTTTGCTAAGATGATCATTTCCACAGAATGTACATGCAGGCCAAGTATATGCAGTCTCCTCATCCACACCAACAACATTTCCTGCAATTAAAAAAATTTTTCACAAAAAAAAACATGCATGAAAATATCAATATGCTGGATTTGACTCAGAGATTCATCAACTTTGAATGCTCAAAAAACTCATGAAACTAAAATATCATCATTCATCAGGTTAACTATAATTGTCTGAAATTTTACTACAAGCACTGACAGACATTTATGGATTAGTTATCTCATGATAGAACCAAGGTGGATAGGAAATATAATTTACACTAAAATACACCAAAGGTAATGAAACTCGTACCACTACAGCAGAATAAACTCTGCCTCCTTCCTGAAGGGAATTAATGCATCCCAATCATGTTATTCTGCCTTAATTCAATGCACCAATGAGATAATTTAGCACACTATTCATAATTTAAACGATAACAAAATATTTTTTAAATTAAACCTTGTTACAATAATTACCCTCAGCCTGATTAAAAGCTTGCAACTACAATGTTAATGTATTCCAATACTCAGTAACTTAAAAGTCTCACCTATTACAGAAACAACTTCCCCAGGCATAGAGGTGAGTTGCAACGGAGGGACACGAGGAAGGGGGGAGGAACGAATGAATGTCATGACTTCTGCATGAGTTGCCACCCAGGAAGGCAGCATGGTTTGCCCTCCATCAACAATGACACGGCTGTATCTATCACATATTAGTTCACCTGAAAAGAAAAATCAATTGCATGAAGAACTTCAAGTTAGCTCATAATTCTGCATATAATTTGGTGCTTTCCAACATTTGGGGAAAAATTTCTTCAGAGCAAATTTTCCAGTTAAGAGTTTCTACATAAAAAATCACTTACAAGAGAGCTTTAAAAAATATATAATCATGTAAAGTTGTAAAGAAAATACATTAACTTCATAGATAGCTTTTCCTGATTGGACTTCCCAAGTTTTAGATAGGATTTGCTACAATTCAATCATTTTCATTGAAATGTAATAAGATCAGGTACCAAAATGATCATCATCATCAGTCAGTAATCCTTAAGCCCACCACACATGATACTTGATCAAGCACAAGACCTAGTGTGCTAGCTTTAACTTGATATTGAGGATGGAATCTAGCATGATTGGAACCGTCATGGGAGGTTTCACACGATTATCGACTTTGTGCTTGCTATGAAGCGGTTATTCCATATGATTCCATACTCATGAAAAAAAGAGAAGATCACACAGCATCTGTAATGTGATGTGATTGGTAGATGTCCACTGGGTCTTACTGGGAGCTAGTAGCAAACTAGTACCGCATCAAGTAGGAAATCAAGTAGCTCCGCAAGTATGCTAGCGGTCATGCTTGCCAGTCAGTATACTGGTTCTATTCACACAATATGGAAAGCTAGCATATTAGTGAGTATCCTCGACCTTGTGCTGGATCACGTGTTGTGTGAAACGGGCTTTAGATTGCTTTGACGCAGCTCTCCTCTCATTTCTCCTACTACCAACTACTCTATTTATATTTACATATTTCCACTCCATTTTCCACTTCATATTTCCATATATCCTGTACATAAACTTTGCATTGAAGGAGTTTAATGTTTGGGGCACCAAAATTAAGCCACTTTTAGTACTATCGGGCAAATACAAAATGAAAAAAATATGACCTCGGTAGCAAGAATGCCCTCTTATTCTAAAATATTTTGGTAATTGAAAAAATTGATGTTCAAAACCCAAATAATAGCAGAATTCCACAATTTCACAAGATATGTATTGCTCAACTACTTACGCACATTTTGGCTATTGAGCCATCATCAGGATTTTCAATATGCATAGAAAAATATTGAGAGAAAACAACCATAGAGAAAATAGAAAAACACTCTGCTTTTATATGTATTAAGGCTATTGTACATTATTTACAGGGTTGCTGGTCACACAATATTGGCCACTGGCCTAAAATAGAGTGGTCGTTGGCTTCTGAGGATGGTTGCCACTGAAAGAAAGGGATTTTACAAGCATCATACGGGAAATGCGTATGTTTCTAGAAAAAAAGTGACTGCCAAGGGAGGTGATTCCTTAATAGAGGAGGCTGTTGTAGAATGTTTCAATCTATTATAATTAATAGTACTCTACTGATAAATGTAGGTTTAGATGAACAAGAGATCTTCTAAGTATGTACACTCTCAAGTAGCAAATCCAAACTATCTTCTACACAATGACCTTCTTTAGTTAGTTATTCAGGGGAGGCATCCAACAGCTTGAGTTCATTTGTGCCATCTAGGACAGGTGTCCAATTGGATATGGGAGGGAATTTTTCAAGGAACAGAGGAAGGGTGGAGTGAAACCAGGCATTGACGTTAGCTTACTCTTAACGAAAGGCACCTCGGCGACCACAGTTCATTTTCCATCTGGTGGATGCAGTACTGAACTCAAAGTGCTCTCCACACAGCGCCCAAGGCATACAAACAAAAATCTGCCTCAGTCAGGATTCAAACCTGGGCCCTATGGATGGGAAGCCAGTACTCTAGCCACCACATCAACCCAACTCCCATGATCTTCTTTATCTCTGCATCCTTCATAGTTCTTCTCCTAATTCTCTAACCTAACATTATCTCGTACATCACATTCGTTAAAATACCCTCTCCCTTTATTACCTGTTCAAAACTTTGAATAAGCATCTTCGCCAAAGACAACAAATGATCAATCATACATGACAGGTTTTAAAAATATTCCAGGTCTGAAATAATAAGTTCATTACATGGGATATCAGAAATTGTAACAGGCCTCCAAACAGAAAAGTCAAAAACAATATTTTTTTTAGAATTATGGCAGGCATGCCAAACTGCCATTCTATGTAGTTCACTGTTAATATTTTTTTAAAATCAAAAGCTTTTTTTCATATTAAGACTGACTTAGAAGGAGATTTCCCGGTTGGTTGGCTAATGAAGAGTATGCACACATGTCAGTGATAATGATTCAAAAAGACTAAAACTGAAAAATAATATTTACAGGCAATATGTTTTCCCATTTTCAGTTACGTATCAAAGGGATAGTAATATTAGCACCTCAAAAAGAGGATAGATAAATCATAAAAAATATGAGGGCCACAGCAAAGAAAAAATAATTTTTGGATTGGTCTGTTTTTTCAATTATGAGATGCTAAGGATTGACAAAAACAAATATTTTTTTGTCAATTTCTCAGGGCCTATAGGCTAACAAAAGGTCAAAAAAAATAAATAAATAAATAAAGCTCAGCCAGGAGAAACTTCTTGCAATCTCATAATCAGCCATAGTTACTTTTCTACTGGCTTTTGTATCCGAGGATCTGACATAGTATGTATGCTTTGATCCTGAACCGAAAATACCTAATTCACCAGCTTGTAGTACACAATGACCCATCAACAACTTAAACACATTTTAAGAAGAAAAAATTTTCTTTATATTTTTCTACAGTATTTTTTTGGGAGTAGTTTTCCTTTAGAATATCCGAAGAGGTGGAAATTCTATTCCATCAGCACAGCAAGATATCAATGTGTAATGTGTTATCTCCAGTGGCGTATTGATGGGGGGTGTTTTAGGGTTTAAACCCCCCATAAATGTTAAATGTTCCAATGATTTACTATATTTTGTACTAGGGTTTAGAATGTTGCTTATTGGGTTGAAAAATATAGTTGAATTGTCCTCTTGAAAAGAGAATGTTACTTTAATTACATATTGTATCAGTGAATAATAATCTAAATATAATTTTATGATGATGTACATAAATAGTAATGAAACCCCCCCCCCCCCCCCCACCCAGATAAGCTGTATCCAGGGGAGAATTAGGGTAGCTATTTCGTGGAATTAATGGTCAAATGATTATTTGTTCTAAATATAGAGTTGATGTAGCATCCATGAGAGAATCTTTTCACTGTTTGAGCATATTTTAGGTCTGATCTATTATGCTTGATGTGGAGCATCTGATTTTCTTCTAGCTGAAATTTATTGCTCTAAATTCCATATCCAGAACGGCATCTGGCTGCAAATGATCTCGCAAATCGCACACTTCCATAGTGTATGCATACATTAATACTAGCTTAACAATATAAATACACCGCTCAGTTTACGTTACGAGTTTTTCATTAGAGATTAAGGTAATATAGAAAAATGCTCTAATGAATCTTCATAGGCCTAGTCCAAACTGCATGATAATTTTTCAAATATGCTTGATTGCCTAATCTCTGATTCATTGGAGAAAAGAAACAAGTTAGTTGTGTTTAACTTTATGAACCCTGTTGGCATGAATACACATTTATAGATACATTCATTACTTTAAACATAGTTAATCATACAAGTGCTTTGCGGTAATGCATATATTTCAGGAGGGTTGCTTCATCGCGATGTTGATCAAGGATACTCGTTCATATGATATTTGATATTATGAACTGTCGATTTTTCTGGTGTCATTGACTTCGTAATATTGAGTTTCTACTGTGTTAACATTGAAAATATCAAATTACCAAGGAAATGATTACTATATGTACTTGAAAAAGCTATAGTATACTATGACATATCACTAATCCAAATGAAAAATGATAATACACCAGAGACATTAGGCAATTATGCTGCTAATAGAAAATCCTTGAAATTAGCTACTCTCTCCTCCACATACCACCCTGAATAGTTGAGGTTCATAATAATTAGAAACTTTCTTTAAAGACATTTTTTTAACTTCCCCAGTAAAAAAGGGATAATGCTTTAAATTCTGACCTTGTGAGTAGAACTATGTACATTTTTGTAAACTGCTCAATACCTACCACCATAAAATTCAGCATCTTGAAGACATACCACAGGAACTGAAGCAGAAGAGAAAGGAAGGAATGGCATGGATGACAAAAGGGGTGAGACATAGCAGGTCGGCTTGACAGACACTGGAATCCAAAGGGGAGGGATTTCCTCTGCACAATTCAAGGCACTTAGGGAGGGATCTGAGACAAAGAGCCGGTGCGGTGAATCTTGGCCAGATGTCTGGGCAAAAAGAACTTTCACTAAGATAGTGACTCTACTCCCCTCATTGGATTTTGATACAGCATTCTGAAAAGTCAACAACAAATTAATGCAGTAACACTATAAGTAATGGAATACATTAAAAAAAAATATTACCACTTAAAACCAAACTACAAGGGATTTACCCAAGAAGTACAACTTTCACAGTAAATTACCACAGAATATCACGTAACAAATAGGCATGAATTAACTTATTAGCTGGTGTAAAAGGGGTATCGTGAGATGTAGAACCAGTATGCTGACTAACAAGCATGACGCTAACATACTCCCTGAGCTGCTTTATTTCATATTTAATGTGGTACTAGTTTGCTACTGGCTCCCAGTAAGACCCTGTGGCCGTCGACCAATCACGTCATGTAACAAATGCTGTGCGATCTTCTCTGTTCAAATTAGTATGAAATATCACTTTATACCAAGCACGGGCAAGGGCCTAGCAACATTGATACACTGGTTCCCGTCAGATCACCGAAGTTAAGCAACGTTGGGCCTGGACGGAGGTTGGATGGGTAGCCTCCATATTTCTACCGTGGTGCTCTTGTCACCTGTCTGCAAGTGGCGGGCAGGTTAAATGTGGGTTGGCACAATGGATCTAAAGAGGTCTAAGTGCCAGGGGGGCTCCAGAAGGTCCCTGAGCACCCCTCCAATTTACATTTACATTCATACCAAGCACAAGATCATGTGCAACTTCTGAGGATGGTTCTAATTATGCTAAATTCCATCCTCAGTATCAAGTAATGCCTAGCCTACTAGGACTTGTGCTAGATCAAGTGTCATGTGAAATGGGCTTTAAACTTATACCAACTCTCAGTACGTAATTTGCACTTATCCCCAGCACAGTACAGCCAGCAATTATTATGCCTTCTTCCATCACAATCACGGCTGGGGCATACAAACATTCAATTTAGCAGTAATGTATAGCTGAGTATTTTCCCAAAGCTAAAACTTAATCAGGGTACCTATGCCTTTCAGGGACTTTGCATGGTTATCTATTGTATATGGAATGTGTTGTGAATGGTATTGCATACTGTATATCATATGTATCGTACCTTTCTTTTCCATTCGAGTAGAACATCATAGAGGGTGTGAACCAAAGGATGAGACCAGGTGGGAAATGGGAATGCAGACTCATTCAATCTTTCAAGATAACCACCCTTCTGGTTGGCAAATGTGTATATGAATAGCTGTCCACAAAGAATCCCCTCACCACAGCCATCTACTTCCTCTTCCATTGAAATGGCCTTCTTTTCCTTGTTTATGGCATTAATAACAGCTGATAGACCTCTGGGTCTGGAAATAAAACATTCACCTCATAAGATAAAGTCACTCAATGTCACATAGAATATATAGTATAGGTGCCAAATGTTGAAGCCCATTCTGAGAGTCATTCCTATTAATGCTGACTGCTTAACCCTCTGCTGAAGTGCTTAACCCTCTTAGATCAACTTAACTAATGTAAAAAAACCACTTTGTATAAAACTGTAGGTTCATGTTTTTTTTCCTAAGGTGCTACAATTCATTAAATTACCCTCCGCATTTCTCACTAGTACTAGTTAACAGTCACCACAGGATGTTTTCAAGGGAATGGAAAAAGCATTTTTTTATTTGGGGATTGACAACTTAATCCAATTCCAACAAGCTAATTTATGACTTTTTATACTAACTTATTTTTATTACTATGTTTAACTGGTGAATGTGTTACGATAGGGTTTGACAAGTGGGGAGGAGGGGGGGAGGGCACCAGTATATTTTCTTGCCTAGGTAAACATTTTGTCTGAAGCCTACTCTCATTAGACACAAAAAACTAAAAGGTTAGGGCATTATTTAGAGTCATTTTCGTTTGCGTAATTTAGTTAATGCTTTTATGTTTTATGATACTGAATGACATTATGGTAATGTACCTAAACCAGTGATATCTATTTTACCACTCCATTAAATAATGAAGTTCTGCTAGCAATCTTCACAGTATCATCTAATGGCCAATTTAATACAAGCCACATTTGATATCAAACATATTGACATCCCCTGACTCCCTTTGTTTTTCAAACCCTGAATTTAGAGATTGCAATTAAATTGCAAATACCTAGGTCTCACCTGTTTCCTTCAGTTCTCTTCAAAATTCGAAGACCATTTATGCATAGCAATGCCCCCTCACATAGAAGTGGTCCAACATAAGTAATTCCCCACCAGGGGCCTTCACAAATGTCTCCCCGGCTGTCAGATTGATCCAGTGATAAAGTTTCAGGCTGACATTCAAACTCCACCTCGCAAAATTCACCAGCAGCATCTTGGAGTAAAGCACACCACCTCTTGGTTACACTTTTAGTCAAAGAGAGACTCCTTTTTGCTGACACAGATGACTGCTGAGCACCCCTAAGAAGGTAGCACATTGAGTCATTAGGATCACTTTGACCAGCCTCTCAAGAGTTTATAACATTAATTGATGAAAAAATAATTAAGGCTCTCTTTTCTTCTAATAACACACAAAATTGTGCCCCTTTACAATTAAAATGGATACGGATAATTTACCTATAGCAGAAGACTCTTTGCACAATAGCAATCAGAGGCAACCCACACACTGCATTGCCATCCCTCTGAGAGTGAGCAGCAACGACTTGTGAAATGGTCCCGAGCCTTTTATGTTCACTCCCAAAATGTACACCATGTTCGACTCTGGGAGGAGGTAACTGAGTCAGTAGCAGTGGAGGATCCTCGTGGTCTCCGTCCCCATTTCTGCTTGAGTCCTTGATCAAGCATGGCATAATTTTGCTAATGAATTCAAGGCCACCCAGTTCTAATTTGAATGGGCACTCCTTGTCAAATTTTATGCATGACTCACCTTAAAAAAATTAAATTAGTAAACTTAGTGAATGGTGCACTGAGGAGAAATCCCAGCCACTCAATTTATAAACAAATGATTCAATAATCTCACATTTTTGGCACCTATTATTTACTTATTTCCCTTACCATCAATACAACGACAAGTGTATGTTTTGGCAATAACTTTCTTCTCGGAAGGTTTCACTGGATTTTGGCTCACAGCAGAGGGAATAATTTTTAGTAAATTTGCACCTATCAGGAGAGTTGTATGGCTGTTCACCAATAAACTTTGCCTGCAATATAATGAAAGATAATTTATCCATATCCAACTGACCCAAAATGGCAATAATACCAGATAAATACGATTAAAAATTTTGTGGGACATGAGTAGGATCATTGATATTCTTCTTTTACATAAATGACATGCGATTAATTAATTAATATATGTATTCAAGAGAAATGACGATTTCTGTTCAAAAAGTCATCATTGCATTTCAAAGTGGGAGAGAGGTTGATAAGAAATTTATGAGTAGTTGAGCCTCCGGTATTTTATTCTTTTAAATCAATTCTTTGTGATTAGTTCATTACACATTTAAGAAAATAAATCAATCAGTAATACCATGGTGGATGAACTTGGATTATACATCCTGGCTTGATGCCTCTTTCGCCAATGGTCAAAGAATCCATCAATAGAACTGCATATTCCGTCACACACTGCCCTTTAGACAACTTTGGTTTTGAGTCCACTTTACACTGAACCAATATTTTTGATGCCTCAGTCCAGAAAGATATCACTGATAGGACAAGACAGGTTTCATTGGAGGAGCTTGACTTTCCCATCTGCTCATGCTGCCACATTCTCTGCCATGACTGTTCTCGATTAAGGAGCCTCTGCAAGCGTGTGGCTAGACCACCCCTGGTGTGATGCAATAAAAAATAATTGCAAGTAACTATTCATCTAAAAAAGATAAATGTCCTTTAAACCTATTGGCTGGGTGGATGGTCTTGGATGAAAATCAGAAATTGAGGCTCTTAGAAGTTTTTTCAACAGAGTATTAGCATTATTAACAAATAATAATCATACAAACATATACACACACTACCCCTTCAAAGTGAAAACTGTGATGCACATATGAATGAGAGGGATAGGAAATACAAAATTAAAAAAAAAAAAACAAGTAATGAGATGAATGTCAGCTTTTTGCTTTGGTTCTGTGTGCTAAACCCAATGCCTACTTCTCATGATCTTGATTAAATTTTTCCCTTCCCTGAGGAAGTTTTTGGAACCTTTTCATGATGAATCAGCTTTCTTCCAACTCCCATAGGTATATTCATTGCATAGAGAAATTCACATAATGGTGACCTCAAAAATACAAGGAATGGAAAGGGATATGAGACAAACAGAAGGATATACACAGTGCATAAGTGTGTATCATGCATGTATATTTCCACATTTGAATCATTAGGGGGAGTAGAAATGACTGAAGTGTTGAGAATTTTCTGGCCATTAGGTTTGATGTCAATGGCTCTGGCCCCAGAAAACTTGCATAAACTCGTGTGGCTCACATGTCATTTTTTAATGTATTCTAATAACAGGGATCTCATCTCAACATCGACAATTCCAAAAAATCCATGAGAAAAACATAACATGAGCAAAAAGAAAGATTCAGTATCATGACATAATAGCAGAAACTAGCCAATGATGCCAAATTGATAAATGTGTCAGGAATGTGTGATGTTTTAACACAGCACCGAAAATAGCGAGCTACCTCTGGTAGCTGGGTTGATTAATCAGGTCGCTTTATGCATTCCGTTGGAAGACCAAATGTTTACGAGCCATGACCAGCCAGGACAGCCATTGAGTTTATGAGGGACCGACGACCCACTGAAGAGGACATATGGCATAATAAGAAAAGCTATCAGCAAATTAGGTGGCATCCTATAGCCTATCATTTTTTGTTTTATTTGATGGACAAATAGGCTAATTAATATAAAGCATAATTAAAACTCTCTGTCATGGGGTGATGAACCCATACCACATACTTTTTAAGTCTTCTTTTTTTCCCTCCAGATTCTGGATCCTCCACAGAAGCTAATGCTTCCTTTCTTGGTGTCACCCCTGATAGTGGAGGCAAGGCAAAACTTGGATTTAAATTATCATCCCCACTTTCCGGTGCAGCATCGGCTGGAACAGAGGGGGATGCAGACATTGTGATGACAGCAGAAAGAGGTAATCCATCATCCTCGGCTGCCAATCGTTGTTCAGCTTGTGAATCATTGCACTGACACAAAAATGCTACAGTTAATTTTAGAAGCTTTCTATTCACAGTACAAGTGAAAGATTTTTTAAGAAATTTTTAAAGTTTGATACTGAGGTTGGTGTAAACTAAATACATCAGAAAAATTATGGAAAAGTTAGCTGGGGCCTTCTAGATATGCAATAAATACTTGAGGACTATGATTAGCCCAGCATCTAGATAGCAAAAGGAAAGTCACAGGTTTTTACACCTTGCTCATAAATTAATTTCATCAGCTTCCAAATGCATTTAAAATTATGTATTCTATATGTAGCAACAATTCCATGCTACTTCATTCAAAAATGCTTCAGTTTTTCAGTATGCCTTCCTGTGCATTAGCTAGGAAGGACACAGATATAAGTTACAATATAATGTCCCTACTAGAGTTTGTCATGTTAGCAAAAAATTGAAGCAAGAAACTTATGCATTCACTAAGGTGCACAGAAAAAAATCTGTCAACTGGAGAGGTGACTTGGTATTCACACAAAAAACAATACTTCCCCCTGAACACTAACTACCTTTCCCCACACAACAAAACTGAAATAACCTCTACATGGTACATTCAGGATTGAAAATATGACTCAAAGGAGACAACAGATAGAGAACAACATAGCTTCCTCCTCAGGAAATATGAAATTCAAACAGCTCCCACTTTATTTGTAGAGATTATTTACAATTAAAGCAACTCCTTCAATGAAAATGCACCACAATTCCTGTTATAGTACTATCTAATTTCAGCCATAGATATTTTTTCAATCCACTGAAATAAATCACAGACAGTTGAACTACATTCACATAATTCAAGTGTTTTGGGGCAATATACCAGAAAATTGCACCCAGATATGATCATTAAACACTAGGCTGGGCCAGATATACATAAGAATCATATAGGAAGATATATGACCATTCATGTATAGGTATTATGAATTCAGTCTAATCACCTAAATAAATTGTATTTGCACATGCCTAGAAAGATTCCAAAGTACAATAACTTTGAGAAAAAATATTTTTATTACATTTGACTATGCATGAAACATAATAGACATTACATGCAGGAACTCGAAATTTCCCGAGTGAAAGAAACATGATTGTTTGACTATAAGAATCAAGCTACACAAAATTATCACCGGATTTGTCCGAGAATTGATTGATCAGCAGGAAAAAATCACAATCATTCTTAGAGTAAATCAAAATGTTCAACTGCTTTCCACAGACACCACGAGAGTCGCATGTATTCATCCTCGAAGTTAGCCACTTGGCACAACCGAATAGCGTACAACAGAATTCAGCCAGGAGTATAGAAATAATACCATCCACAGATGGTATTCGAACAAAAACACAAATGTGGGCATGGCCGAATGTTTTAATTACCACGTACCTCCGTAATACAATCTGGCTCATCAGTTCCAGTATTTTCAAATATGTCTTGCGATGGTCCAGCCTCTATGATTGGAGACTCCCTTATATAGGATGTAATCGGTCGTTTTCCCCCTGTAACCATCGTGTTCTTGGATTGGATTTTAAAAGAATTTAGGTTCATACTTTCCAAAGCCGGAGTGATGCTAGTGGGTTGCAAATTTTCTCCTTCTTTCATGGGCGTCATCATGTCGATGCTTGAACATGATAAACTATTATCAAGTGAAAATTTGCTTTCCAATCTATATTTGACAAAATCACATGGAGAATTCACTGCGCCTGGTGACACTTTTTTGAATTTTTTCATAAACTTTCTTTCTATTACTGGCGAAACAGGAACGTCATTTAAAGATCTTCTACGTTTTCTTCGCATTATCACGGGGGAGGATGGCATATTTACATCTGCAGGCAACAATGAAGTTTCATTTTTTGGAGTACTAAATGAGTCATAAAGGTTCTTTCTTAATGACTGATTAAAAGACTCTTCGACGGCCTCTCTTTCTTCTCGATGTCTTGAATACAAAGGAGTTGCGTGTCCTGAAGAGTGGCTGATACACTCATCAAAGTTTAACCGGGTGACCACTTTCTTTCTTTTCGTTTTTTCTTTTGCATTATCTTCATCTGATGAGGAGCTCCATAAAATATCTACAGCGCCGTCACATTCAGGAGTAAATGGAAGGGTTGGTACTGGGTTTTTGGATTCCCCCGACGAGAAACCATCCATACAACTTTCCCATCCCTGTAGAATGAAATAGTTCCGTAAATACATCAAGTTCAAATAAAATTGAAAAGTAAAGGTAAATAATGAGTTCCTTCTCACCTTAAATGCAGGATTGTATCGTTTCATGATGCACGATATACAATTGCTTCACATGGGAGCAGTAGTTTCATCACGATTAGACATTGAATTCCTCCGTTACTAAAATTCAGCACAACGAAAGAATGATGAACGATTACAGCTCATTTTCCAATATTATCTTTCAGTATTGGCATCATCCATTCCGCACAACATCACCGGTTGCTTCCATTACCGCGCTTTACAAACAGTTGACGAACTAAATTGTATCAACAAATAGTTCCTCGCCAGCGGCGGAAAGTCGCTGTGGTTGTGTGGTTGTAGAGGTTTTAGGCCTCAGCCAGAGGAATTCGAGTATAATAACCTATGCAGACAAACCATTGGCGCTCAATTTTTTTATGTTTATACATGTTTGATTTTATTGAAAAGCGTTAATTTTTTTGGGTGACATAGTCTCTTCTTCAAATTGTTTTGTGGGTTTTAATAACCTGTTGATATTGTTGATGATTAGTTGGCATATGTGTTGCAAAATACTGAAATTTTCTACACCATCCATTCTCGGCTGACATTATCGAGAAAGCATCATCATCGTGCAAAACCATCCCCATTCTCTTTCAAGCTTCCCTGGCCTATTTCGCCTCATCTGCGCCGTTCACGCACATCCCCCTCCACCTCCTTCCCTTCCTCGCCAGAGCTCTCCCCTCCCTCCCTCTCCTCTACAATAACGTGTCTCGAGTCCGCCGACGGACTCACTATTCTAAGCGCGCTTTAGGAGTACGAGTCGGGTTCTGTGGATTCCATACACTCAACATGTACCAGCGAAGTGCTTGGACGGTTGTGAGGATGTTTCTCACTCTCTTCCTAGCAATGTGGTATCTTTTCGGATCTTCCATCGCCGTGCAAGTTTTCGCGCTTGCCGCAGCAACCTTCATCGCTACGGGCCGACGCTACAGGTGGTTCTACATACTGTACAAGACGCTCCCACGAGATACACAGTGAGTAAACCCTGTTTAAACTTTCGGAGAACTCGAATTTAAGTAAACTTTATCACGCATTGTAAAGGTCAGCCACAGTCTAGCCTCGGCCCTATCAACGCCCCTGTAATAGCACTAAGTTTGTAATGGCTGTTTCTATCATAAATATGGCCCACTTTTATATCCATTTCGAATGCTAATTTCTTAAAAGCAAAGGGAAAATGTAATTTCTCGTTTACCCATTTAGCAAGCCGTATAGTAAATTCACTAAAGAACCCGTGAAAGGTTTTACCGGAATGGCTTTTAATTATTTTCATTCTGCCTCGGCAGAACTCACGCCTGATAGATTTCTTCCGTAAATAATGCGGGTACATGCTTAGAGATTGGATTACTGGAAGATCTCCTAGTCACTTTCTTTCGAGATAATCTGACGCCAGACGGGAGGGTTCTCGAAAGTAACAGTAGACATCTGGGAAAGGTGCGTTTTTATGAAAAAACTGATAAATATACGCTTTATATCTGAAGTGCGTTTCTCATGGAAACTATGCACATCGAGTGAGGTTCCCCTCACATTTCTCGATGACCTAAGTCTGGGTCACCTACTTTCCGTTTTGTCGCCGAAGTACTTCGCTTCATGGTGGCGTAATACTATCGCCTGAATTAGAGTTGAGGTTGGGGGGTGAGGCCGCGACAGGGTTGACTAGGAGGGGTGCACACAAGGGAAGAAGGTTCACTAAAGATGAATGAGGAAGATACGGGCGTTTTCAAGTCATGAAGCGGAAGGGCAGATGACTGACCTCCTGCCGGAGGGGGCGTAACAAGGAAGGCTCCATGATGACCGTTGCATCTTAAGGGTTTTTAATTTCCGCCCCTAACTCGATTATGCCCAGAATACCTTCAAATAAATACACATATAAAGCGCATTGTGCCTCAGATAATTGATTTCTCCTTTCATAAATTCTCTGTGACTCAATCCAATAAGCTTGTCTTGGAGAATCATGAGGGTTACAAGATTGGAAATACTTTCAAGAAAGCAAGCATGCTTCTAAGGCTACGACTGAGATAGTTTGTTTGTAATGCACTTAGCTGCGTGTGACTCTACACTGAGCTACGCGCCCCAATTACTGATCAATGATATAATATATAGTTCAGATGCCCTCTATTTCAGTAATTTATTGTTTGTTGCAATGTTAAGACTTCGAAAACTCTTTTTTATGATATTTACAATTTATGTGATATGATCTTTCAATTCTGTCTGAAAAACCCTTCAATAGTACTATCCATATACTTCCGTGAATCATTCTTTCATCTCGAGCAAGCTTTAATCTCAAATTGTTTTTTACAGTAATTGTTATTTGCCCGGCTTGAAAATGAGTTCCCACCGATGGTATGGAAAATCGATGAGCACTAGTTATAAATTCCTTGCGATGTAATGTTTGCAATATATATATATATATATCATTGGTGGCCACCAATCTGCATCATTAGTTTTGCACCTTCCCGATTTCCGTTGTGGAGTTGCACTCCTCCTCCGGTCGATGTATGAGCGTCTCACGCATTTTGAGGCGGAATCAATCAAGTAACTTTAAATGCTCGTCTCGACTCAGCAAACCAGTCTTTAAGGCGGACAGGGAAATGGATATGTGAGGGAACAACTGGCCCAATGACCCGCTCTCCGCTGAATGATACTGGCACCGTGGCTCGGCGGGAGGATGGCTCGTAGCTTTTCGTTCAGCTTTCCTGCAAAGCGAAATGTGCCCATGGCTCAAAAATAGACCTAAAATAATCTGCAGCTTCGGAACCAGTGAATCCCAATCGGAGGTCGTATGGATTAAATAAGTTCGTAAACTAGCGCTGCCAAATAACTCATCAGGTCTCATTGCGATCCTGCTCTGCTCCTAAGCTTGCATGCCTGCGAGAGATTTTCATTCTTCAGTGATCTAGGAAGACTGGTCATTGGATTGCTTGTAAATAAAATTACATCGTAGCACACGCTGAAAATCGAAAGCCTCCGAATTTCGTTAGCGTTTCGTTCGGGCACTAAATAGCGTCAATTGTAGAGATCATCATTCATTTTCTGTAAAAGTGAAAAGGGCAGTTGACTTTTGGAGGAAATATGTTTGCGAGCTTTTTTAGACCGTGGCACGATCAATTTATTTCAAGTTCTGAATTATCATCCTCTTCAATTCCAAAGTTTTTCTCGTTGCACTTACCAACATTTTAAAATTCTATGTCAATATCCTAGTTATCATACGTGTATATTAGAGAGTTCACGTCAATCCATCGCGGCTCATGCCTCATAGACATATTCCAAGTCCCCGCTTCTTGGAAATGGAAAAACTATTGGAACCTCCAAAAACAAAATCCCTACCGATTTATGCATTTCCATTTTGATTACCAAAAGTACGGTGATTTTCCGTGTTCTAGAGGTAGTACTTCGAGGAAAGTGACCGGCTTCTAAGGGCCTGTGCGTCATTAGGACAGTTGGATATTGTTGTCTTTAAGTAATAATATGTATGTGTATAAGGAATGTAGGTAGGTTGGTTAGCCTAATTAGAAAATTAAAGCCACCACTTTTTTTTTGGTAGGGATCCGCAGTTCCTTTTCAACTTATCAGTAGGACGGAGTTCTGACCTTCTGCGCACAGTGCTTTAAGAAGCGACTGTATTGTATTTCGGCATCAAAACATTGTTAATTTTTTCTTATAATTGCGCTAAGCAGCGTTGGCTTTCAACATTTTCGCCACGACCTGAGTTTTTATTTGCGTCTTCCTCTTGTTCGTCCATAGAGGTCACAGGAGGGGTGCCCAGGTGTCAGGACCACCCCTGAGGCTTGCGGGACACCGGGAAACTATAGTTTGCGGACCCAGAAAAAATTGTCATTCGAGCCCTGAAATATAAAATATGTTTTTATTGTAAATTATTATTATTTTATAATTTGTTTATAACTCTTTTTTTTCACTTTTTGTGTGAAAACTGATACTTTCTGTTATTACCGAGGTTCTTCAAAATGCGGGGTCCTTGGGGTCGCGGGGACCGGGGCAGATTCTTCACTTGCAAAGTTCAAAGGGCACAACTGCCTGGGGCTATGAAGACCTCTCACACCATTAAGCTTTACAATTTTATCTAGTCACTCTTGTATTAGGAAATATATCAAGGTTTTTACTGCAATATTGAAAAATTCATATGGAGTGCCATGAAGTTTCTGAGTGCATAGTATGTTGTGCGGACTCACGTTTCTGTTCATGCTGACCCGTGCGTTTAGCTAGTTAAAGCTTGAGCAAACTCGTTCGGGGATCGGTGATAGCGCAGTGTTAACTGTACGCCGCGATAAGATCCTGAAGTAAATGAGATATGACGTAACACTGGGGTATATTCGCGCGGTAGTGTTTCTCGTAGATAGTCTGCGAGCTGCCTCTAAACAGCGGCGTCCGAGGCAAACCACGCAGCATGATTTCCCATGGTGTAGGTTTTAGGTTTGTGTTGCAGACCTGCAAAAGTCACTTAAATTCATGCAAGCATTGTCTAAATTTCCTCGCATGTTCGACATTGTCTTCAATAGTCAATACAATAGTGTTTGTTTTGATACAGCTACTCTTGTAACCCCAAGTACAAATTTTAAAACCGCAGCTGTCCGTTAAGGGTTCGTGCCTTGCCTGTCCCGCATGAGTTTAATGAAAATTTTAAGTTGGAAGCCGTATTGTATTTTAAGTTATTTGCTTCTTCGATGCATCAGTTTAACTTTGGAGTAAAACTGGTTGCTAACAAATTGTGTGCGTGACGGTAGTGCAGGCCTGGTGATGAGTCACCCCATGCCACACACCCTCTCGGTGTCTTGCAGGGGTCTGTGTAGATGTAGATGCTTCCCATCCTCGGCTCTCCCACTTCACTCACCATTGGCCATCCAATAAAGGAGACCTTAGAATCGCTTTTCCTTTTCACTCTGGTTTTCATTGTGTGGTCTTCATAAAGCGCGCCATCAGAATTGTTCTTCTGTGTGGAGAATTAGGTTGTCCTCTTTATTCTCAGAGGTGAAGTTAAGACCAAAATCTTTCTACAGCCTTCTGACCTCGAAATAATGTAAAGTTGCAGAATTTACATGCATACGTTCATATTAGCGACCGCACAAGGCATTCAATGCAATTGCGGATGTCGGTGCTTCTTTCGTGTAGACATTAGCTCGTAGAGAGATAAGGTTTATGACATCTTTATATCCCCTCACTCTCTCCCATTCCGCCCACGCTCTTGGTAATGTCAACTCTTGTATAACAAGATGTTCTCTTGTTTAGATGGAAGGGGAAAGCGCGTCTTCAAAAACATTCAAAATCATCCGGAAGAGAAAATTAATGTATTTTTCATGGTACATTCTGGATTTGCAATCATATTACACGCTTTTTATATATTTTTTGTTATAACCAGGTTCCCTTCGATCGTTACCTTGGTTACGAGTCCGACTTTTGCTAGCGCGAACCGTTGTGGAGGTGACTTATATCTCGTTTAGGTTCGAACAATTTACCACCCATTTTCTCGTTATTGAAGCTTACATCTATTCGTAACGTTTCGTGACTATGCACTTGTATCATACTTCCGGTACATTATTGGTATTTTAGTCATTAAGAATCTCCGGTAAAGGCTTCCGCTTTCCTTTTCCTTATTTCCTTCGTAGTGGCATCATATTTCCTCAGTAGTGGCACTTATCGTGACATTAAGTCTTTCCTCCATTTACTGCAATCAACTAGCGTTTTCATGATCCCTTCTGTGCCTCGATCCGAAGCTAGTTCCGCAGTGGACGAAATATTTCGCAACGGTGGAAGAGAACCAAAGGAACCTCTCGAGAACAGAAGAAGTCCATTTTATTTTCTTACTCATATTGCCAATTCTTTAATTTTCGCTCTAAATGTGGAATTTCTGAGTACGACTTTCTAGAGAAAAATTTACTCCAAACCCATTTTCAATACAGTAGGAAGTGGAAACAACTTCTGAGCAGCGCAATAAGCTGGATAAGAGTCAAGTTCTGTAATCAGTTATTGCTTTTTTCGAAATTAACATTTTTTTTATTTTCTTGCAGTCGAGCTCAAATTTACTCTACGTAATAGCTGAATAATATGTCACATTATGTGGTAAAAATTGGTCTCTAACTAATAAATAATGAAATTTTTGTTAGGTCCTTAAAAATTTACACTCCGGAAATACCTTAGAAATGGAAACTTTTTTCTTGAAAACATGTGAAAATACTTCAAATAAGTGATCATTATGGATTATTGGCTGCTGTTTACCGATTAATAAATTTAGGCCCGACTAGTTGCTTTTCTAAAAAAAATTCAAGCTATATTGTAATGTAACTAAATAGGTCTTGAATAAATTTATCGATCATAGAAAAGTTACCAATAATTCGTGAAGATAAATCACTTCAATCGCCTTGGTCCTGTAACTTTGCGGTTCTGAATGGAGTCGTTTATGTTAACTTTAATAAATATGTTTTCTAGGGTTATCGTTAAGGGTCCGCTCAAATCCTATCCCCGCTCATTGCGCTATTGTTTTGGCAATAATTCCGAGCCACATTCATTTGTGGTTTCAGGCTTTTTTAAAAATAAGTATTTTACATCTAATGGTAAACTTTGTCAGCATCACCAGTTGCATTTAAAGGATTTACAGGTTATCCCATGAAAATAGTTTATTTCGTGTTTCTGGTAGCTGAATATACTTCACGGGGAGTAAAATATCTACTAGAATTATTGTTCGAGGGTAAAATCACTAGGCATGAGTAACGTGAGATATTTTAGTATTATATTTAATCCCGCGCCAGGAGATGAAGCGGGAACATTCATGCCCTATCAATTTCATACTTTCATGGTAAAAGACTGTGGCCATAACAAAGAGTGGTCTAGTATAATCTCTGTCGCTAATTCTTCTTGTCGTCACGACAACAAGTGTATTATTTGTTTACAAATTTTAGTAGAGATCACGTAGTGCTTTCTCTTGCTTTCTGAAGAAAGTAAATGATGTTGCAAAATGGTTCGGGTCTACGGGAGAGAGAGAACTAGCACCACAGGATCACAGAGTAGGGACAGAAAGATACCTACCTACCTGTGATGAAAACTACGACCGAACAAGTTTAAGAGAGGAATTAAAGAAGAGAAGGGGACAAATAGCATTGCAGCAAAGACCTTAGAAAATATAAGAATTTGTTGAATTTAAATTACGTGTGGAAACTTGTCTTTCGTCTTTAGGGTTAACAACTGTACTAGAGTTAATAATCTCGAACTCTAGAGACTAATACGTTTTTAGAGTTCGAGAAGTGATAATTTTGATGGTAGAAAATTTGCTAAGGCAAGGGACACTAGAGCAACTTGTGCCCTGGTTCTTTGGGTAAATAAAGATTATGAAATATTAATTTTCTTTTGAGCTTACATGCTTCTATTACTAGTTGCATCAGTTGATATAAAATCTGGGAATAAAACCTCGTAATAGATGAAAGTTACTCGTATGGGAGCATAATAACTTTGATAGTGCTAAAATTAGTACGGTAGTATATATACATAAAATAGCAAGGGTAAATTGTCACGTATTTGTCATGCAGTGCATCTGGGCCGTCACGCTGCTAAAAAAATCAGTTTTTTGGGGCGTTTTGAGAGATTACGGAATGTTGAAACGCGGTGCGTAGAAGGAAGAATGTTTTGTAAGTTCGGCGGAGGAAGGGAAAGGATATGGGTGTTTTGTGTTGCACGAAGGCCAGCGGAATAGTTGATGATTTAAAGGCAGATGTGGTGCCGAAAAAGTAGATTGGTTAAGAAGAGTACATGGTTGTCAAATATCAGGCAGGGAATGTTGCCAAAAATTACCAATGTTGGAACAACATTAATGGTGTTTTTGGTACACAGTATTGATGTGTAACTTATATAAAACTTATGATAGACTGTTGACGTCAGAGCAGTGTTTGTGTTTCGAGAGGATGGAATTGCTGAAATTGAAGGTAATACGAAAACGAATCATGAGAAAATTCAGACAACACAAATAATTAAAATTGATTATAATTGATGGTGGCTCAGAAGAAAATTCGAAGAACCACTGGACGCGAAGGCACTTGTCAACACTTCGAAAATTCCAGAAATAGACGATAAGGAAAGGTACAATCATCAAAGGGAGTACTAAGGGCAGCAATAAAGTTAGATATTTCAAGCGTATTATGTATCATGGTTCTTTTGTCCGCATGTGAAGGGAAATTCATCTTAAGAAAAAACGAAAATGAAGTCGGCTAGAACACTGATTTCCTATACCTATAGGGCTCGCGTTAGAACTCTGGATGTGACAGAGGTTTTTTGTTGGTGCACCGGTTCCTGCTTGAGTGTTGTGTGGAGAGTACCAAACCCTTCCGTTAAACGTAGACGGATCCCGACGCCGAATTACCTTCCACCCTTACTCCGCTCTCCGATAAACTCCTTCCTGTATTCAATTACCCACCAGTGACTTCATGAAAAAAATTACCAAAGTAGTCGGTCACCTCCCCAGAATAAACTAACTAGGAACATTGAACGATTTCTGAGAAAACTTATAAAGTGAACCGGAATCGTAAAATATTATTATCCGTAAGGAATCATTAATTCAATGGTGTCTCTTGGTAAATGTATTGGATCGAGTGGAAGTAATATTAGGAGCGTCGACATTCTCACACTATATTTTTTGCTTTATCATGTGAATTTAATCTCTGAAAGGAGACTGGAAGGTGGCTCGATGTTTAAAGTAATCTTGAAATACTTAAATCTCTCAAATGAAGAGAGATTAACTATCAAGCTAGATGATATGCGAAAATTCGTTTCCCCTCACACAATGCACGATTTCAAAGTGTGTATTTAATATCAAATTCTCTAAACAAAATTACGTATCACACTACACTAAGGTTACCCCTAGTTTTTTTACTCCTTTTTGCAGCAAAATGTCATTTTTACGGCCGATATGACCTGTCATATCTTCCGCCACACGCCCTTGTCGCGGCTCACATGGTAAGGTGAAGATATATGATATGTAAGAATAAGGAAATGTATGTACCTAACTGGCGATGTCATAGCGTCATACCTCATTCTCTTTCAACTGCAAACTTTTCTCAGTTTTGATGTTGAATGCAAGTTTTTTTCGAATGCCGTTCTCCTGAATACATTTTCCCTCTACGGTTGTCTTGTCTCATTTTTGAGTGAAATCACGCATTTGCACCACTAAGTATTTCTTGATTGAGTGCGTATTGCTAGGCGTTTTCGGGATTGGTATTATTCGATGCGTACAATGACGCAAGTCCATTTATTTTAGTCTCTGCTCGATTTTCGGGATATTTTGGACCATCGTAACCAGTTTCCTTGCATGGCGGTAAGTTCAGACGAGGCGTGTAATTAAGGATTCGAAACAGGTTTTCTGTGGAAATTTAATGTTTTTTGCCGTTTCCCCTCCTCTGTCCGTGACACGGTCGACTTTGCCTTGAGGTTTCTTGAGGGATCTTTCCATGGTACGTTGAAATCGTCGTGTTTATGTCAAGGGCGTCGACGCCGTCCGTCAGGTAGGTTGTTAAATATTTAGAAAAACGAATGAAGCAAAATACACAGGAGAAACTCTGCTGTATGAGGAAGCAAATAACATTATACTCAGCATTTTTTTATTATTATCAACAAATGGTTGTCTCATTTTGGTGTTATGGTCTACTATAGCTGGTCGTAGTATGTAGAAAGAAATGGCATTCGTCCACCAACCGCTGAGTCCAACCTTAGATAGTCGCTGAGGTAGTCTTTCCCTTGTTAGACCTCATTTGGAATACGATGCCAGTATATGGAATCCCTACGAAATCGGCCTAAATAATGAACATGAACGTGTGCAGCGAAGATCGGCAAGATTTGTGAAGGGTCGGTACGATAACTATATTAGCGTAACCAGTCTATTTGATGAATTAAAATGGGAATCATTGTCTGATCGTATGTTGGAATTTAGACTTAATCTCTTAAATGAATTCCAGGATAATATTTTCACTGATGACGTTAAAAATATTTTGCGAAATCCAACATACTATGGTAGACTGGACCATAATCACAAAACTAGAGAAATTGATTGCCCAACTGACAGATTCAAGATATCCTTTTTTCCTCGTACAATAAGGGATATGATTAGCGGTCAATATATACAATGGCATAAATACGAGTGTATCAATAGATAGCATAGATAGTTGCATGTTGGTATAAGGACTTTCAGCTAACCCAACTAACAGCATGATATTGCATGCTTGCTTTGCTATTTTCATCTTTTTTAAAAATTGAAGTTTGGACTAGTATATTGTTACTAATTCTCTTTAATGCATGATATGTAATGCATGTTTGGTGTGAGTTCACGCCCTGCCATTCACCTATATGGTGGCTTTTAGTGTATTATGTAGATGTAGATGAGGTAGCGATCCATTCTCGGAAAAGGGAAAAACGCAGCTATCTATTCCAGGACGCGGGGGATGACCGAGTTAAAAGGTTAACAATTTGGGAAACGAGAACCGATTCAGCCGAAAAACCGGAGATTCGCCACGCGGTACAAGTGTTCGCGAGAGAGACGAGACATTTGGAAAGCGTATCTGGTTTGAGAGTGAGTGATGAGAATGGAGAGAGATTTTTATTTTTATGGATATAGAGGCTGAAAGTTATGGATATAGAAAGTTTTTATGGATATAGAGATTGGTTCGAACGTAATTTGGAAAATTGGATGAGAGTGACTTTCCTGATGATGGGCAATTATTTTTAAGAATGGACATCGAGGAAATTAATTTTCATGTTTCCGGATCCTCTTTTCCTCGTCAAGCAAAATTCGGCGCAGCTTCTGATTCGTGTCGGCATGCGGTATATCGGAGAATGGTTTTGCGGAATTAATCTTGCATTAAGTTTGACTTTGATCGAAAGGGTTTCAGGAGTGCCTTGTTCGTATTCAGGAATCAATGGGAAAGGAAACACGAAAATCCACCTGACCATCCATTTAAAGCATGAACCTGGTTTCAGTGCTTGGCTACATCATCAATTCTTTTGGAATTATTTGCTAGTTATCATGAAGTAATTCCACGCAGATAGGTCTGGTATAGTATTTTTTCGCATTTAAGAGATGATTTTAGAATTTCATTCTCATTGAAGCTTTAAAAAAGAATTTTTCTATCAGAGACGCCTCCATTATGATCCGAGAGCAGTCTACCCTTTCAAATGACCGTTTGGTTTTTCTTGTACAGAGATAAAGGGAACATGGGAATTTTAGTCCTTATACGTATCCCAATCGTTCGAAACTTTGAAAATTCCTTTGACATTTGCCAAATAATTAAAAGTTAATCTTGCTTCATAACCTTTCGATTTTCAGTTGCATCCTCTATCTGTCGTTTTTACGCTCTCAGATATTTTTAAGTTGGTACCTTGCAGTTTTACAGTATCATATCTTATGTTTCATAAAAAAAATATTCAAAGGCGTAAATGTTAAGGGTTATCGGTAAAACTTGATTGAGTTTTTAAGAATGACTCCAACCCACAAGTGCGAGTGAAGTTTTGATGGTATGGACTGCGAAATACTAAACCTAAGCGTTACTCTTAAGAACGCTAAAAACGAGCGCGGTCATTGCGCCATTTCGCAGTCTGATGGTTATCCTCAGTGGCGTACCGTAAGGGAGGTTTAGGGCTTAAACCCCCCCCAAAATATTCCCGTAATTTACTATATTTTAAATATTTTACATTAGCGTTTAGACTTTTGCTTATTTGGCTGAAAAAGTATAGTTGAACTGTATTCACGAAAAGAGAATTTTAATAAAATTATGGTTTAACGAATAATAATCTAAATGTGATTTTATGATAGTGCACATAAATATTAATGGAACCACCCGCCCCCCACAGAAGGAAATCCTTCGTACACCACTCTTTATCGCCTCATGTAAAACAGTTACTCAGTCTTTGTAGGAATAAATTTTCTTTATATGTAATTCACAGTATTTAAGGGATCTAATGAAAATTTATTACGACTAATTATGTTATTGCGACAATGACGTACGATAATAATATGAGTGAAAACTTAGAACGTCAACGTTACAAACGTGAAGCAGATGGATACTTCCCTGTCTTAAACCCACCCCTTTTATCACTGAGATGCTTCAATCTTACCGCTGTGGATTTTTAAGCTACACATGCTTATAGAATTAGATTTTTACGGTAAAATTTGCGAAATCCATTGGAGAACGTTGAATAGTAAAGAGCCGATTTTTTCGCCGTTTTTTCCGTAAATTGTCTATTCAATTTTCTATGAAGGAGCCACAATATCCCATATTTCGGGTAACTTAATGGTTGTTATCGTTTTCATTGTCATTGTCAACTTTCCTCGCCTATTTCTGAATATTATCACTGTAAAACCTCATTTCAACCTTTAAACTATCCATTAATATCAACAGATCCAGGCTTGATGCAGTGGAAGGTATCTATAAATGAAAAACTTTATGCACTTTTCCACTGATTTAATAAACACACTACGCGTTTCAACTCACAGATTCATCAGGTGCGAGACAATTTAATTTTTTTAATTCGTCTCCTTCCTTTTTTAAATTGTCTTGCACCTGATGATGACAGTGAGTCTAAACGTGAAGTGTGTTTTTTAAATCTATGGAAAAGTGCTTGAAGTTTTTAATTCATTTAAACTATCTCCACACTTGGGTATAAATTTCATTTCTCTTAACTGAAAGTGAGCATTACTACGCATATGCTTTGAAGAGACTCAAAGATAGTGATCTTACTCTAAAAGCTTCATGCAAAGAGATAATTTCCTATCTTAAAAACGCCACGTTTATCCCAGAGTTGTTTCGACCGCTTGCGTGAGTCGTCTGCGGAAGGAATTAGCACCTTCGCAAAAATAGCTGGCTTTGGAGAGTTGGTTATGTGAAGGCTACAAATTCATGACGAAAATGCTCCGTAATCAGCGCAGATGGTTAGGTGACCATACAAGTTTCATCAGAACAGGCTTTAAAATGTTTAGCACCTGAAATTGAAATGATAGCCACGGTCCGGCGTGTCGAACGTATTATCTCTCCTGTTCTTCCTGTGTCTCACTCCTTTCGGAGACTAACCACAACCTGGGAACCATAAAGTGTTCGCGTCAAGTTGATAAGACCTCTATGTCACTGTGGACGAGAATAGGGGGAAATTGGTGAAGTTTGTACGCATAGAAATCTGAAGTTATCGTGCGAATGCAGGAATTTTACTCAACCATCGATTATCAGCTTGAGATTTACCCGCCTCTTTCCTCGGCAGGAAATTTCACTGGTTCTATAAAATGTACATTTATCGTAGAAGAAGTAGAGAGGATAATTCACACAGTTCTTCCATTATTGCGATTAAGTTTCTGTTGATTTCAAGAAGAGGGACCATTTCTCCATTGATTCTCGCCTATATTTTAGGCTTATCATTGTGCAGCCTAATGTTCGTTTCCTGATTTCGTTCCACCCTTCCATCTACCTTAAGAATTGCGAACTAGCCGCGAATACCTTAGTGGAGTCACCCGCTGAAATTAACAATAGCAGAATTTCTACAAGGAATTAATCCACCTCGAACGGGACACGAGCCTGGAATCCCCTTATATTATCCATGTGGAAGTTCTGCTATTATCTTCCCTCGTCTACATGTAAGCGATACCCTGCAATCCACCGCGAGGGTGTGTAGCAGGGGGTGAATATCACCAAACATGCACTACTGACATGCAACTAGGGTACTACATGGAAACATGCTACATAATAGGGTATATACAGCTACATGGTTAGTATCTACAATAGTAATAAAGGGATTGATTTTTAATACGTACATGCGTCATGCACTACAGATACTCTACAATATTTCGCCAACCTATCCCTTTGCTATGCTGCCTATTGTTCTCTTATATTACGGGGGGTAAATGACAATTTGAATCTATCAGTGCGACAATCTATCTCTCTAATCTATCGATAAATAAATCTGATCGAATCTAGCATAATAGGCTGGTGTTTTAAATATATATCTAACATCTTCAGTAAAACTATCCGTTTAAACTTTCTGTAGTAGATTTGTTTTAACCTCAATTCTGATAATGATTCCCAACCTAATTCTTGTATTAATTCCGATACACTACTAAACCTATCGTAACACCTTTTCACAAACCTAGCTGTTCTACGCTGAACACTGTCCAGCTTTCTGACCAAGCTGGACAGTGCAAGTCTGAGCAAGCTGACCATTTGGGTCCGTAAACACTGGCTACACATTCAAGGTGAAACATTCCTTCCACTGATTTTCAAATATGAACTTACACTCAAAGGCGTGAATAACGTGAGTTGGCGATTGCCTTATCTAACAACGCATGCTATAAGTGTTTAACCGGTTAAGGTGCGTTTTGATAGAAATAAAATGCTCTCCACCCAACCAGTTACATCAAATGTTGTTGTTCTTTAGCTCCACATCTAATCTTCCCATCTAAACTCTCTATCCCGCTTACCCAACATTCTACCGTCTACCACGTCCGTCATAGCACTCTCAACCCTCATTACCTACCTACTCACCCTCACTCCAAACTTCTCTAGTCATTTCTTCTCCTCTAACACCATTTAACGCACTCCGTCATTTGTCTTCATTCGCTCCCATCTCCATTCACATCCACGCCTACATATAATAATAAATGTAATAAATAAATTTCAAAGTAAATAATGTATAGGATAAATAGAATCTTCTTTTGCTTTCATATTCATAAAACTTCATGATGGAAACTCTACCCTGAAAGAGATGGCCAATTCCATTGTCGTAATCGTCTCCCGTGAATGTTACTATTGTTTAGTATCTTATTGTTAGTTATAATGATGTGTGTATAAATCGCTCATTTTATTTTTAATAAGACTTCATGCGTAATCATGTGGAGTTTAATCAATTTTACCTTTAGCTAATGTTTAGTTAATGTGATTGACGATGAAAATGTGATCTCACGGTTTACGTTTGCATCGTATTCTCTAAGAAAGAAAGAAACACCACTTAGGTTTTCTATGTACCGTATTTTCACTTCCTAATGAAAGGAACCCTTGCCCTAATTGTAGACCTATGTTTTATCAAACCTCGGGATCGAGGTGATTATTATTTGCTGCCGGAAATTTTTCTCAACTTCCGTTTAGCCATATTACTCATTTCCCCTTCTTCTTCCTCATTCCTGAGGCCTTATCCACAGAGGTTTCTGCTTTGCTGAGCCTCGAAAAAGTCTTGCTTTTGACGTCAGAGCCTCGAAAATGCCGGCTTTTCAATGCAACAATCGGCACGAGGCGGTTGACGATTTGTTGAGGTGGTGACGTCAAGGTTCACTCTAGGGTTTTTGAAAATGTCGAGACTTCGCTGAATAAGGTCCCTGATACATTTCTGGGTTTCGATCTGGGCTAGAAAATTCCACCACCACGGCTATTGTTACCTCTTATAGTAGCCTCTTTGTCCTGTCAAGGCTACGGCTTTCCCATCTCGGAGAGACTTCCGGCCTTAAGGCTGTGTCATTGATTCAGGATCTCCAGCAGTGGAAAAGATGTAAGCAATACAAGTTGACTCCGGTTATCGGAGATACTTGCACATCAATCCCCCCGTACCCATGGCGAATGCTCAGATGGTGTCGTTACTCCCAGAACGGGTGCTGACGACCTTAGATGAGGGCTGTTATCAATTAAAGCTATAATTGTGGCGCTGCGGAGGTATCGGCTGACTTTATGCTCTTTGTACGTGTCTTAAGTCACTATATAAGACAGAGAAGGTTATGAGTTCATCAATGGAGAGCTTTGGACAAGCAAACTTGATACTGCATTGATGCGTCAAATCTGAAGTCTGCAATGGCCGAAGTGGATGGCCTCTTATCATCCGAGTTTCGTATTTTCATTCCGGAGAACATTTTTTTTTGCAAGAAAGTAATCATCTTCAATGAATTCTTATGTGATAGTGAATGTTTCGAAAGAGAAACTGCTCAGTTAAACGATAATACAATATTAATGAATCAAAAATCATTTGCATACTATATATACAATACTTTCCCAAGTAGCCAAACAATGTTGGCCAATATTGGGGATTCATTGGTACCCCATATTGGCTGAATATTACCCAAATACCCCACGAAACCCCACATTGACTACCTCTCAAAGTCCAATAAGCCATCAGCCTCATTGATGCTTCGATACCGTCAAACCTTCAAAAAAATGACACCTTAGTAACTTGCATGGGTGCACTGATTATAAAATACATATTAAAGTACCCGAAAATTTGAATAAGATATTTTGTGGAATTTGTCCAGCTATATTTTTGATTGAAATTAGAGGTTGAGGCGATGTAAAGTCGCAGTGTTTCCTTGGTAAATATTTGGTAGTTTTAACAGTGAAAACTGTTACGTAGTCACTGACAATTTGATTGTTTGCTCATCGAGAATGTTCTTGGTATGGAGTCCCCCGCTGCCACACACTCTTGTGGCAGCTTTCTTCCCTCCCAAGGACCCGGGTTTGAATCCTCTCCGCGGCATACATTTTTAATTTTCATACCGGCCCTTACTTGAATGCTGTGAGGAGAGCGCTTCCAGTTCAGTGCCCCTTCCGTTGGACGGGACGTTAAGCTGTGGTCTTAGCGCCTACACCTGGTTTCTCTCAGCCCACCCTCCTTACCCATTCCCATATTCGTACCTTTCCTTCCAGTCTTTAACCTCGGGACAGATATGAAACCACAAATGAGTCCTTTGCAGGGTACAACGTCGCGCATGTTGATAAAAATTCTATTTTTAATATGTGCAATTAGGGGCAGTAATAGATATGATCAGAGTTACCGGGAAGATTATTGTTTAGGAAAGCTAATCTATATTCTACGCTGTTTGCATGTTTGAACGAAAATCTTAATGTAATGTAATGACACACAAATGTAATTGTTTTTGACATTACCTGGTATGTGTGGATGTACCCTCAAATATTTGAATACGATTTGCGTAGTGTGTGTTTCAAATGATGAATGGATGAAATTGGAATATATTCCATGCAAAGCTGGCAGGTTTCTGTGGAAAAGTTTGCTGCAATAGCACCAAAACCAAAATTAGTAAACTTAAAATAAGACTGTAAATGTAGTCACTAACCATATGGTTGTCAACTCGATTCTTGTTGTGGAATCAACGCTTGCTTCATACAATTACGGAGGCTTGCAAGATACATACCATGTCGATGTAGAAGAAATAAAGATGTCGCGGTTTGCTCGAAGCGACCGTGATATCGGAGAGTTGGACTGCTTATGTTGTGAAGGTTACCAGCTACTTTCAAAATTTTCCCCGGAATCGTTATTGCAGCAGTTGACCAGTCATAGTCAAGCTGCAGAAGTGTGTTTGATATCTCGTTTTCAAATCCAGGACAGAAATGACGAAGCTGCATAAAAAAAGCAGGTCCTTATTTAACTGTGGGTCTTGGAGCAAAGTCGATGCCCGTTCCGCCGGTCGAAATCAGAAACGTCCCACTTTTACGTCATATGCTTTCATTTTCGCCGATCCGCCTTTGCGTCCTTTCGCGGCGGAGCAGTTCGGGGTCGGCGCCAATTGAGAACATGCGATCTCGGTCCGACTTCCATTTCTTCTGCCGTGACAGGGCATGATGCGCTAGCAGTGTTTCTGCCGCTACGTCACTGAATTCCTGGGATTGATTCGAGCAGCTTCGGTCCAGCTGATCGACCTCTCCCTTCCGTTTACATTGACGGCACGAATACGTCGTACTGCTTTGCTGTAGACGATAGACACGGAAGAAACAAACATCTTGCCATGTTATTATACTGTATTAAACTACGCGCCTCATACATTTCCAACATATAATTTCATCACATGTTGAGGAGTTTTCTTGGCTCGATTGATGAGCTTTCAAACATTTAATCAGGACTAGAGTAAGGCCCATGTTTTCCAATCATCGTTAAACTACGATTCAATGGCTTTGAATAACACCCGATAGCAGAACTAACGTTTAGACCACCAAAAAATGCACTTTAAACAACTTCAGCAAGTACAGTTAATGCTTCAAGTGCTTTTTCTATAATATTTGCAAAGCAGGAGTTAGACTAAAAACCAGTAGAAAAAATAAGTTTTTTCAAATGGACTAAATAATTACATATATAATTATGTGAGCCCATAGAAGAGAGTAATGCATTGCTCTCGTCTATAGACATCTTGTACATCTTTGCCTTCATATGAAGGAATGGATATACAAGAGGAAGTCATCAGCTGCGGTTGCAGTGTGTCATTTGTCTCATGTCAAGTCATTCAATTACATATAGCCAAGTTTAATAAACCTTAAATGAGTTGTAAACTCCAACCAACTTTCTATATAGTTGGACAATACTTTCCGCACTAATTAGATAATGAGTCGGCAATATGGACGAGTTGGAATGAGGTTTCCCTTTTAAAGATCTCAACTTGAAGTCCACATTCTCTTAGTAGCATTGCTAGCTCTGCAAGGTGATTTATATTTTCCTAAAGTAACAGTAACTGGCATTATAATGCTAAATCTAATTATTAACTAATTAAGGTTGGTTTTTCTAGAAGGTACCACAGTTTTAGCATGCTGCAATTTGCAAACTGGAGCACGAAGTTTTTTTTGTACTTCAAGTGATCATGTTAACATATCTGGAGACGCGTCCACTCTGAGAATATTCCACTGACTATCCCTCCCAGGCGTCGTCCCATCAAAATGAAGGTATTTTTCCCGAGATTTGTTAATATATTTCCTTAATTTCAAAAAGGCGAATATCAAATCTCGTAATGGATGCTCAAATTATTGCCTCCGATTTTCGGTATTCCCGATTCAACCACAGATGTTTATTTCCACCACCATGCGTGTCTTCTGGCAGCTCAGACTGCGTGGATTTTATTTCAATTTTTTAGCGTGGCTCTGTGCAATATGTGCAATTGGAACGCGTTTTCATTAAACATACTGAAACATTAACGCAGATGTACGATTGGAAAGTACCCAAAGATTAACGCATCGTCATTACGTTCTCATCGTTCTACTTCGGATATCTTCGTATTTTTTTCTCTCAAAGTTTTTTGATTTGCGACGTTTCCATGAACCTTCGTGTGTGCCCGATTGAACTTTGCACCATATTTTACGTTCAGTTGCGTTTCACTGATAGACACGCTTCATTTGAACGAGGACATCGTTGCCCCTTTTTTTTCCTTTTTATTTTCTATAAATTTCCGCAGTCGGTCCTTGGCATTCCGCTTGCGAAAATTCCATAATTATCTGTCGATAAATGTTGTGTTTAGACCAATGAAAGAATGCATTTCTTCTACCGAAGATACATGGATCACCATATGTCACCTTTAGCATTGTAGTTGTATCTGTACTTATATTTCATTTTATTATGGAATAAATAATGGTGATTGATAATGCTTTTTCTCATGCCAAAAGCATAACAGATCATTTCTAAAAACTTTCTTCAAAAATCATTTTGCTCCATATGTGAGATATTAGGTACAATTGTTAGCTGACTGGACAACGAGGGTATTTTGATTTATATGTGTAGGAAAGAGCTCAACGGCTTGTATAGTGTAAAACTGAAATTTTAAAAAAATGTTGGTGCAATGAATGTCTGAGAACTGAACTTTCAGCGCTCCTGCTGATTTTCTTTGTTTTGGAAGAGAAGAAATGATTGTGCTCTCCGTCTATTTTCACGGAAGTTTTTCTATACTTTCACACATCATTTCAATGGCCGATTACAAGCGTTATTGATGAACGTATTCGTTTCTATTCTCAAAGGTGATAGTGAGTCTAATTTATTAGTCTTTAAGGAATACTGAACAGAAGACAATGTTAGAGGCCAGAGAATTAGTACCAGATTCGTGTTGTCGCTTGCCTTAGAGTATAACCCTTCCATCTATCGGTCGGTCATTTGGTTTCAGTTTCAAAGAGAATAAATTTTGGCGCATAATCTACAAACCTAATCCTACTTGTGTGTTATGTGGACAAAATTAAAGAGCTGAGCCGGCCGCGGTCATGAGGTTACTACACGCACCTCAAGTCACTGGTTCGAATCCCACCTCGGGCATGAATGTCAAATTTGTCTAACATTCGGTTTAGCTCTCAGTTAGGTTATGCGGTGCTATATCTGTATATTCTGTTGAAGCGTAGTACTCATTACGTCGGATGGGGTATAGAACAGTGAACCACTCGGTGCCTCTCTTCAAGTGCAGACTAATGGCGACGCCAGGTTTCTCTCCACCATCCCTCCTCTCCCTATAATCTCCGCCTATTCCAACTTCAACTTTTCCTTAATGCCACGAATTGCTTGTTGGTCGCCTCCACTTAAAGCTTCTACATTTGCGGTTCAGGAGTGAATATTAGTTGAAAAGTGACTCTCATTAATGCACCCAATGTCTCAATGTCTCGTCGTAGATTCTAATCATCCTCAGTGTCGAGCTCCACTCCAAAAACCATTTGGTTTGCAAACGTGATCGAGTGGTTCACTGCCCCTTCCAGTCTCCTCATGCATAATACGTACATACATTAGTCACTCTTACTCCTTCCATTTTTTGGCAGACATATTGCCTCAGGGGTCTTTCTTTTCGTCGACTAACCTTCAATAAAAATTTACAATAACGGAAAGTTTAGCATTTTGATATTGCCATGAAAAATAAATAATAAGTTACATTACTATGCATTCAGAATTTTACGCTGGTTTAATTCGTGCATCCGTCACAACATGTATACTATTCGATGAGTTGGGTACAAATGCCTCATTGCTTTTGGACTATTGACTGTCAACGTTATTTGTGTCCGTGTTGTCTCTACGGATACATTATGGTGGGACTGAATTCGATCTTTGTTCTTAAAAAAAGAGCTGGGTTAATTATTAGCATAATCCTCTGCTTTATTTTTCATTAAGATGCAGCACTTTTCACTCGCTTTACAGTTCATGATTTGAACATTGCATCTGCACAGGAAACAAAGTCGAAAATTTTTGATTTCATTGAAACGTACGGCCGTTAAATATGTTGTCAGCGGAGATAGGTCACGCCACTGTATTGAAGTACTCGGTGGAGCGTTAGCCCGTAGGGTGTTAATGCAGGTCGCCACAGGACAACGGGGAGAGGGATCTCTCGATGCCTCGAAAGACTCGACCAAAGGGATGTGACCTTTGAATTAAGAGGGGGGGAGAGAAAAAAAAATGAAAGCCTTGGGCTCCGTTTAGAGAGACACTCTTTTCATTCACCCGGTCGAAACGTAGTCACCCTCAGTCGCACGGTCCACCCGAATCTATCCCGTCCATCGTCCACCCCGTCCGTCTATCTCACGCTACGCCATCTACAGCCGCTTCCTCCCCTCCAAAGATGTGGGAGAGGTTAGGGAAGCGGGTGATGTCGAAGGGGAGATAACGAAGAACCCCCCCCCCCCCCCATCCCTCTCAGGGTGAGGAGGAGAGCTTCTAGATAGGGTAGGAAGGCAGAGATGAAGGGGCTGGCGCGGCGGTTTCTGGGCGTCAGGCGAGTCTGCTGTGGGTCAAGGGAGCAGGGTCCAACGTCGGCTCTGGGAGATATTCGCTTTGACCCAGCGGGCGGCTTCTCTGAGAGCTAGATTATGATTCTTGGCATCCCAGGTTTTTTTCAAACAATTTTGACCTAACCTGATTCCATTTGGGTCACAGCAGTGTTGCGCTTTGTGAAAATGGTCGGGGGAAATTAAATAATACCCCTTTACTAGTGAACTTCGATGGTATCCGAGGAAAGATATTTGGAAGAGACCAATGGGGAGAGTCTGTGAAGGTGGTGTCTCGTGCTTTTTTGGTGGTTGGAATATTGGCTTCCCATTCCAAGGCCCCAGATTCACATCCCGTCAGTGGCGAAAATTTGTTTGTTTGTATTCTAGTTCCTATTTGAGTGTTTTTAGGAGACTGTTTCGGACGGTATTCAGTACTCAGTCCGTCGGATGACATACTGAACCGATAATATCTTAGTGTCTTTCGTTATGAGCGAACTAAGGCCGACCTCAGATTCCTCTACACCCTTCCTCTAAAACCCTAAATTCCTACCTATTTTGTATGACACAAATTATATGAATGGTTTCTGGCGCAGTTATGTGCAAACGGTTCTACAATATGAAAAAAGATATCTCGTTATCTACACAGAATATTTTAATGTGTTACCCATTTTTGACGATTTAATGCCATCAGGCTGATAACGCTGTATCGTTGGAACCTGGGCACAATGGCGAATTTACTATAAAACTAATAAAGCTTACTTTCCATCGCACCTAATCCAAGAGAGGTCCTAATGAATCACCTTAAATACTTAAGTGTTGATGGTTGTAAAGGAGTCCTCATAAAAGTACAGGATTCAGGGTCCCTAAATTGTAGATTCGCCACTGCCTGGGCAGTAGGTACATTAGAATATTCTTTGAGGAAAAACAAAGTATCTTGTTTCATTATGAAGGCTCAAATGATCTTAACTGTCGATCGCTTCCCCTAATAACTAATATTACTACGGCTTCATTGAAGCTGAATGATTCAAAATCGGACTCTGGGTGAAGGGAATTGGACTGGTTTTAAGGCGTTTAAGATGTGGATTTGATGGAGCATGGTACAGAGCGATGGACCAAAAGGAAGGGAAAAGACATTATACGCGTGGTAAGGACGATGGAAGTTGCTGGAGAAATTTGGAGTTGGCAGAGAGTTTAGATGACATAGATAATTTGAAACGGGGTTTTCGGAAGGATCAAAGGTACCGAACATGTGGGGAAGAGAGAGAATAATAATTAGTTTATGTTTAGGGATAGAGAGAGGTAGAAATTGGGCTATTGTTAAGATTGGCAAGAAGGAAGAGTCGAATAATGTGGTTGCTTCCACAAGTAGATGAATACCGCACGTTCATTCGGCACAAGTGTCTGAGATTCACCTCAAACTCCAATCAGGGGCGCAATCACACGCGAGCAGACACTTAGCCAGAAATTTGTTTCGAGGAGGAGGGGGAGGGGGCTAAGTGTAGTGCAACGTAACTTGGAACAAATCAGTTTTGCCCATTCGGTGCCGACATTTTACAAATATCTTCCCTTAATTTTTAGTACCTGGTATTTAATTTCACAGTGTTCATTCCTATCTCTTCTCACTGGTAAAGTTCACTGGTTACCTACCTTGTTTTGAAGCAGTTAATTTGACCGGCCCCAGAACAGAAGTTCAACGCATATACAAGCATATCATATTGAAAAGAGCAATTATTAACCACACACATGCATCAAACTAGTTATCACGTTTCAAGACTTGAATTTTATTCAGTTTAATCCGGATTACCATGCCCAGTTAAATCAGAACAACAAAATTATTGGGAAAAAATTTCGGGGGGGGGTCCTGAAAGCCCCCCCCCCCCCTGGCTACGTGCCTGCACGCGAGGCATGCTGTAGGAGAAGTATTTAGTACCGAGAAGCTTGAGTATTGAGATCCGAGTACCACCTTTCGGTCAAATGATCTCCACATTTAAGTTGGTGACGGGATTAGATTGAAACTTCTCTCTGCCGCAACCGGGATTCAAACGCAGGAGCCCGAATTGGAAAGCCAGTACTCTGGACACCAACTTTATCCCCCACGGTGAAAACGATGCCTAAGATGGGTAGAAGTTCATTGAAACTTCTGTAATTAGCTTCGATTAGGTCGCAGTTGAATGCTTGAGCCAAGAACAATGACTGTTTTCCTGAAGGAATAATATGCCCCCTTTAGCTTGCCAAGGATACTTCCGTTTTCCTCTGCTACTTTCCTCTCGCTCATATGAGTAGAATCTGGCTTGAAGAAGCTCTTACCACCAAAGCTGTGACCAATACGATATCCAAGCCTGAAGCGGCATTTGGACCCCCGAACTTTGACCTGTCACGCTGGTGTGTTACCGACGAAGCTACCGCGTACGTAAGCTAAAATGGGTATCATTAGAAAACTACGGGGCAGAATACGCCATTAGTAAGTAATATGTTTCTCTCGGTGACGCACTGATTTAATATACATGTCGGTTTCCCTTTCAAATGCATGCCATGTTCTTGAGCTCTTATCATTTGTACGCACAATTATATGCATCATTTGCATGCATGTTTTCAATTCAATTTATGTTTTTTGCGTTAATGTTTTGCTTGTATGAGCAATTTGTATTCGTTGCCATCATTCATCTACATCTACATCTACATCTACACGATACCCTGCAAGCCACCGCTAGGGTGTGTGGCAGGGGGTGAAGGTCACCAAGCATGCACTACTAACATGCAAACTAGCAACTATATTGCCTCATGCAACTTGATTGATAGTATCTATAGTATTTGAGGGGTTAATACATGCATCATGCACTACAGAATACTCTAAAATATTTCCCCTACCTATCCCTTTCCTATGCTGCCTATTCTGTTCTCTTATTGTACGGGGGAAAAATGCCATTTTGAATCTATCTGTACGACAATCTATCTCTCTAATCTTATTTATCTGGTCGAATCTAGCATAATACGCTGGTGTTTTTAATATGTGCCTAACATCTTCAGTAAAGCTATCCGATTGAAATTTCTGCAATAGATTTAATCTGAACTTTAATCTACGCTCTGATAATGATTCCCACCCTAATTCTTGTATTAATTCTGATACACTACTCAACCTATCGTAACACCTTTTAACGAACCTAGCTGCTCTACGCTGCACACTGTCTAGTTCTCTCATCAAACCTAATTCATTAGGATCCCATACACTGGCTGCATACTCAAGGTGGGGCCTAACTAGTGAAAAGTAGCATCGCTCTTTTGTCTTCTCATCACATTTCCCAAGTACTCTTTTTATAAATCCTAGCTTTCTCTTCGCTCGGCCGCATATTTCCCTTATGTGTCTTCCCCACGATAAATCTTTAGTGATTGTTACACCTAAATATCTTACGGTTTCAACGTTTTCGAACTTCGTGTTATTAATTCTATAGGATCGCTCTATCGAATTATTCCTCCTCCAAAAATTGATAGCTACACACTTTTTAAGGTTGAGTTCTAACTGCCATTTGTCGCACCACTCTTGAATTGCATCTAAATCCTTGCTAAGTGATTTCGTGTCCTCTTCGTTTGATATACCCCTGTACACCACCGCATCGTCTGCAAAAAGTCTAAGGTTACTACTAACTACGGTACCCAAATCGTTTATGTATAAAAGAAATAGAAGCGGACCTACTACGCTACCCTGGGGAACTCCCGATGTGACTTCGATTGTGTCCGACATGATACCATCTATGACAACCCTCTGCTCTCGCCCACTTAAGAATTCTTTTACCCAACATACAACGTCTTTATTTATACCATAACTCTCTAACTTCAAGATTAATTTGTCATGAGGAACTTTATCGAAAGCCTTTTTAAAATCTAAAAATATCGCATCAACTTCAGTACTGCTTTCGCCGTGGACTAAAATATCGTGTACGAATAAAGCTAATTGTGTCTCGCAAGATCTACCTTTCCGGAACCCATGCTGGCTGTTTATGAGTAATCCCTGACTATCCAAATGCCCCATGATCGAACTGACTACTATGTGCTCAAATATCTTACAAGAGATTGACGTGAGTGAAATGGGTCTGTAGTTACTAGGTTCTTCCCTATCACCGCTTTTGAATATAGGTGTAATGTTAGCTACTTTTCAATCCTTGGGTACTGTGTGGTTCTTTAGTGTTTTATTGAATATTATTTCTAGATAGGGGGCTATTTCAGAAGCTAATGTTTTATATACTCTGGAAGGAATTTGATCGGGACCTGGTGATTTGTTTTTACTTATGCTTTTTAACTGTTGCTCTATTCCGCGACATGAAATGTTTATTTCGGGCATTTGCTCACTGAAAGTGTTCGGCGGTGGTTCCACTGCGTTTTGTGACGATGAGTTGAATACACTTTGGAAGAAGGTGTTTAAAGTGTTGGCTTTTTCTACACTGCTGGTTACTCTGATTCCTTTATCATTTTTAAGTGTGTGCACTGTGGACTTATTTCCCTGAAGCTCTCTCACATATGACCAAAACGCTTTAGGATTGCTATCTAAATATTCTCCTAACATGAAATGTGATAACGCTTGCCGACATGATTTCCTTGCTAATGCTCTCGATTTTTTATAGTTTTGAACTAGCTCATTTTTTTCCTCTACCGATAGACCCCGTCTGGCATTTTTCATCTTAGCGTGGCATACCCTTTGTCGCTTTAGTGATTTCCTAACCTCCGCGTTATACCACCTTGGCTCTGTATTATCACTAATATATTTACTTGGTATGTATTTATGAACAGCGTTACGGGTGACCTCAAGAAATTCTCTCCACGAATCCTCTGTATTTAATCCTTTGCTTTGTTCGCTGAATACATTAAACGCTTCCCTTAAGTTGTTATGAGGATTTTAATGCGCATTTTAGGTAGGATTTTTTTGTTTGAAACCAAGAGTCGATATTCATACAAGTTAGATACGAGTTTACTATTCAGTTTTCCGCTGAGAAAATTTATATCCATAGATGATGAAAAATCTAATGTAGCTTAGATTTATTGGATCCTGTCTTAAGCAAATGTTGCTTCTCCTTGAAGAAAGGAACCCTACTAACGAAGAAAAGAGATTCAACTTCATCGCGCTTAATTCCTTGATTGTTGGACGCAAGTACGTAGGAATGAATTTGTGCTGAAAGAGTCAGCCAAACTGCAGTCTAAACTTACGTATAAAGTGTGCCTTGTTTCCGAGAAATCCGTCGGAATAATGAAATCCTTGGTGAGACGAACCCATTTCCCAAAATAGTCCGATACTGAGACAAGTGCTGTCTAGTGGATAACAATGAATGGAGTGTGCGTAATGATTCGACTGTCGATAGATCCCAAAAGTCTCTTCATCCCATTTGAACTACATGTGGCTGTTCCTTTCCTCTCATGCTTCTGAGGAATGATACAAGAGTGGACGTGAGGTCATTTTCGGCGTGTCCGGGAGTGTTTGGGCTTTATTGGGTTGGTTGCAGCTGGGAAAACACCGGCGTCTCTTTGTTTACTACCTATAAAACGTCTCCATGATGTTTCCGTGGAACTATTTCGATACTTTCTTCTTGCGATGGCCCAAATGATGTCCTGTTGAATTCTTGATAAGTGAAAAGTATTTAAAAGAAGCTTTGAATATATGTAGATGTGTTAAAAAAATCTATGGAATGCGAAAAATGGGCTGTCAATCAGCCAGGCAGTTAAATTCTGGATGATGCGGAAAGGAAGTATTTCAACTCCCTCAACACCTTCTACATCCCACCCTCTCCTCCTTTACTATATTTTTTCCCTCCTTCCTTACTTTACGAATTTAAAAAAATCTATGGAATGCGAAAAATGATAAATGAAAGAGACTTTCCTGGAGAAGGTCATTTGATTTGGTGTTCGGCGTACTTTCTTCTCTAAATATTGAAATATTGTTAAGCTATGTATTTTATTATTGATTTGATTTTTTCCAAACCATATCCTTTTACTTAATACTTCATCGTTGGTTTTTCATGGATAAAAATGGGTTGTCAATCAGCCGCACAGTTAAATTCTGGATGATGCGGAAAAGAAGTATTTCAACTCCCCCAACATCTTCTACATCCCACCCTCTCCTCCTTTAATATATTTTTCCTTCCTTCCTTCCTTCCTTACTTTACGAATGTAAAATTAATGGAAATGAGTGAAAATGACTTTTTCGACCTGAAGATCAGTTAATCGTAGAGAGAAGAGTCAACCAAGCTTGGTAGTGTCGCGGAAAAACATGAGATACTAAGAAAAATCACAAAACCGTTGTTAGTCCCAAGAAGCCTAATTTAGATTAAAACCCAGGCCCTTTATCATTAATGGAACGCCAAATCGTTGGAATGCGACTCCGATGCAATGAATTATCTGTATGATTTGGCGTTTATTTTAGATTTCATTGCGTCTGTGAATTACGAAATCAGCGGATCAATCCACAAGAGAATCCGCATTGCATGCCGTATTCAGGCTGCAATGAAAAATGTTTCAGTGATTAGTAAGTCCTAAAATGTTCACGGCCGAAGATGGCGTAAACGGTACTTGTTTTGGGTGGTTGCTCTTCTGATGATTACTTCGGTTAAAAAGCTTATCGGAAATTTTTCAAATATTGTTCGCCGAGGAAATTCAACGAAAGCGTGGGTGAACGCTCGACCATGAAGGTAATCGCTGGCCAAACAAAGGATCTATTCTGGACTCGTATTGGCGGTAGTAAAAAAAGCAGGTCTCATGAGAAATTTCATTTTCCCAGCAACGAATTGTAATTCTTCGGTTGTTAGTTTTATTTTTCTGTCTGAATTTAATTCGGCCATTTTATTGCACCAAGGAATTCATAGATACTCCAGTTTGTATTTACTCGCTTTGGTTTTCATAGTGGCCCAAATCATGGCCAATTGAAACTTGGTTTATTTTGATTTAAAATGCCGAAAAAACCAGAGTATCTTTTTCTAATGTATCCCCTGCTGATAAGCTTTGATTCTGATTAGTTAAATTTGCTTAGAATATTTTTTTTCAAAATAATAGATTTTGTAGATTACTTGAGCATGATTTCAGTTTTAGGAATATTATTCTGAGGAAACCCAAGTTATTGTCAGCATATATGCGCACACATGTCCTTTAAGTTTGCATTTATCATTGAATTTCAAGTCCTGCAATTGCTCATCAATGCTTCTCATTCCGTTTCACGAATGTTATGTAATGCGTCGAAGCACCTGAGTTCTGCTTTTATCACGTTTTTAAACCCTGTCTCATGTTTTGAAAATCCCTTTGCAATGCGTTGCCGCATCCCTCTGCCTCAGTAAATATATGCCCCTGTTCAGACGCACGAGTCAATGATAACGCTGGATGAAATGCTAGAAATCAGACGGTCCTGTCTGCCTCCTCTGGTTACTGCCTCCTGATAAGCCTAATCTGGTCTAATCTGTTTTTATGTGTGGGGTAAACAAGTTCTTACATTATTCATGCGCAATTAGGACGCAGCAACATACATTAAGCTGCACGAGGGATATAATAAGGTCTCATTATATCCACCATGACAAATAGAAAAATATTGCTGGATAAAGTCCAAGAACGTGCAAGGAGTCTTGAGCGATAACGAGAACAGATGAATCAACTTTTGCTGCAATAATATGCTGGCCATTGGTGACACATTATCTCTGCATTAGAATGCCACAAAGGGCATCACCAAAAAGGATATTGATTAATCAAATTGACTACTTTATTATTAGCAGATCATGGAGAGCCTAAACCTGAATACGAAGAAACGTTCATCATTCAAGAGAGAAGCGTTCATCATCTGGTAACAGCCGACATCATAATGAAAATAGCATCTCAGCAAAAAAACTGAAGAAAATAGCAAAGCAGTTTGACACCAATTAGAAGGAATCTAAATAAATTGGCGTGGAATTCAATCTACAGCTGAAATCTAGTTAGAATGCTTAACGCATAAGACGCACAGTCCAAAGGGTACCAGATAAAATAAATCACAGATGAAACCAGTCTTGCAGTATAGGTTGGAAAGCAGGCAACCGTGGATAACTGACAAGAACTGGAAAGTTGTGGAAGAAAAAGAGCTGAAGAAAAGGATAGGAGAGGAATGAGGAAGTGGAAGATGAAAACAGAAGAGCAAAGACCAATATAAAATCATGAATAGGAGAGTTAAAAGGCGTTTTAGAGTAGATGAAAAGTTTGAGCAGAATATCAAAACTGGCGAAAGAAGCACCAGAAGTACCACTTGAAGGAGCCCTGCAATATTACCATAATTTTACCAAGCGGGACAAATATGCCAGAAAACTAGTCGATGGTAAAGAAGGCAAGACGTTAGGAAACGAAAAAAAAGCAGCATGAAAGGCGTAAAGAATATTTGAAGAACTATTGAACAAGGATAGGGAAGAAATCCAAGTGGACGTGGAAAACGAAAACATGCATCTACATAATACTCTGCAAGCCACCGCAAGGTGTGTGGCAGGGGGTGAACCATCACCACGCATGCATTTTAAATCAGAGAGAATAAGATCTCACTTACTACCAATTACTAGACATATGAATCATTAGCTATAAATGACACTTAATTGTCCGTCTTTACAAAGGAAATCAATACCTATGGTTTAGTCAATCATTTTTGTATATAAATAAAATTATTAAAATATATTTCCAGTATTATTTTTAACATGTACACGTTAAAAAAATGACCACATTTTAGCATAAATTCAACATCAAAATCTACTGTCTGATTCTGATTTCCCCACATAGTCTTCGCTGAAATCTATAACTGAAAAGTTAATTTTCTAACCTATGTCTAATTATTTATCTTTCTAATTTAACTTCGTGATATAACCTACCATAGTACGCTGATGGTTCTGTATTTATAACAACCTCAGAGAACTCAAATAAAACATAGAAGAGGACCTGAGGATAAGTCCGATGGTGCCTACCAAATTTGAAACAATAAGAGCAATCAGAAAGCTCAAGGATGGGGATTCGCCTACACTGGCAAAGACACGGCGCGGATTCGGGTTTGAATCCCGGGGAAGGTGTATGATTTCCTCCTCCTGAAAATGTTGCCATTGGACATGGGGTGAGATCAAGGCGCAGAACAAGAGTCCGATGGCTATTATTTGTTGCGGTCCTAAGTCCCCCTTGGTGATCTAGTGAAATAAGAAGTCCGAATAGCTTAGTAGCCTATATGTTGGTCTTTTTTTGTCACTCCTGTAAATTGTAGAGTCATCGACATTGCGCAAAAGAGATGAGTTAACACTTACGAATCGATTGTTGTACAGTTCTACATATCACTACCGTTAGTCACTTCGATCCCTGCCGCTTAATTTGGCTAAGTACGAAATTTGCCCTTCGTTCGCGATGACGCAATGCACTGTGATGACGTCATAGTCGAAGGACGACCCCACGTGATCTCAAATGGTAAAAAAAAACTTTTCTTGCTGCGAATATTTCGGGTTCAGAGTCGAGAGGACTGCGTCGGCACATGGAAGATAACATTGGCTCGGCGGTTTTGCGAGTTCTCAAAGGGACCTCTTCATATATTTTTAGGAGACTATTCCAGGCAATAAGAGTGCTCGCGAAGAGGTAGTCTGACTTTCCGGAGTAAATCCGAAGCTTAAAAGATTTGATCAGTCTGTTGCTAAAAGAGCAAATAAATCTTTGTTAAGCGGAGTATACCTATTATGTCGCTGTTGCGTAACAAATGGAAGTATTTCATACGAATATAATTTGCGCTAAAATTCCAAGAAAAAGTGCCTTAAATTTTGAGTAATTCATGAGCTGCTTCGTCTTCAATCTCTCTTTAATTGGCATAATTTATTCGTGTCTTCTGATGGCATGAAATGCTCTTAGTTGCCTTTATTACGAATACTGCGTAGAATTAAAGTTGAAGATTTTCTACAGCTTCATATAGACATTCGGCTTCATGCGGCTGAGCTGTACGATTTTATAACTATGGCTCAGATCAAAATGTTTCTGAAACTATCAGATTTACCAAGAATAAGTTTTGAATAACAGTCTATAGGAATTTTGAAATTCTTTGCAAAAAACGTTGTTTATTACTCGTATATTTGTGAGAACATCGATATTGAAAATGTACAGTAAAATCTCAATTTCATTGAGTCGATTTTGACCGAGATCTAATCATTCGTTTTATGAAATATTTTAATACAGACGGCGTTGTAGCTCAGGAAGGTAGAGCCTTGGACAACTGTCTGGAAGGTCTGGGTTTAATTGGAAACAAAAAAACCTTTTGACTTGCCTAGTTAAACACAATCTGTATTATTTTATAGGAACCAGCGGTATTATGGGGACTACATGCAGCATAGGGAAAGAAACCGTCCCTCCTACCCTAATGTGTGAATTTCCCACTTAACTAAGTACTTAGTGAGCGCTAACCTCACCAAAAGGACCTAACTTCATCTATAGTAACTCTTTAGGCCATCTCGAGTGTGTGGCAGGGGTTGAACACGGTGGTTTTGTTAATTACTTTTCATAAGTTGGGATGGCTTATGAATCTGTGAATTTTCCCCGAGAATGATATGGTTTTTTTAGTTATCTTTCACCCATATTTTAAATGTTCTTCATTTCTTTACCCCAAACAGCAATAGATTCTTCAGGCGCGTCGTCGACAATTATGTGATTACCCCTAACAATTATTGTACCTTAAAAAAAAGGTTTCAGTGTTCTTGGAGCGCTGGATTCCTATGTCCATCGTTCTGATTTGGCTTCAAACTTCATATAAGCATTTGCTAGTAGGTATGCAAATTTTGTAAGTTGTAAATTTTGCAAAATTTGCAAATATTTAAAAGTATCATTCTCTCCATCATCGACCTGCGTGATGGTCCCCTTTTAAGCTCTCAGTACATAAGGTTTCGAAAAAACTACTTTGAACTTTTATAACTCACTTTATCAAGCTGGGATAAATATATTTATTTACATTCCTCCGCATTCTTTCAACATCGTGTCGATCAGTACGAGTGTCGAATGATCTGTTTCCTTAGATATCCCCTCCCCAAAGATAACGATAAAATTTAAGGTTATCTTTCACGTTAGCGACAGGAAATTTTTGAGAAAGAATTGCTTGGAATTGACGAAAAAACTTCTTGTGGTTAGGAAATAAATGACAATTTTTATTGAGTGTAGTTGTAACGTTGATAAGGGTTACTCATTACGAGTTATTTCAAATTTTAGCCGTATTTTCCCTTTGTAGCCAAAAACGGTAAAACTTTCGGCCATTTTTTTTATATTCTTCGTTTCTTTGGAACAAAGTCTCTTTTCATCTACAACCGTGAATTTAAATTGAATTCGTGGTTCCTCTCCTGTGCCTTTACGATAACCTTCACTACTATCAGATCTCCGTATCTATATAAATGGACACATCAATAGTGTGAACTTGGAACGACCGATAAAATTACTGTTTGTCGGAAAATTTTCTCCCTACCAAAATGGAACATCAGTTTGCCACAATTCTTATATAATGAAAAGTATATGTACTTTAAAAGATAAGTTTTCGACAAATTGTAATTTTATCGCTCGTTCCCAAGTCCACACTGTTGATGGGTCCATGTTTTCTAAAGATATTAAAGATAACGTATTAGATTCTGACATCACATCTGCCAAATTCTGTTGAGCTTGTCAAGAATCGGTTACGTTTTCATGCCATGTCATGTCGGATGATTTTTTGGGTATTTTTTTAATTTTCCGTTCTTATACTGGTATACTATTATAATATTGAAAAAAAAACTGGCAAATAAGCATTTAAATGGAATAGAAATATTGCCGGTCAATTCCCTCCGTTGTAAACGCATTGTTTAGGGAGAAACATAAATATCACTGTTAGTAATTTTCAAAATTGTATTCACGTTGCTGTGGTTACTACCTGGATATGATACGTTACTTTAGTCACGGGCTATGTAACTTGAATGCATTGAATTTTACTGAGATAAAAGTTCACTTGATCGTTGATTTGTGCCGGGGATATTTGGCACTCCTGGTAAATGTTTATCCTTCATAATATCCATTCTATACATTTATTCATTTTTGGAATCAGGGATTTTGTTTTGTTAACAGATGCCCATAGTGACACCGGCAAAGTGGGGCTGGGGAAATCACAGGATTCCTGTTGGAAAATGTCAAAGTTATTAAAAGCGCTATGTTTATCGTCTCTATTTTACCACCGAGGAATTTCAATTCTGTGTACATGGCAGAAAATATTATGGGGAATGACTGCAAAATTGTACTTTTTTGTTGTGATTCGTATATATGTGGGTACTTGAGTAATGGATTTGTTGTTATCGCAAATCATGGTGATTGTAAAGCCTAGCATGTCAGATTTACCTAAGTACTATTCTTTTTATTATTTTTATTATTTTCTTCTACGTCAAGCAAAAGCCAATAGTTTGAAAATGAACAAGGGCAGTGTACTTTTCTCTCAAGAGGGAAATTTTTACATTTTATCTCGCCGATACACCTCAGAGTTTTTCAGTTTTAGAGGTAATTAGCTGGAAAGTGGCAGGAAAGTATTCGAGTTTGCCAGTCTTATCAAACGTATTAGTTCGCCTTTTACTAGCGCACTAAATTATAGTGAAACCTGGGTCCCATTTTCAAGCCGCATCAAAGCTATATTAAAATTATCATTTACACATTTCCAGACATTTTCTATTTTTTCATCGCAGACAAAGCATTTCGTAAACTTCGATGATACTTAAATATCAATATTGCGGAAGTTAACGTGGAAGCCAATTAACGGATTCATAAATCATTTTCCAACTTTTTAAAAGAGTTTTTTTCTGACCTCAATATGAGTCGTTGTCTCTTTGTCTCTCTTTTTAAAATTAATTTGATAACACTGCATCTTTTGGATAGAATATGGCGTAATTCCTTCGGTTAGATAGCTGTATTTGGATTCCGGCGTTGATGCGATCGTTAATCCATTTGTCAACATTTCCTCTTAGCTCCCATTGAGTTAGTATCTGCTTGACGGCAGCCAGCGCTGATCGCTCGCCGTGAAATAAGTCGTTGTTGATTGCGAATGCTTCATCGTCACGTTTGTCGGATCTTAAGGTCCAGTGCCTTGTGTATGACAGAGTACAATTAAATGAGGCCGGGGCATACAATTAAATGAGGAGGTTTTGTTCGCTGGGGCTTCTGTATGCAGTCGAGTGGTCGTCACCAGTGTCCCGCGATAAGAGGCAGGGAGCAGGAGATGCTCCGTCGTCGTCAAAGGGTTAAAGTCCCGGAAGAGCCTTCCCCGCGACATGTCCCTGGGCTAGCAGTTGTTTGGTCGGTAATCGGTGTCTACACCAGATAAGTTGTCTGGGAGGAACTCGTCCTATTGCGCACACCTCGCCGAAAATCATCCCGAGTGGTTTGTTTTCTGACTTCCAGCGCTTCCAGCAACTATCGCAGGATAGCTAGTATAGTTTCACGTTGACAAAATCACTAATGATTTCCGTTTGTGAGGAAAAAGTGTACTAACGGGCAAACCATAGTGTTAATTACTCGCATAATCCATTTTGATCGGTGTTCATATCATACTTGGGTCTGTAAGACTAATGAGTTCGGCACCTACTAACGCTCTGGATGATAGTGAAACCTGGGTCCCATTTTCATGCCGCTTTTAAGATTTATGCATTTCCAGTCATTCTCTATTTTTTCGTCTCAAGCAAAACATTCCGTAAATTTCGATAAAGTTATAACTCTTTGAATGCGATGTTTATTACCCACAATGTACTTGACGGAAATTTTTCTGAAGATTGAATTTTTTGTTACTAAGATATTACTGTTTAAAAATTGTTGTAAAAACGGTTGTATTTCTCCCATTTGTTTATTATAATAAACTAATGTAACTCGAATGTTAATTTAAGCAGAATGGATAGTAATGAGAAAACAGTTCATAAAATATATAAGACTTATATAGGGCCCTGTTTTCACTCCGCGAATTTGTGCAGCGACAAAGCAATCTCTATTTTTTAAGAAGGCAGCCATCTTAAGGGAGTCGACCAAAGGCAATTTGCCGGGATGTGCTTTTTTAAATCCCTTTTTCAGTCATTTTTTCGGTCGAGGAACGGCTAAAATCCTCAAAACAATATATTCGCTTCATTTTCTACTAAAATAAACGTCTGAATCGGTAGAAATATGGAACGATACCGTGTACTGATGTAAGAAGGCGTTTCAGGTCACGTGATTTTCGTCAAATTTCAGGAACATTTCAATAGTGTTTAATACTCTTTGTGGTCGGCGTAGAAAATGTTTATCATAATTTGTGAGAAAGTTTCGCATCAAGCACATGATCAATAGATGAGAAACAAATTTCATGCGTATTCCCCATTATTATCATTATCAATTTTGATCGGTGATTATTTTATTTGAATTGCAGAGTGATGAAAGTTAGAATTCAATCTGCGTACATAAATATTAGTCCTCAATGTAAAAACTATGTAATAATATGTGTGCGTTATATAGAAGCAGGATATGTGTAATAATAATTTAAAAGTCCGAGCCTTTTTCTACTAAATTGTAGTTTTTCTTATAGAGCGTGCCCTAGAACAACAATAAATGTACCTACTTACAATTAGTTATCTATCTATTTTATCCTTGGGTCTAAGAGTTCGCCTATTACTAGCGCTTCTAATTATATGGAAACCACGTTTCCGTGTTCATGCCGTATTTAAGATGTACATATTTATATTATAATTCACACATTTCCAGTAATTTTCTATTTTTACATCTAAAACAAAACATTTCGTAAAGTTCGATAATACTTAAATACCAATATTACGAAGTTCCCTTGAAGCCATTTCACCTCCTCCACAATTTCAATTCCTTTCTGCTTCGTCTTCATTTTTTTTCCTTCGGCAAGCGTGGGACAAAGTGTTTGTTCACGTTTTAATGTGTTTCAGAATTAGTTTTATTAATCAGAGCTTATTTTAGAGTGTATGCGATCTAACCTTTGCAACTTGAGCACCGAAATGTCATATCTCGCTACTCTTAGGAGACTCCTCCGCCGTTGTGGGCACCAATACCGAGCTGCCTTATTTTGGGCTTTTCCTACGACCTTTATAATGTATTGAAATATATAAAATACTAATAATCATCATCATCGGTCTTAAATCCTAGGATGGTTTGACGCAGCCCTCTACTCGATTCTTCTATCGGCCAACCTCTTCATATCAACGCAATTTTTCTCTTTTTACATCCTTCACATCTTGCTCCATATATCTCATACGATGCCTTCCTTTTCCATACTTCCTGTTCTCTGTTCCCTCGACGATTGTCTTCATTAGGCCATCGTGTACAAAGATATAGCCTATTAAGTTGTCCCGTCTTCTTTTTATGGATTTCAGTAGACATCTCTTCTCTCCCACTCGTCTTCAGACTTATTCGTTTGTCACTCGGTCGATTCATTTTATCTTCATCATTTCTCGGTAGCACCACATTTCAAATGTTTCCATCCTTGACTTCTCTGCTGCCGTTATCGTCCATGCTTCGCTGCCATATAGTAAAATGCTCCAGATGTATGTTCTAATGAAATGTTTCCTCACTTCCACGCATGTAGGTATATGCAGCTGTAAACAGAATCCTCTTTTGGTAAAACGCACATTTCTCCTGGGCAATTCTACTGGCAATTTCTCTTTTGCTTTGTCCATCGCTGGTTACTCGGCATCCCAGGTAACAGAACTCTTCCACCGCCTCGATTTTTTGTTTTCCTAGTTTAACATTTACCCTATCTTCTTTTCTCCTACTGCATACCAATACCGTATTTTTCTTTTTATTAATTTTCAGGTGATATCTGGCCAATACCCTCTCCATATTTCATAGTGTCCTCTTTAAATCCCCTACCGTTTCTGCCGTGACTGCTATGCCGTCGGCGAATCGCAGCATGCTGATTTTCTCTCCGTGGATGTTCAATATCGGAGACTTTTCTGTTAATTGTATCCACTAATACCTAGTAATATATCGAAACAACTGCTTCCTGTAAAAAATATGTGCGGTGTCTGTCTTGCATGAGAGCAATTACAGTTTGGAATAATAATCCATGTTGTATGTGAAGCTGCATTGCTCCCAGGGAGAATTTATTTACCGATCGGTGCAAACTGTGAAATAGCTACAAAAAATATAGCTCGGTAGGGCATTTCATGGGTAAATCCACCCCCTGCCACGCACCCTCTCATAATTTTTCTTGGTACTAGGTAGCTGTCGGTATTCGGGATAGTCTTGAAATCTTAGTTGCGTTGATGCAGCCTTAGTCTTCAAAGATCTCTTGGTTCTGTACCGCCTCCGAGCGCGTTATTTTCTCGATCGATATGACGATCGACAGCGCGACACTAAATTTGCGCACGCGAGGATAGCCGGCCGAGGATTTTTTTCCGCACCCTCCCGGAGGAGCAGAGGTGGACCCCGTCAATTGGCGAGAGGCGAGCGCACGCCTAATGATCGTCATCCGACCCGACTCGATTCAGCATCCCCCACCCACCCAGTGTCAATCGCCGTCCAGTTCTCACCGATCCCTCGCCATAACACACGTGCTTGTTGCCAATCTTGCGATCTCTTTTTTTTCGTACCAAGTGACGATCGGATGCTTTCTCATCCACACGTTTGTTTCTGCGAGCTACAGTCCATATAGAATATGCCGCTAGTGTATGGTATCCGTACGAGGAAGGTATGATAAAGGAATAAGAGCGTGTGCAAAGGAGATCAGCTAGATATGTTTAAGGCCGTTATGATAATTGCATAACTGTTACGAGATTAATAGAAGAACTAGGATGGAAATTACTATCAGAACGGAGGTTAAAATTTAGGTTAAACCTTTTAAGAAAATTCGGAACTGATTTATTTATAGACGAAGTTGTATATATATTAAGAACTCCTGCGTAAAATGCTAGGTTTGATCAGATTAGCAAGATTAGAGAGATAGATTGTCATACCAATAGATTTAAAATGTCATTTTTCGAGCTTACCATAAGAGAGAACAATAGGCAGCGTAGCAAAGAGGTAGGTGAAACATAGTCAGAGCAGTCTGTAGTGCATGATGCATGTAATAACAACCGATAATATCTTTCTTATTTCGTAGATATTAACCATCTAGCAAGATGTAACCCTATTATCTAGCATGTCTCCATGTAGTAGCCTAGTTTCATGTCAATAGTGCATGTTTGGAGATCACCACCCCATGCCACACATCCTCGTGGTGGCTCGCAGGGTATTACGTAGATGTAGATGTGTGTACCTCTTTTCCTGCAAAGCGTCAGCTTATCGTTTCGTAACTTACGTTGTATTTATTAGGTGGGGTGACCGGAAACTATGGTGATTTGCAACAAAAGGGTAGGGGGTTATTTTAGGAAGAGGTGGGAATAGTTTAGAGAGTTGAATGAGGGCAGAAAGAAACTAAGCGTCAAGGTTTGGCGAAAGGTGCCAAACGGGAACCACGTTTTAACGTCCCATCCGACGGACGGAATACTGAACTTGAGGTACTCTCTACAAGGCACTAATTAGGGACCGGGATACCACTGACAAAATATTGTCACTCTCGGGCCTCGATCCCCGGACCTAAGGATAGGAAGCCCTCACTCTATCCACGATATTTTTTCTCATGACGTTCAGAATTCGTGACCCGACAACTATGACCAGGCCTTCTCCCATCCACTTTTTCTGCCTCATTCAAATTTCTCCGAACCCATTTCTCTACTCACCCACCGCGCCCAACACTTCTTCGTTCGTCGTCCTCCCAATTCAGCTTGCCTTCTCCGTTTCTTCTCCTCGACTCCCTCGAAAATCTCCAATCTACGTTCGTCTTCCTTCTTTCAAGTCCAAGTTTTGCAAGCAACAACACGTTTCATTCATTGCTTGCAATTACCTGTTCCCTCTGTCTCATCCTAATTACCGCCTTTAGCCTCCTTTCCTTCTCCACCTTAACCAGCAATTCTTCGTTTGTCCTCCTTTCTTTACCTAGCACTTTTTTTCATTCTCATCCACGCCTTCATTTCTAAATAGTGAAATAACGCAGTTCTTCCACCCGCGGTATTTTTAATGCCATCGATCTCGACGCATCTGCATCATCTTCAGGTCCTCTGAAGATGACTCATGATTATTACGTAGAAGCGTCGAAACCGGTCCCATTAAAATATTTCAAAAGGAATAACTAAGTTTTAATGGAAAACTAAACTTTTAGAAACCAGAATAATGCAGAATCACACGACCCTGGTTTCGATGCTTGCTCGATCGCGATCTGGTCACCAGTGGGTTGTGTTTGAAACCGTCGAGATTATCTCGAATAAGTAACCAAGGAGTCACATGGTACATATAAACACGAATAGTTAAAAAATTTGGTGTGTTTGAATCGCTCGCCACAATATCATTAATTGTTTTCACTTTAGTTTTTATCGTATGTGTTGACTATAGAGCCACCAAATGAGATAAAACACAAGTTTAAACAATAAATGAGGTTGTAATCAGCAGTTTTAAAACACCAAATTTGCGAACCATTCGTGTTTATACCACGTGGCTCCTTAGTTACCTATTCGAGATGATCATGATTGTTTCAAACACAGCCCCTAAATTTCATGTAATGGAATACCACAAAATTACCAAGGGTTAAGTTTTATTGGAACTAAGTGTGATTTCATTTCAATGGCGTTGTGTCGTAACCAATCGTATTAAAAACATCGTGTGTAAAAGAAAAACGTTCTGGTTCATTATGAAGAATTGCTTCCATTAAGTCACGCCTGAAACCAGTCACATATTCTAAATCTTCCAAAAAAACATTTTTTAATAATTCGACAAATCAATCAGCCAGATCTTAAGACACGATTGCCTGATGAAGACAATCGTCAATGGAAAACTGAACGGGGTGAATGGAAAAGGAAGGCCTCGGATGAGATATTTATGGAACAAGTTGTAAAGGATGCGAAAGAGAAGAATTATATCAATATGAAGAGGTTAGGCGATGCGAGAATCGAGTGGAAAGCTGCGTCAAACCAATATTAGGATTGTTGACCGATGATGATGAATTCCATATTCGGATGCATGTTGCGGAAAAACTGCCACCCTTTGTTTTTTTTTAACGTTTCGTCGAGTAAACATTGCCCCAACTTCGGTGAAACTCTGAAGGAAATCCTCACGGGAGCGAGGGAGGGAGAGAGTGAGTTGTGATTCAGCTCTTCGACCTTGTACCGCCATCGCATTCAGCTCGCTCAGTCATCGCGCAAGGAAGCCATCCGAGGTATTTCGATGCGAAATGCCGTGAGATTGGGTTAACCGGGCGGAAAGAGTCGTCGTCGAATGAGTCGGTCGGCGAGGCTACCGCGCGCACCGCCTCTCTCTCTCTTTCTCAAGTCAGCTGCACGAGCGTCACGCAGCAACCGAAGAGGGTAAGTAGGGGGTAGGGCGTGAGGTCTCTTCATGGTTCAACTAGTTTCATCACCGACTCGCCACTCCTAATTCATGAGTCGCGAGTGTGTTGACGACTCCCGACTTGACACTGAACGACGTTTGGTATCCTACGGAGTGAGGAGGAATTCGATGGATAATTATTCCTCCCTAAATTCTTGCGGTAGAAGCAGTCTTAAGGCGTGTTTCAATCTGTGAAGTATTATCGCACTGTCTATAAACCGATGGATTGTGTACACCGCGAAACATAATAGATTTATCAAGAACATAAAAATGGTATATTCAACCCGAAGGTAGGACTGGTTAGTGATAGAGCCCAACGAATACCAAGCGTGTAAACTCACTCAGGGTATGAAAGCTGGTTCCGTTCCCTTTGACTCCTGCAGTTTCTCAGAAATATCTGGTAATCACTCAGCTTGGGTCTGGCTGGACATAGCCCAAGGCCTCTTCTGCATTCGAATCCGGGGTTATGGGGTGTGTTTTTGAAACCGTCGGAATTATCTCGAATAGGTAACCAAAGATTCACGTGGTATAAACACGAATGGTTCACAAATTTGGTGTATTTGAATCGCTCGCTACAATATCATTAATTGTTTTCTCTTGAGTTTTATCTCCTCTGTGGACTATAATCGAGACAGATCAGGTCAGAAAAGATCAAGTAAAAGCAATTAATAATATTGCAGCGAGTGATTCAGACACACTTAATTTGCACACCATTCGTGTTTGTATCACGTGACTCCTTGGTTACCTATTCTAGATAATCCCGACAGTTTCAAACACACCCCCCAGGACCCCAACGCTCAAACCCACTAGGCTACCACGCTGTCTTGTCAAGAACTAAATTGAGGAAAAGATAGAAGGAAATGCCCAAGGAGGGTTACCCAAGGAATTAGTGCATAAGTGGGTCAAATAAGGAGCCATTTTACAGTTCTCAGTTCACAGTTTCATTTGATTAATTCTTGCTCTCCAAATACTTCCGCCACTCGCCAGCGATGTCACATGGTGAAGTGCGTAATGTGAAATATGGATCAATAGGCGCTTCGTTAATTGGTCAAAGGTGGATACGTCTGACCCGTGACTCAAAGTAATATCCTAATGCACTATTTCAATTGCACAAGTTTTCATCACGCCACTTTCATTCGCTAAAGTTTTTTCCATGATATTTGGCAGACAAAAGCCTGGTGACCTAAATATCTCGGCTTCGAATCCCACCACGGGCTTTAATGTCACGAGTGGCTCAGGATTAATCTTAGGTTAGACAATGCTACAGGACTCGGTAGCTGAAGAACCTTAAAAACCGTCTCTACCACCAACAATGAAAAGTAATTAATTATAGCTCTTGCGTCATCCAAGGTATGTAAAGTTCGTACAGATGTTCGTATGTAAAATTCGAAGAAATTCGCGGAGTTAAAGTAGACAGGCCCCTATGCAGGTATTTTATGAACTATTTTTCTTAACTATCCATACTACTTAAATTAAAATCGAGTACATTATTTTATTATGTTAAACAAATGGGATACATACAATCTTTTTACAACAATTTTTAGAGAGTAATATCTTAATAACGCAAATTCATTTCTCAGAAAAATTTCCGTCTAGTGCATTTTAGCTAATAAACGTCGCATTCAAAGAGATAACTTTATCGAATTTTACAAATTGTTTTCATTCGATAAGTCTATTTTTCTTCACGAAATGGCATCCGTTAAATTTTTAAACCGCTTGATTGTTCGAATGTTGAAAAGCGTATAAAATAGAACTAGTCGCGTTTGATATGCTTTCATTATTTTAACAAATACTGGGAAAGAAGAGTTCGGTTCGCACTAGTAAAATATAGCCAGCTTAACTAACCGTCGACATAAGGAATGCTTACCTGAAGTAATATGGACATGTCCTAATTATTGGGCGGTTCGCACAGTTCACCTGTTTGTTGCTAGTATCTGACAAATCGTTCTTATGGAATCAACAAGTTGTATGAATGAGGCACAAGGAGCTTATGTCACACATTAATCTGACATGAGACGCACGCGTATCTCTCTTTTTTTTCGCCGCTCGAAAAACTGGTCTCTCTTATTTCAATATTTTCCCCTGCGACTGATCTTGCGTCCTCGGCGCTTCAAAAATTTAGATACGTAAGGACCTACGTTGCTGAACAATTACGCATTTCCCATGGCCTATCCATCTCATAACTTCCAACCGACAAAAGGAAATGACGTCACGAAACAATGGATCCGAAGAAGAATCGCTTACGCAAATGATTGCATGACAAAAATAATTTTCTCATTTTGATCGGTAATTTATAAATTTTTATGGACGAATTAAGCTTTTCCTCAGTAATGTTGTCTTTGCAATTCTAATTATCACCTTTCGTCCTTCACTGTGTGTATGTTTCTCAATCAACAGAAACACTTCTTAGGTTTTGGAACGTGACGCGACAAAAATTCTTCTGAAAGGTGGACTCTCCAGCTGATAACAACAGTGGAGTCATTTTTACGCCAACAACAAAGTCATTCCAAAGCTTCGTCTTTTACCCTCGCCCCCTGACGCATTGGGAAATATACTGGAATTTTTTAGCTTCCAGCCTATTGTACATACTTTCCACGGCTCTTAACAAAAAATGCAAACATGATTTTACCGCTCATGAAATTTGCCCAGAAAAAATCAGGTGCGTGATATTCCAATATTGACTCTCAAGATAAAAGCATGTGCTAATTCCATGCGGTAATGTTGTAAAAGTGTTGATTTTTTATGGAATAATTCGTAAAAAGGTAAAATACCACGAACACGACGTTCATTGCTTCATGACCGCTAAACTTTTTTCTGCAACTTTTTTCTTCTTCTGTTGTGCATATTTCTTGCCAATCACATGCTTTGATTTATTCAGTTTTTTTCTTAAATTAATCTTCAACCACTGGTGAGTTGTTCGTGAACAGCGGAAAATTAAAATATGAAGTATTGGTAATGACTTCAGGTCTTACTATGTGGAACCTCTCCATGATGAAATTGTGAATAATAAATTATTACACTATGTATTGGTCCACTATAAAGATTTATTTTTACGACTCGGGTTTCGCTCAATTAATGACATCTTAAGGTACACTAGTCATATTTGCAAACGTATATGTACAAATCCAGGTGTTTAAGGGATAAGAGGGTAAGCGAGGGGGAAGGGGAATGGACTTGAGTTGGAGTGTGGTGCTATGGGTACACTCCAACTCAAGTCCATTCCCCTTCCCCCCTCGCTTCCCCTCCTATCCCTTAAACACCTGGATTTGTACATATACGGTTGCAAATACCTATAACTATTGCACCTGAAGATGTCGCTAAGTGTGCGAAACTGGGTCGTAACAATAAATCTTTTTTGTGGACCAATTCGTAGTGCAATAATAATTTTTTATTCTCAATTTCAACTTTAAAATATGAAATATCGAAATGTGGATTAAAATAAAAAAACTTATAATACATGCATGCATAATTTAAATAAGCACGATACAGTTTAATGAAGTGACAAAACCAATAGATAAAGCAATAGATAATTTTAAATTGATGGACACTCAACGGAGAAATGATCCTCGGTATTTAATGCGAATAAATTTATTTATTTACTCAAACAATTTGTTGAGAGGTTCTGAAGTCTTCCCTTATCACTAGGCTATTAATTGGAAAGGTCACACCGGAGGCAGATTTGAGATTGACGAAACTATTAATGATTTTTGAAAGCACTATAACCCCAATATCAGAATCGAGTGAGTATTGGCGCCTGGAAAAAAGTCGAGTTTTTAGTACCAAAGGCGAGCGAAGGATTTTTAGTAGGAGAGTGAACGAACTCGCTTCAGTCGGCTCGAGCAAGACGCAACGGGGATCATGCACAATTTTTTACAACTCTTTGAATGAGAAGTTTAATAGCTAAAATGAACGAAAAAATTTTTTTTGGAAGAATAAGGTTGAGTTATTAATATATTGCACTTTAAAAATTGAGAGCTTTCGGCAGCTTAAAAACGCGACGTCATCAGGTATCGAAGACATGACGTCACGGCACGGTATCCCTATGCACGTGGTTTAGCTGTTGTATGCCGAGGTAAACTTTTTTTAATGAATACTTGACGAAAAATGTTGCATTTATCTCATATGTTTGTTGCATTGAACTAATTTAATTTGATTTCCCTCATCATAGTGAGAAAATCGTCCATAAAATATACAATACCCGAATAGTGCTCCACGTATCTGTTCTGCGATAAAGCAATCGCTGTTTTTTAATTGAGAATGCAGCCACCATAAGGGAGTTAACCAGAGACATATTGTCGGATAGAGCTTTTTTAATCCCCTTTTCAGTCATTCTTTCGGTCAAGTGGGGCATTTTTGGTACTCCCTTCTCCCCTCGTTGGACATGACCCCTCGGCGGACTATTTACCCCCAGGGCTTACAAAGCCGAAGGACTTACACGACAGGCGGAGGCGACGACGCCAACAATGCCTACGATTCCAAAATGCATCGATTCCGGACTGCAGCGTTCCGACAAAGCGTGCCGCCATACCGCGCCGCCTCCTCACCGGGGTTGCCATCACTTATATAGCCCCCTGACTGCGGAGGAAGACCAGAAGTTTGGCCATCGTATAAGCCGTTATTTTGGTGTTCTCCCACCGGAGTCAAAAACGAGTTCCTGATGCTCCAATGTTAAACTTCCACCTAGCCCACTTCACCCATACCACTTTTCCTCCCCTAAAAATCTACCTATCGACGATTTCCATTTGAAACCCCATTCCACTTTGACCTTTCCGAAAACACCCCCTACTTATGCCAGAAATTACTTCCCCTCTCACGCCCTCTGTTCGAGTCAAGGCGGCGACGAGGTCACTTCTTGGCTACGTCCGTCGGTCTCGAGTTTGTTTTTTGGAGACTTCGTCATTCTCGAGAGTCTCCTAGGGGCCTTGGTCTAATGTTGCAAGTTATTAGGGTTTCCCTGAATTGGGAAGAATATTTTAATTTGTTGGTTTCTACTTGCTTTGTCTATTTTTGTCGAAATATATTTGTTTGTTATAGTTAGATTCTCATACTTTTGTTCTTTGTTCTATTTTGACCTCATCTTGCTCACCCGAGTTTGGAAAGAATTTGGTCCCCTGGACGAGTGTCTCATGAAATCATTTTTCATTCGGGAAACGCTGCACTAGTAATGGTTAAAAACCAGAGGTGGGTCGAATTCACTTTTTCCTCGAATCCGAATCCCTAATCGAATCCAACTAAGATTTGAATCGAATCCCAAATCTACCTTTCCACAGTATTTCCTAAATAAACAATATCTTTGTTTTTTTATGAACATTGTAATGACAGGCAATGTTTCCTTTTCAAATAGTATCATGCAAAGTAAAAGTGAATGTATGTGCAGTAAGTGTTTGTTATATCTGCAGTTTAATAAACAACATAACACTACAAAAAATCTAAATCGAATCTGACCATATTATTAATATTTATTGCTGAAAAACCAAAACGAATTAACTCATGCAGGATACACTAATGTGTATCCGACAAAATTATTCATTTTTCATTTTGTTCCAATTTACACAAAGAACAAAAGAAATTTCACTAGGTATATGATCACTCAGTAGTTGACGAGGAAATTAACAAATAATAAAACTTGTCTTAGTAAATGCATTATGACTGAAAGCAAACTTTCACATAGCAGAACATACTTAAAAACCCTCAAGAAAATTAATAATTTACGAAGAATTATTTTCCACAGGTTAGCATAATCAACCATGGAACACCAAAATCTTGTATCACAAATTCAGTCACAAACTGCCACACTCACAAATAATATTTAATGGCAATATCCAAATAATATTAACACAGATAAATCTAAATATTACACATTCAGAAAGTTTTACACAATGACATCTAAATTTTTATTTAGAAATATTAACATTCCCACTTGTTCTGGATATAATTTGCTACGTATTGATCACATATCACACCAGCACTGCTAAATAGTCTTTCAGATGCAACTGTTGCAGCAGGAGTGCAAAGAAATTGCCTGCTTAACACTTTTAAGCTAGGGTAGGCCGTTGTATTCTTGCAGTATGCCAAAGGCTCAAATTGAGGAGAGAGAAGTCCCTCTCTCAAGTATGCATTTAATCTTCCTCTTCTTTCAAGCATGTTGATATAGGTGAATGTTTCGTAATTTTAGAGTAATGAGCCCATATACAATGCTTACTAGCACTATTGGGCTCTCTCATCCATTATCTGCTGAAAAAAATAGCTCGATGAAATTTTTCAAGGAAAATAATAATTTACTTCACTAATGAACAATACCCGACTACAGACTTTAAAAACTATGCATTTTTGAAGATATGCAAGATAAAAATTAATTTTTAGAGCAGAAGTTTGATAAAGAAATAAATTTAAAGAGGTATAATATTATTCCTTCCAATAATGAAGGATTTAGTTTTTAGAATACCCACCTTATCATTATCTTTAGTTGTTAGTTGCTTCATTCTTTGCAAAAGTTTGGATTTGGCTTGGTTGAAATTATCAGCAGATTTGAAGCAGCTTCCCTTCAATTGAGGATCAAGAAGAGTAGAAGTAGTGTATACCTCATTGGTGTCCAGATCGCTGTATCTTACTTTCCGAGAAGCCGGGAGTTCGTTTTTTAACCCCGATGCTTGCATTAGTAGTTTCCATTCCTAATACCTTCAACTGTGCTATTCAATATAGGAATGATTTCCGAGGCTGTGACATGTTCACAACTCACAGTGTTTGTGGCCTCATCTATAGCTTTGAGGTTTTTCATTAAAAACCTCAAAGCTATAGATTCGCCTCGTTTTCTTCTAAAATAAACGTCTGTTTCCGTAGCAATATGGAATTAAACCGTGTAGTGGAGTCAAAAGGCGTTTCAGGTCACGTGATTTTCATCAATTTTCGGGGTATTTTAATATTATTTATTAATATTTGTGTTTGAAAATTTTTGGTTATACATTTAATTTTGTGAGAAAACTTCGCATCAAGTGAATCGTCAACACACGAGAAACAAATTTCATGTATATTCCCCTTTCTTTGAAACTTGGTTTTGAGCTTGCCTTTTCTCTGGGAATTGCCGTTCCCGGTTTCTTGTCTGGAACTCGCAGCCTTGTCTCGAGGAGTATATTACAGCTTAATTAGTAAACACGTGGCGTCGTATTGTTGCGAAACTTGGTCTTTTAGGAAGCAGGACGAGTGTAGGTCGGAGGCCTTCGAGATGTGGGTTTGTAGGAGCAAGGGTAGCACGAGATTGAATATTTAAGATGGAAGAGGACTTGTGATAGAACTGGCGTAGGCATTAACGAATCTAGGTGATAATGGGTTTGTTGGCAAGGACAATAGGGAAAGAATTGTTCTAACCAAGGAAGCATCTTCGAAAAGAAAATAATCCTTGACGTATATTCTAGTTAAATTAGTGAGCAGAAAATTAGTGGAGTGTGACATTAAATGCTGCAAAACTTTTTCGTTGGGGAAGGAAGATGAATTTTGGCTGGAGACTATTGAATTTAGGATGGAGAGAATTAGTTGGCTGTTGAGGGAGACGAACGAAGAAGCAAAGAAGGCGTGGTGAGTGGGGAGAGAGAATTTTTGGCATTCAAGGAGGCGGCAGAACATTTGGGAATGGGAAGCATGCACTATTTTTAATAACTCCTTAAATGTTAAGTTTATTAGCTAAAATGTGCTGAGAAAATTAACTGAAGAATTAAGTTGCGTTACAGAGATATACGTTTTTGGCAGCTTAAAAACACGACGCAATCGCATGATGTCACGGCTCGGTATCATTATGGGCGTTGTTTCTCTGTTTTGCGTGTAGGTAAGTTGTTCAATTAATACTTCGTGAAAACGTTAGTATTTATCTCATTTGTTTAATGCGATAAACGACTGTATTTCGATTTTTTATTGAGGTAGTATGGATCATAATAAGCAAATCGTCCACAAATTACATTATACCTGTATAGCGCCCTGTTTTTTCATTCGGATAATCTTTGCTATGACAAAACAATCGCTGTTTTTTTTAAGAAGAATGCCACATTAAGAGTCAACTAAAGGCAATTATCGGATTGTGCTTCTTTAAATCCCATTTCATTCATCGAATCCGATCAAGGAACGGCTAAAAAAACATCAAATCAATACACATTCGCTTCGTTTTCTTCTAAAATAAGCGTCTGTTTCCATAGTAATATGTAACCTATACCGTGCAGTGACGTCAGGAGGCGTTCCAGGGGGACTGTGTTTGAAACCGTCGGGATTTTCTCGAATAGGTAATCAAGGAGTCACGTGGTACAAACACGAATAGTTTGCAAATTTAGTGTGTCTGAATCCCTCGCTGCAATATCATTAATTGTTTTCACATATGTTTTTCATATCTGTCTCGACTATAGAGCCCCCAGATGAGATAAAACATAAGTGTAAACGATGAACGAGGTTGTAATTTAGCGGTTGTAACATAACAAATTTGCCAACCATTCATGTTTATACCTTATATATATATATATGTTACCTCTTGGAGACAATCTTGGCGGTTTCAAACATGACCCCCCAGGTCACGTGACTTTGGTCAAATTTCGCTAACGCTTTAATAGCATTTAATAATACTTGTGGTTGGCATAGAAAATGTTGGCTCACATATTTATATTTGCGAGAAATGTTCGTGGCAAGTACAATATTAATACGCGAGGAACTACTTTCATGCATATTCCCCAATGTCCGAGAACATTGAATTATTGGTTTAGCTCTCGATTCTAACGCTACCAAGAGAGTGGAAACGTTAAACGGGTCACGGATTGATTAGATTGTAGATGGGTGGCGCATTGAGAATAACAACTACCGTAGATAGAAAAGTTCTCCAGCTAGGTTTGGGGGTAGTTTCTGTCTGATTGTCTCCACGCATGTTGGTCGTCTCTTACATTCCTTCTTGACCATACCTTCCCTCATACCCTATGTTAAATCTTCATGTCTTCTATCTGCCTTTTTCGCATCTAAAACACCTATTTGACCTTTTCCTCCCTCTCCTGTACTTGGCGATCATTCTCCACTACATTATCCTCATCGACAATCCTTTACCTTCAAAAACGTCCTCCATTACCTTCTGTTAGTATTCTCTTACTTCTTCGACCGACTTCCTTTCCTCATTTACCACGTAATTAAAAATAGGCTACTTGGGTTATACCGCTACCGCAAAATATTTTGAACTGCTTTGTCTTATGTTGCGCTTTACAAATAGAGTGTGATAGATAATGAATGAAAATAAATCACGATAAAATAATATATAATGAATTTCTCTAGAAAAAAGAAGGCAATACTTAGGGGGATGGCAGTTACTAGAATAGATGCATCAGTTTTGCTACTTGGATTGCATGCTGGACGAAAGTGGGCGTAGTAGTAATGATTTAGGAGAAGAATGTATTCGCTAGGTAGGCGTTTACTAACAGAAGGAAACTGATAAGGAGAAACTTAAGCAGGGATATAAAGAGAAGGTTTTGTGATTAGCTTCATTTGGAGAGCTCTTTCATATGGATCTGAGAAATGGATTCTTGGGAAATATGACGAGAAAAAGTAAGAAGCTTTACAGATGTGGATGACAATGTAGGAGGTGTGATGGACGGAAAAGCTGAATAATGGAGAGGTGATGGTTGAGGAAAATAATAAATTGTTGTCAAAAATTAGGAGGAGACAGAGAAGGTGGGTGTAAAATTTATTAAAGAACAATTTACCTCTAAAGGTCGTTATCTAAGATAGAATGTTGGGTAAGCGAGGACGAGGATGTTAGAGAAAAGGTGTCATCGGTAGTATGAAGGCTTGTGGGAAATATGCCGAAGTCTTATGTTGCCGAAGATAAATTCATAAAACAATTCGAAAAGAAATGAATCCACTTATTCCAGGTATTAAAAAATATTGTAATTTTCTCTTTTACCTCTTTGTCGACAATTAGCTCGATTCACCAAGACTCGGAAATTATTTTTGTACCTGTTTTTACTCTCTTGCTAGAAGCGAAAAGAAATATTTCCGTATTAAAACAGGATTTTCGAGGCAAGAAAAATCTTCTTACGATACAACATATATATTTGAGTGCAAGAGAAAAACTTTGCAAAACATTTATTCCTTCAGAGCACTTTGCATGGCAGTGAATGCTGGCCTTCCTGGAATTGAAATGCATAGAGAGCCAGTCTAGATGCAGCAGAGATGCGTAAATGGCGAAGGACGTTGGAAGTAAGTTGTTAGGAGAGGAAGACGAAAATTGTAGTTTTGGAAGAAGTGATGAGGATAGAAAACTTACAGTGAATAGTAATTGCTTGAGAATCTGCCATATTCCCTTGGTGAGACAATGTTGAATTAAGTAAAGACAGTGAAACCTGGATTGTAGTAATGACACTGATTTTGGGATAGAATTATAGGTATAGGCAGAATAAAACAGTTAAACACTCTTAACTTTAACATATGGAAAAGGAATCTAAAATTATGTTTTGTAGATATGTTTATCATTTGTAAAGAGTGACATTAGTTGTAATTTTTATCATTTGTTGTAATGTGTAAATAAGTTGGGAAGTTTATTGTTATTAATTTTAGGTTGTTATCTAAGGCCTTAGATTCTTCTGACCATGATCGGAACAGAGCCAGAAATAAAATGTGGAGTGATATAAAATATTTGATTAAATTGTTTGACACATCAGTAAGAATATATTGTTTACTCGCTGATAATGCATGCTTTTAGCGTGGATTGCAGTGTACTAAGTAGATACGGTGAACTTTGAACCTGGCCTACGTTTACATATTGATGTGAACGAGCTGTTTTCTCCGAGAATGAATTAATAAAGCCTTTTTGAGCCGTAAAGCAACAGTGCGGATGTCCGAGCTTCGTTTCGCTGGGGTTCTCTCTCCCTCGAGTCTGTCGGATGTGTGGTTAGCTTCAGTCCCCGAGTCCAGCGACGTCGTCCACGTCACAGAATCGATCCACCCGAGAGGGCCCATGGACTGGACTAGGCTTTAAATGTCTTGAAAGGCTGTCTCTTCCTCCTCTCCCCGCCACCGACGCTGAATGCGATGCTGGATGCGACGGTGGCAAGAGCTTTTGTCGTGCCACACTATACTCCATGCGTCACAACCAATCGCATGGGACGAGCCTTCCGCGTGACTCCCCGGCCCCAACCCAGATAGATGTTGCGATCGTGGGCAGAGAGACAGACAGAAGGTGATCTCAAGAGTGTGAGAAGGGGCTGTGAACATCTGATGGGAGAGGTGGACGAAGCCACCGCCATTTTCCGGATTTAGGGGCAACAATGGAGCGAGTGAGACACTGATGTACTAAATGGTTAATCCATGATAGAAACCAATCTCTGGCTCTGGTTAAGGAAATAAATATTGAAACGTTGATGAAAAAAACGTTGATGCTGAAAATAAACAGATGTCGTGCGCCGAAAGGGTTGAAACGCGACCTGCGAATGAAGGAAAGTGATGGTTATCCTGAATCGCACGGTCATGTTTCGCTCTGGGATCAAGTGACTATTTAATCCATAGTTAAAGCTATCGTTTCGCTACTTAAACGGTCATATTAGTCATTCCATCTCGAGTCATTTCCGCTCCCGAGATGTCGTCATTTCAATACCTTGATTTGATTTGAGCGTAAAAACACGACAGAGGATTTTCCAGTCTCGTGTATATGAGTCAAAATTTTCTTTGCCCACCGCAAAGATTATTAAATGCTATTAAAATGTTGCGGAAAATTGACGAAAGTCATGTGACCTGAGGTGGTGTTGCCTGAAACGCCTTCATGCGTCGCTGCACGGTAGAGGTTGCATATAGCTATGGAAACAAACGTTTATTTTAGAAGAAAACGAAGCGAATGTAAATTGTTTTGATGTTTTTTTTAGCCGTTCCTTGATTGACTGAAAAGGGATTTAAAGAAGCACAATCCGTAAATTGCCTTTAGCTGACTCTCTTATAGTGGCATTCTTCTTAAAAAACCGCGATCGTTTTGTCACAGTAGAGATTATCGGAATGAAAAAAACTGGGCGTTAGGTAATATATAATTCTTGGACGATTTTCTCAGAATGAAAAAAATGTATTATCGGAATGAAAAGAACAGGGCGCTATACAGGTATTATATAATTCATGGACGATTTTCTCATCGGAATCGATACTAGTTGAATAAAAAATCGAAATACATTCGTTTATCTTATTAAAAAAATGAGATAAATACAAAAGTTCAACGTTTTTTACCTCCACGTACAACAGGTAAACAACGCCCTTAGTGATACTGAGGCGTGACGTAATGCGATGATGTCGTGTTTTTAAAGTCGCAAACGCATAGTGCTTAAAGAGTCTTAATATCTTTGTAACACAACGTCATTTTTTCAACAATATTTTCGCCAAGTGTATTTTAGCTAGTAAATTTCTCATTCGAAGAGCTGTAAAAATAATGCTCGTTCCCCATTGCTGTAAACAACCACGCGACCTAAAATCGATGAATACATCGTGGAAGGTAATGTTTTCAAAGCTCGTTTGAATGAATGCTGAAGAATGATACATGCACGACTTTGTCCCGTGCGCTCTCATTGGCTGTACTGCACGGTTTCATGCCTACATGGACGGAAAAAAAGATGTGTTTGAATGATCGGAAAGGAATGGGATCCTTGTAATTGCCGCTATATCTGAAAATATCGCATTATGCTTTCATGTTCAACTCATTGTTTCCTCTATCCTTCACCTTGTTCGCGAAAAAATGACCATATGATTGTATTGAGGAATAGAAGGAATGTACACTTCTTTACGAGGAATGGATTACGGAGAAATAGTATGCCTAGAGAAAAAACGCATTTAAAAAATTGTTTCAAAACAGGCCATTGAGCAAATACTGTACCTGTATGCGAGAGGGAAGAACCGTAACGCCTTTAACTTCACCAATGCATCACATGATATGGGAGATTGGTTGCATCAAGATGATAATGAAGATCATCAGCATACTTGATAAGCCACGAATAATGAAGTGGAAGGAACTGTTTTTAAAAAAACCCGTGGAATTGCTGTAAGAATATGGATAATTTAGTAGGAAATCGTCCATGAACTTTAGTCGCCGAGTACATAATTGGTACTGCAAGACTTAAAAGTGGGATGAAAAAGTTAGAATCAGACATTGGCTGCTAATTGGACGAGTTGGATGATGCTATGAAAAGCGTAAAGGTCGTGGAACAAGCATTCAAGAATTATATGGATAAGGGAAGAGCTGTATCAACTAAATCTTGAGAGATTTTGGAGAAATTCCCACTCACCATGATGTCAATAAATTATCACATGCATAAAAACATATGAACTCATATTCATTCCTCAGTCTGTTGTATAGCTTGCACTCATTTGCTTAAAATTTTCATCCTGGTTGGCAATCCGCGGTGATAGATATCGAGAATTTGTACATATTAGCTTGTCGTTATTTCTTACTATGGTCCTTCATTGGATGGGGTTGAATAATTAAATGAAAAATAAAGTTTTTCAAATTTGGAGTAGGTACTTACTTGCATTAAAATTCTCAGTAACTAATTAATCCTACTAAACGGAATTCTGTCCTCATAATCTTTTCCACGAATTTTTTTTTTAATAAAACCTTTGGGGGAGGATAAGACAGTGGGCATCTCTATTAAAGAAGATTGGCATTATGTTATTCCACCACATCACCCCTGAAACGACTTTTTGTGGACATCTCGTTGGAAAAATGGATTTTCTCATGAAGTAGAGGCGTATTGTTCATCGAAAAATATTTATAAATTGCCTCTTCTTCCTGAAAAAAAGAGCAACGAAAATATTAGGATATGGAAAAGTTTTTATGTTTGGGCTATTACCAAATAGGATATTATGTCGGATGTTTGTTGTAAAACGGCTGCAATCAGCTTTCACTCTGTCCTCGCACTGAAAATAGTTGAAGCGGAAAAGAATACCTGTCAACTGATTGACATCTGTAATGCCGGGATATTTCTTTTTTTAATAGCTTGAGTTTTATCGGTGAAAACCCTACTTCTACGGTTTACTGGAGGCCAAGGGTTTTCTTGATTTACTGGACTGGATGTGCGGATTCTAACCTCCTCAGAATTGTAACCCATTGCGATTCGAAGCCAAATGTGCCATTTTCCATCACGTTATGTTCCAGTTTAATTATTTCAGAAGCTTCGGTAACAATGATTGTAGCTATTGCTGTTTTATTGATAAAATCTAATTCGTAATAGTTGATAATAATGCATAATCCAACCTCGTTTGTAGATAATTTAATATCACTGATTTTTTTTCTATTCGTCAAGTTAAAATTTCTATCGCTTGTTTGAGCTCACTCAAAATCACTTCTGATTCACTTGAAAGAACAAACCGAAATTCTCATGCATAGAGGGCGCTATACAGGTATTATATAATTCGTGGACGATTTTCTCATCAGGATCCATACTAGTTGAATAAAAAATAGAAATACATTCGTTTATCTTATTAAAAAAATGAGATAAATACAAAAGTACTCGCGAAGTCTTGCTAGCTAGCCCACTAGCCCTTGCTATTTTTATGCCATATTGTCACAACCCTATTACTACCGTCTAATTGACAAAAAAATATTCTAACCAATAGTTTCCTGCCACTGGTTGAAGCTCCTCCAGGTTTCTGCTGTGGTGATAGCAGCAGGGAGCTGAAATTACCACATTTTAAAAAATTGTTTCTGAATATATCGAAGGATCGTGTTTACGTTCTGTTTAGATTATGAGGAGACCAACTTTCAAAAGTGGTATGGAGGTCATGCAACAGTCAATTTCTCTTAATTTGGGCACTCACGTGCTCATCAACGTATTCATGTACTCATTCAGATTCTCGTAGTAGGAAGCAATTCGTGGGAAGCAACCGACAACTAAAGTCATTTCTGCCATTCAAGATTGGCGGGTAAATGAATAGAGATTGGAAATATTTCAGGAAGCGGAGGGAGGGTGGAGAGAAGCGCGGCATCGGCATTAGCCTGCTCTTAACGGAAGGCGCCTAAGGGTCTACAGTTTAACGTACCATCCGACGGACGAAGTGCTGACCTTTAAATTACTCTCCACACAGATTTCAAATAAGGTTTACCACTGCAATGTGTGCATTTTCATTTCAAAAGACAATTGAAGTTCGTAAACACGGAATTATTTGAGATCATGATCGGACTTTGTTTTCTCTCTTCACCTCGTTTTAGAAAATTTCTAGTTTTCGTTTTTCAGCTGTTTCCTCTAGCAGGTGTCCGTTGAAATGTCGGGATTCCCTAATAACTGGAGTTCTTTGTACATTATTGTGCTGTGCTCCTCAATATCTATCGGGTACCGGATGGCAGCGCGGTCTGTTCCGGCTGCTTTCCGAGGAGCATGTGCCGGTGACGAAAATGATTTCCAACTCCCTTCCTCGGTCTCCGGGAATTCGACCGCACTCTCGTCACGCAACCGCGGTCGGTCGTGGTCTTCACCTCTCCCCGTCTATTCTATCTGTTCTCCTCCTCCCTTCGTCGCACGGCAAGTTTCTCATCTTTCTTTTTGATGAACTGTTATCCACATATCATCCACGCCCCATTCTCGCCTTCGCCCGATGCCCGCTGTGGCTTGCGATATTAATCCGTTATGCGCATCGTTGCTATGTGTCAGTCTCTCAGTTTTATTTAATCTCAATGCTTTGAGTAAATATTAAATTTTCCGACAAGTAGTATGCGACATTGAGCTGACAATCTGGCAAAACTTTGTATGATATCCTTTGATTCCATGTTGTCAAAATACTTTCTGAAAATCCTAAAAGGCTAAATGTTAGTTTATTCGACTATTGCACGACTCCACGGAGCTGCTATTAATGTATCTTTCTCCATTTACTTCCCTGCAAAAATCAAGTGCCTATAATTCTGCATTGTTGTTTGGCGAGCAAATTACTTAGCGAAACGTGTAACTTTCACACAAATGTCGATATTAATCTTTCTCTTGGATCGATTCAGCCTTTCCGCAATTTCCTTCGCATGTCCCTAGTTTCTTTGATGTTCCACTTGAAAATTTCTGAGAATGTAAGAAGGTAAATGAATGCATGAGACAATTTTTGTTTCCCTCATTGATGAGCTAGTTCACTACGACCTCCCTTTCGTCGTAAATCGTAGAAATTAGCTACTTTTCCCTTGTTAGACCGCATTTGAAATATTCTGCCAGTATATGGGATCACTATGATATAGGTCTAAATAATGAAAATGAACGTGTGCAGCGAAGATCGGCAAGATTTGTAAAGGGACGATACGATAACCATACTAGCGTAATCGGTCTATAAAATGAATTAAAATAGGAATCATTGTCAGATCGCAGGTTGAAATTTAGGCTTCATTTCTTAAATAAATTCCATGATAATATTTTCAGTTATGACGTTAAAAATATTTTGTGAATCCCAACTTGTTGTGGTAGACTGGACCATGATTACAAAATTAGAGAAATTGATTGCCGCACTGACAGATTCAAAATGTCCTTTTTTCCTCGTACAATTAGGGATATGAATAGCGGTAAATATCTCCAATTCGAGTGAATCAATGGATAGCATAGGTAGCTGCATGTTGGGGTAAGGACTTGAAGGTAACCCAACAATAGGTAACAGCATGTTTTTGCATGCTTACTTTGCTTTTTTAGCTTTTTAAATAGTGAATTTTAGACTAATATATTAATATTAATCCTATTTTATGCACGATATGTAGTTCATGTTTTGTGAGAATTCACCCTCTGCCACACACCTTTATGGTGGCCTGCAGGGTATTATGTAGATGTAAAATTCACGTTTTGTCGCGATGTTAACGGCAACAAAAGGCAGTTTTTCAGTTGGAAATGGGCGAGTTTGTTTGTACGATATTTTTTTTTCTCGAAATATAACTTACACAAGATCGAAGTTAATGGATCAAGTGATTTTCAAATGATGTTTGACTTGGACCTCAGTTGAGAAAATTGGAACTTAGTGCTGTGAAGCTTTCCCAGTAGGTTCTGACTCAATTTTATTTTCAAGTAGGTTGCCACTGAGCGTTAAACCTTTAAAAAAAGAATTTGGAATTAACCTTGTTTCTTGAGGCGTAAGTTCTGGGCCACTGAACCACTCAAAAATGCCCAGATTGAATCTTGCCACAGTCAAAACATTTTTATGTAACATCAACTCCAATGTTACCGTTTGAATGGTAACATTGGAGTTGATCTGTTTGTTAAATACTGATATGTAATAACAGCCGTGTGACATGGCTAACTCTACATCAGTAGCCTTAGGTTGGTGGGTATTTGTAAATGACATGATTTTTTTAGGGATTTTAGAGTGGTGGAGAGAAACCTGGTGTCCGCGTTAATCTTCTCCTAACGAAAAGCACCAAGGGGTCCGCGGTTTAACGCCACTTACGACGGACGGAATACTGAATTTATAGTGCACTCCTCATTGAATTCAAGTAGGGACATGTATACCGCAAAAAGATCTGCTACCGACCAGATTCTAACCCTGACCCTAGTAATGGGAAGTCAGTGCCCATCACACCAGCTTCCCATCCCTGCATCCTTCCATCCTCTGCCCAGAAGGGTATCAATGCGAACATTTTGTGTCAATTTTCTGTCGGTAGGTTTCAAATTCAAGGATTGTGAACTTACTGAGGAAATCTTAACGTTACCCACTGAAAATGCGCAATAACATAATTTCCACAAAGAAAAAAAAATTGCCTAGACGGGAGAGCACCTGGCCTGAAGAAAGGGGGTTCCGGGTTTGAGTCTTGCTCAAGGGCAATGATTTTTTCTCGGTGAAAATTCAGCGGTAAATAGTTATATTACCATGACGAAATAATATTCTAATGGAACTTTGGAAAGCTGACTTTTATATAAAGCCTGACTTACACAACATTTTTTACGGGCATGCCCTTTGACAGTGGCAATGAAACTCATATGAAGACTGAAACATTAATACATATATTCAAATTTTAATTTTCAAGGCAATCTCGAATGGTAGGGACTGCCATCACTTTTTCCATCATTTAAGCACGCCCTTTTTTCCACCCACGGAGACTTTCCTCAGCCAATCAGAGTACACGGAAGCAGATGGAGAATACGGCACCGCATGTGACTAATTATCGAACTAGCATCGTAAACATCATGGGGGACAACTAAAATATGCATTGAAATGCGTAAATATGCGGGAGTAAAATAAGATGAAGGGGAACGAAGAAAATAACCGAGTGAGTGACCAAAATTATGGCTTGAACTCTAATTTTCCCTGTCTCCTATCGTGACTTAGATCCTGTGACTCAGGCTTAAATCACACCGTGCAATGCACCTTTAATGCGATAGCTAAGATTTGCACAATTGGGTTTAACCCTTCAAATTGTCAGGCCCTTTAGAACCTTGACCAAAAATTACTAGTTCTTCGCTCCTTTTGGTTATAGCTGAGAGCGCACATGCTGGAATAGCCCACGCAAGGACATTTTCACAAACGTTACTCCGGCAGTTGACAAGGAATGCATATAAAATGCAAACATATATATTCAGTTAAGTTAGGAAAATAAATGTGTGTTGATCCAGTGTGAATTCCACACCCGCTGTTGGTCTTAGTTCTTAGTGAACTCTAGCCTCACCGACTTGGTCGACCTTCGGGGTTGAACACTGTGGTAGATAAATTCACTGTCGTAGCTATAAACGGAAGAGTTTTATTGCGGTCGCGACCTTTTTTGAACTTGAGGCAAAATACGCTACACCCTAAAGGCACACTTGCGCCATGATGGCGTTGTAAGTTGTGTTGAATGGTCTTATGTAATGCGCACCATTTAAATGAGAAGTAGTTCCTGACAGTGAACACAGACAACGTAATTTTACATAGCTCCTAATCCTGCTTTCTATACTGGAATAAGCGCTTTGTGGGTACTACATGCTGGTCATTTTAATTAACATCCGTAGCAAATTCTACTTACCTGTTTGTCATCATATAAATGGAGTGATTCTTCTCAAATTTCCCTCCCGCTTTCTGACCTAGGTGAGTAGAATTTTCCCTGACTCGAACAGGAATTTCCATTGCATCGCACTTAGTTACACCCCAGCGGTGGAAGTTGAAAATATTCAGATTTTCCATCTCCAACGTTGGAGTCAGCTTGCTTGGCAATGTTCCAGCCATCGTCAAATGGACGTCGCTTTTGAGTCATCTCTATTGAAAGAGGAAAATAGAAGTCATTTGCATTGCACTATTACTCGTCTCTCGTCGTTTCTAGATATTCTGTCGCTCGATGCCAACGCAGTTGAGGGTGCATTCATCGTCCGTTCCTCGTACTATAGTCTATACTGTACACTGTACAGTATGACCCCTGGCGCTGGTTTACGGTTCGCTCCTTATGAATCAAGGTTGAGACAAGAATACGAGAGGCTTTTATTTTAATTTGATATTCACCGAGGAAACAAGAAAGCATACAACATTACCAAATGTGTCGCCGCTTCCCCACGTTCTAATGACATGCCTATTCCCTACTTTCTTCCCCCCCTTACCCACATTTTTTCACCCCTTGCTGTTTCTTGGCCTTTCTCTCAAGGGTTAGTCCCCCCCCCCTCTCCTCCCCCCCCTTTCCTCCCTTGGTTTTTCCTAATTTTTTCCCAGCCACTACCTCCTCCTTCCCCTCCTCCTCTGGTCTCCTCCCACTACCCCCCCCTCCTCGGAAAAGACATATATATGCAATGTACTCTCTTAGAACTTTGTCTGGTACCTGATGATGGCTCTGTGAGCCGAAACGCGTTGTACGCAATAAAACAATTTGTGGAAAAGTGCAATTGTTTCTCTTACAAAATGTGTTTGTGTCGATTAAAAGCAAATAGTTTAATGTATTGAATAATTAATGTCAAAATATTGAATAATTAATGTCAAAATATTGAATTTAAATGTAGATACTCGTATTATTGACGTATAGCATTTGAAAAAATGGTGATAGTTAATTGCTAAGGCACCTTACAACTATGTACCTATCACAATTTAACTTTTTTTTATCAGTTTTGCTTTTCACCTGGCATAAATCACGGCTCTAAAAATGTTATTAACAGAGAGGATGATATAAGAAGTGAGTGAAAGTAACATAAAAAGGATGGAATATAAGTATTTTTAAATATATGTTCGGAGATTCCTACGATGCTGTCACGGGTTTTTTTGCTGGAAGGTTACCACTAAAATGATGATACTTTTGAGTATGTAAGTACGTGGGTAGTGTGATAATGTCGCTATCAAAAGTTCTCGTCATTTCTCGTGTCTCCACTGTGCTACATTTATTTTCTCGGAATTAGAGGTAGGTAGGTATTGATTTTTGGGGTGCTTCGACAGCCAAGGTCATTTCGCACCACCCATTCTTTAATTTATCCATAGGCAATATAGTAAACTATTTTTACGGTAGATCAGAATAAGACTAAAAATAAGAATTAGAGAGAGAAATTAGAGAGCCAGAAAAAAAACTAGTTCTAAATCGCTGTTTTGTAGCACAACCTCTGCGATAAGATTGCGATAATTAAAACGCTCAACCTATCAGTTAAATATTTCAAAAATTATTCTTTAATGTTATTTAGTACTATATAATTCAATTCCGTTCGCTTCAAATTGCTGTACCTTTGCTTTTTGTGAAGCAAAACCTCTCGGTGAAGACTTTTTTTGGTTTTTTAGTAGAACGCCCGTCCTTCGAATGAGTGGGCAATAATTTTAAGCCGCTACCTACAATGACAAAGTCATATCAATTCTGTCGTTATCATGGTTTCCGATGAAACTCTGTGTCGACTGTTTTCTTTTGAGCGCGGAATCTGCTATTACATATCAATCATCGTTTTGGAGTTTGCCTCATTTTCTGAGGATGCGTCTGAAAATGCACTTAGTGAGTTTTTGCGAAATGAGACGTTTAGTTTTGAATATTTTGTGTTCGTCTCCCATTATTTGATTGAAATCTGTCATCTTATAAGTCAATCAATATCATCAATTAGTTAACAGCCCCATCTAGTCTCCTCGTGCATTAATACTTACATTAGTCACTCTTAAACCTTCCATTTTTGGTCGACCTTTCATTCCATTGCCCCAGGGGATTTTATTTTCGTCCCCTCCCGTCCACTTAACCATCCGCAGTTATCCTCAAAAGGCAATTGCACCTGAAATAGCGATAAACCTCGGGATATTTTCAAGCAAAATCACTTAAAATGTTTTTTCTCGATTTTATGTTCAATAATACTAATAACTAACCTCCAAAAAATTTACAATTGCGGTAAGTTCAGTTCAATTCTATATATTTTGTGTTCGTCTCCCATTGCTATATTGAAATCATTATCTTCGCGACATGTCGCGGTGTCGCGACACCGAAATTAAAATAGTGGAGGCAGACACGAAATTTCCCTTACAAAGTCGAATAGAATTAAATACGCAACGCGCTAAGTTTTAAACTACAAACGTACTTTATTTTCAGTCTCAAATTCACCTAACTCGTTAGAAAACATGAATCGGTGGTATTTGACGCATCTGGTTATATCTTTTGTCGAAGCTATTTTTCGCTGGTAAATTTCAATCCATTTATGAGCATTTAGGCTAGCATGATTGACGATAGCCCACTTGGTGCACTGAAAACGTGGTTTTTTGTTTCAATATACGTATAGATTTCAAGGATAGAAAAGGTTCCGCAATGAAGAGGTAATTGGCCAATTGAAGGAGAAGAAGAAAATAGAAAATTACTATCAGTGACAGGGTTTGTTCCCGGTATGCGAATACGGACGTGGAATTGGATAGGGTTGATTTGGAGGCTTGAATCTCACCCAGAGGGCACGGGTTCGAGTCCCAGCTGTGGCTGATTCCTAATTGGCATTACGGTACTTGTTCGAAGGCTGTGTTGAGGGAACTCCCGAGATCAGTACTCCGTCCGTCTGATGGGAAATAAAACCATGGACCACTTGGCTTCTTTCATTAAGGTTAGGGTAACGCCAGGTTTCTCTCCGCCCCTCCTCCGTCCCCTAAGAAATGCGTCTACTCGATTACCCACCTGTCCTTAATGTTGAAAATGTCCTCATTTGTCAATCACCTTCCCTAATAACAATAGTCATGGTAATATGGACCTGTTTTGGAAACGACAGTGTTGGTGGCGGTAGGTCTGTAGGTAGAATTTTGAAGTGGCTGAGCAACTGACCATTTGGGCACGTCAACCTAAAAACCAAGCTCTGTGATTTCATGGGTACCAGATCTTCCTGGAAAACCACTTACAGTATAGGAAAAGAAGCTATTCTTACCTTGATGTGTGCATTTCAAACTATGTTGGGCTCAGTTTGAGTAGTAGGCCTAACGCGGTGAGCTCTACCCTCACCGACCAGATTGACCTTCGGGTTGAGCCCAGTTGTTTGTTTGGATTTTGGAGATAATCTCGATGCTTTGTTTAGCAGGTGCTTGGAGACTAGGACAAAGTTGAGAAGTATGCAGGCGGGTAAGATTGGCGACACTGCGAAGAATGGGAGTGGACAGATGGGGTAGGGAATGGGGTCGTTTACCATATTTTTTTTATTGCCGAATATGATAGAGTTTGTAAAATAAACAGACCCATATTTTTCCGTTTTTTGATCCGTCCATTATTTCTCGAGTTATAGACGTCGAAAAACTAATGTTTTTAACCCTTTCGGAAAAGTGGGTGTGGTGCAACCTCTGACGTATAACGACTTCGTCCAATCACAACTAAGCCCGCGAAGCTACTTCGCCTTATCGCAAAGGGGGGACACAGCTGACTCTGCCAATCGGAGCAGTTACGACGTCATCTGTGCGAGCAGACCTTCCGATAATCCCCCTCCACTCCCTCCCCTTCCCGTACTAGCAGTCAAGGACGGGAGGAAAGTGACGTCAATGTTATCACAGCAGCATTTTCGGTGGGCGTCACCTTTTGCTTATTTTAATTTTTGATTTATGAGTGAATGGTTATGGGTAGAAGATTAATTTTTTCACTAAATTTCTTGTTTCGTTTCCATCTAACAATTTCGTGTACAAAATTGCGATTTCGGTTCCGAGTAAACGCCCCCATTCCGGAACAGGGTTGTCAGGGTCAGCCGCTTAGAAATATCTGGTGTTGGGACGTGGGTTATTCATTAGCATTGCCTCTATCGTTTTTACATTTACATCTGCATCTAAATAATACCCTGAAAGCCACCATGAAGGTGTGCGGAAGGGGGTGAATGCACACCAAACATGCAGTACATATTATGCATAAAAAGGATTCATAATTATATTCTACTCTAGACTTAACAAAAAAGATAAAAATAGCAAATCAAGCACGCAATAACATGCTGTTAGTTGGGTTACCTTAAATTCGTAATACCAACATGCAACTATCTATGCATCTATATATGTATATGCTATCTATTTATGCACTTGTATCTATACTATTAAATATATTTACAGCTATTCACATCCCTAATTGTATGAGGAAAGAAGGACATTTTGAATCTGCCAAATCATCAATCACTTTGCCTAATTTTATTATTGTGGCCCAGTCTACCATAGTAAATTTGTAGCTCGCAAAATTATTTTAACGTCATCAGTGACAATATTGTTTTGGAATTTAGTTAAAAGAGTAAGTCTAAATTTCAACCTACGGTCTGATAATGAGTCGCATTTTAGTTCATCTAATAGACTGGCTATGATAATATAGTTATCATACCGTCCCTTTACAAATCTTTCCGATCTTCGCTGCACTCGCTCCAGTTCATTATTGAAGCCTATTTCGTAAGGATGCTATGTACTGGCAGCGTTTTAAGATTTACATTTTTAAAAGAGCAGACTTTGCTAACTTTAAAATTTATTTAAGAGATTCCTTATCGGATTTTATAAAGTCACCCAAAAACTTACAGACGGAGGGTTCATAGAAGTTGTTCATTAATATCATGAGCTCTGGGATGAATAGTAATTAGTAGTAGGTAATGGGAATGACTTGAATGAATTCTTTTTGAGTGAATGCTCCTTATACAGCTAATGCGGATGGTATACCATAGGACATTTATGCCAGATTTTATTTGTTTCTGTTGTGGCCTTAAGATAGTCATATCGGCGTGGTACCTATTTGATCACCGAGGCCGGCTTTATCGTTCTCAGGGCCATATTAATAATCTCAACGATCTCAACTATCTCACATTTTACATCCCTTGCAAAAATAGGAATTAACTACTTCTATACCGCCCACCTTCCGGCCGTTCCTTTACTCGATCTTTTCATTCACTTCTTTGTTCGATCTCCACGGCGTGAAAGCTGATATCTGATTGGACATTAGACCCAAGGACCTTAATTCCGAAGAGAATGAAGAATGAAAGATTAGGTGGAATCATCCTTATCATTGCTTCCATTGCGAGAGACGGCGCAGTTGTAGACTCTGGAATTTTGCTTGATGTCATCCGAAAACTAAGTTCGACCGCTTCATATTCCGTTTTGCTTATAATGGCAATTTTTTTATCAAGCATTTCATGTCTGCGTAAAATTAAAAGGTCACTCACGATAACGACTAAAGTTTTGTGATCTAAAATTTAAGTCTGTAGAAACCATCTCGGTCTTCTTGTAAACGAGACTCCACACCTCCTAGCTTAACATTCACCTGGTTAAATGTGGCGCCAAGGATTTATCGAATCGTCTTGGCTCAAGCGTATTCCATTAGAAGACATCTAATTTCCAGGTGGGTTTCAAATCAGTGGCCTTAAGATAGGCGTGGTAGGTACCTATTTGACCACCGTGGCCGCCTTTACCGTTCTCATATTCAGAATATCAACTACAGTATCGCTTCCACTGCTTACGTCATAAAATCCTTATTACGAGTTCAGAAGGTTATACATATTCACCTGCATATGGTCCGAAGCGGTATACAGCGTGGTAATACCAACTTTGTGGAGATTTTAGTACGTAAGCAGTAGAAGCGAGACTGTAGTTGAGATTCAATATATGGCATTTGATAGTGTTAGAATTGGTTTTTCAGTGTTCGAACGGCTTATGTTATTTCACGCCACCTAATCCTATGTTCTTTATTCTAATGCGAACTTAACATCCATACCCGAGGTGGGACTCGAACCCGCGACCCTTGGGTTGCTAAGCCTGCAAGTTACAGAACTACATCAAAAATGCCGTATCAATGTGCATAGGGTACGCGTGGCCTCTGTTAGCCCGATATTATGAAATGAAGATAGAATAATCATGTAGAGTGTAAGTAAATGAATTTAAATGCCTTTATCCATCTATAATCAATGCCTCTTCTGGGATAAAAACGTTGGTCACGATTCTTTAGTCTGTGCAATAATATGGAAATACTATTGATACCATAAGTGACTTTTGGCAAAGCAAAAACTATAAGTATGTAGTTGAAAAAAATGTTTAAAAATATGTTTTAAATAAACTTCAGCTATCTTTTTTATAGGTCGTGCTAAATGCCATAAACCCTATGAAGAATTTATGAATAGGTGCATAAAACATATTTCTGTTCGTCTTCTACACCATAGGGTCCCTTTGGGTGGCTCTATCGGTGGAGCTTTGGAAGGGGTAAGCGACCTTCAATCATTAGGGGTAAAGTAGGATGTTGAAAGATATCCATACCATTTTTTCGTCTAGATCTTTCTTTGGCCAACTGTCTATTGAGGAGTAGGATGCGCCGTGAAAATTCTCTACTCCGAATGTGACTCAATCAAAGGCCCATCTCATACCCTTCTTTACCTCTGTCCAGGCACGTAGCCAGAAATTTGCTTCCGGGGGGGGGGGGCTAAGTCTTGCGTAACTTGAAACAAATCAGCCTTTCCCATTCGGTGCCAACATGTTACAAAACTATGCTTAATTTTCAGTGCTTGATATTTACTTTTACAGTGCCCGCTTTATTCTCTTCTCACTGGTAAAGTTCACTGCTTACCTCGTTATGAAGCAGTTAATTTGACCGACCGCAGAACAGAAGTTCAACCCATACATGCATCTGAGATTGAAAAGAACAAGTATTAACCACTCATGCATCAAACTAGTGATCACGTTTCAAGACACTTAACACTTGAATTATATGCAGTGTAATCTGGATTATCATGTCCATTTAAAATCAGAGCAACAAAATTATTGGGAAAATTTTCGTGGAGAGGGGCTGAAGCACCAGAAGCCGACCCCCCCCCCCCCTGTCTACGTGCCTGCCTCTGTCAATAGTATGAAGAAATGCTTTTTCTAGTTTCCTAGTTAAAGTTGTTTGTGTGCTAAGTATTAAACTATTTTATTTCCATTCCCAAATTCACCAAACCTGTTAGAAAAGAATCAAGCGGTGATATTATACTTTTATCTTCTCTTTCTCTCATTTTTTTCTAAGTCACATATTTTCTCGATGTTAATTTTCGCTGGTAAATTATCATCAATTTTTAAACTACCATTTAGGCTAGAAATTTTATAAGATGGGCTTGATTCTTCGTCCCTGCTTTCCGTCCATAAACCGTTCAGTTGTTTTAGTTTAGTAATTTTCCAGTTTTACGCGAGTAACTGCCACATTTTCTTACATTGTACTTCGCCGCTGTTCATATTCATGCACAAACTATCGAATTAATGCATTTATATCATTTGAATGCATTATAGACACCCCTGTACTTAATATAACCCAGTCCAGATTTTATCCCCCCTATCTTTCCTTGGAGTAGATACATAGTTTTCGCGGAATCATTCTACATGCCTACTGAAAAATAGCAAAAACTTAGGGCAAAAAATTGGACACGGGAATGAGCTTGAGATTTTTCGAGACTCGTTTGTAGTCCTACCTTAATTTTAGAAATTAAAAATAGATAATTCCATAAAGGCCGCTTTACACGATACAATTTTTTGTACAATTTCTTGTACAAACGCTTGTATGAACTAAACGAAATTGTATGTTTGTCTAATTGGAATTAGAACAAGTTCTATATTCCGTACAGCCATTCAGACATTCGCACAAGCGTTCGTGAAATTTGCCGCTTTACATGGAAATATTGTATCGTGTAAAGCGGCATTAAGAGTATGATTATAACCATAGAATAAAATTGCTCAAAGACAACGTGAAATGCAATTATTCCATTAGACAATAGCACTTACCTTCAAAAAAGTCAACAAAGCGAAAGAAAAGATTATTTTGCACCGTACAATGAACTACGAACAAATTTCTTCAAATGAAAAATGAATCTGATCTGGGTCGAAGAAACGGCATCTTTGGATAGCTGTAAAATTATACGGAAATTAGTGGCCTCAACAGCGGAAAACACTCCCTCTACTAATCAAGATAAAGTAGAAGTCTCAAAAATCACACATATCTTAGCCTGTTTTTGCCTTTTACCGTCTAGATCTTGCATTGTACTTCACTGTACGACACCATGATCGGTACCGTAATATCTATCTTAATTCTTAAGTACTCTCGTACTGTTTTTTGCTCTTGGGCAAGTTTGTCGAGGTGTGACATCTCACACTTGACTAATATTAAGCTATTTTTTAATAAAAACGCGTTTTCGCGGTAAAAAAATTACACCTCTAATTTATAAAAAGTTTCTATCTGGACCTCACCAAGTTAGGAATAAACTCGTCGATATTTCTGGCAGTATAACGGGGGCGTTTACTCGGAACCGAAATTGCGATTTTGTACACTCAACTGTTAGATGGAAACGAAGAACGAATTTTAGTGAAAAAATTAATCTTCTAACCACAACCATTCACTAATAAATCAAAAAACTAAAATAAGCAAAAGGTGACGCCAACAGAAAAAGTTGCTTTGATAACATTGACGTCATTTTCTTCCCGTCCTAGACTCCTTTTAGGGGAAGGGAAGGGAGTGGTGGGGGGTTCTCGGAAGGCCTGCTCGCACAGATCCTGTCGCAATCGCTCCTATTGGCGGAGTCAGCTGTGCCCCCCCCTTTGCGATAAGGCGAAGTAGCTTCGCGGGCTCAGTTGTGGTTGGACGAAGTCGATATACATCAGATGTTGCACCACGCCCACTTTTCCGAAAGGGTTAAATACATCAGTTTTTCGCCTCTTATAACTCGAGAAATAATTGACGGATCAAAAAACGGGAAAATACGGGTCTTTTTATTTTACAAACTATCAGATTCGGCAATAATAAAATATGCTAAACTATCCCATTTGCGCTACCTCTCAATTTCTGATTTACTCTTTTGTATAACTGCGCCTTTGTCCCTCATCCATTCATTTTCTTCACTTCAAGCTTCAATTCGGAGGTCAACGTTGGAGAGAAGCTTTCCCAGTTCGACTGGCCTCAAATTACTTACGTCACTGGCAATCAAAAGGAAGCTAGATGACTCAATTCAGTGCCATCACTCCCACGCATCCGTAAAGGCGTAGCCAGGGACAATTAATTTAATTGTCCCGTCCTTGGTTTTAAATAGTTAAAGCCGAGAAACTATTTTTTTTGCCAAGACTTATTTCTTTCAAAATATAAAGTTGTATTTCCATGTAGATAAATTGGTAAAAAAAATGTGTGAAGTAATCGATCAAGGGCAGTACGAATAGTGATCCCAGTGATTTAAAGACGAAAGTTCCCACCACGGCTCACTTCCTCGGAATTACTCATGATACTTTTCCGCAAGGTCGTTCTTCTTTCTTATGTAATTGTATGGATGCCGTTGCTGGGAATAATGTTACTCATAACCTGTAACGCTCTGATGCCTTAGTATGATTTCACCGGTAGGTGTGGCTGGTCATAAGTCGATAAATTGCAATCTGAGAAAATAAAAATAATATGAAAAGTAAAAGGAGAGAAAGAGGCGATTAGAGGAAATAAAAGCCGTGGGAGGACGTTACCGTTGAGTGGATTAACTTATTAAAATGTTGTGCTATGAAACTCAATTGGCTTGACAAAGCTCCAAGCTGGAGAAACTTATAAATGAATCAAAGCTTTTATCTAGTCATGAATAGTTGAAGGATGGTAAATAATATATTTGTGCATAGCAATCGGCGTATCCTGTGACACTACAGAAATACATGACTGACGAGCTGGTGTAGGGGTTCTAAGGGCGGCATTTCACGTTTATTCGACGGCTATTACGTAATGGTAATTCCGGGCGCGGGGGTCAATTTGGCAAGATGGGTACGCATTGAAGAGATAAGGAAGTTGCAAAGGACCATAGTCGACACTTAATCAGCTCTCAATCATTTGATACAAAACAGAAGGGGCAATTTTACTGATTAAATTTCGATATGTTAGATGCATATTGGATCTGGTGGATGCAGTTCGATTTCAGTCATATCTCCGAGGAGAGATCCAAAAACTAAATATTATTCAACGAATAAGACCAAAAGTCAGGGATATAACATTAGCATGTAAAAACGGAACCATAAGTCAGGCACAAAATGTAGCTGGAACACAAGAGCATTGACATTTATCAATATTTGATCTCAAATAGAAAACTGAAGTTTTAGCTTCATAAAAAAATGCCTTTGTGACTAATCGCTCATTGAAACTTACATGCTGACAGTTCCCGAAGTTACCTTAGGTTTGTCCAATTTCAAATTTCACTCTTATGTATTCCATATGGCGGGAGCACTCAGTGATTGCCGATTTTTCGGGTATGTATATAAAGAAAAGTCCGAGTATGTAAATACGTAGGTATATCATCTCATCGGTCAACAATCCTAGGATTGGTTTGACGCTGTGCTTTCCACTCGATTCTTCTATCGGCCAACCTTTTCATATTGGCGTAATGTATATATACACAAGAAGCGAGCACACTAAAAATATAGGAACATAAAAACATAAAAAGCGGGACACTCGCGATTAAAATAAAACAAGCTTTCGACAGCCACTGTAGTCTTCATTTTTGGAAATGGTATCATATCCCTCCGATGCGTTATTCAAACAAGGATGTGTGAGTTGAACGAACAATATTTGTCAGTTTTTGAAAAAATTAGTGGAGATACACCTTGCATGGGTTAACCAATAATCAATTGGTGCGATCTTCATACACACACTCTGATACATTATAAATAATAATGGGCGCAAATCTAATAATTATAGGAACAAAGTATGGATTGCGCTATCAAAAACTCACCCAAGCAACTATCCCCAATTTCTGTCTTTAAACAAATTATAGCTGTGTACAAGGGAATGTTATATATAAATAAATCTTTTAAATATTATATTCAATTAAAAGAATACGGGCGGGGTAAGAGGAGAGGTTTTGAGAGAGGTCGTCATTGTAGGGAAACAAATAAGGTAAATTACTACTTGCATTTAAATTGAAGTGAAAAATCAAGTGAGACGCATTAAGTTAGTGATCTTTCAGTCGTTTGTTACGAAATCAACCTCGAATCCACTGACAGCTCACAAATATTATCTCATATCTCTATGCATGGTCCACATGAAGAGCGGCTTATAACTTCTTCCGCGTCAACCGGCAGCTGCGGAACTGGAACAAGAGGGACATGACAGTGGCCCGCGTCTTCTGCGAAGAAGTGTCCAAGAAAAGGATGGCCAAAGTAGCCTTCCACTTCGAGGGGCGGTCGTGGACGTTCTCTCAAGTGGAGGCCTTCAGCAATCGGGTGGGCAACTACTTCATGGGCCTCAAGGGGGCGGACGGCAAGAGGTTGTTCCAGCGGGGGGATACGGTGGCCCTCGTGATGGACAGCTGCCCCGAGTACGTGTGCATTTGGCTGGGCCTCAGCAAGGTGGGCATTGTGACGGCGCTCGTCAACAACAATTTGCGGAGGCAGCCGCTGTCCCACTCCGTCTTAGCGGCCGAGTGCAAGGCGCTCATCTGCGGGGCGAATCTCTCTGAAGGTAACTATGGCACTGCAGCAACCCATGCAACTCAAAAGGCTTGAAATATTGCCCTAAACTCCTCTTCCCTCTATCGAAGCCGCTCCGATATGTGGCTGGCTTTAGTGGTGGATTAGGACATTAAATGAGGATTAGTGTTAGTAGTCATTAGTTAGGGAAGGCGATCGGCAGCTGAGCTCATAAACACCATTACGGAGATGTGGGTAGTTGGTTAGAGGTAGGAATTTTTAAGGGAAATAGGAAAGGTGAAGAGAAACTGGGTACCGACATTGGCCTTTTATTAATGTGCCAAGGGACTCGTGGTTTAATATCCTATCCAATGACCAAAGTACAGAACTTGAAGCTCTACATAGCATTGCAGTGGGGATCAGGATACCAATGAAAAATCTCTGTCACTACTGGGATTCGAACACGTGCCCTCGGGATGAGAGTCCAGTTCTATAGCCATCAGACCAATTCGATTCCTGAGATAAGGATAAGGAAAATTTCCAATGGCTACAATGTATTTAATGCAGCAAATGTGACCAGCAACTGAAGGATAAATTGTGAAGATAATTATTATTGGTATTATGTAACTAATATTTGTATAATGGATTGATGCCATCAATAAATAGATTATATTATCAGTTAAATTTAATGAGCTGTATTGGATCAAAACCAGTAATCAATCATTAATGCAACCAGACACATTTCTCAAACACTCTACCTCTGCATGTTTGTGGTAAAATTTATTTTTTTCCTCTAAAGAACTACAGAATACCATCTCTTAACCCAATAGTAAATATTTTACAAGGATGCAGGAGACCTCATTTGGGGAAAACTATCAAATGGGATAGGCATTACTCAATGAAGCCTCTATAGGTTCCCTTGACCATCTACCATTGGGCTGAACGATTACATTCTATGATTATGTGAACATTTTTTGTGCCCCATTAATGCCATTAAGTATTTATTAAAAATATATTACCAAAATCTTGTATTTTTGATATTTCAAGTGTCACTGTAGCTCAGTCACTCATAACTTTCACTGTTTTAACTAACATAAAATGATGAAAAAATTCCTCTGAGTGATTTACTTTCAGTTACACAAACTGTAAATGTTTGGGGAACTCTATGTATTCACTTCAAGGTTAACAGCTAACTCTTTAAGAAAAATAGTGAACAGTTCAGCCTAAATAACACATCAGGTTATTGCTCTCATTGTTTACCTCTTACCCCAACTATTGGCAATCAATACTGTACCTGACCTGCAGTAAATATTTGCTGCTTTGATTTTAAGAGAGCAAGTGTATTCTCCAAGTGGCAAGTGCATGTAAGACTTGAGAAAAATATTCCCAAGGGATTTGAATCTCACCTATGATTTTCTAGATTAATAACTATCATCGTTATCAGAGGCAATTATTCTCTAGATTGGTTTTATGCAGTTCTCCCTTAATTCTTCTCCAGACTATTCCCTTCTCATTAGCATACTTATTTTTTCACTCCCTTTTAGCATCTAGGCTTCATATCATATTCCACTCAAAATGTAGGTAACAGTTGGTCAATGATTTACTGGTTGGGTTATCTGTGCTAAATTAAGATATGTTTATACCTCAGGGGTAAAGGAAGGCAAAGCTCATGCTCCTATACATTAAGTTTAAATTATATTTTTGGTGATGTGAACTATGGTGATGGCATGCCATAGAAAAGAAGAGGCTAATTAATGTTAATGTTAAGGAAACAAAACTTCGAAGAGATGAAAGAGTATTGTTATCTGAGAAGCCAAGAAACCAGTAATGGTGAAAGTGAGAAGGAATTCATCAGGGTAGTAGCAGTAAAAAAGGGTATTCTACAAAAATAAGAATCTATGAACAACTATAAATACAAGCTTGAGAGTAAGTATAAAGCACTTTGTTATACCTTACGTCTGGAGCATGTTTCTTTATAACTGTGAGGCATGGATAATTAATTTAATCCATAGAGAAGGGAAGACTGCAAGGATTCAAAATATTGTGTTATAGAATACCTAATGATAAAGATAAAATGGATTAGTGAGTAACAAACGAAGAAGCCCTAAGAAGAGTGGGAAAAAGAGAAGTCAACTGAAAACTTTAAAAAGAAGATGGGACAACCTTATTGGCAATATCTTGTGACATGATGACCTAATGAAGACAATTGTTGAGGGAAAATGAAGCAGGAATATGGCAAAGGAAGGCCTCATAGGAGATGTAAGGAGCAAGAATAGAAGGATGTAAGAGGGAGGAATTACATAAATATGAGGATTTTAGGCAATGGGAGATTTGATTGAAAAGCTGCTTTAAGTCAGTATTAGGATTGTTGATTAACTATTATGATGGGCATAAGAAAGTGATGTCTTCAGGATCTATGGTTTAATCATACACTCCATTCACATTAGCTTCGTAAATTACTTCGTAAATACTTTCTCAAGGAAATATGTGAGAGAGAAAAGAACTATGATTTTGAATAATTCATGATAAATTATTTACAAGACTGTGAAGAGTTTTAACTAGAGAAAGTAGTATGCTTGGATTTTAGTTTCTCCAATTGGTCCACTTCTATGGCTCTGTATAACGTAATTTCTTAAACATAAGACCAACGCAATAACTATGCCCAAGGTGGGGTTCAAACGTAGGCTACTGCCAGACTGGCACATTACCAAACTGGCTACCATGGTAGGGTGCTATAGTTCCAGCTGGCCAATCTATAGCCTCTAGGGTGAGAAATGCCAGCAGGTCCAAGGCATTTTTTCCAAGTATAAAAAAAATTTGCTACGTTAAAATTGTGAAACACATATGTGAATATTTTTTTACAATTCCTGCACCTTTATAGAATATCTATAAATAGAGAAAAGAACTATGTATTTGACTTCTGTGTATTAATATTAGGTTTAACATAAATTTCCAACTGATGATGTACATTTTCATTAAAAAAGTTATGGCATTTTTCACACATACCTACTAGGTGATTTGGGCTGGCACTAAAAGGTTTAATTGTATAAACCACTTAGTTTTTCAAGTGTTGGCATATGAGTATTGCCTCGATAGAGCTGTAATACTTGAATTTTTGGACATTTTCTCCCTGTTTCCAATATTAATAATCAAAGCATACTTGCAGTATGCTTTAATGAATAAAATTTAGCAGAATGTTGATTTTTATTTTCAGCTGTGGCAGAGGTGTACGAGTCCCTTGGAGGAATGCCCCTTTATCAGCTTGGGAAGAGTGATAGTGACTCTCCAGAACATCTCTTGTCATTAGGTGTTGTCTTTCTGGATGATGTTCTACCAGTAGTGTCCTCCGAGCAGCCTACAGATCAAATTCTGCAATCAGGCCCTCGGGACAAACTCATGTACATTTACACATCTGGGACCACAGGCCTTCCCAAGGCTGCTGTTATCACAAATTTAAGGTACCTTCATGTATTTTATAAATTTGACTGTGTACAAACCTTCATATGGAATATGTATCATCTTATTCGTCATTTCTGTATTTTTTGTCATTGTCAAAGGAACATAATACAAACTAATTATGAATTTTCCATTCAGGTTTATGTTTATAGCAATTGGTATACACCTAATGATTGGAGTCAAAGATGATGATGTGGTATATGACCCCCTGCCACTGTACCACACTGCTGGAGGAATAATTGGTGCTGGCCAGGCGATACTTGGTGGTAATACTGTTGCATTGAGAAAAAAATTTTCTGCCTCTAACTTCTGGAAAGATTGTGTGACCTACAAGTGCACGGTAATTGAACTAACTATTAAATTAGTGAAAAAAATACACAATATTCAATTCATCGCCTGATCATTTTCCAATTTTTAACATTCTTTTCCAGCACCATTCTTCTCCGTAATTTTAGCTTCCATCATGCATTTCATTTCTGTAGATTGTAAAGTAACGCAGAAACCATAAAAAATGCAATATTTTCACCAAGTCATACATACATGTAGTCAATCAAAACACATATTTATAGTGTACATTAGATGGTCAGACATGTATATTTAGGCATTGATCACAGTTGTTTTCAAGAAATTTTCCAATGCAGTTCAGCTTTTCTTTACAAGAAGATTCTTAAGCCCTTCTTATAAGATTAGAGCATTATTAAATATTTTATATTGCAGGTAATTTAATTCAATATTACTGATGTTGCCTAAAAAAACCTTTCTAAGCTAGGGATAGGTAACATTGAATAATATGAATATTTCTATTGTTTTGTATACACTAGGAATAAAGAGATACTACCCAGACTCTCTCCAATCTAGGATTTGTGTGTGAGATGAAAGTAAGTCACTAAAAAAAAGAAGTACTTATATGATACTATTCTCAAGTAGTGTAAGCAGACTAAATTGCATTTTTGAGCAAAAGAATGCGATAAAGTAGGTACATAGTTTTAAGTATTTATGAATACATACAGATTTGCCACAATTGTGCTTAAGCAGTTCCAATGTGAGGTAGAGACCAACTCCAACCAGTGTGCAACTGCTGGCTTCAGGGTCAAGTTGAGTCACATGAAGTGTATTATACATAGTGAGAGAACCAGTTGTGTTTAATTATTAATGTAAGCTGTGGTAGCCAAGTCGGTAATGCTCTGGCATGGCAACCCAAAGGTGGTGAATTCAAATCCCATCTAGGGCATAGATTTCGAAAATTGCCAGAGGAAAAAGGTTTCCAGCACCAGGAATTAAACCACAGACCTTTGGCTTTAGGAATCCTGGGCAGCACAATGGTTATGCTTTGGCCCGGAAAGCTAGGGGTCCATGGTTTGATTCCCAGTCTAGAAAGCCTTTTTCCTCAAGTAATTTTTTTCATGGGTGTTTTCAAGTGTTTCCGCACTAATAGGCGCTTCAGACCAGGAGGAAAGGTATAAGGATAGGGATGAAAGGTATGGGGATCGTTGATGGAAGGGATTTTTTTTTCATGGGTGTTTTCAAGTCTGTTTCCGCACTAATAGGCGCTTCAGACCGGGAGGAAAGGTATAAGGATAGGAATGGAAGGGATGGGGATGATGGAAGGGACTCAACACACTTGCTTGCTATTGTATAACAGCAATATATAATCTTATAGGTCATGAATGCTGTGCTTGTCATAGGAGTATGATCTTAGGATTACATAGCGTGATATAACTTTTGCTGTTGAAGCACCTAAAAATTGAAGTCTGCTTCTACTAAATATGTTAATGGTTCCACTATCAAGGTCTCTTGTCATTGCGTCCATAACCAGATCAGACAAGTAAGGGCTCAGTGCTGACCTCTGGTGCAGAACTTCACATTAAAAACTTCTGTCATACTGACACTACTTCTAACCTGAGTCGCAGCTCCCACCCCATTTTGACCAGCCTTACATATTTCTTTGGTACCCTTTTTTCTCTAATGCATCTCCATAATACACATCTTGGCACTCTATCATTAAATTTCTCCAGATTGATTTAATATCATGCATACCTATCTTCAAGTTTATCTCTTTATATCTTCCCATTACTGTCATAGCACATAAATTTTTCCCATTGTCCCTCTCCGTGACATAAACCTAAACGGTTCATCCCCTATTTCTGTTTCCTGTCGAATGCTACCTTCAATAATTATTTCCCAAAACTTCATAGTGTATGACATCAGTTTGATGTCACACTCTATGAAGCAGTCATTGATATCAGTATGACTTGCATAAATTATTATTTAACGATTATTATGTTTCCTCCTGGACTAACTGAAAAATGTTTTCTATGTCAATTTATCATTACTGTGATGCAGGTGGCCCAGTATATTGGGGAAATTTGTCGCTACTTATTATCTGTACCAGAAAAGCCAGAGGAACATCAGCATACTGTAAGAACAATGTTTGGTAATGGCTTGAGGCCACAGATTTGGAAAAAATTTGTTGAACGATTCAGAATTAAACAAATTGGTGAGCTGTATGGAGCAACAGAAGGCAACTCAAACATCAGTAAGTGGTGCATATAATACCAAAGTGATTTGACTTTTTCCATCCAAAATATTTACTTGTGCAAGTATTTACTTACACTAGAATCTCATTAATTTGAAATGCAAGGAACTGAAAAAATTGGGCTCGAAATTATCCAGGTTATAAATGTGTAAAACCCTTTAAAAAAATTTCTCAACCTCTAATTTGGTCCACAGAATTTCTGTATTACCAATATTAACTGCCATTATTGAACTAAAAAGAGCTGATCTTACTTGCATGTGTTTCATAATATTCAAGCTAAATTTGAGAACCATGATTACATTGCAAATTATTGTAAAAATTACGGGTAGGCTTCAATGTATGTGAAGTGCTCTGTCTCTTCAAAGATTATCTTGAAATCAGCTCTCTATAGTTTCAGCCACAATTATTGAAACAGGATTCTCTATCTTAGTATTCCTTTCCTATCTTAAACATTTTATGGGACTTTTTCGTGTGCTGTTCATCTCTGGTTTACAAAAAATGACCCATGAATAAGAGTGCAGCACACAGCACATGACTGGTTATTACTCTCCTGATAGTCTGAACTTGTTATCCTGATAGTCTGACTATCAGGAGAATGCATCATCATATTCTGACCATCCTTTTTAATCAAAAGGCTGTTGGAGCCATTTGAGGAGAAGATATGCCATCATCATCTTGTCAGTCTTGTAATACTAACAAAGTGTTATCTACTTTGAGGAGTTGAGGTTTCAAGAATTTTATTATTATCATTGATTGCAGCAGTTTACTATCATCAGGGCCTTGATCATGGATCTTCATAAGGCACGTGCTATAGCACGTGCCAGGGTCTAACGTGTTTAACGCTATAGCGTTATCGTTATTTTTTGATTTAACTTATGTCAGAGAGAACGTGATCTCCGTTCTTCATTTTTCACACAGCACTTCAAATCGCTTATCACAATCAGTGGAGTGAATTTTATAGATGGTTATTGTTAACCGCTACTCTAGGGGTAAGCGTTAACGATAAAGATTGCGATAACACGAAAAATAGATCCATGATTCCACATCAGGTGTTCAACAAAGTTACCTTTTGACAGTTAGCCTTCACTTTAAGGAAAGTAACCTTCAAGGGAAGGAGCTATTATAATTGCTCCTTCTGCCTGTGTATTCCTTATTTTACTGGTATCTTGCCAGTCCTACCTGACAATACAATCAAGGACATTTTCTTCCACTTTTAATTTCTTTGTAGCCGACACTTGCTACAATATCAATGCATATCTTCTTTCTGGATAGTATACACCTCCCCATGCAGCACAAACAGTCGCAAATCGGTGTATAGACCATTTAATATTCAGGAATTATCTCGTCTAAAAACCATTCTTACACTTGCACAAGTGGAATAAATCCAGTCTATATACAGTTGTATGTCTGCCCCAAACTGGATAATACTCGTGTATGGTCAAATCACACATTAACCCTTTCGCTGCGACACACTCTCTGGAAATCTACTCGTCACATGCGGTGGAAAAGTGAAAGTGCTACAGTGAGAACGAAAAAGTACGTTCACAGCAGCCTACCGTGCAATCGTACTAGGTACATTCACAGCAGCGAAAGGGTTAAATGAAAAGTAATTTTATGTATTAATTATGTAATTTATGCAATTAATACATAAGATAGGTAAAATTTATCCAGGATAAACATGTTAAAAATTTTAATAACCAGGGACGTAGTACAACAAAACTGTGATGGAAAAAGTTATGTGAGAGATAGATTCAAACTATGAACATTCACATTTCAAACTGTGCACTTTACCCTTGACCCAACTCTACTCGCAAGAAGATGAGTAATTTTAGGCATTGAATACTAATAAAATACCAACTTTACCCCTGACCCAACTTCCCATGATGGAAGATGCATAATTTTAATATGCGTTATGATTGTAACAAAATATTTCAAACTTTTCTGTTGAAGTTATTGGATTTATAACCCAATAAGGGGGTGATTCGTAAATCATTAATCATGGACTACCTGCCTGCCAATTTTTGTCAGCATCCTAACATCGGACTAGCGTAAGCATCGGATACTTCCATCATAAATTTTTAGACTGCTCTGAAAAAATATTTCCGTCAACATGAAATTCAAGGAACTATAAAAATCTTATTAATCAGACATCTAAAGAAGCCAATCGTGTATACATACCTATATATAAAACTAGTATGTTTTTACAGAAAAATACAATACGAATGCATAACATGTTCATCACCTTTTGTATTCAGATATTAAAATGTGCGTGTTGGCTAGGAAGTAAGTATAATCACCTTGGACAATCGTAACTCACGTGTTTTGTCAGAAAATCTTCTTTAAAAGTTTATTTTGAATTGGTGTAATGTTGGGATAATTTGAGTTGAACCTGTTTAACTCAATTTACCCCGAACAACCACGAGTATTGTTTAGGTAAATATGGGGATACACCTTAGTCTAGATTTCGACCCAACGTACACAAATAATTAAATAACATGTTCTGTATGGGTCTGTTTGTTTGCTATGATATATTGGTAATTCAGAAATTGAATTACTCAACTCACTCATGTCACAGTAGTTTATACTCTGTCAGAACTATCAAGAAAGATACTACGCATTTACATCTCTCCTTGCAGGGGAAGGCTGCATGGCCTATCATTTTAGAGTAAATTTTTCAAGAAATAATCAGAATATTTCCTCGCCAACACTCTTGAATGAAATATCAAGTATAATTTTTCTAGATCTAAGATTGAAACTATTGTTTATTTCATTGCCTTTCCAGTTAACATAGATGGGACGGTTGGAGCAGTGGGTTTTGTGCCTAGGTATGCCCGTAAAGTATACCCAATGGCTCTCATACGTGTGGACGAAGGAACAGGAGAACCAATAAGGGGGGAAGACGGTCTGTGTATAAGGTGTGAACCAGGTGAGTTTGAGAGCATAAATATCATGTACATAAGTGAATTTTAAGTGATTAAACGTTAAGAAATGCATAATAAGCCAGTGGCTTGTGGCAGTGGCTGACCAGACTAGTTGTCACGTTAAGTTCTGGAATTCATCTGCAGATGCTGCTAGCATTTTATAAACAGCTAAGTCATATATGAATGTTTTCTTTATTGAAGGTGAACCTGGGATTTCAGTTGCTAAAATAAACAATAAAAATGCAATAAACTCCTTTCATGGCTACGCAGACAAAAAGGCATCTGAAAAGAAGATCATACATGATGTATTTACGAAGGGTGATTCAGCATTCAATTCTGGTAAGTTATATATGCATTCCTATAGTAAGTAGGTTCATAGCTATTCAATCCAAGATTCTGTTAGCTGAAATTGAGGCAGACCATTTGGTTGCACCAACATATAATGAAAGGAAGGGTTAGTTGACAGGTGAGGGATTTATAGTGTATTCTTTAGTGTATTTTTTTAGCAAAACAAAAGTGAATACTACTACATTGATAGCACCATGCACAGGTCACTCCATATTATATAGGGTAAAGAGATTGGTCGGGTCAGGATCCACTCCAAAATGATTAGGACCACTTATCCCTGTAGGTAGCCATCTTTATTCGCAGAGCGTTACTACATACTATGTGGATACGAAAAGGAAAGATGCCAAACGAGAGGGTGGCTGCTTGCCGGGACAGCCAGATACAGGTGCAGGTCGAATAAAGGGTTACTCCTTGTTGTAAACTCTCATTGCCAACTGCTTTCACTATTCGGGTCTGTGCTAGGATCCTGGGCCCTCCGTGTGGTTGGTCATGCATGAGCATAACCTCACGGTGGCGTTCAGTACTATTTCAGGTCAGTCGTTGATACAAAATAGTGGTGCCTCATAGGGTATAAATAAGTATGATGCAAGGTATAATATGTGATTCCAAAGTATTATATTTACAATACTATAACCTTCATGTTGGCTCAAGAGCCACCAAATTCTAGTTTTGGATCTTTGCCAGTCACTTTGGACTTGTGTTTAACCCAGGAATTATTGCATTTTCTGTCGTGTACAACATGGTTGTTTTACTGGAAAAATCGACAGAAAATGAACCTGCATCTTATTTGGGACCATGACCGTATGTCATATACAACCCATAAGCTATAGTTTGGGGTGCATCTTATAAGCCATAACATACGATACCTAACTTAAAAATGAAAGCCCCAATATAAGCTCAAAATTAATGTTTCAGTCATCTTCTGCATAGCTCTCATTCAGTTAATCAATTTTTTGCAGAGATCACAGTCACAAATGCTTACATTTCCAAATCTCTTATGTCTCATTTTAAATTCAATATTCAAGTCCATATTTTTTTTTGAGTTTTTAGGGTGCATGCATATCCAGGCATCTTCAAGATCTTTCAAAAACCTTCTTGGCTGCCTTTTAGATGGTACCAAATGCCTGAAATGACCAGATATCATGAGTAGCCAGCCAACTAATAACTTTTTAAAAAATTTCTTTACATATAAAAAGAAAAGGAAGATGAGTTCCAAAAGCCAATTTCATGAAATTTTTAATTTATTAATTTAAAATAGTTTAAATTTGTAACCTTTAGAAAAAATATATAATAGTTTCTAAGAATGTTTTAAAATCATTACAGGAGAGACACAAAGAATTTTTGAACTGAAATAAATTGAAAGATAAATGTTGGACAGTTCAGAAAAGTTTCAGAGGCAGTATAGATCCACCTTTGGAAACCTTTTCAAGGGAAACCAAATTCAAATTACTTCCTCCAAAAGTCCTCTCATCTGGAGTATAGTGAAAATCAGTTTCAATACATAATCAAATCACATTTGCTGATTCGAATTAGAATGAAAATAAGTGGAAATCAGCTTGTCTTTCCTGAGCACCTATAGGTATACTCAAGGGAATTAAATATACCTTTTCCTTCAGTAGATTCCCTGCAAGGAATTCTATTTCCCTGCAGGGAATTTCAGATCCCTGCAGGGATTGTCTTTTCCTTGCAGGGAATTTCCTTTTCCTGCAGGGAATTTTGTTCCCCTGTAGGGAATTTCATTTCCCTGTGGGGAATTTGAGATCCCTACAGTTAATTTTGTTTCCCTGCAGGGAATTGGTCTTATCTTCATTTTGAAAACTCTGTTGCTGTTTGCTCTCAACATACTCAGAAATAAGTTAGGTACAGATAAGGATGATGGTGGTCATTTTTTGTAGTCCCCAGACCAAACATAAATCACTCCCATGCCTCTAAGATCTCTTCACATACCTAATCGTTTTTGTGGGTGGGTACGTATATCTCATAAAGATGTATCCAATGTGGCAAGTTTATCTCCTTTGAATTCATTTGTTTATAAGATCACTGATTATTCTACATCCAAAGTTAGACCATTTTACTGATCTTTGTACTTATGATTATATGTATATATATTTTTAGGTGACATCTTAGTGATGGATGAATTTGGATATTTTTACTTCAAAGATAGGACTGGAGACACATTCAGGCAAGTAGAGTCAATAATGACTTTCATTCTTGGTGATATTTTTTTTGTTTGAAATATATATATATAAGTACATAGTTGAAGGTTTTATGCATAAAAATTATTTTTGATAAGGTTTAGTTTAAAAAATTTAATGTGGCCAGGAGAGTCCATTTACGGATTTTCTGAGGATTCCATTTTAACATCAAAAAATTATTTAGAATATTTCAAGCTGCTAAACTAGTAATTTTGCAATGTCTTATTAATAATAACCTTTAAAATAAAATTTGAGAAGTAGAGGTTGTGCAACGAGGATCTTGAAATGAGATGAGCCTTTTTTCATGCTACTAGAAGCAAACTTAAAAAAAAGTCTTGGATTTTTTCTCAATTGGCCCGGGTTTGCAAGAAAAAAAGTTGAATGGCATGGGAGGAGCCTACATTCTCCGATCTTGGGTAAGATGACAATAGCAGAATGGGGTAGTGTATTGCAGGTAATGAAGTTCGATTTATCGCTGTTTTCCTTTCAGCCATAGAATCAAAAATTTTATCATCCTTAATTTTCAACCCTTGTACGTGGACACTATACTTTTTGTACTTATATCGCTTAAACTAGATTTACAAATACATCACTCAAAAATACATTGTAAAGTTATTGTAATGTTTCCATGATTTTAATTCTTAATAAAATAATTTTCCAATCACTTTCACTAATGCCAATTTTATTTATTTTTATCTTATATATGTTGACTTAAAAATTGACATGACATTTCTGATAGTTTACTTTTTTTATCTGCTTGCTTGCATTAACATTGAAATACAGCATGGACTGTATTCCTAGGCAGTATTACGGAACGAGCTTGCAACCGGCAGTACTCTAGATCTCATTTTTAACAACTACGTGTTATTGTCGGTTCATGTGAGTCTGGCGAATGTAGGTGACGCACATGACATTCTGCTTAATTTTTTTCCACACATCCGGGTCTATGGAGAGAAGAGCCAAGACATGTATTTCTTTATATTGTTGTAGTGGCACGGAAAAAATTTTTATCTCATTTCGTGACTCGAAATGCATATCCTCTTCTTGTTAGTATCTACTGTGCCTATACTTTCCACTTGTGGGGCACATCAATCACTAAGCTGCAAAATTTAAAAATCTTTGATAGGGAATCGAATGTATACTGTCTTTGGATTTGATTTCAATAGCGAATGAAATGAAAGACCCGTGGATATTTGGATTCGAACCGACCATCCTTAAATTTTTAGTGATACATTCGTAAATCTAATTTAAACAATATAAGTATAAAAATGTCAGTATTCAGATGTAACGGTTTGAAATTGAAGATGATAACATTTTCGATGCAATGACTGAAAGAAAAAATTAAACTATGATAGGGATCGAACTTCGCGCAGTTTCTATGAAGTTCGCTCTCATTGTCCACCTGATGCCGGCGAATGTAGGCTTCCCACATGACATTCTATGTATTTTTTTCTCACGATACCGATGTAATGGGGAAAAAAGTCATATTTCTTTATTTTGCTACTCACTCAGTGATTCAACCTGAAGGTTGGTCTTTGATAGGTGAGAGTAGAGCTCACCCCATACTAAGCCAACGGCATGTGAAATTCAGGCTAGGGGGGCCAGTTCCTTTCCCTGGGCCACCTGCGATTTCCTACGAAGTTCTGACATGCAGAAAATCAAATCACAAGGATTTTAGATTGGGGTGTCCAGAAAGGCTCTTACCCAGGATTTGAACCCGGGACCCTCCGGTCAGTAGTTATCTACCCACTAGGCCACCACGACCCCTATTTTGCTACTAGTTGAATGGAAAAAATTCTTTTAATTTCGTGACCTGAGTTATACAACCTCATCTTGTCAATATCTATCGCACCTACATTCCATTCACGGGGAACTTCAATCGAACAGCCACAAAAATTTAAAAACTATGATCCGGATCTGATTTTACCCCGAGTCTTGGATCCGAATCCGGAACCGAGTATAATGAAAGATCCATGGATCTTTGGTTCCAAAGGATCCGATCTGACCATCCCTATCCTTTAGGTATGCCACTAAAAGCAACCTAATAGAATCCTGTATGCTGGAAGACAAATGAGTCGATTAAAATTAAATTCTTATACATCCAGATGGATTTTTGTTAACACTATCTCATTAATTACAATTGACTGCATCACTTCCTATTTTATAGTGGACTTCTGTTATATTTTCAGGTGGAAAGGAGAAAATGTAGCTACATCAGAAGTTGAAGCAGTCATCAGTAACATTGTTGGGTTGAAAGATGCAGTTGTCTATGGGGTTGAGGTGTGTAAATCAAATGAATCCTGAAAGAAAGCCTTATAAAAGTTATTTCCTAAGCGTCTGCAATACATTTCTTGACTCAGTAATTGTAGCCATTACTTAAGTAACAGCTAAAATAACAAATTCATGCAATGCAGAATTCATCTAAGGAATTTGGAAACCTGGAGATGGATAAATTAACATTTTTGCTTCATAGTTTTTCTCATTTGTTTTTGTACATCATAACATTCCTTAAGGTAGGGAACTTTTTCCTCAGCTAAAATGTGACATTCTTTTAGTGGCTCATGAAGCAGTCCCCAGGTTTCTATTCATGTGTCCTATGCAACCCACAATTCCTGGTTATGCATTTACCAAATACCGACACTGCTGATTCAATAGTAGAAGGACTAAGATTCAGCCAAGATCTGAGAAATCACTTATATGTGCAGCCAAGTGTTACGGGTAGGTCTGGCCAATACATCCCGTAAGGCTCTTATCCTCTCATGGTAGGCTGTCAAGAGTTTCTCTCCTTGCAACATTATCCTCAATTGTTATTGACTGGCTATGCCATTTAACTAATGGGACCCTTACAGCTCAATGTGAACACGATAGCATAATGGCAGCTGGGAATCACTTTTAGAACTGCTACAAAAGACATTACACATCATCTCATGGGGCTGAGCCTTCTCCACCTTACTCTATAGCCTTATATATATATTCCATAATGGCATACTTTGCCCTAAAGTTATTTGGATCATCATCATTTGAAATAACCCTTTATTATGGTTAAAAATAAGATTTAACTTCAATATAGGCACCTTTTTTCTTCCAATTTCAGGTACCTGAGGCTGAGGGACGAGCGGGTATGGCAGCCATCATGGATGAAGATGGAACCCTAGACCTGGAGAAGCTAGCTGAGGGAATGAAGAAGTCTCTTCCTGGATATGCGAGACCCCTATTTCTTAGAGTCCTTACTGAGCTTCCCATGACAGGTAATTACTATTTTTAGCCAATAAATATAATAATAATTATAGTACATATTATAATTTTTATTTACCTGAATAACAGTATGCACAGATACTTTTACAAAAGGTGAAATGCAAATAGCACTTTATTGGGTGCAGTTAAGTAAATCAAGCAATGAATTATATAATAAAATGGAAACAGATCCATAATAATGGATATGGATTATAAATCAATGAAACGAGTCTTCTCTAGTGGTCATGAATAGTCCAAAAATTTTAATTTGAAAAACAAATGAGCTTAGCATGAAATCATTGGTGGTTTTTTTATATTTCTCATATTTTTATAGGTATTTTCATGGATATAACCATGTACATCTCATAATCATTCCTTCTAATGGACCATAACCTTGACATGGTGGGATGGGCTTCAGCATTCACATAACCCCCTGAGCTGTACTATGGGAACAATTTATTTTTAATGGTTTTAGGGCTTGATTTAAGGGTGGCAGCCAGATGAAAAGTAGTCCACACTGCATCTGTTATTCAATGAGGCAGAGTAGACCACCTATCAAGTGATGAAAAAACCACTATTGGCGAAGGTAGTGGAAAGAACCCCAATTATCAGAAGAAAGGGCCTAGCCATGATGACACACTGGTTACCATCAGATCACTGAAGTTAAGCGTTGGGCCTGGATGGAGGTTGGATGGGTGACCCTCATCCATTCCTCTACCATGGTGCTCTTGTCCCCTGTCTGCAAGTGGTGGGCAGCTAAAATGTGGGATGGTACAATGGATCCAAATGGATCTAAGAGCTAGGGGGGGGCTCCATAAGACTCCAGCCCACCCCTCCAATTTACATTTCACTCCAATTATCTTCTCAATACTAGAAGTGGATGTGATGAATAAGAAAATGAATCCTGGAAACAACTCCATCTAGTCAAAGGCTCACTTGCTTGTTATGCCTGGCAGCAAAGGAAAAGCTAAAGGGAGAAAGCTAACCAAAGAAATGAGGCAACAGCCTGGAAATGCAATGGTCATGTTCGAATCCTACCTGAGGCATAGATGTTGCATTTGTATTTTGACTGGAATGCTATGGAAGGAATCCTTCATTATCATTGAATGATGAGCAAGTTGATTGAGTTATGGCAAAATAATGATATAAAATAAACTCAACATAGACTGTATTAAGCCGATAACTGGATTTTAGCACCCTTAAGGTTTCACTTCAGGTACTGTATTATAATTAAGTAATTAATGTAATATGTATATTATGACATATGACTCAGTCCTTTTGCCTGATGAAGGTAAATTTGCTAAATATATAGCACACTGCAATTTTTAACTTCTCTTTTACTGGTGAACCTGAGCCAAAGTAGAACAAAGGCAAGATGTGTTCTTATTTTATACCTCATAAAAAACTAATTTCATCCACATTCTTATCATAATTTTTACTATGCTTCCTCGTTAAAACCTTGTATATCCTCCGATGCATGAGCAAATAATGGTGTAGGTGATTTAGTTTTGATTGTAAACATTTTCTTTTCTAAAAGTTTCATAATGGTGCAATAGTGAAAATTATTAGATAGCTACTATACATCCACACAGTATGGGATATCCAAAGGACATCCATTGGATATCAACATTGATATCCATGATTGGATGTGTCTTGGATATAAATTAGATATGCATGACATATCCTGTATATCTATTCATTAGATATGTGCACGATTCACAATCTTGAAAAGTGATTGAACATCAGTTCAAAGATGGTTTTTCTCAGTCCCTCGTAGACGTCATTGGAGTTTTCAACCCTCATAGATGGTATCAGACTTAGAGAAAGTACTGGTGCGCTCGCTGGGAAACAGGTTCTCAGTATTATGGAGGAAACTCTTATTTATCTCTCCTGGAGTTGAAAGAATATCAGTTATGCATATTTATAATGGTCGTGCTTATTTTTATCCACAAAATGGTTATTAGGGAAATGTTTTATCGGTGCAAAATTATCCGTGTCAATCTTTTAGTATATTAATAATCACAAACGAATTAATTCCAGCCCGCAGCTGCACATATATGGCCTCCCAGTCTCCTGCCCGTAATAGGAAAATGTGTCAGATCATATATCAAAGGATGATAGGATAGATAGGTCTTAAGTGAAGTTAGATAGACGTATCTGTATATGTAAGGTACAACTAGTGATCATTCATTAAGTGAGAACGTCGATCTTTATTTTTTTTCAATTTTGGTGATAGGTGCACCCATGCAAGATATTATAGAATGATTTTTTTTAAATTAGTTAATGCATTTGGGTGCATTGTTACAGCTTCTCTGTAAAGTGCATGCTCTAGTTAACCTTTTTTGTGTACAGCATGTGGTTAATACATCCTCATGAATATTCAGTAGGTATTGAATGCGTATGAGTGGATATCCAGTGGATGTCCAAAAAGAGGAAATTTGGATCTTCAATCACCTTTGGGTTGAAGCTCTTGTTGCGGATTCATGTTTTTACTTCTTATGCATACTTTGAAGAGTAATAGCATGTGGATGAAAAATATTGATGAGTAATACATATTGCACACTGCAATTGGTAATTGGAATCCTTCTTGAATCAACTAAAATTGCAAGAGTTGAAACCCTGGGCTTTTGTTGTTTATCGTAGAGGTACTCAAGACAATGTACACCAAGTTTCATATGCTATTTTAAGTTACAATGACAGACAACTCCTAGAACATACATGCAGTGCAGATGCATGTCATTATGAAACTAGGTAAGTGTAATTACCTAAGATCGGAGATTGCCAGTGCCTTAGTAGGAAGTTTTTGCATTCATCATATAGTATAGCATCACATCCAATTGTAAGATAAGATAATTTCTTTCTAATAAGAATGTTTCCTTATTTTCATCATACACTTAATCCAACATTCAACTTGTAATTGCAGGGACGTACAAACTGAAGAAAAAGGACCTACAAACTGATGGATTCAACCCCAACATCATCAAAGACAAATTATATATTAACATCAAAGAGCGGTTTGTTCCACTTACAGAGCAGACATACAATGATATATTATCAGTAAAAGTGAAATTATGAGACTAAACTATTTAAATTTGAAATTACTTGAAGTACTACGATGGTTGAAAGGTTCACTTGTCCTGCCAGGAGTGAATTATAAATGAATTTTCCACCAAAAAGTGGGCAGCCGAAGAGAAGTGTTTCAGCTACTGAGCTGTCCATGCGTAAGCAGTGTCAAATCCTTAGCCCTCAGATTCAGAGATTCTTGAAAGGGATAAGTAAGTTACAATTTTTCCATCACCATGTAAAGTTCAAAGACATGAAGAAGGCCTATTCCATCACACCAAGGAATATGGCTTGTACTGGTGGTGCAATGAAGATTGATACTACTAATTTAATGTAAAAAATTAACAGTGACAATGAGTGATGATGCACATGATCAAGTGTGTGTGTGTGTGTGTGCAGGTGCACCAAACAGTGAGAGGTTATTTTTGTAGGCCATTTTCCAATAAAACCAAAGGTTTAAGAAAAAATATCTTTAATACCAAAACAAATAGTTATACCTTAAATTATTTTAACATTGTAAATATTCTGCTTGTTATTGAGAAGAATTTTCTCCTGTTTCTTCTTTTCTTCCTTAAAAGCAATTGAATTTGCTTTCTTTTCCAGTCTCCTCTCCTGCAAAGAATGGAAAAATCAGTCAGACACATCCAAAAGGGGAGACAAAAAGTGAATTTTACAGCGGGATGACTCAGGGCAATTTAATGTACAATGCAAAATACAAAATGAGCGGCACGAGGCAAAGTTGGGTGTATAAATTAGCATGTAACGAACATTCCTGCAAGAATAAAATAACCTCTTTTGCCCTTCTGTGGTGTACAAGAGAAAAAAGTGCAAATCAAAGGAAAATGTAAATCAGGGGTATGCAAAGTTGTGTCTGAAAGCTTATCTCGATGCCGTATAAGTTTGCCTAACAGATCTCTTGTCATCATTGAATGACAAGTTCACAAAATTCAATTATGGTTGCAATGAAAGTTCTTTAATACTACCGAAATTTCTTCACAAAAAATGCTGGGGTACACAGGGAGACACCAACTACAGTAGAACCTCACTTATGAAACTTTCAGCAGACAACCATAAAAAGTTTCATAAGAGAGGGAAGTTTCATAACAGAGGTTTCACAGTAAGGGAACATGAAATCCTTTTTAAATGCCCAATTTTGTCTTTTTTGTTTCATGGTTGCAATGGCATGTTTAGATGCAGGCAAATGAAGCCTAATACAGTGGAACCGCAGTAGTACGAGTATGGCCTATTGCGAGATCCCCGCCACTACGAGAGATTGCAGGGGCACCGTCAATTGACCCTATGACTGCCATGTAAAAAAATACGGTTTTTACAAGACCCTTTTAGTGTTGACCCCACCATTGTGAGAGTTTCCGTCACTGGCAATCAAACACCAAAAGTGGTCAACATCTGCCATAGCTTGCGATATGTTAGCAAAGCAATTAATACGAAGTGTTACGTATCAACTGCACGCTATAAATCACCATCCGATTAATTTATTGTTAATATTGGTGGAAATACTACTTCATTAGCAGTTACGAATACGTATTTGATCTTTTGTTTCCTGGGTGGTCAAGAGCACACTCGCAAGCCTATGAGGTGAGAGTGGTTGAGAGCATTTCCCAGATAGGCTCCATGGCCCAAAAATGTAAAACACTTAGTCGTCGGAAGGGAAAAACGCAAGCTACTCAATTGTCTCTCCTAAATTTGTTTTCATATTTTCTTTCACTCTATAGTTATCAATGTTGAACATTTTCGTAAGTTCATTTTATAATTTACGAGATTATTGAATTTAGCAAATTATTATTTGTTACCTATACTTGTAACTGCTTGATGTAATATGATGAATGTGGTGCCAAAGGATTAGGACTCTTAGTTTATTGACTTTCAATATGTCTATATTCCTTTCCATGTGTTGCTACCATTATTGAGCAATTATATGAACTAATACCTAACACATTTGTTGGTATAGGAGGGCTCTTCATTAGACCCAATTTTTCAGTCCTTTGTATCATACTACCGCTGAGCATAAAACCCAACAAAATTACTGTAAGTACGCTGAGGGCCAAATGAAATCTTTAAAAAGAACTTATATAACCGTGATACAACTGCTATTTCAATAAAATTGTTAAACATGGTAAAGCAGACTGTTTTTTTATGTGAACATTACATCAGATGAAAGAAAACACCCTTCAAGGCAGGATCCCTTCCACGGTCTCTTTTTGCCTACTGAAACAAATGCGATACGTTATTCCAAATGGCTTCCGCGAAATGTCGCAAAGAATGTGAATATACTGATCATAAAAATTAAGACCAACCAAGAGAAAGCGTAAAGGCTAGTAGTAAAGGAGATACAATTTTTATTTATCAGGTATGGTTTAAATTCCTGGTGAAACTAATCAAAATTATGGAATGAACATTAGAAAATGGAACGAGCATTAGAAATGAGTAGCTTGGTCAGCTGTGCATTTGGGAAAATGGTCGGCAATTCGAGGCTTTTTGTATTTTTTGCAGCAGGTACGATGCTTTTTCATCTAATGGTTAGGTGGTTAATTAAGTAGGGGTATGAATTACTGAAAAAACTTTCCCGTTCCTTCGGGATTCGTGTTCAGACTCTCCAGATGGAAATACTTCTGCCACCATACCAACCCGATTCCTAGAAAATTGTCGATAATAGGTTTCATGGAGATTATTTACACCAACCTCGTGAAGACGATACTTCACTATAGTGAGGGTTTTCTTGGGCACCGTGAGGTCTTGTTTTAAAGAGGTTGCACTGTATTCATTTAATATAGTTTATATAATATACAATAAACTATATATTTAATATAGTTTATTGTATTACAACCAACTATACAAATAAATGTATGTTCATGATACCTATAAAGAAACAGTGTGCATTAGCAATCCTGAAATTTGCCAAAGTTGCCAAGTTCCCAAAGTTGAATTTCTTGGTCTAATAGTTAGCATTCTTGGCACTTGATCAGCAGGGCCTAATTTCAATTAATGCTTGGCACATTTCATAATGGTGCTTATTGTCAGTTCATCTTCTACATACAAGCACCAGCTTATGCAGGAGTACTGATTACTAAAAAAATCAGCTGTTAATAAAAGGTATTTTTTTCCTTTACCACCTAGTTTTCTTCTAAAACAGAATATCACTAGGTATGAATAGAGATCTAACTGAAAATAGTTTTAAGTTTCTATTAAATATCAGAAAGCAATTGGTATTAAAAGTTATATATTGTTATTCATTCAGCCATTTTGAAATTATTAATTAATTATTTAGTCAGGATTGTAGGGCCAAGCAAATTGATGGTAAAAGACTAAGATTTTTTCTTTAACTAGCAATATCTTATAAAAACCACAGGTATTTGGTTGAGGCAGACGTGACGTAGCACGATGTAGTCTCGACTTCAGGATATAAGACTCGACCCCCTCAGGGATAGGTTGAGTTGAAGACATATCATAATATTATTTACCCCGTATCAATGATAAGAGTTAATTATGACATACTAACTGAATGGTTAAACTGATGATGTAACTTTAAAAAACCTGAGGGCACCTACGTGGATATTGTCAATCAGCTGGTGAGAGGAAAACATTTCTTCAATGAACACTTCGGCATTACTGAAAGGGCAAAGGACACTTAATGTCCTTGAGCTTAATAATTATTTTATGATAAATAATTGAAACGGCACATGATTGAAAATACGAGACTGATTATAGCTGTTGACAAAAACTCAAATTAGATGTCTTTCTGTAGGTCAGTCACTGAAAAGTCATGACTTTCCTACCAAAGGACTGGAAAAAAAACTGTTTATAATGGAGTTCATCATATAAATGAAAAGTTTCTTAAGGGAGGTTGGAAATGCATGGGGTGTTATACGGTTATTTACAGGACCAAAAATAAACTATGTATAAACGAGGTTGTCGTATATAAGAGGGTCTTATATCCAAGTTTCTACTGTATATAACATATTGGTTAGGCAAAAATTTAGGAATGCAGAAAAAAACTCCTTGGTTTCCTGAATGCAGATACACAGAACTTTTCTTTAAAAGCTGAGATATTTTCTAGACATTAAGAGACTTCAAGTTAACTAATTTTACACTAAACTTCATTCTCACAGGGGTATGCTTATATACAACAGCAAATCATAAGTTGGAAACAAAAATATTATACCAAAATAAGACATGAAAAATGCAGCACGAAGTATATTTTAACACTTAAACTATACAATGTTGATATGCAGTTACTACCAGTGGAATATCCGCATCCCATTCTCTCACAATGTTTTATCAAATGAAAAGAGAGTAAGTCTGAAGAAGAAATGTATCTAATACCATCTCCTTCCTTTTCTTTTTATATACCACATGCAGCAGCCAACAACTATAATAATGACTTAAATATAATTTGGGAAAACTAATTTGTATAATGAATGGAAACTGAATTACCTTCCTGTAATTCTTAACAGCTTGTTTACGAAGTTTTCTTTCCTCTGGTGATTCCTCTTTAGGGCGAAATGACAACTGTGAGATAGCTGAAGTAGCAACTGAGACTATCTCAGTATCATTATTCCTCTGCTCCTGGGCATAGGCTTTATCCAGAGCTGCCAGACCTTTAGAAGTCAAACCACTATTCTGATCACCTCGAAGCACACCCAATGGCACACCAGTCTTGGATGATATCTTGATTTTATTACGTCTTGCCTGAAGTTAAAATATCATATAGTCATTATGACAAGCGACATTACAAAGAATCTGTTCACAGAAAGAAAAATTACATGGCAAAAGGTCTAAATCAGGAACAATACGGATTACCATCATGATTGACAATGTTAGATTAGTTAATTTTTACAGTGACCTAACTGCAAATAAGGTATGCAGATGTTTCATCAGTACAATAAGCTTATATCTACTTCATTCCTAGATTTTTATTTTCATTTCCCTGATGTGATCACCCATTGCAGATTTCATGTGTTAACAACCTGCTTCAAGGCCTTACCCTACTTGGATATTGGGATGGTGATTGGACATTAGGATTCCTCAACCCTGTCCATTTGAGTTTAGGCCTAGCTTTGCTCACATGTATGGAAGCCAATGAAATAAAGGACAAAATTATAGGTGAATTGTGCCCTTCATTTTTCGCATGCCTCTATGCAAGGTAACTCAGTAATGGTCTTTACTTCCTTCAACATCCATTTTTCCTGCATATTTGGGCATTAGCAAGTGTTCAGGGCATGGCAACAATCAGGCATTCTGCATGCTTATCCTAATGGTAGTGAGAATAGGTGGACTAGCCCTCATTAATTTGGGATATTGCCAAAATGTTGTGGCCTCTATGAATGTCCACCATTCTGCATTATGATTGAGTGGACGTAAATTGTGTATATTGCTTTTGTTTGTGAGTGCAGCTCTGTTTCAGATTCTAAAACAGAGTGGGAGGCAACCAATAGCTAAGGTCATTCCCTACATATATGATGTGTGGATAATTGGATATAGGGAGGGATTTACCCAGGAACAGAGAAAGAATGGGAGCAAAATCCAGAGTTGGCATTAGCCTGCTCTGAGAGAAAGGTACCAAGGGGTCAACTATTAAATGTCACATCAAACACGGAGTACTACACTCCAAGTACTTTCCATGCAGCACCAAATTGGGGACTGGTATAAGGCCAAGAAAATCTGCATCAGTCAGGATTCAAACCCTTGGGATGGGAAGCCAGTACTTTAGCCACCACACCAAACCAATCCCAATATTTTTAAAATCAGGACTTAAGCATTAATATTGTATTATGAATAATGAATTTATAAAAAAATTTCTAGAAATCAAATCATTAAACTAAGAAACATCCAAATAAACTTACAAAATTATCCTGAATGAGTTTTGGGTGATTATAGATGTTTGAGTATGTAGAAAGAATCGATTCACAGTCCCATTTCCTGTCATCTTTATCAGGAATATCAATTTCTACTGTCTCCTCAGCTTCATCTTCTTCTGGCAATTCATCCTCATCTCCATGGGCTGCCAGTCGAGCCTCCTCCAAGGCAACCTTGGCTTGACGCTCCTTTTCAAATTCATCGGCACATTGCATTAATATTCCATTATCCATAGGCATATCTCCTTCAATTTCTTCAGTTTCGAGGGCACCAATCTCAGTATCATCATATGATTCAAACATCTGCAATTTAGGAGATTGACTCATTTAACAATAGAGTTAAGAATTCATGAATATGAAACATGATACACACTATGAGAAATATAGGTGAAGGATCAATTTCAATAACTACTACACTCCTTGGATAAAAAAGCATCAAAAAAATAACTATATATCTGTACTCATTTCATAACCAGAATATTATATCAAGGAATTATTTAAAAACTGAACTATGAATATGAAATTCCAAAAGCAATATGAAGTTCATGCCACAAATAAAGGAATTTTAAACTGGAAAGGAAGTGTAATTTCTTTTTCAACCATTTCAATTACACCTCTATTGTGACATTAGTTATTTGAGCAAAAAAGATTGCTGGTAGAATGCAGTAAAATGGAAAGCTATACGACGTACAAAGATGGTGGACCAAGAAAGTAACAAAAGCATAACTTCCAGAACATAATTTTCAGTCATTACATTCAGTATCATTTTCAAATTAAACATCTTCAGTGTTTTCAAAGCTCTTTCATCTGAAAAAAAAACATTTCAGTGATATACATCAGCTTCTGAAACTCTGGTCCAGCCAAACATCTTAGTTACTCAAATGTCTGGACACTAGCTTTATGACATGAAATGATAATAATAACTCATTACTGATTTACTAGGCTATACGACGTACAAAGATGGTGGACCAAGAAAGTAACAAAAGCATAACTTCCAGAACATAATTTTCAGTCATTACATTCAGTATCATTTTCAAATTAAACATCTTCAGTGTTTTCAAAGCTCTTTCATCTGAAAAAAAAAACATTTCAGTGATATACATCAGCTTCTGAAACTCTGGTCCAGCCAAACATCTTAGTTACTCAAATGTCTGGACACTAGCTTTATGACATGAAATGATAATAATAACTCATTACTGATTTACTAGAAGTAGAAAACTCTCATGCCATCCCTGCTCTGAGGCACACTCCTATCTTATATCTATACACTAAGATTTAGTGCAGTGGTGCAAAGCCACAAATCCTGGTACCTCATAAGTCAAAATTCATCTATTTACTTGAGTGGCAACTCAAAAAACAAAAATATTAGTAAGCGTTATACTGCACACAGATCTGATGTACTGAAAATGAAAAATATAAAAAGTTGAACTGCATACCTTTTCAAACCGGGAATCCAAGAGTGTAAGCTGATCATTCCTTCGGATCACTGAACTGGACATTGAGTACTCTGTAAACCTAGACTTTGTTTCTTCTTCAGCAAATGGACATGGACCACTCAAGCTTCCCACTTCATCTAACTCTTCATCCCATGAAGCATTACCAACCCTTAAATGGTAATCCAAGAGAAATTCTTTAAGGTCAATGACAATCAAGGCAAGGCATACATATTAAGTAGTCAACAAAGCATTTTCTCTGAAAGTGAAATATACTAATTTAATCAAGGCTTAGAAGAAAAAAGAAGACAACCATAAAAGAAAATTAACAATTGACAACTTATATCTATATCTACACGATACCCTGCAAGCCACCGCGAGGGTGTGTGGCAGGGGGTGAAGATCACCAAGCATGCACTACTAACATGCAAACAAGCAACTAAAGTGTCTCATGCAACTAGATTGTTAGTATCTATAGTATTTGAGGGGTTAATACATGCATCATGCACTACAGAATACTCTAAAATATTTCCCCTACCTATCCCTTTCCTCTGCTGCCTATTCTGTTCTCTTATAGTACGGGGGAAAAATGCCATTTTGAATCTATCGGTACGACAATCTATCCCTCTAATCTTATTTGCCTGGTCGAATCTAGCATAATACGCTGGTGTTTTTAATATGTGCCTAACATCTTCAGTAAAGCTATCCGATTGAAATTTCTCTAATAGATTTAATCTGTACTTTAACCTACGCTCTGATAATGATTCCCACCCTAATTCTTGTATTATTTCTGAAACACTACTCAACCTATCATAACATCTTTCAACGAACCTAGCTCCTCTACGCTGCATACTGTCTAGTTCCTTGATCAAACCTAATTCATTAGGATCCCATACACTGGCTGCATACTCAAGGTGGGGCCTAACTAGTGAAAAGTAACATCGCTCTTTTGTCTTCTCATCACATTTCCCTAGTACTCTTTTTATAAATCCTAGCTTTCTCTTCGCTTGGCCGCATATTTCCCTTATGTGTCTTCCCCACGATAAATCCTTAGTGATTGTTACACCTAAATATCTTATGGTTTCTACATTTTCGATCTTCGTGTTACTAATTTTATAGGTACATACGCTCTATCGAATTATTCCTCCTCCAAAAATTGATAGCTACACACTTTTTAAGGTTAAGCTGTAACTGCCATTTGTCGCACCACTCTTGAATTGCATCTAAATCTTTGCTAAGTGATTTCCTGTCTTCTTCTTTTGATATACCCCTATACACTACCGCATCGTCTGCAAAGAGTCTAAGCTAACTACTAACTACGGTACCCAAATCGTTTATGTATAGAAGAAATAGGAGCGGACCTACTACGCTACCCTGGGGAACTCCCGATATGACTTTGATTGTGTCCGACATGATACCATCTATGACAACCCTCTGCTCTCGTCCAGTTAAGAATTCTCTTAGAGAACTTTTTCAGAATAAACCCAATACTCAAGAGATATGGTCTTCTAAGTATTCATAAAGTCACTACCCACACCATGTTTGCAAAAATTTGCAACACTACCACTGATACAAAGCAAACTCTATCATGCCACAGTAATTTTTATTTCCATAGCAATGGCAATACCTAAATGAAAATTCTCAAAGGTTCACATGTATCATATGATAAGTTCCCAAGCTAAAATGCACAGCTTTTAATTGTCTCATTTATTAATAGCTTTTATTATTAATGAATCAAGCCAATGCACCAATTACATAATATAATACAAAAAAAAATTCAAAACACTCTGTAGGGTATACAAATACCTATTCCATAGTTGCCATCAAAACTGTGATGTACAAAGATACAAAGAAACACATAATTACATAGCCTTAAATTTAAATCAATTCAACCTGAAGAAACTCAGAGACACTAAAATAGAATTTTTTATCAGTTATTATATGAGTCTTGACTTGAATGATATTATTGAATATATGGAAGGCATTGAGCAGGAGGACATAGGAATCCTGTTGCAAACTGTTGAAATGGAATAGAAAGGCCCTTTCAAGCATAAACTGAAGGAATACTGATACTTGTAGATATTGCTCCTTGAGTGTGCATGGCTATTAAGAAAATTGGAGTTGACAGAGAAGAGGTGAGGATTTTTCTTTACAAAAAGAGCACAAGAAAGTAAGTAGACTGAAGGGAGTAATTAAGACTAAGGAATATGATGACTGGGTTGCTGGGGTGGCAAATGGGACCTGACATAAGGCTTTGATGAATGGTTTCTGCAGAAAAAATGGGGATCAGGTTGGTGTGGTGGCTAGAGTACTGGCCTCCCATCCCGAGGCTCGCATCCTGGCACCAAACCCTATTTGAGTGCCTTGAGAAGAGCACTTCAAGAACAGTACTCCATCTATTGGATTGGACATAAAGCCATGGTTTCTTTGACACATTTAGTTAATAGCAGGTCAATGCTGGGGTTCTCTCCACCCTCCGTTCCTTTGAGAACTCCTACAACTTTACCCAGTCACTCACTTACCCTCTCTGGTGCAAATGACCTCAGTTGTCATACCTACCCTAAACAACTAAAACTACAACTTTTTGCAGAGAAAATACTTTCATGAGACAAATATTATGCCAAAAGATGATCCCATAGGTAACATGGGTATGCACTTTGGCAAAATAGAGGGATTACTCTTCAGCTAAATAATGATCGACAAGGAAGGAGAAACTACACAATTCCTAGGCACATCCCTTAATTTTTTTTCTTTCAAAGCTGAATTGTAAAAAATAGGTATGTGGAGCATAGCAAATATCAGTTATTACTTTAAGATACTATTTCAAAACTTCAAGCATTGGTTTTCTAAAGGAAGTGTCAATGTGTCCACCAACTGCCTACAAGGACACACGGAAAAAGACAAATTTTTTTCATGATACATGTGTAACTACTAACATCAGTAACTGATTGGGTACAAGCACTGCACCCTTATGCTGGGAGATAAAATTTTACCACCGAAGAATATTTTCTCATGCAAATAAGAAACCAATAAGCATTACACAGACCAGATATTGATGCAAGGTTAACCAAAGAACACCCTTTTGATGTTTTGGCTTTGCTTTCACTATTCATCATACATATGATACAAACGTTCACCCATTTTCAACATTCCCTTCTTTTCATTGTGTCATATTTCATTGCAATTACGTGTTTTTGGCATAGGTATTTCAATGCCAACACACATCTACACTACTCCTTCATTTGCTAATTAAGAAAACTTACCCATCCTCGGATCCTGATTCATCACTAGAGCCTTCTTCCTCGTCAGATTTTTTTTCTGAGGGGCTGGCGTTTGCAAAAGAAATAAAGTCGTCTTCCAATTGATTATCTGGGTCATCATAATCAAAATCTTCGTCCATAGCAGCCACAATATCTGGATCATAATCAAGCCTTGGACCTGGAACGAGATGCACGATTGCTAACTCACAACAAAATTTTATACTGCGGTTAAACATCATGACAATACTGTTCTGGTATAAAGTATAATCAATCTAAATACTGGATGATCACACCCACCAGAATGAGGTGCTGCCTTATTCAAAAGTCCTACATCCTCCTCCACATTGGAAGCAAAAACAGAGGACGGTAAGGTAACCTTCGGCTGAAAAAAAGTTAGGTATTTAGAACGATGCCCACGCTAGTCTAAGCAAGGATTTCTCAAATCACATATACTACCTTGTTTTCAATGGTTTGCTTGGACGAATATTCATGTTTGTTCACCCTAAACCTTTCACAAGGTTCCCACTCCACTGAGACTTCATTTGCATCCCGAAGATGTTGTAAATAATTGTATTCATCATCGAAAAATATTCCATACTTTCTCTGCTCCTCCTGTTGTACATTATTGTCTGTCTGCAAATAATTACAAATATGAACTTGAATGCAAACTCATTGTTCCATGGACATAAAATTCTTATCGCATAGAAAGATATATGATGTAGAAATGAAAAAGAAATAACTATATACCTCTTTGGTCTTATGCTCTAAAGGTACTAATACATGTTTCGGTGCCCTTTCATCAGCAGTAAGTGGGTCCTTTTGGCTGCGATGCACCAAATGAAAGGTGATGGCATTTTTCTTGTCAATAAACTTCTTCTTCTTCGGCTACAAATTAAAAACAGTAAATTAATAAGCATTTAAAACTAGGCGGGTTTTACAAAGCTCAAAAATCAATTCGTAGTTACATCCACTTGAAAACTTACCATTTCTCAGAGTGGGAACTCTAACCTACTATGCAATGGATTATAAACCAATGACAATAATAATAATCTATTTGTAAAGGCTGAAAATTGTTTATTAAATCACAAGGCACAACACCAAAATATCCAAAATTCTCTTCGCCATGTGAAGAACGACTGCTCAGCGATGATGCACGCCATGCACGCAGCAACACAGCGTATGCTGATGCGCATGCCAGGTTAAAAATTATAAAACAAAATACGACCGAAATAAGCGTAATGTAGGTGTTATTTCTGACGGCTGGTTGTGGTTGTCAAGGTAGTTCTGGTAATTCTAATTAAAATCTCTGGGTGACCTATAAAGCCGTGTAAATTGCTTGAGTAGCCATTTATTAAAGTTTTTTATTGCGGTTGTGGTCTAGTGTAACCTAAATTAATTTAAGGATATTGACAAGTGTGGTTTGAGTCTTCCTCAAAACCTCTTTCTTACTCGAAGGAAATTTTCTATTGAGCTCAAAGGTAGTGTAATTTTGGTGTTAATCAATCCTACGTTTACCTCATATAGTTAACCCAAATCGAGCTTTCTTACAACGAGTGTGTTATTATTTCGTTGACGAATTCCTGCATAACCTGATTTCTCTCGGCGGAGAGGTATAAATAAACTGACGTATGTTTCTAGTGGATGGGGTTATCCCCTGGGTATCTGAAATTTTGGCCAGCCAATCCAATGAACTGTTGGACAAATAATGCATAAGCACCTTATATTTCTTAGACGAAAGTAAAATATTTCGTTCCATGTATTTACTTCTGCAAGAATAAGTTTGTGACTTATAAATACGTTTCGTTCACTCGTGCTTCGGTATTTAAGTAGTTTTAATTAGGTGGAATAGGGTAGATGCTGACATTGACAAAGGAAGATTTCATTTTGGCCTCTACTTTTTACATTATCGAATACAGATGAAATCCATTTACTTTAGAGCTGCCTTAGTGAACTTAGGAGGATGTTCATGGGTAAATATGAATGAAAGGACATATAGTCCTCTCGCTCACATTTACCCTTTCGTGGAGGTGTCAACTGTTTGCGTGATATTTCATTATCGGGTAGTCATTATAAGGTTTATTGTATACCCCAAATCAATATTTTATAGTTTTTAACTGAAATTTTTCATGTATTGTTTTATTTATTCTAGCGTGCTTTGATAGGCTTCCCCAACGACGGACGTATTACAATCATCACCTGAAACCTCAACTAAGGTTGGCCCAAAACTTTGGAAGTAATGCCTAACATCCTTAACGATGTCAAACTCGACTTTAAAGATGTTCTTCTTCGACCAAAACGTAGCACTCTTCGAAGTAGAGCTGATGTAAGTGGATAACAATTTCAAATTCCGAGCTTCTTGTTGTAATTTTTCTTATCGAATTTTTTTATAATAGGTCAATCTTAATCGCCAAATCACGTTTAAGAATTCGATGCAAACCTACAATGGGGTGCCAATCATAGCATCTAATATGGACACTATTGGCACGTTTGAAATGGCAATTACATTAGCCAAGGTAAATGATTTGTACGTTTTCGAAGCATTTATATTGATTCAGTTATTATAACTGTGAAGATACCTTTTTTTGTTGTAGCACGGCCTCTTTACTACAATCCATAAATATTATTCCATTGATGATTGGAAATTATTTGCTACCAACAATCCTGACTGCCTGAAATGTGTTGCTGCCAGCTCAGGTACTGGCCAGGAAGATTTTGAAAGGCTGACCCAAATTCTGACAGAAATTCCAGAAGTGACTGTGGCTTGCCTGGATGTTGCAAATGGTTATTCACAAGTATTTGTAGACTACGTCAGGAAAGTTAGGCAGGCATTTCCCAAGATAACTATTATTGTAAGTATGTTTCATAATTCTCTAGAGATGTTTTATCCTTCCCATGGAGATTATCTCCGCGATCTTCAAATAAGCTCTCTTAATTTATTTAGTTCTAAATTCTTGTTTTGATGGTAAGTTGTATCTGGAAACGTTTCAAAAGAATTACTATCAACCCGGTAGTACTTGCGCCAAATTCTCTGGACACCCCAGCATATGTTTTTTAAAATATATTTTTAATGTTTCATTCTCTGACCTCTCTTTAGTAGAATGAATAGAATGTATTTTTATCATTTCATGGTCAAAACTTTCAGATTTTAGGTGTAACACCTCAATATAATTTGATTTTTATGTCATACTGCTTGCGTCATTCTCGAAAATTAAATACTTATTTAATCAAAAATTGCATGTGTGTGTATACTCATCATCAAATAGAAAGCTGGATAACAACAAGACTCTTGTTTGTAGATGTTGGTACAAAATAACTTTTAAAGCATTGTTGTTCACTTAAGGTAGCAGTGGATAGGCTACCAGTATGGCAGCTGCATTGCAACCTTATCTTTCAGTGGTAAAAGTGTTTCTCATATGTTCATTCCTTTTGACAGAAGCTTTACAGCTGTAAGCATTTATTTTCAATGCAAGAAAATGAACCATTCTGACCTTACATCCAATTATCTGCTTGAGAACGTGACATTATCCTTCACAGGGGAGAGCTCGAAGTGGGTGTGAGATGCAGATTGTGTGTGAGAGTGAAATTCTTGTGGATTTTCGTGCTGGTGCTGTGGATTCCTCATCGTATGCTTATTATACTTACAGTTGGTAAATGGCAGTCCAAGGTGTATACTATCGATATTTTCATCTCATTACTTTTATTATCATTCCATTTCCATTTGCAGTGCTTTAGATTTGATGACGTGAATAGTAGGGCTGGAAAAAATGACCAATGAATTAGCTCCAATTCATCAAATTATTGAAGTCCTGGTGATAAATTTTCAAGGTGGCTATACCATATAGGAGTATGCTATGGTAGATGAGCAGTGAGTTTGATTAAGAGAAGATTCTTATTTAGGCAATATGCACATTATAATAAGCCAGCAGGATATGGGATGAAAATATTTCCATTGGTTGACGCTAATGTATTTTATACTTCTAACTAAGGTAGTCAGCATTTGTAAGTAGTCAACCCAAATGAACCTACAAAGTAGACTTTAGTCCCTGAGAGCTAGTAAAATGCTTGATGGCACCAATTGTTGAGACAGGGTGAAACCTGACAGTGGATAATTGGTTTGCAAGTTTTCTTTTGGCAGAGGATTTCCTAAGAAGTAAATTGACATTTGTGGGAACATGTCGAAAAAAAAGGATGTCAAATGATTGCCATATAACAGAAAAAGGAAGCTATTAGTATTTTTGGTTTTAGAAATAACATGACTATAGTATGCTATCCTACCAAGAGAGGAAAAATATAATCTTACTGTCAATGGTTCATGGTAGCATGAGTATAGACAGGTGCAAAATGACCTTAGTAGTCAAAGCACCTTAAAATAATTCTACCACCTATGAGCATAGATGAGTCAACAGGAAAAAGGCTGAGATAATATCTTTTTACAGGGCAGCAAAGTGTAATTGACACTGTAAGATAAGATATAGTGTATCAATAAGCACAAAGAAGGGATGGTAATTTTCTACCATTTGGTAAACTTGGCAGGCTTAAATTCCTTAGTTTTACATAATGGAGTAAATCCAAGCAGTAAAATATGTTGGTCTAAATTCCTGTAATAAATCACAAGAACACTGATGAAGTCATTTATAAGGAGAAGATCAGTAATGAAATGCTGCCATAAGATCTGAAAAGAAACACTGTAGAATATATCAATTCAGCTATCATCTGTGGCAATCCAAAGAGAAAGGAAGGGGGAAATGGAGGTAGATGTGTTGTGTAATAGAAGTAAAGACATAAAGACAAAAATTTTCCATTGCACTTGCAATAAATAAATGTGCACAACCGTATTTAATGAGTGCAAAGAAAAAATTAACTAGGGATGACTGCTTCCATAACGCTCCATTTCAAACCTCAATTATAAAATATTACCAATGATAGAATTCAAGTCCTGGCTTGTATTTTGGGAGAAGGAAGGAGATCTATTACCCCTCATCATCGATTGCTATCTGGAACTTGGACAAATTTTTTTAGTACGTGGAAAAATTCCCCTCTGAATGCAGGCAACCAAAAATTGTTCTTTGCCCACCCACACCCTTGAAGGTTCACTGGCTATGTACCTGTTTTGGTACATATATCACATTAGCATCTGGTATTAAAGTAATATGATGTGGTTTCCTTTCTATTTAAAAAAATATCATTGAGGTGTCAGGAACACCCTGTGCGAGTGATGATGTCCGGAAGCCATGCACGAGTACTGCCGGGTTAAAGAAATGTTCTTTATAAAAATGTTTTTCTCTCTCCATGAACAGCTATTGCCCTTGATCTAAAGGTGATTTTGCACCTTCTCAAGGAAAGAGGTACAAGTTGAAGGGTTACCTTCTATTTTTTCGTAATGATTTTAAAACATTAAAAGCCAGAAAATCAAAAAATGTCATGAAGATAGTATCAATAGATATTGATCCAATTATCATGCATAATCAGATGTGAGCTCCCTTACATTGGGGTCGTCTAGAGACAATAGGATTTTTTCTTGAGTACAGTTGACATTCACCTAGTTACGAGGGGGAGTCAAATGAAAACCGTAAATATTTTTTTACATGTGATTGATTCAACAAGAGTGGATAACATGTGTATAATTTTTTGACATAGTCTCCCTGATGTTCAACACATTCACTAAATTGCACAGGAAGTGCACAGATCTCTTTTGAAAAAAATGTTTGTGGTCGTGTGTGCAGCCACTCATACACCACCTGGTGCACTTCTTCATTCGAATGAAATCTCCTGCCTCCCATCGTCACTCTGACTGGTCCAAACAAGTGGTAATCACTTAGGGCAAAGTCTGGTGAGTATAACAGATGTGGAAGAGTATCAAAGTGAAGATCAGTAATGGTTGCAACTATTGCATGGGCAGTAGGAGGTCGAGCAAATGCCACAAGCTTTCTTTACACGCGTGAATGTGTCACTCTTTCAGTTAAGGAATGCAATACCATGGCACCCACCTTGCATACATTTTGTGAAACTGAAGTACGTCATGAAGAATGTGATGTGCTGAGCCATGATAAACATTCGAATTTGAGGCTATTCCATCCACTGTTACACAGCGATTTCCCATCACAATGTTCAGTTGCTGCCATAGAATCTAGTGTCATGATGCAGTGTGCCTGACCTGGGAGGGGAGCATCTTCCACAGAAATCACAACATTTCTGAACTTCTTACTCCACTCGTACACTTGCTGCAGTGATAAACATGCCTCACCATACTGGACTTTCATTCGCCGATGGATGTCAATAGCTTTCATACCTTCACTGCTCAGAAAACATATCACATCATTATTCTTCATTGGTGCATGATGCAAGCGGGGCAGGCATTGTTAACTGGTTTGTTGCAGAATTTCACTTATCTTCAGTATGCTGCCACCAGTTGGGCATTCACTAAAGCATTGGTAATAATAAGCCAACTTACACCAATGGCGTGGGAATTTGAATGTTTACTAAGTTTTTACAGTTTTCATTTGACTTCCCCACATACATTGAACTGTATGATGCGTGCTACAGTGCATTAACTGGGTATTACTGGAAAAATTAAGAGGTGCTCGTAAAAGTGCACTGGAGTAAAAACAAATGTAAATACAGTCAAGCCCTCTTAATCAAACCCTTTTATAATGAAGCCCCGGTTATGACAAAGTTAAGGCTATTTCCCCATCAAAGAGAGGCCTGGAAAAACTACTCCACATATAACGAAGTTCGGTTATTATGAAGTAAATATTCAGTCCCCGTAACATCATTATAAACAAGCTTGACTGTGCTGTTATTATATATTTTTTCTATTTGAATTAGTTGTATTTTAATTTTTTGGTGTAAACTCTGTTAACAAGGCATTTTCTTGAATTACTTTCCTTGAGATGGTGTGATTTCTTGAGTTATGATGAGCCATCATGACTTAGTAGTTTTTATTTCTAAAGATCATTTCTTCGTTCAAGAGAAAAAGTAACATTAATCATTATAATTAAACTATGGGCTACTTAAGAGCATTTATCTTCTTTACATAGAGAGAGATTTCTGCTACATTTTAGGGTAGCAGTGGCTGAATTTCATTAATTGTGAGTTATGTTGGTAGGCTGGCAATGTGGTGACTGGAGAAATGGTTGAAGAACTCATTCTTTCTGGAGCTGACATAGTTAAGGTAATGTGCATTTTTATTTTCATGTAGCATACTTTTGTAAAAACATGTAAAGCAATATGTACATACTTTGTGAAAGTATGTACATGTGATGTTTGTGAAATGGTTTTTGAAAAGGTTTTAGCAAATTATTAAATTCAAAAATTATGTAAGAACCCCAAACCAAATATTTGTCCATGCATTGTCTCTTGCAACACCAGTCTGCTATTCATGTATTCTTTGTCTCATTCTTAGACATTTTTCAGCTTAATTTGTGTGAAGTGTCTATAATTTCATCACAGGTTTTCTTATTTTACTGACAAATGGTATTAATCAGATGCAAGCTGACTTACAGTCAAACATGGCATTAAATCAGTACAATACGATTTGATACTATGAATATACTTTAAATATTCCTTCCTATGTGTTGAATCATTTCAATCAAATTATTGAAGTCTCTCAAGTTAATTACCAAAATAATAATGATAATACCAGCCTTAAAGTGACCTACTTGGTGTCATACCATAAGGAGTTCTAATGTAGATATGTCCAACTGGTATCATCCATAAAATATTAAAATATTGGATACAGTTCAGAAGGATCTGGAAATAAATGCTAAAATTTGTATTTTTTTTTTTTGCACCCTTTATTTCTGCTAATTAATTGTGGATAAATATTCAAACAGCTGATGGGACTGCTTGCAACTGTTGGATTTCATTAACTCATTGTATTTTCCATAAGAAAGGGTGCAATTACAGTATTTCAATGACAATTTGGAATTACCTAATTTTCTGGTGAGTAGGAGAGATAAAGGTGACACTTCTCTGGTTCCTCATTCTGAATGAAGATGAAGCTAATTATTGCAGTAAACACTCATTTAGAAGTATTGAGTGTGCAATAACTCCTTATAGCAACTAAAGATTACTTGAGAACTAGATAGCTACGTAGCCTTAGAAAAATAGTCATAAATTCACTAATGCATTCAAGATGAATGACTACTATATTCTAAATATAGTAAATACTAATTATAGTACCTTATAATTGCGGCAGTCCACAAAGAAAATATCAAAAAGAATGTTTGGACTTGTTTGGCAGTGAACATATAATACATGATTGGGCAAGGGCCTAGCCAAGTTGATACACCGGTTCCCGTCAGATCACCGAAGTTAAGCAACGTTGGGCCCGGACGGAGGTTGGATGGGTAGCCCCCCTCCATACCTCTACCGTGGTGCTCTTGTCCCCTGTCTGCAAGTGGCGGGCAGGTTAAATGTGGGTTGGCACAATGGATCTAAAGAGGTCTAAGTGCCTGGGGGGCTCCAGAAGGCTCCCGCCCACCCCTCCAATTTACATTTTTATAATACATGATTAATTTCCACAAGGAAAAAATCCACCTTGACCAGGATACATGAATATTGAAGTGGTATTTGTGGAAAGTAATCTATTGTACATTTTCAGCGGGTGACTCCGCTAAGGCATTCGTGACTAGTTCGCAATCCTTGCATATGCATGAAATCGATGGTTGGCAAGTTCACCTTGTGGAATGAATTCATGATGAATAGAATAAACTTGGTTATATATTATACTTAGTTAAATATTGGTCATATATTCCACGAAAATTTATTAACCGACTAGTTTCAACCTTCTCAGGTCATACTCAGGGGTTTATCACCTCTTAATCGAATGTCTAAAGAAGGTTAGTTGTGGGGAAACAATAATTAAAGATTTTAGCTCACTACTGTACCTATGTCACAGTCAAAATTACTCCTATTTTAGCAGCAAGTGCTACCATCAAACCCATGGATTGGCAATGGGATTGCCTCTCTCACCAATTCTAGCTAAGGTTTTCATGGACCATCTGGAGGATAAATTATTCAACACAAAATATCCTCTTCTTAAAAACTTAGTTTATTACTTTCGCTATGTCCATGATATAGTCTGTTTATGGACCAGTAGTATAAGACAGTTAAACCAGTTTTTGTCTTTCCTTTATTCGCTTCACTCATCTACAAGGTCTGTTAGAAAAGTATCCGACCTTTGGCTGGGGAAAAAAACTGGCATACCTGGAGAATTGGAAACCTAATCACCATCAAAGTAGTCTCCTTGGGATTCCACACACTTCTCCCAGCGGTGCCGCCATTGTTGGAAGAATTCCAAGGAAGCCTCTTTTGGAATTGAGTTCAGCTCGGCTGTCGTTGCAGCCATAATGTCCTCTCTTGTCTGAAATCACGTTCCTTTCAATAGCCTCTTCAGTTTGGGGAACAAGCAGAAGTCGCAGGGGAAAAAATTTATAGTTATCAGGAGAGTTAGGAGCCTGTTTAACCACAGGAGTTTGGTTTTTTGCCAAAAAAGTCTGAATCAAGTGCGAGGAATGTGCTGGTGCATTGTCGTGATGGAGGCGCCAATTTCCTGTTGACCACAATGCCAGTCTCTTGCGCCGCACATCATCACGTAGGTGGCAGAGGACATCTCTGTAGTACTCTTTGGTGATTGTTTGACCCTGAGGTGCACACTCGTGGTGTATCATACGGTGGGAGTCAAAGAAAGCAGTCAGCATCACTTTGACATTGCTGCACATTTGGCTTCTTTGGTCTTGGTGACGTGGAATGCTTCCACTGTCACGACTGGGATTTGGTTTCCGTGTCATACCCATACACCCAGGACTCGTCACCAGTGAGTATGGTGTTCATGAATTCTGGGTTACTGTTTGTGGAGTCCAGCATGTCCTGTGAGACTTCAACATGAAGTTGCTTTTGCTCCGCCGTCAGCAGCTTCGGCACTAATTTTGCCGCCACTGACTTCATTGCCAAATCTTTGGTCTCAATGGAATGTACCGAAAAAGTGCTGATGCCCACCTCCTCTGCAATTTCTCGGATAATTACACGATGGTCCCGCATCACCACAGCGTTATCTTTCCTGGTCATTTTGGCATGTTGATGGCCAACCGGAGCGTGGCTCACTCTCCACTAATGTGTGGCCATCTTTAAACCGATTGTACCACTCCTTAATCTGTGTGATGCCCAATGCATCGTCATCAAAATCCGTCTGAATCTTCCGAATGCTTTCCACCTGGCTGTCGCCCAGTTTCTGGCAGAATTTGATGCAGTAGCGCAGTCGTTCCTTCATTTTCCTTGCAATGAAAAAATGACGAGAGCACTACACACTACCTCACAAAAATGTTGCTTGCCAGCAACAGACGCTATCGAAAGGCAGGAAAAAATTCACGCAAGGGCACGAAGGTTCAAGGTTGGCTCATGCAAGCCCGCTTAATTCAAATCCATCAGGTTTTCGGAAAACAAATAAGGTCGGATACTTTTCTAACAGACCTCGTCTTATATTTACTATGGAAACAGGCTTCAGTCAGATTAAATTTCTGGACTTGACAATTCCTCTAAATGAATTAAGCCACAGCTTTTCCATATACCTGAAAAATACTTTTACCGACATTGTCATACGTAATTATTCGAACCTTCACCATTCACATAAAATGGCTTCTTTTCATTCCATGCTTAATCACCTATCTCCATCCCCTTTACATCCGATGATTTTACAATGAGCTTTATTTCATTAAACGTATCATCAGGAACAATGGTTTTTCACAATTCCATTATAGACACCCTATTAAATCGCTTACGCCGAAAATGAGCCATAATGGATTTCACTGCTCATTCCACTATCCCTTCACTGAATACCAAATGAGTAAAGTTATCCTTCATCCACAAATTGTCATATAAAATTAACAAATCCATCCGTAGTAATAAGTTCCAAGTGTGTTTTTATAACCTTATGACTGTCGACAAATTGTTGTTCAACTCAAAAGACAGATATCCTAACTGTAATAAAAGTAGAGTATGCATGTTATTTTGTGATACCCCTGGTTGCAGTTGTTTTTATGTTGGGCAAAGTGTTAGAAAAGTAAGCATGCGTAAATCTAAACATTTTAATTCTTTTATAAATGTTAATAACAAGTCTGCGTTTGCCACACATTTAAATGAAAATGATCACTCCTCAGATTTTACCACTAAGGTTTTACATGTTTGTGATTAGGGGAGGAAACTTGATTTTATGGAGAATTTTGAAATTAGTTCATATTTTAATGCATATAAGAATGATGTTTTGAATGACCTATTCCCTTCCTACCTCTCCCCATTCTAATCACTGCCTGTCCCCCCATAGTCAAATAAGCTGCTCTTGACCCCTCTCCACCAGTCATTTGCTCATCTTCCTTTCATGACCGCCTCATTCTCCCTCCCCCCTCTCTTTTCGCTGGTGTGAGACTGTGTGTGTATATGCCACCTCAGTGGCGTACCAAGCATAGAGCTTACTGGAGGGGGCGCTCCCTATGCTCTGTTATGGAGGGGAGTGAAGCCAAGGGGGTGTGGCAAAATTGCACATTTAGCCATATTCTGCAGCCCAGCCATAACACAGATTCTTACGGGGCAACGACCAATTTTTGCTCTTTACTCTTAAAATAATGCCTTTGGGGATTTTTCGCGGCAGGTGCGATGAAATTAAATAGTAATACATGCCCAAATGACTTAATTTGTATTGGATTAAAGCCGTTGTGTCCCGCAGAAACAGGATTTTCAACAAACTATGAGGTGTTTTGTCTAACATAATTGCTGCAATATTATTTGCAAAATAACAGCTGTCAGTTCGAAAATTGCATTAATTTCAACTTTCTGAATCCTATTCCTGAAATTAAAGATGGATTGGAGAGATTGATATGCAATACCCTGCAAGCCATCATAAAGGTGTGTGGTGGGTGAAACATTTCAGTCGCATTATTTCCTACCGGTAATATTATACTCACATAACAAATTAGCTGAACATGCTACTTACTTTGATAAAATAACATAATTACTGCAGTTGACTAATAAAATATTATCAACTGTTCATTTTATACTTAATGCACCCAAAAAACGTGCAATGTCATAGGCAACAAATTCAATTATTTATCAGGTGTAGCGTCCATTTCATACAATATTGCGTTGGTATGACTATTTTATGCAGTTTTTTAACTTACCGGTGGAAGGTAAGACCAGTTATTCTTCTATCTGTGCGATTAATGCACCCGTAAGCCGAGCAGCAAACCATCTACAAATGCAAAGTTAACATAGCATATATCTGCCTGATGGTATGTTTTCGAATATAGATAATAATTTTCAGAAAAATACACACACTATTAAGCATTTACATACCATTATATGACCTCTGTAGCCACTGGTTTCAGAAAAACTTCATATTTTCTTCACACATAGGCTTATGGCAAATCCACGAAGCTGGGCTGCAGAATATGGCTAAATGCGCAAGAATACCGTTTCACCTGGCTTCACGGCTGAGAGCTTATGCCCCCTCTATGGTACCAAGTCTACTTGGTGCCCGGGGCTAACTAACTAGACTAACCGTCCCAGGTAGAAAAAATATTATATTTTCTTTAACTAAAAAAAGATGTTGTTCAGTTTTTGCACCCCCTCCCCCCACCCCCACCCATTATGGCACCCGGGGCAGCCATCCTGTTCGCACCCCCCTTGGTATGCTGCTGTGCCGCCTAGCCCATCTTTTACTTGATAAACCCCTGAGGATGACCAGAGAAGGTTGAAACTGGTCAGTTAATAAATTTTTGTGGAATATAACCAAGTTTATTCTATTCATCATCTTGCATAGGTAGTATATGACATGTCATTCTGCTGCATTGGCAACATCTATATGCTTTCTGGCACATTTATTTGATCTTGTTTTTTATAAAAGATAGATAGGCAAGCATACTTGTGTCCTGACTTTTAACACAGCATATTTGATAATGCTAGCCCTGAAGGGTGGCATAATTCCTGGGGTGAGACATCAGGCCTGCTAATTATGGCACATGTATAGCAAGGTAACTGCATGATGAGAATCTGTTAGTGATTCATAAACCTGTAGGCTAACAAGAAGCCACTCAAGTTATTTACTGATGATGAAATGGATACAACTACACCATTTACCTTCTTACGTTGTTTCGTAAGATACTGAGAATACAGTCAAGCCCGCTTATATCAAACCCGTTTATAACGAAGTGAAGGCTATTCCCCGTTGAAGAGATCAACATAAAATGAAGTTCGGTTATTACGAAGTAAATATTCATCCCCCTCAACTTCGTTATAAACGGGCTTGACTGTAGTTCACTTGACATTTTCTGTTGAAAATGATGGCATCGCACCAATAGTCAATGCCATCGAAGCACAACTGATGCATTATTGTAAAATTTCGCTTCTTAAAAAAATATTTATTTGTAATTGGAGTAAGGTGAAACATTCTAAATCAAGGTATGCCATCAGTGCTGGTAACTACAGAATCCAGACTTTGTAATCACTGATAACAAATTATAGAGTTTTTCTATTGCCTAAGTTCAAATTCTAAATTTAGAGAGATAGTATCTTAAATTCTGTCATTGAGTTACAGAGATAAAATGCAAACAACAACCTTAGGAATCAATGGGCTAGGATTTGGTATTACCACTGCTAAGGCTGTCAACAATAGCTGGCTTTTGTATTCATGATTAAAGAGGCATGTCCATGATTTCATTATGTATAAGCAAATATTTTTTTAAATTATACGCTTACAAATTTCATTATGCTCTTTAGGTTGGTATTGGTCCTGGTTCTGTTTGCACCACAAGGAAGAAAGCAGGTGTTGGGTACCCTCAATTAAGTGCTGTGTTGGAATGTGCTGATGCTGCACATGGATTAGGAGGCCACATAATATCAGTATGTGTTTTCATTGTATTAGTTTTTTCCAGTGAAAAACGTGTAATTATTGCCATTAAGAAATTCTCAGAAAGTCATCTTGCATTGTCAGACTTGTAGAGTTCTGGTAGTGAACTTTTGGTAATACAATGTCAGTAAAATTAATTTCACCCAGCAATGAATTCTGGTTTTTCTTTATTTTATAAGTTTATTTACCTAAGTAAGTTAATGATCAATTCTCAGTTTCTCTGTGAAATGTTGGGAGTGATTGACCTGTTCCTTACTTTTCCAACTTATGTAGTCAAAATATGTGTGTGTTGTGTACAAAAACATTGTGTACTAGATATAAGGGATCTATCCATGTCATAAATATATTTTTAATCATTCAATCCTCATTTTTCTGTTTTGGTTTGAAGGATGGTGGCTGTACTTGTCCTGGTGATGTAGCTAAAGCATTTGGAGCAGGTGCAGATTTTGTAATGGTTGGAGGGATGCTGGCTGGACATGATCAGTGTGGCGGTGACACCACAGAGAGGAATGGAAAAAAGTACAAACTTTTCTATGGAATGTCATCGGCAACAGCCATGAAAAAATATTCAGGAGGAGTTGCTGAGTATAGGTAATGTCATCAGTGTTTAGCTGTATAAAAAATTATTTTTGGCCTCAAACATCACCCCAATGCTCAATATGATGCTTTTCTGTTCTTTTTTCTTGGGGTAGGTATTAGGCCCTATGATATCTGATTTTTATATTAGGGATAGGAGGGCTGTCCCTTTCCCTGTGCCACCTGTGGTTTCCCAGAAAGATCTGATTCCAATCAAATCATTCTACTATCCCTCTCAGATTTTAACCCAGAACTCCTGTCATTAGTTTATCACTATATCTTACTTTACTTACTAATACCTTGCTTTAAATATTTCAAAGTTCAGCTTTCACTTTCATGCCAGTTGAATCCTAAGTCTAATTGACTGAATAGTCTGAACTTACTGTGTACATAGTATGTAGTTGAAATTACTATGGAACCATACAAGGTATGTTTTTCACTACCTTAAGTTGGGGCGAGTTCACTTTTTTTTTTTTTTACATATATTCGTTATTTATGCACCGATATATTTGCCGATATGCGTAAAAATCCGAATTAAAATCTATAAACCTTCAGAAACACCGTAAAGGGAAAAAAACTGATGTCGCTTAGTTGTCAACAATGAAAAATATTCGATAACACCATTCAAACACTCATCACGGAGTGGGGCGAGTTCGGACACTCATGAAATATTTACGTTTTCGTGCTGAGTAATCACTTTCGTGACAATAGAAGAACATATATTTATTTAAATACGTTCTTAAATTAAAAATAATACTTGATTAATATTGTCATTATGTTAAAAGACTTGAATATACTTTCACAATACTTGAATATACTAGACAATTGGACCCACCTTGCTGGGATGAGGGTTAAGTTTTGGCATACACATGAGATAAAAATATTTACAACAACTAAGGAGTGCCATATAGGAAAATGGTCCTCCTGTTTCGCAAAAAACTTATTGTTATTTAATAACAGGCCACTGAAAAATAAACTTTAATTTAAAGTGGGATTTTTAGCATGGCAAAGTGACCATTTTTGGGAGGAAATAGCACTTACATAAGTTAAATTTATACATGTATTTTAGTGATACAGCAAATTTAGGACTGTAAAGTCCTCTCTTAAGGCCGTTGTACACGGTACAATTTCTTGTTCAAGAACTTGTACAATGCGCAAATTGTATCGTGTACGAGGGGTTCGTACAATTTCTTGTACAAGAAATTAGATCATGCTCTATATTATTGGATGAAACCGTCCAAGATCCACTCCGTAGCTTCTGCGCATGACATGTGACGGTAGTGATGCGTTCGTTTAGTATTCGCAAGGTTGGTGTTCTGTTTGCGATCACTTTTATTCCTTTTATTGCACGGCGAAACTTCCTTTTTTGTTGTACATATCGTGATATCCTTTTTGCTTCCATATTATGATATTCTTTGTTGCTTCCATATTGTGATATTCGTCGATCGCGTTGGAAGTGTTTTATTTCTCAAAAGATGAGTTGGACACACTGGGAAACATTAAACCTCAATGAAATTAAGATGACGTTATTGAACCAAAAAGAAATATATGCAACGAGCGAAAACATGCTGTTTGGACAATAAATGATGGGTTTCATGAGTCGATGAAAGAGTGCAAGTAACCAATTAGTATTCGTAAAATTTCATTTTATTAATGCTAGGATTAATGGTAGCAAATCATTGTAACTATGGCAGTATTGTCAAAATACTATCGTCATCAGATATCGCGATTCAGCTGTTGGACAGAAAACGATATCTGCGCATGTTATTGGCGCACAAATTGCATGAAAATCTTTGATCGTGTACGACCGTGAACCAACTTCTTGTACAATATCTTGGTCCAATCTCGCCGTACAATTTATTGTACAAGTTCTTGTACAAGAAATTGTACCGTGTACAACGGCCTTTACAATTAACTGTAATTAATCACGTGAACATCCATGCCCTGAAAAGTGGAAATCCTCCCTGGGTGGGACTTGAACCTGAGACCTGCAGCTTGGCAGGTAAGAGATTTACCCACCACCATTGAGGTTGGCTTAGCTTAGTTAACAGTGGACCTTCGTTAAAGACAGGTATTATATGAGGGCTTGGCTGTATTTTATTCTTTTTCTACGCTCATTTAAATTATTTTTTGTGAAACCCATATAAATGTAGTTAAGAAATGAGTATACTATGAGGAAAAACTAGGCTAGTTGAACATCAACTGTTCCCAACTGGAGTCAAATCCCTTTCCTTTTCCTCAGCACCCACCTTACAGCTCCCTTCATTTCATTTGGGTATGAGTTTCCTGAAGTGTATTTTCTCGTTGCTAATGAAACTTTGGAGCTGAAAGAATGTCTTCAAATTATGCAAGATTGTGTTTTTCTCTTTCTCTCTCTCTTCCAAAATAGAAATAAAACACCCAAGTTTTTTTTAATGAGACATGAAAGGAAAGTCTCTTTGCTTGTTTCATTTTAATGTATAAATTAAAGATGTACTATATTTTTTTTCACTGACTCTAATAGAGTGGAGAGAAAGTTTTCCGTTTGTAAGGTGAGCATGAGAACCAGAACATTTATTAAAAAATATTATTAAAGCCTTAATCTTATTCTTTTATTAGAAGTTTGGCTCCCAATTTCCTAACTATCTTCATTAAAAGTCACCATCTATTTTTCATCAGTTTGTGTTTCTATACTAAATGACTATATCTTTTGCCTCAGAAAGTGTTGTGTATAGCTAAGTGATACTTCTGTTCCAAAATGAAATGGTTACATTGTTGCTCTCGTTGCTTTATTGGATTTTTTTAATGTTTCAGAGCTTCAGAAGGTAAAACAGTTGAGGTCCCTTATCGAGGTGACGTTGAAGCCACAGTATTGGATATATTAGGTGGCCTCCGATCAGCATGCACGTACGTTGGGGCAGCCAAACTCAAAGAGCTGACAAGGCGTGCCACCTTCATTCGAGTCACTCAGCAAGCAAATGAAGTTTATGGTTCCTCTGATTAGCCACATGAGCAAGTCTGGCAGCAGTCGAAAAATATTGTTGTATTTTGCAGTAGCAGTTGAATTTTGTAGGTATTTATTATGCATGATTCTGGGAAACTTCCTTTCCTAATGGTGCTAATATTTATATAACATAGGAGAAAATCACTATGAAAGTGTGGAGTGTAAAATTACATATTATTTTTGCTTGTTTTTATTGTTAAAGGCATTTCCAAAGATATTTGCCTTTATTTGTTTTTGTGATGCTGCAAAATATTGTTGCCATAGTTTTGGTGGAAAGTGTACTGATGAGATGTCAAGCTCTGGGAGTTGTAGAAGTTGTTTGGCATTTTGGAAAACTCATCACGCTTAGTAGTTTGGAATGTGGTTTTTAATGGTGATTTATATATTTGCAAGATGGAGATTTTCTGAGTCAGAACTCTAGTCCTTTGTACTATTTACTTTGATGCAGTATTATTCATTTATGGATATGAATCAATAATCTGATTCAAATGTTGATGATAGAAGAATATTTCAAGAAAAGCTTGATTTTTTAAAAGTGATATTGGTATCTTTGGTGTGCCTTTCGTAGCTGACCCAAATTAAAAAAAAATATTTATTGATTCCACCAAAGAATGCCTACATACTGATAAACTGCTTTGAGCTCGATATGATGAAATTCATGCGCTTTTAGTTGAGCTGTTATTGTTCCTCAACTATTCTAGTTAAAATCATCGAATAGTAATTTTTATCACATTGATATTGTGAATTTTCGTCAGAGTTATTCTGTTAGCCCAGAGCCAGTAATCGTCACACCTGTTGAAAATCCTTAGGAGTTTCATTTGCCCTGCTGCCTGGGAAACTAAGATACTCAAATCCCTACTTTAAATGTAGCCATTCATTAGGAATCAGTCACTCATTATTTTATGCTTCGGATGAGATTCATGAGCATTTGCTTTACTTTTATAACTAATTATTTGGGTGTTGCCACTATGTTTCTATGTGATAGAGGGTACATCGTGAGTTCATCAATTATAGATGCTAACTTTAGTGGCCAGTCCACCCAAATTAAATTAAAATTCTATTACTTATTAAAATTCATTTTGAATTTTATTATAATAATCTTTTTTCAAGCTGTAACACCTTCCCTGGATATGTCGTTGTCATTTACACTGGTTTGAATCCCAGACTACCTGATTTCAAGTTTTCACAAGACTTCTGGGAATATTATTAACTGCGTTACAGAAAATCACATTATTCTAGTCAACCTAATTATCAAATTATTGCTTGGTAAGAGTGAAAGATATTGATTGTGCTCCAATTTAAAAAAATCATCTTTTCCTCAGGCTTAAAATTAATGTTTTGGAAATTTGGAAAAATATAATGGAAAAATTGGAAAAATATTTCATGGTACATATCTGGGCTGTCCTTTCAATTGCATGTTGTGATTGAACACATTAAAAACTTATTTTTATGGGGTAGGTATTTGGATCCACCATGATATAGATGCCACTACTGCATTTGTAGTGATAGCAATTTGAGGTTTTCATGGATTGCTCTTAAATAGTTTCCCAGCTCCCAGCAACTCTCTCATGGTGTTTCCAAATACAGTGGAACCTTGATCTGTCGTTCCTGCAAGGATCGTTTTCCCACAACTATCATTTGCCATTCTTAGTCCCGTTTGAAGCTACATATAGATAACATTATTTATTCCCACATGCATCGTTCTCCAAAGTATCGTTTTTCCACAACGATCGTTTGTGTATCACGGTCCTGCTGCAACAATTCCCACATACTGCATTTGAAAAAAAACTAAAATGAAAAATTTACATTGTTTTATTTGCGCTGCCGTCTCTTAGGTCTAAAATGTTGGAGATTCAGTCACACAATCATGCAGCTCACTTAGTAGTCGGCTCCGTGTCTGCGATAGCGTAATTCCCTAAGTTCACTACGCTCTGTTTTTCACATGGTATGGCACACGGTAGCTGGTGTCGCTCACATCGCTGTCCACCTCTACCCCCCGGCCGAGCTGCAGGCATTAGCAATGAGTGCAAGAGATAGAGAGAGAGAGCTTAGGGTATCTCCATCCACTCAGATTACCCACGGCCTCGGCCGGCTCTAGACGACTGTGCCCTCAGCGAAAACTTGCAGCAAACTGGATGGTGCTACACACTGCCGTGTATTGAATGCGGCTAATAATGTCAGAATAATCTCTCTTAACGAAAAATAACCAAGAAGACCATATAAATGTTTGAGTGCAGATGATCTGCATATTTTTTCATCGCTGCCTGGGCAAGCACAGCTTACCTAGCTTACCCCCAAAGCACGCCACTGAAGCCTACCATTACTTCTGTAGGGATACAACTTATGTGATGTGTACAATCCAAATGAGCCAGGATTATTCTTCAATGTGCTTCCCAATAGAACCTTGGTGTATGAAGGAGAATGTTGCCATGGTGGGAAATGTTGCAAAGATAGACTTACTGTTCAACTTTGTGTCAACAGCGGAAGTGGATGGAAGTGATGGCAGTGAAAAGCAAGTACCAATAATGATGATTGGGAAATCCTGAAAACCAAGGTGCTTCAAGAACGTCAAGAAAATGCCTACAAAATACCACGTGAATGATAAAGCATGGATGATGGAATCAAAGATGTATAATTGAATTTCTTTTAATGAATTCCACATTATTATGCCACTCAGTATAATAGTTTTCCAATATCTTGGTAACTATACTATGTAGTCCTGTGGGAGGCAGCTGTAAATATGTTAGGGTGGGCGAAGTCACACAGCTGATCAAAGGCAAGAGAGTGTGACTAAGCGTCGCTGGAATTTAGTCGATTACAGTTACCCATGCATCTCCGTTGTGTCAACATGAATCTGTTCACAGTATTGCCTAAATATTGCGGGCCCATTCGGTGATCTTTCGACTTCCCGTTTTCTCCATCTTTACAAACCTTTTTTTCCCTTGTACCTACTACATGTTTCTTTCACATTTTGTCACCTGATTACATGCTCTTATTTTTTCTTCTCAAATTATTGCTTTCTTTACCTTAGGATAATATTTCCTTGACTGCATATCCAGTTTTAGGTATAAAATCCAAAAATTTTCGAGTATTTTGTCGAGGCTTAAAAATAATATGGATTAATTTTTGCCCAGAACTTGTGCTGATTGAATTTACTTTATCTGTGCTTGATTTTTATCCATCCGTGATATTTTCCACGATCTTTAGAAAATAATCTGACACAAGATTTTCATATTTTAATTCTAGTGGAGCTTATGTACCTGTGCCCTTTTCAAGCCATTCAAATTCACCTCATAAAATGTAATCCATATCCTTGCTTACTCAAAAGGAATGTGTTATGTTTACATCGCTGTCTGCTCTACTATTGCACGAGACGATGAGCTATGGAAGAAACTTCTAGATTGATTGTAAATTTTTTAAATGATAATCAATCGTAAAAACTTAAGATGTTACTAACAATGAGTGTTCTGTATCACATAAGTTCTTTTATTGCTGCAGACTCACATGCAGTTGAATTCATCCGAAAGGAACCTGAGGTTTTTCCCCTTCTGATGCGAAAGATCCCGAATTTGCAGCTTGTACCCTAAACCTTGCAGCTTCGTGATTAATCTACTGACACAGGAGAGTAGACATAGACAACAGTATTAATTTCCACCCAGGTGTAGAGGGTTGCCCACAGTCATGATGCGTATGATGACGCAGATAAATGGCAAGAGAGAGAAATAAGTTAAACAGGCTTCTGGTATATGATGGATAAGGGCATAGTTTACACCTCGATTGGTCAAGGTCATGGGAGATAGGAAGAAAGTAGGGGAGGGGAATTGGTGGAGGCGATGGGACTAGCGAACGCATAAGTCAGCCACTCTATGTAACCATTTTGTTGTGGAGTAGGGCATATGTCAATACTAATACAATGACCTAGTCGCTAAAAGGATACGCAATCAGGTGGAGAGAGCCTTTGGCAAGTCCTTAAAGCAGTCTCAACTGATCTATTATGTGCGAAAATAACAATATGTTGTTAGTAATACGTAAATTAGGAGCAGTATAAGAAATAAAAGTGAAATTAAACCGGATAATAAGAATACATGGCACATAAATAAAACTTCAAACTATTGTTTCCGACCGCTGATTTGGGAATTTTATTTAGTGTATGCATGAATTGCTGACATTAATTTAAAAATTTCTAGCTTTGACGGAACATCCCTGTATAATTCCCGAGAATAATGAAAGTTCCCATAAAATTCCACTCATTAGAAATGGTGTGGTTTCCCGGATTATTCGTGTTCCTGTATTCATTGTTTTTTTTCATCCATCCCCTTGAAAAATGATAGATCAAGGTTCCACCGTATGTGCTTAATGAGTTATGGATCAAAAAACACCACTATATTCAATTTTATTTTTATCATTTGAAGGAGAATATATTTTTAAATATTTTAAAATTAGGTTGGAAATTATTATGATATTTATTATGGATAACATAAATGTTGTATTGGAAGCCTTTTACTGTCAATTCAGCACAATAGTGATGGAAGCCACTTAATTGCTTTTATTTAGCCTGTGAATAAATAAGGCAATAACTTTTAAATGAGTACATAGCATAATAATACTCCACACTCAATTATATGATATGTACATGCACATATTGAATGAAAAAGAATATAATTTGCTATGCACAAAAATGAACACCTTTCTAACTCTTATAGTTTCAAACATTTTACTGGAAAGTACAGAGTGGGCATGCTCAAAAACATTGCATCATATTTTTTTGACATTCAAACATTCCTCTTCTCAGCATCAGTGGCATTAATTTGAAACACGTGAACATACTAAAAGTGGGTGAAATTACCTTGTATTCTTAATTTCAACCTCAAACTTAAAGACTTAAGAATTAAAGTTGATTTTACTCTGAGCTCTTTGTCAATGATAACTGGATGCTATTTGAAGGGTACGAGCATTATTCTAATCTTAAAAGACTTGTAGTAACCAGCTATCATGCAGAGTCCATTGACAATATTTCTTTTGAGTGTGTTGTAGTTTTTCATCTGTTTCTTTTTATTATCTACTGGCTAATAAGCTAAATCTTTGTCATCTGCCTACATTTATGATTGTTTTTAAAAATAACAGTTGTTGGCTCATTAAATAATGTGCAAACTCATCTCTTTAGTGCCGAACATTCAAAGCTAGGTGTTGAAAAATTTTTCTATTATTCCAAGTTTTATGTAATTCTGTGGTGATGTGCTATCACCTGCTTGCTTTCATAACATATGTTCTTAAAACTCTCTCTTCCTAGCCTTAACCATCCTTTAGTAATTCTTTTTATAGTCTTGAATTGATTCTTTAATGCACTCTGCATTATCCTGATACCCTAAGATGAGGTGTTAGATATTATTAGCTATTGTCTTCTGGAGGTTTCAATGATTGCATGATTTCACAGTAAATGCACTCATGTAATTTGTATTCTGAAATCGTAAAATGGTAAAAAAAAATTCAGTTGCTGTTTACTGGCATTAAACCTGATAAAATTGGGAACTTGAGTTCATTGCATTTTGAAAGGTAGAAATTTTAAGATTATACTTGCTTTGTATTATGGCTTCCAAATACCAAGTATACCATGAATTTCATAATCACATACTTGCTAAGTAAATTTATTGTATTACAAATGATGGATTAACTGTTTCTTTTTCACTGATTATAGGCTTTGGCTGCAATGTTTTAGCTAAGGTTCTCTAATTTAGCTGTACATGAAGCATATCATAGGGTCCCCAATGGTTTCACTACTCTGCGACTTGAATTTTCACTCTCAATTATTGTTGCTGTAACTTTAGAGAGAGAGAGAGAGAACCACGAAATTATTTGAAGAAAACTCAAAAATATCTCACAAACTAAACACTAAGCAACTAAATATCTTTTTCATATATATATGACAATTGAATTTTTAAAATTCGTATTTGAAGCAAACAATGCAATATGCGAACACTATATTTGCCAAATGGCCTAAGAAACATTAGGAAGTTGATAAATATGCACCTTATTTGTAATTAGAAGAATGTAATAAATTATAAAAATATCATTCCACCTGATGGATCAGAGAGTGAACAACCATTTAAGATGTGTACTATAACCATCCTTCCCTTTGCACTGTAGTGTATGAGCCAGTGTCAGCTAGAGTCCAAACACTAAACTCTGTTAAATGCTCTCTGCTATGCGGTTATCATTGAGGGTTATTCCTTGTAGATTTATGAATCATGTATGAGCTGAGCATACTTTAATTTCCTTAATGGTCTGCATATTACTATTGAAAAATGTAAACTTACCAGCAAACCTGTGGGAAACTTTCGTACCTTCAATCTTTCCCCCCCACAAAATTCTATTGTTGGGTTGTTAAAATGAAATAGTCAGGGAAGTGGTTGTACAAAATAGTAAAGACAGTTTTTTTTAAGTTTTGAGTATTATATTTACTCCCAAATAAGAACATGAAGAAACAGAATGAGTGGAATAGAGAGCTTTAGGTAACCTCAAAGGAAATCTGTGTTGAGGTTATCATCAAAAAAATTACACATGCATCACAGCAAAATAAACCAACTAATTGGTAACATATTAGTTAACAAAATGTATTCTGTATATCTTCAAGTATGTAGCTAATTTTTTTTACACTTTTTGAAAAGGAAATTAATCTTAGTGCCTTTTTGCATACAGAAGTAGTATGTATATGAAAAACATCTGACCCCAACATATAGGAAGCAACCTAAATAATGTAATTTTTTGCTTGGGCAATGGTAACAATTCCCTTCATGGGTCAGAAAATTGAAGTGGTCATATTTACAATACTTCTTATTAGTTAAATATTTTCATGGTTTAATTCTCTCTGCTATGCAGTTATCATTGAGGGTCATTCCTTATATGACATATATGCCTGCAATCATTATTCTCTGTTGTTTATGTACATCTCTTTGGGGGCATACTTGTTTCATTTCACTTTTGTCTAAAAGATTTTTCTTTAAACTTTAGGTCTTGAGGAATAGGAAAGGGATTTGAATTGTGTTGAATTGAATGATGTTGTTAGTTGACAGACAGTTGATGTTAAACTAGTCAATTTTTTCACATCCTTTCTGGAAGAGATCACAAAATTTTGGGTATCATCCCTGAAAAATTTGGCTGGATGGGCTGCCTAGTCCCTTAAATTTTCAGTAAGCATTTCCTGTAATGAAACCTTCGGTTAAGGAAATCCTCCCCTTTGGGTCCCTATTTTTTGGCTCCAGTTCTTAATACTTAAAGATTGATATTTGATTTTTTGACTATATTATTCCACTGGGTTAATGAAATGTACAAAATCATTGTAAGTTCTCATCTCCCACGTGGAAGAGTATCCATTGCCATGAAATTGTTGTGAAAATCATGAGTTCATCAGTTTGCCTTCAGTAGATGCTTTCCTTTTTAGTGAATTTTATCTGCTTTAAAAAGGTACTCTACCGTTTATGCAAACAGTAATGTAGGTACGAGCTTTAGTTTTAATTTCATGCCAAACAGTGGGTATAGTATATAGTAAAACAGCGAAGTATCACGTAATGGCATACAATGTAAATAGGGAGAATATGAATCAGGATATAACTGTACACTGAAAACCATTCACTTCACTCCACTAGAGTAAAATATGGAATAAATTAGCTACAGTAGAACCCCTCTAATTTGGGCTAATTGTGTCCAGCTAATGCCCAAATTAACTAAAAACCCGAATTAAACATTTAAAGTGGTTTTATTGCCGTAGGAACGACCCTAAAACATTTTTGAAGGTCATTTATGGTTCTCAAGCATATAAGAATATACAAGATGCACTAAAAACGTAAGAAAATATAAGATTACATACTTTAAAACATCGTGACAAAACACAAAATATGTAAAACAAACAAAATTGACTATTAGAAGTGTTTAACTTGTAAAATTTTAGTGAGTAAAATTTTTTTATTTTTTTTTGGCCCCGCCCCGATTTATCCAGAAACCCGAATTAGCGGGGCCCGAATTAGTGGGGCTCTACTGTACTTGGTTTATTGTCGTAGGTATATTATGCATATATATGTTGGTTGCACCATCGTGTTTAACTGTTTTAAACATTTGGATAAGTTCCTATCATTTTTCAACCAAACTGTCTTTTGTATAAACACTGCCTGAATTTTTAAATAGCTTTTTATTAAATGCTTTGAAGTACCTATTTTAGTAAATACTTGCATATAAAAGTTTTAATTAGGATTTTGGTTTATGCATTGATATTTTGGTTCATTTAACCTTAAAGAAACAGTCTTTTCTCCAAGTTCATGAGCTGCATTATGATTAAAAAGTATCCTTCATAAAGTCATGATGGAATTTTTTTAAAAGCTGCCACGTGAGAAATTTTGCTTTGATAAGGTTATATAATGCCATTCATTTAATGGTAAGGGGCTGGAATTTATGCTTCTCCAAAACTGAGCTGGGGGAGGTTACTTGTGCTTGTTGGTGCAATTGGCCACCATGGAATTCAGGTTTTCATGTCATGCAGTTTGGTTTTAAGCCTTGATGTGCAAGTTTTCCTTGGAGAAACTTGTCATGGTATCTTTTTTGAAGTTTGATTGTGATTTTATTAATTAATAGGTTTTTCGGAGATGTGACAAATGAGAATTTATTGTACTGAAACATACATACAAAATATATGTTAAGGCCTTTTTTAGCCAATCTTGTCACTTCCCATTCTGATGTATGTTGTGATGCACAATGGAAATTATATCATCTAAAGAAATGAATTGCATGGAGACCTTCCTAAGTGCATGAATGACTGTGCAGAAGGTAACTTGTAATTTATTATTACCTTGTGAAAAACAACCTTCTCAACTGATTTACTGGCCTTTATAGTTTTTTGTATGAAACCTGGATGGTTATTTAAAAAATTATCTAACCATTAGTAACCTGAAAACAATTTTTAAAAATATCTTGTGGTTAAGGTGGACAATTTATGTTGATATGTGTGGCATGAAAAGGTATGAAGGCAGTACCTTATCAGTTTAACGGATGTAATATTATCTCCTAGCTAGCTCAAGTGTGTAATGAAAGTTTTCAGCCCATAATGGTAGATTCTTAGCACCTGCCTGTTATGATCCCTTGTCTTGTAGGAATTAATATCAGCCAAGGGGGTTGTAATGAACTATGGGTGACAGTGTGCCAGAATGGGGGTGCTTAAGGAGCTTTAAGCCCCAGCTTCTTTGTACAAAACGTGTGTTTTATATATCCTCTTAAGGAAACTGCTTGTGTATTAAAGCATAAATAACAATGAAATCAAACCCAAATTTATTTCTGTGGCATCAGTTAATCTTCCTAAGGCTATTTAATGGGCTTATTCATGTACTTGATTAATTTAGTACTAAAACTGGTCTAAATTTAACCTATTGAACTACATAGTTGGTGCTTGCTTGCATGTTTTCACAATCTCCTCTGTTTCTTACACTAATTTTTAAAATACTGACCATTATTCATCTTGCTATTCTAAGTTTTACCACATGAGAAAATACTTCATGCATACAAGTATTGCAGGTAGCAAGCTCTTATTTCTGTACCTACTAAGATACCTACTAGCTTATAAGATAAGCTGCCACCTCTTCTAGTGCCTTCTAACCTCCTTGGTGTCACCCACCAAAGTTCTTCGTTCTTCAAATATGTCTGAATTACAGTTGGCTGCGAATTAACGTATTTGCATTTAACATTTATTCACATTTCCTGTATGTTTTGTAAGGTCCCGATTCACGTAATATTAAAGTAATATAGACTTCCATATTTAAAATTTCTGCATTCTGCATTTCTCCACATTATGCATGCTTAATTTCTGGTTCCCACTAACTTCTTTGTCTGGTTTAAAGTTTTCGTAAGTCTACAGGGAAATAATTACTCTAGAAATTGAAATAATGATTACCCTCTTTAAGTTAATAGTTCATTCACATTTTGTGTGTCACAAGGGTCTTTTCATAGTGCAGTGTTACATTGCTCCAAGGAAAGCCAACATGAACAACCCTACTTTCACACCAGCAGTATGGAAACAAATGAAAAGTGCTAACAGCTACATGAAATCAATGACTAACTCATTTCATTTAATTAAAAATCACTTTACTATGTGATTCAAGAGTAAAGAGAACACAGCACACCTTGATTTTGATTATAATGGTGGTATGCACTAGGTAAATCGGTAAAACTCATTTGATTTTTAAGTCGCTATCAGAGCAGTTCCATCTTCACACTCACTGACTGGAACTGTGTTATTTCAATAAGTAATCTCATTTTATTCAAAATATCATCTCTGTCATACAAATTGGTTTTCACTTAATTTTTCTTAGTAGAGGAAGGAAGAAAATATACAGTGGAAGCTCGGTATAATGAGTGCTCACAATGGCTAGGAAATCACTCGCTATAATGAGCGCTCATTATATCCAAAGGTGTTGGATTGAGCCTCTCATTTCCCACAGTTGTTCTTACTTTCCGTTTTTCTTTCATTACCATGCTATTATAAACAGGTAGAAGAACCGTTTTCATGCACAATTGCATATTCATCGATCATTTTGTGAATTAAATCTTTTAAAACAATAATTTATGCTTTGCTGAAGTCTTTGAGAGTTAACCGGTATGTTCATTGGTTAGGAATGTTGTAATGATGCACTGAAATATGGCATTAACGGAGGTCAAAAACATTTCATGTGTTAATTACCTATTCCTAGCCATTTCTAATACTCACATTCAGTTATCTCTGGAAAATTATTCGCAACGAATATTTATTTACACAAGCCAATGCCTCTGTCGGTTGTGCTGAACATCGTGTGTCGTACTAGTACTGCCATCTGGAGGATCTAGAGCGAATGGAGGTAACTCCTGTGAAATACTATTGCTGAGAATTATCGATGCATTCACCCAAAATTGTATGCATCCGTGAATTCAGGAATCATAAAATAAAAACTTGTTGAACGGGATAAATTTTAATTCTTCGTATAACATCGGCCATGGCAATATTTACGAAACTGAAAAATATGCACATATTAACAAATGGACCAGAAAACATAAGTATTCCTATTATTTCTGCTACCGTGAAAAAATTATCGAAACCAGGACATATGAATCGTAAAATTATAAGGAAATAAATAATTCTTTGTCAAAGGAAAACTTTGACAACTTTGTCGTGAAAATAAAAAGCATAACAAAACAAACGTCGTACCTTTAGTATCATACATACACACACTTCACATTAGCATCTCAGTACTTTCAATTTCTATTCCTGGCTGAAAAATGATTCAAGCACACCTGCTTCAGTCAAGGGGCAGGAACGAGTGGGTGGGCAGAGGGGCGGGAACTAGCGGGCAGGCAGAGTGACGGGAACGAGCGGGTGAAGACGGGAGGGTGAAGACAGGCGGGCTGAACTCCGTCCTTGCCCACACCACCACTCTCCGCTGTCGTGTGATAGGCTAGATGCTGTTCCGCTTATCCATTTTCCACCCATTCTCCTCCTATGTGAACTTGGCTTAAGAAAAGAATAACTGAAAAGTGCAAGCGTTCTCAAGGTACGTCAGGGCAGGCCATAAATCATCAGTGCCTGGACTTGATTGGACTAATGTTGTTGTTCACTAATAATGCCACTAAAGATAAATACCATGCGTTAATTTGTACTTGCTGTGCATCGCCCTCAAGAAATATCACTCGTAATACCGAGCGTATACTGTAGCAGGAGCTTCTTGGCCTCGCTATATCTGTTTTCTTTTACATGTTAATCATGGGCCTTTCGATGGTACATTGCCAATCACTCATTATTGTGAGATTCTCGCTATATACCTTACTCATTGTAATGGGCTTCTACTGTGTTTTATTTAAAGAAGACTTATGCTACGCGAGATTATTCAGCAATTAACACTTAAGCAACTCAACTGCAAATGCATGCATAATGAGCGATAACCTGTGTAAAATTTCCACTGTAATTACAACTTGATGATGGAAATGCAAAAAATAGCAGTTGTGATTGCTAAAAAGCAAAAAGTTAACCACATTTCCCATTATATCAGTCTGACTGTTACTGGGATTACTTTTAGAACACCTATAAATTAGGACAAATCATTATGCATGAATGTCATAAATGTTTATGTATAAATATTTTGATAGAGATACAAAAGAGAAGCAAAAAAGCCTTTGGCTTATATGATGAAAAGCACCCTTACTGCACAGCACAGCTTCACTTTTCAAGCACTGCCGGTTTTTCCATTCCTAAACATAAAATTTTTTGAACATATTATATGAAGAGCACATTAAATATAAAGTATCTTTCTTTATTGTCTGTGGTACATTTAGGTGATTTTTAATTTTCTATTTCATTAATGTACAACTGTCCCAGTTCATCACGGGCCCAAGAACTACTTAAAAAATGGTACGTTCTCATTTCGTATTTGTTCACATTTTAAGCATAAAATCTTGTGCCCCTCAGAAAAACTTTTAATTAGGATTCGACTGTACTTCATTCACTTTTTCTGCCTTCTATGAATTCCTAAAAACATAGCCACACTTAAAATATTCATGCTAATTCCTGACTGTGGAATACCTAATCTGGCATCAAAAATTGTCTCCCTCAACTCCAAAATATTTTTATCTGAATACTTGTTTCTGGGAAGCACTATTATTAAATATCAGATGAGTTCCTGTTAAATGTTTTCTGTAATATTTTTTGTATCATGTCATCAGTGTGTATCCTTCAAAAAGATTTACTTGTTACTGTTTGATAGAGTGACTTTCAATATTTTCTTTTTGGTGTTGACATATTTGATAATATGCACAACTGTTACCAATGTATTTTAAGAATTGTAACTCCCTTTTCTTCAATTTTTGTATGTTGATTGTAATTTTTGCTGCTGGCAAGTGTTTATTGACTCTTTGCTGCTGGCAAGCGTTTATTGACTATTAGTTTATATGTTTATGAGCACTGCACAGCAGAAATTGTTTGAATATTATAATAGTATGGAATGTACATTATGATAATTTGGATTGAAAAGTTTGGATTGTTATCAGTGAGTGAGGTTTCTGTGTGTTTTAGAGGTTAAAAGTTGAAAGCTATTAATAATTTGGACCCCCTATCCAAATGGAAATAAAGTTTCAATTACTAAAAATCTGTGATAAAAGCCCTTTAAAAGTCAAATGGAATGGTTGGTTTTGAAGGTAGGATTGTTGTGAATTTTTACTAAGAATTTCGGAAATGTATTTTTTTTATGAAAATAAATTTGTGGTAGGAACTGATATTATTTGTTAAATGTTAAAATCATGGATATTTAATCAATAATAGTATGTTGTATTTATGTAACTTTCTGCAAATATGGTGTGGATGAGGCCTTAATCACATGAAAAATTTGTTTTTGATTTAACTTTTGTATTTCAGGATTCTTAAAAGCTGTCATTCATTCTTAGGCACAAATCAAGCCAGAACATGGTTTACTTTTGCAGGAGTCATTAAGAGCAATGTTGCAGAGCATATCCTATTGTTAGATCTCAATTTTTGAACAAGATATTTTTTGATGTACTAGTAAAGTGGTTAACTGTAAAATTTCCGTCCATATGAAGTTGATTTAGTTTGGCAAGTTTGCTTCAAGTCTTCCTTTGAAATCTTATGGATTCTTTAGAAGTTACATAATGTGTATAGTCCTTTTTCTTAGATTCAATTTGTTTCAGTGCCATATTTACGTAAGCCCTATGAAATGCTCAGGGGAAAATTGAGAGGTAATTACGCAATGCGTGAAATCTGGGTTGATATGAGTGAATGTTTTGGTAGTACTTCAAGTATTTTAATTTATATTCTCCTTATATGCTGAATTTTACCTATGCATCAATGGTATTAATATAAAGTTGGTCTTAATTTAGTCAGTGAGTCAATGATAAGAGATCACAGTGATTGCCAAATGGTTTTATGCTTTTATTTTTGTGAGAGATGATTAGCATCATGGTTTGATAGTAATTTATTTACCTTTGCTCATGTAAAATAAGTCTACCTTTGGGAGTTATAAAGTTCTTAGTCATTATATATTTGTTGTTTCATGCATTGTGAATTATGTAACACTGAAACAATTGTGATTGTGATTGCAGAAAGTTTTCCGACTTGTTAGTTTCCACCATGTTAATTCTGAGTATGACTTGGGTTTTAGTTTTCTGATTTAGTTTACTCTATGTTGTTTTACTGTTGATGAAATGAAATATTTATTTTAATGGTGTTCATCATTTTACATTTGATTCCCTACCTTTCTTGATATTCTAGTTAAATCCATGATACATACATTTATATACATATACATACATTTGAATTATTATTATTTATAGAAATTACGTGCCTCTTTTGTGTCAGAATGTGTATTACAAAACAATCTTTTCCATTATAATTTCCCAGAGATAGGTACATATATAGTTAACTGTAGTTGGGTGAATGCAGAGATAGATCTTATTCCTTATCAATTAATTCCCATACCCATTGGTCCATGAAAAAAATCGCATAGAAAATAAAAATTATGAAATATTAATACAGTTTGTAACTATGTGTTATTACTACAAAAGGAAAATAGAATGGAAAATCTGTGTTAATGGGTCTATTAGTGCTGCTTTTCATCAAATTTTGTTGCCTTATGGCATAATAAATTTATAACAAATAAATTTATTAGCTCTGGGCACAATACCCCTAAAGAGCACAAAATATACAAATGTGGTGAGCTGATAGTACAAGATAAGACTAACTAAAATTTTAACAAATTTCATACATAATACAATGCATCATACCGAGTAAAACATTTAGGTATTAGGTACAGCTACTAACACAACACACATTATGGAATCATTGACATGGCATTAATCAACAGCAGACAGTAATGTTAAAGTAATTAACATTTCTTTAAAGTAATGTTAATTTTTAAAGTAAAAGACAGTAAAGGAATTAACATTTTAGAAATTTATTTGTGTTTTTAAGATATAGTTTAAGGTTTAATTAAAATGACTGTGCGTTTTTCAAATTCTTAAGATATGTAGGTAATAAATTCCATACTTTTATAGCTCTAATCAAAAAAGAATTGTGATACATATTTTGTAGTTCTCTGAGCAGGGCAGTGAATGTTGGATGCTTCACTTCTCGTGTTCATGGTTCGAGACAGGTTGTTTTTTAAACATGTCTAGCAGATATTTAGGTTCAGAGACAGAAAATAATGTCAAGAAAAATGCATAGCATGCAGTTACACCTGTCTTTAACTTTTAACCATGAAATTGCTTCCCTATACGGAGAGACATGGTCATCATAGCGAAGGTTGAAGATAAATCTAAGACATGAATTTTGGATTCTTTGGAGTTTGTCATTGAGTTTTTCTGAGAGATCACCAAAGACGAGAGAACAGTAATCTAAGTGAGAGAATATAAGAGTCGTAACTAGCAGCTTCCTTGCATGAGTTGACAAAATATGTTTCTGAATTTTGAGTTTATGAAAAATGCTGTTTACCCTGATTGAAATTTGGTTGATTTGTTCATGCCTGGTTAGGTTATTGTTCATCAGGATTCCTAGGTTTTGGATGACATTAAGAGTATTGAATGGTCTCGCCATCAATTTCCAATCGTGGAATGAAATCAAAATTGATTTTTTTGCTTAATTTAGAGTCCGATAATGATAGATTTATAAAATCCGAGGATTCTAGCAAGTTGGAGTGGAATTTGTCCATATTGGAATAATGATGTGAAATTTTCCACAAAAAATAACTTTTAATGTGACCCGGATTTCAATGTTGAATCATCATCGTCAGGGTTCTAAGTGATCACTGTTTTATTTTCACCACAAAGTGGTGGGGGAGATGAGTGGAAAAACCAAAGGAGGAGGTAAAAAGAGGATGGAGAGGAGTGAAGAGTGGGGAAATGGTGGGTTTTTTCCACTCATCTCCCCTCCTATCCCCCACCACTTCCAAAGATGTATATATTGGTGACACCTAACACCATTTCTACATTGACGATGATGTATCAACATTGAAACCCGGGTCGCATTAAAAGTTATTTTTTGTGGAAAATTGCACATGATAGATTTCATTTTTACATTGTTCAACATTAAGTGGTTATTTTTCACCCATGCAGAAACTGCTTCAGCATCACGATGGAGTTTCATTACTCCTTCACTAAGGTCATGTAGGTGGTAATAAATCTGCAGATCGTCGGCATATAACATATACTTAGAGTGTTTAATTGATTTAGGCATGTCCAGTATGTAAATTTCAAACAACAATGGGCCAAGAACAGTCCCCTGTGGGGCACCTTGTGCAATAGGTAACCATGAAGACATATTTCTGATGGAGTCCCTGACTGCCTCTTGTCGGTCCGTTAAGTATGAGTGGAACCAAATGAACACAGAGGCAGAGAAGTTCAGGAGCTTCATTTTACTGAGGAGGTTAACATGATTAGCTCTGTCGAAAGCTTTGCTAAAGTCAAAAAGAACCAGAATGGTCACCATTTTACTACCATTGCCAGATGAATGTCATCAGTGACCTTAAGTAGGGCAGACTGTGTGCTGAAGTTCTTTCGGAATCTGGACTGGTATGGATCCATTTTATTATGTGTAAGGAGGAAATCACTGATTTGCTGCTGAACAAGTTTTTTTAGAAGACAATGTGCATAATAGAGAAATGGGGAGATAATCGGTATTTCTTGATTTTTTAATTGGTAAAACTAATGCCGACTTCCATACTGATGGGAAGACAGATTCAGATAAGGAGCGAATGAAGATTTAAGGATGGTGGGAATTAAGACATCCCTAGCTTTAAATATGAAGTCGAAGGTATTTCATCGACACCCGACAAGTTCAATTTACAGTCACGCAGGGTCCTGATCGGGAATAATGTGCTTAAAGTAAAAGTTAATACCACTGTATGGGATTAAGGGATCAACTTGTTTTGTGTGATGTATTGGTTCATTAGGATTTCCGGCTGTGATACTAGTAAAATAATTATTGAATTGGTTCAGCGAGAATTCATGGAAGATTGGGTCATCTTTCTGCCAAAATAATCCAAGCCACCTTAGTTGACGCCATGCGGTGTTTGAGTTCATTGGCTTTGAGAATACATCATGTTAGAATTGGCATTTGGTTTCTATTATGAGTGCCTTCACCTTATTCCTCAGTGACCTATATTTACTGGTATTTTACATGTGTGTCATGACTTATCATATCAAATGTTGACATTTATGTTAGAGGCAAGATCTTAAGCTAGGTGTTGGCATCATCAGTGATTTTAGTTTCAAAGTATTGGTTTGCCTCAAACTTCCATTATTTTTCATTTTATATTAATTGTAGAGCAACTTATATACCATCTTATTTCCCACTTCCCTTATTGTTGGTTCCAATTACTTATTTGTTGATCTTCATTATGGGACATGTAGTTTTCTTTCTTATTATATACCTGTCATTGATTATACATCATGATGTGTCAGTCTCTTTTTTTATCGCATTGCATTCTCTATGTGGGCATGTCATTTCCACTCATCATATTTTCTTTTATGTTCCATTCATTTTAATGATGTGAAGTGTTACTAACTTCTTTGTTTATTTCTTCTTAAACATACTTCTCCATGTCTGCACTCAATACCTCAGAGTGCCTTGCTTCAACCCACACATTGTCATTGTCTCACACTCATTACATATCCATGGTTATATCTTGCGCTCAGTGGTTACCTTATATCAAGATTGACTCTTATTTTTGCCGTTCTCCTTATAATTGGTGCTTCTTTTCTGTATCATACTCCTCCTATATGAATGATTCCACATACTGCAGCTTCCCTCCTTACAGTGCAACATCTGCCATCTGAAAACCTATTTTAATGCAGTATGGTATTACGTAATTATTATTTCTCTACTACTCTATACATGTCATGCCCTTTCAGCCACAACAGCCCACTCAAGTTTCAGTCGAGTCACCAGTTTCATAGGAGGGTTTTACAAATTCATAACTTTTGTAAATTTGATTTTAATAATTTTTTCTCTAATTGTCAAGAAAATTATTGGATTTATTATGTTGATCTTTCAATTTAATATATTGACATCTAACAGAATACCTAGTACACAATTGTTGGTCATTGGATTCATAGTCCTGAAAATGCTTTTTTTTCCAAATTAAACTTTGTAAAAGTTTAATAACATGAATAAATTAACATTCTATAAGATATGTTTTAATGTATTAAAATTGGTTTATTCTTTTGGAAGGTATAGCTTATCAAACTCAGGGATCGTGGCATTTTATTAACAATGTCTTGACAGAAAATAGTGACAATAGCTTGTAGTGAAAGCTGAGTAGAGGCATAAGTTTTCTGTAACTCTAACCTAAAATTCATAGCTATTTACAAAAGTATGATTTGGTAGAAGAGACACATTGTGTGACCTCTTATAAATTAATGACCACTAGGTGATAGTGTTTAGGCTAAGCCCGCATTGAGCAGCAAACGTCATCGATGTTTACGAACGTTACTCCATTTTAAATCATGTCTAGCAATTATTAGTTTTAATGGGTTATTTATGGAGAATAGAAAATAGTTATACTGGAATTCTATTTCTTGTCTATTATAGACTATTCGTACCTGCATCTCTAATTTTGGTGCCTCAAAAGCTTACTTTAGAAGTGCATTCAATGAATTATTTTGTCCACTGTGAGTGACAGCATTATTTTAATAACATGTTAACAAATTCTTAACAAACTCTGCCTCATAGTAGAAGTATAGCATTGTGAATTTTAGGAACTGAGATTTTAAACCCAAAGGAGTGTCAATTGAGTATGGTGCAACCCTTGATTGTTGTCCAAAACTCTGACCTTAAAAACTTGCGAGTAACATAAAACACCATAACATCACTTAGTTCCTGATAATGTTTTTAATCCCCTCTAACCTAGATTTTATTAAATGTCTATTCAGCCTTTCCATACATGAAATTACAGTTTTAGCTCTATAATTTTTGCATTCAGATTAGAGCCCTTTATATGCATGAAGTGTAAATTGATTCCCTCCAGTCTTTTGGAGGATTGTGTCTCTCTATTAATATAAATTAAAAATCTCCTCTAGGAATTCTATCATTATATCTGGGGACATTTTTATGACTACTGGTCATGGGGTTTTTCCATTATGCATATTTCTTAGTGCTGTCCTTATTTGCATTTCATTTATTTTTTCTACTCTATTTTCTTCTGTGAAGTAAGTTTTTGCACCTCCAAAAATGTTTTCTTCATATTCTGATCTTTCTTCTTGTACTAACATTACTGAGTTATACTTTTCTCAGTGATGCATTGGAATAGTGGAGATATTTATTCTCTCTTTATTATCTTTCCTAAGGTTTTTCAGTATTCTCCAAGACTTGCTTGCTCTAGATCCTCCTATATAATGTTCTAGTTTCTTTATGCTTTCGTTTCCACCATTTATTTTCATATGGAAAAGGAGATTTGCAATTTACCACTGATAAAAAAAACCTTTATTCTGAACCTGGTTTCGTTGGCACTGCAACATCATCAGGTGACAAATGACATCAATGTTGGGCTTATATATGCAATATGTGGGGATGTGACGAGTGGGAAAGGGTAGGAGGGAGAAGGGCCGAGCAGTGGAAGGCCTATTGGCCAGCAGAGGAAAGACATGTAAATGGGAGGGCCAATGTGTAGGGGGTAGGGTATGAGGAGGAGGCTGAGGGAGGGGGTCATAAAAACATCAACTGACGAAAACCCAGAATTTTAAAAAGTCTCATGGTGGAAAGGGTTTTCTCCCTTCAGATCCTGGAAGCTTGTCACGGCTGCAAATCAGGTGCCACGTGGTGCAGCTTGTTGTCACTGGGGAAACAAAGGGTCGAGGCCCCGGGGAGGGAGGGACCTCGTCACTGACCATGGTCGGACTGTTGCTATATATGGTTCCCAATTGGGTAAATTCTGGAGGAGTGGGTGCCGGTCATCGAAGTCTTCGAAGATGGTGGAGGATGGCTGGAGTGGGGGAGGGTCTGGGAGATTCTGACTTGGTTTCGAATCGTAGTATACAAAATGGGGGTTTAAGGCCGTGGGGGGGTCACTGTGGGAAACTGATGGAGAGAAAGGGAGAACTGGTGTTGAACACATTCCCACAGTGACCCCCCCACGGCCTTAAACCCCCCTGTTTTGCATACTACACTTAGAGACCAAGTTAGAATCCTCCAGATCCTCCCCCACCCCAGCTACCCTCCACCGTCTTCAAGGGCTTCAATGACCGATGCCCACTCTGGAAAATCCGCCCACACTGGAACCATATAGGCACTTAGTTTCTGGAGTATCACTTGTAAAATATAGCTGCATTTATAATTTTGTTGTCTGATTCAGTGGTTCCCAACCAATGTGTGAGATTATTACCATTATTGTATGAAAACAGAAAATGTTTAGCAGTACCAACTTCTTTCTGAATTAGTGACCATCATGTCTGTCATTTAGTGAAAGTAATAAAAACACTTCTTCCACCCTAAGGACTAATTACTTAAGACTGGATTATCCCAGCGTAATGGAGAGAGAAGCCCAATTGGATAAATAAATGTTTACAGGGTGCCCCTAGATCGTAACCTCATTGTCAGTCTAAAGGGTGTCCCAAGATCGTAATCTCAAATCTGAAGGGTGCCGCCAATGTGGGAGGTTGGCAATCACTGGACCGCAGTCTCAATTCCACGAAGTAAGGTATCCATGTGCGTTATAAACCCACATTACAGGCATGCTTTTGGGGTTGCATACGTTGCAGGATTTTATTAATCTCCAATATTGTGATCGCGATCATTTCATCCTTATATGCACCACTGAGGTGAAAGAGGACTGCCAAAGAAATAATAGTTATGCAAAATTTAACTTTCAGAAATCTAATGAATTATGTCAAAAGCTCGGTCTGTGTGTTGAACATAATTTATTTTCATTTGGAGCAGTCTACCACCTAAAGGAGGGGCTAGCAATGGGTTCACTCCGTCACCTCCTAGGTGAAATTTTTACTTGCATTTTTGGAAAAAAGATTTATTCCAGCAACAAACTAGTCGATAATATCCTCTATTGGTTCAAATATATCGATACCCTATGCTGCTGGACTGGCAGCGATAGGCAATTGGAAAATATTGTTGCATTTTTAATGCATTGAATTATTTGCATTCTATTCACCAGAAAACAAGGGGCCAATAATAGAATAAATTATCTTTATATCATTGATATTAGAAACAACAAAACCATTGTCTCATTTATAGAAAGCCTATGTAAATGAACCATGGTGATTCTTTCCATTAATTTTCCCACAAATTAGTTTCTTTCAATGATTTGATCTACAGATTAATTAATATTCCAATGGAAAAAAAATTGACTTTGACGGAGAACTCAATACTATGAAGTGAGTAACAGTTGCAATGAAAACGTCATCAATACTCTTCTTTAAAAGAAAGAAAAACAGCTGGCCATCTCCCTAAGAACATCTTTCTCTTCCCAGGGGTGTCAGAACTATTTTCATTGGGAGGAGCCAACCTTGAAAAGGGCCGCATTTTTTGCGGATAGGAGGGGGTAGAGACTAGAATTCCGCTAAAAGTGCATATGAAGGTGGTAGAATATGCATCAGAGGGGAAAAGACATGCTGGAAACAAGTGAAATTTAATTAATTTATTAATGAAGACTCATTACTCAAGGGCCCAGGGCAAATTCTGGGGGGGGGCTGATTGCCCCCCCTGCCCGCCACTTTCGACGCCACTGTCTCTTCCTGTGTTAAGACCACTGCTCTTGTTCCAACACAGACTCATACTTTGTAGCTATTGCTTTCCCAAGAACAAATTACATGTGGCTTTTTACCCCCCTGTAACCATGTCCATGCTGAAATAAAGACCCAATTAACAATGACCAAAAGAGTGGTTTACAAACTTTTGTATGACTGTAAAGCCAGCTACATCAGCCCAATGGGGAGAAATTTGCACCTGGCATCAAAGAACACAAAATATGATACCGGTCAAGTAACACCACTTCTGTTACCACCCAATACCTGTTAGACAATAGCCTTGTGATTTTGAATAAGGTGCTGTATGTTAAAAATTGATTTCATTAGAATAATTGGAGATAATAGTGTAAAAAACATCCCTACTTAATGATATACTATTTAATATCTATACAATTTTTTTCTTTTTCAGTACATTGTAATGTTTACTACTTTACCAATTTTCTATCACCATGACCACTTGCCCAAGCACTTCTCCATTTATCCCTTGCTTCCAATTCTGTTAATCTGAAGATAGTGATGTACATCTTAACTCAGGTTGTAAGTAATCTTTTTTTGTACAAAAATTGCAATTAGTTCTGTTGATAACAAGAAGCAGCTTTTGACAATGATATTCCTGCCTGACTTCCAACTGCAGGTGCTGAGAAAGAGAAGCATATCCGATTAAAATTGGATATCCAGATCAGTTGTGGACACGGGTTTGACTGAAGTAGCTCAATTTGGAGTGCACATATTGTGTAACCTTAGCTCATTGACAGAGAAGGCCCATGAATGACTACTTTACCACATGTGGATAGACAATTTGTAATGAGACAGGATGGGCTGATGCATTTATACCTTGGTGGCTAAAATGTACGAAGAGTTTACAACTCAGCTTTTCAGTGGCAAGGGTGGACACAGCCTAGGCTGTAGATAATATGTAACATTAGACATGGCATTGAAACCAGGTATGTTAATTCATTTATGAGAAGACAACAGTCACTAGCCAGTAGGTTTAAGAGCAGATCAGAAGAAAAGGAATGCTGTAACAAAGTCGTGGAAAGCTTACAAAAACACAAACCTACATAATTTATGGAAAAAAAATCATTTATTTTTCACAACATAACATTTTATGGTTTTACAGCATATAATTAAGAATATTTTACAGCAATGAAAACTTTGAATTCTTATCATATTTTAGCTGTCAATAAAAAATCAAATAGATATTAATTAAAGCCATATTAGACCTACCTGAGGTATCAACAAAATATACATCTTCAATCTTAAAAATAACAGTAAATGAATACATTAGATGTAGAAAATTATTTCTGGAATTTGGCCATCTTCAACTGACGTTCCATTATTATTTCCAGCAGCATAGGAGAATTGGAACGATACTTTCCCACCACTAAGGCAATCTAGTGTAACCTTACCCAAACCTTTCGTTCCATAATGAGAATCTGGGCCCTGAAAAGTAAAAAGGCTTAACTTATAATTTTTTTTCAAATGAGAAAATCAACACATCTTTTTCTTGAATTGGTTTGAATAATAAGAGAAACATTACACAGTATACAAAATTAAAATGCCATTTTGTAAGATTTTAATGTTATAAATATTTACAAAACAAAACAACTATCCAGATACACCCACCATCACGTGTTAACAAGGTCAGGCCATTTCAAAAAAGTAGGGCCATTGACAACATACTATGAATAGGAAATATAGGAAAGCCTTAATTTTTCAGAAAGCTAAGGAAAGAAATAATCCATCTTTAACCCTCTAAGTACCATGGACCAATATATATAGCATTAAGCTGCGGTATATCGGCTTGTGCAAAGACCAACATGATTATAATTATTTAGGATTTATAAATTTTCCTGAAATTTCATGAAAATATTGAATTAAAATCATTAATCATTTTTCTGTAAATTACAAGGAATTACAAATTATTATATTAAAGTTGTTCAGAGAATATTTCAGCTAACATATTATATTTTTGCTAAAATGCCATTGCCACTACTTACCAGAGTACCTAAAATTTTATGGCACTATAAGGTTTAATAATGAATGCACAGTCAGTATAAGGACAACTGTTTGTAGCTTCAACACATTTCAATTAAGAAAGTTCATAATTGCATCATTAATGTTTTTTGGGTGCAGCTGTATATTGCACTTTGTCAGCTGTCAAGTTTTCGTGGCCATGGCAGGTTGCATCTCGAAGATATAAAGATGATTGGAAAGACAGATGTATAATATATGTGGTCAGGTCATTGATCCTCATCCCCTTGCCTTCTCCCTCATTACGGTTAGATACAGATAGACTATTATTCCTTGTCTTTGGGAACTTTCCAAAAAATAGAGACCCCAGGAAAGCTCCTGAAAACAAGAAACAGTAGTTATATCAGTATGATTTGAAAGATGGAGATGTATGTATATGTTCAGGTCACTGATTTTCCCCCAAGCCCTTTGCCATTGGTGGGGGACACCTCTGACATCAGAGGGCCCCCGCACTTAGCCTAGTCCTCATGAGACATGGCACTTTGTCCCTCATGACTGGCAATGGCAAAGGGCTTGGGGTAAAATCAATGACCTGAACATATACATGCATCTCCATCTTTCAAATCATCTTTATGTCCTGAAGATGTACCCTGCATTGACCACAAAAGCTTCACCACTAACAAAGTGTAATATACAGCTGCACCAAAAAACCAGTAATGACGACAGTACTCTCTCTGAAAATCTTAGATCCGAAGTTCAAATTGTAGTTATAAATGCAGGAGGGGGCAATAAGTAAAGATCAAATTATATAAATTATTGAAAAACAGTAGATTAAAAGTAGCTACAGAAACCCATTTATTCCATGCAATATTATCTGAAAATGGCAGGGACCATTAAAATAGTCATTTATTCACTTCCAAGCCATAAAAACCATGTCTCACATACCATCTGACATACCTCTGAACCTCAGTTACTATATTTACTTCTGGCTGGTTACTCAGGGGAGGCGACTGACAGCTGAGATTATTTATGCCATTTAGGATAGGTGGGTAATTGGGTAATGGTAGGAGTTTTCAGGGAATGGAGGAAGGGTGAAGAGAAACCCGGCGTTGGCATTAGCCTACTCTTAGTGAAAGGCAACAAGGGGACCACGGCTTAACATCCCATCCAACGGACGGAGTACTGAACTTGAAATGCCCTCCCCTATGCACCTAAGTGGGGACCAGTTTGCCACGGAAAAATCCGCCACTGCCGGGAATCGAACCTGGGCCCTCGGGATGGGAGGCCAGCACTCTAGCCACCACACCAACCTGATCCCCTTACTTCTGGTTTTCACTACATATTTTTCTAATCTGAAACAACTGCAGGAAACAAAACTATAGACAATTAGGTCACCAATGGTGGCTGCTGATGATGGGTTTCTGTCATATCATTTGCCCACATTAATTCAAACTGCACAATTTTAGTATTTATGGTTAATTGTTCATTCACCTAATAGTAATCATTTTTACTTAACAAATACAATGAGCATCTCCCATTAAAACCATTTTTGTAATAAAAATGGAGTAATGACATACCCGCAAGGTAGCAGAAGCAGTATAACTGGTATTTGGAGTAATTTCCACAGGTTCTTTAAACATCACTCTGAAGGTATGGCTGAATCCATCTGAACTAAAGCTTGTGTTATTTGAGCCATGTATCTCACCAGATGCAGAATGTATCACTTGAATGTTTACATCAAACTCACTGGGGCCATGAATGGATCCATAAAGCCCAAAGCCAACAACAAATATTCTCCTATCCACCACAAACCTGCAAAGGCATATGGAGGAAATTAGTAGTATCACATCTTTTAATGATGAGCATTAGCTCTTGTAATAACGATATTTATAAGAAACTGATAAACTTATTGTAAGCTTTGTTTAATTTCATTATGCAATTTGCATTACTTATGTAATTTTGTATCAGAACCAACTGTTTCTGTTAAGTTGACAGTACAAGACATCATAGGAATTCAAGCATTACTGAAACCAACAACTTTTTGTTTGAATTGTTACGTAAGGAAATAACAAGATGAAAGATATAAAGTCTTGTATGCTACGTATATTGATGAATTTATTGACCCTTAAAATCAAAGGTGAACATTTCACCCATTGTGGTTCAAAATTATACATGTACTAGGCTTTTTAAATATTTACCTGATTCTGTCACTTGTGCCTGAATAACCCCATCGGCTTTCTATTTGCCGGAAACGACTCACACATTGCTCCTTCCCTGTCATACAACATCTTGGAGAATCAAGAAAGGAAACAGTAGGTTTTGGACTGACTGTGAAGTACAAGAAGAGGGATACCACCTCACGGTCAGTTAAGAGTCCTGACTGAGCTGCACCAACTGCAAACTCTTCAACAGTCATAAGTGGAAAACGTACAAGTCCCAGAACACGACCCAACACAGATCGACGATTTTCTGGAGTTGGAGGTAAATGTTGTCTTCGACATTCTGCTTCCGACCATCTCACTACAGCCTTCAAAGAAAAAAAATTCTTGTGAGACTTTAATGAGATCACACTTAAATGAGACCACACAACTGCACTTCGTGAAATTAGATTAATGTAGATCCAAATCATGAAAATTATAGGCAATACAATCAAGCTGGAATTGCTTTCTTATCACTTTTGTAAATTCTGAAAGCTGTGATTAATACAGAAAAAATTGTAATAGATACATTTTATAAGAAAATCTTTGATTGCTTGACCCTAGGATGTCATTTTAACTACTGCAAAATAAATGTTTCTACACAATTAATCAGTATAAAAAATGGAACAATTATGACTACGTTTTAAAAGGTTACTTTTTACATACATACCTGAAAAACCTTAGCTTCCCGAATTCGTAATGTGTCCCTTTCAAGAACAGCAGCTAGGGTGTCAATGTCCACATCCACAAATCCATCAGCAGCAAAAGCTTCAGCTGTTGACTGATCAATTGATTCCAAACATAAAGCAGCCAACTGAGGTTCATCAAAAAGTCTAGCTTGGGTCAGTAGCAAAAATGCATTTTCAGAGCACAGGTTACCCTGGTATTTTTAAAATGGAGTGATGATCAGAATTAAAACCTTTTATTTACTTAGGGATGACTACACGAAATCTACATCATTGATATGCACTACCATTATAATTTAGTCTAAGCCTGGCACATTTCTCAGAGTAGGAACAGATATGTAAAAGATATTACATATGCATTCAATAAATGCTCAACCCAAACATGCCATTCCACTGCTAAATGTAAAGGAGATCATACCGAGTAAATGTTCCAAATCAATTTGCTACACATAATTGAAAAGTTGTTTATCTTTATAAGTGACAGTGCCTCAAATATTTTCCCCTTACTTTTTAAGGAAAGTAATTACTAGTTTAAACAATAAATTATTCCTAAGACTGTTCATAGGAAGTGATAATTTTCCCTTGCACAAGTTATATACTTAACACATTCTTCATGGACAACTTCAGGGACAGTGACTATAGTAACTCAAATGACAGCTGAAAAATGAACATCCACAATGATTGTTTTCAGGGATAGCTCAAATGATAGTGACTCCCATCCCTATTTCATCATTTGAGGAGTCCTTTTTTTCCATCCCTTTCGATGTACAAGAACCCAAAAACAGTCACTCAGAGCACAGGACAGCAAATGCAGAGGCCAGTAATAAAATATCTATCATATACAACACAACCATAAATGGCAGAAATTCAATGTCTTGAATTAGAAAATGGACAAAGAAAATGACCTTATAATTTCAATGTTATATAGGCCAATCCTTAACAGTACACGGTAGTAATCCTATAGCACATAATTATTCTTCAAAGTTAATTAAATATTCAGCAAAGAAAGCCCTATCGGTAGCCGAACAGTCTTGAGATAGTCAAGCCTCAAAATAACTCACTCTGAGAAGAAAGTATTGGAACAGAAAACATTGGATTTTGATTACAATGAGGACAGTTAGATTTATGATCACTTGAAGAGAATCTCCCTAGATTCAGATAATACTAACACAGGCTCCTCCAATATATTTCCACTTTTATTTTTCTTATAGGCTTTTATTCAACTTCAAACAATTCCACAGCAACTGCACTTAACCAAACTAGGATTGAAAATCAATGATGACAACTGCACCAGCATGATGTACCTATATGTTAATTTCAATGAGTGACCATCCATGTATTGAGAAATTGGAGATGACTATGCAGCCAACTTTTCAATAATTCTACAACAATTAGAATTCATGAATATGAGAAAGAATGAGACTCAAAAACCTTTAATTTTAATTTTATTCAGTACTAAGAAAACTAAGTATTGAGGAGAAAGCAGGCTAAAAACTGTAGAACAGAGGGTAATGTTCATCCTTTACAGTCACATTCATGAGGATATATGATACACCCAGGCTGCAAAACTATTATAGTTTACTTTATGATACGAAAATAATAACATTTATGTTTCAGTCACTGTAAAAAACTTTTGTCATTACTAGATAGTTCAACTTAAGTATTGTAATAAAACTGCATTAGGATATTTATAACAATAGCTTCATAATGTTGTTTTTCCTAAGGTGCTACAATTTATTAAATTAACCTCTGCATTCCTCACTAGTACCCCAGGAGAAAGGTTAGCACTAAGAGGGTTAAAGAAGCTGCTGCACTGGTGATACATTTACATTTATTGCTTTCTGAAGAATGTACACCACGATACACTATTAGAACAATTAGCATCTTTTCCCATTATTTCAAGATAAATTTTAAGGGCCATTCCTGTGGGGTTTACATGCTTCCGTAACATAAACAATGCTGCTGTAGCAATAAAGATTTCTTACATGCAGGAAAAATACCTGAAGTAGAATTAAATTTAACAATTTGAACAATTAGATAAAAAGGCAAGGCAATAACTATCACAGACCTAACATGTGCAGGTGAAAAAAATAATTCAATTACTAAAAAATATTTTAGAAAGTAAAAAATATCTGGGTATTTTTTATCTTACACTGCAATAATTGAGGAATTTTTGTTTTATACTTCCTGTCAGCATAATGTACATAATGTAAACATTTATAAATGCTATCAGACAATATACCAAATGGAATGCATACATAAACAGTAACGGTCAAAAACATGTATGTACCTTGAGAAATTCTACGCAATGCTTTTCTAGTGCTGGCACAACATACTTCTTGGCTGTGTATAAGGTGGTCATTACTGTCTCTGGCTCAATGCAAACTTCATCTGAATAGAGAAATCTAAGCAAAGCTAAAAATGCAGCAGGTTCAACATCAGGCAGCTCTATGGTTTCAGACTGTGTGGCAAGAGTCCCATTGAACATGGCATCAAAGACACCACTCCCAACAGTCAAAACAAACCTAATAAAACAAAAAAATGCATTTATCATAATAATACAAATTAATTTTTTAATGACAGTACCAACTTAGGAAGGAAAACAATTCAATTTCTACTGCCTCCCTTACCATATCAAACAAATGTACACAATTGAAAGACAGGTGACACAAATCAACATTTAGTGGTCATGAATTGCAAAAATGGTTAATACGCACCTAAATCCTTGCATGCTTTATGGGACTATATAAGTGACTACCTCGTATTTTGTTAGTTGCTTTGTTATGATAAATATGGAAAACGTGGTATAAAAGATGGGAATTTCTTCATTATAAAAATGCAAATACTTCCTCTTACTTAATGAAATAGTATTTAATACTTCTGCGATTGTTCTTATTTTTTACCTAAACCCTCAGCAGCTTATGATGGCATTAAGTTTAACAGTCTATAATGAAGAGTTACCAGTCCACATCCAGGAAAATTCATAAGTTTCTTATGAAGCGTTCTAATTGACCAAAACAAAACTAACCAACATGATGAAATGGCTTGGTTTTTGAGATATTCTTTAACATAGATGACTCTTATCAGCAGCTGTCTTTCAACCATCTATTGAAAAAAATGATAACCCACAGCTCATATTAATATGAGCTTATTAACTAATTAGTTAAATCAAAACATACTTTTTATATCAATCATTAGAATTGCAATGGCTTTTACCATTGTGTAGTTATTCCTAGAATACAATTTTACTTTTGTGGATTTCTACCTCAATAAACAAATGGAGATAACCTTTTCAAAAGCTCCTTTGAAAAGATAGGGAAAGGAAAGCAATCAAGATACGTGATAACCATATTGAGGCCCCACTATTCCAACCACAATAAAAATGCCATAAACGGGGGTGTGAGGTCTCTGACATGTGTAAAGAGATTTTCATGTTAAAATATTCCATGGCAATGATAGATTACCAGAAATACTGCACACTTAGGAAAAACAGTACCTATCCTCCACACATAAGCATAAATTAGGGGGTGTCCATTAATTACGTTAGGTATTTAGGAGGTGGAGGGGGTCGGGTCAAGCCGAATCTCACCCAATCTCACGTGGGGGAAAGGGAGGGTCTCGGCAAATATAGAGTAATTTTTCTCCGCAAGAAACAGTATAAAGTTGTGAAAAAACTGGGTTAAATTAAGTAAAACATGTTTCACCACTAAAACATGGCCAAATCCTACACAATAATATTATCGCAGTTATGCGAACCCCACAAAGTAGCACAGTAGCCCCTCGATTTTAAGCCACCACCGGCCAGCCAAACGCACGATTTTCTCACTGTGATTCTAGACTACATTCTTAGTAGTCTTAAATACTAGTCTTAAATGAAAATAACCCAGCAAATCATGTTTTTTAAATAAATCCAACATAATCAAGCACAGATTAACGTATTTATACTAAAAAATGCATATTTAAAAATCTCACGCGAGATTAAGGGGGGGGGAGCGGGTTAAGCCAAATCTCACAACATCTAACCAAGAGGGTAGGGGGGGTCGTAAAATCACCTCACATAATTAATGGACGTCCCCCTACCATCAAATGAATAAACATATTGCCACTGTTATACTTCAAAAAGCCAGCAGGATGGCTTTTAAATCTATTTATCAAACATTACACATCAAATAGGAAGATATGAATTGAAATCAAGCACTTTTGAAGTGCATCACTCAAGTAAGAATATGTACAATTAGAGTAATATTACAAAGGAAAAATGTCAAAAGCCAGAAGACCCATTATCTTAGATGGCATTATAAAAAATTTAACAAAGTTATCACCATTTCCACAATTGAATACCAAAGTGCCACTGTTCATTCATTCACCTGTGAGCAGGTATCCTTTGCTGCTGATTGTCTCGTCCAACTACGAAGTGTACATCACTCAATATTTCGTTATTGAACAGAAATGAGAATCTTTCCTTCACAGTAGTCTTGGTGGCCTTGTTAAGGAGAATAAAAATATGAGGCATCACAAGAGGGATCTGTGATAATGATGACATACATGATATAGAGTGAACACTTGATAAAAGTTATTCAACTCTCCCACTAGTTCAAAGTCTCAATGGCTGCCGATATTTCAATGAATGAGTTGTTCATCGTCCTCATGGCTGTGTCCAAAACAGGAATTAATCAAGTTGACCACTTGATTTATTCACATGACTAATCATGGAATGAATAATGATGCACATGGAACTGACTGGATGGATTTTGCATGGAAATTTGCTGCATGAATAATGACATGTTTAATTTTTTATTATATTCTTATACCTTGAGCGTCTAAAGGTTAACACGTTGAGTGTGGGTGCACTCATGAGTGAAGGAGTGGGTGCAAGCAACTGGCATGTGTCTCAAATGAGTGACACTATACAAGTTTAAAAATCAAATAAATAGAAATCGTGAACTGGGAAGGTACATCAATGTTTCACTACACACTCAACGTGCTAAAGAATAAAATTAACCGTGGACTTGCAGTGTTCTCTTTACTAATCCATCCAAAGAAGAGGGAATTCCACCTAATCACATATGAAATCATTCCTTGTTTTTGTTATTAGTCAATGGCCACAGACAAGAGTGTGAACACTATGCCCAAAGTAAAAATAATTTTTTCCCACACACAGACCATGGAAATATATATTGTATCATTGCATCCTAGAAATCACTTCCCGACCTCTAAACCATTTCTTATGATATATCAATATGATCATTAGAAACATTAGTTGAGCCTTGTATGAATTAAAGTCAGGAATCCCTGGTGCCTATGTTTGAATGTAATGCAAGATTGCCAATCCACAGGTTCTTTACATCTTGCCACTATGCTATGGGTTAGGATAAAAGTAAAATTAAAGTTGGCACAAAAATGACAACCCATTCTCCCATTCCATCTCTATATATGCCAATTCCTCACTCCACTGACAAAATATGGTTCATAAATTGAGACAACCGTAATTCATTTATGATTAGATTATTACTCGCCTTTTACTGTCTGCAAATTGATATGATCATTGTAGCAGAATTTCCACATAAATAATCCACCCTTGACCTGGATTCAAACCGATAACCCTTGATTTCCAGCCAGGTGCTTTAATACATGAAGCTACCAATGCTTCTTTCTCCCCCATGTATCTCTCGAGGTTTTATAAGACAAGATATTGCTGGCCTGTAATACATACCATGTCACAAACAAGCCATCGTCATGCGGATAAGGTGGATTTTTTTTCTCCGTGGAAATTTTGCTATAGTAAGTGGGTGACTTCACTTAGGTATCCATAGTTGTTTCGCAATCCTTGAGGGCATAATCTTAATCAGCATTCACTGACAGAGAAAAAGTTACAATGTATCTTTCCACTATGTATTCATAGGTGGTACAACTAGCTTTGATGGTACTACATCATCATCAGGTACAAATTTTCAAGAAAAGGGGAGGCTGTATATGAACAGTTGGTGATAAGGAGTCAACTGAGGAGGGACACCTACTGAATGATACCCTCTTAGAAAACTACTCCCCCTCCATGAAGCCTCCTCCACACTGAGAAACTAATGCATAGCCTAAATCCATATCCATAGAGCCCATTACCCAGCTCCCTCAAATAAATTCCACCACCAACACCTCACCCCTCCCCCCACCTCATCCACTCATCACCCCCACCAATGCACCAGGGGATCGGGTTGGTGTGGTTGCTAGAGTACTGGCCTCCCATCCTGAGGCCCAGGCTCGATTCCCAGTAATGGCATATTTTTCAGTGGCAAACCAGTCCCTACTTAGTGTTCTGGTGGAGAGCATTTTAGGTTCAGTACTCCGTCCGTCGGATGGGACGTTAAGCCGTGGTCCCCTTGGCACCTGTCGTTAAGAGTAGGCTAATGCCAAAGCTGGGTTTCTCTCCACCCTTCCTCTGTTCCCTGAAAACTCCTACCATTGCCCAATTACCCACCTATCCTAGGCTAAATGACCTCAGCTGCCAGTCGCCTCCCCTGAATAACATAACATAACCAATGCACCAACAACCCCACCCCTCCTTCTGTTTTGGTATATATAAGTATGTGACACTTCTCTTGAAAATTTGTACCAGATGATGACCTAGTACCTAGCGTCGACACTAGTTGTACTGCTTCAAGAATAAATTAGTGGAAATAAACATTGTTATTTTTTCACCGTCAATAATGAATTTCTACAATTTTGAGGCAGAATCATTCAAACATCAGCATTCACATGTGCATGTCTGCTTGGTACCCTCTTATAGACTTCCATATTCACTGTGTTAACCCTCATGCAGTACAGTGGTGAGAGACGAAATAGAAGGTACGGTTGGGTCGGATCCGACCCGAACTCTTTTTGATGAGGTTTATGATAGAAATAAGTGCGCAGTTAGCATTTTTATTGCATAATAATATTTACTAACCGAAAATTATGAAGACGCACCTGTTTCTAGTTAAGAGTAGACTTTGTATTTTCAGTCGATATTTATTTCGTCGACCGTGGTCATCACCCTTCCCTTTCCATCGACCTCTCCCTACTCTGTGCATCTGGATAATAAACTCTTGAACAATGTTGTCTTGAAAATGACGCCGTATCGTTGGTAGCGTCGAAACCACGGTGGACGACATAAATACCGTGTGGTTGGGTGTGAAAAGCTGCAATTCCACTACGTACAGCCTGAAACTTTTGAAGACGTCCAAACTCCTCCGCTCACTAAATATGTGTCTGAAAACACCGAGTCAATTTCCACCGAAACGACCGGCCACATCTGTGAATTATTCGCATCTTTTTTGACATTTTATGTCAATGTAACATCAGTTGTGCAAGTGAAAATTCCATACGGCTCCAAGTGGTACATAGTCGACCATCGAACTACCCTCATCCCCTCTCGTCACCTTCTCAGAACATTGTCTTATTTGCATCGTTTACTCCAATATGAAGACCCATTCATGATATTTACAGACGAAAAGTATTACTCAAAACGACCCCGCCTTACCAAAAGTTGTGGCAAAGATTACACTGATAACAATACTTAGCCATTAACATAGTTCCTGTATCAACTCATGAAGTGAACCAATTATCGGCTGCGACATTTCGATTACTCCCAGTAACTGATTCTGTGATCCGTAGAACAGACTGAGTCGGTAAGGGTAAATCGCCCCTCTTTTTCGTTTTATCTTAGCCAACATTTGGTATGCCTGAGACGAAAATGAATGTCCTGGCTTCACACAGTGACAATTTTTAAACCATACTTGTCGGGTTTTGATGGTATGAACTTCTTGGAGGGGCATCGACCTCGGAAACTAAGCAATGTTTCATCCATCGTCAAACATTCTGAAGGGCTATAATACATCAGACAGTGGCTAACAAACGTATTCCATGTCTCTCGACAAGCAACAAATTTATCTTTAGCCATTCTTGACTCCTTACTCTTCTTACCATCAAATTTCAAATTTTGCAGAAGGAATGCTAATTTCTTCTGAGACATAGTGCAACGAAAGATAGGTGGTCCATAAATCTCTAAAAACATATCATCTTTGTTCAAACCAGAATCCTTCAAGAAACCACTCATAAACAAAAGACCTATGAGTGCTTTCTTCTCAGCCACGTCTGTAGGACGTAAAAAGGAAAGGGTACGTCAGAATAATTGAGATGAGAGAGCTCTATTTCGTCATTAATGTGACGAGCAATAATTCCTATCATTTCATAAGTTATGAAATATAAAAGTAATTTTTCTTCATCTGTTACTCCTCGAGCATCCTCTTTCAGCCCAGGCAAATGAGTAATCACGTTCAAAGATGAGGTTCGCGAAAATTTTGAGCGTAATGGCTCATCCGTCCCCAATGTTTCTTCGTCTTTCCCTAGCTCAAAATTCCTATTATCTGACATTCCTTCGTCATTATTTGGTTCTACATTTCTATCGAAGTTCTCATTCTCTTCAACACAGTCAAAAACATCTTATTCGATATCACTGTCCATCAGAATTTCATCCTCCGATTCTGAGACAGATTCCTCCTGACCAGGTACGTCCTCTCTTTCATCATCAGAGTCTATAGTCTGCTGACGAAGTAACTTGGCTAGCACGTCCTCAGGGGTTCGAAATATTTATTTGAAGCGATTTTGTGGGCAGAACTATGAAAAAGAGTAAAGCGTATGAAGAGAAAATTTTGTAACATTAACGGTACGGTAGGGTCGGATGCGACCCAAAACAAGAGAGCGCATGGGAAAACTGAATGTAGGTAGCCAAAGTCACTTACCAGGTCGCTGAAACCACTCCTACACATTTAGCACGACTGACTGATAGGGTTCCTGGCCAACTCATCCTCCTAAGAAGAGAGGGGGGGACAGAGGCTCGGAAAATTAAATGCTCGGGTCGGATCCGACCCCCACTGTACCGTTTGAGGGTTAATTACAAGTACAATTTTCTCTAAGTCCATGGAAATTGCAACATTTGGGTCTAGCCCTTTCACAAAGACATGAATATTAGAAACAAAGCGATTTCAAGCAACGCATAACCATGGCATTTAAATAGCATTTACTTGTCCATAAATAACAGTGAATTAACACTTTTTGACGCTAGGATCATAACATAGAGAATGACATGGGGCAATATTTACACAGCTCATTAATTAATTTCAAAATTGTATTAATAACTGAATCAGAATTATGAATTTCTATGGCCAGGAATAGTTTCCTAAATGTTATCCATCTCCACTTTAGTGATTCGAATATCTATGTCATTATGTAATTACCTGCCAATGATAAGCTGGATGGGAAGACAGTGTGGGTTTTGGTCCTTCTGAAGAAATGGGAAACTGATGCCTTGACACTATTCTTCTATTTTCTGCCTTGCCCTCAGAAGAATCTTTCCATTCTATCGAATTCTCCGATGATCCATTGCTGACATGATTGCTGGGTGCCTTGGATGGCAACATATTCTGCGGGGCTCCCATCGTAACAGGATTGCCAATGCACCCTCCTTCTGTTAGTCTCATGGTGCTAAATGAATTCACAGTGGACGAGAATGCATCATTCTCTGTGGATCCCGAAGCCATCACTCACAATTGAAATACTATGGAAGGAGATAATGATTAACAGTTAAATAATTTACGGAACCACAGTGTTGAGTATATATCTCGCATTAAGAGGGATGATTACGGGAATCTCAAATATACATAATTGTTACCTTCGGCAATGAAGCACTATACTTGCTCGCTCTCTTTCAGAAGAATATCTTCCACCATAAGCAGAGGGTTACTCAACCTATCGTTATCCTAAATAGTGAGGAACATCAGAAAGCACAACTTTTAATAAAACGTCTAAATGGAATATAGTTCAGGCGCCACTTGGTTCGAACCAATTGCCATATCCCATTTAACACCACAGAACATGACTGAAGCAGGAATCACAATGGTGAATTCGAGATAACCAGCTACATCGTTCTTTTATTGTTTAATGCAGCTTCATCTCAGTATAATCACATCGACAACTTACTTTTTATTATGGAAGCGCATCTTTAACAGTCCCCCTCAGTGCACTCCGCACGACAAACAACACAATGGGATGGAGTAAATTTAGCTTGAATTACTGGAATGACTTCATTTCTGCGAATGACATACATTTTTTATACAACAACATCAAAGAACATTCCTGTGACATCAAAACATTTTCACCACAAGTCTTCATTGCAGAAGGGTGTTTACCGAGGTTCCAGGGTCGATATATATGTTCGATTGCTTCGAAGAGGATGATCGAGATATTGATCGACTTGTGTCGCTGGTTCCAGGATGATCGAAACGATCTTAACAATCGAAATATGGTGCGCAACAGGTCGAAGGCGCACCGGAAACCACGTTGACAAGCTTGCATGAAGTTCACGTCGTCAATGTGGCTTGAGAGTGTGACTTGCCCGTTAATATTGGTATGTATCTTAATGAATCTACCTATAAATGCAATTCTTTAACCTATAAATTCTATGTTTTTATTAATTCCTGATTTTTATTTATTTTGGGCGGTAATTGTTGGCAATTTATTAGACCTCATGGCAATTACCAAGTCGGTGTGTAATTTCGTTCATTTATTTTTCAATCAAGGCTTATGGTGTTTCGTTAATGCTTAGGATGCATGCAAATTCGCACAAGCTCGATGTATTACCATTTTCTTTTGGCTGTAATTGGCATTAGTGGCATTGCCAGCAACGCACGGAATGTACGCCTACCCTCATGGCTATATTTTCTTAAGTTTGCTGGTAGATTGAATTTGCTCGTGCTTATATCCTCCTCCATTGCTTTATTATGTAGAGTGGCAGGGTGGAACAAGTACGGGACATGGGTGATTATTAATAGCACTATGGTCGCAGGTACGCGAACGTAAGACATCGACATAAATACCTTGCAGTCATCGTGAGGGTGTGTGGCAGGGGGTGAATTCACACCCAACATGTCGTACATATAATGCATGAAAAGGATTAGTAATTAAATCTAGTCTAAATACAATTGAAAAAAAGATGAAAATAGCAGAGCAAATGTTCAAAAACAAACTGTTCGTATGGTCTCTCTTACAACATGCTGCTATCTATTGATACACTTTAATTTATGCTTCATATTGGGTATACTTACAGCTATTCATATCCCAAATTTTTCTAGGTAAGGTGGACACTTGAATCTGTTAGTTCGGCAATAATTTCTCTAATTTTACGAATATGGTCCAGTCCATTATATTTGGAGATAATATTTTATGCGTAGTCAGTGCCGATATTACCTTGGAATTTATTTTAGGTGTTTTAAATTTCAACATACGGTCTGACGATGCTTCCCATTTTAGTTAAGAGTTAGTATTGAAGTTAGTTCCCAACTAATAGGTAAGATAAGATGAAATAAATTTTCACTACAATGGACAATTTAAATTTTAATCAAATGAAGAAGTCGAAACAAAGTATGAAGTCAAATAAAAATAACAAACCAAGTCTCACATAAACAAATGAAATTCCTCAGGTCTACTAATAACTGAATGTGCAGTTTTCATCATCCACCACAAGAGTTATCCACAGCAAACCACCTCGCGTACCTGAAAATGCAATTTGAGATTTATATATTGCTTGATTTGTGATAATGAATATTTAAACGTTGTAATTTTGCACTTTGTAAAGAATAAACAACAGTAATCGCTTTATACATACCATGAAATTGCATGAACAATTGTGCGAACTCTTACACATGTAACCACTTTCAGAATGTTGATCAAATGATAATATTAACATCTGGACAAGAAAAAGGACTAAGTCAGACAATAATTCGTACAAGAGATTGTATCATGTAACACACTTTACACTTTATTTTTGCTAGGCACTACTTTTATGGGCGTTTGGTTTATCTTAAATAATTGCTATAGGTCTCTGAACACATTTTCTAATACAGACATTGTCGTAGAGTGTGTATAACATTGTTACTTGCTGCCAAAACACTTTTGACAAAAAGTATTTTATTATTAAAATACAAGCATTTGTTGTCACCATGAGTCATTGTCTCACTTAAACGTAATTCACATTGCTGGAATCTTGAACGATTTCAAGTTCTGCAATGGTCGCTCTGTGTGTGTCTATGTGAAATCTCAAGCGTTCAGGACTTTCTGACGATTGAAACGTCTCTAATATATGCATTTTTTTGTAACATGTCAAAGCGAAGCTTTAAATATTGTATTGTGCCAAAATGTAATAGTACCAACAGAAATGCTTCCTTATGGCATTGTTTTTAATTACCCAAAATAGGATTATTGCAGGGGAAGATAGACGTGCATTTTTTGAGCGATCACTATGCATATTTTTCCAATTATGGCAGCTTAATTGTGCAGAAAATCTGTTATCACAACCCTACCCCCCTCCCCCCCCCCCCCCAGGCGAACTACACCATTGTTGTGTGAAATTCACAGATTTGGGGTTGGGACCGTTAAGTTACATAATACGACAAAGCCGAGCGTAACACAAATCGAATCTTTCTTTCACTGGATATTTAAATCTAAAATAAGCATAATTATCCAAAACTACTTTTTTTGCTGTAATGGACTAAGGTATCATCTATGGAGTGATAGTTCACTATGCGTCGAGTTATGTGGGAAGGTCAAACAATGCTGAAAAAAGACATTGGTGCCTGATACCATCACGATGATCAAATGTCACCTATTGAACTATGTAATGTCTTAAACTAGAGTTGGCATTCCGAACAACTGTTGCGGTCACAGAAACGCAAGCCAGTCACCGGCCTAACTGAACATCCACGTAACTCCGGTTCCGTGTAACTCGGATCCGCAGAGCCTATTGTAAACTAATAAATCTTGTCTGCATATAAATTCTTTGAAATTCCCCAATTTGAAAATTCTAACAAAGTTTCTCTGCCTTCTTCCAATAATAGTAATTTCAGAAAGAGCATTCAGTACTGCCGGAAATTTGGTTGATAAAAAAAATAAATCAATTAGATCCTGACAGAGTGAAAATGCTGCATTTTCCAAAGAAAAAGTTGTAATTGTTTTCATTGAATTTTCATTTTTTTTTAACTGATTTACTTTTGAAACTACCCATTCTTTTTATTTGCCCTCGAACGTGTCCTTAATTTCAGTGAGTGGGGACTATATGACCATTATTGGTTTATTATTTACATTAAAAAATAAGATTCAGCTTCAATTGAATTTAATTAGAGAATTCATGAGAAAGGAAGCATTATTTAACAATTTACAGAAAGAAGGAAGATTTGAATTCAATAAAATTGAGGATGATTCGGATTCGATGAAATTTTGGATTCACTCCATCACTAGTTTTATCACAACAACTTAAATAATCCAACCGAAAACATTTAGCATGATTTTTGTCATTCATAATAGACTTGCTTTAAGATTTTCCAATTGTGATGAATATTTCAAGTGGTAGAATATTTTTCGCATGTTACAATAGAAATAGGTTTCCTAATAGTTCGTTGAAGCTTTCGTGGCTCATGATGAGTACGTATGTTGTTCGGGTGTGCCACGTGATATTCAGGTATTGCCCCGACGTTTCGTGACCTATGCTGGTCACTTTTTCAAAGGGATATGAGGTCCTTGTTGCCGGTGAGGGTATTATATATCTCAGGTGGGTGGGTCGAGGGGGGGAGAGGGATGCGGGGTGGACGGACATGTCATTAAAAATATTTGTGAAGCGTGGGCCTCCACGTGTGGCTTATTTGGAGGCCACCATCTCTGTTGAAATTTTCTCTGTTCCCTCCCTCTTCCATTGCATAAAAAATATTGCTTGTCTTCCACTTCACCAACCCTTCCCTGCTTTGTTATTATCTCTTCTATATAACTGCTCTCAGCATCTACATGTTGGCCACCACTCCTGTAATAATCTTTTCTCCCAATACTCTCTTCTTGTTGCCGTACATGCTTTTTTGCTAAATTTGACATTTATTTGTTAATCATTGACCCAAAAACAACATCTCCAATCTGGTACTTCCACTAATAACAACTACAATAGCACAAACACCCATGCCCTGGGCAGTGAAAAACCTCCCTGGCGTGATTCGAATCCGCATCCCTGGGATTGACAGGTGTGGGAATAACCCGGCCACCAATGGTTCCGATATTTGCCTTAGTGTGGGCTCACCTTCTTGCTCCCTCCCCTCCACAACAGCAGGCTCTCAATTGGATGTCCCAAATTGGTCTGAGCAATGGATAATAGTATGACCCTCTTCTTCCCCTCCTGTCATGGTCTCCCCTACCCTTTACCTTCCTGCACAACTAGCACTCTTAGTGATAACATTCTTCCTGGGGTACTTGCAAGAAATGCAAAGGGCAATTTAATAAAATATAGCATATATATAGGGTCGGTTCGGTTCTTCGGTTCCCGGTTCCACCGGTTCTTGAGCTTAGAACCGGAACCGAGGCCAAAAATAATCGGTACCGAAATAATTGGCACGAAAACCAGTTTGAAACTTACTCACACTCCGAAAGTGGAGGCTTCACATTGAAACCTGGTGAAATAGTGTACATAGATCAGGGTGTCCACTGACCGGGAAAACCTGGAAAATCGGGAATTATTCGTGAATTTTCAATGCAGGGAATTGTTCGTGGATTATTCGTGATTTTCTGGTCGGAGTCGGGAATTTTAAAAATTCTTAATTCAAGACAAAAAATCCTTATTTTATAGATAGGATAAATAACGATGACTTTAAGATATGGATTTGCCGTTGGTATGAATGAATAAATAAACGACGGAAAAGTAGTTAAGCTCAATGTATCGTCAGTGCTGTGTGGAGCGGAGACGTTCGACTGTCGAACGGATGCCTTCAGCGTCACGTCAAGTGCCCTTTGTTCTCATTCATTGCACATCGGACTAAGCCCATGATACGCAAACATATGCCTAACGTGTAGTGATGGCCGGATCGTATCCGTCGGATACAAAGATCTACGGATCTTTCATTTTACTCGGTTCCGGATTCGGATCCAAAGGCACGGTCTAAAAACGGATCCGGATCATAGATATTAAATTTTCGCGGCTTAGCGATCGAAGTGCCCTGTGAATGGAATGTAGGTGCGGTAGATATTGATAAGAAGAGGATGTGTACTCAGGTCACGAAATTAGATGAAAATGTTCCCGTGCAACTAGAAGCAAAATAAATAAATATGACTTTTCCCCATAAAATTACGTAGGATGTCACGCGGGTGGCCTACATTCGCAGGGATCAGGTGGACAACGAGAGCTAGTTTACTGTGCGAAGTTCGATCCATATCGCAGTTTAATTTTTCTTTCAGTCATTGCATCGAAAATGTTATCATCTTCAATTACAGTACATCTGAATTACGATCAAACCATTACATCTGAATACTCACTTTATAATACTTTTGTTGTTTAAATTAGATTTACAAATGTACCATTAATAACTTAAATGGTCGGGTTGGATCCACGGGTCTTTCATTTCATTCGCTACTGGAATCATATCCGAAGACAGTAAAAATTCAGATCCGGATCGGAGATTTTAAATTTCTCGGCTTAGTGATCGATGCGCTCCGCGAATGGAATGTACGTACGTATGGTAGATACTGACAAGGAGAGGTTGTGTAACTTGGTCACGAAATGAGAAGATTTTTCCCGTGCCACAAAAACAAAATAAGAAAATACTCGTCGTGACTTTTTTCTCCCTAGGCCCAGATGCGCGAGAAAAAAAATAAAGCCGAATGTAACGCGGGTCGCCTACATTCGCCAGATTCCCGTGAACCTATGATAGCGTAGTTGTTAAAAATGATGACTAGTGTACTGCAGGTCGTGAGTTCGATCCTTAACACTGCCTAGGAATACAGACTATGCTGTATTCCTAGGGTAATGCAAGTAGACAGTTAAAAAAAGTAGATTATCAGAAATTTCATGTGAATTTATTATTAAAAAATAATAAAATTTGGCGTTAGTGAAAGGATTGGAAAAATTTTTGATTGCAGAACTATATCGTGTAATCATTATGTTTACTATACATTGTATTGTTGAGTGACGCATTTGTAAATGTAGGTAGTTTAAACGATAGAAGTACAAAAAAGTCAGTATCCACACAAAAAGGTTGGAAATGAAGGATGATAAACTTTTTGATTCAATGGCTGAAAGAAAAATTTTAAGCAGCGATAAGAATCAAACTTCATTACATGCAGTCCACTACACCAGCAGCTTGAAATATTCTAAAATAATTTTTTCGTCTTAAAAATGGAATCCCCGGATATTCCATAAATGGGATATCTTGTTGTCAAATTGTGATGGGATTTCAAATTTTTTTTGTTTCTAAAAAAGAATTTGAAAGCATTCAAGGATTTGATTAATAATTGGAAAATAATTCCTTTATTAATGAAAATGAACTTATAATGTTTCTTTCAACTGCACATTTGATGTTATCGGATACTTTACTGTATGTACAATGTAAGTTGGCTTTCTGGTAGGCTTTGCAATATATTTTTTACAAGCTTTTCTATAATTTTTGAGAAATCTAATTGCTGATGTTTGTTAGATAATTTAGGATGCACTTGCTTGATTTAGGATTGTTATTACATTAATTTTTGTTAGAAAAAGATGGTGTAGTATACTAAAGACTGTTATGATTTCACTTTTTTCTATATAGTCTACTGGTACAAAAATGTTACATTCTGATTCTGAGTGAACAGAAAATTGAGGCTTTGAGACTTAAAATAGAAAAGCATGGCAAAAATATTAACGTAGAAAATCATCGTTCCAAGAACAGTGGTTGAATGCTGAAGACTTTAGCCAATGGGTTCTTTATGTTCCTCTTGTAGAAGAATTTGTAATTTCTCATGGAAATGCTAATTTAGAAAGAGGGTGTTTAATCAAAAAGTAGTTTATCTTTCCCAACCAACAAAGAGAGTCTCTTACTACCAATAAAACTACATATTTAAATACTTTAATTTATCAATTATTTCTTATTTAATTACTTTATCTATATTATGCTATGGGTTGAACTACAAAAAATCCATATTTTACATAGAACTTGAAAAACATCACTTTTGACTCGTATATGAACTGCGATATATTAGCCTGGAAATTTTTATAAATTTAACCTTGAAAACCTTGAATTATGCTTGAATTTTATATTTTGACTTTTGTGGACACCCTGATAGATGCTTCAAAGTCGCCAATTATTCTAATTCAGTCTCTGACGTTGATTATTGATTACCTTATTTTACCATTGAGAATTGCAAAGTAAGTGGTAAATTAAGAACCGGAACCGAGAACCGAAGTTAAGAACCGAACCGGAACCGAAAAAATGTGGAACCGACCCCTCCCTAGTTTTTTATATTATTGAATTCGAACTAACTGATAATGAACCAATTTTTTTGCATTGGCTGAAAAATATGTTATTATTTTAATGCCATTTTAACAATATATTTATATTGGGCCGATACATCGGCCCTCCACACTAAGAGGGTTAAACTTACCTGTTCTCTCCATTTCTCACCCCTTTTTTCCTCTCCTGTGAGGAACGTGGTGGTGCCACTGAAATATCAGAAGACCATTTTGTGGCTATCTTATTTTAACTGCTTTGTGGGTGCCTCCAATGTTTCATTTTGAAGTTGCTCCTTTTTTAATGGTAGCAGTAATATGAAAAGTAAAAGATTCCTATAAGATTAAACTAATGACTCAGTGATGTTGGTTTATCCTGTATGTATTTGGCTCTTAGTGTTCGTATGTTAAACATTTTCAAGTGTTGAAAATAGTTTTCTCTTCTGTTTCAGTCAATGGATCTCTCCTGGTCATCTTAAGTTAATTGCGGAACGTGCTTGATAGGGGTATCATCCAAGGAAGAAATACTTTATTAGGTATATTACTTAGGCTTGTATGTGGAGTAGCAATTGTTTATCATGCAATTATGTATGGAACATGGTTTAGTTTCCTCCACAGCTATCTTCTATCTATGGTTGCAGATTCTACCTAGCCCGTAGAATTTCTGATCTGTCAGTAAATCTTTTATTCTCTCTTAGTATCCAATGCTCCCTGTATGTATGCTGAGGCCCTGGCTGATGACTTTCAATTTTTCTCTCTAGATAAAATACAATGGTAGTGAGCTTGCCAGTTCTAATGTTAGTTTCCGCAGGGCTTCATTTTGGTAGAATCTTTTGATTTTTGCATTTTCCAGCTCCTCTCTCCTCAAGTTGAACTTATTCTCTGTCTGTTCCGCGTGTTTCCCTGAAGTCCCATTGAAATTAGAGAAATTTAATGTAGCAGAAATTTCCATGTCAATTCATCCAGAAAAATGAAGTTTATACACCCACCGACTCAGATTTCGATGAAACTTGGCATTATTTATCTTTTCTTGTAGATATGTAAGAATCCAAAGTTTTTCTTCTCTATCTCAACTCGTTTTATTTTTGCAACCACTTAAATTGTAGGTCAAACTGTAGTTTTTCCATTCCTGAGGACTCCGTGGGCACTTGTACCGCCAGAGGAAAAAAAAATGCATGCTTCTTATTTATCACTCAATTGTTATAAAAATTTGCAGTTTTATCAAAAAACCCATGAGGATTCCAGAAAAACAGTTGTATTCTCAAAGGTATCATACATTCTCAAAACACTTTAGTTTCCTAAGACTTAAGAAAATTTCTTACCCAAAACATTGTTGCATAAAAAATTTAATATCTACCAAAGGCAGTGTGTTTATAAAGCAAAAGTATTTTTTGTCGTAGTCCTAAAGATATTTTCCACCTTCTCTGAAAATATAACTCATGGCTTTTGGTGTGCTTTCTGAGACAAAAAAATGTTAAATTTATTTTATTTATTTATTTTCCACTACCGCCGAAAACAGCACATGTGGCCTTTACATCGGGGTATTTAACATGTAACAATGGATGAGCACAAAATAGAAAAAAATGTGCATTTCACTTTTCTGATAATCGGTGTCAGGCTACAATTAGTGAAAAGAAAAAAGTAATATTTGCCTTAAATATTTTTATCAGATTTTCATGATAAATAGTATGAAGACTTGTGCTGTAGAATTTTGGTAAACAGTTTACAGCATACAGTTTGAGTGGTTGTAAAAATAAAATGAGTTGAGATAGAGAAGAAAAACTTCGGATTCTTTCATATCTACAAGAAAAGATACATAATGCCAAGTTTCATCGAAATATGAGTCGGAAGGTGTCATGGCCTGGATGAACTGGTATGGAATGATCCAAATGCAAATGCTTGGAAAGGAGGTGAAAAAAATATTCACTGGATGAATCTGGAAAGTTTGGCCTACAGAATGGGAGTTGGTGATACATTGTAGCTCTAGATGACTCTAACCTCTTTTTGAAGACTGCACATCTTCAGTTCATATCAAAACTGTTGAAAGTGCTGAATAAAATGTTAATTATTACGGATGAACAATTACTCATGCATCCAAACCACCACGAATTACTGGAGAAATTGTTTTGCACTTCATGAAAAATACGGCATTTCTAGTGGTCGTGCTACTTGCGTAGTCTCCCCACGTGTGTTAAATGTTTAGCAGGGTTGTATCCTGTGTATAAGAAGCATAAATATTTTTTTTAACTATAGATGAGAATTATTTAAACCCTCGGCACCTATGACATGGTTCTTTAATCTTTGCTATTGTTATTTATGAATAGTTGCTACTCCACTGGTTTGTGGGTTGACTGGACTTGATCTTAAGTACTAAATTAGTGTTCATGCCATATTAGTCAGACATCGTTTATTTATGTAGTGATGCTTTCACCGGTGATTCCACTGCGTTGAAAATGTGTAAATTGTATGTTTAATTAATAAATGATGTATTTTTGTCAATTGGTATTGTAATTTCACTGCAAAACCTTAATCATTATTTCATTTTGTACAGGTGTGAATAGCTAACCGATAGGTAAAATTTCGGTTGCTTAGTTGTGTGCAAGGCTTTTCTTCCAAAGATTCTCCTTGTGGTGCTAGAAAGCATTAGCATTGAGTTAGTTCCAGCTTTGATTGCCTATTTCTATGATGATGTAACTAAATTAAAGTCTGTTAATTTTTTGTGCTTTTCATGGGGAAGTGAGTTGGTGGTTTTCAATGAAACTTTTCTCTCATTATTCATTACCTATAAGAATATTTTACCTTTGTCTAACTACCATCCACCATTGCATTTAAATTTGAATTTATATTTTCAAAGTTACATTTAATAATTGGAGTTGGCAGCTTTTGGAGAACGCACAATTTTTATATTTTACTCATTAAATTACATCAATATTGATTGATCTCTTTCTTATTGTGTTAAGCTTTCTAATTAGATTCATACTGGGTTGATATGATACTGTTGATTTCTAAGGGATCGCATACTTAAGCTACATTTTCATGTGGCCGTTTTTGCATTGTGTTGTGCGGCAGGAATATACCCTATTTTCATGTCACCGGCAGCGCCAGCAGCAAGGCATCAAAACATGACGCTGGTGAACTGTGGCCTAGTGGTAATCTGTAGCGAAAGAATCTCGTGACGAACAAATGACAGGCGGAATGCGTTGTTCCTTGTCCTGACGCAGCTGCGTTGAAAGATGGCCAACTCGAATGGCAATGCAGGCTGTGTTGGCATGCTCGCTTCTGATTGGTGGCACAGTGTGTCAATGCAAAAACAGCCACATGAAAACGTAGCTTAACATTTAGCTGCTATTGTTGTGCGGTGTGCCATTACCTCTCCATCATGTTTATGAAAAAACACCAGTCTATTAAAAAGAATGGAATTGTCATATTTATGTTCACGTCCTCCATTTCTGGACAGTAGCAGTGGACATTTGAAGCCATTGGGGTACACGAAACAATGTGCATTTATTTACTGCAGGTGATTAATGAGACATGCATGCATATATGTACTACTAATTCATTACTGAAACTACTTTGCAATCAACGTATTACAACTCTGATGTACATACATGCCAGAACAAGTGAATCTAAGAATTCAGTTGAAAACATGCCCACTAAATGGCATGTCGTACAGCAAAAAAGTATAAAAATACTACCTTTATTACTTTGTGCATGTTGAAGAGTAGTGTTCAACTCGAAGGTTGGTTTCTGATAGGGTAGGGGGGCCAGATCCTTTGTCTGAGGCATATGGGATTGCATTTAAAGTTATTATACACTAAATCAAATTGATTGAGATGAATTTAGGAGGGGGTGTCCAAAAAGATGTTTGCCAAATCGACTGTTAGTCTGGCAGGACTTTTTTGTTAGTTAATTTATTTTAGTGATTGTGAAATTTTTATGGAAATCAAAGGTGGCATTTTTTGTTATATTTTCTATTAAAAATGGGTCCTGTTGGTTATTGAACCAAATTGTACATACAATTGTGTGGTGTCAATGGATGCAGAGTGATATCTTTTCAAGAAGGTGAATATTGCTGCTTTCAGTGCAAGAGTTCCAGTTATTAGCATTTTTGCAATTTTTGTGCAGAGCCTTGGTGCAGCAGTGTCCAATTGTTCGTAACTTTATTCTGGACAGGTTCTGGTCAAATGCATAAAAATTTTTCAAAAGAATAATTTTTAGGAAAATTTGCTGAAGGTCACACACAACCCTGCCTGATTTAAGATGAAATCGCACAGGTGTAAGGTAGAGTAACCAAACATGATGTAGGTCATGGCTTTACTATAACTTTGTCACTGTTCTACTAATTATGCCATCTTGCATAGTAAGTTCACCAGTTAACTGTGTATATTAACATCTTGGTATCTCATTTTCAAAAGTTTTAGTTATTCCAGAGTCCATGCAATTGGTGTGCATTGTGTAATGTATTTAATTAACTTGTGAAAATACTTCCGGAACATACCCCACTTCTAATATACTGAAAATATTCCAAAATTTAACATGGTTTAATTTTTAAAAAAGTTCAATGTCTGAGGCCATTACTGACATGCTGTTTTGTATGAGTGCTGTATTTTTTAGCGAAATCCTATCCATGCCACCAGTGTTTCTTGAAAGAGTGGGAAAAATACACCGGATATAAATCTTGCAATTGTGCAAAGTTTTCTCCAATATTATTTTGTAAACCATGAGTTACTCAAACAGGAACAAGGCAGAAAATGTCAACATATCTGTAGGCTACTTTTGATTCCATTATAGTCCTGTTTTCAACTTAACATGCTACATTTTATCATAAGAATAAAACGTAAAATTGGTTCTTTGGCTTGCTGTATTTTTTTTCTTTTTGAAACTCAAATTATCCCCTATTATTGCAATTGAAGGACTGCGAGCTAGCCACTAATACCTTAGCGGAGTCGCCACAAGGGAGAATATCCACAAGGAAAATTTTTTTCCTTGTGGAAAAGACTTTCCAAGAGTTCCACGGGATAAGGAAGCCTCGGTAGCTTGTTCTTGTAACTAGTTCAGTACCCGGTCGGGTTTCAGACCCGGCCAAATTGTTTTCCATTGAAAAATTTGCTCTTCAATATAAACCTTCAAATGGACATGAAACATAGTAACTAAAATTCTAAAAATCTAATTCTTACGATGAAATAGTTCCAGATCATAAACACCTCCATCCCAAAGAAATCGCAGCACCCACGGGCGCTGTTCGAAGCAACTTCCGTGCGAAATTTAAAAGCAAGTTTTCCTCGACCATCCGGCAACCCAGTTCCTTGGAGAAGAACTCGAGTGGAAGTGATGGTCATGAGGGCGTTTTCGAGCTCAGGGTTGGGTGGCGATGCTACTTGTTTCTTCCACCGCTGGAAGCGATAGGTATTGTGCTTTTATTGCCCACGCCACGGTAGTCGACGAGCATTATACACGCTTAGAGCATGCAATGAAATTGTACCGTACAGTTGGGAATGGAATACATAAGTTTTCATCTTCCGTGCGTCGAATGCACTTTTTAAAATATCTTATGCAGACTAACGAGCCTTTCCTCATTCGCCTTTTTCAGAATCTACCATTTGTATCATTGGCATGACATATTGGATTTTAATATGATCAATTATTTTTCACTAGCTTTCATACCGCAAATTGCACACGAGTGAAATTCACTCCTGACTGGCCATGCCTCCTATTTTTTATTATCTTAAAAATTGATTTTTCACACTTAAGCTTTTCATCCGCGATCCAATCAAGCCGATCATGCAATTATCGAGATAGTTTCCTAGTTATAAATCATATATAACACTTCTTAAAGTGATGAATTTATGAGTGCGCCAAAAGAAACTCGACTTCCATCTTTAATGCGCATTGACGTCACAAGCCCTGAGTTAACGTATGTATCTTTAAGGAGCTGGTATTACGGGCTAACTTATTTCAGGAGCGTTTTTAGGTGGAAATGTAAATTGATGCTTCATAATCATTGGTTTGACGCAGCTCTCCACTGAGTCCTTCTATCGCCTAATCTCTTCATATTTACGTATTTCTTCTCTTTTACATCCTTTATCACTTGTTCCATATGTCTCGCACGAGGCCTTTCTTTGCCATTCTTCCCGTCTTCTTGTCCCTCGGCTATTGTCTTCATCATGTCTCATGGTGTGGCCGATTACGTTGTTCCGGCTTCTTCTTAGGGTGTTCAGAAGACTTTTCTTTTCTCCCACTCTTCTTAGGACTTACTCGGTCGATCCAATTAATCTTCATCATTCTTCTGTAGCACCACATTTAGAATGCTTCCACCCTGTTCTTTTCCGCTGATGTAGGTACATCAGCGGGGCTCGGGGCATTTAAAGGGACAGAGCTGCACTGTTGTCAAATCTCCTTCAACTCGGGACTTAGAAAAATTCGGCCTCCGAGGTGGTAACTATTTATTGTGGACGGGTGTACATACAAAAGGATATTGAATATGCAGGGAGAAACGACAGAATAACACTTCTTGTGCGGTCAGTTTTAAGGAGGGTCATTCCACCCCAATTCAACAAACAGATTTTGATAAACATTGGTGGAGGTATGGGTACAATATCAACTCAAACTGAATACCCTCGAACCGTTTTGTGAAAAAAAAATTTTTTAGCGAATTAGGCATATTTTAATTTTTTCGCATTTTTAGCAAAAATCCGAGCCTTAAATCATATTATCACTTATATCTCCGCTTATAATTGTCAAACAGAAATGATTAATAGCTCTTATTAAATCTAAATCTTTATTGAATGCAAATATATCAATAAAAACTATTTTCTTCTATACCCTTTTGTTGTTAATTACTAATGTTTAACAGTTGTTAGTAAACTTTTCTCAAATACTCCATCTCAGAGTCAGCCGAAACTTTTTCCGTAATCTAAACACACCCAGCTATCTATTCCAAAAATAAAATTTGGTGGCAATTCTTAAATGCGTTTTTTATAAATATTTAAACATTTACAATTTTCTCTCGCGCGGCCCGTCGGCTCCCCCATTTCAAATACATGCAGCAGACACGCGATGCAAGCCTAAAAATTTCCTAATTACTCAAGGTCGTGGATATATGAGATAAAAATATATAATAAACTATAAATGTTAACAACAATAATTATTTATTCTGTTAAATGGATGTTTACAGAGAAATTTACCATTGAGCCCCGCATAAGTTTCCAGGCGGATCAACTTTTACTTGAGCTGAAACTCTGTGATAATTAATATGAAAATACTTTTTAAGAATTTTCAAGTATAATTCATTGATGAAATGAAAATAAATTAAAGGTATGGAAATTTTGCATCATTTGTTCTAGCAGAAAAATTTCTTTGTTTTCGCTATCTCACTCTTTTTATCTCTGTAGACAAATTTACTGCTAACTCCTATTTTAGTGTGAAAATATTTTGTATCCATGCAAAAATATTTCATTTTCAATTCGTGTGGAGAGCCTGCAGCTGTGGCTTTTCTTGCATTGAGACGTTTTCCGTAACCGGAGCTCTCCCTAAAAAGAAATGTTTTATGTCACCTAGGGATTAGGGCAAGAGGGTAAAAACCTTTCCACTTCCTTTCAGAACCCCATTTTTATGACCCCCTTAGTGGCCAATTCTGCCCATTACGGTATTTGCCTAAAATCGTGACGGAATAAAATCTAGCTGCACATGTTTTTGTTGACAGCCGCGTTTATTCACCGAAGAATTCTCAGTTTGTTTTGGTCTGTCACCGCGTGTGCATCTCCTTATTCGAGAGCTGTCGGGCTTCTCTTTTTTATCGTACGTAGTTTTTGAAACTAATTTCGGAAATTTCATCGATACCTGCGTATGAAAATATCGTGTGTCAAAATTTGCTCCATGGGCGCAGTGAGAGGAGGAAAGTGTTCGCGAGGCAGTGTCTTTAAATGTATCGAAGTGTACTCGGCGAGAGATCTGCAGCTCATCGAGGATATAAGTGGTGTCAAAGTGAAAACCGTATGCGATAGCCATGAGAAATCGTTTCTTGGCCTCTATTCAAAGCGTCAAAAACAGTGTTATAATCCACAGAAAATGCATTGCAGTACCCGTAATGCTAATTTATCTACAATTACTGCCAATTACAAATCGACATTTTTCAGCACTAGAGCGATGTTTTTGGCCGAGGGCAGAAAATTCTGTCGTCAGTGCAGAATAGTTGTGTTTCTGAATAAGGGATTCGCGAAAGGTGACACACCAAGGTATCCCATCGGTCATCAAGAAGACGTTCCTGAGCAGCTTGTGGCTGCAGAAGCAGTACTGTCACAACCGGGGCCTTCTGGTTTGCAATTTGCGGAGGCTCATATATCCCTACCTTCAAACAGCTCCAGCAATGACAGAGACTCACAAGGAGAGAGCAATGGTGCACCTTATTCACCTCGTCAAGCTGTGCTAGAAAAAATCAACCTGAGTTTATCCGAAATCGGTACATCACCAGTAATTAGAAAAAAAATTGAGGAGTAGAAAGTACTCTGAAGAAAAAAATTATATAATTACTTCTGTTTATCGAAGAGCCGTCGGGAAATTTGGGGAAAAGCAAAAACTTACTTCGGGCATGGGCGTAGCTAGGGGGGTCCCTGGGGGGGCCCGGCCCCCCCCAGAAGGCTCGTGGCCCCCCCCAGAAAAATTTGACAAATCGAAATTGTGGTGGCCACGCTTCACACAGCGCTGGCAACCGCGCGCCTGCGGCCGAGCCACAGCACGGCGCGCGGCGGTCCGGTCCCTTTGCCCCGTTCACACTACTAGGTTGGAAAGCCAGTAACCCGTGCCTATATGCTAGTAACTTAAGTATCAAGTTCGTCCTATGAACGCAGGTTGGAGAAACGCTGGTAAACTGATTTTACTACCCTTGAGTTGCTAGGTTTGGCGCAGGTTACCTGAATTTGTGGCTTTCGAATTTCTGGAAAAATCAGGGAATCCTCGTATCAGTCAGGGAGAAACTGGGATAGGAAATTCTCCTTATTTTTCTACTATTACGTTTATCGGCCAGTCTTTCCCGCCCTTTATTTCACCATGTAAAACTAATGTCCGTCGCTGACGTGCATGGAATAAGCTCCATGGCCGTAAGCCGTAGTAATTCGTGGAGCATTCAGTAGTGAATCTTAGAGTTATTTAGTTGTGAATCAGAGGTAGGTACAATCCCTTTTGTATATCCGTGTTGCGATATTTGCCTAGTTGTGTCAAAATTCATGATCACAATGTATTTCGCTCATCACAAGGAATCCGAAGCTATGTTGTCCTGAAAATTTTACCTCTTTTTTTTAACTTCCGAGACTCAGGCCGAGAGGTAGCAGGAGCACACTAGCTCGTAGTGAACACATTCTTGCAGTTCTAAAAACACGATTATAATGAAAATGGTAATACAAGTATGATCTCATGTGTAAACATAAACTTACGCAAGATCATCTTCGATTCCCATATTCCCCTTCGTGAGACAAGAAGAGCCCTCCTCCCCTCCCCACCTTTCACGCTCATTGAATAGTCCCCTTACCTCCCTCTCGAAGCAATTTAGTCAAGTCACAAAACACCTCAAATATGATATATGATGCTGCCGTTACTGATTGTCTCCTGTCTTCACTTGCAGACTGAGCAAACATCGCGCCTCGACGGCGCCGTAATAATATTTCTTAAGATAAAAACGTTGTAACTCCCTTCACGATTGAGATAAAGAAATGATTTTTTCACTAAGTTAGCAGGCGACTACTTTTTACCTTACAAAAATTCAAATTTTCGTCCTTAAGATATTTACATCAGTATAACAACCTTTTAGCTCAATTAACCACAAAAAACATGTGCACTGTTACAAAAAAAATAGTATGAGAAACCTTTATGTACAAGTTTTAATCCAGCATGAGGAACGGTTTGCCGACAATCGAGTGAAAAAAATAAAGTGAAAAGAACCGCGTTTCTAGGGAAAGTTTAAGGAAATATTTTTTATAAAAATTTTTATAAACTGTGTCGAAAAACTATTGTCACCACTAAATAAAGCGTCTCTTTATGCATTATGGCACATTTTTATACAGTGCATAGTGCAATATTAATTTTAATGCTGTATTTGACAACAGCGCACCTCCGCCCTTGTGGAGATTAACATGGGAAACGAATCTCCATGAGAGCCCATACTGTCAATTAAATGCGGAAAGCACTACAAGTGTTGTGAAGTTGATTAAGTTTCGCGAAATCTTGTGATTTTTCCCTTCTATTTTGTTTTTCTTTCGGCGCAAGATGAAGAAAGTTTCAGATATATTCGATCATTTTTCAAGAAAACTCTCTCTCCCCCTCCAAGAAATGATCAACGTGAAGATGATGATCCTCCCAGAGACGACCGCACATTCCCCTCCTCTGCACCATCAACGTTTGAAACTTCAACTAAACCCACAGATGAAAAAATGGAAGTAACCGAGGAAAGAGCATCTGAACCGATGGATCTTGGTACTTTGGAAACTGGACCGAAACAACTGAAAATTAATTTCCCGAAAACACTATTTGGAGACAGAAGCCGATCATTTGCCGATGCTTACTATGTAAACACCAGTGGTTGGAGTACAGTGTGGAAAAAGATTGAGCATACTACTTTGTGTGTAGACTTTTCTTTACCGGGGTTGTGCAAGACCAAAACGAAAAGTTTATTAAAACGTGGTTTTGCAAATATTAAAAGATGCGATCGAAAAACACGAAAAATCAGGATCTCATTCGGATTGTCATCAAAAGTATCTGGGGTACCAAATAGCTAACGCATCTGATACTGTACACGAGAGAGTCGTAAATCAGAGTAAAGAAGAGATTGAAGAGAAAAAACGTTACTTGACAGAAGTAGTTGACATTATTTCCTATCTCAGTTGTCAAGGCATGCCACTGAGAGGACATGATGAGAGCTCTGAATCTCAGAATAGGGGAAACTTTGTTGAATTGTGTAAGTTTTTTGCGAAGTATGATGACTTTTTTGCAAAACATTTTGAGCAGTGCCTTAACTACTGCAACCCAATGGTTCGGAACGAAATAATACAAGTTGCAGCCGGTCTAACTCTTCAAGAAATTGTAAAGGAAGTGCGGGAGTGTGGGTTTTATTCATTGATGGTTGATGAAGCCAAATGTTACAAAGAAGAACAGTTGTCAGCAGTTTTGAGGGACATACGTAAGAGGATTGGAGCCCATCGAAAGGTTTCTGGGTTTCTTAAATTGTTCCACAGCAAGAGATTACGAGTCTCTAAGCCAAATGATTCAAGATTTTTTAACTAAATACAGCTTGGACGATATACAAATGATTGGACAATCATATGATGCTGCCAACGTAATGTCAGGAAAGAATGCAGGTCTCCAGGTGAAAATGAAAGAACTACACCCACAGGCAATTTATATCCACTGCTTAGCTCACAAAGTAAATTTGGCCGTTGTCTATTCCTGCAAACGATATCCAGTCAGCTTACGTTTTCTTCAATACTCTTGAAGCCCTCCATATGCACTATTCACAACCTGGTAATCATGCCATCTCAGCAGAGATTCAAAAGAAGCTAGGCAGGCTAGAAGGCTAGGCTAACTCGTTATCTTCGATTTCGCAAGGGTCTGCAGAGCCGTTTTCTGCGGGGAAAGAAATGGAGAACTTAAGTAGTACAAGATGGTGCTGCCGTTACACAAATTGTAACGTTGTAATAAACAACTTCAACGCAATCAAAGAAGCCCTTGAGGAGAAAATCAACGCTGCACGAGATGGGTATGGTGGAGGCCATCGGTTTGTTGAGATCTATCGCACAAATTGAATTCGTAGTTAATCTTTTCGTAATCCATTCAGTTTTATCGGTGACCAACGTGCTGAGTAAGTATTTGCAAGGCCCAGATGCGACGCTCGGGAGAGAAAGTTCAGTTGTTGCCAGCATTCCAACTACTTTCGCAGAGAGCAGAAATAATTTTGATGGTTTATGGGCCGAGAAAGTAGAATTTGCGAACAATAACGACAATTTGCCAGAGCCTGTGTCTGTCTCAAAGAAAAGAAGGCAGCAGTCGTCCGCAAAAATGGGCGATTACTATGTTGAAACTACCGTAGGAAAAAGCTAGCTGACCGACCTATCATCTGACCAACCCCAACACTTGAGATTATTGGAAAATCAAGGTGTACAACAGGGTTTTGGATAACGTTATTTCACATTTTCAGCACAGGTTTGAGTCCGTTCCCGTGGCAAAGGCAGCGGATGCCTTTACACAGTTGAACTTGACTGAAGCTGAAGATTTCATTAATAATTAAAAAGAAATTTTGAATATTGATGCCCATTCCTTAAATGCCGAGGCAACACTATTGAAAAAATATTAAAAAACAAGGAACTAGAGGTCAAACTTAAAAATGTCTGAGCAGAAATAAATGAAGATATCATGCCGAATATTTACAGACTTCTCCAAGTAGCAATCGGCCTGCCTGTCAGCTCGGGTGGATGTGAAAGAAGTTTCTCAGTCATGCGAAGAATCAAGTCGTGGGTTCGGTCTACAACCGGCCAATCAAGATTTTCAAATCCATCCATTCTCCAAATCGAAAAAAAAATGTTAAAGAAAGGGTTCCCATCACTACCATCATTGAAAATTTTTGTCAAAAAACCAAAATTCCTTTAAACCAAATTTTTTTTTCTTTTCTTTGTTTTCACTTTAATATTGAAGTTGTATTTAATTTATTAGCAGATAACCATCCCAAAGTTTACTATGATCCCTCTGAAAATGTGTGAATCCTCGTTGAAAATAAAAGCTATTTTATTTTCCAACTCGGTGTGATCATTTTCTAGTCTACAACAATCCCGTTCAGTAATTTACAAAAATTTCATCACCAATTTGGCTTAATTTCAGTTCTGAGAAAGTTAAATTAAAAACATTTCCGCGGGAGAAACACCCCTCTCTTGAAGTGGGGGTACCCCCCAGAGGTGGTCCCATGGGTGGAGGGTGGGTGGTCCCATGGCCCCCCCCAGCCAAATTCCCTGGCTACGCCCATGACTTCGGCCCATTAGAGTTAGTAGGGAGTGAAATTCTGTCAACTCAAGGAAAAATTTGCTGAAGCTAATTCCTACAGTGAAAAAAATATAGTCCTGTCTACACTGCCTAAAAGCTGGAGTGTGGAAAAAATTCAAGAGGGATTTGGATCAACTCAATATTTAGCTCGAAAAGTGAAAAAATTAGTAAATGAACGGGGTATTTTATGCACTGGTAATCCTAAGCGAGGAAAACCACCACCCCAAGAGACAGTATGCAGAGTGATATCATTTTTCCATGACCCTGGTGTAAGCAGAGAAATGCCTGCAGTTACAGATTACGTCACCGTAAATGACAATGGAAAACGGACACATAAACAGAAGAGACTAATTTTAGGAAATTTGAAAGAGATATTTTGTAATTTTAAGGAAAAATATCCCGAAGATACCGTTTCATTTTCAAAATTTGCAGAGCTAAGACCTAAGGACTGCGTTCTTGCGAAACCATCAGGAACTCATACCGTATGCGTGTGTCTGGTGCATCAAAATGTTAAATTAATGATTTTAGGTCCAAGGTTGTCACCGCTAAATCTAGGGGATAACACCGAGCCCCTATTGTCATATAAAGATTATTTGTCAGCAATGATGTGTTTCCCTGCGACCGAGGCATGCCATTTGAACGAATGTAAAAACTTCCCTGGGCCGAGCAAAATTCGGAATTCAATAGAAGAACGCTTTGATGGAAATTTAATTAATTGCATTACTTACCACCAGTGGGTGCAAGTTGACCGTTGCTCCCTACACATTTTTACTAAATCTACCGATATGTCTTGAAACTTTTATTGAGAAGTTACAGAAACTTCAGCCACATGACTACATTACTAAAAATCAATCTGAATCTGGGGCAGATTCTCGTCATTGCAGATTTTTCAGAAAATTACGCTTTCGTTTTACAGGACAGCGTGCAAGGTATGCACTGGAATAGCGACCAAGCAACAGTTCACCTCTTTGCTTGCACCGCCCTAAAGTCCAGGATAATGTAATCCCATTGACTAACGTAATCATATCAGACAGCCTGGAGCATATAACATCAACTGTGAATTTTTTCAAAAACTTCTTAAATTATTGAAATTGAAAGTTCCGAAGATTAAAAAAGTAATGTATTATTCAGATGGAGCAGCTACTCATTATAAAAAAAGTATAACATTCAGAACTTATCTCTTCACAGGAAATATTTCACCGCCCCTGCAGAATGGCATTTCTTTGCTACATCGCATGGTAAAGGGGCAAGTGACGGTCTGGGAGGAACTTTGAAAAGACAAGCAACAACTTCAGCTTCCATACGAAAGACAAATACGTACACCTATAGAACTCTTTAACTGGGCAAAAGATCATATTTTAATTATTTAACATTCCTAAGTACTTGCGGAAAGATATCGTCAGGCAGTTAGTATACCAGGCATTAGGGAGTTTCATGAAGCAATACCCGAATCAAATGGAGTGGTTTTAATGAAAAGACTCTCTTCGTCCAAGCAAGGGACGAGGATTCAGCTGTAGTTGCAGGCAGGAATAACAATACCCTCAAATAAAATATTTCCAAGAGGACCCCTTCCTACATGGTAAGACACCATATGTTAACGGAAAGCATGCTAACTTAGTCATTTACATTTGTTTTAAATATAAGGATTTTGCTTTCTCATTAGTTTTCAATCGATTGTGTCGGAGTAGTTAGCCAAATTTTTCGCGCAGCAAAAGTGGGGCTCAATGGTAAATTTCTCTGCTAACATCCATTTAACAGAATAAATAATTAATGTTGTTAACATTTATAGTTTATAATATATTTTTATCTCATATAGCCTCGACCTTGAGCAATTAAGAAAATTTTAGGCTTGTATCGCGTGTCTGCTGCATGTATTCCAAATGGGGGAGCCGACGGGCCAGGCGAGAGAAAATTGTAAATGTTAAAATATTTATAAAAAACGCATTTAAGAATTCCACCAAACTTTATTTTTGGAATAGTTAGCTGGGTGTGTTTAGATTACGGAAAAAAGTTTCGGCTGACTCTGAGATGGAGTATTTGAGAAAAGTTTATTAACAACTATTAAACATTAGTAAGTAACAGCAAAAGGGTATAGAAGAAAATAGTTTTTTATTGATATATTTGCATTCAATAAAGATTTAGATTTAATAAGAGCTATTAATCATTTCTGTATGACAATTACAAGCGGAGATATAAGTGATAATATGATTTAAGGCTCGGATTTTTGCTAAAAATGCGAAAAAATTAAAATATGAATAATTCGCTAAAACCCTAAGGGACTACGTTTGTTGAATTGAAGTACAATGACCCAGGTGTAAGTTTTTTATTAATTAACTTTGTGCTTCTAGCCCCCCCCCCCTGCTTTTAGCTTTATTAGCCTACGGCAGTGTCCCATATGCATTTAGTGTGTTAATGAAGCGTTTTACTCAAAATATAATTTCATACGACATGCTTTACAAATATATTTACTTATTTCGGTAGCAGGGGAATACACTGTAATTTGCAGATTTGTCCCACTACTCACAATTTTGCTATATCTCGGAAGTATTTCAAGAGAGATTAGCATTTTATTATTTTAAAAAAGATCCGCTTCTGAAATTAAAAAATATCGATAGACTGAAGATTGCCTGATTTACTCCGTCACCCAACCTCCACTTTCATCAGCTATTTCGGGAATTTGAAAATAAATATTCTCATTACCTCGCATACTATTAGAGTATACCCTATTTCAAAGCCGTCAGGAAGAAATATCGATAATAATAAAAACCTAATGTTGTTTTTTGTCCGCCTATTCGTTTGTCTGTAAGTCCATTTGTACAGTTCTCTTTCTTGCAGCGGCCATCCACTGTACTGATGAACTTTGAATTTACTTTCCTAAATACTTGCCCCCTCTCGGTTAATCAAGCGCCGGGATTTTCGAAACCCTTGCCAATTTCCCTAAATTCAAAATTGAGTCAATGCGTCCCTTAATACGAAACCAGTAATGATAATTGAGTCTTAGAGACTAATCTTTTCTCCATGTGGCTTTATTGTAGTCTTATTCTTGACGTTTTCTAATGTTATTATGCTGTAATCATTCCGTTGAACTCCCAAAAATACATCTAAATTGTAGTTTTAAAACAATAGGGCTACCTTCCTCTGTCTGAAAGAGAAATGACCAGCAATAAGGAGAGCAGTGAGCCCTGGAACAACTGGTATTTTAATTTAAGTGAAATTATGTCCATTGCAACTAAGTGAAACATCATAGGAATTATAAAACTGCACCGCTATCAAGGTCAGGAGAAAGTTACCATCAAAAAACAACTTAAGAGCTCTGTTTTTTTATGGTAACTTTCTCTTGACCTTGATAGAGGTGCAGTAATGTACTTCCTATAATGTTTCACTTCGTGGCAATGGACATAATTTCATTTCAATTAAAATACCAATTAATATAATCCTTAATCTAGCCTACTGCATATATAACTAAATGCAAGTATTTGCCATAGAAAATTTAAAAAATGATATGAAGTGGTTACAAATGACTCAGGCCTACACCAATCAATCTAGAAAATATTGCTTTGACTCGTGGATAATTTAGCATTTAGACAGTTGTCTTGGATAATTATTGATTTCCTGGCAGGCCTAGCAATGGTAGGCTTGTAATAGGCTATTTAAGTTGAAACTGCACTAAAATAGGTTTAATTATTAAAATGTGTTGGTATAGTGTTAAAATAAAATTTTCCAATAATCGTATTCACTTCTTTAGCAGTATATGTGAAATTAATTTTCTACACGTAGAATATGTAACTGCAATATTCTACATAACATATTCTACGGTAGAAAATACACACAGAATACGCATTTACTCTACAGAATATTCTACTGACCCAACCCTGCTTACAATTGCACTTTCAGAACTAGAAATCCAGTAATTTTGCAAACATTTAATTAGACCTCCTACATGATTCAACGACAACAAAAATCTGCTGCTGTTTTTTTCACCAAATCAGTATTTGAGTCCTGCCTCTTGCTGCCCATCACCTACGTTCAGGACCACTTGAAATAAAAGATCCTTCTACTAGTATCAGCCATGAACATGATTTGCATCCAGAATGTCATCACCATTGCTTCAGCCTTCATGCATTCCAATCAGCTCCATCAATATCCAACTTATCATTTAATCTTTTTCTCCCATAGTTTTCATGTCAAGCCATTACAGCTATTATCAGATTTGACATCTCAGCAGACCATGAATCACCCTCACTACAATATTTTATGCTATGTGCAGTATTATTTCATTTTGAAAGTTCGCTACAACCTACAACACTTGAAATAACGAGTTCTCTTGAATAATGTGGAATCACAGATGCATATTTCGCATTATCGCAATCTGTATCGTTAACGCTCACCCCTAAAGTAGCTCAGGGTTAACAATAACCATCTAGGAAATTTGCACCACTGATTGTGATAAGCAATTTAAAATGCTGCACGAAAAATGAAGAATGGAGATCACCTTCTCTCCGATATATGTTAAATAAAAAATAACGATTACACTAACGCATGCCTGATGAAGATCTATGATCGAGGCCCTACTTGGGAAATAATTAAACACTTTAAGCATCCCAATAAAACATTTCCCAAAAAACAATGGTACTCTGAATATCCCTCTCTCCGCTACTTATGTTCAAATTAACAATATTTTGTTCTATAACAAACTTATTATACTTTTGCATTCACACTTTATTAACCACCATATCATCATAAATAATCGGGCTACAAATAACATAAACTATGCATGAATTCACTTTCTTGCAGTAGGCATCTATTGCTGAACTTTGAATTAATTTCCTACACTCCTGCCCCCTCTCGGTGAAACAAACGCCGGGATTTTTGAAGCTCTCGCTACGCTACCGATATGGTCCAAATTGAGTTAATACGTCTCTTCATACGCAAATAATATCGATAATTGAGACATCATTTTAAGGAGTAAGACCTCCGCCTCTGAAGAATCATTAATTTACAGGTGCAACATCTATTATTTGTGTGAAAATCGAAGTCGAATGATATTACATATTTCTTCGCGGGAGCATTGATAGTTACCTATATACAAGGATACGTTTCAGGGATAATCTCTGCTTATACTTGTTATATTTATGAAAGGCTTTCCTCCGTTGTCGTTAATATTGATAAAATATAGAAATGATGAATGTTAAATAATATATGTTATAATACCATTTGCTATTGTAATATTGCTATGCTATTGGAATGCTACAATAGGCACCAATTTCTTCCTGGATTCCTGGTAGGTACTATGATTAGACCGACTGCCTGTGCACATTTAAGGCAATAACGTGGTTAACAAAACAAAAGTCATGGCAATATTCAGTGAAATCAATTTTGGTATATTTACGACTGCGGAGGAAAGCCTTTCAAAAATAATCGGTGGAGAACTTATTATTATAACTACGATGCGTCCCTTTAAAGTATCATGGTCATCCTGGTGTATAGGCAACCAACAATGCTCCCGGAAGGAGGGAAAAAAACACAAAACATATCCTTCAACTTCGATTTTCACACATATAATAGATGGTGCAGCAGTAAATTAACGATTTTTCAGAAGCGGAGGTCTTGCTCCTTAAAATGATGTCTCAATTATCGATGTTATTTGCGTATGAAGAGACGTATTAACTCAATTTTGACCATTGGTAGCGTAGCGAGAGCTTCAAAAATCCCGGCGTTTGTTTCACCGAGAGGGGGAAGGTATGTAGGAAAGTAATTTCAAAATTCAGCAATAGATGGCCGCTGCAACAAAGTGAACTCGTGTACAGTTTATGTTATTCGTAGGGATTATTTATACTGATTTGGTGGTTAATACAATGTGAACGCAGAAGAACAATAAGTCAGTTAACGAACAAAATATTTAAAAACCCTTAGTTTTTCAAGATACGGGTGCTATGAATTTTTAAAGTGAGCTCTCACGATCAGGTTTTGCGTAAATAGTTATGAAGAAGCCCAGGCTTGTGGTACTAGATTGACGACAGAGCATGATTGGTTCATTGCCTTAGCACTGTCCTTTACTGGCCCGGTGCGGCCGCCACTATGGCCCACCCTTGTAGCTGGTCGTAATTGACGCCGCGAGGCTTTGCATCCATGAAGCCGATCCTCTTGAGGTGGCGTGGCTCACTCGGCAGAGTAGGTGTATGCGGTTCTCCGCTGTGAGGGTTAGCTTGAGAGAGGGGACTTAAGGGAGGGGGAGTCTGTCGTGGAGATGACAGCTCCATTGCAGAGGCACCTGTCGTGGTTGATGGCAGGTCCCTCGTGGGCGGAGGGGGTTTCCCGGAGGGGAGACTCCCCCTTGCCCTGGGGTGGAAATCTTCTCAGAGGGGGGGCTATGTCGGTCATGTCTTCACTCTCTAGTATTGTCTCAATACCCAAAGAAACACTACTTTCTTATACCATTTCTTCGAAATGAATTTAAGAATGTAAGGAAAGAAACTTTATTTATGAAAGTGTCCACCTTACAACCCCGCCCCCAATCCCCCGCGTACAAGTTCCATCTGTTGTGTACCATCCTTTTTCTTCATAGTGATTAGTAATAATGTTTCCTCATTTACTGACTTAAATACGGCCGTATACCGATGGGGGTTGCTCAGTTACAATTAGATTTATTTACCCCACCTTACCATTACATTTAATTTACTTTAATATTTATACTTATTCCCCAATATCATAATTAATATACATGCACACCCAAACCTCCATAAATCGACCTTATACTGCAGGGACCACGCCTGCCGCCGACTTCTATCATCCACCGGGAGGGGCCCTTGACCTTCAATTATCATTCCAAAGATTACTGTACAAATTCATGCCTTATTCATATAGTTAGCTCGAATGGATTCATTATTAGGCTTTTTTCAGTGCTGAAGATAAATAATGGAGCCGCGAATGACTTCCACCATTCACCAATAAAATACAGCCTTCATTCTCACCTTTACACTCTGTTGTATGATGAGGAAAGAATTTATTTTTGTTTTAATATCATAATATTACAACTCACCTCATGGTCTCACCCATGAACATGATTTGCGTACAGAATGTCATCATAACTGCATCAGCCTTAATGTAACTCACTCAATTCTGTCAACATTCATGTTTTTATTTAATGTTCCTCCCATGCTTTTCACCTCAAGCCGTTACAATTATTCTCAGATTCCGCATCTTAGCAGACCACGGATCATGCTTACAACATTTTACTCTATGTACAATTTTGTTTGACTTTAAAACTACATTCCATCTTCCAACATTTAAATAATCAGCTCCCTTGAACAATGGGGAGCCAAACCTGCTTGGGAAAAAAGTGAACACTTTCATCTTCCCAATATCCATTTTGCATGCAGAAATACACACCCTTGTATTCTGCATTAGTATCCCTCTCTTTACTAGTTTCATCCCTTTTAACATAGTAATAAATCCATTAAAAACTGAAATAACCATCTTTCAAGCTGCTCTGCTCTTCACTTTTACCCATTCTTTAATACCGCTACGTCCTAATGCCGTAATTGCCTCCACCTAGACAAGCAACAATACAAAAAAGTGTTAGATCTGTAATGATAGTGGGGATAAACTTGCATATCTCATTTACTGTTCTTTCCCATGCCATGAAAACTGGATTCAAGACAATGAGTAACTACTTGCTCTCTCTAATTAGTAAACTAAAACACCAACTCATTGCAAAATTCACTCCCTGCCACCTACTGTGATCAATCTTTCGAAAATGTTCATTTCACAAGAAAATATAAGAGATAGTGTGTGGGAATGCTACATTACTTTTTACTCCTCACTCAGAAAGTATTTAAGAGGGATTTTTTAAATTCCTCATTGGGGTTCCATTGCACTTCAAACACATTTGGATAACTTCGTATTTTTTCCTTGAAGAGGATAAGTCCAAGTGGTTACTTGTGAATATCATCTGCAATCATGTTTCCCATTTCGAGGCCTAGGTTTCCATAATCTACTTAAACAAACTTCCAAATATTTTGTAAATCCTCAACTGAGCCAAAATGTGTAACAGGTTAACACCTTGTGGATTTAGTAGCAGATAGAAAGATAAGTTTTTTATGATGACTTTATTCATCAGATTTCATTAAATTCACAAATGCTCAACAATATCATTGCCTATATCCAAACAAGACCTCCAAAACTGTATAGCTCGAAGCTCTAAGTTAAAACATTTCAAATAACGTATCACAGAAGAAGCACAAAATTGAAATTGTCTTTGCATAAGTAACAGATGCTGGAAATGCCAAATGGATGGATAGTTGCTTCAGAATTCTCACAGTAGCCACTCTTCTGTCTGACTTCCTTAGGTATGGCAGAGAGCGGCACCCGCAAACACATGAAAATCCAAGAAAGAAATATATTAAAGCATTGCCATTTTGCAAATCAATGATCAACAATAGATATGGTGGCAAAAACCATTACTTCAATGAAATTTTTAATTAGGAAATTACCGAACAGAGGCCTGAGACCTTTATCCATAACTTTTATCATTTTGATAGAGCTTCCTTTGGCCAAAATATATAAAATTACTTGAAAGTGCTAAAAGTATACAGGAGATAATGCTCTATTGCAGGGACACCTGGGATGTTTTATTAATGAGGATTTGAAATTGAGAAAATGATTCTTTACAAAACTATATACTAAGAACACTATCTTTGCCTGCGATACTGTTAAGCACATAGACAAATTAGCAAGATAATTCCAAGAATAACATTATATCCTCCTCAATTTGCGATCATACGGTGAATAGTAGTTTTTATGGCACTTTGATGTAAATTGATCAGTTTACTAATTAAAGTTGTAAATAATTAGGACTAAAGATGCAGACCCTTGGTTGGGAATAAAAATGAGCGTATAAATGGAAATTAGCCATCATGTTTTGCATTACTGCCAATATCTCAAATTCTGGATTCGTTTTTAACCAATATTTTTGGTTTTCAAGTATGGACAAACTCTGGGAGTTCTTTACATAATAAGATACTTCACAATTCTTAGTAATTTAAAAAACTGGCACCTTTTGCATTTACACTTTTATGAAATTGGAATAGTATATGATATAACAAGTTTTAAATAAGAAAAATCTGGTATAGTAATTGGATTTTCTGTAGCTTTTTAGTCACTTAAATGTACAACCTTTAAACTCCAGTGAGCATAATATTTTTGCTGTCAGTAGAATTACAAGTTCAGCACTGTGATTAATGCATTACAAAGCTGACCAGAAAATAATTCAAAACCATAATATGTTTATCTCCAATAATTTTTTGCTGAGGATATCAATTATGAAAAATAACATTAAATAATACCTACCTTTTAATGGCTTCTTGGGCAGGAGCACATTCAGTTTGCCTGTAATTACAGCCTTGCATTACATAGGAACCCACTTATTACTTCTCAGTAGTACCTAACTGTGTGAGACTTGAAATCAAGTCTCTCACGTCAATCAAGTGAAGTGACCATCTATAATTTTCCACAGGAAGGAATCCACCTACGATAAGACTTGAGAAAGTGGAACGAGTGGTTTTGGCTCTTTCCCTCCCCTTAACTTGAATTAAAGAACTGGCAATCTCAGTCTACATGATACTGCATTTATCATGCGATTTTCATGAACAGAAATTAATTGGGGCTGAGGTGACCAAGTAGCCTTGGTGCCAATATCCTTATTCCTCTGTCATAGGTTTCAGGGAAACCCTCCCGTCTGAAACAAATTGGGGACAGCAATATTCACATCATCAGAGATTTGATCCTCTTAACTAGCACTAGAATCATGTGAAATTGGAGGATACTTAATCATTGGAGGCAGTAAATAAATCTGGGCGGAGAACTAAACCACTAATATTTGGAGCATGGAAAGTTATGAAGATATTAATGACGGGGAATATTAAACATGAATTACTAATTGGGAATATCAATTTCTTGGGATTAAGCCACATAAGATGGGAGAACCAGGGGGACTTCTGAAGTTGAGTACAACTTTAATATAAATATTCATTCAATTAAAGTAATTGATTACACGGAGCAACTAGCAATTCCCAGCAAAGGTTTTTTTCATTATATCACAACCAAAAAAGCCCTTTATCAAGTTCACTTTCCTGTCAAGTTTAACTTTTATGCAGTAACATGGTTTCACATTCGCGAAAAAAGAAAAGTTACTCATGGCCAACGAAGAACGAATTTCCTTACTCTCGTCCTTCCCCATGCAACACACTGCTGGTGACAAAGTTGCTACACAAACTGGTTCTGCAGCTACCTTCTACCAAACAGGATCAACAGCTTATTAGCATTCACCTGAGAGAAAAATCAAAGAAAAAATATCCCTTAGACCAAAAATATTTGAATGAAATTTGCTCATCCACAATAATCTGTAGTTTTAAGATCCATAAATACTGCTACACATATAAAATGGAGACTAATGTCAAATTATGCACAGTTATTTTCAATTAAATAAATGATAAAAGATGAAAATATATATGTAGTCTCTAAATTGTAGATGCTTAAGAGGTAAATTGAATAAAAATTCAGACAAAGTAGGAAAATAAAAATATAGTAGGAGAAAAGAGAAAGTTAAGGAAATAAAAAGGAGACTTGAATTGATGATAATTTTTCTCTGTGATGGGCCATCATTGAAATATGTATTAGTGAAATTCACAAGGCCCTCAACACATTTTGTATTCCAATATCTTACATATGCACTAATATAAAAGATGCAAGAAATAATATGAATATTTTTTCGAATAAATAATTCAATGGAATGACAATTTGCAAAAGAACATGTCAAAATATTACATGGTCATGAAATAGTTTTTTTTTAATTTAAGTGGAATTTCTTTGTATCCACTTCTTCAGTTGACTAGACGTGCCAGGGATGAAAGTCAGTCCAGCAAAGTATGGTTTGGGATGTCTGGATCAGTAGACGCACCTTTATCGTAATACCCATTCATAATGTCAGTGTCACATTAACACATCATTATTGAGGCAGGAAAAGGGAAACCACATCAATTAAACTCTCCCAAGAACATGGGCTGAGGAAATAAGAAGTTTGAATCCTGGCAATGGCAGGACCCAGTCCCAAATTATGTCGTCAGGTGTCATACTCAAGACTCCTCAGGACGAAAGGATGCAGCAGTCATCATCTCATGAAATCCTTGGCACAGGAGGAATGACAACAGCAAGAGCCATGGCAAATAATTTAGAGCTGGGCTAAGATGCTATGATTCAAGACATGAAATGTTAGAAAAACGTTAAGGGTGGGAAAAGTAGAAAACATTGTACATGTAATGGCAAAGGGAAATCTCAATTTATTGGTATTACGTGACCTAAGAGAGGATAACCAGGGAGACTTCTGAAAAGAGAGTGAGTGATGTTCAGTAAAGGGGAAGAGAGTCAGCAAGGTGCTGCATTAGTATTGAATGCAGCATTAAGGGAAAAGGGAGTGAATAGATAGAATACTGGTAATCAAAACCAAAGTGGTGCTGACAAACCTAGTTGTCCTTCACATTTAAATGCCAACTGGTGCACATAAAAAGAATAGTAGAAGAAATATATATTCAGTTGTAAGGTATGATCAGGAAAGTTTATGTTTGGGAAAACATAATATGTAATTATTAGGGTCAAAAACGGACCACCTCGTGGCGTCCCCGGTAACTGCTACGGCCGGCTAATGGTGGCCGTCTGCTTGTGGGGTTAACCTCCCCACTCGTGGAATAACTGGGTTGCAAAGAATTCAGAAAAAGCCACCCACAACCGGCCCTTCTCGGATGAAGGCCGGTTGTGGGTGGCCAGGCCCTAGCAAAGTTGGGTGTGGCAAACCTATGCCATCTAAAAAGGGAGCTCGCATGGAGTGGACGGTGACCCTGAGGGGAGGCCTTTAGCTTGCCATGCTGCCAGTGAGCTAAATCGCAGAGGATACATGGCGAGGATGCACTCTTTGTGGTGTTAGATGCATCCTGAACATAACTGTCACAGTAAAACCTGCGCGACTATGGCAATCACCTGCACAAGAAAACGACACCCCAAAGGCAAGGTCAGAGTAGTACATCACCTGCCAAGGCTCCATCTCCTACTAACGCAGATAAAACTCAAACTGCTGTGGCCACTGCCAATTTTTTGGTGAAGGGAGACAAGCTGAAGGCTGACTGATCTATTCAGGCGGTTGGAAAGCACGATAAACTATGGTGAGATGACTACCAGTTGGTCAGGAGGACCAACGCCAGTAAAGAGAACTCCACCATCTCCTTTCAGCCGTACCTACTCTTCCGTCCCCCACCACCTGTTGTCCAAACACCACCAACTGTCCCGGAGGTGGAACATTTCTGGAAGGTCATCTTCGAGACCAGGAAGCCATTCAATGAAGGTACTCCAGCTATTGCCCACTTTAAAGACTTTTGTGACCGCCACCTAGCGGATATGGATCGTCCCATCTCAGTCACAGAAAGTGATGTGAAGAAGACCTTCTCTGGCAAAAAGAATATCACTGCTCCACCAATGGATGCAGTGAATAACTTCTGGTGGAAAAAGTTCCCTTCCACACAAAAATGCCTTGCCAGAATCTTCACATCCTTCCTGTCGGGGACTGAGCCAATTCAGTCCTGGCTGACTGAGGGGCGAACGGTTTTAATACAGAAAAAGGGAGACTTGTCCGATCCGAATAACTACCGCCCTATAACCTTTCCCAACTCTATATGTAAGGCGTTCATTTCCATCTTGAACGACCTTATCCTCTGCCACGTCCAACCGGTATGGTAGGAAGTGTACGAGCAGAGTGCCTCGAAGAAAGGCATCGCGGGATGCATGGACAACCTGCTCATTAATAGGTGTGTGAGCCAGGACGCTTGTCAATACAAGCGTAACCTGTCAATGGGCTGGGTGGACTATAAAGAGGCTTTTGATACCACTTTTCATGAGCTGATTATAGCCATGCTGAGGTACATGAAAGTCCACCCAGAGGTTGTGTCCTGCATCGAATGCCTGTTACCACTGTGGAAGATGTGCTTCACCATACCATCTGGCAAGAAGACTGTCTACACGGATTTGGTAACATACCCACCGTGGCGTTTTTCAAGGCGATAGCCTCAGTCCCCTCCTGTTCTGTTTATCTCTCCTCCCACTGTCCGTTCAGTTGAGACAAGGTAGGGGATATATGTGTGGTATCCTGTCAAAAAGGAAGCATAAGGTCACCCATCTTTTCTATATGGATGACCTGAAGCTTTATGCTTCAAGCACGAAAAACCTGCGCTTGGCGTTGGACACCATATGCAGATACAGTGAGGATATAGGGATGGAATTCGGATTGGACAAGTGCGAGACCATCCATCTGGCGAAAGGAAAGATTTCAGAAGCCCAGGAAGACGTGCAGCTCATTGATGGAAATGCTATTGGTCATCTTCATGATGACGAAGCATATGAATATCTCGGCGTCCCCCAGCACTGGATGCAAGAGGTGAGAGCAGTGAAGGAAAGGCTTACATCCAAATACAGGCAGACTCTCAGGCGAATCTGGAGCTCTGACCTATCAGGCAAGAATAAGGTTCTTGCGACCAATACCTTCGCGGTTCTGACACTGCTCTACACCTTTGGTTGCATCAAACGGAATGTTAATGAGCTGCAAAACCTCGACAGGGGACCGAGAAAAATGATAACCATGTATTGTAGTCTTCATCCGAAGTCTTCCGTTGCCAGACTGTATCTCCCGAGAAAGCCTAGGTGGTAGACGGCTGATAAGCCTGTAGTGCCTTCATGACAGAGTAGTCCTCAATAAGGCATGCTGCATGTTCCACAGCACGGACCCCCTTATGCTGCTCGTAATGAAACACGAGAGAGTCAGCAAAGGGGCGTTCCTATTCCAGGTGGCGGTTTGGACTTGGACCTTACTTCCAGCAGAGAAGCGTGCAACAAATCAGTCTTGTAACTGAAGGCGGACGTGTTAAAGCTCGAAATAAAGAATGCGGAGCAAATACCCTACCACGCAAGCATACCGAGAAGCCCATGCATGGAAGTTTCTATCAAAACTTGGAAACGCATGGGCTATCGAAGGAGCTCACGTTCGCCTTCCTGCACTCTGCAAGTCTGAAGTCCGAAACAGAGGGATTCATGCTCCCGTGCCAAGATGGTGTCATCAACACCCTTGTGTACAGTTGCCTCATCTTTGGGGCAAACGTGATGGACACGAGATGCAGAGCGTGCCGAAGGCAGCCGGAGACCTTAGATCATCTAAAATAAGTTCTTGTTTTTTCCCGGCGTATTAACTGCGTAAATTCTTCTCGGGTCTTCATCCGGGTTAGGTTCTCCATCTCCGCCGACGTTTCGATGACAGACTCGCTCATCGTAACCCGGATGAAGACCCAAGAAGAATTTACGCACTTAGGTCATCTACTCTCTGGCTGCAGCTTTCATGCGAAGAATGCATATATAAACCGGCACAACTCGGCTCTGCGGGTGTTGTGTTACCATGTAAGACACCATTACGGTATAGACGCTAATCCGGTGCTGCCTTACGTCCCTGGGGACATCGAGTCTGTCGTGGAGAACGATAAGTGTAAGATCTGGTGGAATTATTCCTACTCCACCTCCAGGCAGTTGGAGGCGACGAAGCCTGATATAGTTCTTTTCGACAATCTCTTGAAAGCCATGTTCGTGATCGAGTTCTCGGCACCGGCCGAAACGAACATGGCAGCGAAGGAGATAGAAAAAAGGACTAAATATCAAGATCTGCTATGCGAACTCCGGTAAATGTACATACACAGGCTACTACTGAACTACTGAAAAACCTAGAGAGAGATTTTGTGGACTTGTTCTTAGGATTTGAGCAGATATTTTGGCTGGGGGATTATGCAAAAACCATAACTGTGCAAAAAGAAATTTGCAAAGGAATCCGAAGACCACAGAACGATACGTTTGATTTCTCATGCGGCAGAAGTCTTACTTGGAATACTAAATTCATGTCGAAATTTGTTGATGTTTTTCGACTCTTTTCCGATCATTTGCCATTGCCCTTTTTGCCTCCGAATGAAGACACAAATGATGGTTAAACAGTTTGTCCCGTCGTAAACTGGATACGGTCATAAACTACATTGTATTTTGGGGAGTAATGTTAGAAGGTGCATGTATACGGGCTCGCTGCTCGCACTACTCACGGATGAAGTGGTTAAAACTAAGGATATAGTAAGATGAATAATTGAAATTATAAAAAGAATATAGTAAGATGAATAATGGAAATTATAAAAAGATCACAAATGCAAAAAAAATGCAAAAAATTTCATCACAATTAGAGGTAAGATGATAAATGAATTGTGCTTCCAAAAATGCATCAAATCAACGGTGAGAAAATTGCAAATATGCAAATGAATGTCATGTCTGTAATTTAAATAGGTTACATTTTTATCAACATTTTGGAACAGAAAAAAACTCCGTACAGAATAAAATTCACCATTCCTCATCTTCAATAACCTTTATGAAGAAAATTTATGATGCCACTGCCGATGAATTGAGGGCATCAATGCAAAGGCAGACTTCATTAAAGAGGCTGAAGAAAATGAAGCGTTTCGTGCATGGGAGGCGGGAACCTTTCATTACCAAGTATTTCCCATTCTGGCCTTATTGCTTGCATGCCCCCTCCCTGTACCTTCTAGCATACTTGGTTACCTTCATGATCATGCAGAGTCCGAAAAACTATTCCCGTTGTATAAAGGCCCACACTCAATCACTGGCGTATGAGTACACCTGCAGAGCCGGCTTAAGACTAAATGTTTACTCAGCCGAGAGTGTGTTCCAGCACCCTCCCCCCCACTTCTCAAACCCCTCTTCTCACACACACATTCACCAGTTAGATGTAGTAGTACAAAGTAAGTAGTAAAGTAGCTGAATTAAGTTGCCAGTCTCCGAATAAATAAAAGCTTTTTCCATTCCCACGGCACCCGGGCAGCCGCCCGGGACTATGCATCAACATAAATTGGATTTAGAATTTCCAAGTATAATTAGGGCCAATGATAGCTGGAGAGCACAAGATCAACTTAGTCATGGCATGGAGAGTATAAAAATTATTTAGTACCATGCGTATTCATAATTTTTCTCCCTCCCGTTGAATTTCAATGGGCACCTTCAGCTAGTCGGCAATAATGGTACGGGCATGTGACGTCATCAGCCGTTTTTGGCTGCATGAAAATTTTTCGAATTTTGATTCCTCAGAGCTCGAAAATTAGTCATTATTCATTAATTTTATGCATTCCAATTAAATAGATATAGAATATAAAGTGATATAATAGCGTTTAATTGGCCAATTTCGATATGTGTGAACAACCCTATTGAAGAACTTCAATTTTAAGGTTGTCAAGAAGTTTGCCGTGCAGAAAGTTGTTCCAATAGGATTTAGTGGTGTAATTTAATTTAGTATTGAGTGTGTACGAATGTTGTATGCCTACGCCACCTTTTACATCAGTGTTATACATATAAGTATTTTTCAATGTCATGTGTTTACTTCATATGTTTATTCCTATTGGTATGCTTATTCTACAACATTGACAACACAATGCAGGCTATCTGGGCTCCCATTAACGTGTTGATCGACTGAGATGCCACTTACACAATGGATTTATTTTCTACCAAAAACTGTGTGAACACCCAAAGATTTTATGCAGGTGACGCCACTGGCTGAAGCTATGTTATATAAGAGCACTGACGAACTTAGAATCACTCTTAATTCTATGAATTTTCCTTGAATTTCATGCAAATATTTCTCTTTGCAGTATTGCCTGGATGTGAATAAAAAGCTTTGGGTATTCAGAAAGAGTAATTCCATTCCTATGCATATTGTATTATCATGGTGTTTTCATTTCTCATTTTCCCTGCTCTAAGAGTTGTTTGCTCACTATCCGTAGCATTTAATTGTTGCCCTTTGAATGAACAATGATATTTCTTTGTGTCACAAGCTGACTAAATGTAACCTTAAAGAAAATTAAGTTCTTTTTTAATATCTTAAGCTTTTGACCCATGTTCTCGGTTCTTAGTGTGTTCAAGACAAAAATATTGCCAACTCTTTGGAGAGTAGTTGAAATGCTGAAGTGTAGAGTCTTCATTATATCGGCCACTTATTATTTCTTTTTAATGACATTTATCTAATAGTCACTCTCGAGAGAATTCTTTCATGATGTATTCAGCTATAACTCTCCTAACATTAAGTAGATAATTTTATTCTAATTTCTATAAGTTTTTCCCTTTACAGATCTGAGAAGCTGAAATTCCCTACATAGGCCTCACATGAATGTGGTTTATTATGCAACATTTTTCTAAGTTTATAATTTTTTGCCTGCTCATTTCTGTATAATGGCTACAATCAAACAGTTTGCTTTTTTCATTTAAATACAATAATATTCATTGTTTTCATCCATTGCAATTCCATCTGTGTTTTCTAGTCTGTATCCACACCAATAGGCACTTTAGGCAGGGAGGAAAGATACAAGGATGGGAATGGAAAGGAGAGTAGGACATGTGAGGATGAAAATCGGCATTAGCCTATTCTTAACGAAAGGCGCCAAGGGAACCACGACTTAACATCCCATTCAACTGACAGAGAACCTAACTCGAGCTGCTCTCCACAAAATACTCGAGTAAGGGACGGTTTGCCAATGAAATGTATCTTTTCACTGCCAGGGTATGGACCCGGGCCCTTTCTGCGAGAGACAGGTACTATAATCACTATAACAACCCAAATCTTTGTAATTACATTTACTTAATGGCTACCTTTCAAGAATATCTGTTTTCCAACTCTTACATTGTTGTCAGAATCCAAGGGTTTCCCTTGACTTCTTCATTTTCAAGTAAGGAGCCCTAGGTTTTTTAACTATGTAAAGTATGGCATGAGCTAGTAATACATATTATAGTCATACACAGATCCGATGTATTTTAGATCTGAATTGCCCAACACCGACCATGTTTCACTACACCTTATATACCTTGTGTCTTCTAACATAGCTGTAATTTTAGTGTTAAATATTTGTTTTTTTTCCGTCTCATATTTAATTATTTTATAAAATTTGGTGCACAAAATCTCATGAAAATGTTCATAGTTTTAGGCTAACTATAAAGGTAATGAGTGTTGTTTACTCTTCTATATTTGACTTTGTATTCTCATGATTTGTAGTTTTGTAAACTGGCTCCATGCCCGTAAATAAATACTATTATTATTACGCAAAAGTCACCTAGCCTTGAGGCAAAATCTACGACCCGGGGTCAGGGGCGAACCCAGACGTCAAGTTCGGGGGGGTGCGGTCAACAGTGTTGTCTTCCTCCTTACCCCCACCCCTCCAATCAAAAGTCAGTCCATGTAGTTCAGTTCTCCAAGGATTTGGGAGAGGGCGACCTGGATCCGCACCTGCCTGGGGTCAATGAAATATAGCATGTTGCTGGCACTTCATGCTCACTGTTATTCTCAATATACTTCCCCAAAATTTTATGAATACATAAGGGTTTGCCCATTTGCGAACGCGATCGGATACCTAGTGAGAAAACTCATCCCCGTAGGAATAACCTGATGTGGATTAAATGAAATAACGTCAGTGTAAGAATGACCAGTTAAATTGGATAAGGATCGTACGTGAAGGAATACAAAATTCCATCTATCAGGTCAATTCCGAAGATCATCGCAATTGCTTCATCTAGATTGCCGAAAATATAAATCAACATCTCCACCTATGGCTCAAGTTCACCTTCCTAACGGAAGATGAACTTGAGCCATATTCTTTCATGGAAAACAATTGGATGCCGAGGTACAGCTAAGTTCCAGTAAAACTTTTCCTGGTTACCATTTACACCTCTACACCACATTTGAATATTCACATACCTAAGTTCAAATTCCTAAGGAATGTGACACCTTAATGGTTATACCACAATATTATTTCCATCAAATATATCTTTCATGCCGTAAAATGGTTTCATATTCACGAATAGAGGAGAGATACTCACGGAAACGACGACGGACGAAGTCCCCAACTTTTGCCCATCCTCTTGCAACTGTCTGTTGGTGCCAAAGTTGCCGCGTCGAAACAAGTTACACAGCTAACTACCATCAAGCAGGACCAACAGCTGATCTGCGTTAACCTGAGTGATCAAAAAGAAAATGTATTAGCCTTAGAACAATGAAATTTTCCCATCCTACCGCCTTAGCAGTTCGACCAATACCACCACACGAATACTTCAACGGAGACAAATGCAAAATTATTTTCAATTAATAATTTGAATCTCACGGCATAATTAAACAATATAAGAGTATATGATACGATACCACATAAGTTACTCACTACCAGGCCCGGTGACAGGATTTTTGGGCCCCTGGGCAACTGAGTGGTCCGGGCCCCCTAAATCCCGGCAAACCCCCTCACTCAATTTAGACCAGAACTGTGAACTTTCAGGTTATTTTATAACCAAGACTTACCTGATTATCGCTTTTTCTGCAGAAGGAACTTGCACACTGTCATACATTATCTTTTGATTTATTACAAATTGTCCTTTTCTTTTTAATTAAACACATGTCAGTGGAATGGGACGGGAAAACAATTTCAAAATGAAAAATTTTTGGCGGTGTAACACACTTTACACTTTCATTTTACAGTAATCATAACCAGGACTTACTTGAACTTGAAAATTTAAAAAAAAGTCATAATAAAACGTACTTTTCTTTTTTTCAAAATTAGCATATCCACAATTACTCCCATCTTTTCGGAGATACGGAGATAATTATATCACCACCAAATTAAAATGCATATTATGCACTTCTACTAAGCTTTGCTTTCACTACAACTCTCTCAATGAAACATAACTGCAGGGAATGGGTAAAAATAATGCAAGTTAAGGGTTTTGACGAACAGAATATATTCTGCTAATAGGCAGTAATGAAGCCTATTAACCGGTGTCAAGCCCGAGAAACTTTTCTTCAGAATATATTCTGTTGTGCCTCAATATTAACCTATTTTTGATAACTTGTTTCCTTCCTGTGTGCATAATTCAAGTAAAGTAGCAACTAAAGTTTTACTAGATGAATAACGTCTAATGTGACGTATAAATCAGGGATATGCATATTGTAACGAAGGGAAAATGAAAGATTTGAGCAGATTTTCTCGATGAACAACCAAAAGCTCCGCGGTGTCCAAAATTTACCTTTCTGCATGAAACTTCTAGTAGGGTCAAAGGCTTGGACTGCTGGGGCGAAGGGGCAAATAAACGGAAAGAAGTCCTTAATAGTGTCCCTCTGGAACGTAAAATAATGTTTCGTGCAAAAAATACAGGAATTTTAACGCTTTGAGGGCGTGAATGAGAAGTTTACTTTTAATAGGAGAAACCTAGGTTTCAAGCTTGAACGCGATTTCGCGTACACTTTAAGACCTTAATATTTCTATATCCCCATGATTTAATTATACGTGTAGAGTTGGTGGAGATCGATAGCAATGTACACACATTAAAAAGGCGAATAAGAAGCGTTATTACAAAAAACTTACTCGCATCACGTCATTTCCAGCTCCCGGCGCGTGTCCCAAGTTCCGCACGCCCGTACGAAAAATCAAATGTAATTATTGGCGTCGCAAACGAATTTTCAATTTTTTTTTAGATCTACCGTTAAAAAGCATCAAAAATTGATAAAATGAGTCCATTGACAGGCACTTAACATGCCAGATATTTACTAGGTACTTAAAATGAATTTTTGTGTGAAAATAGTGTATGTCATTTTGTTACGTAATATCACCTACGTTTAGGAAAAAAAACCCGAAGTTAAGCATAGTCACGTAAAAGAGTGGTTTTAACAGACCCAGTAGTTTTTTACCCGACCAAATTCCTCCCACAGCGTCACCTTCAACTTAAATAGGAAGATTTTCATAGAAAACTGAAGTCGGGTGTAATTTTGACTCTGTTTGAGCCCCTGCATCTCGGTAACGGCGACAGAACATGACCAATGACATTCCATTCCATGGTTGCCAATCAATTATGAGTATTTGTGCCAATTTTCATGATTCTATCTCCAAAAATGCCATTTTGGAATTTTGTCAATTGTTTTTTGATTTCATCCTACTGTGCATCGGTTCAAATTTTCCTTCCTCTCCTTTTTATTAACAAAAGCCACACAAAATCATGATAGTGCGTAAATGGGCCTTGAACGCATTTAAGTAAAACATAGAAACAAATTGAGAGAAATTTCAGAATTAGACATCATGTTTAAGAATTAATAACTTTCTGAAATTGGTATATATTCACAAAATTTTAAATATAAAATATTTTTTTGCTTCCCTTTTTTATTTTACCCGGGAGTTAAGGATTGCAATCCCGGAATCCCAGATGAAATGACAATCCCGAAATATCGGGATTTACTATAAACGAATTCCGGGATTGACGTACAACTTTTCGCTAACAGGCAGCGCTGATAGGTAAGTTTTCTTGGACATGAAATGCAACACGTTAGACGTCTGAGTCCATTGACTAATACATTTTATTGGAATAAGTAATTTGTCATTATTTGTAATACATAAGAAAAATGGAAATGAGTTTACGATGCGCGTGTTAAAGACATAGTGATCGCCAGCATTAAACAAGATGGACTAAATTCCAGAAAATGTTGTCTAACTTTTGATGATGATCCCGTAATCCCGGGATTGAAAAAATCTCACTGGGATTGCAATCCTTACCGGGAGGCTAGGTTGGGGGGTCGCGGTCCCTCCCTTTCCCGTGTATGGGCGCTCATGTATACAAAACCAATGACACATCACTAGAATGTGTAGCTTGCTACTGATAATCTGTAACTTTGACTAGAGAATAAACGATTGTTTACAGTCCACTAACAAGTAATCAATCGACTTTAGGCGGGGTGATGGGGTTTCTTTTCGTTCACGTTATAACATGTCGCCGAGTGGCGAATGTTCGCGGCAAAGGGAGGGGAGGTGAGTGTCTCAGCACCCGCGCTTCTCGCTCTATCGTCCCCATCACCCCAAAACCCTCGATGACCACAGCAACAATGCTAACGTCATACTTCTCTATTGCACACTGATACACGCTCTACCTCAAAATTTTGTATTCTTTTTGCATTTAAATTTATTCATACTTTAAATTTTTGTTTTCAATTAATTTATTTTGGCCCGGGCCCCCTGATGACCCGGGCCCCTGGGCATTTGCCCCCTTTGCCCTCCCCCTGTCGCCGGCCCTGCTCACTACAACTACGACGTGAGTGCTCTCGCGTGCTAAGTATGACTTGACCTGCGCCCCAATCAGAAGCCGGCATCGAGCACCGCTGTCATTCTGCATTAATGAACAGCTGCTTGGCATTCTCGCTTGTAATGAAGATGGAAAAAAGACATTTTTCAATTGCAGTTTCTTCTAAAATATGATACTCCCACTACGACTATACATAATAAAATAAATTGTAATTACGAAAAACACTAGTTACCATCATCGTGATGAAAGGTCTCCCAATTGAAAATTGCTTCCAGTTTCAAGGAGTGGCAAAATGGCTTTCGGGGTAAGAGAGTTTAAAGGTATGTACTTTATTTGCCTCTAAGAAAAATACTTTTAAAGAATAACTGCGAAAAACAAGTCACATAATATCAGCTACGGTGATACACTAACCATATTGCCCAACGTAAATATCTCGTGAGTAATTCGTCATGAGCCAAGGGACTTACATAGCGTATCTCACCTCTCACACACGCTCAACAAGTGACGATAGATGTTGGGCATTAACCTGTTATGCAGAAGGATATAGAAAAGCAATTATATATGTTCACACTACTAGAAGGCGGTAATCTAAATACGCTGCTAGGATACACGCAATGTACGGGATGAAAGTATCTCGGTTATCGTATTGAGCAAATGTGTCCCTTCAGGAGTTCCACAGCTAATTGGTTCCGTTGAGAGTCGCAAACGGTCATCTCTCGAAGAAAGGAGAAAAATAAGTGATTGGCTTTAAGAATTCAACGGAGAAAAATACACATGAATAATAACCCAAGAACGCAAATTTACATTTCAAATACAGTCAAGTTAGAATAGGAAAAATCATGATAAAAAGGAAAAATTTCTTGATAAAAAGGAGACTTGCTCACGTGCGTCGTATTGAGAAAGCACTGACTTACAGGAGGGGAAGTTGGAGGGGGAACTGGAGAGAGAGAGAGAGGGTGAAAACAAGGGGATGACACTGCCATAAGGCCAATGCGTATAGGTTTCTGGACACTAGCGCCACCTGGTGGCTTCGTGTCAGGAGGATACGGGTCCCGAGAACCGCGAGAGAATCGTGAGAAGCGAGAAAATCGCGAAACGGTCGCCGCTAGGTTTGAATCGTAATTAAGTCACTATTTCGATTTGCTCTCATTTAACATTACAATTTCCAAACTATTTTGCTGATTTGAATAGAATCTTACGGAAAACAACGATTTTTATTCCCTTTAAGATATTACTGATGAATCCCCATAGTGTAAAGAAATGGGCTAACTTTTGATAGGACCGAAGGAACTAGTCGAGGTCAGCTGGAAGGTGATAACCAGGAATACTGTAATGATAAAAGCCAGCATTTGACGAAAAAATATTTATTAACTTCAAAACAAAATCACAATACAAAACAAATCATTCAAAGTAGAATACCGACATTTAGTAAAAGTAGATTGGTGCAAATAAACATTCTTATTTGGTCAAACAACAGACAATGATAGGATATAGAATTCGTATGGTTTAACAGAAATCACTAATTACATAACATGGCATATTTCACACACAACTCAAATTAAATTTGGATGACTAGCATTTGGCAAAAAGTATGTAATATTGATGCATAATCCTCTGATGCATGGAGGAGAGAAACTTGTAAATAATTATACATGAACTTCCTAAACCTGCTGTAGTACCAAGACTGTAGTATCTATGCCTGGAATGATTCAGGTCGACCTGAAAATACATCAAAGGATGAAACAGTAAACAAAAAACCATAACAAATCCACTGCATTCTATTTAGTTTCAGCTGATTTAAGCCATTCAAAAGTTGGCAAAAGCCTTCTTGAAATGTATAAAGAAAATAAATATAACATGGATATGTTCTATCTTCCTTCTATTACATGCCCTCACACTACCTGATCCTCCCTTCCTGAGGACAACCACCTAGGCGTGGTCAGAGGGATAACCTATTATGATGATCCTTATGGGCTACATTTGTGAGAGTTATAAAAATTGCCTTGAGACGGCTACCCAATCCAGCTAGGTATAAACATACAAAATAGACAAACAGAAGTCCACACAACATCTGTTCCACAGGGATGTGATTGAAAATCCATCATATGAAAAAAAAAACAGAATGTGAACCAGCAACCTGGTACTGTCATTCCATCCACATATATTAACAACTGAGGGTTCTGTTTAATAGAGTTCCCTAATATATCACTACGCCGCACACACCACAAATTATATCACTTATAAGCTAAATACACAAAAAATTCCACAAGTTCATAATATAATCCTAAAATAGATTCTAATCTCCACTTCGGTTGTCTCTCTTATGCATCATATGATCATTTTATTGGGCCACATGAGAACACCAAATGCATATTTTCTAGAGGCATAAATAATTACTTTTGTCAGAAGAAAGTAAAAATCGGCCATGATTTTTCATGACAATGGGATAAACTTGTACCAGCAAAGAATAATTGAGACAGAGGATGAATTCACTTAAAAACATGTAAACAAAAATGAGAAAACCATGCACTAAGAACTCTCTAATTAGGTATATAACTTGACTATGAATCGATCGATTCCACACCAAGCTCGATGTTATTAATTAGCAAAAATACGAATTAAGCAAAAATAGATAATTATTCAAAACAAATAAGTAGCTAAAATGTGCCAAAAATCGCGAAAAACCGGTGTATACCTCTCAAAAGCATGGAATTAATTCTACGAAAACATTAAGCCGCAACACCACATAGTGTTAGTTATCACGAAATTATGCCACTGCCTTATCACGGTATGACAATGACTAACAAATTATTTTAACATTTACACATCACAAATTTATCCACACTCACACACGACCCATTTTTCAATGAATAATCATCATCATGTACTTTGTTATGATGCGATATGAGAACGTTTCCTCAGAACTAGTTTTCTGTGTAATTTGTTAAGGTAACGACTCCTATTTTCTGCTACATGCTAATGATTATTATCAAAAGAAATGAGTAAGAAATACCACTTATCCTGTCGACGACACAATATTCACAGATTAGTTTTTTAATGCCACATGTGAAATTTCACTAAATTACATACGTAAGATATTGTGCTTGGCAGTGCAGTCACCTCAGAATAATCATTCCCATCGTCGATTGTCACTGCACAGAGATCAAAAGTTCCCTTGGGTAGAACGTCGAGAGAATCCGTGAAATACAAAGGAAAATCGTTTGAGCATATTGTGAACTTATACCAACCATTCATTTCAAAACAATAACACTTCAACGATATGATGCACGGCCGAGATCATAAAATTACATTAATACACTTACCTCCCAACATATCTGGGACATTGTTCCGTGAAAGAAGATGTTTCCGGTAATAATGCATAAAGCCTTTATATATACTTTACGAAACATCTACGACATTGTAGTTATCGGCCAACTTTAAAGTAAACAAACGCTGTCACCTTCGATAACCGAAGCAAATAATACGAACATCACTTGCACTCTTTCACTAGAGTGGCACAAGTTTATGAGGTAGCCATGTTGATTCCACTTTAAAACACACTCAAATACAGAAAATTATCTCGGTAAACACTCAATTATGCTTTAATTTAGCATATCGGTGAACTCAACACAACAGCAATTTTTACAGACTCCTTAACATGGCTGATCTCAACCAATCGGCCAATCAGGAGCCTGAATCTCAGAAATCGGCCTCCGCAGCGCCTCTCGCGGGCCTAGTGGAGGAAAAGTTTTCCCATCCACAATCGATTAAAGTAATCTATACGATATATCGCATGATTGTCGACCCCTTGGTGAAAATGGGTAGGAGAAACAGTGCACGCCGAGCTGCGCAAAGGTGAAGAAGAGAGGTGCTTGTGATTGGAGAGGATGGTTGCAACCATACGATGTACACAGAAAAGTACTAAAATCACAACAGTTCAAGATAGGTGAATATTCAGGTACATACATTAAGGTCCCTGGAGCCCGAATGGAAAAATTTAGCCTTCTCTTAACGATTCTAAAGAAATGAAATACTTCTTCCCGACCAAAAAAATATTATGCCACTTTAAACTGCGTATTTTCGTTGAGGTATTTCAACGCGATGAGGTATTATTGTGACAAATACCGCGGCAAGTCACACGCAAATAGGGAACACCCGACTCCATTACGAATAAACTCACACAAAATGACATTATTCCATCGACGCCCTAGAATTGCTCATTAACTGTACACACGTTCATGTATCTATAGAGAAAATTCACCTTCGTGAGAAAAACCAGCAGTGGATGAAATAACAGTGAAAGAATGATCGGGTAAACTGGACAATTATCACACTCAAGCCAATGCGAATTCCACCTTTCCGTTCCATTCCGAACATAGTAGCGATTTTTTCATCGCGATGGAACAAAAATCTAATTACCTTTCTCCCACTATCCTAACGAGAACATAATTGGAAGGACCATATTCCTTGGTTGAAAACTTTTGTTATCCAAGATCACGCCAGTAATACCCTTCCTGCATATCGCGATCTATACCACTACAACACTACCGAACATGCACATTCTCCATTCCCTAATGAATCTGACAACTCTAAAGGTGTTGTAGGTATTCCTATTATGTAATGTATCTCCCATGCTGTAAAATAGTTTCAAATATGTACGTAAATGGATGAAAGGTACTTACGGACACGACGACGAAAGAAGTCCTCAATTCTCGGCCTTCCTCGCGAACGTGTTCTGGTGCCAATGTTCTCGCGTCTAAACGGCTTCGGCAACTAACTTCCGTCGAACATGATCAACAGCTGATCTGAATTCACCTGAGTGATCAAAAAGCAAAGAAAATATTAGCACATTAAAACATTTTAAGGATTTATCACAACCCAATAACTTTAGCAATCTGTGAATAACGCCTCACAAATTCAGCGGAGACGAAACCAATATTATTTTCAACTAACAGTTTTAATTTTTACGACATACTTCAACGATGTAGAATATTTTTTACAATCGCACATAGGTTACTCACTACCACGAGGGCGTGTGCGCCGTCACGGACTCCTTCGCATGTTGACAAATGACTTGAACCACGTATAAATTAGGAGCGAGCATTTATACCTCGGTCACTTGGCAATGACGAAGTATAGCGGCTCGGCATTCACCTGTAATGAAGAGGGATAGAAGAAATTGTTTTATGTATTGAAAATTTGGAGCTACTATTACACTACGAATAAACATTATAAGATACATCATAAAAAAGAATAAGGGAAGGTACTTTGTTTACCTTGGAGAAGAAAAATGCAGATGAAGAATAACTGCGAAAGAAAAAAAACCACTAATAGCTACGGTATCATTATACCACATGGAAAAATCTCCAGAGTGATTCTGTACGAGCATTAGACTTACCAGTCTGAATCTCACCTCACACCCGTTAAGCATTTGACTTAGAATCGCTTGTAATACAGAAGGATTCAGAAGCAAGCGTTATGCATCTGATTTTACAATTAGTAGATGGTAATCGAATTGCGCATCTAAAATGCACATAATGTACGAAATAAGAGTTATCGCGTTGAAGGAATGTGTCCCATCTCTGCTTCAATTCCTAATTGGTTCAAGGTTGAAGAAGCGATAGTAACAAAACTGCCACCTCCCGAAGAGAGGAAAACTTAAATCATAAGTCTTTTATGGATTCAACGGAGCAAAATCCATATGAAATATAACCCTTAAACACAAATTCACGTTTCAAAGACATCCAAGTTAAAAGCGGAAAACCATGTCAGCAAGGAAAATTCTCGTGATTGAGTACCCACTAACTTAGAGGAAAACCTGGCTCACAGTCTTCGGAGATCCTTCAACGACCGAAATTCGAGCGAATTCACTTTCTCGTCGGAGTTGTCACAGTGACTTCCACACGCACAACCCTAAGCAGTGCGTCTCTACGGCTCGGACAGAACGAATGAAACTGGTGTACATGCGTCGCATTGATAGAGCGCTAACTTGCAGGAGGGGAAGTTGGAGGGGGGAAAGGAGAGAGCGGGGTTGAGGGGGGGGAAAGGAGAGAGCGGGGCTGAGGGGGGGCAAAGGGCAGGACCCACAGCACAGGGCGAGGGGGATCACAAAGGCGTATAGAGGGGGAATTTGGAAGGGGGAGAGGGTGGGTGCAAGAAAGAAAATGATTTGAAAGGAGAAATGGCGACGACCGATGTCGAATGGGGCCTGCTGCCGCTTGGCAGGGGAGGGTCGTTATCTACATTCACCAGTTTCGCTGTCGTGTCCACCGACACCCTCCCCATCTGTCGTAAGGAACCTACGGATTGAGACATAAGTAAAATGCAGGACGCGAGACAAGAGAACGAAAGAGTAGAGGAACACAAAAAGAGAGACGTAACATACTGACTTCGGCTAATTTTAGGGTTTTTTCAACCCTTTCTTTGTATCTGTTATTGTTGTAACTTGTATCTGTTCATCTGAAATTTGTTAAAATTTGTGAGTTTCTAATCTAAGTTTATCTAAGAAAGTGTAATAACCTGTCTAGAACGCTTGAGCTACTTCATTCCTTCAGTTAATAGATTTCACGTCATAAATCAATGGTGTTATGTAAAGCACATGATGACAAAGGCTTATAATGCACATCATAGCAACTTCATCAAAGAAATGTGGAATTAGTGCTTTTTGCAATGCTTTGTTCCGATTCTTATATTCAATATCTCCAATGCCTGGGCTGGAGTTGGCCAGGTGATATATTCATTCTTCATGGCATGCAGTCCATCAACAAATTCTGCAAAAGTGTAGTGAGCGGTGCATGGTGCCACTCCAAATCGATTACGCACTGATAGGAAGGATTATTTTCAGCTGTTTCCTATCGGTTTGTAATTGCTCTGTCTATTGTTGAAATACATTTACTGGTATAGTTAGACTCATAATTTTTCTTTCCTGTACTATTTGACCTCATCTTGCTCACCCAAGTTTGGAAAGAATTTCGCCCCCTGGACGAGCGTATCTCACGAAATAAAATCTTTATTTCATTCGAGAAACCTTGCAATCGGACATCTATTAGATACTGAAACTGGTAAAAAAATTAACGTATTTAAACTTCATACGTATAATTCCTTTGCGTATGTTTTAATTAGCCTATTTTAGGCTTAATTACAGTACAATTTCTTTTGCTATACAGTGCCATATTTTTCGTTAAGTTTTATTCAGGGTTCTCACTCATTACCCATGTTTGTATCAGTTGACGACATTTTTGCAGCCCTTCAATACCCTTCAAGTCGCAGTTTGGTTCAAATAGGCAAAACCGGAAAGAAATCCGAAAATATTCACAATTTGAACTCTGCTGAAGCCATAATTTACTATTCTTTAATACCTTTAATAATCTTGGTATTACCAAATGCTTCTCTGCCTAATTGAATAGAGAGTAGCGCTAGCGGCATGCCCGTAAGATTGTGCCAGATGAAATGGCTGATCTCACTTCAAGAATTAGCTGCAATACAGATTTACTAAAGACGCACCAATCACACCGACGCGGAATTTTGAGAAAAAAAGAAGCAATAGGAATTGGGGAAAAATTAAGCTATGAAAAGAATAGAAATTTGAGGAAAAAAGGTGCGTGACTTACACGAGTAAGTACATTAATACTTCTTTGTGAAGGCCTTTGCAATTAGAAGAATCATCTGAAGATGCGGTCTGAAACGCCGGTGAAACTGGCATCCAAACAATATCGGGAGATAACCAGGAAGAAATTCCAATCTACCAATTGCTACTCAGTATCTAGGTAACATCTACTTCAAGGAGTACCATTAATTACAAAATTAAGGCAGTTTTTCGGGGTTATTCAGGATATTGGTCGGGAGAATGGTTTCAAAATAAGGAAATAAGATGAGGTGGAGATTAGGATCACATACACATTAAACGGAGAACAAGGGCACGTGGCCAACGTCATGTCGCTGCTTACACATGCGGGATAAGCCTTCGAACCGACAGGGCACTCCCCATTCCAGGGGCACAATAAGAACTGAGTAAAAAGGATGCAGAGAAAACATTTAGTCCCAAAGCCTCAGGCGAAGTAGCATATGGTTGTGATGCGACCACACCAAAGCTGAAGAGGTAAATGCCTATACCACTGCACCATTGGCCCACGAAGTTGTTTGACAATATGTGAAACAACAATTTACCCATACGCGATATACGCGATTTCCTCGAAATTACTATGAAAGGTGCATTGCCTATCAAAATTGTTTAGAGATTAATATCTAACATAATTCATACGAGCGTGGGAAAACATAAAGCCCGTTTCACACGGTACTTGATCCAGCACATGACCTAGTGTGTTAGCCGCTACTTGATATTGAGGACGGAATCTAGCATGACTGAAACCATCCTGGGAGGTTTCACACGATCATCGTTCTTGTGCTTGCTATGAAGCGGTTATTCCATACGATTCTACACTAATTAAAAAAGGGAAGATCGCACAGCGTCTTAAACGTGACGTGATTGGTAGATGGCCACTGGGTCCTACTGGGAGCTAGTAGCAAACTAGTACCGCATCAACTAGGAAATCAAGTAGCTCAGCGAGTATACTAGCGATCATGCTTGCCAGCCAGCATACTGGCTTTATTCTCGCGATACTGGAAAGCTAGCATACTAGCGAGTATCCTCGACCTTCCGCTGAATCAAGTGTTGTGTGAAACGGGACACCACCAGCTTAATTGAGTCACCACACGAATAGACACCACCATCGCATGATATGCCTAAAACAAAAATATTTCATTCATACCAACAAATCATGATACTTTAAATACGTGGACCTCCAATACATCGTACGGTACTGAGTATTGACAAACTTGTTCCGGGTGTCCAGTTGCACGGCCTCGACTCTGAAACACAACAAGAGAGAAGTGCTCCTTCCCTGGATGCACCAAAACGTGCTATACATTCGCTCTTAAGCCTCTCAAATGCCACGGAATCATCGAACTCCGGAAGCGATGCGACGGAAATTAGATTCGAGAGAAAATAAAACTTTCGAAGTGACAGAGAGAAATCAGGTAGAGGCAGGTATTTTTCAGGGTACGGAGGAAGAGTGGAGAGAAACCCGGCGTCTGCATGCTGAAAGATCTTTACATGATAAAGAAAATGAACCACTTACAAGTACCGGGATAATAGCACTTATGCGTCGAAACAATGGTAGGTATTCTGTTAGTAACACAGCGTTAAAATAGTGCGTAGTTTATTTTCTCTATCATAATTATCTAATACGTATTACCACTAGGTGACCCCCAATAATATTTTAATTATATTGACTAAAGAGTTCTGCAACTGGCGAGACTCTAACCCGGTCTCTCGGGACGCAAAGCAGGTGCTCAACCCATTCCCCTCATCCAAGTAGAAACAGCTGACGCAGTCTATACGCTACTTCGATCGCCGGGGTCAACGGTGCGCGAGCATGTCAGAAGCAGTACGAGTCAGTGGCGAAGCTAAGGTATTCGAAGTGGGTATTCTAGCTCATCGGCCCCTTAATTTGCTGCTTCAGAGATAAATATTCCAGTTGACAAAAATCAGTCAACTGAACACGTTGTGTACCGGGCTATTTAAATGGGTTATAACCCTCTGTTCCGGTGGGTTTTTAAAATCTAGTTATTTTTTAACATACATTGCATCCGAAAAGAGCGCTAGATGCTTGTTCACTTCTTTACCTCTCGCCCCACTGTTAATTTGAAATAAATTTTCCGGCACCCAACCATGCACAGAGGTCAGCACTTGAGGGGCTAAGTAATTTGCCTTAATGTTTTCCATTGATCATATACATTCGGCGGGTTTTCCTTTGGGCAAAGGTGTCGATGACGCGTTCCTTGAAACTTTCGTCGCTCGAGTGGTTGTTCAGTAAAGCCTTTTCAACCGCCAGGGTGCTTAAATTGCTTAGGCTGGAGTCCGTCATGGAGTTTCTCAAAAATGTGCTCTCTGTCTTCAACGTACTCATACTTCTTTCGGACAATACAGTTGATACAGGAAATGTCTGAATGAGTCTTATGATTCTCACAGTTTCTTGATATACCTACTTTATCCAGGCCATTGTCCAAAAAATATTTAAGTAACAAATGTGCAGGCAAGTGTTTACTCTCTTTGGAAGAGACATTAATGAGTTCATTTTTTAGCTGTTCACTGTTAAATCTGTTAAATAATGAGTGCCATTTTATTAGGATACGCAATTTCGCTAAGGGAAATGATGTATTTTATGCAGGATCTTCATCTAGTAATTCTGCAAAATAGAATTTATTGAAGTCTTCAAAATGAGATTCCATGTGGACAACGAAGGTGTCAATAAAAAGGTGTCAATAATTTCGAAAGTGAGCGAGCTGAATTAGTAAAACGCGTCTAGTCCACCCTGGTTGTTGTTGTTAAGTACTTAAGCCGTATTTTGACTTTGTATTTTCCAAACACTAAACGAAGAAAAAATTCACATGCAGCGAAACTGTTTCATACAGAATCAGTCTCTCTTAATTTCCCTTCGTCTCGCCATCTCTTGATCATTCGCTGAGACTCGGAAGGGCGCGAGAACTAGGCGCGAGTGTCTAGGCTCTCAGCGCGCAAGAATCACGCAGTGTCAGGTGCAAGCGTCCGGCGGCGAATAAGCGTATGCGCATGCGCCATCCGGCCATTTGGAGTCTACCAGCAGCCAGACTCCAATACATCCAAACCACTTCAACGCAACGCAATGTGCAGAAATATAGGCTATATTATTTTTCCTATGCTCTCTCGGCAACATAAAATGCATGACAGAGCTGAAAAAATAGTATGTGTTTTACTGTAATCATTTTGGGTATTCTCAGGCTCCCAGACTACCCTTCAGCTTCGCCACTGGTACGAGTACAGTACGGCAATAATAGAATGCGAACAAAAAATATACGTAATTTCAAGTAGATAATGTAAATAAAAAAACAGTCATCGACTAGAAGGCAATGAACACACTCGTACCTAGTATGAAAAATAAATACTACCCAAATGTCGTCTCAAATTAAAAAAAATATCGATGTACAGCTATCTGCCAAATATTAAAGCTCGAGAAGAAGTAAACCGCTAACTATGTCAAACGAATGGTTTTGCAGTTTCGTGGACCCTCAGGCGGAGGAGTGAATAATAGAATCAGCTAAGGAAAGTAAGGCATGCTGAGTAGAGGCGTTTACTCGGAACCGAAATCGCAATTTTGTACACGAAATCGTTAGATGGAAACGAAAAAAGAATTTTAGTGAAAAAAATAATCTTCTAACCACAACCATTTACTCATTAATCGAAAATTAAAATAAGCAAAAGGTGACGCCCACCGAAAAAGCTGCTTTGATATCAATTGACGTCGTTTTCCTCCCGTCCTGGACTGATTTTAGGGGAGGGGAAGGGAGTGGAGGGGGATTCTCGGAAGGTCTGCTCCCACAGATGCTGTCGCAATCGCTCCCATTGGCCGAGTCAGCTGTGTCCCCCCCATTGCGATAAGGCGAAGTAGCTTCGCGGGCTCAGTTGTGATTGGACGAAGTAGATATACGTCAGAGGTTGCACCACGTCCACTTTTGCGAAAGGGTTAAAAATATCAGTTTTTTACCGCTTATAACTCGAGAAGTAATTGACAGATCAAAAAACGGAAAAATACGGGTCTTTTTATTTTACAAATTCTATCGGATTCGGCAATGAAAAATATGGTAAACGACCCCATCAACCAAACGACCAACATCTTATCCAGATTAGGAAGAAATATGATACGTAAAAAACTAATCTTCCGTATGATAGATTGATGAACCTTTATATACTCACTACGAAATACTGATGTTTTTACAATTCCTCGCAAACAATCTCGAGGACATATGACAAATGCGGCTTAAATTTTCCAAAAAAAACCAACTTTCACACTTTTTTATTGCAATCTTTTCTCCTATCCTCTTTTTCTAGGTCTACGAAGCGTGAGTGGGCATCTCGGAAAGCCTGTGAAATATCGAAAAACGACTATTTACAGGAACCAACATGAGTGAGCAAAATGTTTTTTATAATAAACAAGTGGGCGCTCTTCATACCTATGGTCAACAATTGCTTTCATACAAATGAGATTCTACAAACAATGTACAGGCTCGTCTGATGGTCCACGATAGTAAAGAGAAATGGTGGCACTTAATGAGGATAAGGGCATAAACGATTAGAAGTTACTTGACGTTCCTACCCATGAACATTAATATTCTATCCAAATAGCATTTTAAATATATACCTAGGTCTCATAGATCACAAAGAATAAAAATATCCACGAGTAACACATATGATGGGGGTAAGGAATAAGTGACTCCAGGGTGGGACGAGGGCAGAACATGCCCATGGACCTAGGGTACTGGCTTCCAATCTGAGGTCACTTCAAGTTTAGTACACCGTCCGTCGGATGGGACGTTAAACCGTGGACCCCTCGGCGCCTTTTCAATGCCGACGCCGGGTTTTCTCTCCACCCTTCCTCCGTTCCCTGTAATACTCCGAGCCCTACCAATAATCCACCTATCCGAAACTGAACTCAGCTGTAGGCCGCCTCACCCGAAATATTACCACTAAATATGTGGACGGTGAGCCATTTAAAACCCATTCGACCGAAGAGGTGAAATGACTGTTTTCACATGCACCCAAGCCTGTCTCGTTTACCTTCCTGACCCCTTAACGTATATTTCAACTCTTTTCACTCAAGCGTCTACCGAGCTTTTCTGACACGAATCCCCAGCCCATAATGGGGTCGTTTACCATATTTTTTTTATTGCCGAATCTGATAGAGTTTGTAAAATAAAAGGACCCGTATTTTTCCGTTTTCTGAACCGACAATTATTTCCCGAGTTATAAGCGGCGAAAAACTGACGTTTTTAACCCTTTCGGAAAAGTGGGTGTGGTGCAACCTCTGACGTATATCTACTTCGTCCAATCGCAACTGAGCCCGCGAAGCTACTTCGCCTTATCGCAAAGGGGGGGACACAGCTGACTCGGCCAATGGGAGCGATTTCGACAGCATCTGTGCGAGCAGACCTTCCGAGAACCCTCCTCCACTCCCTTCCCCCTCCCCTGAAAGCAGTCAAGGACGGGAGGAAAATGACATCAATGTTATCACAGCAGCATTTTCGGTGGGCGTCACCTTTTGCTTATTTTAATTTTTGATTTATGAGTGAATGGTTGTGGTTAGAAGATTAATTTTTTCACTAAAACTCGTTTTTCCTTTCCATCTAACGATTTCGTGTACAAAATTGCGATTTCGGTTCCGAGTAAACGCCCCCATTCTTACATTTTGAAACAAAAAATTCCATTCTCCGCTCGGGTGTTTAATTCCTTTGCTAACAGGATGAAGCTGGGAAGAAAACGTATGCCTTCTCCCTTAGTAGTTATTTTGTGGAGGCGACCGACAGCTAGATAAGGCCAGCTCTTTTACGCCATTTGTATGGTATCACATCATGTCATAACCATACATTTCTAAAACGACATCTGGTAACCCACATCTCGTAAACGGACTTCTCGTAGCCGCGACACCTCGCAACCGCGACAATTGGTAACAAGACAACTCGTAACTTTCTGTTTCGTAAACGCGACGACTAGTATCCGGTCATTTGGTAACCGGAAGTGCTGAAATCGACTGCTGGGGAGGATGAGAAATATCCATATTCAAGTTAATAATGACGCGTGGCATGAAATGTATGGCTTCTGCGCATTACGAATCATTCTTTCGATATAACTTTCACACATCAATGAAACAAATGGATGTTAACGAAATGAGTAGTAGGCCTCGAAAACATGAGAAGAAAAACTTTTATAATACAGGGGAATTACAAGGGCCGTTTCTATGCCGGCGGGTGTGAGCACTGTGAGATTTTGCTTTAAAACCGTCATATCTCAGGAACTATTTAGGGTAAAGAGAAACGGCAGACAATATTCGATCCAGGGTGATAAACCATTTTACAAGGCGACCTCATTGAAGTCCGCGGGCCGCACAATAGGAACGTGGAACCATTTACATGGATATGCGTAAGACGTTTTCAGGAAATGGAGGAAGGGTGAAGGGAAGCGGCTCGCCGGCGCGCGCGTGAGCATTAGACAAAAGACGCCACGAGATCCGCGATTTAACGTCCCATCCGACGAACGGAGTACTGCGCTTAAATGTTCTCTCGACGTAATACTTAAGCTGAGGTCCATTTACCACTAAAAAATCTTCCCCTATTGAGCATCGAATCCAGGCCCTTGGGAAGGTAAGCCAGTTCTCTAACAACCTCACTTACCCGATCCCCATCCTCAAGGTCCCCTTTTGCATAACACCACACTAATCACAACAGACTTCGGAAATTGTAGCCAATGATGCTATTAATTCAGGTCGTCATTAGTACCAACTGACTCTGAACGAATAGAATAAGGTAACCCACGGTCAACACTGTAAATTGAAGGCTTGGATGTTGTGCATTCAGGTGTCTAAAGAATGTTCCCCAATCCTATCGGACATGTGGCCAAAAGACGAAAGTGTCGACAACGTATCTTAGCAACAAGGAAGGTTTCTTGGCGGAGTTACCGAGTGTTATTTGTTCAAACTCCTCCATGTAAGTATTTGCTACGGCAGGTAAAAGCAGAAAACCCCAAAGCCCCCGAATCCCTCTCTTTGTTGATAATACTGACCGTCCCAAAGGAAATAGGAAATCTTAAGACAGAATTCGACCAGGTCTACAATTTCCATGGATAAGTTTTCACCGGAGAGTCGTCGGATCGTTTCCATTGCCTTTTTGATCGAAATTAATTGGTTTCATCAGATTTAATAATCATATAAACATTATTTCCACGAGTTTCCCAGTTCCTATAACGTGTTGCTGTCCAATTACGACCTCACACCTCGACATAAAAAAATCAAACATACATTAATTACCGCGATAGCCAAGATAGTTACGGTTCAAAAGCCATGGGTTTGAGTGCCGCCATGGGAAGGAAGATGTGTTTGTTCAAGTATAAGGAACATAGGTTAGCAGCGATATAACCTTAACCTTGGAGCAACTAAAACGTACTAGTAATCATGGTAAGTCCTACGCAGGACAAAAGTGACCATATCAATGACCGTGGAGAAAAACACTAACCTATTGACAATTTTTTTATGACATAGTGACTTCAATATTAAAGAAATTCCGATAAATTGATAAAAGAAAAGCTACTCACTCTAAAATGATAGGGGCTAATTTGAAAGTCATAAAGAGCCAAAGGTAATTTCATCACGACTCAATAGTAGGTCTAACAATTGATTCGTTGATTCGTAAAATTCATAAAATATTCTTATAAAATGGTGACTTTGATATCGAAGAGATACCAATCATTAGTCAAAAGAAATTCGACTCACTTTAGATGATAGGGGGCAATGTAACAATCACAAACAGCCAAAGGTTAACGTATAAACGCATAAGTGAAACTTTTTTTAAATATTTTTCAAAGTATTTATGCATAATCTGTGCGTTTGGTGCTCTTGTTGGTTATTGTGAGGAAGAAAGCTGATTTTTTTTTGAATTTGTCGTGCTCTGTAAATAAATTAGTTTTTAACAGTAAGATAAGTAGTGGAGTCACTAAAAAATGAATGTTTACTCGTTGATAATGAATGCTTGGTGTCTACCACACACCTTTGCGGTGGCTATCAGGGTAACATGAACACGTTGATAAGTAAAAAAAATGCGAGGAAAAGCTGGAGCAGATGAAGTAGTTTAAATTTATGAGAAGTTTTTGGATGAAAAAGGATTGCAGCTAGTACCACGGTCGTATATAGGGCTAGGAGGTAAGGAAAAATGTAGCGTCAGATTGCGAAGCATTCACATTAGGAGGAAGTAGACTCAAGTTGAGATTAGAATCTATTTTCAAAGTCTAGAATTCTACATATATCCAAAGGTATGTCATCCTCTTGAAAGCGAGTCCCACCCTCAGGTAGAAATATCGGGTTTGTCTACGGATTAAACTTAGGTGGTGCTGATAGCCTGAACAGTTGTTATGTCTACATTAAAAAAAACAAATTTTATAAGGTATGTAGGTACTTCCACAACAGCGAGTCAAAGCTAGTTATAGGCTAAAGAGGGAATGATACAAATGGTGTTTCTAATAAGTGTTCTTGCACGCGCTAAATTCACGGTTTCATTTCACGGCTCATTATAAACTCCAAAAATGCGATGCTTCCGCAATTGTGAAGTAATATTCTTGGTCAGCCTTTCAACACGAAGGTGAAAAATCGTAGGTAGTGCGTATTATGGTATTGTACGTGGTAGGAATGCGCAGAAATAAACTTAAGCATAAAAAGATTCATGTTTAGCACACATTTCCGTTTGAAATCACTTATGCGTTGAGTATAGATAACGTCCTAATGAATAATTTAGCAAAAGAGTAGGAACGTAAGGCACAAACCAATTAATAAATAAAATATTGACGTAAACCAATTAATAAATAAAACAGGGAAACGCTAAAGCGCGAAATACTTCTTTGGACGACCATGGAAGCTACTATCAGCTAATTAAAGTCTATTTAACATTTTCGCGATAAGTTACCATGTATTTGCAAGACGAAAGGAAGTTCTTGGACTGTATTTGAAAGACTCATTGGTACTGAGGAAGAAACAATCCACATTTCTAAGACCGCTCATCTGAAATAAAATGAGATCGCTGCTTACACCCAGAAAAACCTGTCCGGATAGTTTTTTTTATCATTCAACAGCAATTCCTTTGACAGAACAGGGGACGAAAGAAAGAAATATGACCACGAGTCCGCTGCCTTTTCCACGGAGAAGGGAATAAATGGGTACACAATGAGGTTGCATGTTCCTTTCAAAGAAGAGCAGACTGTTTGTCGAGGCTTGAGTGGACCCGCACACGATTCATGCTGGTAGGAGTTTTTTTTCTAAAGACGTCGTAAACACCCGTAACCTGAGTAAATCATGATTCAAGGAGGGTGGCCGGACAGGACGGTATGTTTGAATTATGCGACGGAGAGGATAAAAACTTGCTTCCTCTGGTCCCATTTCCACAGAATTCTCAATTTTGAAAGCCCATATATCTATTCATTGATTAAAAAAAACATACGATGCTCTTCATTAGCCTCATTGAAAGTCACTCGAGAAGTTAGCATCCTATTGGACAGGTGAAAATATAATATCCTAGATGAAAATATTCTTAAAAGGTCGTTTCAAATGATTTTTCTTCCGAGAAGTTAACCTTCACATTGACTGACGCTCACGGAAGTGTGATTGGCCCAATGTTGTGGTAATGGTTGGTTTCAGTTTTAGGTGACACGACGGTTAAGGTTATTTTGCATAGTCTAACATATGATTTTAATCTTAAGACAAAGGACAAAATCCATGCCATGGGCGAGATGCGAACCTGCGACAATTAGGTTGTCAGGCTAAAGTGTCATCAACTTGGCTACCGCGGTCGGCCCACTTTTATTTTTTCTCTTAATTAATGACATAAACGTAAAATCGCATGACTATGGAGGATTTAGATGATAAGAGCAATAGCTATTAACTAGCTGTCGGTATATTAGTTCACAAAGAATGACGTAGTGAGGATAATGAGCAAATAAAAATACCATTAAAAATCCAAAACTGGTTACTGACAACTGACGTTCGGTTAGAATAAATGTTGTTCCAATGAATTAGAATAGTTTTAAAACTCATACTGGCTCTATAAGAAAAAATAATAACGTATGGAATCAATAAAAACTTGGGCGTATATTGAAGAAGGACCGAGGGAGAAACACCCGCGAGCTTTCTAACACGGCAAATCGTCGATGAAAGCATCATGTTTTCTCCGAATTTCATTATGCTTGGCGAGGGTTCTCTTAGCTTCATGGAAGCTCACTAAGCTCTGAGCCTATTGACATTTGAATTTAACACATCAAGATATCGTCGAGCTTCGTGAAAGGCCGTTATACCTAATAATTTTGTTTGCAGCACGGGTTTATAAAAGTAATTCTGATTGGATTCGCCGTCAGATTATCTGATGAAGTGTCCACTGAATCTTTTTAGTAAGTGAAGCTATTAGTTTTCCAACATCGTTAAAGGGATTTTGAGAACTCGTTCTTATTTCGTTAAATTTGAATAATGGCGTAAGAATAGAAAAAAGAGCTTGTTTTGCGGATACTCTTATAGCAACTTATACCGATGCTGACTCAGTTTTAGAACTGGGAATACAGATAAACGCGATCACGTCCAGTAACTGCATTCCTAATATAATAATAGGTGGAGATTTCAATGCTCCATCAATAGACTGGAGGACATATTGTTTTAAAACTGGAGGAAAGGACAAGGAGATCTGTGAGACTCTATTAGATATGTTCTCCGCCAACTCCTAAAAACAATTAGCTACATCACCTAATAGAGGAGAAAATATACTTGACTTACTGGTAATCAAGATCTAACAACCAGTGTCTAGGATTGAGACCGTCGGGGTAACCAGTGACCACAGAGTTCTTACTGCAAGATTTTCTTTAACTTTAGAAATGAATTTGAAAAAAAAGAAAGATTTACATTTTTAAAGAGCAGACTTCGCTAACTTTAAAAATTATTTAAGAGATTCATTAACAGATTTAAAAAAAATCTTCCATGAGCTTATATAAGGAGGGGGGGGGGGTTGACGGTAGTCGTTCCTGCATATCCTCTAGGATCTATAAATATATCCCTAGTAAATTTAGAAAAGAAATCATTGGACCATGGTGGTGCAATGCGAAAGGGGGAAAATCCCTGATGCGACCGCGATTATGCCATGCAAAAATGAAAAAAAATAGTAAATACATGCCCACCAATGAGCATAACGTGATCATTGAAAATAATACGTATTATGTCAAAATCCGCTGCAAAGGTAGCCCTTATAATGGCATTTACAGAATTCAAAAGAAAAATATTTGGGAAACAATTAAAAGGAAATCCTAGTCTTTTGGTCGCACGTGAGGAATGATCAAGGCTTAAGTCTGCCTTCAATTCACTTAAAAATTATAAGGAGGAAATAGCAGCAAACACACTTGACAAAGTTAAATTATTAAACTCTTTCTTCCAAACCGTTTAATTCACCTTTAGGGAATTCAACTGTCGTTTTACCTGGCCTCTTTCAGTGGCTGAAGCCTCCAATTGATATTTCTTGAAATGTATAAAAAAGTTACTCAAAGAAATTAGCCCCAACAAATCCCCTTGTCCTAGCGTATAATTAGAATAATTATGCTACGATGACCTCGTCGAATTATAAATCATCTGGAACCACTGACGGCGCTTAGGAAATTATTTAGTTGTTCCGCCTCTTAACTGATAGCGTTCCAGCCGTTCAATTTCTTTATCTTTCTGGATTTCAATACGCAGTTAAAACCAATCGGTTCCTTCGTTTTCTCCCAGTATTTTTTTCTACATGCCTACTTATTTTCGGTATTTTAAGACACTCTCAGATTTTAAAAATATTTTCCGAGATTTTAAGCGTCATTATTTTCAGCTCTCCTAGAATATTCAGTCTTACCATGGTATTAAATTAAAAATATTTTTTCATCTACACTGCAAAATCATCTTCCCCCGTTACATTTTCCCTTGTGGGAACATTTCGTTTAGGAAACAAAATCTACCAAAATATTTTTCCAGAAAAAATTGAAACCAATGAAAAAGACGGAAATCGAGCATGGCAACTAGGGCGTAAGGACTAGAACTTGATGTCTAAGGAAATCCACTGTATAAATCAGAATCTTAAAATTTCTGGGAAATGTAAATCTAGGAAATAGTCAATGGCATGCGGTAAGGAAGATATCAGCGGGACTGTCCCACCCAGCTCTCCGAAAGCGTCATTTCAAAAATGGCTGAATGCATTTCTTAGCATATGATTCCACGCGCACCGCGTTAATGAGTAGTTCCGAGTAATTTAGGCGAACTATTGCGGGATTCAGTCACGAAGGATAGCATCACACGAAGGGATAAGTGGAAATACTGCGTTTCAGGAGAATTTAGATTGCGCGCGAGAATCCAAACGCTATTGGCTGAGCCGATCGTGAAGAGCTCGTATACGTTAGTCCGTGGAAAATAGTTGATGAGACAGTTCAAACTTCACGGTCAGCACCGACTTCCTTCATGAAGGTGAACATCATGGGGAGAGGATAATGATGAAGATATCGAAATCTAAAGGATGGGAATGAGGGAGAAATTAAAACAAGATAAAATATACTGAAGGTGCTGGAGACGAGAGAAGAGATCTACATCTACGTAATACACTGCGAACGACAACGAGGGTGTGTGGCAGGGGGTGAAGATCACCAAACATACGCCACTTGCATGCAACTAGATCTACGTAATACACTGCGAACCACAACGAGGGTATGTGGCAGGGGGTGAAGATCACTTCTGTTAATTTTGAAACGCTACTAAACCTTTTGTAACACCTTTTAACAAACCTAGCTGCTCTATACTGCACACTGTCTAATTCTCTGATCAAACCTAATTCATTCGGATCCCATACATTGGATGCATATTCTGGGTGGGGCCCAAATAGTGAAAAGTACCCAGCGCCCGAAGAGATAACCCGTAGTCATCAGTAACTTACCGAAAATGTTCTTTCCTCAAATTTGCAAATGAAACGAGGGGTTTTCAGTAATGACTAAAAAAAATCCTTCATCTACATCTACATAATACCCTGCAAGCCACCTCAAAGGTGTGATACAGGGGGTGAATTCTCACCAAACATGCAATACATATCATGCATTTAAAAGGACTAGTGTTAATATATTGGTCTAAACTGCAATATTTAAAAAGATAAAAATAGCAAACTACGCATGCAAAAACGTGCTGTTAGTTGGGTCACCTTCAAGTCCTTACACCAACATGCTACTACCTATGCTATGGATTCATTCACTCGTATTGGACATATTTACCGCTATTCATTGCATACCCTAGTTGTACGAGGAAAAAAGGATATTTTGAATCTATCAGTTCGGCAATCAATTTCTCTAATTTTTTAATTATGGTCCAGTTTACCATAGTAAGTTAGGGTTCGCAAAATATTTTTAACGTCATCACTGAGAATATTATCTTGGAATTTATTTAGGAGATTAAGTGTAAATTTCAACCTGCGATCTGACAGTGATTCCCATTTTAATTCATTTAATAGACTGGTTACGCTAATATAGTTATCGTGCCGTCCCTTTAGAAATCTTGCCGATCTTCGCTGCACACGTTCAAGTTTATTATTTAGACCGATTTCGTAGGGATCCCATACACTGGCAGCATATTCCAAATGAGGTCTAACAAGAAAGACTTCGTCGCGGGCCACCAAGGCATCACTAGTTCCAAGTCGGCACAACATTGAAAATATCAGTAGGAATATTCTGATATGCAGAGTACCAAACGCGAGGGACCTTCAGTGCTTCGCGGTCATGGCCTACGTGACCGGTCCCGAATACGTTTCTGTACCGCAGTGCGGTTGGCCAATGACCCGAAACGGAGCACTCTGGCTGCTCCTCTGGCCCCCTTTAACCTTACGTCATCTCCCTCTTCTCTCGACGGGGGGTCGACCTCCTCCTCTCGAGGCGGAAGAGAGCGCGCGACATACCTTCCGCGGCCCTCCTTTCCTCGGATTGGAGGAAACCAACGGGAGGACCAGCGACGCCCACAACCCCCCCAACCCTCCCCCCCCCGGTTCAAGAAGAAGTTCGCTCGATCAGCGCGAACAAAAAGAAAGTCGACCTTGCACGAAAAAGTTGCCGGTCGAGAGAGAGGAGGCTGTCTCAACTGGTGTTTCCCCGGCGTTAAGAATGAGACGACTGGGCTGGCTCCGCCAAGATCCTCTGGCCTCCTCATCATTGAGGTTTAAAACGAAACGCGGAACTTGATTAGGGAGTGGAGGGGGGGGGGTTAGATTGGAGATATTGGAGATTAGTCGGCACTGCAATGGCACCATTCTGATATTCCCGACAATAGCAGCAGACTTCGGTTTCAAACTTTCTTGGTTGCATTTTACCATCCAACATGACTAAATCCTGAAACAAACTCAACACAGATTGACACTCTCATTTTGCAGCGCACTCATTTGGTAGTGTACACAGAAATTCAAAGCCCAAACGATAAAGAATCTTTGAATGATGACCTAGCAAGAAGCAGTTGAAAACTGGTGTGATGCATGGTAGTTGGAATTTAATTTGGAAAAATGTGAGGAAATGATCTGAAGGAAAAAGAATTGTTCTCCTCCTAGCACGTACAAAATAAGTAATGATGAATTAACAAACGTGGAATCCATTAAATATCTTGGAATATGACTGACACATGATCTTTCTTGGGGTATACACATGTGAACTAATGGGTCAAATTAATCGTAAACTGGGATTCATCAAAAGAGTACAGTGCAAATGTGACGATCATGCACGAGAAATTAGCCACTTTTCCTTTGTTGAACCTCATTTGGAATACGCTGCCAGGTGGTATACGGGATGCTCACGAAAAAGGCTTAAATAATGAACTATAGCGTGTGCTGCGAAGATCACCAAAATGTGTAAAGGGACGGCACGATAACTATGATAGCGTAACCAGTCTATTAAATGAATTAAAATGGGAATCATTGTCGGACCGTAGGTTGAAATTAAGACTTACAATTAGCCTCTTAACTGAATTCCAAGACAATATTTTCACTGATGACGTTAAAAACATTTTGCGAGCTCCAACTTACTATGGTAGACTGGACAATGATCATAAAATTAGAGAAATTGATAGCCGAACCGACAGATTCAAAATGTCCTTCTTTCCTCGTACAATTAGGGATATGAATAGCTGCAAGTATATACCCCATAGTATAAATACAAGTGTATCAATGGATAGCATAAGAAGTTGCATGCTGGTCTAAGGATTTTATGCTAACCCAACTATAGCATGTTTTTGCTTGTTTGCTTCGCTATTTTTAACCTTTTTTTAAAATTGTTGTTTTGACCTGGTTATAGTTATAAATCCTTTTTATGCATGGTATTTTGTGAATGTTTGGGGGTGAATTCACCCCCCTACCATGCGCCTTTACAGTGACTTGTAGGGTATTATGTAGGTGTAGGAATTACGGCGTTTGCGAGCTCCAACTTACTACGATAGACTGGACAATGATCATAAAATTAGAGAAATTGATAGCCGAACCGACAGATTCAAAATGTCCTTCTTTCCTCAAACAACACCGTGAAGAACCCATTACCAAGGCGGGATTCGAACCCGTGACTTCCAATTGCCCACTCGGTGAATAACCGACCTAGCTACCATGGTTGGCTCCCATCATTAGGCTGCGCAGTTGATGCTGAAATGAAACTACGGCGTGGGAGGAGTCGTACGTTTATTAGTCCGAGGGGTAAAAATCATTTTCTGTAATTTCTACATCTACATAATACCCTGCGAGCCACCATAAAGGTGTGTGGCAGGGGAAAATGTCCTTGGGATTTTACCATTTGACGCCTAAGACAAGATTCATCGACAAAACTTAAAAAGTGCACTGAAAACCACTTACAGTGTGTGTGTGTGGTAGAGAGTAAGTCATCGCCACACAAGCACAGAGGCCATGCATTAATAGATAAGTTATTTTGCAGTGAGAGAAAATGTTATTTGGGAGTTCACCAGGTGACGTAAAACAAAATAATTTGTAAAGTGCACCACATTTGGTGATTGAAAAAAATGTTGAACTATAATTTTTTACCCACAGTGTAATACAGAGAATTTGCATTTTCTATGTGGGCAAAATTCTAAAATCAACTTCAGGAAATCAATTAAACGTACGAGAAAACAAAAGCCGTAAAATACTTTAATAAAAGTACATGCATATGAAATGTATAGGTAAATAATGCTGTTTGATTACATCCATTGAAATGAGTTTGAGTATATTATTAATGCACGTGAACACTTTCAACTGTATTCTAGTGCTAATATTGCTAATTTACAGATAAAATCTGGTACTTTAATATAAACTTGAATGGGGTACTTGATCTTGACCACCTTAGCGTAGAAGAGGCGCCAATGCAATTCACAAACAGGCTGAAACTCAAGGAAAACCGACTAAGTTCTAATTCCCTGAAAGGACCTGCAAAAATGATGCCGGATTCGAAATGTATCAGCGTTTCAGAAATCGTTTGTTTTGCAGTAAATTTATAAGAGATAATCGGTTCCCTCGTACGAATTGTTCAAAATATAATTGTTATAGTAACTGAAACCAAACAAAAATCAACTAAGGTCGTTCTGGTTGGTGAGAATAAAGCTCAATAAGTAGATCTACATAATATTCTACAAACCACCACAAGGGAGTTTCCAAGTACTACACAAACTAGTATCCAAGAAATTACTAAGCTTAGGTTTAGTTGGACATATGTAATGGTGCCTCTCCCTGATTTGAACAGGAGACCTTCATTCATTAGGCCAACGCACGATTCACCGGGGTTACCGCTATAGGGCAATAAATTCTCGCTTTTTTAATGGATTTACCTGCGGGCTATGAGTCGGTTTGCCGTCTGCCCTTAGTCGATGAAGGTGGACTTGACACCATTTTACGTACAGGTGAACTCGGCGATTTCCACCAAAATTATCTCAGAAGTAACATAATTATAGCCCTTTTCATATTAAAAATTTAATTAGAGAAGCTAAGAATATTAAATTTATTTTTTCCACATTAGTGGGAAGAAAGCAGCGTTCCCTTGAATAATTTCCCAGTGCATTCAATACTTTGCGGCGTAACTATGTGGAAATTCATGGTCAAATAAAGAATCCAACAACAATGTATATTTCCACTTAAATTTATTCGGTACAACTAGTTTCAACGTGCCTGAAGATGACGCCTATGCGTTGAAACTAGTTGTACCGAATAAATTTAAGTAGAAATATAGATAGTTGTTGGATTCTTTATTTAATTTCCCAGTGTTATTTTTACCTTTTATAATATAAAGGAGATTTTGAAAATAAAAAATAAATAGTTGGATTAAATACATAGAGGTAGGCAAACAACTGCCTATAATCCTGCCAAAATATAATGGGCAACGAGGTATCTCGAGTCCTTCCAAAATACGTCTTGGGGAAGAGAATATTTTCGCCCCACTGTCAATGTCAGTGCCAAACCCTGTTGGTGCCTTAGGGTTGGTGGCTGCATAATAGGCACGTGCTTCATTAGAGATCTTTCTGGCCATTAACACGGTTCGGGAATAATGCACAACTATCTGAAGTGCGTTACAAACCAAGGCAACGGTATATCTCTCAAAGGCTTATATTAGTTGTGCAGTTAGTCATACATGCATACCAGTATGTCGATCCCTCACTCCATTACGAGATAGGTGGGATAAAAAACTAATTGATGGTGTGTGTGATGAACTAGAAAAATGTATCAATTATTTGAATGGTAAATAGTAGTAGTAGTAGTAATATTGATAGACTTAAGTTAGCAGGTCCTGTGACGGCTAAGGTTATATCGTACCGTCTAACCTAAGATCTTAATCCTAAGACAAACTTTACATTGGGCAGGATTTGAACCCGAGACTTTCGAGTTGCCAATTCGAAGCGATATTGACCAGGCAGCGCGGGCGGTATTGGATGAAAAGAGAAACCATGATGATCGGTGAGGTATAGAGGCTAGTGCACGGGTGTCCTATCTCTAGGGGTTGGGTTTGACTCTTACGAGGGGGACAGAAATATTTTGGACGGGTCCCAGTCGCAGCGTAAGTGCGTGTGGCGGGCACTTCAACTTCGGCAGCCCACCTTTTAGATGAGGCATTAAACCGCAGATCTATTGGCGCGTTGCGCTAATAGCAGGCTAATGCCAATCTCGTTTTTCTCCCCCACCCTTTCTCTACTCCCACTTCAATTAATAGGGTGCGAATTACATTTTATTAAAGCCTACAGAAACAAAGTTTTAAATTTGGATCATAAATAAGCAGTGTTGCACATTTTTCTAAGGAAGATACATCGTAAACAAAAGAGAAATGAGTAAACACATCTCCTCATCTAAAAATCACACAACTCCTACCTATTAGCTCAATAGGTTCACAGGCGCTGTTGAGTATTGGACATCAACACACCCTGTTGACAATGGCGTACCGACGGGAGGGGAGGGGCGGGAGGTTGAGGGTTTAAACTCCGCCAAAAACATTCCCGTAATCCCATTTCCCATTCTATATTGTGTTTATTTTGCACTAGCGCTTAGATTTTGCTTACTGGGATGGAAAATATAGTTGAATTGTCTTAAAGAAAAGAGAACATTATTTAATTATTGTTTTAGCGAATAATAATCAGAATATCATTTTAGTATGATGCACATATTAATGGAAGGAAATCCTGCGTACGTCACTTCCTGTTAAAATCACCGAAGTTCAGGTGAGTGACCTCGGTTTCGGTCATTCGAAGACGCTGTAATGAATGTTGGCAATGTATTTTGATGATTCACATTATTGGAATTGTGAATATTGCAGCTTAGAATTTTATTATAACAATTGGGTGCGCCACGCACTATACCAAGATTGACCTCGACTGAAGTCTTTGATGAGAAATTTTTAGAGAATTAGTTTTCTTATAAATGTTTACAAGATGTATAAGTGCATCACAAGTCTTTGGCAGTTCTGGTAAATCCTGAAATGGTTTGTTAAAGACTTTTCAGTCATTTATTGGTGAGATTTCTCAGTAGTACATTATCCTACTAATAAAATTTCATTTTGTAAATTTTAGGTAATGGCGTTAATAGCGGCTTCACTCCGTGAGGTAATAGGCCTAAACTTGTTCCTTCGAACGGATAAGAAGGGGCAGATGGACGGATGGCAGCCAATAATGATGATAGTCCACATTGCATCCATTCCTCAGGCGAAGTGGCTGCAAATAAGGGATCTTATCCCCTAAGGAGTTAGACTTTCAAGTAACGGTATCACGCTGGACTGACGAGTTTGTAATAGGTAAACACGTCAATCTTCCCAAGAAAACGAGAAGGAAACATTTCAGATCAAGTGAGGGAGCTAATCAAACCCACCATCGATTTGTTTATCGGTCATCATATAATGGTCACAACTTTACTACCCAATCAATGAAGCTTCCTCGATTGGCTGAGGGGATTCGGTCGTAAAAATATGCGGTTGGGTTGGTTTGGTGACTATAGTATTGCTTTTTAGCCCTGAGGCAACGGGCTCGAATCAAGATTTTTCAGTGGAACACGGGTTCTGACTTGAGAGATGCATGGATAGGAATTCAAGTTCAGCACTCCGTCCGTCGAATGTGATGTTATACCGAGGACCCCTTGGCGCCTTCCAAATAGAGTAAACTAATTCCGATGCCAGGTTTCACTCCACCCTTCCTCCATTCCTTGAAAATTCCCATCTATTACCAATAAACCAACGACCCATATAAAAGAAGAATTGCAGCAGCAAAACGAGCATTCAAAGAGAGTAGCCAGCTATTGGTAAATAGCTCTCTCAGCATGGAAAGAAGGAAGTAATTTGTAAAGACATTTATTTGGAGCATACTGCTATATGAATGTGAAAACTGAAGTCTCATGATTGAAAATAGGAAGAGTTTAGAGACACGGGGAATATGGTTGTGGAGAAGAATCACTTAAGCTGACCGGAATAATAAAAAAATCATTTAGAAAATCTTAGAAGAAGTAAAGGGACAAAGAAGCCTAATAAAAACAAACAAAAAAGGAAAACGAAACTTTTAGCCACCTTCTTAGACACAACTATATAGCGAAAATGTTAGAAGGAAAACTTCTGAGAAAGAGATGAAAAACGCCACTGGAGGAGGATGATGTAAGATATGCTAGAGATCATAGGATAACAGAATTACGAAGAAATGAAAATTACAACGGAAAACAGAAAAGGAATGTTACAGCGAAAAGGCATGGCCTTTAAAAGATGATGGCCAAATAACCCAGCTACCCTTGCTGGTGGGAATTACGTCAGTCATCGGTCTAAACTACTTCAGCACTAAACCAATCTATCAAACCTAAAGAAAAAAAGTCTATCCATCTACGTTAAAACCTGCAATCCACTGCCATGGCGTGTGGCAGGGGGTGAAGATCTCCAAACATGCACTACTGACATGCAACTAGGCTACTACATGGAAGCATTTTAAATAATAGAGTCACATGCAACTAGATGGTTACATAGTAACACAGGGATTGGTTGTTAATACATGCATCATGCACTACAGACTACTCTAACAATATTTTACCTACCTATCCCTTAGCTATGCTGCCTCTTGTGTTCTCTTACAGTACGGGGAAAAAATGACATTTTGAATCTATCGGTACGACAATCTATCTCTCTAATCTTATTTATCCTGTGTGATCTAGCAGAATACACGGGGGCTTTAAATACATATCTAACCACTTCAGTAACGCTATTCATTTTAAATTTCTGCAATAGATTTAATATGTACTTTAGAATACGATCTGATAATTATTCCCACCCTAATTCTATTATTAATCCTGTTGCACTACTAAACCTATCGTAACACCTTGGTTTGGTTGGTTATTTGGGGGAGGCGACCGACAGCTGAGGTCATTTGCGCCATATAGGACAGGTGGGTAATTGGGTAATGGTAGGAGTTTTTAGGGAACGGAGGAAGGGTGGAGAGAAACCCGGCGTCGGCATTAGCCTACTCTTAACGAAAGGCGCCAAGGGGACCACGGCTTAACGTCCCATCCGACGGACGGAGTACTGTACTTGAAATGCCCTCCACTAGGCACTCAAGTGGGGACCGGTTTTCCACTGAAAAAATCCGCCACTGCCGGGAATCGAACCCGGGCCCTCGGGGTGACGTAACACCTAGCTGCGCTCCACACTGTCTAGCTCTCGAATCAAACCTAATTCATTCGGATCTCACACTGGCTGTATATTCAAGTTGGGGCCAAACTAATGAAAAGCAATATCCCTCTTTGTATTCTCGTCACATAGTCCATCTGGTTTGGGTTTGGCTGTGCGTATCCAGAGACCTCCACTGGATTGGAACCAGAGGCCTTACGTCAGCATCCCAAAGCTCAAACCCACTGGAGTACCACGCCGTCACTGCCATTGCAACCACTCTTCGAAAATAAAAACCCAAGACGTTTCGGTGCAGGACCCCCGGTTGGTGGTGGAGGCGGGGCTGCAGACCGTTTGTGTGGGGGGGGGAGGGATGAGGTAGTTTGTTGGCCGATTTCACGGCGAGGTGTCCAGAGGGAAGGAGGACGAAGGGAGGGGGAGAGAGAGAGAGAGAGGAAAGGAGGAAGGGTAGGGGTGGAGATGCGGAGGAGGGAGATGGTGAGGAACTCCCGCGTGGCTCGGCTTTGTCGCAGAGACCCGCAGGAGCGGCGCGCGTCGGTTCTGCGAGTCACTCCGGCGAGCTTGCATCTCTTCTCCTCCGTGATTTCCGTGCAGCGCAGTGAGGGACGACGACGCGGGTGGAGCACGCCCACGTGGTGACGCCTTCACGCGCAGGAGGAAATCACGTTAAGGGTGAGTCCTTTACCAAGAGAAGAAAGCCGCTCAAATCCAAGTATCCGAGTAGTCTCCGGAATCAGTTTTTTTCACTTGGAGTTCGCTACTCGCCGGTTCGAATACCAGCACCCCTGCCGCATACCCTCGCGGTGGCACGCAGAGTATTTCGTGCTTTAGGGGTATTTGTAGATGTAGACGTTTAGAGCTTGCCTAGCATTATGGGTACGGATTTATCTACATAAAACTGCGTCGTCTGCAAATAATCGCAGCTTGTTGTTTACTACTTCACTCATATCGTCCATAAACAAAAGGAACAGAACTGGGCCAATATCACTCCCCTGTTGGGCATCCGATAATACTTTTACGTCATCAAAGATAACGCCGTCTACTAACACCCTTTTTACGCGTTTGCACAGGAACGTACGGGAAATTAGCTACTTTTCCCTTGTTAGAATTAGATTCCATTTGGAATACACTGCCAGCATATGGGATCCTTACGAAATAGGCTTAAATAATAAACTGGAGCGTGTGCAGCGAACCTGTGAAGTTTAGACTAGTATACGAGTTACTAATCCTTTTTCATGCATGGTATGTAGTGCGTGTTTGGTGTGAATCCACCCCCAGCCACACACCGTTATGGTGGCTTGCAGGGTATTATGTAGATGTAGATGAAGATACTTTGCTCGGCATTCCGGATCGCACTTCACTCGAGGGTAGGCAGGCTACGCGCGGCATCTTTGTGACATAATATGTACGGCTATGCGGCAACTTCTCTGAGGATCTGGATGATGCGGTGGACAGAGAACTGGCCTCCTATATTGAGTGCTCGGGTTCGAATTCCGGCCCTGATGGATTTTTCATTGGTATACCGGTCCCTACTTGAGTTTTATCCGGAGAGCATTTGAGTTCAGTACTCCGTCCGCCCCATGGGACGTTAAGCCGTGGTCCCCTAAGTGCCTTTAGTTGAGAGCAGGCTAATGCTGACGCCGGGTTTCTCTCCATCCTTCTTCCGGTGCATAAAAACTCCTTCCTTAACCCGGTTACCCATCTATCCTATCAAGCGCAAATGGCCTCAGCTGTTGGTCGCCACCTTCAAATAACTACCAACTAACTACAACCGGCAACGTCTTGTTTCTTTAGAGCCTATAGAAATACACAGGAAAAGAGGTAGGTAGCAAGCCATCTCAAGTGGTAGAGCCGAAAATTAGGGGGCACCGGGTTCTAGTCCTGATTAAGGCGAATGTTTTTTTCCTTCCGTGTATATTCTGCTAATGTGTTTTTTCAGCGGGTAACTCCATTAAGATTTCTGCTGTAAGTTTTCAATATTTTAATTTGATCTACATTTTATTGCGGGTACTCATGAGCATTAAGCCTTTTACGAAAAATATTAATTATTAAATAAATTGGGTTAAATAAATATGTATACATATATGACAGATATAGCTTCACCGGGACATGTACACCTACATATATTCCAGAAGATTTTGAAGTTGCCTCAGGTGGTAGGTGCATCAGGCGGTGAGTCACCACAAAACACGCATTAAATATGTAACTATTCAATATGGATAACTGGAATTTTTAAGCTCACCTGAAGGTGCTCTGCGGCACACCGCGAGGGCCGCAGAGCACCTTAATTCAACTCACACTTATTAAACTGTTGCTATATAATTAGAAATCGAGTCATTTAGTCTAGCACCATGTGCATGTTACTAAATAATTAACAATTAATTATTCAGTTTAGTTAATAAGTAAGTAACTACGATGAAAAAATTTCACAAAAACTTACTGCGGTATTGTTCACATTAGACAGGCAAGGATGCAATCAATATGCGTTATTAGAGTTAGCAACGTTTTTCAGTTGTACTAAAAGTTACTTACGCTATCCTCATTACAACTACTTATGCTGCCTATTTGCCTGCGTAATGATCTCTCATTGTTATACCTAATAACTTAGGCTTCAATTATCTTCGCGAGCAGGATCATAGTTTCAAATGGACTGCGAGGGTTATAGAATATATTATACACAGAATGTATGTATGACATGTGCTCACGAAGTGGTAGCATTGTACCTCGTAGAGGCACGTAAGCAGTGACTGTACGGTAATATTTCAGCTCTTGCCATACACAATTGAGGTGGCTTTACGTAGATGTAGATGCATTTTTGGCATCACAGAGGTGCCACGCCATCCACTCGAACTCCTTCGGTCTCGAATTTGTTTCTCACCTCACCATTTCTCGCTCAAGATCAGCCCGTTCCCGCATAGGTTTGGAAAGAAGGGTTTTATTTAAATGAAAATGACATCCTCAAAGCATCTGCGGGTTATTAGGCATGGATGTGAATAAAAGACAGTGATGCGGAGGAATCGGCAAAACTGCCGACTCTACCACAATGCGATCAGGCGAAGAATAAGAAGATTTTAAAAGAGTTTACTTCATCCTCAGCAAAGAAAGCATTTAGCAGAGAAAGAATTTACTTCATCCGCAGCACCCGGGGATATCGAAACCTATGTCGGAAGAATATTATATCCTAATGGAAATTTACAATTATTCCGTCACGATGTGTGTTCTCCGGAAAACTGAAATCTATATTCGTTGACGTCTTGTTTGAATTTCATAAATTGTTCTCGTCGCGTAGAATTCAGTGGGTTCACGAATACACTTTTCTTGACTTTGGTATCACTTTGTTAAAATTATGTAGGTCCATATTCATTCCCCTAGTTTGTATTAGGTGATTATCGGTTATTAAACCAACACTCATTCCAGCGAAAAACGTACCGTATTCAATTCTAAAAACTCAAAAAATGTTTTTTGAGCTCTCGCTACCGGTGTGATAGGTCATAATTCAGGCTGAATCGTTGAAGTAAATTTCAGGTCTATCGATAATTCGGTAACGCAACAACTATTATAAAACTGCCACGGATTTCGCAGCATCCGATCACGAAAATAAGATCAGAGAGATTCACCATCGTACGGATAGATTTAAAATGCATTTCTTCCCCCAAATGACAAAGAACATAGAACATCTACATCCACGCAGTAACCTGCAAGCCAACGCGAGGGTGTGTAGCAAGGGGTTATGATCACCAAACATGCACTGTTGACATGCAACTTGGCTAATATATGGAAACATGTTAAATAATAGGGTCACATGGAACTAGGCGGTTATTATCTACATAGTAATAAAGGGATAATTTGTTACAATGGCATTTATGTAAATATATTTATCTGTATTTCCCAGTTATGTTTGGGTTAGTAATGTCAATAGATGCACCATGCACTACAGATTACTCTTACAATATTTCACCAACCTATACCCATGCTGTCTGTTATGTTCTCTTGTAGTACGTGCGAAAAATTACATTTTTAATCCTTTGGTGTGACAATCTATCTCTAATCTTATTTATAGTACACTACATAGTAACGGGATAAGTGCAATAAATGTAGGTAGAGTAATATTCCGTGAATTTGAAAAAAGTTTCATAACTCTAATGAATGAAATGCAACTTAAACTGGCCAATGTATAAAATATTCTAGTGAATCAAAACAAATAACTAACCCACTAATAAAAATCATATTCCTTCATAGTCGCTAATCAATTACAAGAACCTCCCTTAACACATACATACGTATATATTTAGCACATTTCTTCTAATACGTGGTAATTATCTGTTTGTGTGTATTCATATTGCATGTTATGCGATGCGCCTCCTACCACACACCCTCGAGATGGCTTGCATGGTATTCTTCAGATGTAGATTCACATCCTTTTCGGCAGTGCACCCAGAAATAACACTATTACATCTAGCGTGGGTAGCATTCATCCTTAGGCCTGCAGTACTTGTATGGATTAAAAACTTAGAAGTGATTTAATGTGCTTTTAGGTAACGCTAGGAATTCACTACGGTGTACAGGCGTTGTAAGCAGAATATGCAATATGAAAGACTGGTAGAAATAACTTGTTTAGAGACACGGGACTAACAAGTCTCACTGTATGTACGTCTGCCAATATATTGCCTCTACGTTAAGTGTTATTTCCGCACTATGTTTTTCACTGTTTCTATTTGTTCCGACTTAGGCAAATGTACGTTCAAATGATAGTCAGTATTAAGAGGTATGCGTAAACGGATAGAGTTAGTGAAAAATAAAGTACATATATATCGAGGTATTTTGTTTCCTTCGCTCTACCTAAATTTCAGCAAGTCAATCAGTCAACCATCACCCTAATTAATAGTCTGAGCTGTTTATCCCGATGCAAATTCAAAATGCACAGCTATACTGGGATTCGGGAACGCAGGCTTTGCCAAGTGGGCCAGTAAGTTGCTTGATCATCTTGATCGGCTTCCTCGTCGATTCAGACACCTCATCTCAAATGTATCATGCATCATCTTTGAAAAATCTCTTCGTATGCATTTTCTTCCCGTTATCGTCGTAATGGGACGATTGATCATTGACATATGCTCAGCGACTTTACGAATGTAACACGTTTCGTCCAAATGACAAGGATAGGTACAAAAAAATAGCTCGGAGTCTTATAAATGTTATTTATTTGTTAAGTATCAACTAGATACACCTTTCCACAATCCCTCTTAAACATCGCCCTCCACAAGGGCTAATTTCCTGGGGTAAACACATACGTGAAATAATAGGTCAAGCAAATCGTAAACTGGGATTCGTGAAAAGAGTACTGGATAAATGTGACGATCATGTCAGAGAAATCAGCTACTTTTCCCTTGTAAGACCTCATTTGGAATATGCTGCCAGTGTATGGCATACCTACGAAATCGGTCTAAATAACGAACTTGAACGTGTGCAGCGAAGATCGGCACGATTTGTAAAGGGCCGGTATGATAACCTTATTAGCGTAACCAGTCTATTAAATGAATTAAATTGGGAATCATTGTCAGAGCAGGTTGAAATTTAGACTTAATCTCTTAAATAAATTCTAAGACCCTATTTTCAGTGATGGTGTTAAAAATATTTTGCGGACCCCAACTTACTATGGTAGACTGGACCATAATCACAAAATTAGAGAAATAGATTGCCGAACAGACAGATTCAAAATGTCCTTTTTTCCTCGTACTATTAGGGATATGAATAACGGTAAATATATCTAGTAGGAGTATAGCAATGGATAACATTGGTAGCTGCATGTTGGTATAAGGACTTAAAGCTAACCCAACTAACAGCATGTTTTTGCATGTATGCTTGCTATTTTAATTTTTAATTACAATTATGCATGATATATAGTGCATGTTTGGTGAGAGTTCACCCCCTGCCACACACCTTTATGGTGGTTTGCAGGGTATTATGTAGATGTAATAAAAGGGACGTTAGCGTGTGTCCACCTTTCGAACGCCAATAAATCATAAATACTTATTATCCAAAACCAAATCTCACGCTTTGAAAGCGCGCTTACAGCAATAAAAAGTCACTTTTGTTACTTTAAACTTAGCAGCAGCAATTAACAATCACCACATGAGATATTTCCAAAATGTAGAATAAAGACCGTGATGAGGATATGGAATTGGAGTCCGGCCTCGTTCGTCGTATAATTCACCGGTATTCGAGGTAGAACTTAATACAGAACACGAGCGGGCGCGGCAAAGATCGGCGAGATACACAGGACGCAGAAATACATTCGGTATTTCTCAATACTACCTATTATTTATTCACTTATTATAATTTTTAACGTCATCATTTTTTTAACAAAGAATGAATCTACAATGAATCTTTCTCCCAACCTAAGGATAGTCCCCGCCTCCTCCCCTTTTAACATAATATGTTTAGGGGGAGGAGCGGGGAGAAGTTAATGTGTTACGTAACAATTAACATGGACGAGATAAATAGAAGAGATGCCATAAATATTATTGAACAGGTGAACGCGAAGGCACTACGTACCAAAGTTTTTACATCTTCAACAAGGTGTTTATTTTGCTAATCACTCCTACCGAAACCTCTCACAAGAATGCTGACATTAATAAACCTAAACCAGGTACTACGCTTAAATGTAGGCGCGAAGTAAACGAAAGTAAAATAGTACGAATAAGTAGGCATCCGGCGAGATAAAGCGGAATCTAAACATATTGACGGATCAAATAATAATGAAATTTTCCACAAAATAAATATTTTAGTAACAACCTAGAGTCGATATACTACATCATATTCAGGTAAAAAAAATTCCGTGGCATTATTCTGAACCTTCTATCCTCCTCTCTCCACTTCTCTACTCGTTTCCCTCACCCTGACCAATGATCCTAGCTAATCCCCTCCCCTCCAAGGAGGCACTTGTTCAACATTTGGCTAACCTGAAGATGCTACTAAATAGCATTAAAACAGGGTTGAAATCTTTATTTTGGGTAAAAGTACATTGTTATTTGATCCATTAATGTGAAATGCTGCGTCGCTACGTGTTCTGACCAAACACGATGTAGGTGAATCCCGGGGTGATAGGGAGAAGTAATCGATAAGATCAATCAGTTAGTGTAAATACAGGTGCATGCAAGTAGTACCCAGCAAGCCACCGCAAGGGGGGATACTAGACATTTATTATCATAGAGTGAACATTACTATTATTCTATAGTAAGTAACGACTAAATAACTGGTTCACCAATGGAACAATTTACATTCACCTAGTTAACATGGAAGCTACTCATGCTTTACATTTTAACTCACGGGATATAACCACGCGGGAAAAAACTACTAATATCTTATTCGGATATTTATGACTACATGCAATAAAAATTTATGAAACAATCACGCTTATTATTTGTAAATTTAGAGTCTTAGGCATACAGGAAAAAGAAAAAATCTGGTTCAACAATTCTAACTAATTCTAATTCGAACTAATTTTCTTTTCAGTAACTTCAATTTTATCTTACACTATCTGAAAGTGCCCGTTGAAATTCAAAGAAAGGGAGAAATATAATAAATACGAATTGTAATAACAAATTTAAACATTTTTCATGAAGGAACGAAAAAAAACTTGTGTTATGGAGTTAGCTATGGCTCCAAGTCAGTATCGACACCATCATCATCGGTCAACAATCCTAGGATTGGTTTGACGCAGCCCTCCAATATACTTATACCGGCCAACCTCCTCATATTGAGGTAACTCCTCTCTTTAGCATCCTTCACGATCTGTTCTATATAATTCATACGAAGCCTGCCTTTTCCATTCTTACCGCTCACTTTTCCCTCGACGATGTCTTCGTCACGCCATCGTGTCTTAAGATGTGGACGAATAAGTTGTCCCCTCTTCTTTTTAGGGTTTTCAGTGGACATCTCTTTTCTCTCACTCTTCTTGTGACTTCTTCGTTTGTCATTCGGTCGAACCATTTTATCTTCATCATTCTTCGTTAGAACCGCACTTCAAATGCTTCCAACCTTGACTTCTCTGCTGTCATATAGGAGGATGCTCCAGATGTGTGTTCTAATGAAATGTGACCTCACTTCTACGATTATAGTTGCAGCTGTAAGCAGAATCTTCTTTAGGTAAAGTCCTTTTTGCTTGGGCGATTCAATTGGTTATTTCTCTTTTACTTTGTCCGATCCTGGTTTCTCGGCTTCCCATTAACAGAGCTCTTCCATCTCCTCGATTTTTTTGTCTTCCTAGTTTAAAATTGGTGCTGGCTTCTTTTTTCCTTCTGCATAACAATACCTTAGTTTTATTTTTATTGATCTTCATCGGAACCATAAATATAATTTAAACCTATGTAAACATAACTATAGGTAATTATTGCCTGGACCCATACTTGGGCCTTCACAAAAGTAAGAATATTATTTAGAAACTTTCAGGCCAAAAGAAACAAAGGAGGTTAGTAGGGGAGGTGCATACGAATGTCTGCTATCGTTGACAATGAGGCCAGATTCGGGTTTTTGGAAATGGTACGACCCACCTCTTCGGTATAAAAGTTTTCTCTGGCGTTTTATCCATGTGATGTTCGTCTCAATTCTCCAATTTCAGGACAGTGGCGTCAATGAACTTCCCATAGATACGTATTAATGGATTTTATTTCAATTAGAGTAAATTCTATTCTTTGAACCTAGCACAGATTTAGCCTACTTAAACCAGGGATTTGTCGCTCAATGCACACCTTCTACTGTATATTTGACGTATAACTATATTACAATTTTTTAAATATATCTACTATTCTTTTTGATTAGACTTCATTTAAATTTCTTATTACGTTCTTGAGTCTCAAAATACAACAATTTTGAAAGCGGTTCACTTCGGATTACGGTATATATCCATAAAATATTAACCTTATGAACCCTGTGGAAACTTTCATTAAAATACTTTCAGTTTTACCGAATGTAAACATATTTGATCAGGGAGTAACGCGAAAAGTAAGTCCGTATGATTTTTCCGAATGAAATAGCAGATATATATTCAAGAATTAGCTGCAATACCTCTTTTTGTACCTTTCAATATCTTCACGAAAAAAAACAATACCGTCTACGGCATCGCTTTATGACGAACTGTTTTAGCATCATTGCAATTGCATCAATGAACATCCCACGGACACGTAATGAGACATTATGCTCCATTGAGATTTGAATTTTATTCCCTAGTTTTTGCAAAACTATCTCAAATCTCAAGCTATCTTCATCGACGACCATTTCGAAAGCGTTTCATCTCTTCTCTTCATGTCCTAGGTTGGTTCAAATGCACAAGCCCATAAAGAAAAAAAAAACATTAAAACATTTAAACACCGTTGAAGCATTCATTTAAATACTCCTAATTTTATCCGAATTCGTTAGTAGCGATAGTAGTCAGCACGTATCTTTGTGCGGAAAAATATTTCTGACCTTGCTTCACGAATAACGTACAATGCCTTCAGTACTTTCCTATATCCTCGCGAAAAGCACAATGCCGTTTACGACATCCCTCTATGACGAACTGTTAACGTTTCAACGTAGTTTTCATTTCGGAGACGACAATGGCAAAGGCCTTAGCAACACTCGGAAAAGAACCGAAAATAACAGTAAATTTCAACGTAAATTACACATTTCCCAGAAACCTCAAGGGCAAAGTGAAAATCGGTTAGACGAATAAGAAATTTTAAACATTTTCAGATCAACTACAGAAATAATGAAAGAAATAGATTAATATTTAGTTATTTTACTGAGCGAAAGAAAAACTCTTGCGTTACCATAAATTGAAAAAGTCCATTTAAAGCAATGAAAATACATAATTGGCTCCAGGAATCGAACCCGGGCCCTGAGCCTTTTTTATATAGCCCATAGCACCTTCTAGTGTATACGCTAGAGTCCTACAAAATTTCAGCGCAATCGGTTCATTAGTTTTTGAGGAGATGCATAACATAAATCTGGCAGACAGACAGGCACCACTTCATTTTTATAATTAGTATGATTGTTCCTCGTAGTCCACGGAAATAATTGCATTTTAAACTTCTGTCTCTCCATCTCTCTTTTACTTTCATAAACCATTCTACCACAGTAAGATCGAAATTTAAATATATTTCTAACATATTTCTAACGACCAGGGTAGCCAGGTCGGTAACGTGCCGGCCTGTGATACTCAATGGTCGCGGGTTCGAATCCCACCTCGGGCAAGGATTTCGTGTTTGTCCTATGTTTAAAAACGTAAGTTAGACGGTGCAAAATAACCTGAGCCGAGCACTTAAAAACCAATTCTAGTACTAATAGCTCAGAGATCCGCCTTAAATGTTGAAGAAGAGCAGCTTGTACTTCAACCTTCTATCTGAAAACTCTCAACCTATCACTTGCAACGATTTGGACACGACGCTAAAACTATCATGGCACCTTTTTACACACCCTGCTACTCTTCGCGATGTTGAGTACGGACGAAAGTTTCATCCCAGTTTCCGTTATGATGGGTTCCATGCTTGGTTGTCGCTTCCTTGAAGAGAATGACCGCCGCAATCGGTCGGATTGCCGTCGCGAGCCTCTTGAGCGCACACTCGCACTCTCCCCGAGGCAAGTCTCGTGCACAAGGTGCGACTTGGGCCGCTTTGACTTGGTTCTTGGGTTAATGACACGCGCCGCTGAATGGGCAACCTTCACCGAGACGAGCGCCAGGCCCCAGAGGTCGCGAGCGAATGAAACAAAAGCAATCGACGACTTTGGACTACAAATCGGGGCATGAGTTTACGCAGCAAACTGTAGGCGACATATCTTGAGTTGTCAAAAACTTACTTTGAGCTGTTTACACCCCTTGGGCGTAACTTAGTCGAAGTCCATTTTATTATAAATAAAACCTTTTGTGCTATTCCACTGATAAGTATTAACAAAATCCAAGCATGGCTTCAACCTCTCAGCATAATTCTCAAGAGCTCTTGAAAATGATGTTGAAATTGAGAAACAAATTTACCTGCATTGAATTCCTTTACGAACAGCAATCTCAATGTAAAAAATCAACAGTCCGAAGAACTGTAAAAGCAACGCGTAAAGTTAAGACTTCATTCGTGGTTGTAAGAATATCAGGCTCTGCAATCCGGCTTGTTCCCAAAGAATAGGGCCATCGAAGTCACTGAGTACTAGCTCAAAATGATTGCTCGAGTACCCACTCCGCTTTCATTTTTTTGCATAAAATTCTTGATCACCTCAGTTTTTAGTTACAGCAGTTTGTCGTACATAGTAAGGCCAACGGGACCGTAAAATTGGTAGTCATTTCCCAAATTCCTAATAGAATGGAGATAAGTCAATGCCTGATGCCTGCACTATTCACAGAATGTTGGTTTCGGACAGAAATTAGCAATACATATTAACAGCCGCAATTGGAAGGATTGGAAATATAGGCCTTTTCTCAAGTATTTAATCAAGAAATGTATTCCATAGTTTTTGTGAGAATAATAAGCGTGGTTTACGTTACACGAGCCAATTTCAAATGGTAAATTTTGTGAGTTTTGGTACATGATGAGAGTTTCTTTTACGAAAAATGACTCATGAAACGAAGCAAAAATGTTTTGCATACATTATTTGATTTCTTAACACTTCAAGGGACAGAGCATAATGATTTATCTCCTACTATGCACCAAATGGCAAGCTGGACAAGCGATATATGTAGCTCAAAACCTAGAAAAATACTGCTACTAAGAAATATGTGGAAAGTTTCATTCAGTCGATTTCTATGGGCATCGTAGCATTCTCAAGAAATTAGAGGTATCAGGCGTTATTTTGTCGTATCCCGTCAAAAGTAAAATACGCAATTTTTAACTGAGATATGTTTGTGGAAAATTGCACATTTTATTCCGTATCATAACATTCTCATCATTCGTTTTGCTATCAATATTTGACCGTGATCGGAAAAGAAAATATTTTCAAGGCATTCACATCATGCGCCAATTCTTCATGAACTTCACTGCTGCCATCCCATTCCTCCCCCACTCATAATCTTGGGTGCACGTCTATTTCCTCTTCACGCGTCTCCGTATGTCGATAGGTGCACAAGACCAAAACGACCCTCACGATTCCATCAATTATTCCTCGTGCTGAATCATCCCGTCTTCCCGTTACCTCTCTTGCCTCACATGCACTCATTCCTCACTGCGTCCTTTCAATGAATTTCTATCGGTGATATACATGCCTATTATTCTGGCCGCTCTTACATATCTATGTATCTACCTACTAGATTATGCAATTACCTGCGAGCCACCGCGAGGGTGGATGGCAGGGGGTGTAGATCACCATACTTGCACTACTGACATGCAACTAAGAGATACAATGATACTACTACACGTAAACAAGTTAGGTATAAGAGTCACGTGTAACTAGGTGGCTAGTGCCTAAAAAGTAACAAAGTGATTATTATTTAGAGTGAATTTAACTAAATATAGTTATCTGTGTTTCCCTAGCATGCATAGATTAGTAATATTAAAATATGCTTCATGCAAGGCTCCAATCATTGTTTTACAATCTCCAACACTCTTACTGGAGTCTTATACTAATTTGAACATCCACGCTCCTCGCATTGGTCGTCAAATATGTAAAGGCCATTTATCGCAAAAAACAGGAGTTATCTCAGGATCATAAACTCCTCTAGGCTGAGCGAGGTCGCCCTACAGTCTAAGTCCATGGCGCCTTTCGTTCCTTAGGTGATGTCAAATAGTCGCTCAAATTATAGCGATTAACATTAGGAGTGAGAATATTTGGTGAAAGTAACTTGAGTCCTAATCAAAACACTGTAATCAATACCCTCTATTATCACAAATAAACATTAACCTTCTCGAGAACGAAGCTAAAAGGCCGGCCATGGTAACGCTAGCCTTCTAACCCAAATGCCACAGGTTTGAATCCCGTCCGGATATTTTGTTTATCCTATGATTGAACTCTTAGGTTAGATGGTGCGGTAAAGAGCCTTAGCACTTAGAGCTAAATCAGTGAAACTACAAGACCAAACTAAAAAATAATGGATTTCTTTCCTTCCGTAGGCAATATGTAATGAAATGCCGTCAAATAATGCACCCAGACAAGGCTTTAATCTTATGATGACTAATGTAGTGGGGTTTCATGCGAACGATTGCATGATTTCTTAGTAGCCTTGTCTTCTATCACGACCAAGGCACTGCTCAGTGTCACTGTCCCATGTCTCGTGTTCTGCGTCCGTGACACTCCCTCCCTCCCCCTTCCCCCCTTAAAAAACTCTCCAGCCGGATAAAACCCTCGAGCTGCGGCTTCATCGTCGTCGTCTTACGCAAAAATGCTATTTTGAGCGAGAAGGGGTTAGCGATTGAGCGTCTTCAGAGAAGTGCATTTTTGCACGACAGATGTTCAGCGACGAATAGGGCTCACTCTTAAACGCGATGATGACGAAACGAAGAAGTCACAAGAAACTACACGGTACTCTGATATCCTCTTAGAGACAAATATCAGTGAAGCAAGATTAAATCAGGAGAACCAAATAAGTATACATCAATATATACGAATCAAATAACTAGTGCATTTAAGCAGATTGAGTACACAGAATATCATAAGATTTTAGCAAACAGCAGCTCCAATATCAATAGGTTTTTAGATGCTCCGGCTCCTAAGGTCATATCGCAACGTCTAGCTAACGATAAGTTTAATCCCTAGAGGCACACAACCTTTTTGCCCCAGCCGGCATTGGAACCCTTGAACTTTGGGTTGCCGATTCGGCGCTGCGCGTTATACTGACCGCGAATGGTACAGTGGTTTGATCATGCCGTTTTCGCGTTATCGTTTTTTTCTAAACCATGCCAAGGAGAGACAAAAAAGCATGATCGCAATTCTTCAAGTTTGGTGTGGTGCTTCACACTAATCACAATGGGGTCGTTTACCATATTTTTTAATTGCCGAATCTGATAGAGTTTGCAAAATAAAAAGACCCGTATATTTCCGTTTTTTGATCCGTCAATTACTTCTCGAGTTATAAGCGGCAAAAAACTGATGTTTTTAACCCTTTCGCAAAAGTGGACGTGGTGCAACCTCTGACGTATATCGACTTCGTCCAATCACAACTGAGCCCGCGAAGCTACTTCGCCTTATCGCAATGGGGGGGACACAGCTGACTCGGCCAATGGGAGCGATTGCGACAGCATCTGTGCGAGCAGACCTTCCGAGAATCCGCCTCCACTCCCTTCCCCTCCCCTAAAATCAGTCAAGGACGGGAGGAAAATGACGTCAATGTTATCACAGCAGCATTTTCGGTGGGCGTCACCTTTTGCTTATTTACATTTTTGATTTATGAGTAAATGGTTGTGGTTAGAAGATTAATTTTTTCACTAAAATTCTTTTTTCGTTTCCATCTAACGATTTCGTGAACAAAATTGCGATTTCGCTTCCGAGTAAACGCCCCCATTGTCTCAACGAGTCTTTGGGAAGTTACGAGAGCAGTTCTCTTCTTATATGAGTTTGCTGTATCAATAGCAATAGCGGCAGTGAGGAAGAAGGATATGTGACCCCACCCCAGGTGAAATCAGTGAACATTATAGTAACTCAAATGAGGTCATATAAAACTTAAAAAAACACAGATCAGACACCAGATTCGCAACCTGTTACATTCGTGCAAGATCTTCCGTTACAATCACACTCCCGAATTCGTGGATGAAGATACTTATCGGAAAAGGCGTTTTGACCCAGTTATTAGGACGCTCGCTTATAGATCGAGAGTACCGCGCTCTAATCTCTCGGTCCCTGGACACACTCGGCTAAAAGCTGTGAAACGCTCTGTGAATCATGTATTTCTCGGTGGTGGAAAAGAGAAAGAAGCTGTCCATCTCATCCACGTGTGTAAATTTGACGAACCTTTGAGCCTTGTTTGAGACTTGCACTGCCCATCAAATAAGCCTTTAAATTGAAGGAAGAGGAAAGGCTGAAAAAAAACTTTCTCGTCACATATCATCCTCCACTAACCGAAGGGGTCCCAGTCTCACCTGACATGCTGTACTATCTCATTCTTCTCAATAGGGATCGAGTGGCAGGATGAAATTTCATTTGTTACGGCATCTGAGCATCTTTAATCATAGACCGATCCACCAAAGGTTGGCATGGACACCAATTGCATGCCGTCGGAGGTACCAAACTAGCGTAATCGGTAGCAATTGGAACACTTACGAAAAGAAATTATAGTGCCTTTGCGCTCACATTTATGCCAAAAATGGCGAGGTTGAGAATACCTGTCATGTATGCAAAGAAATACTGGAATACAATTGGCAAGCAATATTTTTCGTGAGCCCCAACAGAGCGGCCACTGGTACGAAACGAATGTTGCTGTGATTACGGAGATAATATAAGCCTCTCCCTTGTTATGGTTGGAAAATGTATTTTAAAAGCCAGTACCGAAGTAAATAATTAGTTTTGGACCAATATAAGCCAAGGCTCACGATCCCATGGTCGTATATGACTGACATTACAATGGCAAGCCACCGGAAAGCGGATACATTACAGATAGAACCTGAAATACATAATAGGTCCCCTATTCACATAATGCCTACGCTTTCACTTGAGATAGGTTATTTTGTGCACTTAACATTAGGAAGAAAAAATATTAAGATAGGAAGTTAAAAAATATGCAAAAATTATAAAAAAATGATCAAAATCGCTAATAAAAGTTCTCAAATCTTCGATTAAAGAGTCGAAGTGTTTCGATTAAGAATTAAAACGAAAGTATTGAAGGATAACTGCTTATATGAAATTAGAGATGCCCTTAAAAGCACTTGCTACGACATGAATGGCGGAGGAAGAAGAGGATCAGAAACCGACGCCTAATAATTCGGAGAGGACGACGGAAAAGTACATCCCACCCGAGGTTATACATACGCAAAACCAGAAAAATGATTTGTAGTAAAAGCAGAGAATAGCACAAAAGAGTGAGGGAAGATATAACTGCTAAAAATGTTGCAGATATTGGGGAAGAAGAATCAACAGAAATTGAAAACGAGACAGAGAATATTACTTAGGATAGCAAAAGCCAAAGAGGAGTGTTTAAAACACCGTGGTACTGCACGAGAGTGAAATATTATGGTAGAATTTATGAAAAATAAAATGTATTTTTAAAAAAATATAGATATTTAGATATTTCATGACAGTGAAAAATATTGAAAAATAATGGGACAGACATATAATGCATATTTTGAAGCACAACAATTAGTTCAGGAAAACTTAAATGATAAAAAGGAACAGATCTAAGATCAAAAGAAAGACATAGAGTGGGATTTGTTTAATGATATGCGTGAACCCTTGAGACTAAGCCCTTATCCGGATATGCGGTCAACGAGATGGAGATAAAAAAATGATATTAATACCATTTTTGAAATGCTTATAACGATACGATGAGGTACTGTTCTATCTTTTCACTGCTCCTATTTGCGAATAATACTCAAATTCTAAAGTTATGTCATCTTAATTATAAACATAACTAAAACATAGTTATGTTTAGCATAGCATTGAATTAGCATAGCATTAAACATAGCTAAATGGAGCAACTAGTAGTAAAGGCTAAAGTAAATACAGTCGACCAATGAAAGCGTGAAAAGATGAAACACGTGAGAAAACGTTGAGGGCATGGAAGGGTTACCTAAGATTCCTGTCAAATATGATTTTTAAGTTCATTCCCGGCCCTGGAAAATTTTCCTCAATCAATTTGTAACACATTTATCGTGCATAGCGGCAACATACATTCTTACATCATCACCCATCTTCAGTAATCCGAAGATAGTTTTTAAGCAGCCCTCCACAGGATTTCCCGTCATCTGATTCCACATCACCGTTCGAATAACCAAATTATTAATAGCCAATAGGTAACAAAAATAACTACTAAGGGAACAGTAACAACTATTACAACTTCTTCAATAACAATAAAAAAACAATAAACTTCAATAAATAAGACCTATCTCCTGGAAATGAATTTATTAGGTACCCCAAGCGCGACCTCACCCATCAGCTTATTAGTTAAAGGGCATATTTGCGCTTCGAACCTTTCGCGACTAGGAGAATTCTGAACATTTGATTTGGTAACGTTGAAAGGAAAACTACTTTAAAAAAAACAAAGCTAAGGTGCCAACGAATTCCAAATTGGTGTAGCGAGGGTGTAACTGCGGAAAATAACGCCATCAGAATTAAGCTACGTCAGAAAGAAAGAGGTCACACCACTTGACCCACAATCATTCCGGTTGAAGGGAACGCCGAAGTGCCTCGTTTTGATTTTCAGTGGAGATTATTTTGAAGCACCTCTCATGACGACTTAGCAAGTTTTTTGAGGGTTCACTTAGCTTCATCCGTGATTACAGTCCCAGAAGTGATTCCTCGGCCGTCAGAAGATCAGAGGTAGGTTATATACTCAACACACTCTTTCCCATTTAAAAAAATAACCGCAGGTGTAGGCAAAATATATGCAGGTATGTATTCAAATTATGGAAGTATTAAGAGTATGACACCTATAGGGCCGAGAACCTTCAATTTTTTCCTTCACACAGACACATTTTCCCGGATGATGAAGCGTTAACTAGTCCATCAGCTGAAGAAATCCTGGCATTGATAAATGCAGCGAAGGTGCGGAGTGAAAGATATGAGATGACCATCAATCATCACAGAAAGATGAAAGCAATGAAATTTTCTGAATTCAAACACGCTCGATGGAGATCGGTGGAATATCAGGAGAAAACTGCACTGGCAAAGGAAGATTTCGTGAAGATGAGGATTTTAATGAGGGGGTTTATTAACTGAGATATGAAGAAAGTAAAAGTGAAATCTCTACAATGAAGCGTTGCATTGCATGGTTCGGAAACCTGGACCTCGATCATGGTTCTTCATAAGGCGTGCGCTAGCATTATCGTTATTTTTTGATTTACATTATGTCAGAGAGAACGTGATCTCCATTCTTCATTTATCACACAGCACTTCAAATTTCTTATCACAATCTGTGCAGCGAATTTTATAGACGGTTATTGTTAACCCTGCGCTGCTTTAGGGGTAAGCGTTACCGATACAGATTGCGATAACGCGAAAGATGTATCCGTGATTCCACACCTGGTCATTGAGGGAAGAGAATTAACAGAAATTGTGGGCCTTATAAAGGTGGGTATGGAGAAGAATTAAGAGGTGGAAATTAAAGTAGTGCTACTCATGGTTGGTGAGGAAGGCCGTTACGTAGGATAAATTAGAAAAGGAGGAAACAAAAGTAGGCGGAGGACGTTTTTAGAGGCATCGGAATGCTGAAATGAGGAAGTTTGAAGATAGAAGAATGTTAGGCAAGCTCGGACTAGGGAGTAAAAGAATAGGTGCTCAAGATAGCAACAAGGCGGACGGAAAGTGTGAAGATTTACAAAGAGATTTGATATGTAAAACTTGGATTGGTGAGGAAGGATCCATGGGTGGGGAATAGAAGGCAAGGACTTGTCACAAACAAACCTACCGATACTGATGGAATAAAAGTGAAAAAATAAATAGCTTTGTGAATTCCATTCGAAGATATATTTTAATCACGACCTAGGCTTTGATCCCTTGGCCACCATTTGTCTCTTGATAAAAGCTCATGGTGCCGAAACCTTGGTCGTAGTTAGAATAAATCTTTGAGTGAAAATTAGTTATTTTTCTTTCCGTAAGGGTACGATACTTATCCTGATGATATGTGACACAGTCATTATTTATGAGGACAGCAAACTCACTTACTCGCAGCAGAGGAAGGTAGATACTTATCCAATCGCAAATTCCTATGCGGAAGGAAGAATAGGCAATTGGGGAAATTTCGATGGTAGACACCTACGGCATTTGCGCGATGATAAGCCTAGCTTACTGCACCAATATAATGGGATTAATTAGAGTAATCACATCGCGATGATAAGCCTAGCTTACTGCACCAATATAATGGGATTAATTAGAGTAATCACAGTTGCACCGACTTTAGGATACTTGCCACCACTCCGTTCTTTAATGAAGACTTCGATCTATGAAACTTCAGTGCACGTCGTTGTCCCGACAATATTCCCTAAGCAAATAAAGTTGAGTATGTTGAGGCTTGGGCCCTTGCCAATTGATAAATGTCCTAAGGCCATTTCAAATGATGATGTAATCAAAACAGTTTGATGCGGCGCCAAATATTGGAAATTAAATGAATGAAAGCATGGATATAGAACAGGGGCTATATTGTGCGCAGGCCTTCAAATATTTGCGGATTGTTTAGTTTTGCTTTACACGATGCAATTTTCACTGCGTATCTCTCCAATCATCGGAGTGCGCAATGAAGAGCCTCGTGTGAAATGGCCATGGCTATAATATATAAACTGCGTCATGGGCACTTTATCTTTATGTTTTCAGGATGGTAGTGTTCTTTCAATCGCAATCGAGTGAAAAAAGTATCAATCCCGAAACTCAAAATATTCAATAACTTGCTTGCAATGAAAACTTTTATTCTTGAAACTTCATATCTTTTAGTGCAAGGTCTTAAAAATCTTTTTAAAAAATCGAGGATCATTATTTCCTCCGCAAATGGCACTCAGCAATTCAGTTTCCCCTTGTAGATACTGAGAGAGACTAATAACAATCAATGAAGTGACCAATTAAATGATCTCGAACCAGGTTCAACTTCTTCTTAAGAACACAGAAATATGTACCTACTGGTACCAATCCATAGGGAGGATTGATTACCTTTATGAGATTTGACATGGACTACCTTTATAAGATTACAAGTAATAATTATTGGGAAACATACCTATATATTGATTGTTTGTGTGAATAATACCGCAAACAAATTAGATTAATAATAACTGCCCCGTTATACTTATTCTTATACTTCTGGGGTAAACACATTCGTGAAATAATGGGTCAAGCGAATCGCAAACTGGGTTTCATTAAAAGAGTATTGGGTAAATGTGACGATCATATACGAGAAATCAGCTACTTTTCCCTTGTTAGACCTCATTTGGAATATGCTGCCAGTGTATGGGATCCCTACGAAATCGGTCTAAGTAACGAACTTGAACGTGTGCAGCGAAGATCGGCAAGATTTGTAAAGGGACGATACGATAATTATATTAGCATAACCTGTCTATTAAATGAATTGAAATGGGAATCATTGTCATATCGCAGGTTGAAATTTAGACTTAATCTCTTCCACAAATTCCAAGACAATATTTTCAGTGATGATGTTAAAAATATTTTACGAACCCCAACTTACTATGGCAGAATGGACCATAATCATAAAGTTAGAGAAATTGATTGCCGAACTGACCGATTCAAAATGTCCTTTTTCCCTCGCACAATAAGAGATACGAATAACGGTAAATATGTCCTATCGGAGAGTAGCAATGAATAGCATTGGTAGCTGCACGTTGGTATGAGTACTTAAAGCTAACCCTACTAACAGAATGTTTTTGCATGTTTTCTTTGCAATTTCTATCTTTTTTAAATAGTGTAGTTCTGACTACTATATTAATACTATTCCTTTTTTATGCATGATATGTAGTGCATGTTTGGTGAGCAATCACCCCCTGCCACACACCCTTGTGGTGGCTTGCAGGTATTATGTAGATGTAGATGTAGATTCCTAGTAATTTGTGACGAGTTCAGTACTACTATAAAAACTATAGACAATCAGTTGAAAATTATGTGAAATAGTAATCATGAAGCTGAATTATAGAGATATTATGTTTCAGGAATAAATTATTACTTAAGAACTATTTATTGACTCGTATCAAAGAACAGAGAATATTTGGATTCCATAAAAATATTCCACGGACCTTAACACTCCGATTTGACTATTAGAGGGAATGCCGTCTTGAAGCGGGCATCTCTGATACGACGGTATTCGCTCGCTTTCGAAGCTCTAGAAATTCCCCAAAGGATCCATCCTAAAAACAGCATTTAGTTACCTATGCACCTAAATTTTTCCGGAAGGTTTTTCATTATCGTATTGAAGTCGTTTTGGACTTCCCAAAAGCAAAAACAAAAATCTCCGACACCTTCGAGAGAAAAAAAGGAGAAACAGTACAACGGGATAATGGAAGCGAAGCCTCTTTTCACGAACGAAATCCTCAAGGAGGTCAAAAAATAAAGCAATGAGCAACGGCTTGAGGAAGCAACCAAGCTGCTGACCACAAAACCGGTCCGACGACGACAAATCGACCCGAAATAATAAACGACATCATTAATACGGAGAACTTGTCCGGCCCACTCCATAATATAAATGATGATACGATGGAAATACAAAGCATAATAAAAAGAGCGAAATAAGATGAAGGACGAGCTATCACTTTCACTTCTCCCCTACCTGCGATAATTCGTGTTAACATTGAGCTGACACATCTGCTGAGCTGAGTTAACATTGAGCTGACACATCTTGATGGAGGTCTGTCAGTAGTGTACAAGCTCGTGAACGAAAAATAAAAGATAGCTGGGTGGAGGGTTTATGCGAAGGTTAATAAAATATTCAATACCATAAAAGAAGAAAAATCAGGATGGAATTAGTATTCACAAATGTAGTGGAAATATTTTACAGGTCTTTTGGTGCCACTAAAGCTTTAATAAATAAAATTTACTGGGGAGTTTGGTGTCAAATAAATGCCTTCAGAGTAAAGGGGAAGATGTAGCCAGACAATTCGACCCCAGTATCCATGGGGTTCATTTCTACGTTAGGGAAAATTTAAGTAGAATTTTATTGTCCCATGTTAACTGCATTGAGGTCTGCTAAAAAAAAGTAGGATATTTCACTACGTACGGCCCCTGAGGCGTCCAGGTGAAGTGAAAATATTACTAATATTATGCAAAACGCAAAATGATAGAGTTTGTCATTGCGCTTTTGAATCATTGAGGTACTTATAAAATTACCAAGATAAATCAGTGGAAAGTTATCTCAAAACGTCGAATGACAAAATATTTTGATCCCACTCTTTAATATATGGATCGTTCGTGTGTAGGCTTCAGTCACAAAGAAACATTTCATATACAAAAGATAAATTTTATTGATAGAATCATATCATTAGTACTGTTGGACTGGTAGGCAGTACTTCTGGATCGATACCGTAGTCATCATCAGTCTTAGGCGATCGATTTATTGGTGAAACACTCGGCTGTATGCATGTATGTACGTACAATGAAAGAGTCAACCACGAGTCTATTACTCTCTCTTTTGTAGAACAATTTGTACCGTAAGTACCATTTCGTGGCGAAATCACGAAGCTACCTGGTAAGGTCTTGGAATCGAGGAGCAAACGAGTTCCTTTCCAGCAAGATAAAAAGAAGTAAAGCTCAGCACCTCATAAATGAACAGTTAAGTTTTTGAGACTCATTTCATCCTCCATCTTTCTCAATGGAAAGAGGTGGGGAAGGATACTCACCACCTCCAGTTAACACTTTTCCTGTCCTCTGAAAATTCTTCCCTCAATCGAATATCACACCTTCATGCGAGTGACAGATAATTTTGGGGAAATTATTGAGTTGTTTCTATCCAGAATCACCAACCAAAATTGAAAACGAAACATAAATATTAAACGCGAAGAGTAAACATTCAATTCGCCTTTAATTACTTGCAAGAGCTCTTTTCAAATTGCAAAGAAAACACAAGGATGCTGTCCGGCTCCTTTGCAAGGTGCCGCGGTGGGCCAATGAGGCATAGCGTATGTAGGCTGAATGAAATTAATGAAAGCAAAGGTAGAAAGGAAGAGCAGATGGGGCTGCGTAAGCCTTTGACATTCAAATTTTGCGAGTGAGATGCGTCAATATTGAGATTTGTAAATGTTAAGCCGATTTAAATTCTTAACAGAGAAAAATATTCAAAATGCAAATTTACTGTAAATTGTTAAGCAAATAAGAGTGCCAAAATAATAAAATTCGAACATACTGTAAGAGGGATATCTCTGGCGATCACAAGCTTATAGTTTATCTTTTAGAATATATGTATTACATATATTGATTTACTAGTGAGACAAAAATGAAATTATTTCTGTCCTCCTTTATGCATCGGTCACCCGATGTTCCTGTAATATTATAAACAACCGCAAATACGACCAAAATACTTCAGAATACAAATTTAATACTTTTATAACACAAATTGAATTCCATTGCTCGAACGCAAAAAAGAACGGTTTTGGACGAACTAAAAATGAGAACAACTATTATTAAGGTGCTTAAATCTGCATACCATTCCCAGGTGAAATCACCATCAATCTTTCACATAGAAAATGAATCTGAATTTATTTTTAGCATAGCTGTGACTCGCCTGAGCTTGCCAATCAGGATAGCCTTTCGTCGGATGAAAGGTATCCCATTAACGGTAACGGATGGAGACTTTCTACGTGACTTCTGGCTGCCCCGTTACTCACTTAAGTCCACCCACGATTGCCATGCATTTTACGGTATGTCGACGACGATCCGTGAGAGAGAACGAGGAGGGAGCTCTACTTGCATACGAGAAGCAATTCATTTATTAGATTCATTCTTTCCTGACCTTAAATCCATCGTAGAAGAGACTGCGTATGCCAATCGTTTATGGAATAAAATAAAACCATCCTGTGGGTCTCACCAGAGAAAAAAACACAGTAGACCTCAAAATAGTAAACAATAAATTCTATAGGCTGGTGCAATATCTCAACGACTCTAATTATACAGGGGTATGTGCCAGGGTTGTTCTTGATGCACAGAATTCTCATACTTATAAATGTAGGAACTCCTGCATTTACTCACCTTCTTTTCCTTTGTGTCTCAAAATGCATCCAGCTTACAACTTTCTATCTTTCTATAATGAATCTGCATAGTCTACACACTCTCGAGAGAACGTTGAAACGCATATCACATTCTCGTCAGTCGCGTCAGTTTTTCGGGAATTTCCCAATATTCTAACAATTTATTCTGGATGCCCGGAAATCTCTATCGTCTCCATTTGATATAACGCTTTTGGCTTCATCGATCCCCAAGAAGAGCTTTAAAATAATAGTCACGTCAACAGGCCACAGGGGCGGAAGCTGATGTATTATACAATAATCGATATTTTTCAATTTTTAATTATCTTCAGAGAGATAAATTAGTCATGATTAATGTCATCAATGCCTAAACACTATTTAAATTCGAGTTAGGGATGTGCATAGGCTGAAACATTATTTTACCGGCGAAAAAATAAGTCACTTTGTATTTTTCACTAAAATCTTCATCACACCACACGGGTTTTTGCAAGTGTATGTCATCTTTATGTTGAAACTAGGGTAATGATGTAAGGATTTTAGTGTAAACTACGAAGCGACATGATCTTTCTGTAATTTCATAGAATAATTCTACAAAATAAAATCCCGTACGCTTGATTTTACTACCTTGGTTCCACGAGCTTTATCTACTAGCCATCATAAATAACCCACAAGGGATTTTGCCAAAGCTAAGAGACATACACACATAGTATTGGTGTCGAATGCGATAAGAGAACAAAAAGAGCGCAAGCGCGCCCACACACGCGCCAACTGTGGCCGGGAATGAATACTTCGAAATCCTCCCGGTCATCATCTTCCGCAGTTGACCCCATTCCTCCTCCTCCGACGACCAAGACGCAGGTATTAAAATGAGGTGGAAAAAAATATATGTATAAATGTGTGTGTGTGTGACGGCGGAGCGTACAAGTGAATGAGGAACTCGTTTCAGTTTGCCTCATCCGTTTGGCGACAACTGGGGCATCGGCGCCGACACCTTAAAGCAGCCTCATCCGACTGACCGACCGACCGACCCGCCCGGACCAGACGCCTCCCTGCTCCGATGGAGTCGGCCGCCGGCGGGGTCTTCCTCGCGGGGGCGCAAACCGGATTTGGCGCCGGGGGAGGGACGCCTCCCTGCCCCTGCGCCACCGCGGAACCCCCGTCCCTCCCGGCCACGTGCGGCGCCTCCGCCTACCTCGCCTTCATGAGCATCGTCGAGAACGTGCTCAAGACGCAGTGCGAGCTCGTGGACCCCCTCCGGTGCGGGGCGGGCGCCAGGATCGACGACGACCATGACCTCGGACCCTTCGTCTACGACTTCATCGTGGTGGGCGCCGGATCCGCGGGGTCCGTGGTCGCCTCGAGGCTGAGCGAACTGCGGCGGTGGAACGTGCTGTTGCTGGAGGCCGGGGGGCCGGAGCCAACTGCGGTGCAGGCCCCCGCCATGTACTTCAACTACCACGGGTCCGGCATCGACTGGGACTTCGAGACGGAGCCGCAGGAAGTCGCTTGCCTCTCCATGCCGGGAAGACGGTGCAGGTGGCCGCGGGGGAAGGTGAGTTCTACGGGCGATGGAAAGTAACTGAACTGCCTCGGGTGTGGTGGTTTAACCTTTTTACTGACAGCCCCTTTAAGGTAGACTTTGCGAAAACTGCGAAGATTTCATCATTTCATTCACCATTTCCGTGAATATCGTAAGATTATGGATTTTAGATATATTTGAAGCACTTGATTTTATTACATAAATTATGAAATTTTCTCAATGTTGATATATTTTTGTGAGGATGAAAAAATAATTCTTGCTGTCTCTGAATTGAGGGAAATATAATATTACAAATATGTAATGTAGATGGGCCGATATATCGGACCTTGGTAGTTTTCGCACAACCATAGAGGGCCGATATATCGGCCCATTGGCAGTAAAAGGGTTAAGTACTGGCCTCTCACCCAGAAGGTCCGTGTTCGAATTGGAAGATAATTTTCATTGGTAAACCGGCCCCAATTTGAGTGCTTTGTGGAGAGCATTCTAGTTCAGTACTCCGTCCGTCGGGTGGGACGTTAAGCTGTGATCCCCATAGCTCCTTTCGTTAAGAGCAGGCTAATGCCGACGCTGGATTTTTTTCCTCACCCTTCCTCCTTACCCTTCGATTCCCACCTTTCCTCCCCGTTTGAAGCGCCTATAAGTGCGGATGCAGACTTGGAAACCACATATCTACAGATAGAACGGTCACATCCTAAGGTTGCTCACTCCCAAAGAGTTGATTCCGCGAGTTATCCGCGCCAAGAGTAGGAAATTTCGGGAACGTTTAGAGCATAAACATGTCCAGAGTCGTATTGAAAATTGCCTGAAATAAAGGTTCCCTGGACCAGGAATCACACCCCACGGACCCTTGGTTTTTTGGGCCTAAGCGCAGTCCACCACTCTATCCAGGATTTCTATTCCTATTAAAGGTAAATTTTAGGAGCATCTATATGAGCTAGGTCCATCTTGGATGGTACCCGTAATGTGGAATTGGAGTTCAAGGAAGCCACTGTCCACACGAAGAGACCCGATAAATTATCGCAAATGTTAACAAGTGATTAAATTTAGATTTTATTGTGCAAGGCAAGTTTAAGGTCCGTATTTCGATTCCCGTTCCAGGAAACCTTTTTCTTTTTGCTTAGCAACATTTGCTTGCCGTGCATAACGGAAATTAAAATATTACAATGTCCACAGCTGAATGCGTAATATGTATTAGTGAAAAGCACAAATGTGCCATTTCATCACAACTGAATAAGTTCCACGTACAAAAATTAATTTTTGGTGGTATGACACAATTTCCTCTACGGAATTATAGTACTTAGCTGGTAGAGTCATTATTCAAAAATATATCCTATATTGTCTCGTGATATTTACAAAAATCTTGAGACGAAGATGGCAGATAAATTAGATTACGTGGGATATCTAATATCGGAACTAATGCCAACAAACACTACACTTATTCAACTGGTTGAAGAATCCAGTCAATTTCCTGCGGATCGTTTATATCCCCTGAATGTTCCCGCAGTGCTGTGCTGTTTTAAAGAACAACCCCTTTAACAAATCAACGACCTAATATACTAACTGTTCTCACTCACCATCCTTGAAACCCTCCCGGAAACTGCATCTTCCCTAGAAGTTAAAACTAGGGAAATGGCGCACATCTGAGATTGAAAAGCGTTCAGATCCCCTGGAATTAACATCTCTCACTAGCCCTCCACCATTTTCCTTTACCCCTCTCCCTACCTCACTCTCGACCCCTTCCATAGCACGCCTCAAAACCATCAGTAGTCTGTTGGCCGAAGAAGGCACTTGACGCGCCGAAACAGTTCCAAGCAATACAAGTGTCCTTTATTTATTTTGTGCCTGTGTTTTTGATATTGTGTTTTATCCTCGCTCGCCGAGAACTTATAACCGTAAGATGATGGTGTAGTTGAGAAAATAAAAAGATCTCTATCCAGGTGGAAGGAGATTTGAACAATTATTGCTCAGTTATACAAGACTCTAGGCGAATCCTGGAGAGTTGGAACATCTAGGTATCAGCCACCAAACTCCACCAACCACCGTAATACCTCGTTCCCATTCCTCACGCACAAATGTTAGCCTCGATCAGCGGCGTCGGAAGTGGGGGGCAGGAGGGGCCGAAGAGAAGGGGATGGGAAAAGAAGAGCCGCCCCCAGAATATGACCCGGGCCCTTGAGAAATGAGAAGTCCCATTAATAAAAAATAAAATTTCACTTGTTTCCAGCCAGCATTTTCCCTTCTGACACATATTCTCACATCTTCATATGCTCTTTTAGCGAAATTCTAGTCTCTTCCACCTCGTATCCGCAAAAAAATGCGGGCCATTTTCTTAGGAGCCGGGCCCTTTTCATGATTGCCCCTCCTCCCGAGTGAAAATAGTTCCGACGCCCCTGACCACGTTATAACGCTCAGTTTAGGACTGCCCCATGGAGAGATTCATTCTCTACATATATAACATACGAATACACTCAAGGCAAAATCGGAAGGATTAAAGGTATTAAAACATTACCTCGCCAATCTCCTCCTCCGTGCACCTATCTCCGCTGTTCCCTTTGCATTTGACAGGTGATGGGAGGAACGAGCGTCATCAACGGCATGATGTACGTCCGAGGATCCCCGAGGGACTTCGACGTCGGATGGGCGCAGGAAGCTGGCCTGGGCTCCGACTGGTCGTTCAGGGGCGTCCTGCCGTTCTTCATGAAGTCGGAGGACAACCAGGACATGGCCGATATGGACGCGGGATATCACAGACAGGGAGGGTTGCTGACGATCCAGCGATTTCCACACCAGCCCCCCTTGGCTGACATCCTGCTGGCGGCGGGACGTGAGATGGGCATACCTACCCTTTCGGACCTCAACGGCTTGAGGGGTGACGTGACCGCCTCCAGGTCGTTCGGATCCACCGGAGAGGGCTTCGCCATCGCCCAGGCCACCATTCGCAACGGCTCCCGCCTTAGCACGGCCAGGGCTTTCCTCAGGCCCTCTTTTGAAAGGGGATGGGGTAACTTGAAAGTGGTCACGAGGGCCAGGGTCGCAAGGGTAATCGTGGGTGGAGGATCTGCGAGAGGGGTGGAGTATATCTTCGAGGACGATCCGGAGAGGCAGGTTCACAGGGCCTATGCCACCAAAGAGGTCATACTGAGTGCAGGGGCGGTGCAAACCCCTCAAATCCTCTTGCTGTCCGGAATAGGTCCCAAGGAGCACCTGCGGGAAATGGGGATACCAGTCGTCAAGGATTTACCTGGTGTGGGCTCCAACCTGCACAACCATGTATCTGCTCATGTGGCCTTTGAACTTCCAGCAGATGATGTAATGGAGAGTGGAACTGCCTTGGGAGATGATACTTTAGTGGAATACTTGCAGAAAAGGACAGGACCAATGTCCTCCACAGGATTGTCTCAGGTAGAACATCTGAAATATATCAGAAATGTATTTTTATATCACCTTTACTATTTTTTATCTCTACATAGGAATTATATGTTATGATAGCAATTTCAAAAGAGAATTAAAGATACAAGCTTACATGTACAAATTAAAGTCAGTGATGAGAATATCAAGTTGTGCCCTAGCCACAGCATTTGCATGAATTTAGTTGATTCATTTCCATGGGAAATTATATGATAAACTTATTAGGTCTTATCTGACTATTGGAGTAGATTATCATTATATGAGTGAATAGCTACACTGCTGTCCACCTCAAAGAGCCATTTCATTTACTTATGGGAGCTCGCAGAAAAATATTAAAAATTCTATTTATATCAATATTTAAGCCAACTAATCGTCATACTTCAAAACTTACCAATAACTTCATTAAAAAAGTTCATGCAAATCAAAAACATTCAAAGGTCAGTTTGAATAATCCATGTGAAATCAGTCTCGAGTCAAATCCTCAAGAAATTTGTTGGGCTAATACATCTTATAAACCTACTTTACTACTTTTGTTTGGCAATCAGTGATTTTAATCATAATTATGATTTTATTTAAGCAAGCCCTTGATCTACAGTTAATAATACAACAATAAAAATTAAAAGAAAATATTTTGAAATATTCCTCACTTTTTGCTTGATGACCCATACCACTTTTGATATAACCACATTATTTTCCACATGATCATCATAACCATGGTTAAGCCTTGCATTGAATAATGTATAAAAATTTGAACTTTGAATAAACAGAATAATAATCCATTAATTTATAAACACCCACATCTATGATGAATTCCCCTTAAATAGGTGATTATCCCAAGGACAGTAGTGGAGATTTAAGTTTTGAAAATATATCAAAAATAATAAATACAAAAAATATTTTGTTTTAATAAAATATTGAGCTAAGGAAAACATAAACAGCATATTTCATGTGGGAAATTACTTTTGCAGGTGACTGCCCTCATAAACTCTCGATATGCCAATCCTCTTAATGGACAACCAGATCTGCAGATTTTCTTCACTGGTTACATGGCCAACTGCTCTGCTTCTGGAGAGAGTAGGAATCGGATGGACCCTGGAGTAGAGGAGAGACACAACCCACAGCAGGGATCCCGAGCAGGAAGCAAAAGGAAGATATGGATAACACCAACAGTCCTGAATGCCAAGAGCAGAGGAGAGATAAGGCTGAAGAGTACAGATCCATTTGAAAGTCCAATGATTCAACCAAATTATCTGACACACCCTCATGATGTTGCAGTTCTCATTGATGGAATCAAGTGAGTTTCTGGACTGACTTTGAAGAGTTAGACCTTATAATGTTCTTTTCTTGATATAGATTAGGGCCACTATCTCTGTTTCGATGGGAGGTGCATTTCTTATTTAGAATCCATGCATCCAAATCCTTCTTCTTGCCTGGCTGTCACATTATTAAAGTTACATTTAATTTCTGAGATGAAAAGTAATAAGTAAACAAATTACCAAAAAGGCAAAGGGGAAAATGCTCAAAATGGAAAATACACTATAGTTTTCCAAAAGAGGAGATTTGGACAGAAATGCCCAATAGGATGAGAGTGAAATTTGGTCTGTGGAATTTGGCAAGGCAGATGCATGAATATCGTAATTAATGTGGGCATTGGATTGCTAGTTCCAGGCTCTATGGACCAGTTAGATGGGACCCTGGAAATTGATCCCCACATGACTCAAACAGCCTCTGCTTATGCTGCTTTTTAAAAATGAGGTATTTGGCAGCACATGAGGCACTTGAAGTGGTAAAGGGATTACATCTCCCATGGTTACACGTCTCATAATAACTTTGAAATCAATAAAATATGGCATGATTTCCAAATGGTTCCACACCCATAAAGAAAAATTTACCATAGCTTCATTCTGCTGCTGGGAATCTCTGTTGTGTCTGTTGTTTTCTGATCAACAGTTTCATTCCACTTCCAGGAGGAATCCTCAGAGCAAATATGTTCCCTTATGGTCAGGTCAGGAGTTAAACCTGATGAAACCCTGTGGATGTGGGGTGAAACTGTTATCCAGAAAATAACCTTAGTGATGGAGATTGAGGATGGAGATTCTGGAAACAGAAAGAAACCATGAACTAGATGCTTCAGAAGGCTCTAGAATAATATAGTTACTATGTTCTGAACCTGTACATTACAGATGCAAGAAAAGCAAATCAAGCTCAATCCTCCTTTTGTCCAGCAGTATATCAGAAGAATAGAAGGGCATGAGGAAAAAGATTTCAGCATGCCTTTGCTTCAGATTTCATTAATCTTTAAAATACAGTATAAAAATTCCTGCTCATGGCCATATTTGCTGAAATTATTTTGGCCATTTCATTTTGTCTTGCAGACGAAGTGGGAACAAAGGTTCCCTTTCATCTGATAAAGGTTAAAAGAATAAACAGGTGTAGAAACAAATATACACTGCACATTTATTATAGTTACAACTTTTTCATTGAATTTCATATCGTGCTTCCAAAACACAGCTATTTTTTCTAAGTTGGCTTTTAATAAGAATAATAAGAAAATAATCTGGCTGCATTTTTTCCACAGGAAAAGCAACTGATGGATAATGATCACCATTATCCAGTTTCATTTGACCACAAAAGGTCTCAAAATAATTTGCCAGTGAACGCAAAATGTTACACAATGTATATCCATAACAGCTATTCATCATTTTGGCTAATTTTTTTTTTTTAAACAGTTCATTTGTCATTCACATCAACTGTTATTTCTGTATTCCCACAGATTTGTCCTGAAGCTAGGACAAACAGCTCCTTTGCGATCCATTGGGCTCAGGCCTGATCCGACCCTGGAACCTGGATGTGAGCAGTTCGCCCCTGGCCACACGGGAGACTACACTGATGATGTCTTAAGTAGACCAGATATCTACTGGGAGTGTGTGTCCCGCATGAGAACCAACCCTGAAAACCACCAAGCTGGCACATGCCGAATGGGTGCCTCGGAAAGTAGTAGATGGGATGATTCCGAGAAAACCGGAGCAGTGTTGGATGCAAGAATGAGGGTCAGGGGTGTGAGGAGACTTAGAGTGGCAGATGCCTCTGCAATGCCTCTGGTTCCCTCTTCAAACATAAATGCAGCCACTATCATGCTGGCAGAGAAACTGTCCTATTATGTGAAGCGCACTTGGGATGCTGGTTTAGACTTTAGGTCAGAAAAGGAGGCAAAAGGTTCTAGGTTCGATCACAGGAGAGTAATGGAAAAGAGAAGGAGAATGATGCAAGGAGGGTGAAGAAGACAGGTAGAACACCATTACCTACTGAAGTTCTTCTGATGGAAATGGAACACTTTTGATTTTGAATTTGAAACTCTTTACAACCTTGCAGCAAGAGGTCATAGGTTTCATGATAGCAGAAACGTCAGTTGGCTGGGTGTTAGTGGACAAGGTGGAATCCATTTTGATTGGTTTGACTAAAGATAATCCAACATCTTTCGCCACCATTGGATCACATTACAGATGGAAAAGGCAATTTATCAATGACAGAAATAGAACCCATGTAAAATTAACAATAAAGTAAAAGAAATAAGATTTTTTCACAGTAAAAGAATGAAATTAAAAATTGCAGCAATTAATTTCTGAGAATAAATTTTTTGCTAGACATCTGAATATAAGTAACAACATGAGAAATATTTTCATATTTTTTTACAAAAATTAACTTTCATATTCAATTCCATTGGCAGGTACAAGTTTTGAAGGGGCAGTAACAAATAAAACTGAAAGAAAAAGTATTTTAATGTGAAATTGATGGACATTAACTACAGATTTTCTATAAGTTTCAATTAATTTCATTCATCACCAAAACTTTTGGTGAGGGAGAAACAGGAAGTTTGAATTTTGAGGATATCTCCAACCAAATACATACCAGTCTTATTGTTTTACATCCCACTCATACCTTTGAAGAACTGCTTTTATTTAAGTAAAAGCTAACTGTGAAAAACTTTCAAAACTTGCCATAGGTTTTATGGGCTCATTCAATTATGGAATCTACGAAATTCTTTAGCAGAAATTGATCTCCTTTTGTACGCATCATACAATAGTTCAAGCAGAAGGACTGTGAAAGATAATCCTAATCCAAAGAGCAAAGCAGATAATGCAGGTGCAATGTCAATAAGCCCAACTGTGGCAACAGTCTGATCCTCCAAACAAGGCAGAGTTTCAGGAAGCCATGTTTTAGCCATTCTATCCAGAAGGCCACAAGAACGAATCAAAAGCAGCCTGTAAAACAAATGTAAAAGTTGAGGATAAATAATGTTTGCAAAGATCTTAAATTATTTCAAATGTTATTATAGATTATTTAAATTATTGTATTAAATGCCTATTTATTAGAGTGATAATTATTTTATCAGCAAGTCAGGAAAGGTAGGCTGAGGTGTAAAAATTGTTACCAAAATAAAGAGAAAATAAAAAAACTGAACAATTTTATACTATTAAATAAAGACAGCAGTATTTTCCTTGTAATTGTCACAGGCTATGAAATGTATATGGGTCATTCTACGTCAATTCAACCACAAAATCGGCAAAAATGACCCTTAGGGTCACCGATTTTGACCAAATTTATAATACCCACTCCATTTGATAAGAAGATTAAAACTCCTAAATCGTTTGTCAAAAAACAGAACCGTTTCTGAAATATTGCAACATTGCAAAATTCGAATTTTGCAAAAGTTACTACGCATTTTACGGTATATCTCAGAGACTATTTGAGCTAAAGACGTGCTAAAGGGCTTATTGTAAAGGACATGAATTGGAAAAATATGATAGGGGATTATATTGTGAAATATAAACAATTTTATAAAGTTAATAACAATTTTCAAGTTTCAAATCGATTTTTGACGATGTACCTACACCTTCGATGTTGCTCATTTTTTATATGTTGTAGACACAAACCTCCTCTACAAATTAAAAAACTTTGTTAGAGGTATTATTTCATTCAAGAAAGAAATATATTTTTGATTTAAGGCGTGACGCCCGCCCATAACCGTGGTGCCCGCCTACCAGCCGACCATATGGTACTCTGGTGTCTTCAGATCGCTATAACTTTCTCATTAATCTTCTTCTACCCAATTTTTAACCGCATACCAACTCTTAGCCTGAGCATGTCGCTATTTGCTTCGCCCAGGTGCGACCACAGCCTTAGAATCTATGAAGAGCAACACCTGGCTTTATAGCGGTCGGCCTTGAAGAACAATACACAAACCTTGTCTTGTCTTTGGCTTCCAATGCTATGGTTGTTTTTACGTTTTTTTAAATTAATACTTACTTGATCTAAAGAATTTTTAGCAATAGCAGATGTTTTAACCAGCTATTTTAAAGTCTTATTCAAACCGCTTAATGATTTTTTTCCTGGACGTACCGACTCCCAGTTTTTTTGCAACATTGCAATATTTCAGAAATGGTTAAGTTTTTTGCAAAACGACTTTGGGGTTTTAATTTTCTTATCAAATGGAGCCATTATGCCAAATTTGGTCAAAATCGGTGACTGTAAGGGCAATCACCTGGTCGATTTGACATGGAATGACCCACATGTATCAGCTAGGATTTCCAAGAACCCAAAAGCATTATCTTCAGGGTTGGATTCCACCCTGAAGACAATGGACGACTCGTCCATTGAAATGTTGGCAGAAATACAGAGTGTGACCTGGTAAAGTACCCAAATAGCCTTCACCAACACCATATTCCAGGACAGTATCTGAACTTTCTTCACCCAAATTCATTAGCCTAAATATTTTCACCCACAGACTGAGCAAATGAAATTATATACATGTAATTAAAAACATTTCTTCATTGTGACATTACAAAAGTCAGAACCCAAAAGAATGGAAAGATTATACCTCATTTGTTCATTTTTTGGCAGTAATTAAATCATTAATATCTATTCTATGCTATGGGTCAAAATTCATAGGGAACTCACCAGTTGTCAAAATATGGCCTGTATGGAGACTCCTTTTGGAAACCAAATGCAATACCTCCTTTCAAGTAGTCTTGTGGAAGATCCATTAGGCGGCAAACTTCAGATTTTGTGAATTCTGCTTCTTCATTTTCCTTTTTGCTCAAACTTCTCACTAGTATACCTTGCACTCCAGTGTGGAATCCAAAAAAGGCATATGGTTCTTTTAAAGCCTTGTGTAAACCAGTCTCTATGTCAGGGACCAAAACATCTGGATCATTCACAATTTTTTCAGCCCATAATCTGCCCATCACTGAATCTGGTTCAGCATTCTAATACAAAATAAAGAGATTATTCAGAAAGAAAAAAGAATCACTGTTACTCATGCAGCTCTAGCAACATGAATTGAACAAGTCATTTCATCACCTACCTCGAAAGAAACCCTGCCGAGTCCCTTTTCCAAAAATCCTATTTTCCAACTGGGTGTCTGCATAAGACCCTCAAGATCTGAGAAAAGTGGCTGAGGTTCAGACTCACTTGCCAAAATGGATGCAAGTTTAGCCCCATAGCTTGTGTAAACAATCAGATATGTGACAGATGCTGTCCACAATATTATGCGCCGGCTTTGTAAACTATTTACTTCTCCCTTACTTTCATCCGGATCAGGATCATCTGGTAAGCCTTGAAATATGAAGATTTTAATATTCCATCATAATTTGTCATCATCATTAAGTGAGAGAGATATGTGGGATAGGGGGTGGATGAAATAAAATTGGGAGTGTGTTAGTTTCCCAGCCTCCAAATGCAAAAGTTGTACTCAGGGCATGGAATGATTTGGAATGAAAATTTTGGGATGGAGAGAAGTGCTGGGATGAGACGAGACAAAATTTTCAGAACGAAAAATATTTTGGGATGAGATAACGGAAATCATAGGACCAAGACATTGTGCAGGGAGGGAAGAGATGAATATAATGGGATAAAACTTTTACAACAAGAGAAGATGAAAATTTCAGTAGGAAGAAACATTTAATGAAAAAAGCTCAAAGCCTCTTTAAATTTTATTGCCTATACTCGGAAAAAGAAAACCAATTGGGTTATCTTTAGACAGACAGTGGTAACATCAACGATATCTAAAGTAAAGATGAATTTTTTGCGCAGTTTATAATGTCATGCATGGAATAAGCTGATATTTCATTAGATGTTTAATAATTCACGAATTATACTCAATGATTCATGATATGCATATTTTTATAACTACAAATAATTCTTAATGAAATTATGAATCGAAAAAAGAATGATTGTTTACGTTAAATTACCATCTGAATAGAACTTCATTTACTGATTGTGGAAATTTGATTGAGTGTTTCTGTCTAAATACATCAAATGGATGGAAAAAATGAATAATTTTAGCGAAAGAATGTAAAACGAGTAAACCTCAATTATCAGTATGTTAGATGCTTTGAAAATACATCCATATTGTGAAATACAATTATCAGCTAAGGTGAGCAAAACAGCTAAAAGGATGCTTTTAAACTCAAAGATAATGCTTCTAAAATACACTCAATTGAGTACAACAATGTTCGTGTAGTGTGTTTGTTGTAAAAGTTAAAAAATCAGTAGGGGTAGAAAAAACACAATGAATACCAAAATAAAGGCCAGAATAGAATAATTCCATAATGAAAAATTGTGCAAGACATGGCAAAATGAAAGGCGAGATGAAAAACTTTTCAGGACAAGGCAAGACAAAAATTTTGGGCGAGAGGAAAATTTTGGGATGAAGATTTGTTCACTTCCGTTCCAAGCCATGGTTGTAATATCATACGTGGTCTGTACACAGAATTATCTGCATACTATTTCCCACTCTAATGCTTCCTTTGGTTACAAATCACCATTTTTTTATCTCTCAATATGTATGTTCACCAAACTTGTGCCAATTTGAATAGGAGTGAATTTGTTTGCACAATGATTGTACAGTCACACTTTGAGTTTAAAACTTTTGCCAAAAATGCATCTCTCCTTGTTGAAAATTTGTAAATTACATAGTATACCAATGATTGAAAGTCAGAATTACACATATGCTGACTTTGATTTCACTCTCTATATAAGAGATGATAGTATGATTTATCTGTGGTGGATATCCATTACTATTTATTGAAAAATCCCAATTTTGGAAATTGTTGACTAAACACTTAACATCGCCACCTTCTTCCTGGAGACCACTGATTTGAAATGGGAGCGAATTTGTTTGCACAATTGACTAAAAGTTAAAATCCCACACATTTTTAAAATGTCAGAAATTCCCCTTGTTTAGTAGTTCCATTTCTTGATGGGAGGAGTACTTAGGTTGACAACTCATGGGTAAAAGGATACAGCCAGTGAAGTTGCTAGCGAAGGTTGATCTATTGGCCCTCACCGTCGAATATATATGACCTTGGTTTAGTAGTTCCATTCCTTGTCCCAGCCGACTCCCAGCACACTCTCCCCCAAAAACTTTTCCCTGCAAATTCTATGCTCCATATTTTCAATCTCCCCAAGTGTAACAGACTTCATCAGAGAACTAAGCATACATTATAACATAAGCATATAAAACATATTAAAGATAGCAAAAAACAATGGATATGAGGAGCTTCTGGTCCAAAAATTATTAAACACAAAAGCCAACTATAATATAAATAAAACCCTGTGTGTGATCAAAAGTGATAAACGAAAAAAGTGGTTCAAGCTACCTTTTCATAAATGGATATACCAAGGACTAGCTAAACATATTCTCAGAGAAAAGTTTAATGTGTGTTTTTATTCCCCTATCCCAATAGGCAAACTTCTGGTCACCTCTAAAGACAAAGCGGCCACTGAAGACAAAAGTGGAGAGTATATACTCAAATGTGGGGAATGAGAGGGGCTTTATGTGGGTCAAACCGGTAGATCATTTAAAAACGGAGTTCATGAATACTGGGGAAGAGTTAAAAATAAAGACTGTAAATCACAATGATAACATAGAAAGAAAAAACACGAGCCAAATCCACAGAAATAATAAACTTTACTACGACCCGGGTTTCACTGACTTGATTGTGACAGATACGTTAGTTTGAATAAACCCTCATTCTCGTTATCCGTCATAGGTTTTTGGGCGACCCTTCTTCCTCGGCCTCAACTATGTAGTATTGATGACATGACGTCACTGAGTAAGGCATACGAGCCCCCCGGGACATTGTCTTCGCATGGTTTTGTATTTTCTTGTCTGAGGTTCCTAAACTTTGGCGGTCACTCCCCTCAACCCCGCTTTTGTTTGGATGTATTCGTTTCGGCCTATTCATTGCAACTAGCCTTGCATTCTTAGACACCGTTTTATTTTCCCATATGTATGTCGGGCAAGCTTTGTGTCCAAATTCGGACAGATCGACACTCGCCAAAAATTAATGAAAAAAATTAACTGAAGTTATTTTTGCATCAGTTAATGATAATTTTGCCGATTAAAAGTCAACTTTTCTAAAAAGTAACGATTACTTTAAATATTTAACAATTACTAAAATCGTTAGTCCCAACTATGGTGCTGACTCGTGTGTTGGCATATTTTTTTTGCTTTGTGTCAGCACATCCTCAGACCTTTGCTGTTGCACCATTTTTGGAACATTTTCTAAAATTAGCACTGCATTTTTAGAAAAAACACTTGATAGTTTGTTCAGCAGTAAAAGGGTTAAATTTCATTGTGGAATTGTGCCAAGTTTTTTTTATTACATATGTTCAATTGTTGCAACTTTCACAAAGAGATGCCTAATTCCAATCATTTTTTGCCTCTCTGAGGTTGCAAAACGTGTTATTCATTCAATCATCAAAAACATAAAATATGGGATGGGATCCAATTATATGGGAAAGCTGAAAATTTTTCTTCACATTTTTGAAGTGGTAAAAAAATTGAGCTTGTAAAACAGAGGAGGTCATCATTATTATAATCATATAATCTACAGTCCAATTATGATTAATTTATTCACCAATAATAAGGTAATACTGGCATTGAATTAATTCATTTTGCCAGACTAGAGTACTATTGTGATTAATTGCATAATTTATGCTACATTTCCTATCCATTGAGCAATGTCATTCATTTTCACTTCAGTCAATTCAAATATTGCGCAATGCAATGGCAATGCAACTGCATTTTGCAAGGCAAAATACAGTTTTAAATATCACTTACCTGAACTGTTTGCAGACACTGATGAGAATAAACTTACCTTGCTGAACAAGTGTTGCTGTAAACCGGAAGAAGTCAGAGCTTAGAGTTGGTTCAGGAGGTGGATTTTTTACCGACTGTTCAAAGGGAGGAACTTCTTTCACCTTATTCCTCCCTTTGGGCAATATCACTTGCTTTACTATGTCTAGGTGGTCACTGGTCTTTCCTTTGCGAGGGAAAGTGTAGTAAGCATGAAGCCTGGCAGCAGCGAGGAATAGCAGGAGGGAGAAAGTGATGCAGATCCACACTTGCATTGCAAATGGACGTACAAACCCTCCACCCTTATACCACGTTGTTTCACTCTTGGAACCCCCAGCACCTACACCAGAACGCATTGGCCGGTGAATGTAAATCCTGCGGCTGCAATTAAGAACAAATATTCTATAAATTCATTTGAGCAAAGTTTCTGGCAGTAAATACTTAAAACAATGACTTCGTAGTACATAGTAAAATCAATGCTAGTATATCAATGACTTGGCCGCCACTAACAAAATTGAAGAATATCAATTAAACACAAAAAAAGATGAGATAGGTTACACCTTACGTATAAAATTAAAAATAACATACAATCCATATTCACAGCAGAATTTCAATCCATAATTTCTGAATTTGCATGAAAGTAAATTACTAAGTTTTCAGAGGTAAAGATATCAGTTTACCCCAAAAAATAAGAAATATTCTGCTGTAACATAGTAACTTAATTCATCCACTACTAAAGGATAAGGATTGAAAGTAAGCTCCATTTTTACTGTAAGTATCTCATTATGATAGCAATAATCTCTAGACCTCTCACAACTGCTCTTAGTCTCTCTAGCACTCCTTTATCAGGATGCGATAAAGGCACTGATTATCAGGATCAGGACCGTCCACATGTATGGTGCCATAGGAAAATTTTTTGGGGAGGTATAAAGCATTTGGGGAGATTTTTAAAATGCATAAAGAAATTCACTAAATGTAAATATTTTTACCCGTTTACGGTAAATTATATACGTATCGAAGGTTATAACTAGGGTTGGGGCAGTGATTCCAAGATTCGGTCGAATCCCTCGAAACAATGGATTCGTGATTCGATTGCATCAAGGTTAAAAGATTCGATCGAATCAATGGATTAAAGATTTGAATACCAGTCGTGCGGATTCTGTGTACCAGTGGCGGAGAACTACAGTAAGTTCTCGGCTAACGCCGATCCGATTTACACGGATCCGGAGTTACGCGGATGTTCAGTTAGGCCGGTGACATGCTTGCGTTTCTCCGCGTTTCTGTTGCCGCGGCAGATTCAACCGCGTGACGACCCACTACTCATTACCAAGCGCACAAGTGTTGATGCCAAACTACGGGTGTTAAGTCTCTCTAATTATAAAACACTAAACTCTAATTTAAGACATTACATAGTTCGATACGCGACATTTTATCATCATGATGGTGAAAAAGTCTGCTCTCTTAGACAGCAGACTTTTTCACCATCATGTCACTGTCAACGTCTTTTTGCGGCGTAGTTTGACCTTCTCATGGGTGTTTTCAAGTCTGTTTCTGCACTATTAGGCACTTCAGACCGGGAGAAAAGGTATAAGGATAGGAATGAGGAAGGGATGAGGGTAATGAGGATCAAGGTCTTATGGATCAAGGCATGGATCATGGGTGTTTTCAAGTCTGTTTCCGCACTAATAGGCGCTTCAGACCGGGAGGAAAGGTATAAGGATAGGAATGGAAGGGATGGGGATGGCATCTTGACCTTCCTGCGTCGACGCTTAGGTAATTATATACTTCATAGATGGCGCCTGCTGTCCATAGCAGAAAACAAGGTCCGGACCTTGGCAGAAAATAAGAAGTAGAAATCAACGTAAGTCTAAACTCCACAATTTACCTATCCATTTTTAACCATTAGCGGCGGCGCCGCTGTCATGGCGGCAATCGGCGAGGATTACAGAAAACGCCATCTTTTGAGAGGCCGTTAAGTTAACATAATACGAAAAAGCCGAGAGTAACACATATCCAATCTTTCTTTCACTGGATATTTATATCTAAATTAATAATAATTACCCAAAAAGTCTTCGTCGCGGGTCGTCACGCGGTTGAATCTGTCGCAGAAACAGAAACGAGGAGAAATGCAAGCATGTCACCGGTAACTGAACATCAGCGTAACTCCGGATCCGTGTAACTCGGAATCGCGTAAACCGAGGACATACTGTAATTGCTGGTTTTTAGCATTTACTTCGTAAATACCGTGGTAGGAAATGTTTACGCAGCATATGTTAAAGTAATAATTCTTGTCCACACATGAATTCTTTGAAATTCCCCAATATGAAAATTCTAACAAAAAAGTTCGCCTGAATTCTTCCAGCAACAGTATTTTCAGAAAGAGCCTTCAGTACTGCTGGAAATTTGGTTGATAAAAAAAGAAATCGACAAGATCCTGACAGAGTGAAAATGCTGCACTTTCTAAACAAAAACTTGTAATCGGTTTTCGTTAAATTTTCAATTTTATTTAAGAAAAATTAAACTTTGCTTTACTTTTGAAATTACCCATTCTTTAGATTTGCTCTCGAACATGTCCTTAATTTCAGTGAGTGGGGATTATATGACCATTATTCATTTATTATTTACTTTAAGAAATAAGATTCAACTTCAATTGAATTTCAGTAGAGAATTCACGAGAAAGGAAGCATTATTTTACAATTTACAGATAAAAGGAGAATTAGGATTTTGGATTAGGATTCGAGATTTGGATTCATTAAAAAAACAGGATTCGGATTCGATCAAATTTTGGATTCGCCCCATTACTAGTTGTAACGATATGAATGTTAAGTGTAGTATAGTAAATATCATTACAGAGAATCATTCAGCGAACCAAAAACTTCTTTTACTTCAGTAGCTTCTTTCTATACTCTTCCTTGGCTGCCACACTGGGCCGTCATCAAGGCCATCATAATATCCCTCAACATAACCCAGTGGCATAACTGACTCAGCATCCCTCCAGTCTAATTCCCACCCCCTCCTCCCAACATCTGTGCTGGCAGAGGGTCACATAACAGTACAGTCGAAAGGCTTAGACTTAAGGATTGTGCATACACTGCACATTACCTTTTACGGTGATTTTTACCCCCAATGCCCCTTAGTTAACACCCGTAGCATTTGTCCACCTAACTGACCTGCCACCAGGAGAAGGCCCCATTCTCGAAAGTGAAGTGGAAAAAATGAACATAACTTCCCTTTCAACGGAAACTGCAACATATCTAGATGACATTAGATATCCAGCTTACTATTTGAACAAAAAGCTTTCACCTGAACTTATTAATGATGCTTTCAAATTAGAATCCCAAAATCTACTGTCTATGGTTTTTCCAACTTCGTGGGGAAGGAAATTCAATCCGAAAGTAAAAACAATTCTTCTACCAAAAGGAACTGAAAAAGGATGTAAATGGCTTGTTTACAGTAAATACAGGAATGCTGCATTTTTTTTACACTGTCTGATATTTTCTTCACCTACAGAAAGAAGTATATGGGGCACTACAGGTCATAGGGGAACGACGGACCACAGAGGACTTTGAGACAGAACTCCATGAATAATCCAAAGCCCATGTGTCTCCTCAAACTTCAAGGCTTCAATGGATCTCTAAGAAAAAGTGGTGATAAATATTTGACTGAACAAAGTGACAAATTGATAAATCACCACAGTGTTAAGAAATAAAGACTCACTAGATGTAAAACTTTTAACCTTATTCAAATTGCTAGCAAAGTATGACCCAGATGCAAGAGTTTATTTGGAGAAGATTTACAAATAAAAAGAAAACAAAACAAAACTTGAATCTAATCTGCTTAGTTATAGGAACATGTTTGATTTAATAACCACCATGAAAGATATAGTTGTTTCAAAAATCGTTGAGCGTGTTAATAAAACCAACACATACTCCATAATTCTTGACGCTACTCAAGATATCCGCAAGAAAGAATGTACAACTGCACTAGTTAGATATGTCGAACCCATAGTTGGGCAGGGGGAAGTCAAAGACAATGTGAAACCAGAGGAGCGACTTCTTAACGTGTTCACCAGCGGAGAGGCAACTGATGAGCACTTATCATCTGAGCTGTTTAATACTCTGTGAACAATTCTTATTGACACGAGTGGTATGGTAGGACAGAGTATGGATGATGCAGGAAACATGTGTGGTCGATTTAATGGAGTTAATTCATTTGTGCTTATAGAGTGCCCTAAAGCTTACATATATCACACATTCATTGAAATGTTAAAAAAGCCCCATACCTGGCCAGTAGAATGCGGGTGGAGAGGGTCAACACGACTAGATGGTCGCGCAAAAGCAATGCTCTCACTACTTGCTACGATGTGCTAAGAGAAGTGTTGGAGGATATCCGAAGACAAAAAAATCAGAGACAGATTCAAGGGCGTCAGCAAAGGAATTCCTAAAAGCAATATCCCATTATGACACCGTTGCAACCATGAAAATTGCTTCAGCACTCTTCAAAATCTTATCAACAGTAGCTGTTTGTTTACAGTCAAAAATCATTGCAATTGTTTTGACTGTTATTTCTGAGACCATTTCAATAAAGGAGGCCATGAGGAATGACGAAGCATAGAGCAAAATCCCAGATCACATCAAACATTTCACAGTTGAACACAAACTTCGGCGACTTCCAACCGAAGAATTCGTAAAAGAAAAAGGTTCTTGGACCAAGTGGCCATTGATGAGACACTAACTCATACCAAGAGCAAAAATAAGATCAGAAGTGTACTTTAAAATCCTTGATTCCCTAAGTCTTCAGCTGCGGGATCAGTTTCCAGAAAGTTCTCTGAATATTGTCAAACAAATTACTTACTTTTCCCATGAAGGTTTACTCAATGTTGTTAAAAATATGGATAGTACTCTAAGGCCGATTCTTGTCAGTGACTTGTGTGAGTATTATGGAATCGATGGAGAAGAACTTTGTGAAGAAGTTAATGTACTTAGTCGACTGCACAAAGTTAGCTACCCAATCATTGATTTATCAGATGTGCTGAGCTTGAGTGAAGAGAGTCTGAGCCAAAATAATGACGAAAGTGACACATTCAAGATTCTTGTGACTACAAGCCTGATGGTCCAAGTACAGATCCTAATGTAGCTAACAAAGATTTCTGGATCAATGGGTCAAGAAAGGATTCATTGGGCCTTATAGTTGTTTATTAAATATTTCTGGATTTCCTTATCTAACGATGTTGTACCAGATACTTCTGGCATTGCCAGCAACACGTTGCTAAGCAGAGAGGGTTATGAGCAGATTAAGAAATATGCTTAGAAGCAGCATGGAAGATGCCTGGCTCTCCAACTTGCTTGTCCTTTCTTCTGAAAAAGACATTTTTACATCCATTCATAACAGTGAAGTTATAGAAAAATTTACTTTGTCAAGTGCGCAAAGAAAAAACTACTACTGTATGAATAACATCAAGGGTAGGGTAGTCAAAATGGTACCACCAACACCAGTACTAATTTTATCTGTATTATTTTATTATTACCATTTGAGTTTTTTACCAGTATAATTTGTAAATAAGGGACATTAATGATCTAAATTGGTTCCATTTAATTGAAGACAAATCTTAATTTAAAATGTTTTGGTTTATTTAGATGTTCTTCTTTTTTGTACATTTCACTGATACAGCTCTCGTGAAAGCTTATGGCATTCTGATGCACTGTAGAAGATGTCATGGAGGGGTAAAGTTTGGTAGAAGGATTAGGGAAAAGGGATGTATGGGAAAGTGAAGACCATTTGTGCCATGCATGGTGCATTAAAAAAAATTAAATTTGTATGATGCGCATCTAAACAACATAAGGTTTCGCATGCACTGTATATAGCAGTAAGGTGTGGTATAAAGTATCATAATAGTGTCTTTGCAGTAAGTTGACCGCCTATTTTGTTAGATGCAGGATCCAGCTGTGTAGTTTTAGGAGTGCAATATTCAATAGATTTCTCATATCTTGATTCGAAATATGAAAGAAGTCTTCAGTTACTTTAATAAAATATAAGAACGAAACAATTCTCATTTTTACAATTTCTTTTTTAAGCGTGCTATCGTAAAAAATAAACTCTCACATCCTCATGGCTTTTTGTGGCATTGTATTAAGTTTTAATTAGTTCCCCTACATAAGTGCAATAGTTTGCTTAAGATTTTCTTTTTTTTAAGAGTTAATTTTTGAGGGTTTGGCCATATATCATTGCAGCCAAAGCCTCAAAACTAACTCTAAAAATATAGATATCACAGTAGTCGACAATGTGTATGATGATTTAAGATTTTATTGTCAGAAATATATTATATATGATTTTGTGAAGCTAATGATCAAAAAACATTGCGAATCCTCCATTCCCCTCGGTGTTACTCCATACTCCCTTGGATAGGCTATCAAATTATAACCTGGTAAGTAGCTATAACCGGCAGGGGGAAATGAGGGGATATGAGGGGAGGAAGTTTTTGGTTTTAGGGGGGGAATGCACCATCAACATCGGGATCGTGGGCACCCCTGATCAGGATTCACTTGCAAAGTAACTTTACAATGTTCTTTCTCATGAAAAACTTTACCACAGGAACATTTAAAAAAAAGGTTAGATATATTAGAACAGCATCCGTATTAAAGGTAAAATACCAAATGACACCAACCACCAAAACATTCTCTTGTTGTGTTGATACATTTACATACATATGCACTCCATAAATCCATGAAAGTGCACCATAATAACAACATAAACAATATCATAAAGCAATTATATTACATATATCGATAACAACAAAATTATGTAACAGCAAAGAAAGCATCGATGATTGCAAAATTATGCTTCACTTTTAGAATTTACGAAGGCAGAAAATAAAATTGACAACTAATAAGGTGATAATAAAAGGAAATATCAGACCGGCCTAATGGTGCATATTACCAAGAGCCTTCTTTAGCATAAAAAAGAATAGTATGTGCAGTGCATAGTAATCATCACGTAGGTATTAAATTAAGTATCTCATGACCTAGCCAGGGCATCCTTTAGTTGTAAAGGTCTATGCTCTAGCTTGTGATACACCCTATAAATGGAATGTAATCTAAAAATAATTTTAATAAAACATTAAAATGAAGTAATTACACTTTTTTATCCATAAAAGTTCAGCTAGGTGAAGAATAAGTACCTTTGATATATGTAAATTATTTCATCTCAAGCATATAAAATAAATATTAGGTACCTAATTATTTGAAGTGGCATTGAATAGTCCATTACTATACGTCTCTGTGGCATTAGAGACACTTCACAAGCACTAACATCTGCACGTCTGTGTTGTAGTTCTCCAACGATGCCAGTCCAGTTTGGAACATTGTAAGAGATGGATAAAATCACACCATATGCGTAACCCTCCAGCAAATTAATTGTATGCCTGAAATTATACTTATTAAATAAAAATTATATTCCTAAATACATATCTATTTATTATAGTTACATAGGTACTATCAATTGACCAGTAATTACTCATATAACTGGTGGTTTCTGGGGTAACTTTATGAATCCTATTCATTTAATTTGGTAATTACTTAATTCATGCATAACTTATAAACATTATAGGGGTTCAGAAAAAAATAGCTGCACGTGTAGGTTCCAGTTGAGGCATATTATCCGAGGAGAGATTTCTCAAAAGACAGAATATAAGAAATGGACTTTCAAAGTCATATTGCACTCGGCAGTGGACAAAATTTCAAAAAAATATTGGTAAATAATTTGGGGAGATGTTAATACATAATTGTATTGAAGCCTCATGCACAAGGGGCCAGTTCCTCAATGCTATAAGTCAAATTATTGAAGTAAGCTGAATTGAGCACCAAAACATATCACTGTAAATAATAGTAAAAGATATTATAAAGTCTGCATGCTGATGATTGATTATGAATTTTGAAATACAATTCCTGATAGATGCCGAATTAACAGCTGGAAAAAGTTGGCCTGAAGCACAAAGAGTTGATATCACTCAATGCCACAACCTCAGGCACATAGCAAAATTTATCTTTCTAAATATGAAGGTCAAGGAATGGAAATAAAGGAAATACAAGGTGACGGTAGATTCTGCAAATATCTTCACAGAAATTAAGTCAATATAAGAAATAAATCATTCTCTAGCATGCAATAATTTCATAAACATACAGAACAAGTTAATCACTCCTATAACAAGACCACATAGGTACCAAATTTATTGAATGAGAAAAAAGTTAAAAAATAATCTTAGCATTACAAAATAGTCTGAAAAGTGCTATTTAAGTCCTCTTCACCTTAAACAATTATATAGCATTTATCTTATAAATAAGTAAATCCATTGAATAGCATTTATCCAATTATAATTTGAAGGAAAAATATGTGTTTTGGAAAAATAAACAAATATGAGACTAATATAAGACAGCAGCCTAAGGCTAATATTGATAAGGTTCTGGAAACTACTGAAACTTTCGCAGCAGAAAACACAATAGACCTTAGGTGAAGAGGTTGATTCCTTAATACTACAACTTACGTAAAATTCATGGTTTCAGAGAGTAAATTGAATATTTCACCGAAGTAGCCACCAGATATCTTAAACATATGACTGACAGGATCCAATGCCACCAGAGTATAAAATGAAGACACCTAAAGATTAAAAACGTGCCCTTAAATCCAGAACACAGAATAGAATGGTAGCACATATGCGAGGTATGGGCACACCTGATTATGAATATAGCATATGTTTAATCTACTTATAACTTTATAGAATGTTAGGAATATCGATTTAAAAGTTAAAAATAAACAAAACTCACATTCACAGTCACCACTCTGAGATTGAATCCATGCAAGTTAGATCTCTTAAATAGTTTTCCACCTGGGTCATTCAATGTGAAACTACCAGATTCAAGTTTTGGAGTGGATTGGGAGGTGTTTGAGATTGAGAATTCCGTTTCATTTAAATTCCCAGGAATCCAGCTTCCAATAAAACTTTGATGAATAGTACTTTGCAGGATGTAAATTTCCATCAACTATAATTTAACACATTTAGATATACATTACACTAAAGTCAATATCAGATTTTACAATCAAGCTAAAAGATGAACTGTCAATCCTTACTGATTTAACAGCAAAAATTTTCCTTCATTTAATCTGAGCAATTCAATAGGTTTGAATTAAGCACAAAAACATTAATTGAACTGAATCACACATTTCCTAGTGCTAGGTACTCATGCATGGACAGATTCAATGCTGTACATTGAATCATGCATGATTCAATGAACTGCATTTAAAAATTGGACAGTAATTATTGATACCCCAAGAGCACAGTTTTACCTCTATTGTCCCTCCCATATTGATTAAGCCTAAAGTCACATCGCTGTCTACATTAACATCCAGCTTCTGCAAGAGAGCTTGCAGGAATGCAAATTTATTGCTGTTAGTTAAAATTAGCCATTTGTAGTGTCCCCGAAAATGATTTGTGAGGGATGCCTGAAATAAAGAAATTAAATAATATTTAGGACCTGAGTCAGTATTTGGAGAATAAATAACATTTAATGAAATTTATGGAATCAAAATTTTTACGGGATGCTTCACAAAAAATCAAACGACACTTGGTGGCTTAGGTTGTATATGCTCGGTAAATTATAAGCAACAGTATGTACTATAAAGGCAAATGTTCCAACATTCACTATAAACAAACTATAACTCATAAGATCATCCAACTATACTAGAAAATTATACAAGGTTTAGGAAAAGAAGTATCACATGCCTAAATGAGAAATTTAGTAAGGCAGGAGATCAACACTATAATTTGGTGTGATGGAAATCTATGTGACATATTAATTACGTTCTTTGTCATACACGCCCATCACAGCCAACTTTCAGGACATTAATGTTATTTATTGGCTACCATGATAGGTAAAAGGAGATTGAAAATAATTTTGCATGAGGTAGCACAAACTTAGAAAACTATACATTTTTCATGAAGACGATAGTAGCAAAATTTGTTAAAATCTAGTCTGGTAACATAAAATAATGTCTTGCAAACTGTTGGATGTATGCCATAACAAGTAAATTTATCTGGAGAATCCAAGTTTTGGAAAATGATAGGTATCCTATCAAAGTTATTACAGAAAACAAATCTGACACAGAAAAATGGCTAGGTATATAAACTAGGAATAATACATGTTGCCATTAAATGTAATCAACGTAAATCTTTCAAAAATATAATATTTGAGAGACAACATAAATTTAATTCCACAAAGTTTCCTCTGTAATTTGCAAAGTAAACCCTATCTACCACATTAAAATAATCTAACATAAAAGTGGTAGCATTAAAAATTAGCATTAAAATTAGTGGTAGCATTAGTCTTTATTACAGTTGATGAATTAACCATTAATCTGTAGCTGAAAAGAGTTTGAAATAATAACTCTTTGTTGTATTGTACATGCATCAAACACCTGCTAACAAGCAAGTCACAAAGAAGTAATTTAAATACATTATGAACTAGGTAATTGTTATCATTACCTTTGTCATGAAGTCCGTGGCTTCCAAGGAATTATCATAAATCATGACAATCAAAGGAGCAGGAATTACTGTCAATGAGGAATCCAAGGACCAACTTTTTTCTAAAGTTGTTGCATTATTTACATCTTCAAAGAAAGGTAAAATCTGCAGGTGAACATACTTTGATGAAGCAGCTCTTATTATGTTCTTCATGATGACATAATCTAGCTCAAATATCCCTTTGACAAAAAAATAAAAATAGATCAAAGCTACAAAGTAAAAATATTTATTTTTGGTATGATATTATTTCCAATAGGTAAGTAAACTTCCATTTCTAACAGGGAAAACATTTTTCAATGAATAGGTTAACCCAACATTTCTGTCAATATGATAGATCAGCCCACTGGTAGTAAAATTGTTAAACAATAAATTTTGTGTACTTTTGTCTTATTGTGGCTACTAAAGAGGTATGTAAATGAATATAAACTCAATTTATAAAACAGTTCGTTAAAACAACCAAAATTACCAGCTGCCATGTTTCGAAATTTCATTGACTATGCTACACTCAATACACGCGTGTGTCGTGGGTTGCAAACACCTCCCCTTACTCAGTATCGACGTCTGTCTTTCCTAAATTAGCATAATGAATGCAGAACAATGAAGGATATTAAAATAAGTTTCATAGGATGACTCAAGCGGAAATGCATATGATACTTTCCTTAAAGTAATTTTTCTATGGAAGAGAAAGACTTTACAGACTTAGTTTGAGAGAAGTGTATCTTCGTTCTTTTCCAATCGCGGAGATCTCAAAATTGAGAAAATTTATTTTCTCGCCTGAAGCCGAGGTATTTTTTATCATTACTTCTGAGCGAAAAAAATTCGGGGTTGCATAATTTTTGCTTCTATCATGGGTGTAATAATAGTAAACATCTCCACGCTAATAATTTTTCTAAAAACTCCTGAAATACCTGATGATCGCAGCACGTATCATGCCTGATGTTTAATATAGGACGTGTACTATAAGAACTAATGAAGAGGTATTATAATTCATTATACTTATGTACAAGCCTGAACTGATGATGCAAATTAAATCCACGCTACCGGCAAAGTTACTATTATAAAAACTGACTTACCGTTTTGCTGATTGGTTATTAAGTTGGCTCTCAATATTGAACGAACCTCTAGGTATTGCAGGAGGAAGGATGTAGGAAAATCATTGATTCCATCGCTCGATAACTGACCAGTTATGCATTCCAAATCGGAAATAAAAGGTGATAACAGAAGCATGACATTGGCTAAGGAGAAGATGGTCATTTTAAGGTTTCGACTACGGTTCGAAAAATGTAACTTCCCTAATAGAAGTTCCAGTCTATAAAAAGGCGACGAAGGAGAGGCAACGAAATAACCCCTTAAGAATAAGAGTTTTTGAAAGTAACACCAATTTCATCTCAGGCATGAAAAATATTCTTACTCCTTCGGCTTACGTGTGTAGTAAACCGACCCGTGAAAAGTTATTAGAATCGAATAAGACAGAAAATTTTCGAATTCAATGCGTTTTTCATGGGAAGAAAAATTCAGAACCACTGCACGAAAGCTCGGATGACCTCATTGTAGTTTTGCTGAGTCGCCTCTTTGGTGACGTTAAACCTGCCGCGTAAAGTAATGATGCACTATCAATCTCTTTCATTCAGAAGAGAGAATACGTCAGCTGTCGACATGACCGATGCACGTTCGTATTGTTACTGCAATGGAAGGGCATTATATATTCCTTTTTTCCACGACTCCTCGTGACAGGTACAAATCTAGCACCGACCGGAGCCAACGTGATGGGGCTTTGATATATATCGCCCGGAAAATAGACAGCAAACAGTCATCACCGACACAGAGAATTTAGCATCAGCAAATGGCTCGGATTGAGTGAAGTGCTAATCCCTACCTACCAGATGTAACGCGGGCCTTCGAAATGTTGGAATTAGATAGAAAATTAGGAATATGCACTAAATTCACAGTAAGACTGCTCAAGAATTCCATTTTCCAATTGAATACGCACTGACTCCGTATTTTCTGCGTGAACGTTTCATGTGAGTGGAATACATTTATGTTCGAAAACGCATACGAATATCGTCTGCCACTCATCAAAGGAAAAAACCATATCACTACGAAAAAGGCACAGCCTCGCGGAATAGCTAAGTTCAATGTATTTTCAAATCATCTTTTGAACTTCTGCGGGCATTAATTTTAATCCTCCAAAAAATCTTAGGATCGAAAAAAAGTGAGAAAGCATTATTTCAGGTTAATCGAAGGAAAATTTCGTCAATTGCCTTTCACTAACTATAGAGACCCTTAACGAGAGGAATTCCGTTAAGGGCCACGTTAGTCTCCACCGATTATTCGGAAAACGCAGCTTTTGTAGAAAATTCTATTGGCTCTAGCCAAAACGATTACGCATGCCAACGAATACCTCAATTTTCGCGTCGCATGTTTCTCTTAACTTATAATGCGTAGCGCACATTTTCCCTACGCTACCTGGCAAAACGCGTTACAACAATGGATCGCTAAATATTTTCCCTTTTATAATAAATTCCATCACCGATCGCTAAAAAAAAGTATTGCCATAATGAAAAAAGAAACTGCCGTTCATTCCAAAGTATTTATTTCCTTAAGAGGGGTCCTTATTCTAGTTAAAAATGACTAAACATATGGGACTTAAATAAACAAGAAATCCCATTTGCAAAACGACATAGTCAGCGATATTTCAAGGCGCACGCAGACCTGAAAGTGATAATTAGCACTTACCATTTGATCACCATCTCTATTGATAATAAAATCCAAAATACAAGAAGAAATTGACTTCAGAGTTCCACATTTTCTTCCCTACTACCGGAAGATTCAAAGAACAAATTTACAGCAAACTATCGAATCTCCAAGCAAAAAATGCATTAAATAGTAACAAAGCTAACAATTAGGGCCTCTGTTCAAGAGATGATGTACATAAAAGTTAAGACAACCAACAAATTAGGGCTGTTATTGGACAGAGACAAGATACAGAGGTATTATGGTACTGAAGTTATTATGAGGTTTTGCATATGATGGGATACGTTAAGCTATATCTTCTTATTTTATTATTTCTAACTGTATTCATTTTCAAATTAAAAGAGACCTTTTATTTCTCTATGCAGACTGGGCACTTACCTAAGAAAAAGTATGCATTTTACATTTGGTTCCCCAAGATTTCTAAGAGCAGGGTTGAATTTTCCTCTCACTCAACATATTTTAGAGTATAGTGGACTGCATTTAAATTCCCTTATCAGCTCTTAGAAGATAATTTCATCTGTGATAAAACAATAAAACTGAGAAGAAAAAGCAATGCATAAGGTTCAGAAAAATATTACTTGGGTGTGATGTCAAAAGGGGAATGAAGCATATCTCTACAACACAAACGAAATGGGAAATGAAAATGAAGAGGCCATTAGAGGCAAAAATCAAGAAGTCACTCGAGTGCAAAATTAAGAGGGGTTTTAGTGGATGATATGTTAATGCTGATCTTATAATAACATCTTTTACTTTTAATGCCTTAGCTGAACCTCTACATAATAGGAACAACAAATACCTCCCCTTTCCACATCAAGCAATTCAGGATTTCCCCTGTATATCTATTCCAAGACTAGGATTTACTAGCCTTTATGGTTAAGGGGACGCATCACTCCCACCCAGCCGGCCGCATTCTGTCATGACTTTGACAGCCAAGTTATCATTAAAGACTTATGTTATTCCCTTGAAATTTTCAGAGTATAACAAATAGACCCTTGTAAAGAGATGCCTATTTTTCAAATGTGAACATTTTATCTCAGTGTAGGAATAAACCTCCGGGAAGTTGTCAAAATGTAAAAGATATTTTTACAAAAACCAAGGATTGTACTGAAAAATCATAAACAGAGAACTAAGTATTAATACTTCTTCTAACAGAAAGATAATAAACAGCCATCATGTTTGAGAGGTAAACTCTGAATTAGGTGTCAATTAGATAAGCAAACTGCGTGATTTTCGACGATGAAATGCTTGGGTCAGAGGCCAAGAGTTCAGCCGTTTCTCACATACAATCGGTCAGCGCTGCCTGTACTATGTGATGGAGACACGGCAACGTCGTACAGGTGACTATTGCTGTGAGCCACAGAGGACACGTGAGAGTGGATCACAGACCCAAATTCCAGGGGGGGATGGAGGGGAAGAGTGGGGATGGGGGGAAGAGCAGGGATGGCTGAAAATTTGTTTTCGTAACAGCTTGTCCTAGGACACATGGGGTTATGGTCTCATCAACATTTTATCTCCACGAAGTGCTTGCTGTGAGTTTAATTGTGTTTTGGCTGATTTATCAATTTATTAGGTAGCAATAAGCCAGGTTCCTATCATATTCGAAAATGTAATCCTAATTACAGACTGAAACTCACCGCTTAGCGAAGCGGAACAATGGACAAAACTTGCTGAAATGGATGAAAGAAAGGTTCGTGTACTTCAAAGAGCAAGTTTTCTATTCACTTTCATGCTTAATTTTGGTTTGTGTTATGTTTTCATTTAAAATGCATTATGTTTTGGATTATTTGCAATAGGAAGCATATTCTGCTGAATGCCTCTAGCGAAATTGGTGAAGAAAACAATGCTTGAACACACAATGTCAGATGCCAATAGTATTACGCCATCTTTCATTATGGAAGACCCATTACATACAAACACAACTGCAGGTTCTGATGAGGTTATAACCTCACTTTCCAAGGAAACTGGAATCATGGTCAAAAGTGTATCAATTACAGCACCTATGGACCCTTGCTGCCAAAGAAGTCGATGCTTACACATGGAAGTGCTACCTGAGGTTACTATAGTATTCATATCCATATTACTGACTTCGTTTTATACATTAATGACAAATTTATTATTTTCCAAAAATATTCCATGGGTCTAACTATATGTATAGATTGTAAAACGAAATAATTTCTAGGGATCATTTGACACGCACTTTGGTCAAGTCATGCAATCCATTGAAATATTCAAACAAAGTGTGTTTGTAATTCACTGAATTTACAGAACCTTTCGTACCCCTAGAAATAAAATTACATTTTACAAGGTAAAGGCATATTCTTTTGGCTTTGCAGATTTCGAAACTTTGTCAAAATAACCTTCAGTGAATTCAGATGGTGAAGGTGTTTTTGAGGCACAGTAACTTTCGCAAACATTATGTTCTCACATAACTACATTATTATCAGATTTGAGTGGAATTTTCATTAGCTTATAGGGAATTGATCTCATTCTGTCAAAAAAAACTAAATAAATGGCATAAGAATAACAAGATTATTTTAAAAAGACTGAAATTGAATTTTGTAGAAAAACATGTCGAGTTCAATAATTTTGTCTTCATTTTCCAAACACAAGTTATGCCCAATGTTTACAGAAAGGAAAGTGAATTTTGTGTTGGAAGGTATAAAATGTTCAATATGGGGAAATGTGGAAAGCTATATACTGAAGAGTAATCAACTGTATGAGTCCTATTTCCACGTCAGTATCAATACTAAGATATCCACATTTTAATGGCATTATTCTTTCTTAAATTGCTGGAATACAGTGGTTGGGTCAGATACCAACACTTTGGCAGCAAATACATTTGGTAAACCTGTCTCAGGTTGACCTGGTGGTCAGCCTGAGACAGGTTTACCAAATGAGACACACTGTAATAGAAGATATTACTTGAAGTACTCTGGGAAAAGAAAAAAATCAGGATCATTAGCTTCCTTCCTCATTACCATCATCAGTCAACACCCCTTTGATTGGTTTGACGCTGTTCTCCTCTAGAATTTCCTATCAGCTAATTCCTTCATATTTATGTATTTCTTCTCTTTCATATCTTTCATCACCTTTTGGAGCCAATACAGCATACCTGTTTCAAAAATTTGGACGACAGGCAAAGCTCTTCCAACATGGAAGCTGCTGTTGTTACGGAAGGCTTTCAGAAGAGTGAGGAACTCTATGGCGTTCACTACGCCTATCTAATCGTTTATAGGGATAGTAATGTGCACAAAAAACTTTTGGATTCATGCCTGTATAAGAATTTAACTGTGCATAAAGTAGAATGTAGGAATCACTTATTGAGAAATTTTTGTAATAAGTTAAAAGAAGTCACCAAAACCAGTTGCAAGATTGGCAAAAAAAAAGCACAGTAAAATTGAGAAAAAATTGCATTTGGGAAAAAATATTCTGTGATTATGATGCGGAATCACACCAACAGTTCAGCAAAGAAGAACTGAAGCTGTTAGTCTTGAGGAAAAACTGAATTCCACCGAAGGGACATTTCCAACAGTCTGAGACACGTTTTTGCAGACCACTCCAAACGTGCTCCTTACTTTTGTTCTGGAGATAATGTGCAAGGAAATAATATCCATGAGGACTATACAACAAGCTCACTCTTCCCAAAGTTGGAAGAGATGTTTCAAAATTTGAGTCAGCACAGTATGAGTCTTATCCATGATGTTAAACAGCAACCCAGTGGAGCAATTTAATTCCATCGTAGCAAAAATTATCGGTGGAAAGCAAATTAATTTTGCACTGGACAGATCATATCAAGGAAGATGTGCTGGTATTCGTCACAACTCCGGGAATTGGCTGCATAAAACACATAAAAATATGTTTTGTACAAATTCGGGGCTATTCCCAAAAGAACGGAAATGAACCCAAAATTGAAGGCAAAAATAACTTACGCTAGGAAACAGAGTCATCCCGAAGCCAGAAAATCACTTTTTAAAGAGAAGACTGATTGTTCTCACTATGAACCTATGCTGAACGGTCCAAAATGTCTTCCACAGACTACGAAAGAGCAAAGCATATTTTTATGAGGGATCAGCAAAAATCAGATGAAGACATTCTCAGAATTGAAGATACAGTTCTACAGTCTGGAAGTGTCTATTGGCATGACTTGGCATGAGAAGAAAACTTCTCACAACCTCTTACTTTGGACAGATATGCAATATGCTGCCCTACAGAAATTGTGAAAACTTGGTGAAGGTAATTTTGAATTACATTGTGACATGTCAATAGGGGACTTCATAGAAGTGTTTTATGATAACTAGTATAAGGTGCTTGCATATAGCAAACTATTAGAATTTGCAATTGAAAATAACACCCTATTGTACGGTAATATTAAAAAAAAATGAGGGAGAGATAGTAAGTATACTCAACTCCACTGCTGGAATCAGAGAGCACATAGTGTGATATCGGAGAAAGAATCAGGTGCGGTTGTGGTAAGCTAGGGATGGAGCTGTCTGCTACCGTCAATACGGTCAATGCTTTTGCTACTTGTTGTCACTAGTGTTCAAAACAACAGTGAACCGTGAGGGGAGGGAGTTAGGGGGAGGGCGGGTTACTTGGGCGAGCAGGGACCATAGGTGACCCAGCCTTCCGTTTCCTTTCACCTCCCCCCTCACTTCAAACATCGAGTCGGATTTCGGGTGATGAGGCTTGCGGAACAGATATTCCAAGAAAGGAGGGGAGATTTTATGTTGCAAGAACAGAGGGGAAATCCACAGACCTCCCTTTCGTTCCCCCAAAGGCTTCCTACACAACGATGTTGCCAGTGTGCTTCTGACTCTTCCAAAATTATAAATCCTCACCGACAAAAAGTCTCGATCAGTTGCGACTACTCGCCACCTGGAGGATTTTCTGCAGAACTATTCCTAGCCAGTGGCTGTGATGCGTCCTCTTAATGAATCAATAATGGACCTGTTCTCATATTTCAAAATTCCAAAAATTTACTTTAAAAATTGTCATCCATCTTATTTTTTTCCCTTGGTGGGATTATATGCTTTGCCACAGAAAAAAAACACAAAAGTAACTTGAGATAAGGTAAGATCACTCTCGCTAAGATTGCTAATTTTTTTTAAATTCTCGTATGGGCATATTCCTCACAGTCTTTGAGGACAGAAGCAACTAGGTTGACATGTAGCTGCACATGGTTGAGAAATAATACCTTTGGCTTACTGGGCCAAGCTAGGAAATCCTCCGAAATCTCCAACAGATCTTCCTAAAAATTGCTTTCATAATCAGGAATACTGGCTATTGTGGTGATCTGTACATTGGCATCGCAAGCCTAAGACTCATGGTAAATTCTTCTCCACTGAGTCCTTTTCCTTTGGTAATTTTCAATGTAAATGAACCAATGCATGCTCATTTTCACAGTGAAATATATGTTCACTGGGTACACAGCAAAGTGAACCAACTTTACATTTATGCATAAAAATGTAATGTAAAAAGATGAAAACTGAAAAGGGAAACCTAATATGCCAAACGTAAATGTGGCAGTTGCACATTGGCATGATCTGACAGGCATTGACCACACTGCAAGAGTCTGGGAGCAAGATGCAAGAAATAGAGAGGAGAGGAGGCAAGCAATTGAGGATGTTCACTGGGAAGCTCTTGATTTAAGAAGGCTAAAGGACCTCAAGTTCAAGTCATCTGTAATCCCCATGGTCTTTGTTAAGATAACATCTTCATTGGATTGTATTATTATTTTGTCCTCTGGTATGACTTGAGTAAAATTTGAGTTTAGAATCTGTCATCACTTCACACTACAAATTTTACGATACAAAAAAACCGAAATGAATAATATAGTACACGTGAGGTAAAATCCATCCAAAATAGTCTAGTGTTAGTTCCAGAAAAATACAATAAAAAGTGACTGGTTAAAATTTGGAAATATAAAATCAACATAAAGCAAGTCCAACCTTTATCACCAGAATACATAGCACCGTCATCCACACCACAATGGTGAACATTTTAGGCACTTTTTCATGAAGAATTTCCCACTTAAAAATTTGTAAAGTATCCAAAACACTGCAAAAGTTCATGTTATCACATAATCACTAAGCAAATTTCTGAGATGAAGCTCACAATCTCATTTTCTGATGCTAGAGGTTTTACTGCATTGTCCTATAGTTCAAAATGAGAAAAATGCAAATATAATCAATGATTTACATATCAGTTCAAGAGCTTTGAATTTATTAACAAGAAGAATACATTCCTTAAAAATATAATTATTATATTATGTGTACAAGATTAGAATTTTATCCAGAACATTTATATAAAAACAACTCCGGGTAAAATTGGAGCACAATATTCACTTAAAATTATCACATGAGATGCAATTCATACAAATAGAATGATTTCCACAAAATATGTGCATGTAAAACAATATAATACTTAATAATTATCAATGTATTCTTAGAGATGTGGAAAATATAGTATGACACAGAGTATTGTTATTAATCATCAGAGTATCTCACTTCATTTTACTGACCACAATAATATGCAAGGAATAAGTGAAAGTATTCTATACTTAGCACACAAAACTATAACATATCTATTGCTAAGTTTGGAACCAAATTATTGATACTTCATAAATAAACAATTGAATAAATTAATATATGAATTAATTAACAAATAAATGAATGAATAAATTAATTAAAAAAATAATATGTCAATAAAAAATATTTCAAGACATCACTTCTGCAGAGACTTTGTATAACAATAGCAAAAGAATAACAATGACTGTTTCTAACAATCACAAGGGAAATCCAGCATTGATCCATCTCGAACCATTGTTAATTGGATAACCTCTCCATGACATGAAGCATGCATACCATGTCTTCAACTTAATATATGTATCATATATATTTGGATTTCATGATTAGATTTCCCATCTATACATGTCTATCATTCAGTATTACAAAATATATGCTTGTAATAGACCAGAGCAATAAGATCCTAGTTGCCAATTATTCAGAGCTAAGTAAAATTTATGAAAGGCTCGCATGTGAATGATAGCCATTGATCATTTAAAAAGAAAATTTACTGAATGCAATTTATAGTAAATAGACCATCACTCATTCGAGGCTCAACCTGAAAGTTTGTTTGATTGAGGGTAGAGCTCACACCCTACTTAGAAATGTGTGGATTTCACACATCTCTAGCCAGGGATGAGTGAAATTTACACATTCAGGGTTTAGGGGCCAGTTCCATTCCCTGGGCTACCTGAAATTTTCCACAAAGTTATGACAGTGAGAAAAATTGCATCACAAAGATTTTAGGTGGAGGTGTCCAGAAAGATTTCACCAAGATTTGAACCTAGTGTAAGAATGCATAAGGTAAACATCTCTCATTTATTTACATTTATATACATACATTTACATCACATAGCCAACATCACCAATAACTTATTTTGAATGTGTAATTCTATTGTTTCCCTTTTTACCATGACAACACTTGCCATGAAAATACAACATACATAAAAAATGGAATGTGGAATGGATTCATATTTAAAACTAGAACCCACTGCACAAATAACAGGTTATGGGCCCAGATTGTGAATTTAAAGAATTAACAGATTACCGCAGTAGGTGAATTCAAAAATAGAAAAGATTGGATTGAGATTGTGACGACGACTGTGCGGAGAAGTGCAGGCCGGAGAACCCGAATGAACCATGGTGAGTCAGGAAGAAAGTGGACGGAAGGACACACTCAATATCCCAAAGTTGACTAGCATAAATTATCATGCATGAAAACTGAGAGTAAAGGTGATTTCAGTTGAGAAATATTGTTGGATGGCTATCGACCCTGGATACGAATAAATCTAAAATCTGAACGTGGACCAATCAAGGACCTTCAGACAGAAAGGTACTGTCTGTACTTTATAGATCGGTGGGCGATGACTATCTGTTGGACATTGAAGACATTGAACCTAAATTAAGCATGAAACATTCTCAAGGAAATACACTTCTACGAAAGTCCATGCTCTGCAATCACTGAAAAAATTGGTGGATATAAAGAAGACTGTTGACCTATCAACGCAATCTTATGCTGCTAGCATCCAAAGGTTTAATCAGAAAGTAAAGAAAAGAGGAATCACATTCGATAACGAAATGATTGCAAGTTTCCTGCTCGTTAGGCTGGCGACAGAGGAGTACAAAGTTTTTATTCAAAACATACTTGCTGAACTGCACCTACCCACAGGAAAAGTAAAAAGGACAGATGCTTGAAGAGGAACGACATCATGACTCCAAATAGCAGCATATGATGAGCGACAATCTGATGTCCAGGAGGGAGCAGAGCCCTCTACATGACCAACAAGTTAACTACAGGAGGGAGAGGATGCAGAGGGAGCAGACGAATTTTGGAAGAAAGGAACAACCTGGTGCACTGAAATCGTCCAAAGACTGCAAGGACAGTTATAAGTTATGCTACAAATGCAAAAGGCTGGGACACATCAGTAAATTTTGACCAGATGTTTAGTACAAGTGTTCTGAATGGGGGCATTGGGCTTCTGATTGCAATAATTTCGATGGTAATACTGGCCGGTAACTCCAAAGAATGATGGTGGCAAGATCGTGGGAAAGGGGAAGACAGTAGGCTGTATCTGTGTCTTTGATCTAAGTGCAACAAGGAACAATAACCTGTGGTTCTTAGACTCAGCTGCCACTGAACATATGACTTCACGGAAATAATTATTAATCGACTAATGGCAAAAGAGAAGCAGTGTTACCCCAGGGAAGGGCTGAATCAGCGTAGAGGACCCGGGCACTGTCTTACTCCCACTCTCTAAAGATTGTAGTGGCAACCACTCAATGATGAAAAATACTATGTATGTACCAGATTTGAATTTCAATTTAGTTTCTGCCGCATAATTGCTGGCTCGTGGCATTAATGTAACCTTCAATAATGTTTGAGCCAATGGAATATTAAATGATGAGACAGTGTTTTCTGCATGAGTGAAAGATGGATTGTTTACCTAGAAAAGCAACGATGATGTGTGTGTTCATGATGAAGTTGCAGCGGCCGTAAATGTGACTAGACACGACGAATGTGACAAAAATGCTGGCAAAATTGATGCCATAGCATTAATGACTACAGTATGGCATCAGTGACTAGATAATTTGCATGAAGTTGCAATGAAGAAAATTCCCGGTCTTAAAGCTACTTGTGCTACAAGCGTTCATTGCTCGATTTGTATTCAAGGTAAAATGGCCTATCATCCTTTTCCTAGAAAGACTGAAAAAAAGACTGAATTTCCCCTAGCACTAGTTCATAGTGACTTACTAATTTCACAGATGTGATCTAATGGTGTTGCATTGTACATGACGAGTTTCATTGATGATTTTTTCATGTTTGTTACCAAAAATTTCTCAAATCAAAGAGTGAAGCTTTTGCCAAATTCAGGGAGTACAAGGCAGAAGCAGAATTATTTCATGGATTAAAATTGAAGATTTTTCAGACTGATGGAGGAGGGGAGTATTGCTCTCATGAGTTTGACTTATTTTAGCTAGAAAATGGCATTCAACACAGAAAAATAGTAGCATACTCTCCACAACAGAATGGAGTGGCTGAGAGGTACAATAAAATGATAGACTTCATTCTATCGATTACGCTTCCAATCTGGCTTACCTGAAAAGTTCAGGGCTGAAGCTGTTAACTAAGATTGTTTCAAAAGGAACTTATGTCCTTCAACTTCAAATGATTATCAAACACCAAGTATACTTTAGAAAGGAATGAGTGTAGAGAAAGATTTGTCATGATTGTGCGTATTTGGCTGTCAAGCTTGGTTAGCCTAGAAGCAGGGGAAGTACAAGCCAAGAGCTGTTGAATGTGCTTTTCTAGATTATGAGCGCATGGTCAATGAAGTGAGATTGTTCAACCTAGAAACAAAGAAGGTAGTGGTAGGATACCACGTTAAGTTTGAGGAAAATCATTTCCCTTCAACCAGGATATAAGAACAGATTGTAATAGAACTGTTCAGAGTAACTCTATTGACTTTGATTGAGGAAATTCATAATGTGATGAGCCTGTTGATGTGATTGAGAATAATGACGAGATTGTAAATGAAGCTCATATAAATGATGCTAATGCGAATGATGCTAATAATGAGAATGTAGTGCAATGTAGGATAGGTACTAGGAGCAAGAAACAGAGGACTTGCCCTTGTAATGCATGTTTTTATCCTGATGATTTTGTTAGTGAACCAAAGAGCTCTTGAAGGTGATGATGCTGATCACTGGAGGGATGCTATGACTGAAGAGATGAAAAACTTAAGGGATAAGGAAACTTATAAGATCAATGACTGTCCAACCTATAAGAATGTATTTAAATCAAAATGGGTTTTGAAATATAAAAGGAATTCTATTGGTGAGATAGAGAGGTATAGGGCAAGACTGGTTGCACCAGGTTGTACTCAAATCCCAGGTGCTGACTACTATGGAACCTATTCAGGGTGTCCACTAAAGTCAAAATATAAAATTCAAGCATAATTCAAGGTTTTCAAGGCTAAATTTATAAAAATTTCCAGGGTAATATATCGCGGTTCTTGTACGAGTCAAAAGTGATGTTTTTCAAGTTCTATGTAGAATATGGATTTTTTGTAGTTCAACCCATAGCATAATATAGATAAAGTAATTAAATAAGAAATAATTGATAAATTAAAGTAATTAAATATGTAGTTTTATTGGCAGTAAGAGACTCTCTTTATTGGTTGGGAAAGATAAACTACTTTTTGATTGAACACCCTCTTTCTAAATTAGCATTTCAATGAGAAATTACAACTTCTTCTACAAGAGGAACTTAAAGAACCCACTGGCTAAAGTCTTCAGCATTCAATCACTGTTCTTGGAATGATGATTTTCTAAGCTAATATTTTTTGCTATGCTTTTCTATTTCTCAAGTCTCAAAGCCTCAATTTTCTATTCACTCAGAATCAGAATGTAACATTTTTGTACAGGTAGACTATATAGAAAAAATTGAAATCATAACAATCTTTAGTATCCTACACCATCTTTTTCTAACGAAAATTAATGTAATAAAAATCCTAATTCAAGTAAGCGCATCCTGAATATATCTAATAAACATCAGCAATTAGATTTCTCAAACAATTATAGAAAAGTTTGTAAAAAATATATTGCAAAGCCTACCAGAGAGCCAACTACATTGTACTTACAGTAAAGTATCCGATCACATCAAATGTGCAGTTAAAAGAAACATTATAAGTTCATTTTCATTAATAAAGGAATTATTCTCCAATTATTAATCAAATCCTTGAATGCTTTCAAATTCTTTTTTAGAAACAAAAAAAATTTAATGCGGCCAAGAGATCCCATTTATGGAATATCCGGGGATTCCATTTTTAAGACGAAAAAATTATTATAGAATATTTCAAGCTGCTAAACTAGTAATTTTGCAATGTCTTAATAACAATAACCTTTGAAATGAAATTTGAGAATTTTCTACTCATAAGAAGAGGTTGTGTAACTCTGATCTTGAAATGAAATTAGACTTTCTTCATGCTACTATGAACAAAATTAAAAAAAAAGTCTCGGATTTTCTCTCCATTGACCTGGGTTTGCAAGAAAAAAGTAGAATGACATGTGGGGAGAATGTATTCTCCTAAATCAGGTAAGCCGACAATAGCAGAGTGGGGTGGTGGACTGTAGGTAATGAAGTTCGATTCTTATCGCTGTTTAAAATTTTTCTTTCAGCCTTTGAATCAAAAAGTTTATCATCCTTCATTTCCAACCTTTTTGTGTGGATACTGACTTTTTTGTACTTCTATCGTTTAAACTACCTACATTTACAAATGCGTCACTCAAAAATACATTGTAAAGTTAACATAATTATTACACGATTTAATTCTGCAATAAAAAAATTTTCCAATCCTTTCACTAACGGCAAATTTTATTATTTTTTTAATTATAAATTCACATGAAATTTCTGATAATCTACTTTTTTTAACTGCCTACTAGCATTACCCTAGGAATACAGCATAGCCTGTATTCCTAGGCAGTGTTAAGGATCGAACTCGCGACCTGTAGTACACTAGTCCTCATTTTTAGCAACTACGCTACCATAGGTTCACGGGAATCTGGCGAATGTAGGCGACCCGCGTAACATTCGACTTTATTTTTTTTCTCGCGCATCCGGGCCTATGGATAAAAAAGTCACGACGAGTATTTTTTTATTTTGTTTTTGTGGCACGGAACAAATCTTCTCATTTCGTGACCAAGTTACACATTCTCTCCTTGTCAGTATCTACCATACGTACGTACATTCCATTCGCGGGGCGCATTGATCATTAAGCCGAGAAATTTAAAATCTCCGATCCGGATCTGAATTTTTACTGTCTTCGGATATGATTTCAGTAGCGAATGAAATGAAAGACCCGTGGATCCAACCCGACCATCCTTAATTTATTAATGGTACATTTGTAAATTTAATTTAAACAACAAAGGTATTATAAAGTGCGTATTCAGATGTACTGGTTTGAAATTGAAGATAATAACATTTTCAATGCAATGACTGAAAGAAAAATTAAACTGCGATACGGATCGAACTTCGCACAGTACACTACTGTCTGTAAAAAAAAAGCAAGACACCCGAGTTTGAGGAGCTCTATCGTCTAAACGAAGCAATCAATTTCAATGCAACAAAAAGCATACGAGTGAGAGTTTACTTCTACTCTGGATCATTTACTTCAAAAAATCTTCGGCTCCATAGTATTTCCTGTACTTAATTTTTTCTCAAAAAAGTACCCGTTTTTTGCGCGTAAAATCAAGTTGCCCAACTTTGAGCGCTTGGTATTCCCGTAGTTTTTGTTCCAAGAACTTGCAATTTTGATATAAGGAAGCCAAATCTATAAGTAACACTTTACAGAAAACAAAGTGTTTATACCACTAAAATTGATGTATTTGTTGTAAACAACGCAAACCCCTGCTAACTTCGAAAAACCAATTGGTCAATTGAAAATTGATTGGTACCGTTGTAAGCTGTACGATGAATGCAATGCTGGTACTAATAACATTTACATTGAATATCACTAATTAGGACAATATCGCTTATTATGTATCTAGATATTTCTATACGCTCTCGTTGTCCGCCTGATCCCGGCGAATGTAGGCTACCCGCGTGACATCCCACGTAATTTTTTCCGCGATACCGGGGTAATGGGGAAAAGTCATATTTCTTTATTTTACTTCTAGTTGCACGGGATCATTTTCATCTACATTCGTGACATGAGTTACACATCCTCTTGTCAATATCTACCTCACCTACATTCCATTCACGGGGCACTTCGATCTCTAAGCCGCGAAAATTAAAAATCTACGACCCGGATCCGATTTTATACCACGTGTCTTTGGATCCGAATCCGGAACCGAGTAAAATGAAATATCCGTGGATCTTTGGATCCAACGTATCCAATCCGGCCATCACTACACGTTAGGCATATGTTTGCGTATCATGGGCTTAGTCCGATATGCAATGAATGAGAACAAAGGGCACTTGACGTGACGCTGAAGGCATCTGTTCGACAGTCGAACAGTTGAACGTCTCCGATCCACACAGCGCTGACGATACATTGAACTTAACTACTTTTCCGTCGTTTATTTATTCATTCATACCAACGGCAAATCCATATCTTAAAGTCATCGTTATTTATCCTGTTTATAAAATAAGAATTTTTTGTCTTGAATTAAGAATTTTGAAAATTCCCGACTAAGACCAGAAAATCACGAATAATCCACGAACAATTCCCTGCACTGAAAATTCACGAATAATTCCCGATTTTCCAGGTTTTCCCGGTCAGTGGACACCCTGCTATTCACCTGTTGTGAAAAGAAAAACCCTCAAACTGTTAATAGCTCTTTCTTTACTGAATGGATGGGTACAGGAGCATTTGGATACTGTGGCAGATTACTTGAATGGCTCTCTTCATGAGAGGGTGTATGTTGAACCACCATACTATTTTGAGGAAGGGGGTAAAGATAAAGTTTGGAAACTTAAGAAACTTTGTACAGGCTTAAACAGAGCAGACAGGAATGGTTTGAGAGGTTATATGAAATTTTGAAAGGTATGGGAATGAAAGCTTTGATTAAAGACCCCAGCATGTTTGCTTCTGATAATGAGATATTGATTGCGGTGTATATGCAGATGATTTAGGACTATGGGGAACGAAACAGGATGTGTCAGGGTTTAAGGCAGAACTGAAGAAGGAAATAGAAGTGAGAGAACTAGGGCAGATTTCAATATTGTTGTCCATGAATGCTAGCATTAAGTCTGATCGTGTGTTTCTACATAAAAGTGACTGCACTGAAAAACTGCTGCTAGAGTCAAGGATGATAGAATTCAAAGGGCGAGAATCACCGCTGGAAGTGACCAGGGATGATGGCACTGGAGTAGGGGAAGAGATTTATGATCAGGCAGAATACAGGAAATATGTAGGAAGCTTACCTACCTCAAGGTTAAGAGGCAGTATCACCGGATGATGATGGAGTTCCTAGTGTGCAGGGTGGAGAGTTGCACGAACGCAAAGCTATATAACACTATATCCACTCAGATATCAGCATTAAGCCTGACTTGATTGTCGAGCATACCTATCATTCAAATACCTGGAGGAAGAGGATTCACTTCCCTGGGTAATCTGTGATTTCCAACAATTATCAGTCATTTGGAAAATCATACCACAAGGATTTTATGATTGACGGTTCAAAATGGCATCACAGAGATTTATACTTAGGACCCATGGTAAACCAATATCATCTAGAGTAACATTCCGTCCAAAATGAGATCCATGAAGCTACAAAAAATAAATTGAGAAATTAGCCTTTAGGTAAGGCACTCGAACTAGGCTGTGCAAGTCTATAGGACATATATGGAAAAAAGAAAATAAAGATTTTCAAAAATAGCTACACTTCAAACACTTCTTATTATTTCTTGGTGCAAAAATGCATACCAACCACCAATTTAGTTAAATGTATGTTTTACAATATAGTCTTCTATTCTTATATAAGCTTCTATCTTCTTTGATCAAATAACCTTACCCGTTATACCATGGGATGGGTTTTGCTCCACTAAATAGTATAATCCAAAATAAAAAAGGTATACAGTAGGATAATTAAAAGGAAATTAGTCACCCAAAATTTAGGTCACAACTGAGTTTGAAAACTACTAAATTAAGAAATAATCTTTACAAGATGTTATAGTTTCAATAAATATCTTTCTTAAATATTTAAAAATAATTAGTATTTTTAATTCTCTCCCTTTACTCCCTTTACCTTGCTTCCTGGAATGATGTACTATTCATGAATAAATAAAAAGAAAAATTTTAAAAGATACATTTTATGGTAACTTCATTTATTCAAGTGTTAGTCATTTTTACTTTGCTCTTTAATCTTCTGCAAACGGGCACGAGCTCTGATGTAAGCAGAGACCACACTATCAACACTGGAAAGGAGAGTGCTCGTACCATTGCTTCTGGCACTTGAAGGAACAAATTGCTCATGTTTCGATGTAGCTGCATCAGTCAACCCAAGAGGGTCATCACTTACTTTTTCAGGATTCTTCGAAACTAAAACATTGTAACGCACATTTACTGATCCACTACTGGCTGCATGGACTCCATGGCGACTTAGAAGATGACCCTGAATCAATGGAGACCAAAATTATGACCGATTCAGAAAATGAAAATATAAACAACACAAGCACAAATGCATGCCTTCATTTCCATTAGATTTTGATGAAAATATTAACTGCTTTTTTTTTTGGATATCGAAACAACAGGGAAAGAAAATGATGAATGATGTAATGAAAATTTTGTATGATTACCCATGAAAAATTTTTATCGCGTAAAATCCTTACTTTTTGGAGGCAAATATTATATGATATCTGAAGTCTGCTGCCATAGAGAAGATTGTCAGAGGCTACCATGCAGCAAGTTCTCACCTAAGGTAATGAAGCATGAGGGCTAGGGATACCACAAGCTTTTAACTATCCAATGAACATTCTTTATCACTTACAGGGAATCTAGAATGGGAAGTAGATTTCCTAGCACTGGGAAACCAAACTTTCTCCACAATTCTAGGAGTCCAGGACCCCAAGGCATGCATTAATCGCGACATTCGATTATTCCAGTCACTCCTCCACTTCCCTCTGGATTCTTTCAATTCCTTCAGTATACCACTTAGGCAATAAAAATATAGTTGTATTTATAGTTCAAGATGAGGAACCTCTAAAAAAGAGGCCATATTTGAGTGGTGTAAGAAAGATAATAATGCAATAACGAAATCATAACCTTCCAGCAGGTAATCTAGTTTTATTATGGAACACCCTGGCATAATAGGTTGGTAATATTTACATTAATTACATATACATTACTTGTGGTAACTTTCGAGTGTATCATTAATGTAGGAAAATGGTCAACTCTGCATAGGCTGTGTTACAATAGTGTACACTATTATACCTCCTGTGTTCAGTCTGTGTAATTTTGTGGTAAAGTGGCCAAATTAGTGTAGGCTTTTGTACACTTTATGTAACTATTGTCACTGAATTGTGTACGGAGTACACATTTAGAAACTCTTTGTGAAGGATGTGTGTGTAATACGAGGTCTGTTAGAAAAGTATCCGATCTTTTTTTTTCTGAAAACCTGATGGATTTGAATCAAGCAGGTTTGCATGAGCCGACCTTGAACCTTTGTGCGCATGTGTGAATTTTTTCCCACCTTTCGATAGTGTCTGTTGCTGGAAAGCACCATTTGAGTGAGGTAGTGTGTAGTGCTCTTGTCGGTTTTTCATTGCAAGGAAAATGACGGAATGTCTGGAGCAGCGCTACTGAATCAAATTCTGCCAGAAACTGGGCGACAGCCAGGTGGAAACCATTCGGAAGATTCAGACGGCTTTCTGTGATGATGCTATGGGCATTACACAGATTAAGGAGTGGTACAACCGGTTTAAAGACGGCCGCACATTAGTGGAGAGTGAGCCACGCTCCGGTGGGCCATCACCATGCTGAAATGACCAGGAAAGTGAACGCTGTGGTAATGCAGGACCATCGCGTAACTATCTGAGAAATTGCGGAGGAGGTGGGCATCAGCATTTTTTTAGTACATTCCATTGTGACCAAAGATTTGGCCATGATGAGAGTGGCGGCGAAATTCGTGCCAAAGCTGCTGACAGCGGAGCAAAAGCAACTTTGTGTTGAAGTCCCACAGGACATGCTGGACTCCACAAACAGTAACCCCGACTTCATGAACACCATAATCACTGGTGACGAGTCCTGGGTGAATGGGTATGACCTGGAAACCAAATCCTAGTCGTCACAGTGGAAGCATTCCTCGTCATGAAGACCAAAGAAGTGCCAAATGCGCAGCGACGTCAACCTGATGCTGACTGCTTTCTTTGACTCCTACGCCACGAGTATGCACCACAGGGTCAAACAATCACCAAAGAGTACTACAGAGACCAGAGTTGTGGTCAACAGGATATTGGCGCCTCCATCACGACAATGCACCAGCACATTCCTTGCACTTGATTCAGACATTTTTGGTGAAAAACCAGACTCCTATGGTTCAACAGTCTCCTTATTCTCTTGATATGGCCCCCTGCGACTTCTGGCTGTTCCCCAAACTCAAGAGGCCATTGAAAGGTATGCAATTTCAGACAAGGGAGGACATTATGGCTGCAATGACAGCCGAGCTTAAGTCCATTCCAAAAGAGGCTTTCTCGGAATGCTTCCAACAATGGCGGCACCACTGGGAGAAGTGAGTGGAGTCCCAAGGTGGGTGATTAGGTTTCCAATGGTCCAGGTATGCGAGTTTTTTTCCCAACCAAAGGTCGGATAGATGAAATAATGAGAGCTTCTAATTTGGCTTAATTGAAAATGTCCGAAGACTAGAAAATCCAAATGCCAGATTAATTATGGAAAACCATATCTCCTTTTTATTGAACTGTCAATTTTTTGTTCAATCTATATTGATTCGTGGATTCCATGTTGTGTAATCCTTCGATGAAGTTGTTAGTACTAAAGGAGTCGAGGTTTTTGATAATTTTTAGGTGCAGGTCATGAGTATTTCGGTGTGGTTTAATTTAGCTTATTTTTGTTTGATTTCCTAGTTGAGCCAAAATATTTTCGTGCATTGTGTAGCTTTAACGGCATTAGGATTGTTTTTTGGGGCTTTTATGTGAATGAACTTGGGGAAGGTGTTATGTTGTTTGCAACGCTTCAAGAAGAGAATGTCTGCCAGAAGGGTTTTTGTCTTAAATTTGAGTATCTGTATTTTATTAAGCTCTTTAGGCTGGATGGCCATGACTAGATGAAATAATGAGAGCTTCTAATTTGGCTTACTTGCAAATGTCCGAAGACTAGAAAATCCAAATGCTAAATTAATTATGGAAAACAATATCTCCTAAGATAATTAATTTGGCATTTGGATTTTCTAGTCTTCTGACATTTTCAAAGGTCGGATACTTTTCTAACAGACCTCATAATAAGGTACACAATTATATCTCCTGTGCACAAACTGTGTAACATTGTGATAAAGTTACACAGAGTGTATCTAAACGTAATTCAGCATCAATGATTCAATCAGCTTGTCCTTAACTCATACAGAATTGTTTTGAAGTTACCAACTAGTGTCTTGTGGTACTTGCTGGTTTCGCCTTGTTTTCATTCTTCTGTTTCATTCTCTTATCAAAAAATTAAGTTCTTTCCATTTGAAAATCGACTTATTCACAACTTTTATACACAACCTGATGTTGGTGCTTAGCGCCGAAACCTGGGTTGTGAGCTTTCAACTTTATTGTGGTTTTAAGAAGTTGTGAATAAACTGATTTTCGTTCTACAAGTATCTAAAAGATGCATACCCAAAATGTTTTCTCAACAAAAACTTCCTTACGTAAAAACTATTGGCTATCTAACTTGAACCATTCTGAAAAAAGAACATGTCTGTGTAAAATATATAATGATATCTATTTCATGTCATCTGTGAGTGAGAGAGGATATCTGCGAATCCGCAGATTTGTAAGATATGGCTCACCTACCAGCATGACCTCAGAATACGATAAAGGACACCGCACTGGGTTTAGACCTTATGAGTAATTTCGTGAGTCATTCCATAGCTTGCCTTTAAAAATATCAAATACGTACTATGAAATAAATGAATAAGTCAAATCCATTGTAATCAATATCTTGAAACATGATAGAAAGTTGAATGTTCACAAATTTATATTGGAAAGGTACGTCAGGAATTTTTTAAAGAAGACACAAGAAGAACTTTTTAACATAAGGTTAGATAAAGAAAGCAGAAAAACTTATAAATTTAATGTACAAGATTAATAATAAGCAGTGTTATAAAATGGAATACATTGCAGGAAATGCTGTTACATTAACTTCATGAAAGGCGGTTCTGGGTCAAGGGGTTGGTCGGACCTTGTTACTTATCGAGCCTCCGTCACGCCGAGGGCTGAAATCTCGCTGGCGGCTGCTCCTCCGGGCACAATACCGGACTGCAATTGCAACTTCTTCAACCTTGCCGGAAGCAAATCCCTTATATGCTGAGTCGCAGAACGGGAACAATCTCCTTTCCTCTATCACATCAGCAATTCTTTTCCCATTGCTCACGGGCAGGGTCACTTCCTGTTGGGCGACGTGTAGGTGCTTGCGGTCAGGACGCCGGACTCCCAGCGTTATGGCCACGCAGCGCGACGGGCTAATTTCTTTCTCCCCTCGGCGGCTCAACCACCCGCCTTATATATTCGCCCCTGGGGAGGGGGGGGTTTCTCCTGTAATTGGGGGGGGGGACTTCGATCCTGGAGACCGGCGAGTCTGGTCCGAGCTCACCGTGGGGGGGCGGGGGTGTGAGGAGGGGGGGGGGGACTCTCTTCTTAGGGTCACTCCCGAGGCGTTCAAGGGCACACACCGGAGGGGTCGAAAACATGGGGAATCGGGGGATGTGGGGAGGGGGAAGGATAAATCACTCACTCAGACCAGTATTTAAGGAATTTCAGGCATGCAGAGCCATCAATAACTGGCCGAGACCACATTTTGACTCACACACATGCTGCACACAAAAGAAAAAATATACCCTAAGTCGAACAGAACAAAAAGAAATCAAACTCTCCTTCCCTCAAGCACCCACATTACTTAAATAATGTGACCGGCCAAGCGGCAACGGTTACAATATGGCACAAAAAATGGAGTATATCTATGGTACAAAACTGTTACATGTGCACCCAACAATGGTAATCGCTGTGTATGTATTATATATGCTTCCGATATCTCAAGACTCGCAACGCAGCAGTATAATCTGTGTAATGTGTGGTACAACCAACTGATTATGTTTGTGGTATAAACTATGTACTATATGTACTGTGCGTATTGCATAACTTTGTGAGAAGAAAAGAGTAATTTTACACAATGTACATTATTTTTGCACATACTTGGATACACCACTTTTTTGCCAGGTCAGATAACAAAATTACTACTAAATATTTGATCATTTAAAAAAAACACTCGGGCACTAGGCTTCTCAAATATGTAGTAGCAGGAGTATGTTATTAATCATTTTGCATAATGTATTGTATGATCTAGCCTAATCTATGGAAAAAATGCATGTGCACAAAAAAATAAATTATCTTCGCTGATAATGAAATATTATAAATAATACCAAAATTTAACACAAAGGTATAATCAGAACCATACTTGACATCTCTATAATTCAAAAAATAATAAGGACTTGCCACTGATTAGCAAGGATATTTTCTGAGTTGTTAATGTAGACCAATTATAAAGTATGATAATCCTACTTTGATGAGATTTAGATTTGCCACAACAGGATGATTTCATAAAAACCGTCTGGACTGGTAATAAAGATACAAATGTTGCGGTTTGATACTCACGCTAAATGTGTTAGGAATCCCAGAGTAACTCAAATCTTCAAGTTCAGGAGATCCACCCGTGAAAAATCTTCTCAATTCTCCAACAGGTGAATGAATAAGAGGCCGCCAAGTACTGACTGAAACTTGATGAGGGCCAGGATGGAGGGGTAAAATAAAATGACCGTAGCCCTCTGTACGGTGGCGACCCCACCAGTCAATTGATGACACACGAACAAGCATCTGAGGCCAACTGCAAGTATCTGTTACCATGAAAAATGAAGCTGCATTGAGTTAAGACTTCAAAAACTATATTGGGTACATGAAACTATGTTAAGTATGCTATGTTGGCTTCTGTGAATCATTTTCCAGGGGCTGTCTACTTTGTTTCCAAGTTCAATAATTTTTGATGATATGCATTTTTGGAGCATCCTGGTTAATTTGTACTCTGGTTAACCCAATTTCAGATAAGTGAGAGTCTACTACCTCGTTACTGTTTTATCCACGTTAAGTGTCCCATAAAGGATGTTCATAGTTAGACAAGGAAAAAGGTAATTCAAATGGAAGGAAATTAAGAAACTATCTGATAGGTATACATATTCCTTCTCAACACTTTGTTTGAAGCACATATAGTGCCATCATATCTGAGATTCTGCTGCATGGGTGTGACTTTGTATCATACAAATTTTTTTATGGCTGTTCCGCACACTTTGGGCTGTATGGCAGCAAAAAACAGTTGAATTCTAGTACAGTGAGTTGGCTTACAGCGAGAGTATTTCCAGGGCGAGTGATTTTTTTTGCCATTTTTGGTCCACAGCCAGAACCACACTGAGTTTCATCACTAATTATGAGATGTTATTTTTTTCATATGACCCTATGGTTACATTGGTTACATTACCTGCAAAACTCAATTGAAAGACAAAGTTCCAATTTATAAGGATCATCACTATGAGAGAGAAATATGATATCACACCGGTGATAGAATTTTATTATTTTCTTTTGGAAGCAAATCATTTTCAGCATAGACTGAATAATAATTACAGATACTCCATAGTTCATCTTCACCCTTACTAGTCCCTATAATTTTTTACAGGAAATCATAAAAATCATGTTGGTTATAACAAGTACGCCTTGATAACTAACAAATTTGTAATTTTTATAAGCACTCATTATAAGTGAGTTCTACTATATCAGATTACTGGAGCAGAGACTAATTACTTGAGCAAAGAAAGATGTCGATTAGGTAGATACATACAACAGACTTGAGGCATGCTTGCCTTGCAACCTTGTGCCAAATTTTCAAAGCAGAGACCATAAAGTTATATGCAAACCAGTTTTAAAATTATAACCTTGCACTGGAAGTACATAAACATTGTGAGGGCTGTTTTTTTTCTAACTTAATGCAGGTTTGCATCATGCTCACCATTTATCTGGGATAGATCCTTCAGGTAAAATGTAACTCAAGACAGAAACATGAAAGTAAAAGTAGTACATACCTGTTTCTGCCATGATATGATCAATGTTTACAGTCAGTTGCACCTCAAACAGATGCCCAAAATATATAACATCCTTTTTTTCATGATTAACGGTTGATAGTGAAGTTTGAGTTATCCCTGATAATTGATCAGGATCATTTGCAATCCAACCTACAATAAGAAAAAGTATTATAACATTTATCTAAATAAATGAAAACAAGGAATATAATTGTAAATATGATTTTAGCACTCTTGACATAGGCTGTAATTCTCAAGGCTAAAATTAATTTAATGCATTTATTCAAATTTTACTTGTTTTTCAAATATACAACATATAAAATTCACTGGTTATAAACAAAAAGAATAATTAGTGTATATGAAGAATTTTAAAGCAGAACCACAGCTTAAAAGATTATTATCACGTATTTAGACATGATGATACAGTAGAATCTCGATTTTACGTACACCAATTTTATATAAAAATTGATTTTACACAAGTGAATGAGCGGTCCCGGCCGACTCCTGTAGTATTCTTATGGAAGCATTATTTGATTTTACATAATTTCGATGTAATAATTTTACGTAAGGCTATTTTGGTCCCCAATGGAGATATCAACTCGATTTTACGAAATAAAACAATAGAAACTTAAAATCCGGCAAATAAAGCTGTTCCAGATGACAAGACGTTCCAGTGACGAGATAAAACTGGCTTTGGGGTCGCCTGTAAGCACGCGTGTCTTGACACTTGCTTTGTTGTTGAGCGGAATAAAGTACGGACAATGTTTGTCCTCGAACGATGTCAACAACCGAGGAAATTGGGAAGATATGTGACATTGTAGTATTATATAAAACATCACAACTGATTGCATCAGATGGCTAAAAGTCGCTTAAATGCTTGGCAACAAACTTTTCCAGTATGAACATGTACACTTTTATAAGTTCGCTAGGGTTTTACTACCTTCGTCATGTCTAGGTTCCATTGTCTGTACTTTTCCAATCTAGAGCTTTAAGCAGAATTCGATACACAGTTTGGGTTAGCCAAAAATATGAAAATGATAGCGAACACAGTGTAATTCAAGACAAAGAAATTACAATTTTTAATAAATGATAATTACAATTGACATTATTGTAGATGCTACCTGCGCTGTTTTTAAGTACCCTTTTGTGCCGGAGTCTTGCAATGAAAAATGCTTCCCTTGTCATTAGTACCGTGAGCATATCCTTGCATTCCTCCATATGGAACTCACTCTTGGCAAGGAATCGCACAGATATACTCCTCGTCTATCTTGTATCACAAGTCAGGGAAGCCGGACCCTTTCCTTGATCACTGGGCAGAGGTGATAAGGACCCTCTTCTTAGCACCATCCCCACTCAGCCAACTATTCATTTACTCAGTGCATTTACTAAAAATATTTGCCGCCTACTGTGAAAATACAGGGCCAGCAGTTCATACTGAATGTTTCATTCTGCATTTATTAATTTTAAATGGAACTTTACCGTTTTTATTAACAAACTTCTTGTTAAATGAACACTCTCAACAATTTTGTTTATTATAGAGTTTCGTTTAAAATGTGGAAATGCACAGAAAAAACTTAATAAATGTAACTCTGAGCTTATATTTTCCTAGCATACTACAAATATTGTGATACTTATTGTTATCGTTATATATCCACCGAGTATGTAAACAAATGCTTGATCACGGACACAAAGTGAAGGCATCTACCATGCTGAGACGAAAGATTGGAGATTACCCCTGCCTGCAGGCCACGGAAGGGTCACACGAAGAGCGGGGTGGGAAAATGGTAAAGTTGCCATTTTTAGGGTCGATCCCTCAGTCGGGACTACATAATTGAAGCATCTTAACCAGTTTTCCCCAAAAGTCCCCACTCACCCAATAAGAGTTCTTCGTCTCTTATTCCCTGTCACGACGAAATTCATCTGAGCGTGACTCATTCAGCGAGAAAGGAGTAACCCGAGAAGATCACTCCACCTTATTTGTAATTGCCTACCCCCACCCAGCTTCACTTCGACCTAGGAGGCCTCAACTAGTGAGGGAGGAGTTGGGCCACCTTTTGGGGGCTTCCGAAGCCAACACTTCTTTTGCTTGCTTGCATCTCGCTTAGCAGCAGAGTTGTGTTGACATGCGTTAGTTTTCTTGCGTGGAAAGATATATTCCGGTTATTAATGACATTCTTATGCCTCACCTGAAAAATCTGTACGTGAAGTTCGTGGCAGAAGGGCGGAATATGAAATTTTACCATTCATAATGTCACTTGGATTTATTAGTTATACCTTCTTACAGACGAAATTTAATATGAGAATAATGAATCTTCCTCATTGAAACGGATGAATTGACAGCTTTCTAACAAGTATGAAAAAGTGTTACAATATTACAACATTTCTATGCATTGGTGCGACACGTAGCGATTTTGCAGATAAATTTCAGTGGGCTCTCATGATTTTTCATAAACACACTTGATTTACATATGTTTAAATGAAGTGCTGAGTGACGATGAAGAAGATGAAAGTGATGAGGTCATCCCTGAACCCAAAAAAGAATACATCCTCCAGGCATTAAATACCTTGCATCATTTCTCATTACTTCATAAAGTTGATGATTATTTTAAAGATAATTTTACGAAAAACTGAAAAAGTAATCCACTCAATAATGGAATGGTTAAATTGTTAAATGAAGTGCTGAGTGACGATGAAGAAGATGAAAGTGATGAGGTCATCCCTGAACCCAAAAAAGAATACATCCTCCAGGCATTAAATACCTTGCATCATTTCTCATTACTTCATAAAGTTGATGATGATTTTAAAGATAATTTAAGAAAAATTGAAAAAGTAATCCACTCAATAATGGAATGGTTAAATTTGCAAAAAATCATCACGAAATAATTTAAAAAGACGTAATTCTGTAAATGAAATTTACTTCCAGAGGAGTTTTTCTTCATTTTCATTTTGCCCACGTGGTTTATTTATTTGCTATGCAATGCTATTTTTATATATACTTTTATCTATACTTTCATTGGGTGGTGTACTTTTCTATTTAATTATCTTGGATAACTTTTTTAAACCACCTTAATTTCAAATTTTATCTCTCAGTTCATTTTAAACTCTTCCACATGCATGATTTTCTAATTATGTACACACTTGATTTACACTAGATTGCCGCATGTTTAAATGCTAAATCTGTACTTCTGCCTGAGCAGCCAAAACACTATGATTATGTTCTGAAATTCAATTGTATGTTTTGATTCAAAATATAATTATCTCTCTACCATAATTAAAATAGTTTTAATTTCTGCAGTGTAATATGTATGCAATAATGATCTCTTTTTAGAGAAAATAGTTTAACTTATTTGTGTTCTCATACGTTGTGAAATCTTAGCATATTTTTCAAAATACGCTAATATCTTGATTTTACATAATTTGATTTAACATAACACCCCATTTTTGGGTACCAAGGTGTTTCGTAAAATCAAGACTACTGTATATGGAAGTGGGGCATAATTTTAAAGTACCTAAATAAATAAGGCTAAATATGATGGGGGAATAAACAATGTGAAAATAGTCCAAAAATTACATTTTAAATATGATTACTTTTTCTATGGCATGCAAAATAAAATCCATTGATTTGTTTGTTTTATGACTGGAGTACCCAAATACCTTTTGGTATATCCAAAATATAGTGAACATATAAGGAGTCATAATCAAAATCTTCAGCATAGGCTATTTCTCCCATGATATGAATTACAGATACACCAGGAGGTGGTAGTTCAAATGTTGACCTAACATTCAAAAGACGGAGGTTGGAATAGTGTTGACTCACCTTAAAAGAATAAATTATTTATGCAAGGTTAAAAAATAAGGATATAAGGATAAAAAAATATAAATATCAATATGAAATACTACTTAAAATTAGCGCACTTATTCCCAACTTTATCTCAAAATCAAAATTCTCTGGCAAATTTTATTAACATGAATTCTGATACGTATGTTATTTGGGTGTGCCGCGTGATGTTCAGGTATTGCCCCGATGTTTCGTGACCTTTGCTGGTCACTTCTTCGGAGGGATATGAGGTCCTCATTGCCGGTAAGGGTATTATATATCTCAGGTGGGTGGGTCGAGGGGGGGAGAGGGATGGGGGATGGAGAGAGATGTCATTGAAAAATGTTTGTGAAGTGTGGGCCTCCACGTGTGGCTTATTTGGAGGTCACCATCTCTATTAAAATTTTCTCTGTTCTTCACTATTTCAATTGCTTCACGGTATAGCCTGGGTTTGAATCTGTTGACCTTTGCGAAGACTTTAGTTTTTTCAAAGTCAATCTCATGTACCAGGGCTGCATGTTCTGCCACTGCCGACTTCGATGTCTGTCCCAGTCGATTGGCTCATTGGTGTTCTTCCAGCCGGGTTTTGACGCTGCGCCCTGTCTCCCCGATGTATTTCTTCCCACATGTTCCACAGGGAATTTCATAGACTCCCTCAATTTGCAGCGGAGTTCTATCTTTCACATTTCTCAAATAAGATTTTATCTGATGGTGCGGCCGGAAAGTGGTCTTGGTGTCATATCTTTTGAGAACGTTCAGATTATGGCTCAGATACATTGATGATACTTTTGTCATATGGACACATGCCCGTAAGGAGCTTGACGAATTTTATCTCCGTCCATCCCCCATCCCTCTCCCCCCTCGATCCACCCAACTGAGATATATAATACCCTCAACGACAACGAGGACCTCATATCCCTCCGAAGAAGTGACCAGCAGAGGTCACGAAACGTCGGGGCAATATCTGAACATCACGCGGCACACCCGAATAACATACGTATTATCATGAGCCGCGAAAGTTTCAATGAACAACATAAATTCTGTCAGATTCCAACTGATTCTAATCTTTGCGTAATATCATAGAGGAAGCATACCAGTTATCACAACCAAAACACAAGTTACGTGAAAGATCAATAAATGATCAATCATAACCCAAACTAATATGCACAACATTAAAATACTACCATATAACAACATTTCTTGGCACAGAAAATGAACTGATAGTTATGAATATTAATAAAAAGGAAACAATTTATGCATACAATACTGCAATGTATAATATCATTTTTCATTTACATGCCAATACATTTAAAGAGATTGCATTGTAATTTTATTGAAGAGTCCTATTTTTAATTAAATACTTAATGTTCCATAATGCTCTTTGAACACACTCAATGCTGGCCTATTTCATGAAACTTATTCATGTGCAAAAGTTTTTTTTTCTTTTATATGAATAAATACAAAATTATAAATGCTTTAAAAATAAAGTTTTTGCAATATAATAATAATTTTTTACTTAGCAACGAACATAACGGGACCCCATGCCTTGATGTCAAGGCATCCACCTCCCAGGGTAACGAGGCATGCCTTGAATTCAAGGCATCCGCGTTGAGTGTGTTAAGAGGTGAAACATTCTCCTTTATTTGGCATCATACATAGGTAGTTTCTGATTACATCTTCATTCCTGAAGAACTACACTACAGCCAATATACAGGTGAAATTAAAAGAGTCCACTCACCATACCAATTTGCTTCCACATTAATATTTTGACACTGTTTTCAGCTTAGTTTCAGTATGTCTAAAACCTCTGGTTTATAGAAATACAATACACATATATTTATGTACAAGTATTCCATAGCATTTCTTCCTTTTGTAAAAAGAGTTGTTTTAAATAAAAAGTTTACATAATTTTTTCTGTTGCATAAAAATAATAAGTAGCAAGATATATTTTACACTTCATCACTGAGAGAGGGATAATTCCAGTAAAATAGGAGTCAGAACCACTAATCTATCTCCAGGTTACTGATGATTCAATGTACACACTCATGTCCACAAATCGTTTGAACACAGGGAAAATCTAGGCAGTTGTACATGTAATTCAGTCATGAGATGATAACCAATATTCAATTCACTTTTTAATTACTTATATTTTGCAATTGTATTCCACTCAATGCAAACGTAATTGTTTTCACAATAAATACATGTATTGAAATGGGAAATAGATTCAATGCTGCTAAACTTTTCTCTCATCAACATTAATTGGATTTGAGAGTTTTGGTGCACCAGGGTTAGGATCATGGATCTTCCTTTAGCATTTCTGCCATGCATCAATATCAATTGGACAAACTCATCAGGAAGTGCACTGCTCCGAGTAAGTGTTGTAATGAATTCCTTTATTAACTGAGATTCATGATTTGAAGCACAGGATAAAATTTGAAGAATTCGAATTTCTTCAGCTCAATTAAAAAAATAATAGTAATCCAATCCTGCACATCATTAAGATCCAAGGTTGAGAACCAAATTTGCAGACTTTGTTTCAATGATATACTAATGTGGACTGAAACTAAAATGGTTAAAAAGATGCCAAGAGAATATGAATACCAAATAATTGAGCTTCATACATATCATTATTGCAAGAAAAACAGAAAATTTTGAACCTTCACAAGTGGAAAACATGGATGATGTCTGTTTTACACACCATGTATTCTGAAACAAAACGGTAGGTTCCTAGGGGTTTAAAGAATCATTGTTATTACTTAGACATAAGAAAACACATTAGACAATTATGTCGTTTCGCTGTGCTGATGGAACACAATCTCCCCATCTTTAGATTTTCGAATGGACCCAAGCAGCATCATGATATTGGCCCAATATCATTTTTACACAATCATATATCACTTATTGGTCAATCTGATATTGGCTACCAATATCAGCAAATGTCAAAAGTGATAACATTTGCCATTAGAAAAATGACATTTGCTGATGATATTGGGCCGATATAAATTTGATGATAAAAAGACATCTTTCACCACTGTAGTGGTGTAAAAATGATATTGGGCCGACGTATGTTTGATATTACCATGGACTGATTTTTCTTTAACATTATATCGGGATGATTTAATAAGTAAGATAGTTAAAATGTATCCTGGATAAACGTGTTAAAAATATTTATAATCAGGGACGGTCGTACAATAACACTGCGATGGAAAAAGAAATGGCTAGAGATAGAGTTTATAGGAACCTGGAAAAGTCTGGGAATTTAAAGTGTGGTCAGGGAAAAATCACAAAATGTTTAAATTTATCACCTGAAAATGCCAAGAGATCAAAAACTGCACATAGGAGTGAAGGAGGGGACGGCTGGTCTCAGGCTGGCTTCGCTGTTGAGGCAGTCCAGGGGGCTTATTCTGGTTCTTTCTGGCTATAGAATATATATGATTTGGCGAAAGGTGTGCGCATTCATATTTTCTATTTGAGTTAAACCCAAATATGGGGGGTCACATTAATTGCTGTGCGAAAAAATTCACCTGGACCAGGAATTGAACCACAGACCTTTGGCTTTCCGGGCCACTGCGCAGACCACTATGCTACCTAGGATCCCTAATTCACATAGCAATTTTACCAAGGTTCAAGGTATTTGATGTTGAGCCCTCGCGCATCAAGGATGGCAATGCAAGGGAGAATGGGCTTCAAAGAAGCCGTGACCAAAGGTGAACCCCATCCAGTGCTAAAGCCACGCTTAGTGGTAAATGTAGGATATTCCAACCCTGCCACGTGAACGGCAATTTGTAAGCAAACATCGAATCCTTAAATAATCTTACATCTTATTTTATATGTAGGCCTCCAAATGGTTTCTAATGTTCTGACTAATCACAAGTTTTTGACCTTCTTCTCTCTGATGTCAGAGGAAAAAACATGAATACTCAAAATTATAAAATCCAGCAACCAGAAATATATGATCATTTTATGCCCTTTATTAGTCACCTCAGCTGACATTTTTGCATCAGAAAACGATATCTATTAAATATCACTTTAAGATACGATCGACGTTATCAATTTTACATCGAAGAAAGGTATCATTTATATGTAATTTTTATATCGGCATTACCAGCCAATGTTAAAACGACGTTGGTGATGTCAAAATGACATTGGGCCGATGTATAACTGCCATACGATGTTGCTTGGGGAGAACCTTGCCCTAGAAAAAAAACTACAGAAAATGTAGAGTAATTCTCCTTCTTAAAAATGTGTATAAAAAAGGGGATGTGCCTTATATGCTGATGTATCCTATATGCCAGCAAATACAGTAAGCATGCAGCATATATGCAATAACATACAGGCATCCTGAATTTTAAAGGATAGCATCTTTAATACCCCACCCAGGCAGAGCCTATGTGCGTGAAGTGCACTTTGTGTGCACCTACAACTGCACTGGTCATGAATCCTGCATTACTAGCATACATCTGGCATACCTATCTAAGCACGAAAAAAGTCTTGTTGTCACCAGTACTAATCAATTTGATCTATAGAATAAAAAAATTAAACATCAATTAGGTAAAATCAGTCTGTAATACGCACAAGTATTGCATGTACATATTTTCTTACCTTAAACTTCTATAAGCTGTATTGAAAAACCTAATATGTATCTTCAGTCCTCCCAGTTGAAGAATTCTTACTTCTGAAGAGGGATAAGTAATTATTTTTTATGCAAGTCACACTATAAAATAATTATTATGTATTGTGGATTCGAGAAATTGAATAGCTATTTCTGTCAATAATAATGGCATTTCATGTTTATTTTATAATCAACTCTTTCATATCAACGATATCGATAGGATGTAATTTTTATAAAATGGAGGTAGTGTCAATTCTCACAATTTGAGAATTTCCATGGCATCAGATGCATTAAATTTTAATTTACTTGTTGAGCTATTTCATTTCATATTTTGCAGCACTACTTCAGTCATGGTCTCCTGTACCACTGTCCATAGGTTCTTAGCATAGGCTACTTAATCAAGAAAACTATAATTTGAGCTACTTAAATTCATATTTTGCAGCACCACTTCAGTCACGGTCTCCAGTAACACTATCCATAGGTTCTTAGCAATTCCTACTTAATCAAGAAAACTCTAATTTATCTCACCTATCATTGAAAGAATACCACTTATGCATATTCAAAATGATGTTGCTTTTTTAAATCTACGAAATGAATATAGGGGGAACATTATAATGGTAGAAGTAACTGCAGAATTAGTCTTTTAAAATTAATGCTCGTAATTACATTGGTGCAAGACAGCCGCCATATATTAACAGTCCCTTAATATCAGATTGGTCGAGTGATTAGAGTACTAGCCTCTCAACCCAATGGTCCCAGTTCGAATACAGGCAGTGGAAGATATTATATGTAAGCTGACCCCCAATTGAGTGCTTTGTGGAGAGCATTTGAGCTCAGAGTACTTCAACTTGCAGATGGGATGTTAAGAAGTGGTCCCCTAGGCAACTTTCACCAAGTGCAAGCTAATGCCAATGAATGGTTTCTCTTTACCTTTCCTCCTTGCCCTTCCATTCCCAACCTAAAAACTCACCTCCTTATAAATTCTCTGAATGATAATCAATCACCATTGATGGTCTAAAGGATAGGCAGCAGAATTTTTCAGAATGGCTATTCAACACTGGAATTGACCTGTGCATGCAGCTGCAGGAAGTTTAATATGATGCAGTAGCAGGAAGTTTAATATGTCCTCCTGGTACACATTCAGTGAAGGATGAGTCCTAAATCCTAATTACCAAATAATTTCTGGACATGCCAGAGCTTTGCACTGATGTGGATGATGCTCCTTCATTAAAATTCTAATTTTAAAAAGCAATGAATTAAATGTTCACTTCAATTTCATCAAAAGCAACGATAATACTGTACACACAACAATGATAGTGTCAAATGAATGACTCCATAATTGCCAAAGATAGACTAATCTTGTTTGATTAATTTTACAGGTACACTGCATTTATAAGGACCCCCTGCTTACATAGTTTTCATGACAATAGTAAAAAACGCTATATCACAAATGGATACCTCTGAGAGCCTTGGAATTTATCATCAATGCTTGAGTACATAATTTATTAAAAATATCAAAATTCATGCACATAAACTCATAGCTTAAGGGTGCTCAACACGTTTTGAAACCTCCGATTTAATGGTCTCTTATCTCATCATGATCTCACAGCTCTAGTAGTTCTTGTGAGTATCCATCAGCATTGCCACCGTGGGAAGTGGAATGGGGAGTTGAGGGGAGGGGCCTGATATGTCCCAGCTGGGATTTTTCGGGGGTGGCAGAGATTCCAAAATCAGCAGGGTGATCAGGTTACTCAAAACACAGATAAAGTCGAGAGCTCTCTTTTCAGAGCCGAGTGTAAAATGTTTTCCTCTTCCTCATTGCAGTTGAAAGTAAGAAAGGTCAGCAATTACCTAAAATTGAAAACACCGAAAGAGTTTTAGGATTGTCGGCGTTACCTTGAGATTTATAGTTCAGTTTTTAGTGGTTGTCAAATGTTATGGACTGCAGTTATTGAATTAGTCCTCCATGATATCGTCCATTTGTTCACTTATTTTAGCGGGGTGCACATTGTCCTTCGCAAAGCAATTGGTGAGCCTTTTTAATGAGGCTAATTAAAATACTGTCTTTCCCCCTATCATATGTGACTACCTCCGACTCTTGTCTTTCATTAACGTGAAAGTTCAATGTTATTTCTCTACAGTTTCCTACTTTTTACAGGGCTAAAACACTCTCGGATTTTCCTCTAATTGTTACCAGAGTACTTTTTCTTGAATATCAGTGGCGGAGGCATCAAAAAATTTCATTTATGAAGGTTGTGCATTTACGTTTTTTGTTCATCTCTATGATTTCATGGTTAAATTGAATATGCTTTTCCACACCAGTAACAAAATGGACTAAACGGTATTAATGGTAATTGTTCCACATTTATTATCACGTCATTTTAGTTAGAGATTTTAGTGAACAAACTTCTTTCTTCACAGGTAATTCACCATATTTAAAATAATTCCCTCAATTATAAACCCATTGACTGGTTTGACAGAGTTGAGCTCCACCGTACTAAAGCGGAAGGCAAGTGAAATTCACTAAACTGACTTGGCCCCCCTTGAAAATTACTCTTAGTCGTTGAAATCGATCGGGAAATATATAAAGCTGTGTGGAAAGTACAAAGTTTGTTTCATTTACCATTTTTAACGTTCGTAATTTCCATAAAGTATCGTCTTCATCCATTAATTTAATTTACTGCATGTTGTAATCTCTCCTCTTCGTTTTGTAGTATCCTTTACGATACTGTGCTTTTCTATAAGGCTTCGTGGACTCTTCCATAACGCCATCCCTTCTGCATGCTGGAGAACACAGCCACACACACCCTTTCTCAAGAGCTCCCTTCTCAAGACTCAAGAAGGATGGTAAAAGATAGTAACATTAGATTACTAAATTTTCAATCATGCATGACGTTAGGTCTACTGCGAGCAGAGGACATCACAGTTGGATACGATAGCAAAGGAACAAGAATCCAGAGCTAGGGCCGCACACAGGAAAGGGAGTCTATCAGATTCCATGCTGCAGGATATTGCTTCTCATACTATCGTAGCAAGTGACCGTAGAAAATTGTATAACAAATCTACATACATCTACGCGATTCCCTGCAAGCCACTGCGAGGGTGTGTGGCAGGGGTATCACCAAACATGCACCAGGCTACTTCATGGAACTATTGACATGCAATAGGCTACTACTACATGGAAACATGCTACATGCAGCTTGACTGTTACTAAATACTTATTAATAAAGGGATTTGCTATTAATACATGCATTATGCATTCCAGACTACTCTACAATATTTCATCTACCTATCCCTTTGCAATGTTGCGTATTGTGTTATCTTATAGTACGGGGGAAAAATAACATTTTGAATCTATCAGTACGACAATCTCTCTCCGTAATCTTATTAATCCAGTCAAATCTAAACCAATACACTGATTTTTTAATAGGTATATGCCTAACAACTTCAGTAAAGCTATCCATTTTAAATTTCTGTAATAGATTTAAAATGTGGCTCACAAGAGATATTTATGTGCAAGAAGTGCAATGTCGCCTTGCATTATCATTATTTCTTGGTTTTGTGAATGCGTGAGTTATTTCAACAAATTTTCCTGCAAAAATGTAGGATTGTTTTTCAATTATCCATGCTGATGTGACTAACATACTTAATTTACATTTTTTGAATGAACTTCAAACTATAGAGTCACTGTTATTTGGCAGTTGAAAACTAAATAAAAATCATTCGAAGCATTATAATAGTCTCATTTTAAGTATACAATTTCAATTAATTAGCAGTTTCACCCAACAATATGAAAACTGAATATTTTGCAACTGTTCTAAATAGCAATGTCAAAATATGAAACTTATGAAACGATATTTCGCAGGATAGAAATGATAGTACGCATATTGGTGTGAAAAAATACCATAAAAATTAGTTTGTGGTGGGTTTGGCAGAAATGGGTTGATTCTTTTCTTGATGCCCAGGCACAAGATAGAATCTCGCCTATAGCCTCCATTTGGCAGAAATGGGTTGATTCTTCTCTTGATGCCCAGACACAGGATAGAATCTCGCCTATAGCCTCCATCAACCTTCCTCACTTCTCTTCGAGCTAGGATAAAGAGGTGGAATGGGGAGAGGAGGGGAAGATTGGGCGGGAAAAATATGAGGGGAAAGCCTCAGCTTGCGTTTAGTTCGGTGAACACGATGAATCGTCTCGCATTTTTGGATGCTGTAGGCTTGGGTTGTAAGATGAGCGCATGGCATTAGTCTCTTCGATTATAGATTGGCTGTGTCAAAGGAATTATCCATTTACATTCATACACCGCTACGATAGGCGTTCAAAAACGCCTAAAACAGTCAACTTTAATATGTGATTGCTTAATTTTCAAGCCTCAGAGAAGAAATTTGTTAGATACGCCCAAAGACTGAAACTTTGTGCACAGTCAAATGAAAACAAAATGGACGTATCTATTATAATACGAGCATGGCATTTAAATGAAAAAGTGTGCAGCAGCATTTTTTGGCCAGGTGTTGAACACCCTTAAACAATCAATCAATACATGAAAAAATGGTGATCAGTCAACTTAATGAACTATTTTTCCAAAATTACCTTGCTAAGTATTTCTCTTTCTTTTAACATTTCTTCTTCAAGAATAGGGTTGGATGCATGTTCAATCCAATAGTGATAAACAATTCTTGAATCAGAGTCAACTTCAATCTGGTATGGAAGGGCCTTATCCCTTGTGAAATCTGGCTGTATCTGAAGTACCCCATCTGGATAATAATGCATGGTGCATAGAATATATTCTTGTTTGTTTAACCAATCTCCATCACTGAAAATATGAGTAAAAAATTTAAAGTTGAAAGTAGCACTATGCATTTGGCATCATACACATGGCAAAATTCTAATATCCGTGAACACCCAAAATTCTACCACTAAGATCTCAAAACCAAAGCCTAATGTAATTTCCACGCGTCACATTGCACCAAGCTTCAGGGAAAAGACAGGTGGGACTTAGCAAGGCAGTACTTATGTGGTTTACTACGTAACTCACTAAACATTTATATAAAGCATTAAGCAGGGGTGTAAATTGTTTAAAAGACTTTCACAACCTGACACAGCTGTGTCAGACTAGTCTCAGGCAAAACTTTGTGGAAGTTAATCATAGTAGGAATAAAGGTAGTAACACTGCAGTTTTAACATAGATTAAATAACTTATAGATGTCATAAATCTCCCCTTTGGAAGAAGTTCCAATATTTAGCTTGAATTCAGTAACCACCACAAACTCTGTATATTTTTGACGTGCCATATACAATAAATGATTATACTTGTCACTTGGCAAATAAATGGTGGTGTTATTATTATTTATTATTTATAAAATCATTTTCTTCCACAAATAAACAGTCAGAGGGAAAATTTTGTCAAGGCAGAACAAAAACTCACATAACACACTCTCAGTCAACACGGAGTGGTCTAACGTCCTGGTTTCAAAAGGATAATGGATGTTTTACATTACAGACCCCACTAAAGAAATTCGAGGCTAAATTAGGATAGAACAAATAGCATGATATGCAACTATTCCAGTATGCTGGTTTAGATTCACGAGTAAAACTGAAACTGCCAATTTTAGACTCAAATCTTCCTTCAATGTTTATATTGCATACTCATCAATTCTGTCACTGTGATAAAACGATGATTGAACATTGCTCCAAGCATGCCATAACACTTACAATGCCAATTATCCTCCACTGTTCGCTTTTTCCTTCTAGAGATAACAATACAAAATCCAAAATCCCTTCCGGCAATTCTTCTTTCTCCGAGCAAAAATTACCCAAGCAGCATCATGATATCGGCCCAATATCATTTTTACACCTGCACATATCACTTATTGGTCAATCCGATATTGGCTACCAATATCGGCAAATGTCAAAAGTGATAACATTTGCCATTATAAAAATGACATTTGCTGACAATATTGGGCCGATATTAATTTGATGACAAAAAGACATCTTTCGCCATTATACAGTGACATAAATGATATTGGGCCGATGTATGTTTGATATTACTGATTTTTCATTAACATGATATTGGGATGATTTAATAAGTAAGATAGTTGAAATGTATCCTGGATAAACATGTTTAAAATATTTATAATGAGGGAACGGTCGTAAAATAAAACTGCAATGGAAAAAAAAGTGGCGAGAGGTAGTTTCAATCTTAGAATGTCACATCGTGAATCCTGAACTTTACCCCTGACCCAACTGTTCTTATTGAGAGTTAGATGATTTTATTAAGGATTTATGATAGTAATGACATACCTACTTTACTGCTGACCCATTATGGAAGATGCATAACTTTAAGCGTTATCATAACAATAAAATATTTCAAACTCGTTTTCTGTTGAGTTATAACCCAATATGGGGGTTCACATTAATTGCCATGCAAAAGCATTCACCTGAACCAGGAATCGAACCACGGAAGGACCAAAATTTTGAGCCTTCGCGGTCAGGGATGGCAACGCAAGGGAGAAAGGGCGTCAAATAAGCCACGAAAATTGAACCCCATCCAGCGCTAAAGCTGCGCTTGGTGGTAAATGTAGGAGATTTCAAGCCTGCCGCGTGAGTGGCAATTTGAAAGCAAACATCGAATCCTAACTAATTCTGAAGATTCACGCGATATTGGGTGGAATGCGAAACATGATAACACAGGCTCGTGTTTTTCTTTCTTTTGAATCCTTAAATAATCATATTACTTATTTTATATGTAGGCCTCCAAATGGTTTATGATTTTCTAACCAATCACGAATATTTGACTTTCTTCTCTCTGACGTCGGAAGAAAAAATGAGAATACTCAAAATTATGAAATCCAGCGACCAGAAAAATATTATCATTTTTATGCCCTTTATAGTCGGCTCAGCTGACATCATTTTTGCATCGGAAAACGATATCTATTAATTATCACTTTAAGATACGATTGACGATATCAGTTTTAAATCAGGGAAAGCTATCATTTACGTCATTTTTATATCGACATTATCAGTCGATGTTAAAACGACATTGGTGACATCAAAATGACATTGGGCCTACATATAACTGCTATACGATGCTGCTTGGGTATATGGCAGAGAAAATATTCCTTAATATTTATTTGCATTCAAAAGTAAGAACAAACTATTAGTCCAAAATCAAGGAAAAAAATTAAGTCAGACAAGTTTAATGGAATTGTGGATTGTACATTGACCACTTATAATTACAGAACCTCACACTCTTCTATGGAAATTCAATATGTAACTTTATTTTTAGACTTTTTCAAATGAAAATTCTGATGTAAGCATAATTATAAGAAGTATGAATGGCACTTACATCATTCCTCAATCACGAAGCTTCTAAATGATAATAATTTTGACACCATCCCAGTATTACCTTGGACTGATTTCATGGGAAGAAATCACGTTAAAATTTCGTTAAATATAGTATTATTTGCATTTACGGGGAATATTAATTGTGGTATGCATGTCTAGAGCATCCTCGGTTAGTTCACACTCTTTTAATTTCATGTTCAGACATGTAATTTACAGGTCAAAATTTGCCATAAAATAACGAATCCTACCTTTCCCTCACGCTTAAATCTGCAAGTATATACATTGTCTGAGGTGTGCTCGAGAGCAGATGACTGTCCTTCTTGAAGTCGTCTGTTGGACTGCCCTTCACTAAATTTTTCGGTGGCAAGTCCACATCACCCCTGAAACAAATATTGTTAATACAAAAGGGTGGCAATTTTAGACAATCCATTCAAGAACCAACAAAGAACATACCTGTGAATCTTTTTAAAACCTGGACCATGTCTTAATCGCAAATGTGACATCGCTTCTTCCAAATGGCACTTGGCCCCCAGTCCTACAATTACTTCTTCGTGAACCTGCAAGCGATTAAAGCCTTTAATAATGTAATTTAAAAACAAATGATTACACTGCGATGAACAAGATACCATAATACTATGAGAGACGGTTATCACGAAACTAAGGTCACTCATATTTACTTATTCATGCAATAACGCTGAGTTAGGAAGATTTGGGACTCACATCTTGGGACTGCGTGAATTCATCTGCATCGGTATAAGAATACAGCCGGCTTCTGTGCTTACTTTTCTTCGCCATTCCGATTAACTCATTATGATATTTCTGTTCTAATGAAGAGCGGCAATTCGAGGACAGCTCATAAAATGATACCTCCGCCGGACTGTTACGAAAAGACATGATTAAAACCACAGAGAAAATTTAGATACTTACTCAAAAGACCTTACACGTATAAGGTACCTGAAAACCTTTTCCTGCCATGAAAATATTCTTTCTTCAATTTCCTCTTCCAAAGACTGCACTTTTCCATCGCCATTTCCACTTTCTGGTAGCGGTATAAAAGATGACTTTACCTTCTCCAAGCGAACACTTTAAGATCAAATGAATAACAGCTCATGTCATTTACCGAGGAAAATACAGAATTCGGGGCATGCATCGTAATTAATTCAATCTTACCGAACTTTAAAATTCTTAATTGGATCGTAACATCGATAGACCCCAGTTATAAAATCAACTTCATCTTGAAAATGCATTTCAAAACTCCTACCCGGAATCCTACGTTCTGCGCTTCGCTTGTTTACTTTAGCCTCAAATGAATATCGATTGGCGTCTAAAAAAGTAACAACACTGAAAAAGAAACTTGCCTTCCTACGCTTTTGAGTGAACAGCTAGTGAGAAATTTCCTTTTCTGTTATTACATAAACATTAACATTTTTCAGAGTGACAAAATATCTTCTCATAATTCATTACTTCTCTGTCGGACAAAAATGTATTTGGTTAAGAAGGCGGGAAATACGATTTGTACCCTATTACACAGTAGATGTATTCCATCAGTAATACTGAGAAAATACATCAATGAATCCATATGGAATACAGTTGTATTCCATCTTCATATTTGCTGTATATCTGGTCCAAAAGTCCTCACATAAATCTGTATTATAGATGTTACGAAAGTCAGGAATTCCGCGAGTGGGGAGGTTAACCCCACAAGCAGACGGCCACCATTAGCCAGCCGAAGACGAAATTCCATGGACGCCACAAGGAGGCAAGTAGTCCGTTTTTGACCCATTATTATATGTTACAGTGAAGTAACATCCACTTCTTAGTCTCCGGCTAGCATCATATTTCGTTGCCGTCATAATTGCCGGAGACTCGAGACGGGTCGCGCCTACGGGTAGCCACGTCCACCACCGTCGGATAGGTCGCTACCCAGCATTAGGGTCATGCGCACGAAGCAGGCGGAGGGACCCGCGAAGGACAGCCTTCTGCATTGCATTTGCAAGTGCATCCACTCGCGCCCTGCACGCTTCTCAAGATTCACGCTGCAAGATTCTCAACCAGTGAGATCTTGACACCACCAAGCACGCCCCCGATGAGGACTACCAGTTTCACAGAGTAGGCCGCGTATATTTGCCGGAGTTCGCTCAGCAGATCATGATATTTCGTCCTTTTTTCTATCTCCTTCGCTGCCATGTTCGTTTCAGCCGGTGCCGAAAACTCGTTTACGAACATGGCAGAAATTGTCGAGGAGAATAGAGAACGAGGAGAGGCTTCGTCGCCTCCAATTGCCTGGTGGTGGGGAAGGAATAATTCCACCATTCTTACATTTATCGTACTCCACAATGGACTCGATGTCTCCAAGGCGTAAGGCAGCACCGGATTAGCATCTATGCCATAATGGTGACTTAGGTGGTAATACAACACCCTCACAGCCGAGTTGTGCCGGTTTATGTATGCGTTCTTCGCATAAAAGCTACAGCCGGAGAGTAAATGACGTAAAGTCTCCGGCACGCTCTGCATCTCGTGTCCGTTATGTTTGCTCCAAAGATGTGGCGACGATACATGAGGTTGTTGATGACAACATCTTGGCACGCGAACACGTATCCCTCGGTTTCGGACTTCAAACCTGCGGAGCGCAGGAGGGCGAACGTGAGCTCCTTCGGCAGCCCATGCGTTCCCAAGTTTTGATAGAAACTTCCATGCATGGGATTCTCGGTATACTTGCGGAGCAGGGTCTTTTGCTCCGTATTCTTTATTTCGAGCTTTAACACGTCTGCCTTCAGCGACAAGATTGATTTGTCGCACGCTTCTCCGCTGGAAGTAAGGTCTTTCCTTTCGCCAGATGGATGGTCGCGCACTTGTTCAATCCGAATTCCATCCCTATATCTGCATACGGTGTCCAGCGCCAAGCGCAGGCATAAGATGGGTGACTTTATGCTCCCTTTTTGATGGGACACCACATATATACCCCTAACTTCGTCTCAACTGAAAGAACAGTGGGAGGAGAGATAAGCAGAAAAAGAGGTTCTAAGGCTCTTGCCTTGGTAAAGGCCAGGGCGGTATGTTACCAAATCTGTGTACATGGTCTTCTTGCCAGATGGTATGGCGAAGCGCGTCTTCCACAGTGGAAACAGGCATTCAAAGCAGGACACAACCTCTGAGTGGACTTTCATGTACTTCAGCATGGCTGTATTCAACTCATGATAGGTGGTATCAAAAGCCTTTTTGTAGTCCACCCAGCCCATTGACAGGTTACGCTTGTATTGACAAGTGTCCTGGCTGTCCTATTTGCTGCTGTAGTTTCCCAAGTGACAGACACTCGGGGAGAGGCCAACAGTGTGGCAGCAGCATATACCACGCAGTCTATTTCCCAGAGACTGGTCGTTTCCGTCAGGATCATATCTACGATGCCATTCAACTGGGACAGCTGTTAGTCCCGCAGAGAAATTTTATGATGAATATTTCTCTGCCTGGTAGATGTGTCATCGTAGTTTATAGTGCTTTCCAACCACTTAAGATCAGAATCGGCCTTCGGCTCGGTTCCCTTCAGCGAAAAATTGGTGGAAGCCCCGGCAGTATGAGGTTCATCAGCCTTTGTAGGAGATAGAGCCTGGGCTGGTGGGGTACTACTCTGACCTTGTGGTAATCCCGCAGATTCTGCTGTGACAGATGGTTATATTCAGGATGCATCTCACACCACAAAGAGTGCATCCTCGCCATGTATTCCCTAAGACTTGGCTCACTGGCAGCATGGCAAGCTAGAAGGTCTACCCTCAGGGCCTCCGTCCACTCCATGCGAGCTCCCTTTTTTGATGGCAAAGATTTGCCACACCCTACTCTACTAGGGCTCTCATCCGAGAAGGGCCAGTTGTGGGTGGAGTTACTGGAATTCTTATGAACCCAGGATTTCCATGAGTGGAGAGGTTAACCCAACAAGCATCCGACAACCAGTAGCCGGCCGAAGCCGTTTCCAGGGATGCCACATGGTCCGTTTTTGACCCCCTATATTATTATTATATGTATATCCAAATGCGTGCTGTAGGGAGTACTGTATCTGAGCCATCGAATGGAAGCATATGGTATGATATCACTATGATTTCACAGCCAAAGTGAGTGTGAGTAACTTACATGACATAATGTAGCAAAAGCCAACTAACTAGATGCATTTCTTCAAATGATTTGTGAAAGTTCTAGTCCACCAGGGGTATCAACAGACCACAACCCATAGGCAACAGGTTTGGTGGCACCATGAGCATGGGTTTGTCATAGGACAAAGTTATTTTATACACTGTGACATAACATTTGTACATGGAGCACTTTCTTATTATATTACTTTCAAAAATTTCTATTACATAGGGACATGTCTTTGCATTTTATTAAAAAGATATTAAATGATGCAGTCAACAGCACTCTTCACTGAAATTTTATGTGCACCTTTTTGGTGCTTGGGTACTCTGTTCAAAGCAAAATGAGCACTCTTTCATGATCCATATTTTTGTTATTGAAAAAAATGCATTCGTTGGATACCTTGAATCATGATGATATTCCTCCCCAATTATCACTTTCAAATCCCCCATCACTCTTTGTTGTTTCTGTCCCTTGACTTTCTAATTAATTCTTCCAGCTGTTCAAATTTTCTATCTCAACTGTTTGTCATCAGTGAATTGCAGCATACTTATTTTTTTCTCATGGATATTCAATGGTAAAGACTTCTCTCTGATTTATTTGATGGTTTTCTTGTTATGCAATTTCAAATTATGGATACAGTGCACAACCTTTCTTTATTCTTACATATTCATTGTTGGATGCATATTTAATCACAGCCTCTTTGTTTGTATACAAACTGAGGATGATTCTTCAGTTATTGTATAACACTCCAATTTCAATTATAAAGCCAAGCTTGTAATTTCAATCTAAGTTGTCAAAAGCTTTCTCTAAGTTCATAAATGAAACAAAAGTCAGTTTGTTCTTAACCAGCCGTTTTCCTACTACATAGTAGTCTGAGGGCCACAATCACTTCCCTGGTGAAAATAAACCGTGACAGACAGTGTGACAGAAGCGTGAACACAGTGTGCTTAGAATGTGACAAGAGTGTGATTACAGTGTGCATACACTGTGACAAAAGCGTAAATTGGGACTCAAAATCATGCAGAAAGCGTGATAGACACTGTGACAGTACAGGGTGTTCACAGTGTGAGGACACCGTGCACACATTGTGAGGATACTGTGACTAATACCCATGTACATTGTGCTGCACATTGTGGTCACACTGTCCATCATGCTTTGAAGGGAGCACACTGTGCGCACAGTGTACATACACTGTGACTAATACACTTGCACAGTGTGATACACATTGTTGTCACACTGTCTGTCACGGTTTATTTTCACCAGGGTTCTCTTGTACCCTTGATTTTCAAGAATCCAAATTGGTATTCATCCAGGAATTCTTTTTTTGTTTTCCATTCTTCTGACCATGGTACTTGTCAATATCTTAAAGACATGTGCCCGCTTATAGCCTTACAATTTTCACAGTATCCAGCTCTCTTCTTATTAGGAATGGGTATAATGATACACTTTTGAGTTTGTACGTATCTTTCCAGTTGAGTACTTGAAAACTTTGAATATGGAATGGAAACCCATGTGCTGTTTCAAGACTTGAGTTGTGGGTGTTGCCAACTAATGCTGGTAGTCAGCAAGGCCCATGACGTCATTTGGGAACTGCTACATGCAATTATCACTCCCCTACAACTTCTTCATGAACCCCTCAGTGCCATCCTGCATTTTATTAAGCTTAAAGTGGGAGGAAGGTGTGCAGTTTGTGCCAAGAATGAAAAACGAAGGGACAGCAGTTACTGGTATGGACCATATACAGTGGGTTTCTTTTCTATTGACCAATCAGAGAACACCTATGACCACAAAGAACATCTCGACCAATCCGAGCCAACCTACCACCCCCAAGTCCCTCTATAAATTGGCCAAAGAATCTGTCGTCACCATTAGACACCCTGATGTGGAGGAATGCCCGATAGTCATTATCATTGTGGATAAACACCGTGGAAACCTCACATCCAATTCAATCCAAAATTGTTTTAAATATTTATATATAATTATTACTATTTCACGCAGGTTTACAACAATGTTCAACACTCATTGTTAAATGATGGAGCTATATATTATTGAAAGAAAAGCCTAATTCATAAATCTCCTTAGGCTGCTGGGATGGACTTTAATTGACCTCTAATTTTTAGGGGTTAGTCACCAACATAGAAACTAACTTTTCATGGGGCCCTCTGTACAAGTGTAAAGTGCAGTCTAACTAAAAAATCAACTTTGAGTCACTTTCTCCCATTTACAGCTAATAGGTTATGGACTTCATTTTGACTCTCATTAATAAATGATAACACACAGCAAATCAATTCTACAGAACCTAATATCCCAGGGATCATATGAATTCACTTAACTTGGTTAGTAAAGAACATAGCTTAAGACTACAAAAGTTACAATACCTATTTATTTCCCGAACACAGTAAATTATACATTATAAAGGTGCAATGATGATGATAGTCTTTTCACATGATAAAAATATACAATCAATGTCATCTTTTCATCATCACTTTTTTCTTAGATTTCACACTATCTTTAGCTGTTTTCATAATCTTCTCAGTTTTATGTTTACCACTTTTGAGCTTTGCAACACTTGAGATATGCTTTGCATTACTAATGGAATTTTTCTCACTTGATTCTTTCCTAAGAGAGTCTTTTTGGTGCTGAGCCTTTGCCTGCTTCTTTCGTAGCTTTATCCTCCTCCTGAAATGTAAATACACAGGGCTGTAACATGGCAGACTTTTTAACAACATAAACATAAAATGAATTTTTAAAAAAGTAGGAACTACCTATCTGAAAAAGCATATAGAATAAAGAAGACCAATATTAGAAACCATTAAACATAATGTGAGAATCACTCTTAACCCATTTCTGCCCAAACCTACAGAAAATACTTTTTTGTCATATATATTCACACAAATTTGATTATTTAGTGCAAAATATGGTGTCATAACTTTCATAATTTTGCCACCATTGTTTATTAGAAATAGAAAATGTTAAATTTTCATAACAATGGGTGTTAATGCCTACTTAAAAGGAGGCAATTATAATGCTTCTAGTGTCTTTTATTTAATTGTCTACCCAAATAATGATTTATTTATGGTTTGAAGTTCATTAAAACAAATGCACATTAAACATGTTGATTACATCATAATTGGATGGATAACTGAAAAAAATCCTACATTTTTGTAGACGAATTGGTTTACATAAATCAAATACAGCAGAAACTCGATATTACGAAGTCAACGGGACTGGAAAAATCAACAATTCGTAATATCAAATATTGTATGAACAAGTATCCTTGACCAACATCACGATTAAGTTATTTTTTGTTTCCTGGAATATATGCAATGCACCTGCATGATTTATGTTACAATTCATGAATGTATCTATAAATGTGTATTCATGTCAACACGGTTCATTAAGTTGAACACAGCTAATTTGTTCCTTTTTTCAAATGAGTCAGAGGCAATCAAGTGTATTTGCAAAATTTTCGTAGATTGGACTAGGCCTATGAAGCTTCATTAGCACATTTTTTATATTACTTTTATCTCTATTGTAAAACTTGTAACGTATGTGTGGGCGATGTATTCAGGTTTTTAAGCTAGTATTGATGCATGAATACATGATGCAAGTGCGCGATTTGTGGGATCATTTGCAACTAGATGCTGCTCCAGATATAGAATTTAGAGGAATAAATTGCCACTAAAAGAAAATCATATGTTCCGCATCAGGTATTCTAGATTAGACCTAAATAAAGGTAAAACAGTGAAAAGATTTTCTCATGGATGCTACGTCAATCATGTATTTTGTACAAATAATGATATGCCCATTAATTTCGATAAATTACAGCCATAACCAACTTTGCGTGGTTATTCTGAGATGAAGGCTCTGAAAGAAAGAGCTTAAAAAGGAGTTCATCTTTATGTTTACCTCCTTCCAAAAGTAGATTGTACATTCCATGCACTTCAACGGTGAAGGTGTGATAATTTCCTATACACTTCTTCGACTACTAACGATGGTGACATAAATCCATAATTTACGTTTTTCACTATACTTTGAGAGAGCTTCAGTCGAGGCTCTATTCAAATCAAGTCGCCTGCTATATAGGCATAATTTAAAGATTCGATACACCTAAAAATTGTGGAATATTTTTGCGTATCGTTCTTCCTCTGCTTCCGATCAAGCAAGGGGATTTTCATCGGAGCATTGCAGCTCCAGTTCTGGCCACGCACGAAGATGGAATCGGAAGTCTGAATGTGTTCAAGAGTCACTGAGGGGATCACTCCATTCACAATTTTTTCAAGTCAGGATCAAGACTCGAGGTTCGTAATTTCAAAACATCGTTATTTCGTAATATCGAGTACTGTTACATGTATTTAGATACACTTATGGTAGGGGACCGAAGATTTTGGTTTGCAATATCAAAATATCGTAATTTCAAGGATCGTAATTTCGGGTTTCTACTGTATGAAAATATATATGAAAATCCAGAAAATGGCAATAATGGATGGTAACATTGCACTTTTCACAGATAAATAATGTTTGTGACCATTATCATCATAGAATCAGATAGACTCCCTTACGAAGGATGACTAGCCCAGGGTTCTTGTTCCTTTGTTATCGCACCGAACTGAGCAAAAATCAAGTTGGGTTAAGTCAATATCATTCACAAGCCTGCACAATTTCCATGAGTTGATGAGCACATTGATAAAAAGTGGCCATTTTTTCCTCAGACTTTTATTTAGTAGTTGTCAACCCCATTATCATGGACATCCACCCTACTAATATTATACACCTATGTTATACTCTGATGTATACTTGATTGGGGTATTTTAAATTTTTTTTGTGATTTTGCACTACCATTTTACCTCAGCAAGAGGAGCTTTTGTTGTAACAGTGACCACAGAATTATAATGCCAACGCACTATTATTATTATTATTTATTGCAAAATGGTAATCAAAAGTTCCTTTCTTTCCCTCACGTAACAGGTCCTTAGGTGATTTTAAAGGGAATTTATTTATTTTTCATTGACCTGAAAACTACACAGAGGGTCTTTATATGTAATGGGCATTCAACGAATAACAATTAGAAAAGCAGAGACATCCATGCTCAGGTAGTGAAAATCTTCCCCGGGTGGGATTCGAACCCATGACCCTGGGATTGACATGCGAGGGATTCACCATGCCGCCACCATCAATCTGACAGTTCTGTTCCTTGAATTGCGCTGGTAGCAAAAAATATAAGTTCCCTTAGAACACACGGAAGAGGATGGCTAACAAAAAGTTTTCAAAATATATTCTGTGATTATTTGGAGGATAAACAACTTTCAAGAGTTATAATACAACTTGTTCTCTGAGAATCAACCTGTCACTTGGTTCCTTAGATGCTCTAGCATAGGAAAAAAATTAACATAGATACCCAGATGATGACCCTAAGCACCAGAGTTAGAAACCAAAATGGATTGGCTTCCCTCAAATGAACCTCTTTCAAGAATAGAACAAAAAATAAGGGACTATTGTTAAAGATATAATAAGAAAATATTCCAAACTAAATAAATTTCTCATTGACTCGAAAAAGGGTCATCGAACTGTACCACCTTTGCAAATTTTGGTTTAGTTCAATTACCATATCCTCCGAATATAGTCCACCCATTTTTGGCCAAAATCATTGTGGAAAAAGTCTTGGGGGGGACTATATTCGAACTCAAGGCACCTAATTTCTGTTGTAAAATTTCTTTCCTTGAGTTTGAAGGCCAATATCCCAAAAATGACTATTTCGATTTGAAAAAAGTGTATAAAACTAAAGCTTGTTTATTTATATGTTTATTAATGTCAAAAATGTATTTTGAAGTTGGTTATATTAGTTAATTTTTCGACCGAGAAAGCTAAAAGGGCCGGATTTTTTTCAAGTCTTCGGAATCAAGTTCAACTTTGATGCCCACTTGAAGAAAAACAAGTAAAGCCACTTCTCTTATCTTCATATAAGATATGGAACATATATTTATCATAGACTAAACAAAGTTTAAAACCGATTACTCAGTTAACAATTACGTTATGACAAATTTTAAAAACATGCATTATCTCAGCTTGCAGAAGTCGGAAATGCATTTCGTTTTGAGGGTATTCTTCGTCTTTGAAAACTCTCTTGCTCTTATATCATAGCCTTTATAAAATTAGATGGACCTATGAACATAAAAATATGTATAAATATTTGAAGAATTACTACGATGAGTATAAGTCTAAACAAACGCCAACACTTTACTTTAGAAGAATAGATCGTTCTTATTTCAGTTGGACATTGGAGTGTGCACTTTGGTTTAATTCTTCCATTTTCAATAAATCACATAAGAAGAAGCAGCTGTATCTTTGTGGTTCAAGTAATGTTGGGAAATTCACTTTTATTGAATTGTTGATTGGAAAGAATATGATGCCGTACGTTTATTATCCACATGTAGGGAAGTTTGCTTTTCAAGGATTATATCCCAATTTTCATAGAGTTATATTGTTTGAGGAGTTTGATTATAAATATCATGTTTGTAGTATGTTGAAGCGATTACTTGAGGGCAAAGAATTTACGGCTCCAGTAAAATGTGAAACAGGCAGAGTTATAAAATTCACTGGGTTAATAATTTTTGTGTCTAATTTTGATACCATAGATGATGAGGCGGTACGGAATAGGCTATTATTCATTCTAGGCTTCGTCGCCGTATTGGGATGAGGAAGTTTGCCTTATTCCAAAGGAGGAAGTTACTGAGGTACAAGAGGTCCATGAGATATTTACGTTATCGTCAGAGGAGGAACAGGAGGATCAATCGTCGAATTGTGCAGACTATAACACCGAAGAAAATTAGTCGTGTTAAGCATGTTGGTCATGAAATGATTCAAGACAATTTTTATTTTTATTTAATTGGGGATGTTTGGCAGACTGAGTTGCGTAGGTTAGACTGGCAAAAATTATTCATAGGTCCATCTAATTTTATAAAGGCTATGTGTGATAATTATTCTAAGTTTATGATTCGTTCAGTTAAAGTTTATATGAAACATTTGTCTTGTTCCGTATAGGAGTTTGATTTTTACGGTGAAAACAGTGATGTTCATTGTAAGGAATATGTCAACGATCTTGCAAGTGGGAAGAAGGTTCCCATACCTGATCCAAAAACTGTTATTCAACTTACTGAAAAAGATGCAAAAGCTGTCTTCACGAAGTATATGTCACGTGATTATTCGGCAAAAGATCATGTTGAGAATAAAGTACCTGATGCAATTCCTGTTAGTGACTATAATCAAGTCGATAATTCTCGATATGTTAAAAGACTTAATCTTCGTTTGAATATTTATCCTGGTTGTAGGAAATACTTAAAATGTAAAGAGTATTGGTAAGATGGTTCAAATTACAAAAATATTTATAAAATGTTTGACGATTCTGGATCATTGAAATGTATACCTAATTGTTATATTGGCTGTTTACCCCCTGATTCAATTGATTCCTTAAATGCTAGTAATTTTATAAAAGTTTCTGTTAGATATAAAATTTCTTATGTGTTTGATATTGTATTAGCTGGTCGCTCTCTTGAAATACATATGTAAATTTCAGGTTCTTTGTTTTATTTGACTAAATACTCCCTACGATCATGTCGTCGGCCAAAGGGTGAGGAGTACCAGCGCAAGAAAGGCAACCCCAACCCGGTATGCACCTATTTATTCAATTGTGCACCATGCCTGTTGGAGTTCAAGTGCAGGCGCAAAATGTGTTGGGTTTGTCAACGGCAAGAGTGGCTAGATACCTTGCCATTCCGAAAAGGAGTTTCCTTAGGCTTATTAGCCAAAGAAGTGGCAGATCTATCCATTTGTGGCCCTTATACTCACAGGATCTCTTGTGCTGCCGACCGTTCAGTCTTAGATGGACAGACAAATGTTTTTTATTTTTCCGCAGGAATGGATTAAATTTTGATATGCTTTTGGCTTATTTATTGCTTACAAAGAAAGCTAAAAGGGCCGGATTTTTTTCAAGTCTTCGGAATCAAGTTCAACTTTGATGCCCACTTGAAGAAAAACAAGTAAAGCCACTTCTCTTTTCTTCATATAAGATATGGAACATATATTTATCATAGACTAAACAAAGTTTAAAATCGATTACTCAGTTAACAATTACGTTATGACAAATTTTAAAAACATGCACTATCTCAGCTTGCAGAAGTCGGAAATGCATTTCGTTTTGAGGGTATTCTTAGTCTTTGAAAACTAAGAACGTGTAAAAAATTGTTATTTACTTCTAAAACTCGTGCCATCCGATTTTGACCCAGTCCAAGAAATTGGCTTTGGTTTGTATTATTTGCGTAGCTTAGTGATACCTGTGCCGGAGTCCGCCAGTAAATTGGCCATTAACTTTCCCTTCGATGCCTTTTCAGTATTCTTCAACTTCCCAGAACTACCACGACACGCCACCTCTTCCTTGAAGAATTAGACATTGTCAATTTGTAATTTTACCGAAGGAAACATACACGACCACGGAAATACGATACACGGCCGCTGACATGCGGCCGCGAAAAATGTATTAGAAGTGTGTACAGTTAGTGTTAGGGCTTAACTTCTGAAGGTTTAATATATTTTTCCATTAGGGCGGAGGTTTCATATATTTTTTCATTCTTATAGCTTTTAATGTATTGATTTCAGCTTTTAACATTTTCTGAGTTTTGACGAAAATTTAATTCAGCAGAAATAAAATATTCCGATAATAGGAGACCTTTTGGCGATCGGTCAGAGAAAGGTCAGGGAAAGGGTCAGGGATTGGTAAAGCCATCAGGGAAAAGTCAGGGAATTTCAAAACCTGTTATCAGTAGCCACCCTGGCTTAAGCTGGAGCAAGTACGTCACCTATCTGTCCGCGCAAGTACGTCAACTATCAGACCACTGAAATTGAAAGAGAGAGTGTGAGAGAACTGCTCAGAATTTGAATTAGCAGATAGCAGAATAGTAAGTCTTCAAACGTACTTGCTCCAGCTTAAACGAAGGCCAACTCAACGGTTGTCTTTTTCCGACACGATTAACCGGCGCAATATCACGATAATTCATCGGGTGCGATTACGCTACATTTGAACGAGCGCAATATCACGATTGTTTATCGCGATAGTTATCGTGATATTTTATCGAGGCGCGTTATCATGATATTTTAACGGGACGCAATATCATGATATTTTTCGCGATATTTATCGTGATGTTTATCATGATTTTTATCGCGATATTTATAGCGATATTTATCGTACCCCGATATCTTATCATGCCCCGATAAAATTATCGTATCCCGATATTGAATTATCAACATCGCCCATGCCTAGACCTAACTCCCTCTCCTAATCTCATCGTGCTCGTCGTCCGCCCACTCCCCTCCCACTGATGACTGGGCCTAGCAAAATAAGTACGTAAAATGGGAGCGCGCAGAGCGTACTGAAGGCCGTAAATTGCTAATGTTTGGACATAACTGGCTTTAGGTGTTGTAGATATGGCACACATCTTGTATTTTTAGTTTAATTAGCAGATAATACAAAACACAATAGTTAAATTTTGCTAGGCGGTGCATCGCCCTTGAGAGATATCTGTCGCATATATCGAGCGTATACCGTGGAAGGAACTTTTTGGCCTCGCTATATCCGCTTTATTTGACATGTAAAACATAGGCCTTTTGGCGGTACAAAGGCAATCACTCGCTATAACGCGATTCTCGCAATAAGCCGTACTCACTATACCAGGCTTCTACTGTATACGCATAATAATAATCAATATTCGTTGACAGCAAAAATTATCTGTGAAATATTCTCTTGATTATAAAAAATCACATTTGTTGCAAGCAGGGCCAAACAAAAAAGTTGCAAGTTCCGAATTGAATTTCATTGAGGTATGCAAGTATCTTCTGATGTAATGATATCTAGCCCAAGGTATGGGAACTGTTTGATGATAATGGCCACCCAACTGCCACTTCCATATTCATTAAATATACGAAGTTTTGCATTTAGATCCAAAGACTTGCATTTCCCAGCCCTGAAGTTGGTTCTTGGACTAAACTGGTAACAATGGCACATTAGTGGGAGAAAAACAAAAAACTCATGGGCTATCAAGACATTTATAAGAGCTCATACAATGAAAGTTATTTCAGATTTACTTTACATGCAAAACATAGGGTACTAAACGTTACCTAGACAATTCCTCTGCATTTAAAGCTTCTCGTTATATGCCCTAATCATTATATGGGGGTTATACTATATTCCTTTAATTTCCAAGCAACTTACAGTATCTTCCTTTGTTTTTCCAGTTCATGCAGTGGTTTTGTTGAGATTCTATCTCTCTTAGGAGCCTTCTGCTCTAGTTGTCGCCGCTGATCTCTGCTTGCTTTTCTCATATGAAGCATGAAGTCTGGCACGTCACAACCTGAATCCCTTAGAACTTGAGCAATGCTAAAAACAAATTTGTGAGTATTAAATATAAAACAATGTATATTAATAAAATTATTACTTTCCACAGATTATTACTTAGTGAATGCAAAAGTCCTTAGCATTTTTTTCAATTATATACAGCATCAAAATAATGTTTTAACACTAAAACAATGGTTTTCAAGATATAAAATGTACAGGAATTAATAAATTGCTCTCATTGCTGCGATGCACTTTGAACTTGATGCCAAGATTAATTGTTGATTATTTATTCTTGAGTGTGGGCAAAATTCAATGCGTTTTAACATTTAAAATATGCATAACTATTTCAATTATGATGACATTATACTTTCTTAACTTTAAATATTATCAACAAGATTTCATGAAATAACTCAGCAAGTCTTGAATTTTATTGCTACTAACAAACACCTTAAATAAATCATTTAGATTAGACACTTGGAGAAGTTACTCCAGGAGTCCCTGAGGCACTCAGGGGTCACATTGGTCCATTGTGCCATCCACCATTCAAGAGATCGCCCATAGAGGCCGATAGCCTGGCTAAAAACCAGCAGGTCCCCTACGAGGATTTCCCTAACATCATTGGGTTCCAAAAGCAGTGAGCCAAGATATCTACTACAGTCTGCTCATTACAGCAGGGCACTCACAGAGAATGTGAGGTAAAAATCATTTAAGTTTACCATCTACTCAAAGCATTTAGTCACTCAATTTACCTTCTTAAGTTAACTGAATCATCTTCTGTGAAAAATGTAATGGCTTTTCCAGGCCTTCCAGCACGACCAGTTCGGCCTGCAAGAATAAAACATCAAGGATGTTATTTTGAACATGTGAACAAAAGAAATACCTCATTATTGCAACAAAAATAACACTGGAAATCCTAAGCCTTACCTATACGATGGATGTAACTAATGGCACTTGGTGGAAAGTCATAATTTATGACTAAATTCACACCTTTAAAATCTATACCACGTCCCATGAGTTCAGTACATATCAGTACCCATATCTTTCCCATTCTGAAGCTCTTCACCACATTGTCTCTCTGTAATAAATAATTTTCATTAGATGGCTGCAACCTGCATTATGGAAAAACTGACAAAATAACACATAATAGACAATCACAGCTAAATTTAATTACCTGCAACTGAGTTCTATCGGCATGGATGACGTCCACATTTATGCCATCATATATTAGTTCATCAAACAACTCTTTGGCACGTTCCTTGGTCTGCACAAATATCAAAACTGGAGGAGTTAAACCCTACAAAATAGTCAAAGCAAAATTGACTTTGAGTACAAAAAATATACGATGAGAAAATGCAGGAATGATACATTCTCATAGCCCCAAAAAATTACTAAAAGACAAGAAAATACTGACTTTCATCATAAAATATCTGATCAGACTTACAAAAACACTACTACAACAGCAGCCCAGGAGTGAATAGAGGTAAAATTTTTAATTACCGTTTCAGAAAAATTGCAAAGGAATGAACATAGAGCTCGTGGTAGGCATGCAGTTAAGAAGAAAATTTTGGTGAAATAACCTACCCAAAAGTTTCATCATTCCCTTGAAAATAAGCAGCAAAAGATAGGCGTAACCTCAACCATGAGGCACAAGTTTTAGTTTTTCACAGTAAGAAGACATTCTTGTGGTGCAATTTTTCTATTGTAAGATAATTAGGCATTGGCAAAAACATGGTGCTATAAGTACAGAAGAATCACCTGTGAGAACACTGACTTAAAAGAAATTCTGCCCCATCATCCATTGCATTCCGTATAGCACTCCTATTAGCGCTATGGTTTATGACATAACATAATAATAATAATAAATTGGAGGGGTGGGCAGGGGCCTTCTGGAGCCCCCATGGCACTTAGACCTCTTTAGATACATTGTGCCAAACCACATTTAACCTGCCCACCAATCGCAGACAGGGGACAAGAGCACCACGGTAGAGGTATGAAGGGGGCTACCATCCAACCTCCGTCCGGGCCCAACGTTGCTTAACCCTCTCCCTATCAAAGTTTACATGCCTCAATTCGCTCTCCCTCCTAACCGGCCGGTGGTTTTTAATCCTCTCCCTCCTAAGTCAGCCAAAACCGGCTGTCGTCCTCTCTCTCTCCTGTAAGATAGCCGAAAATGGGTGACCAGCATTGGCTTGTGAAGAGCTTTCTTTCGGTCCTTCCAAGCTTCCGCCTCCTCTAGGGAGTATTTGTTTTTCTAAGTAAACGCCCATTCCTACATCACGCTCAAAGAGACATGTGGCGCAAAAAAAGAAAAAAATCTTTTAGCCCGCCGGACGCTTTCTCAGGCCCCTTTGGAGTGAAGCGCTGAGTGATGGCTCCTTAGGTCATAAGACCAGTTCTCTTGACCTGTGAGGTCTATGCGAGGGAGCGTTATTGCAGGGGAGAGAGAGACTCAAATGGTATACTGAAAAGAAACAGACCCAAGTTGACTATAGAAATGCGCAATTTTTTAATTTCTTAAAGATGTGTGGCCCTGAGGATTTGTCGTCGCCATTCCTTATCTGGTGTTTGTGGAAAATGCAGAATAGTTTCAGAGCAAGAAACTCCTTCCAAATGCCCCTCAGTTCTGACCATGGCTTCTTTGAGTGCAGATGATATAGCGAGAGAAGTGGACTGAGATGTTTCCCTTAGTGATACAGTGCCGAGGCTCTTCAGACAAAGCTTCAGTCTAAAATTCAAATGCACCAATTCTCCTCCAATTCTGATGGGAACCCTTCTATTTTAGCAAATGGAAAAAGGTGTAGTTGATAGTATTATGAAGCCGAACCTTGAAAAAAGGCTGGTTGTAGCTATAAATGCATTTTCCCTGATGAAAATATTCTATTCATGCAACCGCTTTTTTGCAGCATTATTAATATTCTAAGTCGTTCACGTTCCGAGAGATTTTTGAATGGCTGCCGTCCAGCTTTAGTTCCATTTTTTCCCGAGTGGCAGTGCTGGGTGCAAATACATAGTTTCACTACATGAAGCATGTTTTGGTAACACTTCTGAGGCAGAGTCGTGCGACCAGTATCTAGAGGCCGTGATTAAAAAATTGAGTTTTCTGATTTTTTCTAGCTAAAAAAAAAATTTTAAGAGACAATCCCAACAAGGTTGATAATGAACCCTTGATGATCAGAATTAGTAAGGCTTGAAACAGTCACCACATGCTACAGATGTTAAAAGGAAATGCACTACCAAAGGCAAAATGGCATTTAAAGTTTGCAATTATAAGTACTGGTGTCATAACCCGAGAGGCAGGATGTACTCTATTTTCTCCTGATAAGGCATGTGATCCTAACTTTGTCCAACATCATACAAAAATATAGTAAAACCCTTATTTACACTTTTCTAGGGACCGTTAGAAAAAAGTGTGAATTGCAGGAAAATGCAAACAGGGTTCTACATACATTTGAGATATAAGAAATTCAATGGGTTGCTATAAAAATATTGTAAATCACCAGAAAACGTTCATTCTGGTAATGCAAATACTGGGTTTGACTGTACATACATTCAAAGATGAAAGAGGTAAACTACAGTAAACCAGTCTTCTACACTTTTATGTGGAAAAAGAGAAAAAAGTGAAAATCATGGGAAAGTGTAAATTGAGGGTATGAATTATTTTCTAAAAGTTATGCCTGAAAGAATAGCTCCATGCTTCTTGATTTTGCCTACCTAACAGCTTGTCTTCATTGAATGAAAAGTTTACAAAAATGAAATATAGCTGCAACAAAATCTCTTTAATAATGCCAAAATATCTGTTAAAATACAGGGGACACAGGGAGATACCAACTAGAGTACACTATGGTTAGGTAATGATTAAAGAACAGCGTGAACAAATTGTAAAATCGTAAATCAGAGGGAATATCAAGAATTAGTGAACAGATTGTGGATTTAGGGAAGGTTTTTCATAGGGTGGATTGGAATTCAATGCTTGGAATTCGGAAAGGAATCCGAGAGTCTTACAATGACCGAAGAAGTATCCACAGTTTGTATAAAAACCAAGTAGCTGTGACTAAATCTGGACCCAACTGTGATGAAGCAAGAATAAGGAAAGGAGTGAGACAAGGCTGTGCACTGTCTCCCAAAATTTTCAATGTTAACATTGAGAGAGCCATCAACGAAATCAAAGAGAAGTCTTGTGGAGTGCACATCAATGGAGAAAAAATAAGCATTCTGCGATTCGCTGATGACATAGCTCTCATAGCAGAGACAGAGAAGGATCTGAATACAACTCTAATAACCATGGAAAGGACAATGGCCAGATACCAACTGAAGATCAATAAGAATAAAACTGAAGATGAATGAAAAAAAAGAAGAACAATGAGGATTAAATGGATCAACCGAGTAAGTAACGAGGAAGTTCTAATAAGAGTGGGAGAAGAGAGAAGCCTGCTGAATTCCCTAAGAAGAAGATGGGACAACTTAATTGGCCACATCATAAGACAAGATGGTCTGATGAAGACAATTGTTGAAGGACAAGTGGACGGAAAGAATGGTAGAGGAAGGCCTTGCATGAGGTATATGGAATAAGTGATGAAGGCTGTGACAGAGAGGAGATACATAAATATGAAGAGATTAGCCAATAGCAGAATTCAGTGTAGAGCTGTGTCAAACCAATTCCAGGATTACTGACTAATGATGATGAGTGAAGAGTTGGGAAAAAATAGGTGCAAGGGTTAGAATGTTATCCAGTATCAAGAAATGGAAAACGATGCATTGTATGAGTAGTAAGTCAGGAGAACTACTGAGAGAACCACAAAAGGTTCAGCTAAGGGGAAAGAAATGCAGGGAAGAAATGCGTGGAAGAACTTGATGACACTAACGAATGACAAAGGAAGGAGATTAGGATGAACTGGCACCAGGAATACTACAGAATAAGATAGAGTTGACATTACAAGACTTGAATAAAAAGTTGTAAATGGTGGTATTATCGCAAGTACAAAGTGACTAAATAGATTGAGAGTAATTCTTGAGATAGTACAAAATATAGTCACAACATATGCATAGCAAGGATTTATATAACGTTCATATTTTATTGTCAACGGACATACAAAAAAACCACAAGTCAACTGAGAAACTGCTCCACAGAAATCACAACAAATTTAAAAAATATATAATACAGGAACACAAGAATGACAGCTTGAGGAGGGATAGTTGAGTGAAGACAATACATGTCACAAAGTTCACTCAATTGCATGAATATAGTGTATGGTAAGAATCTGGTAAACTGAGTGATTTTGCTATAAGACTAGGGGCTTTAAATATATCTGATGGCCATATGTGAGGTTAGAGTGCCATCGATGAAATTGGTAAGAATATGTTGGCAGTAATATTATGACTGTGGAGGAAAAAGGGCTTAGAGGATAGAATTTGGGTGACCACCAAAATACCACAGCACTCAACCATATTGTTATAATTAATTGATTATTCCCAAGTTTCAAGTATTAATAATATCAGACAAAATGGAACAAGCCTACCTTCTTGACAATGTCACGAAAAGCAACCAGTTTCCCTGCTTCATTTCCAACAAAAAGGAGCTCTTGATCCACCACATCAGCAGCGGTATTCCTAAAATTTGAAAAGGAAAACTTGACATGATGGATGTGTTCAGAATCATAAAAAGGAGAGCATGTAGCAAGAAAATGTAAAATGTGTCGTCAGGCTTATAGTTCTAAAATTTTCGCATTTCTCCGCTCCCTTCATCTTGGGAATAGGAATGATGATGTTTTTCTCGAAGTCCCTTGGAATTTCTTCTGTACATGTCACAGATGGTTTTGTAAAGATGAGTTAATGTCTTCTCTCCTGCATTTTTAATTAGTTCTGCAGGGTAATCATCAATACCAGAAGCCTTATTCATCCGAAGGTCCCTTACTGTAGCGTCGCATTCAGATCTTAATATTGATGCTCCCATATCATCCTTTTCAACTTCGCTTTCCTCTTCAGTAGCTTTTGTGCTGAGATTTTTTCCGTTGTATAACTCTTACAGATATTTTTTCCATCTCTTCACTTTGTCCTCGTTTTCAATCAAAATTTCTCCATTCTTGTCCCTTATGGCATTGCATCTTGCGTTCCTTGAAGTGGTTCCTCACTATCCTGTAGGCAGCTTCCACCTTTCCAAGTGCAAGGTTGCTTTGTACATCTTCGCATAGATTCTTCATCCACATCTCTCTACTGTCCTTGCTTTGCGACTAATTTCGTTCCTTATTCTTTTGTAGCAAAGCTGCGCTTCTTCAGTTTTCGCATTCTTGTACTTTCTTCTTTCTTCAATCAGGTCTAAGACTTCCTCCGTGATCCATGGCTTCTTCTTGGCAATTTTTCTCCTTCCAAGAGCTTCCATTGCGGCTTCCTGTAGACCACATTTAATGTTTTCCCAACGCTCTTCCACTGATTTCTCATTCAGGTTCTTTCCTATGTTGCTTCCCACTGCTTTTTGAAATGGCAGCTGATCTTGAACCTCCTTCAGTTTTTCTACTTGCCATGTGTTCTTCACTCTTTTCTTCAAATTCTTTTACATGAGATGGAATTTCACCAACACCAAATTATGGTCACTGTCAAAATCTGCCCCAGGGTAGCTTTTGCAGTCCTTCACTTGGTTTCTAAATCTCTGCTTCACTAAAATGTAGTCTATTTGACATCTTCCTCTGTCTCCTGGCATTTGCCATGTGTATCTTCTTCGGTTGTGATTTTTAAACAATGTGTTGGTGAACACTAACTTATGTTGAGTGCCGAACTCCAGTAGTATTTCTCCTCTTTCGTTTCGGTTTCCTAATCGTTTCAAATAATTTTGTATTCTAATTGATTTCCTAATCTTCATAGTCCGTCATAGGCATGTAAACCTACACCACTATGGTATCTACAGGTTTGGTCTCGATCTTCAGCATTATTATCCTTTCATTGTACTGCAGGAAGCTCTTCACATGCATTCCGGCGCTCTTTCTGAGTATGATCCCTACTCCAGCATTACCATTTAATGATTCGGTATGTATAATCCTGTGGCTTCCACTCCAAAAGTCTCCTTCTTCGGGCCACTTCATGTCGCTGATTCCTAATATGTCGAGATCCATTCTCCGCATTTCCACCTTCAGGTTCTCCAGTCTTCCGCAGGTCCGAAGTGATCGAACGTTCCACGTTCCTACCCTAAAATGAGTATCACACTTGACTGATGTACTCTCTCGGGTAGTCCCCGCCCGGAGATCCAAATGGGTGACTATTTTACCTCCGGAATATTTTACTCGAGAGGGTTCCATTACATCTTGATAAGAAAGAAAAGAGTGGAGTAGCTGTGACTCCTCGGGATATTAATGTGGTAGTTTCACCTTGCCTTCCACATCGCAGTACTACAGCCGTTAAAGTAAATGGTACCACACCTGTAGTGAAATGAGTGTCGCTGTACCGACATGAGTGAAATGGAGACCACTGTGGTCTCCATTTCACTCATATGAAGGAGAGATGCTGCCCTCTCCTCTGGGTGATGAGAAGCGTAATTATTGGCAGCCTCCCGTCACCAAGTCACGGCATCTTCACAGGTTCTGTATTATTTAGAGGCCTATCTTACCCAGGGATAGACCAATACCCCCACGGAATGCCGTCGCTTTTTGTCCACGACTGCATATTCGACGAGTAAACTCACTTATCTTGCAGCTAACCTCTATATCTAGGGGTCGACCCACCAACCAGCAGCAATAAAGTGTGCTGTAATAGCAGCAAAAAAGTTCGACCTACTCAACACTTATGTTGTTCAGTGTTTTAACTCATTTTAAAAAATATATACAGTAAAACCTCTTATTTATGTTATCGGAATTTACGTTTTCCCGCAATTTACAATGCTTTTATTGGGTCCCAACCCATTACCTATGTCTCCAACGTGTGTAGACCCTGTATTTACCCCATGACTTTTCCGTTTTCCCCCTGTTTGCGTTAGATGTGGGTAATGATTGTTAAAAGCAATAGATTAAAACAACAAAATTCCCTTCTATGACATTTAGCCACACATACTAGTCTATATAAAACACTGTTTTACACCGTTTTGTGATATAAACTTCCAAAACAAGAGAGAGCAGTAATCTGCTCCGTTTTAAAGAAGGATTTGAACTTAGCGGCATAGCGGGGCAGTACACCGCGCCACTAGTGACGAAAGATGAAATAGCACTCGTGATTGTTTCAGCGATCCAAGTTTCGACAGCGATAAAAACTCGCTATCCTTTTGACGGGAAAAGATTTTTACGATGAAATGTATCTGTATATGATGCAATTTATAATTTAGGAACACCTGCGGGAGTATATTTAAGCTTAGCCAAAGAGCATATCATGAAGAATGATAATGAATTTTTACCCAGACATAATGAAATGTTAAAAATACATTAACTGAACTTGCGGACAATAACGGGATCATTCATCTGACCATCGCACTGCATTAATGCTATAATTAATAAGTTTTACTACTAGTTACTACAAAACAAAATGTATTGAAACTAGTTTTATAGCTTGAAAACAGCATTAAATAAATAAAATAATTTTGTTGAAAAATTTTTTGCTGTTGGATAACTGCTTGCGCTGGCCGACCAGTGAGGTAGCTCAATATTCTCACATATTGTATTGTTATCCTCAATTACTCCGCAACATAAATTTTATTTTACTTGGAAATGGATGAGAATTACAATATTTCAAGATAACTTGAGGGTTTTCAGGTTTCTGCCGCATTGGTTCATCCCTCTGGATGACTGTTTCGTCGGCATTCTAGATGGCATCTTCAAGTCCGAAGATCGCATCCCATCAAATTTCCTATATCTTCGTTCTATATATTTCCCATATCTTCGTACTACCTACATATTTCCTATACTTCGGACCTGAAGATGCTGCATGGAATGCTGGCAAAACTGTCGTGCAGTGAGATGAACCAATGTGGAAAAAATGGAAACCCTTAAGTAATCTTCGGAAATCTTTGCAGCAACTAGATTATTTTCCATTTTGGCGTAAATAGAAATTGTGGATCCTCATTATGCAACTAGCACTGATAAAGCGAAACATCTAAGATTACCGATCTCTACAATGGATGCAATTATGAATAATCGCGATGTGATTCAGAAACATGCGAGCTAGTGCAGACACCTGTCGAAAAAGGGAAAATATCAAGAAATAATGATAAGAAGGAATATCAACTTAAAAAGCAGATTCTATGTTCTAGATCGTCTAATATCGCCGTGAATGGCCTCGTCATAAGAGAAAATACATTGCATAATGCATAAGTTTAGGAATTATGGAGTTGACACCCTCCAATGGTTGGTTGGGTTGGTTGAAACATTGGTAGAAATATATCGTACAAAATTAATCAGGACAGCTCTATACTTTACGAAATAATTAATAATATTGCTCCAATTCCGTTTCTGATCTATGTATTTACTTTATATTGTTAAAGTATGCATGTGAAACTGAAAATTTTCCTTTTCCCACTATTTGCATTTTCCTGCAATTTACTTTTTTCTAGTGGTCCCTAGTAAAGCATAAATAAGGGGTTAAACTGTAGTTCAAATGAAGTAGAGCAGCATGTTAAATGTTGTGGCATTAATTGATTTGCATAAGAAATTTTTTTTTCAGTCTCGCTGCAGAAGTATGCCTCAAAGTAATAATTAAAAAAAAATCTGTTACCAGCACCAACAGGATGGCTACTGATAACCAATTTTCAAATTCCCTGATTTTTCCCTGATGGCTAAACCAATTTCCCTGACCGATAACCAACAGGTCTCCTATTATCGGAATATTTTATTTCTGCTGAATTAAATATATGGGCAATTATCAACGGCAGCGTCATATTTAGGAATGTCATATTTGAGGTGGTTTGTGACCTGACTAAATTGCTTCGAGAGGGAGCTAAGGGGGCTATTTAATAATTACGTCGAGCGTGAAAGGTGGGGAGGGGAGGAGAACTCTTCTTATTGTCTCGCGAAGGGGGGTATGGAAATCGAAGATCATATTACGTAAGATTTTGTTTGTACGTGTGATTGTACTTGTATCACCATTTTAATAACTAACGTCTCATATTTTTAGAACTACAAGCACGTATTTACTACAAGCTAGTGTGCTACAACTACCTCTCGACCTGAGTCTCAGAAGTTAAAAATACACGTGGTAAAATCTTCCTAAAAACATAAGCCTTGGATTCCTTGTGATGAGCAGAATACATGGTGATCATGAATTTTAACACTACTAGGCAAATATCGCATTAATGATATACAAAATGGATACATTGTACGACTGATTCACAACTTAATAACTAAGATTCACGACTGAATGTTCAACGAATTGACGAATTTATTCTATGCACTTCGGTGATGGACATTAGTTTTAGCTGACGAAATGTTTTGGTGAAATAAAGGGCGGGAAAGACTGCCCGGTAAATGTAATGGAATAAAAATAATGAGAAATTCCAATCGCAGTTTCTTCCTGACTGTTACGAGAATTCCCTGACTTTTCCAGATTTCCAAAATTACCTGACAATTCCAGGTTTTCCTGGTTTTCCCTGACGATCGCCACACTGGCTATGTAAAAATTATAGTACCAGAGAGCAAGTACAGTAAAACCCCTTATTTACACTTCTAGGGCCCACTAGAAAAAAGTGTAAAGTGAGGGAAAATGCAAATAGTGGGTAAAAAACAATTTTCAGTTTCACATGCATATATAAATAAGAAACACTGATGAACTGAATTAGAGCAATATTATTAATTATTTCTTAAAGTATAGAGCTATCCAGATTTATTTTGCACGATATATTTCCGCCAATGTTTCAACCAACCAACCCAACCATTGGACGTTGTCAAGTCCATAATTCCCAAGCATATAAATTTTGCAAGGTCTTTTCTCTTATGAAGGAGCCATTCACAGTGATATTCGATGATCTAGTACTTAAAAACTAATTTTTAAGTTGGTATTCCTTCACACGTTTTTTTCTTGACGTTTTATTTTTTTCAACCAATGCCTGCACTAGCTAGCATGTTTCTGAATCACAGTGCGATTTTTCATATTTGTAATCTTAGAAGTTTCGCTCTATGAGTGCAAGTTGCATCAAAAGAATCCACAATTTTTATTTACACCTAAATTGAAAAAATTCTAGTCGCTGCAAAGGCTTCTGCGGTGATTAGAGATGACTCGAGAGTTTCCGGTTTTTATCTGCCTTGGTTCATTCTTCTGGATGATGGTTTCACCAGCATTCCAGACGACATCTTCAGGCCCAAAGTATATGAAATTTGACAGAAAATGTATAATACGAAGATATAGGAAATATATAGAATGAAGATAAAGGAAATTTGATGGGACGTGATCTGCGGACCTGAAGATAGCATCTAGAATGCCGATGAAACTGTTATCCAGAGGTATGAAACAACGCGGAAAAAACCTGAAAACCCTAGAGTCATCTGAAAATATTGTAATTCGCATCCATTTTTCATTTCAAAGTAAAAAAAATTATGTTCCGGAGTGATTGAGGATAACATAACACATGACAATATTGAGCTACCTTGCCGGTTGGTTAGTGCCAGCAGTCGTTCAACTTCAAAAATTTCTCAACAAAATAATTTTATTTATTCAATGCGGTTTTCACATGGTAAAACAAGTTTCAATAAGTTTTGTTTTGTAGTAACCTTTAGTAAAATTATTGAATCAAAGCAGCGCCTGACAAATGACCTCCTGTATCCGTCCACCAGTTCAGTTAATGTATTTTTAACATTTCATAATGTCCAGCTAAAAATTCGTTTTCATTATTCACAATATGAACTTCGGTACAGTTTAAATATACTCCTGCATGTGTTCCTAAATTATAAATTGGGTCCTATATGCATGCATTTCATATGCATGCATGCATTTCCCGGCAAAAAGATCGCGAGTATAAATATTTCATTTTTCTGGGACTAGCGGTACATCCCCGCTACGACGCTAAGTTCAAATTCTAAATGGAGACGGTCACTAATGGCGCTGTGTACTACCCTACTAAGTACTACATAATTCTTCCATAAAATGGAGCACATTACTGGTCTCTCTCTCGTGTTTCTGAGGTGCATATGCATGAAACAAGGTAAAAAAAAAAGGGATTTATATAGACGTATTTATGGCTAAATGGCATAGAAGGGAATTTGGTTTTTTAATCTATCACATTCCAACCCGCATCTAACGCAAACAGCGGGAATATGGAAAAGTAATGGTGTAAATAAGGGTTTCACATACGATAGAGATACTTATAGGAAATTGAATGGCACCCGATAAAAACTTTGTAAATTGCAGGAAAATGTTAATTCCGATAATGCAAATATGAGGTTTTACTGTATAATATACCACCATATGGCTCACCACATAGGGCAAAACTGTTTCCCATTTTGGACGTAGTACTGGAAGATCTCCATAGATGGCATGGTAAGAATTTTTCCCGTTACATCAAAAACAATATATAACGCTTCCATTGCTTTTGTTTTTCTAATTGACTTAAGCGGCACATAACACTGTTGTAGTTTTGTTATTTTATTATAATGATGCAATATGCCTTTACTTAACATCAACAGTCACATGGAAAAGTTAACATTTATCTCACTATTAGAGATATATTGTCACAGAGGGGATTCCTTGTTGTTTCATTATAAACACATAATCCACCGCAGAGCAGACTACAAGACTTCTCGACTGTGCCACTTAAGTTGATTAGAAAAATGAAAGCAATGGAAACGATATACATCGTTTGTGAGCAACGTGAAAAAATCTTCCCTCGCCGTCTATGGAAACCTTCCAGTACCACTTCCAACACATATAACAGTTTGCCCTATGCGGTGAGCACTCTATATTGTACTTAATCTATGATAGTAATCACAAAATCAGAAAAAGTGACACTTTTATTGCAAGAGTCTTACCGAATTCCTATTGTAACACCAATGAGGCGATGCATATTTTTCCTGCACCAAGATGCAACAACTGGAGTGTGTGTAGCACTGTACATGGCACGGCAAATGCTAGGATTCTCACAAGCACGATAAATTTCTGCCAACTGATCTCGAAAACCCTTGATTCCAGTTTCAAACAGTTTGTCCGATTCATCAACAATTAGCCACTCTACACTGAAATGAAAGATATTTTACAAGCAATTATTACACTGACATTAAAATATTAATCCAACTTGTAAGGTAAACTAGTGAAAGTATAGGATAGTATAGGTTTCCTGTTCCAAGATGACAAATTTTCACAGGTAAAGAAGAAAGAGTGGAAATCAAGAAAAGAGAACTTGGGAGTTGTAGCATTAGTTGGGCCACACTTGGAAGAATTTGTCCCCTATCACCAAATATACTACCAAATTTTCACCTTAACACTAGCTTCAGATTCAGTAACAGCTTCTTTTACTTTTAACAAAAAGCATTTATCAAATGTTTGCCATTGGAAAGCAGTGCATTTTGGGATGAGGATAGTTGACTGTTCAATACAGTGGAAGCCTGGAATAGTGACTACGGCTTATTGCGATTCTCGCAATAAGCCGTACTCACTATACCGGGCATTAAACATTACTACAATTTTCCAACTATATGTTGAAAAACTGGTTAGTCATTTATTTTTTAACAACAAAGGATGATTCATCACCATTGTATGAGATTTCATAAACCGAAGGAAAGAGGGGGAATGGTACAGGAGATATGAGAACACTTACTTTTTTAAAGATATTGCTGGTGGTTCTTGCTTCAATAGATAGACCAATCGATTAGGAGTTGTGATGAGTATATCTGAAAAAATAACAATAAAATAAATGAAAAAGTAGGAAAGAGACTGGTATGCATACTCAACCTGGGGTGTTCCCCTCCACAAAATAATCTATTAATTGTGAGTATTATTACGTTCAAAGTTCCATTAATCAAAAAAAGATTTAAGCAAGTAATCGTATTATTACTGGAAATAGACTGGAACTGAGGGTTCAGAGGTATTTAAATATCCTGGTATACAATTTGTTAAGAAATATGATTTTGTAAATGTTTTACCTTGCAGAAACCTTTTTTCAAGGTTGATGATTAGTTCAAAATTATTAGCAAATTTCCACTAAACAGGATGTGTTACAGTCAACCTGATCTTGGAAAATGAAATGCTATCAGAAAAATAAAATTAATGACTGCAAAAAAGAATAGCCATTTCTACTGTTGGCGTCAAAAAGATGTGCCGCTGCACTTTGAAAATTTATATCTGAACATATTTTAATGCTACTGCAATATAATTTACGTCATTTTAACGGTAATTTTATTGCCATTTCATTTATTATTTTAAATCAATAACACATTTAAAAATTTAGACACAACAATGAACTAATTAACTCTGCGCACCTGAAAATTAGCAGTTTTCTCAACTTGATGAACTTTGCCACTCATTCTAGGAAAAACTACTATAGTTACAGCATTCAGCTTTCATCAAGAGTTGCAAGAATGAATGTAGATATATATATTTGCAAATGCATATTTAAAAAAAACACATAGTTTGTTGTTAATTAACGAAAATGCTTAAACATTATCTAATCCTACAATTTGTCCTGAATCGAAAAATTAAAGATATATTAAGGTGTTTCAATTTATTTTTGATTTTTCTATGATCCGATATCATTAGAAATATAATTATTTGAACAAGTTATTAATTTTGACCAATGCTGTGTTGCCAAACTGCGGTGCACCAGACACCTGCCAGTCCCTCGAAAGCAAGGCCGTTGAACAAGGGAAAATTGAACACTTTCAGACAGCGGCACAAGCAAATATAATAACGCATTCCTAGTACATTTATAACACACATGCTTATTCATTATCAAGACAGTAAAACCCTGATTAACACAGTAAAAAATGTCTTTCTCTTATTGGTAATTATGCATGAAATGTTTTACCATTTCATAGCTATGATAACTCATAAAACATAATCTGCATAAATGTGTAAATAAAATTTCAGACTGGTATACACAGCAAAAAACTGACTCTGAATACCGACTTAAATATAAAGATGACATGTAAATATATAAAATATAATACGTGCATACTAAACACTAAGAAAAATCTTGATGTTAACTCGCACACATATCAGCTAGGAAATTTCACACAATACTAAGAAATTAATGCAAAATGAGCTAACAGAATGCTAAAGAATTTCAAATAAAAGTCCTACGGTATTATAGAGTCTTTTCTAAAAACTGTTTGAATATCTTTAGAAATTTCTACAGAAATGTCCGGGGAATTCTGTATAAATATTTCCCCCCCCCTACCCCACCCTTCGTTCTTTTCCTTCTTCTATCTGCATAAACTCCTTGGTTTTCCTCTCATTAACCATAGGTACCCTTTCCTGCCTCCGTATCTCGTGCTCGACAATTCATGCACGGTGGACTTCCCATCTCCCCCGCACTCACCTTTCTTTCACCAGACGCTAGGTCCTGCTTTAAACAGTCCTTTATACCATTAAACAAAAGTGTACAACCTCAGTAGTAATCCCACAATAGAATTCCGGCAGTCCACGCTCCCTCCCTTTTCTCCTACCGAGGTTTTTCCAGCCTGCTTTTTCTCACTGACCTGTGGCCAATGACATTCACCTTCCACTACTCTCCTTCTTTAGTTCTCCTTCTCCCGGAATTTTTGTATAGTATACATTTACCTTCTTCCTTTTTTAAAATTGTCTTGCACCTGATGATGACCCTGTGAGTTGAAACACGTAGTGTGTTTATTAAATCTGTGGAAAAGTGTTGAAAGTTTATTTATTTATGGGAGGCATCTTGCTCCCCTTGATATTTTTAGCGTAACTGAAACAGACTGACAGGAGAGAAATGTCCTCTCATCAACGGCGTGCATAGGGTTTGGAAGGGAGGTAAGGGATGGAATTTATAACCTTTCCCAAGTATTTTTAAGGAATATTTCCTCTTTTCTTTCACATATGTTGGGTCTTCGGGCTCACGATTGTTGTACATTTAGATTGATGTGATGAAAGGACCTTGGTCACAACCAGGAATGTAAATAATTGTCAGTGTCTGTAGGCGCATTGTTATGAGAGAGACTAAACATGAAGGAGTGGAATAAATCCAATTTCCAATGCACCTCAGTGTAATCGGCATAATAATAGAACGATAAGCTTCTTTTGCTTCGCGTACTCACCTCTGGAGGCTTGGGATGCGAGGCTAGTGACAAGGAGGGAGTTAATGAGTCTCAATCATCAACTTCATAAACAGGGGTTCGAAGGGAGGCAAGGAATAGCATTTCTAGCCTACCCAAAAGGTTTTCAAGGATGAATTGGAGCTGTTGTTCACATATATTATATCTTCCGGGTCACACTGGATTAGCGTGTAGAATTCTTAAACTGAAAAAATGTGGACAATTTTTAAAGGTTTAAAAATAAATAATACAGTTTTAAATTAATTCTGATGGGTTTACATGAAATTTCATTTTATCGAACATGTCATCACTTTTCTAAAGCTCGATGGGAAATTATTCAGTTGTGGCACACTCCATACGTTTTAAGTCTCACGTGCAAGACATGGCAAAACAGCATGTGTTCACTCTTGGATGTTTTCATGATGCCTTAATATAATTTATGCTATGCATAAATCATATATTTTCGGATCATAGAAAAATCAAAAATAAATTGAAACACCTTAATATGTCTTTTAATTTTTCTATTCGGGACAAATTGTAGGATTAGATAATGTTCAAATATTTTCGTTAATTAACAACAAACTACGAGTTTTACAAATATGCATTTGCAATTACATATATATATCTACATTCTTGCAACTCTTGATGAAAGCTGAATGCTGTAGCTATAGTAGGTTTTCCTAGAATGAGTGGCAAAGTTCATCAAGTTGAGAAAACTGCTAATTTTCGGGTGCGCTGAGCTAATTAGTTTATTGTCGTGTCTAAATTTTTTAATGTGTTAAAGATTTAAAATAATAAATGAAATGGCAATAAAATTATCGTTAAAATGATGCATATTACATTGCATTAGCATTAACATATGTTCAGATATAAATTTTCAAAAAGCAGCGGCACATCATTTTGACGCCGACAGTAGTTATAGTTTTTACTCATATAAAATTACTGGACAAATAAAGTACCATATAATATTACTCTTTTTCAAAAAAACATCCTTATGTTGATGAAATGAAACAATAAAAACTAGTCTGGATGTAGAATGATTGAAGACTGAAAATGGAAAATATTTTCCATTTAATAATGCTTACTAACCTTACCTAAGCTTAAAATGTTACCATTGATACATTGAACAATCCAAATACATTATTTATATGATGATGTCACAAAACAAAATTGGAGGGTGTACATATTGCAATAAATTTCTTCTCAGCTCTAATGAAATGAACACAAGGGAATAACATCAGGCAGCTAATGAATACATTATTTTCCTATGTTACATAACATACCAAACTTTTGAGATGATTTTGGACCAAATTTCTTTATGGCTTGATTTACTTTACTGATGATATGAATCCTCAGTCCTCTTCCCTCAGCTAACTTTAGGCACTCCCTAAAATGAAAGAATCATGATTAATTCTTACCAGGCATAGGGCAAAATACTTTACGCTGGGGACTTTTTCATTTTGACTTCCTTATTCTATGATCGGTGATTTTTAAATTACATTAAACACAGCTATTTCAACATCATCTGAATTGATATATTATGCACATTTCCACATTGCAACATGAATTACTGCAAGAATGATAGTTGGCAAATTATTCTATTCTCTTCTACCTCTGGAATATAGTTTTTCTTATCTTTCAGGATCCAAAAGGAGTGAAGCTGTACTTATCGCGCTTGATGGTAAAACTAATGCAACATTAAATTACACCATTTGACTTTTTCACAGACCACAGCGACTTCTTCAACTACCTATTCATTAACACAATTGTTGGGCATGGCACCAATTGGCATCTGGTGCCACTAGTTAAACCCGTAAGGCAGGAACCTGCCTTTCTGTGGGAAAATTGGAAAAAAATCCACAGGTAGTGAATGCATTATCTGTTTTAAGACGATTTTTACTAGCCACATAGATAATATGCATTTTCATAAACAACACAAATGCTGAGATGCATTATAATATTTAATTATATACATATTTAAATTTACCCCACTTCAGTACTTTCCTTGAATTATTCATCTGAATGTTCTTATTTCTTAGGGTTTGTTCCAGTTTCTGAACAATTAATACATATAGCTGCATCTGATTAAGGGGTGAGAGATGGCATTGAAAACACACAAATATAAAATACATTTTATCTACATCTCTTCATTTTACTTACTCCTGTAGGTAAAACTTTCATTTCTTATATAATGATATCAACTATATCATGAAGTCAAAAAATATTGAAATTTAACTGCTTACCTATAAGTTTGCTTTGCCAGCTCCCTTGTTGGAGATACTATTACTGCTCTAAAGCCAAGTTTTTTAGGCTCCTTCAGATGGTGAATGATGGGAATTAGAAACGCAGCTGTTTTCCCAGATCCTGTTGGAGCACAAGCTAATATCTGCCGCTTCTGAAAAAAAAAATGATCTAGAGATTTTTTAACAAGTCATTTTTCTACACCTCACATTATAAGAAACTTTTGTTCCCATCTTTCAATCTAATCCCAAGATGAAAAAATCACATTTGATTGCCGCTGTCTTTAGGCAAGGTGATTGACAGCAGAGGTCATTTGCATGACAGAGGTAGGAAGGAATTTGGGTGAAGGTAGGATTTTCAATGGGAACGGAGGAAGGGTGCAGAGAAACCTGGCATAAGTATTAGCCCACTCTTAATGAAAAATACCAAAGGCTCTGCAGTTTAACACCTTATCTGTCAAATGGAGTACTAAAGTGAAGTGCTCTCCAAATGGCACTCAAGTAGGGCCTGGGATTCCACAGTAAAATCGCTGGCACTGCAACTTGAACCTAGGCTCTTGAGATGGGGATACCAATACCCCAGTCACCACACCAACACGATCCCCTCCCACCACATTCAGCTTCAGACCATATCAAAATAAACTATTCCTTTGTATCTCAGAATGATTACATAACAACTGAAATTTATACATGCATACTATTTTTTAAGTAATAAAAATCAATGCTTTTTAGGTGTTAAAAATTTAAGTAACACTACGTATTTGTCAGGATGACTGGACCAGAGGGTTTCTAACATTTTTGATGGTTGCAACACCAAAGAAAAAAAAGTCCAAGAGGTGCCAAGATTACCTTGCCATAAACCTGTAGTCAAATTCATATAAAATTCTAACATTCATATTAAGCGGAAGAATGGAAACAAAAACAAAAAGCCAAAGAAATAATTTGTAATGAGAAAGAGCAGTGGCAACCCTGGTCAAAACGTTCCATATCAAAAGTCCATATGGGCGATGTGGACGATGTGGAAAAATGATGTGGGCAATGTGGACGATGTGGAAAAAATGATGTGGACGATGTGGAAAATCCCTCTTAGCACCCCTCAGTTCCCCATCGTCCACATTGCTCCACATCGTCCATATGGACTTTTGATATGGATCGTTTTGACCAGGGGAGAGCATTTATAAAGATAACATTTTGTGCAAAATTATTCAAATTTTAAACAAAAAAACGTAACTGAGATGAGAGATCTCTCATACTTTCCATAATTCAATTCCATCTCACATTCAAACTCAATCAAGAGCTGGTTACCTTGTTTTTACGTTCAACAGATACTGAAATTTGTAGCAGAATATGCATGGATGCAACTATGTAAAAGCTTTCAGTGTTTCAGTAGGTTGGATGAAGTTCCTGCAAGACCATTATCAGGAAATCTGCAGGAACTTCACAGGGTTCCACTAAACGTAGCTGGAATCTAGCAGGTTCCTGTGAAATGTGGCAGAAACTTAGTACAGAATCCAAATGGAATTACATCCGAAAGTGTCATTTACCTTAACACTTCGAAATTTTCTGTAAATCTCATAGTTATTCCACCATAATTACCTTCATTGTAAACACTGATAAGTATAATTATAGTCAAGAACTAGCTGAAAACGTGGAGAAACGCTCAACTTTTTGTCTCCCTGATAATCATTTAAAAAGTTAGGTTGCACTGACGATTTAGCTGTATTAAAATTAAAACCAATCCTTCGCTAATAGTATGAAAATGGGAAATAAAATTCTTAGTGCCCTTAAAAATAGTATTGTAGAAGTAGCCTTACAATTAGTGTACCCTTAGTTGAGTTTTAATTTTCAATGATGAAATTCCAAGTCTGTTCGGTTCAAATAAAGTTTAGGAAACATCTTTCTTAAAGAGAACACTATCATAAACTATAAATAACAACTTTCGTGCCCACGAGTAATTTTAACATGAATATTCACATTTTTATAGTTCGCGGTTAATGGAAAGTTGTATCGACCCATATCGAATCGACTACTATCGATTAATTGCAAAACCACTTCGAAATTCAAAATGGCTGTCATCCTGGCGAGCAACGTGAGAAAGAATTATCTCCTCAAATAATTACGTTTTCTAGTAATTAGTGATCATGGAAGCTTACTTTAAAATTCTAATAGACAACTGCGTTACGGTGAGTAAATGATTGTAATGACAAGCGATTGTGTTGAACGAATTTGTCTTGTTTTCATCGGCCTCCCATGCAGGATTTCTGAATTGCTGACACGAATTAACTGTATTTTTCATTTTTCAGGCACATTAAAGTCATAAAAAAATTGGAACATTTGGAATGATTCAAGGACAATTCAGATCATCATTCAGCTACATGATAAACGTGAAAATTTGTGTGTTGTGACAGTGAAGTGATGACTTTCGGTGATATTTTAAACGAACTCCCCGTACACTTTTACTTTTAAGAGGAACATTATTTTTTTAAAAAGACTTCTGGGTTGTTGAACACCTTGATCAACCATTAAAATCTTATGCATTAACAAAGCTCGATCACAGCTTTTGATTCTCGTGCCATGTGGTATATTTAATATTGTTATTGTCACATTGGTTATTTTGACATTACGCCTTAGATTTGGAATCTTAGGTGTTACAAAGGCAAGTGAATGCAATGATTGAAACTGGAAGTATCGTCAATAAATATAATATATTTTATTTATAAACTGTCCTGTTAGTTTAAAATTTTAACTCGCGTAAGTGTGGTATTAAAATTGTGAATTCGTTATGTGACATCAAGAAGCGCTAGACGTTCACGGATTTAGGTCGGTAGTTATGTTTATAGTGTGCGTGTGCCAAATTATGCCGAATCAAATTAAATGTGATATGCTATATCCGATCCTAGGTCGTGCTATGTGTTATTACAGCTATCTCTAGTTCCTCAGCTTTTTTGAAGTAGGAGAAGGTGGGAGTTCCATGACGTACCTATCTCCAGGAACAGCTTATAGGGTTTTTTGTAAATACAATTAATTTTTGTAATTCTCTTAAGAGAACAGCAGGGAACCGATCCTCCTGGAATGGTTCCAGGGTGGTTCCCCTCCCAAAATCACCCCGGAACCATTACCTACCCCGGGGGGAACCTTCTAGCACAGCTAAAGGCCTGGTTACACGATACATTAACACGTAAGAGTTAATGTGTAAATGCATGAACGCAAAAATGCACCGTGTAACCACACCAAAATGTACAAATGAATGAATGCGTGAACAGAAAATAGAACCTGTTCTATTTGGTTCATGCATTCGCACAAGTTGAGCAGAAACCATTCACGCACATGTACATGAACCCGTACGTGTTAATGTACCATGTAACCAGGCCTTAACAACCTGCAGGATAGAATGGTAGTTTTTCTTCATTGTCAGCTGTCAGAACATACCATCTTATTCTAACAAACTGACCAGAATCAAGAACAGCAAAAGAGCAGTCTGTTTTTTCATTCTTTACCTGATCACTGGTGAAAAGCAGCCCATCCTTATACATTCGATGGTACGCATAGCCATCGGGGATTTTAGGAGGAGCATCCACCGACTGAGGCTTTGGCTTTCCTAAAAATGAAATTCCCTCCCTTCTGTGCATCCTTTTGGAGGATGCGGTGTTTGATATGGGGTCCAATTGTCATGTAATCATGTGTCATTATGGTGCTGTATGGAGTATTCAGGGTTATAGTATTTAGGATTGAAGCTGGATTCATGCTAGGCTACAAACCCTCAGAGATTTCTCACCACTTTTATTAGGTTGAGGTAAGGCGAAATATGTGCATGGAATTATTTTTAATTCCTTAATCTCATTCATTTTTTATTGAAATAACTATTTTTGCTGATGTATATTCACTTAAAGTGAATGGTGATCTGGTAGTAATGGTAAAAATCTGTGATAAATGGTTGATGTGGACATGCCATAAGGAAAAATCTGTGGTTCCATATGGACGTCCGCATGGGAATTTCGTTCCACATCGTCCTTATCAGTCCTTATGGACTGTGTCAAACGCCTTATGGCCGTCCACATCGGTTCCATATGGCCATGTTCCACATTGGCCACATGGAATTTCCATGTGGATGGCCACATGGATTTTTGACCAGGGAAGGCAATGCAAAGTGGCATTTATTGACATGGAGAAGGCATTCGAGCACTTCAAGAGGACCAAAATGTTCAAGTTACTGAGAAATTTAGCTATAGAGTACAACAATAGATCATTAATCTATCGAATCTACAAAAACCAAGACGTCACACTGAACAAAATGTGAAAGAAATATAGAGCCTGAAATCAACATAAGATTAAAACATGGATACAATCTATCACCAGTGCTTATCAGTAAAAGCTATTAATCCTTTGAGGGCCATGCGATGAGATACCCTTACTCAGAGTTTCAATCACAATACACCATTGTTGTCTTTTAATTCGACTCAATATAATAGTTTATTAATGAAGTTTTTCTCTAATAATTAAATAAGACATAATTATGTATCATCAACCTCTCCTTCCCTGGTGAAAATAAACTGTGACAGACAGTGTGACAACAATGTGTATCACGCTGTGCAAGTGTATTAGTCACAGTGTATGTACAATGTGCGCACAGTGTGCTCCCTTCAAAGCGTGATGGACAGTGTGACCACAATGTGCTGCACACTGTACAAGGCTATTTGTCACAGTGTATGCACACTGTGCTCCCTTCAAAGCGTGATGGACAGTATGACCACAATGTGCAGCACACTGTACATATGTATTAGTCACAGTGTCCTCACAATGTGTGCACGGTGTCCTCACACTGTGAACACACTGTACCATCACAGTGTCTATCATGCTTTCTGCACGCTTTTGAGTCCCAATTTACGCTTTTGTCACGGTGTATGCACACTGTAATCACACTCTTGTCACATTCTAAGCACACTGTGTTCACGCTTCTGTCACATTGTCTGTCACGGTTTCTTCTCACCAGGGCCCTGGTGAAAATAAACCGTGATGACAGTGTGACAGACAATGTGACAGAAGCGTGAACACAAGAGTGCTTAGAATGTGACAAGAGTGTGATTACAGTGTGCATACACCATGACAAAAGCGTAAATTGGGACTCAAAAGCGTGCAGAAAGCATGATAGACACTGTGACGGTACAGTGTGTTCACAGTGTGAGGACACCGTGCACACATTGTGAGGACACTGTGACTAATACATATGTACAGTGTGCTGCACATTGTGGTCATACTGTCCATCATGCTTTGAAGGGAGCACACTGTGCGCACAGTGTACATACACTGTGACTAATACATTTGCACAGTGTGATACACATTGTTGTCACACTGTCTGACACGGTTTATTTTCACCAGGGTGGAATACTCTACATTTATGCAGTCATTAATTTAAAACAAATATGAGTTTGATGTAAAAGTCAACAATACAGGAATTAAACCACCACAGCACTCAATGTATAATAATACTCATGAGGAAAGTTATGATGAATCACAAAACGTACACTTACCTCCATCATTACTGGGATGGCCTGCATTTGTATAGGAGTAGGGGAGTCATACCCAGCATTCTTTATATTTCGAATTAAATCATCCCGAACATGGTACAATTCTTTGAGTTGCTCAAATGTTTCTATAGGATTTGGGTAATCTTTACCATGTACGGTGATCTTGTGTTGATTTCTGAAGCGGTTCACCTCGAATGAAAAAATACACTTTAGTCATATAATTTACATTAGAAACGAAATGGAAAAAGGTCCACGAAACTTATGTGAAAATTGACAAACCCACGAGCTATAATACTCATGTGTGTCAATGTAATTGCTTCAAACATTTTTCTATTAAGCAATACTTCACTGCCAAGGATCTCACTTTCCATCATAATATGGTATTCACAGCACAGAGGTAGAATCCATGCGTATCTTTTCATTTACGTTAAAAATGACGTGGATTAGTTAACACTTCATGCGGAACATTCAGATCATAATTACCTGCTCTTGTCGCACTTGAGCTTCTCTTTCCTTAGATGTAAGTTTCTGCTTTTTCTTTCCATTGATCAATCCATCTTGTGTAGCACGAATTGAGCCCAGAATAGTTATACTTTTCGTATCGTTCGTTAACTCAGAGTTTTCTTCATTACTGGTCGCATCGAAAGATTCAGGAATAGGCGAAGGGGATCTCTCTCTTTTCGTAAATACTGGTCCCACAACTTTCTTCGGCTTGATTAACTGAAAAAATTTAATATGAAGTTTAACAAAAGGATATTAATTCTAAGAACTTGCAGGGGCTTTATATACATCCACAAAGTTACTCACATTACACCTTTGTGCATCGTAGAGGAACCGACTGGTGTCAAATTTCGCACCGGCTGAGATTTTTCGGAATATATCTTCCGCGTCCATTCCAAGGATACTCGGCTTAACAGAAAATTATTTTACACAAATCTACCCTCCCACCACAAACCAGAGATATACATATATGTCCAAAGAAGTAATCACATGGATGAACCATGTGGGACCGCTGGACGTAAACAACAAACAATTGAATGTCGATATTGTAATATTTTTTCCGCTTCTTTTGAATGAGCTTGTGAAAACCTACCCAGAATGATCTTGGCTGTTGGAAGTCCAGTGAAATGCACTTTGACGTACAGTAGTGAATATTTATTTACCAGTCACGTGGTACAAACACGAATGGTTTGCGAATGTAGTGCATCTGAATTGCTGGCTAAAATATCATTATATGTTTTCACATGAGTTTTTCTCATCTGTATCGACTATAGCTATAGACTATAACTCTAGAGTCCACAGATGAGATAAAACACAAGTGTAGACAATGAATGAGGTTGCAATCAGCGATTACAACACACCAAATTTTCGAAACATTTGTGTTTATACCACGTGAGTCCTTGGTTACCTATTCGAGATATCTCCGATGGTTTCAATCACACAACCCCTCTGGACTTAGAATCAAGCCACAAACCTTTGGCCAGACCAATGTGCAGACCTCCATGCTACTGAGGATTCCAGATCCTAAAGGCAAGAGGTCTCTACTAGACTCTATAAGAGCTAGGTCTCATGCTCAACTATGCAGCTCATCAAGGATGGCTCACGTAAGGTGGAATTATGCTTCAAGGAAGCCACTGTCAACAAGAAAAGATCCTATAAATGATTGCAAAGGGTAATAATTATTAATGATAATTAGAGTGGTGGCTTAAGACTGTAAGATTTTATGTTGCTGTTATGCACAGCAAAAATGGAAAAAAATAAGAACAAATTCTTAAGAAGCTATCATGATAATATTGGAAGAGCGAATACAAAATTATCACAAAATTGTAGGATGTCCAGGTTGAATGAGCAGATAATGGACTCAGGGAGGAGGATGGACGTTTACGAAGAGTTGGAGATAAGGAGGCACCTGAACGTGACCAGGCACGTAGCTATAAATATTCTTCGGGGGGGGGGCTAAGTCTTGCGTAACTTTGAACAAATCAGCCTTGCCCATTCAGTGGCGACATATTAAAAATCTCTTCCCTTAATTTTCAGTGCTTGGTATTTACTTTTACAGTGCCCATACTTATCTCTTCTCACTGGTGCAAAGTTCACTGCTAAAATCAGAGATACAGAATTATTGGGAAAAAATTTCGGAGGAGGGGGTGAAGCACCAGAAGCCCCCCCCCCCCCCCCCCCCCCCCCCCGGCTACATGCCTGCGAAGGACGGACACCTGCTGAATGAAATCCTCTTCGAAAATCACTTCCCCTCCTTGAAGCCTCCCTCACCCTAAGGGACCAACAAGCATGGCCAAGACCTAGGTAACCCATAACCTAGCTCCCACCACTAATCTCCCCACCCCTCCCCAACCCACCCCACCCCATCCACTCATCACCAATTCACCCCTTCCCTCCTCCTTTTTTCGTATATAAGTGTGTGTTCCTGAGAAAACTTTTGTACCTGATGATGGTGCAGAAGCACTGAAACTAGTTGTACCTACCTTCAATAAATTCATGAGTGGAAATATACATTGTTATCTTTCTCTGTCAACTACGGATTGCCACATGGTAAAGTCTAAATCCTTCAAACTTCACTTCAGTAGTTGCCACCTCTAACACACCAAATGCCCCCTTCACTACTCCCTCTCTATCCATGGCCATTGTTACCTGATATCTAATCTCCAATCCTTTGATACATTTTTCAGTGACCTTCATTACTCCCTTCCCTTATGTGATTACTCGAAAACTTTTCTTATTGAAAACAATCCTTAAACACTCTATCATCCCCAAATCTCCACTTACTAAAAACACCTATGGCCTTTCCAACTGCACCATCTACTCTCCTGGCATTCAGTCCTTAAAACTCTTTTTGGAATGCCTTCACCCTATTCTTCTCAGCCACAACCTTCCCTCTTCATCTATCAACATCCAGCCAACCTAACACTACCTATCTGCAGAAATCAACCCAGCCTCTCTCAGGACTCCAGCTGCTCCCTAAGTCATACACTCCCCATTTAACAAGCCAAGAAGCATAAACTGCCTTATTTTAAAAATGCCCACTCTGCCTAACACCCTTATTACCTCTCATCTTTTCCAGAAATATTGTCTACCATCTGTAAAATTTGCATTGAGCTACATAGGAAGATCCTTCACCCTTTTCAACCACTAATTAACAACCATCAATTCCTTCCCATCATTCTTTCTACCTGTAATGTGACATATTTGTCCTCCTCCTTGCCTCCCTCCAACTGACACACCACTCAAACTAAACTCACTAGAGCTAGCATAACAAGGATCCTAAAAGCCTTCAACCCCCTGGACCTCAATCATTCACTAAATACCCCTTGTTTGTAAAGTTGAAATGAAAGGAGTGCAGAAGTTTTTGTCTGCTTAGGGTGAGTTGTCTGTCTTTTACTGTCAGCCCCTTTAAGGTAGACTGTGTGAAAACTGCCAAGCCCATTTCCACGAAAATCTTAAGATTATGAGTTTTAGATATACCTATTTGAAGCACTTTTTTAAATACATGAATTACATATTTTTCTCAATGTTGATGATATATTAAAATTTTTATGAGGATGAAAAAAAGCATTCTTGCTGTATCTGATTTGAAGGAAATATAATATGTATTACAAATATGCAATGTAAGTGGGCCGAAATATTGGTCCTTGGCAGTTTTCGCACAACTTTACTGCCAGGGGGCCAATATATTGGCCTTCTGGCAGTAAAAGGGTTAATCACCAAAGTCATCACTATCAGTGGGTGTTTTAGTCATCAAGGATTGGGTACCTTCGATGAATAATGGGACATTTCTGATCCGTGATGAATACAGACAGCACATGAGACTCAAGGGATTCAGATCTGATGTGAAATTTAAGGGATTTCTGTACTTCAAAGAGGAAATATTCAAAGGATTTGAACATCCCATCCAAGGTCCCTTGATCCCATCCTTAACTTGAAATTTTTCACTTGTGGTAAAAGATTGCAACTTTCTGCCCATGTCCATCTCAAAAGTATGTATAAATGATCACAGAAGTGCTCAAGACCTTATGCATACTCCTTCCTTCAAGGACTGGAAATAACCAATGCAAATAAATATCTTTTCTTTCTTATGGTGCTACACAGAGAAGGTGAGAGGTTGGCAGAGTAAGAAAGCTAGTGCTTTGTGGCCTTGAACTGCTGGCAGGCTACCCCCATCCTCCATTCCTTAGACCTCTTACAGTATATCTTATTGTTCTCCTGTGAGGGAGAGGTGGGTCAGGATAAAGGCTCACCTCCTGGTCTTCCAAGAAGGGTAAGATACTCAGTGGATTAGAACTCATGTAATGGCCGCTTTACTCAGTACATTTTATTGTACATACAAACGAATGTATGAAACTGAACAAAATTGTACATTTGTCTGAATGGAATTAGAACAGGTTCTTTTTTCCGTTCAGTCATTCAGACATTTGCACAAGCATTCACACAATTTTCCGCTTTATATGGTACAATTTTTCTCATACGAGCATTTGTACAAAAAAATGTACCGTGTACAACGGCCTTAACCCTTTTACTATGGAACGAAATTTCTGAGTTTTTTTCTGAAAATGTGGTGCCATTTTGAGAAATGGCGCAACAGTGAAAGTCTGAGGATGTGCTGCCAAAAAGAGAAAAAAATGCCAACACATGAGTCAGCACTAACATCCATGTGATTCAGAAAACCTACACACCACAGATAACGAAGACCTTGCGAAACATACGGAAATAACTTGGGCCAAAAAATCGGCCCTCCGCAGTTTTTGCACAAGTTAAACGAGATAGAGCGGCTCATCCGCAGCAAAAGGTTTAAGACACTCAACCTCATTTCTGAGGTGATTTGAGAAAAAAAACAGTGTTGGTACATGAGTTTATATGGTATTCAATAGACAATAATTGGAAGTACAATTATTTGATTATCATCTGAAATTTGAAAAAGATGAATTCAAAGACCGCGAACTGGCCGCGGAAACTTAAGCGGTGTCACCCGCTGAAAATTGCACTAGCAGGTGCAATTTTTTCAGTGGGTGACACCGCTAAAGTTTCCGCGGCCAGTTCACAGTCTTTGAATTCGTTTAAGTAAGCACCTTAGTGTTTAAAATTCGGCTTAACCTCGTGGACAGTGGCGCCTTGCGCACGACTACGGCTGCATTGTGACATGATGTGTCCCGCAGTCCATTTACACCTAGTTTCTTTAAGCCTCGTTGATTTCCACAGAGAAAGAGGACGCGTGGTAGCTCTACTGGTAGAGCACCTGGCCGGAAATCAGGGGGTCTGGGTTCGAGTCCCGGTCAAGGCGAATGATTTTTTTCTCTGTGGAACTCCTTGCTATAGTGCAATTTTCAGCGGGTGATGCCGCTAAAGTTTCCGCGGCCAGTTCGCGGTCCTTGAATTCGTTTAAGTAAGCACCTTAGTGTTTAAAATTCGGCTTAACCTCGTGGACAGTGGCGCCTTGCGCACGACTACGGCTGCATTGTGACATGATGTGTCCCTCAGTCCATTTACACCTAGTTCCTTTAAGCCTCGTTGATTTCCACAGAGAAAGAGGACGTCTTGGTAGCTCAACTGGTAGAGCACCTGGCCGGAAATCAGGGGGTCCGGGTTCGAGTCAAGGCAAATGATTTTTTCTCTGTGGAACTCCTTGCTATATTGAAAAAGATGAGCTGAAAATTTTAATTTAGTTGATTTGTGGCTTTTTACTTATACCAACAACAAATAAATTAGCAGAATATTATTTAATTCATCAATAGCAATTCTAGTATTCAAGGTATTCATATATTTGAGTTGTGCTGTATATTGGCATTAGAAAAATTTGCTATTTGCCCCATCTCTAGAATACACACTACTTCTACAAAAAAAAACACTGCTTGTAGCTAGCTACCCATCCCAGTAAATGAAAGTAAAAAATAAAGCTCTCTCAGATCTTGTCTTTATTTAGTAGTACAATAATGAAAAAGGCAAATGCAATATTATAAATACATATAAATAGATTTTCCCAACACTCCACAATCATTAAATAAGTTAAATAAAACTTTCCACGGGACTTCGGAATACTGTTATATAAAGGTTTTGTAATATTTTACACAATCACCAATTTTAGAGGAGATCACATTCCATTGACAATGTCTTTAAAACGCAAATTGCTGCAGCATTTACGCATCAGCTTCTTAGTCTACAAATACTATGAATTTCAACTATGACTTCATTATAGTCATAATTAAATGTCATCAAAACTAATTAATTTAAATTTGCTTCAAACTAATGCCACATTTTTGGTTAAAAAAGTATGAAAAAACAATTTTTAAAACCAGACTTTTGTAAAAGTAACAACGTTTGCATTGTTTATCAATCAGGAAGAATGTTAATCACAGACATTTTGGTAGACTTTTTCTTGAACACATTAATTAGTGACAATATTTCAGTGCACATATAAAAATTGACATGAGGAACAGGAATACTGCTGAGATTAAAATACTACTCACTAATAATACTTCTAAAGACTAATTCGGACAAAATAACTCTTTGAATTTCAAATATAATCACTCCATATTGTCCTTCCAATGATGGTAACAAAAGAAAATATAATGCAAGGAAATATAATGAAAAATGTTATAAATATACTCATAATATAAAAACAGATGAAATCCATACTAAAACACCATGCAAACATGGAAAGAAAATTTCTTTCTGCTACAAAATTTTTGAGTTTCAATACCAGTCAATGCATGTAAACCTGCTCAAAATATTTCTCACTGCCCTGCAACTTTAGATACTGTTGACAGGCACCTCAGAAAAAGTGCATTAGTTGTTGGCTCTCAGACAACCTCTGGTATCTAAACCTACTATTATTTTGGTAGACTATTCTTTATAGACCACCTCCACTCCTCTCCACAGAGATTTTCCCTCTTGCCTTTTCCTTTTCTAAGTGCTCCTCTTCCATCTCCGCCATCCTTGCGAAGCGAGAATGAGACAAATGGCCTGACTTGATGGCAGACATCATCTACAATGAAAATTAACAGTCATCATTAACATAAAGCACATAACCTACTGATTTCTAAGATGTAACATCATGTGTATTTCCCATTTTCAAGTTGCTTTGAAAACTTAATGTCTTTCATTCAAATGTCACACATATGAAATCACCATATCCCAGTCCATAGAGTGCACATTTTTCACACTATTATAGGTAAATTCTAAAACTGATCTGAGTCCCATGGAACTACATAAAATAGTGGATACAAATGGAATAAAACTAAGTAAAAACTACACAAATGGAATAAAGCTATATTTTCATACAGTTAATTTTACATTACTATCAAAGGTTTTCCTTTGGTCCACCTATCTACCCCTGCTCAGACTGCATTGCGGCAGAGAGCTAAAGGTGCACTTAACATCAATCATTTGTTACTGGGATTCTGCTACGCATAACTTTGATGCATATTTAATTTTTGTATGTTACCACCCCATTTTCTTGCAAAGAAATTTTAACAATTGCAGATATTTACTATTATTTTTTCTTCTAAAATCCAAACTGAAAAATCACAATGCACCTTGTGGGCAGATAAATAAGGTACTTGTGCATAAATTACAATAACACTTGAAGGAATATAACCATGGGACCACACTGCATGGCAAGAACTATTCAGAAAATAAGTATTTACTAAATGAGAGCACTTCTGCAATAAAAAATTAAGCATGTTTCACTCAAGTTTTAGCTCATTCACATATTTCCCTGAGTTCTAGGTCTTGGTCACTGATGTTCAGGTCGATAGGAGAGGGGAAGCAAAAAGATACTGGGGCACATAAGACACAGGATTAAACATAAGGAATAGAGAATATACTCAACAGTATACCACTCTCGGAGACTAATTATCAAAGTGAACTAGCTACTATCAAATAAATAGCGAGAAACCGGTTACCACACCAACCTAATTGACAACATTTTGAGGAAGAAACATCTGTTTAGAGAGCAGAGTTTAATTTACAGTCAAAGATTAGATGCAGAAATAGAAAATGGTGCAAACTATCATATCTGGGGGGAATTTACGACAAGCTATCCAGAGTTATCCCAAAGGATGAGTACAAAGTGTCTTTTTACAATAAGAGAACCTTGATATCAATTATCAATAAAACGAAAGATAAAATAGAATTATTGAAGAGAAGTGGGATTTATAAACTGAAATGTAGTGATTGCAACGCCATTTATGTGGGTCTAACTGGCAGATCCTTTAAGGCGAGGGCACAAGAGCACAAGAGGTACTTCACTAGTGGAAATTTGGATCAGTCACACTTCGCTAAGCACCTGTGGGGGGAGGACAACTCCAGCAACTTTGACCCTGAGATAATCCACCAAGAAAGGAAGAGGAGGAGGCTTGACGCCTGGGAGCAGTTGAAGATAAGAAGAGGTTTTAACAGTAGACAACTTTTGTTGAATGAAAACATTTTTATGACACGTTCTCCCCTCCTATATTTTACCGTCACCAAAAATTGCCACCCATCCCCTGCCCAACCCCATTTGAACCCACTAGATCCCCCTACCTCCCTCAGCTAAGGTCAGATCCTACTCCCCCTCCCATTCCCCCTTCTTCTCACAATCCCCCCTTCTTCTCACAATCCCCCCTTGTTTTTAGACTTGACTAAATATGCTCAAGGGTGTTGTATTATTTCACCTGATCTGATGTCAACTCATCAATGAAACCGGTCGTAACCATTAAAATGTCTGTGAAATTTTTTCATTGTGACATGAAATTTCACAAAGTTGAGCCTGAAACCATCCAAGGAGATTCATTCTTTCTGGTGATTGTTTCTCAAGCCAATGAGCAGATAGTGAACATAAAGAAAGCAGGTTTCTGCTTACTGCACCAGTCGGCACGGATGGGCGACAACAATGCAACAGAATATAGGTGGACACAATAAAATCAGATTCCAGCTTTCAGGCACAGATAAAGCCACTGACAAACAACACCAGCAAAATCACCACAATTTAAAAATATTTCTTCCTTGCTGGTGAGACACTGCTGTATAGTATAAACTGTGAAACTTTTAAGCAATTCACCGCATACATACTGACATGGCTATTTTGTAACTTGCTACATTTTATGAATGAATGTTTGAGATTATTCTGTGATACCATTTTCCACTCCAAGATATGATGCTAAATACTCAACTTCCAAGAGCAATTTGAATTTTGTGCAGATAATGTTTGAGACAATCTATTTAAAAATCAACTAAGTATTTATTCAAAAGTTCACTTCGGCCACAGTGTTTAAGTAATTCTGTTCAGGCTTTTGTTTAAATCATATAACAGTAAATATATATTGTGGCCAGACAAGTTTGCATTATGCATTTATTATTGGCTTCAATCATCTCAGACATTCTATGAACCAGGATTTTCTGTGATTCACCTATTATTTTTCTCCACTTTTCTTGAAAATTATTACCACAGTATTAAATTTTTTACTATTTTTAATGTATGAAATCACTCAGGTTTAAAAAAGTTAAGACGTGTAAGAAAAAACTTTAATTAAATTTTTATGGTTATTCCCCAGAAATACGTAAATAAACTTTTTGTTTAAGAAATTTGGTTTTTTGCTGTATTCAACATGAAATTTCTTACACACTGAAGTGTGGTGCTGCAGTATGCCGACCACATGCCATAGAGAAAAATTATTTCACTGCATCAGGCTTATGTACAAGTCTTAGCTTGATTTAAACCACTTTAATCCCGACAAAAATAATTTTTTAAATCCTCTGTAATTTGATGATGGCTAAGAAATGTAATGTATATTTACATTGAGCATTTAGCTTAATAATGATTTTTATTTGACAATTTATCTTTAGCAGTTGTTGTGATATTGATTTTTTTATGTCAAGAACAAGAAAAATTAAAGAGCTGGAATTAAATCCAGCAGTGAAGGTTGACCATTGGACATTTAAATCCAGCTCCTAAAGGTTAAATAAAGGCTCTGATAACTGGTATGCCATTACAATTTGCCACCAACAATGATATTCTTCTAAGCACGCACTTACTTCACCAACCATATTCTGAAGGTCATGATACTTAAGTAAAAACAACAAATCGAGTATGACGTCAAACTATCTGACTTTTGCATGTTATTTTTTTACTTTTTCATCACAAAAAATGATAATATCACCTACATAAAATTACATCTCATCATTGTGTTACACACCCACAAATATTTTCAAGTGATTTGCATAGCACTTTTCACATGTGACTGGTTCTCACACTTTCTTATTTCCAAGTCTTCACATGTCTCCACCAACTTTCAAAATCTTGAGAATGTGCTTCAAAATTTAATCTCTTGAGAATGTGCTGATATATGTACATAGAAATGAATTTGTCATCTCCTCAACACTTAAGATTACACCTTACAAATGCAGGGGCTATAGTAAAAGTCATTGTTCTAGCTGAAAGGAATAATCCTTTATACTCCGTTACATTCATGGAACATACAAGCAATCAAAAGCCAATCAAGAAGAATATGAGGAATACTTGCATAAATAACTTCATCAAATTCAATTTCAGAGTCACTTCCAAATTCAATCATGAAAGTAGAATTAAACAGAAGATTCCACCAACTGATAGTAATCCTACAATAGTTACTGAGAAAATGGTATTTCATGTTTTTGATGAGATGAACAGGACATGATGTGCAGTTTAACAAAGAATTACCTGCCATGAATCTTTAACAATTGGGATAAAATTCACCTGTAAGTATTCATCAAGTTCCACCTGCCCATTCATGTTGGTGTCCAGCTCACGAAGGATCTCATGAAGCTGCTCCCCAGGTACTTTTTCTCCGAAGCGCTATATCGGTATGGATGGATTTTGGATATTTGGTGTAAGGTTGAATGATCGGTTAGATTATGAAATGACAGGTGTTATTGGATCACAGGGTAAAAAAAGAAAAAAAAATTAGAGTTTGGCTACCATGTCACAACTTATCAACAGCAAGAATTTAACTCGACCCTGATATCCTGGCATTAGAGAAAGTAAATATTCCCTCCATATGACAGGGAACATTCAAATTGAAATTTTGTGGATAATTTCATGTTTAAAATTTCCATGGACTTTCTTTTAAAAATGTTATAAGAAAGTGTATTTTCTAAAGCCAATGAAAGAGGATGCATTCAAGTGTTTATTTATCAGAGAACACAAAGTGTCAAATTATTTCAAACAAAATCCTACTTCTACCATCTTAAAGAGTTAACCTGTCGTTTTCAATTTTACCTCATTTTTTCAATTTCAAAACTCAAAATTTTGAAAAAAAACTGCGGTGCCAAAAAACTATTTTGAGGGACAACAACAGAAAATACACTTTGTGCATGGTGCTTAGAAATCCTTGGCTGGTTGAGAACCAAAATATTTGAAAAAAAAAAATAATTAAAGGACATGATTAGAAATGTTGGGCCTATAACCGGTGCATTCATGTACAATAGTCATTAACAGAATCAATTCAAATAGAATTTTTATCTAGAGCCAAAGTGTTTCACTAAAATGAGATCGGTATGCCGAAGTAAACAATTTCTTTAGAAATGCATCATAAAACAACAATGAATGAGGTACTTAATAACAGTGATTATGAGGAAAACTCCAGATTGAATAGTTGTAGTAGCTCTGTGGGTGAAGCAATGGACTGAATAGTGATCTCCAGAAATTAGCGAAGGCCTTTTTGGCCACCTTAAAAACTTGAGGTACCACTTTCTATCTGAATTACTCAATTTCAGTTGATCATGATAAAGGAAATTGTCTCTCTAATCAGGATACATGATACAGTTGAACCAATAAGCGAGAACTATCTCTGACAAGGGGAGTGTCCGAGTTCCGGGTCTAGGATTTTGACGAAATTTGCCAGGCAGGTAGTCCTTGATGAGTTATTTACGAATCACCCCCCATATAGGGTTATATATCCAGAAACTTCGTCAAAAAACGAGTTTGAAATATTTGATTGCAATTATAAAGCCAATAATTAGCCATGTTTAACCAGTGCAGCTTGGGGGTAAAGGGTAAACTAGGGGTAAAGTACTCACTTCACAATGTCGACGTCGCAAGTTCGAGACTCTTCGTGTGCAATTTTTTTTTCATCGCAATTTCGTCGTACGACTTTCCCTCGTTTTACATATTTTTAATCTGTTTACCCGGGATGCATTTTAACTATTTTACGTTATTTACCTAAATCACATAAATAGTACGTGGCGGAATTACTTCCGCACGCTCTGTCGTTTTTTGTGTATGAAATTAACGGAAGAGCATGAAGTGTGATCGTGATTTTGAATTTCCGTATCTTTGGCCACGCAGTCCCGAAGCACGTACAACACTTGTTCTAATTCGCCTGGTGTCGTGATTTTCCAGCGCTGTGCTTTTTTGGAAAAACTAATCGCAAGATAAAAAAAGAACTTAAGCTCTGTAATCATATAATTGTAAGTATCTACCGAAATGTTCGGGTGATCGGGCGAAATATTCGGGTGGGAGAGAGTTTCGAATCAAGGACGTCGCTTGGAAATTGAAAAAAAACCAGCGGTAACAATTAATTTTGAAGAATTAATGTATTGCACCTTTTCAGGAGCATGTTAGAATCACCCGAACATTTCGGTAGATACTTACAATTATATGATTACAAAACCTAAATTCTTTTTTTCTCTTGCGATTAGTTTTTCCAAAAAAGCACAGCGCTGGAAAATCACGGCACCAGGCGAATTAGAACAAATGTTGAACGTGCGTCGGGATTGCGTGGCCAAAGATACGGAAATTCAAAATCACGATCACACTTCATGCTCTTCCGTTAATTTCATACACAAAAAACGACAGAGCGTGCGGAAGTAATTCCGCCACGTACTAATTACGTGATTTAGGTAAATAACGTAATCAACTATTTCACGTACTAATTACGTAATTTTAGCAAATTACGTAATTATTACGTAAAATAGTTAAAATGCATCCCGGGTAAACAGATTAAAAATATGTAAAACGAGGGAAAGTCGTACGACGAAATTGCGATGAAAAAAAAATTGGACACGAAGAGTCTCGAACTTGCGATGTCGACATTGTGAAGCGAGTACTTTACCCCTAACCCAAGCTGCACTGGTTAAAAATGGCTAATTATTGGCTTTATATTTGCAATCAAATATTTCAAACTCGTTTTTTGACGAAGTTTCTGGATGTATAACCCTATATGGTGGGTGATTCGTAAATAACTCATCAAGGACTACCTGCCTGGCAAATTTCGTCAAAATCCTAGACCCGGAACTCGGACACTCCCCTTGTGAGACTAATTGCCTCATTTCATCAATTTTTACCCTAAAAGTCTCTGTAAGTGAGAAAGTATAAACCTCTATTGGATGCAGTTGTTTTTCACATCTGGGCCTCTACGACTCCACCTTAGCTTAAGCATCTACACATCAGATAGTTTTCTAGAAAATACAAGGGATCATGCATGTTTTGACAGTTCACACGCACGGTTGTTTTTTGCCTGTAGCATCCTCAGGATGTCTAAATGAAAAATTAAAGTGATAAACTAAAGATTATGTGGGAAATTGCTAAGTGATATGAAGATTGAGCAAATGGTAAAATTTCTACAGAAGAAAACCCTTTTCAAAGAAGCAAACTTTAAATGCACAAGAGACAGTCCATAGGCTTTTTGAATTATGTACCATCAATATTAATTAGTCAATTGTTGATATGATTTAAGAGCTTGAAACACATTCAAATTTTCAAAACAGAAAAATAATGTAAACGGATAATTTTTTTAAAGTAAGAGTACAATTGTTACACAATAAAGTTTTCTGATTGTTACAAAGGAATTAATTTTTTTATTCCCAGCATACTCCTAATCCTATTCCCCCTGCTTTATTATACCTCTGCAAATGAGAGAAAACATCCCAGAACCAATATAAGTGTTGCAGCATTACTACTAGTGTAACCCACAAAATGAAATAAAGATTTCATTTTGTGGGTTACACTCAACCAAGGGACAAAATTCTTTCCAAGCTTGGGTGAACAAGATGAGGTCAAATGGAACAAGAAAACAAACATTATGAGTCTAACTATAGCAGAAAATGTATTTCAACAATAGACAGGGCAAGTACAAACCAACAACTGAATGAATATCCTTCCCTTCTGGGAATATCTAATAATTTTGGAAGAACAGCGAGTAGCCACTAGAACACCCTCTAGAAAATGACAAAGTCTCCGAAAACTGAAGTGGCCGTTTGCAAGGAGTTAACTCTTTGCCATCTCGACTCGAATAGGGACGTGAGAGGGGAAGTTTCTTGACGTCAGGAGGGGTTGTTTTCGGAAAGGTCAAGGTGGAGTGGGGGTGAATGTGAATTAGTCGATATATAGATTTTGAGGGGAGGTAAAATGGTATGGATATACGCGGGCAATGTGGAAGTTTATCATTGGAGCATCAGGAACTCTTTTCTGACTCTGAAGGGAGGACGCCAGCAGATGGTCTGTGGGCTTGGCAAACTTCTAGTCTTCTTCCGCATTCAGGTGGCTATAAAAGTGAGGGCTAATGGGGTGAGGTGATGGTGCAGACAAGATGGTGAGGACGAGAATTGGTGGCATTGCTGGCTCACCAGTCATTAGCTCACCTGTCATGCAAGTCCTTCGGCTAAGTCCGGAGGGTACTTAGTCCATCGAGGGGTAATGTCCAACAAGGCGAGGAGGAGGGGGGTACCCAAAAATACCAGTTTAAGTCAACCTCTGCAAGTGAAGTTGATGGCACCAGGCTTGTTTTGGGGAGCTTCCTTCATGATGAGATTAAAGGAAACTTCGCAATTCCACAGAATAATTATCATTTAATTCCAGAGACTATTTATGTGAATTGTAAGATTTCCTTTAGCCTAATCACTCAGTAAGAGAGAAAAAATTCATAGTCCCTTGAAGTGTAAATTGTCTACGTTTTACTGTATTCACATGCCTTTATACTTTTAACTGAGGTGAGCTCAACCCTCCCCTCTCAAAGCAAACCCTGCAACCTAAAAGAGTGCAGATAAGAGGCAATCTCTGAAACTCCATCATAGTCCTCTATCATCAGAGTCTATGAGTCAGAGACTATGTCCTCTATCATCGGAGGTGATAGAGGACTATGATACTACATAAAAATGACTCTCCATGTTGTTTCACATTGTACAGGTAAGGTATTGGCATCTTTCTTGATTCTACAATCTTCTAAATGCCATGAAATCATATTATGTTGACTGAGGTCGCACATCATACATATACCCTTGCTGAGCTCATAGCAACAAGAGATGAAGTAAAAAAATTGTTCGTAAAAAAATTAAAAAAGTAAAAAATTGCATACAATAACAATAAATGAGTTATCAATATTAAATTGATAGAGATGATTTGTGTCACTGATAGATTTCCAACCTACAAATACAAACTTAAGCTATTCTATTACAGCACCAAAATTTTAAGCTAAAAAACCTCAATTTTCAACTTTGACAAAATCAATTACTCACCTAAAGACTTGAAATGAAATACACAATTAGTGACATCATTTTCTCTCATTATAAAAGAAGCAAGGAATACAATCACTCCACTACAAGTGCAACATTTGTTCATTAATTAAAACGATGTTTTATCATTTTCTCTCATCATAAAAGAAGCAAGGAATACAACACTCCACTACAAGTGCAACATTTGTTCATTAATTAAAACTGTAAAATTTAAACAATGATTAACTGCCAGCTCACCTGAAGATAATCTTCTACAGTAATCATGTCATTATCGTCGAAAAAAATCTGATTGCGATACATTTCAATTGCCATCTCAGTTTCTGAAAGTGCTTCCAGTGTCGCCTCCTTGGGGAATGATATCCACAATTTACTTTGGCAAAGCCTAAACAAATTCAATAATGACAAACTGCCTTCTGATGTTAAAATCAAAAACTTCAATTCAAAAAACTAATTTCTGAGAACAACAGACTTCTACACTATATTTAAGAATGAAAAACATCAGAATTCCATTTATGCATACATATATATAAAAATTTTCCACTAATAATATGCACAAGTTATTTACGAGACTTCATGATTAAGAGATGAATATAAAAATAGATAAGGGAGATCATTTAAAAATAAGTTCCAACATTCTTGAGTGCAAGCCAAGATAGCAATTACTTTTCATGATTAGAAAAAAGTTTAAGAATAACTATTTGGAACCTGTAGATTCAGGCTTAAAAGCACATGACACAAATTGAATCAAAGCACATAGTTCTTTACTTTAAATCATTTTAATTGTACCTCCCTAATATTCACTATATCACTTTCTTTGCATCCCCCAATTTAAATTAGTTTTTGATGTAAATTCTGCTTTTCAACATGCATCTTCTGATGCTTGAATGATGGACTTCAGCATTTTGTATTCACAGCTTATTCAAAACATTATATAGTAGATCTGAGCTTTATGATGGACTTGACTTATGATATACTCGATGAAGTTAGTGAAAGATTATGATTGATGACAGATTGGTTCTCTTTGGAATTGATTGAAACAGATTGGAACTCTTAAGGTCATATTAATTGTTTTTTATATTTAAGATTGCAAAGCATTTTATCAGCATACTAAGTATCCTTTCCTTTTATTCAGATTCAGTATGTTATAACTTCCAAGACTACATTAATTTCCCTAATTTTCATCCATTACTATTCCTGAAACTTGACTGTACATTCCTAGGCCCCTTGCCTTTGTAAAAAGTTGTGCCAGTTTCAATCAGTATAAGCTAAGTGAACAGCATACTTATTCAAATTCACTGAAATTAAGGGAATTTCACAATAAGACCACAGTACGAGTCCTAAGAGCTAACACTGTGTTCATAACACCAAAGGTAGTACAAAAAATTTCTTTTACATAGTCGTCTTCCTTCAACATGGCATTTATGATGCGGTTTATCAACATGCAAATTGTAGCGCAGCATGGGCCCAAATAGAGTATGGCACGATATTCAAGGTATTGGATTTTATTTTTGAATGATTACTCGAGATCTCAAATATAGGATACTGTATAGTATTTGAGGTATTCATATTTGCAGATAGTATTCGCACATCTCTAATATAATGTATTAAATCATCATTGCCTTCATTCATGGTTATGCATGAGCTTAAATATTTAACTTAGGGGAGTCATTAAAGAATATTTCTAGAGGGGGGAAGGGAGGATTATTTTCTACAAATGGCTTGTCTACATGATACTTGATAAAGATAGCTGGTTAATTGATAATATGTCAACTGCTTGTGGTAATATTCACCTTCCAGAGGTAGTTGAAAAGCAAGCAGTTTCCTATTACCTATGTTTAAAGCATTTTATAAAGGTGTAGTGATGTTTGAAATATGTTGACTGGAGGAAAATAATGCAGTGAAGTTCTTTAACGGGAGGGAAAAATTTCTTAAGAAATACAAGAAATATATGATTTTCCATGGAAACCACGGACATGAAATTAAACACATAAGTGTAAAGATGAATACCTAATTCTGAAGAAGTTGAAAAAAATTACACTACTTTACCTTTGATGCCAAGTTTTACTTGGCTACCTTATACCGAGAATTAGTTAACTCAAATTGGCCAACTTTTAACATTACCCTTACCTCCATACTTCTACGTATGTCATTAATAGACACATATCCTTTCCTCTCTTGATCAATAGCTTGGAATCTTTTTCTATATGTAGCCACTTCATCTTTGGTGAGATTAATAGGTATACGTTCTTGGCTAACCCTGTTGACATTCTGTCCCATTTCAGACTGAAGAAATTGGACAGCAGCATCATACTGGGCCTAATAGGAAACAACATCATGAAACAATAATTGACTGAGAATGGAATATAGGTAATGGGAGAAATATTGAAATAATGGCTAAAGGTACTTAGTCTTGATGCACATAGCCCAAAAATTTCACTGATTTAATCAAATGAACCTAACAAAAATTATGAAAATATAGATTTCTTCCAAAGAGAACCAAAGATCTCAATGGATGCCCATTAGTTGGCTATCAGAGGTGGTGGTAATCACTGCATGAGTGCATATCCACCAACACAATACAGTAGAAGCTCCATTAAACAAGAGTTCTTGGTAGCCAATAAAGCACTCACTATTTCAAACTCTGACTAATACTTAAGATTTTTAAATAAACATTCCACAGTCAATTCCAAGGACTTTCACCGATATTATGGGTATTTTGGGTGAATGACTCTAAGATTCCATTACACAGTTATTACAAATGATGCTTTCGCAAACTTCATTGACCTATGTTTGTATTTACTGTCACCAACATTAAAATTCATGCCATATATAATTATTTGAAATATAAAACATTGACTTTTGACACTGGGACCCCGCACTTGACCATACTTTCTTGAGTTCCAGATACACTGCGGCAGCAAGTAATATAGTAATATGATGGTCTATTTTGGCAAAAAAAAAACTTCGGAAACCATAAAAATTGTCATACCTCCAATGGGCCCGTTCTAGGCCCAAGCGATACAAGCGATCGCTTGGGGCGCCAAGCTGAGAGGGGTGCCAAGGTGTGACAAAAGAAAAATACTCTGTAATTCTCTGCAAATATGTATAAAAAAAGTGAATACCAAAATTTTAACCAAAATGTTTATGGCACTAACAGGTATACTATATGTAAGGTTCGCAAAAGAGCAAACACTCTGCGACGAAGAATAAGTAAACTATCTGCAGATACATTGAATGTCACAGGTGGAAATTCATAGTCATTAATAAATACATAATACCTAGTTACATCCTACAAGATTTATTTGGTACACAACTGGTTTCCTTGCATAGGCACCTGAGATGTCGCTATACAATAATACCAGCATTGTGTTTGTATTTATCTATACTTGCACCTCACGGCAGTCATCTGTTTTTCCAGAGTATCTTCGCCGCAAATTTTAAATCTACCACTCTTAAAAAAATTATTGCCATCCCCCATATGCAACATTATTTGTTATAAGAGTCACATTTATGTACTTGAAGACATCGGTCAGTAAAATACGCCTCACTTCTGTTTTGAAATTACCATTTATTCATTTGATGTTCTTGTACATATTATGAATGTGCTTATCTATTTTTAATTTGATAGTTTCCAATCAATTTATAAATATTTGCCAGTAAAAATGCACACAAACGTAAATTACATAGTAAATTTTAGTATATAGATGTTATAGAATATATATAAATATAGTTATAGAATATAATGCACACCATGCACAGGCTGTCTTACATGTACTTATTTAAATTTGAAGGTTATTGGGAACTGTTTTAAGAAGGCTGGATTTATGGGGGACAGCAGCATGGAAGACATCATGCATGAGGATGAGCCGACAGAGTGGCATGAAATAAAAAATGACTAAATAAATGCTGACAATGCCTTTCTCACGTGAAGCCAAAATTGAGGGGATGATGCTGGGAGAAGGGGAGGAAGAAGTTGGAGGGGAATACCAATATACCAAAATATATAAGAAGAGGGTGATGGTGAAGAGTGAATGTCAGTGACAATCAAAAAAGAGGTGCAGGATGCTTTAGGTGTGGTTTCTTGTATGGAAGACTGCAGCAGTAAGAATCTACTATCATAAAATAAGGTAGAAAATATCATTTCAAAAGAATTTGAAAAAAATGAAAAAACATAATTTAAAACTTTTTCGGTGAAGAGTGCTGAAGTTAGTTTTAGTTCCCTTTTTTCCTAGTAAAACATTAACTCTTTCGCTACGAACGACGTTTTAACATGGCGTAAATTTTTCTACGCAAGCGAACGAATGACATTTTAAAACGGTGTAAATTTTTCTACGCAAACGAATGACCGACAAGTTAAAACGGCGTTGCCGCTAAGCTAGCCCTAAAGGGTGTGTGTTATAAAGGACACCTTCTCGGGACGCCGTAGGTACCCTTTCTCGGTCTGCGGGAGAGGATTAGCTCGACCCTTCGAGTCACAGTGCGAACCCCACTCACAGCAGGGGTCCACGGTCAATTGCTTGTTGGTGCAGTGGAATAACAAACTTAGAAGTTATTGTGTAATTGGAAAATTGAGCATTTTAAGTACATTCCTTATGTATAGCTCTACAATTACAAATTTTAAACGGAGCTCTACCGTTATTTTTAACATAGTTCATGTGTAAAGGAATCTCGGAACTAATATTTGTTAGTTATTTAGTTGATTAGTGAGTGATGTTTTCATGATTTTATTTAGTTATGGAGTTATTATTTTTTTTAGGGTCAACAACTGAATGTTATTTTTTCATATGAGTTGACGGCCATACTTTTTGTGAGTTTCAATGTTTATTTTTCCCGGTAATTACTAATGCTAATTTAATTATGACAGCTGACTATTTCAGTTCTGTTTTTGTTGGTCATTGGTTTTCACCTAAAGAATACAGTGATTTCTGGCAGTCCTTCGAATCCTGAGGTACACAAATGTTGAAGGTATGAAATTCCCTTAGAAGATTTTCTTATTCCTAAAATCGGGTGATTTGTAATTGAAAATAACAGTTCCAGCTTGCAGGGTACTATATTAACGTAAATCTAGATAAAAAAATGTATGGAACCCGATTTATCGTGCCTCGGTAAATTAGAACACGAACACAAAATTAGTGGGATAGCCTTAAAATGGACAGATAACAATAAAAGACCACATTAACAGTAATGGAGAATGTATATTTACAATTTTTTTAAAAATAAATTATTAACAGTTTTCGATAGCTAGAGTAACTACTTTTTTATTTAATCTCTAATTTATAAGTCTTAACTTCTAAGTGGTACTAACATCGTCCAAATTATGGTAAAATTCATTGACGAGTGCGATATAAAACGAAAAAATTATTTGTTTAACCATTGATATGATTTTTTTTGCTAGAGAGCTTAATATTTATGGTAGAATTTCGTTTAAAAGCTGTAAAGGCACTGTAAAACTAAAACAATTCATTTCCAATAAAGGCAATATCGAGGCAGCAGCAAAGAATGTTTTTAGCACAACCATTGCATAAACAAATAGTTGTCCGCGACGGCATGCCGTAATGGGCACCCTAAGCGGAAAAGGGTGAAGATTATCTCCTCTCCGTGACCGAGACAAAGGGTCGACACCCCTCTGGGTCCCAACCCAAGTTAGGGAAACAGGTACCTGAGAGGAGTTTAGCGTAGTAAAAGCTCCGTACTGGCAATGCAAAGAATATTTTACGGCATTCGTGAGGGAAGTAGCATTTTCTGACATGTAGCCCCGTCGCGAAAGGGTTAAAACTATGTAAAATAATAACAGCATTTATTTAAATGTTAAATATGGTAATTAAAGAGACAATAGTACATATCATTGCTAAAATGTTCCATAAGGCAAAATATGGGTGTTCATTTTTCTGAAACCTCTTTCTAATGAACCTCTATTTATCAAAATGACCAAAAAATTGGTCCCTTCCATTTTTATATAAAGAGGTTCTACTGTAGTTATCTTAAAAGTCATCTCTAACACCTTGACTCTGTAGGAACCTATGAATGAACCATATGAACCAATGAACTATGAAAACCAAAATATTCTTAAAGATGATGATTATGAATCAAAACATGATAACATAGAAAGGAAAAAACGAGCCAAATCCACAAAAATAATAAACACTACTACCACCTGGGTTTCACTGTATTACAGCATCATCAGGTCTGACCTGAAGATGCTGTAATACAGTGAACCCCGGTCATAGTAAAGTTCATTATTTTAGTGGATTTGGCTTGTGTTTTCCTTTCTATGCTATTAAATCTCAGGAAGACACCATACCAACGTTAGAGTAATTTTTCTTAAGATAAATTGTCTGTACTAACTTTCTTTTCTTTTTCACTCCACTTCAGCTCTTCTGCCATGAGATCAATAATTCCAGGAAGAGCCTCCTGAGCTGCCTGGACATTCAAGAAAGCCAATCGTAAACGCCGGGCTATCACATCAATGGCAGTACAGGCATACTCTTTAACAGCATAGCGAACCTGCAAAAGGTCAATTTAGCATGTCAGAACAACTACATGAGCTATCATTGATCAAGTCTATGACATCATGTCCCATATTTAAATCATTTTTATGAATTTCACGGTATGCTTTACTTTGTGGAAATTCCAGCATCATAATACAATCATCACGGCTCATTTACAACTCTTGGGACATTTGTATCAGAAAAGGATGACTTTAAAAGGTCTTAAGGAAAAATCCCCAGGAAATTCAGACTTCACTTTGTTTGGAATGCTCCTTGACCCACATATTCCGGAATAGTTAGGAATCACTCTATTAATTAAAATTGGAGTGGTGGGTGGGGGCCTTCTGGAGCACCCCTGGCACTTAGACCTCTTTCGATCCATTGTGCCAACCCACATTTAACCTGCCCGCCACTTGCAGACAGGGGACAAGAATACCATGGTAGAGGTATGGAGGGGGGCTACCCATCCAACCTCCGTCCGGGCCCAACGTTGCTTAACTTCGGTGATCTGATGGGAACCGGTGTATCAACGTGGCTAGGCCCTTGCCCACTCTATTTCTTACTTTTCACACTAAAATTGCACTTGGCCATCCCATTTTCTTTTCAAGATTATATATTAATACCTTCCACTGACACTGGAAACTTGTTACTTCATAACATATAGACTCATGACATGTACTCATTAATAAAAATTGTCATAAGAGAAATTAATCAGTCACAATGGAAACACCAGTGACATCTTTGCTTGCAAGTAAGGAAGAAAATGCAATACATGATGATTTTTGAGGAACCAAAATTAATGAGTACAGAGAGTAATATTGTTCTATTTAACACGTTAAGAGCCATGGTGGTCCATATGGACCGTGAAATATTCTAGGGTGGCCACGGCAGTCCGATGGGACCACCAAGCATTTTTCCAAGTTAATCACTGCCAAGGCTGAAAGACCCCTACTATAGCATGTAACACGGTACGATTGGACCACTATGGCCCCAAGGAGCATCACGGACAGCAGAGGTTCGGGGATTAATAAAAAAATTTGTACAAGTTTCTAGATTTTTTGTTAGCATAATAGAAATTGAAAAAAATTAAATATCATCACTTTCTCAAAATGTTTTATCCTCTTTAGCACAGTTCTCTGCTTTCAACACTAACATAACAACAAAATTAAATATTACTTACAGTAAGTCTCACCAGATGAAAATTATTTTTTATGGTATACAGCAAAACAATCAATGCAAAAGTGTGGATTTCCTCGCAGTCTTCAAAATATACGAGTATAATGACTTTTGGCACATTGTTTCCATTAAGGATACCATTCTTTTTCTTATCACTACAAGCCTTAAAATTTTTTTGTACTTTATGTCAGGGTCCTTGCTATTTTTTTTACGGAGTGAGGAGTGTTTTTCCTTCTTTTGTTCAATGACGTCCCCGACTCATCGTCCTCAGCCTCTTTCTCGCAGGCAAACAATGACTGGTCTATTAAAACTTCCCTAAATACAATAATGGGCATTGAGCCACCATTGATTTTTTTTAGTGCACATTTCCTACGTTTGTTCCCAGTAGAAGTTCAATTGCTATTTTGCGGTACCACTGTAATGTTTTCCTCAAAGCCAATCCATAGCTAGAAAGCCTATCGGACAAATCAATTGAATAGAGCTAAGGGCTTTTTCACAGTTGCCATTTCGTCCTTATGCTCGGTGGACAGAATCAATTCATCTCGTTGATCTTTCCATTTCATTATACATATTTCTCTGCTTTCTTCTTTCGCAAAAATCTCCTCAGCTTTCATCTTTTTTTGTATCACATATTTCAGGTTTCCTCTTCTGTTACTGCAGTGTGTCCCAAAGAAGTGTGTTTTTGTCAAGTGGAGCATTTGTTATTTCTATGTTGGTATGGTAATTATCAGTAATTATGGTTTACCCTGATTTTAGTAAATTTTCTGGTAATTTAATAATTAATGACTATTTTTGTTGGAATGGAAACACTCGTATCTTGCTCTCTACCACAGTACATTTTCATATTCCATGAGTATCCTTTATCAGAGCATAACTTGAAAATTTTTATTCCGTACTGATGGGTTTTTTGTGGAATACTTACATTGCTCAATTTTAAGACGTCCCCCCTGGAAGACACTAGTCTCGTCCACAAAATATTTCCCCAGAAGTAAAGAATTCTTGCCACTTTCTAATGAGGGATTTTATTTGGGCTTCTATTTTGTTGCATCTATTCCCATCCAGGTACTCTTCATTATTGCTAAAGTGCCACATCCTTAGTATGATTTCAAATCAATTGCATGACATAACACTTGAAAGGATGCTGACACCAAAAAGCCTTCTTTTACACCAGTAGTGGCAAATTGTTGGCAAATCAACAATACCCATATACCCAAAAATGCCAATAAATCTCTTTATTTCCTCCTTCGTACTGGGTTACAAGGAGTGTAGCCTGGTTTGCCGATTATTCACTTTGGCACTTAAGTGCACCGTTGAAAAGAAAAGGAATTTAAGTATACAAAGTCTTCGTCACTGAAAACATCTAAACATTTGTCGGTATAAAATATCTCTAACCGGATAGGATCTATATTCATATAAAGTATCTATTATTTCGAAGATGAGGCGAACAGATTCATTAAAATGTTGCAGCAGATATATTCCGCAAACCCAATAACTGTATGCAATGGGAATACAAGATCCTACCTTTTGATTACTAAGTAAGGCAGGTATTATTGCGTACCACAAGGTATAAGAGTGAGCTGAAGTGGGAAGGGCTCAATGAAAGGGTAGGGTGTTGGCAAGGTGCCTTGGATGACACTTGAGATGTGTGAGTAAAGAAATAGGCCGTACGAATATTACAATGTAAGCATTCATGAGGTAAAATATAGAATGAACGAGCCAAGCGAATGAAATAGTCGTCCGTCATGGCACTCCTATGACATGGACCGCCATGGGACCACCACGGCAACAGAGGACCAACAGTTACCGTGGTTGCCATGGTGGTCCCTTGGGACTGTTACGAAAAAATTCAGAATTTTTAGAAAAGACTGCAAATGATAATATGTATAAGGAGTTACTATATTTCTAAAGGATATTCAAAGTCATAAAAGTTATTTTAAAAAATTTGGCCCTGAAGGCATTTTTTGAAAATTCATGTCGGCGCTGAACGTGTTAAGACTCCCAGACAAACCTCTGCATCAATATAAGGAAACTCAGGATGCAGCTTCTTGCCAATGATCGGCCACCTCTTCCCAGTCAAAGCAGCAAGCTTAGCCACTGCAAAGGCTCGATCTCCGTATGATGATGCAAGATGCTGAGCAGTCTCACATTCCAAACCAAAGTCTTGTACCAATCTAATGAACATAGTAGGACTCCAGTTATGACCTCCTTCCAAATAGAGTCCTTCAGTCTGCGAAGTAGCATGTGTTGGCTTGAGACCAGTTGCTAGTCATGAAAAAAGTGAATTAATAAAGATTATCCATCGATAAAATTTCATTCATTCAAATGAACACAATTTATGTCACTTATGCAATAGGTGAAATATGACGAGGAATTAATATTTATGTTATTATATGTACTAAGATTAATAAGTAAACAGAGCAATTTAGATATATGTAATAAGCTTAAGAAGAAATTATCACTTCTGGGTGCTCCAAGAATGGTGAAATAAATTTTTTCATGCAGTCAGATATACCTGACAATTCAACTGTTGACCAAACAAGTTAATCTAAAAAAATCTCATTTCCAATTAATTAACACAAACCTTTAATAGCAGCATCTATGGTATCCGCAGCCATAGCCCTATAAGTGGTCCACTTTCCTCCGGCAATGGTTACAAGACCAGATGGACTAACGTGTACAATGTGATTTCGAGCCAAGGACTGTGTGTCAGCCTTGTTTGGGTCTGAAACCAGAGGCCTGATGCCACTCCATGCTGATAACACATCACCTCGCCGGACTGAAAATGAAATTGAACAAGACAAACTGTATTTCACAATTCATATCCTGAATATTTTATACATTTAACTCTTATCACTATTCCTATTTTTCGTATGACATTCTTCTTTAGTTCCATATACTGCCTACCTCTCACTATCCATCCCCTATCCTGTTTGCCCAACATTCTTCCCCATATGTGCCCCCAAAACACACTAGACCCTAATACCTGCTCTATCCTGTTCCTTTCTGCCTTCTAATTTCCTCAATTAAATTTCTTACCTCCCCTACCAAAGCTCTTACTTACCTGTCTTCCACCTACCTGATCTCCTCCATCCTTCTTGATATCCACATCTCAAAAGCCCCAAGTCTATTTTAATCTTCTTTTTTCAAGATCCATGTCATATTAAACTGTTAAGCACTCTTTTACTTGTATCCCTATTTAACAATCATAAAATTACTTCTCTGCTATGGGTAAATGCCTCTTTTGCAAAAACAATTCTCCTAAGATTAATAAGTAAACATGGCAATTTAGATATATGTACTAAGCTTAAGAAGAAATTATCACTTCTGGGTGCTCCAAGAATGGTGAAATAAATTTTTTCATGCAATCCGATATACCTGAAAATTCAACTGTTGACCAAACAAGTTTATCTAAAAAATATTTTTTTTCATCTCTTGGCTGACTAATGCTTGATCATCGGCAAACCTTATTGACTTCATCAACTTTCCTCCTACCCTTACATCTGTATAACGCCATCCTACACTTCTTTCAAATATGTATATAATGAACACTACCGCTGACAATGGACAGCCTTGTCTAACCCCCTCTCTATTATTGCCCAGCTTGCTTCTCCATCTGCCATTCTCACTTACAGATTCTGGGAAATGTATAGGTACTTTCCAGATCAGCCCTGTTCTCATAATCTACTCCTATTCCATCATACTTAACATTTCTATGACCTCTTTCCACTTTACTCTGTAAAATTCTTTTCAAAATTGAAAAAAAAACATTTAAATGCTTCCTGATAATATTCTAGGTTCCTTCCTACGTATTGATACATATGCAAGTATCCTAATACTTGCATAATATCCAGAGCTGACCTCACTTCACAAAATCCAACCTGATATTTTCCTAGAAATTTGTTTGTTCTCATTTCCATCCCTTAGATGATGATTCTGAGCATGATTTAGCCACATGCATTAAACTCATCATCCTGCAGTCTTCACATTCCCTTGTCATTCTCTGTTCTTGGTACAGGTACTAATAATAATTTTTTGAAGAATTCCTTAAGCCAACCTCCTACCTCACATATCACAAATAAGCCTGTATTATCTCTTTCACCTCTTCCTATAAACCTATGCCTAAAGTTATACACCAAAGCATGAGGGTACCAATAACAGAAAAATGAAAAAAATATACACAATCAGACAGTATTTTTTTCTTTGAAACCAGTTTTGTTGTAGGGGCAAAGAGAAAAGAATAAAAGTAATGGAAGATACACTCATTATGACACTAAAATGGATACTAAGAATGCCACAGAGTTCAACCTGAAGGTAGGTCCGACTGGTGAGTGCAAAGCTCATTAAGTAAAATACCCAACAGGGCATGAAACTTATGTATCAGGTAAGGGGGTCAGTTCCTATCTCTGTCCTACCTATGATTTCCTACAAATAAAGTAGCTAGGGCTTAGGTACTTACGTTCAAAGGGGTTTTCCCGGATTTGAGCCCAAGACTGATAAGGCTGATAAGGGCAAAGTGATGCATGGTTAAGACCATTCCTAGCATCAACATTTTGTAAAATGTGTACCTTAACATCCATTGAAAAAGGCCATGCATAAAAATGAAATGAGAGGTTGAATGCAGAACCCCATGAATTAGAAATTGATGCCTGTAGGACAACTCTTTTGTAGAAACATGAATAAAGACATCAATGTTCTTAAGTGAATGGTTCACTATCCCTCTTCATTCTGTACATGGAAGCATGCACTGAGGAATTAGTCATTGCATTAATATGAAGCTGAAATGCATTGACTGGACTCCAAGAGGAATTTAAGGACATAATGAATGCTGCCTAAACTGTGTTAATTATTAATCTTTCACTATATTTGAGACAAATAACATAACAAGGACACCATACCATCTTCAACAACACACATAAGTAGAAAATACTGCACTGGAGTATAAAAAAGTTCAATTTAATAATTACCTTCTATGTCTGGGCTAAGATAATTCTTGATTTCTTCTAAAATGAACAGAATATCATCCTCAGTGGGGGAAGGATGATGAGTAACATCACATGGAGAGTCAGTTGTTCCAGCAATTGTATGTTTCTCCCAAGGAAGGAAAAAGATGACACGACCATCCGATGTAGCAGGATCCAGAAGTCCCATTTGATCAGGACTGTGGTGTGTAACAGTACTGTTATATCTCTCCACCATTTATCAAATCACAGTTCATGCTTCCTCACTTATATAAACGATAACTCTGTGATTAAATATTTATGTCACATATTAAAATTAAATTGTGAATATGCATTAAGTTTAATCAATGCATGGATTTATCCCATGTTATTTGAATGATAGGTTCACATCTATTTCATCACAAACCTAAGGCCAACTTAATAACAAAAATACTTTTTTGAGGGGATGAAACTCCATCTCCCATGGGAATATAACATCAGATGGCAGAATCTAGTGAACCCTAATATTCATGAATTAATTCATCAAAAGTTTTAAATAGTTGATTCTTATTAGGTATTCAACTTCTTAATAGGTCATTTCATGATGATTACATTCATACCAAGACTACGAATCAGAGACTATAACATATAATCAATATTTATGTTTTAGAGCTCACCTATAGTAAGTTTTTTGTTCCGATTGTACAACTGTTAGATTACATCACTTGAACTGCATATATATGAGGTTCATAAAGTTAGTAAACAATAAAAGAAAGATGACTAATCATTAACAACTGGACTAGTTATCCAGGGCCCTATTTAATTTCTATGAACCCTCATTCACTAGGTAATGCAAAGTTTATGGAAAGTTAATTACTACTCTGTAATTAGTGGTGCCCTAAATTTTCTCCCACAACTTAAGATGCATTATTCCCAGACAATACATCTACAGCTAAGGAGTTACTCTACACAGCCATGTATCAACTAACAAGCGCTTTATTATTTCATACAGACCCTATACTATCTTCTGTTAAATTTTCATGCAGCAGATTTACAGTTTTACCTTAAAAATAAAATAGGCAATAAGCTGAATAGCCACATTAATTCACTAAGTTTTCTACCGATTCCATACTTAGGTGACAGAGCAACAAAGAGAAAAGAAGAAAATTTACCATGTGTGAGCCATTGCAAGACAAAATTAATATCCAAAAATAAGAATCAATACTCAAGAGGTTCCCCCAAAGAAAGGCAATCACACTCTATTGAAAATAATGTGACCTCTATTAACTTTCCATAATTTATAGTTTCCTCAGGCATGAAAATACTAACATTGCACCAACACATACATACCATTTAAGCAATACAAATATTTTCCCATTAAGTAAGAAAAATACGTGCACATGGACGCAAATACTTCTCCTTGACATTTCACAATGACAGAACCCAACCAAACTCTGGTATCAACAAGAATACATAGGGCCTTAATATGCCATTTACAGTTTTGGATTTGTAAGAATCTTCATATGAAGATTGCAATTATTAAAAAGAGCAGGCAAGCACTCGCCTGTAATATCCTGGGAGGACAATGTGCACACCAGCAGATGGTGCACAGATGGTTTTGACGGTTGGGTCATCCATTTGACGTAACGTGTCGGTGAACGGACCAGTTGCATTAATGATGCATCGGGCACTCACATTCCACTCTTCCCCGGTAAGCCGATCCTTAACACGTGCACCAATAAGTTGTGGGGAACCATTGGGCCCCTTTTCTTTCCCTTTCATTAGTGATGTGACTTCCACATGGTTAGCCACAGTGGCACCATGGCGTGTAGCAGTGAGGGCCAGCACTAGGTTCATGCGAGCATCATTTTGCTGGCCTGTGCAGCATTGAAAACTCTTTATGACAAGGAAATACACCTTTCCACATGTGTTAACTTAGGTCTTAATGATTATGAAGAATGAGAGAGAAAGCTAAGAACTATGCAAAGCAGATTATTGTAATCATGCATCTCATGCAACCCAGGTTGAAATGACAAAGCCACACTGAAAGATTTGGCAGTAAGAGAAAGAAGTTACACCACAGTGGTGGTGGTTTTATTTACATCAGTAAATGGGATACATTTGAATGGAACATTTCACTCAGTTTCTTTAGTCAATAGGACTTTTGCTGTTAATTATCCCAACTAAAAGTCTCTTCCTGCTTTTCCCATCAAAAAGCAAAAGTAAGAAGAATGCTGATGTACATCATTATGTACACCTCTGTGTACATAATGATCCTATGCACCTATGTCACAACAGATATTAAGTTCAAGTCACAGAAGAAATGTAGCATAAACTTTAGTGACAGCAAACATTAGAAAGACATGAAACATACCCATGAAGCATTACATTTACTTTTGATAAGGGCCCCAAAGCCTATAACCATGAAAACTGGCTAGGTACAATTTCAAGCTTAAGTATTAGATGCCACACACGAATAATATTGTGATGTTATCACACAATTAGATTATTTAGAGTAAATACTAGATCCAATGGCATATTTGACGCTCTTTTCTGAAATCATGGCTCATTAAACCACCCTCGGGTCTTATATGCGAATATTTGGCCTTTATGATTAACATTAAAAATGTTACAGTTGCAAGTGCTATCATTTTGTCTGTACGATATGATCCACACTGTGGTAAATATAGTTTGGTTTGCGTCTGCAAGATAATCAAGGAGGTACAAGTGAAATATCGAAAGAAATTGATCAGCACAAAGGCATCCAAAAACGAGCTAATTACAAACGTTTTCCTCAGAGATTTTCCTTACTGAAATGTCGGTGCGTCCTATATACTATCAAATAAAGTAATTATTTTTGGGATCTTTTATAGGAAAAAGCAGCTGCATGAAAAATGGCACATTAATTATCCCCTCCATCAATGGCATCAAAAATTCATCTGCACACTCATCACTACATGTATCAATTCCATATTAATAAGAGAATCATTTCCTTTTCTTCGTCAAAAGACTAAATTTTTAAAATAGCAAAAATAACTGATTGTTACTTTTTCTCCATTTTCATTTCATACCACACCTTTATGAGTGATTTTTTCCAGCTTTATTATGTTAATTTTTAGTCATAATTCATATTTAGCCATAGTCAACTTAACAGACAAGTAACAAAGCAACTACACATCTAGCTACATGTTGGAAAAGTTCAAAAATGTTACTTAACTGGAAACAATAGCAACAAGGCATGAAAAAAATTATCCTATTTTGGCCTGAATATCTACTCAATCTTGTCATCCCAGCCAATAACATTGACAATGTAACTCTAATTCAATCATACTACACGTGATTTTAGGTTCCATAAAGGAACTCTCAAGTTAAAAAATGTGCAAAAATAAAATGAGCCTGGACAATTAAGAAAACAATACGGATTTTTATTCAGCATCTCTTAAGGAACTACGGTAACAATACTTTTCACATCTATAAATCTCAGTTCTTTCAACTGAAAACTGGATCCACCTTTATTGTGTTAGCACTAAATGGAAAGAGCTTTCAAGTTATAACAACTCATAATATCCTTGATCATCAGAGCTTTAAGATATTCATGAAGGAAAAGTATAAAATGTTTTAGTGGTTTGATTAAGTTCTTGAACTAGAGGATGCTTTAGTATGGACGAGCAGAAGTCAATGAGCATTATACTAAATACTTTATGAAGTTCTCACATCATGAACTAAGTTACAATTACTTTTCCTGAGCTAACAAGATCTGGCACTGAGGAAATCACTTGAGTTGTGAGTACTGGGGCTGGTTAAAAGATATTTTTCACACCTCTAAACCTTGACTCATGAGGTAAGCAACCTGATGCTTTACCAAAAACATTACTGCTAATGATGTGATATTCATAGCTCCTTACATACGAAATGCCCAAAGCACGATGCAACCTATGGAATTGTCCATACACCTGTATGTAAATCTGCAGCCACTAAAAATCTCAGTACTTGAGACAATTTGACAGGGAATATATCCCAACAAGCAGATTTACCTCAGTAAACAGTAACATGAATCTACTGACTGCAAAAGAAAGCCCAGTTTTGATACCTGCAATGGTACTTATTTTAATTAACCATGAAAACAGTAATGCTTAGCATTTGAAGACCACATAAATATGTACTGCCACAATTAGATAAATTTACTGCAATCATCATTCCACTTTATATTCTGTTAGATGATGCTCCTGCAAGTACAGTATTTTCCAGTAGAGGTAAAATAATGATAAGTAATACGCAGTATCTCAGGAATTAAACAGAAAAGTATTATGGCCTTATTTTTTACTTCAATCAGAACTGATGGCATGTCTTGAAAACAATGCAAAATCGTCATTCTTGCATTTAACTGTCAAAAGTGCATATAATGAAAGGCATCAATTACTCTACAATTTTAATCAATTATGAAAATAAGGCTGTCATTAAAACACCAATGTCAAAGCCATCACCAAGTACAGCAATTAGCATCATATGAAAAGCTACTCCTATAATGCTTACTCTCCAAAAACAATTTAGTGGAATTTTAAAGGTTAATTGTGAAACTACTACAGCAAAAGATGAACAAAAAAGGTGAAGTACTAGCATTTTTGAAGTATGGACTTTTATAACACATTAGATACAATACAAGTACCCGAAGAAGCACAAGTCAATCTGTTAGGTAAATTTATGAATTATACTTTTAATTTACTCAATGAAAAAAATTAATTGAACAAGATAAGGAAAATACGTTAAGTCAGTATTCAAAATGATTGCACAGTTCTTTTCAGTCTAAAACCTCCCAAGGTATAACATCAAATGTTTGTCTAATTGAAAGGAAATACATAATAATGATTAAAGAAATAAGTGTGGGATCCATTCCTAGCGTATCCTGTAGTGAAGATTGTTATGGTTCTCACAGAAATTGAAGAGGTAAGTTAATGCAATGAAATAACTTATTCCCAGAATGTTTTATCAGTTTCCACAATGGGTACAAAAATCTCATTCCTTATATCCCTGATTACATTTTTTTGTGAATTTTTGGAAACATTGTGGAGAAGAAATGTCTTTAAATTGCCATTAACTTAGTGTTTACAAAGTTCATTTTTTTTCTAGATACATTTGTACAGAGCTATTAAATTATGGCTTTAATCGTTATTTCAATCCATTTTTGTAGCTTGCTTCCTTACCTAGGACATAATGAAGACAAGAAGATTTTATAGGATGAAGTTGTGTCCAGCATTCTGATTTTACTCTTCATGTCTGCCTAGGAAGGAATCCATTGCAAACAAGATACGATTACCAATGGTACTTTATTCTTGTGGATCAATTTCACCGAGGGTGGATGAGTGATTTTAACGGAAGTTTTAGATATGGTGTCTTTTGATGACGTTATTTCAATTTTGATTCCTAGTAGTTCTTTGAAACCAATGCCAGACTAAACCAGGTTTCTTCTGATAAAATTGTGTTGTATAATCAGACAAACTTATGAAAAAATGGCTTGGTTTCCTACCTATTTCTCATTCGTTTCTATTAGAGATGAGCAAATACTACACAGAATACTAGAATACTACAAAGTATTCGATATTCGAGCCCTTGAATAAGTATGCTAAAAGATAAATTTTCAATACCTTGAATATTATGCCATACACTATTGAGTAACCATACATATTTGGCACGTTGGCCAACTACATCAAGGTCACCACAAGAGGATGGTGGACATACGACTCTTTTTGCCATAAATAACATGCCAAAACCAGTTACCACTGGTCACAATTCAAAATCAAAGAAAGTTCATATATATCATAGATGGTAGCCACTTGATATGAGTTTCGCTTACTGCCATTACATATTCATCATTAATTTATGAGAGGTCACACAAAGCATCTCTATTTCCATATAATACTTTCACATATAGCTAATGAATTTTACATAAGAGTTACTGAGAACTCATGCCTTTACTCTGCTAATACTTCGAGCTATTGCTGCTTTTTTCTGTCGAGAATGTGCTGTGACCCCTGAGTTTGATAAGTTACCTTCCGAAAATGGAAAACAATTTTAATGCAGTAAAATGTATCTTATATAATACTAATTTCTACATTTATTTATGCAAATAAGTATTGTTTTGTCAACTTAAATAAACTTTTACTAAATTATATTTGGATTAGAACTTTTCATCACTTTACATCCAATGACCAGTATTGCATGCTTTTTGTCCTGTTAGATGTCAACATGTTAAATTGAATTTCCAACAAATCAAAGCCAATGATGAATTTTTTTAAATCTCAACATTTAAAAAAGTTATGAAACTTGTAATACCCTAAAATGCAACTGGTCACTTGAGTGAGACTGTTGCAGCCGCAAGGTTTTCAACTTGAGGAGTATAGAGAAGTAGAGAAATAATATTTATCAGTATTACAAAACTGCATTAAAATCGGTTTTCTCTTATGGAAGGGATAGCTTCTCAAACTCAAGGGTCCTGACGTACTTTACTGACAGACCCTCACCAAATTGTACTTCAATTTTAGCAAAATATTTACCTTTCAGAGCAATACCATTTTCTATCATACCTGAGGTTATTATTTCTACGTTTAATCTTTTCTGAAAATTTTCAGCTTATTTCACTTTGACACTAGCTTGTGGTTTATTTATAACTGGACAGAACTTGAAGGTGTATTAACCCTTTCAGCTCGCTTATTAACACTAGAAGTGCCAGAGCAGTCATTTTGACCATTTTTGAATTTCGAATGGTCACTGTTTCTTTCACAATGGGTAAAAATTGTTGGTATTTCGTGACTTTCAATGAATTTTAGTCTAATGTTGTTCACATGCCAAAAATAATCGTTTTTGGCATGTTAAGTTTTGAAATATTAGTTTATATACCTAAAAGCACCAGAGCGGTCATTTTGACTTCTTTCATAAATTTTCGTCTTAAAATTTTTTTTCCTTTCAAATAAGATTTTCTAACTGGCATGACAGGTAGTAATTATGTGTACGAATTGAATTTACATGTGTTTTATTGCATGATTATTAAGAATTTTCTTTTTTTATTTATTATTATTTAATAATATTGCACGAATATTTCATGAGCTTTCTCAGAATTGTCTCGAGATACATCAAAAACCTTAGGGATACACCTACACCATTTTACTTTATCCCAAGGGATGTGAGATGTGCTGTTTACACTACCCTCATCGACCCTTTTTTATCGCTACAGTGTCAGCCGAGCTCTGACTGCACTTTGGGTAGGAGCTGTGCCTCGATGCTTCTTAGCTGATCTCTCATGATCCATCATTTCTGTGCCATGAAATATTATGTGATGAATTTCATTCTCCCCTTAAGTTTTTACTTATTTTTAATGAAGTGCATCACTTGTTTTAAAACTTTTGTACATGTAAATCAATTGCTTAGTTTTGTTAATATCATCATTTCATTTTGTTGCTCTGTAATATTTCTGAATGTGTTAACTTTCCCAACTACTTATATTTATTTTTAATGCAAAACCCCAGAAAATTTGAATAGTCATGAAGTTGAAGTAGGAATCAATAGAGCACTTTCTTGACAGTTAGTTCCCTCTGAACTCAGTATGTAGCTCTTGCATTGGATTGGGAAGTCTTGTACTGGGAAGTTGGGAAGTCTGTTGTATCCATGCACGTAAATGATAAAAATTGAATACAAGATATTTTGTGCTAGCTGGGTTCCAGTTTGTGTGATCAAAGTCTGGAAAATTCTGGGCATTTATCGCAATATAGAAAATTCTGATATGAGAGTAAAATTAGAAAGTTGATTTTTTCAAATAGGTAGTTTGGGTATTTTTCATCATCAACATGTGAAAAAATTGTATCAAAAAAATTTCTCACCATTAAGGAGATAGGAAAAATAACATCATTACCAAAAACATCCACTTACTCATACCATGCTCCAAGAATGACAATCTACTTGTGTTAAATTTACTAACATTATTATCAAACAAATTATACTCTAACCTTACATGCACCTGAATTTACATTAAAAATATAGAAGTTATTAAATATTAAGCAGTAGGAATGGGAAATGATTAAGCGAAGGTGAACAGTTAATAAAGACACTTCATTATATATGTCCTCCTCAACCATTGCTAACACCAAAATTACTTTTCCACCCAGAAATCAGCAAAGCAAAGGAATTTATGCTTGTTAATTATTCAGCAAGTTCATAACATATCCAAGAACCCATAGGCACAATATTTTGGCATCACTGTCTTATAAACATCGATTTTAGCATGCAAAAAAATTGGTTTTACTAAGGCTTTGATGCCACAAACTTAACATAGCTGACATTAAAATCTCCAAGGCTCACAATTTACAGCCCAATTAAGATCACTAAAGAAGGAACTTGATATGAGCCACAGCCAAGAAGGAATTAGCCAACATGCATTAGTAAGGACCATACAGGACTTACACATTAATCAAAACACGAATATTACAAAAACATCATACACCCTAACTAGGAGTAAACTAACAATCAATATAATTAACACTGCTATAAAAACTGACAGGCATTATCATACAATTTAAAACTACTGAAACACTATTTGCAGGTAAAAACATCTGAAAATATAATTCAATTAAATCACTGTATGATAAAATATTGATGTGCAAATTTCAAAATCATAAAATAAAAGTAGATGAATAGGAGGAAAAAGAAAAAAAAATCATTAGACTCACAAGTGCTCATCTAGTATATCTGAAACTTCATATGTACCACCAAACAAGCATTAACATATACTACACTATGAGCTCCTAAGACAGACTTTGTAAACTAACATAAAACAACAAGGACTGAAAAAACTTCTACACAGATTTTTATTTCCTTCAAAACTGAATTCAATAAATGAGCCCAGGAAAGTACCACAGTTTTGCAAGGCTGTATAATGAAATAGAAGATGCATGGATGCTTCATTTCTCAAAACTCTCCTTCAAGAGTCACACACGTAGATTCATATACTTTCATTGGGTTTTTTCATTAATATGATTGGCCTTTTAATTTAAATTAACAATGCACACAATCTTCATTTCACAGCAAAAGCAGTGTGCACACAGATTCATCCATGCAAATATGATTCTTACAGGATAGCCCAGATACTGAACTTCCCTGAAAAGATAACTTCACTACTCACCCTGCAGTATTCTTGCAGAGAGCAGGTCTACTTTTTCAAGACATACATCAATTCTGTCTAAATTCCAAAACACACATGCATAAGGCTACTGCCATGTATAACACTATGTTACGTGTCATTTAATTTATGATGGTATTTGGTGGTATCTCAATCACATTTTCTCGAATAATGTCTCAAAATATATTCACTAATATATTCATTACCCCTTCACTCTTAGTTCCAGAGACAAAATTTCTCCTCTCTTGTTATTTTACTTTTACTAGCAGAATTCTTCTAATTATGTTCAAACTCTACCTGTTTCCATCTCAAGTACTTTTCAAACTAATGGACTGTTCAACCTAATTTATTAAAGCTTTTCTATGAACTCATTTTTTGCTTTGTTTCCAAAAACCTGACTGATTCCTTTATATTGACATTTACTTTACGGGGACAGGAAAGCCTTATATTTATCCTAACAGTGAAAAAAAGGAGATTCATTCCTTTACAAAAAAAACTATTGAAGTCACATTAAAAAAGATATTACCACAAAGGGATTATGATCCAAGGAAGTTTTATGAAAAAATATTACACTATAAGTTTGGGTAGTTTATCCATATACAAATAGTAAATTACTGACATATATTCTCAGGATACAAGATCTTGAAACTGCGCATTAAAATCCATTTAATACCTCTAATTTTTTATAGCATTTTCACTTAAAAATACAGCTATTACATGAAGCAAACATTTAGTACCTTGCAGCATACTCTTGTTTATATTATGTGATACAATTTCCTTTGCATAAGCAGCCTATTTTTATTGAACTGGTCATAATTAAGATCTGATGGTGATACTGTATTTTATGGAAGAATTTTAATAATGTAAAATGGTTTTCTAACAGTTAAAAAGACCAGAAGATACCATTATTTTGACACTTGCCCCCTGAATGACACTATATGCGAATCACACTTTAGTTATCAACTCTAAATGAACAAACTCAAAACAATTTGATACCTTGAATCTATGCAGTGCTGAAGATACTAGAGTATAGTATGAAGATTTTAAGTTTGAAATTTGGGCAATTATTAGGGCATTCACATTAATTACCATGTGAAAAAATTCACCTGGACCAGGAATTGAACCACGGACCTTTGGCTTTCCGGGCCACTGTGCAGACCACTACGCTATCCAAGATCGGTGATTCACATGGCAATTTTACCAAGGTTCAAAGTTCTAGGTTTTGAGCCCTCGCAGTCCATCAAGGATGGCACCGCAAGGGAGAAAGGGCTTTAAAGAAGCCACGACCAAAGGTGAACCTCATTCAAGTACTTAAGCCGTGCTTGGTATAATTATGAATTAAAACCTTGGTATAAATATGAATTAAAACCTTCAAATTTATCCCTAGCATTACCTTCAGGGGTCATCATACTTAAATATCTTCAGAAGGTACACTTGGAAAATGCCAGTGTATATAGGGAGATTTCAGCTTGATTAAAAAGGAGGGGGAATTTGAATGGGAAACAATGGAAGCAATGAAGAGAAAAAGTTAAAGAGACTTTTAGCCAATGATACTGAGCGATAAGTGATTGACGAAAGATCAGGAAACTTAAAAAAATGGATATCACGAAAGCATAATAAGAATGGGGACACAAGAATGGTGGTATCATGAAGTTGTGGATCGCAGAAAAAATGATAGAGAAGACTGAGAAAAGGAATCCCCTAACATTAGGAAATACACAATGAACTTAAAGAGTAAAATAAGATGAGAATCAAAGTGGATACGGCAAATGATGAAATGGAGAGGCTTCAAATATAAAGAAAAATTCTTGTGCTCTAATCAATGGTGAACATATCATCAAGCATCAAGAAGTGAAAAATAACTCCACAAATAGAAATGAAGAAAAGTTAGTAACTGAACCACAGGTTGTGGAAGGAATATGTGAAAGAACTCTACGATAGTGATGATAGGTCCATATGAATCAACATGAAAGAGAAATTTAGGCAACATAGATAAGAATTACTTGAGTTTAAGAATAAAAGAGGAAACATGAACGGAAAATACAAATAATAACATACTAACATACCATATTTTCCAGCTTGTAAAACATGTGCATAACAAAGTAGTTTTAGTCTTTTATGATGCATGGTTATAGTACCATATAAGATGCAGGTAGATATAACCTGGATTCTTCCGTAAAAAACCACATTACATAAGCTAGAAAATATGGTAATAACTTAATAACTGGAGGAAAATTGGAATAAAAGTTATTTTTTGGGCTACGACGATCAGCGAGGGTCAAATTTTGGCAGAGAATTTTATAAACACAGCTTAAAGAACTCTGTTAAAAGAAGAAAGCAAATAAATGTAACAATTATGGAACATCGAGTTAAATCTTGATTGAGGTAAAAGTAGATACATGAACAAAATGACGGAGAAGGTAGAAAATGTTATTTTGCAGAAAATTAGATTGGATTTATGCAGGGAGGACAACTTAAGTTAATCATACTACAACATAAGCCCTCATAAATCAAACTTCCTCCCAATAAAGAAGATTTGTCAATGAATATTCATTCAAATTAAGAAATGGTGGCCTGCCAGGCTAACTTATCACATGCAGTTGTTCATGGCCTTGGGCTTGCAAAAAAAAAGAGGAAATTGCATACTTCTTCATGTTACCTACAGGGATCGATTCAACAAGTAATGGTTGTCTTCAATAACAGATTAGCACTCTAGAATTTTACTTTCCAAAAGCTAACACTGCTAGCCTTCAAGTTCTTCTCCCTCAATTCTTTAACCCCAGCCTCTATTCCTTAAGTGTAAATGCCAACCACACCTCACTGTAATAAATTTGCAATTACACTTTCCTCAGTCAGTGGCATAGCTAGGCAGGGTTGGGAGGGGGTGGTCTGCCCCAGGCGCAAAGAGGGAGGCACTTTGAGGACTGCTGTAGGCTATAATACTATTACTTTTTTAATTCACAGAAGCATTCTTTTGCTACACTGGGTTTTTTCTCTTAATGTTTTAATTGCCAAAACAAAGTAGAATTTGTGGCATCACTTTTGTCACAAGTCTTGTATTAGCTTCATCAATCATCACTTTGATCTAAATTTTTTCCCTCTTTTAACATGCTGTATGAACTTTTTCCTCAAAAAACAAATATTTTATATTTCTAACAGACTAATGCCCTATTTTCTGATGGAGCAAGCTAAAGGAAGTGGTGCTGATAACAGATTAAACTACGTAGCTAGTTTTCTGCAAGATATGTTGGAGTCGTTACAATAGTTATATTAGTGTCATAAGCCTTCTGCAGCAACTAAGATGGGAGACCCTCTCATATTGAATTTTTTTCTGACCAGGGGTGCCAATCTCAAGGTCCACCCCTACCCAAGTAACACAAAAAAGTCACCATTACCTCATGATGACATCATAAGTAACTCACGGACCCCAAGGTCAAAATTAGCTTTTTTTTGTCAAATTTTAGACCAAAATAGTGATGTGATTTTGACGTCATAGTGACATCAGCATGACCTGACAACCATCTGCACTCCTAGTCACAGTGTAGTCATATGATTTTGTCCAATTCGAGACTAAAAAGGGTCACAATGAAGTACAATTTAGCTTTTTGTGTTGATGGGGCTGAGCCTCCCCACTTCCCTCTCACTCCCAGCTGATACTGCAAGTACTAGTACAAGGACTAAAGTAAAGAAAATTAAAGGCTAAATTCTTCATTAGTTCTTTTATACATGATCCATGAACAAAGATGCACAAATTTGTATCAAATATTCAACGTGTGTACCACAGTCCATGTATCATGTAATATAAAAGAACAGAATTTAGCAAGCATTGTGAAGAACTCAATAACGAATATATTTTGCATATTTATTTTCCAAAAAAATGAAAAGTAAAAAGGAACACTGTGTGAAATATTCTTCTTAATCAAAACACTAATGTTTTTTTTAATAACAAATCAGAGGAATAAAATCCATGAGGTCAAATGGACGTCATTTTGAGGTCTCACTGGATCAACACCTGCTCACTTAGTCACGTAGTGACCAAAATTTGGTCATGGTGATGTCATCGTGAGGTAATGGTGACTATTTTGTGTTACTTGGGTAGCAGCACACTCTCTAGCTACCTATGCCACTGTCCTCAGTACAATACAATAAAACCTGTTACAATGAAAATCTTAAAATTTAAGGGAAAACGGAAAGAAGCTCGCAATGAACACACTTTCTTATTCTTCGACTGGTACCAAATAAAATCCAATGATTAAATTAAGATGAAAACAAAAGTAAAAACTGAGGATGTAGAACAAAGGGAACTGGATACAAAGGGAAATCGAAAGTATTTTGGAACGCTAACATCAGCATATTGGTAACTTACCATCATAGTAAACTATTGCACCTCGTAATTCATCCTTCTTCAGCATGGGAAATAACTCCAGAGCATTCTTTTTAGATAGAAAATAAGAGCTCTTCACTAATTTCGTTCCTGCAACAATGTCATAGGCCTTTATTCCAACCCAGAAATAGGGGATTTGCCACCAACTACAGAAGGAAAAATTAGCCATTGGTAATTGTGAACAGACTAATACACCAAAAATACACAGAATACTATCGATGAGGCACCACTTAACGACCCTATCATATACATCTTGATTTTATGTGTGGTAGGAGATCTGCAGACCATGAAATACCTACGTGTAAACAGGAAGCATTATAGGCAGAGGGTGAGCCAGATGCGGAGCCACTTTTAGTAAATTAGCGCGTTCGTTCAGGGCTTCTTTCACCATGCGATACTGCTCCACATCAAGACGCAGAATCGCTGTCTGTAGGTAGCGAACACCTCCATGAATTAATTTGGTACTGCGGCTACTAGTACCAGAACCAAAGTCATCAATTTCTACCATTGCAGTCTTAAGGCCTACCAAACAGAGAAGAACCAGTATAATATTCATACAATCTACCTTCAGATTTTAAAAATATGACCCCCCCAACTGTGTTCGACTAGATTATTATTAATGACAACAAGAGACAATAATGGAACAATGCAGTGATGGACTTGAGTCTGTACCAACTTACCTCTAGTTACGGCATCTACAGCGCACCCACTACCTGTCGCACCACCACCAACTATTAACACATCGAAACTTTCTTTCTTCAGACTCTGTATTTGTTCAGCTCGGGTTGGGAGATGTCGAGCTGGTCGAATTCTCTTCGGATCATTGACGCTCTCAGCTAATACCGATCCGCTATTACTACCATCATTACTTATAATCAGAGTTGAGATGTAAGCTCCAGCCCCGATGCTTAAACCACCAGCAATTATCCTACCTATACGCGAAGCCATTTTGGGCGTTTTCTAGAATGCTAGGAGAATGCAAGTAATCCAAGTTACTGAAATTGCGCAACAGGCATCGGATAAATGAGAAGCAAAAGTTCGGGTGGTAAAGTTACTTGTTAACATTCAAAAAGAGAGATATATCAGTTCCACAATAATTTAACAGAGGACCATAGTTGAAAAACTAAGCACGAATGTAGACGAAATCCTGGGGTAGCAGAAAGCCGGTAGATATGTACTGCTTGTAAAGGTAACTTTCATAAATAGCAACAGAGACCAATTTCATTAGCTAAATAACAATCGTCATACCTGTGATCTAGAGATCTTCGGAGCTCAAAAGGTCTGTCGAAAAATTCTTTTCCGCATACAAATTACAAACGAAATATTTGAGTAGCTGATTCCATTTTCCCTTATCGTTCGAAAAGAAAAGGATCGTAATTCTGATCCGATTCGATGGTGTCGACCCATCGATATTTTATTTTTGTAGTGAGGCGGTGAGCCTCGCGAGGCCTGACGACAACCCAACCATCGTCTGATCCTATCCCTGTCTCCCTGTGGACCGAAGACGGATGCGATATATTTTTTGAGCGACGTTAGGAGTTCGTTGCACCTGCAACAGGCATGGTGGTAATGAGATTTTTCTCGTTTTGCTAGAACATCATGATCAGTCAATTTACTCTGAATGAGATGGAGTTGTATTCTATTTGAAAGGCGAAAATGCAATGCAGGCTTCTAACCTGCTTATTTATTTTCCAAGTAGTCAAAATATGAGCCACATGGAAGTAAATTAACCATAGAGTACTACCACGATGGGCAAGCAACTGCAGTCGAATCACGCCTTGGAACACCCTGGGTCACAGTCTACACACAAAGTTTAGACTTCTATGGTGTGCCGCTCAATGGTTAAAGCGGTTAAAGCTGTAAAATTCAAAAAAGGCCTCTAGCCCGAATGTGTGGACTTCACTTGCCTTTAAACTCAGGTCACCAGTTTGAGATATTTTAAATATTCCAAATCTATTCACGGATCCTTATAAGGCTCGGGCGCTTATCTTTTTTCTGAGGCACGCTATATAATTGACAGCCTCCACCCAAATCGTCTAAACATTTTGGGAATATTAAATTATTATTATCCACCATGTGCCTTAAGGCAACTATGAAAAATAAATTTATTATTTATCATTGCTGCTTTTTGAGACGACTAATAATTGACATGGGTAAGGAGTTAAGTAGTTTCACCCTCGCCAATAGTCTTATACCACCATCTCCAGTGTTGTGAAATATTCACATCTCTACCCTTCAACCCTCATTTGGGATCAGGCTGGAGTACTGGTTTTAACCCCTTTTGGCCTGGTTTGAGACTCAGCAATTGTAGAGCTTTTTCTATAGTGGTCAAAAAATTCCCTCTAAAAGCCAATCCTGAATGAAAAGTCAGTCTCATAGCTGGTAATTATTGAATTTGTGTTCTTTACTTGACCCCTCCACCCCAACAGAACCTCCCACTGAACGCGCATGGATTTTACCAAGGAATAAAGGTTACCTATGAGCAATAGCAAATTTTCCATGGAGAAAAAAAATTCGCCTTGCTCTTTCAATGGTCTTTGTAGTTCAAGGGGAAGAGCACCTGGCCGGAAATTAGGAGGGCTGGGATCAGGTAGAGCCTGCCCTGGGGCAGGGGTAGAGGGGGCCACGAGACCTCATCTGCCCCAGGTAAAATAAAAAAAGTCAAAGTCAGATCTCAGTCAAGGCAAATTATTTTTTTTCTTCATGGGATATATCTGCTATTGTGCAACTGTAGTGGGTAATGTCATTAAAGTTTTCACGGCTGGTTCACGAGCTTTGAAGGTAACCTATGGTTTGCCAGCAAAATGATGTAGGTAGTATCAGAATTGCTTGACATAGTATTTCACTGACATGAATTTTCATTTCTGTTTTGCTTTTCCATTTTTTGTGCTGCAATGAAAGAACTAATTTACATGGTGCAATAAGAAATAATTGTTTCTTGTAAAATAACCAAAATAAGAGCAAGGGTTAACCCGTAATCCCATACTAGTACAAAAAACTAGAAAACTTTATAATTGAAGTGATCTTGTATAAGTTAAAAACAAGCTTATTTGGTAATTTATAACTAAGGAAAAGCTGTCATAATGAACTTGAAATAAGTTCAAATGACTTTTGAATTATGTAAGTATATTAAGTGTAAGAAATATATAATGGCATATAAGATGCACCCTCATTTCAGTAGGGCACACAATAAAAGTTCTAACAATCTGCATAAAAGTACAGCACCCATGTGTAAACTGATACAATAAAACTTTAATTGAAAGTTTGGAGTTTGAACTTCTACGTATAACATGCAGGTGATTTTTTAGCCAATATTTTTTTAATGCATCTTATATGCCAGAAAATATGTTAGTTGATTGACAAATGTTATAATAATATCAGAAGCTCCTCCTTTCAACTCCCCTTGTGAAGCATATGGTGTAGAATATTGAGGAGAGTATTTTTGGGAAGAAGGGAGAGAGAATGTGAAAAATGTACGGGAGGCAATAGGTGGTAACAGACGTATTATTTATTTGCGAGTTAATACAATGTTTGATGTTGTAGTTCGGTTTTGGGAAATTTAATTTTTTCTTTCTTCTTCATTCTTCAGAATTTATGCGGTATCATGGCATTTTGATAAAAAATAAATGTAAAAATTCCCCCAGAAAAATACCTTACATCATTGGTTTCTTGTGAAAGTACTGGTCCAGTCCAGAAATTACATTTTCCCAGCATTTTCATTAAATATGAATCATACTTCATCAAGGTGGTTTTCATACCTAAACCGGGTAAGATGGACTACACAAGAGCCGACTCCTTTCTAGGAATCAGTCTTATGTCTTTTCTATTCACTAGAAAAGATAGTGGACAGGTACATGAGGGATGGGCCATTAAGGGACCACCCCCTGCACCTGTATCAACACGCCTACCAGAAGGGAAAATCCATGGATACAGAGCTCCACAATCTTGTTAGCAGGATTGAGGGAGTGCTGGAACATTGAATGTACAAACTGGGGGCATTTCTTGATGCCGGGGGAGCATTTAATAACATGTCCTTCAATCAAATCTGCATTGAAGTAGGAAGACATGGCATCCATTCTCATGTTGTGAGCTGGATTAGATACATGTTGGAACAGAGAACTGTCAAGGTGGTCTTGAGACACAGTTTAATGAAGGTAGCTGTGACTCGAGGCTGCCCTTAGGGAAGAGTGTTATCTCCACTCCTCTGGAATATGGTAGTCAACAGTCTTCTTGTAAGACTGAATAGGACTGGCGCATACACTCAAGGGTACGCAGATGATGTGGCTAAACTCATCACTGGAAAGTACCTTGATACTGTCTCTGGACTTATGCAGAAAGCCCTGGATAAGGCAATGGGTTGGTGTGCAGAAACAGGGCTGATTGTAAATCTGGAGAAAACTAAGCTTGTATTGTTTACCAATAGAAGGAAAATGGAGGGCTTTAGACCTCCCTCTCTGTAGGGTAAGGTTCTATGCCCCTCACCATTGGTTAAGTATCTTGGGGTTATTTTGGACTCCAAGCTAAACTGGGGAGAGCATTTGGAGACCAAGGCAAAGAAAGCCTGGGCCTCCTTATGGATGTGTAGGAGGACCCTTGGTAAAACATGGGGACTTCAGCCAAAAGCCATTAGATGGATTTATATGGCAGTCATTAAACCTAGTTTCTTGTACTGCTCTATAGTTGGGTGGAAGAGAGTCTGGCTGAAAACTGCTGGGAATAAACTGAACAACCTCCAATGAATGACCTGTATGGGCATTTCAGGGGTGATGAGAACAACCCCAACTCTGGTACTAGAAACTCTGCTGAACCTTGCTCCACTCCATGTGGAAGCAGAGGTGCAGGCAAGGATGGTGGCTTATCATCTCAAATGTGTGGGACAGTGTTATGACAAAGGAAGTTCCTTTCGTCACAGACAAGTTTGGATGGAGCTCATGAAGTCGAGTCCCATCCTTGAAATGGGCAGTGATGGAATGATAGCCAGGTTCAACCAATCATCCCTCTACTTCAAAACCCGCTTCCCGGATAGGGAACAGTGGGCTAGAGGAAAGGGGAAAAACTTCACTCTGGGGCCGAGGTATGGTATACTAGGGTGGTCCTTATTTTTAGCAAAATTATTTTTTCATTTGTTTATTTTGAGACACCCCCATTTGTTCCGTATGGCCAGAAAATAAATCGTGAGAAATATTATTGCAATCCGATAATGGGAAAACGTGCCGCATTGCACTTAAAATTTTGAAAATTTGGTATTTTTTGCAGTTTTTTGGACATAACTGACGATAATGGAACTCTCTGATTTTCTGTTGCTTTTCTGTTATTTACAATGGCTCGTTAGACATTTTTAGTGTATCATCTCAAATATCTTTAAATTCTGTCATTTGGTTCCCAAGATACATCCCTAAGAATGAGTTCACACCACCCCCCCAAGCTGCATCGTATGGCAGTTATACGTTTGCCCAATGTCATTTTGATGTCATCAATGTCATTTTAACATTGGCTGATGATGACGATATAAAAATGACATATAAATGATACCTTTCTCCGAAGTAAAATTGATATTGTCGATCGTATCTTAAAGTGATATTTTTTAGATATCGTTTTCTGATGCAAAAATGATGTCAGCTGAGCTAAGTAAAATTGATATTGTCGATCGTATCTTAAAGTGATATTTAATAGATATCGTTTTCTGATGCAAAAATGATCATATTTTTCTGGTTGTTGCATTTTATAATTTTGAGTATTCACAGTTTTTCCTCCGACATCAGAGAGAAGAAAGTCAAAAATTCATGATTGGTCAGAACATCGGAAACCATTTGGAGGCCTACATATAAAATAAGCGGCTTTAGCGCTGGATGGGGTTCACCTTTGGTCGTGGCTTCTTTGAAGTCCTTTCTCCCTTGCATTGCCATCCTTGATGGACTGCAAGGGCTCAACATCTAGTACCTTGAACCTCGGTAAAATTTCCATGCGAATTAGGGATTCTGGGTATCGTAGTGGTTTGGTCAGTGGCACGGAAACCCAAAGGTCCTTGTTTCGATTCCTGGTCCAGGTGCATTTTTTCAAATGGCAATTAATGTGAACCCCCCATATTGGGTTATAACTTCAACAGAAAATGAGTTTGAAATATTTTATTACAATGATAATGCTTAAAGTTATGCATCTTTCACTAAGGGAAGTTGGGTCAGGAGTAAAGTAGGTATCTCATTACTATCTGGCACGTAGGTTTTCGCTGCGGAATCCATCGTCGTCAGAGGCTTTCGGGTGCAGCTGCGTGTAACGCGTTGTCAGCGAGCGAGCTTTCGAGCTTGAACTTAAACCGGGACGAGGGCAATCGACTAAGTCCGACTTGGAGAAGACTCTTCCTGAGTAAAGATACGCCTGGATGGTTCCATAAGAAGAAAAACAATGACACACCCGTTGGCACTGTGAGGGGGAGGGAAAGTTCACCAACCCCCCAAGGACAGGGATAAGTGGCGGCCTGCTTCTTACGTCATTCGCCCCCCACTCCACAGTAAGGGGGGAGGGATGGAGAGATATAAAAACATCAAATTTTCAATATATTTTATCATTTGCCTGATGATGCGTCCTGCAATGGCTGCGAAAGCTCGCTCGCTGACAATGTGTTACACGCAGCTGCACCCGAAAGCCTCTGACGACGATCTCATTACTATCATAAACGCTTAAAATTACCCATTCCTTAACAAGGAGAATTGGATCAGGGTTAAATGCAGGGTTCTCAATGTGAACATTCTTAGATCGAAATCACCTCTTGCCTCTTTTTTTTTCCATCGCAGTTTTATTGTATGACCGTCCCTGATTATAAATATTTTTAACATGCTTATCCAGGATACATTTTGACTATCTTACTTATTCATCCCAATATCATGTTAGTGACAAATCAGTCCATGGTAATATCTAACATATGTCTGCCCAATATCATTTTTATGCCACTGTATAGTGGTTAAAGATGTCATTTTATCATCAAATTTATATTGGCCCAATGTCGTCAGCAAATGTCATTTTTATAATGGCAAAATTATCACTTTTGACACTTGCCGATATCAGTAACCAATATCGGATTGCCCAGCAAGTGATATGTGACGGTGTAAAAATGATATTGGGCCGATATCATGATGCTGCTTGGGCCCTGTCGCCTAGCCTGGCCCCTCTAACACCAATGCTCGAATGCACTAAATGCCTGCCATCGAGTCGCATGTTGCATCACATTTCTTCTTTAAAGAACAATGAAACCAATATAGTCTATTCTGGAAGATATTTTACACTGTTTACTTTGTGAACTTAAAATCTGGGCATGTTAATAGTGCTTCAATCTATTGATACATTATAAAACCTTAGAAACTAGAGGTTTTTTGTGAGGTACGAATAATTAGCTTTAGTGTTTGAAATCAGATTATAAGGATAAATCAAATTATTTCGTAAGGAAAAAAGAAAGGTTTTTAAATTTTGCTTTTAATAATTCATATCATGCATTTGCCATTTTTATTTACTCAGCAATTTCCATATTTACCCCACATATACCATAGGATAACATTTTTCCTATCCCAGCATCACACTCACAGAGAGAATGCTCTCGCTTACTGTTGTACGATTGAGAAAGGTAAGTATTATTTGTTTACAGCACTTTCAAAGTTTCTCAAAATTCTTTTGATAAACTAGCTTTATTACTCTCTGGAAATTTATGCCTGAAGTAAGTCACAACCCTCAACAAAAATTGTTTCTGCTTTTCATTTTTTCTTAGTCTTGCATTAAACTCTTCCATCAATTTCACTCCTCTTTCAGCAGTATCATTGACTACTCTCAAATGCTCGACTACTTTTAATCCTTCTTTATATGCCTTGTCACTTTTCCACTTATCTGGATCCTTGGAGAGAAAGTCAAAGGAGTATTAAATCTTTTGAAAAGATTTTTAGACTATCTTGATATATAGTCTTCAATTCCCTTGCCGATGAAGTGGTCAATATCCTTCGGTGGAACAGAATTCGGTTTTTCGTCTCTACTGGTATATTTTTATTGAAAATCCAAGAGCTGCATCTTCCGAGATACCACAAATGGTTCCTTAAGTTTAATGCCGCACCACTAGCTGGATAGTCGGTGTTTCTGAATTTATAAATATTTTTGAAAAATAATGAATCCTGCCTAGGTGCCTCTTCTGCATTTGGTGCAGTAAACCAGTCCTCCATGTAAAGAAGCACAACAAATAAGCACACTTCGCAGATTACAATCTCCTCTACTGCCGATAAAGGGAACTCCTCGCAGAAAAGAAATATTTTCAGGCAATATAGAGCTTTGGACATCCACCTAGAATAATGCACAGCTCCAGGAACACGAAATGATATCCCTCGTGGAGGAACGCCGGCTAAAAAAATTAAACCGTTAATTCAAGGAGTTTTCTGTAGTCCTCTCTGGAGTGATTTTCCTGTAATTTCTGCAATGCAAATTCCAGAATATGTCCGACTGCATCCTGCAGCTCTTTTCGAGAATGCCTGTCCTGCATACCTGATTTGTAGTTTTCCATATTTATAACAGGCCATGCCTCCTGGAACTTTTGAAAAGTGTAATATTTGGGGGCGATGATTTTCCAAATTTTCATTGAAAACACCTCTTAGAATTATTTCATAAATGTGGAGCCTGCAATGCAAGAACAGGATATCCTTTTTGAACAGCTGATCTAACAAAACACGGGCCCCATTCAGTCTCCCTGTGTTTGCTGCTGTCGTATCACATCAGAATGCTTGAATGTTTTCATCCAGGTCCTATTCGTCCAGCATCCGATGCAAAAATTAGTCTAAGTTCACGAAGCAATGTTTTCGCTATTGACACTAAAAAATCACAGCATGTCTTGACTCTCCAGGAGTGTGTGTGAAGACTTAATACTCAGGGTCGAGCGTCAACTAGTGTAACCTTAATGCAATGAAGGGAAATCTCAGTTAAAGATAAAATTTGCGACCGAGAGCTTTTACAAAGACAAAAAATAATTGCAAGAAGAAGCCTCTTCACCTTCCATTTAGGGGTATAGTTCTCAGAAATGTCACTTTGCTTGAAAGTTGTATGGGACAATACAAAAGAGTGTCAGAAGAATTCTTCTTCACCAGTTATCTAATGATGTTAAGTGAATACAATTAAACACAATTAATTTCACTCTCTTCTTGCTGCGTGTAACGCACATGACAGTCAGAGAAGGGAATGAAACCACATCCTGCATACTATACGAGTGCCCTGCTGTGATGAGGACTCAAAATAGGTACCTGGGTTCACCATTTTTGGAATCCAGGGAGGTAAGGGAAATCCCCATAGGGAAACAGTTGGTCTTCAGCAAGGTGATTGGGCTATATGGGTGATTTCTCTAGAAGGGTGGTTGGCACAGTGGGCCAATAGGTCTAAGTGCCTCAGGGCCTCCATGGAGGAACTCCACCACAACATCAATCCATCTATCTAGTGCATACTAAAGTAGAATGGAAAATCAGGGGTGAGTACTTTGTATTTGATGTGGAAGCGTGAAGATGACACGAGGGAGGTTTCATTGAGTCATAAAATGTACATAGTTATTGAATACTGGAAATAGGCTGCTCTTTTCAGCTGCCTGGTCATAATTATATGTAATCAGCAGTTCATAATTTCTGTTCTCCTGTTCACCCCCTACAAGAACAGAATATTCTTACTTACATTCTTTTGCCAAATAAGTCAATCAATTTGTTTGTTCAAGTATTCTTTTTTCTCATCCTTTATATTTCATATCAAGACTCTTAAAGATATAGTTTTTGAGGTTGAAAGGTAAGATAGAAGGATGCTGATTATAGAGGGATAAAGGTTTCCAGGCCTTGGACTACTACCAGTAGTACTCCCCTTCCAGCACCTTGACTTCTGACCCCAATTCAAGAGTTTTATTCTTGTTTGGGAAACATGGGAGGAAAAGCAGTTAATTGTAATTTATTTCCTGTATTTATCTGTTTGATGGATGAAGAAATCAAACAGCTGAATCTGGAATTGTAGAAGAGAAGGAGTTTTGGGTAGGAATAAAGGAAGATGAAGATTAAGAAAACCCAACAAAATTATTTTTCAGCACATTCTCCCAAATGGGTAGTTATAGAGCATAGCTTTATTATTTCCTCATTTTCAAAGGCCACAAATCAACAAATGTGGACAACAAAGCATACTATGTATAAAATGGTAGGAAAATAAAATATGTATGTACTTGCCTTAAAAAAGAAGAGTTCAAATGTAAATCCATTTAGATATAAGTAACAAACTCAGAAAGCGGACTTCATTTTTGGAGCATGACAAATTGGCCACAGTCATGGATAAATCCACCAGATTCATAGTACTTAAATGCAAATATAAGCTGTTATGAGTGCTGTGAATGAATTTTTAAGCTGCATTCTACGCAACATTGAGATTTCACTTCTAATTGCACTTTTGGTGATAATGCAACTAAAATTCAGATATTTTTGCTTGTCTTCTTCTGTTACCTACTCAATGTAAATAAAAAACATTCATACAGCCTGTCATAAAATAATTGGAAGATATGTAAAGACATTTTTTTGAACAAATGAAACAATATTTTCTCTATCCGTATTTCACACTTTACAGTTGATTGTGAATATTTACTCTTTTATGATGTAAACATAGCAAAAATACAAACTTTTTATGAACTTAGACTGCTTCACCTAGTTCTTATTTTCATTCGAATTTACTTTGATAATAATCTACATAAACTAAATTAACCATTACTCTTTTTGGTGCCAGGTGAAAATTGTTTATTTTACAAAAAATTAATAATGCATTATGATTAAAATTAGCAAAATAAAAAATGATGAAAATTTCTATTTCTTTATATGTCATCACATTGTCAAAAACCTGGTGATAAAAACTTTTAATTTCATTCATAAACACATTTAAGCAACATTTCCCATTTAGAAGAGTTAAAATTCTTAATTCTCATTGATCACTGGTTATTCATGATGTTATCCTTATCAGCCAAAATTTATGCTTACTAACAATACATTTACGGAAGATTGATCAGTTAAATTGTTTCTCAATGTTACCTTGAGAATATACACATGCCTCAAGTAATACATTTTACAGTGTGGCCATTAATGATAAGCTCTTATGCTGCCATAAACTAACATTTTCCTTCATAAATCAAAAATGAAACAAAAATTTTAAAATCAAAACTTCATGTATTTCATACCATCTATAAATGGCTCCCCAACTTCTCGAATAACCATTTTATAACTAGGATAAAAATTTCAGTTTCTGGAGGTCACATTTTTGTAAACAATTGCAATTATTGGCTAGGTAGCAGTGCAATATGCTAATTTAAACAACAATTGAGGAAGTTACAACATTGCACCATTTGTTTCTTTCAATGTAGAAAGTAACTTCTTTGGATGCCCTTCTAAAAATAATACTTAGTACACCTGTTTTCTTGATGTTCTAAAAATATTTCACAACACTGAATCTTAACTAGTTTGGACTTGGAACGTAACAGTTGAGTTAATCCATGAGCACCTATCCCTCTATTTTTTAAAATTTGTTTCCAGGCATTGATTTTGGATGAAATAATATTTCTTAATTTATATACATTTCGCTCTCCATGGCTTCTTGACTTTTCCTGAATGAAACTGCTATGTTGCTGAGCAATAATAATCAAATATAGCTCCAATTTCCACCAGGAAACTATTCAAATGCCTCTGCTGGAGTATTTGAGGAATCAGTTCATGTTACTCTTCGGAAATATCACATTGCCCCCTTGAATTTACTTCGGGTTTACATATAGGTAAGTTAGAGGTGTGAGATTATTCAACTCTCATTAACAGTCACATCACACCATTGCATGATGCTGGTAAATTTTAATCCATTACAATAGTTTTCATATTATATTAAGCAAGGTGTCATTGTTTTCATAAAATTTTCCCTCGCTTATTTCAACATTGTAAGAACTGCTTATTTTTCCGTATTTTTTAACACACGTCTGCAACATTGGGACTCGTCACTGTTTCAAAAACACAACGCACTCACACTCACACATTCATAAAAAACATTGCATTCCACGATTTTAAATAAAAAATATTGACATGTCTTCTGGCTCGGCTAGGTAGCTTTTGTGGAATTTCTGCCAATTTCATGGTCTTTCATCCAGTTAATTCAAGCCATGCAAAGTCATTTACACCATATTTCGGCCTATTCAAGTGAAATTAACTTAAAATTCCTTGATACTTAATCAACTTCAATAAAATTCATCACAAATTATCTTCCTGAAATGCGGGAGAAATTAGACAGATGTTTCTGCACTACTGACACCATTTTGCTTCCTGCTCTCGGTTAGAAGAATTTCGGTTGAGCGGTTTGGATCCACCTGAAATGAATAAACTGTGTCAAGTACAAAGTGAAGCCAGATTGAAAGCTTAGCCCTTGGAAAAAGCAGCATTATTAAAAGGCACAATCTTGACTATATTTAGACTGTTTATATAGGCTTATTTGCTTGATGATCTCCTTTAACTCTTTCTGTAAAACATTATAAACACAATACCAATAGATTAAAAATACAAAGCAGCCATAAGAAAGGCGCAGAGCCCAAAATTTGAAATCTAAGTCAATTTTATAATCATAGCTTGAAGGCTTACTTCAAGAAGGCTTATTTTAATTAGGGAAAGTATCTATAGAACTGAACTGGGTCATTTCTGAACTGGGTCGTCAGAACAGCGTTTATGAACATGCGAGAACAGTGAGGGAAACACAGATGAACGTGGAAGAACACCGACAAACGCTATGAAAACACCGAAGAACGCAAAGGAACGCTAAAAGAACACCTGTAAACACACGCCAGCAGTGTTCTCAGCCTCCTTCATTTTCGCCAGGGTAATTTTGGGTCAAATATAAAAAAAAGCTGTTATTATAACACATGGCAGCCATCTTCAAGTGTGAAAAAAGTGGGTAATTATAATAGTCAAGGGCCAAACAAGGTTGGATTTACAATTTGAATGTGTGGTTTCTGGAACTGAAAATCAATATAAGATTTGCCGAGACCAATTTTCAGAACTCTCCTCTAGAATTGAGTTTCAGGAAATGTTACTCAAAATATCATTTTTGATAAACTTGAGATGGATTTTGAATTAATGAATTATTATATAAGAGCAAATTTATCCGAAAATTTGTGAATAATTTTAATGTTACTATCAGAGATAAAGAAATATTGTATTTAAAATTTGCCCAATTTTAACAGCAATTGGTAATTAGAAAGGAAAAACAAATTATTGAGAATTGGTGACTTTTATAGTACCTACTATTGTTAACTACATCATCTTTATTTTAGTGTACTGAGGCAGTTGGAGGTGTAGCTGAGAGATTGGGAATTTATGTGTCAATAAAGGTCAGAGCACACAGTTGTGCATTGGCAATAAAGTGGAACAGTGTTATCAAAGTACATACATGGACCATCAATGGTACAACTAGAAATTTTCTCCCCATGCCTTTTTCTCACTGTGGACTTACATTTATTATGAAAGTATGCTGGTTTGAAAGATTGTTTTAATCATTAAACATGGGTTATTTATGTCCAATTACCAGCAAAAAGAAAAAATACAGGATATTAAATTGTCCATATCTATTATTTAAATATTAAGGGCAGTATATGTAATTAGAAGCATTTATGGGAATACCATATATACTTGTGTAAGCCATGCCTTCTCATATCCCTCCACCTCCATTTTTGGTCATGCTCACAAGGGAAAAAATATATTTTTATCAAACATTAATTTTAAGAATATATACTTGAGCCTGCTACTTTTCATGTTAACATGTAAGCATATATTATTAATTATAATTATTTATAGGAATATTATTTCTTGTCCGTCCATCCAACCATCAATGCATCAATCCCCTATCCCCTATTTCTATCTCGGAAATGGCTCATCCTGGAGAGATGCCGTAAACTGCATTGTGTTTGTAGCACCTTGAATGATCCGGGTAAGGTACTCTGTTACCAATTCTGTAAAGACACGGGTTCGATTCCTGGTGGTATATATGTATTTACATTTGTTTAATAGAGTTTTTCCGGTTTATGAGAGTGTAAGACTTTTTTTTAGCACGTAGTAAAATACTTTAAATGTTAATTGGTTTATTTAATTTTTTTCTTAATTTCATGGAAAAAGTTTTAAACTTTCTTATTTTTGCAATTGTTTAACTTTTTCATTTGAGCTTTTGCTAAAGTGAGTAATTTATGTATGTCGATTGTAATTTTTTTGTTCTCTTCCAGTCATTGCTGAGGCCATTGCAATTGCTGCCTCTGAATGAAAACATTGATTATGCTTCAATATTTCATCACCAGAACTGGTATTCCATCCAAGAGAGATGTCTTATACAACAATGTATCTACAGAGCACAAGATCAGCTTCATCCTTTACTGGAAAATTTCAAAAACACCTACTTAATGCCATGTGTAATTATACTTTTTATCTCTCCTGTTGAATTTCAACATGCACCTTCAATTAATTCTTTAATAAAAATAAAATAAATCGTAACAGATCAAAAAACAAGGAATAGGAATTGGTAAAAAATGTGAGATGCAGCCAATTGGAATTTGAAAAAAAGATGCTAGGTTTACGAGAAAATCCGAAGAAATTTTGAGTAAGCCATACACCCTTTTCTTCACTGGGATTTTGGGAAAGAAAGTACGTGGCTTACTTGAGTAAATACAGTAATACATCATATTTATGAAAATTAACTTCAAAGTGATTTTTCCACGCGGATGAAAGAACACCAAAAGTGCACGGAGACAGGCAATATAACTTCCATGGTGGCTAAGCACTTGATAGAGACAAGGCATAAGTGCAACTTTGAAGTGAAAGTTCTCCATTTTGAGAAGAAGGGTAGAAGATTGGACGCTTTGGAGCAGATCGAAATAATCGAGCGAGCCAAGAAAAATAGCCCTCTCCTCAATGAATTTTTATATGACCTTAATTCTCCCCTTCTTTCCATCAACTTTAACCAAAATCAAACTCAGGCCACGACAACCTAATCAGTCCACCAGCACCCCTACCCAATTCCCCTACCCCCCCCCCCCCTCACCAACTCATTCACGCTTTTCTCTCTTCCCCTCCTTCCGATGCGCTCAAGGCTCCACTCCTATATCTTCTTCGGACCTCACCAATAGTACCGAAGGTCCTTTTTCACCATTGCTTCCACATGCACCACCAGAGGAAAGGAACCACAGCACTACATCATTCCTTCGAAAGGAAAGGCTTCGCCGTGTCGTCCACTTCCCCCCCCCCTCCCTCACCCTCTCTGAGCCCATCCTTTGTGACTCCTCTACGGGACATCTGACTGACAAGGCGCTGCACCGAGTTCCACCAGCAGGGGTAGGGGTACCCCACTCGGTTTTTGCTCCCTCACCAAGGGGGTAAACGAAAGGAGGCCTCCATCATCGGCACCGCTTAACCCACAGCGAGGAGGGGAGTCATCGCATTTCACACCCTTTGTAAAAAGGGGGCCCCATCACCCAGGGGTCTGCCCCTCCCACATTTATGACCTCTCAACGGAGCACCCAACGGACGGGGTCCGGTGCTGCAACAAACTTCTAGAGGACTTGTGTTCAATGGAACCTTTTAAGACTTTTGTTTTTATATTTTCCACTCATTTGTGACTACCTCACCCCCGGTTACCCACTTCTGCCCACGTCTCCCACACTCCTTTTTACCCACACTGGTCATTTCTGCTGACCACCAATAACCGTCCACTCCCACGCTCCTCCCCTTTCCTCCCTCCCTTGCCCCCCCCCCCATTTCGGTTCTTTCATATATATGTTGGTGCATCTTTGATAAACGCTACCTGACGATGCTGTAATACAGTGAAACCCGGGTCGTAGTAAAGTTTATTTTTGTGGATTTGGCTCGTGTTTTTTCTTTATGTGTTAACTTCAAAAGGATATTTTAAATTTGTTAATTTTTGGACATTATAAAATTCATGCATTTCAGTTTGTTTCTAGGAGGTCCTTAACAGAATATTAAATGCTATGAATTGGTTATCTTCGACTTTAAATTCTAGGGCCATCCAATCTTCCACGCAATCCCATGCTCAGTGGCGTAGCCAGGTATTTCATTCGGGGGATGGGGGTTTGTGGGAAAATTTTTGAAAAACAGGGTATTAATTGTAAGTAGAGGGTTTTTAACTAATTTTAGAACTTTTCATAATCGAAACAACTTAATTTTTCAATGTGGCCGAAGTGCGAACTAGGCAGTAGACAGTCCACAGTCGAAACTCGGCCAGCTATACAAACACCGCCATTACACTACCCGAACGGCCGAGCCCTAAACGTATCGTTTGATAATTTATTATTTATACAAAAGGACAAACATTTTTCAACAACGGTATGATAATTTATTATTTGTAGACTTTTCCCTGCTCCATGCTTAATTTATTTTTTTTATATGTCTTAATAGTTCGGGGGGGGGGGGGGGGGGGGGGGGGTCCGGACCCCCCGGACCCTCCCCCCCTCACTACGCCACTGCCCATGCTTCATCCTAAAGTTTTCAGGTTTAGTTCAGAGACCTAATTTCTCAGTCTGAGTCAGAAGCTATCCAAAGAAGGATCATATGATTGCAGCTCAAATGAATGCACGTACGTCATGGTATTTAATGATTATAATGCTATAGCAGGAGGATGTCATTTGAAACTGCTAATCAATTTGCCTGTAGGTATCCCATAATGGCAATATTTTTAATGATAAATAATGAAGATAATATGTTCACAGCCACATTTAAAAAATAAGATGAAAGTTTAAACTGCTGGTAAATAAAATAATGTTGACTCCTTTTTTTTAAATCCTTTTACCTCAAAGTTAGTGAATTCCTACAATCCATTAATTCAAATAAATATTATTGCTCATTCACTTTTAAATGACAAACTTACTAAGTCTGCATTTCGAAAATGGTTATATGGCATTTTCATCAAAGGCAAATCTGATTCAGTTCTGTTTACTATTTATCAGCTTTATTTATGTAGGAATGATGTAGATGCCTAATTCTTTTTGGTAACATTTTTAAATGGCGTATAATGTGATCAAATAGTTCCCGTCTGGTAATGTGATATTAAACCAAAAGAGTATACAAATCTCATTTTGCATGGCCATCCTTGTTTTAATATGTTGCATAATTATGTATAATCTCTGAAGTTCCTCTGCCTTTTAGAATATTTTTCATAGTTTGCTGTATGGTTACTAACCTCTGAACTGCTGAGTTAAAGGCTGATGAAACAGCTTTAAGCCCATTCCCTAAAGCAATTTTATTCATACATATATAGCACTTCACCAGTCGCAAAAACAAAAGACAACAATAAGAACATTAAAGACACCAACGACATAAAAGACAACCACCCTACAATAAAGTCCCCTAACATTTAGTTCACATACTGACACCAACATAAATTATTTCCCTGGTACTTAACAGTGCTAGCATATCACCATTGTAAGCGTTAGCTAGGATTGAAGATAGCAAATATTTCAGAATATCAAGCAATTAAAGTACTTTGGTATGTATTGAATTAGAGGAATGTGCTTAATGCTGAAAATCATTAAACAACTACAAATATACATTTGTGTAACATATGTAGGTGGCAAATATGTAACTGAAACAGTCCATGCTACTGCTCTCTGAATGATATTTATATAATCAGTTTACAAGTTAACCAAATTATCTCTTCATATTTCTCTACATTACGCTAAAAGTTAAAGTGAAAATGGAGTTTAGAGATCTTGATTTTACCAATTATAATTCCTAATGATCATTGTTTGATTTAATTTCAAATGGAGGTGTAATACTGTCATTGGTATCAATAGCAAGTAAGACTATTTCAGAGTCTTTACTGTACCCAAGTCATAAATAAATTCAGTTTGCATCATCAAAAGAGGATTAATTTATCTCCATTGGTTTCAAAATCTAGGTATGTATGGACCAAGATGTGCCATTGCATTTCAAATTCATGACAAAAACACAGACACACAAATATAGCTGTTAGCAAGGGACCAGACCTCTACCCATGAATTAGATTGGTTTGCCAAGGCTGATTAGCAAAAAGGGGGGATGTGTTGAAGACAATAAAAGTACCTCTTCTAGGACTCCCCCACCTTGATGGTGATTCCCCCATCGTCCCCGCCCCCCTCGTCCTCTTCGGTCATAGTCGAAAGTCGCTTCTTCTCCTCATCTGTGCCACTGTCCTTTTTACTGCCTATCCGCTTTCTTGACTTTGAGCTGCAAGAATGTACATTATAATAAGATGGAATTATAGGAATAACAGTAGAACTAATCCTTATTTGATTCCACATATCCAAAATAATTAAACAAGTAAAAATTGGACAAACCCTATGTGAAATAAAAATTAAAGGGAGTACAAAAATTAAAATTTGAGTGCAGTCATTCTATTAAAGATAGTTCATTTTCAATCTGTATAAATTAATGTACAACAAATTAAAAGCTCCTCTTTTTCTTGGAACTATGAAAATTTCATCATAGTTCTTAGCAAGTAATTTTGTAAGAGAAAACATTGTTCTAGTTCATGATATGTACAGAGTAATGTGGATAATATATGTTTGGGAAAGACAAAAATGAATCAATTATGATTTTTGCCATAGTAGAGCTCCACTTATTTGCCAGAACAAAGCTGCAAGAATATTAATAATTTCATTCAAAAATTATTTACACATATATGCCAGGAGTCATACATGATGAACTTCTGCAGTGAAGTACATTTAATTCAGGTTGTACAAAAAACTATCACACCAAGAGTAAGAATTTTCTGCTTCGTGACTATATTTTAAAAACCAAGACTTAATGCTTTGCCCAAGAAAAACTGTTAAGCATGCCATCCACATGTAAACAGTGAGAAACATTCAGTAAAAAAGTTGAGTCTTTAAAGTGAAATACAAAATATTTCATTCATTATACCGAGACTAAGTTGGAAATTTTTATAACATGCAAAACACATTCATTTATTTCATACAGTTTAGGGATTTTTGAGAAGAAAGTCAAAAAGATTATATCAAAGATGTTTTCCATACTTTGATGTTTTTCTCAGCTCACATATTACCTCATCTCCAACATATCTGAACAGCCCTATCATTCAAAATGTTTCATGATTTCAAACTTTTATCATTCTTTAACCCGTTCCCCACTCTTTTACTGACTTCATGGGACACTTGACATAATACTTGCTGCCCTTACCCTTAGAAAAAAATACTATGGAACTATATATAGTGATTATATATAGTTTTCTATAATCACTATGGCTATAGTCCTATAGTTATTTGGAACATAGTGATTATAGGACTATATATAGTGATTATAGGACTATATATAGTGATTATATATAGTGATTATATATAGTTTTCTATAATCACTATGGCTAAGGTATTTGGAACATACCCATGTAGCACAGACGGCTGGGCCAACGTTTGGTCATGAGGATTCCTATATTATTATTATACTAGGTGCAGCGGTTGGCCAACCATTATTCGTATCCGTTTCGCCAACTGTTCCCCAAAGGAACAAAATTGAAAAAAAAGGAAAATGAAAGATCGTGATTGTCACTTACTGAATGATTAATATCTTTATCTCACATACTACTTATACCCCTACCTTACGACCTACACTTAACTTCTTTGTATCCTATCAACCTTTGACATACGGCCTGACACATTTTCCAATTATGGTATTGAGACAGGGAGGCCATATATATACTGCTGCTGGCTGGCATTAAGTCGTTTGTGATTATTAACTTTACTCTAAGATTGAGACGGATCCTATAGTGTATTTGTATAGTGAGACGGATCCTATAGTGTGTAGATGTATCCTATAGTGATTATAGGAATATACCCTATAGTGATTATAGGACTATAGAACTATACCCCATAGTGATTATAGGACTATAGAACTATACCCCATAGTGATTATAGGACTATAGAACTATACCCCATAGTGATTATAGGACTATAGAACTATACCCCATAGTGATTATAGGACTATAGAACTATACCCTATAGTGATTATAGAAATTTCTATAGTGATTATAGGACTATAGAACTATACCCCATAGTGATTATAGGACTATAGAACTATACCCTATAGTGATTATAGAAATTTCTATAGTGATTATAGAAATTTCTATAGTGATTATAGAATTCCTATAATCACTATATATAGTTCTATAGTATTTTTTTCTTAGGGTAGTCTTGATGTCACAAATCTTTGAAGAATATTTGATTTTTTTTTAAATTCTGGAAAATATACCTCACAATAGAAGTTAAACTCATCTTGAAAGATTTAATGTCATCCCATCATTACAATATTAAGAGAATAATAATATGAGCAACTTTTTATTACACTTTTCCAATCACATAACGACGAAAACTGAACTTCTGTTCATGTTACCAGTATCAATTGATATGGAAGGAAGGAAGAATATTTACTGAATAGTAGTAAACAGCGGAATCAAAGATCATTAAATTGTATCAACAAAGAGACAAACTAAGGATAACATGGAAAATAAAATATTTTTGCAATTTCATATGAATTACAAGAAAGAGGGTCTGCATGCAGAATACACAACCAAAAAACTTTTGATACATGTGAATAAAACTTTGATGAAGACTATAGAAATTTTGGTTTTAAATAGTACTTGATGATTGTCAATTCTGTAAATTATTTATACAGCGTAAAGTATAATGAATGCAGTACAAGTAAGTATGTAAAAATGTAGAAGAGTGGACAAGTACGTATACTTCTGCTTAGTGTAGCCAAAACAATGAGATTTTTAAAATTTTACTAAGTGCTTTTAAGCTTCATATACCAACTACAAAAATTCTTTTCTGCTAACATACTTGATAACTACTCACAAATTTCATGCTGAATATCAAATGGAATGATGCACAAGCTTTAATAAAAGTCATAACTAAGCAAAAAAAAATTGCTGAACTGGTAAGAAAACATTCACAAGCAAGATGCATGTTAATGTAATAATTAGCGAAGTATCTATAACAAGAAACAACTAAATCCAATTAAAAGGACTGAAATATATGTACCTAGATAAGTCATGGGAAAAAATGTTTATTTTTCAACCTAGAAAGCATATCAAAGTATACCTGGAACCACCTAAACTATCATTCAGAATTATTTTGACTGGCTCATAAAAAATATAATTAGGAAACTACAAACTCAATTTTAATGAACTGACTGTAAGCAATCATAGAGTTACCAACCCAAAATAATATCTTTCATAATTAACTACAAAAATACATACTGGTATATCTGGACATTGTTTCCCATGCACATATTCCTGGTTTTATGTGGATGGTAACATTGAATACACATCACACCACATTCAATAGTATTGATAAATTCTATAGCCTCATTCACCTGCTTTTCCCAGGGCTCTTCTTCTTTCCACCTTTTGAGTTTGAATTCACTTCATTCACTTGCTTCCAAATGCCAGATTTGTTTACTTCTTCAGAGATATTTATCGAAGCCAAAGGAATCTTCATTATATTTCCATTAGGAAGGGGAATCTGCAAATTACCGGATGGTCCTATTCCTCCTATTCCTAGTGGCTTTTCCTATAACACATGAAGTATATAATTTATTTTCCCATGGCCAGGAAAATTAGGATCCTAATATTCCTGATCTAAAAGATTCATTTCATTATTTGGCAATCAGCCTGATAATATCAGCATTCAATTGGTGCCAATGGTGTGGTTGCTTGATAACTTTCTATTTTTTCTAACATATGGTCACCAAAGAATTATTTCAAATGATTTTTTCATGAGCATAAAATATAACATAAACATCAAAATGGTTGAATGTAAAAACATAATCATGGTTTTCCCAAGAAAGAAAATAAACATTAAAAAAATCAAAAGAAGTACCTATGTAAAAGGAATCTTAAATTAAAGACAAAACAAGCAAATAAAAACAATTATGGGAATTTCCCATCATGCCCATCTTGAAGAGAAACATTCACCATCAGAAAGATAGTGAATGAACACCAGGATGTATGTGCAAATTATTTAATATTTTCAAGATCCTTTATCACCAGCAAAGGAAAAGGAGGGAGGCTTCCACCATCCTGTTGTTATCATTTCTTTAATTAGATATACCAACGTATAAAGAAATGTCATTACCAAGTTTTTTTCTCTCCCCTCACCCCACTCTTCAACAACTTCTTTTTCCCTTCCTACCAATTTCCTTCAAAAAGACAGACCCAAACCCCTTCTTGTTAAATCAAGCAAGTCCTTGACAATAATGATCCTGTTTACCAAAAGAGGGGTTTGTTATCCAAAATCTTCAAGTGTAGATCCCATTATCCATCATGTCCTGGCAAGAGTCCGCTAACTAAAGTATACTTTACTATCCTTCCTGACCCTTTACATGTTGGAGACATTTCTTTACACAAAAATTCCCAGCCAAGTACATTTATTTTATACTGTGATTCAATGGTTGACATTTTTAGGGTGAGAGGGGATGAATAGAATGCTTAATTACTAATTTCTCTCTAATATACAGCACACACAAGGTGAAAACCAATTGTAGGAAAATGTATACACTAGATAAACTCTGATGGTCAAAGTGCCTAAGTGTGTACTTATCAATATTAATAAATTGACTTTGATAGCATACTTTGAATGAATAACATCTCTTGTGATACTGATAAGGAAAAGTATCTGATATGAAAATATCTGTTTGAGAACTCATGCATCTGAATACTTACTGGCAGTTTTGAGGACAAATGAGAATTAGGAAATTAGGTAATTGTTTAATCTCAGGAAATTAATATGTATTGCAAAAAGTGAATACTTGCCTAACCTATCCATGAAATATTAAAATTATATTTAGGGCATCTGTCTTTGGGACTTTTAATTATGTCATTTTGGTCTCTTTTTTATCTCTTAACTTGTAAGCAATGTCCAAAGTACTGAGGCTAATTTTCCAACTGAAGTAATGATATTGGTTGGTACCTAACAATATTTATTAATAGTATTAGCCATGGTGTTCATTGTTAATAATAATGGATATAATTAACTATGGTGTTAATATTAGCATAGATTTAATAAATCACACTTTTCCATTCAAAGTATCAATATTGAAACTTTTTCTTCTCAGGTAGTCCCTAGAGTTCCTACATTTGCCATCAGCCAAAGAGATACTCTAAAAAGATAGGAATTTGGGGTGAGTACTTAAATGAGTTCTTTTATGTTGAGTTAAAAAATGCCATGATATCATCATAATAGAAATTCTTATTCTTTATTAGACTAGATGGAAATCTGTGACTTTCAAGTGATATTAGAACATCATACATTAAGATCTGAATTAGGAGAAAATAAGTTAAAGAGGAAAACTCTAGAGATATTCTGGAACTCGATCCTCATTGCAGTCCAGGTGTTTTTTTAAATGTCTGGTTAAATATTTGAATGCCATGGGAACTTATGTGAATTAAAGAGTGGAGATATAGCTATTATAATGCGATCAACATCAACTGGTTAGCATTCTGCTATGCTTATCAAAAGTGGTATACATTGGTGATCATAACAGTAACATAAAATCTACGTACAACATCAGTTAATGTAAACCAGGCATCATAAAAACTCTCCCTCTCTGCAATATTTTTCTCTAAAACTAATAGGAGATTCTGTTATATTAGATTTTTTAAGAGAAGTTTTCCTCGATTATTTTTTTCAATTTGATATGGCTCTTTTTTTGATGAGATCAATTATTCATCTTAATCTTCTGCCTACATGAGGTAAGTGATCAAAGGAAGTAATATCAAACTATCATAGAAGTTTGTAAGTAATTTTTAAGTTTTTCCTGATGAGGAATTCTCAAGGAAAGAACTTTTAAATTTTTCCTATGAATATTCAACTCCTTTACTGCATTATGATAATCTTGAAAGTCTTTGATGAATTTATTGCATACATTTTGTATATGTGGGGATACTACCCAAGGGCAAGCTTCTGGAGAGAAACCTCCCCTTACTGTGACTTCCTGGGGCATGCCTATCCTTTCAGACCATATCCTCAGTGTGCAATAACTGACAACTAAACTTGATCTCTGACTATTGAAGTCTGGAGGCAAACAAGTTATGAAATGACACTTCTCTGCCAGCAACTGCTATCAGCTGATAACAACTGATATAAATTTCATGCATGAACCCTTCTTGTGCCATGAGCTGATATATATTTGATCTTACGTAGACCAAAAATAAAAAATATAGCATAAAACATACCATACAGTCATATAGTTTTTGAAAATAATTTAGTTAAAAAATTTATTTCCAATGAATACTATTACCTAATTATTTGTAAATTACAGGAAATTTCAAATTGACAACCACATTAAATTTTCCGAAGTAGGTACCTATAGCTATATATTTTTCTGGAGTATTACATTAAAATCCTAGTTGTACTTCTCACCAGCTAAAATCATGGTACTAAAAGGGTTAACATATGGAATACTATATCATATGGGTAACAACAGCTCCTGTCTCTGGTATGCATTTCTATATATTATTCATTTAAAATGTCCATTTTAGCCTAAACCTATTTGAGGTACTGTAAAAAAATCCAGATGCAACCAATATTATTGAATTCTTTTATGCTCTATTGATTTATTACACTAGCAAGAAAACAGACAGTGCACTGACAGAAAAACAACTAGAACACAAAATTATCAATTCCATGATACTTCAGTCTGATTTGTGCAAGAGTAAAGAGCTCTGACAAATTTGCATGAAACCACTGGTTAACACACCTATTTCATTCTTCTGAATTGTAAAAAAATAAGGTAGGTAATTATTGCTCTGATTAACATAAGTGGCTTTGTATTTTCATAATAATAGCAAGCTTGCATACTAAAGTTTAAGCTACAACACATAATGAAGCACACTCATTGTCATTACTAAGAGATAAGATTACAATCATTGTTAGCCTTTGGTTGGGGCAAAAACTTTCTGCCCAACCTCCTAATATTAATTAGTCACAATAACTCAACTAAGGCAGAGTAATGTACCTACATACAACCACTTCTCATCACCATGCAGCCATAACTAGGACTGTTTTATTTATCCTTTTGAAAAACACAAGCAGTGATAAATAATTAATTACAAAACACACTGCAAAACAATCACCTGAGCAATGCATTGTACAAGTAATTACACTTTTCTTGAGTCACCAAACAACATTGAAATAAAATATTGCAGTATGCTACCAAAATTAAGTTTGATGGAATGCTTCATGCAAAATATTTTTGGTAAATTTCTATGATTTAAGAATACTAAAAGAATACTGAAAAATATGTTACTGCATTTCATAAAAATAGGCCATTACTAATTTTCACATTTTCACACTCATTACTGCTCACTCATTAAATTTTGCATTAAAATGATTAAATTAAATGTGCCTAGACTTTAGTGTCCATACACTTTTCAAGCTGCAGCTGAAAAACGTAAGTAGCTATCGAAAGCTATCAAGCACTACCAATCACCAAACTATTAAACATTTTTTATAGACCTTTGACAGCTTTTAGCTTAAGCACACTCAAGAAGCTCTGTTACCTAAATGCTTATCACCTTACAATTAATTGTTTAAAAATGATATACTCTACTTCAAGCCTAGAATTTATTAAGGCCAAACACTAATAATACCTCAAGAAGCATATTTATCAACTGATAAGACTTCTTAAATGGATGTAGGAATTCTTCAAAGTATGTCATTTATGTTCCCACATTTACTGCATAACTATTGTTTCCAAGAGAAGGTACAATATACCCATTTTTTTTAACATAATACTATCGTGATTAATTTTATATATGCCATCTCATCTCATCATATATTTTAAAATAGGCCATCTGTAGAAATTTAGATGAAGTTCTATGTTTTGAATAAATTTTGACATAAGAAACTTTCTTTAGCTCCAAATAAATAGCATGATTGGACCAAATTAAACCAAAATCCCAGTAAGTATGTAAATATAAATAGGGTTGGGGCAGGGATTCGAAGATTCAGTCGAATCTTATCGAATCCCATGGATTCGAGATTCGATCGAATCCATGGCTAAAAGATTCAATTGAATCCAAAGATTCGATTGAATCAATGGATTAAAGATTTGAATACCAGTCTTGTGGATTCTATGTACCAGTGGCGGAGAAGTATGGTAAGTTCTCGACTTGTGCGGACCCAAGTTACGTGGATCCGGAGTTACGCGGATGTTCAGTTAGGCCAGTGACATGCTTGCGTTTCTCCGAGTTTCTGTTGCCGCGACATATTTAACCTCATGACGACCCGTGACTCATTGCCTAGTGCACAAGAGTTGATAACAAACTACGGGTGTTCGGAACGCCAACTCTAATTTAAGACATTACATAGTTCGATACACGATATTTGATCATCGTGATGGTGAAAAAAGCCTGATGTGATCAGGCATTCTCTTTTCGGCTTATTTTGACCTTCCTGTGTAAGTCGACGCATAGATAATTATGTACTCCAAAGATGATGCCTATTGTCCATTACAGCAAAAAAAGAAGTTTTGGGTAATTATTAGGGTTGATCGGATCCAAAGATCCGCTGATTTTTCATTTTATTCGGTTCCAAATCCAGATCCAAAGGCAATGTAAAATCGGATCTGGATCGTAGATATTAAATTTTCGCTGAGTAGTGATCGAAGCACCATGTGAATAGAATGCAGACATGGTAAATATTGGCAAGGCGAGGTTGTGTAAGTATGGTTACAAAATTAGATAAAATATTTTCCATGCAACTATGCAGAAGCAAAATAATAAAAATATGACCCTTTTCCCCCATTAACCCGGTATAGCGAGAAAAAAATGTGTAAATGCCACGTGGGTAGCCTGCATTCTCCGCGATCAGGTGACAACGATGTAACTCCTGATCCGTGTAACTCGGATCCGCCTACGTTGAGGGCTTGCTGTAATTGCTCATTTTTAGCATTTCAATCGTAAATACCATGGTAGGAAATGTTTAAGCAGCATATTGTAAACTAATAATTCTTGTCCACGTATGAATTCTTTGAAATTCCCCAATTTGAAAATTCTAAAAAAAAAGTTCCTCTGCATTTTTCCAGCAACAGTATTTTCAGAAAGAGCCTTCAGTACTGCTGGAAATTTGGTTGATGAAAAAAGGAATCGATATTCTGACAAAGTGAAAATGCTGCATTTTCTAAACAAAAACTTGTAATCTATTTTTATTGAGTTTTCAATTTTATTTAAGAAAAATTAAACTTTGATTTACTTTTGAAATTACCCATTCTTTATATTTGCCCTAGAACATGTCCTTAATTTCGGTGAGTGGGGACTATATGACCATTATTCATTTATTATTTACTTTAAGAAATAAGTTTCAGCTGTGACTGAATTTAAGAACAGAATTCACTAGAAAGGAAGCATTATTTAACAATTTACAGATGAAAGGAAGATTTGAATTTGATGAAATTGAGGAGGATTTGGGATTATGATTCGAGATTTGGATTTGAGATTTGGATTCGATAAAAAAACAGGATTCGGATTCGGGATTCGGATTCTATCAAATTTTGGATTCACCCCATCACTAAATATAAACAACACAAACCTCATTTCCTTCTGATAAGGCAGTGATGGAGAAGGAATTTCAAGTAATCATATTGTAATAAAACAAATAGCTATGCAGGGGTGCCCTTTCAGTATTGTTCAAATGTGATAAACGATTTTTTTGGGGATTAATTTCTAAACATCTCTAGCAAAAATTTTTAGCTCAGAAATATTTCACTACTGATGCATGACTGAATTTAGTTTTAATAGCATAAAATTAAGAGCACTAACATTTTTTTAATCAGAACTGCAACTTGGTATTATTTTTTGGTAAAAAGACTTGAACTGAGGGGAGGGAGTGCCACTGCCCTACCCCACTTCTCCATACATGAGACTTCTCAGGCAACAGGGCAAATTCTTTATCAGAAGTATTTAATTTTTATGGCTGAATATTAATGCCACTCTGTAGGGCTATTACTCAAGTCATTGAAAGAAAAATTTAGAGAAAAATGTAACAAGGTTTAAAATTTGGCACCAATCTGCGTTTCATAGCATTTGTGCCAAAAAAACTACACCAGAACTTGACCTTAAAGATTTTTCGGTGCAGGAGCCATCAGGAGAGTTAGCTATCAGTGGTTGGGGTTTCAAAATATGATTTACTCTTTGACTCATGAGTCATCTGCCCTTGGAAATTGCACATCAATAACTCACAGGTGTGTCATTCACACTCAGAGTGTTAAAGTCTGCACTAAAAATTAACTTTACAGACATGAGGAAACATAGCAATTGGGAGTCTAAAGGATATTGCAACTTTTTATTGTCCATTAAATTTTTTGGCCTTTCAGTAAATCTCAGAATGGAGTTATAACTATTTTGTGTAGGGTGAATGAATGTGAATTGGAGGGGTGGGTGGGGGGCCTTCTCTAGCCCCCCTGGCACTTAGACCCATTGTGCCCACCCACATTTAACCTGCCCGCCACTTGCAGACAGGGGACAAGGGCACCACGGTAGAGGCATGGAATGGGGTCACACATCCAAACTCTGTCTGGGCCCAACGTTGGTTAACTTCAGTGATCTCACAGGAACCGGTGTGTCAATGTGGCTGGGCCCTTGCCCTTATGTGTTGGGTGATAGAAGAAAGAAATTTCGGAGGAAAAATTCTAAGAATTTTTGCAGTTATACATAATGTCAAATTCTAACCAAAGGGAAAGGACTGGTAGTTTTAGAATTCAGTACCTTTGAGTTCCAAAATGACATTCCCTTCAGAAGCTCATATTTACACTCTAAAAGACAAATATTAATGTTTAATGTCAATAGTTGAAAATTCTTTCCAGTAGTCCTAAAAAGTTCCTTCTTGGCATAATTCAAAGTGTGCCTGCATGACAATCATGAAAGAAACCTCAGACATGTAACTTGGGGGATTAAGAAGGCTATTTAAGACCAATGTGTACAAACAAATGGACTACAGTCCTCAGAGGGCTGAAATCTATCAATAAGCACTGATTTTACATAATGTAACCAACTTTAGTAAACTGAACATGATGTACTTTTTTGATATTAACATGCAATATGACTGATATTTTCATTTAAAGAATAGGGTTGTAATTAAAATACAAATAAAATGCATTCACACCTTACCAATGCATGCTTGCTAGCACAGTTGAACTATAAAAAAATATTTTATACAGGGTATGATATGTATCTAAATAAACTATAAAAATAACGTTTCTTAATCAGAAACTAATGGGATCATATGATAATGATCTGCTCCCTAATTATGGAAAATTAGACTCTTCAAAAGATCCGATTCACTTTCATCAATTAACCTCAATAAAAATATTTCCAATTCCCAAAGAATACGATCAAGTTGCTTATTACTTTTTATCAATAATATAAACTATACATTACTGCCACTAAAATACATGTCTAACTTACGTCTTCATCATCAGATTCCTCTCCTCTACGCCTCCATCCTCTCTCCTCATCCTCAGCTGCTTTCCTCTTACTCATTTCTGGCATGACATCATCCAAAATCTTCAGCTCTCTTTGAGTAAAAAAGAAGTCCAGGAGCTTTCTAATTCCTATCATAACCACCAACTGTCAAGTAAAATTTAAAAAAAATGTATACTCAATGGTACAAACTTTCACTTGGTGCAAACAATTCATCATAAGTAATACACTTGGTTTTTCCACAATTTTATTCCAAAAGGTGGTTGTGAAAAGTTTTGATAAAACTGTGGAGAAACTAAGTGTTTTCTGATTCACTATAATTGAAAAACCATATTTTAGCATAACAACATTATTCTGTTTATGTAGTTACATATGGTTTCCATGCTTTGAGATACTTCACTAAACACTATAATGATCGACTGAACTCATTTGGAATTCATGAGGCATCAACATATGCCAAAATTCAGAGGTGCCACTGTGGATACATTAATTATTTGGTACACACATTCTAGTGCAACGCTATGTATATAGTCCTCTCTAAGTTCATCATCCATATAGAAATAGCATGTGATCTTGGGTTACTTTCATCATAAATCACAAGAGGTGACTTAACATATGGAGTACTTACATACAGCATTATATACATTTAAGTTTCAATTTTATTTTTCAATGCAAAAAATCATTTAAATTTTATGTTTTAGTTTCTGCAGTGATTGCTATTTTCTCAACTGATTTTTCTAGGCACATAAAAAGTACGTTTAAATGTTAACTTACCATTAATGGAAAGAAGATGGAAGTAGAACTGAAAGATTTTATAACCCAGAGGATAACAAGGCATGCTAACTGAATCAAGGTGAACACGTGGACTCGCATCAGGGGCACCTGTCTCAGGAACATGTAGTCTGGCTGGTACTTGACTGGCATCAGCATTATGAGTATACGGTCAAAAAACTGAAGTCCTTTCAAGGAGGCAACTCCCATGTACAAGAACACTCCAAACAGCACAGGCATTGGGATATGGCGCAGCATGGGGGTAATAAAAACTGACAACCCAATCATGAGGAATATCAGAATGTGAGTTACCCGCTGCTCCCTGTGAGAATAAAAGATACGAACTTGTAATCCAAATGTGATCAAGCTATGCCTGGAGTCAATGGGACAACTTTAAGACAGAGAGCAGTTGAAAGAGGTGTAATATTTACTCTGTAGCACAACACAGATCTCAGTTTTAAAGCACAGCACTAAGGCATTACTGGAAATGATTATACGAAAATCATGGTTAACTTCAGTAACTTTTTGATCCTTAGAATGCATTGGTGATAAAGAACTTGATGCTACAGCCTAAGGTTCCCAAATTTGCTATGAATGAAATTTAAAGATTTGGAAGTGACTAACAATTTGCTACATAATATATTTTCAAGTAATATCATTAGTGCGTAATATCATAGCTTTTGATTTTTCTTGATTGATCTAAAGGTCTTAATAGTTGTCTAACACATTTGCTTTGGGTAGAATTTTTAAAAATTTTTCAGGGAACAACAGCTCATTACTTAGTGGTACCACACCAATAGACATCACTCAGCTTCCACCCAAAGACAAGGATGACACCAATAGCAACAGATATATTGATGGATGTTGTATTGTTCCATCAAGCTAGATGATTGTTTCATGCTATATTTGCACTAGATTTTCCGCCTTTAAGTATAAAAAATTTGACTACAAAAGACTGCAAATCTAATTATGCTGCTTCAACTTCAGTAAACCCAGCAAGGTAGATAAACAGAGAAGCATCCTAAAAAGGCATACTTCAAACTTACCGAACACCAAGGAAATGAGGCTTTTCTCCTGGCGCAGCACACTCAGATTCAAGTTTCAAAGAATTGACATGGTTGATGGAGAGGACAGTTGCAGCAACAAACCATGGTAGGCCCAAGGCTGAGCATATAACTATCAGAATCGCCAAGATAAAGAGGTCCAAATGGTAGCCACATCCTTTCTGTTCTCACCAAGATGGGTAAAAAAGTCAGAGAAGAGAACATAAAAATTATGGAAGAAGTTTCGATTTTTACATACTTATTAGAGAAGAATTTTATTTCATAGTATGTTAATGTCCCATAAATACAAATTGTGCTAAATGAGGATTGGGTTTTAGTCACTGGGTTTTAGGAATATTGTTATCACTTGTTGAAGTTGTGAAGTTGAACAAGAGACATGCATGTAGTTCTTGTTGAGCAAAATATATACGAGGACAGTAGTTCACATAGCTAATGAGTTTTATAACTCCCTCACTACACAAAAACTCCTATTACACATATCAGTAAAAACTAGAGTCCCATTTTAAAAAGATTTACTTACAGTATACAGATGTCATAGTATTAAAAGAGAGTCTATCTCAGTAAACTCAGATTTATAATAGCAATCAATTAATTTATCTCTGAAAGTCAGTGTTTTAAACATGTAATCCAAAATTCCAGTCAATATAGTGATTTTTTTAAGGTCAAATGATGTGATCTGCAGGTCATATTTCAATGAATGAGCTATCTTCAAAGGCACTCAAGCAAAATCAATCTTCTCAGATTTCACCCATGTTCACTTTTATTAAATACTAGCTGAAGTTGCTCGTTGAAACTCAACGGGAGGGAGGAATATAATAAATATAAATTGTGCTAAGAAATTTTAACATTTTTCATGAAGGGGTAAAATATGTGCGGAAGGGAAGAAATAAGGGGAGAAACTTTTGCTATGCAGTTAGCTCCAAGTCAGTTTCGGAATCATGAATGTAATTTAATCCAATCTAAACATATAATTACTGGTAGTGAAGGCTGCTCGGGTGCTCCACCGGGTAATCTCCTCCATGGCTGCCCACCAGGCACTAGGCAGCCATGGAGGAGATTACCCGGTGGAGCACCCGAGCAGCCTTCACTACCAGCATACGCCGGGAAAGCATCAGATCCTTTTTCATATAATTACTGCCTGGACTTATGCCTGGGCCTTCACAAAAATAAGAATATTAATTAGTAACTTTCAGGTCAGATGAAACATGGTATGTTAGAAGGGGAGGTGAATATGAATGTCTCCCTATTGTTGACAATGAGGCCAGATTCAGGTTTTTTTTCGAGTGTTAGGACTCAAATCTTCGGTAAAAAAAATTTTCTCTAGCCTTTCATATATGTTATGTTTGTCTCAATTCTCCAACTTCATGAGTGGCGTCAATGAACTTCCTATAGATACCTATCAATGCCTTTTATTCCAATTAGATTGAATTCTTTTCTTATTACCTAGTACAGATTTAGAAGAATGGAAAAGGCAGGCCTAGTATGAGATTCATGGAACAAGTTGTGAAGGATGTAAAAGAGAGGAGTTACATCAATATGAAGAGGTTTGCTGATAGAAGAATATGGTGGAGAGCTGTGCCAAACCAGTCATAGGATTGTTGACCGATGACGATGAAATCAGGTATTTGTCACTCGGTTACCTGTGTTCACACCTTATACGGGATATTTGATGCATCACTAAATTACAATTTTTTTCATCTTGCTACTCCAATTTTTGGTTCGACTTCATTTAGGTTTCTTATCACGTTCTTGTGTCTCAAAATACAACAATTTTGAAAGCGGTCCACTTCAGAATATGGTATAAATACATATATAAAATATTCACTTTTTGAACCCCATAGAAACTGTCATTTAAATACTTTTAGTTTTACCGAATGCACACCTATTTAATCTGGGAGTAGCACAAAATTTAGCCTGTATGATTTAACCAGATGAAATAGCCGATGTAGATTCAAGAATCAGCTGTGATATCTTTTTGGATAACTTTCAATATCTTCACAAAAAGAGCAACACAGTTTATGGCATCTCTTTTGGATGATCTTTTTAGCATCATTAAAATATTAATGGCATTAATAAACAACCCTCGGGTATGTAATGAGACATTACATTACATTGGGATTTGAATTTCATTCCCTGGTTAATGCTAAACTATCTCAAATCTCAAGCTATTTGAATTGATGGCGATTTCGAAAGCGTTCCATGTCTTCTCTTCACATCCCAGGTTGGTTCATATGCACAAACCCGTAAAGAGAAAAAAATATACATTTGAACACCGCTGAAGCATTCATTGAAATACTTCTAATTTGGACCAAATGCAAAACTCCTACTTAAATCTGTGAGTAGCACTAGCAGTCAATACATATCTTTGTGTGCAAAACTATGGCTGACCTTGCTTTACGAATAGCCAACAATGCCTTCAGTACCTTCCTATATCCTCGCAAAAAGCACAGTATTGTTTGTGGCATCCTGCCATGATAAACTGTTTGAGCATCAACGATGTTTTCATTTCAGAGACAACAATGGCAATGACCTTAGCAAAGCTCGGAAAATAACAAAAAAAAAAACAGTAAATTTCAACATAAATTACAATTTTCCTAGAAATCTGGAGAACAAAGAGTGAATCAGTTAAGAGAATAAGAAACTTTAAATATTTTCCCATTAAATACAGAAAGAATGAAAGAAATCGACTAATATTTAGTTAATTTACTGAGCAAAAGAAAAAACTCTTTCGCTACCATAAATTGTAAAAGTCCATTTAAAACAATGTAAATACACAATTGGTGCCAGGAATCGAACCCAGGCCCTGAGCCTTTTTTGCTATAGCCTATAGCACCTTCTAGTGTATACACTAGAATCCTACAAAATTTCAGCTCAATCGGTTGAGTCGTTTTTGAGGAGATGCATAACATAAATCTGAAAGACAGACAGACACCACTTCATTTTTATATATTAGTATGAAATCAAGTATTTGAAAATGGAAAATACATTTTCCTATTATGTGTGCTGCTATGTAAAAACTGGACATTGTTTATTATGTTAGGTATACAATAAATTTCAAGAATATGTTCATTTAACTAAATTATCATGCTTACTTTTAACTTATTCTCTTTCCTATTTATTATCACAGCTGTTATTTGTTGATCCATAAATATAAGGATAGTTGCCAAAAGAGCTGGAACAAGAGCAGCAACTGATGTCCACACCGGATTCCTCCCAAATGGTGCAGAAATAATAAGCCATCCACGCTCCTCAATTGTAGGTAAAAACTTACTTGGTACCTGAAATGGATGTTATTATCTAATTAGTATCAAATAAATAATGACTGGAATTCAGGGATACTTTATTTAGCCCAAGCAATTTAGGTCCCATGTATTCAATACATAAACCATGCAAATTAGTTTTTGGTACATCTCATTTAAAATTAATTTAGGCTGACAATCTAGGTTAAACTGTACAAGTATTTTTGTGCTGAGTATTCTGAGGAATTTTGAAATAAAAAATGAAATTTTAACTTGTGATGGCTAAATAGTGGGTTTAGTACACACTAATTTTTTTCTTTCAAGCAGATACTATATTAGGTACTAGATATCTTTATCTAGTTAATATGATCATAAAAATGTTAATTCTTGCTAAAGTTCAAAGCAATTCATAAGGAATATATTGATGAGAGGTTAATTTCATCCAAGCTTTCTATTTGAATTCATATTCACTACGAGTTCATTCCTGATCCAAAAGCTTACCTCTAACTTTGGAGTGCTGATTCCAACACAAAAGTCCATGAAACTCATGGAGAGGATTGCAATAATCACAGAAAAGTCACTTATCACTTGGCGGACCTGAAAATTCAAGTACAAGCCCAATGAAGCTTCAAATGATTTCTTAGTATTACTATTACTCGCAATGTGTTCCAAACTCATTTAATAGCAAATTGTGACAGTGATAACAATGCATAATAATAAAATGTAAATGGTTATACTAATATCTCTTGCAATTAAAATTTTATGTTAAAAAATATAGCTTTGAAAAATTGTCAGCAATATGCCATTACTTTCAAATATACAAGTAACTTATATGGAAGAACTATAATAGAATAACTGAAATATTACTATAGTGATTTTAATGCGTCACCAATGAGTTTTAGTAGGTATACAAATAGTATAATAACTTTATGTAAAGATAATATAGGAAATTGCCACTGACTGGTTAGTAATTAACCACTGCTCATTAGTCATTTATTACGGTTCAGTAAAAATAGAATTACGGCAGAATATTGCCACTTTTCAGTAGCAATTTACCAATGAGAAGTGATTTAAATTACCAAAGGGTGCCAATTAGTTACACATAATTCAGTGATAGTTTTCTGTAGAGTTTCTTTAAAAGAATAATTAATATAGGATAAATTTAATATTTTAGATTATCTTCATACCTTAGATGGGAAGAACAAGGAGTTCTTAAAATCCTTTAAAATAACTGACAAAAGGAATGTACCAAGAAAGAGAATTATAGACATCAGGAAAACATCTGGGACATAATGTGGAGTATCACAGCCCAACCCCTCCAGGGTTCCATTAAATTTCTGTAAAAGGAGATAAAATTTAAAAAATAAATTCAGTGGGAAAATTCAAAAAGCATCTAATGTCACGATAGGATAGAATCCTACCAAATTATTATAATGCATATCAACCATTTTAAATGATTCAAACACTAATAAAGAACTATGTACATACATTAACCTTAACCCTCAACCATTAACTCTCTCCTCAACCACCTCCCTCACTTTACCCGATGTCAAATCCTATCTTTATTACTCTCACATACAATAATCACCTATACAAACCCAATCCCTCCATCTCTCTTCCCCAATCAATAAACTATCATCTTCCCCACCCCTAAAGAATCCAACAACAAGCCAAAGTTTTGCATTTAAATGTTCTAGGCACTGGTCCTGAATGAAACATATATTGGAATGAAATAGCTTAGGGACTATTAAAAACAAAATAAATACAAGAGAGATTTATAAGTATACTCACACTACAGTTTCCATTCGAGATGTCCATCCCTTGAAAAGTCTCTGGCAAAGAACTTTTATTGCAATAGCAATCATAATTCAAATCCCATGTACCACGATTATTTATGGGATTTGCTCTGCCAATGGATAATACATTTTCCACTGCCTATAAATGACATAAATCAGATAATCTATAAATAAGAAATAATGGTCAAGACTATTGCTAAGTCAGATGGAAATGCAGTTGTTTCCAGTAACCTACCTTATAAATAAATATGAAGGCAATGAGGGTGGCAAAATTTTCCTCTGTGAACCGGGTGATATAACAAACACAAGCACTGGCATCGAAGGCCACTAATATCAACAGTATTACGCCTACCCATAAGCCTATCCAAAAACGAAATGCCATGTAGTCCCAGTCATTATTTCTGAAACACAGAGGAGATGCATTACAATAAAAGTAATGTTTAATAGAAATTTATTGAAATATTCACTATTAATGCATTACTTTGGTAAAGACCAAGTAACTTATCATGATTTCAAGATTTTTCTTCTTTAATATTTTTGCATTTATGGGTGGCCCATACTTCATGAAGTTAATACTATCCCTTAATTAATAGTTTATCTGGTGAAATATAAGTCAAGTCTCAAGACCACATCAACTGTCTTGATGTTTTTGCTAAGATTAAGTCCTTCATTTCACCTCAACTTACTTGCAAAAATCATATAATATTGTTTCAAAGACTAAAACTGGACCAGTTGATCCCAAAATAGTAAGAGGTTGTCCTGAAAACAGTCCATATCCAAGACCGCAAACGAAACCAGAAACCAGGGACTCCATAGCTGCCATATTTCGACCAGTTGCCTCTCCCAATAGACCTCCAAATGTTATAATTGGAGAAAGACAGGCAAAATACAGGAAAATCCATGAGGCTATACATTGCAGTGCAAGGGCATCCTTGAAATCTGACCAATACCTATATGAGAGAGAAATAATTAAGGTTAATGTTTGCCATATTTTGGTACTACGAAACCTGTATGACCAATATAAACAAGAAATCTATGTCAAAAAAATAGGAGCCCCAGAAAAGGTTATTTTATAGGTGGAAAAATTGAAGATAACTAAGTTCACACTCCTGGGGTTCTAGGATTAGATCATGTACCATTCATCTAGCATCTTTCAGGACCCTGTCCTGGCCTTATATATGTACCACAATAATTGTATTTTGGGTGATTATTTATGCCACATGAAGAGTACATTCACACAATAATTCTACGCAATAAATGTTTACAAGCAGTAAAATAGTAACATACCATGGAACTTTTCTTTTGACATCATTAATAAGTCCGCCAAAAAGTACACCAGTCCTGGAAAGTCCAGATTCCTCCCGCAGCTTTTGCTCATCTTCTTCTTCATGGCCTAATTCATCTTTATTTGGCTTTTCTGGTGGGCGCTTCCTCAGGTCCTATAAGAAAATAATAATAATGTTTATTTGTCCATGGTTTCTTACAAACAGAACATGCCATGAAAGAAATGTGAAGCTACAGAGGTTTTATTGAAGTTTCAAACTCAGACAAAGAATAGCACCTCTTCTCAATAACAAATTTACACAATTCCTTCTTGAATTTACCAACCTTCTCTATTTTCTTGATATGTCTTGGAAGGTTGTTGTACACCATTAAGAGCCAATATACTGGACTGCTCTTATGTTGAGAACTATTATTGTGATATATATGCACATCACAATTTCTTCTTGTATTAAATAAGATTGGCAATTTTCCACAAAAAATTCTTTTAACCGACCAGTTTCGATGTGATACATCATCATCAGGTCATCAAAACTGGTCGGTTAATAGAATTTTTTGTGTAAAATTGCCTATTAGTAAAATTAAGTTTGTAGTGGTGTCCGTCAGTCCAGTCGGTTTTATTGTGTTTTCTCGCGGTAGTTGAGAGCTCTGGATGTGGAGAAAATTGCGTTCAATGCAGAACATGTCCGCGCACAACATATCAGTAGTTTTAGAATTCCTTTGTATGTCCTTCCCACCCAAAAAATACAAAAAGTTTATGTGTATGCGGGTTGCGAACCTCCCAGGATGTTTTAACGCTCGACCTCGGTGCATCAATTTGAGGTAAACTCCGAAGATACTTATCTGATCGATGCGGGAGTGGTGTTGTTTTAAAGAAGAAATATGGGCACATGGAACAGATGCATTTAAATATTTGTCAACGAATCCGAAAATGTGAAAATTTAAGTGTTAAAAAGAGTGTTTTCACTATTTTTTAACATGGGAAAAGATGTGCTATGCAAATTCGTACACGTTGCTATGTATGTTTGTTTACATGTTTTGCTAAATGTGCATTGACTAATTTACGACATGAAAGAAGTTACAGAAAGCGGAATTAGTTTCATCTATTAAGGCATTATCTATTGATTCGTAAGTATGTTGAATACTTATTTTCTTTATTTGATTATTTGTTATTATATTATACTGAGTGGTTTGAACAATTACTGCTTTCACTCCCAGGTGCATGTTGCGAACCTTCCAGGTGTATTTTGTGAACCTCCGGGGATGTTTTTAATAATCGGCCTTATATCGATCTCTTGAGGTAGGTTAATCAATAGACCGCCTGCAAAGCAGGCCACAGGTCTGCTAGTCTTATTTAATTATGTTATTCCACCACATCACACCTGAAATGACTCTTTTTATTCTTCTTGTATCATAGAAATGCAATATTACATTTTTTACGAAGCAATCAGGGTGTGTTTTCACAATTACGGCACAATGAAGCACATAAATGCAAGGCAAATACGGGAAGCCATTTAAAAAAAAATGAATACTCATTTTCCAAGGGTGGAACAATCCCAGAAAACAATATTGTTGCACACGTGGGAGTAAATATAACTACCTAATGTACATCATTTTCAATATATTGCATGAGACAGTGTTTCTCAAGGATCTCAGAATGAAGATAGCATGAACAATTTTTTTTAAATTCATGGTTATAATATGATGTCCCCAATAGAGGGATGCATTTAACTTTAAGCAGTAGGTTTCCTGAAAGGAAATTAACTTACTTGAGATGGAATGGCTGCAGGAGGCTCAATGCGAATGGTAGGATCCCATTCTCCTGGAGGTAATACAGTAACTGCATCAAGAAATTCATCAATCGCTGCCAACAAGTGATCTCGGTTGCGAGCTTTATAAGCCACATCATGAAAAACTTCATCAGACATGAGTGTGGCCATGGCTCGTCCTATTTCATGAAAGCCAGAAGTTGTCCCCTGGAAGAAAAATAATGTTTGTTAGAGTTCTATTCAATAGTGACATGGATTACAAAGAACATGAAAATTTCCACATGAATGAATTCTGAATTTGGTAAAGGTGGTGAGAAAAGAAATCTGAATAATATTTATTGTATCCAAAACTGAAACCTCTAGGTAGGGAAAAAATTTTAATGGTGCCCTCAATGGAATATATCTAGAGATGGGTAAATTACCGTAATTTTCAATTGAGGTAAAATACGGTAATTTTTGAAAATTACCGTAATTTTAAGTTTTGAGCTGCAAATCCTTATCAGAGGACTCCAAACAAAATCAAATAGCATTGAAATATAAATGCCGATGCTTATATCAAAACATATCACGACGTTTACCTATTATAACTCATTAAAAAAATTAAAACGAAGTTGGCAGCAACATGCAATTTGCCTCTCTTTTGTCACACTATGAGAAATTTTCGTTCCGAAGACATACCTCTGCGCAATGTGCATTTGTTATTTTACTCTGAATTAATTGGAATTAATCATGGACACAGCATAAACAAAATCGTTTTAGCTTCTTAATTTATAATATTACCCATTCCAATGGTTTCTTCGTGAAGAAGAAATTTTCCGAAATTAACTTTTCTGAAAATTACCATTTATTACGGTAATTTTCAGGGGTGTTGGTAATTTACGAAAAATACCACGGTAATTTACGAAAATTACCACGGTAATTTACCAAGTTGCCCATCTCTAAATATATCTATGCTTCTGTCCATGATAATAAGGATAGATTTGTCATTCTGATTTGTCAATTCATCTGAGGCAAAATATTTTTTTAATTTTTAGATCCTCAATACATACAACCAAAAAAGGTCCTTGTCAGAGTCTCACCTGTGGTCCAAGGAGAATAAATAGGAATCTTGTGGGAACTGGAACTTCTGTTAGGTTTCCAAGAATGGTGGCGGTGTTAAGACGTACAAAAGCTGAGAGAGTTTTTTCAAGAAAATCCACTTCTCCCACTAATATATTTGATGCTTCTGCTCCAGGAGGAATTTTCCGCATAAAGTGGATATTGCCCTGGATGAAATAGAAATTATTGTATTAATTTGCAGCTTTCCAGAAATGAAAGACCTGAAATCATTGGAAATTAAGAAACTGGTTACAATATCCCTACGAAAAGGCCAGATGGTAGGATGATGGAATATAAAAGGCCTATCTAATGGGAATATTCTCTACAATGACTCTTGAGTTGAAATTTGATCTTAAATGGAAGCTAACAATTCCTTCTACCACGTGGTACGAAGCTTTGATGAAGAAAGAGGGTCATATAGTGATAAAAGGACTACATACTGGAACACATTGGCAACTTCTAGAATAAGTAATCTCAACTATTTAAATGCCAAGCATATCAAATTCATGCAAACATTTCCAGGCTATGCTAATGAGAAACATCATGTTTTTTTAAAACTGGCAAAAAAAAGAGAATTAGACCAATATGAGGAAATGTAAACTCATAATGCACACTGAGGCATAAAAAAGAGAGATAAATGGTGAAATATGAATCGTGAAAGATGAATTATTACATAATTATTTTTGTTAACAGCCATATAATAAGTCCCTGGAAGCGAAACTAACACTTTTGGAAAAAAATTATAAATGTAATTATGAGCAACCTTGGGTTAAAGTATTAAATTTATGCAATGGTTTTGAAATCATGGCATATATTTTGAGGATCAATGTTCAAACTTAAGTATGTTTTACTTTAAATTTAGGACTCTCTTGAGATTGATGCAATTCAGCCAATCTTTTCCCTTCACATTAATTGCCATGTGAAAAAATTCACCTGGACCGGGAATCGAACTATGGACCTTTGGATTTCCAGACCACTTCGCAGACCACTACACTATCCAGGATCCTTAATTCACATGGAAATTTACGGAAGTTTAAGGTACTAGATTAAGGATCCTGGGTAGCGTAGTGGTCTGCGCTATTAATGTGAATTTCACCGCTGTTCACATGGCAGGTTTGATATTTACTACAATCCTTTCCCTTGATCAAGTTATGCAAAACAATAATAATTTCATTAAACATTCCAATAATATTCCGTAGTGGTTATTTTGACTGCAATTGACATTCCCATGTCCTCACCCCCCCTTTATGACTTTTCCTTACTGAGGGAAAGCATACTATTAAAACAATATATTAATTATGGCTATATTAATATGAAAAATGTTGTTAGTGAAATACTTCTGCCATTTTTAAATCCATTTCTTTTAAATAATGGTAATTGAATAATAATTTAAGTCACCAAAAAGAAATTAATTGTTGAAGCTTAGTCTAAACATTTTGCATCAAATATCTTCAGCTACAGAAATACACAATTGAAGCAATATCAGTTGACATTATAATTGATTTTTTCTAATTACCTTGGGATGAACTTCCCCATTCATATCACCCAAACCTGCCGAACTGTGGTTGCGACAAATTGAGGCAGAACTTGGACTGCGATCCATGCCCTCATTAGGTGGAGGACCACCTGCGTAGAAATTATTTGAGGTCAGTATGGACTTTAAATTATGAGGAAAATCACACAAAAGGCAGGCTTTTTAATTTATTATTCAAGCCTAAGGACACGTCTTTAAATCCAGCAGTTTGAGAAAATACCATAAAAACCAAAATATGATCCACATATTTACAAAAAAGGTAACCAGACTTTTATAATAAAACCAAAATTTAAGAAATTTAATGCGGTCATGAGAAACAAATGACTTCAATCTCTTGAAAAGTTGGTAGTCAGACTTGTTTACACATAACAGAAGTGATTTTGAAAATATTTAAGAACATGAAAGTACATGAAAGAGCTTAAGTACAGAAAAAAGACAAAAAGTAAAAAAAAATGAACTCTATTTATCTGTTAACGTATCATAAACTTGGAAGAGTTTTAGAGCGTGTCTCCATTTTTTAAAGAATTTCATTAATGCATGACACAATTTTTTTCTTTTCACATACAAAAGGAAAGCCATTATGTTCAAAATTTACTGATATAAACAGAAATCCAGAATTAGGAACACATAAGACCATGCCCATCAAAAAAGGAAACTGAAGGTAGCATCATTGACTCATTTCAGGTACAGGAATATGACGAGTTCATGCAAAGGAAACTTATACAATTTACAACATTAGCCTAAAACATAAAATGTAAATTCTACAAAGCGGACAAATTATAGCAGCTAAACTATCAAAAAGCATGCACATGCAACATAGTAGTTACCACAGGACATAAAAACATGGATTAATGTTAATTAACTAGTAAAACAATCATCCAAATAAAAGTTTTCCACTTTCTAAGGACATGAGAATTCCCTGGGAGGTATCTATGATGATGACCTTGAGTGAAATTAATATTTTCAGTGAATAGTATGGTTATAATAAATAGTAATGCTGAAGGTACTTATAAAATATTTGGTTTGTAAATTCATTAAAAAAAGGTTTCTATGGTACATAATAATGGTAAAAATCTGTATGGATAAAAAAAGCATCTGGATAATTAGCTGAAAAAATTTCTATGGCAAATATTTTCATTAATACTCCTAAATGCTATTGATATTTTATATTTTACTGCTGAAAATATTCTAATCCATTATTTCATTCAACCATGTTACTCTTCTCTATGGCATCACACAGTTGAAGGGCATTTTTGTTATTTTGACTATGAGTAAAATTATGATGGCTCATTCTAAAAATCAAATATTTTCATGGATTAATTTGTTACTTGATGCAATGAAAAATGCACCATGCATTAATATTAAGTAAAAATGTCATAGGGATATGGCCTGCTAAATTTTCTAAAGAGCATTAAAAATATATGGTTTGAAATGTTCAAAAACTCAAAGATACCTTGCATGATACTCACATAATTACATCATCGGCTATTCTGCTTAGTAAAAGAAATTTGGGGAATGGAATTTTATGTTGTGCAGTTTGGCATTTAAAAAAAAAGGGGTATGGAAGTTGGTAAGAGACCAATTTAAAATTTTTAATCTCTGGAGAAAGATCTACAAACTTATATAATTCATCATTTAGTATTTACAAATAAATGTAATATTAAATAAAAACATAATTCCTGGGCAGATACAGCTAAACACAAACAAGATAAAAATGCTACATTTCATCAAGTTTAAAAAGATCACAGATGTAAATCTAGCAATTTTTAGCCCAAATGCCACAATTTGGAATGGAAGTAAGAGATATGTATTTAAATTTTACACAAGTGGACATAGGTACCTAAGTTTCATCAAATCAGAAGATATGCCATTTCCCTTGAGCCTGTGCATAATATACATAGTCCCCTAATGCATCAGAATGATAAGTATGTTATGTATATAATGACATAAAACATTCATAAATAGGTTTCCACTGATGGCAACTCATCAGAGAAATTAATGTAACTAATTCATCACCATATTTTATGACACAAAATGCACCATTTTTCTTCATAATTATGGACCAAAAGTTACCTGTAACTTTTTTCCTTTGTTTAATTGCATGTGCTAGAGATGACTACCTCTTTCGATTACTACTTTAATACATGTCATATGTATGAAACAGCATGAAATTCATCATTTTAATAGCTTTAACACATCATATTACACCTGTATGTCTTATCAATTTCAAAAAGATATATTCTACACAATTTTTCTCACTGGGATTCTTAAAATAGTAGTATTTATATAAAGATTATTTTTATCATAATTTCATTTTTTATTTTGAGCAAAATGCTTATTTTGATCTTCTATTAACATAAATGATAAAAATATTCTCCCACATTTTCATTTTGACCCCAATGTGGCACTTCATTGTCAACCTGCAGAGCCCTGAATGTTATGCAGATATGTATTATCTTCCAATTTCTCTGTGGAAATAGGTGTGCATTTTATATGGCGCAAAATCTGGTAATTTTTGATAAGCCAAGCAAGTACATATGTATTTTTCTGAAATTGCCTTAAATTTTGAAAAAATCATGCAACATTATGATATTAATAAAGGTTTTTTGAAAATATGCTTGAAATAATAATCTTGTCAACATTGCTATGTGCAAAAAAATCATAAATGACTTCATGAAATTTAGCATATTTCTGAATTCACTCAAAAATATAACACTGGCTGAAAAAACTAAATGATAATAAAGATGATCATGATAAAATAAATCTGTGAAAACCCATTTGGACATACACAAAATACATTGGACTCATAAAGTCTACCATTCCACATTGGATTATAAGGGGAGATCAATCTAAAATTCACCCACATGAAAGCAAGAAGAGCAACAGTGTCAACTGTTAGCATCTTATAAAACATGAAATCACTAGCCAGATGGTACTGTTATGTACATCAGGAAATTAATCTGAAAGTTAGGTTTCAAGGGATCGCAAAAGTCTCTTGATATGTTGCTAAATGCATTTCATTATTTTCTTCTTAGCTGTATCTGTCTAAACACAAAGCCCTAAGATCATTCTAAGGAAATAAAACATGCTCTTTAATTTGGTTATGGTAGTTATATGGCATGTTTGGAAAGTAGTCAAAGCTAGAAATTAAGCTCACATATCAAACAACTAGATAATTCAAAACTCCAAAAATAAACAACAATAATGCGCATATGAAACCTAGTCTATAAAAGTAATGGCAATCAACAAACATTAACATCATGTTCTAATTCACATATGTAATTATCAAAAGAATAATTGGAAACAAGAACATAGGGTACATTTTGGTTTCATTCATCAGACAGTAGAGGAGCTCTTGAGGTTATAACTTTAGTGACCCACTGCTTGCTTCGTGGGAAACAAGGAAAAGTAAGATGGATGAATGCAAGGAGGCAATAAGAAAGTACTGATAATCTTATGGGCTGGATTAACATACATCAGGGACTAGAGTCAAGGGAGATGAGATTAAATGGATTTAAAAAAAGGAAGTAAAAAAGATAAGTAGCACTAATTTCCAGATTACCAGCCCCGCTCGGAAGTGAAAGGAAGCGTCCAAACTTGGGGGGCTCGCCTGTGGCACCCGGGGTCAGAGGGCTGGAAATGGTGTTGGTGTTTGACGGAAGATGTGGTGCTTGTGTTGTTAGCTGGGGAGCACTTGGGGGGCCCGAGTCCTCCACTGTAGATAAACGGTTTTTGGCATATGGGTAGGGTTTCATTGAAATGGAGAGGAGAGAGGATTAAGCTGTCAAGTCACACTAACGTCATGGGAGTATAAAACTGGGCATCCAAGCGACTTAATCATTAAGGGTTTTTGTTGACTGAAACCAATGATGGGAATTAAGAGCAGGACATAAGGTTTATGTCATATTGATGGTCATCTAAAAGTTACACATTGTCCTCACACAAAAACTTAAGCATCAGCTACCAAGAAATATTTAATATTAGGTAATTAGTAACACATACTTCATCACCAACTGCTTATTACCTAAAAATATTGTAGCAAAAACAAAGGTATGGAAACACTGATAGAAGAATTATGAACTGTTAAAATTAAAACTAAAATACCTACACCCTTATTTAATAAATTAAGGATATCACAGTACTCAATATTAAACCTATGGTCAGAGAATGCTAATACTTTAGTTTAAAAAAAAGTAATTCTGTATTATACAGTTGCTGTTTGAATATACATAAATATGTACCATGATCTGCCTGGAAGGTCTGCATTAGCAATACATCTTCCTTCAGAGTATGAATTAAGAGTTACATTAGTCACACAAGCCATATGCCTATACAACACCAAGCTGAGAGTACCAAATGTTTTCATCGATTAAAAAAATATATTGCTGGAAATTTTCACTCTAATGGTCTCACCAATAACAGCAAAAAATCAAGTTTCATTCCATTATAAAATACAGCACACATATTAATAGCTAGTGGAAACCCTATTGTATTTAAAATTACAAGAGTTATGACAATCTTTGATCACCACTATTTGTTCTAAAATATTTTTAAAAAATAATTCATTCTACTGGCAATTCATAAATAATTTCTTGAGAGAAATAAAACATACCTACATATTATGTAAATATAAAGGGCAACTTCATGTTTTATTAATATGATGAACATAGGATTGACTTTGACATATGATTTGCACCTCATTTTATAATCATGTAGACAGCATAAATTTTGATTTTTGCAAGAAAATTTACGATAAGTGTGATTATGGCTTATATGCTACTGAAACTATAATCAGCAAATTAAAATTTAAGAAATGAATACTGTCAACAGTGTATTTTTTTCTTCATTACGATGAAATATTTCCTCAGAGTAAATCCTAAATTAATCCCTTTTATCTGTTCTATTAAAATTTTATCTCCACAGAATGATCAAAGTATCAGAAGTTATCACAATTATATCCATCTAAACTAAATTCAGTCGGAAAAATAAGGTCATTATCATATGTTTTGCGTAAGGTTGAGGAATCTGGTCACTTTATGCATATTTTTGGTAGTTCCCTCCTCAGTTATTTAGGAAAAAGGCCTCGAATTGACATAAAAAATTGAAAAGAAAAAAATATTAGCTAAAATTAGGAATTTAAAAAAATGTTCAAAGTAGTCTAGTGAGCTTACTTGTCCAGCTACTACAAGGAAAGCGTTTTCTCTCAGACAAAAACTTTAATGAATTTCTGCACGAGATAGATATTAAGATTATCTAATCATGCCTTTAGTTCCCTTGCAAGGAAAAATCTACCTTATGCCTCAATTGAAAAATTTACATGTGAGCACGGTTAAGTTTGCTGCAAAACGGCAGAATACGAAATTTTACCGTTCAAAATGTCGCTTGGATTTATTAGCTATCCCTTCTCACAGACAAAATTTAATATGAGAATAATGAATCTTCCTCATCAAAATGGATAAACTGACAGCTTTCTAGCAAGTGAGAAAAAGTGTTACAATGTTTACAACATTTCTATGCATTGGTGCGATGCGTAGCGATTTTGCGGATAGATTTTAGTGGGCTCTCATGATTTTTCAGAAACACACTTGATGTTTAAATGAAGTACCTACTGAGTGACGATGAAGAATATGAAAGTGATGAGGTCATCCCTGAACCCTAAAAAGAAGACATCCTCCAGGCATTAAATGCCTGGCATCATTTCTCATTACTTCATGAAGTTAATGATGATTTTAAAGATAATTTAAGAGAAATTGAAAAATTAATGCACTCAAAAATGGAATGCTAAAAAGTGCAAAAAAACATCACGAAATATTTAAAAAAGGCATAATTCTATTTTATGAAATTTTACTTTCAGAGGGGTTTTTCTTCATTTTCATTTTGCCCAGGTGGGTTTGTTTGCTATGCAATGCTATTTAACTTTCATTGAGTGATGTACTTTTCTATTAAATTATCTTGGATAAATTTTTTAAAGCGCCTTAATTTCAAATGTTATCTCTCAGTTCAATTCATACTCTTCCACAGGAATGATTTTCTAATTACGTACACACTTGATTGCCACATGTTTAAATGCTGAATCTGTACTTTTGCCTGAGCCAAAAAGCTATGATTCTGTTCTGAAATTTTATTTCACATTTTGATTTAAAATATAATTATCTCTCCACCATAATTAAAATAGTTTTAATTTCTACAGTGTAATATGTATTTAATAATGATCCATTTGTAGTGAAAATAGTTTCAATGTCATTGTGTTCTCATACTTTGTGAAATCTTAGCATATTTTTAAAATCCGCTAATATCTTGATTTTACATAATTTGATTTTACATAACACCCCATTTTTGGGTCCCAAGGTGTTACGTAAAATCAAGACTCTACTGTATTTGGTTACCATTTGGTAAAAACCCAGAAGTTCACTTAATTCAACTGGCTTATTTATGAGAAAATGAAATTGAGGAAAATATATAGAGTATAGTTTACCCCTTAATATGTTGAAAATCACCTGTATTGATAGTAATTTTGTAGTGAAATAACTCTGGTCATAACTGAATCAATCTCCATCAAAAGTTATGCGCAGGTAATCATTCTTAATGGAATCTCATTTACAAAAATTTGGATGCCTACTATGCAAAATGAGCTGTTTGACTTTTAATTACCATGACCAATGATGATATCAATAAAATATAGTTAAAATCTAAATGATATCCTTGAGTTCTGTAAAGGAGGGTTTGTGTGTGAAAGTCTATCAACACCAATACATATATACTAAAATACTCAGGTACACACAGAGAAGAGGGATTCAAGGAGTATGTTCACAGTAATATTTCATACGTACCATTTATATCACTACCGTAATACCAAAGTAATAATAGTACATGCTAATAATACAAATATTTTATTAAGGAACGAATAGGTACTGAAAGAAAATATAGGATATAATCAATACACCTTCCCCTTGATGTGTGGATAAAACAAGAGTAGTAATGTAATACTTTTAATTACGATACTACAGATGTAGTATAATGCTAATAACCACAAAGTAAGATAGGTACAAAATGGATACATCCATGTGTTTCAAGATAAGTGGGTAAGAGTCAACAAAATTAACATATGAGTGAAAACAGATCCAAAGACAACTAAGCTACACTAAATGAAACATAAAAAACATAGGTAGGAGATATAACTTAATTTTTGAGTTAAAAGATGAAATTAAAAGACTTATTTATTGTAACAGTTAATTCCTCCTCCCTAGATCCATCTAAATAAACTTCAAGCATTAAGACTCTTTTCTTTGCTCCCCTTGACTATCAATATTCAACATAAGAAAATAGCTAAAATATTTAGCTAATTTTAATCCTGTTCCCACCACTGAAAAAAACACACCAGGTAGATGTGGAAATGAATGTTCAGAGAATAAAATGTTAAGACTTTTCAGCTTAAAATGAAAAAAAACATTAATTTTCGTTACATATTTTGTTATTTCCCTCCAAAGTTATAAAATTAAACAGAAAATCCTGAATGTATCATATTCAATAAAAAAATGAGGCAAACGAATAGTAAAAAATCATCATCATATCCTAACTTTTTCATTTAATTTATGAAGGTTAAATTTTAAGATACCATACATTTAATAAAGTACAATTCCTTTGAAGTTGAATCAAATATCAATGTACTCTCAATACTTATTAGGAACCAGAATATTGTGATAAGCCATTCAACTTGGAACAACTAAGAGGATTGTATTTTACATTGATACAAGTGCTGTGTAGTAAAGGTACACCAATAGCTTAACTGTTGAACCAACACCAGCAACTAAATAAATTGGGACACCACACAGGGAGAGGGAACATGGACATGTAAGCTACCACAGAAAAATGTGAAGAGATAGCTCCCCAACATGCAGCCATTTTTTACAATCCACTTAGGAACTCCAGATATAAGCAACTACAAGTTGAGGGGAAGGTTTCCCATAGCAGAACAGTTTGAAGAGCCAGCGTCCAACCCATGATGTCAAGCATGCTTAAGAGAAAACATAAAAGTCATTATGATTCGAACCTTCAATTTTGATTTGCTTGATTTGCTAGTAAATCATAACAAATGATGAAACCCTATGATATTCCTTGGTAATTTCAATCATATATGAGTTTTAAATGTTTAAGGTAAAGGAGTACTAAAATTTCCTCACAAAATTAATAAAAATGAGTCAACTACAGGAATTACTGAGCAATGAAATAGAAGTAGCTATTTGCCGAAAATAATTATGCATGGTAAAAAAAATATTAAGAAATTTTTACTAGTACAATGAAGACTTTTGTAACTAGCATACAATTGGCACAAATTACTCCATGTAGAAGAATGTCAGTTATTACATTAAATTTCCATAATTGGGCTAAATGATTTTTGATGGGTCTGTGTGGGAGAGGTTAGCGGAAGAATTGGCATAGGTGGACAGAGGAAGAAGTAGTGAAGACCGTGTTACTTTGTGTACCTGGGACCGTCAAATAAGGCCCCTTGTGATCACCGATGTCCAGGAGGGCTGTACTTGGTGAAGGGCAGCTGCTGCTACGACACACTGAGCCCTTTCCACCATTACCACCTGAAGGCACCTTGAGGTTTGATGAGCTTTGCTTTCCCTCTTTTGATCCCTGGAAATCTGATTGCCCATTGCAATAAAAGCCGAGCAAAGTCAGGAAAACAGTCAAAATTGCCTGAGTGCAGTAGGGAATTGAGTTCACCGAAATTTATTTGAAACTAAAGTTGATCCAAATTCATCAAAAGTAAATGAATAATAATGTCATTATAATGGATAAAGGAACATTAAAGTGAGATGTGAATAACTGTTCCAAAAACTTAATGAACAACTGAACAGACAAACATTTTGAACACAAAACAAAAAAATGAAAACATACACACAGTTGAATGGATGGAAAATAAAAGTATAGATAATTAGAAGAAAATATCATATTGCTCCATTAGTCATTTGGCTTCAGAATTATCAGTTGTTAATACAACTAGCTTGTTATGTAACCCATATTGCTCTACATTCTGCTTAAAATTATGATTCTAAAAGTGAGAATTAACATCCTTATAATCACAAACTAATGAAAAAATGTTTCATGCTTTAAACTTACATTAGTAAAAAAGGAAAACAATTTTAAAATTCATTTTCCTGGGAACAATTGTGCAAATCAGAATATTTTAATACATGATCAAGAGGTCACTGAGCAGCTTAACTTGCATTAGAATACAAAGTTTTTTTTAAAGTTCATTAATAAATTATAGGATTTGACTCAGATGTTGGCTTCAAAGTTGAGAGTATATTTCACTTTCATACCCTATGGTATATTAAAGACACAGAGTTTAGGGTGAACTCTTCCATTCCCTCATATGCAAAAACTTTACCGGATGTTTTGGTAATCTAAATATGTAGCACATAGCTTGGACTTGTATTCCTCTGGGGGTATTCAGATATCATAACTTAAAACTCAAGACTGCAGCAAGCGGCAACACTCTCAGATGACTAGCACGGCATACTTACTATTACTCTTAATCCATAAACTTAATCATAAATTCACTAGAAGAGCTATTTATTGACTAGCATTCATAAGTAAGATTCTCACTTTGAATGTTTGGCTTAAACAATCAAAGAGTAATAAGTATCTATGGATTCTAGGATAGAAGATGACTATTAAAAAGACAACATTATAGAAACTACTCTTCATGCTTAATAATTTAATAATTAATAGTTAACAACCTTGAATGGTTCAGCTATTTCAATAGCCCTGCTAAAAATAGAATATTTCAGGTATTGTAGTACCTGTCAAAAGTGGACAAGTGACCCCAGTAATACATTTTTAAAATCATGCACTGCAGTAGAGCTACTGCTTTATGAATCAAATTAGGTACATATTCATGCCTTCTTTGCTGCCCATTTCTCTCTTCTAAGATTTTATAATACACTAAATGTATGGTTTTTACTGTTATCTCTTTGTATTTTAGTCTCAAAATCAGAGAAACCTAATAAAAAAATACCTGTTGCCTTGGAGAGGCATGCTTGCTAGTCTAATAATTTTCAGAACCAAGATTTTGCACCAACACCATTAAAGAAATTAACATCACCACTAATATAGTCTCAAGGATAGCTGAAAAGAGAAGGGGTAGAGTAGCTCATGCATGTGCAATTGTGAATAGTAATGGAACCACTAACACAACTATAAAATCAATTGTGGCAGATGTGCAGGCAGATTTTTTGCAAGGAAGGAGAGAATCTGGCTTATAAATTGGAAGATTCTTTAATAATTGTTGTCTGTGTCTGACTCTATCATTCCAATAATCTCAGTCTGTCGATCTATGACAAATTTAATAAGATAACAACCTAAGCTATTGAGACCAAGCTTCCTTGCTACTGAACTCAAAGGTGCAGAAATCTTTCTGATTATAAAACTTAATTCCACTTATGGCAGAAAAAGTCAATAAACCACTGTGTATTGATGGACAACAGAATTAAGTAGCTGAAATATTTTTAGTGCCTACAAAATTCAATCAATTCCTCTGCCAGCAATGTATTTTGTGACAAAAATGTCCCCTAGTGTTATGGAAACCCTAAATATGGTAATACGTCACTCTGCTATTCTTTACTATAGAATCATCTTCCTTGCTTTCATATCTGCATGTCGATCTTCATAAGCATCCAAACTACAATCTACCCTCATTCACCAGTTCCCTCATGCTGAGAACCCAAATGTAAGGTGAATTTTCTCAAAGGAAATATTCTCTTCCCTTTGCATTTTAAATATGAACATTTTTATCACTTATGACAAAACACCCTCAAATGCACAACTAACACAAAAAACATTCATGGATGAGAGTGGTTCATTATCATCATTAATGAAACAAGGCATGTGGTCTATCACTAATATCCATCCTTAATCTGTTTGCTTATCTTCATCTTAGATGAGAATGCAAGCTAGAAAGCCATCCCATGGGGCATATTCTGACCAAACAGTAATTTCCCATCTTCCAAGTAAAACCTGACCTGTTTATTTTCATGGTAAATTCGTTTCTGGAAGACTATGCTCATAAGACATGCTCCAATGGCTCAATTATCTGTTACAGGTCACCAAAACAAGTTATTGATAAGATATTCTTGAAGCACACAGCCATCAAGTGAAATTATTTTAGAGCAAATTTCTTTGTCATTGTAAGATATGGATCTATTTAAATGACCATACACAGTGGTATAAAATGAGAGATACTCCCAATGGGTGTAAATGTCTCCAGCGTGGTGATTTAAAAATTAATCATCACCTACGATATCATTTTAATAAGTATATGTACAAGTGTCCATTAGAAGACAGCCATTCCCACCACACTTGCTAGCGTTCACTATTCTCTGAAACTTCTGTCAGTACCATACATACTACCATGTTACCATGTTTAAATAGAAAAATGTTTCAAAGACATCCAACATTAAATTTTATCTATATGCTCAACACTATTTGCATTTTTGGTTAAGAAAATGAGGAGATAATGTTCAAATCAGTCACAGAAGTAGAGAATTATGCAATGAAATTTCAATAAATGCATGAAGTATCCTTTAACAAGTTGTCATTTCAATATAAAATCAGTAGAGATCTCATTAGTAACTACACTTTTTTTTAACTATTCAAAGGAAAAAAAATATGAACCAATTAATATTTGTGGAGAGGATGGAAGCCATTTATCTTGTCTTATTGAACAAATGAATAACATGGTGGAATGCATGGCATCATATGGTCTGGTTTTCCCAATGATAACTGATAGTTTACAGAGTTGGAGACATAACACTGACCCATCTGTTTAATAAAGGTATTTTTATAGGAAATTTATGAGGTGAGTACTTACTGGAAGTTTGTTTCAAATTTTGGAATTATGGAATCAGTGTAATTACCAAAGGGATGCTTTACAGGCGATTCCTTGTGACACATTTTATTTCATCATAATAAAGAGAGTACCTACTATTTTAATTACCTAATACCAATAAGAGCCCCTTTGGTGGAATACACTGACACTCTGACTCCATTGGCCTCGTACTGTATTTTCCAAACTGAATGCTATGCCTTTTATTTTATTTTCATTTGAGCTGAGCCAAGTTAAGGGTGGTATAATATCACTTTATACCTAGTAAAATTGATGAGTAAAATGGCATCTAAATTTGGAATATTTTAATACTTTATACTGGTAAAAACATGAATACCAAAAATAAATGGAATGTTTTTACTGATTGTTTGTTCACCCAACATAATCATGCAAACCTTATAATGATAAAATTAAATATTATTCTAAATACCACTTTGATGTTTTGATCTTCATGACAAGGCCTAAAAATAATATTTACATGATTTAAATCAATCCTTGGGATTACAAAATATTTGCAGTATTATCTACTATCACTTCATATCAAACTCAGGATGCAAATATAGGCCACTATCTAGTATCATAATTATATTTACATTTTGTGTTTAAATTTCCCTTTGCACTAAGCACCCACTTATCAACATTTTGAAATTGAAGATCTATAAAGAGAATGCTTGAGGCATTTTGTTTAGGTTCAATTGTTTTCTGTGTTGAAGTAGTAACCCTACAAGAGGTGCTCATCACAAGCATGAAAAAAAGAACACTCATTACAACCCTAATTTGTTAATTTTTTTGGATAATAATGTTCATTTTCAGAAATTTAATCACATATTATTGCAACTCTCAATCACATATTATTGCAACATTCATTAACCTTTCACAATAAAAACAATAAAAAATTTGTTCATAAAGCAATCAGTAATCTAATTTATATCCCACAGTGGATGTGCATAATTTGCCTTTCAATGAATATGCAAGATGGTAAAGCAACTGACTGTAGAAGTGAAAACAAATCAGAGTGGATTGAATACAATTGATTACATAATACGGATAAATGAGATATAGCAAACGGCTGGAAATGAAAATGGCAACACATTATTGTAGCAATAAATCAATGCCGGTGGGTTTCACTGTTTTTTTTTCATTTTAATTCATTTAGTTATTACCATATTTTCTGGCATATAGGACACTTTTTTCCTCTCAAAATGTGCCTTAAATATGGGTTATGTCTTATGCACTAATAATCAAAATTATGAGTTCAAATTACAGGACATGTAACACTTCTGTTTTATTGCATATATGAGCATTCTATTATATTTTGTCCTTTTGTAGAAGAGTAGTTTTGAATAAACTGTTCCCATAGTTTTATTTCTGTTGTACAATAATAATTAGTAGCATGATATATTTTACACTTCATTTTTGTAAGGGGGGGGGGGGGGTAATTATAATAAAATATACTTCAGATCCACTAGGATCTCAAGATTATGGTTCATCTGATGAACCTATTCACAAACACAAATCATTTGAATGTAGAGAAAATCTAGACAAATATGGCAGTTGAGCATGTGGTTCAATTGTAACATAATGAGTAATGAAGCTAATTTATTTTTTAATAAAGATAATTTTAACCACTCTTAAATAGTTTAAAAACACATATAACAATGGAAACTAGTAGCATGGTCACTCAACATTTATCTGCTTAGGATCACTTTATCACTTAGTATCACTTATCACTTTATTTGAGTTTTTGTGCATGTACTAGGGATGGGATCAAAGATCTCTCTCTCACTTGAGTTTTCACTATTAATATCAATGATGTGACCTCATCCAGAAGTGTACTGTGTAGAGTAAGTGTTCTTATGCATTGATTTACTAACTTAAGTTGATAATTTTGAGTGCAGACCAAAATTTGAAGAATTGGCATCATATTTTTGCTTTCCTGAGCTCAATTAAAAAAAAGCATTAGGTAACACAATCGTGCATAATATCCAAAATCGAGCCCCAGGTTTCCAGAAACCAGCATTCAATGACCTATGTATGCGGAAAAAAACAAAAATAGCATAAAAGAAGCCTGAAGAATAGGAAGAAAAAATTATAGAGCTTAATATATGTCATTAATGCAAGAAGAATGGAAAATTTTGAACCTTCACAAATAGTAAACATGGATGAGGTCCCATTTTCGTTTGATGCATCCTGAAACAAAACAATAGATTCCTAAAGATTCCAATGTGTTATTGTAATAGTTGGTGACATGAGAAAACACATTACACATTTGTGTTATCATTCTGTGTTGATGGAAAAAATGCCACCTCTTTTGATTTTCAAAAACTTTTCTCAAGGAAGAGCTGTAGAAAAATGTAGTGAATAATTTTTCTTCTTAAAAATATGTACAGGGGTCTTATACACCAAGGCATCCTATACGCCGGTAAATATGGTAATTTATTTAGTCATTTCAGAAGTCCATTTTTGGCATATATTAATTGAACTTAACAAGAATAAACCAGGATCAACAATAATGTCATAAATCATCAAATTAGATATAATTACAGATGAGGTTTCAGGCCAGATAATTTTTCAAGGAATTTTGTACATTTAGAAGAGTGAAACGGGAATCCTATAGAAATGAGAATTAGATTTTCTTCTACACACGATTATTATTAGGTCATATTAAACATAGAAAAAATAAGATTAATATAATTAAAATCATAATAAAATAAGATTAATACAATTAAAATCAGAATTAAAATAAGATTAATATAATTGAAATAATGATATCTTGAAATCAAATATAAGGACATCAGAATTAGTTATCAATAATTAACTACCCATAAAATGGGAATGACTTCACCAAAATATTTTAACTAAAAAAATATAACTCATGTTAAGCTGCAGTGGAACCCTCTTGAGAATCATACATTTTGACCAAGCAACATTTGGGATCTCCACCTAAATGGAAAATCTGGCCTCCAATACACTTAGTATTTGTATCAGTCATTATTTAACCTTTTATACCACTGTAAAAGGGACTTATACTCACTCTTGGAAGATGAATGGTTGCGACCTATTTCAGCAAGGGATCGAATAATTGGAAGACGCGACATGTTCCCTGATGTTTCTTTACGGCGTTCATGTTGATGTCTATGGCGTCTTAATAGGGCATCTCTCACCTGTGTACATGATTAATGCATTAGCTGATTTACACTTTCTCATAGCTATAAATTATTATTTAAAATGTTTAAGTTATCAATCATAATAAATCTTTTAGTGGTCAAAATTTCAATATTGACTTAAAAATTTTTTAATTTCCAAAAGCAATACTGATAAATTTCACAGAAAACACTACAATTATTGTTGCCTACTTGAAAATTTTATTTATATTCATCATTAGAAAATTACACTGATATTACTAGACTTTCCTCTGCAATAGCTTGGAATTTAGCAGCCAATTAACCCTTAGAGTGCCGTAGAGCACTATCGTGCTCCTCCAAACTTAGCAAAAAGTGCCAGGGAGCGCTATAGCGCTACTTCTGTATTGTCATTATTAATTATTGGTTGATGGCATTTTAATCCAGAGAAATTTAGATGCAGAACATTTTTATTATCTAAAATTGACCACAGTGTTTATTTGCTAATGTTTTTACATGTATGTATTACTTTAAATATATTTTTTCCTGCATATATGCAAAATCAGAAAAATTGCTCCGGCATTTTTAGCATAGTTCCTAGGATATTTTTTGGCACCTAATGGGTTAATCATATCATCAGCCAATTAATAACACATCAATATGAGGCTAGTACTTAAGTTTAAGCTAAATATCCTCTTCAAATAAAACCAAATTTTTTATTGGTTACATAAACTATGGTTCTCTATGCAATCAGTACATTTCCTAATTCTAATTTTTGCTCATGCAGATTTCATTGGCTTGGAAGAGCTATTCATGGTAAGGCAATAGAAGACAAAGGAGCAATACCTTCTCCCTGGCAGCTTCTGGAATCACATTAGCAGCAGAAAGGGCATCAATAAGCAAATCTGTCACTTGATCCAGGGATGATGCCTCCATGTCCAACAGCAGCACACCATTGAGCAGGAGGCTCCTCAACTCAAACAATGAGTGTAGTGAAAGGGTGGCAACGTGTGGTTTTGACCACCTGTTCCCTCCCTCCTCCACATCTTCCTCAAACTTGATCCACCTGAAGTGAAATAGTCTCTAGATGAACAAAATCCCAATTTATTGCACAATCGCTTCCTGCTGTGTGAGAAAATGACTGCAAGGAAAATTGGAGGAGTAAGAACAACTCACAGGTGGCTATTATGGGGATTATGACCACCTGCCATCTGCTACTTCTTAAAAAAAATGTATTTTTCTCTCCAAAAGAGTAGATTATGATGGTAGAGCATCTGATAATGAACTTCTTCACCTGTTTCACCATAAGTTTTCCCTCATACATTTCAGAATATCAATGCATAGCTCTATAGCAAAGTTTCATTCCAAGTAAACATTCCCCATGGACAACCCACCATGGTAACATTAAAAAACAGAAAAGAGCACAGATTAATAGTAGAATGGTATTAATTGAACTTCACCTTTGAGCTGGGTAAATGAGGGGTAAATAAGGGTAACTCCTCATTAATTCTCTGAGAAAAATTCAAACATATCAACACATTCAGGGTATGCTTATCTTTCTGTAATATCTATGATCTCCCATGAAGTTTTGTTGCTCAGAACATATCTTGAGAAAATTTGTTGAGGGCACCCAAAGGCGAATCTGCGGAATTATCATGCTATTTCCTTTCACTCTGTTTGAGGTCACTTACCTCATAGAGAATGAGAGTGGATAAATAAATTAGCTACAATTTTACATGAAGTAGATCATATGATAAATTAATCTGTGAAATTACCTTGCAGTTTCTTTCCACTCCATTCCATCCTCATCCTTAACCAATTCCTCCATCTCTGAGAAGAGTGGGTGAGGTTCATGAGAATTTTCATCACAAGCTTCATCGCCAAGGATGAACTGAACTCTCTGTGCAGGTGGAGTGACTGGAATCAAGAATTCATGATTCACTCACATATTGTCTCACAAAAGCAGGCTGGGATCAATAAATAAGTTTAACTACAAAATACAAGGAAGATGTTGATGAATAAGGACGAAGAAGAAGACAATGAATTACAATTTCAACTAAGTAAGGAAATAAGAGATTGATTCCTGGTAGAGGCTTTTTCAGTGGGGATGAAGATTGTGGATATAGTGAAGCTCCTTGCTCCTTGAGGATACAGTGAAGAATGTGAAAGTCAGCAAGCCAACTGAGATTTTTGTCAGCATACCTTTAACTATTCATTGATGTTATTTTAATAATTTACTACTGGACAGAAAATTTAGGTTTAATTGTATAAGTAATTTCTACTGTGAAGGAAGGCATTTTGGATATGCTTTTTATGAAAAAATGTTTATGTTTGAATGTAAACCCCATGTAATGGATTCATTCATTCTCATCTGTGAAATTGGAGACAAAAAGAACTTGATGCAATGAGATTGATTACATTGAAAATTACCACAAGATATGGTCTGAATCTGGCCTGAATCAGGAATGGAATCATGCTTTGGCTTGCTGGACAAATAGCAAGACCACTTAACTACCTAAGAATCCATATCCATTTATTAATCATGAATAATGGGCAGTATCATGGATAGAGAATTAACTAAGCAAGCCAAAGGTCTGTGACTCAAACGAAGGTCCAGAGGCAAGGCAGAGGCATATCAACATGGTTGGGGGGCTGGGGTGCTATTTGATATGGGGCCTATTTGGAATTTATAACATTGACATAGTCTATGTAAGTATAATAGGAAGATGCCTTTTTCTTGTATTCCTGTAGACCCAGAATAAACTATTTATCAATGGATTACGTTATGTATCTCAGCATTCACCGAACAGTACGTTAAATGCATCCTAACACTATGTTAATAACTTTGATGCAAGTTATTTAATAGGTATGACATGAAGAGTTGTTATTTAACAGCATTATTTTATTTAAAATAGAAATCAAACCCAAAAGTTAAAGATTTAAATATCAAAGTAGTAAGAAATAAATTTTTTTACGAGCTTTTATCTGTGCAAACTGATTTATTACATCATCAAAATTAAATCACTTAGCAACAGCATTCTCTATCGATAGGACAGTAGGAAATCCATTGGAGAGATTTCAAGACACGTAGCGAGAACAGCTCTCTCGCTTAGCATCGCTTTCGGTGTGTGGCGGCCTTAAGGCCAGGCCTGTCTGGTGGGATTGGCTCATTGATGAGCGAAGATAGCTTTTAGTTAAGTTTAAAAAACTTCTTTCACATGAAGAGACGTGTGTGGCGGCCTTAAGGCCAGGCCTGTCTGGTGGGATTGGCTCATTGTTGAGCGAAGATAGCTTTTAGTTAAGTTTAAAAAAACTTCTTTCACATGAAGAGACAGACACACATACAGTCAAAAAGAGTTTTAGGACTTCACAAATAATTACTAACGACTCTTGAAAATCCATTTCGATAATGAACTGTAGCATATTCAAAGTGGACCACGACACTGCATCACCTTTAGAAATCCCTGAAGCCTATATATGCCTTCGAAACCTAATGATATCTGGCACCATTTCTTCCTTCTCAAAATCATCAAATGTTTTTGTTAGTTGCTAAACTAGAAGGGGGAGTTGATCATCACTTGCTTTTACAAGATTCATCGGATGAATAGCAGCAAACTGTTTGCAAACATTTTCCATTGAGGTTGATCTAGTTTTTAGCTATACAAGAAACTCATCAGTGCACTCCAACATAGAACTCTTCACTTCCTGCTGTGAAGTCAAGCCTGCGTCTTTGGCCTTTTCTCCTGGGATCAAATGTGGTGGATGGGAAGAATGGCAAAGGAAGGCCTTGTGTGAGATATATGGAACAAGTGATGGAGGATTTGAAAGAGGAGAAATACGTAAATATGAAGAGATCAGTCGATAATAGCAACTAAAGCCACAAAGGTTCTGATAATTGCCTCTTTATAATCACAGAATAGTAGCATCTCGAAATTACATAATAACATATCTCTCGCAAATAGATCGGACGAAGTCCGACACGAGCGGACAAAAATTATGGCGAATTAAATACTGATATCACTTTGTAGCGAATAGCAATTCAGTTATTTACCGAATAAAATATTTCCATAGACACGGATGGACGTTTCGCAGCTACAAATAGACCCATTATATATGGAAACCAAAAAGAAAAGGGTGCGTGAGTACAGGGGAAAGTTATATGTAGGCAGAATTTCTTTGCACGATGTTCTTTTGGGCGCTGAACGGAGCGGCAGATAATAGCGAGAAGTGCCGTCGTTCTCAAAAAATCGAATGCGCATTGTAAATGGTGATCAGAAAATTCCCACTTTTTCCTATTACAAATGTAATGCAAAAATAAATAATCGGAATATATAAGCGTGTTATAATCGGAAAATTGAGGCATAAAAGACATCGCGTTCATTGCATAGAGAGTTGACTTACAATGGCTGGAGGTAGGGTGGGTGACGAGTGGCGAACAGCTGATTCTGCGTCTGCACATCTGCGCGACCTGCTTCGCCTTGCCCTCGTCTCTTGTTATGCTCGTCGGGGCTTATATCATTGCTGTACAGTGGGTCTAGAAACTTCCAAAGTCGGTGTTCACACTTTGTTTCTTTGCTCATCAATTCATTTATTACCAAATTTACGATGTAATTCAAAAGACAGCTCGGACAACCAAACCAATTCATTCAAACCAAGGTTTTTATGGGCCTGGTAAAAACGGGAAAAACTAAAATTTGGGGGCCTATGCTGAATTCGGGGTCTGGGGCGGACCGCCCCCACCGCCCCTCACCACGCCTCTGAGACAAGGATATAAACGGGAAAATTATTAGGGTCGCTTAAAGAAAGAAATTCATACCTAATATGGATCACATTTTTCCTAAACGCCTGGCAAAACGCAACACGCTCGGCAGATATCATAACGGGTAACATAACTTCAAGGGGCTATTCTTATCGTGCTGACGCTGCTTCAAATGCAGTTCATGGGATTATGCGGAGTCAGCTTCAGTGGTGCCAGATTTTTCGACCCTCAACCCGCCACCAGATCGCCCTAAACCCGCCCAACCCGCCCAATCGTCCTCTTTTCTCGCTGCACACCAAGATTTAAACAAAATATAATGTATGACGACCAGTTGGTTTAGTTAGTTAGTTATTTAGGGGAGGCGACCGACAGCTGAGGTCATTTGCGCCATAGAGGATAGGTGGCTAATTGGGTAATGGTAAGAGTTTTTTCAGGGAACGGAGGAAGGGTGGAGAGAAACCCGGCGTCGGCATTAGCCTACTCTTAACGAAGGCGTCAAGGGGACCACGGCTTAACGTCCCATCCGACGGACGGAGTACTGTACTTGAAATGCCCTCCACTAGGCACTCAAGTGGGGACCGGTTTTCCACTGAAAAATCCACCACTGCCGGGAATCGAACCCGGGTCCTCGGGATGGTAGGCCAGTACTCTAGCCACCACACCAACCCGATCCCCCCAGTTGGTTTAGTTTCGATATGAAAATATATAATGTAGTAAATGAAAATATATAATGTAGTAAAATATTCAATTCGTATTCACTTTGTCGGATAAAATCCGCGAAAAGGAACAAAGAGTAATAAGGTAACATTTATGAAACGCTAAGAGAAAATTGAACAAAGTATTAACTATTGCAAGAGGTAATTCATTCTAAAAACAATTATTCGTATTCTTTATTGATTTCTAAACATGCGACATGTTTTTGAATAGATACTTTATTTGACTACTGGCTTTTACCTCATTGAATTTTCCGTTTTAAATGAGGTATAACTTAACTGTAAGTTCTAATGTTGCAATGCTCCATTAGAAAAATATTTTTTTTTCATTGAAAATGTTTTTTGTACAGGAAATGAATAGCATTCTATTAATAAAAAAAACATATTTTAGAAGTGCTTAAATTAATGCTTAAATAATTTATTTTTGCAATTATCAACAAATTGCAAATCTACATAATACCCTGCAAGCCCCCTCAAAGGTGTGTGGCAGGGGGTGAATTCTCACCAGACATGCACTACATATCATGCATAGTAGGATTGCAAATATTGCTAACGGCTCGATCATTTTGGTAGGGACTTGTATTAGGACTCTATTCAGTGATACTTTGCTGTTACTGGCTCAAACTCATTGACATTATTAATAATAATTCCGAAGAAACAGAAAACAATTTTCGGGTAGTTGAAAATTTGAAATGGAGTTTATAAAGCTTTCCTTGGGAAAATCTATATCTTAAAATGTGACTCACTCAGTATTCTCGTTATTTACTTCCTTCTTTTCCTTTTTTAAATAATGTATGAAATGCTAGTAGAACTCGTTAACACTCATTTATTTCTGATTTATTCATTGCTCTCTGCAACTCCAGCCTACCTACTAGCGATATTTTTCGCGAAAATCTGCCGACCGTGGGAATCATTCCACTCAGCCTACCACCCAATCAGTTAAGTAATAATAGCCTGTGTGCTTGCACTTCAATCTGACTTAACATCTACATAAAACCCTGCGGTTACCGGTAGAACTATTGTTTATTCTGACGTTTTCGTGAGTTCTACGTTGTCTATCGGTATTAAATAGGTAAGTTAAGGATTTATTTAGGTACCCGCCCAATTTCCGGGGAGGTTGGCCCAACCAGCCCAAGTTGGCGACAACCCGCCAAATGAAATTTTTACCCGCCATCAGAGGCACTCAACCCGCCCAATCTGGCATCACTGGTCAGCTTATGACATTCCCCGTCACTTAATAAAAGACGGCGTGATTAGAGGTCACGCCAGATATTCAAATGCATGAACATTTCTTAAAAGTTATAGTGACTTTTCGTTCTTTTAAGACTGGAAAATTGTGTTAATACAAACATGCCACCTACGAAAGAACCGAAGAAGATTTCACTGCAAGGGATAGCAAAACGAACGTTTTTGTCTCATTATCCGGATCGTACACCAAACTAAATGACAGGCTTGACATTAAAACAATAAAATACTCACTTGACGCATGTAAAGAAAACCATAAGCAGGGAAAAAGTAAAAAAAAAATGCAAATATCGACTAAATTCACGCCATAAACTGCTTCCCTACAGGCATTAGGGAAAGACCCGTGATATGCGATCCAGAATCTAGAAAAGCACATTATCTTAATCAAATTACACAGGCGGCCTACTTACCTAACGGAATAAGTTAACATGCCAACCCAACAAAAAGAGAGCACTGGGCTCCAAAAGTTTCTTTAGGAAAGCAAAGGGAAGGATTTAGTTACTCGAGAACTCAACACATTCGCTACCATACAATTGTAGCGCTATTCATATGTCCCACAGCAAAATATTAAAAACCATGAATGGATACAAAAAGGGATGAATGTGAATCAACAAAAGGCCCTTTAAGTGTGAGTTTTTTTTAAAGGGATATTAATCGTAAAACTGCATTGCTTACCTGGCCTTTCATCATCGTCGCTGCTGTCTTTAGACCGATTGTGGTGACGGTGATGCCTCCGGTGGTGGGAGCGCCTTCTGTGCCCAGGTAGATGGACACCGACGTAAACAGTATGAGCACGGTGTCCTGAAACAAACAAATGAATAAAGTTACAAAACCAGAAGGAAAAAGCACTTCCCGCATCAACTATCTCGTAAAAACTTTCATTAATTCATAATGAAATAAACACTGAAAAGCACGGAAAAAGGAACAGTTTAAATAAAAATATACTGCACGATAGAGGAAAATTTAAAAATATTTACCGAGATCATCAAATAATCGAGCTTTTTATTTTCAGAAGCAAATTAAAATAACAATGAAATAAAACTAAGGAATCTGTATTCATTGCGCTATCTATTGGAAACCAGAAAGCAAAGTTCATAGCATATTAATTTTCATGGATAAATTAAAAAAAATAGCTAATTACACATTTTGGTTCAAGTGCGATTTGCTGTGGAAATTCTAGTTTAGCGCAGTCGATTCCTACTTCTTCACTAAAACTGATTGGCATGAAATGCACAAATCAATTCACAATAGCTGATTCTATTTAATAGGAAGTTTACGAGCGTCATGCCTCTCGGAGGGAAAGAGAACTGTTAGTACAAAAGAAAACCTCAACAGGACCGTTAAAATTTTTTCGATAAATTAACAGCTCTTTTTAACCAAACCTCCATTTAGCTATTTATCTTGAATGTGAGTCTTGATATTAAAATCTCTATATAAACTTATTTACCATCTTGATTCCATAATGTTTTTTGACTGAAGCACATTCTCGAATGAAACCGACCACATCATTAAGCATGGAATTTTTTAAGATAAGTTTATATTAGCCGTTTCGATATAGGTTATATGAAATAAAGATAACCAATTTGAATATGTATTAATTGCCACCCCTCAGATCATATTTAAGTGGATGATAGGACGTAAAATCCTCATCGTACATCGCCATGATGTATATATCTTCCTTCCATTTAACAGAAGTATGGCAGTCATGTATTATCAACAAAAGCTGAGGGTAGAGTTGCGAGATTCAAAACTTTTACCCGACAAATTCTCCTAAGTATCCTGAGGCCGTCAAAACTCTTTTTAAAAGGTATATGCCAAAGAAATCTTACGAGGGAATGTACTTCTCAGGCGAGGTAAAAACGATTAAAATTTGGAAAACGTCTGAAAATCACGAATCCCCTCAATTGGCAGAAAATTCCCGTAAGGAAGGGGAGTGGCTAAAACGATTTCATCCTTCCCCTGACCCTTAAAAGCGCCCCCTCATTGCCTATTTCGGGGGTGCAAGCGATGGAGGGGAGCCAGAGATAAATATAGGTTTGCGATGGGAGAGAGGGGGGAAATGGTAGGTGGGTGAGGCTGATAGGGGAGAGCAAGAGTGGGGAAAGGAAAAAGAGGAAGTCGGTGTGAATGAAGGAAATGGAACGGAGTTACTCCGATTGGACGGCCTGAGACAAAAGAAGGGAGTCTTGCGCAATATGAGTTCTTCATCAAGAATACGAGGCCCAGATTGAAGGGGTTTTCCGGTAGGCACAGTTATTGTGAATAATATCAATATAGAATAAGCCTAAATTTCACCAATGCCGAGCTTGAAAAATGCCGTGCCTAGCATGAATATGTTTAATTAGGAATTACACAGAAAAAATGTAGCCATGAATAGCAATAAGTTTTTTTAGTAGGAGTAAGTAGTAAGATTTTTTTATCCTAGCAGTAAGTTGGCTCAAGTAGAAAGGCGAACCGAATTAGTTGAAAAATAAACAGAAAAAAGTTCCATACTTTTGTATAGTAGAAAAATAAACAAACGAGCCGCACCCCACTTTTCCTCTTTCTGATTTACTGGCGGACTTTCAGGTTCACAGCAGTCGTTTGGTATATCTCACGAATCTCTATACGATAAAGCTGGAGTAGATGCTTCTCCATCTACTGTTGTTAACGCCTCCCTTACCTACACTTCTCTATGAAACTGATAAATTAGTCTAAACTAAACATTAACCTAAAGATAAACAAAGCATCTATTCCCCAGGCGGTATTCAAAACACGCGACCATTGATGTCAGATCTGAGGTTTTCCCGGTGAATGTTTAGGATGTAAAGCTCTCGGATATCCGCCTTCACCCGGATGGAAACTCTATATTATACGCGACCATTGGTTTGCCAGGACAGTGCGTTCACCTAACTGGCTACCACGGTCACACCCACTTCCGGGGCACCAACCCGAGGCATCGGAATGGGGAGCCAGTAAAATAGACAGACGTCTGGTAGCCTTCCGCGTTGACATTTTAGATGGTGACGCTGTTGGTGTCCTCAGGCCACGCTGAAGTGAATATTCCTTCGAATGTCGGTGGCCGTGCGGCTGTTACTCCATGATTGGCTGATGGAATACTTAGTCTAGAACACCCGTTTCCAAGTGTTGGAAGCCTCTTTTGATACTGTTTAGTCTTTTGAGAATTTCCACTACTTCTCTGATTATTCTAGGGAAATAACGCTCTTCCTTGGTAAATATTTTTGGTTCCAAAAACTCTCGGGGTGGTTAGGCTCTGATAAAACATGTTATGCAATGGCCAATTTCTCCTCTTGCCTGTTTTTCAAGCCGTCTAAACTATCAATGCGGAACGCGGATACTACCAAAATTCTGCCTTTATTATAAGAACGCCGCGAAAACCTTCGTCAGAAATCGGTGATCAGAACTCCAGAACCACCACTCCATCCCGGTTCCTCATTTCATTGTTTTTTAAGTCTTTGGGTAGGACGAGGGATGATCTGAATGATATATTCATTCGATAAAAGCGAAAGAGGTTCGCAGTCTGGTATTGAATGATCGTTTTCGGCGGCCGTCAACCTGGGGAAGGGGTTGGAACGAAGTGAAGTAGGGGTTGGTAGGGGCTGCACCCTCGGAATGGCCGGCGAAGGGCGACGGACGCCCCAAACATGGCTTCCGCGTCCGGAGGCAAGCTCACCCTCCTTGCGGTCTATACCTGCGGGCGGGAGGGACGCCGGCGGCGCTGGAAAAGTGTGGCGGAGGGAGGGGGGGGGGAAGGAGGTGGGCAGGTATGTAATGTGGGCCGAGGACGCTTCACTCACCCCCTCTCCGCCGCCGTCACTGCCTCTAACTCCTTAGGGAAGAGCTGAGGCCGGCTTAGGGGAACGAATACCGCCCCCAGTTATCAAAGTGACGGTGATATTTCAGTGACTTCAACCCATTGTCAATGAATAATCCAAAGAATGACTAAAGAATTAAATATGGCGAATGATCGCACTAAATTGAATCGACGTTGTTAACCTGGTCGAAGAAAAATGTTTTGTAGGTAGGTAGAATTTATTGGCTTTGACTTCTAGGTCATTAGCTCCTCAGTAACCTTTTTAGAGGTTAAGGTTTAACAACGTTATAGGTATAAAAAATAAAATTCATGATGATGGAAAATAAAAGCTGAGGAACAGAGCATATTGGAGGTGAAGTTACAGTAATCGACGAGTGCCAGTTTGCTTTGGATAGGTGATGATAAGGCCTGCAGATGCTGGGTCGTCTTTTAAAATTTCTCTTCGAGACTGAGTCCCTCTCTCACAACTCTATTTTCCTCATATGCGGTCAGGAGGAGGTGAATTGTGACACGTCTCTCAGCGCATGCATTTTTTCAACCGTAAAAAGGTAGAGGTGATTAGAAGGCAGAGGACGCGAAAAATTTTCCTTTTCAAATGTATTGGGATCAACACACGTGATGTCATTTTGCGTTGATAATTAAAAATTAGATGAAACGGAAAGTATCAAAAAAAGAGTAGAAACACTCTGGAGCTCATTCAAATGTAATGAATTTTATAAGAACTCACGATTTTTTACAATTTAAAAGGGATCTTAATACTCCGTACCTATTCATTTTTTAATAAGCACAAATTTTTCTATTTTTTTTAATATGCACAAATTTTTCTATTTCAATTGTAGCGTTTTGGATGACGTGGTATCGGCCCAAACAATGTGGTTTCAGATGTATTATTCATTAGGCAATTTGATTTTACACTAATTTAAAACGTTTTTTTATAAAAAAATAAAGTACGATGGTGTGTTCCTCAGATTATTTATTAGCCAGTTTCGGTCCCTTTACTATTTTCAGGTGTACCTGAAGTACCTATCCTATTTTGTGCACAATGAATCTGTGGAATACACAAGAATTCCTTACTATGTTTTATAATAGAAAAAAATCACGAAGCCATCTGCAACTCATTGAGTATTTTGTATAAAAGTAAACAAAATCATTTTTATTAATTTGAAAAACATTTGTCTGTCACATTAAAACGCGTTTTCTGGGCAATCCACCTATTAACATGAGACACCCCGCTTTAAAGAGGAACACCGAGTGCATAGCATACAAAACGCAACTTTAGTAACAATTTTTCTTATTGAGCTCATCGCTCATATGTACACAAATAGCGGCATGTGATATTATGATAAAATGCAAAAATTGAATATTTCCTGAAAGCTTCTTAGCATGATTGATTCGTCAAATACATATCACATAAATTTGTGACACAATTTATGTAGACGCTAAGCAATAAATCGACCATGTTACACTATAATTTAGCAGAACTCTTTAAGGGTACCTAAGTTAATTAATGAAGCGTGATTAAATCTGTCCTTGGGGAAAGATGCACTAGTGTTATTGAAACACAGGATACAAATAGATAGATGGCAAGATGGTTCGAGAGTCAACTTAAAATAGAGGCTATAGCACTGGCCTCTTATCCTCAGAATCGGGGTTGGAATCCCGACATCGATATAGATTTTACAGAGAAATCCCATTTCTACTTGGTGCCGTTTAGAGAACACTTCAAGTTCCGTTTTACGACCATTTGGAATGGTTTTCCAAAACTGTTGACTCCAATGGGTTTTTATTGTTTCCATTGCAGACTACGGGTGATGCCGGGTTTTCCTTTATCTAAGAGTTTTACCTAAAATGCGGTGTGGAGTACCAAACTGACGCAAAAGATCTCAGCTGTCGGACATCACCCTATAACAAAACTCTTACCGGGGGGCATCTATTTACTGGCTTACTTTAAAAGCACAGGAAAACAAGTCTACCCAAAACAACACCAGAGATGGACCAAAGCTCAGTGGTAGACTCCTCGATCTATTCGTGAGATAGCACAATCCATGTGACAGCAACACATTCCAAGTGGCTGGGTGAATGCAGCGAATATTTAGAGAAAATATAACAAATTCTATTTATATTGCATTTCTTCTCCTTTCACAATGCAAATTATAGCTAGTTGGCCCAGGTCTCTAGATAAATATACGTTTATCGCGACTGGCACAGTTTTGGACCACTTCTCCTTTAATGATTTATTTAAGGAACACAGCCTGTTGAATTGCTGCTATGAATAATACAGTAGTAGGTATGCTAAATGGAAATGGAGATATGTGCTCTTGAATGCCAAATGCTATAGATATTTTCGGCAAAATACTGGGGGCATATTTATATTTTCTATTCTTTTTTGTTCGAAATAGTCCAATATTAGCATAAAGATTAACAGGTTAAAATTGGTATTCTATAATTTAACGCAGGTACCATGATGCAAATGAATAAATCGCTATTCCCTGGCCAGTATTACAAATTTGGACACAAAAACATTACACCTGAAGTGAAATATTTAGCTATAGAATTTATAGTTTTTTCCAATCATATTAATTATAAAATACGAGCCCTGTGGATTTATTTAACCAAGAAAGAAAGGCACATAAAAAAGAGCACCTAATGCAAATTATAAGCCAAGTGTTTTAAAGACTATACTGGATATTCATAGATGAAAGTACATATACGTCATAAGATTATTGAAGATACTGGCAAAAAATACCTTAAAACAATTCTCGACCAGAAAAAGGGTTCATTGGCAGACCACTAATAATGAATTCTCTTTAAAATAGGAAAAAAATTGGATTCTCTTTAAAATAGGCACAAAAAGTTCATTAGCAGAAGTCTGAGATGATCGTTATTGACTTACATTGAACACCTTTCGGAAACCCTATACATGTGAACTCAAAGCTTGTGTGAACCCTATGTTTTCAAGTAATTCCCGGTTAGAACGAGAGAGGAACAAAAGAATACGGATCAAAACCCTAAGGTTCCGAAATTTCGCTAGGGGGTACAACGAAATTTTAGGCATGGTTTTACGAACACATTTTTAGCATTCCCGCAGCGCGTCATGAATGACAATAATTTATATTATTGTCCACTTTATTTTTTTTTATTATTTCCAAATTATTTCTCCACTTACTGACGAGTAAATATGTAATCTCAGTAAAATATCAAAAAGCATGGCACAAAGATGCTTGCGTACTGCGCTCGAATCAAATGGAACCGCTTAACTGGGAAATCTCTCCACATAATTTCTACGATGAAGGTGCGTTTGCTATCTGCTTCAGCAATGATTTATGTATGGGCGATTTTTATAAATTGCTCGTACAAAAATGACTGAAGTAAGACACTAGAAGACTAACAAACGATTGATGGCAAAATACGATCACCGCGAAAAAAATATCCCCATAGGGATGGAATATGGGAAACCACCATTATAATTAGGATAATACAAACAACAAGCTTTTGCGAGCCATGGGGGAGAAATTGAGCATCTGTCAATTTTAATCTAAAACGACTATAACGGGTTCTACTCCTATTTTACGCATTATGTTCGGTGACGGATAGTAGGTCGCAGAATTGGGTGAGCCTGTGCGCGGCAGGCGTTTATCAAGGACGGCGGTTCGCGCGCGTAGTTCGTTTTTCTTCAGTCTCGACGGTCACCGAAAGTTAAAAAAGTGCGACACATTAATAAATTTGACGAAAAAGACCTTGGGCCCATGATGGTGACCTTATCTATCCGACAATTTTTTATGAGAAGTAATACGAAAGCGAAACGAGGTCTACAATTTTAGTTCAGCGATGAAGAATTCCTAATAATTAACATAGAAATAATCTGGTTTAGCAAAAAATCAATAATCTTTCATCTAACGCTCGTCTTTTCACTTTCACACTCGTATGAGTTTTCACTTGCCATTGCTTACCTAGCCAGATGCTAACTTTCTCATGCTGGCATTCGTTGCTGTTGTTATTGGAGGAGGCGACCGTCATCTGAGGTCACTTGCACCGTTAAGGTGGGGGAGGGGAAGTGAGTGTATGTATTTTTGGGAGCAGAGAAGAGAACAGAAGAGAAACCGTTCGGTATATATTAAGAGTGAGCATTAGGCTAATCCAAACCAACGTCTGATTAGAGTGCCAAATGGTGTGTCTGCTTAGTGTTCCTGAGGCGTTATCTAACCAGCGGCGTAAAGAAATCCACTATTAGGTCTAAAACAAAAATGATAAAATCAACCACAGTCCGAGTTGTGTACCTCATAATTCAGTTTCTCACACACCTGAGCATGCTGCAATTTTTCACTTTTGCGTTTGTTTTCAAACAACATGCGCGAGTAAATGATCAACGGCATTCAATGTTGACGACCAATTCCTCCAGTTATAGAATTAGGACCTTAATGCTCAGTACTTCATGGCTTTAAGCGAGAGCTTTTAAGTCTGATCATAAAACAGGAGTAAACCAATGAATCTCATGTTGAAATTATTTTTGTTGCATCTTCAAAAGCTGCTTTTAGAAGAGGAAGCGGTCATTACTTATACAAACAATTTATAGCTTAACCAAATAAATCACTGTATGGTAATGTTATGTATCCCATGCTCTTTTGTAAGACCGCTACTTTAGCTTGTTAATGGAATTATTTACAACAAAAATCGAAATATTTGAGCTCCTTAGTTGGAATGTTTATTGCGGCATAAAAACTTACTGCATGTGGGAGGCATCACCTAATAGTTCGTCGCACTCATTATTCCCTAACGGAGCGAGATTACGCGCATCGGCTGGTATGTCGACTATTAGTGTACTTTAGAGACGCCTTAAATAGTGAAAATAAAGGGATCAACCGCTTCAGTGTTCTCCGAAATTTACATACATACATTTATTGCCATTCGATAAGGTTTCTTCATGTAAACGTCTCGAATCTTTTCATCTCTATTTTCCATGCACTCATTGCAGTGCACTCAGTAGGATTTCGCAGGTTTTTCACCTTCATGTTTGGGTGTTTTCCTGCAGTGGGTTTTTTCGTAAAGAATGCAAGCATAATAATCCTCAAGTTTTTCCCACATTGTAAATTCTTTCACACACTATTAGATATGTAATATTGATATATTGTGTGTATATATTTCTTTGGTATTAATTTATCATCCTTTAATTCCTATGTGTATTCTTTACTGATCTTTTTAAACCACAGATTGTAATTGTTTTAGGTATTGACCACTATATGATTTATATATTTATTTTGACGAGGGGTTAGATGGCAGAAGGGACAGTTTTGTCTCAATCTCGCCCCAATAAAGACCTTTTATTATTATTATTATTGCATCTTCTGAAACTATTTCGTGGAAACGACCACACTGGAATAGCCGAAGCCGGTTTTCTCTCCATCCTCATACCTCCGCTCCTAATTATTCTTCCTACATACCCCACGTGTTTTCTGACGACCTCAGTTGTCGGTTGGCTAGCCTAAATACCTGCACCCGAGGCCATTACGGTCTCCCTGGACACGTTAATTCACAGCCAATGTCGAGTTTGCCACGTAACGAAGCGAGTCACCCACGTCCAAGGAAAAGATCAATCAAACCATGCAGCTGTCTGGTGAATGGGAAATTGCAAAACTTTCCCGTCATTGGAAGCCGAGTTCGAGTCCATCACGAGAGAAAGGAGAGAATGGAGGACGGAATGAAGAGGGAATGGGAATGTGAGGAAGGAGGATGGGAGGAAAAGGGACTAATCAGCCCAAGGAATGCTATACGCCCGATTCGGGCCGAGAGTCGAAATTTATTTACTAATACCGGTGGCTAAGCCGGAAACAGTTCAGTTTGGCGACCTGAAGTTGGCGGGTTCCAAACCCCGCCTTGAGGATAAATGAAGCGTTTAGGCTGTTTTACATGAGGATTATTATTGCGCAGTCCACTGCATGGAGAGATGCTCCGAGAGACTTACATCGAGTTAAGAAACGAATTGCGCAGGAAACTTGACAAAAAAAATGAACGGCCCCACGCACATAAAGGCACCGGTTTCTATGAAGTCCGTTGTAATTATAATTTCCACAAATTGACGCCGCTACAAACTGAGTATATTACCGACGCATGTAAACGGTTTTAGGATAAAGAGTTTAGTTCAGACGGTGTTATTATTGCCTTATTCGTAGGAGCACCTGAAACAAGGACCTAGAAATACTTTTCAATTCCTCATAGGAGCCGGCCAAGTATCAAGGATTCAAAGAACTTACGACTCGTGTTGCGGACTAATTTTCGCGACTATTGAATGGAACGTATGAACGACTCCCTTTCATCACCGAAGGTCGCGTTGAGTCTTGAATGAGTGGATCCCGGACTTAACGAACGCTCTCGGGATTCGTTCTACCGTCGAGGCAGCAGTGGGAAATATTCTACGCTCGAGGGAACGAATCAGTGAAATGCACGGCATCCTACTATCACCATACGTCCCCCCCTCCCCGGGCCTGCCGTCGTCTTGAAAGACGAAGTAAGGCCACTGCGTGGGAGGGGCCCTCGCGAGGTGTGGAAACGCAGGAGGGGGAAGAAGGGGAGAGAAGAAGTTTGGCGGCCCCCGCTGAGAGAGGGGAAGGAGGGCGGGCGCCCTGCCCCACTTGCCCGTCCCTCCCCCGCACCCTGCCCCGCTCCGCGAGCATTGCACAACGCCCCACACCCTCACCCCGTGCACCCCAAATAGCCGCGGATCCCCGAGGGCACTCTCAGACGTCGCACAGACTCTGCTTTCGCTCGCGGGACCTGGGTGGGACACCATCACGGATTGTCGGATGCGAAACTCAAAACAAAGCAGTTTCTTCCAACCATTTAATATAAACTCAGGAACAACATATCACATACAATAAATCCGAACTGTCTTCGCCGGGGACGCTTGCTTGGTTAACAATGGGCTCGTCATCTCCATGCACACACAAACAACAGGCGAGAAAAAACAAAAGAAACGCTAAACCAAAATGCGGTTCACAACACGGATCTTCACGATGCGCGTTTTTTTTTTTTTGGCGTGTCCGGATTTGTCCAATTAGGTTCCAGAATCCTGTCTAAGTAAGGAGAAAGCCCAATACGCCTAGAAAAGTGTCCGCATTTATTACTTATCAGTCTCACCGCCGCTGTTCAATCACCTATTGCTGCCTTCCTAGTAACAATGTACTGAAGGAGGGATCGCGGCTCATTTGGAAAACAAGATCGGCGATATTGGTAGGCACGGATTCACAGGTGATACTCGTACGCATGAACTTGTTTTTGCACGCTCCACAACTTGTAAGATGAATAATGGAATGCATTTTTAAAACTTGTCAAATAAACAGGAAAATGTGGAAATGCGCATAAAGGCTCAAAATATGTAATTTAGATAATATAATGCATTCGAGCCAGCTTTTGTATATGTATAATAAAAGGAATAAAATTAACTCCCTTGGAATCAAATGCAATAATACCTCCCTTTAATATACACATGAAGTCTAACAAACTCAGCTGCGATGATAAATGGGTACGATATCATTGTTATTTTTGTTTTAATACACATGCAGCCTCCATACGAGGCAACAGAAAACGCAATGTTTTGGGCCGAGGAGGCGGGGCGTAATCCTACCCAAGCACCCTCATTCTGGCTCCATTGTCACTCGTAGGCAGGCACAAAGCTAGAGGAGGGGCTTCTGGGGCTTCAGCTCCCCGAAACTGGGCATGATAATCCCGATTACAATGCGTATAATTCAAGGGTTTTGAAACGTGATCACTAGTTTGATGCATGTGTGTGGTTAACTATTGTTCTTTCCAATCAGATGTGCATGCATTCGTTGAACTTCTGTTCTGGGGCCGGTCTAATTAACTGCTTCATAACAAGGTAAGCAGTGAACTTTACCAGTGAGAAGAGATAGGAATGGGCACTGTGAAATTGAAGTATCAAGCATTGAAATTTAAGGGAAGAGATTTGTCACTGTCGGCACCGAATGGGCAAAGCTGATTTATTTCAAGTTACGCTACACTTGACTTACCCCCCCCCCCCCCCCCCCCACCCAAGGCAAATTTCTGGCTACGTGCCTGCTCGTAGGGTAGTATTCGCATACCACAACAAATGCATTCTAATCATACAAATGACTCTCCTTCCCTCCTTTTTTCCTCCTCTTAATTTTACACGTTAAATCATATTTATTTGCGTGGAAATTCTAAAAAAACACCACAACGGAAATATTAGGACACAACATAATAGAAAACATTCATTCGACGACTCTTTATAAGACAATGAAATTCGGACATCATTTTGAACTCCAATGAATGATAAAGGTCATAGTCATGGCTGTCGTCATCAGTGAGATTTTAAGAAATCCAGGATTTTAGGTAACTTCGATGTCTAATGGGACATTGTTAATTACTAACGCATAATGAATTCGGACGTCACTTAAATGTACTTAGAAGAGCGGGAGAGTAGGATGTACCTAAATTTCGACCGCGCTCGTGTTATTACCACAATTTAATTTCGTTCATGAGATCGAATATGTGATCACCGTTCTCAAAATTTTAACCGTTGCTTCAAATTCTGGTTTCGATTTATAAAACGAGTCTTTAACAGGGTCATCGTGAGCACTATTCTTCTAGAGTGTTTTGCGTAACTATTAACGAAAATGGAAAAGATGAATCTACGATTCCACATTTTATCGCAGTTTTTCAAATTTGTTCCCGCTGATTCAAGACGTCCAATAGGTTCCTTTGGTGGACCGAGTTGTAATATAAGGGCGGCAACTTAAAGCAGTTCGTTCCTATAGGCGTTCGCGTTAAGGATACATGTTACAAGAACGTGAAAGATGGATGAAACCTCCTCTCCTTCCCTATTTGCAAGAGATAAGGGTTGGTGATGTGGCTAGAGTACTATAGCATTCCCATCTAGAGTGGCGCGGGTTCGCATACCGGCAATCGCAAAGATGCGTCAATGGAATCTCTCAGTCCCAAGACGGAGGTCCAGTACTCTAGCAATTATACCGACCCGACCAAACCTCAGGGTTTAAAAATTCCTTGAGCAGCATCATAAAGATATTTCACTTAAGCTTTTTTCACCTGTGTTTTAAAGTCTGTACCCGAACCAATGGGAACTTCAGCCTGGGAGGAAAGGTACAAAGATGGGAAGAGAAGGATAGGGAGAAAAGAGAAACCAGGTGTTGGGATTAGTTAACTCTTCATACCAAGCGCCAAAGGGATCACGGTTTAACGTGCCATCCGACGGACGGAATGTAAGTTCTGACAATGTGGTCACGGAGGAAAATTAATGAGCACCTACTTCACTACTTGTGAACCACTAGAATCAGTGTCCCATGAATTTACAAATAACGTGTTTAATTTTGATCAAAAGCGTGTGAAAATTACGCAGCAATGTGTACTTATGTAAATTGAAAACAAATTTGGAAATGCTAAACGCGTGGTCGCTCAAAAAAAGACAACTTTCAGAGACTCAATCTACGGCTCTTTTATTAACCGAATTTCATTATTGTAAACTAGTTTGTATCATCGTATCATTTAAACTAGGCAAACTCAGATGAATATCTGCAAAATTTCGATTGCACACATCAATAATGCTTGTAATCTTAAAAAAATCTATACAGCAATGCACTTTCGAATGATGATCAAATGATTACAAAGAATTCAATTCTAACAAAACAAGGGTACATTAAAAAAAATTCGTTCGTTATTGGTCACTAAAACTATATCGTCCTCTACTTTCCGATAGAATACATTTTCACTCACCTTCAAAATCTTTCTCCGTGTAGCTCTGGTGGGTCGTCAGGGCCCCTGGGTCCTTTGGGGCCTCGTCATCTCCTGGGTTGGGATCCATCACCCACGGTCTGTGAAATTGAAATAATCTATTAGAAAGTTGTTCATGGCAATTGTATCCAGTTTGACGAATGAAAACATAATTCGGAATATATTAAAAAATGCTCTATCAGGGACAAGAAGCGATTCGGTAGTTATCCTCGCGCTAGCAAAGAATGGTAGGTAATTACTTTCAATCAAAATTATTCAGTTTCGAGACATGGCCCACTTTCAATACATAGCTTATGAACTGGCGTCCCTTCCATTAATACGTGGGATCAAGGCCATATTCAGTGTGTTTTCTTGAGCGGAGAATATTAACCTGCTTTCAATAACAGTATATCAAAATGAAATATATGGACTTCATGCTCCAGAAAAAAAGAGGCGATTTAAAACGCCCAACATTTTTTTCAAACTTCTCCGGCAAGGAATGAATGAAATAATTTTCTCAACGCTAATCGTGGTCATAATGAGAACGATTGAATTACCTCCTTTTGATGCACTCAACAAGAGGTGTACCAGAAAGGACGCAATCACCATAGTATCGTATTATTATAGGGATTAATGATATTAAGGAAAATAAAAAGGCATTGATTATATGCTGGGGACATAAGAGGAATGAAATACCGTCCTTAAGAAAGCATATACATAATGAGAAGGCATGCATTCGTCCTACGTTATATTTAACGCAAGACAGCTCTCGTGGCGAATTCAAAACAGAAAAAACAGTTGGCAAGCTTCCTTATATATTAATCACTTGATAGTTCGCCATCATCCAACTAAGAACAATGTAATTGTTTCAAATTAACTCGAAGAGTCTGATCCATCTCCAGAAAATAATTAGAACCAGATTAACTAAGAGAAGCTTAGTCAATAACCTCAGGCTAACACGGACCTGCTGACGGCAATGCGGGCCCACAAGTTCTATAACTATGAGAAAAAGTAAAATTGATTCCTAATTACTATTGAAGGAGACTGTGAAGTCCTTCACTCATGCACGAAGATATAAAATTAGTTTAAATAAACGGTGATTTATAGGAAAAACGATTTGCAGTTAAAATATTAAGTCTCTCGGATAAAAATTATAAGTATCCATATGAATTTGTAAATAATATATAATTATGCAGTGATTTAAGGCTTGGTACATCTTAGAATGAAGCAGATTATTAAAATTATTTATTTTAGCGTGAAATCAACTCGGAAAACTGAGGGAAACTCTAAATCATAAAAACTCTTAACCCCACTTCTTAGTTGCGGAGAGTTCCAAAACTAATTAGAATCATATTTTTACTTGAAAAATATGCTTTTTCTGACTTGACCGAAATATTTGATTTTTCACACGATACGAAAGGATGGAGCCGTCTGACGTCTGTCAAACTAACAGTCAAAGTTGTCACTCAAATAGTAACAGGGATAAGTTACTCCCCCATCCATGCTCCAGGCCACCACCGCAACACCACTTGCCGATAGGGAGAAATGCCAACCAACAAAGCCCTTAAGATTCCACCACCACTAAGAGGAATCAACTTTACTTACTCTTCCACCCGGGGCGACTTGAAAGGACGCATGAACCATAATACCTTCATTTTCTAAACCATCAAAGGTTCCAGTGGTCACTTATCTCCGCCCCCCCACTACAGTTGGCAAAAGTCGAGACGGGGACGGTCGAACACCTCTCGAAAGACTTACTTCTCTCACCGAACGTTTCACCAGCCTTTCGCATCCCCGGCCGCCTTATTATTTCCCACGGTCCAAAGGTCGCGAAAACACACGGCAGCGGCTTTGCTGCCCTTCCGTCGTGCACTATTACGCGCAGATAACGCACCGAAGCTGAGGTTTCGCGCGGGACTGCCGAAAAATCGCGTCCCCAACTCGGGAACGGTTCGAAGCGCACTGCTCGACTCAAGCCGACTTAACCTACATCTGTAAGGTCAACCAAACACTCCGCGCACTTCACCGCAAACAACTCGATTCCGAAAACGAAGTTCAACAATCGGCGGCAAGAAGGGGGGTTGGAGGGTGGGGGGGGGGGGCGAGAGGAGGATAAGGGGGCGTGGCCTGAACGATATTAAAAAAAAGAGAAAAATAATTTCGATGGTGTGATTTAGTGCCGAACGATAATAACACACGCTGTGCCCTCTTGCTCTCCATTCGAGTTTCCTCTCGTTCAGAGAGTCGCTCGCGGCGTATGGTGAGTGAGCCAACGACGAAGGTTGAGAACTGAAAATGGACATCCAATAAGATGAGGGAGGTCAAGGTACAGGCGTTGTCGACAGCGTGGGGAGTAGGGAGGGATTTAATAGGGCGGAGTAAGAGTGGCGCTTCTTTTGCACAACTTTCCCTCACTTCACCAGTGCGAACGAAACTGAATGGAAACAATATGGCGAAATTAATACATTGTACTGATTGTTGCAGATAAGCACCGAGTAAGAAGTTGGGCGATAACGTACACGTGAACGATTGAAACAATGAAGAATGAGAAATATTTTATGGGCAGTTTGGTTTTGAATGCAATTGTTATCAAGTTAGGTAAAGGTAGGCATTTTTTAAGAGAAGCATGAAGGGTGGAGAGAAACTCAGTATCGGCAAAAGCTAACTCTTACAAAAGGTGGTTCAAAGTCTCTCCTGCGGACAGAAGAATTAAATTTAAGAGCTCTAAGCGAAAATGATCTAAAAAATATCAACCTGCCATAATGCAACAACGTGGATACATTACTTTAAATATAAGTGTTAGTTTTTTTGCCAATTTGTGACAAAATATTAGTTTTGGATCGCGAGTACTTCATGCCACGCGAATTCAGATGTAAATATACACGGGATGCAGGTTAGTAAGGGTAGGAAGGTAAAAAGGATATCGGTGTACACCGGAGGCTTACAGTGGGCGGTGCACCCGCAGGACTTCATTCAGGATTGGAGGTATAAGGCGGATGACGAGGAAGTTGACGAGCCGGTGATTCCCAATCGCTGGCCAGCGAAGCTTCCGCAGGACAACCCTCCGCTCTTTCTCTCGCCGATCCATCGCTCCGAAGCAGAAGCCTTCTCCTTGGTTTTCGGAAGGGCTTCGCTGTTATCGGAACGGTCAACACTCAATAATATTCTCCAAAATTGGTAAACTCGCAGGCCGAAGGGTTTGCCTGTGGTCGTAAACCTTAATTAGCGAGGAAAAAAAGACTCCTGTGGCTTCAGGCAATAGAAAAATCAAATACAAGGTCCGAAAATTACCAATCTATGGTTAAAATTTACATAGAAAATCAATTCTGCTAAACAGACTAAACGAAACGAGACTTTATCTACAAGAAGAAATGGTGAATTTATCTTCCGGCAAAAAAATGAATGGTCTGGGGGAGCGTGCCTATGAGATACTAATGAATCATCACTTACAATTAGGTATCTCACAGGTCAAAGTCACCACCAAAAAAACGTGACGGACTTGCATTTAAGAGGGCAGGCAGGTGTGCCGTCTACCGATATGTTAAAAATGGACATATAAAGTCCATATATGAAGTCAAATGTTAAGCTACGACATAATTGCAATATTAAAAAACTTTAATGGTTAAGTATTCTCATAACATATTTTCCTTGAGCCCATGATCGCCACTAACATTTTAATCATGCCAAATGATGCTGTTAATCCCAAATATGCGTCAACGCACAAATAGCACCGTCTCATTTCATATATAATATAAACTATTATTCTGTCAGCTCGTACTTATTTTATCAATTCATCACAAGTTACCGCACTGAGATCTAGAATGCGAAAAAACACTAGCTTACCTTCGTAAGATACCAATGCAAGCTTGTTGACAGATGTCAAAGATACTTTCGCAGCAACTCAAACACAATATATTCGTTGCAATCACAAAATCGGTTTTCTTCCGTGTAAGTACGTAATTAGACGATGACAATAAGTCACAAATAAGATAATGCCTTATTCTCAAACAACGTTTATCACACTACCACTTTCTCCGTCACCTTAAGCGCACAGTAAGAGATCACTAATCGCGTCACCTTCACCAAAGTTCCACTAGGGATAGAATGATAATGCTACCGCTGTTGCACAGCAACGAACCTTGGGAGGTGATGTTCATACTTCGTGCGAAAACAACCGGAAGAAATCAGCTGCACACTCTGATATAGAAATAAAGCTATTATTATAGCTAACTAGGCCTTAAATATCCAGTTTTCAAAGAATTAGATGCCTCAAAAGCGTCAATTACTCAAAATTGGTGTTACGTTGCTATGGTGAGCAGATTAAACAAACGAGGCGTCTGTTGCGACTGCATTCGAGGCACATTATTGTAAAGCTATGCGCTTAGTCTGACTTCCTCCATTAATTGAACGCATATGACGTTTAACAAGAGGGAGATAATATTACAGCAGTTGTAATGAAAAGAAGCGACAGTTTCAGAAGTAGTGTGCATTTTCAAGCAGCAATAACAAAATACTAACTGCAGGAAACAGTGGTGTGGTATTTTAGAAACTCATGAATAGTACCACCGACATACTATGAGAATTATACAACCAATTTTGCAGACAATTCATCTACATCTACATCTACATAATACCCTGCAAGCCACCACAAGGGTATGTGGCAGGGGGTGATTGCTCACCAAATGTGCACTACATATCATGCATAAAAAAGGAATAGTATTAATATAGTAGTCAGAACTACACTATTTAAAAAAGATAGAAATTGCAAAGCAAACGTGCAAAAACATTCTGTCAGTAGGGTTAGCTTTAAGTACTCATACCAACATGCAGCTACCAATGCTATTCATTGCTACTCTCCGATAGGACATATTTACCGTTATTCGTATCTCTAATTGTGCGAGGGAAAAAGGACATTTTGAATCGGTCAGTTCGGCAATCAATTTCTCTAATTTTATGATTATGGTCCTGTCTGCCATAGTAAGTAGGGGTTCGTAAAATATTTTTAACATCATCACTGAAAAAAAAGTGGCGAGAGGTAGTTTCGATCCTAGAATGTTCACAACGTGAATCCTGAACTTTACCCCTGACCCAACTGTTCTTATTACATTCGCGTAATAGGCCATGTTGCAAACTTTTAAGCAACACTGTATGTCAAGGGTTAGGCACATCAGTAATTTTTTATCAGTTTATTTTAATTAGTAATTGATCACATGCATTTGACAAAGAAATGGAAGTAGGGCGAAAGGCCTGAACTAAGTATCATTTGATTAGATCACAAGTTATAATTAGCAGAGAAAAAGAAGAATAACTCGAGGGATTTAAGGCATAACGAGCATCTTCTGCAATCAACAGAAAAAGAAGACAAGGAGAGCATATGGCCATTTAGTCAGTTCAAATCTTCAATATAAGTTGTGAGGAGATCAAAAAGACGTCTTTAAATCACAGGACTTATTGTTAGATCGGTCACGGGGTTTTCCTCAGCTCAATTATTGTTCATGCGAAGTCTAAAAACGCAATTTCACATGTAGTAAAAGGAGAAACTTCGCTTTCCAATTTAAAGTATAAAGTTTTCAGCAAAGTGAAATTACATTTGAGCTTTTAACCATTACTCTTGAAGTACCACACAAATTAATCCATTTTCATCATTATTTTGTGAATGTTTAATAACAATGACAATGTTAGTGGATTTATGTTCTTATAAAGAGTCTTTTAAAACTAATTGCTGGTGTGGTTTTCAAAGCCTGGATAGAAAATGTACGGAATCTCCTGTTTCCTACTCCGACTTATGATTCCGAAAAAAATCGCCAAAAGAAAAATTTAAGTAGGCAGAGCAAACAAATGAAGCTTAAGGTAATTAATATGAAATAGTTCTCCCGAGAAATTCACTTAGATTAAGGGTTCCATGGAAGTAAAGATTGTAAGATTTTACAAAATTTTCATGGATATGAAACATTCTCTTGATTTAAGCAATTTGAATGCGTGATGAAACAATCTGCTGTCTTCAGATACATTATGCTGCAAGCACCGAGATGTATTCACGACATTAGGTGTGGTACCTGGATACGTCGCCTATCAATTAATCAATCCACTTACATGCATTTGCATTTAGAGTGAGGGATACATATCGTTCGGTTGAATGTTGTCCAAATAATTTTTTCGTCAATCGAGATGACAAAACATCGCTATAAAAATTTCACATTTGTTATAATATCAAGCAGGTGATGAAATTATATGAGAAACTAAGGTTTTTGAGAGACTACCGATAGCATGACCTCGAAAAAGTTTTTTTTCTTTGTGGAAATCAGCTATCTCGAAAAAGTCGTCGCCTAGCGACGCCATAAATTACCAACGTAGTAAGTTCTATCTGGTTCCATCAATTGTTAAGCCTAACAAAACTCTACTGCCTAACACCACCCTAATTGACGTTAGCAACAAAGTAATAACCAAGAATATCATTTCATGAAAATTAAATATGTAGCCATTAATAAATATTTTTGCAGAGATGCCTAACACACTATCAACTATTTCATATTTTCGAAGATCCCACGTTATCTTTTACGTCGTACCCTTTCTATTCCGGAGAATGTCTCGGCGCAAAACAATACGTTTTATGCGACCTCTGCTTACACGAGCCTTCTTTTGTATTAAAACATAAAGAGCAATGAAATTGTGGGCAAATTTCATCGTAGCCGCGTCAATTAATCTTCCAAAGGCCATTTAAGGGACGTACTAATGCATTTTTCCCCCTAGGAGTTAATTTTATGACCAAAACTGATTCGAATTCAACTAACCTATCCTAAATATATATTTGATGCTTGTTTACGTTTTTGCGTGAATTCCTTTGTTTCTTTGACGATTTAAAAAAAATTCATTCTGTTATTTAAGTACCCATCATTGCGAACAAATACGACGAGCACAACGAGTAACAGATAGTACATTCTAACCTCCTTTTTGCATAAAAATTTCCCGTTTAGGAAGCAGATAAATTCGCATAAAGTGACTTATATTCGTCAGCCAGGTAAATGAAGTTGTCCTCGTTCGGTTCAAAACCAAAACTCTTACGACGAGAAATTTCATTGAGGAAGACCGATTTTCGGAAGCGATTGAGAAACGATTTTCGCCGAGAGAAACACGCGATCCGCGTGCCCGCGAATCGTAGGGCGGATTCCCGCGGCGGGGTAGCCGAGAGGATCATCCAGCCGCAATCTACCCCTCGCTGCTGATTAATTAGCGAGGAAGCGGCCGACGCCTGTTTCCGAGGGCGTTTAATTGCGGGGAGGAAGAGATTGATTCGCCTTCCCGGCCCTTGGCGGTCCCTCCCCCCGAACCTCCTCCAAAAGGCGGCTCCCATCGTAACGTAAAACGAGATGTCGACTCCTAGTGAGTCTCGCACAGTTCCTGCGGCCATTACCACCCGCAAAAGTAAGTAGAAAGTAGATAAATACGATCGTTTAACTTGTGTCAACAGTTTAATAGAAGAACTAGGATGGGAATTACTACCAGAACGCAGGTTAAAGTTTAGGTTAAACCTTTTAACTAAATCCGAAACTGATTTATTCACAGATGACCTCAGACATAAATTAAGAACCCCTGCGTATTATGCCATGTTTGATCAGATTAGCAAGATTTGAGTGATAGATTTCCGTATCGATAGATTTAAAATGTAATTTTTCCCGCGTACCTTAAGAGGCAGCAGAGCAAAGGGATAGGTAGGTGAAATATTTTTAGAGTAGTCTGTAGTGCATGATTCATGTATTAACAACCAATAAGGTAGGTAGGTATTGATTTTTTGGGGTGCTTCAACAGCCAAGGTCATTTCGCACCACCCATTCTCTAATTTATCCATAGGCAATATATTAAATTATATTTACGGTAGATCAAAATAAGACTAAAAATAATAATAAAAACATGTCTGTATAAAAGTATATTTTATTAAAAAGGTCAGTTTCTTTTAGCAGCATTATGACACGGTTAAGACGATCAGAGTCATTGCCTAGAACATGCTCTAGGCTCCCCCTGATCCCTAACCTGAGGCGTGTATTCCGAAATAAGTTACAATCCGTCAGGATGTGTCGCACACTGAGTGGCATGTTGCACTCATTGCAGAGAGGCGGTTCCTTCTCTTCGGTGAAGAGATACGAGTGAGTCAGAAACAACCAATAATCCCTTTATTACTATGTAGATACTAATCATCTAGCTGCATGTTACCCTATTATCTAGCATGTCTCCATTTAGTAGCCTAGTTGCATGTCAATGGGGCATGTTTTGGTGATCTTCGCCCTCTGCCACACACCCCCGTGGTGGTTCGCAGGGTTTTACGTAGATGTAGATGAACAGCTGGGATCATTTCACAGAAGAACCATTTAATTTGCACGTCATAAAATTGACATGCATCATCAGTCGCTAATCATCAATAGGGAGAATGATTCCACAAGGCACTCCTCTCATTCCTTTCATCGGTTGACCTCTTAATGCTGATGTAATGTTTTCCTTTGCATACGGATCGGGTAACTATAAAAAGAAAACTGGACAACTTAATCGGCCACATCTTAAGGCACGATGGCCTGATGAAGATAATCGTCGAAGGAAAAGTGAACGGGAAGAATGGAAAAGGCAGGCCTCGTATGAGTTGCATAGAACACGTCGTAAAGGACGTGAAAGAGAGGAACTACGTTAATATGAAGAGGTTGGCCGATAGAAGAATCGAGTGGAGGGCTGCGTCAAACCAATCCTAGGATTGTTGACCCTTGATGATGACGGATCGGGTTGGTGTGCTGATTAGAGAATTACTGTCTTCCCACTCAGAGAGATGGGGCTGGATTCGCAATGTTACCAAAGATTTCATTTTCACTGGTATTCAAGTCTCAACTTTACTGCCTACCGAAAAATCAATGCTCGGATGGGACCTAAAAGGTGGCTTCGTGACAGAGAAAGCTGAGAATAGATCATATATCTGAATCACCAAACCAACCAAAATCACCATCATCAAAAGGTCGATGAAATAATTTTTTATCCCCTTCCGAGGGTGCGAATGTAAACCAAAATAATGATAGAGTTATTTCACTGATATCCTAGAAGCCGTACGGCTCGAATCTTTAACGCTCAATTCCCTGTCCGTCGGATGGGACGTTAGATAGTTTACCCTTCGGCGCCTTTCATTAAGAGTAGGTTAATTCTGATCCCCTGTTCCTTTTCCTTCTGATACCATCCTGATTCCTCTCAGCTGGTTATGAGGTTATTTTAAGCAGGGGGGAGACCGTTGACACTACTTAATCAGGGTACTTCAATGTTACCTTCGTGACAGAGAAAGCTGAGAATAGATCATATATCTGAATCATCAAACCAATCAAAATCACCATCATCACAAGGCCGATGAAATAATTTTTTATCCACATCTTATTCACACGAGCTCCATTGAGAGGATTGCGAGAGCACAGCCTATAACTATGAAACGGTGGAATAAACAGGTGATTCTGATTCATCAACCTGTGCTCAAGTTGGGTTTCTCTCCAATGAAATCCTCTTCTCCAACCAAAACTCTGCCGCCAACATTTGCACAGTGGCGAAAATGACCGAACCTACCATTTACCTTCACATAATACTTCCTGCTGTCACCATTCCTTTTATTTAACTAATAAAAATCCTACAGCGACAAAGAAGGTATCAGTAGATAAGATATCCGTCTTCTGGAATAGAATACTCAATTTATGTAAAAACACATTGCGTTTATAATTCAATTTAAAGAAAAATCTTCTATATAATGTCAAGGAAACAGAATGCCCACACGGAGGCGTAAATAAAAAAAATACGAAGAAGAAAGGAGTGCTGTCGGCAGGATACAGGTAGGTATGCTACTTTTAATCGTGAAAATGGGTAAATAACAAGAGACACTGTAAATACGTTCACATTAATAAACTGTCTTTGTTACTTTGTATACACACTTACTGACTATTTCATTTCCACAACCCTACCAAAGATGATGGTAACTTATAATGATAATCTGAGGGGTCAAGAGTTTTGAGTCACTAATTGCATAAGGCCCAATATCTCTGAGCTTGATCGCTGTAGCCTGGGTTATGCATTCTCAATGTCTCCGGAGGAGGGCAGCCAGAGCTTGAAAGATCCAGAGAGGAGAAAGTAATTTCAATGGAAGTAGAGTGGGGGTTTTAAAAGGAGTGGATACCTCGGCTAAAAATGCATTTTCAAACGTTCGGCTCATACCTCACTATGTCTGCTGGTATCAAGATAAAAAGTTCCAATTTTCAGTATTTGATGCCAAAAACATAAGGCCATGTCACAATGTTTCCGCTAACGTTTGATGCACGCCCGAAAGAAAAATGAATAAAATTAGAGAAAATGTGGCCAAAATCACCCATACTTGGGGGAGTAATCCTTGGATACAAGAGGACATATGAATTCATAAAAACGTTTATGATCTAGAATTATATTTTATCTTTGAAATTACACCTTTTTACGTGTAAATATTGAACAGAATCGAAGCAATCATGTAAAACGTAATACATGTTCTGCTTCTTATTTAGCGCACTGTCGTGATGGCAGTACCATCTTGCTTAGACAGTTCTCCTGTTCCGTCGAACTTTGTCACATTTGTAACAAAGAGGCATCTTTGTAGAACAGAATAGTGAAAACCAAAACCTATTGCCTATCTTTATACCAACAGACGTAGTGTCGAAAAATCTCAAGCCTGGATAAGAATTTTACCCACTGTAACCACCACGTTAACATATCCACCCCCATAAAAGGCGTAAACCGGGCGAGAGGAGGCTAAAAAATTCTACTGAAAAACGAAAGGAAAGAATCGGCCGACCGTCGATGTAAATTTCGTGAGGTGAATTACGCGGGATTTTGTTTCGAAAGAAAACTCGTCGGCAGTTATCTCCACCATCGGTTCGGTCTTTCGAATGCACGCAATAATATTGTTTTCATCACCCCAGAAAGGGGGGTAATCTCAATATCGGCGTCCATATTCGTACTTAAAGAGAGGCACAGAGGTTTATATCACGCGCCGAAAATGCAATCGCAATTTCGAGTGCTCAATCGCTTCCGAAGCACGGGACAAGTCTGCACCTCGGAAAAAATTTAGGTCAGCGATCAGTGCTAACTTACACATTTCGCCTGTTTTTTGACAAACTATGAATATTCTCAAATTTCACCCTCACCGACGGTGAGTACAGGCTTGTATGTGTGTGTCAGGTGTGTTTGTTAGAAATTGGTACAAAAAACATCGAACTAGGTGCAGCTAATGAATACAGAAATCAATATCGATTGTGCTAATACAAAATTTCCTTCATTAAAATTTTTTTAAATTGAAAGATAAATAGGAGAGTATTAAATCATATCAATAAGCGCAGCTAATTCCCTCAAATTTAATTTCATATCGTACTAAGTGGGATTTAATTTTTTTTTATGAAGGTACGGAAAGCAAAACTAATGTATATGCAGGGAAAATATAGTGGCAAGAATGATGAACTTTCGAAGAAAACGGGGGTCAACATAAAAAATGTTTCAGGAAAGTAATCACAACAAAAACCATATCCTTATTTATAACTATATGTCACTGGCACGTTAGACGTGTACTCCCGAATTCACTCAATGGGTACTTACAGAAGCAAGGCTTTAGTATTTCCTCGCGTTGAGGTGCTCTCAACGCGATTTCCCCACTGCGTTTCCTTATATCCCCGAGTCGTCATGGTGAGTTCAAAGGCCTCGTTTATAAACGAATGGGAATGAAATGGCGCGGAAGAGTTTTCATCACCATACTCAGACCGAATAAATACGGCAAAAGCATGCGAAATTCAACGATCACGAACACGGTGTTTCAAAAGAAGGAATAAAAATGAGAAACGAAACGTTTGTAAGCACACAACTCGAAACGGATAATGAAAAAATGGGACAATGAAATGGGAGTAGGAAGAAAAACAACTGTGGCATTAAATTTACAAAGCGCACCATCCACAAAATGGGAGTTTTTGGGTTAATGGAGTGTGTTCGGAATAGATACAAAAACTCGTGTTTACTCATAAAATATAAAGAAGAATTTCAAGACTAAACGCGAGAGTATTCCTGAAGCAAATAAAGATTTTTATTCCAACGTAAATAGGAGTTAAGATAAATTACTACTATTCAATCAAGAGATGAAAATACTCAAACAACATTCATTTGATGGGACCAATGTACAATTGATGATCAAACGGCTACATAATTGAGGAGTGCATCTGATTAGTTTTAATCAACACAGCAAGGGAAAGACAAAAAATATTTCCACCCGCAGAAAGGATAATTTTCTTCCACTGAAGAAGGATATTCTTTCAAACGGCCAATTTAAGAATGTTTTGATTTAAAGACGATAGATATTGATCGGGAAAACAAGTTTCGAAACGGCTTCGATGGAATTTCGTCATCTAGCGACTGAAATTTTCTCTCCTCAAGACTGCAGATGGCGTCCCAAACTGCAAATTGCTTCCAGGCCAATAACCAGAATTCCGAAACCCGCGGACCGATTTTCCCTCGCTTCGTCGGCCAAACCCATGGAAGCCGTTGCAGAAGGTAACTTGGAAGGAGGGGCTAACCTCCCTTCAACCCTTACGGCCAGACATATTTGGGGAAAACAGAGGACTCGCTCGTCAATAGACCATAAAGTCTTCTCCACACAAGCCTATTAGTCTCGCTCGATATCCTTATAAGGATGCTTTATGCCATGGGTCGTAAAATAGCTCGTAAAAAACAGGCCCAAGCACATTTGTCCTTCCTCTATATTAGTACCTACCTTCTTACATTTTATTCCAGATATAAATCTTTCGAGTTTCATAGTACTCTACAGTGTTTTTATACTATTTACTAAGCATTGCTTTTACAACATTTGTTACTTTCACTTTATAGAGTCTTTAAAATCACAAATTAGATTAAAATGCTAAAGAGGTAGATGGTGTTATCGGCCGTGACATGGTGGAAACGATTCATTATAATAAGAATGAATAAACTTGATTTTTCCACAAATTTTGTTTTTTAATTTGTGGAAAAATCAAGTTTATTCATTCTCATTATAAAATGCTAAAGTTAATTACCATTAATTGTTATTTTCTACATAATACATAATTGTACTAAACCTTTTCATCTGATTTCTCTCTTCTTTTTATTCCTAATTTATTTATTCTTTTCTCTATGTTTTCCTTTCCTCAGCCCAAACCGCACCAGTGTTAGCCTTAGGTTCTTCTTTTTGGGCATTATTACGTGTATAAGTATTTTTCCACTCAATATTTGCTATGCTCTAAAACTATATTACATTATACCTATCGGACACGTACTTGGGGATATTTTATATGAGTCATAAACGTACTTTAATTATTACTTCCATCACACTCGTTAATATTCGTAAAAATATAAAAGGATTTATTAACTGTCTCACTGAACTGTCGAAAAAAGCTCTTCATTGAAGAATTCTGCCGATTACGGTAGTCAGATCGGTATGACGCTGACTTGACAAGCCAAAGATCGCGGGTTCGAATCCCTCCTCGGGTATGGATGAGTTCGTCTAAGGATTGAGATTAAGACTGAGTTAGGGACTGAGTTAGAGTTGCAAACTTAGCAGCTGAAGTACCTTTAAACCTAATGAAGCTGATACTTGAAAGTTTTCCCTATGCATCGTCATTAGGCTCCTTGTAAAAAGATTCGACCCTCATTATTTTGTAAATTTCTAGGCTCAACGATGGCCAGTTCATTCTAAGTAATGCCCCGTAATATCGAAATATCAGAGATATTACACTAGATAAGACTTTTTACATTTCATTTACGGATCATTCCCCAGAGATCACAACCAATTTTATCTTTACACGTCATTAGTTGTCCACTGCCCAGTGGCAATAAATGATAAAAAAAATCTACTCAATCACCTCAGAGATAAGATTCTATGTTATATTCCTTAGCTAATAGGCCAAAGACTAGTGGAAAAGATATTAACTCCTGTATAGTAAAGAAAATATCTTCTCAACCAATAATAAAATGTCACAATTACTTCGTACTCCATTCGTCGGTGTAGAGGTTGTATTAATAATTACATCTTTAAGTGTCTCTCTTGCTTAGCTGTTTTAAGCCTGACCGGGCTGTTTTAACTTGGCTACTGGGAAAATAATAATTGCCTTTATAAAGGAGTTACGAATTGTATCCTATCTACTTGAATAAAGTAAGCTGAACCCATTAAGAGTTGGGAAGATGAGAAGGTGCTTAGGGCGAGAACTAATGGGCTCTGACTCAAACGAAATTTCATTGGCCAATCCGGCTGACTGGGGAATCGCCGATTGGGAGAACAAGATGTTTTTTTCTGGCCCGGGGGAAAGAGACGAAGGAAAACATCGGTCAGAACTTAGCTCAGTCCTTCTTAAGAATTTAGAATCCTCCTCAGCACCCTGGCGCCACTGGCGCTTGCGCTCCGGAGGGCCTGGCGTCGTGCCCGGCGTCTGGAGAGTGGGCGTCGCGGTGGTGGGGGGATTACCCATAAATCCTTCCGAACGAACTTCGCCCCACCCCACCCGAAATAATAATGATAATAATGATACTTGAGGGCCTTCACTCTCCAAGGGAGGTCGACGCACCGGCCCGAATATACTCCTTGCCTCCACATATCAGTGACTCGCATCAATTGCAAAAGAAACTTTCACTTTCGATCCCGAAACCCTTATCGGCTCATCTCGTCTCGATTTCGCTTCTCGGGGAAAGGAACCCTCCTTCTGGAACAACCCTTCTCCTCCTCCAAATCCACCGAGTGCAGCAGGAAAACCCGTCCACGTTCTGTTTCCAGAACCAATCGCATCCATTCGCTTCTTTGTTCGTTCCGTTTCATTTCAGCACATATCGAAATAGTTGATGCGACGCGCGGAACGGAAACAACGCCTTTGGTGCGGGAGGAAACCTCAAGTAGCAAAGGAGAAGAGTTGTCAAGGGCTATAAAAAAATTGCGAGGAGGTAATGAATACTGAAAGAGAAGTGGATTTGTATAGATCAATAGCAACCTTTTAACATCCTATTCCGAAGCCATGCCCGTGTCCAGCTTAAACAACCACATGATGACGTCATCGCATTGACTGCATCATGCATCATAAAAGAAATATTTTTTCAAACCCCGGAAAAATTATATTGGGGTGTATAAATGAGTGAAAAATTATAATTTAAAAATTTGATTTAGTTTTTATCGCTATGACTTTCCACTTAATTCTTTAAAAATATGGTAAAAAGTAAAAAACGTTTACACTACTTTACAATGCGCCGTGCGATCATTTACGTTTCTACATTGGCTCAGAAAAAACTCTACCTACTTATGGAAAAAAATATCCATCGACTACCAATTTTGTTAAGTGGGGACGAAAGAAAAAACTTAAAAAGCAAAGATAAACTCTCTTATGAGGTAACGCGACATGGCTTCATGAAACATGGTTTTATTGTTAGATAGATGGAGTCTTGGAGTGTTTTTTCCACGAGAACAGAGGGCTCATAGTACCGCCGCATATTCAGTACATCAACGCACTTACATAAGTTTCATGAAAGTGTTTCACGTCATCGCTACGAAACTTTCATAGGTGGCACTTCCGAGAGGCCTCCCTTTCGTTATTTGATACTCGCCGAACATTCTCCCATCACAACCGCTATTTCCAATTTCCGTCGAATAAAATTGCCCAGGTCTATTAAAAGCTGAGACCCTCTCAATGGAAAATACTACCCTTCTCCTCATATTGTTTCACCCAGGGGCCTACCACGGATCATTTGCGTCTCTTTAATCATTCCTAAGGGAACTCATGTAAATTCAACGACAGAAAAAAGCGCGACCAAGGCTCTATGAAATCGAGGAACCTCGCAATTAAATTCTGCGCAAAAGTTTTGAGGGTTTCTATGGCTAGCACTTTCAGATATGTGCTTGCCTTAATTGCCTCCTTGAAAGATCGACGTATATAGCTTTTGCTGCTTCGCTATAGGCTTCGAGTTCATGCCACCATTCTAGGAAATGGGCAATGTATAGCGTCCTCAAACATGCAAGGCCAAAAAGGGTCTTTGCTAAAAAATTGATCTTTGCTACATGAATAAAAGACTATTTTTTTTAAAAAGATTCCGCTTGGCAGGAACAAAGTTGAAATAAAGTTTACCGTCATGATTAATTCAACAGCGTCGTTAATATCTAGCAATTTTTTAAAAAAGGAGAGTGATTCTTTGAGAGATTTCTAGTGATAGAAAATGTCTTCTCAGGCGACTCGTCGGCTTAATCTTTTACTCTTTTCGATAAAACAAACCGTTGCCCTGCGAGAAGTAAAGTTTTTCCAAACTGAGGTTTAGGAATGAGCTAACTTTTATTCACCATTGAATATTAATATACTCATTAGCAATGAGTTCAGCTAGTGGTGACAGCTATAGCTATGAAGGTTAGCATTATTAAAAAAATAACGGCATCTACATTTGCTGGTGATATTCTGAGATAAAAAAGATTCCTATTTACATCAATATAAACTAATTTCAGATGGTATTTATAGAAAAAATATTCGATTTAACGGAAAAGGAGAAAAAATAGCAATGATTGTTACTACATACAAATTGCAAAAGGATAAACACTCGTCGTTCCTGTCACTGACGGCAACAATGGAGCACTAATTTCGGTGGCGATTGGTACCAAAAGATTTCGGACATTATTCGGATTGGCCTCAACCCTTCAAAGAGAGTCACCTAATGGCGAATTCGGACGCGCCATTATTATCCGATAAAGAGCATGTTTAGAGTTGCTTTTGCTGAAAAGCATAACCCCGCTATGATGGAGATCCTGATTTGATCTTTGGCCAAATTATTCACTTCTGTCATCAGGATTTCAATTTGGCACGAAAAAAAGTTTGAGATCGGCGATTTCTGCTTCTCGACCTACACGTTCTGTTGCTGCACATTCATAAGGCTGCTCTTCGTTTAACGTCGCCCTTCCCAACTCACGGAGAAACTGGATGTTGCTCGGAATCCACACCACAGAAAATGGCGACCTCTGTCATTCCCTGATCTCATCCCTAAAACATCTCTCCCCCTATTTCTCTCTCTCTCCCTCCCTCTGCTCCTCAATAATTCCGTCCGCGGATTCCCGGCCGCCTGAGCTTCGAGTAACGGCCGCAGCACAACACCGCGCGTCGGGTGAATCCTCATGAGGGCTGCACCGGCTTGTCCGTCGCATAATACCGAAACCGGTCTCGCTCATTCATGAAAGAGTGACATGGGGACAATGCTGAACACAATCGACCGATGTATGTCCACGACCGTGTCCCAAACATTACCACCCGACGGCAAGGGTTCAGATGTAAACGAGAATTCCCAAACGCTTGGAATCGACGACAGATGACAAGACACAACTACGTAACAATGGAATGGCATCTGTGGAATGATTCGGCGGCCATGTCGGATCTTCTATTCTGTTGCATGTTATTTTAAATACAATCAAATGAGGTACATAGAGAGTAGGTAGATACCTATGCATTTTTTCCTATTATAAAACACTGAGAAAGCAATGAACAGCAGAAGCACTTTAATCGTGGAAATCGCATGCATGGATGAATGCGTGAAAATAGAACAGGAATTATTTCGCACAGTAATTCATGAATTTATGAAGTATTTCAATGCATTTTTGTTGTTTTACACGATGCAATTTTCACTACACATCTCTTCAGGCATCGGACAGTACATACACTGAAAAACTTCGTGTAAAACGGCCTTTTCAAATGGACGACATCGCCAACTTTTCTGCTCTCGGTATGACACATCAAAGCACGGATGCCATTTCTAATTTTTGTTCAAGTCCAATTAGCTTCTCAAACTTACCAGAGAGTTTTTTAGAAAAATTAACAATTGGAACAATTTCTATTTGCATCAATAGGACAGTATGACATTTTTGTTTATAATTCAGTTTATATTAAAATATCAAGGGAAGGAGATAATTATACATTACATAAAACGTAAAATTGCTTGTATTCCAAAGTATAAAATACTTTTGACTTATATACTGTCAGGTCAAGAGATAATTATATTTTTTTCCTTAAAATTTAATTGTTAATACTGCTTTTATCTATTTAATTGCTCAATCCTAGTATACACGTACGTATAATTTATTTTCAAATGTTTACGTCAAGGAATAATGCAACTTATATTTTTTAAAACTCGGTTAATTACGGTAGCTAATTTCGTGAGTAATCACAACAACTTGCCAACTATTTAAAAAACGTTTGTCAAGTGTTGCTAAAAGTTATCTAATTCAGATACGAGGTGCTGAAATGGCAACCCTACATAGAGGCCGAAAATACTCATCTTCGAATCTGTAATTATTTCGTAAACCTCAATCCATGCACCGTAAATCAATAAAATGAACTCAACGTTCCTTAGCTTCACGTATCTATTGAATAGGATGGCCACGAGAATCGGTTTTGCTCAAAACAGCTTTGTTTCCGGCTCGTTCGATGCGATTAGACATACGGAGATGTGACTCGGATGAATAAAAGCCACATCATTTCATCCAAAACCCTTTGAATTGCAACAGATGGATCCCAGAAAGCACTTAAATTAACCACAAACATACCGCGCAAAACATGTTTTGCCGAAAAAAGTAACGGTTTTGATGCAAGCGAATCAATCAATTGATAACCAGGATCGGAGGATAATTTCGGGAGCGCAAAGAGATTTGACAATTCCATCAGCACTCTTTCTCAATTGAGCAGCAAGGAAGCGTTCTCAGTTGTACCCACGTCCAACGCCTCCAGTTTCGGACCTTCGCATTTCCCCCACGGAATTGCCCTCATGCATAATTCCTATTCTACGGCAACCCTGAGGTCACAACCCGAATCCCCACCACCCCCCTTCTTCCGTGGCCCGATTGTCCCATCAACGACGCATTTTCGTGAAAATATCGAGCTGGCTGCTCCGAGGAAAGTTCCTTCTGGAATACGGGCGCAAACATGAAAATGAGAGCGAGGATGAATTGAGGACGGGCGCAAAGCGCTTCATATTGGCCGAGTCCCGAGTCGATGAGACCCTATTATCATAAGAAAACATTATGTTTTTGTTGAAAGGGTACACAACCAATAACTGAGGTCATTTATGCTATTAAGGATAATTTATTTTAGTTTAATCTTGTCTTTATTTAACCAGTAAATTTACAACTCCAAGTCCCCTCTTACAATTAACAAATAGGGCATCATAAACATCCATGCAACGGACAGTGAACATCCTCCACGGGCGGGATTCGAACTCTCGACCCTGGGATCGGCAGGCGAGAGATTTACCGCGCCGCTACCGGGGCCGGCGTATTCCGGGGGAATTAGGATTTTCGGGAGAGGAGAGAAACCCGGTCCCGGAATCACTTCACTCTCAAATGAAGGTGCCAAAGTGGTAGTACACTTTCATCATCGCAAAACTCCTAATTTCTGTTTGAATTTCGGACAGCGCTACATGATAGCCACCATGATTTTCACTCTTCTCCGTATTTCACGAAGGTTCAACTTTTAATCTTTCGAATAATCGGGAGTCAGGCGCAGAGATGAGTTTGACTTAGTGCTAGTCTTCCTCTCGGTCGGATAATATCTCGGCTCCAGCTCAAATCTCGGTGTTTCACGTGACGGAGCCAGAGGCTGTTTTAATTTAGGACGGAATTCCTTCCAAATCTCACCCGCAAGCATACAAAATGCTCACGCGCTCCCATCCTCCATGGTTTAACGAGATTAGTTCGAGAGAGTTGTAATTGGACTTTAACGTATGCCGCGCGATTTTTATTTTGGTTACGAGAAAATGTAAATGGGGCTTTTCATTTAAGTCGCATACGCTGTCACTAAATGATTAATTCGAAAAATTCAAACATACTGGAACTCAATATTTTACACTAATTCCTTAAGCACATTCAGTCCACAACCAGATATAAAACACTTTGAAACAATTTTTAATTCTTTAAAAAAGTTGTGGCAACAGTTGTGTCCTGTGTTGGGCAGCGACAACTAAAGTCATTTGACCCATATATGATAGGTGGGTATTTGGGAAGGGGTAGGGATTTTCTAGGGAATGGGGGAAGGGTGGAGAGAAACCCGGCGTCAGCGTTAGACTGATCTCTTTTCTCAACGAAAGGCGCAGAAGGTTCCACGGGGGGTTCACGTCCCATCCGACGGACGGTGTACTACACTCGAAATGTTCTCTCTACACTGTAAAAAGTTGATCTGATTTTCAGTGCGATCTGAATTTAAGCGCTGTCTGGTTTAAGGCAGGAACACGGATTCAAGGTGCGGAAGAGGCAGGAATATGGATGGTTGGTACAGGAGCAGTTAAGCAGGAAGCAGAGGGAGCAGGATTCTGGATGGTCTGATTTTCAGTCGTTCACCTGCCTTATTTTTAGACAAGATATTACTGCTGAAATTCAACATACCCTGTCTTAAAATTGTTGCATCTGAAATTCAGATCGCTTTTGTACCTCAAAATCAGATCTACTTTTTATAGTGTACCGAACTCAATAAGGGACCGGTATACCAATGAAAAATCTCTGCCATTGCCAGGATTAGAACCCGAACCCTCGGGAGTTGAAGCCCGTACTCTACCCTTCACTCCAACTTGAACCTCAGCGACTGTGAATCCACATCACAAGCAGCCCGATAATTCATATTTTAGTACCCAATCTCCTAATCCTGTTTAAGTATCTGAATAGGAAGTGTTTGTTAACCATGCTACTGCAAAAAAAGATAACCAAACTGATTCCACTCAGTTAAAAAAAAAGTAGAATATTCATTGACTTCTTGAGTTTGTGAACAATATGTTGTATTTTGGTAAATGCGAGAGATCGAACCACACTTTATTGTCTAATCAAACTTAAAAAAAACTGGACATTCTTAATTTTCTGTGGATATCTTAATGGGGGATATGCATGAAATTTGTTTCTCGCGACTTTGGGTTTGACTTTTTTCTCACCAATTGAAATGTATAAGCAAATATTTTATATGAAAATCACAAAGATTATTAAACGCTGCTTACATTTTCCCGAAAATTGACGAAAATCACGTGCTCTGAAACGTATTCTGACGTCACTGCACAGAAAAGGTTCCATACTGCTACGGAAACAGACGTTTATTTTGGTGGAGAACGAAGCGAACACATATGAATATTAGGTTTTCAAGCCGTTTCCTGATCGGAACAACGACTGAAAAGGGATTTTAAAATCCTCATATTTTTCCCACACTGTAAATTCTTTCACACATCATTTGATATGTAATATTGATATATTGTGTGTATATATTTCTTTTGTATTAATTCATCATTCTTTAATTCCTATAAGTATATTCTTTACTGATTTTTTAAAACTCAGATTGTAATTGTTTTAGGTATTGACCACTATATGATTTATACATTTATTTTGACGAGGGGTTAGATGGCAGAAGGGACAGTTTTGTCTCAATCTCACCCCAATAAAGACCTTTTATTATTATTATTACTTGGTTGACTCCCTTACGGTGGCATCCTTCTTAAAAAAAACAGAGATTGCATTGTCGCAGCAGAGATTCTTGGTCACTATACAGGCATTAAAAATTTATGGACGATTTGCTCGTTACGATCTACACTACTTAAATAAAGAATCGAAATACATTCATTTATCGCACTAAACAAATGAGATTAATACATACGTTTTCGCCAAGTATTCATTAGACCACTGACCTCCACGCACAACAGATAAAAAACGCCCACAGTGATACCGTGCCGTGACGGTGCCATTTTTAAGCGTAATAAATTTAAATAAAATTATCAGATATACTGACTGCATTTGAAAACGATAAACTTCTCGTAACGATACAGAAAGTTCAGCCCAATAAGACCTGTCAACATTGATAGAGAGAGAGACAGATATCTGAGAAATATTTATTGTACGTCGGCTTCTTTAATTCTTTAAACTGATGACGATTAGCTTATAGGTAACACAACTCAATTCTTCGGTAAAATTTTCGACAAGCACATTTTAGCTAATAAACTGCACATTAAAAGAGTTAGTAAAAAAAATAGTGCTTTTTCCCCATTGTAAAGGAAAAAAGGAACATAGGATGTAAAAAAGTAAAAGTACACTAATGCCAAGAAACATTAACAAGAGCTTAAAAAGGTTTAAAAAGCATTTGAAGACGATTAACTTTTCGTTACGATACAGAAAGTTCAGCCTAATAAGACCTGTCAACATTGGTAGACAGGGAGACAGAGAGCTAAGAAATATTTATTGTACGTCGGCTTCTTTAATTCTTTAAACTGAGGTTGTCGTACGAAATGGCATGCGTCGTAAATTATAAGAAGACGGATAAAGATTAGCTCATAGGTATTCAGTCAGGTCAATAAATCATAATGTCGGGCATTTCAAAAGTCAGTTGATAGGGAACTTCAGCCACCGGCTTCCAGTTTAGGTCTGGTGGGAATGTACACTTTAAAATGAAAACGTAGATTAGAACATTTTTTAATTCTATAAATCATGCTGTATCGCGATTGTAGTAAATAAATTCCCGCGAGAGATAGTCCGATTAACTTACGGTCCGCGCTTTATGTCAAGGAATATATTTATAATTTTTTTCGGCGAACCTGTAGGCATTTCCCATTCAGCTATACTGACTGGATTTCAATCATATTGAGAATAATGAAATCGGATCCCTCTTTGAATAGCAACAGGCAATAGAAGAGATAATGAACAAGAAGCAGCTTAAACCGAGATACTCTTGCCAGCATCTGTTAATGTATGGATTACGCGTCAATTGAAGGGGTAACCACGTAAAAAACGGCGATTGGACAATTTAATAAAAAAGGCTAAAATATCGGTACAACGACCGTGAAAGGGGACATGTGTCACACTCAATCTCTTACCGGACTTAGAATGCCTTTAGCGGCTTGTTAAAAAATACTAAATAAACGTTGAAAGGGTCAAAGAACCAATCACTGGGTCATGGAATCGATGACGGGAGGAACAATTGACTAATATAAGGCGGGGGATGGCCGCGGAGCGGCGATGTCACTTTCTCTCGGCGCCACCTTTAAGCCTGATTCAAAGAAGGGAGCCGGAGGGTTAAAAAGGAATTTAAGAGATCAACAGTCCAGATTAAGTATCAATCGCCTTCTATTTAGAGTGCGTCACGCAGGATGACAACTGACACGCGAATATCCTCTTAATGACGCGTGATATGAAAATCAATACGCTAACACGCATTAATTCTTTTCTTCCTGGCCATTCGGGGATGCCCGATCACAATTCTTTTGATCACACTCGTAACAAAGAATGAAAGCTGATTGATTTAATGCCTCGTTCATTTAACATAAGCATAGTTAACGGCAAAAATACTCAGTTTCCTGGATACACAAAGTGGTTGTGAAAATTAAAGGAGAGGAAAATAATTAAGTCGTCATCAATTCGATGTATTAAGTCTCTTATTTCCTTTAAAGTGACCCTCAAGAAAACAGAATCCCTTCAACGATGAGCCAAGCCAAACTCATGGCTATTTCTCAGCACGTTTATGCATTTTTCCATCCCTAATAGTTCATACATTTTGGGACGAAATAAAAAAAAGGCAAGAGATTGGAATACGATGATGTCGCCCCCACTTTATGCACACAGGAAGTTTAATTTATAGGACTGCATCTTCCCCTGCTCTTCACTACACTCCTGATAGTTGAAATGGGAAATTAAATAAATAATAAAAACAAATCTCTGCTCGCGAGGCGGCAGGTTTTTCGAGATTAAAGAAATAAAAAACGACCTAGAGGGTTAGAGGCACCTTCGCTGTTGCGCTGCGCCTCCCTCCCCCCCCCCTCTCTGCACTCCTCGGGAAACACGTTCCGAACGCTGCGCGCCGAGCGGCCGAAATGAGCAATTAAAAACATGCCGTTAAGGACGAGCAACATCACTCCGCGGCGGGGCACGTACCATATAGGTGGGCATCCACCTATATAACGACGGGAACGGGGTGCATGCGGGTGGAAAATTGAGTGGTGCACGAACTGCATATTTGAAAAGTGGATATGCGATGACGGGAAAGGCCGAGAGCTATCCTCTCGCGCTCGAGAGGGCGGTAGGAAAGACGAAAGATTCCTATTCCTCTCCACTTCCTCCTCGACTGTGGGAAACACACTCTCCGAGCCGCTGCACGTCACTAATTATTCATGCGCACGAAGTGACGCTTCTTTCCCCTCGCCCCGGTTCCCTCACGCGCAGAGTTTTGTCGTCTTTCATTTCTTTTTAAATATCCGAGCCATGCAAATCGACGTTCGATTCGGCGAGGTGGCGCCCTCATCTTCCCGCGAAGCACGTCAGAGGGCGTAAAGAGTCTCCTCTTTTTCGCACTCGATTACTCGTACGTGATTATGAAGAGGGCATCGCGGTTTATCGATTTGTTTCCAATTGGTGGAGAAAAGAAGTGATATCAAGCGATATTCACGTGAAAGCAGTTAACAACGTTTTCAGAGAATTTATTTTAAAAAGATATTACGCCCAATGTCTTTTGACAGTATTTAGCGGAAGACAGACATAGTAATAATGTTGTGGACATAGTAATAACATGTAAACTAAGTTTCCTTCCAAAAAGATTCCTTCTAACCAAAAAAGACTCACTACGAATTAACATGCGCTCTTCCACTGCACCGAGACTGAATCTGTTTAAGATAATATTCGCTTTAATACGATATGTTTATGACTGTACTGTATTTATTATTGAAAATATTCATCGCCTTTAATACAATATTTGAAGAATTTATTAATAGACGCAAATAAAAATATTTGGATGGAGTATGCATGTATCCAGTGTCAAGAAATTAAATGGGGAAGGGGGGTAGCTGCCTTCTTCATGCTTCCGTAGCTCACCCGTTAGTGGAAATTTAAAAGGTCCGTCTGAGTTGTTATATTCAGCCGACGAGCTTCGTACATCTCAGGGTTTGAATATTTGCAAACCCCGGGATCCGTTGTGCGGGACCGGAAGCAATCCATATCCTCCATTTATTCAGTGAGCTCCTAAACTGGTATTACATCGGCAAATGTTTAAAGTGGAATTCTAATAAATTAGGATGGACGACACGCAGTTGAGTGCGGCCAGACGTACTTCACTGAATTCACGTTCTATATGACGCTCCAAGTTTCACTATACGTCACCGGTACACGAAATAATTTCAGAAGTATTCCACTCATAGAGGCGGTGCATAATTCAGCCTCGAAAATTGTCTCGTATTTTTCCTCACTCTATCCAGAAAAGCAATTTCATTGCTCTGGAATTTCCCCACGGAAAAATCAGTGTGAAGAAATTTTTGAAGCACGAAATAAAATAATACATTTAAAAGGCCCTGCTGGTCATTTCTAGCACCTTAACACTTCCATTTTTTTAAACAAATAACATAGCATTGGCTGTGTCACTCCTAAAAAGACAATTAGCCGTTCCCTAATGTCAAACTGCTCGGGCACATTGGACTGATCACCTACAAAACAATACAAATTATAAGCCATTGGGAAAATAAAAAACTATTTATTTCTGTGTTTAACATCAGGTTTAGCAGGATGACAGAACCAAACATCACAACACACTTTCGTGAGAACGGCTCAAAATTCACCAAACTATAAGGTAACCTCGCCTTTGGAAGATTTATGAAAACATTTGCTAGAATAGTTGCAACTTTAAATCTTGCATTTAAATAGTAAATTATTACCGAGTGTAATTAGTAGAACAATTAAAACAGCAAAGAGTTTGGGAGGTACATAAAAACGCGATGAAAAATTCAGAGAGCTGAAAACACGAGAAGCAAAACTCTTGGTTTGGAGAGAAATAATTCATAAGAAGTGCTTCCGGACTCATTTTAAGGCAGCCATCTTTCATTCACTCGCCAAAATCCAGGCTGTGAGAGAAAAATTCGTGAGGGATCCGACCCAAGCACACGGGCTACCCTAGGGGTTTAGCAAGGGGGGGGGGGGCAGAGTTAGTAGGAATTGGAGAGGTGGGAGAGCGGGGGGGGGGGGAGGGGGGGGGGCAAGTAGAGAAAAAAAGAAAGGAGAGAGAAGAGAAGGCTGAGGAGGTAAATTTTCCATTCCAACGGCGTAGATCTCCGGCGATGCATGTCCCAGCCGCCCGAGCCGTGCGTTAGATCGATCAATAGTAAATATATTACAGTGAGGGAATCCGAAATTCTGGACGAATTCGACAGAAAGATATTTGAAAGCGTTGTGTTTGAAACCGTCGGAATCATCCCGAATAGGTAACCAAGGAGTCACGTGGTATAAACACGAATGGTTCGCAAATTTGATGTGTTAAAACCACTGATTACAACCTCATCCATTGCTTACACTTGTGTTTTATCTCATCAGGAGGCTCTATAGTCGAGACAGATGAGAAAAACTGAATTGAAAACAATTAATAATATGGCAATAAGCGATTCAGACATTAAATTTTCAAACTATTCGTGTTGGTACCACGTGACTCCTTGGTTACCTATTCGAGATAATTCCGACACTTTCAAACACAACCCCCCAGATAATTGATCTCATGTCCTCGTCTAAACTGACAATACGAAAAAAATTTCTCTTATTATAAAGAAAAGCATCCCACAGATGGACTTATCTTCTTTACGCAGTGATCAGTTGAAGAAGATCAATACGCGCTTACAAATGCAGGCTTTTTTTAGCCTTGATTATGTTCAGTTGTCACTTCTTGAATTAATTTCGGGATACAAAAGTATCGTAAGCCCATCATTTCGAGAGAAATTGAGGAATAATAAATCTTTCTTCTTTTATTTAGTTTGTTTGCGACCGACTTTGCCTATTACAGCGTAACATACTATTTTATTATCAACTGAAAAATTCAAACGTCAGAGAGGCGTCAACGGAGTGAAGCATGAAGTATCACCTCATTAAAACCATTTAAATTTAATTCACAACTGCAAGATTCAGTTCGATCCAAAATCAAAGACCTCGCAACAAAAATGACACTTATGGCAGGAAGTATTTTAACGCAACAGGAAAATGATTATCGGCGTGAATCGGCGGATAGGAAAAGGGCGGCATAAATTATAAAAATACCTTTTAAGGGGGGAAATTCCACGAAAAACGGGAAAAGAAGCTTAGCAGGACCATGGCCACCATCCAGGAACGAATATTCATGCAACTAATACTTTAAAAGGTTATCCGCTCCGCAGGAAGATTTCTCGGAAATGACATTATCTCGGGCGCAGTTTATACCTGGAATTTGGCGACGTAGATTTCTTTGGACCGACCCCTGGCTGCCGTATTCGTTAAATGACGGCCTATTTGAAATTGGGCTGAGATTAATTAGTATTGAAGCAGTATACGAATTCATTGGGCATTAGGCATTGAGCTTCATTAGCCATCAAAAGTAGATAAAATCTTCAATGAAAACAAATCCCACCGGAAGCGATCTCCATGGCGATGGAAGTTATTTACCATTCTAATGAATAACGGCATCCGCATTTCATGATCGTGTAATTTTTTTCCAAATCAATGTTTCCTATTCAAATTGTTTTAAGGTATTAGAAAATAAAGGCATTCACATTTTTGGATTTCCTACTAACTGTAGGGGTAAAGGAATGCCTACCAACACTTCAGAACATGTGAACGGATAATGTCGGAATGTATAGCGGACAAGTGAACCGATAAAATTATTGATAGAACCGCTTGATATTCTTCTTTCATGCATGAGTGACATACCAACGGAAGTAAAATCGCACAAAAAAAAGTGCACTCGTAATAGCTAAATTTTAATAAAATTGTTCGAATTTAAGGCGGTCCAACCTTTTCAGTTACATATCACACCGTAAAACATGAACGAAATCCTAAGACAAATGGATCAATTATGTTCCAGGCGGGATCCGAACTCGAACTGGTTACCCTGATCTGTGCATCAACCAGAGCGGACACCGGAATGGTGAGGGATGAAGACTCCATTCCTTTTCCCTCATCCTCGCAAAAGCTAAGAGTGTCTCCACTGTCGTCTCTTGCGTAAATAAATAAACCCAGGCCGGACAAAGGGGTAGCTTTCCCCACCAGTAAAGGTGGGTTGGGTAACCGCGATTCCTCTGTCATCCCCCGCCATCCGGAGACCACTCGTCTTCTTTCGTTTCCGAGGGAAGTCCAGGTCTTTTGTGACGACGCAGACTGCTCCGAATGAACTCCTTTGGATGTCCTGCGGGAATTACTCCCTCACTTCCGAACCCTCGGGTGTATATCCAAACATGCCCTCAACAATGCTCTGCTCTGTCTCCCCTGAGTCAGTGGGCTTAATTGGAAGAGGAATGATTGTGCCGTTGGGGTTGAGACTTCGCAAGAATACAACTGGCTGTGACTAGGGAATGAGGCGGTGGGCCCGTTTAAAGAAACCTTTCGAAACCTCCAAGGGTCGACGGAATAGAGGTAAAGAAATAAATGTGCATCAAAGATCCCAGAAAAAATACGCGTCTGAAAGAATCTGATGACTGTTTTCAATTCCGTGCAATTTAATTTCCCCAATAGGGTAGTTTCCTTCTTCAAAGAAAACAGACTTCATTAATTGCGATTTGTGCTCTGCCATAAATGTATTTAATTTACACAAAAAGTTTGTATTGAGAAATCCCAGTTTACTAGAGAATTAAATGTTAATTCTAAGGCCATTTGAAAAGGCTCTGAAATGGCGGGGTGCGCTGCCTTCATGCTGACGTAACAGGTAGGTAGTTTACGTTGCGAAGCATAAGAAAATTCGTCTCCTGAATTTACCGTTGTATTTCAGGACCCCTCAGCTCTAGTGAATATTTATTAGTATTAACCTGTAAAAACTATCAATGTTGGAAAAGTATTCTCAGTTAAACATGGTATTATTAGTCATTTTATAGGTTCAAGGACGTCCTGCTCGCAGTGCCTTCTGCTACGACGAAGCATGGCGTGAAGGTCGTGTGGCGATAGGCGAACTACATGATATGTTTGTGAAAGGAATTCTAACTGATTTTAAATTAATCAGCTGCATAAGTAATGTTAAATAAATAAATAAAAGTTAGTTATAATTAATTAACGGAATAAATATGCCTCCAATACTTGTTCATAAGCTTTAACGGAGTGCGGCGTCTATTTGGAAGCGTCCGCAGCACCACCTGGTGGCAGGTAGAGGAAATAGTTTGACGTCACACGTAGGATTAACCGGCATGCAATAGTTTGCCGTCGCGTTTTCGCGCCATTGATTTTTTTCACTTTTTAATTAATGAGGAAAAATACTGAACGTCATTTAAAAATCGAATGGCTTAAAACACGTACTCCAGAGGTTATAAACTTTCGATCAAGACAATAAAAAAATAATAGGAAAATACCCTATTCCAAAAACAAAACAATGTTTATCTACACTTCAATTTGTCTAAATAGTTGGAAAGCTGCATTCAAAGAATATCTCATTCATAAGATAACGAATATATTTACCGAATTCATTTTGGCTTTCATGTAATAGGAGATTTAGGTTTTAAGCTGTTCCAACTACGAAGGTTACATCGCATCGTTTAGCGAAGGGGTTTGGAACGTTTTTTAATGTGAGGAATGAAATTTTCCTCAGGTCGCATTTTGCGTCGTTGGTCACATGCGTTTAGGCGCTAAATTTAGCATAGTTTAAAAGATTTGTAGTTGGCCCTTTAATACATTCTCGCTCCTTGAAAATGAGAATGATGAAATTAGGAACTTGCTCAATTACTATTTCAGTGTTTCATTTATACTTAACAGCAGGAGGTACTTTGTTGCATCGCCCATCTGTGTTGCATGATGAGAGTGCAAAGGCCTGTCCTGGGAGCCACGAAAGGCCTCATGTTCCTCTGGTATAGCCAAACTATAATACTAAGATAAGCACAACATCCATACGCCGGCCGGGATGGACAGGTCAGTAAATGTAGTCATTATTTTGGAATTTTTAGGGTTCGTGGTCGATGAAAAAAGTAAATTGAAAATTACTAATGCGATGCATTCTAAATGCTTTTTGTAACAATGAAAACATATTGGAATAAAACATTCAAATGCGTAAAACAATATGTAATAGTCTTAAAAATGAGGACTCATATTAAAACAAGGGTTCAGCATTAATTACAGAATAGTTGTTCATGAAATGCTGTATAATTTTTAATCACAAGACTTTAAAATACAGGATCGAGTAATTTTTGAAGGGAGCGACAGGCAAAAAGGTTTGGGATTGAATTAGACGACGTAAAATAGCCTTTTGCTGTTTGAGCACCTAAATGCAGTCGTCCATAATATTCACAACCCGGCTGAAATTTGAGTCTTTGATTTTAAGTGCTCCAAACGGCTAGGTTCACATCTCACCGTCTAACCTTAGATCTTAATCCTGGGACAAACACAACAGCTATACCCTGGGCAGGATTCGAACCCGCAACCTTTGGGTTTGCAGGCCAGCGCTTCATGGACATGGCTACCACAGATAGCGGTCATAGTTTGAGCACGCGACTGTTGGACGGTGCGTTATCGACCTGACTACCGCGGCCGGCTTCAGCTCTCAAATGCCAAAAAACTGCGATCGTCCATTACTTTCTAGAGACCGCAGCCGGGCTGCCAAGATATCGAAGTGCTTAACCTCAATGAGCATAGAGCATAAAAACCACATTTGCGGTCGCTATACACATGTGGTCGGATTTGAAAGACACTCTTCTGCGAGTGATCACTGTAACAAATTTCGTAAGTTTCTACCTAGTTCCTGCACTGAGTAAGAAATAATGTCATGAATGTTACGAGGAAAGGATGAAAAGATGGGTCGTCTCTACTTTAACCGATCCTACGAGGTGAAATTTCTAATATTCGACCACCAATCGTTCTTGCACAAGCCACGTTCAGAAGGAATTGTAGGAACAACTCACGAGCTACGTAATGTAGACTCTACTCGATTGTAATTTACTACCCGAGACTCATTTTCAAGTTGCATGCTCTTCATATCAGGCAACAGCAAGAGGGAGGAGGATGGGGTTCCGTAAATATAGGGCTAAAAAACAAGAATAAAGGTTGTTGCTCTTGTGAAGGAAAATTGCAGGAAATATGTACCTTGTTGTTAAGGCCATGGAGAAAAAAAAAGAACTGCGCCCCAATAAATATGAATGCTTAGTGTACATGCATAAAAAATTTAGGAACTAAAAGATGAACCGCAGTAATATTTTCACAGAAGAGACATTTCTTGAGGGAAGTAAAGTAAATTTCTTCCTTTGTTAAACCATCTCATCATCTGTTCGCGAAACAATCTCTAAATCTCACAAACGTATTTTGGCAAGAAATTTTCAGACTTCATTAGCAGATCATAATATACAGCAATAAATGTTCTTTTGGAATGTTTAAGGAAACAAACTACAGCAATAAACTATATTCACCAGGAATAAAGCTTCTTTGACGAAGAAGATTCGAGCAATAAACGTATTTCTGGAGAATTAATTTTAACCACGTCTCTGTGATGATTGTAATTTTCTGAAAACATGCATTGCCGGAAGAACCGAGGCGCGTGTGAGAATGTTTCCCATAAAACAATTTAATTCTCATTCAAGAATGTACATTAAGATTAATTACATTAATGCGCATGGAGGAATCATTATATTAATGCGCATGAAGGAATCCCGAAATAACAACCGTTCATTTCAACTGCCGGGTAATATTTATTTTCCTGCCCAACAACCAGGGGTGGAGCATGTTCAGTTTACCGCGGGCACATTCAGAGTGGCTTCTTTGACTCGCGTTCTGGATTTTTATTTCGCAGAAAAAGAAAAATACACGCTGTAGTTTCGAAGTGGCGGCGGCGGTACAGACAGAAAAGAGGAATTATGAGCAAAGAGAGAGAGAGAGAGGCGGCGAAGGAGAGGAAGAGGGTTGAAGTTGGTGCGCGGGGAAGGAAAGCCGGAATAGAAGTTAGCACAATCCCTTCCCGTCCGTGGGCTCATCGGAATGAGGTGCTTTCAAAGTCCTGCGAGGCACTCAGAATCAGGGAAGTAACGAGAGCTAAAAGGCTGGCTAAAAGAGCTGGAGCGGTTTCCAGAAGCGGGTGAGGAGGGTGGGTGGAGAAAGTTGAAAGGAAAAAAAGGGGCACCGAATAAACGGAAGGGTGGCTGTCTTAGGACTGGTTAAGTTGAGTTGTATTCGGTGTTTTTCTGGTTAGGATAAATTATGGTGGAGTACTACTCTGTTTCACATAATTTCCGACACTTCTACTGAATGCTTCCATCCCTACCCTATCTTTCTCCTCAGATTTACAAACTATCTACCTTTCTTCATTCATTCTAATGTCCTCGCTTCTCTGGCATTTTTACCTGTACCACCACCTTCAGAATACCAGCACGTAATCTCACTCGTTCCGTCCGATGAAACTTCGTCAACCACCTACAACAACGCCATTATCATCATCATTAGTCAGCAATCCTGAGATTGGTACGATGCAGCACTCCACTGAATTCTTCTACCAGCTACTCTCTTTATATAAAAAAATCTAACAAATTCATTTCCTACCACAGAATCTCAAGAACCTACTATCACTTCAGAGACTGGAATCAGACACCGTTTTTCTGGGGCACAGAACTTGTGTGAATCACCTTTCTTCGGGCTCTTTACCTTCGACCGATCTGGCAAGGTTTACTCTACAATGAACAGACTTCCGTTGCTTTTTGACAGCTTAGTTCCAAGATTCATGGGAAGACGCAAGCCCATTTAACCACGTTAAGGTTGCATACTCATTTGAGAAATAACATCTAGTTCATTCAAGCAAATGAATAAACAGCTAATAAATTGTATATCACTTAGAAAAAGAACGAATAGTAGTCTGGATTATGGTTAATTGACACTGTGTGTAAAAATTACGTTACGAATCACGTAAATGCACGTGATTCATGGTGGGCGATTGGTCAAGCCCTAAAGGCCGTATCACACTTGCCGTTGCCGGTTTGCCGGATTGGCCAGTCGACCAATCAGCGCTAAGTAGCTCTTAAGGACGCGAGACCTAGATGATAGGAGCGTGTCTATTCCCAACCGTCCCATTGTGCAACCGTGGCCAATAGGATCTCGTCTTGCGGTCACGTGCTGTTTGTGTTTAAATTTCGCGATCTTTTCATTGTTACCATTTCAACTGCATCCTAAACCCTAAAAACATTAAGAATACAATTAAAACAGCATTTACCTCTCTTGCATCACCTATTTTTTTGTGACGGATCTATTATAACGGCATACATTTTATTGAGGTGACTAACCCTAATCCCTTCCATACCTATCCTTATACCTTTCATCCCGGCCTGAAGCGCCTATTAGTGCGGAAACAGACTTGAAAACACCCGTGAGATTAAACCGGTCAACAACCGGCAACGGCTAGTGCGATACGTCCTTACTTCGAGGAGGAAGCAGGGTATTCAGTGGATTTAGATGAAGACTGTGAATAATTGGGACGGTTGAGCAGGATGGGAGTGAAAAAAAATGTCCGCGATTTGGGATACCGAATGAGAAACCGCGGTATGATTAAGGTACATCATGGAAGAGTGTTAACTTCACCCGCTTTTTGTGGATCCCTTGCGCGCATGAATTGTGGATTCTAATCCCGAGCGTCTCCACCCCATCCTTGCCGCGATCACTGGCTGAGCGAACGAGAAAAAGGAGAGAAGAAGGAGGGATAGAAGGGGAAAGGAGGAAGGCAAAGAGAAGGGTAAAAAAAAACTATTTTCCTTGGCAGGCAGGATCTGAATGAAATAACGCTGGAGATGAATTTGCGGTTCGGAGAGTGTCAGAAGGCCTAAAATGTCTCGAGGGCCCTCGAGATTGCGGTCTTGAATGGCAGACGGGATAATTTGAGAGCGGAAAAGAAGGGAGGAGTGGAGGGGGAGGCCTGGTGCAAAAAACATCATTAGAAGATGGCGTATTACCCCAGTTTCATTCGCAAGATAGGAGGCTACAAAGTACAAGTCAAGCACGATTATTCTTTTCTAGCCAAAGTAAAAAAAATGGCTACAGGGGCTAAATTTATACCATTTTCATCCTTCACATTAATATCGTTCTCGACATGAATTCACATGCTTTTTTTCAGGTTCCTTATTCATACGTGGTTTTCAAGTACCTGCACTTAAAGGCATATCAGACCGGGAGTAAAGGAACAATTATAAGAATGGAAGGATATGGAGGTAGAATGAATAGAAACCTGGCGCTGGTATTAACCTGCCCATAACGAAATACCCGAATCGAAATAAGAAGGATACTGCAGGTTAACGTCCCAACTGAAGCTCAAAGTACTGAACTCGAATCCTCCCCACAAAGTTCCCAAGAAGGGGCGGGTTTACCAAAGTAAAATATCCTCCACCGTCGTTATTTGAACTGCTTTAGGATGAGCGGCTAGCACTCCAACCACCATGCCAACCCAACCCCTAGTCATTTCTAGTTTTATTCCGTTTTTATGCTCACCACAAAATATTATAACATGGGTGTTTTCAAGTCTGTTTCCGCACTAATAGGCGATTCAGACCGGGAGGAAATGCATAAGGATGGGAATGGAAGGGAAAACACAAAATATCAATACTTAGTATAAACGCAAAAACATGAAAAATAGAAACGATTATTTTTTTGTCAAGCGATTATTCGGCTATTTGAACGAAAAGGAAGGCAAAACATTTGTATTTTTTTCCGATTTTTTTTCAAAATTTTACACAAAGTCAACAGTACGACATCAAAAGAGCATTTTTTAGGATATCGTAATAAATTTTTTATTACGATAAATTAAAAGCGTCATCTCTATGTGCAGAGAGTCGTTTCATAGAGAGGTTAAGCTCGAACAGAATAGGATACACACGGAAATATCCCTCAAACTTTCGAGGAGAAGGGTGAAAAATCATATCAAGTCCAATTACGAAGGAAAATCAATTGCATATTCGAAAGCTTTTCGTCCTCTGTTAAATTTATGGATGGAGCAAAATCCCAATCACCATTCCTCGGCTACGCATGAATCTCCATTTTAAATTAATGATAGATCAAAGGGATATCCACAAACAAAATAGCAATCATTTTTTATGATCCTGGTAGATAAATAAAATGTCACAAAACCCTCAACGAGCAAAAAAGGTAATATTATGTCGAATATAGCCTAGCCAAAAGAGCGAGGGAGAATTCTTTGGCAAAAGAGGGGACTTTATTGATGGGACAAAATTGAGGGGACTTTAATACTGACATTTTCATAAAACAAAACAAGCCCAGAGCGAGATATTTGATTTTTAACAAGGAAAAGGCCCACCCGATAAAACGGATGGAAGAGGTAAAGCGACATTCCAAAATGAGCAGCGTCTGAGCCTCAGATACGCCTACGAATATCTAAAAATTAAAGGGCTTGCACAAAAGAACGGCAACAGCTCCTCAACCACGGAAATTTAATCAGGGGACACGATTATGATGCGCTGAGGAAAGAGGAAAAAAAATGCAAAGGTCAGCCGAGCAATATGCCTCGACGCTTTCATTTGCGCTCGCTGCTGTTGTGTTTCATCGTGATAACAGGCGAAATTCTAAGAGTATAATACTTAGGGGATATTGGAGACTATATCCGAAATACCCGAGCTCTCTCCCCATTGGGCTGCGTGGTACTAATATCAACCCACGCACCCTCAAGAGTGAGGAGAGAGGAGGTAGGACATCGAAAAGACGGGCCAAATAAGGCATAAGAGCCTAAATAAATTAAGATTGGATTAACCCAGCTTGAAAACAAAAGATTACCACGTATTTTTCTTCTTTTCTTGATTTTTTTTACACGTAACTATTTCTGAAGCAAACTACGACCATGCATCAGATTAATGGCGATAATGCCGAGCTCATGATTATTTTACTTCAAATACGCTAATATGACAAATCCAAAAAGATGCCAGGTAATCATAATATCCTAGAATTGAACAACTGGGTGAAATCCGAAATTCGTTCTGGTTTGTGACGGTAGAACTTGCCGAGTACTAAGCCTCAACGACGACTGAAAATCACACTTAAGGGTAAGGGGATGAGTTACTTTCCCTGAATCGCCCAGTTTTCCAGAGAGATCATATACTCAGAAAATCATAGTATGGGCTTAACTGGAAGTGTCCAAAGAATCTTCTCCCATTCTGAACTGGCAAATCCAGATCAGCAGACCAAGGCTTCTAGCACCTATCTCCAGTATCTCCAGTACCCTACTAGGCTATCAAACCTTCAACATTAATGATTTAATCACCAAATAATCTTAAAGCCTGTGTACCCGAAAATCTAATATCAAAATCTACTCCCCCAGTTTTCCATTATTTCATTTTCCTATAAATGCCTTTCCACTTTTTCGCATTTGTTATACTCTCGTCGTGCATCTGCCGACTACTATGCCGGAATGGGGTAAGGGGTGAGTAGAGATAAACGCTTATATCGCAGAACGAAATGAGAAACAGAATTCTGCACTCAAAAGTCCTCAAATATTCTGACAATAAAAAGATGGTCCCCAGAATTCCAAGATTACCGTATTTATCTGTGAATGTGTCAAGAAGGAAAAGAGGGAACACATGGAGGAAGAAGAGAAGTCGAAGTGAATGAGGGTAGGAAAACACGATTTTGGAACAGCGGTACCAAATGGGGAAAGTGGAAATACGAGAGGAGCCGATAATCTCCAGCAGCCGAGGGGGTTTGCGGATGAAAGAAGAATGGGAGAAATTATGATGAAAATAATCGGCGCGAATCAAGGGAGAAATATTTTCCATGGAATGGGGTTAGTAATAGAACTTATGGAGGTAAAAATACTCTCATTCCCTGAGCTAATTAAAGTTTGGCATGTTACTGACGGCAATGCTGCAGGTTCAACAAAACACTGACGGATAAATTGGCAAACTTCTAATGCTTATCAAACAGAGCCTAACACTTCACCAGTAGGAAATGACAAGAACTGATTAAAAAACGTCAGTCACGCCTCTGGAGGCAGCCTAATGACGTAATAAGAGGATAATTTGTTGGGAGAACATAAACATTTCATGAATAAAAATACGTTTTCTTGGCGAAACGCAAGATCAAAAGTTTAGTTTCTTTGCTTTGGCGAAAGCTTTACGCAATAAATCACCCTACTTAAACGAAAAAATATGAGAATTAAAATTACAGAAAGTGAAATTAGTCAATATTTTGGAGAAGTCGGAGTTCCTCTCAACTCGTAATTTTCGAGATTGATAATCAACATCCAACTTGCAATTTTCTATTTAATGCAAATCTGGATTCCGATTTGAGACGAAAAGCAGATATATCCACGCCGTTCTCAAATTCTCTTGGCGACTCATGAATAAATCATTGCCTTTCGTGTCCCATCTAGTGCAGATCAGAGCTCTTACGAGAGCGACACCAATAGAGAGAGAAAGAGGAAAATAAATCCTTCGTGGTCTCTTTCCGCGTGTTCGGAAATATCTCTGCTTTCGGCTGCCTCTCCTTTCAACTCTGGACCCATCACCCTCTCCCTGGCCCCCCCTTTCCAACTCCCACACAGTCGCTTAATCCTCCTAAACGAGCCAATCCGAAATAGAACGTCGAATCACAACCTCGTCAATTTACGTTGCCAACGCGTCCACTCGTCTAATTCCGAACGCGGACCCGACAACCCTTCCTCATCCTTCAAAGGCCTTTCACTCGCTTCGCAGGATTCCTCTGTGATTCCAGACCCTAGGACTAAAAGCAATGTTGGCTGGATGCTTCGCGGTTCGAGGCACAGAAGTCTTTTACGGGGGCGTACGTAAACTACTGAATGCGGTATTTGCCCCAGGTCCCTCTTCGCCCTTACAAGTTGGGGCAAATCTAAGGGTCCTGGATTGTACTTAATAATTTATGGACTGCTAAGGCTGCCACTGTTGCAGAATTTCCTCCGCAGACAATGACATACTTCTCGACCCTAAGGACATTGGGTGAGAAATCGGAGACCACGAAACTTGAATGGTCATATCAATCGATATTATTGATCGAAAGCTTCTACTGTTGATTCGACGAACATATTACGACAATTGTTTCCAGCGTTAGCTTTTTAAGACCTCTTATTTTCGTAAATGATTACTGATATCATTGGACATAAATATCGGATTTACTCAAGCGTATTTTTGCATGCTACAAAATGAGAGAGGATAAAAAAACGAGAAAACATTTGAAAAGTGTGTTCATTCTGAATTAATATTGACAGCCATAACTTATAAAATTGTATGATTATTTAACCATGCAATAGGTCATACATTTTTACAGATATCTTTTTTGATCAAACTGTAAATCACAGCGGTCACATTACGCGAATACCCACTCCGATTCTAACTGCGTCTGAAGACAGCTGAGACGACTTGGATTAACACGACAAAGGGATAAAATTGATACTCACAAATTTACGTTGGCCCAGCTTAATGAATATTTTACTGGAATATCCTCAGGAGATAATCTGTGCAATATATCTCATATAGCCCCTGTCATGTCTTTTAAGGGCGACAATTTCTACTTTGAACATATTACACCTGACTTACATCACAGGGTTCTTCGCAGATCTAAATCCAATTGCCTGGGTGTTGACGAGATCTCCATCGATTTTATTATGAAAGCGGGTGACGTATTACTGCCGGCCATCCTTGAAATCTTTAATCGTTCCACTCTGGATGCAGTTTTTCCAACCCTATTGAAATCATAAATAGTTGTACCAATTCCAAAGTCAAAAAACGTAAGCACTATAAATGAATATCGCCCAATATCTCTGCTATGTGCCCTATCTAAGGTCTTGGAGAGAATTGTGCACCAGCAAGTCTCCCATTATCTAACTAGTCAAAACAAACTTGACCCCTATCAACCCGGTTTTAGAAAGAACTTCAGTACGCAATCTGCTTTTATCAAAGTCACGGACGACATAAGTTTAGCCATCCACCAGAAAATGGTAACTGTTATGGTCCTTTTTGACTTAAGTAAGGCTTCGATAGAGTGGACCACGCGCGTCTACTCCTCAAAATGAAGCAACTACATTTCTCTGCCTCTGCTCTAAACTGGTTCCTTTCCTATTTATCAGGGCGGAAACAGGCAACCAAGGGTCCTCATGGTAATTTGTCCTCATGTCTATCCACTACAAAAGGCGTCCCTCAAGGATCCGTCCTTGGCCCCCTGCTGTCCGCTATTTACATCTTGGATCTCCCTAGAGTAATAAAAAACTGTAAATATATGTTATATGCAGACGACCTGCAAATCTATTATCATCGCAATCTGCATGATCTCAACGCAAAAATAAAGTGATGTTGATGATGTGGTGAACTGGGCGAAAGAGAACTTTCTAACGCTTAACAGAGAAAAAAACTAAATCAATCATTATTGGCTCACGAAGGTTAATATATAAAATAAATTTTTACAATATTCCACATATCACCGTCGATAATGCCGCTATTCCCTGCTTAGACACTCCAAAATTTTGGCATCATAATGAACAGGAATCTTACTTGGAACGATCATGTACTCCATGTCTCAAACAAGATTAACGGTGTACTGTTCCGAATCCAACGCTAAGTTTCCCTCATTTTGACTTTTTCTCATTGGTCTTTGGTAATATGACTCACGAACAAAAAGAGAAACTCCAACGCCTACAGAACTCCTGTATTCGATATATATTTAACATTCGACGCGATGCACACATTCCTCTGTACAGAGAAAAAATAGCCCGGCTCAGTGTGGAAGCTAGACGTCATTACATGCTTGGGACATTTCTCTTCTCTTTGTTCTCCAGGAGAGAGCCAAGTTACCTGTACGACCTTTTCAAAAGCCAACCTGTATCTCGAAACATGTCCACCAGAAGCGACCCCTCTAACCTCTACTGTCCATAAAATCGCACGTCTAAATACCACGAATCATTCGTAGTCAGATCTACAGTAACATGGAATTCGCTACCAAACTCAATAAAGTGTCGAAAATCTTTGTCTCTATTTAAAACACTATTATATAACTCTTTGCTTCGAAATCCACCCCTAATATGATTGACCTGTCACTGATTGGCGATGCATGACATATTTCCCTGATGAGATTTCTGTATCGAGTACTTAATCTTATACTTAGTAGCCCTGTCCCACATTCATTTGTTGTGTGTAATGTCAGGTTACCTTCATTTCCATGTATACTGTAAAGTGGCTAAAGACTGTTGATATTCTCACACTTGAACTTTGGTTTCTTACTGAGACACCTACTATTATTTTTCATGAAAAAAAAGAGACTGGGGCATGGGGCCCACTGATGTATGTACTTATCAATATGCTTTCTATTTTTCTCTGTTATCTTAAATATAAAAATAAATGCACACCACTTTTGGAACTTTTGTATTGCCCTGAGGGGTGTTGTACCCAGAGAATAAATAAAACTTATTCTATTCTATTCTAGGTGATGCACTTAATCTAGAGAACGTAAACGATTTGCAATAGAAAGAAACAATATCATATTTCATTCATGACAAAATACAACTCTCTGTCAAATAATATATGTAGAATAACTAGTGCTCTCAACTATTAAAGAAAAGTAAATAGAGTCGATGTCTGACTCATGGTCGTTTGGTAAACATGCCACTAGTGACTGCGTCTAACATCGTTGCATAACAAAAGATCTATGTAACACCGGCTGACTCGCCACAGAGGCGGCCGTAATTAGAACTGACATACATGCACAGCAACAATGGAAACCTAATAAGCCACAAATCCTTCCTAGGGTAAAAAAATCATTATTAGTTCTCAGTTTATTAGTTATTCTTGATCCCGGATATATGAGTTGGTATGTGTTACATGATGCAAATTATAAAGGGTTGGCACCCTAAAGTGGGTCAGGAGAATTAAAAGGACAAAGAGAATAAAAAAATATGGAAGATTGAAAGGCTCTACGTGATCCATTGCTAATTAGATAGGGTAAGATGGGGCAAGGCAAAATTTCGAGCGACTTAAGACCCCAGTCGACTCTGGGCTATGAACAAGTATTATTAAGCGTTTGGTCTGTTCCAAACTCTTCGGTAAAGCAAGCACGAGGACGAGCCTTATACTTAACCACCTACAAGGTCGACCTAATACATTTCTGGTACGAGAAATAGTTCAACCCATACTTATGTTGTTCTTAGATTGCATTACATAAATATTTATGTTAACCAACGGCATTTCCTCAGATAAATCACCATTTTCACAGTCAGAGACCATACGGTAAGGTAACACGCAAATCTGGCTACATGAGGGTCGCGGGTTCGACTCTTCTTCAGGAATTAATTTAGTTAGCGTACATCAAGGCATTGGAGAACTCCAAATCAAAATCTACTTCGTTCCCCTGTTATCGATACTGCCATTGGCTTCACTGTTTCGATTTCGCTCGATCGATTTCATAGAAAATATATGATGTGAAATGCCCTTCTGTCCCACGTCACTTATTGATACACAAATATTCCAAACGTTTTGCCAATTATTAATAAGGGGGCACTGGTGGTTGAAAAGGAAAACAATACAGTCATGATGTATATATGAACGATGGTGAGACTTATTTTTGGGACGAAATGGAAAGAGGAGAGATTTATTTGCATAAATATCTATCGTGTGATGACGTGAACAATAATACTCGTCGGATTCTCTCTTATAACACTATTATGTGAAGTCTATCGTTTGGATTCGGTCTTTTAATAATAAGTACATTATTTCATAGACAATAATAGATTTTTATTCGTTACTATGCATTGACTTGTGAAACAAATAGAAATCGACCCAAAATGTACTCTAACCTCACAGCACACACTAAAGAATCTTACTAAGAACATATTTATATTGAAATGCTCTATTTTAATCTCATAGGAAAGTATGATGAGAATGCTATAACAATTTCTATGGTCATGGTGCAGAGACAATTCATTAAATAGCCAAGAGATTATTGTTGAAGAAAGAGAACTAAAAAATGCTGACAAATCACTTATTTTTATCCATTCGCAATAGTCATGCAGCGATAACCCACGTAAAAGAACATTGGTTTGATATTAAACATATACAACTTTTTTGCACGTAGCATTCACCTGTTTTTGATAAAGCACGATTCACCTACACAATTAGAGCAGCCGAAAGAAATGATTATTTTTGGTTTTCAAATATGTCCCAATTTAAAAGTGTTTTTTAGCCGTAATATCTGAGAATTTCTCAGTACTCCACGTAAAGCACTGAAGTCTAGAATTACCTTTTGTGACTGAATCGAGGGTCCTGAAAACCGACAAGTGATCCCGAAAGCAATCTCAATACAAGGGAAAGCCGTGACCATATTCTTGTCTTGTACCTTAGTTGCATATTGCACCTCGGCTTACAGCTGAGGTTACTTTCTAGAGGTTTGCAATAATGCGATGTATAGATAGGATGTGATATCGCGAGGCGAAATTGAGGAGGCAGCCAATACGATATATCAGTGCGCGATACTGTACGCTATCATGCGATATGACGCGCAATGCAATATCAAGCGATATGCGATACCTGATAATATTAGACGTGAGGCTATATCATATAATGTGCGATATTACAAGTTACCACGCAAATGGTTAATCAAAAGATATCATTAGATAAGCGACATTAAAGCGGCACTGATTAATTAAATCACGAAGTCTTTATAGGTATCTATTATTCCCTTGGCTTCATGAAACTAGTATAGCAGCGTGATGTGCATTTATCACAGCCTACCACTACGACAAGTGATGGGAGTGGGATGGGAAGGAGTAAAAGATGGCGTGGAAAGGATAGAATGAACGGGAGGGCAGTGACCGTAAAGATTTTCCGACGCGAACATCGTCGCCGGACGTACGGAGCCGTAGAGGGCAGGGACGAGATAAGGAGGATTTTCCTCCAGTAAGGGAAAGAAGCACGGGTACAGAACAAAAGGATTGGTGAGAGAGAGAAGGAAGGGCTGACTCCTCATGATGCTCGCTCACCTCATGCAAAATAGGACAGGCCTGACTCTTCGACCGGATTGGGGGAGAAAATGGGCGGAAGCAGGAGTGAGGGCTGGAGGGAGAGGAATGATAAAAACGCCGTCCCCCGGGGGCGCGGTCGATTGCTGGAATTGCGGGAAATCCCCCCGCTATGGCAGATGAGTCACATTTTTGATAGCCTGCGATGCTAGTGCGAAGTGAGCAGTAGTTTTATAGGGTGCGTCGACGGTATGGTCATTTTGCGCCTCTACTCGTCAGAAATATAGGGGTCCATTCCATGTTAAATCGACCACGGTTTGACCATGGTTTTACGCAGCTCTCCACTGAGTTCTTCTTTCGGCTAATCTCTTCATTTTTACGTATTTCTTCTCTTTTACATCCTGATATACTTCATATAGCTATGAATAGATATCTATGGGTCATTCCATGTCAATTCGACCAGAAAATCGGCAAAAATGACCCTTAGGGTCACCGATTTTGACCAAACTTGGCAGAACGGCCTCATTTGATAATTAATTGAAAACCTCAAATCTGTTTTGCAAAAAACGCAACCGTTTACGAGAAATTGCAACGTTGCAAAATTCGAATTTTGCAAAAGTTACTACACATTTTACGGTATATCTCCGAAACTATTTAAGCTACAGTCGTGCTGATGAACTTACTTAAAGGCCATAAATTTAAAAAATAAAATAATTGATTATATTGTGTAATATAAACTATTTTATAAAGTTTATAATGATTTTCAATTTTCAAATCGATTTTTGACGAATTACCTATGCCTTCGATTCAGCTCATTTTTTAATATGTTGTAGACACAACCCTCCTTTACAAAGTAAAAAAGTTTGCCAGAAGTGATATTTCATTTAAGAAAGAAAAGAATTTTTTAGTGGAGGCGTGCCGCCTACCAGTGGCCGCGGCGTCAGGATAACGGCCGACTGTATGGTACTCTGCGGTGTCTTCTGGTGTAGTGTTGCAATTTATCGTAAACGGTTGCGTTTTTTGCAAAACGGATTTGTGGTTTTCAATTTATTATCAAATGAAGCCGTTCTGCCAATTTTGGTCAAAATCGGTGACCCTAAGGGTCATTTTTGCCGATTTTCTGGTCTGACGTGGAATTACCCATAGATATCTATTCATAGCAATATAAAGTAGATCAGGACGTGAAAGAGAAAAAATACGTAAATATGAAGAGATTAGCCGAAAGAAGAACTCAGTGGAGAGCTGCGTCTAACCATTCTGAGGATTGATGACTAATGATGATGATGATGAGAAAGTAGATTATCAGGGAAACAGGGTATTGTGCTTATCTAATGCTTCGTCAGAAGTAAAATGATTTTACGCTGCTAAAATGTTATTTATAATTATTAAAAAGCCCAGGTTATTTAGAAATAAAATTAGACGGCTGAGAACAACGGGGTCATCAACTAAAATGGACCCTAGGTCACCCTTAATAGCTCAGTCGGTTACGCACGTCCCGGCATATGTCACACTCGGTCAGGATTTGCCGAAATCCGAGGAGACAGTCACAGTCACCTCAATGAGGTGGAGATTCCTCTTCAGTGAAGAGAAAGGAGTGGCGAATGCGAAATGAGGGGAAAGAAAAAGCATATAACGATGGGTATCTTTTTTTTGCACGGAATGAGTGAGATAGGACTAAGATATGGTTGCGTAGCATAGGCACGCCTTAAAATTCTTAAGGCGATGGCGGGAAATTGAGAGTTTGAAGCACCATAGTCACATTATAACCATTTTTCAATGCGATTGTTTGTAAGTGCCAATGCATTTTAGAGAAAATATACCATCTTCAATATTGACAATGAAAATTCCAATCTATTTGGACCTAAACTATTCATAAAATACTTGGATAATAAATATTAAACAAGAACATTAATAAACTACATTTTTGTCAATGTTTATTTATTATTTGATGATGTACTAGTTGCCAGGGATATGAGTAATTCCTTTATGAATGAAAATTTGCATTGAAAAAATATAAAAAGCGGTACTCATTCCTTTTAATATTTGTGCCCGATTTTAATGGACGATAACGTCAGCCATAGCTTCATGAGAAGGTTACGTTATGACCGTCGCTATTGGATATTCTGGAACAATAGATCACAGTGGACGGTGAATTAATAGAGGGAAAATTTAGCGACGGAAGAGCTCTTCGTTGAGGATCATTTATCGCGAAGATGTTTAAAAACACATAGAAAACCAAGCCCAAATATGCGCACTTCACAATGTACTCGTCACAAATTGACTGTTATTTGGTAAGTGCTCGAAGCTAAGTGCTCAGTCCGTCGGATAGGATATTAAACTCCTTAGCGGCTTTTGATAAGCATTGGCTATTGGCGATGGAATCCTCTCCACCTTTCTTCCACCCCTATCAATTGCTACCTCTAACCAATTACCTACCTAACCTAACGTATTGTTGGAAATGAATGGCCTCAGATGTCGGTTGCCTCAAACCAGTGGCACACCCACGGGGGAGGGCGAGGTGGAAAGGGGCCCTGCCCCCCCCCCCCCTTACAAAAGATAAATTAATTTTTAATTGACGAGTCACAGTCACATGATAGCAGCAATTGGATAAATAGGAAAAAAAAACTCGTTGCATCATTTTACTCGAGTAAAACTTGACCAAAGTAAAAAAAGGGTCTTATCTGTGCTGTGACACATAACTACCTCAGAATAGGCCTAAAAGTTTATCACTATTTTTGTCTGTAAATGTGATATGGCTACTTATAGGATGGATACATGTAATAAATAATATGGCCTACTATAACATTCATAATATACTGATTAAAATAACATTTTGGTTACACTTTGCAAAAGATCGGGAAGATGACGGGCCCCGCCCATAAAAAGATGTTGGGTGCGCCACTAGCCTCAAACTAATTATTACTCAAACATAATTATAGCCATTCTGTACTAATTTTTATTGAATTCCGCATAATACATTTTTCGAGAATGCATTTAAAAGGCGGCGCCATCTACTCTCTCTACATCTCTCCTCCCAAGGCGTGAACCATTCTTCCTCCATTTTCAACCCTTCATCTCCCCAGTCGCCGACAATTTCTACGTCGAAATTCCCTATTGGCTCTCTCTCTCTCTACTCTGTCCCTCGTAATCTGTTTATGTCTCCTCCGCGAGACGCTCTCACTACCCCGCCACCCATCCCCCGAATCCTTCCACTCCTTTTCTCCGTCCCTGCAACCCTGCCCCGCCCCATAATTCAGCACTTCCCGAAAATGGCTGGCCCGGACTCCCCTCTCTGCTCCCCATCGCGTTAATTTCCTAAACGGACGGCGTTCGCTCATATCAACCGATCAACACTGCTTTTCAACAGGCCAACTGAGACACCTCTTTGAACACCGAGAGCGTTTCTCCCACGCTTCCTCCCAGCTCAAAAAAAAAAGGATAGAAGACAGAGACTACTCACTACTGTAGGTTTGGCATTTCCCCTATTATTATCAGGGCAGTTCGGAACCGCACGTGGCCAACGCGAACGTCCGTCGGTCCAAGTAATATCTTCCATTTCGAGTGAGCGTCCAAAATAACTCGTCAAACTCAAAGAGTCCCATTCAACGAAGGAGTCAAATTTTCACAACCCTTCTATATCAGTAGATACCCCCGAAAGTAAAGAAAATATGTAAACGTTCAAATTGTCTTGCCGGCGGTCTGCACCACTGCAATTTTTTTGCAAGCGAGATTCAATCAGTTATATGGGATTCGATAGAAGGAAGGTTATATTAGGGACTTAGAGCGATAAAAAGGAGATAGGAGAGAGTTTGTGGTCGTTATAATAATAGTGTTATTGTTACTAGCTCACTAAAGGAGCTTGGTTGGGTATCCCTATCAGACCGTAGGTTAAGATTTTGACTAAATATTTTAAGAAAACTGTGAAGCTGATTTTTTTTACCAATGATGCTCGATACATTTTAAGAACACCACTAAGTATCGACCAGAAGAACAGAGTTAAAGAAATAGACTGGAATACGGATAGATAGTAAGGATTTTCAACGTCTTTCTTCGAGAAACCAGAATCACAATAGGCAACTAAGGAACCGGATACACTGGAATAATGTGGTTATAGATACTAGTCTAAAGAGCGCCTGAAATATTTTCTTAATCCTTCTAACGCATGTTGACCGTTGCATGCCTAATGGGAATTATACTTTAATGCATTTCAACAAATGCCTAACAAATTAATAATTACTATATTCCTATGTAGATATTAATCATTTAGTTGCTCGAGCATTTAGGATGCATAATTTAAACCCATCCCTAATGGAGTAGTATTTTAACTATTAGTTGCATACACGGAATGCTCCTTAAGTGATTCTTCACCTCTTTCCTTACATTTGCACGGTGGCTGGGTACTCCTTAGATGTAGATGTTATAATTGGTTTCGATGGTTGGATGAAAGGGGTCGGGTTGGTGCGGTGGCTAGAATATTGGCTTCCCATGTCTTGTGACAGTCATAGGGATCCGGGTTCGGATATAGATAGTGGTAGATCGTGGCAATGGTGTAACGACCCTTACTTGAGCGTGCTGCGCGGAGAGAACTTCAATGGGGGCGTTTACTCGGAACCGAAATCGCAATTTTGTACACGAAATCGTTAGATGGAAACGAAAAACGAATTTTAGTGAAAAAATTAATCTTCTAACCACAACCATTCACTCATAAATCAAAAATTAAAATAAGCAAAAGGTGACGCCCACCGAAAATGCTGCTGTGATAACATTGACGTCATTTTCCTCCCGTCCTTGACTGCTTTCAGGGTTGGGGGAAGGGAGTGGAGGGGGGTTCTCGGAAGGTCTGCTCGCACAGATGCTGTCGAAATCGCTCCCATTGGCCGAGTCAGCTGTGTCCCCCCCTTTGCGATAAGGCGAAGTAGCTTCGCGGGCTCAGTTGTGATTGGACGAAGTCGATTAACGTCAGAGGTTGCACCACACCCACTTTTCCGAAAGGGTTAAAACATCAGTTTTTCGCCGCTTATAACTCGGGAAATAATTGTCGGATCAGAAAATGGAAAAATACGGGTCCTTTTATTTTACAAACTCTATCAGATTCGGCAATAAAAAAATATGGTAAACGACCCCATTGCAGTACTCCGTCCGTCGGATGGATCGCTAATCTGTGGTCACCCTGACACTTTTCTAGGCCACGCTAATGATGACCCTGGGTTTCTCTCCACCCTTCCTCCTCCTTACTACTCCCGTCCTTGTACTCCTCCCGGCTTGAAGCGCGTTTAAGCGCGGGACAGACTTGAAATCACATGAGAAGATAAGGTTTTCGACGTAAACTTTTCTTCGCATTGCATTCTCCGAACGGCTCCTTCCCTAAACTATATTTCTTTTGCGACGAGCGTATTTCGTACCTCCCTTCACACACCGTTAGGTATGAATAAAGTATTATCCTCCGCCGGGTTAAAAAAAATGCGGTGATTTCGAGAAGATTTTATGCGTACTATTCAGTGGGGAAGCAACAGATCTTATTTCACTGTAAAATATCTTTCCTTATCCAAAGATTTCCTTGATTAATCAGTATCCTACCTTGTAGGATATTTCAAGCCCGTCGCGTGAACGGCGGTGCGGTGAAATTCACATTAATTCCCATGAGAAAAAATTCACCTGGACCGGGAATCGAACCACGGACCTTTGGCCAAAGGTCCGTGGTTCGATTCCTGGTCCAGGTGAATTTTTTCTCATGGCAATTAATGTGAGTATCCTACCTTGATTACGATTCTGATCCGCCATCACTTGTTTCATCCACCGATTCTGCCTCTTCTTAGTTCCAGCCAACGATTGATTTTTTTTATCTTCCTAACCGTGCTCAACAGTTTGAATGTCGTCCTCCTCTTCGTCCATTTTATTTTACAAACTCCTCCATCATACTCTCACATCTCAACAGCCTCAAATCTATTCTCACCATCTCTAACTAGAGTTCAGGTCTTGGATCCATAAAGCACCTCGCTTCATAACCCCCAAACTCTGCTATCTCTCTAATATAAAGCCATACAGTTACGGGGAAAAATACGATTTCTTCTCTCCTAAGAAGAAATATGAAAAAAAAGGAAAAGCAACTTCTGGAGGTGGAAGAAGCCACTTGTGGCGCCAGAGCAACGGATGGCCTAGGCCGCCAGAAATAGAGCACTTCGCGTGAGCTGCCAGCCGCTTTTCAACATTAGGGCCCGTACGACACGATAAAGATAATGGAAAATATTCAATTTCAAAGATAATCATCACTAGTCGCTCTGAGGCTTAAATCCTTCAGTTCAGGTGACAAATATTTCTTTTGTAATACACCATCCTTGGAAAGAGCGAATTTCGTCATACTCACGGGACGACCAATGTCGATCGGGACTCTAAAGCCACCCAACACGATACTCACCTGAAAAAGAAGAAAAAGATAGTATTAGTTTCTGCCACTAATAAATTATCATAAAAATGTATGAAAAAATAACCTTGAGCTAACATTGCATCAGCATATATTTAAAATAGTTAATACAGGGGGGAAAAATGCATTTTGCATCTCACAATGTTCTTTTCCATTTTTTTTTAGATCTACCGCTTCTTTAGTTGATAATAGAAATGGAACCCTTTGTACTCAATATTGCCATAGAAAAAAATATTCCTGAACAGGGAATTTAATTATGGGATATTTAACTATTTAACTAAATATCATTCTTTATTTACCCAACTATTTAACCGAGAAAATGCGCAGGCCATCACTACGCTATTTCGGATTCCAGAAGTAATTTATAGTAGGATCTAAAAGAGCTAGCTCGCCGCTATCTCACAGCGGTAAAAATAAGTAATATCTTCAAATTATTTTTTGCCTAAAACCATGCCATGCATTTGCTACATAATTTTTCAGATATCACCCTATACAGTGCCCATTTTACGTGATCACTCAGAATAGGTACATCCTTGCGAAAAAAACTGTAACCTATAAATGTGGAGTTACAAATATAAAAGAGGTCACTTTACCGGATAATGAAATTTGAGAGTATCTATAGGGTAAAGAAAAGGGAACTATAACAATACAAGACAAATTCGGTAAAGAGACACAATGAAAGAGTAGGCAGGTAATAACAATAAGGTTTAGTTAACATTCGACCGCAGTCAGAAGTTGTATTAAATTAAATTAAATTGACTTAATTAAATTAATTTAATTATTGTAATTAAATTTAACAGCTGGAAACTATAATAATATCGCATGTAGCTTAATGTTTTACGTGAACTTTTGAGAAAATTGTTTGAATGTTAGGAAAAGGATGAACATATTAACGAAGAAAAATAAGGAATAAATTAATAATATAAGTTATTACTGATGTGCGATGACTAAAAAAGATACGTTGCGGAGAAAACAAGTGCGGAAACTTCTTAGGAGGAAAAACGATTCCCATAATTTCCCCGATGTCTATTGTAAATAGATAGCTATTCAAGGGTCGAAGAATAGCATTGTAAGGAGTACATAAGAGTCTGAGGATGAGAAACAAACGCGGATTGGACTGAATTTGCTTAGGTAACAGCAGTAGAAACACTAGTGTCTTGAAGCAGGGTTAAAGAGGTGAAATTAGGTTTTGATGGCAAAGAAAATCCGCACCTTATCACGCTTGCCTTGAACCAACCACCGGAGATAACCTTTATTTCTTTAAGACAACCGAAAGCCATGAATATGAGAGCTCCATAATCCTAATGCAGTGGTTCCGTTAATGTCCGAACCGAACGCTGTTTTACCTCGCGACTTCCGCTCTCCCAACGGAGGCCATTTCCAGCCATCACCAAAGAGGCGAAGAATTTTTAACTGACCTACACTCTCCGGTTTTTCAAGAGTCCCTGAAAGATAGCGGGCTCTCTACTCGGGCCCACGATACTTATTTTGATGCGGGAGTGGATAGTCGAGGGAGGGGGGCGGAATTTTCTGAGTCCTCCCCTCTCGTCTCCTTCCTCCACATGAGAGGGCAATGATTCCTTCCCCAACTCATCCCTCTTTCTCTCTTATTTCTCCAGCTCCCGGCTTCCTTCCCTCCCTCTCATCTGCTTTTCCAGCCGCCTCCCATCTATTTCCATCCTCTACGAGGAAACTGCACCCCACGCTCCACTCGGACACACCAACGCGACCTCTTCTACTTTCCGCACCAACAACACTTTCCCCAAAGACGGAGACGCGTCTTTCCTCCTCCTCACAATCCTCCCTCTCTCCCTTAAATAGTATCTTTCGTCGACATTCCTTCTTTATCCTTCCCTTCTCCACCCGCTCTTTACATGAAATTCCTTCCCCATGCCTCTCCTCGTTTCTACCACCCTCCTTCACGCACCGCGTTCCTTGTGCCGCTCATAAAATATATCTAAAACATATCACAAGGGGTGAGTTATGTCAAAAGTCAGCATGGGTTTCTTTTATTAACTTACACACTGGAATCGATCCAGACCGTCTTGTAAATTTCTCTCCCACCACCGCTCTCATAAATGCCCTTGAACATGGGTTATAAATGAGCGTTTAATTCGGTAAGGATGAAAATCTATCCTCATATGGCCAGAAAATTGCATTTATCAAGATAGGAACTTCTGAGGATAGTGCGAGAGAGCATCTATTCAAAACGATTGATCGATAAATAATTTTATTCAAAACAGATTTCCATTCTGGGTGAATACGAAGAGGTTTGGTGAGATTGGGTAGGTAAGCATTGAAATAAAAATAAATAGGGAGAGAAAATCGGGAAAAATATCGTCCAGAGGCGTCAATAAAGCCTTCGGCAAGCATATCAAAAGTAAATTCCATTTAGTTTTGTATTTAAGATCATCACGTTAACTATAATGAGGGTGGAGTCTCGATTCTCGGGTTTTGATTTTCGTAAAAATGAAAAAGCTCTAGGATTGAATACAAAATGTAGAAACTTTTTCTTAATTCAAGAATACCACATTTTAAAAGTTTTCCAGTTATTTCCAAGCAGCAAACCAATTAAACGAATGAGGAAAGTACAAGTTTTCAGGGTATATTGAGGAATCGTATCACTTTATTAGTTTCCTTTCCACAGTGATGACTTAGATACAAAGAGGAAAATTTTAAAATGTAATACACAGCCACAAATTAGAAAAAAACCTATGAAGAGGCATGATTCACTTTTAAATATACGGCCGGGAAAATCGAAAAATGATTTTCAAATCAGGGTCTTTTAGGGTCTTCAGCTATTCAAATCATTGCAGTTGAGGTTCAAATAGAAAAAAAACTGAGGGGATATGAGAGTACTTTAAAACGGGAATGTAAGTTCAACTTTAAAACAACACAACTTATCTTATTCCGTTCAGATGCATCTCAGGACTCATTCCAAAAATAAAAACCACATTTCATGTTATGTTTACAGTTTTTATCCCTACAATTCTTCTGATCATAAATTATTTTTCCTCTTAAGGATGAGAGTTGACTTGTGTGGCCGACTCATTAAATTTTGTTTATTTGCTGTAGTAAATTTTAGGCCACTTTGGAACAAGTTGGAACGAAAAAAACCTGAAACAAGTAACATTCAATGATATTTTACTAACTCCCTGCCAAATAAAATTAATGTCTCTTGAAAAATAGACATCTAAAACTAAATAATACCCTGCAAGCTACCATAAATGTCTGTGGCAGGGGGAAAATGCATAAAAAACACGAGGTACATTCTACAATTATTGCCTTTTTCCAGTAACCGAGATGATTTCAACAAATAGCATCGAAGGAGACAACGTTGGAAAAAGGTAGTGTGAACATCAAGTTCCACCACGACTTCATCAAACGCTATATCGCGCTTCTAGTTAATCCTATATTTGAATATTGTGTGTCATATAATGTATTAATGGTTGCTTCCAAATCTTTACGCCTGCTTACCCATAATCTCATTCCTCCTGCCACTCTCTCTCTCTAATGTGAAATCTTTTCTGTTCATTCTGTCACTCTCGCCCGCTCCGCTACCACTCGCGACAGCCTCAACACGCCATCCATACCTTCCCTATCCCACCATCGATTATTTATCCCTCTCACCCGCTTCCACGCCCCCATTCGTAGATTTCATGCCCCATCACCTTGCAACCCTCCTCTTGCAAACACCAAATACACTTATACCAATCCTTCATGTCCCTTTACACTCCGCCAATTACCTCTTCTCAAAGAGTGCCTAATTTGCTTTCCACACTCTAGCCACAAGGTGTTATTTTGCCGAATCGTAGAGGAAAAGACGCTCAGAATTTACAGTGATCAGTTTCGCTACAAGTTATTAAATTCCAGATTTAAAAATTAAAATATTAAACTGACTGGTTACGCAGTGAGAGCAATTTTAATAGAAATCCTGGATTATTTCACGTAAGTCAAAGAACGTATAAAATTTCCTCCCCAAGGTGAGAAAAGAATTTAATATCTTGATCTGCCTCATCTTACGAATAATAATTTTCTTGCCGATGCAGTGCACCGGCAAATTTCCACCCCTCCAATACCTTTCCCTTGCTGATAGGTGACAGGTAATGGGTAAAAATTAATTTTTCATAATGAACATGAATGTGAAATTCTCGAGGCAAAGTTGATATGAACCAAATTACAGCGATAGAATTTGTAACTGACATATATATTATAGTGCTGAGAATAGTTATTACATCGGCACCGCATATATATTTTTAAATACTTATTTATCTGCTTTACACCCTCCAAGAAACGGAACACGATAGAAAAAATATATGAAGCATGAAAAAAAGAGAAAAGGAACTTCATACACCAATTTTGAAATACTGAAGAGATGTCCACAATGTTTTACCTTCATAACACTAAATTTTGAAGAGCTGCCCAAAACTATTAGGGAATATGATATGGTGACGTATGGTGAGGAAATAAATCATCTATTACATATGTTGATGCTATAAATGCTTATATAGCGACCATTCCACAGAAAAATCACGGAAATCACATACCCAGAGCACTACATTAATTTCCTCGACTATTGTATTTTACAGCTCCCGAATATTAGTCAATTAAGTTCATTAGAAAATTAGTAAAATAGAGAGTTTCCAATTTACGCAATATGTTCACAGATGCGACTCTGCCTTTTTCTCCATTTTTATCCCTAATCAAATACCAAAAACTCATTTAAAATTCCTTTAACGTACATACTAACTAACTACATCAATGAGTATCCTGAATTGCTTTAACTCGTCAATTTCAGAGTTCCATGTCCAGCAACACGTACGCACTCTTCACTCCATATGCATATCCCCAGATTATCCTCAATCAAACCCCAATAACTTTTGCCTCTATTATTAAATATGATCCATTTTCTCTCTCCTCCAATTCATTTACCAGTTTCGAATCCCTTCAACATGATGTTAATTAATGCCCACTTCCTCATCCACTTCCATTTTAATGAGGTGCCTTGTTCACTTGGTTTTGTTTTGTTTCGTCTCACCTCATTTTTTGTTATTAGAGCCACTGTAAAATGGCAGAAATGCTGAGTGTGAACGATTTTCGAAAAATTTTCAAAAAATCAGCAAATTCATAAATATCGGAAGCCTATAATTCATATTATCCAGCATATATTTGTTGGGAGAAAAAGATTTCCACAAGAAAAAAAGCAGAAATTAGGATAAATCATTGGTTTAAAACACAGGTGAGATTCAAAAAGTGTTCCCTCTGCTATTAAGGACTTTAATATCAGTAGAAATACACATTTTATACAAGTATATAAAATGTCTCAAACAATGATTTAAGGTCAGTACATGCTATCATAACGCTCAATGTGACTGGATGGATTTAAGGCACGACGAAACGAATCTTCAACTTTGACTTTGATATTCGTAGAAAAAAATTATCCCAGAAAATAGGATTTTCATCAAATAAGCATTAGAAGACATCATAAAAGATCAAATACATAATTCAAGCATTTTCTCGGAAACACGACCATGAATCTTTTTCTTTGTCCCAATACTGCTTAATGCAAAGCCTTTTATGCCCGCGATTCCGGTTTCCTATCTCACGGGCGTAGAAATTAAAAATTAATCAAGCCCCCTCCTCATTCTCTAGCTCATTGGAGTCTTCCCCATGTTAATATTTCAAAATATTAGTCGCCGGAACCACTTTCCTGGGGCGAAGTTTTCACCTTCAAAACCTCTTCTCGGTATCCCACGAGTGACGTGAACATGTTACGAGTTCGTGAAAATATAAGGAAAAACCCCGCGAGGAAGGCCAAGAGCAAAAGGGGCAAATTAGGAGGGGTTTAGGAAATAAGACGCACCAGAATGTACCTGATTTGAATAGTGAAGATTAGATGACCGCAGTTAACCGATCTTTGGATTGAAAAGAGAGCGAAATATAAATTGACCGTAGCTCTAAACTTGTTGAATGATTCGATGCGGCAGGTATTTTTTCAGTTAAAGGAACGCAGGAACTGATCGATTCCCACGCGGTATTCCCTCGCGTCCATTACATACGTACGCGGAGAGGGATGATGGTGGCGGAGCCATCTAGTATGAGAACGCTTCTGGCGCGAGGCTTCGAAGCGGAAACAGACACGCGAAGAACTATTATGAGGAGGCGAATAAACAGGGTAAATGATCGAAAGAATGCAGGCAACGGTGGACAAAAAAAATCTAGTTATAAATATGGGACAGAAGCGACTGTATTCATCGTTTTGATGCACCGGGAAGGTGCGAGGTGGAAATGAGGTACTTACTTCTCTTTCAGTACACGCCATCCACATTGCACGAACGATCCGAGCCCGGCTTTAGAAAGGGCTGACGAAACATAAGAGGGTATGCGTGCGAGAGAACTTTTGAATTGAGAAACGACCATTTAGGCTCATTGTAGTCGCAGGATGCATAAAAAAATCTTTCACAAATATTTATCTAAATACAACCCTTTATTCGGAACTTCATAGTTTCACATAAATGACGTATACCCCTCTAGTTTACTCGAATCAATTTTAATAGATTGATTCGTGTATACTAGATTATTAGATTCTGGTAAACTAATTGCCAAAGGGGTAACGAATTTGAAATATTTTTTTAAATAAACAAATTTGCATTAAATGCATCGGAAAGTTGCGCGTACCATCCATGGCTTGTATTTGAATAAAAATTACATTATATAATATCACAACCGAAACCGAAACCTGAATACCTAAATGTCAGGCCATAAATTCTGAATTCAGCGTATGAAAGATTTTTTTATGAAAGAACCTCACATTTCTCGTGGTTAGAAATGACCATAGATGACCAATGTGTCTCTACCTCGATGAATGAAACATTTCACACAAGTTAATATTTCGCCATGGTAGAATTCATTTGAGCTTGTATTCCATATTGGTTGCTTAACATGAAGAATAAAAATTAGACTTTCCTCAAAATTTCACTACTATTTTTCAGCGATTGTAAATTTATATTGTAATTATTTCTTCCATTTTGACTCAAAAGGATTTCGATGAGCCTTCCTTAGCAAGTGCTCTGTCCTAAATTTTAATCAACTAAAAATTATGGAATTGTATAATTAATTAAATATTGAATGAATTAATTGAAATGATAGAATGAACCGAAATGAAAAAATGATTATTTATTAACTTATTTTTCCTCTGGATGCCCATAAAAAGAAAAAAAGCTGAGGTTCGTAAGAATTTATTTCCTGGATAGCGTTGGCAATTTGAAGAAATATTCCCTAATTATCGAGCTTCTTTAAGACTCGCATCACTTAAAACATGAATGAGACCTTAAGCATGAAGACTTTCTCACGAATGCATCCCTAAGAAAGTATCACTAAGTACCTTAGGGTTAGCATCAAGCCCTGTCAGGAAATTATAAAAAACTCTTCCCTACCCCACCTCGTTTCCCATCCATCTTCACCCAACTCCCAATGTGCCAAGAATATTTAACCCATCGCAGGGCAGGAAACATTTCCAGAGCTCTGGAATGGTCGGGGGATCCTTGACTTGGGGGCCGGCGTGGGAACACAGGGGCCCAGAGGCAAGGGAAGGGTTGGTAACGGAGAAGGGACTGGGAAGGGGAATGGGGTGCGGCGACTCCGGGGGGAAGGAGAAACGGAACAGATGCCTTCACGGCGCGTGCTTTAGGGTTCCAGCATGGCAGGCAGGATGCGAGGAAGGAAGAGTCCAATAAGTGGCGGGGATAGGGGAGAGAACGAGACACGCCCATAAACCTTCAATCCACTGATTTCATATCACGTCCAAAGTTGTGTCAGTTTTCCCGCTCCCTCTCATCGGACAGTGTTTATAACGAATATTTTAAATACCGAGAGTATGCTGAGAATTCCTGTCTAATGTTTCCATTGTCAATGATTAAAAAATAATTTTTCCCCTTTCATCATGAACTAAAGGATTTAACTTAAAGTTCTAGAAACCTATGCGTTAGTATATGATACAAATACATTCACTCTGAATTTCAGTACGTTAACTGGTTGTACATCGATAGTTATTATCTTAATACCGTTTCCATTGTGTGCAAAATTGTTGAAGAGATTTAGGCTTGACAAAGTGGAAGGCCATCGTAAAAAATGTTATGACTGAATAAATATGAATATTGTTGATACCTATATACCCGTATTTTCTTTCCCGTGCATAATAACGTGTCCACGTTGCACACATTACTTTGATGCATGTACGTATTGTAAAATGTTAGACGTTCAAGGTAGGATAAATGAAATAATATCATTGTTTTCACATCACTTAAGTGCTTATCTCAGATAAATATCTAAACGGACATAGGATGCGCAGTGAATCACAGGAGCATTATAATGGAAATACTGCCGAGTATTTAGTTTATGCAGGCGCACACGCCCTTCTGGAAAAATTTTCCAGTCCACCGCTGAGGGAGCAGGGCAGCTCTGGATTTTCGCAAATTAAGATGCAGAATATCGCCTTGTCCTGTGATCTCGAACAATGCATTTCATAGGGTTATTACGTGATTTCAATTAAACCATTAAAAATATATAATCAAAACTGTTCTAAAACTGTTCCGTGCTAAAATTGTATCGGCCTGTCTAGAAACAATCATTCAAAACTTGTCTCGAAAAAAAAGCATAAAATATGGCATCGTACTGTATATGTAATTCGTATGAAATGAGAGCCTATTGATTTCGTCAATTTCATTAGCCTGTGGATATGAACACCTACGAGAAAAACGTTTCAGAGATTTATTTAACTTCATTCACAGTCAAAATATGAACTGAGAACATTGCTAAGAGAAAAGTAGAAGCTTTGTTAATGAAATCCTTTTTCGCGAGAAAAATGGCCCCTAGAATACAATAAGTAAGAAGTTTCATGTGTCCTGGAGCTCGGAGAAGCGCAAACGAGCGAGATTTCTTTCAACTAATTTTGTTTTTCGAAAGAGCGCAGCGTTACGCTCGCACGCTTCAAGAACTAATATAACCTTCCCGGCGAGGAATCAGCTTTCGTGGAACAATGGACATTTTTCTGCGGAGTACCAATCCCTTTTGTGCGTGACGCGACTATATTGCTTAACTCCCGAGGCAAACAAGCGAACGGTCCAAGTCCCACGGCGCAGATGACATGCGACGATTTAGAAGTCTGAAATAATATCCGTCCCTCCCGCCCTCACGCCCTGGATCGGAAGAAACGTGCGCGCGATTCGATTGTTCTCCTTTTCGCCTCGCTGGATGGAACCTAAACCAACATGGAGGCGTGCGCACGTCGCGATTGCGCAAAAAAAAGCAATCACACTAAATTACGCGCCCGAGGGAAAGTGATATACGATGTGGTCATGTTTGTGTGTCACCGCGAAGAGTAAATCCTTCGCATGCTACCGCAGAGAAAAAAAAGAACGAAATCGGAATCGCGAGATTGCCCGCAACTCCGGGAGGATTCGCACCAGCATCTTCACCGCAAACAAAAAACGTGCACGACGCGGCAATTTCGCATTAACCAGATCGATCCGGCTGTTCTATGATATCTACCTGATTGATGCGGCATTTTAAATTAATACTAGTCATTATTATGTGGAGTAAATGTTGCCTTTTCACCCCTTAACTGTAAAGTTTGTTTCCAACGCGACAGCTTATTTAGAAGAGCGCCAATCATCAAATTAGCACGGCTATTGTAGCGTAACGCATTTCGAACAATATGAACTAATGATAAATGTATCCAAACATTACGATGTCGAATCCAAAATCTGAATAAATAGATCTATATAAATAAAGACTCAAATTAAATACTGTTTAAATCTCACACTTAAATATAATCATCTTTAAAACTCACGATAAAATATTCAGTTTAAACGCTCCTCAATCTAAGAGAAAGATTAAAAGAATCAGCACCATAATAAATGTTGACGGCTGCATTATATTTATAAGTATTCATCATTGTGCATCAAAATGACCCAGTAAAAAAAATTAATTAAGCAGAGCGAACATGATCTAACGCGTAGTCACGGAAAAATCGAGGAGAATTCAACTAATTAAAAATTCAGTTAGTTACTTGATATTTTTACGGCCAATTATTCCTTTTTTATTTTTTATTTAAAAGTGCTATGTCTTTGCATCAAAACTGTAAAATTATACGTCGAAGGACACGGAATCAGTTCCTAACAAAGGATCTCATAAAGCAGTACATCCTAATTAGATTTTAGACAAATATTCATTTACATTCCAAAAATTTCCTCATTGATATTATTAAATTGAAAAAACTTTAAATTTATTCGATAATTTATGCAAAAATAATATGATTCAATAATATAAAATTTAATAGAATTAAACTCTAATGTTTGCCAACTACATTATGAAATAAATGCAGAGAGGAAATGCTTTAGCCGGCGGAATTAATTATAAGAAATCTGATGCAGAAATACAGCGGCCGTAAAATTCATTGAAAGGTTTCTCATTCATACATTTTAAAACTAAGAATTCGTATGCAGAGGAAACAATTGAACCAGAAGGATGAATAATCACCAGGCACAACAAAAAACAGAAAATGGTGGACAAGTAGATTCAAATTTATTTGAGTACGATTCTCGCTGTGCACCGAAAGAACAAGCAAAAAGAATAACGCACTCGTCTCTACTCCAAATGACAAAGTTGGAACGAAACGTGACAGTGGACAATGCATGCGAAACTTTCCACATCTAAAATGGGCAAACAAGAAATAGTGCCGGTTTATATTTTTGCATTAGGTAACGTGGGAAACTCGTAGGGAACGAGAGGCAGGTTTGGAAATATACGCCGAAAACAGAACACCGTGATGGAAGGAACTGCAACTCACTCAGAAAGAAAAAAGATTCCGGTAAAAAGACTGAAGAACGCACTTCTTCGAAAACGATGGAAACCTCAATATTTCCTTTGGGTTTGCGCCAAGCATTCGACCGTGTACGTCGCTCCAGGGGTCGCGACATACAATTTCGCCGTGGAAGAGAATTGAGGAGAACGATTCCGACTGCACTCACTACTCCGGCGTTGCGAGTAAAATACGATCTCACAGCGAAAAAGTTGAGGCCGAACGCACCACGGGACATTGGTCCTTGTCTCAAATTTAGATAGAGCACATGAGAGGCTTAAAAATGGGAGACCAGACGTAAAGAGGAAGTATGGCGGTGACATTCATTTCAGCACCCTTCGTGATCTATGATTTTGAATCAAACGTGCGAATGTTAGGCCAGCGAGAGGAGCTATGCAAATAATTTTAAATATTCAACTTTGATATTCAGAATGGACGCGATTTTTGAGTCTTTATCCTTTGACCAACATATCAACGAAATATCATGGCAAAGATCATCTAGTTAGGAATGTATGAAGAAAACCCATCTACAATCAAACTCATGCTGCATAAATAAATTTGGCACCTTTCAGAAAAACTATTCGTATATACACTCCAGAATTCATTTCCAGGGCAAAAATTGCTATAAAGTTTGTGCTAATTTGTGATATATCCGTAAAAAGCTATGAAACCCCACTCAACATCAAAGAGACTGAAGCGTAGGTCTCTTTTTATCTACGCCAATCCTATCCCAGAATAAAAGATAAGTGATCACAGAAATATTCAACGAATTAATGGTCAGCATTTTCCATTTCGGTTTCCAATTCCACTCAAAGTATCTTCGTTGGTGAGAGATCACCTTGAACGAAATATTATAGAACAATTTCCATCAAAATATTATTTTTTGTGATTTATACTCATTTTAAAAATTTTCTTTATCTCCTCTGAAACTCTTGCTCTACTTTTAGCCAATTTTCCCGTTCCAATTAACGTAAGAACCGAAGAACGTAAAGAAAAAAAAAACGTTTTAATATGGTCCATTTTAAAGTCTTACCCTTAAAAAATCTAAAAATGGATAAAAAATGGTACAAATAAATTTTTAAATCCTTCACTAAACAGCCAAACTGCATCAACAACAAAGATAAAACTTTACTCAGTGATTTTTTTACATTTAAAGTAGTAGCAGTTGTACGTTTTGCGCAGGGGAAGTTTGAAAGAAATTCTAAAGGAATTTGGAACATTCCAGGTTATGGGGCGCAAAGTCAACGATTGAGTATATGCCCATATTACGCAAAGAGAGCAATTTTCTCAAGAAATTATAACGGGTGATCACAATTTTTACAACCACTAAGGGAGCACAGAAATGAAATTTCCAGAAGGTTTCTATGAACTAAGATGGAAGATGGCTGAAGATAAGCATACTTAAAAAATGTAATCCAATTTCTTATCGCAGGATTATTGAAGGGGAATAATCCATATGGATGTACTCAAGTCTGTCAAAAATTAATTACGTTAAATGACTCACAAGAAATGTGGCTCACTGAACTGTTTTCATAACTAACAGCGTATGCTTTCACAAATTTAAAAAGTCTCTTACTGTAACTTACTGAGTACTGTGAGTAGAGAAATCACACATGACATTGAGGTTGGCGATAATTAAAACTTCCAGGTGAGTCTTAGCTTGCAGGTATCATTGAGAAAGAACTTTAGGAAGAATTGTTGTGTAATTATATCCAAATGTGACTACGAAATTACATTGAGAGTAATAGGTCAGGAATAAATAAAAGCGTAAAGATTAAACGACAGACTCTCAATTATGCATACACTGTGCGTAGACCGAATTTCGACATCATCATTATTATTGGACTTAATTGTGTAGGTCAGTGGTTCCAGCCGCGTTCCATTTACGGCGTTGAATTGGAAAATTACACAATTTATGGACTCGCCGGCTTAAATTTTCTCCGGTTCTTCATCGAGAACGACCACGCAAACAAAAAACCTCCAGCATTCCCTTCGGAAAAAAATTATGTTTTTCTTCGGGAGGACTGAAACAGCTCTCTGCATCGATAATTAGTACCTGAACTTCTCCCGGTGGCATTGTGGAGTCCAACTCCTCCCGCTCCCACCCAACCATCCGCTTCTCCGGTGCATAATGCTTGTACAGGTAATTCGAGATAAAAGCCGTCTATCGGGTGGAGGAGAGAGAGGGAGAGGTGGTCCGAAGTAGCCCTGAGGGCGTACCCGTAATGGTGTCCTTGGACTGGTGAGGAGGGTCGAAGAAAAATTAAAGAAAAGAATATATATATATACGGGCGCGTATCGATAGAGGACAGCACCTGCTGCGGACAAGTGAACGTCCTCGGCCCGGATTGCTCTTTCAAACCGTAATCTTGTTTAATTTTTATCGAGAGTCGCATTCCCTCTTGTCATCCCCTTTGATGGAAGACAAAGAAGGGAAGGACAAGCAAGCACCTAACCATTTGGTGGCAGTGGCAAATCTGAGTCGAAGCGGCATTAAGGAAAAAACTCGGGAGTTGTTAAATGATCTGGCCGCCATTGGCCACTTTCAGAAATCTAAATAGTTACGTAAAGTAGAAAAGAAACGATTAACGATTAATGACCAATGCTTTGTGGCGTGGGTGGTGGGTCTCGGAATGTGGATTGGCAAACATACGAAAAAAATACCTAATGTACAGAATGAGAACCCGCAAACGGTTCACATTTGCAGATTGTGGTAGCCGGTCTGTAACTAGCTGGTCTGGCCGAGAAAATGTCGCAAATTTGAATCCCTTCCCGATCATAAAATTTGTCTTTGCTCTAGAATTACAATAGGTTTTACGTTACGTTACAACCCTTTAAAACGTAATTCCATTACTACTGTCAACATTTACGAAGAAATTTACAACAATAACACTAACTGAAAATGGAGGCAGTGAAAAGATTATTAAAAATAAGCATTTTTTTCGATAGTTAACGCATCACGCTGACGAAAACAGGAAAAAAATAGCAGGCATTCAGACAGGAATATTTACCGTTTTATGAGCGGCCCACGCAGACAAAGAGCAAGCTTCGAAAATGGTGAGAGCACACTTAATTTTTAAAACTTGCCACCTTACTATCGGAGATTTTGCTTTCGTTTTCAGAAATCAAAGGAACAAATCCACCTGGGTCAGAACGATATGGTCACAACCAAATCCATAAGCGATTACCTGCCAGCCTGCCTTCTAATTAATATACCGTGCAGAAAAAAAACACCAAATCAAACTGATCCAACCGGTTTGGTCCACGATTTTAATAAAAAAAGCAATGTCACTTAAACGACAATATAATGCAGGACTTACGAGACTGATTTAATGTACAGAGAAAGTTAGAGAGTAATCAATACAAAATGGGAAGTAAAACACAAAAACGGATGTTTGACCGAGTAGCTGTATTAGCCTGTGGCACATATAAAAAACATACCGAACGATGAATATGTCTGAAAAGGACCTGAACTCACCCTTACGCCCAGGTCTCACTGTGAACTTCCACTGGTGTAAGAAACGAGAAGAATGATATGAAGGGAATCACTCGGCGACTACATATACCCTCTTCTCCTGAAAGGAGGGGGGGAAAATAGACAACAAAAGATTAATCATCTGAATTTTAGGAGGGGGTTGGGAGTAGGAGGAGATGGAAAGGTTTATTGGAATGCTTTAAACGTCGTTATCAAATCTTCTTTAAGCCATCACCTTCTTCTCCAGAAAGAAATGATTTAATGACTGTCATCAGGGAAGAGATTCGAGCGTGGGCCGATTGCAGTATTTATAGCAATCCTGGATTTTGAAATGTAGGTAACATGGCTAATTATATTTTAAAATTAAATTCGAAAACTTTTAGCGAGGTCACCTATTGAGAAGTACACAAATGTATGATGACAAGGGACTAGCCACGTTGGCACACCGGTTCCCGTGACATCACCGGAGTTAAGCAACAATGGGCCCGGACAGAGGTTGGATGGGTGACCCTCCTCCATACCTCTACGGCGGTGCTGCAAGTGGCGGGCAGATAAGATGTAGCTTGGCACATTGGATCTAAAGAGGTCTAGGTGTCAGGGGGACTCCAGAAGAACCCCAATCACCCCTTCAATTTTTAAATACACAATTGTGTTACGGGACAGAAGGTTTTGGGCAGGGGCGTACAAGATTTTTAAGGGAACTTTAGTGACGTAAGAAATATCTTGGGCCGAACATTTCAAAAGTACATACTATTTTCTTTAAACAAAGACACTATGCTTGAGGCATAATAACAGATAAATTTATTCTTTTAAAAAAGTATGGTAAAAAATACATCACGGCAAAAAAGAGCCTCATTATTGACTAATCCAAACACAATTACCTTTTCAATTTAAATGCAATTTAAGATTTTATGTTAATTTTTCTCTCTGAATCACATAAGTCACCGTTATGGATCGTATGTAGATCGCGGGCCACGGGTTGGACACGCCTGGTCTAGAGTTTTCATTTTGGAGAAGTCTTTTCTGGTAACCTAAAACTTCAACCTCAAATACTTGCAGCCTGATTTCGGAGGTATCAGAATGTGATAGGTGTCAATAGTGCATGCTTGGTGATCTTCACCCCCTGCCACACACCCTCTCGGTGGCTTGCAGGGTATCGCGTAGATGTAGGTGATGGCAGGTGACTCGGGAAAAGGAATAGGCCCTTATCCTAAACATAAAAATTCCCAATGCCTTTGATTCAAGTTACAATCAAATCACAATCTCTTTCCCCACCTATTTCTGGTTGAGAAAAAAGTGATATCCTTGCTACGAGTTAGCCGCATAAATCAAGCCGGTAAAGCAATGCCTGGTCACGATGATGTCCGTGGGTTCAAATACCGCCAAGGACATAGATGTTGTTGTGCTCTTATGATTTCAGTGCCTCATTTCATGAAAGGCAGTTGATGCCTGGCTGCATTGATTTTTTGCTGCATTATCATGTGCTACAATACTACAAAAGGCCACCCTCTGGACGACGAAAGGATCACGGTTTCCTACCCATTAGATGACTCGATATGCCGTAAGAACTTGCAGCACTTAAAAAGATAATACCGCAACTACTCTCGTTTACGAGTAACCTCCAAGTTTATAACGTACAAGTGTTAGGAAATTCCTCAGTTGAGAATGAGAACTTACTGAAGGTTAATTACACCCATCGTACTAGAAAATAAATTGCTCACACAATTTAAAGATCACGCAAACTATCTGAGTGTATTATATCCTTTCTCTTCCAACCTATATATCTCTAGCATCAATATTGACTGTGATGACATAACGAATCACTGTGGTGGGTCATTACACGCGCTTGGGTTCTACACACATCGGGACTAACAGAGGAGGCCTCCCACGGCCTACCATACGTACAGTTTTAATTAAAGAATGACCCACCTTGATCTTTCCTGTCATGTGCTCACAGAGTATTTTTTTTAGATCCAAACGGTTACGTTTCCATCACTCACACCAAAAATACCAATGATGGAATCACGAGAAGTACTCTTTTCGGCTGCGGTGAAATACTTGCTCGGGATGTGCGTGTCGGGATGTGGATGGCAAAAGAATAATTGGAGATGTGCGCACGAAGTATATTTTTTTTACATAAATGGGTAGTCTTCCGCAAATGAACGCTTCAAAGGCTCATGTACAAGTCACCATTAAAGTTTACTCCAAATAGACTCAAGTCTTTTAAGCCTTTGATTAATGGCCTGAGGTAAAAAAAAGAAAAACCATCATTGACGAGGACTAGTTTGAAGCCTGAAGACTCTCGAGAACGCCGACAAGTAAGACCCGTATAATTTCATCCATTGAGTTCTGTTCCACGCTATTTTTGCACAATATGTTTATCGAGGTGATAACGTAGTGCACCTGGCCTTGGCTTGACCTCGAACTGATGTGAGTGATTTCCGATCGACTGAAGTGAAAACAAAAATGCAATTGCGAGGTATTTTCGGGAAGGGCCATAAATAGGGGGATCTTTCTTTATCGCTACTCGAATTAGGAGCTTCAAGTTCACAGTCCGCATCTTTCAAGGTATACATTCTCTTCTCTCATTCCTATCCAAGTACTTACTCCTCCAGCATCATAAATTTCTACATGATCCACCGAACATAGACTGTGGAGAGGAAAACAGCGTAGAATTCTTAAAAATAGTCATTTCCCCCTCTAACCTTGGACCGCGATTCAAAACAAGCCCTATACGGGAGAACGACACTTCATTCGAAACGTCGGAATTCAGCGAGAACTAAAATTTGTCGCGGAAGGAAAGGTCAATGCAAGTTCAAGGACCCCTAATGTGGTTCGACATCTTTTTCATGTCCATTGGAATCATTTTTCTCTTTCATAATTTCGTGGCGCCGGCCATTTTGCGGATAATTGATAGTTACAAAGTTAAATAATAAAAATGGTTATGACACGCAAAGGGGCCGGATTCACCAATTGGGCTTATGGACAAAAAACCGGTTTCGACTTCGACATTTCCACCAGTATTAAATTCTTTGGTCTCGCTTATTGGAGGTTTTGCTGAGTAAGCCATTTAATGACAACATTGGTGCAAATAATGCAATTCTTTTTATGAGATGACACGTAGTAAAAATTAACGAAATTAAGGAGCTAAATTAAAAAAATACTCAGAGTTTATGCATAACAAAAACAGAATCTATGAATATAACGTACATGAAAGTAACGATATATTTCATTATCCTTTACACTGAGTGAGTAAATGCATAATCAAATCTGATTAATAACTCACATTGACCAATACAGATTTCATAAAAAGGGGATATTAGTGTGTAATACAACCTGCGTGGATAAATGACGACGATGACCTATGGTGGTATGCTTGTAACCGTCGGGATTATCTCCAATAGGTAACCAAGGAGTCACGTGGTGCACACACAAATGGTTTGCAAGTTTAGTGTGTCTGAATCGATCGTAACAATATCATTAACTATTTTAACTTGAGTTTTTTCCCTCTATCTCGACTATAGAGCCCACAGATGAGATAAAACAGAAGTGTAAACAATGAAGGAGGTTGTAATCAGCGGTTTTAAATCACCAAATTTGCGAACCTTTCGTGTTTATACTAAGTGACTCCTTGGTTACCTATTATAGATAATCCCAATGGTTTAAAACAAAACTCCATAGATTCGAATCCCGGAGACGGCAGAGACTTTTAAGTTTCATGTGGGCCTTTCTTGAGTGTAATCTGGAGAAAACTTCAGGTTTAGTGCTCTATTTGTCGGATGAAACATTAATCTGTTGACCCCTTGACGGCTTACGTGAAATGGCGAGTTTCCCAACGCAGATGCATAGAGGGATTACGATGACACTCTTCCTGCACTCTCAAAAATACCTGAACATGTATACCCGCCCAAAATGAAGAGAAAAAAAATGACTACGAAATAACTATTTCTATAATGGAGCAATGTGATACGTTCAGCAGTTGGCATTGTCGAGCCTGAAAATATTCTGATCTCTTTAAGGATACGAATTTTCCAAGATTGATCTAAACTCTATTCATCTAAGCAAAGATTACCGACTTAAAGAGATATTTTATTGCAAACTCTGAAACCGCCTTCTCTTCATTAAAATATGTAGAGTGTTCAAATTTCAAGGGGAGAACTTCGGGGCATTAAGGATTCACTAGGGCGTGCACATTATTGCCTCGTTCGAAAATCAAAACTGAAATATCGCGCGCGAACTTTCGGTGCTGAAGTAAGTAATGAACTCTTTCACGAAATTATCAGATGTTCCTTCTTTCAGAATGAAGTCAAGAGGCCTCAATAATTTCTCACAGTATCTAGCACTTTTAAGTGCCCTTGTTATTCCAGGCTGACCAGAAAGCCACTGTATTGTTATCATATCCCTCAAAGCTATTTATATAATAACAGCTCATACAATGTTCATGAAACACCTCTTACAATAGAGGCTGCGTCCAATCCGTAAGCTACCTACAAGTAAAATACTAATTCATTCCTTTTCCTAGATTTTTTCCTACTATCGTATTTTTCGAAGTGTTTCCTTATAGTATCTCCTTCTAAGTATTTCATACTAAGCTGGGAAAAATTGATGAGAGGCTGTATGTGCTAAACACAATGTTATTTTTTTTCCAACCTTTCATCTACAATTGCACTGTGCTCTGAAAGCTATCACAAGGGCCAGTGGTGAGGCGGGTAGCCCTATCGTTGCGAAAGCGGGTGAGTGAGGTAAGTTAGGCGATCAAGCATCTTGTCTTCTGAAAACCTTGTAGTCCAATGAGCAGGAGTATATGATGTGCTGCCATTTTTCATCAGATGAGAGGAGCATACTCTTAATACTGGAAGTGTCAGCATGTGAGGCAGTGACAAATGAAAAGGGCATTGACGTGTACACGCTTTACTTCCACTAGAGTCAAATTATTTTGTAACCACGAAATTTAAAAAATAAGTAAAAAAGTATACTGAGAAAATTTTCCAAGTTCTCCAATCGGATAACTACTCGTCCCGAAAATAGAAAAGAGCTTCTTTGACTCTGTTCATCACTTGAAAGGCAAGGTGTCGGAAGGATTAAACTTTCTGGCGTAAATTATAATTTATAATGAAATAATAATAGCTAATTTAGAAAGTTATACTCAATTCAGTCATCATGTTTCTTATTTGCTCATCAATTTACCATCTAAATTCAAGATGAACTAACCTATTGCATCATCCAAATTTGAAAAAAATAGGTGGTGAAATCTTTTGAGAAAACGGGTGCATTAATTTAACGAAAATAACTTTCGTAGGTATTACAATGGCTTCATAGAGACCAGCGTGGTTTTCGTTGTAATCTTTTCACAGCAATATACAGTATATCATAAAGAGGGCATATCGAAGCAATCCAGACATAATTGAATTTCTAGAAATTTTCGGCTCAAATCTTAATAGTCGTTATCTTATTACAGTATAATGTCATCCGACTAGTATTTGCATATTTGAGCCACAAGTTCGCTAATTTGAATTTAGGTTCATGAAACCAGCCTTGATGATTTCATTAAACCTGTCTAATTATTTATCCGTAATTTTTTTCTTGAAGTTTTTTCTCAATCAAAAATTTTATGAAAGCCCTAATCCATTACATGATAACACAACATTGTCGAATTAAACGAGATTAATGAAAAATATCGGAAGCATAGTGCTAGATTTAATTTGCAACACAAGATTTAAGATCTGAAAAATACAACAGTATTCTTCATTATACCGTAAAACAGTTTTTGTAGAGGAAAAAAATTCATGTACTGCTCAACGTATCAATTTCTATTGTAAAAGATTTTTCTAGACTCGGGTGATCCTTTAAGAGATGCAGAGAAGATTTCACCACCGTAACAGTGGTTTATGAAATCTCCTGCGCTCTGAGAGACGTCCCAGTGTCGATCTCAGTGAATCGGAGATACGAGCACGGGAACAAAACAATAACAAAACGCTCTTACGGAACATCGCAGCGGATAAGGAATCGGGTCATCACCAACGCATGCAGGTTGCAGGGGAGGTACAGGAAGGCGGAAGTCGAAGGAGGGAGAGGGATTCATTTCATATATAAACATGTATATGCTCAGCAAGGATTCTGCGCTAAAATGAGAAGAAACGGGGTGAACGACAGGAGAGGAGGAGGAGGGGGGGCAAGGGATTGATTCGGCGTGAGTTTTAACCCGTGAGAGGGGAGGGCGGGAGCGAAAGAGGGTGGAAAGGGAGGAGGAGCAGGGGCGGGGGGCCTCCGGAGTCACAACGACACCCCAGATATCGATCCTGGCCCGCCAACTCCTCCCCACCCCCATAAACCCTCGCCACCGTAAAGTTCCCACCATCCCTTTCTCTCCCCACATTCGCCAGCGCCACCACCGGGGAGAGGAGGCATTTACCACCGCCGCGGCGCCCCCACTCAGGGTAGGCCGTACTACAGCACGTGCCTGCCTCAGGCTCCCCGAAACTCCCGGTTCTCTCTCCTTTATGCCCACGATGCCGAAAATGAAAGATGGTGGGGTAGGAGTTTTTTTTGGAAATAAAACCCTTTCCACTGAGAGGGTTCTCGAAAGAACGGTTTCGCTCAGATATCACACGAATGGAGCGAAAGAGAGGGATATATGTGAACGGTTATTTTGTATTCTACTGGTTGGTGTGGCCTTTTTTTATGGGACACACCCAAATATTCTTCCCCGATTTCTTTCGGATGCCTACTCCACAGCATTTCTTTATTCATTTAATATTATGGCCTATTGTAGCCAATGTTCCCTGTTCACACCACAGCCCCTTTTACCCTTACTTTTAGTTGCGCCGGCTGCTCAGGTGTGGTTAATCTTAGGCAGAAGTGCAGGGCTAGAGTACTTTTTACATATAACACTGCTAAATACTTCTTCACGCATATATTCAATCAATACTCATTTTAATTTATGCTTAATATATGTTTATCGTATATTTTCAATCCAATTCAATCGACCACTTATCAGGACCGGAATACTTGCGCGATCGTCCGCTACAGTTTCCACACACGTCCTTACACACCTTACTCATCCTCCACTATCCTCATCTGTTTTTTTCTTCTCACATTCTTGTCCCCTCTCGTCTCCACCGACGCTCTTCACCCACTCCCTCTCTCCTATTGCCGATTTTTTATGCTTCTTTCTCGTGTCCCGGGACGTGCAACCACCCACCGCCCGTATGGGGACCTGTGCATCCCAATAATTGCTGCCAACCGTGAATATGACCGTTGCGAATGAAATAATTTGACTAGCTACATTTCTTAAATACATCCAAAATACCGATTCCCTCCCTCATCCTCGATTCCCCAAGTATTATTCCTTTTATGCCAACATTCAGTATCCCGTAGCGCATAATTACTTGGGTTATCTACCTACTCGCCCTCACTCTTCCTAGTTTACCAAAGAATTTCCCTCTTTCCCCAATTCAAACTAAGTATTTTTTCCTGATTTTCCTTTTCCAAAATCACATCTTAAAAAGTCTCAAATCTTTTCGTCTATCTTCACGGTCCATGATGGTTCCTTCTTTCCCGCTGTCGTCGTCAATGACGCAAGCTCCTTAATAGGTGCACAGCTCGTAGTACCTGTCCTAATGATGCACTGAACGAGAAGAGAGTAGTGATTTAGGGAATCACACTACATTTTGAAGTAGAATGATAACGCGAGCGAACCCGCGCAAATAAGATCCGTAATAGGACCCGAGGATTCGGAACTGTATGATGCCACGCTGCATTGAAACTTTACCAAACTACTCTTGTCATATTTAATTAAAATTCAAACTTAATTTCACTCCTCTTAGTAACCAGGTACTAACGAACAATTATTTGGCTAAAATATTTACTACTACGCTCACCACGGTTCAAAATAGAGATCCAAAAATTGTTCCACTTATTTTATTTTCATTTATTTATTTATTCTTCACCACATCGTCATTAATATAATATTATAAAAGTTATATACATTATGATCACATTTTTTCAATTAATACCGTTAAAATACCGAAAAGATGGGTGAAAAAAGGCACCACCACAAGCCAACAACTTGCTAAAACTCTCAATTTGGAGTTTAAGGCCGCAGTGAGACAGTCGCCCTGAATACCAGTCAATTATTAAAACATTGCCATAGATAGTTTATGCAAAGAAAGGGATGAAGACTGGGTCTTTGAGAGGGGCCGGCAAGTCGTTAAACCTCGTTAAATTTAGCTTTAGTTTTTTTTTAATCTCACCGAATGTCGTTTTTTCATAACTAATGCACACACATCCCATATTTTTTGCAATGAATTTGAAACATTTCAAACAATGAATGCAAACCTTACGTAGACCTACGAACATCATGATCGTCATGAACATCGTTTTTCAATTCTAAGACTGGTTACTACAGCCCTCTGTTATAGTGATTGCTAGCTTAGTCACAACCTGATTCTTCTTTCCCAAATCCTCTTTATTTGGCCCATGAATCTATCCATTGGCTTTCCTCGTGGAGGTTTTCCTTATATTTTCCCTCAATCATGCACTTGAAAAAATCCAATATGTCTCAGGATATGTCCAATTCACTTGGTTCTTCTTTTCCAGGAGTTTTCTTCTTCGGCTTTTCCGCATACATTTCATATTTTATTTTATCCGTATATTTAATCTTCAGCATTCCACGCCAGCATCAGATCTCTTAGGCTTCAATTTTTTTTCCAGGATACCTTTACGGATGTTCATGTCTCTGACATGTAGAGTTACTACCATATTCAATGCAAAGATTTTCACTCACTGCTTTCTTGTTCCTAGCTGAATTTTTTTAAGTACAGTAGTAGGACCTTGATGGATACTTTATTAGCTATCTTAGAGCGGGATGAAGTAGCAATAAGAAAAAGAGAGAGCGAAATGAGAACATGAGATGAATATGATCTCGAGAGACGGAGAACACAGAATATATCGTCTCCGGGTGATGCTTCCCCACGCCCCCCTCTCTCGTCTATCCCGCTCGAATTCAGACGAACGGATGATATAAATTCCACAGAAAGACGGCGTGAATGTGGAGACAAAAGGATGGGCCGCTGGATTTAGCGTACATCTCTTCCTTCCCTTCAAGTCTCGGGACTCTCTTTTCCCCTCCACGTCCGGAGATCTCCCCTCCAATACTCACAAGTGGCATCCCTTAAAAAATCCCTAGCGATGTCCTCTCCTCTTTTGCGAAGCGCGTGGGTCTCGATTTTTCGAAAGGCGGAGGGAATCGTGAAAAGTGGCTGCGATCCACACTATCGGAATCCGATGGAAACGGTCATTTCGGGCTAGTTTGGCTGCGCAACAGCCCACGCAGATCTTCCGGACAGGGAGATTTTGGCACCAGGTCCGAGTATCGATCCTTGCGGCACCCGCACCAAAGCTTCCCCGAGAGTGGGCGTTTCATTTCGTCCGCGTACTTGTAGCTGTAGTTTATACCAGGGAGGCAACCCGCGGATGAGGTTCTGGCCGCAGTAGTCAGGTCGGTAACACGCCGGCCAGACAAAGGTAGCATGTTCGAATCCCGCCTCGGCACGGGTCTTGTGTTTGCCATAGGGATAAGTTTAGGATTAAGTTAGGCTAGGTGGCGCGAAAGATCTTAGTTGTTGGTGAACCCCCTTAAAACATAATACTACTTCGTCTACGACGATGCCATTCGTTGGTATACATATAATTCATTATTGAGAACGAGGGAAGGATGGAGAGAAACCCGGCATCGGCATTAGCTTACCCTTGACGCAAGATGTTAAGCGCTCCACAGCTTAACGTCCTACCCAAAGGGTGGAGTGCTGTCCTTAAAGTGTGTTCTCTCTATATGCTATCATAATTATTGAGATCCGAGCGTGACTAGCTTCAGACCACATATCCCTATCCCTTCTATCCTTTCCATCCCTATCCTTATACCTTTCCTCCCGGTCTGAAGCGCCTATTAGTGCGGAAACAGACTTGAAAACACCATAAGATCATAATTATTGAGAGGTCGGGTCTGCCCAGTGGTTTGAGTACTGACCTCTTATCTGAAGGGCTCGTGTTCGAATCCCAATAAGGGAAGATGGTAAACCGGCACCTATTTGAAAGTTTTGTGGAGAGCATTCTAGTGCAATACTCCGTCCTTTGGATGGGATGTAATGCCGCTGTCCTCTTGGCGCCTTTTGTTGAGAGCAAGCTAATATCGACCTTTCTCCTGAACCTTCCTATCCCAACCTTATACCTTTCCACGGTCTTAAGCGCCTTTATGTGTGTGCAAAGACTTGAAAACATAGATGAGATATTTATTATTGTTCCGAATGATCATTTGATATTACTCCAATTATAGTGCTTGTGGAAAAGAATGAAGGCACATATATCTTTGGTACACAGTTAGCGACTTTATGGGTAATGATTTTTTTATATTATTCAATTCTTGATTTGTTTGGCAGGCAATAGGAATTCCATTGAATAGAACCACTTGTTCGATATGAAACAAGGAGATCAGCTTTCTATCCTGGGTGATTTACATTGCCCGAGGCATCATAAGGAATTTTCAGTCATTAAAAAGAATTGCAGCCTATTCAAACCGATAATACGGTTACAAGGACATATTGCTATTTAAACCTCGTAACTTTTTATCGTTCCGATTCGTGAACGTATGCAAATTGTCACATACGCGCATAAGCATTTATGTAATGGCTCTGGTTTCTTGCATTGTGTACAAAACAGACAGGTGACGGAAACATAGAAACACGAAAAGGAGACTCTCACAACAGTTTGGACGTTTCCACGGGAATGCCGCCTTTTTCAACAGAAGAGGTTGACCTCAGTTCATCTCCAAAGCTCTCATCAGTTCCAAATTCATCAATTTTTCTTTGTTTTCATCAAAATTTCCTTGGAAACCAGGCGTGAATATCCATTCCAATCTGATTTCATTGATTTTAAATGGATAACTAAGCCTGCGGGATTTAAAGTTCAGGTTAAATGACTGTAATTTGAGTTGTATTAAGAACTTAGGAGAGATAATTTTCATTGATCACGATATAGCATTAAGCAAAAATGCATTAAATATATAAGCCTTGCATAAAATATACATTGTGAAATACATATAATCAAAAGTCGAAGTACTTATTTGGTAGAAGGAAGACTTCATAGTTGGTAAATACAAACACTTAGTGACTTCCAAAAAATTTATTTTCACCATGACTTCCTCAAAATAAATTAAAGGAAGTCTCTAAGTGTTCGTTATTATCGACTTTGCAATCCTTAAACACAACGTGGAAAGAAGGAGCTGACAGATGTATGTTCATCAAGTTTCTGTCCCTCCAGCCACAGTATCGACTAAAATTCCGTATCACAAATATCACGAAAAATAAAGCTAAAATAAATGTTACCAGTAGAGAAAAATTTTCTTAGAATCAACGATTGAGGCTTTCGACTTTTTTTTACAAGTTGGCGGGAAGCGATTCTCTATTCAATCGGCTTCCTATAAAGTACTGCAATAGTGGTACTCTTGGCTACTATCATCTCCGCGAGATACCCTATATGCGACAGTTGTGACGAATCCTTTGTTCCGAGAGCTTCGACGCGATCCGTGCATTTGCATTTAATCGAGTAGGTACCGATTTCGCCTAACTCCGTCTTCGCCGGCTGGAATCCCGCGGCGTAAGCTCATTCGGTTGCAGACCAGAAAGAGGTCGTCCTCGCAGCAGGACGTGAAGCACTCGTGATAACCCTGGGCAAGGGTGTAATCCGCGCCATTAAAGAGTTTCGACGCCGTTGAGGCCTATGGAGAAGGAGCAGGGAAGTAAGGAGATAGTGTGCGTGTGTGTGTGTTTGAGGGACGGGGGTTTTATGGGGGTGGGGTAATGGGATTGCTCTCGCCGAGACAAGGATTTGCGAGCCAGGGAGTTCGAGAGTAGTGAGCAGGGAGTCGGGGGCGTGGAAGATGAGAGAAGCTGTAGTATTGCGAAAAGCGCGAGAAAACGGAAAGGATTAGGCATGCAGTATGGCTATCGTCTTTTTTTTTTTTAACCGTAATGGATTTTTTCGCTAACCACCTCGAAAAAACCCAGAATGCTTACCAACAGGGACAGAAATACATCGCACACTTGGGTTAAAAATCCGTTATGTTACAATTGACACTTTATAACGAGAACGAATTATGCAAACTTGACAAAAAACATTATGGCCCAGTATTTTTAACGTATTGTTAACCTAAACAAATAGTTGTGGTGGAGTAAATGGAGTTGTAAACGTGGCAGTTTCAAATTCTTACAGTTACAAAAATCACTTTAGACTGACGATAAGTTGGCATAGATGCTATTAGCAGAAGAGAGTATGCCTATAGTTTTTAAGCGTCGAAAACATTTAACCAAACATTATGAAACCAGGGATTAATGCAGAATCACACGTTTTATGGCAATTTATAAATATTTCACATCTATTCATACGGTTAATTTACGTTTACTCATAGTTTTATTCATAGTTTTTCATGTTTCTCAGTTACATCCATTGCCGCCGATAGAATAAGAGACTGAGATAAGATTACCTTTGAGACAGGAAAGGTACCTAATTTTTTCAAGATGTGAAAGATTAATATTTAATATCTCCACTGGAAATCTTTTTTCTCGCAATATTCAAAAGAATTTTTTTCCACTTTCAAAACTGAACTACCTAAGCTTAAAATAAATTAGGAAAAATTCGCGGAAATTTCATCAAGGCTAAGTCTCCAAACCGCAGTAACTACGAAGAGTAGGAATTCAAATAAAATTTCTGAACTTTCGTGCTAAAACAAACTTCAATATTTTTAAAAACGCACGGTCCTTGAAGGATCTTGTGTAAAACCGAATTTTCGCATTTAAAAATAATCAAAATTCAGCGTCATCTCGGCAAGAGATGTCCTTAATTTCGAACGAATAGAAATATGTCCTTAATTTCGAACGAATAGAAATATGTCCTTAATTTCGAACGAATTACCTAACCTCGAGAGCTTTTTATTTTCTTTTTCAACGCGCCTCGGTTGCCAAGGGAAACATCAGCGAGGCCTTCCGCCATCCTCTCCGTTGCTGATTGGAGCGCTCCGCGCGTGCGGGCTCGTAAAGGGAGATTTTCTTTTCCGCATTTCTTTTTGACGCTCGCGGATGGGGGGAGGGGGCGTGGTCGGTGGGTCACCTGGACGAGCGCTTCGGGGGAAAGAAGGGAGACAGAGAAAGAGACGAGAGGGCGAGATTACAAGGAGGTGACGTCGGTTGGATGAGCTGGTGAAGGAGGAAAGGGGGTGGGAAGACGAGGGGGAGGAAAAGAGTAGAGGGGTGCAAGCTCCATTTGTCCCATTTTCGCCCCGCTCCGAGCGGCGTCTCCACTCCACGATCCTTTCTCGGGGCCCTCACTGACAGCCGTCTGTTTCTCCTTGTACCCTACGGAGCAAATCGGCCGTGGTGACGGGAGGGCGACCCTGCTTCGCGTTTCAGATTACGACCATGGGCGAACAGGCCCTGGCTACGTCGTTGAGCTTGATGTGAGGATATCTCGTCCACTCACACGCCTCAATTCTCAATTCCACCCCCTCTCTCTCCACTACCGGTGTGGGTAACGGGTGATCGCGTGAAATAATCGAATATCGGAACAGAGGCGGCAATAACAGTTCATGGTTGAGGAAGACAAATGTTCAGTGTCGTCTTTTGGGTATTTATACCAATAAGCCTGACTTACTGTGCCCCTAACAATACTATGCTAAATCAAACACAACCATACCTTTATTCATACCGCACATACTTTGTTATATTCTCTATTTGATCACAATCTCATACTAAATCTTTCCAGTTGCGATCTCTCCTACCTTCACCACTGTAACATTCCCAAGAAGTCATCATTTTCGTCATTTTGAGAGGTTATTTGGACAATTAGAATAGGTGAGCACATGAGAAGACGCAGTTTATGGGGTTAAGAGGCGGGAAAGTGGAGGGAGACCCGGATTTGCGTTAGACTGTCCTTAAAGACAGGTACCAAGGGGTTCACTGTTTTACGTCCCTTCCATCAAACGGAGGGCAGAAATTGAAGTGCTCTCTACACAGCACTAATGTAGGAGCTAGTGCTCAGCTAAACATGTGCCCCTCCCTGGAATCGACTCCGGACCCTTGACAAGGGAGATGTTGGTGTGGAAGCACCACACCAACTCGGTCCACATAATAAAGCACTTCCTATCCATGACTCAGATTGAATATTCGTATGTCGAAACAGAAGAGGCGAGGTGTTCCAAAGTAGAATGATAGAAACTATAGAAAACATGCCACGATAATAAACTAACTGCAGCTATCAAATAATATAACTATGTATATACGAGTCCCTTTTCCCTCTTCTTTCTTCTTATTGACTCAAGTCCTTCTTTTGATAAATTTTCCGTTCAACTTTGTTCATTCGTCCTTCATGCAACAGGCCTTTTCACGTAAACTTCAAAGAATCGTACTTGAAATTAAGGATATTTGGAGAGCAAGAATGAAATTCCATAAGAAAAAAAGACACTTTCTTAAAAGTATAACAATGAGTTAAGTTAGTACAAAAATGGACAGTGTATTTTCTTAAATTGGCAACAAAATGAAGACAGATATTGGTATGAATTTACAACTCAATAGCTCATCAATGCCTTCATCGCTGACGCAATGTGTTAGTACTATGCAAATTAAAAGAAGAGTTACCGTTAAAGTTAGGTCTTCAGGCTTAGAAGTAACACTCAATTTTTCACCAAAATCGCACATCTCGTGCTCCAGTTATCACTTTCCTGCAATACAACAAAACGCTGTTCACGAGCAAATATTTAATATTCGTTTTCGGGAACAGTAAAAGCTGTTAAGAGTTTCAACGTGACATTTCGTTCAAACAAAATTTTACTTCATTAGGTTTCGTTATAAAGAGCGATTCACGAACATCGCTGTTATTGTTTCTTTTGTTTAATGAATGGATTCCTCTAAGCAGGTTTCTCACTGTTCCCATGTTGTAGTTTCGTATTTCGATGGACATCATAACGCGACAAGACCAATCTCGGGCTGACATATTTGCTCGTGCGCGTACCCTACGAAATACATTTCAATACCATGAACTCACTCACCATAGAAGGATTATGGATAACATGGCTGATGGGGGTTAGTTCTGGTCATCGCATTCATCCCTGCAAATTACCGAGATAAGAGGAAGCGACTTGAGAGGATAGAGAGATGGAGTTGTGAGATGACAAAGAGGTGCTCCCCCTAACATCCAGTCTGCGAAACGCAATTTCGCAGACTGGATTGGAGACTGGTTACCTTCCACCCTCCCACTCTTTTCCCATTCCCTGACCCCCATTCCCAATCCCGAGTCCCCTTCCACCCGAGAGAGATAGGCCTCTGGGGATGGAGAGGATTCCGGGAAAAGGCAAATATGCGCTGGATTACTAAAGGGAGGAGAGGACGAGAAATTAAGGCAACCTGTTTCCCAGATTTACCGTAACGAGTGGTAGGAAGGCTTTCATTCGACATAAGCCATTTAAAATGAGCATTATTCAATATTTTTATTGTAGTAGTCACATAAATACGACGTTTTGACTCAGTTTTATAATATACTAGCTACGTTTATCCTATTCCCTTCATAAGTAATACGGGAGAATATAGTTCCTAATATAGAGAATATAGGGTTCCGACAAGTATCGGGTAGCGTGGAACTCAAATTGTAACTGTAAATCGAATTATTTTTATGCTTGTGCAAAAATTTAATAAACTAGCAGAAAAATATTGCTGAAAAATATTGGAGAAAAAAGAAAGAAAAATTTCACGAATATTCGTATATGCCATGTCATCAGAAAAATTTCACGAAATAGAACGCCTTAAATAGTAAATTTTATATGACCGTTAAATGTAACTTATGAACTCATTACACCACCAAATTTCCCTAAGCCATGCAGGTTGGATTGTCAGCCCGCGAAAGAAAATTAGCTGCAGATCAAGATAGCGAGAAGCTCGCTATTAATGTATCTAGTTAGGCTAATACAGCATATGGTTGGAGCTAAAGTTCAATCAGTCATTTCAGATTACGAAGTCAAAAACCAAGAAGAGAGAGAATTAAATTTACTTCAATAGTAAAAAAAAAAAACGATTGAGTCACTGCTTTTTTTTATTTTTTACTTTTACAGTAATTTCAATTCTCACTCTTCTTTGTTTCTTTCATTAGTTTCTACATCACAGAAAAATCTCTAAATAAGGGAGTATTACTGAATGAAAACGGAAACAAATTCGAAGTGGTGTCCACGCAAATAGAGAGGCGGAATAAAACTAGGAAACGAGCGCTAGCAAATTAAATCCTCTGCTACATGCAGTAAAGCCGGTAAATTCGACAAGGGCGATACTTGGCAAATATAAAGATTCCAATAGAAGAATTAACCACAGTGCAAGAAACAACAGTGATAGAATTAATAATTGCTTCTCCTACTGACAAACCACTGACGAGAGTTTTACTCATTATTCTAAGCACATCAAGTGACCACATTTTCGAATCTAACGAAGAACTTACTTCCAATTATATGGTAATAAAACTGATAATACACTGAAGTTTTAGATTGGAGTGATGTAAACCTTATTTCCGGGTAAACTCCTGAAACCATAAAAGTAAAATGTACTTACTCCTTGTCTCTTGCAACTGATCATTATCCATTATGGTACTCAGTAAAAAGTGACACTCACCTGCAAAAAAAGAGAAAAAATCGTTAGAGTATGTAGCCAGCAAAGTGATGACATATAGATTAAAAGTTTTTAGAGGATCAAACGATGGGATTTTCAATATAAACAAGCGCAAATAAATATACACCACATGTTAAAAATATTAAAATATGCACCTTGGCGTCAATAAAATATTGATACAAACGCAAAGACCCATAATCCTGATTGACACTAAATTATATTTTTAATACTTAGCGTCGACTAAATTGTGATCGCTATCAACACACCATAAAAATGACATAAACATCGTAGATAGCATATTCAATTCATTCAGGCAGAATAAAAACTGATGAAAATATGTAGTCTGGAAAAACGTGTCAGCGGAAAAAATTCATACGTGAGCCAGTCCTAAATGAATATTTTATTGGACTCATTTATTTTAATCCACGACAGGAGACTTAGGCAATAAAGTTTTTCATTGCAGTTATCCGATCAACGTATATCCTCACAAATGGGATATAGGGGTACTGCTAAACCTTCAGTTTTAAATATATGATCGAAAATTGATATGAATTAATAAAATCCATTAAGGATCATTGACTACCGTACTTTTTGAGCAATTGTACGAAGTGACACGGATAAAGATAATAAGTTAAGCTTGGACATGGGCTTAGTTAATGCCGAAATTAAGGCAGCATTATTACCTCATCTTTCTATTACATCACTCATTCAGGCGAAATATTCCGAAAAACATTCAGAATATAAAGGATCTGTAATGATGTTCTTATTCTACGAAACAGTTGAGCACGCCGAAGATGATTGGCCCTGAAACTCTTTCGAGGGAAGTGCAGGATAATCATAATTATCAAATAAAATTTTGACCGTCCGATCTCCGGATCAAAAATTTTGCGCTAGTATAATTCCAAAGATTCCTATCTCTGATCGTTACGACTGAAGGAATACAGCCTGCTTGTGGTATATTTTATTATCAAGTCTATCACAAAACGAAAAAAATAATCTGAAAACGAATAGGATTATTTGCTCATTCCATAAACTGGATTTTTACGAGGTTCGAGAGATTTGGTGAACGAATTAGAGCGTGAAAAGACGCGGAATCCTAAGGGTTTAAAATAAATCTCCTGGTAGAATGCGTCCGATGCGCGATTTTGCATCTGCTCCCGAGAGTTGGCGTTCGGGACAATCCCGAGTCTCCAACTCCGATTGCCACTCCATCCTTTTGGAACATTTGGAACTGGTTAACATCGCTGGGAACGAGATTGACGAAATTCCCCATTCCATCTCCTTTCTTCATCTGCTCATCCTGGATCGCTCCTTTCCTCCTTTTCTCACTAACCGGCTCGCAACTTCCTCCTGAACGTCCATCAGATAGCACGCATGCACCTCGGTAATAGCCTAGTCCATACATGCTACTCGAAGGTCCCCCCCTCCTCCTCCACGTATCCCTCGGCGTTATACTGCACGCAAGGCCTCCGGCGTTGTCGTGAGTCGCAAACAGATGGAGTTGCACTCCGGAAACGAGAGATGACTTCGAAACTAGCACCCAGACGACCGGGCGCTAAAGAATTCTCTGTCTCTGTTGATACGAGAAACGAACTCTCAAATCGTTGGGGATTTCTTTGGTGGGCCAACACGTGAATGCGAAACGAACGTTGGACGGAAAGGAGAATAAAAATACGATTGATTCCAAAATCCACTTTGGAATGATATTAATTAAGATACAAGTAAAACACTGCGAGAAATCAACATCTATCGATCCTAATTTCCCCCCAACCCTTCCATTCCTATCCTTATACCTTCCCTCCCTGTCTGAAGCGCCTATTAGTGCGGAAACAGACTTGAAAACACCCATGAAGAGAAATCACCCAATTAATTGGATCTTAGTTGAATTTAAGATAAACATTGAAAAAGTAAATCCAGCTCACCTTCTGAAAAAAATGTGAAAATGCAGAATAGCCAAATGCATTCGAGCAAAGATAAATTGTTTAATACCTTGGAATAGATTGAAATCAAACAAAAGACTTAGGTTTTAAGTTTTGCGGATTTGGGACCAAAAGTAATCATCGAAACATTTCTTCAGGTAAACTGAAATATAAATTATTTTTACTCAATTAATAGAATTATGTCCTAAATCAGTATTTAAAACACCCTCTCTGAGAAGTCGATCAAGAATCTCAAACCACTGTGCACTTCTATTAACGCTGGCATTTGCTAAAATAAAATAACGCGCACACCGAATAATTTGTTTTCTTTTTAAATTCGAGTTCAGTATTGACATAATTGCTATTTTATTTCGCCCATTACTTCTGATATGAACCAAGGGAACGACGAAATATCCGTATCGGAGAGAAACTCGAAGCCGGGCCTACTGAGTGAAGTCAGTTTCACCGGTTAAGTCAAAAGTGAATCTCGCGTCTGTACTAACTGGTCACGAAAAAAAGAGCAATGAGAATCAGGTTTATCCCGAAATGCGGCCACGCAACCTAAGTTGATTAATATAAATTTAGAGCCAGATCGTCCGTCGGTGGATCAATATTGGGTTGACTGTCGCCGGAAGCGGGTATAAAAATCAATATCCTTGCGGGTCCATAACAACCCCGAAAATTTTGGCTGGAACGAGATGGCCGGGAATTGCGTGAGCACCGACATGCTGCGGCGTTACATGCCACTGCAAGACGCCGAGGTCAGTGTATGAGCGCTGCCGTGGAGGATTCCAGAACTATGAAGAGCTTAACGTCATCCGTCGTAACGTCCTTCCAGAGGACGTTGCATTAGGCACGGAAAGTTAATGCTGACTGATGTTTTCGTAATTCGTTTGTCATTTCGAAAAATACAACATACCTGTCCGCATCGCTGCGATCTGCAAAGGGAAAACCTAATTTAGAACTTGCAGGGAAGTGCTTTAGATTCATGTTTTGAAACTTTCGTAAGAGAAATAATTTTGTTCACAGAAAATTATATCATAATTTAAATTCGGGATAGAAATTATTTTTACTATTTCTTCGTAAGAATATTCTAATTTAATATCATCTTATGCCAATATATCGCACTGATATGGCTAGCTTAAACGTCTGTAATCAACAAATGATTTTGTTTATCCCTGCAAACAATTAACTCAATAGAGCGATGAGTGGGTTTTTGGCAAAAAACTGTTACCGATTATTTAATTGGTTTTCGACTTACTATCACCAACTTCCAATGTTCCACAATTAAAAATTTTGATTCTCCATTATTACAAGTCTTGTGGTTTAATCTCAGGTTTCGATGAGTCTTTTTCCCAATTCTTTAACGAATTAGACTTAGTATAGTATGCGCCATACTATTCATAGACTTAGTATACGCCAAACTATTCATATTATTATACAAAATGGAGAAGAATTGAGGAAATACATTCCTCTTTGAAAAAATGCCCTCTTGAATTCGCGAAACATTTTCTTAATCCATTCAAGGTAATAGTTTCAAATCCCAATTCGGTCCTACTTCGGACATCAAAGTCATGCACTCCGGTACCACGTAAAATATCTTCTAGATCAATCCGTATCCCAGGGAAACCGTGGCATGGTATGGTACGAAATCGAGGCATCCCGAAAGGGGAAAGGAAATATCTCATGCGCCGGACCTCCTTACTCACACCCCTTCCCGCCTTATTCTTAGACGGACAAGTGGACAGGTGGGAGTGGGATGGAAGACATCTTCTGGCGGAGGAAGTCAGGGGAAAAAAAAGACTGTCCGCGTGCATGCGTGTGCGTGCGTACGGGAGAAGGAAGGCGTCTTGGAAGAGGGGCGCGGGAAACACGACCTTAGGTTGGGAGATGGGGTTGTGACGTCATGATGAAAAAAAAGAGGCGTGTCACGTGTTTCCTCCACACCTCTCTCTCTCTCTCTCCCCCCCTTCCTCCCCTACCCGAATCCTCTTAGCTTAGGGGGGCACGGGGAAAGAAGAACCGACTGCGAGCAGCGGGGCAGGAATAAATAAAAAGAAAGGGGTTGCAACAGAACCAGGAAATCGGGGATTTCTCAAGGACATTGTATTCTCAATTCTGGAAAACTCGATGAAATCCTTGAAAGCACGCATGTAATGAGAAAATTCCACAGATCCAATAACCTTAAAAAGACGATATATCAACGACCCTTGGAGTTTTAATTGAGTTCTATGCTGACGATCTTCAACTACGCTAGCGAGAAAATTTTCAATGGCAACGGTCGAGAAGCAGACTGTGTGCGAAGAAGGGAAAAATAAAAATTGCCCGCGACAGAAACAAGAAATGGAGAAATCTTCACAAATATTATTTTTTTGATTCTGAATTGTTATGAATTTTTATTGCCATAAAACTCTGCGCCAATAAGTTTTCAGTAATGAGGACTGCGAATATTTATTAATTATAACGACATTTAAGGATATGCCAATCCATTTCCGAAATAATAATAATCGGAACTATAGCAAAATTCAATTTCATATGGATTGATACACATCTGGGTGTCTATTACGGAACTTCCGCCGATAGGAGATATCGTACGATACCACTATCGAACGAAATGATGGAGGCTGTCTAACGTGCTATTACGGGTCGGGCGTTGCTTTCGTTCGATAAGCTTCGGCTGTCTTCGGGGAGTTATCGTACATCGGTGACGTTGTGTGACGTTTCAGAGGAAACAGCAGAAGATCTATGCTAACAAATGACGAACGATAACCCCAAACCGCAACATTGAGATCACGAAGTAAATATTTACAAACACTTTAAAGCAAACGTGAATATTTAATTTCAGAATTTTATCTAGATTTAATTTGATTGTTGGCTTTCATTACTCCCGTAATTCTTGCTGCATTGTTAGTTACGACACAAAACCATTCATATTAATGCTGTTAATCGTGCTATCTAATCGCCTTGTTTCATACCATCATATAAAATGGACAGAAACGAAATTCACTAAATAAAAGGTCAGTGAGCAAAATGTTTATAATTATATTTGACAGTACTTAATATTTTTGACGATGTAGTTTAAAAGTCCCATGTTTTAACATGCATACAGCTTACGGTGACATAATTCATTCCATCCATTCCTCAATTTAACATCATAATAATTGTTAAACTTATCGTTCATGCTATGCATTAAATATGGTTAACCTATAGCATCGAGCATGACAAGCATAACAATGGGAATATGACCCTCCTTCCTTCTGCAGCAATAGCAGCCAAGAGTATAAGCCTTCCATTTCTTATACTTAAGCATAGCATTTAAAATGTAAAGCCTTTACACATCAGTCATGGTTTTCAAGCTCAAGTATCGGTAGATAACAAATCGATACATCTTCTTCTACTACTCATTCACAATGCAAAAAGATTAATTTGTGTAAGAACATCATACGTTCAATATAGTTTACGAAGAGAAGTCACTGTATAAATTGTTGATACCTAATGTTGAATTTCCATTTGGGCATGGTAACTATGAAACCTTTTGCTTTACATTAGAGTAATCCTTGTCATCGAAACATATTAAGCCTGTCAGCATGTGAAGCCTCTTCCCCTAATCACAGTCCCGAAATTCGCCTCGAATGTCTATCAAGGGGTTGATTGGAAATCCAGCAAATAGTTTTAAAATAAAAATATGTTGTTGCTACTGCCGTAAACGTACGGGATCAGCATCTAACAGCCATGCTGTAAAGTATTCGAAAGCAAAAAAATTTGGACATGGTCGGAACCGAACATTCGTCAAAAAAATTGATACCACGCCTTAAACCACTCGGCCACCGCTATCGATAGGGAGATCGCGCCCTGCAAAGAATTTATACGGAGTACAATTCTATGGTTGTATAAAACTCGATAGAAATCCTTTAGGAAGCCTGTTGAAAGAGTGGTGCTTGTAAACTACACAATAGATTGACGCATTAATAGTTGCGAGCTATGCCTCGTTACGCGATCTCATGCATTATGTTTCAGCGTTTACCTATACTTTGAGTGTAAAACAATTAGATGCAAATTCTCGCCACATTTCATTATAACGTATATCAACTTGAAGTGCATACAATGATAATACTAATTTAACCATTAGAATACAGTATCCATCGTTATATTTGCTCATTTCTTTGAATAAACATCATAGGTGAACTCCCGAATTGAACGAGAAGAAATAATGTCATTGTAATTCTAATTCTCACCCCATTGCGTTATTAGGAATGTCAGTTTGCAGTGCATTCAATAATAATAGTAATGTAACCATTAGAATACAGTATCCATCGGTATATTTGCTCATTTCTTTAAATAAACATCATAGGTGAACTCCCGAATTGAACGATAAGAAATAATGTCATTGTAATTCTAATTCTCACCTCATTGCGTTATGAGGTATATCAGTTTGCAGTGCATTCAATAATAATAGTAATGTAACCATTAGAATACAGTATCCATTGATATATTTGCTCATTTCCTTGAATAAATGTCGTAGGTGAACTCCCGTATCGAACGACAAGGGAGTTACAGACGGTCCGTAACCCGCTGTAGGATATCGTGCTTTCGATAAGCCGCTACCGTTCGATATGAAGATCCGTAATAGCTTTATCGTACTATTTGCCCCGTAACGAACGACAACTCCTCCGCCGTATCGTCATATTTATCGAACGATATCAACAGACGGACCGTAATAGCATTTCAGTTGTCGAACGATTCGTATCGAACGGAAACTACCTTACCGTTCGATAACTGCCTTATAGAAAGATCCGTAATAGACACCTGACGACAAATCAAATTCTATTCTCACCAACTTACGCACAAATTTTAGGATATGAATTGTGCTTAAATTAAACTTATTTTTCATGATTTTAATCACCCGAGAAAAAAATAATTCCTTCTCGTAGTTGAGGAGAGGCTTACATCTACCCCACTACAATACTATTCGATGAGCCATCTCTTGCATACATTTTTACTCGAAACCTTTCGGCGATTCTGAAGAACAATTAGAAAAGATTTGGCTCCCAAAATCACTCATTCAAAACGTTGAGTGTTTATAATTAAAGTAAGAGATCAAATTGATGTATAATTTAAGATTTCGACGAGGATATTAAATAAATTTTTGTCCTGGCTTCGTTAACTTATCCTCTGGAAGCACAAGCCTGAAAATGTCTAGAAATGTCCAGTTTTATAGTTGATGTAGCGTATAAATGTAAAAAAAACAAACTATTTAACTGATCATTCTAGCTGAAGCAGTTAATTTTGTCTTACAAAAGTTTAACCATACAACCGTGATTGCAATGATTTTTCAACCTAAGTATCACCTTCGCTTCACAAACCTTGAACTTCAACCTCGCTGGACACCTGAGTGAAATACGGTGCAGAGACGGCGCAACTTTTATAGTACACAGCAGAAACATAAACAGTGACCCTAAGGCAAGAAAAAATTAGCCGAAATAGAGGAAAGGAAAATTGTTTTTCAAATATTTAAGGGTTCGGCACTCTTGAAAAATGGACTACACGAGACAAAACTACTTTGGGAATCAAGTGGAGAAAACGAGGCTTTTTAATTTCCTGAATGCGCTGATTCCGTGGTACAAATGAAATCTGAGTGACCTTGAATGCGAGGAACCCCATCACACGCGCGGGAGGAAAACACGTCGGTGGTCGGGGAGTGGAGATGACGATTACTTTTACTTTCGCCGTCACTCTTTCCTTGTGATGGGCTCCGGTGATTTTCCTCAGTTTGCCTGTCACAGGGAAATCACGAGGAAATAGCTCCAGGCTTTCCCCCGTCTCCGAAGGAAATGAAGAGACGCGGAGAAGAGAGAGGGTGGAAGAACAGCTGAAAATCAATTTCCGAAAGTCAGGATACCGCAGATGACTAAGAATATTTTTTTACTACAAACTTGAACTCGAGTCACCCTCGAACGTGTAATAACTCCTGGTCCTATCCTCGAGCAGTGAAACATAGGTACTTGCGCCAAATATAAAGGTAAATAAATGCCACAACTGAACGTTTTCTGCGAGAAAAAGAAAATTTATAATAAGATACAGTGAAAAAGAGTTTTGCACTGAATGTCATTTTTTCTTCACAAAACAACATATATATCAAGCTATATATATATACGTTAACTACCAAAGATATTGCATTGTATCAGATGAGATGATGATGAGCAATTTTATTTAAAAAACAGCGTCTAAATTCCGGTAGAAATTCCTCTTCCAAAACTCCATTGTGCACTTTTCATTGTAGTTCTTCCGTCTAGAGAAAGATGTGATATCAAGACCAAAATAACACCAGTAGAGTAGACGTTGGTTCAAGTAGACTTAAGAAAAAACAATGAAGACATTTACGATTAAATTTTAGCATTTCTTACATTTCTTGAATAACAGAGCAGATAACTTCCTGCATAGAAGGTGAGTATATATTCAGAAATAAGATATTGCTTGTTAAAAGCGTACACAGCATTTCATGTCGCACATCGAATCAAGATTTGCATTTTCATGAAGCCTGAACTGACTGCTTTTACCAGTCAAGATCATACGCTTATGATATTTGCATTCATGAAATAGTTCAATGATTACGGCATTTGACGGAGAAGAAAATGTTCACGATTACAAACTGATGTTATATCATACCATCTGGCCAAAAATCTATATCCAAATATATGCGTGACACGCTGGCTCGAGACGGGGTTCAAACATACGACCTTAGGCTACCGCGACAGGTGAATTTCTTCCCTTTATGTGGCGAAAGACTTGCTAGGAATTTCCAGGAACGCACACATCGTCCTCTCCCTTTCCTACCAAGATAGGGGGAACGAAACATTCTTTGGGTAGGGCCGTTAGAGAAAAGAAGATGTTATGAGCCCACCGAGATAGGGAGGAGTTGGTGGAATACGGGGCCGGATAAAAGGGGGAGAAATAGAGGTGCGACGGGCGCCAGTCCTTTAAGATGGCTGGAGCGGTAATCGTGGGTCATTGCAATAATTTTTCAATGATGTCAAAAAAATTCCAGGACCATATTTATGTACATCTAAAAGAGTAGTTTCCTATTATTTTTTTATTGGATATTTGATTTTTTATATAAAAGTTATTGATTGAATGAATACATTTACACGTTCAAATTTTAATGAATTATCGCCATCCTACTTCAATTCATATTGTTTACGTTGCGCTCATAAAAACATTCAGAGACAAAGTCAACGGTCGTAAAAAGATATCTCTCTGTAATGAAGTCGTACAGTTTATATTCCGTGTAAATGTAAGAAAATGTGATTGTAAAGAAAACGGTAATATAATTAACAAAATCTTTTAATTCGATACCCTCTACCATATCGTGTCACACAATTTGTTGTCATGGAAAAGATAATTATTGGTCATTTTAACGCCGTTAATACTTCAACGCTTAAGTTAGGTTCTATTTCATAATTAATTTAATTATTTTTAGTTAAGTGTAATATGCGCTTTCATGTATCTATTTTATCACACCACGGGCGTAAATTTCCCGGAACTTATCGTCCCTGATCTCTATATCGTACTTTTCTAAGGTGTCTGCTTATTTCTTAAGGATATGGTCGAGAGGGATGACGGGAAGATATTCTGTAGAGGCATCCCGGGCTTCCTACGGAATTCTCGGGCAGTGTACGGAATTGGGAACTTAGCCTCACAAAATTTTCCGTAGAATTCCGTAGAAACAGTGCGACATCACAAATTTCTACTGAAGTCCCTCTGTTCCGTAGAATTTTTTCTGCAGAACTCCGTATAAAGGGAAATGTTTCTACAGAAATTCTGTGGAATTCCTTAGGTTCCGTAGAAAATCTGTACGGAATTTTTCAGCAGGGCGTACAATCCATTATATAAATTATTCTAGAATGGTATGCTGCATTTTTGCCATAATTAAGGCATGAAATAGATTATAAAAAAAACGTCATAGTTACTATTGATAGTTTTCGGCGCGGTATTCGATATTAATGTGAAATTTATATTTAAATATGCTTTTTTGTATCTTGGAGTCGGTATGAACACGGTGATATTTGTTAGTAGTCATCAGAATAATATTATATCTATTATTTTATGCTTATAAGAAAATCTGTGATCTTATATCGAATTATAACGAATTGAATCTCTTGTATCACAGTGTTACGTATTAAGAAAGTGTCGAATTACCACAAAAATCAAATCTGTAAAATGCATATTTATACACTTTTTACCCATACCTATCACTAATAAGGACACATATTTAAAATTTCACACATAAATCTGTACATGGACAAGATTTGCTCCAGCTACCCTTGCAAACCCGTTCTCCGCCTCCACCCGCTTCGAACTTCCAAACCTCCCGACGATTCATTCTCGGCGGTCCTTTCGCAACTCGGTTCACCGGCGCGATCCTCTCGACCAGGCTCTCGCCGCCTGCGGCCGCTGCATCCGCGCCGTCGCTTTCCAAAGCGACCGAGTTCCCAAGGCGAGGCGGCTCAAGAGTCGGGCAAAGTGATCGAACGTGCCCTCCACAACTGGAGGTGGGAGAGGGCTGGAGAGATATTCCAGATCCACGAGGAGTTCTCATCGGCTGATCTCTCTCTCACAATCCGGACCGGAGGAATTGTAGTACATGCATGCGCTCATTTCTCAAGCGTACGAGACATACCTTGGGGGCGTAATTCTCTCATTGTGTGGATTGATTCCTCGAGTTGCCTTACCAAATTGGTCGATGAGCCAACGGCTGAAATCGGTCAATTACTAATCGGTGAAACTGCATGGGTTTTAGAATAATAGAATATCAAAATCCTTCGCGAGAAAAAATTTGAAGATCGCGAACTAGCCGCGATAAACCTCAATCTAGCCGCCCGCATTATAAACATCCAGTTCCTTTAAAATAAATTAGAAAACCACCAGGAGTAAGGTTGCTTTGGTTGCTTAACTGGCTATGGCACCTGACTGGTTATTTAAAGTCCTGGTCAAAGTGGGTGATTTTTTCTCTCTGGAAACCTTGATTTCGGCTAACGTTACGCTTCGCCTACTTTAAACTCTTATTCAGCAAACATACCAATCATTAAAATGTAAAAAAATAGTCACACAATATTAACAAGAACTATCTTGACTCTTTTGAGTAAAGAAACACCTACAGCAAGGGATTTTTATATCTGGCTGCAGCTTTAATCCATGACAAGCAATATAAAAGGTTCTTTCGTACAAGCGACTTACTTAGCATCTAAACCCACATCAGAGCCGAGTAGTTGAAGTGAATTGATTAGTGAAGTGAATCGTTTCTAGAATGAATATGAATAAAACGCAGGATTTCACCATGCTAAGACTCGTTACAGTTCTATAATGCTATTCTAAGGCGTTGAGGAAAACGTAAATAATACCGAAAAGTTCTTGTTTCTTGCGCTTGTTTATGCAGAAAAGTTGTACACGCGACTGAAACACAAACATAACTCGAGGTTGACATTAAAAAAACCTTTAATATTCCAGATAAAAACTGAAAAACAGAAGAGAAAAAAGTTGGCTTTCTTAATATCTGTGCAAAGGTTTTACAATTCTACTCTAATCATCTACGCCACGGATAGCATCGGAGCTGAAAAAGTTCTTGTTGTTCACTTGGAACATTCTGATATAAAATAGTAAAACGGATTGAGCCATAGGTGAGTGTGGATTTCAAAGGGAAACATATGTTCAAGAAATATGATCACCAAACTCAACTAGTTAATGGTCGGCCTCCTAACATGCTTTCTTCGAGTGCGATGGAGCTATGAACTTAATGGGTGTTAATTAAGTCGCCAGGGCGCGAGTCAGCCTTGTCCTTGCTCTAATTGGAACAAGATACTCTGCACACAGTCGGCTAGGGGAGGGTGTGGCTTCGCATTATATAACCAGGGAGAATCCAATCTATTTACTTTTCCCAAATCGTATTAAGGTGGCTGGGAGAAATGCATGAAGAATAAGAGAAGTGAGCCGAAGAATATGAACCCATTGATTTTGGAAGCTAGCAAATTAATGGAAAAAATGTTTTCCTGCTCAATAATGAGAAAATAACGCTTGAGTTTACTCTGAAGATACATACGAAAGAGTGTGTATACAATTTGGGTAATGCCACATTCACACGAAGATTTAAAAACGTATTACCTACTGTATAGAGCATGTTTAATAAGTTTAAAACTAAATTAATAATAATATCATGTTTCGTTTTCAAATTACACATATAGTTACTGAAGATAAATATATAAATACTATATGCACGATGTAGGATCTATTTTTTTGTCGGATCAGTCTACTGAAAATTTGCATATTTACGGAAACCACACTTTTGCAAAAGTCCATAATTACATAATAAAATTTTCAATGAGAAAAATTAAGTGCCAATGTAGATTAATGCTGAATCAAAAAGTATCGCATAATAATAAAATAGACATTGAAGATAATTAAGTGAAATTGAGGTTTTTTAGGCAAACGTATCCAAACTGATTAGAGTGAGTTCAATCGCAATTAAGATTAAGTGAAAGAATAGGAGGACAAAAGAAATGGGAGGGTCAATGTGCCTCCGGAATATGTAGCAATTAATTGAATTCGAACGCAGTCATGAAGGTGGGAGCACCTTATTCGGCCAACGAGCAAGCCATAATCCCAAATACCCGATGATTGAGAAGTATTGACCTTAAACTTTTAATTAGTGCACTCAAAGTTGCAAAAACGGGACCCTTCGAAATCCCTCTGGAAGAAGAGGCAAGTCGAGAGGAATGTATCAGGTGATTAAACCTGCCTAATGATCCCCAAGAGGCGTCTTAAGCGCTCGGCGCACTTTGTCCACATTCAATTTGAAGTGGGACCCTTGAATCACCACAAGACACAACCAACGTAAAACTTTGGCTGAATGATAGATGTGATTCGGCTTAAATTTTAAGGAAACTTTAATGCAGATAACATAATTCATCTTATATAATCATTTTCATGATTTTATCCATCATTTTTCCAAATTAACAATCCTACTATCTATTTGAAGCAATTCCCCACTCAATTTTTCTATCTACTAAACGTTTGTTCATATATACGCGTATTATCTTCATTTTGACATCCTTGACCACTTGCACCATACATCTCTCATATCAGGCCTTCCTTTGTAATTCTTTTCATTTACTGTTCCATCGACTTGTCTTTGTTTGATAATCGCGTCTTAAGTTGTGTCCGTTCAGGTCGTCCCAGTTACTCTTTCAAAGTCTCTATCAGATACTTTTCCCTCCCACTCTTCCTATAATCTCTTTTTCGATCATTTGGTCAATTCCTTTTGTCTTATTCATTCTTCCATTGCTTTAGGACCAAATGCTTGAAGTCTTACCCAGTGGCTTACCAAGGGGCTCCCGGGGCTAACTAGATGGTGGCCGCCCCAGGGAGAAAAAAAATTTTTTTCTTAAACAAAAAAAGATGATTTTTCAATTTTGGCGCCCCCCCCCCCCTTTACGGCGCCCGCCCCACCCCCTTGGTACGCTACTGATCTTGCCCACTTTGCAGCTTATTAGCTGTCCATACCTCGCTGCCATAGAAGTAAATGCTCCAGACGTAGGCAAGTTCTAATGTTATGTAATAATAAGTGTTTCCTTACGTCCATCTTCAGCATTTCATCTCATTTATGATGATTAGATGAGATAAGCGACAAGGTCTCCACCGATATCATTCTTACAAAAGAGATTAGAGCTCGGCACAAAGGATGATAAATTCCTTAGGTATTTCTCTCTCCCCTCATGTAACGGTTCCCTCTTGTGCTATTCCACGACCTTCCGCAAATAGAAAAAAACACATTCGTGTATTCTGGGAGAACCTGGAATGGATAGTGACTCGTATGTTTTCTACGGTTGGACAAATAACTCAAGGATATAAAGAAGGGAGGCATTCATTCACATTGCCAAAGGAGAAGTGGTCGTAAAGATTATTAGAAAATGTAGCCCAAGGGAGCCTTGGAAAAATTCTTGAATGTATGATATTTATATGCTCAACATATGTCATATGTTCAAGACACGGGAGAGATATCACATAAATGAAAGAGCCACCGAAATATCGGAAAAAGTTTCGTGTGAGTGTCGTTCGTATACATATATCGTAAAGAAAGATGGCAACAGGAGTCTTTACTTCCGAGAAATAAACAGGTAGTAAGCAAACAGCGCTCCCATTGCGTTTTAAGCTTAACCCTAGGGACTCCGCACAGAAAGTATTATCGTTGAAGATATTTATAAAAAATAAGTCTAAATTGCGTGACAAAACTTATGAGATGCTTATTTAATAAATGATAATGATTTAGGAGCAGTCATAGAGAGTGAATTTGCAAGAAACATTTACTACACATCACGAAGTTGAAATTTTCAACTATTTGTATTTCACTGCTGAGCAAAACGACTTTATGAAAGCAATTTTAAAGTTAAATAGTATTACTTCCATATATCCCGAAAATATAGAAAATAATGCCGGAGGATAATTTTCCCAGCACCTTTTTCATTCCTCTAATATGGCAGCCTTGTGATACTAATGTTGTCAACTATTTTTGTATGTCATAGAAGACGCAATACACGGGTGAATGACCGGAATGAAGACTGATTTGGGAGAGATTACATTTATCAGAGACGACAATGAGGCAGATGACGCAATCAAGGAACGCAAATACCTCGTGATATATTTTGGGGACTATGATGAAAACGATTTTGGATGTGGGACAGAAACGCAATTGAGCGACTGAGTAAATTGCAAGGATTGTGCCACAGAAAATTACGACGGAGAACTGAAATAAGGACGTTTTCATTAAACAGCGTTGAAATTTACGATATGAAACCGATTTCACGATACACATTTCCAAAACCACTCTCATCTTTATCGGAACTTATTTTTCTGCATTCTTTTACTGGCCAAAAATATTTGAAGCTAGAGAAAAACTATTAAACTAATAGTTACTAGGGTAAACGAAAACGCTTATTGAGAACATACACACTAGAATGAAAACTCTGACTGAATAAGCCAGACGACAAATGGATTTAAGGGAGTCATTATGAAATGAGAAATAAAGAGCAGGAATAACGAAGAGGATAAGGATACAAATGCAATTATATATTAGGAAAAATGAAGACAAATAGAAAAGGATTAACGAAATGAGGCATAATGGAATTGATAGAATTACTGTGGATTAGGTACCAGAGCTGCCTATCTTATATCAGAAAAGTGAGTGAGGATGGTTGCCATGATTGTGATGCAAGAATTGAAAATTACACTCGCATTCAATCAACTGCTCCTCTCAGATGTTCAATAAGTCCGTAAATCTCTTCGCCCGCCGCTTTTGCCCTGAAATTCTCGGGAGGGCACCACCATTAATTGGAGAATTAGTACCTGGGAGAGGACGAAGTTTTGGGGATAACCTGCGTCTCCAAGGCACGACCGGCTGCCTCAGTGCAGCTCTCGTATTACGAGATACTTGAACCTTCTCCTTCCGAAAATGGATTTCGACGCTCCGTGTGAGACGGCACCTCCGAACACGCGCTGCAGAGCTGAGCCGAGTAAATGACTGCCTGGATGAGAGGGATGGAAGGGAGAGGAGAGAGAACCCTTTAAAAGGCCAACGAGGGCTGTAATTCGAATGATGAGAGGGCGAGCGGCATTAGGGAGGTGACGGGATGAGAAGGAGCGTAGAATGAATGCGCAAAAACCAAAACGAGAGAGGAGTAGCGTCCATTAACGAGAACAACGGAATACGCCATTAATTAATTCATCGATTAAGGAAATTCACACATGCTCGTTCTCCTCATTCTCATCTAGCAACCAAAACCACTTGAACCCGCGTATTATTCTCATTACGGATGAATATAATGAACAACGCATCTTGCAGAGTATTTTATTTGCTTAGAAATTCATTTCAAGGTTCGTGTTAATCTCACTTGGTTAATTACTTAATGCATTAATGCACAAAAACTTAGTCTATTTAAAAATGTTTTTAAATGTCATCACATGGTAACTGTGATCGATTTTAGAAGCATCACGATAAGAATACCTTTGGCAAATGCCGAGCAAAATAATTTCTTTTTCTCAGTTGACCGTTTTTGTTACAGGAATGAGAATAAAACAGATAGATCAAGTTATAAAAGAAAAATTTACGAAGAGTGGAAGAAAAAAGACGTCTGTTGAAAACTTAAAAACGAAGATGGAGCAAAAAAATTCAAAACTAGATTTGAATACACCTTAATGGCAAGGCGCATAAATAATAGAAAAGTATACGAGTTAATAGGTCTACTTTAAAATATCAATCATTTCGGGCACCTAACATTGCCCAACATAACAGATCCTTGAAAATGATTAATTATCACCTCAGAGCAACACTGAACGTGACTACGAGCGGACTTCAAGGGCTATTTCATCGTAAAAATTTGTGGTTGAAGTTTAAAATTTTGAATTCTCCATTACCTGAAATCACATTCTTCACAATATTTGAAACAGAACTAAGTGAATACGCAAATGAATTTCTTGGTGAGCTATGTGTGTAACTTGAGAGTGTAGCAGTGATATTGAAACGACCAATAGGTATGCCCAACGGCAGAATAAATCTAGAACAAGGTAGTCATGTCATGTGGCATTTAGGCATTCAGGTGAACGAGGCCCCTTCTTACCTTTCATACTCTTTCAAGCAGGAGATATGATCAAGAAATACGAGCTAAATACCCGTTGCTGCGTTAAAATCTGCAGACTTTGGCTTTGTATTATACACTGTCTAAATAGCTCAACATCTTTAAACCAACTGCATATTGGTTAGCCGGAATAAATATACCGTTTTAACGAATAAATGAATGCTAGACAATGGGCAGCAAGATAAAGGCTAACTTAAATTTATTCCTCAATAGTTGAACTGAAAAATATATAATTTAAAAGACAACGGGTTTCCCAACTTTATAGTATACATTCAACTTCCAGTATATATTTCATTGAAATCCCTGCTTGCTTGCTGTGAGGAGAACATTGCAACTTATGTGCTCACTCCGTCGGATGCAAAACAATTAATCTCAAGTTCCTTTCGTTATGAACTTTTCTCCTTTCCTTTCCAATTCCAACTTTACGCCTCTCTTGCCGGTATAAGACGCATTTATGAGCGGAGCGGACTCAAAACCACTGATGAGAATGACTAATGATGTCAGTAATAGGTACATATAAATTTACACGCGACTTTACCATGGAATTTTAGAGGTAATGATGTTGACTGTTCGACGAAACCGGTCTTTTTGTTTTTAATAAAATCCTTTGGAATTTTAATATGTTTTTTATATATTACATGATAAATTTACAATTAGAATAATATATCCCTGATCAGTTACAGTGAATACATTTTATTTCCAGTACAGTTTATTACTAAAGCTTAGTGTGGGTATAAGAAAAAGTCAAAGAAAGAGAAAAAAGAGAGAGAGATGTTGATAAATCGCGGGAAAGCGAAAGCTTACCGTGGAATTTAAATTTTTACTCATGTTTCCGACGGTGCCTAATGTATGAAGTAAAAACCCGCATCTATTTACCGAAATTGGGAATGAATATTTAATAGAAGCGATAAATGGGAAATTGAATAAATCCATACGACTAAATACGCCTGCAGTTAATATCTGTAATCTATAAATCAGGACTCTGGACGGGGAATTCAAATGCCAACACCGGCACAGACAACATGTTCGCATTCTGTGCTTGTGAACCTGGGTGTGATCCGGCGGTTGATTGACCGGGAGCCTTACGTCTCCGGCTACTCTTGAGATGCCCTCGAGCACACTGAAGCCAACTGTCAACGCTCAGTCATGAAAAAACAATGCGGAGTAAAACGTTTAATCTGTTGTATTATGTTGACCCTTGAGAGAAAGGATGACTGAAGTTAAAAAGAAGATGTGATCTAAATGAGTGTGTGATTCCTCTCTCTACCTATCGCTAGTGTAAGCGATAGGCAGAGAGAGGAGTTGGAATGAAGGAGGGACAGAGAGGGAGGTGGAAGAGAGGAGGACACTGGGTAGGGAGTGGCACTTGGCCTGGACTCAAACCGAATATTTGCAGCGGCGCACGAATCGCTGACATGTGAGCGGGCGGTGACCGATGGAGGCGTAGGCGGGAGGGAAAAAAATATGAAAAAAAAGAAGAGAGAGAGGCGTCCGATCACGTGATCGCCTCTCATTCCTAAGACAGGCGTCGGATGTTCCCTTTCACGTCCGCGTTCCTCCGCCCTAGGGAATGCCCCTCCCCAATCCCCTTCGGATTTATTGTCCGGGACGCTTAACGACCGAAATTCTCCCTCGAGTGCTGACGTCATTACCCTGGTACGCTGCAGTCCTTGATTACCCAGGGCAAGGGTGAGAAAAATTGAAGGAATCTCTTAAAAATTCCTGTTCTCTCTTTTGATATCAATCGACGTACAAATACATGTCGAACGAGAAATAAGCGCCCGTAGTCAGGCGAAACCATAATAACCGTTGCATGGGAGAAATAAAAACCACACAATATGCATACTTTGTGTATATACGAGTACTACAGTGATTTTTTTAAACGAAACATAAACGTAAAAATAACGGGGGATAGGGTTGATTTGGTAGCTAGAGTACTGACTACCCATCCCGAGGGTAATCAATCTAATCCCGTCAGTGGTAGAGATCTTTCAGGGCTGGACTGGTCCCCGTGTGGGTGTTGAAAGGACTGATGGAGAGCTTTTCAAGTTCAGTACTCTGTCCGTCGGATGGGACGTTTAGACGTGGATCCCTTGGCTCCTTTTGTTAAGACTAAAACTTATGTCGACGCATTCGCTAGTCTTCCTTATTTCCTATAATAATTTTACCTCCTTCCAAACACCCGCTTATACCGGAAGAAAATCACCTTAATTTTCGGTCATATCCTCTGAATAACTTATACTACTACAACGGAAATATTCAACGAAGAAAATTAATGAATAACGTACCAATTTAAATATGTGGTGACTTAGATTGAACTGAAGTGTATGAAACGGGAACGCCACAGTGGCACGGCAGCAGACCCACACCTATGAAAGATTAAACTCTTGGGTCATTTCTCTCTTCGGGTATAGCAATGAGTGCTCTTGAGCATGAGATATAGGCTCTTTCCCTCTTTATAGAGGTCCTACGTGTCAAATTACGAAATATGCGAAAGGAGGACGAAATGTAAAAAGGAAAAAAAAACAGGAGATATATTCAAAGGAAAGAATGATAGCATGGAGTACATTCACTTTTTCAACATACAAAGATAAGAACCTGAGGGCAGTAAATTGACTCGCATTTAAACCGACCTAAAAAAAATTACCATTAAAACGGAAGGAGACTCCTTTCAAAGCCGAAAATTCAGTACTCAGCGGTGGTTGCAGCCAGATAGTGTCAGCCAGAGTCTTATTCGAGCAGCTAACGATGTAGGAGAAATAATGCATACGAGAATGTGGAGCATATGATGTAGCTTACACTTTCACCTCAAGAGACACCGCGCGCCGCGAGGCTTTTGTTTTATTTTTCGGCGCAGACAGAGCGCTGACTCGCGATCTCGAGAGATAACCCAACTTTCCAACGAGCTCAATCTCCGATCAGGAGTACCAAAGCGAAACCGACCATTTAATGGTGCCTTTACATGGACAGTATTCTTTCTCCGAATGACAGATGGCTGGAGAATGAGACATTTATAGCCTGAGGGGTGCTATATAGAATTATGTACCTACTGTCTGAGAGTAGAGAGGGAAACTCCAACCGACTTCAAGTGAGGCGCCTTTGATTCCAATTTTAAATCCGCTCCAGCGCCGAATGGGATTGTAAAATCAGTATAATTCAAATGAATATTTATATATAAATTTCTGCAAGTTGAATTGCGGTGCGTGAAAGAGTCAATAAGAAAAGTTTCTCTTCTAAAAGGCAATTGAATAACTTCAGTGCTCTTAGATTCTCGGCAGTTGCATAAAAATGCTAACGACAAATATTTATTTATTTATTTATTTATTTAATGCAGTCCAAAAACAGCACAAGGCCAATTACAAAGGACTAATAATAACAAAGAAAACAGTTAACAAACAGTAAACAAAATGTAGACAACAATGAACAAAACACTATTCAACAGAATTATCAAATAACAAACAAAATGGTAGTATTCATAGGGTTGAGAGAGGAGTAGAGGGAAAATTGCGATGAAGATGGTGCGAGATAGACGAGGGATGAAAAAAAAGGATCAAAATTGGGAAAGCATTTTGAAAAGGAGTTAATGGAAGAAGGGAAATATATGCTCTAACAGTGATAGAAGCACGGTAATATTTAGAAATATTGAATTCGTAGGAGAAATTACTATGGATAAAACGCAGACATTAACTCAGAACTAAATAACAAATTACTTAATCGATATTTTAGCCAATTGCTTCTTGTCGGCGCGGTAGTCCGGTGAGTGTAACATTGAGCAGGCAATGGATATTTCAAGTTCAAAGGCTGGGAAGTGCCTTTGGACTCTTTCACTAAAACTTTGGCCGCATTATTCAATGGGTAGCAGTTCTTTGTGGGAAGTAAGAGGTGACATCAAAAAGGAACTGGTGGCCCTCCTAACCTGACGAGGGAAATTCAGATGCCGTTTGACGTAATAATTGGGTGAAAAAAGCTCTTGGTGAAATATACTCTCACCGAACCGACCGATTCTCGAGCTAGGAACTTTCCTAAGAGCCATTACTGTATACAGGTTACGGAATAGGATGTGTTACATTTACCACTGGGATCCTACTCTTCCGTAAATTTTTAATATATTAAAGTGAAAGGCACATACATTATGTGATTTTGTAAATGTAGGAGCTGAATAATGAATGATAGATGTCAAAAGATGAAAATGGAAAGAATAAACCCAGATCGTAAAAGGTTATTAAATTGATTAAAATACGTAAGACTCAAAATATGGGAATATATGTGGCTACTGAAATTAGACTTTTCATCTCCAATGTCATTAAATACAAAATAGCCCAACAAAAATATATCGACTAAGCATGTGGTCTCAAAGAGTCCCATATCTTGAGGTATTCGGTTCTTTTTTTAAATATTAAGGGTCCAGGTTCATTTAAATTTGCTTTAGTTACAAGGAAAATCCGTTCTTCGTAAGAAGTCAAGCATAACCTGATAGGGTAGGTTTTCTTTTAAGTAAGTAATTCTGCAAGTAAGTAATCCTCCTCTGTTTGATTCGTCGTATATTTGTGGTATCATATGGTATATTTAAGGTTGGGAGCTGTGAAAGCTATCATGACATATTTTTGAGCTGTGACCCTGGGCAAGAACGTCATCTTCCTGGCGGTTCCTTAAAGTCACTGCTGGAAATTTTGACTGAACCCTGGGTTTGAGTAGCATATGGGGAGAGGGAGAGTTCAGAGACTACGGAAGGACCCCGGTTGAAAAAGCCGTAGATAATCCTAGATGCCCACGGCTAAATAACACAATAGATTTCTGGATGCTAGGATTGAGGGGGAAATAACTTCTGCCCGACGAAATTATTTTCAGTACGAAAAACGAACGAATTTGCGTTTTTTCTGCCGTACTTCTCCCAAAGTAAAACGCTATGATGAACGCATACGATACGCAGTTGGTGCGTGAGAAGAAAATCTTTGAAAGTGTTTCCTGAGCCATTGCAGGGGTCCTTGAAACTTCTTTCCGCGTTAAGCAGGCATTTGAATTGAAGTGCTAAAAGTTGGAGGCCACCAGAGGCGCTTAGAAATTTAGCGTTTCACTTCGAATTAAAATAACAAAAGCAGTTCGCACGAAGCAGTTCGCATGAATTAAGAGCGATGAAAGGACTACGTGACTCGGAATTTGACCTGAAAATCAATAACCACCTCTAAATGCGTAAATCATGGCACCAAACGAAGTAGGTGCACAGTATTTATAAGTCTCAACGATCAGATGTTAAAATAAAGTTTTACAAATTTCCTCGAATATATTGTTCTGACAATCGCCTCGTATTCTCATGAGAAGTAATGTAAAGGGAGGAAAAATAAGCAACATGGTTAACGCTTTTCAATATATCCTTTATAAACGGCAAAAATAGTCGTTATATAGTCAGAGTTGATATCGTTTCAGCATTTTTTATCACAGATCTCCAGGAATGGATAAAAATTTTCAATAGCATATCTCGTGTGACCATTAAATCAAAAGTTCGGGGTAAAATAGTTAAGCGAAGAAAAATATGGAAGATATTATTTTTACGCATCATGCCATCAAATGCCTCTATCCACGCCCCTGTGTACTTTAGGTCTCTACGGAAAAGAATGCTAATGAGGTCCAATGGATTTTAAGGATAACGATTTCGTACAATTGCAACGTCTTTGCATTTTAAGAATTTATCTAAACGCAATAGCTATTTATTTTCGTGCGCAATTTCGAATTCCACCTCCAGTGCACCGCCATATAATGGTTCATATTTTATTTGCTTATACTACTCTTGTCACCTTCACAACCTCGTATAAATAAATGAACCGATATCCAATATTACAGCGAGTGTAAGGCGGAAAACTAGGAAAAATACTTCGATACAAACTAAAAGAGACATTACCTGAGGAGATAATCCGTGGAATTTCCAAAATAAAAACCAACATTACATCCAAGACTATGCACGGGAGTGATCGCCGTATGTAAAATGGCTCCCAATGGCAGCAGTTCCACAGTACCTAAAGAGCCAATTTTTGTGACATAACAATATATTTAAAACAGGTAGGTTTAGTAGAACGTTAAGATTGACGAAAACAATGGCCATTTTTCTATCTATCTATTGACACAGTCGAGGAACAACGTTATCCTGAAGAAGGAATCGAAAGTATCATTCGACCACGCGAAAGTATCGGTCTAACTTGGCAGATGTGGAGGCAGAAGGCAATATTAGCAAAAAAAAACACAATTTTCAGGAGGATGCGTATGAGCCTCTAATTCGCCATGATATTTCATGAAGGACAGTAATCTTAAGGGGGAACCTAACGGCTAAGACGCGACCGATCAGAAGATAAGATTCCCAAATTAATCGCTAAGCGTGATAAAGAACATTGCCCATTTGGAAGGATTGCCCAAAGTGAAACTGCCATTGTAGCGTAGCGGACAGCCCAATGTTTTGGAATGCTTAAGATTTGTAAGAGAATATCAGGATTCTGTTAGTTCACGATATTATGCAATGCAATACATCATTCGAAGTAAAATGTAAATACGTTTCCTGGATTCATTGATGAATGAGTAAGGCTTACAACTGCTAATAAATAAAATAAAAAACAGCAAAAAACTAAAACATTCACTGCAATTCCTTGAGGACAGAATGAATTGGGCAAATGGGTAGGACTCGATGAGACGTGTTTCAGGCCCTAACACTGTGGTCTCAAGGCCGGATGAAACGGACTTTGAATCGCTGAGAAGTGACCGCCGAGTGCGATGAGTAGACATCTGCATTCCATGATCGGCGACCGCGGCGAATAACGATTAATCCTCTGGTTGTGTGACGTGGGGCGCACGGCGGCACCGATTTTACTTAACTGCCTTCAAGAACACCAAGGCAGCGCACGCCAAGGCACGCGTTTCCCAGATTCGCCTCCCTCTCCCTTCCTGCTCTTGCATCGACCGATCCTTGGCGTGATCTTGACTTTTCCCTCCCCCAAGGCTAATCCTATTTCCCTCAATTGTTCCACCGACAACGGCGGAGGGCGGAGCGGCTTAAAAGGGGGAATTCGCGCGTCCACCCCTTCTACGCGCGACAAGGGGCCCACCCTGTTGGGGCTTAAGGGGCGCTGGTGACGCGCGCGGGGGGGGAGGTTCGCCCTGGCACGACATGAGCCAGAGCAGTGGTTCCCAACCCTCTCTGTCCTGCGTCCCACTTTCCATCCAATCAAGATCGCCCATTGTACAGATAGAAGTTCAGTTTTTTGCGACTTTTCGCGTGCATGTAGGTGAATGCGTACGTTGCACACGTACCACCCATTTACGATGTGTAGTCGTTATATGAGAGAGGCGACTGACAAAAGAGACCAATTGCGCCAGAAAGGTGGCAAACTGGGTAAATTTAGGAGTTTTCAGGGAGTGGTGGAAGGGCGGAGAGAAACCCGGTGTCACCATTCACCTACTCTTAAGGCGTTATTATGCTGACCAACTGTTGAAGGAAGGAATGAGGGACAAGACAGTCAAAAAAGGGGGACATTGCAGTATTTTGGGGGCAGCTACATTTTTAACTGTAATTATAAAATAATAACAATTTTAATATTTTAAATTGAATTGCATTACTAGTTTTATTTTCCAGTATGTGGACTGAAGACCCTTCAACTAAATAAAAACTTACAAGAGTCAACAACAATGAAATAATAAAATAAATATGGAACATTGCACAGCCTACATTTATCACGTTTCTTTTAAATTGGAAATACAAGAAAATTACTTGTGGCACTCCTTAATTTTGTCAATTATATGGAATTCTTTCTAACAGTACATGTTTTAAGTTTCGACCTTTAGTTATAACTACTAAGTATATAAATACTGAGAACCGAAACATAAGTTAAAATATTACGTCATTTATCTTGCTTAAAACTGTATTTATTGGCAATTCTTGCACAAGCCAAGATTTATTTGTTAATTAGAACTGAATTATAGAAATCTGTGCAACTCATTCCAAAATTTATTTTGACTCGTAGTTCTGATTTAAGAGTAAGCATATGAAATCTGTTCCTTAGGTCTGACCGTCAAAATTTCTCTTGGCTAAAGGTTCTTTTTGCAAAGGCATTTGATGGAGGAATAGAACACAAGAACTCTACCAGTTTTGAAATATTACCATTGTTTTTCTTCAAGTAGCAAGTTTAAAATAACCATCCATCTTTTTGAACAAGAATCTTGAATGACAATGACACGATAATACGTTCAGATAGAAAAAAAAACAATTGCGGGACAAATGATGCTGGACGTTTTCAAAATACCTTAAAGTGCGGGACATTCCGCAGAATGTGGGACGGTTGGTACCCCTAGTTACGAAATCCTCGCAGAAGTTTGGGAGGGGGGAGGAGGGCGTATTCATACGGCTTGAGTCCCGCCTTGCAGAATTTGAAGTCCAACTACTGGGACGCGTTCCACCGGTTGAGAAACACAGCTAGAGGATTTTCTAGGGCGGATTCTCCGATGAACGAGTTTTGGCGGGAAACACAAGCACAGAAACCAGTATTAGAACATACAAGCGGAACGTGCTTCACGATGGCCGAGAGACATTGACATTATCAGCAACGGACGCAGAAAAGGCAGAGATGGAAATTTCTGAATATGGTGCTACAGAAGAATTACCAAGGTCAAATGATCAATTTCTATTATGACGAAGATCTCTTAATTTCTTCCATTTCAGTCACGTAGTTACGTGTCTGGTGCATTTTCATGCGTTGGCAAGCAGAGTACCCGAGACATAGATGACAAAGATCCAGTAGACCGACCGAGAACCAAATAAGAGCTCATAAGATGAGTAGGAGAAAAAAGAAATCTTATAAAAATTCGGGAAACAGACGAGACTGTCTAGCCGGTCACATTCTGAAGCAAAATAGTTTCACGAGGACAGTCACCAAAGGAAGGATGTATGTAATGGGTAATACTGCTGAGGAAGACCATGGACGAAAAGTATGGAGATAGTTTTGAATGGGGCTAATAGAGCTTTTATTTTAATAGAAAACGATTAGATGATAGAAGAACGTGGTGAAGAGTTGTGCTAAACCAATCTTAGGATTTATACTCTTCATTGGCACTGACGATAATGGGGACTGCGATCGTACCGCAGCACTTGGGCAACTTCGGATTAACTTCCGAGATGGGAATCAATAAATTCACTTTGGCAGGTAAGCGAGTCACTCTCCGGAATCACCCGGTTACATCACTTCAGGTATTTTGATTCAAGATTCAAAAAGATTACGATTAGCTGCAACAAAAACCTCGAAGGAACCTCCCGTGATATGGAATAATAGGAAGATTACCAATGCGACAAATGTCATCCATTTCCACCGAGATTCGAACCCGGATCTCCATGACGAAGAAATCCATAGGGGAAAAGGATGCCTAGGCAGCTTAATTGCCTATGACACCTAACTAGTTATCAGTGGTATAACCCGGATTGAGAGTAAAATCAAGTAAACTTTGTTAATGCACTGCCTTCATTGGGTACGGTCCAATCGGTTCCAACAACTCGGTGCCATTATCAAGGGAAAATACTAGTTCCATATTGTTCCATAATAATGGCACGAAGTGTCGAAACCGGTCGAAATGTACCCAATAAGTGGTGTGGAATATCAAATTTTACTTGATTATACGCTTGAAAATGAACTTCCACAGAATAAGCTCGTGAACCATTGATTATACATAAAATAACCCGGATACCCTGGTTCTATTACCGTTATAATATGATGATGTGTTTTCTATGAGAAAATCTTACCACCTGTCTTAAAGGCAAACCAAAGCAGGGAGGGTATTCAGTTGGGAAGACGAAGCAACTGCCGGTCAACGTTCGCCGTCACTGCACGCCATCATTTGACGAAGAAAATACTATCGACAATCGATCTGCAAGGGTTCGATAACATCGAACGTTGGTAAATCCGCCCTCAGGTTATCGCCCACATCGCAGCTCGCTAGATCGACGTTTAAATTACTATGCTCGGGCCATTTTAGCGCCACCGGAGAAGCGATGCAAAACGAGTGTGCCGGAGATGCGATGCAAAAAGATGTTTCCGTTCTCGGAGCGGTGGGGGAGGGATCGAGACAAGGAATGAGGAAGGGAATGAGAGGAGATGGCGTAAAGTCACCTTGACTGCGAGGTAGATTGCGAAAACTTCTCCGAGCCACGCGAAGATCGAATGCATGCACGCACAGAGGTGAAACACTCTTAAACCATCCGAGTTAGCGGAGGGACAGAGAGGGTGGGGAAAAGAGTAAGGTGGAGGGAGGTAATGGATTGAAGAAAGAATGGCTTTTTTTCCACCTCCTTCCTAGTCTCTCTAATGCGCTTACCTTCCGATGATCTCAGCGCTTCACTGGGGATGGTATTTCCTGAAATCATTATCCACCTTTAGGGGAAGGAATGGTGACGGGGGGGTCACGCTGCGGAGGAACGGAACGGAGGGCGGAGAGGAAGCGGGAAAAACAAATGAAGTTAATTTTGCGAGCTGAAAGTGGTAATTAGTTCCGTGAAAATTTCCTCCCGATCGAGGAAGGTCCTGGGAAGGATTTTGCAGGGAACTGCTGCAGTGGCTGGAGGTAAATGAGCGGAAAAAACCAAATCTGGGACTTCAAGGGCACAGAGAAAGGTTCTAGGGGATTCTGATCGGTCGTTCGAGGCCGAGTACAAGAGCGTAATTACGGCAAACTGAAGGAGGCTCGAAATTTGATATTTCTATATAGTCCTCCAGGGTTCCAAGAATTCTCATCACATAAAAAGATGGCTACAGCAGCATATGAGGCCCATATATCTTCAACAGCGGTGTCAATCAGCAATAAATATGGTTATTAAAAGCAGACTCCTTACTAGTATGAATGTTTCAAAGGCGAAAATGTGATATTATTTACATTGTAGTACGTGAGAGAGATTTCATCATTATGGTCCATGAAACCAGGTGACTCAATCGTAGCAATAAAAAACCGACTTCGATCACTTTCCGCTCTCAAAATGCAAATGTTTCATTTATCACATAAACCTGTTCCTTGACCGCTTCATCATTATTTAAACTATGTATAAAGGAGTGTAGAGATGCACAAAAGGAACTTTTATATTTAGAATAGCTCGATAAAAATCCAGTCTGGATTTAACGTTTCCAAATTTAAGTAGCGATCCTTGATAGAATTAACGGTTCATCTGCGCAAGTCAGCAATTATTCACCTAGTGTTTTTTTAACATCGCAAGTGTTTAACGTTGTCATGTTTCACTTTATCTGACGTAAAAATCTTTGGTGGTCCATTAGAAACGGATTAAAATAAAATCTCTCTTATACCTTAACCCCTATAGACTATAATGAAATACAAATAGCTTTTTCACAACATTTCTTTCATCTCCATGGATAGTAAGCGCTTACGCGTAACATAACAAAACTTACCCACCTATGGATATCGCAACCCACCCAGGAAGAATAAAAAAAATATTTCCGCATTATGGGAAGACATAAATACCTAGCATGAAAAATGAAATATCCACCGAGGGAAATAAATTTTAACCCTTTTCATAAAATTCTACAACAGCTTATTCTTGGGATGGATCTTAGGATATGAGGGTAAACGATAGGGAAAAAGAGATTTTTGCAGAGTTCTGAACATCTGCAGTTTTTCTGCAAGCTACGTAAAGGATATTTGGCGCGAAATGAATCAAATACCGAAGATGAAAACATATATTCACGGGAGAAGTACTAGGACAGAGTATTCTCATGAATGGGAGTTGTTTCGAGATACTCGACGCTGGTGACATCTGACCACCTTCAAGCTCTAATAAATTGGCCAAGGGCAGAAACGCAAATCCTCGGCAACTCATGGCCGCAGCGAATGATTGAATGCGTCCTGACAGCATTCTTTGGTGAGAGTGAAACGGGAGTCCTCTAAAAAAAATCACTTAATCAATCATCTGCTCATGGGGTCTCCAATGGTGACGTAAGATTATGCTAATAAGGTGTAATAACCACTAACGAGGATGCGTGTGAAATCATATCGAAAACAAATATTTTCCCCACCGGTCATAATCGACTGACTTCTATGATTCCACATTCTTTGGTCAATATGAAGTCAAATACTGAAACCAGGAAATAATCAAGGTCATTAATATATACTGAAACCTTAAGATGCATGTTAACGCGCGAGCAAATTGCATTTCATCGGGTGGTAAATGATCGCGGAAGAAATTATAACCTATTACGCTGGACAAGATTATATCCATAACAAAGTTTCCTACTGCCCACGAAATAGAATCTTAGCCACTATACAAGTCTATTATAATATATATTGCAAAGACACAAAAGTGCCTGTTTGATGTTGCTGTTTTTAGGTTTGACGGTCGACGGTTATAATAATTTTCAATATAAAGATTGTACGACAGTTTGGCTGTAGGGTGTTGGTAGGAGTATAATAGGGAGCGGAGGAAGGTAGAGAGAAACACGGCATCGGAGTTATCCTCAGCTCGGCTCCGATCTGCTCAGCGGATCCCCAGTGTTAACTTCTCATGATCCAACGGACCGAATAGGACACTTCTTCATACAGCACTTAAAGAGAGAGACAGCGATTTCACTGAAAAATCTATATTAATGACGGGATTTGAACCCAGCCCATCTGCATGAGAGGCCAGTACCCTATTCGCTACACCAACTCTGCCCTCGGCATCCACTTTTATGACGACGTAGCAAAATTCTTTTTCTCACGTCCACAATGAATGGCATAGATGTGGCGGGTAATTTGTGTAGAAGGCTACTGATACAGTGGGGATTTTTCTGAACCTTAATTTTAAAAAGGGAAAGATGTGAAATGGCTGAAGTACTCCAAAGGATGACATCACCGAGGCATGATTTCAGCGGAGCAGGCACGCATATGTAGACAGAAGACGACCGATGACCAGAATATTCGCGTGGCCGAGTGAGAGGGAAAGGGAATTTGAATGGGCGGGGGGGCGTGGCGGTGGGTTGGGGGGAGGGAAGGGGGAGAGAGGGAGGGGAACGCAGCCGAGGTGGGCGGGGAAGTAGGCCTGACTCATTCGTCGGTTAATTTGGGTCGGAGAAAACGGCAATGCGGAGGTCGAGGAACTCCGTCATTTTTTCGAGGAAAAAAACTTAAACACTTGCCCCACAAACTTAATTCAATTAAATTTTTATTTCGATCCCATTTTTACATACTCATATATAGGGCAAGTCATAATGAGGTGATCACGGGGAAATCTTATAATTTTCTCTCCTAAGTTTGAACTACAAAAGGGTTATAAGCCCCATAGGTGTATCTTCACCAATCCTATTGATGCCAATTACTCCCTATAGAACCAATGCCTTACGTAAAACAGTGTCTTAAGACTTGGGCTTACATAGATGCCAACGAATGCCTCAACTATTTTATTTTAACGCGGATAAAGAAAACGAACAATGGAATAGGACAAAATACAACAGGAGATCAAAGGTAAACAAAAGCATAGCAGTGATGAAAAATACTAGCGTACGGGACTAAAGGTAGGTATGTGGAAATTGGCAGAGGATAGGATAAATGTGATGCACTATCAATGGATTTGTTGCACACTTGGCGATGCCAAAGTTAAAATCTTCAGATATATACTTTGGAAAAATTAATTTGTTGGGATAAGCCGTAACATTCATTACTTTTAGGTGACATTATAATATATTACACACACTCCAAAATAAATGTGAAGGAAAAGGGAATGAGTAAATAACGAACTGGATTCATTAGGCTCATTAGGCATTGTTGGTAAATATAAATCCAAAAATCATGAGCTCATTATCACAGATATGAAATATAAACTCTATGGCTTTAGGCTAGTATGAAATCTAATTTAAAGCTCGCAGTGGAGAGGAAGAAGAAATATGGAACGATGTTGAAGTTGAGCCTTAACTCTTCAGCCACTATTACTTTCAAAAGGGGCTCTATATTAGGGAATCTGGAGCGCAAGGAATACAGAACATTCCCAAAAAAAGGATTCGTGTACCTTGACCTGGTTTCGCCTTTTGTTCCTAAATTTTTCACACGCAGCTTGATACTTAGTGCATGAATAGATGCGGGTTTTTAAGCCACGAGTAAAATAAAAAATAAACCTCTCCCTGCAAAGAAGTGCCTTGCAAATTCCGTGACCCAAATTCTCCGAAAAAGGGCGATTAATCCTCGGCGACTGACATGGAACGGAGCTGTTCGAACGCACCGCACACGCTCTTTGCGACACGAAACCACGCATGTCCATCCATTGCGAAATGAATACTACGAGCGTGGAGCAGGGCATTAACGAGGGCGGGATTACATATAGCATTTAAAACAGCGAGAGTAAACAGGCTATCGAGACGGTCTACTTCTGGTCTATGGGAGTGATGGCAACATTACATGTACGCAGCAGGGACCTTGTGACAGCGAAATAACATTTTTCAACCATTATACGGTACGGTTGCCGGATGCGCTTATTGCTCGTCGGCTCTCACATGACCTCACATATGTTGGTCCCGCCATTCAAGGATTGTGCCGAAGTCGATGTCCTGTGAGCCCTTTGATTTTTAAAACAATATTAAACCCAGTCCCATCAAGCACTTTTAACAAGCTTCCGAGAAAAATTCATGCCAATATTAGTCTCATCATAGTACCTTACATCTATATCTATATGATACCCTGAGAGCCACCGCGAGGGCGTAGGGCAGAGGTAATAAGAAATTACTAGGAAGAATGGGCATTTGCCAGCGCGGGAATGATAACAGTTGTCTAAATAATTTTTAAAATTAAAAACTCTTAATGTACAATAAGCCAATTGGGGTCGGAATGATGAAGTAGTTCGAGTAAGAAGGGAAGTGCAAACACAGAGAGTTACACATTCATCATAATGTCAAGGGCAGCCAACTTACTGCACGAGAGGCAATGTTATAATCAGTTTACAAATAAGTATATCAATAGACGAGAATCTGGTTTATTACTTCAATATCTACCACTTCTACTTCTACATCTTCAATCCCTACTCAACTATTTTCTTCCACGGTTATATTCACATTTGCCTCGAAAATACCAAATTGAAATACTCATACACGAAAGTCCAACATTATCGACCCAGTTTATTATTTCATAAACACAACAAGGAGGACACAGAAGAAAGACACATCCTAGCAAAAGAACAAGTGTTTTCTCGGTTTTGACTTGGCGGAGATGAAATTGTTTCAGTGTAAGTTTCTTTTCTGAAATCAAATGTGTTACAGGATCCACTATGTGGAATAAGCTTTTTGAATAGCATTTGGCTCCTGACCCTTTGAAGATAATCCTTTCAAAACAACGGAGCTTAAACTAAGTCCCACAGGTAATTAACTGCTGAACTACTTTTCTATATTAACTAAGAATAAAGCACGTAAACATCTTCTATAGGTATGTTTTAAATTAAGTAAGGATTATAATAACAGAAAAAATTACTGAATTGATCTCTAATATTTTTTTTCAAAAACATTTCATGCTCATAAAGAAACCAATAAATGTGTCCCGCCTACTCTCGGATATTACACAATCTTACCCACCTGAGGGGATATTTTGAAACCGTCGGGATTATCTCGAATAGATAACCTAGGAGTCACGTGGTACAAACTCGAATGGCTCGCAAATTTGGCGTGTTTTAATCACTCGTTACAACCACATAATTTTTTTAAATTAAGTTTTTCTCCTCCGTCTCGAGCAAAGATTCCCCGGATCTCAGAAGTGGTCTGCAGAAAAGTGGCTGCTTCTTCTTTAGGATAGAGCGATAGGTATCGCCGCCAAGATTAGGGTTCACAAAACAGTGTGAGCCATAACCTATGCCTTTGGTCCTCCAATGTCACAGACTGACGATCCATTGCCCCACGCCCCCTTCAGTATGCCGGGTAGCCTTCCAATCCTCCCTCCCACTTTGCCGAACGGGCGGCGTGGTGAAGGCGGAGGAGGGGGTTGAGAGAGTCTGCCATTCCTCACTTAGCAACGCGAGGGGGCGCGCCAAATTAGAGCCATTCGCTCCGATTAACCTCCCGCTACGTGGGGGAGGGGGGGGAATGATGAAGGCGGAGGGTGGAAGTGCGATTATCTCGGCGCCCCCGACTATCGGCAACGGGATAAAAACTCGACAGCCAGATTGGCGCGTGCCGACAGAGCATCCCCCGCGATGGAATACTTTTTCGAGTGCAGACATTGACAGCGCCTTTGGCACCAGACTGTTTCCCCTTTTTTCCCAACAGTTTTTTGGAAAGGCATTCTCATCTTGAGCCAAGGAGGACATGAGGAAATTGAGGATAGTGCAGCAGCCAGAGTGCTGGGTTACCATCCAGAGGTGTTTGGCTGACTTCATCCAAAGAGAAACCTCTCCCAGGAGTTGAACCCGGGATCTCCGAAGGGTAATCCCAATGCAATACACTCTGGGCTGCAACACTATCGAAGAACGTACAAAGTACATTAGTTTCATGCATTCGGGGGAGCTAGTGGAGATGCAGGGAGGTAGGGGATCGGATCAGTACGGTAGGTTTATTTTGGCTTCCCAACCCAAGGGACCGGGTTCGAATCACAGTAGTAACAGATATTTTGTCTACTTCATACTGGTTCTTAATTGATTGCGGTGGGGAGATCGTTTCGAGTGCAGTACCCCGTCCGTCTAATGGGACGTTAAACCATTAACCACTCGGCGCCTTTCGTTAAGAGTGCCTAGGTTAACTCTTCTTCCTTGGTTGGTTGGTTATTCAGGGGAGGCGACCGACAGCTGAGGTCATTTGCGTCATTTAGAATAGGTGGGTAATTGGGTAATGGCAGGAGTTTTCAGGCAACGGAGGAAGGGTGGAGAGAAACTCGGCGTCGGCATTAGCCTACTCTTAACGAAAGGCGCCTAGGGGACCACGGCTTAACGTCCCATCCGACGGACGAAGTACTGGACTTGAAATCCCCTCCACTACACAATCAAGTGGGGATCGATTATCCGCTGAAAATCCGCCACTGCCGGGAATCGAACCCGAGCTCTCGGGATGGGAGGCCAGTATTCCTGCCGCTACACCAACCCCATCCCCCTCTCTATTCCTCCTTCCCCATAAAAATGCTGCAATCTTCTCCAAACACCCTACTATCCCAAATAGCACAAATAACCTTAGCTGTGGGTGGCCTCCCCTAAAAACTAACAGTACCTGCTACCACTCCAAACAGGTGCGTACACTAGAAAGTTTTTTCCTTAATGCATTCTGTGAAGAGTTTGGAGAGATGATGGATGAGGAGGGTGGAGAAGAGCGAGACTGCTGGAGGCTGTTTGCCCCACGAGGAGCATTATGGTAAACGCGGCATCGCAGACGGCGACAGAGTCACGTTTCCTGAACATAAGCACACGGCCAACTCCGCGATCCCTTTCTCCCATTCCCACGGGCAGCAGCGACGACGATGACGACGACATTGCAGTTTTCCGCGTCTCGCGCTCGTGCAGCGAAGGCGAAGAGTGCGCTCGAATCGGCTGGGAAGGTCGGCGGGGAAAGCAGACTCGAACGGATGGGAGAGAGAGAGATATCCCCGTTGTCCAAGACACGAGAGCGGGACACGGCGGCGGCCAGTTGTAGGTCCCGAAGCAGGGCGACGAGTCGCAATGAGGACAGAGTGTAGGCGTTAGATGCTAAGAATACAAAGTAGTAGGTGTTTATTTCGGAATGGCAACCGACAGCTTAGGACTTTACGAGACTATATCCTATTACTGCTACTATTGAATAACTTACAGCATTGTGGAACCATCGATGAAATACGGAACGATGATTTTACACTTTTCCAACCCCATCCTCCCCATATAACGCCCCGTAACATCCTCTATGACCTCCGCCCGAATACTGTAAGGCTCAGGCACGTAGCCAGGGGGGAGGGGAGGTTCTGGGGCTTCAGCCCCCCCCCTTCCCCCCGCCCAGAAATATTTTTTCCCAATAAATTTACTGTTCTGATTTTAACTAGGCATGATAATCCGGATTACACTGCATATAGTTCAAGCGTTAAGTGTCTTGAAACGTGATCACTAGTTTGATGTATGTTTGTGGTTAATAATTGTTCTTTTCAATCGGATATGCGTTGAACTTGTGTTCTGGAGCCAGTCAAATTAACTGGTTCATAACAACGTAAGCAGTAAACTTTACCAGTGAGAAGAGATAGGAATGGGTACTGTGAAAATAAGTACCAAGAACTGAAAATTATGGGAAGAGATTTGTTACATGTCTGGCACCGAACGGGCCGACCTGATCTGTTTCGAGTTATGCTACACTAGACTTAGCCTCCCCTCGAAGCAAATTTCTGGCTACGTGCCTGGTAAGGCTAATAATTAACCATCTTTTTCGTGAGGGACAAAACGATAAATTTTATATATAACTTATTTATTTCTCAATGACAGTATTTATTATGATTACCATAAAAATTACTTCATTTATGAATATATTATCAAAGCATTCAAAGGTCTTTAGAACCCTATAGAAATCCCAGTATCCCAGAACCTTAGTTGTCTAAATGGCTAAAGTACTCGGCGCGAATTGGAGGAATCCGGGTTCGAATTCCGGTCAAGGTGAATAATTTTTTATTGGTAGTAATTTTTTTAAAGACTAATAAATCTTTCTCTCAAAGTAACGTAAGTATGGACCCCGCTCCATGTCGAAATTGGATCATAATAGACGGCTCGACCCGTCTTCACAACATTAAGTGTCACTAAATTTATTAGACCTTTGCAGTACCTTTGCACGTTTTGGGAATTGACACCTTTCCTTTAAAATATTCTATGACTGAGATGATTCTTGTAGCAGTAGTTGGTATTCAGGAGCACGACCGACAACTAAGCTCTTTCGCGCCATTTAAAACAGGAGGGAATTGATGATGGATAGGAGTTTAACAGGAAATGGAGAAAAGGTGAAGAGAAATTCCGCGTCGGCATTAACCTACGCTTACCGAAATTCGTCAAGGGGGGCACGGTTTAACGTCCCATCCAGCGGACGGAGTAATGGATTATAAGTGCCCTCCACACAGCACTCAAGTGGAGAACGATACATCAATGAAAACATCTATCACATCCGAGATTCGAACACAAGCCCTCGGGATGAGAGGCCAGTAATCTATCCATCACACTAATGCGTTCCCCTTAAACGTTCAGAGAGATCCATATTCGAACGTGGACCAAGAAAAATCACGCTAAAACCATTTGTGACAGTTAAAAAAATCAAGCAAACTGAAATTTGCAACGGATGTAAGAAAAAAATAGGAAATGATGATGCATGTACACGTGGAGTCCATAAGAGGTGTGAAACTGATCCTCGCGTTTTTCGAGTCGAGGCGTAATAGCAGTAATATCTTACGATGCACACACTGGGAGTATGGGGGACGAAAGGGAGGAGTTTTGAATGTTTCTAAAGGCCGCTTTACACGATACAATTTTTTGTACAATTTCTTGTAAACTCTTGTATGAGGAAATTGTACCGTGTGAAGCGGCAAATTGTACGAATGCTTGTGCGATTGTCTGAATGGCTGAGCGGGAAATAGAACCTGTTCTAATTCCATTCAGACAAACATACAATTTCGTTCAGTTTATACAAGCGTTTGTACAAGAAATTGTACAAAAAATTGTATCGTGTAAAGCGGTCTTAACATGATTGGGCGCATGAATTCTTTCCCCTTAAGCGTTCATATAGATTGAACATAATTTCAATTTAACATACTCTGGTTTCACTTAGCTGCGTAGAGAAATAAGTTCTCCGCTCTTCATGGAAGAGATATAAAGAGTAGGATAATGCTAATCTTTATCGTCACTGTTCAGGTAGTGGTTACCTTTGTCTTTTCGAAGATGAGAATCCATAAAGGAAAGAACATTTTGCGCTATCTCAGCCAGTGAAATATCTCTATGATTGTACTCCAAACTACGGAAGCAACCCGCATATTAAATTGAACTGAACAGCCAAAGAGGCGTAGAGGATGCGATTACGCAAAAATACTAAGTTCCCATAAGGCCTTCAGTGAACGATTTGAAATCATAGAACGGGTCGCGGCTGAGCTTAAAATTTTTTGTTTGAATAGTTATCACCCTTTGCTGGGTCTAAAGTCAATTGGTATAAATGCATACGGACTGTAGCTTAATAAATGTAATCTTACATTCGCTCCTGACGTAACCAGTATGAAAATGTTTATTTGTTCCTGAAGATAAACGAGTTTAACTAGAGATGCTTAAAAGGATCATTGTTTTGAGAGATGAGAGCAGAGAATTCAAGAAGGAGAAGATTCAAACAAAGTAAATCAAGTATAAAATTCTCAAGATTAAAAAAACTAGCATACTACTTGAGCAAAAAAAACAGCAAAGGCAAACCTGTCCTGTGAGAAGCACGCCAATACATTTTATGGTAATGAGGATTCGCTTGTAAAGTCTGCACTTTCTTCAGAAGTACTTAGTGACAATAGAATGTCAAAGGCCGTTTCCGATAGTAGAACGTTAGATAAGCGAGTACGTGGAAAGAAAACGCATCATGCATGGTATGGAATTGGTAGGAAATAAGCCGGTTTTCAAGAGAAAAAAAAGAGTTATGTAGGAGGCGATACATGAATGAAATGCAAAGTTAAGTATCAAAACCTACCTGAGACAGCAGAAAAATATCGATATAAATTGATGTGCTACGAAATCCCGTTGATCCGCGAGCTTTTTTGTAATAGCGAATGATAAGCATGAAAAATTTATAAAAGAATGGGTACCTAAGCCGCTTTCCGACGCAGTCTTCCCCATTTATCCCGACTACTGTCAAAGACAAGAACAAATACTCTACTCGGATCGAAACGCCAAGCGCACTCGTAATCTCATGGATGAGTGGCATTACTGCTCCACCTGTCAAGGCACGGCAATTTCCTGCAAGTTCTCCGTTACGCTCTAGATTTACTTGCTGAAAAATGCATCAAACCGATTGCTGCATCAGAAGAAGCGTCTTATCTTTACGTTACTCGAGAAAATGGTAAAAAGGGAGGAAGATAGCGAAGGAAGTTAAAGTCATATCTGGCAGCAAAACGGATAGAAAAAACCCCACTTTCTTAAGGCTACTGGGCTTTGCTAAATATCTTTAACTCATAGATTTTCCACAACAACCAGGAGTAAAGGTACCCAATGCGAGCGTTTTCGTTAACGTTCGAAGGAAAGTCTTTCGTCGTATTACGAGTGCAATTTCTAAGATCACATTGATATATAGGATCATTTCTAAGATCACACACATACCTAAACACAAACACTTAGATCACATCCACCTTTGGAGTACCTCCTGTAAATAATTCCTTTAAAATAGATTGAACGATATTAACGGGCAAAGACAGGTCTTCTAATTCAATGGCTTACTGTGACGATTGCATCTCCAATATCTCTTCCCCACTCAAGGAAAATGCATTAAAAAACAAATTTATCACAAGAATTAGAATTTAGGAGACGTGTTACTACGAAAAAAGGCATGCTTTACATGTTAATGAAAACATTTTATTTAATTACAACGCCTTTTTCCCGAATCGGACTATTTTAAGGAAAGAAAGCGCTATAAAACTTTCATTTAGATGAAAGCAATTCAGTTCAAAAGAAGCCACTCTTTATTGATAAGTTACAAGGTTTTATCTTGAAGGCAGGATATAAAATGATGGAGTATACCAGTGGAGGATGCCTCCCGACTGACCGTCTATCAATGAGATTTGGCCAACGCGATTACGCGCCATTTGATAGGTACCAATTGATGGGTATTGGCAAGGTAACGTCCCTTTGATAAAGAGAACTAAAATAGTGCCTCCCCTTCTATTGCGCCGATCAGAACAGATTCCCCTTTCACAGCATACTTTTCTCCAATTTAGGATTAAAAACTTCCATTCCACCTTTTCCTGAGGTTTCACGCAGAAACTGGTTTAAAAAGGCCCCGCAAATAATTAAACATGAGAAGCATATAAAGGTACGACTCAAGTTCAATTTTCGCTTTCAAGGATTATCGGTAATCTAAAAAAGGAAGTACTTACAATAGGTCTTACGTCACCAGTTCGCTAATAACAACATGCTTACCTAAGCATTTTTTTCTTAGTGTTAGCATGCGACTTTCAGCTTTTCGCAACGATATGGATCTATTCTATATTAAAAAGATGAGCCTAAATCTGTCTCGTTTTTTTCGATGATTTTATGCAACATTTAATTTTTTTAGAGAACCATGCGCTGAATATACGTAAAATTTGACAAATCCTTAAATGCCCTCAATCTGCAGAGTAAAGGCCACATTTTATTTACCTTACAGTCCTGGGTTCGACTTAGTTAATTTAATAATTTTTCCATAGGAATAAACGGAAAAATCTGTTTTCAGCTTGTAGCATTAATTAAGCTTCGAAAGTTTAATTACTATTTACTAGCCTACAAACACCGGACACAAACCGATAGGAAGAAAGAAAAATAAACATCTGATTCTCATCATGAAATGTAGTTTTCTGCTACGCATCATGAAAACTTGGTTAGAATACCAATAGCTGTTAAATTCGGCTCTGATAAAAATAAACGGAGAAGATACGAAAACACCGCCCATGCACGCACGGTCCATGAGAAATAAATGAAAAAAGAATGCCGAAATACCTCTACAAGAAAAACATTGGTAAAGTAATGGCTCAGAAAGAGTAGCGAGAGAGGTTGAGCCTCCATTGGTGGACAGGGGGTAGAGCCCCATTAGTATGAATACATTATTGATTTGAAAAACAAAACAAAAATTTCCGATTTGCGCATGGGTACTCGAACTAATGATATATATACTCATATAAGTATAAGAGTATAAGTTAAAATAGTCCCCGCAAATAATTAAACATGAGAAGGATATAAAGGTACGACATAAGTTCAATATTCGCTAGTAATAGCATGAACTACTCATATAAGTAATTTGGATTAAAACTCGACTTCATATTCCACATGACCAAAGAAAATCGAGACCTTAAGTTTAAACTCTCCTTACTACGTTTCGACGTAAGACGACCATAACGCATTTATTTTTCACAAAGAAGATAGCCGCGAATCATTTTCGAGAGTAGTGCAACCGCTCGCATGAAATGCTAAAAAACAGAGAGTAAGGGAAGAAAAGTAAGTGTTGGAGGAATTCACTATACCTTTATGTTCTGATAGACGCACTATTCCACCGGTTTGTTCGGTGTAAATATAAAACAGAAAGCAAGGAAGGAAATTCATGCTGAACCACTTATGTAAATCTTTGACCAATTATGTAATCTTTTTTCCGCGCATGGCAAGAGCATTTGGCGAGGTCTATGGCTGCTATGGAAGATGTGATCATATGCCAAGTAAAAAAATAGGACGGAAGAATGGACACAATTCAAACGTCTTTCATTCACTGGAGAATGGGTTATCAGTTTTCAAATGTGCCCTCGGGATAATAATAATAATAATAATAAAAGGTCTTTATTGGGGCGAGATTGAGACAAAACTGTCCCTTCTGCCATCTAACATCCTTAGATGGATAGATCCTTACATAAAAACACTTTTGAGAAGCTTCCAAGCATAAAAGACTGCTTGGCGATTTTTAATACATAGTATGAGCATCACTTCTTTGCACATACGAAATTTTTGATAAACGAAATACTTCTATAGATATACTGTTTTATTCTATTCATATAAGATCATTAGGAACTCGTAAATATTGTTTAGCAAGTTAGGAAGTTAATGTCTCGCGAGGAGTTATTCCTTATTCCAAACTCTCGCGGTGGTTCACAGATCGGCTGCGGTAATCTTGCGGCCTAAAGATCGCGGGTTCGAATCCAGCCTAAGGGCCATATTCAGAATCTCAACTACAGTCTCTCCTCGACTGCTTACGCCCTAAAATATCTACATTGAGTCAAATTGGTGTGCAGATTCAACCTGCTAAGTTGCTTTTACCACGCGCTGTATAGCGCTTCGGACCATATCGAGGAAAATCTGAATACCCTTTTGTACTCTCAATAGAGATTTTATGACGTTAGTAGAAGAAGTGAGACTGTAGTTGAGATTCTGGGTCATATTCAGAATATTAACTCAGTTCTCAAAGTACGCTGATAAGTAATACCACCTTTACGGGTAGAATATATACACCAATTTGACTTATACGGCAGGGATTTTAGGACGTGAGTAGTGGAAGCGTGACTGTAGTTGAGATTCTGAAAATGGCCCTAAGGCATAGATGTTGTGTGCGTATTAGGATTAAGTTAGGTGAGACAGTGCAACGTAAACCGGGTAGAACATCTATCAACTCATCCCTATATATGGTTTACCGGGGTACAGTGTATGTTTAGGTTAGACTTAAACTTGCGCAAGAAGCAGGTCTTATTTTACTAGCGTAGTGTTTTCTCCCCAAGGCCAGCTCACAAATAATGCCAGGGGTACCAGTTTGCTCATGTCAAATTTCGTCACCGAACCAGGGTAATGGACGAGGGGGGGAGGGGGACGTGAGCGACCATTGGACGCCCAAAAGCAACCGATGCCGAGTGCGCCCCTACTCCTCGTGCGTTTCCCACCTGCCTTTGCCGACCATGACGGCGGCTTCCCCTTTGGACTGCCAAAAGGTGAATCGGGGATGATAAAAGACCTAGCGCGGAAATCGGCCTCGAGAGCATCGGGATTCACGTGATCCAAGTGTGATAGGATAGTTTGGCTTGGAGTCGTCACTGAGAGAGAAAGAGGGAGGAAGAGTAAAGAAGATAAGACGAGAGAAAAATGGAGAAAGGAGCGAGGAGGAGGTAAATCCGCGACAAAAGGCAGTTAGATGGTGGTAGAAGTGGAAGAAGGAACACGCGCAGAATGAAAGTGGTTATTTTTTCCTGGTAGGGGAGGAAGGAAGTCGTATTGCGGAAGGGGAGGAGGATATTACAATGGGAAGAGAGGAGGGGCCGGAGGGGAAGTAGAGGAAGGGAACGGGGTGCATACGGAAGGGAGGGGGTCGGAGGCGAGCTCGAGGTGCTTGCAAGTCAATGACGAAAGGGAGAGACTGTTGGGAGAGATGCCCTTTCCTGCCCTGCGGTGCCCACAGGTAGAACTAGGGAGTGTGGGGGACGGGGGAAGAGTTTCGGACCTGGAGACGAGAACCAAGATGCGCTCGCTCCGTCGACAAGACTTTCAGGCCCGGTTTTATTAAGCCCGAGTAAATGTTTTCAGTGTCTGAAAACAAATATGGATACATTCCTCAGATATTAACGTTAGCGTCAACTAACCGATTGCCTAGTGCACTGAGCATAACCGTCGACTTCATAAGCTTGGCATAATCGATGGCTAAATTTGATAAGATGTCATAAAACCGGATCTTGGTGACTATTCGGGGTCCAGGATGAGGACCGTGCCGCGTCTCTTTTTGGCAGAGATCTGTGCATTGATCACATTTGAGTTTCATGACCGCGTAAATGAGATCATGAAACAACGCACTACCTGATTCACTCATAAGAGATTCAAAATTCGAGACGGAAAACTCATCCTAAGTCACGGGCAGGTTAGGCTTAGGCTTAGGGAACGACGTACCCTGGAGACATGTCGGTGACGGAGAGTACGAAGTGGAATTTTAAGAGATTAACTTCATTTTCTGCGAATTCTTCGCACAAATCCCTGAGTTTTCACGCCCTCAATTCTAGAAAAAGTTGTCTCTTTTTACCCACGCCTTCGAACTTCCTTCTGTCGACCACCGTATGAATCACAATTAATTCTGGCCGTGACCTTCTACAGAGTTCAAAAATTCCCCTGGTATATAACGTACCGGTTGCATCATCAACTTGCTTTGGAAATTCTGCAGTTAGCTTCATTTCATCATAATGTTCACAATAATCATCAGATTTGTTTCTCCAAATAATCACTACGGATACTATACATCATCTACATCCACGAACTTAGATCACAGCTAGCCACCACAGGGATCTATGAAACGGATTGAGGGTAGTTATGACTAGGGAGAAGCAATGATTGCTGACATGGGAGCATTTGGCACGCGGGAGAGAATAGAACTTTTAATTAAAAAACTTCACGAATAGTACAGGTCAGAGAAACGAAAGGAAGAGAATTTAAAACTGGCTCGTGTTTAATTTACTCACTGGGCTATGTAGACGAAACTCAGTTCATAATTATGGAGAACGGAATTACCGAACGGCCCATAAAAATAAACGACAACGCAAAAAAATGCAATTAAGGTCACTTTCTCTGAGCGAGTCTAAGGTTTCCATTTAAATGGTCATGTTCAAATATCCACATGGAAGCCAGTATTTAACAATTGTATTGGATAAATACCTTCGTGAAAGCTAAAATGTGTTGGATTGATAAACGTCTGGCCAGATATGTTTGCATTATGTGCAATTTAGAGTGAGAATCCTGAATAAAGAAGCAAAAAGAAGTGATCTAAGCAGAATTCCGTTTTTGGTTGCTCCCTATTGCTTAGGCTACATCGCATCGTCAAAGCGTGAATTAAAGCCTTAAGACAAACACCACCATCAATATATGAGGCGAGTTTCGGCAGAAATGTTCAAGGGATATTTCCAACAGAAGAGAAAAAGACATTTGTGTACAAACGTTGAGAACGTATGGTGAATATGGGGTGAAGGCATCGAAGGTGTCCCTGAGACTCGCACACGCTATTGGTTCTGCGAGTGTGCCTTCGACCCCGTCAATATTATGATACGCTGAAAAGGCAATCAGGACCATTGCAACCCAAAAAACCTCTTTGAACCGGTTGATGACGCAGCTATTGAGTACTAACCTCTCATCCCGAGGGCCCGGGTTCGGGGATCATAATGGTGGTGGAGTTTTCATTGCCATACCGGTGCCTACTGAAGTGTTGCGTGGAGGGAACTTCGAGTTCAGTGCTTCGTCCGTCGGATGGTATGTTAAACCGTGGGAGCCTTGGCGCCTTTCGTAGTAGGTTTGTCCGTCCGTCGGATGGTACGTTTAACAGTGGACCCGTAGGGGCCTTTCGTAACAGGTTTAGTATTAGGGGTGGATCGACAACTATGGTCATTTTGCACCAGGCACACTCTATTCTAAACCAAGTCCTAACCGAAAGTTAAAAGTACTGATCTGTATAATATATTTTATTTTATGATCTAAAATAGAAATTATTAGAATCTGAAGAAAATATTACTATAAATTAATTTTAATGTTATTAAATATATCAGTTTGCTTTAAAAAAAGACATTGTATTTCTTATGCAATCAAAGTCGTTGCCTAGAATTAATTCGAGTTCTTCCCTAATGCTAAGTTGTAGTGGAGCTTGGTTTTATAGGGCATCGTCAGCAATGGCAATTTGCATCGTTTGCCCCCTAATATGTTCATAACACAACTAGTACCACCCGTGGAATATGGATATAGATGTGGAGGATAGTAATTAATATATTGCTGTGAATTATTTAATAATATTACTGTGTAAGATATTAATAAAAACTTAGAAACCGACGATAATGTTAATTGTATTAAATATATCAGTTAGCTTTAAAAAAAGTTTATTTTGCTATAAACGCCTATTTATATTAAGTGGCAAATATCGCGGCTTAGGCGATCAGAATCGTCGCCTACAACGCATTATAGAGCTCCCCTGATTCCTAGCCTACTGTGCACATCCTGGTACATGTCGCATTCCATCAGGAGCTGCTGAACAGTAAGAGGACACTCGTAACAATCGTCACAACGCGGTGGAATCCTCTCTGCTGTAAAGAGAAAAGAGTGGGTCAGGGCGTAATGCCCGATTCTCAGATGTATGATGACGACTTCTTCCCTGCAACTGTTTTTGACGGACGTGGTCACGCTGACGTAACCGATTTAATGGCACATTGGTCATATCTTTCAAATAAATATCTCAACGATTTTGCTCTACTTTGTGGAAAGTAGGTGCATGTCCCGATGTGTCCTGATTTGGTCTGTTCGCGAATGTTGAATCTTCGTTGCTGCATCGGCTGGCGCTTTTGCTAATATCGGGCTAATGCCGACGACGGGTTTCTCTCCATCATTCCTCTGTTCCCTTAAAAATTCCTACCCTACCCAATTAGCTTAAGCGGCGCAAATGACCACAAGCTATTGGTCGCCTCCCTTACACACAACAAGTGAAGAGCGCGGCTGATTTGGAAATCATATCAGCGATAAAATCAATGTCTTTGTGATCGATTTCATACACGCCCAAAATTACTGTTCAGTGGTCATAATTTTTTTGAAAGAAATACTTCCCCTGTCTCTATTCCATGGACTGTCACTTAATTTAAAAATCACATCAATCAGATAAAATTAATTTATTTAAACTCCCAATCGATCTCTTAGAGGGCTTCCCACGCAAAGGCCCCGGATTAAAGTCTCGGTGGTGCCAGATTTATTTTCTGTTAATTCACAAATATAGATTTACACATGATAAATGCTCATTCTCAAGAGGCTCACTTAAATAAGAGTCCCAAGGATATCATCAGTAAGGCGTCAGACCTGCCTCAACAATCAATCAACCCACCGCCGACTTGACTCGAAGTTTGATATCTAAAGCGGTTCGCACACGAACATATGGCTCAGTGTAAACTGATGCCTTTTCCTTGCTTGCATAACAGCTAGGCAAAAAAAATTAATTCCCGGAGATAATGTCTCCACTGAAGCCTTCTCCGGGGCGGAGGGAGGGAGCGTTCTTATCAGATAAACTTCCAACCAGTTTGTATAGAGGAAGTTGATCCAAGATTATAGGGGAGTATGGATACATATGTCTTCAGCCATCTAATAATTGGAGATTCTCCGAAAATCCACACGCGAGCATTGAGAAGATTGTCGGATCGAAAGATTTCTTTCGCAGAGAAGTTTCCGCAGCTACCCAAGAATTATGGCAATTGCCAGGAATTCCTGTTACAAAAGGGGAAAGAGCACAACACCTCAATCAACTAATAGAACCCTGAAATCAGAAAAGGAAGATCACGCCCTCGACGGGAATCACGCGACCTCATCTCGGATTTTTAAGATCAAAGAGGCACACTTAATGGGACGTCCTTAAAGTGAGATATGCTCTTCGAATGAAGATCGGAGGATTATATAACAAGGAAGAAACTTTTTTTAAAAATTAAGATTGTAGAGTTGGGAAAATTCGAGTGCGTCGACGGCCACGGTCATATTACAAGCATTGAAATTTGGATACATTTGATACATAGAATAAATATTAATTTAAAACTTAAAACTATTGATAAGTTTAATAGTTAACATGCGTTTCAAACTTCTGCAGGAGTCTATAAACCAGAGCAAGTTACAAATATTTACTAGATATCATATCATCATCAATCTCTTTGCTGAGATGACAATAAGAAACTGCTGATATTATATTTTACTACTGTACGAAATAAATGACCTAAGGATAATGTATCAAATAAAGCATTGTCATAGCTGATAACATCAATTAATTTCGTTGATTCAGAATAAAAGTTCTCCTTCTTTACTAACGAACAATAAAAAAATTGAATATGAGACTAAAGCATCCAAAAAGTGATGGTAAAGAATGGATGAGGCATTAGCAGTAAGTTGAACGGTTAAGGAAATGATATTGGCATACCATGCAATTAATAGTTTCAAACTGCGTAATCGCAAAATTCATTAAAATTACGAATATACATAAATAAAGTCTGGCGTATACCATTCACTTATAATTTATTAGTTTCAGCACAAAAATATTTGCACTAGAGTACAAAGGTACTTCATGTCTGATAAATTAATTTTTCGACCTTTAGTGGCTTCTCATATTAAACAATAATGGTAAATGAACCCTAAGCAACCAGCCACTGCACTTCTAAATCAAGCGCTACACATCTATTCGCGGATAGCATATGTACCAATTTCTTGTTTTAAAGATTGAGTTTTTCCTTCAAATTTTTACGGGGTAATTGGAAGAAAAACAATCTCGGCCTCTATATTATATCATATTTTATAGAAATATTTTTTTTGTACACGACTTCGCGTACAAAAACATTTTATTTATTCTGTTCTTTGAATTGACAAAATTTAGTAACTTCGTAAAGAAGAAAACTAAGGTTTAATAAAGGTCAGAGAGGAGTCCGACATATTTATGTTATACTATCTCGTTCTCTTTTAACCCCTGACCAATGTGAGTCAAATCATACGGCGCAAAGGAATATTCTTCGTATCGCAAACTTCGGGGAAATTCAGGTCATAGGGAACGCAATGAGTCTTTTTTGACTGAAATTGGACGTTAGAGCAAAGCGATAGTTTTCCTATTCCGAATTTTCCTGAATATACGACGCTCGTTATGGACTACATTTGAATCTCCATGAAACAAGACCATACGTGAGACACGCAAAAACGCGAATCAACAACTTCGAAATAGTTTGATCAAATTAAATGCATGATTCCAGAGAATTTCGAGCATTAACCCGTAGCGACAGTAGCCTCAGTGAACGTGACCGTAGTCGCAGAAAAATAAAATACACTCGCAAAAGAATAATAAAATCTACCTGAAAAACCTACATCTTGGTGTCGAATCGAAGTTCAATGTACCTCGAACAAAGAGCATTTTTTCAATGCCATTTTTCTGGGGATGACGAGCACAAATGCACAAGGGAAAGGTGGACGCTGAGAAGAAACGGGAATGGGACGTAAAAAAAGTCTCTCTGCAATAATGAACCATGGGAAAATAAACTTAAAAGAGGTGTTGAAATGCAATGAAAGAGTAATTTCTCACGGCATATCCCGCTTTCATACTGTTTTTTGCCAATTGATTCACCTCCTTCTCTCAATATTCGAGATCTGAAGCAACCGACACTCCCGCTTATTCTCTTCGTTTGCCTTCATCAACTCAATATACAGATACTCCATCTGTTCCTTTCTCTGAGTAACAAGGCTAGGTTTCATGTGTTTTGTGAATGACAAAATTACTTGCAAACCGTATGGTATACCCAGTACACCATAATTACAGCATTCTTGGTGTCACTTGCTGTCACTTGGTGTCACTACACATGTATAGCTCTTTCCGCCGTAAAAATATTTTCATAGTTCAAAGGCAAATTCGCATTTCCAGTATTACAAAGTATTTGTTTTTAGGTGCTGAAAACATGTTATTCAGAAACTGCTGGCCAGTTGCCTGCATATTCTGTACGGCATTCATATAATAGATAAAGCAAACGGAAGTTAGGTGCTGATATTCATGTTTGTTCATTCAACTGGAGCGCAGTGCAACTTCTTTCCTAAGGGTTGATAATGGACGACTATGATTGAGCAAATTGGTACTTTATCCACTTAATGAACTAACTGACACAATATAGATAGAAGAATAATCTTGTACACTTTCTGCACCTAATACTTAATTAGAAAGAACGCATAAGTGTAGCTATACTTCTGAAAGCATGTCATGATTCCACCGGTTTTTCCTAAACATTTATTTATTCCATTAGCTTTATTTATTCTGCTGGGATATAATTCTCCAAACCAACATTTTGCTACAACACTTCCTAAAAACCTATTCACAAGAGCATTCTAACGAGTAAAATATGGAAAGAAGGAGTCAAAGCAATGATGAAAGTCACAAAAAAAATTTGGGCGAGGGTATGGCTTAGAATTTCTAGTCGAGTTTCCCGTCCGTCCCCGATAATGGCATTTCTTACGAAGCTATTCTTGAGGTCAGCTCGCAAGAAAACATCGCAATGCGCAGTAAGCTTCGGAGCCAACTCCAGGCTCTGACCAAGGATGGACCCAAAAGGGTGGGAAAAGAAGGGATGAAGAAAGAACCGCCGATGCAAGAAGTGGCGCCCCTCCCGACAATGGACGTGCGTGGGACAACAATGGAGCGATGGGGATCGTAGGCGGATGGACGCGAGTAATGGAGGCGAATTGGTTGGTGCCCACACCCCTTTTAGTGGACGGGGGAGGGGGGAGGGGTGCGGAAGGGATGGGAGGTTGATTGGTCGACGAGGGAGAGGTTAAATCTCACTGGGTGGTCCGACGACCGAGGAGGAAATAACGCGAACACAGTGTGGCACAATACCCTCTGGTACTTTTTTCCGCGACACTCGCGTATGGACTGGTGCCATTAAAAAAAGAGGAAACTGAATGAAAACATGCTACCGCTTGTCCTCGCCTCAACTTTTTCCCTAAATTATAATGAATTCGCGCGTTCAATTAAAGTACTGAATTCAGTGATGCAGCGAAAAGTGAATCAAAAGGATACAGTGGGACATTTTAGGATTCCGGGCACTGTTTTAAGAAAATCAAAGTTATTTCCTTTCTTCAAATAATCAACATATCAGAGAAAATAATGAAAATTTTTTATGATTTTTAGTTTAGCCAATGACACGATCACACATTTTCAAGAAATCAATTCCGTAGATGTCTGTGCTACGTTGGAATCGGTAAGGAAAAAAATAATTGTGTACTGGCACGAAGTAATGAGCTCGTTTATAATTATATCAAGACTCCATAAAGAACCCCTTTAACTATAAAATCAGTCCAAATTTAATCTAACCTACGAGAAACGTGTCGTGATTAAAATACAATGGAATAAAAATTCTAACAGCTTAAACCAAAGTTAAAAAATAATGTATGAAGGAATGACAGAAACGTCAATGTAGTATTTTCTAAAATTCAATTTATGCATGAGCTTCACAGAGTATATTTCACAATTACGCGGGCAACGATGATTACCACTCTCCAGCATAATTTTAATAGCTAACAGGATAGGTAGAAAATTAGTTTCGCAGAATGGGAATATTTCCTCAAATTTATAAGCACACATACAGCATACATAAGTAGCGAGTCACAAAATATTTTATTTGACTCGGGATGCCCAAAAAAAGTTCACACATATTATTTAGAATATCAAAATAAATAACATTTTATGGGTTGAATCTAATTAACAAAACTGCACGTGCCTTCAATTGAATAAATAAGGATTAGTGTGTGGAAGAGGATGAAAATCAAACCGTTCGTGCAATATATTCCCACAGGTGCATTACAAGTTCATAACATTTAAACGAAAAAAGAATAGCTGGTAATCCGAAGGAGGATTTATTTAATGAGCAAGCAAAAGCGAAGTAACTGAAACGCTTAGGATGGCACATCAAGTTTTTACTAGGACTTTTAAGATTCAAATAACCCGAAAATATCCCACCTGAAAGGAGAGCCTAATTAATTTTTTTGCCATTTTAACTTGCGAGGTGCATATTTAGGATAAAAAGTAGCACCATATACTTCCCTTGATTGCTATTTCAAGATCCAACTAAAGGTGAGCAGGGAGACGAGAGGCACAATGCATGGAGGAGGGAGGGTAGGGCAAGGGAAGCAGAAATGAAAGGTATTGAGGTCTCGCCAGAGGATTGATGCGCCGAGTACCATTCAGTGAGGATAATGGTGGAGGAGCGGGTATCTCGAGAGCTCCCCAACCGTTCCAGAAGATTCCCATTCCCTTATAATCCATCCCCTCCTCCCGTCCTCTCTCTCTCTCCCTCTATTAAATCCTGCTCCCCTCCCCCCAACGGCACTCCCTCTCGCTGTCCGTTGCATAACGACCGAGGGCGGAAAGTCGCCGGACACCGCTTTTCTCTCCTTCAGGGAGTGGAGGGACGGGGAAGTGGAGGAGATACCGCACAAGTACTCGAGCGGCGCTGAGCCGGCGCCCTCGGGGTTTTTAAGTAAGGACGATAAGGGGGATTTGCTCCGACGCGTCCTCCAAAGTGTCCCGGGCGTTTCCGCTCCTCGCAGCCGAATCAATCGTCATTAAGGGTGGAGGACATGAGAACACCAGCACGGAGCCCATGTCCTAGGATAGGAGTGCGATTTCCTCTTCTTCCCATCGCCCATTTGAACGGGAGCGAGTGGGATGGGCAAGGAGGATTCGCTCGAACCGTCATTACCCGCAAGATATTCAAAGGCTCTCCTTTAACTTAATTTTGAAGCATACCTACATGTTGATGCTAAGTTCATGCAATATATAGAAAATTTTACCCATCTTAAAAATCCCTCTAGGCAATAAAACTTCAAAAGACGAGTTAAATTGATGGAAGGGTCTAATGTTGCTAAAAGTCATCTGTTAAATCAGAGTGCTAATAGCTTTCCTATTTTCCTGCCGATAAACTCAGTCCTTATTTCGTGATAAAAATTTCAACATACTTTAAATATTTGGCAAAGGGCTTCTCACGGTAGGAATTATACTTTTTAAAAATTGGATAGCAATGCAAATCAGCCATCGTAGAGAACGTGCCGAAAAATTACAATTCCGACTATCTTCGGGAAGCTAACAAAAATTGGTACGTAAAATAGGTTGAAAAATTCAGCCTCGCTAACGGGTAGCGAGAGTTTGATTAATAAAAATCGCTCAATTAAAGCTCTACCCGCAATTAAATGGGAGGAGCTTACAGTTGGAAGTCATGATAGGTGAGGAGAATGAAGCAATACTTTGGATTGCAATGGAGTTCAAGCAAGCATTTGGCTTTGACTGCCATCTTTCCGGGGATTACGGCCCATATCGAAAACGTCAGAATCCATTCTTAATACAAAATGGAGAGGCTTCGAACCTTTTGCGAGGATTCATATTTTCATCATCATAAATATTCTATTAGTATCTGTGGATAGTCTCAGGCGGCGATTTCCGCCCCATAGAGGTCAAGGCTTTTACCTTGCCATCCAATTCAAGTTTCCAGCATTACAACCCACATTAAATCTTAGTATCTTCTACCTGCATTCATGCCTACTAGTATTGGATTTGTCTCTTTTCTATTCCAAGGTTGCCTACTATTCTATAACCCACTGTATAAACCTTCAAAACGCCCTCCATCCACTTTTTTTTGCCTTCTTCCAATTTCAAGATACAATAACCTTTCCTCTCCTACCATATTTTATCATGTTAAATTGATTCTTAGGAATTGATATCAACTATATCTGTATCTAAGTAATGGTTTAATGTTGTAATCTCTTTACTGCATTGGGAGTAGATACGCAATTTAATATTTATATTTTATTACCTATGCTAATTAATTTTCATTACCGATTTACAAACAATTTCAAAGAGACTACATCGCTTATAAAGGAATTTTTCAAAATAAATCCTTTCACATACAACCCTGTCGATAATCACTGTACTGGTCAACGATCGTACAAAAGAAATGTTGAAGCACAATGCAAAAAGTTTATGCCGGCTTTCTCTGAACATGAATCATAATCCGTTATCACTTTTTCTCTCTCTGAGATGGCTTCATAGTTTCCAAACAGAATCCATGTGGAGGAAAAAGTATCACCAGACAATTGAGGAAATCAGCGTCAGCAGCATAAAAAAAGTAGACATTGAAGGAGATTATTAAGCTTCATCAACTGTATCTGAAACTAACAGCAAAACACCAGAAAAATAATTTCCAACTGACGAAATTTGGGAAGATATACTGAGAACACTAATGGTTTCAACTCCGAACGTGCTCTATCGTATTTAAATCCATCAAAACACATCCAGAAAGAAATATCGCACGAAAAATATTTTTTTCCTTATTGTCTTCACAGATGACGGAAGAAGGTAAAATATTCATCGTTTCTTAGAAGTCTCTGCGAAGCAATCCGAGTTGTGGGCGACGAAAATAAGTTTTTTACAATGCATTGTAAGATTCAGATGTCAGCACGGTTCACCAGAGAGCGTGTTAAAGTGGCGAATGAAAAAATAAGATAATAATTTGCATAACAGTCGATGACAACAATTTGATTCCAAGGACACACATTCATCTCTCGATTATCTTGCAGCAAACGACATTGCAAAAAACAAAAATAATCGAAAAGTAGATTCTTTTTGAGGAATGAGTGAGTGTTAGGTTAGAGAGGAATCTTTCGAGTCGTGCTGATAGAATATACGGATGCGATCGATAAATCGAAATAATCTCCTTTTAATCGTCCGACTATAAACTCCGAATTATCATAGTCAAAGATAATGTTACCTATTACTCCATAGACCTCTAAACGAGTACATCCCCATAAGTCAGTACAAAAAAACTAACTATTAAAAGTGCTTTTCTTCGCCGAAAGTTTCCATTTTCAGGACTTGGCTAGTGCCGTGCATGTCTTTTTATGACATGATAATATACCCTCAGGTGATTTGTGTCAAGAGCTTATTAGGAAGAAATATTATTTTCTCCTATACAGACTTTTTGTTGGTAAATCTAAACAATTCCGTCTTTCCCAAACCGTCGATAAAGCAAGTCGAGGATCGGCCTTACTTGCGTGTATTACATGGTTCGAAAAAAGAAAATAATGCCTTCCTTTTTCCAACATATTGCTTTTTTTATTCGCAATTGAAAGGTCAAAACCTGGAGGAAACTCACATCCTGAAAAGATCATTACCAGTCGAGATTCATTTTGTTATTTTGCTACGGGAGTCGAGTCGAGATTCATTTAGGGATTTTGTTATTTTGCTACGGAATAACCCACATTCCCCGCTTGAAACGAAACGCGGCGGTATTACAAAAACAAAGAGTGAGAGATACAAACTGTTTCACAAGAATGTTCCCGCGACTCTTTTTTCCTTCTTTCAAAACCAGACGGAAGAATGAGGAGGAGGGAATAGAAATAGGACAACGCTTGAAGGGATTATTTCGCTCGGATTGCGCTCTCATACACAGAAGAGAGAAAAACTAGCGGATAAAAGTTTATCTTCCGGTCTCTCACCGAAATCCCAAACTCGATTTACTCCTGACTCACCTCTCTTTTCACGTACTATTACGTAGCGTCCTCCCAGCGCCAAACAACCCCTCTCCCCCCTCCCACCCTCACTCGAATAAAATAATCTCAAACTCGAGAATCCCCGTTCGACTTGTGGAATGCGGGAAGGACGCCAAGATGAGAAAGAGGGGAGTAACGTGGGGGGGGGGACCCTTAACACGTTGTCCGCCCAACCATTTCACGCCACTGCAGAGAGGGAAGCCGGCCACGGTGGACAGGTCGGTAACGCACTGGCCTGTCAATCAAAAGGGTCGTGGCTATGAACGTCATGCATGCCTATGATTTTGGAGTTGTCTCATCTCTTTTCTCAGGTAAGATCATGCGATACGGGGTAGTTTTTAACATACATTCAGAGGAAATGGTAAGAGAATCGTGGAATGTGCTAGATGATGGAATAAATATATGAGACAAGTGAATAAAGTCAGCAATTGAGAATCAAAACTAGTCGCACAATAAAGTATTCATAAATTGGATATCTCCGAGGTAATGGGGGTGTTTACTCGGAACCGAAATCGCTATTTTGAACACGAAATTGTTAGATGGAAACGAAAAATGAATTTTAGTGGAAAAATTAACCTTATAACCAGAGCCATTCCCTTATAAATCAAAAAATAAAATAAGCAAAAGGTGACGCCCACTGAACGAGCTGCGTTAAGGATATCTACATCATTCTCCTCCTGCCCTTGACTGTGCTGAGGAAGAACGGGAAGGGAGCGGAGGTGGGGAGGGTAGTTCTGCCGGAAGAGATCCTGTCGCAACCACTTCCATTGGCAGAGTCAGCTATGTGTCTCCCATTGTGATAAGGTGAAGAGTCTTCGTGGTCTCAGTTGTGAATGGACCAAGTGGATGACGTACAAGTACTTTGCACGCCCACTTTTCCGAAAGGGTTAAAAACATCAGTTTTTTCGCCACTTATAACTCGAGAACTAATTGAAACATCGACGTTAGAGCGTCATCTAAGCAATGATGAGATCTTGGGAGTCCAATAACTGGAATTTAAGAGGAGCAGTGTAATTTCGCTCGTCAAAATTTAATTATACTATTAACGAATAGTATTGTCGAAGTTAGCACTCGAGTGCATTTTGATGGACACATCTCGAAACTTGCATATTAAGAAGTTCCCAACATCCCGAGTGTATTCACCAAAACTATAGCAAAACATAAAGAGAAACCTCTAGAAAGCACTCCATTTCACCGGAAAGAAACCAGTTCGATTGACTAGCAAGCATGCAGTCGCAGTCAGCGTAGTCTACGGCAACCGCCGAGTGCGCAGAATGTGGGAGAGACGAGTACCGTTATCTCAAGACCAATTTTTGTGCTCCACTGACGCAACACATCTCACCTTCATTTAATTATTTTTAACTTTCCTCTAAGGAAGGTCGTCAGTGATATGAAAACGACAGTAATAGCCTAAATAAAATGAAATATTACGTATGATAAATATTTTATTTGAGTTTCAGATAATTCCCCTCCATTACTAGATATTAAATCTGATTAATAACGTAACAGCGATTATTGGAACGGTGACAAGAGTTAAAGTTTCACTTCAGCGCGAGGATGATACATCATTGAAAGCACACCACTTAAGGGTGTAAATAATGTAATTATAAAGGCTAATTTAAACGAGAATGGCTAGTTAACATTACTTACAGGTGCATATAATTACATTTTTAAAGAAAGGGAATGTTTAAAAAAAAATTAATGGTTTCCCACAGCCAATTCACCATCATGAATAGTTATAGATCCTTAGATTAGTTTGACGTAGCTCCTCACTCGTTTCTAAAATCAGCTACCAAATTGTTCTTTGTCATTCACAGCGACCTTCTCTTGCAGCGTAGGTATTTCATTCAGAGAAACTAAACGAGTCTAATTGTAAGATTTGCCCAATTAACTTCACCTCTTCGCTTCGGAACGATCACGAGATTCCAATTTTCTTCTAATGCTATTCTTAGATACATTAACAAGTAGAAATTAATTTGAATGTGTCCCAATGATTCTCACCCTGCATTCAAAATGAAACTAAGTGATCCTACGTCGTCCTATGAGTCAAGTGAGAAGAGGCTGGTGACACTGGCTAATTGAAAAAGAGTAGCACAGCAATGAGATGACGAAGTCATACGCGAGGGCATGATTAATGGACGTTGTTTCCCGGACACGCGACGCCATGACATGCAAGGCGATGGGTGCATGGAATGAGAGCACTCACTTGACCTAAAATACACCCAAATTGCACATTTCTTTGTTAATATCATCACTTCAAACGTTTAACCCAGAGTTTGACGCTATCTAGTGACGGGATGCGCCATGTTGAAATACGTAGCTTTGATGGGTTAAAACTAAATTGAGGAACTATATCGTGATTAAATTTAAGCTCCCGCAAAATGGAACTACATTTTTGAGAGATTTATCAACATTTCTCGCTCTGTTTTTATGACGACAAATCAATTCACTAGGTAATGTCTCGCGGTAATTGAAACGTCCGCTAAAAATATCCACAGGCAAACGGACTCCAAGACCAGTTGGGGAGAGGGGGAGGGGTGTTTGAAACCGTCGGGATTATCTCGAATAATAAGTAACCAAGGAGTCACGTGGTACAAACACGAATGGTTTGTAAATTTAGTGTCTGAATCGCTCATTATAATAAGATTAATTGTTGACACTATAGTTTTTCTCGTCCGTCTCGACTAAAGAGCCCCCAGTGACATACAACACAAAAGTAAACAATGAATGAGGTTGTAATCAGCTGTTTGAACACAACAAATTTGCGAACCATTCGTATTTCTACCACGCGACTCCTTGGTTACCTATTCTAAATAATTCAGACGGTTTCAAACACCCCCAGGAATGGAAATGGGGTGTAAGAGTATATTTTCTCAATGATCATTCTAAAAAAATTCTTAGAACAGGAATGCTGTGTGGAGTAGAGGAGTGATCAGTGGCCCGACAATTCTTAGTTTAAATCCAGACCCTACAGTGGCTTCTTCCTGGAAATTTACGAACGTCGATTACAATACCTACTACCATGGATGTCAGTATTGTAGTTGGAAGAATGCTTGCAAAGTTTGGAGGTAATCAACTGCAAAGTAAACATCTTGCACATTTAAACCGGAAAGTTGGATCGATAACGCTTATAAAATAATTATGAAATAATTGGGAACATTATCCAAAATATCTTACCAGATAAAAACACAAAAAGTTACCTCTAGAGCAAGGATTGAAAACTTTCTGATTCTGAGAGTACAATCGCAATTTTATTTCCCGTTCTACCATGCTAAAGCGATGGATAGAGTTTTCTCAACGCGTGGATTTTTCTCGCTCAGATTTCGATTATCTTAAGAGTGAAATTAATCCCCTCGGAAATAGAAATCGAAAAGTAAGCTCCTTCACGGGAGTGTCATTAACGTCATAACTTAGAATAAATGTTTGGAGAAATGATAAGGAATATGAGAATTTTTATCGGAGTTCACAGACTTCTTCCGACCACCGACTAAGAAATAAATGGCAAAAAATATAGTGTAGCTTTACGATAATACAGATTACGAGACGGATAGATAAGACAAAGAGAAGAGACCAAGAGATAAAATAACTGTTGCGTCAGGTGATGGAAAACAAAATGTGATAATAATGATGTAACCGACATATCGTATGTTCCCTTTATTGAATCTGATTTATTTCACCTAACTGTAAATATATATATATATATATCCAACTAAAAGAATGATTTTCCAGCTACTCATTATTACGACACGTTACAACTACTATGAATTAGCTTAATGACTGTGTCAGCAGGATGAGTTTTCGTCGGCTCGTGAACAGTTTGCCTCGCTAGCTCTTGAGGGTTGCTGAGACTTAGCTTCTTTAGGAGGAATGACTGTAAATATTAGATGTTCCATATTAATAATAATATTCTATTACACGCACAAAGATTTTTTTTAACTCCAGGAAGTCGCTACGCCGCATTTGTACTCGATTAGAAAAGGCAAGTAATGGAAGCAGGCATAATCTCCGTATTTTCAATATTAAGCAAATTGAGTGATAGAGGAGGATGACTACGTAGCCTTACGGGAAGTTTATAATTCCGCGTCTAATACCGTTACCAGTTTGTCTCCACTCAGGATAGTTCCCGATATATAGCCGTTTCAACATAGTACTAATACTGGCTCTGTGCGGCCCGCCGGCCTCAGTGCAGTCCTTGCATTTTCTAAAGTTCATCATTCCGCGTCTAATACCGTTACTAGTTTGCCTCCTCTCAGGATAGTTTACCGATATATAGCCGTTTCAGCATAGTACTAATACTAGGCGTCCTGTGCGTCCACAGTTTTAGTAAAGTACAGCCTCCCCTAGCGGCCCGCCGGCATAGAAACGGCCATCGTAATTCCCCGGCGTTAGAAAAGTTTTCCTTCTTATACTTCTTTGTTGGTGTGAAAGTTATATCGAAATTACCTTGTTTAATATGGCTATATTTCATGTCACGCGTCAATGATAATTTGGATATGTATATTTCTCATACTCCTCAGTCAGGCACGTAGCCAGGGTAACCCCCCCCCCCCCCCCCCCCCGAAACTTTTTCCAAGAAATTTTAATTTTCTGATTTTAATTGGGCATCATAATCCGGATTACACTCCGTATAATTCATATGCTAAGTGTCTTGAAACGTGATCACTAGTTTGAATCATGTGTGTGGTTAATAATTGTTCTTTTCAATCTGATATGTATGCATGCGTTGAACTTCAGTTCTGGGGCTGGTCAAATTAACTGCTTCACGACAAGGTAAGCAGTGAGCTTCACCAGCGAAAAGAGACGGGAATGGGCACTGTGAAAGTAAATAGCAAGCACTGAAAATTAAGGAAGAGATTGTAAAATGTCAGTACCGAACGGACAAGGCTGATTTGAAGTTAGGCTACACGGGACACGCTAGACTTAGCCCCCCCCCCCGAGATGTCCGTTTACGAGATGTCGGTACCCAGATGTCGGTTACGAGATGTCGGTACCCAGATGTCGGTTACGAGATGTACGGCCACGACTTCACGTGGAACCCACTCTGGGGAACCCGGAACAAGACATTCGAATCTCATTTCGCTGTCCGCTGATTAATTTCGAAATCTCAACACTCGCAAATGATTAACTCCTGATTATTGAATTATCAACGCATGTTAAAAATTGGCAAAGCATGTGAATTCCGTCATCTAAGAGGAAGCAGTTGGATGATAGCCATGCGCTCCAATCAGACGCAAGGCGGGTGCTCACGGCTCAAGTCGCTACAAACGCATGAACAATGCATGACCAAACCTAGTGTCACGTTCCTGATTACTCCACAGATTGCGAAGCAGAGGTCAACAATAGAACACAAGGTCCTTTGTCTCTGTCACCACAATGAGACTAGGAGCAGACACGTCGTTTACATCAGCATACATTAGTTTTGCACATGACTAGGGCAATTGGCTAAAATTAGTATTTTTCGATGGTATCTCATTTGAGCTCGGCTGTTCGACATTTTAAAGCGATTTTATCGGCCCGAAATTATTTCTCTGGAAATATCTCACGGGTGCTATGGATTGAAATCACCGAACTAAAAACTATTACAGGTTGACTATTCACACATGAGTAATGTACTCTACCATTTAGCGGCTAAGAATCAAACAAAATTACGAACTAAGTATCCCGTATTTCGCAAATGCATTCTGATATCTCTAAACTCAGAAATCCTGAAAGGGACCTCCATAAATGCCCAAGATATAATAGACAGTTTTTATTTGGTAATAGCTTACTAGGCTTCAATACTATTTTTTGGTGTTGGGAATGATTTTATATTGATAAAAACAGTTTCCTGGGACAGGCTTCTACAAAGTTTCTTGGCAAGAGCATGAGGAAGGTGAAGAAATGTAGGTCACCAGGACAGAGTGTATTTATCACGAATCTCCGAAACGCTGCGACTACTTGGTTGCATTGGAGATTGCGTCCACAAAACTCCGAAAAAACAAAAGTCTTCCCAGCTTTTTTTAACAAATTAATATGTTACTAACTGATTAAAAATCCAATGAAAGTGATGCTCGAAATCCCGGAATTCAGCCACAGGTTTGAGAAAAATTCTCTACCTGTATATAAATACTAACTGTTTCCTATCAGTTTCTTAATTCAAAAACTCAACACAAAATCACATCCATAATTGGCGTTTTAAACTTAACGAGTCACATTCCAGAATACAATATTGATTACGCAAAATGGACTCCATCGAAACTTTTGCAGAGTAGGAGAAGCCAAGTGAAAAATTAAATAGACGAGGGAAAGGTACCATGTGAACGAAATTTTATTAGAAATATAATCTTTTTTCCCAACAAGGTGAGTTTAGTACAAAAATATTAAATGCCTTCTTTCCCATGAATTATCACTAAGGGACTGCCGCAAGCTGCTAAAAATATCTTAAAACGATAAAAAAGGTAGAATTAATGCTTACATAGCCAATTACTTGATCTTTTGAAGACGAAGAAATGAGAATCAATAAAAAAAACATGCATAAGGGTTTTGCCAATTTTGAGAAAAGTTTTTCACTCTGAATCAACTCAGAAACCATTGTCAAATGCAGCTGGAATGATTTTTTTCCATTTTACCCATTAAACATTCATCCAATATTTTGAGTACCCTCTTAGCTGGCAGATAACGGGCACAGAAAAATGAAGAAAGGAAAAAGGCATTTAACGCAATAAATTCATTGGTTAAGCGGTAGATTTATGACGTAACGAATAATACAGTTCCAAGAAGAACAATGATGGCAGAGTAGGCTTCAGCGTATGCATGAATTAACTATAGGGCGAAGGAGCTTCAGAAATCTCACATATTTATTTCCCGATCGCATTTTAAGAGGAAAAACGTACGACTTATTTCATCGCAGGAAAACGGGAAGGAAATGGGGACTACAATCACATGAAACTAATGACGAATGAGGACGGCTCAGTACCAAGAAAATGAAACGAGATATACACGCATGTGAAGAAATTACACTCACTCCGCTGCATTACGCAATAACTCTCTCTCTCTCTCTTACGATCGCGAGAGAGATCCAGTCCACATGACCATTTAATCCACGCAGAAATGTCCTGAAATTTTACGGACATGAAAATGACGCAAACGGCAGAACGGCTGTTCCTTACCCGGACGTTCCGAGAAACCAACGAGCCGTGTTCCACATCTCTCTCTCTCTCTCCCCATGGACCATATTTCCCCCGAGGCTGATGGGAGACGAAGAGGAGGAAATGCGTGGGCGAGCAAGTCTTCGCGGGGCGAAAAAGAGCGATCTGTTTCGCAGTCGGCTGGCTAAAAGTCAAGCGGCTGGTTTGCCACCGCTCGCGTACGTCTCCGGACGCGTTCTACGCGAAAGAGGCTGGGCCGGGTATGGTCTTAGTTGGGCCTTTCTCCAGCCTGTCGGCTATTAAACTTACTCAATATCGATTTTTTTTCTTTTTGCTCATTTTACTCATGTACTGCATAGAATTTATTGATGTAGGTCAGTGGTTCCCAACCGGTTACCCACGGACTTCAGGGTCCTGAGAATACGAAATTTTTTTAGCAGGACCAACCTCTAAATTGATTACTCCCAAGTGAGATAGACAGTGAAAGCAATCGAAGCACTTCTTCCAACCTTAGGACTAAATGCTTTAGAGCGCTGATTATCCTTGGCAGTGGAGCCCAATCGGATAAAAAAAAATCTAAGCAGGGTGCCCAAAAATTTCTGCTCTAGTCTGAAGGGTGCCCCAAACGTAAAAGATTGGGAATAACTGCTATACGTACTTCAGTTTCTGTTTTCTATTAAAGATTTCTATTTTATTATTTATTGAAATTTTACTGTTTTCTTCTGGACATTTTAGGTCACTTGGTGTGTTCTTATTATCAAAATTCTTATTTCTTCGGCAAATTTCTTCCTTTCTCTTTCTCATTTGTTTTGAAGAAATCGATTTACTTGCAGTGATACCAATGTATCATAAGACTATGACCTAAAATCTATGATTTGAGATTACAGGCCGATTTAAGGAACGTTTAGGGCTCGGGCCGTGCTTGTAAGCGAAAAGTTTTAGCATACGTTCAAGCTGGTTCGGAGTCGGGCTTAGTTATGAATGGGCCGGGTCGGGCCTGGTATATTTCGGCTCGTGCACATCTCTGGACAGTGCGCAACTCTTGGGGGAGTAGGGAAAGCGCGCTCTAGACATTCAGTCACAGAATGCGGACGTGGTGGAAGCGACGTCTTCAGCGAACGCCGCTATGTGGAGCATGGAAAGAGGGATGCAGGCTCTTTTAAGCATGTCCTAGAGGGAAGGACAGAAAGGAGGAGTTGGTCACCGTTCGAAATAGAGTATGAAGGAAATGTGGGTAGACTGTCAAACGGTCAATCCACATGTTTTACTCCAGTTCGTATCGTGAGAACGTGTAAAGGAAATTACGATAATTTACCTTCATTCCACTGCGAGACGATTTAATAAATTTAGAATTATCAATATTTATTTTGAAAACATACTGGAGGAAGGCCTAGGATTACTGGTCTTGGAGTAGAAATATATGCCTCAACTAGTATCGAGCAATTCCAGCTCTTTGACTCTCACAATCGCTCTTTCGTTAAATGCGGTTGAGCTTTACCAAGAACTTGCCAAGATAGATAGGTCTCCGCTTCTTTTAATGGCCTATTGTTTCGTTCCGCTCGAAATAAAGGCTGTGTGGCTCTAACTGTGGCTGTCGAACACAAAACGTATTGCGGCCACTTTCCCCGCTTGAAAAGTATCCCGTTACGTTTGTTAAAAAAGAAGATAGAGACGTGTTGGGCTGCTTTGCGACTGGTAAGACATTTCACATCCTTTGGCGGAGATTTCATTGTTGATCCACAGAAAAAAAGGAACACCGTTGTTGGCATCGATCGCACCAACTCGTGACAGCACTTCCAATACAAACGCGACCATCTGAGAGGGCAATCCTCGAGACATGAGAAGCAGTCGACATACCAAAAGCATCGCTGGAGACACTATCGGAGGCGGATTTCATGTAAACGCCACCACGGTTCTCGTCAAAGATGATAGGAAGCACAGGGGCGCAACGGGGGATAAAACGCGTGCCTCGTGTACGAGGAGGGGATGGAACTAGTAGGGATACGGGAAAGGGGAGGATTGAAAAACGGGGAGGGGAATCAGCTAGAGGCGTGCGGAGAGGGTGAAGGGGAGGGAGAGTTGAGATGGTGGAGAGGGAAAGGAGGACGTTGGGCACAAATATAGAGCGGTGCTACATTAAATCGGTTACGAACCTCTCTCTGGCGAGGGCCTTGTGAGACGGGAGAGAAGATCGAAGCGCGCGTGTTCAGCGCGGAAAAGCAGGAGCCGGCTCAGGGGCGGTCGAAGAGACGCAGGGCCGGAAAAGTGGGGTCCTCCCGCCGGAAGCCTTCTCCTCGCGCACGCTCCGTCTGGTTTGGTCTCGGAAGAAGAAGGCGAAGGGATGACCGTGAGAACCCTCCTGCACGGCAGAAGGTTCTTCTCCCTTCCCTCGGGGAGGAGACCGAAGTGGCGAAGTTCCCGAGGGGAATTATTATTTCTTCCTCTTAATGCGTATTCTCTTTCTCTCCCCCCTCCCTACTTCACTTCCAAACCTGCCGCTTTTCCCTCACCCTCTCGCACGTGGTACTCTCTTTCCGTCAGGCAGCAGGCAAAACGTCACCGACTCCCCGCGCAATAACCTATTTTTCTGTTTATATTGAAACTCCCTCCCTCGAAAGACCGAAAGGCCCTCACACACGCAGTTGACGCTCCTCCCCCCTCTCTTCGCAGCTTCCTTACCGGCGTCTGGACCACGACCGCTCACTTGGCTCCGCCCTCCCGCGGAAGGGTTTTCAAAAGAGATATGAGGACGAGAGGAAAAGGGGAGGGATTTGCACACGAGGGGATCCCCCTCACTTTTCTCAATCCTCGCTTCCTTCTCCCTCCTCACACGTCTCTTCGTCTTCCTTCTCCCACCGGGACGCACCAATGCACATTGTGAGCGTCGCTTCGCGCGGAGTTCGCGGCGTGTCCGTCCCTTCGTCCACCTGGGTAAAGGGTGGGATGGGAACGAAAAGAGAGGGAAGGATGGCCTTTGGGAGGTGATAAAGAAGAGTTGGCTGTGGATTTTTCCCGTACACTGTGTGAATAAGCAACTGAGGGATCAAACCGAGAGATGGGACGTTCTTCTAGGGACCAGAGAGCAAGTAGGATCACGGATCACGATCACAGAAGATCTCCTCCCCTGCAGCTGGAGCGAAGACGCGCGGCGATAGGAGATTCACGTGGGCACGCCGACAATCCTCGCTGCGTCCACTCCTCCCTTAGATTCTCCTCTCCCTCGGCGATCCGACGCCAGAGATTCCCTACCACTCCAGCCCGAGTCCTCCCTCCTCTTGAGCGCTCCTCCTGAGGAGAATTCCCCTGCGAGGAAAATGCGGGCCTCTGTTCCTGCCCAGTACCGCCAAACGGAGTTTTGACGCCGGCGAAGCACAGCTGGATGCTCGGAGTGTGAGAGGAGAGGGAGAGAGAATGGTTGAGTCTCTACACGAGATGGAAGAGGAGAAGGATGCTGCTGCGGTGGCGACGGGCGGGAGGGAGAGAAGGCAGAAGAGGATGACGACGGGTAGAAGGGGAGGGGGGGAGGAAAGAAGGAAAAAAAAGAACAGCGATATGCGTGCGCGTGTTTGTATGCGTCCGTGTGTGTTAGTGTGCGAATGTACGGGTTGACTTTGAAGGAGAGAGATAGGGAGAGAGACTACCCAACCAGACAACTCCCGCGCGCCTTATCACGGCTGTCGGGTATTTATAGAGAAGGAGGGGAGGTTCTTACGCGATTGAATGCGGTTGATAGGATAGCGAGGTATCCCTATGGAGGGAAATTAAAGAGAAAAACGAGAGGATATTTATATTAATAGGGCATGCGTGTATGTATATATTTTTCAGGTCAGACGTAGTTCCCGTGCGGAGGGTGTAAGGGAAGTGACGCGGGTTGCAGCAGTTTGCGCGGACGACGGCGTGGGTGGCGAACGGGAGGACTCCTGTCGGCGAATAGGGTGCAACCGTCGCGCGCAGGCAGATAGTCAGTTTTTTCGAGCCGTCTTCTAAACACGCCCCACTCGTCGAAGTCGTGCTCCGAGAGTCCGTTGCTCCTTGGTGGATAAAATGAAACAGTGATTCCCCTCTTGTCCCGTCCCCAACGCCGCTTCGCGTGCGACAGGCGCGCTCGCGTCGCTGGAAATGGCGCCGGGCGGCGCTTGGGCGCCAAGAGGAAGGGGGGGCGGCGGGGGAGACAGGCTTGTCGCAGATACGGATTGTATGCTGTCCGGGCAGGGAAGATATCTCATAAACCATGCAAAAAAAACGCTGAATTGCGATGTCTGGTGAAATAGGGAGTCGAGTCGCCTTCGGAGACGAGGCGCGAGACTCGGACTAATTAGAGGCAATGTTTGCCTTCAGATAGCCTCCTCCCTGTACTGTGTGCTTGAAGGAAACAACAGCAACGTATTCTGAGGGATATTACTTTTTCCGATTTCATCGACAAGGAAGGACAGGCGGAGGACTTTATGCTGTTTATTTTGGTATGTTAAGATAACACGGTGAGTGTCCCAACTTCTTGCTTCTGATGATATTCTCCCCCAAAGTACTACTGATAACGAGCAGAAAAATTTTAGACCTCGAAAGGGATCGATTCCTCTTTTTTTTCCTTATCGTCGCAATTCCACCGGTCACACTGTCTGAGACTGACGATTAGGCACCCGATTCTTTCCGTGACAGCTGTCTCGTTCCGGGGGCGGGTGTAGGGAAGCCCAGCTTGGACGGCCGGGACTTTTCATTCATGGTCCACGGGGCTGATTGGAAGAAGGGCGGGGAAGGACGGGGGAGGAGGATCAAATCTCGCCGGTCCGCACCTTTACCGGCCGATCCCGTTCCTCTCTCTCTCTTGAGGCGGCCTCGCCTTCTTCCCCCGCTATTTCGACGCGGCCGGTTGACTCGGTGGTGGTGCTGAGACGCCGGCACGGAAGCCAGAGGGGGAGTGGTTTCCCGATGCGGCACCGGCGGCGTTCATCCGTCTCACACGCGGGGGTTATTCGCGGCCGCGCGCCGAACGTAGCGGTCCCCCCAGGTTATCACAGGCTCCTCTCCCGGGCCACTTCACCGACAAGTTTATCCCTCACCCCCTACCGATCAACCCCTTTGAACCCTTTCTCGAGACTACTGCTCTGATGATCGGTTAACGGTCTTCCTTCCTTCCTTACACGATTCTCGCTTTTGTTTTGAAAACGTTCCGAGCGCTGTCTGCAGCAGCAAGGTGTTCTCTCCCCGAACGCCGACGCTCAAGGAGTGAGTGGAGGCGTTGGAGGCGTTGCGGGATAAAGGGAGGGGGGCGGGGGCGGAGGAGGAAGGCTGGAGGGAAGGAAGGGTAACCGCCGCCGCTTCGGGTGGCGACGGAAAGAGAGAGGTGTATGCGGAAAGCGGCCAAGGGGGAGTGGCGCGCACAGAAAAGTTCGCAGGCGGAGAGAGAGAGAGAGACAAGAGGCGGCGACACCGGCCGAAGAATGAGCCCAGAAGCAATCCCCTCAAGTTTCCAATGAAATGTTCAGAAAAATCGTCGGGTCTTCGCGTCACCTTATTTCTCTCGGGACGAAAGAGCTGACGACGATTAATTGTGTCTTTTTTCAAAACGGGAAGACAAACAGCACCTCAGGGCCTCCTTCCATCTTCTTGCTTTGTCCACACTCTCACATTCCCTAAAAACTCAGGTGACGACTGCGTCCAGGAGTAAACGGTTTTTGCGAGGTTGACGAGGTAAAATGTTGGGATTTAGTTGAGCTTGGGAGCACGACAACATGTGCTCTTACACCGGAGATAACGCACGGCAACAGACAACAATCGATTTTAGTCCATTTGGTTTCCTGGGAGGGGGTGGGGGGGTTGGGGGGAAGGAGAATAACACGGATTAAGACAGGGAGGCGGGAGTATACGATGTAGGGGAGTTGGAGGAAAGGGTCAAACAAAAACGTTGGCGATGTTGCACGTCGAATAACAATCACACGTGGCAACCGACGAGCAGAACACGGGAGTGGAGAGGATGCGAGAGAAGAACTGGCACGAGAAAAACACTCTCGTATATACACACACACACACAGACTCACTCACAACCAAAACACAAGTCGATAGCACAACGGTGGACGATGTTTTTGTTTCTTCCTCAATCCGACGATCCGGAAAATGCCGACGGAGGCTTGGAGCAGAGACGGGAGGGGTGGAAAGGATGGTGGGGGAAGGGGGTGAGTGGAACGGGAAGGGAACGGAGAACAGAGGACGAGATGGGCCTGACAAGAGAGAGAGAGAGAGCGAGGGAGATTCAATCCACACAACTCCCGTTAAACGCTCTTGCAATCGCGCAAACACAAACAAACGGGCCTGCTATGACAACATGACACCAACAAAATTCGCGGCGATTCCTCTCGAGACGTTTCCTTGGTCGGTGATTGTTGCACGGAGATGATGAATGCGGAGACGAACGTCAATATGGAATTCTTGAAATGACGAGAAGACGGGGGGGGGAGGCGTGAGGAGCTTTTACCTACCACTAGACTGAGGGTGGATGGGTTGGCGGAAAGGGGGGCGGGGTTTTGAGACGTTTCGCGCGTGTTGGGGATATCCTGACCACACCTCTCACTCCCCCACTCGCCGTCGCGTTGTTCCCTTTCCTTCGATGGAGACTTGAGAGGTGAGGCGTGGGTGAGGGGGTGGGAATTACAGTCGCGAACAAGCCTTCGCCTCTGATGCTCTCGGTGGTGGAGGGGAGGGTGGAGAGAGGGCCGAACGGTGAGACAGAGAAGGTGGAGGAGGAGGAGAGAAGCATGCGGTAACGTCGACTTGGTTCTACCGGCCGACTGCGCCGCTTCTCCCTGCCGGCTGTGAGAGCTCTCTCTCTCTCTCTCCTTTACACGGTGTGAGAGCGAGGGGGCAAGGGGGTAGGAGCAGGGAGAGGGGGGTTTGCTCTGGGCGGGGAGGGAGGGAGAGAGGGGGAATGAGGGAAAAGTGCGGGAGGGGAGGTAGAATGCGGCGATGGGAGCTAAGGGGAGGGTACGCGGTGGATGTGTGCGACAAGTGCGCGCCAGATGGCATACGTGGGCGGAGGGGAAGAGAAAGAGTGGAGGGGATACATGCTAGGGGTGAATGGAAAGGGGAAGGGGGAATGAGAGGAGTAGAAAGAGGGGAGGAAATAGGGGAAGGGGAGGGAAGAATGGAGAGGGCGCAAGGGGAAAGGCTTTGGGAGAAATAGGAAAGGGAATTGGAAGGGTGGGATTGGTAAAGGGCAAGGGGAAAGACAGGAAGGAGAGTGTAGGAGGGGAATGGAAGTTCGGGGAAGGTGAAGGGGGCACTAACGGGGTGAAGAGCAGAGGAAGGAAGCGGAGAGGGGGTAGGATTTCGGGAATGGAAAGGGATTGGGAGAGGTGAGGGAGGGGAGATTGGGGTTGATAAAAGTGGTGGTGGGGGATAAAGAGAGCGGGGTTTGTGAAGGGTGGGAGGGAGTGGTTGAGTTTGAGGGTGGAAATTTATGCGTTTAGTGCTCGATGCGAGGGTGTAGGGAGTTGAGGGATGGGTGATGCCCGGGAGTAAGGGGAGTGATGGGAGGCGGATGAGGGGGAGAGGAAGGAAAGGAGCGGAGGGTGGAAGTGAGAGAGGGATGGATACATGCACTGAAGGTTGGAAGTGGTGGCTTGGGAATGTAGACAGGTGCTTGGAGGAGGGAATTTTCAATTGGACGAACAGACGGTAACTAAGGAATGATAACTGGAAAGGCGGCTAGGATGTGAATATTGAGGTAAATGGTGCATGAAAAACAGATATTAGCTTCGAATTGAGGCGGTTACACCAAAGAAAGATTTCTTGTTCCACGCGACGTTTCAGTAAATTCACCGCTAGTCTCTTGTGGATCATACTCAAGGCCCTAGCTTCAGCTAATATCCCGGACACCCCTTAAGAAATATCTAGTGTTAAAAGTATCAGCCGTAAAATACATAGACCATTGAAACAGCATTGAATGATTAAGTACCTCGTTTGTTTCTCAAAAATAAAACAACAATATAATAAAAGTGGTTGAAAATCGTTGGCTGAGGTAAATATTTATCGATAAATTGGAATTCACTAGTAATAATTAAAATGAGCCATCATTAATTGGGCGATATTGATTCTAAAAACTACTCTATTCCACTTAACCCATCATCAACGTAAATTAAATGAAAAACTTCATCTTAGATTATATCAGTTTTCTAGTTTAGTTCAGTTTAATGAAATAGGTTATTAGAAGGAAGATTTCGTGAATTATTTTTGTTGTAAACAAGGAACTGGTTTCAAACGAAGGAATGAGGAAAACGGAAAAACTAGACCATTCGAAATAAAATATAAGGTGTTTTTGTTGTGTTGTACCTTAAATGAATCAAGTACAACAATAATAAAACCATTAAGCTTATATAGGTTCTATAAGAAAAGGGTCGTTTCCATTCATGACAGGGAGCGAACATTTTTAATTCTTCCTAAAGCAAATCTAGAACAATTAGCGCACACTCGTAGGCATTACTTACATCTTCTGAAAGTCATTTTCAGCCTGCTCGTGAGTTTCACTTAGGGGATACTAATGCCTTTCCGTGGGGAAATGGTGAAAAGTTACATCGTTCTGGCATCCAGATGAAGGAACTACTAGAATTTTGATCTTTACTTGGAATGAAATGCCAAACTCCTCAACTTTGTGACCAAATTTCCAATCGGAAAATCCTTCTTCGAAAAGCACGAGCTACGTAATGATAAATGATTTCAACAATTATCATTTCATCGGCAGTAAGGATCAAATGCCGGGCAGTTGGTAGCGCTGGACCTCGTTGGGGGTGCGCTACTGCGTTGTTGGGAGGAGGAGGAAGAGAGGACAAGGGGAGGAAGGGGTTCTTAGCGTGGGGGAACGATGAGTGGGATGGGGGTGGCAGAAATGGAAGAGGAGGGGAGGGACGGCGGCGGAGGGTGGAATTTCGGAGAGGTGAGTATAAATGCAGACAGTCGGGCGAGGGGAGAGTGGAAAAGGAAGGAGGGTGGAGATGAATCAGGCGGCCGCGGGGGTCGGGAATGAGAGACGTGGATGGAGGAGGTGGGAGGGGGTGGAGGTAGACCAGCAGTTTAAACAGAGTAAAATAAGAGGTTTGCAACTATTGAACGGGTCGGGGGGGGGGGGGGTGAGAGGATAACGGGAGAGGAATTAATTTGGAGACTCGCATGAGAAATATGGAAGGACTTAGTCAAGGGAGAATTTTCTTTCGTACATTTTAATTTCAATCAAGCCGCTGAGGGGCTCGCGAACATAACGGATGCTGAGCCGCGAACATGGAAAATCAGGAGGCTCTCTTTTCGGAGGGTTGGGGGAGAGTTTGTGCGGTAAATGATTTCTTCCTGCGTTCGTCATTCAATGCAGTTAGAAGTCGCAATATTGCAACACTGGAAGATTAAACTATAGGCGGATATTCTAAATGAGAACTAAACTGTGATGAAATGTGATGCCCTCAATATGGCTAAAATCTAAGGCCGCGGTAGTCAAGTCTCCTAAAGCGACAGCAAGGGGATCTAAAGACGAAAACGACGAGCGAAACATCCATGGGCATGAATTGATGGCGCTCAGTTAAGGATTAGCTCAGTATTAAGTTAGATCACATGGTGTGATATAATTCTAGCAGTTGGAGCACTTTAAAATCTAGTTCTAATTCTATTTTAATACCAAGCTCAATGGCATTCGTCTTTTGTTATAGCAGCGTTTCTCTTTTTCTGTAGGAAGGATTGAAACATATATTTTCACATTTTTCCACCTCGTAATTGCATTTTAACTAAAGAATATATTGGAGTCTATGACTCATTCTGAAAAATGACTTTGTAAAGTAAACTGACGAAATGATCAAAATCACAATTTTGGGAAGCACAAATGTTGCGGCCAAAAATATGTCTCATCCGAGTCAAAATTTAGCTTTTGCGAATAATCAACGATAATAAAACTGATCATTAGTACAATGTAACAACCAATAATGAAAATAATTAACGATAATCTGAACTAAATAGCAGAAAAACGAGTAATTTTATCCAAAGAAACGCATATACTATTTTAATACTTTTTCTTGATAAACCATTAAGTATTTCTTGAATAATGTTAATTAATATATATGAAATACTTTTCAACTAAATTGATGGAGAAACGTTTCTGGAGTTGCGGATCTAGAATGAATATAACATATCTATTTAAATGCCCGTAATAAAAATATTCTTCGTAGGGATTCTGCAAACAGCACAGCATTTGTGTATGCTGGGTTGCCTGCACAGTGCAGCAGGCTACGAACCTGGAGCCCTCAGTAAAGAAACTGTTACCAGAGCATACAAATCTATGATGAAGATGAAGTATACCTTTCCTTATATGAGCTCGGAGCTCTGGTATCTTTTTCTTGCATTCACTTCTCCGTAGAGACGTAATGAAAATTGAAGTCGCAGTCTCAAGAATCTAATTGCGTAGCAAATACATGCGCTCCCATCTTTCTTGAGCACAGTTCTTTAGCCGTACTACACACCAAAGAGATCTGCCACATTAGGTACCCCTCAAACGCTCCAAAATTTTAATTTCACTCATTAATTCTAAATTCAAATTCTTTCCCCCATTTAACCACGAGTCGTCATCACTTAGTTACCCTAACATATAATTTTCCTACTTTCTACTTATTTGCCTCATCGATTTGTTTTCTCCCGTTCCACTTTTAACTCTTCGTCGTCTTCCTCATAAATTAACCAGCATAGCTTTCTTAGGTACAAACGACTGAAAATACTCTTATCTATGCTGAATATGAAAAGAATAACTACAAAGAATATCATATTGCAGATGAAAAAATTTATAAAAGTGAATTTCGTAAATTTTTCGAAGAAACATATTTACGGGACGTCGGGGATATATAAGGGATACTTTTCCCATTGAATAAAAAAATGCTCTCATCATAAATGACCATGAAATAAGTTGAAATAATGGGTACTAGAGAACTCTGATGCATACATAAGCTCAAAAATTATTTTAAAAACTTCACGTTCTGCTCTCGTGCTCTCGTTTCGATAATCAATGAAGCGGAGATCTAAATATTCCTTTGTGATAATTTGCAGGCATGAGAGGGTGAACTCTTGATCTACATTTAGTGACTTCTTTGCAAGCCACCTCGGTGGTGTGTGGCAGGGAGAAAACATCATAAACACACACTACTTACATGAACTTACTTTTACAAATAGATCTTAATGAGAGGTTACCATGGATATCCTTGCAGGACTCACTTCAATTTTTACTTCTCATATAACAAGTTAGGAAATCGATGAAACAACTTCGGTCGTCACATTGTGGAATTTTTCCACGATTGAAAATAAAAATCAACTTTATAATTTTCCACACGTTTTTTTATAACCAACCGGTTTCAACACTCACGTGTCATCATCAGGGACTAAAATGTTTGATGATTTTAAATGTTCCCCGTTGACCACTTGCTCTGGCATACCCCATTATTCGCCACAATGTGAAAATTTGACCTAACCTTCAATATATATTCTTCTTACCCCTGTGATGTAGCCCCATGCCTCACTCCCTTTCCATCTTAAACTCCAACCAGTTTATACCTAAGTGTTCCCTCAAATTTCCTTCCCCTACCTAAAGAGACATCCCCCCCCCCCCACCAGTGCACTATTTAAGGCCTTTCCAATGCTCAAAAATTTTAGTCCCTGATGATGACACGTGAGTGTTGAAACCGGTTGGTTATTAAAAAACGTGTGGAAAATTATAAAGTAGATTTTTATTTTCAAGCTAGGAACTATTTAAGAAATTCTACATATGCTGGAAAATGAGCAAAAAATTCCCGATGAACGACTCCGGAAACACAGTAGGTACCGCCTACTTACATATCTGAAGAAAGTAATTTTCTTTATCGTGCGCAACGCCTCGTACCCGGGGGCCATAGTTAAGATTCTTACCTCTCTACACGCTACTTCCCGTTTGCATGACGTGGGAGATTTAGAGATTCCACTCGAGTTTCTCTTGGATAAGGTTAGGATCAATTTTGAAAGCCTCGCAAAAGAGAAAACGCAAATCGTGATCGACTTCAGGCCTTTTAGATACTTTTTTTTTCCTTACACCTACTAAAATGCTGGAATATGTCTTCGAGCCCGAAGCGATGCTAATAACCGATATGGATTGGCTGGGAGGATCGCGAAAACAAATCTCATCATCGGCTGCATGATGTGATGAAAATGGAAAGTAAAAGTGTGAGTAGATAGAAGATATGCACATTCCTGGAAACGGAAGGTTCACTTCAGGTTGGTACGAAAAAGTGCATCATTTTCTGTGTCGGGAAATGAAGAAACATAAACCTTTGAGGTGATTTAATATTTGTAGTAGAGAAAAATCGAGCAACAACAATTACACCGTTGGTGGAGTGATGAAACCAAGAAGCATGCAATGGAAATAAAACTCTGGGGCAGTGGTTACTGACCTCTTTCCACTTGCCTACCTCTCCATTTCTCAAAACTGTACACCTTATCCATAAGTTTCTTACTTGTAACGTATATAGCTGCTGTTCATTTACAATCAAATCCGTAGTGCTGTCCCTAACAATATGAATATGTACTCGTTAGTAATGCAACGCCAGTCATTCATCCGTGTCTCATTATCATTCTCTAAAGGCGATGCCTAGTCATTGTAGCCATGTCTCTCTCTTCATTGCTGTTTTCTTCATATTCCCATATGACTACAAGTCCGATTCCGTGAATATAGTCTTAAAGTAAGAAGTTCTGGAACGCCTTCTTGGTTTTCTCCCAAGAACGTTTCCCTCAAAAAAATTGGTCAAAATAACTGTCGAGCCTTAATATATGTCCCACTAGTTTCGCTCTCCTTTCCTTAATTGTATTTTAGAGGGACCTCTTCTCCTTCACAAAAGCAAACACTTTGTCATTAGTTTTTATCTCTATCCAGCTTGTATTTGCAAGTCTGAGCTGCTTCCAGTTTCTTATACTCTGCCTTTTCGATTCTCCATGTCACACACTCAAAGTTAATACAATCCATACAAATGTTTTACGAAATTTTGTTCTTACTTCTATACTTGAGTGGCCATTTGTTAATAAATTTCTTTAATTTTGAAATGCTTATTTTTGCAATGCTAATTCTTCTAATTTCGGTTTCACATTTATTATAATTATTTACAATGCTTCCTATGCAATTCATATCTATTCATACGTAAATCTAAAATTTAAGATGCAAATATTCAGACAAACAAATGTGCCTCTTGCCACTTCCGTATCATTAAAACTTTCTTCATGTACTTCTAGATCATCAAGCGTACCACACATTGGGAACCTCTGCTTAAGAGGCTGTGTCATGTTACAAGCAAACGTCAATTCAAAAACGCTTCTTTTAAACAGGCTGATACTGTTTACTGAAACTCCTCGTAACGTTTTCACGCTCAACTCATAAGAGGTTAGAAAACATCCAAATCTGCACCTCCCTTAAGTAAAGCAATCTATATTTATAACAAAACTAAAAAGCTCTGAGTTTCTCACTCATTAATGGTGTCTCGGAAAAACCTGAAGTTAAACCGACTATTTTTTTTATCTCAATTAAAGCGGGGCAAGGTGCGCTATGCAAAGGAGGAATTGAAATGCTTCTGTGACAGTCTTCTTGATTTTGCTGGTCAAAATCATAGCCAGTTATTGCTCAAACAGGAAATTAATTCTCAATTTATTTCTTTCAAAATAAATTTCCTGCATGACACAATTTAAGAAATTAAATGAGAAAAATCTTGTGTATATTTGGAGTGAATTTATTTTCCTCGAGATATATGATGTAATGGAAACTCCAGTAAGCCTTCACAGCACTCAGGAGTCTAATTGGGCCATATCTACAGTGAAATTCATTCCGTAGCGTAGAACTTCTTCCTCCTCCTTTACTGCGATTCTTACGTTTAGTTTAAATCAAGTAAATCAACCCCTAAGAAGCCGAGGGGTGTCCGAAGAGAGAATAACTGGGATGAGCTGTAGCCATCACTGGATATAGGAACATTCCATTTAATACCTACGCGCTGCATACAAGAGAAAAAAATAGCAAAGCAGCTCTCAAAATAGTTCTAAAAAAAGTGGAAGAACGGAAGCGGCACCCAGAGAGAGAAATTTGAATTGACAACAGTCTGTGAGGAAATTTCCCTGCGGTCTTATGCAATCGTTGATGCAACCGGTTGATGAAGAGTGATGAGGGGGAATCGTCAACTGAGCCCAACAGCGCCACCCCAGGAGGATTCCCGACAGAGAAAAAGTCGGAGCTGAGGCGTGGCAGGAGGGAGAGGTGAGGAAAGAAAAACAGAGGAAGAACGAAAAACATCCAAGTGGTGCAATTAACGTCCTCATCTGCTCTCGCCGACCATCTTTCGGGAGGGAAGGGTCTCCCACACGTCTGTCCTTGTCCTGAAGGGACTTCAACATGCAGCCTCGTCAAAATCACAGGCGCCGACGACAGCCTCCGGAGCTGATTTTTGGAGAAAGCTACCTACCCGTGTACTGCGTCAAAAATTAATGCAAGGTTCCTCGTCTGAAGCGTTTTCCATGCAGTGGCGTGATCTGCATGCGTGGTGGATGTCACTATCCCTTCTCCTCTCCCTCCGAACGTGCGTTAAGGGGGAGTTGGAAAACGAAAGCAGAACTTCATCAGGGCATGGACAAGGTGGGGAAGAAAGCAAAGGAGAGAAGGTAAAGCCCAATGAAGAAGGGCGAAATAAAGAATAAAGATGAAACATGGGACCGATTTACAGGCACTCTCGTGTGAAGGGTATCGATAGGATCATAGAGAGATTTTAAATTCTAATTAAAAAAGAGAAATTGTTGAAAACATCCAACAGATTACCTGACCCAAAGCTTCCAATACCGCATGAATTGATATAAAAGTCTCCCTTATTAACATTACGATTCCTTGTTTACAACGCCTAGTCACGTCATTATTATGCCTGAGCCTCTTATAGCTGCCGATTCAATTAGCGCACAAGATTTAAAATGTCTGAATGATTTTAGTTGGAACAGCTCATCTTCCTTTAAAATTATCGAGCAGAATAAGAATCATTAATGATTACTGATTTCTCGAGAGTTTTAAAAATACTTACATAATGTAGTTAACAAAATTAAATTAGAAAATAAAATAATCTCTCATGACTCGAGCAGCTGAAAGGAATTAATGATTACGTAATATTGCAAGGTATGAAATGTAAATCGACTTTTGTTTAAAACTGGTACTAGATTTAAGGCCAGGTAATAATTTTTAAAAATGATGGAGCAAGGAAGGTAAGCGATTGCAACCTTTTTTTTCTATAATGTCATATTTATCCAAGCTCTTCCTAAATCTCCTAAAATATAGGGATGTTGGATACTTTTACAGGCACGAGATGAATATGCTAGTGGCTACATTTTCCCCCCAGTCATTTCACCAAAAATCATAGGTAAAACCATGGGAATATTTCAAAACTGGGAAGTAAATGGAAAAATAGTGCGACTTCCTGTGAGACAATATATTTTTGTTACAAGCTCTAAAGAGTACTTAAAGTTAGGCTGGAATTTGGATACTCAGGATGGGGCTAGCCAAGCTTCAGAATAAATTATTCTCCGAAAAATACTTGCAGTAATGAAATAGGAAGTTAAATATCACATGTGTAATAAGTCGAGCAAATGGTCACCTATTTGGTGTAATTCAAGCTAAGATGGAAAAGTTTCAAGGTCTAAAATTCGACCCACGTCCCTACATATTGCATTTGACTAGTAAGGGCAATTAAGAGGGTTTCAGCTTAAGACTAGCAAGGGTAATTCAGAGGTTTTCTATTTCATAAATGCCAGGAAATATATTTTTTATGTTTTGTATCGGCACAAGAAATTTACAGCTTTAGGAAAACACTGAAGACTATAAATTATCAACTTTCAAAATCAACAACTTTTTTCAGAAAATTGCAAAACTAGTCTCAGGATACCCGAGATATGAAGGCAGTTATTAGCTAATATCTCGATAACTAGAATATATTAGATCATAAATAAAAAAATACGTGCCATCACACTTATAACCAATTTTGTCACTAGACAAAGATAATTGAAAAATGAATAAAGTGTGAAAAACTTTCACGAAGAGACAGCAGAGACTTCATCATATGTACAGATCTTTTAAAAGGAGACACGTGGAGCAAAACATTTCATAACAGAAGAAATATTCAGGCCTACGTTAATGGGGTGGACTTAGCTTTATGAGAAATAAAAATGCATATTTCGTCAGGCATTAAAAAAGTTCGGAGGAGTACACCGGAACTAGATATAGGGACTACGATCAGTTTCCTTCCTCCCATATCAAACCATCAGAACAGCTCCAAGGCAGGAGCGCCAAAAAGCCAGCTTGCATTAACACCCCATGCCAGCAGCTTGATCGATATTCCTCAACGGAATCCATCGAGGGGGTGATGCAACACGGTTGAATGCCAGTAATGAGCACATGTTTTGTCGAGAGGAAAGATTCGAGGAGAATCTTTCATCTCGAGGAGAATGGCGGACAAATTCTCACAGGAGGAAATCATATGGGAAAGAACCTCAACGGGGCAGGGTAGAATTCCAAGGAAGGAGCTAATGAAGTCGAAGAAGCATTCGCTCTCCCTCACCACCCCTTATTTTCCCAACCTCTTCAGTCGTCCGCACCCAGACCGAGACCGTACACGACCTATGGGATATTCGCACAAAGGGAGTGGACACGGAAATTTTTCCGGGGTGACAATTTCCTCTAAACCTTTTAGACTTCCTTTTACCGCAATAAATTTCTTCGCAGCGATCCGCTAATTCATCGAAGGACGACGAAGAATGCGGAAAAACTGAACGTGAAAGGTTCTACCGAATGTGTGAGCGATTTCCTCTTTCCAAAGGGGAAAACTCTGGCATGACAAGATACAGTATAAAAAAAGAAATGCGATTCAAGTATTTCAGGTCTTATTCTTATGACTTCCACCGCGGTGATAATTTATTTTCAGCTTATTTTTTAAATTTATAATCAACTACACGAAATATAATGCATAGCAAGGCATCACATAAAACCCTGCTTTTAGCAGCAGGTTTACAGGGGTCCAAAACCATTGCCCTAAATGTTACGAGGCCTTTACATTGAGTAAAAAATAATATATAACAACATTCTCGTTTTTATCACCTAAAATATTTCACCACCGAGTCACCTACCTATATAATTGCTCTTTCATATTCATCTTCTATCTATGTAGATTTAACACGCATCCTCCAATGACATTCCCCTTCACCTCATTATCTCTCCCTCATCCACGTTTTCTGCCACAAATTGCGATCCAGCCATCCATTTTAACTGACTGAGTCGAACTAGAAAAGTCAATTTTAATATGCCTCACAGAGCTTATATAATGGCGAGACCAAGCTTCGTTAGTGCGCGTGACATATATTGTGCAAATTAATTTCTACGAAGATTGTATGAAACTCGAAAAACTCACGAATTAATGACTATAGTAAGACTAATGTACCTCCAACATTAAAAACAGTAGCCTGGGGAGCAGGAATGACACCGAGTGAAAGACTTGGTAAGGGAAATGCAGAATTTGATGGCAAGATCTATGTTCAACTTCTGCAAGAGACAACGTAATATGATCAAGGAGCAATAACCCAAGTCACACTCCTCGATGCTCACATAGCATGACGACAAATTGCGCGATCCATCATCATTAGCATCTGGTTGCCGGGTTACGGATCCCTCATAACCCACGGATCTGGATTGCATCTGATTGTATGGAATTGATGAGCTGGCCTTTCGTAAACCAGGAAGTAGGAATAAATTTCGAGAAAAATCTGTTGCAAAAATATATTTTCTTGCTGCACTTGCGTCACTAGGATTATAGCGTATGACATACTATTCGGATAAATATAATAACTTTGCCATTCTACATATCATTTTCATACTGTTTTTTCAATTATTTCGCGGTACATTAGGGAAATGGCCAACGTTTGTCTGGCTCATTTATAGATTGAAACATTGATTCTTAGGAAAATGAATATAACGAGCACATGGAAGCCTGAGAACCCGAATTATTAAACCATATTTTCAACTAACAATAACAATACTTAAAAACTCATGAACGTGCACATTTAAAGGCATAATAAGATAATCAGGTGATCCAAACCTATGGTTTCTCGTGGACACGTTTGCAAGGAATCTATTGAAATATAAATAATATCTCCTCATTGAACCAATTAAGGAAAATATCAATGCCAAATTAACCGGGAGTCCACAAAGTATCACCTCTTAGAAGAACTTGGTTTGGGAATAAGGACTATCCCAAATCGCAACCAAATGTAACCACCGCCACTAGTATCCAGGGCCATAATTTCACTCAGCGGCCACGAATTCCATACTTGGTGAAAAGCTAATAGAGATGTGATGTTTTTTAAATAAGAGATTAAAATTTCTTATGCTCCAATAATTGAGAACCCTATCGTTAAGACATTTATTTTCTAACTAAACAAATATTTCGTACATAGGTATTCAAGAGAGACTTAAGAATAGGTACATAGAGACTTAAGAAAACAAAAGAACATCAAATATACGACGTAACGTATTTTACAGATTAATCAAATTAGACTGTAATATACAACAAGTTGTAGTGCCATCCCTATGAAGGCTTAGAAGCGGAATCGAACGCTGGAAACACGGTACCCAGAATGGTGGGAGCTTAATGAAAAAGACGAACATTGCGTGTTGGAAAGAAGGAATGTTTATGTCTTGGTCAGTGGACGAGGGTGGAGGCAACAGGGCAAGCGGCAACGGTAGAGAATGGGAGAAGCCTCCGTGCAGAGGGCGGAGAAATCGAAGATGCTTTTTGGGAAAAGAAGAAGGGATGTATAAAAGAGAGAGGGCAGGAAAGAGGAGGGTGGGAAAGTAACGGAATGATGTCGAGAGGGAAGACTTGACTGCAGCAAGGGGCGAGGGCTGGAGGGGGAGAGAGAGAGGAGAGGCCGGGTGAGGGTTGTGCGCGCAGGGGATGTTTGGAAGCTGCGTTGGGGGATGTCAGGAAGGGATGGAGGGAGAGAGAGAGGAGGGGGATAATACGCGGGGATGATGAGGGGAAGGGCGAGATAGGGGGGTGAGGGCGGCAAGCATGGCGGACAGGGTCGATAGGGGTGAACGGGAGAGGGGAGGGAATCGTGTGTCTGCGTCCAGGGGATGTAGGGGAAGGGACTTAGGGGAGGCAAAGGAGCTCAGCTGGAGATAAAATGGAGGAATGCGCGGGGGAGGAGAATTAAAGGGTACGAGGGGTGGTGAGGGGATGAATGGTGGAAGGGGGCTACGTGGGGAAGGAAAGTGGATTGCTAGAGGTCGTGTGGATCAGGAGGGACCGAGGAAAAGTAGGCAATAGGATGAACGATTTCATCAAGTGTGAAGAAACAGCTCCCTACCTTTGTGGCAACAATATTGGTTGGGAACGAACTGACCATTCAATTAGTAGCACCGGCTATTACAACTTCATAGTAAAAACATACTTAAGAATATAATCGTCCCCTAGTCACAGACTTACAAAGGTAAAGCAGAAAATTATAGTTTACAGCATTTTCTGAGAGCACTGATAACCCTAGCAAAGGGAACAAATTGAATTATGGCGTCACATACTTGGATACTATGTTGAAAAATGTATCAACACTCGGAAGAGTATTTCCGCAAAGTATAAGCACTGCCAGAACCACCGTTTCCCCTCAGCAACCGTTATGTATCAAATGTTTCCGCTGCTACTTTGCCTATTAATATTATGAAAAAACTGAAAGCAAGATAATAAATGAGAAAGATCTGCACTTAGAGAACGCATTTTAAAACCCTCCTCCCTCTAGGAAACGCTGAATGAATGAAAAGGAGGGAGGTTTCTTTAAGACCAAATAATAAGTGATTAAAATTTGTTGAAAATAAGCTGACAGAGAAAGAACTGCCGAAAAAAATACCTTACTTTCTATCTAAGGCTACGATGAATTGCTAGAAGCTATAGTTTCTGGCAGTTTTCAAACGTTTTAGTTGGCCTTTTGTGTCATGGAGATAGGGGTTGGAAATTCGGGTAGGATAGGCAGTTTTTGCTTGCTGGTAAGTGGAATGAATGGTTTCATCGTATTGCCTGGGGTCTTTCAATGGACCATTGTTCGAGAAGTTCTTTTGAAATCTGGAAAGTTGAATTTTTTGAAAGGCCAGGAGTCCGAATGTCTTCACTGCGTAAGAACTAGGAACTTTCGACAATTTAACGAGCTATCTTGTTTTCAATAGTAGCAAACTTGCGTTTCAGGTACTCCAAGAGTAAATGTTGTGGTACACGGTCCAACACGAGACAGAATTCAAACATTCCCATTTGGGTCGCCAAAATGGCACCTGGCAACCAACTCTTGTTTCAGGAATCAGCTATACACGGCCCACGAAACGATTTCATGCGGCCCGAACAACTAATAGCTGACAGTTATTTTAATACTTACATAATGAAAGCCATAAGTGGCTCATGACTTTTTTTGATGAGGCGACGAATGAGAAGGAATTGTGCAACCAACCAACAACATTAACAGTTTAATTTATTCATCTTCATCATCATCATCATTGGTCAACAATCCTAGGATTGGTTTGACGCATCTTTCCACTCGATTCTTCTATCGGCCAACCTTTTCATTGTGACGTAATTCTTCTCTTTTACATCCTTCACAACCTGTTCCATGTATCTCATACGAGGCCTGCCTTTTCCAATCTTCCCGTTCACTTTTCCCTCAACGATAGCCCTCATCAGGTCATCGTGTCTCAAGATATGGCCGATTAAGTTGTCCCTTCTTCTTTTTAGAGTTGTCAGCAGACTTCTCTTTTGTCCTACTCTTCTTAGGACTTCCTCGTTACTTACTCGGTCGATCCATTTAATCATTTAATCTTCATCATTCTTCTGTAGCACCACATTTCGAATGCTTCTACCCTTTTCTTCTCCGCTGCTGTCATCGTCCATGCCTCACTGCCGTAAAGAAACATGCTCCAGATGTATGTTCTGATGAACTGTTTCCTTACTTCTACTCTTGTATTTACAGCTGTAAGTAGATTCTTTTTTTGATAGAACGCCCTCTTTGCCTGGACTATTCTACTAACTATTTCTTTCTTGCTTCGTCCATCGTTGGTTACTCGGCTTCCTAGGTAACAGAACTCTTTCACCTCTTCAAGTTTTTGTTAAACTAAAATATACAATATTACATTATTAATATTGTATATTGTAAAGCTTAAATGTAGCATGTTACTTAGGTGTATTAATCTTGTCCAGAAGCTTGTGGAAATACAAGCTATGTATAAAAGCAATACAAGAAATGCAAGCTCATGTAGATAAGCCATGTTTAACATGAGGCCCACAGGTACAAAATGATTGCTGACTACTAAACGAGAGATTCAGGTGTGTTTTAACTACATGACGTTGGGCGTAAGCGGAATTGGAAAGGATGAAGCTCATCATAATTTTTTAAGGCATTATTATAGTTTTCAAGAGATAGCGAAGAGCTTTTCATGGTGAGCGACAAGGAGAGATTTTTCCCGTGGTGTTTTCATTATTTTCTCTGGACCGAACCGGCGGAAAAAGTAAGCACGAATGCGCGTGACAGAAAGACAAAGATGGAGGGGCAGATGGGGGAGAGAGGTCACTGAAAGGATGAAAGCAGGAGGCTCGGGGAGGACAGAACGAGTGACATTAAAGTGAGAGGAGAACGATGACGGCGACGCGAGAGGCACTGGGCAATATAACCAGCAGAAGGCACCTGCAGGCGACGGGACATGAAATTCTTAAAAGAGGCAAGCTCCGGTGGGGAGGGCAGCGGTGAGGAGGAGTCTTGCACCGAAGAAAATGCGAGATGTTTACGTTTGGGGGATGCCGTAGACCACTCACACAAGCGTCGTCATATTGCAACGACGCCTAATGGCGAGGGAATGACTGTCGTTCAGGAGACTGCAACTGCAGAGGAAAGCTCGCGCGTAAAAAGAAAGAAACGATAAACGCTGTAGGAAATGTACGCATTGCGTAACTATCCTGGCGCCCGATGCTCCAAGCATTCAGGCGCCATTCATATTCAGGCAGTCGCATATTATTTAGATATTATAGATTTATTTAGATTTCTTCGTCTACGTACAAGCCCTTTTTTCGTAAAATGCGCCACGTTGGCATCTTTTGTTCTCAATGTTATGCATTGGTAACGTGAGGCACAAATATTGTTTAGTTATGCATCGAGGGAAAATAAGAAAAGCTATCAATGCCTATAATCGGTATAGGAGGATACATTTAAATACACTATCTTGACACTTGAACCACATTCTAATCATTTTCCTTTTCTCATCAGTATGTGACAAAATTGGTCAGAGATTATATCTAAATAATACAAATAAAAATTATGATTGTACATGCAAATATATTCATTAATATCAAGAACGTAATATCAATTCACTAGGCCTAATATTATTCGTCTTATCCTCGATATTTAGGGTCTTTTTTTTTCTTCTGTAGCCATTTTGTATTGAATCATTGATGGTAAACGGCATTTATTTTTTATCAGATTATTTTATCGCATTCGAATTGATTACAAGGCGATAAGTCAGTTTCGGATGGTTTCTGAAACTTTTTTCTTCAATTTACTTAAAAACTGCATTTGAAGTCTCCTATCATTCCAGATTTCCCATGTGCATACCTGCACAGTTCACTGCCTAATGGACAGTTCGTGAGGAAATATGTTTGCGCAAAAATGTTTATTTCCAACCCAAACAAAAATAAAACACTTTCATGTTCAATTTTACGAAATCAAACTTGAAATGTTTAAGTTTTTTGTCATTGGGATTCATAATAAAATATATTTACTCGTATTGGCAGCCAGGCTTTTGAATATTCTGGTTCGAGTGTTTATCGGAAGTTTGGCGGAAATATATGGGGAAAGACAGCATGCCAATTTTGGGCTGGAATTAATGCCCAGAGAGCCTTATGAAGTACCTAGTTGTCATTCTGAGAATAATGAATTGCGCTGATGTCAAAACCAGCTTGAGAGATAATCTGAAGTGCTAAAGGAATTTTTTATGCTACGTACGCCCAGCTTTTAATCTCACAAATTTATTATTTTTCTAACATTCAATTTAGGAAACCAAGAAAATTGGCGTTCATGTAGAATATTAAGGTAGAAACAAAATTTTGTTCGTAAATATCAGTCGTTGAAGGTAAATAGCTTTTGTATGTTCATCTATTAAATATCATTCCCATAAATGTTAGTTGCTTCGAAACAAAGGAAATTTTTAAAAGAGTAAAGTTGAAATTGAAATGACAGAAGATGCGCAAAGAACAAGTAAAAAACCTCTTATTTGGAATTGCATTCCAGGAGTGGCTGAACACCTTCATTAATATGAAAATGGATAAAAATGCATGCATGGGTCTGTTAATATTGCAAAAAATCATGAACTTGCACACCTTTCTCCGAACGCTACCAACGGTTTTCAACAGAGACCAATGCTTACTATTACAAAAAAGACTTGGAAATTTTCCAAAAGAGAGAGAATCAATACGTTAAAAGAATAGAGCAATTTAATCTTTTAAAGAGAAAATCTGTAGAACAAAGGGTCTGGAATTAAAAGACAACCTTTTCAAAGCTTAAAACACCGCAGACTAAAAAGAGCAGCAAAAGCTATAAAGAAATACTAGAAGTAAAAGGAGACTCCAACAGAAAATGAGAAAATTAACGAAGGGGCGATTTTGATTAGTGAACGCAAAAATGGACTCTGAAAGGTCTTCTCGAGAGTCGTATCTTTGACGATGATTTTGACGATGACATTTTGACGATGGGTCGACTTAACTCAAAAAAGCACTTCGTATCCTTCGAAATTGAACAGGAAAACTAACTGATGATTCCATTGACACATTGGAGATTCAAAATCTCCATATGTTTCTCATTAAGCTCTATTTCTGCGATAGGGAACAAATAGGACTTGAATTTTCTATTTTAATATTGCATCCCGGGCAAGAGCCTTTCTGGACACCCCCAACTAAAATCCTCGTGATTCGATCATCTGCGAGTCAGAACTTCGTAGGAAATCGCAGGTGACCCAGGGAAAGGAACTGCCCCCCCTACCCTGAATGTGGTGAATTTCACACGCCATTGGCTTAGTACGGGGTGAGCTCTACTCTCACCTATCAAAACCAACCTTCGGGTTGAATCACTTGGTGAGTGATATTGCATCCCGTAAACTGCTTGGTTGACTACTTGACGTTTCAATAAAGAGCAATGGAATATCACATTGAAGGAACGAAAATCATTTCATTGAAGGTCTGGCTGAAAATAATCCCTTGTGGTGCAAAACACTGGATCGAAACCTCAAACTCTCTACCAGATAAATTGACGATAATACGGATAAGAAAATGAAGCCATAATAATTTATCATTTTGGAAAACAAATATTAGCTTCCGTGAAAGTCTTACGGAAATGAGAGGAAAATTGACTCGCCATTGGTACATTAATTCGAGAATTCGATTGGCAGTCGGAAAATTCCGACAAGGGAGTGAACGAGAGGAGGAAAGAGGATGAAAGTTATTATCTTGAAAAGGTATTTTCTTCCATCTATTTTCTATCGTCTTCGTCTCATGAAAGTTATGTTTGTTTCTGCAAAGAGTCGGAGATGGAGAGGAAGAAAATAAAATAATACTTTATTTATTGAGGACTGAATCCCGTGTGACAAGGTATTTAGCGTATAACACAAAGTATAGGTAGTGTTCACATCCTAAGATATATAAGAATACTGATGGCATAGCTCACCAAGTGCTGAGCGTAGTAGTGAGTGAAATCCAAACTACAGCTACATCTACGCGATACCCGGCAAGACACCGCGTATCTACGTAGTAATAAAGGGATTGGTTGTTAATATATGCATAATGCACTAAAGACTACACTACAATTTTTCGCCTACCTAATCCTTTGCTATGCTGCCTATTGTGTTTTCTTATAGGAAGTACAGGTGGAAGGAGGGGTAATTTTCATTCGGGCCTCGTAAGATGAATCCTTTGACTCATTACGACAGTGACATACATTTATATTTCATGGTATAATCATTTTGGTGTTTATTATGCAAGGTTAGGTGAGACCCGCGAACACTTAATTATATGCAATAGAAATGCTTTAGTTCAAATGCAAAATATAAGGAAAAATGAGAAAAAGACGATGAAATTTTATGGTCGATTCCAGGGAAGTGGGAGGGTACTGGATGGTGATGAAATGGATCCTCTAGAAAGGAACGAAAGTGTATGACGAGAGGGAAGAAATAGATGACGAAGGGAGAGAGTGATACTTGAGTGAGACTTGGAAAAGGCAATGGCTTCTCCTAAAAAACTAATAAGAGAGCTAGCGGGAGAGGAAGAGAGCCTGAAATAAGCCCAGAGGCTCAATAAAGTAAGTAAGTAAGCCCTAAAGTGAACTAAAGATGAAAGACAGATAGGTTAAAGACGCCAGAAATATAGGAAGGTCATCAAAAGGGTTTCTTAGCTTAGAGGTAGCTCGTAGGGAGTGATCTGCAAATGAAGATGTACCCCGTCACAAATTACTACAGATGATGGTCGCCTTCCCAAAATAACTGCATTGACTACATCTCTCAAATATTTCTCTTAGCAGATGCCTAATAAGTATGGTTTACTATCAGAACGCAAGTTAAATTTAGGTTTAACCTTTCAAGGAAATTAGAAACTGATTTGTTTACAGATGACGTTAGTCATATACTATGAACCCTACGTATTATGCTAGGTTTGATCAGATTAGCAAGATTAGAGATAGATTGTCGTACCGATAGATTTAAAATGTTATTTTTCCCGCGTACAATTAGAGAGCACAATAGACAGCATAGCAAAGGGATAGGTAAATGAAATAGATATTGTTAGAATTGTCTGTAGTGCAAGATGCAAGTATTAACAACCAATAATCCCTTTCTTACTTTGAAGGTACTAACCATATAGCTGTATGTGAGCCTATTATCTAGCATTTCTCCATGTAATAGGTTGGTTGGATATTCAGGGGAGGTGACCGACAGCTGATGTCATTTGCGCCACTTTCAGGACGGGTTGGTAATTGGGTAATGGTAGGAGTTTTCAGGAAACGGAGGAAGGGTGGAGAGAAACCCGGCGTCGGCATTAGATTACTCTTAACGAAAGGCGCTAAGGGGACCACGGTTTAACGTCCCATCAGATGGACGGAGTACTGAACTAAAATCCCTCCACTAGGCACTCAAGTGGGGACCGGTTTTCTACAGAAAAATCCGCCACTGCAGGGAATCGGGCCCTAGGTATGGGAAGCCAGCACTCTAGCCACCACACCAACCCGATCCCATCCATGTAATAGCCTGGATGCATGTCAATAGTGCATGTTTGGTAATATTCACCCCCTGCCACACACCCTCGTGGTGGCTCGCTGTACTACGTAGACGTATGGGTTTAGGTTTCCTAGACTTCGTGTTGTCCTCCGTTTTGCGAAAAAGAAGCGACGTAAACGCATAGGGAGACCTGTTGACTTAGGAAAGTGAATGGTACGCGTGCACGTGACGTGAGAGGAATTTGGGAGATCACGAGAAGCGAGGAAAAAGATGGTTTTGCTACTGCGAAGAGTTGGAGGTGAGCAGAAGACAAGGGGGCCAGAAGAGTGGGCGGAAGTGCCAGGAGCAGTCAGCGAATCGAGATGGATGGATAGATAAAAAAGAGAGAAGAGAAGAGAGAGAGAGAGAGGATCCAGCACGCGCGGTAAAAGACCCGATGGGAGCAGGAGGGGCGTTGCGCCCTCTCTACTTTTAGGGCCTCTGGCTTCTTTTTGCAACAACCGAGAAGGGAGAAGTGGGGACGGGGAGGGGTTGAGCTGGAGGAACGGAAAAACGTCTCGACTTCTCAGTCATCAACCCGTGTGGTGACTCGAAAGAGGGGAGGGTACCTTCCCCACCGAGCCCCGATGCGCATTAAATTCACACGTCCAGAAGAGGAGGAGCCAGTTCCTTCACCCCTATGAGCGGCAATCACTCAACAGCGAATAGTCTGCGCACATTTCGGATCCATTGCGTAAAATTTTTGTCCAGGTTTAGAAAAAATGGAAAAAATAGGAATAAAGAAAAATAAATAGCAAAGGAGGCTCCATTGGAGGCTGAAACCCAGCACGAAAACAGCGAAGGTATAAGGAGCGCGATTTTACTCTTGAAACTGAAGAATTGTAGGTTTCACACATCACCACAGGACCTTGGCGGAAAATACATAGTGAGGGAGCATAGAATTGGGTGATTCAAGGGGACTTTTTTTCCCTTCCACACGGCCACACCAAGAGTAGTGGGAAGTGGAAACGCAATCAATACCTCAATTCCCTCTCTGCCACGGACTCCGTTTTATTTATCGCTAATATTTAATCGTCTTTTAGCAACACTTTTATTTAAAAGCTGATGTACCCTGTTTAAAATGGACATGAGGATCAAACTGCTGGCTAAGTACTAGGCTTGCTACCTCGAGAATAAGGGTTCGAGTCTCAGGAGTATCGGAGATTTTGCTTGGTCTACCGGTTCCAAATTGAGTTCCGTGTGGAGCGCACTTCGAGTGCAACACTCCGTCCGGTGGATGGGACGTAAAACTACGGATCCCTTGGGGCCTATCATTGAGAGCAGGATAGTGTCGTATTTCCTCCATCTTTCCTCTACAACATAAAATACTACATCTCACTAAATTAGCCATCCACTGCAATAGACCTTAGTTTTTGCTTGCTTCCAAAAACAAACAGCGATTATGACGAGATTAACATCATATCTTCAAGAATATGGCCAAGTAACAAGTACTGTTAACTTCATTTTTATCCCATGGCCCTACATGCACATACCTATCCCAAGCATATAGATTTTGTAGCTTCTTGGAGTTGTCTCCTGATGAGGGATGCCACAATCACAAGAGGCCTCGACTGGACAAACAACCAATTAGGAAGACTGACAGCAGCCACGCGGCCATTCTAAGATGACACAGCTGACCAAAGCTGAGATCTCATCCATCTGGCGAGTGAATACTGCCATACTGCATAAAAAACAACTTCGCTAGAAAACATCTGCTGGCTTGGTTGAGCTACTATTTTGTTTCTGATAATATTGTGGTGACATCTATCGATGTCACCACATCTATATCATATATCGAACACCTATCGATGTGTTGAAACGATTAAAATTCAGAACTTCATGGATAAATTCCAAAGAATCAAACCTGAAACTATTAGCTATAATGTGAACTTCTATTAACGATATTCCATGCCCTCCCATCAAATCTATTCACTGAAAAATAGGCATAACAAAAACATAAAACTGAATAAAATAAAGTAAAATATCTATTTTTCAAGAGATATAAAGACAAGCAGGTGAAATGTCTTCTTGGTTGTAACGGCTAGTCTTTCTGAGAGAAAAATACACTAAGCTCTTTTAAATTTTATTTAAGGCTTCTCTTTATTCTGGTCAATCCTTCCCCTTTTTGAGGAGACGTGGATGTATATCTGGATGATAAATCCCCGTTTTGTAGTCATTATCAAAATATTAATAAAGTGAACTTCCCATGGAGTGATACCCAGGTTATCAAAGTGAACTTAAAAGTATTTTACCGTAAATGGATTGGGGCTATACAGTTCATGATATTACGCTGTTGGTAATCTCTGGCACTCCTTTTTGTGTATTCAACACCTATCCACTGAGAGATATCTCCCAATCACGCCCTCACACCCGGGGTAAAGGGGTTGGCTTCACCCGAAGAATTCATATCATGCTACTATGACAGCGTCAGGGATGGAGATAAAGGGGGCTGGGGACAGGGTCTGGAGATACAGATACCTCACGTTTCCCAGTGAAACTAATATATACACGTTGGATGGCAGGTTACATACAGATATACAGGATGGCAGGTTTTTACTCGGTTCACTTCCAATTAACTGACAACCAAACACTTCTCGTATAAGGTTGAAATAAAATGTATCATTAACTTATAACGAATAGCAAGAAACTCATTAATGGTGGCCTTACTAAAATATAAGAGCATTTTATTAGCCCGTTGCTCGAGATTTTCAATAATAACCTGAAGTATATTACGTCTTTAAAACTTTCAAGGACATAAAACGCACGCTGAAAAATTTCCGCGTCGGTGAAGGGGGGCTAGATGATAAAACTTAAATTTCGAGGGTCTGGGTAAGAACTCAGGCTGTTGCAGATAATTTTCAGCGAAATACCGATTCCTACATAAGAATGGAGAATGCGTGGGCAAATGCGTTCCCTTCCCCATGGGTAATGAGAATAGGGTTGGAGAATTTTCTAAATTCATTAATCTTGACGTTGCACAATGAGGCGTAGATGCAATTACGGGTAAAGCTGCTAATTACTGACTACCTACCCTTGGTGATCGAGTTGAAAACTGGATCAAAATTTTATTTTGAGTCCCTCTTGCTGGCGGGTATTGGACATCCGAAGGTCAGAACTCCTTCCGTCGAATGCGACGTTAAATCGTGGATCCCTTTGTGGCTTTCGGGAAAAGTAGGCTAATGCCGACGCCGAATATCTCTACACCCTCCCTCGGTTCCATTATAAGTTCATATTTCAACAGGCTAACCCACCAATCCAAGTGATCTCAGCTTTATGTCGCGTCCCGCGGATAGCTGCTACCTCTGGAATTCCACACGCGCGAATCATTGAGGGTGGCTCGAATGAAGATCAAACAATAGGGAATGATGTTTGAGAGGGATGTCAGATTGGGTCGTCCAAGTTGTCTCCGACGTCCCAATCTGATATCCCTCTGACAAGAGATAGAGGGTAAGAATGGAAAGCGACACATATAGAGGAGAATCGAAAGAGAGAGGAGAGAGCCCATCAGCAGAGAGAGGGAAGAAAGAGAGAGTGAGATAACTACGGGGATGGAGAGAGGCAGACTGGTCTAGTGGACGGAACGCTCGTTATACGGTGAGGATTGCAGGTGTGCGCTGCGGGGGTGGATGTGAGAGGAGGAGAGGTGCAGGGGGTGGAGGGGAGGGAGAGTGGGGAAGGGGAGGAGAAGGAGAGTGGGTAGAGCAGGAGGAGCACCCACCGACGAGAGCGGCGCTGTGCGCACTCAATGATGACCTCTGGTAGAGCGAAGCCCGTCACGTGAAAACTGGAGTGGAGGAGCGTGCCGCCCCGGTTGCCATGGCGACCAATCCAATTTCCACACACACAAAACAACACACAGAAACAAAACCTCCCCGTTCCACGCCTCCTGTCGACAAAACTTCTCCCTCCCATTCGCGAGTGTCCACTCCTCACCCCCCATTCCATCCCCGTCTACCCTCCCGTCCATTCCGTCGGCCAATTCCACGGTAGGCCACCCAGGTTAATTTCTGGCGGACGCATCGTACCCGCCGATATTTTATACCCATCTCTCTAGCGTTGATTATTCAAAATTCCGATGCCTATGTGCGACGACCCTGCTGGAACCATTGAAGTAAATAAATCGAACGTAATACCGTACCGCAGGATGCTTTGTTACGGGTCAATAGGCAGTCACGCAAGTGTCGTCACGTAAATGTGTCGAAGCGGAACAGCCAAACCATTCAGTCGACAACATAGCAGACTGATATAGGAGCTTTGGTGTCGGATTCTTGCCTCGTCAAATGGTGTCATCACACACATTTCTTTACCATACAGTGTACTGCTAATACCTATAACTGAAACATTGACACATGCAACCCAAAATGCGTCTCTTCCTGAGTGCCCTCGCCTCGATTTTTGATTCCTTAAATTGAATGAGGGCTTCAAACAATGGAAGCATGAACTTTGCTTGTCTCCTGCCGGGCGAAAAAATCACGGTCCTATTGATTTGTTACACAGATACCACAGATTTTCGCAAATTAAGAGATCGCTTGTTGTAATGAAAATGATTAACGACTAATATTTATAAAATTTGAATCCAAACTGCAACCAAACCCCCAAACTCAATTCACAAGAACTCCATTCTTAATAGATAATAGCAACAAAGTTTATGAGCTTTAGGATGTCAAAGAAAAGTTACAAAGGTTACACAATAAAGATGCATATTTTTATAAGAACGTTGGCAATTCAGAACAGCAGTTTACTCCAACTATCTAAGCACTTAAAAAGGTTAATGCCAGTGTATTATTTTCTTTCGTCACACACAGCTGGTCTCTTTTTACTTTTCACCCTAAGGTAGTAAGTTCTCAGAGGTGATTTAACGTGAAGCTATCAGTTTTGCAAGCGTATGTAAGGCAGTAATGACACCAGTTTGTATGAGTGCATTTAAAATTTCCAGTCGAGAAATATCAATAATAAACCGTCCACTTTTAGAATCAAGGTGACATTCGAGATGAGCAAATACAGCTGCAAAGTAGCACCCCTTCGGGATTTCCCAAGTAGCTTGTTTATCATTGCCTCAAATTGTGGAGGAAGCTTATTTGAAAGCCAGGAAACTACAAGTCTGAAATACTAATTTGCTCAGTTTTCTCCTAGAAAACAGCCGGCTATATTTGTGGTAAACGTCTGAAGCAATAACCCTGAAGTCTTCTTCACTGGAGGGTGAACCATGATCACCCTAATAAATCTCTGTCATTGTCGGGCTTCAAACACAGGATCATGGCATGGAAAAGCATTACCATATCACGGTAATTTGATCCTCAGTATTTGGGACAGAGATTGCGCTTTTCCAATTGCAGCATAATGAATGAACCAAGTTATGGTTTGGATGGCGATTAAGATTCTTCCACTCCCAGTTTTATCACGTAATGGCTTGAATGTCGAATTCGTGAGTTTCTTCTACTCCCAGTTTCATTTCGGACATTATAAATCAAGAAAAAGGGCGAGTCTCTGGAGCACGCTATATTATAGTTGGTGCATAACTACGGATTGAGATAAAAATATACAAAAAACAGCAGGATATTGTGCGCGATTAAATAAGGTGCATCAAATTTGTTCTTCCTCTCAACGTACCGAAATGTTAAGTTCAAATAAAAACCTGCAAATGAAACATGGTCAACGACAACTTGCAACACCCTAGAATAAAATTGGTCCCCATATTTATGCAATCGAAATCCTGGACAAAAATACTTAAATAAAGATTTTTATGCAATTCACCTTCCTACCATGGGATGGGATAGGTTAGATGCCGGCCGGCTGTGATATCCACGTCGGCTAAAACACTGGCTTGGCAACCCAATGGTCGCGGGTTCAAATCCTGTCCAGGCAATGGATGTGGTATTTGGGATCTTTGGTTAAACGGTGCGATATGACCTTTGCCTTTGGTTCACCTCAAACCCAAGGCCGCAACTACGGTTTAGTTATCGTCTGTCATCTTACGTCACCCCTTACCTAACGTTACCTTGCCACCTTACGTCACCACATCTTATTTTAATTCAGTCTATCATCTTACGGCACTCGAAATATTTCGGCTATCCAGGGATCATGAATAAAGCCATTGTAAAAAAAAAAATTCTCCCCTCTCCGGTCCCGTTAAGCATGCAGTCGGTCGCCCCAGCATGCATCGCGATTCCGGGAGTAGGAACGGGGAGCGTAAAAACCGCTCGTGTCGGTGTAGGCTGTGGTGGAAGGAGGGAGAGGGGGAGGACACTATTACGAAAGGAACACCGCCCCCTCCCCTTCTCCTTCATGGCGTGGCATTTAGAGTTCAATGATCGCCCGCATTCAGCCCGCTACACTTCCTATCTACTTACCCATCCTCCCGCTGACGCCATTACTTTACGAATATGAGTCACGCAATAATGAGCTGGATTTTTGACTTATGGTTTAACTGAAGATAGCATTCCTCCTACCTGAAGGGTTTTTTTACCAACCAAAAATGCAAAGTCGACAGAAGACATTACACTTGTTTGTGGAGAAAAGTAGGAGAAACAATGGCTTGAATACATGAGAAATGGACAGGGGGTGTAGGAGTAACAACGTTGCGATAAGGGTGAGGATTAACTTCCAGGGACTAGACGAAGAAAAGGACGAAGTTGGTGCTTAGCGAGTTAGTAACAATGAGCCTAATGCACCGACGAGAATTTATTCATGCGATGCAACGCGGAGGGCCCATCCGATGCAGAAAATATAACTTAACCACCGACACCGATCGATAACCAACGAAATGAATGGGTGACCTCGATTTTCATGCTTCGGTAACGCCACAGATTCTTCTTTTTTTTTAACAATTGACAGGATGTGGAAAACTCTGCCGAATACCATGCGCCGATATTCTGAAAAAATACTGAATCAAAATAAACTGTGAGGAACACGCAGGGGCATGCTAAGTCTAAAATTAAACTGCAGCCGAGTAACGAATGGAAGAGACTCCTCCCAAAAACCTTACTTTAAATTGATATAGACAATTTAAGCAACATATTTAAAGAGCTGATCATGTTAAAGAAGATTGTAGGCAGTGATTTGAAGCGGGCAAAGAAGGTTCATGGAAAATATACTTTGGGACAATAGAACGATGAAGGTCGTGATCGGAATGGGAATGCCCGTAAGCAATGGAGATGAAGAAATAGTGTGTTGTGTTTAGTATGAAGTGAGATAGAAAATCTTCGTAGGAGTTGTTCAAGAGTTCTTAGGATATGTTCATTCAATTCTAGATATTTTGGGCTCTGAAAAGCACATTGAAGTAATTATTATAGATTTTGACCTCTGGTGATGGTTCACCCCCTGTCAATCACTTTTGCGGTGGCTAGCAGACGATAAAGTAGTTAAAAGATGCCGATCTGATGGGGGAAAAAGGTAAGGAGTGGTTAGGCGAATGAAATGTAAGTATGTGTAGGTACATACATACATTCCATCACAGCCTACCCGAACCGGTATACTACTATCAATTAGTAATAGAATTGGGTTAGGGAGTTCGAACAACTAAGCCTATACTGCATCATCTAAAGTAATTCCGTAATCCTAATGATACATACAACATTCATACCAAAGGTGGCATTCCAACTCACTGCAAGTTGACGAGATGGCTACAGCAGCTTGATTTTTATATGTACTGGTATGCTAGGGAACAATAACATACTTTGAATGTTCAAGCCAGCTGAGTATACGTCCAATTGTGACATGAAATTAGGCACTAGGAACCACTGGAAGAGTCTTAGAAGACGCACTACTTCTCGCCCGAATCTCATGACACAAAAAAAGCCTTGCACCAACATCTCCTTGGTAACAAAACCGTCCAAGTCAAAATAAACATTGCCACTGAGTTAAGCTAAGGGAAATTTATTCAGCCGATTTTTCAGGTGAATAGAAGGAACAATAGGAAATGGAAAATAAAAATGGTGGAGACAGGAAAACGACAAAGAGAATATCAGCCAGCGGGCAGATGAAAAAATATAAAAAAATGAGGCTTAAGAAAATAATAAAACAAAGAAAAGTACCGCTGAAATATTATCTCGAGTTGTGACATGAAACGGCAAAGAGCTTAACACAATTCAGGCTTTTAAGACAATGTGGTCGTATGAAATTACACCAATCAATTTAAGGAAGCTACAATTAACAGGGCTCTTATTTGGTCAATAGAATTTATTTGGCAATTTATGTCCGACTTTATTACTTGAGACAATGTAAAATGCGCTCGTATTTTTACCACCATGTAATTAGTGTACGCCAAAAATAGTCTCACTAATATTATTTTTCACAAAAAGCAGCAGCAGAGGCAAATAACAATAATAAAAGGTCTTTGATGGGACGAGGTTGAGAGAAATACCATAACTTCGGCCTTCGATCATAACTTCGGCCCGTCTAAATCTATTTACATGTCCTTATGACAGCAAATGAGGGGATTTACAAAGAAATAAAAACGTACAACGGGATAAAGAATTACATAAATAATGATGGATATACGATAGCAAAATTCGAAGTAGAGTAATATTATGTATCAGAAAAATACCTCTAAACCGAAGCATAGATTTATTTCTCTGGTATCAGTTTGTACGCATGCATTTCGGACCGAAAGAATTCCCCCCGCTTCCAGACGCTTAATAAGAATTTTTCCCTCGGCCATTGGATTTTTTTTTCGAAAGCGTCATAACAGAAGTGAAGTCGGGGCTAGCGGGTATTACGCACTTCCCTCACGGAGATTGTCCAAATGGATTCCTGGGTAATCATGAAGGTCGAATAGAGCCGGTGGATGACTAATTTCCGGCGATCAAGCGATCAATTTGATCCCAGTCTCTTCATTTGGCTTTGATGGTAGCGAGTGAAAGCGCGATTCAAGTTCCAGTGCCGAACTCTTCGATAGGTTCGCATTTTTTACCACTAAGCTGTATCATAGGTAACCATACAAGTTTTCATTCCTACAATGTCAAAAACCCTATTGATTGCGTGAGTAGATGTTGACACTTATTTTATCACGATGCTGTTCTACTATTAAGCGTCTTATACTGTGGATTTGATTTTGAATTAGGAATATTACCTAACGGCACACAAGTGGGGAAGGCAATGAATTACCAACCGGTATTCGAAGCTAGGTACACACTAAGTATAGGCAGCCTGTACCCTAACATATTATTACTTTCCCCGTTCATTCGTCTTCAAATGAAGAATCTTGCATATGAAATATTTTTTAACTGTGATACGCAAGGGAAAAGAAGTATGATTATTATATTGAAAGAATAGAAATACTAAAGTTGGTACAACTCGTATCCACTGAAGCAGGGAAAGTTTTCCCCTCACCTCTTTATAATGTAGGGAATGGAGGTGGAGGGATGATCTACAAGTCTCCTGCCCTCTAGTTTTCAAAATCGTGCCCTGGTTAGGCTCTCACTGTCCGCTGCATGACAAGTCCGGAAAAGCAGGGGAGGATAGCGGGTGGGGAGAGGTGTTAGATCGTACGGATCGGGGTTGGGGGCTGTCCGTAACCTGGAAGACCCTTGCGCCCGCATGGCTATAAGTTATGCACGCTTCCTTCATCCCATGCATCAATAACAACGAAGGGCGGGGATATTTCTCCTTTCATCCCCCTCCCTCATCATCGCTCTGGACTCGGATCAATATGAATGGCTTCACTCATTTCTAATACTATATTCGTACGTTCCACATCACCTAAATATTAGTAATGTTACTAAAATATAAATTCTATTGACAATTAAAAGTAACTATTCCTTTTCTTATCAGTAAGTCTATTTGGTATCTCTATAACGAAAACATCTATGGTTTTATTTCAAGATAGTTTCATATTATACGTATTTACCCATAAATCAATTCGAAGAAAATACGCCAATGAAAATCGAAGAAAACATAACAATAATTGACTTGAAATCAATACTTTCCGGCGTCACATGGTGTAGTCACTGCATAGGTAATAATAATAAATATAACTTTGTTCGTTCCGCAGTATTATACTGTATTCTACTGTGGAACGAACAAAGTTATTTTTATTACTTAATTAATAATTGACTTTTAGGAAGTTTTTGGAGAAATTATGAATACCATAGACCAATATCTAGTGTGCAGTCCGGAGGGATGCTAATGTTCCAGGAGTGCGCATGATAAGATATGCTCAATGATAATTATACGATTCGGTCCAAACTTAGAAAGAATGATTTTCCTGCCTTTATTTATAATTTTATGATGCTGAAGAAGATGATACTATAAACTGAATTAAGCTTTTTTATTTATCAATATATATAGATTGGATTCGGTATAAAATTGTTTTTTTAAAGAAAGAAGTGAAATACATTACATTTACGCTTGTGGCTTTAATTATAATGCACAATTTTTTTTAATTTCCACGGTAGCAATATATACTTATTAAATTGCAATACTGTATCTTCAAAATGGATAAGCCAGTAAATATATTACGCCTGCCAAGGTTTTGAAAAAAGTAGGTTTACCGCGATACTGAAATTGAGTTCATGGTCTTTTAGGTGAATAATTACTTAAAAGCTTTCCAAGCGTCGACAGACGGTGAATAATATGAGACAAGGCGCTGTGCTGGTGAGACCAATATCTAGTGTGCAGTCAGAGGGATGCTAACGTCCCGGGAGTGTTCATAGACGCCTACATCGCCTAGATATCTTGGTTGCGGGAATGCAGAATTTGCGAAGCTAGACATTAGTGGACGAAAGTGGAGGAGAACTGAAGGGGACCGGAATAAATGCAATCCAAACTGAATATTACCCCACAAGAATACCTTGAGTCAGAGCAAATACTTTAATAAGAGATAAGCGGCGTTAGCAAACATGACTAATTAAATGAATCTGAGCGATGAACACCACAGAGAAGACGAATTGAATAAAATAACGGAAATTCTCGTAAATAACGGGTACTAAAGGAGAGAAATACAAAAAACCATTTCGCGAAAACTAAAATCTTCACCTCGACCATTGGACGAAGAAAATGTCGACAAGAAAAAAGCATACCTGCCTTACATCAAAGTGACCACCGATTTGATAGCCAGAATCTTACAGAAGTATGACATAAGATCTATACTCAAACCTCGAAGGCAAATTAAAGACTTCTTACTCAGCGTAAAAGATAAAGGTATATTAGAGACGGAAGGAGTATACAAATTAAGCTGCCGATCGTGTGACAAGGTATATGCAGGAGAGACGGGCAAAACAATACGGACAAGAATAAAAGAACATGGAGCCGCCATTCAACTGGGCCACTTCGAAAAATCAGCGGTCGCAGAACACGCCGCCCAAGGACCGAAATCGACGTGACCAACGCAGAAGTCATATCAAGGGAAAAACATTTCAAGACGAGGTTAATAAGAGAGGCCCTCGAAATTAGGAAGTATGCAAGAAATTTTAATAGAGACCAAGAACAAATGGTAAGCTCATCCTGGCTTCCAGTTATTTCGAGAACCAAAAGAAAAATCGAGAAACCCCCACCTTCACTCTCATCCACTCCCCCACCTCCACCACTGTGAGAGTATAAATCTACGCGCAAGCCAAGCAATGTCATTACCCTGAGGAAGTCTCCAGCAGCGGAGACGAAACTGTTGGTCATTTTTATACTATGACGCGGGTTTACCCAATATACAATGACGCTTGACTAATTAAAGTTAGCCAACCCATTCGGTGCTGGTAGAAAATATTTATTCCCTTGAGCTATAAGCGTAATGGTACAGAAACTGTCGGAATATAATAGGAGCAGGAATGAGGCCACAAAGGTTGCCGGAAGTCATTAGTCCGGAAACATTACATTTGGTGAATAATGTTATGACTCTTCTAGCCTGCTTTATCTTATGGTGAGACATTACAGTTTATCGATGGAGATGTATAGATATCCCACGTCATATCTATCAAATTCATGTCGGCAGCATGACAGATTTATAGGCTATAAGTGAAGTACTTTTTTGTGCATCGGTATCTTTAGAGAGATACTGCCAAAAGAAAATGAAGCTATTTCAGCTAAATAAATAGAATATACGGTGCAAACTACGACCTTTACTTTTTATCTTCGAACTTCATCGAGCAAAATGGAAGTAGATGCATTGCATCACTAGCAGCAGCATTTTTGAAAGCCAAGGGGAGGAATTTGAGGAACCCGATCCCGCACTACTTAAACCACCAAACTATAGCGTTATTTTTATGAATATCAGCATGCGGAGAAAAAAAAGACAGCTTAATGAGGTAACTAGCCACCCAACCAGGATGCATGATATCACGCGCGGCATGTCAGATTAGACGGATATTTAAACCCTCATATCCGCGGCTCCAGATTTCGCGAAATATTTCATATTGATCAAAAAATATGGCTGAAGAACGTATTAGCTCAGAGAGACTACATTTAATCACATTATTTCAGTAGTGTAGGAATCTTCGGAGATGTAAATTCAAGGTATTGTGTTAAAATAATACGAACATCCACAAGGTTAAAAATCGCTGACAAAAAGTCTGTACCATATTTCACAACTGACTATGAATTTACCATTGACTCTAATTAATACACCTAATTTATGGCGGAATGGCGTCTTAAAAATGGACAAGAATGAAATATAGGTCGAGTAGGAATCATGATGACAAAGGAGTTAACTATATTCTAATTTCGCAGATGAAGGGATCCTCGTCAACGTTGCCGAAGTTCATTTACGTCGCAAATCAACGCTGTCTTGATTATCCCCGACGTAAGGCTCTGCGGGATACGCTAAGAAAGTGGGAGCCACTCAAGCGATCGATGCAATAGGGGGTCGTTCGTCCCGGGATAACCCATAAAATCAGTTGTTAACTCCGTTCAAACTCTGTTACCCTCCGATTCTGCATACTATTCAATGATCAACCGTAATGAAGGATAATTGAAAAGCGGAATAAGGACAGAGGAACTCGCTAGAAAATTCATTTGTTTCGCTATTTCAGTACCCATATGTTTTAAACTACACCATATCAGAGGCTTACATTGGCAAAAGAAGCTTTTACTCTTAGGCGTGAACTAATGACAGGGGCGTTGAGTAGGGAAGTGAAGAAAAGATTAGTGAAAAGTTTAATATATGGCGTCGCACTATATGGGGCGGAAAGGTGGGCTTTGCGAAAAGAAGATGAAAATAGACTTAGGGTTTTTGAGATATGGGTTTGGAGTAGGATGGAGAAAGTAAAGTGGGTCGAAAGGAAGACGAACGATGAAGTGCTAGAATTGGTAGGAGAGGAAAGAAATTTGATAGATGAAATTAGGAGAAGGCAGAAGGTGTGGATGGAATAGGTAAAAAGGGGATGGTCTTTTGAAGGACGTGATTGAGGGAAGAGCGTTGGGTAAGCGGGGAAGAGGGAGGAGTAGAACAGGTAGCTTGGATGTAATGACGGATGGCAGGAGGCATGAGGGGCTGAAGAGGGACATCGTATGAAATTTAGGGGGTGGGAAGAATTAAATGTCCATTTAAACCTACCTTCACCGGTCGAATACTGATAATAATAATCAGAGGTTTAAAAACACGTGGTTGTATGCACGACTGAAGAGACTGTAAAATGGAGAGGAAAACAGTATTCTGGGTTATCCGGTTGATGCCGGCTCTATTGCTGGCTTCCCAACCCGAGAGCTTGGCTTCAAATCCTCGTAATAGAAGAGATTATGATGTGGCCAGTCAATTCTTGAGTGCTGGAAAGTTTACTTCGCCGTCCGTTGAATGTGATATTATACCATGGAAATCTAGGCATCTTTCTAAATTAAGTTTGTTAGTAAATGTTGACCTGAATTAGCGTTACACAAGTGGATTAATTCAGAAGCTAACAAGATTTTAGGGTTGATTTCCATATTATTTTATCATGTCTGAAACTGACTGCATTCGAAAGGAGTAGTAACGTTATACTACATTTTAAGGTTGAGAACCCCAGTCGAAGCCATAGGAGATCTATCCAGGAAAGCTGTTTGCTTCTCATAGCATGGAAACCAAAGAAAAAACATTGTGCGGTAGAGGAATCTGACCTTGGAGAACAAAATTAAGTCCAGCGAGAATATTATGTTCGAATCGCTAAATATTAACATCTCAGTTTGCTGAGAATACGATTGAGAAAGAACTTGCAAATGTTCAGGCATTTCCTTTCATTTTCACTCGGACAAAAATTTTAACGCGACACTTTTAAGACTAAAAATATGGTCATATTCGGATTCAATGTATTCACTCACATATATCTAAAATGAGGAATGAGATACTTAATATACAGATCCACTGGATATGTGTATGTATTTGAAAGCTAATCGTAAACGCGATCCGTATTTTTCTAATCCACCCCATAAACCCACAGAATTCGGTCATCAGTTTTATGTAGACAAGTGAGAGGTAATATATCTTTGTTTGATAGGTTGTGTTAATGGAGTTTACATTTACATGGGGAAAGCAGATATTTAAATGCCATAGACTTAAGTCTAGCACTATCTCGGTTCACTAAAAAGTCTGCCCAGGCGTTTGAATTGAAAGTTGCCGATTCGCCATGCTATAATTCTGAAAGACATGACAGACCAATATTTTTTTAGCAACATAGTCTATAAACGTAACTTTTATGCTCCTGACACAATACGAGATATATAATGAGTGCGAGGTAGAAATAACATACAACTATCCAGTGACACAGATAAAACTACTAGGATTGAATAGTTTTTGCTGAAGAAAAAAATACAGAGCTGTCATGGGCTACAGGCAAGTGTATGGCTCCCCTGCAGGATAGTCCCGAGTCGAGAATGTAAAAAATTCCACACCGGCTCAACTCCCGGCTGTTTCAGCCCGGAGGCTGCATATCCGTTCCCGACTAAGTCACATTACCATGGCAACGGCCATAAATCGTCCGCATCAAATGGTCGCTGTCACATTTGCCCGCTGCAAGAGGCCTGCGAGTGAGAGATTAAGAGAAACCGGCTGGATTTCTCAATTTCTGATATTTCTGGGGGCGAGAGCAACAGACGGCTTGAGCCCTTGCGACGAGCCACGATCTCCCGCGAGAGATGACTTCCGATTAACGTCCGAAACAAACGACGGGTGGAGGCCGGAGGGGCAGGATAAATTCAATCGTGGAAATATGAGGATTAAGATAAGACAGTTCTGTGAAGCAAGAGTCCATGCATGTTCCATGATCGGGATCTCCACCGGTCTTTGCGTAACGGGAGGCAAACATTTTAAAAGAGACTGAGGAATTGATGGAGATTTTTTTCGAAGATCTGAACTATCGGAGTTTATCTTTAAAATGTGAATGAATAGAGAGAAATAAAAAACAAATATTCGCCATTAATTACGGAACAAAATCACCGCCATAATCTTTGCATTAAGGTTTGATTAAAAACTGGAATCTTTATCTAATGGGTCCATATGAATTCGACATTGTGCGGAAAAGGATCCAAGGTGACATTACGAAATGTCAGCAGAACAGCAAAGCCAAGCCCACTAATTAAGGGGGGCACTAATTAGATCTAACTGAATTCATTCATTGAAGTGCTCCTACTTCATACTTTCAAACAGTGCAATGGTTTTCATCTCAGTTGTTAGGAACTCAATGCACTTCTTTCGATTATGATTTCATTGGCTCCACAAGGAAATGGTCAAGTATAATTCAGTACACTGAGAACTAGATCATGGTAATCGGTTTATAATTTTAATATATTGAAAATAAATAAATACATTTCCAAAACTAAATAATCTCAGTTTACTTCTCGATGTCTGCTGTTTTGAAAACTAATCTTTTTTTTTAAGAATACATTCATATCATCGACATATGATTGCTAAAAATGTATTTCGTATTTCTCCTAAGGAGAAACTTAATGAGTTCCCTCTGCGCGAATTAACTTACGAAAATAAATTATTTACACGTAGCACGTGCTTTTTGTCTTCTACCAAGAGTGAAAGAGACGGATTTTACCGTTCGTTCACCTCAAAATGTTTACCAAACTTTTTACCATAGCAAGCTTGGTGGCAACACAATTTACTAGCATGTATGATGGATTACGATATAACGATGGATTACGATAGACATATAAGGAAAATGATGCGGTGTGACGCTTCACTTGGTGGAACCTCTTTATGCTGATTCATAAGAAAGAATAAATTTTCAGTTCTATGTATGCATTTACTTGGTTGTGCCCGGCTTCGGTACAAGAGTATCAGCTTCTGGCGAGGAATGACAATTTTTTTACGGATTAAAACAGCATTTTAACAGTTTTTCTTTTTTATGTCATTTGCAATCCCCGCTATGGCGTGTTAGAGTGATAATAAATGATGAACCATCAATGAAAATGGGAAGGGAAGGAAGATGTGGAAATAATTAAATTCAACATAAGGGCGTTTGGCCATTTGAACTATGTTTTCGTACTACAGGGCATCCTAATATTTCATGGCGTCAAAATTTGCAGTTTCCGGATAAAGGATATTTCAGTGTATTTTATTCTCCTAATTTCCACTAGCATGATATTTGAGCCGTGGCCTTAAATTCTGCCATGATCAATTACTTGGAAAAATACTTTCCGACTTTCAATAACCGACTTTCCGACTTCGCGGGTAACCACGCAGCAAGGAAGAAGCGGCCATCTTGTTACTCGGGAGGAAAAGACGAAGTGACAGCCGCGAGCGTAACGGTGGGTGGAAGTTCGCTCGAGAAGAGATGAAAACGAGTAAAGTGAGCGATAAAGGGAGAAAGAGAGAACTTCGGTCCGGTAGCGATGGAAGATTCCCTCTCCCGCCCTCTGACGGCTGAACCCAGAAGCACATTCAAGGGGCGCTTCCAGGGTGAGGATGGGGCAAAGCGAGTGTGCGGAGCCGCGAGTCACCCCCAGGGGTGCCTGCAAACCAAGGTCTGTAGAGTATACAGACCTTGCCTGCAAACCTCCTACCTCCAAAGCTCGATCGCCATTCCAAAGAGGGGTGGGGGGACAAATTGATTCGGAAACTAGAGTTGAATACAAGAGGATTAAAAGGGCTTGGTGGCTCGCGCTCCGCTCGGAGATTTTGAGAACATTAATTATCAAATCACATCTCGAAACCATCGGACCTTTCGGAACCTAAAATAATCTGTCAAAATAATTGGAATTTTGAAATAAAACCAGGGTTACGCTTTTAAATATTTGGCAGTTAGATTTCTGAAGAATTTTTTCATGAGACAAATGCTCACAGTGATTTTATCAAATAAATAGGGAGTCTATCACCTCCAACCCTCCTCGCTTCCATCACTTCGCCATTAATTTACAAATATTTAACAATGTTTTTTTCCTTTTTGCTGTTTTCTGGCACTTTTTTCCAAATTATTCCACATACACCTACCATGGTCTGGCATTCTTATGATAGTGAAATTTGACTATGCCTTCGGCGATCAAGGGTTTTTAAAAACGGCAAAATTTTACTAAAATCTATAAATTCTATCAAATGTTGCGTATTTTTAAGGAAAACTTTAGTAAATTCATGATTAGAATAAGATTATTTTTTGGTATTCCCTATCTTTTGATTGTCCCGTCTTGTCGGTTATAGTTTATTCGTAATAATTATAATACAATTTCAAAAGAAAATAATGCTAAGGAAAATGTTTAGTGCCAAACGTCAAAGTCCCGGGTATGAAAGATTTGCACCGAATGACACCCGATGCTGTTTACTGTTTAGAGAGAAATTGAATTATTGCAGCATTTCCATTATGAATGGAATATTGACTTTAATTTATCTACGATCGCTTCTAGTGTCTGATATACCCACTTCGGGTATCTTAGACACTTGATAATCAAATCCCACACAAAGTAGATAGCTGAATGGACTTCATAGCCAGCAAAAATGCCTGGGGCGTGGAGCGATTCACGAAACTTTGAAGTTAGCAGATCTTCGCTAACTGGCGATCCTGGGCGAAAATTTTCGTTGCCTCAACAGAAATTTTCGCTAATTTTTTGCCGCTGCGAGCCTTTGTCGCAAGACACTAACGTGGCGGGAACAGCGCATGGAAGGAATAAAAGGCGGAGAGGAGCTACGTAGCCTGAAGAGAACCCCCATATCCTTCCAGTTCCTCCCCAAGAGCACGGATCCTCCTCCAGAAACGAGGTCACCAGATTGCAGATCAAGAGCAGACATGTGTCCAGGTAAGTTGGAAGGGGTTCTCGGAGATTTTTTTTGCGTTTAGTACGGCAAAAGTTGAGGGGTCCAAGAGGGAAACTAAGAGGGAGGGACTATAAAGGGATTTTGTAGTGTCTCTCTCGAGATAGAGGAATAATGAATTCAGAATAAATCAAGAGCGGAAATGCTCCCATCGGATGCATCAAAAGATGAGAAAGGATTCTCTAATACTCGGTTAAAACGAAACAATTATTTCCTACTGCGAACGCCCGTACAGTATCTATATTTCACTTTCCGTGAGGGTCACAGAGAAACAAAAAACTGATTACATCGCGGTGAATCGTGAATTTCTGTGCTTAAGGCAGTTCAACTCGGAGAATAACTTAACTCCTCATTGAATAATATACCATTTAATAGTAAGGAAGCCATAAACGGTGAATTAATTTAATCTCAATCTAAAAAAATAATTGCAACAATTTAATTGTAATATTTTTATAAATATGATTTTTCAAGGCCCTGTCACATACCATCGAGGTGGCTTTCAGTGTCATTATGACGCTGAATTTGAGGAATAGAAGCATACACATATAGTGTTTCAATAGCGAATGGTTTTGGCGAAACAACGAGCACAATTTTATTTCGTTCTTCCATTTTACTGCTGGCCCACATGCACAGATCAGCACCCGGTCACGTCTGATAAATTATCATGACTCACTCGTGGGGAATACAAGAGATGAAATTTCATTTATTCGTTATTTTAATGTCATAAGTCCTGGCGTTGTATCGCGATCGAGGTCTTGGGGATACAGAACCATGCCCAACTTTGAAATGGATATACATTTTTCATCGAGTTTGTTGTAGTGGATAGAGTACCTCTTTTCCATTCCGAGGGACTGGTTTCGGATCCGATTAGTGCCCAAGTTATAGCGCTAGAATCCTTAACCTTACTGGAATGCCGCGAGGAGAGCATTTCAAGTGCAGTTCACTGTTCGTAAAATGGAACGTTAAGCATCAAACCTCATGGTGTATATCATTAATAACCTGTTAACTCAGACCATAATTTTTATTTCACCTCCAACTTCCCATTCAACCCTAATCACTCTCCATGAGGCGCCTTGGAAAAGACTTGAAAGTGCAAAACGGACCAGAATTAACTTGAATTTTACCTTCACGACTTGGAAAGCTCAAGGTTGTCATCGGAATCGCCGGAATGTATCTAATGGGCGAAGAAATAACTTAAATTATCTACACTTCTCATGCATGTACAACTTCTATGAAGTGGGTCACGAGAGCGCAACCGACACGGTGAAATATGAAGTCAATTCTGATTTCAATGAGAGTCAAGCTTTTCGAACTCTCCGTCAGGAGAAGGCAGAGTAGGTGGATGGAACTGGTACTTAGAGAAAATCAAATATTAAAGGCCCTTATTTAAGGTAGAATCCTAGGGTAGTGAGGACGCGCAAGAAAATGAAGAGATTATTGATAATAAGACTTATTGATAGCATAAAGATGGGTTTTAAATACGCTTACTTGAAGAGAGAAATAGCGTAGGGGTTGATCCGATAGATGAATACAAGGATAAGCATACTCTACGAAATTCTACCCTAACCGGTTTAAAGACTATCAATAAACCTCATTCAACAACCCAGAAACGTACATCACCTCCGCACCATCAAAAAAAAAAGATTTGTTCCTTTCGTTTATTGGAGGATGTGTGAGCGTAGAAAATAATCTTTTTTGTTTATGAGCAATAATAGAGTTACCTTTTTTATGCGGAGTACTACATTTTACGTACAGGTCGAAAACAACTTAAAGCCTTCTTCCATACTCTCTTTCGGGGTTGTAAAACAAAGTGCGCGCGCTAAATATTTCAACACTTGAGCACAGGGGCCAAAAGTGGACGATAAAATAAGGGATATATAAGGTGGGGACCCCAGGGGCTGTATAGGATCCAATGCGTCCTAGGGAAGGTCGTTATGTCCGACATTAATACCTTCCTCTCGATCGGAACGCTTCCATCAAGAGAAACTAATGGAGCTGGCTCCATTTCTTTTTTAATTTCTAACATTCCGACCTTACGAAAAAGTATTCGCTACTACAAACCTGGAGAACCTTGTTCGTGGCTCAAGGAACCGTTTCATAACTCGAAAATGAAGCATTACAAAGAATAAGTCGCATTGTGCACACTATTGTGACCTATCCCTCTTAGGCCGGCTCATAGCGATATAAACTGGACACTTTCAGAAGATTTTTTATAATGGCCTCGAAAACAAAAAGCATCATGAGTATGAAAAAGAACTAAAATTGGTAATTTAAAAAAATGTGCCAGTTCAATCACTGCTATTTAGTCGGTCAAAAAACTCAAATGTACTTACATATCGGTTTCCAAAAAATGCAAGGATTCAAACTCCAGAAAAGTACTCACCTAGAATAAAAGACAAATATACTTTAATAATTGATAACATGATAAGTCACTGCAATATTATTTTTACTTACAAATATATTTAATGATATAAAATGAAATACTTTACAGCTATCATTCATACTATCAATAACTTAGTCCGTTGCAGTGCCAAACACTCAGAAATTATATCACGGTGAAGTACATGGCGCAGAACAAACGTAAATTATGACACCTATTTGAAAGTCATACAGCCACTGAATGCCATGTTGTGTAATGATCAATTTTTCGACAACACCGTACAAGAATTAATAATAAAGCAAGACATTCCACCTATTATGAGAAGTTATTCACTCTAAAGGCAAAGCAGATATGAATCTATACATTGAGACTGTCAACGTGCCTTTCCAGCATAATTAAAACGAATTACCACTTCAAAGAATCATTTGTGATTGGTATGAGGTACCAAGGGTAGACTGAAAAAATAAATAAAACCCTTTTTACCACTAAATCAAGATTTCTCTCGACGTCACATGGCAAAGAGGTTTTTGAATGCGTCATAAAGATCACAGATTTAAATCTCTTCGTACATGACGTAAATAGAACCGCAATGACAAAGATACACTCAATGAAAGTAACTTATGTCAATTTAAAATAGATTTAAAGCAGTCATTGAATAGACGTGCGCATGAATTCGTGGAACAGACCAGTGACGACATCTATTCCTTCAGTTGCCTCCAGCGAGCGCCTGTCTTTTGTCATTTTTTTCATTGCCTGAGTAATTGGCGAACAGAAGAAGAACTCTTCCATAGCAGGACGTAATTATTGACTGTATTTATGACATTCTCAATTAACGTTGCGAATATGCCGCAGAAGGTACAATCTTATTCATCAAGTAGATTCTAAAACATACCCCGTGTCATCGCAGAGCAGTGTGGGTGACCTCTGGTATTTCACGAATAAAGACAAGAAAATAGAATTTAGCGTGGGTGAAGACGCGTAAGAAAAAAAGGAAAACGAAAAGAAGAATTCGAAATATGTTAGTTCTGATGCGTTGCTCAAAGAGAAATGACAATACAAGACATTACACAACACAGAACATTATGAATCTCTGTTTAATGCTAGAATTTTTTCACACACGGTTGCACTCATCCTTTTGAAAAAAATCCTACCGTCAAAGTCTCAAAAGCTAAGTTCATTCTCTAAGGCAAGTTCATTTAGGTGTAAACTTCTTCAATGCATGCGTCTGGAAAATAAAATAAAAATACAAAATAATGAACTTATTATCAGGGTTAGAACGTTATATATGGGGAACAATTTACAGATTGTACCTTAATATTTCACTTGGTTTTACGCAGGACGCCTTTACAACACACGTAAACGAACTATAAGTGATATAATTAACTCGCGATTGCTAATTTTTGTGGTTCCAATATATTATAATATGCGAAAAAGGAATTTTTTTAAAGATTCATAAGGCCAATGGAACTAAATATGCAGAAGGTACTACCACCTTCCACAAAATAACTAAGGTTAGAGCCACAGTAGTGTTAAAGTACGTAAGAATCACTTAACTGCGAAGATAATTCAAGTAATCTTTGCCACAAGCAAGGTGTAAACCTGAATTGACTGATGATTTGAAATGTAAACAACTCTACTTATGACCTCATGAATCGTCAATTTCGAATATCAGAGCGAAATGAACTAAGAAGAGTTTAAAAAAAGTTAAAATGTTTCATCATTCCTTTGCATCGAAAATGGGGATGGATGAAACTAAGGCAGGAAAATAATTCTACACCAGGGGCACACATCACTATAAATAGGAAACTCACTTCAAATAGGCGCAAATAAGTATCAATAAACGAGGTAAAAATTAGCTAATGTTCGTATCAGTCGAGAAAAACATATTTTACACTGGGTTCTCAAATGAGTTGGACGTGGCGAAGAAAAAAGTCATCCTCCGTGTACGAGGCACAAGTTAATTCATAGTTACTAACAAGTCTCTTCCTTTGGGTTTTTAGTTACAAAAGCTAATGTGACACAGGCCGATAAGTGTAATTAACCCAGGAACTATTAATGTAATACGTCTAGGAGAAAAGTAATATATTTCCAAGAGGAAAAACATCCCATGACTTTCGAATTAAATCTACTGCAAAATTTAATTCCTTGCTTAATTATTATTATACTTATAAATAAGTATTGAATACTAAAAATCTATGCTTTCAGTTGGGTATGTGCATCCAAAATTGAAATTATACGCACGTAAACAGGTAGTGTGCGAAATAGAACAAATACATACATAATGATCTTTGACAAACATTAAACCATTTCATTTAGCATAACAATGACATATCAGAGCAAGAGATAAGCATTCCGTATGTTTCCTTCCAGATCCTAAGCGTAGCATGATTCTTTACAGTCATGACAGCACTCGTTCCCGAAGTAGGTTTTTACTTATAGATTGTAAATGTCTGGATCGTGCATAGATATTTTTCTTTAAATTTATTTGTCCAACATCGTCAATCTAATGATTTCTATAATAACCAATAATAGAACGCTTTTAAGTGCATATATAGATATGAAAAAGATAGCAAATTCTAAAAAATAATGAATTTTAGGTCTTCAGGAAGGCGTGGGAAAATACTAATAGGAAGAATACGCCAAAACTTCGTTTTTCCCTGACAAATCGCTTACGCTAAAAAACATTTGCGTGTTTTCAGCTAATAAATCACCATTCAACTGAGATACGCAATCGGTATAGCAACCGTATTTCATTGCGAATTGATTGATTTCCCTCATCGCGGAACGATAGCTTACGTTCAGGGTAGAATTCACTAAACGCACATTGGATGGATGATGGAGGCAGCTCTATGCTCGACTGTAGGGTAAGATATAAAAATAGGCTGCGATAAAAAGGATCGAAGAAGAATGAAGTGGACTGGACTAATTGGGAAGGGAACGAAGGAAGAAACTCATGTAGAAAGAGGACAAGAGGGTTATTAGGGATCGCTGGTAAGGAGAAAAGGAGCAGAGAAAAGGTCAGTCTTGAGCGCTCCTCCTACTTCTTTCTCCCAGAAATTTCCTCATTCATTTTCCCAGGAACCGTCATCAGCTTATCACTTATATAAGGATTTCTCCACCTCATTCATAAAAACCTTTTGCTATAGCTTTTCATAAACACCCAAATATTTTTTCGTTATTCAAAATTGATTCCATTTTAACATTTCCATTCTTCCTCCATTCTCCAAAACTTCCCACTAGTCATGAATCCCAAGATTGGTTTGACGTAGCTTTCTTACTTTTATAGTTGGCACACTACCCGAAGAGCTGGGCCTCCAAAGAGAACCCTTCCGTTACGGTGACTCTTTGAAACACCTGTCCTTTTAGACTTTATCCCCAGCTTGCAAAAAGGCACAGAGAAACTCAACGGCTAACCTCTTCATGTCGACATAATTCTTCTCTTTCATTTCCTTCACTATGTAGTCCATGCATCTCATACACGTTCTCCTTTGGCCATCCTCTTTTACGATTCAATTTTCCCTCAACGATTGCATCCATTACACCATCATATCTCTATATGTGTTCGATAAGATTTCCTCATCTGTTCTTCAAAGTTATCACAGACTTCTCTTTTAAATTTTAAATGTTTCCAGCCTTGCCTTTTCCTCCGCTGTTATTATCTATGCTTCACTACCATAAAGTGGCATGCTTCAGACTTATGAGCCAAAAGTGTTATCCAATAAAATAAAAGCCGTTTAGAAAAAACCCTACATATATTCTCGGTATGGTCTCCTTAAGAACTATACTGCCACCCAACACATTTCTCGGTTTGATGAACTTTCCGGTCCAAGCGCCTCACTTCCATCCTTGCTTTCTTTGCTTTACCTCGCGTTTTAAGGGTGTTCCTTCCGCACCAGGCATCCAAGGGAATTAGGCATTTCCCAGAAAATTCATCATAACGTGAGCCTTCCCTCGCAACCCCACCTGATTCTCTCTCCCTGCCCTTGATGATTCCCATCTCCCAGATTCTTCCTCTGCTACGTTTCACCCGTATCCCTCACCTCTTCGCCTTCCCCAATACCACCTCCTTCTCGGAACTCTCTCTCCCCGTCTGCCACGGGGCTTAATTCTTTCCGGTAAACGAGATAGGTAGTTCCAGATTGGCCGCCGGCATCGCATCAAAGTTTGGGCGTTTTTATTGTTCCCCATGTTCGAATCCTTCACCAAGGGGGTAAATCTATAAGTAAAAATTTTTTTCACTCTTTTTTGATTCAACGGGCGTGTAAAAGAATATTAAAACTACCCCAGAAATTTCACAGGGGCTGTCGATTACCTTAAGAAAGATCCCTTAACTCCACGTAATAACGCGCTTATTCAATGTTGATTTTTCTCCATTGTCTATGTTATTCCAAAGTTTTCACTAAAATTGGGGAAATTTGGCTATGCAATTTTTTTTGTTATGTGTAGTGGAAGTAGGAAATGGCATGCGCCCTCAAAAAATGAAAAATATTCAAACTTTCCGTAATTTTTATAAGCCTGAATTTGTGTTTGGAGGGTGCGGAAGAAATCTTATATCTATTAGATTTCTTCCGCAGAGCAGAAATAAATTCAAATGCAAACCTACTTGGTAAATGTAAACTGTAGGGGTTTAACTAAATAACTCTAGAATCACTCAATTAATAACAGCAGCTATTAATATAGGACCACATATTTTTGGGATTTTAAGAAGTTTCATCGAGTCCTCTAGCATCTTCCATCAACATTTATTGAAGAGTTGACTTCTATGGATATCAAAACTTTGCAGTGGAAGTATATTTTTAATCGAATCCTTAAAGAAAAGTTCACAGCTTAGTTCAAAAGTACTTCATTCTTTATAATTATTAGTTGTAACTTGATTTTCTACTAGGACCTCAGGCCATGAAGTGGCAAGCAAGCCATACTACTAAATTAACACCAACCCAATTTTAAAGCAGAAAACGGAGAGTATTAAGTTTGGCAACAAAAAAATATTGTCACGGAGTTTTCTATTACAATTTCCAGGAAAGCATGATTTTTCAAATTTTTGGATTCTAATTCTTCTGTGCTTTACAACTAGGAACTCCATATTGAGGATGGTAACGAATAATTTGCGTTTGGTTAAGAATCATGCACCAATGCAACCTTTACAGCCAATTTTTTGTTTATCAACTGGGTCACGCTGAATTTACGGAGATTTTATTCAAGAATTAATAAAATTATGAAATATTAGGAGGCATGGAAATATGTTTCCTCGATAATTACTTTACAAAACTGAATATATGCGTAATAATTTTGAAGTATTATCCACTTAATCCCCGACCCATGATATTGTGATCAAGGACACGCAGGGTGCAATTTGCGCGCTTATGACGCATTAATCGTAAGTTTAGCACAGCGGCAAAAACTTAACAAGCCGTTCATTCCACGTGAAAACTCATATAGAAATTGCCATCTACAGGTGTTGAACAACATTTCTAATTTATATCGGATGTGGTGCACAGAAAACTTCGTCTCTATACTTCTGTTACTCTATACTCGCAATGTACATATCCTTCTTTTGGTGCCGAGGAAATACCGTGCATTGTTTTGAATGCAATATCCTTCGAACATAGCCCTGCCACCGCAGAGTCACTCCTTCAGCTCAATGACTGCCTTGAGGCTGCTACTGATCTATTTCTCTTCCGCCATGGGCTCATGCGAAGCACGCATCTCACCACATATTGCCTTTCAAAGCACCACACCGAACCCATCCCAGAGGGAACTCATCTTCCCTACGACTTACTCCTACTTCGCTAATATAGTAAGTTATCCCACCTCTCGGGTTATGGGAACGCAAGACTACCCGTCCACCCCCGAAACCCAGATCTTTGGCATGCTACAACCATCGCGGTTGTAAGGGACAAAGTGACGATGTTGTAGCTATGAAAATGAACTGATTCCTGATGGATACCATGCAATTATTATGCTATAATTACTTTTAGCTGCAAAGCGACACTTCCAAGTGCCATGAAATAGGCTATTACAACATATCAACATATAGTAAATTCTACGATAATAGTGAAATGTTTATCCTCTTCCCAGGCACACATTTTATTTTCTTCTTGAATGAGTTTTTTATAGTGGGTATACTCTCTGTGATTCTTGACATGTGCTGTGAATATATATTTAATTTTTTTTTATTTTCCATTTACTTTTGCATGTTTTATTTTTTTTGCATTTTTTATTTTACATGGTTTTCCTTCGCATATTTTCATAAAGCTTATCAATCATAGTTACTAATACGATAAAGTGGGATTTAATTTTCAATTAAATGATTAAATTATTATTATAACGCTCGATCTTAGCATTAACAACCTGAAAAATGAGTGAGATAATATTTTGCGACGTTCAATCCAAATGATGAAATTTCACCAACTACTAGAGGGTATTTGCATATTTTTCCTCACCATGATGTAGTTCCAACAATTCCAACCGGAATACTAGAGACGTCCTCTTTTTTTAATTCTTTTCGGAACGAGGGGATTTTTCACACAAATAAACTAATTTATGAGGCAAATGGCGTATAAGGCAGAGTTAAGGAATACTTTGAAGCAGGTTTATACTCTGATGAATCATCAGACGTCACCTAGATTAACCCAGTATGTGCGATGCTAAGAGAACATTCGAAATGAAACATGCCATGAAACTGGATAGAATGAAACTAGGACACTTCACAAGTTCACTCCAATGTGTTCTATTAACACGTCGTATAAGTTGAAATCATGTGTTCTGTGGCTTCGACGACCGAACTGGATTACCGCATGAAGGTAATAGATACGTCAAAGTTTTTGTGCATTCTCGAAGGATGATGTTAAAGTTCTCTCCGGATTTCAGGTGATTTGATGGATGGATGACGTTTTCATGGATTTCTCGGACGTGGAAATGTCAACTATCCATCATCTCACTGGACTTATATCCCTTGAGGACCTCATCAGCAACCTAATAACCCGCTATGATTGGCAATAGCTATTCAGCTCATTGAGGTGCTCCCAAACTTGTTCATCGTGTGAAAAGACCAAAACTACAATACATGAAAAACTAAACAGAGAACTAAAATAAAAGCTGGTAAAAGGCCGCTAAGTTGAAACCGAAGAATTATTGACGTTACAAGGACGGAATTTTAACGGAGCTGGAATTACTTCAACAAAAAAAATCAAAAACAACATGCGAGATGCTGCAATATATCGGCTGCAAATTGTAATATTAATGTGATATCATCACGCGGCCTGGGAACGGAACGCAATAATACGCAATTTGTGAATGAAATATAATTGCGATGTGCAATATCAAACGATATAATGCTGCACTGAAAATGTATATTCTACGGTCGACATTTAGACGCTCTGGTGATACGCCGTTAAAATAACAAAGCAATATTCAAATGCGCATAGCCCCGGGAACGACTAATGGAAATATTCCGCCTGTTTTACACACCTCCAGGCGTTATTCAGCAAGCGGCTGAGCAATCAACACGTCTTAGGCCTTACAGATAACCGCACAGTCCCCGTGTCGAAATGTGTCCAAGAAGAACGGACGGTAGAGCGGAGGTACGACGGCGTTGAACGGAGAGATGTAGGCCGATTTATTTCACTTCGAACCCAGCAATCGCGGGGTGGGGGATAGTATTTTCAAATACCCACATCACGCCCGCTTCGCCCGAGATCCCGGGTCGGGAACGATTTATGAGAACGCGAGCGAGTGTTTCCCTGCAGGGGACGAATACACAAATAAGGTTCGATCGAAACCAAGTCACACAAAAAAATGGAGCACGCACTGGTTAAGGGCGTAGATTTCTCCCGCTGATAACTTCATCCACTCGAGGAAGCTAATCTCGAGAAATTTGCTTCTTCTAAGCACTGAGGGAAGAAATCATAAGAGTTTAGTTTATGATAATGCCTTTTTTCTCTTTCGATTCCAATGTTACATGATACTTGAGGCTAAAATAATCTACTTTTATTGAATAATAACTACGTCGCATGCAAAACGAACAATTCCCTACTCACCTCAGGTCTATATAGTATTATATTTGCGATATATGGCTCATATTTTTGTGAAGAAGTCAGGTAATTATAAATTTTATGCAGCAGGTGCTAAAGCAATGATTCAGGATACATAATCCAATTTGAGACACTTTTCATCAGGAGTTCTACCGAAAAATTGGAAAAACTGCAGGAGAGAATCAGCTCTCAGGAATCAAACCACTACACGACTAATTCAGGCATTATTCAACAGAGCTAACAAACTTCTCTCTGCGCATTGCGTTATCTGATTCCCTTAGTAATATTCTGCTCCTCGTCACGCTTTTTCATAGTTTCCATTCAAGTATTCGTCGTACCTTCAGAAATCGTCTCGGGACTCGTCTCGCCATCCTACGGTCAACCGACATCAACGCCTTCCTGGCAATCATACTAATGAATACCGATCAATAACTCAACCGAAATAAGGAGCAAACCTTGATTAAGGCGAGCTCTTCGTCGCTATGTTTGTACTGGTTTAAACTCATCTTTTCCTAGCACGCGAATAGAAAACATTTGAACAAAGTGTATTCCCAACAGCCACAACTGATAATTTATGACTGTGGGTGTCACTCATACAACGTTAAACTTGCCATCAATTACCATCATGTTTTCATCTCTAAGTGCGCTATTTATGGGTGTTTCATCACATTAAGATTAATAGAGTCATGGCGTTACAACGCCAAGATCCTCTGGCAATCTTCATGCTCAGACATTTGATACACTCCCTAAATAATCAGGTAACAATAATAACATAATAAAGTATTGTACCAGAATATGTCACAGTATATTATATAATGACTTCGAGGTAGTTTCTTTTTTCGATAAATCACGTCATAACCAAATAGCTCAAATCATTACTCAGCAATCAAGCAGATTAACGTGTATGGCCACTACGCACTAACAGGACGAGAATGTAATTCGTAAAATAACTTAAACGAAAAACCATAACGTAATAATTAAAATATCCATTGGAGCACTCCTATGTTACAACGTTGTACGTCATCATCAGGAACTGGTAGTAGAATTAAAAAGTTACGGTTTTCATTCAAGATGAATAGCAAATTACACAAAGTAACGCATGAGACAATAATTTATCGTGGAATAACTCATATTTGATTCATTCTAAAGATACTGTGACACACCAAATGGAGAGAAATATAGGCGCGCACACATTTCAGCAGAGCGTTTCATCACTACTTCGGATATTATCTCGAGGCCCTTTCGAGTCTGATTGTGACTTTTATTCAGCTTGCACTTGGAGTTTGCGTGTACGGCCACCTTGATTGCTCATCGGTGAATAGTATCCGTACGTAGTAGACTTTATAGTGAACATAACATGGCTTGAAGCAACTGCTTGGTTCGCAGTACGAAATGGAGTCGTAAAAATTAACCTTGATTTGGCGAGCCGCATACTTATAAAAAACCCTTCCAAGCATTTAAAGCCGAAAAATAGTTTTTTTCCCCATTCTATGGGAAGTATGAAAGTCAAGCAATGAAGCCTTTTATAGCCGCGATAAACCTGGACGACTGATTCCATCTCACCATATCTTTTCAATGCGGAAACCAGTGAACCAAAATGTTTGTTGCACTTGGTGTTAAGAAAGGGAGTTTCAACAAAAAGAAGTCAGGGTAGACCCTCATGATATCCGGAAATATAAGAAACTTCTTGAACGTCCATCAACTTCAATCAAGCTTAAACACTTTACAATATTTATTTAAGTCATTAAGAAGATGCATGAACCATCTCTAAAAATATCCATTACGTTACGAAGGAAGGCATGCAAAACCAACTACTGAAATTGATAATAAGATTGATAATAGGATTGTTTTGAAATATGCATTTTTCCAACCTTTCTGTGTTCCTCACGTTTACTCATCAACAAATGATGATGAAAACTTATATTTGATCACAAATTTAATTTCTTCAATATATAATTCTTTAAAATTATTTCCAGAAATAGCAATGTCTCTCTTGTATCATTCCAAGCGTTATAAAACCTAATTGCATCGGGAAATTACGAATCCATGACCAAATCCATCACTCTTTCATAAACTGGACCCTCATGCTACAAGCATCCATAAGTTCACGTGATTGGACTTTCTTGAGAAATTTGCTTTACGCTAAGCTTTCGCCGGCATTACATGCTTTTCCAATTTATTTCCTACGATGTTCCAATCAATACGATACCGAATTTTTACAGTTACACTGTAGCATTTTCTTGAAGCAGAAAAGTACAGAAAGGCTAAGAATTCAGTCATAAATAAATAATTTTGGTAATGAAAAGTATTTGTTCCAGGTATCAAATTCCAAGATTCGATCACGCATAGTCATATTCGCAACAGGATCAAAAGTCGTGGGATTCTCATGTTTTCATATCCATGGCTTTATTATCCAATCAAATGAGACCAATTTCTCGCGACTATATCATGCGTAGCAAAAAAAACGGAGGCATCCATCCGTTTTACTTCAACTTGTTATTTCTCCAGCCACTTAGTAAAAACAATCTCTGTGTTATAAAAATAGCGAACTACTTCATAAAAACTTGAGGGGAAAATCAGGCCAATTATACAAGATGTATGTGAGATACTCGGAGCAGAAAGGTGAGTTCTAGATTGTTTTTGGCAATAGTTGAGCCGCCATACCGCAGATTAAGGTGAGAGACAATGGCGGGCGTACTTCTGCGAGGGCGGCGGTAAACGATGAGCAGCTTTGCGTGGATTTTTTCGAAAGACCCATCCGCGAGGCAGATGCGTCGTGTTCCCGGCGGCGCCGACGCCGACGCCATTAACTGCAGCAGCAGCGAGCGGGTGGGACTCCAATTTAGACGCAATCAACGAGGAAAGCGTCTAGGCGAACTCCAGGCATTTGCATTGTCGCCCTACCAAGCGTATTACTTCTTTCAGGGCGAAGAAACGTTTACCATTTCTCCTCGCATTCGCCCATCCACCTTTAAACACACACATCTTTCTCGCCTTCCCTCTCGCTGAATATAATTCTCGATTGTCACTTTGTGCACGGAGAATAAAACTAGTTTTCTGACAAATTTTGATGGATTATTCTCACTCCATTTTCTGAACAGAACCCTTCCTATATTATGATCCGGTTTCATAAAATTCTCTCGCCTAAACCATCAGATTGCGCAAATATCACGTACTGTGACGGTTTCCGACCCAAATGGCTACAACAGGTACATAAACCATATCATTATTAACCTGAATAAGCGTTTCCACGGTAGTTTTCATACCTAGAAAACATTTTAACAGGCATCATAAAATGAGACGTTTCCATTCTGTCTTGAAATTCCGGGTTTTTGCTACGTGCAATATTCATCCCCTGAATCTTTCACCAACATTGCAGGAAGCATTTTCAAGAGTAATTCATATTACTCCGAAAGATAAATCCTGAAATTGTGGTGGAAGCTTGAGCTAAGAAATATCCCACACAGCAGAAACCCGGAAATTTACGGCAGCAAGAAAATTAAAGACTTATATTCCTCCTAGGATCAAATATTTTCTACCTCTCTTCATACCATGTAAAGTATATCTTATTTTGCTCCTTCTTTCTCCATTATCTAACAATCTAGCTTCAGTAACGACCCCGAGGACCAATCCCTCAAGTCTTCCCTCGAGTCCCTCTAATCACTTGCTATATCCATCTATTGTGCCTCATCCAACTTTTCACCAGCAGCATTTTTTCCACCTCTTCCATACGAAACACTTCCCCTTCAATCTTATTTTTTTTCTATTCTCTTCTAGACCCGCATCTCACTAAATGGAGAATTATTTTTCTTCACCCCAACCCAGAGTCCAGGTCTTAGGTGCATAACACGCCCCTAGTAACTGATGCTACGGTAATCCACACATGCGGAATAATGTTAATTTTTTTGTTTTTGGAGGGTAGGTCAAAATCAGAACACACCTCTCTTCGCCAAAGTTTCGGAATGTAATTCATTCCATCTTCAGAGCTCAAAGTAATCTTACACGATCTAAAAATCTAGTATTTAATAAAAGCACCAAAAAGTATTTGAATACATTTTGCACAATCTTATGTTGAGATTGCATACAATTAATTGTATGTATTTCGATAAGATTACGCTGAGCCTTGAAGATGAAATGAAGTACACTCAGAAGAAGAAATACTGGCAGAGAGTAGCGTTTTGATTTTGACCTGCCATCGAAAAAATTAGTATAAACATAATTAGTATAGAAAAAAACTAAACATTAGGATAAAGCAAAGTAATGTTTAACCCGAAGCTTGTTAAGGCTGGCAGCCCGGCGGCGGGTGGGATTCACACATCAGAGTAGTGGGGGCCAGTTCCTCTCCCTGCGCCGACTGCGGTTTCCCAGAAAGATCTTATAGAAAATGCACAGCTTGGGTTTGGCTGGATGTCCAAAGACCTCTCCTGGATTCGAACCTCTGACCAGCAGCCGCCCAGCAACTTTTCCACTGAGCTATCTTTGCCATGGCATTCTATACCATAGATTCAACCATTTTAATGGTTTAATTTTGAAAGATGTAAGACCGAAAGGCTGAGTGAGCATTTATAAGCAGAGGAGAGAAAACCTTTGTATCTAGTAAAACCACGAGAAAAATTTAGTAGTGATAATCATATGATTGACATTTCCATTTCGGACATCGCAGAGTTATTTTCATTGGGTTTGCTTTTAATTATTCGTCCAGTTGAAACTAATTCTTTTATATAAATACGCCAAGAATTATATAATATCATCCGCTCTCAGATATTACAACTACACTTCGGTTGTTTTGCGCTGTTCTAAAGGATTCGTTCAGTCCTTCAGGAAAATAAATTTCATGTCACACACCACTGTGCCCTCATCCACTCCTCCCTATCTCCGCTTTCTCCTTCTTGATATCTCTTCTTCCTCCCCGTCCTTTAAACCGCATCCTTCTCTCCACATCATCTCCCCTCTCGCCTCTCCACGCCCTTCCCTCTGGCCTCCCTCTCACTCTCTCTATCTCTCTCTCCTCCGCCCCTGTATTGATCAGCTTGCGAGGGTGGATTCGCCGACACAGGGGAGGGAAGCCCGCTTTAACTTTACTCAGCCTCCCTCCCTCCCTCACCCGCCTCCCACCCTCCCGACACTTCTCCAAACTCCCTTCTCACACTCTTTGCTCCATCATTATCCTCCCTCCCCTCTTCCGACTCCCTCCATCCCCCCCACCACAGCACGTGAAGGTAGCTTTGCACTGTTATTCTCTGTTCTTCACCCCGTCTTTCGTCCCGTAAACCGATTCGCCATCCCTCCAAAGATTGTGGTTTCTATTATCTCCCTTTGTAACAGCACTTCATTCCCTCGTTTTTCCCTCCAAAATACTCGTCACGGAGAAGGGAAACCGTCTCGGTTTCCCTTCCCTAACCGGGAAACCGAGAAAGGGAAACTCCAATTTCACACAGATAACTAATGATGCCTAAACAGAATTATTTTTTACTTTTGTATTTAAGGATTTATTTACTATCGCAAAAGCAAAATATAAACCTTTAAACGCCATGGAGAGTTAGTTCGTTAGTTATGCAGGGGAGGCGACCGACAGCTGAGGTCATTTGCGCCATTTACGACGGATAGGAAACGGTAGGAGTTTTCAGGGATCGGAGGAAGGGTGGAGTGAAACTCGGCGTCGGCATTAGCCTACTCTTAACGACAGGCGCCAAGGGGACCACGTCTTAACGCTCCTTCCGACGGACGGAGTACTGAACCTGAAATAACCTCCACTAGACACTCTAGAAGGGACCGGTTAGCCACTGAAAAAAATCCACTACTGCCGGTAATCGAACCAAAGTCCTTGGGAAGAGAAGCCAGTACTCTAACACACCAACCTGATCCCCTGCCATAGAGAAAATACAACGAAATAAACGTAAAATAATTTCGATGATTACCTAGTATTTGTTAACTATGCTGTGTTATTACCAATTGTATATAGATAAACTCTAACATCTACCGTTTAGATTCCCTTCATGAACGATACATTAACAGTGATCCCGAAGAGTTGATCCCGTAATGAAATAATTTTCAAAACCCTTACTTTTCTACACGGCCTGCTCATCAAAATGTTCACGTCTCCTCGTCTATACTTACTGAATTGGACGTGAAACGGATATTCCCACCGGCATGCATTTTTGCAATTCCAGAATGATGGTACTATTATAACCGCTTTCCGATTACTAAACTAAATAAATGAAAACGACTATTTCATTGTCATTTGCCGCGTTATTCCAACAAAATACCTCATTGACTCATCTTATTTCTCCACTCTTCCCGCTACCTCAAAGCGTGATAAATTGACATTTTAAATCACATTTAATATAATAACTGAAATACTCTCTTTTTTCGCTCATTTGACATTTTCTCCACTCACTCTGTTTCAGGTAATGGTATTGAAAAGAAAAGTTATAGCGTTCTGAGAAAACTTATACCGTCCACCAAATCTGCAAGATTTGTTGGACACAAATTATTTGATGCAAGCATATGGGATTTTGTTTCTCATTCAACGAGATGCTATATTAACACCAAATACAGAGTGATCACACATTTCTCTCTCGCAAAAGAACCTTTTATGTATATGAGTTTATGTATATTGCTCTCCAGCTTTTTCTCATTATCGCAATAAAATAAGAGTTTTTATGATAAAAAAACAATTCAAATGAACAAAATGGTGTCTTCACCTCTTTACTCTACGACAAATCCAAGTACAAAACATATAATTGAAGCATAAAATGTTTACTAATTAGCAAATTGGGAGGATTTCTGGCATGTGCCACACTGTAAAGGTATGAATGAAATCTTAACATCATCCATTAGTTAATGTTTTTACTCATTATCTACTGAATTACTTCACATATTTAAAACGTAAAGGTATTAAATATATAAAATACTAAAAAAGTTATAAATGCTGTCAATGAATTAGTGTTGGGATATACATATAAGAGAATGAACTGACCATGAGGGCATAGTAAAATTTGATGACCCCACAAACTACAAAACTAAGGTTATATTCAAGATAACCTTGAAAAATATTTTACGATGATAATACGTCGCTCAAGGATTATGTTGCTTATTAAATACTGGCATCACGGAAAGTTGACGGTCACGCAGAGGTACTTACGAAAACTCACACAAAATTAATGCATTTGACCAAGGGTCGTGCGTGACTTGAAGAACGCTATCACTTCTTAGGAACGCCCATAATTTCCTCAAAACCAGAAATTATTTGCGCAAGGCAGTTTTAAGGATATATCTCATCCGACTCATATAATATGGCAGCACGTGGATGCACCATTTAAGAATTATGAAGCAATTATAGTGGATTACGGCTCAATGAACGTAATGCGCCGTCGGCCTTAGACTGACCAAGCGATGAAGGAGCATGCCATTATCCCCACCTATATTGTTTGAGCTCACAGCGATCAAACGCGCTGACGTCATCTTCCAGGGCCAATATAACCCACGATGTACACATTGCCCCGCGAAGATAGTCCACGCTTCAGAGAAGATGACGAATAAAGCTCACCAACTGGAACAGGTCGAACAACTGTGTACTGTTTCATCAAAACTGCACACGTTCTGTGCGCAGAAAAATTCAACTAATTCCCACACTCTGTCCATCTTTTATGTAGTCCATTCGTAGATCATTGATAGGTTTATCTTTTATCTCTTTTTGATTCCATTCTATTGGTTTTCGCACAATTTTTGCAAGCGAAATAATTGTTGTAATCCGGTCGCGATATCCATGTCGTTAACGTACCAACCTGCCAACCCGAAGGTCGCGGGTTCGTATCCCGCTCATAGCCTGGATATTGGTTTTGTCACAGGATTGAAATCTTAGATTACACAGTGCAATCAAATCTTAGCAGTTAAAGCACCTAAGACCTTAAGTCTACCACAACAATATTTGCAAGTGATATAATTTCATATGAAAATTAGTATTACATTTTAATGGAAATGAAAATGGGGGTAACCTAGAGCATTTTTACCTCTAAAAAATTATTCTGAAAAAAATATATGTGCAATTTCTTCGGCATCACTATTCATACGGTAGACTGTCTTCTCCCACCTAGTTTACCTAATATAATTTTTCGCCTTACATAAGCAGTAACGAGGAGAGCTGCATGGGTCTGGTCCCTGCCCGCTTAAAACGAACACTTCAGTCGCACATAAACAAACTCCATTCGACATCTCGGTAACAGTACGTACTCCACCACCATGGTATCTGTCTCTTCCCAGCCCTGGATGTTTCCGCTCTGGCCCCTTTCCCTCCCTCCATCACTCCCGACTGCTCGCCAATTCCTTATCAGCGTCATGCATACTTACACTCCGCCCGCGAATCTATTATATATACAGTATTCTTTATATATAGTAGAATGCGCAATACGACAAGCAGATCTGATCCAATTACCGTGGAGGTGATACCCGAGTTTCCATAAATAATGAAAGTTTGAAGCTGGGGTGATATTAAGACGATGCACAACATGGAAGTGAAACTATAATGAATGCAGTGCATATCCGTTGCATTGAAAACGTAATACTAAGTCCGTCTCTAATAGAGACATTTTGTAGATTGGCCCGATCACACTACAAACTCAGGAATTGGAATAAGCGGTAAGTAATTGAAAAGAAATAATGCAAATAAAAACCCAATGGGCTTACAAGCATTGAGCCAAGTGTAAAATACTTAATTATGTTTAAGGTATGTTAAACATGTCTTTTTTAATATTTATTTTACGTAAAGATTTTGTAATGAAAATTAGCGTCGTAGACTGTCCATTTCTAGTGAAAAAACCAATTCACGCCAGTTGTAATATGAAATATTTAATCATAAATTGTAAAATATAATCCAGTCACATTTAATATCAGCAACTCAATTATTATCACAAATTATTGCCTTCGTATATATTGATATTAATATCAAGTTCTCGAACTCGTTTGTCGTTTTTGTTTTGAGGCCTTATCTACGGTCTATTCCCATTTCCTGTCTTCCTACTTTTTCCTGCCCATAATCATATAAGCCTCCACGAAAGCTTTCGCTTTGACCCTAAACACAGTTGTGTTATTTTTCTTCGAAATTCTATACGTTATTCTGTCTTCTGGAAATCACATGAAATCCCATATCTTCTTTGCTCCTTTCTTCTTATATCTTTCTCCTCATCTCTTTCTTCACTTCTCCGTTCCACCACCGCATCCAGTTCTTTTCCAATTGTCCCTTTCCAGATATTTTCCCAAGCCTTATATATAGATATTTCCTTCCAGATATTTCCTTTATAATTTTGACAATATTTCTACTTATCCTCATCATTCATTTACGTCGTCTGATAGCATTAGCTCCTCTGTCATCTTTTATTCACATTCGCTCTTGGACTTTCATCCTCCGGATTTGTTGGGAGCTTATTTGTCACGTCACAACCAATTCGCAAAGTACGATCTCACCGTCGGGACTACCGAATTTAATGATAATAGTTCCCCATTTTCCTTTCTTGATTCTTTGATTTCACAAGGAACTAATTACAAATTCACTGACGTAAAGATTAGACTAGTGAAAAAACCTAATAACTGAGGAGTCTATTCAACATCGCTCTGTAAGATATTTTACATGCTTCACCCACGAAAGAGACCGGGAGGGTTAAAAAGTAAGTTTAAAAATGAAAGTAATTTTTAAAATTAATTCTGAAGAATACATTTAGGAAAGGAGTTTGCAGGTCGTGGATAAGATATAAGACTAGGAGATTAGGCGGCACATAAGCAAAATAAGTAACGGGGAAACACAATTTTCCCTACATCCATTGCACCAAATATGGTATTAAATAACTACCTCATCTGGCGTTCTCGCTATAAATGATCTATATCAATTTATGCTAGAACCTGAGCAGGAGCCAGTTGATAAGGGGCAGAAACTAAATTTGCCGGAAAGCTAACCCGTTCGCTGCAGAATCACCTTGGCCAACGAGTAAAGTGATGAATGCGATCGAGTCCAGTTTCCGACGGTGTATTTTTAAGTATTTAGACGGAGTATTCAGAAAAATCCTCCAGCATAACTTTTTCTATCTTTTCAAATGCATGTAACTGCGGAGCAATACTGCCAGGGCTTGGATTATGTATCATGCAATCTTCATGTTGGGAACATGGCAGTCGCCAATTCGACTTGCTTGTTATCTGGCGAGTATTTCCATTTTGCAGCATTTGATCAAGTCTACACGTAATATAAGATTAAACGGAACAATATCGTCACTATGGGATTGTAGGAGGGTTTCATTAAGTACAACTAAGAAAAATTCACATTGAAAGTTTACCGAGTACATGAAGAAAAAATTCGCAATGTAGCTCATGTTTCCGTATTTCCCGCAAACCAATGGAAATTTAAGCGTAGGTCTTAGCTACAAAACAAGATCGACCGAAAAAAGCCAAACCAAAGAAAAGCAGCTTCCAAATTTAAAGCGAAAATTTGAATGGTACTCAAGAATATTACGAAACGAGCATTTTAGGATACGAGCGTGGCAAAAAACAGTTACTCAGAAACAAATACTTAACGTTCCATAGTCAGCTATGGGAACTAATAAAATATATACAATGCTTCAAAATGGACTTTATAGGACATATCTTGAAACAATTGATGTGATAACTAAGAGAAATTTGATGGGAAGAAATCATGAGGAAGGCAATAAATGAGGCAAGCAATGAAGGATGTAAAAGAAAAGAAATAAATCAATGTAAATACCTCAACCAACAGAAGAATCCAGGGGAGAGATGGATCAAAGTAATCTTATAAATGATCACCAGTTATTATGACGATTCAATGATATCATGGCAACTACCTCTAAGGGATTGACAACATATGGCGTGCCTCGGTATTGTTTGGCACTATTTCACGACAGACCCAAGGGAGCAACCTTCCCGCGATGCCTCGCGTGTCAAGGCGAGGCCATCTGATCTTCGAATAAACAAATACAGTAACACATTCCCCACTGTCTTAAGCATCGGAGTATAATATGCCCAGTGATACTACACGGTGTCGTTGACTGCGAGCTCGAAAATAATCGACGCTATTTCTTAAAAAGCTCCGTTCACTTCAGAATCATTCAAGGCTGAATGAAAGTATCTTTCTTTCTTTCATCCTAAGAAAGAAATAAACTTACATTCAGCCCCGAATGAAGCCGAGGAAAAGACCAGATTTAGACAGCTGACTTAATTCTCTGACGATAAATTTAGGAGTAGAATTTTAGATAACTTCACTGTCTCCCTCATTACTTTCCGAATTCTTAAATTCAAATGGCAAATAATTTACATATATTTCAGGCAAATTTTTGGAGATAATTTCTACCAAAAACTATTCTCGCCAGGAGGAGCATATTTTCTCTCTTAGGTATCAGATATTGAAAACTTTATGCTGATAAAACAAACTAGCCTGGACTAACTTATATTTCCTCTGAATAAAGCAATATAGATTTGAGTGTAAGTAACGATTGAAAATAGAAGAGAAAAGCGAAGGATCGTCTGATGCATGAATTGGACAAAGGTCATGTTACTCTGCATCAAGAGAACAATGCTTGGAAAATTATTACTCTTCCAGAATATTCGTGGATGTAGAGGAACATCAGTTGAAGCGCCAAAAAAGCCTAATGTGCTTTAAAAACCACATAACAGTCAGGCAGGTATGTATTTATCCAAGGAAAATGAGATTGGGAATAGCAGCTACTGGCTTCATCACAACGACGCGATATGTATTTGCGATCCATTATTTGACCGACGAAGGATGTTCCGACCGGGATAATTAGGCCAACAAGTTATCAGTAAGGAACACCGGTAGGTGACCAAGATAACGCATGTGGGTTTACGGGTAAATCCTATGCCTGCTCAGACAAATGAAAATTGAACGCAGGGATACACGATTCGCAAATAGGCAATGCGATTAATGACAGTGCACTGCATGGCCTCCATTTCGCTATTCGCCTCTCACGTGGAGTACCTCACATCCATAAACAGGGAAGGAAAGCAGGACTGAGAGACAGGGTGTGCAAGAGAGAAAGACGGGGATTGATAGAGGTGTTATAGGCTTTCCCAGAATAGGGGTGGACACTGAGGGCAAAAGGGATTTGAAAGACTGCGGAGTACGTGGATGGAGTTCATTATCGCAACAGGAACAGAGAGTCCACGAAATGGATATTCTTCCTCTGTAAATTCAAACGAAAAATAAGGTGGAGTAACGACTATTGGTAAGAGCATCGGCCGATTTTCCGGAGAGTCAAGGATACTAAAACTATGACAACAATGCATAAGATGTAGTAACAAAAAAACTGATTTAAAATGAGCTAAGTGAGAAAGGATATAAAGGACTCGATAAAGAAACTAAGGTAGCGATTTTAATTTCCAACAGTTTCAACGGACTTGTTTTTTATCGTACTCAAACAAGCATTTGAAAATCAACACCTAAAAATAGAAAAACAACTAGAGTTCTTTTCACACTCTCATAGAGAAAAGAGCCATTTCCTTAATTTTTAACTACCTGGCGTTCGCTCTTAACTAAATAAGGTATGATTATTTCACTCAGATATCTTAATTTCACGGAAAACTACTAAAACTACTACCATTCATCACTGAAGACATTCGCCATGAATCATGCACTGCTACGAGCTAGATTAGAAACTTCCCTATGGCCGAATGCAGTTCCATAACTCAGGAAGTGAAGTCCAAGTCATTTAAACGACTTCATAGCGGGATTATTGCAATCATAATAATATTTGTGACACGCACAAAACACGGCGATAACTTTTTAATGGGTATGTAAAGGCAGTCTTAGAAATGGCAATGGTAGTATTCATTTTATTCCCAAGCACATAATATTGATTCTCAACTTCTCTGTAAGCAGTAAGACCAATACTTCAGATCTGCACGCATGGAAAAAAACATTGAAAGGGGAAATAAACTATTACTTACAATCAATTTTTTTCATATGAATATTAATTGCTAGAGAAGCAAGTCTGCAGAGTACAAAAACGGTAGGCATGGAATTGATCCAGGCGTTCAGCACATTCTTCTCACGATCACTGAGCAATATAACCAATTAGAACTGAAAATTATCTTCTTTTGACGTATGGTGAACTAAGGACTTTTTCACATCTGTTTATTGGTTGCACCATGTTATGGTAGCATGTATTAGCACTGATATAATGGATCGAAATACTATATTTTTCAGAGAGATGTCAGGGTGATCAAAATTTGGTCATCAGTTTAGGTTACTTAAATGCTTATTTATCAGTCGTGTCAATGTATTTTACTCTGTTTTTGTGAGTAAATCTGCCGTCAAATCCCTTTTGACGGTCAGAGAGAGAGAGAGAGATAGAGAGGGAGCGTCGACTTGTACTCCCAACTATATTGACCTCCTTGCCTCGCGGGCGTGCAACACCACTAACATCAATTTAAAGCGTCAATCACACAAGTGCTTCGCGAGTCGGAACATGCTTGACTTTCACGGAAGGGCAAATATTAGCCACAATGCCTCTACTCATAGATTTACTGTGAACTCTGTTGTGGATTTGTTGCTCTCAAGACTCATGGCAATGGGAATTATGAAAGCTTTTCTCACCACAAACATAGAAAAACCTCAGGAAGTCAGAGGTTTCTCGCATGATCAACTGAAGCTGCCAAATTTTACAAAAATGTAACGAATGCCCAACAGAAGGTGAGGGGTCATTTTTTCAAGACATATATTAAATGAAAATGGTGACCTCTTAAAGCTAGCAATTATCAATCAAAGATGTTTCTTCAAAAGCCGTAAACTTTTTTTCCTTGGGTGAATACGGGGTTAAGGATCATATTTAGTTGGAAATGAAAATTCACTTTGTACGTTCCAGACAAAGGTTTTATTGGTTTCGACCATGGTTCCGACTCTTGGGGAGTGGGTCTAGCGGAGTCTTAGAATCTTGAAATTAGAGTCTTGAAATTAGAGTTAGAGTCAAAACAGGGATTTCTCACCAACCATAGTTCCCCCACCCCATACCACTTCCCCCCCTCCTTCCTCAGTTTCCCTCCCCACCCCTATTTTGAGGGTATTTAAGGAACGGACATTTTTATTTTTACACCTTGATTAATGACATATATCGTCGAAACCATGGTCGAAACCAATAAAACCTTTGTGTTGAACGTACAAAGTGAATTTTCATTTCCAATCGAGTGGTTCCACAAAGTAAAGCCTCAAACTTTGAACTATATCATATTTAGTGATTCATGGGGTATCAACTCACGATCGGGTTCAATTTAATATACATTTAATTGTTCCTTTAACCCACTCATTTACGAAAGGCACAATAGTTTACGGATCTAGGAGAAACTTCGTCTTTTATTAAAAGATGATTATTTGATTTAAAAAAAAGGTTGTCTGTGAGTACGATGTACGAGGGTAAAATTTTTTCACATACTCGAGGAGAGGAATGCTTCAACTGTTAATTTTTTAATTTACATGCTCCTTTTGTGGCTTCTAGTATGTCAGCTTTTGTGGCCTATGAGGATCCCATTTTTTCACGTAACTGATTATGGGAGTGTGAGGGAATCGCATTTCGTTCACACATATTTTGAAGCACCATTTATCCATTTGTTTCCTCTATTTCAGTGTCTTTGGACGGTTTCTACACATGCAGTTTAGTGTTCGGCTGGTTGTTTCCTATTTATGAGTATTATTCCATTCGTTTTGACTCTTCCACTCTATCATCTTGTACTCTTCAAAAGGCTACGGCTTTGGGTTCCCATTCGTTCTACTTTTCTCATATGGATATCTTTTTGAATTATTTTTTCAAAAAAGGGCAAGAACCTTGCTGCTTCTAATTCTGGGTGATTAACTAAAATATGATTAAAAACCGAGACGGAAGAATGCACAGTGACTCGGACGAGACTGAAAAAGAAGAATCGGGAAACGTATAAAGACTATGAGAGCTAAATCATGGATTTATAACCGTGAGAAACTCTAAATGTAAGTCCAAAGTAGCCAATTAACCACACTTGGGTATAAAAAAGGAAAAAAAGGGGGCACCACAGACCATGAGCGAACGGTGCCCTCTGTTTGACCGGCGAAGGGTTCAGCGAATCCCCACCGACCGGCCACCTTTCCGCACGCCACTTCTTTGTCCCACAGTGTAACGTGAGCAGTTTACTCGACGGCGAAAGTAGAAAAATCGATGCACCCCCCTTTGTCGGAGGAGCGAGAAGAAAGAGAATAGAGAAACCACAAGAGTCTACGATCAGTGAAGAGTGGCGGAAGGATAAAAGCCCATGGGTCGGATGCCTGTGGTGAGGTCACCGCCCATCGACAGGGTGAAGAAATGTCACGAGCTACGTCTTTCGTCAGAGGGAGAGCTAGCGGCCTCACGACATGGCATTAAGAGAGAGGGAAAATAATGTATTAAAAATTTTTACAGTATCCCCATGCCCATCTTCATGCCTCCGGCAGGGAAGGTCGTAGTGGGCTGGAGAAAATGGAAGGGACAATGGAAATGCCCGCATTACGGGAGCGTCAAAAGGACTCGCTTAATGGACCAAGACACTGATAACCCACAAGTGATGTCCTCCTATGAGTGGTTTCCTACGGCGCAAGACAGGTTTCTGTATCTTTTAATGGGTTCACTTCTTGGTTACACACTCACTGGTCTTCCTCACTTGAGATCCCCCATGTAAAGGTTAACACTGCCCGAAGGCAAAATTATGGACTTTGAGTGCACATATCCCTGCCGTACGATGTTTCACCTTAAAACTGCCCACTCACAAGGGTACTTTTTGTTCACCGAGAATCATCATGTGCCACATATCGTCACATACAAATTGAAGGGTGTATTTAATTTACTTCACCAAGCCAATCCACAAATTGATTTCCAGACAACTTCCAACCACCAACTAGATATACTAGAGAAATAGACCCTAGCGGCACATCTCATAAGGTAGATGAGTGAACAGACACGCAGGAATGCTTTCTTCATCACGCACCAATACCAATAGGTAGAATTTTTATACAGTACTCCACGTTAGGTATTGCTCATCTGTGCTTATTTTTAAGGTCATGAATGTAAATCAATAGATGAACGAAGAGACCCAATCATTTTTTCTGGCATACGTAGCTGATTTTAAATAATTGTGGGGTGAAACTCTCATCGCTGTGAGAAAGCGGATTCGATTCATGGATTAAGTAGATGCTACGAAGATAAGATGGTGTAAAAATAGGATGGGGACTATATTAACTCCTCCGGCCACTCACGCACACGCTATAAACACTCACTCACACGTGCACACATTTAGAAACACTCCTTTGTCAACATGTAAACGACTCTTCGGATTGACATATCGAGAGTACGTTGGGAAGAAAAAGAACACTTAAGATACCTCCTATAATCTTTGAGGAGAGCCAGCAAGACGTCTTCCTCGTCTCCGCGGGCCCTTCTCTGGACGAGGCCGTTGGAAGCGGAGGCGAACCACGTCATGTCGAGGCGTCGCCTTGCGTCGCCGGGCGACGCCTCCCGTCGTCCGAGCCTCGCTCTTCCACGATCGCCTCGTGCACCGAACGGCAAAATAGTAATACCGGGTGTGTATAATATTTTGGAATGCGCTCTCGAACCTCCTTAGTTCTCCACTTCTCCAAGTAGGTGGCGTATCCATGCCCCAAGGCAATCGGACACACGTGGGACTTCCACGGGCCCTCCCCTCTTGTCTTTTAGCCCGTATCAGGGATTTTGCCGGCCGAGCTCGGTCGCATGCGAAGCCGAACCAAAACTCGAGTAGGGAGAGGAAATTCCGCTTCCGCCCGAGGCACTACGAGAGATTCACATTCATCGTGAGTCCGAAGATATGCGAGCAAATTGCGGTTTTCGTTCGAAATTACATTGCGAAAACTAACGAGACCAAACATAGACTATAGGGCTAATAGACCTCTTTATACCTGTTACCAAAATAAGCTCGATTCTTCCCATAATTACTCCATTTTAATCTTTATTAATCGATGGTTTTCCACCGGTTAGGGTATGTTGTTATGAAATATTCCTATGCTTCTTTAAACTGATTTCATCTACTAGCACCTTCCCTTCCCTCATTCATTCAGCGTTCCTCTTATTTCCTACCTCTCTTCATGTTCAAAAAAACTACATATGGTTTGAAAAACGCTTCATATATATGTTGCCCCCCCCCTATTTATTGACAAATTCCGTAATTCTAATGTCTTAGCCCAATTTACTTACCATTAGAGCGTGGCAGAAAGACGAAAAGGGAATTAGGAAAAGGGAGAAAATGAAAAGCCGCCTTCACTACCGTCTGGGAGAGTTTAAATTGCCCATAATTTCAACCCTCACAACTATGCGGGCATTATATATATTCTCTCACACCCGCGAAAGGAAATTAACCCGACAAAAGCGCGCTGCGCGGCGAGCTTGGTCACATTAATTACATATAAATTGACGGAGGCCGACGGAAAACCATACAATATTTCAACTTTTATTTCCATTTAGCTTCAGCTCCTGTAATTGTTCCCTATGAAATGTATTTTTAATGTCCTTAAAAAGCCCTGGCATAGGGAGAGAGATGTGGAGTGAATTAGACTGAAGGCAATAATACAGCAGAATTCAAATCCTCACCGTAGGACGATTATCCCGAGCAAAATCTCTAGAATATTAAAGGAGCAAACAAACTGCCGTTAATATAATATTTTCGGTTCAAAGCGATTATCACACTCGCTTTCCTACAATATCCCTTTATCAAACTCTGGACGGAGCTGTAAAGAGGAGTGTGAAAGTAACTACAAATCGATTTACAAGTACAACTTTTGAATCTATAGCAGGTATAATACGCCATAACGAAGCAATGATAAAATTTAGTACACATAAATTATATCTACACATTCCATATTCGTGGTTTAGGAGTTGGATTTTTTATAATTTCAAGCAAAAGGTTACTAATATTTATTTTTCACTTTCCATTATATTTCTCATTTATAGGAGACTCCAATCTCAAACCCAAAATCTTCAATAGAAATTAAGACTCTCTGATTACTACTTCAGAACTATTCATGAAAAATACTTTGTAACCAAATGCCATTTACGAGATTTTTAAACGATTTGGCTCCGCGAATCCAAGCGTAGTAGGGAAACGTGATGATTCCCTATGTTTAACGATACTGAGATAATACATATTGACTTATTTTCTGAATATAAAACTTTGATGATTCTGCTTCACCCCTGCAAGCGTATTTATTGATAAAAGAACGGAACTTGTCCCCTTCTAATATTGGTGAATGGTCAATGATCTATTGCTGCGACGAATTAAACTAAACGAACTAAGCCTATTCCACAACAGGACTACGCATGTTAATGACTAGGGATGCGTCTTTTCGGTTCTTCGGTTCCCGTTTCCACCGGTTCTTGAGCTTAGAACCGGAACCGAGGCCAAAAATAATCGGTACCGAAATAATTGGCGCGAAAACCAGTTTGAAACTTACTCACACTCCGAAAGTGGAGGCTTCACATTGAAACCTGGTGAAATAGTGTACATAGATGCTTCAAAGTCGCGAATTATTCTAATTCAATCTCTGGCGTTGATTATTGATTAGCTTATCTTACCATTGAGCAAATCAAAGTAAGTGGTAAATTAAGAACCGGAACCGAGAATCGGAACCGAGAACCGAAGTTAAGAACCGAACCGGAACCGGAACCGAAAAAAAGTGGAACCGACCCATCCCTATTAATGACAAACGTTTAACAGACACACAAGAAAAGTCGTCTCATAGAATTAGTTTATGTATTACTAGGAAAAACAATTGCATCCCGCGAAAATTATACTGACCCCTATGAAATGGATCTACATCAGGCCATTTTCTTGCCGGAATAAATAGCTTAATATCTCTATTGGCACAGAGGCACAATTTCCCAGCTACGGCTTCATTCCAGCTATGAAGTATCTAGATATCGCATGGCCCATTATTGTCTGGTCAAACACAGCAAATAAGTCTTGAACCAGGACAGTTCCTGACAGCCACGGAGACATTATTCTCGCTTAGAATTTCAAGGCGATTCATCTTTTTCACCGATGTCGGAATTTCGGTACCTACTAAACGCGTTCCATAGCCAAGTTTCTCGCTCGCTGTGAAACAAAGAGCGTATACACGCATGTGTATTGCACGGGAGTATTCCGCATTATTTATGGCATTCAGAATGAGATTCCTTGGCTTCACGGCGACCCAGTTAGCGGAGAGTTTCGCTTATTTGCGGTTCGGGCCCTCGACCGTGCGAAGGCGGGCCCTCCAAAGAGGTGGTTGACTGCGACAAAATATTCACCGGCATCCCAGCTCGGAGGCAGGACGACTAATTTTAGGTGACAAAGGAGTTAATTCTTCGACGTAGAAAACTTTTAGACCTTTAAAGCCATTTAAAATCAAGCTATATCAGCCCTATTGGCCACCTCGAAGGCATTTGGCAAGATGTGGATCGTCACCAAGCACACACTAAGATAGGAGGACCTATCTCTACGCTAATTCTTAAAAACATCAAATTAAATACAGCTTTACAATTATTTTCTAGTGAAAAGCTATAAACATAAAAAAATCACCTTTAACCGTGAAAGATGCCTTTCCAGCTGACGCAACTACCAAGTCTTCCGTTGATAATATTTAAAATATCTCACCCACACTACGAGCATTTACGATTAAATTGCTGTAATGCGAATACACCGATGACATAGCAGTCATGGCAGAAACAGAAGAAGATTTAAAGAAGACACAAGGAAATATGGAAAGAACAATGACCAGATATCATCTGAATATCAATAAAAAGAAAATTAAGATATTGGTATTCAGCAGAAGAAAGGAAGCCAGGGCCAATGTTGAACTAGGAAAACAAAAAATCGAGGAGGTGGAAGAGTTCTGTTACCTGGGAAGCCGAGTAACCAGCGGTGACGAAGTAAAAGAGAAATTGCCAGTAGAATTGACAAAGAAAAAAGGATATTTTACCGGAAGAAGATTCTGATTACATCTGGAGCATTCTACTAAACGACAGCGAAGCGTGGACAATAACAGCAGCAGAGAAGTTCAGGCTGGAAGCATTTGAAATGTGGTGCTACCGAAGAATGATGAAGATAAATTGGATCGATCGAGTGACAAACGAAGAAGTTTTCAGAAGAGTGAGAAAGAAGAGATGTCTACTGAAAACCTTAAAAAGAAGACGGGACAACTTAATACGCCACATCTTAAGACACTATGGCCTGATGAAGACAATCGGCGAGGGAAAAGTGAACGGGAAGAATGGAAGAGGCAGGCTTCGTATGAGGTATATGGATCAAGTTATGAAGGATGTAAAAGAGAGGAGCTACGTCAATATGAAGAGGTTGGCCGATAGAATAATGGAGTGAAAGGCTGCGTCAAACCAATCCTAGGATTGTTGACCGATGATGATCAATGCGAAGGCATTGCTTTCAAGTGGTAGGCGATGGGGTTGGTGTCATGGCTAGAGTTCTGTCCACCCAAGTCGAGGGCCGAGTTTGATTCCTGACAGTGTCTAATATTTTTCATTGGCATCCGTCCCCACTTGAATGCTGAGTGGAAAATCGGAAATTGACGCAAGAGCTATAATACTATGGCACAAATGACGCAGGCAAGCGGTCATTTCTCTTGTAAAATTACAACTACATTAAATAGTAGTTCGGGGGAGGCGACCGACTTCAAAGGTGACATTTGCCATTTGGGATAGGTGGGTAATTGAGTATAGATAGGAATTTTCAGGGAACGGAGAAAGGGCGGAGGGAAACCTGTCGTCAGAACTAGTTTACTGTTTACAAAAGGCACCTAGGAATCCACGATTTAACGTACTATTCGACGGACAGAGTATTGTTCTTAAAGTGCTGTACTCACAACACTTGAAGTAGGAAACCCGTATGTAAATGAAAAACGTCTGTCACTGCCGGGATCAGAACCCAGGCCCTCAGGATGGAAGGTCAGAACTCGAGCCTCCATACCAAATTGATATCCACATGGATTTAATTTATAGCTAAAAGAGTACACCCAAGCAATAGCTAGAACACAAATCCAATGATAACACTCAGCTTCTTGCAATTGGTAACGTGCTAAAACGGCAGAAAGCTAAAAAGAGGTTTGAACGAGAGATAATAGTAATTATTTGTCCTCACCTATGGGCGTGGCAATGTATTTATTTATTTGAACGCTGAAGTGTTTCCCGCATAATTGCATAGCGACAAAATCGGCGGAACGGCAATTATGACAAACTGTGGTGACTCTTGATGGAGATACGATAAACCTCATCCACGACCCTATTCCATATTCTATAAACAAACGATTAGAGCTCATTCGAGTTCTACTCGCACATTTTTTGGTGGAAGGCGGGCATTTCCACCCGACCTCAATTACGAGAAAATGATAGTTATTGCGAGTGCTAGTAAAAGAGCAGGGATAGGTATAGGTAGAAGGATAGTGAAACCCACCGAAAAAAAGAAGGATAAAGCCACTTATTTCAGGCATCCGGAATGGGAACAAGGTTACCATAACGAGCCATAATGCCTACCTCAGTCGTTTCGTTCTGGTCAGCATAGGTATATAAAACACCACCTCCGTAAATTCGCGTGTTGCGCATAACATGTCATAACTGTTTAAAATTATTTTAGTTTCATTTTCTGATCAAATTACTAAATTTTCCTTCATAGTTTTGAGATAGTCACAATAAAAAAGAGCAAATTTTAACATTTGATCAAGATTTTTTTCCTTTAGTAGCACTAATACCATTGCTTGAACGTTGTACACTCCTTCCGCATCCTCATTTTCGTAAGTTGATTCACCCATGCTTCCCTGCTCCCGGCAACCCTTAATAAAACCGGTCATGAGAGACTCGTAGGCCATATTCACCTCCCTCCGTACAGGATCTTCTTCGTAAACCACATACACTACTCCAATCTAACTATTCGGCGATTGCCAGTCATCGATTCCTAAAAAGGGCTTTGACAGTGGAAAATGTAAAGTAAGGCAATTTAAATTGCGGAGATTCAAAATGTCCTTTTTTCCTCGTACTATTAGGGATATGAATAACGTTAAATATATCCAGTACGAGTGTAGCAATGGATAACATTGGTAGCTGCATGTTGGTATAAGGACTTGAAGCTAACCCAACTGACAGCATGTTTTTGCATGTATGCTTAGCTATTTTTATCTTTTTTTAAATAGTGTAGTTTTGAACAGTACCATATAAATACTAATCCTTTTTTATGCATGATATGTAGTGCATGTTTGGTGAAGATTCGCCCCCTGCCACACACCTTTATGGTGGCTTGCAGGGTATTATGTGGATGTAGATGTAGATGATATAAAAACAAACTCATTCCATCAGTTCTTGTTCGAGCAAATTGATAACATCCTTTTAAGCCATGTACAAATCAGTTTAACGCTAACAAATTAAATGACTAATATTTAAGCAATTTTCTATGACATTTAAGGAATGAATGATGGAAACGTTTCCTAAAAATCAGGAAGGCGAATGATTTGAATTAATCACTAAATTTGCCGATTGGAATTTGATACTTTCTCCAAGCCCATGTTCGTAAGTTTGCAATGACGCCATGTGAGCCAAAATCCATCCACTGTGACAATGAGCATCGTACTTTGGGTCAACCAACGAAATATTTGAGGCAACATTATCTTCTCACATTACAACCTATTCATAAAGTTTCAAAAATTATAATATCCATATCCAAGAACTATAAACAACTAACACTTCCCAATCAATGAAACCCATAGAAAACAGATTAGCCTCTCACAGGATGGCGTCGGAAAGCAAAATGTCATCGCAGAAAAAAACAGCTGAAATTAATGAACACTAGTAGAAATATATGCCGGACCTACATTACTAACTTAGACTCGATGTTTCCTTCAACTTCCTTCATTAATTTACTCTTGGTGTTCCCAACTTTAACGTTGCGATTAATGTGACCAGCTCGTGGCAGTAAATCATAGGAAGTAGAAACCTGAAATCTTCAAGGTCAGATATGAGCAGCCCGAAATTTACTCGATTGGTATGTCACTCCGCATTCATAAAATTCAAGCATCAGTTCATTTTGTGGAATTCCGAAGATTTCTGGCATCGGTCTACTTAATAGCCTAGATCAAAGGTATTCAACGTGGGTTCCGAAGAATTCTTGGGTCCCGCGAACTACCACGCAAGCTCATGCTGTAAAGAGTTCATCAGTTTGAAGCTTAAAGAACTCTGGTCTAGATCATCTGCTTCTTACCATGCCAGAGCTTCTCACCAACAAAAATGATTTTAGGCTCTCTGTTCCAGCTAAAAAAATAACCCCATGTTTCAAACACGTTTCCTACCCTACTTAATTTAAATTAAATTTCTAGACAGAAGCCGGTAATCAGATCGGGAAACCGTAGACATTCCGAAATGTATCATAGAGAGAAGTACCATCACGATTATAAATAATTATTAAATTCAACACAAGGGAAATGTATGCGTCGGACGGCATCCAAATCTCAGTGGACTACACATCTTTCAAGCCTAAGGCAGCCAATTGTCCCGGATTCCGAAGTTTTGGCCCGTATGAAGATTAGTCATGGGATATGTCCCATATTCGCAAAATTCGTTTCATGTACTCATCCGTAGTAAAACATCTAAGATGTTTGACTATTGAAATCATTACAGTGCAGTTCCCATGCATTTTTTTAACTGGGCGTTTAACCATGTTAGCTATTTTTAAGTTATCCCACATTTATACTTATAAATATTGAACTGTCCCGCAGCGCCTACTTCAGAATCTGTCTGCATTACTTAAGCTTCAAAAACGATTTGCGTGTCAATTTGTTTTGTATATCAAGTGATTTATTCCACTTCATACTCGCTCTTGTCAAGCGTTCCCTTTCCGGGGTACCGGGAGACATTGCGAAGGGTTCCGTGAGACATGATAATGAATAGATTTCGCAAATTAATAACAATAGAGGACGTCTGTGTGGGGATCGACAGCATGGTTAATAAGAAAAAAATACTACCCGGATGGACCTTGATTTCTTTCCGGAGGAACTGTGCTCTCGCTAGGTGTTTCAGGAAGATCCAATAGAATTTTCTGGCATGAATCACCGTTCTTGGTTATTCAACGTGACAACACATGCATTCGTGGAAACCTAACCATTTATTCCACTCAAGCTCCGAGACTCCCCTCTGATCGTACTAATTTCAGGTATGAGTTTATCTACACGGATGGATCTAGTATTCTCCTTGTCTTTGATGCAAGCGAAAGAGTTAAGAAAGAGATGCAAGCGAAAGAGCGAAAGTATCCCACTGACGGCGTAAAATGATCCCAAGCAGAAACGAATTTTAATTAAAGGTTCACAACGTCAAGGTTAGTCCAACAACGAGAGCTCCATTTTCCATTGTTTCCGTAGTGTAGTGGTTATCACGTGCGCCTCACACGCGCAAGGTCCCCGGTTCGATCCCGGGCGGAAACAATTTTTTTTTCATTTGTCGTGATAATATTCTTTCCAACATGTGACTAAACTTTTTCAAACAGCTCGCGTAACTCTATATGATGACAAAACATAAAATATCCCGATTGACAGGGAATGAGAGAAGAAGAAAAAGCAGTAATTGCTGCACTGATAACTTTCATGGGTTAAAAAACACGAAAATGTTGGTACGTAACGATTTGCTGCATTTGTATGCTGCATTTCTTGCCACGAATCTGGTATATGTCACGTAGAAAAAAAAATTTTCAGCGAGCAAGAATGAATGAGTTCATCATGAGTGAAATGGAGCAATGCATTTCATTTTTTCCAACAAAACTTTACATAAAAAACGATTAAAAGTAAGAAATTGCAAGACTTAAGCATGATGAAAAGGCAAAAGCGTGTGAAGTACATTCGACACAAAGTTCAGAAATAAGAAAAGGGCATAATATATCAGGCATAAACAAAGAGAATATTAGTTAGCAGAAAGAACTGTGCGTTATTTTAGAAGTATATACCTTGTTCCGATACAAAAAAGCTGCAAAAGAACACAGTACGTAAGTGGATTTTATCGAAGAAATGTCCTCAGGCGTTACTTAATGGAATTCTTCCATGATGAAAATAAAAATGACTTAATATATTCCACACCTTTTATTAGAACAACCGACAGCGGTTTCCACGACTTGGTTCCGAACCAGGTTCACTATTTGGTATGCCTTGAGAATGACGTTTTAGCCGTTGAAACCGCGGTCGGTGTTCTAATAAAAGGTGTGGAATATATTATGTCATTTTTATTTTCATCAAGTGGATTTTATACTGTATCGTTAGGATACTCTGAATCATAGGATCCTTCCGACTTTGTTTTTCCAAATTCAATGCATATTAAGCGTATGTATTAGAAACAGCTTAGATAAATTTAGGTTTGGAAGCAGAGTGCTAATCGCGCATCTGTCAGGGAAAACTTACATCATTATCATGACCTTGTATCTCCATCCACGTGGAGGAAAATCTCTAGCAACGAGTGGAACCTCGTATCTCTCGAGGACACGAACTAAATCAGTGCACGACATTCTGAGAATACCTTTATGCTGAAAGCGGAAAGGTCCCTTCACGTGTCCATGGCTGAGCATGAAGTATTTACCGCAACAATGGAAAATGCGGTATTCACAGAAAAAACTTGTTTTACGCCATCAATAACGAATTGCTGATACAATATTGCTGGGATTACATAATCATTATGCTAATTAATCTCTGGGTAAAACTATAGTAATAAGAGACTTCTACAAGAGGGGGAAGATTATGAAATCAAAAGAGAGAATGTAATCCTATGCTCGCCCTAGATTGGCTGATAAAAACTGCGCTGCAAGCTCAGCTATTTCTCTGATTGCCTTCCAGGTCAAATTTTTCAGGAATAAATATGATGAAAAATGTACGATGCAAAAGTATAAAAATATTACGAGGGCCTTGAAAATCTTTTCAAGGACAGTGAGAACAAAGTCTCGTTAAATTCCGAGATGTGGAGAATGCATTGGAAAAGTTTAAGCTGTAGGCTACTTACCATGGTGGTGGTGTATGATTCATAGCATAAAATCACACTGTATATGTTTCAAACGTTTCAACAGGAATGAGTTCTGCTAAATACTCTTTGGTCCTGACCTTTCAGGGCACAAAAATATGCTTATTCAAGTTTCCATAATTTTAGGTAAAATATTAAGCAGCAATGTAAAAAAATTACTTAAAAGACCGCTTCCATTAAAGACGGATCGCCCAAGAATTTCAATTTATTTTACTCATATTTAACTCCATTAAGTTCCAAAAGGAAATCCTAATTCAGTACATACGTGTAAAGTAATTTTTACTTGCCATTGAGGCAAAAAATTAGACTATTTATTTTATTTTCAAATAAAAATTTCTTTGTGGAGGCGCAATCCTGTAGTTCAAATACCCCATTTAAATTTTCACATTGAGAAAACTATTAAGCCTATTCAAATCACATCACGAAATAAAAACAGCATCACAAATTCTGTCTCTCCATGTCACCCAACCAACCCACTGAAAACGTGTTCAAGTTGATTACTCTCAGCACAATACACTTTAGCCAACCTTTAACTTTAACGATCTCAATCAGCTAAAAACACAACGCAAAACACGTAAAATAAAAGTAAATACTACGTGAAAATTACGCAAACAAAAAACTATTTCCACTCGTAAAGTTTGCATAATTTTCCCTAAAAGGCGAAATTGTGTTGCCTGGGATGTTTAGGAGGAAATACATCCCTGAATTTACTTTCGCAAAGGTGAATTTATTGCAACACTTGGGACGTGACAAGGAAATAGACGTATGTAAGTTTGAGTGGTCAGTTTTTCTGAAACGCCTTCTTCACGTTATTTTTTAGAAAGGTATTATTCGTTGTAATCCTCTACCGTGCCAACAGCCTGGTTGGCAGAGATGATAGGAGTTGGAAAGAAATTCCTTGGATATTACGCTATCATGAGAGTATAGTAAGGCGATTATGGAAATAAAGAATGAACTGGAAAAGTCTTTAGAAGTAAGGGGTAGTACAGGAGTGGATGATATCGGTTGGAATTGCAATGCGCCGTGCGGGATAAGAAATCCAGGAATAAGGGGTCAACTTTTATTCTCTGAAGAAACAAGGAGTGAGTGAAAATAAGGACGCCATAGAGGAAAACACAGTTCCGTTAACGCAGCCAAAGCCCTTGGCAAACAGAATTCAGCACGAGCGGGGAAGAAGTAAAAAGAAAGGAAAAGTTGACAGCCGCTCCTTGGAACACGGATGCATTATTCAGGGGTACTGAAATGGGAGAATTCTGGCCACAGAAATACATAGAGACGTGCGGTTTATAACAATAATAAGATAACCCCCTAAGAAAGAGAAGGGTCTCGCGGTCATTGCAGCGTTGGATTTTAGAGATCCTATGCCTGGGAAGAAAAAGGCCTCCAATGGATTTGAAGTATTCAACTTGCAGCAAGCTATCACGATTGCGTGCCGAAGGCATGAATAATCTTCAAACTTACATGCAGTCAAAAGCTATATTAATATAAGAATGACCAGGAAACTACAGGCAGAACAAAGAGACTTCAGACGACTGAAGGAAGGTAAAGAAGACAATTTCCCTCACATCAGAAAATACCTATTTACTGGACTTCATTTAAATTTATCGTATCCCAGGTCCCTGCATCTCTAAAGCACACTTAGTACTTACGCATTTGAAAGAATATTTTGCGACAATGGAATATTCAATCTTTAACATCGACGTGCAGAAAACAAAAATCAATGCACAAAACAATGAACAGAAAATACCCGAAGTATACTATAACGCCTATTTAGTGCTTATCCAGTATCACTTAATTTCAAAATAAAGGGAACGCTTACTGCCATTGGAAAACACTGCATTACAAGTTGAATTACTATGGAGGGAGACCACGATTTTTCTGCAGGTTTTGGTCAATAAACGGTAGAATAAAGCTAGTTTCTAATGATTAAGTGCATGATTTACGATTAAGAGATTTAATCAATTGAAAATTGAAATAAAAACTTCGCCATATTTATGAACGTCATTCCAAAAATATGAATACTTACTTCTTGGACAATATTATCATATGAGTTGTACGAAAAATGTCGTGCGTAAGACCATGAGAATATGAATGACAAGACAGGGAAATATTTAATACCGCGGTGCTCTTATCTCCTGTCTGCGAATGGAGGGGCAGGTTAAATGTGGATTAGCACAATGGATCTAGAGAGGTCTACGTGCCAAGGAGAAGGCACCCGCCAACCCCTCCAATTTACATTTGTACGTACAATCGATTACTCACATATTTAAAGGTCAAATCTTTTACTCTATGACTTACATTTTAAAGGCGAATTGGCAATAACACTCACCCAGAGCAATAAACAATTTAGAGAGAAGGCGAACATGGCATAGATTTGATATCCTCGAAATTATCAGCTAACCATAAGCAATCAACCATCGTTTTTATGAAACTACAAGTACCTACCACTAAATCTATTCCAAACTGATGACCGATTTCGTGTTTGTAATATTAAGAAAGAAGAAATAATAGCGCTAAACGTAAAGCATCTCAAAGAAACAGAAAGAGTTGAAATGTGACGAGATAGACTGCTTTCAGTTATATACAAGAGATCTCTCATGAAACAAGGCTATATATATGAAATATACAATGAGCATAAGAAAGCAAAACAGCACCCCTTAAAAAATAGAATCAAGTTCACCTTCTCTCGTATTATTTAACGACGAGATGAAATACATAAAATCGCACTCTTCTCACGGCACGTGAAAATTATTCCAATCACTACGAGGATTAAAGAAAAGCGAAGTGGCGCGAGTTAAATCATAATCTGTAGCTGCGTCCACGAGACACGAAGCGAGTAACGTCCCTCGAGAGACGTGCATAAGCGTGCGTCTTCTCACGCTCAGAGATGCGGGTGTTCCTCTGTATGAGACAACCGCACAGGGGAACGAAAAGTCCTCGGGCTGCATCCATCATCAGAGCGCAAACCTCGTCAATTTTATTGCTGGGAGAGGCGACCGACAACTAAGACAATCTGTGCTGTAAAAGATAATTAGGTGGATGGATAAAATAAGGTTTTAGGGAGTAGTTGAAGGGTGGAAAGGAACCCGACGTCGGTTTCAGCCTCCCCTTAGCAAAGGAACCAAGGCGTTCACGACCGAACGTAGCACCGGGCGGACAGAGTGGTGCAATTGAAGCATTCATATTCATCTCTCAAGTAGGGAACAATATAATACCAAAAAGACTTCACCAACACAGGGATTTCAACTCACACCCTCGAGATACAGTACATGATCCACCTCGCCAACTAAAAACTCCGAGGACAAAGATCTATAAAAAAGCTTTCCAAGGTAATTCATGCATTACTTCCTTTGTTTACACCCTTCGCTTTTCCGAGTGTCTTGGATCAGCAATGAGATCTGGACGGTGTGGTGGCTGTAGTAGTTTCCTTTCCGAGTGCGGACCTAGAATATCGGTAGTGAAGGAGATTTTATCAGGGTATTACTGCCCTTTCTGAGTGCTATGTGAAGAGAATTTCATACTCAGCATACCGTTCTTGGGATGGGACGCTGAACCTTTCAAGAGTGGTCAAATGAAGTCTCCTGGCATATCTTTACCCCCACCCACTCCCCAAGTTCCTATCTCTTCCAAAAGACCCAACTATCCTCAACGACCGTCGGTACTACATCATATCAGTGGTTTCAAGCCTGCTACACTATTAAAAGAGCCTCAAAGCGGGAATAATGTAGAAGGATGGGAGTGGGAGGGAAAAAAGGAAGGGTGGAGAGGAACCCTGAATCGGAATCAGCCCGCTATTAAAAAAAAGGCACGAATGGGATCATAGCTTGACGTCCCATTCCCGACTGTCCTGAATTCGGAATATCTCCACAGTGTAATCCAGTAAGAATCCAGTGAGATCTCTACCAGGATTCGACTCCGGCTCATGAGGGACAGTAGCCAGTACTCTTGCTATTCCTTCCACGAGTATCTAAGCTGACGGTCGCCTTCCTATAGTAAGGGACCGTGCAGAAATTACATAACATTAAAGGGGGGGGGGGGGTTGGGTCAACTGCTACAACTCACTACCAACAGCTAAGAAAGGGTCCTGTCATCCGTAACATTGGGAGAAAAATACAATAGCAATTTATTCCTAGTTCAAATAACAATGATGATTCACATAATAATTAGTGAATGGATAACACAACTGAGAAATTAATTAGGTTTTTGTTATAAATGTCTGTTTTATCATTCACATGAAGAGATGGTTCATTAGCTGTTTTACCCATTTGGGGAGGGGTCTTAAAGATTGTTACAAAGTGTTATAAGGGAGAGAGGGACAGTTAAACAAGTGTAAAATCAGCGATACATAATATACAATTAGCCCTTACCCTCCGGTAGGCGACCGATAACAGATTCTCGTACAAGAGTCGCAAGAGTACCTAGTAACCTAGAGTTCGCGAAAACAGCCGAGGCTTCTATGATGAAATCATTAAAAAATCATAAAACAATAACAAAAACCTAGCGCACTTTCTCATTTTCCTCGTCAATCCCACGACTTTTCTTTGGCGCTCTAGGGATTGGAGTAGCGAATTGCGGGGGTTGCGTCCACCGGAAGTGAGGGTGTAAGAGCGCCAGGGGGCGCCACCAGTGGGAGTAAAAGCGCGCCGAAAATTTACGGGCAATCGCAGAGATGCATTTCTGAGTCTTGACCGAGCCCAACCGAATGAAAAAACGCTCGCTCTTGGGGGAACAAAAGTTGAGAATAAAAGAAAGTGCACTGATTTTCCTGAGTTTACGACCCCGGTCTACCTTACGACCGTATTACGCCACGCGACTGTAATCCTCTCTATAGCTTCCTACCAACGCTCCAGACCACAACTACACTAGGATTCAACTGTGGACCCAGAGATAAAAAAATAACGGTGGCTATAGTAATGTCAAATAACCGGAGAGTCCGGGTGAGAATCCTAATGGTGGTAGATTCATCATTTTTTAGCGGTTCACACTTGAGTTGTAGATGGAGAGCACTTCGAGTGCAGTACTCCCTGAGAAGGATGGGAGGTTTATCTGTCGACTACTTGATGCCTTTCGTTAAGAGTAGACTAATGCTGACCCTGGGTTTCTCTTCGCCCTTTATCCACTTCAAAGATATCCTAGAATTAATTGCTCAGCCCAAATAACAACAACAAGCATGCGGATTTTACCACAACAACACGGATTAGTTCCAGGGAATCCAGTAAAATTAGAAAGAAAGCATGAGACTGACTAAGGGATGATTCTATGGTCCAAATGTGAAGTAATTCAGGAAAAAAGGCGTGCCAGGATTTCATTGAGCTACCAAGGAATAGAGAAGAATACAGGGCTGAGGTTAACCTATCTTAGGACTGAAAATCAGTGACAATGATGGGTAACTTTAAGATAGAGACGCGTCTAACGCCAACACATGGGCTCGCAGACTTATATTTTTTTCTATGTAGTTTCTCAAATTGTCCACGTTTTGCCCCATTGTGTTCGTTTTTTTTCCTTCGATATGCTACTTCTGTCACGGGAATACACCTCGCACGTTCTTCTGCGCTTCGCGCCGCATTGACGGGTCGAGGACAAACGTAAGTTGAGTTCAGTGTGAGATTCTGTCACATTAATGAAAAAAATGACCCTTAAGTCGTTCGGTGGATGACTCGTCGGGTGGTCGCTCGGAGGCCCATCTAGGCGTTCCCACGGCTTCATTTTCACGAGACCGTGCATAATTACGAAGACAGGTCGATGACTCATACCCATATTCCCCCATACCGTCCCCCCTCCTATGTTCGAGCGGCCGCGAGATTTCCACATGTTTTTTTCTTTTGCTAGGAGGACGCTGACGCCTTATATTACGACGATGTCCGCCGGAATGAGCGTTTTTCATGCAAATTCTGACGGCTCAGGACGTCATTTGCCAGCGACGCTTGGGATCGCTTAGTATCGCTTAGGTTCCGCTGGATCTTCCCTCGCTGAAGACGGTGGCGATGGGAAGGAGGAGTAGGACGAGGAGGCGGAGGAGGAGGACAGCACCACGCGGAAGATGGGGATCCCACTGCGAGTTAATTGGCGACTAGCGGTGACTAACACGCAGCTAGGGATCCCGCATTATGTTTTCAAGGTTGCCTGCGTCAATTTTACGGTCTCTTTATGAAACTCGTGGAGAGAGGGGAAAGAGAATAAAGTTTCATCACACCGGCGGCGCCAGAAAAAGCATCCACGGACTTCCCATTCAGACTAACCGCTTGGTTCAATTAGTCTGGTTTACAGCCGTCAATCAACGGTGACCCTTTTTTTTGTTCATTTGATTAAACCGAAGACGTTTGCGCACTGCGTCGAAATGTAGAGCATGAATCGGTCTTATTTTCAGGTCTGTGCGATATACAGGGACACAATTAACAGGATATCTATTAGTGAAATAACGCATTGCATGGTAGGCGATGACTGATCCCATATACTCGAAGAGACTTTCATGTGAATCATATCAAACAACTCACCAATATATCTCGTTGGCTGCCGTTTCCATATCGCGTCACGATATTACGCTCATGTCGCATATCGAGATTTATGCATCGCAGTAGGTAGGTATATCTCAGTACCGGAAATCACTAACTATTTATGTTTTAATATATTCATACTCTGAGTCACGGATTAGCATTGAGAGATGATTTGAAATGAATTTTTAGCACGATAGTCAAAATCAAAATTCGAGAAAAGCTGTTGCACATAATTTTCTCTCATGGAATTGATCGAAAAATAAATTTCCATGCTCTGGGAAATAACATTACTCGGTAAATAATCCCCCACCAGCTAGGGAAAATTACTCAGTTACGGCGTCTAACAACTTTCAGAAAGGAAATTAACACATATCGTACCATACCAAATGTTTACTAAAAACCTTACGTATCGGCAGTGAGATGTACTGAAACACATTATGAACATTATGTAATTACAAATTGCACCACCTTAATCTCATAAAAGCGTGAATATAGTGACAATATATATGCTCAGAACTACGGACAGTATCGAAGAATCGGTTAGACAGCAACGGTATCTGAACAAAGAGAAAAAAATTATCAATTTCTAGCAAAATTTGTCATGTTGAATAATGAGGTTCTTACTCTCCCAACAGCCATAAAAAAGAAAAAAAATTAGTACCCTGAGCAATCATCAAATTTTGCCATCCTCTTTCACAAAAATTATGGAAGATGAACTCACCATCTCCATGCTGATAAAGTCCAAACTATGATAGAAATACTATTATGTAAGTTGTAACTCTCAATGTTTATCATAAATATTTGCGGAATCATTTCCATATTTTATCTAAAACCACCTAAAAATCATGTAATTTAAAATTCGTTAGTATAATATTTATCCCATCCTAAATATACATATCCCAGTCAGCAAAGGTTTGTGCTGGCACATGCTGGCACATGTGCTAAGGTTGTGCTGCCGAGCATATGCTATAAAAACATTCTCAGCATATGCTCAGCATGTGCTAAGTTTGTGCTGCCGAGCATATGCTGTGAAAACATCCTCAGCATATGCTCAGCATGTGCTAAGATTGTGCTGCCGAGCATGTGCTGAGAATGTTTTCACAGCATATGCTCAGCATGTGCTAAGATTGTGCTGCCGAGCATGTGCTGAGAATGTTTTCACAGCATATGCTCAGCATGTGCTAAGATTGTGCTACCGAGCATGTGCTGAGAATGTTTTCACAGTATATGCTCAGCATGTGCTAAGATTGTGCTGCCGAGCATATGCTGAGAATGTTTTTACAGCATATTCTCAGCATGTGCTAAGACTGTGCTGCCGAGGATATGCTGATAATGTTTTCATAGCATATGCTCAGCAAGTGCCAAGAATGTGCTGACGAGCATATGCCGTGACAACATTCTCAGCATGTGCTAAAAGTGTGCTGCCGAACATAAGCTGTAAAAACATTCCCCGCTAATGCTAAGATTTGAAAGAAATCCGATTAACTACATCATATCATCTATTTATTTCATTTGGCCATAGAAGCTAGTCAATAGGGGGGAATAGATAGACGGAAAAACTTTATAAAAATATGTACTGTACAAATAGGCTATTAAAACAAAACTTCATATTTAAGAATCTAGCTAAAATTAAGGTTATCTAAGAGGAATTCATCTACAGAGTAGTAGATAGATTCCACTGTTTCCTTGGTCTTTGCATAAAAAACATTTGGACTAATTTGGATTATTCTTTGGGCTGTCAATATATTAGCCCACACCGTCTTTGTTTCACGCAGAAGGGTTACTTTCCAATGTGTGTGTGTGTGTGTGTGTATTGGCCCAATGGCAGCAGTCCCTGGTTGTTTGAATCCATTCAACTCCTTTTCAGATTTTTTCTTTGAAAGTAATATCCAGGTCGGCATCCCACGGTCCCTTTGCTTGGTATTGTCCTTACAAGGTGACGGTCTTTCCCTACATTTTCATCGTCACCAATGTTTTGGACTCTCACTCAACGTTCTGTTGATGTTTAGGAAACACGAAACATTTAGGAGTATTAACTATCCCGTTTCCGGTACTTTATTCGAAGAATTTATTGCACAGGCCTACAATAAATTATTTTACAATTCGGAGGCCAACCGATCCTCATACTTTGATAAGAGTTCTTCACTTGTATAAATATAAGTTTTAGCTTTTTCGTACTCAAAACCAACTTGTTTCCATTCGTGGTAGAAATCAGCCAATAGTTTATCATCCGTTTAATATTTTCTTAAGTCTTTGGTGAAAAAGTTCATTAGTTAGGTTAAAAAAAGGCTGTAATGGGTAAAGCAGAAATGTCAGATCTTAGTGGTGAAGACAGCTTTGGAGAGTGCGGATATTTTAATGTCTGTTGAAGGAGTCACTGCACCGAGGACCGTTGATTCTGCTATCAGAATGGATAGCAAGCAGAAGCTCCAAAGAGGACAGCAGCGTTGAGGAACAAACGCGGTAAGGTCGGCTTCAGTGTGGATTGATAACGGTGGTTCTCGACCGCGGTTTCAAGCAAATATACACCGTATATTGAATGTCGAATGTCTGAAGGTCTGAATGTCGAGTTTTTGTGCAAGAGGAAATTTTTGGTGTAAGCGTGGGATAAAGTTAATGTACACGTCTTTATAAAATCGGCCCTTAGAGTACAGTTACATTTTTATGCGATTTTTTTCATAGACACAAAAATCAAGGGTGATTGTTATGTTGTTTGTTTATCTTGCTGGTCAGTCTCCTTAACTACGTCGTGTAAATACATTTTTGATCAATTAAAAAATTCGTGTGAACCTGACTAAACAGACGCTATCCATACTTTACCACCGGATAAAATTTTGCTGGTTTGGGATCAGCAAGAAAGTCGAAGAGATCAGTGAGGGCTGCTAGTTAAAGGCGTTCGTAAGCATTATCCAGCAACAGCAATGTTCTGAAGACGGGAAGAAGATCCTTATTTTTTCTTCGCTGGCAGAAATATGTAAGTACTAAAAAACTTTTACTTATTTACGTCATTTTCATATATAATGGTCAACAATTACTCTTCCGTTAAAAACGTGTTTCCTTTTGACATTTATAACATTTGTCATAAATTTCTAAACATTTTATAAACATGGACATTTTTTTTTTCATCAATCAGTGTTTAGCTGGTATTAATAAAGCTGCTTAATGAAAACCTCTGAAATCAGTAAAGAGTAAGTCAAGGGTTACGCAGAGATGGACGGAAAGAAACATTTTTCGTTGGTTTTTTTTCGAAAATTCTTCCTTCAGTCACCACTGAGTTCCCACAGCATTAATTAGTATAGTGATATGTATTTTCATTATTTTTGATTTTCATCATTTTACAATTATTACAATTATAGCTGTATTAAAATAGTAGTTTTATATTATCATAATTTAAAAATTGATAATTATCTTTTCAGAATACATGTTCAAACATATTTACGAGAATTGCAACTAAAATGAACATGAGGCTTAAAAATACAGAAACTCTTTTAGAGGGAAAGAAGAGTAGAGGCAAGACAAACAGCAGCTAGTGTTGTTCCAGGTGTTATACTACCATGCAAGGACCTTGATACATTGCTTCTGGTAGAAGAAGCCCTATCTTTAGCAGGGTTCTCAATGATCTGGTATGTAATTTCACCGTCTTAGGCTATGACATTCTATTTATTATCAGGAATGTCAGTGTCACTTAAGTTGTCTGTGATTTCCAGGTCAATTACTTGACCAAGAGACGGAGTGGCATGAAGACACACGCAAGAGCCCATGGAGTGATGTCAGCTCTTTTCACAAATTATTTTGGTGCTGATTTGACTTGAGATGGGCAGCATAAATCATCAAAAAAAATAGGCTTCATGAAAAATTTCCCTAAAGTGGAACACGTTCGTCAGGGTGAGTATTTTTTATTAAAATGTTTTACTGTTTCCTCATCTTAATCTGTGAGAAGATTTTTTGCCTAACTTGTAGAGTTATAACATAATTATGATTATATTTATTTATTTCATACACTTATTTTTTATTCATTGCTCTATTTCTAATATGCTTAAGCTAGTTACTTTACTTGAAAAAATATGAAGCAGGGTGAAATATCCCAAGGTCAGGATTTCCAATCGTGCTCGGGTGTCTTTTTTCTGGCTGATTCTTAGACATATGTGATGTGTTGAGTTCATTGTAAGAGAGGTCTTCATAGTCCTACCAAAGATTTCATTTTCCATTCCAAAAATTCCATTAATTCATTGATTAAAAATACCAAAATCAGTGCTGATCTTAAATTGGGTTTTTTTAGAATATTAAAAATTTAATTTGAGAATATTAAAAAATAAATTTAGAAAATTAAAAATAATGTAGCCAAATAACTTCTTGGAATGGAGATATAGTCAAATGCAAACTGTTGAAATTCTAAATTAGCAAGCACATATAACAAAAGGGAAGATTTACAACCTTTCAAGTCCGTCCTGCCATTTAGTCATATTGTATCAATTTTCACATTGCAGATACTTTTGCTAATATCACTGAAGGCCCCCTGAAGACTTCCAAAGAAGAAATCAAGGTCAAGGAAAGCAGGTGGCTTGTGGTGGCCTCTAAAAATATAAGTGGAAGCCCTAATGTTATACTTCCGTGGAAATTGCACAAATCGGATGAGGAAGAGTAAACTTTGTTAGTTGAATAAATTTCTGAATTGATTTTCTATGAAAAAATAAATGTTATTATGTTAAAATTATTTTTAAAAGTTTTTCAATGAAACAAATCAACAGTAATCGTAGGTCACCTATTTTATACTGGTTAGTTAAATTTGAAAAGGTACAATGCTATATGCAATCCTTCTGATGTATTCGCTCAATCTGAATGGAAATAATTTACAGGTGGAAAAAGTCCAACTAATTTTTCTAAGCCAACAGGAATCCCCTGCCCCCTCAAGATGCATCATGGATCATATTGAGATAAAATTACAACTCCATAATAGTTGATGATTTATGTCTTCTGCAGTTTCCAGTGATACAATTACCAAGATGTTTCCTATGAGGAAACATGAGGTTAAATAATTATGTCGATCGTGAAGGTCATGGACAATAGAAAAAATAAAATAAAAAATAGGTTTTATGATTTCGTACTTTTCTAATCAAAACCTGTGTTTCACAAACAAAATTAGAGCCTCTATTTCGTTGCTTCTCTCATGGTAACTACCTTCACTTCAAGGTAATTTTGTTTTTAAGTACATTTTATATATGAATGAAAGCCGTTAAGGGATAAAATTGAATATACATTTGAAATAGACATCATTCTGGCCGACTCCCAGTTTATCCTAGCACCAATAAGTAGGTGGATTTAATGCAGATATTTTTTTAAGATGCAACAGGAAAATACAATTTTGGAGGTAAAAGAATCAAATATCTGTTAAAACAGTGTCTGTACCATTCATGATATATTTCCACCAAGTATGATCATGATGGGAGTAGGCCTAGGGAATCCATTGATTCAATTCTTTCAGATACTTCAGACACTTCTAACATGGAGATGCTCTGTACAGATGATTAGCACCCATATCAAGTATATTCCTAAAATCTACCCAAACCTTATTCTTAGCATATTGTTCGGAATTCGTATCTCCCTCCACTTGGATTGCTAGTAGCGCCCATCCGGAGAACTCAGCGCGCATGCGCTGAGTCGCGCGAGCTGTCTCTCGCGCTGCCGCACCGTCACGTCCTCTCTGTCTAGTGTGAGTCTTGCCTGTGACTCGAAGCAGTGTCCATCAGCCTTGCCTTCTTATACAGTCCACTTCTCAGAAATTAAAAGGCAGAGTTCTGAAACCGGCCCGTCTTTTATTCCGCACAAAATTTCTGGTCTTTCGGGCCGGATGCGTTGTGTTTCTTCGCATATTCTGCCTGGTTTCAACGACCTTTTCTTGGATTTTTCTTTGTATGTGGAAAACCTGATTGGCTCTTCTGTTAAAGGTTGGAACTTTTTGGAAGCCACGTGGCTGTACGAGGACATTCTACCGTCATTGCTGTCTGGTTACTTCGGCCTAATTCCCTGGTTGCATGCATTCGCTAGGATTTCTACGAAGATTCATCCAGCTATTGACTCTTCTCGTCTTCATACGGCCTGCTTCACCCTTGATCGGGTTTGGACTTGGTTTCTGGTGAGGTGATGAACACTTTCTACTGCTCGATCCTTTAGACTCTATTGCTATTGTCGGTCATTCAAATCACGTTATCTTGCCTTCATTATGCCGTCGGAGGTGGAAACTTTAATTCAGGCTCAGACCGGTAAAAGTGAATTAATATCGCGATTTTGGCCTAATACGTTGAAAATTGGGAAGGATAAGTTGACCTTGACCTCGCTAGAGAAGCGTAAGGATTTGCTTGATACTTATTGGAATGCTTTCCTTTCTAACCACTACGTGATTTTAGAGAAGCCCGAGTCTGCTGCAACAGATTACTTGAAAAACGATTTTTTCTCGATTGTGGAAGAACGCTATGTTGAAGCATCGACGAATATTTCAGATTGTATTGCAAACTTACAAGGGTTGAGAGCATCTGCAGGTGAAATACCTCGCGGTAATGTTATCAATTCTAATCTTCCTAAATTAGAATTGCCGTGCTTTTCTGGCAATCTCTTGGAATGGGAGAGTTTCCGGGAGCAGTTCCAGAAACTAGTGCATGAGGCACCGGAGCTGTCGAACGTTCACAAACTGTTGTATTTGAAAACTCACTTATGTGGCCCCGCCGCCGATGTAATTAAAAATTTGCCTATCACTGGTGCTAACTATCTAGGGGCTTGGAATGACCTAGAAAGACGGTACGGCAGCAAGCGAGTTCTGTCAAATTTCCATATGAAGGGTTTGTTTGACCTCCCTTCAATGCAGAAGGCTACTGCCTTGGAACTTAAGCGAGTTTTAGACCATTTTCGCCAAACTATTAGGGTGTTTGAAAGCCTTGAAAAGCCCGTAAATGCATGGGATGAATGGTTTGTCTTCCTTTTAGTGAGCAAATTGGATCCATCTACACGCTTTCAATGGGAATTATCGCAATCGGATATGCACGCGGTCCCTTCCTTTAACGCGTTATCTGATTTCCTCGAAAATAGAATTCATGCTCTGGACGCTTCTAGGGAAGTCCAATCGCCGAGCTCGTCTTCCAATCGCGAGTCGAAAAGGGCTCCAGCGTATCTGCCGAAATCGACTAATCAGCCGCATAAGATGTTGAACGCAGTCTCAACTAAACTTCCGAAGCGAAATAACTCTGCGTGTCCGATCTGTTCGAAGAATCATTTCGTAAGTTACTGCTCGAGTTTTAAAGCTCTTAAGCCGGAGGAACGGAGAGAAGAGGTAGCCAAGCACTCCCTTTGCTTGAATTGCCTCTCTCGCAGTCACGAGATAGGCCGGTGTCGATCGTCGGGTCGTTGTCTGGCTTGCGGTAGCAAACATCATACGCTATTGCACGAGTCATTTGTAAGGTCATTCAACGAAGATCGGCCATACTCGGATGTCTTACCTTCCGTCCCGAACCCGACCTCGACTCAGAATTTCGTGCCGAGTAGGGCCTCGGCTCCTCCGAGCGCAGTTTCTTGTCGTGCAAATTCCAATAGAGTAATTCTATTAGCAACCTTTGAAGCGGAGGTTGTCTCTCCTGCTGGAGAAATTATTACTGTGAGGGGACTTATTGACACCGGATCTGATACGTCTTTTGTGACGGAATGGCTGGCACAATCTTTGAGGTTAAAGGGATCTAAGGTTAACGTTCCCATTACTGGAATTCAGGGGCAAGAAGTTGGCACTGCATTAAGTCTAGTGAACTTAACAATTAAGTCGTCGTACGATAGATGCTTCCAGATGAGTCTCCAAGCTTTAGTGCTTAGAAAATTAACGGCACTTACTCCTTCGCATTATGCGGACATGAGGCATTGGCCACATCTAGAGGGATTGACGTTTGCTGACCGGAATCACGCTATCCCGGCCTCAGTCGATCTCATACTTGGTGCCGATGTGTGTGGAAAAATACTCTTGAGGGACGTGCGACGGGGACCTGCGGGATCACCTACCGCAAGGTTAACTCCCTTCGGATGGGTGCTCATGGGACCTGTCTCGCGCGCCTTTGAATCGCGATCTCAGTGCGATTTTGCTACTGTCATGCACACGCAAGCTTATGATAGCCTGATGGACGAGCTTCATAAGTTCTGGTCCATCGAGGAACTTTCAGCGGAACGGTTGCCTTCTGATGACGATGCCTATTGCGAGAATTACTTTAAGGCAACTTACAGGAGAGACTCGGATGGGCGATATGTAGTGCGTCTACCGTTTAAACAAAATGTCTCGTCGACATTGTCTCCATCTCGCTGTTCAGCAATGAAATTATTCCTTAACAATGAAACCCGTATGTTAAAACAGCCTGATTTGATGAGAAAGTATAATGACTTCATGTCAGAATACTTGGCCTGCGGTCACATGACTGCTACGTCTCCCAGTGGCAAATCGTACTATTTGCCGCATCATGCCGTGGTGAAGGAGATGTATCCAAAAGGAAAAATTAGGGTTGTTTTCAATGCATCTCATAAGACTACTTCTGGTTTTTCGTTGAATGATTTGTTGTTGAGTGGACCAGCTCTTCAATCTGATCTCTGGGTGATTCTAACACGCTGGCGATTTTTCCGTGTGGCATTTACTGCAGACATTGTGAAAATGTTTCGCCAAATTCGTGTGCATCACGACGATGCAGACTTTCAGCGAATTCTATGGCGAGCGGATCCTTCAGAAACTGTAGCCGATTATAAACTCACCACTGTTACTTACGGAACAGCCGCTGCTCCGTTTTTAGCGATTCGTGTTCTCCGTCAGTTAGCCCTTGATGAAAGTGCTCAATTTCCTTTAGGTGCCAGAGCCATTGAGCAACATTCATATGTGGATGATATCCTTTCTGGTGGTGATGATTTACATGAAGCACTTAATGTTAAGAAACAATTGACGGACATTTTGGACACAGGGGGATTTCCATTAAGTAAATGGGCATGTAGCGATGCTAGGCTGTGTTCTGAAGGAGTGAATTCATCGAAAGTTTTCTCTGACTCTGACACAGTTGATACTCTTGGTGTACATTGGTCTCCTGTAAAAGATGTGTTCAGTGTAAGGGTCGCTAGTGTCAGTTGCCAAGACACAATCATCACTAAAAGAAGAGTTCTTTCGGATATTGCTCGTCTATTCGACCCATTAGGTTGGATGGCGCCTGTGCTAATATCAGCGAAAATTATGATGCAAGACTTATGGTTTTTAAAGCTAGAGTGGGACCAAGTATTGCCTCCTGATCTCGCTAAACGTTGGCAAAGGTTCCGCTTTTCTCTTGCTAAATTAGAGGAAGTGAGCATACCCAGATGGATTGGTACCTCTAATTACAATCACTCTCAAATTTCTCTCCACGGGTTCTGTGATGCTTCCGAGCGCGCATTTGCCGCAGTAGTGTATTTGCGTGTTTCTGATGAGAGTCGAGGAACTGTTATTAGCTTAATTGCGACGAAAACTAGGGTAGCTCCTCTTAAACCGATTTCTATCCCTAGACTTGAGTTGTGTGCAGCTGTGCTTTTAGTCCGCCTATTACTGAAAATTGTGAATGGGTTCCTCATCAAACCTATCCCAGTGTTTGCTTGGACAGACTCAGCAGTGTCTCTGGCTTGGATCAGAGGCCACCCCGCGAAGTGGAAACCATTCATAGCACATCGCGTCGCTGAGATCCAGACATCACTTCCGAACGCCGAGTGGAACTACGTCAACTCCAAGTTCAATCCAGCAGACGCCGCCACGCGTGGCATCAGCCCTGAGGACCTCATCCGCTCTTCGCTCTGGTGGTGCGGACCGCCTTGGCTTTCTGACGCTGAGGATGGATGGACCCGACACATCCCTGATTCGCATGGCGCTGAGGTGGAGGAGATGCGCAGTACCGTGAGCGGAGCCTACTCTGCAACAGTCTCTACTGACTTTGGTGACGTATTCCTCAGATTCTCCTCTTTTCTGCGCTTGATACGCGTTATTGCATTGTGCCTAAGATGGATGCACAATTTCAGATGTAAGGGCAAAGGACGTCACGGCTTCGTCACGGCTGAGGAACGTGCCAACGCTTTGACTGCCATAATCAGGTGTACGCAGCAGAGCGCCTTCCGGGAGGAACTTGCAGCCCTGCGGAGTGGGAAGCCCCTTAAGAAGTCCTCACCCCTGCTGTCTCTTCGACCATTCTGTGATCCGGATGGAATTGTGCGTGTGGGCGGTCGACTCACAAATGCAATCCTGACCTACGAGGAAAAACACCCTATCATCATCCCAAGGGACAGCCACTTCACCGTGCTGCTCGTGCGCCATGCTCACTCAGCCACCCTTCATGGCGGACTGCAGGCAACGAGGGCGTACTTGGCCCAAAGATATTGGGTCATCCGCAGCCGGGTGGTGGTGAAGCGAGAGCTGAGAAACTGTGTCATCTGCACGCGGTTTCGTGGGAGAACGGTTGCGCAACAGATGGGTGACCTCCCAGAGGACAGGGTGAAGCCTCAAAGGCCGTTTTCCTCTACTGGTCTTGATTACGCTGGACCTTATTTCTTGAGGGCAACTAAAGGACGTGGGCAGAAGTCCTATAAGGGATACATATGTCTTTTCATTTGTATGATTACCAAAGCTGTACATTTAGAATGTGTATCAGATCTGTCGACTAACGCCTTTCTTCTCGCATTTCGCAGATTTGTGTCTCGAAGGGGAGTTTGTTCTAAAATTTACAGCGACAACGCCTCGACATTCCAAGGAGCTTCCCGGGAGTTGAGGTCGATGTTCAAGGAATCTTCACCCATCTTTGAAGACATTGGCTCCCAGCTGAGCAGCGCTGGAACCCAGTGGATCTTCATCCCCCCATACTCCCCGCACATCGGTGGCCTATGGGAGGCTGCAATCAAATCTGCCAAATATCACTTGCGTCGCGTTTTGGGCGACCAAAGATTGACATTCGAGGAAATGTCTACACTACTCTGCCAAATTGAAGCCTGTTTGAATTCCCGACCCATTTCTCCATTAAGTAGTGACGCTAATGATTTATCTCCATTAACGCCAGGCCATTTTTTAATTGGGGACCCGTTGGTTGCCTTAGCTGAACCTATGTCAGAGAACGACGGGAGGTGCATTTTAAGTCGTTACAAGCTCCTGATTCAAATGAGAGACCATTTCTGGACTAGATGGTCGAGTGAATATCTCCATCAGTTGCAATACCTACCAAAGTGGAAAAAAGGGTCTCAGAATTTGACAGTGGGATCCCTTGTAATTATAAAGGAGCCGTTACTTCCCCCAACTAAATGGCGAATGGCACGAGTGGTGGAGGTATTTCCCGGAAAAGATGGGCTAATAAGAGTTGTAAAACTGAAAACCGCAGCCGGTTTGGTTACCCGTTCTATTCAAAAGATATGTTTGTTACCATGTTGATGTTACTTGAGTTACCTGGACATTGTTCGAATATGTTTTTGCTGCTTCAATTATTCCTTTGTATGTTTGTTACGGCGGGCGGCTTGGACATAGTTTCGTCACGGACGAGGCGGGCGGTATGTTCGGAATTCGTATCTCCCTCCACTTGGATTGCTAGTAGCGCCCATCCGGAGAACTCAGCGCGCATGCGCTGAGTCGCGCGAGCTGTCTCTCGCGCTGCCGCACCGTCACGTCCTCTCTGTCTAGTGTGAGTCTTGCCTGTGACTCGAAGCAGTGTCCATCAGCCTTGCCTTCTTATACAGTCCACTTCTCAGAAATTAAAAGGCAGAGTTCTGAAACCGGCCCGTCTTTTATTCCGCACACATATTCCCCAAGAATATTCTTAGCATATTCCCCAAGAATATTCTTAGCATATTCCCTAACCATATTCTGAGCACATGTGCTGAGAATATGCTTAGCGCATGTCCCAAGCACATGCTTAGCACATGTTCCAAGCATGTACTCAGCAGTGCCATTTGTCATGTTCTCAGCATGTTCTGAGAGAACATGCTCAGCATATGACAATGTCTTCTGAGCATATGCTAGGCATATGCTGAGCACATGTTTTTGCTGACTGGGATATCATCCAAAACTAACTCATTCAGACTTTACTAGGTGGAATTTCTCCATCATGGAAGGATAGAAAAAAAGAAAATTCCACAAAGTTATTACTTAAAACGCACTACATCCCGATATAATATATATTTTTTCGGTAGAAAATATAAAAACCTTCCCCTGCCTTCTGTAAAGGCATAACTACAGTCAACATTTTATTTTTTTACTTGAAGATGATACAGTGTACCGAAAACTAGATCGTTTAAATATTAAATTTGTGGAATTCACAGTTTGTTTTCTTTTTTTCCATATCTGATACATCATCTTGTAGTTCCAAACTCCAGATTTAGTAATAAATGAGACTAGAACCACATCAAGCAACACTATATTTTCCTCAGCCCTATTCTTTCACTCAAACGTTTATGAGAAATCTCGCTTCTCCTTAACTACAACTATCCTTTTTCAATGAGCTACCTATAAAATGTATATTTACAGTTAGCCCTCAGTAAAAATAGATAGCATACAAACGGATATATGGTTTACGGATCGGGAATTACTAAGGTTATGCTTTTCGAGAATAAGTTTTCTTCACACAATTCATGTTAAAAACCGGTATGGACTGTTAGCGAGAGTATTTTCTTAACACAGTAGCGAAGTGCCAAAAAAAAGCGTTAAGATCATTTGGTTACGGAGGATAAATACGCAATACATTTTTTGTTTTGCCTTTTCCGGACGTAGGTGGGTGAATTCAGCCAATATTTGTATTGCGGAGGGAAAAAAGCAATTTCCTTCACCGAGAGCAGAAAGGCAGGGAGTAAAGAAAATTGGCGGCGGCAATTCTTACGAGCGATTTCAGCAAGTACTTCGCGCAGATTTAAACATTAATCTATAGAGACACATTTTTTAATCCAAGTTCGAGAATAGATGAGACTTTATTAGTGAGAGGTGAGTGCAACAAAATGGATAATTTCATTGGATGCAGTGGCAAATGCATTTACAGGTGCTGGTCCATACAGGCATGAGAAAATTCCTAAACTATGATTGTCGGTAAGCAATGGTATGGCATTGATCAATAACAAGTGCCATTCAGTTTATGAAAGCAGGGATCAAAACGCTCTATGCTTACTCAAACATAAATAAAGCTAAAATTCTCCATGAGATTTTAGATTAACATTATAGTTTTATATGGAAAAATCCAATACTAAATGTCTAGCTTTTCGGTCAAAGTGGTCACTGCAACGCCATTCAGCAGGTAGGTAGAAAACGGAACTAAATTTGCTAATAAAAAGATAAGGAGGAAATTGGGGAAGGAAAATTAAATGTAATCTAAATAAATAAAAACCTTGTTCTGTGTCACATCGTCAAACCACTGTATACTAATGAAATAAAAATACACAGTTGTTCTTCAAATAGTTTGACAACACTCACCGAGTGAACTGTGTTTTTATTTCATTAGTGCGTTTGAGAGAGTTTGATAGAGAACAAATTAACTTTTTTTATCGAAAGGCTAATGTTATACATCCTTCGGTTATCAGCGTCTGGTTCAGGAGGGATTGAGAGAGAAAAGGAATGCGAGAAAAAACGAGACGAGAATTAAGACATGAGGAGACATCAATAAAATTGAAATACATAAGAACGCATGACATTGAATATAGCACTACTAAATGCTTGCAAATTCCCTAGCAATATTTGAAAAAGGTTAAACTCGAATATGTGGGGCCGAGTACAGGTAGTCGAAGATGGGTGGGGCTGAAGCTCGCGAGGGTCCTAATCCGCAACCCTTTATTCCCAATATTCGAGTTTAACCTTGAAAAATTCTGCTCTTTCACCACTCTGGCCAATCTCTCTTGAATAGTGTTCAGGTACAACAAGGATTAAATATCAAAGACAATTTCAAAGTAGATGAACATGGGACGTGTGAGCAGAACCTGCAGACGATTAAGATTTTATACAACGGAGTCATATATAAGTGGACAACGCTGAACAGCCAATAAAAGAAAAGAACTGGGAAGAGAACTCAATGCATAGAGTAAACAAACCTCTAACTCCTCGTAAAACAATATAAGGACAATATGGATTTGGCTATAATAGACGGAGCAGTGTAAGCGCTTAGGCAGAATACGGCAGGTATGGACGGACTTTTGTGATCTTGGGGGCATGTGTTCCAATCCCGGCGCTAGCAGAGGTTTCCGCGCGGAATCCCCTTCTTGAGTGTTGAAAGGAGAGCATCTTTATCCTCAGAAGTTCGGTACTCCATCCGTCGGGTGAGTGCTTACACTAATACATACTCCTAACTTATTATTATTAGCCATGCAATCCCAAGATTAGTACACTGAAGCCCTCCATTATACCCTCTCTTCGGCTAAGTCCTTGTAGTTACTATATTTCTACAAATGCAAGGCTGAATATTATAGGCAGAATAATGTAGTGGTGTCCCGTTACTTTCCGCATCGCAGTGCTGTGGCTGTTTCCGTGAATTTCACTCTCGTCTGCAGGTGTGACAGTTGTTACCGGACTAATCTTCTTGATCTAAGTCATCAGTGGCTTCTAGTGAAACTACTGCCTTTTACCAGTGGGTTGGCGGAGGGAAATCTTAAGTTCTGGAAAATTCAGAAAATGTTTTTTTTTAAAACGTTGATAATATTTTCCACCTCTGGGTCTCAAGCTGGTGACTTTCATTGAAACCTGGCATTGAATGTCAAGTACACTACTCCTGGGCCACCACGGACGTAAAGATTAAGAAAATTCTGCTTGGTGTGTGCCACTACTATTTGTCTCCATATATATCCCACCTGTCCCCCACCTCTCAGAAAAAGGGCGAAAAATCAATGCTTTTTGTCTCCACCTAAGGAAAAGCGACAAACAAATGGATTCATTTTTTATAGCTAGCAGGGTAATCTAGATGAAGATACTATAATCGCATACTTAGACTTCGGCAGTATTCCATGTCATGATTCCATGAATCCTCAACAGCCACTTGATACTGAAATTCCATGGAAGATTAGTAGATTTGATACTTTTTGAGGAGAAAGAATTTTTTTTGTATGTAACGCAATACAATATTCATTCATATTCTGGAAAATATCCCCAACGTGAAGACGATCAAGCGAAGGAAAGAAGTACCATGATGCATGAACTTAGAGGTTAACTGCTGGAAAATAATAACTTTTCACACTCATTAAGCGAAACAAATTAAAGTTGAGACAGAGTCGAGAAGTGTTCTATCCCATTCAAGAAGACGTTGGCCAATCGTCGTTTGTAAATAGTGCCCAGTGCTGAAAAACCACAGAGGAACTTCGACAGCGGAGAGAGGGAGAAACTATAGAGTGGGGTAGAGACTCTGAAAAGAGGGGAGAGTGGAAAAAGCAATTTCGAGACGGGAAGAAATTAAACGAAAATAGCGAAGATATTCCTAGGAGGAGGCCCAGAAGGGTTCCAATTGCACCCAAGCTGAGGGAAGGGCGAGTAAGGGTGGGAAGGATTTGTGCTTCTCTTCCCTCCTTCCACCTTTACCCTCCGTGAGAGCACACCTAAGCTCACCCAGCGAATAAAAAAAGAGAAATCTCTTGAGCGCACGCTCTGGCATACATATTAACACCTCCCTGTGTTTGCCAAACACTCCTTAGGTTCCCCAAATCCATGACGCCACGGCAAAGACGTTAAAACACGCCAGACAACACGTTCCCAGAATTCCATTCGATTTTTCCGTCTTCCTTTTTGTTTCCTCCTATTTTTTTGTTTTCTTTTTTGGCGAGATGACCTTCGCAGCAACATAAGCGTCTCATCCCTAACCCTCTCCATTTCCCTGGCTCACTCCCTCTCACGCACTCGAGTCTTTTAAAGTCTTGGCTAAGTCTTTTACTGATCGATTTCGCCCAGACGGTCTCTTTCAAACTATAATAAGCTGCTGCTTTTCTTTTTTTGCCGTCCGAACATGACTCGCTTAACTTAATTATATCAATCCCACTTACAAGAGGATTGATTTAAGAGTCACGCCAAAAACGTCACAGATATTCTTCGATCGAGAAATACCTCTCAACATGCTTTCCCATAAATCCCAGTGAGCCTAACGGGTAAAAAATCACAAGCGTTTTGAACCCAAATAGTGATGTACTAAAACTGATTTCTGAAAAAAGTTCTATCAAAGTCTTTGCAAATAGGCTGCAGTCATGCTGTACCGTTTCTAACCATCATTGGATCCCTATTTAATTTTCAGAATTAGAATTTCGGCAGGAAACGAATGCATGATACGCGGAATCATTTATGAAATTAAATTTAAGGAGAGAAGACCACAACATTAAAACAATATCTAAAAGATAAAGAACGAAGGGCTTCATTTTCTCGATTACCAATACATAACTACAATAAACACCGATTACTACGGAATAATTTAGTTTTTAAACTAGTTCCTTAATCAAACCTTAAAACGAATTTTTTGTTAGCTGAAATAAAATCGATACAAAGGAGCCAATAAGGTCCTTCAATACATTTTGTGTCTCAAGCAAGGAAACAAAGCCACAATTATATGTAATAAGAGAAACTCCTGAAATCATCCAGAATCAATTCCATCATTTAAAAGTACTGGATAAAAGGCATGAATATTTGAGTGTATTCTTTTCGTTTATGAAGAAAATAAAAAGAAAATTCAATAGTTCAGAGAAACTTAGGCTATCAGATAAAACTCACATCATTCAAACGAGAAGTTGCCATGAGTGCTCGGAAAATCAATTAAAACTATCGGGAAACCTATTTAACCACTCATATTCAAGCAGGAGGTGTATTAAAATGTAACTTCAAGAACTTATCGGGAAAGAATTAGGGAGCAAAATGTGAAGTTTTAAATTGAGCATAGTGGAAGTAAATTCGTAAAAAAAAACAATTTTCGGCTAAACAAACTATGCTCAAGGCCGAATCAACTGATTCTTTAATAACGGAAGGTTCATCAAGTTATAGTTTCATAAAGGTTTACTGTGAATTAGCCGAAATGACTTTTAATAGTTTCTCGACTCAAAACCTTCATCTTCAAGCATTGAAGAGCATCGTCCTCCTCCTCTCTCCCACAAGGACGATGACAGACCAAAAAAACAGGAAAAACATCGCAGTAATTACCCAGTGCTTAGAGCCTCCAGGATACCGGGATAATTACCGCTTCCCTAGGGCACACGGACCAATCTTGACCATCCTGACTCATTATCGTCGGTATCTTTGCCCCACTTCCTGAGACGACGCTGCAATAATTCGGAGGCAATGTAGGTTAACTTGTGGCGATGGCCTAAAAAACCCTTCAGCGGGGGGATTAATGGGTCCACGCGAACGAAAAATCAGAAATCGTCGGTGAAATAATTCCTCGATGCTTCCTCATCTTCTCGTTCCCATATTCGAAATCTGTATCCAACCCCCAACATGGCTGGCACAACAACCCCCTCTCCCCCCATGCAGCCAGGAGAGAGATAAAGATGGGATTTTTACGGGTTGGGATTCTCTCCTCATGTCCCCTCATCCCTCTCGTTCCTCCCTACCCTCCCAACTTCCCCTCCCAAAACCACACCTCCCCAACATCCCTCTTAAGTCTACAGACACTCCTAAACTTGGCAACGCCGCCCCATTTATTTATACATTTAAAATTGGATGAGCGTACCAATGGAACTTTTGTGCCGCCGTCTAAATTAAGCCACGCTCCTCCCCCGCACCAAGCCCGGAGCTCCTTCCATGCGATCCCTCCTTAACCCCCTTCAGAGAACCCCTTCCCCTCCATACCCTTACTCAATTCTTTCACTCTCTTTTTAACCCCTCCACGCATCTCGGGGCGACCTTAAAGAACCCTCCCCTACTCGAACCCCTTTTCCCGTCCGACCCACCCACCATTTATCCTGTTCTTATTTTCCCTCATTTTCCCGTAACCCTCGCCCCTAGCCAAAGAGCCGCTTTAAACTACCGGCACGAGTTAACGCTCGCGTACCAAGCCAATTCCTTCGTATTTCCTGCCGCCGCCACCGCAAAATGAGGCGTTCCCATCGAGTGCGCCTCGCCTAAGAGACTAGGAAGAGAATAAAACCCTTGTCCCGGAGATCGTGGAGGGGAGGGAGGGGGGAAGTTGCGAGATGTGAAAGGTCAAGCGCGAAGCCGTATATTCAGCGAAGTGGTGGGCTGTGGTCTTTACTCTCAGTACGTTATTGACAAGGAGAGCTACATGGTTAATTAAGTCATGCTCCAAATCCCAAAATATTGGGACAACGCAAATGTCCATCAATCCTCACGCCTAAAGGCAAATGCGACGTTAATTACTGTCGATCAGTCTGCTGTTTCCTTCAGTCTTGTTTTCTATCGTGATAATAATCTTCTATGGTGAACATTTAATAGCATGCAATATTTAATGCATTTAAATCGTGCAGATTGGTAAAACAACACCAAATTTTCAGCACTTGCATTAAAAATGTAGCAGGTAATAATACAGCAAGCGGAGAAAAATGCAATTCCATCCCTCGATGTCTTATGTCAAGGTTCCCTGAGCTTAAAGGTTCCAAAGTAATAGAATGGAACCAGATTCAATAACCTCCCATAAAGGTCCAATGTTCTAGGTCCATTTAAAAAATTTTGGTTTTATATGTTCATAGAAAAAAAGTCTTCGGAGTAACTGCTCTCATCAACTAACCATATGATGTACTTTAAAAACCCAGTGTTGTACGAAAGACCACGATATTTGCTTAAAATCCAGACACGAACAATTGGTTAACGTTGACAAAAAATTATAAAGCAAGGATTAAATTCTGCTTGCGAGGTTTCTAACAAATATTTTAGATGGATGAGAAGTAAAATACGGGGAGGATGAAGGACAGAATGATAGATAGGAATCCAAAGGAGAAGTGAGTAAGACAACGACCTCATAAAATGAGTCCAATAGTGAGATAAAACGATTTAATTAAAGAATTGAAGGCAGCTGCACGCGATACCCCACAACAATTGCGTAAGAGTCATCCTCACTGCCCTCGATTTAACTCGTTAAAATTACTGAGACAAAACACGAGGTCATTTGAGCCAAGAGAAGACCCACTTAACCCTTAAAAAGAACATAACGTGTCCAGCTCAATAACTGTGTACTCTTCTCTGGAAATAATCATGAGTATAAAATGAAATATGAGATATTCTCTTTAAGATTGGCGCTTCAGGTAACAGTTTTGTACAAAATGCAAGACATATATGTTACCTACATATCAATTAATAAACCCAAATTTTACTCTTCGGCACTCTCGTGCTATGAAGACACCAAAAAAATGCTCTCATTTTTGAATTTCAAACAAAAATAAAAAGGTGAGGCAAGTAAACTTGTGAATTCATTCTCTACGTTTTAATTTTCTTTTTTTGACCAGCTATCGCGGTGAAAAATTTCTTTGAAGTGTAAAATGATGCGTGTGAAATGTTTGTACTTTCCGGGCACTTTACATCCGTCTACGACTTATTTGTTTTTCAAGACACACTTTCCGCTTGCATCAAAACTACTCTTTTGCCACTTACATAGAGGTTTAACTGCATTACATAAAAAATGATGAGCACAATTGAATTCAATAATTACTGTCTAAAACTAAGTAGCTTCAAAATCATACGAAATAATATTTCTATAGAATATTTATTGAGTATTGATTTAGGAATAACACTAAAAAATAAATATATCTGCTCCTAATTCAACAAATTTTACTATTAAAGGAGTATTGAGTATTAAATAGTAGAGTTCATTACCACGTATTTTTATTAGGTAAAATAGAAATTTAGCCCTAGCAAAGAAACTTGGAAGCTGACGATTCAACCTTACTCCTCCTTAATTAACAGCTATCAGTTTTATCTGTATAGTGCCTGTATGGTATCCTCCAATGCAATGGAACACTTAAAGTTACAGGAGGCAAACCAGTTTCAAGAATTTCAAATCCAGAGGGAATGCGAGAACAAAATTAATGAGAAAGGTCCTGAAGACGTAAAAAAGTCGTAATGCATCACTACCAAATTTAGGCGAGTATTAATCTAAGATCGTCGTATCAAATCAACGTGGTGAGATCAAAAATATTTTAAATATAATACACATTTAGATTTTACTATTATCTTCAAATTTAAATTATAACCGAAATGTATGGTTGAATTTACTGCGTTACAAAGCATTAGAACTAAAAATTGCAAAATAAAGGAATAGTTACCTAATATCGTTTAAATTGCTATTAAGAACATTTTACATCCCTGGCACCGATCATTAATGCTATGAATAATATTCATACGAGTATATCAGCAGTGTAATTGATAACATGGAAAAAATAAGGAAATATTTTCCCGTGAATGTAAAAAAAGCTATATTCAGCAACTCCATCCGAAGATAACGATTGTGAAAAACCATCGGCATTATATGAAAATATGTTGGCCGGAAATTTTGGCAACAAGCTGCAAGAATATTATATTCGATCTTATTGGAGAATGGGGAAATTCCATTCACAACAATGTGAAAATGTAGATTCCACAGCCCTAGGGAAGTCATTAAAACTTTCCCTAGGGTCGGAAATTCCGAAATTTTGTTTGCTTCTTCCCTCTGGATATTTTCTCTCATTTTCTCACTTTCTGTCTGTCTACTCTTGATTCTCATCATATAACACACCACAAAGCAAAACCAGCCGTCCAAGAATTTAAACCACCGATTACACCCCAAGACCGAGTAAATAATTGACATTACATGAGGGACTAATGAGTCATCAGGGGAGTTAACTCTAATTTAATTTGACTACTGCTATACTCTTAAGCCACATATTTCTTGCAAGTGCACGCTAAAAAAATATCGAAATGTGTTATCTAGCGAATCAAAAACCGTTAAAGTACGATACTTCATGTTTAAAGCAAGCGCTTCTTCCGATTTTGAAAACATAATTAGCATGAGTAATTGATGAGAAAATTTCACGAAAAAGTTATTATAAATTTGAATTTATATAGGTTCAATGATTAGATTTACTATAAGAAAATTAATTGGAAAATGAAAAATAAAATAAATGCAGAGGTAACAGCTGATAACTCCATGTTGAAATTTTTTTGGACTGTATGTACTACCATGTTTATATGAAAGATATGAGAAAATGAAATTCAAATCTCGTTTAATGGCGGTAGCACTGTGCATAAATAGTGAATAAATTAAATACTTGTGCAATTAAGAGTATTGTGAATAATCAGAAGAGTTCGCACTTGTGTTAGTTACCACGGATAAAAATAGCTAAAAGCTAATCTAAGCTCGACATGAGACAAGTAGCCAAGGTTCATATACCCTTAGTTCCATGGTTCCCACCTCTCGATCATGAACTTTGAAGTCTGCAGGTTTCCGATTATGAGATAAAGAGTGAGAAACCAAATTAAATTAAATAGATCTCTAAAAACAGCTAAACGATGATATCAGACTAAAAACACGCTTCCATTTCCATCATGCCGCTAATCTAGGAATAAAAGTTTCAACAGTAACATAAATATTTAAATAGATAAATGCCCAATCTCATCCCCTCTTACTTATCAGAACGATTGAAATAAACAAAACATACTTTCTCCTCAAAAGCGAAAAAAAATCTAGGCTACCTAAGTTTAGTATTTATCCGACTTCTCAGTGGTGCACTTTAAACAATTTGTTTTAAAATGTCGAATATTGATTTCTCCTTTCCATTTAGGAATTACTTTGTTAGATAGCTTGCTTTCCATGGATTTCGAGCATCAAAGTTATATCGGGAATATAAATTAGGGTGACGTTGGAATAGACGGTACCGAAGCCAAAATAGAGATGAGGAAACTATAGTTACGTATGTTAAACCGATGGAAGGAGGTATATAGGAAGGAGGCATGTATATCTTTTACCAAAATATAAAATATTGCATAAAAATGCAATGTAATTTCAATAAAAAAACGACTAGGCACTTTCGTAACTTCCGCCGGGAAAGCCCGAATTCAACCTGCGGTCAACTGGAGGATTCATTCAATTTGCAAGTAAGGGGCAAAATTATGCCAAATCAGGAGAGAAAGGGATCCGGTGGGAATAGGTCAAAAGAGGTTATGACACGTCCTCCGCTGGGAATAATGAGCGAAGGAGGAAGATTTATATGAGTGATAATAGGCGGGAGGGAGTGGGGAGGCAAATGACGACGGAAACGCCGAGAATTAGAGTATCAGTGGAGAGGCAGCTAGAAATTGAAGTTAGGAGAAGAGCAAGGGAAGATGGGAGCGGGTCGGGCAAGCTGAGAATGCCTTGGGTGAGACACGGTGGTTGGCGCCCGCTCAACCCACTACTTAGGCGCCACCAACCTTCGGAACCGACGGGCTCTCAAAGAGGCATTACAACTTGACGAGGGTAGTTACCAGAGGTCAGGAAAAGGTCAAACACGAGAGAGAAGGAGAATAATAGGCAAGAGTAAAATATTAAGGCGGATACCGCGGAATAGCTATGCCAGAGAATGAAGCAACACACATGCATTTATAAGTTATTCTCTTCCTAGGCGCATTATATGGAGAGCGTAAAAAACGAACACACGGGGTATGAAGACAAAAATGCTGCGTGAACCGACGGAATGTATGAAATACAAAATGTTTTCCTACACTATCAAAGTTAAATGCTCAGCATGTTGGGTGTAGTGTACGAACGAAATAAAAGTCGTGCAAAATTGCAAAACCTTTCTTTTATTGCGAGAGAAAACGGGCATGGGGAAGAATAGAGAAATGAATGAGATGAAGGAAGAAAAAAGATGAGATGGAAATCCACAAATCAGCGAAGCGCATGATTGTCTCCTGAGTAATTTATTAAGTAATGGGGCATCTTTTCTAAGATTGCATCACACCTCAGGAGTGTTCCTGGCTTCATCCGCCGAAGTAACTTGATTAACTGAAAGTTAGATATTATTTCAAGCTCATGAAAAAGAAAAATTATTTTTTTTTTGTAAATTAAGAAACTGAACTAATTACTTAATTTATAAAATAAGATGGCCTAGTTTTCTCTGCATGAGTGGATTTAGTTCATCTCAGAATATTTGATTTTATTCCTTGCAAAGAGTGAAATTAGTTACGCACATCAATGATTATTACTTGAATTATTATCGCGAGGCATAGTAAGTAAAGACTGAGTCAACGGCATCTGTCCCGGTTTTACTAATGGTGAGACCTATATCGACTTTTATTTTTATTGGCAATTCAAAAAGTAATGATGCCGCTCCTAGTACCCACCCTCTTATTATTCCTTTCACTCATAACGTGCAATGAGTCACTTTTATAGTATCTAATATTGCGCTCCCATTACTAGGCGCGGAACTTATCTTTATAGAGGATGCGTACGTCCGCGTTGTATTACGCCACGCCCTGTTTCCTGACAATTCAAACGAGCACTCCTTCGAAGGCACACCATCATTTAGTTTTGGTTCCCTCACATTCATCCGGACGAATGCATCAAACCTAGACGAAAGCGGAACTAAATAATTCATAATGACTCGGGCGTAAAAAAAAAGTACGTCTCTGGCGTGATTTAATGAGAACAAGCACCACAAAGGGATATGTCTCTTTTAAAGGATTTATGAAAGCCATGAGGACATGCAGCAGAGAACATGGAAAAAATGCAGTGGTAAACACCGAGTGCAAAGCGCACGAGTGAGACTGAATAGAACAAATAGGAATTAGAATAAGATTTTTTTTAGGGTTCGTCGACGCTTAAGGCGTCGACGTCATTCTTATGCACTTACATCACCACCATTGCACCACAATACGACACCACTCTTCCGATAGAAAAATTTAAGCAGATTCAAAAATTCCCGAATAAAGTTAATCGACATTAACACGCAATATATTTTACTTAATAGGTCTGTATACCTTGAAAATTGCAATACTTTAAAAATATTTTCTTCGTTTCCACCCACGCATTGGCCTAGGTTACCATGGATATGAATGTGATAACTTAGAGCCTGGTATTGAATACACTTCCTAATAGGCTTAGATTTAGGAGTGCGTCGACAACTATCATCATTTTAAACAACGCACGAGCTATTTCAAAATAATTCGAAACAATCATTTAGAAGTGTGAGTAAAAATATAAGTATGACAACTCTTTATAGTTAATATATAAATTAGTCTAATTTTTATTAAAAAGGCCAGCTTCCTTTATCAAATATATTATGCATTCTTATCATTCAGGGTCGTCTCCTAGGGTTTGTTCTTGTTCAACCCTGATGTAAAACTTGTTGCACTCAGCTCGGTACTTCGGCCACACTCCGTCGAGAATGCGTCGCTTACTTAGAGGACAAACACAGCCATCACACCGAATGGAATCTTCTCTTCGGTGAAGAGGTAATACACTCCGTCAAGAACTGTCCCGCAGTGACAGGTGTGCCGCTATCATGATTGGTTCTTCTCTTAAGAGAAGAGATATGCGTGGATTAATGTACTGTGCCCTTTTCTCAGACGGGTGATAGCGATATCCTCCCTACGATTATTCCTCACGGACGTGGTTCCAGCTGATATCTCCGGCTTTGCTTTATGACTACTTGGTAGTGTTGCCCGAACGTCCCGGAATACGATCATGTAACCGAATCAGTTGAACTAGTGTTTCCCCAACGTGAGCGAATATACCGAAGGAAGCGAACATTTTCGAAGATCACGGTATGATTACTAGTATGCGGAAGGGAGAAATGGAAAAGAGATTTACTTAACAATGAGGAGAAAATAAAGCAGTTGGATGTTTCATTCACCTATCACGGGAGCATTATTATGTGCAAGGTAGAAACAGGACGGATATCAAGGAAAAATAGCTAAAGCTAAGAGGGCGTTTATGATGAAAACACAACTTGCATACCCAAAGAATACTGGAGACCAGGAAGAAATATGTAAATATGTTCTTGTGAGCAGTGGCAATCGATAGATCGGAAGTGTAGACCATTGGAAATTTGGACTAAAAAAGACTTGAAGCCATCTCAATCCGGTACTGGGGAAGGAGGCTGAAGATCAATTGCGAAAAAGGGCAAGAATTAAGTACACAGAATAGTCGAAGTAGAATGGAGCAGCACATTGAAAGGAAGAACGTAACAGAGTTGGCACACCTTGAAACACAACGGATATGTGCATCTACATCTACATAATACCCTGCGAGCCAACATAAAGGTGTATGGAAGGGGGTGAATTCACGCCAAACATGTTTTACATATCATGCATTAATGGATCCCATTCTGTATGCAATTGATATTCCGATGATGATGCATAAAGATTGAATTCCAGCTTAAATAAAGATTTTGGGGATTATTATAGACTATAATTCACACTCGTCATGAAAACATAAACAAATTAACACTTTCCTCTCTTCAAGCGATGATAAATATTTTTGGAATATATCAAAGGTCACCTTCTTCCCCGAAATGGCTCCCTTTATGCGGCGTATGAGTCTGAAGGAAGCTGCCGCATCAAGTTTTTTTTGGCAGTAATTTCAAGAGCAGGGCTCAACATCTGATTCCTCTCAGGGGAAATAGAGTGACGTCAACGGATTCCTCCTCTTACCCTCCCTTCCTCCCTCCCTCCCTCCCCCGTCCTACGATGCCTTTCCCTGGTCTTCCACGTGCGCTAAAAGGTTTACCGTCTAAAGCCACCCTTAGCAACCCTTAGGGGATGAATAGATAGATATCTGCGTCTGTAAGCTACGGAAATACTAGAGTAGAAAAATGTTTGCAAACATTATAACTCTTTGACTGCTGAAATGAGAATTGCATGAATTACTGAAGTCTACTCAAGAAAGAGTACACAAACATTTCCTTAACGACGAAGCATGAGAAAATATTGAACGATCCGAGGAAACTGACGCTCTTTCACCGAAGGAAAGCTGTGCGGCTGACTACTCCAAAAGTTTCCACCTGACGGCTTCCGTATTGGAATGGCCGCCACCTTTAAAACCTGTAGAAGTCAACAATCGTGTAATTTTTAAGCTTCCATCGTCGCTGAGAGGAAAATCATCGCATTAGTGAGGATCTAGCGTAGGAGCAGCGTGATTGTCCTGTACTGAAAAAAAGTTTTCGACAATTCTTCAACTTCAATAGTTTGAAGAACTGATACGCTGCCTCGAGAACATGGGGCATTTACTAGATCATGCTTAAAAATATACTTCTGAATTAAAAGAGAATATCTGGAAACTGAAAATAAATCTATAAGACTGCATATATATAATAAATAAAATTACGATGGTGTAACAGCTTTGAAGACTTTTTTATGCTATAAAAAGAAATAATTATAACTATTCCGCACGCATTCATTTTATCCGACTAACTATGACTTTTTTTAGAGCAAGAACCAGTAATAATATGAATACAAAGTATATCCTGTCTAGCCTAAATTACCGACCTATCCAATATCCTTTATTACTTGAGAAGGTTACCAATGAACGTGGACATTCAAGCAACAGACCAATTCAAAAGGAGCGAGAAAGGTAGGAGGGATATAGATGTAGAACGAGATGAGAACAGATGACGGGCGGGAGATTACATATGAAGAATGTTCTTCACTATTAGAGCGGCATGCTCAAACCAACTAGAAATCACTAAAGGGGATTGAAGAACGTATAACGCATATTTTTGACAGTAAGTACCCTTTCAACTCTTTAGTTTCCCTAGTAGAATTGGGTTTAAGTTGCTTCGACGCTTAGGTTACGACAGAAAGGCGCGCTACCAACCTGGCCACCACGGCCGGCTTCTTTCCTTCCAACGCACCATGAGAGACGTTGCCGATATGCAACGATAGTTACTCCCAAGAAGTGCACAGTAGCACCCTCTCGTAGAGTTCCATTTAACGATATCAAACGCAAATAACGCTTATCGTATGGATGAAGTATTTTCAAAAACTTAATTTTGAAAAATAATCGCCTGTATCTCTCTTACAATTCATTCGTTGCAAGTCCTCCAGTAGTAGGTACCAACTTAAAATAGGCTTGAATTCGAGTACTATTTTGCCTCATATCTCCTGGGATTTTACGATTTTACTTTTTATGATCATGTAATAGGATTATTAGTCCTGCTAAGCAAGCGCACGTTTCCGCATACTGTGGAAAGGAGGAAAAGAATGCACTACTGTGTCGCGAAGGACACTTGAGTTAAATTAACTTCGCTCTGAAACATCAAACGTTACGATTACATTAGACATGAGGACTGCATGAGCGTATATACGTCTCCTATTTAAGGAGCTCCCGAATCAATAGCTCGTCCTTGAGCAGGAAATGAAGAAGAGGACTACAGACGCTGAACGCTTACCGTGCTCGCGTGGGGAGGTTTCACACAAGCAAGATGTACTCGTCTACCCATTCAACTCCACTTCCAGGTCATTAGCAAATTATAAGACCGTCGAGGACGAAGACGAGCATGCAAGAGGGGAAAGGAGCGAATGAGGGCGAGAGATAAAAGAATGGACGACGGAAGGAGAGGAGAGTATAAATGGGGTAAACATTTCAGGCGATCACGTTGAACCCGTTGGAGAGACGACTGCTTGATCCATTCTTCCCTTCCTACCATGTTAATTCCAAAAATCCTTCCCTGATCCTTTAACCTTCCCTGCCTCGGATTCATTCCCCTGATCTCGACCTGGCCTCCATGGACAACGCTCAACGGAGGAACGGAAGGAGCTGGTGTACTTCCTGACAGCCTCCTGCCCTCATTGGACATTCTGCCCACCTGCATTCAACGTACTTGCCTGCTAGCACGGGAGCCTCTGCATGCCGTATCCGGATTTTCACTTTTCCTTCATCCTATCCTAATTCCCTGTCATAATTCCTAAATTCCTGCCCTGAATTTTTTCCTATTTTCCAACCACATTGTACTCCGTCAGTATGGATATTCCCATCGGAACGGAGCCCCTTTCCTAAATTCCTGCCCTGATTCCTTTCCTATTCCCAACCACTTTGTACTTCGTCAGTGTGGATATTCTCAACAGCACGGATCCCCTATTCCTAAAATCATTCCCTTCATCCATTTCCAATTCTCCAACCACTTTGAACTCTGGCAGAATGGATTAGCCCATCAATTTGGAGCCACTTTCCTTAATTCCTAACCTTTATCAATTTCCTAATCCAATATCCTCATTTCCTACCTCCTCGTTATCTTCATTTGTCCTTTTCCTACCACGGCCGGCAAGATCTCACGATCGGAACGGTGTTATAGGTTTACTTCCACGACTCGGACTCGGCGATCACGTTGAAGAGAGGGCGGATGGAGGGAGAATGTGAGAGTGGTAGAAATTTGGCGGAGTTTTTACGGGCTCGCTATGAGTACCCCATAAAACTACTTGCAACAACCCTGAGGGAAGAGGGATGGCTGAGCGCGGTCTCATGATGACGGAGTTCGCACTGCAAACTGGATGGGATGGCCAGGGTGTAACTACCTTTCCCATTCCTTCGCCTCCCCTTATATCATAGCCGGGAGGCAACGGAGAGTTGGAGGGATTGGCAGGGGCAACAATGGCTGGGATTCCACCTGGTTTATAGCGAGAAAGTTGCAGGCGGTGACGCAACACCACTTTAACACCACTGCTTGGGTACAATTAAATGGGGATCCCAGGGAGAGAGAGAAAACAGGAAAACGAGAGGACTAAGGTTGAAATTAAGGGGAGGGGGGAAGAAAGCCAGTAAAACCGGAGAACTTCAGACCCAATCTCTCAGTCACCAAGAAAATCCCCAAAATACTCCAATTAAAAGAATATATATAAATAATGAACTTGAGCGTGTGCAGCGAAGGTCGGCAAGATTTGAAAAATACGGTATAATAACTATATTAGCGTAACCAGTCTATTAGATGAACTAAAATGGGAAAGTTATTTTTGAATACTTAAATAAATATCGAAAACCTAAGCTTAGATGTCTGTTCCAGTAGAAAATGGCTACCCTTTTAAGGAAACACCTACCAAAACACTTTCATAGTAATAATAATTAGTATTTGATTCTTTCATGCCCCCCAACATGGAGGAGTCACTGAATTTATGTGAGGGAAGATTGAGATGATCAGATTACGATAACCAGACCTCGCCCGAAATTATGCACCATGAGCCATCATATGATATTGATTCTTCAGAAAAATATCGATCCATCCCTTTCAATGACAGAAAGATCTTGAAACGAACTACTATGAGGAGGGAAAGGCTTGTAAACAAGGATCAAGTTATTTTCTTCTTCTTACTTCATCATATTACTGTATTCTGTTCTTTTTAATTTACAAATGAATAAAATAAATTATTTTTTGAAATGGAATTATAGCATGAATGCACACGACAAAGAGACCTAAATTAATATGTACAATGAAGCTGCAAGGACAGTATTACCCTCAGGGTAGATATTTACCACGATGCATGCAAAGGAATGAGTACGTGATGAAGCTGAACTAAATTGATTTGATCGCATTATAGTAGAGAAAAGTAAATGCAGTTTTATAACTAGAACGATATAAATAACTTTCGATTCACTTCAAGTATCTTGAAAAGTATAGGGTAGCTCATTGTTACATAGAAGCCATAGCGACTCGACGATTTAAGTTAAATTGGATTCTTAAATCAGTTTTGGACACGTAATTAGAGTACAAAGGAAAAACGTTGAAAGTTAAGCAAACAAAAAAGATCAAACTTTTGGCTAACCCCTGCGTCAAAATTAGTCATTTATCCTTTATACAAATAAACTAATTATAAGCTTCATATTTCAGCTAGATCGGCACTTTATGTATCATATAGGCTTTTTAACACCGAGCCACTTACCTTGGTAAAACGATCATTAACACCATTAATATATAACTTAAAAAAGGAATGTGTGCTCTGGAGGAAATTCAGTCCCCACAAACCTGAGTATTAGTGCGTCAGGAGCAGGTCAAGATGATAAAAACCGGATACTCACCTGAAATGTAAAAAGATGTCATTCAGTCAATTTGGTACTCAAGAGTTCGTCCTTTTTACGAAAAATTTACACATTTTCTAAGAATCGACGAGGTCGTGAACATTTCAGTGAGCATGAATACAGTTCACATTTTCCGTTGTCGATTTTCTGTTTCACTTAACTTCATGAGGTAAATTGCACAGACAAATGCAGAAAACCTACCACTTAAAAATATAATTATTTCCATAGCCCCTCTCCAGTTGAACGAGAATAGAACGACGCCCTCAAGAAAGTTATACATACATAGGTTATTTTCCCTATCTTTATCGATGTATACTTGACAAAAACATTGAAGCATTTTGCAATTATCTCATTATACGAGTCAGTAGGCATGAAATTACATTTGCTCAAATTATAATAAGGTTCTAATCATTAATATTGCCACGTTACAATAATGTTTAAAACAATCAAGTTTTTTTTTGTCATTTCCACTTCCATACAATCCTTACAAGTACCCTTGTCCGAAAAAATGATCACAATAGGATATGTACAACAACGAAAAGAACGTCTCTACGGCTGTATGCAATAAAAAATGAAGAAAAATATCCCCAAAGCAGTAATCTAAAGATAATTTATAATTAAAGTTTATTTATATCTTCCAACCAAAAGTTACCTTTGCTATAACAAATGAATAAAATCTTAAGATTACGGCTTTGGGGATACTTTTCTTCATTTGTCATAGCATAGGTAACTTTGATTGTTAAATATAAATAACCTTTTGATAACTTAGCACTTATATTTAAAAAAATTAGTAATGAACTGCAGTGTTGCGAGCAAAGGTAATTGCTTTTCAGGGCAATCGTGCGTTTCACGGAAGCGCGTTCAGGACAAGTGTACCGCGGCAAACAGAAAACTGGAAGAATGAGATTAAACTCTTGCCTATAGAAAATAATTCAACACGCTACTAATCACAAAGTCCAGCTAAATGTCTCTCATCAATGTGCGTGGGATGAAAAACGGGAAAATGTTCCCGTGTAAGAGTTAGTTGAGAGCAATAGAAAACGTTTTAGCCATATCCCAAACAATTTCATTCAAATGAATCGATTAAAAACGGTAAAACAATGATTTAAAAGTACAAGAATAGCACCTCAACACCTCATACGGCGCACAAAGGCTGGCCACGAAGGAGGAAATGTGTGCTTTACGGATAAGTTGGAGGAAAGGGAATGTTGCATATTGGTTGCGAAGGGAGAGGAGATTTCGCCTGTCGCATACGCAATCCTGACGCAACAATCTCGGGCTGTACCTTCGTTAGTCGCTCCGAATGGCGCGTCACGTGATAAACGCCCGCGTCAGAGTGATCGATGACTGAAGGAAATCAATTGCGTGACGAATAGGGGAGACTCGATTGTTGAGTGGAGTCACTCCTATCTGGAGCTGGAGTGATATATGCCACCCACGAACTCCTGACTAGTTCCTCAAGCTCCCATATCAAAAAAGGCTAAGCAGAGTTAAGCCTAGTATCGACAATGTTGGCTTGGTCGAACCGATTTCACAGCAATCGATTGCAGCATCTATTAAGGCGATAGCGCGTTCATCTACAGATCATCGCTTCTAGAACAAACTGTGTGATTTATTCCAGACATGTTTTCAATTACAAGACAGCACTAATTATTAAATCAATTTCCGTGGCACCATTTACTAAGCGTTTGTTGCAATTTTTACGGTGTATTAAGCCGAGTTTACACGATGCATTTTCGTTGCTGGACAGATGCGTGAATAGATGTCTGGACAGATGCGCGTTCTCGCACTTGAGGAGTGTTTACACGATGCTTGTGTTCGCGCAATTGTTCGACCATTTTCTAGATACGCATTACGCGATTTCTTTTGTTTTACTAGTATCAAGCGCCACTTCTACGAAACAGACAACATCGGGTGCTTTCCATTCAAGCGACTCATGCGTCGTCTTGAGTTAACTCGCGGAAACTCTAGTTGACTTGTGTCTTCACGAATGGAAAGCAAGTTTCAGATGCGCAGTAGCTGATGCGCTAAGGACTTTCACGGGGACTCGTGATTGGTGCGTTTTTGTGGGAAGGAAATCAGGAGCTTCCTTCTATTTGAGTTATGAACAAAAAAATGAGTTAAAAGATGATTAATTAAGAAAATACTTAACTTAAACACTTGTTCTGATTTATCGGTTATTTTCAATATGCCTTTTGCAGACGTATTGCGATTTAGAGCTTGCGCCGTCCTTCTTTCTTTTTTCAGTAACTCACCATTACCGGTGTGTCACCGTGTGTCGACTCGCGTTTGACACACTAGCGACACACACTGATTGGAAAGCACTACACGCGACACAAGTTGACTTGTGTCGACTTGCGTCGATGATTGGAAAGCACCCATCATACCTGAACTTCAGTTATTGTTATTGACTTTGTTGTTGACGACTACAAATTGCTCGCACACACTCACCAAAATAGAACAGGGGCTATTTTCTGTGCACGCATTCACGCATTTGCGCAATTTTGAGTGTTTACACGGTGCAATTTTGATGGTGAATGTGTTCACGCATCTACCCGCGCGTGTAAATGCATCGTGTAAACTCGGCTTTACATCGAGTTTTAAACTAATAAGCACGATACTGGGAAGCGTTGTCATTTTGTGGCGCATTACATCCAATCAAGCCATGTTTAGGGCATTATTAAAATGAAGTGTTCGCAGCAGATAGAAATAATTATAAGATTTACGAAATCCACCATTTAAACTTTACTTATCTCCGTCCATATTTTGGGATTTTGAAATCGTAAGTACTTTCACCTCCATATGATAGCGGTATTACTCGCTTGGGGTTTAATGGATGGTAAAAATGGTGTTGCACAAATTGAACCAAGGTCGAGGTTTCAAGTCGATATATGAGACTTTTTTCCTGTTATTACGAGCGCTTTTAGCTCATGGCAAATGCCATTCAATGATAATAATACCGTTCTTTCATACGGTTGAAAAACTCTGGCAAAAGTCATTTCCGGGAAACCTATGGCGGTTAAATTAAAGTTTTCCGCCAATGCACGTGCGCGAACCGATGAGCCAATTGGCAGGGAGTCAACTTATGAAATGCTATGATTCCCCTATTTCCATCAACTCTCTCATGAATCAAGGAGAAGGCCAAAAGTTCTCAATTTGACTTGTACTCAATTCCAACAGTAATCGATGACCGAGAAAAGAATTCAGCGACCAAAAGGAATTATCAAAGGCAATAATAAAACAGGTAAATTTAACGTAACGTCATTTTCTTTCCAAATGGTTGGAAAACATAAAAGGTCCTCGAAGGCTTTTTAGTCCTTTAAACTGATAAAAACGTGAGAAATGGTTCATGATGTTGCATGGGCAAGTAGGAGATTAAAAAAATAAATGTAGACAAATATATTGCTTTTGAGAAGCAAAAACGAACGTTAACTTACAAAATTTAAAGAATGGAAAATAACTATATGCATACCTTCCTACTACCCTAGAATATATTTCCTGACATTCTCACACGATGAAAATTCACAACTAATAAAAAAATGATTCATTCATCCAAGAGAAAAAATCATTGAGGTCATGCACTCACCATATCTTGCATAGAAAAGGAAATATGACTAGCAAGTATTTATTTTCTAATTTAAAATAGTAGCAGTGAAAATTTTCACGAGTCTAGTGAAATAAAAAAGTAAGGACCTCGTTCTTAGATTCCGATCAGAAAGAAACGAACATTCTTTCAATATTATAAGCACAATAAGGTTTCACTCATCTTAATCCCGCAGTTATCTTAGGGTCTTTCCATGCTTCAGTTTTATTCTGCAGCTTCTAGTAAATACTCATGATAAGACATGCACGTGAAAAATATCGTAGCTCTGTCAAAAAAAATACATCAAGGATACTTCATTTTGGATAAAAATTAACATTCCCTTGTCAATGTCACTCTTTGTCATGACAATTAGAGCCTCGGCCGCAGTGAGTATGCAACTGCATCGGACTCTAGTAAGGATCATAGATGTGTATTACGGCATGCTTGGCTGAAAATATAAATGTATAAAGCATAAGAATAATTGTTTCAGAAATCCCTCTGAACGTTTTGACACAACAACAAATACTAGCTTAAAATATTTGCATTATCTGCACAGTATGATGTTAGTGAAGGCTATGTTTCATGTGATGTCACTATGTAAACTAGTTGTAAATAGTGAAACTGGAGGTGAATAACCTAACAACGTATTTGTTTCCTCGGCGATTAAGCATGCTATCTGGAGTCATCCCATACCACAAACCTATGGTACACCATTGCAGGGTACAGTTTATATGAAGATAAGGGGTGAAACGTCACAAAATCACCAATCTCCGTGAAGAAGTGCAATGCCCTACTTGAAGCATGATCTCAGACACTACCTTGATTATCGCTTTTTTATTAGCTTTTGCCCTGTTTCTAAGGCAGAAAAAGACGAATAATGAGTACTGAAATAAACTGCCGACATTCTTTTGTTTTCAATCCTCCGGGGTACGTCTTCTTCCCGCGGAGTCCACGTGTGAGCAAAACAAATGACGCACCATTCGCAACGTCACTAATTAGAGCGATGCGAATCCAGAGGAAAAGAAAATAATTGACCTGTAGCGGATGCAGGGGCTCGGTTGCCGGGAGACGAGATAAACAATGACGAGCGATCTCGTTTGCAACGAGTGAAACGCTCAGGAGTGGCGAAATTCGCCCACTCTGAAAACTAGGAAGCCATCCAAGGGAGACGAAAGCAATCCGGTCGAATCAATCGGCAAGCCTTTCATTTCTATCTCCCTCCTTTCCCATTCCAGATCCGCATCTCCCAACTGAACAAACGGAGGAATACCGATTTCCGACGAGTTCAAATGTTCGCCACGTGGAATCAGCAAAATGACCTTGAATAGTGACAGCACGACGTCTATTCGAACGGTTTGCTTAGACCTTCGTTAAGTAAGCCAAAAAATTTGTAGGCACGGCCATGGAGTAAGTATAGCATAGAAGGCTCACCGCATAGGGCAAACTTTCTATCGTACAGTTTAATTCGCACGAGGACCCTAGATGGTTCTGAAGTTGCTACGGCCAGACGGAAGGCGACGACCCCCGAAAAATGCTCAGTCGCTTCCCCCGAGTGGATTATCGCATCCCTACCACTTCGTTCTCCCTCCTCCAGTCTCCACAGCCCTCTCAACAGCAGAGAGAGGTTCACTGTTCTGTCTCCCTCTCTCTCTCCACCGAAGACTGAGCTAGAGCGAAGAGAAGCTAGGTGGGTAGGTATGGTATGATATCGATACGGAGTTACCTACATGATCTTAACCCTGACATAAATTCCCTAATCGTCGACGCAGTATGGACGGTGCATCCGGAAGATGACATATAGCGGAATGTAAAGTTTACATCTTAGCACTGACCCTCCCGTTAAACCTGGCAGACTACGATTGTGAACCGAGTCGATAGAACGATTTTCGTTGAAACACTTGGATTGGTTTCAGCACGTTTCTTGGGTTGCATTTATCACCTAATCAAAGAAAAATAGAAAAAAGAAACACACCAATAACCAAATATCTCAATTCGTCATTCGTTTATCTTACTTCGTTCATATTTTGGAAATTATTCTTCATTTTCGCCATTGGAAGACGTACGATAATTTGTTCAAGGACATAGCCCCTAAAGAGCGAGGTACCGTGCTCTATACTTACACTTTGCATGGCTTAGCAAAAAAATCAACTGTTGCAGTGTGTGCAAAGAATAAAACGACAGTGATTACGTCTGTGAGAACATGAAACACAAGAAATGGAATGAATTCGAAGTAATGTAATCGTTTAAAATGTGAACACATTTAGTGCCAATAAATCGTTTCAACGTCCAACATTCTTAGTGAGCTCAATGTCAATCACATTTCGGAATTCTTCATTGAGATTCCAAAATGAAGAGAAAACTCTATTCAGATATCACATTTCTAAACGCGTGATAGTGCTTCAGCTCCGCGTGACATTATCATTTGAAACTTCATGATGTGATTCTCCCTTTCGTCAAAGAGTATTTATGACACATGAATTTATGCACTTTGGACTCTATGAATACTACAAAAGTATTTAATATACGATTTTTATCAGAGGGATAGAATTTTATTCTTCTCCTTTAAAAGTTACACTTGCAACTATCAATAATTTTTACCACTACGTAACCTCGCAGTGAATAAATACGCATTATGGTCAAACTTTGAATATAAATTCAGGTAAAATACACAAAAGGGCTCCATGAGAATAATGCACAGCGTACAGTGACTTCGACGCTATTATTATGGTTTACAAATAAAAATCAGGAGCGTATAGTTCATCCAAAATTAAAGGTGCTGTGTTTGGTTTATGAACTGTTTAAATGGTGCGGGGAGCATGAGCTAAACACCGTCAGCTAATCGCACGCTCGGAGTACGAAGAAGACCAAAAAACATCCTATGATGTAGCCGAGGAAAGTGGTTCAAGTGGAATTGAGGAAGCATTAAGACCAATTTAAAATCACTACCTCCTTTCTCTACTTCCGAATCTAGTCCATTTTTTTACTCCGAAATAATGCTGCTCAATAACGCTAAAACTAACTACACAAAAATCTAGAAAAATATCTAGATAAAAATCCCATCTTTTACATTCAGGTCTTCTAGCTGGGATTTGGTAAATTCGCGCATCGATTACAAATATGCATCGATAACTACACAATAGAGTTTTGATAGAGGAAATACTCTTAAATCATATATTTTCAACCCTCAACTAATGCACTGGTGACTTTTACAATGCAAATATCAAACAGACTATGAGGAAACGCCGTATATTTGAAAACGCCGTCATAATAACGCGAAACCTAGATGCCGATAGCAGGCGGGAGAAAGGAGTCACAAGAGACGATGGGATTCTGAAGTTCACCTCAAAAAGTAAGGAACTTCGGAAGACGAGGAAGAGAGAAGAAAATCATAGGTAGCTTATAATACATAAAGAAGAATACAAAATACTCTGGTATAAAGGGTAAATAGCGTAGGGCAGGGAGCGTTCAAATTTAGTTGGGGAAAGGAAGTAAAGAAAACTGAGTTTTCAAAGAAATCCAAACCTTCCCCTAATCGGTGAAATGCCAAATAATATCTCAATCATCGGTCAATAATCTGGAAACTCTGAAACGAGATCTCGGGCGATATAAACGTAAAAATGACTCAACGACGCAATTCAACACTCGATATAAACGACGCGATAACTTGATGGGCCAAAACCAAAATACATTTCGGACTCCGGACTGAAAAGTAGTAGGTACTTCAGATAAAAATCTGCGCAAAGGTTCACTTGGTTTACTTCTTGATCCGGACAGAATCAGAGACAGTGATTGGAAATTATCGGCCAATAACCAAGCATACAAGGACCATGTATTGCAAACATTGATCCTAAAAGGTTCGATCGTATATTCACACGTTACCACCCAAACATTCATCGTTTTCCTTAAAGATGGCACACTGGTAAGTTAATGCCGATGGACAAAAAATGCTCACTGAATGGATATGGCGATCGATGTATCCTATATGACGTGCTCGCTCAACCTCCCATCCCTCCTTGACCCAACCACGGGATGACGCGCAGGTTTTTTTTTTGCAGGGACGGGGAAATCAAGAGGACCACGTGATCAGTGGAGGGGGATTGTCCCTAGAGAGGTGAATCGAATCCCGAGAGGAGCAGAATGAAGTGAAGGGTAAAAGGCGCCACGGGGGCAATAATGAGGCTCTCGCCAATCGATGGCTGCCTCGCAACACCCAGCGAAGAGCTACCTCCCAACCCCTCCCACTGCCCACCTCTTCCCCTCCTCTCCCAACCCCTCAATCACACACACACACTCACACGAACATTTTTTTTATTTTCGAACAAAGCCGCCGGAGAGGCGCACGATTTTTTTCTTCCCGACCAACAAAATTAAAAAAAATAAAAGTATGAGACTATACATTACTGTAGAAGACCAACCCATTTGCCTTACTCAAAACCAGAAGCGAAAAATTCGATTATTTTCCTTTCAAATAGATACAATATGGGATGGCATTGATTGCACCGACTGCACACTCAAAGCACATTGTGGTGGTGTCACTCAAATGGCCCTGGTCATATCATATTTGACACATAGTTAACACTGGAAAGGAATTAGTGCCATTTATTGGAATTTGAGAAGGTGTGCACCGACTGCACAATCAAAGCACATTGTGGTGGTGTCACTCAAATGGCCCCAGTCATATAATATTTGACACATAGTCAACACTGGAAAGGAATTAGTGCCATTTATTGGAATTTGAGAAGGTGTGCATCAGAAAAAGATTAAAAAGATATAAAAAGAATTTCAAGCAAAGATGTCATTCGCAGCTACCCTCTAATCTAATGCTTGACTAATTCATATAGTGTCTGTCTCATTAGTACGGGAGAACCACCGTAAATTAAAGTAATTTACGCCATTCATGTTTCAGTAGGCGGTTTCCCTTACGCGGCGTTACAAGATATAACACTAGTTTACATTCATTGATACCCTCTTGAAGGATATGAGGAATTAAACTCTCAGAGGCATTCACTGTATTATTGTGATACTTACACCTTCTAGAACAAAATCTTCTTTGCTGCACGATGGAGATTCACACCCTTCTTGGCCCATTAAATTAGTAGCTACCTGTAGTACACCTGATGATGCTACGCCGCAGCGAAACCATGGTCATGCCAAAATAAAAAAAGTTTTGTGGAATTGCATCGTTATTTTTTCTCTTCTCCATTAGTAGCTACCGTTGGATCAGATTACCCGAAATAGAGTGTGAGGCTAAGGGCAACAACCAAAGAATGAACAATAGATTTTCATCACGGTGGCTTGCGGCACAAATTATCAGTAACTTAAAATGCCTGACACTTCACAAAAGAGTAAGAAATAGTAAGAAATAGTTACAAATAGTTAGAAATAGTTAGTAGAATAGCCCAGGTAAAGAGGGCATTCTATCAAAAGAAGAATCTACTTAAAGCTAGAAATAGAAGCGTAGAAGTAATGAAACAGTTCATCAGAACATACATCTGGAGCATGTTTCTTTACGGCAGCGAGGCATGGACGATGGCAGCAGCGGAGAAGAAAAGGGTAGAAGCATTCGAAATGTTGTGCTACAGAAGAATGCTGAAGATTAAATGGATCGACCGAGTAAGTAACGAAGAAGTCCTAAGAAGAGTAGGAGAAAAGAGATGTCTGATGGCAACCCTAAAAAGAGGAAGGGGCAACTTAATCGGCCATATCTTGAGTCACGATGGCCTGATGAAGACTATCGTAGAGGGAAAAGTGAACAGGAAGATTGAAAAAGGCAGGCCTCGTATGAGATACATGGAACAGGTTGTGAAGGATGTAAAATTACGTCACAACGAAAAGGTTGCCCGATAGAAGAATCGAGTGGAAAGCTGCGTCAAACCAATCCAAGGATTGTTGACCATTGATGATGACTTCATGAAAGTAAATATGGTTGCCCTATTAGTCCAGTTTTCTTCTCTAGGTATGATATACTGGGAAACTAATTATCGTTCTCGTGTAATATATCAAGTTATGAGCTGTAATAATTTGAACTTTTCAATTTAAATACAATAATAATTCTTTAGCGATTGGAATACTGCAAAGGTGTATTTCTCGTAATGCGGTAGGAATCAAAAGTGATGTTCCACGAAGTCATTTGAATCAGTCCAGTATTGTCACTTAAAATATCATTAATTATAAACTTTGTTTATTAGGTCGATTTTAGATTCCTTCCAAATACACAATAACCCTAGCAAAGAATTGGGTACTTTGGAATTTATGGAATGGATGAAGGATAGAGAAAAACTCGACATCGGCACTAGATGATTTGTAAGATGAGGCATCAAAAGGTCTACTGTCTAGTTTCCCATTCGAGTGGGGGTAATAAACTTGACTTGAGCGACCTCCAAAAGAGGTTCAAGAAGGAGTTGGAGTAACATAGTAAAATCTCTGCTGGGATGCGAACCCGACCACTCCACAGGGAAGGCCGAGACTCCAGCCACCGTGCCAAACCGATCTCACTAAATTTTTTAACATCTCGTCAAAGTAAACCAGAAAAATTACCTCTTTGGGTGGATGGATCTCACGAGCATTAACTATTGAAGGTGTTACGAATGTGTGAAAGGACCTGAAATGGAATTCGTAACTGAAAAATATGTTTTGTCGGAGGAAAGAAAGTTGCTCCAAGGTAAATAATGGAAGAAATCTAATTGCAGTGGGGTGCTCGCTCTTCTATCCACTGAAAGAACTTCATCCTTTCATGCTGACTCAAAGGGGAGACCCTCATCAATGTGTACCGGCCCTAAAGATGGAAACTGTGCCGCGTTACTCCACCTCTCGAGAGATGAGCGCGGTAGCAATGGGCTCGTAAGGATGATTGAAAAAAACATAATCCTGAGGTTTTGATACACGAGTTTTTCTTGGACGCGAAATGAAACGTGAATGAGTATCGAGGCAAGGGAGGATGAGAACAATTCCCGCGCCAAAGAGAGGTGGTAACCACAATATTTTTTGTTTCCACGACGACTGAGATAAATAACGCGGCGGAGTTTCATACTCAATCGCCTGCCAAAAACGAGAAATGCCTCAGAATAGAACCAGGTAGATATCAGAGGAAAGAAAGTTTTGGGCTAAAATTAAAATTAAGACGCGATACTGAGTGAGGGATATTGATGCTAAAGACCTGAGAGAGTACGAGACTGGGAATATAAATAAGTGTACTTTTCCGCTTTCACTGCTCTCATCAGCAGAAAGTCATTTTAACTTCTTAATTGTACTGACAGTTGCTTGAAATAAACTCCACTTAATCCTTTATATCTTACATGTATTTAAAAACGTAGGGTTTACCAAAGAAATGACAGACCATAACCAAGTATCTCTCCGTAAATTTATAATAGCCCATAGGACTTGATTATGTTGCCATCACTAATTCACTGCTGCCAACTAAGTACTAACGTGGATTAATGACAATTAGTGCGGGAGTCAGTTCATTTTATTTTCTCTCTTTGGTAAACTCTGTAGTCATAGAATACGAATTTAACATTCCTCTCAGCGACTGATGTTAACACGAGTACTAGGCAATTTTCTTAAAGTACTTCTAGCTTCTTCTTTTTGTGGCTTCGCGAGTCACATCTTAGCTCCTTTATTAGGTCAGAGGGTCTCTCCTGGTAATTATTACGGTTCCTAGAAACCCTTAATGTTTTAGCATCCATTACAGGAAAATTAATACTTAACCAACTCCTGACATATTCTAAAATTTTCCAACTAGAATAGAAGAGGCATTTTTATTAGTACCCCGTTTATTTGAAATAATGCTATTTATCCATTAGACATTATTTACTTGATCACCTATAATTATTACTCAAATAAAGAGTTAATTTATGACGCATATGTCCCCTACATGATAGAATCCCCACAACCTGCCCATTACGCATCGTAACAATTAGCAAGACCCCTTCCCCCATTTTAGTGTATAGTGTATATGGACGGCCTCTCGTGATGATTACATAAGCATGACAGAACATGAAAAAATAAATTAAATATAAATACCTATTGAACACCTGAATATAGTAGGTACAACATGAAAATGGTTCGTAGGAATGAAGGTTGAAATTGAAACACTGCAATTTCCACACACAGTTTTATTCTCCACGACCATGGTTCCGTTGCAAGGCAACATGATGTTGCCTTGATGATGTTGCCTTGATGATGTTGCCTGATGTCACCTGATGATGTCGCCTTGCAACGAAACCATGGTCGTGGAGAATAAAACTGTGTGTGGAAATTGCAGTGTTTCAATTTCAACCTTCATTCCTACGATGAAAGATTTCCACAAGTGTTAAGCCTGAAACTATTAACTATGAAAATGGTTGACTGAAATAGTTAAATCAAAGAGGAATTGGTAGTATCAAGGTATTAGTAGTAACAAGGATTTTTTAATCATTGTTTGATTGATGTGGAGTCACTTACTGACATATGTCTTTGCAATGGTTCCTCCGAGCACTATAAGAATGAAGATATGGCTGTTAACTCATAAATGAAATGTGTATGTAATATGTGTATCTATATAATAATTAACACCAGTTAATCAAAGCTTTGCAATGGATAGCGGAGGATCATACATAAAATAAGCCGCAAAGGAAACCATACACAATAGGGTAGCTAAAAAAACAGACCTTAAACAAAGGAAGACTGTTAAAGCAATACGTTGAAGGAAAGCTGGCAATAAATAGACAATAATAGTTCCGGATGAACCATTAAAAACTAACAGAGCTAATATTGTGGGAAGAAATAACTATTTCAAAGTCAATAACAAAAAAAAAGATAAAAAAATTGTACAAGTTTTAGAGGAAAGAAAATTTGGGGAAAAAGATATGAGTAAATGAAAAAGGAGGTTAAGTTAGGTAAGATATTTGAGAGTAGAAACTGTTCCAAGAAGTAGGAAAAATTTTTTTAGAAAGACAGCGACGCAGCGCAAGGTACCCAGTTCTTCCAATGGCTATCCAACGAACCGTCATTTGCATTCAATTTTCTCGGCAAATTTTAAGAGAGAGGCATTTCCTGGTTCATAGCTTGGAAAAATAAAATGTAAGTTTGCACACGGGACAGAAAAGTAAGTAGTCTGAGGAGGAAAGAGTCGAAGGTTAGGATAGTATCCAAATTCAAGTAGAAAAAAAACCGCCTAAAAATTGGACTCTAATGGAACAAAATAGGTCAAAATTTGAATGTAGATTTATTTCTGCCTCGCTAGAAATTTTGGCAAAATTTTCAAATTTCCGTGATGTATTTTTATGGTAGCATAAACCTAATTTATCTATAAACTACGTAAAAAATAAACTACTGAAATCTGATATGGAATCATAAATTATTGAATTAATAATTACAGTATCTATCAATACGGATAAGCAAAGGGAAGCTGGCTTCAGAATCATTGATATAACGAGGGAAGAGGTAAATGGTAAATCAACAAACTTTTTCAATGCCTATACGAAAAATTGGCAAACTACTTCTAAATAGAAGCAACTGAATAAAATAGTATGCACTAATGTAAAGGACATTTAATTTTTTTCATGAAAACTTCTTCAGGCAAGAATTGTTTAAAGCCACGAATTCTAAGGGGATTTGGTTTTTCTGAAACTCAACAAAATGGTACCGGCAGGTAGGAGCGGATGAGACTTCTTCTTCAACTTGCTAAAGGAAACAGTCTTTATCACGTCAGGGTGAATTTTCGCGTAGAAGTCAATTTCCTCCAGGAAGTTGAATGAAAATAGCCCTTTAATGGAGGAGAACTTACTGTTGAATCAAACTTCAAATTTCTCAACCAAAAATATTGATTTGAAATACATAGGGAAATTATGACGGTGCCTTCATACCAGGAGCTAATTACAGCTACAATTATAATCATCAACCAATGAGAAGTATCCGGCAGTCAGCAACTGATTGTAATCGTTTAAAAAGTTTGATTCGAGGCCCACAAGCCTAGAGATAAATGAATACAATAGAGAAAACGCCTTTTCCAGGAGCATACTATGACGACTCTGCACTTTCTCAATAAATTCCATCAAAGGTGCTCAGTAAATTATTTTTATTACCATAAAAATGAATACTAGGTACTTTAAAAACATAATCGACAGGCAATAGCAGAGGTCGTTAACGCTCAGGCCAGCTAATCCAAAGATTGCGGGTTGAAAAACTGCCCGGAGCTCCATTTTTCACTTTTTATCATAATTTATTAAAGATGGACACTGAGATTCAGTATGAGCACCAGGACAATTCAAAAAAAAACTCATTCCACAGATAATGGCTACAAATATAGTTAGATATCTGAGCAAAAATTTACCAGAACCACTCTTCCCCAATTTCTTCGGACTGCACAGTTTTCAAACCTACCCATAGACAATTAAACGACACCTAAAATTACCTCAGCCGTCGGAGAAGTCAAACGACGTACGACTCAGCTTTCTTCTGAGGCAGGAAGGGAACACGTTTTGGACTCGGTCCATTCCGATCCTTTCCCAAATCTCAATGTCAATGAGTAAGGAGAGGGAGTCAGTCCGAGAGAGGGATAAGATATAGGAACACGGAAGACGAATCCAATTCCACTTGTTACCCCGGGCACACCTTTCAAGGTATCGCTTCTCTTTAAACGTCCGCACGTGGCGATTATATCCCAACGCATGCGGCTTAGGAATACGTCTTCGTCTCCAAGAAGAAGGAGGGTTGGGCTTCCGATCATCCATCTCCGTTGCTTTTCCCTTTCCCTCTCATTTGCTCCCAAACGTCTTTTACGCAAGTGCGCTGATGGAGAAAGCTCTCTTCTTCTCCTCTTCTCTCTCCTTCCTCCGTGCACTTCCCGGACCCCTTTCTTCCCTCTTCAATAACACCTGCTTACTCATCACCTCCGCTGCTCCATCCACTCCGATTAGACAAGACATCTCACGGCCGCGAGCGTCCGCGGTTCCGGCTACTACTTCACCACGAGGACCCCTCATCATTCTCCGCCAATCTCTGTCTCTCTAAATCCACTGACGGGCATAAATATCCCCCCTCCTTACTTCCCACAAACTCCCTTCGATTTAAATCCCTACAGAGCGATTGCCAAACTTCTTTTCCGCAGTGATGAATCCCTTCCTGGGGCACAAATTAAATTTAACGTCCGGCGAAAAGAAATAAAACCATAAATGAGCTGGTTTATAAACTCGACACCTTTGCAAAACTTTTTCACAAGAGCTGACCACGGTGATCACATCGGTGACACTCTGGCCTGACTACCCTATGATCACTGTCACACAGGACATATAGTTTAGATTTAAGCTTTAGGGCTCGTTGATGGCTTGGGTCACACTGTAATTCTTATTACAAATTTATCATATTTAGTGAGTGATCATCTATATATTGGAATTTGAAAACAATTTTTCTGAAAATTATGCTAAGATCATATTATAGAAATTCATGAGTCTATTTGATTAGGACAGACGCAAAGCACTGTGCGTAGAATTGAAAGGATTATCATAAATACGCAAGAGTTTTGCCACCTCTTTAAACTCACTGTAGCCCCACTTCAGGTAGTGAAAAACACTACCTGAATTCAAAAAAACGAATGAAATAGAAATTTAATTAAGCTTGTATAATGAGAATGTCTTATATTTTCAGTGTTACTGTCATTGATGGAGAACTGGCTGGAAGATTAATGGGTAAAAGAGGAAGAGAGGAAAGGAAAGGGGATTTTGAACACCATGGAGGAAAACAGAAGACATGTCTATTTAAAATGGCATGTTGCCATTTTAGAGAGGCATAGTGTACAGTATTTGTGGGGAGAAGAGTAAGATGGATTCAGGCCGAAACTTTTCAGGAACTAGTCATAACCTATCGGTAGAACTCTCATGGAGGAGATTTCCTGATGAATTGAAAATTTTCATAACACATTCATAAATTCGTTTGAATGAATCAGAGTTACTCATTCATAATTTCACCTAGTAAATAAAACTCTCCAGGTATAATGGACACTACAACACGGATTCTGCCTAAATGTTTCCTAAAATTTATGCCTAAATGTTTCCTAGAAAGAACTCCAAGCACGAGATCACAAATTTGTTTCCGTTTCTCATATTAATTACCCACGCTCTGAAATTATGAGGCAACGAATCTTGATTAATATTATTAATTATTACAAATTTTTCAAACATGTCATCGAATTCCCAAAATCGGAAACATAATTTCTGCATCCCTGCTTTTTCAATCCCTACTTTTCCCATGAAATGGCCTACTTCGAAAGGGCATTTCCCACACCTAAAATAAAGTACACCTATCTTACAGCTACACGCTGCTCTGATAAAAAAACCCTTCATCATATCCCGGCCAAAACATGCATATATAATTTAAGGATGGGCGGTTGCGTGTGGCGCTTCCCGATTGGCTCGCTAAGGAAAATAAATGACAACCTCAATGCGCCGCTCGCGATGAATAACACCCAATTTACGGCAATTGTTTTCGAATCAAGATACTGACTTTCTACGTTTTGTGCTTACTCTCCAAATCGAAGGGACAGAGCAAACACCATTTTCCCCGCGTCCCTGAAACCCTTCACGCACTCCTTCCCCCTGCAGCTACCATAGCTATTCTCCTCCCCGGACATTCCCCAGTTTCAAGGTCTGTGGCTAAAGGAGTAGGGAGAGGAGAGAGGCGGATAAAGCAAACAGAAATGCCCCTTCTATCCCTAATGCTCGCGCAGGCTGCCAGCCACTCTTTCCCTCTCTCTCTCTCTCACCCACACACACACGTTAACGCCATCAACCGCATCGCGATGCTTCCTTTTTCTTACTAGACTCGCCTTTCCTCCCTCCGCCCATTTCGCCAGCTCCAAGACGCCTTCCTCTCCCGATCTCCTTTATCCTCGACGTTCCTAACGTGATCTATGTTTGAGTTTGGCCTCCAGTAGCGGGTGGGGGACAGTCTCCTGACAGGGGGAAGGGGTACCAAAGATGGAATTTGGCTTTCTGCGTTCGCCTTCGCAACTTCCCCCTCCTTGAGGAACGGAATGAGACGTCGAATTGTCTATTCCAAATCTGGAGAGTTCCAGATGAATCGCCACCCACTTCCCACCTCTAGGGAAAATTTCACCAGCCTGAAAGGAAGACGCCAAGTCGCACAGTGCGCGTCATAAAACGTTTTAGGAACGGAAGATTTTTCAGTGGAGCCCAAGTTCCGTGGCGTGTTGTGCGCATTTCAAGACCAATGGTCCGTCAGTTGGTCGGGATTAACGAGTATGGAGACAACCCCTGCCACATGCCCTCGTAGTGACTTGCAGGGTACTATGCAGATGTAGCAGATGTAAATAGTGTAGCGGATTGCGTTGGTATGGTGTCTAGAGTACTGGTCTCCCATTCCGAGAGCCTGAGTTCGATTATTTATCGTTATGCTGATCCAATGTTGAGTGCTGCGCGTCTGAGGTTGATTGGCTTTTGTTTCGACGGTTAATGAACATATTGTTGATATAAAATTAATTTTTAATAAAGAACTTTTAACGTTGCATAATGAGGCACAATTACAATAACAGTTTGGGTAGCGAGAGTGCTGATTGCCCACCCTTTAGAATATTGGCTCGAAACCCGATAGAAATTTCATTGGAATCCCTCCTTGGATGCCGTGCTTCGATACTCCGTCCGTCGGAATGGACTTTAAACCGTGGACCCATAGGCACCTTTTGTTAAGAGAAGACTACTGCCGACGCTGTGTTTCTCTCTAATTTTCCTCCACTCCCTAAATCCTTGCTTCTACTCAATAATCCACCAACGCTCATTGACCTAAAAGACCTTCGCTCTCAGTCGTCTCCACGGAATAACTACTACAAGCAGTGGTCCCCTAAGGCGCCCTTGGCTGCGAGTAGGCTGATGATGGTGTCTGGTTTCTCTTAACACTTCCCCCGGCCCTCATAAATCCTAACTACACCACAAAATTACTTATCCTCATGGCGCTAATGACCTTGGCCGTCGGCCGCATCCACTCAATAACTACGAACTTATATCTTGGAACCTTCAACTTGTCAAATGTTCGTGTCCACCATTTCTTAATCTGTGAATAAGAATGTTTTATCTCACGTAGTCTCGTGAGAAAAAAACTTACTTAAAAGTTGAATTGTAACATTATAATGAGTATTATCATGACTATCACGATGAATAATCTCACAAGAATCACTACGAATTATTTTCAATGTTTAATAGAGCAAAACCTTGTACCTACCACGATTAGGACTTCTTTCAAATCCTCACGTCACTTTGAAGAATTGCAACACTCAACTCAATTGCAAGCACTATCTTCGTTTACCGTCCCTGCAGTGATGCAATTCTTTCACCTTCCCCTCGTTTGCCCCAGATTGGGGAAACCCAACAAGTCTGCTTCTTTATCCAGTTTAATTCCTTGTATATATACGGCCATACCCATTACATGGGAATGGCTAACACGAGAAACTTGCCATTGCCAACGTCGGAGCACTCTACAAACAGTCCTCTATCATAACTCTTTAAATATTGCCTTAATAAATTCCTATTCTTCAAACTTGAATTTCGCCAATACCATCAGTTCATGGTCATGCAGGTCATGCATAACTGAGGACAATGTGTTAACTCTAGTCATATAGCTAATAATAATCGTTGGTGCCTTAACTTTTTCCTTCCTGTCTTTTACATTCGCATACATCTACTGTCACGACGCATCTGTCACGCTTTTGAAAGCATCCATTTGATAACGAAAGGAAAACTCGCTTGAAACATATTCTATATACCTATTCATAAACCTGGCATTAAATATATATTCATAAACCCGGCATACAGCCTCCAGGCAGAGGCGAAAAGTTTGTAAATACCTGGCATAACTCCAAAATACGGTCAGGATATTCTACTAAAATGTACTTAAAAAGTAAATGTATTACGGGAATCTAAGTAGTATCACACGGATCCAACTCATTTCATTCTGCAATTTCATCATGCAAACGTCATTTAATAAATCGGGCACGGAGCAATTGTACGGTATTACAACTTTAAAAGTTTTCTTCCATACCAATCTCATTCCTGGAATTCTTTCCTCACAAGAGGAATATAATGGAATATAATGGAATAGAAGAAGGCGTCCACCACGTATTCATAAGCAGTTTTCAAATGCACCCCGCAAGATAAAACTACATTTTACCATCCAAACATTTGACGTTCCAAACTTTCTTGAGAGAGTAGTACATGAATGTTTTAATGAGATCCTTTGATGTATTCTCTCTGAGCTAATTTTTTTTCTGATTCTTCTTGTATTTTTCCCATCCAGAGTAATGAGCCTTCGTCCTTACGACCTGACAGTACGTCCAAGTTCTTGTATAATGCGTCCACTTCAGGTAACTTCCATGCTTCGTGGCATTTTCCTCTCGCGATGCTTTGTTTTCCTCATTATTAACTCGTATAGGGTAATGATTCCTTTCCTCGTTTTCAAGAAAATTTCCATGAATTGGAACTGTTTACTTTCTCGGTAAATTTCTTTCTTAAAATCGCTATTTTATCTCTTTCGCATCTCAAACACTTTTTGTCGCGTTGACGTTACATTGCATAGCGGAAGAATGCCACATGGTGTCGAGTAAATACGGATATGCGTTGACAAAGGTCTTCAATATACATCACTAAAAGAATAATATGGACTGATAATACCACCTCCTGCTAAGGAAGAACAAAAGAACGAGAATAATGAAGTCGAAAAATAAATCGATGGGGACATGTCTGAATGAAATGCATGCATAGACGTTTAAAATTCCATTTTTCTGCGGACAATAAGGGCTCATAACAGATTAAATCGATGCTATCAAGGGGAGAAATAGGATCGGTAATGTAAATTTTGTCAATTTCCTGAAAATGCACGCCATTCCATTTTTTTGAATGATTGTCAAGTAACTTCAGATACGTGTGTGTACAATTACGTCCCACAAGGTGAGACATTTGATTACCTGTAGCGAATGTGAATCTACTTAATTTTCCTGGTGCATTTGAATAATTTTAGAAGTAGTAGTTTTTTTTAACAGGGTGCATTGAAAACGAGGTCATTAACAGAACATTCGCCTTGATGTCAAAATTCTGTCACAGAGGCATAATGTATATCACACAAAAACCGTAATAAACGAAAGAAAATTAATATTATAGATGTTTTATCGAATTATATTAACAATATAATCAGCTAGGCACAATATAACAAATTGCTAGGCTTGATTTCGTGAAACCACATATTGATAACGTAAATGAATTCACTTGGTAAAATTCCACAGACTTTTGTTAAAAGCGACCTAGGTTTCAACTTATACAGTAATTATACTTGATTATTATCATTAGCCTTGATAATGAATGTATTAGTCGAAACCTAGGTCGGCTTTAATAAAAGTCTGTGGAATTTCACTAATTTACGTTATCAGCTATGTCGTCATTAACGAAAAAGTTTGTTCCTTTGATATAAATGCATGCATGGAAATGGTTCATTCCTTGCCACAACCTTTCGGCGGCTGGAAGGTTATTGTATTGATGTAGATACATGAGAAAAAATAAACTCATCGTATTTTTTTCAGTTTTTATATCCTCTCCACTCGGATTTCTCGTGCTCCAGCAGTAAATTAACGATTTCACTGCGCTAACTTTGTCTTCTCTCGCCAGGCTTGAGCTAAAACGCCATTCCGTTGTTCCTCCTCCAATAAATTTCCCAGGACTAGCACGTGATCTTGCAGCACTGGAACGTTTTGGATCCCGTAGGTATTGCGGAAGTTTAATTTACGCACGGCAAAATCTGGATGGATCCCATTCCTTACTTCCTCTCCCGCACGAAGGTATCCCGATCTTTGTGTAAGTGAGGCAATAGGAGTGAACTCAATAAATCTGTCCTAGGCACCACATAAGAGTGAATTCAAAGAATCCAAAATGATAGGAATCCTATCCTAAGACCGATCTTCCGGTTAGAGTAATACCACTAATGCTGATACAAAACGCACGAACTAGTTTGATGGCGAAAAAATAAACACAGCTGTAAGGGATATGATGTCGTCGTCGCGAGTGGAAGTGAGAGGCAATTAAGGCCACTTGCCCCATTAAAGACAGGCGGGTAATTGGGAAGAGAGACTCATGATCTCTTCTTTTTGGAAAGGAGGAAGGAAGGTGGAGAGAACTCCGGCGTCGGTATCAGCCTATTATTATCGAAAGAACCCAAGGAGTGCTTTAACCCCCATTCGTAATTTCAAATTATGTCTTTATCATCAAATGCCAGTCCCCCACGCTTTGGAAGCATGCATGTGTTTTTTTAGTCTGTTAAAACTAACTCTATTCATTGTTAATAGAGCTAGTTATTCGGGAGAGGCGATCGACATCTAGGCATCAGCGCCATTTAGGATAGCTGGCTGGTTGGGGAGGGAATGAAATTTTTCAAGTACGGGAGGATAGCAGAAAACCCGGCGTCGGAATTAGCCTACCCTTAACGAAAGACTCCTTTAAGTCTTTCGCCGACGGACAGAATACTGAGCTTAAAGTGCTTAGCTACATATACATGGGAGTTTTTAAGCCTGTTTCCTCACTAACAGGCGCTTCAGACCGGGAGGAAAGGTACTAGGATGGGAATGGAAGAGAAAGTTCTCCTGACATTCGCTTAGCTATACTCATGGGTTTTTTCATGTCTAAACTGCACAGTTTCAGGCGTAACTTGGTGGAACTGCATGTTTACGTAAAAGTAACATAAAATACTATGTATATTCCACACTATTTTTAATTCACCGACCCGGGTTTCGTCTACTCTGTAGACATTTTCAGGGTCTACCCTGAAAATGTCCACAGAGTAGACGAGGGTAGACCCTGAAAATGTCTACAGAGTAGACGAAACCTGGGTCGGTGAATTAAAAATAGTGTGGAATATACATAGTACATATTTTATTTTACTTTTACGTTTTCAAGTCTGTTTCCGCACTAGTAAGCGCTTCAGACCGGGAGGAAAGGTATAAGGATAGGAATGGAAGGGATGGGGGTCAATTGCATGCGATGCTACATCATACTGAAGCATAGCCTGGTATATCACTAAAATCTCTCTGCCGATACCGGGATTCGACCCAATACCAAGGGTATAGTAGGCCAGTACTATAGCCATAGCACCAACCCAACCCCCAACTGGGATGGAGCTTGAGGCGCAATCCTTTTTCGGTTGCCTATGTCGAGTGGTGTAAGCGATCCCGTAAAACACTCCTTTAATCCTTCGACAGGTACTCGTCAAGTCTCAGCGTCATCTGTACGCAATATCCAGAATGCATTAACAGGATTTACATTCGTGAGGACTCTCTCCATCATTGTGATTATGGAAATGTATTCTACGAGCCCAAAGCTCATACAGAACACTCAGCGGAGTTGTAACAGTTCAACTAGGTCCTACCATCCTGTCCCTCCTTAATGCCACGTTTGCTTCCCCGTTTCCAACTTCCGCTCTAACATGTAATTGGCTACCAACATTGATTAACTACTACCAACATCTATTATTATTTTTTATTAATTGTTTTGAATTATTTTTAATTAATATTAGTTGATCTAGGCCATCTAGATATTTTTTCAAACTCCGATACCAATTATCTCCGGAATAATTACCTTATTAGGTAACTATTATCGCCTAGATATCCCTTTTACACGCCAACACACTTATTCCTTGGCTTACACGAAACACCGAAGGAATCGGATTAATGTGGTTGCTGTAGTAATAGCTTCCCATCCCTAGCACCCGAGTCTGAATTCCGGTAGTTGCAGATTTCGCAGTAGATTGGTTTACTGAAGCGGGTTCAATACTGTCCCTTTCGTGTGCGAAGTGAATAACACTTACAGATCAGCACTCTATCCGTAGGATGGAACGTAAAACAGTGCATTCAAGTGTTATTACTCTCGGGTTATTGGTGCTTTCAATGCTCACACCGTGTTTCCCAACACCCTTCCTCCACTCCCTAACTTTTGGCCTCTTTCCATACACGCACCTATCCTCAATGGCGCATATCAGCTGTCGGTTGAATCTCACAATAATAATAACAACAAAAGACCTTCCATTCTGACGTTCCTAAATAAATACATCAAGTCTCGGGGAGAGTCCAAACTCATCACCATCATCATCGGTCAGCAATCCTAGGATTGCTGACCTCCTGAATCCTCCACTCGATTCTTCCATCGACCAACCTCTTCATATCAACGTAATTTTTCTCTTTTACATCCTTCAAAACTTGTTCCATATATCGAGTCCAAACTACCGAATTCGTATAATTATCAAATTTTTCACCTAGTATGAACTCCCACCTTTTTTCCATAATGTATTCGTTTTCCATTTCATCAGACTCTTTCCACTCTGCAGAATATACGGATTTATGGGGAGTAAAGGTGGGGAGAATTAAAGGAAAAAGCAAAGTTGTGAGTTCCCCATCATTAACAGCCTCAACCGGCACAATACCAAACAATGGTAATGTTAAGAAGTCAGACATAATCCAATAGCCTTCTAAAATACCTAATAACCGCGAAAACCTAAAATCGACTAGAGGTGGCAATTCTAGCGATGACAATCAGTGTGCGTTCGGTGGTATTATATGGCGTCATATAAAAGTATCCTATGTATTTCCACCTATCAAAGTAATATTACCTTCAGATTTCAGTCGTCACAAAATGTAACATTTCTCTTAAAAAAAAAGAGAAAGGAAAATACTATCCGCAAAGATCTACGATATGGCTTCGAAAATCCGTCATAAATGGTCACACTAGATAACGAACCATTCGGGCCTTTAATTGATGCCTTACGAATGCGGGCACGTTTTAAGATCCCTTCCTCCCTGCGTAGGGAACCATTTAGGTGCCTAATTAATGGATTCGAAAACTACATAGAGAGAATAAAAGAGCAGAATGAAGTTCAGGTTCACATTTCTGCTTTTTCTGCTTTTAATCAACAAAGTCCTTGCGCTTGGGTTGTCTTGTGGAGTTAGAGCGCGTAAAGAGATGATAATTGCTTTAGTGGTAAAAGTAGTCGAAATACTCTAAAGGGAATCGTCTACAGTTAGTAGGACTCCTTTTATACAGCAAATTTTAAGGTCATTTGAAGTCTCTTGTCCGGTGACGCTAGTAATATTCGTGAAGTTTTACATATTACTACGGATAGATTTACAATAGGTATATCTCTCATCACGAACAAAAATAGATCATAATTTGACATCATCATAGCCACATAGGAAGGCGTAAATTATTATTTTAGAAATGTTTTCCCCCTAAAAGATCTTGATAATTAGCTATGTATATTTTTTATAAATATTTTTAAGCACGTTATCAGATAGAAAAATTAAAAAAAACTCATGCGCGGACCCTACTGTCACGTGGGCAACTGCCAAGGTCAGCGACCCTCTTCGCAAGGGAATAAGAGAATTGCTCGGATCGCCATTTAAGCTCAAGTGATAAAACGTCGTTAATTTTTGCATCGCACGACTCAAACGGCGGGCAGGTCACGGCACTTGGCTGTAAATTCTCGTGAACGGGGAATGCCTTGCCGTCGTGTGAGGCAAACAGCTGTAAAAACCTCTTAGCAAATTCAAACCAAAGTAAAAATAAAAATCTCGGAAGTTGCGACGAAAAGGTAATATGTTACTTCTTTCCAACACTACATGCAGGTCGGTATTTTACGCTCTTCTCTCAGAATATGTGGGGGTTAAATGCACAGGTATTTTCAATACCTGTGCATACCTGAATTAGAATCGTTTCACACGAAGCAATAAGTTGCACAACTAGAAGCATCGTGGAATTCCGTAAATTGAATGCTGGAAAATAAAATAAAAGCATTTTTCCGCGCAGTAACGTTTGGTAAGTTTTATGTGTAATTCATCATTTTGCACGAATACATTTTCATCGCGTATCTCTCCATGTTCCAGACTGCACAATTATAAGTAAAGTGCGAAGCAGCCTTAGAATAAGTTGGCCGTATGAGCTTAAGAAATGCAATAAGGATATATGCTGTAATATGCCAAAGAGTCCATCGATGCGTCCATAAAGTTGCTCAAATGCTTGCTAAAGCATTTTATCGTGGACTTCCTTGGGTAAATTATCGTCGCGATGATTAAGTGCTTGTTTACATCGGATAAAACCAACTTCATTGCCAATAACCATCACACGAAATTGTAGAGCGATAAATTTATTTTTACGATATTCCTGCGACCCATCCCCGTTTTTATTGCTCTTCCATTTTTAAGACTTTTTATTTTTAAGACCGGCGGCCGTAGAAAGAACTTCAGAAGATGATTTTCCATCCAGTTGATACTTTTATTGGACTTAGGGTTCGGTCTTGAGAACATTGTTGACTACGACAACCAGCTTTAGAAAATAAAACAAAAGAAACATTTGGACGAGCAAAGGAAAAAAAATAAACCTATGTCGCTGGCTTTTCTTCGGTCGTCTGCGCTCGCGTTACGTGACGCCATTTGAACACAATTTATAATGCTTTTCTGACGGATAAGGTGAGGAAGACGATCTTATAAATCTGTAACAGTGGTCAAATGTTATAATTACTCTTAGTTTAGAAAGAATGTGGAAGAAGATTCGGAATTGGGTCTAATGTAGGTACTAGGGAATGAAAATCTCAGCACAAAATGAACTCGACTCAATGTGTTGAACACTTAAATTCTAATTTTTCCCGAAGTTTGTCACACTGAGCCAAACTCACTAGGTTTTTTCTCAAGACAGGGATTGTCGACGGTTGATCTCGGGAATCAGAGAAGATATATGATACGGGGATGTGGACCAAATGGAACGAGGAGCACGAAAGGCTTCGGATTATTCCGGGTTCGACGTTGAGCACACCCTAATTTCTCGAGTATTTTGAAGACGAAGGGACGCAGGCGTGGGGCTTCTTGAGGGAAGAGGAAACCCAGGGAGGTGGAAACCCAGGGAGGAGAGAGGGAAAGGTCCTTCCCCCTCACCAAAAAGGATGGGATCTTATGGGAAGCCCGGGGAATCAAGCGGAGATCAGGGACCATCTCGCAGAAAAAAAAAGTAATGGAGAACTACAGTTGTGGAAGGCGAAATGGTGAGGATAAAAAGGGATGTCCAATGATTACAGAGGGTCAGAGTACCAAAAAAAACTGAGGGGAGCAGTCTTACATTTCGAAGAGGTATTTGAGGTCGTAAGAACCTCCCTCCTTCCCTTTCCTTTGACCATTTATTTCTCATAAGGCACCATTCCTCACGGTTCCTTTAACCACTAGAATGAAAATACTCCCATTTTTCCCTGGAAGGTAGGATTGTCCGCGAGAATTATTCAAGGATATTTCCGTAGTTTACAGTTACGCTTAGCTAAATGCACCCACCAACCGTTTAAGTGAGTGTCGAAGACAATTTATTTGCGCGGGAAATTAAGAAAGCATACTCAGCTCTCCCATAAAAAAGTTTTCCTGCAAGAAATAAATGAATTCAGCAATGTTCCACGTGAAGGTGATTACATGTAAACATAAAAAAGTGGCATAATACATTTAAACGGTATAAAAATCCTCTTGCGTGTAATGGGTGCAATATTACCGGTGGTTTTTTGCCAGAGGTCTTTTTCATTTCTAGCAAAATATAAAAGAGGACACGAAACTGTAAACACGAAACTGTAAACACGAAAATTAAAGTATCGCAAAAGTACAATATACGTTTTTGCTGTCTATTTTTGAGTAAATAATTGATATATCGATGTAGTTTGGACATCCTATTTCGTAGAAATATTAAATATTAACCGTATCCTGGACTAAAATTTTGATTTTTAAGAATGCAGAAGTAAGAGAATTGCAAAAATAACCTAAGTAAGGTATGGATTGATTTTAAAAACAACAAAAATATTATAACCTGGCATTAACGTTTCCCTTTATAATCCTTCATTTTATTCCTACTAATTGGATGTATCGGTGCCATTGCTTAAGCTGATACAAGGGTATTACCACGAGATTTGACAGCACAGCCTAAAAGTCCTCGTACGCAATAGTTCAATTTAAGCATCAAAGCCAGGATGGAGAAATCTAAACAGGGCACTGAACCTTTACCCTAATAAGCATGGCAGAACATTTCAATGAGATGGATCGCAACACAACTACGGTTACTGAGCCATGGGTTTCATATTGAAGCGATAACGGCCCTTATAAACACGAAACATTGTGTCGGCTCGTTTGCTGCTTCGTTACCCGTCTATTTATTATTGGGTAAGGAATACTGGTTTATTCCTGATAAAACTCAAATATTTCCTAGAGTTTGATGCTGAGTGCTGCGGAAACTGATAAAACTTTCGCATATGATGGTATAAAACACCGAGTGGAAATAAACAGGGTTAAATTGCTAATGATAAACACATCTCAAACATAGTCTCCTCAAAATTAGCTACGAAAATATTTCACATTAGACGGAAATAGAACACCTTGACACGGATTTTCTCGCGGCATAATACTAATACAGAAACAAGTAATTAGAAGGAAATATAATCCGTAATAAGAGGCATCAAATTCATATGAACCCAGAAAAGTTAAGATTAATTCTTTCACGGAATTGATGCACATACGTATTCGATTTCTCTGGAAAAATTGAACTTTAATTGAAACTGCACGCCGCTTTGACGTTAGTCATCTCACAATTTGCAAGGAAAGTATTTATAGCAGTTGGAGCGAAAGTAACACCATCATTACATAATTCTAAATTTCCAAATTCCCATTCAATACACATCAAGAATTTAAGGCCCGCACTTGCTATGGCATATTTATTCGAATAAGAACTAATATTTCGAAGAAATAACGCATTTATCGTATTTACCGACAACTTTTGTAAGTTGTCGTGGGCAGTTGAAGAGTATTACAATCATGTATTTCATCGACAGAAAAAGTTTTCATTTTAATGAAACTGTTAATGGATTTCTTTGCAAAAATTTCTGAATCCAATACGGTAATGCGAAGATTGATAAGTAAAAAGATGCAATAAAATGTCATATTTGTCATGTTCATATTAATCTGCGATTGAAAGAATGGATAATCCCTTTCGAATATGGCCATCATCGTTGGAATTCTCGAAGAAAAATTTCAGCAGTTCAGAGTTATTATAAAATACAATAAAACTTATAGACACTTTTTTACTTTGAAGAAAAAAATAATAGCAACTTTGAAGGGATAAATCTCCCGCGATTATGAATTTTTTCAGAAGAGATATGCAATTAAGTTTCCATAAAAAAAGACAAAATAATAGAAAATGCTCAGCTGGCATTTTGTTACAAATCAAAGCAATTCCAAATACTTTCTCAGAAAAAGATGACAATACCATAAATGCAAACGATTTGAAATCATGCAGCAGATGAGAAACCAACGGAGTACCTTGGAGGGAAGCAGGATCCAACCTTGAAATGGTATACCCTTCATCGTAAGAAACGCTAAAAAAAAGCGAGGAGAGATAATCTGCAATCAACCCCATTTCATTCCTGAATTCATTCGCGATGGATTCTTGTCAAGTAAGCCGTTGGCAGGAATTACACATGTCACCCAGTGAAACGATTGCAGCAGCAGACTGCTGCTGCATTCATGTGGGAAGTAGTAGAGGTTTTGGGATGAGGGCAGACCTATTTTCAATCGTAATCAAGCCTTCTTGAGGAGTTGCTCGGTGCTGCAGACATAAGCGGAGGAGTTGAAGAGGGAAACTGGAGTGAAATGGGAAGGATTTTCAACATCTCCTCAAAGGATTCCGATTGCACTCTCCTTCAGTCTTCTCCAGTCCGGACGTTCTCTTCACCCCAAGTCAAATGGCCTACATACGGCAAGCAGCATAAAAGCATAATGCCCTAGTCGAACAATAACGTTGGGACGTGAGGATATCCTAGATTCGGCGATAATTTTCAAGCAACATAGCATATGCAAATGCTCAAGCAATGAAAAAGAGGGCTAAAAATACACTAAATGAAACCATCGTATGTATTTTCCAAAATTTGTTTCAATCGCAGTCAAATAAAAATACTACAGTACCATAATTTTAAAAATACGGTCGACGTATCTGGGCATGGCGACATTCTGGACTATAAATCCAAAGGTCAGGGGTTCGAATCCTGCGTGGGGAATGGATGATGTGTGTATGGATCTTAGGATTAGATGATGCGATGCCTATAGCCTACGCTTTGAACACCTTAGAAACTTATTTTACCAGAACCTCTTCTGCAGTATCCAGGTTGACGTAGTTGTCTGGCAAACCAAAGATCGTGGGTTCGAATCGAAACTCAGGCATGAATACAAAGCTTGGATTACAATTAACAGGCTACATTAAACGGGTATAACCTACGCCAATGATCCACTGAAACCCAACTTTGTAACTACTAGCACGAGGAGATTTTTCGTTCGCTACTGATCTAGTTTACACACATGCGGGGTTGATGCCTATCAGGGTACGGTTCTCCCAAGGTCAATTAATGGAAATGAGTACAAAATTTTACAGAATTTATACTCTGGTAAATTTTCCAATTTCTAAGAAGCAAAGAGCAAATAAAATCAAAATAAAGTGAATGGGTGGGGTGTAAGGGTGAATTCTAGCGATGAAATTTTAGCGAATGAACGTCATCGTGAGAAGCGTCTTAAGAAATAATGACGACGAAAGAAGTCTGATCATGTGTCAAGCGCATTAAGTGTGGAATTAAAAACAATATAAATACCAGTGCATCAAGGTAGGAGCGTGAAGTGAGGCAAATTCAGGGTACGTTAACGGAATCACACAAAGTTATGGGTGGTAAAAAAAAGAAATCACGCACGCACCACGCACGATCACCCGTGCCAATGCCGCACTCACGACTATTGACCAAGTATTGACGCGAACCTCGTGATGACCAATCCCTTGGTGACCCTTTCCCCCTCTCCGGTGTGAGAATCGTTAGCATGGATATCGTACCATAACGCCGGTTTTGTGGAATCATCGATGTCGAAATGTTTGAAGTTGGCATTGGTGTCAGATAATCTCAAAAAAAAGGAAGGTTGACTCACTGAACTTATTTCAACCATAATTTTATTAATTTATTTTTATTTATTTGCAGTTTCAACTCTGCTGCTACAGAGGAAGTTGGGTAAAAAGAGAGCCGTAGATGAAAGAAACGCAGCAAAAAAACACGAAATAAATAACATGACACAAGAGAAATGGTAACACAGGGTGCTTAAAGTGTACTTCAACCTTCGAGCACGTCAGTAGTAATAAATCGCAAACGGGAAACAGGAGCGATACACTCCATCGTGAAATTCAGGTTCACATCAAACCACAACCAGATTTAAATTCGAGAGCGATGCAGAAGTTTTTTTTCAAACAGTGTAATCCATTTGATGGATTAAGTACAGCTCGGTGCAGGCTTGGAATATCAAATGCTAACGAGCATGCTGGGTGACAGGAGTGTGTCTACAAGTGAAGGGCTGGGAGAATTCTAAGGAAGTCATATAGAAAGATGAGAAGCAGAGTTGGGTTGTAAATTAATGGAAATGATATTTAAATTGGAATCTCCAAGTTAAATTGGAGATAATATAGGCAGTGGTAGATTTCGATTAATTAAACAATCGGTCCTCAGCCCGAATGACCGTTTAAAAATACGGTATTAAAACCGATACGCTAAAGATAATGTGATATTCATTAACTATACGCTCTAATTAGAAGATTAATAAAAGAGACACTAAACGCTAATAGGAAATACGGAAATAGTTTAAAAAATGAAAATAACAAAAAAGTGGCATTTGCCAAAGAACCGGTTCGCCAAATTAAACAAATGTTTATGTATCGGCTCTACCAATAGTGCGAACCGACTGAATCCCACACCTAGACATTGGGAATGATAGATAGCGATAAAGATAGGTAGATGATAAAGCTATAGCGCGGGCTGATATGTTCAAGCACGCTGAAGTGATGTATTTTACGTGCGAAGAAAAATTACGCCTGGAAAAAAGTAGCGAGAGAAAAATCGTACGCTAACAAGGATGGCGAATTGCAGAAACTAGAGTGGACTCTGTGATATTAGATGAAAGAGACGTGTTCAAGAAGTCTATTTGCCACTGCAGATTTTTTTCCTGAAGGAAATTAATCAAATTTGACATAAATATTGACGAATGACAAGTGAAAAATTCTGGGCAATTAATCTAATTAAAAAGAAAAATAAAGGTAGCGTAAAAAGAATTTACAATACTCGCATAAAACTACCAAGCATATGGGCGAGCTCTTTTCCGCAATTTCCCTCTACTTCGATAAATAACGTAGGATATAAACAAATAATCTCGGACCTAAAAATATCCTCAAATGGGATTCTACTCATCAAAGTCAAAGTTTTTCGTCCGATACAGAAAAAAACAGATCACATTCATCACTTGTGCCAAGTGAAAAAAATATAAAACGAACAGTGGCCAGAGTCAACAGGTCACGATAGAAGACTTAGAAGTAACAATCACGATAGAAGGTCACGGTAGTGCCTTAGAAAAATTCGGCTTTAACATATCATTATTCAAAATATGAAGAACGTGACCTCGCTATTCGAAAATAAGTGTTATTGCATAGAGTGGATAAACCAAAGTGGATAAAGCAAAGATAATTGCCTGCTGTCACAAACATGAAGTTTCTACAGATGAAACTATTGAGAATATATAGTACAATTATGGCGTAATGCGTAAAAATTGCACAAAAATCCATCAATACTGAAAGTATGTTTTATCATGTACTCACACAGTGGGAGGCACAAAGAAGATATGATGCACACATGCAGTTACTCACCTGAAAGGAGAAAAATATAATACCATTAAATATATTACAATCGTATCGCTACTACCAAAATGAAAAAAATGAGATGACTCCACGGTCATACAAGTATATGAAGATTGCTTTTTACTATCTGCCATTCAACCTAGGAAGAAAATCAAAAATCTGCATAATAAGGACTCCTTTTTTAAGTGACATTACCTTCACCATATTAGTGAAACAAATTTTTTTATGTCAACGAAATATTAAAAGTCTATAAGCTGCATCTCGTTCACTGCACTAAATACCTTTGTTCGATTATATTTCGTGAGGTAATGCATACGCTAAAATAAGTTCTGCCAGCCGACACCTTGGGGCTTTTTCATCGTGAAAATTTCGATAAAAAATAAAATATGTATGCATTGGTGTTTTGTAAACAAAAATTTAACCATTTGCACTACCACAAGTTTCAAATTTTCCAAAGCTAAAAATGCACCCCGAATCAATAGGTTATTTTGATCCCATCTAACTAACTTTGTACAAATAACCAAGTAACTGATTTTCATCATCCCATGGGACATTTTCCATTGTAAGGCGGAAAAGGTCACACGGTGATCCTTTCCAGCTTCTCGCATATTGTTAAATACTTTTCCAAATTTAATTGACGGTGGCACACATTCAAGTAAAAAAAAACAGACAATGCTTCACAAGTTGGATCAATAGTAAGCGTAGTGAAAATCGTTCCGGTAATTAAAAGGTATCTCCCCTGAAACCGCTAAGTCGTATTGGAAGTCCGCTAAGTCGTTGCGCTCAGGAACAGAGAAAATAAACTCAAAACCCCATTGCAACGAAGCATGTTCTAAAACGGGATTGAATTCGAACTTTCAACGCAAGCCGCGCCGTAATAAATGAGCATTGTGGACAGACAACACGTTTTCCTCGTGACCATTCATCTACGACGCCATTGCAAAACCATAAGGGAGGTGAAAGTGGACAGATGATGTGAAAAGAGAGGGAGAGGGACGAAAATGGAAGGACACCGGGACTGAAATTGCAGCGCTCCATCTGGACATCAGCGTCCATCTAACAAAGGCTCCGTCGTTTTATTTTCCCGCTGCACAAACAATAAGAGAGGAAAAAAAGAAGAAGACATGGAAGCGCGATGGTCCTCCCACATTTGGAACACCTCATCGCTCCCAGAAAACTCGAGTCGGCGACGGAAAGGAAGAAAAGTTTCGGGTGAAAATAAGGAGACAAAAAAAGACATGCAATATCCCGCCTAAAATGGGAAACCTCGTTTTCGCGAATGGGGAAAAAAGAGAGGCTTCCTCAAAAGAGAGACCAAGGGGCGTAGATTAAAGGGTTGGTCACGGTTGAAGAGTGGAAGAAACGGCCAGGATGGGAGGAGATAGAGGGAGAGAGAGAGAAAGAGGGATGAACACGACACACAGTCCCATTCAATTCTTTTTTTTTTGCAAAGTTTTTGCAAAGCGTCATCCGAAAAATCACAGGGTCCAGAAAATGACTGTTCGGCCCCCTTTACGACGCTACAGCGGTCGATGATTCAAATTAGCTCGTTTTTTCTCTTAAGCGTAAAGTTACGATTTTAATTAATTAATTTATAGATATATGCGCAAGTGTATGCAGGGTTATGGGCCTAGTGCTAGAAATTTTTACCACATCCACATGTGAGGCACAATTAGTTCACTATATAAACTATTAAAGTCAATATGATTCAACATTTATTGTAATCCATGAAATAACTCTAGAAACTCTCCAACCAAAGTGAAACAACCACCAATAAAAACAAATACGTCGATATAATATGAGGATGAATTATTATCTCGGTCATGCATAACTACAATTCTTCAATTCACTTATGACATCAAATATGATAGGATTAAGCACAATTGTGAAGAACTAAAATAGTCTACATATTTGGTTCAATTTATCAATTACTTTTTGACACGTTATCACCGTTTATGCAAACGAAAACTTCCTGACATTCATTTTTTAACTTCTCAATATAATGTTATACACGTAATCGATCGCTCTCCGTCTTCAAAAGTCAGTATATGGTAACTATATGACCGATGAGAAGCATTTATAGACATTTAAACAAGTAGAGTGTAGTGGTACTAGGTACCACTAGTGTTTTTAAAGCATGATTATTTTCAGCGACAGCAAAGTAGGGTAAAGGGGGGTGAATCGGGCCACAAAAAGGAAAATCGTCGATTTCCTCGTTTGTGTAAACAGTTACATTCTGAAAGCATTATCAGCAAAGGACTTGATGTTTTTCCAGTTTAAAACGCAATTTTCAGCGTGGTTGCTCTGAATAGAACTTTCCCTGGAGGAATTTCTTCAAGAGACTGCATGGTCCTATTCGCCCGACGACTTGGAGGGCGAATCGGACCAGATTAGAGGCTGAATCGGACCAGTAAAATAATGTTATACATTTTAGTTTTCTTAAGTTTTATTCCATAAAATTTTGAAATTTTGCATCATTGCTTTTAACAATGTAGTGCAGTCTGGAGATATTTCGACGACACCTTCTTAGAGTCAAACATAACTTTACAAATAGACATACATCACCAAATCTGAACATATAGAACAAAATAGAACAAATTTACCAAAACAATTAAGCACATTTACCACAAGTAAATTTATCTCGCCCCTTAGAACCTACACACAGCTCATGGTACCAACAATTACACTTCATGCACTTAATCCAGTCTCTAAACTTTGACGAATTCGCACAATTATAAGACTTGGAGCAGAAGCCACAAAGCGTATCATCAGCTGAGTTTTCCCCATTCTCAGTATTGCCGTCCCTATCTGAAGATGATTCATATAAGTTTCTGCAAGTTCCCTTCGCGTTCCTAATATTTTGTTTCTTCAGTCGTTGCTTTGTTTCTTCTATTACAGCTGGAGAAGTAAGTATTTGAGCAATTTGCTTTCTTGACCTTTTCACATTGACTTTCATTCTTTTTTCTGGTGTAGGTAGTAAATTATGGAAAGACCTACCCAAAGTATTTGACGATTCCTCAGATGTTGATGTCGAGGATTGGCTTTCTTCATAGGGACTGGCAGTTAATTTTTGATCGGAAGATGAATTTGTCGAAAAAGGAGTTGATGCTTCTTCTGGGGCGTGTGAGCTTCCGAGATTAGAAGGATGAAGATCTAACTCCGTCAGGATACCCGGATTCAGAGGGAATATTCCTGTTGATCGGAATCCATTTTCAGCGTTGCCGATTGTTGCGGCTTTGCTCCATGCATTTCGAAAAAGCCGACCAAAATTAAATTTAGTTATCTTTCTATCCCCCTTACAAACTGTCATATACGCATTTGTTTCAATATCGTAGTATGTCTTTAATGGTTTATAAAAAGACCTGTCCAGAGGTTGCAACCTTTGTGTAGTGTGGCTGGGCAGTGATAAGAGAGTGATCTCATTCCTTTCACAGAACAGTAGAACACGAAGAGTCTTGTGTGATGCGTGGCCATCGAGGACTAAAATGCATCGGCCAGGAATCCTGTTTGCTTGAAAGTACTTTAGCCACTCCAAAAAAAGATCCTCATTTATCCACCCTGAATCGGACATAAAAATTTTAGATCCCAACGGAAATCCATCCTCCCATTCCTTATGGAACTTTTTCCCCTTAAAAATTACAAAAGGTGGTATGTAATGTCCACTTGCATTGCAGCACGCAACAACTGTCACCCCCTTTTCCACTGACGTCTGTTTTATGACTACCTTAGATCCTGTTCTTGCAACATTCTTTTGGGTTTGGCGATTATTTAATACACATCCCGTTTCGTCAACGTTGTATATAAGGTGGGGCCTATCCATAACTCCAGCCTCAGCCATATTAATAGTTAACTTTGAAAAAAAATCGTCTACATCTTCCTTATTTAAACCCTCAGCTCGAGCCACTGACAAACCTTCGGGTTTTCGAAGACTTAAAGGATGTCTAGATATAAAATTCAAGAACCAATCCTTGCCTGCTCGTTTTTTTAACGCACAGAAATTGTTTTTTATGTTGTTTTCAATGGAAAATTCATATGCCACCTTCATGACATCATCTCTTGTCAATCCGAACCCAATTTCACATAACCTAAGAATTATTCTAATTAATGCTTCCTCTTCTTCCACTGAGAAGACATTTTGCCCCCCTCTTGTCTTCAATTTTTCCGTATCCGCTACTATCCTACGATAGAGGCAAGTACGGGGAACATTGAAAAGTTCGGCAGAATGCCTCATGCTTCTTCCCTCTCTGAAAGCTTTCAGCGCCATTCTCATATCCTCCTCTGTCCATGTCTGTTCCGTTTTTCGCCGGTACTTCCCCATCTTAATCCAAAAGGAAAAACATTAACGGTAAGCGAAAATTATCACTTTCATAAATACGTTTTAAATGAAATTTTGCTAATGTTACGCTATCAAAAGGAGGTTGTAAGGCGTTCCACAACTAATTCTGTTGCCATATATAATATTTAATACTCTGGCAATCCCTCTATCACGTACATTATATCACCTCCTTTTCTTTCAGATTGGAAAATATAGACCACTGAGTAATGTAGAATGTATAGGTATGGAACTCAATGTGAATTATTAACAATAAATTTCCATCACGAAATGCGTATGTTTTATGATATTGTTTCAGCGAATAATTGGTTAATATATATGGAACAGTACACAACATATGTTACATCAAACGAAGGTAGCTTACCTCTCGCTCAGCCTGTAAATCGTGCTCGTCGCCGTAATAATTCACCTCTATGACGGGGAAAATATCTTTCCTCCTCCTCGTTATACGTAGTAAATATCTATAACGTGATATAGAATAGCATTAAAATAGGTTTATTCCATTAAACTTCAAGTATAATACTTAAATAAAAGAGTATGGCCTAAAAACAAATTTTTAGCCACTTTCGCTCAAACATTCTTATAAACATTTGATGTTTTTAATGTAAAACATTAAGTGTAAGTAAGCAATTTATCAATATTAGTTGTATATCTACTTACTTTTCAGTAGCAGAAGGAATTTTTCCAAGTGTCAGTTGAGTATAACTGGTTCAATGCTTCACCCTCGACCAGCGGCTTGGAACTGAACTCCTGCGCGTGCTGGTCCTTTTCACCCGACTAAGTAATATGATTTTGTATCATGTTTGGTAACTCCGATATTCATACAAGGCTCAAAAAAGTAACCTAATGTGGCAGCTTTGGTATTAGATTTCCTTTCAGGAAAGAAAAACTTGAAATCTGAGTAAGCGCTACAATGTCACCTTACTTTGAACCTATACGAGGTTTTCTAAATACCCAATTTCACACCTCTCTCGTATGGTAGGCTTCCATTCGACAGAGTATCATTTGCTTAAATTCAGTCGTCGAGTTCTCGTTTTCACTCTACTAGAAGGACAAGATTACAAAGAAGCAATTCCTAAAACGTAGTCAGTCTCAAGTGATACCGTTTCGGGTCTGAGCGCACTTTTTGAAAAGCGTTCCTATTCACCCGCTGGTCCGATTCACCCCCCTTTACCCTAATTAAAAATCGTAACTGGGTCAATTGACATTAGGATTCTCTTGTGACCTTAAGGCCTATCAGGCTAAAAATTAAATTATAAAACGTATTGGCTACAAGACAAATATACTTACAGATATGATCGAAAGAAAATGTCATTTATTTAATTTTTATTAATTGCTCAAATTCAAAATCCCGAACATCTATAATATAAGTTCTCCACAATATTTATTTTTTATCATTTAAAATTATTACCAATTCATCATCATCATCGCTAAACAATCCTAAGATTGCTTTGACGCAGCTTTCCACTCGATTTTTCTGTCGACAAACCTTTTCATATTGACGTAAGTCTTCTGTTTTACATCCTTCACAACATGTTCCATGTATCTCATACGAGGCATGCCTTTTCCAATCTTCCTGTTCACTTTTCCCTCAACAAATGTCTTCCTTAAGGGACCCACGATTTAACGTACCATTCTAAACCCTGTAGCACTGAAGTAGTGACAGCTATGTAAATGAAAGTCTGAAAAAACTCTTGCCAATATACGATGCTGGGATTCAACGCCGGGCCCTAGAAAATGGCTGCCAGTACCAAACACACCAACTAGATTTTCAGAATAAATTCGTTAGCCGACGGAATAACGGAAAATTCTAGTGGAGAGCTGTGTTAAAGCAATCATGTGATGGATGCCTATCAATTTTGATGAATGTACGGAGATTAACCGAAAAGAAAACAATATCAACAAAATAAGAACCTATCACCGTTGCCATGCTCTTCTTGCCTATCTAAAAACAGTAAAAGAGCGTATCGATTGTCACAAATATACACCGCCGCCCACAGCTACACGGGATGATGATCATCCAACCTTTTCACCGGCTTCGACCGGTAGCTGACAAGGACGTCGGACCGTGACAAGGACGAAGGAATCTCATGGGTGAAAGGTGAACTTAGCCCCATGGCGGAGGGGGAGAGAATACAAGTGGGAGAGGGGTGGAGAAGGGTAGGAAGACGGGGAGATGGGAAGGAGACGAGAGAGGGTTGTCGAGGGTGATACTTGAGGAAACTGAGGGCGGTAGCCGGGAAGAGATTGTTGAGAGGGTGGGCATCTACGATGGAACAGGGGATGAGAACAGAGACGGTGAGGTGGAGTCTCGACGAGGGGGGTGGGCCCTGTTCAGGAGAGCGGGAGGGAGTTAAAGGGTGTGGGCGGATGGCAAGGGCCACAGAAGGTCGCGAGGGATTGATTTTATTCGGGGCACCAAACGCGAGACGAAGGAGTTTTCCGGACGATCCGGGGGTAGTTCGGGACGAGTAATCACCAGTTCCCTCGCGTGCGCAAGCTGCCCGCGCAGGAGATATAAAATGCATCTCTCTGCATCCAACTTTGCCAAGAGAGGACAAACTCAGGCGCACACTATTCGGGATTCCCAGGAGTGGTCCCGTCGGAGAGACTGGGCGGAAGATGAAAAGGTACTGGAGAGCTGCGGCCCCCAGGTACATCTCAGAGTTCTCATTCACGTTTCTTTCTCGCATGCCTATGCGTGAAATCTTTCGTAAAAGTTGTCACTCATGGACTCAAATTTGGACAACGGATTATCAGGCGATGCGATGGTTCTGAATCATTGAATAAATTTGCCACTGAAATAATGACTCCAGTTCGAATCAGGGTACATCATCATACAAATGATCCAGCTGGACTCAAGCAAAGTGTTTTTGATTGGGTTCTCATCTATCTGTGAGACTCCAACAGCTTCAGGGGAAAGAACCAGTCCACATAATATCATGTGTGCTTTGGGTTGAGAAACTTAGCTCGTAGTACTAGGTACCTTACTAATCAACTGGCATTATGGAGGAATACCCCTTCATAGTTACAGCTCTATACACACCGCTTACATTTACATGTTTTTCTAATACAGAGGAGTTTCCAATATAATTCGATATGAAATGAAATTGATGGATTGGAGAAGGATTTGGTGCTTTTCCGGCGAATATAGTGTATGAAGAGCTCTCGGGATCTCCACCGGGTCAGGAACTTGAAGTTTGCCAAGTTCCTGACCCTGTGGAGATCTCGAGAGCTCTTAATGGATTGGATTTAAAAGCACAGTTTTAAAAAGTAATCTTCTCCCCCTCAGTTTCTCATTACATATATTTTCAGCATTACAATGAAACAAGTGGTCGAATTAAAATCAAATATTCGACCAAATAAATAATCAATTAAAATTTTCTATCTCACAAAAATATTACGTGTAAATATTATTATCCAGTTATTTTTACTTGCCTCTTGCAAAAGTCAAACGGTATAATTTTCCCTCAAATTTATTCTTTTGAGCGTAACACTAAATTAAAATGAAATACGTCATCAAAATTGTTATAATGGGATAATTTTCGGCTCCTTACATAGAAACAAAAAACGCTCTAATTCAGGTTTTGCTCACTCCGAATTTTAAGCCCACACAAAATACAAATAAATGAAGGAAATGGTCAGGTAAAAACTTTTAAAAGAATACGAGACAACCTTTTTGTCAGAGATGTATGACATTCGTAGTTTTGCTAAACAGTTTAGGACTTCATTTAGTTTAAGTATATACAATCGCAAATTAATTAGAGAAATTTACATTCAGATCAATAATATCCGCATTGAGGAAAATACATAAATAAAAATTTCAGTTTTCAGCCTAAATATTTAACTATCATTCGAAAAACTATTTTCCAAAATTAATTATGGTACATGCGTGGTAAGCAACGTAACTCCAATTTATGAGTGTTTTGAAAGAAAGTCACTAGTGATCTGGGACAGCAACACACCTACACTGTTGCTGCTGAAAACATTAATACGAAAAAACTGGTTGTGATTCTAATAAAAAGTCAAATCCCTCCTTCGAGCATGACTAAATGAGAGCGCCATCGCCTACCATCTTTCTTTAGGAAGAGAAGTGTAAAAACTGATATTTTTAAGCTGACAAAAAAACAGTTTTCAACGATGGTTCGTTGAAATTAAAATTAGTTATGTCATTCAGAGATAACCGCTCTGTCATATGTCGATGATGTTCGAGCAAACAAAGGAGAGAAGGGAGAGAGAAAGGTAAAAAGAAAGGAAAAAACCGCGACTTTTCTCATCGACCTAAAAGCTGCTGCTCGCTGTTCGACGAACTCTGGAAAAAAATTTTAAAAATTTCCACAGTCCGCCAGACGGCATCGTTCGTCAAAAGGTGCTACTGGGCTGCCAGAGCGGTGTGCTGGGAAACAACTCTCTGGATATCTGGGTAAGAATCTTCCACAGACGCCCGCCCGAGTACGCCACTGACTACGGCGCGCCAAGTCAAAAAGAGGCGGGAAAAAGGCAGTCGTGCGGCCAAAATCAATATGAACCTAGGTACCTCACGGGAAGGTAAAAAGGACCACAGGGAACGACCATCGTTAGAAGGTTCCTAAAGAGTTTCTCCATTTTATATATAGCTGAATAGTGTGAAATGTAGGGGTTTGGGAGAATTAAATGTCCATTTAGACCTACCTTCAACATACGACACATGAAACAACGTACGTTGATGCATTAACCACCTTTTAAGCGAAGCCGTATGAGTTTTTCCCTTTTCAACATTTTAAAGAATATAACTCCATGAATTGTAGGGCTGGGAGAGATATAAGGAAAGAAAAATGCATAATATTAAAAATGTTTTCGATTTCATGTTGCCATCGTAAAAATGTAACTCCTAAACATAAAGTCATTATTCTAAATTAACAACCCTAAGCCATCTTGCAGTGGAAAATTATACATTTTAGGACATATGTAATGATATATACTGTGGAAGAGATCAATTACTCTTGACCGCACTAAGGAAAGTTTTATACAAATGGAGACGAGATATGCACATACTTTGAGATCCACCTGATACATTACGATTTTACCGAACCAATTTAAAACTGGGATGAAATCTGTCGATGATGCTTTTTACGACTATGGGTATTCAGTAACCTTTCACGAAGGTAACTTTTCTTTTTATTCAAATACTATTCTGAACTAGCAGATACTAACAAAATTGTGAGAAAGGTAATATTAATACCTATATATTTCACAAGATGGTAGAGAGCAACCCGGCATCGGCAATAACCCCAAGTGCACAATTGCTTAGCGTCACATCCGCCGAATGGAGAACTGAACTTGAACCCTTTCCACAAAGCAATCAAGTATGGGCCAGGCTCACCAATGAAAAATCTCTTTCGCTTTCGGGATTCGAACCCGTGCCCCTGAAAGTTGATACAAGTACTCTAACTACTACACCAATCCCGAGTTCCCGAATTTTTATGGTGTACCGTGAGCCTGTCTGACAAGTTCCATGATGAGAATTATTGCTAAGATCATCTGTACCGAAAAATTGTCACAAATAGTTACCGCTCACACTTCAGGAATAGCTGTGTATCCACATCGAAGTATTCCACGTAGAAAAAAAGAAGAAACGAATGTAAAGAGGATCTCAATCAATACGCCCTCGATACCGGATTCTTTTTTTTCGGCGCATCGATAAATTATAAACTTGAACGGTGCCATCTGTATTAACCCCTGTCAAACACGTCGACGCACTCCTTTGTTATTCCACCGGTCAGCTAGCTGGACGAAGCGGCTGTGTGGAGGTTGAGGACGGCGCCGCTCCTGGGAACCTCCCTCCCCTTCAGAACAAGGGAGGGCGGAGCGGACTGTTTTCCCCTGATCGTACTTCCTCCCCGCGCGGTCCGACTCATCAATCTGGATTAATTTACACCACCATTCTGGTGTAGGAAAACAACCCTAAGGACGACAAAGCAGAAGGAAAAAAAATTAAACGCACGGGAACTCCCGAGTGTTTGCATGTCGAACACGTGCACTCCAGGCCCTCCAGAGATCCTTTTTCCCCACCAGGCTTTCGAGCACGAATACGTGCATCAATCTTCCCATTTCATTTTTTCCCATCGTCCTTTGCTCTCAATAGGAGTCCATCCGCTCCCAAACAAAGTTTTAAGTGTTCTCACGACCACACGATACCATTGCTGCGCGTCAACAAAGTGAACGAGCTTCGTCTCACTTACTATCTCGTCCTCAATATCCGTCGCTCAACATTCACTGAGTACGACGCCCGAACGCCCCCATAATGTGATGGAATCATAATTATTTACGAGACAGCACTAAAAAAGGATTCATTCCAATCGGAAAATTGAAATGGGCCTGATATAATCACAGGCTACTAAAATGACATCTACATCTACACGATACCCTGCAAGCCACCGCGAGGGTGAGTGGCAGGGGGAGAAGATCACCAAGCATACTCTACTAACATGCAAACAAGCAACTATAGGATCTCATACAACTAGATTGTTAGTATCTATACTATTTAAGGGGTTAATACATGCATCATGCACTACAGAACACTCCAAAACATTCCCCCCCCCCTATCCCTTTGCTATGCTGCCTATTCTGTTCTCTGATAGTACGGGGGAAAAATGACATTTTGAATCTATCAGTACGACAATCTATCTCTCTAATCTTATTTATCTGGTCGAATCTAGCATAATACGCTGATTTTGTTAATATGAGCCTAACATCTTCAGTAAAGCTATCCGATTGAAATTTCTCTTGAACTTGAAGATTTAATCTGTATTTTAACCTACGCTCTGATAATGATTTCCACCCTAATTCTTGTATTAATTCTGAAACACTACTCAGCCTATCGTAACACTTTTTAAAGAACCTAGCTGCTCTCCGCTGCACACTGTCTAGTTCTCTCATCAAACCTAATTCATTAGGATCCCATACACTAGCTGCATACTCAAGGTGGGGCCTAACTAGTGAAAAGTAACATCTCTCTTTTGTCTTCTCATCACATTTCCCAAGTACTCTTTCTATAAATCCTAGCTTTCTCTTCGCTCGGCCTCATATTTCCTGGATGTGTCTTCCCCACGATAAATCTTTAGTGATTGTTACACCTAAATATCTTACGGTTTAAACGCTTTCGATCTTCGTGTTACTAATTTTATAGGTACGCTCTATCGAATTATTCCTCCTCCAAAAATCGATAGCTACACACTTTTTAAGGTTAAGTTCTAACTGCCATTTTTCGCACCACTCTTGAATTCCATCTAAATCCTTGCTAAGGGATTTCCTGTCTTCTTCTTTTGATATACCCCTATACACTATCCATCGTCTGCAAAAAGTCTAAGCTTACTACTAACGACGGTACCCAAATGTTTTATGTATAAAAGAAATAGAAGGGGACCTACTACGCTACCGCTAAATGAGTAGCATACAAGCATAAGTTTTTTTTGCATAGTAAATGAAAGAATAAACTTGATAAATATTTGTGGAAATACCAAGTTTATTCTATCATTCATTACGCATGAAAGCAAATTCCATAAAGTTACGCCTGAAAACATCAATTTCATAAGTTTTTATGTAGGTAATTTCTAGTGAATTAATTCCAAAATAACTAAAATAATTTTAAAGGAGAGATGCGAGTACTTTTGACCGTTTAACTAATGTGGAAGGAAGTAAGATTGGGAGTTACCTCGGTGTATGTACACGAAATATTCTCGGTTCTCCTAACTGCTTATAGTATTCAAAATGCAAAAAGACCTCAATCAAATGATTTATTTGATTAGGATTTCTCTACCTCAATAATGAATTTGGCATAATTTCTACTCAAATATATGCCATCATCACTTGTCCAAAATCCTGAGAATACCCACTCCCTACAATCAATCGCACAGAGTAGTTGTAAACCGCCTTCAGCAATATTTTCAAGCAGGAAACACTAGTTGATACTTGGAAAAAAAACCATTACAATAATAAGGCAATACCTACAACTAGCTTAGATACATATAATGTCCAAAATTGAAAAAATACGACATTGGAGATGGCTGATTGAATGTTACTTAGCATGTAAAACAAACACAAATGTAATGCTGAACTATGCAAGCTCTTATATAATTGGCATAATAATATTTCACGAGTTTGATAAAAATGTTTCCTAAGGCCAATAAAAAAAACTTGAGAGTAAAATATCTTGCTATCAAGAAAAGACCAGGGAAATTAGAGGGAGTTATTATTAGATGCTGGCCTACCATCCCGAGGTACCGGGTTCGCCACTTGGCACTGGATACCTCAGTATAATTTTTGTAGATGTGGAATAATCCTAGTCACGTTTTGAAAATCGTGTGGTAAGCACTTCAAATTTTCCGGCCGTGGGATGGTACATACGTAAGACAGTGGAACCCTTGATACATTTTACTAAGAAAAAGAAACTAACGTCCCTCTCCATCCTTCATAAATTTTTTATAGATCCTAGAACCTAACTGTTCTGTGATATCGGCTGTCGATCATCATCATCATCATGAACTACTTGGGATTACCTTGTCTTTCGGATAAGTGATTATATTAATAAGGCAAAAGCGCTCCAGAAACATTTTGTTGATAGTATTTCGAATACGGAAAATAAGGTACCATAATACATACCAGTTTATGGAAAGAAACTCTGCAATGCCGGACATTTCGATCATCTGATAAGCGTTGAGAATTATTTACGGCGCTGCATCTCAAAATCTTCGAAGCGGGAAATTGGAGCAACTCTCAAATAGTTCTGAATTTGGTGCGTAGATGACTCGAGTTCCGTCTCATACCGAACGCCTCTACCGGCTGATCCTGCAACTCACACTCCAAGAGGAAATTCAACTTGATTCAGAGGATTCAGAGAAAGTACACGAATGTACGCTGTGTTACCATCAGCCAGCCATTACATCCACTCTGGTCCGTAGGATGAAAGAATTAAATGGCTCACCATTAACACATCTACAAAAATTTACTCACACTACAAACTGAAAATCTTATCATTGTAAGAAAGGTCAAAATTAAAACATGAAATATATTTGGGAGTTATCAAAACTACATGCCTAGTTTTATCATTCATGTCATTGGTGGCACATATTAAGGCAACGCCGATGACCTTCTTTAGATTATTTAACCCATGCTACACCTAGCTAACCTGTTGTGTGTTTCTTTGGCAAACAAGCGCTAGTCTGATTTACCGTGTTTATGTAATGTAATGGTGTCCCATTAGTTAAGATTTTTGCCAGCCATAGTAGTATATATATTATGAAGGTCAAAATTAAAACAATATATATACATATAATAATATATATACTACTATGGCTGGCAAAAATCAAAACTAATGGGACACCATCAGTTTTGATTCACTTCAGATTAACTTCTTCTCTATCGAGTACAAATAACAGAGGAAAAATTAGAAATCTGGCTAAGTTCACATTGTCTTGAACCAGAAATATATTTGTTGATAAGTAAACTAAATCGAGAGGTTTTTGTAGGCGTTTTTCGAAATGAGCGGTATAAGAGACCGTAGGCTTCCCGGAACTCCGGGTATATTCCGTGAGGAAGGAAGAGATCTAAGGATTAACGCACTCAAAATCAGAACAACTGGGCTTGATGAGGAACTTGAGATTAAATATACACGGTACAAGTGGAGAAACACTCGTGCTCAATTAACGGAATTGGTTATGACCGAACCTCGGCCCAATATCTACAAAATATGGCCAAGTTAATGATGTCTGGAAGGGGTGCGAAGATTTTAAGAAAGACCGTTGACACCGCTTGAAGAAGAACTTGAATTACACGCATCGGTCCATAAAAATATATGACACGTTACCTGTATAGCCTGTACATTAAAAACACCAGCGTATCACTCTAGATTCGACCAGAAAAATAAGATTAGAGAGATAGATTGTCGTACTGATAGATTCAAAATGTCATTTTCCCCCGTATTACAAGAGAACACAATAGGCAGCATAGCAAAGGGATAGGTAGGGGAAATATTTTGGAGTAGTCTGTAGTGTATGGTGCAACAAACAATCCCTTTATTAATATTTAGATACTAACCATTTAGTTGCATGTGGCCCTATTATGTAGCATGTTTCGATGTAGTAGCCTGAGTGCATGTCATTAGTTAATGTTTGGTGATATTCACCCCCTTCCATACACCCTTGCGGTGGCATGCTAGGTATTGCGTAGATGTAGATGTACAGAAATGAAGCCTACGCATTTGAAGAGTGTCAAAAGGGAAAACTAAATATAAAGAGTGTATGGTGGTTGAAATATGGAGGAAGTAAAACAAGTGGATGATAAATGTGCTGCCCGAGAAAGAAAGGAGTATAATTACCAATTGATACTCTGCAGAGGATAACTAATGAACAGACCTTTGCCTTATAAAATATTGCGTCTTAAGAAACATCTCAAAAAGCTTCGTTTGCCGTGAATAAATTCAGTTTCACCGGTGGATTTTACAAAAAACTGCAGATCTAAATATAAAAAGAAATTTTTATGTGGAATCGCAACAATTCCCACAGTCAAAAGTTATACAATCCAAACCAACCGTTAGATAGTGAATGCAGTGAACGCGAATCGTCAAACAAGAACGAGCGATTTCCGCAGTGGAAATCACTTTAATGTTAGCAAAATATCTCAATCAGCTACTTGGATGCTTGAAATGAAAACGAGATTCCCTTAACGAAGATTAACTTGGACGCTGGCCGATTCCCACGCTAAATATAGAATTTTATTGGCTACCATAAGAGTTCCTAGCGATAAAAAAAAAACGATCTACCTTCCGTTGTAAAACTCGAAGAATTCTACCCTCCGGGGTTAAGGGCAGAGGAAAGACGAATGAGGGGGAGTAATAGCATGTGACCGACCACTTTCAACCCACTGAGACCTTGAAAAATAACTGGCACAAGGGCCAAGATGATTGGCTGGCACGGAATAGGGTGGAGTAAGCACCTCCCTGTCACCCTCCCAGAGCCCTTGCCCTTGATCACATTTGAAACCCTGGTATCCATGAACCGGACATTGCTTGAATACCATTCCCAAAACAGGCACATACTTAGGGCATGGATGGAGGCTCACAGGGGGATGCCAAGAGGAGAGTAACATATGAGAAGCGCATAGCAGTTTCAAAATGCCAGCAAAATAACTGCCAATGGGTAGCCTTTGGGGATCACACCCACGCGTTTCTGCGCCAACCGAAATTTCGGCGATGTGCGGCAATAATCCTTCATTTCTGAAGCATATTCCTGAAGTGAAATGATTCCTGATTAAGTGAAGGATATGACAATAAAGTATCTACAGACAGCGGACAGAAAGATTAAATGTATTTTAGCAGCTGTCTATTTGTTCTTATTCTGAACAATCATCAACGGTACATAAATGTCATAATCACCCGAACCACGACGCTCAAACCAAAGGCCAATCAGGTCAGTGAGAGAACAACCCATCAAGCTTTTGAAATTCACGCGGGGAAGTAGTTTTTTCCCTTGTACCGTCTGTAGTGGCCTACGCTTATTAGACCAACTCTCTACCCAACGAGCGAAAACTTCGTCATACGATAAAATAAAAGAAGATATGTGGAAACAATAACGGCATCAATTTTTGTTGACCTTCGTTAAAGGGAAAATGCTCTGGGTGTGCCAAAGAAATTTGTTCCATACATTTTTGATCTGTTTAAAAAAAATACTTAAATATTGGTAATGACTTCAGGCTTTACTATGTGGAACCATGATGAAAATAAGTGTTTAAGTGGTAAGAGGGGAAGCGAGTGGGAAGGGACTTGAGTTAGAGTGTGGTACTATGGGTAGGAGGCAGAGGTAAGGGGGGGTTTTGAGGGGTAGAGGCAGAACTGCGTTAGAATGAGTAAGGAAGGGCAGCGGGGAGGGGGGTGGGTAGTAGCGGCTAAATACAAAAGAAACACTAAAAAAAATAAATGAATGTTTAATACTAAAGAAATAAATTGATTATTGAAAACATTTTTAAAAAATTAAAGGAGTCCGGAAAAAATTCACATGCTAAATTGCTGCATCGCTGTCAACAGCAACCATAGAAGTAGGATGATGATGCGGATTCACCTCTATGAAATAAATTCTGACAGCATTAACGAGAATGATGGAGAATGTGGAATGAGTGGAGTAAAAGATAGGGATATCGAAAAATTCAAAACGGTAGATCCGTTCGATTCAGTCTATCTTCATCATAATCCTGTAGCACCACATTTCCCATGCTTCCAGCCTTTACTTCTCTGCTGCTGCTATTGTCCATGCCTCTGCCATAAAGAAATATGATCCAGACTAAAGTTTTAATGCAGTGTTTTCTTACTTCCAGGCTTGTACTTCCAGCCTGAAGTAGATTATAATTCATCTTAGGCTAACTGATTTTGTGCAAAAAGAACTCTTGTAAATTGCGCTGATGGCTTGATACAGTTGAGTTCACGATAAAGAGAGTGGAAAAGATAAAAATATCTTTCCTTAACAAACTTATGACCATGATACGAACGGATGTTCATGATATAAACCTTTAGAAGCATTAGAAGTGAAGCAGATAACGGGAAGTTAAAGTTCTGTTCAATAAATGAGCAAGGACAAAAATGGCATGGGGTTATATAAAAATTAATTTCAACTACACTCGTAGTACCTGCCTAGTAACGCAATGAAATTAACAACGATCATTACTGAACGTAATAGAGGATTACCACCATTAAGTTGGAATTTATTAAATTTGGAAAAACGGAAAGCGCAAAAAAAACCATTAAACATGTCGATCCCATATTTAAGCGAACGCTATTCATTCAATCATCCGCTAATGTAGCGATCGCTATTTGACAAAACTATTTTTTTAACGTTCATAGAAATTTCGCAAATATTTAAACTTATATCCTGATTCTTGTCACTTAAGTTGGATGACAGGGGCGGATCTCCTGGGATGGGTCCCCTGGATAAATGTCGCGGTATTTGCCCAGGTGGAAACAAACGCCAGCGGATACCGCAGAGGAAAATTGCAGAGAATTTCCGCAGAACTATTTTTCCCCACCGCACACACTCGCGAACGAACGCGCTGGGGGTTCGCTCCGTTGAGCTGCTAACTGTTGAGCCAGAAGCAGGTGGATCCTTCCAGAATGTTGCCGGGACGAAATTCGAACGACTCCACGAAGGTCGTCCTCCGCTTCTTGTTCCGTGTTTCCGGCAGGTGAGCAAATTTTCGCCTCGCGCCCATACATACATCATCGGAACTGCACGCCTTCGATGCCCCGCGAACAACTCAACAATTTCGCAGAACGGGGCAGGAAAGTAATTGTTAGCGCGCTCCACTAACGCTAAGAACCCTGCCCTAATGGTCTTCCGTAGCAACCCTTCACTCACTCGAGCGATGTCTTTCGCGGAATAATCTCACTAGCATTGTCGAACTAAAACCTTCCACAAACTTCCGAGCTCATCCACACTTCGTCCTCCCTTTAGAAGCGAGCATCAGTTTGCCAAACCACCTAACGATAGTTTATTTTTTTTTGCCAGCTGGCGACGGAAAAGGGGCCAGCGTACACATCATTATTTTTTGCGAGTGAGTTTCTGCTGCGACACCCAACAATCTTGGGAACAAACATTATCGTACGCTAGATGGGTTTCTCAATTTTTCCATCATAAAATGACATTCAACCAATGTGATAATACGACAATAACGGTTCACCCTATAATAACATGCTTTATGAGTTACTTCAATCTCACAGGTAATCTAGTCATTTACAAACGATTCCACATAGCAACATCAACGCCCTCAAAGTGCTTCGACCCCAAGTGTTTACTCACGTGGCATTTGTGAAACTTCGCCATTCAATTACAATTATTGGTTTGTCGACGAAATAAGTTGGCTGATCCGTGTAAATTTTCCTTCTTTTGGGATCCTACTAATATTTGCCACACGACAACAAGGAGTTTGTAAGTAATATGCTGGAATGATTTCATCTGATCCTGTCGATTGTTCAGTATTTAGTGGCCAAGCAAAAGTTCTCTGAATCATTGCCAGTCCAACAAGTCACGGCAGCAGATTTGAATAAGGCCATACTACAGTGTGGTCCCCGGTCATAAAGAAAATACATTTATATGAGAGTCAGCATTTAAAGCTTAATCCTGCAGAAATTTGTTGGATAGGTTTGGGTGTCATAACATCACAATTATTTTTGTCAAGGCTGTGAATTCTAATATAAGAGCCGTGAATTTTCTTATTATCATTATCAGAGGGCCACGATAGAAAATTCTGCCAATTTCATTTACGCTATCATTGAACCAGATACACTTTTTCTCCTCCAGATATTTTGATCTCATTTTCCGTTACTATTCAGTCATTACCTGGAAACAGCCGTAAAACACTATAGTAAATCAGCAAGCACTTGCTTTTGCTGATTTAATAATGTGATGAATCATCACATGAAACGTTTCATGATGAATCGTTCAACGATGAATCGTTCCACCAAGTAACGGCAGATACCACTGAGTACACAAAATACTAACTTTGAAGCTTTCAGGATAGTACATATTTACACGCACAATTTCTCTTCAATAATAAATTATGTTTGGCTTGAGTTTCATCGCTCACAAAATATGAATACCAATAGTAACAGAGGCGTAACATCAGCAAGATCATTGTAGTGTTTTCCTAAAATAAAATAATCATATAGCCGCAATGACAAAAATTATTCGCACTTACACGTCTAGGGAACAAAAATTCTGAGGTAGAACACAAGGTATATTTTTTTCCATTCTGGATTTTTAACACATCCATAAATAATGAGGGTGTAAAAACTGACAGTGAATGTTTGACCTACGGGGAATCAAACGGACGTGTCAATATAACGAGATCTTGGCTACATCTGATCAGTGGTCTTTGCTTCCGTAGGAGTGGAGCAATTGAACTCAATTGGCCTCTGTGCATAGGAGAATAGTATTACCAACGCCGTTGGACGAGGAAAGAGGGATGTGCGTGGGGTGGCGATGGGAAGGCCAGACTCTGGAGGGTGTCATTAGGGCGTGGGAGGGAGTTTGAATGCTGGGAGTTACCCGAAGGCGCCTTCGATAACCACTCGTGCGGGCGTTCTGAGCTCGGTGCTGATGATATGCAAATAAGAGTGCACGGATGGATCCGCTGGGTGTGTGAGGGGGATTATTTCCCACGGTAACAAAGACGAATCCAAGCGATAACTCAGCGCAAGGACAAAAGATGCTCGCCACCAAGTTCTCACGAATCTGATAAATCCCACGCAAGGGTTAACGAGGGTATCGAAGGAAATCAATAGGAATTTTTTTCAGCTGAGCTCAGATATTTTTATCGGGATCCAAAAGTATAAGGGCTCTTCCATAATTAATTAGCGTAATTATAAAATGAATACATATAATTATGGCGTTTGAATTTTTGGTGTACGTAGGTGACAATTCATTCATAAGTATCGGGACATTCGGAGATTACCGAAAAAGCTTACCTGTAGCAAATAATGAGTGTTGCCAATTAATGCTTAAAATTGGCAATTATCTAAATTAATATACGTAAATAATATACAATCAAATGCAGAAATGCATAAGGTATCGAAAGACATGATTTTTCCATACCTATGTGATTGAGCAGAAGCCCCGTTTTAAAAATGTAATTGAGATTTAGCCACAAGGTTGGCGAAATCATTTCCATACATATGGTTGAGACATTGATTTCTTCATATATTTTTTACGCCACCTTAATGCAATGATCGGAAGGTAGAATAATTTATTAATTTAATCAAATTCCAATCAAATTCCATGTATGTACAAACATGCATAGCCAAAAAAGTAATGTATTTTACAAACATTCTGCTACAGAAGTTTGGCCCCATTTTTCCATCTCCGGAAGGGAAATGTAGAAGGGCAGTGAGAGGAAATGACGCAAGCTCTTCGGAATGCAGGTAAGGAATAAAATGGCAACAAGGCGCACTAATGTAGCGTTCTCCACAAGGCTCCAGGCTTATGGTATAGAGCTGCGTTTCCGAAAGTGTGATCTTATGAGGCCTTGGGGCTCCGCGAGTGATTATTAGGAATTTGGTGATTATTAGTCTTATTTATAACAGGTGATTATTAGTCTTATTTGTTAAATTTTTTCCTTTATTAATACATGCCTTATTATTCATAATTCTGTACACCTATCGTGTGTACTATGACTCATAGAATATAAGCAGATAGAACTAAACATCTCCTGGTACTCCACAAGAAATTTTTTTTCAATTAGGGCTCCGTGGCTAAAAAAGATTGGGAACCACTGGTATATAGGTAACAAATGAAGGTGGAGTACGGCTCATTTTTCCCTTGCGTTAGCAAAAAAAAAAGTTCAGAATTAAGCTTTGGAATTAATCAAAAAAATAAAAGGCAATACCAAAAGATAAACCACCTTCCATAAACCACACAATTTGCTCGATAGATGTTCAACTGAAAAGGTAATGGGTAATTCTTTATATAGTAAGTACTACCGAGTGAGCACGGAATAATGCGTTCAATGACTCAGCTTCAAAATTCCTTCTGAGAAATCCTTGATAAAATATCATTAAACATCTCACGGGGAAATTCAGCTTCATCTGCCCTCTCGATCACTGACCGAATTACACATTTAAATTGCAGCATATTTTCCGCGAGAGGCAATGCGGAAGCTTGACCGTAGTTTTTCTTTCTCTTCAAGATCACCGAAATGAATCATCATGAAGAAGTTCATGTCGGGTTGATGTGGTGGATAGATAGCTGCCCTCCCATCCAGAGGGCACGGGTTCGAGTCCTGAGTTATTATCGGTACACATCGGTATATTAAATGAATTAAATTGGGAATCATTGTCATGTCGCAGGTTGAAATTTAGTCTTAATCTCTTAAATAAATTCCAAGATAATATTTTCGGTGGTGAAGTTAAAAATATTTTGCGAACCCCAACTTACTATGGTAGACTGGACCATGATTACAAAATTAGAGGAATTGAGTGCCGAACTGACAGATTCAAAATGTCCTTTTTTCCTCGTACAATTAGGGATATGAACAGCGGTAAATATGTCCAATACGAGTGAATCAATGTATAGCATAGGTAGCTGCATGTTGGTATGAGGACTTGATGGTAACCCAACTAACAGCATGTTTTTTCATGCTTACTTTGCTGTTTTTATCTTTTTAAATAGTGAAGTTTAGACTAGTATATTAATACTAATCCTTTTTTATGCATGATATGTAGTGCATGTCTGGTGAGAATTCACCCCCTGCCACACACCTTTATGGTGGCTTGCAGGGTATTATGTAAATGTATACATGTTCTGTGGATAACACATAATACCCCGTCCGTCAGATCGGATGTTTAACTGTGGACCTTGTCACCTTTCGTTTTGAGTACCTACCGGGATAATGCCGACGCCGGGTTACTCTTCGCACAGCGCGCACTTCCTAAAAATCCCTGCCTCTTTCCAAATACCTACTACATACATCTACATCTACACGATACCCTGCAAGCCACCGCGAGGGTGTGTGGCAGGGGGTGAAGATCACCAAATGCATGCACTACCGAAATGCAAACAAGCAACAATAGGGTCTCATGCAACCAGATTGTTAGTATCTATAGCAGAAGGAGAAGCGTGTCGCCCTACCCGAATAACTACTACTTCCACGATAAACTTGAAACCACGGATCAATCAAGTCACTAAGTGACACCAATAAAATTCCCAGGGAAAAACAAACGTCAAGCGCATCAGCAGAAAATCATGAGAGCGATATTACAAGTCTTTTGTTTCTCTTTCAGGTAAAAATACAGTCGCAGTTTCTCTCCGATCATTGCGGCACACGTCCCAACTGTTTCCGGCGCCTTCTCGCTCAACTGCACGTTAAGAAAAGACACTTTCGAAGATCTAGTCACTCCCTCTACTTTCCCAACTCCGGAGGCTTTCGAAACATAGTCTTGCCTTACCTGGTAATAGAACTTTGAGTCGAAAGACAAAGTAGAGGACGAACACTTGGTAGCCTTCCGAGGAAACGCAGATGGAAGTATAGAAATAATGCAGATAACGGAAGGAAAACGATGACGAGATGACAGATGACGTGTCGGACGATCACGAAGTCAGCAACTGAGATCCAAGCGGGACAGCTTCCGAGAAGTGACGCACGCCCTCCTCCGAGCTATCTTTAGGCATGGAGGAATCAAGGCCGAAATAAATTACGCACGCTGCGCCCTTTTTTCCGTAAGCTAACGGAATAAAATTGCTATTCCAAAATGTAATCTAGGTGTAAAAAACCGACCAGTTCTCTTAATAAATGCCGAGAAATGGACAAGGTCCTGAATTGTAACGAGTGAAATGTCCTCGGGCTACATTCAACACATGGATAAAATCCCCTGTTGTGGCACATTTTTTTTCGTAATCTATACCTTCCTAAGTCCGTCACAAGAGTAAGTTATACAGAACCATCTCTGACGGATACTGCCAACACTTCAGTATCCAAATTACCAAACATATACAGTCTAATGAGCTCTTCTTGGAAGGAGCTTTTTCTCCAAAGCTCCTACTCAGAAATAATTATTACACTAGTAGCAAGGTCTGAAATCTCTTTACATAACTATCTGCGGATTGAAGATTGATTTTTTGAAATTTTTATTGTTGAACTGTTTAAATTTTATGATCCATAAATTCCAAGAATAACTAATCCTATTCTATTAAGAAGAAAATGCTTCTAGTGTGCATAAGAAGCAAGCTGCCGCACACAAGTGATTGAATAATTAACGACACGTTTCAGAATCAATGTAGTGTAATTTATAAGCATCACGAAAGATTATATCTTTATACATATATATCATTATACACTTTTATACATTTACACTTATTTATAAGAGGAAAACTGCAAAGAATTTTTTTCTCTTTTGTGGTGATAAGGAATGACTAAAATGCCATCCTGCCTACATAAACTCATGTCAAGCGAATAAGAAAGATGCTCAGAAGATATTCAAGTTTTTTCTTAGGCAGAGAAAACGTGAAATTAGATAGAATGTCTTTTTATGGTTACCAACCTATGATTCGATAATTCATCCAAGAAAATAAGTTGGTGAGTGATCGCATCATTTCACCAAGTAAATATTAGGAATTTATTATGCATAATGTAATCTTAACATGAGTAAAATTATCAGGGACTAATTTATGACATTAAAAAAAATTAATCATAGGTATTTATATTTTTCACGATGAATCTCTGTGCGTATACGATTACAGATTGTAATAATAATAATAATTTCTCTAATGATTACAGGTGCCCCCAATTACCATCATTTTAATATATATGGACAACACATCTAAAAACACCCATGCCCTGGACAGGTGAGTTTTACCCAGGCGGGACTCGAACCCGCGACCTTCGGAATGGCAGGCGAGGACTTAATCCCGCCGCCACCGAGGCCGGCATTGTATACTCAAATACATTTTTGATGTCACAGTATTTGAAGTTATAGGATCTTAAATGCAATCAGTTGCCTACCACATACTGGCACACTAAACCGGACATAATACATTAGTGCTAGATTAAAAACTTGATTATTTCAATGAAAATTGCGTACCCACATAAGAAATGGACAAATTTTAAAAACTAATACGGTATATGTAAGTGACTCTGAAGTACAAAAGAACCTCCCACGTGCGTGATAGGCTTAACTACGGAGATTACATCCACACTGCTGAATCATCAATGGAATATTCTCCCCATTGCCTGTCAATTTTATATGCCCGTTTACTTCCTCCGATGGAAACATTCCCAACACCACCTTCTCGTCTAAATTAAGGTACGATTTATCCTTTTCTTATAACCTATAATTTCTACTTCCTCCTTCACCTTCATCATCACTAAGTAACAAAAGGATCACTATTCAAGCACTACTGCGACAGAAAACTGAAGCAACTTGGAGGTGATTTCACGAGATGAGTTGCATTCTGTGGTGAGTTCTCCACATATTTCAATCATGTCTCCAAGCCATAAGGGAAAGAATTGAAAGTACATACATTGTAGCACACAGGTTCTCCACACCTCGCAGTCCACAGGCATCGAAGTTATTAATGACTCATCCACGCGCGTGGACACAAAAGTCCTTCGACTAGGTCGCCTCGTTTTGAAACGAAAGCGAAAGTATGTATGGGGAGGAATGCAAGAAAATATTCCCAAGCAGGTGGTGCTCAGAGCGTTTCCCGTCTCCATTATTTCACGCTTCCGATTTTTCTTCCCCTTCGGCTATTAAGCGTGCATGTGCTTCTCCCTTCTTCCTGTTCCTAATCGCGATTGTTTCCAGATGTCGCGAGTCTGCAATGGCAAGGTCACGGTCTCCGTTGCACGCAACACGTTCCCAAAAGTCTTTGCGCGGGCGTCAAGCGCGCTCACTGCAACAGCCATTCGGGATGACGAAGTGGAGTCACCAACCCTACCTTATGGATTTAAAGTGGCCAAACTATTACATGCCAAAATATTAGTGGTCCGCTCTTGAACGATATATTGTCCTCGGGTAAAAAAATCTGCCAACTGGGTAGGTACTTAAGCGTAATCGTGGAGAAGCGGGGGCTTTCAGAGCACTGAATAACGGACGCGAGGGACTGGGTTACTAACCATGTGGAAAGAATATTGGAATACCAGCTTGAATGCCGTGTGCATGGTAATCTAAATTCAGTACAATGCCCGTCGGGTGGGACGTACCTAAAGCTCTGGACACCAATAGTTAAATAGCAATAGTACCATTATTATATCTGGTTCCAAAAGTATAAATACAAGTGTATCAATTGAGGTAGTTGCATGTTGGTATAAGGCTAACTCAACTAAAAGCATGTTCTTGTATGTCTGCTTTGCTAGTTTTGTCTTTTTTTTACTTGTCAAGTTTAGAGACTAGAATATAACTATTAATCCTTTTTATACATCATATTTAATGCACGTTTGGTGTGATTCACCCCCTACCACACACCTTTATGGTGGCCAGCACGGTATTATGTAGTTGTAGACAATTATAGTGAAGAGCAGATTTATAATGACGCCGGGTAACTGGGTTACTCTCCTCCTTTATATGTAGCAGGAGAATATTGACTGCATGTGATTCAATTGCTTAGTTAAGGGTAGGTACATAGTTTTTTGATTTAACGGATACGTCGAAAACGAGTGTCATTAGCACCGCGTCCAATCTAATTGCATCAAAGAAAATATAACTATTCCTCCAATTAGTAAGTAGAAAACTATATACATACAAAACACTTTCCATATTATATGAAATTAAAAATATTAGTTTTCATTAAGACGCGGCTAAGCCGATAAGGGTCGTCCGCGTAGTCTAGAACGCTTTTTCCCAGATGCCTGGCTTGTTGACCATTTCAACAACTGAAATCAGTCTTTGGATAGATGCTGCAATATAGTCTCGTTAGCTATAAGCACATTAAAACCTGGTTCTCTACCTCGAAATTGCTCGAATTAGTGACAATTACATCGAACCTAAGGCATATCCCGGATGCATAATTTGCCAGTGGAATCACCACACCAACTAGTGTTCCCACTAAGGTCGATGTAGACAGGTGATACTTGATGGAAATTTGATGAGTTGAACATGTTAAGAAATATAACTTTGCACAATTCCACAATCTTAGCGTCATTGTCAAGTATCCTCCATCAATGGATACCTTGAAAATTACCTAAGAGGTAGAAATCTATCGTTAGAAAAAAATAACATTGTGGAGCCGTACATAGTGCTGCCACGCCGAAAGCAAAGTGTAGGTACTCCAGTGGCACACTTTCGGAGTGGCAACTCGAAAGTAAAATCGCTCCGCTCCCGAGGGATTTCCCGCCGACTGTTCCTCCCGACTTGCAAAGCGCTCCCCATACCGCCTTGTCACTTACTGCACAGTGGTGCCGAGGGGGATGGATATTCACTCGCCCCATTCCTCCTAAGCACGGAGAAACCCACGGCCGAACCTCCGTAGCTCGCACAACGCACATATGCGGCACTCGAACCTACGACTCGCTATGAAACTGGCAGGCGCCTCACCCTACGGACTTCCCCGATCATCAGTTGATCCACTTTCAAACGGCGAGGTCCTTAACCAATCTGATGCTAATTCAACTATCTGCTTGAGTACGAGTACGTCAAATTTCAATAAACGGAAATTCTAATAAAGGCGTTATCAAGCCATTTATTAAGCTAATTGATGACTATAATTTAAATCATTAATGTACCGAACAGCATGTATTCAAAATGTAAACAATACCATTATTACTACGAGATTAAGATTAATTAAAAAATACATCTGTCATCAAAGGGGTTAGAGTGATAATCGGTCTAAGGAAAGAAATTATTTATAGCAATGTGCTTAACAAGAATAAAATCGCGATGCTATTCACAGAAGCGATTAAAAGTTTCGGTTGAAAACGTGTTCTGGACAATGTACGTCACCCATAAAAGTGGCCAGGGAGGAAGGGATAGGTAGCTCAGTATACTGTGCTATAGGTCGGGATTATGAGATAAAAATGATACTTCTAATTCAAAAAATCAATAAATACTGCCTATATAATTGATATTTTAAAATAGATAACAGAATAACAGAAACAGATAAGAAACCAGGAGAGGTCACATTTACAGACGCGGTAGCTATACTAGTAATCGGCATCGGCCAGGCATCCTTAGGTCGCGGGTTTGGATCCCGCATCGCGCCATGGATGTCTTGTTTGTGTAATGTTTATGGTGTACAGTCTCATACATTTTCACTTTCCATGAATTGTCTCACAGAGTGCAGTGAGAGAACTATCCATGAACGTAATTTTACCGACATCTCAGCAATAAGGACAAGCCAACACTGACTGAAACGTGGAAGATAATGCGGTTGAACAGTTAAAAGATCGGTGTGGTTAGATTCTTCATAACTATGTAAGTTATCTTATAATCTATGTAAGTTAAGGTACCTCATGATGACGCCGATGCGTTGAAAATAGTAGTGCCAAATAAATTTAAGTGGATCCATACATAGGTGTTGGATTCTTTATTTTTTAAGTTCTCTTCGGCGAACAAAAAAAAATAAATATTCTCATATTCTAACAAATGATCTAACCGTTTCTCCAGCCTATGACTTTTGCGTTTTTCTCATAAAATTCTCGTCTCAAAATTTCCAAAGCAGTTTTAAAGGCCAATGCCAAGAATAAATATTTGGCGTGCATACTCCAAAGGAATCATTCACGTTTATTTTAAAATATCATAAGAAATGCATTATCAGACCAATAAAATTAACATTTTTTCTCGAATTCAATTCGAGTGATCGTATTTATGTTTTCTTTATATCGATCGTTTTCGGAACGTTACGGGTGTTACAGATAATATGAAAACTCCCAGTTCTAACGATAGCGATTACTGGCTCGGATATGAATTACCATCCAATTATGGAACCTTACAAAATGGCGAACAAAACAATGTCTTGCGAGTCAACGATGGGTGATATGATGCTTAATGACGCATCAAGGTTCTCTCCCATTACCCAAGTTCGATTTTGAACGATATGTAATGTGCTTGCATTGTACAAAATGATGGCAGTACAAACAAGCAATCGCATTTCCCTTCTCCCAAACGCAAACCGAGTTCTTTTCACGAGTCGTTCATCATACGCAATACTTCGGCCACCGCCCATGTTTACAAAGGGGTGGCAGTCGGTCAACATTCATGCAAGGGGCGCTTGTTGAGAATATGAAAGGTTTGAGAGTATTGCTTGCGGAAAAAATTGCTCTCAGCCACATAAGTACGTGAAAAATATTTTAAACTCCAGTTAAGATAAGCCTTAATGACCTAGTTAACTATTTGGGCGAAAAATTATTTAAATAAATTAATGTGTCGAAACAAAAAACCGGACGTTGAGTGAAGAATATTACATTGATTGCAATAACGTATGCTTTCTCAAGGACGCCCAACCATTTAACCTTCTCACTAATAACTTAAAAGCAGCAATCAATGGGTATCGATAACACTGTTAGCCTCAAAGGAGTTTTATTTATTTCTACTAATAAATTATGGTAATTCTTGGGCAAGGGCCTAGCCACGTTGGCACACCAGTTCCCGTGAGATCATAGAAGTTAAGCAGCGTTGGGCCCGGACAGAGGTTGGATGGGTAACCCTCCTCCATACCTGTACCGCGGGCCTCTTGTCCACTGTCTGCAAGTGGCGGGCAGGTTAAACGTGGGTTGGTACAATGGATCTAAAGAGGTCTAAGTTCCATGGTGGCTACAGACGGCCCCCTCCCACCCCTCCAGTTTACATTTACATGGCAATTCTTGGTTTTATATAAATGTACCAAAACAATTGTGAAGAAAAAAGTGATAAAATTAGCATATTTTGTTACCTTTAAATCATTTTGTCTTTTTCGCATGCATGAACAATTTGGCGAAGTAATGAGCAAAAATATCGTTAATAAGTTACATTGGTCAAGTCTACTAGTCAAGTAGTAGAAATAAAAGTTCCAATTCCACTGTATGGTGTATAAATGAAAACAGCAACTTTTTCTCTCGCTTCCATGCATTTAATGCACATTTGCCTAATTGTTTTAAATCACTCATTTATGAGGTATTGACCCTTATGAAAAAAACAAATAGTGTTATGAACCTTCCAGATCGGCCGAATAAAACGAATACCTAATTCGTTCAGTACCCTTCAGAATTAAGTTTCAAGTAAATGTATCCCTGTTGAGTTGAACTGAGTTAAATTCGTCATCAAATTATTGGGAGAGTCGCCATTCAGTTTGTGATCGAGTTTGTCTGAATGACAAACAAGGCAAACGAGGAAAGGATCATTTTTTCTTGTTTACATTCAAAATTTCCACGGAAGAATCGAATTATATTGCCGAGCTATGTTTGGCCATTCGCATGCAGACATTCAAGAGATTAAATTGGGAATTACGATTCGACCCACAACTTCATTATTATTTTTGGGGTGCATGGAGTTTAACGAGGGGAATGATATGTAAATTTTAATCTTGCGATTTAATTTACTTCGTCGCGATCAAATCAGGCAACGATCAGACCAGTAAATGGATGCGAGGCTATGATTCAAAGATATAGGGAATCACCGCCCAAACTAACTATTCGTGCACACATTAACAAACGACGATAAAATTTTGAAATTTTACGAACGAAGTAAATATCTTAAACTTCTGAATTTTATGTACCACGTAATTTTGCATGGTAATTTACGGACTCCTCCACTACTTCCGTTATTCGGACTATGGTACTCACTGACCGCTCCTCATACACTGGCTGATGAGCTGAGAACATAGTTGAGATGACGGACGTAACAATGGTTACTCACCTAAAAAGACAAAGAAAACTATGAATAGCAATTTATTTGGTTAAAAATAGACCGAAAAATTATTTATTTATACATGCTATATTCATTTATACTACAAGGCTAAAGAGAATAAGAGAAAGAATATTTTAGCAGATTAATTTGCGATACATTACTATTTATATCTATACTTAACGCAAAGGCGTTAAGGGTAGATAAAAGTAGAATGTATATATGAGTGCATAAAAGAAGCTACCGTCAAGTCCGGGCATAGTTTTCAACAATGGCATCTTAATCAAATATCAAGAATAATTAATGCAAAATCTATGTATGTAACAAAATGAGTATATTTTTGATAAATTGTAATGTGGTGAGTGATTGTTATACACATGTGAATATCTTTTATACTAATTATTGCATTTGAAAAAATAGTTCTCAAGAACTATAAAAATTACTATTACTACCACTACTAATAAAATAATTTATCAAGAAACGGGGAAAAGAGTTCTCAAAAGTAACCTGTTCCGGTGCGATTAACATTTCGTAACAATATCTAATTTATGCGAAAGTTAGCAGAAAAAAGCAAAAGAATCGTGAAATTTCTTAGCGCAAACTAATTACCATACGAATCATTTTGATTCTATTCACAGTTATAACTACCAAGAGGATTTTTAAAGATCTCAAGGGATTTTATGTACTTATCGAAATTTTAAGGTCAAGGAGAAAGACAAAAGACGTCCAATTTCTTATAGACCTGAAAAGTTCCATTTACACTCTATCATTAAACATGCGAGCAGAAGGAACGTCTTTCAATAATTGACAAAATATAAAATATTGCTTTCGTGACTCCTCGTCCACCAATAAATTCACGTCAACATCGTAATCTGATGAGGGGCAATTCGATATCAACTGCAGGAATCTTCGCATGCAGAAGTATTAAGATCAACCTGGAGGCAAATGCCCACTTTCAGCGAACAAACACTCAATTCAACCCTCAGTAAGGCATAATGTTCAAATATATTTGAATATGCATGAGGTAGGGCGCCGAGAGATGCTTTTTTCTGAAGTCCTCACACCTTTATTCATTCCTAGTGCTCTTCGTGGCAAATCGTTTGCCTTTTGAAGGAGTCGACAGTGGGCAAGGCTGGAGAAAATAGACTACCGTATGGTGTAACATTTTTAGTTCCTCGTGAATGTTTTAAAATACTTGAGATAAGAAGGCTAGTACGCACAATAATTGACATAGAAATAAACATAAATAAATTTTCGTCGCAAAATTATGTTTACGGTAATAATCTCAAGGCTACAATGATCGTGCTATTAAAACACATTCCCAATTTATAGGGTGTACCTATATTGAAATTAATATACTTAGATTTGAGGTTGATTCCAATGGAAATACGTGCATCAACGAAAATCGAGCCAATGAAAGTGACAGTGCTTCACCTTTAACATGCTTTTAAAATACTTTCAGACGGCTCTATTCAAATATTCATTGCACTTTTGAGTCAAACGGAAGTAACGGATCAACAGCGTCGACCCGAGGTCGACCGGTTACCGAGCCAAAGAAAAAGGGAATCCACGGCCATGTCTCCCTCTCTCTCTTCAAACCTTAAAGTGCTTCCTTTCTCAGCATTGACTAGTTCGTTTCCAAGCGCTTCAATGCTCAACATAAGGGGCAAACGTTCTCAACTGGGGGAACACTTATTATTAACGAAGAGAAAACCTAATGCGAAAAGGAAAAGGAAGCACTGAAATTTTGGCGAGGATCTTTAATTTCCCGGATGGCTTAAGAACAGAATTTTAACATGTGAATTCATTTCGACCGATTAGTAAAATCGGGTCGATAGTGGGTAACAATAACATTTCACGCTCGACGGTAATATTATGGCCTGACGTTGAATCACCGCATGCCACTCACACTTCCGTTGGCTCACAGAAATCTACAAATTGAACTACATTTGTATGTGGTTCACACACACATGCACATAACATTACTATCTCTCTTCATATTCTATGGGGGGTTGTGTTTGAAACTGTCGGAATTATCTCGAATAGCTAACCAAGGAGTCACGTGGTACAAACAAGAATGGTTCGCAGATTTAGTGTCCCAATCGCTCGTTAAAACATCATAAATTGTTTTCAATTGTGTCTTTCTCATCTGTCTTGACTATTAGAGCCCCTAAATGAGATAAAACACGAGTGTAAACTATGAATGAGGTTGTAATCAGCGGTATTAAAACACCAAATTTGCAAAACATTTGTGTTTATACAACGTGACTCCTTGATTACCGATTCGAGACAATTCCGAAGGTTTGAAACACAATCCCCCTGGACTCAGAGATAGGATCACGATAAAAACCTCCATCAGATCCAGAAAAACAAAATAAAAATGCAACTGCAAACAATTGACGATAACTCAACCTTCAAAGCCCTAGCGGTGGCAAAATAAAAACACTTAAATGCTATAGAGGAAGTGACAGAACATGAGGAAAAAGTTGTTTTGACGAATCAAACTACAGCATTTTTTTCAATTAACGGGGATACATAACAACAAACCCATTACTATCAATATCATCGAAGAAACTATTGATTGAAATGCACGTATCCAGTCACGTCTGCAACGGAATCGTGACTGATTAGAGCGCGTGGGTGGCGCACCGTATTCAGGACTCCGCCCGCACTTGAGAGCGGCGAAACGGAGCAAGCAAGATATAACGGCATCCGGGCGTTGTCACCTCGTTAACCACAAGTCCATCTAAGGAACTCCCCCACCTCCCATGCACATACATATATGTATATATAAGGCCGATGCCGTTTAGCTCTCATAAATGCGCGGTGGTTAATGTGATTTACGGCCTCTCCCTCCCTCTCTCTCCGCCATCTCATGCTCCGTTAATCCTGGACGGACTGCTCCTACTGCACTTCCAAGCCCGTCGGGGTATTACGATATGGAAATATTCTACTCCATTAGAAAGACCGATGTATGCAAATCCCGACAGCCCGACTCTGCCAGATCTCTCCGCTCTGCTCGAGGTCCTTCTCGCGTTCGTAGGGGATTGGGTGAGGGAAGAGATGTGGAAGATCAAGCTGCTGAACGAAAGTTTTAACTAGAACAACAACATTTTTCAGAAGCAAAAAATACGCTCCCTAAAAATGTGAATTTTAAATTCCATGGCGAAGATTGGTAACGGATTTCAACGAAGAATCTCCTCAAGGTGAGGTTACGATGGAATTCTTTCCTCTCTTGCATACCCTAAGATCGCTAGTTCTCATACCAAATTCTACACGTTCACCCTCAAGGAAGCTGATTGTGCTCTCCACATCATTCATTTAAGAATCGCAAATGTTACAATTTACTCGAGTTTATGCATATTAAACACAGATATTAAGAAGGTACACATGATGATGTCATTTATTCAACCCAATACTACTATCTGAAAAACGTCATAGGATCTTATTTTTTTAACCGTTTTGACCGAGGATTTTGAGGACTGTGAGGAGGATGCGATAGGTAGCTGTAGGCCTGAGTCATTTTCTCAAGGATAATCTCAGACTCATATCCCTCTAGTCATTAAAAATAAGAGAAACCTTCAGATAACATAAACCCAAAAACTCGAAAAATGTATGATTGCACCATATGTAGAGTACATATTATAGAGCGATTAAAAGCTGAAAAAATGCTCATGAGAAGAATATTCATCTACATCTATATCTATGCGATACCCTGCAAGCCACCGGGAGAGTGTGTGGCAGGGGATGAAGATGACCAAGCATGCACTAGAGACATGCAAACATGCTACTATCGGGTCTCAGGCAACTAGATTGATAGTATCTACATAGTAATTGAGAGATTGGCAATTAATAGATGCATCATGCTCTACAGACTACTCTAAAATATTTCCCCTACCTATACCTTTGCTATGCTGCCTAGAGTATTAAAAATAAGCTGTAGAAAAAAGGAAAATAATTTGGAGGTTGTAAGGCAAATAAACGAAAAAAGAACCCTTTTAAAATTATGGGGAAAAGTGATAAAAATTTGTGGGTCACCAATTTAGACACATTAGCTATGTTGTCCATATCATCAGAAGGGAAGATGCTCGGGAAAAAAAGGGAAGAGGAAGACCAAGGATTTGAAAAGGTCACAAGAATTGATGGAGATTAAGCCTACAACTCCTTGCTAAGACATGTTGCCTACAAGTCAAAAGATTTTCGGAAAATAAGACCATTTCATTGTATCGACACGGCCCATTCTTTAGTTAAACAAAGAAATCTTAGACATTATTTACGGCTTAGTCGTGCTACACATAAAAATGGTGGTACAGTGCTGAGTGCAAAGTATCGATCCGATGAATGAAAAAAATCATGTAACAATGCCTCCATTCCTCTTTCTTGACTGATCCATGACCCGAGGTCCACTGAAATGAATATCACTGTTATAAAATCACACGGAAGGACAAAGAAAATAATCTGTTTACGAGGAAAATTCTTTGATTAATTAACCGCTTTTTTAAGCCTAAGAATTAAACCACAATCGAAATTAGGGTATTGCTATTGCAATTTGAATCGATGAATTAAAATCACTTGACGTCAGTCAATTACTTTTGGAAGTGGGTTATTTTAATGTTCCTGTTAGCATAGGAAATTTAATTTCCAAATAGTCTTTATAATTACTTAGGATTTGAACGCGGTCATTGAACCTTCCTTGCGAGAGTTGATATAAATATAACTGGATGAAATCAACTCATTTTGGAGGGCATTCGAATAAGAGCTATCTACTTATCGATCCTCAATCCCTCCTTGCTCTCTAAGGATAAAAATCCTCTGCAAAACAAACGGACGGGAGAAAACGATGATTTCCCAGAAAACCAAGCCATTCAGCCTCGTAGGAATTTTTTGGCGGAGTTCCGTCGCGGAAAAAAAAAGGATGTTCCGCGCAGGGTGAACAGGTGACGACGATGTCCTTGCTACTCTGTCAATTTGCACGCGCGGGAATGGTCAACAGGCGATTCGCCGAAAGCGCTCCCGGCGGGAGGAGGTCAACTACTCTCCCCCACAAAAGCAAATAAACCCCTTCAACCGCGTGGTACCCATACTCCTTCCCACTAGCGCGCGGATGCCCATAGTTTGGTATGGGTCGAGGAACCGTAAAAAAAATGCGACTGAGGATTTAAAAAAAGAATAAAATCGATGGGTAAACGCGCAGCGAAATTGTGACGGGCAACGGTCGACCATGAAGGAGATCGTTGGCATTTCCTTGAACGAAAAGAAAAAAAAAGGTTGACGGCAAAAACTGAAGAATAGAACGGGACACTCCCATCCGATCATGCTTTCTTCTCCTCTCCAGCAGAATCAAAGGATGGAAATACGTGGCTTGTGCCCTGGCGCCAGGCGCATCAGATCATAATATTTTATCATGCCACGGATCCATGGAACGATTCAATACAACAATGCATCCCAAACTTCTCAGCATGGATGTTTTCCATTCGTAAAAGACAACGAAGTGGACGTGGGATGAAGAAAAAACAGTATGTGCCATGGCGCCATACACATCCGTTCCTAAAATGTTATCATGCCATTGATCATGTACTACATAATTAATTACATTTTCCATTCTGCTTTTTACATTGAGTACCTCTTAATGCATCCTATTCCTATGCGGCATTACAGTGGACGACAAAAAATAAAAGAAATGCATGTTATTCCTCCCAAACTATTGACGTCATCGTTGAATTTGGATTTAGAGAAAAGAAGCAAGGTAGCAAAAAAAGTATAAAGCAAGGCATTATATTATGCTAAACTTGAGTTCTAAGGAAAGAGGATTAAAATATACTTGGCGCGTTTGAGAATTAGTTAATAATAAGTTGTGGTTTTTGGAGAGGAAGACGAAAAGAGGAGGGGCTAGAGATAGTACGGGAGAAAAGGAGGTTGGCTGAGGAAATTACGAAAAGGTAAAGAGGGACAGGATGAAGCTGGTAATAAGAGGCAAGGGTGTTTTGAATAATGTCATAGATTGAAGAATTTTGGATTAGCGTGGTGTAGGAAGGAGGGGAACGGGTAGTTTTGAACAATGGGAGGTATGGAGTAAGCAGAGCTTAAGAAGGACATGATATGAAAGAGTCATGTAAAAAGTTGGAGCAAAAGTTTAATGCCCATCCGAACCTACCTTTACTGGTAGGTCATTTGTAACAATAATAGTTATTCCTCGCGAGCAAGCACCCTACTTTCGCAGCATGCATTCTCGACGCAAATGGAGAAAGCGGGACCTATGGTCATTCGCGCGAACACTGCATATCGCATCCGATTCCGAACACGACTTCCGCCAGGGGCAAACGGTCGAGATATAAATTTAGATCCGAAGGGCGATGAGATATTGAAACACAAAAGACTTTTAGTGCCCTCCGAGGAAATCTTAGGCGGAAGCGGTACGGACTTGGAGAGAGCGGTACGGATTCCCTTTTGGACGACTGCCAATGCGGAGCGCTAACTTTTTCGAATAAAAGTGAATACAGCAAGGCGTTTGCAAACAATTTTTTCATAGTCAACGGATCTATGAAAAATCAGCTACAATTTTAAAAGTTTCACGCATAAAATGAGGCCTTAATTTTGATGTGAGTAAGAGGTTTCTTCAGTGATGACAAAAATGCTCTTCATAAAATGAATTTGCAGAATTACTTTCAAATCAGAGAGACTGTATTACGTGTTCTTTTACTCCAATTTCCCAATTTACACCAACGCCCGTTTTTCTCGAACTCCAACTGATTCTAAACAAGAGTTCTAGATTAATAATTTCAGCTCTCGTACTATTAGTAAATGCAGGTAATGTCCAGTCCAGTAAAATCCAGTGGTTTTACGATGACAACCACCACCCCCGAGGTGAATTTAAAGGTACTCAGCAGCGATTATTCATTGATGGGAAATGCATCTTTGGCAAACTAACGTAATTTTCAATGAGGAAAAAGGTAACTGGTTAATTGCTTATGGATTAAGTTTGAATACCCTTTAAGTATAAAATGAGTTGTGATTGATCAATAATGAATTTGGCGTTTCCAAATAACCGAAGCTAGTAAATTAATTGCCAGATATTTACTGATCCTCTGCGGGCTCGATCACGATGATGTTATAACGAATAAATAATATTAACACTATCATTCACTAATTTCAGGATCAACATTTTATTTGCTGGATTGGAGATCATTATTAATGATCTTCATTCAATTTAATCATCATTTATAAAGGTGGTGAATACTTTTTCCGAGCTTATAGGTCTTATTTTCCCTAAGACGGATTTGAACGGGAGGATAATTGCCCCCCATCGCCTTTCAGCTGATTCAACTGGGAGGACACTAAACATGCATCCAAATGTTTTCATCTCAGTATAAGCGGTATAATTACGGTACGTGTAGCAAAATTAATAAAGAACTAAATATACATCTTCAACGGAAGATAATGGTGTAAATTAACTGATGCAGGATATTATACTACAGAAAAGAATGGATAAACAGAAGATCGATTATGTGAAGTAACTCAGTGTAAAATGACCGCAAAAATGTAGCCAACGTCCATGTTCTCATATTCATAAATAACTTTTGGGCCATTTGGAAAACGTGAAGGAGAAAAAAATCTTAGTCCTTATATCAACGTTTTATTGGCAACACGCTTTTCTGTTTTTAAGTTTTCTTGGTCATTAATTTACCCCGTAATTGTTTTAGGAAATATATAAGGGAAAAAATTGTTATTATACGACCACTAGACATCCTCAGACGATAACAATTTAGATGGGAATGGAAATGCATCGAGGGAACGAAATTTAACTGAAATGTTTGAAAGGTAGCAACCACATTTGATCACCCATAGCTGGATGGTGGAAACACGTTTTCAGACACGTTTTATGACAGGAATTTTCCAAGTGCGGGTGGCACTAGTTCCTGACTCGTTAAAATTTCTGTAATCACAAAACGTTATTAACTTGTCGTGGCTCTTTACCCAATAAAATAAAAAATTAATTTTACCATGAATCGAAATTTAACATGAAGCCCATAATAATAGTTCTGTTATCATATAACACATTCGACCTATAGCAAAATTCAATTTAGTTCAATTTTCATAATTTTATAAAATAAATGGCTTGAGTGTTAGCGGCCTTATATGGATACTTTTGTTCAACACAAAAAATAAATATATTAATTAACTGCTCCTTTTGCATCAAACAGCGCTACCTTTTCCATATCCACTGCACCACCTTCGTGTATCAGTCACTGTGCTTTGCTACCCGTGTTGTAAAAATAAAGAAATGTACGTATCAAACCCTTGCCATGAGGAGATATGTAGAAGCTCCAAATGTAATAGTTTTCGCTGTTCCTTCGGGCTCTTAGGGCGCACACGCTGGGAGACTTCGACGCTCGAATGGATCATGGTGCGACGTAGCTACGAGATATTCGGAGGACCTTACGGAACCTTTAGGGGCCGACGCTCGGAGACTTCAACGGGCGTATAAATTTTAGTGCGATGTAGCAACGGTAAGGGCAATTACGGCATGGGTGTTGTTCCAATGTCAGTAACACAGACAGTTAGGGCAAGCAACGAGGACACGGAAACTAAATGAATGAGCAGCGTGTAGAAAAAGGGAAAAACAAGAAAATATCAGATCGTGAGTGCATTTCATCCCCACGTGGTGTTAATTGCGTGATAACGATGAGGAACTAGAATGGTAAGTGAGAAGGACAACACTTTATCAGGTGGAGGAAGGAGACACCATCCAATCATTACTTACAAACTAAGGAACTTTATTTTCAACAGTAAAATAATATAAATATCCTCTTTTTATATTAATTGCCTTTTAGTGGAAAATAGTTCACGCATATTTTATTTATTTAGATGATCTTTCAGAATGATGTCTAAAAAACAAGGCACTTGGGAATTTAAAATCTAATGTCAGCACTTTGTAATGTGTTCAACGTGGATTCTAATCTTCAACTTCCACAAAAGGGCCAGAATTTTCAATATAATACTCTCATTCTCACACAAAAAACGTCTTAAAAACTGTTTTGAATAGTTAGGTAATTCATTAAAATCAAAAGAATGAATCACGCTAATGAAAATTAAGGGTATTGTATGAAGAGCTGGTCTCCATTCCTTTCCTGTTGCCAGTTTTATTTCACAAGCTTGAGATTGATCTCGACGCTCTATGGCACTAAAGGTGACGTCAATCTAAAACTTTTAAAATTCTTTGAGCCAATCTGAAGTTTAATTTAATGCTATTTCGGCTAATCCAAATTGCTTTTCCAAGTTAGCAGACCACTTGGAGACTTCCGGGAACAAAGCCACAATCCTGCGTTAAGCGCAATGAAGAACGGAACAGGTAGAAAAATAATCTCCACACACAAAGTTCGTTAACCCTACGAGAAAAGTCAACGAAGTACGCAGCGGAAAGTATACGAGTCAGCAAACTTGCCATTAGAACTATGCGGTAGAAATCACTTTTTATTTCGAAATGTATAAACAAAATTCTCTAGTTCTCGTAGCCCAATCTAACTACTCTAATCGTACCCTATTGAAATAGGATCATTTATACATCAATTCCATAAACTTTGACTTCACCTAACCTCCGACAGTAACTTACCTGTTCAGCAAAGTGCTACTACGATAAAAATTGATCCCGAGTTAAAATAGGAACAGTAACTAATTTAAACTGAGCAAAAATTGAACAACTGTAGTTCAAGACTAATAAATATTCTGGGGAAAGTTGGCGAGCATTCTAAATATGTCCTCCTTGCTCTGAAAGAAATCAACTTCTTTTCGCACTTACTTAGGCGCCGAGTCGCTACAGCTGATCGAGACAAGAAGAGAAGAAAAAAAATAAAAGTATTCGTCGGTAATGTGAATGAATTTCCGGTTGTCTGGGCTCCGTCCAGTCGCGCGTTTCGGAGGAGGTGAGTGGAAATCAAAACACTTTCACATCGAGAATAAAGAGTCTCGTGGCCAATTCAGCCACGAATACCGGCTCCCAGCAACGGTGTAGAACGAAATACATGGGTGCCGTTGAAATCAATGCCACTGAATTCTAACAAATGACTCCATCTATCTGGCGATTCCGAACTAAAAATAATACAGAGATCGGGATGAGGAGACGATAAAAAAGAGAAGAACGCGATGTCTTGGAGGAAAAAAAACTAACTCCACGTGGGCCAGACGCCGAGCTGCTCGGCTTAAGGTGCCGGATTATTTCGTTCTGGCAGACTGGGGGAGACTAAAATAAATGAAACCGCGAGCAAGGACGCCTTGTCGATTAAACCGTGATTGGTAGGTTAGAAAGAGAGACCCGACAGAACGGGTGCGATGACGACGAGAGAGAAGCATTCAAGAGGGATATCGAGCACAGCACTTTTGCAAAAGTCTCTCATCTCATGAGAATGAAGACCTTACCCGCTCATTTTTCGCTGGAGCATTTTCGTTCCCGCCCCCTTGGGCAGACCGGCAGGAGCGAAGCTTCGGTTGGCACTTCCTAGTCCTCTTCGGAGGAGGAGGATGTAATTGCTTCAGGTAACACACAAACACACACTCACTCAAGCACGATAGAGATTCGCACGATAGAAATTATCCAAGATTATCGCTCGTCGCCTCCTTTCAGTCCTGTATAGGGGGGTCAACGAGTTGAACCACGAAAAGACACGACGGACACTCGCGGAACACGGAAGAGCACCGGACCCCTGGAGCTCGCGCGAGGCGAAGCGGCGTCGCCGGTGGTAGTCGCCGGACCGGCCGGTTAAAACGCGACGCCGCCGTCCAGCGCGCGCCCAAGGAGGGGAAGGAGGCGGTAGGGGGAAGAGGGAGAGGCCTCGACCGGGCGGGACGCTCTCCGGAGAACTCTCCGCGGCGGTTCTTTCACGGCGATCCCCACTCTCCTCCAACTTTTCCTCACGGAGACTCACGAGTGACGCGTGCTTCCCTCTCTCTCTCTCTCTTCCCTCCACTTTTTTTTCATTCTCTTCCGACGCGGCCAATCGTGACGCTTCGCCGTGACGCAAGACGCGCACCGGGAAGGCGAATGCAAAATAAAAAAAAGAGGGAGTTGGAGGAAGAAACTTGGCGAAAAAGGAAGGAGAGAATTTGCGGGAACGATGGTCTACCTACCCTCCGCGGCATTTCTTATATTCCCTCGTACATTACAGGAAATAGGAGATTACCTGGAAGGCTCGGGAAAATCTGCAAAACGTTTTCACCAGAAAATCTCCTCATCTTGGCGACTTCTGATAATTACGCGAATGGGATCTTCATTTTCCGACTACGAACTTGCCTACAGGAATTCCCCACAGCCCCGGCAGAGAATGCACGAGAAACACCTAGTAGAAAATTACCCGGAATAAATTACAGACGCTTTGAATTACAATTAAGGCCAACCCTTAACTGCTCCGTCCCAGACGGTTCCTAAAAGCGTATTTTACATCCGCACAAACACTTAATCCGCAGCTGACAAGAAAAACAAATTTAACCCCCTTAATTCATTCATTCCTTGCACATTAATTCCTAGCTTCCTTTACGACGATAAAAATCTCCAACCTGCCCTTCACTCTGGTTACTAGCAATGCAACCTTTCATTTGAGTCATAATCCCACTAACTCTCCATATGCCCTCGGATCATTTGTCTGTCATACCCACATTTTTGCTTACACTTTTCTCTCTTCCACCTACCATCGTATTATTCCTTTATTTCCTCTTTTCTCTCCGTAGTTTATTTTCTCCCTTCTCCACATCTAGAATACTAAACACTACCTTCTGTGACCATTCTCATTTCAACTATAGGCCAAGTTTCACCAACGAAAGCATCGCTCATCTCCTCACCTCACATTTACGTCCACAAGTAACCCAACGAGCAGTCAAATGGGGCGTGGAAGGGGTTAAAGTCACCAGCCGATAAGATATGCCCTAAGATGAAACTCAGTATACAAATGCGATATTCTTCATTACGCATAAAATCCTGATATCCTATTCATCCAAACCTTCCTGTTTCATAAAATCATGTTGTTATTTGTATTCGTCTTCCCATAGTTACGCCCGAAGTACGGTCCGAATGACAGACTTGATACATGTTTACTCCCATAAACCCCTAAATTTAACTCAGTCAGACAACACTTTGAGAACCACATCACTTTTGTTTTCGCCTTCATTTCATTCGCACAATCTTTGATGCGCTCAATGAGCCGAGAATGCTCGTAATGATCCAGCCTGGATCCACTTTAAGAGCTTCTCCGAGCGCTGCCATAAACTTCAGTCGTCTCTGCTAAGATGTTTGGCCCTGAGGGGACAATGATCATCAATGAATATTTAAGAGGTCAGGCGATAAAACGTTTTTGGCGTAGGAACTTAGAAGGAAAACGGAACATAAACGATATGCATCGGCGTTAATTTCTTCAGATTTCTGTCAGAAGAGTTGCCAGCACATCCACTCCATCGAATTGTTCAACAGATTGAGTGGATTCATACATGGTGCGGTTCAACCAAGGACAAGCAGCGTAAACAAACTCCGCCTATTGATAAATTTCAAGACGCCATTATCGCAAGAAGGTCATTTAAGTGCACAATAAGTTTCATTTAATTCGAGAAAGAAGTATTACCGTGTCATTGCCGTGTCAATGTGTGTACATTGTCATTACCGTGCAAAATTAAATTACAAAAGGATCAAGATAATTAAAAAAGGTGGAACTATATTTTTCAAGCCTATTACATGCAAATCTCAATACCGTAAAAAGTGACACCATGATATTACGTATAACGACATGGCGTTGACAGCTTCTAAATTCTAATGATCTATCAAGCTGGAGTTTATAACGGCCTAATCATCATTCGCATAAAAATATTTAACATTCTATTCAACACCGGCAACTCTAAAAGTATAGTACAAATTCCAAAATCAGACCAGTTTAGATAGCATCTTATAGCCTAGGGTATGAATATGAGCAGCAACTATTTTTCCTTCTGGATGAATATAATAATATTTTCCAAGATTCACAGTTATTTGTGGATCAAGAAAGGGCAGACATTTCAAGATACATCTCCATTACAAGCTTTAATTCGACCTTAATTTTCATTAAATATTTTAGCTACAGATTTCAATCAATATCATTTTAGTCCAGTATGTTTTATACATTATATTGAATGCACAATTTTATAACAGTATTTATTTCCGATTTATCTAAAATAATATCTGGGGAAACAGAGAACCAGTAGTGACAGTTGAGGTCAATCATGTAAATTTAATTAGGTCAGAAAGGCACATGTAATTTTAAATAACAGATTATCATGTATGGAGAGGACTAGATTTGGAGGCAATAATAATACCTGTCCGCGTAACACTTACCTAATTCATAGCTTAAAATTTAATAAGTTGGTGAATATGATTATCGACTACAGACTGATTGACATGGAGCGTATGTTAAGACATTTTTACCACTTACGAGGCACTATTTGATGCATTATCTCAAGCAACGTGAGCATGACCGGTCATTTTTCTATTAGAATTCATCGAGGTATTAATTATTTACACCACTAGGGAGGGAAACCGTCACACATACCCATAGCAATGTCAAAGTTTTCAATAATAAACGTGTTCTTAACATCAAGTCCAGAGAAAGGAAAAATACTTCCTGCTTGTAAAGTGGGTACTCGCAGTGACTGGCTCATCTCATTGAGAACCAACCAATCTACTTTTTCTTACTTTCCCGCTCATGGCAATATGTTCAATCCCACAGTATGAAGAGTTTTCAAGTTATATGAAGAGGAAGTTCATACTGACATGAGGAAGTAATATCATAGAGTAATGAATACTCAGTACGGTATTGCAATATTGAACTAAAGCGTATTAAAATTCAGTTTTTTGACGCAGTCAATTCCGTCGATTGACGGTTACGTGATAGAATGCGTAGTCCCCGTTCCTCTGAAGAGATATATGACGATCAGTCCACGAATAAATTCCTCCATATTTCAACAAGCGTAATAAAAATACGGTATTCATTAAGAAACAAGAAATGCGATTTTAATTCAAATACACATTTTACGACAACAAGCCCGGAGAAGTAGCTTAATTCCTCACAATGCTGCTGTTATTTCTTAGGTCGGTGCAGTCAGTTTTACCTTCGAGAATTAAAAGCATTGTATTTTTTTTAATAAGATTCGACAGCGGGATCATTTGGAACCTCTTTCCATGCTTTTATCTCTCTGGAAATAAAATACAGTGTTTTCTATTCCGCATGTTGTTAAGATTCTACGTATTTAAATTTTAACAATTAAAACACAAGCATCAGAATATTTAAGTGGCAGAAAGCGCTACAAGGATAAAATTTTCTGCTAAAATAAATGGTAAAAATCATGTAAAGTTAACTAAATGGTAAATATCATGGAAAGTGTTTAACAGGTGTTTTTATCTCTTACATAGAGCATAACTTGTTCATACTATCTGAATTTTTCCTAGAAATGGCTTATATGTCATGCATCCGTAGAACACCCTGTAGAGTATTTCCTGTATTTATTAAAAGTGAATAGACAGTACAATTGGTTTTGCCCTTAAAAATTGGTGTAAATGAACGGAAAAAGAAGGTGTCTACATTTAAGCACTATCCCACAATTCATCTCGAGGGTTTGTGGTAATTATATCAATCACGCACCAGGTTCCACGCATCTATAGGTATAATAACACTATACTAGAGAAACTTGTTAGTCAAGCAGTCGCCAGGCACTAAATTATTAATTTATACGAAGGAATATGTTTATTAAACATTTTTCATTTATAAATTAGGCATTTGTTGAAATGCATTAATTTATAACATATAATGTCATGTTATTTCTTTCAGAACAATGCGAAAATTGGATTTTCGATAATCTTTGTTACTTTATTTAGGTGAATAAGATCATAGTAAAATAGTTCTACAAACAAACATGACGTAATTTAAGCGATAAGGATATAAGGAAACAATAGCTCGCTTCGTAAAGACTACTCGGCGTAAGTGATACGAAGCCAAATATTTGCTTTAGAAAGAGAGAATTGCAGCTGCTCTAATCTATTAATCTCCGACGAACCATCGGAAACCATCAGGAAGCAATCATCCCTAATTGAAACAATTGTAAAAAGTGCCGCGATGCTTAACAAATGACAGGCAAATCACCATTAAGGCTCATAAAATAGGAAATCAACTAGAGGAAAAAAATGAAGAATATTCGTGGATGGCAAAAAAATTATGAGAATTTTACCACGGAGAAAAAATAATCCCTGCAGTACAATTTGAGAGGAGGAGAGGATGGGAAACTATTCGAATCACTGGATAAAGGGAAGACCTTGAATTCTCATAGATGAGCAATTACCCGACGCGAAATGTCCCACTTTTCGGCAGCGGTTTTTATTGGGGGCTTCAGAACTTACGGGTTGTGCAAGAAAGTGGAACGGGAGACACTCGTGACGCCATGGAGTTTATCCTGTTTTGATATTCACCACCGTCGCCATCACCATGCGTGATGTTTCCTTCTTATCCCTATTCCCTCAAAATGGTGTCGCCCGCCTCATTCAATCACCACTTCCTTCCAATTAACCCAGTTTGTCGTTGAAATCAACCCTCTCCCATCCAACTATGATTCTGTCATTCGCATTGGACCACCCTCTAGAGGATTTTTTTTCCTCCGATTCTGACAGTGACTGTAAAAAAAGCAACCAATCTCCGTATATACTATTCCTTCCAACAAACACACCGATCACAGGAAGTCACCCACCCACAACAAACGACTGATTGAAGATATTATGTGCATCACGTTAGGGTACTAATCCACCTGATAATCGGCATTACTGAATAAACTATATTCTTCAAGCAAATGGTCGATTTAGTTGCTTAGGATAAAGCCCATAGGCGATTTGAAGTCACGCATTACGGATATAGGTGCCTGTTCCCCTCCTTTCACCACTGGATTTTAGAGATTGAATTCGCATCGACAAAATCGCACACCTTCGGGTGAACCGTCTTAAAATCAAGTAAAATTTCTTTGTGGATTTTCATTTCTACGACAGTCATTTGAATCGGACGCTAAAATTGTTCACATTCACGAAATGAGAATTTTATTAATTGAGTTAAATGGAAAAAATCAACAATCTTCACAATGTTTTAGATTGATAACATCCGTTCGCAGATTCTTCAAAGTCTTAGGATCCAGGACGAATATTCTACAAGCAATCAAGCAATTCACTTCCTATTAAGACAGATTTTTCTCGACATAAATTTGTATTTGCAGTAGATTTAACTTTAGGCACTCGTATTTCAAGGAAATACTCCACCAAATGATATACTCCACCAAATGATAAACTCTCCCAATCTTTTGAAAATTTTTCCGGCACGAGCGGAAAATAATATAACTGATTGCATATACATTTCACCGAACATATCCTACGTTACTATATTCCTTCATCAGACACCCAACACGGCAATTATGGACGGCGATCACCGAAGCGAGCCAAGCGCCCAGATCACGACGAATAAAGCAAACTCACCGTAATAAATCGAGAACTCAATTTTACGATTGACAAAAGTTAGGAAGGTAAAAAAATGCATTTTTATAAAAAAAATATAATCCGCAGCGCACCACTCGGTAGCAATACTACGAGCAGATCCGCTGGCATACGACATCAAATTAAAGGGAAACTTTGGGGTAGTAGACTTGGGTTTTTAGGTGCTATAATGGTTATGGTGACATCGCCTAACCTAAGGTCTAAATCCTAAGACATGACATGAACAAGAAATCCATTCTCGAGAAAGAATTCGAACCTTTTGTTACCAATTAAATGGGAAGCTGATTTTATGAGCTCGCCATCTTTGACCCCCCGAACCAACAGCATTCCTTGAAATAGGCCAGTGGCTGGTATCTCTGATAGGATGGAGGGGAAGATTGAGCCCTGTCAGCATTGAGTGGATGCCTTGTATTTAAACCTGATGGTGGGGTGGATAGAGGATGATACGAAGAGAAATGAGGCGGGAGTGGGACAATGGGAAGGAACAATGATGGAAGAGGTGACCATTCCTTTCCCCAGACATTTCCACGAACACAAAACCAACTCCAGCTCCCGAACACACGACTTAGGGTGGGTGGCGGGTAGGGTCCCATATTGGGTTAATCCCCGAAAAGCTTATATCCGTTTATCTTCACTCTTAAGGCCGCTTTACACGGTAAATTTTATTGTACAAACGAATGAATGAAACTGAAGGAAATTTTATGTTTGTCTGAATGGAATTAGAACAGGTTCTCCTTTCCGTTCAGTCATTCAGACATACGCACAAGCGTTCACACAATTTTCCGCTTTAAACGGTACAATTTTTCTCACACAAGCGTTTGTAAAAGAAATTGTACAAAAAAATGTACCGTGTAAAGCGGCCTTTAGGGCGCACGACTGCGGCCCCAATATACAATCTCGAGGATATAATATTTCTCTCAGAACATTCGCTTCTCATCACTGGCTGATATTTGTCAACTCCATAAGCTATTTTAACTACATTAAATGAAAAAAGAATATTATTTTTAAAACTTCAAATATTTTTCTCGTGCATGAAACAAGGAAATATATGATAGATAGATATGGGAATGCGAAAGAACAAATGAAATGGAAGGAGTAAATAATAAATATGGTAAGTGCAACGACTGGATAAAAACAAACGAACATGGGTTCAGTGACCTATGAAACTGACCTTTCCTCCTAAAAAAAAAACACTTGAGCATCTTTTTAAATCGAAATTTAGTGAACTTCCTTATACATCAGAACACATAATTGGTGGTAGCATTAAGATATTGATTTTGCTTGCCAACTGAAGTGTGAGGTTCGTCAACAGTAACCGTAACAGAAGATAGTTTGAGAATGCTTATCTAAGCAAAGATTCGAGCAGGTGTTCCTAAATTACCCATATTGAGACAGAAAATTCAAATGAGGGAGATTAAACCCGGCTGCCAAAATATTCCGAAAAATGAGGGAATGAGTGTTTTGCACGACATGTGTGTAGCCTTCTGCTGCCTTGATTGTCCCACCTGTAACACTTCCGAGAAATTCCCTCGCCTTCTCACATATCCGTGTTTACTTAGATGACTCTTAATCCCTCTCGCCCTCCATGGGTCTCCAGCTTTGCTCCTCATTAGTCTTCCTCCTTAGCAAACACTTTGTTTGCGCGACATAACACACACCTTTGTTTTCCTTTTTTGAAACAGAATTAATCCGGTGAGCGAAGAAGTATTTACTATTTTGCCCCACATGTGTAATATTGCGAAATTTTCCAAGCTGAGTGACAAAGAGTACGGTCACGAGAAGAAATAAAATCCTCTCTTGTTCCTCTTCAACATTATACGCAACGTGTAGAATGGGGATTGCTGTGAATACCCGAAGTAATAGTCCAAAAGGTACTTATGTGAAGCTAGATAATGCTAAAAAGATCGCTATTTAGATGAGCCATATTATATAATTAGTTTTCTTTGATATTATATCATGTTGTTCCATATTTTAAGAAGTTTTATCCTTGCTAGACATTTTTTTAATTTTTTTACGTACTATTCAAGGTTTAATTGGCAATTATTATTTTTGTATCATTATTTAATTGTGGAATCAATAAATTTTGCATTAATGGTCAATCTGGCTCGAGCGACTGCGGTTTCACCAATGTTACCTACCCAAAAATGTTATTTTTGGGTAGTAGTCATAATTTTTTAATTTTATTAGGTATATGATAATGGTCTTTAGGATAATGATAACATCTTTTGGAAAAAGTTGTTTTCTGAATAATGTATCATCAATTTTTGTATTTCCTTTCATTAGGTTACATTACTTGAATAGAGGACAGATGGTAAAATATGTTATTATATTATATTAAACTTTTTCTCCTCTCTCCATCGATTACTAACTGGATTTGGTGAAGATTTTGCGAGTTCCTATTACCCCCCATAGCCGTACTGGTAGGAGAGTGAGCATTGCACCTGCAAAGGCTACCCATCCTTGTAAGACTACCATTTCTAGACGAATAGTAGTCCATGCAGAGTCCTGTCTCAGCTGCGTGAAGTTCTACGACCCATGTTGGGTCGGCATTTAATTTGGTGTGCCGTTGAAATACCCCCGTAAAAATTCTTCATTTTTTTTCCTAAGAAAAACACATGACCTAAGGTACCTATATTAACAATTAATTTATCCTGTAATGGTAGGGATTTCATGCCCGACAACCGGCCTTCAGAGTCCTCTAAACAGCGGCCACTTAACTACAAATTGTACATTGTAGTTAGGTTTTCCCTATGTAGAGGACTCTGCAGGCCTTCAGTAATGTAAATCGGCGAATTTCTCAGTAAGCAGCACAGACAACCAGACGAAAAGACGGTTACGATAGAGTTTTTCAGGAGAATAGTACATAACACACATGCAGGGAAATGAAAATTTACAAAATAATAAGTAAGAAATGGTTCGAGGGAATCAAGACGCTTACGTTATGGGCATACGCGAAGCGAAATGGAAAGACAGCGGTGACATCTGAAGGATGAGGGTGGAGACTAACCAGCGGAGGACGCGAGAGTCACGGCATAAACAACGAGCGGGAAATCAGGCAGAAGAGTCGTGAATATTTATCAGTTGATTGATAGAATTCCACTTGTGGAGTTCAAGGCAGATCTAACGAATGAAGTCGTGGCATGTCAACATACCGACTACTATCAGCAGAGATGGAGAAGTTGATGACGTGAACTACTTTAAGAACTACTGAGTAACGTTCCCAGAAGAAGACATTTATGCAATAGAAATGGTGGGGTGAAGCGCTAAGGTCGGCTACCATAGGAAGGGGAATGAGTTAAGTGAATATGGACTAGAAAAGTGAAATGAACGCGGCAATAATGCAGTAGAGACTTCCTAAAGAAACTCATATCTATCATGAACAAATCGCTTAAATACCATCACAAGTGAAGGTGCACAAAGAAAATGCAATGCAGTAATAAATTAGATTAAATAATGGTTAGGCACATATTTGTGAAAAGCAACATCAGTTTCCAGCAAATTTTTATCATTTTTATTGTGAAAACGAACTCAAATATCGACACTGCAATTAAAAGGATAAAATATGGATGATAGATGAGGAAAGAATAGAGCTTAAAATTATTAGCAGAGTTCATGATAACAAAAAAACCAAGAGTTAATTGTGAAAATTGTGACTAAGAATAAGGTAAATTATTGCGATGAGGAAAGAGCAAAGAAGAAATAGAAAATCAATTGGAAAGGTAAAAAAGGGATAGCTCAATATAACTCCAGTGTACCTACGTGAATAATTACAATTAGAAAGAAAGAGAAGACAAAGAAATGAATAAATTAAATTCTTAACTTAGGCAGATGAGAGTCATTAAATGCATACTTAGGCAAAAAACTGAAATATAAAAGGAAGTTTAGTATACTTTAATTATCACGAAATCGAAAATTTGCTAAGAGAAACATAGTACCTTGAAATCGATAGATTTGGCTTTAACTTGGTGAAAATCCATGCTGGATGAAGAGATAAAACGATGGAGAAGAGAAGTAAATTTTCACAGAATTACCATTACCACAGAATTTTCACAGTACTGGTACCAGCTAAATGAATTCTGTGAAAATGTACATAGGTTATATCTCTTCATTTAGCAAGAGTACCTTATTTAGGAAGACGGATACGTCATCAGTTGGTAAAAGGAGGAATAGGACTACATCCAAAGAGAATAAATTTGAAAAAGTATTAATATAATGTACAGATTAAAAAAGTATTGTGGGAAATGAAAGCTAAAAAGGAGGACGAAATAGATAATATCCTCCCAGAAGTCTTCAACACTAATTTCGGTCTGGTTGGTGAGGGCAGAATTACGAATTCGAAGTTTGCAAATAAGAGAACTAAGAGGACCAACGTTTCCCCTCCGCTGCTAGAGGCCTCTTCAGGGTAGAATGACTTCAGGTCTCAGGCCTCTTCAGGTCATTCTACCCTGAAGAGGCCTCCAGAAGCGGAGGGGAAACGTTGAAGGACAACCACAACAACGCGTAGCAAACCCCAAAAAAAAACATTACCATAGGTATGGACCGCGAAAGTTTTAATCAATTGACGAGTTATAGGAGCAGTTCCTTTCCCTTCCATACTTGCTGTTTCCCAGAAAGATCTAGAACTCCGTAAATCACTCGACTTGGATAGAGCTGTACGTGACCAGATAACTCTCCTGGATCAGAACTCAGGGCCTCCGGTTAGTAGCTCAATGCTACACCCGCCGAGTCGTAAACAATTCAAGTTGGGCCATACTCTTTACATTTAATAGCATGTCTTGGCTAAGAACTTTAATACGGTCATTGGAACAAAAATTGAGCCATTGAGCAGGACATAAGCGAAGCATCGATCCTATTCACGAAAATTAATGGTGCAATCTGAAGCTGCATGCAACACGGTATCCACGGGAATTCGAACCCACAAGATCCGGGAGGGAGCGCGATGAGAGATGACAGGCATCACGAGTGACGTGGCAAAAAACGACAGCAATGGATATGGATGACTTCAGACGATGCACAGCATCACGCGAATGAACGGAGCGCGATGCAGCGCGTGTCACGACTGGAGCAAATGAAAGAGCTGCCGGACGAGAGCATCATTAACTAGCGGAGACAAATAGGTCCAGGTATGTGAAATTTGAAACCTGCCCTAGACATCTTGAATCTCCCTTCCGATTCATCACGGGTGGGATGATAGGGATACGACTATGCTCTTCGAGAGGATATCAATTTGATAACAAGACACAGCTAAGGGGATATCAAGTGAGCAACCGGCCCAGAACTTGAGCATTATAAAGTGTTTGGTGATTCTCCTTCTTGTTGATTCTTCAGACTCCTGGTGATAGGACACTATTCTATGAAATACTAACAAGTGAAAAGGTATAGCGAAAAAAATTTATGAGGGTTGCACTTTTTAACGTCCCGTCCGACGGACAATGTACATGCATCACTCGAAATGCTCAAGTAGGGACCGGTATACCAGTGAATAATCCCCTACTACTAAGCCAATACTCTATCCAACTCATCAACCCGATCTACAAAATCTAATGCGTCAACTGCGCTTATTTCACCTGTAAAAGGTAATGAAAGTCTCTAGGTTTTCCATCCGGGTGAGTGAGGTGCTTCTGAATTTGATCACAGTATTCACATCTCCGAGGTAATTCTATATTTGTTTTCAATCTCATTAATGCCAAGACAGTTATATATGGCCTCAAATCTTGGATCAAAATCTTCCATCACAGTCATACGTAGCCTTCCTTCTGTCACCAGCGATAAACGGTGAGCACACTTGTAAGGAAATACACATTTTTATAATTCTGATAAATATTTAGCATGAAAAAATATCGAATGCTTATCGTATGAAGGAAGAAAAAAATAGCACGAAAAATTCGCAAATTTTATGCTCTTGGAAACTCAGGTAAATCGTGCATCTACCAAAATATCCACCATAAATCAAGACAAAAAGTTCTATCACATATTATTTCACAACACTTTTTCACATCAAAGAAAAACTCCAGAGATAAACGCTAAGAAATTACTCAAGCGAGAAGACTTCGGAAGAAAAACATGTTATTGAAATGCTGAATCGGAGATGAGTGTTCATTGAGTTAAGTAGCGAAAACCAACATTTGACATCCGTGAAAGTCATGTTAGGACGGATCTTCCACTTACTCTTCATTTGATCTTATTACAATTGGAGTACGACATTCACCACTTTTCCTACTCAGCCGGTACGCCAGAAATTACTAAACTGAAAAAAATGCTGAAACAATTAGTATTAACTATTTTGGGGAAGAATTAATACCCTGCCAATACTGAGGAACCTTCAAATACTCGCTAACGTAAAGCTTCGAAAAACTTTCACTTGTAGTGGGAGACTGAAGATCAATTGCCTGTCCCGGGCAGATAACAAAGTTTACGGGTTTAAGAAAACAATGGCGTCGACTCATACGGAAGCAGCTTTTGGGGTGCATCGATAAACGATGACGAACTCCAGGAAAAAAGGTTGCCACACTCTTCCAAGAACGAAAACAGATTGAATGCGTCACCAATAACCTCTTACCAGAAATCCCGTCAGCAAGACACGCCACCGACAGTGAGAAGCTCCGTTCGCCACTAAGTAGAATATGTTATAGCCTGGAGGGGGGTTTTCATAAGATCACTACAGCTCTGTCGTCGACGAGGTGGGGAGGTGAAGAGATCCATGGTACGGTTCCCACTAAAGCTCATTGACTTCCAGCACACATATCTTGGCTCTAAGGAAGCACCGGCATTGGAACGATAAAAAACAATTAAAAATATGATTTAGGGCACAAACAACTACTTCCTTACTCGTCGGAAAGTCGGCTTCTGACGCCACAACTTGAAAGCCACTCTCCAAAAAATTACAGTATACATGCCAATACCAATTCATGTCTCCTCCCATGTTAAACCTCTTTTTTAATACACTGTCAGTGAGGGATCCTTAAATAACAGGCTTAAATAACGAACTGGAGCATGTGTGCAGCGAAGTTCGGTAAGATTTTTAATGGGACGTATAATAACTATATTAAGCGTAACCAGTCTATTAGATTAACTAAAATTGGAATCTATATCAGACCGTAGCTTGAAATATACACTTAGTCTCTTAACTAAATTCTAAAAAAATATTTTCACTAATGGCGTTAAAAACTTTTTACGAACTCCAACTTACCATGGTAGACTGGACCATGATCATAAAATAGAGAATTTGACTTGCCAAACCGACATATTTAAAAGGTTTTTCCTTTCTCCTACAATTAGGGACTAGCGACATGAAAAGTTGTAAATATATAGTAGTAGTCGATACAAGAACTTTAAGTTAACCCAAGTAACAGCATGTTTGTGGATGCTTGCTTTGCTATTTTAATATTTTTTAAATAGCTATGCTTCGACTAGAATAATGTTACTTGTCCCTTTTAGGCATGATATTTATTGCATGTTTGGTGTGAATTCATCCCCGCCACGGTGTCTTGTAGGGTATTTTGCATTTGCATATATGCAAATATACGTACACCACGAGTAGTATACCAATGTGTATGCATACATATGTAAATCGTTGCCTAAAAGATAAGTATACAACACAGTACTAGGTATAAGCAAGTAAGTACTCGAAATATTTACATTCCTTTTAAAATGTCTTTCTTTCCTCGTACTCTTAGGGATATGAATAGTTGTGAATACATTCAATGGTACCAATTTAAGTGTAACAATGAATGCCCTACGTAGTCACATGTTGGTAGAAGGACTTTAACTAACGCACGCAAAGAGAGCAAAGTAAAAATGCACGTTTGCGCATTCCTGCTTTGCTCTTCAAATATTTTATTTAAATTGTTACGGTTCGACTATAATATGTTTACCAATCCCCTTTAAGTATGATAGTTACAGTGTAGTGCTTATGTGTGGTGCCTCATAAACCCCCTGCCACAAACCTTAATGGTGGCTAGCAGGGAACGCCCCATCCGAAGAACAGAGGCTTGAACTTAAAGAGCTCTACACACAGTTTGGACCGGTATGTCACCAAAATTACTCGAAATGAGCCACCACACACTCATGCAATAGTTATTCTGGCGAGTAGAGCTACAGTTCAGGTCATTTAAGAAATTATAGGATGTTTAGGTCATTGGGTAAGTATGAGAATTCATCAAAGAACCGAGGAATAGTGGAGAGAAACCCCAACTCGGCATTAGCTTGCTTATAACGAAAAGCACCAAGGGTTTAACAGTTTAAAGTCTCATCCCATGGATGGAATACTGCACTCGAAGTACTCTCGACATAGAACCAAAGTGGGGACAGGTATACCAATGAAAAAACAATCTTCCACTTCCTGGATTCGTACCCGGGTCTTAGGGATGGGTAGCCCTTAGTCGAGCCAACCCGATCCCCAGCACGCATTTACGCAAGTTGAAACATGGAAGGGTCGGGACTGGAAGACTTGTGGGAAATGTAGTGTTTCTCCTAGAATATAACTAGCGACCTTTCCCAAACACCCTTATTCACCCCTGTCTACCTTTCTCACGTCTTCTCGCCAAACCCCTCATGTACCAACCCTTTCCTTGCTTCCTTTTTTTCCTTACAGCTCCCTCCTAACGACCTTCTCTCGACCACCCATCCAAACCTCCATCAACCTAAATCGTTTCCCATTTACCCTCCCTCTCCGACGCTTATGCCCCACTCAAGCGAGACATTTTCCCAACTACTTATTTTCTCTTATACCTTTCTCCATCTCTAGACCTCTCCATGATCACAATCATGTAATAAAGGCTAGAATATTGCTGATCATTATCACCCGGCAGCTTTCCATTGTAAAGGGCACCCATAAATATTCTGCGTACCAAAGGAAACTGAATTTTACGTGCAAGGTATTAAATATTAAAAGAGATATCCATAAATGCAAAAATTTTTCATGAATATCAGCTATCAGATAACGTAGGATATAGAGGTCACTAAGTGGAAAGAGATAGTTTTAGGACTGTATTATGCTGTTGAAAATTAATTATAATTTCGTTATGAAACGTATCAAGCTACTTATAACTTTTATCAATAATGTTTGATAAAACTTTTACAATTAAGTCCCACCTAATGATAAATTGCGTCAAATGATAAGCTGTAGCGCACAAAAAACGGGAGTGGCATGCAACACATAATGACTAAAATACTAAATTTACATAAAAGAGTTTTACTAGGTCAAAATTTCCCGTTAAATTTTTAATACATGAACACACAGTTATTCGTTACTGAATGGATGAGGATACTCTTGTACGCATTCAGGATGGCTCTAAATGATACGTGAATTGAACTTAATATTGAAACAATAGCTCGCATTCCAATAGAAATATTCCCCAACGTTAGATCTGCATTATTTGATAACATAATTTCTAGTTATTGCAATGACATCGGAAACATTTTTCCTGCTTTTATAATATCGGGCCAAATTGAACGCAATTCAAGAATGTATCGAATTATTAAGCATGATTAAGTGGTACTCGCTTGCGAATTAGTCCTACCCAAGAGTCTGTTAACCGATTCACCCCTGCTCATTCATTCGGTCCAACTGCATAGAAACGAGTGTACCACAACAAATAAGTACCAACCGTTCCGTCAGTACGTGTTTCTGAGACTATTGCAGAGGCATATGCGAATGAAAAATGCTCATAAACGTGAGGTAAGCAATTAGCGTGACGCTAACCAACCACCTACTGATAGGATGACGGGAAGAATAAAACTTCAATTCGAGTTGCCATTGAATAAAGAAAGCAAGGTAGAAGAAACTGTATTGGAGACGTCTCCATCGTGGTTTATCCAGAATAACTAATAATACGTTTATGAAGTATCATAACGTTAGTCACATCGGCAAGCTCCGATAAATCGTGCATAGAGTCCCGATTCCGTTTTCGATTTCCGTTCAAAAGGAAGAATTTCCTATGCTATGCAGCAAAGAACATAAAACCAACGTTAATTCCATGCGAACACAATTAATACAAATGCCTAGACACACGCAGCAGCAAAGCTGTGATTATGAAAAATGTGAAAAGAAATACGTTTGTAGAACGATGACCAAAGATATCAGATCAAATTTTGTATTGAATTACATTTTAATTCATAGTACCTGTAACAAAGTATTTTGTGAAGTATGAACTTACAATTTTTGCATATTATTTCTTCTTCTTAAAATGATAAAGGTTTCCATTTCTAAAATACATTTTTAAAAAGGGAAGGGCTGTAAATAAAACATTCACTTATGACCTCCAAGATGTTCCACGATATAATTCGAAATGCCTTACAATGTCAACAGGTGAAGACTTAAGCGACAGAAGATTTTCTCTGTTTGCCTCTTCCCTCAGAGGACCCTAGGCTGAGAGAAAGGGAGCATGGACTCCATTTTTAGCCCTGAGATCACGTTCGTGTTTGCACACGTTCGCTACCCTTCCCAAGGAACAAACATCATATCTTCTCCTTTCACCCCCATGTTTGAACTTGTGCCTACCCATCACCACCACGAACGCTTCCGAACATTCGTACAATTTTCCTGAGTTACTCAAACTGCCTTATAATAGTCTTCCTCCATTCATTGCCAAAATGAAAAGTTAAGGGAATTAAATATTTAAAACTATCGTAAAATGAGCATTTATTTTATACAAAATACTTCTGCTATTAATACAATGCATCTTTATGTGATTTTTCGACAGTGACACTTGGAAAAAAGTGAAACCAGCAGATTGTTAGTTTAATTGAGTTAATAACCACGCAATTAGTAGTAGGCCTTGCATGAGGAGAATATTTGCGTACAAATAATGTGATAAGCATTAATTTCTTCCAAATATTTAAAACTAATGTCTTATTTCAGCACCCGTGCCATTCTCACACAATGCGGGAGATGACTAAAAACTTGGGTTCATTTATCAGAAATTATACTCTACACTATTTTCACCACTTCATTTTTTCATTATTCGAATCATTTGTACGGGATGTATGATTTTCTATAAAAAAATTCTCCCTCTCCCATTGTAAAATAACGTTCGCGATAGGCGGACCTTAAGAGAACTGAATATTAAAATTACATTAAAGTCAATGCTCTCCCTTCGGTACTTTTTTGGCAAAAAAAATCCCTCAAATTTTCCCCACGATATTTCAATCGTTTCACATGGGTGGTGAAAACATTACCGCTCGTTGTCACCGAATTCCCTTACCCTAGAGAAGCCACAAATAAAAGGGATTTTGAGAAACTATACTCGCTGCTGATCATCGTCAAGGCACTTTTGAAAACTTATCTAATTTCGTTGCAATCGATGAACTGAAGTATGATTCTCGTAAAAATATAGGAATTAAATTCAATCTTTTATGGAAATGGGCTGGATTTGCTTTTTTAAAGCAAAATCCACGTCCACAGTTAAAAAAAGCTTAGAATGTATCCCACAGAATAATGTATCCCTTTCCATCCGTTTTCCCTTCACCTCATTCTAATTCTACTTTGAAGGATGGTGACTAAACACCTATAGCCACACTCTTTCGCATGGACTTGCTGGGTGATGAAACATATCGATGCAATTATAGTTTTATGAGACAAAATAATCTACAGTAAAGTAGGTACACCATGCTTTCTGCAGACTGTAGCGACCGGATTGTAAAATGACAAAAGGCGAATTCCACTCTATCCGTATCAACCGTATGACCCTTAATTTTCAGTACTAATGGCATAAGATAATAACCAAGATAGAAAAATTCATGCAAAATAAATTTGAACGCTAACAGCATCATAAAAAGGATGCCAGGGAAAAATTCTTCATCAAGAAAATAATAACATCATCGTCAATAGTCATCAATCCTAATACCAGGGAAAATTCTTCATCAAGAATATAATAGTATCATCGTCACTAGTCATCAATCTATACTGAAGTGACGTAGTTCTCACTCAATTATTGTATGAACTCTTGGATTCTGACAATTTTTTTTACGTTCTGCACTACTTGCTCCACAATATTCATACGAGTCTTTTCTTTGTTATTCTTCTCATTCACTTCGAGACATGGCCGATTTTTATCAGAAGCTTTCTTCTCAGTATTTACAGAATTTCGTAGTTACTCATTCAGCTTGTTTTATCTTCGTAATTCTCCTGCAACACCACATTTAAAATGCTTCCAGTGCTAACTTAATTGCGCATGTTCCTATCGATAAAAAAACACCGTGTACGAACCTTCTCTAGATGTATAAGTCATAGTTTAATTTATGAATTATTATTTTACCACAGGCTAGTGGTAAATCATTTCAGTTTTATCCGAGAACCTGGTCAGATTAATACACCTGGGCGCAAAAAACCGCTCAGAGACCCCGTCTGACGCAAGGAGAGGATATGAACATGGGTTGAGCGTCTGTTACAGTCATTGCCTGTTGCGCGGTCCAGCCGAGGTGCTGACCGGAACAGGGGGCGTGTCCAGAGTTGGCAGACTGAATAGCTTACCACGGTGACAAGCCATTGATGATTTTGCGGCGAGTAATATCAATGCTAAAATGTCAGCGCAGTGGTCAAATGATTAACGGTGGTAAGTGATTTATGGTAAGAAGTCCCTCCCCGCCATTAATTAACGCTGGTTTCAAAGACAGTCGCACACGGTGTATTTGTAGGACGTGTTATACCGACGCCCCATGTAAAAGTTCATTCAATGTATGTACGTCATCATAAGACACATCATTAAATAAACCTCACACAGCCTTACGTAAGACATATAAGAGCAATAAGTATATTAAATAATTTCTCAGGGCAAAAAAGACTGGATAGAATGATTTATAGGGCAGGTATTAAGACCTAAAACTTTCGGCTACCAGCGAAAACACTCGACTGCCAATGATCTTTTTCAAGTCCTTTGACTTATAAAATCTACTACGCTTAAACTGCCCAAATATCCCGTACATATTCTCCAAGCTAAAAATATATGCACTGAAAAATAAAGTCGATAATTTGTACGCAAATATAAAGCCAAATAGTTTGTGAATGTATATAGTATAATTCTTCCAGTAAACGGTTCATCGATCATTTAAGATGAGATGCGACTTCGACGTGATTAATTTTAAATCGCAATGAATACTCAATATTCCTCATTTCGGTAATATTCCTTTCACGGATGCGAACGCAGAATAAAATTGAGATTTTAGAGCACAAATACAAATTGAGATATAAAGCAAAAATAGCCCATGAAATTCTTTAATTTTCTATGCCACTGCCATTGAAGCTAGCAACGGATTCATTCATTGCCAATTCACAAACCTGAATGTAAAGGAATGGAGCCTGCAGTTGGCATGCGAATTTAGTGCGAAATTCCTCTCGACGAATCTCCTTAAAATACTGATATTTGTAGATACGCGTAAACAACTTTATATCCAACTGCTGGTAATACTGACGAACGTGATAAATAATTTCCCAACTAACTTCTTTCCGCCGTATTTTTGATTGAATGTACTGTTTGCAGACGGATTGTGGACTAATGGATTAAATCCTACTCGTTACAGTCGTCTACTCCTACGTTTAGACGCATAGTTTTCCGTTCTTTGAAACATACTGATTTCTGACAGCAGACGGCCCTGCATGGCTATTCCATACTCTCATTTTCATGAGAGCGCATGATGTCGTCCAAATTTATACGTAGCACTCTTGAAATTTTATTGAATTCTCTTGGATGTTTTTTGTTTTTCTTTTTCGATTTCCTCTAACACCCTCAGCCACTACGAAATAGGTTTGATGCACTTCGGCACACCACTCCTCCTTGGTTGACATTGCAGTGCCTGGTAGTAAGAATCTAAAATTTTAAAAATTATTCAAGAAGGGGATCTAAATGGTAGCCATGGTTTGGAAGCTGATTCATTGATACAAACCTGACCATAAGTTTTCGTTAAATTAAGAAAGGGACTTGAGGTTAGAGTAGAACTAGATCATGATACTGAGATTATGAACACAAATGGGAAAAGTTGCAAAAATTGATTATACTTAAGTGCCTTCACTTAACTGCACCTTCTTTTAGATTCATGGAGGGTACTAAATGGATTTTATCTAGCCGCAGAAGTAATTTTAGATTTTCGATGAAATGGTGAAGAAATAAATACAAACATCAAAGAAAAGCCTGATTAATCTGTAATAGTTTTTCTATAGTTTTCTAAAGTGCAAGTGAAATGAAGTGAACTCTAATCATATACATAGGAGTGCCGGGCCTCAACTGGACAGAATGAACCTCGAATTCATAACGTTTATAATCTCCATGACAGCCTTAGTGATATTCTTTGTACTGTTTTTCAATTTAGATAAAAATTACTCATAAACCACTTTAAAAAATTCAAAATGGCATCATATAGGAATAATGTTTCCAATGATACGAACACGCAATTGCGTTACATTATTTTAAGACCACATAATTCTTTTTAAATGAAAAGAAATTACTGATACAAGGGGCATTTCACTCGGGATTTCACTCGGGATACCATGGAGATATATTATCAAAGGAGAGGGAAAATGTTACCAAGGGCCAAATATTGTATTCTTAGAATTAAAATGGATGATATCAATGTGGGAGCGTGGTATAAAAAAGGCGATGAGCGGAAAAGAGAGAGGAAGCTTCGATTAGAGCAGCAATGAATCATCTCCGAGAGCACCATGGGAGAGGGCGATATGACGGGCGCAGTTTAATTACACCGTTCGAGGGTTGGCGTCATACGTCTTGAAGCACCTGTCGATATCACACCAGAACGGAGGAGACCGATGATATGGCGCGGCGATGCCATAGAAGCCAAGAGCCTACTTACATGGCCATAACCTGACTGCCAGACAGATCCAATGTTTTTTTTGACAAGTGCGGCGTAATTTAAGTCAAGTCTGACAATTAATAATAAAAGTCCACTCGGAAAACGGATTCAAAGCCGGGGGTTCCCCTTAGAGGTGTGCGAATACTACCGGCGAATACTCTAGTACCTCGAATTCTAGAAAGTATTTGATATTCGAGATCTCGAATAATTAGGGTAAAAGAGAGGCTTTTCGAGATCTCGGATAATTTTGATAATTACGTTCTATTTGGCGTATTGACGAGCTACATCGTATTAATTCAAAACTGGACAGAACATGGTGTATTAACAATTTCTGCAACTTATCAGGGCTTATAAAAGTTATCGTATTCAGCAGTCCATTACAAAAATTATCTTACTATACATTCGACATTTAAAACCAGAATTAAATTTTTTAATTTAATCGACTTGAGGATTTTTACTTCAACAGGCAACACATCAATTTGCATAATAATATTTAGCGTATCAATTGCAATTCTAGAATTCGAGTAATTCGAAATTCGAGATAATTGAGTCATGATTTAATATTCGGTTTCGATATTCGAATCCGAAGAATTTCCTATTCGACCCATCTCTAGTTCCCCTGTCATTCCTACACCTGCCCCATATTTGTCCAATCATAACACACCTTGCATCATTTCAGCTAAAAAGCAGATCTACAGTTTTAGTTGATTTTATTGCTAAAGTCATATCGTACGCCCTAGCCCAATACTAAACACGTCGAGGGGATTCGAAGCTTAGCATTTCGAAGCCCGCCCGTGGCACTGGCGGTCATAGAGCATTAGAAAAAATGTTATCATACCATGTGACTAAGATTACCTTTTTCTAATTAGCGAGCCTTTTGGCCGGTGAATAGAACAGGTGTGTTTTGAGCTTATCAAATAATAATAAAAATCAAGCACCTTTAGAGAATTAGCGAATTTGACTTTCATTTTACTCTGGGACTAGTTAAGTTCCAAGCTGAGTGACGTTTAGGGTACCAGATATTTCTGGGAAAACACACGTAGTACTGGGAGAGGAACGGGGGCGTTTACTTGGAACCGGATTCGCTATTTTATACACGAAATCGTTAGTTGGAAACGAAAAATGAATTTTAGTGAAAAATTAACTTTTAATGCTTAATTTAATAAAAATTAACACACAAAAGGTGACGCACATCGAACGATCTCCCCCTGCTGTTATTGGGCAAAGGAGCTTCGCTGTCTCAGCTCTGATTGGACGAAGAAATGACATACGAGTCTAACGCACGCCCACTTTTCTGATAGGGTTAAAAACGAGTTTTTCGCCGCTTATAATTCATGAAATACGTGACTGATCCAAGAAAGGAAAACTATAGTTATTTTTATTTTATAAACTCTTATCAGAATCGGCAGTAAAAATATATGGTAAAAGTTGCGCCACCACTTGACTAATGTGAGAATTTCGATTCGAATTAATTTCACCATTATGAATAAGCCAATGAAGACCAGGTATTGAAATGTATCTACGTCTTACCACTGTGTAATGTAATTCATATCTCCGAGTTTTGCCATGAATGTTTACCCTGTTCTTGTACTTTTTGTCAACTTTAAACCAAGATATTGCATACTTCAGATTGGATGCTGTGTTTTTGGCTGATTTGGATGTTGGTATCGAGCATAAATGACATTTTTTTCAAAACACGGAAAGACGCAATTCGGACTTCACCAATAATATAATGATGGATATTAATTTGGTATTCATTTAAAACTAGGAAACTCAGAGCAAAAAGAGTGCACGAGCGCATTTCTTTATATGAAACTGAACAATGAGCTATAAATGACATTACCAATGGTACTGGAACCCACTGAGGTGATTTTCCTAATTACTCAATAACGACCGTAAATTATAACAGCCTAGAATAATGATTCCTTGAAATAATTGACTTCCCATTGCATCTGATTGCCATCTCAATCGTCACAAAGAACAAATTTATCAGTTGACGTCACCATTGAGAAGACAAGCCCGAATGAATAAAGATTGCCCCCAAGCGTAAACATTTCGGTCCGAGTTCATATCGGTCTCAATGATCAACTTGATAGGCTAGTCCTCGTAAAACGGGCAGTAAACCTTTAACATTCAGGACTCTTCAACTCAGCGTTCCTCTGTTCGGGTGGGTCAATTTGGGCAGAAGTCTCAGAAGTCGTCCTCTATGACAGCACGTACCAGGAAACTGGTAGTAAATACGAAAAACCATTGTACCAAAGACGATTTCCACAAGCTATAATATTAATTGCGCTATAATATTAATTTCACTCTACGGCGAGGAGCAACGCGTTGGGAGAAGCAATATCTAGAAAAATGAGTGATTATATTCCATCTGCCGAAAAAGTCAAACCCAGCAATCTCTCATCATGCTGCTAGTGAAATTATAGAGTACATCTTCTGGGAAACAGAAGACGAGTAATAACAATTCTTCCAGATAAGATCATCAGATTAATGAGAGATACGTCATGCCTGGAAATCATGGACACAAAGACTGAGAAAGCAGTAAAATAAAAAGGTATCACTTTCCCGAATGCGATCTTTTTCTCTAGCTTTCTATACGATGACCGAGCGAAAACTGCCACAGAATATTATTGTGGGATATTTCATAATTAAAATTTATATATACAATAATTATATAGTATATATAATGTACTATAGTATAATTAATTAGTTAATAATTATATAATATAGAATATTTCATTTTTTCTCAAATTTCAACAAACACGTTTATCATTATACGGCGTACAACGGCACTACTCTTGACTTTAATATAGTACCATCAACAGGATTAATTTTCTAAAATACAGAACTTAAGGAAAAACCCAATTTGGAAATTGATTTGGGATTGCGTCACTCTCGTGCGATTTTACGCTGGACACTGCACTCTAGAATTACGAACAAGAAGAGGGTACAGTCAAAATGGCAACGGAATGTGGTCCAGGCGCGCGGGAACGATTCAAATTACAGCTGATAAAAAGGTTTATAAGAAAGGGAGCACTTCATTAGAACTTACATGTGGCCCATGCTTCTTGATATAGGTAAGATACGGAATGTATTGGCCACAGAAGAGACATGGCTAGTAGCATTTCAGATGTGTTACTACAGGAAAATTAAGAAAATAAATTGGATACAACGAGTAATTGAATCAGATTTACTACGAAAAATGTTGAAACACTAAAACATTTCTGTCATATGAAGACAGTCGACGAAGGAATATCGAATGGTAAGAATGGCAAAGAAATCCCTCGGTATGTGGATTAGTAGTGAAGCATAAAAATAGAATAATCTTGTAAATAGGAAGAGTTTAACCGGTACAAGAATTAAGTGAAAATCTGCGCCAGACCAGTCTTAAATTTTTGACTTGTGCTGATGATAGTATCAGATAAGAGTGGACAAAGAAACTAAGGTGAACGTGAATTTTTTACCCTCCTTTGATAGAATAAAATCAATTAGTCTTCAAGGATACACTGGGTACGACTAATTCCATTCCGAAAATCAATTTGAGTTTGTATTAACTACACTCCTATAATTGGACGCCTTACTCCACACTCCAGGACTGCAATCAAGGAATTAAGGTTACGGCTGATATACAGAATTCAGGCAAGGCGTGGTCCAGGCTCCGTTCCGTAAAATATAACAGGTATCGCAAAGTGGTGGATTAAAATTTAACGAGGATGCGATCTCACGTACGTCGACGAGACTACCGCGGCTGGGCACGGAAGGCACTTCTTTTTCCCTCTGTGGGGCCCCTCACACGATCTCTGGTGCACTCTTGATTCAACCCCCCCAGTGGTCCTAAGGCCTCGCTTCTCCAGACCACATGAAATACGGTCGGCTCGTAACCATGTCGTAAGAATTGGAACGCAAGAGGTTTTGTTTATTTTCGATCTTCTCCCGTAAATTCTTCCAGTGCGCCTCCGACCTTCCGCCCGAGGTTTTTTTTTTTGTCTCGACTCGCTTAATGACTGGCACACTCCTCTGCTTCCACTGCTAACGAACCCATTTTTTCTAACCCACCTCGATATTCGTTCCATGCAGCAAAAAGCGAGCATTCATTAACAGAGTAATTAGTAATTGGGATGAGAAGACGAAATCGCGGAGAAAATATTTGTTTGTTATAGGCCCCACATAGAATTTGCAGCTGGAATATGCGATCCTGATTAAGTATTTTTTTAATTTTGTAAAAAAAACTAATAGGAAGATCTACAGAAAAACTAATCACTACGTCAAATTCCTAATTTAATTCTGCGTTAATTTACGGTAAATTTAAAATTTATAGGCGCATTTTAATATTTTTAAAACGGGTGTAACGTAAAAAGTGACGGTTTTTGATGGCTGTCGAGCAAAGTGCCGATTTTCAATTCTTAACCCAACAACAATTTACTCAATTACAACAAAAGTTTAATATTTGTTAAACAAGCATGCTTTTCATAAATGCTACAAGTTTCATGTTTTTATCGCCGATAGAAAAAAAGTGGTTATCAATTATATAAAAAGCTAGCACTTAAAAACTGGGGAGTTGTAGAAGTTCTTTCTTGGTGGCGTTGTAATCCGCACGTTCTGACCGTTACTAATATGTAATTTTCGAATATTTTAATAAATGAGTTTGATGCCGTTGCCTAAACATCGGAGAGCAGCTAGGTTTCTAAGAGAAGTTATGATGTTGGACTCATCGAAATCAATAAAAAAAATTCATTTGAAACCAGTATGAATTCGCAGGAAGGCAGAATCTTCAGCAGAACGTGAAAGGGTATTTTGCTGAAGATATATTAAAGTCATCAGCGAACTTTGGTAGATCGGCTTAACAATTTAAAATTAGAGAGAGAGAGGTAGTAAGAGAGAGAGGTTTAAAATATCTTCTTTTCGCAGACAGTAAGGGATATCACAGTTTAAAACGCCTAAGTTGCCAGGGAGATAATTGGGACGAGTAATTTGTACTTTTTTCATATCTTCATAAATAAAATACACTTTTGCATCTCTTGTGAAGGATACTTTTTTGTGTTCATTCCGTATTATATTAATATTTATCTCTAACTGAGTAGTATGGCCCCTATAATTTCACGTGCGACTTGCATGTTCAGTGATTATTTACCCCCTGCTACACACCCTCGAGGTGGCTCGTGGGGTTTTGAAATGAAACTAAGAGCTAACGAAACAATAAGGGGTGAACCAGGAATGCATAAATGTCAAGTATTCAAAACTTATTTGCCATCACACCATGGGTTCTATTGTTAATTTTAAATTCTATAATAAATTAAATTCTACCAATCAATAAAGTAATATCACTTGCGATACCTCATATCAAGTGAAAAGACATCGCTCCCTGAGACGAAACCGCACATGTACGAATATGTTTGGCATTTCTTGATAATCACAAAAAGAGGAAGAAATTGTGTATTACATTTAATCTCGTGCAAACATGTATAAAATAATCTATATTACTCATGCAATATTACCCCGTATCTTCGATCTATTATGCGGCTGTCCGTAATAGTACGCGGAGAAAACGACTTTTTGACCCTCTATGGCTAACTGTCATCTCTATAGCTAGTTATATTTTTGCGATCTAACCAACCATAGCAAATGCGGATATTCGCCGGGGTGAGCGGTGCGAGCAGATTGGGAATCGATCCCGCAGAGAACTCTGCTCAAAACCGTCTCCGAGGTCGAAGGGGGAGGGGTCGGGAGAAGGAAGGGATAACCTCGAGGAGAATGGATGCGGCCACGGCTCTGCAGGGACTCTGCTCATATTTTTTTAGCTGATTTCTCGAGTGAAGGTCGAACACATTCAGGAACACGGCAGCGATGATGGTGTGGTGGACGGCTGACAGCGCTAACTTCTTGCCGCTGACTTGAAAGCATTCGGGTCGCCAAGAGTTATGCGACATAATGCGAGACACGCACTAAAAATTCCACTTTTCAACCAACACGCAAGGAAACATCTTAGAAGTACTACAAACATGCATTACACATATTACTTACTTGCAAACATGCTTAGATCCACAAATATTCACCACCTAAGTCTTATCTCCGTTTGTTTGCATGATCTGTATTAATGTGTAAGGAAATTTATTTTTATGAAGGAATCACGGTACGTCTTAATGTTGTTACGATCATGAATTTTTTTTAGGAAAGAACTAATATTTGAACCTATCTGTGAGACACCTTTTTTCTCTTTAAAAAGCTTTTTTCTTTTTACAAAGCTTGGGCAAAAGCATTAGTCTGGCTTTCCGTCTTCGCATTTGAAATGTTTACCATCCCATCGGACTCTCGACTAACAAAGTTACACTACCTTCCTTATCATTATTCATCAGCTTTTAACAAATCTGGCTTATCTTCTCTCAATGTTAACTAATCCCTTTTTTAATCCATTTTCTCAAGGGTCCTAAACACGAGAGGCCTATCTTGTTGTCGGTCTATTTTCATTTGGTCCAACTAATGCGAAATAACGACTCTCCTTAGATCTTGCGTTCCACTTTCCAACCAATTGTCTCATGAACCCAATTTCTTTAAAGCGGATCCACAAGATTACTTGTATACGAGTTCCTCTGGCAAATTTAAAGGCAAGTGTAACTCCCTAGCACTAAACATTCTCCGAATTACTTCAATCAATTCCGTCAATTTCGTATTTGGTGTCATATTTTTCAAATCAATTACCTAATTGTAAGACCTTGAATGTATTAGCACTTTCGCAAGTTATTGGTAAATATTTAAAACATTTTCCAGTCTTCAGTTCTAAGGATATTGCAACTTCTACGGGAACCTTTTTTACAGTGCTGTCATGTGCATAAAATATTTGGGTTTTCACACTGAGCTGACAATAAATAAAACATCCAATGCGTAAGTTTCTCCTCAGTAAGTTAGTACGTTAATGGGAGCACAGATAGCCTGCATTGTGTTATCAGCGTTGTAGAATATACCGATAGGAATGCGCATATCAAGTTAACACATGAAATTTAAATAGCATCCATATAATATCGATGTAAAAAGTGGCTTTAATACACATTCATACATTCTCAATACTAAAGTTAATTACAACACTAAATCTTATTGGAACTCACCCACTCCTCATTTTTAGAGCATGTCACCGCCATGGACTGCCTGAGATATGCTGCTATCTTTGAGATTTGGGAATAACTATTAGAGACGGCATTACAAGAGGACCAGTGGCACCGCGATCACACTCGAGTTGTGCTCATATTCACCCTATTAATAGCATTGCCCCTTGAAGCTCTAGCTATGCAATACGGACAACTTTGTAGTTCACATACAAATAAACGCATACAAATATGTTCTCAACGTGAAGAAAACGTGTCTTCACACCACAATATCGTGTATATTCCAATTGCTTGGGATTACCGGGCGGTTCACGTGCTCGTGTGATCCTTAATACGGGGCGTTCCTGTTTTCTTATTTGTATGCTTCCCACCTTTTCAAATAGGTACAAAGATTTTGGAAAAAAAGAGGCCATTAAAAAAGTCCCTGAAACAAAATATTGGCTTAACGGTACAAAAAATATAATGCTCCTGATCATTTATATCTAGAACCAAATAAATATGCATTCGTATGCCTAAAAAGTAATTTAAATCACCCAAGGGAAATAGCATGGAATAAAATGTAGCGCATTTAACACTAGGACGCCCGGACTTTTCAACATCATTCAACGCCTAAACGGAGTCATTTTGACCCACGGTAATTAATAAGTTAATTTCTCAAGAGGCATTATTATGTTTACATTTTTAGAGTCTTTCCATTAAATTATGCCCTAATTATTCACATTCAACGATTTTTTTGAGTTCATTGTAGTATTTTTCTCAATAGAAACATTTATTCATATATCAATTTTGAGTGTTGGAATTATTTTCTCGTTTTTATTCAATTTTATTTTTTCTTGCTTAAAATGGTGACACTATCAAATATAGTAAAAATCAAATACCATCTACTTTATTTAAACGTATTTATTTATTGTTTTAGCATTTTGCACGGTTTTACGATAAATGATTTGTCCTGCCAAAATTAGGAATACCATCAGAAAGAAAGTAAAAAAAAATTGATTGAGTTTTCATCATCATCAGTATTTCAATCCTAATATTGGTTAAATGCAGCCCTCCATTACACCCTATTTAGTGTTAATTCCTTCACGCCCTGATGTGTTTTCTCTTTCACGCCCTTCTTTATTTGTCTCTTGGTCTTCCTCACGGGACCTTCCCTTCAATCTTCCCCTCTATTATATTTCTTTATAATTTATTTACCTCAAGGTATGTCCTCCATCTGGTTTTTCTTTGACGTAGGGTTTTCCATATTGTCCTTTCTTCATCTGATCTTCTGTACATCTCTTTGTTCCTCACTCTATCTGTCCATTTTATCTTCAACATTCTCCTCCAGCACCATGTTTCGAAGGCTTCAATTCTTCGTTGGTCTGCCTTACCGATGTTCCATGTATCTGAACCATAGAGTGCCACGCTCCACACGAATGTTTTGATGAAGTGCTTCCTTGTATGTAGCCGTAGGTTATTTGAGCACAGTAGTTGTCTCTTCTTCATAAACGCCTCTTCAGCTTGTGGAATTCTTCGCTTGATTTCCGTTGAGCTTCTTTTATCCCAAGTTATAGTGCTACCGAAGTAGGTGAAGTTCTTCACTTGTTCCAATTTCACTCCTCGAATTGTGACATTTGCCCTCCGCTTCTCTCTTCCGCACACTAGGATTTTAGTTTTCTTCTTATTGTTGCTCTAATTTATTCTTGAAGTACTTGGTCCATTGCGGTCATGGATGCTTGCAAGTCCTCTCGACTTTCTGCAACAACTGCGATGTCATCAGCAAACCGGAGCATGTTTATTTCTTCGCCATTCACCTTGATGTCCTTGATACCAATATCCTCTTCGTCTCTAATTGCTTCTTCCAGGTATATATTGAATAACGCTGGAGAGTGGTTGCATCCTTGTCTGACTCCTTCATTTATTTTAGCTTCTATCTTCCTTCCGTCTTTCATTCGCATTTTGGTGACCTGGTTCCTGTAGAGACTATTAGATTATTATTAGATTTTAGATTATTCTTCTATCCTTGTAGTCCATCCCAATCGCTTCCACATTGCTTGAACATTGAACATCTTGGTCCATTCGACGTTGTCAAAGACCTTTTCCAAGTCCACGAATGCAACATAACACGACTTGTTTATTTGTATCATTTTCTCGGCTAGTATTCTTCAGTTGAGTATTGCCTCCCTAGCTCCTCGGTTTTTCCTGAATCCGTATTGATTTTCCGAAAGATTCCCTTCGATCTTCCCTTCCATTCTTCTGCTAATAATCCTAGTATTTTCGAATTGTGTGACACCAGGCTCAATGTTCTGTGCTCTTCGCATTTCTCTGTCCTTGGATTCTTCGGGATTGCGATCATTTCACTCTTCTGGAAATCCTCTGGTTGTCTTCCACTGTCATAGCTTTCTCTGATTATTCCAAGGAGGGTATATTTTTCTTTGACCCCGAGTGCCTTGAAAATAGTTAACGAATTGTTATGCCAAATAGTGAGCTCACTTTTCGATCCGCTTCTCCTAGTGTCTGTACTGAGTTCATCAAATGGGTACTTCGTCACATTCTGAGGATTCTGTTTATTCTTCACAAGTTTCAAATGTCAGATTGCAACTGTCAGCCTCGGTATTGTCAAATGAACACTCTCTACCATCCTACTCATCTTATTGAATCTTATGCAGCTCCGCAAAAATGTTAGCAGAACGTTATGCTGGTCTTTGAGAAATTTTTAATCACAGCTATCTTCAAAATAATGATCACACCGCAAATTCGTAAACCACATATCGCGAAGCCACCAACAATGAACAACAAATACACGAAATTCACTTGCTGTAACTGTGAGAACGACTGAAGTTTTATTCTCCACTCGTCATCCGATGAGAGATAATCAAAGTTGGAGTCAACTAAATAGATAAATTTCATATGATAGTGGTAAACAAAATTGCATTCTCCTCACACCGCAGAGATAAAACAATGTATAATGATGTCAACAAAGTAATTACTAAATATTCCACATGTTAGCAAAACGAAAAATGAGGACGTGAAGGGGAAAGGAAACTAAATTCTTTTGGACACTGATACGAACATGAAATAAAAATAACCAAATGATAAAGATAAGACGAGAGAGAAGTGAACACATATTCAGCAGATGATACCATGGATGCAACTTCAGTAGAGATAAAGCGCGCAAATGAACCCTTGGGTCAAAATGACCCCATTTGGGCGTTCAAAGTAAAATATAATTTAACTCCTCAATGGATTATTTTAGGAAGGTAAAATTTTATGCTGGTGAACACCTATTAATAATATTAAAAGTCACGAGAAGACATTCAGTTCTCTTAAAAAATGAGATCAAAAATAAATTTAAAAACACGATTGGGTCAAAATGACCCCTCTGGGCGTTCTAGTGATTCACGTAATCATGCGTATTCAGAATAAAAAAATATATCAGGGTAATACCAGTTTACTCTTTTTCATGTGACCCGGAATATAATTTGGATTGCTGGAATATCACCGTGAAAAATATTCCACCACTCTTACCAGAGCCGTGTCACTTTAATGTCACTAAATGTCACTTTATTCACAAGCTGTAACCCAATGATCAATGAAGAAAATAGACTACAAACTCAGATAAATTAATAGGAGATACGAAATAAAAGAATAAAACCAACTTTGAGGAACTCTTCTATTGCGTTGTAAAAAGAAACTCACTTAGTAGATACCAAAAGATATAATGTATTGCGTGACTCAGGCTTCGATACTCTCTAGATATTGACAAGTAAGCGTGGAAACCTGAGTCTTACAATACAAATTTCTAGTGTAATTTAACTAGTGACCGAGTTCCATTTTACAACGACGTAAAATAGGAATGAGTAGCAAAGATGCCAGTTCCATAATTCCTCCTTTTATCTGAATCCCCAGAGAGCATACATAAAGTACGGAAAAAGCAATAACAGTAGGGATACTCCATCGAAACCTACTCAAGCCTGCAGGGGACTAATCATTATTTTCACCCAGCCAAAATCAGACCCTAAACTATAGTAAGCAACAGTCCCCCCGAGTTGGCGCCCACGTGTGAGATGAGAGAGTAGGAACGGGGTGCACAAAATTCACAATCCGTATTGTTAGCAAAAGACGCTCGCGGAACCCGCAGGATCAATAAAAAGGGCCGTTCCCATTACAAAATCTCCCAACGTCTCATCTCGGGGATGGAATGGGATGCTCAGCATGTAAAAGGCGGGAAGACTCACGGTGTCGGGAGGAAAGGAAGAGCCGGAGGAGGGGGAGTGGGGGTGGAGGTAGGATGGCGCGGCGGGTAAGGGAGCGAGAGGGGAGGGAGGAGTTGGAGGTGAGAGGGGAGGGACACAGGTTGGTAGACGGAGGGGAGGGTTTGAGGAAAGAATAGTGCGTTGCGAAGGGTGGAGGAGGTGGTGCCATTGTCCGGCGAGACCGAGGAGAACGAACCCTTTGCAGGTCCAAGGATACAAGCCGCAGCCGTCGCTAGAACCTCCCCTACCCTCCCCCGTCTACGCCCCCTTCCCACCCCCGTCGCCGACGCTTCCTTCCTCCGCACGAATTGGGCCTACACGACTCTCGGCAATTCTGAAAAACCACTCATCTCATCTATATTTTCGAGTCTGTGTGCTTAACTTCTCATCCGACGGACGGAGTGTGTACGCGAATGTTCTCCATAAATCACCTTTCATTAGGGGCCGGATTGCCAACGAAAAACATCTTCCACAACCGAGGCTCGAGCACGGGCCAACTTCAGGTGAGAGGCCAGTACTCTAGCCACTGCACCAATCCACACAACACCAATTCCCATCCGCCTTGCTCGTATCCGAAATCTACATCGCGGCTCTCCCGGACTTTACGGCTCGAAATCTGCGCGACGGCAACTTCCATGCGTAGGTGCGATCCCGCAACATGGCTCACGAGCGCACAGGGGCATTTTATGTTGGCGGCAGGAAAACGCTCTCTCCATAAAAATGGAGTGAAATCTGCGAGAGTAAAATTCGGCCAACTGCGATTCGTAAGCCACACGTGGGTCTTTAGGTAAGTACCTACCTACATGTGGCTCTGAGATAAAACTAAAACTATGAAACCATTTTTCCAAAGCCTTATTCATTTGAACGGCATATTTTTAGTTATCCACCCTTATGAGTTTATATTTTGGCTCTTGAATATATTTTTTTTATTTTTTGAAGGGCAGGTTTCGTTTTTCCGTTTCCCAATGTACTCATCGCGTGATGAATGAGGCAGACAGTGTATGATACCAAGGCTACTTAAAAGGGAATTGAATAGCATCAGGTTTCACTCCAATATGAAAGAAATGAGAATTCACTTCGAATATTCCCTTTTAAAGAATTCCTCAAACAAATTTTAAGTGGAATTTACTCAGCTAATTGTCTATCCTCCACGGAGATAAAGAAGTACAGGACGAAACTAACATCTGATGGCGAAGACAGAGGGAGGAATTAAAATGGTTTTCTGGACGGCAAGAATGTGGACAGATGTTATGAAGATTTAGGTAGGATCTCGGAATACGTGAATTGGTTCGAAAAGAAGGAAATGGAGGCTATGAGGAGAAATGGCTAGTTTTCCCCCACACTGATGACCTGTATTCGAATCCCAGTAAGGGGAAAATACTTTTCATTGGCTAATCGGCCCTTTTTTCAGTGCTGTTCGATTGTGATTGTGTGAAAATATGTCATGGCACGTGCTGAGTCTCCTCCTGATTATCATCTATCATCTACTCTACCAGCCACCTCAAGGTGTGTGGCAGGAGTAGAATATCACCAAACACCAAACTACGTGCATTCACTAAAGTTTACACATACTCCCTACCTAATAAGAGATTACTATGAATATAATGCGGTAAAAACACTATAAATTACACTTTTCATCCAACATCCAAGGAAACTTTGGAGAAAATTCGGACACTTCGACGGAATTTCGTGTATTGAGATAATGTGGAATTCCATCACATGGATTTGCAAACGATGAAGATTCCTAAAGATTATTGGTTCATACCTCTGAATCCACTTCTACTAATATCAGCATTTACTCCGCGTTTGCATTTTCAGAATACTATTGCAAAAACAATTTTTTCCGGAGACATTTATGTCCATATACAAAGGCATTTCTCCGACGCGAAAGACCACTGAATCTCCAATAACTGTCATATCACCTTCCATTAAGTTTGCGAGTGAATGACATTTCGATAACTATCTTATAACCCCAGAATCCATCGTTTTTAGCTCATCAGAAAATACAATACTAGGAATGAGCGTCTCCCGTTTCCGAGCTATCAGGGGAGATTTCTCGGGACTCCCCTCGTCAGGCCCAAAAATGTTTCCGAGAAATACTCTGCGTTCTCCCGAAACTTGACGCCACGGAAAAAAATGAAAGTAGCAAAGAAGGAGCGAGAAGTGAATGTTCTTTTGGTATCAAGACGACACTGGTTTCGTCTAACGAGCCAATGAAAAATGGGACTCAAGGACACTTCCCTATCCGCTGATGGCGCCTCTCTAAGCGCTCCTTTCTAAGCGCTCGAGTCCTCAATGCGTCAAGCCTCTCTTATCAGCGCTAATATTTTTTTCATCGTGCGTCAATGACATGAATTTACTTTTTCCTCCTTCCCCCTTCCATTCTCCATCTCCGAATCCTCCTCCCGCCCAGACATCTCCTACCTCATTGCGTAGTGAAAGGGGTCGAGGGAAAGGAGGGGAAAAAAGCCTTCTGGAGCCCCCATGAGAAATAGGGTAAGAGAGAGAGAGAGCAGAGGAGGGACGCGCTTGGATTGGATCGCTTAGACGCACCATGGTGGCATTTGCCGGTTTATTTTCCCGTATCGGTCTCCTTCTGCTCTCCTCCGTCATTGGTTATCGTTCTCCGATGGCCTATCCCCCTCGGAATGGTCCACATAATCACGGTCCAATAAATACATCCCAAAGGCATCCTCCGTATTTCGGGAATGTCCAGAATTGCCGTGGAAATAACAGTGCAATCGTTTAGGAAGTTATCGGATGATTTTTCCAAACTCGAATTTTCTTCGACTTGGAGATCAACGGATTATTTAACGTACCATTCCACGTAGCCAACTCTGATCACTGTTAGGGGCCAGGTTAAGTTGTTTACAGCAATGGTGAAATATAAATTATGTCTCTCAGCCCCACGCACGGTTCTACAGTCATTCCTTTTATTTATAACCCAACGAGCACTGCTGGAAAGCTCTTCTCCTAGATTGGTTTTCTTAAATTGAAATTTTATATTTACTGAGAAAGTTAAATCCAATCGCCCAAATGATTATTGACGTCTCGCAAACAATAAAAAATCTAATTTATTGTAGGAGCAGTCTTACATAAGTAACCATGGAAACCCAAAGTCTATGCGTTCCAGTCCCAATTCGGGCTTTAATACTGTGTTTGTCTAAGGATGTAAAATTTAGGCTTGACGATGCACTATATCCTTGACGGGTGGGAACACCTGAAATCTACTGCAGTAAGGATATTAGTGCAAATTTATACCTACGCAGAGTGCTCACCTTAGCGGAAGAATGGAATTCTTTCAAGGTGTCAAAAATATAGCGATAGTACCAGTCTAATGGCCATGGATGTTAATTGGATAACGCGACAGTCTGGTAACCCTAAGGTCATTGGTTCTAATCAAGACATGGACGTCGAGATTTCAAAGGATTATGTTTAAGTTAGACTAAAAGTATGGGGTAGAAGAGCAAAACCTACCCCTCTTAAATTTTAGTATCTAAATTTAAAAACAATTTTGAGAGCCACGACAATGTTTTTAAAATGACGAAAATTTAATGTACTGTTATATTGCGTGAATCTTTTAGTTGTATCTTGACTAAATTAAGAAAAAATCATCACATAACTATTGCTAGAATTAGTTTAAATTACTGTGAGCAATGATTCCACATTTCCTAAGAAGGTTCATAAATGTCGTTAACAGGTCGTTTTTAATATTAAGCCGAAATTCCAAGTTGGTATATTGATTGCCAGTTTCCTCTATCGATGTCAATAAATGTTTTTAATATTCTATATAATTCCTGACAACATTTGAGCTTTGTATTAATTATCAATTTTATTTCAGAGCTCAGCGTACGTGCCCAAAGAGTTGCGTGTGGCTCGCGAGCCGTAGTTTGCCGACGCTTGGGTTAGACGGTGTGAACTAACCTAAGAAACGCGTCAAAAATCCGTATTCTACAATTACAATGGTTATCACGTGACGCGTCTTTCTAGGCACTAACCAAAACTTGAAAAGCGAAAATGCACATGAAAAGAGGGACAACGGAAACCACGATTTCGGTACACCCTTGTCAGCCAACCTGTCCAGGAGAGAGCCGCTTTATCGCGATCAAAGAGAAAACCAAGACTTCTGAGTATTTCCACCCCGTCAGTGATTTTCCCCAACCGACTTTCTCGAAAAAACGTGAGGGACGCGTAGGCGGCAGGAAGGGGATGTAGAGGCGTCGGCTGCGAGCAAGGTTGAAACACTTTTCAACGACTCTTTTCAAACTCCCCTGACCCCCGGCAAGATTCGAAACCGCAGCCTCAAGGCCAAGAGGCAGACTGCCTACCCTCTCCGCCGGCCACTTCGGGCGGGGAAGAGGTAGGAATCTCACGATCCGGTAAATACCCGCTCCTCACCTGATGGGAAAAAGGCGGCGGTACCCTCGGAGAGTTTGGAAAATGGAAAAAAAATTGATCCCCGCGTTTCTTGCATCCTCCGTTCGCGTCCACTCATCGAAATTAATCCTACCATCGCTGCCCTTCTCGTTCTCGCTTCCTCTCTGTTGCATCATCTATCTACATCTACATAATACCCTGCAAGCCACCACAAGGGTGTGTGGCAGGGGGTGATTGCTCACCACACATGCACTACATATCATGCATAAAAAAGGAATAGTATTAATATAGTAGTCAGAACTACACTATTTAAAAAGATAGAAATTGCAAAGAAAACATGCAAAAACATTCTGTTAGTAGGGTTAGCTTTAAGTACTCATACCAACATGCAGCTACCAATGCTATTCATTGCTACTCTCCGATAGGACATATTTACCGTTATTCCTATCTCTTATTGTGCGAGGGAAAAAGGACATTTTGAATCGGTCAGTTCGGCAATCAATTTCTCTAACTTTATGATTATGGTCCAGTCTGCCATAGTAAGTTGGGGTTCGTAAAATATTTTTAACATCATCACTGAAAATATTGCCTTGGAATTTGTGGAAGAGATTAAGTCTAAATTTCAACCTGCGATCTGACAATGATTCCCATTTCAATTCATTTAATAGACTGGTTACGTTAATATAATTATCGTATCGTCCCTTTACAAATCTTGCCGATCTTCGCTGAACACGTTCAAGATCGTCCCATGTCAGATAGACGATGCTATAATAAGGTTTTCGACGATAAAAGGAAATCATTTAACGTGATATATTCAAGTATTGAGCGTAAAATGAAACGAGAAAATTAATATCACCTAACTTGTAAAACATGACGCCCTTTTAGCATTTACAAACACACGTTTTGAATGATACTAGCAAATAACAATTTATAGTAAGTATTACATTATTTTCATAGTTAGATTAGAAATAACTTCCTTGGAAGCATATATGAGTGTGCTAGAAATACAAAATATTCTCACTCATCATTTATCGAAACAAATAATTATTTTCTACTTCCAACATACTGTATGCCATGAGACTAGAAGCAAAAATTCATCTACATCCACGCAATAACCTACAAGCCTCCGAAATGATGTGTGGCAGGAGTTGAAACATCACCAGGCATGAATTATCAATCAGGGAGAATAAGGGATTAAATCCAACTGCACTACTTGTACTCTCCACTAATATTTACTAATCTTTTAATGTGTCACTTAATACACAACACGTGATGATGGCGCTTTAGACGCTTAAACACGTGTTGTGTACTAGATGGTGCATACATTAAATATAAAAGGACAGTAAAACTTGTGCAGTTTAATTTTATCCCTGAAATGCCTTTCCTGCACTTTACACAGGATATGGTCAAATATATACAGAGGGAATAAATTTACACTCAATACCAACCAGGCACGCAAAAATTACTACCCCATGCATACACTATGTGCATTGAATACAGAAGTTAAGCGGAGAGAATGACTTTCAATGAAAGAACATTCAAAAGACTTTGGGGCGTATCCTTGGGCGCGAGTTCAACTATCTTTCAAAAACTATAAATAAATATATGCGGTTGAAAAAAATTCACGGGCTCTTTGTATCATGACAGAGTATAAATAACGCCCGCAGAGATTCCAGTAATCAAGTATACTTCACAATAAGAGTAATACCTAAAGAACTAAAAATACAAACAATCATCCCGTAAGGAAGTCAGATCCTCTTTGAATTCGAGATAACTAGCTCATCCGGCGAAGAGCTGCAACAGAAAAAAACGAAAAGGCAGGGAGAGAAAGGCCAGACGTAGTGTCTTAACCGCGTCGGGGGAGAAAAAAAAGAAGTCAATTTGCAGAAAAGTATTCCAAGTGATTACCAGAGACAGTTTGTCATTAGCGGAAGATTAATTCGAGGAAAGAGAGGAGATTGGTGTGGAGAGCGAGGGAATGAAAGAGCAGGAACCTGGTCTGGCCTAAGCCCCATAGAGACTGGGGACACGGAAGGACAAGCGACAAAAGGGATAGGCAAATGGAAAACGGAGGGAGGCAGTGGAAGAGAAATGAATGGGAAGTGAAAGGAACTTCATCTCCGACATCGAATTTTTTGCTCGCCGAAAGCCAAATAACGAGGCCCACGCTAGGAGAAGAAATGAGCTCAGCCTGGCCATGGAAATGCTGAGAAAAAGATGAAATCATTTTCTTCAAATGCATAAGAAGGGAGTTTCTATCCCTCGAAACGGGCCTCCGAGGAAGCTTCGGTAATTTCGCAGGAAAGATAACAAAGTAGAAACGATTTTTTATGCAGCTAGGGGCCATTCGTAAAAAAACCAGATTCATTAATGATAAACGGATAAAAATGACTACTAGCAAAGGAAATACAAAGGCATTGAAGGCAAAATAAATTAAGATATTCAAATCGCATGAATTGAATCATTACATGGAAAACCGTGACGCAGTTCATAAATACATACCAAGTAAATTCATTAGTAACACATAAAGAAAAACACGAGCCAAATCCACAAAAATAAACTTTACTACGACCCGGGTTTCACTGTATTACAGCATCGTCAGGTCCCTGACGATGCTGTAATACAGTGAAACCCGGGTCGTAGTAAAGTTTATTTTTGTGGATTTGGCTCGTGTTTTTCTTTGTGTTATCATGTTTCGCTTCCACTCCATATCGCCTGAATCTTAAGAATTTGTGAATAAATTCATTAGTGATAATACAGAGCCAAGGTGGTATAACGCGGAGGTTAGGAAATCACTAAAGCGACAAAGGGTATGCCACGCTAGGATGAAAAATGCAGGACAAGGTCTATCGGTAGAGGAAAAAAAAAGAGTTAGATCAAAACTATAAAAAAATCGAGAGCATTAGCAACGAAATCATGTCGGAAAGCGTTATCACATTTCAAGAGCAAGATGTTAGGAGAATATTAGATAGCAATCCTAAAGCGTTTTGGTCATGTGTGAGAGAGCTTCAGGGAAATAGGTCCACAGTACACACACTAAAAAACGATAAAGGAATTAGAGTGACCAGCAGTGTAGAAAAAGCCAATACTTTAAACACCTTCTTCCAAAGCTTATTCAACTCATCGTCACACAACGCAGTGGAACCACCGCCGAACACTTTCAGTGAGCAAATGCCCGAAATAAAAATTTCATGTCGCGGAATAGAGCAGCAGTTAAAAAGCATTAGCAAAAGCAAATCACCAGGTCCCGATCAAATTCCCTCCAGAGTATATAAAACATTAGCTTCTGAAATAGCCCCCAATATAGAAATAATATTCAATAAAACACTAAAGAACCACACAGTACCCAAGGATTGGAAAGTAGCTAACATTACACCTATATTTAAAAGCGGTGATAGGGAAGAACCTAGTAACTAGAGACCCATCTCACTCACGTCAATCTCTTGTAAGATATTTGAGCACATTGTAGTCAGTTCGATCATGGGGCATTTGAATAGTCAGGGATTACTCATAAACAGCCAACATGGGTTCCGGAAAGGTAGATCTTGCGAGACACAATTAGCTATATTCGTACACGATATTTTAGTCTACGGTGAAAACAGTACTGAAGTTGATGCGATATTTTTAGATTTCAAAAAGGCATTCGATAAAGTTCCTCATGATAAATTAATCTTGAAGTTATAGAGTTTTGGTATAAATAAAGACGTTGTGTGTTAGGTAAGAGAATTCTTAAGTGGGCGAGAGCAGAGGGTTGTCATAGATGGTATCATGTCGGACACAATCAAAGTCACATCGGGAGTTCCCCAGGGTAGCGTAGTAGGTCCGCTTCTATTTTTTCTATACATTAACGATTTGGGTACCGTCGTTAGTAGTAAGCTTAGACTCTTTGCAGACGATGCGGTAGTGTATAGGGGTATATCAAAAAGAAGAAGACAGGAAATCGTTTAGCAAAGATTTAGATGCAATTCAAGAGTGGTGCGACAAATATCAGTTAGAGCTTAACCTTAAAAAGTGTGTAGCTATCGATTTTTGGAGGAGGAATAATTCGATAGAGCGTACCTATAAAATAAGTAACACGAAGATCGAAAACGTAGAAACCATAAGATATTTAGGTGTAACAATCACTAAGGATTTATCATGGGGAAGACACATAAGGGAAATATGCGGCCGAGCGAACAGAAAGCTAGGATTTATAAAAAGAGTACTTGGAAAATGTGATGAGAAGACAAAAGAGCGATGCTATTTTTCACTAGTTAGGCCCCACCTTGAGTATGCAGCCAGTGTATGGGATCCGAATGAATTAGGTTTGATCAGAGAACTAGACAGTGTGCAGCGTAGAGCAGCTAGGTTCGTTAAAAGATGTTACGATAGGTTGAGTAGCGTTTCAGAATTAATAAAAGAATTAGGGTGGGAATCATTATCAGAGCGTAGGTTAAAGTACAGATTAAATCTATTAGAGAAATTTCTATCGGATAGCTTTACTGAAGATGTTAGGCACATATTAAAAACACCAACGTATTATGCTAGATTCGACCAGCCAAATAAGATTAGAGAGATAGATTGTCGTACCGATAGATTCAAAATGGCATTTTTCCCCCGTACTATAAGAGAACAGAATAGGCAGCATAGGAAAGGGATAGGTAGGGGAAATATTTTACAGTATTCTGTTGTGCATGATGCATGTATTAATGTAGATGTAGAAAATTCGGTGCCATAATAAGGTATTCCGTATCCATTTGATGTAAAAATATAGTCATGAAGTGGAGATCTTCTGAAAGAAAATATCCGAGCAACTCCCAGTCGAAATGGGAGCGTCCGGCGGAGTGTACTGGAAGTTTTGCGGAAGTGTGTTGGGAGAAGTACACTCGGGGTGGACCCCCTGTGAGTAGTGTTGTGCTACGGACTGTATGTCCCGGACTCAAAACGCCATTCTAAACAAAAGGCGATTGATTTTCTGGGCAAGAGAAGTTTTCCGGAAACAACAGGCGGTGCAGAGAAAGGAAATGCCCACTCATTGCCACTCACGTAAGTGCTCTTCCCGCACTTACCAGACCGGAATTTGAGTTGAACTACGATGCATGGAAACGATAAAGAATAATTTTTCTGAATGAGATATCCATATCAAAAGGCAAAGCTGTAAAATATAACTCACGCATTTAAATACAACCAGAATATAAGCAGTTTTATTTCAGGGCTATAAATAGTTACTGATGTTTGTCTTATTGAGAAGACTGCTATACTCCTTCTGAAGTGGAAATAGCTGCTATTATCGGTGAAAAGGTGTTTCCATCTTAATGGATGGGTAGGCCCAGTTTGATGCATCAACTTAGGAGAATGACTTGGGGGCGATGAATTCCCTGAATTTGACTTCCATGAATTTGGGATGGCATACATGGTTACCCGAAATAATGAAGTCGTCAGGGCACCGTTAGCACTCCGAGATTTCCTCGTAGAAGATTCATTTGACTAATTACAACTGTGATAACCATTACTTCTTCATGCTTCTGAGAAATTAAAGATCAAATAACTTCCTGCGAAATACGTTTACGGAGTCAACCACAGGTACGGTTCCGTACGGTTATTCCAGTAGGCATAAATCATCCGCCAAGACTAGAATCCGGATCCGGATATTTTGGCCTGAAGTTCAAAGGATATCTATTAAATACATATTTATGTTGAACGTTAACATTTTAGATAGGTAGCAAAAAGTATTACAGTATTATCTGGTTTTAATTGTTTAAATAGCTACGTTAGAAGAGGCAAAAATCTCATCATTTCCCATTGCATGTGCAATGATTTGGAAAACCGTTTCAGTCCCATTCGAAGAGTATTGAGTTACATTCCTTTGCATGTAGTCAGCTCAATTTCTGTTGAAGTCACTACGATGAATATTTGGTCAGCGACTACCCAGCTCATAGCAAAGTGGTCCTAGGCTTAATATAGGTCACCAGCGATAAGCTAATAATCTCACGCAAGTGCGATAACTATAAGAAAGATCAGATTGGTGCATACAATGCAAACGACATTGGAAATTAGTGCAGTTTACCGTAATAATAGGGACACGTATTACTAAATTTTTATTATCAGTGCTCTACTGGTTAAGGTGGTTTTATGTAGGCTTCCTTGGTAATGATCTCATAAGACAGCATTGAACATTATCTCGATTCCTTACTTTACCTACGTCTATGTAATTGCTTTCTATCCCTCATTATTCTACTCTAAATAGCCTGTTTCTCCTACCACTTCCACAATTGTCAAACATCCTTCAGTCTACCATATCCTGAAATGCATCTTCGTCTCTTGTTACCTGTTCCAACCTCCCTCTGTCTCCTTATTTTTTCAATCAGCATTCTCTCTTGCCAAACCTTTTCCAGCACTTCCGCGTTTGCCTTTCATTCCCCACATCTCACCCTATCCATTCTTTCCCACACCCTCATCTCAAATACCACAAAATATGCCATTCTTGTAAATGTTAAAATGCAGCGAGAATAGAGACAAGAGGGAGATTTTTCACCGCCGAGAGAATTAAATAAAATCAACTCCTATCCAACGAATCAACGCTTTCAACAGCTTTCATCTGCGGGCGCTGAGAGCATCCTGGTACGCGAAAAGCACAAACAGCATCCCATATCCAACAAAACGAGAACCAACCCTTTTGACGACTTGAATGAAATGCAAGGACACTACCTACCCTATTGGTTTTCCAAGGCAGTCGGATGATGACGAAGCAGGTTTTTCAATTGGTTAGAAAATCAAGATAAGCACTACCTCAGGACGGCTGTAAAATTCGCCCAGCCTATCTAAAACAATGGGATCTGTCTAACCAAAAATGCGCGTGACGTACCCATTTGGTTCCGCAAACTTTTCTTTGGCGAGATTACAAGGCCGCTTTCGCGGAATCCCAAAGGCTCGCGACTACCTACCACCCATGAATGATTCCCATTCTCATTCTCCCTACCTCGTCCTCTCTCTCTCTCTCACTCTTCCTCCCTCTCTTTTGTTCTTTTTCCTCATTTCAGACAGTTCATCGACCGAGACCTTACTTTGTGTGTGTGTGTGTGCGTGAGTGTATGCGTGCGTGTGTTGAGTTCCCAGTTGCACGACTTGTTGAACGGCAAGGGTCATAGAACTCTCCTCCTTCCCCTCGCCTCACCCCACCTACTAAATCTCACCACACCGCCTCCCCAGTTCCTTCTCTCATTCAAAAACCGAAGTCTCCTGTCCCCAACCCCCAACAGAGTCTGCTGACGTGCGCCACCTTCGTATAACCGAGTCGAAGTCCAACCAAAAATATGAGGAAGTTATTTAAAAAAAAAAATGCGAAAATTCAGCGTCATCCTTGCTACCTACCAAATCGTATCCATCTCGCATCTACACCTACGTAATACTCTGCGGTCAATCGCAAGGGTGCGTGGCAGGCGGTGAAATATCACCATAAATATACTACTTAAATGCAGCTACATCTACATCTACGCAATACCCCGCAAGCCACCGTGAGGGTGCGTGGCAGGGGGTGAAGATCACCTAACATGACTATTGACATGCAAACAAGCTTCTACATGGAAACAATCTATATAATAGGGTCACATGCAGCTAGAGGGTCTACATAGTAATAAAGGGATATGTCGTTAATGCATGCACTGAAGATTAATAATATTTCAACTACCTATCCCTTTGTTACGCTGCCTATTGTGTTTTCTTATAGTACGGGGGAAAATGACATTTTGAATCTATCACTACGGCAATCTTCTCCTTAACCTTATTTTTCTGGTCGTATCTAGCATGATACTCAAGGGTTTTTACAACATGTGTATCTAACATCTTTGGTAAAGCTATCCGTTTTGAATTTCTACACTAGATTTAATCTGTACTTTAACCTACGATCTGATAATGATTTCCAATTTTTTTCTCATACTAATTCTGATACACTACTAAACCTATCGTAGCACATTTTAACAAACCTAGCTGCTCCACGTGGCACACTGTCTAGCTCTCTGATCGAACTTAATGCAATCGGGTGTCATACACTGCCTGTATATTCAAGGTGGGGCCCAACTAGTGAACCAGCTAAGATGTACATACAATGCTACTACTTCGCGGAAAGATCTTAAATATAAGAATCATGTGCAACTCACCTCGGTTTCAACCCCCTACCCTCCTTCTTCATTCCGAATGTCTTCAAAAACTTACTAACCTATGTTAACTGCGCCCTAACAAGCCTTGAGAAATATGAATTCATATATTTCAATATATAACTAACCAATTACTGGTAATATTACTACAAAAATACAATAATTTAGTTGGACATTCCTAGTGAAGGCATGTCTAACCCGAATCCACACGGAAGTAGCGTTGTATCGCTCATATTAGTTGCAGGTACACTGTGTGTGGTGATTATTCATTTGCTGCCACACACCTTCGCGGTGGCTTACAGGGTACTCAGTAGATGTAACAAGGCATGCGCCACAGCATATGAAACTCGCTGTTGTATTATTCAGGGGAGGCGACCGACAGCTGAGGTCATCTGCGCCATTAAGGACAGGTGGGTAATTTGGTAATGGTAGGTGTTTTCAGGGAAGGGAGGAAGGGTGGAGAGAAACCCGCGTCGGCATTATCCTACTGATAACGAAAGGCACCAAGGGGACCATGGCTTAACGTCCCATCCGACGGATGGAGTACTGAACCGGATATGCCTTCCACTATGCACTCAAGTAGGGACCGGTTTGCCACTGAAAAATCCGACACTGCCGGGAATCGAACTCGGGCCCTCGGGATGGGAGGCCAGTACTCTAGCCACCACACAAACCCGGTCCCCATGAAACTCGCTCCTTAAGGGTATGGATAAATGAATAGATCACGACAAAGAATTGCCATTATAATACATATTAAGAGATGGAAACCTAATATAAAATAAGTCATTTCCATCGGTTTCTGACAATTGCATAAAATCATTCGCGAAATATTCCGACGGTACTGCCGTGAGAGGAAATCTGCACAGAGGTCGTCTACTCGGATCTCCAGACAAGTCAATGAAATGACGGATTGACAGCTTCTTACTCTCTTCTCTCTGGGATGAATGAGACATCTTAAGTGGGCTCGAAGTTCTCAAGCTCAATTTTAATTACGCAGCGATGATACTGGGGTCAGATGCCCTTCCATCATGGAGATGACTCGGCGTAAAATGAAAAGCATTTGGCTGCATACGACAGCAAGGAAATGACCGACAGTCGATAAAAATCATGGTTTTTTTTATATCTTTCAACTTCCATAAATGGCATTTGGAAAATGATCCACTTTCAGCGGCATGGCAGCCAACTGCATAGAGCATAAGCATTTACAGAACATGCATTGCTAACAAGATAGATATTAAACCTTTTAGCTGCATGTGACCCAACTATATAACATGTTTCCATGCAGTAGCGGAGTTGCATATCAATAGTGCGTGTTGGGTGTTCTGCACACCCTGCCACACACCCTTGCGGTGGGTTGCAAGGCATTAAGTTTATGTAGATGAACAAGAAAATGTTTAATGAGTTAATGGGGAGATTTACATCAGTAGTATACATAAATACTTAAATATTCAGCATATACAGCAAGGAAAAGTATTGAAAGAAGCATCGACTGTAGCTGCTTTTAATACTTAGCTGCTTCTTAGCTATAATCGGAAGCAAATTTAAGGAAAACAGGATAGGTAGGTACTCTCCCTTTATTATATTCCTATTTACCGTCGCCGAAAAAATAATTCTTATTCGTACAACTTTTATCGCCTGACTTACGAAAAGTAAGACTAATACAGTACACATCTTTCCATAAGATATTTCTCAAACTTTCCCTCAACATGAAGGAAAGCGAGAGACATCGATATATGGAAAATACTAAATCGACACCGTCAGGTCGTAATTTGCACCACAAAGTAGGTACATGAAACTGGAATTCGACCACTAAGATTGAAAGGTACATGAGCTCCCTACATTGGAACATGATGAGAGATTAGAGTAAAAAAAACAGCAGTCACAAATATGAGTCATAGCAATAGTTGCAGCCAGTGGTGCATTGGACAAAATGGATAACGGCTCAACTAAAATAAGTAATGAATAAACTCCAAAGATTGCATCATCGATCAAATTAGATCCGTCATAACACCCAAAACGAGCATGTTTCCGATTTCGCTACTATATGGCACGACTGCGAAAAAAGTGAACCATCGATGGAGGGGGTCAAATAACTGCAACAAAGATGATAAAAAAATCGACACAAACGCATGACTAAACAATAATTACATTTATTACAAAATTACGCTCGCAAATTCATACAACGGTATCTACGGGAGATATCATTCCGACCACTATAAAAGAAGAGAGACACGAGATGGAAGAAAAGGGAGAGGAAATCGAAGGCAGGAGAGAAGGAAACGGGAAAAGAGAGAGGAGGATTGAGACTAAGAAAAAAGCTCCACGCCCAGAGACGGTAAGGAGGTGGCAGGGAAGAAAGGTGGGTGTGGTATCACCAGGGAGTGTGTCCGTCAACGGGGCACGTTTGGCGCCCCTGCGAGTGCGAGGAACGTGGAGGGGAGGGGATGATCGGGTGTCAAGGATGCGAGAGGGGAGGAGAGAATATGGAGACGTTTCGGGAAAGAGGGGGGAGAGCGTGGGAGGGGGGGGGGAAGGGAGGGAGCGTCCGTCTCGTGGACCATAGGCGAAGGAGGGGGGGAGCCGGGAATGTTTGTGCGGGAGGGAGGAATGTCCGGCGACGACTCCAAGGTCCGAGGCTGGGCCAGTCGGACGGAGAACGGTGGCGGCCGGACGCGTCCCGACGACGCGAAGGGGAGGAGGGCGGGAAAGGAGAAGTTCAAGGAGGCGAGGAAGGTTAAGGGAAAAAAATGGAACGGTGTGGAGGGCGAAGGAATGAGAGACGTGAGTCCCTCTTGAAGGGATGCGGAAAAGGTGAGGCGCGTGGAAAATAAAGAGACTGTGTTGAGGGAAGAGAGGACCACCTCTCGCAGTGCAAGAGGAAATGGCGCGAAAGTGTGTAATTGCTCCAAGGCTTGAAAGGCAGGGAAAGGAATCTGAGCTGTCTCACGGTTGGTGCTCCATCCACACGGTCCGGGCTTGAATCCCTGCGATTTAAGAATTATTGCATTGGACACTATGTGAAGAAGTTCAGTACTTGTTCGCTCGGCGTGTTATCTGCAACTAAGGTTATCATACCATTTACTCACTCCAAAATTATTAAAATTCCTACAAAAGATACTTATGATACCCTCTCTGGTGGAAGCAACGACGCAATACAATTCGTAATGGGATAATGATTAGCTGCTATTAATCAAACTGTGAATATCAATTGACGCTTTTCATAACAGAAAAAAGTTATTCTAAATCGCTTTTAACCTAAAACGTTCATCGGGTCCCTCTTGCTGGACATTTAGGTACCCTCGTCATAGAATAGCAAAAAGAACAGGATCTGTCAGCTGATATTCTGAGGGGAGTTACGGTTTTCCCTTGTTAAAGACAAACTAAAATTCCTCAGAGCTCAATTTACCTACCGGACTTAGGCAAGAAAAAAACTCAAGACAAACCAATTCGCAAACGTGCCGTTTGGCTGAATTTACAAACTATCTGCTACATTGCTCGCCATCACTCTGTACTCCAAACATAAACGTAATTTGCGTGCGCTCGATCAATTTTTAAGTTTACTTTAATATTTGAGAACATTACATTTTTTAAACGGAATACATCTCCAATATAAAAAAGTAAAGTGCCTTTCGATTACTACACACTTTCCTGGAAGATCGTGACCTATTTGATAAGCATCACCCTATTCCCAGATTGTAGATTTGGACTTCATCATCATGTCTCTTTCTCGTCATTTAACAGGTGGATGTTGCTTGTAAATTACGATCTTTATGATGAATCCTTATCCTTAATCCAAGAAGGTGACAGTTGATTCCCGAAAGGAAAATACTTTTAAAATGATTCTAATGTATACTTGTTCGCATCAATTAATCCCGAAAAATTAGTCAAATTTAACCTATTAAAAACATCACTTTTTTCTCGTTCACATAATGGATGAGAGGCACTCTTTGGCTCTATATAGCTCCTCCACGATAAGACATTAACGGTTTTGAATGTGAGTGAGAGTTTTGGGTTGGTGTTACAGTGGTTCGAGTACTGGCCTCTCATTCCAAGGACTTGGGCTCAAATCCCGTTGGTGAAAGGTATTTTTCAGTGACAAGCCGGCACCTACTTATACATACACAGGAAAATGCATAACAGGAAAACATTCGAGTTCAGTATTCCGCCCATCAGATGGGACGTTAAGCGGTAGTCCCCTTGGCACCTACGTATACATGCACAGGAAAATACATAACAGGAAAACATTCGAGTTCAGTTTTCCGCCCGTCAGATGGGACGTTAAGCGGTGGTCCCCTTGGCACCTCTCATTAGGAGCAGGGTAATGCCGACAATGACTTTCTTTCCACCCTTCCTCCTTACTCTTTCATTCATATGCTTGTAAATTTCGTCCCAGTCTGAACCGCCTATAATTGCGAGTATAGACTTGAAAACCAAAGACGATGTTTTTCGGTATCGCATATAGTAACTCATAGGGAAATGATAATAGTCTTAATTAGAGAAGACATCATCTTCAATAGCGTTCGTACGTAAAAAAATTCTTTCGTGAAGGAAGTCGGGAGGGGAAGACCAGAGAAGAGACGTTGGTATAAATAAGGAATCGGAAGGAAAATAAATTTTAGGTAAATCAACTCAAATTTGTCGGGAAGATTCGTGGAAGTCACACATCCTCTTCCTGAAGCAATATTTGATCGTGGAAAAAGACACGATGTTATCAGATTTTCATTCCGTTTTCTGCACTCCCCGGGTCACACACGAAAGACTCAAAGGAGGTCACGGGCAAGTGAGCGGAGAGGGAGGAGGCAGAAGGGGTTATTGGGGAGAAGGAGAGTGAGAAGGTCTGCTGACACCGCCCGGACTCTTGAGCGAGAGAGCGAGATGGACGAAATTGGGCTCACGGAATCACTTTACGTGTAGCCGGAACGTTTTCGGGATGGAGAAAGAGAGGTGGCGCCGAAGGAGATGAATGAGTGATGGGGTTTGGGAGGAAGACTGCGAAGGAAAGTGCTGGAGGGAGAAGTGAAGGGGAATGTATGTAGGGGGCGTGTGTTGGTGGGAAAGACCTCAAAGAACGGAGATATATAGGCGGGGGAGAGGGAGAGAGAAGGGGGGACGGCGGAGATGGAAAGGGCAGGTCAACGTCCCAGCAAGGCCGAGGGGCAAATGGGAAAGGGGGTGAAGGGGGGAAGGACGGCGGAGGAAGAGGAGAGGGGGCGCCGCTGCGACGCCTCCCTCTTCAGCTAGATCCACCCCCCGGCGCTGTGTGGCGAAGAGGGTGTAGAGAAGGAAAGGAAAGGGGGATGGAGAAGAAGAACGGAAGCGATAAAGGAGGAGGAGAGGATGGAATACGGAAGGGAATCGCGATCAATCGGAGAAAAAATCCGTCTCGCTCCCGGGAATGAAAATGCACGCCGGCATTGGACGAGACTTCATACATTCTCCACAATGGACGAAGAAATTCAGTGTTTCTCATCCAATTTTTTTATATATATTTCGCACCACAACTTGCATGCAGTCCATCGGCGCAGAGATAGATTATTCTACATTGAAAAATACGCGATACTCGGGCGTAGAAGTTAGAAGAATTTGTGTCGGTAATCTACATTAGGTATTCATGTGGAAGTAATCTGAACCTTGACAACCGCAACCATTTCGTAGAATGGCTTTTTTTCTTGCTATAAATACCCTACCTATGAAACGTCTTTTAAAAGTAATGTCACACCGTTTCACAATAACTTTTATGTGAAATAATATAATTACACACATTACAGCATGTTATTTATTATAAAGCAATAAAAATGCTGCCGTAAATATATTTACATCGTAAATACCAACACTATAGACGACAATAACTCCAAGTGGCTGGTAATTTTTCTTATTAAATTGGGCTTAGAATTTTTGTTCAGGGGTTTCCATTGCGCAGAAATATAGAAAAAGAAACATTTGATTGACGATCGAAGATGATCTGGGAATGCACTAGTTTTTTTATTGGCCTAAAAAAATGGGCCTATATAAAATACTTCTGTTACAGCATATATTGTATCACAACATGTACTTCCTGCTCCCATGACTCAGTGTATGCGCAGAATTCCATTCATTTCGAGGCGTCCCAATGAAATGAGCGTTTGGATACTGGCTGGAGACATCCGACTGAAAAATGGATCATAGTCAATACTCAATCCAGGTATTCTTTGAGATGTGACATTTTTTGGGTATCAGATCTCTCTAGGTAACCAGAGGTAAAAATTAACCAAAAACTGCCCGCACTGCCTTAAAGGGTCGCAATCAACACAAGAAAATGTACGTAATTATTTAAAATTAACAAGGTGAGCGTTATTCTCATCTACGGAACAGTCCAGTGATATATCGAGGCGCATTAAGAATGAGAATTAAGTGCATTTAAAAACATTTATAAATATCTATTGAGTACTTGGAAAAGAAATACTTGAGGTATATCTCTACTTGGGAATAATCAAATATGAATAACCAGTGGTAATTAAAAATAGAATAAGAAAATCATAATTTCATTCTGGGAGTAAAAATAAATATATTTCAATACAATTTACAGTGTAACGTGTAGAATAAAAAAATAGTCAGGCTGTGTAAAAATATAAGCCATGTTTACAATGAATATTATCGGAATCACTCACAAGAAAAACCTGAAGTTGTTTGATAATTTAAGGCGAGGGCTTCCCTCGTAGCACTACCAATGCAGTGCGGAATTAACGCATATGAGGGGGGAGAAGTTCCTCTCCTTTGTCAATCCAATACTCGAGGGAGGTCTTTAAACCCGGAATTTCTTTCCCTTGGATTAAAATGTTTATAAATTATAAACCTTCGGAACTCCATATTTATCCCATCAATTAGAGTGACAACTTCATCGATAACTGTATAGATTGACTTATTTTCTGATTTTTCAGCATAGAATTTCAAGGATAAAATAGGAATTATTTTTCCAATTCAGAAAAGGACGATCTTTCCTTCCTTCCAAGCGGCCGTCCGCACACTCTCTCCCCATACAGCGCCACCCTCCCAACCATTTCCTACCGCCCCGACAGCCCCAATCAAACACTCCCTCTACCCACTACTCATAGCTACTTCAAACTACTTCACACTATCCACACTACTTCATTACCTCTAGCTTTACTTAAGAATCATAATTGAGTCCTAAGGCTGGAACTTGGCGAGTTCAGCCTCTCTAGGTATCATGTGAAGGAAATGAAAGGGAAAAAAAGAATAAAAGAAGACTCAAAGAAACCAGGATCAGCCCATGAGGGCCATGTAAAATAAAAACAATGAATTGCACGTTTGGTATTACGAGGACAATGAGAAATGTGCTACGACGACCAGGAGCGCTTTTGCGGTAGTTTTTCACATCACAGTATTCAAAAGAACCCGAGGTAGGAGGCACTCCATACAGGGAATAGAATCGTAGCGGGTGTGGCAGGGGGTATTCAACGGAGTCAAATATAAACAATATCGATTCAGGCGAGATGTGGTGGAAACGTTCCATATTAAAGGAAAGATAATGCAATTTTCCACAAGTAAACAATTTTTATTCCGACTAGTTTCGGTGTACTACACCATTTTCAAGTCACTTGAAAATACAAAAATGGTGTAGTACACCGAAACTAGTCGGAATAAAAATTGTTTACTTGTGGAGTCAAATATATTCTGCGGATTCCGATGAGAGGATACAGGATTAAAAACGATGGCGGATGCGCGCTCATCCTACCTTCAAAAATCGAATAGCGTGAATCACAGCTTCAAAAATCGAACGATGAATATCCCAGCGTCAAAAAATCGAAAAATCTCTCTATCTCATACGCAGGAGGCAAAAGCATAAAATCTCCGCCGTTTTTTTTCTTATTTGGAGCTCCGTTCAGACAATGGCAAACAGAATGGACTCGCAATGGACGACGATATGAGTCGCTTCGCTCGTAGTCCTTTCCTTCCTGCTCATACTCAGCAACGATACCTCGAATTTTTTATTTCGCTAAAACGTGGAACTCTTTTCGGGAATGCAAGCTGCACGAATCGTACTCCGCTTTCGGAACGAAGGGAAACCCTCTTCCGGGAATTTTCCAGGGTTCGTGCGAGAAGTAGATCGACGAGGAACGGATGAACAATGGGAATACTGAACCGCACGCTAGTTGGTGAACGGAGACAGACGAGACACTTAAGGAAGAGGAACTCGAGATGCGACAGATGCGAATGGGGATATGCCGGTGAGACTTGCGCCGTTGGCTGAAAAAAAAACTGAAATGGACATAATGAACGAGCCGGATCTTTTTTCTTCAAATTCTGGAAGTTAGGAAGATTAAACAGAAAAACAAGCTACCCGACTATGGACAAGAAGGTATGAAGGACAGAGACTGAATTAAAACAGAGAAGTCGATGACCTAATGTAAAAAAGGTGCGCGGATTAAACTAACAAAATAGAGAAATCATCAAGGCACTCGGAAAAAATGGAATTCGGGTTAATAGAGGGATGATTGCACTATCCTACATTACGAAGGAAGATGTTGATGATAAATGCCAGAAAAATTAATGTATGATAAACAGCCATTAGGTTGCTTGAAGAAGACTTTTGACGACGCTGAAAATACCGCAGTAGTACAGAGTACTTCGATTTTATTTCACCAAGATGAATAACAAACTCCTCCAATCAAACCTATGGCAGCAGTAAACAATAAATGCAGCAAGACTATAAAAAAGTCGACACCCTTTGAAAGGCATGCGAAAGTAAAATGATAGTTAAAAAATTTTTGAAGTGAAATTATATAATAGAAAACCTCTGATTACCGCCGCTAAGAACGCATGTACTTGGACAAAAGGGGAAAAAATCGAAGGATGAGCTTCACGAAAATGACGACGAAAGTGGAATAAATTAATAGTCACAGCATTGAATATTTTAGATCAGTAATAAGAGGGAGTTAAGAAGACTTGGTACGCCTTCAATGGATAAATCAGGTCCCCTACGGGAAAAGAAAATAGCATAAATAATACTGGATTATGCAAAAACGTCTGAGGAACATGAGGAGCTTTGAAAGGAAAACCTAAAAAAAGAAAAGAACTTGCCATCTACTGTGGATGCACTTGTGTTATGGAAGCATAACACGAATGCAAAACGTTCGACGGATATCAAGTGCTAAATAGCTCGAGCATAAAAGGCATAAAGCCTGAAGGCGATCGCCAAGCTCAAAGACGAAACTGTAGCAAAAAAAGGAAACAGTCGTAAAAGACACCGCAATGAAGCGTAGGACTCGTAGGATCAAAGATAGAGGACATTTTCCAGAAGGGAACCAGAGAAGAATGAAAGCCTTTGAAACCTGGCTCTCGAGGGAAAGATAAAAAAATAAAAAATTTAAGAATGGCAGGGACGGGTTAAAAGGATAACCCAGCTTGGAAATATGGACGGATGAATGGATAAAACCCCACATTTTATGCAGGAAGAGATACTGCGGGCTTTTAGAGTTGGCAATCAAAGGAAATATCAAGAGAAAAAGAAAACAAGGACGAAAATGCAAAATTGGAATCAGGCAGACAGTAGGATTGGAAGACTAACACGAGATGAAAGAATCAGGGAAAATGCCGTGGTAGGGAAACAATTAGGCAGAGAAAACCATCTTCTTGATTGATAGATTAATGAGGACGATCATAAATTATGAAATCCCATACCGAAAAGAGATTACTCACAGGATTTCGAAAATGAAATTCAGGCAAATTCATTCTGGCTTCTATTTAATTCAACACCAGCGAAAAATGAGTTCATACTCGCCATACTAGTAAGGTATCTTTATCAGTACGATCAAGATGTCTGCAATGTCTTACTATGTTCACACACCTTTGGTTTCAATATTGTTCGACACTTTCAGCAAAAGATCAACAACCTTGAATTTCTTTCTTTTTATTGTTTTACTGATTACTGATGTTATTTTTATTGGTCCCAACCGTACATACTAAACCTCATCTTACCAGTGAGCCAATCTTTAAAAGTATTGGGAGCACTAAAATCATAATATTTCAAAATAGAGAAATTATATTGTGCTCCAAAATGAATTTCGTCATTCAGCTGCAATACGAAGAATTTAAGTAGCGCAGAACCAACAAATGCCAACAAAGCAAGCAGGAAAAAAACGAAGTCAAGATGAAAAAATAGTTAGGGCATTAACTATTCTATTTTTTGTCCATCAAAATACAAAAATTAAGCAAAAACTACATGATTAAATGCAACCCATCAACAATTAAGTTCAAGTATCAAGAAGAATTACTGCATGGCAACCTAAAATTATTTAGGAGCAATTCAATTTTTAAAAATGACCAAGGAAATATTTATTTATAAACAAGGTAAATACCCCGGTGCGGGTGGGTAATTTTCACATGGATGCTTGTGCTTGTATAATTGTTATTAGTTAACATAACTTTTAAAAGACCATCTGTGCTGGTTCCGGTTCATAAAAAAACAAATAGATAAAGAATATTACAATTATTCTGCGGAAATCATGTGTACATTTCGTTCACATTGCCTACCGTCATTGGCGAAATTCACACGTAAAGGAAAACATTATCTTTCAATAAATTTGCTCCAGACCACTAGTTATAAGAAGCGTAATCGTAAACAAAAATGAGATAATTATCGATTAATTCCATTTTCACTCTTATCTGAATAATTTCTGAGCAAAAACACTTCGAAAACAAGACTGCAAGACGTACAAGGATACGCTATTTGCAGTTCGAAAATAATTACACTTGTTGTATGTAAATAAGACATGGTTTTTCCATTTACTGCGCTAGTTTCCTACTTGAGTATGGCTATGGCTGGCTGCGACCAAACGCTACCCCGCTGGGATCTCCTACCTCGCATCGCATCAACTGCACTTCTATCGTGATTTCACGAACTCAGTTTTTCACGCTTCCGAAACGATTATCTCGCTCTTTCGAGGAGAAACTCAAGAAGCCAGTTTCATGCCGTCCGACAGTAACTTAAGAAACCCATTCAAAGGGAAAAAAGTGAAAATAGAATGCGTCGCAAGAATACCCAGATATGGTCGAGCTCCCTCAACTGGATGAACAACCTTAAACGCATTCGCAGCTAACCAAGAAGCCTGTGGTCACATTGTCATCACGTATACGGTGACACAAAAAGTGATATCCAGTAACGAGCTCTAAATTACAGACCTTCACCGAATATTAGAGCGTGGTGGCCTAGTGGGTAGAGCTCTGAGCTACTGATCGAAGGGCCCCGGGTTGAAATCCGGGTGATTCGAATTATTCTGTATTCTTGTATTATAACCGTTACTTTACTCTACCTCAATTTGCACATCTTCATTCTATAATTTAATTAGAATGGCTCATAAATTACCTAACAAAGAGGTCACAATGAGTTTTTCTTTAATAATCATTACAGTGATTTTATATATATTATCTCTAGTGTACCTCAGGGTTCAGTTCTAGGCCCTGTATTGTTTTTGTTATATATTATATATAACAAAAACAATACAGGGCCTAGAACTAGCAATCTCTTGTTGCCACGACTTTCGTGGTCAGGTTAATGCTTTGCGAATGATTTTTCACTATGGTACAGTAATTTTACATGAGAACGTCTAACGCATGTTATGCAAACTGATTTAAATGACATAAGAATATGTTTTTTTCATAACAAATATATCATATATTTGTTATGAAATTAATTATGTATGAATTATCTATGAATTACAGAATTATCTATGAATGTACAGAAAACTAAATGATCTATGCATATGTTATTATTATTATTATTATTATTATTATTATTATTATTATTATTATTATTTCACTCCAAGTATGGGAGTTTCTTTCTACGGAGCCCCTACAAATCTGGAAATCAATTACCTAGAGCTCCTTTTTTCACATTAGATTAGGAACTTTGTCTTTCAAGTTACTCCAGTAATGGTCCTTCCATATCAACTATAATAATAGATGACATTTTTTATTTCGCTCTCCAGATCGAGCATCGAGTATGTAATTTTTATAGCCCCAAAAATTTCGGAAGAAATCAATAGTGCCATTTGCGTGGTGATAGCTCTCCTCAGTACTTATTCTCTTGACCATTCTACTTTTTAGCGATTTTAGATAATTTACGTTATTTATTTTCTTTTTAAAGTACATCGTAATATCATGGTAAATGGTAGATTTTGCTAAAGTGATGATGAAATTTGCCAGTTTGATCCCCTTTCCGGCAAAACCGCTTCGCCTTGGCAACCCGGCGTACAGGTGCATAAGCAAAACTCGGTCATTTCCGGTCAAGGCCTTCACCGCTGGTACAATAGCTTTCCACATTGAGTGGTTTTTGTGGCATTGAAAAACAAGATGCCACGCCGTAGCCTCCACGCCCGGGCACCAGGGACAGGTGGAAGTCTGTATGATGCCCACACGCTGAAGGAAGACTCCATCAGCCCATGCACCATGGCAGAGTCTCCACGACACATCAGCATCCAGGCCAAGAGTTGGCCACTCCCTTATACCTGTCCATTCTGTCTTTTCCGTTGGCTCTTTAGATTTTAGAGGCCATATTTCGGTGCTTCTGATGTACAAGGACTCTTTGTACACCTTGGATTTGGGTAAAGGTAGTTGAACAAGGACTGTGTATCTCCTACTGTGAAAGGTAAAGGCTGGCAAGAGATCAGGCGGTGGCCATCCATTCAGTAAAGGTCGATCAGATCTTTGGGAATCCATCGGTACCAGAGGCTTTACATCAAACGCCTTCCAGGATTCCAGGATGGAGGAGTAATATTTGTCGTTGCTAGAGCGCAAAATGATACTTTGTGGGTTAGCGAGGATATTATACGCATTATTAGAACGTGCAATCATTTCAATTCGTTGTAAGGCAAGAGCTCTCCAAGGGCCGGAGGTCCTGCCTAGGAGGAGTCGCTGAGCTGTGAAGAACCTAAATGCCAAGATTTTAGTGGCTATGTCCACAAGCCCAAGGCCTCCTTCATTTATGGGTGTGGACAAAACGTTTGAACGTAGCCAGTGTTTCTTATTATTCCACACAAAGTTTACGAGGATGGATTGCAGTTTTGCTACAGTCGTGGTTTTTGGTGTGTACGTCTGAAGAAGGTGCCAGATCCTAGGTGCAATAAACTGATTGCAGACTAACACCCTTCCTCTTAAGGACATGGGTCCCACTCTCACTTTCCACTTATCGATAGCTTCTTGGACTCTCTTAAAAATTTCTGTCTCAATGATATGCTCTTCTCTCGCGGGGTCAGAGTCAAGCCAGATGCCTAAGCATTTGAAGCCTTCCGCCGACCAGGATATTCCAAGTGGTCGGTCCAATCGGGTTCTCCAAGAACCTACCCAGAAACCATGGCATTTGTTTAAATTTAGTTTGGCGCCGGAAAGTTGTGAAAAATCATTAAAAACCTTTAAGACATGATTAAAATCAGCTTCTTGCGTAATAAAAACATTAATGTCGTCAGCGTATACGCTGCAGACCATACTAGATTGGATGTTACTCCCTACTGTGACTGGTTGTAAGTCCGTCTTTAATATTCTTAGGAAAGGCTCGAAAGCAAAAGCATAGAGCTGACCCGATAAGGGACAGCCCTGTCGTATCCCAACACAGAATGGAAAAGGAGCAGAAATGCAGTTGGCCACCCTAGCCATGCACTGTGCGCCATTATACAAGGTTTGTATCATTGTTATGAAAAAAGAACCAAGACCAACTCTCTTAAGCACCCGAAACAGGTGATCATGGTTAACCTTGTCGAAAGCCTTTTCTTGATCAAGGGATAACACGGCAAGTGGTTCATCACTGTCAGAGTACTTTCGAATGATGTCACGGGCTGTAGATATTGTGTCAAAGATCGTCCTGCCAGGGACACAATATGATTGTTCTGGCGATATGACGGTGGAAATTACGCGAGACAACCTGTTCGACAGTGATTTTGCAATTATTTTGTAATCACAGTTGGTTAGCGACAGTGGCCGTAAATTGTCAAGGCCTTCAACATTTTTGACCTTAGGTATCATATTAAGTAAGGCCGTGGAGGTAGACCGAGGCAATCTGCCTCGGTTGAAGCTCTCTTCCATCATAGAAAGAAATGGTTTTTTTAAGGCATTCCAGAATTTCACATAAAATTCTGCAGTCAGGCCATCAATTCCAGGAGATTTGTTTTTGTTAAGGCTCTTTACTGCAATTAAAATCTCATCAGCTTCAAGTGGGGCATCTAACGAGAGAGAATCGTGTTCTTCTAAGCAGTCAAGAGTATTGTAAAAATTTTCAATTCCCAGAAAGTTATCAGGAGTGTTGGTTTTTCTGCCAAAAATATTTTGTAGATATTCACGCAATTTTGCCGCGAGAGTCTCAGGTTCGTCCACCCATTGCCCGTCGATTTTCAGTTTATGAAGGGGTTTTGGCATAGTTCTAGACGCCCATGCAGCCAGGTGTGTCGCAGCGGGTGCGTATGTATGTGTATATGTATATATTGTGCTAATTTTTTGTTCTCAATTTATACATATTTTTTGGTTACATTTTGTTAATTTTTTATATTTTTTTTACGCCTTGTTTTTGAATGTTAAGCATTTGGATGCTAACACTCTAGTTTCCGATGGTAGATTTTTTCAGGTTTACCGTTGTAAGCTACCAAAAGCTCAAGTATTTATTCATTGTATAAATTATGTATGAGTTTTGAGCATTAAATATCTATCTATCTATCTGAAGCCTTTGGACGCCCCCAAATGGAGAAATCCTCGGAGTGCGAGGTGGCCCAGGGAAAGGAACTGGCCTCCCTACCCTGAATGTATGAAATTCACACGCCTGTGGCTTAGTCCGAGGTGAGCCCTACCCTCAACAAACCTTCGGGTTGAATCACTGAGTGAGTGACCGAAAATTAATTACTATATCACGATTCAAACGTTTGAGCTTAACTTTGTGGTACCACGATGCTGGAAAAGAAAATTCACTTTGTACATACATTCCACACTAAAGTTTCATTGACTTTGACCATGGTTTCGACACTTTTATGTCACTGTCAATGTATCATTGATCAGAGTCGAAACCATGGTCGAAGTCAATAAAACTTTAGTGCGGAATGTACAAAGTGAATTTTCTTTTCTAATTACTATATATTCTCGTGTATTGTTTGAGAATTTCTCTGCAGTACATCAGGTCAAAGCATAAACGCATAGAACTTTTTTACATCTTGAAATCTCGATTTCGAAAATCGTGACGCACGAGTATGCCTACACACTGTAGTATAACTATGCGAATATAGGGCTAGTACTAACATTACGAACTGAGTTCTGGATTCTATTATTCAAACCGCAGTCCTTTTGTAGGAGTTAAATCAACTTTTGATCGGATTTGATGTGATGAGGGCATAACTTCACGTTAGTTTATCATGCTTTGTTGCGGGCGTAAAATGTCAAAATATTTAAGTCTCCGGTATATGTAAACGCGGATTCCTCGATAAAAAATTATTTTTTCCGCGGAGAATCGGGGGTCCAACTACACAAAATGCATTTTTTTAATCAAAGAAGAGACCATGGGTGGGTGAGGTATACACGAGTAAAAGGGTAAGTAAGGATACTTTCTTGATGAGTATTATCACGGGCACTCATTCTTGCTATTCAATCACAGAAGGCAGAAGCAATCGAGGCGGTGATAGGAAATGTATTTATCACCATTTCCAAGGAACTTGGGTTCAGAAGTGATGATGAGAGAATGGCAGGGATTAGAGAGGTTTAAGTGGCAGCTATCACAAACAAAAGTGCGTCGCGGAGAGAGGTCATTGAGCCATTACCGTATGGTTGCAGTGGCCGGCTGCGGGTGGAGGAAGGGGAAATGATGATGATGATGGCGGCAAAACGGTCAAAGACCCCTTCTTGCCTCCCCCTCCCCCACACCACTCCGGTCTTTCATCCCCTCATGAGGGAGAGAGAGAGAGAGAGCGCCACTGGGAAACCCCCCGACGGCATGAAGAAAGGGAGGTTTCCCCTCGCACAGGTACACCGAGATACCACCCTCCGTTTCTCCACTTCATCTTTTCCTACACTCTTCCTCCCTTCCTCCTCGGTTTCTCGCCCCGATTCACTTCGGATACGCAAACGACCATCACTCGCCACCCTTCAGGACTGGCTTCCCACCCTTAGGGGCCCGTTTTGGAATGCCGGGAGATATTTCATTGCACTCTCCACCAGGATACAATTCGGAGAAAACTCAAAGTTTATCACTCTGTCCGTCTGCTCTATATCCCTTAACACCTATTATTAATAGAATGCTTATGCCGACCCCTGGTTCCCCTTCCAATTCTATCATCAAAATCGAACCCTATTCAAGTATCCTACACTTAAAAATGCCTCAGAATAGAGCCATTATAAACAGTGAGACATGAAACAATTAATGGTTGTTAATTAATAATCTGTCGACTATTACCTTCAACCCTCCAGTGGAATCTCAGTAGTTGAGCACAGTACAGTAAAAGAACAAGCTGTATGGACGAGCTCCGAGGATGAACGAGATTTAGAATTCGTTTCATTGGAAAGAGCGATCTATAAAAAATCATCTCCTTTAAGTGTTTCGTTTTTGTTTTAACTAACTGAAAAACCAAAATAATATTTTACAGTCACTATCTTCATATTTATTCTATCAACATAGATAGGTTTGTGATTAATCCCTACCTGTTATCCCACTAGCATGAGCGCTACCAGAGCGTAAGTATATGGTTATTAATCTATGGTTCCCCTAACTCATCCTCAATCCATACAATCAATCTCTTTATAATCCCTTACCATTAATTCTCCACATTTTCTCCCAATCTTCATGCAGTCCACAACACCAATTCTTTTCCACCCTCCACTGCGCTTATTAACATTCTTCCCACTAATACGATCTTCAACATTCCTTTTACCACTGGCCGCCATGCTCACGTTGGTAATGCGACGGCCTGACAACCCAATGGTCGCGGGTTTTAATCCCTGCTCAAAAATGGATGCCCTGTTTGTTTGCTTGACTTGAGGTTAGGTTTAGGATTCAGTTATGCCCGAAAAGAAAATATTGTCATAAAGCACAACAGACTTATGTTACTGCTGTCATTAGGGATCGACATCTAAGTCATTTGAGCCATAGCTGGTATTTAGGTGGGCATTGGGATATAGGTATGCGTACTGCAAGAGGATATAGTACGGTGAGAGACCAGGCGACGGCATTGGCGACCAGGTGACGGCACTACTCTTACCTGAAATCAACGAGGGGAGCACGGGTCAACGTCTCATCCGACTGAAAAATAGTGCTGTATATGAAATTCTCTCCACTCAGAACGTAATTAGGAAGCGAGATTCGACTGAAAAATATCTACTATCGTCTGGAATGGAATACACACCCGTAAATTGGGAAGCCATTATCCACCGAAACGAACTTGAGTGGGGTAATCGAATGGCGATGAATGGAAGGACGAGATGTACGTGAACTACGATAAAAAAGCGCACGTATCGATGACGCTTACCCTTTTTTATCATTACACATGCACTACGAGATATAAAACATATGTGAAATTTCTCTGTTTTGAATCCATACGTGTTCACACTCAATAAACCCATTTCAAGGAAACTACTATGTTAGAAAACTACGCCAAGGATCGTTGAAATACGCAGCTTGAGCATATTTTATTCACAAAATTCTCATAAATGCACATTGAATGATGCATCACGGCGAGGGAAACTCACTATTTTGACAACATCGGAACATTCATTTCCGAGATTGAAAGATACACGGCTGAAAATTTGATCGTTTGCAAGGACAGGGTTGAGCCATAGGGCTAGGGCCTTACACGTGATTGACGGAAGTCATTACAAAACTTTCTTTTGTAAGCTTTTTTCGGCTGCTTCAAAATCTTTTCTTATTTTCTTGTTTCTCTGGCGAAAACACCCTGAAACGATTGACAATACCAGGGTGGGATAGCAGCGTAGTTCATATGCTGAATAAGCACCTCCTCCAAGATACTGGTTTGGAATCGAATCCACGCAGAGAGCATCATGAAATGCAAATAACATCGCATATGAATACCTAAAAGTCAAATGGAGTAACCTTGACAACCAAACAAATCCTTACATGCGTCACCAGCAGAAAGGAATTTTGAAACAAGCGTCACAGTGTCTCACGAAGAATACCTTTACGCTTAAGGAAATAATATTTTATTGATGCGCTACTTTCTCATGCATTAGTTCTTGGAATGATATAACATCCATTAAACAACGCGCAGCTGCTAAACAGAATTATACCCAAAATCACACATGATAGATTTTGTGAGCCATAATCAATCCGCACGAATCCGTACAGTCGTTCATAGAGTTTGAGAGCTGGCTTCCAAACTTTATGCCAACCTTGCTACGAGAAACAATCTAACTGATAAACCCAAGAACATCGAAATTTATTATGATGCTCATTATTCACTATATGCCTCTAAATTTCCACGTGATAATTCACTAAATCCATAGGACTGAGAATAAAGAAAGAAGATAAAATAAATAAATAGAGATTTGCTGCGTCAATACTTGGAGACAAAGTAGAACACAAATTAATTTTTCAGATTTAGCAATACAATTTGAAAATTCTAGATTTTCATTACACACGTGATGCTAAACTGATAATCGGCAATACTTGTAACTTTATTTGTGTATATTGGAGGATATAATTGATGCTGATACGAAAATGAAAAAAATATCAGAGGTTTGGCAGCGCATTATCCCCGTGATCTTTACGTTAGATATTTACATTTTGTACATCATAAAATTCCCAAGTATAAGTAATAGAGGATTTTTCCTTTAGATCAAAATCAAGAATAAATATTAAAATATACATCACTAGCACGGATATTTTCGTTGAGGGGAAGAACAAAAACCATCAAAAATATATATATCACACGAAATATCTGGCATTCACGCCAATTTTTAAAATAGTTATAATAATACATTTATGAAAACTGATTAATATTCGTGCATATTTCAATTGATTTGAATGATAGATTTCTTACCACCACATTAAGTATTTGGCACTCCTATAAACTGATTAATCTACCAACTAATTCTTTAATTAATCTATTTAACTAATCCTGTAATTGAGTAGTTAACACTCCTGTAATGCTTAAATTTTCAATAAATATTTTGCCGCGCTATTTCTATATTCGCTAGAAGGCACGCATTTCATCGAAGAGCGAAAAGGTCAAGAATTTATCGTCCTCCATCGTGTCCGCTGGTTTTACGTCTACTTCCTCATATTGAGTGTGATAGTGATGACTAAATCGCTCCCATTGAATCGCCCCCATACGTGGGATACCAAGTGACTTTCACTGAACTGGTTTCATTTCATGGCCTACATAGGCCCAGAAGCGCCCGCACATGGAATAAAAAAATGAAGCTGACACAAGTGAGGGAGAAAGTTGAAAGATTCTGGAGTGTTTAAATTTAATTCTTCTGATATTATGTAATACTTTCACTTATTGCGAGAAACGTAACTTATTAGTCACTTATGCACTCTAAAGTATTTCCCCTTATTGATTGCGTAGAGGAAAAACGATAGAGATGAAAAGAATCAAATATTATTTGATCGGCATACGAATAGGCAGATTGATCATGCAAAGGAAATTGCCCATGGGCATAAACTAGGACTGTCTGACCATTAAGGCAAGGATTTTAAGAAATTCAATCATAAATAGCAATCACATCATTCATTAATAAAATAATTCAAAGTAGTCAGCGATAAAAATTAGCATTGAGTAAAATCAAGTAAATCTTGTAATTCCACACTTTTTGCTGGTTACAGCCCGGCCGGTTTCAACACTTCCATGTCATTCTTATCAGAAAATTAGCATACTATGACCTAATTTAATGAATTTAATTTGAGCATTTGAACTAATTACAGACTTAAAAATCGCCCTCACCATGAAGATTTGGAAGTAACAGTCAAAAAAGATTTAAAAGGATTTCGCATGATCATACATTTTTCAAAGTATGTGGAAAATAGGTGTGATGTAAAATGGTAGACTCAGGTTTTATTTTTTTACCTCCAACTATTTAAAATACATTAACGAAGGTACATTTTTCAAGGTCCTTAAAATAACAGATTTCTCAATTAAATTGTTGTAAGCGACAAAGACCAAATGAACAAGGGTAGGTCTAAAGAATGCCATGAGATAATAACATAAAACTTTCATAGAGAAAAAGTCTATCTCAATCATCGTGTCACACTGTTATCGCTGCCTATGGGTTAAATATAGGAAAAATATATTTCCGTCATAAATGCAAACACATTGTAACAAAGTAAAAAAATTCAAATACCAGGAGCATTTTAGAAGACAGAACAGTGAACAAAGGGTGTGCGCCTGAATTTTCGCGGCTGTATTGGCAACCGATGCGTGGTAGACTTATTCAAGAGACATTTTTATCTACATTCTGCTCTGGATTGAAACTAGGGCCCAAGCACACAGAAGGAACTTAAAACCATTAATCCTGAAAAAGTTACGTAGTTGTCTAAATTAAAAATTTTCGGAAGATAAAAAGGAAAAGTGGATCGAAAAATTTAAAGAATAAAATTCGTCTATTCCATTTATTATATTCAGGTACTGGATTAAAAAAATCAACATTCAACGAACGAATACTCTATAGAAATTCCACCCATTCCCAAATTCTATTAGGCAAGCGCAAACTAGGTCCCTCCGAGGAACCGGAACCCAACTACCGAAACTCGGTAGATGATAGTAAAGAAGAATGAATGCTTGATAATACGTGACAAAAATTTAACGGGTTATTTTAAGAGTTGGATGTCATTTCAATGTGGGAGATGCGATTATCTAAGCAATTTTGATGATTCTCATTACCCACCAAATAATTTATAAAACTCTTAAGACTCATTTTACTAGTTTTGACCTTAGAGTACGGCTAAATATTCCTTACCCCTGCGTTTTAAATATCCTTCTTTCTTATCCTATTTTAAAAATCCTTTAAATATCATTCATTCCTGAGTTTTCAATATTTTAACATATATCCACGCTACTACAAATCCCTACGTGGCATAATTACAAGCGGATGTTATTCCGAGCGATTATATGAGGGAAAAGAAATATGTTATCACCAATGCCCACGGTGCTGCTCTCATTATGGGGGAAACAAGCGCAGGCGGAAAGCAAGTCTTTTCGCAAGCATAGAGGCACGTTTAGCAAGCCACGCGCTCGAGAGCGGGATAACTGCTGCATGCAAAGAGCACGTCTTGGTATCTCCCTTCACACGTCCAGACAAACGAACACAACCCTCACCCCATCTCCAACCTTCTCTCCGATCCGGGTCAACTTGCTTCGCCCATCGCTTTTCATGAAGGCATTCGAGGAATGTCAAGTACGCTACTTGAAGAGATTCAAGATTCCTCGAGGGAGAGTTTCGCAAATACTTCAATACTACCTCAACCACTTCACGAGAGTGAAACGTATTTTCTCTACCCATCTCATTTCATTCTTTTTTTCCATCCATAAACGTAGGTGTATTACTATCTGCTAAACTATCACTTTCTTAAGTATATTTTTTAAACTAATATAAAGATTTTCAAGTGTCTTTACGATAATAGTTGAAAAATCAATGATTTTTCTATTATTAAATACATTTTTTCACTGACTCCTACATTTATGGAAATAAAATCACCCAACACTAAAGGGTAGTTATTTTTTATATCCTTCGGCAGATCAACTTAAGCCGTCAGTTTAAATAGACTTATGAAGCAATTCTGGCATTTCTCGCAGTTAAAAGTATATCACACCGAATTTAAAATGACAGGAATGCTAGCGGCCAAAAAAGCGTATACGCAATCAATTTCAAAAAACTAATTGTTTTTGATTTCGTAATTTTTTACTGCTCCAACTGCTTAGGTTACCGTATAAACTTAACCCTAACGAAAAATACAACATTCATGCTTCTGGTGGGATTTTATTTTCTACGACCTTTGGAATGTAACATCGGTGTGTTACCAGCAGTCGCGATGGTCAATCAGGTCAGATCAGGTGGGTACGTCGACAAATCACTCGAGTTTTTCCGATTTGATATTACATATAGGAAAACCCTCTTAGAATAATAATGAATTCTGCATTATTATTAATGTTTTACTGATTTAGGCAGGAAAAGATAGATTTGAGATTCTATTAAATATTTATCTTTTACATCATGCTCTTCCTTAGCTCCAAATATTTCCAACTGTTCATAGGAGTTTGGAGATAATATTTCTGTTAAATTCGTAATGGCAAGCGATCCCGGTTCCCAACGCATTCCCAACGATTTTTTGCATAAACAAACATCAGGTAGGGAAGAAACACATATTTTCATTACATTCACTTCGCTGAACCATTGGAACATTGGATACGATGGTTAAAAAATTCATCAAGCTAGCTAGGATAATAAATGTTTGCAAAAACAAATCTGTTTCCATTGGGAAAAATAAAACTTAGCCATAAAAAGTATAGCAATGCATTAAACAAGAGAATAAATAAGGAGATATAAGTGGAGATATAAGGAGATAGCAAACATTTTCGCGATCATTCATGAGGCCACAGATAGTACGGAAAATAAGAGTGAGCCTTAATCGTTATAGTAGAGAATTAGAGAAATAAATAAGCATCCGGAGTCATTCGCTCCGCTCCGGAAGACTGCAATATGAGTATGGGATGCAAAGAATCATAACTAAAATATAAAAGTGCAATGAAGTGCGGGTAAAAAGCAATGGTTTTTTACCATTTCCATAAATTATTTGCTGAATTTTACATACTCACAGTACAGACGTTCAAGAAAAAACCACGTTAGCAGAGAAGATACGAGAAAACAGGTACTCACCTGTAAAGAAAACAAATTTATTAGTAAACAAAGACACATGGATTACTTCATTCTTTTCTCTGAATATGGAACCCCACACTTCTTGAGAATCGGCTTATCATTCTTTCAAAAACTCAACATTGCTATAAACTAGTTATCTTATGTCCCTAGTAATAAGTTCTCTAACATTTTATACCGACATTTTCCATTAAAATGCACGTTGCAGTTTTTGGACTTAGAATCAAGCTGTATTTATTTTATGGCATTCATAACTTTTAATATTAATGTGGTCCTATAATGGGTCAAAAACTTAAAGTAGTAGTACTTCAGTTTAATTTTCTTTGACATCTAAGGTCAGATTTTGTGAGTGTGTGGTTAATATGCAAGAAAATTGCTATGTTTACTTGCAACTTGCAAGAGGGCATGACGCTTCCTCAATGAGGAAGGAAAATATTACATTGATATCAGGAATATGGGTGATTTTATCCATTATGTCAAACATGCTTACATCATGAGAACAATTCATCACTCAGGGCCAATTAATGATATCAGTTTGGCCCGCAGGATTGTGAAATTCGTAAAATACCTAGTATATAGCAAGTGATGTGATTTTTTAAAAACTGAATTAAATTGATAATTGAGAAAACCTTCCATTGTCAAGTTTTACTGGCGTTTAGCCACCTCTATGGAGCTTGTTTTGGTCAAAGTCACTCCTCCCTCCGTAAACCGGAGCGATCCTTCAAGCGCTCTGCTCCGAACCGGAGAGCCCACTCCGGAGCGGAGCGAATTATTCTAATGTCGCTTCGGAGCGGAGCAGCTAGGATACAAAACGCTCCGCTCCGGTTCGACCCCCATGGGAAAATTAAGTTAGTAACAAAATTCAGTATGCAACTCTCGACAAATAAACGGAATCAATTTTGAAAACACAAGCATAACACAGCAAAATTAAAGGTCATTAAAATATAGAAACTCCAATCTTACAACAAATATTCATCCACCAAAATAATCTCGAAACTAGGTGCTTCCAGAATAATTTTCTGAGAGAAAATGTTCTATTTTCTCGCTTTCGAAATTCGGTAACCCTCAAAATTGTTGTCATATTAAAAGAAATTTTATGATGAAAATACACGACGGTGTTTTCCAAATTATAACAAGGGATTTTTCAGTCAAGAAAAGGTCGCTTCTAATGGATCAAACACTTACGTTCAAAAAAAGGAGAGCAGAGAGTGAAAGAACGCTCGCCTTGACCGACGGAAAGCCGAAGGAGCGGAGAGAGGGGTTGTGCGACGGAACTTGAATGAAAGAGTTCATGTTATCCAAAAGGTCACTCGTTGATTTGACCTCTTTAAAAAAATTGTTCCAATTTAAAAACTCACTTCACAAAACGTAAGGGAGAAAATGGAGAAAGGACAAGTGGTAACCGAAAATGAGAAGAGGTGGGGAAGTAGGAGAGAATCAGGGCTAAAGGCTTGTGAGCCGAAGAGGTTCATGAAGTGTCTTTCATTTTCGACATTCCTACTTTAACCCATGTCATTTTGCTAAAATTTGCTAGTTTTTATCATCTCTAAATATGTAATTTAGTGTTTATGTGTTGTAACTGTTATTACTGTTGGTAATCCTGACGTTTTTAGTACATTAGTATCATTAGCATTACCTTAATGCATTTAACAGAAAGTCTTTAATAATTTTTTTAATATTGTTTGAATTCCCCTTAATTTTCTGCAGCTGTAATTTCGGAAGTTATGGAAAATTTAGGACAGAATTACATAGGTCTTCCTCCACTTCTCCTCTCTTGTTACCCTTACGAGGCTGGCGGTTTCTGCATGATGGAGGGGAAATTGGCACGGATGCTGTTTCTAAACGAAGCATTTCGGCTTTGAACCCTCTCTTCCCCTCCTCTCCGAGTGGTTTTCCAGCGGAGACCCACGGCTAAAGGAGCAAGGGGTGAGGGGGAAATGGCGATGATGGGGATGATTAGTTTTGGTGGAGGGGAGGCTCGTGGGGGGTTAAGAAGCCCCAACCGCATCACGAGGGGAGAGGGCAAGTAGGACGAGTGGCGGACGACCGACGGCCGACGCAATTCTCGGCACCGCTTCAGAGCGGATTCGAATGGTGAGATGAACGAGTGGAAAATCAAGAGAGGGTGCAAGTAGGGTAACAAGGGAAGTGGTCTCTCGCAAAAAAAATTTCAGAATGGAAGGGGCACATATGACATCAATGAGTGAAGTAATTCTTCCAGTAGGCCGAAATGCTGACGGATTTAGGCACTCCTCGAGGAAGATTATTTGATTATTTTTTTTTAATATTCTAGGTATATCTACTTTAACATATAGTGGTAGTTGTTTGTGGGAGGAAAACGACAACTTAGGTCATTTACGCCAGAGAGGTTGGTAAGCGAGTAAATGCAGGAGTTTTCAGGAAACGGAGGAAGGTTGGTGAGAAACCCGGCGTCGGCATTAGCCTACTCTTAACGCTGGCGCCAAGAGGATCACTGATTAATGGCCCATCCGATGAACGGAGTACTAGGCTTGAAGTATACTCCATAAAACACTCAAGGAGGGACCGATAAATCAATGAAAAACCCGCCAGCGCTGGGATTCGAACTCGGGCCCTTGGGATGGGAGGCCAGTACTCTAGCCACAAATACAACCCTGTCGATATTAACATGCACATATATCGGCTCCTGATGAATCTATTTATTTATATTCATACATTTATAAATATTCTACTGAGCATCGCATTAAGTTACCAGAGCACTAAGACAATATATAATATAGAACGCTAACATTATTACATAAAATATACAATTTAATCTTCCAGACTCTGCAAAAACCATGGAAGTTGATAATAATGAAGTGTTGAAACTTAATTTTTACTGCAAAATTAGACTTCATCTGCGTTGTAGTTGTGTTTTGAGCGTGGGAAAAACGAAATATTGTATCTATCTCCCCAATAGTTACCATCTCTCATGATTGTCTCACTGAATTCATATAGAGGGTAGAAATATTTCTGCAGAGCCATCCTTAAACCTGTATGATTTGAAATTTTGTAAGTAACCTTAAACTTTTTCCCGAATTAGGATACTTTTCAGCGTAAGATATTCTGATTTTGAAGTCTATTCTTTTAAGGTTGGTTAATGTGGTACTCTCTCATTATGCACAGGAAGAAAATCATTGACAACTTCATTAAAAAATCAAAAAATAACAGTTTTAAGACGGAAACTAAAAAAATAACAGCTCTACCAAAATTCTAATAAATCAATGGAGAATAGAGGATGGTTAATATCATGACCAAAATGCAGGATTTTCCGCAGAAGGTAATTTAAAAATTGAAAACTGGAAAGAGATAGATACTGAGGTATTAGCGACTCAATGCCTAACAACTCCGCTCATGGACAATTAAAATATAGGAGCGAAATTTCAAATTGAAAAGTGAAAGAAAGGAAATGTCAACGCAAGTAGAATCATAAATGATAAGTTGAGACAGGTAGCTGAAGAAAAGACACAGTTGGAGGTGGAAGCAGTGGCGGGGGAGGGGATGGAGATAGAAAGGAAAACTAGCATTTCCATGTAGAAAGTAGGGGAAATAAGGAAGCGAAAACGTCAAATAAAAGCCCATCAATCCCGTAATCCAAAATGAAAAATAAAAAACACCAGCGAAGACATAATATACATCATGAGAAAGAAGTCTTCTATCATGAGAAGAAGCATAAAAAAAACTTGAACTCTTTTCTCTTAAAAATGCTATTTTATCCGGTTTCCATTCCATGGTAGGAGCGCCTTCGTGAAAATTATTTCATAAAAATAAATAAATCAGGATAATAAGCCTGACCTGCCATCACAGTAACATGACTCTATCCATGAATATCAACAAGCGTTTAGGGCAAGAAATAAATAAATTAAAACGGACAATCTCAAAAATCTCAAAGCTTGACAATCATTCCACGAATCTAGAAGTTCATTTACTTATTTTAAATTATTTATATAATAGGCCTATCAAAGAAAAATTATCATTTTTTCCCCAATTTAGTTCATTTCTTTATCATATCTTTCCTTTAGAATGAAAAATGTTCATCATGGAATTCTTTTAGAGATCGAATTAAGCATGTTTTCCTGTTTTGGTATTTCGTCATTGTATTTTTCACTTAGCTATCTCACAAAAACACTCTTTCCCTCGATTAATCCATTTCCAATTCTGAAACGTAGAGAAATTACAGTGTTCGGTAAATGATTCTGATGCAGACGTCTACTTATATTCTCATATTCATTAGCTTTGATACTGATGTTTGTTTCACAAGTAGTGGATCACAATTCTCAGTCATTTTACCCTATCACTTTTCTAACCAAGAATTTATTCCAGGTAGCCACGCTATTACCAGTAAGATGACATTTCCTGACCAGAAATTTGAATTAGGCAAGGAAAATATATTTTCCGTCTTCGACTAAAAATGTATGATTTTTGTAGCCTCTATCACGCATAAATTTATGTAAAAAATTGCTGAATACTGAAAATTGGAAAAAATATATCTGCGTCCAGGCATAGTAAGAAATATAAATTAAAAATATTTCGATGAACTTCTAGAGGAAAGGAATGAAGAAGGCTAAATGGAGAGGGACAAAATGTGGAAGTGTTAAATATAGTAGGAAAGTAAAGGACATTAGCCGGAAAATCAAAAGAGGGCTACAATAAATGAATAAGGAAGATAGGCGAAGGCGAATGGTGAAGTTAATTTAAGAGGGAAGAATGTTACTTAACCGTGGAATCCGATGGTAAAGAATAAATATTCTGGATGGTGAGAAGACAGGCAGAAGGTATGACGATTTAAACATAAATCAATCCAATGTAGAAAAGACATGCAATGGCGGAGAATACCACATATAGTGTCCTCAAACTAACCTACCAAAATAAGTATACCGTGCCCTGGATGGAGAGGACGGTGTCTTCCTATCCCATCCACGTAAAATACCAGCCACAAGTCAAGTTTTTGAGAATGTACTTTTATCAACCCACATAGAAGAGAAATAAAATATTTTCTAGCTTCATATCTACCGATTGGTGCAATAGAAACCACATTGCCATCGAATGGTACAGAGGTAACGCGACAGTCACCCTTCTCAATTATTAGCACAAATAACGCCATGCGTATTAATGTTCATCTTGCATTTTAGTTAACTATAAAAGACTTCACTCGCGGAGCCACCCACAGTGTCTCAAGAGAGTTGCCCATGGCCATGATGATGCCCATGCCCATTCTAAATAGGACTGAGCAATTTGCAAAAACGAATTTTTAACCCGCTCAAAGGAAAATCTGCGACACCAAGTTAACAACACAAATAGACGCGGCATGCCGCACATTCGTTGATCGACATACCTACATCGAACAAAGGTGATTGTTTATTCACAGGTTAAAAAATATTCAGGTTTCTTCCACCAAATGCCGGGAGGCGGAGAAACCCGAGATCGTAAGCTTTGCTTTTTCCAGACCAAGCACACGTTCCCCATCGTTCCGCTTGTTCGGGCAGAAACTGCCAGAGGCTACCGAAAATAGAACTCCAGACATAAAGAGGGAGGCGCAGAGGATGAGAGGTGCGGATGGAATGAATAAAATTTTATTGAGTGCAAGGAAGTAGCCAGGCTGCTCGTGGGTGGGAGGGTGAGGAGGTGACGGAAGCCAAAGTTGCTGCTGACGGCCAAGAGAGGCCTTGAGGAAAGGGAGAGAGAACTGCAGCAGAAACATGAAGTTCTCTGAAAAGATCAAACGTTTCTCGCGAGATAATTTTGCTCTTGATACACACACCCGGTAGAATTAACACGACCACGAGATAAATGATGTGGCACGGGCTGGATAAGAGGACGACGAAGACGGGCATGAGCAAACAAATATGCGGCTGATTACACCAATGACGAAGGTGGCAGATGAATAACACGGAGGTGCACTCAGTCAAAATTAATAATTATTTACAGAAAGGTACAGAGTAGATACTCATTAAAACATGAATGAACGCAATGTATCAATTTCAAAATACGAATGACATTGAGTTGTTCTTCATTAAGAAACCACTTCAAAGAGTATTTGTGCATAAAGCGTTTTTTACTACTGATAAGTATTAACCTCAAAAATTCTAACAATCAAATTTAAACACATAGAGATACAAACCATTTTAAGGCATAAATTTCTAATTGTAAGGGAAACTAAGCTGTGAGCTAGCTCATTCCATTTACCTCGTATATATAGGGTTAGATTTCTTATTTATTCATACAAAAAAGGAATACTGAAATCATTGCTTATGCAACCATTAAAATAAGGACAGTACTTTTGTCTTAGTAATCAGACTGCTTCACACTTAAGATAACTGACTTGCTTTTGGCAAATATTTGTGAAAATTTGACAAAAATAAATGATTCGCTTGACTAGTACGAACTATAATTTTCCAAAACGAAATGTGATGAAAATTACGATTATGTTATTGATATTTTCAACTATAGTCCGGAAGTCTGTTTATAAGAGCAAGGTATAAACAAAAGCACTAAATATTATTGCAAATTACTGATTAATAAGTACTACTGGTAACCCAAGCTAATGTTCATTCATGCGAAGAGTCAGAGCATATCACAAGAAATATGATAGATTAATTGCCAATATATTTGAGAAAACTTTAACTTTCAGTCTACGAATATTTTCCCACCCAATAATATGGAACCAATTAAAAATGCGCCAAATATAAAGATAGAACTTTAGAGAAATAAAAATTGGCACAAATATGGAATTATCACGCATAAAATCAAGGGAAGATAGGGAAATTGCATCTAAGGGCAGTAAAAAAATTTTTCGGTTACATTCCACTATTATGAAATTTAATCGAATGCAATTAAATTGAAGGCTCTCTTTGTTTCTCAGTTTCTAGGCCATAGGTTTTAAGAGTTCAAAACTTGCTCAAAGCCGGAACCGCTGAACTCCCCCAACTCCTAAAAAACCATATCCCTAGAAAGCTATGGAGGATGAAGGGGATAAATGAAGATTTAAAAAAAAAGAACTCTTCAATACTCTAATAAGAAGCTTACAATATCTTTTAATATCAATAAAATACTTTCTTGAGCGTGAACGTATTTTTAGTATAAAAATCTAACAGCTGATATGGGTAGTTCACAAACCAGAACCAAAGAAGAGGTAGCTTTCGATTAAATTTTTTTGAACTACTAGAAAAAAGCATATCCTACAGTAATTTTCAGGTGTCATGTTCATGAGCGCATAGAAACGCTTATGAACGGCAAACATCATCTGTATTATAAAATTATTGTTATACAAATTTACATTAAATTTAATTTTAATTTGTTTTCATGACCCCAAAAAAATCCAAAACTCAAATCTTTCATTTATCTCCTTGTCTGCACGGTATGTACTAACCATTATTAACCACATTTTAGCCCATTGTATATTCTTATTTTATATTTGGGCAATCTCTTTATTTTTTATTGATATTTTTTGAATTTACTCGATTCATGCCGATTTATGTCGCCACCCGACCATATGCTCGACTCGTGACTATTTTGTATTAATGAAAATAAATAATAATTATTTAATACAGATGTTACATGTTAAATCTGCCACATATTATGTTTTTTGTGATGGGAGATTATACTGATTTTGATTCGCCGTGTTCGCTTGGCAAATTAATTAATAACAGAGAAATCGGTAAGGCGGTCACTAACAGTATGATTGTTTACTTGTCGATACGGCATGCCTTGTACAGAGGTACACCACTATGGTACGATGAAGTTGTATGTACATATTGGAAGTAGTGCACGGTAATTTAATTTCATCATCATGAGGATCCTACATCTTCTCAAAGTTAGGCCTCGACATTTTTCTTGTAGATATTCTCAAACTTAATTGCTACATTTCATCCTCCCAGATTCATTCGTTGAACCCATATCATATTCACCCTATTGATTCAGGGTAAACTTAATAAAATATGTATATTATATGGCTGAGGCAGCCATGCCAGTTTACACTAAAATCCTCCCACTTGCGGAAAACGAGATCATTGAATTAAGATTACTGGGCACGCTAAAAGAAGACTCTTGCTTCAAGGGGATCGGATTGGTGTGGTGGCTAGAGTACTGGCCTCCCATCCCGGGCCTGGGTTCGATTCCCGGCAGTGGCGGATTTTTCGGTGGAAAATCGGTCCCCACTTGAGTGCCTAGTGGAGGGCATTTGAAGTACAGTACTCCGTCCGTCGGATAGGACGTTAAGCCGCGGTCCCCTTGGCGCCTTTCGTTAAGAGTGGGCTAATGCCGACGCCGGGTTTCTCTCCACCCTTCCTCCGTTCCCTAAAAACTCCTACCATTACCCAATTACCCACCTATCCTAAAAATGGCGCAAATGACCTCAGCTGTCGGTCGCCTCCCCTAAATAACCAACCAACTCTTGCTTCAATGCTCCTAAACGCCGAAGGAGAGAGAAAGGAAACGGCAAGATGCGTAAAGTAAAGACGTCGTCCGCAGGGAGTGTGAGACGGGAAGACGGGAGATGATGCAAGGGAAACTGAATGAACCGACCCTACGGTTGTCTTCCTACGCGAAGGAGAGATCCGAGCGCCCTAAAGGACGCAACTGAAGACATCGGTCGTGAGTCATCCATCAAGTAACTGCGTCTCGCGTCCCCTGGGGAGGACTTAAAATTGCAAATATTTGGCGGAGGATGGTCCCGAGCGCAGAGCACGAGAAGACTGACACATCCTGAGTCATTTCCGAGCCAAGGGAGACACTTCCTTGGCTGGAAACGGGAACGGATCCTTTACCGTATCTGCAAAGCCGGTCATCCGTGGAAAGGAACGTCTTTACATAATTGCAACGAAAAATACATGCACATTGCCGATGAACGCAATAAGATTTTCATCACATTACTGAGGGATAGAATTACGTTTTAGTATCGAATTGTCCAACGTAACTTAATGGACAAAAACAACATTCAAGCTTTTCGGGCTATTAGGTCTAAATTACTGACCACGCAATTGCAGGCCGCTTTATAACAGTTCAAACAGCAAATTAATATGTCCCGTAGAAAAATTCGTAAGGCAATTCTTGAGTGCTAATGATCCATATCCATAGCTAATGGTGCTATGGATCCAGCCTCCTTAAATCCATACGTTCCTGTGTTAGCTTAGCATGCGCTTGCCTTAGTTTACTATATCCAATCATAATCCGATAAATATACCGGAACCTACGAGTTTACTATCTTATTGCACCGGTACATACGAGGAGAATACGCTATGGCAGGTAGTGAGTGTCCTCAAAATACTTTCGGAAGTCCTTTTCTTATTTCACGCCGTAAATTGCAGATGAAATAATCAGAAACATAACTCGAACAATTTTTTGGCAATGAATTAACCTTCAATTCACCTATCAATGGCACAGAAAAACACGAAATATGCAATGGAACTTAATGGAGCACTAATCAATTATCTTAGGAATACTGCAAACCGATCCCATATGGCTTAACTGAAGGGGAAAGACTACTCGTTAGGAATTCAAGAACGTAAACACCAATAAATATAGCATAAAACTACTTCTATTCTTCGTTTACTAACAGCACAGATAATATAATTTTCAGCAGCGTTTAGAATGACAAATATTTAAGGAGACTATTTCACCACGGTAGCGAGTCTAGCCTGGCAATTATAAGGTCGCGGGTTCGAACCTGCCCTTGGCACAGATGGCATAGATATTTGATTTAAGATTTGATGAAAGTTTGATGGATCGATTGGACTGTACGTGGTCCATAGTGTCTAATTTAATCCCTCCCACCCAATACAACCCAATTTAATCCCAATATATCCATAGTAAAGTATATAAATTTCAGCGTACTATGACGCATTTACAGCTCCTAATAAACTACTCCATAGCAATCAATGATGCCACACGCGCAAATCTTCTCAACTTATTCTTTCTTAACGGCCACTGTTGAGGTACCAAAAGCATTGCAATCAAGAAAGTTGTCACTAATCAAATTTATAAAATGAAACTATTTTTTTCTAGGAAAATCTAGATTTTAGATAGATATTTTCCTAGGCAGTTCATGGTCAAGAATTGAGCTAATTCGCCTTTTTTCCGGAGGACGATTTAACTTCGCAAATTGGAGAACTAAGTTCGAGTGAACTTGTGACTGCAATAGCAGTTTAATGCACATTCTTCGCATTGCAGCATGCCTAAATGAATCACAGAAGTGCTATGAGAGAAAGGAGAAGAAAGAGTCGCCTATCTCTTGCTCACATCCCGGAAGTTCACTCTTTGCTTCCGGGTGGCAAGAGATGATAGCAACACAAGGAAAAACCTGATGAACAGTCATCGTGGTGGAAAGAGATGTTTTCACACGAGAATTTCATTTTTGGCCGTGTTGGTAGATACAGACCTATGACGCTGTTCTCAATTGGACGCACAAGGCATATTGCGAATCATCTTTACGAATTTAACCCAGTGTGGATATTTCCTAAGTATTAAGGCTATTCATCACTAGAAGGAAATTCCAAAAGAGAAATATTTCTGCTAAAGACTGATGGACACTAAGAAGACAACTCTGGACCGTTGTGCGCCAAAATCTTCCGAGACACGAATGTGATTACGCTAAGCTTTTAAAAGAAAAGGAGAATACCTGTAGCTAAAACTAAAAGATTCAAATACTAAGTAAGATTACTAAGTAATTATAAGATTTTACTAAATCTTCATATTTTAAAGGAATCGGTAATAGCTGATTAATTTCAGCTATTCCTTTTGAAATTTTCCCAAAGAGTACGTAGTAGATGTGTAGAGAGAGGAAAAGAATGATTATTTTCCGATCCTATTTTATTTTTAAAAAATTTGCCTGCTTCATTTCCTGGATATGAATGTTCTATATTGGATACGATATAAAATATTCATAACCGGGCATATGAATATGAATATTCATATTCATATGCCAACTTATAATAACCATACTCTATCCAATTTTGCAATGGAAATGTATACCCTTGGCTTATCCTTACACCAGAAGTTCCCATTCTTTTTAGCACCCTTACCCCCGATGCTTTTAACAAATCATCCGGTACACCGTATTAATTACAATAAGGAATGAATTTTCAGATTTCCACGCAGATTTAAAGGGAAATAATAGGTATTTTTTCACAAAACAATTTTTTTAATACTCTAATAGCATAATAAACTTAGTTACCTGCCATTAAGTGTATTCCAATGACTAGCTTCCCGTATCCTCAGGGAATACGAATACTTCAAGTTGGGAACCCCTGTTCTAAACAATTTTAGAAAATAGATCAGGAAATAACTATTATATTATTTCGAGAGAACAACATTTGTCAAAGACGGTGGAGGAGAAGCACCTGTAGTCCTCGAGATAAATGATGCTTCAATTATTCTCAAGAAACGGAGGATGGAGGAAATGGAGCAGAATAGATGCCCACAATCGTCAAAGCTGGTGCAGTCAACGCAACTGTCGGTCAATCAGAGACAAGAATCCACAAATTTGTTTCCTCGGCCCCGTACATCAATTTCGCACGGCTGAATAAGATTGGTGCCCATAAATTTCGACGAGGAGGGCGACGAAGGCGTTCTGCCCTTTTGAACTTGACCACCTCCAAGTGCGTTCTCCGACCGCGGCCGACGACGTAAGACGGACGGGACAACGATGACGAAACCAATGAAATGTGGATCAGTTTAGTCAATTGCGAGCGCGAGGGAATGGGAGAGAAGAATAAAATGAGCGGGACGGAAAATAAAAATGAAGGGGTTGGACGCTGACGTTGAGGGTGAGAGAGAATGAGAAGGACCAAGTACGACGGAAAAATTGACTGCAGAAACGAGTGAATCATCGCACCCGCTTCCTCCTGTTAACCTTGCTGAAACACACGTGCTAGTCAAAAGGGGAGGACGTGCTTTGAATAGGAAGACTGGCGATAAAAAAAATAATGCGAGAACGGCGGTAATGGCATGTTCGCCATCTCCTATAATGCTAACCGGAATAAACTGACTCGTTAATAAGGATGCCGTAGAAATCACCGTTGACGACACGTTTTCTGGCAATTATTTCGAGCCCGGAACGTTGCTGCCTCCTATCAGCAACTTGACTCTGAGGAGAACACTAACTTCGACATAGGATCGACGAACACGAAAAAAATTAATATCCTGGCAAGAATCTTAAATAAAAATTTCAGATAACAAAGGCGGAAAAAATCAAATGGAATAACTCCTGAAAAATCTACTCCATAAAACTTTGACGGAGAATTAATCAACAAGTTTTTCAATCAAGGCTTGGGAATTGAAATTTTCTTATGATATTAAGTAAGTAAACTTTCATTAAAAAGTTTTCAAAGCGATCCAAAACAAAATTAAATTATTTGAGTAGGTTAACTACAGGATGAGAAAACTCTCAGAAGCCGCAATAAAATTAAAAATTGCGTTGATTTAAAATGTTCCAATGAAGAAACCAATAAAGTTACTCTTCAAAATGAGTTGTAAAATTAACACGAAGGGAAAATGAATGAAGGATAACGGGTGGCAATGAGATCAAGCGGAGAGGTCAATAGCTAGAGCAATTTACTCCCATTCTGGGTCTCACATTCCAATCTCAGCTGTGGAAGAAAGGTTTTACGAAGCATCTCGCCGTCAACTTTAGTTTCTCGTAGGCCACTTCCACATACAGTACGCATTCCTTCAGTGTTTTCCAATTTTCTTTTCACTCCTTTCCTTCCAACCAATTCAATTCCTTTCTGAAGAATCTTTAAAGGTTGTACAGATTTAGGAAAATAAATAATGAGGGAGTGTATATAAGCCAAAACAGGACTTGATATCTTGTGTTTATGAATACATATTAGATTTCTTCAATTAAAAGTGGATTTCTGATTTAATTGCAAGCTTCGCACTAAAATTGAATAACATAATCTTGTGTTGTGTCGTTGGAAAACCGCACGGTAAAGGAAATCTCAATTTTGGGGCATGAAGATCCGATTTGTTATCAACCCCCGAATACTAAAAATGGAGTAGAGGATGGAGGAGATGGATAGAGGAAATGGAGGAGATTCTATCTATGAAAACTAGCCCAACCAATGGATTACAAATCCCTTCTTAAAAATAAGAAAAGTGAAAGAGCGATTTAAAATACCATCGATTTACAATGAGAAGTTTTTTAATGAACATATTTGAAAAAAACAGAGCATTCCATTGAAATTTCACGGGACATTCTTTCAAAAAAAATTATGAAGACACTACTAATGATGTTAATGATACACCAGATAATTTACTGTGTAAGAGACAATAAGGAAAAGTAAATACTGCGACAAAAACAGGAGGTTATATTCAGCAATGGCAAGGGTGGATTATAATTCTCAAAGCACGTTTTTTTATTATTTTACACAGGCAGTGCGGTCAGTTAATTGTCTTTGAACTCTTTCCAGGTTCCATTGTTTATCTCGAGGAATCAGGCAATTTTTCTATTGAACGACACAAATTAAATGCAAAAGCTGCAATAAACATAAAAAACATAATGTCATGCCAATAAATAGCAAACGATTGAGAGAAGAGAAAAAAATGAAGTGCCTCATATTTCTCCAGAATGGAAACTAAAGGTTACGAAGAATATACAACGCTGCTCCAGAGAAATATGTCAAGTGAGTTTTATACGTACTTAAGGTTGCATGCATGAGGAGGGAGAATAGAACTATGACGCCATGATACTGTGTCAGTGCAACATTAGGAGGGGGAGAATTGGTGGAAGGAGACAAGAAGCCCTGAATACGGTGAGTAGGAAGGCCATGGGCAGGTAGCTAGCTGGAGATAAGGGATTTCGCCTCAAGTGCATTGCAGAGAGAGAGAGAGATTTTTCGAAATATCGACCGCTTCCTCACCGCACTCCATGTGTGTGTATGCATACATATTGGCGCGGAGCTGAAAACCTTTTTTTTCTAAGAGGAGTTTGCCAACTCGCGGCATCAGTGACGCCCGTGCCAGCCAGACCGGGCCGTAAATTAAAGCGGTGGGTCCCGAACAAAACTGTCAAGTAAAAAAATAAATTTATTAATGAAATAAAGTAGCCTCCCAGATGACGTGATCATCCCACTGATGCGATGGAGTAATGGTAGTGTTTCCTCAATTTTCGGACGAAGCATTGGACAGAATAAATGGAATTTATTCGCGCTTCATTTAAATAATTACGATTAATGATGCCCTGAGAGCCTCATCCCCGAAAGCCGTGTCGCCCGATTGCGTAATAATCTCAACAATTTCGTTCCCACTAGACAATCTGAGGCACCATGTAGGCTTTCGTTGGTCTCTACGAACATTTTTCAACGCGAAATAATTGGTATGTACCCTGGAAACTGAATAATTAGTGTTCAAATAATTTCTCATTTCTAACGGTTTTGTCACTGGGAATAATCTAATGTTTACCGAGTTTACTTCACCTAGTGTGAAGAAAATTTAACCAACAATATGGGAAGTTTCCTAATTGATATTTTTTTAACAAAAAAAGGATTTTTTTCCATATGAAGTGATTATAACATAAACGCAGTAATGCAAAATTAATTCCTAATAAACTTCACTTAAGTGTTAATTTGAAGTTTACTTTTTGCCACAGGAAAGCAATGATTACTCATTTGCCACGGCGTAAATTAGTCTACGAAAAGCCAGAGAAGGGGCCCATTTATTGTAACAGATTTACACGGAAATAAATACAGGAAATTTTGAAAACTTAATAAGATCAGGGCGTGAGATAGTGTAAACAACTTCAACCTCCATCTCCGCGTTCAACAACTTCGCATTTATCGAATTAACGAGTTCATCATGTAACCGAAAATTCATTAACTACGCAAGTTTAGTGAGCTCATCTGAAGACAGGCGACAGCGGAGGATGAGGAGACTCGTAGCCAATAGTGGGTTTTCGGCTCGAATTTCCCAGACGACATGCAAATATGGGGACTATTTATACACCGATAACAGTGATAGCGCCCCTTAACTTGTTTGCGTACGCTTTCGTTTCACCCTCGAGGTTGACGAAGCAATGAAGGCATGAGGATGAGAGGTCATCCTAGGAAGTCGTCGGATGAAAACGAAAAACCGGATCAATTACCAAGAGAATGATAGTCACTCACGATTCAAAAAGAAGGCGTAAGCTAATTACAACATATGAACATTATAATTATTAAGATAAGTTTTTTATCATTCTCATTATTCCAATAACATTTTTCGGTTTGTTCATGAGTCGACAAATCGTGGCTCACGAACAACATGAGGCTCTTAGGTTACGGGCTCTGATGTGAATTTGAAAATGAGAGTGGAATATTTTTTATTAACGGATTAAAACCAAAAGATCAATGTAATTTTCGTGTGAATTCTCGTATTCAATTAAAATCATAAGCTCTTCTACTCTTATTTTAACATTAATTTCAACTTTCCCAATGTGTATCAAAATATTGATGGCCCTCAGGTAATTTTTAAACTGCTATGAGGGGCTGGGTATTTTGTTTCAAAATTTTGACAGTGAATACCACCACTACTTAAAAATCTCTCTCTTTGAGCTTAATTTCATTTAAAGATCATAAACATCATCAATATGTAAGCATGTACTTCTTGGTATTTCTCAATCTGGACGCATGGTAAAGTTATGCATAAGCTTATGTATATATATATAAGTTATGCTTTGATCGGTCCCTTTATAGAAGTGAACGTTAAGCGAGAAATAAGATTGGTGTACTTAGTTTCAGAAAACGGAATCGGCAACTTTCAGAAGTTGAAGTATATAAAAGAAAATAACATCAATTAAGTATGATACAAAATGATCACTCATAATATGACGACTCGAAGGTCTGAATTCCTCCACGAAGTAGAGACCACATGTAATGGGTTATCGAATTACGACAATAGCGCGGTGTAACATCACGCCACGCATGAAATCTGTACTGAAGCCGTATTTAAAAACATGAGAACGGGGCAAATACTTTCGGTGGTTAACTGGAATAATCTCATGAAAAAAATCATTTGTTCAATTGTGAGTTAAGTTACAAGTGGCGAATTTTTTAAATGTCTGGACACAAAATCAACTTCACAACGGTGCAATGACCTAACAACTTCAGTCAATTTTCCGTTGGCGCAAGCATTTTTATTCGCGGGCCAGATTTCATTGACCGTCAGGAACGGTTGGCAAATCTGAAAATGCGATACAGTAGCGTTCACTTTTTATCCGCAAGAGAAATCCACTGCAGAAATTTTATGCGAAACTGTTCAAATGAATCGGTTTGGTGAGTCATGTTAGATGGTTTTGTAAACTCTCAGAAAAAACTGGGCAGCTACGAGTTCGAATTCTGACTCAAATAGTTAAACTCCAGTGAATCGGATTCAGGTAAATTAGATGACAACTCAAAAGGAACATGTTACTTTTTATGCTGATTGTTATTATTGCTTCAAGTGATTTTTTATCAATGGGCCATAGAAGAGGTCCGCAGAATGCATATCAAAAAATTTATATTTGTATAGATCTGAAGGTTTATTCAAATTTTTGCATTAACATTAATGATTTTGAAGAGAATGGAAAAGGTTAGCTGGATCGAAAGGAAGAAAAAGTGTGTAAATGTTGATTATTTGGTCAAAAAATTTGAGTGCTGTAACTTCAGTTGATTGATGATGCATTGAAAGGTGATGGGAAAAATAGCTTCGCTATAAATTCCAAAAACCCCCGATCGTGAAACTGACGGATCGAAGTGTTCAACCGTATCCCATGACTAATGATAGGCAATCAGATTTCACACAAGTGAAATGGGGAATGGTTCAAAACAAAAGTCTTGAATTACTTATTTACCATAACTATGAGGCATGTATCGATTACATCGTAGTCCAGTGTATTTTGACAGTTTTTTGGACTGTAAGCTGGATGTCCCGGTTTTTTGGAATGTAACTGATTCAAATCTGGAAAGGATTTGGAGGAAACCGAAGCTACTTTATCTTTTTGGGCACTAGATCTTCCTTGGAAACCGTATATGGCTCAAGGAAAGGTTTCTCCTCGAGTTATTATACCGCCATTTTGTGATATGGATACTACCAATTATTTTACCGGGCCAAAATGGTACCAAAACAAGGCGAGATAGCCCAGTGAACATCGGTGGTGTAATACCGGTGGTGGTACACTGACTTAGAATCCGGAGGAGAACTCTAAAACACGGCCTTCCATCTATACCAAACCTAATCTTCTGCGAAGCAGATCTTACTGAGAAAGGAACTGTATTCCCCTACTGTGATGAGAGAATTTCGGACGCTGTTAAGCTTCGTACTGAGTAAGCTCTCTCCGCAAACCGACCGGAAGTACCCTCGCGTTAAACATCTTTTAAGTCATATTTATATCAGCTAGAATAGGTTTAGATGTACGGTCCCGAGTTCACTAGAATTTTCCTAACTGCTATTTCCCAATACAAATCATTACTCAGACCATTAACAGGTCATACATACATATATCACATTAATTGCCATGTGTATTTCACCGCCGTTTACGCGACATGTTAGCAATATACCACGTTATATATTTATCAGTATCAGGTACATCAAGGTCATAACTACTCATATCTAAAATGCTTTTTACTATCCACTCTCTTCCTTATTTACCCTGTACTCTTCCTTAAGTAACTGCATTCCGTCCCCTATATCACTAATTACATTGTTCCTTCCACAGTCGCCAATGAAAGACGGAAAATCGACGCGGGCGATTTTAAAATCACCCGCGACTTTGACGTCAAGAGGCATTCTCTTCGTCCCGCCAAACGTCTCCTTGCATCCTCATTAACGAGAGATCCTCTCTTTAGTAACTGCCGCGTCTTTCAAAAGATTGTCCAAGGTCTGGTCGAGGACACGAGGGGACGTACGTGGCTGATGAGATCTCGCAATGATTACCACTTGAAGAAACGCGATGCGACCTTAATTGTCCCAAGTCCGAGACGCATACCTTCAGCTGCCTTGGATTCACGTAGTCGCGGGAATTTGCTCTTTCTGCTCTAAAGCCGAAGATAAAAGCATTCTGGTTGCAATCTTACTTTACAGTGAATTACTACCTTCTTCAAAATGATGTGCACCGGTGGAAGAAATAAGATTGTTTGAATGCCCAAAAATACGAGGAGGCCACTTAATTGCAGCCATTTTCACATGATGTATGTTTAAAAAAAGCAGTTTTTTTGATTTAACGCTAATAAGATGCGAAAACCATCAACTAAATCACACGTATCTGGTGTTCGCAACTCTAACTAGTAATTTACTAAAAGTAATGAACTCGAAATACAATATTGTGCGCGATAAAATCCTGGAATAGCGTTACAAAAAAATTAATACTTGCAAGTACTGGAGCTAGAGTAACCACTGCCTTTTTACTTTGGCGAGTTATTTGAATAGGATCGGAGTACAGTGCGATTAAACGTGAAGACTTGATCTCATTCCATGCTTGAAAAATGTATCATCTGCTTATGAGAGGTAATGAATTGCAAAATCACTGAATAGGGAAATTCAATCAAGATATAAGTGAATGTTTATGTATATAGAGAAAAATTCTGTGCAAAATATATATAATGTATACACTGTATATGCTATTTTTAATGTCAAATTCACACCCAGCATTCTCTGAAAGGTAATGAATGTTTCACATTTTTCTAATATAACTCCCAATAATTATATTTGGTATACCAGAATGTACAATTAAGGTGTTTACAAAATTAAGCAAAAAAAATAACGCGTTTCATAATGAATTTTATAGTTGAAAAATAATTGGATTTGGAAAGACGTGTTTACGTGCCCTGGATGAAAATTACAACTCAACGCCTGGATTGTTCGAATGAGAAAAATGCCGTTTTTTAAGCATGTCTCGCGATTTTTAGAGATTTGTTTAGGTCCATACGTGAAAATCAAACGGATACCTGGATTAATCCAGTTGGAATCAAGCAAGTTTTATAAACGTTGAAACAAAAGTTCAATTTATTTGCATCAAAGTGTTTGAGATAGGGAGTGGGATCACCGGAATCATCAAAAGTCAATTACAGTCCGGTCCTTAGCTGCTGCGGTTTATGGAAGGAAAAGAAAACAAATTATGTAAATTTCACAAATTAAATACTTAAAACGACCTAGGTTTTGATGCAAAAAATATGCCACCAATCCGATGCCACCAACCGATAGGTAGATGTTGATGATACCATGTATCGAAACTTAGATCGTTTTAAGTATTAAAGTTGTGGAAATGGCAGTTTCTTTACTTTTCCTCCCATGATGGAGATTTTCCTCTTAATGAAATCCAGAATCGGTTAGTTTTGTTTTGGGTCTAATTGGAAAGTATTCAGAATTCTGTTTCGGGCTGCCGTCTTTGCTAGTGTACAGTTCAGGATTATATGCGTGCTTTCAAATATTATTTAGCATGCCTACAAATAAACAAGGTAAAAAAAATGCTGTATGATTTTCGAAGCGGAAAGGTAACAGTTTCTCTCCTCACTCACATGGCGTTAATGGAGTAATTCACGACACTGATTATAACTCACAAATGAACCGTAAATGTTTTCATGATCATATCATACGACGCATGAGCAATGCATAAAATTGTCTTGAGTTTTTACATTACCGTCTCATTTATGAAAGAATGCGACAGCATCTTTGCGTTTGCAATCGATACATTTTTTTGTAATTTTTGTAACGCACCCGTATCATGAATATCTCCTCTTTTGCCAGGCAGCAACATGCGAAAAATAAATCGTTTTACATCATAAACTTGTATTTTCCACTATTTTGGCTGATTTGAGGAAGAGGCCATTCACCAAATATTAGGAAAATGTCGCTCATCCAGCTGTCATCCTTCTCATTAGATTGGGGTACTTCGTTCCCCTCCATTACCGCTAAACCCTTCCCCTCCCTCCGCCCCCCTTCAATTTGCCCACTCTTTCTCTCTCCTTTTCCGTCACTGATAGTTGGTAATTGGTTGAGTGCCCTAGGCAACCCGATGCCACCACACGTGTCACAGCCGCAAGTCAGCGTCACGAGTGAATCAGCTGGAATGCCTACGGCCAGCACAAAAGTCGCTGAAGCGGTAACTAGTTCCCAAGTCGACCACTCCTAGCGCTCTCTCCCCCTCATAATCGCATCCCATCCCATCCACTCCTGCCAATGCCTCCCTCACCGTCTCACGGATGGGTAGGACGATGGCCGTGCTTTTCTACTCACAACTCGTGCTCATTACCAGGTTAAATTAGTTTCGGCTTAACGTGTATCACTAGCAATGCATTATCAGCTTAAAACGGTAGAGATGTGTCACCACATAAAATAAATTTTCTTAGCCCCAGCGCAATATGGTATATTAGAACATAACGGTAAAATTAGAGAGAAATGTGTCACCACATAAAATAAATTTTCGTGGTCCCAGCGCAATATGGTATATTAGAACATAACGGTAAAATTAGAGAGAAAGGGAGAGACAAAAATACCGGTTTAAAATATCATTTTGTGCGTCATATATTTAGTGAAAATAATTGAGCAAATGGAATTTATCGAGGAGATAATGAAGATAAATAACGAGCATTAGAGGTTTTTTGCAAGTCAGTATGAACATCTAATTGCTCAAGGCATGAGTGTATTTTTATCAATATATCTCTCATATCAACACGAAGTTAAGTACGAAATAAATCGAATGCTGAGGAAGTAGGGGAAATAAAAGATGCATCTTCATAAAAACTACACTCATGCCTTGAGCAATTAGATGTCCATACTGGCTTGCAAAAAAACATGGGAGGAGCTAAATGGAAGAGATTGAGAAAGGTGAAGTGAGACGTATAGAATGTGTTCTTCCTTTACTTCTTAGAAATTGTAGTAAAAGAAACATTCTGGGACGAAAAGGAGTAGAAAGAAGTAGGAGTAGAAAGAAGTCTCTGATTAACCTGGATTGAGGGTGTTACAGGGTAGAGAGGAGTAAAGAAACGTATGGATGACGATTTCGATGAAGAAAATGAACCTATTTGAAATTACACCTGAAGTGGTATCCTCGACATATCTTACCTTGCTCTTTGCTCATCTGGCTTTCGATTATTCAGTGAAGGTTACTCGGGATATCCACCGGGACAAAATTCTCCATTACTCCCGACTTTTTGATTTAAGTCGTCAGGTAATGACCGTCGAAACGCCGGGAGCAATGGAGACTTTGACAGTGTAAAATCCCAAATAGTATTCACTAACTTTATACGCCGGGAAATCATGAGAACATGTTTCGATCATTTCTTCCACCCCCCGAGAAAACTGAGCAATCGAACGAAACAGAGGTCTCATGCCCGCTTCTTACTACGCGCAAAAGATTTTGTTTTTAACACTATAAATTGTGGCGGCAGAATTTGACCAAAAAACTTAGGTAACGGAAATAATGCCGTAATGGAAAGTCTAACTACCCAATTCAAGTACCACTTGGGGCTATCAGTGGCGGTGCTACTATAAAACAGCTGCTTGCACAACCCTTTCCTTTCACCCCATCTCCCTTTTTCCCCTCCCTCGATCCGCTTCCCGCTCGCTGGCGCTGGGGTGGTTATGCAAGATTAGCCGTTGGTGGGCCAGATATTTCAAACATTCGGGCCACGCGGCTAGAGGCGCGGGAGCCAGCCGGTCGCAGCGACGGGATACGCGTGACAACCAGCGTTAATTTTCGACGAGAGCCCCACTCCGTGGATCGGAATATCCCGCCTCGGGATGAATGCGAAATTTTGAGCAATGACGATCGTCCTAATATAATACCGAAAATACGATTCAACGGGGAAGAAGGACAGAATAAATCTTGATAATTAACGGCGAAGACATCGGGGTGCGGCGAGAAGAGGTATTATTAATCATAAAAAAAATTTCTCGTATTAGCAAAATCGCAATGGGAATAAACACATATGCACTGCAAACCGCCGCATTGGCGTGTCGGAGGATCAGGTAAAACCAGCAGTAAAAATGACATTTTGCGGAAAAAAATAAAAAACATAATGAAGAAATTTTAAATAATAATGAAGAAATTCGTAATTTCTTTTAAGGTTTATAATTGATTAACGTTGTATCCGTGTATTACTCATGCGAAAAACGAATAGATTGGGGGATCGGGTTGGTGTGGTGGCTAGAGTACTGGCCTCCCATACCGAGGGCCCGGGTTCGATTCCCGGCAGTGGCGGATTTTTCAGTGGAAAACCGGTCCCCACTTGAGTGCCTAGTGGAGGGCATTTCAAGTTCAGTACTCCGTCCGTCGGATGGGACGTTAAGCAGTGGTCCCCTTGGCGCCTTTCGTTAAGAGTAGGCTAATGCCGACGCCGGGTGCCGGGTTTCTCCCCCTGTTCGCTAAAAACTCCTACCATTACCCAATTACCCACCTATCCTATATGGCGCAAATGACCTCAGCTGTCGGTCGCCTCCCCTAAATAACCAACCAACGAATAGATTATCTCTCGGTCCGACAATCCATCTCTATTAATTTGTCCCTTCTCATAGTTCTGCTTACGAAGCGCGGAGATATAAATGTTTGCAGTGTCAGCCCTGTACTCGAGTGATTTGAATTTTCCAAGCAACATTAGCCATGCGATCAAACTTATAGTCTCCAGGGTTTCCCAACCAAGCCCTTCTTATACTCGAAAGACACTTTCTGCACTCTCATAGTAATTTGTTTACGAAACGAGGATGAGGGAAGTCTAGAAGTGAAGCCTACATATTTTGCTGGAGCGCCGTTGAATTGGCATATGGGTATAATTAATCGCCCAAACTTTCACGTATATTAGTAACCACTAAGTAAATATCTAAACATACAAACTACCTTGCTAGTCACCTCGAGGGAGCAAGAAAGACGTGAATCATCTCCGAGCATGCACTTACGCAAGTGTTACGTGACAACACTAAATAAAATCTGTAGCAGCTATACATGCATATAGCTTAAGCTAATAAAGTCCCCCGAAATTTTTTTCTCAGGCTACCAATGCATGAAAAAATGATTAGGTAAGCACGAAATGTCATCTGGGATTGGAATAGTGCGGTGGAGAGAGAATTGCCTCCCATACTGAGTGCCTGGGTTCGAGTCCCGGAAGTGGTAGATATTTTTCATTGGTATACTCTCAGTGTTGAGTATTTCGTGAGGAGTTAGTGTGAGTGCCGTGTAGGGTATTTCGCGCTCAGCAGTCCATCCGTCGGATGGGACGTTAAACCGTGGACCCCTTGGCGGCTTTCGTTAATATTAGGCTAATGCCGATGGCGTATTTCTTCCACCCTTCCTCCACTCCCTGCAAACTTCATAACTCTTCCTAATTACCCACTATCCTAAATAGCAAAAAGAGTAATCTAATCAGTCGGGCGCCTTCCCCAAATGACAACAAACTAACTGTCCGTCAACTGTATGATGACTCCAAAACAACGCCACGAGCATTCAGTTTCGCATATCCTCAATAACTTCAGTTCACCCATAAAGAAACATACTTTGAAAAGAAGAAGGGATAATTTATCAACCCTAATATACCTACATAATCGTTGAGGGAGTGTGAAAGGAATGAATACCGACAGAAGGCCAATTTATGAGATACGTGGAGCAAGTCGTGAATGATGGTGAAGAAGAATCTTTAAATATTAAAACGATTGCCGAAGGATAATCAAGTGGAGAGATGAGTCATAACAATACTAGTGTTGGAATATTTTACTTTTACGATATGCACGACAAGCGACAGTGTTGAAAATTGACAGAGGAAATAGGTTTCCCGGACCGGAAATCTAACCACGTACCTTTGGCTTTACGAGCCAAAATACAGACTACTAGTATTCCTGATCCCAAATCCAATTACGGAGGATTTACATGAGTTTGGTCTCATTGGCAATCACGCTCCAACAAGGGCTCTAAAAATTGGCTATCGTCCGTCCTGCTAATCCCGGTCCACGCAATCTTTTCCCTCTAGAATTTTTTAACATTCTTACGACTGATCCCTCAAATGCAAAAGTAATCGAAATAAGGCTAAATCCTAGAGTCTGACAATGAGTAAAACAAGGGAAATTCTCAGGAGTGACGTTTGGGGGAGTGCTGCAAGAAATTAAGTAAGCGTAGCACAAAAATCCATGGAGCTCTCTCTCTTTGGACACCAGACACGTTCTATGGGTCTCAAGGAGACAAGACTTGAGGTAGGATTACATCGCATTCCTTAAAGTTGACTAAGCTCATTAACGCTGAGTGAAACCAAGAATGAAAATAGCATTGAAAAGAGGCTTCCATACACGGTTGCCATTTCCGAGGGTACACAATAAAACAGTTATTACTTACAAACGCAATTTACATCTACATCTACGCCATACCCCGCGAGCCACCGCGAGGTTGTGTGGCAGGGGGATACGATCACGAAACATGCACTATTGACATGCATCTAACAGCTACAATGATGCTACATAAAATCATGTTAGATAATAGTCAAATGCAGCTAGATGGTTAGTATTATCTACACATTAATACAGGGATCATTGGCTGTATTGGTATTTATCTAAATATTTTATCTGTATTTATCTATCATACATGTGTTAGTTGAATTAATTTATAATTACTATTTTCATTATTGGCAACACGTCTCGTTAATTAATCACCTCAGCGCAACTCTGCATAGATATATTAGGATTAACTTAAAGGTTATAAAAACGCTGTAATAAAGGTTTGTACGGTAATTTAAGGAATTGAAGAGGAAATATATGAAAACAAGATGAAGCAGCACATCAAATAACTGAGATCGCAGTCACAACGAAGCGATTACTTTTTAAGAGTATATTTTGCTGGAGGCTCGAGAAACTGAATTCGAACGCAGAAGTGGCCACTGATTTACGCAACGCCCAATTCTGAGGCCTCAATTTACGGGGGAAGGACTTCATACCACCCGAATAGTGGGTAGCCACGCCGTAAGGCATTAAAAACAGCAAAGTGCAAAATATTAAATCCCTACCCACGCGTTCGATCAAGCTTCCTAATAAATCAAGTTTATACCCTCTAAACAATCTTAGAAGTCATTATTCGAAAGACTAAGGCATCCCAGTTCCGGGGATATGAGATGAAACCCCAATGGCAGTGGTTTCATCTATTGATTATATATTTAGTCAACTAAAAAGAATAACATTTTGACATATTTATTGAAAATAATTATTCCACATCATCATCCCTACAAAATAATGCGTATAAAATATTATTATACATCTTCTCCCTACTCTTTGAATCTAACAATATAGTCGCAGTTTATACAGTGAAGTCTCCGCACCCAGGCGTTAGCAAAAAAATACTCGCAGCTAATGCAAAAAATAATAATAAATAATAAAAATTCCTCAATACTGTTATATACTCTATCAGTTGTTATACTCTATCAAGTTGTGCACAGTTCTATTTTCTGATTTCCCCAATTATGACGTAAATCTTTACTCTAAAATCTATACCAAACAATGCATCTTTGTCGCGAGAATCGAATCTGCGTTCTTTAAATTGACAAACACTCTTTAACGTCCAAGTTACTACGTCCAGCGATTTCACTATGTGATTTTAAAATTTTAATGGATACCGGGATGCATTGAACATAAAACACACAATAGTAACTCGGAGTAACTTTGATATTCGAATAGTAACTTCTAAAATATTCATAACTTTCTTTTTCAATTTAATTCTTCAAGGAACTACAGGACTATTATGACACTAAAGTATATGCACAGAACTTCAACGATTCACAACAAAGCACAATTTTACCGCTGAGCAAGCGGAAAGTTTGGTGAAGAATGATGCCGCAATTTTTATAGTTATTTTCAACATTCCTTCAACATTTTTTTTACCATCCCTGACCCTGGTTTCGCTGTAAAGTAACGTCATCAGGTCATATGAGATTTCTTGCATCGCAAAACTTCCTGAATATGAAAATTTTCCAAAGGGGTGACGCCCAAGACCATTCTCTGGTCTATAATTACGTAAATATTTTTATTTGGTTTAATTTGATTTAATCATGAGATACCAGATAAATGAAATATTTGTTTTCGAGCAAAAATGCGCAGTAAACAATACGTCTTTCTTCTCATATTTCATTTTAGGACCAAAAGAACTGTCAAAATAGAGAGATATATCGGAGGACATGGAACAACGCCACTGAAATGAGCAAAAAAGAATATTGGGATCCGGAAATAACAGGGGTATCTTGAAAATATGAAAGGACTACCGTTTGCGGTACTTTTGTTTTTTTTCAGAATTCCTCGATTATTTGAGTAATTATGATCACGCAACCACGATCTAACTGAGTATATTAGTGCGATGAAATCAGCGTCGCTTCAGAGTCAAAAAACATTAAAATTTATGAGAAACGTTTTTGTTTTAATAATATCGGTACGTTTGTATTAGTGAAGACTTCTTTCCATAAAGTCATTGATTTTGGAAAATAAAGTTGAAGGACTTAAACTCCACAAGCAAAGCAAACAGCTACCCTCATATGCAATTGCAAAATTCCCATGGAGACGGTGGACATTTTGTACAGTAGTAAAATGTTTGTGGATGTTTGTCTTTTGTGCATATCGACCGGTACCGACGACATGGTTTTTCGCGGATAGTTCCCAATTCTTTAATTTTTCCTGTTTGGGATTGAAAATACGAAAGATAATATACTTCTTCACTTGAGAATTGACCAAAATTCATCAAAAATTTCCTATACGATTTCAATTATTAGAAACTGAGACACAATCCTAAAGTAATATCTTGAGGTATTATATAAGTTATTGTGGTGCAATTGCAGAAAGAAGACCAATTGCTTATGGATAATTAACTTTACCAATTTGAGCAGTTCATGACTTAATTAACGGTCTCCTACTTCACTCTGTCATTACCTTGTAAATTGCAACTCTGTCACTTTGTAAATTTCATCACAAATAATTTTTGTACAAACCGGGTTTCGACACTAACATGTCGCCCCTTATCCTGACGATAGCACGTATAGTTGAAACTCGGGATGTGCAATTAATTATCTACAGTGGATTTAATATAGAGACTGTGTTTCTATTTATAGCGTTAATAATTCATATTTTCATGGCATAATAACTTCCAGATATTCTACCTGTACATAGAATATCCCCGAAGGGTAATTAGTCCATAGTTTGGGAACTAAAATTATTACGTCAGCCACGTTATCTACCTTGTTTGTTAAAATTTAATAAAATTTAGAGATGAAAGATTCTTTCAAACCGGTAGGAACGTCACTCGCAGGCGAGAATAAGGTAAGAAATTGGAGGAGAAGGCATCAAAATTCAAGTGAGCAACGATGCTCTGGATGTTGGATAGCCGAACAGTGACTGCTAAACGTAAAAGGAGGTCAGAATCAAATTAAGGGCTACGATAAGGAGTATGAATCAAGATTCCCTCTTTCTCCCAAGGCAACGAGAGGTTCTCGCAATTTTTCCCATTGGGCTCCCGAAATTCGATATCGAAAATGGCGTCTCCAATGAAACGCCAGGGGACCGCTTGAAATCGGAGTGGAAAACTACTAATGGGCCCACGTCCAGAAGCGGGCAATTCCGCGTAATTTAACGTTTGCGAAAACCTCTTTCGGGTCTCGCCGCTAGTAACGAAGGAGAGAGAGAGAGATAGATAAGGATGGAGGAAAGGGCGAGATGACCTCTGCATTGCTCTCTGGGATGGCAAGCGGAAGGGTGGGCGGGGGAGGTAGTACGTACTCCTCACGGCAAGACCCGTTCGGAAGCGCACCGCTAGACAGAAGACTGACGGGGAGAGAGGAAGAGGGAGACCGTTCACGCCGTGTGCATGTGCCGCGCGGAAATTAGCGAGGGAGTAGGTGGGTGGGCTAGGGTAACATCATTACTGCCGAGTCCCGAGGGGAGATACACTACTCTCTTGGCAGCGAGGGAGGAATCAGGAGGTGAAGTCGGGCGAAGGAAAGGGGAGAGAGAAAGAGAGGAAAGGAAAAGGCGCACAAGAGAGCGGAAGAGGAATTCATGAGGAATGAAGGACGGATGGAAATAAAGAGACAAATATGTGGGAATGAATACTGGGGCAAAGTTAAGTGGTAAGAATGAAGGAAAAGGTATAATTAAGGAAAAGGAAAAATGAAGTAGAAAGAAGAATGAAGTAAAAAGTAGAATGAAGTAAAAGAAAGAATGAAGAAAAAGAAAGAATGAAGGGGAAGAAAGAATGAAGGAAAAGAAAGAATGAAAGAAAGCAAAGCACGCGAGGGTGTTAGAATGGAATTAGCAAGAAATGAAGGATGAATGGAAATAACGAAACAACTGGGGAGGAATACGGAAGGACAATGGACGAAGGAAAGGGAAGAAAGTAAATGGAAAGAAGAAGAAAGGAAGGAAAAGTACATGAGGGTTCTAGAGAGACATTCACGGGAATTTAGGAATGGATGGAGATAAAGGAATATGTAGTGTCTAATCAGAAGGGATAATGGGGCGAAATAGAGAAGGAAGAGGAGATAAAAAGAAGAGAGAAGGCAAGAGGTGCGTTCGTTCGAAAAAGCAAGGAAGAAATAATAGATAGATGGAAATAAATAAATGAGGAGAGATACTGAATGGACAGAGGGTAGAATTAAGAGTCTAAGAATGGAAGAGAGGTGGAAGGCTAAGTATTTAAATAAATGGAAAGAGTCGAGGACAAATTCAGGGTAGGCGAGGGATGGAAGTAATAGTTGATGGTAGGTACCCGAACAAAGTAATATTAAAAATGGTGGCTTTCACTAGATACACTAAGCTGAATACGTCCTTGAGGTTTAATGAGAAAAGAAAGATTCAAATGAGAAATTAATTGCGCCAAAGGCACTTCAGCGTAGTCGTAAACTTAGACATGACAGTAGCGAGCCGAGAAATTCAAATCGTAGCTCGGTCATTTTAATAGGGCTGGGATAATTAAGGAAAGGAATTTCGGAGAGACTATTACGATGGCTGGGAGTAACAGAGCTCCACAGCTCACGAAGGGTCCTCAGCTCCCATTTGAGTGGGACCGCTGGACACCTTAAATCAAGCTTGGGAACACTTTTCTGGATTCCAGATTCTTTTGAAAATAGGTGCGTTGCATAGAGACATGGAATGGCCCATTAAATGAATAATGTCACGCGTTTTGGGTGTGACAATTGATGAGTTTTGCACTCTCATGTATTTCTCTAACACTTCCAGCAATTCCACAAACGCTTTCAAAGTCCAAGCATCGAAAACGTTGTATCAGTCAATTATAACTGAAAATTTTCGGATAAAAAAAGCATTTCAAACGGCATCAAAACGTTCATCACTTCAGATTTTTAACCGTTAAGGCAAAAGAAAAAGCCATGACCGTACATATTTGTTACACTGTACGGCACGACGATAAAATTATAGATGAATACATGCGGTAACAGCGAGCACCCTAACAAAAATTTAACACTACGGAAGGCTTATATGTAAATTTGTGGCTCCCCCTCCATGCTAAAATATACATTCCTTATTAAGGATCCACAAAAATGAATTCCATTCATTCGTATGTCACCCCATATTTCTTTGTACCCTAGGCGCAAGAGAAGAACACTTGAGATGACATACGATCCCTAAAATATTCCGTGTTCTGACCCACGAAGAGTATCAAAAATAAAATCTGAAGTAGTCAAAGCATACTTCTCAAAAACATACATTCAAATTCGAGTTTATTTAGACTAAATTAAAGATATTCATAAAGCATGGGCATGAAAAGACATTGCATATTGAAATGTATCATTAATGTAATAAATACCGGCGATGAATACTATACATCTGAATATTCTTTTAGCGTATCTGAACATAGGTTATGATAATAAGAGGCTATGATATTCAACGAGTTGCGCAGATTCCCAAATCAGTCAATCGGTAAACAAAAAAATGTATTTAACTTTAAAATTGAGCTAAAATGTAAAATTGACACTACATGCAAAGTTGAGCACTTATCGAGCTTCCGTGGATATCATTCTTTGCCACACGTTTGGAGAGAAAAGCGAGAATGTTATTCCAACGGATATCAAACGAAACCTCTCCCAAAAAAAACCCTTATCCAAAATCAAAAATTCTAATTTCCTGTACGGAAAATTGAGAAATTAAATATATTGTCCGCCACGTTAGGTGTGGGGTAAAATGTCTTGTTTTCCAACCATTAGGCCTTGGATATGAATCTCCCCCGGATGGCTTTTCGTTAGCCGTGACATGGATGTGTTTGTACATCGTTATTCATGATGTTGTAGACCCTAGGATTAAGAGCCAAAGTCGCTGTACTTGAAAGTCAAATAAATTGGTCAAATAAATGAATAAATGCATCACATAAATTGTGGTTGACAAGAGAAAGGGAGAATACACGACCGAAGTGGGGAAAAAGAACGAAAATAGCATCCGAGTAGAGTTTTGCGAGAGTAGCTGAGGCAAACGAAGCGTAAACATTTGCAACAAAACAGAGGCAATTAATACCGGGAACGGAGGCAGTAACTAAAGAGAAAGTGCGATGGGTGGAAAAAAGCATTCTCGCGAAAAAATCCTCGAATAAAAACAGAGCGAGGAGTTTTTGGGACGCAAGTTTTACTTTTTCCCACGATCCATACAGGGTAGGTAATACGAATGGTCGGGAATTCAGGAAGGAAGCGAAGGGAGAACAAGAGAGAAAAAGTAAGTGACAGAGAGAAAGAGGGAGAGAGAAAGATAGTGGTGAAGAGAGAGGCAGGAGCATGGAGCGTTCGTTGTTCGAGAGAGAAGGGGAAAAAGAGAGAGGAGTGAGGAATGGACGAAGGAATTTTTGGCAAGTGCCTCCGAAGAGAGAGAGAGAGAGAGAGGGTTAGGAAGGTGGATAGATATATGGGGAGACGTTGAAACGTACGGAGGGGATCGAGGGGGGTAGGAAGAGAGAGAGAGGGAGAGATGGTGGTGGGAGAGGGAGCTGTTGTGTCGCAAGGCTCCCGACGGGACAGCATAAGTCGAGGAGAGGGACTCGAGAGGAAGGCGCCACGGCGGTGGTTTTCGACCTTTCCGACCCTCGACTCCTTTACGGTGGGACGGAGTGGAAATTTTTAAGGGAAATCAACAAGCTTGAAGGAGTATTTGAGGAACCAGTCCTTCGATCATTAAAACTGAAACGGTCCGAGAAACCGTGCTATATATTGAGGTACGCTACGTTTCGAAGCCATCGATAGAGACAAGCTGCGGAGAGATGGGTACAATAGCGGACATCTAAACCAGCTTTGTGAAGTTAACCTTGGGCACTAGAGCCAACTTAGGTCACACAGATTACTAAAAATTTGTCAAATAGGATTCTTTGGACACGATATAAATTTCACCGGCTTTTTCACAGACTTTTCTTCGGAGAGTAATCCAATATTGTTATTGTTGCTATTAGGGGCGGAGACCAACAACTAAGGTCATACGCAACATCAAGAATTAGAGCCTACCAGGGAAGAGGTTAGGTTATCCATGGAATGAAAGAACAGTGGAGTAGGAAATTTGTCTACTTGCGAACAAAATTGGGATGAAAAGAGCACAGGGATTAACGTCCTGTCTGACGGACGGAGTTCTGCAAATGAACTGTCCTACAAAGAGGACTTTTGAAGATACTAGTTTTTTCGTATTAATAGGAGTTTTTCAATGAAATCTGCCACTGCCAGGATTTGAAACGAGGCTTTCAGGCCCTCAATCCATCACACCAATCCGATCCTTAAAGAATGTGACATGTCTTGGATCTCAAATACTGGGAAAAAATACTCTTATTTAAGAGTGCTTCTGCCAGGCATCCAAGATGAAAATCCAGAATGAAAAGTAAATACCATGTTACATGTACCATCCATGTTTTACCCACAAGTAATCGATATACACTTTATTCGATTAATACAGTAATAAGTCATCGTCATCTGAGACTGTAATAATCATTAACCTTACATAATTGTCAGAAAATCCGTTGAGGGCACCATCGGAGAGATGAGATGTACTTTTTCCAGGAATAAAAAACTCAAGAATATACTCCAATGTTATCTTCCGTGGGTCCATATTTCCACAACATTACCAGCTTCTATAAGCATCACAATTGAGATATTTTTCAGGGTGTCAAAAATTGGACTTCTTATTAGAATTTTCTCCCCTTAAAGATGCAATATCATTGCGTTTTATGAAGAAATACAAGTCGATCAGTTTTTATGAGCCACTGGAATATGGATTAGGTTTTTCAATTAAATGGTTTTAGGTTAGCTTACGGAGAGTTTTAAGCTTCCTACCATATGACGAAAGTAAGAATACGGAGAAAAAATTTCTATAAATTCAATCGATCCATGAAGTATAAAAGCTGGGAGGACAATGCGCCCTGGCACGTGGGATGAGAGTATGTATTATCAAAAGCAAGCGTCGAAGGTAAAGGGCTCCATACACAAATTGGCGAGCTTCCAAAACAAAAGTAGGTACTAAAAATTTAACGTGCCGCGGGGAAATCAAGCGCAGAGAAATTATTAACAAAGGAACATTATTTTACCGTTCGGAGCAAGGACAGTTAAAAAAATACCCATGACCAAATTTTACGAAATTGTAGCCGTTTAGTTTAATCATGTCATTTAGAAAATGACAGACTTTTATCTGTCGTTTTCTACTATATATTACAGACTTTTAACTGTCGTTTTCTACTATATAATAAAAAGTAACAGCTGAAAGATATTTGAAGTAATAGGTATTATGAGAAATTTAGTATTTACTGATAAAATAAAAGAGAGAAAACGATTTGAATGACTTTCACTCACTACTTTTTTTCTGAAAGCTAAATATTTATTGCTATGATATCATCACATTTACCTATTGACTAAATGACAGTAGAAGCATTATCACTGGGCATGCAAGATTTCTTAAGAGTTAACCTAAGAAAGAAAGATTAAATTAAAAAGAGTAAATTACGGGTAAAATGATAAATCACCTCGCAAATTCCACGCAAATTGGAATAACCCGTGTTTCGACTCACTGTGTCTGTCATTTTCAGGTGAGGAAAAAAAAGTCCAGTAATACATGGCAACTGAGTTCTGTATTTCTCAACTGACGATAAGACAATGCGTTGAAACGGGGTTCATGACAAGAAAATCAGGAGTGGCATTTACTAAATTATTCCTCATTTTGTCCTAGATGAATATGTTCCACAATATAAAGCCAAACACCGTTTCCTCAGTTAAGAATAAAGGAAGTCAGAGGTGAGTGGACCGAAGGCTTATAGGAAGAAGGGAAAGGTAATTCAAATAACTAAAAAAAACCTATTAGAAGGAATACAGAGAGGGAAGACCCTCAACCATAACATGAAGTAGTTTGCTTTGCCGTACGAGACTTAAAACTCCCATCTCAGCTGTACCACTTATGATCCATAGTAGCAACCACAGAAAATACGGACGAGTAAAATATAAAAAAATTCTCTTGCACAGGTACATATTTTTATCGGATCACAGTAATACTTTACCAATTACGAGGAAAATGAACACCCTTTCCAGAAAATTACTGAACAGGCTACCATATGCATGTATTATCCCTCGTGGTGGAACGCCCGTCCACTTCCAACTTTGAAGGAAGTGCGAAATTCCCGAAGTGACAGTAGCAAGTCGCCGCAGACGGAAGATGACCATGAGATCAACGTTAATGTGGGGAGGGTAGAATGCGAAGGGAGGAGTCAACGGGATTTTGGAAGGTGATTGAGAGTTGCCGAAGACGACTCCAAAAGGGGTAAACAACCCTCTTTCTCTCCCACTTCCCTCCCTGTTTCTTCCTACCACCCTCCCTCCCGCGACTCCTCACCTCACCATTCGTTTACTCGGGGATCAACTTCCTCATCCCCCTGACATTCATTCCCCTCCCCTTGGGAGCAAGGGACGGCGCTGCATCTCTGGCCGTTCATCTGGAAGCCAACGTCCTTCCAGTGCCAGTAAGTGAGGGGGAGAGAAAGGAATAGCAGGGAGGAGAAGGGGGGCGGCACGAGACACAGCAAGAGCAGGAATCCCACCGCTCCTCTTCGTAAGTGAGACTGTACTCAGCATGTATCTCAGAAACGACGCAGCCTCCGCTGGACCAGAGAACAGTGAAATTGCAATTGCCGCTACGGAGGGAATCATTGTATAAAGTGGTTGTGAAAATGAGGCTAGTGAAAGTGGCATTTATGATAGGGTTGCTTCTATGGTAAAAATCTCATCACCAGCATGCCGGTATATTGATCTAGAATAATAACCCGCGGAAATGAACAGTTTTCCCAAAAAGGATTTTAACTCACACCCGTGTTTCGATGTATTTCACATCCCTATCGGGTGAAACAATATACTTAATATTTGTAAGCGCACGAATGAATGCCTCCATTTATTACAGTCGGGAGCTACGGTGCCTGAATTAATATATTTCCACATTGATGAAGATAGACGTCCATAAAACATTATTCAGTGGAGCAGCTTAAGTTCGGAAAAAACCGTAAGTAGCTTAACATTGGCGCCACAATATATAGCGTGGGTGATTTTGAATCAAAAAGTCGCAACTAAAAAGTTTTCAGAATTGTTTCCTTTCCAGAGGTTTATAATATTATCCGACTTTAATCCTAAGGCTAAAGAGTTAAGAATTTATTTTGCTGTATTTAGATAAAATAAGCTTTGTGCTAGCAAAGAAGGCTGTAAAGCTTAAAAAATTGGAGATTTAATATTAGAAAATGGAGATATTTTCTTGAAATAATTCAGTAATCGGCAATGGACTTTTCAGCTTAGCAAATTTATCTATTCCGAGAACTCACACGTATATTATTATTGCGTGAGCCAACAATTTTTCAGCCACGTCAATATCGAAATTCGCTGCAATTAACGCATTTTCATATCAGAAAAAAATCCAATGTTTAATGCGTTGTAACAAAGGCAACCAACATGATACGATGATTGCTAAAAATGAGAATTAATTTGGATAACAGAATGTCAAAAAAATAATGTTTTTCATCAAAAAACATTTTAAGGGAAATTAATATGAAGCCCACTGTTTCGCAGTTCATAAAAAAACATAGGTAGACTTAGATCACCAAAGTGATCTCAGTAACCTGTGGGTTACTTTTGGCCTTCGTCGGACATCGAAATCAATAAACAACTTGAATCCAGAGGGCAGGAAACTAATGCAACATGAGGGAGATTCGGGCGAATGTAGTCGATCTTTATTTAAAATGCCAATACAATGAGAAATATGTTGTCACTCGATTTTGGTTTAAAGAGCGCTTCCCAAACTTTCAACCAAATTTTAAGGCGCCTATTTTTCTGCCCAATCCAGTCTGTCGATCATTCGTATTTTTTCTCCCATTTCCCGAGTCTCGCCATATTTTCCCAAGTTTATATCGCTATTTTCTCTATCCCCCTACGCACTACGGGTACTCACAGCAAGTAGCAGTCGTCTGCTCCCTCGCGGAACCGCACCCGGCGCCGTGAAGGCTCCCTATTCATTCCCACGCCAGTCATGATGCTTCCAACTCCCATCCGACCTCCGGTAAAAATCGATTAGTCGAAGTCAAAGTTCCAGCCGCGCTCATCACCAAACATCCGCAAATTAGATTCCCGTTGTCCAACACCTCCTGTGCACCAACAATCCGTTCCTTCTCGGACTAGGTTGGGGATAACTTGACAAAGCCACAAAAAAACACTTCCAAAGACCCAATACTGATATATCTTTAAATAATTTGTCGATGATTTTTCCTGACGAACAATCCTTCGCGCGCACTTAAAAAAGACACAAGGAAAATACACACACACTAGCGGGGTACGAAAAATACTGTCACTCGTTTACTTCGCGTCCACTAATTTACGTGAAAAAAATCTTTGTTGGAAATTGACGATAAAATGCAAACAAAATACAATCGATGGGTAGAAAGGAGGACCCGCCTCTTTCCTATTTTTCTCCCACGTTAATTGATCACAAAAAACACGCTCTCTACTGAGGCACTGCCGAAATTATTCGTTCACCACGCGCTTGTTGATCAACAAAAAAACACGTTCTCCGCTGAGGCAGTGGCCAAATAATTTGTTCACTTAGCGAGGGGTTCAGAGGTAAACAAACGTACGAGCACATGGGTGGGACGAGTGATCAATCTTTCAGGTCCAGAAATCACGCTCTGAGGAACCCCTCTCGGGAGACGGCACGGAACACGCGCTCTGGGGAGGTCCGCGTGACACGACTGCCGCGACCCTCCGTCGGCACGGGATCACCTTGCTCCGTAGCACCCACGCTTCGACTGATTCCATCCGCGGATTCCCACACCACTTTTATCTCTCGCAGCCGTCCTCTAGCACCTCCCTCCACTCCTCCGTTCAACTCCGACACTCCCTCCTCCGTCCACTCCCCTCCCGGCCCTTGAAGCGTCCAACGGTGGTTTCTCGCCAGTGGGGATGGTGGGGAGGCCGGGCGTCCTCCTGGGTTATCCTCTTAACTCTGGGAGCCGGTGTCAGTTCCCGCCCAATGTCTGTCCCACCCCCCGCACACCCCAGCGATGGACGAACACTTAAGAGTCAGTCTCACATCACATCTCTCATTAGATCCTCCAATTATTAGCAATAATAAACTAGTCCTACGCGATCAAAACAGTCTTTTCTCCTATGCCGTGTGTCACCAGAACTCTCTTCTCCGCTTTGATTACCCAGCTCGGACTACCAGTCCGCGAGCGTCACCCTCGGTTTCTCAACCTTCTAACACGCGCGTGCGGATGTGAACGCGGTGTGGGGAGCGCACGCTAGTGTTTGGCAAGCGTGCCGATTCGGACACGCCCCCTCCCGGCTCCTCAGAGTCGCGTGCCCTTCGCCGAGGACGAGGAATCGCCCCTCGAGACTTCTTATTATATCACGTCTTTTTCTTCCCGCCTTCCCCTTTCCTCTCACAAGAAGCCGACACACAATGCAGGAATACTTGTGGCGAATATAATTTTATTGCCCCGGTATTGAAACAGTCGCGGCCGAGGACGGAATTCAGCAAGGCCGGCTTTCAAAAAATGCGAAAAATGTTCCTCCACTCCGCAACAGTATTTGCGACATCACTTCTCCCCTCCCACCACCACCGTCATTGTGTCTCAACTGAACTCTGGGCTCCCAGCACAATCCCTCTTCTAGAGGAGATCCTTTTTTTACACCAAAAATCCCCGATTGATCGCCTGCTTGAAGTCTGCCATGAGATGATTCACCTGTTCCCACTCTCCCTCCTTTTCCCCTCCACAAGAGGATGCTCTCGAAGGTGTCGTTCAAAGATGCTGAATCCTCCAATCCCGAAACCTTTCTCGAGGCACACTCTTCAAGTCACCCACTTCAATTCCCATCTCAGGCTCTCCGGGGGAATGATATCCCGGCTGTTGACACCGCACCGACGACTCCGCAAGTTCTTCCCCGAACAGCTGATACCGCGGTTTCGTCCTCCCCTACCTCCCTCCGCCTTCCGAGCGGAGGGAACCGGGCTGGTTCCCGGGGGAGACCGCCAGACGCCGGATCGCCTCGTGCCGCGCTCAGACCGCTTCCCTCGGCTGACTGTCCCGGACGCGGGGAGAGGGAGGAAAACAAGAGAGGGAATGTCCGACCTCGGATGCCTCAATATTTCTCCAGAGAAGCAGCAGATGAGCTTGTCCAAGCTTCTCTCCGCTTGCGAATCCCAAAGTATCCCCTCCCAACAGGATTCCCTGACACACCACGTCTTCTCTCGTACGTGAAGTTGAGTTTATCAGCGAAGGCACCCGAAAATCAAGGTTCCCCCAGAAGATAGGGTTGGATCTTAACTTGCCGTAGGTAGGAAGCGGAGGAGGGAAACCCAGTATCAGCCTCACGCCTTCCTTAACGGACGTAGTCAGACAGAGCACTTTTAAAACATTATCTTTTTTTTCGCTTGCTGTTTTTCAGTCCGCTTTCGATACTCAATTAGTTTCAAGATATTTCCTAAAGATACCACCTTCGGGACATGATTCCGAGTCTTACTTGTGAAAGTACACCATTCACAGCGCGTTCTAATCGAATCTTTCAAGCCTGAAGCACTTCGCACTACCGTCCTCCTTTCTCTTGGGTGGCGCAGGTAGTTCACACCTCCGCAGGGATGCAATACATCGAGACAGCCCACGCAGTCGCGGCGAACGGAGCGCGATTCGCGGCGTTAACCTCCACCGAGGTATTTGGAGAATGTTTCGTCCCAATCCGTCGACCGAGTTCATTTCCCCGTCGGCGCCGGTCGCGATTCCTTCTCGCGGGAGGCGAAACACCCAACTTCCTTTCCTCTCCTCGCCCTGTCGCAACGCCGAAAGCCAGTGAATGATGAACGCGACGACGCAGCTAGTCGAAAAAACAACACACGCGTTTCAAGTCAAAGGTTATCCTCCCTTATCAACTTACGCGTTCTGTGTGTCGGTTCCGGGAATTGGAAGGGAAGGGAGGGGGGGGGGGGGAAGGAGAAGGAGGAAGAGATGGAAGGAGGAAGGAGTGACGAGTAGGAAAAAGGGGTTACTGGTGTGGGATGAGTAACCAGTCACGAGAGGCGTCCCTTCGGAAAGTTCAAACACATTAGTCACGAGCAACACTGGGAAATCACTCCGTGTCAATGGCCCGGATTAAAAATTGATCGTCACAGGAGAAAGAAAAACAACCAATTATTTCGGAGGCGAACGCTCTACCAGGTCACAGAGTTTCTGTGCATAGGGAATCACCTACGTGGAACAAGTGGGAGGAAAGGAATTCATATTCTTCCATTCGTACATCGAACCTAGAGCACAGGTCAATTTCTATTCACGATGAAGTATTAGCTTGAGCGCACCCTCGTGGGGAAGAGATGATGGAAGATTCGAATAGTCCCGCAGAGATATGAATTATTTAAATCGACTGGTCGCGAATCAATCACCGGGTGGAAGTTTGACGGGGGAAAATCGGCGAACGGCGAGCACTGTCCCTTCGGAAAGCAGGCGAGCGGCCGGAATATCTTCACACGAAGCAAATCACGCACACATACACACGCACTTAAGGGACATCCCCTGGCATACGAATAATTCAATCCGACCTCATCAATCCGCAGTCGAGCAAGGCGCTTATCACGTAAAGGAAAGCGGCGACTGATATTTCTCACACTCTTTTGGCTCGCGGAACGTCGGCTGAGAGGTGAGGAGGGGGAGGAGGATAAACATGCGCACGCACTCACTCACGCACCGAGTCCGAAGTCGCGCAGAAATTTCCGCAGAGGGTTCGACACTCTCTCCGCGCCCCCCTTCGACACTGGAGGTAAGCACCGGGATAATGGCATGGAGAGAATTACAGAGGGAGGGAGAGCTGAGGGGTAAGTTAAGAGAGATATATCGGTAGGGAGTCTCGCGTGCTGGAATGCTATCGGTAGGGAGTCTGGATGCTGCTGCCGTAACGCTGCGGATGTAGGGTATGGTCTCTCTCACTCCCTCCCCCTCCTCTCTCGTGCGCCCTCCCTCGACACTGCGCCTCCCTCCCCAAACAAAGAAAGCGCGCCGCTCGTGCCCGATCCGCAAAACGCTCAGGGTTAAAAACGCTTGAAGGCAAGCAGGAACGGAATCAAATCAGTTGGCGGCTAAGGAGAGAGAGAAAGATGCGGAAGGAGGATGGAGAATAGCGGGAAGCGGATCCTCGATTACCACCGCAGGGTTCTTCGTTTAGAGGGTAGGGGTCACGAAGATAATTTAAGAGAAGTGCAACCGTGAAGACTCTCTAGTCGAGCTGGGAGAGGAGTTGAGAAATTTCTTATTAGATGCAGAGAAAGACGTGATCGGGGTGTTTCAGAAAGGAGAGGGTTAAGTGAAGGGGGAAGGATTCACGGGATCGTGTTCCAGGGGGAAAGGGGTCAGGCTAACTCACTTTCCGAGCCTAACTATGGATGAGGTCAACGGATGGGGTCTTGGGGCACCCTGGAAGGGGTCAAACGAAAATATTTCCGGCGGGAGGAGTTCGGACGGATGGTCAGTTGGGCAGGGAGAAGAGGCGCGAGGGGAACCAACTCAGTGGGGGGCCTCCCCTAACATGGGGGACGCGCGCGCGCTCCGAAAACTGGTCTCCTACCCCTTCCATCCCTGCCGCCTCCTTCCTCAAGGGGTTCCCCCTTGCGCCACGGCGGCGGCGGCGATACTGCCGCAGACGTCGCGGCACCCGTGCCGACGCTGGCAGGCGCTCACGAGGCGACTCGGGCGTCGAGGCGGCAGAGGTGGCGTGGAGTAGGAACACGCGAGGTGAGGGGAGGGAGAGATGTGCGGGAGGAGGCGATAGCGGGAGGGGGCGGGACGAAATAGGGTTCGCACTCACGAGGAGAAGGGGGTGGGAGGGACGGCGAAGGATAGAAATAGCGAGCGGTGCAAGAGACGAAGGCTGGGGAGGAAAGTGACCCAGTTTGCCCCAACGAAAACAAATACACTTTAAAAAAACAATTAATTCAATCAGTGTGAAACAAAAATGATTTCTCTACGCTTCTCGGTGACTATAATAATTAAAAATGGCCGGAAAGGAGATAAAGATACTGGAGGATATTAATAGGAAGCAGAGTAGGTGGATGGACTAATGATAATAATTAAAAGTTATGAATAATATTTTGCGTGTTGTGGTGGCCTAGTGGGTAGAGCGCTGAGCATTGACCGTAGTTTCCCAGGTTCAAATCCCAGGCAAGAGCCCTTCTGTACGCCTCCACCTAAAATCCTCGCGATTCAATTTTCTGTGTGTCAGAACTTCGTAGGAAATCCTAGGTGGCCCAGGGAAAGGAACTGGGTCCCCCTACCCTGAATGTGTGAATTCCACACGCCAATGGCCTAGTACGGGGTGACCTCTAGCCTCACCTATCAAAAACCAACCTTAGATCTTAGGATTGAGCACAACTTATTAAGTAACATTTCAGAAACCTTAGAATACAGTATAATATATTGGTGGAACATGCTACAGTGTCAATGTAGCCGTCATTCAACCAATTAAAATCGATGTTTATGGCTTTAATCAGTATATTTTTCACCTATTGCAGCAGTGCGAAAGTAAAACACAAGCCCGTGCCAGAACCATAAGGGGGGTGTATTCTAATCGTTCGAGACTAATTTTGGTGCGTAAGTAAGAAATCAATCGTATGTTCTTACGTTGTTTTCGGGATTTTCCTCACAGGAATCAAGCACACATCCCCAGGACGATAATCATCGCATTCAAACACTCCGCAGCTATCTAGCTCGGAATATATAGACATCTCTTAGGATATTTTTTTTCGATCCGTTTAAGTATTCTTTGTTATTTTTAGAAATGAAGTTGGCCAGTTTACGACTGTACTAGACAATCAAATACAGTGGTATGATGCGACATGATGTGCTAGGAGTTTCAATATTTTTCCAGTACAAATAATCCTACTGCATTTGTACTGGTCCCAATGAACTGCAACAGCTCATGAACAGCATATTATTCAGTGCATCGCGTGAATATTGCAATGGTGTTGTGAAAATTCCATATTGCTTAATAATAATATGAAAAGTATGATTAGGAAAAATAGTATTAATCCTTCAGCGTGAAACAAAAATTAGAAAACGATCAATATTATAAACACAATATCTAATAAATTACTCCACATCCGTCAATCTTTTATTGCGTAAACTGTTCCAAATCTGATGATGACGATCAATCGTCGAAAATTCGGTTCGTGTAGTGGCTTTCTTATTTTGTGGTATTTGTAACAGTTTGCGCAACAAACAGGATGACGATGGAATACCACTAAGTGAACATGGACAGAGTTTTAAATACTCCACTTCCGGTTTACCTCAAGTTTTATCAAATTCGTAATGCCATTGAGAAAGAAATATTACCGAGCAAAAGATAAATCATATTTATGAATATTGTCAAGGAAATATAACTTGAGGATTCTGACAGTTGCCTTGAATTTCAAAGTTACATACCGTCTCATTATTCTCAGCAGCGATTCTTCGACGTTATAAGTAAAGACCTTTTTGGAACAAATGTGTACAAAAATTACTGAAAACTTTTAACGCAGTTTTAAAAATAGACGTATGGGCATGGAATGGGTGTAATAACAAAATAATAAATCAAAATAACAAGTAAGAACATAGATTAAAAGAAATTAAGAGTGTTAAAGGAATAAGAATTGTTACATATTTTCTCCCAAAATTGTAAGAGGAATGTAAATATTACTATCACCACTTTGCGACTCTTAGGGAACAATAATGTTCGTCCTTAAATTTCAGCTTGAATTAAAACCATACCAGTGTTCAGTATTCTCACAAATAAAAAGAACTTGGAGGCAAAAATGGCAAAAGACACATCAATCAGAGCAGAGAACTAAGGTCTTCACCACGGTCTTCACGCTCTTGACCTCCGTTTCCCATCAAAAACACGAAATTCCGAAATGCTCCCGGCCAGAGATTGCATCCCTCAAGGATGACGAGATAATTATCTTCAGTGCGGTTACAAACCCCGATTACCAAGGAGAAAATACGCACCATGCACTTGGGAAGCACAGGATATCTATCTCTTGGGGGTGAGGTAATTGCGAACAACGCGTAAAGGAAAAATGCTTTCATTCTTTTTCCTCTACACCCTAAAATATTTTTCTCCGAGCTTACTCAAGGCCGCGAAATCTTTTCCCAATCCCTTATCAAAAAGGGGAGTAGAGAAAGGAAAGAAATTTTAAAAAACGAGAGAGGGAAGGAATAGAAGAGTGAGAGAAGTATTGCGAAGTGCGACCAAGAGGGCATGTGGATCGATGCGTCAAAAGGAAGAGAGGCACGGATGAATGAAGTTCAATAAATGGGTCATGGTTTCCTTTCTCTTATTAGACTCAACATATATCTCGCGACAGGTCTACAATATTCCGATCCGTGCTGTGGACCGAAATTCCAGTCGAAAGAGTATTCAGTAGGAAGCATGACATTGCAAAGAACGCATTTCACAGTCAGTCATAACGGCAAAGAGAACAAATAATTTTCAACTCATGAACGCTAGTGAATAAATCATCAAAAATTATCAATCTCTTCTTTCTAATCACCTAGCGGGTTTGGAATGTTACTGTTATCGAATAGTTTAGCAGACGTAGAGAATTATGGAAATGGTTGCATCCAAATGCTAAAACATTCATCTTTCACGAGCAAAGGGAACAAAAAAAATCAAAAAGTTATACTTAGAGTTCACAATTTTAACGTGTTTATCTCATAAATTGTTTCTCACTTCTACGCTTGATAAACCTTTACTTATGAAGGTGTTTAAAACATGCTGAATGGTAAGAAAATAAAACGTAAACACAATACTCGAAGTAATCATTCATGCCTGCAGGAAGTAAATCAACTACAAATTGCAAAATCAAGAATAAATGTTAAAGGTTCCAGCAAAAAATATGATAGAAGGCTAATTTCAAACTGTGAACCTTTTCTGCGACAAAAATTATAGGAACTAGATGATATGCCTAGAGCCAATGCGTGCACAAATTTTTCTTGCCAAATATTTTCCCCAGAGCAAATTTCCAGCGGTAAATCACTTCAAGAACAAAAATTCCAAGCTGAATAATGTGATGCCCGATCATAAAATCCAGAATACAGCCTTTATTTTCGGGTTAGTTTTCATGAACAATTGTTTCTCTATATCCATCTCGTTTGAGCAATTATTTGAGAAAATATACAATGACATTAAGGTTAAGTAAAGCTACATGATAGATAAACTGGGTTCCCAGAATGACCGATTTCGCTAGGTCTTGCTAACTTCCAGGACCTAAACAAACTGTAAGATCAAACTTTGCGTAAGAATATTACCAGCCATATGTTGGTATTACATGTCGCGGAATCAGTTCAGTAAACTTTAATGACAGAAATCCATCAAGCTATTCAAATGTTGTCATAGATAATACTGAAGCGTAGGTACAGTAAAAATGCCCATTCCGGGAGATTTCAAACTTCATCAGATTTTCATGCGGGGGCTGATTTAGGAAGATAAGAGTGGAGTCCTTCTATATGAATGCAGTAAGTGCAAAATGAGTTAAAACTAAATATAAAATTAAAATAAAATATGACCTAAAAACAATACTTTTACGTATCGTCAATAAAAAGGGTAAATGAGCAATTTTTTAAAATTACAAACATGTTATGAAATTATATCGAATTTGTACCGGCTTTCCCTGCAGATTGTCTTTTCAACACCTTAAATCGTAATAATTTTTATCTCCAAACATGCATTGACAGGAATGATGTTCGTTCACGTTGGTTCATCCGCGCGTTTTACTAACGAGGAATACACATAAAACGATACTTTTAAGAGGAATCTAAACTTTATCTCCCAGAATTTTGTACTCTTGCAATGGAGAAATGCAAAATAAAAAAAAGGAATTGATAACCCTTAAGAGATACCATGGATCCTTCCGAAATCATTTAATAAAAATTTGTTTAACATCCACTGATTCAGGGAACCCTGACGGCGAATCGTTGACTCTTCAAGAGGATATCCGTCGCCACGAAAAAAATTTGTTGTGCTAGCACCCATCTCCATGATGGCGGGCGAAAATACTCTTTTCCTTATACTCCATGATGCCGGGAGGGAATCGCACCCGTTTCCCCAGAGAAAGATAAAGGCAGAAAAATCGATAACGTAGGAAGGGTGGGGATGTGTACAAAAACCAACAGTGTCCAGAGTGAGATAACATCAATTGGACAGGATTCTACCGGAGATAAAACCGAAATGCCAAGGAGAAAAAACAAATTGGTTGGGACAAACTATCACTCGAAAACAGAAAGCCGACGATGAGAATAACAACCATGCAGTTAACAATACGGTCTTCTTAATTTGTCAACGTCACACAGGAAAGCAAAACATAGGGTACATCATCTAGGGGAGCATGCGACTGATGAGGATGGCCGTGCAGCAAGAAATTATTTCAGCCAAAATTACGGTACGAATTTATTTGATAACGTAGAAAGTACATTATAATTTATTGTGCCATTTACGTATATTTGGCAACACACTGCTTCAGGCTAATAAACAATAAAAAAATAATTACCTAAGTAATTTTTTACGCTTCATTGCATGCATTCTTTTTTAGGTACTCTTGACCCTCAGTGACCCTCACAATTATAAACAACTTGGGAAGGATAGGCAACCGGGAATACTTCACAGTTCTACAGACGGTAGTTACGAGAGAAAATTCTTTGTATTCTTGAATTGTCCGGAGGAAGCTTGGGTAAGCGTTTTCTCAAATACCGCAGAAACCACCAAGGTCCTTGACCAGCAATTTTGTACTGCAATGCTTCCCCCGATACAGAATCTAAAGAGGATATTAGTGGCTTACTAAATCATGATATAACCAAAGTGTGTAAGTCATCGTAAAGCCTCAGTTAACAATATCCGGAGTATTAATAAATCAATCTGGCGATTATTTCACGAAATGCATTCACTAATATAAATATTATTAATCGCAGATATAGCTGATGGGCATGGAACATGGCATACGCAACATGATTATGTTTTATCGCTTAATAAGAATAATAATACTGGCAATGAAAATGTTGGACAAGTAATACAAATCTATAACATCTGTTCAAATATGGGACGATTCCGAACTAGTTCTTCATGTCTACGTCAAAAACGCCGAATTTAAAGCAACTGATATCAAATTACGGAAGAGTTTAAAATATAAGAATGCAAGAGAGGACAAAGAACATAAGGACATATGTTAGATACAATGAAGGACTGGAGGAAATTTTGGGAGAAACTAGGAGAAGAGAGGACAAGTGAATGAGCGATGTTAAGAGGCATACTAGTACGCTAAAAAAAGAAAAAAAGTCATTGAGACAGAAAGGTAATAATAATATTAACATACGAAAGATTCACATTCGAGGCTAAAAGAAGAACATTCACACATTAGTCAGCACGAATAATGGAGATTTAAAAAAGGATTTACTCTACGATCATAGTTGTGAGGTCTAGGTCTAAATAAAATTTCCCCAGCCATGTGAATTGCTTTTTCAGTTAAAAATAATAAAGAATCCTCATAAATTCAGCAAAATATGGGTGGGTAAATAAAGATCAAGATATTATAATAGTCCTTCACTCATGAGAAACTGATTTTCCCAATTTAATGCCTTAGCCTTTAAAGTAGGCTCTCTGTAAGAATTTTCAGTTCCAGAGAGCAAGGCCCGGATATGCACCTACGCCATTAATGTTTATCTCTCTTTTCGTAAAAAAATCACCTTTCGTTAAAAAAGCCAGGAGATGCTTTTTAGAAAAAATCACTTCTTGAGAAATTCCGGAGGGAAATACTCAAAATATTTTGAGGCTCATGAACTCATAAATCAAACGAGTCACAGAAATTCACGGACGCTGTGATAGTGAATTAAAATGAGGTTTGTAAATCAAAAGTAATTCAATTTCCACAGGTTAAATTAAATTAAGATGAATAATCATGCCTGGGATGTTCTCTATGGTAACCTGAAGACACATTTGTTAGCCGTTTCCAAAATCATTCACACCCATTCTTCATGTGGGTATAAAAATTGAAACAGCTCTTCGAAACTCATTGAAGGGGTGTTATTAGATCAAACTTAAAATTAATGAAATCAAGTTAATATATTAATAAACTTGACAAAAATTGGGCGAGGCTCGAAAGTTATAAAAAAAATAACAGAGCCACATTTACGTAGGGAGAGAATGAGTCAATGACAAAAATAAACTCCATTGAAATCAATCGTTATGTTATTGCGAAATTCATTTTGAACCACAACATCAGGATGAGAATTAAGTGAGAATGCTGAATCGAAGTCTAAAAATTGGCAGTGTTTTTTTGAAAATTAGAGAGAGAAGAGTCTAATGATATATTTACAACACCATGTCTTGATTATCTTAGGACTTAAAATCATCCCATAAAAATAAAATATAACACTAATCAAACACAATCCCTCCTAATCTCATGTAGATCCATAGCATTTACTCGATCGTGTATTTTGAACTAGCACGTGTGTTCTTGCTACGTTATATCATATCATTTTTTCGCAAGTACATAATGCATGTCTGGTGATATCCCACTACCTCCTTTACCAAAAGCCTCCCAAGGTGGATTTTGGATGCTATGGAGATGTTCTGTATCAATTAGAAAAGATAGCTCATAAAGGTACCCAAAGATAGATGAATACCAAGTCGGAATGACATCCCTTTTCGTCCACGGCTATTTATACGAGTAAACTCGCCCATCTTACAGCTAACTTCAATATCTAGAGGTTAACCACACATTCGCGACCCAATGGATGCACTCGGTGGCTTTAACCTCAGGCCCGTGTTACATTCAATTGGTCAGATGTCATGTTTTATTTTTTTTTTTTACATTTTTGTACATAACGACTAGTCTATTCCATGCTCTTCAAATTATCCACCGCAGATAATGGTCCAGGTATAAATTAGTTCTCAAGTCATGAGCTTCCAAAAATTAATAGATCTCCCAGGGGAATAATTTAACACATTCTCGTTTTAATAATTTAACCTCCATTTTGAAGCTGGTTGATAGTTCTAAAAAAAAAAGGTGGTGTCCTTTTTCTGGCATTAGAGTGAGGAATAGAATTTCGAAATAAAAAATGACAAGCAACCAACCAACAAAATAAATCAAGTACAAGTAAATTACAAAGCCGATTCGTAAACATAAGAGGTTTTAAGTACCCACAAAGCTGGTAATATCATTTGGTCCTTAACGCATCTCTTTTCATTGAAAATCCTATGAACTTGGGCTTTTTAGAAATGGCCTGTGCTGAAAGTACATTTGAAAAAAGCCGGGGTTAAACATTAATACCAGATGAATCATGTCTAAACTTCCATTTATTTTCGCCAAAATTTTTCCCTGTGAGAGTTGTATTTGGTGTACAAATTATTGAAATAAAAAACTTTGGACGTTTTAACTAATTAACAATCAATTCGTTCTCTAATGCACATGCTAATATGATACATGGAGCTGGCAAGATGAAAACAAGGATAGTTGTCCTCTTTCAAAGTTTTGCACTCAACCAAAGTGACGAGCTTTACTTGCATTCATAATTACAATTGTAGCTAATTATTTGAAAAGAGTACATTCTCGGCTGCCATAAAATTGCGAAAACAAAAAATTGAATTGGCGCTTCGTGGAAAAAAAAAAGCCGTGACCCCTGCAGCGGGAGACGACTTTCTGTCGTCTCCTGCTGCAACTGTCGTATCTTTGCCAAGCACTGAGATATTTACCAGAGCAAAATTAAAGGAAGGAATGTATAGTTTAAGGAATTCTTAGGTTGCGTACTAAAATGGAGATCACGTATTAAAGGGAGCAAGGTGAAATATACAGGAATGGAGGCAAGAATGAGAACGGCCATGAGAAAGCCAACCGGATCGATAACATCCCGGGTTGGCAACAGAACGGTCGAGGGTTCGAATACCAGCCGAGTCATCATTGTCGTGCTTTCCATTGTATTAAGCTAAATCACACTATGCGATATTATCTTGGCCTCCACAGCTCCTTTTAGCCGAAATTTTTACCGCTCAAACAGAAGAGAAGATCGGAAATGAAAGCGAAAGCATAATGGTTTTGGCACCCAAATTTGGTGTCCATGAGTATATAGATAACAAAGGCTGAAACGAGACACCCAGAGAAGGAAATTGAGTATGAACGGTAGAACACAGCCGGCCTCCAGGCAACAAGGGGGACGCCACAAAATTTATTGTTCGTGTGGGGGAGGGTGTACACAAGGGTGTACACACACATTACGTACAGAGCGACGCGAAACAAAAAGATGCGAGCCGAAATCGATTCTCTCCCGACCGCGAACCTCTCCACCCGGCTGTGGGATGGACACAGGCTGTGGGATCCATTGCGTCTGGTCTCGTCGGAACGTTGTTCGAAACACTCGATGAACTCCCTGGGATTAGTTCACCGTGAAGTTTTTTCGAGGACTTCGTCTTCGGACGAGGAGACTTCTTGCTGTTTATATTTTGCCGTACCCTAGGAAACTGCAAAACGGGAACGAAGTGTCCAGACGATTTAGGTCACACCACATAGATTTTATTTCACATTGTCTTCAAGATATGATATTTTTTAATAATTACCTCTTGAATATGATGTCAAAACATCAAACTTTTTAGGTGTAAAATAAACATTGTGGAAAACAATACGTTTTTACTCACAGTAAGTAAAAACAATCTAATATATAAACCATAGTTATATATAACTCCTCAAGACCCCAATCTTCCAAAAAATATATTCCATGGGTTGTAGAATCCTGTCTACTATAATTTTCACACAGTTGTTGGGGCATTTACGTATGACACTATTCAGAGGTTAGGGAGTCAAAGCGTTAATAATGTTTGAAGTCCCGAAACGAGCCGCCCCATGGTGTCCCCATTGCAAATTAGGATAACTACTAACATCGTATACTATAACGTCATACAGTCTTTTCACGTGTGTGAAAGGCTCAAGTCTAGAGGACCTCGAAAAGTAGGGAACGACATTAGGAACCGGTAAAAAGCCAAACGCCGGAGCCCTAAACTGCGGGCGGCAAATTTCTGACTTTCGACCTCTTTCATTCTTCACCATTCGAAAACAATGCTCTGCTGTAAATCTATTGTAAGCTGCCTAATACGAGGCGTACGTTTATGAAGTAATGTATGCACAATTTTATGACACGATAGTGAGCAAAGACCTTGGAAAGGGGGGGGAGGTAAAATTAAGTTTAAATCCCAATAAGTGACACTCATATTTTTATTTCAATTTCTGAAATGCAGGTTCAACGTTTGAGGCTTCACTTTGTGGTCACGAGATTGGAAAAGAAAATTCACTTTGTGCACACAATCCACACTGAAATTTTAATGACTTCGACCATGGTTTCGACACTTTTATGTCATTATCATAATTACATAAAGCTAGCACAACAAGTAACAAAAATAAATCCAAATAAAAACATATACCACATGATTATATGAGGACAGGAGCCATACCTTCTATTGAATAAAAAGTCAATCCAAACACCATTTTGGTCTAATTCACAGAGGCAGATCGTTATTTCTTGTCTTTTGTTGCTGACACAATTTTTTACTGGGGTCGATAAAATACGAAAACATCTCTATACCGCCACATAATGAAGGGGAATTGAACTCGCAATCACATCAACGGCATATGTACTTCAAATTTCGGGGAGAGAAAATAAATCAAAACGTTACTATGCCTTTCTTCAAGAAATATTCAAATTAAATCGGAAGGCTGCAAGCAAACCGGCAGCTGAAGGTACATGTGCTGGGCAGCCACTCCACGCCAGATATTTTATATAACTTAATATATATGCGTCACCAGTCTATTGAATGAATTAAAATGGGTTTCATAAAGTTGTCAGATCGTCGGTTGAATTTTTAGACTTAAACTCTTAAATAAATTCCAATATAATATTTTCACTGATGACGTTATAAATATTTAGTGAACTCCAACTATGGTAGGCTGCACCATAATTACAAAATTAGAGAAATTGATTACCGAACTGACAGAATAAAAATGTACTTTTTTCCTCGTACAATTAGGGATATGAATAGCGATAATTATTACAATACGAGAGCATCAACGGATAGCGTAGGAAGTTACATGTTGGTATAAGGACCTTAAGCTAACCCAACTAACAGCATCATATTGCATGCTTGCTTTGCTATTTTTATCTTTTTTACATTGTGAAGTTCTGACTTTTATATTATTACTAACCCTTTTTTATGTTGATATGTAATGCGTGTTTGGTGTGAATTCACCCATACCACACACCTTTGTGGTGGCTTTCAGGGTATAATGTAGATGTAGATAATACTAACCAGGTACGAACGTCACACCAGAGTGATATGGTACGAAAATTCAACGGAAGCGAGAAAAAGAATCCTGGCTGGCGACATTTCATCCCCCCACCTGACGAGATAAAATACGGGTCAGCTCCTTAAGTCGAGGTAATAAAGGGCACCAAGTTGCCGCGCTCGGATACAAAACCTCCTCCCACACACTACCCAGACATAGGGCCTGAGCTCGGTAGCATGTCAACTCAACTCTCCTGGAAAAAAAAGCAGCCACCTTTGTGGCGGTCTTGGAGATTTTGCTATCCTGGGCAAAATGAAGACCGCAACTTCGGCCCTCCCAGACGTGACGACGCCTGTGGTCAACCAACGCTGAAAATAACGCCACCTCGGTGACGTAGAGGTGAGATGACGCATGATGCTTCGCGCTGCCGAGGCGTGATGATATTGTATAGCATGGGGGAGCCAGCAGGTGTTCAAGAACCCGCAAAAATGTCGGCTGAATCCAAGGCAGTTGCCTCTGCGACTCTGGTTGACTTACAACAAGAGACCCCAGTTAACTTGGATAGGTTATCGATGAAAATTCTTCTGAAGGTTAAGTAAGAAAAGACAATGGCATGGGAAGAGCAGAGGGTAATTTAATAGTATATGTGTAGGAAAGTGAAATAAACCTGAGAAATAATAGTTTGAAAAGCGGTAGAAAACTACTGTTTGGCAAGCGAATCAATGGACGAGGCACGAAAATATACATGTAACCAGTAAAATGGGCAATGGACAATTAGCCGTGAATACGAGGGATATGAATAGCGGTAAATATATCCAATACGAAATGGAGGAAATTCCACCAGGAAAAATAAATACCTATCTATGAGAAAAAATTGTCAAGAAAGATGACGTGACAAAAGCCAATGATGCTCCAAATACGGGCATACAGTACTTGTGATGGTATTATCTTTAATCACTCTTTAAATACATCTCAATGTCTGCATACTACCCTAAAATCCACCGCAAGGGTGTGCGGCAGGGCGTGAACATCACCAGGCATGTGTTTAAAATCGGAGGGATTTAAATTTACACGTACTATGATCATGCAGGCATGTAAAAATACTGATATGTGCATGCACTACTTGCAGGAAACTGAAAGGTATTAAAGGTATAAATATATATTAGCCAGGAATTTCTTTGAATACATCAATAAATTAATGTATGTACATTTGGTGTATAAACTTGATGAATACTGTTACGCCGATCCAGTCATTAAGAAGTGGCCATTCATTTCTACAAATTAAAAAAAAGCAAATCCCAAGTCCCCGACTAAAACACTCCTCGTTTTTCCTTCCAACAATAATTCTTCCATGCCAACATGCCCTCTGTAACTTTATCGTAGGATATCTACTCCAATTCCTACTCTCACTGACCCCGCAAGAGGATAAGAAATGAAGTCACAACCCACAAATTGGAGGATGGTGCAAATGGAGCGATTTCCAAGTTTTCAAGTTCGTTTCACGCCATATCATTGTGGATAAAATGCTAGGTTTTGACGAAAACCTAAGACAGTCTAGAGAATCTTTTGGAACTATTTCTGAATTCGAGTGTGTACAGCGAGGAAGTAAAGTATAACTAAAAGGCGCTAAGAAATGTTTAGCAGTGTTCCTAATTCGTTAGTAGAATTATTTTGGAATTACTATCGAAGAAGTTTGATCTAAACATCCTGCAGACATTTTTAGGCGGGTGCCTTTCTGAAGATGCTAATAATATACTGAAACCTATAGCGTATTTGGTAAATTAGATCATTAAGTTCAAATTAGAGAGTATGTTAGTAAGCGAAGTTTAAAATGTTACTTTTTCTTTTTACAGTCTGTTGAAAAAATTGCTGTGAAATCTGAGCTCATAGGCAAAAAAGCTCCACTCATTCAGAAAGATGGGAAAAAACTGAAGGACGTCGATTCGCCATCCGGAAGAAGTTGATGCGAAAGATGAATGGACAAATAAGAATGGGCGGATTGAGGACGGAGTAAGAGGGGAGGGGAAGGAAAATAGTGCGGCGAATGAGACGTAGAATGGTACAAGGGTGACGACGTGAAGTCAAATAACAGTCTAAGGGGTGCGAGTGAGTAGGGAAGAAAGAAGGTGATTGAGGTGGAATGGGGAGAGCACTTCGGGCACTTGGCCTATTTTTAAAACCGTAAAGCCTATTCCAACGATCTATTCTTGCTCCGGGAGTACTTAAAAGTGTGATTGAGACAGCGTGACGCAAGGGAAGTCAAATTCAGGCGATAATTAGAGCCATGTTGCCACACCCCGCTGAGGCGCTGCACCTTGAGGATTAAAGTACACCACCTCTTATGAGGAAATGAACGTATAACCTTGATCGCACCACTCTTAAGGCACACAAATAGCAGCACTAATTCCCACGTGACATTGACCAGATTAATTAAAATAAAGTTTTTGCACTGAATACTATGATTTAATAGATCAAGATGGGTTTCAATTACCATGCATCATTTTCAAGTGATAATCGCTATTTTCAAGGGAAAATCACTTGAAAATGACGCATGAGTGACAGTGAAACGCGCCTTGATCTATTAATTAAATTTAGTAGACATAGCATTGTTTTTATTGAAATTATGATTGATCTGTAGGTACTGCAAGATCTCACCGGAATCAGTGTTTTTTTTATTAGGTCATCTTCAAAATCTCGTTCAAAAAATGTAGATCTGCACAGTGATGTTATTAAAAGCGTTTTTCACTCGTTATTCATGATTGATCGCAGATAAAAATTCTCAGGTAAAAAATCTACCTATTACGCCCCTGTTTTTCAACTGTGGGATGAAAATACACTCCTGTTGGTATAATATATACTTCTTGGTTGAAATTTTCGCAATTATAGTTGTATGTATTCTTTTCATCGAGATCAAATTATTTAACTTTAACATATGAATTGGAAAATACTGAATTTTTTAGCGACCGTTAGCCGAATTTTTCCAGATGTAGCTTGGCGGCCCAAAAACGCTAATGCAAACAAAGCGGTTGCAAAGTCATTAAAGGGAAGATTGGTGAAGTGCTAAATTAAATCTCTTCAACTAATTCGCCACAGCCACATAGGAAGGTTCAATTAAGATCCAATTGAAGAATTAAGTACATTCCTTCATCTTGGGGGTGCGTTAACAAGCCATGAACGCTATAGTACCGCGGTAGGTGCGTAGTAGGGTATAACCGACTCCGTTTTCTTTCCAACCGTCATATATCCCTTAATACATTAACCCTACATAATTATTAACTTATACTAAGGTTGAATATCACTTCGGGCACTATTTCTGATAAAAAACTAGTGTAGGGCGCCCTATTCAAGAAATAGAGCGCCCATACAATTTTCGGTATGTGTTTGTGTGCCATTCGTTTTTAGCTGTTGTCATCTTACAGCTTTTTTTTAAATTGGAGGTACCTATTTTCATGAGTAAATCTAGAAAAACAAGGATACCATTCACCGAAGTTTATTAAGTGTCTTTATTAAATAAGAACGGCACTCTTAAACTGACAGTACAGGCTCATTTGTTGGTCAGTCTTCGGGCATATCCTATGTTAAGATTCATAATTGTCCTTATCGCGAAGATATTGAAATTTCCAAAAATTACCCACTCCTACAACCAGAAAAGGTTGTGAAGAATGTAAAAGAGAAGAATTACGTCACAATGAAAAGGTTGGCCGATAGAAGAATCCAGTGGAAAGCTGCGTCAAACCAATCCTAGGATTGTTGACCAATGATGATGATGACAAACAGAAAAATATTAGTGAGATAATAGAGATGTACTCATTATGAATGACAAAATAAACTTTGTGTTTCCACAGTTGCACTCGCATCTCGCACTACTACGACCACGGTTTCGACGATTAACGTCATCATCAGGTGTCAGAGATTTACTCTTCCAAATTATCAGGATTCGACGCGTCTGTCTACATAGCTTGCCAATGAGTTTTGACACCTTTCCTCGTTAGTATCATAAATATTTTATGCCCATATTATATATTAGTTTTGCACAAATAGACAGCAACTTTCTGCATACATGCAGTATGAGAAATTACCCTGATTCTGGGAAACACTGACAACATGGATCTCAGCGTTTCCCAGAATCCCAGCATTAAATAAGGTATCAGGATTTTTTTTCAGTGATGCTGCAATCGTTTCCTTCCCTGATTTTCCAATTCTGCGGCTAAACTAAATTACTCCATGGTCGATGGTATCGGCTGAAACTTGCTGGAAGCGATTTATTTTCAGTTAACTTATTTTGGAAAAACTAAGAGTAAGTTCATTGATAAATTACACCATTATAAATATTATGGACTTAACCTTTAAATTTCGATCACGACTCACCGGATGTCGCAAGAAGGAATGAAAGACAGGGACATGTCTGTAAAGGCTCCTGGTTTGCAGATGCCTGAACGTTCAGTTCTGAGGACGGTAAGATACAGAGCGGGAGATTTGTAGCGAAATTTACCAATTAGATTGCTAGTAGACGCCCACATAAGGCCGGACATTGACGTACCCCCGCCCTTCCCCCCGAGTTCGGAGAGGCTTACCAGAAAAACCCTGAGGCAAAAGAGCCCACTGCCATGCTGTAAGACAATCAGAGCTAAGACCATTTTTTTCATATTTTTAAATCAGAAATGTTGACGGGTTTACTATGATGGGGATTATATAGGTGATTTACAGATGAGATGCATTCACTAAAAAATAGTCATGAGGACACTTTACCTTTTTACACTATCTAAAAAAGTATTCCTGACCATAGCACTGGATAAAAGGATTTTAGCAGGCCTAAGTTAACCCATAAATGAAGGACTCATAACATTAATAATGGCCGCTGGAGAAATGGAATGTATCACCGTAATTCATCGTAAAAGTTCACGTAGGTAGATGATATTTTGGAAAATACTTTAAGGAGAAACATCCATACGCTTGTTTCAAGTTAAAAAAGTTAGTAAACTCCTAAAACTAAATTAATCTGAGTTCACCATTACCTATCAAGCAAATACTCTCACTTAATTTATCATAGGTCGAAATTCACGCTTTACTACACTTTTAGTAAAAGTATAATTTTCTTAAAAGATTTAAAAATTGTGAATAAAAAGCAAAGAAATAACGAATTAATATTTTAAGAGTTTTTTCTCACCATCATCCTAGCAGAGAGAGGAAACCATTAAATGGGGTAAAAATTACGATACTAACTAAACAATTTAGTGCAACTCTATAGGTACATCCAGTCATCATATGAAAAACTAAATAACTACGACACTAAATTATCTTTTATTTTTCAGAAAATTCAAAGAATTTCTGTTGAAAGAATTATTTCCCACTCGATATTCTTTTTTGTATCCATGTTTCACGCAGTGAAGCCATTAACTTGCACCTTATATTTTGAGCGGCAGGAAAGCAAAAAAACATAAAAATGTCTTCCTGCTGATCCTCCAAAAAGTAATCCCGCTGCATCAATGGTTGTTATAAGAAATAAATGGGAAACCGGGAACTAAAATTTAGAGACTTAGAATTTGGTTACAACGCGGGAAAACGATTATTGGTGCAAAAGGGCACTGATTAATTCACAGTGAGCCCACTTCTTACGCAAGTGTCTATCATTGAACTCATGATGATTTGAATTCCTCAGAGAAAAGTCATCCACCTTAACTGAGAGTGGAACCCGGATCTCGCGATATTACATAGGGCACTTAAGCTAGTTGGTACGTAATCCTTCATTCAAGAATTTCTAAAAATGCCTCGAAATCATTTGGCTACAAATATCAACAGTAACACACGATACCCACTAATACTGGACGTCGTATATTAGTGAGACGAGTTGAATATCATTAATAACATGATGAAGCAGTGGCGTGGCCAGAATGTTCTCCATGGGGGGGCAAAAATAAGCTAACGTTCCATTACACAAGTTTGTTTTTGCCCCTTCATGAAAAATATTAAGATTTATTAATACAATTTGTATTTATTATATTTCTCCCTCTCGTTGAATGTCAACGGGCACCTTCCGCTAGTTGACCTGTAATTTTTCATTTGACTAATGAGCCAGGGGGGAGAGGGGCAAGCGCCCCACCCTGCCCCACTGTGGCTACGCCCATGTGAGGAAGTATGATTTGGCAACACAATAACTCCCCACCCCTCCACAACGATAACCTTTCGCTATATACAAATGCACAAATCGTGGTACTATATTTAAATGTTCTCACTGGAAACCAAAATACTTAGAAAATTAATCTCAATATACTGATCAACATATCAGTTCATTCATGTGAATTATCGTATCTAGCTCATTTGCATTTAGCGCTATGTGAGAAATCAATACCTTATGATATAAATTCACATTTTCCACCACCAAGTCTGGAAGGTAAAGGACCACTCAAACATGTCATAATACTGATTTTTTCAATTTTTTTCCAGCCCCCCTATATCCAATTACTTCCCGTAAAATTATCCAAGACCCCCCCAAAATAAGGTACTACCAGTGAATTCCATTTTTATTGTAAATAAACAGGTATTCATCATAATTACTTTGTTTATTTCTCAATACTACATATTCAATAATATTATGTGCATCATAGTTATGTAAACCAAGTTTAATGCATCTTTCTCCTTAAGTAACGTAAAGCTGGACCTCTCCCCTCTCTGTTGCTAGTACATCGTAACTTTAGGCCCGACCCCTTCCTTATGGCGATAAGTACCTAATATATGGATGGCTCCTAGAGAAGATAGGATAGAAATCCTTTTCCGTATCAGCCTTCTCTAAGAATTTTGAGCGTTATCAGTATAGTAATGGATCACAGTATACATCCCGCACATAGGCTACAAACTCACATCGGTTTGATATCGAATTCTAATACTTCTTTCATTTTTGGGTGTAATTAAAGAACGATACACGAGAACTTTGGTCCCTTAAGCATATACTTTGATATCCTTTATGTTGATCGATTATTTTGAAACCGATTCGAACGCAATTATCCATCGCAACTCTCTATGTGGGTTCCAATATTTTCCCAATATATTTCGATTATTTCCAGTGGAAAGGCAACATTATGATGCTAAAGTTCGAGTGTCTTCCTTTACCAAGGGTGCAAAAACAGAGCTGACTTTAAGAAGTCGAAAGACGACTGAATGAGACGGTATTCAAGTCTCCCAAAAAAAGATATGATAGCCGTTATAAAAGCCTTGCATGGCTATCATGGGGATTGTCGCCAAGCAAGACTGAAGGTCAGTTAGATAAAATATGCATACGAGTGAAAAATAAAACGGAAAGACAGTCGAGAGGAAGGAATAAGTCAGATCTGTGGCGCAGGAGGAAGTGCTCATGCCAGTGACGTAGCCTAAGACGCAGGTTAAGAGATAGGCACGAAAAGCTCAATAGTTTCGCAAGGAGTTTTTTATTGAGTGCACACTTTGAACGGAAATGGAAATTTTTGCTCGGTAATCATCCCACATCGTAGCCAGGGCCCATAAAGAACGAATAAAATCAAACCGATAAGAACAAATAATAAAATACTGTAATGAATATCTGTGACAAAGAGTGACGTTGGGAGGCTAAGGACTGAAGAAAATACTAAGTGAATAATCCAAGAAACGGCACAAGAAACATAATGGCCAAAATATTTCCTGATGATGATTTCATCATCGTTATGCCATGGTGCCACGTTGAAATTCCACAAAACCTTTGTGATTTCATTCTCTAAAATAACATATTAATACGGAGATATGAATAGGAGGAGAGAAGAGTAAAAAACATCCCCAGAAAAACAAACAAAGGATAAAAATGTACAATTAGCGATTTTCTCTTGAAATTAATTGATGTGGACACAAAACATAGACACAGAGGATGATAAAAGGAATAATATTACAAAAATGTAGCATGTAAGCCATTTTGGGATCTTTAAACAGGAAAAAGTATAGCTTTCAATTTAATTCTACTGGAAACACCTTTAAATGAATGCGGACAGGAGATGAATCTTCATTGTTTAAAATTGGAAATCAACGCGCAGGGAAAATTCATACTTCAGGAAAAAGCATGTCGTTCGATCCAGATTTTAATATTCTCCAAGGCATTATATATGAACCTCAGAAACGAAAAAAATTGGGAAATAATGCCCTCAAGTTTTCCAATGCAAATATATAATGTGGAACGCCATGATAAAACGAACATTTATAATTTTTTTAATACTTTGCAGGTTAATATAGTTTTAGATGGACTTGCATACTTTTAAATATTTTTATACCTTTCAAGGCATAGGAATACACCTATTTATCACAAAAAGTTCTTCTTTAGCTACGCACACTGTCTGCTCATCCTCATTCCGAACCCACAACCTACAATCCTACGTCCTTCCGGATACCATTTGCTCCCTACTACTCATTCTTCTCTTCAGGATTCTGCCATTCTTCTACACAAGAGTACGTAAATACTTACTCTATGTTTCTACTCATCTTCTCATCCTCATCCTTTTCACACATTGACAGCTGCCTTCCTCTTTTATTCTTTTCCCACAAGTCTCAAGTACCAAACTGGCGCCATACAATGCCTTATGAAATGTGACTATGAATTATAATTTCAACTACACGAAGTGAATAGCAGCGTATTATCCTTGTCTTTTTAGGCCTTGAATGACAATGAATTATAATTTCAACTACAAGAAGTGAATAGCAGCGTATTGTCCTTGTCTCTTTAGGCCTTGAAGATTTGTCATCATAGGAAAAAGATCAAAGCAAGTATTACACACATAATGCAGCGTAAGGTGCAATGAAAACCAAACCTTCCAAAAAGGACAGACTCGAAAAATCTTGTTTTTATCCAACATGACGTTTTTCTGTCGGCTTTTCTAGCGTGGATAAAATCAAAGGAACTTCCACGGAACAGGTTTGGACAAAAAACTCTATAGAGAATAAGAGGATTATTTCTGATGCATCCACAAACAAAACCGTTCTCTCGTAGATGAATCTATTCCGATACCGTGGGCTTACCCACGAAGGACTTGAAACTGTCATTCCTCCACAGCATTGAGGTTGTGAAGCCACTATTTCAACTAATCCCTTTTTCCCTATTTACTAATCTGGATTTGCCATTGCTGCGATATCGATTTTTTGTCTTCGTCGAGATTGGGGCACCAATCGAATACCGTTCCAACGGGCACCTCTCCAAATGAGGCCCCTGGAAGCCATTCCAGCCTAACAATGAGAGAGAAAGAAACAAGGAATTTGACTTGCATGTATCCACATGAGCAAAAATCTTCAAGTACACTTAAACAGTGTCCTCGTGGAATAAGAGTCCCTCGTAGGTGCGGCATTGAAATCATGTCGAAGGGAAATCGAAATGAACACTCTAGCGTTCCAAAGGGTAAAAAATATACCTTAATGCGACATGTTTCGCTACTCCGTACCATCCTCAGGCACAAGAGCGACAAAACATGTTATTAAGTCTAATGTAAAACTGATAAATTTAACTTTTTCGGGCGTCAATTAGATGGACCACTGCATGCTGATCAAAGAAAAACACACTCTTGTTTACTCCAAAAACTTCAATAAGGAGTTATGGAGACTTCAATACGAGTGATGCAGATTATGAATCGTCAGGAACATTCTTCCAGGATAATATCCATTGCTCCAGAAGGTGAGATATTATTCTTTTACCGGTAAGCAAAAAAATATTTTTTTCTTTACTGATTCAACTCTTTTCCGGGATATTAATAATTTACTGTAGTGATGAAAGAATTGTTTACTTTAATAAAGAATAGAACCCTGACTTCAAATTCATCGGAAGTAACACCAAAAAAAATTAAGAATTTTCAAACCGTGGTAATTATATTATTATCAATCACGATCTAATTTAATCATTATCTACCTTAACCAATGACTTTCACTGTCTTGCCTCATTGAATGTGAATAATTGCATCGACTTGAGCGTTTTTTTTCAGAGCATATTATAATAACGTGAACAAAAAGCGCGTCCAACCGAGACGTCCAAAACCCTTTTAAAATAGACTGAATGCTAACTATTGGTGAAAAATGAAGCAATTCAGGCAATCGAAGGAGCAAAGCAGCATCTTCGGCATGATTTTGACGAGGATTGCGCCACGGGAAGGGTGGGAGGCCAAGATGTCCGCGCTTCGTTGAGGGTGGAAGAAATCGATGGGTCCCCGCAAATTTCGACGGGCGACACTCGACTGGCGCAATTCGCGCGCTCCCCGCATTTGGCACAAGAGGAACTTCGTCATGCGGCGGAGACAGCTGGCAGAGGGAAGGGACTCCGCTTGAATATCGCAATAGGATACTGACAGCAAATCGCAGAAACGTCGATATATGGCCAACGTGGATTTCGTTTCAAAACGCATCGATATATGCACTGAAATGTAAATTGGTAATATCGCATGGTGCCGCTTGATATCGTGTGGTACATAATTTTGCATTACATCACCAATATCTATACTTTCGGATATCGAATAACATCAACTATTACATACAATGTGATATCGCAAGTCGATTTTTATCGCACAAAGAGCATTGGTTATTCAGCAATTTCCCACACCTCTTCCTCCTTTCCTAACCATTCCACGCCTCCTACATTAAGTCCCTTCTTTAATAGTTCACGTTTCAATGTACACCATCCGCATCTCCCATTTTTGTCGTAGTTATTCGGAAGAGTATACCAACAGCTGAGTTCATTTGTGAAAAAATGATACGTGGGTCACTGGGTGCAGGTAGGATTTTCTGAGAGCAAAGAATGGAGAGATTCAACGTCAGCATTAGACTATTAATGGAGAAGGGGATGCACAGTTTAACGTCCAATTTAACGGACGGCCTACTGCACTTGAAGTGCTCCTCACACAACAAACCACACACACCAGTAGGGACCGATATCCCACGAAAATTTTTTTCCACCGCTGGAAATCGAACCCAAGTGCTAGAGCAACCAGCCGCCACACCAGCATGAACCCGCCCGGCCAATATTTGCTATCTTTATATCGCAATGAAGAACACATACAGATCCAGGGAAATTGTATACACTCTGAGGCACAAGTAATTTGCCATGAACAAGATTGAGGGAAGACCAAGAGATGAGTAGTAGTACATGGGCCAAATGAAGAAGGATTTAGGAGAGAAGTACGTATCTTGAGCTAGCAATGGCTGTGGATGAATTGGGAGCTGCAGTTAACCATCTTAGGACTGAAAAAAATGAGGATGACGCATCGCATAGCCGTAGTTTTGAGCCGCGGGGATGTTCGGCGAGTAGGGTTGTAGGGGGAGATTGTTGGGAGCTGGTGTGGGAGTGGGAAGTACAGGGTGAAAGGAGGGAGAACAAGACGACAATCAAGGCTCTCCGTCCGCATCTCCGCCGCAGCCCGACCAGCTCCATGGACCGCGCTAACGGGCTCTTCCGAGTCATTTATTTCCATTCGAAAGCGAGCGACTTGTGAAACATTTAGGCTGCCAGAAATGGATATTCCAACTCTGAGAGCACACGCTTCACTTTTAAGGGCGCCGCGCCGGTATCACCCGGACGCAAAGTGAACGCTTTCAATAGAGCGAGAGAGCATTCGCTCACGTCCGGATGAGTGAGTTCGTGCCCACCATTACACCGCACGCCGCTTATATATGTACAACCAGGTTAGTTCAAATTTGACCGAGGATATTTTAGTAAAACGTCAAAGCATTTTTGTCTCATTTACTGTTTGAGTTTGAATCTAATATGTTTTTGCGTTATTTTCTGAGAAAGTACATGCTGGTCGGAATTATTTTTACGATAATACAAATTTTCATTGCCGGAATGAATGACTACAAATTGATTTCGAATTCAAACGATAAAATGAAAATTATCCTCATAAGTATTTCGATTTATTGTCACATGATTATTGTAAATCTTGACAAAGTTAATTTACATTCCCACATAAAACCATGAAAATGAGTTTCAAATTATCCCACCAGTAGAAAAATAATTAATACTCTTAAGTATGTAGTTACGGAAATTAAATAATTGAATTGCATCATTTCAGTAAAGATATTTACCCAACAATTTCGGTATTACGATTAAGAATGGATATGAGCGAGTATCAATTCCCCAAGTCAAAAATTTAACCAATTCTTCTCTCTAACCCATTGTAATAATTTCAATTGGCGCAATGCTGCTGAAATATAATGGTGGAACCACTCTTCGATCAACGCATGTATGTACCTATTGATACAAGGGGGAAAGGGAAGAAATACCTACGTAAATATGAAGTGATTAACCGATAGAACTCAGAGGGGAGCTGCGTCAAACCAATCTGAGGATTGATGACTAATGATGATGAATGTTACAAGGAGTATGAATAATGCTTTTAAAAATATAAGATTTCTAACTACATAACATTTTTTACACTAGTCCCTCTCTTTCAAGAAAATTGGCACGGTAGAAAAATATGTCAATCGCCTAATAAAGCATTAAATATTTACAATTATAAATAATTGGAGTCGATAAAACTTATTTGACAACAGCAAAGTACCATTAATAAAATACAATGTTCATTAAAGCAATAGTTTTATCTTTGATGTAAACGCGAAATGATATTTACAGTGAAATTGAATTTACATGGCAGTTGTGCCGGGATTGTTTGACCCTCATATTGGCTCATTGTGGGTATTTAGCCTGCAATACGACAATTATGAAAAAATGGGTCAATTTGATGCGGGCGAGTGTCTATTTGCTTCCGATAATTTTTCTCGCTATTCGCACTTTATCAATTTCCGACCCAAAAACTCCAAATGCCTTGAACTTCTATTTCTCCGTCCATGCATGGATGGAACAAACTGGGTTGGATGAGAACAGGGAGGGGGGTTCGCAGGAGCTCCAGAGCGCGTCCCAGTTTCCATGGTAAATGGGTCCACGAATAAGGGGGGGTAGGCGCTCAATCCATCTACGTTTCCTCTCCCCCCTAGCCACCCTCACATCTGTACGTTTCAAATACTCTCCGAAAGATCCATTCCTGGCTCCATTTCCAAATCTCCATTTTGAAACAGTGCATTGAAAAAAGTAATGATTTCCCTGCAAGAAGAGACAATCTTAAAGCTAAATATGCCGGTCAGGGTAATCTGCGGTGACGCGTAGACTTGGCAACCTAAATGCCGCGGGTACCTACGAATCCTGCCGCGGGCATGCATTTGGTGTTTGTCTTAAGATTATGATTAATTTTAACTTAAGGCATACAATACGATATAATCATGGTAGTTGATTGATCATCAAGGATATGATAAAAGTTTTCTCCGAATCTCTATTTCGTCTCTAAAATTATATTCTTCATTATTAGAATCTACCATGCATCCTACCCGTTAGTATTTGCAGATATTCCGAGATTATACGTATCTCTTCTTCCATCTGGGCAATTTCCGTTTTCACAATCCCTCAGATACCTTTAGGACACGCGGAAACGAATTCTGGGAAACTACCTGTTGAAAAAACTTACACAAGCTTACGCACTAGCCATTTCGGCCCTAATCACCCTTAATAGATGTGAATAGCGCGGAAACATAAATTGGCCTACATACGAATAGAGTTTCAGAGTAATTTATGTACGCGCGCCAAAAAATGGCAGGGATATATTTTATTCAATCATTCCCCGAAGATATCTAGAGGCTACGTTCGATCTATTTTCCGATGCAGGATTACTTCCACGCAATGACTGCGATGCGAACTTGTACGAATGTGAATCTAGGTTCTCCATAGAAGCTTTACAGACGTAACGACAGCCTATTAACTATACCAGCCTGTAATTTAAAAGAACAGCGGTGACAGACGGTGAGAACAGATTTTGGGTGTGAACATGGTATCCACCAATTATATGTGCCGCTAGTCAGCACATCTGGGGAAAAGTTTGAATCTGCAGCGATGCATGGAAATGAACCTAGGTTTGCTTTTGTTTTAGGGCTGATCCCTGATTCTGCAGCAGATAAACGCTAACGCCTTGTTTATAAGCATAAGGTGTGTAAAATGCTGTCGGTTATCTATCACGTTAATCTACATCTACATACCGGCAAGCCACCATAAAGATGCGTGGTCTGGGGGGTTAATGTAGCAGGATGCAAAGTAAATCCAACAAGTTAAAAGATTTGTTCAGCCCAAAGAATATGTGAAATATACAGGAATGAAAAATTGGTATGATGGTATTTACCTACTTTTGATTCCTCCCTAAAAATATAATATTTTTATTACTTTTATATGTTTAGTTTATTAAACACGCCTTAAACATTATTATTATTATATAACTGAATGCAATTTTGAAAAAAGGGGTAAAAATATATCTACCAATTACATGTAGTGTATTTTATTCCAGTACACCTAAAATCTTTATCAATTTAAATTACTAATACATTCTAAAAGGTTTCGTTCTAATATTTTGCTCCCTTACAAACATATATCAATGCTACGCTTCAAGTTGCTGGGGAAAGTTCACGTGTATTTAGCTTTTACGAACTTCTTCAAGGGACTAAGCTCCCAAAAGAGGCATGAAGTCCTCCAAAGAAAGTACTTTGGTAACAAAAAATACCCACACATAACACATTATTAAAACCCATGATAATCACTAGGGTGTCATTCCCGAAAAAACAACGCTGTCCCGAGCGTAAAATTGTTAAATTTGCCGCTTACTACTCGCATTAAAGCAAATAAAATGGTTATTCCCTGAAATAACGTATCCAAGGCCATTGCATGAACCCTTCTTAATTTAGATTCAAAGACAGTTGCCGTTCGTCACTGGTCCCTCAGGCATAATACAAAAATGAGCCTCCATAACGCAAACGCTCTTCTCCGTGCGGTAGATTGTTTTCCTACGGCGCTTTGCGCATTGAATAAAATATTCCGGTGCTCCTCCGATGTCCTTGAACTTCAATTACGTGGAAGTGGGTTGGGAGCAGGTTGGGCCGAGGTGCGTCCTAGTTTCCGCAGAATATAGGTCGACGGATGCAGAGACAGAAGAGCCCTTCCCCACTATCCACCTCACGTTTCCTCATCGCTCCACGCTAACAGAAGCGCTCCCGATGTTCCCCCAGTTCCTTTTGGGCACCATCCATCCCTCCACTGCGCGTTGCCTCACGATAAACATCAATTTGCGGCCGCGTCCGAAATTATGAAAGACCACTGTGACCGCGGTCGGGACAGAAATACTAGACAGTACGAAGGCGGCCAGATTGAAGTCACCCACAACATAAACTGTTCCTCTGAAAACAATTTCGACTACATTTCTAGCGTCCGCTTGACAGCGGCAGGGCATTTAGCGGCCATAATGAGTTTAAGCGCGGTGGTGCACAAAACGAATCGTTTTCCGCTCGCGTTTAAGTATTCTTCTTTTCCGAGCGACTCAACTGCAGTCATTGCAGCCTGAAAGAATAGCAAGAAGAGCAAACAATATTCTCACGGCCCACGTATGACCTCGGCCTATTATTTTTAAAAAATTGTGGCAACTGATTAAGAAATGAATGTTGGAATTCCAGAAATAAATGGGACCTTACGAAAAATCAAATTTCAAACTTAGGATTTTGACTTGCTGCCAGAGCGTGCCCTCGCATCTCAACTGAGTGCTATGAAACAACTACTCCCTCAACAGCATATGTCCGCTCAGTTTACATCCCATCAGTGGTCCGCTGGCAAACTTCCAATTAAATCAGGTTGGTCCCCGTATAAAGTTCCCCGACGGGTGTGGCCCAGTTAAATTACGACTCATCATGTGCCGGAGGCGACATATTCATCAATCATTTGCCTTACGACCCTATCGAGGGGATTGTTAAGCATAGCGATTCCGTCAGAATACGATTTCCATGATCATACGATTTACAAAGGAGCAGAACGTATGGATACTCTGTCAACTAAAATGTGAATATATCCTTTTGACAAGTTAATGCATGCCTATGAAGCCAATCAACGCCAGAAATAACTATAATTTTACTAAGAGGGTAAAACAAGCAGCGATGAAGATTTCGATAAATTAATCCTCACAGTCATCGGAGTCATATAATCAGGTAAACATGTGACCTCTATAAACAAGTGCCTTTTTATAAGGATAGCGCTTAATTCAGTTAATTTCCTCGAGTTAAAAATATAGGTTAGACAAAACCATGTGTAAATAAAAAAACTTGCATTTTACAGGAAATAAGGAAGCATAATTAATTAATATTAATACATAAACCCTTTTTTTTAAACCTGGCTCATGATAGTACGATGGCCATCGGTATGCTTCGACAGAGAACAAAGAGATAACTTTTACCTCCCTAATTCGTTGAAAATCTGAGAAACTTGAAAATAAATATGAAAGTAAGGTATATGGACAGGAAAAAAGTTCGAGGTAGGAAATTTTCCTGATAACATCAGTTGATAACCTCGCGTTAGCAACATATTTAATCTTATAAGCCCAAATACAATTATTGTTCACTTCGAGAAAAATTAATCTTAACTGTAATTGATAAAATGGAAAAACACCATTCCAGGTGGCACATAAGTCATTCGAGATAACAGCAAATCGTAAACCAACTCCTGATTGTCTGTTCATTTCATTATTTTATTGAGAAGAAAAAAACAAAACATTTAATTTTATCTGGGGGAAAAACGTCAATAATTGACCTATACCAGCGTAGCAGAATGTCCCTGCTCTAACTAATTCTCCAGGTGGTCATTTCAAAGATTAAGGTCCGGAAGGCTGATGAATTTGGAGTAAAAATATGTGGTTCAAACAAACGAAAGTTTAATGCCTAACTAATGTATTTATTCATGGTCCAACGCCACTTCCTTTGAGACTAGAGAACCCTCTTAGGCTTCCGGTCCCTCATACATTATTCCGCATAATTCCTCATTCTGCTCCCGCGGTAACGTGGAATGCATCTCTTGGGATTTCCCAGAACGAGGGGCACTCAGGAGAAAAAAATCGCAAGAATCCGATGGCGCACTCATCTCATCACTTACTCAGCATGCTGCCCATGCCGCGAGCACTTTGCAGAAATTAAATGCCTCCTGAAAGCCATTTCCGCTCAGCATCAGGGGAATCGCGTCCTTCCATTCGGCCGCATTCAGCCGTCTCAAACCCTGCGTAGTAATCAGGGGGATCACTTTGCCTCATTGGCGCTCGGGCGGGCAGTGCGGCAAGCCTCTTTTCGGATAAGCGATTTCGGGAATGGTACATGCATACATAGCATTGCATTTTTAACTAAGCATCGATAAAAAGAGGCGATGTATCGATATCACATAGCTAATCAGAAATATAATAATATATTTCAGACGTCTCATGCTGTGTATTGAATTGCTTTTTTTTAGCTTCTAGTGACTCGAATACAGCTCATGGCCATAAAAAATAATTGCCGAAACATGGGATTGAACCAGGGACCTTTAGATCTTCAGTCTAACTCTTCAGTCTAACGCTCCCCCAGCTGAGCTATTTCGGCTAATTTAAATCATTGTCGAAAAAATATCGACATAGTATCTACTCCGTAGCGCAAATTGGAGGTTTCGCATGGTATGAAAGAACACCCTCGCGGTGGAAAATCCCTGCCACACAATCTCGCGGTGGCTTGCAGGGTATCGTGTAGATGTAGCTGTATTGCGTAATATTATCTCCATACATTTCACTATGGCGAATGATATCGAATACTAACGTATATCGCGTTGACACTTTCCTTCATATCGTGGAGTGACCTAACCTTCATACCATGTATCTCACCGAACATATCTTAATATCACAGCCCAAACTCGCACTCATATGGGGTTGGTCCATCCGATCTTTCCCACAGACGCTGCAGTCCATGTACTTGAGTTACCCTCTCCATTACTACGAGTACAAGTAATCAGTACCTTCTAACCAGGTCTAATCCTCCGATAAGGAAAGTAATGGTTATGTGTTGAAGGGTATATTTTGATTCATTTCTTTTCGCGGACAGCAGCGGTAGCATTTCTATCGAACAAACTTTTTTGCGAGACATAAATGTAATTGAAAATGTCGCTAGGCAAATAAATATTATTATTATCTGTTATGAACGCATAAACTAAATGGCTTGGTGCCTTCATTTCATTCCTAATTTCTATTAATTCCTTTTTTAATTCCAGAAAAAATACTGACCTTATGCCAGCTATCAAGTTTGATCAAATATGATCAACCATATCAGAGAGTTGTACTCATCTAAGTCGCACACAATCACAATATTAAGCCCATGTAATTTCAAGTGGAATTTTGCGCAAAGCAGAAAGGAAGCATGGGATTCAGTTGTTGAAAAAAATCTACAATTTCCTCTAGAAGCCCCAAAATTATAAAAATAACACCCTACTTCCATTTCATGGTAAATCCTCCTTGAAGTACCGATGCGCATGGCACTCCTACCCTCTACACTTCTAGAATCCACTATAACCCTGTACTCAGGGTGCTCTATAATATGACGCCGCATGCGAGTTCATACCGGAGAGAAAGGGAGGACGCTATAAGGTCAAAGGGTGTGAGATATGGCCCAGGAATCGGAACTCTGGTTTGATGAGAAAATGAGGCATGCAAAAAGGAAGCACCAGCATTACCCGTGTCGGATAAAAGTTTAATCACGAGCCCTCCAGGACCCTAGGACCTGGGGTCCTCAGAAGAATTACGACAATTAGTATTCGCGAAGAATTACGACAGTTTTGAGACCCTTATCCCCTAGCCTATTATAGAAGTAAAAAAAAGTTTGGGCAAAACATTGGAGACGGAATAATGGGAGTGGTGACACCCCTCTCGACTCTTATTTTAGGATATCTGATCCACCACTACCGTTCCTGAAAAACATCTTTCTACTCCAAAGGTCAATCGTAAATCGCATGATATCGATGACAGGCTATCCCCACATTTTTTGGGCGTTTCCCTAATAATCCATTATCCCCAATAAGGAGGCTCGGAGTTGTGAACGAGACATCTGGCTCCTTATGGAGGAAATAAGAGCGTCAAATGTGTTGAACCTTTTCCTTAATTCACTACAATTTCCACGAGGCAAAAAATGTCGTCGACCAGAACATGACCTCACATCGTGAAAGCACAATAAAATTATCGCCATCGTACCAGTTTATTTGGAACCGCACAAAAAATTTAATGCTACAATAAAAGAAAACTTGGGCCACCAAGAATCCAAGAGCTCAAAAACTTTTTCCTGTCCGAAAAGAGCAAAATAAGACGGTAGAATTGACCAACTCAAATTTTCAGTGTTTGGAGTAACATCTGCCATGATAAAACACCGTTCTTTCGGGCGCAGGATAGGACGCAAGAGCATTTAAGACGCTCCCAATTTTTGGAAATACATTTCGGGAAATACAAATTACCCTTTTAACCATATTGTTTACGATATAACTGAGAAGAGATCTTTCACCGAAAGACGAAAAGGAACCTGGTAAAAAGTGAAAGTGATCGTAATTTCCAAGGGAAAATAATCGGAATTCAGTTCAACGGTGCCGAATCATTGTATCCGTGGGTAAAAAGAGAACTATAAAAAGTGGACGGGAAAACCTAACGGGCAATTCTTGAGACAAGAAGATCAGACGAAGGTAGTCGTAGAAAGAAAGCGACACGGAGATAATGGAAAGGAAAGACCACGTATATGAGGTATAGAGCAGGTAGTGAATGATGTAGAAGTGGAGATTTGATATTAAGAGCTGCGGAATCAAGTTGTGTCGCTGCGACAAACTAATCTAATTATTTATGACTAGCGATGACGATTAAAGAATTCTTAAGCCACCCATGAAATACTTCACGTTCTTTCATACCTCATGCTTTAGCCTATACCATTTATGGAAGCTTTTTGGCTATAGGCGCGCCAATGGCTCAAGTTTTATCATACCGTCCTACCTAAGATGTTAATCTTAATAAAAGCACAAAACCCTATGCCCTTGGCGGAATTTGAACCTACGACCAAGCCGGAGCGTTACCGACCTGGCTACTGCAACCTACTCTCTAAGCATTAACATTCACCCTTGATGAAGCAATGTTTTCCATACATACTATTCTCACTCAGCTGCTACAATGATTCAGGCCGTAGCAATAATATAGTATATCCACTCAGTCTATCTACTTGAGATTTAGCACTCTACGTTTCAACTGATGCCAAAAAGGAATATATAAAAGATTGGCGGTAAGTCAAACAATTTTTTTTTCAAAAATAGGACCACTTCAATTTTCACTCGACTACACTTAGATTAGAAAATACACCAAGTGCAAATCCTCTATCAGAAACTAAACGTCTTGGTGTCCTCTTTCCGCGGGAGCATTCATTACTTGGAGCATTTAGTGACAAACAGCCCAGAGGTTCTCCTTCGAAAAGTACCGCAGCAAAATCACATCACTGAAGCTGAGACTGGAACTAGGGGGCCTATGTCTTTCGATCAGCTATAACATGCAACGATCACCTGACTGTTCGAATCGAATTGAGCCACTGCTAATTACAGACGCTTCAAAAAGAAAACTCATCGATTTTTAATCAGATATAATAATAGTAAAGTATTTCCAAAAATATACTCTTTTTGATTTCTTTCAAATGGTGGGTTATCAAAGTCGTGAAGGAATGCGTGAACGGATTATTTCCACGGCTTTAAATGATAATAATTAACAGTAAAATGAGTAAGTACTCACAGAAGAATCTCCTTCCAGCCAATTAAGCAGTAAAAACCGCACTCACCTGAAAAAATGAAACGAAGTATTATGAATACAACAATATTAATGAACTTTCACTATGCCACATCACTTTTACACCATAATAATCACGAACGAGTTTAGTACATCACATTTAGAGACAGAATGTCCCCATTTAAATCTACATAATACCCAGCAAGCCACCATAAAGATGTGTGGCAGGAGGTTAATTTCACAAGAAACATGCATCACATATCATGAATAAACTAAGTGATCTAAGAGACAACTAGAATGTAATGCAACTCAAAAGTATCAAAAAGGCATCTGGAAAATACCATACCGAGAAAAGCCAAGCGTATGTACCTACTTTAATAATAATGAGAGAAAAGTTAAATAGACGAGAAAAACATATGATCTGCCTATCTTCATCTGGGACAGGAAGTAAGCATATAAATGCAGTTTATGCAACGCAAACAAATAATTAGTGCATCAACTAATCACTATTTTTAAACTTATTGCACTTATCTCCATTTCATGATATAAAAATATAAGTTAACGCAGACTATATCTTCGTTAGAAACATCGAGGGACTCCAATACGGCCTAAAAATGAATCTCATTTAAAGAATTTCGACCAACGATAGAATCTTGTCATCGAAAAGATGCTGCTGATGGTCAAAGTGTATCATTTTCGGCTTAGATACGAAATGTATATCAATGTATCCTCCTCTAGACAGTATTTTATCACATTAGAAATTATCAAAAGACGCTATGTATTAATAATTCAGCATTAAGTGTATAGCTTTCAAAATCAAATATAGTCCTAATAATGACCTATATGACTAGTATAAAAAGCTACAAAACACGCTTAGTCAGAATACCTGAGAAATATATGAAACGAAGGAATATATAACATGAAAAAAGCTTAAATTTGTTTAAACTCGGAATTCACAAGTTAACATTTATTACAGACTTTAATTTTGGGCATATTGAAAATATACCACAAACTTATCTGCAATGGTACACACTTCAACACAAGGGTTCATAAAAGTAACGGGTGAAATAACCAGATGACCTGGAGATGTGGACCCTTTGTACTTATAATACGTGTACTCCTCCGTGCCTCTTCATAAATCAAGACCGTAATTTATTCACATGGAAGAGATTACGTTTTTGTAATTTAAAAAATCCAACTTATTTCTGAACCCTTCCATATACAACTCTATTAATACACCAAGTACTGGCGCTTAACAAAGGATCCATATTAATTTACACGGAAAGCGTTTTGGACTTGAGGAAAATATTGCACAGTTTCCCTTGTCCTCAACCTGTCTACGCTCGCCATTTTTTCTCATGGAGAAAAATTTTGGAAGTGGCATGCACTTCTAGAGATAGAAAATTCCTGAGCTCAAATAAAAAGAAAATTCTTTGGATCCACGAAGTGGAAGCGGAGCCAGTTATTGTGATCTAGGTGCCTCGAGTCCCATCAGCACCTCTCATGAAACTTTGCCCGTAAAAAGAGGCACGTATGAACGAAATAAAGGCAAAAAAAATAAAAGAAAAAATTGGAGCGGCTACTTCACAACAGAGAGCGACTCCAGGGTCGCGAGAGCACTTGGTGGACATAATGAGGCCAGGCGCGGCCTTGTTCCTCGCCGACCTATTTCCAACCCCGCGAGGAAACCCTTACGGCAAAATAATAAATGCTGCAAGCAGCCGAAAGGCGCACAGACTAGCTCGCTCTCTGTCCAAGGTGGTGGCTCAGCTGGACTTGCGCCCTGAAACTTTTCACTTAACTCACGGCGACGGACAGGATCTTCAGCAAGAAGGGATGGGGGATTAAGAATACGGGATAAAATGTGTCGTGCAATTTGATTGATTCAACGCTGATAGCAACTAAAAAGAGAGAAAACGGAATAAGGTATGTGCACTGCAACAGCCATGAAATGGGAAGCAAGGAAGGGTATTTGTGCAAAATGAATATATCACAGAAAACAACCTTAACCATGCTATGGCCTCCGTTTATCTCAACGGTAATTTGCTTCCCTTTCCTCAGAAACTTTACATTCCGACCTCCCTCAACCATAGCCCAACTTCAACTCCAACGACTACAAGTCCTCAAGAGCTAAACTACCCGAGAGCTTGCAAACGGATTCCAAAACGTTTCCGATGAAAACCTCTAATGAGCTCTCCGCCCAACATCTAGGAGAAATTACCAGCCGTCGACTGCAACCGACGAAGGCGGAAGAGCGCCTCAAAACGAACAAACTTCTCCAAATCCCACGCAAATCTTCCGTCCCCTACAAAATCCTCAAATCATTACTCATTTTGCAGGGAAACTATTTATCCCCCAATCCTTCATGCGTCCCAATAGACGTCAGTGAGGAAATATTTCAATCACGCCACTTTTCCCCGCGGAAAATTGGATTTTCCAGCAACTTGTGCCGAAACTCACGTTTTCCTTAAGCGCCGAACTTTCTGACCCAATTTTAGCCCTCATTCCATTCCACCAGGACCCCTAAGAGACTCCTTGCAATCGCGCCTTCCCTCTCTGCTCCTGCACGATTCCCTCAAGTTTGAAGCAAATGAAGTGACAAGGTAGATGGAAGAACGGAAGAAGAAATAAACAGAGACTACCTTCGTTAAATGTTGCCATCTACTAACTATTCATACACATTCATACATATGTTTCTCTTGTCTCCTCTTTCTCCGACTGCTTGTACCGAGATGACTACGGAACGCGAGCAGTCAAGAGTCACTGCTTGCATATCCTCTAAAGTCAAACTTCCAAACGTGAGTCTTAATTACCGCTCTAAGAGATATACATTGCTGCCCTTCGAACATTCTTCTTTCCACTCAACGTGAATATATCGTCCGCATTTTATTATCTTATATAGAAGATATATCAAATTCGTATCTCCACACTCACCGAAATATTCATGTAAATAACAAAGAGAAAATATCCTTAACTACGCCAAAACGAAACTAATCCCGCTTTTATTGGGGATGTTGATGAGACTCTTTCTGAAATTATATTTATTTATTCGTTTTATACATACTGATGGTTTCATTACAGGGTGCTTACTGAAGGGAGAGTGAATTCAGTAACACACAAATATACTACAAACTTCCCAAAGGCGCGTCATTTTTTCATTACGAACTCAAAATATTCACCCCGATGGATCCGAATCAAAATTAATTAAATAAAAATCAATGAAGAGATAAATCTGCACCTGAATGAGAAAAAACCAATAAAATGTCCCAAAAGAATTCATGAAACATATTTTAAAATGATGAGTATAGATCAAGGCAGAGATAGACTATTCATCTCTTTCACAGGAAGTTCATTTCCATTATTCATTGATACTTTCTAATATCCTCCAGTTAATTTTATGTTATCTAAATGCTGATTTAAGAAATAAATTGAATAGGAATCAGTTAAATTAATCCATGTTTACATGCATTCTGCGATTAGGTAAATAACTTTAGCCAATTTTAGAACGTCCCTAGCCATGTCGTCACGAATGAAAATGTTAACAAACTTATGTTTAAATACCATATGCAAACTCCATAATGGTCGAGTCCTCGTCAAGTCGAGTATAACACAAATCAAAACTCTGAGGATTGATTTTTGAGAGAATCCATGAATTACAGCTCATGGTTTCGCCTAAATTGACTCGTAAACGTTTCATGCATCGACAGTTCTTATAGCTCCATCTACTTTCTTTTCAAACACCTTTTTCGGCTAAATAAATTGGTTTCAATACATTTTAGTGGCGCGCACTGTAACGGAAATTTTCCTTTCGTGGGGATTCTGTGCATCCTTATTTCAAGACCTAGAAATATAAAAATCAAAAGTAAATAAAAAACTGTAAATTAGTGCGTCAACTATATTAATTTCCTCCTGTTTCATTGGAATGCGGGAGATATCATTTTAAATAACAAGAGAATGGCAAATGAAAATGATTCCATTATAGGCTGTCTAAAAGTCATTCCTCAGCGTGAGCAAAATCGAGGTCCAGTTCATTACCAAATTCCTCATACTTTCATTAGCTTCAGAGCCAATAAATATGACATGTAACACATTGCGTTAACAATTGCACCATCTGTTATAGTCCCTGGCAATCAAATCACTTCAAATTATAAAAAAGAACAAATTTTGGGAGAATAAAGAATGACGAGGGATTCAACCACTTCTTTAGACGTGAGGTGCCCTAAAGGGAAGGGTTGGAAACCACGCACCACAGAGGCAAAAATTAAAACATTTTTTTGCGTTTTCTTGAAACAAGATTAATGATGCATTGGAAGACTATGGAGAATATAAATGTAGATTCATAAAAATAACGATGAGGATGAAAATCTTATGAAATGCGATAACACCATAATAATAACACTTTTCTCGGGTCTTATCTCAAAAAAATGTCTCCGTTAGCCTACAGATCTGTTAGCTTCTCTGGAATACACATAAATGTAATTTTAAATGGAAACAAAGTATTTCATTGCTAATAGCCGCGGGTAATCGATGGCAAAGCACACATAAATGAAAGTTCGAAATGGTAACTCTGTTTCCCTAACGATTACTATGCATTCAAAACCGCCGGATATTTGATGGTTAGGTGATGTGGAATTAATATTCAATCAATATCCTCGGTGCACTGTTTTAATGATGCATCCGTTATATTTTACACAACCCTCCACAAGTTCTGCCAAACTCTCGCCACTCGCAATTAATTATATTAAAAATGGCAAAAAATAGATAAAAATCATCTCAGAATGCGAAAAGTAGCGCTTATTAAAAATGATATTATGAAAGAAAACGCTTTTGTAAAGTTGTGCCGGTTCAATTAAAATAAATATGGATTTGATAACAGTAAGCAACGTACGTGAGGCGATAAGTTATACAATTACGCACTCAACCGTGGAGACAAAATTATGCCCACTACACATTTCCAGATGATACAAAGGTCGATTGAGTTCGCATTCCAATTCAATGCTGGGATGCAAATTTTCACTTCATTTAAAAGTCCCATTCTCCCTGGCATCCCATTACAACGAAAATCGATTAAGTAACAAATTTCCAGCAATATAATCCCGAATTGAATTGTTCCTAGATCCGTTTCCAACGCATAGCAAACGCCTGGTTTTTCTTTCATGCTCAAAATGTGATTTCCATCCCATTTGCTACAAGGAACACCGAAACCATTACCATTTCATGCACATAAAAGTTAAAAGGATAAAAAACAACAATTTAATTACGAGCGCCAACATTATACAGATTTAATTCATAACGAGGTACGTATTAGTTCAAAGGGAACGATATAAAAACAGAGGCACTTTTTCCAGGAAGCGTAATGCTCCAAAAACGCTCAAGAGCGAGGGAGCGCAATGAATAGACGATCTAGAAATTTCGAGAGCAGCTATGGAGAAAGGGAAGGTTCGGGCGAACGGAAGGTGAGAATTAAGTGGGGCCGTACCCTGGAAATGCTTTCGCAACCCTGAGTCGACTAAGTAAGAGGCAAGAAAGGAGTAAGCCGGCTAAGGGTGTGTTACCAGAGTGGCACAAAGGCCTCGCATAAGGAAAATGGGTCAACTGTGCGGAAATAATGGAGCTGCGAAAATTGCGCCATTGGAATAAAGTTTAGGAAACTGCTCAATTTATTACCAAAATCGCATCATTTACCCGTATTTACCCTTCCTCAATATATACTTAGTATCCTAAAACAACGTATTTTTTGAACGACTTAAACAGAAACCTGTCCGAGCTTAATGCATTCATTGAGACTATCAACTTTACGAAGCCCCGATCAACAGAAGTATTACGGAAATGATCCTGAAAAGAGATTATTTATAATTTTCGTATCATTATTCGTACGAAATTTAATCCTAGGGTTTTTCGTTGAATGCCAAGTATTATTTTATAGGAATCAAAACCCATAAAACGCATTTTTGCAGTTGAAGGCCACTATAAGTTCTGTAGTGAAGAAGTTTATGACACAGTTGTAGGCATGCATTTTCTCTTCCCTCAATCCGGTTCTTCAACATCTCAAGTAAACTTTCAGCACAAAAATTGTTATAGGTTTTAATTAGAGACTACTCAATTAAATACTCAATACAGCCAATAATCATCTGTAAATGAATTCTTAATGGGACGGACATTATACCAACAGTAGTTTTAAGCTAGATTTAGGTACCTATGAGCCTTCCTTCCGAGATGTTCATATTATAAGTAACAAATTAAATTAGGCTAACGTCCGAAAAATACTAGTCATGGAAGAAATGTTTCCAATGAAAAGAAAAATACATTAGACCTTAAACATACATTAGTCAACTACACGGCACAATGTCTCCTCGATGCCATCGTTACACGTGGCTGGTGCATTTTGGCTAACATGTATGTGGTTGGGTATTCAGGGGAGGTGACCGACAGCTGAGGTCATTTGCGCCATTTAGGATAGGTGGGTAATTGGGTAATGGTATGAGTTTTCAGGGAACGGAGGAAGAGAGGAGAGAAACCCGGCGTCGGCATTAGCCTACCGAAAGGCGCCAAGGGGACCACGGCTTACGCCTGACGGACGAAGTACTGAACGAGTGAAGGGCGTTTAAAGTTTAGTACTCAAGTGGGGACCGGCTTCCCACCTAAAAATCCGTCACTGCCGGGAATCGAACCTGGGTCCTCGGGATGGGAGGCCAGTACTCTAGCCACCACACCAACCCGATCCCCGTCGACTAACATGTTTTCATTGTTAAGTTTTATTATGTTCTTTAGTGCATGTAAGTAAATCATGATTGGGGATGATTCACCATCTGCCTCACAACTTGGAGTTGGCCCGAAGGGTAATCTGTAATATAAGCCATCATCAATATTACACCCTTTTTCACAAAACAAATTCAACGTTATGGTTTTCACACAATATTTTTGCCAATCGAACATTCCTTCGGCAAGCTCTCAACTTCAGTTCATAGTACATAGGTCCTCATTTAACCAGTGGGCAGTTCTTGATTCAATCAATCCTTGCTGTTCTGGTATTCAAAGAAAGGACTTGAAATAATTGGGCTGACGCCGTAACCGTTCCGGATGACTATTCAACCGAAAACATCGGCAAAGAGCTACCCACAACAAAGTTTACGGCACATCTCATGAGAGCCATTGATTAGAATGGTATTTTAGCGGAATTAATTTTGAGCATGCATTGCCGATAAGCTATCCTTCAAATATGCACGTTCATCCAAAATGTTGTCGAAGTTTTTCTCCAGAAATTGCACGGGCTTGAGATTTGTAAGTAAAAAATTGTTCAAAGCCACAGGATAAAATTTTCAACTTCCAACGCTTTACTCAAAGTCGTTCATTTATAGTTGCAAACACCCATTTTATATATGTGTGCATATCAATTTATAAAAAAACACATGTTTGCCTTACATTACAATATTCAAACCCTACTCTCTCAAACATTTTAATTCCAGTAATGGAAGTGACAATGTAGTATTCTCCACTTCACTACCTTCTAAAGAATACATACTTTCAGAAGATGAAAAGAATGTAATCGCATCGTTACTCCTGATGAGGAGAACTAAGGTGGACACTTTGGAATGATTATTGAGAGTTCCTCCTCCTTCCCACGGACCCGTGATGTCACTAACAATTGCCATAGTAAAATAGATATTGGATGAAATCGGTTGAAGCTTTTGAAAGATTGAAAGCAAGTATCGCTAAAAAAATTACTTTTCTTCTGCAACTTCCTCTACAATAATCTAGGAGAGGGCTTGTCCGATAAAAGCCTACAATAATAATGTATAAATGAGAAATGTTTCGTGATACACAATAAATGAACATTCAGATGTAAAAGTTTCATACATTTGGATGGAGGACATATGACAATACAACAAACAATCCACTAACTTCAAACGAACTATTCACTTACCCCCACACCTATTCCGAACCTAATGACCTATCCCGCACAAGACACCGTATAGGTACTTTGAGACATAGCAATCACGCCATTCCTTACAATATACATATATCATAACATCTCGATCATGGAAGAAAATATTTTTCGTGAAAAAAACAATGATCAATAATGTGTTTATCACATCAATAAGCCATTGATCTACATCTACGTAATACCCTATGAGACACCGCGAGGGTGTGTGGCAGGAGGTGCCAAGATCTCCGGTTATCCTTAGTTACATCTAAGATATTCAACGGTATCTGAAGATATCTAGTGGTACAGCATCATGTGAATGCATGAAAAAAGAAAAAAAAAGGTCAAGTTTATACTGACCACAGTTTCGATTTTTATTTTCGAGGCGTTTCAACGCCTCGGCATAATCCTCAGGATAAACAGCCAAGTTACCCCAAAGTTTAAAGAGGAGGTATGTATTTGAGTGAAGGCTGTCGGGTGGGAGGGAGGTTCGGGTTATTTGAGACAAGAATTACTCATTCAATAGTGAGGTCGTCGGATAAGGGAGGTGTGTGGAAAGGGGGGGGGGGTAAAATGCGGTCGTTCAGTTGTTAAATCCCTAAGTTTAGGATGGGTGAAGGAATTTCAAAATCAATACATTTCAATAATTCTGTCTTCTTCTTTCGTTGGATGATCTCCCATTGTTCCAATACATCCATGCGCCCACCCTTGGACTCCACTGGAAACTGATAACTTTTAAATTGAATGCACACTGATGGGAGTTTTCCAAAAGACGTTGTGCTAAAAATGATTTTGGAGTGCTGTTCAGCTAATCCATATAGTCCCATCGAACGATTCCCACCCTTTCCAGCAAGCTTACGTTGTACCTAATGTGAATTTCCGCCCATACCGGAGTTTCTGTGGATTCATTTTGTGCCCACGACTACTGATGGTTGCGAGTTTCCTTCCTCCGACAATTACTTTGAAAGTTTGGCAAATCTCCCGCGTCGCGAGCACCCGAGCATACCTCTCGAGTTCGAAAAAAAGTGCAGTCCGCAATAAACGTGGGAAAGCAGCAACTCATCAGCAGATGCTCACCCGCAAGGCCGCTCGTCATGACCGTTCCGTCAGGCCTTAACTTCACGTCGACACCTCTCCACGCATAGATGAGTGCACGCGGAAATAAGGAGGTCACTACTACTACGACGAGTCCGTGACTAGAGACGTGAATCAGCGAGACCTTCGCTCGCTCCTCGCATCTCCTCCGCCCACCATTAAGCTTAACTAATCTCCCGGCCGGCCGGAAGCGCGTGTGGCGTACGCCAATTCATATATGGACAGGGATGAAACGCGTTCTCGAAGCAGGGGCTCAAAGTGGTAGCCGAGACTTGCGGGACTAGCGCTCGTGGGGATACATCGTCGCCACGGATCGATGTCTTGCACATACAGTAGAACTTCGATAATCCGGATTAACTGGGTTCGGACCCCATCCGGATTATCAAATTAGCCATATTTTGGAAATTAAGCAACACAAGGGCTGATCGGCAGGAGTGGAGCGGATTAATAAAACCGTAATTATACACATACCAAGAATAAAATAAGGAATATGGATAGGTAACACATAAAAGGACGAGCACAAAGAAGGTGGTGAAGATGGAATCAAGCCAGATCACAACATAAAAGTTAGACTCAGCCGGGAATTAAACCACGGACCTCCAAATTTTCGGTTCGGCGTGCTGAGAACTACACCACCGAACCAAAATCAATTTTATGTGAAATCGCACGTCATTCGATTTTTTTCGGTTGAATCGAATCCGGATTTTTGAGGTCCAAATTATTGAAGTTCTACTGTAACTAACCACTGCCCGGACGGACGATTTTAGGTACTCCCTTGCGTTGATTACTCACCCACACACGCAGAAGCATGCGAGAATTACCCTCCCGAAGGTCCCTCCCTCTGTACCACGCCAGGATATCGAGACACGTGTGCCTCGAGGTCACGGCGAGCGCTCGCTCGACGGCAGAAAAGACACGCGTCCAAGATGAAAGTTTTCTGGTAAGCGTGCCACTGGTATCTTTCCATCAGCCTCAAGGTAAGAACGATGCATACATACTTCAAAGTAGGAGAGCAATACGTGAGATGAAACTGAAGAAAACAATGAAAAACGAACCAAAAAATAATGAAAATGTCCTTCTACGCACTTCATAAACGAGATGCTTTCACAAAATAACTGGCGGTAATGCCGCAAGGTATTTTTTGAACCCCGAAATAGATATAGTATAGTCGGTATAAATAGTCGGAGAGCAATATGTGAGAGGACCCTGAAGAAAACCATGAAAAACAAACCAAAAATAATGAAAAATGTCATTCTACGCTATTATTGAACAAGATGCTTTCACAAAACAACTGGCGGTAATACCGCAAGGTATTTTTTTGAACCCCGAAGGCATAGATATGATCGGGTATAACTACGAAATAAGGATGCGAATAACGCATTTGGCGTGGTAATTGAAAAACGTGACAGAGCATTCAAGAAAAGGACAAACCACGTAGTCTAGTCCGGAAAGCCGTAACTTCCATCGACATGCAATATTAAGTGTATTAAGTAATTATTATAATGCAATATTAAAGGTCATGGTGAGCTTCATCTCGTATAAAAAATCTACGGGGGCAAGAAATTCAAATCTTCGAGGCATTAGAGCCATTTCCATTCCCATTTCCAACTGAGATGCCCGAGAAGTATCTTGAAATGCCCAGAACATATTGCGATATAAATTTTCTCCGGGTATCTAGAGACATGATCGACATTCGCCACACCCCTGTGAGCAGCTAAACTCTATAACCACAGCAACATCATGCCGAGAAAAAATAGAATGGATGGAATGGATGTTTTAGATGATAAGCTGAATTACAATCTCTTACATCACAACGAGGATCAAAAACGGTTGATGAGAACAGCTGCTATCTGAGAACTATTAAAGCACTTGATTAAAGATCGAGAAAAAATTCATGAACACCAAACGAGAACGCATGGAATACACTCTGCGTAATCAGAACGCTCACAGGCTTCGAGCTGACGGCGACTATCACTTGATATCTAACTTAAAGGCTCTCAGTTTCCCGGACTAATCATAATCCATACGTCCTCCGACTGCAAAAATCATTCAATGTATCAATGAAGAGCAATGAGCTAAGGATGTACAAGTACTGATGTCATTACAATGTTAAAAATTTCAAACGAAGGATATGCCTCACCAATTGAGCAAATAGTTAAATCTTAGATTAACTATTATTTTAGGTATTCCACAAATTACAGCACATTTTTGAAGATATTAAATGTCACCAATGTTAAAAAAAGACCTTTAATATATCAGTCCGTTATCTCCAGCTACTTTCAATTACTTTCCTCCTAATATTCTCCAATACCTTCCTCCTTTCCAATTATGCCCAGCGCATTTCCGTTTGTCTTCCGTTCCATCTTAATTCATACACCTTTCTCCACACTCACATTACACTCAGAAACACTACCAATTCATCATGCTCCCTCCTTAATATCCTAGATATAGCTAACCTATAGACAACGCAGGGCTCCATACAAAAATCATCATGTCTTTTCCTAACGCCCACAATCAAGGTCCAAGGTCGGTAGTTCCCTCCCACGCCTCTTTCTCAGGGTCAAGTACCGTAATTTTTATTCTAATTTAGTCTGCAAGATTCAGCTGATGAACTTAGTTGCTCTAATTCATGTTCTCTTGTATTTATGAATACTCTAGCCTTTTATTTCCAGACATTCTCATCAGTGGTAGGAAAATAATAGTTCTGGTGCAATTGCTTACACCATCATATCTATTAAACCAAGCGACGTACAGCCGAGCCGACCGACCGACGACTCTCATCACCTAAGTTACCTTGGGATTAATCCCGATTACATGTATTTTGTAGATTCTACAACGAATCTTGAAGCATCATCAGTCTTTCCTCTGACTCGCAAGATAAATCACTTTCAAAGATAAACAAAAACCTAATTAGAAAGATTTGGCAAATTAAAATCGTCTGAGCAGGGATTTTCAACCTTTTTAGACTTATAAACAATATCGATTCAGGCGAGATGTGGTGGAAACGTTCCATATTAAAGGAAAGATAATGCAATTTTCCACAAGTAAAGACTTTTTAGACTTGTTTTCTCTCTTATGCTTTCCATACTCGGAAAAACCAAATCCCACGTAGGTGGGTACAAAGAAAAGTTAAATTTTTTCCAACTTTTCACTCGTGTTTTGGTATATAAGTATACTTTAGATACACGCATTTACAATATATCCGCAGACAGTAAGTGTGGGTAGCGTAATTAGCCGGCTAGAATCCTATTCAAAAGGCTTTGATGTCCCACTGCTGGGATGCGTTTCACCGGTTGGAAGACACTGAAACTATGCAAGGAGATATATAAATTTTAGGTAGTGAGAGATCTATAATATTAAAATGAACAATGAACATGGAAAATGAACATAACTTAGTGAACCCCACAAGAATTTTATTCGGATAACCCGGGTTTCGACACTTCGTGTCACTTAAAGATTACAAAAAGTGTCGAAACTCGGGTCGTCTGAGTAAAATTCTTGTGAAGTTAGCTAAGTTATTTCCATTTTCCGTGATGGACAACTTCCACCACATTACGCCTGGGAACATTTCCTCAGTTAATTTTATGGTATCATTTGCTATATATGTGACCGCGGCCAAACCAGCTGTTTAGGTCTCCTAAAGACTGTAGCTATCGACATTCTTCAGAAAAGGACGAAATTTATGAATAAATATTCACAATTAATTGCGCCATTCTTGATGATTCGGCATATTCAAAGGGTTGCTAATGCCTGCGGGCTTTCGATAAAAGATATTCAAAGCGATTTGGCAGATGCGGACAACTATCCACGCGACGGTCTTCAAATACATATCATTGGCTCGCGGCCGTAAACAAAAGGAAACATTCAAAGCAGAAGGCGGATAAATTAATCATTAAAATGTCCAATTTACATTATCTTCAGTCAGCGGTGGAATAAATGATATTTTTTCCTTTTCAATGCTATACTTGCCTTGATTATTAGTTTGACCAGAGACATTTTGGATCTTGGTATTTCGTCATTTGTTGCGTAAAAGGAGTTATTTAGCCTTTGTGGTATAATCATGCAATTGTTGTTGCATAAAAACTTTAATGTGTGTTGTCTATCATGCATGACATTAGTAATCTCTAACTTCAGTTATATACTGTATCGATTACTGCTAGTGCACAGTACCTACATGTTCGGTGAGTATACATCCTCTACCACACGTCCTGTATGCGGATGGCATGGTGATCAAAAGATATATATTGGTAAATTAATTCAGTTTAATCCCAGTTTTCAGATATTTTTGTCGTTCTACAGCTATTCATTCTTTCGTGCAGAATAAGCTTCATGAACTAAAATTATTTCAGTGAGAACTATTTGGGATGTGAGGGGGGTATTTTGATCCCCGGCTTTGAAGCCCAACGCACGAGAATAAGAAATATTGACGTTTGCTAAAAATTAATGAGGAAGTGTTTTCACACTCACAATAGCTGAACGCGGGAGGGAGAAGAACGAGATGCATTGTCTTGTTAGGACTTGGATCCTTGGACAGGAGATGGCGGTAAGGGACGAGCTTAATGTGTAGAATGAGAGTCGGATAAAGGCCGCTAATAGAAATGCAAGCCGTAGTGAGTGGCGTTGAGATGACTCTGTTGGAGGAAGCTAAGTGGAGAGGGCATTTCTCTGGCTGTCCCGCACATGCATTCGAAAGACCATTCAAGCCTCACATCGCCTCACGGCAAGAGGTCCCCTTCCATCATTCAAAAAGCCAATTAGTACCATCTCTCCAACTTCCATTACAGCATGAAATACGCCCATCGCACGCGTTGAAGGCAGTCATTACGTAAGATATACGAATAAAAAGAGTCGTTTCAGGCGTATGTGGTGGAATTTAATAAGATATACGAATGTAGCGCAAGGCAACAAAAACGGTGACTGTGAAACGTGTTTCAACATCATCAACTCTTGTTATTTCCATCATTGAATGCCTAATGGAAATTGTAAACTAATGAATTTAAAAAAATTCTATCCCATTAATAAACATTATATTCCTATGTAAATACAGACTAATCATTTAGTCACACACGCCACGTTTAAGGCAAAAAAAACGGTACATGTGAAACATCTCGACATTATCAAATCATGTTGCCTGCACCCTTGCATGCCATATGGAAACTAAATTAACACATTAAAAAATGCAAAGTCCATCAGTAAGCATCATTTTCCTATGTAAATACAGACAAATCATTTAGTCGCCCGTGATTGATGGATTCTTATCTAACACGTTTCTCTAATAAAGCGGTATTGCTCTATTATTATATGTTCGTAGTATGTTTGGAGGTTAAAGCCCTACACAATATCGTAAGACAGGATCACTCTGATAAGATTAGAAGAATAGACTCCATCACCGATAGATTCTGGCATTCGTTCTTTCTTCACACAATTCGTATCCATAAGAGCAACAAGATATGTCTCTCCAATACGCTGACATAAAATGATCTTCCCTTCAAGTGGCAATAAAATATCATACCCTACACATAACATATAAAAAAGAAAATAGCAGGGATATTAGATTAGAATAGGCGAAGTAGGTTTTTGAGGGGAACGGGTGTGTGTAGTAGCTAGCACTGGCATCCTCCCCTGAGAACCTTTGTTTGAATCTCGGTAGAGGCAGAGAATTTTCAGTGGTCTACCGGTCTACTTGAGTACCGTGTGGATGAGACTATAAGTTCAGTACTCCGTCCGTCGGATAGGGCGTTAAACCGTGAACCGTGAAATCGTCACACCGTTGCCTGATGATCAGAATTCTAACTTCCTCCTCACTGCTTCTATGCGGAAAATTACTTCAGCTGTTGGCAATGCTGAGAATAATCGATCCTATTCGGTGCCAAATCAGATTAGACTAGACTCAAGGGGTTATCCAGTTGCTTTGCTTGCAACCCCGAAGGTATTTATTTACATATTATCATCACCTCTGAAATATTAGAGGTGGACAATTTTAACCACCTTTTTATAAATTCATAAAGGCTTCATCTTACAAGTAAAATAAAGGAAAAATACGGCAAATATTTTAAAAAAGCTTATTTAAGGTTTCAGAAAGAACTACTGTTGATACCATAACTCGTCATAGTACGTCATTAGGTATTCCACAATCGTGAGATACACAAATATTAATGGAAAAAATCTTCTTTGGTAAGGAATAGTTAACGACGGAAATCCACGATTCTCAATTAATTGCCATCCTTATCGATTCGAATAAGCCGTAAAAAATTAACATCCAACTTCTACCACTACCTACTTTTCGTACTCCACTCTAGGTCTTCCTTTAGATTTCTGTCACCCCTTCTGGCAATGTGCTCATCAGTCCAACAAGCCGCAGCAGAAGTCAAACCCATGCATCTCGTCTTTCGCGTAGTGACTTCAAAAGAGTATTCTCTTCGTCATTACGTCTAAATTCGTCATTCGTTCAGTACATTTGATCCCAGACATCCTATATGCAATTAAAAAGATAACTTTTAAAACTCTACTCAACCGTGTAACTCCATTTTCAAGTAGTAATTCCCTTGATATTTCGCATTGCCCACCAGTAAGCCTTTCCAATCAGTTCTGACGCAGGGAATCAAAAGATTGACCGTTCCTACAAAGCAATCGCCGGGAGGAGACAAAACGGAATACGGCCGCCGCAAAAGTAAGGAGGGGGAGAAGTGGAGGGAGGCGGGGGGAAAAATCGAACACATAAATTGGAAAAGTGAACGGAAGAATGCGAGAGGACATGAGGCAATATGGAAACGTTTGCATAAACGGACGGTGGAAAAAAATATGAGCAATACACGGATTCCAGCGACGGAGGGTCTTCGATGGTAGAGAATTTCATCTGTGCCGGACGATCACAGAACCCCTCATACCTACTCACTCCCACTTTTCCCTCCGGCATCTGGAAGCCGGCGACCGCCACATATCCCATTCTCCTCTCTTTGAGTCCCAGTTTTATTTCGCCGGGGCGTGCCTGAGTCGTGAATGGTGCCCTCCGTGAGGGTGCGTGTTCGCGAGGGACCTTTCGAGGAGAGGGGGCACGGGCGTGAAGGGGGAGACCTCGGCCGTTGCTAGGCGACGCGAAGGTTATTGGGGGAGCCCAAAAGGGAATGAAGTGGAAGGGGTGAGGGTTCGGTGATTGCGGTTAGAGGTCGATGTCGAGGAGGGCATGAGACAAGAGAGGTGGGCACGATGTCGAAAGGAAAGGGGAGAGGTGGCGTGGGAAAGGGTTGGGCATGATTTTGACTTTATATTAGGATACTCGAGCCACCAAATGTACAGGGATCTCTCTTGTCCTATGGGAAGAATCATTTGGAAGATTTTTGGCATTAAAATACACTAACTTTAAAACTTACGCACTCTTTTATTTATAATTCTTACCAAAATCAACCTATTTCCTCATCCAGATGAACACTCGATATAAGCGAGGAAATAAAAGTGTTTGCGCATTTTGAATTCGATACCACGACGAGGCAAGGATTTAAAATAATTTAATCCTTATTATTATGAGGGTCCCGGGTTCAAACCCCGGCCTAACTGGAAACCCCCACCTGAAATTCTCGCGATTCAATTTTCTGAGTGTCAGAACTTCGTGGGAAGTCGCAGGTGGCCCAGGGAAAGGAACCGGCCCCCCTACCCTAAATGTGTGAACGTCATACGCAAATAACTTAGTACGGGGTGAGCTCTACTCTCACCTATCAAAAACCTCCCTTCGGGTTGACATTATTTAATTATTATTATTACTATTTATTCCCCTCACCGTTCATCGAGCCTAACCCCTATTCTTCTATTCCACAACTCAAACGCCAATCTAGTCTAGTTCCCATTCCCCAAGGTACTCTTCCACACAACCAAACATTGCTGCGCTACAGAACGAACTATTCACCAATATTTTCTAAAAGTTTTCATCAAGGGTTCTTTCCAATATGGTTTCTCCATATGGCGAAAGAAGAGGCCCTTGCCAAAGCAATTCTCACAGTGATGTCTTTCATACCTTTTCTGCCTTTCATCAAAATGATGCCCGATGAAGAAAAAGAACCACCTGTCTTGTCCCAGTTTCCACACATCTACTCTCGTGCTTGTTTATGACTGCACATTTCTGGAATATATATACTCTTTATTTTTTCTTCAAAATAATGGATACGATAAGTAAACCGATTTCCGAGTCTTAAAATTTCTAGAATTTAAAATTAACCAAACAGAAAAGGTAATTCTGTGGTAATTTCACTATGTTCCTTAAAAATTCTGAGGCGTAAACGATGGGAACAAGGCCTAAGAAGGGCAGAGAAAATCAAAGAAGATGCCAAGAAATGTTTAAGAGAGAGGAAAAGGGCAGAGAGGTGTAATCGATGTAGCTACACTACTAAACACCACTATAACCGCAATATTGGAACGAGTGAAAACTTCAGAATATGAGGAAAATTAGGCTGTATATTTGAACGAGGATTTGCAAGGATGGAGCGACGATAGTGAATCGGGATTACTTTGGCACTAGTCGAGAGGACCTAAGAACCTGAACGCTGTTGAGAGGAAAGGGTGCGGGAATAAGATGAGATCAAAACAAATGACAAAAGCGGCCGAAAAGGAAATGTAGGATACAATATATCAATAAAGTGCAGGACAAGAGAGAACACTGCGCTCTTCTGAAAATGGAAACGCGGCTAGGGAAAATATTTGGCGGACAAATGTACAACCATATATTGATCAGTATTTACCAATAGCTTCTATAAATAGCTTGAAACTTAACCAAATAGAAACATTATGAAGTACGGAGTGTATACATCTAAACTTTACAAACATTGATAAATAATTTGAATAAAGGCGAATATGCTTTCAACAAATGTCAAAGAAAACAATTTTGTGGGTTAGCAAAAATCATAAATCTACCTAAAAGGAACTTTTTAAGTATTTTACACAAAAGGGCCGTAGGAAATAATAACCACAAGGAGAATACGAGGCAAGAGAGTGTTCAGGAAACCACCCACCTTTACTTGTTGTAGTAACTAAATGCTCCTTACGTGGTGCAAAATTTTGATCCATTCCTGACACATTAAATTGGAAAAAGCGAAAACTTTCTCAAAGGAAGTTGAGTGGTGGAGGCCGTCAGAACAGGTTATCCATTCAGGCTGGCGTAAATAAACAAGTATTACTACGCGCTATAAAGCACGTCTCGCCAAGATAAAAAAAAATTGAAATACTCAACGGTTTTCTAATATACGGCGTATTTTGAAAGATAACGTGCGAAACAGAAAGTTTAGTAGGAAGAAATGATAATTTTAGGATTATTTTATTTCAGCTAAAGTCCTCCTGTAAAAGGAATTTATTTTAATCATAAACTACGATCCGTCCAAGTGCTTTTGTGTATAACTCCCTGATTTCACAAATTCAAAATTTTCCTAACGCTCATGAATGGCTGAAATACATATATTTGTCCATATGAACCATGAAAAACTAAACGTAAAACGCTGGTTAGGTTCTAACGCTCGCTTCTACACTTGATCAGTTGTTCATTGGCCAACGCTATTCGTTCGTTTCCCCAGTACGTCTTACCACAGAAAGCGGCTACGTCCCTCCCAATTAAATCAACCCAGCCAACAGGAGGAAAAGAGCCCCTAAAATATGAACATAAATTGGACACATGATAGGCAGGTCGGAAAACTGTTCGGGATCACGAATAGGCAAATTAAAATCTAAGATTAGTTTGACGGTGCTCTTCATTCTATTCTCTATTGGCCAAGATCTTACTAACATAATGATTTACCCTAACATTACCGCATCTTCTTTTTGGGATTGAATGTTAATCAGTCTCTTCTTTTCTTCCATTCTTCTTCAGTCTATTCATTCTCTCTTCACTATTCTCCTATCCACTATTCACTTCTACAACAACACATTCCGAATGCTTCCACCCTATACTTCCACGCGTCTGTTATGCCTCGCTTCCATGAAGTATGCTCCATATTTAAGTTCTAATGAAGTGTATTCTTAATTCAAAGCTTGTATTACCAATTGTAAGTCAACTCTTCTACCGGTAGAACACTCTCTTTGCCTAAGCTATTCCACTGACTATTTCCTCCTTGCTTCGTTCAACATCGGTTATTCAGATAAAGAGTGATACTCTTTCACCTCAATTTTGTTTCTCGTATTTAACATTGTTTATAACATCTGCTGAAATCGGAAATTGGACGATATTTACCCTTGTACAATAAAACCAAAATTCGAAAAACTTAAATTGCTGTCTAACCAATCTTCTCAAAAAATTTCAGGCAAAGGAAAATACTATTGGCAGAGAGAGAACCAGCGGTCCACAGGACGGTTTTACCGCATAATCCGTGCCATTGGCAGACTCGGTGGACAAGGAAGAGAATTTGCATTATAAGAGAATCGGAAGAGTTAAAGTAATAAGAAAATTTTAAAACTGACACTTGGATGATAGCTTAGATCGAGAAGAAACGAGCAAAACGGAAGATGTAATTTTAAAGAAAAGATTTTAATGGAAAATTTAAATAAAAGCTGGGTATTTTCCGTTTACCACCCTGAGAAAAAACGGTTTCAATCGCTGAGCGGAAGGGCAAATTATTTTGAAAAAAGCAAACAGGGATATAGCAATAGAGGAGGTATGAGGAAACGTGGCACCGCTCCAAATGAAATACAAACCACATTTTGAGTAGGGACAGAAAAAATATAATAATGCCCCATACAGACCAAAGCCACAGGCCGTGACATCTCTAAACAGAAATATTGATAGGTGTCTAAGGAAGAAGAGATGACATTTTAAAATTCTATAACCAATTTAAACCGTCGGATTCAGATACGTTAGTTGTAAATCATAATTTTCAAAATAAAATTGACAAATAACTCTATTTGTGCAGAATTATGCATCCAATTTACCACCACTCAATCACTGGTTCAATATTAGTCGAATTTTGGTTGTGTAATCTACAAACTCAAAATAGAGCTAAGGTATTAAATATCAATAAGTCACGAGTAACAGAATACATTCACTTAAAATGAAAGAAATATTTTATTAATGGCCACAGATAAATAAAACTATTTTTTCCAATATTTCGTAATTAAATTAAAATTTACACGTGCTCATACTATAGATAAATAATCTTAATAATATCATCTTAATCACAGTTGGAGTATTGCGTACAATTTTATCGACAGAAAAAAAAATAAAAATTCAAAATGTTCGAAACGGATAAACGAAATCTGTCTTCAACTCGGCCGCTAAAATAGGCAAACACAAAAATAGGGAAATGAAAATAAGGGACTCTTCCACGTATTTTATTATTTACTTGGCAGCAAACACATCTTAAAATGGCTTCCACGGGCGATATATTTTCGTTCCCATTTCAAATAAGATTAGTAAGACAAGGGTTGGCTTAAAAACAGTTTTCTATGGCATTCATTCAAGAGAATCTCCTTCATACACTGACAAGTTTCCGTTGGCTGTCGAGATTGAATCAAACTGCGAGCTTAGATTCAGTTCTCATTTTATACAAATTTAACATGGCATTATTCTTTTCCCAACTGATCTGTGGTTCCTTGTTACTTGACTGTTAAACAAGAGTGAATCTCTTTCACCCACTAGACGTTATATAGCGTAGAAAATCATTACTTTCGCTGGTTTTAACCTGCTAAAATAGTCTTACTACCGTAAAGAACTCCAATTTCACTTTCAGAATGAACACACTACAGTAGCGAATTCAAACAAATTCTTGACCCAACAGCAAAAATATACTCTTTCGTTTTCACGAATCATTTGGTATTATGTGCATGCATATATTAAATTGTAAATTTAACACCATCTTTTAAGTATGTTACATGGCTTTTGTTTAAATACACCTAGTGCATGTTTGGTGATGATTTACTGCCACACCAGGCATCCCCGACTTATGTGGTCACTCGATAGACAACTTTAGATTATATCGATTTCCCAGTTATTTCCGCCAGCAAATAGGTTATTCGGAAAGGGTACCAACAGCTGAGGGTATTTAGAACAAGTGGTTAACGGAGGGAACTTTTCAGGGAACGGAGGGTAGAAACCCGGTATCTACATTAGCCTGACCCTTACGAAAGACGCCAAGGCATCCACGGTTTAATGTCCCTTCCGATGTGCGGAGGGCTACATTCGAAGGCCTTACAACACAGCTCGGAAGTAGCAACCGGTATACCACTAACGAATGTCTACTACAGTCGGAATTCAAAGGTTATCAGGATGGGAAGCCATTAATCTAGGCAACACATCGTTGCCCGCCAGAAAAATATCTCCTATGATATGAAAAATTGGTTTTCATATTCTCTGAAAGAGTTCCACAACAAAATGCGTCTTGCAAATAATTTTTATTTCATTATTTTTTAAGTCCCTAAAGATTTTTTGGCAAATTACTTTAAATGTCAAAGGTTAATTTTCCCAATTTTATTTCACCGTCTTGCTTTTGTGGTGTCGCAATTAACGCTTCTTGTGCAAGACTGTACTTCTGTCGAGAATACGTAATGCTATCACCGAATGATGTTTACATGAAGGATTCAAATAAAAAGTTATTGCAGTGGATAGTATAGGATTTTATCTCTCGATTTAAAATGCATGCCTGGTGATGATTAACAAATCATTGGGCTCATCTTTAGGGTAACTAGGGGACTATCACGTAATTTAAAAATCAATAAAAATGAACAAATAATAAAATTAATTGAATAAAGGGGAGATGCCGACGATTTTTCCATGGAAGAAATATTTTATACCCGCTGGTAAAGGAAAACTCTTTCATGAGAGAAACCGAGAGGGGAGACCCACTAGCAATGATTCAAGGCCATGTACATACATGCATGGTCAACATGTATATAAAATACATGGCCTTGCAATGACTTAACCCAAACCTTTTGAGTCTGAGCTAAAGTGCTCGCCAAGCTATACTCAAGCATAAAGTGACTCGAATTACTAAATCATAGCACGAGTGGCTACCACGCTTCAGGTAGAAAAGAAAACGCTTAAGGTCGCGTCAGTATCCCAAGAAATAGAATTTAGCCTTCACAATTTCATCTTTTCTTTATTTCCTGATTGAGGAACGGTATTTTTTTTTGTATAAGACCCTAAACACGTATCTAATTTTTGTGAGATTGGATAGCTGGGGCAACAATGGCGAATACACAACGCCATCTTTGACTGGTGGCAGAGAATTGGGGGAGAATTCACACCCTACCACACACCTTTATGGTGGCTTGCGGTGTATATTGTGTAGGTGTATTGAAGTTGGATGTCAGAGATACAAATTAATATTTTTACAAACGGCTATGACTTGTATAATAGACAAAACACGAAACAACCAGGGGTACATTTTTTTGCTAGTACCATTTTATTTCAAAAATGGGAAAATATCGATAAATATGGATGAATATCTATAAAAAAAGAGCTATTTCATTGTTTAATGAAACAGTACCGTATTTCGGACCTTGGGGCTATTAACACTAAAAATATCAGGAAGATATGCATCAAACCTCCGAGTTCCATTAGATGTAACAGTTCTTCATAACTTTAATCTATGTCGCACTAGGAATTTGACGACGAAGTTGGATGGTTTCAGAATTCAGTACTTTTTTTCCCCTTACCGGAGATGAAATTAGTCTCCCTACTTATTGGCAATTAGCAATCAATGTATTTTAACAAATGACCTAGTAATTCATAATTATTACATGCCCACATAGATATTAATCATTCCTATATCTACATAATACTCTGCAAGCCACCATAAAGGTGTGTGGCAGGGGGCATTTGGTTTTACATGGCCTTAGGGTGCAACACCAATATGTTTCTCCAATGAAATAGTATTGCCCCTCATAGATGCATGCACGTTGTGCATCCTTCGTGAATACTCACCCCCTGACGCCTAGCTAGATGTGGCTTGCAGGATATATGTACCTACTAAAATACTGGGTCACCAAATGCACAATTGACGTCTGCCGCGGTGCTAAGCGCGGTGGTCATCACTTCCACGTGATAATCTATTCGAAACATAACGGTGCACAAAAGTCACAACCCTTTAACGGGAAGCGATTTTCGTCATCTGCATGGCAACAGAGAAGCTCGATCCCAATTGGTCCCCCCGTGAAGCAGCCCATTCTACCGCGGACCAGTCACCCTTTCTACTCCTGACACCCTCTTTCTCCTCTCAGTCTCCCCTCCCAGCGTCCCTTATTGATATACCCTGCTCCCCCTCCCCCCAATCCCTCTCGTCCCTTCCCTCCCAACGTACCTTTTCACTGCTGCTTCAATCCCACTCCTACCCCCGCTTCACACACGCACACTCGCATCCACTACACCCTCCACCCTACGCCAGAAGCCTTCACGAGACACGTGAGCCATTAGGGAGAGAAGAGGCCTTTTGTCTCAAGTTCACGAGAGAAGAGAGGAGGAGATTTTTTTTTCGTGAACAGGGTTTCACGTTTCCCACGTCTCGAGCCGAGAGACGATCCCGGTTCCATTAGAAAGCCCCGTTATCTTGGTCAGATGGGAGGTTTAGGGGTGGGAGCAATATGAAGTAGTGGAATCACGCTTTAGGGTGCTGCAACTGCTTTGGTGATAATGCATGTACCGTCGAAACTTACTTAATTGTAATCCTAAGAACCGTACATAGAAGCGAGATTAATAGCGCGGTGGTCGAAAAATTCCAAAGGTCGCGGGTTCAAACCCCGCCTAGGGAATGGAACTAGTGTTGGTAATAGGTTTCTGACCTTCACCCCCTGCCACACACCCTCGCGGTGGCTTATAGGGTATCGCGTAGATGTAGATGTAAAAATTAGGCAGTGCGATACCATTTAAACAGTTAGAATAGTCAAAAGCCAAATTCTAAAACTCAATCCGTAAGATAAACACAACTTTGCGATCAAACACAACCCTTCAAACGCGAAGATATCAAATCAAAGGATTTTGCATAGATACGGGACGGACGAGTTTACCTCCAGCTCCGAGAAAATTAGAAATCCCTCACATTACCCTGGTAGGCAAGACCACCCAGATAGGATTAGAGAAGTAACCTGTACCACATTCAGATTCAAGCACTCGTTCTTCCCACGAAAAATCCGAGAACACAACATTTAGACTTCTCACATCATGGGCTTCATGAAAATAAATTTCCATAAACATTTTCCACAAACACACCCACTTTCCTCACACTCTCGAGGTGGCATTCGGGGTAGTCATTGGATACATTTCAGAAATGAGTCGATGCAAAAATTTATTGATTCTCGATACAGATTCCGATTCCTGAAAAGTCGCTTCTCGAGAATGATACCATCGGCCTACACATATAAAACTATATTTACCTATTTTTCCTAAACATTATTGTGAAAATGTTTCATTAAATCTAAAAATACAAATTTACAATACAAAAATTCTTATATACTTTTTACTTTGGGAAAAAACTTCTGATATTGCACTCCCGAGGACATTCTGAAATAAAAACAGTTTGGTCATATAGAGTTTTATATTTTTTCTAACAAAAGCATGTTTAATAACAAAACGTGTGTAGTATCAGATAAAAAATGTCATAACATATTCAAAATAATATACCTATCTACCATATCATAAATTTAATTTGAATTTGATTAATAATAATTATAAGGGCAATAAAACCCCTACCTACATTACATATTGTAAAAGACCGTAAAATTACGGCTTGTGTGTCGATAGTTTTCATGAGGTAAATAAAAACATTAGTAGAGGTGTAAATGGTGGGTACAGGTAAGTTACTGGAACCCTACCAGCAGCTACCTGTACTGCTTAAAGGCACTACCGAAAACAGAAACCAACCGTTAAAGAATTCGTCATGGCAGAAACTGCTGTAACTCATATTTTTTAGGAAAACAATACTGTGATCAAAATGTCAACCGTCCGAGGTGAGGTCAGGATTTACCAGTCATGTTTCGTATAGGTATCGCGGGTATAGGGTTCGACTTTAGGCGATCGATTCCAATCCAAAAGAATCGGTGGTATCGATAATCTCTAATACAATAATCCCTAATATAAATAGATAGATATAGAAAACATATCATTGATAATTACCCGAAAGATTTAGGTAAGCACGTGATGAAAAATACCAAAAATTCCATATGCAATAAATCTCAATAACAAGCTATTAAGTTTATTTTAGCCAAATTTCTTGGGTAGTAAGGAGTTTCTTGATAACGTTTAAATCTCTATACATGCTTGTCAGTATTCAAAAGGCAATATTGGAAACTAACATAATTCTTGTCGCACCTGATAACTCATGTTCTCCCACAGTACGTATTCTTCTCTCACCCTTGTGTCTCACTTTCATTCGGAACGAAAGGGAAGAGGGAAGCACGTGGTAGACAGGCCGCAAGTAAGTAAAAAGTAAAATGGTGAGAAGAGCAAGCCAAGAGTGGATGGTTTTTTGCGAAGGGTCGGATGAAGGGGCTGCAGGTTAGTTAAGCCGCTGAAGGGCTTCTCACGATCCTCACTTCAACCACGCGTCCTGAGGACCTGCTTTTCTCATTCCTCTTTTTTTTATTCCGTCTACTCCAACACTCATACACATCCTCAACTTCACCCTCTCAAATCTCTCTGCGATGTTCCTACAGACTATCCCTCTCTCTCTCAATATATCCCTCTAGAACTGCCACAAAAATTTAAAGGAGATAAATTTTCCATAGACGTTATAACACCGAAGCTGTCATGGGGATAAATAACATAGGTTATGTGGTTTTTAGCCTTTTTTGCAATCCGGTCTGAATTTGTAATGTTATCCATGAAATAATGAATTTGGAGTCACAGTGTTCCCTTGCTAAAATAGTTCTAACAGTAACATCGGTAGTGTAATAAAGCACTCCCTGCCACATACTCTGTCGGTATCTTGCAGTTTATTGTAGATCGCGCAGATGAAGATCCCTCTCGCTCTCCTCTTCCAACGCATTAGTGAATCTGTTAGTCAATCTCTCTAAATGAATGTTCCAAATTACGGCTTTCCACAATTTACTTTTTAATTTTTTTTTTTTATAAGTACATAATTTATTTTTGAAGGCGATTAGAAAGCCATTAAGAAGAGCTCTGTGCAGATTGGAGATTCAGAATGTAAACATGTTCATGCTCGAGAGGCTGGCCGTTAGTACGCATGCATATCGAGAAAGACTGAAGTCTCTAAATATCCGGATACACGGAACACACCCACTAGACTAACCAAGTGAAAGAATCTTTATTCCTTGCTGCGCTCATCTTGAATTAGGTACTGATATTCCATTATAACTCTGATGCTCAAAATCATTAGGAAACAGACGCACGATACAAGCTTCTGGAACGAATCTGTAAAAGAAATGTGATTATTAAAATAAGGACAGTATACTATTTATCAAGGAAAAGTGTTCTAAAGTGAACATCCACGGAGAAACAATCAGCATGCTACGAAAGAGACCAAAACCAACGGTATACTAGGAAAACAGAAACTGGAAGAGGTGAAAGAGTTCTGTCACCTGTGAAGCAGAGTAACCAGCGATGGACGAAGAAAGAAAGAAATTGTTAGTAGAACAGCCCAGACAAAGAGGGCATTCTATCAAAAGAAGAATCTACTTACAGCTGGAAATACAAGCTAAGAACTAAGGAAGCAATTCATTATAACGTATATCTGGAGCAAGTTTCTTTACGGTAGTGAGGCATGGACGATGACAGCAGCGGAGAAGAAAAGGGTGGAAGCATTAGAAATATGGTGCTACCGAAGAAGATAAAATAAATAAGTTAATGAAGAAGATAAAATGGATCGACCGAGTGACAAATGAAGAAGTCTTAAGAAGAGTCGGAGAAAAGAAAGTCAGCTGAAAACTATAAAAAGAAGACGGGACAACCTAATCGGCCATATATTAAGACACGATGGCCTGATGAAGACAATCGTCGAGGGAAAAGTGAACGTGAAGAATGGAAAAGGTAAGCCACGTATGAGTTACATAGAACAGGTCGTAAAGGACGTGAAAGAGAGGAACTACGTTAATATGAAGAGGTTAGCCGATAGAAGAATCGAGTGGATGGCTGCGTCAAACCAATCCTAGGATTGTAGACCCAGATGATGATGATACTATTTACGAATAATGTTCGACCCGGGAAGCGATCGATGGCCCATCTGAATATTGGGAACAAATCCTGTTTTTTTTATATTTCTAATAGGTTAGTCGAGGTCGGTGATATTCTCAGAGTTCCATGATTCGTGACTAATAAAATCAAACAACCCATAAGTGTACAAGTCCACTAATAACCACCCGACCTCGTGCAACAATAGAAACTACGCCTGCATTAGAAAGAATATGGAGCAAAATCACCTATTCACTCTTTCTTAAATGTACTCATAACGCACAGCCTTACCTTTGACAGAGGTTAGAAGTTTTACGCGAAAGAGATGAAGTAACCGTAGCGTGCATTCACTAGCAGCATGCAATGCATTATGCAGTCCTAATTATTGCAGCTATTACTGTGGTTGATGGACATTCGAAGAAGAAGGCATTCACATTAAAAATGCTGTGAAAGCTAAAAGTATTTGATAAAGATTATCGACCCTAACTCGCCCTTAAGAGTTCCTTGCAAATGTGTCTAAAAGATTACTTAAAAGAAAGTATTTACTTTTAGCGATAAGTTTCATTATTATTTCAGATTAAAAAGGGCCAGTGACTAGTGACTATTCCATACGCAAATGCCATGTATTGGTAGTGATTTTGGAATAATGTGTTTAAAAATAAAAATACCAAAAGCTATTAACAGCAAATTTCGTTTAGCCACCCACCTACACACACAAGAATTACATTTGAATTATAAAATAACAAAAATGAAAGCAAAAAAACGGCTGAGATTTCGTTAAAATAGGTACCTCTAATATTATTTTAAAACTAAAATCAGATCCACAACTACTAACATATCATTATGCTGATAAATTATAACATAAGATGATGTAGAATATGTGAAATCTAATTGCTACTGACAGGAATTTTTTGACACCTAATAACCACGCTTTTTCTAATAGCATTTCTTTCCACAAGAAACTGATAGAGGCAAAGAAGACTATTGGTACGTGGAAAATTCTTAATTCATTACCAATTAACAAATTTCAAATTATCTATTTTTTACGGTGCCTTTGAAAAACAACGCCAAACACATAACACCTAACTTGGAAAGCTTTCCAGAATACTATTTTAACTGTTGAGAGCAACACTTAGTTTTTAGTTGATAATAATTATTAAATAATTAATAATTTCGTTAATCGTCGTGATTAATAGTCATAAATATTAAATAATTCGTGATAGGCTAAATCGTAGAAATAAAATAGGTGAATAAAATCGATGGTCGGCATAAAATATGTGAAACAATGTGATTCATAACTAGAATATTCAAGCACTGCATTTAACTAAATTTCATGACATTTGGGTTACTTTTTGAGATGTGAGTGAATCTCATCCCAAATTAATTCCAAATTTGCAGTATGTAAAAATGCAGGCATGCATGTTGTGAATAGGTGGATCAATTACATTACGAAAAATGTGATCGTCCGGAGGAGAAGGTACTTGGTGCACATTCGGGCCCGGTACTCTCCACAGCGATCCCGAACGCTTAGGAACGTAATGCATCCTCGAACGGTCTAGAAACTCCAGACACCCTGCCATAACTCACAAAATCCAATCTCATTAAAATCAGCTGGTAAACATGAGAGAGAGATCGTAAATGTCAATTACCTCTTCATAACTTTCCACACTTAACGAGCTGAATTCCAAGCTATTCATTCTATGTAGCCTGAAGCGAAAGTTGTGTGCTAGTGTGTGTGAAAGTATCGACCTTGTGCCCACAAGATCGCGCCTTCATGCACGAGCTAGGATGCATTCAGACGCTTTTCATATTCTAAGGCGAAGTAACAGAAAATAATGCCCGTCAACGTACACGTGCCGTTGCTCACGGAAACAAGGTCGTTGGGGAACTAAAGTGCTGGCGTGTGTAAGTATACTGATTGGTGGGAGTTGGGCAGTAAAATGGTGCAGCCAAGTACATGGCAGGCTTTCAGGGGAACTAGTCAACGAAAAAGGGGTCCCACCAATTCAGACAAAGGCCCCACACAGGTCTCGTGAGATGTCCTCAAATTTTTTACTCTCCCATAAAAGTTTGAAAGCACCAAAATCGATTTATCAATTTTCACAGTATCATTTCACGCATGCTTTAAACCTTCAGATTACAACGAAATAAATGAGATTCAAAATTAACATGAAGAAAAGGTTACATACATGAATAGCAGGGCATTCTGAAAAGATGTTATACGTGCTTTGGTGAAAGTTTTGCGGAAACCGGTCTCACTAACGGCTGAGGAAAACTTGCTCGTGACTCGGGAGAGGATCAAAAATGTTGCTGCTTAGGAGAGACCTATGAGTGAATATTAAATGTATTAGCAATGTGGTCACAAAGAACAAAGAAACAACACGGTGATAATTTGGAAGAAAATAGAGATACTTTGAGGCAAAGATACGATATTATATTAGCAGAGGATTGTTCCGCTAAAAACAAATATAAAAGGCTAGAAAAAATTACTGGTGTTAGAGGTAGAAATTATTGGTGTTCAAAATGGCTCCTTTGGCCATGAAAGAGAAGAAAAGTCTTGCCTTCACGCCAAGATGTGATGGTTCACACCCTGCCAATACCCTTGCTGTGGCTGGCGGGGTATTATGTAGATGTAGATGAGAAAAAGTTACTTCCGGGTTTCTCAAATGGAAATAAGTTTATTAATGGGAAAATGTAGAGGTGTAGTGAGATGAAAAAAAGGATTATGCTATTAAGGAAAATATTGAGACTAACATTTCGCGTATCTCGGGGCTGCATCCTCGGGGAGATAATATTGTGGCTCTTGGTTTCATGTAAGTAGCGATTAAACGGGGTAATTTTTATTTTTACATGCCAACATGGTAGTAAATGTTCTCTCTGATTGATAATTCATACCTGGGATGGTTCACCCCCTGCCACACGCACTTGCGGAGGCTTGCAAGTCAAATGTAGATGAATAAGAAAAACATAATTTTCTCAATGCTCACATAAAACCTTAGAGCTCTTTCCTTGCATTTCTTTTCCAGAAGTATTTATGGAGACCAACCAGGATACAATCATCTCCTTTTCAATCGTTGAAAGCGTCCTTTCGCAGACAGTACTTATATGTTTATTAGTTCTCTAAGGAATGACTAAAAGTACCATATAAACGAAAAGGTTTCCATCCCGTCCGACCCGAGGAATATGACTAAAAGTTGAATATTGACAACAATGCAGTGTTCTGATAGGTGGAACGAGAACGATTCTCATACCCACTAGAAGAATAAAATCCAAGATGGTTCAAAAAAATTAAAAGGAGAAGATTCTGGAAGTCATAAAAATAATAGTAAGGAGCGCATTTTAATATATATAATATGATATAATTTATTACATCGGGATTATAATTTATTCTTCGGGAGGTAGAAAACTCATGCTTTAGATTTAGTTTTCTAACTTTTCTCTCCAGGTTTACTAACTTTTCAAAAATATTTTTCAACCTTATAAATCGTGATGATTTAATTATCTCTTCCATAGCTAATCCACTTCAGATACCTATATGTTAGGTTTCCGAAATGTCAAATAAAAGTATACGGGACAGAATTACTAGAGGATAAGGGTCCCTGACAGGCTAAAACAAAATAAGGCTGCTTTACTGCAATGTTCCAACTTCTTAATGATTGAGAAGTACCTTAGTTTGAGTGTGAGTGTATTTAAATATATATTCCCTCTCCAAAAAAAACAGTGATTTAACAACGGAAATTTCAAGTCAGTGAGTCATCACCAGTCACAAGACTTAATGTACAAGTCATGTACCAGAAGTTGCTCTATAGTGAGTTGAAACTCGTGTCGAAATTAAACCTTGAAAAATTTTTATTTTCCTTATGGCACAATCAAGTGGAGAACTTCACCTACCTCGGCAGCACTATAACTTGGGATGGAAGAAGCTCGGCGGACATCAAGCGAAGAATAGCACAAGCTAAGGAGGCGTTCATGAAGAAGAGAACTACTATGCTCAAAGAACCTACAGCTGCAAACAAGGAAGAACTTTCGTATTAGAACAAAACAGTCGTATGGAGCGTGGCACTCAATGGATCAGAGACAAGGAACATCAGGAAAGCAGACCAGCGATGAATTGAAGCCTTCGAAACTTGGTGCTGAAGGAGAATGTTGAAGATCAAATGGACAGATGGAGTGAGGAACGAAGAGGTATACAGAAGAGCAGATGAAGAAAGGACAATACGGCAAAGAAGAACCAGATGGATTGGACATACCTTGAGGCACAATGAATTAGTTATAAATATAATAAAAGGGAAAATTGAAGGGAAGGTCACGCGAGGAAGACCAAGTATATAGGGCAATAAAGGAGGACGTGAAAGAGAAAACGTATCAGGGCGTGAGGGAATCAACAATGAATAGGGCAGAATGGAGGGCTGCAGTAAACCAATCCTAGGATTGAAATACTAATGATGATGAAGGCACAATATTTTTATTGTCATCATGCTGCCCTTCCTCCTCATAGTGCCTGTAACTGGGAACAAAATGAGGATTACCCCCATAATACAGGTGACCTCTACGCTACCTAAGCGCTTTGAACGGGTAAAAACCTACCACCCATTGAGAAACGGGTTGAAATGGGTTGAGAGAAACACAAGGACTAGAAAAAATATTATTGAGAACGGACGGCGATGTATTTTAAGATGCGAACAGAAACTCTTGACTACATTTCAAGGTCTTCATTGGTTTGGAGGCGTTTTACAACTCCACAACGGATAGAGGGGGGATGCGGTTCTCAGTGGAGGGATAGGAAAGAGGAGGAAAAAACTATAAACTATAAACTATCAATATGAGGAACAGCGGCGCATTCTACTCTTGGCACGTTATCACTGCTACTACCTTATTACGGGAGGAACGAGATTAAAAAGTACAAATAACATAACAACTCTTCATAAAAGCCATCGAGCATTATGATAGGAGAACAAATATTTTTAGCATTTTTCTTATTACACACCAGGAAATTATTTCAGAAGAGTCAAGTGCTACAGATATTAAAAACGAATTCATAATAGATCTTAAATAAAGATAATGATAATGGTAAAATAAAAATGCGTAAATGGTATGCAAAAAAATATAAGGCATCAGGAAAGGCTCTCACAAAGTCGGTTGAGGTTAAAACAACCTAATGCAAACATTTCTGTTCCCAAGACGTTCACAAAATATCACTCTTTTGAATCGATGTAGAAGCTAGAACGATCGAGAGACGCCTGTCCAGAGATTATGTGTCTCCCCACTAGATGGCTGACTCTGTTTACATTTCAAAGCAGTCTCCCGCGAGGCAGACGCCACGCTAACCGACAGGCAAAAATTCATACTCTGTACGACCAGGAAATGCGTAAATCAAAATTTGAACTTATGCTGAGGGAAATGGCATCATTTTCACTTCATTTCGTCGTATTAAATAAAAATTTTGACCTTGAGCTCATAATAAAGAGCAATCGAACAACCCAAATGTAATGGAGATGCTCTTAGAACCCGAAAACATTTGCGAAGAACATAGGAAGTGGTTGTTTGTAATGCACTGGCTACACGTCTTTAGAAACCACATGTTAAACCTGGGAAAGATTTGATTGACCCTTCTTTTCGACGCCGTGTGAAGAGCGCTCCAAACTTTTCCATCGATTTCATGAGCCAACAATTACCTGCCTTGGCTGTTGGATGGGACGTTATGCTGTGATCCCCTTGGAATCTTTCGTTGTGATTATGCTAATGTCGATGCCGGATCAATCTCCACCTTCCAATTACCGTTCCTTCAAGTCTGCTTTGAAGTGCGGTACAGACTTCAGAAACCACTGATGACATGAAATCAACTGAATGGCTCCGGGTTCTGTTTCGAATGAATCGGGCATATATAACCACTATCTACCATTACGATTCCCTCCACTGTCGAAAGAGTTCAATTTAAGGATTGTGGACGCACTTGGAACAAAACCGTCATTTTTTTCCTGTGATGGATGTTCCAGAAGAAAGCTTATACTCTTTTTACGCGGCTCAACCCATATATCGTCCATTTTTGGGTCTGCATTACTATTGCATTGCAACAGGTGCTCGGTGAATTTTGAAAAAAAATGTAACGTCACCGACGAACTTAAAAAAATGTGTGGTGAGATTTTTCCCTACTTTTCCTTTTACAACGTGTGGGACTGCTGAATAGAGAAATCATGGTTCGAATCCTCGCGATGATCCATGAATTTGATTTCTCGTGCATACTTTGACAGTAACCACTTCAAGGTGGTGAATCTGGAAGGCATCCCCTTCGACGAGAACCAATCACCCGGCCATTATCGGCGCCGGTTCCTACCCGTCGGCCTCCCTCTCCTCATTCCCTTCTCTTCCCAATCACTATTCAGCCCGTGATGGTGTCAACGACCCCAGCGATCGGCTGTTCTCAAAGATAACTACTACTCGAAAGATCGCACGAAAACTGCTATGCCTTAAAACTATCATAACGTGAAGACGTTCTTCATAACACCACGGATGAGAGCGAGGAAAATAGGAGGTGACATCATGATCTAAAGTTTTGTTGTTCATAGGTCTCTCTATACAATGGAATTTTTTTATCGGATACCCATTTGAGTCTTCATTTATTCTTTATCGCACCCGATATAATAGTTTCCTTGTCTCATTCATTGTTTACATATTCATTCATTGTTGGCGACTCGAAATTCTTACAACAGGATCTCTTCTTTTACAAAGTTTTTATTTGATTTCTATCATCAGAACCACCGCTTTATTCGGGTCACTTGCATTGAATATGCATCAAGCGCATCCACTATCACTTTCTCTTCGATTCTCATATTCCTCCTTCTGCTGCAGTTATTTAAGCATGCTTTTCACAGCAGATAAATTAACTCCATTTGAAAAAAAATAAATTGTGTCGAAATAATCATTCACTAACAGTAAAAGCCATTAAACTCAAGACTTAGAATTGGTAGAGATTTGAACCACACCCAAACACCCAGCTGGGCATTGAATCGCTAATTCAAGGGATTGAACTGGCTCCATTCTTTCTTTCGTTTGCCCCGATATCTCACGTTAAATGAAAATTTTTCTTCGAAGATCAAGAGGAAGGGCTATAAAAAGACTAACCCATCAATAGTTACGGCGTAATGACCCTAATTCCATTTACACATACACACAGACAAACCAAACAGAAATGCATCCATTACAAGTACGTAGCTTCCTCTTCCTTGTAATACCCAAATGAGGGTACCTTTATTTGGGGTCAAGTAGCATGACATTTGATATACGTTGAAAAGTGTGAAGGAAGGTAATGGGCAAAAGTAAATTACGCCATAGCAGTGATTTATCAGCACAAATTCCACTCTTCGAAGAAATCGTAAATGAAGTAATGACTATGCATCTGTAATCTGCAGCAAAGGTTGAAAAAATTAAAGATAATAATATTCAGGTAATAGGATCCGAAACTCACCGGCCCATACGTTGGGTTTGATTCCTACCAAGGGCATGGAAGTTGTATTTTTCTTAGGTTTATGCTAATATTAGACTTTGCGATATGACCTAAGCAATTGGAGACCTAAAAACCAAGTTTTAACAATATTTCCTATTATTTAGATTTATGGCGATAGTTAACACTGAGATCTCGTCACCTATTAAGTTATATCTTAACAAAAAATAATAACATCAAATATATTCATATACTCATGACATTTTATTCAAATATACTCATGACATTCTACAGGGGAAAACGGCAACTTTAAGCATTCCAAATGGCGAAGCCTCATATTTTTATCCTCTCCGAACTGTCTGGATAGAGAGCACAAACGCAAAGAGGAAGGAAATGGAATAAAAACAGAAGCGACATTCACGGGACGCGTGTCGAGGGAGGCTGTGAATGGCTGCGGCTCCCTTAGAAGAGAACACGAGGAAAAGAGAGTCAACTACGGATGGGCTTTTGAAAGAAGCGGGGGAGGAGGAATAACGGTAGCGCCGAAGGAATAGCGGACGGGTTAAGTTGGGGGGAGGTGGGTGGGGAAAAGGGTAGATACGTTATGTATGCACATACGTGCGCTCTCTTGTTGGAGCGCGTACTGCACACGCACGACAGCGTTCGTCGTCATCCTCGCCAGGAACACGTCGGTTGAATAGAGGGAGAAAAACACACAGCGCACGGTCGGAGTCGTACAAAGAGAGCCCACGAAGCGGAAGGTGGAAGAGATAGTACGGGAGACGCCCTTCCTAATCCTCGACACCAAGAAATGAGGCCACGCCGCGTTTTAAAGGTGCAGTCTCAAATATAGTGCACTTTTCGATTTAAAAAAAATGTTGCGCTAATCCTAAGATCGAAGCTGAGTGCGTGTTTGGGCGTCAGCAGTTCACTTTTCGGCCCCAGAATCTAAACCACGGGAAGAAATTATAAAAAAATTGTAATTCCAAAAGATAAATAAACACTTCGGAAAATGTGAAATTAGAGTCGTAAAAACGGAAATCCCACGGAGACTCAAGAAGAAGGCAGTCACAAATACTGAGAAAAGGCAACTGAGTAAAGAAAAAACTCAAATTTCATTTCAAAATATGGATGAACAAAGAAGCACTTGGAGTATTTCACCGATTTCGATCCTCCAAATTTAATAAATTGGTTCACCTTTGGACATATTCTTCACACGTATCCCTGTAGGTGCATGTTGTAGGGTCACGCAATGAAGCTGAAGTGTAAATCTTTTCGTCACAGAACAAGCATCATCCACATCAGTACTCCACTGTATGTCTCACACGTACAGGACACGTTATAGTTTGCGACATTTAGGATATGTGGGCATTTGGGAATAGGCAAGATAATTTAAGGACTACAGAAAGGTGAAAGGCATAGGTCGCCACTAATCCTTGAAAACGAAAGGCTTCAAGAGGTCAGTTATTTAACTTCCATCCGACGGATGGTGCAATAGACTTGAGATATTTTCTATATGGTACTCGACTAGGAACAGGAATACCACACCAAAAACCTCAACAAATGCAAGGATTCGACCCCGGGCCCTCGGGATGAGAGACCAGTACACAAGACACCAACCCGAACCTCACTTTAGCTCAAGCTACCACTTTTTTTACAAAGAAGCTCCACAAGAAGCTCTCTTTTTCCTGCACTTAATCTAACGAAAACAATGAAATCAGATAAAAAGATCTTAGACTAATCCCTGCAATTTGATGGGAGACGGTCTTGCCAAACAAAAAAAAAGCACAAACATCAACGGTGAGCGAAACGAGCCCTCAAGAGAAATATGGCCTCTCCCGAAAATGCTTCCAAATGAATTTAAACTGGGTGTGTCTCCATCGATAAGAATAACATTTAACGTCGGACACGGGTCAATGATCACACCTTTATTTTACTCAATACTTAAAACGACGAGATGATCCCACGAAGAGCCCAACGTAGAATCATGATTTAGCCACATTTTTATTGAGAACTACCTTTAGAACAAGGTCCCTAGTGGCCGTGCTTTAGAGATAACATTTCCAGAGAAAATGGCAAACTGTCGCTCTCAAACAAGGGGAACAATATATTTACTCCCACCCAGATTTAACATTCGATGCTGGTTTTATAATAGATTGATGGTCAATAAAGAGCTCAACGAACACGCCATGGCAGGCATAATATTGGTGACATGCGCAGAGGGTTTTCTATCCCTGTGATAAAGTGAATTCAAGCTGTTTCGAATCACAATGTCTCGCAATAAAGCAGGATGCGAACATACCACCCATAAAATGTGGGTTACAACTTTATTCTGGGATTCGTTATCATGCGAATTCTACGTATCATTTCTTTTTTTTAGACACATTGTACAATATCTTTGCCTATAAGACATATCAATCAGCAGCACCGAAATATATTTTCAGAATTTCAAGATTTTCCATTCGTCAGATTCGAAATTATGAAAAAAATAGATCTAGTGGTTCGGATTAAAGGTCTCGAAAGAAAAATTATCATAAATCGACATAATTCATATTACCAAGGTATAAAATTATATTTTTAATAAAAAATGTGAGGACTAAAGAGCATGAATCCAAATTTACCACGCCATCTGCAACCCTACAAGAACCCCTATGACGTGAAGAGACTCTCACAGCTGTATTCACTTTCTTTGAACGACAGATTAAAAAAAAAAATGACGGAATAATACCCCATAGTCTAATAGCAAATGAGAGATAAAACCATATGAGAAGTATATTTTTTCTAGACAAGTGAACTTGTACGGAAAATATTTAATGAGAAGACAAGACTTTCAAAGGAGCATCTTATTGACGCCTTGCGTCACGATAGCTCGATACATAAACAAGGACTGAATGAAACATTTCAACCAGAAATCGTTAAAAAAAATCCATTATAATAACTCATCTGTAGCTTCAAGCCTGTCCGCACACTTAATCGCTTCAGACTACGTAGGAGGAAAAGTATAAGGATGGGAGTGGAGGGGAAAGGAGGAAGAGTGGAGAGAAACGCGGCATTATCCTCCAGCAGACCCCGGTGAAGAGGGACTTAACGGCCCACCTGAAGGACGGAGGACCTTATTCGAATGTTCTCCACAAGACTATCAAGTATGGGCCAGGTGACCAATGAAAAATATCTCCTAGCTCCGGGATTCGGGATACTAAGGATACTACGGGATACTAAGGATAGGGATAGAAGGACCCCTGACCCCTGTACTCAACGTCGCACTCAGAACTGTATTTTGATCGCGCGCTTGATTTGTACGCAAAGTAATAAAGAGATAGTCCGTTTGAAATGCTCCTACTAAGCAGCACGTGATGACACGCAGCTCTGAGGAATATTTCAGTGACTACGACTTTTTAAAGGCCGTAAGCTAGCTTTCTCCTGCGATTCATCCCGTTGGTGTGTCCGATAGCACATAACAGATGATCTTCCCAGACAAGAATCATCTAGCGACGCATGTAATAAGCGCTAAATCAGGTTGGCAGATGAGAAAATTTCAATGTTTCTCTTAAGTATATTAACATCACCAATTGCTGCCTCAGAATGATATTTAGTCTCCTTTTTACCCCTTAAAATATTTTTATCGATACACATGTACATTTCGTGAAATCGCACACTCGAAAAAACTAGCAATATGAAGAGAAATGTATTAGCAGAAGGAGATCCAAATCATAGCCACTGGCAAATTCTCGGATAATTGGAGTCTCAAAGGCTATGAGCACCACAAAAAAACGCAAGGAGAAATAGGAAGGCGAGAGTTCCAGGTGGAAAAGTCCCACTTTTCGAGAGCAATTACCTTGAAACCGAGACGCGAACGGAAAACCGTATGATCCCACCTCTCACTTTCCAGATTTAAACCTTCCAAACGATCTCTGACAATTCCTCCAAGGCTATATTACCGGGATCCCCAAAGGAATCCTGTCAACAAAACTTTTGCTGCGGTGTACACATTCTGTCGGGGTGATAAAGACGCTTTCTGTGATGCTCTCGAGGGCAAACCACTTCTTTCATATCTCCCGGCCCCTTACATTGGGTCTCGAGAAAAAAATAAAACAGAACAATAAACCAACTAATCGCTATCATGGCACACATCTCATGTCCAAACACATCGTTTTCACAAATTTCAAGTGTTTTCCGACACAGAGAACGACCCGACTTGGAAGTTTTGAGCCGGATCTCCCAGGGACTCTTATCGCAGAGTATTTCATTTAGAGTACCTCGCGCTCATCCAGAACGGTGGTTACAAGAATTATGAATGAATTATGAGGTTCTGGATTTGACTTTGTTTATATTTCAGTCAGCCACATATAACCTTCCAGTTTTGTTTGCATTAGACGTTAAACATGTTAAAAAATGTTAAGAACGCACAAGCATTCAATATAATGAATTCAATACAAGTACAATGGATTTGATCACGAAAATGAGCGAGATAGCCTTCCGTAGGGATAGTTTAAAAAAAGCTTACCTCCCGCGCACAATAAGAGATATTTATAATAAATATGATTACCAAATAGATAGGGCAAATATAGGTTGTCTATCCTGTACTGTTGCTAAAACGGTTCTTATTTCTACTGCCTGGAGGCCGACCACGTGAAAGGTTATCGTTATTTTTTTAAGTACACTTAAGGCCGGTTTTAAAGGTATGATTAAACCTCTCGCTCATTAACCTGGACGTTTAGTTGATCTGAGGTTTATTAAGAGGTTGGGTTTATAAATATCAACAGATCTACGGTTAGTTGACGAAAACTCCAACTACGGATTTGTGTATCTATATAGGTCCTCATGCCTTGATAACGTCAGAACTGATCAGAACAAATTAATAACGATAAAAAATCGCCGCGGCGGAGACATTTTCATGTTGCTAGATTGCTGAGGGAAAATTGTTTATCACCGAATTACGGCATTTCTTACGTAGGAGTCTTATTCCAAGTTTTCTTATTGTTTATTTACTCAGAAAATCGCTAAAATGATCTCACCATCCGAAAATATTTAAGAAATTTTAGACAAATTTATTTATCTCACCAAATTTATTTACTCTAAATTACATTACTTCTTCTTGTCTTCCTATCTGGGGCATAAACATTTCTCCGTTAATTTTTCACTTCAAAGAAAAATTTGTACATTATCTGAAAAGGTTCTTATTTCTACTGCCTGGGGCCTGCGAACTGGCATATTACCGTACATTAATGTGAAACATGATTAACTTCTTCATTGTTTACTCTTAAGAGCAGTAAACAGTAAAAAAAAGGTATTACTTTAAAACACTTAAATGCTCTAATTAACATTCAAATCCAAGGTATAGGAATGAGCGATACTACGAGTTTAACAGAAGAACTAGGACGGGAATTACTATCAGAACGCAGGTTAAAATTTAGGTTAAACCTTTTAAGTAAATTCGAAACCGATTTGTTCACAGATGACGTTAGATATAAATTAAAAATCCCTGAAAATTATGCTAGTTTTGATCAGATTAACAAGATAAGAGAGATAGATTGTCGTGCCGATAGATTTAAAATGTCATTTTTCCCGTACACCATAAGAGAGAACAACAGGCAGCGTAGCAAAGGATAGTTAGGTGAAATATAGTCAAAGTAGTCTGTAGTGCATGATGCATGTAATAACAACCAATAATCCCTTTCTTATTATGTAGATACTAACCATCTAGCTGCACGTGACCCGATTATCTAGCATATCTCCATTGTATATCCTAGTTGCATGTCAATAGTGCATGTTTGGTAATCTTACCCTCGTGGTGGCTCGCAGGGTATAACGTAGATGTAGATGAATATATAAATACGGCGTACCTATGACTGTAAACAGCGCCACCCTGGTTTTATAGAGGTACTTACTGGAAACCGTTTCTCAATGTAAGTAAATATATTATCCCCCTTAGAGAAGAAGCCCAAAAAGATCTCTAAATCCTAACTGCTATCGATCAACAAGAAGTAACCTGTTCTCATTCGAGTTTCTTAGCATTTGAAAACCCTTTCGGCGAATTATGAATATCAAAACTGGAGAAAGTGAATAGCATTTGACTTCGGAACTGTCTCCAGTACATGCTGCTAAACAGGAATCACCTTCTCTCCCATTCAGTGTTACGTCCTTTGATTATTAAGTCAAACCATGGCCCAATGGTGATTGATATCTTTATGTTCAACAGTCCAATATAGAGCAAGCACTTTCACGCAATCAGCAGGCTATAAATTGCATGAACCATTGAATATATGATTCCTACGTACAATTCTTCCCCAAAATAAAGTATCTGAAGATGTAGCATGGGTGATAAAACCGGTTGTACCATAATAAATCTGTTCGTGAAATGTTTAAAGTTTTTTTTCTGGTGACAATTTGCAAGTTAAAATCGAGAGTATTGAATTCAGGTACTTGCTGGTAGTGAATATAGTGATGTTTTTAATTTTTGTCCCACATGATGTTAGTTATAATCTCTAATTAAGTATAAAGATTTAATGCATTTCTGCATCTACAACTACATATTACACTCTAAGCCACAGCAGGGGTGTGAGGCAGGGGGTCAGCTATCGCTAGGCATGTATTTTAAATCAAGAGAATTTCATTTACAATTCCTATCATACAGAAATAAAAAATACTCGTCCTTACATGCACTAATTACACGCAACTGAGAGGTACAAGTCTACTGCTTAATGGAAAATGTTATACATGGATTCACAAGACAAGTATCCCATAATTGATAGTCTCTACAAATTAAATAAATAATTATTAATTATTTAATTTAATTCTGGCATTTATTTTATAAATTATTTAATATTATTATTAAATTAAATTGCTTAATATCAATTACGATTTATATTAATTTATATTAACTCATTCCAACATACATAAATGACATAAACGCCAACATAAACAGCAATATTAGATTAATTGCGGCTGACAAAATCATATAAAGATAAATAATATGAGAACTATATATCACTAGCTCGCGACTTACTCAAGATTTCAAACTGCTGTAAGAAATGGTGACTACCATTAAATTTTAAAAAGCGTACGGTAATGAGCTTTCGAGGCAAACAGTTGGATAAATATGACACGAAATAAGAATTAGATGGGTTGGAATTAAGCATTTCAGAACATGTTAAATACCTGGGAGACATGTTAACCACCAGACTTTCTTTAGGGAACACATTTTGCATACACAAAAAATACGCAAATAAACGATTTCGATAAAATTCCGAGGAGATCAGCTAGATTTGCTAGATTTGCGATTTGGTGTTGTTGAACGATAAAGGAGTAAGTGTAACTTTTTGTCAGAGGCAATGGGATGAGAGACACTGCAAACACGAAGACAGCAAGCCAGACTAAGACTTTTACATAAGTTCAGGGCCGACGAGTTCACCTCCGACACCGATTTAATTATATGGGCCCCACACTACATTGGTAGACTGGATCACAAGGATAAGATAAGAGAAATGCAATGCACTATAGTCAGATTAAAATATTCGTTCTTTCCCCAAACAATTAGTGACAGTAGTAACATCAGGACTTATCACACCATGATGCCTTCATAAAATAAATTTACCCTGACATGAAAATGAAATAGCATACATTAGACAAAATTGGCTTTATGAAACAAACAAAGAGAGATGAAATTAAGATGGTGGATAGCTATAACAACATACGTACAAATGCCTCAATTAGATCATGTCTTCGCTTGCCGTTGTGTCTACACCACTCTCGAAAATTTAAGGATAGATTACATCGTGAAATAACAAGATTTTAAAAAATTAATCATCGGCTCATTTAAACCAATTACATATTTTATAATTGTTACATCATGTTGGTGTCGATTCGGAACATAAAATTTACAATCGCCATATCTGAGTCACTAAAACGGGCACTAAAGTGGTTGCGCTTCTGCAACATCTGCGTCATTAAACAATTATTCTGATTAAAAAAAGTTCTAAATCTAAATATATAGAAGAAACCAAGAATATGTGACCTGCACATAGAACACCAGTGTTAAAGTGACACCCTTATCTTTACTACTCACCTCACATAAGGGTCTTTTATATTGAAAGTTATTTTATTCCTGTACTTTCTCTTTCACAGAATAATGGAGTAACCTCGCCTAAAAACTACCCATTAAGGTATAAGCATACATGCTGAAACTATTTGTAAAAAGATCCATTTCAGATGTCTAATAGTAGTAAAACAATTTATAATAAGATGCATGTTATTATTAATTAATAACAATGTGCATTAAATATCTAAGATAAAATTGAATTTTCAACTTGAGGCCGAAAATGGAATTAATAATACTTAGCAATAGCAAATTAAGGTCTTGTAGCATAAATTTAGCGTAGAAATCTCCACCACATTGAATCTTTGTAGGACCTATTTTAGATTAATTATCCATGTGGCGTTGATCTGTTTGACGCAGATTTTCATGGCATTGAATATCGGAATGTCAAATATTATCCACACCTTCCCAAACAAAACCACACGACTTTCCTCCGTAATAATTAACGGTTTGTGAAAGATCATATTTCTGACGTCGTTAAAGATAGGTTGTTTATGTAGCCCAATGGCCATATGATAATTAGTATTTCGCCACGCTGGCACACGACTGATGCACGTCTTGATCTCAATTTCACAAACAACTTGGGACGAAACATCCAAAATTTAACGTGCGGCGTGACATCTGCCTCGCTACATGCTATTAACTGTGAATAATTAGTACACACAGAAATAAATGCAGTTTGCCCAAAAGAATACTAAAAATGGCACAGGTGTAAACACCCTCTCAGTTCTGTGTTCCTTTAAGACAGATATGGGATCAACCATTTCGTATTTTAATAGAGACCCGGTTCACCGCCTGATTGTGCTAAATTTATTCCTAACATCACCACTTATTTCCACGATTGCGGTTAAAATAATGCGGTTAGAACATTTAACTTAATTCACACAAACTATTTAAACGGCCTGAAAGGTGACACTAACTTCATTCATTCTCAGTCACTCAGCGCCCTGAGAACGATGGCAGAGTTAGCAGTTGAAACTTTGGCAGCAGCCGTTTCCCACTGGAAGCCGGAGAAGACTTTATTAGTTGCGTTCGACGGGAAAGAACCAGATTCTTCATCATTAATTCTCATTTGCTTCGTGAACAAAAGTGGAAATTAGGAGATTATTCAAGCAAATGGCATACACGCATTAACTAAAAACTAAGAAAAATGAGAGCAATTAATGAGTAAAAGTAAACACGTTAGACGTAAGAGTCACTTGCAACTAGATGGTGGGTATCTACAAAATAATAAAGGGTATTGCGGGTTATAAAGGCATTTCTCTTCATATATTTATCTGTATTTTCCTAGAATGATGGGTTAGCAATGTTAAACATGCGCCATACACTACAGACTACTCTAACCATCTTTAAGTAATGAAAAAATTATTTAAATGAGTGAAATGATCAGATTCTGCCATTTGAGGTATGGTGGAAGTATTTAAAGAGCGGAGAAAAGGAGTGAGAAAATTAAAACGAATTACGCCAAGCCACAAGTTATTATTCCGACCCAAATATAGATCCCAAAAAGAATGAATCAACTGAAGCGACGAGATTTTTTTTTACGTCAAATTCATTATATACGTACAGCGGTCTATCATCCTCGTCTATAATGCATTTAGTTAACAATTACGACTGGAAATCTTACTCCAATTATCCCTACTTTTCAGTTCGACCATGTGAACCCATCCCTTCTCCAAAATATCTTGCAATTTCGATCTTCACCTTCTTTTCCCATGTTTGGCTTTCCCCACTTACCCACACCCAAATACTCATTTTAAAACAGTTTCCCATTTCCTCAACTTCCACTCTTCCTTCCTCCACACCATTCTTAAGTGCCCTCTCTATACGATGACGAGAAGCGAGGCAAATAGCCATCGGCGTTGTTTTTACTACGAAAGAGCAAACAAGTCTAATTCCATAAAAGGCAGCCACTCCGCTGAAACCGAGTGGCGCGCATTTTATGTCGTCACAGTCAAGGGACAGACGATTTTAACATAAGAGACGACGATGTATGCAACAAGGGGATCGGGTCAGTGTGGTCGTTAGGGTAATAGCCTCCCACTCTGAGAGCCCGGGTTCCACTCCAGGCGGTAACAGAAGTATTTCGCTATGGAGTACTAGGTACGTTTCAATTGGTATTAGTGTGAAGTGCACTAAAATTATTAAGCCAATCGGATGAAATATTTAGCACTGATACTCGTAGATTCTTGGCCAGGGAGGACGGGAAAAATATTTGACCAGGGAGAACGGGACACATATTTGACCCGGGTTGTGTGGGTTGTGCAAGAGGTGACTAATGACGATAACGGAACAGTAAGGGCCAATGAAGGCAAGAGATAAATATATTCATTCCGTTGGAGTTGTACAGAAGGTGTGGGGTGGAACAGCAGAGCGAAATCAAAATGTAGCAGTAGTCATAGCAAAAGTAAATCACACAAAGAGGCCTAAATCTTGGAAATTCCAGCAATAATAACAATGTATTCAGAGCAGTCACGCGTAAACACATCATATACCGCATATAAAAACAAACAGCTAGAAACATCGTTTCCCTTACCGACCACCAGGTGTCTTTGATACGTCAAAAATTGTACGATTATCTGAACGAAATTAGAAATTAGAACGAAATTAAATTGGATTCGTTCATACAATCGTACAATTTGGCCTGGCGACACGATACAATTTCTTATACATTATCCCGTACATATATTTATGCAAGAGATTGTACAAGAAATTGTATCGTGTAACCAGGCCTTAACATATGGTTCAAGTGCTAAGAGGCGAGGTAGCTTGTTTCTACATCTACATTTACATAATACCCTTCAAGCCACAACAAAGGTGTGTGGCAGGTTGTTTTGTGGCCTTGCACGTTAATTATTTTGTTGAATAAGTAAAAAAATTGAGAGAGGTTATATCAGCTACCAAAATTTTAAATCTCGGCAGTTCGGTCGACCTTTCGGGATATTCACCAAATCCCTTTATTCTGCTAGCCTTAAACTGACTCCAATCTATATTATTTGGTGACTTCAATTTCATTCTGGGCTCTGACTGCTTTATTTCCTTCGATTTAAAAAAAATCAACTATGTATTAATCACTGTGCAACCGGACAAGTCTAAAAGTGGCATCCAGAATATCCCCAATACGGCAAGTAGGTACCCTGAGACTACTACACGAAGAACTAATTGTAAGAGCTTTCAAACTCATCACATGACTGCATGATACCAGCCGATATATGACTAACCATATGTTGGCAGAGACATTTTGTATTAAAAACAATAGATTAAAATATCAATAGCAAAACACGACTCTTTGAGTAGGACATTCCAATTATTACAGTAAAAGCATCTAATATGGTGACCAAAATTTTGATCATATAGTTTCAGTATTATTCGTAGGTAATCTAATATATTCAATTGAAAACAAAATCATTGTATCAGGTAGAAATATGGCAAGGAAGATACACCGATAACTACTTTAAAATGGGCAATTGAAACGATCACGATTGAGAATAATTAGGTAAGGGTCATTAAGAATAATTAGATGAGATTAACACATCATAGACAAATTTGGGAGAAAGTCAAGAAATATGCACAAAAAAGATAGCACATCTACATCTACGTGATACCCTGCAAGCCATCGCGAGAGTGTGTGGCAGGGGGTGAAGATCACCAAACATGCACTATAGGCATGCAAAGATGCTACTATAGGGTCTCAGACAATTAGATTATTGGTATCTACATAATAATTAAAGGATTGGTTGTTAATACATTCATCATGCACTACAGACTACCCCAAAATATTTCCCCTTTCTATCCCTTTGCTATGCTACCTATTCTGTTCTCTTATAATACGGGGGAAGAATGACATTTTGACTACTCCACTACAGACTATTCTAACAATATTTCACCTACATATCCCTTTGCTACGCTGCCTCTTGTTCTCTCTTATGGTACGCGGGAAAAATGACATTTAAAATCTAACTGTACGACAATCTATCTCTCTTATCTTGTTAATCTGATCAAACCTAGCATAATACGCAGGGTTTCTTAATATGTATCTAGCGTTATCTGTGAACAAATCGGTTTCGAATCTAATTAAAAGGTTTAACCTAAATTTTAACCTGCGTTCTGATAGTAATTCCAATCCTAGTTCTTCTATTAAACTCGTCACATTTATACAATTATCATAACGGCCTTTAACAAATCTAGCGGACCTCCTTTGCACACGCTCTAATTCTTTTATCATACCTTCCTCGTACGGATTCCCATATACTAGGGGCATATTCTAAATGAGGCCTGACAAGTGTAAAATAGCTCCTTTCTCCTACTCTCTCATCGCATTTGCCTAGAACCTTTTTTACGAATCCTAATATATGGTTTTCTACACTAGTTATTTCCCTGATGTGTTTCCCCCATGACATGTCTTCAGTGATGGAGACGCCTAAGTATTTAATAGATTCTACGTTAGATATTTTCTTTTCTTTGATGCAACAATTATTCCGGGGAAAACTATTCTTTTTCCAAAAGTTCATTATCGCGCATTTCTTCAAATTTCATTCCAGCTGCCAACTAACACACAAATCACCAATCGCATCCAAATCCTTAGCTAAAGACTGACTATCCTCTTCATTTCTAATTTCCTTATACACTACTGCATCAGGGGCGAAAAGACGAAGCTTGCTATTTTTAATTTGAGCTATAAATTTTATGAGCTTCAACAGATCATGAATTTTAAGTCCCCATCAGTCATAGTACTATATTTTACGATTCAGTAGATTACAGCGTCTTCGGTGCTTCAATGTCTAAAAACTTGGCCTTAAAATGGTTAATGCCATTACAAAACACTCTTTAAGCGTCAAATACCCTAATAGGGCACTCGTAAAGCCAAGTTAGTCATTCAATAATGATTATCCATGCACAATCACTGAAAAGCAGTACGGCAACAGCAAGGGAAAACAGTAACATTACCAGATTCTTCTCGCCATAAACGTTTAACACAGGACAGAAAGTTAATAATGTACAAATCACTAATAAGACCAATAATCATAAAGTCATCAGAAACAGATAATGAAATCAAGAACAAAATAATTAAAACCGTAGAAAATAAAGTATTAAAAATAATCAAGAGGAAAATGTAAAGGTATAGAAAAAGGAGTAAAAATATAAGAGAGGATATGCGACTGGAGATTATCATCATCATCATCATCATCGGTCAATAATCCTGGTTTGGCACAACCTTCAACTCTATTCTTCTATCGGCCGACCTCTTCGTATTAACGCAATTGTTCTCTTTCACATACTTCACGACCTGCTCCGTGTGTCTCATGCGACGCCTTCCTTTGCCTTTCTTCCAGTTCACTTTTCTCTTGACGATTGTCTTCATTAGGCCATCGTGTCTTAAGAATGGCCGATTAAGTTGTCTTCTTTTTAGAGTTTTCATCAAGGCGTGATAATAAAAGAAGAGAAAGGAATACGCGTTCAGAGAAAATGGACAGGAACGAAAAAATAGAGAAGACATGTCGAGATAATATCCTAAATATAAAGAGAAGCATTGGAAGACCGATGAAAACGTGGAAAGAAAATATGGTAAAGAACAGGCTATTAACCTAGGCTACAGTAAAAAGAAGACTTCCCGCCAAAAAGGGGAAGATCTTCAACGGACGTGGAACCCGAATATATACTTTCGCACCAATCCCTCCCTTGGTACCCAAAATCACTGAGGCGTACAATGAACCCGTGTTCCTTATCCACCTTACCCCGTCCTCCCCTCCTAACTCTCATAGAGTAGAATACCGGTGGGAATACCTTTTTAGGGTCTATGACCCCATACAAAGGCCCTCTGTTCCAAAAAAAACAATCCTCCAACCCTGTCTGATCCTGTCGCAGCTCTACCCCTTTCCCCGAAAGCCCCCTGCACCTTAGCTAGCTGTCCGCTACAGCTTCCCCATCCGGCCCTCTCGCGCTACATCACGACTCCCCAAGAATCCTATAGGGAACAAACGGGGAAAACGGGTTCTGAAACGGGTCACAGAACTTTAACCGACACCCTTAAATGCCTGTATTAAAATCCTAGATTATGCGTTTACTCACCGCCCGAATTAAAAGGGGATCGGGTTGACGTAATGGATAATGTACTGGTTGCTCATTCCAGAAACTTGAATTTAAATCAAGGAATGTCTCCACTAAATATCTTAGTTGCCAGTCAACAGTGCATGTTTGGTGATCTTCACCCCCTGCCACACACCCTCGTGGTGGCTCGCAGGGTATTACGTAGATGTAGATGAATTGTCAGAGAATTATCAGTGCAATATCGATACTTGGAGACTTGTGTGTGGAGAATTCTTCAAGGTCACTCCGTATGTCTCTACCCACTGGCGCCCTTCGAATAGGCAAGATCCCAGTCAGGGTTTCTCTCCACCTTGACGCCACTCACCGTTAATCCTACGTACACCCACGAACACGATCGTGGGTGAGTTCCATGACCTTATTCATACTACTGATGCAGATGTTACCATAGGAACTGAAAGTTGGCTGTCGGATGACATTCCTGACTCAGAAATATTTCCCAAATTTTTTGAAGTATATAGAAAAGACAGACCAAACCGAACAGGTGGTGGTTTTTTTCATTGCAGCCAAGAACTCAATCAATAGCAAAGCAGAAATATTTCCCACCAATCCCTTGGAACGTGTTTGGTGTTCATTAACATGCCCTAAATCCAACCAATATCTGTCTGCGTATTCTATAGGCCCCCAAATACTGATGTTGACTCCCTATTAGAACTGGAAAAGCAGACAAATTCTATCACGTCCCGTAACAGCGATCGTAACATAATAATAGGTGGAGATTTTAATGCACCATCGATAGATTTGAGAAATTACTGCTTTAAAGCTGGAGGAAGGGACAAGGACATCTGTTAGACTCTATTAGATGTACTCTCCAACAACTCCCTGGCATAATTAGCAACAGCACCTACTAGAGGGGATAACATTCTTGATTTACTGGCAACCAATATCCCAAAAACAAGTGACTAAGATTGACACCGTTGATGGAATCAGTGACCACAGAGTTCTGCCTGCAAAATTCTCTCTAACTTTAGATAAAAATGTTAAACAAAAAAGAAAGATTTATATTTTTAAAAGAGCTGACTTTGCTAACTTTAAAATTTATTTAAGAATTCTTTATCGGATTTTAAAAAGTCTTCCATAAACTTATTTACGGAGGGTTCATGGAAATCGTTCATTAATATCATGCGCTCTGGGATCAATAGATATATCCCATGTAAATTTAAAAAAGAAAGCACTGAACCTAAGTGGTACAATGCCGAAGTGAGAAAATCCCTGAGACAGCAGCGAATATGTCAAGGAAAAATGAAAAGAATTAGTAAATATATGCCATGCCCATTGATGAGCGTAATGTAATAATTAAAAACTATAAAATTTCAAAATCCACTGCAAAGACAGCCCTTAGTAATGCATCAGCAGATTTCAAGAGAAAAACACTTGGGGAACAAATGAAAGAAAATCAAAAGGTCTTCTAGTCGTACGTATAGGAAGTGCAAGGCCATAAGCCTGTCGTCCATTCACTAAGAAATGATAAAGATGAAATGGCCACAAACACTGTAGACAACGTTAACTTGCTGAATTCCTTCTTCCAAACCGTTTTTAACCCACCTTCCGGAGATTCAACTGCCGTGTTACCTGACTTCTTTCAGCGGCTGATGCAACCAATTTAAATTTCCTGTAATGTTATCAAAAAGTTATTTAAAGAAATAAGGCGCAACAAATCTCCTGACCCTGATCAAATTCCCTCCCGCGTATATAGAGTGTTAGCTTCCAAAATTTCCCCCTTCCTTGCAAAGGTATTTAATAAATCCCTGACCGAACATTCGTACCAATGGATTGGAAAACAGACGATGTAACACCCATTTTTAAAAGTGGTGATAGGGAGCAGTTATCTAACTACCGACCTATATCCCTCACATCCATTTCATGCAAAGTTCTGGAACATATAATTGTCAGTTAAGTCATGGGGCACCTAGATAGCCAGAATTTATTGTCCAATGTTCAGCATGGCTTCCGGAAGAGTAGATCATGTGAAACTCAACTTGCTCTCTTTTCCCACGATATTTTAGTTTCTGGCGAAAATAATATCCTAGGGAATGCAATGTTTCTCTATTTCAAGAAAGCTTTTGACAAGGTGTCTCATAACAAACTAATTTTGAAATTAAAATCAAATGGGTTAGACAGCAATATTATATCATGGATAAATGATTTCCTACATGATGGGGTGCAAAGGGTTGTTTTGGACGGAGTTACCTCCCAGGCATTTGAAGTCACTTCAGGTGTTCCACAGGGCAGTGTGATAGGTCCACTCCTGTTCCTTCTGTGCATAAATAATACCAATAAGGTGGTCAAAAGTAAACTTCGTCTATTTGCTGATGATGCAGTAATGTACAGGGAAATTCTATACCCAAATGATAAAGATTATTTAAATAATGAACTACAAGCAATTGAAAAATGGTGTGATTCATGGCAGATAAAATTAAAAATTAAAAAATGTGTGGTAATGAACTTTTGGAAAAAGAATTGGTCTCCTGCTAGCACGTACAAAATATGTAATGATTAATTAACAAACGTGGAATCCATTAAATATCTTGGAATAAGACTGACACATGATCTTTCCTGGGGTTAGCACAAACGTGTAATAATTGGGCAACCTAATCGTAAACTGGGATTCATCAAAAGAGAATAGGGTAAATGTGACGATCATGTTCGAGAAATCAGCTCCTTTTCCCTTGTTTGACCTCATTTGGAATATGCTGCCAGCATACGGGATCCCTACGACATCGGTCTAAATAATGAACTTAAACGTGTGCAGCGAAGATTGGTAGATTTGTAAAGCGACGGTACAATAACTATATTAGCGTAACCAGTCTATTAAATGAATTAAAATGGGAATCATTGTCAGATCGCAGGTTGACATTTAGACTTAATCTCCCAAAAAAATTCCAAGATAATAGTTTCAGTGATGACGTTAAAAATATTTTGCGAAACCCCAACTTACTATGGTATACTGGACCATAATTACAAAATTAGAGAAATTGATTGCCGAACTGACAGATTCAAAATGTCCTTTTTTCCTCGTACAATTAGGGATATGAATAGCGGTAAATATGTCCAATACGAATGAATGAATGTTTAGCATAGGTAGTTGTTGGCATAAGGACTTGAAGGTAACCCAACTAACAGCATGTTTTTGCATGCTTACCTTGCTTTTTTTCTTTTTAAATAGTGAAGTTTAGACTAATATATTAATACTAATCCTATTTTATGCATGATATATAGTGCATGTTTGGCGATAATTCACCCCCTGCCACACACCTTTATGGTGGCTTGCAGGGTATTATGTAGATGTAGATGCACTTTTGATCCTACCTACATCCATTACACCCACTAATCTAGAGGGCGACAATGATCTCAGCCTTCGGTCGCTTACCCCTAATGATTGCTATTCTTTTTATATCTATAGATATTTTGGGGATTATTTCGAAATACTTGCAGTACTGGTTAAAGCTAATATTTATAAAGCCCCAGCAGATATAGATATAGATACCAGCCATAGATGGTCTCTCTCATAGAAACCTCATTAATTCGTTCGACCACCCCTGCCATACACCTTATGTGCCACTAACACTTATACAGATTTATTCCGAATCAAGACTCTGGTCTTATTCTTGGTTCGAGACTTTTGGCAGAGGGTTTATATCCTCTTTGAGAAGGTATTTAACAGCATAATCATGAAAATTTAACACTGGAATTATTCTGAAAACGCAGTGACCAATGCCTCGATATTTAAAATTATATATACTTTACTTCAACACTGAAGAATTCGATACATTTTCCCAGAATTTTGCATTTCTTCATTCTATTTCGAATGAAAGGATTTAGGTTGACTAGTCACCGTGAACCATAGCCTTCAAATCAGGTAAAAAATATTGTAATAAAGGTTATGATATAGGAAATAACTTACAACCTTTTCCTCCTACTTCCGTACAAAGAGATCAGTGGTGAAGCACAGTGGCTGATTAAAATAAAAGAGAAAATCTTCGAGTGAATTAGATAACGTAAGCGCAGGGAAAAATTCACGGCTTCTTCCGTAAGAAAAATTAAAATATTTCTTTCACGACATCAGCTTTGATTGATAAGGGATATCATTCCTCATAATCCAAAAGACATTGCCATGAATCAAACCTACAGACATTGTAATGACTAAATCAGCTAAATAAACGCTGAAAGCGGAAGCAAATACATAATAAAAACTTTAATTACAGAATTTCCGGTAATTGCTCACTGAAATAAAAGGCGACAATGAATAAACCGCAGCATATAAGGATAAATCTTCATTTGACAAAGCGAAATGAATTTAAAATTTGAAACGTGTAGTATCTACCAATCGAAATGAAGAGTACAAAGAAGACCCTCATAGTAACCAATAAATATGTATCACAAAAGTGGACATTAAAAATTTATTATAAAGAAAATTGTTTAAGACGCATTTACCAAAAGAATCACAGCGCTGAAACACACTTGCTTCTGAAAAGCGTCCGATAGGAAACCGTAAAAAGGATAGGAGGACGTAAATCATCTAAATGGATAAACATCCTCGCCCCTGCTCTCCACATCTGGAGCGGCCAACTTATGGCCAGAGGGTAGGCCACAGACCACAAAGGGTTTTATTAAGGCCTCCAGAGGGTTGCACGATCCCACAATGAATTTACATCTCCATCTACACGATACCCTGCAAGCCACCGCGAGTGTGTGCGGCAGGGGGTGAAGATCACCAAGCATGCACTACTTGTTTGCATTTGTTCACATGCAAACAAGCAACTATAGGGTCTCATGCAACTAGATTGTTAGTATCTATAGTATTTAAGGGATTAATACATGCATCATGCACTACAGACTACTCTAAGTACTCTAAAATATTTCCCCTACCTATCCCTTTGTTATGCTGCCTATTCTGTTATCTTATAGTACGGGGGAAAAATGACATTTTGTATCTATCAGTACGACAAACTATCTCTCTAATCTTATTTATCTGGTTGAATCTAGCATAATACGCTGGTGTTTTTACTATGTGCCTAACATCTTCAGTAAAGCTATCCGATTGAAATCTCTCTTATAGATTTAATCTGCACTTTAACCTACGCTCTGATAATGATTCCCACCCTTATTCTTGTATTGATTCTGAAACACTACTCAACCTATAGTAATACCTTTTAAAGAACCTAGCTGCTCTCTACTGCACACTGTCTAGTTCTCTGATCAAGCCTAATTCATTCGGATCCCATACTCTGGCTGCATACTCAAGGTGGGGCCTAACTAGTGAAAAGTAACATCGCTCTTTTGTCTTCTCGTCACTTTCCCAAGTACTCTTTTTATAAATCCTAGCTTTCTCTTCGCTCGGCTTCATATTTCCCGGATGTGTCTTCCCCACGATAAATCTTTAGTGATTGTTACACCTAAATGCCTTATAGTTTAAATGCTTTCGATCTTCGAGTTACTAATTTTATAGGATCGCTCTATCGAATTATTCCTCCTCCAAAAATTGATAGCTACACACTTTTTAAGGTTAAGTTCTAACTGCCATTTGTCGCACCACTCTTGAATTGCATCTAAATCCTTGCTAAGCGATTTCCTGTCTTCTTCTTTTGATATACCCCTATACACTACCGCATCGTCTGCAAAAAGTCTAAGCTTACTACTAACGACGGTACCCAAATCGTTTATGTATAAAAGAAATAGAAGCGGACCTACTACCCTGGGGAACTCCCGATGTGACTTCGATTGTGTCCGATATGATACCATCTATGACAACCCTCTACTCTCGCCCACTTAAGAATTCTTTTACCCAACATATAACGTTTTTATTTTTACCAAAACTCTCTAACTTCAAGATTAATTTATCATGAGGAACTCTATCTTAAAATCTTAAAATATCGCATCAACTTTAGTACTGTTTTCGCAGTAGACTAATATATCGCGTACGAATAAAGCTAATTGTGCCTCGCAAGATCTACCTATCCTGAACCCATGTTGGCTGTTTATGATCAATCTCTAACTATCCAAGTGCCCCACGATCGAATTGACTACAGTGTGCTCAAATACCATACAGGAGATTGACATGAGTGAGATGGGTCTGTAGTTGCTAGGTTCTTTCCTATCACCGCTTTTAAAAATAGGTGTAATGTTAGCTACTTTCCAATCATTGGGTACTGTGTGGTTCTTTAGTGTTTTATTGAATATTATTTCTAGATAGGGGGCTATTTCAGAAGCTAATGTTTTATATACTCTGGAAGAAAATTGATCGGGACCTGGTGATTTTTTTATTAATGTTTTTTAAATGCATCTCTATTCCGCGAATTGAAATTTTTATTTCGGGAATTTGTTCACTGAAAGTGTTCGGCGATGGTTCCACTGCGTTGTGTGACGATGAGTTGAATACGCTTTGGAAGAAGGTGTTTAAATAATTGGCTTTTTCTACACTGCTGGTGACTCTAATTCCTTTATAGTTTTTAAGTGTGTGCACTGTGGACCTATTTCCCTGAAGTTCTCTCACATATGACCAAGACGCTTTAGGATTGCTAATTTAAAATACGAAGGTAAGAAGTTGAAGTGTCAAGCTACCTGCAGAGGAACGAGGTCTTACAAATTTTCGGATCTAAATGTATTGTAATAAAATATGTAGCGTACATAGACTAATAAGTATGCTTAGAGTCATTCCTAGTAATCAGTAAGTAATAGTAGGAGAATCATTCCTACAAGTTCTTTCTTCATAAAGTCTTTCTTCAAGAGTTCCCTAAAAGAAAAGTTTATCCTTTTTCACTTACAAAGTAATTAAATATGCAGGAGGAAAAACTATTTCTATACTCTCACCGAATGCATGGATTTTCTCGACATGAGGGAGAAAAGAATAAGTAATTAACGAGAGAGAGACATGGAACGAGCGAAATTTACATTTGACGATGGTGAGTTTTTTCTTGACTGAAGAGGATCTAGGAAACGTAAACGCCACCATCCTGGCGAGTAAACGCTGGGTGATGGCAGGACAGTGAATGAGAAGCAAGCAAGCGCCGCAATCTGTCCTTAGATACATAGGAGGATTCGCGTAATTACCGGCATTTACTCCGAGAGCGGATAATAGGCCCCGGGAGAGTGGGATGGAGGACGGAAGAGGTGGAGAGCTCCGCTAACTTCGCCGAATATACCCAGAGTGCAAACAAACCCCCCCAACGAATCTTCCGTTCAAGCTGAGGACCGTTACTGAAACCAAAAAAACTTAGGGATGATAGTAAAGTACGTAATCAAAGCGAAGTGATGCGGTCCTAGAAGTCGAATTCGACCGAATCCCGTATCGCACGATGTCTCCTAGATAACGCCGCAACTGGTGTGTTTCCAACTAGAGCGGTTATCACGTTTGTAAAATCAACGAATTGAAGAGCGTCCTTGAAAATACTTTATCATCACCAGTCATAAATCCTAAGATAAATTTGACGCAGCTCTCCACTCGGTTCTTCTATTGGCCCACCTATTCATATTTATGTCGATTTTTTATAACCGCCACTTCTTATTCATTGAATCTCATACGAGACATTCCTCTCACATTCTTTCCGTTCACTTTTCCCTTGACGACTGTTTTTAGACCCAAGATAAGTCCAATTTCGTTGTCTCAACTTCTGATTAAAGTTATCGCCAGACGTCTCTTTCTTCAACTCATGTCAGGACTACTTCTGTCCTTCTATTTAATTTCCTCACTCTTATTAACATATCGCATTTTGAATGCTACAAGTCTAGAGCTTTTGTCTTCCATGCCTCAATGCCACAAAGACGTATACCGCATGCAAGTTCTGATGAAGTTTTTGTCTACTTCAAAGCTTCTATTCCCAGCATCGAGTAGATTCTTCTTTCCGTAGAATTCCTCATCGCTGGCGCTATTCCACTGTGTCGCGGGAAATTCGGCTTCCCGGATCGCAATACTCTTTTACGTCTTCATGCTTTTCTTTTCCGAGTTTAGCTTTGATCTTGGTCTCTTCTCTTTTACTGGATGACTTTACCTTTTTTTATATTTAGTGACCTTCTAGCGGTTTCTGGTTAATGTATTTTCCACATTAACTAGAGCAATCAGTAAAAAAAAGCTTTCAGGAATTAAAAAAAATATCGTGAGCTTTGTCTCCTTGAGTAGAGTCAGATTGAGTGAATCAAGTGTGAAGGGAATGACTAAGGAGGAAAACTAGACAACTAAGGCACTCCCCTTATTCGGGCAACCTGTTTTCAAGACTTGTTTTGGACAAGCACTGAACTACAAGACGCTTGCAAAAAACTGAAAAGTACATTTGCAACAAATTTAACGCCACTTCAAGGATACTGAGGGATACCGGGGCTGGTGAATTTTTCCATCCCCAAGGAAATAAACAACGAGAAAACCTTCTGACTGGCAGGTGAAGAAAGGGTTCTCCGAATTCTTAACCTGAACACGTAGGAGACGGTCGCAGTAGTCAGGTAGGTAAAGCGCCGGCCGTTTCAGACAAACATTTTCCTATGAGAATCGAACTTAGTAAGTTAGTTTAGACGCTGCGGTTTAACATAAGCATTTGCGGCACCCTAAAAACCTAATTCCACTTCTGCTACTGAAGGCAGGTAAAATCCACACCCAGAATAGCGAGGGGACATTTCCTTCCAACGCACGGCCCGTGAGGGAGATCTGATATGAATCCGGTATGAACTGGTATAATTACGTCACTCGGGTATAGCCGGATGAGTTCAAAAGGGACAGGTCCCCTATGCCCGAACAAAATCACGCAAGAGTGGCTCACCAATCGTTGGTGCCAACCTCGAGGCCAAATTCCTCTTTCCAATTGCAATTCCTTGGAATAAACGGCCAGCGGAATTGACCTTACGGGTTGGCGAAATCCGGTGGAAAATTTTGCACTTGCCATTGAGTGCTTAGGGATGAGTACATGAGACAACCGGGTTTCATAGGATGAGCTTGATTTACATTTTACCCCCGATGAGAGCTATCTAACACGTTCAGGACGACCTAACAAAATGATCTGTCTTCAAGTCTTTCCACTTAATTTCGGTACATCTACATCTACATAATACCCTGAAAGCCACCATAAAGGTGTGTGACAGGGGGTGGATTCTCACCAAACATGCACTACATATCATGCATAAAAAAGGGTTAGTAATAATATACGTCTAAATTTCAATTTTTGAAAGGGATAAAAATATCAAGTAAGCATGAAATATAATGCTGTTAGTTAAGTTATCTTAAAGTCCTTATATCAACATGCAACTTCCTATGCTATCCATTGATACACTCGTATTGGATATATTTACCGTTTTTCATATGAGGAGAAAAAGAAGGAAAGAAGAAAAAATTATACATCTACATCTCATCTACATCTACATAATACCATGCAAGCCACCACAAGGGTGTGTGGCAGGGGGTGATTGCTCACCAAACATGCACTACATATCATGCATAAAAAAGGAATAGTATTAATATAGTAGTCAGAACTATACTATTTAAAAAAGATAGAAATTGCAAAGCAAACATGCAGAAACATTATGTTAGTAGGGTTAGCTTTAAGTACTCATACCAACATGCAGCTACCAATGCTATTCATTGCTACTCTCCGATAGGACATATTTACCGTTATTCGTATCTCTAATTGTGCGAGGGAAAAAGGACATTTTGAATCGGTCAGTTCGGCAATCAATTTCTCTAATTTTATGATTATGGTCCAGTCTGCCATAGTAAGTTGGGGTTCGTAAAATATTTTTAACATCTTCACTGTAAATATTTCCTTGGAATTTGTTTAAGAGATTAAGTCTAAATTTCAACCTGCGATCTGACAATGATTCCCATTTCAATTCATTTAATAGACTGGTTACGCTAATATAATTATCGTATCGTCCCTTTACAAATCTTGCCGATCTTCGCTGCACACGTTCAAGTTCATTATACGAGAAAAAAGGACATTTTGGATGTCAGTTCGGCAATCAATTTCTCTAATTTTGTGATTATGGTACGGTAGTAGTGCATCCGGCGAGGCGACCGACAACTAAGGTTATTTGTGACATTTAGGAAAAGTGGTCAATTCGGCAGGGGTTGGAATATTTCAAGGAACCGAGGAGGATTGAATCCGGTATCGGCATTGGTCTTCTCTTAGCGAAAAGCGCTAAGGCATCCACGGTTTAAAACATCATCCGACAAATCGAACTTTAAGTGCAATCCTCACAGCACTCAAGTAGGGACCGGTAAACCACTGTATAATCTCTGCCAATACCGGGATTCAAACCCAGACCCTCGGAATTAGGATCAGAATTCTAGCCACCAGTAATCAGATCCCCACTTTATTTTGGTATCTCTTCAATTACCATTCACATTCACCACTCTAATCGTTAAATATATTTACAATTCACTTGAATATGAAGCCTCACTATCTCTTGTTATGTTTTCTTACTTGTCGTAATAAAAATATTTCCATTTCAATCCTCAAAATTGCAGTACTTGAAAGTGCAATATGACAGTCTAGGTCAGTCCATAATATTGGATGCAATAGAAATATCGATCGAGAATCGATCTGGTTCAATATGACGTTCAGGAAATCGACAGCCGTAGAATCTGCGTAGTAAGAGAGGCAGTCAGATGAGGTATGATTTTGGAGTTGTACTGTGGGCAGCGGAGAGTAACTATTATTGGTCTAGCAGTGTACTCAAATTGTTAGAAGAATTAGGATGGGTTCACTATCAGATTGTAAGTTAAAATCTACAACAGAAATTCTAAAATGCATAACTTTCCTTAAAATGTTAGATACATTTTTAAAAATCAGCGTAATATGGCAAGTTAGATTATAAAGGTAAAATTAAGGAGATGGTGTTTAACAGAGTTTTAAAATATCAGTTTTCCCACGTACAACAAAGTAAAATGATCAATGATGGAATGTGTAAATCGAAGTTCCAAGGGAGATAATTAGGATAGGTAATGTAAATTTTAGGTAACATTTCTTTTTTGTATGAACCTCTAAATACTGAATGCATCCGAGAATATTCATGTATACATCCCCTTGCATATTGCGTGAATAGTAAACTTTGATTAGACTAACCAGCATGACGTTACTCATTCAATCTCTAATCAAGTAGTGAGATATCCATTAAGTGTATACTTTGTCACACACTCGAGGCTTGCAGGGTACCTTGTCGATGCATATGAATCTTCTTTTCCGGCTTCACCATCACAGAGTATGTTGAGGGGGAAGTATGTCTGGGGAATAATAACAGATGAAGCAAACCTATTAGGATTTTTAAAGTGGGTGCTAGCTAATGTCGATGAGAAAGTACGAGAAAGAATCTAAGCTGTCACTTGTCAGGCCTCATTTAGAATATGCCGCTAGTATATGGGATCCATACGAGGAAGGTAATGGAGCGAGTGAAAAGGAGATCAGCTAGATGTGTAAAAAGACCATACCATGATTTTAATAGTGTTACACACTTAGTAAAAGAACAATGATAGGAAATACTATCAGAACGCAGGTTAAAATTCAAATAATCAAATAAATCTTTTAACTAAATTAGTAGTTGACATATTTGCCGATGACATTAGATATGCATAGAGAACGCCTACATATTGCGTTAGATTTGATTATAAAAACAATTGAGAGAGATAGATTGTAGTACCTAAAGATTTTAAATGTCAATTTTCCTGCGTAGTTAGGTAATTTAATTAGCAAGGGTAGGTATAAATATCGTAAGAGTGATCTGTAGCGCATGAAATATGTTTTAGCATGACTACTTCATAAATGCTTGGGAAATTTAAATTAATAAATTTTAATAACATCCTGACTAATAAATAATAAACACATTGCTGTGTACATACTAAATATTTAAATATACTTGTCTATTGAATGCACATCAAACACCTTTCCATAAAGAAGTAGCATTGTTCATCGTAGTTGCATGTAAGTAGTGCATGGACGGTGGTCGTTCACCACCTACCACACACCCTCGTGGTGGCTGGCAGGTTATTACGCGGACATAGATGAAGATAATGCCTGTACATCATGATTGGAATGGAGTGACCCCCTGCCAAACACTCTGACGGTGGTTTGCAGGGCACTATGCAGATATAGATGTAGATAGATAGGTTGGTAAGCGCTCAGGACCATAGTCGAGAGAGGCGATCCGTGAGAGTGGTGAGAGGGGCATGCCCACCTGCCTCCATGAAGACGGCCCTCCGACGCCTTTGTTCCGTGGGGGAATTTATTAAGGGACGTCACCCTCCCAGATAGACACTCCCTTCGTCCGGAACCTTCGAGAAAAATTCCCAAGCGTCAAACGCCTTTGCTGGCTTATCTCCGACCCATCCCCTACATTCTCATAAAAAAATGAGTCAAGTTTGTGTCATCGATCTATGTTTTGATCAATTTGATCATTGTCAAGGTCAACTAAACCTAGATTTCGATCGTACTGATCATTGAAATAAATGTTTATGGAAATGTACAGTCCTCTTTATGACCATAGCAATACTCTCAGAGCACATAGTTCTCATAGTTCACTTACACGAAAGAAATTACAAGTTGGTACGTTCCACACTATTATTACTATTGACCATGGTTTCTACAAATATAATGCCATTATTAAGGTGTACTACCTTGTAATTCCTTTCCATCAATTTATGCCGGATTTTTTAATAAGCAACTAAGTACGATATATAGGGAGAGGTAGTAGACAGCCTTCCTTCCACACTATGAGCTTTCTACTACTTTCCGATGCCTGACATTTTGTCCCTAAATTTTTACACCACTTGATAGGTTTAATTGTTCTGATTCACGAAAATGTGAATTGTTCGATTTCGATTTAGCCTATGTTTAACCTACACTTTACCGTTTAATTCAATTTACCCGAAATTAAGACCAAACCTTGCCGCGGTAGCCAGGTGGGTAATGCTGCGGCCTGGAGAACCCAAGGGTCGCGAGTTCAAATCCTGTCCCCGTCAGGTTAGTCCTAGGTTTAAGTGTGAATAAGCGACATAACCATAGCGGTTAGATCACCTTATATCCATGTCTACTAATGTCTATTACTACCAAATAAAGAAAGAGGTAGCACCTTAAGATCTAATCCTATCATTGGCACATGCAGTAAACATTGAGGCACATCTTTAGAACATGACCAGCCTCGTGGGAGAAGAAAAAAAATTCAAAGGGCTTCAAACAGCAGACGATTTTTTTGCGCTCAACAAAAATTTTTTTGCGGTTGGTCTGGTTGCCGACGGTAGAGCTCACCGAATATAAAGCCCAATGGCGAGTGAAATTCATACATCAGGGTAGAATGTTCACATTTCCTTTCCCTGTGCCACACTCCGGCTTCCCAGAAAGATATAGTGCCCAGAAAATAACCTTTATTGGGTTTGGGCTGGACATGTACAAAGACTCCTACCGGATCCGAGTAGTATGTACATTGAAACATGTCTTCAACGGAATCTCTTGGTAACATGATTTTAGTCTTGAGTTTTAGATGCCCCAATGACTAACGTCTTACCGCACTGCCTAAGATCTTAATCCAAGGACAATCACAACATTATTACCCTGGGCGGGATTCGAACCCACGGCTTTTGGGTTGCCAAACTCCAACCCGGTTGGCGCGGCCGGCCTGGATTCGAACCTGGGACCTCTGGTCAGCATCCCAAAACTGGGCTACCGCACTGTATGGGACCCGAAATTCGAAGTCTTCCAGGCTTCCAAGGGCCGACACTTCCAAACACGCTTATGACTTCAGACGAGGAAATGAAAACAAAAGTTACAGGATAGAGAGAGAGGAAAAGAGAAAGAGAGACTAGTGGGAGGTTACGGAGTCCAGCTGGGAATCACTAACAGCTGTGAACGTGGCGAAGGTGTGACGTTACGATACGAGGGGGCGGTATTTGTAGAGGAAGGGTTAGAAGGGGGAAAGAGAGGGCTGGAGGTGGACGAAGCAGCGGAACGTGAGGAATGCAATGTAACACGGCCGACGGCGAGGCATGAATAGAAAAGGAGTCGACTGACGTCACCTAACCACTCGTAATTCACGGATATTTGCCCGACGTCGATCTTTTAGCACCTCACGTTGCTAGTCTGAACGCGGTGGGATTGATTACACGAGCGGCGTGGCTGGAAACGACAGGTTTCAATTTTGAGAGAAGAGCCAAGTCCCAGCCCCCCGGCGACAAATATAGCCAGATTAAATAAATACTTAGCATCCCTCTTACAGTTATTCTTTGTGTCATTTAATTACATACGAAATATTGCTCGCGAAGATCTTAATAAATACTTGCTTATTATGGTTTGACGTTTTGATCGTGCATTTGCGAGAAAATATTTGATTAACTTCATTCCGAAGCTTTCTGGAAAAATGATCGCCAAGAAGAAAACTGGTGCCACAAAATCATTTTTAAAACTAGACCACTAGGGGTAATCACACCGAAATGCTAACCAATAAATTATAAGAGAAAACTTATGATTAGAAAGATGTTGTAATTAAGGTATAGAGGCGCAGCGAATGAAATACACTGCTATTGGGTTTGCCACCTAGCGAATTGTGCATTCTGAGAGACTTCTACTTTAGCCAGAGAAAATTACGGGAGAATACGGTCGGAGATCTATCTCTGACATGATTATCACCCCTGGACTAAATGAAATGGAATAATGGAATTCACATAAAAATCACATTATTTTGGGACATTTTTCAAGTATCGAAAGAATAAAAAAAAACTCCAGAAACAATTCTTAATTACCATTTAAAACAAATAGAATTCCACGGCTTAGCAGATTCCTGGATTTCGAGAGATTTCTAATAAAAAAACTTTAAACTGAATGAATCTGACCAATTTTCAACATTTCCATGATGATAGAAGTGTAACTTTCTTCCTTATATTCGATTTATCGACGCATGAACGAACTTTTCGAAAGAAAATTGTTCACCGACACATTTAGGTCTCGTACGCGAGAAGCATCTCCGTAACGTTTTACGAGAAGCGAATCACCATTAGCTTCATGGAAGAAGAATTAATAAATGGGATAGATGATACTAGGAAAGATACTGGTTGTAAGGGAGTGATGACACTGAGTAAGCAAGCTTCCCACGCAAAAATACAGAAATAGCCATTTTCGTCCGCGTAAATGTGAAGGATAGAGGAATATCTATAAAAACATCAGCACTCTATTTAACAGCTACGAAATGTAATGATACAATAAGTATATATATAGCCTTATTCAATTTATATCCCACATTTCCCAATCGCACATTTACGGCATCACATTTACGGTTTCCATTATACTATCCGTGACACGAGCAAACCCTACGGTTAAAGCGGTCAAACTCAGTCGCCTTCACCTTATCGGAGATAAAAAGCGCGCGCCTTTTTTCAGGAGACAAGCAGTTTCCTGTCCTTGAAACATTAGCTCAAAGGGCAGAGTGCCAATATAACTGCATTTTTAACGGCGATGACGGGTCTGTCGGTGAGTAATGAGAGTTTCTTAACATCTCACTCTGACTCTCCGGAAGCCTAATGAAATTCTCCAATGTCTATTAAACAGTTTCAACTAAGGATGGGTCGGTTCCACATTTTTTCGGTTCCGGTTCCGGTTCGGTTCTTAACTTCGGTTCTCGGTTCCGATTCTCGGTTCCGGTTCTTAATTTACCACTTACTTTGCATTGCTCAATGGTAAGATAAGGTAATCAATAATCATTTTCAGAGACTGAATTAGAATAATTCGCGACTTTGAAGCATCTAAGTACACTATTTCACCAGGTTTTAATGTGAAGCCTCCACTTTCGGAGTGTGAGTAGGTTTCAAACTGGTTTTCGCGCCAATTATTTCGGTACCGATTATTTTTGGCCTCGGTTCCGGTTCTAAGCTCAAGAACCGGTGGAACTGAGAACCGAAGAACCGAACCGGCCCATCCCTAGTTTCAACCCTTCATTTTGGTTAAAGCTATAGAATTATATTTATAATCGTTGTAATTATTGCAATTTCTAAAGTTTTGCTGAATTTATTTGGGTAAGGCGACCGGCAAATGAGGCCATTTGCGCTAGAGAGGATAAGTGGGTAGGAGTTAGGTTTTCAAGGTAGGAACGGAGGAAGGGCGGAGAGAAACCCGGCGTCGGCATTATCCTCCTCTTAACGATAAGTGCCATGGGGACCGCGGCTTACGTACCATCCAACTGAAGGAGTACGGTGCGCAAATACTATCCCCAAGGCATTCATGAAGGGTATACCAATGAAAAATCCGCCAGCGCCGGGATTCGAACGAGGGCCCTCGGGATGGGCGGCCAATACTCTAGCCACCACACCAACCCAATCCCCCAATTTCTAAAGGATCTTTGGGAATGAATGAGGAAAATTATTAAAGGGCAAGGCAATTTCCACTTATTAGCGTATGAAAAACATTCATCAAGTCAAGCCTGTGCAGTGCAATTTATCCATTCATTCATGACATCTTCTTTGATGTGAAGCAATTTCAGCGTGACGCGATCAGTTCAACAAAAGTTTTGAAAAATTGAGAAAATATTTCCAGAGATCTTTGGACAACAATGGCAATAAATTCTTCGTTTCCATCAAAAAGCAGGATTTTAATAAATAGCCCAAGCTCCCGAATATATTGACCACAAATGAGGCAAACTTTCAGGTCACTAAAAATTAAATTTTAACTCTATAACTAACAACGACTCATTACTTCATTCCCGCCGTTGATATGGAAGGTATCAGCGTTCTGTATGCATACGTACACATATGTGAGGATGGTATTTCTATAACGCAGGTACATTGCTTATACTTTACAGTACGTATCACAAAATAACTAGATGTTAATAACAGTGGCGGTTCCCACGCGATGCTCATGCAGATTAATAATTAGTGGTCAGAGAGAAAAAAAACACCAGCACATCTAACGACTACTTAAATAAATTCCAAGATAATATTTTCAGTGATGACATTAAAAATATTTTGCGAACCCCAAATTACTATGGTAGATGCAATGGTGGGTGGCGTTACTTTGTGGAACTCCTTCATGGTGAACACAAACACTATGGTAGACTGGGCCATGATTAAAAAACTAGAGAAATTGATTGCCGAACTGACAGATTCAAAATGTTCTTTTTTTCTTCGTGCAATTAGGGATATGAGTAGCGGTAAATATGTCCAATACGAGTGATTCAATCCATAGCATACGTAGTTGCATGTTGGATTACGGATTTGAAGGTAACCCACATAACAGCACGTTTTTGCATGCTTACTTTGCTATTTTTATCTTTTTAAATAGTGAAGTTTACACTAATATATTAATACTAATCCTATTTCATGCATAATATGTAGTGCACGTTAGGTGAGAATTCACCCCCTGCCACTCACCTTTATGGTGGCTTGCAGGGTATTACGTAGATCTAGATGTACTTAGGCAATACAAATTAGAAACCGGATTACATAATTGCCGAATGAAAACATTCCGTGATTCAGGTGAGAAGTCTACGGAACAATTTCGAATCATATTGCATCCCCAACCATTATTCAAAGCTATTCATAGATGTTAGAGACAAAAACGAAATGAAAAACATGAACCAGGTTTACTATCCTGAAAAGGTTTAAATGAATTTAGAACATGTAGATTAATTATAAATAAATGGTCATCAGGGGATTTGAACTTTTGTCTGACTTTCGTGAATAAATGAGACGCAGTCAGCAAGAGATACTTGCATTGAGAAGATACTTGCATAGCGAATGCAACATCAATTTTATTTGAGGTTTACAATCACAAAAGAGGTCTAAAAACATTCGAATTACTATTTTTACACTCATCATCTTTCGTGAGTACGATTTAGGGCTAAGGCATTATAAGGCGAAAACAAATTCAGGACACCTTATTTCATATATTATAGTACTTTTTCCAAATAATAAGCGCATGCTGAAACTGATGGGCAATTTTCAAGCATGGCTGAAAATTGCCCATCTTACGGGGTCCACCACTCCTAGTTATCACTCTTTATCTAGGTAGTATAAGTAAACTTAGTACAGGTTTGGTGATAACTCACACAGTGCTAGACAGTCTGGAGGTGACTTTACAGGGGATTCAATAGATGTAGATAAAACCACAGTACGCAGTTTAGAGCAAAGTCGCGGTTAGGTGTTTGTAGGCATACAGTTCTTGCTCACACTCTACCGAGAGAATAGCATAAAAGTTTATCTCTAAACCATTAAAAGCAATGACATACAAGAAGTAAGTTAGAAGTAACCTTGAAAATCCATTTCTTTATTTCCATTTCCATAAATTCGGATCTTTCGAAAAATACACGGCGAAAGAAAAGAATCATTCCATCTATCGGAGCCGCATTCCCAACATCGAAGGTCGTTAAGCAGATTCGTTGTGTTTCAAAGTACGTGAATACACGCCATTGGAGGAGAAAATGAAAAGTTCTCAGTTCTCTCGAGTTAACTGATCTCGGAAGACGCCGGAAATCAACAAGGACACACCGCTCGCGCGTCGGTTTCCAGTTGCAAGGAGCTGGGGGAAGCCATACGATCCAGCCTGTTTCTATCTCGACTTGGGCGCCGTAACTCAAAAGGCCGATCTTGAAGCCTTTTGTGAGAGGGCGACTTACGGACCACTGACCAGCGCCTACTGTACGAAATATGTCCTCTGACCCTGAGCAATGGCCGAAAACGATTGAAATATTCCACTCGGTGCTAGCGAAGAACTATCTGACTCGCGAACACCGAATAACTACACATACCAGAACGTTTCATGACCTGCGCATGTCTGCATAAACCATTAACACATACATAGCGCATGTATGTAGTATTTCTTGAATATTTTCTTGCATGTCAGATGAATAGTAAAACTAGTTGTGTTCTACCCGCATGATACTCATGGTAATCTCTCATTCAGTACAATGAGTAAACATAAGCGCATGTACCTGGAGCATGTTTGGTGAAACATGAAAGCTCCCTCCTGTCACACAGTAGAGATAGCTTGTAAGGTCGTCAGTACATGTAGATGAAAGTATAGAGTAACCACAAAGTTACTCTATACTCAGTATATCGTGAAAGTAAAATACATTGGGTTTGGCTTAACTGGGCAACAAGCTCCATTCCAAAATTACGAAACGGAGGGCCTAGCTCTCGTGGATAAATCTTCTACTCCAAAGTTTGCGAGAGCACTTCCTCACAGGCGTCCAATGGAATAAGCGATGAAATAATTTCAAAATAAGCAGCGCGAAAATCTGCGTTTAGAGAAAAATCTCAAATAGGGAATTGGTCATCGTGTTCTTTAATCTATATTTCACTGTTTGATGTAATTCAGGATGGGTGTGAAGTAACTGTCAAAACTTTTAAACATTCCCGTGCTGCAGGATACTCCTGTATTTTACAAGTTATTCTTTGGTTCTGCTGTACTCCTCCTCCCGAAACACGCTAGGAAAGAGGTAGATGAACCAGAGCCGGTGGACGATGCGAATGACCAAGGCACGAACCGAATCCAAAATAAAACGCTTTGCAGTAAGTCAGATACAAAATACATTTACCATGAGCTCCACTTTCACGTGTTCACGCCTTGATAGCCATCCCGGGAAACAAGGGCGTAGCGAAATCAGGGCTCCCTGCTTGCACAACTAAACTCGCGCAATGTCATCGAAAACAATTTCTGAATTCCTATAGTCTACTCCACGCCCTATTCCACGAAAGAGGGAAAAATTCTGTCACGCGTGCCCATCCAAACTGGGGAAATAAACAAAATGAGAAGTTTCTATCTCTCAAAAACAAATGTGCCCGGGAACACGTGACAGCTCAGTGACTCGGTGGCGCTCGAGTTGAGAGCGTGCTGTACAATAATGGAGGGAGTCATTATCTGAGTATATACTGCATTAAAGTATACAAAACTTGGCAAAATCCCTTTAGGCGAATAAGAAAATTATTAAAAAATATTAAATGATAATGCCTCTATAATTCCTCTCCATCTCCATCAATCGTATCTACGGAAATACTCAACCTCTAGATACATCCATCTTACATCTCAATACCTATTATTAATCTCTTAGGTAAAATTATAATTCTGAACCAATCAAACAAGGTTATGTTTTCATAGTAAGAAGAAACAACTTTTTACATACCACAGATTTTATTATAACTAGCCCAACGCGTTTCGTCTCGCTGTTAGACGAAATTATAGTGTTGTTTCCATTCCTAGCAATGGAGACACGTCGGTTTCACAAACGGTCTGACCTAATCCTTTTTGAACGATTTATTTCCCTAGAATCTAGGACGTCTGCGGAAACACCAGACGTCACTATAAGCGGAAGTAAACATTGACCTGACGCAAAGAGGCAGTAAGGGAATTAAGTTCGACATCTTTCTACGCTGCCACAATGGCCGTTATTCATAAAAAAAAACGTTGGTGAACATGGAAAGAAAGACTATCGGTTTCCACGTTTGGACGAAGCCATGGTTTCTTCCTAATGTCGGAAGAAAAATCCTTTTTTATTTGTGATATCGATCCCAAAACCATCGAGCGGGTACTTCAAAATTGTGGCAAATAACGAGTACTCGAAGAAGTGAAGAGCGCTCATTTTCTGCAGTTCGGTTACCAATATTGCCCAATCATTCAATCCGCCGAGTCTCTCTTTTGTGATTTTTCTGCAGTGCATTTGGAGCGTGGGTTTTCGTAATGTCACATAACGGTGCTCTGAACTCGAGTTAGTGTAAGTGAACGATTTCTAAAATGATACGAATGGAGGAGAAGATAAAAGGGAAAGTTCTTTAAATGAATTTTTTATTCGTTATCCAGATTGATGCATCACACAAGAAAAGCGAAAGTTTCTTTGAATTAAATTTTTATTCTTCTTCTATATTGATGACCCACACAAGCACTTCACAGTAAACTCGTGAAAAATGTTGATAAATCACAACAACTGAGGCACGGAAAACTGATAATTATAAGTAGAACGACTTTGAAGATAAGGAAAGACAAAATTAGCCGACAATGGAAGGAAGGAGATACTCAAGAAAAAACACAACTCTCAGCTGCACTTTCTACTAATATGAAGTCTCACTTTTGGGTTTAAACAGTACCCGTAGAGTAGAGACGTAGAGATGAATTTACTTTAAGGCCATCAAATATTAACTGTGAAAAAAAACTTCTACAGAAGCGGTCGTACAACATGAGATTCACAAATTTTACGATCATTCCATTTTCCCAAATTCTATCTAGCATTTAAAAAATGAGTTTTTCTTGCTGTATACTAAATCCCTTAACATTCCCTACACATACTATCCTGTTAACTTTTTATTTTTTGTTCCATCCAATTTTACTCCCTGAGAGGAGCAACTAAGAGAAAGATCAAGTGTAACACAGGAATTCAGTCCAGAACTGTCTTCAACAAATAGTAGACATGGGACTTATTGTTAGATGCATCACAAGCTAAGAACACCATGTAGTCTAAATTTAATCCTATCACAGCATTCATGGTTCGAACCCACGACCTTTGAATTGTCAGGCCGGCGGATTACCGACCTGTTTACTGCGGCCAGCGATTGTCTTCAACTACATCCCATTATATATCTACGACGTTTTCTAATTTTGAATTCTCTATGGAATTTTCTATGGGACGGAGGAAGGGTAGAGAGAAACCCGATATCGCCATTAGCCTGCTCTTAACGTAGGGTGCCAAGGGATCCAAACTTTACGTCCCATACGACGGACTGACTACTGAATTAGCAGTGCTCTCCATATCGCATTCAAGTAGGGACCTGTAAACCACAGAAAAAAATTGCCAGTGCCCGGATTAAAACCCGGGCCCTCGGATTGGGAAGGCAGTACACCTACCACCATTCCAACAAGATCCACACGTTATTTGTGGCAGTGAATGATGTATAAAGGTGAGAGATTATTAAAATTTTAATTTATTCCCCATAGCTGGTTTTTAAGTAAAATTTTCACTCGTGCCTGAAGAAAACTCCCAAGGAGAGTCCTAATCTTCGAGTGTGCCAAACGAACCAAGAGGTGCTATGAAGTCAGCAGCAACTTTGGCATACCGCGAAATCAACTACAAATGCCCATCACTACTGCATTCGTCATACATTGTAACGAAATAGACGTGAGTGATGAATATCTCCGCCCCGAGACATTTCTAGCGGGACTTCCCAAAGCGCCGGAGGTAGGCAGCAGCTGCATCACGCCTTGCACAAGCTAGAAATCCGTGAGGAAGCTATAAAATTCCTCCACTCCTTGCATTTCTAAATCTGCCCTGAAGACTATGACGATTTCACTAATCCAAACGCAAATATTCCTTCTTCTCAACTGTTTAAGTCCGCGCAAGGAAATCCGCTGCACTGGGAGTATGGAAATACGAAAAAACAGCTAAATCAATTACAAGGAAAAATATTTACGGGTGACGAAGTGGCATTTACAATATGTACAGTCATCACAAAGACGGTGTACTAGGTGGTGTATCTTCCACACAATCCGCGGAAGGACCTTGCAAGAAACTTTGAAAATTCTAATTATTTGTTATTCCTATCAAGTAAAATCAACGTATTTTCACGCGGGTAATTGAAGATTCAGGCGTAAAATTATGAAATTGTTAAACGTTCTTCTTGGCTAAACACGCACATCGATATTGTTTTCAACAGTACTTGATGTTGGCATTGAGTGTCATTTCCAAGGCATCTATACCGTCACAGGTCTTATGAAGACCTGTATTGATACTATGAAAATGACACTCGGTGTTGAGAGCTCGGTATGTTGAATTGAAATGTGTGTTGAATTGAATGTGTTACCAGGTTATTAATTTCCCTGAGAAGATCTTTAAATGAAAGGCTTAATGCATTTTTCCGCTATTTCAGGTAGACAACAAGAGTGGTTGCGCTCCACTTGAAAAATCTGTATGAAATCGTATGTAGGTCATGCCGGATGAACACTAAAGGTATACACTCTAACTTAAAGGACTATGGATGGTGACGATAGGAGGAACGTACTCCAACTGATAGAAATATATTAACCAATCAATAGGTGTTTGACAGGTACGTTCGTGGGGGGAGGGGAGAGAGAGAGAGGTGTTGTTTTCTTTTCGTTTCATTCGCATGACGACTCATTTCCGGCGCTATTTCTCTCGCTGGGTCTGCACATTTCCAACAACTCTCTTTCATACCAGCTTAAATACCTTTTCTTTCAATACTTTGTCCTTGCTCATCCAGTATTCTGCCTTCGATAACGACCTTCACTACCCTTAATTACTGCTTTCATCCTCCCACTCCAGCCTCCACCTCATTTCCACCGGCAAGCCAATCGTCCTGCTTATGACCATCGTGCTTTTTCGTGTTTTACTCCATACCCACATTTCTTAAGCTTCCAGTCCTTTTCCATCTTCTCTCTGCAATGAGTCCAGGTCTCGGGTCCATACAAATGCTACAGTCGGAGAACTAGGTAGTATGCAGGTTTGTTAAAAGATGTTACGATAGGTTTAGGAATGTAACAAAATTATTTGAATTAAGTTAGGAATCATTATCAGATCGTAGAATAAAATACCGATTAAAACTACCGAAGAAATTAACAACGGATAGGTTTAATGAATATTTTCGATATTTATTAAAAACCTCTGCGTATTATGCTACATTTGTCCAGGTAAAAAAGACTAGAGAGAAAGATTAAAACCGATACCGAATATTTAAAATGTAATTTTTCCATAATAGAACGTAATAGGAAGCATAGCAAAGGAGGCGTCCATTAATTGCGTGAGGTGTTTAGAGGGGGGGTTGGGGGGGGGGGGGGGGGAGGGTCGACCCGAATCTCACCTAATCTTACGTGGGGGAGAGGGGGGTCTCGGCAAATATCACGTAATTTTTCTTCCGCAACAAACAGTGAAAATTGCGAGAAAACTGGGTTAAATTAAGTAAAACATGTTTCTCCACTAACATATGGCTAAATCCTACACAATCGCGGTTATGCGAATGCCACAAAGCATCACAGTAGCCGTTCGATTGTTTAGCAACCACCGGCCAGCCAAACGACACTGCGGCGTACGAGCCGGGTGGCAGCGACGTTTGTTTTTTGAAATAAATCCAACGCAATCAAGCAGATTAACGTATTTAAACTTAAAATACGCAATTGAAAAATCCTACGTGAGATTAGGGGGGGAGGGAGGGGGTCGAGCCAAATCTCACGACATCTCACCAAGGGGGAGGGGGGTCGAAAAATTGCAAAAATCGCCTCACGTAACTAATGGATGCCCCCAAAAGGATAGCTAGGTGATATATTGTTAGAGTAGAATGTAGAGGTAGCTATTAGCATGGCAGTTGCATCAAGTAGGTCTTGTTAGTTGCATGTAATTAGTGCATGTTTGGCGACCTTTACCCCCCTGCCACACAGTGTCTGACACCGTCACGGTGTCTGGCAGGGTATAACGCAGGTGTAGATGTACTTACAATCCAAATAAAGTCCTAAATCACTAAACTGACCTCGTATTTGCTCAAGGTCAGATTTCTCTTCTATTGGCGAATAGCGATTAGCAATGAAGATTCTGTTAAGTTTCAAGGAGTTTCATGCCAAAATAATGTCAAGGAAATGTCAAGAATAGGAGTGTCAAGAGTGAACAACCTTATGCTGTACATACTCAGCGTCACAAACAAAGAATGCTGGCCTGGTGGCCCAAAGTCACTGTTTGAATCCAGGCTTGTGCATGCTGGTTGCGTTTACCTTAGGATTAGTCTAGACAGTTAGGCTATCCGTAGCAGTTGGAGAACCCTAAATGGTACTGATTGAAATTTAACGTCTACACGTAAGAACGTTCGTTGTAAAATGATCATGCCTAGAGTATGGTCGCAAGCATAGGCGTACCAGGGGGGTTTTGGAGGTTGTAACCCCCCCTATTGGTAAAAAATGTATAGTTTTCAAAATTCCCGGATACCCCGTTTACATTGGGGTTTCGGTGGTGACCCCCCCCCCACTCCCTCCTTCAGACGCTTCAAGATACGCTAATGGCTGCAAGACAGAGACTGGCCCAAAAATCGGCGGCAAGATAATGCAAACTGCAAGGTGATTTTGCAAGAAGAAAATCTAGTCTAAAAGCTTGAGGAAACTCATAGCGGAAACTCCCCCTTTCCGACAGCACTTCCCCTTCGGTTCCTTCTCTGATGGACATCGTCGAACAAGTCCCTTTCACAGCAAGGAATTGAGGATAAAAGGTTTTGCTGTTCGAGACGACGCCCGGAGGTGAGGCGAAAAGGAAAGGAGGATCCGACGCCGAATATCTACAGCTGGAGCCGCCGGCGGCGGTGGTGACGGCGGGAGGGACCTCAGAAACCATCCACTGAAGCACAGATGACTGACTACCGAGCCTGCCTACGCAGAGAACTCAATGCAGCCACCCATCCCCTTTTAAATTCGTCTCACCCCTCTTTAAAACCACTTACCTCTTCTTATTCTCCGTCACGCCGATCGTGGGTGCCATTTCAACAGCTTTTCAATGGCAGCACTTCGGAGATAGAGAGAGAGACGCGATGCCGGAGATGTGTCGATGAAGACGAGCGTCGAGGGAAATGCTCGAAGTTAACCTCAAGAAGCAGGTAAACACCACAGCAATCCAATCCCGGGGCAACAGAGTCCTTTCTTCAATTCACCTATGCCCTGCTTCGGATTCCTGTAAGTCTTTCAGGAGCTGTCCCATCCAAATGAATCCGGCAAAAAATCTCCAGTCCGGTAGCGGTAAATTCTCACTTCAATCCCGTGGCGAATGAAAACACCTCCAATCAAGGAGTCCACTTATCATACGGTTTCGTCAATAATTAAACTAATATATGTGATGGCATTTATCACGCGCATGCCAGTGGTACTTTTTTAAAGCTTTAAATGAGAATGATAACTTTAAATGGCAAACGGAAAATGATTTCGGGTCAAGCCTTATGAACAACAACAATTTAATGAAACAAATTGGGAAACGATGAAAGGTTATTTTGTAACGCTAAACTTTTAATAGAATTTACGCCTAAAAGAAAACGTTCGTCATCTGGACAGTGTGGCAGAATAGTCTCTTATTACGTGAGCAGCGTCCTCAGCGTGATTCCTACAATCCATGTCCCTCAAAGACCTGGATAGAAACCGCAGGAATACATGGGCGGAGACAGAGCTGGGCGAAGCGACAGATAAGAGAGACTCCACGGCCTTGCCAAGCGTCGGGGAACTGGACTTCCTTCCTCAAAAAGATATCATTTTCTACAACAGTACACCCAAAAGACTCACAGGCGAACCAAAGGTTTCGTTTGCGTACAGAGGGTAGACGAGAAATACCTCTCTCCCGTCACCTCCGCAAGCACGGGTGCTGTAGGACTCCCAAGTTTAAGGTTACGGCCGAGAAATCCCCGGGTTAATGAGCACTCGGCAAAATTCGCTCGCGCTCCTCGTGAAACAATGATTCCGCGGGGATTCTAAGGTGGCGCCATGTGCTTGAGACCGCGCGCCTATGTCTGAGAGGTAAGCGATTGCTCGGCGGCGCAGTCGGCCGGGAGACGTCAGCCGGCACTTCCGACGGAGCCGTCACCTTTGCCGTGATACGAGCGCCCGCAGTGCAAGCACACGAGCCCCGCCGGACGACCACCGCAACGCGCAGGGGAGTACTGGGCACGCACGAGGACAAGTCCGCCGCGTTCGACGGCTGACAATGGAGCATCGGGGAGCGCAGGGCCGTCTCGGCGTCGACGACGGCAGAAGAGAGGGCGAAAGGGCCCCTCGAAAGAGAGAGAGAGCGAGAGGTCTCGCAGGGGTAGTGACGGGGGGAAGGACAGGGTTGGTTTCAATGGGGGGGGGGGGGGGGGGGGGGCGCAGAAGCGGAGGGGAAGAAAGATATGGGTGGCAAAGGGAAAGGACGGAATTTGACGACGACGGCCTAGTTCGGTTGGGAGAGTGTTCAGTTGCCAGGCCTGTGCGATGGGTGTGGTGAAGGGTGGCAAAAGGATACGGGTAGGGGAGGAAAGACAAGAGAGGGGAGAAGAGGTGAGGTTGGTGGGTTAGTTTGGGTTGGAGGGGATGGTGGTGGATACAAACGCAACAGATGGAGGAGAGCAAGGAGAGAGACACACACGGACAAGGGGTTTCGGAGGTAGAGAGAAGCGGAATGAGGCTAGGACGCATGATGGTCCCTTACCCCCGAACCCCTCACAGACTATTGGTTTACCATAGGGGACGGAAATGTGGCAACGCTCTCTCCTTCCGGACTAGCCTAGCCAGAGTTCTGCGCGCGAGAAGCTATGAGCATGCGAGGAAGGAATATTTTTAAAAAACCAGCACTTTTGAGATTTCTGGAATTTATCTGTCACAGAATCACCAGCGTAAATAATGCAATATTTCACCTGCCGAATGAATCCATACGAAGCTGCCAATTAACAATGTTCATACATGCTTGATTTTATCTCGTGCATTTTTTAAATTGTTATAGTTCGAATCCAATATAGCTATTAATTTACTTAAAACAGTATAGGTAAAGCAAGTTTCGTACAGATTCACCCCCTGCCACACACCTTTTTGGTGGTTCCCAGGGTATTACGTTGCTGTAGATTATGTAGATGTGAAGTCTAGAGTAGGATTGTTTCGGGTACACCGCACCCACTTCATTCCCGTGTCATTCAATAAATACATAACGCATACCACTTTTTTACGGACTGAATTTTGATGACATAAATACAGGGAGAAAATCGCATTAGCTTCATGAGATTACCAAGACTATAGTGCATCAAAGCGAAGAATTTTCAGGGAAGGGATAACAAGAAAACCCTTATCGCCGGGTTTTGCCATCGCTGACTTGCAGGTACGCTTAGATAGCGGCAGATGTGGAAGGTGGTAGTGAGATCGTCGATAAAGTAAACAGAATAGAGGAAGAAAAGTTGATACAAAACGCTGAAGACATGAGAAGCGCAAGGAGAGCTGGGCGTCATCTAGTACGCCAGTACTTTATTCTTCCTGAAGATGTAATGGTCGGTGCGGCTGCCTGTTTATGTCAAACGAATAGTGTTTCGGGATTGGTGGCAAAGATTTGGCGGATTAAAGCAAGGTTATCCTACATTGCCAATAACTTTCAGAGATGAACATGGTAAAAATGGTGAGTAAAGAGTTGATGGAACGATTAGTAGGTGAGTGAGTGATTTGGTTAACAATTTGCAGATTGACAGTTAATGATCTTACATTATTCATATTTCCTTGCATGCTAGATAAAAAAGAATTTGTAGCATGTCCCGTATGACACATATTCATAGTTACATCTCATTAGGTAGGTAGTATAAGCAAACTGTACGTAGTGGATGTTTGGTGATAATTCATCACCTCTCACACACCCTCCAGGAGGCATGCAGGGTAGTCAGTAGATGAAGATATAGATTATAGTTTCCCTTACCTTATTTCGTTTTCCCGGAAAATCCCATTTCCTCAGTTTCCTCATGATTGATCTTAATTCCGAAAATAAATCTTATGCTACCTATACTCGTACATCAAGTCTATGCCTTCCGGGTCAGTTCCTCGGCAAACATGTTTAAAGAAAATGGTGAAAATACGCATCTCCGCCGCACTTCACACCCTATTATCATAGCTCCATTACTTGGCCCGCCACCCTTCTCTTAGTTGTATATAAAGTTCAATGTTGCAGCAAAATTTTCGAGGCAGAACGAACTGATGCTCATTATTATGAATACTTGTAGAAAGTGTACTTTTTAGCTGCTTACATTCTGTTTCTTCCACAAAGTTTCACCGACGGGGATCCAATACATCTTTTTTTTGTTAAATTTACTTTCCATAAATGTGTTCCTCATCCCCATCCCATCACGGCTATATCCTCAAACTGATATACGTGGAGGAAATGATTCTCCATTTAATCCAGCCTCTCATTAGGATTATAGATCCTCAGGTCCCTTCAATAAGGCAGAGAATCCCCCGGGGGTATTTTAGGGTTCAACGGAGTTTCCATTTCCCTTTGGAGACAACCCCTTGTATGGTGCCTACATAACAATAATGACCATAGGTACTCATGGCTCCTTAACAAGTCCGGGATACCCCGCGGGTATTTTAGGGTTCAAGGGAGTTTCCATTTCCCTTTGGAGACTACCCTGACAACCCCTTGTATGGTGCCCACATTACAATAATCCTTCGAAGGGGGGAGGGGGATTTTTCAGTTGTCTGTTTCGGGAGAGGATGATATTCTAAACAATGGAGAAGGAATCGAAGATAGGGGGAACGAACCGAATTTTTTTATAAACGCTGATATATAACTATAACCAATGTATATTGTGCTATTCTTCACATTCTCTTATACTCCTCTTTTTAGGAATGAGCATGAAATGATTTTTCCAACACCTTATATCCTAACACTTTCCTCAAGAATTTTACGAATGAGCCTATTAAAAAAAACAGTTTGTAGTATCTAGAGTCTATTAAAAAGTCTATTAGAGTAGAGTCTATTAAAAAAAAGAATCTTTTTTCCCCTTTTTTCTTAAATTTTCAATAGAATAGAAAAGTAGTATCTAGAGTCTATTAAAAAGTCTATTAGAGTAAAGCCTATTACAAAAAAGAATCTTTCTTCCCCTTTTTCCTTAAATTTTCAATAGCTGTAATTTTGCAACATACTTTTAATTCCTCTTTCTTCCACCACCTACGTGGGTACAGCTGCTTCCTCTAGATCTTATCCTTGATCCACTTATTCTTTCCTCTATCGCGTTCCCAATTCCATGTTTTATTATTGTGTTCTATTATCTGACATTCGCCAACATATTCCCTCTGCACGCAGAAGGAATTTTTTCAGTAACCATTAGTAACTTTCCTAGGTGGCAATGTTTCCCAATTATTGCTACATGACAGAGTTTTGAGAATCATCAAGGGTTACAAGATGTCACATAATTTACATGACTTCTCCATTGCTACGTGATGAAATGCTTTGACCGCCAAGAGCCAAAGCAACTGTGGTTCTGAGATTCACCTTAGCGAAATTAAAATTCAATTCAATTCACCTTAACGAGACTAGGGGAAGATCAAAAGCCAGAAGATCATAAAATGCCAAATTCGTGGATATTCACTCATATGACTGTAAAAAAATGCAAATTTAAAATTCGTAGATATTCACTCATATGACTGTAAAATTTAAAATCTGTAAATCTATTTCGTACCCACAATCACAACTTATTAAATGGCAAAATGCAATGAACATGTACCCAATCACTTTATGCGCCTGTAAAATGTTAATATTCTATAAGGTTTTTGAGACGATTACAGCCTTCCGATAGAATTGCAAGAAGATAATAAGGCATTCTTAACTGGTTTGAGGTTTTGACCCAATCGTTGTGGTAAAATCAATACTTGTGGGATATTTTCAGCGCCAAACAATTTTAAGTAAATACTACATTTCCTTTTTCAATTTCTGGCACTTCTTTAAAGGTATAATGACTGATCTACATTGGGATGCCCCTTACACGACAAAAGCATCGGAAAAATCACAACCGCTAAGGGCGATGGCTAAGTGAGACATTGAATCCAGTCATTTCTAGAGCTCATAGAATCTCATTAAATAGCAATCCCAACCACTCCCGTAGCACCTCATAAAACTGCCTTGTTTCATTATGAACCAAATATTTTCAACTCTGCCGTTTTTTTATGTATATATTTACTTCATCAATACATCTTTCACAAATACATTCGTATTATTTTTATTAATTATTTCAGTAGGGATTGCTCATAGTCGAATCCAGAATTCTTTCCCAGCATTCACCAACATCAACGTCAAGATTAAATAAAGGTTTACATAACTTTATGCATTTATCTCAATTTCCCCATATCATTGTATAATTGTTAGTGTTCTGCCGAATACGGTATGATTATGGACATTTCAATTTTTATTCTGAGAGTAACCGCGATCTTTATTTGTACAATCCATAATGCCTTTATCCTTAAAATGCAAGATCTCAAATAATAAAGCTGAATTTTTGCGTAAGTGGAGACACAGCCATTCTGGTCAATTTTCTTCGAAACAGTTAGTAATCTAATTGTAAGTCCTCGAACACGAAATTGAGATCATAATCACTGTGTCTATTTTAAACTGGAAACAGTTTGATTTAATAAAAAATAACAAATCAAAAAATCTACGTGGGCTATTTCAACCGGCAAGTGATGTCGTGGCACGGGAAATAAATTTGTTATTTTCAACATGGCATAATAATATTCATTAATAGGTGCGGGTGCGACACGAAAAACGAATATTCGCTACTATGCTAAAAAAAACTCTCCAACGTGAGGGCAGTCCCATTGCCAATGCGTAGAATTAACGTCAAACGGCAATTGGGTCATTAACTCACCCTACCCGGGGTAATTTCGGTTGACCCAAAATATAAGCCCGGGCAAGCAAAAAAGATTCAGACGGGTATTCCATTATCACGCATGTCCCAAATCCACTAATTGTCCCCCAAGCCAATTGGGTCGAAAATTACAAAATTTAGGACTCAAGACTACCGCTAACTCCTCTTCAGTCCAAAGAGTCAACCGTTGACATATCGGATTGTATTTAGATGTACATTTATTCCGAAATTTCGAAAGTGACAACTATGAAGACGCAAAGGGTTTTGAGTAGGTTCAAGGAACATTTTACAAAATCTTGTCTGTACCTTCAACTCAAACATATACAGAGATGAACATCACAGTTACACTGGATCTGTTCTTCTTCTATGTCTTACAAGCAGAGATTCAAAAAAATCTAAAAAAAAGCAGATTAAAGGTAGGTATCCAAGAGTAACATTATGAGTTTTTTATTGATTATCAAGGGATAAATTATAGAATAAAACAAAACGGTAATCTTTACAGATAGACTAATATATAACTATTCCAACATATTTGAGTATTTCATCCACTTGTAGCAATTCTATTAATTCTGTTGACGAAATGATTAAACAATTTTCTCCTCATTTGGAAAGCATAAGGCTGCATGATCCAAGAATCCACAAAATATGTAGAGCTCAACAACCTGCCTCTTCTTCGTACACCAGGAAAAACATTTCTAAATTATTTAAGAAAATGCCCCGAAACATCGAATGCCAGTCAAATGTCCTTCAAGTGACCTAAAGTATCCCAGTGTCCCAAAATCGCGATCCATCCACCTAAACTATCACAACTCTAATCTCGTCTATGCCTTATTCCCCACCGCGATCAACACTTCATCAACCGTGCTCCTTTCCGGCTATCGTACTTTCTCCATTCTTCCCCACGACCATGCCCCTCAAGCTTTCCGTCCTTTTTTCGCCTCCTTTCACTGGAGTGCAATGCTAGATTCCATACAACGCTACACTCCATTTTAAGCCGTTCACTAACCTTTTCTTTTCACCTAATATTTTTGCCATTTCCTTGGATGTCTTTGCACGACGCTCTCGTCAGAAGTTTTCCTCTCATGGTGAAGTATTGACAACTCTTAAGATCAACTCTTAAGACAACTCTCACCGTATATCCTATCTCAATCCTTAACTTAGTTCGACAATTAATCCTAAGGCCAACACGAAATCCATGCCTGTGGTGGATTCAAATCCACGACCTTTTGGTTGCCTGTCTGGCGCGTTACCGACCTATCCACTATGGCCACCCTGAGGTTATCGTCAAAAGCCCACTCGTATTGGTTGATATGAACGTATCTAAACGCCGTCTCCTAAAGCTACCATTACACCCACTTTTTTCCAAAATACTGCCTGCGAACGAAGCTGTTCCAACAGCTGTACCTGCCGATTCCTTTAAACTTGTTTGCGTATTCAATTATGGTTTCTTCTTTCTCGCGAATTTCACAATGGGGGAGTTTACTTGGAACCGAATTCACTCTTTTGTACACGAAATCGTTAGATGGAAACGAAAAATGGATTTTAGTGAGAAAATTAAACTTCTAACCAGAGCCATTCGCTCATAAATCTAAAATTAAAATAAGCGAAATGTGACGCCCCCCGAACGAGCTGCGTTGAGGATGCCTACGTCATCCACCTCCCGTCCTTGACTGTTATGAGGAAGAACGGGAGGGGAGCGGAGGTCTACCTATGAGATCCTGTTGCATCCTTCAGATAACCAAAAACAATTGAACAACAAAATATTTTCGTAGACGTTCTGGTGTGACCAAAAGTGTGCTGAAGTTTATTTGCTTATTCACAAGTGCGAAACAAATTGCGATGCATTCGAATATGCAGTGCCTTTCGAAATAATCCGAATTGAGTCTAACAACCACTTCCATTGGTAGAGTCATTGAGCGATGGAGCTGCGCAGCCTCAGCTGTGATTGGACGAAGTGGATGACTTACGAATCCTTTGGACACCCTTTTTTCCGAAAGGATTAGACTCGTGAGTTTTTCGCCACTTATAACTCGAGAACGACTCGACGGATGAAAGAAGGAAAAAATAAGGGTATTTTTATTTGACAAACTGTATCAGATTCGGAAATAAAATACATGCTAAACGACCCCATTTCATTTTCCTAGTAACCAAAAGTAGATATTTGAATACGTGGGCCAAAATATTTTTAAAGGAGATAACAAAATCTTTACAAATTTGGAAACTATTACTCAGCCAGCTGTTAAACATCAAAGATTTAAGTTCAAGGGGTGGAAAATATCCTTCCCAACGCGAGAGAACTAACGGGATCGCAGGCGGCGAAAGAAAAAGGCTGAGGAAACAAGCGAGGCGTTGGGGTTATCAGGTAGAAATTTGAAAGCCTACTGAAGTTGCAAATAGAGTTTAGTGGGTAGGCAAAGAGGAAAAAGATCAAAGGAGGGTAAAAATAAATGCAAAACCTTTGGGGAGCCTGGTTATTTTTTTCGGGAGACTTCAGAACAGGATTGGCCTGCAAGCAGTAAAAAATTAGACAAGTAAACAAGTGGGCTCATGAAATCACCTTTTCCACTCTTCAAATCAGAGCAATAAATTATTCGGATTTCACGACATATTCCATTTCAGATAGCCACGTTTGGTATTTTTTTACGCACCCGTGCAAATTGATGGTTGGATTTTTAATGCAGGCCAGGAAACCCGTTTTATACCAAGAAGACAATCATGCTGTGAAGACACCTTTCCATACGCCGCCGATCAAACTCGGGTAGTTTACTGGCCAGGTCCGGTAAACCATTTAAAATCACTACGCAAGTACATCGCTCAAGTTTTACCGACAGACTTGCGAAATGCTTGCATCAGAAATTATGTCATCAAATATATCAGCAGTTGAATGTTTCACCTAACAGCTTAATAATTTACTTCTTGGAGTGTAAGAGGATCAGGATTACATTCAACAGGATCAAAGGATGATTCTCTAATCTCTAATCGAATCAAAAGATGATATTCAATCATTATCAAGGATCATCAACGATGTATTTTCAAATTGAATAGTCCATTTTCCACATTTATTTTTAAAAAATGTTGAACAAAAATTCACATTCAGTCATGTACCAAAAATTTACCTGGCGAAAGTTTTGTTCAAAAATGAAATATATAATTAGTGATGAAAATAAAGCTTTCGAGCATAATTAGGTTCTCAGAGGAATAATGGAGAAACACTGACTATAGTTTCTCACGTAAAACAACGCACGCCTACCCGATAAACAGATGAATGGTGGCAAAAATAATAACGTATTCATAGCATTTCTTAAGACAACAACATCCGCTGATCCCAGTTTACTCGAAGCGTGAATTTGCATCCGGTTATAGCTGAAGATTTTTTTGCAAAAAGTATGTGACGGCCATAACTACAAAATTAAATTCTGTGATCGGAAAGCATACAATCTTCCATATTTTATTGGAAAGTATCGAGAGAGTATTAAGACTTATGAGAAAAGTATTTAATCACTTGGAAAATGTTTCGCAATGCGTTTCTTATCATTTGGCATGAAATGGTGGAACTCCCAGTGAAAATATTATTTTTCCTCAATCAGGCTTCGGCCATGTACGGAATATTATTTTTATGTACGATATTCCAAAATTAAATTTTCCACGCAAAGCAACTTAAAATTTTTCACTCTAGTGGCTCCTATTTTACAGTGAGAAGGCTTCGATTAAGTAAGATCTAGAAACTTTAATATCCATCAATAAAACAAAAAAAATTAAAAGCCGAAAATCACCCTCAACAACTGATTTACGCTGAGAATAATCGGCTAAAGTTCACCCGGACTGAAAACTGGATACATCAAATCTACAGTGTAGAACATAACAGTCGCATCTGTTGTTACCGACGTTCCTAACCAGTCGTGTTTCCGATAATGGAAGGTCACTCCCAAAAATGTGCATGTCAAGGGAAAGAGAATCCATATGATTTTACAATATGCTCAACAAGGGACCAGATGAACAAAGCAGTAAAACTGAACTGATGGCAAATCATAGATTAGGAATGCCGAAAATAAGCGGAACAATTCAAATCGAAAACAGACGACAGAAGAATGCTGTCACGCACTGCCACGCCACCCATGCACACGCTCTCGAACTCCGTAGCAGATGACGACCGAAATGCACTTTCCCTCGCGGTACAGGCGATTGCAGCAGTCAACCCCCTCCCCAGGCGAAGGTTGAGAGAAAAATGGGGAGGGGGGAATCAGGGAGAGAGGGAGGGTAATACGAAGGATTGAACCGGGGTTCGAAAGCACGCTCAGTTGCAACACCCGCGGCCGGCACAGGGGGCGGATACCTTCAATGAATCATGGACGGACAGACGCAGGCGAGCAACTCTGAAATTCCTGCTCATTAGCATGGAAAACGTGACGTTTCCTCTGAAAGGATACCTCTGACATTCGTTGTCCACCATCGCAGTCCTCCAATTTCTCTCCCCACCGCTACCCCTCCGAATCCCTCGCCAATCTGCTCCCCATCTCTCCGACCCCCCCCAACCCCCTTCCCATGGGTGGACACGGCGATGGAGGCTGTGACATCCGACGTCGTCGCTTGCACAATCATAAAGAGGGGAGAGTGCACTTCAGCGGGGGAATGCAGCACTGCTCCGCGTGCACAGGAGGAATTTGTCGGCAGTCACCCACATCGCTTCAGCGAAAGAGGAGTTTACTCTCCTGACAACAGTAGGGCAGAACAGATGACAGGAAGCTCGAGTCGGGCAATTAGAATGGAATAAAGGGTAGACTCTTGTGGGGCGCTTGCAATGTACTGAGCCGAAATATGGACATTTGAAGAGAGAGTATTAAGAATAAACGACAGCTTCCGAGAACTGGGCACAGAGAAAGATGGCTAAAGTAAGACGGATAGAAAAGAAAAACGAAGAAGTTCTATGGATGATAAGGGAGGAAATAAAGAGTTGCTGGTTTAAATCGGGAGAGTAAGTATTTAAGATAGACAAAAAGGAGCTTGGGAGTTTTTTATGGCCGTGAAGGAGGTGTTGAATGTTCAGTAAAAAAGAAACATGAGAGAGATACGAGGTTGTTAAGATGGGACGTATAAAGATATTACGCTGAGCAAAAGAAGAACATTACGAGAAAAATAGGTGGATCCGGGAGGAAGGAGGCAGTTTCAAAAGTCTTATGTCAGTCAAAACAAGCAACCAAAACGAGCACAAAGCCAATAACATCGATCAACCGCAGTGCTGCACGATTTTCAGCACGAATCATGCAGCTTCCGAGTAGTTGTTTTCATCGTCAACGGCAGAATCGTGATTTGTTTTGAGAACACGAGTCACAACGAGTGTATTTTCGGAATAGGAATGCATTGGGAACATGATTTTATGAGCCTCAGTTTATGAAATCAAGACCCCAAAAGAACATTTTGATGAAGCGAAAAAAGCAATACGCTAAAGTGCTTGGAATATATAAAAATTCAAGACTTTTGAATCGGGATTATATCTTTAATGGATCCTCGAAAACGATAGTTGGAAGGCAACAGACGCAATAGTTCCTTCATAATTTCAATTCCAAATTTATTTCTCATATAAAATGCCAAGACAGAATATAGTTAAAATTGAAAATTATTTTAAATAAAAAGCAATGCAGCGATGAATACATTTAAATAAAGGTCTAAAGATAATAAAAGGAATTGGTTATGAACGCTCAGCAGTTATATATGCGGAATATTTTTTTTCAACTGACGAGTCCGCACTTCGATGCCTTCGAAAACGGAGCTAGAAGACAGATTACAGTTGATAAACAGTTCTTAAGATACATAGATTCATTATAAGACTATTCCTTAAAATTTCATGTCGTTAATCAATCTTCTTAAGGCAAAAAATATTTCGGAAAAACTATCGATTTCGGACAACTTTAAAAACTCATGAATTCGATCAGAATATTTCGTTTCGTGAAAAATAGATGTGATAATTATTTCACTCAAGAGAACCTCTTTATGACGAACCGTCCTACCCTAGGGTTTGCGACCTATTCCAGCTTTAATCTTTAGAGTGCCTTTTCTTCTAGAAGTTAACCCATTTAACGGTCGGTCTCGCGAGCTGCACTCTACATCGTCATCACGTTCTCTCAAATGGTGTAAGAGTGCGACTGAAAACTAAAATAAGTGAGAATAAGCCCACGAATCTGATTTCCTGACACAAAGACGTTATAATGCTAGGGCATTTCTCCGTTGAATGGTGTATTCCTTCCGAAAGATGCATCGATTCCTTCCTATTAATTCCTTCATATATTTTTTCCATAAATTCAGCTTCCAAAGGCTTTAATAACGACCTTTAATAATTCGCAATTTAATATCTGGGAGGTGTGTCTTTCAAATGACCAGATGTTACCGTTGACAAAAAAAGACGCATATCTTCGCGCCAGTTGGACGAATGGAGCCATATGCTCAATGAAAGATCTAATATTTCGTCAATTTATCCAATTCCTGTCATAGTGATAGGGAATTATATCAGTCTTTTCTTTTTATCACCATACTCAATCCATGGTTCACAGTTTCGAAGGCTCATTCACTTCTCTTCAGAAAGCTCATAAAGTTAATCCAGAAATTATCTGAACTTGATTGACAATGTTATCCAAGTGCTGACTGAAAACTATGAGCAAGATATCTTGAAGCAAATACAGAAGTGTGAGAAGTATGACGTGTCTCTAACCTGACGAAAAAAAGATATTCTCAAGATTTGGGAAGGCTATATTAGTTATAGGCATACATTACAACCGTTGGAGCTAGGTTTGGACGTTTTCGACGAGAATTGGTTTTTACGGTAAGTGCATAGAAAAGGATTGTATTGAGATACGATGTACTTCCAAAGGAAGAGGTGAAAACGCTGTGACATAATGATAATAAAGTATGAGTAAGAACTTTAATAAGGACTGCATTAGTAAGTTGTAGAGCTAATTTGTTGCGAAATGTTACCAATAAAGTGGGCAGAGGAGGATGCATTGAATGGCAAAGATTCTTGAAGGCCCAGAAAATTGTCAGTAGAGAGGATCTGAGGAAATGACATGGAATTTCAATAGTATTAGGAAGATAGAAGATCATTTGAATATTGATAGGCACACGCCGAACAGAAGGCATGAATGGTCCGGATAGCCAAACATATAGGGAAATCGGTGGGAACTAGCAAAAAAAAACCACCACTATTGGAGTAATTAGTATAATGATGACGAGGATAGAGTTCCCCTACTTATGAACTCCCTCCAGGACTAATGAACAAGAAAGTTCACAGCAAGGATAATGGCGTTCTGAAATATATATTTTAAGGCCTTTCGTAAAATCAGAAAAATCCCCCTTCTAACATTGTAATCTTGTAGATACATTTTTATAAGTACTTGATGTTATGTTTTTGTCCGATAATGGGAGTAAAAATAGTACATAGTTGATTTTCTAAAAGAAACTTTTAATCCAAATATAGCTATAAAGGTTAATGCAAGTAGAAAGAAACTCTTCGGACATTAACTGTGAAGGAAAAGTACGAAAAACAAAACAGTAATTGACTAGAGATACAGTAGGAACATTTCACACGTGCTTAAAAATCGAATTTAAAACGAATCTTCGCCGGCAAAAGTAAAAGAAGATGATTGGAGATAAAAAAGCGAAAAGGCGAGTTTCTGAGACCAAATACCTAGTTCTAAATGAATTTTATTTGCCGGATCACTGCAATTAATTCCAATACGTGGCGATCCCGCCAGGCTTATTAGTCAGGTCACTGACTCGGCAACCCAAAAGTTCGAATCCCCACTCGGGCCATGTTGTGTCTGTCCTATGAATAAGGGTAGGTTCGACAGATCGATATAGCCTATTGTTTGGGCACCTAAAAACTGGATTTTGCTATTTCTATAAGTGCCCCTTGGATTTAAAAGTAATAAATAAACGTCCGTATGATGTGGAATAAGATCCTTCGACTGAGGCTAGTTTGAAGAGAACGATCTCGTTCGATTGGAGAAAAAGGAGTCGGCCGAAGAAGGCAGACTCGCCTGGTGTAAATTGAAAGTAGACTGGAGAACGTACCTACTAAGGCGAACGGGATGGCCGATGACTTGATGTCCGAGGGAACAAACGATGTTCCCGAGACTGGACGACAAAGACGATGTCGGGCAATCACCGTGGTCGAGACCAGGTGCGTAAATAAGCCTGCGTCAATACGGTCTCCTCTTACGTCGAGACGTATGCGAGGGATGGAGAGGGTTAAGGGGGGTGGGATGCTGGTTCAGGCCGTCTGGGTTAAATGCTCGCCGGCACGCTACGCCGGAGCGGTTGTAGGTCAGTGTTTCGAGGGAGAGAGAGAGGCAAGCAGGATGGAGATGGCGGCCTGCTGACCGGCGGAGTCGCCGATTGAAGGAAATCGCTCGCTCCGAAAGACAAGACGAATTACCATTTATAAGATGTCACCATCATGTCCGCATCCGAAGACATTCGTGGAAGCCACCTTCGAAAAGAGACCGCCCTGAATGGGTAACGTGGTTGCTCAAATTGCTGATATCAATATTGTCCATTCAGAGTTTTAAAATTCATCTGAATGATCTGTTTTGGGTAAGGTAGCAGGCAGTAGGAACTCAAAGTTATGGTAGGACTGGTCAAATTCATCGGCCGATCGCTTAAAAACAATGAAAGTAAAAAACTTTCACTTCCCAATAATTTCCTACCTCAAGTTGTTAAAACTTTCGCGGTCCATAAATATGACTAATAACTGTTTTCTGGGGTTATCCGTGGCTACTTTTTAACTCAAAACGCGGATAACCCCAAAAAATAGTTATTAGTCAAATTTCTTACCTGTTTCTACGGAGGAATTTCATGTGATGGGGTTTTTAGTGATTACACTCACAAATGTTATAGCGTGACACTTAACAATATTTGATTGCTCGACATATTTTCACACTGAATTTAGGCTATTAAGACTGAAGATAATAAGTGAAAGATGACCCCTCCTGTAAGAAAGGAAAAAATGCCAATAAACATTTAGTCGTCAGCGGTGCAACGTTGATTCTCTGATTGCTAACGAGTCGGGTTCAGCAATTTCATCTTCATCCATGAAAATATCACATCATATGCACGATTAACTATGAACCTGTAACTATGGAAGAAAAGCTACCAGTGTTTGCATCCTACTACGACGATTAAAATACATAATGATGATACGGAATTCACCACTTTGCCGTTAAAATGACAGGCAGGAATCCAGAGTTGAACTACATAACAGTGATTTTCGATAAAATAAAGTGGAAACCGCCATCGCCATTTTCATCCCATCTTTTATTTGTTTTTATTTTATTGAGAAGAATAGTGTACCTACAATTAAAAATAGGACAAAACTCAATTCTTCTATTCACATTCACATTTTTACTCATGTAAGAACTTGTCGTAAGGGCCCCAGTACACTGCTTTACCCTGGGCCCGTAATGCTGTAAAAAAGGTAGGGAACAACTACGCCGCTGCAGAACCTCTGCCACTGCTGGGATTCAAATGAGGGACGCCACTACAACAGAAATAACCCGATCTAAGCTAAAAAACTCATTCAGACTTACTGCCTTTGAGGCGGTATTTTGTTTTGTTTATTTGTTATTCAGGGGAGGCGACCGACAGCTGAGGTCATTTGCGCCATTTAGGACAGGTGGGTGGTAACGGTAGGAGTTTTCAGGGAACGGAGGAAGGGTGGAGAGAAACCCGGCGTCGGCATTACCCTACTCTAAACGAAAGGCTCCAAGGGAACCACGGTTTAACGTCCCGTCCGACGGACGGAGTACTGCCCCTGAAATGCCCTCCACTAGACACTCAAGTGGGGACCGGTTTTCCACTGAAAAATCCGCCACTGCCGGAAATCGAACCCGGGCCCTCGGAATGGGAGACCAGTACTCTAGCCACCACACCAATCTGATCCCCTCGGCGTCATGTATCCCATTCATCACATCCTAAATCTTTCCAAAATACGGCGCAAATAAAATGGTTACATCCTTCGTCTCATTCTAGCGCTCGAGAATAAATCTAGTGATTGTTGCGCATCTTTTACGCAACATGACGACGTTACTCGAGTATCAATCATTGAGGTCACGAGATGAAACTCTTCTGACCTGCGGAAACTCATCCTCACAATCAGATCTAGGTCGTGGAGGACGAAAGGCACGACGTTGGACTGCGAGATTTTCTGTTCGATCGCGAGAACATGGTCATTAGATTTTTTCCAAACCCTCAGTCAGTTCTTCTTTCTCAAGCGAAAAACGGAATTATCTCCGATATCGCTTCCTTACCGATAGCCTGGTGAAGAGACCATCGGACTTCGAAAGTTCCGCGTACAACTTTGGGTGAGCTCTCTTAGGAACCCTAGACCAAATATCCTCACGCTACTTACTGAGAACTTCGTGAGAAATCGCAGGTGGCCCGGGAAATGAAACTAGCTTCCATACCCTGTGCTGGTAAAAAAATTTCCTAAAGCGACTTTTTGAGTAATAGAACTTGGTGAGAAATGGCAGCGGACTCAAGGCGGGGGAGACCTTCCACTCTCCTTCCCTGAATGTGCGAATTTCAAAAATCTTTAGTCGTAACCTGATGTGAGATCATACCAACCCTCGACTTGATCGTTAATGGAGGGAATGTGTACGTTCCCTTCTTCACACCAAGACAGCTTATCCTTATGCTATCATAAATTTATAAACATCATGTGAGCGTTAAGATAAAGTGAATTGTCACCTTGATGATACGGCCAAGACGCAGAAAATTTCCGCGAATATAAAAAAAATATAACATCTGGAAAAATATTCGCCTTCTATTCTCTGTATACAGCAGCAGTCATGACTAATCGTAAATGGAGAAAGAAGATGAATCTCTTTGATATAAGCGATGACCTACAGTTCAAGAGGCAGCAAAGTAGGCAAAGAGAAGTAACTTACGTAATATAGCGCCAAGGAGTGCATGGGCATCATCGTGATAAGATACACGACGCGCAAAAAATGGTCTGATGGGCCTAACATTACTCATTTCCGTGAATGGTACCTGCGTGTTTCACCGTGCAACAGTAGGTCATCGGAGTTTCAACTCAAAATCACTCTCCCATTGAGTGATAAAAGTGCCTTCAAATCTGCAACCCTCTCGAAAAAAAACACAAAAATTGCAATAAGTATTGTCTCAAAATAGATGCGAAGCCGTAGAAAAAAGCAGGAGCCACAAGCAGGATGATTTCATAGCTTTGCGCAGAAAGTTCAATTCTGACGAGAATTTTAAAAATCAAATTCGCAACTATAGCAAAACTACTCCAAAGTGCACCTTTATTTCCAAAATTAAGACGCTCATTACTTGCGATGATTTTAAATACATTTTCCTTGTAAATAAATTTCCTTCTCACTTTTATTAAGGACAATAAGGAAAGGCAAGACAATTTAAATTGATGATATAAAGCTTTTTATTTCAACTGAACCCTTCCGATTACGTGAACTCTCCCTTCCTTCGAACCCCTTTTCGGAATGACGGGAAAATGAGCGGGAGAAGGGAGAATCAGAGACGAATTCAACATAGTTTGTTCGAATATCGTTACCGGACTCAAAAATGTTCGCGTCGACGGGAAATGCCACGAGTAGCTAGATTGCTCACCACGGACGCGGCCTTCGGAAGAAAATAAAGTTAGGAGGGTGGAACAACGACCACCGGATACTCCTCCCTGCCTCTCCAGACCTCTCCGTCCCTATTCAACAACCCCCCCTCTCCTCCACCCCATTCCTCCAAAATAAGCAAAACTACTCTTCCTCCGAACGAATTTCCGCTCTCAGTACGTGCAATCGTGCGTCCATCAACCGTCCCCTTTTGAACCTCCAGACCCTCCCTCACCCCCCACCTCCCATTTCTCCTCACTTACCCCTTGCCCCTTCATCCATATCCCTCCCCACTCTTACCCTTCACACCGAAGTACTTGCCTCGCCCGCCTCATACATCACCCACCGCGTTCAAATACGCGTCGGGCGAAATCCGAGAGGAATTTCCGCAGGATGCATGCAGGATGATGCGTGGGAGTGGACGAGGGATATTTGGGAGGGTGAGATCTGGTTGGCGGGGGGGCACGTCACGCGACGGGGAAGGGGATGAGGGAAAAGGGAATTAAGTTCCAAGGACAGCCTCGGGGGGGATAATTGACAGAAAAAAGTGATAGCAGAAGAGCTTGGGTGAGAATTCACACCGTCACCAGCTCTACCTGTCACCATTCGAGAGGTACTTGAGCGCTGCAATGATTTACAGGATGAATAAGGCGATCTAAGAAGGAATTAGGTAGAGAACGATTTTGTTATGACACTCTGCGTTTGCTCTATTTGATTCCTTCATCGCAAGGTGTTCGGACTTTCTTTGGCTTACAAATTAATCTATTAAACAACAGGACTGATACTTAAGGTACACTTCACGACAAACACAAGTGTAGTAATGAAAACAATAATTCCTCCTACATTATTTCAATTAAATACTACAAGAAATTTCAGAATTCATAGGAATTACACAACAAGAAAAGGGACGCCTAGATTACAAAGATAAAAGTGCTTCAAGTGCAGGGGAGAGTGCACACTGGAATTCGCTCTACTTACGTCACATGAAAATCAAAATAAATATCGTTTTGTCCGTCGTAATTTTGCTCATAATTGTAAAGAATATCTCGTAATTATCAAATGCCTAAGGGAAATAAAGTGTGAGAAAACCTTAAAGCGTTTGAAGAAATGCTTCCTTGTGGATACAATTTCAGATAAAATTTGCTTTAATAGAAAATATAAACTCAGGGTTCAACTGGAAGGTCAGTCTGGCTCCTGTTCATCTACTGCGGGAAATTTTACAGAAAAATGATTGTTTTGGTCTAGCTGGATATGTAAAGAGTCAACTGTCAACTTTTCTGCACCGAATTCTGCGTGAAAGCCGGCCGCTCTTCCAACAGTTACCACACCGTATCACAACGCTAAATTAAAATTTCAAAGGTTATCCAAAAATGTCACATTAAATATTGCGTCCGGGAGGTTCGAAGAAACAGATTAAAAGTTTAAGGTATTTAAAATATTGTCGAGCATTAAGACAGTGGGGAAAGCTATCACCTTCCTACATTACTGTTCAGCTTCTTAGGAGGTGTTCTTGGAAATTCGTTTTCGCTGAACACTAGAAATATGATATAATCCTCAAAATGATGAAACTACCAAATACGAAGCCGAACAAATCTCTGAGAAAGAAAATGTATCAGTAGAAAATCTTCTGGGGTCTTCGATCTTATTTCAAAATATATCAGATTTATCCAATCGTCCGGACAGTTGGGTCTGTTTTTAAGTGTGAGGTACAGTTGAGATAAATTGAGTTTTATTACACGTGGAGTAGTTAGAACGTGATTCAAAAGAAGGGGAACACCTCTATATTTTTCTTTCATCATACCCATTATATAACATGCGCTCAGTACAAATAAGGGATCTGGCCGAAAAAGATTTCATTACTGACATCAAGAGGGTCCAAGGAAGGTTATCCGGATTGGTCGATAAGCCGCCAGGATAAATTTAAAAGGCCTTAAAGGAGCTAACCGAAGAGGTCCACTAAGTTCCCTTGCGGCCCTTTAATGTATGGAGGACTCGCAGCTATTTTAAAATATTGATAAAATAAAATCCGTGAGATATTGATTCCGATGTTCAATGCTATTGGAAACCCATAATTCGAGAGCCGAAAGGATCTGAGATGTAATTTAAATGAAATAAATGTCAGAATTAATACATTAATTAAATACCAATTTCCGCCAATAACACTATAGGAAAGGTCTAATTTCCAATTCAAAACCATGAAATTTTATCAAAGCTCGTCCCTAACTCAAATTTCCGCCGGAAATATATGCACAGAAATACGGAAATACAGAAATTTCACGGGAAATTGAGTGACAACTATGCAATGCTCTAGCGAATACACTTTAAGTAGTAGGTTCGATCCCGACCCAGAGAATAATTTAATTTATTACATTATTCTCTGGGTTTCTACTTTCCAGTTGAATTAATGACTGTAATGAGAGTTATGAAATATGGTTGGTTTGAAAACACTGCCATGCTAACTAAGATAGACAATAAGGAAGAGAAGCGTACTCAGACTAGAAGGGGGCGATATTTTTGTTAGGCTCCGCTGACGCCTAATGTATTATGTAGTACACTTTCACAGCTATTACGATGACATCAGATACATTTTATAAAAAAAAACAATGAGTAGGTATTTTACCTATGAGTAAGCCTTGTGATCTTTTTGACCCTATGCGTATGCTCACCTTACGGGGTAGGATGCCGTCATGAATCTATGGAAACGACGGATGACAAACTATGCTGTTGTAATTAGGATAGGCAACCGACTGCCAAGATAATTTGTGCCACATAGGATAGGTAATTCATTTCACTAGGAATTATTTCAGGTTTCGAGAGGAGGGTTGAAGGAGTCGTCGGCATTACCATACTCTTAACGAAATTTGCCAAGGGGCCCACGGCTTAACGTCCCATCCGACGGACGGAGTACTGAACTTTAGGTACTCTCCACACAACACTCAAAGAGAGACCAGCATACAACTGAAGTCCAACGACAAACTAATTGAGAATGCTTCAGAGCACATCAATTTGCCTATAAACCGTCTTGGTGGATCTATTCCAATTATATAAGCTTAAAACATTAATTATAAGCTTTATAAAATATAAAAGTTGCTGTACCACGTTAGCAATTCACGGTTGAGATTGAACAAACCTCGTATACTGCGAAATATGAAAACGCGGACGTGAAACTGGACGACTGGAGAGCATAGCCTGCAAGAGTTGGCGCCTCTGACTCCACTCCCAGATTTTCAGGGAGACCACCATTCGCGCTCCGCTTCTCTCGCCAGACGATGGCTTTGGGATCACCGCAACATACAGGCGAGCTATAATCTCCTTCCGCAAACACCCACGCGTACACTCGCAGCATACAAGACTCCCTTGTCCCATCTCTTTCGGCTCGTGGCCTTGAGGAATAAACGAAAGGGAAAAGCGAGAGAGAAAGCAGAATTTGCACACTGGGTTTCTTGTCTCGCCCTTCGACTTTCATTTTCTGCGGCCCATTTCGACAATGTTTTCAATGCATCATATAACTTGATGCACAGTCTCCATTACTAAAGCAATTTACAGGATATATTTTGTCAAGGATTACATCATGTTGATGAAACTAGGAAGAGACTAGGATTTATTAAACGAATTGTGTTCGACAGAAAAAGTAAAAGCGATATCTTATTTTGTTCGCACTGATAAGGTCTCATAGTACAGATAGTGTATTTTGGACACAAAAGAGTTTTCTCTCCATGAAATTCCTATTTTAAGATGCCTGGCGTAGGTTAGCGAACGGTCGATGTGATGGTTGCTTACAATTTTGGCTGGAGATCACCAGACTAACCGCTATACGACAATGGATGTAAATGACATAAAAGTATAGTTATAAATTTTCTAATGCCACGAATATATTTTTGAGCATTATTAACAGCAATAAAAATATCATGGTAGATACTGAATAAGAGAAAAAGTGCACTTTTCCACGAGGAAAGATTTCACTAGTTTTCTGTGCAATGGTTCGATTCTCCTCTTATTGAGAATGACTTCCTTCCACTAGATTCCTCAACCTTATCATAGTAGATATCATTAAGTCAATTTTCCTAAAGGCTAAAGTAATTTTTCTGCAACATGTTACAGATGTAATTATTAATATTTTATAAATCTTTCATTTGGTCAACATACAAAGGAGGGAAGAGACATCACTGTTTTTCTTTGTAAACAACTCAGGGTTGAACACAGTAATTATCACTCAAGACGAGTTCACAGGATGTACTATGCGAAAAGCACCAAGGTCATATCTGAGATAGTTTCCCTGGTGAGTCTGATTTCTACACGAATCATGTAACACAATGGGATTCAGCATGGATGATACTAGGGCATCATTTTCCATTATTTCCCTTTCCCTTAATCACTTTTCGATGGCATAACACAAAGAGACAAGTTGGTGAACATGATTCCCTCACCTCGGAAATATCCTCAAAAAGACATTGCTGCTGCTTCACGTTAATACTACCTCAAAACAAAGACAAGCGTGAGCGATTAAAAAAAAAAACATTGATATGCTCAGGAAATTAAATACTCGCAGTAAATACTGCAGCCTTCTCTCGAAAATATATACAGAAAAAATGAACCTAGAAATGAAATTGCTAATTATCATCAGATATCATTACTCGATATTACGTTAATGAATAATCTATAACTCAATACGGAATACTATTCAATATGAGAACTTGAAACAACTTTAATCATCTCTATCAAGAACTGTATTGATATTCGAAAAATGTCTGACATATCCTACGAAAAATACAGTGTTTGCATCACTAATTTAGCAATTAGAAAAATCATTACAACGCAAAAATCAGAGGAAAACCATTGAATATTTATCTGAAACTTGCACACGGTCCATTCCTTTGCATAATATCAGTGGTATGTAGTCTGTCCCACCCTCATATCGCATAAAGAGGAGATAAGGAAGGGATAAAAAGGGAGGAGAGAAAAAGGGTGAAGAGAAATTCGGCTAGTGTCAGCCCGCTCACAACAAAAGGCGCCAAGTGATCCACTAATTCTGGTCCCATCCGACGAACGGAGAAATTAATTTGGAATGCTCTTCACACGGCATCCAAGTATGGGTTGCCATGAAATGACAACCGGGATTTGGGCCGTACAAGAGGATGAGAGGCTGAGCCATTCTTGCCATTCCCTCCTTTTCTGATTTTTGCTATTCCCTACGCACAAAATCTCTCAAATATCCGTCAACAGCAAATACTGACTGTACATAATCAATGACTCTAAAACTTGAGTCATAAGAAATACGGTCAATTGATATAAAATGTGCAAAATCCACAATATATTTTTAAACGTATTCCAATTAGAAAAAAAAAGGACTGCCTACGATGGAAAGTGAGGATTCCAATGAAATATCTGCTGAGATTCTAACCTTGTGAGTTGTGTTTGAAAACATCGAGATTATCTCGAACAGGTAACCAAAGAGTCACGTGGTACAAACACGACTGGTTGGTAATGTTATTATTTTTGAATCACCCATTACAATATTTTTCATCTTTTCTACTCGAGTTTTATCCCATCAGGAACTCTATGCATATTATGGATGAGGAAAACTCAAGTAAAGACAATGAATATGATTTTAATAATAATCAATTTTCACGCACCTAATTAGCGAACCATTTGTGTTTGTATGTACCACGTGATTCCATGGTTACCTATTCGAGATAATCCCGACGATTTCAAACTCACATCCCCTGGGTATTTAAGACTGGAAGCCAGAACTCTTGCCACCGACAAAACTATCAAGTATTTTATTCCTTGGAGAATATGAAAAGGGACTCACCTATGATGATACCCGCTGGTCTTCTTAGTCCCATTCCGCCGATCCATTTCGTCAACGGTCAAAGGCGTAAACCAAATTCCTTCCTTCCCCCAACGCCTTGTACTCTTCTTCGAAGATGATTTTTTCCTCCTTCGTTCCTCTCTTCTTTTCGTTAACTCACACGGAGGAAGGAATCTCACGACTACGGTGGAACCCTCTCACCACTATTATTTTCATTCGTCCTCCCGGTTCCTCCTCCCTTCTGCTGTTGGTTCTATCTCGGCCTCCTTTGATGGACCTCTCCTTTCGGTCGACGTTCTCACTATATTTCATTGGTTGCGGATGGCACTAACGTGTCCAGACCTGAAAAGTAAGACGTGGAATGGTCCCTTCAAATCATTCATTTAATAAAATCATCCAATTTGAGACATTTTTCGTCATTCTATTGTTTTCGCTTTGTGGTGAGTGTTTACTGTGCTCAAGTAAATTAAAATAATACCGCCGCACGCTCAGTCACAGATTTGTTGTCGTGAACGACAATGCCCCCCACAAAAAAATGGCAAAATAACTCTTGAAGGGCTTCAGATGACCTGGGATGATTTCGACCATGCTCCTTATATTTAATACCTTGCACCTACTGTTGTGGTTTTCATCTCCTTTCGCAACAAATTTGTGTATTTCTGGCCAGCGGTTCGATGAAGATGACGACAGGAAAGAAGCTGCAGAGACATGTTCTGCTTTTCTGTCAGCATTTTTCAATTAAGAGTAGATAAATGAAATGGTTCCTCGATCTGAATATACCTAAATAACGGTGGAATATACCTAAATAACGGTAGAATATACCTAAATAACGGTGTAAACTACATAGAAATATACTGTAAGGTGTGCACAATATGATGAGAAAAATAAAAATATTTTTGTTCAATTTTTCGCCTTACGGAACTTATTTTCTGAACGCCACTAATACTAAAGATATTTAGGTGGATAATTTAGTTACCGAAAGAGGCTTTTGACAACACGTGAATGCTTATAATTGGAAGCTTAGGTTATGATTTTAAGATAAATTACTGAAGAACTTGAAACAGACCTCGGCGGTGTAATATTCAGAGACCTTGGGAAAAAGGATAAAAAAGTTGATAATTTGTGAAATACGAGCGTGCAGAAGGATGGATGAAGTGCAAATACAAAAGGGAACGAAGAGGTTCGAATGTCGGAGGGTGATGAAAGAAAGTTTATGGAAAAAACGAGGATAAGAAACAAGCATTTGGAGGATTCAAGGGATTTAAGCGGATGTCACCCTTTACGTAAATGTAAGAATACGAAAGCAAAAAAGAGTGCGGCAAAGAATGGTCATATATGAAATGAATATAAGAGAAATTGTGCTAATCTCAAGAAAGGTAAAGTATAAGGGAAGGACCTTTCCAGAGAAGTGGGAAAGAGGAAGTTGAACAGAGCAGGAGCGCATTATCAAAACCTACTCAAACTAGTTTGAATACCATTACAATTTAATTAATTAACAATTAATTTACAACCTAATCACATCATTTTCACCGATTTCGACCTCTTTCACAATTCGGAGCGGATTAGTCTAAAACATGGTACAGGCTAAGCAGTAGAATACTAAGTATAATCGCGCACGTACGAATCCCTCGGCATATTCGATGAAAGAAAGTCATAGGGATAGGAATATTTAGTCCGTAGGGTTCAAGGTAAGGTATGCTTTGCAACACACCTTTGGAAGTATCTCTGAAAAGCAAAGGTATATTGATAAACCAATACTACCAAAGCGGTAAAACCAGAGTAATAGAGACGGTATTTTGAGTCGGTGCAGAAGAGTCGTTTAAACGTTAAAACGGTTTTTTTTAAGTTCATGGGTACGAAACGTTCACCACGATCCACCGAAAAAAATTTACGCTGACGAAAAAGAGGTGATTTGTTAGGAAGCGTGAGAGGATCATGTACGAATGTCGTAACTTCTCTTAGGGCAGAGAAAGCGTATTCCTATAACAAGAGTGCCTCCTAGCGTTCAAGTTCAGTCGACTTAGTTCGAGCTTCGGGCATTATGGGCATCCTCAAAGCGTGAGATCAAATGGCTGATCATCGAGTCCTTATTGCGATGTGTTCTCACTTGATTTATTGATATTTTTCTACCAGCTAGCATAGATTTTGATGCAGTACCCCAAATCTTCTTTGGGTTACTTTTACCAAAGGACCAATTCATATTTTTCAATTCCTCTTTTCAGAGTAGCAATGGACTCGTTTATAATTGGCTAAAGCCTTTAATTATCTCTCAGCAATACCCATTTCGATGCTGAACGAAACAAGTGTTATTAAAAATCTAATCCCAACGACGACGACGTAGCGATAATGCCATGAATTATTTAGCTCTGTTTCCAGCCGAAAGCTGTATCATAAAGCTTTTCATTTTTGCAAAAGGGTAAAAAGACTGCGCTCTGAGAATCCCTTTATAGCATTGCAAATGAGGAAAGCTTGTTTTGTGATGATACACTTAAAGCCTAATTCTAGAGTTAAGAAGGGTGCAAGAGCATCCCTTTAACATGATCCAATAAGGGCAACACCGAACTGAACAAACGAGTACTAATGATTAATTCGCAACGCATACACACTATATTTATGCATCACTATTAACGAAATACGTTTAGGCATGAAAACGTATATTTCCATCTTATTACGCAATGGATAACGATATAGAAATGTCTGGTATTATTGACATGCTTTGGTCATTTCAATTCAACTAGGTCAATACAACTAGGATGTTAATGAAAAATCTGACAAAATCGTTAGTATTTAATTTCATTTTTAATTTTTTTCTTGATTTCAATCCCGTAAAATCCGTCTTGCAGTAACAAAGAGAATCAATATTATTTCTATCGAAGGATAGGAAACAGACTATGATATATCAACGAGTTAAAGTTTAAAAGAAAGTTAGTTTCCAATATTTTCATCGTTTCTTCAGCATGTGGTATCTAATTTTTTATCACCATTAAGTAATAATTATACAGGATGGGAGTACAGGGATACAGGGAATCTCTTATTAAATAATTTATTTTAGTAATTAATTGACCAAGTAGTTATTCCGGAGAGTCCAACGACAGCTAAGGTAATTTGCAGCATATGGAGTAGGTGATTAATTGGCTCAGTTAGGGAAATTTCAAGGAATGAAGGAAGGGTTGAGAGAAACCCGGAGATAGCATTAGCTCTCAACAAAAAGCGCCACGGAGTCCTTGGTTTAACCCCCCATCCGACGGACGATGTACTGAACTCGAAGTGTTCTCCTAAGAGCACTCAAGTAAATACCGGTATAGCAATTAAAAACCTCAAACAACAATGGGATTCAACCGAGACCCTCGTGATGACAAAACAGTCACCCCCACCCGAAACAGGAATGAAGTGTTTCAACAACCGCAGAAACTTCTTTCGATAACTTGGTTCATGCTCTCGCGCATTTAACGAAAACTGCCGCCACAGGGCTCACCTGACATATTCTTCCATAAAAAAACATTTACGTACTTCCAGTTTTATTAAGTCTCCAAAACGATAATAATGAGTAATTAATCAATAAATAATGGTGCGGTCGTCATATTAATAATTCATGCATAAGAATAACAGTGACTTGGTATCTAAGAGAGTGAGCGGCAAAAGAGCACATCTACGATGATTTCTAAATTGTAAATACACATTGAGAAGCATAGGACTCGTCCTCAAAATATTACTTTCCAAAGAAATATGTAACACGCTTGATCTCTATACCTACATTTAACAAGTTCGCATGCCTCAAATAACCACTTTTGACTTTTTCACTTCACTTCATTCACAATCATGTATCTCTTCACTTCAAAACGAAAAAAGAATCGAGATTGAAGATTGATAACAATTGAGTCACGACTTCTGAGGCAAAAATTCAATTTTGTAAACAAAATCAGCTGACAGACTTAGAATATGATTTCATTCATATTTCCCCTTCTACGATCATTAAGCATTTAATATAATATTACAGACATAACAATACCAGCTCATAATCATGGTTAATCGCTATTAACTCGGAAATAAGCCACCAGACACTTAGACAATATGAGTAGTTTCGTTATTTAAAATTAAGGAATGGGAATGAAAAATTTCACAAAGTTAACGTGAACGCCTATAATTTAGACATGGTTACTCAAAATATCTTGTTTTACTGTCCACTTATATTGATGAACTCTTCTCGGGCTCTACACCGGGTGAGTGAATGTAATGTTGCCGACGTTTCGGGTAGCGACTCGTTACCCATCCTCAAGGCAAATTCCATCAATGCAATTCGCCGGGAAAGCGTGAAATCTTGTCCACTTATATTTAATGTACACTAATACACAACGTGTTGTAACACACAATATTGTAGATGTATTAGACAAGTAATAGTAGACCTAGGGATGACACGTTACGCGTTTAAACACGTGTTGTGCATTTAGTGTACATTAAATATAATAGACCAATACAAATCTTGCAATTTAATCCCTGAAATGTTGTTCCATTACGTAACGCAAGATACGGTTGAATTTATCCATCGTAAAGTTTACCCTACAATAAATTTCATTTCAGCTTGCTACAAAAAATCATTCGCAAGGAGAACTAAACAATTACCTCGTTTTCTTAGCGACAACAGACGCACAGACATAATTCTCCAACTACACGCAAAAGCTTGGAGTTTTTGTAAACAATTGGAGCGCGATTAAAATGTACTTGACCTGAGGCACAGGCACTGACGACAAAGAAATGCAGAAAGATCGCGGTTGGCCGATATGTAATGAAAACTTGCCATTATATCACATCCTTGACACAGATTTATGGGGGAAATATAAAAGTAGATATGGGTAGGAAAAATAATATTTTAATTGACAAAATAAAAATGCAGATATGAAGAAGTTATTCTTCCACGTGAAGAGAGTCTAAATTCGATAACTGTCGTGGATTTTCGATGCAATGACAGGAAGAAAGTTGTGGAAAGGAATAGGATTCGGGGAGCCTTTATGTTTTTCAAATGCTTCCAAAGAGAAAAAATTGCACTCTACAAAATTTAATACGTTAAACAAACCCAAGAACTTAAATGTTTCGTACCTCCAGTATCTCAGCAGTAGTCAAACGATTAAAATAAATTGTAAGATTTCAAATAGTTTAGATCACTCAAGATATTGCACCTCATAATAAGCTATACATTTTTTTAATCTACTTTATTTTTAAGAACGTAATTTAAAAATCAAACACCAACACATTATACTAGGTATTGCATAACTACATTATCCTCAGCTCAACTGTTGGGAAAGGCAGAGAACATAGTACACATAGGCACATATATCAAATCTGAACAGCACGTTTGTGCTTGGCAAGACGAAAGAATGTAACTAAGGAAATGGTTTCAGTTGTGACATGGTGCAAGTTATCTATCATGGAAAATGAATATAACTTGGTGAACTCCACAAGAATTTTATTCGGACAACCCAGGTTTTGACTTTTTTCGTCATCTTCAGGTTAAAGATGACACTAAGTGAAGGCATTTAAATAAAGCGTCTACTTAAATGTAATCGATGATTCAACTCCATCTTTAAATTTTAACGGTAGTCCCTTATGAGTTGCACAAGGTCATTTATTTTTAGGTAAGAGTGATAACGTCGTTTGGTAAACGAAAGTTGAACAATCACTACAAGCCTTTTCCACAAGGACGTTTCCACAAATTACGGTCGACGGAAGTACCATCTTAGGACCTTGGGGAGGCTGAAAAATTGAATATAATCAACATCAAGTCACCTACCGATTGCCTCAGCCAACGGAACACCCGTTAGGCACCCCCGAGGAGAATGAACGCACGAATCTACGTCTCTGCTTTCCAAGCGATTATAACTGGACGATCGCGTCCGAAGCCTCTAGAAGAAATGTGCATCACTCCCAAGGGATTACGACAGCAGTATTAATGTCAACATGCCACGGTCCTGAATGAATCAAGACTCCCTTATCACCCAGCGTCTACCCATTGGTACCTCCTTCCCATATTCCTCTTGTTCGAACCGCCTTTCCACCCCCTCCTATTCTTCCCTCTCTCCTTCTCCGTCACAGTCCCCACTTTGCCTTGGTTTTTCTCCATTTGACGTCACCCCACAGATCGTATGAAGATGACCGGGAAAAAATCCACCAGAACGATGGCTTCCGACATGAATGAGGTCAAAGGGGGAGGATGGAGAGTGGAGGGGATGGAGGGTTCGCCAGAGTGGAAGGAGCCGATTGGTGATCGGAAAGATGGGATGGAGAATCAGAGGAGATGGAGGAGGAAGCGAGAACACGTTTTTATTTTCCGAAGGCCCCAAGCTCGAAGATTCGAAGGCGAAAGTGCACTCACCGACAAAAGAGGCCAACATATTGTTACCTCATCCGGTCAGAGATAGGATAATGTATGAGGTATATAAATAGGCTTCAGGAAATAAAAGACGAGGGGAGAGGAATGGCTCACCAATTATAGATGAAAGTATCAAAGGAATTCAGATTTAGCGACTTTAGCACACTTTCTTTGCCTAGATTTCGTTTAGTTTTACTAGAGCAGGGAGCAGGTTTTTATGAGTGGGGAGCTCTTTTAGGTCACGTAAATCGCTACCCCAAAATATCTAGTCATTACAGTTGATAAATGGAAATAATTTTACCATATATTTAATGGCTGATCATCCAACTGGAAGACGTTATGCGAGCATACGGGGTTCGACCAACATGGATTTCATTTCTACACTTTTGATTCTCTCTCCACTTAAAATTTTACCACAAATAAAGATTTTTCCAGCTAATCACTTCGTAATATATACTGAAGGCCATATTAAAACATTTTAATGACCAAAACTACAATATCTAAATTTTTAACTAACAACTTCTAAATTTAAGCGCGAATACCCACTCCTCTGTTCTTACGTGCATCACCAATAAGTTTGCATCTGCCTTTTCAATTTGAAATTTTTACGGCTATTTCAGTACGTCATTATTATCGGCATTCTACATGATACAGGTAGGTCGTTCGACTAATCTCCGCCGAAAACTTAATTGCAATATGGTAGTAGTTTATTTACTTAATTTCTACCCACGCTGCACTGCGTTTGATCTAGGGAAGGGCGAAAAAATATCAATTCTTGTGAGGCAGATGTGTGTTTTATTTATTTTTTACTCATCAAAATAAGAATGAAAGTATTGGAATACAAAAAAAGTTAAAATTCAATTGCACACAATCCATGATGACATCGGCTGCCGAAATATGGTCCATAACAAGACATTGACCCCCAAAGAAAATAATCTCTCACCCGCACCAAAATCCTTCACTCAAAGATCAGAATATTCTTTTCTCAAAAGTAGCAGAAGACCCAAATATCAGTCAAATTTGATTCCAACTTATGGAATTTCGAAAGTCTGTCGATAACCCTAGGCTCATTAAATACCATTTGTACTGTGTTATATCGCCAGATGTGGAATTTGGATAATGAAACAGCAACGATAGCCAACGAAAAAGAAATAATGCGGTGGAGTTAGAATGCACTTTTCTAGTAGAGTATACATTCATACAGTTAGTTCAGTCACGTCTAGCATTTATTTAAGAGGTGACATTTCAACAATCAAAACAGTCTCCAAAGAAAACAACGGAGGTGGCAAACGATTCCTGTAGCATGATAAATGCTGATTACACTGGAGCACAGTTTTAGAAGGGTAAATTTCACCGTAGACATCCGTATCGAGTGCAATTCTTCTACATATTAACTAAAGAAAATTGTCTTAATCACTTCGCCGGTCATATGCGTAAGCTCTTGGTGAATGAACAGCATCCCTAACCCACACCATAAGTGAATTTTTCTCGTAAGACTACCGGACTCAAAAACGATCACTCATGTGCCTTTTCCGACATGAATTTAAAGTTTTTTTTTCAAATAATATAAGGCAATTACATGTTTTCTTAGGTCTCTTCTTCGCATTTCTTTCATCAATAGAGGGAAGATATCAACACTGAATTGAGGTATTCTGTTGAGCATTTCGAAGGTCAGAGTATCGCCTATACAAACGAAGAGCGATATAATGGTCCATAGCTCAAAATATGCAATTATATTAACCGCCGAAACATCTCAGCAACTACCTAATCACACCCCCATCGAGTCCCTGGCCTCTTTACTCGGATAAACCGCACGATTCCCATGTCGTGGGAAGAGCTAATAAGATATGATTCTGCGATTACATATACTCGTGACCCTAAGAGCCACCGCAAGGGCGTATGGCAGGGAATGTTATCCAATCAATCATCTGCGAAGAGAAAGATGGCCAGAGAAAAAATTAATCATGGAAAAAACAAATTAAAAGACACATTTAATTTCGTGGACCCTACTGTGTTTATCTTGTGGCCGTGGATGGATGGAGAATACTCTTCAATTCCCAAAGAACGACTGTAAATATTACAATAAGGAGCAGTGAGACAATAAAAGACCAGCACATGAGGAAGTGAAACTTCAAGCACCCTTAAACACTCGACAGAAACAAATTAAATTGAGACCGAGAAAGAGGAGAAACCCCCCCACCACAAGAAAAGCCTCCTTGGAATCCCCAGCACTCAAAACAAACACACAGGCAAAAAAAAGCGAGCTCTCTTGACTCGCAAGTTCCCGATTTCAGACTTCCGGCGGCCGTCGCCCCGCTTTACCCTTTAACCCTGGTCCGGACGAGAGACTGGTCCTCTTCCATCATCTACGACGATGAGAACTACCCGGCGCCTCCCGCTCCTCTGCCGCTCGTCGAGGCTGTCAGCCACCTATTTCTCCTCAATCGCGCCGTAGTGAACTTATGCAAGTGCAAAACAATTCCGACATCCCACAAGAGGCACGAGAGAGTTTTTTTTTGGTGACACCACCGCACTAAGAGGAAGATTGCACTCCACTACTCCAAGTCGTTACACTTCCTTCGCGCTACACAAAAAAATGGGTTGTGGAAACCCCTCTCACTTCGCAGACTCCCGGTCGCGATCTCCACTCAACTCGGCGTTCTCCTGACCTCACTCTCGGACGCGAATCCGAAAGGACGCACGCGATCACTCGGAATCTTCCTATGTCACACTCTTTCCCCCCTCCCCGCCCGTCACCACCGGAGGCACACGCGATAGGAGATGCAAACAAGCGCACGTACACGCATTTATCTCCGCAAGCGCCCTCTCAATTGTCCCCTTCCCCCGACTGGGTAGGTTGCGGCGTCGCACTCGTGACCCCGGCACACCGAGGTGCACGTGCGGAGCGAGAAATGTCGAAAATGAAACTTTCGTTTCAAAACTGCACCGCCGTGAGGGAGATCACGCGTCCGCGGAAACAATTTAAATAATAAGGAGGGTGGAGAAGAGTTGACACGGGAAGTCTTCCGTGCCAAGAATCAATCCTACGTATTAGTTCATGCTGACGACTCGGCACATCGGGGCGAGCCTTAAGTACACGTGCGGAGCGGAAGATGTCGAAAATCAAACTCCCGCTTCGGTATTACACCGTGAGCGGGACCACGCGTCTGCGGAAGCAATGTAATCATGAGGGTGGAGAAGAATCGAAGGATGGTCTTCCATGGCAAGAATAGATCCTCCGAAATACTTTCAATTCTTCGGGATCCTTCACCATCTCCCCTCACAAAGATTCTTCAATCACTCTTTTACTCCGTGTCCTCATCGCCTTTCTGGATCATCTCAAGGTCGCGAGATCAAGTACTCGAACCAGAAAGATACTTCAAGCTTCTTAAGGGGGCCAACTCAGAGCCTGTCTCAACTTAATTCCAACTCAGAGCCTGTCATCCCCTCGATAATCGTTCGAGTCCCGCGATGGATCGTGCCGGCAAGAGGTGTTGCTACTTCGCACCAAATGCATCCGCCTCCCGTAATATCCGTCGACGCCTATAGTAGTACTAAATATGCATATTGACTTTGACCGCCGGCTTGAAACTGGAGGACTTCTCCGTCTGGCCCTCGCCCTGCGGACTATCGCCGACGGAGAGTGACGTCGCTTGTATTTCCGGCGGGCGGATTGGAGAGGGAATCACTGGCTAAATATCGTCATCTCAAGTGGAGGCGCGCAACGCTGCGCGAGGAGATATAATCGAGCGCTGACCCACATTAATGGTCCAGCAGGAACAAATAGAGAGTTTAAAACAGGAAAAATGGAGGTCTAATGAAGTGCGAATGCTAACGGTAGCATACAGGGAAATGAAGCATGCACTGCGATGCGTAAAAACGAAACCAGAAAAGGATATTATCATGGGTGGAAGATGGTTTATAGAGTTAGATCATTAGACGCTCCAACTGCTAAGGTTATAGCACACCGACATACATAGAAGATGTCATGGTTCATGTCTCCTGAGTGTTTCCTCTTATATCTCGTCAAGTCTGCCAATTATAGATACAATATTTTCCCCTCGAACGTGGGATGTGGAACACGTCTAAATTCATTTTTTTTAAACCACTACTGTTTGCCGCAATAAATAATTATTAAGTATTTGCAGGCATCCATGAGCACTTTTTTATCTTTTGCCATTTTTAACACCCCTTCCTAAGCACTATTTTTGTTCTCTGGTTAACTTGTTCTTCTTCAGTGCCTTTTGCCTTCCTGCATCGATTCTAAAATGGCTTTCCTTTCCCTCCCACTTTCTTCCTTCGTCATCTATGGTTTTTCAAGTCTCTATCCGGGCTAACAGGGGCTTCTGACCAGAAGGAAATATAAAAGGATGGGAATGGTGAAGTAAGGATGGAAACGGGTGGATAAAAAGGAAGGGATTGGATGGGAATGGGATTTATTTTATGTAAGTAATGTTGTACCAACAACAATACACGAACTTCCATGTTTTGCGTGGTAAAAAACACACCCGGACGGGATTCGAACCCGCGACCTTAGGCTTGGCTGGCTAGGGACGGGTGGAGAGAAATCTGGCGTCAACATTAGCCTGCTCCTAACGAATGGCGCCTAGGGGACCACAGCCTAACGGACAGAGTGAGAAAAGTGTTCTCAAAACAGTACTGAAGTAGGGGCCCGTTTACCAATGAACCCGAAACAACAGCGTTCATATCCGAATGCAAGCAATACTTGCTCCATCCACCTACTCTCACTCCTCATTTCCTCCAACTACAACCCATCTCTCCTTACAATGTCTGGCACTTCCGTTTTGTGTATTTCTTCCTTTCGATCTATTACACTTTCTCCCTCTCCAGACCCTCATCTCGAGTTCCTCCAATTACCTCTCATCCACTTTCCACTAGCTGCAAATTACGCAGCACTTCATACTAACCTCTCCAATTACAAATCTCTTCACAAATTTTATAAAGCTTCTTAGTTCTTCATCAATAATTATTAGATATGGGAGCCGTGCCACCAGTAAATTTGGTCACACAGCCGCCGAGGTAAAATTTGTGACGCACCACAGCCGTCAAAGACGCCGGCGCGGCGGCGTCGTGACCCGATATACGATGGGCATTCAATAACTCGCATTTCTGTCCGTGCGCCAGTTCCGATAGTGATGCCAGGCAGCAAGTTAGTTTCCTGTCTTTGGTAGTCCCGTTGACTCCCTCCCTCCCGCTGACAGCTCTGCCAGACCGCATGATCACCCGCTCCTTGGTTTTGTTTATACCACGCGCCTGCCGTTTGTCTGCCTCAGCTGCGTGTTAGTTGTTTCAAAGTGCATTTTGAGTCTTTTTTATTTAATTTTTTGTGATTTTTAAAATTTTATTGTGGTGACGGGGAGCAATCAAAAACATTTGAGCTATCTCATGGAATATAAAAGTAATGGCACAAGACTCGTCTACGTTTTGTACGGGCTATCTAAGTCCCAGTTTAGAATTTTGATCCGGATGAACGGACCCGGAGTCTTTCAATGCTCTAACCAAGTGATTGCCTCTAACCAATTTATACAGTGAAACCATTCTGACGTTCATTCTGGCAACAGAGTTTTGCTTCCCGTAATATATTTTTCTTCGCTGGCCCTTAATATAATCAAATACTCGTTCGCCGTGTTGTACGTTGTAGCAAATATATTGTGGTTGTTGCAGAACGAAGATTGAATCCAATTTAGCAGAAGATGAAAATGATAGTACCGCGATTATCGATCTGAAGCGTCGTATGAGGGAACGTGTTGACCGGCGTGTCCTCGTGACTGGCCTAGTGTTTATGGCAGAGCTATTAGACCCGCGATTCGGCTCCCTTCCTTACTAGAACAACTACGTGGTGCAGACGGGACGCACCAGAGAGATCTCCGCAATCGACTCCGCGGCATAAAGGAGAAATACGTCCAACTCTGCATCAACTTTGAGGCTACAGCTGCCGAACCCTCTCCTCTTACTTCTAGTACCAAGACGGCACAACATATACTGCAGCTCAGCAAGAGGCATGGTCGAGACTGCGAGGGCCGAAGCTGTAAAAAAATGTCGCCTATAACTCACCAGTGCCGTATCGGAGGACGTCGCCGACAACGACATGCTGCGGCACTGCAGTGGTAGGCGTCATCAGTTTTCATGGCTGGAAACGGCGCTGAATGACCACCCAAAATGTCATGATACCTATGGGCCTTTTCACCATGCCTACCACAGAAGTGAGGAAGGCGACAGCAATGCAACACTAATTATGGGATGGTGCCCTTAAGAGCGATCGTAATGCACGAAGGCTTCATATTCTCTCAAAGGAGTAGTTAAATATCGGATTAAATATGCATTAAATATCGGCGTTCGATCCCGAAACGCTCTAGGAAAAGCGGTCTTCAGGATACTTACGTCGGCATCCGATATCGTGGCCTATATCGTAGCGAAGAATCGATACACCTATATTATCGGCGTTAAAACATTAATGGAGGGTCTTTTTGATGGGCAGAACTTGAAAATAACGATAGAAAATTTGTGACACCATAGCACAATAGCATACCAGTTGCTGACGAGCAGGAGCAGGCTGCGCCGCGCGAACGCGAAAAATCTGTTTTACTTTCGGCATCGCAAACGGCCGCAAGTTCTCAACGGTTACTAACTCAGGGCACTTTGTAGAATCTCGTGATATAAGCAATGTTTTGTAGCTCAAAGTAGAGTTCAACTATTTCCCCGCATGAAGACAGAAAGTTGACTGAAAATAAGGTCCGCCATTTTGTTTTATATCTGTGGTAAATAATATAATAAATTCATGTTACTTACACGTGTTTAAAGGGAAATAATATTTCTACATCATGATATCATTTTTAATTCCAAAATGTTATCTTCCAAGTTTAGGCATCAGCTTGATTTTCTAGATTTTCAGGAAAAATTGAAGTAGGTCGATTTTTGCAACATTGATCAATTTTCACCTCATGGATATTGAAAATGCGTGATACCTAGAACAAATGGCATGTGAAACCAAATGCATCAATCAATTATACGAATTTTCAGAGTCCTGGATGAAAATATCACTTATCGACTTTTGTAAATTGTTTCGATTTCAGCTCACTGTGCGGCAGCGCGGAAATATCTGTGCGCAGAGTCCTCCGGACTGCCAATGAAAAAATACTGATCTGTAGAGGTTGTAAATCGAAAAATTACGGACCCAAGTCCAATATTTCCTTTTTTTAAGGTAGAGACTTGAACCTTCGCACGCATACACACAAAAGATTGATAAACATGAAATGGTAAGTCTTTTGTTATGACTTACCCGTAACTTACAATTAGATACAGAAACTCAAACATGACCAAATTTAAAAAAAACGCCCAAATTCATTTTTCTTCAAAAATTTTAAAAGATGTAAATGGTTAAATAATGGAAGAACTTTTATGAAATGAAAAACCAGACCACCTGTCAGCATGGTTCTTTCCCTATATTATGCAAAAGTTTCAGATATTATTGTCGATATTTCCCTTTTATTATCATTTGCCTTTCTTATCCGTTTATTGCTAGTAGCATTCCGAAGGAGACTGAATAACTTCCCAAATTTCCTTTTTCTAAGGCATCAAACTGCCAATCGACCCATTCGTTTTCAGGGGGCCAAAGAAAAAAAAGAAATCGCTAAGGTGGAAAGAGGTTGTACAAAGGCAGATTGATGCCTTAGAAAAAGGAAATTTGGGAAGCAATTCAGTCTCCATCAGATTGCTATTAACGATAAACGGGTAAGAAAGGCTAATATTATTTTAAAAATAATTAACTTATATGCAATCTTAATAATAAACGAATCTATAAAAACATTTTTTCACCATTGCAATGCATTGACCGAGAGTGAAAGCATGATGTATAAAATATGAAAGCAAAAATATCCGAAATAAATGGCATAACAGCAACGAAAGATAGACCGGCAGATGTGGAAAAATATGGGGAGGGAAAAGAAAGAAAAAGAATCCCAAATACAAAACCATTTGCTAGAAACCATACATGGAACCCCGAGAACCCGCATTCTTTCTCATGAGTTAAAAAACGACAGCTTAAAAGCGACGTATTCTATGAGTCAAGGTTCACACAATTTGAACAATCCAACGGAGTCACGTACTTTCTAGGCCTCACTTAGGCACTCACTAGGCGTGATCGAAAAATCGAATTTATTTTTGGCATCGCCAACATTTTTCAAAGTTTTTTTTCGGAATCACCTTCAAACGTCTTCAATTTATACTCTGGTAAAGTAATACGGTGACTATTTTTGTAAAACCAATTATATAAACCTTTATGTAAATTTTGTCTGAAAAAGCATCCACCATTTTGTGACGCAATAGCACACGAATTTCGACAATAATCTCTGAAAATTTTGTATAACATAGTAAAAGCACCATGATGACAGGTGGCAATATTTTTAATTTCATAAAAATCCTTCCACTATTCCACCATCTGCATCTTTTAAGATTTTCGAAAAAAAGATGAAATCGGGTGTATTTTTAATTTGGTCGTTTTGAGCCTCCGTATCTAAGTAACGGGTAAGACATATCAATGGCATAAGACTTACCATTCCATGTTTATCAATCCTTTGTGCGTATACGTGCGAAGTCTCTATCTCAACAAAAGAAATATTGGACCTTAGTCCTACTTTTTCGATTTCCGACCACTGTTCGTCGGCGTCGCCGCCACCACCGTTCGTTTTATCCTCTAATGCCACCGCGGAAGTCACCCTTCTCGGAGCCCATCTCTACCATAATACCTTTTCTCTTTCTCGCTCTCCTTCGCTCACCCAGCACTTTACCTTCGATGGTGACCTTCAGCACTCCATTGTCCATTTACCGGCACCAGACATGGACAATGGAATGCTGGACCGGTACCAGAGTACCGGTTCCATCCACCTCTCTCCTTTCTCTTTATTTCCGACAACAGCCATCTCTCCTCCCTGACCATCTTCAACACTTCTCCCTTTGTAGTCAGTTTTCTTGACCTGGCTTTCCACTGGGTTAGTTAGTCTCCTCAGTATTCGTCCTGAGGAAGATGAGCAACTTACTCTTCGAAACGTCGGCCATGGAAAGCCTAAGTCGGTGCAAAGCCCGACAAGACTACATCCTGTTAATCCACCGATAAGCCTACGATCCTTCACCTCTTCATTTGCCCGCCTTTTCTTCCTACGCTCCTAATGTTCTTTTTCCTCGATCGGGACATGGAACGTTAGGACGATGTTAAGGGCAGGAAAACTAGAAAACATTAAGCGTGAAATGGAGAGGGGAGAGATCAATTTGTTGGGATTTAGCGAAGTAAGATGGAAAGACCAGGGGGACTTCTGGAGTGAAAAGTACAGGGTTATATACAGTGGAGGGGAAGAGAGCCAGCGGGGATTAGCAGTTGTATTGAATGCAACATTAGGAAAAATCGTAATGAATGTGGAACAGGTAAGCGATAGAATACTAGCTATCGAAATCAAAGCGAATCCGGCAAATGTAGTCGTAGTACAGGTATGCATACCGACAGGGAGACATATAGAAGAAGAAGTAGACGAAGTATATGACCAGTTGGAAGAATTAATCGGGAAAGTAAAGGGTAGGAAGAACCTAATAGTTCTGGGAGATTGGAACGCTGTAGCAGGGGAAGGGAGGGACGGAAGTGAAGTAGGGGAGTATGGTCTGGGCGCAAGGAATGACCGGGGCGAGAAAGCAGTGGAGTTCTGTAGGAGGAATAATTGAGTGATTACAAACACGTGGTTTAAACACCACCCTAGGCGTAGGTACACATTAAAAATGCCGGGGGATACTGGAAGGTACCAAGCTACATCATGATTAGGCAAATATTCAGGAACAGCGTCAAGAATTCGCATAGTTTCCCAGGTGCAGATGTCAACTCCGACCATAACTTGGTGGTGGTGAAATGTGATATGAGACTGAAAAGGTTGAAAGTAGGAAGGAAAATAAAAAAGTGGGATGTAGGAGCACTGATTGGATGGAAGAGGAGGGAATATCAGGAGATTGTGGAGAGATGCATGAGGGAAGAGGAGGCATGAGGAACAATAGATGAAGGGTGGGAAATGATAAAGACGGGCATAAAAGAAGCAGGTGAGAAAACAATAGGAACAGTAGACACTCGGAGGATCAAGAAATCATGGGTAACAGCGAACATGATAGAAAGGATCAAGGAAAAAAGGAAATGGAAAAATGTAAATACGGAGCTAGGCAAAAGGCGTTATAAGAAGATTAACAACAGGCTTAGGAGAGGAACAAACAGAGCAAGAGAAAAGTGGTGGAGTCGTCAACGCAAGGAGATGGAGAGACTCCAGAAAGAAGGAGAAATACGCAGTCTGTACTCAAAGGTTAGAATGTTATCGGAAGTCAAGAAATGGAAAACGGTCCTGTGCATCAAAGACAGAAGGGGAAATTTAGCAATGGAACCAGAGAAGATCCAGCATCGTTGGAGGGAATATGTTGAGAAACTGTATGACAGCGAAAATAGGCCTAGGAACTTGGACATAGAAGAGGAAAAGGACGTAGATCAGGATGACGTGGGCCCGGGAATACTCGATAGTGAGATAGAGAAGGCACTGCGAGAAATGAATACAGGTAAAGCGTTGGGGGTAGATAACATCCCAGCTGACCTTCTGAAAAACCTAGGAAGAGGGGGAAGGGACAGATTTTATGAACTTGTTCGTAGAATATACGAGGAGGGGGCTTGGCTGGAGGATTTTGTAAAAACCGTGCTGATACCTATGCCTAAAAAGAGGGTCACAAAAGAATGTGAACACTATAGAACTATAAGTTTGATATCTCATGCGGCAAAAGTAGTGCTTAGAATCATTAATAGGAGAATGGAAAAGAGAGCAAACGAATTCTTAGGCGAAGATCAGTCTAGATTTCGGAAGGGGAGGGCCACTCGGGATGCGATTGCAGTGATGAGAATACTAGTGGAAAGGGATCTAGGATACAATCAGGATGTATTCGCGTGCTTTGTTGATTTCGAAAAGGCGTTCGACAGAGTGAGGTGGGACAAGTTAATGGAAATATTGCGGAAGATAGGAGTAGACTGGGGAGACAGGAGACTGATCCGGAATTTATACATGGCAAAGAAGGAGCACGTGAGAGTAGCCGATGGAGAATCGGATTGGGCCACAATAGGGAGGGGAGTTAGGCAGGGCTGTCCGTTATCGCCGGTACTTTTCAACGTATACTCGGAGGAAATGGTGAGAGAGGCTTGGGATGAACTGGAGGCTGGAGTAAGTGTCGGGGGGAAATTGATAAAAACAGTAAGGTTTGCGGATGACCAAGCGCTAGTCAGCCAGTCAGCCCGTGGCTTGCAAAAAAAGCTGGATGCGTTGCAGGGACAGTGCGAAAGATACGGGATGAAGATAAACCAGAAGAAAACGAAAGTAATGAGAACAAAAAGGGCCAGTATAACGATAAAAGTAGGAGGTCATAAGCTAGAGCAGGTAGAGCTAGTTAGCTATCTAGGTAGTGTGTTGGAAGAAAAAGGGTATAGCAGCATTGAAGTGAGAAGGAGAATTGCATTGGCAAAAGAAGCTTTTACTCGTAGGCGAGAACTAATGACAGGGGCGTTGAGTACGAAAGTGAAGAAGACTAGTGAAAAGTTTAATATGGAGCGTCTAATTTCTAATGTATTAAGTTAGTATCAATAACAGATGGTTAGCTAACCACCTAGGTAGATATGAAATTGCGTTATGAAATTTTTTCATCTTGAAATGTAAGTAGTAAATATATCATCTTGAAATTTAAGTAAACAACCTTCGGAAATATTCTTCACTAGTCAAAAATCAAAATGCGATATAATCATGAATTATTGCTCTTAGATTAAGCCAACGACTGTACGAATCAAATTTAGATCTCTGATCTCCACGACGGAGAACCCTCTACGAAAAATCTGAAGCTCAATAGGACGACGAAGACTTTTAGATTCATTAATAAGCGACAAGAAATGATATTCTATAATTCTGTATTCTGAGGTAAATGTAGCTAAGTACACCAGAGTAGAAACTAACGCTGAGAGAAAATGAATAAAACTAGCTAAAAGAACATTCAGGCGATGCTAGTAAACTCAAATGATCGGCTCCCGCGGAGTTGTCGCAAAATAGAAGATTTTTCGGACTTCGATCCGTGATTATTTATTTTGATGACGATATTTCGCTGGCGTTTCAGTCGGCTTCCTTAACCTTTCATCCGGCTGGAGCGCCGGCAAAATATCGTCACAAAAATGAATAATCGTGGAACAAAGACAAGGAAATCTGATTTTTCACTGTGTTTCAAATAATAAAACAAGTAATTTTTGGTGAAAGCATATTAATACTCAAGTAAAATATATCCTAGTGAAACTCCTTTATTCAGATGTGCACGGTAACCTCTGAAACCAACATATTTCGATTTCATGGCTAACTAAAGATGGTCTCGTTATCAACTCTGTCCTCACGAGTACTTTCAGAAGTAAAACATTACGGCGATCACTGTTCGGAAAAATATGAAATTAATAGAGATATTCTCCGTGGTCAAATACATCAGGTGGTTATCACTAATATAATTCATCTGTTATCTCTTCAACGGGTTCATATCCGAAAAAATAACTACAACCACAAAAGGAGAGCCCGCAGAGAACAGGTTTAGAAAATAGAAATGTGTTATAAGTAATTGTTGGTGGTTAATGCCATCCTTTCCCAACAAAACAAAAGCTCAAATGGGTGAATACATGGCGTTATATTATAATAAATATTTATCAAAATAATTTTGTTTTACGTTAATTGAGAGAGGCCATTCACACATTCAGGCACTCCAGGTGATTAAAAGGAATGATTCAGCCACAAATTGGATTTATGGGAAAGAGGTTCCGTTGATTTACGCACACTAGGTTCAAGATGGGCCACACGAAAAGCTTCGATGAGTTTGGCACGCGTCCAAATTGGCAAACGCATGAAAGCAAGCACTCCTTCAAAACCGTCGTTACTACGCTCAACTCCAGACGACATTATTGTCTCCTTACAAACCGTAGGAAGTCTTCCTCGGCAGTCCTTTACTGTACACTTTCCCATCAACAATTTCCTTCAGGAGGCCATAGTGTGTGTGAGATAAGATTGATCCATCTTCCAGCCATATTATTCATATTATTCCTCTCCTTGGAACCTTATCGTTGGTTCATCCACTTCATCAATCTTTTGTACTCTGCATTCGAATGCTAGTAGCCCTTCTTCCTTTCCTGATGTTTTTATTTTTCATGCTTCACTCACATCAAGGAGTATGCTCCAGATGTTGGGACTAAAAAACTGTTTCCTTACTCCCAAGCCTGGATTGCAGCTGCTCGTTGGTTTTCCTCATGGGGGAATTCATCCCAAGCTTGGGCTACCCAACTGATCCTTAGCTGCATGATCTCTTATCATCGGCTATTTTGATTCCTAAATAATGATTTTTTCCTACTTTTCAAGCTTTTGTTACCAAAGCTCAAAATTGTGTTGCCCACCGCACTTTGTCTGCATAACCAATCTTTTTTTTGTCCATAGTTTGCTGAGATAACGAGCGTCTTCCCTTGAAATCTTATTGCTTATCGACAGCAAAGAAAATTACAACTGATCCTGAGTATAATTATATCGAATAATCCTTCTTTTTCATTTGCTCACTTATTTCCTCGATGCATACATTACAAAAATTGACGCAGAAAGTACGCACCCTTGCCATACTAATTTCATTTCGCTGATGACTCCCATTCAATTACAACTACCAGGTCATTAAAAATGATACTTATCAGTCACTCTTAATGCACGACAAATCGATTCCCTTCAATATTTGAATCGTCTTTGTTTTCAGACGTTAACAAACGATTGGGTAGGTGCTATGTAACGTCGTCGTGAGCCAAATATTATTCAAAATTCATGGAATCAGTCTTGTCAGTCGGCTCTCGTCCATTCCTTCCTCTACAAGGGCCAAAAATATATCTAGTATTCCCCTCTTCCTCCTAAATTCAAGGTGGCCTTAGATTTATTCTGCTTTCCATTCCATTATAATTTAGCTGAGCTTTTCGGTTTCCAAATTCTAAAACATTTCTAGTATTCTCCTCTTCCTCCTAAATTAAAGGTGGCCTTAGAATTCTTCTGCTTTCCGTTCCATTATAAGTTAGCTGACATTTTCGGTATGGCTGGTGAAAAGCGATAGGCAAGACATGAGGGTACCGATACAAGATGCTCGCCAAAACGGTGTAAAATTAAGAATATATTTTTGTTATGATTATAATTATAATGAATTCGACTCAACTCATCACTATAAAATGAGGAATTTTAAACATATTAAAGTTAATACTTATTAAAATTAGCTCTTTACAAGAGAGGGGATGTCATTTACTGTTTTGCCCTATTCCCTGACTCTGGGTTCAGTTGTCGTCAGACAACTGAACCCAGAACAAGAAGCGGTCAAGAGTGAAAAATGGATGTACTAAAGTTACCCTCGAATATAGGGTAAAAATAGTACGTAAATAATGATAAAATACTTTCTTTCTATTAAACTTACTGAATTCGTTTAAACATTTTTTGAAGTTGAGGTGTGTAGCTTTAGTTTTGTGCAAGAATTTTTAAAATATTTTAAATTTTAAAGAAGAAAACGTTGAAAATACTCCTATTCTGCAACAAAGTAACCCCTGTGTACAGTATACAGTTTTTCTACCCTCACCATAGCTGGACTGGAGTTAATTATTTTCTCCGGGCAGGTCAACGGTATTTTTCTAGCTACGTGCAAGCCACTGATCATTTTGTGAAGCCTCCAAAATAGCCTTTTTAGCAAGTTTGGAAGCAATAAAATCGGTAATGGAATACTAATTTAAGCGCAAGTCTTTCAGTGCTCGTCGATTTCCGATCTGAACTTCTTAGCACCCTTTGATGTCCTCTTTTAACATCACTTTCCTTTTCGACGGCTTTTGCAAATTCCAATAGCGATGATGCCATATTATTTTCTTTAACTGGCCTTTTATTCATTTTCCTGGAAGAGTTGCCCGTTATAACTCAGAAAAGATTATACCTTCACAAAAAAGTTACCACTTAGCAGGAAAAAATTGTCCAGTGCAAAGTCGAAGGCATTATGACAACGCTGCGACTCGACGACACGGAAAGTTAAAATGCTCAAAATCCCCATCCCAAGGTGAGTTCAAGTACCTCTCACCTTGCCCTCCCTCGGGAAGATCTTTCCAAGACATGACCAGCACACAGGAGATTTCTGAGGGGTTGGGGATGGGCAACAAGCGCTCCAAGTTCCTAAGCTTGAGGGGAGAAAGAATCAGGAGCCTATCCCGAGTTCGGTGAAGGTAAGACTCCTTGGTCCTCAAAGCTGACAGAAGGCGCGGCACATGAAAATTCGACGCGCAGTAGGTTCCCATTCCAGCGGCTCGGGAGAATGGTACAACTTCAATCACAAACGTTTCCTCCCACCCTTCGACTGGGACGATCAGAAATCAGACCGACCTTCGTTCCTCTAGGAGGAAAATTAGCAGCGAGCGTCATGCATCACTGGGCAAAATAACTCCCTCAGCAGATTTATGGATAAGTAGGTCACGTGTTTTGAGGATTTCTCACTAAATCTTGCCACCTTCCGCCAACGTTTCTCATCGCATTACAACACTACAGAGGATCAGCATATACCTCAAAATCCACGGCTTATATTTTTTGCCAGTCATTTTCTATGAACTCTTACCTAAATAGTGACACTTTTACCAGAAGCAGAAAATTTTAGTGCATAATTATCAGTTACAAAGATCACAAATTAGTCTAATTAAGTCCTTCCATCGACGGACCGTGGTTTTCCGGAGATTTGGAACTTAATCTCAATTAATTCCAACGCAAAATTTACCGAAGAGTAACTCTTTCTTCATGTTTAATTTGCGAATGTATCATATGCGTGCAAGATTTGTCATAATCGCTTGATATTTACACGCCAGATATTGGGAAACTGTGCTGGATTCAGATATAGTTAGGAGCTACGGACATTATCAACGAGGGGGTTTTCATTCAGTGAGCCATTTGAATATAGAATAGAACATACACATAAATATGCATTCAAAAGACAAAAAATGCGAAATACCAGAATACACCATATGCAGCTGACGCCATAAAAGGGAACTTAACAAATAGTAAGAGAAGACTGGTTTATATATGCTCAAACGGTTAAGGATATATCTCTAAGTCTGACCTATGATCATACTCCTGGAACAACACACAACATCCATACACCCTGGGGGGGGATTCGAACCTGCGACCTTTGGTTTGCCAGGCCAGTGCTTTACTGATCTGGCTGTTTCGGCCGGCCTCGTCAAATATTACTACATCTCAGACGGTTTTATGGCCTCAATTATACAGCTGTCACTATAAAATCATTAGTTATGCCACTTCTAGTATATGAATGTGACGGTGATAGCTAAAATCCTGATTTTTTTACCAATCAACGAATCATAGGAATGCCACATACGAGAATAAGCGTGATATGTTAAGCAGGGAAACCATGAGGGTTGGATATTATCACAGAAATATGTAATCTCTATCATCACTTTTCTTCTGACTGCGGTAGGTTTTTGGACAGTTCTTGCCTGATCTACTCTCTCCTTCCTCAATAACACATCACAACTTACTTGTGTGTGAATTCCTATTCGAAATCCTCATTTGTTCCCTTCCTAACTTCTTCTTACTCACCATTCTCTCCTCAGTCGCAGCTTTCAAAAGGGAATTGTTTATTAATATTTCCATCATACACTTTTTTGCGTCATTCATATTTCTCCAAATCACTCTGTTTTAATATTAATGAAAACTTTATTGCGAGTACGTAGTGCATATTTGACGGAAGCAAGAACTCACCGCCTGACACATCCTCGAGGTAGCTTAGGGTGTAGTCAATAGATGCAGATGAAACAACTCCGTTTTCTCACCTGACAATACTACTTTCGTATTCCTCAATACTTGGCTTACCATCTCCAATCTACCGTAAATCCACATGTCAAAAGGCTTCAACCTATCATAACTTTATACTCTCTCCTCGAAGTTCAAGCTCTACGACCATATAACGCCACACTCAAAGCAAAGTCGTTGCTGATCGTTCACCCCTTAGCTCATGAGTCACTAAAAATTGCATTTTACTTCAGCGGAGTACGTATTCATACCAATCCATCATTTCACCTATGTCCCAGCATCGATCAAGTTTCCGGCGCTTTATTGGCGTCTATTATTAAATTCCAAATCAAAAATGAAACAACAGATTAACTTATTTTTAGTATCCAGATAGAGTACGACGAAAATCAAATTGATCCGCTAACAAGGAATCACACTGGCTTTTCTACCCCATAAAGATTTTTTTTAATCCGTCAGATATTCCGAAACCAACATTGTCCAAGCCAAATGGTGTAACAATAGACACGGAATCAACTCCAGGCCTGCAAGTAGGTTTTCCATGGAGTTCAGCTTCAATTAGAGGAGATAAATTTCAATGGTATACCAGTATTTTTCTGATGCACTCTCGCAGATCATGATTAAAATGATCCAACAAGAATATTCACTATTTTATACATGGATATAGTAAATAACTATTCGAGGGATGGTACTTAATCTTAAGAAAAAACGACCTAGGAACTGTCACATGAAGAAACTATTGACGTTTCGGTACATACTTCTAACATTCCACTACGAATAGCTACGAAAATAAGTGGACTCTTTTCTCGTGGTGGACTTTAGCCCACCACGGGAAAAATTACAGAATGAAGCACTCGTCAGAGCCCTGTAGTCAGTGGAGCTACCCTCTTGATGCACCGTCTACGTGCACAAACAGGTAGGTGGGATGGTCCACTAATTGCCACTTGTGCCAATCTCTCAGGAACGAGTTCACAACAACTAATGATGCTGCGCTCCGGAAATTGTTGCTTACACCCGCAGATACAATACAAAAGATAGCCGAGAAGGATGCCGGACGTGCCTTCCAGCAGAAAGTTTCATGCTGGCGTGTGATGAAAAAAAAAATACTACTGATAAAATTATATACCTACACCAGCATGCACATACTAAAGAGGAGAGCAATAAGCCTGGACAAATTATTAACAAATCAAAGTAACGTCATAGAAACAGGGGCCGGGGCATCTTCAAGATTCGATAATATTTCTGGCATGACGATTTCTCGCGGTACTAATTTATTTCTCGGTCTTAAATTTTGAAACGCTCCGCTTTAAAAAGAGGGAGCCTCGAACCAGGTGGCTGTGTGATCATTTCGGGAAATGTCACGTTTATTTTTCATATAAAACAAAAGCATATATTAAGTAGTATAAATAATGCGAGTGTTATAAAGGTCACCGAACTTTACAGCTAGAAGATTTCAAAGCGAGTGGTTTTACGTCATAGGTGCTTGATGCCTGTGAGGATAGGCAGGGTACGGCATCGAACACGTCTCCAAGCGCTGCAAGTGAGCTGACGTGGCTAATCAAATAAGTCGCTGGAAGACCGAGGACAGAGGCTGTACGCGAAATTCATCACCAGTCAAAATAAACGTGGTGAATATCTATTGTACAATGAAGGCCTGTGCAGCGGTTTTTCTATTGGCGACGATCTGTATCGTGAAGGTAATTGTGATGCAATTACGAGCCGATTAATTTGGCGGGATGATTGAAATTGATTTTTAACCTATCTAATGTTTTCAGGCGGAACAATTGACGGTGACGGACCAAGCTTATTTTGATATTACAATCAATAATGAGGAGAAGGGCCGAATCGAGATGGGGCTTTTCGGAAAAGATGCTCCACAGACGGTAAAGAATTTTCTGGCAATTTGCAAGGATGGCATCAATGGCAAGACGTACGCTGGATCGAAGTTTCATCGAGTTATTAAGAAATTCATGATTCAAGGTATGTTTGAGTATTTGGTTTAAATAATTGCCCCAGTACTATAGAAAAATATTATCATTTCGTTTCGTTCGTTTACTCCAGGCGGTGATATCGAGAATGGCGATGGAACCGGTTCCATCAGCATTTATGGAAAGTACTTTCCAGATGAGCCTAATGGTATTAAACACGTAGGGGCCGGATTTCTCAGTATGGCAAATGCAGGTTTGTACCAATATCAATCAAAATGTTTCTTACTGGTAGTATAATTTATAAAGCTACTTCATGTGGCCGCTGTCTCGCAAGTTGAAATGAGCCCACGCACGACTCAGTACTGTGGGCGGAGAGGTAGTCATTCAGTATTTTATTTTTTTAGGAAAGGACACTAATGGGTGCCAATTTTTCATCACAACTATCGCTACTCCTTGGCTTGATGGACATCATACGGTGTTCGGAAAAGTAAGTTACCTTAAGTATAACATTTAAAAAATATTTAGTTTCTAATGCCTTGATTCGTACTTTCTATTTCATGAGATGAAAGATTACCCTGAATAATGCTTTCATGAGCAAAAGTTATCAAGCAAAATCACATCATTTATCATCATAATAATTTATAGGGAGAAGCATGAAAAAATGTGTGGGGATGGGATGTCAATTCTGCGGTACCTACTTGATGAATTCCATTTTCTCAGCCTGAGCTCAGTGAAATAAGTTACAGCATGTATAATTTAGGCCGAAATTCAGCAAAAAAATTTCAATCTATTGTTATGATACCAAAAGATCCCAAAAAGCAGGAAAAAAAGCTACATAACAATTGTTAGTTTAAATGTCCCAGGAAATATGTTATTACATGCAATGATGCTACAAATATACATATTAGGAACTACATGTCTCTTAAGTCTAGTTTTTCAAACATGAGGTGATGGATTTTGTTTACCGGGCGAATGATGAGAGCTAATTCTTCTCAGGAAACCTACCAGGTTAGTAGCTCTGGTGCCAATGTTTTCATTACACACACTGCCATCATTCTCAACATCTTAAAGACGATGGCTAAGTAAGCAATCATCAGCACCTGAGCTACTGGACCATTGTTAATCACAAGAAGAATTCACTGGCATAATTTTTTTTATCATTTCTTTGTTTTATGAATCTATAATTTAAATTACATACACATAAATGAGTAAGAAACATTGATATTTTTAGAATTCTCATTAAATTTTCCACAAATTTGATGCCATAAATTAAATTCTTTCCCCATAAGCTGTGTGAATTTCAGTCATCATCTGAAACTTTAGTTCACAATCCATGGCTTAACAAACGCAAGACGAGAGAGATTGCACCCACTTTGCAGTGACATCTGTCATCTTGACTTGTTTCCATTTTCTCAGATTATTTCTATCTCTGAATACCATATACTCCAAATTTTTATCATTTTTATCAAAAACACAATGCATCATGCAAATACATCGATGTGTACTTTCACGACCTTATAATATTGCATAAGATGATGCTTAAGAGAAGGTTTTCAGTATCCATCCCAGGGAATTCTAAATAGTTAATAAATGCATTCATTTTTTCAGCTGAATAAGTTCATTTTAACGAATTTAAAAACATTCGTGATAGAGTGACTTGAGGGCAAATACCTATATCAGATACCAAAACCTACCAAATAGATACCAAACCCTATAGGGTTACAGGGTATATGATATAAAAACCTATAACCCTTTAGGGTTGCTGACAAGTATAATAGCCATAGGTCTAAGAATGCTCAAATACTTGTTTGAGTATCATTTGGAACTCTTCTCAATTACTCATGGACACAGTACTTAAAGAACAGTAGTATTCATAACAGCTGATTGTTTCCATCTTATTATACTGAGCATCCCCAGGTGATTGTAATCAAAACTGTAATCTAATATAACCTTCTTTAATATTGTAATGGTGAATAACTTCATGCATTTACTTTAGGTCACAAAAAATCAAGGCCTGGTCCACACTATTGAGCAAACTGAAACTGATTCTGATGACCATCCTCTGAAGGAAGTCAAGATAGCAGCCTGTGGAATAATTCCAACTCCAGAGCCTTTCAAGCTCGTTGACTCACCATATGAGTAAATGTTCTGATAAATCGCTTGCATTTATTGTTGCAAATTCTGGTTGATCTATCACATCCCTATGACCTCTGTGTAAAACTAAGCACTATATCTAGGTTGGCTAGTTATAAGGCTCGGTAATTTGTGTAATTGTTATAATAAGTGGCTTTTAATGTTGTTTTTTTTTATATGCAATGTTTTGAAGAGCTAGCTCCCCTGTAGTAAGTCACCCATTTTATCGGTGAACCTGAATTGGTTGAATATTTCATGGAAGCTAATTGTTTTATATTTGTTAGGTAATACAATGTTTATGCTTTTTTCTTCAAGGATCATGAAAACATCTATCCTTGATTATGGGGTGGTGTGGGAAACAGTATTCCATTGTTGTGCATTTATATAAAGTTTCTCAAAAGCTAAGAAACTTGTTGAACCTTCCAATTACAAATCACTTGCTCAGAATTATTTATTCAATTAATTATATAAGCCTTGTTTAGCAATTTTTTATATTTAGAAAATTGACTATTTATTGCTCTAAGTCATAACAGTACAATGGAATGTGCCTAAATATATATATTTGACATGTTTTGGCGGCATTTATATACTGATTCATGGAAAATGTACATGGAAACAACTATTTTGATTCCCTATGGAATGGTGCTAGTATGTCATCATTTAGGAAGTGCCTCATGAAAGGCGTGGTGCTAAGTTTTAGAAGACAATTGCATTTAATGTTTATCTAATATTGGGCTAATGAAGTGGTGTAGCATGAGATGACGTACAATATGATTCTGTGCCATTTAAAACTCAGGTCTTCTTTTGATAATGAATGGCCAAAATACAAAATATTGTCAAAGCAATAATACTCAATTTTAGAAAAATCTGTGAATTTTTCTTTTGTAAATTTTTTTCATTCTTTTGTACTTCCAATGGAAAAACAAGCAAACTTCTTTAATAAACAAACTAATTCATTTGTAGTTGCTTTGCCTCATTCTTGAAACCCCTAGCATAACATTTTGCAGTTGCATTTTGTGGATTTTTTCATGAAAAATCCAGCTTTTAGACATTCTGAACAATTGGTGAGTTTGGATTATAACATTTTGTAGACAACTGAAAAAATTTAAAAAGCAGTGGAAAATAATTTAGTCCAGACATCATAGGAAACTGAGGAAAATAGAACATGAGAAGTTATATAAAATTTCCATGAATCCATGCATCTTTAAGTACCTGCATTTGGCACTACATGTCGAACAGTGAAATATTCTAGTGTGACTGTTGACAAGTGAATGGCTGAAAAGGCTCTTCCAGCAATTACCGTCCCAACCCAAGACACTTAAGAATATAGCTGACATGCACGTCATTGCTACAATATACCTCAATATATTTTTGTTAGTAGAGATTTCACTAAAACTCCTCATCCTTTGGTGTCATTTTGTTGGAAAATTAAGCTTTTTACAGTGCATATAAAAGTTTGTTCAAAAGTCCACATCATGGTTATTTTCATGAATGGAAGAAAGAGTATCATTTTCTTATATTTTTCCTCTTCAGCCATTTTCACTCCAACTGAAATGATTTCTGTTTCAATTGTTTGCTTATGGAGTTTTACATTTCCTTAATTTATACATTTCATTTATATCTGTAAATCAAGTCTTGGAATTGAAATTTTTTGTGAGCTATGGAAAAGCCGAATGAACTGACAAGTGACATTATATGCCACTCCAAAAAACAGTAATGATGATGGTGATTCTATTGTTGAAAAAGTTCTAAGTAACTGATCAATTATAAAGAATCTTCTGTAAGTATCATGCATTAAGTTCGTCTGTCAAAATGTCTAATCTCAAAATAAAGGTATTAGTTGTTTCGGAAAGCAATGAAACCTAAGGTCATTTGTACGATTTTTAGGATAAGTGGGTGATTGGTTAGGGGTAAAAATATTCCAGAGAACAGAGGAAGGGTGGAGAAAAACCTGCCATCAGTATTAGCCTGCTCTCAAGGAAAGGTGCCATGTGGTCCAGGGTTTAACATCCAATCCAACGGAAGGAGTACTGTAACTGAAGTGCTCTCCATATAGCACCCAAGTGGGGACCAGTTTAAACAATGAAAAATCCACCACTACCAAGATTTGAACCTGGTCACTCAGGATAAGAGACCAGCACTCTAGCCATTACACCAACCCCACCCCCCTCAAAATAGAGAGGCTCTGTTATAGTGGTATGTTGGGTTAATTCAAAATCATTAAAATTTTGCAACAAATGGAATTATTACCTCAAAAGTGATTATAATAATAAAATATATTTATTACTCCTCAATTTTCTTATGCTTATCTATATAGTATTAAATGCATTCTCATTCATATTATGATAGAATTAGAATTTGTTTCACAGTATTGCAGTCTTTGTAGAATTACTACATATGCAGTTTTGGCTTCATAGTGGTGGTGCTAGATCATATAAAAATCCTTTCATCTTTCTTATACTTATCTATACATCATTTTAAGTATTCTTATTCATTATTTTTACCATTAGATTTTGTTGCACAGTATTGCAGTATTCGTAGTATTATGCGTATAGATTTTTGACTTCATAGTGACGGCACTGGATCGTATCAACAAATCCTTTCAATAACACACTTGAGGAATACTTTTGTGTAGGTTGTGGTTGCCTACACCTCATCTTTGTGAAAATTTCAGTAAAAATGGTTAAAATCAATTAATTACATGCAACCTTGGGCATTAAGATGAGAAAAGTAATTTTTCAGTAATTAGTGATGCCGTTAATAACACCAGTTAACATTAATTCCTCTATTAACCCTTAGGGAGGCATTTCCTCATTGAATCCATAAATTATTCTGGGTTCTGATTGTATTAATGATCCTGTCTTGACTACATGCTATGTTCTAATTACATAATTGAGGCTGATAGGGTATTTTTTTCCATTTGAACAAAAAGCCTAAATAATAGAATGGAAACATAAATACTTCCAAATAGAGAGATTCCTAACCTTGCCCCCAAAGGAAAAAGCTCAATGATAAAATAGCTGAGAGCTATTTCATAAATAAATGCTATATTGGTGCTCATGACTCAAATGTCTAGAACTTTAAAAATTACCATTTTTACCTTTCTTTCACAATTTCCCTCAGTAAGAATAGACAAAAATGGTGGTACATGATGCTTTACACAGAGATGAGTATACCAGGTCTATCTAAAATTCATCCGACCTTAAATTTTCCCATACATAGTAAATGATGGTAGGGTGGTGCCAGTCTCCACAGTGGAGAGGGGTACATTCATGAATAAGCCTGAATTTTTGCATCATTGCCATGTGCGTTAGACCCTTTTGGTAGCCATTTTGTGATGTGCGGTACAATGTGTACATCAAATCACATTTTGCTTGAGAATACTAAACGTGCAGAGCAGAGGTGCAGTGTGCTTTATCAGAAGCTTGGTGATTCTCAAGCTGAAACAAATCATATAAGATTTGGCATACCATGGGGGAAACCCATGTTAATGGTTGGAAAGAAGTGGTTAAATTAATTCATGAATGCCTGCATATCTTTGGAGAGCAATCAGCATCCTGATAGGCCAAAAAAGGTTCACAGTGCAGCTGTTGATAAGAAGGTGAAAATTTTGATTATGGAAGATCATTGTCTGGCATTATGGGAGATAGCTTATGAGGTTGGGATCAGCAACAATTCTGCACATGCAATTTCACAGGAGAACTTAGACATGCGCAGAGTGGCTGCAAAATTTGTAACCAAGTTGCTGATACAGGAACAGAAACAATGTTACTTTGATGTGGGATGGACTACTACTACAACTTCTAGTTGAATTATAAGATAAAGATGCCACTGAAAGGCTCCCAGTATTAGAATAGAGATGAGATAATGCAGAATGCTTGGCTGAGCTGCTGGCCACTCCAAAAAAGACAGTCCAGAAGAGTTTCCAGCAGTGGGTATCAGTGTGGAGGCACAAAAGGCCTACTTTGAAGAGAATAAGGGTCCCAAGTGCATTAGTGATTCAATATTTTTCCAGTCTAATGATCAGACTCTTCTTAGACAGGCCTCATACTGACTGATCAATAGTCAAATGAACGAAGTCTATCTATTCTCCTTGTAATGCACAAATTTTACAAAGTCATGCCTGAAACCATTAGTTATAGGCCTTATATTGCTAAATAATATAGGAATCTAAGGTTTAGGCCGTACAATGAAGTCCTCATAATTCTAAAGGGAAAGGAAGCTCTATCCACATTTCATTTGGAGGAAAATCACTAGATACCTTTAATGCTTAGGCTGGCATTTTCTCATTGAATCCATAAATTATTCTGGAATCTAATTGGATTCATCATCCTTTCTTGGCTACATGTTCTAATTGCATAATTAAGATCCGTACTAAAATACATGGCTACAACACCAGTTTTTCCCAAAATTCCTGTCCATTCCATAATAAAATAAGGACAGGAGTGAGCAAGGCTCCCAAAATTTTTAATGTTTACATCGAGAGAGCCATCAATGAAATCAAAGAAGTCTTCTGGATTGAACATCCACGGAGATAAAATTAGCATGCTGTGATTCGCTAATGACATAGCACTCATAGCAGAGACAGAGAAGGACCTAAATAAGACTAATAACCATGGCCAGATATGGACTGAAGATCAATAAGAAGAAGACTAATGTAAGATATTGGTGTGCAGCAAGAGAGAAGAGGCCAAAACCAATGTTAAACTAGGAAAACAAAAACTGGAAGAGGTGAAAGTTTTGTCACCTGGGAAGCTGAGTAACCAACAATGGATGAAACAAGAGAGAAATATAAGATCGAGTGTTTTCCCGGCGAATAGTATGAAGAAATTTCAAGGAGGCCAACAATCGGGCCCGTTAAATTCAAACCGACGTCTCGGCCAATCAGGAGACACCTGACCCAGGCGAAAGATATATATATAACCGCAATAATAAAATACGGCACTCAGAAGCCCTGATGATGAAGAGCGAGTCGCTCTTTGAAACGTTGGCAGTAATGGAGCCTATTAACCGGTGTCAAGCCCGAGAAACATTTCTTCAAGAGAGAAATAGTCAATAGAATAGCTTAGAAAAATAGGGCATTCTATCAAAAGAAGAATTCGCTTCCAGCTGGAAACAAAAACATGTAAGTAAGGAAACAATTTATCATAATGTACATCTGGAGCATGTTTCTTTAGGGCAGTGAGGCATGGACGATGACAGCAGTGGAGAAGAAAAGGGTGGAAGCATTCAAAATTTGGTGCTACAGAAGAATGATGAAGATTAAATGGATCGACTGAGTAAGTAACGAGGAAGTCCTAAGAAGAGTTGGAGAAAAGAGAAGCCTGCTGTAAACCCTACAAAGAAGATGGTACAACTTAATCGGCCATATCTTAAGACACGATAGCCTGATGAATATGATCATCGGCGGAAAAGTGAATGGGAAGATTGGAAAAGGCAGGCCTCATATAATATGTATGGAACAGGTTGCGAAGGATGTAAAAGAGAGGAATTACATCAATATGAAGAGACAGACCGATAGAAGAATCGAGTGGAGGGCTGCATCATACCAATCCTAGGATTCGTTTGACGCTCAGGACTGATGATGATTATTCCATGAAATGAAAATTGAGATGAATACAAGAAAAGTAAATAAGGCTCTGGCACACTGTATATTTTCTATAGATGAAACTTCAATTTACAAAATGGGATAAAATTCTCCATCATCACTTTTCAATAAGTGTCTGCAAAAGACTATTAAGGATACACAAGACTTCTCCTGCCATACAACAGAGTGCGTAGTCCCTCTGGAGACTAAGAATAAAGCCGAAGGCAGTCTGTATGTCCTGATACTGATAGTAAGCAGAGCATCATGTGAAAGAGGCATCTTCAAAGAGTGTTCTTTTGACTAACACAATTTCGACCACATCAAGGTCAACTGTTTAGGAACAGAGAACTGTGTATTGCAATGGAAACAGCCATTGACAATGGATTCTTCATCACAGAGAGGTAATGAAATTCATAACTAATGAGCTTCAAAATAATGAGATATTACTTGTGCGTAAAAAGTGAAGATTCTATCAAATTGAATATTACTGGGTTCCAAAAAATGTTTTTTCTACATTTCTTTATGTAACAGTAACTCAGTTTTCAACTTGAAAAATATTTCATTCTTTTAAAGCATGCATGGTTTCACAAGGAGTACAATCTTCATAGCTTTTACCTAGAACTTTTGCATGTAGCTAGTACGTATGAATTTCAGTGGAGTTGGATTTGGTACTTGAATTTCAGTACTCCCAGCATATGAAAAAGAGAAGTGCGATTAACCAATGGTATATCACGTTTGGGCAATTTATACAAGGACTGGTTAGTCATGGTGCTGATTTCCTCATTGACATGTCGGCCAGAAATTGCATGAATACTGAATAAGGATCCAGTGGAAAAAAATACAAGGATAATCTCTGTGCTTATGTGGGACTCAAATATAAATGAGGGTGTATATTGAGTTGGGTATGGAGACAGAGATGAAAGACAACATTTAAATGCAAATAAAATTGATTGGAGAAGCAATGTTGTTACTTTGGTTGACACACATGTATTTTTAAAGTGTATCAAATACATGGGACATTAACACATTACCTGGGAATGGAGTGATGCCAATTGGCGTTCATTGCCACTAGGCAAATCCAATCTGCACAGGGCTGTTGCTCCATGAGATATTTTTTTTAAACTTCTACCTACAGCAAATATGTTAAGATAAAATCTGAGAATGTAATAGATATTTTATTGAACATAGCAAACATTTTTTCAAAGCACAGAAGTTTCTAAAATAAGAAAATGAATTATACAATTTTTTAAGAGAGTAGCCTATTCTGACACAGAGAACTTCAATTACCAAACCACATAATAAGCATCCATAACCCTAGATTTGTTTGTCCCTACAACCTTCTCAAAGTTCATGCACATAGCACATTTTTGATGACACAATAAGCATTGGAAATATTACAGAAACATACTCAGTCACTGCTTGGGGTGGAGTAATGTACATAATAGATTAAGATTAGTCATCATAACACTGAGATTATGTGGATGAAATATAGGCTGGTGATAAAAATAAGTCAGCCGGTAGAAAAACTAAGTCACCACAGTAGTAGTGTCTCACACAAATATGGGTAGAATACCAGCAATGCCAGGAAGACGTTTTCATTGTCAAAAGATGAAGTAACTTATATGACAGAAAATAAGACAGATAATTGTTTCTGTGGCAGAATTAATAAAACTGGTGGATAGTCTGATTTGACGTGTTGAAGAGAATGATGCCCATCTGAACTTTATTACGTTAATTACGTTCTCAGATTTATTCTTAACGTATTTACTGCAGGTAGAAGTTTTAAAAAAATTTCTCATGGAGCAACAGCTCGGTGCAGAACCTGGAAAAGGATGAAAGTAGACTAGAGGAGTCTAAGATTAGGGTTGGGGAAAGTAAGATAAACAGGCGTGGCAGGGAAAGAAGCTGTTGAAGAAAATTAGGGCACATTTGGCAAGAGTGTGGAGGAGGTACTGAGGGACACCTGTTTATTGAAGGTTACAGTAAAAGGAAGAACAATGGGAAGTAGGAACAAAGGCAAGACAGAGGAAAAGGATAGATTTATCAGGGTGGCGATCGTCAGGGAAAACCGGGAAAACCTGGAATTGTCAGGGAATTTTGGAAATCTGGAAAAGTCAGGGAATTCTCGTGACAGTCAGGGAGAAACTGGGATAGGAAATTCTCGTTATTTTTCTATCATCATGTTTACCTGGCACTCTTTCCCACCCTTTATTTCACCAACTAAAACTAATGTCGGTCGCCGAAGTGCATAGAATAATTCGTCAATTCGTTGAACATTCAGTCGTGAATCAGTCGTACAATGTATCCTTTTTGTATATCCTTAATGCGATATTTGCCTAGTAGTGTTAAAATTCATGATCACTGTGTATTCTGCTCATCACGGAATCCAAGGCTAGGTTGTTCGGAAGATTTTACCCCGCGTCCTATTTATCTTCCGAGACTCAGGTCGAGAGGTAGTTGGAGCACACTAGCTTGCAGTAAATACGAGCTTGTAGTTCTAAAAATACGAGAGGATGATTATTAAAATGGTAATACAAGTACGATCACATGTGTAAACAAAATCTTACATCAGATCACCTTCAATTTCCACCCCCCCCCCCCCTTCACGAGACCATAAGAAGAGTCCTCCTCCCCTCCCCACCTTTCACACTCGATGTAATTATCAAATGGCCCCCTTAGCTCCCTCTGGAAGCAATTTAGTTAGGTCACAAACCACCTCAAATATGATATTCCTAAATATGATGCTGCCATTGCTAATTGCCTCCTGTTTTCACTCGCAGTGGCGCAATTACGTTTCGTATGTACAAATATTTTTACATTTTTGGTTCCCTCTTAGAATCAAGGGGTTATGAACACATAAATCAAATTGGTATTCGCTTCTAAAAGTCACTTGTGCCATCCGATTTTGATCCAGTCCAAGAACTTGGCTTTGGTGTGTATTTTTCGCGCAGCATAGTGATACCTGTGCCGTAGTCCACCAGTAAATTGGCCATTAACTTTCCCTTCGATGCCTTTTTAGTAATCTTCAACTTCCCAGAACTACCATGACACGCCACCTCTTTCTTGAAGAATTTGACATTGTCAATTTGTAATTTTACCGAAGGAAACATACACGGCCACGGAAATACGATTTTTCGCAACCGTGTAGCCGTGGCCGCGAAAAATGTATTAAAAGTGTGTAAATTTTGTGTGAGGGTTTAACTTGTGAAGGTTCAATATATTTTTTCATTCTTATAGCTTTTAATGTAGTGATTTCAGCTTTTAACATTTTCTGAGTTTTGACAAAAATTTAATTCAGCAGAAATAAAATATTCCGATAACAGAAGACCTTTTGGCAATCAGTCAGAGAATTTGGTAAAGCCATCAGGGAAAAGTCAGGGAATTTGAAAATCGGTTATCAGTAGCCACCCTGTTTATGGGTGGGGTGAAAAGAGGTATATTCCATGCAGAGCTACAAGAAATGACATTTGAGAAAGATATAGGTATAAGAGTTTCTTCTTAAAGTTGGACATATAGAAGCAATATATATTGCTAGTCCTATATAGGACTATCTGAAAATTCTTTCATCAGTATAATAATCAGTAAATTGGTAGGGAGCCAGTTTTCCTCTAGCAAATTTTCCCCAGCATTTTTTCCCCAAGTATTTTATTCCCCCTAATATATTTTCCCCTAATATACTTTTCCCCCAAAGCAATTTTCCCCCAGAACAATTTCTGACACTTCTGAATCGATTATGACAACCCTCCAAGATGCTAATTGTTAAGTTGGGTTTGGTTGGGTTAACATGATAATTTTGTTCTGAAAAGGATGATGTGTCAATGTTGACAAACAACTTTATTTGTTTACCTGACAACCTATATTGAATTTGAAAATGAATAAAAAGTTAATGTTTGAAAATTCAAAAAAAATTGCTAAGGGAAAACTTGGGCGAAAAATTAATAGACGAGGAGAAATTTTGTAAGAGGAAAACTGGCCCCCAACCCAGTAAATTGATTCATTTTTTTAGACAGAGAATATTATGTGCATAGTGACCATCCAATAATGAAAGCTCCTGCAATTTATCTCTCAATGTAGCAAAGAAGAAAAGAATACTCAAATAAAACTGCCACTACATTTGACAAAACATTTTGTTGGTGAACACTTAAATAGCCAATTCATATATATTTTCTGCAACATAAGACACACCTTTGTTTTGTCAATATTTTTTGAAGAAAAAAATACCCAATAAAGATAAACTATTTTTGGGGTAAAAAAGAGATAAAGGTAATAATCTTTTCCTTAATGACAATCAAATATGGTATATACAATTTGATTTGTTTCAAAGTGAGGATATTGGGAATGCAGTTTCTGGCACCAACTTGATAAAAAAGCATTGCCAGCATCTCAGGCCATGTCTAGCATTAGCACAGACCACATTAGATACAGGGTATTATATGTGAACATCGCTAGGGGAAAAATAACAAATAAATGATAGAAAATATAGTAATTTTGCATTCAGAGTTTAAAAAAATGCCAGGCCCTCTAGATCCAATGATTATTTTGACCATCTAAAGTTTAATATTTTCCTCAGAAAATAATAACATGGCAATGGTACTTAATACCTCTTACAGTAAGTGAAGCTGCCAGCACTAAAAGTTGCATTCTTTATTTCATTTCAGCCTGTGGGAATGGATCAAGGTTTCCTCAATTCCACTCAGTTGGACTTTTGCAATACTGATATTTTTTCAGTGGGTAATTCGAAAGCTGGATGTTGTGGGATAATAGTGCATGTAATGGACCAATTTTTCACAGCTAACAGACATTCATGAAAAGTTTTTTCAAAGTGATGGAGTTCCAGAATATCAATGTTTCCTAGTTTTGCAGTTTTTGCAACTTCTTCCATTTCTCATTGTTTGTGTTAATATTGCATGTATATTTATAATAAATCACTAATTTAAATAAAGGAATTGGTTTTATTGCAAAAATAATGAAGTTATAACTCATGCTGTTAGTATCTAACATTAAAAATTGTTATTTGCAAAAATGGCCTCTACCAAGGAATGCCACAAAAAGCTTACTAGCAAATGCATTTTGCAATACCTTACAGAATTACACCCTTCAAGTAGTACTCCCATTTAGTATTAGAGGATATTTCGCTGTTGAGAGGCATTATAATGAGAGAACCAGTTGCAGGCAAAGAAGTGCTTTCATCATTTGGAAGGTCCAATGAAACTGTGATGGTTTTTTCCTGCAATTAAAAAAATATTCAATTATATTGATATCCCCGAGGCCTTAATTGTTTATAAAAAGACTTAATTAACACAAGTTAAATACACAACTAAATATAAGAATAAGCAAGGGAAATCACATTTATTTGCCTAGAAGTAATAAGGTCTCGATTAGACGTTAAGAGGTAAGTGTTGTGGAAACTGAGATGTAGCAAGAACAGAATGGAAGCCCACTCATTAGCACTTTCTCTTACTGATAGTAATACGTAATGATTTATACCCAACTAACTCACTCAGTGATTCAACCCGAAGGTTGGTCTTTGATAGGTGAGAGTAGAGCTCACCCCGTACTACGCCAATGGCATGTGAAATTCACACACTCAGGGTAGGGGGGCCAGTTCCTTTCCCTGGGCTACCTGCGATTTCCTACAAAGTTCTTACATGCAGAAAATCGAATCGCGAGGATTTTAGATGGGGGTGTCCAGAAAGGCTCTTGCCCGGGATTTGAACACGGGACCCTCCAGTCAGTAGATCAGTGCTCTACCCACTAGGCCACGGAATCCTCATTAGCTTAACTGGTGGAGTACTGGGCCAGAAATGAGGGGTCCGGGTTCGAATCCTGGTTAAAGAGGATTTTTTCCTTGTGGAGATCATCTATTTTAGAGAAACTTTGCCCATTTAAAAATGCACCTTTTTTAAGGCACTGACAAAAGAAAAATGGAACTAGATGACCAATGGGCCTTACACCCTGGCTGAGTCGATCAAAAATATTAATAACATCAAGTAGTAAGAGATTCTACAGTGCATTTAAAATATTGCTTGTAAAGGGACCTTGGATGTAAAAGGGTGAATGCGAATAAACACAAAATTAGTCCTTTCAAATGTAAGAAAAAGCATCATACACAGAAGGATCCAATGAATAAGCCCATAACATGAAAATGAACTCTTCGTTCACACCTCTTACAATTTTAAATGTATATTTTTCAAGCCTTCAAGCCAAAAAACTTAAACTTTTTTCCCCTTTGTGAAGTTCCAAAAAAGGTTTCAAAAAAAGGAGGTTCATCTTAGATTTGTGCAAATATGGTAGCTGTTGTTTCAGAAACTAATGTGCTTCCATCATGTTCTTCATGCCCAAAAACCTTTAGGTCAAAATTTTTGCAAAAAAATTATGACTTTTTGTACTTTGTATTTTTTTTTACATTCAATCAAAACTCATCCTCATATCTCACTCCTCTGCTGATGAATAAAACTTGTTTTCCCACAGTTCAACCACTTTCTGTATTAGCTGATTAGGATACATTCCATTTCTGAAATAATATATGCATGTTATCACTTCTTTACTTTCTGCATCACCACAACCTCATCAGTGAATTGAAGCATTGACTTCCTTTTTTTACTTGCACTACTAGTCCATTAGAGCAACATCCATTCATTCAATGGAGGAACTCATCTACTGATCATGGGACATCTAGATTGAAAAGCTTATTAAGGAAAAACACCCTGTCTAACAACTTTTACTTGCAGTAGAAGTAGTTATAGTAATTCAGCTACGCAACTAATAGCTAAGGTAATTACAGTACATATTTAGGATGGGTGGATAATTGGGTTGGTAAATAATTGGGTTTAGGATGAGTGAATGGGCAGCAATTTTTCAATGAAGGAAAGGTAGACAGGAACTCATCACTGGCATTAGACTATTTTTAATGAAAGGCACCAAGGGGTCCATAGTTTAAGTTCTCATCCAATGGTTAGAGTACTAAACTTGAAGTGCCCTTCACATTGCACTCAATTGGAGGGTGGTACACTAACAAAATATCTCAGCCACTGATGGGGTTCTAACCTGTTCCCTCAGGATGGAAGGCCAGTACTCTCTACACTCCTGCACTCTTTCACGACAAGCAACAGGAGACCCATGCAATGGAACACTTGGCATACTAAGGACTACTCCATCATTACTTTATCATTTTCAGTGTTCTAATTTCTTTCGATATGCCTGTTTTTTATTTGTTTTCTTCTTAAAAATTATCTGGCAAAATTTCTTTCTTGACACACACAATATGTTCTAGGTTTCTGAGTTCCCCTCCTCATTTTCTCATCACTCATATCTCAAAGTCTCAAATACAATCACATCATTTTTTTGCAAATGCCGAGTTATGAACCAAAGAAAGCAGCATTATATAATCAAGTTTAAAGATGTAAGTAACAATATCCCTAACTCATACTAGAGTATTCGATTTGCATATGACTTATCCCTTGAAATGATAAACTTTTGATGCATTAGCACAAATCCCTGGGCAAAATCAAATTATTGGTTTTAGAGCAGGTAGGTCTACTAACACAGCTAATTTCGAGTTTCTAAATAATGATAATCATGGAGTTAAACAATAAACAGCACATTTTATGTATCTCTTTTGATTTTAAAAATGCATTTACGAGTGTGGATCATGAAGTCCTTCAAGTCCATACTTCAGTGCCTATGAATCATTCATAATTCACTAGATTGGATTTCATCATTCCTTCATGACAAATGTCCATTTGTTAGCTATTCTTATCAATCATCTGCTGCTGTTGTTGAAACCAAATCTAGTCCTCTAAAAGTAAGGGTGGGAGTGTCACAAGGTTCCATTCTTGGCCCCCTCTTGTTTCTCCTGTTCACCAATGATCTTCCTAAACAGTTATCAAAGAGTTCCACAGTTCTGTATGCTGATGATACCACTAATCTTTTAACTGCTAGCAGTTTACCACTTTTGGATTATTCGGCCTCCACCACAAAAGACGAAATGTTGAAGTGTTGTCACCTCCATAATATAGTTCTGAATGAGGCTAAAACCACATGTTTGATGTTTATAACAAGAATTCCCATCTGACTCATACTCTACCGCCTCACTCTGCTTTCTCCACATCCTTATCTGTTAAATTTTTAGGGTTACAGCTTCAAAACACTGGACTGGTCAATTCACATCTCTGACATTGACAAAAAAACTCTGTTGGCATATTTATGATAAGGAAACTGTCTCCTCTAGTCTCTCTCAATACCCTAAAAGCTGTATATTTTGCAGAAGTCCACTCATTCGTGTCCTATGGTATCACGTTTTGCGGTAATTTGCCTACTGCAACTATCTCTCCAAAAACAGGCTACGTATTAAGGCAGTCTGCAAAGTACCTATTCGAACCAGTGGTAAACCACTGTTCGCCACACTTAGGATCCTTACACTTTCATGTGCTTACATTCTCACTTGTGCCATTTTTTAAATGTTATCCCCATCTCTTCCAAGTCAGCTCTCATTTCCACAGCTATGAGACATGCTCCAAGATAATACATATTCATGATTATCAGTATTCATTTAGCTTATGCTAGAAAGGTCCATATCATACTGTTGTTGCAGTTTATAATAAGTTACCCACAGATAATAAATCTCACCACTCCTAGGGCTTTAAAGAACAAATTTAAAAAAATGCTACTCAGCAATGTCATTATAGTGTTAAGGAATTTTTAAGGATGATTTGTAACTAAAGTTGCTATGTCTTTGTGGATGTAACTTTGTATCCAAACTTCACTAAACCCATGGATATGTACCTATTTCCCTACAGCAATTTTACAAATTATTAATAATAATAATTATTAATAATAATTATTATTATTATAATAAAAATAAATTTAGAGCTACAAGTCAAGGCAAGTACCCACCTCTTTTGGTTCCATCCATGCATGTGAGATGCTTGTAATAAAAGGTTCAGTGGCAGCAAAAGAAAAATTCATCCCTTTTCTAAATACATTTTTGAACACAATGTTAACTCCTTGAGAATTGGCAAGAACCTTGCAGGGTCCTTTTATTTTTGGAGGTGTACAATTACCAACCAGTTTGAAACTAATTCAAAGAAAAACACTATGCTTTAGTGAGAGCTAAAGAGCAAAAAAATTCAAATTCAAATAACTGTAGAATTCAAGGAATGAGAACTGCTAGAATTATGAACCTACCAAAAGGAACCAGCTGTTTCAGACTCTGCTGTCAATATGGCTTTGGAAAACCCAAGCTCTGATGGCTCATAAACAACATCCAATATTTCCTCAGTCTCAGCACCAACAAACAAGCGTTTGTCAACAATAAACTCATCTGAATTTACCTTGAACAGAAAAATTAGTTTTCTTAAAAATAAATCAATTAACTGAGCCACCAAAGAGTGCCATTAGTCATATATCAGAGCTATATTAGACAATAATGAAACTGGATAATTTAATTATTGCCACGAAGTAGTAACTTTACAGATTAAAGGAAACATTTACACCTCCCATGGTATCTGGCCAAACTTTTCATAGGAAAGGCACCCATCCTTATAGTCTAGTTTAAGTTAATTACTGCAAATGAACAAGAAAATGCCTATTATTCATCTCCACAGAGACAAAAGCCTGTGAATGCATCTTTCCACAAGGTTGTTTCAAATCATATTTGATTTAACTTCTTCAAAAAAGTATTGTTACCAATTCAGACCATTATCCTATTCATCTACTTTTTCAGTTTTTATGAGTTCTCTAGTCGATTTTGCTTCAGTTGCTCTAGGTCTGTCTCAAATAAAGCTAAATTCCTTAAAGTGCTTGAAAAGACTTAAGACTTGAGCTGATGTTTACGCCTCCACTGATCTCAACACTAGCTTTCATTTTTTCTAAAACAAATTCTTAGTTCACTTTGAATATTCATTGCCTGTGACTAGAAGAAATATAAAACCCATCCCTTGTAATCCATGGATTACTTAGGAAATTTGTCACTTTTCTGGTCTCCTGATAGTTCTTGCATATGAATACAAACAATCGAACAATTTTGATTTAAATATTAGTACAATGATCTTAAAACGCCCCCCATCTTTCAGCATCCTCTTTATTCACGGCAGTAATCTTAGGTAGTGTTAAGGATCGAACTCGCGACTGGCAGTACACTAGCCCTCATTTTTAACAACTACGCTCTCATAGGTTCACGGGAATATGGCGAATGTAGGCGACCCGCATGACATTCGGCTTAATTTTTTTCTCGCACATCCGGAGAAAATGGTCAAGACGAGTATTTTTTATTTTGTTTTCCTCGTTTGTGGCACGGAAAAAATCTTCTTCTCATTTCGTGACCCGAGTTACTTAACCTCTCCTTGTTGGTATCTACCATACGTACATTCCATTCGTGGGGCGCATCGATCACGAGGCCGCGAGATGTTAAAATCTCCCATCCGGATCTGAATTTTTACTGTCCCTGGATATGATTTCAGTAGCGAATGAAGTGAAAGACCCGTGGTTCTTTGGATCCGACCCGACCATCCTTAATATATGAGTGGTACATTTGTAAATCTAATTTAAACAACAAAGTATAATAAAGTGAGTATTCAGATGTAATGGTTTGAAATTGAATATGATAACATTTTCGATGCAGTGACTGAAAGAAAAAATTAAACTACGATTGGGATCGAACTTCGCACAGCACACTAGCTCTCGTTGTACGCCTGATCCCGGCGAATGTAGACTACCCGCATGACATTCTACGTATTTTTTTTCCCGCGATACCGGGATAATGGGGGAAAAAAGTCATATTTCTTTATTTTGCATCTAGTTGCACGGGAACGTTTTCATCTAATTACGTGACCTTAGTTACACATCCTCTTTTTGTCAATATCTACCGCACCTACATTCCATTCACGGGGCACTTCGATCGCTAAGCCGCGAAAATTTAAAATCTACGATCCGGATCCGATTTTACTCCGTGTCTTTGGATCCGAATCCGGAACCGAGAAAAATGAAAGATCCGATCCGGCCATCAATAAAGAAAATATTTCATGCTACAAAAATTCGGCATTTGCAAAATATCTCAAATTTCGTTAAAAAAATCGCGTTTCAAATAAGACACGGTTAATTTCGTGATTAAACCCTAAAGCCGCTTATTTCGTGAATCCTGTCGCAAAAAACGTTTCGCGAAAATGTCATGTCCCTATGTATAACCTAATAATATGTGCTCCTGTAGAAATCATGAACCTACTTTTATGGAAAAGTTTTTTCTCTATAATATGTAAAATGAGAAATTCAAATGTATCCTTCATATTGAAGTATTAAGAGAGCTGTACTAACCTCAAATGTAATTTGTAAACATGATTAACAAGCTGAAGCATTTCCCTTCTTGAAATTATTTCTCGGTGTCTTATAGTAACTAACTAGAAAAAGGTAGCATTAGGGCAATATTAGTCACGTAAAATTCAAGTTCTTGCATTATTTTTTTTCAACACGTTTTTATTTTATATTTTTCTGACAAATGTTATGCAGCTTCTTAAGCCCACCACTGCCCAAAAGATATTCAGAGGCAGGTTCTCCTCACAAGGAACAATAACTGACAATGAGTTCCAGGAGTATGGGAAGCCTTTGATTAGTTATATTCACGGGAGGTATCTGACAGTTTAGTTTATTTGTGCCATTTAGAATTAGTGAGTTATGGCAGGAATATTGGAGGGAATGGAAGAAGGGTAGAGAGAAATCTGCCATCAGCATTAGCCTGCTCTTTACAAAAGGCACGAAGGAGACCGCAGTTCAACATCCCATCCAATAGATGGAGTACTGAACTTGAAATACTCTCCACTAGGCACTCAAGTAGGGATCAGTTTGCCACTGAAAAATCCAACACTGCCAGGAATCGAACCCAGGCCCTTGGGATGGGAGGCCAGTACTCTAGTCACCACACCAATTCGATTCCCAGGGGAGCCTTTGAATTAGCCACATGAACCATCTTTACCACACTAACTCAGTGTTCAACCTGAAGGTTGATTTGATAGGTGATGGTAGATCTCACCCAATCATACTATTGAAATGTGTAATTTACATATTCAGGGTAGGGGTCCAGATCCTTTCCCTGGGCCATCTGCGATTTCCCACTAATTTCTGACAATAAGAAAATTGCACTGCAAGGATTTTAGGTGGGGTACCCTGGGAGGTTTCTAGCAGATTTGAGCCCTGGATCGTCTGGTCCATAGCTCAGCATCCTACCCATTAGGCCACCAAGACCCCTACCATGTGACAGGTAATCCTGGGAAAGGAGGTTAATTTCCCAGGAAATGGGAGGACTAATTTTCACCTAAGCTCCCAGGTTCCTGGGATGACAAGCACTAGAAATGAAAAATAATTACATATATTCTAACCTTATAATATTCAATTAATTTATCTAATTACACTAAACCATTTACAGTAAACTCCTGATTTTCCGTGATAAAGAATGGTAACGGGTGCTTGGATGATCGGGAAACACGGCTGTTTGGTTCTTTCCGGATACATTTCTCTATGCTGCACCACCAAAATAAATAAACTCCCTAAGAAAATAACACAATCCTCAGATGAAAAGATCCTCACTGTACATAATAGCATTTTATAACAAAAAAGAATGCAGAAGAGCTGTCCCGGCCGTATTTAAATGTTTGCAAGCCTCGCATGGCAGTATGAAGCCTGATGTTAGGCATCAAACCAGTCAGTACGGCCATAGTGAAAGTCATGATAGGAGGAAAATAACAAAAGTTTACTTACCTTAGAGACCACTGCCAATACACTACATAGTGTGGAGGAGAATGGATAATCCGCTGCCCGGATAATGTGCGCACGGATTATCGGGAGTTTACTGTAAATCAATGACACAGGAACTCATCCTCTTGAACATAAATTGAAAAAAATAACACTTACCATGCAAGAAAAATATGCATCAGTTTTACTGTAATTGTTCAAGTATATAGGTTTTTCTGGTCCTCCTGAAGATCCTAAGGCTGCAGTAAACTGAAATGACTGATATTCATCCTTGGGTATAGGACTAACACTGACATCTAAAGCATACGTATCATCTCCAAGTTCAGGACATACTACAGTGAACGAACCCTCAAAGTGCCCAGCAAGTAAAGGGAAGCAGTAGAAGATGACAGACTCCTGAAAGGTGTGAAATCGGCTTTATAATTTTTACCGTTTCATTACATACTCTCCCATTAAAAAATCAAAATGTACATTAACCACAGCTAAAATCAATAAATCAATGCCTTAAAAGTTTCAAACAAAAGAATCAATCATAAATTTTCCCCAAAGTAGAAAAAAGTGTATTTCAAAAGTGAATTTTAATGAAAAATCAAAATTTAAAGTTAATGTAGATTGATGTCAATGTGTAGTTCTCATCTCATCGACCATTGACAATATTTATTTTCAGTCATACAGAAATATTTAGTCATTATAAACCTAAGTTACATGTATGTGGTATTTATGAACTAAAATTATACTATAGCAAATTTTCCACAGAGAAAAAATCATTTACCTTGACCGGTACTCGAACCCGGACCCCCTGATTTCCGGCCAGGTGCTCTACCAGTTGAGCTACCAAGGCATCCTCTTTCTCTGTGGAAATTATAGAGCCTTAAAGGAACAAGATAGAAACGGACTGCTAGACATATCAATGTCACAAAGCAGCCGAAGTTGTGCGCAAGGCGCCACCGTCCACGAGGTTAAGGCCGACGTTTAAACACTGAGGTGCTTACTTTTAACGAACACGGGTCCGGGTTCGAGTCCCGGTCAAGGTAAATGATTTTTTCTCTGTGGAAAATTTGCTATTGTGCAATATCAGCGGGTAACACCGTTAAAGTTTTCACGGCCAGTTCGTGGACCTTTGAATTTCGTAAAATTATACTGATAATTAGGGCCTCAATGTTCCTAAATTGGTGCTAGTGTTACAATATGTAACTGATACAATACTGATAATTAGGGCCTCAGTGTTCCTAAATTGGTGCTAGTGTTACAATATGTAATTATTTACTGTTACATAATGGTTCTTCTTCTGAAGAACCATATTCTTCTGAAGATCCACATCACTACTATCAGTAGTGACAGCAGGCAGAAGTACAGAGCTGTAGTCATCAATTACCACTGTCAACTGAATATATCAGCAAAAGCACATCACTAATACATTTATAATGATGATTAGAGAATTTTTATACTTAGAAAGTGGTTAATAACCATCATCCAATAGCGTAACATACTTCTTATATGCTCACCTTACACTTTGGGAGCACAGTAATAGGATCAGGCAAAGTAATGAAGTCCAAGTCACAGCTGAAGGAGAATTTCAACAGAGTTGAAGATAATGGGTTCAAAACATTCAATATTCTACACGATCTCTTAAAGACAGAGGTTTTTATTTCAATAATATCTGGTTTTTTCTCAATGACAGTGTAGTACAACTCATGATACTTGTATTCCATTGTTTCTTCACATTGAAAGAAGACCTAAAATGAGAAGTTTTAATGTAATGTCAACATTTTATTCATAATGTTAATATTTTCTTGATGCATGGCCCAATAAAGGTCTAAAGCAGTCAATAATGAGCTATTTAATGCTAACATTGAGGTGGAATTATGTGGTAAGATGGATAGTGAATGAAAAGAAGGATGCTGAAAAGAAATAATGACATCAAATGGGAAATGAATAAAAGACAGGGAATGAAGAGGCAAAGAAAGCTGCTGCAAACACCATAGTGAGAACAGCAGATGAACTGCATGAAGAATTGAGACACTGGGAGGACAGAAGAAGCTATTCACTACTGCAAAAGCATAATAAAAGGCCCCATAAAACTTTACTCATTTATGACAAGGGTACAGAAGGTGGTCTTTAGGCACAAGAAACATCATCGAAAGGTGGTATGACTACTTCAAGACATTGCTGAACGAGTGACATCTATGGCAGAATAGAGGGTACATAACACCCAATGAAAAGTTAATGCCAGACATCAATAAATATGATGTTTCTGAGGCTTTCAGCAGGATGAATATCAGAAAGACTGGGGCCAGATGGCATACCTATGGCAGCTCGGAGGGCATTGAACCTGATATGGGGTCTATATCAGAAGATGTATGATAAGGAAAGGATACCTGAGGCCTAGGGGGAGAGCGAAATGGTGCATTTATGTAAAGGAATGGGTTATATCCTAGATTCTAGAAACTACAGAGGGATAAACTAGCATCATGCATGATGATCACAAGGTCTAGAGACACAAGGATCAAGGAAGAAAATGATGTTCTCAAGCAACCAGTTTGGATTTATGCCTGGCGAGAGAACAATGAATGCTCTATTTGTCTCAAGACAGCTGCAAAAGTATGGTGAGAAACAAAGAAGCCTACATCTTGCTTTTAACGATCTGGGGAAGATACACAACACAGAGATGAGAAATGAAAACATATGAGAGTGAAGGGAGTGCCATAGAAGTAATTATGACAGATGAAGATCATACAAGATGAAGTAAAAGCCCAAGTAAAAACCAGTATTGGCATGACAGAAAAATTTCCAGTGGCAATACGACTTCACCAAGGATTGGTTTTAAATCCCTCCCTATCCATCCTGTAATGGATGTATAAGCAGAAAAGAAGCAGGATTGGGCATTTCAGTGTGCTCAGAATGTTTGTGAACAACAAACATTGGTAGAGGAAATCAAAGAGAAGACAGAAGAAACACCAAAAAAATTGAGAGAGGCAATCAAGAACAGAGGACTAAAGACTATCTGAGAAAAGACAGGTAGGTATATCTGAATATCTGTGGCTTAACAGAGGAGACAGAGTTGAGGAGATAAGAGTTACTAGATGAAAGGTTGAAGAACCTGAATGAATTCAAGTATTTAGAATCATATGTCAAAAGTGGAGGAATGGAAAGAAAGTTAATCCACAGAATTCAAGCAGGATGGTGAACTGGAAGAGAGCCAGGTTTACCATGTAGCAAAAAAAGAATGAAAAGGATGATTTTTATATCATTGGTAATACCAGTATTATATTGCAGTGAGATTTGCCAGAGAGGAAAGTAGTAGAGAGGAAACTGGATGCAGTAGAGATGATCATATTGAGATGGACAATGGGGATGATGGGACAGATATCCTACACTTAGAAAAAGATGGAAGAAGATTGGCCTTGAATCCCTAGAAATCATACACCACTACAAAAACAACGTCACCTTGGCAAATGATCCAGTTCTCCCCTCCCACTCTCCATCATTTTCCATCCCCTTAAACACCCTGTGCCCAAAATAGTGAAAGAAAATACAAGTGATATACCATATGGACTGTTGAATGGTGATACAATGTAAAACAAGTCCAACAAGAGGACCACAAAGTAAGTGGAAGAATTGATTTGCTGAAGACATGAGAGAGAAAAGACGGAGTGCCCAGAAAGTAAGGAACAGGAAAGAGTGAAAAGCCCCTGTACGCAGGAAAAATCTGAAGAAGAAAACAAAATGCAAAAAGGTAGGTTAAATATTGAAAAGTAACTGAGAAAAAATACCTAGTTACATGACAATTAAATTATTCTAGTGGCTTGGGTAATGGGTAGGCTTGACTTTCAAAGTGATGCGTAAATGGCACCACACCTCGCTATGTAATGAGATTTTTAATATAACTTAAGGTTGTACAAGTAATGAGTAACAAGCACAGATTGCCATCAGCATTACATTCATTAGCAGTGTTTCAATTCCAACAAATGCCAATAACAAGTTCTTTAGCTGACTTCTCAACTCTCAATTAATGGCAAATGATGTGGGGCCCTACTGCCCTGGTTAAGATATTGTCGCTAGTTCTTTTTTATGCCCTTAAACTGGGGAAATTAGCATCTAATGATACATGAGTAACTGTGAAGAAACATAATTTAGCATTTGATCATCTCTCCATTCTAGGGCATACAGCTCCTTCTTATTCATGGCCTATTATTTATTCATCAATGCCTCAAATAATCATCATGGATCAAACTAAGATAGTAACAATCAGTAGTCCTCAACCCTCCTCACACAAGCCCTCCTTCGTTCATTCCCTCATCTTAAGGTCCCCATTGTTAATAACAAATGCTATATCATAATGCATTGCAGACCTGCTTTCATTAATGGTGAGAGAAAAGGTTACCAGAGTGTGGTTACCTCTGCCATGACCCAGAAGAGAACAAGCACTGTCTGCTTTCATTCCACACATAGAGATGCAAACTAATGGTCAGTTAAAGGGTTAAAGCACATTATACATGGAGACTTCTGTTACTAAATATTAGGTCTACTGGAAAAAAAACAAGAATTTAAGCACGAAGAGCAAACAAGAGCAAACAAGAACCAGAAGCTCGATAATGACTGTGTAAATCGAAACCTAGGTTGGTTTTGATAAATCTGTGGAATTTTACAAAGTGAATTCATTTACATTATCAACCAGAAGCTCTTTCAAACACACATCTGCAAGTTTAAAAGTGATTGTAATAATCAACAATCAACACAGTAAATAATACATGCCACAATAGCTTTATAGCTTACTTGGCTGGCTCACCTTGAAGTGCAGTTCACATTCCTTGAAGCAAATGAAGTTAACTTTGTAGCTAACCTCAGTATTTGCTGGAACATCAATATAACCTCCTGGTTCACCACATCCACCAATACCATGGTTCTCATTAACTGCTGAAAGTTGTCCTTCCTCATTTGTCTTGGGTGAAAATTTAAATTTGCCTTTCTTTGAGTCAGAGAATTTTAAACTTGCAGCAGAGTTCTCCATTCTGACTCCTGAATATCCAGTGATGGAGAATGTTGGTTCACCATCTTTTCCTAGCACTAATTCTGTATGGACATGAAACCTTTGAGGGACAGGTAAACAGTTCTCAACACGCAATATTTCCATGTGACTGACTTTTGACTGCACTTCACGTTTTACAGTAGAGCATGGTAATGGTGGTTTAACAGTACCAATCAAATTCCATCCATAATTTTCTCCAGTTGGTAGATGAAAATATAATTTTCCCTAAACACAGAAATAAGAATTAATGAATTGAATACCAGTTATTGTGTACATTATTGGAGGCATAGTTTCAAATGTGAGTCTTGGGAATGCAGAAAAGGGGAAAAAATGAGCTATGCATGGTATTATAAATGAAATAGAAAAATATTTTAAGCTGAGAAGCAAAATAATGGAAGGCAATGAAGTGTTGCAACCACTACTTGTCATTGTTAAAACGTATCTACATTGTCCATTCAAATCTTCCCAAACTAATAAAATCGCCTTTGATAGCTATGAATGTAATATGAGCAAGTCTCAAGTTGGCTGACACTGAATTAAGAATCATTGAGACATATAACTCATCACCTAAATATGAACATATTCACTTAGCTTCTTTTGCATCTATTTTTTCTGCATCCCCTTGACTTAATCTAATGCTTACCCACACATCATAAAATGAAAGCATAAATGGTTCAAGAAAATCTACTATTTTCAAGGTAGTCAACTTCATGAATTAGCTATGGCAATTGATTTTTAAGAACAATGAACAAGAGGTATCCACTAGAAATAGTGAGGAAGCAACTTACACTGTGTTCATATGATCCTTTTATTGATTTTGGAAGATATGAGATTTCGTACGTAGACTCAGAACATGGCCCAATTAATAAAAGATTAGGCCCACTAAAGTTATCACCAATTAGGTAGGGTATCAATTCCATCGCCTTATCAGATCTATGGAGAAATGGATAAAGGTCACATACTATGCATTCATTAATTCTGATATGCCAAAAATATTTGATTTACAAGAAATTATTGGTGTTTCACAATGATTTTATTTCACAATACAACCATGATTGTGATGGTTATTTTCATCTTCTGATACAAATTACAGATCTGTGGTCAAGTACAGTTTAGGTTGGATGGGGGGAGGGGGGAGGGAAGGAGGTTTTCTGCTCATATTGGTGTGTGTGGGGGGGGGGGAGGAATATGGAAAAGAAGGTGGTTGGGTGGGGAAGGGAGTATGAGCCGCTGGGAATGAGGAAGAAAGAGGTGAGGGGAGAGGGGGGCTTGGTGGAAGTTTCAGAGCAACTACCAGGGTGGTGGGAAGGATTCATCGGTTGAAGATAGTGGAACACAGTGGGTACGAAGATGGGGGGCTAATAGAACAGAAAGAGGTTGAGTTGTTTTCAACTACAAAGTTCATTTTATCTTTCATAAGAAGAGATGAGTCGATACCAAAATGTATCGATTCTCTATACCGATCAGTCATTCATTCATCAGTGACTCTTTCATTAAAATATTCACAAATATTACTGAAGAAAATTCCATTCACACATTAAAAGTATTTGAATAGAAAAAGTTTCAAAAGTTGCAGCATTAAGGTGCTGTGAATATGTAAATAGATAAATTACAAAAAGTAAAATATTCAAGGATATCAGATGCTCCAGAAAAACTGAAATGGTAACAAAACAATATGCATACATAATAAATATAATTACATTACAGTACCTTCTCGCAATAAATTCTCAAAACAAATCATTACTATAAAAGATAATAATATTTTCTTTGTACCTATTTTCTATGGTAACGAAATTTCTGTCATGTTCTCTCAATAGGGAAGAAAAAGTTATACTCTCTGTAGCAAATGGAAGTTCAGTCCCAAACCCTGATACGTCAAGATAAATTTTTTTGTACTGCTTCAATACACAGCATATCTGAAAGAATAATGTTTGTATCATTTATAAATTCCTGTTGAAGTCTTACTTCTAGAAAACATAATATTAAATTTCTGCAGTTTTGACCCTTCAATACTGGAGGAGATTTACATGAATCGCATCTCCTACATCAGAGGAGATTTAAATGGATTCACTCATTTTCGTCGGTCTTTATTAAAACATTAATTACTTTCAAACTAATTATTGATTACTTTGATTGATACAATTCCTCTTTAACCCTTAACCAGTGACGTGCAATTTTTGTTACACAACCAGTGATGTGCGGTCTGGGAGACCGCAATAAATCAAATATTCATAAAATGTTGCAACCCCATTTTTATTGCTTAGTTTAATGTTTCTTTAACTGCTTATGTATTCTAAAACTTATATTTAATTTTATGCATTACCAATACGAACCAATTTTTCAGTAAAAATAGTTATTTAAAACAGGATCAAAAAACTGAAGTAAAAAACACTTGAGTTATTATTATCGTTTTTAAGTATGAATATTTCGCCAGATTTAAAAATAAGGCCTTCAATGTTAAAGTAGGAACGCTAAATATTAAGAAACAATTGAATTTCTCTCGTTTATTCCTTTTCTTGATGCATTCTGCAGGCGATTAATTTTACATTTTTTCACAATAGCTCTCATATCTCCATTTCCAAACAGGCTTTACAAATTTTCTTCGTGCATTCCAAGCACACAGACTTTTTGCATCGGAAAATTAAGAAAGAGGTTTTCCATTTTTTGTATGGCGGGCACAGTCTACATGTCTGCTTCTCGAGCCTTTCAACTTCTTCAGCCTCTTCCAATGGTAGATGGAGAATTTGCGCAATACTTAATCGTACCTGTCTCAGGAGTCTAAGATTTGACATTCTCCTTCTCATATGGGGTCTAACAAGATCTGCAGCTATCGATTTAATGAAATTAAATCGTGTCATATCTTTCTTATCTTTCGCAGACTGCCGAAGCACAAAGGAGTTGACAAAGGAAATATCTAATATTCTGGAAAATACTGTCATTGGCCACCTCCTTGTCCTTCGGCCGGATGTGTAGCTACAGCACATTTTGTCTGAAGTATCTACGCCACCATAAGTCGCGTTGTAAAATGCAATAACCTCTGGTTTCCCTGACTCTATATCGTTACTCTCCCTGTAGTGCATTGATGAAACTAAGCAAACAGCCTTATTTCTTTTGGGGACATGGGATACTAGAGTCATATTGGCCGAGAATCCGTAAAGTGAAGAGCCCCATGCACCCTTTGGATGGCGCTAAATCATTAGGTATTTCCCTTTTATTTTTTCTAATTGTACCAACGTACGTCAACCCTTTTTCTTTTAATTTTTCTACCAGTTCAATAGATGTGAACCAACTATCCGCTGTGATATTCCTGTGGAACCCCATGATTGGCTCAGAGAGACGAAGAACTGACTGGGTTGGTTTTGATAGCTTTTTGTCTTTCTCTGACAAACCTATCCCATCTGTGTCTTTCCCTGCGTACAAATATGCGTTAAACAGATAACTGTTTTCGGCGTAAGTCAAACACATCATTTTCAAACCGTACTTAGCGGGCTTGCTAGGAATATACATTTTGAAACGGCATCGGCCCTTTTATTTCTTCTGGCGGTAAAACTCGATGCTTAGATGTTCTGTCCCCAAATACTTAAAGGGAGACCGACTGCAAAAAGAAAGGCACAAATGAATGTTGCACTCCAGGCGTGGGCGTGCGAAATTTCGGGGTTCAATGGGTTCCGTCATTTTTACAAAATACACCTCATGCGTACTGCCTGCAAGGGGTATGAGAAATTAACCACTGTTTTATTGTAATTATTTATAAAATCTATAAGAAGCTTAACATTTAAAGAACAAAATGCGTGATATTTCCAATAACAACCGGATTTCATTTGTTTTGCGTTCTCCTTCAGCAACGACTTGAATAGTCATTTATTCTTACTTGACGTATTTTAGAAAAATTAAGTACTTTATTATCCACATTGTGTAACTAAAAATGCTTCCTAACAAATTATTAATTATTTTTATACTTGAAAAATCACTATGAATTGTTTTAACAACTTTTTGAATCATGTCCACCAACATTACGTTTATTGATTTTTCCAATTTAGTGACGTGAGGTCTCTCAGACCGCTAATCGAATACAGTTTCAAATTTACAGAAATAAATAATAAAAACGTTAAATTTTAAGAGTGTTATATTCTTATTATACAAAAATATGAAGCTAACGAGAATTATAGACATTTTAAAATAGACATTTTGAAAATATTCATAATTTTAAAAACGCAGCGGTCTCTAAGACCGTATGTCACCGGTTAAGGGTTAAAATTATTTCAAATTTTAAGTGATCAAAAAATAATATAATGCATAAAAAACTAAGATATGAAGTTGGCCACAGCGACATAGTCACTATGTCGCTCAGCAACATGTGAAGTTCATGCCCGATGAAGTGACTACATCACGCGTCATTAAAGGGTTAAGTGATACAGCAGGTATTTATCAGAAGTTTCTAACTTGGAACAAAGCAGTGCTTTTTCTAAGCATCAAACCAATCTTAGGATTCTCGATCCATGATGATGACGACAATGAACAAAATTTTGTAATTTCAAAGTTCGTGGCATTGAGTTTCTACTATAATCATTGATGTATGTACTTGTATTCACAGACACCAGTCTATTGCTAGTGACTCTGCATTGAATATCTTCTACCAGAGAATTTCATTGGTTCCCAATACTACCGAGGCATATGCCTTCCATACCTATTTTTAACGTTCCTTAGTGTTCCATAAATCCCATATTTAATTTCCGAAGAGTAAAAATATGAATCACTTATAACTTATCCGTTCATTCCAATACTCCCAGCCCCTCTCCTGGATAAGTGGATCTAGCTACTACAGATATTAATGTCATAACAATGCATGGGAGATGACTAATTCATTTCATCATCAATACAATTTGCTCTACTCAAGACAGAATTTAATACCAAGCAAAGAGCATTCATTACCTATTCACAATCTAAATATTAATTAAGAAAGCAATTTTGCAAGCAAAATACCACATCACCTTGCATTTTACATATGAATTTTCATTCATTGGTTTGAATGTAATCCTGAAGTTGGCAATTTCCCCTGGGTTGAGAAAACCAGAAGTTGGAGCAATGCTGAATTGCTTGTTCAATTTTCCTTGTCGATCCCACAAATATTTCTTGCCAATTTCACCATCATTTATCAAACTGACATAGGAAACAACAGTGATTCCTTTAGGTACACGCCCAAATTGTATACAAGGGCTATTTAGTACAATATCCACTTCTTCAGAGCTTGCATGGAAAACAGATAAGGGATACTCTTCACAATAATCTTCTATGAAAGCAACTACCTATGTGAGAAAACAAAAGGGTTAATATTAGTGGTTCTACAAAAACACAGAGATGTCAAGTTATTTCAAGTATTAAAATGCTCTAACATTGTACTCAAATCCCTTCTTACTCCCAAACAAAAATAATGTTTCTCCTGCACAATATTTTCATAGATGACATGTATCAGCTTAATAAAATCTCTGTTTACCATTATTTTCTATGGAGTAGGAAAAATGTGTAACCTGACCAGAGTTTCACTACTTGTTAATAGGAGATAAGTGGAATCAATCTTAACCTAATAGAACCTTCGTTAATCATTTTTTTGTCATCGTGCAGCAGGAAAAATCTGCAGCCTATGTTGAGTTTTACTACTGGTGGTAATAAACATGGCTGTGGAGCTGGAAAATATTTTTCTCATCATCCAGCGGTCATTATGGCTAAAATATGAAGGAGGCACATTCATATTATGGAAACACTTCAGTTGAAACAGGCAGATACATGTCAAAAATTTTCATGAACCCCACAAATTTATTTTTACATGCTTTTTTTTAGTTCGCCTTTCCATGGTTCCACGGTTCCATTCACGATTCCCGTTTCCATGGTAACCACTTTAACACTATAATATACTTCAATTTCATATGCTTCACATGGCGTAGTGGTTGGTGAGTTGGATTTCTCATAATAGGAATTGGGGTTTGGATACCCCAGATGGCAATTTTTTTTCTACTCGAAAATCTTAAGATTTCAATGTGTTGACTTTCATAATTATAAATGAATCATTATTCATAGTTCATGAAGCTGCTGAACTGAATAGACAACTTTAAATATGTTATATTGTTGAAAACAAAATTACTTCCTTGCATTTAATTATTTCCAGTATTAGTTTCTAGTACTAGTTACTACTTAACTTCACTTGAGAAATATTATTTTTTCCTTTTTAGTACAATGTGAATATATTTCTTTTTCTTAGATTTTTATTTTCTTACAAAAGCATGCTTAAAAATATTTTTTTTAATTTTTTTTCTAATATAGCTTCAACCCAATCTTTGGCCCCTTAAAATAACAATATGGAACAAGAGAATAGGGGCTCTATAGAGTTCAGTAGTGGTGCTATATCCCACATTACATCCAATCGTGTTCACATGACTACATTTTAGTGAAGCAGGGATTCGGGAACCAGGAAAAGAACTGCAAAAGCTACCTAGGTGCAGATATTGACAATTACCACAGCTAAGTGATAATGAAATGCCACTTAAAATTCAAGAAACTGAAGAAATCAATCAAGAATGTATAGCAAGTACAGAAACTAAAGGAGGCCAACAACAACTGGCCTTTCAGAAGGCAGTGGAAAACAAGATAGGAGAGGATCTGACTGTGAAATAGTGGAAAAGAGATGGCAGAACATCAAAATCGTGCTGCAGGAAGCTGCAAAAGAATTTCTGGGGAGAAAAAAGATGAATTCTTTTGCAGAAAGATGAAGTCAAGAAAAAGCTATGTATTACAGAAGAAGTCTTCGTATTGAATGACGAGAGAAGAAAATATAAAAATGTGAAAACTGAAGAAGGGCAACTTTTCTTCAAGAGAATTAGGAATGAGATAAACCGTGAAGTGAGAAAAGCAAGATAAATGTGGATGAAGGACCTATGCAAAGATGTACAAAGCAGCCTCACACATGGAAATGTGGAAGTTGCCTACAGGCTAGTGAGGAATCACTTCATGGAATTGTATTGCAAGATGCAATACCATTAGGGACAAGAATGGAGACCTCTTAATTGAACACGAGGATAAAGTGAAGAGATGAAAGGAACACTTGGAACAGTTGTACAATGGAAGCAAGCAAAATGTGAAAGTAATCAAAGAGGAAAATGAAGACGATAAGGATGATTTGGGAGCCCCAACCTTAAGATCAGAATTTGACCCAGCTGTAAAGGACTGGTGGATAAATAAGGCTTCTAGAATACATGATATTCCTGCCAAATTAATTAAAAATGCAGGAGAGTAGACTTTTACCCAGCTGTATAAAACCATCTGCAACATGTACTCTATAGGAGAGATACCCAACTTTGATAAGAACGTCATCATTCCTATTGCCAAAAAGAAGAGGGCCAAGAATTGTGAAAATTTTAGGACCATAAGCCTGACAACATACCTTGACAATATTGACAAGACTCATCTATAGAAGAATAGATGTAAAGGCTGAGGAGTTCCTGGATGAGGACCAATTTGGGTTCTGAAAAAATGAGGGCACAAGAGAAGTTATTTTGGCCCTCATGCTATTTAAAGAGAAGAGAATAGAGAAGAGAAGACTCTACTGTCATTTGTGGCATTTGTAATTTTGGAGAAGGCGTTTGACAACATGGATTGGAACTTGATGCTAAGGAATCTCAAAGAAATTGGCATATCATACAACGACCAAAGAGTTACACACAGCTTGTATAAAAACCAGGTGGCTGTAATAAAATCAGGACCCAGCAGCAGAGAAGCAAGCATAAATAAAGGAGTGAAACAACACTGTGCTCTGTCTACCATATTATTCAATGTCTACATCAAGAAAGCCATCCAAGAAGTCAAAGAAAAGTCTCTGAGACTGAATATCCATGGGGAGAAAATCAACATGCTGCAATTCATCGACAACATAGCAGTTATGGCAGAAACAGAAAGAGATTTTAAGAAGACGCTAGGAAATATGGAAAGGACAATGGCCAGATATCACCTGAAAATCAATAAAAAGAAAACAAAGAAACCTATTCTGCAAGCAATATTGCACATCACCTTGAATTTGACACATGCATTTCCATTCATTGGCTTGAATGTAATCCTGAAGTTGGGAATTTGCCCTCGGTTGAGGAAACCAGAAGTTGGAACAACGCTGAATTGCTTGTTTAATTTTCCTTGGCGATCCCAAGATATTTCTTGCCAATTTCATCACCATCCATTAAACTGACATAGGAAACAACAGTGTTTCCTTTAGGTTTGAATCCAAATTGTATGCTAGGGCTATTTAGTACAATAATAGTATATGCAGTAGGAAAAAAGAAACCAGGACCAATGTTAAATAAGAAACAAAATATTGAGAAGGTGGAAGAGTACTGTTACTTGGGAAGCTGAGTAACCAGCCTTTGATGAAGTAAAAGAGAAATTGCCAGTAAAATAGCCCAGACAAAAAGGGCATTTTACCAAAAGAAGATTTTGCTTACAGCTGCAAATACAAGTGTGGAAGTGAGGAAATATTTCATTAAAACATATATCTAGAGTATGCTATTATATGGCAGAAAAGCATGAATGATAACAGCAGCAGAGAAGTCAAGGCTGGAAGCATTTGAAATGCGGTGCTACTGAAGAATGATGAAGATAAAATGGATCAATTGAATGACAAATGGAGAAGTCTTAAGAAGAGAGGGAGAAAAGAGACAGAAAACTCTAAAAAGAAGACTGGACAGCTTAATCAACCGTATATTAAGACATGATGGCCTGATGAAGACAATCATCAAGGGGAAAGTGAGTGGGAAGGTCGGAAAAGGCAGGCCTCAGATGAGATATTTGGAACAAGTTATAAACGATGTGAAAGAGAAGAATTACATCAATATTAAGAGGTTGTCTGATACAAGAATTGAGGGGGGCTGAGTCAAAACAATCTTAGGACTGTTGACCAAAGATAATGATGTAGAATATTCACAGAGGAGGATGGTTAGCCAAGTAAAGCAGCTAAGGTGAGACTGAAAAGTCTTTGCATTCATTATTCATTGAAATGTAAGTGATGGTAAAAAAATCAATAAGGGCCATGTTTACACTTTTAAGTCTTAAAAAAGCCCATTAATAATAATTTAAATTATCAAAAATTACTTTCTGGGTATTAAATTTTACCTCACTAATTTTGTCCTTTAAAATAGCATGATGAAAATGTAATAAAAATATTCCATTTACAATAGGGATGGGTTGGTTCGGTTCTTCGGTTCTTGGTTCCACTGGTTTTTGAGCTTAGAACCGGAACAGCAACCAAAAATAATCGGTACCGAAATAGTTGGTGCGAAAACCAGTTTGAAACCTGCTCACACTCTGAAAGTGGAGGCTTCACATTAAAACCTGGTGAAATAGTGTACTTAGATGATAGATAAAGAGAGAAGCACAACCCAAAGACATTGGATGGACTTTTCCGAAGTGTCACGAATGTGGCCTAATGGAGAAATGGCCGAGGAGAGGCGGTGACCCGTCATCGGCTGAGCGGACACCCACCTCCATCCATGGATGGGCAACGAGTATAAAACCAAAAGTGCTTGAGTTCTATAAATATTTTCACATAAAGGGTAAAAATGGATTAAAATTACATATACACAAAAATATAATGAAGTATTCTTTTTCAAGCAGTATGTCTCTGAAAATGATTATTGATTATCTTATCTTACCATTGAGCAATACAAATTAAGTGGTAAATTAAAAACCGGAACCAAGAACCGAAGTTAAGAACCAAAGTTAAGAACCGAAGTTAAGAACCGAACCGGAACCGAAAAAAAGTGGAACCGACCCATCCCTGATTTACAATATTTCATTACTGAAACACCAGGACTATTAAGAGGACACAGCATTTGTGCCAATATCTGAATGTCTGAATTGGACAGAAAGACCCAGATGCCTAACATGTTAACAAGAATATGAAATGATACTAATTTTGAGCACCACACATTATTAGCACCTTTATAACTTTCATTAGGCACTGTAGAGTTAAACATAAATCCCAGGGAAATCGAGGACATCACACAAGGGAGAATTAGGCCAATAACAACCCCACAGGCATTTGACAATTCCAAATATTACTGCAAGGGGATGGCACACACAGACACTGACAGGATGGTAGGAATCCATGCAAGAATAACTTTTAAGAACGCAACACAGAAAGTACAAACTACAAACAAGATAACCACCATAGTTAGTTTGGATTAGTGCCACACAAAATGTGTTTTGATATGTAGAGGAAGCTGAGGTGGTTAAAATATCATAAGTAGCAGATTGAAATTTCTGGAAAAATATCCCATTTAATATGTTTTAGACAGAGGATGCAATTTCTGCAATGAAATCTTGTTTACTCTTCCCCATAATGCAGAAGTAAAATCCTTAGACATGTTCCACTGAGTAGGAATAAAGTTGATTAAGATAGGTATATTTTTAGATACACCAAAACAAAGACATAATTGGAAAACCAAAAGTATAGATAAAGCATCACCTTCTCAGTGAATCTTGCCATCCTTGCAATTGGAGAAAAGGTGACTTTAATCTTAATTACTTCTCCTTTGGCCATATTGATTTTATTATTCGGTAGAATACTTATGCTCTTCCAATTATCCCTGCATCCTCTTTCATTACTAAATCCAAAATGGACATCAATAGGAATTAAAGTCTTATTAATTATGGGTATGATTTTTGATACTCTCTCTCCAACTTGTAATGATTTGAAGTCAAAAGTAACATCACGAGGATTAAGTAACTCCATCTACAGAAAAATCAAAGACAGCAGATCAGATTAGAAAATAGTAGTAGAAAATAGAAGCCTCAATATATTCATTCATGAAGCCCAAAATTTGCTCTATATATACATAAAACAATAAAGCTGGTCACAGCCGTGACAAAAGTATAAAAGCACATAAATAAAAGACACTCACAAAGATATATATACACACACACACAATCATTCACAAAAGCACGCTCTGAGGAGAATACAAATATACCAAGGATAGAATAAGGAATATGGATAGGTAACACATAAAAGGATGAACACAAGGAAGGTGGTGAACTGTGTTTTATGTGTGATAAGGAATTCTTCCCAAGTACAGAGACTCCATGCTTTTTGTCATATTAGGTTCCTCAAATCCACGATGCAAAGCAAATCAATGGGAAGTTAGTCATCATTTTCCATAGGCACTTTATGCATAGAGTTTGTAAATATACTTAAGCACTCATATAATTTTTTTGCTTTTCATTGATATTTTCTGATAGCTCACTTACATTTGTAAAACTTTATTTAACTGTAAAAGCAATGATGCAAGATGCCATTTCAAAGTATTAAAATAATATATTCGTTCCATCCTAATATATAACATGTTTTCTTCATTCAATATCATAGTTGCAAAGTATCAATGAGTTGAAAAAGCAGATCAAGATGGCAGAGTAACAGATCACTGGTACCATTTTTCGCATGCAGTATCTGTGAAACGACAGAAAGCAAAGTGATATAAAATAAGGATCTCCTGTACGTACAACTTAGGACAGATATATAGTGACTGACAGCACCAAGGCAGTTCAAACTGCTAAGAAAGTCTGGATCCAGACCAAACTGAAGACCTGATACAGCAGAAGAGATACTATGGGGAGATACTACCTGTAACTTCTGCGCTTGGAAGTCAAACACTCTGCATTACAAGTTCAACATGTGTAAAATATGTCAGAACCTGAGTGATTGTCATATCTCAAAAGAAGTATTTTGAACTTGAAGTATTTCAAGTGGTGAAAGTAAACCATTCCTATCACCCAGAAGGGTGCTATTCTAATGTGCATACCTGGTGATAACAGCAATGTGCTGTCAGTGATTCCTCCATAGTAAATGACTGTAAATATGCTAAGTACTGCAACACATCTCCATTGAAGAGTGAATTACAGTTCTACAGTTCATTAACTTCTGAGTACTCGGATATCACCCAGTTGCAATTGCCATTATTGATAAACATATTTTGGTACTGAGTCGTTTTAGAGATATTACCTCAGACAGCATGTGATTTGACTACTAGGATTTGACCTTTACCCCACACAATTCTCCTTGTCACTCTGTATTAAAGAAACTTAGCATTCTTCCATTTTTCTTTATATACTTTTCCTAGTTATGTAAATTAAGTCCAACTACAATGAATCCACTAAAAAAAATTTGTTCGTAATTCCCACACTCGAAGTCACAGCACCCTGCATCATAACTATGTTGGGAAAAAAGTGGTTGCACTAAAGCCAAAAGTCTTGGGGTTTAGCATTCACAATGGATTACCACTTTTTTCAACAAATTGTGTTAGCAGAAATTGAGCGTAAGAGTAAAGGGTGCCTATTATACAAACACTTTACTACTATCTGGACAAATATTTCAGAGATGATTCTCTGTAAATGGTCCCACAATTTACTGTATATTTTTGACTAAGTATTTTGACTATGAATCCTGAAACTTTGCAATTTTTTCTGAAAAAAAAAATTATTATTAAATCATAATGGGTCTCACAACCAGCAGACTTGAAAAGTATGCCTAATTAACACTTCGATTCCATCAATATTCAGTATGATGACTTATTTCAACTTTTCATACATTAGAAATAAAACAATTTTTGCACAAAATAAGGTGCAAACGTATTCTCTGCTAAGATATACTCATCATGGACCTAGTAAAAAATAATGCCGTAACACAGTGTTTCCACCTTCAGTAGAAGGGTTAATAAAATGGAATGTTACATAACTGAAGTGCATATACCTGAGTGCAGAGACTATATACATATTACCATACTGAGCTACGCTAGTAGGTCAACCAAACACCTCTTACCTTTAATGGAATTCCTTGACCAGTGACAACGATTGATCGTTTCCAGCTTCCATTTATAGTAAAAGGTATTTTTGCTCGGTATCTTACATAGTCTTGTGGATTAAAGATAATGGGAATCTTTAATGTTTCATTGAATAAGATAATTCCTTTCTTGAAATCCACTGCTAAATATCTTACAGGGTTTAGATTACACTCCAGCCTATGGTATGGGAAAGAAAAAAAAAGTCACCCTAAAAAAATTGACACAAACACGAATTTATGCTCACATTGTAAGTAATTCATTTAGAAGAATATGTACCAATTAGGTACACTTAGGTCTTTCTGGGAAATGAATACAACCTTGAGCACCCATTTAATTCTCTCTCATCAAGTATCAAATGATGTCATAGTTTTTCACTCAGTTGGTAACTTTTGTTTAATTTTGCTCTAATCTAACCTAAACTTTAACTGAAAGACAAGCAAAACACCCAGGCCTAGGGTATGGTTTGAGCTGCAACCAGTGGGTTGTCAGGCAAGTGCAGTACTGACCTTGTTATCATGGTCAGCACAACTTTGAGGTTCAGACTGTTTAGAAAAACTTTATGCCCATGGATAGTTACCCTCCGGTACACAGGCAAATGCTTGACCCACTGGGCTACTAAATTTTTGAGAGAAATTACAACAGTAATCATACCTATGATATCATAACTAAGTATATGGTGTACATGTACTTCATGGCAGCTGACTGTACATGGAAAAAATATGCAAAACCATTATATGGTATAGTCAAAGGTTCTACTGATAATGATACGTTTTTGGACAATTCCTAGACATTACCCTATTTATTCAGTATTCTTACTGTCCCCTAACAGCACATGAGCCCTATGATATGCTCCTTCTCATCTTCTACCGTTCTTCGTGCAGTGCAAAATTACAACCTTTGACCGTCCATTTCCTTTCAATGCTTCCTTCATCCACTTTTTTACTTCCTTCGAATTTAAGCAAACAACTTCCCTACCTCCCTATCACACCTAAACTAAACAGTTCATCCTCCTTAAACTTTCCTCAACAGCATCCAACCTACACTAATTCAGATTTTCCAAAGGCTATGTTGTGCAAATGCTTCTTTTTTAAATGTATTTGTATTCATTACATATTAGCAACTATACCCAGTTTCACCCAAAATTGTATTAAGATATATAAATGTCACCCTTTGCTCCAACTTACGTTTATGTCCATCGACTTGACGGCTATCCAGGTTTTCCAGCCTCTAGAGAATCTCATTACTTTTGAACTAATACTTTAAAAAAGCCCTATGACTTACATGTTTTATGAAATATTTTCTATTTTCTACTCCCTTCCAAGAATTCCTGTAGGTGGTGATTTCAATATCTTTTTCCAGACTATCTTGCTTAATGCCTACTCAAAATTCACCAAAAGAAAAACTATTATGTAGTATTCTCATAACTGATGTTTTTGTTATGCATTCTCCTTCCTTTCCTAGACCCAAACCCGTTCTTGCCTCAGGAAATCCTTAGCTCATATCTAATCCTTTACATATGTATCATTCCAATTACCACTTTTGCTGCATTTAAAAATGATCATATCTTGATCATAAAGTTGAAATTCAGCTTTCCTTTACTCAGGAAATTACTGAAATTTTTACAAAGTCTTCTGTCCATATTCCATCCATATAAATTTATTAAACTAGGCATAAAATTCTACTTCCCCTTTTCCATGAACTATGACTCTTCAATTACGAGGGATACGCATGTAAGCTCCTATGACCAATAGTGGTGTAATGGTGGGAGAAATATATATTTGACTTCATCTAACCACCCATGCCACATAGATTGAAGGGTAGGAATCAGAGGAAAGGTCACACAGTGTCTACTCTCCAGTCAGAGAGCTGCAATTGGTACATGTACCTAGGCTGCAATTGGTATTTGTCAGATATTCAAATAATGGCGTTAAATAAAAATCACTATAGAGGAGGGCAAAGGGAGCCCATTATCCTTAACCATGATTTATCATAGACAATGCATTATGGCCACATAGTTGAACTTCAGAATTAATACTTTACAATTCAGTTCAGCCTTCCGTAAAATGTATGTAAAATTTATCTATGGCATAGCCGAATTTATTTATACATTTCAAGAAGTTAACTGAAGAAACAGTTATGTTACCATATCTATAAAATCTGAGGTTAAAATCAGTTGGGAATATCAAATAGTTTTCTAAATGTTTGCTTAACCAATAAATTTTCTCTCAAAACTGCAATTTTATGAATGAATTTCAAAAGCCAGGGACTAAAATAAACACAAATGACTATCCAATTATAGTAGCATTCAAATACTATTACCATACTCACATTATTGGATTTTTATCATATCCAGTAACAGTCAGAACTACTTCTCTGTTTCTTGAAAAGGGCTGCAGATTACCCACTAAACAAAGCCCAAAGTCATGGCTAAAGAATGAAAATTGACAAAGAGGTGCAGTAGCTATCATGCTTAAATAAATATGGTAAGTTGGTCCTTGAAAAATCTGAAATTTGTTTTAGATGATTCATGTAATGTAAATCCAAATAACTTAAATTGGAAATTAACCTCTAACTAATAAAAAAAAACATCAATTTTTTTATCACACTTTTCACTCCATTAAAAACCACAATCCAACTCATTTACAGGAATGATGAAAATGGATATGTAAAATAACCTAAGGCTACATTTGAGAAAGCAATAAGGATACTTACTTTTAATACCAATGGATAATTGTCAATTCTTGATTTGTGGTCAAGAATTACTGACAGGCAGCAATCAATTTTTGAAGCAGGTAGTACTTTTCCTTCTATGTTTGTGATTTTCAAATCAAGCCCAATTTCCTTGGCAAGCCACACTTTGTAACTCCATGAGTAATTAAAGGCATATAGGCCTCTATTAAATAACTCAAAAGTTCCATATATTGTGGTTTTCTCTTGTATCTAGTGGTAAAATAGAACAAATAACTGCATTGAGTGTATACAGATTAACATTTTACAATTGTGAGTAATATAATTCAACCTACAGAATCAAATACTCACCCTGCCAAATTTAATATCATTTGGTCTATCTTCAGTAAGATGTTTTACCATAGAAAAAGTGGGAAGGATAAATTTTACTTCAGCTTGCACACAGTAGCCTTCACAAAAAACTGTTAAAACTAAGGGATCGGGTTTCTTCTGAATTTTAAATTTCAAGTGAAGAAATCTATTTTCTGTATTTTCTGGAGTGTAATATAGCCTGTAAATATATTGAAATCATTTTTCAATTACCTAGATAAGTACCACGGTTACATATAAGAAAAAAAATCACATCAGTATATTTACCCATAAAACCACAAATTTTCATTCAAAATACCAATTAAATTCAAAGAATTAATACATACGTAAATTTTACTTGTCTGTAGGTCAAAATACATGACATGTATCATGTCAAAGATCAGGCAAGAAAATTTTAAAAAGAGGGGGGAATAAAATAAACAATATGAGCAAACAAATATCCATGCAATTTCAAAAGGAAACACTCACATAATGGAAAAAAGATCATATCTTGTCATATAAGCATTCCTATATTGAATAATAGGCTTTTCCCTAGTGTAATAACTTAACTCTTTTCTTGGAAATAAACACGGAGCTAGTAGACTTTATATTGTTGGGAAGTTGGTTATATACAATGGAAGCAGTATGGTGCGGTCCCCAGCCCATTTTAGGTTTAACCCTTTCGCTACGAACACCGTTTATAAACGCCGCAGAATTTTCACCCCTGTGAACGAACGCCATGTATAAACGCCGCAGATTTTTCTACGCAAGAGAATGAAGGGCGTCTTCAAACGTCCCTAGGGCCAGGTAGGCAGAAAAGGTCCTAGGTGTCAATAAGGACCCTTCCTCGCGGGTCTGAGGACCCTTCCTCGGCTTAAGGCGGGGATTATCTCGACCCTTCTTCACAGCACGAGCCTCACTCTCGGCAGTTGTTCGTTGTCACTTGTTTGTTTATACACTGGAACAACCAGAAAATATTTGTTTCTAATTCGCATTATTGAGTTCCATAAGTTAATTCCTTATGTGTTTTTGAATCTCTAGAAATTTTAAACGGAACTCTAATGTTATTATTAACAGAGTTCACCTGTTAATGAGACTTCAAACCGATTTGGGAGAATTTTTCATTGCATGTGAGGAACTAAGACGTATGTTTTTTTATGATTTGACAATAAGGTAGTACCGATATTTTTCTCTCCGTTTTACTTGTTTATGAACATATATTGGAAAACAACCGTAATGGTAATACCACGTGACATACCGTTAAATCTATTATATCTACATTATAGGCTGAAAATCCCGCTGAAGGGTGTGGTTTATGCTAACATTAGCAGTCAATAAACTTTACTTTCTTGTAACTGAATCTTTTTGGTGTAACTGCCTTTCAGCTATAAAAAGTATCTTTAAATCTGAAAAGCATTCAAATTTGTTCTGTGTGATGTGGCAAAGAGTGATCATTATGTTGTAATCATTTATGTTAAAACTAGAAGAAAACCGCATGCGTGCTTGATGGAATATTGGGAGGTTCAATAAATAATTGCTAGGCAGAAAAATCTATCTCGCGCTACCATTGCAAATATATTTACATAAAAATGTTTCCTGATGAAGGTATAGCACCAAAAAAAGTGCATGTGCTTTTATATAAAACATGGGTATGTTTGGATTATGCGCGGACGTCTTCTATTGCAAAACAACACAAATAATTATTATTGTAACCATTGATATGTCTATTGTGCTAAATATCTTAATATTAACATTAGAATTTCGTTTAAAATCTCTAAATGGTATTTATAACAACAGGAATTTATTTCTGTATTAACCCCCACTTAAAGTCTTACTATTATTTATTCAACAAAAATCACTGAATTAAAAATAGTTGACCGCGGACACAGGCCGAGGTGGGTTCTCATTTGGAAAAGGGCGAAGATAATCTCTGGTCAGTGGCCGAGGAGAGGGTCGGGAACCCCGCTGGGTTCGGTCCCAAAGCGGGGGAAAGACATACCTGCTCGAAACCTTGCTTCAAGAGAGCTTCGTACACGGAGTGGAAAAATATTCTAGAGGAACCCGTGAGAAGGAAAGCATTTTCCTACGTAGGACTCCGGTGCGAAAGGGTTAATTGAGTTTTCCTACGTAGGACTCCGGTGCGAAAGGGTTAATTGAGTTTAAGTGAACATCCAGTTTTCTGTGAGTGTCATACAGAGGTATGAGTGACATACATGATGTGACAGTCACGGGAAAAGGTGATGACTTCTTGATGAGGGCTTTTATAGCCTTACTGTTATTCCCCCAAAAGAATATAACAAAGGGAAGTAGAGGATAAAATATTACATAATATAGTGTCTTCAGGACATTAAAAGATAGAACAGGAGTCCGTCTCTGCAGCATAAAAATGCCACTTGCAATCTTCAGTAGAAATGTACTAGTATGTGTACCCCAGCCTAGGTCTTGACCGATATATAGCCCAAGAAGCTTGACAGATCCATTTCAAGCAATTGTCGACCTTTCCAATTTAATAAGGGGATTGGATGAAGGAGTAGATATTTCCATATGAAAGTATAGGTAAATTGTTTCACTGGTGTTTATCTTGATACTATTGCTTTCACATCAATGATGCATTCTCTTTACTGAATGTTGGCATTGTTAACTGGGCTAACAATTATTTTCAGCTACCAAAGAAGAAGTATCATCAGCATAAAGTATTACCTTTCCAACCATAATGGAATTGGACAAATCATTAACAAGTACAAGGAAAAGCAGTGGGCCAAGAATTGAGCCCTGCAAGGAACTAACTACTTTGAGATAGGTACACCGTAGACCTAGTATGTGTTATACCATCTGAAGCAAGGCATTCATATTTGATAGTTTGGTGCCATCCAATTACAAAAGAAGAAAGCCAATCATTTGCTACTTCATTTATTCCAAAGTAATAGAGTTTATTTGAGAGTATTTTATGGCCAACACTATCAAAGGCCTTAGAGAGGTTGTAAAAATACCAAGAGGGAATATTATTATTAAGGCTTTTAGAATTATGTCAATTAATTGGAAAGAGGCAGTTGTAGTCGATCTGTTTTTCCAGAAGCCACGCTGAGAATCATTAAGTAGACTAAGTGACATGAGATAGACACATTTAAAAAACCTTATCATCTTAGAAATAACTGATAGAATAGATATATGGTGATAATTATCCGAGAGAGATGGGTATCACACATGATGCTTTTAAGTAAAGGGGAAAAGAAGCTTTGGAGAATGACAGATTTATGATCTCACTCAGGATGGGGACAATGTGTTTTGCAGCAGCTTTTCTGATTGGCATTGGTATCTCATCTACACCAGCAGCCCATGAATTCTGAAGGAAGTTAAGGTAGAACCTCTACTACACGTACCTCCGATAACACGCCTTGATATTTTGATATAATGTAGAGAAATCATTCCTTCGTCAAACCATGAAAAAATATTTGGGGGTCATCGACCATTTAACGCTGATAGCAGGATTTGAAAATAGTCATTTTCAGCCTCAAATTACATTGCTCTTATGGAAGAATGGAGACGTCCCTCCCTTAAAAATTTTATTTCTCGAAATTTCTTCTGACAACACCATCTCAAAAACTAGTATATTGTGACTGAATAATCCACGGATAATACCTATTTTTTTCAGATTGCCTCATCGGCTATTTAGGCTAATATTTATGAATGAAAAACGATGAAGAGTCTAACTTCCGTTCCTTAGCCACCATAGTGACAGAAGTCTGGCAACGATGTTAGGGGAGTACTCAAAAGAACCTGGCCCAGTACCTCTGTCATTCATTCTTTACGTCACGATTGCAGATGATTTATGCTTCGAAGTTATTCGTTGATCAGTACCATCTGTACTGTACTCCCTGTTAGTACTGGTTACTTGAAGAATACCTAAGTGCGCTAAAATATTTTACACTTGGCAGTCGTCATACGCGGAATATATAGATCCCTGAAAATAGTAGACATAACACTGTTTACGCGATAAACTCACTCTTTGTTACTACTCACGATGGTTGTATGTTCACACAATATGTTCTTCAAAAGAATATTTTCAATATTCTAATGTATATTTCGTAATATAAATTCATCGTTTTCATCTTGCGATAAATAATACTTTGTTTTGAATTCGTATTTATTATCACCCACTTAATATATTTCATCAAATAAGTAAAATTTAGAATATAAGTGAATAATATGGTTGTAGGAATTTGAACTAGACTCGATGCATACTGTTAACAGGCAATAATATATTTGGCAATACAATTTCCTAAACCTACTCACTGATCAACTACCCAAGCATTCTCCAAGAGAATAAAATAGTTTCTCGATGGAAAACTTGAAAGTTCTGATGAAAATTATAATATCTTAATTCTAGTTCCTCCAAATGAGAGTTGTTTAGCCATTTATCTGTTTCGCGAGATCCTACTTATTATGGCAGATTATTGGCAGTTAACTTAGCTAATAGTTCATAACCCTTAAAATTTTCTGATACGGGTCAAACCATTAAGAGGTTATACCTTATAAAACACTTATCAATAAAAAAACACACACTTATCAAATATGAACAATATTGTTTGTCCCATTAAGCCCTTAGTAGTAGTATCAAGTATACCTTTTACCAAGTTCTTAGCCAGGACAAAAATTGAGGAGGGATTTACTGATTGGGATCTAAAGACCATGTCTTCTAGAAAAACAATGTCTTTTAAAATACCAAAATAGTAATTGATCTTTATTTACTTCCTTTTTATTATCTGTCATACACAACAAATAATCTCACCTCAATGCTACTTCCTTCTTGAACTTCTCATACATTTCACCCTCTACCCAAAATTTTGGAGGGAGTTTTCAAACCCCCCCTCCCACTCACTACAGCCTTGCCTTTATCTATATAAACCTGATGGTAATGTTCCACCCACCATAGTATAAACAGCAACAGGATATCTAAATAATTCCTTCCTCTTTCTATTAATAGTATTTTTTCATTATTTAGCTAAAATAATATAAGACTAACGCGAAAATAATTTTAAGGCTGCCATTAAGTAATGGCAGCTTTCAAATTAATATCGAAATACTCTCTATTCCTCTTCGGGTTGGCTTGAGATTTGGATGCCAAGACAGTATTTACAATGCAGAGCACTCAAAATTTTATACCCCAATTACATTCCAGTCCGATGGGAATTTCTTCTGTTATAATAATTAATGATAACACTGAATTACACGTAGTACAAATAATCTGCTAAGCCAAAACATTTACTTCCACGATTCAACATCCATCAATAGATGCACTCAAAGAGTTGATTTGAAAAATACTTTCAGCAATATTCCTTTCCTTTAGATTTCATTACATTTAGACATAAATTTGCCATTAAAACGAACTTATGAAGCCATTACTCTAACTCTCAAATGGAATTAGCAATTCATAAAGGCAAACTGCACTGCCCAAGAGAACTCAGTTATAAAAATTATCGCACTATGAAGTACTAGAACAAGTGTAATTTGTGACTACTATACAAAATACCGTATTGTAAAACTGAAGTCAAATGCTTGAAAACTAATAGCAGAAGACAACGAATCTCAATTAGGTAGCACAGGCGAACAAGGGTATCCTACCGGAGTGAAAAATTGGTTTCTATGTCAATATTTACACGTTCTTTACGGTGTTGTCCAGTTCATCATCAGCAAATATGTCTAATAAATTTGTTTTAATAAAGTTTGTATGAAAAGCTCAAAAGCAATTTTATAGGTCTATTACTTTATTTCATATCTTATTTTATCATTATGAAATTTTATTGTTGCTTCAAAGGAAGTTTTTAAAGTGCCTATGACACATGGCGTCAATATAAAAGCCTTTCTTCATATCAACAAATTACTTCAGTTGGAAGAGAACTCATGTTTCGTATAGCCATGTTGAATAGTTGAAAATCATTTTAATTATTATTAACAACATGTTGAGTAATTTTATGTTGTTCCGGCATTCTATATTTATCTTATGAAAGTAGTACTTAGAAGCGCAGGTTCTACCTTAATAACTCTCATAATTACAGTCGCATCAGTAGAAAATAAGAAAAATAATTCAGGGTGCATATTCATAGGATTGGAGGGGGTTGTATTACTAGTGGCTGGTATGGTGAACAAATGTGAATATTGAATTTGTTAGCAATTTCATATGGTTGAGAAAAAGAATGATGCTGAAATGAAGAAATTAAGTAATGTCATTTTATTCATTTTTAATACATGCCTGATTTTTGTACTAGTTTTTGGCTTCATAACACCATTCTCTGGTTTTATTTTCAACACTCCATTTTCATCCTTTAAAGCATTATAATTGCTATAGACTCTGAAACGAATAGCTACTTCTTCTTCATTTACCAAGCATGCGTCTTTGAAATAAGTCATGCCTGAAAATAAGGATACACACTAGAAAGTACATACTTCCATTAAAGTACATGTCAACTAACCACTCATATGATATTTTTTACGTAGGCATACAAAAATCTCATAAGTAAATGATAAGTATTCGCACAGCACGGGATTTTCCAGGAATATTCTATTTTCATCCCCAATATTCCTATTTGATCCCAGGGACATTGCAAACCATAATAGAATATTCCAAGAATATTCGAAAATGGTTCACATGGGAATATCCCATTGAGAATATTCTAGGAATATTCTATCCTATACTCCTCGCTATATAGCTCAAAGTATCATGCATGAGTAGTTAGTGGTTAGAATGGCCAGGTTATCAGTCTTTCAGGTTGTAGGAATGACATTAGGCAGGAAAGGAATGATGAAACAACATGATACAGATGTTTTTGACGATGAACAAGGAATAGCTACAAATATTCCAAGTATATTCAGAGAAAATTCCAGGAATATTCCAATGGGTATATTCTGCAGGAATACTGTCAGCATACAGTCCAGACATTTTGCATATGCTAGGAATATTCCCAGGATTCCAAGGACTATTCTTAATAAATTCCTATAGAATAATCTTCAGGAATAGTCTTAGCATATCCTACAGCCCGCGCATATCGCATATGCTAGGAATATTCCCAGTATATTCTGAGAATATGCCAGGAATATTCTAATATTCTCATTAGAATAACCCTAGAATATTCTGAGGATATTCCAGGAATATTCCAATGAGACTATTCCAGGAATATTCTTAGCATATATTTTTTTTCATTCCGAGACCCCAACCATTACCACTACCATTATTTTGAAATATAACAAATTATCCAATGTATTTGGGATATCCCTTTGGCCAAAACTGGAAACTTTGCATTGTAATAATGAAATTACCTCATATCAAGTTCAAACTGAAAACAAGAGCAAAAGTCTTTTATACTTGTTAGGGATTCAAATCTCTACCTCCGTCCTATAAGGATGAAACTTTCACTAAGAGTGATTAAGTAATTTTATTTTTCTTAATTAGCAGAGAAAATACTATTGAAAAAATTTTTCCCACGCATTTTACCAAAAGAAGATTGCAAATGTAATGGTCTAACTTTTAAGGTATTACTCTCAAACAGTAAAAAAACCTCCATAATGGGATTTCATTAGATCATCATAGTTTAGTATTCAAGAATAATAGTTAACTATCCCATAATTATTTGTGGAAGGCTATTATATTTGTTTTACATCAACATCTTTAAAAAATAGTAGACTTGGGCCGATACCGATAGTGAGTATGGGTATTGGATATTTTCCCAATACTTCGATACTTTCGTGTATTCATTTTTTTCGGATACTTTTATTCAAAAGTATTCATTTGGCGAAAATCATCTAAAAACATAATTTTGAAATCCTGCCTTCTTCAACTAAGTTACCAATGTGTCGCGTATTTTTTACTTAGCTGCGATCTTCGTGACAGTAAAAGTGAGACTAGTGTTTAGAGTTGGCTATGCGAAAGTCTGAGGCGAAAAGCTCAACCTCCTCTGAAAAGTAGACAAAAATCCATGAACGAAGAAAGTTTTCTGAAACAGTGGCAAAAATCAAAGTCCTGTAGTCAACTCAAGTTCGTTCTGCTCAACGCATATGTTGTTCAGCGTTTCCGCCTACATTCCAAGCTCATTTTCCAAAAATATAAAATTCAAATATCGTGGCATGGTCAAACTGTTATGACATTAATGGATTCGCATTAGAAATTTGAAAATGAACTAAGGTTATTGTCGTATGCCTCCAATGTTGCATACGTATGGAGAAAACCTGGTTTCATAAATAGACTAGAATAACTTAAACGAAAATAAGTAAATATTTGAAACTTAAAGGACGTCATAGTGAAGTACGATTCATATTCAATTAAAATTTATTTTCATTTGTGCTTTTCATATTGTTATGAAGATCTCCAAAGTGACACTGGCCTGTGTGACTCTAAAAAATGTGCCATTTTCATCCTCACTGCAAAAACATGACTCAAAAGTAATTATTAAAAAAAGACTGGTATCTGCATTAAACGATAGACTAAATTGTCTACACTCTGGTATGCTCTCTATGAATTTCGCTTCTTCCTTTTATGGGATATCAAGCCTCAAAATCGAGTCTATATATACTTTTTGCGTGAACAGTATACACAAAATGTTCTATTTGGTCATATCACTCACTCACTCAGTGATTCAACCCGAAGGTTGAACCCGGTCTTTGATGCGTGAGAGTAGAGCTCACCCTGTACTAAGCCAATGGCAATTCACACATTCAAGGTAGCGGGGCATTCCATTACCTGGGCCACCTGCGATTTCCTACGAAGTTCTGACACAAAGAAAATCGAATCGCAAGGATTTTAGATAGGGGTGTCCAGAAAGGCTCTTGCCCAGGATTTGAACCCAGGACCCTCATGTCAATAGCTCAGTGTTCTACCCACCAGGCCACCACAACCCCCCATTTCGTCAAATACTCTTCATTGATTATTGAGTGTGCATCAACTTCTTCCTCACTAAGAAACCATTGGAATGGGTGATATTATAAATTAAGAAGCGAAAACGATTTTGTTTACATTGTGTCCATGATTAATTGAGAGTAAAATAACAAATGCATATTGCGCAGAGGTATGTCTTTGGAATGAAAATTTCTCATAGTGTGACAAAAGAGAGGCAAATTGCGTGTGGCTGCCAACTTTGTTTTAATATTTTTAATGAGTTATAATAGATAAACGTCGTGTGTGTTTGATATAAGCGTCGGCATTTGTATCTCATTGCTATTTGATTTCGTTTTGAGTCCTCTGATAAGGATTAGCAGCTGAAAACTTAAAATTACGGTAATTTTTGAAAATTACCGTAATTTACCGCGGTAAATTACCTCAATTGAAAATTACGGTAATTTACCCATCTCTATCAACACAAGGTATCGTCGGTATTTTTTTGGGAGGCGTAATAATTGAAAACGAAACTTTGTTACAATAATTTAATGACAGCAAAGAACTAACTTGATGGCACAATTATTGTTCCCCTGGAAGTTATGCAACTCACACATACGACTTCATCATAACCTGATGCCCCGTTCACACTACTAGGGTAGAATGATAGTTAATATGGCGGCTAAAACTAACCTGCGTTCACACGGCCTACCCAGAACCATGGTAAAGACTCTAGTGACATCTATTGGAGAGTGAAATTAAGTCAAAATAACAATGGAGGGTAGGATAGCGGAAGGACTTTGTCTTGCAAAGATTAGAAGAGTATTTTAACTTATGTGCAAATTAGATGCAGTTATTTTATAGAAAATTATCAATGTAGTTTCCTAGATCCCTTTTTATAAATGAACCAAAATATTCTTCTTAAATTACTTCCTCATGACCGACAGTGGGTCGCATCTCCGAGATACGGATTCTGTGTTAGTTACTTTGCTAAACATCAATTTTAAATATAAAATTGAATGCAATTAACATTTGCTTTGAATAACTCCAAAGTAATACGTTAAAAATATGTGAAGGTTGTACATCGATGAACGCCCTCCATCACTTTAATTTCCAGATATTTAAGACATTCAACCTTTACCTCTTTTTCCTCGCATATTTCAACTAATACCTTTACACTTAAAAATTATTAACGTTTCCTTGCCTGTATTTCTATTCGTTTAGCTTATATACAGGCATCACGCACCAAGAAATGCAATCAACCATGGAATGCCATGCTACGAAATGATTACTTGTTCACCTCTCAATAAGTTATCGCTCGTGTTAACCCATTTCGTAGGCAAGTTCATGTATCCAAATAGAATACATACAAGTATACATAATGAATTTGTTGCTCTTATCAATATTTAGTATTTTTAAATCCGATATCCCAAGTTTACCATATTCTGCTGTTTGTGAAAGGAGCTATTTAAGGGAATAATGCTGAAAATAGCTTTAATGCCGTCCTAAGGAGTGAATACGTAAAAAATAACACGAGTCGAATTTCCTGTGAAAGTTTGTAACTTCTTAGTTACTTAATTTCTGCATGTATATTTTCATCGCGGCAAGTTAATCACATACAATAAATATATAAGCGTACGTACTCAGGATTCAGGGGTAAAGCAAACTATTTAAAACCATTATTGAACAACCGAATCAGTGGAACGTGGTAATACAACTACTAAAATATATTACAGTGTGATTAAATAAATATCGTTGTAACTAAGAATCATTTCCAATACATATCGTGCGATCCGGTCACTTCGTCTTCAAGCACTCTACGTTCATTTCCACTTCCATTTTCAAAACAAACCTTCTTTCTACCCACATTTCTACCAACTTGCGTTCACACGTCCTTAAAATACCAGTAACTAGCGCCAACTATAGTAACTCAATAATGGTAGAAAAGTTTACTAGGTTTAGCGGCAACCTGCGTTCACACGGCCATTTTCCAACTATGGTAAGCCTTACCATAGTAAAAAGCTAGTAGTGTGAACGGGGCATGAGAAGGCTTAACCTGTTCAGCAAGTTTTCCTCGTTACCATGTTCAGAGATTTTGAGTCCCTACAAAAACGTTCTATCGAGAGTCCACTGTATTTGTGTGTACCTGTAGGTTTAGGGTTTCCTGAGCAAATGTTTTCAGAGACTGGTGCTATGGTCCAGATAGAAGAATCCTCTTAACTGCTGAGCATGTTCAGCAGCTCTTATTTCTTAAAAAGAATTTTCAGTATTTACAAATGCAAGAGGCCTTAGAGTCAGAAATCAAATTCCAGTGATAATTGTAAGAGTAGCAAAATAAAAGAGCCGTCACAATGTCATTTCTCTCAATAATTAGGTACTCTTTTATAACACTTTTGATTACTGAGTTGACTGCACGAGAAGGAAAGCACTTATCAAATTTTTTTAGAAAAATAAGTAAGGTATCGGCAAATAATACTATCGGTATCAGCCACTGGTATCGTACAATTAGTTTGGTATCCGAAAAAGTGGTATTGGTACAAGTCTAAAAAACAGCATAATAATTTGTAGGCCAAAATTAATTGGAATTCTGTGAAGAAGCCATGACTTGGTGACAAGTGGCCACCAATAATTAAGCTTCCCATCACCCGGAGGAGAGGGCATCAGTCCTTCTTCATATGAGTGAAGGTGGAGACCACAATGGTTGGTACATTGACACTCATTCCACTACAGGCAACATTAACTTTAGCGGCTGTAGTACTGAAATGTGAAAGGCAAGGGGAAACCACCACATTATTATCCCGAGGATTCACAGCTACTCCAATCTTTTATTTTTATCAAGACGTGATGGAACCATCTCAAGTAAAATATTCCGGAGGTAAAATAACCCCATTCAGATCTCTGGGTGGGGACTACCTGAGAGAGTACATCAGTCAAGTGTGACAAACATTTCAGGGAAGGAACATGGAATGTGAGATCAATATGGACCTGTGGAAAACTGGAGAACCTGAAGATGGAAATGCAAAGAATGGACCCTGACATATTAGGAATCAGAGAAATGAAGTGGCCTGAAGTAGGAGACTTTTTCAGTGTAAGCAACAGGATTATACACACGGAATTATTATATGGTAATGCTGGAATAGGGATAATACTCATAAAGAAAGAGCACCAGAATGTAAGAGCTTCCTGCAGTATGTACAATGAAAGGATAATCAATAATGGTGAATAACAAGACCAAACCTGTAGATACCATAGTGGTACAGGTTTAAAAACCTATGATGGACTTCAAAGTTGAAGAAATGGATGATGTCTATGAAGATATCACAAAAATTGTAAAAAAAGTAAAAGGAGAAAAAAACCTGATTATTTGAGGAGATTAGAACACTGACGTCAGCGACGTTCAAGATGGAAGAATAACTGGAAAACATGGATTGGGAAACCACAACAAAAGAGGAGAAAGACTACTGGAATTCTGCACACAACATAAGTTAGTGGTCGCCAACATACACCTTCAAAATCACATCTGAAGAAGATAGACATAGAAAATTCCAGGGGGTAGAAGAAGATTTCAAAATGACTACATTTTAGTGAAGCAGAGATTCAAAAACCAGATACAGGACTGCAAAAGCTACTCTGGGGCATATATCAATAGTGGCCATTATTTTGTGATGATGAAATATCATCTAAAATTCAAGAAATTGACGAAAACAGTGTAGAACATATAGAAAGTAGAAAAACTGAAGAAGGCTCAACATCAGCTAGCATTTCAAAAAGTATTGAGGGACAACATAGGAGAGAACCTGTCTGAGAAATCAGTGTAAAAGCTTCTGGAGAACAATAAAATTGGACTACAGGAAGTCGCAGAAGAAGCTCTTGGGAGAAGAAAAGATGTCAAGAAGAAGCCATGGATCATGGAAGACATCTTAAACGTGATTGAAGAAAGAAGAAAGTAAAAGAATGCAAAATCTGAGAAGGGCTGTTTTGCTACAAAAGAATAAGGAACAAAATAAGTCACAAGGCAAGGAAATTAGATGTGGATGAAGAATCTATGCGAAGATGCACAAAACAACCATGCACTTGGAAAGGTGGAAGCTGCCTATAAGATAGTGAGGAACGACTTCTAGGAACGGAGTGCAAGGTGCAATGTCATAAGGGGCAAGAATGGAGAACTTTTGATTGAAAATGAAGACAAAGTGAAGAGATGGAAAGAATATCTGGAAGATTTACACAACGGAAACATACTCAGCAGAAAAATGATCGAAGAAGATAGCAAAGTCAAAAAAGATGATATGGGAGCATCAATATTGAGATCAGAACTTGACACAGCAGTAACAGACCTTTGGATGAATAAGGCTTCTGGCATTAATGATATTCCTGTGAATTAATAAAATATGCAGGAAAGAAGGTATCAACCCATATTTAAAAAACCATTTGATACATGTACTCAACAGGAGATATACCCAGTGACTTCAAGAAAAACATCATCATTTCTATTCCCAAATGGAGCAGAGAACTGAAAAAATCTTAGGACTATCAGCCTGACGACACATGCATCGAACATACTGACAAGGATCATCTACGGAAGAATAGAACGAAAAGCTGAGGAGTTCCTGGATGAAGATAATTTTGGATTCAGGAATAGTTAGGGTACAAGAAGAGCAATATTGGCCCTTAGGCTGTTCATAGAGAAGAGAATGGAGAAGAACAAACTACCAATCATTGCATTTGTGAATTCAGAGAAGGCTTTTGACGAGGAACAGAATTCAATGGTTGGAAATCTGAAAGGCATTGGAGTGTTCTACAATGACCGAAGAATCATCCACAGTTTGAATAAAAACCAAGTAGCTGTGATTAAATCTGGACCCAGCTGTGAAGAAGCAAGAATAAAGAAAGGAGTGAGACAAGGTTGTGCAATGTCTCCCATAATTTTGATGTTTACATCAAGAGAGCTATTAATGAAATCAAGAAGTCTTCTGGAGTGAATATCCATGGAGAAAAATTTAGCATGATGCAATTGGTCTCTGGCATAGCACACATAGCAAAGACAAAGAGAGATCTGAATAAGAATCTAATAGCTATGGAAAGGACAATGGCCAGATACATATCAACTGAAGACAAATAAGAAAACTAAGATACTGGTATGCAGCAGGTGAGAAGAGGCCAAAACCAACATTAAACTATGAAAAAAAACTTATAAGTTCTGCTACCTGGGAAGCTGAGTAACCAAAGTTGGGCGAAGCTAGAGAGAAATAGTCAGTAGAAGAGCTCAGGCAAAGAGGGCATTCAGCCAAAAGAAATAATCTACTTACAACTTGAAATACAAACCTATTGGAAAATTCTCACAGACATTTCTCATAATATCTAATGAGAAGTTATGAGATCTTATGAGAAGCTATGAGATCTTATGAGAAGTTCATGAGATCTTATGAGAAGCTATGAGATCTTATGAGAAGCTATGAGATCTTATGAGAAGTTCATGAGATCTTATGAGAAGCTATGAGCTCTTACGAGAAGTTTATGAGATCTTATGAGAAGCTTTGAGAACTCATGAGACTCCTCATTAGAACTTATAAGATTTCTTGTAAGTGTTATAAGAAGCCATATAAGTCTTATAGAAATATCTGTTAGTGTTATAAGAAGTGTGCTTCATGTCATGTGAGGCTGAAGTCTATGGAGAAAATAGGTGATTTGAGGTGGTGCATACATTGAATTTTTAGTTTATTATTATTATTTATTAGTTTTAGTGTGAAGCCTGGCCATTTGCTAAATGATGTACAGCATTTTGTCTGATTTTCTCGAGGGGATATGTTTCTTTGTTTAAATCCCAAAGGAATTACAACCCAAAGTGTTATTTATCTCCATACTCCGAAATTTGCTGTAAATCTCATAGTTATTCCACCATAATCACCTTCATTGTAAACACTGATAAGTATAATTATATTCAAGGACTAGCTGAAAACGTGGAGAAACGCTAAACTTTTTGCCCCTTGATAATAATGTAAAAAGCTAGATTGCACTGATGATTTAGCTGTATTAAACTTAAACTTAAAAAACTTCGTTAATAGTATGAAAATGGGAAATAAAATTCTTACTGTAGGTAGGCCCTTAAAAAAATGAGTTTTAATTTTCAACGATGAAATTCCAAGTCCATTCAGTTCAAATAAAGTTTAGAAAACTTCTTTCTTAAAAAGAACAATATCATAAACCACAAATAACAACTGTCGTGCCCACGAGTAATTTTAATGTGAATATTCACATTTTTATAGTTTGCGGTAAGTTGTATCTGGTTGTATCGACCAATATCAAATACATTACTATCGATTAATTACAAGACCACTTCAAAATTCAAAATGGCTGTCATCATGGCAAGAAACGTGAGAAAGAATTATCTCCTCAAGTAATTACATTTTCTTTTAATCAGCGATCATGGAAGCTTATTTTAAATTCTAATGGACAATAACGTTACGGTGAGTAAATGATTGTTATGACAAGCGATTGTGTTGAACGAATGTGTCATTGTTTTCATATGCCTTCCATGCAGGCTTTTTGAATTGCTGTCACAAGAATTGACTGTATTTATCATTTTTCAGGCACATTAAAGTCATAAACAAATTGGAACATTCGGAATGATCCAATGAGAATTCAGATCATCATCCAGCTAAATGAGAAACGTGAATATTTTTTGTGAGTTGTGACAGTGCAGTGATGACTTTCAATGATATTTAAATGAACTCCCCATTGGAAAAATATAGTTTCACTTTTTAGAGGAGCGTTATTTTTTAAAAAAAGACTTCTGGTTGTTGAACACCTTGATCAACCATTACAATACAATCTTATGCATTAAGCAAGCTCGATCACAGCTTTTCATTCTCATGTCATGTGGTTTATTTAATATTGTTATTGTCACATTGGTTATTTTTGAGATTATGCCTCAGATTTGGAATCTTATGTGTTACAAAGGCAAGTGAATGCAATGATCGAAACTGGAAGTAGTGTCGATTAATATAATATATTTATAAACTGTCCTGTTTGTTTAAAATTCTAACTCGCATAAGTGTGTTAATAAAATTGTGAACTCGATATGTGACACCAAGAAATGCTAGACATTCACGGATTTAGTTCGGTCGAGTTATGTGTATAGTGGGCATGTGCAAAATTATGCCGAATCAAATTAAATGTGATATGCTATATCCGATCCGAGGTCGTGCTATGTGTTATTTCAGCTTTCTCTAGTTACTCAGCTTTCCCTAGTTACTCAGCTTTTTTGGAGTAGGAGAACCCTAAGAAAAAAATACTATAGAACTATATATAGTGATTATAGGAATTCTATAATCACTATAGAAATTTCTATAATCACTATAGAAATTTCTATAATCACTATAGAAATTTCTATAATCACTATAGGGTATAGTTCTATAGTCCTATAATCACTATGGGGTATAGTTCTATAGTCCTATAATCACTATAGAAATTTCTATAATCACTATAGGGTATAGTTCTATAGTCCTATAATCACTATGGGGTATAGTTCTATAGTCCTATAATCACTATGGGGTATAGTTCTATAGTCCTATAATCACTATGGGGTATAGTTCTATAGTCCTATAATCACTATGGGGTATAGTTCTATAGTCCTATAATCACTATGGGGTATAGTTCTATAGTCCTATAATCACTATAGGGTATATTCCTATAATCACTATAGGATACAGTTTATACATACATAACTTACATAGACCTCTCATATACAGACATATTCTCCTGGACCATGCTGTCTATAGGAGAGAGGTTTCAAATTATGTATCTTAAAAGCAAAACATTCTGAACATTTTATTTTTTATTCATCTCATATGGATTCAAATGTCACATTCATCTTATATCCATTCAAATGGATATCCATGATTGTATGATTTTCCTCAGTCCCTCGTAGACGGTATCGGACTTAGAGAAAAATCTGGTGCGCTCGCCGGAAAACAGGTTATCAGCATTATGGAGGAAACTCTTATTTATCTCTCCAAGAGTTCAAAGAATATCAGAGACGTATATTTATAATGGTCATGCTTAATTTTAGCCACAAAATGGTTATTAGGGAAATGCTTTAACGGTGCAAATTATCCGTCTCAATCTTAGAGTAAAGTTAATAATCACAAACGACTTAATGCCAGCCAGCAGCAGTATATATATGGCCTCCCTGTCTCAATACCATAATTGGAAAATGTGTCAGGCCGTATGTCAAAGGTTGATAGGATACAAAGTAGTTAAGTGTAGGTCGTAAGGTAGGGGTATAAGTAGTATGTGAGATAAAGATATTAATCATTCAGTAAGTGACAATCACGATCTTTCATTTTCCTTTTTTTTCAATTTTGTTCCTTTGGGGAACAGTTGGCGAAACGGATACGAATAATGGTTGGCCAACCGCTGCACCTAGTATAATAATAATATAGGAATCCTCATGACCAAACGTTGGCCCAGCCGTCTGTGCTACATGGGTATGTTCCAAATACCTTAGCCATAGTGATTATAGAAAACTATATATAATCACTATATATAATCACTATATATAATCACTATATATAGTCCTATAATCACTATATATAGTCCTATAATCACTATGTTCCAAATAACTATAGGACTATAGCCATAGTGATTATAGAAAACTATATATAATCACTATATATAGTTCCATAGTATTTTTTTCTAAGGGAAGGTGGGAGTTCCAGGACGTATCTCCAGGAGCAGCTTATAGGGTTTTTTGCAATTACAATTAATTTTTTGTAATTCTCTTAAGAGAACAGCAGGGAACCTATCCCCCCTAGAATGGTTCCAGGATGGTTATCTCTGGAACGGTTTCCCACCCAAAATCTTATGAGAAAATTTCTCATAAGATCTCATTGCCAATTTACTATGAGAAAATTTCTTATGAGACTTATGAGAAAATTTCATGTGAGACTTATGAGAAAATTTCTTGTAAGATCTTATGAGAAAATTTCTCATTAGACCTCATTGCAATTTATCATGAGAAACTTTCTTATGAGACTTACGAGAAATATCCAATAGGGAAGTGTAGAAGTAAGGAAGTAATCCATCAGAATGTATATATGGAGCATGTTTCTGTATGACAGTCAGGCATGGACAATGATAGCAGCAGAGAAGAAAAGGGTGGAAGCATTTGAAATTCGGTGCTACAGAAGAATGATGAAGATTAAATGGATCAACTGAGTAAGTAATGAGGAAGTCCTAAAAAGAGAAGAGTGGGAGGAAAGAGAAGTCTTACGAAAGCTCTAATAAGAAGACTTAAGTGACCATGTCATGAGACATGTGGGCCTGATGAAGGCAATCTTTGAAGGACAAGTGGATGGAAAGGATGGCAAAGGTAGGCCTCATATAAGATATATAGAACAAGTGCTAAAGGATGTGAAAGAGAAGAAATAAGTAAATATGAAGAGATTAGCTAATTGGAGAATTCAGCAAAGAGCTGCATTAAAACCAATCTCAGGATATCTGACTAATGAGCATTTTCCTGTTATATCAATAGCAAATTTTTTCAATAAAATACACTTGATATATACATATATATTCTACAGGCACTAAGTATAAAGAAAATTGATTATTTTGGCTGAGAATTAAAAAAATGAGACCCAAAAAGTGTTAATAATGCTTGTTACCCTACTACCACAGGAGAAAGCACCTTCAGCCTTTAAATGAACTTAGCTCTCAAGAATGGTTTAAAATTTAAATATTGAATTTAAGCATCAAAACCACAGAAATCTGCAATTAAATGATGATTTGAGCAAAAGTCTTAAGCTGACAGAAGAAACTTATAAGTTCTGTTAAGTTCACACACTTTCTTAAAGTTGAAAATCTTCATTAGATAGTAATAAATAAAAAGAAACATTGAAAGTTCTCCTGCAAAACATTGGCTGCATCATTAGGAACAAAACTAATGCAAAATCAGTGAGAGAATTGCTTAAAAATTCTCCTACATTTTCTTGATACCATAATGATATTGCCAAGAGCTGCAATTAAGAACAAACTGAGATTATTACCTGGAACTGCTTGTTTTATTTGTATACAGCTTTCTGTGAAGTAAACAGCAGGTTCAGATGATACTCCAATGAAATGGAATTTTTTAAGAAGGCACTTCTTCTGATTTTGAAATAATGTAAAATACCATTGGGAATTTAAAACTCCCAGTTTCCATGGTGCAAAATCAAATTCCATTTGAGTAACTGATTTAGGGTAAATGATTCCAGAGGGAGTTTTGCATTTCCATCCCAAAGTATCCTGAAGCATTGAAGAAAATTAAATATAAAGCATATACAATTATATTGTATAGCATAGGATCAATTATCACTTTTAATTGTTCGCGCACACAAAAAGAGGTTAATATACTGCCATTTGCAAGTTTAAACAATGTGATGGTACACACAATTCAACCAACAACTAGAGTTTCATGATGCTGGCCAGTAAAATGATGATAATAATAATATTCATTTTTCGCTCATTAAAATACTTAAATATTAATTGATCCCTTTCATTTTTTATTTATTATATGGACAAAGCATCAAACTTTATTTATACTAAATCTAAAATTTATACTTTACATCAAAATTTATTGCTTTTTGCGTTCTTTTCTAAGTGTTGCCATTACTATTGTGGCCCCCAAATGACAACACTGATGACCGATAAATAGTTCATCCTAGAGAGGTGCCTTGAAACTACGTTGTGTTTCTTGTGAAGAGGTTGGAAGGTAATAAAGGCCACATCTCAGCTGATTCATTAAACAAGGCCAATCATTTTATTCGACACAGACATTCTACTACTCACTCACTCCTATAACTCACTACTCATGTATAATGATGTTTTTGCAAGTGGTAAAACTAAGGGTAGTAAGATAGATAAAAGAATGTACTTTTGAAATTTTCCAGATAAACAGTGGAAGGAGCATAAATACACAAAAAATAACCATTATGTAATTAAAATAGTTTGAATATATACCAGCTTTTAGCCAGTGGGATAATAATACTTCCATAAAATATCCTCAAGAAATATATACCTCAAGAAATATATCCTCAAGAAATTTGTTTATAGGAGGCAGGACCCACACTTCCCCAAGCATCCCCATTCTTGTTACCATTATACTTCTTGTTACCTGCAGGCATAGCATAGGTTGACCACTCTTGTACCTTCTAACCTTCTTGGTTTCTCACTACCTGACAGGTTCAAAATACTACTCCCATTTTTGCAAATGCCCAGGCAAAATAATCACTTACTATGGGGATACTCTATCTATAATTAATAGTCTGTTGTAGTGAGTATGGCTTTTATAGTGAACTTCTAATGTACTTCCATCTCATTTCCAATAAACTAATCTCTCAAGTTTTATTCAACAATTACTTCAGCATTAATTTACTCTAAGCCTGCCTAGGCCCCTCCCACCAAACAAGTTTTCTTAAAAAGACATTTCTATAAAGGCTTTCATGCCAATTTTTTTAAACCAATAATCTAACAGCACTCATCAGCATTTACCAGGTACAAAAACCCCATTTTAGAGTAATGCTCCCTTATTTGGTCTTAGGTACTGCCCACTAGCTATGTTGGATATTTTAAATGTGCTGCTTAATTTCCCATAGCAGCACTTAATTTCCCATAGCTGTGTCCCATCACATTGAAATGCTTGCAATATACCAAAAAATCTGAATTACACTGTCTTTGGGAAAGTGACCATTTCAGATAAAAAATCTTCCATAGGACCATGAATGGCTATTACAGTTTGTGTAGCTGTTAACTAAAACTACATACAGTTTTTATGTAATTTTAGTTTAGATATTAATGTTGTTTAAAAGCCAATGTAAGGGCCAATTTGGCCATTTCATACTGTTAATTTATGCAGCTGCTGTTTAATACATGCCATGATATTCTTAGAGTACAGACCAAGTATTTGGGATTCATGTGAGTATTGAGGTGTATCAATGACTAATAATGAGTGAGATGTACAGAAGAGACATTGGATGCTAGAATATTGTATTTTCCATGGGTAAAAGCATAGGAATTGATCAAAATGCAAATAAATATTCGAATCCTACTTACCATATTTTGCTCATCCACAATCTTCCAATTGAAGGTTGATGTTTTGCATGAGAGATTATGGAACTGCAATATTCTAACAACAGAGGGAAAAAAGAAAAAAATGATAGTTCAATTGTTATAACAGAGAGAAGAACTAAAATTTGGAAGGGAAAGCTCGGGATAGCAGAGCCTCATGCTGAAATTCACAGTGACAACATTAAACCAAATTTAATTTATATGTTTTTCAGGGTAGACTCTCAAATACACACATAATTGTAAACTTGGGTGTGAAGTTTTACAGCATGCTATTACATTCCCAACAACTTGCTAGCATTCATAAATTTTTATTGGTACTCTAGAAATTGATGTTAGCCAAACTACACTATTCCACAAAAGTATATGTACTGTGAAACACATTTTATGAGTATTTGTTCTAAATTTACATTTTTTCATTAGTTGTGTGCCATTGTAATATGTAGTCTAACACAAAGAATATTGATCACTGATTTGAACCTATGATAAATAAAGATCTATAGTACAGGTTTTGCATGTTTTTCCTCAATGCAGGAGTTCTTTGTAACCAAGGGTGAGAATGTCCTAGAAAAAAGGGAGTTCCGGCTATGAACTGCAAAATGTATTTCCCTCAAAGAGAGAAAGAAAGAAAGGCTGCCATCCTTAACTCTCTTAGGATAGTGCAAGCACAAGGGTGATGGATCCAATTATTTCCACATGGCCTTTTCCAATCTTAGTGAATGGGAATATTAGTAATTAGAGCCTTATGCTCAAGGACAATTGAAATTTTATGGATCTCTGGCAATGATCCCTTCTTTGGTATTTTTCAAGTCAGAGGCTCAGGAGTTCAATCTCCACTTTTTTGGAGCCTTTAAGTTATTTGAAAACAGGTATTGTAATTTGCAAACACAAATCATAGGATACTTAAAAACTACTCAAGTAAATTACAAGGGTTCTAAAAAGAATGACACCATGAGGTAAAAACTAAAGGAGGTCAACTTTCCCTTCTCAAAATGTTCATACTTTGAGCAACTTACTTGCTTATTTTAGTCCCAAAACCAATTACATGGAGTTTAACTGTTTCCATTTCTGGGTCAGGTACTCCATGAGCACTGCTAACTTTAGTGCTTTGCTTCTTGGATGATATGACCTCTCTTAGACTATATTCATCATTTGATTCAACAAATTCAAAGTAATATAGCTTTTGTTTGCCTACTCCCTCCAAAAGAATCTTGGAGACAATTGGCCTCTTGCATGGCTTATTAACTCTGCAAAAATCCATTGTCATAGTTATTTGTCACACATTCTATGAATGATGAGCATAATATTCAGTTCACAGACTACACATGATATAACAAGTTGCAGGCTCATTTGCAAGAAATTATATCATAAAAACTATGCAAATAGGCGAGTTATATCCCAGCCAGCACATGGTAACATGTTTACGTAAAATCCTCGTAAACTTAATGTGCGTGTGTATACGTAAACATAATCTCCCTGTATTATTTCATGTTTACGTAAATTCTAAGCAATCATTTTATGAGAATGAACGTAAACGTAAATGCTTAATGCTTATGTAAGCATCTCGTAAACGGTTTTTAAACCGCACACGTAAACGAATTTACGTGATTCTTACAAGTGTGGGCCATTAAGAAATTAGTAAATTTACAGCATTATGTCATAGATTATACTCTGCGCGTATGTTTAATGAAAATATTTGGCTCATAAAGTTAACATGTAGATACATGAAGTAGTTTCAAGTATCTTTTTCATTAAATGTGAAGTACATATGTTTCAAGCTGATCACCGATATGAGATAGCAGTTTGATATTTGTTCCGAAATCCACCCCTGAGCTCCCTTGAAATAAGTAGGTAATCACTGCAAATATTAGTAATTAATCATCATTCACAAGTAGTTAATTGGTGCTCACCAGTAATCATAACCATTGGTGAAGAGAAATTAATTTTTAATCTTCAAGGATTTTTCTAAGGGGTGTTGTCACTCCAGCACAATTAACGAAGGATTCATGTGTTCGACAATTTAGGAAAGCAAATTCGATCGTAAATCATTACTACAGTTCCTTCGATAGTCTTAACTTATAGTTATGTAATGAATTATAGTTATAATCAACTATTGAAACTTTACTTCGCATTCATGAACCGGCGCAAGTTCATGCATGAGCCGCGTCACAACAACTAGCAATCTGACAACACTCACATCAACGAAGCAGTTAGCCTGGTGGTAGCGTGCCGAGATATGAAGCGAACGACACGGGTTCGGTTCCCTGAGCCACCTAGGGGCGAAAGCGATGCTAGTGATGTATATGAAATTTTATTTTTTTACCTTTTTTATTCGTGAAAATTTTTAAACGTGGTACACTGGATTTAATTGCACATTTCATACGTAGTGAGGGAATATATATGGCAAACAAAGTATTTGATGCGTATGCATTATGGCGGACGTTCTGGTAAACCGTTTCTATGTTGCTTACTCCACGATGAGGACATGTGGCCGCGATTTTTACGAGATGCATCTTAGAAGTTTACGTGAGCAACTTGTAAACAAATAAACAGTTTACGACATATTTACGTAAATTTCAAATAAATTGAAGGTAAAATGTTTATTTGTGCTGGCTGGGATGGGCACCAAATTCTAAAAAAGATAAAAAAAGTAAGTGGACCTAACCTAATAGTGATGTTCTTCTTTTAAGTGAAGGAAGAAAAGATCTTCCTTCACTTAAAAGGGTAAATGTGTCCCAGATCTCATCTTACTTAGTAGTGAAATGCTTGGAAGATCACAAAGCCTTGGATGGGGCTTGACAGGTGAGGGTAGAGGAAAGCCAACAATCAAGAACAACAAAATTGCCAAAATACCTCAAGAACGTACAAAATATGATGTTAGCTTTAGTGTTAAATACTACTTGTTACTGATAATAAGAAAATTGAGATAAAAAGTTTTGCATGAAGTTTTCTTCATTTTAAGCATGTGCTTCATGAAGTTTGAACTACAGTAGAACCCGTTATAGTGAGTACGGCATATAGCGAGAATCTCGCAATAACGACTGATTGGCAATGTACCATCAAAAGGCCCATGAATAACATGTAAAAGAAAACGGACATAGCGAGGCCAAGAAGCTCCTGCCATAGTATATGCTCGGTATTACGAGCGATATTTCTTGAGGGCGATGCACTGCAAAGTACTAATTAACCTATGGTATTTATCTTTACTGGCATTAATAGTCAACTATAACTTAGAATACAAGATGTGTGACATCTTTACATTATTTAAAGTCTAATCAAGTCCAGGCACTGATGATTTACTGCCCGCCCTGGCATACCTTGTGAACGCTCGCACTTTTCAGTTGTTCTTATGTTAGGCCAAGTTCACATAGGGGTGGAAGATGAACAAGTGGAAAAGCATCTAGCCAATCACATGGCAGCACAGAGCGGTGATGTGGGTAAGGGGTAGAGTTTAGCCCGCCTGTATTCACCCTACCGCCTCCACCCGCTCATTCCCATCACTCCGCCCGCCCACTAGTTCCCGCCCCTCGCCCACCAGCTTGTTCCCTCCCCTAGACTGAAGCAGACGATGCTTGAATCATTTTTTAGCCAGGGAATAGAAACTTAAAGTACTGTGCTGTTAATTTGAAGCCAGTGTACGTTCGATCTAAAGGTCCGACATTTGTTTTGTAATGCTATTTATTCTTGTGATGAAGTCGTCAAAGTTTTCCATTGATATAGGATTATTTATTTACTAATAATTTTACAATTCATATATTCTGCTTTCGTTATTTTTTCTATTAGCAGAAATAATGGGAATACTTATGTTCACAGCTGCAATGAATTTTTATTTGGTGCATTTGTTAATTTTTGCATATTTTTCAATGTTTTCGTAAATATTGCCAGGGGCGATGTTAAGGAGAATTAAAATTGATCCCGTTCAACAAGTTTTTATTTTATTATTCCTGAATTCACGGATACAAACAATTGTGAGTGAATGCATCGATTATTCTCAGCAATAGTATTTCACGGGAGTTACCTCCGTTCACTCTAGATCCTCCAGATGGCAGCACTAATACGACACACAATGTTTAGCACAACCAACAGAGGCATTTACTTGTGTAAATAAATACTCGTTGCAACTAACTTTCAATGGATAACTGAATGTAAATATTAGAAATGGTTAGGGATAGGTAATTATGCAAGAAATATTTTCGACCTCCGAAAAATGCCATATTTTGGCGAATCATTATTCCTAACCAATGGGCATACCAGTAAACACTCTAAGACTTCAGCAAAGCATAAATTATTGTTTTGGAAGATATAATTCACAAAATGATCAATGAATATGCAATTGTGAACAAAAACAGCTCTTCTATATGTTTCTAATAGCATGGTGACGAAAGAGAAACAGAAAGTAAAAACAACTGTGGGAAATTAGAGGCTCAATCCAGCACCTTCGTATATAACGAGCGCTCGATATCGCGAGTGATTTCTCAGCCATTGTGAGCACTCGTTATACCGAGCTTCCACTGTACCTACTAGGCAAGTTTCCTATGTCCTTCCCCAACTGATGATGTGTGGCAGTTTTCCAGTTTTGAAACATTGGGAAGGAATTTTTCAACACTATTTTTGCAAAATGTTAACATAGACTTTGAGTAAGATAAATATGTTTACTAAGGGTTTGAAATTAGGACACAATAAATGAGAAATTAGGCCAGGAGCCAAGAGGGAAGAATGGTATGTACAAAGAGAAAAGGAAAAATGAATGCTAAGATATAATGAAAAATAATGCTTGGCCATCACAAAAACTAAGGGAATGATGAGAATTTGCAATTAGGTGTATCACCAAGGCCTGTCCTGAGAGTTGTTCCAATGAGAACCTCATTTACTTCTGTAGGTAATATTTTCCACAGGCAAAGAGATATGTGTATAATGAATGACTCTCAGGAATGGCTCAATTTGTAATTAATAAAAAAGGTTTTGCAATATCACATATCTGAAATATTAACATTATTTTTATTCTATTAATCAACTTAATCACTGAAAATTGGCAACCACTAAAATTTCCTTTTTCCAGAGTGAAATGGCATATCTAAGAATTACCTGCAATACAGAAGAGCTTGGTAATAACCACTTGTTTGTGGTGTAAAAGTTATGTTGCACACATTCATATCACCAGTCTGCTTCAACAATCCTTCACTTGGAGTCACTTGAAAAGGCTTGAATATGCATTCACGTCTATACATGTAGTATTGTTTGCTAGTCCTTCCACGTACAGAAATGAATGTAACACGCCCCTTCCCTTTCCCAAAAGAGAGTGCAAAAATGTATGAACTTATTAACAATAAAATGTTTCCTTACTATAGTGAATTTTAACTCACAACTGAAGACATTACATGCATAGAAAACATTAAATACGAGCCCACTTACTTTTCTTAAGCCTAGTAATCCCACAGAAGTTAAATTTGTGTGTTAATGATTTTGATGATGAAAAATAAACTAAAGTTTTGAACTTCCAAACATATTTAAGAGACACTCTTCCAACATTAGTTAAAGTAACAGAATGGGATCTTGTCTGTGGAAAAATGTTAAATAATACAGATAATTAATCAACTTTTCACCATTGGAGAATAAAACGCAATTAATGTAGGGGAATGAACATATCAAGATGAAATAACATGGTATCCACAACACTGCATTTCTACTTAAATCATTGATTAATTGTAAGCAACTATGTGAGTGACTTCAATTTATTCTAATAATTTTAAGTACTAAAATAAAAATTATTCTTGCAAACTCTTCAGTATTGCCAGACTTCTATCAGTAGCAGCAAACTAAGTCAAGTGGTCAAAAATATATGGGTCATTCCATGTCAAATCGACCAGAAAATCGGCAAAAACGACACTTAGGGTCACCAATTTTGACCAAATTAAGCATAACGGCTTCATTTGATAAGAAAATGAAAACTCCAAAGTCGTTTTGCAATAAACGCAACCGCTTCCAAAATAATTAAACATTTCAAAATTCGAATTTTGCAAAAGTTACTACACATTTTACTCTCCAAGACTATTTGAGCTGCAGATGTGCTTATGGGCTTATTTTAAAGACCTTGAATTGGAAAAATATAATAAAGGATTATAGTGTGAAATATAAACAATTTTATAATGTTTATGACAATTTTAAAGTTTAAAATCGATTTTTGACGATGTACGTACCTACACCTTCGATTTTGCTTATTTTTTTATATGTTGTAGACACAACCCTCCTCTACAAATTAAAAGAGTTTGCCAGAAATATTAACTCAGGTAAAGGTACATTACAAATGGGCCATATCGAACGTGAAAGGAGTTTAACACTTAGGAAAACTTCGATTTTGTATCCAACGAGCAAGTGAAGGAGAAAACAAGAGCCTGATGAGAAGATTCCGAGATATACATGCCATGGAGTGTATTCATACCTACCGTATGGCTATCCAAAATCGAAGGAAGACTTGCTGCTGACGTATCTTTCTCAGTAATCGGAAAACAAAAGTTTCAATTTTGTGGTACAAATATGATTAGGAGAGTTTGGAGGAGAACATGGGTTTTTGAAGATACAGTAAGAAGGTTAGCGTATTTCCGATGTGAAATTGTATGTTGAAACATTAATTTACATGATTGTATTTTACTTTCATCTTTTAATTCTGTGGCAAAGAGGAAATCAACCTCAGAAATCAATCTGACAGCACAGATGTACGGCATCAGGTTAAACGGAGATAACCATTGATAAATATCCCTTCGATTTTTACTGCATGCATTATTATTGCAATAATTTACAACTGTCATAATATAAGGGATGTGTTGGCTGTAACATAAACTGTGCATGATGGATTAGCAAAAGATTCTATCAAAAATTTCTCATGCCAACTTTCTGATACTGTTCAAGTTACCTGTAGGTATGTAAAGGTAAAATAAGGAATTTAAGCTCTGCAAGCTTGAAACTAAAAGTAATAAAAATGAAGGTGCCTAAATGGAAACACACAAAATGGTTGAGGGTTAGAATATGATAGAGTGGATTGAGGTACGTGAGTACAAGTTAGGAGGAAGAACTTAAGAAGACAGTTGGGTTTCCAAGGAGATATGTCCAAATAACTGATTAACCATCTAATAAGAACTCAACAATTTTACTGATCTTGAAATGGAAAATTTGCCAGCGTGCTTAGACATGCCACAGGAATACGAAGTATAAAGGACGTTTAAGGTTCAGGAATACACAGACGCAAGATGAAAAAGCATTTTAGCAAATAATTAGGGACCATGTAATGCTGAAAAAAGTAATGGAAGAGAGGAAGCCGAATAGCAAGGGAAGAGGGAAGGTATAGCCAATGCATGGGATTAGGAGTTGAAAGCTATGAGAAACTGAAGAGGAATTCAGTGAAAAAATTATCTAGTCTCTGCAAATGAACTAGAATTCACAAACAGCTGCCTTTACACATGGTTTTAAGGCCACCCAAACCAACTATTAGTTGGTTGAATTATATGAATAAACCCTGTGAATCTAACTAAAGCTACAAAAGCTACCATTGATCCACTGCAGCAGCTGAAATTTGCATCATCCCATCCTGCATGCATGAATCAATACTATGTCACATTAATCACATTAAACACTTTCATATTATTACCTCAGATATAGGTACATTTCCAAATGTAATCTGAGAAGAGGCATTGCTCGAGCACATAGGATAATCAACAACAGCACTCAGTATCACGTTAATGTAGTTGGATTCCTTAGAATATTTGTAATTTCCAGTTTCATCATTATATTCAGATTCAGCTTTCTCGTTTTCTGCATCTATAAAGCCCAATTCAGGATTTTCAGATTCATTTTGAAACTTAATAAAACTATCTGTATTTCCTTCATTCCAACCACTATGGTTTTCAGAGTTATCTTCAACTTCAGATAACTTGGGCATATTTTTGTTTCCATTCCAATAAATTTCACATTCAGATAATTTGTATACATCAGATGACTGGGATCCATCAATACATCCACTTTGCTCAATTTCAACTTGGCAAGACTTGGATGTAAAAGTAATTTCATTTTGCTCAATTAAATTAAAAATAGTTTCCTCCTCCTCAACTTTCAATTCTCGTTCTTTAGTTTTTATTTTTACAAATTTATCCTTTCTGAAACAATTGCTTTCAACCACTACATCAATTTTAAACAGGAAACATCTTAGTAGTGCCTGAAACCAATGAAATATAGTGACAAATATAAAAATATAGGGGAGAAATTGAAAATATTGATAGCAAGGAGAAAATTTGAGTTTTAAATGTTAAAATAATGATTAATGCATATAAATGACAACAATATTTGAATGGTATAACATTTATCAGAGGTTATAAATATGGATACCTGATCAATAAACAAAGGAGTTTTAGAACAGCAAGTTGCAGTTATGGTGACAGATGATATTGGTGAAATAAAGCCTTTCTGTGGGCATAACTGTAGTTGTGGCACTGATTCCAAACCGAACCATTGAAAATTATAATTGTGCTGAAAGTATGAAGGATTGTTGAAAAAAGAAGCCAAAAGTTCAGAATATAATTCATCTACATGCAAAATTTACCTTTGTATGATTGATGAGCCAAAAGCGAATAGTTTTGGCTTGGCCAACGTAGCAATTTTTGAAATCTAACAAGTGCCTCGAAAAAATATTCTTCCTGGTTTCTTGAAGATTCAATTCATTATCAGTCAACTGCATAGAGGACTTAAGGCTTAGCCCTAGTAAAAATATCAAAAATTAGTAGATCAAGTTAACTTCAAAGGATGACAAATTTATGTAATACTTCAATATATACCTCCATACCTTCTAATGAAGTATTTGGATTTAATTTTCTTTTTTCATCATTGATATCAGAAGTGATATCGGATGAAGAATTATTGTACTTATCAACAGGGAAAGAGAGTAATGATTTATTGTAAGTAGCATCATCAAATTCATAAAAGTGCTTTTTCACATACTCTAACCCTTCTATATGCACTGCTTCATCAATACAATTAACATTTACTTCAATTATAATTGACCCAAATGGGTTGCCAACAGGACCAATGAAAAGATCCTCTAAAAATGTTCCTGGGCTGTAGCCAAAGAAACAAAACCAAAATGAAACTTCTTCTCCTGGGCCCAGTTCAAAAGTTGTCAACTTTTTCAGAGGCACTGGAAAATATAGAAATAATATGAAGTTGGCAAGTTAATTATCAAACAGATGAAAATATTTTGGATTTATGAATGACTGAAAGAAGATTATATTGAAATCATAGATTTCTTCAAATGCATAATTAAGCATTTCTATCAATGAGCTAGCTAAAATGTAATATATGTGGTTACCTGATGGCAATGAAAAAACAAAAAAATGTCAAACTAACCCTTTTTTGATGAAAGGTTAATCAAATACTATCAATGCATTACTACAGTGTCACATTCCATCAATTTTCAACTTCACACTTGAAAAATAAAAACTTAGGATTTATCTACTATTATTGTAATACATTGTAATATATAGTAACTATTATTGTAATATATTGTAATCCTGACTTATGCAAAGTTTTATGTATCAATTTGTTTCATATTTCATATTGTTTTTCCTTTTCATTTCTGCATGTAAATGTATATTTTATGACAATGTCTATTGTGATTTATATCATTTAACAACAAATAAACTGATTGATTGATCTTCTTTTACACCAAGAATGACAAAAAATCTCAACCAAGTCTTTTTCAAGAATAGAGGATGTACCATCTCATGGTATAGTTGAATATATGACAAAGATTTAATATCAAGGACTAATCTTTGCCAATAAGCTAACCCTTGAAAGCATTATTAAATTACTTCATAAATGTCTTGGTTTTCATATTTCCTTACCACAGTAAATTTTTAAGAATTAAAATTTAAGAAAAATCACTGGCTAAATAATTTTAAGGCCAAGAGGATGAAAGAAATCCACTGATCTGTTTACTTACTAACGTGAAATTAAAATGAATTGGTTTCAAGTATAAACGCACAGCATGTAATGACTACATCAGGCAAAAAAAATCATTCAATCAAAAAGAAAAACTAAAGAGAAAATAATCAACAATTAAAATAAATTTAAAATCAATTAATAAATTGGATAGGTAAATCAAAAGAAACCTCAGTCATGAAGAGAGAATTCAAAGAATCTATTTTTTTGGTCTCGCTTTCAAAATTTACTTGCTAGAGATTAATGTTAAAAAATTGATAAAACTACCTTCTGGATTTTGCCATATCATTAATCCAACAAGATTCACAATTGTTTTCTAAAGAATGGATTTTTAAAGAGGTCTTTTATTCTACAGAAGCCCTTATCCAATGTCTTATCTCTTTCGTATTTGTAACTTTCCTCTCCCTATTTTCCTAAATCACACAACCCAGTCCTCCACATGAATGTGCTAGAGCATGGCAAAATTATAAGAGCAGCAAATACTGTCTTCCCCCCAAATTTCCCCCCCACAATTAGTTGTTTTCCAACCACTGAAACACTGTTTCTATAGGAAAACTTACCATTAGGTTGAAATTCTTTCAAAAAATTGTCTGCCTCATGATCTGGAAATATTTGGAAGAAATTTTCATCTCCATTAAATTCCATGATGACCTTAATTAGAACAAAAAAATTCAACTTCAATCATATTTATGGGAAAGTAACGCTACAAAAACAGGTTATATACTGTAAATCCAAAAAATGTCATTTCTAGATATAAAACGAGTTAAAATATATTCAACTTATAAACAATACACAGCAGTAATCAATAGCAAAAAACAGGACTACATATATCCTTCAAGAAGACAAAATACACGAACATAGATGCTAAAGACCGAGTCTGGACAAGGAAGTCCAAATATGGTAACATAGAATTCAGAAAGCCACGTACATATGTAAAGTTTGGACTCCAAAGATCAATGATAAGTCAGTAATAGAGGAAGATCAAGAAAAATAGAAATAGCACTTACACTATGCCAGAAGATATATAAATCCAAACCCCTATCATACCAGACCAAAAAATTAAAGCTTAAGAGATCCTCAACTTCCAGGTGAGAATGAAAAAACGAGTTCCATGTACAGTAAGTTGATAATACATAAGTGCCTGGGGGTCCTAGATTGACTGAGAGGGACATTGTGGCTTTTGACTAGAAAACTCCTTTCCAGGTTAAAGGAAAGATAATGCAATTTTCCACAAGTAAACAATTTTTATTCCGACTAGTTTCGGTGTACTACACCATTTTCAAGTGAAGCATTCTTTTACAGACAAGTGTATGTATGAGCAGAGGGAGGGAGGAGTGTGGGGGGGGGGGAAGGGAAAGGGAGAGAAATGGAACAGGGAACAAGGAGTGATCTGGTTGGAGCGTGGGTGAGAGGGGCAGGTCAGTTTATTCAAATTTGTAAAACCCGGTGTCAGTTGGTGACAATCGGGGAAGATGGGAGAGGGAACAGAAGGAGAAAAACGCCTTGGGTCACCGTTGTCGTCTTAGGATCCCTCGTTGATTTAATGGCTCTTGCGGCAGGGTTCGGCAATTGGAGACCAGTGGATGATGTCCCGTGGTGTTGCTTTTCGGCGATGCTTGAGGAGTCCTCCGGAGGTTGGGGGGGGGGGGGGGGGGGGGGGGGAAAGGGGGATGGCTAGGGGGTAGTAGGGGTGGCAGTGGAATAACGAAGTGCTATGGACAGTAACGGGGAATGGGATGGAAAGGTGTTATCATTTAAAATTGGGACATTGTTAATTTTGTGTTGAATTATTTCCAATTGTTCCAAAGCATCAAGTTTCTTCCCTTTCTCTTCCACATGCAAAATATTTGGGACAAAACTGCACTGATGACCTGTGTCCATAAGATGCTTGGCGACGGTGGATGTGTCCTGTCCTTTCACAAGGCACTTCCGATGCTCACTGATTCTCGTGTGGAAGTTTCTGCCTGTTTGACCCACATATATTCCTTTGCAGGAATCACATTCCAGTGCGTAAACTCCACATCTGTCTAGTATGTCCACTTTATCTTTGGGTCTGCTGATTAATTTTGAAAGATTCATGGGGGTATAAAAGGACACTGTATTTCTCCCTAGGGAGACGGTTTGCAATTTTGTTAGATAAATGGCCAACATATGGAATTCTGCACCAACGTTGTGTGATTGGAGAAGATAAGGGGGTTAAGGATGTAACTCTCTGGATTGCTAAAGTTTTCCGTTTTTTGTATACTAATTTATTAATTAAACTTTCACTGTATCCGTTGTTCGTGGCAATGTCTTTAATGGTTTGTAGTTCTTTCTCGTAATGGAGTTGAGTGAGTGGAGTATGTAGCAGTCTGTGTATCATCGAGTGGAAAGCGGCTAATTTGTGGGAAATGGGATGTAAGGAGTCTTCTGGTATTATTTTGTCCGTGGCAGTGGGTTTCCTATAGATAGAAAAATCATGGCTGGAGCCTTCCCTCTTGATCGTCAAATCTAGAAAATTAATGGACTGGTTAGTTTCTAGTTCTACGGTGAAGGTTCTAGTCTAGTTCTCCAATCACACAACGTCCAAAAACACAATTTTTGCTGCTGAAGTTTTTGTACTTTGCCAACAATGAGAAATACCAGTCCGATGCTCAAGTTTCCCTAAAACTTTATAAAATAAAACCTATCATGGACAATTTGGTCTAAATATTTAAGGAAAGTTACACTCCTGAGGGGCTGCTATCTGTTGACGAAAGTTTATTGCTGTGGAAAGGTCGCCTAGTTCGAAAAGTATACATTCCAAAGAAACGGTCAAGATTTGGCATGCAATCCTTTAAATTGTGTGACTCCAAAACCGGGTATGTGTGCAACATGCTTGTATATACGGGAAGGGACACCGAACTCGCTGAAACAGTGAAAGGCTTTGGCGTTTCAGGTTTTACAAGACCTTCCAAATTAGTACTCTCTCTCAAGATTTACTTTTGCAGTGGTATAGGTACAATAAGAATAAATAATTACTTCAGTAGCCCTGAACTTTTTGATTTTTCACAAAGCGTGTGTGCATCTCGAGTACTTTGCATGATACCTCTATGGTAGATGTCCAAATAGAGGAGAAGGAACAAAATGGAAACCCCAGGCTTGCGTTGATTACAACGATGCAATGGGAGGAGTGGATTTGTCTGATCAGTGCATAGTAACGTACAGTGCAGCCCAAAAGAGACTAAAAAAAATATTATCAAAAGATTTTCCGGCACTTATTAGATATAACAGAATTCAAATAACTTGTTATATACAAAAAAACAAGGTGGTGGTCTATCACAACTCGAAATCAGGATGAAACTTATTGAGGACCTGTTCCTCAAAATGGCAAATGAAATATGGCAGAGCCACAGCAGAGGAAGAGTCAATGATCAGAAAAAAAAGATTCAAAATACAAACACCTGCAAGACTCGCAGGCCGACACTGGGGCAAGGACAAAGAAAAGAGACAATACTTTATTGCAACGAGTATGATGCCCCACTATGTGCGGCACCGTGTTTTCGATTGTATCATATATTACCAAATTATTTATTTTTCAAACAATATGAACATTTTTGTGAAAACATTGTGTGCGGCAATAAAATTGTTTAAATTTAAAATTCTTAAAATTTAGAGTTAAAAAAAATTATAGGTTTTACTAAGTAACACATGACATACTTTTATTTTACCAAAACTTCATTTGATTCAGCAAAAGGTTTTGAAAATGAACCATAAATACCTTGATTATTCCATAAAATATAGGTACGGTAACAAATTATGCCACAAAAAATGGTGAAAAAAGTTAAAACGCATGAAAAACCTAGAAGGACTATATTCATCCATTTTTGTATCCCAATTGTCGAAAAATTACAAAAAAAATGTGTCAAAAAAATTTAAATTTTTTTGACACATTTTCAAATAATAAACTTTTGACACAAATAATAAACTTTTAAATTTTAAACATTAAAAGTTTAAACAATTACTTATTTGTATAGGAATTACATTTTAAAATTATATTTCATTTATTTTGAATCCAATTCAGGTATTTCTAATTTGAAATACCTGAGGGAATAAAATTATCAAATCTATATTTTATTGCGCTAATTACTATGAAATTTAAAAAAACAATCATTGTAAATTTTTGATGAAAAACTTTCTCAAAGTAATACAGCAAAATTAATGTTAAATGAATGAAATCCATTGTAACTATGACCACATGTATGTTTATTGTGTTATGAATACAGTTTTGTGATGCAAAAATTAGCAAAACTTCATTATTTATTGCTAAAAAAATTTTTTTAGAAAACTAACAAAAAAAGTTCTGAAAATTGTTCTATTCTCCACTACAAACAGGAAAAATATCACTTTTTCCCAAACAAATTGGTGGATTCCTTCCCCACCAGGTGAAGGATAAGAAAAAATTGCTCCCCAACGAAGGGATTAACATTGTCTGGTCAAGACTAGTGCACCCACATACTATCTTGTCCAATACCTGGCCAGTATGTTCCTTCTCTTTCATGGACACACCAACTCTCACGTGGAGAATTCAGTCCACTTCTCCAAAACCTGAAATCGACCAGAATGGAGAGAGACAATCTCCTTATGAGCTTGGTGTAGTATCCCTCTTTACTAACATCCCCATAAAGGAGTTCATGGAAGTAATTGTGCGACTCTCTGGTGAAGACCTACCCAAAGATTTCACAGACTTCGTCAAACGTGACATAAATATTTGTACTTCCTGTTGGTTGGATGATTTTATGAGCAGACAAAGGGTTTGGCAATAGGTTCTCCACTCTCACCAGTTTTGGCGAACTTTTACATGGAGGAATTAGAATGAAAAGTGCTCGGCACCAAAAGTGCTCCATCAAGAAACTTCCCTCTGGCTGAGATACAAGGATGGCACTTTTGGGATTTTGACCACAACATTTGGCCTATCAGACTTGGACATGTTCCTTGAACACCTGAATACAGCACATCCAAGAAAAACCTCACGATGGAGATAGAAAAGAATGGCCTAACTCCATTCCTGGATGTCACAGTGAAACAGAGGGGGGAAGAAAGCCTAGGGCATTCAGTCTACAGGAAGAAGACTTATACCGAGCAGCACCTGAATGCTTCTTCCCACCACAGTCCCTCAAAGAAAGCACACAGAAAGGTAGTACAAGCCAGTTTTGTGCAAGAACTATATGTACTCAAAAACATATGGTAACCAGAGACATTTTTTGTGTACCCCTTTTAAACTGAAGTCTTACCAGACCAATTTAGCTGTTTAAATGTGTTTTCTTAAGTTACTCATCTTTCCTAGACAAAACCAAGTGCACTGAATGAGAGGAATAAATGGGAGTGACAACATACTGCTTAAATGATTTGTTCCCATCATTACCCAGACAGCACATAAGCTTACAGCAACATTGCATCAAGGCTTTGAGAGCCTTTCCAATGTTATCAACACTGCTACAATGTTGCAGCCTCATTGAAAGAGTAAGGTTCCAATGGCATTGTTTCTTGAGGCTATGGCAAGGTTGTCTTTGCCATAGAGCTTACTGGAGAGGGATAAGCTCTCAGTCATGAAGCCAGGTATAGTAGTAATCTTGCGCACTTAGCCATGTCACTCTACCCAGCTTCGCCAATGGGTCAAAAGCGTACATGCTGGGAAAATACCAAGTTTTTCTGAAGCCAATGACTATCGAGGTACATATTCTATAGCATGTAAATATGTACTTAATAGTGTGGGAATTTTCTGAAAATTATTATCTATGACCGCAAACATGCTGTCTGGCAAGAAAATTCTAAGTTAATTTTGCATTCGCAGATGGTTTGCTGCTCTGCTAACGGGTGCAGTAAACACCAGGAATGAAAGTAACCTGGCCTTACCTTTCACCAATAATTTGCAAAACTACATAAAATGGTGATACCAATGCAATATTGCATGAAATGCATGTTATATCTAATTAATATTGCATTTGTAGCCTACAATATTGCACATGTTTCAGGTGCATTCTAAAGTGAATAGTTGGTGATATTTGTTCGCCAATGGCAGTAGTTATGTTATTTTATCAAAGTAAGTTGCATCTTAAGGTACTTTGATATCCTATGCCGGTGATAATATTCTCAGTAGGAAATAATGTGACAGGAAGTTTATGCTGACCCTACCATGATGTTCCACAAGTTCACAACTACAATCATAAAGAGGATATAGCAGATTTGAGGAGTAAGAAGTGTAGAAAAGTATTTATTTCAATTAGAGGGAATGAACATAAAAGAGTATGGCCTTCATGTGCCTTTATGCATACATATTGTAGGTACTCTGAGGTTTAAATGGGGAGAAACAATGTTTGACAATGGGCAGTTTGATATTCTATACTTGTGACAAACATGTTCATGTTGAGGAGATATTTGCGGGGAAGTGTTCTTATAATAATAACAGAGAGAAACGCGGAGAAACGCAAGCATGTCACCGGCCTAACTGAACAACCGCGTAACACCGGAAACCTGTAACTCGGATCCAGGTGGCCGGGATAACGATAAACGTTTTCTGACGTGACGGAAATGGATGGTGGCATTGTTGAAGGTAGGAGAATGGGAATGCAATGAAGCTAATTACGATGGACGTACGATAACGGAGCCGCCGATGGACATTGAGGAAAGCTTGTCAAGGTCTAGCTTTCCCGTCATGTTGGTTTCCGTCAGCCAATCACGAGTGGCTTGAAGATCAATTGGGGGTAAATGTTCGGATGAGGGTGACACTTTTCCAACAAATTTTTCGACCATTGAAAATCATCCTTTTTAGATGAAATTTTCACAACACAACCTGCTATGTTCGCTAGAAAATTTTGGAAAACAGTAAAATCCTACGCTTTTCCAGCATTTCAAACCCAAGAGGTGGGTGTTCGCCGTGCCGCCATATTGGACCGCCGTCGATCGTGATATACTACGAACAACAACCACCGTCCATTTCCATCACGTCATAAAACGTTTATCGTAATCCCGGCCTAAGTCGAGGACTTACTGTAGTTCTCCGCCACTGGTACATATAATCCGCACGAACAGTATTCAAATCTTTAATCCATTGATTCGACCGAATCTTCGAATCCCTGCCCCAACCGTAATGTATATGCTAGATACCAAATGATAACGAATATATACAAATGTGTTTACCTTACAAGTTAGCCTTCCAGAATTTTTGAAACTGAAAATAAATCTTTCAAAACTTCCAACAAGTCTTTCAGGCAAGATGAACGGATACTTTCCTTCAGCATTCTTCTGAAGATCAGGAGGAGAAGTAAGTGATAATTCAGGTAAGAGTCCTTCTCCTGAGAGTAGGCATGACCATGCTGCTTCTAAATCTGATTCCACAATGACCTCAAGATGTGCACAAGAAATCTGTAGATAAAATATTATTACATATATATGAGAATGGCTTACATTAAGCAGCCACTAACCAATAAGCTTGCAGGAAATAGGTCGAAATTGGAAGAAAAAACAATTTCAAGCAAACGTATTTGACCTGAGGTTAAGAAAACCATATTACGAACTTGATTTATAATTTCCTCCAAAAGCACCAGGAAATAACTTCCGTGAATCTTTTTAAATTCTGAAAGCAGGCTGAAGCTTAATTATTGAAAGTAACATTTTAGAAATCATGTTTAATTGTTCTGGCTTACTCAAATGAAAATAAATGGAAATTCCTTTAGTGAAGAAAGTGAAAACATCACCAAAATATACAAATCATCTAGGATCTAAGACAGTTAACAAGGGTACAAATGAAACTAGAAGGTCATTCTAAGGAAGTAATTTCTGTGGCCCATCTTTTCAATTAACTTGAAGTCACTGAGAGTCACTCATTGGTCAATTGCCAATATTTTGTCACATGAAAATTTACCCAATTGTCTACTGATATCATTAAACAGAAGATCAACTCATTCATTGATGATTGACCATTGATTTTGATCATGAAGATCGAAATCAATGGTCTTTAGAAAAAAGGAGAGACTTGGCTTCCTTCCGTTAACTGAATCCAATGATTGCTACATATGCATTCTTTTCCAGGGTATTTGCATATAGGTGCATTTACACCAATCATATCTCACCAAGAAATAAATTGTGCAAGGTCAACAGTATGGGATATATTCAATTTCCTTGACAGCATATTTTCTTATCATTATTCTGGTAACAGATTACTACTAGCAGATACAACAAGTAATAGATCACAGTAGAAGTACTGTACTTTTCCAGAATTAAAAAAAACTTCAGTGGAGTTTTTTACCTGCTAAAAATGTAAAATAGCATAATTTACACAGAAAAAAATCATTCGCCTCGACCGACAAATTAAAGCTGCTATTTCAAACTCAACTAGCCAAAATACTAAAGAAAATCTACTTTGAGTGTTTATTTGAACACTGAAAAATAAATTTTAGGGCATGGGACCATGGTCAATAACAAGAAAATAAAATACATAATGAATGAAGAATAAACTTGGTATTTCCACAGTTATAACAAAACAAATACATAACTTTGGAAATGCCAAGTTTATTCTTCATTCATTTTGTATGAAAGTACATTCCATAAAGTAACACCTGAAACCATCAAGAAAATGAAAGTAAAGAGATGAGGTTATGGAAAAGGAAAGTAAAGAGATTTTTCAAGAAAAATAAATGAATGGAAAACAAAAAAATTGATGGTATCTAACAGGACAAGAGGATCAATTCAATTACTTGGGCTGCATCTTAGATGAAGATGGATGTGGTAATAACAACATTAGGTAGATAAGTGCATTAGCAAAAGAGATGTTTCCCTAAATGAAGAAAAACCATAAGGAAGGGATGACAATGACCTAGGGCTAAAATATTTTTTTTTAATGTTAGTAAAGAGTTTGATATGGAGAAAGGCACTCCATACACTATAGATACAAGACCTGGAGCCTAGGAAAGAAAATGAAAAATGGACAGATTTTGAAATGTGGGTTTGGAGGAGGGTGGAAAAGGTGTGACGGAAGAAAAGGAAGATGAATAAGGAGGTCCTTGAAATAGTTGGGGTAGTGAGGATGTCACTTGCGGATATTAAGAGGAGTAGTTGAATGGAATTAGTAGGTAATTATAGTATGATGGGATTCTGAAGGAGGTTATAGAAAAAATAATAATAGGAGAGCACAGAAGAGGTAGGATGAAATTGGGTATTTCAGAGAGAATGAAATGAGATAGAAACATGTTCATTTAGCACAGAGGAAGGAGCAGTCTAAGTAAGAGGTAGAGAAGTAAAGCAGAGTAGGAGTATTCGATCAATCATTACCAGCAGAATACTAAATAATAATTGGGATGTATTCTCTTATCAGGTCAGGCATCAAGCAGAAGAGAGCATTATTGTTCCATGTCTCAAATAAAATAGCTTAAAGAAAACTTAAATGTTGAATACTAATACATATTACAATATATTTATTAATTTTATTATTAGTACTCTTTAGTTCAACTAACACATATTCAGAGTCGATATAACTGTGCACTTACCTCAGTTCCACAAGGAGAAAATGACACTGTTATCCATTCATCAGAACATGGAGGAATCTCCACAAATTCAGGAACAACAAGAAAACAATTTACAGCTTGTTCATTATCAGTTCTTTCTTCTGAAAATTGAGAGCATTAATTGACATAAAAATAGCACCTGATTCCTATACAAATCACAACATAACAATATCCGATACCATGACAATAACTCATTGAAGGACACACCATCAAGTTAAAGCAAGCAGCCACTAAATTTCTGGCATTATGACAACGTTTTTGACTTACTATTTAAATAAGGACATCTGTTGGTAGATTCGCTCCCAACTGGTTGGATTGATATTTCAACATCAGCAGGTATTAGACTACAGTTATGCAGGCAAAGTCTTGCTTCAACTGTATGATTCACATACACACCTTTGAATCCAAGTTCATTATCCTTCTTGCTATAAACAGCATAACTGATTGCCTAAGTAATTAAAATTGGGGTGTAATTTCAATTCATAACTATAAAAGATATCAATGCCATTTACTGATAACTTATTGCTTTCAAGTTAGAGATCTATATAGGTAAGGCCGGGTAAAGCTATTGGCCTGCTGACCAATCTCTGAATGGCATTTATTGCTTTTTTTAGTACCCACTAAGGGGCTTGAGTGACCCCAGGGATACCATGGACCATCAAGACTTGTGTGCGGTGAAGAGCCACATTCACCGCAAGTTGCCCCTGGTTTTTGCTGAACATGATGAATCTAGACTTAGTACGTCAATAAATAGTCGAGGAGCTCTCACCATGGTGCCTTTCTGTGCCAAGGGTGACTGCATCTGAGAGGTGAAGGGTAATAGTTCATCAACAGAGAGACTCCAGATGCAGGATGACCTCTGGTTTTATTTAGCCTATACCATGCATGTGGGGCTCTGCATGGGCAAACACTATTTCCCTAGCTACTTGTGGGACCAAACATGGAATCCCTATGTAAAATAATGATGGAATAATGGAGAGCACAGAGAGGTTTTCTCCTGGCATGGACTATAGTAGTTCAAGTTCCTCCTTGGGGAAGACTATACTGACTCGGGAGCCTCTGGAGGTAGGGGTCAGAAGGAACGCTCCATATCCCCTTGAAAGAAGGTGACTGGAGGAAAAAGATGTGAGGGTGGCTGAACCATTGCTAGAATGGTCATGCTTCAGGCCAATCTACAACATAGTAAGGCCGCCTCAGGGGTTTTGCAAACGATCCTCTCTGAAGGTCGGGTCAAAATGCCCTGATTCAAAACCCAATGCTTTTCAAGGAAGAGTCAGAGACCTGAGTACGACTATGGAAAAAATGTTTTACTGTGCCATAGTTGACAGGCCTAGAACTTGTATCTCTGTGAATGGAATACGTGTTATGCATCAACCAGAATTGGCCACTAGAGATCAGACAGTAGTTATGACTGACCCTAGGGGAAAGTGAGAACAGGAGGAGGGTGGTCATCCTTCTGATTCTCCTACCTGCCATACAATGCACCAGACCTACTGTCAGTAAGATGGAAAGGTTAGTGAGTCATTGTAAGACCAACAAATGGGATCTTCTTATCGGCTGTGGAGCCAACCCACACTACATTGTGTGGGGAAGTGGAGGCACCAACAGTAGGGGAGAGGCCCTTTTGGAATATCTTATGTCTACAGAGTTGCATATGTCCAACAAAGGACCACAACCTACCTTTGAAACAGTGTTAGGGAGGAAGTGTTAGATATTACACTCTGCACCAGTTCTCTGATGTACAGGAGAAGAGTGGAGGGTGTGAGGGGAGATATCATTATCGGCATGTACTTTTCACTCTCTTAGAATACAATTGCAGGCAAGTAACATATAGGAACATCAGGACTACCAACTGGGAACTACATCAGGAGAAGCTGCCCTGGACAATGCACCTCAGTGCAAGATTATAAATGTGGATTATGTAGATTGATGCTGGTGTTGATCATTTACAGGGAAGAATCATCTCATCCTATGAAAATAGCTGTCCCAATAAGGCCATGAAGAAAGGGTTTAAATTGACCTGGTGGAGAAGAGAATTAAATGATCTCCGTAAGGAGACTAGGAAACTCTTTAATAAGGTAAAGAGGACAAAAATGCCTCAAGATCAGGAAAACTACAAGTGGCCTCAAAAATATGATCAAATGTAGCCTCAAAAATATGATCAAATGCTCTAATGGCCGGTTGCACGAACGATACATATGTATTCAATAAAGTTATGAGACTCATAACCCCTAGCAACCATTCAATAAGTGTTGCATGAACGTTCAATAAGTTTATGAGTTCCATAAACTGTCAGATAACTTATCGAACCAAATTGGTGGGGTTAAAAGCTTATGAGTTCCATAATAACACAATATGGCGGATTTGTAATCAGATGTTTGGAAGTGTCATTGCTTGAGGATTGATTTTATTGAAAGAAAAAGTTCGTTTTTTCAAGTTATTCGACATTTACTTCCACCTAACAAGCTTATAAGTCATATTTGACAACCAGGTATGCATATAATAACTAAACATTCCATATTTTCCTTTATTTGAATTGTCATGGATTGCCGATTTACTGTGGATTGCTTTTGCACGGTTTTAAAGGTTCATATTTTGCGGTACGAAAAAATTCTAAACGTAAATACGCAAGCCGCAAATACAAATATGCAAGAGTGCAGTGATCATCTGTGGCAATCTGTTTATTTGAGTTGCGGTGTTCGTATTCAATTATATTTAGGTTTTAACGTGTGTAATAACTGCAACGAACTTGTTAATGTGAAGGTCATTTCTTTCGGTTGTAGTGTGCAATTGCATTCTTTTAATAAGTACGTAGATAAACTCGTTGTTTCCTTTAATTATCTCGTTGATGTGTTTCTGCTACGTTGATGTGGTTCGCCCTACTCCCACACGTGTTTTCTCATATTCCTTTCAAACGTTAAAACTCACAACCATTACAATAGCGAGTTATTATACCGTGCACAATAATACTGATGCATACATACTAAAAATTATACAAAAAATAAAATATTATACAAAAAATAAAATATTATAAATACATTAAAAAAATTGGTATTAAAAAGGCAAAATCTGGCGGAAGTCTTTCCTAACTCAATATTATAATGAATTGGAGAATTGAGCGGATGTTTTCGGATAGTCTTTCCTAACTCAATATTATAATCAATTGGAGAATTGAGGCGGATGTTTTCCCCTTTCTGTTATTCCTATGGTTAATATTTGTTAAGTAGGTATAGTGAAATAACTGGATCAGAAAAAGGGAAGTTTGTTTTTTTCCAGTTGAATGGCCACATAATTTAAATTAGATTTTATCACAGTGAATGTTTGTGACCACAAAACAGTATAACTGGTATATTTAGTTAATTAGAGTATTAACCGTTTCTTAATTACGAACGTGCTCATAAACGTTGAGTTGCTTAAAAGGCCAAAGTAATAGAGCTTAGTTTAAAGTCTACGGTAGTTTCAAGGTGGTGAAAGGTACATATTATCTCGACCTATATATTGAACCAAAATCTAAGAGCGTTGAGGAGTAGAGAATATTTTATATTACTATGATTTGAGCTTGGAAAAAGGATTCTTACTTGATTTTAATGGAATGATCTGCATTAGAATTCTGAAAGCATTGTTTTGGGCCTGCAAACCAGTAATGGTGCAGTTGGTGAAGATTTATAGGTGCTACCTACTAGGTATAGGTACTAGGAATGTCTACTGTTCGCTAGAATTTCTCTCCTAGTGATATACAGGACCAACTAAAATAATCACTGTTTAATTAGTTTTTTACTTCATAGGATGGATCTGAGTGAAGCATCATCCACCTCTTCAGATGAAGAAATAATGAATGTATTAAGAAATGTTCCAAGAATGAGCATTTTCCGAGAGCGATTAGATCCTTTCAATATTTATAATGAATCAGAATTCAAGGAACTATTCAGATTACCCAAGCAGCATGTTATGGATCTTCTATAGAAATTTGAAAACAATTTGAAGCCAATCTCCAAAAGGAGCAAGCCTATTACTGCTGCATTGTACTTCGCTGTAATTTCCTCCCATGCTGCCACTTTTTCTTTTGAGAAAACGGCATCCGTCCTTTTATTTTCCACTATTAGTCGTTTTTCTCCCACCAATTCTACAATGATGTTTCTCTCGAATTCATTGAAATTTTTCGCCGCTTTGCCATTATGCACCTCTTCTTACCGTATTTTGAACTGTTTTGAACTTTCGCTCGTCAAGTTTGTTTACTATCTCCAACGGTGCGACTGTAGTGTCATCTTGTGACAGTTTATTGTACTTCGTGCTCTAAGCAATAGCTATCGAGAGATTGTTTATTAGCCCGATTGTTTCTTGCAACCCGAAAAACGCTATGAGCTCCATAAGTTTATGGAACTCATAGCTATCGAATACATAGCGGAAGTTTAGTGCAACCGGCCATAAGAGAGATTCATTGAGGGGGTTCTCTGCAAGTGTACAGACAGTTCCATAGATGGTGAGACTCCAAAAGACTTTATTGAAAAACCCAGAAGCAAGAGTGAGGACTCTGATGCTTCCCTGGCAACTTCATGTATTCCGACTAAAGCTAATGCTGTAGGGATCTATGGAGTTGGAGGAGATGAATTATGGGAATAATCACATCTATCCTGCTCAGGCGGAATAGAGACTGTCTTCCAGCATCCTCATATTCAATGTAATTAAATGGGCAAAAATGAGTTTCAGCCCTCGCAAGTCTTCTGGTGAGGATGGGATATTTTCATTAACATCTTCAGCAAGGACAGTACTTGGTCCTCCTCCCAATTGTAAAGCCAATTTTACATGGTTGTTATACAGCATACAATGCAGCATCGGTATTTTGTTTGCACTTAAATATCACAATGGTGTATTAAGTGCAATGGACATGAGTTGGGCTATTAATCATGTAGAACCATAAATTTCTTTCATAAAGGAAAAGGTCCCTATCTCATTAACTTGGCCCAAAGTCTGCATTTGCTGTGCAAAATGTAGGCTAAGTATACAGGATGAGGGTGTCCACCATTTTGTTTAGAATATGGTTTAAAAACATATTTTAAAGTGGTGGTACTTAGACCAAAAGTAATTGAAGAGGAAAATGAAGTCGATAAGGATGGGGAGCCCAAATCTTAAGGTCGGAATTCGACACAGCTATAAGGGACATGAGGATAAATAAGGCTTCTGGAATAGATGATATTCCTGCCAAACTAATTAAAAATGCAGGAGAGAAGACTTTTACCCAGCTGTACAAAACCATCTGTGACTTTTCTCTACAGGAGAGATACCCACCGACTTTGAGAAGACCATCTTCATCCCTATAGCCAAAAAGAAGAGGGCTGAGATCTGTGAACATTTTAGGACCATAAGCCTGATGACACATGTCTCAAAGATATGACAAGACTCATCCATAGAAGAATAGAACATAAAGCTGAGAAGTTCTTGGATGAGGACCAATCTGAGTTCAGACAAAAAAAAAGGGCAAAAGAGAAGTGATTTTGGCTCTCAGGCTACTTATAGAGAAGAAATTACCAATGTCTGTTGCATTTGTGCATTTGGAGAAGATGTTTGACAATGTGGATTGGAACTTGATACTAAGGATTCAAAAAGAAATTGAAGTACTATACAATGACTGAAGATTTATCCACAGCTTGTATAAAAACCAGGTGGCTGTAATCAAAGCAGGACCCAGTAGAGAGGCAAGTATAAAGAAAGGAGTAAGACAAGGCTGTGCACTGCATCCCATATTATTCAATGTCTACATTGAGAAAGCCATCCAAGAAGTCAAAAAAAGTCTCCAGGAGTGAATATCCATGGGGAGAAAATCAGCATGCTGTGATTCGCCAACAGCATAGCAGTGATGGCAGCAATGGAAGGAGATTTAAAGAAGACACTAGGAAATATGGAAAGGATATTGGCCAGATATCATCTGAAGATCAATAAAAAGAAAATGAGGTATTAGTATGCAGTAGGAGAAAAGAAGCAGGACCACTTTTCAACTGTAAAAAAAAAAATTGAGGAGGTGAAAGAGTTCAGTTAAATGGGAATCCGAGTAACCCGAGATGGACAAAGAAAACCAGAAATTTCCAGGAGAATAGCCAAGGCATAGCGGGCATTTTAACGAAAGAAGATTCTGCTTACAGCTGCAAATACAAGCGTGGAAGTGAGGAAACATTTCATTAGAATATACATCTGGAGCATTCTACTATATGGCAGTGAAGCATGGACAATAACTGCAGAAGAGAAGTGAAGGCTGGGAGCATTTGAAATGTGGTATTAGAATGATGATGATAATAGCCAACTTGTCCTCAATCAAGTTGGCTATTCAAAATTCAAAATTCAAAACTCAATCAATACTGCAGCTTTTATTTTTAATATTTTATCATATCTAAATGTTATACCCTTTTAATTTTCAGGTCACTTAGGTATTTTCAGTCTTACTTATGACTTTTTGAGAGGTTGACTTTCCTTTTCTGTTCCATTTTTCTGATTCTTTTTTGCTTCTGTTTCATAAGAGCAGTTCCTTGTCAACTTTCTGTTAAATATCAATAAAATTTTGTCCTCAATCAAAGAATGATGAATGGATCAACCAAGTAAGTAACAAGGAAGTCCTAAGAAGAGTGGGAGAAAAGAAACATCACCTGAAAACCCTAAAAAGAAGATGGGACAACTTAATCTGCCATATCTTAAGACACAATGGCCAGATGAAGACAATCGTTGAGGGAAAAGTGAACGGGAAGAATGGAAATGGCAGGCCCTGAATGAGATATATGGAGCATGTCGTGAAGGATGTAAAAGAGAAAAATTATGTTGATATGAAGAGGTTGGTGGAACGAATTCGAGCGGAGGGCTGCAATAAACCAATCCTAGGATTGTTGACGGATGATGATGATGATTATGATGGTAATATATTGTATTGTTCACATCCAATTAATTGCAACTTAACAGATCTTGACATTATATGATGTATTGATGGTGCTACAGCTACTTGATGGTACATACAAAAAATGTATCATTCAATGATTAATTTATGCAATTGTTTTTGCTGATGGAGAAAAAAATAGATCTTGTAAAAAAATAGACTCCTTGAGAGGAACTCCACCAAAAATACAATCTAGTTATTTACTACCAACAATCAATACTGCAGCTTTTATTTTTAATATTTTATCATATCTAAATGTTATACCCTTTTAATTTTCAGGTCACTTAGGTATTTTCAGTCTTACTTATGACTTTTTGAAAGGTTGACTTTCCTTTTCTGTTCCATTTTTCCGATTCTTTTTTGCTTCTGTTTCATAAGAGCAGTTCATTGTCAACTTTCTGTTAAATATCAATAAAATTTTGTCCTCAAGTGCCACATTTTTTTATTTTTGGCCAAAAATAATAATTTTCTTTATTTTTAGTGCTCATAGAATACATATAAGGGGGAAAATATTTTTTGAGTCAATACCTACTTGTACATGTAATATTATGGGTGAATACCTACCAAAAGGGGCTAATATTAAACTAAATGTGCATGTATTTTTCCTTTAACAACTATTTATAATTTATTGACTGAAATGGCATTATTCATACCCATGATGCCATTCCTTCAAATTAAATTTTAAAAATAATTTTGTTAGTAATTCATTATATTCATCTTTAGCAATTTTGGTTTCCAAATTAGACATTTTGGAATTACTGAATGAAGAACAATACAAAAACTTTGTATATTCAGAAATGTATAATAAATATTATGATGGATTCTGGCTCAATTTAGAAAGCTCTACACTTGGGCTTTATAGCAAATATTTTTAGTCTACAATTTAGTATGGTTGAGCTCAAATTCAAAACTCAATTATGTTTGGGGTTGGCTAGGCCTCAGCAGGAAATTTCAGCCTGTGCAGACCTCTGTTTCAAGTAAATAGTCCACTAACATAAAAAAGCTTCTCGTTATTAAATTACTCCTAATGAGGTTCGCAATAAAATTTAAGAAAAACATTTTCAACAATATTCAATGCTCTAAAATTAAGTGGAACAGGAAGAATATGTAGCAATTAAGTATTTAACACAGTGCTGTATGTGGTCATTCTGAGGTGATTGGAGAGGATGGTCCTTAAGCACAAAAACTAATGTTTCAGAAGCCAAAATTGCTATACACATATGCATTACTTATTTGAATTTTTTATGAAAATATTACCTTAGATGGACACTTGAACACTGAGAAATCCTCACAAACTAAATGCTCTATGAATATTTTTTCAATGTTGCTGAAGTCTACAGCAGGACTGTAAGATGTTGCAGACAGAAACATCTTGCTTGGCAGTTCTGAAGGGTGTGTATCACTCACTGTTATAGTAATGGCCTATCAACAGAAATGGAAAGAATAGATCCTTAATAAAATAAACAACAAAATCGGAGGATTATGGCAATACTGTGCAGTATTTGAACATGATTGGAAAAGAAGAAAAAAAAACTGCGATTCACCACAGTTTAAAATCAGATTTAATACAACCTAGGTTTCAATGACATTGCATCATCTTCAGGTACCAAGCATGTGCTTACACACAAAATTTTGCAGGGATGAAAAGGGAGTGGATAAGGGAGGGAAGAAAAGGGGTCAGTGGTACAGGACAGTACATGGCCTCAGAACTTCAGTGAAAGACTAGGGGAATAGGAGAACCAAGGTGTAGGGGAAGGGGGTGTGTGGGGGAGAAAGGGGTTGAGACAAGGTTAGCCAACAGTAGGAAAAACCCAGAAGAAAATCAATTTTCATCCCTGTAAAATGTTTTATAAAAGTGCATGCTTTTTGTTATTTCACTCCTAAAGATGATGCTGTGTCATTAAAAACTAGGTTGTACTAAAATTGATTTTTAACTGTGGTAAATTGAAATTTTGCTTCTTCTTTCCCAAATAAACACAAGATTGTGAGCTGACAATTGATCATCTCGTTATCAATAGGAAGATGCCATGATGGTGGAGGAAGGAAGAAGATTGATCATGTTCTGGAAATGAATAAGAGCAATCAATATCTTGCTCTGTAATAATAATATAAGCACTTTAAGCAAAGTTCACATTTCATCCCACTTAGGAAACTTTTGCAAACATGCAAACATTTACGGCTTCCTAACCACAATCAATCTTAACATATTTCACCAAAAAGAAAAAGCAAATATTATTATTAAATACATGCCTCTTTAAAGGTCCCCTCACATTTAGGTTCACAATGTACAAGCACATCACGTGATTCATCAGGATGGAGAGATCCAGAGGCAGGAATTATCTTAAAACAGTCAATCATAAGCTCTGTTTGCCTGTGGAAACATAAGATTGAAGAGAGTAGACATGAAACCACCTGATAGTGATGCCTGGTTTTGAAACCATGGGCATGTTTTAACACATTCAACCTGTTCAACCCAATTCAGTCTAGACCAGTCACAGATGGGTCACAGTGGCATTGGCCCACAGGGTAACATGACTACTGGCATGGATCATGTCACCCTTTGACTTTCAAGTAAACTTTAACATAAGCCATCAATTTGTGATTAAAACTTACTTTTCTGCCACAAGATGTTCAATTTTCAATATTACACTGCAACCTGATACATGAAATTTTTCATCCCTCTACCATCTCAATGGAATGAAGAATAAAATCATACACCAAGCTGAACTTGATAAATAAAATTTCCAGAGGAATTTCACTATTTCCTTTGCCAGTTATTAAATATCAACAGTTTTATCATCAAGGAGAGTGACCACTCCTCTTATACCAACTTTTGACCTTCATTGCCATTAAGAATTTCTGGACATATTTTAGTCCCTCTTTTTTCAAGTTATGCTATTACTACTGGACAAGCCACACATTGTTGAAAAATCTTATTACCATAACGATGCTTAACCCTTTTGCTGCAAGTGACGATAATGTCTCGTCATGAGAGCCTATTGCTAGTATGTGCATGACGAGTATATCGGGGATCGGGTTGGTGTGGTGGCTAGAGTACTGGCCTCCCGTCCCGAGGGCCCGGGTTCGATTCCCGGCAGTGGCGGATTTTTCAGTGGAAAACCGGTCCCCACTTGAGTGCCTAGTGGAGGGCATTTCAAGTACAGTACTCCGTCCGTCGGATGGGACGTTAAGCCGTGGTCCCCTTGGCGCCTTTCGTTAAGAGTAGGCTAATGCCGACGCCGGGTTTCTCTCCACCCTTCCTCCGTTCCCTAAAAACTCCCATCATTACCCAATTACCCACCTATCCTATATGGCGCAAATGACCTTAGCTGTCGGTCGCCTCCCCTAAATAACCAACCAACGAGTATATCTCATCTTGATTTTCATTTGGGTTTTTATCTTCGCATATTTCATTCTAACCCTACCGCAGGCAGAAATGCGGAGAATGATAAAAGACTTGTATTTTATTCACTAGGTGGAGCCATGGTGACTTTCAAATTTTTATTTATGCATATTGCATTTAAATGTCATGAATAAAATTTGTGTGTGACTGATGTTGCGTTGAAATAAGACAAGGATTTGAAATTACAATCTTTATCATTCGGCATTTATTTTACTGTACTGCTTTATAGCCGTCACTCTTCTAATGGGATTAGTGAAGCCTAAAATTGAACTATACTGGTATAAAGACTCTTTGTATAATATGTATTCCTATCTTTGGCAGTATAATGAAAAGAGATAGGTATTAGTCAATCCTTCGTTTCTTTCTCGTTGTAAACAATGTAGGAGTTGGAGCTCAAGACAAACTTTTTAAACTTAGTCCATTGACATTTTACACTACAGGGCGGAAACTAGCTCTTGACAAATCCTTGCTCTCGTATAAAGGGAGACAATTTTCAAGCAATTTCAAGTTAGCATAAAAATGTATAGTGTGTGTGGTCAGAATGGCTATGTATACCAATTCCTAGTTTATACAGGAGCAATGGACAAGGCAGGTGATATTCAGTCAGTATTGCCAAATGTCTGACTAAAACTGGTCAAGTAACTATTTTTATGATGCTACCACCTTTGAACAAAGGTTTTTAACAAAGAACTTTGCATACATGCATGCCAAATGAGTGTGGGATGGTCAGGCAGAACAGAGTCCCATACATTGTAAAATCTTCAAAGGTTGCTAAAGGTGAATCAGAATACTTTTCACTAGTCTGTTGTGTTAAAAGTTTTTTGATAAAAATAATGTTATTTCTTCTCAACAGAAAGTAACACTGGCACAGAGCCCATTCATGCAAGAGGAAACCATGAACGCATTGCAATAAACCTAAATCTGTACTGGCATACAATAATTATTTAAATATATAGGAGTGGTCAACAACATGGACCAGATATTAGAACCGTATTCAGCTTGCAGGAAGTCAATGAAGTAACACAATGTGTTTCGCACTACAAGAGCTTTACGCTTGTGTGCCATTGCTATATTGTTTTGTGGTGAGATCAGAGTGAGGAGGAGAAAGTAGCAGAGAGGCTACTAGCAATGTGTGCACTGTGAATGAGTGTTTTCACATGTAACACAGATATGCTTACGTGCTTGAGCAAGTGTGAGTTGCATGTATTGGGGTGTTGCAAGTGTTAATGCACCCTGTGATAGTATGCACGCGGTGGTATAACCTACAGGTGCCAAATATATTTATGTAGGTGTGCATGTGAGTAACTATGCTTCATGTTTATGAGTATGTATGTCAGTGCCAGTGTGCATTGGGGTGCGTGAGCTGAAATATTTAAGACCAATTTTATTCTGATATCACTTTTTCTTTTTATGTGTGCATGCTCACATGTTTTGTGCGTGTGCATGCATGCGTGTGTGTGTGTGTGTGGGTGTGCATGTGTCGGTGGATAATTGGTAAAATTAGAGTAAACTTTTCTCATTTTTTAAAATTAAAAGTTATAATTAAATTGTGAATATTCCATTTGTTTTTTTACTTGAAAGCACCCATGAAACTGCTCAGCGTACAGCATGAAAATACCATCACAGTGAAAGGGTTAAGGATCACTATCAATCAATTATGGACCCCATGCCATGCGTGTTGATAATGATAATAATCAGAAGTTGATGTTTTAGAGGACATCCATGAGAATAAATGCATAAATCAATAAAAATCTTGAACAAAAACATGGCATCAAGAAGTTAAGAACTTTCTGAATTTGAGGTGAAATTCAATAACCCTTTCTTATTATATGAATTGCTCTTAGAATACTTTAAGTAACAGACCTGTTGATATTGGATTATAAAGTAATTACCCTTTAGTTTTCACTTTTGGGGATGCATTTGGAACCTCAGCACTAGTTTTTTTTATGTTCAATATTTCATCCTATAAAAAAATTTTTATATAATAAATTATCATTGCTTACAACAACAGTGAGGAAAATTCAAAGATAAAGATCATTCATCACTCAGGTACTTGAAGAGCATTAAATAATACCTCCTCATTGCTTCCTTCTGAGGAGTCTCTTTTTGATCTTGTAATATTGAATATGAATTCATATTCTCCTTTATTATGGATAACCACTGCTAAGGTCTTTTGAGTTCCTGTTTTCACAACACCAAATTTCAGACCAGTAGAGGGCTTAAGATTATACCTAATCATTAAAAAATGAAAAGGCCATTTTAGGAGCAAAAGTCATTATATCATACTAAAACTACTTTTAATTAAATTTATAAAATTCTTTATAACTCTAAAGATGATATAAGCTTATGTGTCACCTATAAGGCATGTATCATCTATAGCTCACTAGCAAAATCCAATTCCCATAAATATTCAAATCATAAAATAAATAAAAACAAACATTTTATCGTAAATGAATAACATTTTTGTAAGTGATGTAATACCACAAATTTAAACCTCTGAGGATTTTATTAATTAAAATGTAAGGTATAATGCTTACATTTTATTCAACTCTTGAGGCTCTAAAAAACAAGAATGGTGAAGTAATCACAAATGGGACAGATAAAGAAAATATTTTACACAGCTTCTTGAAAGGTGTATTACACTATGTAGAATGCCAAGCCTGATTGACCTGAAAGATTTACCAACAAGATAGTTTAAAGAGATAGGAACAGAAATCACACAATAATTAGAATCAATATTTAATAAGTCGTTGGAAGAAGGTAAAGTAACAAAGGACAGGAAAGTTACACATATTATGCTTATAATTAAGCAGGAACAAACAGGGCCCAGGAAATTACAGGCAATTATCACTATCATACCCTTTCTTATAAAGCTCTTCAGCTTACAATAGTGAGTAATGTAACACATTACCTAGGTAGTCAAAATCTCTTCAGTAAAAATAAAAATGGTTGGCACAAAAGTAGATATTGTGATATTCAGCAAAGTACCATTTCATCAAATATACGGGAATCAGGTGATGGATAAGTTCCATTAGGTGATTACCATGACGGGGCATTTTGAAATGATGGACCGGCTTTAATCGGTTACTGGTTCTTGATCGGACAATGTTTAGGGGTCGCACAGGACTTTCAAATTATGAAAAATATTTATTTCCTTAACAAATACATATTTATCTAACTTTGAGGGACGTGGGTCATATGGGTGGGTGTTTCACATGGGAGGTGTCTCCACAGGGTTTCAGAAGTTGTAGGTAATACAGTAGAATCTCGATTTTACGTGACCAGATTTTGCGTAAAATTTGATTTTACACAAGTGAATGAGCAGTCCCGGCCGACTACTGAAGTATTCTTATAGAAGCATTATTTGATTTTATGTAAATTTGATGTAACGATTTTATGTACGGCTATTTCGGTCCCAAGTGGTGATATCAATTCGATTTTACGAAATGAAACAACAGAACTTAAAGAAACTTGAATTAAATACAGCAGATTCTTGACCATCTTTAAAGGAAATCTTCAATTTAATGCCGTACTACTGTGAAATTCAACTGTAATGAATCAATACATTACATTTTAATGGTATATATATTATTATTTTATTTTTCCATCTTTCAGCACAAAAAGTTAAGGGTTCAAGGTGTTTACTTGTTTATGCTATGATAGTTGTGCTGGAATCCCGAAATACTCACGCAAAGCTGGACCTTGACATGAAAGCCCTTTCAGCTGTTCTGAGTGACGTGATGAAGCTTGCTTTGGGGACGCCTGTAAGCACGCGTGTCTTGACATCTGCGCAAGTAGTTGAGCTGAATAAAGTACGGACAATTCTTGTCCTTGACCAATGCCAACAACCGAGGCAATTGGGAAGATATGTGACACTGTAGTATTATATAAAACATCACAACTGATGGCATCAGGTGGCTAAAACTCGCTTAATACTAGAATGAGCGGGGACGGTCGATTGACCGTTCACGGTTTTCTTTCGTGCACCACTTCATTATTTTACAATTTATGAGGCTGAGCTTTTCTGACTTTAAATATTTTGGAACAAATAATACGAATATGAAGTTTTTTTGGGGGGGATGCTTCAGGTCAAGAGCAATGCAAGCTTTTACCTACAATGACCAATTGACCCAGACAGAAACAGAAATATTGGTGCTGGATCATCAAATGAGACATTGTCATTCCGACTAGCCCAGGCAGGGAGTTTCGCTAGATCATAACAAAGCACTGATACATTTTGTCGATTCAGCAACAAGTGATTGCCCTGCCAAAGGTATGTGGTAACATTTAGATGCTGCTGCCTGAGGTGAATGAAGACACATTTCGCCCACAGTTCCTCTATATACAGTGGTGCATGTCAGTAATGGCTGCTGCATCTAGGGGTCATTCTTAATTAGAGGTGGAAGAGCACAAAAAGGAGAAATTTTCTCCACTATGTATTTACATTCAATTCTCCTGATTAGTGTAAAATAAAAAAGGTTACATGGATCTAGCTCGACCAAATTAAGGGTGATTTCCCTTTCAGTAAAACTCAAGATGATCGCAGAATTTGACAAGAAAAAGAAACTTAAGTACATTGAATCATTTCTAATTACTTCACAAAGTTGATAATGATTTTAAAGATAATTTAAGAAAAATTTTAAACTCAAAAAATGGAACGGTTAAAAGTGCAAAAAAATATCACAAAATATTTTTAAAAGACGTAATTATATAAATGAAATTTTACTTCCAGAGGGGTTTTTCTTCATTTTTATTTTGCCCAGGCAGTTTATTTGTTTGCTATGCAATGCCATTTAACTTTCATTGAGTGGTGTACTTATTTTTCCATTTAATTATCTTGGATAACTTTTGTAAACCTACTTATTTTCAAATTTTATCTCTCAGTTCAATTCATTCTCTTCCACAGGCATGATTTTCTAATTATATACACAATTGATTGCCACATGTTTAAATGCTCAATCTGTACTTTTGCCTAAGCAGCTAAAAAGCTATGATTATGTTCTGAAATTCTATTGTACGTTTTGATTTGAAATATAATATATCTCTCCACCACAATTAAAATAGTCTTATTTTCTTCACTGTAATATCTATGCAATAATGATCTCTTTCTAATGAAAATGGTTTCAACGTCATTGTTTTCTCATACGTTGTGAAATCTCAGCATATTTTCCAAAACCCACTAATGTCTTGATTTTACATAGCACCCCATTTTTGAGTCACAAGGTGTTATGTGAAATCGAGACTACTGTAATAACGTCTTCGTCTGATGGTGTTGGGCTAGGGGAGGGGTAATAAGGATTTTTCGATCTTCTTTGCAGCAGGTAGGCACACTATGCATTAGGAGCAGGGGTACAGCAATGAAAATCATCATATCAATGATATGATGATTTTCATTGATATGATTCATGATATGATGATGATGATAATTTTCATTGCTGATATTAATACACATACAGTAGAAGCCTGTTATAGTGAGTATGGCATATAGCGAGAATCTCGCAATAACGAGTGATTGGCAATGTACCATCAAAAGGCCCATGAATAACATGTAAAAGAAAACAGACATAGCGAGGCCAAGAAGCTCCTGCCACGGTAAATGCTCAGTATTATGAGTGATATTTCTTGAGGGCGATGAACTGCAAAGTCCAAATTAATGCATGGTATTTATCTTTAGTGACATTATTAGTCAACTATAACTTAGAATACAAGATTTGTGCCATCTCTACATTATTTAAAGTTTAATTAAGTCCAGGCACTGGCGATTTATGGCCCACCCTGGCTTTCCTTGCGCACACTCGCACTTTTCAGTTGTTCTTTTGTTAATCCAAGTTCGCATAGGAGCGGAATGGGTGGAAGATGGACAAGAGGAAAAGCATCTAGCCAATCACTTGATAGCGGAGAGCTGTGGTGTGGGAAAGGGGCGGAGTTCAGCCTGCCTGTCTTCGCCCTTCCACCTAGACCCGCTCGTTCCCGCCACTCTGCCCACTAGTTTCTGCCTCTAGACTGAAGCAGACGATGCTTGGATCATTTTTCAGCCGGGAATAGAAATTGAAAGTACTGTGCTGTTAATGTGATGCGTTTGCACATAAGATACTAAAGGTCCGACATTTTTTTGTTCTGCTTCTTTTCTCGTGACGAAGTCGTCCAAGTTTTCCGTTGCCAAAGAATTATTTATTTCCTTATAATTTCACAATTCATATTCCTGGTTTCAATTATTTTTTCCTCTTATAATTGGAATATTTATGTTTTCTGGTACATTTGTTAATTTGTGCATATTTTTTCTACTTTTTTGTAAATATTGTTAGGGCTGATGTTATGCGAATAATTAAAATTTATCCCGTTCAATTTTTTTATTTTAATAATCCTGAATTCACAGATACATACAATTGTGAGTGAATGCATCGATTATTCTCGGGAATCGTGTTTCACGGGAGTTACCTCCTTTTGCTCTAGATCCTCCAGATGGCAGCACTAGTACTACTCACTATGTTCAGTGCGACTAACAAATGCATTTGCTTGCATAAATAATACTCGCTGAGCTAATTTCTGAGAGATAACTGAATGTGAATATTAGGAATAGCTAGGAATAAGCAATTATGCAAGAAATATTTTCGACTGCCGAAAAATGCCATATTTCGGCTAATCATTATGACAACTTTCCTAATCAATGGACATACTGATTGACACTCGAAGACTTCAAGAAAGCATAAATTATTGTTTCAGAAGATTAAATTCATCAAGTGATCGATGAATACGCACTTGTGCACAAAAACGGCTCTGCTACCAGATTCTAATAGCATGGCAACGAAAAAAAAATGGAAAGTAAGAACAAACTGTGGGAATTGTCAGGCTTACCCCAGAACCTTTGGATATAACGAGCACTCACTATAGCGAGTGATTTCCCAGCCATTGTGAGCACTTGATATACCAAGCTTCCACTGTATATGATTTTTGTTTTCTTTAACAATTACCACACAGACCACATGCCACTTGGGCCTCTCTGCAGCATTTTCATCATATTTATTTCCATTCTCAGAGACTCAGATATTATCACTGCTAATAGTTGTTTCTAGCATAGAAGTAAATATTTATAAAAAATGTATATTTATTTAACTTCTAGTGGTTGGTTGAGTGGGTGTTTTATGCGATAGGTGAGTCCACACAGTTCTAGTAGTGGTATGACATCAATTACATGTTCGCCCTATGTCTTATCCTGTATGCACTTATACTTAAATTTATCTTGAAAATATTGTTGTGTAAAGAGCAGTTGTCCTTATTACAGAGCCTAATATGGTTACTTTTCACCATATTTCCAATTTTGAAGTAAATAAACCCTGGTTTATTTTTAACAGTTTACAGAAAAGAATTTGTTTTTATCATGAAAATTGCACAATTAGTCTTTAAAAATGTGAAACTGTTAACTTCATAGTAAATAGCTTGAATGAAACTTGAGTGGAACTGTTTGAAGAATGTCCACCTTACCACAAAACTCCTTATTGCCCCTCTTCCTGCCACAACCACCATTGGTGCCTACCCCTTTGGAACCCTGTGGACTTGTCTCCCATGTGAAACACCCCCCCACTCAATAAATAGGCCCCTGAATTTTGGATAAATATGTATTTTTTTGAGGAAAATCATTATTTTTCATAATTTGAAGCTGCTACGTGAACTCTATATGTTGTCCAATCAAGTCAAAATTTTTTTCTTCTTTATTATTTACTGGATTGGAACCAAGAACCCATTAAGCCAGCCAACATTTCAATAAGTCCCAATTTTGTCATCACCCTAATGTACTCTAAATGCACCCTGAATCATTATGGATTTCTCTCAAACATAATTGAGAGAAAATATAAGGAAAAATCCCATTAGGAAGACCAAAGAGTAAATTCATGGACCAAATTAAGAGGGATTTCAGAAAAAAAGGATAAGGATGTATTTGAAATAGCAATGAATGGAGACATATAAGAGATACAGTAAACAAATCTGTGATTGAAAAACTATGATTATGATGATAACTCAAACCCAGGATATTTATTTACATTGCCATAAAAAATAGAAGGAACAATTTCTTCTTCTAGGTAAAAAGATAGCATAATATACTGCAAAAGAAAAATACTGGCAATTTTCTTTCGCTATGATATTCCACCAAATCAAGCCTGAAACAACTACCTTTATAATATACTGCTACCGTTACACTGGTATTTGCAAACTTCAGAGTGGGCATGCTCATTGCACTGATTTCTTATCACGCAACATTATTTCTATTAAAAAGCTCTATAAGTTTGTTAAAGATTGCAATTTTATGGATGCAAAACATAAAAAACATTAGGTTGGAAAATTTTTTCAGCAACCATATATTCCTTTTTTCATGCACTCTTTTAGTTTAAGTACCAAGCTAAAACAACAAAGACTTAAAAACAAATATTTATAAAATGGCGATAGTCACAATCATGTCATGGGAAATAACATTTATCAGGTTATTCTTTGCAAGGTAGAAATTTAGGGTATTGACGTAAAGTTGCACCCCCATCCAAAGTTGCCATAAGAAGATTAAATTTCAAACTCTCACACCTCATGGAAGAATACCTATGAGAGGCACAAAATGTCATGAGGTCAAAGTGAATCATCAGGGCTATCTTTTCTCCGTGGCCCTTTATAGAGTTTTGTAATACAAGCATTCATTTTAAATGAGTTAAAATATGTTAGCAATAAGTTTAAGCATAACATAAAATTTAGTTGGTTGATCACAGGTGTTCTTCAAAATTACTCCCCTAAAGAAGTAATGTAGAATCGTGATCATTATGAGAGGCTGTATGTTTTTAGAATTAAGTTTTGAAACTAAAAGATTTAGACTTACTTTGAGTAAACAGCCTTCAATGTTACATGCACAGGTATGTCAGCCACAACTTGATTCTCAACTTGAGGAACATTTCTATCAATTAGCCGGCATTTCAAAATAGGCAAGTGTTGTATATTAATTTCAACAGTTGAGAAGCACTTTATCTGAGTTAGAAGGCAAAAATACCATTAATAGCCTAAACACTAAAATGCATCAATCTTGAGTGAAGTTTTAATCACAATAAATATAATGTATACACAATTTTTAGGGAACGAAGTATAATTTTTCAATTGATCTTTCCATTATTCATCCCTCATATTGGAATTGATTGCTCAGCAATTATAATGAGCAATATATCATGCAAACTGCCTTACCTACCTAATATACCTTCTCCCCTTTTAGTGAATGAATGTATTCAATACATGTATGTGCATACATGAGCTTATGGAAACCATGAAAGTTTTAATAATTTCTTCCAGAAAAAATGCTAAGCATGTTATATAACACTCTGCATGCATAGAAGCTCTTTAACTCATAATTTCTACTGCAAAAATTTTATTGCAAATGGTAGCTGTAAAAGCAAAAGTCTAAATATTGCATGAAAATATTTCAAATATCTAGTTTGGAAATCGTTCCATCCATTGTATTTTTTTAATACTTGTATGAAAAAATATCAAAATATAATTGAAAAGATTTAAATTTTATTGGAATAATAATAGGATCATTAACCCTTGATAAGAAAAAGGATAAAAATGGGACGATTAATCCTTTCATTCTGAAGGTGCCGCCATATCGGCATGGTGCTGATATCTCAAAAAATTGCTGTATAAACATATATTGATTTGAATCATGGAAAATAATTAAATTTAGCATGACTCAAATGTATTTTTAAAATTTCAAACTCCTACTTCAAATGTGAGGCTTGCAAGATAAATTTTTAAACAAAGAGTTCATATGTTAAAGATTTAGCTGTGAGCTTTCTGAGAGAAATAAACATAATTGCTATGAGAACAAATGTGTTAATTTTATGGAACAAAAAACACTAGGAAGGCAAATCGAGAGTAGTTTCTGCTGAAGGGACTAGGTAACAACAACTTGGAAAACATACACCCACCAAACTTTCCATTCTCCTCATGCATCATATATAACAGCTCAGCTAAGCCCAACACTTGTCAGCAGCAGCACATTTTGTATAGAGGTGACAGGCTGCAGCTTGTATCAGTATTAATAGTTAATGTCTTACATTGACTGAATTCAATCATCAACCCATGCAGCCTTGCTCATCATGATTCAACTACACAATTAATTGTATGGAATCCATAGAGAAGGGAATCATTACAACCAACAGCTTTAATATTTCATTCAAATTAAAACGAGCAAGCAGGTATTCAATCAACAAAACACATCTAATTCTCTGCATTCATTCTGAGCTCATATCGCTTGATTTATTCAACATCTCAGCCACATTTGTTTCAGCAATGAGGAAACAGTTGAAAACAATTAACAAATAAAAATAATATATCCTACATAGTCCAATTTTCTTATGAAAATACACATAGCTAGGGCCACTAGCTTCGATATTTTGTGCAAATACCTAACCTGGTGGAAAGCCCAAGGAAGCATACAGAAGATATGTACATATATTCGAGGCATTCAAACTAACTTACAAAAACCATTGTAACGTTTCTACTGCCAGCTTCCAGAGTTCCAAACAGAGGCTGTATCTGAAGTATTTGACTCATATCAATGCCCATTGACTGCATCATAGGCTCATCTTCTAATATCCTGGATTTTCACGGTCATTAACATAGGATATCAAAAAGAAAGAGAAAAATTTAAGTGAAGCAAATACCTGACAAGAATTTCTTCAGGATTGGAAAGAAAGCATAAAAAATTGTTAACCCAATTGTTAACAATGATTGGTATAATCTATTCATGGAAAAATGAAGAGAAAATAAACAAATCACAAATATTGTTAATTATGAGACACCTGACAGCAACGAAAATGAGAATTTTAACTGTAATCCATTGCATTCAGTAATACATACATGAATGTATTCAGAGCAGGTGATCCTAATGAAATTCAAAGCTTAGCCACAACATGAAATAAAGAATTTTCTTTGCAAAATTCACAACTTAATATTATTTCAAACTGAAAGCTTGATGCAACACTTTCAATAAATCACTGTTCTATATTTTTTAAACACTCAATAGGCAAAAGCCTATTTTGCAATTACTAAAAAAAACATCTGTGACCACAATTTGAAGTGATAACAATTTAAAAATGCCAAATTGGTGGGAATGCATAGAGATGCTTTTTAAAATACAGTAATAGAAGCTGTAAACAAATACACATCTCAACAGAAGAGTTATAAGCTAAAAAAACATCCATGCATCACATTGAAATCATCTTCATAAAAACTTACATAAGTACATACAATTTGACATGGTAGAGTGCATTATTAGCATTGAGTGAGAAGTTAATGCTAGTGTTCCATCTTAAGACTAGATCATCTGCTGAAAATCATAGCCATGAATTTTATTATAAATTATGGTATCATTAATACCACTTATAATCAAATCTATAATGAATTTATAGTGCCATTGAATGTATGGAGCCATTTTACATTAACAAGAGATCCAGATCATGCCATGTTATATGGGGTTACTCAACGTAGCTAGGCTTCCTCCCTAACTTGAAACCTATGGATTACTTTACATTTCCCATAAAACAGTAATTTAAATTGACTTTTTCCAATCAGATTTATTTTTTTAAGCTGGTGATTCACAATTCAATGGAACTCAAATCATTATTGCTTACTTGCTTACTCTTGGCAATTCACTATCAATTCATGAAATGTGTCATTTTAATTTTTAAATCTTCCTCTTCTTAACTTTTCATCAATCACAAATTAGTTTATAGTTAAATTTTATTTCCATGCAAGTTTCAACCATGTTATGGTAACAAATAAGCTTTATAACATAAATTAAAATTAAATTAAAAATTAAACATGTCTTTATTGATCTGCGAATTTAGGACTGTCTAGTCCTCTCTTACAATTAACAGAATATACATTCACAAACACCCATGCCCCGGACAGTTAAAAATCCTCCCCGGGCGGGACTCGAACCCGCGACCCTGCGAACGACAGGCGAGGGATTTACCCCGCCGCCTAAATTTTATTTCCATGCAAGTTTCAACCATGTTATGGTAACAAATAAGCTTTATAACATAAATTAAAATTAAATTAAAAATTAAACATGTCTTTATTGATCTGCGAATTTAGGACTGTCTAGTCCTCTCTTACAATTAACAGAATATACATTCACAAACACCCATGCCCCGGACAGTTAAAAATCCTCCCCGGGCGGGACTCGAACCCGCGACCCTGCGAACGACAGGCGAGGGATTTACCCCGCCGCCACCGGGGCCGGCAACATAAATGGAAGTCAACAGAGAATTAAAACATGACCTGACATGATTTGATTGTAGATTACCACTGAAGAATCACAAAAAAATGGGTGTGAATACTAAGATTCTGCTGTAAATTTTAAAGCTAAGCCTCCTATACATGCACGTCAATATTCTCAGTCTAACATGCACATTAAAATAGAACGTTAGGGGTACCACCAATAATACTTGCTTTTACTAATAATTTTCGTTGAGTTTACCAGCCAGCTCCCTCTAAAACATAGTTTCATTATGAGTGTACCAGAGTGTACCAAGGTTTTTGTATGAAGTCATTACTATATTTGTTATGGATAAAATATCACTTCTTTAAAAAAAGCAACTACTATGCATGTACTAAATAAAATCATTACTAGAGGGTTCCATTACATGTAATAAAAATACCTCCTCATACATATATCCCTACAGTTCACAAGTTTGTTCGCTGATACATATAAACCTCATAGAATAGATCTTTAGTTATTCAAGATAATATGCTCATATGTATAACTTACGCAAATTCTACACTACAGTTTCCACGATTTCCCAATGCAATCAGCATGCACCTCTCAGTTTCTGCCTTCATTAAACCAAAGTCAAGGTGATTAGGCTCCTTCTCTCCTTCATTATCATTTGATACTTCAATTAATGAGGAGTTGCTTTCATCGCAATATGCAAAATTAACATCAACAGCCACATCATATGCTTCACCTGATACAATTACAGTCTCAGAGAGTATTGGCTCAGTATCTTCTTTTGTTACAAACAGCTGAAAATTCAAATGTTTACAAACAGATGGCATTAATATGCAAAGAGTTATTGTATTTTTTCATGACACCTTTGCAAAACATTACTCCTTACCTCTATACAGAGTGGTATTGTAGTGATTTGAACTTTGGATGGGCAAAATTCAACTTCAATTTCAGTAGTTGAAAAAAGCTCCAATATGCCCTCCGCAGGGGTGGCAAGGAATTCTCCACATTTGACAAAATCGCTTGATACAATATGCCAATACAAGGAAGTGGCACAAAGATTTTTCAAGAACAAGGTAAGCCACTGCTTGCGAAAAATTAAAACTGGTTCAAAAGTTAACTGCTTTGGTTGCAGATGAACTTTTACCTTATAACCCGTGTAAGTAAGCTGAAATTAAGATACAAAACAGTAAATTTTAAAAGCAAAATTTTAGGATTCATGATTTTAACCCTGTGGATGCGGAGATATCTCTGCCAACCTTTTTTGTTCATGTGGCAGAGTGCGGATACATCTGAATATTCTACATTTGAACTAATTGTGTTCTCCACTCTATGAGTGGGAGGGAAAAATTTATATCCCACTAAATAGGTTAAAAATAAAAATCTTACCTTTAAATGAACGAGTTCAGGATTATCACTCACAGCACAAATCAGAGTCTCTTGCACTTGATGGGTGTACTTGGGATTAGCAGTTATGTGAATATTCCCAATATCATTTGGCTGATTCAATTTCAAGAAGTGTAGTTAGTGTGTTTATCATGATACATTCAAGACATTACAAATATACAAAAACTGATGGATTAACTTAAACATTAATGAATCAAGTTTGTAGATACATTATGCATGGAAAAAATGATTGCATAGAAGTATTCTGAAGTACCTTAATTTCCAACTCTTCTTGGTCCAAGATAAAATTTCCTTGCTTTGACTGCAGCATGAACATGGCTGTCAAGGGCACTTGACTAATATTTTTAAAATTTAGCTTTGAGATTGCATTAACATCCAATTTTTTTTCAACAGGTAGTAATCCAAAGTCAAGGGCTTCAATGTCATAGAAGTATGTCGGAGAATATATAGCATGGCTGTATTTGGATTTCTCTTGTACACACTAAAAGCATCAGCAAAATTTAAAGTAAAAGTTACTTCACAGTCTCACACAAATTTGCATATTTAATTAAAACATAACTATGATAATAATATTGTGATATAAAACAAAATATAGAAAACACTGAAAATAATCAGGTCAGGTAAAAAATCACATCACAAATTAAATCATGAAATGCAGGGTTAATGGTATAAATGGCAACACCTACAGAAGCCAGATAGGTTGAAACAATATAAAATACACTAATCAGGTGTACATATATAGCATGTATTACACAGTCACATCATAATCTATGCTGTTAACACAGCATATGAGGATGTGAATGAAGGAAGAGAAGGTAATGTATAGAAAGGCAAAAATAAGTTTGATGAGAAATGATGATGGGTTCCAGATTACAACCAAAAAAGCAGTGTGCAGGGAATCTATCCACACATCTCCAGCCTCCCAGACTGACATTTTAACCATGGCACCATCCAGTTGTATAGGTAAATTGTGAAATCTATGGGGTTCATGCAACCCTTTACTTAACTTTGCAAGACAACCAAGTGAAAGTATCAGAACAAAAATGACAAAAAGAAGACAACCACACACGAAGACAGAAAGGGTAAAGGCAGATATTCAGGTATTATGAAAATAAGTGACAGAGCATGAAGCAGAATGGCACTAGAAATTATAGAAGAAAATACTTTGTATCTGATTATATGATCATGAAAGTGTAGTATTTTTCCTTAAATAATTTAGTAGTGAGGGTCCAAAAAGAAAGAGAAATTTATTTATATGTAGCCTATCTCTGACATGATTATAAACTAGAAGGACTACAGAATTAGGAAGGATATTTCTTTTTCACAAACAAACCTTGGTGAAAATGACTTCAGGGTTGGTATCAATTTGAGGTGAATCACTTATTCCACTTATATTGACAGTATATGATTTCTGCCAACCACATAACTCAATACTGAGAGAATTCTGATGAACACCCTTTTCAATGGGAGAATAACTAATGTTGTACCCGATCGTCTCTCCTGGCTCAAGTATGTGGCGAGCTAAAAGGAATAAGATAAGAATGTATTAAATAGTGAATTCCATATAAGATACATATCTACAAACATAAAAATGTTATTTAGTAGTGAATTCTCAACTTCAATTTGCATGGTACCTATTTAAACCTATCGTTTTTTATCCATACACTTTTTTATGCATTTTTTCCAAGTCAGGAGGACCACAGAATATTAAAACTTGAATAAAACTCTTGATGAATATCTATTATATTATTAAGACAGATGATTAAGACTTTAGTCTGAACACAATATGTTCCATTGTAATGACTAGAGATGGGTTAAGTTTTTCTTGATTCAAAATCCCAATCTAAAACTTGATATTGAATTGGCAATGCTATTTCGAATCCAAGTCTTAAATTTCTTCAGATTCACAATTTTATTAAAAACTAAATTATACTTTTTCCTTCATTATCAAGCATGAATTTTTATTTTCCCTTGAATCTGATATTTTATTTTTAATCCAAAACTTAAATCTTAGCTAGAGAATTAAACTTTTTCTATAAGTATCTTAAAAAATTAGCTTTGCAATTATCATAAGTAATAGTACATTTTATGCAAATAATCAACTCTGTCTGAAATTAGAACCCAGTTAGTTTTATATGCATTTTGAAGTACAACTATTTTTTCACATAATTTCTTTTACAATGAAATGGATTGAATGGTCAACTATGGATATTGTAGGCACCATTAGAGGGTGGGTATTTTTAGATGGGGTAGAGACATCACATTTATGAGCCACTAAATATTTAAGGTTAGCTTTCCTAAGATTAATCTTTAAATTCCCCAAAGGAAACTTTCACTGAGATTTATTTTTTGCCCATTGCCCATTTTTGTATTCATTCTTAAATATTTCACATCTCATAAACTCAAATACATAAATGGACAAAGAAAATAGTAATTCACCGAACAATCTAAATCAGAATCAGGGGTGATATCACAGGTCTTTTCTACATGCTGTAACTATTGTTATCCATTATGTAAACCTCTTCAAAAACATAAACTACTCTTGGGACTTCCTCTACAGACAGAGTATTATGATTTGAATTAATATAAAATTAGAAGAATGAAGATCATATTTTGGCTTCCACACATCTAATTTAAGAATAACAATTATGCTGCAGGAAGTAATAAATATCTGCAAAAACATCCCTGGCTTACAAATCTGATCTAAAGTTATTGAAAGAATAAAAAATACCTTTGATACTACTCAAAAGATTAAACTTCTCAGGTTTCACCTTTTCACTGCTTTCAAAATGATTTAGAGCAAGAGTGTTTTGTGAATCCTCTTTACCTGTGTCACTCTTTCTTTTGCTCTGGTTCTCTGGTGTCACTTCTAGGGACTGAAAAAAATCACAATAATTTTACTCATTCATCCAATAATAATGATATAATATTTTTATTAATGCCATAGGGATATAAATATCCATGGGTTTCATTAAGTTTATATACAAAGTAACATCCACAATGACAAAGCAACTTTAGTTACAAATCATCATTAAAAAATTCGTTAACATTATAATAACATTTGCTGAGTAGCATATTTTTTAATTTGTTCTTAAATGCACTAGAAGTGGTGAGAGATTTTATACCTCTGGGTAACTTATTATAAACTGCAGTAACAGAGTGGTACCTATGGAACTTTCTGGCATAAACTAAATGAATACTGATTATAGTGTGTATCATTCTTGGAGCGTGTCTCTTAGCTGTGGAAATGAGAGTTAACTTGGAAGAGATGGGGATAACATTTTATAAAATGGCACAAGTGAGAATGTAAACACATGAAAGTGTAAGGATCCTAAGTGTGGTAAACAGTGGTACAGATACTATGCAGATGGCCTTTATGGCCTGTTTTTGGTGAGAGAAGGCCTTAGTTGCAGTTGGTGAATTACCTCAAAACATGATACCGTAGGACACAAATGAGTGGATTTTTGCAAAGTACACAGCTTTTAGGAGACAGTTTCCTCATCATAAATATGCCAACAGAGTTTTTTTTGTTAAGGTTAGTGATGTGAATTGATCAGTCACGAGTGTTTGCAAGCTGTAGTCCTAAAAATTTAACAGATAAGGAAATGGAGAAATAAATGTTGACATCAATTGTAACACATAAAGGAGTTCACTAATAAACAAATACTGACCTAATTGACTAGAAACAAAAGATTTTCTCAAGTCATCAGTAAATAAACTCAAAACATTGAATGTATATATTATGTTATAATCAAGGACTGAAATAGATCACAGACAATGACATGTAACTTAGCAATTCAACTGACAAGTAATGTCTCTTAAGTTGGATAGGGATCATCTGCACCCTTCGTCGTCGTCCTGCCACCTTTTCCATGATTGTGAAATAGCTTTGCCAAAAGGGAGGAAGTGCACTTCTCGACATTCTTTCTTAAGGGTTCGGCTTTCTTTATGTGCATATCTTGTTCATGTGCATGGACAGCCATGGCACCCTCTAATATACCTTATGAAACTCTGGCTCCTTCAAAATCCTTTTTCTTAAGAGCATACTTTAATTTTTGTTTGGCTTCATCAATTAATTCGTCAGCCGTTTAGCATTTGCTTTCCTCAGTCGCTTTTTCAGCCCTCAGATCTTCCTGCAGCTTTCCTATGTTCTTCCTATCCTTCCTCTGATTTGCTTCTTCTTCCTCTTTCTTGCGATGTTAATTTTCTTCTAAATCCTTTCTGACCAATTCATCTTTTAGCTGTTTGCATTTGGCTTCTACATGAACATGATATTTGCCATGTGCATTCTGAGTCGTTGTTAAAAGATCCTTGGTGATGGGCATGCATTCTGGTTTGCCTCCATAATACCTTAAGCCATCTTTTATATTCAGTCGTGCATTCATAGTGCGCACCTCCATGGCAGAATGCTCTGCTGGAAGTTGACTTCTAGAAAGTGAAAAATGATGTTCAACATCTGCATTTCCATGAGTCATTGGAAGGGTGGCCTTAACAACTTTGGTTACGAGTGGATATTTGGGTAGATTAAAGACATTCTTCTAGTCAAATATTCGGCTACAATAATCGTCAATTCTCATACTAGAATGGAATGGTGGTAGATTTTCTATCTGCAAAACTTTCCATTCATCTCGGAGCGCAGCATCTTCGATACCAAGATCAAGTTGTACCATTTTGTGCACCACTACAATGCTGAATAAACTTCTGTTTTCTTTTATTTTCTGTGGCCAGGGTTTCCCAGTTTTATGTGTGGTTTTTCCCAACACCCACCCCTAGTACCAGTTCACCCTCCTCTCCTCCACCCTCCTTTTCCGTTGTCACCCTTGGTTTAGGCCCCCTTCTCCTCTCCTTCCCTCACTCCTTGTTTTTTCTCTAGTTCCTCCCCTCAGTTTGTATACATGTATGTATACTGGACTTTGGTGAGATTTGGTCACCTGATGATGATGTACCACATCGAAACCGGTAGTAAAGATTTCCTTGCCAATATTATTTAATTATGTTATTCTACCACATCATGCCTGAAAGAACTCTTTTAATCAGCTTTGTTCTGCCCAGAGACATGTCCTGTGGCACGTTTTCTCCTCCAAACATAAATGTGAACAGATCTATGACACCATCGCAAAAGAGGCAGAATAACAAGCCTGGATACACTCCATAGCCCATAGCTATTCCACCCTATAAGCACTGGCCTTCCGTGTTGCAATCTGCAACACTGGAACAGTGGGGATGATGGTATTCACAACTGCTGACGAGCTTGCCCTGGAGTCAGAAGACATAGTTGGTAGTAAAGGGGTAGTAAAGGGCAGTAAAGGTTTGGTGAGAACCAGTTGACTTTAGCTTGGATTTAGCTTGACTATGATGCAACTCTTGTGCCTTGCCATTTTGACGTGTTGGTTGAGCACCTGCAACCCGTACCGTTCAAACTTGATGTTGCATTTGCGAACCTCATAATAGACTATGGTTCATTGGTTGATGTACACCCAATCACCAATTTTGTAACCCAGCGAGTCTTCCTATATCAGCCAAGCCTCATTTGTAGAGCACTTCGGCACCATCATGCATCATAGAGGGAGACTTTAAAAAGTATGTTTTATGTACTATCCACTCAACTAGAAATAATAGACCACATCACAGATGCAAAAATAAAATAATCCCGGGACGCCTCAGTACTTTGCGACAGCATGGCTAGTATGAGATAGTATTGACACATCGATAGTGCAAAAGAGTATTGACAACAGCCAGCTTTCCTCAGGCCAAAACCATTGTTTGCCTTCCGCACAGCAGTAGCAGCAGACAAGAGCAAGTCGAGATGCAAGAGATGGAGCGACCAGTCAAAGAAAACTTTGACTATACATGACTTCATAATAACTAACAGCATGCATACATGATGCAGAGGGCATGCAGGGGAATGTAGTCGACAATTCAGTGGAATAATAAAGATAAGTGCAATTGACAGAAGATCAGAACCAAAATCTGTGCATAAACCAAAGAGTTTATAAATAGAGCGAACCTATGCACAAAATTATGATAAGATGCTCACTCTGTGTTTGAAATAGTCATGCCATTGCATCGCACTGTGAAAAAAAACTCCACTGGTCTAGGCCTCTATGGTACAAAGACATATACACAACCCACCAGCCGGCAGCTACCTATGCATACACTGTGCACTCAAGTGACAACAAAATACAGTAAACTCCCGCTAATCTGTACATGCATTATCTTGGCTGTGGATTATCTGTGCATTGCCAATCTAATTAGAGTATCAACAGTGGTGTCAAAGGAAACTACACTTTTGTTATTTTCCTCCAATCGTGATTTTCATTACAGCCCTACCGACTGGTCCGATGTCTTATGCCAGGCTTTGTGCTTCCATCCGAGGCTTGCGAACATTTAATTGCAGATGGGACAGTTCTACTGGATTCTTTTTTGTCATAAAATGCTATTTAGCACTGTGAGGATCTTTTTATTGGCATATTGTATTATTTGCATAAAGAATTTATGTTTTGGTGGCGCACTGTAGAGAAATGAATTCAGAAAGAATCAAACAGCAGATTATCAGTGTTTACCGATTTTTGGTGCACCCTTTACTGTGGCATTATCATGGAAAATTGGGAGTTTACTTACGAGTCCCTGGGCTGCTGCAGTGCACTCGTGTGGCTGTGGAGGCCAGGAAAACCCCACTTGGCACTGAAAATGCGTGCATTCTGAGTCTTTGATTTGGCTGTCAGCACTAATCGCTAGGAAACTCAAATGATACATTTTACGAGTTTAAGACAAATAAAAAAATCACAAAAAGTGAGATTAGTGAGCATTTTTCGAATAAAATGAGGAATAGTGAGTATTTTGAAAAAGTGAGTCTACTGGCAGCCCTGGGAAGGGGTCAATGACTATCTAGTGCAGTTATCTTATGATTATCTACCACTCCAGGGCCTTAAGATTGCTCTTTTGAATGTGTACCAGTGTAAACCAAATTAACTTTTGATTATCCTCCATCAATTGCAAAAATAGGAGTAAACAAAATATATTTTTATCGAAGGCAACACCAGGCATACAGCAGGGTAAAGTGTTTCCTTATTTAGAATCTCCATAGTCAAAAGTGCATCCAAAGTATATACCTATATTATGCAATGTTACTATCCTTCCAGCTTTCCTTAGACTTGCTACATCAGGCTCCTGTGAAACGAAAGCGAATATAAGCATCTGCTCGAGTGTTACATCTTGCAAAACTCAAGAAGAGCTCAGAAGAGAGGAGACTTTGGATTTTCGAGCCATTTGGGAATATCCTTGCTACTACTGTCGAGGTGGTCAAATAGTCACCTTGGAAACTACTCATTAATCTGGTTCCTTCAGAATTCTGATAGTGAGTTCTCGAGGCTATAAGGCTAGCGATAATGGGGGCGTTTACTCGGAACCAAAATCGCAATTTTGTACATGAAATTGTAAGATGGAAACGAAAAAAGAATTTTAGTGAAAAAATTAATCTTCTAGCCACAACCATTCACTCAAACATAAAAAATTAAAATAGGCAAAATGTGACGTCAACCGTAAAAGCTGCTTTGATAACATTGATATCATTTTCCTCCCATCCTTGACTGCTTTTCAAGGAAGGGAAGGGAGTGGAGGGGGGTTCCCGGAAGGTCTGCTCGAACAGATGCTGTTGCAAAAGCTCATATTGGCAGAGTCAGCTGTGTTCCTCCCATTGCGATGAGACGAAGTAGCTTCATGGGCTCAGTTGTGACTGGACAAGGTTTATATATATTACAGGTTGCACCACGCCCACTTTTCCGAAAGGGTTAAAAACATCAGTTTTTCGCCGATTATAACTCGAGAAATAATTGGTGGATCAAAAAATGGAGAAATATGGGTCTTTTTATTTTACAAACTATCAGATTCGGCAATTAAAAAAATATGGTAAACGATTCCATTATGTGAGAATAATCTGTACCTCAGTGGTTGAATGTAAACAGTGGTATTCCTCAAGGTGGGTACATGAATACTCGCCAGGGTATTCATTTCAGTGCTCATATTCAGGAGTATTCAACTAGGTATTCAAGTATTCACAGAGGTGCTAATGTAGTCGTCATTGAATTCATTCAGGTACTCATCCAGTTGTCGAGGTATTCATGTATTAATTCACGTACTCATCTATTCATTGAGGTATTCATTAACTCATTCAGTTACTCATCTACTTATTGAAGTATTTATGTACTCATGTATTCATTTAGGTACTCATGTATTTGTCCGGTACCTTTGTTTTCATTATTATTCATTTGGGTACTCAAATACCTATGAGTGAATACATTTGGTGCACTCCTATTATACATACACTATACTTACTTCTTGAGCATTATTACTTAAGGGGATATCTGGTGGTTCTATCCTCTCCACAGTAATATTTATAGACTTTGTTTTCAGGATACTTGGAAAAACTTCTGAGAGATCCAAAGAGCTAAGAGTAAAAGAATTTTCCAACATCTCTTTAGTTCGCTTAAACCATTCTTTTCTTATGTGCAAGTAGGTCAAATCATGAGGTTTACTAATCATCAGGTTAGCTGTAAAAAATATATTAACAACTAAAATGAATGTTTACATATTTTAGGTTTCTAAAAATTTGAAAAAAAGAAGTCCACACTCATAAAGCTACACTCCTCCATAGTGAGTTCTCTGAATTATAAAATCAAAAACACAATGAAAAACATAAATTTAAAGATGACTGATTTATACAATAAAAGAAACTTTAGCATTGAACTCAAAGTATTACAGATTACAGGGATCCATCAGTAATGAGAATCGTAAGACAATCATGCTTTTTTCCACATAAGTACATTACTGCAATAACAAAATTTTGCCCCAAAACTCATTAATACTCACATTTTTTCTTTTGAAGACCTATTTGATGCTCAAAATAGGGTATTCCTTTCGGGCAATGCAAATTGTATAAGTAACTCTTAACTGTATCTGAGCCAATATCGGATGAGTTAACAATTACCACAGGTATTCCATCAGCATCCTCTGGCATTTTTCGAGAATCTGTTGATTTCTATAAAACCAATAGCTTTCATTTTTATCCATAGCACCAGCAGACAGAGTAAAGGTTGTTGATAATACTTTATCATTAGCAGGTCAGTCAAAGTATGCATGACGTACCTTCTTAGAATGGTGTAAAGTAGACTGGATATCTGCTCTTTTAAATGATTTTGACATTCTTGTTTTGGTATCCATGGATGAATACCATTGCTTTTCTTTGTCACTGGGCATTAGCTTTTTCTCTAATGTTTCGGACCAATTTTCCAGTAACGACAATAGGCATCTCAAAGCATTGTCAAAATCATCAAACTCATTCCACAAATTGATTGTCTGGCCAACATCAAGACCAATGTCATCACACACTGCCATATTAAAGAAACAAAAAGAAAGTTAAGCAAAGGATACACCTTTATTTCAGATTAAGATTATCTCTTATGCATATTCCCAGAACCTTTTTCACATTCATGCATTTTTCCACAATTTTTACCAGAGAAATAATTATTATATGAATACACCGGCCCTAGTAAAGTAAAGTTGACCTTTTAGTCTTATTTCTAAATGTTTAAAGTGTGAATTATGATTTAGGTTAGTGTTTTTATTGGTGATGGACAGATCCAGGTTTTTTGTCGGACCCGGATCCAGATCCTTGGCTGGGTTTCGGATTTTTATCTCGGTTTTGGATCCTTAGCTCCAGATACTCGACTGTGAATTTCATTCATTTTCTAATCATAGATTTTTTATAAATATATTAATACAGCAACAATAGAATTACCAAAAAAACAAGTAAATTTACTGCAGAAAAAATCTACTTCCTATCATCTATTTGGATAATATTTTCCTGGATCAAGATTTACGGATGCAATAAATATGTCTTATTACTTCTAATATAAAGATTACTTCTAATATAAATTCCTTATCACATACTCATCAAGCAATACATTAGCCTTTGAAACCTGTTCAACTATTCTTTAGAGTGCAGTTAAAATAAACATTACAAGTTCATTTTCAATAACAAAGGAATTATTTTCCAATTAGTATCAAATCCTAAAATGATTTTAAATATGTGCTCTTTTAGAAATACAAAAAAATTTTAATGCGTTCAAGAGATCCCAATTATGTAATGTCCGGAGATTCCATTTTTAAGACAAAAAAGTTATTATAGAATATTTCAAGCTGCTAAACTAGTAATTTTGCAATGTCTTATTAATATTAACCCTTTTACTGCCATCCCCTTTAAAGTATACTGGGTAAGTATCCCTAAGTATCCAATAGGGTTAACCTTTAAAATGAAATTTGAGAATTTTCTACTCCTAAGGAGAGATTATGTAACTCTGATCTTGAAATGAAATAAGCCTTTTTTCATGCTACTACAAGCAAAATGTAAAAAAGTCTCGGATTTTTTCTCCATTGGACCGGGTTTGCAAGAAAAAAGTAGAATGACATGTGGGGAGCATGTATTCTATTGTTTTTGTGGCATGGAAAAAATCTTCTTCTTATTTCGTGAACAAGTTACACAACCTCTCCTTGCCATTTTCTACCATACGCACATTCCAATCGCGGGGTGCATCGATAATTAAGCCGCGAAATTTTAAAATCTCCGATCCAGATCTGAATTTATACTGTCTTCGGATATGATTTCAGTAACGAATGAAATGAAAGACCCGTGGATCCGACCCGACCATCTTTAATTTATTAATGATACATTTGTCAATTAATTTAAACAACAAAAGTATAATAAAGTGAGTATTCAGATGTAATGGTCTGAAATTGAAGATGATAACATTTTCGATGTTACGTCCGCCTGATCCCAGTGAATGTAGGCTACCCACGTGACACTTACATTTTTTCTCGGGATACCGGGGTAATGGGGAAAAGGTCATATTTTTTTATTTTAAATCCAGTTGCACCAGAAAATTTCATCTAATTTCGTGACCTGAGTTACACATCCTCTTCTTGTCAATATCTACCGCACCTACATTCCATTCACGGGGTGCTTCGATCGCTAAGCCACGAAAATTTAAAATCTACGGTCCGGATGCAATTTTACTCCGTCTTTGGATCCAAAAATCCGGAACCAAGCAAACGTGGATCTTTGGATCCGACGGATCAGATCCAGCCATCACTAGTTTTTATTACACATAACTAATTACTAATCATACTAAAATTAAACTTATGACATGACAGTCATATTATTTTGAATCTGTTATGACATTTTTTATCTGATATCAAACATGTTTTGTAATTAAACATGCTCATGTAAAAAATATAAAACTCTTGTGTTATCAAACAATGTTGATTCTGAAAATGTCCTCATAGTGGAATATCAGAAGTTTTTCCCAAAATAATAGTATTTATTATAAGTAAATAGTATTTATTATAAGTAAATAGTATTTATTATAAGTAAATAGTATTTATTATAAGTAAATAGTATTTATTAAAAGGAATTAGTATTCAATGTAAATTGTATTAATCAAATTTTGGTTTTGTAAAATTGTATTTTTAGCTTTCATGGAACATTTAATAATAATGTACGGGAAAACTAGGTAAAAAACGTATATATGTATAGATTGATGGTACAGTAGACCCTCTATAATCCGGCACTGCGCCAGTCCGGCACTCCAGTAATCCGGTGTATTTTTACGGGCGTGGTGGGGGTTTCAAGTTGAGACACCTTACTGAAACTATTGTAAACAAACAACTAGCGATCACTCAGTTGCCTCGCCGTCTCGTGGTTTACCCGCCAGCATACATATTTACCAGTTTTAATCGTGGTGTCTAGTGTGGTGTCGAGTGCGGTGACATTTTATAGTGTAGATTAATTTATATTTCAAGATATTGATGAGTTAAAATGTCTCAGTGTAAACAGAAGCACAAAACTTTAACACTGATTCAGAAAAACGAGATTTTAAATAGACTTGATAAGGGTGACAAGCTTATCAACCTAGCAAATGAATATGGAGTCGGCCGTGCTACAATACATGACATATGTAAGAACCGGGAGAAAATTAAGTCTTTCTGTGAAAGCCGTGACAATGTTAAAAGTGTCCGGAAAACGTTGAAAAAGGGCGAGTTCCCTCAGGTTGAGGATAGCCTATATGCTTGGTTCATTCAAGAAAGGAATAGGCACACACCAATATCAGGGGAAATTCTTAAAGAAAAAGCAAAGATATTTTACGAAAAAATTATAGGGAAAGACGATTTTAAGGCTAGTGAAGGATGGCTTGAAAAATTCAAAAAACGGTTTGGAATTCGTTTTCTAAGTATGACAGGTGAAAAACTTTCTTGTGATGTTGCTGCAGTCGATCCATACAAAGAAAAGTTCAAAGAAATCATTAATGAACTAGCACTAACTCCTGACCAAGTCTACAATGCCAATGAAAGTGGTTTGTTTTACCGGCTTTAACGGAAAAAAACATTAGTTCACCGTGCTGAAGCAAGTGCTCCGGGACGAAAACTAGCCAAGGACAGAATAACATTCATGCCGTGTTCAAATGCAAGTGGCGAACATAAATTAGATTTATTGGTGATCGGTACAGCAAAGAATCCCAGGGCATTTAAAAATGTCAACCTGCCTGTTGATTACAAAAACGCGGGCAGGGGTTGGATGACCCAGTCTGTGTTTAAGGAATGGTTCCACGGAATATTTGTGCCATCGGTAAAAAAGTATCTGAAAAGAAAGAAATTGCCCCAAAAGGCCTTGCTTATTTTGGACAACTGCCCTGGTCACTGAGGAGAAGATGAGCTGAAAAGTAAAGGCTTCCATGTCATGTTTTTGCCGCCTAACGTTACACCTCTTCTACAACCCATGGACCAGAATGTCATTCAGACTGTTAAAATGCACTATAATAAAGCTTTGCTTTACAAAGTTTTGTCAAAGGAAGGCAGTGTAATCCAGTCATTGAAAGAAACGCACTTGAAAGACGTGGTTTTTGACCTTGCCAATGCTTGGGAAAAGCTCGCAGAAAAAACAATTGTTTGTTCATGGCACAACGTATGGCCTGATATGACTTTGTTGGAGCAATACAATAAAAACAAAAACAACGAAATGGGCAATGATCAAAACGATGAAATTGAAATGCCGCTCGCTGCTGATCAAAATGTGGAGGATGACGAAAGTGTTGATCAAGAGCTAATTGAGCTGCGAGATACGATTTCTGAAAAACTTGTAGACGGCAACGAAAGCCTGACAACAGAGGACGTAAACATGTGGCTGATCGGTGAAGAAGAGGAAAATGGCCAAATTATGATGGATGACGAAATAGTCGAAGACGTGACTAGCATAGATGAAGAAGAAGATGACTAGCAGAGATGAAGAAGATGGCAACGACGAGAGAGAGGAAGGGGCCTGCATTCACACTGTGAGCAACGATGCTGCCATGGATGCATGTGCAACTTCAGTGAAGTGGGCGGAAGAAAATAATGTGTCTGCTAGTGACATTCTTGTTTTAAAAAGACTTCAAGAGAAGGTGTTGAAAGTGTCTTTTCAAGCTAAGAAAGAAAAGAAAATTGACAGTGTTTACTCAATGGAATAAGGGATACTGTATTGTACCGTACGTTGAAGGTTATGTTTACTTTTAGTTTTTTAGTGCGGTACTATTAACATTTGATTTCTTATAGATCAATTTTGATTGGTTGTTGATTCTTTTATATATTAAACAATAGTTTGGAATTGTACAAGTCCAATAAAACACATATTTTGTGCATTTAAATGTTTTTATTAATGAGCTTCCAGTAATCCGGCGTTTTCACTAATCCGGCAGTACCCTGGTTCGATATCTGCCGGATTAGTGAGAGTCTACCGTATTGGTAATGAGAATCGATTTTCCAGGAATCTGTATCGGTATCAAGAATCAATAAATTTTGATATCGACTCATCACTAATAATAATACACAGGTTCAATGTCAATAATCTAGTCTATACTTCATCAATGACTATTTCTACATATTTTCAAAATGTAACAAATCTAAAAATCTAAATGCTAATCTAAAACAAGCTCTAAAACAGAGTCATTTTCTGGTCACAAGAATTTAGGTGAAAACTTCAGGAGGCACACGGAAAGGAATTACCACTCTACCCTGACTGTCAAATTCACATACTATAAGCCTTATTCCAGCACTTGGATAAATCCCAAAGAAATTCAATTTAAATTCTCAGAAAATACACACCTTCAAGTGGAAATGGCGTTTTGACACCAATCTCTCCTTCTTTTTCTTCTGATGTTCCTTTTTTATGCCGTAATTTACGGGCAGAAATTGATTTTCCAATTTTACTTTTAGATTCCTCCACTTTTTGTTTCAGTGTAAGAAAAATGAAGAGAAATTAACACTATTATAGCATATACTAGTAATTTTATATCACATGATTCCTGATTTTGGTCTTTGAAAGATGCCATTCATGCTTAAATAATGAACTTATAGGAGATATAATACTAACATACCCTTTTTCCCTGACTTTTTAACATCAGTCATATTCAATGATGAATTTTTGCCAGACTTGGACTGGATTTTCCTTATGGTAACTTTGGATGTTTTCTTTCCCCTTTTAATCAATATCTTTTCCATTTCTACAAATTCCTTAAATTAAGAAATAAAGAAATTAACAATGAAAAATCAGGTCAGATAGAGTAGAAACTCGATATTATAGCATCAAAAAATCAACAATTTGTAATATCAAATATTATATGAACGAGTATCCTTGACCAACATCACGATGAAGCTATTTTTTGTTTCCTGGAATATACGCACTCCCGCAAAGTACTTCCATTATTTACCATGTTATAATTCATGAATGTATCTATAAAGGTGTATTCATGTCAACACAGTTCATTAACTTAAACATAGCTGATTTGTTCCTTTTTTCCAATGAGTCAGAGGCAATCAAGCATCTTTGCAAAATTTTCGTGCAGTTTGGACTAGGCCTACAAAACTTCATTTGTGCATTTTTTTATATTACTTTTATCTCTACTGAAAAACTTATAATGTATGCCTGGGCGATGTATTCAGATTTTTAAGCTAGTATTGATGCATGCATACACGATGGAAGAGTGCGATTTGTGGGATCGTTTGAAACTAGATGCTGCTCCGGATATAGAATTTAGAGGAATAAATTGCCACTAAAAGAAAATCATATGCTCCGCATCAGGTATTATAGATTAGAACTAAATAAAGCTAAAACAGTGAAAAGTTTCTCTCGTGGATACTACGTCACTAATGTATTTTGTACAAATAATGATATGCCCGTTAATTTCGAGAAATAACAGCCATAACTATCTTTGCGTGGTTATTTCCGAAATGAAGGCTCTGAAAGAAAAGCTGAAAAAGGAGTTCATCTTTATGTTTACCTCCTTCCAAAAGTAGATTGTACAAATCACGCACATCAACAGTGAAGGGGAGATAATTTCCTTTGCACTTCTTCAGCTACTAACGATGGTAACATAAATCCATAATTTACATTTTTCACTATACCTACTCTGCGAAAGCTTCACATGCGGCTCTATTCTAAAGAGGTCGCCTGCTATTCTTCCACTAAATTCCAGGCATAATTTAAAGATTCGATAGGCCTAAAAATTATGAAATATTTTTGCGTATCGTTCTTTCTGCTTCCGATCATACAAGGGGATTTTCAACAGAGCATTGCAGCTCCAGTTCCAGCCATGCATGGAGACAGAATCGGAAGTCTTACGTCTTCACCCATCACTGAAGGGATCACTCCATTCACCCTCACAAAAACGGCTATGAGTCCCATGGTCTCGGAGTATCTTATGTCACTTGGGAAGTTGATGCAGCTGGGATTCAAGGCCAAGGAATGTACGCAGGAAAAAAACATCAAAAGAATCATATCATATTGCAGCATAGTCATACCTTATCTTCCTCCTGCTCTACCTCAACAGGAGGAGAGGGAGACAAGACACTGGAGAGTGGGGTCTTTTATCCAGGGTGTCCACTAAAGTTAAAATATAAAATTCAAGCATAATTCAAGGTTTTCAAGGCTAAATTTATAAAAATTTCCAGGCTAATATATCGCGGTTCTTGTACGAGTCAAAAGTGATGTTTTTCAAGTTCTATGTAGAATATGGATTTTTTGTAGTTCAACCCGTAGCATAATATAGATAAAGTAATTAAATAAGAAATAATTGATAAATTAAAGTAAATAAATACGTAGTTTTATTGGTAGTAAGAGACTCTTTGTTGGGTGGGAAAGATAAACTACTTTTTGATTGAACACCCTCTTTCTAAATTAGCATTTCCATGAGAAATTACAAATTCTTCTAAAAGAGGAACTTAAAAAACCCACTGGCTAAAGTCTTCAGCATTCAACCACTGTTCTTGGAATGATGATTTTCTACATTAATATTTTTTGCCATGCTTTTCTATTTTAAGTCTCAAAGCCTCAATTTTCTGTTCACTCAGAATCAGAATGTAACATTTTTGTACTGGTATACTATATAGAAAAAAGTGAAATCATAACAGTCTTTGGTATCCTACACCATCTTTCTCTAACAAAAATTAATGTAATAAAAATCCTAATTCAAGTAAGCGCATCCTGAATATATCTAACAAACATCAGCAATTAGATTTCTCAAAAAATTATAGAAAAGTTTGTAAAAAATATATTGCAACGCCTACTAGAAAGCCAACTTACATTGTACTTACAGTAAAGTGTCCGATAACATCAGATGTGCAGTTAAAAGAAACATTATAAGTTCATTTTCATTAATAAAGGAATTATTTTCCAATTATTAATCAAATCCTTGAATGCTTTCAAATTCTTTCTTAGAAACAAAAGAAAATTTAATGCGGCCAAGAGATTCCATTTATGGAATATCCGGGGATTCCATTTGTAAGACGAAAAAATTATTATAGAATATTTAAAGCTGCTAAACTAGTAATTTTGCAATGTCTTATTAACAATAACCTTTGAAATGAAATTTGAGAATGTTCTACTCCTAAGAAGAGGTTGTGTCGGATTTTCTCTCCATTGGCCGGGGTTTGCAAGAAAAAAGTAGAATGACATGTGGAGAGAATGTATTCTCCTAAATCAGGTAAGCCGACAATAGCAGAGTGGGGTAGTGGACTGCAGGTAATAAGTTCGATTCTTATTGCTGTTTAAAATTTTTCTTTCAGCCGTTGAATAAAAAAATCATCCATTATTTCCAACCTTTTTATGTGGATACTGACTTTTTTGTACTTCTATCGTTTAAACTACCGACATTTACAAATGGGTCACTCAAAAATACATTGTAAAGTTAACATAATGATTACACGATTTAATTCTGTAATAAAAAATGTTTCCAATCCTTTCACTAACGCCAAATTTTACTATTTTTTTAATTATAAATTCACATGAAATTTCTGATAATCTACTTTTTTTAATTGCTTACTTGCATTGCCATAGGAATACAGCATAGCCTGTATTCCTAGGCAGTGTTAAGGATTGAACTCGCGACCTGCAGTACACTAGTCCTCATTTTTAACAACTACGCTATCATAGGTTCACGGGAATCTGGCGAAAGTAGGCGACCCGCGTGACATTCGGCTTTATTTTTTTTCTCGCGCATCCGGGCCTATGGAGAAAAAAGTCACTAAAAGTATTTTTTTATTTTGTTTTTGTGGCACGGAAAAAATCTTCTCATTTCGTGACCAAGTTACACAGCCTCTCCTTGTCAGTATTTACCAAACGTACATTCCATTCGCGGGGCGCATCGATCACTAAGCCGAGAAATTTAAAATCACCGATCCGGATCTGAATTTTTACTGTCTTCAGATATGATTTCAGTAGCGAATGAAATGAAAGACCCGAGGATCCAACCCGACCATCCTTAATTTATTAATGGTACATTTGTAAATCTAATTTAAACAACAAAAGTATTATAAAGTGAGTATTCAGATGTAATGGTTTGAAATTGAAGACGATAACATTTTCGATGCAATGACTGAAAGAAAAATTACACTGCGATACGGATCGAACTTCGCACAGTAAACTAGCTCTCGTTGTCCGCCTGATCCCGGCAAATGTAGGCTACCCGCGTGACATCCTACGTAATTTTTCCCACGATACCGGGGTAATTGGGAAAGGTCATATTTCTTTATTTTACTTCTAGTTGCACGGGAACATTTTCATCTAATTTCGTGACCTGAGTTACACATCCTCTTCTTGTCAATATCTATCGCACCTACATTCCATTCACGGGGCACTTCGATCGCTAAGCCGCGAATATTTAAAATCTACGATCCGGGGCCGATTTTATACCGTGTCTTTGGATCCGAATCCAGCACCGAGTAAAATGAAAGATCCGTGGATCTTTGGATCCGATCCGGCCATCACTACACGTTAGGCATATGTTTGCGTATCATGGCCTTAGTCCGATGTGCAATGAATGAGAACAAAGGGCACTTGACGTGACGCTGAAGGCATCCGTTCGACAGTCGAACAGTGGAACGTCTCCGATCCACACAGCGCTGACGATACATTGAGCCTAACTACTTTTCCGTCGTTTATTTATTCATTCATACCAACGGAAAATCCATATCTTAAAGTCATCGTTATTTATCCTATTTATAAAATAAGGATTTTTTGTCTTGAATTAAAAATTTTTAAAATTTCCGACTCAGACCAGAAAATCACGAATAATCCACGAACAATTCCCTGCATTGAAAATTCACGAATAATTCCCGATTTTCCAGGTTTTCCCGGTCAGTGGACACCCTGTTTATCATGAATCAAGATATGCCCACAAAACAATATTTGAAGGTGTTACACCCCGTGCACAGATTCCTTGCTTAAGGGGGCACTTCAGGGACCCAAAAGTGGGCATGTGAGGCCTACTGAGCCAGTGGGGGACACAGCAGGAGGGAGGGAACAGGCTCACGAAGGGGCCTTATCTCCTGGAGGGTCAGCACAGGGGACTTCGGAGGGAGGGGGTGACTCTTGCCCATCCATGGGTGGCAAAATGTAGGGTCACTTGAGGTGAGATGACCAGCATGGGAGGGAAGGAAAGCCTCTGCTAGGTTCCCTGCAAGTGTAGTACTGTAGCACAGAAAGGTAGTGGGGGAGAGATAGTCAAAGTTTTGAAGCAAAGGAAATGGAACACTGGGGGATTATTCTTGGTGGGGACTGCCAGAGGAGAAAAGAACATGGGCCTAGCAAAGAGGGCATTCCATCAAAAGAAGAATCTCCTTACAGCTGGAAATACAAGCGTAGAAGTAAGGAAACGGTTCATCAGAACATACATCTGGAGCATGTTTCTTTCTGGCAGTGAGGCATGGACAATGACAGTAGCATAGAAGAAAAGGGTAGAAGCATTCGAAATGTGGTGCTACAGAAGAATGATGAAGATTAAATGGATTGACCGAGTAATGAAAAAGTCCTAAGAAAAGTGGGAGAATAGAGTAATCTGCTGACAACTGTGAAAAGAAGAAGGGACAACTTAATCAGTCATATCTTCAGACACAATGGCCTGATGAAGACTATCGTCGAGGGAAAAGTGAACAGGAAGATTGGAAAAGGCAGGCCTCGTATGAGATACATGGAACAGGTTGTGTAAAAGAGAACAGGATGTAAAAGAAAAGAATTACACAATGTCACAATGAAAAGGTTGGCCGATAGAAGAATCGAGTTTAAAGTTGCATCAAACCAATCCTAGGATTGTTGACCAATGATGATGATGATGACAACCTCAATTGTTCATGTCCTTTAGAATTTTAATTTTTCAGGAGATAGGCAGTTTAAAAATTGTTAACTGAACAATTGAAGTCTAATACTCTACACTGGTTGATCATGAAAATACAATTTTAAAAAACCATTACCATCACTCTTGAGAATTTTTTTAATTGATTAATCTTCATTTTGATCATTTTCAAGTATTCATCTGATTCATTTGAAGATGCAAAGTTTTTTTCTAAGATACTGGCATCAGCAAAAGTTTGCGGTTGAAGCAAATAATTTTCAGTTTGGTCCATGATATTTAAAATGTCCTCTTTATAGGCCTTCTTGGATTCTGGAAATTAATTAGAAAGCTGGGCTGAATTTGGAACCTCAGAACTTATTATGCGGAAATTCCTTTTTATTGTAAAATTGAGAAATTAGTTTTCACAACAATTCATCCACCACTAATTTTATGTAGGGGTTTCAGCAAAGTATCTTTTTTGGTGATTATTTTACAGCACACATTTATGTTTAATTTTTGCCATTTGTGTTTTAATGGGTGAATAAATAAAATAGTCACATTTTAAATATAATAATAATATAAAGTATTACTATTTTGAGTGATTCAAAATAATTATATTCAAATATATCACATAAAATATTTTTACCATTAAAAATCACAATTTATGGAATACAAACGCAAGGTATTAGTTCTAATAGCAAAATATCCATAGAGAAAATATCATTCGCCTTGACCAAGACTCAAACCCAGAAGTGGCAAGTTCGTAATCCTTTATTTTTATTAATTTTGGTTCAGTCATCATGATGGACATCGTGGTGGCCTAGTGAGTAGAGCACTGAGCTACTGACTGGAGGGTACGGGGTTCAAATCCCGGGCAAAAGCCTTTCCAGACACCCCTATAAAATTCTTGCGATTCTGAGTGTCAAAACTTCGTAGGAAATTGCAAGTGGCCCAGGGAAAGGAACTGGCCCCCCTACCCTGAATGTGTAAATTTCACACGCCATTGGCTTAGTACAGGGTGAGCTCTATTCTCACCTATCAAAGACCAACCTTTGGGTTGAATCACTGAGTGAGTGAGTGAATCATCATGAGCTCCGTATTGTCAAGGCCAGATAATTCAAACTCCTTTATAATTGAAATCCCTAAAAGATCCTGGTGTAAGTACCAGCTGAGACCAATTTTGTACTCACCATGGCCACGAGTGTCAGGAAGACAGTAGTTAAATTTAGGTGTTTTGGTATTTTGTGAAGAGCAATACAATTATGAGATTATACTATAAAGAATATGTTAGAAATAATTCTATAAAACGATTGTCAATTGACAGCATTGAACAAAATAACATGGTTTCCCAATGGCAACCATAACAAACAATGGCCATGCCATATCATTAAAAGTCAAATGTAGAAAGTAAAGCAGCACTCATGAACATACCTTGGTACCTCTTCCTTTCCTTCAGGACATTGATATGATCATCAAAGGTATTGTGTATGAATGAACAATAGATAGAGTAATTTTTACCCGCAACTTTTAACAATGTCATTAACACTCGATCCACACTTTGAAAGAAAACACTCCATAAGGTCGGGACCACAAAACCATTGAGAAATTCAGGTTGTTGCATTCTGGGTTAAACAGATGGTAAAAAATAAATATTAATACACTTCAAATTTGCAAAGGTAGTACTGCTCTCTAAAGAAGGAAAAAAAGAATAAAATATAAATCATTTAAACAATATGCTTGAGAAACAGTCACGTTGGTTTCATTTTAAGAGCGAATTTGGAATAAAAACATGTAAACTTTATTAACAGAATATTTTATGCACATAGAATTTTGGGGTAGGAATGTAAAATCCTGGAGGAAGATTCACAGAGTTAAATTCAGTATAGCCACTAACTGACACTGAGAAGTCATTAAATAATTTGTAGATAACTTGCTGACCAAATCCTGGCATAAAATGTCATATTTATGGAAATTGTGAACCCTTTTTCACCACCATGATTTCCCAAGTGTTTTAAAATATTTATCTCCCAGCCAAAGAAACACCAGCTAAAAGAAAGCCATGGTGGTATAAGAATAAAAAATTATGAATGAAACAGAAATAAGGTAGAAAAATATGATGTAACTTTTGCTCAACATCATTTAAGAAACCAATTTTGCCACACTATAAAAAGATTAGCATTTAAAACCTATACTAAGAAAATTTTGGTGTCACTCTAATAACCCTCCAGGTGCAGTGGGTTGATATATAGCTCTCAAATACACCAAAAGTGAAGTATTTAATGCTAAATAAAATTTAAATTTTACACTACATTCGAACAGTAACAATTTTGTTTCCAAATAATAATTGATTGTAAAGTAAAGAGGGTTTCAAATTTATATGATTTGTGAAATTAAATTGTCCAGAGTACTTTCTTTCCTGAAGTGATATACTTGTACTAACATCCCTGTGGCACTGCTAACCAATATAGCTAAAATTTGGTGGAAGCAATATATGGGTTTAAAAAAAAGGAACTTTCCATGTACATAAAATAAATATAATTTCTCCCTTTTTTTGTGCCTTATTCATAAATCGTATACATAATACCAATTGTTTTCACCATTCAAACCATTCATAGACATACCTGGTAGATAAAATATCCTCTAAAAGAAACTCAGGAATGTTGGATAAGTGTAACCCATAAGGTAAATCAGTCCATGGTGTTATTTCCAAGGGAACAAATGACGACTCTTTCACATTAAGATCCTCAATCACAGGATCAATTGTTTTATCTTTTTTCTTGGATGACTTAGCAGACGATGCCTTTGATGACTTGGCAGATGATGCCTTTGATGACTTAGCAGATGATTTCTTTGATGAAGCTTTAGATGATTTGGACTGTTTTGTCTTTTCAGAAGGAGAGGACTTTTGATCTTTGTCCTCAACTGTGACTACCTTTCTCATTTCAACTAAATATGTTGCCAACTTATTTGAGAGCTCTTCAATTGGATCTGTTATGAATAAAAGATATTACCATTCAAATAATCATTCATGATTATCAGCCGAGAATCACAGAATTCTGAAGGGGAACATTTTTGTGAATGCCCTACAGCAATGAAGTGAAGCAGTGGCGTAGCGAGGGTAGGGGTTCGGGGGGTCCGGACCCCCCCCCCCCCCGAAATATTAAGACATATAAAAAAATTAATTAAGCATGGAGCAGGGGAAAGTCTACAAATAATAAATTATCATACCATTGTTAAAAAAGGTTTGTCCTTTTCTTTAAATAATAAATTATCACACGATACGTTAGGGCTCGGGCATTCGGGTAGTGTAATAGCAGTGTTTGTATAGCTGGCCGAGTTTCGACTGTGGACTGTCTACTGCCTAGTTTGCACTCCAGCCACATTGAAAAATGAAGTTTTTTCGATTATGAAAAGTTTTAAAATTAGTTAAAAACCCTCTACTTGCAATTAGTACCCTGTTTTTCAAAAATTTTCCCACGGACCCCCCCCTGAACGAAATACCTGGCTAAGCCACTGAAGTAAAGGAAACACTACTCACAAGATTACCTATTTTGGAACCTAGATTTATTATGGATCTGCCCAGTGAGGGCATCCTAACATCAGTAATCAGGAGGCCTCAATGGGGAAACATAAAACAGTTGATTTGAACGAGGAATGATAATATCAAAAGTGCTAATCTTCAATTTAAATTATTGAGGTTAGGGTAGGAATTTAGGGTGCGACAACAGAAAACGATACTTTGTTGTTGGTTGATACAGCACGATGTAAAACAAAAAGCCGCAGTGAAAGCGTGCAGGGCCCATAACCTGTAGTTTTCTGTGAAAAATTTTTAGGGTAGAAATTTAGTGTGATCGCACACTAAATTTCTACCCTAACCTCAATAATTTAAGTTGAAGATCAACAAAAAGACCTTAAGGTAGCAAGATATTCCATAGAGAAAAAAATCATTCGCCTTGACTGGGACCCGAACCCAGACCCCCCAATTTCCAACCAGGTGCTCTATCGGTTGAGCTACACAGACGTCCTCATTCTCTGTGGAAATTATAGAGACTTTGAAGGAACAATATGTTGCCAGACCACTGGACATAACATGTCACAACGCAGCCAAAGTCATGCGCAATGTGCCACCATCCATGAGGTTAAAGCCGACATTGAAACACTAAGGTGTTGTTTATAACAAATTCTAAGCCTGCGAACTAACCACAAAAACTTTAATAGCGTTACCCACTGAAATTGCACAATATCAAGATATTGATAAGAGGAAGTCTTGGTAGCTCAACGGGTAGAGCACCTTATTTTTCATCAACGCATGTGCTTAGCCTTACATCATGCACGATGTATGTTTTCAATCAACTTAATAATATGCTCCTTCCTAATGCACACACATGTTATCCTAGGTGGAGGGGAGTCTTTTTTTATTGGAAGCAAAAGGACACAGCTGTGGTCAAAGCATATCACTGGACCTCCCCTTCATGAGGTGAAGGGAAGTAGAGAGACCATATCTCTAATAAAATGTCTCAGAAAGGCAAGGCGATACTACTATCAAGGATTCAGCATTTAAGGGTTAAGGGTCACATTACAGTCAACTGCCATATCTACATCTATATAAGAATTATCTACTCATGTCAATATGCCTAGTAAACGGTGTTCTGTTGCTGTGTGCTCAAACAGCTTTTATAAAACGAGAGCCTCGAGTGGGGAGAAGTGCATTGGATATTTCAGCTTTCCAAAAGATCCTCATACAAAACAGTTGTGGGTGGAAGCATGCAAAAGGAAAGATAGCTGGAATCTGGATAATGGACGTGTGCTCTGAGCGTTTCAAGGATGAGAATTTCGAAAGAAACATGATTGGCCGAAATGAATTTTTCAAGACTCAAAAATATTTTAAGACCCGGAAGTATTTTATTTTTGCATTTTTTGTATCCACAAGACCACCATCTTAAATCTCCAAATGCTCGAGAAAATAGTCAGAAAATAAGAGAAAAGAAAGCCTTGGTCAGAGAACTTGAAGAAGCAAGTGGACACACTCAGGAATGTTTTGCCGAACCGATGGTTAGTGAATGGAAAATTTGAGGATACAATATGGTAAACAAATGACGTTTCTTTCACCAATTATTTTGCAGCAGTTACGAATTGAATTTTCATATTTAGGAGATTGTAGAGGAAACTGTGGAGGAAATGTATGCAGCCCTTCTCAAGGACCATGCTCAGTTGCTCGAGAACTTCAACGTAAGTTTGTACTTAAACTTTTATAACAAGCAACAGCACATTTTCTCGGGGTTTCATTGATAACAGAATGAATAAAATATAGTCCAGTTGTGTTCTTCTGCCATTATAGTCTTTAAAGCTTAAGTATGAAGCTAATACAAAAGAGATTCAGAAGGAGGTTAATGAAAGAGAGGCCTTGGCGAATGAAAGGGTGAAAAAAGTACTTTTTAAAATTTTTACTGAAGGTCAGATTGCCCTATTACTCTCTGGGAAAAAACAGGTGAAGTCATGGACCTATGATGAAATTGGAATGGCTTTCTTCATTATATATTTAAGCAAAAGATGCTACATCTACTTAAGAAACCAACTAAAGTTTCCTCTCCCAGGTTAGTCAATAATCACTCATCATAGAGCTTTGGCATTCAGTGCGTAACTGCATTTCAATACATCTTTATTAGATTCGTACATTTTATATCCTATTAATATTATTAATACCACCCAATTAATAATAATAATAACACTTATATAAGCTTAATATTTATATCCAATTATACTATACATATAATAATATTAAAATTCTAGCAAAATGTATGCTCCCTCAATTCTCATTTTTCCATTTAAATCAGGAATATCCACATTACAGAGATGGGCCAGTGACATCAGTATAGGTCAAGGCATACTGAAGGATGTTTTAAAAGTAATGGGAGTGGCCTCTCTAAAGATGTCACCCTCAGAAAAATTTAGTCCTTCAGTGAGATGTAATGAAAGTTGAAGAAGTATATGAGATGGATAAAAGAGGTTTGTGTGGTTTGATATCATTAAATTTTAATTGCTATAATGAGCAATTTTAGATTTATTCTGATGATTGTACTCTTTTGATATTTTTTAATCATTTGTTTGAATTAGGTACCTTTTTTTCAGCTGATAAGATTATTGGGCCTCATAAGCAAATGATGGTAATGATTGTGAGGGGACTGTTTTCCCAGAGGAAACAACCAGTTTACGTCAATTTTGACACAAAAATATCAAAAATTATTTTGGAATCTGTAATCACTGTTATTGCCTCTGCGGGGTACACTGTTGTAGTTGAAGTATGCGACAATGCTGGAGCCAATTTAGGGCTATGGAAAGAGCTGAGAGAGTTCTATGAAAGAAGTTGGTTTACTTTCAGAGGCAGGAAAGTATACTGCTTTTCAGATGCCCCTCATCTTCTTAAGCTATTAGGGAACCATTTCCTCGACAGAGGGTTCATAATGGGAAATGGAGATATTGTAAAGAGTGATCTAATACATAAATAATCAGGCAGACTGGAAGTGAGGTGTCATCTCTATTTCGCACAACTTCTTCTCACATCAACTGTGAGAAACATTCAAGACAAAATGTTAGGCTTGCAGCTCAACTTATGTCCCATACCAAGGTCACAGCTTGGAAGCATTATGATGTAGGTGACAAGCAAGAGTTGCTAATTCTAGCTAATTTTATTGAAAATTTTAATATATGGTTTGATATTTTCAACAGTCATGTGCCCTATGCAAATATAAAATCTAAAAGTGCTTTTGGCACTGATTTTGAATCACAGGTGGCAGATCTTGAAAATTTCCGTGAAATGGTCTCTGACATGAGAGGCATGGGCCGGAAATCTCTGCTGCCATTTCAAAAAGGCATTTTTATGTCAATCTGTTCTCTAAAAGCCTTATTTATTGAGATGAAATGCTCCAGTGATTGTTCATTTATAATGACATCAAAGCTCAATCAAGATAGCTTGGAGAACCTCTTTTCTCAGATTAGATACAGAGGAGGGCTTAATGATCATCCTTCTCCTTTAAATGCCCTAATGCAGTTGAGGATGATCATTCTTGGGCGAAATCAGGAAGTAACTTCAAGGAATAGCAATACAGATTTTGCCCCAAAAGAATTCATCATCAAGAGGGTGACGAGAATGTGGTGTAAAGTTATCAAAAGCCAAGGTTAGGGAAGCACCACCTCATTCAGCAGATTCATCCAGTAAGCTATCTAGTGACCCATGCGATCAGAGGCCAAGTTCTGAGAGTATTATTTCAGAGGAGGCCACCAAAGACGGGCTGCTATATTTAGCTGGGTGGGTAGCAAAAACATTTCACGCCAAGCACCCTGAGTTAGGCAGTTACACTTATAAATTTCATTCAGCTAATGATTATAGATTGACAACTTGGATTAGCCATCTATCATTTGGGGGGTTGATAGAACCAAGTGACTGGTGGCGAGAGCAACTGTTGAAATTTGAAATACTTTTCCAAAAAATATGCAAGAAGAAGAAAGTCATCCATAAAAGTACAACAGATACATTGTACAAAAAAATAAGCACAGAAGTTGACATCCCCAGTAAGGTGTTGAAAACTTTAATATTACAAAGGGTATACATTAGAATAAAATTTCTTAATAGGGAAATAACAACCGACATACAACAGCGGCAGAAGAAAAAAAAGGTAAAAAATAACAACTTAGTCCCTCATTGCGTAGATGCTTTTCCATGTTCTTGGATCTCCTGTTTTTCATTGTTTTCTACAAAAGTAATTTCAATAAAAGAATGATGTTGAAAATGTAAGCATTTTAATTTGTTGTCATTATGTAAATGCTTATTGAATTTCGTTGTCAGTGACTTGGATTGAATGTGACAACACTTAGTGGAATATAGACATGATGGCCATAAATATACTAGTACCACTCAAATGTTTCATGATTCCGAAAGTTTTCGACACTTCTGACTGATAATCATTGGTATATCATCCCACCAGTTTCTTCAAGCTTCTGGCCGGGAGGAAAGGTACCAGGATGAGAATGGAAGGGTGGAAAGAAACCCGGAGAGGAATGTTTAGCATGTTCTTAATGAGAGGCTCCAAGGGGACAGTAGCACTGAAAGTAGGCGCTTATATAGCTAAATAGTTGGAGGAATAAACACAAAGTCCTGTTATTTCATTTATGTATTGGAGAAGAGTACTGTGAACTGGTCAATAAATTACATTCTTAAATAATTATTAGTTAAACATGTTTCATAGAAGACGAAATAAACATTAACCATAAAAATAATGCACTAGTCTTTAGGCACTCTGAGGACATAATTCTTCGTAGAAAATATTTAATGTTATTTCTTTCTGAGTGCATTTGGTGACAAATTAAATCCTTCGCCATATATACAAGAGATGCTGAACCTATTATATACCTATGCTTTATTTTGACTCGTATTCGCCATTGCTACTAATCTCCACTCGTGTACACTGCGCTGCCTTAGGAACCCTGTGACATCACGCCCGACGGCCACGCCAGCTGAGACCACCTCCTATTATTCTCACCTTGGCTCTGAGCAGATCTGCATAACTCACGATACCATCGAATCCACAGGAAAATGTAGAGAGCAAGACTGTTACAATATATACGTTGTTTTTATACTTTTTTTGCAGAAGTGTAAAACAGTATATTTTTACAATTAATTTTAGCCCCTAGTACTGAAAATCTCATCGTCTGTTTTTTTTTACTCATTTCTAAATTGATGATTGCCCAGTCGTCGGCTCCAGCCCACTTTATTTCGCTCCTTCTCATGATGTCTATCCCCAATCTGTCCATCTCCATCTTAAAGTTCTCCAACTTCCCACACACTCCTAGTGATCTTACGTTCGATGTCCCAATTCTGCATTTGTCTCTCTTGACTGATGTTCCCCTCCCAGTAGTCCCAACACGGAGATCTGATTAGGGGACTCATGGTGCCTACTAATATATGAAAAGAAATTCAAGACTTTTTCAAGACTTTTCAAGACAAAAATTTTAAAATTCCAGACCAAAAAATCTAACTTCTTAATGTGTCATCGTGACGGTCAATAGTCCAATGCCCAGTCCTGTCCAATTTTTCACTTGAAATTGGCCATCTTATTATATCCACATTATTAAAAGTACAAGCACAGCACCTTATCTACTTCATTCATGATTAAACTACTACTAGAAATTAAAATGCTGTATACTCGAAATGGACTGTACCATGACATTCACGGCTGTTTTTCAGGAATGCACGGTGGCGCGCCGCACAGCGGTGCAGGATCCCTAATAATTGGTAATTTGGATTAAAAAATGTTCAATTTATATGAAATTTGGTCTATATAGGTTTTCGAGGTCGCTGAATATGAATTTAGATTCAAAACTTTTGTAAACTAATTTTTTCTCAAAAAGTTTTGCAATTTTTTTTACTTAAATTAACTCTTATTTAAAACATCATGATTAATGTGAACAAATATACATTTTCTCAGTCGCTGAATGCTAATTTGATGTTCATATTTTTGCTAATTACTTTTTTCACAAAAGTATTTACAATATTTTTATTACTTGGATTTACACAAACTCAAAATTCTTGTTTCATTAAAATCTATAGCAAAAAGGTTTTCGCGATCTCTGAACACAAATTCGATGTTAATATTTTCACAACTTAATTATTTTGCAAAAATATAAAAGTGAATTTTCAAAACAATTTTCTTTATTTTTGAATAAGAAATTATGTAAAAAAATAATTTTGCAAATTATATTTGCAATATATTAATAAACAATTAATAGCACTCACCTTCAGTTACAAAACCCATTTTTCAGAACAAGAATCGGGGCAATACACATTATATTAGAGAGAATTGAAGGTGAAGCTGTGCCTGCTCCTTTTCATATGATGCACTTGTTACCAGTGCAACATTTTATCTTATCTACTAGAGGAGTAGCAACAGCGATATGTCCTTACTTCAGATGGTTTTGAATTCGTCAATCGGTGCATCCAATGTACATGCACAAAAACCCTATATAGAAAGTTTTTCTAGACTCATAAATACCAAGTATTAGGGATCCTGCACCACTGTGCGCCGTACACGGCGGTCGGGTTCGCGCCGTCCCGTGTGAAAGGAGCCTTTGAATGAAATGATGTCCGTGGCCAGTCCAACCAAAGGCACCTCTTGAGCACACACCAACTCGAAGACTGATGAACCAACTCAACTCGAGCTGGCAAATGCCGAGTTCTACAGTAAAAATGAACAATTTTGTTGTAAACTCACACATGTCGACAGATGAACTAGACTTTCCGGTGGCTTTCAAGCTAGTGAGCTCGCCATCAGATGAATAACAAAGACTGCACTAGCTGGCAAATGGCGAGTTCTCCAGTAAGTATATCATCCAGGAACCAACGACATATTCGTCGGTGGTGGCACGCATGGCATCGTCGGCGACAACGTAATATAATGAGTAAAAGTTTCTCGGGTCTTCCACCGGGACAAAGGCTCCAACTCTGCCTACGTTTCAGAAAATGACTCGTTTCCATCTTCAGGACTGTGAGCCAGGGACATCCTGAAAGCCCTGAAGATGGAAAACAAGTCGTTTTTGGAAACGTCGGCAGAGATGGAGCCTTTGACCCAGTGGAAGACCCGAGAAACTTTCACTCATCTAATCCGCAGGGAAAACACCAAATGGTAATATTATGTTTTTACTTTCCAGGGGCTGATCTCGGTTCTTTCACGAAGACATTATGCATGCGTATAAAAGTAACACAATTCAATGGGAAATGCTAATAACAAAATGACAATGGATGGATGAGAGAAAGAAAACATTCCAATTCCACAGAAAAGTTCGTTAATCCCACCCGATTATGTTGATGCGCAGCATAGAAACTTAGGACGCGATGGTTTACATATAATATTTCTAGTGGAATTTAATCGAGTTACACCCTCAGAGGCATGGTAAAACGCAAAATGTCACAATCGTACTAGGATACGATCTATGGATCGTCTGAATCTTTGGGAGCGTTGTAATAACTATGGTCAAGGTCATTCTTTCGTAATAGCATTCATGGACAGAAGGGAAGTATACGATCTTCAACCTGCAACCGACCAAGCCGATTTATCCCGCGGCGGCATGCAGGAAACAGTGCCCATGTCTAGTGCAATCGAACGACGAAAGTCACGAACTCACAAATACTGACCAGAGAGGTTTAAAATAACACCTCTTTGATAATGACAAATAAAGAAAAAGGGAAACAATATCTCATTTCGTAATGCTATGTCTGCCGTTCTAATTTTTATCCTGACGATTTGCAAGCAACCATTTTTCCCGATTTTTTATTATTTTTCAGCGAATTCCCGACCTTTTCCAGATTTTTTCCTGACGTTAATAAATTCCTGACTTTTTCCCGGATTCCCGACTCTTTCTGACTGGTAGACACCCTGGAGACTATTTTACCTCTAGAATATTTCATCGGGAGGAATGCCATCATGCCCTGCTTCTTCTAGGGAGAATTATGTGGTGGTTTCCCGTTGCCTTCCACATCGCAGTACTGCAGCCGATTCCGTTAACTACACTCTCCCCTGCAGCTATGGTATCTGATGCCGTACCGATCCACTTGATGTGCACCATCAGGGCCTCATGGTGAAACTGCTGCCTTTCACCATTGAGGTGTTTTTAGTGTAGGAGCCGATGTCTTGTTGCGGAAAATCAGAAAATATAATTTTTCCAAAAGCTGAAAAATACATGGCGTCACCAGGAATCGAACCAGTGACCCTCAGCTTACCAATCCAACTCGCTACCCCTAAGCAACTTCTCCCCTCCCAGAATCTATACTGCACCCGAAAACCTGGGGTTTTGCACCTGCACTATAAAACCTCAATGACTCAGTCGGATTTTACCTGGATACTGCATTGACATGGCATAATCGTATTGTTTCAGTTGAGAAAATACTGGCCAGAGCACTGTATCTACTCAGGAAACTGAAATTATTTGTGTGTGATGAGTACTTATTAATGCATATTATGCATTTTTCCATTCACATCTCATATATGGCATTAAACTATGGGGCCATGCCTCAGATGTATAATTGATATTCCTAATTCAAAAAAAGGTGGTCAGAGTCCTGTCAAAGTCAGGTCCTCCAGAGCATTGTAGACCACTCTTTGTTAATCTTAGAATTATGACAGTTTATAGTTTATATATATTCTACTCTTTATTTTCTGTTAAGGAAAACTTAAATAACTACTCCCAAAGAGCTGATATACATGATCACAACACAAGGGCTAAATATAGCCTGGATATTCCAAGATGCAGGCTAACAAGTATGCAAAAATCTGAGAGTACGTGTCTCACATTCTATAACATGATGCCAAATTCAGCCAACATCATTAGAGTGAATACATTTAGGGTTGTTTTGAAGAAATGGCTAAGTAAAGACCTCTTTCTATGTTACCATGTTTCGCTTCGACTCCATATCACCAGAATATTCAGAATTAGACCTCTTTACACCCTGGATGAATATTTTACTCTTGATTTCTCGAGTATAAATTGTTAATATTGTATCTTGCATACTTTTTGTTTATAACTTGTAAATTTGTTTGAACATATTGTTTGTTTGTATGTATTTATGTAATTCTAATGCCTAATAATTTTATATTGACAACATTCATCATAGCTGAGGCTATGCCACAGATGAATAAAGAAAATAATAAATAAATATAGTAGTGCACATGACCATCCTCTAAATTTAGCATAGACCAATGAAAAATCTAACCTTTGGCCTCAAAGATGCACTGCAAAAATTAAGAGATTTAATTACAGTGATGAACCATGCCCCAATGCTAGAAAATATAGTAATCTATGGAGAAAAGTCCTTATTGCCAGAAAGTATATCTTCCCTTTAGTCTGCTCTCATCCTTGATGAAGAAACCACACTATGGAAATGCATTTCACTATAAATTGATCAGTGAATGGGACATGTTCATCTAGGATGATTTAAATTTGAGAGAAGCAATATTATAAAGCAACAAAACATTAGAGTCTGTATGCTTCAGACACAATTAGACAATATGACCACTTTTCCTACTTGGCAACTTATTTATGGTCATCCAATTATTAAATATTATTATCAAACATTCTATGAAGGTAAAGCTATTAATATTTTACTTACCACCATTAGAATCCATTGAAGGAGAAACTTGGACATCTGAAGAAGAAACCTCATCAACAGTTGTTTCTGGTACTTTGGAAAATAAGTCATCAATTACTTTCATGATCAGATTTTTTATCTCATTTCCAGATGCTGAAGCCCCATAAACAGCTTCTTCAATGATAAGGTCATCTATTTTTAATACTGGTAATCCAAGTTTCCTTGATGCTCTGTGTGCTATCTGCACACTATCTGTTTAAAAGAGATAGTACTATAATAATTGTAATATTTTGGTATATTTATGTTCTTATTTAAGTATTCTACATACAACCACTTAGCCAAATGGTTTGATTCACAATACATATATGCACCTCATACATGGTCCTACCAAGGGCATAATTATTTTGTACCATGTGGCTTTTGTACTATGGACACAAGTTACGGTTATAACTTTGCAAAAGAGACAAATTTTATTTTCAACAGCAAAAATATGACCAGCTATGCTTCTTTATATGCAATTAGCCCCTTCTTTGGCCCTTTCAAGCATGCACTAAACCATGCCAAAGAAGGTGGCAAATTCAACCTACCCTAAGCTTTAAGTGGGTGTCGTGGTGGCCTAATGGGTAGAACACTGAGCTACTGACTGGAGGGTACCAGGTTCAAATCCCGGGCAAGAGCCTTGCTGAACACCCCCATCTAAAATCCTCGCAATTTGATTTTCTGTGTGACAGAACTGTAGGACATCACAGGTGGCCCAGGGAAAGGAACTGGCCCCCCTACCTTGAATGTATGAATTTCACATGCCATTGGATTAGTACGGGGTGATCTCTACTCTCACCTATCAAAACCAACCTTCGGGTTGAATCATTGAGTGAGTAAAGCTTTAAGTGACATAGCCATTGCAACCTTATTTTTTTCAATGCTACCACAACATAGTACATAGCTGCATTGCCAAAGTTCTCAAAGCCTTAATGAAATTTTGCTGTAAGTTTACTGGCTACCTGGGGGGTATATAATAATTACCAGAATATGGAGCTCCATGAAAAATATATACTGAGGCTGACGTGGTAAAGTTCAGCTCAGAAGTAGGTGAGTCCTTCCAAACAATGCTTCCTTTATTTTGGTTTTCTTTTTCCACCAGATTTTCCATTGACTTACTCAGAGGATCCTGTGTTCTGTTTTCAATGGCAGGAATCTTGATTTCACCAGAGAAGTATTCTATATTTCAATAAATTATGGCAAATTGCATATATAATAGTGATGTGACCTGAATTACATATGCATGCATGGTATAATACTAATAATACGTTTTATTTGCCCAATAGACAATATACACTGTGTATTACAAAATTTAAATTGTATAGGGCACATCATCATATACTTAATCATATCATAGGGTATATGTATGTGTTACAGATATGAAAACATCCAAAACCCTTTTCTGCATCACTTCATTTCCATTCATCATAGTCGTTGGATAGCCAATTTGGTGGTTGATATCTTGAAAGTGATTAGCCCTAATGCAATCACTCATATTGTAAGATGATTGTACTTTCTAAAGAACAAAACCTTGCAATAATTAAAAACTAAAAAGAGAGAGACTTTGTTGTCACTTATGAACAGTAGGGTAGGTGACCAACCAGTATGTGATATTGTGAAATATAAAAATAAAAGGCTGATTTAGTTTTCCAGAGTTGCTGACTCTATGTGGCATGTCTAGCTAGTAAACTAACCCTTTGCAAAAAAAGTTGGATTTCAACAGTAGGCCCAATTAGCCGTTAAAAATTTAATCAGTTTTATCGGAAAGGGAAGAAGAATTCACACTAAAATGATTTTGGCACAGTAATGGTTTACTGATTTAAACATGGAAATGGTATTTCCTGTAGCATAGGTAGTCTATATTCTTGTATTTTCTTAATTTAGTGTGCTTATGGTATTCATTTATCATCCATATTCCTGTTTAGTTGCTGCTTAGATTGGATTGTAGGAAGAAGAAATTACATAGCAATTTCACAAGTTATATTAATTACGACCAGATTTCATTGTAGAGCAACATATTAGGGGAACATACAGGAAATTTTGAACATTTATATATCCAAGGAATGTGGAGGAGTGATAGTTTAAGGAGATTGGGGGGAGATTTTGCTTGCAGACTGGGAAAAGCTAAATGGCAGTGGGAGAAGGGTACATGGGCAGCAAAGAGTATACCATGGTCAAGTATCAAGTAGGTGGGAGTTTGAAGGTGCAAGGAAAGTGCACGAGGGGTGAACAAAAATACAAAAGTTCATTAAGGCCGGGATTACGATCAACATTTTCTGACGTGACGGAAACGGACGGTGGCGGTGAACGGCAACGTAGCGGCTCAATTGTTGGTGGTGTATCACGATCAACGGTAGATAGGAAACACTGCCATTTTCCAACATGGCGGCGAGGCGAACAGTCTTGGGTTCCAATTGGTGTAAAACCGTAAGTTTTTACCATTTTCCAAAAAATTTCAAGCGTGAGTGAAGTGTGAACATAGCAGGTTGTGTCGTGAAAATTTCATCAAAAAAGGACAATTTTCAGTGGTCAAAAAAAATTTTGAAAAGTGTCACCCTCATCAGAACATTTACCCTCCTCCCCCTCCACTTCATTTTCAAGTCACTCGTGATTGGTTGACGGAAACCAACGTGACGGGAAAGCTAGACCTTGACAAGCTTTGCTCAATGTACGTCGGCGGCACGTCAACGTCCGACCATCGTGCTTAGCTTCATTGCGTTCAATTCTCCTAACTTCAACATCGCCACCGTCCTTTTCCGTCACATCAGAAAACGTTCATCGTAATCCCGGCCTAACAGGACTTTTTTGCCTTGACTCAAGGCTCAATGCTTCCAATTCCTCCAAGGCATCTAATCTGGTACCCTTCTCTCAAATGTGTATAACCTTGAGGATGAAGTGTCTACTGTGCCTGTTATCTTGCAAATGCTGGGCAAACTGAGAGTTGTTTCTGCCATGGATTAAACATGCTTAGTGCTCAGTTGCTCTATTGGTGAAATTCCTCCCTGTTTAGCTGATGTAAATGACAGCAAAATTAGAGCATTCAAGCAATATATACTGCTTTGCTGGTCTCTGAACTTCTTGTCATTGTTTGACTCTAGTAAATGATTTAACGCATATTTAAAATGAAATGCTTCTCTCAATTTCTCTTTGTGGAGTTGGCATTTTACACACAGGGATAAATTGTCAAGAAAGGTATTCTGTGCCATATCAGTGTGTCATTCTGTGTGCTGGAGGTTGCATACATCTTGGCCCATGCTATTTGGGGCATTTTTTTCCTGCTGAGTGTGTTCACTAATTTTTTTAAGGGTAACCATTGCTGAATACCATTTATTTAATGGCAAGGAGTTCTTTGAGCCTATTTGTATCTGACATTAGGATATGGAACATCCCCTGGACCAATGAATAGAGGGCCATTGTTTTCTGGCAGAAACTATTTTTGGAAAATTCAGAGGCGATGAAATATGAGTAGCACGGCAACCTGAAGATCATCAAATAACACTGGTTTATTTCATGACTTATAAATAAACTCTGGTTGCACATTTTCTTTCTATGTGCAGGAAATTCAGGGATTTACTCAATATGCATTTCCTTAGTAAACTGGATATGCTTGTCCTGACAACTAAGCCAGGAAATTACATAGTTGTCTTGCTGTTCCGAAACAAACACAACTCATCATTAGGGACCCTGAAATTTCATGAATGGGTTTTTTCGCAAATTTTTTTTTAAAGTATGAAAGTTGTTATTTTGATGTTTAAAGCCGTAATAAGTTAAATTTTGGCATTTTAATGCTAGCAAAATTCACCAAAATGTCGCGAATAGCTTTTTATTCGCCAAATTAAGCAGTATTTGGCTGTTTGTGGGATATTTTGTGTTAAATTTCACATTTTTTAAACCTATTCTTTGATATTTTGTGAAAAAACATGAAATGCTTTGATTTATTTTGATAGGCATGTAAAGACACATAATGAAAGATGTCCCATTTCGTGAAAAAATGTTTGTAAGCTCATGGCGTGAAATAAATACATAATTATTATTTACGTGACCATGTCACTATCATCAGTCTGATGATGAGCATGACCATGATATCTCCATATGTCTCCCTAGATCGCACATATCGTGGTTGGATCAGGGGTGCATCGTTTTTATCGCACCATCATGACTTGCATAGTATTTATCCCGAACGATTCTTCAGAAAAGTTGCCATTAAAGTAATTGCGTTTGTGAAAGATGATTTCAGTAAGTCTGTGCATAGCATTAATGGGACCAATAACTGCGCTGGACAAGAGTTCTTAAATGTCTTAGCTGTTGGGCAAAAAGACAGTTGTCAAATAGACGTAATAATTTCATTCAAAGAATGCTCCACCTAAGCTGTAACTGACGGGTCGCAATTATTCCTCGGGTAGACAAAAAGAGTTATTTAAGGATAAACTATCAAATTCACTGACTGATGTTGAGTATATGTTTCCGACTTTATGATATGACTCCGGCATGACGGCATTCCCTCCACAGCAAACTTATTCGGTGCCCATGGTGGAGGGTCGGCGGCTGGAGAGTCATCGGCATGGCAGGGCATTAAAAAGTACAAGATAGGGACACACTAATAATTCTCTATGAAGAGGCACATTATTTGTCCAGAAAGGAATTTTAGAAAAATTACCTACGTCAAGGCAAGCCAGCATTGTCATTTTGATTAAGCCACAGCGGGGAGGTACTACCTACAAAATACAAGTCTGGGCAGACATATATTTCTGATTCTCAGTATCACTGGATAAACTATAGTGTCACCACACATTTATAGTTCGATCGGAGCTGCTGTTGATCAGAAAAAGCTGTTGATCCTGTAGACCATAATGCCGAAAATTGTCAGCATATTTTATCGCCAAAGGAGTTTGAAAGCAATATACGCATAGGTTTATATATATTTGATGCAACTTTGAATAATATGCAGAGAAGCAGTACCAAGGAAATTGGCCATAGGCAACCCACACAGCACCATCCTTAGGCTAGGTGGCCATTGAGTCACCTTTGTTATGGCCTGTAGTTTGCGTACATCTCTGTGTATTTTGTTAACTATCAATGAAGATTAGATAGAATAAGTTAGATATATCAATTTATGTCTCTAATACAATTCTGTGTTTGTTTAAATTGAGAAATACGTAAATATTTTTTTCACCGCCAGAGCATGAAATATGCTATTTTTGCACTGCTGGGACTATGATTTTTACACCACTTTCCCTCAAGTTTATTTAGCTCTTTTCAAGATCCCTACACAATATTAATGTAGCAACACCAGTTGAGCATGTTTCTTCTCAGGGGGAGCCTTGATGAGAATAATCGCTTTTCAAAATTATTCATGCAAATATCAACCAAGGAAGAGGGAGCACATTGCTAGGCCATCTAACTCTTGGTAATATTTACGACTGAAAAAGTAAACTATTTTGGTTGGGTGTAGTTAACATATCACTGGATAGCTTGTTCTAACTTTCATGCAAGTCACTTCAGCTAAATTTATTGCTTCAATTCTCCAGCATACTGTGAAGAAATTAATTGCATCAAATGACACTTTATAATAGCACTTGATAAGAGAGTATGTTCATGAGTTTGCATGGATTCTTAATGCTGTATTTAGGGGAAAATTTAGAATGATGTCTAAATAGTTTATAGACATCACTGTATATACTTTAATAGTGTACTGCCATCACCACGGCCATAATCTACAGCATGGCTAGAGTTGATACTTAGCGAGGGTGATGAAGCAAGTTTTGGCTAATTTGGAAAAACAAAAACTATTACAAAACTAAAATAAAATAGATTTACATGATCTAAGCTCTGATGCTGGTGCATAAACATTAGGTGAGGTTACTAAGCAGATGGCACATATAAATATTCAGAGTCAAGCAATGGAGAGGGGTAGTAATATAGTTGAAAAACATGGGAAGATTAACCATAATCTGCTGTGCTAAAAAGAACAACTGTTGCCCCATATAAATTGTTTCTCATGAATTCTGGCCCCATAATTTACATGAAAGAGTGATAAAACTGTCTATCATCATGTTATAAATGAAAATATTATGTATATATCTTCTAAAGAAAGTATTAAAATGCACTCCAATGTAACATGATACTTAACTCTCAAATGCCAAATGGACTTAATTTGCATGCCCGTGCAGGCACGCAAGCATGCAAGTTCAATCTGCTATGAATTAGATAATGTAAAGATGGCAGTTGTTGTGCAGGACTAAAAGACTATAACAATCAAACGAGTTATGTTGACAAAGGGGGTCAAATAAGGACTAGCTATGACAGCAGATGCTATGGCTGGAAGTAGACAGAGAAACTATTCACCTACTTGGTCTGAGTAACTATCCACAAGAAAATAGGCCCTCCACAACTCCTCAGGGAGGCAGTGGACTCATTGGCACCATTGCCTTTATTTCATGAGTCATTTTATCAGACATGGGAGATAATACTACTATTATTATTATTCTCAGAAAATTGCACTAAAATGGTATAAATTTTTATTAAAGGAATGAAAAAGCCATTATTTCTATTTCTGAGAATGGAAGCACATACCTTTAGGATAATTATGATCCAAAATTTATCAAGATTAATGAAGACCCTTTTTTTGATAGTTGCATTATTGTTAACCATGTTTTTAGCCGAAAAATGTTGCAAGGACTATGTTTGAGAATTTTTAAGGCTAAAAAGAAAAGTCATGGGCTCATATTATTTTTTTCGAATGTCCGCCAAGACTTGTGGTCATTGCTGAAAAAATTCATTGGAATAATTCAGAAATGGCCGAGATAGCATTTTTTGAGTAAAACAGTGCACCTTGAGAAGTGTACATCGTGAATGGAAGAAATTCATTGGTCCCCTTATGTTCGAGAAGCTGTGTCTAAAAAACAAACTTGGGCTAGGTAAAAAAAAATGGGCTTTTTTCTTGTACTGGTAAAGGGATTATATGTACCAAGTTTTGCCAAAATTTGAGTCGTTGAGAGGCAAAACCTCTTTTTTGTGCTTGACTTGAAATGGAATGACCCAAATATTAAATGCTAATTTTCTGGAATATAACATTTAAAAAATAATTGCCACCAGTTTATAGTATGTATCAATTTCTATTTACTGGATGAAATAGAATTTGAAAAACCATATTTATATACTCCTGCAAAGTGGGCAATTAATGTTTTTACAAATTGCTGTATTCCAAGTAGAGGTGGGTCGAATCCACTTTTTCCTCGAATCCGAATCCCAAATCGAATCCAACTAAGATTTGAATCGAATCCCGAATCTACCTTTCCGTTTATGAACATTGTGATGACAGGCATGTTTCCTTTTCAAATAGTTATCATGCAAAGCAAAAGTGAATGCATGTGCAGTGTTTGTTATATCTGCAGTTTAATAAACAACATAACACTACAAAAAAATCTAAATCGAATCTGACCATATTATTAATATTTATTGCTGAAAAACCAAAACAAATTAACTCATTCAGGATACACTAATGTGTTTCCGACAAAATTATGCATTTTTCATTTTGTTCCAATTTACACATAGAACAAAAGAAATTTCACATGATCACTCAGTAGCTGAAGGCTACATTTTAAAAAAATATTTTTTTCTTTAAGATAGTATACATTATTTACGTTTGACCTTCTTTAGCAGTAAAAAAAATTCTACATTATTTTAAAATATCGACCGTATTTACGCGTGTAAGCCGCGTACCTTTTTTCCCGAAACGCCGGAGAAAAAATGGGGGTGCGCGGCTTATACGAATCCTCCAGATTTTGTGTTAGCCGCGATTTTTTTTCTTCCTCAGATTCCTGTTGTTTTCTCTCCTAAGTTTCGCATTCTGTCTAGTAGTAGTGGTATACTAGTCTTCGCAGCATGGTTTAGTAGTAAATCGTACATTGTAAAGTATTCTGAAATTTTGAAGTATGTAATTAAAAATAAAAATCCGCGTTTAACAAAGTCTGAGCGTACAACGGTACTGGAAGAAACGCTAGATCAGAAACACCATTTGCCAAAGCAATAGATTTATCGTGTATAGATCGTAAGTAGGACAACACATTGTAGCACTGATATGTATTTAAATATACTGTAAGCTGCCACAAGGAGTTTTATGTTTTTTCAAAATCGTAAGCGGAGTTTGTTTCGGTATCACGTATCTGTAGCAACATTTTTACGTACTAATAGATAGCTCCTTTTCGTACACATTAAAGCTACATTGCAAAGACACAACAAAAAATTTGTTACGTGGTGGCAATAGTCGTATGCTCAGAGAATATACCTTCTTACTATCCGTGCTATCCGCTCCAAGCGTGAGAGTACTAAACGCGTTTGAATCGATCATTTAGCATTTTAAAATAACTTGCTATTATCACCCTAAAATGAATTCTGATGTGAAATTTCGATTGTTTCCTGTGAGTATAAAGCTACATATTATAAATGATGCTGAAAAAATAGGAAATCGAGCTCCATGAAGGAAATATGGTGCATCTGAATCTAGCAGTGATGAAAACTAAGAATGAGAACTGTTATGATATGAATATTCATTAGTGATTTATGATTATATTTCCGGGAATGTGTTTTTCTTTAGTTTTATAAGAATTATAATTGTTATTACATTGAGCTTAGTTTTTTCCGTGTGTTCCCAAGACTTTTCGGTGTTGTTAAATCGTCCCAGTCCACAGCTACTACGCAGAGAGCAGACGAGATCACCGCTATCAGGTACAGATGGCGTTTGGCTTTTTTTTGTTAATATGCCAACGATTTCCGTAATAATAGAGTAATCACGGGTTGAAATTTTATATATTTTTGCAATTATTTCAGTTGGAATGTTCTTTTGAACAAATGCCGTTTTTATAGCTGGATGATGTGATCGTATGAAACTGTGATTACTGTGAGATGCTACGAGAAACAGATGCACAGTAAAAGAGGCCGTGCATTGATGACGATCATGACGATAATAACACGTAATTCAATCAATTAATGAGAAAGACGTACACGTCATTTAGGCACAGCATTTCTATTAAAGAACGTGCATTCATGTTATAACAAAATGATGCAGACTCGAGGGAAAAAAATTTTTTTTTCGATAGAAATAATTTTTTCCTAACGAACCTGCCCGAAAATAGGGGTGCGCGGGATACATGAGTAAATACGGTATGTTGGTAAACCCTGGTATTAACACTAACGACTGCATTGTGCCTGCCATCTTACGGCAAATGGAGAGCTATCTCCGCCTACGAGTTCACGAGCGAAATTCCTCATGCAGTTATCTACATCTCAATCACATTTTTATGATGAAAATTAAATCTTACGCTTTGATGCAGTAAAAATTGACGTGTTTAAGAGAGACAGTGAAAACGATGAATTATGTGGTTATGGCAATGAAGGTTACAGTAATATTCTTAAGAAAGCTTTAAAAAAGGTTTGATAAAATAAAATTGCTCTTTGGAATTCAAACTGGATTCGATCGAATCCAGCCAAAAATTTCGAATCCTCGAATCCAGTAAGATTCGGTGGATTCGGGGGGTTAGGTGGATTCGAGAACCCATCTCTAATTCCAAGCAAATACCACAGATATTGTTCCACCTGGCATAAAAGAAAAATAAATTCATATTTACACATTTACGTTGCCATTAAATATAGCTAACATTCAGGTAGGAAACCAAAAGTGAATGGAATTTCAAGCTCATGATTCTTAATTTCTGTTATGCTTTCAGAAAGTTAGCCAAAACTGGCTTGTTTTTCCTCCAAAGCTAATTAAGCATATTTTATTAATTACTTATTTATATGTACTAATTTTCTTCATTGTAATGTATTCTTGAATCATCTTTTGAATAAAATTAAAATTAATGCAAACAGAATAAATATAATGATTTTTTAAAACTTAGTTGTACGTACTTTCAAGTGCTGCTTCTAAAAAAAATTGATTTTTTTCCTGAGATAAGTCAAATGGTTCAAGACTAGATCTTTCCTCTAGATGAGATGATGACACAGATTTCTTAGACTTTGATGCTGAGCTTTTCCTTCTTGATATTTTATTTGGTCCTTGGAAAAAAAAGAAGAAATAAGAAGTTTTAGGATTACCAGTATCGAAAATCTTAGTGATTTCCTAACTAAGTCTAAGGCAAAGATGTAAAAAAAATACCATATTTATGAGAGATGTGCGAATACTAACCGCGAATACGTGAATTCCTCGAATACTAGAAAGTATTTGATATTCGAGATCTCGAATAATTATGCTGAAAGAATTCAATATTTGAGTTCTTGAATAATAATTTTAATTGTGCTATATTTGGTGTGTTGATGACATACATCATCTGATGGAAAACTGGACAGAACATGGTGTATTGACACTTTCTGCTGACTTACTAAGGCTTATTAAATTTAATGCATTCAATTTTCCATAATTGGTAGAAAAATTATTTTACTATACATTAAACATTGTCACCTTCCCTAATGGTCCTTATGATCAGGGGGGATGCTATGGGTGTCTGAGGCGAGTACACCAAAAAAAAAAGAAACAGGACATCCTGCTGACAGGTGAGGGGGCAATGCGGTGAAATAAAAAAAGGTCACTCACAGTTCTATGGTAGACAGAGCAGAAAGATGTATTCTGAAGAAATTAACAAACTATCCGTACAATTCTTCCCTTGCAATGGCACACAAAAAAAAATTTTAATCAAGACTTTTCTTCCTGGCTCTACTCATGGGGCTTCTCTTCCACCCCTCAGCTCTCGTACCGCCACAACATTTAAAACCAGAAATACATTTTTTAATTCAATGAACTTGTAGCTTTTTACTTCAACATGCAACAAATTAATTTGCAGAATAACATTTAGCATATCAATTGCAATTCTAGCATTCAAGTTATTCGATATTCAAGATATTCATGTCATGATTTAATATCCAAATTCGATATCCAAATTCAAGAAATATGCTATTCGACCCATCTCAAGTATTTACTCATATAATCTATATAATTTTTTCCCAACCCCAGTGAAAATTAAGGGTGCATGGCTTACATGACTCAATTAGATTTTCTTGTAAACTGCAAACCTTTTTTCTTCAAGTTGTCGCCGTAGTTATTTGGGGCAAAAATCAACAACTGAGGTGTTTGAACCAGAGAGGATAGGTGGGTAACTGGGTGAAGGCAGGAGTTTATAGGGAATTTTTGAGGAACGGAGAAAGGTTGGAGAGAAACCAGGCTTCAGCGTTAGCCTGTTCTTTACGAAAGGAACCAAGGGGACCACAGCTTAACCACCCATCCAATGGTCAGAGTACTAGACTCGAAGTGCTCTCCACAAGGCACTCAAGTAGGGACCAGTATACTAAGGAAAAATCTGCCATTGCCGGAATTTGAACCCAAGCCCTCAGGATGAGAGGCCAGTACTCTAGCACCACACCAACCTAATACCGGCCCGGGTGGCGGCGGGGTAAATCCCTTGCCTGTCAATCCCAGGGTCGCGGGTTCGAATCCCACACGGGGAGGTTTTTCTCTCCCCGGGGCATGGATGCCTGTTCTTGTGTCATTGTTATCAGTTGAAATACCCGATGTAAAGACCGCATGTGTTGTTTTCGGGTCAATGATAAATAAATAAATAAATATATAATTACCATTTTTTCTTCAAATTCCTATTGTTTGCATCACACATTTTCCCCTCAATTCACATTTCTTGTTTTTCAACCTATTCCTATTTCTCTCTTTTTTATCAAAGAATGTTGTCACAGGTTAAAAGGAAAAGCGGCACTAAGGGGAAAATAATAAGTTTTTGACAAAAATATTTTTTCCCTCGTGAGCCTACCAAAAATGGGGGTGAGTGGGGTACATGGGTAAATGCAGTAGATTAGTAAGTAAAGATTCAGTGGACACCTCCTAAAGCAGTCATAAGTGGTGGCTACAAGAGATAGGATCTGTTATTTTGCTATAAGTGATGCTTTAATTAAGAAAAAAGCCTCATAATACCCTTTGAAATAAGGATTTGCAGATTTTGTGGTAAGCAATGGCTGGCTTGAATGATTTTGTATATGGTATAACATTACTTTCTGTGGATTTTCTGATTATTCGGGCAAAGTAAGTGATGAAGCATACTGCAATTGAAAGGCTAGATTTTCAACAATTTTCAAAAACCTTAAACTCCTTCAATATGTTAAAAAAGGGCATGGAAAAAATATTTCCGAACCCTTTGTCCATATTGAAAGATTTCTTTGATGCTAAACATATACATTACAACTAAATCATTGATGCTAAACAGATACATTCAAATATGAGCTGCTCAGCATGTTCATGAGCTCTTATTTCTTAAATAGCATTTTCAGTAGTTACAAATGCAAGAGGGCTTAGTGTATAAAATTGAATCCCAGTGATAATTTTAAGAGTAGCAAAATAAAAGAGTCGTCACAGTGTCATTTCTCTCAATAAATAGGTGCTCTTTGAACAATATTGATTACTGAGTTGACTTCACGAGAAGGAAAGCACTTATAAAAGTTTTTTAGAAAAATAAGTAAGATAACGGTATCGGCCACTGGTATCGAGGTATTGGTTTGGTACCGGAAAAAGTGGTATCGGTACAAGTCTAAGTTAATATTATTTTCCCATATATTTCCCATTACCAACTTATTGACAGAGAAGAAAGTCACTCATTTCATGTGGAAAACTACTAAATTAATTTCCCCCCAAAAATTAGAGGCAGAACTTTTATCACCAGACAGAAGGCCATGGGTTCCCTTCTTATCCCCATTGCAAGCTGAAGTTTTTACAAATGATTTGGAATCTTAATTGGGGGTGTACTGAATTAATCAATTATAACATGCTGAGTATTCTGAGTACATATTGGTTCAGGTATGTAGACAATATGATTTGCTCTGGGTCAAGGAATGAAAGACAGCTAGACTGTGTTTTAAAGACACTAAACAGGCAACACAAATGAATACTTTTTAAAAGGGGATGACAGAGGAGGAAGACTTAACTTTCCTGACCTAAAAACTTCAATTATGGAAAATATACATAGTTTTGGTTGCATCAGAAACCTTGTTACTATGGTGGAGTAATCCTGGCAAACATTCATTTCACCTACTCTCACATAAACCTTCAGCCTTCCACTCCTTAATCCAATGACCCATAACTTTACCTCTCTCACAACCAGAGAGCATTAAGAAATTGTATAACATTAAACATATCACATCAATAAATGGTACGATGACCCAAACAACCAAAGCTAGCTGTGTCAATGGGTTTGCATGCTCCCAAAGCCATAGCCAGGAACTAAGAAATAATACAATCTTATTGTTTTAGTAATCATGCACATACCTCCCCCCGCCCCTCCCCAAATTTGCCCTGGGCCCTTGAGAAATGAGTCTTCATTAATAAAAATTAAATTTCACTTGTATCCAGCTTGCCTATTCCCTTCTGATGCACATTCTACCACCTTCATATGCACTTTTAGTGGAATTCTAGTCTCTACCCCCTCCTATCCACAAAAAAATGCAGGCCATTTTCATAGGAGCCTTTTCAAGGTTGGCCCCTCCCAGTGAAAATAGTTACGACACCCCTGAAAACAATCTTCTGTAAGTAAAAGAACCAAAGATTTTACCCAACCCTCCATTTTGAAGTGCAGAAAATCCAATGCAGATATTGTCAGAAGTACTAGGTATATTGGTCAGACAGGCAGTAATTTTGCAACCAGAATTAAAAAGCACAGCAAGTGATAGGAAAGGGTGATCACTCTTCTATGGTGGCAAAGCATATCACCACTCAAAACTGAAATTTAAACCCAAATGAAATGCTGGAAATAAAAAAAGGACCCAGGCTGGATGCATTAGAATTTTTCAAAATATCCAGCTCAATAAAAGTTGGTCATTAAATGACCAGTTGTTTCTGAATCACTCCCCACTCCCAGCTGTTCTGTCCCCACAGCCATGCTTGAAACCAACCTTCCCTCATTCCCTCCACAGACCCCTTTCCTATACTAATACCTTCACAAACAATACCTTGGATTCCTTCGTCAATCCCACTTCCTGGTACCATCACATACACATGCACTTGATTCCAGAGCCCCAATTAAGTAACTCAGGATGAATTATTAGCCCTAATGCAATATGAGCAATAAATTTCTTGCAGAAAAGTGTGAATCTACTACTATTCAGTATGGATGTCTAAGCAAACATAAAGAATTAACTTTGAAAATTTGGAAATAAATAATCTTCATTAGCTGAGGTACCACTGTAATAGTAATTACCACAAGAAATAAAAAGGCTTAAAATAGAAATATTATAATGTTAACTTTATCAAAGCACACTGTTAGGGAAACTGGTTGATGATAATGAAAACTTACTTTCAAAAGAATCAAGAGAAGTAATAGATTGAGATTGCTTCTGAATCTCTTTAATAAGCAGTTCACATATCCAAAGGTAAAAATCTCTATATATTTTTGTATACGGCTCTCCCATTGTTGAGGCTGGGATCATTAAATTATCAGTGTTGTAGTAGTGAAGGAGCAGTTGGAAAATTCTCTCTTCCTCCAAAATTTGCCTGAAAATTAATAAAAATAATACTAATAAATTTATTTCTTACAAGTTTTATTCAAGGAAACATAAGGTAAGTCAAGGATAAACAGAAAATAGAGAGGAAAAAGTCACAGCAGAACATACACCACAGTCATGACAAACATACCAAAACTCACCCACAGTATAAAATGCATTAGCAATAAATATTTTTCAGTTCTCTTATAAAAATGGGTATGTTGATAATCAATTTAATCTCATTAGGGAGGTGGCTATAAAATATACAGTGAGGTATGATGGACTTATGGAATATGATGTATAAAAACAAGGGTGATAGACATGAGATAAACTCATACCATCCAATTTCGATGCTGAACCAATTCAGCAAAATATTTGAAAAGGCTTTTTATGCAGGTTAATTTCTTACCTAGAGGTTTCCAATCTCCTTTCACCACCTGAGCTTAAGACTCATAAAAATATGGCTTCATTTAAGTGTAATCTACTTAGCTACTTGAAATGGAAAATTTTTTACTCCCTTGCTGAGTATTTTAGTGATGCCTGTTGTTTGGTATGTGTCTTGTGTCCATTGTCTACATTTTATGATTGTATTCTGTATTTTATTCTTATATTATGTATTCTGACACGTCTTATATCAAGTGTAACATTATTGTAACAACTTGATTGCTGGATAAATAAAAAGATTATTATTATTATGATTTTAAAACGTGGGAGTTGAGCCTGTAGTGTTTATTCTTTCTTGTGCTATATTTGTGACTACCCTTAAACACTATTGAATCCTGATTCTGCTCTTTGTATAGGCTGGCATAAATAATGTAAATACTATCTAAAGTGAGAATGTCAAGTCCTTCGAATATTGTCTGCAGCATTCTTGATAACACCAAAACAGTTCCTGCTTGTTTTTGCCTTCAGCTGAGCCTTTCAGTAAAGTGGTAGTGTCCACAAGCAACAATACTTTATTTTAATCAACTATTAAATAATGCATAATAGACATATAAGGTAACTAGAATTTGTTTGTTCGCGGTTAGAAGAATTCTTTATAAGTAATAGCAGCCAGATAGAAGCCACACAGAGTCAATGTATGCTTCCCACCTTAATGACTCCTCTACATGAATAAAAATTTAGTAGTGGCAGAGATGGACAGTGATTTACCCTCTAGCTTTGGCATGGAGAGAAAGAGGATTTTTATTCAAATCTGGATCTGAATTTATGCTGTCTTCAGATATGATTTCAGTAGCGAATGAAATGAAAGACCTGTGGATCTTTGGATCCAACACAACCATCCTTAATTTAAGAGTGGTACATTTGTAAACCTAATTTAAACAACAAAAGTGAATTAAAGTGAGTATTCGGACGTAATGGTTTGAAATTACGTAATGGTTTGAAATTGAAGATGATAAAATTTTCAATGCAAAGACTGAAAGAAAAAAATTAAACTGCGATAGGGATCAAACTTCGCACAGTACACTAGCTCTCTTTGTCCGCCTGATCCCAGTGAACGTAGGCTACCCGCGTGACATCCTACGTATTCTTTTTCTCGCGACACCGGGATAATGAGGAAAAAGTCATAGGTATTTCTTTATTTGCTTCTATATGCACGGGAACATTTTCATCTAATTTCGTGACCTGAGTTACACATCCTCTTCTTGTCAGTATCTGTCGTACCTTCATTCCATTCACAGGGCGCTTTGATCTATAAGCCACGAAAATTGAAAATCTATGATCCAGATCCGATTTTACTTTTTGGATTTTGAATCCGAATCCGGAACCGAGAAATTGAAAGATCCGCGGATCTTTAGATCCGACGTATCCGATCCGGCCATCACTAAATTTTACCTTTGCTATGAAATGGTGTAGCTTAAAATTTGTGTAATTTTAATATTGACTCCATGGGTATATGTGATATTTTAGTTCTCTTTTAATTTTAATTCCATGTGTGCATTTGATATTTTAGTTTAATCCCGGGATCCCGGGATTGAAATCCTTAATCAAGATCAAGGGAACCTACAAACGTAGATGAAATGAAACACTTGTTTGGTCTCATTGCTTAGATGGCTGTTGATGATGCCACTCATCAAAGATTACTGGTCCAGGGATACATTAATCAAAAACGACTTTGTAGTTTATTGCGGTCTATTGGGATGATTACAACAGTGAGACATAAGATAACTGTGCACCAGTAGTGCCATCTGTTGCCGGTGGAGCGAACTTTGTTTTGTCACTTGAGCAACCTAATATAAATATGTTGTTTATAATGACTGTTCTGTGTTGAAAGTTTTCAAGTCTAACCTACAAATTAAAGGATCCAGCAGCCGGGAGAGTTTCCAATAAATCTGCCTTTAATTAAAACAACAGGATATGGGCCCAGAATCCTGGTGGACATATATAAAGCTAGGTCAACGACGCAGATAAATTTATGCGATGTGCAATGTAAATTAAACAGTCATCAAGGAAGTTTGACAAAGTCGTAAAGTGAGCAAGTTTGAATAAGTCATCAAAAAAGTAAGTTTGAGGAAGTCGTCAAGAACGTAAGTTTGATGATGAATACGGACGAAAGGGAAGAATTCAGGCACTCGATCCTGAAGGACGGAAGAGGCGCAAGGGCCAGCCACGCTATAAATACAGTAAACAATGAATGATAACTCATGTTTTGAACAATCCCCTTCCCATCTGATCCCTAAATCAAACCAATTGTTGAGTAGAGCATGCTATTTGGAGAGAAAGAGAGAGGTCTTGTTAAGAATGCCTTGCCCTTCCTGTCCAAAACCCAACCGAGGAGACCTTTCCATTACCACAGTGCCTTAAAAAGTAAATTATCCTTTTGTTGGGTTCCTGCCCTTAACCCTCTTAGTGATACCAAGTTTTGGTTGTACTAGTAAAAAGTGCCAGCATGAATTTGACAGTTTTGCAACTCCTTGTGAAATATATAAACAATATGAACACAGCCGATATACTATCTAATATAAGGTGGCTCCAAAGTGGGTATAGAATATCTTCCATACTCCATATACCCAACTTATCTCAACTTGAGCGATGTAAGAATACAAAACAACACCTTTTAGGTGAAAATGTAATGCTCCAAAAGAATTATTAGCACGTATTTCCTATCTAAACCAATATTATATAATATTTGCAGGGCTAATTGAAGATGGACGTGACAAATAACAACCAATGATAACCGTTATTAACTTAACCAAATTATGCATAACGTAGTTAAAGGATGAGCGACGTATATCAGCTGAATAGCCTAGCTTCTCTGCGAGGGACGAAACAACACAAAATCCGTAAAATGAATAATACTCATCAAGAAGTTGGATACAAGTAATTTTGAATAGAAAAATATTAATTAAAATATAAAAGGTTTCAAGGATGTATGAGGAGATATGAGTTAAATTAAGTAGATGGACACACTGAACTGAACTGTTTCGTCGTGAACGCCATCTTTGTATTGTAAGCACATGTGCAAAACGTGTCGGAAAGGAGACTGGAAAGGAAGGAGTACGTTAATCTTTGGAGTACGCTTAACTGGTTCGGTATATCTGCTGTTCTGTGAACGTGCCGTGAATAAAACTTTATCTGATTTTGGAAATGTTTTAGATGTAATTGTTCTTGCCTTTTCCTCTACCTATTGTTAATTTTATTTGTGAAATGGTGAATTATTTTGCATAAATTGCAGCATCTGCTGACTACATCTGAAAATGGTTGCCAAAACCACTCGGTAAGATCAGTTTTCTTCGCGCTGTGTTTGTAACTGGTTATATTATCAGTTACTTATTTATAAGGCTCAAGTGGACCCTCCATCCGCCTAACAGTAGTTAGCAGAATTGCCGTTAGGTGGCGGTATTTAGTTTAAAATATGCTCGTTAGTGACGCCACATGATTGACATAGTTCCCCACACGCTTAGAGATGGGTAAATTACCGTAATTTTCAATTGACGTAAATTACCGCGGTAAATTACGGTGATTTTCGAAAATTACCGTAATTTTCCAGTAATTTTAAGTTTTAAGCTGTAAATGCGTATCAGAGGACTTCAATATGTAATCAAATAGGATTAAGATAGAAATTACGACGTTTACACCAAATATATAACAACATTTATCTATTATAACTTGTAAATAATTAAAACTTAAGCTGGCAGCAACACGCAGTTTGTCTTTCTTTTGTCACACCATGAGAAATTTTCGTTCCAAGATTCCAACGATATTGCCATGCGCAATTTGCAGAGGTGTTGTCAAGGTCTCGTGGGTGTCGTTTGTTTACTATGTTAACCACGGACACAATGTAAACAAAATCGTTTTAACTACTTAATTTGCGATATCACCCGTTCCAATGGTTTCTTCGTGAGGAAGACTGCGTGCGAAGGTTTCAGTCGTTAACTTGGAACTGTGTGAACTTGTTTTTATCAAATATGGGTATTATTCTCGATCTTGGCGGCACGCAATCTACAGGTGATAGGAAGTAACTATTGCTATTAAAAAATACTTGATACCCGCCTGAAAGACGCTATCAATGCAAGAATGCTCACATATTGTCTATTTCCTAAATAATTGATGTGTTTATATGGACTATTTCGAGTCGTCTTCCGCTGATTCTCGGTGTAATTTAGTTATACTCGCGGCCGAACAGATGGCGCCACATTGCCGAGAGCTTCACATCTTGGAAGAGACAACCGGAAAAGACGATTTTAGAGCCTTCGGCACCGGGTTTCCCTCATTGACATCCCGATTTCAGTGGTTTTAGCACTCGTTTCCCTCAAAATAAATAGAAATTTTCGCCCTTTTCTGCGAGCGCGCCGCGCGCTCGCAGAAAAGGGCGAAAATTTCGCTCGCTGCGCTCGCGATCTTAGAAATGGTGAACATTTCGCTCGCTGCGCTCGCGACTCAGAGAAAGGGGGATTTCGCTCGCGATCTCCAAAATCGGGAATTAAAACTTTGCTCGCTGCGCTCGCCATTCACTTCCCTCCAAACGTTAGTAATCATTATAAATAGTGATTGAGGAGGGAAACCCGGCGCAGAATACATGATACGTGTCCTTCGTAAAAACTTTTCCTATGCTGTCCCACCTTTCAAGCAAATTTGTCGCCTTTTACCTGGCGAAATGACCCCTTCCCCCTCAAAATGACCTCTTTATATGCCCAGGTCACCTATTCTACTTGATGGCGGCACGGGATTTTCGGGTATTTTCCCACGTAAATATCTTCTCTTCACTCTACCATTCACGAATATCTAACTCTCATCTTGCAGAAATGACCCCTTCCCTCTCAAAATGACCTCTTTATGTGCCCAGGTCACCTATTCTACTTGATGGCGGCACGGGATTTTCGGGTATTTTTCCACGTAAATATCTTCTCTTCACTCTACCATTCACGAATATCTAACTCTCATCTTGCAGAAATGACCCCTTCCCTCTCAAAATGACCTCTTTATATGCCCAGGTCACCTATTATACTTGATGGCGGCACGGGATTTTCGGGTATTTTTCCACGTAAATATCTTCTCTACACTCTACCATTCATGAATATGTAACTCTCATCTTGCAGAAATGACCCCTTCCCCCTCAAAATGACCTCTTTATATGCCTAGGTCACCTATTCTACTTGATGGCGGCACGGGATTTTCGGGTATTTTTCCACGTAAATATCTTCTCTACACTCTACCATTCATGAATATGTAACTCTCATCTTGCAGAAATGACCCCTTCCCTCTCAAAATGACCTCTTTATGTGCCCAGGTCACCTATTCTACTTGATGGCGGCACGAGATTTTCGGGTATTTTTCCACGTAAATAGCTTCTCTTCACTCTACCATTCACGAATAAGTGACTCTCATCTTGAAGAAATGACCCCTTCCCCCTCAAAATGACCTCTTTATATGCCTAGGTCACCTATTCTACTTGATGGCGGCACGGGATTTTCGGGTATTTTTCCACGTAAATATCTTCTCTTCACTCTACCATTCACGAATATCTAACTCTCATCTTGCAGAAATGACCCCTTCCCTCTCAAAATGACCTCTTTATGTGCCCAGGTCACCTATTCTACTTGATGGCGGCACGGGATTTTCGGGTATTTTTCCACGTAAATATCTTCTCTTCACTCTACCATTCACGAATATCTAACTCTCATCTTGCAGAAATGACCCCTTCCCTCTCAAAATGACCTCTTTATGTGCCCAGGTCACCTATTCTACTCGATGGCGGCACGAGATTATCGGGTATTTTTCCACGTAAATATCTTCTCTACACTCTACCATTCATGAATATGTAACTCTCATCTTGCAGAAATGACCCCTTCCCTCTCAAAATGACCTCTTTATATGCCCAGGTCACCTATTATACTTGATGGCGGCACGGGATTTTCGGGTATTTTTCCACGTAAATATCTTCTCTACACTCTACCATTCACGAATATGTAACTCTCATCTTGCAGAAATGACCCCTTCCCCCTCAAAATGTCCTCTTTATATGCCTAGGTCACCTATTCTACTTGATGGCGGCACGGGATTCTCGGGTATTTTTCCACGTAAATATCTTCTCTTCACTCTACCATTCACGAATATGTAACTCTCATCTTGCAGAAATGACCCCTTCCCCCTCAAAATGACCTCTTTATATGCCCAGGTCACCTATTCTACTTGATGGCGGCACGGGATTTTCGGGTATTTTCCCACGTAAATATCTTCTCTTCACTCTACCATTCACGAATATCTAACTCTCATCTTGCAGAAATGACCCCTTCCCTCTCAAAATGACCTCTTTATGTGCCCAGGTCACCTATTCTACTTGATGGCGGCACGGGATTTTCGGGTATTTTTCCACGTAAATATCTTCTCTACACTCTACCATTCATGAATATGTAACTCTCATCTTGCAGAAATGACCCCTTCCCCCTCAAAATGTCCTCTTTATATGCCTAGGTCACCTATTCTACTCGATGGCGGCACGGGATTCTCGGGTATTTTTCCACGTAAATATCTTCTCTTCACTCTACCATTCACGAATATGTAATTCTCATCTTGCAGAAATGACCCCTTCCCTCTCAAAATGACCTATTTATGTGCCCAGGTCACCTATTCTACTTGATGGCGGCACGGGATTTTCGGGTATTTTTCCACGTAAATAGCTTCTCTTGACTCTACCATTCACGAATATGTGACTCTCATCTTGCAGAAATGACCCCTTCCCCCTCAAAATGACATCTTTATATGCCTAGGTCACCTATTCTAGTTGATGGCGGCACGGGATTTTCGGGTATTTTCCCACGTCAACATCTTCTCTACACTCTACCATTCACGAATATGTCTCTCTTATCCGGGAGAAACCACCCCTTCCCCCTCAAAATGACCCCATAATATGCCGATGACACCTCTTTTCAAATCACCCGCTCCACACACAAAGAACATCTAGAACATAATGAAGCTTCATTGACATCCATTGTGTGCTGCCACGTAGTGAGCAGCCGCGGTACTTCATCTTGGTGAATTCCTACGCATTCCCACCTCGCATATTTTTAACACGTTCTTTTCGGTAAGTACGGTCCTAATGTTTTTTTTAACAATATCATCGAATTCTCCCAACTTGAGCACCGGGTTTCCCTCCCAAAAATCGCTATTTTAGGGGTTTTTGGAGGGGGGGGGGAGGGGGAGAGGGTGCCGCCAGGATCTAGAAAATTACCTCAAATATGTTTACTAGTTAGTGAAGTATTCACTTTGAAATTTGGTCATTTGCTAATAAAACCTTAGGGATAGGTATAATGGCGTTAAAGAGTTGTCTAAAATGTAGAAAAAAGTAAATATTGGAACATGGATGAGCCCGAAAAATATTTAACTTCAGTGACATACGGATGAAAATAAATATATGGAAATTTTCAGTGAAAATTGTTGCTTTTTGAAGTGAGAAAAAAATGTTAACATGGCAGTGTAGCTCATTACTAAAGGTTTGTATGTATGTCTCTTGTATGTTTTTGTTAGATAGCGCTGTCATTGCAGTAACTTGAAGTCGTATTGAAATTTGCGTATTTACGTAAAGGGTTATTGCAAGACTAGTCCAAAATCATAATTGAAATATTGGTTCTCGTACCTACTTCAAAATTGTAAAGACGCTAGCATTTCATTTTTTTCAAGTTTTCCGTTTGAGGTTAAAACCCTCAAACGTTGATCATATATAAATTCGGGAATAGGAATAAAAAGTGCAGAGACATGGAAAGACTCGGGGTGTATTTGGTAATTTTTTTTCATAATCGTATGATGATGTTACTTGAACATATCCTTGGGAAACGCTCCATAAATTATAAATACCGATATAAACATACATAAATTAACTGAAAGTACAAGATATATTAAGCAGACTGAATCTAATCCTTAGATTTAATGTTAACATATCTTTGGGAAACTCTCCACAAATTAATATTACTGAGATAAATACATATAAATTAACTGAAAGTATGTACCTACAAGGAAGCACACTGGATCTAAACCTTAGATTTTATGTTGACATATCTTTGGGAAACTCTCCACAAATCATTTTTACCGAGATAAATATACACATATATATAAATTAACTGAAAGTGCAAGATAAGCACACTGAAGTAGACCTAGTAAATGCACCAACTATATAATTTTACATGTCCTCTGATGTGTAAAACTCGTGTTCTAGTAGTACAATTTGTGGCTCCACTATAGCTTTTGGCTCCATTCTGTGGATAGATAAACTTTGTGTTAATATGTTGCATGAATTTATTTTCACTTGATATGATTGCCATTTCCTGTGGGATCAATAAGCAAAACTTTAAACAGCAAAAAGATAATACTGCAATGCATACCCTATATCTACATCTGCAAAAGAGTATTCTCCAACATAATCATCCTCATCATCTGATATAACCTCAGAATACTCCACACTTCCGTCATCTGAATTCGATTCTTCATATAACATATCTTCGATCTCAGATTCTGGTTCCTGCCTTTGAAGTTGCAGGCTCTGTTGGCTGCTTGAGGGGTTAGCTGCAGTTGAGACACCAGGTGCAGATATGTGTTCAAAAACGTCTGTAGTCAAAGAGTCCATGTCTGACATCAATTTCAGGTTATATTTAATAAAACTTTTTTTAATGGATCTCTTTGTTGTGAGGCGGTTTCTCCTCATTGTATGGACTACAGAGTGTGTGCTAAAGCTGCGCTCACAGGCTGCTGATGAAGATGGCATTGCAAATATACAGTTGGCAACTTTACCTAGCAGTGTCGTTGAGGCCACCCCTCTCCAAAAGGTTATTGGGCTCTGTGTCAGTGAAGCTCGAGCGATATATGGCTTGCTCCAAATTCCACTGCCAGCTACAAATTCTGATAATTCAGAAATTAGCTGTGTAACATCACTGTCACTAAATGATAATTTTGAAAGCTCTTCAATGAATTCAAATGCATCAGACATTTCTTCTCCCTTCAGATGAAGGCCTTTGTGTTGAGGATGCAAAACATTTGCTGCGAGATGGAGTTTTGTGATGGCCATTTCTCTTCTGCGAGCTACTTTTTGTTTAATCAGAACTGAATCCTGAAGACCAACTTTGGATTCAGAAATAAATTTAATTGTTATTTCCTCAAGGTTGGAAAATACTTCATGTACCTTTCCAATATTTGGGTGGTCCCCTTCCAATTCAGCAATGCTTGTGTGGAAGGGGTGAATCAATCCATACACAACATTGACTTTATTCCAGAAACTTTGTCTCAGTATATTGTCAATGGAACTCTCAGTCAGGGTTAACTTGGAGTTCTCAGGGCAGACATCAATGGCCATCTGCCTTAGAGATTGCATGTTCTTCAAAATACTCTCAACAAGCATGCTGTTACTGGCAAATCTGGTTCTTCCAGGTATTTTCAGAGTAACTAGGCAGTTTTTTTCTTTTTGAATTCCTTGAAACCATGTGTGCAGTAATGTAGAGTTAAGAATCTCCTTAGCAATACCTAAGCAGGAATCAAGGATTTCTCGTATATAACTAATGCTATTGCACAAGTCCTGAAGTAAAAGATTCAGTACATGTGCTATGCAAGAATAAAAAGTCATATGTGGAAATTTCTCTTTAAGAATATTTCTTGCAGCAACCATATTTGAAGCAGAGTCAGTGACAGCTCCTAGTATTTTCATTGGTCCCACTTCTTCTATCACAGAAGAAATTTCACTAGCCATGTAGTTTCCTGTATGGCTTTTGCATCCAGTTTCAATTGTTTTGTAGAGAACTGGCTTTGGGGTCGTCAGGATAATATTTATGATAGACTCCTTTCTGCAATTTAATTTGGCTGATTCACTCACATGTTGTAAAGGCCATCAGTATTTCAAATTTTAACAGATAAATTTAGGGTTACAAACGTATAATAAAGCATTAGATACTATAATTAACAGACAAACTCGAAGACTAAAATTTATCTTAATACATATGGGTGTATTGACAGTGCATTACCTCAAGTTTGACCAAGAATCAACCTGCAAAGCAATTGTATCAGATTTTGATACTTGCTCCATGACTAGTTTCTGAATGCGATCAAATTCCATGTTCAAGTATTTATTTGATACTTCCTTTCTTGTTGATAAACTCATTGAAGGAGTGTACTTCTTAAAAAACTCTCTCCAGTGTTTACTATCCACAAGGCTCATTGGGCTAGCAGTGGCATATATTGCCCTTGTGAGGTCTATCTTGAATTGTTCCTACATATAGGTAGGTGACATGTGATTTAAGATTTAACATGGGAATTATACGAAAATCTCTTCTGCCATGTATATTTATTCAGCCATATATTAATTCATACCTGCCTCTCCTGTAAGTTTGTGAATATTTTAGCTATTGTAGAGGAAGTTCTTGCAGTACCATTATTTTCAGTGGTTTCATAGTTAATAATTTGAGCTAAGGGTGTTGTCGGGTTCAAACATGTAGAGGGCGTCGATAAAAAGGCACTCAAGATTGGGGATCCTAGGTCATTTTACAGTGGCACAAGTTATAATTAAATGAAAGTATAAAAATCCATGTTCATATCTCTAAACATGTGAACTAATTAGTAACTTCAGCTGGCGTAAACCAGTTAACTATGAAATTTAAACAATGATAATCAATTGCATAAAAATTACCTTTCTTAGTTTCTAAAGTTGATTTTATCTGCCTTAAATTCAGAGGTAGAATTTTGTGACAGCGCAGTAGGTGCTGTTTCATGTGCTCCACATTAGTTTTATAAGCCTTTTAGCAAAACTTACACTTAGAAATGGAGCGTTTCCCTTCATTCGAGGTTTCAAAATACTCCCGCACAAAAGATTTGCCACGGGGCATTGCGTTTATATTTATATAACCTCGAGAAATTTACTCTTCGTTGTTGCAGCGGCTATAGCTATTCGAAGCGATCAGATCAGTCCGCCAAATCTAAGAATTTCACGTTTCAACTGTTCTTTTTTGTCGTCTGGTGACAGTTGAACTGAGAAGAAGTTTCTCATACATTAGGTACTCCATAATGTGACTAATTAGAGAAAAAATACCTATAAATGTGTCGTAGATGCCTTAAATCCCTTATATTGTACGTAAGAAATGATTACAGACTTTGTATTGAAGAATATGTTTGTAATGCATCACTTTGAAACATTATTGCTTACGTAGGTGAATTTTCCCGAAAATTACCGTAATTTTCAGGGGTCGTGGTAATTTACCGAGTGGCCCATCTCTACACACGCTCGCCTGTTGAGAGAAAAAATGGCGCTGCAGTACATGAGAAGCTGGGCTCCATCCATAATAGCGGAAATCTATCTAGATGATCCATGGATACTCCATACCGGCCATCTGTGTTGCGTACTTTTGCCGTGAGATAACCTCTACTTAACAGAGATTCTATATCCTTCTATTCCATGGATGCTATCTGTTTATTTAGGGATATGCCCTGTCTTGTGCTGGCTGGGAAGTTACTTTTTATATATGAATGTAATGTTTTTTCTTTATTTAACTAAAAATGGATTAACTGTTGTTTATGGCATTCCAATACATTAAGGATAAAAATAATTATTACAAAAAAAATAGTTTAAACATTAGTTTGCTCCTTGAGCTAATATATCAGCTCGTGGAATTTTTTGCCTATGGAGTAAAAGCCGATATATCGGCCAGTGGCACTAAGGGGGTTAAAATGTTAAAATTATGTATTGAATAATTGAAAAAGTATCAATTTATGGATGGAAAACTGTCACAAAACTTAATTTTGTGTAAACAATCACTTAAAAGTAAGCATTTGAGGAAGACAAAAGGCAATAATGAAATGATTTAGGATGATACTGCAAGAGTAAATGTGCAATTTTTGTTGTCTTTTTACGTCATAGGACAAAAACTATCACAGAAACCGAAAGAGCAGCTGTTCTTTTGCTATACTAGAAATAAATTCTAATAAACAACCATTGAGTAGTTAAAAGGTCCCTCCTTGTAACCCTTTATACTTACAGCTTACTTAGTTTAAACATTAAGGTGCACATTCAATAAAAGTGCAAGTAATATTATGATTAATATACCATTCCCAACAAAAATAAATTCTAGATTTGAGTAACATATTTAATTTTCTTACTTTTTAGGACAGATTCCATTTTACAATATATTATTTGGAATATTATTTTTAAAACTGTGCTCATTTTAAACAGACCCTTTTTCAAGGGCATCACTAGCTGTGAATGCAATGCACATGACACTCAACTTTGAAATGAATTCTATAATCATAAATTATTTTGATTTGATATTTGATTCTTTATAATAGTCATTCCTTATGGTAGACATATCACAACAACTACTGAAAGTGTTAGAAGTCACTTATAAGAAATTTTTTTTTCCAATTTTGGCAAGTTTTTGGGTTTTGGGACCACTGTGTGCTGTGTCAGTCAAGCCTTATACGTGGCATATCTGTAATCATGACCAACGGCCTGATATGAGAGGTGGCAAGAATTACTCAAGTTTTGGTCAAGGTGAACGAAGCGGCACGAGTGCATTGGGCATGTTTCGGTCATTATGACCGAATATGTTAAGTCAGAATCCAAATTGAACAGTTGTTTGGATAAAAACAGTAATTCATAAATAACACATACATGCATATATTCATCAAGAGTGATTCAAGCCATTTTGGAAAACAGAATAAGATGGTAATATTTTTTTACTTATACCTTTCCCCAACTTTGCTCTGTATTAGTATTTTGATCAGTCACATCTGTCATATCATATTATATAGGTATCACATATCTCCTGGACCAATAAAACTAATATTATTATTATCATCATGTCAGTCAGACTTCATATCACTTCTAAGAAATCCCATCCTTGATTTCCCATTCATATGGAACACATCCTTAGCTATACCAATTCTTAACCTAAATCTCTACTATTGACTACAATATCATCTAAGATTTTCCAAAACATAGTAAAAGAGTAGTAAGCATTAATAAAAAAATTGCTGGTACTCACCCATCAAAAAGAGGGAGAAAAACTTCAACGGGATATTTGTTGGGGTTTGTGATCAAAATTGAGGCATCACTTTTCTCAGCTTTTGGGATAATAGGAGGAAAATTAATATCTACTACATTAAATTTTAGAACTGGATCCAGGCCTGTACCTTTCAAGGTACATTTAACAACATCTGGATTACCCATCACATTTATTATCAGCTCAGCTTCAAACTGACCCTGCAATCAAAAAACAGAATGCCCACTTAAGTAATAGACAGAATGCCAAATGCTCTGTAGCCAATGATAAACATACTATGGATCAAGAATAATCAAGTAGGTACGTTGGAAGCTCCACATAACTAGTACAGTAGGTATGTAGCAAGAAGCTCTAAAAAAAGCAATATTTTTTTCTGATGAATTGGGTATATATCTAATAAAACATGAATATTGAACTAACATGCTATTCTTATAATGTCCTTTTGATATAAAAAGTGGAGCTCAATATTAACAGAAAAGAGGAAATAGAAAAATTACAGTTAATATGGAAAAGTAATGGATATTTTCCTCAGAGAAGCCCAATATTTATATGCATGCGTACTATTCATTACTAATCTGTATTCTATTGGACTTCTGAAGAACAGTCATAAAAATTGTAATATAACACATTATGGTTAGAAAATGATATATGTACATATTGAACTTAAAAACCATAACCCTATTGAAAACAATTAGAGTATGAAGTTGGCCCATCATACAAATTTATAAAATATGATAGGTTAGAGCTAGGGGTTGTCCTTAATTTTCACAGAAAACACAGAAATGAGAAGTTTTTGGCCAACCATAAAAACTTGTTGGGGTGAAAGATGAGCAGGGTATTCTAATTTCAGTGGTAGTTCTCTCTGATATTAAAAAATACTCAGATATGAACAATCAAATCAAAGCTTACAAGCTATTTCACACCTAATGGGAATTCATCATATGCACCATTTATGACTTCATCTATTTGTCAAATAAATTTGAAAACTCCATAATTTCAATGACTTCCCAAAAACCAAGGTTTTACATGATAAATAAACACACCTCCTCACTTATAAATTGATATGCCCACACTTACTCCACAATGAGGCTCAAAGGAAATCTGCAACGCTGTTACTTCACCAGGTTTCAACTCCCCAACTTCAGGAGAAGCATAGAAAGGATTCATCCAAGATTCCCTCTTATTAGTATTTTTTGTCTTACACTTATTAATGGTCTTCAGTCTTGTTCTATGAACTGGGGCTACTTGCAATTTCCACTCACATTCTACCCAGCCTCTAAAATAATAAATGTGGAAAGCTATAGTCTTTAATTGTGCAAAAGTAGTAGTTGAGATTACATTGAAGACCCATAAAAAATAATATGACCATTTATTGTAAGAAATTATAAATTACTCTAGGATATCTTTTTCAGATACAATGATCTAGATACTTTGCAATTTACTCATAAAAGATGGCAGGTGTATTTTGAGAGAAGATACTGATAATCTGGCAGTACATTACATGTAATTTCATTCCTTTAATAGTATCTGGAAACCACTTTTATAGCAAAATTTTTGCGTTAAATATTTTGCTTAATTTCAAATAATTATTTTCGAGGGATCAGGTTGATGTGGTAGATTTAGTACACACTCCCCATCCAAAGGGCTCAGATTCAAGTCTTGCCAATGGCATATTTTTCACTGGAATCCCTATCCCTACTTGAGAGCTATGTGAACAGCAACTTCTGATTCTAGGTACATCAGATCAGATGATAAACTTTCACACCTTCCATTCCAAGTTTGTCAATGCCAGTACCAAGTTTCTCTCCACTATAAAATAATCACTCCTTCCCAAATGCCCACCTCTCCTCTATAGTGTGAATTATATCAATTGTCTGTTGCTTCCCCTCATAACAATAACAGCAAGCATAGAGGCCAAAAACATGTACTTTCCCTTTGCCTTTCTCATTTTCATTTCCTGCCGTTTCTCTATCTCAAAATTAATATTCTAGGACTATATTTATCTATATGAAGTTCATTGTATACATCTGAGCAGGCCTACTGTCTTAATCATATCATTCCTCCACCTAGCCAGTATCTTTTATGGAATCTACAATAATTATTCCTCCACCCCTAAATATAATCTGTTCCCATGCCTCAATGCTGGATAACATTTTCACTTTCATCATAATATACTTACATATTTGAAATTTCCCTCATGTTTCCATCACATCATTCCTGACATCAAGCTCCCTTTGCCCTATCGCCCCCAATTTTATTCTTTGCCCATTCTGCAACTTAACACACAATTTATGCTGCATCATGCTTATGACTTCCATATTTGTAATCATTCTCTGTTACACAAGGTATTTTGTCACTTCTTGTAATAGCTACCCCTCTTTTCAGCCGCTTCTATTTCTTGTAAGCTCTTCTTACCTTACCTCACTTCACGCTTTTCCTTGAGAAATTTGGAATGCTACCAGCAAACTCTTGCATACTTTATCTTTTCAATCTCAGTTAAGATTAATAAATTCCACTTCCCTTATTCTGAATCGAACACTGAACTTCATCACTACTGGCTGGAGCTTGTATTGGCATTGTGCCAATTATTACCTTTGGTCCATTCTAAAATCCCAAACCAATGACTATTTCATGGCCCATGCCACAGGATGCATTGGAATCTCATGCCGGAAGTTTGCCTCAGAAGATAATAGGAGTAGTGGAGGCAGTCTCTCATGGCCCTTGGTAACATATCACTGCATGGTATGAGGGAAGCTTTGTGCTGTCTGAGATGATTGTGTGTATCAGGAGGTTGTTCCTGTGTTTTTAGGTGTAGTGATTATTACTGGTCTATGTTAATACATATGTATATTCATTCACATGTGCATTTGTGTTTCCATTGACATGATTGTGAGTTCACATGAATTGATCACAGATATGCTTTAACACTCTCAGACTCAAATGCCATGGCCGTAAATGGATGAAAATTCATAATTTATTTTTTCATATTATTTTCCACTATGTATATGTGTATTATTTCTCAACCTCTGAGCATAATGCAGTAAAACTCACTTGAAACAAATTTTAGGCGATCAGGCTTTCATTTCGTTATAAATGGGATTTCATTACATCCAAACTACAGAATTTTTGCTGTGCACATCGTTCAATCACAACCTTTTTTTTGGTCGTTAAATGGAACAGATCCTTAATTTACCATCACGCTAAAGCATAACTGTTTGTTAATTATCCTAATATATCTTACACATATGTAAATGTTTTGACCAATACTGGTTCATCATTCATCAAACGTCGCACTAATCTGTTCCTGAGTATTGGTTCTTAATGAATGACAATTTTTAATATCATTAACATCTTCTAGTGTAAGAGTGCCTTGCTATGATCCGTTTGGTAATAAATATTCACACACACTCCACTGTTGACTATGACACTGGAAATCCATATGTGAGGATTACAGGTTCCACTTGCCTCAAGAAGTTTAAGATTGGGTAATCTAACAATAAGGGAAAAATTATGTCATATCACTCCTGTTCATTATTTTCGATGCAAAATGTAAGAAAGAACATGTTACAAAATTCGAAATGTCAGGCCATTTTAGTCTGTTGAATCATGATGAAATCAGTCATCATTCTGGGTCACAAAAAGGAGATGGTGGGCAGGGAAGAGGGTACACTCTCTCAATGATTCTAAGCAATAAGCATTTTTGACTCGGTAATTAAGGTCCACATTAATATCTTTTAAGCCAGACACTATACTGCTGGCAGTTACAAAGGGAAAGGGCACGCTCTCTTGATGACTCCAAGCAATCAGCATCTTTCATACAAAATAATCAAGGTACAGCATATTACTTTTTCTTAAGCTAAACATGATATCACCAGCACTTAAGGCATTGTAGATAATGTTCACAACAAGGGATATGAAGTTACACTCACATTAGGGGTAAGGAGTAAGTGACCAGGGTGGGATGAGGGCAGAACATGCCCAAGAACCACCAAGACCGTCATGTGTGGTGAAGAGCCACATCCTCCTCGAGGTGCCCCTGGTTTCACTGAACATGATGTATCTAGACCTGGCAGTCAATAAACAGCTCGCATCACCACGGTGCATCTCTGTGCTAAGGGTGACCGAATCTGCGGGGCGGAGTGTAAGAAGTCGCTAACAGAGAAACTCTGGATACAGGGTGACCTCTGATTTTATTTAGCCTTACCCATGCATGAGGGGCTCTGTGTGGGTGGACCCTTTATTTCCCTAGCTACTCGTGGGACAATTAGGGAAAGCTTGGACGAGATGGTGTTTTGAAATGGGGCTGACGGTGAATCCACAAAAACACAAAACTCATATTGTTTACCAATAAGGGATAAAGGGAAGGGCTAAAACTTCCCTTACTACAAAGGTGTTAACAACCTTCTTCATCAGTTAAATACCTTGGGGTAATTTTAGACTCCAAGCTCAACTGGGGAGAACATCTAGAGGCAAAAACAAGGAAAGCTTGTGCCTCTCTATGGTCTTGCAGGAAAGCTCTGGAGAAAACCTGGGTGCTACAACCAAAAGACATGTACTGGCTATATACAGCAGTAGTGAAGCCTAGCTTCCTGCACTGCTCACTTGCCTGGTGGACAAGGACCCGGCAGAATGTTGCCAGGGACAAACTAAACCACTTGCAGCAAATGGCCTGCATGGGCATTTAGGGGCAATGAGGAAAACCTCAACTTTGGTAATCGAGACCCTCCTGAACCTCACTCCATTCTATGTGGAAGCTGAGGTTCAGGCTAGGGCATCAGCATATCATCTTAAAAGCCTAGGACAATGGTATGATATGGGAAATTTTTCCGGTCACAGAATTTTATGGACAGAGCTCAAGAAGTCAAGCCTGATTTTCGATATGGGCTCTGACACAATGATTGCTACGTTCAACCAATCACCCCTCCTCTTCAAAATCTACTTCCCAGCTAGGGAAGAGTGGCAGACACAGGAGGGGAAGGACTACATAAAGGAGCCTATGTATGGTATACAGATGGCTCCAGAAAAGAAGGTAGAGCAGGAGCGGGTATATACAGCTACAGCCTATCCAAGAAAATATCTATCTTAAATATCTTAAATAATAAGACAATCGTGTTGTTATCAAGTCAGATCATCTTTGAATATAAGGAGTGCTGGGCCTTATTTCAATGTAGATTGCGATGCTTTTTTCTTTGACTACTATGAGCCAAAAACACTGATATTTTGAGAGAAAGATTAACACTGAACTCGCACTTCTTCCTCTATAAATTTACACAGCACAACATTAGAACTCAAACCCCAGGAAATCGACTTCCAGTGCCGTGATTGTTCACTATTGTAGTGATAGGTACATGAGAATGTCTTCGGTTCAGTCTGCAAGTAAAGTGGAAATAATGAAACTTAGAGAATATCTATGTTAAGATAAAAATTCTTGATGACGTAGACAAAAATCCTAAAATTTCAGGAGAGGATATAGCAAATAAATATGACATCTCATATTCTATGTCCTCTACTGATTTAGCTCAAAGAGGTACCATTGAAAAAGCTGCAGTTAAGGACAAAGTAAAAAGAAAGAAACAAAAAACAGGAATGGGGAATTAGAGAACATGCTTGCAGAATGGTTTCACCTAGCTAGAGTCAATGACATACATCTGAGGTCAGCACCTTGAATAAGAAGCAGATAAAATAATTGTCGTTTGAATCTTTAAGGGTTTGCAGCTATCAATGAATGGCTGGATCGGTTTAGGAAGAGGAAAGAAACTGTGTACCATATAAGTGGTGGATCCAAAGTTGTTGATCAAATATCCATTGATATGATTGATATGGAAATATCCTGAATGAGGAACGCCCACCAGTGACTCTAGCGTACGGGATGGAAGCGCTGTAAGCGTTTCGGCAATACATGTGCCAGATGATCATGGGTGAGGAAGAGTTCAGGATGATGCACCGCCTAGGAAATGCTAAGCCTTATGCCTAAGCAGCCTCAGACACTGCGAAACATCAATCTACTCTTTTTTGTTAAAGCATGAATTAACCCATTCAATGCGGATGACTGCCCTGGCTGTCATCCGCTCCCAGCCGCCGGCGCGGATGACAGCCAGGGCTGTCATGCCCTTGGGATCCTTTTGAATGGCTATAACGGAACTACGCGTGGCTCTTTTGGAGTGCTTTCTTTTCTCCGCTCTGCAGTTGGGTTCTGGCCGTCCTGTCGTGTGCTTCGTTTCTGGTTTCACCAAATTTTGGCTTTTCTGCAGTTTTTCGCGTTTTTATGATTTTTTTGAGTTTTTGCGACTTTTTCGCTATAGTTTCAGTGTGATATTTTCCGATGTACGTTGTTTTTTTGTGTGTTACATGTGACTACTGAACTACTACTGGCATTCGAGTTTTACCAATTGATTGCCAATGTAACGTTTTACTCTTCGTCAGTATTTTGGTGTTTAACGATGAGGTTAATGTCCTTATTCTTCGGGAGACGGAGAGGAATGCGGAGTGCATATTTTTTAACAACCCATCTCCTAGAGGGAGGATAACTGACTGGAAGCCATTGGATAGGGAGGAGTTAAATGTTTGGCTGGGCCTGCTCTTTCACATGGGGACAATCAGAACAAACCGGCTGTCCGATTATTGAAAAACATCGATATTTTTCGATTTTTTAAATATTCCGGGATTCGATGCCGAGGGATCGTTTTCTAGGGGTATAGCAAGCACTGCACTTTGCTAAAAATCCTGATGAGAATGATCCTGCTCCCAGAGATCGTTTATATAAAATAAGATCCCTTCTACCTCTACATCTACATAATACCCTGCAAGCCACCATAAAGGTGTGTGGCAGGGGACTAAACTATACTTCTAAACTGCTTCCAGGAGGCGATGGAGGAAGGGAATTGTGCATCGATGAGTCGATGCTACTCTGGAGAGGCCGCTTGGTTTTTTCCAATACCTTCCGGGTGAAAAACACAAGCATGGCATAAAAATGTATATGCTTTGTGAACCTGCAGGGTTAATCCACCGCTTGATTATTTACGCGAGCTCCGGAGATGATGAGTTGGGTGGACGAGGACATGGAGATAAAGTTGTGCATAAACGTTTAGAGAACTTAAAGCATAATGGACACAGTGTTTATCTGAACAATTATTATAACAATGTACGTTTAACTAGGGATCTGCTTTCAAGTGAAACATACTACACAGGAACCCTGCGAGCGAACAGGAAAGAAAATGTAAAAGGGGTTTTCGGCCGAAAATTGCCAAAGGGAGAGGTCATTACTCGCTGGAATAAGTATGGAATTTGCATCTTTCGATGGAAAGACAAGACAGACGTTGCCATGGTTTTCGTTATTTGGAAGCAACTTTGTACCAACTTCACGACCAGGTAGAGGAAAACCAGAAGCCGTTGCTACTTAGAATAAGTTTAGGGGGGTGGGGGAAGGGGTGGATCATTGCGACTATTGTCGTACTACACCTGTGAGCACAAAATGCTCAGGTGGTATAAGAAGGTAGGAGTCCACATATTTCAGATTATGCTGGTGAACAGCTATATGCTTTTAAAAAATATAGCGGGAATAAAAAGAGCCTTTATGCTTTTAGGTTTGAGTTAATTGATTCCTTACTTTCCAGTAGGACAAAGGCCTTGATTGCTTTTCCGCAACCAAAAAGGGGTCTCACCCACTTTCCCACTATAACAGCTGTTGGGGAGAAAGGGAAAAATAGCAGATGAGATGCAGAGTATGTCACACTAAGGGAGTACGGAAATCTGTGGTTCACATTTGTCCTAACTCTGAGGGCGAGCTGTGACTTTGCTTGCGCCCTTGCTTTCAGGAATTTCATAAAAATATTTTAGTTTTCGTGAAAATCTATTCTCGTAGGATTTTTGTTTGCATAATTGTGGATTCCAATATAATACATTATATAAGGTATTAAGTTTAGATTCATTCTTTAGTCTGTAAATATTGTGTTTTCGTTATTATAATATTTCATAATTCATGATTTTCAAGGTTTTCCGTAAAGACATTTTTCCTGTAGCAAATATTGAAATTCATTTAATTATTGGTGACATCTCTTTTATCATTGCTGTTATAGACTTATTTTTCAGAATATATTTTTTATGTTTTTATCGTGCACCATTGCATTATTCAAAACTGCTATGTTTGAATGAGTGTGTAAATGTATGTATACATACATTTGTGAGATCTTACGTTTGGAAGAATACTGTACTGCATCGAGCATTTTTGCATACTATGATAAATACAGTTTATCCAATGCACATCGGATTGATTTATTATTATTGTAAGTAATGCAATTATTTATTCAATGTTTAAAATCGCTAGTAAGTCAACATAGCTCCCTGGGTTCGTTACAGTTCCGTATTTCTCAAGTGTACACGCGAGCTTAAATTCAGAGAACTAGGTGTTCTAAATGGGTAAAAAAAGGAAGTGAGCATTGAAATTGAGGAGAAGAGATAGAAGGAACAGGAATTTGGATGGTCAGGGGTTAGAAAAGGAACCACTAGAGGAGGGGAAAGAAAGTGGTGGCTTGGCAGGGGTTGGGGAAAAGGAAGCGACAAGTGAAACCCGAAGGGGGGAGAGGCAGGGGATAGGACAACAGAAAGGGTACAATAGACCGAGGCACTCAGTGGCTCATAAACATTTTTACCGAGGACAGGTTTTTCCAAGGAGACTAATAGAATCAGTGGGTTTTTCATAGGGACAACTGCAGAATGTCTGCCATGACGAATTCTCAGGCATGCTACGAGCGGGCGACACCCAGCGGACGAGTGATATCATGGGATTCCAAACTAATTTGGCGTGATCGCTAATTATATTATGGTAAATATGAACCAGAGAGTACATACAGTTAGGCTAGCGCGTATAACTCTAGTGATAGTGCTGCTGCCTGGGCTACGATCAATATAATTTTATAGTTGTTAGTGGCTTTCATGGAGGCAAAATCTTTGCAGCGCCTAGAGATATGGGATTTTTTCTTGTACATTAGGGAAGGAAAATTTAAGGAGTACAAGGAGAAGGAAAATTTAAAACACTACTGAGTAAAATGTATTTAGCCATTACGAATAGAGAACACATTTCATCTTCATATAACTCAACTCAAAGCCGAAATATTTACAGCAAAAAAAAGCGATCAAGATAAGTGCAAATTATATGCATTCTTACAGAACAAAAATCAAAATTTAAAATATAAGCAGACAAATACCTGTGTGAAAACTTCTTTGCTTAGATAAACGCAACCATTAACCTCTTATTGAACTTAAACAAGACAGTAATTTGAAGTTTTTCTCTAAAATTTGGCAAAAGAAACGAATCAACGCATCAGTTGTGCGGGTTGCATAAGTCAGGACACTTCGCCAGGAGCGGATGACATTCCTGAATGTCATTTTAAAAAATTTTAAAAAAGAGATGAAAAAAGGCAAGTACACGCAATTTATATGTATGTTATGCTTAAATTAAGCAAACTAAATAGAATTAGGCAAAAAAACATTCCGACACCGGCAAAGGTACCATCATATGGTGCCGCATTGAAAGGGTTAAATGAAAAATGTAATGGAGATGCTCGAAAAGTTAGTAATGTATTTTACAGTTTAATTTTGTAGTATAGGTTGATTACATTTTCAGTTAGTTTTTTCCTTGTTTCAGCATTATTTTTCACCAATTTAGTTCATATAATAAAACTACATATTAGGTGTATTTTAACATTATTTAAAATATTTCCCGGAGCATTACTGAATTCGCAATCAAGAGTTTCCTCTACATCGAACAACTGAAGGGCTGGATTTGCAGAGCAGCTGTATTGCCGCAAATAATTGCTCTGAGGGAGACTAAAGTTATGCATTAAAGAGGCTATTCATTACAACAACTTATGGTGCGAGTAGAGGCGGATAGGTTACTTTGATGGCCAGAAATTCGTTTTGAAAGAGGCAATAATTGGTCATGGGACCAAAGAATAGTTTACTATAGTAGGGATTTCATATCATCTGAACTCGTTACAAGTGGGATATTTAGCATCTGCGACTATAGGAAAGTCCAAAGGACCGAGAACTCACCTCATAATAGGCGGGATTTCATTACATATGTGATCATTATATACAAGAATTACTGTAATTCAATATCTAAGGTTAATCTATCAAACAAAGCAACCAAAAATCATGAAAAGGCCACATTAAAGGACAGTTTCACGGAACTATACATTTGGCTGCTACATGTACCATCTCACACCTGACTCACTTTCAGTCACAAAACATCAAAACAATTCCCACCAAAAAGCTGGATATAGTTGCTTCATAAATGATAGTGATCACATACTACTATCTAAAGTGTAATTTCTTAGGTATTATTAATAGTGATGGATGGATCCAGTTTTTTCTTTGGATCCGGATCTGAAACCAGATCCTTGCCTTGGTTTTGGATCTTTGTCTCAGTTTCAGATCCTTAGATTCACATACTGGGTTTTGAATATCATTTCTTTTCTAATCCTAGTATTCCTACAATAACAATTAAATTTACTGTAGAAAAAAAATAGACTTCTGCGTGGATAATATTTTCTGGATCACGATTTTCCGATGCATTATATGTTATTACTAGTGATGGACAGATCAGGGTTTTTTGTCGGATCTGGAAATGGATCCTTGCCTGGGTTTTAGATCTTTATCTTGGTTTCGGATCCTTAGTTTCAGATACTCGATTCTGAATTTCATTCCTTTTCTAATCCTAGATTGTTAATAAATATATAAAAACAGCAACAATATATAAGGTCATCAGATCCCTATTGTCATCCCTTGACCTTCAAGAGTTACTCAGGTGTCAAAGGTCACAAGGGTGGCAAACTAGCTCTCATTTTGAACAACTATGCTATCATAGGTTCATGTGAATCTCGTGAATATAGGCGACCCACGTGACATTGGGTTTCATTTTTTTTATCTCGCACATCAGGGCCTATGGAGAAAAAAGTCAAGACGAGTATTACTTTATTTTGTTTTAGTGGCACAGAAAAAATCTTCACCTCATTTCATGACTCAAAGTTATGCAACCTCTCCTTGTCAGTATCTACCATACCTAATTCCATTCGCGGAGTGTATCAATCACTAAGCCATGAAATTTCAAAATCTACGACCCGGCTCTGAATTTATACTGTCTTAGGATATGATTTCAGTAGCAAATGAAATGAAAGATTCGAGGATCTTTGGATCCAACCCGAACATCCCTAATTTCTTAGTGGTACATTTGTAAATCTAACTAAAACAATATAAGTATAATAAAGTGAGTAGGTTCAGGTGTAAGGGTTGGAAATTGAAGTTGATAAAATTTTCAATACGATGACTGAAAGAAAAAATTAAACTGCGATAGGGATCAAACTTCGCGCAGTACACTAGTTCTCGTTGCTAAGTATAACATTAATATCTCTGCTGATGAATAACTTAGCTAACAAATTTTTTGATTAACAAAAATATTTTTTGCTGTTCTTCAGGCTAAGCTAACAAATTAGGATTCCATTAATGAATGTGGATTCAGCTAGCAAATGTTTTAGTGACTTCACAGGCTAGCATAACACAAGTGCATTGGGAGCTTAATTTTTGCACCAATTGCCTTTAGAATCACTATCACTGAAGTCCATTTTACATATGTTCCCATTGAATCATATGCTTCATGTGAATAGGTTAAGAAAAATTTTAATATGGTGATACCTCAGTTAATAAAGATTTCAGCAAATGAATGTGATCCCAGAACAAATTATCATCTTTAGCTGAGATATCATTGTAATCATGAAATATACTGTAAAAAAGACATAAAAATGATAACTGACATGGCTATAATTTCCTTTTCCAAAAGAATATTACTTACACATTTTGAAGTAAAACAGAATGTGTTCTACAGTACCCACAATTAACTTGATTAAAGTCATAATCAATTTCTTCAAGTGTAGCAAATGGAATGGTAACTTCAGCATAAATATTTATTGGAATGCTAATCCCATACACCACCTAAAAAGAAAAAGATAGTAGAACTCAAATAATAGAACCAAATAGTATAACTCAAATAGATTCATTAAGAAGGTTGAAAAAATATTTCCTCTTAAAATCACAAGAAAATTCATTAATAAATACCAAATAAATTTCTCAAAATAGGAGCCAAGAAAGGGAATGAACTGGGAGGGACTAGTTGCAGCTATTGCATAGAATACATAGAGAATGATAAAGAAAACTCATTCAACTTCCTTATTTGTCCCAGAAAAGCTGCACTGGTAATATAGCCTTTAGGCCTTCAGGTAATGAATACAAAAAACAACCTTACCCTTTTTTTGCAGGCCTATATGTTTTCTACTGTCATACCTCAAAAATGTCCATTGGAACTAGATATAATGGTATTATTTTGCTAACTGTAATTCATGGACTTTGAAAAAATTTGAAAATCTTAAAAATAACTAATCCAAATACAATATTAACTTTCAAAGCAGAAATACTGGATCATATCAACAAAAAAAAGCCAGAGACAAAAAAGAAGTACACGCAGGTCCATAAAAAGCGCTTTACGAGCAGGAATGCATTGTTTACCAATTACCTACCTACTCTTATGACTTGGACATTAAATCTCAAACAGCTCTAATACACTCACAGTACTTAAAGAAAGTGCAAGCAGAGGGAATTTATTTTGTTGACCAAAAGTTATTGTCATGATTTGGACTACCATCCTCTATTATTAGACATCCTTAATAATTGATGCTAGTCAACTGCATGAAAGATTTTTTTATGCATCTAGATTGTTACTAACATACATAAACAGCAGTAGCATAACAAAGTTCCACAAAATTTTTACCAGTCATACTGACTGAAACTTATCTCATAGCAATAACATACATATTTGTATAATGAAAGAAAACATTCAAGCATTACTGTACATACATTTAAAACATTACTATCACATCCTTGGCATTTTTGGACCAAATTTTTTTTAAACTTACACTTATTGGGATGTGTCCTTGACTTTTAAAAGTTAGGGTGGTTAGGAAATCTAACGAAAGTGGCGCGCACTAACCAAAAAATGTTATACTGATGTTTTTCTAACGCTGGTGTGTTGGTGAGTGCTCATGGCAAATGTGCACAGAGTAAATCAGATCAGCATACAATAAAGCTCCATGTGGCTCATTAAACAAAATATGACAGTTCTTGTGGAGTATATCTCAGCATGCTGAGAGAAATGTATGGGATGATAAATAGGAATTAATTGATAATGGGGATACACACGTAAACTGTTTCTGACTTTAATTGGTGGAGTTGATGCATTTTGAGGAACTGTAGGTAAAAAGTACAGCAACTAACAAACATAATTTATATTACATGTTTCTACTAATAAGCAACACCATCAGCTGAAAAATGCATAATATTACAAAAAAATTTTCCTCCTCTTTACTTCATGGATTATGCAATGTTGCCCACTTCAGAAACCATATTAACTTCAGATGTCCAGTGCTTCATTGTCCTCGAGGCTTGCACTCTAAGGTGATTTTGGTGAGGTGGTCCCACTTCATTCTACCTTCATGTTTGCACCATTTGATTTTATATTATTTTATCTAATAATTTAAAAATATTTAAATATTTTATTGTGGTTTAATCATGGATTTTATCTTGTGATGTAAAACTTTTTTTAGCAGGAATTTTATATTTGCAGATTGAATTTCATTTTCTCTTTGAGACTATCCAGGTATCACTTCCATACAGTGCCACTGGGACTGCCATCATATCGTAGAATTTTAATTTAGGTTCTTTCCTTGTTTGGTGCAAAATGACCTCAGCCGTCGACGCACCCCAATCAAAACTACTACTACTCTCTCCTTGTTTCATACTTAAAGTAAGGATGGGACATCCGAATCCTCGAATAATGCCTTTTTCCTCGAATCTTCGAATCCTTGAATCTATTGAGTTTTGCCTTGAATCTGAATCCTTAAAAATCCGAGTCACTTATGTCCTCATCCTTGGTCCTTACATACATCCTCCGCAGGTCCAGGGGGAGTACATAATAATTTACCGGAAAAGGCACGAGCAATAGTGAAAGAATGGAACGGTCCCAATACCAAATAAGGCTAAGAATGATATGAGAGGGGGAATGTCTAGCCATTAAATAGCCACGACTTCCTCTTCGTAATTTTAACCCTGATGATGCGGTCCATAATGGACACGAAACTTTGGATAGCCAAATTCCACACAGAGTGGCTCCCAAAAGAGACAACTGGAAACATATGCAGCACATTGCATGTGCACCAGCTTGAGCTCATGATGGCTGTTTTTTGCATTACAATGAAAACAAATTTTCTGCCGAATTTTCCACCCAATTAGTTAAGAGTACATTTTCAACATTCTGGGCACATTCGAAAGTGGGCTTGTAGCTTTCACGATATCTCGTGCGCTTTCCATTCCTTTTTTTTTGTTTTTCTCCCACTTCTTTTACTTAGAGCTCAGTTCACTTCGAGAGTCAACTTCATGTCAAGGAAAAGTAAGTCATTCAATCTGAAACCATACTTCGTTTAATTAATGAATATAAGAGTAGCAGGGTGGAGGGACATTATTATCAAAAAGATCATGCACCTAGCATTAGAAGACATTACAGTAGAAGATATGACATGTAACCGATGGAATTCAATTTGAAACTTACAAGTGATTGTATGTGGCCTTGCATGCAACAATAATGATTTAGATTGAATATCAAGAGAATATTCACAATAAGTATTCCAATTTTTATGGTTTCCTATGTTTTTCCTGATGTTAGTAAATCGTATTGCTATAACACTTGTTGTCGAGATGCATTTTGAGCTCAAGAAAGTGAGGTACCTAATTTGCGGGGGTAAGTGTGCAAAATCAACGTTTTGTACACCAAATAATTACATATAGTATGAAATTTAATGTCATGAAGAGTAAATACAACCACAGGTCAAATAAAGTAAAAATATCATTTTTAATAGCTATCTTGATAATATCTTTTCGGTTTCACCCAAAACACCCACAATATTGGTTAAATTAGAGGTTGATTTTTAGGAACTCGCTGTGGAATGATTCAATAAATATCTTCGGTAGTAATGAGAGTTTGATATACTGAGTGGCTTTTGGCTCCTGAGAGCTCTCGCCATATAGATGCTCTACTATGCAACCAAAACTGGCTAGGAAGTACCTTTCAGCAACACTGGACTCAGAGAGACTGTTCAGCTTAGCTGGCATTATTTGTGATAAAATGAGAAATTGGCTTGTTCTGGAATGAGTTGAAATAGGTACTCTTATTTTAAATTAAGAAGTTAATGCAATTACTTGTAATTGGAGGGTTTAATTCCATTGTACGTGTAAAATCAATATTAGAATCCAAAATAAAATATAAGAAAACAGAGAAAATAAAGATTTAGCTTAGGAATTATACTCAGGATTCATGGAAATGGTAACATTTATATTTAAGATAAAATTTAGGATTAATGGAAAAATAAGATTCATATTCGAGTATGATAATTTAAGATTTGAGAAAAACTGGATTCGACCCATCTGATCTACTTATGGTTTTATGAACTGTTTCACATGTGTGTTTAAATTTGTTAAATCTGTTTACAACATCCTGATCACCTATGGTAGATATTTCGCATCCAAGATATTTAAATGTAGATACCTGCTCTGGGATTAGGTCATTTATTACAATTTTTGTTTTGGGGTTTTCTCATAAATGCCATTACCTCTGTTTTAAGAGGTGATACATATATCAGTCAATTACCCTAGGCTATATTTTTTTTTGGAAAAATACCCCTTTCAGCAAGTAATTTTCTGTCCATTGTATAATATATTAACATCATCACATTTAGAACAATATTCACTGTTAAATTCACTGTCAACTTTATCCCATATGCAAAAAGTTGTTTCCATCATTTTATAACATCGTCTACATATATGTTTAACAAAGTCATAGATATGCAACATCCTTATCTTACTCCTTTGTTTTCACTGCTGCTATCAGTCTCTTTCCTGTGTCAATAATAACAAAGGTGTTTTTGCATAAACTTTTAATTGTTTTAGTAATATGATGTGGAAATCCTCTTCCAGTCAAAATTCCCAAAGAGAAGATCTTTCTATACTAACAAAAGCCTTTTTGGAAATCAATAAAGGCAATATGCATTTTCAGATTAAATTCTCTTCTTTTCACCACCAATTGTTTTACTGTAAATATGCTTAGCATTGAGTCCAGAGCATCCTTATCCAAAATCCATATATTCTTTGCGATAATGTTTTCTGCCATAATCTTATTTGTTATTGATAGTAAGGCAAATTCACACTAAGCAGTAAAAGAATAATAAGCCTTTTCAATGATAAACCATTAATGAACAAAAAGAAAATCGCGGATACATATACCATATACAGTAGAAGTCCGTTCTAGTGAGTACGGCATATAGCGAGAATCTCGCAATAACGAGTGATTGGTAATGTACCATCAAAAGGCCTATGATTAACATGTAAAATAAAACGGATACAGCGAGGCCAAGAAGCTCCTGCCACGGCATACGCTCGGTATTACAAGCGATATTTATTGAGGGCGATGCACTGCAAAGTAGGAATTAACGCATGGTATTTATCTTTAGTAGTATTAATTGCCACCTACAACTTAGAATACCTACAATATTTGTTCCATCTCTACATTATTTAAAGTCCAATCCAGTCCATGCACTGATGATTTACGGCCAGCACTGGCATACCTTGCGCACGCGCTCGCACTTTTTAGTTGTTCTATTGTTAATCCAAGTTCAAATGGAGGCATAGGAATGGAATGGGCAGAAGATGGACCAGCAGAAAAGTATCTAGTCAGTCACACACCAGGGGAGAGCAGTGGTGTGGGTAAGAGGCAGAGTTCAGCCCGCCTGTCTTTGTCTGCCAGTGCAGGAGTAGTTGACGGACGAGGAGTTGATTAACTCGGTGAGAAACGAAGGTGATGACAAAATTAGTTCTCTTTCGGAAGAAGAATCAGTGCCTATGCTGACTAGAGCTAAAGCACTCCAGGCTCTTAGAAAAGTTAGCGCAGTTTACTGAGCCAGTGATGCTTCCACAAACGATTTTAGCAAATCAAGTGAAGTGGAAGGGTCTGCACTTTTGGCAAATGCCAGTAGGCTGAAGCAGACGATTCTTGAATGATTTTTCAGTCGGGTATGGAAATTGAGAATTCTATGCTGTTAATGTGAAGCATGTGTATGTAGGATACTCAAGGTCCAATGCTTATTTTGTTATGTTTTTTATCATCGTGACGAAGTCGCCAAAGTTTTCCGTTGCCAAAGAATTATTTATATCCATAAACTTTTACGATTCATCCTGGTTTTGATTATTTTTCCTGTTAGCAGAAGTAATGGGAATACCTACTTTGGTACACTTTATAATTTGCGCATATTTTTCAATATTTTCATAAATATTTCCAAGGCTGATGTTGTGCAAATAATTCAAATTATCCCGTTCAACAAGTTTTTATTTTATGATTACTGACTTTATGGATACATACAATTTTGAGTGAATGCATCGATAATTCTCGGCAATGGTATTTCATGCTAGTTACCTCTGTTCGCTCTAGGTCCTCGAGATGGCAGCACCAGTACGACACACGACATGCATCGCAACCAACTGATGGAAGCATTTGCTTATGTAAATAAATACTCGCTGCAACTAATTTTCGAGATATAACTGAATGTGAATTTTAGAAACAGCTTGAAAGAGGTAATTATGTAAGAAATATTTTCGACTGCCGAAAAATACTGTATATCTGTAAATCATTACGGCAACTTTCCTAACCAATGGACGTACTGGTTAACACTAGAATATTTCAGCAAAACATAAATTATTGATATGCAAGATTTAATTCGCAAAATAAACGATAAATATGCAATTATGTACGAAAACGGCCCTTCTACCTGTTTCTAATAAAATGGTAATGAAAGAAAAACGGAAAGTAACAACAAGTGTGGGAATTGAGAAGCTTAATACATCACCTTCGGATATAATGGGCGCTCGCTATGGCGAGTGATTTCCCAGCCATTGAGAGCATTCGTTATACCGAGCTTCCACTGTATTAAAACTGAAAATACTGATACTTATTACACACTGATACTTAACTACATATGTACAAGCACAACCGGCATTCCATCTGACAACTGGATTTTCTGCAATAATTACACCACCTTTGATTTATGGTAGATTAGAATATTCGGTAGGACAGGATTGTAGAGAAAAGAGTTCCCTTGTAGAATATTTTGCTAATTCACAATTCTAAAGCTTATACTAGCATTTTTACCTCATTTCATGGCCACACTAACTAAAATATTATAGTGAACAGGAATGAACCCAGAGATAGATAAAAATAAGAATAAAGTACATAAGTAAAGCGTAAAGTAAAGCATAAATTCTAAAGCTTATACTACCATTTTTACCTCATTTCATGGCCACACTAACTAAAATATTATAGTAAACAGGAATGAACCCAGAGATAGATAAAAATAAGAATGAAGTACATAAGTAAAGGAAAGAGTAACAACATACATCAATATGCAATGTAGATTCCACATCATAATGATTTTCAGGATATATCTGTCTTGAAGGATATAGAGTTATGTACATGATAGCTGCTTCACCAAAACGTATTTTCTTCTTTGAGATGTCAATTTTAAATCCTTCCCGATTCATCTTTTCCCTTATAGTTTTCCTCACATATACATGGGCATCAATTGGACCAAAGTTTTCCAATATCACAGAGTAGGTAGTCTCTTCATTGATTATAACAATGCCCATATCTATCCACATAAAGAGAGAAACATGCATTTTTTATGCCTCTAGTATAACGAATAATATTCCATAGCAACAAAACTACAGCTCACTCTGGAACCCAATGGTTTTCTGATGCTATACAAACCTTTCATTACCCACCCATTTCCTTTCCTGAGAGGAAAGGATTGGGAACTAACATTCAGACAAACAAAAGGTTGGTGGGGAAGATGAATGAATTTTGAAAGAAATTTGAAAAGAAGTTTGAAAGAAATTAGATGCATCCACATATAAGACACTCCCCCCTCCCCCTGTTTTTAGCAAAAAAATTCTTATTTACATTTTTTTTAGTTTTTCCTAGGGAAAATTTCTTTTTTGGCAATCAAAAGAGGCGGCAATTTTGTACCATCAGGATAGCAAGAAAATGTGATTGCATTATGTGTTATTCAAAAAGGAACACGCATTAAAATTAACATTCAGGAATCTACTATTTTGTTTGAGAGCACATCGAACATCAATGGACTTCATCCATTTACTATATGTGAAGGCTCAAAATATTTACTTTTTTTTTTCAAATTAATGCCATACGTGAATCTCTATAATTTTTTCTTCATATTCTCTAGTCATTTTCCATGTTATTTTTGTTTTAGTCGACACACATAGGTCAAAGAAGACTGCAATGAAAAAATAACTTTGTGTTCCACCTTGGTTTTATTTTAAGCAATGGGTTTCATCGCATTGCGATATCTTCAGGCACATATTACAGAATTGCAAGGACTTATATAGTTGTGTGGGGATGTGGGAAGAGAAAGGAAAAGTGGAAGGGGAAATATATGGGGGTGGGTGACATTAGCAGGACGAATGTTGGAACTCAAGGAAAGAATTGGCATTTGGCAGAGGGAGGAAATGTGAATTTTAGGATTAGATGAGATACAGAAGAGGCAGTGGGGGTCCGGTATGGGCAATATCTGAGAGGGGAGAGAAGAATGCGTACAAAATATTGTTAAGAAGGTTAGCACTTCAGGAGATTTCGAATTGCTCAAGCAGGAGTCTGGGGCCCATGTATTCGAAATGGAGGACAGCCTGAATGAAGTTGCTCGATTGTCCACCTTCGAATATATGTTTGGCAAAAAGGGACAAGGGTTTTTTTCTCAAAAAGCACTTATGTGCTCTTTGCTTCTATCTTAAAATTTCCTTCCTATTTGACCAATGTACAATGCTGGGCAGTAGTTGCATTGCTGTTTGTACAACCTGCTCTTCTTAAGTCAGTCCAATTTGTTGTTTCAAATAAGATTTCTCAGGTTGGAGTTATTATAAAATGCTGATTCATAATGGTGAAGATGCTTCATTATTCATCATCATGCTTTATTTGTTTGAAAGGTCTGCTAAATACATGAGTCTCTGCCACTTCCCATCGTCACCAGTTATGATGTCGTAAATCTGTCTACATTCCTGAGTTCCAACATTTCAACATTCAATACCATGGTCACCCGCCCCTATTTAATTCCTCTTCCACTCCTCCTTCCCCTTCTACTTCCCCATACAACTATGTAAGTCCTTGCAATTCTGCAATATTGGCCTGAAGATATTGTGACACAACTAAATTCGGGTTGCTGAAAATAAAACCAATGTGGAAAACAAAGTTTCTTTTTTCATTAAATCAAGTGATTTCCACCAAGTTATGCCTCAAACCATCAAACTCATTGAAGACTGTTTTCTGGAAACCTGGGGCTTAATTTTGGATCTTCATATTGGGTGTATTTGTATTAATTTGATTTTTTAATTGAGCTTAGGAAACCAATATTGATGCCGATTCATCAGAATTTGTCCTGTGCTTCAAATCACCAAGCTCAATTAGTGAAGCAATCCATTAGAACACTCATACAGTGCACTCCTGGATAAGGTTTTGTCATTGATAACAATAGTGAAAACATGAAAGAATGATCCATGATCCCATTCTGGTACACCAACAATCTCAAATGAAATGAATATCAAGCAGAAAAATGTTGGAATGCCATGAAACTAGTTTCTATTTTTACGCATGTCTGTAATGCTTAAACAAGTAAAGATTGGGTAACATGACAAAATTGAATTGAGATGTTGGTCCTTGAGTCACAACTTCACCAGAATTCCCCTTAACTTGAATGTGATCATGAATGCATACATTAGTTGAACTGTAACCTTGAGAGGTTGGTGGATGTGAATTATATTTTATTTGAATTCTCCTTCTTTCAGTTATGAAGCATAAAATATATCACACAACATATTATTTTTATAAAACAGAAAAAATTAAATAAATGATTTATTTTAAACCACTCCATCACAAAAGGACAAAATGAACAGAATATTCATATAAGTACTTATTCCATGATTGTTGCAAACAAAAAGTTTTAGACCTGAAATTTCAACCATAATTTTGATTACCAGCACATAGCATGCATCCCATACTTGGGCATATTTTGAAGGAAAAAAGTGCACCCTATTTGCTGGGAGATACCATAAGTGCTGCTTTATAGCATTTTATGAAAAATCAAAGATTAGGATTCAATGGTAAATGCTTTAAATGTTAATTTTTAAATTAACCCTTGTTCAAGAATCTATGCATGGAGGCTTTAACTTACCTATTATGTAAGGAGGTACAATCAGTCCAGGAACAGAAGTAGGCTTTTTCATTGATATATGTTCCAATGCACACCAAGGATTCTCTTTTACATACTGCTTTGCTATTTCCCATTCTACTGCCATATATATATCAGCTTTAGTTGGAAATTCATCCTGCTCAAAATTAAAATAAATGCTCAAGTCAATGGACATAATGATACTCCTAATCGAACAGAGAAAAAATAAACAAGAAATTATGCATTTAAAAAAGAGACCATAAGCATTATAAGAAACCATTTTACTTATAGTTTTATATTCATAATTTTTATATACATCTTGGTTTTTCAAAGAAGGAGCAAAAATTACCTCAAATGAAATCCATACCCAGTCCTTCTCATTGATATTTTCTAAATCTGGAGTTACAAACATAGTGTAATCAATATCATGTACAGTGCCTTTAACTATACTTGATATGCCAATGTATTCTGGAATGGGAGACCACTCTTCTTTGTAACATGAACTAAGGTCCTGGGGTAAAAAAATATATTCCTTTAATATTTCTCAATATTGCATTATAGAATGGCTGATATGTATGTGAAAAGTCAGGGAAAAGGAATGACCATAGAATATGAAGGGGAGAGATCAGGTAGGAACTGACAAATGATCTATAATTAATGGCAGAACATGTAAGATTATGTGTAGATACAGATTGCATAACAATGAAAAGACATTGTTTCTGTGATGGCGCATGGTATTTCAAAATCTACCAAATGGGAAAAAGTTAAATTACTCATGGTACATTAAAGGGAAGGCAGTAAGGGAAATACCCCCTTCCCTGAATTCATTTGCATGATACATACAACTACTAAGACCAGAGCAAGTCCATGAAAATTGAGGATGGGTTCTCTCCACCGTTACTCCCATAAATATTTTACCTTAGGTAGATTGAAATATACTTGAGGTAAAAATCCAAATCCAGTAACATTGATGTGGATAGGTTCAATATTAGGTATACACAGCTTGCATTCAACCATAAATTGTCCTAATTTTCTAGGGACACAGGAAATTTGTATTTCCATTGTTGAGTGACCTGGATGAAATTTATGCAGCAATTAAGACACATGAAAGGGTAAGATTGTGTGTAGCTTAATGCTTCAGTTATTTTTTTGCACTTACCATCTACATAGCCTGATTCAGGTTCCATTGAAAATAAGTCAGGTGTTTCATAGCTTTCAGATTTTGATCCATTTAAATATTTTTCATTATATTCTATAGAAAAGTAAAAACTACAGTCTCCTCTATTGGTGAGTTTAATTTTGTCAAAAACAGCCAGACAAAATACCTGAGTAAGGTTAAAATAAAGGTCAAAAACACAAACGTAGTATATACTTAAATAATAACTAAATTATTTTACTTCATCAAATTCTAGACACATTTTTAAACCGTAAGTAAATGTCAATTAGTTCTATTTTATGTCAGTTTAATGATGCAATTGAAAGTTAAATATTTTTTCACAATCAAAAATCAAGTTGCAGAAATTCAAGTTAAATGACCTGCTCTCTTCTTTTGGTTTTACATAGTGCACAATACAACAAACTGCAACTACCGTACAGAGTAAAAATCTAACCCTAAAATTTCAGATACCAAAAACAAAGTAAGTACATAAAATTGTTTCATCGCAAGACTTAAAACTAGAGTTAAAAAAAATCATTCAATTAACATTCCACAGAATTTACAATATTAAATAAGAATTTCCGAAGAATACACTTACATTTTTCTTGAAATTGATGAATGTTTTATCTAAGGAGTATTGAACATTGGTGCTTTTTGCTGATAGAACAATAGTTTCTGAAGCTCCACAAGATACATCTAGTGAAAGTAGAGCAGATGCTCTTAGTGGCACATGACCTCTAAACAAAAGAGTAGCATCCAAGGACTGATGTGGGTTTAATATCCCATACTTAGGCATGACATCAAAAACCTATTAAAATAATGGCAACAGAGTAAAATTTTACTTTTCAATTGACCAGATAAGAATATTCATCCATTAACAGCAGTTTACAATTTCATGCTGCCTGCTTAGAATGGTAACTTGAACAAAAATATCAGAAATATTTCAATAGAGGAAGAAAAAGATAACTTTTACTAATACCACTGGATTTATTAAAACATGACCCGGGTTTTGAAGTGGAGTCACATCATCATCAGAAATATTTCAATACAGTCAACCTCATTTATAATGAATTCAAGGGGATAAAACATTCTTTGTCACTTCGTTTCATGTAGGCCAGTTTTTCCAATCCTTATATTGGTACTCATTGCTGTAATTTAGGAGTTAATATTCGATTAACTAGTGGAAGGTAGTTTTCAAGCCCCTCCTTTGGGCAGGGAAAATAGTAGGGAGGTACAATATTGAAGCATAAAAAAATGCCAAGCCACAGTGGGGAACTAACTCCTAATGAGCTAGGTGCTTTTTTTCAACATCTTTCACAGTAGTCATTGTGTATTTCAAAATTTCTTAAATGAGCAAATAAGATCTGTTTCATCTACCTTATAGGCTTAACCTTTTTACTGCCAGTGGGCCGATATATCGGTCCACTAACATTACATCATCACATCTTTGTAATGGTTACAATTCCTTCAAATCAGAGACAGCATGAATGATGTTTTCATCCTCATAAAAAATGAAATATATGATGAAAATTGAGAAAAATAAAAAGTCATATACTTAAATTAAGTGCTTCAAATATATCTTAAATTAAAAATCTTACAATTTTCATTGAAATGGGCTTGGCAGTTTTCGCACAGTCTACTTTAAGGGGGCTGGTAGTAAAAGGGTTAAGTAGCACTTGTATTTCTTCTGATACAGCCACTGTCACCAAGTTGCAATGTCTACTGTATAAAGCTCATGCAATACTGTATTATTTGTTGAAGCAGGCCAACCCCCCATTTCTAGGAAGGAAGTTCCTATCTAAAGCAATTGCAATCTTGTCTGCTATTGATTTAGCAAGTACCCAACTCACCAGAACATGTCAAGTATGTGTTACCATACCCTCAACAGAGAATCTTCCGCCTCACCATGTTTCAAACCTATATTTCTTTGCCATAACTTCTAAAAGCAGTGCTGTCATTTGTCTTTTTGATCTTTAGTTGATTATTTTAAATTATCAATTAAGTACACAATGGAATTCACATTAAAGCACCGCAGATCAATGGTGAGGCTTCACACAATATAGAGCAGGTTCAAGTCCCAATCAGTCCAAATCAATTTTTCCTGTTGAATATTTTGCGGAATCACTGTAAAATGCCCAACCCCATACATTTACAGCAGTAACAACAATATTTTTTAATTTTCAAACCATGCTCGATTTTCAATCAACCAGCTTGGGAAACTTTCGAAGCTAATTTCGGGATTCTGAAATTGCTGGTAAAGTATTTCTGTACATGCAGGAACCAGCTGGTGAATTTGGGCCACGTGTAAGAGAGCCTGTGAGGGCAATGGAGCATAATCCAATGAGAAAGTCCCATGACCAATCGAAGCCCATCTTATTTATTGTAGTATCCTTGTATTTTCAAAATCTAAACAATATTGTGTGAATATCTCTAACAGCACCTTAACACACTTGGCCACAATTATTATTTTTGTAGGCGTGCCCTACAAAGGGTTCATAAGGAGTAAAAATCTATAGTTGCATTTTTTTCATGAACCTGGGCCTATGTGGAAGAAAGCCATGATATTTTTCCTGCATTCCCTTGATAGTTTCAGAAAATAATTGCATCATTTGGATCCCGAGCATCAGTCTCGCGATGTCTCCTTGTGGGTTATGCCATATTTGACACAAATGCAGATGACTAAGTAATGAACACAGCAACATGGGAAGAGCTGAAGGCAAAGTGGAGGTGAACTTATCTCAAGGAATGGTGAAATAGAGTTCCATAGAGTGGTAAGTGCAAGTTCCCCAGTTCATAAAAGCAGGAGGAGACAGGAATTGTGGAGCTATGGGGAGCTTCCAAGTCAAGAAAAATGCAAAAAATAATCAGCTATAGACTTTTTTTTAGGTTCTGACATGCAGATGATGATTTGAAATATTTGCAACAACCGAGGAGTAATATAAAGGAAATGGGTTATTTACTGCTTCATTAAAATCAAATCACCCTCTTCTTCTTCCTAGTGGCACTACAGCCCGGTGTGGGCCTTGGCCTGCTGCAATATTGCTCTCCATGTTGTCCTATTGGCAGTTTTCTCACTCCCATCTTGGCCAGGTCACACAGCACTTGGTCCATACAACTGCTCTTAGGTCTTCCCTGCCTTCTTCTGTTGAATAGCCTCCCTTCTGAACCATCCGTTCTGGTATCTCCTCTCCTGACATTCTCTCAACATGTCCCAGCCATCGTATTCTCTGTGACTTGATGAACTTTACTATGTTCTTTCCTTCGATCAGCTGCTCTATTTCCTCATTATATCTTATCCTCCAGTCCCCCTGGTCATGTATCGGGCCATATATTCTACGGAGGATATGTCTTTCGAAGGTTCTGAGTCTTCCCTCATCCGCCATTGTCATTGTCCAGGTCTCTGAACCATGCGTCATCACTGGCCATGCTAACATCATGTAAAGTTTCATTTTAAGTGATCTACTTACTAATCTATTCTTTAATAATTTTAAATTGGCATAGAAAGATCTATTTCCGACTTCAATTTGTTCCTGTATGCACCTCCTGAGACTATTGTCGCTAGTTATTAATGTTCCAAGGTAAGTAAAGCTGCTTATGCCCTGAAAGGTGTCACCATGAATTATTAAGTCACAGGGCTCTCTTCGGTTCTGTACTGCTGACATCACCATGTACTTAGTTTTATTTATATTAATTTTAAGGCCTATTCTGTTGGATTCCCTTTTCAAAATCACATAATTTTGCTTTAAGTCTACAAGTCTTCTTGCTGTGATTGCAATATCATCCGCATATGCGCAGATCTGACTTGACTTCTCAAATTTCTCAAATATCATTCCCTTCAAATCTATGGATTCTACTACTTTGTGGAGAGCCAGGTTGAAGAGTACAGATGACAGCCCATCACCCTGCTTAACTCCAGCATTGAACTTGAACTCTGCACCCACCCTATTCTGAACTTTTACTCCTGCTCTTGTTTCTCTCAGTGTGGTTCCCACCAACTTGACTAGTTTTGGTGGGATTTGGAGCTGGATCAGTGTTCTCATGAGCTCCCTGCGGTTTATACTATCAAATGCCTGTTGGAAGTCAATGAATAAAAAGTGTATGTCTAATTCATGCTCATAAAACTTTTCCATCATTTGTCTTAATGTAAAAACTTGGTCTGTTGTGCTCTTATTAGGTCGGAATCCACCTTGGTACATATCTCCCTAGTATCCTTTCTGTGAATACTGTCAACCTCTTGTTTATCACTCCAGACAGAATCTTGTAGACTACGTTCAGCAGCATGATACCTCTGTAGTTTTCACTCAAGAGCTTGTCACCCTTTTTATGTATGGGGCATATTATACCTGTTTTCCATTTCTCTGGTATTATCTCATTCCGCCATATATTAGTGATTAGCTCATGGATTTTGGTTAAAAGTTCTTGACCGCCATATTTTAGCAGCTCAGCTACAACGCTGTCTTCTCCAGGGGAGCGATTATTCTTCAGTTTCTTGAGGGTTTCCTCCACCTCCTCTCTAGAGGGTTCGTATGTCATTTCCTTGTTATCCTCATTTATTGCTTCTTGTCCCTCTAGATCCTCACTCTCAGTCCCCTCATCCTTGCTAAGGAGTTCCTGGAAATTCTCAACCCATCTCTCAATCATGTTCTGTTCTTCATTAATAATATTTCCAGCCTTATCTTTACATCCTCCTAGTCTGGGGACGTATCCAGTTTTCATTTTATTTACTGCTATGTAACATTGCCTAACTTCATTTTGTTCATGCAGCTCCTCAATTTTTTCAATATTTCTTTTTAACATTTTTTTCTTTTTCATAATCTTGTCCGCCTTCTTTCTTAGCTCCTTGTACTCACTATAAAATTTTCCGTGTCTTCCTTTCCTCTCCTAGCACCTTATCTGCAGTCTCCTTAATACCTTGCTCAATTTGATTTCACTCATCCTCCACATCTACAGACTGTTTGCCCTTGGCCAAGTTTGTCTTCATTTCTTTTTGAAACTGGGTTTCTCCTTCTTTGTCTTTCAATAAATCTAGCCTCCACTTTTTCCTTTTCGGGGTTTCTGCCCTTTTTTGAGTGACTACCCTTTCCCTCACTGTGGCTTTAACTAGAAAGTGATCAGAGTCACAATTTGGCCCTCTGCAGCTGCATACATCTATGATTGATGATGCATGATGCGACCATTTTTTATGGGAAATAGCAATAACTATGTAAAAAAAAAGATCATTGGTAAAAGCAGGTACAATATAAGCAGACATGATGGTATTGAAAATTATATTATAAATATGTATATATTTCAAAACAGGACAAAAAGCAAATCCTCCATAATATTTATCTAAAAAAACTTCATCTGAAATAGGCTACCAATGAACAATTTTATGTGTTGTTCGGGATTATTCCATACCAGAATTAATCTTGAATGATTCATGCACCTCACCCTCCTGGTTCCATTATAAAGCCATATTATGAGAGATATTAAGTCTTGCTTCTTATATCTCAAAATTCATTGAACTAGAAATGATGCATATGCTGTAGTTACTACTCTCTAAGCCATGAGAATGAAAATACGCATGTAGTGCAACACTTAAGTGCAACACTTAGTGCAACACTTAACACCTAAAACATAGATGGGAATTCGACGCTGCAGTAAGATACCTTCGGATGAATAAGGCTTCTGGTATTGATGACGTTCCTGCAGAACTAATTAAAAACGCAGAAGATAAGACATTATATCATTTTTACAAAACCATCTGCGACATGTACTTAACAGGAGAAATACCAATGGACTTCAAGAAAATTATTATCATCCCTATTCCCAAAAAGAAGAGAGTGGAAAAATGCGAAAATTTTAGGACTATAAGCCTAACGACTAAGGACTATATGCCTAATTTAAGACTATAGGCCTTAGAATTTAAGGACTATAAGCCTAAACACATGCATCGAAGATACTGACCAGGATCATCTACAGAAGAATAGAACGAAAAGCAGAGGAGTTCCTGGATGAAGATCAATTCGGATTCAGAAAAAGTAAGGGTACAAGAGAAGCAATATTGGCCCTTAGACTGCTCATAGAGAAGAGAATGGAGAAGAAGAAACCAATGTTCATTGCATTTGCAGATTTAGAGAAGGCTTTTGACAACATGGATTGGGATTCAATGCTTAATATTCTGAAGGGAATTGGAGTGTCCTACAATGACCGAAGAATTATCCACAGTCTGTATAAAAACCAAGTAGCTGTGATAAAATCGACCCAGCTCTGAAGAAGTAAGAATAAGGAAAGGAAAGAGACAAGGTTGTGCACTGTCTCCTGTAATTTTTAATGTTTACATCAAGAGAGCCATCAATGAAATCAAAGAGAAGTCTTCTGGAGTGACTATTCATGGAGAAAAATAAGCATGCCGTGACTCGCTGATGACATAGCACTCATAGCAGAGACAGAGAGGGAACTGAACAAGATTCTAACAACCATGGTAAGGACTATGGCCAGATATCAGCTGAAGATAAATAAGAAGAAGACTAAGATATAAGTGTGCAACAAGAAAGAAGAGACCAAAACCAATGTCTAACAAGGAAAACAAAAACTTGATGAGGTGAAGGAGTTCTGTTACCTAGGAAGCCGAGTAACCAACGATGGACGAAGCAAGAAAGAAATAGTTAGTAGAATAGCCCAGGCGAAGAGGGCATTCTAGCAAAAGAAGAATCTCCTTACAGCTGGAAATGCAAGCATAGAAGTAAGGAAACAATTCATCAGAACATACATCTGGAGCATGTTTCTTTACGGCAGTGAGGCATGGACAATGACAGCAATAACAAAGAAAAGGGTAGAAGCATTCGAATGTGGTGCTGCAGAAGAATGATGAAGATTAAATGGATCGACCGAGTAAGTAACGAGGAAGTCTTAAGAACAGTGGGAGAAAAGAGAAGTCTGCTGACAACTCTAAAAAGAAGAAGGGACAACTTAATCAGCCATTCTTGAGACATGATGGCCTGATGAAGACAATCATTGAGGGAAAAGTGAACGGGAAGATTGGAAAAGGCAGGCTTCATATGAGATACATGGAACAGGTTGTGAGGGATGTAAAAGAGAAGAATTATGTCACAATGAAAAGGTTGGCTGACAGAAGAATAGAGTGTAAAGCTGCGTCAAACCCATCCTAGGATTGTTGAGCGATGATGATGATGATGAGTGCAACACATAAGCCCACATTGCATGATGCTTGTCATTACGCTGTCTGATGATACATAAATGCAACGAAATACACATAGACATGTGAAAAGCAATGAATTGCATGAAAAGTTCCCTAATGTATGAATGAAGGTACAGAAAATTTCCTGTTCTATTTCCACAATTTAACTTTTCTTCAAGTTGTGCACTATCTTGCTTCTAGTAAAATGGCCTTTAAAAGTCACCATTTATTTCATATATCTGTGGAAATATTGCAGGGAAAAGATGCATTAATGTCAAAGTTCACTCAAAGAATTTGAAGTGATGAGGTATCATAACAATAAATGAGGTATCATAAACAATCTCATGAAAGATTTTTTGCAGGATTACGAATGCCATGGTCATGGGGATGATTAAGAGTTTGTTATCTTAAGATCTTCTTTGTGTGGGGATTCAGTATGATAGGTGTTTCAGAGTAGGTACTTTGGAGCAATTTATCTTCTAGGTGTCTCAGTGATACATACACATACACTGCTATCACCTCATAAACCACAGGGAGGAAATCCAGGGGTTAAGAATGTCATTGACTCAAACATGCAATAAGATATTTGACAAAAAGAGAATCAATGGCAGCAATTTTTACCATCAGAACATCAGTGAGAATGGATATCTAAAGAAATGGAAATTAGAAATTACACCTTTAGTAAAACTATAAAAATATGTATTTACATTAATTAACTTACCCATGACAAAGGAAATGGCATTTCATTTTCAGATAGGAATAAACTTATATTTTTTTCATTATCTTCTTCCTCAACACTATCAAAGCAACGAGGGATAACTTGGAAATTCAACCTCCTCAAGTAATCTTCCTTGCCCTGCTTTAAATCTCTTACCAGGGCATCAACCATGGAGGCAGAAAATTCATTTGAACCATCTTCAGCTACACGACTAACCACTGAATTTGCCGTATACAACTTCTGAAATAACATCAAAACAAATACAGGTCATAATTATATCAAAAGATTCAATGCCAAACCTATGCTGGGGACAGCATGTACAACAATGATAACTGATTAAAAATCATCACAATGAGTAAAATAAGACTAAGAACGATCTCTTAAACAGGCAATACATGTAAATTTTATAAGATGAATTATATCAAGGAATGCAGAAAAGTCACCAGTATGTATTACACAAATTCCATCTTGATTACCTCATGTGGAAGTATAACAGAACCATTAATCCACTTCCAAAAGAATTCTGCTGGGAAAAGGGAATCGTTTAAAATTTTGACAGTTCTCTTCTCTGTACTGCCAGCTACAATGCATCCAAAATCCAAATTTCCACAATGGACAAATATGTGAGGGAAAGCCACATGACCAGTGAGTTTAACATGAAACTGAAATTGAATTACAGAGAAAAAATTGGCATCCTTTTTATAAGCATTGCATTGTCAGTGATTTCTAAGGAAATCATTCAAAAGGCAGGTAAAAGAGGATGAATGTGATTAATTCTATTATATATATAGCTGTAATGAGAAATTGGATTAGAAGGCACAAAATGAGATGACATCAGAAGAATTTGTCTATTATATGCATATTTTTTGCACTAAAAGAGCTAGAAAGCTTATAAACTCAGGTGAGCATTAGCTCATATAAAGGACTAATGCATATAAGAAGAATATTGTATTCCACGTCAAGTAGTTCATCTAGCAATTTACCTGAACATTGTACAATGAAAGCTGTAACCTTGTAATTCCACATAAAAGCGTTCATGGGGAATTACAACGCTACAGCTTTCATTTTACAATATTAACACATTCACTGCGGAGCTGTTTAAAGCCATACCCCTCACAGCACGGCGTGACCCACCGGTGGGTCACACTCAGCCTTTTGCATAGGTGGTGTGACCCACCGGTGGGTCACAGTCCTTCCGAGCTTCTGGCCACTGCCGAGGGATGGTGGTTGAAGCGGCAACACTCAGCTGTTTCCTGAGATTAGAGGAAGGCTGGGGGAGAATACTCCCAGCTTCGCCCCCAGCCCACCCCTCCACCGGCCACGTGGGGCCAGCTATCTTCTAGACCCTGGCGTGGGATGGGGGAAGAGAGGGGCAACAATACAATGCATGTGGTAAAGATTTGCTGACGTTCGGAAAACCCAGGAGACTCCCACCCGTCTCTGTTTATTGCGCCTGCCCTTGTTCGCGCCCGTCTGTGAGACTTAGACGCCCATCCGTGCGTAACAAATCCCCAGCCCTGCTTACGCTATGATAAAAGGGAAGGGGGATCCTTTGGAAAGAGTACATAGTGGTTTGTCTCACTCAGACAAAAGTAGTGTCTGCATTTCGGAAGACGTTCACCCAGCAAGGGCACGGTCACTCATCCACCACTGAGGGATTGGCTCAAGAACGCTACGCGACTCTTTCCCAATTGCCCTTCCGTAGAGGGGGGGGGGGGAAGGGAAGAGAGAGAGAGTCAATCTCTTACACAGCCGGGCGAGGGCAGTTCAGACTGTTTAGTTTACGAGCAACTGACGGACAGCCAAGATGTTGAGGAGAAAAAATTTGTTTTACTATATCAAGTATTGTTCATCCTTATGTATAAAAATCGCATAAACATGAAAAAAAAACAAAAAGAAAGCAAAAAATAAACGTATTTTGGATATAATACGCTAATATGTAAATTTGTTCGTGACCCACCGGAGGGCCACACCGCTCACGCTGAAAAAAGTTTCAGGAGGGGCGGCGTGAACCACTGGTGGGTCACACTAAGTGTCACATAGTAGTCTATTATTTGAACAGTGACTAACCTCTGGGTGAAGTCACTTGAGAAGTTCTCGAATCCTACTCTCACAATACTCTCGCAAGTTACGACAATTCACAGAATTTTATGGCCGTGCCGCTAGACGCATCTGCGTGACCCACCGGTGGGTCACGCCGCAGTGAACGTGTTAAGCAAATTCCACAAAGTTTCACCTGACACAACCAATCTGATTTACCTGAGCATTTTGATTTGCTGAAACAGTTTTCAAGGGCATTAAAATATCCAAACTTTTTCTAGCAAACTAAATAAATTACCATAATATAGAATAGATGATTATGTTATCAGGCTACCACCTGAATAGTAAGATTGTAAAATTATATAATAACTTACCAGAATATATTAAAAAAGAAGAGAGGATTCCTGTATTTAACACTAGAATGCCGGATAGCGGTCAATTACCGTTTGGGTATTTTTATCTGCACTAACTCGAAAACTTATTTTTGTATGAGATTGATATTAACTGACTTTCAATATTTTATGATGTGAAACCACCCTGTAAAGTATTAGGAAAAAATAAATATGGTTGCCGAGTAACAGGCGAGTCTACCTTAAAGGTCGGCGAGAGGTCAATTGACCACTATTGCGTCCTAAGCCTTTTTGCGAAATATAGTAATAATGAAGATTTTTTTTGTTCTGTACCCAAAGTTAAATAGTTTTAAACTGTCACGTTGACCTAATCCCCACTCATTTATTTAAATTTTTTCTTACTGTTCGGTTATTACTTTCTGTAATACGGTAGGTACCTACTTTCTGTTGTAATATGGCTACGGTAACTAATTGTAAAATTCTGTAACTGATGCACTACTTTTCAATCTCACAATTTTGCTATGAATATACCCAAAGAATCATGGAGACCCACCGGCTATGCTAAGCAGCACTTAAAGAAAGATTTTTACAACAGTGCCTTTTATCCAATTTCCTATGCATTCCTTTTTATCTTAAATGCATATGGGGTTTTGTAGCACAATCAACCTGTGTAAATGATATGTGGTACAAGCAATGGGACCAACCATTTTTTTGATGACAATGAGTAGAGATTGGTTCAATGAAATCTTCAGATTTTCACGTTTTGATGACAAAGATAAATGTGGCCACCATAAACAAACCGATAAATTTGGCTTAGTTTCAGAAGTTTAGAATAAGTTTGTTGACAATTTTTTAGCATACTAAAAGCCTGGCAAAAGTATTACCGTCGATGAGCAGCTGTATCCAACGAAATGTAGGTGCCCCTTTTTACAATATATGGCAAAAAAACTGGACAAGCTTGGCATTACATTTTGGATTGTTACTGACACAAAAATCAGAACATGGTCAATGCTATTCCCTACCTAGGCAAGAATGGCAAGCACAAAAGGCATTGGTGAAAATACTATCAAACGTCTTGTACACCTTTCCTAAACAAGGGCAGAAACGTGAAAACCTCAGGAAGAGCAAAACTACCCTTGTAGGTATGCAAAATCAAAATAGGAGGGATGTACTGTCTTTTTTGAAAAACCTAAAGATGCCATTTTAGCACTGTTATCTATAAGAACGAAGATATCACCCTGACAGGCTATCAAGCGAAATCTAACAGAAATGTCCTTGTATTAGTAGTATGTATCCCGGTGCACAAATCAACGCAAAGACAAAAAAAGATACCAGAGACTGTACTTTATCACAATAAAAACGAATTTGGAGTCAACACTGTTGACCAAATGTCTTGTAAATACAGTGTGCGAGCTAACACATGGCGATGGCCTATGCATGTTTGCTATCATATTCTAGATCTAACTCTGATAAATTCTTATTCCTTGTACAAATTAGTCTTTCACCAAAAAATCCCACGTAAATCATTCATTTAGAAAGTTGTGCAAGAAACATCAAAACCATATGAGGACAGTAGAATTATGCAGCATGTCTCAGAAGTCGTTCCTTTCGACGTAGTTGGTCGAAAAAAATGCCAAATCGGACTTTGCAAACAAAACAAGGAAGCCATGTCACAAATGCCAAAAACATGTGTTTGGTAAATGTCACGGTGAAACAAGGGTTTGCAAGAAATGTGAGGAAACCTAAGAGTAAAAGATTTTACAAAACTCCAGATTTGATCCTTTCTTGTTTAACATTACTTTACTATTTGTATCAATTTAGCGATTCAGTTTTCTTTATGCCGTCAACGATACATCATAATTATGTCTTTTAGGTCTGGTATACGTTAAAAAAATGTTAGCAAACTGCCAAAATCAATTTATCGCTGGTAAGGAGATAGAGAAGGAAATGCTTGTTTTCTATACACAATTCTTTTTGTTTTCTCTCTGAAAAAAAAAGATTGGTGAGAGATTTCATTTTAATTATTTTATCCTAACAAAAAAAGCCATTAAAAAAAAGTTGATTTAATTCAAAGCTCGCGAGCTAGCCACGAAAACTTTTGCAGAGTTACCCGCTGAATAGCACAATAGCAAGATATTCCACAAAGAAAAAATCATTCGCTTTGACCGGGACTCGAACACTGATTTCCAGCCAGGTGCTCTACCAGTTGAGCTACCAAGACATCCTCTTTCTCTGTGGAAATTCTAGAGGGTATAAAGGAACAAGATGTTGCCAGACTGCTGGACATATTATGTCACAAAACAGCTGAAGTTGTGCGCATGGTGCCACCATCCACGAAGTTAAAGCCAACATTTAAACACTAAGGTGCTTACTTATAAGAAATTCAAAGCTCACGAGCTAGCCGCGATAACTTTAGCGGAGTTACCCGCTGAATTGCACAATAGCAAGATATTCCACAGAGAAAAAATCATTCGCCTTCACCGGGATGTCCAGCAATCCGGCAACATCTTGTTCCTTTAAAGCCTCTAGGATTTCCACAGAGAAAGAGGACGTCTTGGTAGCTCAACTGGTAGAGCACCTGGCCGGAAATCTGGGGGTCCACGTTCAAGTCCCAGTCAATGCAAACGATTTTTTACTCTGTGGAAAAAAAAGTTGATGCTGAAATATTTACCGTAAAAGGCGATTTTTACACTAACCAGCAAATTTGACTTGTTCTTCAGAACAACCGATTTTTCACCACAAAGGGTTTTGTCAGCAGATTATTCTTTCCTCATACATAATGATTTTTTATGATAAAACACTGTTTTACATTGTTTAATATCATTGTGTTCAGTAAATCAGTTTTATGTACCTTTACTGTAATGAAATGTTTTTAAGATGATAATAATCACTTTGTAAAACAATCAAGGGTCAAACTGAAGAGTGAAAAACACTTATAACATTCATAAATATTAATAAGTGGCACCTAAGTGCATAGAATTCAAGACAAACCCCTAAAAAATGCCAAGCGGCCAATTGACTGCTTACCGACCTTTTCAGTAGGTTACCAACTCCCGACATTCTGGTGTTAAGAAAATGGTTTGTGAATATCTTATTGTTAAGTGTTTTTATAGTGTCAGAGAATATTTTTAAGGTAATTTTTTTGTACATTATGTAGCATTCCTTGTACCTGTATGCCATGTCCTATACACTTGCCTGTATTACTACTGTGCATTGTGTATTTCGGATGAATAAAATATTATATTATATATGTATATATTATAGATACTTATTAATATTTCCACACATCAGGCATAACATTTACATGGGTTAAGAACTTAATCTCTGGTATTTTTTGTAGAGACCAGGTGATTAGGGTTTCCACAAAGAGCATTACAAAACAGTCAGTAGAGAAATTTGTAATTACAGACAAGGATGACTAAAACGTTGTTAAAAACACTTACCTCATCGGGCATGTTTTCTACAGCTACTATGAGCATTCTGTGAAATGTCCTGGAACGGTTGTCTTCTATGAAAGTAGGATCAAATTCAATCAAAATATCAACAGGCTCATGTGGTGGCAAGTCAAATTTCATAACAATATGGGATCTTTGACCATGAACTACAGTAAAAGGATGCTCAGTAGTGACGGTAGATGTAGTGAAAAGACATGTTTCATTCGTGACAACCAGTAAGTCTGGAATGTAAGAGAAAAATTTTACTAAATTCACAAAAATATTACTTATATAATTTTTGGCATAAATAGTTCAATGCAACATAGTTGCCATTGAATTAGAAAGACATAAGGGTACCTTGAAGGAATGCCTCAGTCACATTCCAAGAACATTGTATCAGCCAAATTTTACTATTCATTACTTCTTGCGCAGCATGAATACCTTAGTCACATTGTTTTAGTAGTTGCACCCCTAGATCCAAGTTTCTATCTAAAGTCAATCAATGCAGGTTTCCATACCATTATGAACCCATATTTTTTAAAGCCACCAATTTTTTGTGAAGGTAATTCCAGGAGAGGCAGAATATTTTTGATTGATTCCAGATCTACATATGAATGTTGGATAAGTAAGGAAGAGGAAGGAAAAGGTACATATTTTTGATAGTATGAATATTAGAAATTGTGACATCAGGTGAAAGGGAGTGTCTAGTATTGTCAAGAATCCCTAAATATCTCCTTCCCGTTTACCTGATGTCACCATTTTAAACAATTTGACTGAACGAAAATGTTCCCTGTTTATCTACTGTTTAAAATCCAACTTCTTCCTTGCCAATCCACCTACAGACATCATTAACACCTGACCTTACTTCTGTTCACCCTCCCGCCTTACCATTATCTACCTGTTTATTTTGTATACAAGGCTCTTGCAAGCAGTTGTTCATTCACTTGTGATCCTGGACAATGATGCAATAGTGTTTGAATTAGATTAGTTTTATTGAAGGCACTGTGGAACAGTACAAAGTGTTTTTCACTATCTTTAGCATTTCTTCTATTTCACAACATTTTCCAAACTCTATTAATTTTATTCCTACACTAAAATTATCCCCATCTCTTCTTATCAACTAGAAATTTCCAACTATCCACCAATCCTTAATAAAACTAATTACTTAAGTCAAAGGTTATCACATTAACAAGATAAAATTACATCTAAGAATCCAAAAAAGTTAGCTGTTTTCTGTGTAAAAGGGACACAAAATGTAAAGGAACACTTTTTTTGCCCAGAAGTAATATATTAGCCCCACTAAAATTAGTTTTATTACTTACTTTTCAGTTATAATTCTGGGAAAATCACCTTAAAGACTAGGGTAGCCCATTCTCTTAGGCAACACCCAATCTTAATGCTATGAAGAAAGTGTGTGTGTGTACTGTCCAGAGTTAAGAGATAGGCAATTCCACTTTGGCAGAAAATCTTCCTAACTTTTCAAGCAAGCAGCCACAGAAAATGTTCCAAAGAGCCAATAAAGTAAAATACTTGTCATACTTATAAGTAGCTATAAACATAAGTTAAACTGGAGCAAAAACACAATATTCTTAAAATTATTAAATCATTACTAACCTCTGACAATAGAATTCTTGTGTGAAAGTAATTCCAATTTTTCAGATGAAAAAGTTACCAGCAGAGGGATGAACACTGCTGTTATGACACCATCAAATATCTGTTCCCTTTTCTTTTGACCTTCAGCATAGTTCCAAAACCAGAAAGACTCACTCACCTCTTCAGCTCTGATGGTGATTCAAGCACAAAAATTTTAAATGTTAGCATCATACTCTCCATGTCTCTCATGCATTGACACATATACCCTCTGTTCACTTATAACTGGCACAAAACAGGCCTAATTGTCAAGAAGAACATACACAGAAACAACTAATTTACAAAAAAGGTATTAATGCACCAAAGGACACCACACATATGATGACACATTGCCCAAATATGTCATCAAAGTGAACATGGACAACTATAATGATATGATTTGATCAACCATGAGTTGATATCTATTCTATTATTGTTACAGAAACTAGTCACAAAAAGTAATTTTCATTAATAAATTCTACTATCAAGACTTAAAAGAGTGTAATGAATGTTCTAAGGTCAGTATCACTTATTCCCTTGAACTAGCATCAGCATTTAATGATCACTTATCTCACCCATCAGGTGTTTGTACCCCCCTCTCAACTGTCCATCTATCCTCACTATTCTTTATCCTTGCTCTGAATCTGAATTGTCCTCTGTCCTCAAGTCTGGTTCTAAATACTCCACAGGTACTGATGAAATACCCTTTTATTTAATAAGCCTGTCAAATAAGTACATATATTAAATCTGCTCTTCTACTCCTTGTTAACACACCATTGCAACAAGGAACCTTCCCCGGATCCCTCTTTATAAGAAAAAAAGATTAACCACAGCACAACTTTTTTTGTCCACTTCATAGTTTTTCTAAGCACTGAAAAGTATGCCAAGTACATATCTGCTCTATCTACTCCTCCCATGTATTTATTATATTCCAAAATAAATGTCGGTTTTTTCTGTATTTCTCCCATCCACCTGTTTTGTTTTCCTTTGCCCATACTTGAGTCATGAATTGTGGAAATCATCCTCACCTCCCTCCTGTCCTTCCACGCAAGCAATTAAACTCCCCCCCTTCTACAGAACGTGTAGTCGCCTGTCTTCATTCTTTTAATTTCATTTCTAAAATCAGTGGGAAGTCCCCTGTTGGCACGAACGGTTCCACAAACATTTTTTTTTTACTAGAAGATTTTCTGCTATTTGTACGCTGTTATAATAACTGTATTGGAACACATAATGCCAACGGTGTAATTATGGATCTAGAAGAGTCAATATGGTTTCCTCTAATTTTTTCCTCAGCTGTGTATATTTCTATGCTGCAAATATGTATACCCAGTTTCACTCTCACACACCATTCGCACCAATAATCCGTACTTCACCAATTTCCCTAGATTATATGTTCTAAACCTCAATCTTTCCCTCCAAGGTATTACTCCTTAATCGAGAGAGAGATCATGTTTAGGCATGTAAACTGTTTCGAATTTTTCTAAGAAATATGCTAGAATTGGTCTGATTTTATATAATCTACCGGAAGATTCAGAATTTGATTCATTATCACTGAAACGCCATGAATTCCAAATTTGTTCAAATCTGTTCCTGCTGAGCAAATTACTAAAAATATGTGTATTGATAAATTCATCTGTGCTCCAATATTCCTTAATTGAATCTTTCCTACTTTTTTCATCAAAATAACTATTGCTAAGAAAACTTTCATCTCTCCCACCATTACATTTTTCCATTTCCCAGTTTTCTGCGACTACTTGTACCTGCCTTCATTCTGCATGTGATACAAGTTGGTCTCATTGCACATCATTTCAAGAAGATCATCCCCAAAAAATAATTTTGCTACTTCTAAAACACATTCACAATTATCAGGTGCATTTGTGATCCCTGTCACTCCCTGAAAATCTTCCAATCCTCTTGGGAGGTCAATTTTATTCCATGTCACAGAGGCGTCCTTCACTAAGCTACCATCGCTGTCACTTACTTCAGAATCACTACCATCAGTGTAAACAAACTGTGCAGCCTTTCTTTTAGATTGTGTTCCACTAATATCATAACCAATTTCACTATCTGAGCTCTCGCACTCGTCCACACAATCATCAGGAACATCTGATAATACGTCAACACAAAGTACTTCGTATATATCCTTCTCCATCGTTCCACAAGATACCCCACCACTAGTTGATGCCATGATTATAGAATTCTAATAAGGGCTTATTATTTCTGGAGTAACTTCTCGGGAGACAAGATATACAGGAATTACTGCTGGAAATTATTGAAATCTGCCCAGGCTTTAATGTATGCATGCACTTTCATAAGGTAAAAGCACAGCTCATTTCAACTAAGGAAATTATTCTCCAGTTGACTACGTGACTTGAGATCTCTAAAGAAGAGAGCACAGAACACAAGAACGTTCCAGAAGATACATATGCCTTCTAAGAGAAATGCATGAGCATAACAAAGATAAGCATTGTGGCCATCTGGTCCTTTTTTACCAAGGACCAAAAGATAGGGTGAATGCAGAAAGGCATCTCAGAGATCTTGGCCCTCTGTAACTAATGTGTTTACGTTGAACAATGTAGATAGGATGCCTTGTGAGAAACCAGATCATAGCAAGTGTGAAAGCCAGCCATGAATATGGATCCAGATGGAATATTCATTAACCTCTTAAGGCCACTATACATTAGGCGATCAGAGAATTACCGAAGAATATATTTGGTATTAGCACTGACTGAAGAATAAAAATCCGATTATAACTCTTCCTCATTTGGTAAATGTATATAATTTATGATTTCAGAACACTGGAAAGATTAGAAAGTTAGAGTATTGGAAAAATAATATTTAATCGAATTCTTTTCATGTGGTGACGCTTAGTGTTCTTTTATTCATGCATGTTATGAATCGCTGGAAATGACTAACGTTCATTTAAAAAATACTTAAAAAATAAAAATTTAAATTGAAGAAAACTATTCTAAATAATCGAAAGAACATTCCTAAATACACCAGTAGCAAACGGGAAAATAAGTAACTGATATTAAAAAAATGAAACAGAATAAGTTTTGTTCTTACATGCGAAAACACAGAAATATCCGTGACCGGTCCTCAATGTATGGCATGCAAGACGCAGAGATTTCCATGATCGGTCCGCAATGTGTTAATACATGCGATACAGTGTATGACACAAAGGCATTTTTTAAGAATGCTATCATGAACAATGACCAAAGAAGTTATATAATGTTGCCAAAGACAACCAAAGTTAGTGAAAACAAAGATAAATTTTTTCACTATTTACTGAAAATGTTCAAACTTACCCAGTGCTAATTGTCTGGTTCCGCTAACGTATTATCGAGAGTCTACTGTTGTATATACAGATCTCACTCCCTTGATGTGTTTTGTATACCTATCTACATTTACAGATTCTATAAAACCGAGGGATTAATTCTATCACCAATCTTATAAAATGGCAACTTTTTATTCTATGTTCAGTGAGAAATAATTAAAAAAAACTTTACCTATCATGTGTAGCTTGCAAATACATGTAGTCAGACTCTCCTGGGTCCAGAACAAGTTTCTGAGGAGTGAAGTCGAACACAACACTGGAAAAATGCAGAGAAAGAAAATACAATAAAAGCAATGAATATTAGAATTTAAAAGGAATACTTTCAAATGTAAATTTATATTTTACAGAAGTCAATTTGACTGTCTACCAACTTTACAGCCATGAAAAAATATAACAATTATTATTATTACAACATAAATTATAAAATCAAGAAATATCAAGAGTTACACGAATAAAAAGTAAAAAAAAAGTATTTCTTCAGAAGCTGTCACTCAAACCGGTCTTATGCATAATCACAGTTGCTAAACAGAACGTTTGAGCTAGTCCAACAAAAGAAGAATCTTCTTACAGATGGAAACAAGCTTCTGAGTGAGGAAAGCCTTGATTAAAACTTACTTCTAGGCAATGATTTTTAATGGTAGTGAAGTATGGAAGATAACAGCACCGAGGAAGTCAAGGCTGGAAGCATTTAAAACATGTTCTTACAGAAGAATGATGAAGATAAAATAGAGACTGAGTAACAAATGAAGAATTCCTTATAAGTGTGAGAGAGAAGTTTGCTAAAACTTTAAAAAGAAGACATGACAACCTAAGGGTCCATATATTAAGACATGATGGTATGAAGACAGTTATTGAGAGAGCAGTGAATGGGGAATGGGAATATTGGCAAAGAAAGCAATCACATGAGAATAATGGAGCAAATAGAGGTGGTAAACAAACAGAATTACGATTATGAGTAGGATGAGAATAGGACCATAAAATGACTAATGATGGAGAGTAGGGCTTAGTACTCCATGAGCTCTACTCTCACCATTCAGACTGAGCTTCAGGTAGTACAGGGTAATTTATTAGGAAATGATCTTGTTTTGCTCTCTGGCATGTGGAAGAAAGCAATAAGTCACACTGTTTTCCCACTGAAGCACTAGATGACACTAATTTTTAAGACAGGAAAGACAAATATGTTCGGTTATCATTATTAGAAATTAAAATTTACTCATTGTTATTCACAGATGATAACTTTCAGAGCTCTGTACTTTGTAGGTAAAATTCTACCTTGAAATATGACTACATATCATTGGAATACATGAATCATTTCAATGTAAACATGACAATGATATTACTTGTCCTGCCATACCTGATGCCATTTCTTTCGCTGCTTTGGAGAGATAAGTTTCACAAAATGCTTTGGTATATGCAATTCCCAGGACTATATAAATGACATTTTGTCAACCACTCATTTATTTGGAGTCAACCCTTTGGTTCTGATTGCAAAAGACCATTACAAGTACATATTTGGCACCATGCACAGAAAAGTGTGTCTAAATACAAATACAATAGTAGAATATCCAGAGAGAAAAAATCATTTGCCTGGACCGAGAGAAACCCAGCACCCATCTATTTCCAGCCAGGTGCTTTACTATTTAAGCTTCCAAGACATCCTTTTTTCCCAGTGGATTTTTAGAAGCTTTCAAGGAACAAGATGTCACCAGACTGCCATACACATTATGTCACATTGCTTTATGATATAATATGTACAACTGCTTTGATAAATAATACTACATATGTACCATTAAGTGTTAAAGTACCTGGCTAGAAATCAGGTTGTTCCAGGTTCAAGTTCCAGTCAAGGTTAACATTTTTTTCTCTGTGGAAATTCTGCTATCATGCATTATCAGTAGGTAACTCTGTTCAGTTACAAGCAGTCATAAAATCAGCAATGGCAAATAATGATTTAATGACTGTATGTGCTGCTTGTTATGAACTCAAAAAATAACACATAATTCCGCTTGAAAATAAAGAATTTCAATATTGATTGGAATAGTAACTTGAAAAATGGGAACTTCCACGAAGAGAAGCATTTTATACGACCAGGTTTCGCTTTTTACAGCATCTTCAGATGAAGATGCTGTACAAAGTGAATTTTTCAAGTTACTATTAAGTTATGCTCAATAACGCCTGAAACCTCAGAATTTGTAAAGTGATTGGAATGTTTTGGTCTGCAATTTCATTACCAATTCGGAAATTTTTGGGTGAACACAGGATATGTGATGTTTTGGCTGTTGCCAATGGTCATTCATAGCAAAACTTCACTATAGCTACACTGGCAATCACCCAAGAACCTCAAAATGTGCACCATTTACCTTTGGCATCCTTCTAAGAGTTGATTGAAACGAGTCTGATTGACCTGGCTTAATGCATTAGCAAACGACATGAGGAGAATATTTAATGATGTATCCAAAGAATTTAAATGAAAAGAGTATGGTTTACAGTGGAAATAACTTTTATCAAATAACATACCTACAATTTACTGATTTGGACTTCTTTGACTTCTTGTTTCCATGATTAAATATGATAGTGGTTTTGTAACTTCCATAATTAGTAAATCGGATTCCTTTGGAAAATGAAGAAAAACTAGAAGGAAAAAAATACAGCATATCACGATAAGTAAATTACAGAGTGAAAAAGGAAACTGAGAACCATTGTAATCTAAAGCTTGTTTCAATGGGAAGAGACTACTTGTTAGAGGGGATGCATTACATTATAGGATGATCTGTTGCAATGGACAGGTATAAGAAAAATAAATAATCTCATCCTGATACATCTGCTAAATATAAACATAGGGAGAAGAGACCAAGCGAAAATCCTTAGATGAGGTGGAAAGGTACAATAAAGGGATGATGCCTCCTTGGCAGAAGGAAATGAATGGCAGCAGCAAATGATAAATATAACAAAAAAAGGAAATAAACAGGGTTTTGCAGAACTTTTTTACTTATGCATTTAAACTTCTACATATAAATGAAAAATGACAACCATTTTCAATTTTTAAAACAATAAATTTGTTTTTGATGCTTATTGTGCTCAGCAAAAAATTAGGAAGGAGTGAAAATGTAAAAAACTATAAATTGTTATTGTATCAAAATGTGTTTCCATATCAATCAGTACCCTGGACAAAGTATTTTTCAACTCGCCAAAAGACAAAAAAAGTGATTTGAGGCTGCTAATGTGATACTCTAGTTTCTTATTTGCAAACTATTTAGTGCTGTGAATATCATTTTAGATATTATATATTTAATTAAAATCCCTGTTTACAATATTTCACTAAATATACAATTACTATGATTACAAGGTACAAATGACTACAACATCTACATTATAGATATTGTATTTATATTTCAATAAAGTATGGTAAAAATGTTAGCCAGAAAATAATGGATGAGTCTGGATGCAATAATCAACATTCCCTACTTGGCCTAGAAATGATTTACAAAAACCCCCTCCTTCTCTCCATCTTCATAATTGAGGTGGAAACGGGAATTCCAACCAGGCTTTCAGGAGCATGTTATTTTGTCTCCTACTTAAGGATGAGGCTTTGGTTCTCAACAGGGAAGAAGAGAAGGTTACTTTATGACAGTAAAATTAGTGCCTGCAATTTAAAGGTGCCTATTTGTGACTGCTGGTTCATATTCTTTGAAACGTGCCTTGAGGTAGTTTTCAAAGTACTATATCAAATCACAAAATCATACACCTTTGCTGTTAAACATGGTGAACCTTTGAGGGACAAATTTAGCTCAATAAAGTTGGTTGGTTATTTAGGGGAGGCGACCGACAGCTGAGGTCATTTTTGCCATATAGGATAGGTGGATAATTGGGTAATGGTAGGAGTTTTCAGGGAAGGGAGGAAGGGTGGAGAGAAACCCGGAGTGGGCATTAGCCTACTCTTAACGAAAGGCGCCAAGGGGACCACGGCTTAACGTCCCATCCGACGGACGGAGTACTGAACTTGAAATGCCCTCCACTAGGCACTCTAGTAGGGACCTGTTTTCCACTGAAAATCAATGAAAGTTTATTCAGGGTTTACCTCAGAGTTAGAAAGAAGAACCACGAGGTAAAAAAGTTGATTATTTGAATAATAATTAAATTGAATTACAGACTAATAGTTAAATGATACAAAGCTCTACCTAGGACTCCTTCTATATTTAAATGATACATGGAAAAGTGGACCTCTCCATGAGAGAAATGTTTATGACTCTTTCGAGAGGCTAAAAAATCTCCACCAACAATCATCTTACGCTTGCTGTTTCAAGAATTAACTAGTTTCTCATGTTTACTACTGACAGAACACTGGAATGTGGTGGTCTATATAGTGCACAAATATATATTACTTTTGATTTAGAGCGTTGAATATAACACCAGACACATTCCACGTTGTTATCGGGAAATATTTATATTTGGCAGACTATTTTGTTTTTAATTGTTATAAATACTCCACCTCCCATTCGACTATCTCCTGTATAATTTATTTCAAAATTTATGAGAAATATTTCACTAAAATTAATATCACTCGTCAACCAACTTTTGTACTATAGTAATATAAGAATTACTATTCTCTATCATATGGTAAAATGTGGATCTCTTTCTTGTTAAACTTCTGTTAATGACTTTCATTGTGAAAAATATTATATGTTATGATAGCTGCTAATATAAAGTGTAGGGTTTATGGTTTTTTTTAAATTTCATAAACAATGACTTTATATGAGTCACCAGTCTTATTTTGCTTAGCATGTTTGTCCTATTTATGTGGTTCATTCTGCCCTGCAAGGCCTACACTAAGGACTAAACATGTTTCGACCGTGTCTACACTGTATCATCTGACTAATTTGTTATTGTTTACTACCCAAGAGATTGACCTACTCTCTGGCCTACCTCCTATGCTCTACCCTGCGTATATGCTCCAGTATCTTGCACACAACCCTAATTAATGCCTCATTCATAAAGTGGATACCCGAGTGGTTCAGGGGCACCTGAAATGAACATTTGGGCAGATTTGAATCTCTCATGCTTTAAACGCTTGGTGAACATATATCAACTAGAGAAATATTAATGCTGTTCACATTTACGTATCCCAATTTATGCATAATTCACACAATTATTATGTGGTAATAAAAAGTTTATTCTACCATTCATTATGCACGAAAGCAAATTCTATAAAGTAATGCCTGAAACCATCAATTTTATCCCAATTTACTTCATATGATACAATTACTAGAAGCACCACATTCTTTCTCCTTTTTAACTTTAAGCATGAATATAAAATAAATGAAGAATCATTGAATTTACAGTATCTCAGGCGGCTGCCCATTTTCAAGGACCTGATATTTTCTGATTTTTATGTAATGTTCAAAAGACATACCTTTGAATTTTACGGGAATCAAACCACGGACCTTTGGATTTCCAGGCCACTGCAAAGACCACTACGCTACCCAGGATCCTTAATTCACATGGCCATTTTACCAAGGTTCAAGGTCCTAGATTTTATATTTAGATTGATCCGGGTCCATCAAGGATGACAACGCAAGGGTGAAAGGGCTTCAAAGAAGCCATGACCAATGGTGAGCCTCATTTTAGCACTAACGCCGTGCTGCGTGGTAAATGTAGTATATTTCAAACCTGCCACATGAATGGTGGTGAAAATCTCCTTGAACCTCGGTGAAATTACTATGTAAATTACGGATTCTGGGTAGTGCAGTGGTCTACACAGAGGCCTGGAAAGCCAAAGGTCCGTGGTTTGATTCCTGGCCCAGGTGAATTTTTTTCACATGGCAATTAATGTGAATTTCACAGCCGTTCACGTGGCAGGTTTGAAATATACCACATTATTTCAGTTGTTATTAGAAGTTGTGCACAATCCTATTCAAGGTGGCTAAGGCCAATTTTGGCCTGTAGTGTATCCCGTCATTTTATAGAATAGATAATAATAAATAAAAATTTATACTAAAACTGAAAAGAAACTAGATTTACTGATTACAAGTGTAATATTAACTAATCTTTCCAAATAACAGACCAAAAAATTTTTTCCAGGTCCAGAACTGGAGATATGGGTGGATCTGCAACTATTGAAGTTCCACAGCCAGTAGCAGATACATTTACTGTCAAGCTGTAAATTTCACCAATTGATATAATGAGTAAATCCTCAAATATCCCTTTATCTATCAAAAACAATTCCAATGAAATAACTGCAATGCCCAATGGGTTAATAGAGCCTTCTGTTGGTTGAATTTTCCAAGGGGAGGATCTATTTTGCTGTAAAAGAATTGAAATGTAAACACACAAAGTTACTTGTGAAAGCAGATCATAATTTAGAGTACTTAAAAAGAATTAATGAAATTACAAAACTACCAAATCAGAATCAGTTATATTTTAATAAACCATTGATTACAATGATATCTGCTAGGAAATGGAAAACTTTCTTTCCATTTTCTGCTTTCATGATTCCAGAGATTTTGAGGATTTTAACCTGAGATAGTACGTCCTAAAAAAATTATTTACATTCTGAATAATAGACTATCTAGTTGATAAGAAGTTTACAATTCTCAAGTAAATTTTATTTTTTGGTATGAAAGAATGAAAATTGTGTTATGTCAAGATAATTATAATTGTAACCTAAATGCGATAGGGCATGAAATACTTAGTTTATACATTAACAGTAAAAGGATAAGATGAGGAATAAGTGAGTCAAGAAGAATATGGAAAAGGTATTCTAGCAATAAACAATTATGACAAATAACAAGTGTTTTGATTCGTTGGTAAAGTTGTAAGAATAGACAAAGAGTTAAATAACTAAATACATTGTATTTAGGAAAAGTGAATGGTTTCAATTATTGATGGGGTGAATCCAATATTAGATCGAATCCAATCCCAAATCCTAATCCTCCTCAATTTCATTAAATTCAAATCTCCCTTTTATCTGTAAATTGCTACACAATGCTTCCTTTCTCGTGAATTCCCTAATTAAATCCAATCAAACAGATTACAAGTTTTTGTCTAGAAAATGCAGCATTTTCACTGTCGGGATCTAATTGATTTCTTTTTATATCAACCAAATTTCCAGCAGTACTGAAGGCTCTTTCTGAAAATACTGTTGCTGGAAGAATGCAGAGGAACTTTTTAGTTAGAATTTTCAAATAGAGGAATTTCAAAGAATCCATATGTATACAAGAATTATTACTTTACAATATGCTGCTTAAACATTTCCTACCATGGTATTCACGATTTAAATGCTAAAAACGAGCAATTACAGTAAGTTCTCGACTTATGGGGATCTGAAGTACACAGATCCTGAGTCACGCGGATGCTCAGTTAGGCCGGTTATATGCTTGCGTTTCTCCATGTTTCTGTTGCCGCGACATTCAACCATGTGACGACCCGCAACTGCTTGTCAAGCACGTAAGAGTTGATGCCAAACTACGGGTGTTCAGAATGCCAACTCTAGTTTAATACATTATACAGTTCGATAGGTGATATTTGATCATCATGATGTTGAAAACGTATGATGTGATCAGGCATCAACATCTTTTTCCGGCGTAGTTTGACCATCACATGTAAGTCAACGCGTAGTTAATTATCTACTCCATAGATGACGCCTGTTGCCCATTACAGCAAAATAAAAGAAGTAGAAATCCACGTAAGTTGAAACACCAGAACTTACCTTTCCATTTTTGAACCATTAGCGGTGCCACTTTCATGGCGACAATAACAGAAAACACCATCTTTTGAGAGGCCATTATGTTATCATAATATGACAAAGCCGAGAGTAACACATATCTTATCTTTATTTCACTGAATATTAAATCCAATCCAAACCAATAAGTAAAATTACCCAAAACTTCTTTTTTTGCAGTGGCCCAGTGGGTTGCACAATGAGCTACCGACCAGAAGCTCCTGGGTTCAAATCTCAGACAGAAGCCTTACTGGACTCCCCCACCTAAAATCCTCTCTTCCTTCTTCTATTCACAAGCTCCTACGTTGAATTTCACTATGGTAAAGTTCTTCCAACAATGCTGAATATATTCTGGTTCTATTACTAAATTTCCTGTTCTGCTGCACAGTACACTTTCCATTGATGCCTGACAACATTCATACCTTTGAGTAATTGGCACTTATTTCTCTTTCTTTCTGGAGCCTCTCATTTTCTCACATTGCCCCTTCACTACTTTTCCTTAGATCTCTTTTTTTCCCTTCCAAGCTTAATGTTTATATCCTATTATCAAGTTCTGCCTATCTCTGTTTACATTTTTCCATTTATTTCTCTCCTTAATTTTCTCCATCTTTTCTGCTTTTACCAAAGGTTTCTTGATCCTTCTGCCATCTACTTCTTCTATTGTTTTCTTCTTCTGATCTTCTTATTCCTACCCTTATTTTTCCCATACTTTCTCAACTGTCTCCTCTTCCTTATCTTATTTCATGTGTCTGTTTACCTTATATACCCTTCACTCTACACTTATCAGAGCCCCTATTTCCCATTCCCCAATTCTCCTTCCTCTTATAAACTTCTAAAATCTCACCTAAGAAATACACAAAATGACTAACACAAGGTGGGTGCGAAAGGTGGAGATATGTTAGCTTTCAACAAAAAAAAGTTTGACTGATCTTGGAATCTAACCAAGGAGGTTAGAATTAACTGGTTGGGTCATTGGCATGCTAACCTATGGGTGACCATGAATATAGAATGGGGTTGCCAGGGAAGGATGAGGCCCCACCTACTTCATACAAAATATTGTGTTTTCCGTGGCCTCTCGTGGAGACTGCATGTGTATTAAAACATAAATAACAATGACCCATACTAACAATGAAATCCTACCATTACAATATAATATGATATGATGTATGAAATATGATATATGTAATGTGATATAGTAATATTTCATCGCAGTGGGGTCAGCTAATCTTCCTTAGGCTGTTTAAGGGAGGTATTGGTGTATTTAATTTCCCTGGAAGTTAATTTTATTACTAAAACAGGTAAACTATTAAGGTATTGAAACATGTCTCAACTACTATTCTTATAATCTGAATAAATTGTAGTATAAATATTTTACCCATTCACCAAGGTACAACTTTCAAGCTTTTAATCACATATTCTCCTGCTTATCTATTTTCAAGAAATGAATTGTGCAATCAAGTTTAAAATCTAAGATCACCCATCATTAAAGAATACATTATCACTGGTTACAATTATCATCTACATATATCACATATTTAATGATCAAATTATTTCCTATCGTGAAATAGAGCTAAAAATAACTCTTGAGAGTTATCAAAACATTTTTATTATAAAAGAATATGTATTACTGAAAAACCAGTTGTCGGAGTTTGGGAAATACTGAGGACTATAATGCAAATGGAGTTTCGAACTGCATTTGGATAAATTGCAACTTCTTCTACAGAGCTGTGGCCATGGGGTCCTACAAAGTGCTTCTTCGAGGGTCTCTCTCCCATCAACAATCAAAAAGAAGACTGCTCGACACCTGATTGTCACAGACTACACTTGAGGTCCTCCCCCACCCCTATGCAAAAACCTCCATCTGGATCATTGAAAGAAGGGTATCCCCAACACAAGACATGGGAAGTAGGGAGCTCTCTGGTAGGATATTGCCACACGGTTGTCAAATCTTCAACTTGGGACTTTAAAAAATGTTACCTCCAAGGACATAATTTTTATTGTTGGCAGCTACACATGGTGTTAGTTCCATGAAAGTGTTACATGATGAATGATCTAGCCTAAGTTTTCATTAATTTTACCAGAACATATTATTCAATTGATTTTGATTTCCCCTGTAAAGCACAATATTTTACTTTTTAAAGAGTCATCAAATACTAGGAAGCAGATGATACTCATTTCAAATGGAACTCTCAGTTTTCATAAGTAGTTTTCCAGAGTGACATTGGTGATATATAATGGAATTGAAGTATTCAGTAGTTAATACACTTGTAGACAGTTTGTTGATGCGAGACTTGGATATTAACATTGCTTTTGACCTCTTAATCAACCTTAATTAGATCATTAATTTAGAACTCAAGGTAATATCACAGATCCACTATCTAGATATTTGATGTTGAATTTACACTCTGTGAATTCCGTACATTTGGATAAGACAAGGAAATCCAAGACAAGCAAAAATTAACAATGACAAGTGGTCAAATTAAAGTGAGAGGTCAATTAATGTTCCGTGGGGATGCAAGAGCCAGTAGAGTAGTGAGTTAAGTCCCAACAAAGCAAAGGTCAAAATAAAAGTAGATAGCAGAGTCACAAAGTTACAATGAAATAAATGGTATCCCTTAGGCTCATATACAGCCAGAATTTTAATTTCCATTACCTACCACAAGGCATCCCTGAAACAACAGTAACTTGTAAGAATGCATAATTATGTTAGAGAAGTTTCTATTTTACAGACATACGCTGATGCATTAGTACAAGTTAGTGTGGTAACACAATGAATTTTCACGTTCATTCATGTGTTAATGCATTCATATATTACCCATTGGTTAGGTTTAATCATCATAAATTTCATGATTCATTACTTCTGCAATGGTACTTTATTTACTTACCATTTCACATGAGAATACTGCTACAGCCGGAGAATAATTCTGTATTTTAAAGGATTTGGAATCTGAAATAAACAATGGCACATCTCCCCAGGATAAATTTTTTACTTCTGCAATTATGAGAGGTCCTTTGCCTTCACAAATTAATTTGCAAGTTAAAATTTCAACCATTCCAAAAACCTTCACCCTGAAAATAAAAGATAGGCTGAGTTTTTACACTTCGGTCAATATAACTGTGAGGGCTAACTAAGTATTACATTTGCTGCACAACTTGCAAAAAGAATTTCAGGAACAGGCATGAATAACTGTGACAAGAAATGAAAATTAGAATTAATTAAAAAATTAATAGGCCTAATTTTATGAGATCTCACTTCAAGCTGATACCAGATAATGTTGAGACATAAAACCCCTTTTATGCCCATTGCTGTTGCTCCTACTCTAAGACCACTGTTGGGGACAACTTTACGCTGCTAAATTTTTCTTCAAGAATAAAATGATGCAGCAAAGATTTAAATCCCAAAAAAACAAATGGAAAGATTCACTTAAAAACAAAATAACTAGGATCAAAAGGAGGACAGGCATCATTCCATCCAAACAGGATGGAAGGATGACTGTCTTCCAGCATTGTAACGTACAATGTTAATATGGGCAATCACAAGTTTCAGCCCCTACAAAGCCACTCATAGGGATGAGATGTTTCTGGCACTTCTTCAGGAAGAGCAGGGTTTGCTTCTCCATCCAAGGGTAAGAAGTATTATGGATTGGTTCCAAAATCCTGGAGATTCACTACGGTAGTTTTCCTACCCAAACCCAATAAGGGCTTTAGAAGACCATCCCCTGCACCAGATTCAATTTGCATATCGAAAGGGAAAGTCCATGGAGACAGCACTATACAATCTTTCTTGCAGGATTGCTTGCGCTGAAACATCGAATGGACAGATTAGGGGCATTTCGTAATATCAAGGGAGCATTAATAATGCACATTTGGATCAAAGCTGCAAGAAGACATGGCATATTGTCATCTGGATCCGGCACATGTTAGAAGAAAGAACTTTCAACTTTCCTGTGGGAGAGTTCAATGAAGATAGCCATGACACGAGGCCACCCTCAAGGCTGTATCACACTATCCATTGTTGGTTACAGTTGCCATTATTGGTTGTTGTAAAATGTTCCAATCAGACTGACTAGCAATCTCACCAGCTGGATGTGCCACCATGGATCTTGCCCCATGGTTATTTGCTGTTTCTGTTTATATTTTGTACCTATGCTGCCTCAAATACAGGTTTGCAGCCTCAAATGAAAGATGCAAATGACTTAAGTAAATTAATACCACCTCAATAACATGTATACTTTTATAACACATTCTTCACCAAAAATAGGTAGTGAGAAATAGCTAAATACTGTTTTAATTGTATCCTTAATGTTTTTAGGAATTAGGAAGCAATTGCTACAAAGAAACATGCTTCTTATGTATGTTCTGATGAATTCCTGAACCTTACTTCAACACTTGCATTTCCAGCTGTAAGTAGATTCTTCTTTTGATAGAATGCCCTCTTTGCCTGGGCTATTCTACTAGCTATTTCTTTCTTGCCTCATCCACTGTTGGTTACTCGGCTTCCTAGGTAACAGAACTCTTTCACCTCATCAAAATTTTGTTTTCCTAGTTTGAGATTGGTTTTGGTCTCTTCTTTCTTGCTGCACAACAATATCTTGGTCTTCTTCTTATTTATCTTCAGAGGATATTTCCTGGGATTTCAGGGGATTTATCCTGGATACTGTCTCCAGACTCATGCTGAAAGCCCTGGGTAAAGTAGGGGGTCTGTGTGCTGGAGCAGGGCTGAAAGTGAATCTGAAGAAGACCAAGCTTCCATTGTTTACCAAAGGAAAGAAAAGTCTGTGCCTCCCTATGGATGTGTAAGAAGGCTCTTCATAAAACTTAGGGACTTCAGCCAAAAGTCACTGTATATATACAACAGTTGTTAAACCTAGTTGCATGCAATTCTCTATAGTTTGGTGGATAAGGGCCCAGCATAAAACCACTAGGAATAAACTTAACCAACTATAAAGAATGGCCTGCATGGGAATTTGGGGGCACTGACAACAACCTCAACTAGAAACTCTACTAAATCTCATACCACTTCATGTGGAGGGCAATGTTTAGGTTAAGGACAGCAGCTTATCATCTTAAATGTGAGGGACAGTGGTAGGATAAAGGAAGTTCTTTTGGTAGTAGACTAGTTTGGACTGAGCTCAAGAAGTCGAGCCCCATCTTTGAGATGCACAGAGGTGGAATGAATACAAGGTTCAACCAATCACCCCTTTATTTCAAGACCTGCTCATCTGATGGGGAACAGTTGGCTGAAAAGAGGAAAAAAAACTTCATATTGAGGCTGATGTATAGTACAGAGATGGTTCCAGGAAAGAGGGAAGAGAAGGAGCAGGGGTCTATAGCTGTAGCATTAGGGTGGTCCATATCCGCAAAGTGGGTAAAAATGTGAGGGGCGGACTAGTCAAAAATTTAGTTTTTACATACAGATCTCAAATCCAAGATCGGAAGTCCATGCGATAATTTTTATTGGTCGCGCAGGGCGCGGGAAGTTTGAAATATGAATTTGCCCAAAATTGCAACTTTTTGCACTTCAGAGCTCTGTTATTGATCGTACGAAAAAATTTATTGAACGAAAGTGACATCGTTTGGTGTCAATTGTCACCCGGAACCATTCTGGAACACGCAGTCGCACTTTCAGAACATCCGATTGCCTACCTTCCAGGAAGGATAATTTTTTTCGTATTTTTAAGTGTTAATCACTTGTAATCTGGGTGATAAGGAATAAAAGGCACAAATTTAAGAAAAATGTATCGGCTTCGTTTTTCTTGTTTCACTGCTTTCCTATCATTAGCAACTATAACATACAAAACCTGTTTTTTCTCTTCATCCTTTATTAGTACATCATTAAAATGTCTGGCTAAAGCGAAGCCTCTTTCGGCAGCATCATTTGTGGATGGCGTATTATTTACATAAAGCTTTAGTTTCAAACAAACTATGATTGCTCTCCCAGCCTTTATCTCTTATTTCGAGAAATTGGGGCTTCACACTGAGTTTCGAGAAAAAATGCAGTGAATCATGATTGGCAAAATCAGACAGCTGCAATCCCTGAATGGAGTTGTCTAATTTGTTGACATAAGCTTTGTACACATTCGCCTCATCGATGGGGTTTGATTTGATAGCATAAAATATAGCATTTTTTTCCTTTAAAGCCACATTGGGTGCAACAGAGCAAGGCACAAAAGCTCAGGAGACAGATACCACAGGTGTCCTAGAGACTTGTAGCCCACAGTCTTCCACAGTTTCCCCCTGGCATCATTCTTCTTGTGGCGGTTAATCTCAAGCTGAAACGTTTTCAATAGCTGCAAATGAGTGCCAGGGGCTGCCACTGGATGTTGGCCCATGTACGTAGCAGTTAAAGCCTGGGAGAGCAATCGTAGTTTGTTTGAGACTCAAGTTCTATGTAAATAATATGCAATCCACAAATGATGCTGCCGAAAGAGGCGTCGCTTTAGCCAAAACATTTTAATAATGTACGAACAAAGGATGAAGGGAAAAACAGGTTTTTTATGTTGTAGTTGCTAATGATAGGAAAGCAGTTGACATAGCACTCATAGCAGAGACAGAGAGGGATCTGAACAAGATTCTAGTAATCATGGAAAGGACAATGGCCACATATCAGCTGAAGATGAATAAGAAGAAGACTGGGATATTGTTGTGCAACAGGAAAGAAAAGACCAAAACCAATGTCAAACTAGGAAAACAAAAACTTGAAGAGGTGGAAGAGTTCTGTTACCTAGGAAGCAGAGTAACCAACCATGGGCGAAACTAAAAAGAAATAGTCAGCAGAGTCGCCCAGGCAAAGGGGGCATTCTATCAAAAGAATAATCTACTTACAGCTGGAAATACAAGCGTAGAAGTAAGGAAACAGTTCATCAGAACATACATCTGGAGCATGTTTCGTTACGGCAGTGAGGCATGGACAACGAAAGCAGCGGAGAAGAAAAGGGTAGAAGCACTCAAAGTGTGGTGGTACAGAAGAATGCTGAAGATTAAGAATGGATCGACCAAGTAAGTAACGAGGAAGTCCTAAGAAGAGTGGGAGAAAAGGTAGTCTGCTGATAACTCTAAAAAGAAGAAGGGACAACTTATCGGCCATATCTTGAGACACGATGGCCTGATGAAGACAATCGTCGAGGGAAAAGTGAACGGGAAGATTGGAAAAGGCAGGCCTTGTATGAGATACATGGAACAGGTAGTGAAGAATGTAAAAGAGAAGTATTACGTCACAATGAAAAGGTTGACCGATAGAAGAATCGAGTGGAAAGTTGCATCAAACCAATCCTAGGATTGTTGACCAATGATGATGATGATGATGAAGAAAGCAGTGAAAAAAGAATAAGGAAGCCTATACATTTTTCTTAAATTTGTGCCTTTTATTCCTTATCACCCAGATTACAAGCGATTAACACTTAAAAATAATAAAAAAAATTACTTTTCCTGGAAGGTAGGCAACCGGATGTTCTGAAAGTGAGATTGCATGTTCCATAATGGTTCCGGGTGACAATTGGCATCAAACGATGTCACTTTCGTTCAATAAATTTTTTTGTACGATCAATAACAGAGCTCTGAAGTGCAAAAAGTTGCAATTTTGAGCAAATTCATATTTCAAACTTCCCGCGCCCTGCGCGACCAATAACAATTATCACACGGACTTCCAGTTTTGGATTTGAGATCTGTATGTAAAAACGAAACTTTTGACAAGTCCGCCCCTCACATTTTTACCCACTTTGCGGATATGGACCACCCTACTGTAGCATATCCAGGAAGCTCTCAATCCTTCTGGGAAAATATGGTATGGTGTTCCAGGCAAAGGTATATGAACTTCTGTCCTTCACATTTTCTATGAAAGAGGGTAGGAAGCTAAAACAGACCAATCCACACAAGCATTGGCAGTAAGGTAGCTCTAAAAGACCTGGTATCACCTTGGTGTATGTCACACCTGTTTTTTGAGAATTGTGAGGCAGATGTGGCAAGGTTGAACTTTTCTGGGTGCAGGGCCATGTGAGTATACCAGGAAACAGATGTCTGATGAGCTGGCAAAGGCAAGATCCAACTTCAACATGATGAGATGCAATCATACCTATTGCTAACTCCATAGGGATGGCAGAAATCAGACTGTGGGGCTTTGCCCAGCATTATGAGACAAGGCAAACCATACCAAGTCTTTGGCCAAATTACAACATACAGGCCAAATTACACATAGAACCTATGCCTGGGCTAGCAGAAAGATTCCTTTTCCTTAATAAGGATCAATTATGAATAATAGCAGTGCTCAATATCGTGCACTTCTGAGTGATGAGGCACCTTACCTCCTGGGAATTACAGATTCACCTAGATACAGGTGGAGTGTAGAAGAGGATGAAACCATATCCCACATATTGAGTATCCTCCTGAGATGAGGACTTGGAATAGGTACCTGGGTACACCATTCATGGAGCCCAGGGAGGTTAGGGAAATCCCCATAGGGACATGTTGGATTTCAGAAAGGCAACTGGCCTCTTTGGATGAATCACTTGAAGTATGGTTGGCACAATGGCCCAATTAAGTGCCTTAGGACCTCCTTGACAGATACTCCACCAAAAATTAGTCTAATCTAAGCTTTGTCTTTTGGCGTGTTATATTCCCTTTCTGTTATTATGTTATAAGTATTCCTGCACTTAACATGGTTTTTGAGGGTCACTCCCAGTTTTAATACCACACAAAAATGTTACCCACGAAATTTCTTTAACATTTTTATTTATCTTATATGACTATAAATAAACTATTTTCTCATTAATTTTCATCTCAAAATCCCTTTTACCTGTGAGGTTTATAAATTCTAATTGCGAAGCTTGCTCGTGGTGGAAGAGCGTCATCAATGAGGTTTATATTGAGTAAAAATTAATTTACCCCTGTTTTTACCCCACCATATCCTCCTTTCACAAGGTACTACCAAGGGACCTATCACCCCCTATAGAAAGTGTCTACACTCCAAACAAACCCTTGTTCCTCTAAAATCTGTCTTCCTATGGAAACCAATACACATCTTTGCATGCAGTGGAGCAAAATGGTCACTAGTGAATTTTGGTAAGTAGCACCTCCTACCTAGGCAAAGGTGGTAAGTTTTTGTGTCTGGAACTTTACTGTTACATGCATTAAATAATTACAGACATAATTGTAAATACAGATATAATATACATTACTACACACTTACTTCAAATCATGCATGAACTTTCCAACACCGGAAACTTCAATATTAATTGGAATTTTCACAGATGAGTGCTCAGCCAAAACACCTTCATTGAAGTCTGTAGTAACAGAAAGATTCTCATTTTTTGCAACCTATAATAATCAAAATTTGAGTGGAAATTATTAGTAACAAATAAGGAAGAAAGCAGAAGTTCTTTGTTCGTCAATTGATCAGAGAGAAAGATGAAGAAGGTGACAAAAAGAATGGAGTAAGTATAATTATATGCAATCAACCATGATATCAGTGATACAAAAATATTTTTCCTTCCCTTACTGTGTTCTAAGAAAACAAAACTAAGTAGCCTTCTCTTTACGCAATAGTACTGAGGACTGGCTATACTTTCTTATTTTTGGTTTTAAATTTCACTCTTTTGGTGTCGTGGTAAGTTAATCACCAAGCACTTGTTTTTGGTAGTAAAATGCCACTATTACCCACTTGGTGGAGCTCCCAAAGGGCAAGTGCACTGCCTATAAGAAAGACAGAGAAGCAAAGAGAAGTGAGCGAGAGGAGAGGGCCCTCTCGAAAACTGAGGTGTTCATGCATGTGTGTGAGGCATGTCTCCTAAGACAACTAGGGAGGACACTAGCAGTGGGCCAAAGGTGCCGGCCCAAACACCATTCCTCTTCTTATTACTCTTTAGTTCGCATTTCAATCTCCTTTTATTAGCAGCTTTCTTTCTCCTTTTGATTCTGTGTTCCTGTTTAAGGAACACAGAATCGAAACCACGTTTTTTCTTTATCACTTTGTGTGTGTCACAGCTCAGTGCACAAACATCCTAATTGATGGATTCAAATAGAATAAGATTTTGTCAAAAACTTGATCATGAAAAAGGAGTTCACTCTTGAGTATCAGGTTCAAATTCAGGAGACCTATTTGGACAGTCCCAACTAAAACCAAGCCGAGTAATTTCCGTGTGCCAGATTCAAGAAGATTTTTTTCAAGAAACCACAGGTAATATTGGCACCTGTAACCTAATTATTTTTTTTCAAAATTTCACAAGCCACTGTACTTAGTCTTAAATGAGCCTCACTAGACCACGCTAACTTCTCAAACAGTCTCAAACAACCATTACAATAAACACCGATGTTCCTTGAGCATTGCCCACAACTGATTGTTCCACCCAACACTCCCATTTTTTGGTTCTATACTCCAAAAATAAGCTAAATGTGTTGCTAACTCATTTACAACATACAATCTAGGTACCTGGGTGAATCCCAGCTACCTTCATTCTACCCTTAGATCAGCCTGAGTGTTAATAATAATAACAAAAGTTTTGGAGGCTCTCTAAAATATCTGTGTAAAACATAATGTACACTACATGCAATTTTATGTCTGGATCATACCAAAATATTACACGATTCTAAGAGACATGCACAAATAATTAATTCTACAAAAAAACATCATAAGTGCATTTTTCTGGAATAACTGCCTGATTCTCTAATTTTAACTAGAATAGCCATTTTGCACAAATTTTATTTTTTTAGTGTGATCACCTTTTTGGTTGGTGCAGCTACAGATGGTGATGTTGCAGGAAAGAAGTGCATTGTCCCATGCAATGTACCAAAATTTCCAGCGCACATGATCAAATAAATATAACATACCCTAATTTTGGTAACACATCTGGGGAGAAACATACTATCCATCTACTGATATTTTTCACTGAGTAACCAGTAAGAGCTCTTTCATCAAATGACAACATAAAAATATGACTTATAAAATGATACAGTTGTGAATATGACAGGGGTGATATTCAGCATTCAGTCAATCACCAGTAAGGCACTGGAAACTCTGTTATTGCTATGCTTTGGGAAATTCTACTATTAACCACACAGGATGCATGAGTTTATCCACTTGTAACTTTGGGGTCTTTTAGACCAAAAACAGGTCTAAGACTAGAAAATGCATCAGCTTCTAAAACATTCCTCTATCAGCTGACAGTAATACACTAATATTTGCACAGGAAAGAAAAAGTAATTACATTTTAATTACTACTGATCTCATTTCCAGCCTTTTTTTTCGAATTTTAGAAGCAATCATTAGCCAAATGGCATTAACCAATATGGCAAGAAAAGTAACATTTGAGTGTTCCAAGGAGAGGGCATTTGGGATTCATGGGTTTACTACATGGTTGTTGAAAAACCTTGGGCTATGAACTTCAGCCATATTTGACATTTGATGTTTACTCTACATGGCTAAACCTTGATAAGTGATTGATTATTATTATTAGTATTCTACCGGTGAAGGTAGGTTTCAATGGACATTTAATTTCTCCCACCCCCTAAATTCCACACAATGTCCCTCTTCAGCCCCTCATACCTCCTGCCACCCATCATTCCATCCAAGCTACCTGTTCTTCTCCTCCTTCTTCCCCACTTACCCAATGCTCTTCCCTCAATCACCTCCTTCAAAAGACTATCCCCTTTTATTAGCTTTTCCATCCACACCTTCTGCCTTCTCCTAATTTCATCTATCAAATTTCTTTCCTCTCCTACCAATTCTAGCACTTCATCCTTCGTCTTCCTTTCGACCCACTTTACTTTCTCCATCCTTCTCCACATCCACATCTCAAAAGCCCTAAGCCTATTTTCAACTTCTTTTTGCAAATCCCACGTTTCCACACCATACAGTGCAACACTCCATATTAAACTTTTCACTAGTCTTTTCTTCACTTTTCTACTCAACGCCCCTGTCATTAGCTCACGCCTACGAGTAAAGGCTTCTTTTGCCAATGCAATTCTCCTTCTCACTTCAATGCTGCTATACCCTTTTTCTTCCAACACACTACCTAGATAGCTAAATTGCTCTACCTGCTCTAGCTTCTGGCCTCCCACTCTTATCGCTATACTGGCCCTTTTTGTTCTTGAAAACCTCATTACTTTTGTTTTCTTCTGGTTTACCTTCATCCCGTATCTTTCGCACTGTCCCTCCAACGCATCCAGCATTTTTTGCAAGCCACGGGCAGACTGGCATACTAGCACTTGGTCACCCGCAAACCTCACTGATTTTATCAATTTCCCCCCGACCCTTACTCCACACTCCAGCTCATCCCAAGCCTCTCTCACCATTTCCTCCGAGTATATGTTGAAAAGTACCAGCGATAATGGACAGCCCTGCCGAACTCCCCTCCCTATTGTGACCCAATTTGATTCTCCATCAGCTACTCTCACCTGCGCCTTCTGCACCATGTATAAACTCCGGATCAGTCTCCTCTCTCTCCAGTCTACTCCTATCTTCCGCAAAATTTCCATTAACTTGTGCCACCTCACTCTGTCGAGCACCTTTTCGAAATCAACAAAGCACGCAAATACATCCTGATTGTATTCTAGATTCCTTTCCACTAGTATTCTCATCACTGCAATCGCATCCCGAGTGGCCCTCCCATTCCGCAATCCAAAATGATCCTCACCTAGAAATTCGTTTTCTCTCTTTTCCATTCTCCTATTGATGATTCTAAGCACTACCTTTGCCACATGAGAAATCAAACTTATCATTCCAAAGTCTTAACATTATTTTGTGACCCTCTTTTTAGGCATAGGTATCAGCACGGTTTTTACAAAATCCTCCAGCCAAGCCCCCTCCTCGTATATGTATTCTACGAACAAGTTCATATAATCTCTCCCTTCTCCCTCTTCCTAAGTTTTTCAGAAGCTCAGCTGGGATGTTATCTATCCCCACCGCTTAACTTGCCTTCATTTCTCGCAGTGCCTTCTCTATCTCACTATCCAGTATTTTGGGCCCACGTCATCCTGATCTACGTCCTTTTCCTCTTCTATGTCCAAGTTCCTAGGCCTATTTTTGCTATCATACAGTTCCTCAACATATTCCCTCCAACGGTGCTGGATCTCCTCTGGTTCCATTGCTAAATATCCCTTTCTGTTTTTGATGCACGGGACTGTTTTCCATTTCTTGACTTCCAATAACATTCTAATCTTTGAGTACAGACTGCATATTTCTCCTTCTCTCTGGAGTCTCTCCATCTCCTCGCATTGCCGACTCCATTGCCAGACATTGCCGACACTGCCAGGCGTGACACCCATCCCACTAATTTGGTACCGGGCCCCGTAGTTGCCAGGATTCAATTCTCTATTGTTCAAGTTCATTGTGTTCTTGGGAGAGTTTAATTGAGGTGGTTTCCTGTTTCCTGCATCAATAGTGTTTTTAACGTGACACCATCACTAAATAGGCCGCCCCACAGGGTTCAGATGCCTTCTCACAGCCGCCTCACTGAAGAACAGACGCTGCGAGCATGGTATGTGGACTACCTTTCATCAGGCTCCTACACTTCGACCTATCCGGTATGGGTGACCCTACCAGGAGCAATATTAGTTGCTCCCACCAGTGCAGCTCTAGGGGTCACGGGAACACACAAGCCCCAATCCCACCATGACAAGTTGTAGTCCATGGGGAAGGGAAGTGATTGATAGATAAGTAAAAAAACTCTTAAGTAAGACTATCCACCAGGTCCCCATTTTCACCCCCAAAAACCTCAATAGGTGAGAAAGTAGAACCCTCTATAAGAGAGGCTTTTTTAGCATCCAGGCCTCTATTACTGAGACCTCCTTGCCCCAAGCCGCTACCTGCAAGATTGTATTCTAAGCATTGCAAGACATTGTGCATGACAGATCACAATTAGGTTAATTTGTTAGTCCAAAGGAGATCATGTTTGACTAGCAAACAAAGGTAAATTAATCGATAAGGGCTGATTGCTGAAGAAGGTTTATTGCATTCTCAGGATATCTGAATAAAAGATTAGTTTTTATTGGGCAATACATTTTTATTTGTGAGTGCATTCGAGGGTGGGAAAACAAGAAGTGAGATGAAGATGATTGGGCAAATGGCAATTGGGATATAGAAGAAACACCCATTCCAAAGAAGCAAGAAGCTTTGAACATGTTCTAGACATAGTTGGGAGTAACGATTAAAATTAATCATTAAAAATGTAGTTAACTGCTAACTTAATCATTACTCTTTAGAAGAGTTAACTTTTAACTGCTAAAATTATACATTAACCAAAACAAAACCAACTTCAGCTAATTTCTTTCATTAATTTTTGGCGAATTTTGACCTGCTCAAATTTGGGCACAAAGCTTCCCAAACAAAGGGGAAAATAAAACTGTAATATTGCTGGGTAGTTGGGCAAGAATGCAATGAATAGGCCCCCAGATGAATGCATTCAAACAAAAGTGCAGTTAAGGGGAGTGACCACCAAAGTTTAGGAAGGCACTCTCAGATGAGGAAACTTGAGGTTATATATTTTATCTTTTGCAATCATTAAGCCAGAGCCTTAGGTGCTGACTAATGGCATGGAGATAGGGTGACAATTTATTACTCTTCCCTTGCCTTACACAAATTAATTGTTTTTGGAAACAGAAATTAAACTGAGAAATTATCGAGGAAGCCCTTTACCCTACTGTTGTCATTGTGGGTGCCCCCAACAGTAAAAAAGTCTAATGACGTAATAAAATCCAAAAATCACACGTTTGATTCATTAACGACTCTCCGGAACTCTCTCTCTCATGCTTTATGGCTGATTGATGTAAACACTTAGGTTCAATTTGTAGCAGTTGGGCATAATGATCTACTTTTCTTGGTTAGTAGGTAGTCTAGGCCAGTACTTGAAATACTGCTCACTCTAGAGAAAAAAACCATAGTAGTTCAGATGTAAGCCAAAATAATTTAGCATATCAAGTATTGTAACTTTAAATTGATCCTCAGACAGGGAATTTATATTGAATCTCCTTCAATGCAACTTTTAAAGTTTGGACCAAGAACCCTACCCATTGTAAGTTCATGGTTTGGACCATATTTTTGAAGAAAAAGAATGCAATGTGCTTTCTAAATTAATAACAAACAACTCAGGGTCACTCAATGGACTGCAGTATAAACCCATTACAATCATTTTAATATTTGCAAACTTAGTTGCACAACATTCAAAGTGGATATCCGCCACCAGTGGAATATTAATCAGTGTAGACCTATATATTATTATAGCCTACCTATTTACATATATATAGCCTATGTATGTAGTCTAATCTTAAGTTATAGAGTTATTATCAAAGATTGATAATCGCTTTATAATAGAATAAGTTCAGGGACCCTTACCTCATCATCCAATACACAATATTTAGCAGGACAGTTGCTTGTGTTGGTAAGATCAATATGTTGTTTATATATTTGTTTAAGAAAACACAACTTTAAATTTATTTCCTCAGGATCCAATGATACCTCAGGAACTAATTTTCGATACTGTAATGTGATTATTAAAGGGCATGTTTTCCCCTCCCACATATCCACAATAACTTGGGCTGTATGGTTACCAGCAGCTTCAGGTAGAACTTTTATCTGAAATGATATTTATAATACTGCTTAGAGTGTGACACAAATAAGAATTGATGAGAAAATAAAAATATTTGCAATGATTTCATGCTATATTCCATTTTATAAAATAATTTATCATGTTACATAAGGCACAGGAATATTATTTGAATAAAAAAATGGCCATTTAGCATTGATTCCTCAGAACTTTGCATATGCTTTCATTCTAATAGATTAGGCAAAATATAATTTTTTAGTGTTGCACAAATGAAAGAATCAATTTAAGAAATAATAAGTGCAATATTCTGAAGCTGAATAATGAATGCTTTCCACCTAAGGAAACTGTAAAAGACTACCGCCTTATCCACCAAAATGACAACCTTTAACAAAATGAAAAGTTAGTCATCAAAATATTCATGCAAATGGATTAGATGATGATGGTGGCATAGCTTCAGACAGAAAGCCATGGACAAATGATGAAACACTAATTGATAAATCAAAGGCATAAAAGAAAACTCACATTGAGATCAATAGACTCATTCGGCTCCACATAACCTTCATGTGGATCCACAAAAACTTCTTGCACAGGTGGACTATTCCTAGATGAATAAGAATGTCTCCAGTATGATGATGAACTGTGATGCGCAGTATTATCTCCAGCAACAAAGGCAACAAAACTGATAGGTATGAGAGCAGTATTTTCCATTTTAACCGAAGTAAGAGCTGGAAATCCAACAGGTAATGCACCCAAATCAATGGATGCCTTAGGTAGCTTCAATTCTGCAAATTGGATATCTCCACTAACAAAGGGTAATAAAAAAAGGCTGATAAACAATGCTGCTTTGTAAATAGATGGTACACATATGAATTAAGCATGATTAAAGATATCACTTGATTTTAGACCAATTAAATGTATTTCAACGTTTTCAACCAAAGAGGCTGATATGTCTGGACAGTAAAATTTTAAGTCTTGCCACCTCAGTCATCATCAGTATAATTTTACTCTAGACTAGCTGAGGTGCACATTGAAATTCAACAGTAGGGAGAAAACATGAATATTTAAACAGAATCTAATAAGTAGTTTTGTCATTCCCCAATAAGAGCAAAAGCTGAAGTTCAAATATACTCACTAACCTCTTTATACTTTCAGATTTGTAACAAATTGAGCCACATATTGTAAGACAGAAAAATCAAAATCAAACTGAGAATTTTTTACTATTCACATATTACAATTAGAGATAAGAGTACTGAAAATACTAAATGATTCAGGCAGAAATAATGAGTCCACACAGGTATATTGGGAATCAGGTTAACTGGTACACATTGATTAATTTCATACATTACATTATCTGCCCAAGATTGATTAATACTAGTTCATATTTAGAGCAATCCTATCCTTTTCTAAGGTAGAAACAGGTTTTAAGGTTCTCCAACTGACAGAGGTATAGAATTTCATCAAAAGTAAACTTCATCCTGAGATATAGAACACCATCTACTGAATTTTTGCTAAGATAAATATGACATCCATATTCAAAGCAGATTAGAAACCTGCAATCTTCAGGAGGCCAGTTAGTGACACTGTACGTAAGGCAGTTTAGCTGAAGGCTGAAGGTAGTCTCATCATCTAGCTCTTTTAAATTCCCTAAAAATCCATAGGGATCAAGGATGCCTGGGTAGTTCAATTGACTAAAGTACATAGCCAGATCTCAGTGGGATATGGATTGGAATCCTTGTCAAGGTTGACGATTTTCTGCAGAAATCTTGCTATTCAGGTTACTGGGCTGGAATGCTGCTGAGTTGGTAACCATGTCTGGGGCATATTTCATCCATCATACTGACTCTGATTTAATTCATCTGGTCATACAATATTAGCATAAGTGAATAAGAAGATGCAAGCTATATAATTTTCACAGACTTTATTTGCTGGTACAACATGTTTCGACGCTAAGGCATCATTCTCAAGAACAAAGGTTTTTTGCAGGACATTCGGATAAATATACACTTGGGCTGAGGATGAAGGGAGAGGGCAGGGTGGGGGAAGGAGGTTGGGTTGATTGACTTTGTTTTTTGTGGATGGATTGCAGGGAAGGCCAACCGGCCAGAGAGTAGGGGGGAGGGGAGGGTGACTGTCCAGTGGAGGGTAAATTGTGGAAGGATAGTGCGGCCCTTAGCAGAGGTGAGTGCTTTTTAAATGCAATGTTGTTAAGTAGGTATCTGGCCCTTACTCATATTCTTCTTAATCTCCAATTCTTCCAGCACCTCATTCTTTTCCCCTTTTTTGGAGTGGTGTAAAATCCTGGGCACGAAGTTGCTGTTGTGTCCGGCTTCCCACAGGTGCTTCACAAAGTGGGATTGGTTTACCATCCCATTGCGATAGCATCTCCTATCCTCTTCTGCTCTGATCAGGAATGCACAACCCGTATGTCCCACATAAATGGCATCACAATCATTCCACGCCATTTTATAAATCCCACTACCTTCTCACTTATTCGTCTTGTCCTTCATCTTACTGAGGAGAGTTTTTAGATTAGTGCGGTTATAAAAAGGCTATTCTGTATTTATCTTTAGGGAACAAGTTAGAATTTTTTTCTGTAAGCCATCCATACTTACACCATTTTGACTCCTTATCCCTCTTTTCAGTATTTTTGAATATACGATTAATTGCTCTGATGGAGCATTTTTTCTTTAGCACTTTGCCTACTAAATCCTCCAAATAGCCATTTTTGAGGCTAAAAACTCCATTGTTTTTAGTTCACTATCAAAATTAGTTTGTGATAGAGGGATATCCAACAAATGGTTAATTAACCCTTCAAGCTTAGAGGAGGTTAAAATGGTTTTTAACCAGGTCGCCGGAGGAGATTTAATTGTTTTGATGCTTAATGAAGACCTGTGATCAATGAGTTACATTTCAGTAACTATAAGTTCTATAACAAATGAAGATTAATATCCACTAAACCATAACCGTAAGGGGGAAAAGGAATAAAAAAGGGGGGAGAGAGGGAAGGGGGGAGAGAGGGAAGGAAGGAGTATATGTAAAGTAAGGGAGCTCTCAATCACACACACAAAATCAAGCATATGGAGAAACTTAAGTGGCAGTAAATGACACATTCCCACACTCACTCACATGTTACAAACAACCGTCAGACTCAAAATTAAGGACCCCCACCCTGCCTGGCACTCCCCCTTCATCCTCAGCCCAAGAGTATATTTATCCGAATGTAATTTACATAGGTTGCATCTTCTCATTCAGCATGAATTTTCACCAAGTTGAAGCTGAATCTATTGATTTTGTTAGCATAAGTATTCACCCAAAGAAATTGTTTCTGACATCGGTAATGGTTTTTATGCAAATATAAAGAAACAACTGAAATTGAAGAGAAATTGACTAACAGCAGATTTACAAAGCATATCCCTTGTGTTAAGAGTGAAAATGAAGTGGTTTGATACAAACTAGCAGCAAATATACACTTCCTCTTGAGCGAGACTTTTTTGTTTAAAGATTCTGTTTCAAGCTAACATTTCTGGCATGATTTTTTCATAAAATTGAGATACAATACACTATGCACCACATTATCATTCAAGTTGATTAATACTTCTTATATTGATTTTATATAATTACTTAGGGATTAATTTACCTTAAAAACAATTTTCTAATTTCTCCTGATTCATGAATTCGAAATATAACTTCTTCAATAATTTGACCTTTATGTTCCCCAATATATGACAAGACAAAAGCACTATGTTGTCCTGGCTCAAGCACTAACTTTTGTGGAGTACATTCCAGTAACCCAGCAAAATCTAATGGTGAGGATATAAATTCAATTTGCCCAACTATATCACCCTTGTTGCCCACCACTACCTAAAAATACAAAGGTAAACAATTATTAGGCTATTTGCAAGTATGTATAAAGTATCAAAATATACTTATGTATGCTAGTTTTAATTTGCACAGTTTTAATTATGATGGTAAGCATCTGCAATCACCACCAAAGAGTAACCACTTATAAACTCACAATTTAATACACATTTGTTTTTGAATTAATATGAAAAAAAATATCAGACATGAATGAATTAAATGCTAAATCCAAAAAAATGCTTTGCTTATACAAAAAAATGCTAGCACCATGTAGAAGACAATGTGCACCTCTCTTAATCATAGACATACTTAGCCATTCTAATTAACTAAGCCTTCAGTCCAATTGACTGGCCAAATCACATGAAATTGTAGAAGACTAGTTAAACATACTTGAACCATACTCCATATGTCTCCCAAATGATGGAAAAACAACACACTATTGGGACTTCTAAGCACACAGTTTGGAACTCTAAACAACTGAGTATGCTCTCCACCCTTATCTTCTACACGGAAATCATAAATACGCATGTTTACAATGCACGCATTCATTGAATTTCTCTTTGCACCTTCATTTCCCTGAGGATGGATAGGTAAGACCAAAAGGCTGCAAACCCCTGCTCTAAATAATAAGTACATATAAAACATACATGCTTACATCAAGCACACACGGTGATACTTTTCATGAGATTTACTCCAAAGACAAGATAACATTGAATTCAACCACAGTGCTGCTCTTGGAAAATCTCAGGTAAAAGAAAGGTGTGAAGCAGTTCAGGGGATGAACTGGTATCCCAACACTAAATTTTCCTGCTTTACTCTGAGGGACACAAGATGAGTTGGACTAATCCTATTCAGAGAAACAATCTCAATTAAACCTCAAAAACTATGACATCAGTCTCACAGACCAAATACTCACATGCACCAATAAAACTTTGTTTATTGTTTATACAGCTGGAATTCTACCTAAATACAACCTCAGATAAGACACAAGAAAATCTATGGAACCATGGTTAGAAATATGCCAACATACAATATATGGCTGGCACAAAGGAGAAGATCACCTCCACCACCCAAACATGTACGCAAGAGCAGACAACTGGTCAATAATTCCTCCAGGATCTGTGCAGATCTCCACAGAAAAAGAGGATTTCCCAAAAAGGTGCATTAAAAAATTCTCTACACCAAATATAGAATTGTTAACTCAATCAAGCATGGCTTTGCAATGATAAGTCTCCTTCATATTTACAAGTGAAGAGCATGAAATAAAGTGCAATTTTGCATGGACCTGGAGGGATGTGTTTGAAATGATCGAGATTTTCTCAAATAGGTAAGCATGGTGTCATGCGCTAAACTAGTGATGGACGGATCCAAGTTTTTCGTCGGATCTGGATCCTTGCCTGGGTTTCGGATCTTTATCTCGGTTTCGGATCCTTAGTTTCAGATACTTGATTCTGAATTTCATTCATTTCATATCCTAGATTTTTAATAAATATATAAATACAGCAACAATAGAATTACCTAAAAAACAAGTAAATTTATTGTAGAAAAAAATCAATTTCCTATCATCTATGTGGATAATATTTTCCTGGATCAAGATTTATGGATGCAATAACTATATCTTATTACTTCTAATATAAAGATCACCTTCCTTATCATATATGTACTCATCAAACAATACATTTTTGAAACCTGTACAACTATTCTTTAGAGTGCAGTTAAATGAAACATTATAAGTTCATTTTTATCAATAAAGGAATTATTTTCCAATTATTAATCAAATTCTTGAATGCTATCAAATTCTTTTTTAGAAACACAAAAAATTTTTAATGCGGCCAAGAGATCCCATTTAAGGAATATCCGGGGATTCCATTTTAAAGACAAAAAAATTATTATACAATATTTCAAGCTGCTAAACTAGTAATTTTGCAATGTCTTATTAATAATAACCTTAAAAGTGAAATTTGAGAATTTTCTACTCTTTTCTACTCTCTGTAACTCTGATCTTGAAATGAGATTAGCCTTTTTTCATGCTACTACAGTTGAGCACCCTTAATCCGGGAATCCCTAATCCGGGAACACCCATAATCCGGCAAATTTTGCCACAACCACCTACCCGGTACTTTGTGGAAAATGCCGAAACTTTTTTACAGAAACATTGCTTCATAACCTGCCGAGATATTATCCCATTAATAACGTATATTTCCAATTGCGAGAATCAGAATAATTTAAACATAATAATTTCTGGTACCTCGTTTACACTGGAATTATTCAGCAACTTGAACTAAACATACAAAATAGAAGACATCGCCGAGACGGACTAGTTTACAGATCCGCCACTTTCATTGGCGCGTGCATTTTTGATTGACCACTGGACGTAATTCGATAAAATTATTTGTTATCTGCTTATGCTTCTCCCTAACCATTTCTAATCTATACAGTTGTGGCCAAAGCCGAGGAGTGAGCATCAGTACAAAACGTTAACGATTGCAGAAGAAGTGCAAGTTGTGAAAAAGCTTGACTCCGTTGCATCAACCGGTAAATTGTTTGTCTGACAATGAAACATACAGCGTGGGATCTTCGACAGTATAACGATATAACACATTAATAAGCAGAAAGAGAAAATCCTAAAAATTTTACAGCTAAAGTGACACGAAGAAATGGGAGACAGAGAGGAAACTTATGAAAAGCGATTTAAGTGTTGATTTTACATCGCGTGGTTAATTCGATTGCGCCAAAATGAAGGGCTTAGTTAGTATTTCCGGCCAAATGCTAATGAAGCAGACTAAACTATTTCAGAAACAGATATAATCTAAACGACGTAATGTGGGAAAGTTTGCGTGCATGGAATGGTATTTTACTGTCAGTTCTAAAACTCGCGTTCTAAAACTAAATTGTGGCCTGCTTTGAGGCTTGATGTAGATGAAATAAGTGAGGATTTCAAAGGCTTTCCTGTTTCTGAGGATACACATATGATGATGAAGTTGGTTGACTGCGCAAACAGCATCCATAACCAATAATTAAAGGAAATGGAATTGGTAAATTCAGAGGAATGGATAGCTAGCGACCACGATAGCGCTCACCACACAACATTTCACCGATGATGAAATCACTGACATGGTAATTCATACCAATAAATATGAGCGGGGATGAAGATGAAGAGCCTGAAATTGTTGAAGGAAGACTACAATTAATGATGATCTTTAAAGAATCATCCAGTACGGGTGCCCACGACGTAATGATGAGCGGCCGTACACACGACACCCACGAGTTACCTTCGCTCTAAATCAGCTGATAACAAATCAAGCACGGCGGAAATATGTTGCGCGAAGCACAGCATAAGAAATATCAAATTTTATACACCCTTTTCCAATAATAATATTACACTTTTAAATGTGCAGTAATATGATGAACACTATGCTTACCTACCGTTATTTACACTCACCGCGCAACTTCGATACTTTTCAGTAGTAATAACTTTGTGAATTAAGAAAGCCATTTCTTTCCGATTATTCTCAGTAAATCTATTAATAATTATGTTCAGTAAATGACAAACAAATATATTTTTTCAAAAATAATTGACTCCTTTCAATGAAAACATCCCGGACGTCAAAAATAGACCAGTTGCCATGCATGACCCATAGTCCGGCAAAATCCCTAATTCAGCATCACTTCGGTCCGGACTGTGCCGGATTAAAGATGCTCAACTGTATACGCAAAATTTAAAAAAGTCTCGGATTTTTTCTCCATTTTGGGTTTGCAAGAAAAAAGAAGAATGACATGTGGGGAGCATGTATTCTCCAAAATAAGGTAAGCCGACAATAGCAGAGTGGGGTAGTGGACTGCAGGTAATAAAGTTCGATTCTTATCGCTGCTTAAAATTTTTCTTTCAGCAATTGAATCAAAAACTTTATCATCCTTCATTTCCAACCTTTGTGTGTGGATACTGACATTTTTGTACTTCTATCGTTTAAACTAGATTTACAAATGCATCACTCAAAAATACATGGTAAAGTTAACGTAATGTTTCCACGATTTTAATTCTGTGATAAAATATATATCCAATCACTTCCACTAATGCCAAATTATATTATTTTATGTTTAATTTGTTGACAAAAATTGCATGAAATTTCTGATAATCTAATTTTTTTGAATTGCCTGCTTGACTTACCCTAGGAATACAGCATGGACTGTATTCCTAGGCAGTGTTAAGGATCGAACTCGCGACCGGCAGTACACTAGCCCTCATTTTTAACAACTACGCTATCATAGGTTCACGGGATTCTGGTGAATGTAGGCGACCCCCGTGACATTCGGCTTTATTTTTTTTCTCGCGCTTCCAGGTATGGAGAAAAAAGTCCGGACGAGTATTTCTTTATTTTGTTTTTGAGGCACGGAAAAAATCTTCTCATTTCGTGACCAAGTTACGCAACCTCTCCTTGTCAGCATTTACCATCCGTGCATTCCATTCGTGGGGCACATCGATCACTAAGCCACGAAATTTTAAAATCTCCAATCCGGATGTGAATTTTTACTGTCTTCAGATATGATTTCAGTAGCGAATGAAATGAAAGACCCATGGATCCGACCCAACCATCCTTAATTTATTAATGGTACATCTGTCAATTAATTTCAACAACAAAAGTATAATAAAGTGAGTATTCAGATGTAATGGTTTGAAATTGAAGATGATAACATTTTCAATGCAATGACTGAAAGAAAAAAATTAAACTGCGATAGGGATCGAACTTCGCACAGTACACTAGCTCTCGTTGTCCGCCTGATCCCGGCGAATGTAGGCTACCCACGTGACATCCCACATATTTTTTTCCCGCGATACCAGGGTAATGGGGGAAAAAAGTCATATTTCTTTACTTTGCTTCTAGTTGCACGGGTACGTTTTCATCTAATTACGTGACCTTAGTTACATATCCTCTTCTTGTCAATATCTACCGCCCCTACATTCCATTCACAGGGCACTTCGATCGTTAAGCTGCGAAAATTTAAAATCTACGATCTGGATCTGATTTTACTCCGTGTCTTTGGATCCGAAAGGATTTTGGATCTTTGGATCTGACGGATCCAATCCGGCCATCACTAGTCTCAAGTATAATATGTACTTGGTTATTAAATTGAAAAGATATTTTCCAATCAGAATCCATCACTTCAATATAATATGTAATCAGCTGAGAAAAATGTAACTATTTAGCAGTAAGTTAGTCCAATATGTGAGAAATAAATACCAGACTAGGCTGATTAGATGTGGTTCTTTCTTAGTGCTCTAAACATCCCCTTTGAAAGACTGGGCACTTCTTTCTAAATAAATATAAAGTAATTTGGGTTTTGTTAGAAGTAAATGGTGCTCTAAAAGTTTGAATGTCATATATCATAGGTTAAATTATTCAGCTCATAAAAAGCATTCTTTATTTATAAATCCCAATTAACAGCACATTTGGCCTTTTACCCTAAGGTAGAGTAAGAACATAACACTCACATCCATGCCCTGGGTAGTGAAAAACCCACCAGGAGAGATTTGAACCAGCAACCTTAGGTTTAGCAGGCAAGGTGAAATAGAGGCTCACTAATATTCCAAAAGTTATAACTGGGGATGCACACACTTTATCTATCTGAACGTATATTTTTAAGTTCTAACTGCTGCTAACATATCAAGCACCTCATACCACTTTAAGGGCATTGAATGAAAAGTATGTGATATTTTTATTTCAATTTAATTCTTCAAAACATCCTAAATTATTTCACTTCTACTGGTATCACTCATTTGTTAATCATGAAATTCCATGTTACTACGTGCAAATAAAAAGGTAATGTTGACAAAACCTTTACTGGATGCCCAGCAGTTTTAGTTTTTTTATTTTCCCTGTCTTTTCCCTGACTGAAATTTGACTTTCCCTTACTTTTGAACCATTTATGGTTCATTTATTTGTATAAATCTGCATTTTCCATTGTGTCTTCGTGCAAAATGCAGTTTCAGACATAACAGGAACACAAATTTACAGTTAAAAATCGTAGAAATATTGAACATTAAAAAAAAAATTTTAGGCCTCAGATCAAATCTTGCAAACAAGAACAGGAAATCAATCATGGAGATCTGTAGGCTGGATTACAATAAGGCACATACATTAATTACTTTTTGGATCTTTTAATAATTTTTTTGTTTAGCTTATCAAGTTTTTCTGGTGTCTTTTTTACCAGCATTAACCATTCTAATTCCTCCACCATTCTCTTTCTTTCCTGCCTCTGGATCTGTAACTCATTCTTGCTATCCCTTTCTACATAAGCCTTAGCTTCAATGGCAGCTTTGTAACGCATGTGCACAGATCACACATACCTTACCACCATACAGGGTATTATGTAGATGTACATCTTTGTTCATGGAGAAGCCACCCTCAACAAAGGCATTCCCATTAGGCAATATAAGTAAAATCTTGACACTAGACTTGTACCGATACCACTTTTTCCAATACGAAACCAATACCTCAATATTAGTGGCTGATACTGATAGTATTATTTGCCGATACCTTACTTATTTTTCTAAAAAAATTTGATAAGTGCTTTCCTTCTCATGAAGTCAACTCAGTAATCAAAAAAGTTATAAAAGAGTATCTAAATATTGAGAGAAATGACATTGTGACAACTCTTTTATTTTGCTACTCTTACAATTATCAATGGAATTAAATTTCAGACTCTGCTCGCTTGCATTTGTAAATACTGAAAATTCTTTTTAAGAAATAAGAGCTGCTGAACATGCTCAGCAGCTCATATTTGAATGTATTGCTAATTGACATACTATTGACACGGCAGCTGAACATGCTCAGCAGTTAAGAGGGTTCTTCTATCAGGACCATAGCACCAGTCTCTGAAAACATTTACTCAGGAAACTGTAAACCTGCAGGCACACCCAAATACAGTGGACTCTCGTTAACATGTTTTTGTAGGGACCCGAAATCCTAAACATGGTAATAAGGAAAACTTGCTGAACAGGTTACGCCTTCTTGGGTTATGTTGAAGACGTATGTGTGAGTTGCGTAACTTCCAGGGGAACAATATGCGTGCCCGCAAGTTAGTTCATTGCTGGTGTTAATTTACTGTAGCAAAGTTTCATTTTCAGTTATTATGCCTCCCAAAAAAATAGGTACGATACCTTGCGTTGATGTGCACTCAATAATTAATGATGACTAAATGACCAAATAGCAGGTGGGATTTCAAAATTATATGTTTTTAGATGATTTTCACCAAACGAATGTTTTCGAATAAAAGTATCTGAAAAAAACAACAACAAAAGTATCTAAGTATCGGGAAAATGGCCAATATCAGATACTCGCTATCGGTATTGATCCAAGTCTACTTGACACAATGCCTAATGTCTTTGCAGTCTTTTTTTTTTGACATGGCTGAGCACAAAAAGTGATCTAAACAGACTTTTTCTTCGTCAAACCCTCCTACAATTTTTCTATGCACACTCAAGAAGATATGGATGGTCTTCATCAAGCCTAACTTCACTTTTAAGTCCTTTGATAAACTTGCAATTTACTGAGGAGCCATCCATCGAAACCTAAGAACACTTTGGCAAAAGTTCTGGTTCTTCTTTTTCCCAAAAGCACCTATGAAGCTGACTTTCAAATCCTCATCTATTGTTTGACCAAGAAATACTGACGACTGGTACCTAGTGCTAACTTCATCATGGTTAATATCCCAGAACTTCACAGCGATCCATTTGCTCTTTTTTTTAATTAGGGTAGAGACTTTCACCAAATAGGCAGTAAATTGATCCACATTCATCAAGTCATTCCCAGTCTCAGCAGCAAACAGAGATCCAAGCCTGTATGCTACAAGGTACGCAGTTTTTGTGTGGCTTAATGTAATACAACTTGCAATGTCACTGTCAGGATACATGCACTTGAAAAGTTCACCGATTCCTTCCTGGGCACAGAAACTTTGGTAAGTACTAACTGAATGCAAAACCCAGTATACTTCAGTCTATAATCGCAGCCTCATCACTCTTGAGAGGTATTATCATTCCTGACTGGTGGGGCACTGCTGGATGAGTAATAGAGGCAGTCAAACTGGAGGAAGCACTCAACATCAATGGAGCACTTGAGTTTTCGGAGGCAAATGGGATGAAGGACCCAGAAGTCATAACTTCACCCCCTGGACTAGAGGTAGAGGCTGCAAAGAGTTGCTGTCTTAGACCATGCAAGTCTCAACATGTCAGCAGCAGTGAAGCAACACTGCTCAAGCTCGGATTTCTGGACACCCAATAAAAGCTGTAGTCAGCCTGCAGCATGCAGGCATGGAGGGGAATGGAGGCAACATAGCTCAAAGATCGAGTTACCACGAGCCACACCACACCACCTCATTGCCAACCCAGTGCAGCAGGCTGCTCGCTATTTCACCGAAGCTCAAAACAGAAGTAATGTGGGAGAGGGAATGATGGCTGGTGACTCACATCCATCGCCACGGTATCAGAGCAATAAGGACCCATTTACAAAAGCGGAACGCCACAATATCAAGGAGCCAGATGCCTTATCAAATTAAGGAAGGTTCATTTCTAAATTAAGGGTGCCGAATTCTCTGTAAGACAGAGGGCATTTGTATCTCTCCCCTATCCACTACCCCAAAGATGTCCAAACCCACCTCAACCCACTACCTCAATACGGGCAATTAAAATCCAATGCCGCAGGTCAGGAAGGAGTCTCCCCCTGCAGGTTGTGAGTTGGAAAACACTCCCAGACTCACAAATTTAAGAAAGCCCCAGGAAAAACCCTTGAAAACAAACCTTACCAGTCGAAAACAAATTCCTACCTGAGCCAGGGTTCAGTCATGCCAGAATTGTAAGTAATGTAATAATTATGAGAGTTATTTATAAAATATATTGAACTTCTCTAGACTCTGGCTTACTCATTTATAACCACTCCTGATAGATAACCCACTATTTCTCCACCCCTACAACATATTGGTGTCAGATGTGGGGTAGGGTGGTTGGCTGAAAACATCATGAACATCAACGAGGAAATTTAATATTCCAGAGGGAAGAATGATCTGCAGAAGTTTTGGAGATTGATTATAATCCATGTTAAGCTAATTTTAGTAAATTTTAATGCCCACGAGAAAAATCGATCCAGAGAAGTGAAAATTTTCACGAGTTTCTCGTCCTTTTCATATCTTTGTTAAATCTCTGATGCGAGATGGACTGGTTGAGTCACTCTAATTTTGGGTGCAGTATTCCAGACCCATTTCCCTGAGTTTTTCCTGATTCCCTGACTTTTCCCTGATTTCCAGATTTTCCCAGACTGCTGGGCACTCTGCTTTATATATTTATTATATGATTATTATTTTTTATTTTAAAATCTAGCCAAAAATCATGGTGCATTTAATGGGCCTGCCCATCCAATGAACCAGGAAATATGGTATGTATTCATTTTCATTTGATTTATAGAGTACAACAGAAAAAATCATGCAAAAATGTTTTTACCTCATAGGAGTTTTTCACAGTAGCATAAACTCCTCCAATATTAAGATGCTGAAGGAAAACTTCAATTTTAGGTCCCAGTCCACTTCCCCTTAACACAAGTTTGTGCCTGCTCTCACACCCTGAAGTCTCACAGTAAGCAACACATTCATATTTTTTAGGTCCGATTTCTGGAGTAAATAATACTTGAACATCTACTGAACTTCCAGGCCAGATGTCTCCTTTCTGTTTTTAAAAGAGAATAAGAGATACTTACATTAAATAATACTGAATAAATGCATACTAAACTGACAAAATATAAATGAAAAATACAGTGAAACCTCTCACTTACGGACATTAACGGTCCTAGAAAATGTGCCCGTAAGTTGGAGGTGACCCAAAGTAACTCTCATTTTTACGCATCGTTTTACCACGCAAATATTATACTGTAGGAATTTAAAGCAGCTGAAAGAAATCCTTTTATTTCAAATTACACTTCTTAATAATTTAAAATAAATTGGTAATAATAAAACAACGTAATGCATTTACTCACATATGTATGTATATTTAAAATTCTCGAAGCATCTGCACACTTTAATATGTATGCATACATACATATATAGCTCACTTTGGTGTAAAGAAATCATTGATTTTGGTTTGCTTATTTCTTTTTGTAACAAATTCTTTTTCAAAATTTAACTGTACGTCAACAAGGCTACTTAATGCCTCGCTGTTACCTTTTGAAATGCAAAATTGGTTTAACTGTTCAATTTGATGCAACACACCAGCATACGATAATACCACAAGCATCTCTTCCAGTATAGGCTCAGGCTCACTGTCATCACTTTCACTGATTTTGTCGTCTCCTTCATCAAGAGTACTTTTCATAATTTCTTCCACGTCAACCTCGTGGTCCACGGTCAATAAATTAGAATCAATGCTCATATATTCAGCACTTTCGCCAGCATTAATTAACAAAGAGTCTAACTGCAAGTCATTTGTGACATCTTCCAGGTCTGGTGATAATTCAATGTTAGTGAACCCTGATTTTACAAAAAAATTACACATGGTTGAACTTTTTATGTTTTTGATTGCTTGATTAATCCAAAATATTGCATCAAGAACAGTAATCGACTTCCTCACTCGAGTGTGGGAATGCCCTTGGTCAACTTTAGATAGCATGCTTTTTTAAATGAACTGTCTGTAGAAGACTTTAAAATTTTTAATGATTCCTTGATCCATTGGTTGTAATACACTGGTAGTGTTAAGAGGGAAAAAATTAATTTACTATTTTTTAATTTTAAATCGGGATGGCAAGGAGCGTTGTCAAGAAATAGCAAAATCTTTCTTTTTTCTTTTCCCATTTTTTTATTCAGATTTTGCAACCACTCTGTCATTATCTCCGTAGTCATCCAAGCCTTCTTATTTGATTTCCATGTAATGGGCAGTTTATCTTTACTTACTCCTTTGAAGCACCTTGGATTCTCGACTTTTCCTATCACCAGCGGTCTCAGGAAATCACCTTCCATGTTAGCACCAAGTAAGACTGTCAGTCTCTCCTTTGATGCCTTCCCTCCAGAGCATTTTTCTGATTTTAGGGCCAGGGTTTTGTTAGGTAAGGCTCTAAAAAACAATCCCGGTTTCATCTGCATTGTAGATGTCCCTGGGTTTGAAGTTTTCAAGCAGCACAGGTAACTTCTCAATCCACTCCATAGCACCTTCTTTGCACACCTCTGCAGCCTCCCCGCACACAGCTTTAAACACAATATTGTGTCTTAAGCGGAATTTTTCCAGCCACCCATTTGAGGCCTTAAAGTTCTCTATACCCAGTGTCACTCCAACTTTAAGTGCTTTTTCTTGTAAAAGAAGTCCGGAGACTGGCAAATTATTTGCCCTCACTTTTGTGAACCACTCGAAGAGAACAGCGTCCAATTTGTTTCCCATTGGAATCACTTTTTTAGCGTTTCTATTGTGATTTTCCATCCACAACTTCATGATGGTCTCCTTCTGCTTAAGAATATCAGCGATTTGAGTTTTACTCACACCGAAATGAACCGCTAATTTATGGACACCACTCTTTCCTTCATCTGCATGCTCCAACACCTGCACTTTCTCTCGTAAGGAAAGGCTTTTACCCTTCGGCATCGCGTAATAAAATCGAGATGCTCCCTAGCACTGTAAACAGTATGAAATGTCACAACGCATAAATGACAGCGAGGTGGCACAGTTGGAGAGGTTCGAAAGGTACAGAAAGTGCATGATCTGTCAAAAGCTTGGAGGTCTACATCCAACAGAAGAAGACGGCTGGTAATTGACTGCATATGAATCATGCGCAGCTGATTGCTCGAGGGTAGCGGTCACTCTACGTGCTTCACACAGAGCCCTCCTTCGTGGCCGTGTCCCTCTACCTTCGGGGCCAGGGCCTCCATGGGGTGTTCCTTTGTTTGGGATTAGCATTTCCAAGAATTCAATCGAGGACACTCTTTTGTTTATTCGACCTCCGCGAGTTGTGCTATCTGTAGACTGCTTCATACGAATCATAGGCAACCGCTTGCTCGAGGATCCTACGTGCATCTGGTTGAGGTGCTCTTTCATTTGGGATTAGCATTTCTAAGAATGTATTCCAGGACACTCTTTCATTCCCCCACATGCGCATTTTTGTATCTTCATTGGTTTGACCATTTTTGCTGTCCTCTTTACCCCAGCTATTCATAAATGGTATTTTTAGAGGAATAAACTTTCCATTTTTGAGAGATGGGTCAGAAAACCCATGGCGATGGCGTCCGTATTCAAGAAAAATTGTGCCCAACAAGGTGTCCGTAAGAGGGAGTGTCCTTATGCTAGAGGTTCGATCCTTATACAAATGCATATATGTATGTACTTGTGCTGGGGAATTGAAAACTGTCCTTAAGTCAGAGGTGTCCATAAGTTAGAGGTGTCAATGAACAGAGGTTAAACTGTATACCAATACAAAAGGGGTTTTAAGAATTCTAGACTCTAAGTTTCAACGCCTCACTTGATCTTAATTAAATATGCACAGCTAAAATCCCATAAGCACACACTTATATAGCTAAGTAACAACTGATAGCAAAAGGTACCCATGCACTATACCATATTCATTTCCATAAACTCTTTCAGATAGATCTCAACCATCCCTCCATGCAACAATCTAAACAACAATCACTTCGATACAAGTACATACATGAAAAATGTGAAAAAAATGCCTCTCTATGCACATTTTGTATTCTCACTGCTAGCTACGAATATTTTTTCTTGAAGAACAGGACTTCCCATTTTGTAGTGAAATTATTCATATAATATGGCATAATGATATACATATAATAGAATATTACATCAATATGAAGAGGTTGGCCGATAGAAGAATCGAGTGGAGGGCTGCGTCAAACCAATCCTAGGATTGTTGACTGATGATGATGATAATAGAATATGATATAGGTACATAGAAAGAGAGATTTCCAAAATTCTGATGAAAATCAGTTATAAATGTTCATCTGGTTTCAATGAGGTTCCATTTTGTATTTTGAGAGGTATCAAAGAGTTGTTAGAGTCACCTCTTGTACAGTTAGTTAATAATTCTATGTGAGCTGGTATATTTCCTTCTAGACTAAAAATTGCTAAGGTAATTCCTCTCCACAAAGGTGGTGATGACATGGACATTAATAACTTTAGACCTATTTCCCTGCTCTCCGTTTTCTCAAAAGTGTTTGAACATGTAATGTTCCACAGACTTTCATCTTTTATTGGTAAATATAACATTTTGTCTTCATGAAAAAATGGTTTTTTCCATGGAAAAAGTACAGAAACCGCTATTTACAAACTTGTTGAATTGATTCTTCGTGGATTGGATGAACATAGGAATGTTTATGGTATCTTCTATGACTTAAGGAAGGCGTTTGATAGTGTTGATCATTCAATTCTGTTAAAGAAACTGTGCCATTATGGTATCTCTGGCAAGGCCAATGACTGGCTGAGATCCTATCTGTCTGCATTAAAGGTCCAAACTCAATAGTTTCTTCAAACAAAGTAGATGCAGGGAAAGGCATTCCACAGGGCTCTGTACTGGGACCCCTGCTCTTCTTGTTGTATGTAAACAATCTCCCAAAATATACTGTAAATGTGGAACTTACAATGCATGCTGATGATACCAACTACCTGATTTCCTGTGATCAGGATTTTTTGTGGTAGCTAAGGCTGAACTAAACAGTATGGCTGCGTGGTGTATTTAGAACAGAATGTCTCTAAACAGCAATAAATCTACTTGTATGCTCTTCCATCCATATCAGAAGAAACTATTGTTCACTCATGACCTCCTCTTCCTCTAAATTCTTGGGTGTTTATATTGATGAATCTTGAATTTGGGAAGAACATATTGATTACTAACGTACTCATGTTGCCTCTGGATGCTACTTACTCCAACATTAATACTGCCTTGTATTATGCCTTCATATTCAGCAACCTGAAATACAATGTTGTGGCTTGGGGACATGCCAGAGGTACCTAAAGGCTATTTAGACTCAAAAAATGGGCAATTAGGATTTTAACAGGTAGCAACAAATATACCAGTTGTAGACAGTTTTTCAAAGAATTCAGAATTTTGACTCTTCCCCGTATTTATATTTATTTTTCAATTATACATGTGAAAGAGCAGCACTCATCCTTAGGTTTGACCATGAATAACAATGTTCCCACGTATGACACCAGGAGAAGTAATGACTTTAGAATAGTGATACATAATCTTTCCTTGTGTGCTAAAAGTCCTTCCTATGCAGGATGCAAGTTTTTCAACCATTTACCTGCCGATATTAAAAGTGATCATAGCCTCCCCAGGTTTAAGGCAAAATTAAAGAAGTATTTGCTTTCAAATGCATTCTATTCAGTAAATAAATTTTTAATCTCGTAATATACTGTTTATGTCAGATTTTGTGTTTTAATTGTTATGACTTGTCGTGTAAATAACGTCCTCTGACTAATAAAATTTATTATTATTATATAATTTTTTCAGGTAGTTATACACTGTTGTCACAGCATTAAGTGTGAGCTTTGACTAACAATGAGTTTGACTGGTGGTTATAATAAAATTTTGAGCATTATCACAAAGCATTCCAGATAAATTGATAAAAGTCTCGGACTTTTCCCAATTTTTGGCTTTCTTCTTCCAATCATAGCCTACAATCATTTTGCAAGTGTTTATTACAACAGTGCCTACACTATCAAAGACAGAATTTTAAGCTTTCAGAATGAAATCCTTATGTAATAACAATATTTCAGTCATAAGTTCCTAATTCAAAAGAAAAATGTATACAGGTAAACCCATTACACCAAAAGAAAACTACGATCAAAAACTGTAAATTTTGATGTTCTCACCAATTGCAAAAATGAGTAGTATTGACCATGGAAAAGTGATTCATCATCGCGGACACAATTCACAGGACCACCAGAGGAAAAATCAGTGATGGCTCCAAGGTTTCTGTTAGAGTCACAAGTAACTTCTTGGGTAGACCCTCCATCACCAGCACCAGATATTTCATGAATGTCTTCTTTATTTCTGAAAGAAAACCCAGCCTCAAACCAATAATGATACATCTTACCTTTCTTGACCACAAATAAGCATTGAGCATCCACATTTAAAAACATGACATATGGTTATTTAGTTTAACTATTTCCCTTCAAAACATATAGGATTTCAAAGATGGAAGGACGTAATAATTAATTGTGCCAACATCTACCCCCTTCCCACTCACCCCTCCTCTTCCAAGTCCTCAAAGAGAATTAATCAATGATCCAGCATGTATTTCTTGGTTACTTTTCAAGCATTTCAGTAGCAAGCTGACCTGCCATTCTCCCTGCTTCCTGCCGGTTTTTCCCATTTGGACATTAATTAGAGTGCATATGGATTCCCTGCATGTGTGTAACCTAGGCTTCCATCCACTAACCTCTCAACAAGAAATCCAAAAGTGCCTGTATCTTTATAAATGTGACCATTCATATTTCAGCTAAATGGACCTAAAACCCTTACCAATATCCAAGGCCACGTTAATACCCAACACTCATATACCCATGCCATAATGATGACAGAAACTAAGGAGTATCTAGCTGATCTGACCACCTAATCAAGAGGAAAGTGGATATTAACCCAGGATGGCAAGTACCAGAATCCAATATCTACAAACTTACATCTGATTGGGAAAAAGGGGGGGAACCCAAGAACTTGTCATCATCACCCAACAATATTTATAAAGGTCTATTCCCATATCAATCCGTATTTAATTAATGCATAGTGTCCTAGGTAGTTAACAGTCTATATTATCCTCTATGCCTCTCAAAGGTATGTGCTATTTTCCCTACTTAAAACTTAATACCATTTTAATAATACCTTGCAACTTCTTCATCTTCTTCAACAGAAGAAAACTGCATCCATGTAAAGTTGACAACATGAGAGCTGTTATTATGGATTGAGACCATTTTTTGTCGGGATAAACCCATAAAAGTATCTTCAAATTCCAATATTTTATCACTGATGTTAACTTGAGAGTTTTTGGCAGTGGCACTTACACTACAGTGTAGTTCTTCCCCTAGATAAAACATCAGAAAGATACTTCTTAAATCCACAAGAATTATCAGTTAGCAGAAGAATTAGATAACACTGCTCATTGTAATCACTCTAAATTTAATCAACGTGAACAAATGTAGCAATTATAATAAACACGTTCAACCTGAAGGATGTGAATGCGCATCCAAGTTGCATTGTTAGGATACCGAAGGATGCGCATTCACGTCTCTTAAAGACCTCTCTGGCCACCCTTCTGAAGGATGCAAATTCGCATCTATAATAAATTATCGAGTTTCGTTAATCAAAAAATTTTTTAAATAATTTTAAATTACATTTTAGTGACTCACCAAATTAATGTGGCAGAAAACGCTTCCCATTTTTCATGATTGCACACTAGAAATATTCTGGTTGAATGTGTTAATACCATCATAGATATAACAAAAATAAGAAGCAACTGTGAATGGACATAAACCTTCTCTTCTAAAATGGCTTTCAACATCTTATTATTTATGTACTACTTCACCAAACGACTCTATTCAATCAAATTTCCTTCAATGACTTCTTTTCTCCCTCAATTACACCTGTCTCATCCCCCACTCATCTTCCTTTCGATTCACCTTGATAACCTTCTTTTTCCTTTTCCAAACTTTCACCTCAAGGGCCTAAAAAACTCATAACAAATCCTCAAAATCTAAGTGTTGGGTCTGAAATAGCTTTATGATATTTCTAACTTTTTACCAATTTATTACTAATATCAAACATGGAACATAACTGGTATCTACTTCCACACAAAATCATTCTTTACTCATATACTAATAATAGCACAAACAACAATTTGTGAATAAATAATAATATGAGGAGTTGATAAATGATGAAGGTATCATAAAGAATTTCTGTCATCAATCATGAAAAAGAGAGGGTTTACTGTCAAAATTTGACAATTTAAGGGAGGAGAAGGGACTTGGAGAATGTAACAGAACATTAAAGGGTAAGGAATGTGTGAAAAATATGTATTACTCAATGTATGCATGGTCCCTTCAACATGGGATAAACTCCTTATTGAGGAATATTTCAGACTCAATTATTTCAAATATGTTTCTTAACAACACTCTTACCTCAAAATCTAGCCATAACACTTCCAACATATCCTCCACATAAAATGATAGAAAGCATAGGTAAATAAGGAACAACCATGAGTCTCATCATTACTTACCCTGATTCTCCAACTGTACCCACACTGTAACATGTATTCTGAGCTATGGGACTGGTTTACATTTTATATCTATCCTTTGCAACTACAGTGGAATCCCGGTATAACGAGTGCTCATAATCCCTCGGAAATCACTCGCTAAATCGAGCGCTCGTTATATCCGAAGGTGTTGAAAAAACCCACCTAATTCTCATAGTCGTTCGTATTTACAGTTTTTCTTTTGTTTCCGTTGTATTTGTCGAAGGTAAACAGCAAAAAAGTCATTTCAGGCACAATCTGGTAGAATATCAACATATTTCATGAAAGAAACAGGACATTTTCCATTATATAAAATATTAATTCCCCTATTTCGATGTTTTTCTTCCAGTTCTTCTATTTTTCGATCGCCGAAGAAAGCTGTAAAGACATCGTAACTAGTCGGAATTAAAATATTAGGTATACTGTGGAAGTTTTTGGATAATTTTGCGAATATGTCATGACGATAATATCAGCTTTGTCGAGTTTTCGAATGTTAACAGGTACGTCCATCGCGATATTTATCGTGATAATATATAGTGATATTTATCGGGGCGCGATATCATGATATTTTATCAGGATATTTATCATGGTCACGATATTTGTCGTGATGTTTATCGTGATAGTTATCGCGATACCTACTGATAGCGATATTTATCGCGCCCCGATATCTTATCGCGCCCCGACATCTTATCGTGCCCCGACATCTTATCGCGCCTCGACATTTTATCGTGCCCCGACATCTTATCGCGCCCCGACATCTTATCGCGCCCCGATATCTTATCGCGCCCCGACATCTTATCGTGCCCCGACATCTTATCGCGCCCCGACATCTTATCGCGCCTCGACATTTTATCGTGCCCCGACATCTTATCGCGCCCCGATATCGTATCGTGCCCCGATAACATATCGGGGCACGATAAGACGATGTTTATCGTCACGCTGAGTTATCGTTATCGCCACCTTATGATATGCCAACATTACCGTATCCCGATATTGAATTATCAATATCGCCCATGCCTAGACCTAACTCCCTCTCCTACTCTCATCTTGCTCGTTGTCCGCCCACTCCCCTCCCACTGATGACTGGGTCTAACAAAAGAAGAACGTAAAATCGGATTGTGCAGAGCGTACTGAAGGCCGTAAATCGTTAATGTTTGGACATAACTGGCTTTAGGTGTTGTAGATATGGCACTCATCTTGTATATTTAGTTCAATTAGCAGATAATACAAAACCCAATAGTTTATTTTTGCTAGGCGGTGCATCGCCCTCGAGAGATATCTGTCGTAATACCGAGCCTATACCGTGGAAGGAACTTTTTGGCCTCGCTATATCCGCTTTATTTTACATGTAAAACATAGGTCTTTTGGCGGTACAAAGACAATCACTCGCTATAACGCGATTCTCGCAATAAGCCGTACTCACTATACCGGGCTTCTACTGTATTAATGCTCTTTCAATCTTGTCATTAGCATGTATCAATCTACCATGTTAAATTCTCTATTCAACAAAAATTACTGGTTAGCCCTGGAGCTCCTGGGTTTGAATCCAGGATTGGCCTTTAGATATATCCAGCTGAAGCCAAGCTATTATATTTTCTGTATATTGGATCTCCCAGAAAACTCACAGGCAGCACAGGGAAATAACTAGCCTCCTTACCCAGATTTGTGACATCTGAATTTCACAAGTTAGTAGTTGGTGTGTTTCACCTTGGTGAGTTGGCTAAGTAGTTGGTGAGTTTTGCCTCCACCAATTTGACAAATCTCTAGTTTGAGCAATGTATTGAGATTTTTAGGGTCCAACTTAATTGGTTTTACCATTAAAAAGCATAAGAGCTTCTCTGAGAAAATACATAGAAAAAAAGCCATAGGGTTTGCCATTGATGAGCTCTCTTCTCACCAACCTCCTGGCCTTTAGGTTGACCACTGAAGAAGTCTATGAGCTAAAAGAATTATTTTCTTCTTCCTCACCATTATCAAAGATGACCTTGATGAATTCTTGGAAGTTACCAGCCATTTTTGAATTAAATGTCACAGAAATTTGAATATTTTCTCCAGGTTTCAAACATGCATTCTTTGGCTGGATATGATATGGACTGAAGAAAGAAAAGAGGTTCAATACATTTCATTATAGCACAAGAGATCAATATTTTTGACACAAAAAAACCAGACTAAAGGCATAAACTGAAACTAGTGCCTAAACATTTACTTAAGTTTCTACATTTCTACTCTGAGTTAGCTTCATTTTGTTTCACTGTACTCCAAGTTCATGTTTTATCCACATCAGAGGTCATGTATTTCCAACAGCAAAAAAAAAATTAAGTACATAGACTACAATGGCCAAATTACATCAGAATTATGAGAACCACTAAAAATATATATCCAACATATGGGAAATAAGTTATGAGACTCCAATGATACTCATTTTTGCAGCATTTTTCAACACATCACTAAATCAGTTCCCAATGATTCTGAGTCAACTTAAGATTACATGATTATGTACAGTGAAACCTGTTTAAGTGGCCACCATGTGGGAAAATGAAAAGTGGCAGCTTATGGAGGTGACTGCTGAATGGAGGTAAACCAGCTCCAATAAAATATTATGCAACCCACATACCCCTCTATTCCTATTTATTTTGGGTGGGAATGAGGTCAACGAATTTCTATTAATATGGTACTCTTTTAAGCCTTTCCTTAAGCCTCATTTCTGAAGGCTAGAGATATTCTAAAAATTAATTGATAGAATACTCTATCAACATTAAAAATATGCATCACTAGGATGGAAACCTTCCAATATTGATGGCAATCTTGACAACCAATCATATATATTGTGACGGATTGGCCGTCTTATCTTTATTTCCCTGGTCGCGCCTCCCGCGCGTCGGTCATTCCCGTCCCGAACCAAGTCCCCGTTGCGTAAGCGAGATGAACGCCTGCCTTTTTCTTTTTTGGATATCTGGTAAAATGTTCCTTTGTCTTGTGCATTGGATTTCTTAAGAACAAGAATCACGCCACTTGTGTCTACCCAGGTCATTGGGCAGTGTAAGACGTGAGTCTATTGGTGATTTTTGAATTGTAGTCACGTGAGAGATGAGCGTTACAAGGAGGACGCCGACGGTTGAGTCGGGAGAGATAGGAGTTGGCAGTTGGTGATTGGGAGTCGAGCAGAGTAGCTCAAAGGTGTGCTGGTGAAGCCAGGCGAGAGTGTGGACAGAGAGAGAGGCGATAATCGGAGTCGGAGATCACCACGACTTCCGCGAGGAATTGACAAAGTCGTTCCCTAGCGGTTTTTTCCTGCGTTCTGCCCCAGAAGAGGAACCAGACGCAGCGGACCTCGATCCCGGCACCCCAAAGAGGAGGTGCGGTTTCGGGTAGATAAGGGTGACAGACCGCGAAAGATAGCGGGTCGCCGCATCCCCGGAACCAAAGGTTGGACGAGTTCCTTTCAGTCGGAAGGTGCATTATCACAACAGGAATTGTTGAATTCCGTTCTCCACGCCACCCTACCGAAAACTCAACGGTGCAGTCTCTCCACGCTGGATTTCGCCGTCAAGCTCCACACCAACTCACAAATAAGTATCGCCACACCCGTATTTCCCCAATCCTAAGTGGTTTCAACCCTCTTATTCACGCTTCCCCACTGTGAAACCCGTGTGCGCCAGCATAAGTGGTGTACGAGATATCCAAACAGAGTTAAAGTCCCTTCAGGTCAAGAAGAGTCAAACTGATCCCAAGAGTGGACAATCATAGTCCTACGGGACCATATTTCTGTATCACTTACTCCCGTCCTCATCATTAGTATTCATAAAAGGACGAGGAACGTGTAATTCTTTCCATTTAGTAGTTTATTTTATTCTATTTTTTTATGCTTGGTCATTTATTTGGACAAAGTGTTACAGGGTTATTATTTCATTTTTGTTAATTTCGTACCATTTATGTCTCGCCATTCATTCACCTCTTCATCCCTCATTAGTCATTAAGACCTGTGTTATTTAGCTGTAGAGTGCCTTTGTGTTCATTTTCATGCTCATTTCATTGAATAAATGTTGCTTGTGTCAATTGTAAAAAAAAGGCAGAGGTTCATTATTACGCTTCGCGTAATTTCTCCCGCGCTCACGTCATACGGCCCTCACTGTTTTACCGTCCGCCCTGGCTTAAAGTCCCCCCGACCCTCGAACAATTTGGATCGTCCTTGCTTTGCTGGCTGAGCTGGTCCGATGCCGCGGTTTTGAGGTGGCGCCCTTCTCAAACACGCGACAAAGGTCGCGATCTCCCTTTTCCTCAAAACCAGTTCCCACCCGGGGAAGTCCGAAGGAGACGAGGTGTCGAGGCCAAGGTAAGGGTTCCAGTACTCGAAGGCGTAAGGACTGCGACGAGTCAACGGGCGAAGGAGAATCAAGCCCGTTCCGTCACAGTTATTTGGCGCGACACGTGGGGCGACCAGAGGTAGAGACGGTCATCAGTTATTTTTCACGAAACGTAGTGCGACCAGAGGTAGAGACGGTCATCACAGTTATTTATCACGAGACGTGAGGCGATTAGAGGTTGTGGCGGTCATCACATTTAATTGGCGCCGAGCTCGCGAACTCATATTTCCTTTTTCGTGTCCAACGTATTTTTTTTTCCTCGTCTTGCGGTGTGTTCGGCTTAACGAATGTTCTTGTGGTTTCACTTCATACTCACGAGTTATATCAATTAGAATCCACTATGGAGGGAGCCGATAAGCAATCGCCTGCTTTCACTCAATATCGGGAGACTAGGAATGATACCGACGATTCCGATGGACGAAGCGTCCATTCCGATACGGAAGGACTTGTGGGCACATTCCAGAGCATGCTATTGAGCACGCCCGATGCGGAGGTTAGTGAATCAAATGTCACTCAGAGGGTAGGTGACGGCGGAGGGGAGCCCAGCCGAACGGCCTCCCTCGTAGAATTAATGCTACAGGAAATAAGAAAAGGTAATGAAGTAATGCTACAGGAAATAAATGGCGTTAAATCGGAAATAAATGAATCATTGCATCGGGAAATAAATGGCGTTAAATCGGAAATAAATGGCGTTAAATTAGAAATGAAAGCTGAAAGCGAGCGGGCACAAGCGGAAATAAAAAAAATTCATGACAATTTCTGTAAGGAGATCTCGCGGATTGATGACAAACTTCGTAAAGTTGAAACTAAATTCGCGCACGAAATGACTGAGGTGGCTCATCATGTTCGTGATGAATGTCGGGAGATAGTTCAGACCGAAGTGGAAAATATAAAGGTTCGGACTGAAAACTTAGAACGTTCATACGATAATGCCGAGGCGCAAGAGGAACGATTGAAATCTATCGAAGTTGAAATGGCCGCATTAAAAGCTAAAGAACCGGCCACGGTGACCTCAACAGTTGCCGCGCAAGCGATAAAAATGCCTGTTTTTTCAGCTAATAGTAATGAACATCCAATAGCTTTCATGAGAGAAGTGGAGAATTACTTTTCCCTGGTGACTGTTCCTCCAACTTTGCAATCAAGTTTGTTATATCAGATGCTAGATGGAAACGCAAAGACATGGGGAAACGCGCTGTTACCATTCCCTTCTACGATATTAGAATTCAGACAGAAATTCTTGGCTAATTATTGGGATGCGGATACGCAGTTCAGTTACCGTTTGAAGGTGACGACGGGTAGGTATTCCAAAAGTACGTCGGGGACCATGAAGCAATTCGCCACGGAGAAGTTAGCCCAAGCACGCCTGTGTTCTCCACCGTTGAACGAGTTAGAAATCCTACATGCATTGATCAGACAATTTCCCCTGAATGTACAGAACTTGTTAAAATCGGCCGAACAATTATCTCTCGATCGATTACTTGTATTATTGGGCTTGTATGATCAATCATTCGAATCATTTCCGGCTACGAGTGGTAATTATAATCATTCAAGTCCACCGCATTGTAATGCGAGACAAAATACGTATGAAAGAAATCAGCGGATCAATACGATTCAGCACAAAGGTATACCCCAAAGATGTAACCGAGATTCCGATGGGCTCTTAACTAAACAGCCACGTGTGGGGGGCTGTAAGAGCGGAACTCGAATAGAAGGGACTCTGAAAGAGGGAAACGTAGGAAAAGTTTTCAAAAAGGGACCTATCCACCCTTCAGGGTTGATGATCTGGTTCTTCTTCGGACTCCTAAAGTGTCCGACGCCAAACTTGGCTTATTCCATAAGTTTTTTCACTTATTTTCGGGTCCATTCAGGGTCTCTGGTCTCGTCGGCTCGAACGCTTATTCTCTTGTGGACGAAGAAGGTTCGTCTAAAGGTATTTTCAATGCTTATTCATTGTTTCCCTATCGTTCGTAATTTTTTTAAAAATCCCAGTTTCTTTTCCCAAAGTAAGATTTTTTTTCGATTAAATAGTTTTTTTTCTCGTCTAAGGCGTGAACTCGCTTTTTTTTATATTATTGTTTTGTCAAAAAAAGGAGCTCATTCACGCCGGGGGGCAATGTGACGGATTGGCCGTCTTATCTTTATTTCCCTGGTCGCGCCTCCCGCGCGTCGGTCATTCCCGTCCCGAACCAAGTCCCCGTTGCGTAAGCGAGATGAACGCCTGCCTTTTTCTTTTTTGGATATCTGGTAAAATGTTCCTTTGTCTTGTGCATTGGATTTCTTAAGAACAAGAATCACGCCACTTGTGTCTACCCAGGTCATTGGGCAGTGTAAGACGTGAGTCTATTGGTGATTTTTGAATTGTAGTCACGTGAGAGATGAGCGTTACAAGGAGGACGCCGACGGTTGAGTCGGGAGAGATAGGAGTTGGCAGTTGGTGATTGGGAGTCGAGCAGAGTAGCTCAAAGGTGTGCTGGTGAAGCCAGGCGAGAGTGTGGACAGAGAGAGAGGCGATAATCGGAGTCGGAGATCACCACGACTTCCGCGAGGAATTGACAAAGTCGTTCCCTAGCGGTTTTTTCCTGCGTTCTGCCCCAGAAGAGGAACCAGACGCAGCGGACCTCGATCCCGGCACCCCAAAGAGGAGGTGCGGTTTCGGGTAGATAAGGGTGACAGACCGCGAAAGATAGCGGGTCGCCGCATCCCCGGAACCAAAGGTTGGACGAGTTCCTTTCAGTCGGAAGGTGCATTATCACAACAGGAATTGTTGAATTCCGTTCTCCACGCCACCCTACCGAAAACTCAACGGTGCAGTCTCTCCACGCTGGATTTCGCCGTCAAGCTCCACACCAACTCACAAATAAGTATCGCCACACCCGTATTTCCCCAATCCTAAGTGGTTTCAACCCTCTTATTCACGCTTCCCCACTGTGAAACCCGTGTGCGCCAGCATAAGTGGTGTACGAGATATCCAAACAGAGTTAAAGTCCCTTCAGGTCAAGAAGAGTCAAACTGATCCCAAGAGTGGACAATCATAGTCCTACGGGACCATATTTCTGTATCACTTACTCCCGTCCTCATCATTAGTATTCATAAAAGGACGAGGAACGTGTAATTCTTTCCATTTAGTAGTTTATTTTATTCTATTTTTTTATGCTTGGTCATTTATTTGGACAAAGTGTTACAGGGTTATTATTTCATTTTTGTTAATTTCGTACCATTTATGTCTCGCCATTCATTCACCTCTTCATCCCTCATTAGTCATTAAGACCTGTGTTATTTAGCTGTAGAGTGCCTTTGTGTTCATTTTCATGCTCATTTCATTGAATAAATGTTGCTTGTGTCAATTGTAAAAAAAAGGCAGAGGTTCATTATTACGCTTCGCGTAATTTCTCCCGCGCTCACGTCATACGGCCCTCACTGTTTTACCGTCCGCCCTGGCTTAAAGTCCCCCCGACCCTCGAACAATTTGGATCGTCCTTGCTTTGCTGGCTGAGCTGGTCCGATGCCGCGGTTTTGAGGTGGCGCCCTTCTCAAACACGCGACAAAGGTCGCGATCTCCCTTTTCCTCAAAACCAGTTCCCACCCGGGGAAGTCCGAAGGAGACGAGGTGTCGAGGCCAAGGTAAGGGTTCCAGTACTCGAAGGAGTAAGGACTGCGACGAGTCAACGGGCGAAGGAGAATCAAGCCCGTTCCGTCACAATATGTATGGATAAATAAATTGATGCATTTCTTGAAACATGACAAACACCCATTGCTTGCCACAAAGTTTTCTATCCTAAAATCTGCACCTGCCGAGCCTTCTCCTGCAGCATTGGTGTGGACCAGTGGTGCATCGAAAACAACATCATTCACCTCCAAAGCCTTTGACTCCCTCTTTCTTTTCATTGCAAACTTATTATTCTCCTCCTTATCTCTGCAAATCCTTTTTTCAATGGTATCAAGTTCAGCAACATTTCATTTAACAATGTTTGAAAATTTCCTCGCTGATATTCCCATCTCACACTCCAAGATAATGGGCCTTCTCTCCTCGAGATTTAGAACAACCTTTCTTTTACCTTCATGCATTTTAGTAACCACTCTCACTACATCAAAATACATAAATGCTCCAACAGACTGCACGCACAGGCTGCAATTTGAAACTAAAAGTTCTTGCAAGCAATTGACCCAGGCCGACAGATAAACCTAGCACTTGCCACCAAAAAGGTTACCTTACATTTTAATATGTATTCTTCTTCCACTCTGATATTGGACAACATCTGACACGTACTTTTTGCTAGGTACATTTCTTCTTAGAATGTTATGTGTTTTGGTGTTAGCATGGTTGAGTGTACGTCCTCTTTTCCCACCCAAAATGAGTGGGGGATATGCGGATTGCATTCTTATGGATTGTAAAGGGAGAATAAGTTGCATTTACAGCACCCTAGGGCAAGAATTTAGTTTCACACAGGTCACACTCATGCCCTTAGTGAAAAATTTCTAGAGCCAGAGTAGAAAATTATATACAGATAATACCTTGGCACCACAAGATTGAAAACTGCATCTACTTCACCCTTGTTGAAAATACAGAAAACATTTGTTGTGGGCATATTGACTGGGCATTCATGTAGTTGAATTACATCTGGTATATCAAGCAAAGGTCTGGGCCCAATGGCTATAAAAATAAGACTTTGTTAGTTCTAATTTCTATTTACATATGATTTTGCCACAAAATTAATTATGGAAGTGGTGTTTTTAAAAACAAACCATAGATTGGGATATCAAAACTTCCATCTTCACAATTAAATGTTATTTTATGATAATAATCCTTCTTCTCCAAAGGTATAAACTTGATTAAAAACTTTTCTGAGATTCCTGGAGCAACTTTAATCATTGCTTGAGAACTGTAGCAAATGGAGAAGTATGGTGACTTTTCAAAAGTCATAGTTAGATATCTAGTGACCTGATAATGAGAAAAATATCCAAGTTTAGTCATTGGCACTACACTTAGTTCATTTAACCTATAGTCACGTGAGCATCTCTAAATTACACAATGTTTTATTTTCTGACACCCATCAACATGGATGCAGGGTATTAGCATGAAGAAGGAGTATCAGTGAAATCCTGCAATATGTGCATTCTTTTTAGAGATGGAGAGAATGATGCAACATCCATGCAATCAGCAAAGACAGAACCAATACAGAAGACATGTAAATAGCTGGAGTAAATAGAACTAACTGTAGTAACTGAGAACTAATGCCATAAATCTTCAAATATTGGATAAGGGTTTACTATTGAACATGATTACATATGTATTTCTAAGAGCATGCACTACATACTCAGCTCCAACTTTTAAAAGTCACATAATATCCCTTCAAAAAAGCTGCTTTTTGATTAATTAGCAGTAATAGTATTTCTTACATAACATGAATTCTAGCTACTAAAAATTAAGTCAGAGCTATTTAGCAACAAAGTACCAACTTCCCCCTAGATTTCATCACAATCATTAAATGTATAAAGTTGTAACTTATGTACAGGGAATCGAACCAGAGCGGAGCGTCCCGTATCACTGTTGCTCTGCTCTGGAGCGATGAAGAGGTTCGCTGGGGCTTACCGCTCTGCTCCGGAGTGAAACCCTCGTAGCGACCTCTCCAGTTCGGAGCGGAGTGCTTGAAGGAATGCTCCGGTTTGACGGAGGGAGGAGCAACTTTGACCAAAACAACCTCCATAGGGTGGCTAACACCAGTCAGCCTTGATAATAAAAGGTTTTCTCAATTCTCAATTTAATTTAACTTTAAAAATCACACCACTCGTTATATCCTATTACGAATTTCATAAACCTGCAGGGCAAATTGATAGCATTAATTGGCCCTAAGTAATTAATTGTTCTTATTATGTAAGCATGTTCAACATGATGGATAAAATCACTCATACTTCTGAAATCAATGCAATATTTTCCTTCCTCATCAAGGAAGCATCATGCCCTGTTTGTTTGCAAGTTGCAACCAAATATTACAATTACCCTGCATATTAGCCACATATTCCTCGATCTGATATTTCTCCCTCGTCCTTCAGAATCTCATTTCTTCTCTTCCCCTTCGTATTCAGTTCCTAATCCTTCTTCTTCAAAAAGCGTTGAAATATATTCATTTCCTACAAAGTCAAATCTTTAAGCCAAGAAACCCACTCACTTATGCAAAATCAGACGTAATTGTTAAATTTGTCTAATGATTTTTTTTAAGGTAATGCCATGCTACATGAGCCGTTTAGTAATTGTCTAATGCCTCATGGTATCCTCGTCCGTTCGGCCTGGTGCGCAACGACGCGCTCCGGAGTGATTCTTGCATTCGGGTTTCATGAGGGTTCGGAGCGGAGAGGTGAGTGCCTAAGTCTCCGCTCCGACAATCGCTCCTCTCCGATCTTTGCTCCACTTCGAACCGGAACGCGTCACAGTTTTTGCCGCTCCACTCCAAACCGCTGCGTGGGTTCGCCGTTCGAATCTATTCAGAAAAAACCACCGGAGCAGTTCGTTTTTTCAATAGTATAAATTTAAATGGTATAAAAGTTTATACCATTTTAGTGCAATTTTCTCAAAATGGCTGCCGGCACTCAGTTATTTTGACATAATCCATCAAAGTTGAGAGACCCTTATCGTTTTTTTTTATATCAAGACAGAAATAAATTTTTAAAAGAACTTATTTCTAAACTTAACACACTGAGGTAATGTTGTTAATGTTGATAATGTTGTTCATGTTATTGATATTTGATAGATATTTATAAATGTCCAATGTTATTAATATTTGTATTATCTTCTTTGTCTAGCGTTTTGACCAGTGCTAATAATATTGTATTATCTTGTTCGATAATTCATTGTTTACCCTGTAATTATATTTATATGTTGGGTAAATATTAAAAACAATAAATAAATAAATGGTTCAGCTCCGGTTCGATTCCCTGCTCATGTATCCCACCATCATCAACACCAATCCTGAGATTGGTTTGATGCAGCTCTCCAATAAATTCTACTATCAGCCAAACTCTTCATTCTAACATAAGTCTTCTCTTAAACATACATCACTATTTGCTCCATATACTTTTATTATACATTACATTATATTATAAATTTATAACATCAAACACTTTTTTTCATCACTATTGTTTCATAAGGGTCTCTCAACTTTGATGGATTATGTCAAAATAACTGAGTGCCGGCAGCCATTTTGAGAAAATTGCACTAAAATGGTATAAACTTTTATTGAAGGAATGAAAAATCCATTATTTTTATTTCTGAGGACGAAAGCACATACCTTTAGGATAATTATGATCCAAAATTCATTAAGATTAATGAAGACCCTTCTAGTGATAATGGCATTAATTGTTAACTATGTTTTTAGCCGAAAACTGTTGCATGGACAATGTTTAAGAATTTTGTTTAAGGCTAAAAAGAAAAGTCAAGGGCTCATTTTATTTTTTTCCTAAGTTCTCATAATCTTGTGGTCATAGCTGAAAAACTTCATTGGAAATAATTCAGAAATGGGTGAGATAGCATTTTTTTGAGTTAAACAGTGCACCCAGAGAAGTGTGCATCGTGAATGGAAGAAATTCAGAAGTCTCCTAAAGTTTGAAAGGCTGTAACTGAAAAACTACTTGGGCTAGGTAAAAAAAAAATTGGACTTTTATCTTACATTGGTGAAGGGATTGTATGTACCAAGTTTCGTCAAAATCTGAGTCGGTGGGTGGCGTGGTGTGGTTGAACTGACATGGAATAACCCTATTGTAATTCTCTACCCAGCATGGCCTTGGCGTTTCAGCTGTACCTGTAATTAACCCAGGTTCCTAAACTCTACCATTTTGTAACAACACTGTCTCCAGTATGTAATGGTTTCAACTCTCTAGCCTTACTGTCATACCATGTCTTGGATTTTATCTGTCTCTCATGTAATCTGGTATTAAGTGATGCATGACCTTCTTCTGGTTGCAATAAAACTTACGCTGCTGGCAATTTTGTTCTGACCCACCAGCCAAACATTAATTGTGCAGGAAAAATATTAAAATAGCTGATCGTAGGTTTTCGCAGCGTGGATGATGTCCAGTTGTCTCTTTCGGTAGCTGCTGTGTGACAGGCATTGTTGTTCTCCAAGCTGTCATACCCATTGCAGGGCACGTCATCAGGGAAATAATAATTATGGAGAAGCAAATATGCTGGTATTTATGGAGGGTAACATATCCCTCCTCCCCCTGTCTCTTGGCCTTGGCTGGTTGCCGTTTTCTTTCACTGCCCCCCCACTGCTGACGTGAGTAAGTGGTGAGGGTCGTTCACCTAGGAAGAGTTTCTTCCAGACCACGTTGAGTCGAATGCCGTCGTCTCTGTTGGAGTTCTCCGGCCTCTTCTCAATTTCGACGGCCTTCCTAATTAATCGGGGAAAGTATGATTTTTTCCCACGAGATGACCTTCGTCTCCTTGGTCAAGATCAAGTGGTCCTTCCGAAAGGGCGTGGTCTGCAAGAGCCGATTCTTTTCTGTTGCCATGCAGGATCGCTCTCTGATGTTCCTTTAATCGGCATGCCACTGACCTTCCGCTTTGCCCTATATACACTTTACCGAAAGAGACAACTGGAAAAGATTAAAATCCCCAAGTGGACTGTTCTTGTACTCCATCAGAGATACGTAAACATCAAGACCAGCATCAATACTTTTCCTCAGCATATTTTTCATGATTGACACTGATTTTTCTTCCAAGCTGTTGGACTTGGGGTGGAGTGGACTAGAGGTACAAACTATGAAATCCCAGCTTTTAGCAAATTGCCTAAACTCCGGACTACCAAATTGCATATTATCACAAATGATCCTTTCTGGTATTCTTAGTATTGCAAAGATTGGTTAAGGTTTAGAAATTACACCACTTGTTGTCTTTGATTGTAGTGTAATACTCTCAATCCATCTACTACAGTAATTAGTGTCCTACCAAATAATCAAAGTTTCCAAACTGTAATATGTCCATTCCAACTTTCTGCCATGGCCTACTTGGTATTGAGTGACTCAACATTGGCTCTTTACAGTTTGCCTTGTTATACTTTTGGCAAATCTGACACTTCAAAATTATTTCCTCTAAATCTCTACTTAGCCCTGGCCAATACACTATTTCTCTTGCCCTGGACTTACATTTCTGAATCCCCGAGTGACTCTTGTGAACCAAACTTAAAACATAGGGTATCATGGAGGTAGGGACTATTAGTTTGTTATTAAGAAACACAAGCCCGTCCTCAACATTAATATCCTCTTTCCTGTTCCGATACCTTCTTGCCTGTGGATGACACTTACCCTTATGCTCTGGCCAACCATCTGGCCATGATACCATCAACTCTTTCAGGACTACATCACTCCTAGTGGCATCCTGAAATTTGTTCTTGATTTCCTCTGACATAGGTACTTCCATAGTGAGTGAATGCACCATGAAGTTAAACTCAGGATCTACTGGCACAAATTCATCAATAAAATGCCATAGACAGTGTATCGGCCACATACAGCTTACTACCCGGTATATTCTTCACAACTAGGCCATAGGTACTTTAATAATTTTAATAACATACACTACATCCTAGATGTGATTTTAAAAGTTTCCTTTTTAACTACTGCTTCTAGGGGCTTATGATCACATTCTACAGTAATCTATTGCCATAGACAAAATTATGAAACTTGGTGCATCCATACACAATCGCAAAGAGCTCTTTTTCTATTTGGGCACATGAATTCTCAATTTTAGTCAAATCTCTAGATGCATATGCAATAGATTGGCATTTTGCATCAAACAGGATCCTAAACCGTCCTTACTGCTATCAACTTGCAGTGTTATCTATCTCTTTTGATGGATCATAAATTGACAACACAGAGGCACTCATTAGTTTACCTTTTAATACTTTAAAAGCCCTCTCCTGTTTACTTTCCCAATGCCAAACTGAATCATTTTTCAGCAACTTTCTCAATGGTGCTGACAAATGTGAGTAATTTGGTATGTATTTAGAGCCAAAGTTACACAACCCCAAGAACCGTAATACACACATCCTTTTTCTTTTCAGGCCCTTTCATTTCTACTATTGCCCTAACATGACTAGGGTCTGGTCTTTTATCACTTTTTGAGATGATCTGTCCTGCATACTGGACCTCATGTACGCTGAACTGAACTTTATCCCTATTAAACTTTACATTATTATTCCAAGCACATTGGAGGACTCTTTCTAATTTTGTATCATGTTCTTCAACAGTGGATGCAGCTATTATTAGATCATCAAAGTACATATAGTACCCTTCTATATGTGAGAATAATTCCATGTTTCTTTTCTAAAAAACGTCAGGTGCTGAACAGAGCCCCAATGGAAGGTGAATAAAGCAGTATCTGCATAAAGGTGTATTAAAAGTACACAGTTAAGCACTCTGTTGGTCCAATTCGTTTGTCAAAACTCTTCTTGCAAATCGACCACATTGTATGCAGCCTTGTTACTCAATGTAGATACTACCTCTTCCATCGTTGGTATCATGTAATGTTCTCTTTACGGCTTAGTTCAAATCTCTTGGGTCTAGACACAACCTCAAATCTCCATTACTTTTCTCAACAATAACTAAACCATTTACCCATTCAGATGACTTCACAACTTTTGAAACAACCCCTTTTTTCTCAAGCTCGTCTAGTGTTCTTTTAAGCTTGCAATTACCATTACCTAATTACCCACCTATCCTAAATGGCGCAAATGACCTCAGCTGTCGGTCACCTCCCTGCAATAACTAATTAGCTGACTAAGAATGGAGAAGAACATGCTGACTTCCGTTGCATTTGTGGATTTGAATAAATCTTTTAGTATGAGGACTGGAATTGAGAGCTTGGAAATCGAAAGGAAACTGGCATATGACAAAGTAGGAGAGAAGAGGCAAAGACCAATTTTAAACTAGAGAAACAACAGGTGAAAGAGTATTGCTATCAGGAAGGCTGAGTAACCAGTATTAGATGAAGCAGTAAGAGAATAGTCAATAGAATAGCCCTGGCGAAGAAGGCATTCTACTGAAAGAAAAATGTACCAACAGCTGAAAATATAAGTGTGGGTGTAGGGAATCACTTTATTAGAACATGAATAAAGAGCATGCTTCTTTATGATAGTCAGGCATGGATAATGGTAGCAGCTGAAAAGTAAAGGCTTGACATATTCGAAATGTGATGCTATTGTAGAATAATGAAGGTAAAATGGATTAACCAATTGAACAAAGTAGTCCTAAGAAGAGTAGGAGAAAAGAGGTCTTCAAAAAACTTAAAAAGAAGATGGTACAACTTAATTGGCCTCATCTTGGGACATAATTGTCTGATGAAGACAGTAGCCAAGGGAAAAATGAATGGGAAGAATGGCAAAGAAAGCCTCATGAAGTATATGGAGCAAATAGTGATGTATGAATGTTAAAGAGAAGACTTATGTTAGAATGAAGAGTTTGGCTGATAGGAGAATTTATTGGTGAGCTGCATCAAACCAATCTCAGGATTGGTGTTGATGATGGTGGGATACATGAGCAGGGAATCGAACCGGAGCTGAACCATTGAAAAAACGAACTGCTCCGGTGGTTTTTTCTGAATAGGTTCGAACGGCGAACCCCTGCAGCGGTTTGGAGTGGAGCGGCAAAAACTGTGAAGCGCTCCGGTTTAGAGTGGAGCAAAGGTCGGAGAGGAGCGACTGTCGGAGCACCGTCGAAGCGGAGACTTAGGCACTCACCTCTCCGCTCCAAACACTCATGAAACCCGAATGCAAAAAGAAAAAATTGGACTTTTATCTTACATTGGTGAAGGGATTGTATGTACCAAGTTTCGCCAAAATCCGAGTCGGTGGGTGGCAAAACCTCATTTTTGTGTTTGAATTGACATGGAATGACCCAATAATAAAATAGTAAGAAGGAATGGAGTACTGTTGTGAGGGAAATTAAATGAATACTCTCTGGCTGGGATGAACTGGGAGATTTACATAGTGTCAATGAGGAGAAGTCACTCAATAGTTGCCCTAGTCCAAGACCCGAGAGTACATATTGTCATTAAGGAGACTCCTAAGAGTCAAAGTAGAAATGTTGGCACAGGTCCTCCTGTAGTTATAACCTGGTCTGGTAGAAGGGTTAACAGACCTGCCAGGTTTTGTATATAAGTTTTTATATGTTATTGTAAATTTTGATTAGTGAATTTGATGAATATGTATTGTTCTTGCCATGACAATAATTAAGTGAAATATCTGTTCAATTCACATAAGACTGAGATTACTTGCATGACATAACTTAAGTCTGTATTTCTTTTAATATAATTGTGAAAGGGGAAAGAAATCCTGTTCATAAGATACAACACCTTTCCCACATAGCAAAGCAAGCTTGCTGCAACCTTGCAGCAAGCTTGCCATTGCAAGATAGCAAGCTTGCATTGGCAAGGTTAAAGCTTGCAGCAAGCTTGCTGCAATCTGACTACTGCACCTGCTGCAAGCTTGCTGCAAGGTTGCACTGCAAGCTTGAAGCAAGTTTCATGCAAGCTTCACACAAATCCTGCGCAAGCTTCAACCCTGGCAAAAATAGAGGGTAGGCCGATGGTAGGAAAGCATTCATGAACCACACACAAAAACATTTCCTATCGCATGCAATTGAATAAAGGAGCTGTACCCATGTACCTAGCGAAACAATTTAGTTATCACAAAAAAATCACTACTTGGATGAGTACACCTATGGTATCAAAATTTAAAAAGAAAATGATTATAACAGATTTACCTGCATTTATAAATGCGCAAGTTATAATTCTTAACCATTCATGGTACACGTATATGCTTGCCCTATGTGTCTTATCAACTTTACCTAATCGACCTGACGAACTACTTTTGATGACGGCTATCTAGCGCTTCTTCACTAACGACTGATAGATGGGAGGCCGTATACCTATATACAGCTGCTGGCTTGCATGAACTTGTTAGTGAAAATTAACTTTACAACATATGGACATGGGTATTTGCACCATCAAAACATTTCCCCAATTACCATTTTGTGGCTAAAAATAAGCATGCCTATTACGACTATGAATAACTGTCATCCTTTCAACTCCAGGAGAGATAAATAAGAGTTTCCTCAGTAATGTGCCAATCACCATATTCATCGGATGGATCATGGGATCTTTGGCGATAGAAGTAGGAACCCTGACGTCAATACCACTGTATTCTGTACTCAATCAATCTGTATTCACAATTAATCTGTTTTCACGAACTTTACAAGCTCACTCTTCTTTGCCAGTTAATTTATCACAACATGCTTAAGTTAATTTCACGCTAATTTTTCCTATTAACTCGCTTTTCTTCAATTTAGCTCGAATTGTTTTTCCCTTATGGGAAATAAGCCGTGTGCGTTGAAGCAATGGTAACTCTACTCCTCCCTTACTAGGAACCCTATCGTTGCAATTGCCTTGGGCCTTGCACTATTGCTACCAATGTTGCCAGAGTCTTGCAGCAAAGTAGCCAAGGTTGGCACACTTCATGCAAGTCGAGTGCAACTTGCATGGAACATGTAAATATTGGCAAATTTGCAGCAGGTTTGCATCTAGATTGCCAATCTTGGCAAGCCGTACGCTAGCCTCAAGCAAATTTGCTGCAATCTTGCATGCAATGTGGGTTTGATTTGAACTCCTACGAGGCCATAACACTTTATTCCTGATATAACTGAGAATGTTATTCACTGTCCTAAATGCCATGAAATATTTTTAAGAAGAAACATGGCACAGCATACTGTCATCCTACCATTCCTCCACCCTACAAAAGCATGAGTGACATACACCACTAGCCATGCTTTACACCTCAGGGAGGCATGGATCACATGGCATACAGCATTGTCCTATGGTTATCCTATGCTACAAGAGGATGGGTGCTACATACCCATACCTTACAGCTCAGGAAGGTTTGGATAGGCTGCAGCAAGGGGTTTCCTTACTGCTCTACCAGTCTCCTACCCTCAGATGTTCCAACCCACTACTATTACCATCTACTACCACCCAAATTACCATCCCACTAATGCCACTTGCCCGTAAGCCATGGGTATCACTACCATCCACCTACAGCCCATTGTGTTGTGTTCTTACATTCAGCCAGGACTTCATATTTGTCAGGGTGTTACATCCTTTTCTACAGTTGAGCCATTCATACTTTCTAAAGCCCGTTTCACATGATACTTGATCCAGCACAAGGTCTAGTATACTCGCTAGTATGCTAGCTTTCCAGTGTCGTGTGAACAGAACCAGTATACTGGCTGGTAAGCATGCTAGCTAGTATACTCGCTGAGCTACTGGATTTCGTACTTGATGCGGTACTACATTTCTAGTAGGACCTAGTAGCCCAGTAGCCATCGACTAATCAAGTCACGTTACAGACGCTGTGCAAACTTCACTTTTTTAAAATTAGTATGGAATCATATGGAATAACCGATTCATAGCAAGCACAAGGTCGATGATCATGTGAAACGTCCCAGCAGGGTTCCAATCATGCTAGATTCCATCCTCAATATCAAATAGCAGCTAGTACACTAGGTCTTGTGCTGGATCAAGTATCATGTGAAACGGGCTTAAGCAATTCCCAAGAGTGAATCTCCAGTCAATTATATGCTAGCTAACAAGAATTCTTTAGCATTAAAATCAATGTAAATTATAGTCGCCACTAACCTTGTCAGTATTAAGCACACTAAGAGACACAACATACACATTTTCTGGTGTATAACTCTGGAAGATAACAACTGGTATTGATGGCTTAAAAGCGTAAGGGAATTTTTTCTTTATAATATTCTTCACAAAAGCCCCATGGTGCAATAATAACTCAGTTCTTTCTGCAGTAGAACGAGTAATTTCTTTTAAAAAGTTTGAAGGTGATACCTGTTTAATTGAGAAAATATTATAACAAAATGCTGTGCATTAATAATGAAATATTCCCACAAAATACAATAATCAATACATCATATTATCAGGGCACCATTAATATTAATATACCTAAAGCTATGAGGATTGCTACAAAGCACTAGTATCCCTCAAATGGAATACTTCAAGCACCGCAGAAGATTTGCACTTTGAAAAAATGTTCTTATAAAAAAGGAATTTTGTATACAATTGTCATGCCTCATACATATCAACCTAAAGAAATTATAGGTACGCAAAGCAAGCATATGTTGCAAGAAACTTTTTTCACGCTTTCATTGTGTCATCAAATCATATAAATAGAAGCTCTCAGTCCTTAGGTAATACAACTCGGTTAAAAATAAATACAACTGCAAAAACAAAATAATTATCAATGCAAAATTTTGTTTTAAAATCGAGACATAAGGGATTTATAAGTGTCAAGTATGGAGCATGATACATGATCAACCAGCCTAGATAAAATTATCTGCAGTTTAGCTCATATACACAGTTACGTTTCCTTATTAATAAATGTCATCAAATGTCGGCGAGAGGTCTGAAATTTACCAATATGAAACTACAAGAATAAGAATTCTAAACTCAACAAGGCACGATAATATTGTAAACTTGTCAGCAACAATATTTACCCAAATGAACCAAAACTACCTAGTTCTGAGAATAAATCTGGCATTGAAATTTAAGAATGTAAATAATAAACTAAAGGGAAGTGGCTAAAATGTTAACTAAATTTCACAAGCAAGATGGACAAAATGGTCCTAAAAAGAGTAATATTAAGGACCTTGTACTAGAAACGTAATGATTGACCTTGATAAATATTATCACTGAAATCCTGGATTGGTTATATTTTGGGACAGATTCGTCTTCAATGAATAAGTTGAAATTATGAGTGATGATAGTGACGACCGATACGACCAGTAGGTACGAGGCCAATACGTGTTCAAGTAATATAATGAAGTCAATTGGTTGTTCAATGTCAACTATATATATGACTCATGAATATAAAATCACCTGTCTCTACTGATTATGATAGAGTCATAATACTCTGGCTATAATATACGAATAGCATCGCTTCCATCCATTCTCTCAAAGCATGAAAATTTGTTTAATTAGATATATCACAATATTTGGCAAATTTGTCAGTAGCACGATCAATTCTACATGCATTATGAATGCTAAATGCATTGGATTTACCTTTTCCAACGCTCCATCATCACCATCAGAAAATATAAATGGAAATATTTCCATTAACTTGCTCGTTTCCATGTTTTAAATACGGTAACAACTGTTGCATACAATCGATATTAATTTTGTATCGATTGTAATGGAAAATCGGGATAATCCGCGACCACACCACCACACGACCGCCGCGATTTTGTGTATTTTAATATGATTGAGTGCTATAAATGCAGCTATTGAAGTAAGAATAAAGATCAATCCGATGCTTTCATCAGGCAAAACAGGTTAGAAATATCTCAGTTCCATATACCTGATCGGGAAATAATATTGAACATAAGAAACCGTAGCCCCCGTAGATGCGAGCTATTCGATTTCCTTCGATTTTGTACGATTAAAATTAATGAATTATAAGTTTTAAAAATAACAAAACTGATTCTTTTTTATCATAAATGATTTTAAAAATACTAATCTCGTATACTTTAGGAGTATTTCATTGTTTGTAAATGGAGACATTTAAACCTTTTTAACCCCTCATTACCATTGAATAAATTAATATTTACTGCTGAGAGAGATACAAATCGATTCACATAGTAATTTTTGGCCAGATTTGCCAGGGTTTAATAATTGATTCTTTGTATTCATAACCACAAAAATATAGATCTATATTTCGATGAACTCGTCGATACATGAATGTTAATTTGGAATATGACTATCTATTTATTAAGACTGTTGTGAAAATTTCATCGAAAAACGACATTTTCTGTGGGAGAAAAAAATGTTTGAAAAGTGTCACCCTCTTGCTCACATTTACCCCTGAAACTATTTACCCGTGAGTATGAAATGTAATCTCGCCGTTGTATTCGTGTTACAACTGCAGGCGTAATTATTTATATATTTTTTCTTGGGCAAAGTATAGAACACATTAAAGCATATGACAGGCGCTTTGGCAAAATGGCACAAAATCTTAATTTAGTCCCTCTTATTGGCATTATAAATTGATTTTACCTTGGCTTCTGAAATAAATGTTTGCGTTCAAAATACCGCTCGCATTGGAGCGCGGCTCTTCTTTTGTTTAAGGACGTCACGAATTTCACGCATGCGTCATGCATTCTTTATTTCTCATCAAAAGAACATCGCGACGTCGTGATCACTCTTTGTTAAAAGCACAGGAAAGGGCGGAGTGAGGTTGTTACGCGGGAGCTACAGATATTTAAGGAAACAGTGTCAATCATGAAGATTTGGACGTCAGAACACATATTCAAGTAAGTAGTTACTCATTTTACAGTCAATACCGTGTCGGCGGAACTTGAGATTAGATGTGTGTAAAGATCAAACTAACTTGTATTACTTGTAGTAACACTCTGTTTTCCATGTCAATATTGCCTTTTTTAAAGGCTGATGTTGTTGTTATTAATCAGCCATGTGTAATAAAGGTCTTCAAGGAAGTCAGTTGTCGCTTTATAGTCCTACTCTCTCTCCCCTGGTTAGGTGTTTTTAAGCTCTAGTTCATTAATCGCCTAAAAAGTTTAAAATTAATGAATCGTGATACCTGTGTGGCATGCGGACAGCGTTACATTCAATGTTTATCAAAATCTTTATTCATTTTTTACCGCTTTACCATTTATAACCCATATTTTTGGGCCTCGTCAATTTGGCATCCTCATTTACAGGGGCTGAAGATGGTTTGACAAGGAATTTTCACCCTTGTTTTTTTCTGCTCCAAGGTGCATTGTGATCGTTGAATCACCTTTCGATTGTATATATTTTAAGTACTTTAAGATTAATTATTTCATATTTAATGCTGAGATTGATTTACATATAAAATGGAATTCTGAAGTGAATATTACTTATATTTTAGCCATCCTTGGGAAACAGTTGTCCAAGCCGCATGGCGGAAGTATCCCAATCCAATGAATCCTGCTGTTATTGGTACAGATGTTGTTGAGCGGAGAGTAGTGGATGGTGTTCTGAGAACCCATCGGTTAGTAAGCTCAAAATGGGGTTTTCCGAAGTGGGCCCAATCGGTGAGTGTTATTTATAATATTTTTTGTTTGATTCCTTTTTATTTTTTGGTGGTCTTCCACTCGTTTGGTGAGAATATTCCCCCTCCTCGATTTAAATGTGATAATTTATTGATGCAGTCATTAACTTAGCAAAAAATACTAGTATCTGAACAGAAGAGATTGGTAGTGGCAAGTTTGCTGGCCGGCTAAAACATAAACTTAAAAATGCATTGGAAATGTGTTTTGTGTTGGACAGTTAGAAAAATAATATTGCAGAATGTGATAAATATGGAAAATGGCTATAAAAGAGAAGTAAAAGATTTGCGAAGTGGAATGAAGCGTTAAAACCGAATACACTCATATAATGGTGGTATGACCTCAGCTGTTGGTTCGCCGGCTGTAGCAGTGACAACAACCTAGCATATTAGTGGGAAGATAGTTGAAAGTTGTCTGAGAAAGTGATTAGCAGAAGGGGATTCATTGGCATATGTGGTAGAAGAGAGAAGGATCTGGTGTAGTGTTCATGAAGCAGTGAATTAATGCGAAAGAAGCAAAATATATCCACAAGCATATGTGGATATTGTAGAGGTTGTTAGTGAAACTGCCAGTTTCCTGGCTTGTTATTAATAACAAGTTTTACATTTTGATGTTGCCTATTAGTCATTGAGATGCTAGCATGCCTGGAAGGGTAATACATTTTTATTTCGGAATGTACATGAAATATGGACATGACTGAGATAAGTATTTGATTGACCATCCCCATTCAAGAAAATCTTTACGTTATATCTTTCCTCTTAATTGAATATGTCAACTCTCAGATTGTCCCTATTGTTCAGTTAACCAAAAAGGAGCCCTTTCTAATGATTCTCAACGATGTATTTCTCAACTAAGTCATGTAATTCTCTAAACAGGTTTCAGTCATCACAATAACTCAACATTCGAAGGCAGTTTTTGTAGAATAGGGGTACTACAGATTAAAACTTCTTGTTTGGTACTTATGATGAGAGTTTACATTACAGAATAGGATATTTTCATTACCATTATGTTATTTTTATAAGCATTATGCTTGAAATTATTTTATATGTCCTGCTCAAAATGCTTGTACGTATTGTGATCTAGGTAGTATTAATCAGTAAAGTCAACCATGAAACCTGACTACAGACAGTCACTTGTCTTTTTTTTTTACTTAATACCTGCTTGTGTTTTTCTTTTACATTTTAATGAACCAATGTAGTAATACAGTATTTATTGACGTTCCCCAATTTTGTAAATGCATATGGTTTTTATCTTCAGTTAATTTATCATCCTGACTTAATGGTTCACATGTTAATGTAAATGAAGAAAAGCAAAGGGCCAAGTAAGGACTGTATAAGTCATGAAATTGTTGATAAAAATAATACTTGACCGTATTTTTTTTCCTACCTAATGTAGGCATTTTTCACATAATCTCTAGCTACGATTACCCAAGAACTTAAGTTTCCAACATTAATTAACTGTGAGACACTAAAGCATTTGCTGTCAGCTTCCAGTAAAAATGTCTTTTTGCAAGGGTGAACTCTTTTTAAAGACCCCTTTTGATGTTAGAGCCCATTTCTAAGGAGAAGTATGTATAATGTATGGTATAGATTGTGAGGTTAAGAAATTATGATTTAATTGCTTAGTGAATTTCCCAAGTTAGGTAATCAGTCACTTCTGGTGTGGTATTCTGTGACTCGTTTCATCAGTATTAATAAAAGCCACAGAGTACAGGGAAGTCACAGCCTCAATCGACAGTGTAACACCACCTATAATGGCTCCACATTGCTGTTATGTTTACAAGTTAGTGTGGCATCACAGTCTCAATAGCCAGTGTTTTATCATTACCCCACAAATGTTTTCGTCTTCAAAATTTCATTTATGAGAAACAATGGTCATACATCTCTTAATTACGTGAACAGTAACTCAAGTAAATTTGCAAAGTAAATATTGTTGCACAAATATTAATAACTATATTGGCCCATAAAACTTACACAATTCATACCTTTAAGGCTAAAATAAGATTATTCAGAATAATAGCTGTGTTAAATGAATTAATGTTTTTCTGTTTCATGCCACGTTTGTTCATTTTGGCAGACGACAGTTTTGGGTGCATTCCAGCTCCCATCGTCGGGCCCTAGTGATCTGCAGAGCTTCGATTTCATGTATATATAGCTAGTCAGGCAATCACTGATTTGTCTGTTTTGAATCAGATTGTGGGGAGAGCCATATGAATGATGAAGGTAGAGGATAACCGTCTTCCCTGTTAAAGTTCTTCCCATGCTTTGCTATTTTGATTGCCTCCCTTATCAGCCGAGGGAAATATTTATTTTCTCTGGCAATGATTTTTGATTCTTTGAAATTTAAAACATGTCCTGGTTCTGCCCCTGCATGCTCTGCAACCACGGAAAGATGAAAATTTTTCTTTTTGTTTGCCTTACGATGTTCCTCTATTTTGCTTTTAGGGGATCTAGATGTTTGCCCAATGTATGATTTTCCACAGGTACATGACACTTCATACACTTTGTATATATCAGATGGGTTACGATCTTTTTCGCTCCGAAAGGTCTTTACGCTTCTGAATCTCATCAAGAAATTGTGTTGGCAAGAACTCTTGCAATCCTCTGTGAAGTCCCAGCAACGTATGGGAAGAGGGCGTGTGGCTTTGCCTTCTGCTAGTCTTCCCTGGCAGTCTCCATGGCCACATCACGTTTCTCCTCTTCTTTACGCACGATTTTTCAATTCCCGGTTATAGCCATTCACTTGGAGTGTGGCAAGGAGGTGTTGTTTTTCTCTTGCGAGTGATTCAGCATTCAAGGTGGCATATGCCCTGATAGATAGATGTCCCTTCTGATTGTTAATATAATTTCCCATTCCAAGAGAAATAACAATCATGAAGGCAATATTCCACCATTTTCCGAATATCTTTACAAAGACCTGTTTTCGTCAGAGTCTTAATGATTTTGATGGCATCTTCGATGGGTATTTTTGTGAACAAAGACACCACGTCAAATCTGACTAGAAGATCATCTTCCGAAATTGTGGCTTCCTGTAAAATTGCGATGAAATGGGAGGAGTTCCTTCCATAGGTGGCAGTTAAAATCAGCGTGTGCCCTACTAGCTATATATACATGAAATTGAAGCTCTGCAGATCATTAGGACCTGAAGATGGGAGCTGAAATGCACCCGAAACTGTCATTTACCAAAATGAACACGACATAAACCCGAAAAACATTAATTCATTTAATCACCGTGGAAGCCTCCGTACATCGGTAGTTTTACAGTGGTGAATATTTATTTGTTATACCAATATACTTGTTACCAATATTGAATTTATTTGCCAAAGTTTTATGATTTCAACAGTCATTGATTCAGATATACTTATGATATAAATACATAAAACAATTGAGGTAACAGTCTAAACAGATTCTGAATCAGTCACTCTGAAGACAATGGCAGACTCTACCATTGAAAAGTTTGTGCCCGTTAGAACTATCACCCGATGTGAAAAATGTGAGCAATTCATTATAATTGAGAAACTATTGCTACAATTACTGAGCTTATTTGTCACTTGCGCTTGTGCCATTTTTTCCACACAGTCCTTAATGGGTAAGAGCATTCAGGGAGGGGAAATTTGCAGCACCAAATGCTAAGTGATTAATATGCAAGTACTATATGGACGTGAGTAGGTATCTCAGAACACAGCAATTGCTGGTATCACAGAACTGTCTTCTCTTGCCCCTTAGAGGTATCTTTTTATTTCATTTTCAATTGCAACTAAAGGAGTTGTGTTTAGATAACTGACGCTGATTCTAAGAGACTTACTAATTCATTGATGTGTAATAAGAAAAACACAGCCTGTGGAACAACTTTCTTTGTGACTTATTGAAAGATCTTCGTGGGTAATTTTTCTGCATTGTAAAGTCTAATGATTCTGAAATCTGAGGTAAGAGGGCCAGTTACTTTTTAGTGGGCCACTTGAAATAACTTGCATTTTCCTGAAAATTCCCAAGGTTCCAATCTCCTTCCCAGGCATTTTGTTTGTTATATATGCTTTGGGATCACTTTAATTCAAATTTGTGTACTCTGTAGTACTTAAAAACTAATATAATTTGTAGTCACTTATGTCATTAAAAGCTGCTAATTAATGTATTTGCACTCAGGAATATTAGCTTGAGATAAATATATGACGTGGTGCATTAAACCTAATTGGTGATTTTATTGATGAAAGGATACTTTATCGTGTTAAGTAATCTAAGACTTGGGTGTTGGCAGTGAATATTATGCTGGCTTTCGATTCTGTGGATACTCTTCCAAGTTAACTACATTGTTTTACTTAGTACAAATCCTATTGGATTTATTTGGACAGAAATGCTTTCTAATTCTCAACCTTCTGTAGCTTAATTTTATTAGTGCTGCATAAGCACTCCAGTATATACACCTTGCCCTTATAAAGTCGTGACAAATTTCATTTTGCATGGTATTCCTCACCCCTGTTATTTTCCAGATCATTTCCAATATTATTTTAATGGGGCTTCCCATTCACAATGCATTAAATAATATTATGTAATATCAATCCTGTCAAATGGTGTAACCCATCAGGGAACAAGGTTACATGGGAGTCTGTTTGGTGACAGGAATGTCGCCAGTGGCGGTGCTCGTTGTGCACTAATCTGATCGAGAACTTGCTATTTTGAACGTGCGGTCGTGACCTTGAAAGAAGAGCATGCCATTGATAGAAGTTAAATTTCGCGGCCTCCTGTCGAACGTTCCTTCTTGGCGGACACAATTGGCAAGGTGTCGTTTGTCAAGCCCAATTCGGACTACGTAAATTCTTCTCTCTCTTATCGTGGCATCAATAATACGTAACCGTGAGGGAGGTAAGTCGAACGCTTTATCAAGGCTGACCTTGATTTAGTCCGCCCTTGATATAGCACTGCCCGCTGATCAAAATTCTGTAATCGATTCGTCCTTAGTTTGCGGGACTATTCTACCTCTTTCTCTTTCACGTCCCCGCTCTAAGAGTTTAAATATGGTCCATTGAATGTATGGAAGTGAGAAATGATTGTTATTCTCCCAGTAGAAGTCTTTCATTTCCGTAGATCAATGTTTGGGGTCGCGGCAGTTGTCCGTCCTACGCTAAGACGTTCCCCGCTTTCGCCTTCACGTTGCGAGGCCTCCAGATGTCACACTCCTCGTCATTTTTTCTTTTTTTAGTATGTGGTCTTACTCTGAGAATAGTTTGTAAGAGGGAAAGTCCTGTTCGGTCAGTTACAAACCGATCGACCCACTTCCAAGACGGAACCTCCATTTTTAACTCTATGGTGAAATGTCATAGTCCGACGTTGCATTTTGGCTCGCTTCGTGTTATGTCGCAACGGTCGCACAAAAATATAATGCTTTGAGTTTTTACTGGCGATCCCGGCTAAAGAAACCATAATAAGTACATCCTTGAATCCAATAGCAAATTTGGATGTTGAATCTTACACTTCATTCGGTAAATAATTGTACATAAAATATATTTAACTAGGTGTTGAATGTAGCCTCTTTTGGGCATTATTGATTTTACAGTCTTACCATTACTACTTATTCTGCGGTAAGGGTTATTTTTAGTTTAAGTCCCCCTTCTTGGAGGAACGAGATTCCTGTGAGATGTGGAACTTGATAGCCTTTCAGTCTAGTTCTTGTCCGACACTTGGCAATAACCGACGTGTTGCATTCGTTGAATTAAACACGTAAATTATTTAAATTTCATTTAATGAAAAACAATCATGCGATGTGGTAATATTATGCGTAGTAATATTAACAGTCATCTCCTTGGGCACATCATATATGATATCCTTCTATCTCAAGTGTAACTCAAGCAATTAAATATCATTCGAAGGTTGGTTCGTGGTCCTTTATTAATATCAAGAGAAAATAATGTTGGATTACTTAAATAAAATGTGAAATGAAAATACTTAAGCTATAATGGAAGGATGTATGCATATATGATGTGTCCAAGGCGATTATTACTATCATCTTACCAAATTCCTTAGTTATTTTTCATTAATTTTTAACTTTTTCTATAATTTACGTTGTAGGTTTTTATGGAATCAAAATTACAGGAACAATGCCGTCGCTCTTTGCCGGATATTCCCTTATGTCTTTAGCCTAGTGGCTTTTACTTATTACTCGAAGAAGCCGGACATGATGTTATGACATCATACACACGCGCAAAGGGTTTTAGGATTAGTGTCTATTCAGGTGATGCAATGTTATACGCATTGAGGACGTTGGCACTGTAATACAATGCATTTTTTCTTGAGTCTGCATTGTGGTGGACGCTATCCCAATAATAAGGGACAATGTGGTAGATGAGATATAATTCCATTCCCGAAACATTTTGATATTGCATTTATTTCGATGCTTTCTTGATGTCCCTTTACCATAATGTAGGCATCAACTCGTAATTGAACCATCATTCATGGGATGAGGTTGTGGAAGGAGGGTCATGGAGGAAGGTGTAATTCGGAATCCGTGTTTACCCAAGCATTATTTCTGATGCCTCCTGGAAAATTAAACATCAACTGCAATTTGTCGTATTAAATATACAATATTTCTTTGTTATACCCAAGAATTGTATTAAGTTGTTAGCTGTACGTATCTGCTAATCAATAACATCTCGTTTCAGCTTTGCTTTTTCTGTTAAGAATTTAGGATGTTGCTTCTCCAGTGCTTTATTTCCTGCCCTCTGTCTACTGCCGGAATCCTTCGCGTTCCGTGCTGTTCGCCCTTCGTTTATTTCTTGCGATAACTGTGTCTAGGCCATTCGTTAACCTAGAAGCGGCCTTAGGCCTTCGCCTTGGCTTCTCTAACTTTTCCACGTTTAGTCTGCAGCTAACTTGCTTCCTTATTTATTATTTGTTTGGCATGCACTCTAAGGAGTCGTCAGTCGTAATTTAAGGGAGGCATAGTCGTAATTTATGCTGTATTCGATAGTGCTTTACCTTTCTCCGAGGCTGTCTTTTCTATATTTCCTTCCATCTTGCAGTTATATTGGTCGCCCTAAAAGTAACTCAAACCTTGTTTACCTGCCAATTGTTAATTCAGAGATATGACCAACGTATAAATATACGTTTGTATGTTATAAATTACATACCAACGATAGAAGAAGATACCCGTTGAGTATCTTTCAGACGCCCTCGATCTTTTTTATTCATATTTTTGTATCCTTCAAACTTTATCTACGTTGTAACCTGTCGCTTGGTGGCATAAGTATACTGGTAACGAACACCTTAAACGCATGAATTTCTGAAAAAAATAAAGTAGAAGAAATGATAGTTGGAGATAGGTTGGCTGCTTACCCACGGAAGTGAATTACATTATACACTGTTGTTGCTGGATGCTTCCTACCTTTTATTGAAGACTCCGATTTCGAGTAAACCCGCACAGAAATGGGCACCCCTAGCGTTTTGTATGGATTCAGCCCTCCTTTTCTCCATTGTTTTACAAGGGAGTGCTGTCTATTCTTTAGTATGGAGATGACGAAAGTCTCCTTAGGAACTAGGACGATGTTATAACGACGCTTTAAATTATAAATGTTGTCTGCGTTTTAGCTGTATAGCGATATGTAGTGCATTTTTATGACTGGCCATACTAAAAACTCCCAGAGAAACTGCGGATGATGTCAGCGGTTATGTCGTGTACCAGAAGACGGATGATTTTTTCAGTTTCTTTTTTTAGTATTCTGTTTTTAGCCTCCAGTTTAGTATCCTCTATTGCATAATGTTATCTTACCATTGAGCTTTCTTCTGAGGTAAAACTGATACTGCCCGCAGTAGTAGCTAGGTCTGTAACGCGTGGCAACCCGAAGGTGTCACATTCGAATAGGTTTCATGTTTGGTGTAGAATAATGGATGCGGCGGATTGCGAGATGTCACCTCAGTAGGGGGGCGTCCATTAATTACGTGAGGCGATTTTGGTCAATCTCCCCCTAATCTCACATGAGATTTTCCAAAATGCGTATTTTTAGTGCAAACACGTTAATCTTTATTTGATTGCGTTGGATTTATTAAAAAAACCATTATAATTTGATTAATCATTTTTATTTAAGGCTAGTTAAGACTAGTATTTAAGACTACTGAGAGCGTAGTCTAGAATCACAGTGAGAAAATCGCGCGTTTGGCTGGCCGGTGGCGGCTAAACAATCTACTGTGCTACTTTGTGGCGTTCGCGTAATTGCGATAAATATTATTGTGTAGGATTTAGCCATATTTTAGTGGTGAATCATGTTTTACGTAATTTAACCCAGTTTTCTCGCAATTTTACACTGTTTCTTGCGGAAAAAAATTACGTGATATTTGCCGAGACCCCATATCCCCCACGTGAGATTGGGTGAGATTCGGCTCGACCCACTTCCCCCCCTAAACGCCTCACATAATTAATGGAAGCCCCTGTAGTTGTAGAGCACATTTGTTCTAACAGTAACACTCGATTACATAGCTGATGCTACAATAGTGCACCGTTCTAATCTGAATAGTTGGGTTAAATGATGTGTCTGCAACGATGTACCATGTCACGAAAGAAGATTTTTGCCGTAGTAGTTATCCCTCTAGTTAGATTCGTTTTTATCTGGAATTGTAATTTCTGTTTTTTTTTCCGTAATGCCATGCCAATTATGTGATTGAAAGCGAAAGAACATCCTGACGCAGCCTTCCTTTGTTCTGAATTCTTAGCACTCGTAAATTATCATATTACTCGATCAATCAATTTTCGATAAGAAAATTCTGGTTCGAGTTTTGCGTAGTGATTAATATTTGTTCGAAATCTCTGATACTTAACCCACCTGAATGTTCTTAAAAAGTAGGGTTGAGGAATTAGACCTTTTTTGCAGAAGAGGCTTAGTAAGTTGATGGATTACTGAAAAAAGCTTCAGTCGAGTGCAAGTAAGTTAAACTGTCGTTGCGTATTTGATCCTTGATTTTGTGTATTGGGCAGGAAATAACCAAAAAAGGCAAGTCTGTGATTGGAATATATGCGCTTAATTTATTTAGTGTAAAATGAACTGCTCGTTTAATATTAACTTCCTCTTTGGACGTATTTTCTTCATATTATGAAGTTGAGGAATGTACGAATGATTACCATTTTCCACGGGGTGATAGCCAAGTGTGTTGGCTGCTGACCGATGATCTTGGTTCTAATCCTGGAGACCTTTGTATTCGTGCTGCTGAATGTATGCTATGTTGTTTTCTGATACCAAGGTACCACAGGGAAGGGTTTTGCCTCCCCTGGCTCCTGCATTCGCGTCTGAATTTTACATGCCACGTGGATTATTACTTGATTGAAAAATCTTGACTATAAGACCGATCCTTGTGTTTAGTATAGTATTTGGTTGAATATGGAACAGTTTCTGTAATATGTATTGATTTTTTAACTAAAAAGTATCAGAAAAAGTCATTTCCCCTCTTGCCAGTTTGTGAGATTTTTAGTTATGGTCGTTACATTATTTATGTTTAAGGTATTCGAGAAGATAAAAAGTCATGCCTACGTACATCTATATACCTAACATTGTCATGAACAACGTTCACTTTTCGTCAAGTCAGCTTTTTCCTATTTATCTAAGCCATTGGGAGGTTTTGCCCTTGAAAGTCAAAGACAGAAAAAAATAATTGCTCAGGGTGTAAGCATCCTTATCTACAAAAGAACTGCGTGTTGTCACTTGTAGATAAGAGTCTTCATGGGCTTACGGAAATGAGATGGAATTTTAGATGATCACTTTCGTCCCAAAGTCGACGCTATTTTGCCGAAGTTTTTTTGATTCGATATGATCTCTTTTGTTTCCTAAAAGGACATTTATATGGGATAAATGTGCCTTCAAATGTATTTTGATTATGAGGTCAATGCTACAGCACTTAAGAAAACTTAGGTGCCACTACTCTTAAGAACATAATAGATGCCTGGTATATTTAAAATATTTTGACCAGTTCCGTAATACAATATTAAGGGTCGAACTTCCTTCCTTAGAAGGAAATGGGGACTGCCTTTTCGTAAATTTGCGTAAACAGTGATCTGTAGCTCCTAGCATTAAGTTGTACCTTCATTTTGGTTTTTTAACTCCGGAAAATCTAACGTGATATAAATCTTTCTGTATCTATTATTTCTTGATTGATTACATCTGGAGTAGGGAGAGTAATGTACATTCACTGCTGTTGGTGCGTAGGCTCTTTTTTCCGCGATAGTGAAAGACGATTACATAACTCCACGAAGGAGCCCATCCAGTATTTCTTAAAGGATATTTTATGGGGGTTTGATTAGGTCTTTTTCTTTACGTCAGAGAAACTGCGTCATCACAGAGGCCCCCACGGAGGGGTGGTCGCCGCCTTTCAAGCTGTTGAGTTTAAAGGGGTCATAATTAAAGCTAAGTGACAAGCGCTACCATACTTGTCTGGATCTGGCTCGGAAGCCATCCTAACGCCTTGTCGCGTGGATCGTGACGGGAGTTTTCCTCAATGGTGATTCGAATACGTAGCTTTAAAAAATTAATATTTTTCTCTCCAATCCCAGCGAGGATTGTGTAATTGGATAAGTATCATCGATCTCTGCTTGCATACCTAATCTTAGGGACGAAGAAGTTCCGTGTCCGGTAATGTTACTATTCTTAAAGTTGGTTATTCTCAAAGGTGTACTTCACGACCTTGGCGCGGCATTATCGATTCATTCTGCAACTGCCGGCGAACGTCGCGAGTGTGCGAATGTTTAGGATCTCTCTCTGTTTTGTTGTGTAATTTAAGGCGCTTTTCTGAAAATATCAGGTTGCGTCTCTGTCGCAGGAATTGTGACTACCGTATGTTAGTAGTTTTGTAAGCATAGAGGCGGAATGATCCCCTCTAAGCCTTTGAAGCTATTTTTATCCTCTATATCTTTAAGGTGTTCTTGAAATTTTTATCCCCCTCATTAATTGGACATTCATTTTTTTTTCATTCGATCCGAAGGAAGAAATCGATATCTTACAGTTCTACATTCACTCCTGGCGGTGGATATCGACCTCCTTGTATCCGCCGATTAAGCGGAATGTGAACAAATGCCCTGGAGTTTCCCGTGGTTCTTTTTTCGTATTTTCCGTGGGAAACAAAAAATTTATAATTCATGCTTTAAGGGTTTCAAGCGAGTGGTAGAGTGGTAGCGATTAGGTATCCTGCGGCATTTTTGGCGTACAATATCCGGCAATTTACCGATAAAGCGGGAATTCATTTAATGGACAAAGAGAATATTCACTTTTATGTTCCTTTAATGAGGCAGGCGCCTGTCAAGTGAGGTTGATAGGGGCTGATGTTTATGCCTGCTTAATTCTCTAATGTGCGTGTCATGAGGTTAAAGTCCGAGTGATACGTCTGTAAAAATCAAGTTAACTACCGGAGTTGTGCTCTGCGCGATATTCAGGAAGACATTTTTCTATTTCAAAATATTTGTATTATATTTGAAAAAATGTTAAACCTAAAAGTATGACGCCACTCCCCAGTTAAACCAATTAATTAACAACATAAGTTTCATGTGGTGAATCTCGTTTTAATCAAGTTATTGGAGGGAAATATACAAGGAATGAAATACTGGCGTCGCGGTCGTGGTCATCGAAAAAAATAATGCTGAAGAAACATCATTGTCGCCCATTTACACGTAAAAATATATTTATTTCGACGCGCGCGTCGATTCACTGGGTCATCCTCAGGTGCAGAATCGGTTACTCTTGATAATGACGCATTGAGATGAAACGCGTGTCGAAATATCCCTTAATTATGCGTGGGAAAAGGACAAATGTTGAATTTTCCTCTGTGGATTCCTTTATTAAGCGTTACTTAATGAATTCTTCGCTATTCGTTCCTTAATCATCCTGTTCAGCGAGCCTAATACGGTAAACCTTTGTCAAAACCTAGAGGTCAGGACGGTTGTCCACGAACTTAATGATCACATGACAGCATGATTTTATAGGTTTTCCTTAATTTGTAAATAGTACCAAGAGGATTCGAAGGTTCAATCGAAGTATTGTGTGGTCTTTCTCTACATCGTGATAATCGATTTGAAAAATCTTTTAATCGTCGATTATAGCACTTTCGTTACCTATTGATATTAAGTGGTGGAGGCCACGTTAGCGGGACCTGAACGGAGACAATTTAGTGCAGATAATACTTGATAGTAACTTGATGGTAAAATTATTCATTCCATGGGGCAATATATTTAATAGTACTTATACTGGGGATTGAATCTGTACTGCCATGGCTATCATGAAATAATTCTTTTATCTAATGCCTATACTTATAATAACATATAAAGAACCATTCAATTTCCAAATTCTTCCGAAATGTTTTGTGTTCGAGAAGGTTGTTGATCCTCTTGAATTGAATAAAAATATTTCTTGCCTCGTGCTTTTGGTACTATGATCTAATTGAACTTCTAAGCCTGAGTAGCTCTTTTATTAAATCGGATGTTGCTAAATCCCAAATATCATCTCCTTCTGCTGGCACAATACTTTTTATGTATCTGTTGATGGTAGATAAGGGAGAACTTAGCAGTGTGCAACCGGCTGAGCTTATATGAGAGTAACTTTCCCTTATTTTCCTTCATTTCCGGTAGTTTCAGATATAGATTTCTTATCCGTCAACCGTTTATTAATTCACTAGTAGGAATTGATAATTGGATTCAGAATTCCAGTAAACTTTTATGATATACCAGTAGCTGAGTGATGGTTGCGGCAACGTCGCAACTGATATCCAAGCGTGGAAATTTGAAAATATATTTAGGTCAGGTCTGCTGGGAAAGGCATGAAGGTTATACATGATAATTGCGTGTAGGTGGTGATAGGAAGCTGGTTGGAATTTGGTCTAGTGAGTGACGTGGGTCAGTTAAGCTATATCACGGTTTGATTCTGTTAATTACAAAATCTGTTATGACGACACCAGATTTTTTTGTATTAATCCCATTCTCGTTTTCGTCATTCCAGTTCTGGATCATGATCATAATCCATGACAGTTTATGAAGCAGGAATGTGATCACACTTCGGGCGGTGGGTAAAGTGCATCTCTTCTTTCGCATCGGAAGAAATTATATGAATTACCCGTTTCCCCCAACCTTTAATTATTATCTAGGCGTATCACTTTTGTTTTCATTATGCAATCTACGCTGAGATAAATTAGGGATTTTGGATTTTATATCTTTTTCCAGTCTAGATATTCTTTTTCCATTCCATTATATTTACTTTTGCTAAATCTCATAATTCTCTACTTATGATCAGTCGTCTGTGTGCGGTATATTAGATTTTCTTCTCAACTTGTTAGAAAATACTAATGCTCTGAAATTCTACTTGAGAGTTGGTGGCTTCTATATTATGCAAACCTTCCATGATTAAATCGCCGTTAGCGATGGCGTAAAGAGTTACGTCGTGCAGCGTGTGGGAAATCAGCATTGTATTGATTTAGGTATTGAAGTGCGATGTATGCTTGTGCGTCTGAAACCTCGTTGTCATCTCGAATAATGCCTCATGCTCCTTCAAATCTGAGAGTTTTCTATATTGTATACCTAAACTAAAGCATTATAGGCTAGCTAAGGTTTCATTTCTAGTAATGAATAACATATATCTCGTTTTCTAAGTGAAACAACGGTTGGAACTTAATGATCGTACATTCTATCAATACTTGCGAGGCCAAATGGATAGGAATGTAATGGTGATTAGAAGGCATGGTTGAACAAAGACACGTGAAATTCAAGTAATTTTTGTTAAAGGAAAGAACACTTGTAAGATGAAGACGCTGAAAATATATACATACGTTATTGTAATTGTTCGAAATTTGGTTACAGCATAAGCGGACGTTGGGAAAAGTGATTCAAATCTTACACTTTGTCGACTGTTCGGATACATAAAACGAAAAATTACTTGAAATGGTAGTAAGACATGGAGTATGAATGCATAATAGACTACTTTAAAATGAAACTGGAAAAGGTCGGATAATGTAGCGATTACTTGAGGCTAAAAAGTTTAAAACTGATTTGAAGTTAAAAATAAAAAATATAAAAAAACCTTCCTAATCTGTTAGTGCATGGCCGACTTCATAACAGGCCATGACATGCAATTTGGCAACATCGCTTCACGTGACGATAGGGGTCCTACGGGGTCCGGCGATCGTCTGCTGCGGCAGAGGGGCGTGAGGAAGAGAGAGCTGCCGAATTCCTACCCTTTGAAACAAAATAAAGCTGATGCCTTTCATTTAGCCCTTAGTCTTTTGAACAAAATTGATGATAGTTCTTTTAGATACAGAGACCTGAAAAAAATACCGTAGCGAAGGAAACCGCGGATATGCTTTGAAGAATTATCACCACACAGTCCCGGCCGGTAAATCCCCAACTTAAAAGACCATTTGGGGGCGTTTACCCGAATAACTTAAAGGGTGCGATATGATTAACCGCAGTGCTCGTCATTTGGCCTCACCGGTGAATTTGATTATCGCGACTCCCAAAAGCAAGAAAAAAATGCACATTTCATGTCTTATTATTCCTGGAAACATCGTGCATAAGGCTAAATACAGTATAATCATTGTAAGATAATTTACTTACGTTGTAGAAAATTGTACGTTGTGAAAAAGCGAAAAACCAACCCTTGAAACACATTTTCCAAGTAAGATATCTTTCCTATCCCCTGGTGAAAAAGTTAACCGCGATTACATCAAAGGAAATATCAACCTGCACTACAGTACCTTAATGACAACTAAGAAAATACATTTCTATACCTAGGATTTGTTCCACTTTTAATAATAAAACGTTTGAGTAAATATTTTTTATTGTTACAATCAATGTACATAAGGTTATATAGGTTTTTGTGAGATGATATCCCATCAACAACATGTACTTTTCTTTACAAACATAGCTTATTTTGACCTCATGGGTAAAAGTGTTCTGTAGGCATTAGTCCATTGTATCCTTTACTTGTTGCTGTTTCCTCTAGTATGGTCAGCGCAAATGGCCATATTCCTAGGAAAAAAGAAAGAAAACTTAGTATGACCTCACAACTTGAATAAACATAATGTGTCAGATTTTCGTGGTTGGATTCTTGGTCAGCATTAACTCATGCCAAGTATCTAAACAGACGTAAATCAGGTGTCATATTTTAATACCTTCAATTCACTGTCTTTTCTATACCACACATGATGTATCAAGTAAAATCAATAACATGAATTAAAATTGTAAAAATTGGGAGGTATTTACATTCAACTATGCCCGAAGACATTAAAAAGGTGGAGTGATTAAAATTCATACTTCAAAATTCATATAAAATTCACAAAAAATAACCTCTCCATATTCACGGAAATGTTTAATTATATACAAGAATTTTGAACTCAAATTTTTTTACCTATATTTGAGTGTAAACTGTGTATTCATAAAATGTGAATTTTTATCTTCAATTAAGTGACATGCCTCATCTTCAACATATCCAATGTAACATGATCACTACATGATTCTTATTATTAAACTACATGTGCACTTTAGTATATATCCACACATTCAAAGGTTCAGTGTCCTCACTAAATAAATCACAGAAAATGTGATCTCCCCAGGGTAGGAACTCACTTTAAAATTTATTTAGTAAATAAAATTTGTGACATCACATTGACAATTAAAACCCAACCAATAAATTTTAGGCAGGTTAAAGAATCATCATTTAAAAGGATAAATTATTAGTACAAATCTTCACCTAAAACTTGAATTAAAAAACTGATTTGTAATAGCATCACTTATATCAAATTAACATCACATGATATGAATTTTCAGTTGTGGTCAAACATCTCAATGACCTGCATTCCAGGTGGATTTAATTGGAAGACTGGTCGACACAAGTTACAATTCCCGGAAGAAAAGGAAAGAGAATAAGTTATTTATTACAACATGGGCCTACTGGTCATTTTTCATTTCCTACAGTTTTGCATGCTATTGTCTCTCAACGGCAATCATATAAGTAGACATTAGCTGGACTGGGAACGTACATTTTAGGTCACAGAGTACTTCACTTAATCCCCACAAGGATGCTTAATCACAGCACAGGAAAGAAAAGCCTCTTCATATTTGACTGGGATAAGGCACTGCATGATTGCATGCATATGCCGCACTACGTCAATTACAATAGATGCCGGTATTGTCAAGCCACCTCTATTAATGTCATCATATAATAATAATAAAGTATGCATTGGTCGCCCCATCACAGTTGCTTAAGGTACTCGAGCACAAATCACAACCAAACCTCTGCTATGTGCATAATGATATCCATGTCCACCTCGATATGTCTATCATGTTTACAAACAATTTCATGAAATTGTGTGAAATCAGAGCACTCACCACGACGATTTTGTTACACATCCTCCTCCAATACATTGCTGTGCAAATTAATTTGTACATACCTGGCGGAACGAAGTCCAAGCAGTCTTTTCACCCTAATCTTCTTCTCTGCCTCAAGGACTTGCACAACGGAGAAATTATAATTCCCCCCTGAACAGCCACAAATTCCTACGACACTCCTCTTCAGGAAAATAAAACACGGTGACGTATCCCTCTTCCTTCTGCGAAGTGTAATTGCATTTGCAAACCGTGACACAACATCGGCGGGGCATCTTGAAATAAAGAATAATACGCAGCCATTATTTTCGTGTTTGATAATGCACGTGATGCTAAATTTGAACAATAAAGAATAACAAAATTTGCTAATCAGGGCCCAGGTTTAATACCTAATCACGATAAACACGAACGTGTATCACAAAATGCGAAAGCTCAGGCAAAACAACGCACATTAATTGTGCACTAAATTACTAATCCACAAAACGCACAATCTAAGTACCTAGAGCTTGAGAATTCATAGTCGCGGAATTAAACACATATACGAGAACGCTAACCATATAACAAAACTAATAACTATAAAACAAATGATATGAACAACTGTCTTGAGAAAATAGGCAAATGTAATAAAATTATGTTCTAATAAAGTTGTCTCCGGGCAGATGTGGTGGAATTCATTTACAATTCATTTCGTAAAATACACCTTACGTAAGAAAATAGTCCACTTTTAACTATTCCCTGGGCCCAGTGTTCAAGTTTAATCACCTTCACTTTCAACACACAGCGTGAGCACATGGTCGAGCAATTTTACAGATTGATAAATATAAAGTATTTTTCGATTTCTACTGATAATAATCATACCAAATTTTTCTACATACCTTTAGTCACGTCTGAGTATCACAGTTATGACGGCTTGTTCACAGAAAACTATTTAAAAATTAGTTTTCGGTCACCACGATCAACTCCACACGTACTGACGCCAAGCATTCACGAAGAAGCAATAGGACCCCCATGCGATGTTGCCACATTTGCATGTCATGGCCTGTTATGAAGTCGGCCATGGTTAGTGTCATTAACGCGGATCAAATTTAGGTGCCGCACATCCTCCAACTAACGTAGATCTGTCATTTTGTGACTTGCGTGGAAAACCTTTAATTGCTTTGGAAAGTTCTTTAATGTGATGGAATCTCGGTACTCTTAAGTTTGAACAGTGAAATGAGCTCTTTATCCCTTATTATAAATCTTTCTGTAGTATATGATAGTGTCCAGAATATGATAGTTGTGACATAAAGAGTAAATACGTTGTTTGTGAACTATTGGCAATTGGTTCTTCATCATCTGTAATCATTAATCCTTCTGTCGGTTTTACCATTTTTTCTTTAATCTACCTCTTTATCGTTACATGATTCTTTATATTGTCTCCTTTCACTACTTCTTCCATATGTGTCATAAATTCTCCCTATGCCATTCTTCCCATTCAGTATTTTCCTCCTGGTGGTTTCCTCCTACATGGGCAATCAGGGGGAGAAAACAATAACCAGAGGAGCCGCATTCAATGTACATATATCGACGTGAAGATAGCAAAGCTTTATTATGCATTCCATCTTAATCGTCCCGTGAAGGTGCTTCGGACCGCTGCAATAGTTGAGATTTCGTAAATCAGTCACAGAAATGTCATGATTAAAAGTGGATCGTGACGTGTGTCTGTTGAATGAACCTGCCAATTTCCGGATCCGACGCTTCCAATGCTCAACATGTGAGCTCTCTCGTCAGGGATACACTCCGTCTCACGTCATGCTTGCGCCGTTTTTACTAGTGCCTCGTCGCTTCAGCGTAAAGGGCCCAGAATATCATGAAGCATGTGAATCATTTCAAATGGAATTCACCGATATGTGAAGTTGTATTAATTGTTTTTCATTAAACGTAGATGAAAAATGTCGCGTTCAAGGGGTGACTAATTTTAGTGTTAGTTTGGTTGTGAGGGTAATGTTTCTCTTTATTTTATGCTTTAGTCTCATTACTACCTTTTTCTATATATTATGATCTTAGTGCCATTTGTTAGGGGCTACTTTTCACTGATCGACTGTTTTTCGTAGTGGAGTTTTATTTATTGTCCCCCATCTGAGTGAACCCCTCTGAATAAATTGTGTGTGTGAATCTAATTTTTTACCTCAACGACCTTTTTTTTATCAGCCGTGACGAGGCTTTCTTTTTTATCTCTCATTCACGTAGATAAATAACCGTGAAACTTTTTGATAAACGTTCATTCAAATCCCTCTAATGGTAATTGCTCAGTATTGATATTGCTGGAACTTCTGCTGATTTGTAGAATTGCTGAGATTGCTTGTGCCGATTTAAATCCTAATTCCGATTCCTAATCCAGCTGATTTCAACTTCATTTATATCGATGTACCAGTGAGGCCACTTCCTTTATAGTCATAAATGTGTCGTGGATTTTAATGAGTGCGGGTGAGCTAATTCTTCAGCCTTGCCGATAATGTAAAACTTGAATATGGCTATAACGTAAAACTATTATGTTAGTCTGTGGCTGAAATATTGGCGTTATTTGACGATATTGCGTGGCAATCTATCAGTGCCTTGTTTCTACTTCATTAGTGTTCGCCAAACCCTAGTTGGTTCTTGAATAACATTTTTAATAGAGAGTTTTACATTTTTTAGTTCAGACACTAGTGCGGGTTAATGACAATGTAGAGCTTGAAATAAAAGTTCGGCTGTGGATATTGGATATGTTTCATCCCTGTGGCTTCTGAGGAGAAATTTCACTTCCATACCGAGCTTGTCTCCGCCAAATTGCTTCAGCATTGGGGGAGTTCAGGCGTAGATACACAAAGCGTTCACTCGAACAAGTGTTGTAGGGTGGGAATTGGATCCCGAATGTGTCTAAATTAACCCCTTTCCTTTCCACGCTTATCTCTTCCTTTCAAGGCTACTAACTAAAGATAAAGGCTGGGACTTTGCGCCCTGAGTCGTCCAGCTACGCGTCGTAGATTTCCAGCTGTGTCACTGACACGATTCTTTTGGTTATGAGGTTTGCTTTCATGGTGAAATATTCTCGTTCGCTAGCACGTTTTATTTTATCCTCGGTAAAGGTTAAGCTGGATATGTATAGATGGGTAGATTTTTATTGAAATTGCCGATCAACTTCTTGAGTCATTCATTTCGCAGATATTGTGTCTTAAAGGAAGACATTTTTCTGATGGCTCCCTTGTGCCCGAGCTCCAATTTGGTACCGTTGTATTCCCACTGGTTGTTTACCCATTCCGTTTTTCAAATTTTAAGTTTTTTTTCCCTTCTGCCCCAGAAATTTCAGGATAATTTGATTGACACATTGTTGTCATGGTGGCTTGATATCTCACCCCGGTAGCTTCTGGCGACTGGAATGCAGCCCTTGATTTAATACCAAACTTCTCGCTAATGGCTGTCCTTTCATGGAGCATTCAAGTTTAGCTATGATGGTGAGAGTGGTATTGTCCCCAGATATATGGGAAACCGCCATCGCTGATCATTGTGTACATACTTGACAATTGAGTAGGTGAAATTCGTTACTGCGCGTTTCTGAATGCAAGTCGTCTTTCGGAGTTTTGGTCCCAGTCATTCGCATCCAAGACGACTACCATAACGGGGTATCCTACGTAAGTCTGCCAAATAATTTTTATTAGTCAATTGATGTGTTCGCTGGATAAATATTTGTTACGCCGTTATACACTTGTAGTTAGTCATTAACCACTCTCCGACCAGTTCTAGAGCTACTTTCCCGTGATAGATTTATCGTGAGCATCGCGACAGATCCATGCGTTCCTGTTTTTTTAAGTGTCAGTGACAGTGGTAAGTAAGGCCTAAAACATTTCTGTTTATGATGGGAACTTTTGGGTGCTGTTAGCATGTCCGTTTATCTCATGCAACTCAATATTTATTCTCCTCTTTGCACAATGATTTACTGCCGAAAATCTATTTGCATGTTTTTGTTCATTTGTGTCATCTTATTTTGACCTATCACGTAAGATTTCTGAAATCGTGTTAACTTCACTTTTCCGTATTGCAGTCGCACACTGTTGGCGACAACTGCCCGTTATGGACAGAATAGCAATTAACATGCCAAGAGAAGCTTATGAGATAATTACCCTTTCTTATCAAAATCGAGTGATGCCCTTCGAAGTGGAGCACTGTGCGTGCTGCTGCAATGTATTGGCTACGTAAACGCTATGGCAAATTTCTTTGGAAAGCATTTGGCGTAATGCTGTCATCACATTGACCTATCTGTACCCTCACTTTAACACTATCTTTTCCATTAATATTTACGGATTATCCCTAGGCGTGACGTGTGCATTTTCCCATCTTTGAATAACGGGTTTGACGGGTAGGATTGCTTAAGATAATTTTTTAGAATCTGTAAGGTGCTATAAGCATTTTTAAATGTACCTCTCAAAATAAATTATTATGATGCAAAAATTTGTTTAAAGATTAGCTGCGCCTTAGTTAAAGAACAAGAATGCTTAGTGTGTTGTAATCCCGTGGAAAAATGAACTCAAGTTACGTAGCCATCTTCAAAAATGAAATTGCCATGAATTTTCTGGAATCATTGCATTGATGGGAAAAGGGCGTGATGCTGTATGTGGTTTTCTTTCTTTAAAATAAAAATAAATAAAATATGTCTCGCAGTCCATTGGCGTTCTCTCTCTCTCTCGTGATTTTCGTCCATTTTGATAGTAATTATAGTGTGTGTTTTTTATATGGCAAATCCCCTGTGTGTCTAATACATATTCTTTGAGGAATAGTTCAATAACTTTTCCCACGATGTCTCTTTCATCTGGTTGTTACTATATGTAAGGATCTTCTTGATATCGACGAAGAAAACATGAGTGGTTATATTTTGTAAATGTGTCCCTCCCTCTGTTTGCTACCTTCACCCCTGCGATTACGAGCTATTCTTCTCCCGAGGCCCGCTTAGTAACTACTAGTAGGCAAATACGTTGTTTGCTGAAAATATTCCGAATGGTTTGGAATTGGCGATTCGTCCTATGAAATGCTCGACGTTGCCCAGATCACTGGTAAAATTGGCTGATCAGTCTGTGTTTTTACGGATTACATATCTTTTTAACTATTCTATCATTACAATTCATGTAGTCGTCCTTTTCACTATTATTCCTAAATCCTAAACTACAGCTGGTCGATTGTGATGTAAACACTTTCAATTTTGAGCGTCTCCCAGTTTGAACTGCTTACTAGTACGGATAAAAAATATGTAACCTAGTAATTTTTCTCTGTATTATTCCTCAACGAGGGGTTCGCATTGAACGTAAAGACCAAGTCAATTTCCCGTTCATCTTTCATTTGAAGTTCCTTGTTCCAAAAATTAAATGTTACGTCATGTAAGTGATAAATTCTGAAGTTTATAATCCCGTCTAATGCTCGACATTGATTTCCTTGCCTTCCTGTTTCACTATATAGCTTCTAAGTATGCATTTAATCCCTAAGCTTTGCAGGGAGCTATTCCGGTTAAGGGTTTCAACTTTCATTTGAAACTTTCTTGCGAAGATTTCATGCTTTATCTGGAATTTTCATCTTTTCGGGTACCTTGCAACGTTCGAACTGTTGCTCGAACGTGATAGTGAGAAATAAGTTTTAATAGTTTCAGGCATTAAATTTTCAACTTTTTTCAACTCATTGTCAGAGGGACCTCATTGGTGGTCACCACCGATGGTTAGCATCTGATATTACTATCATTCACATGTGGCTTGTTGAAAGATGTTAATGTGTCAAGCCGTGAAAATTATAATCTGGTATTTTTAAGTACAGAAATTATGTGGATTCTTACTAACTTCTTTTCATAGTACCACCCTGCCCGAAAGAGTACGGCCGCAAGCAGTTTGAGGTTACTCCTCCACAATCGCGTTACCATTGTAAACACGCAGTTATTCTTAGTTCGAGGCCGAAGTGCATGAAAATAATGCATCACAAATACTCGAACAAATCATTGAAAAAAGTCATTATCACAAAAGGAAAATTCAGCAGCTCCGTTTATTATTATTTCAATATAGGTTGAAATATCTTTTAAAATTTTCTCGATCCTATTTATGTAATATGTCCTGCTGAGAAATTGCAATGAAAAAGAATTTTCACGTCGAATTAAAGTATTTGGCATTATTGTTCGAAATTCTTACTTTCCGCGATTTCATGACGACATTTAACCGCAGATGCAGTGAAATGAAACTTCCGTCCTTGACTTACCTCTCCCGCCAGTGTTGTTTACTGAGGAGTATTCTGAAGTTTGTAATGCCCCATTCCTTTCGCCGTAGCGATCGACCGAAATCAGTAATAACTTCATGCGCATCCTCTCATCCGTTACCCCCTTTCTACCTCCTCTTCTTCTCATTCCGACTCCGTGCTAGAATAGCTTTCTTCTTCTCGCTTACCTCAAGTTGTACCCAATCTCCTCTTGAGATTGTTTCGCATCCCTGATTTCAGCGAAATAACTCATTTCATCCGAACTCAAAATTTCCTTCGGGTCGTTCTCGGGCATTGATGGCGGCGGATGCATTTTAAATTGCTTAATTTCAATCGGTCTGGTTGCATTTCTTCTTTTTTGCTACCGGATGACTCGAAAGCAGAATGTATCTGAACCTGTTAGGGGAATTCGCCGTATTATAGTAAGTTGTATTGAAAGATATTCATTCTCGTCAGTTGTTCGGAGAAATAGGCCTACAGCTATTGTCATTCGAGTCATGGAGGATAGGAAGCCCATTGGGTAGAGGTAGGATTTTTTAAGGAAATCGAGGAAGGGTAGAGCGAAGCTCTGCGTCACCATTAGCTTGCTCTTAATGATAGGCGCTACGTTTTATCGCCTCATCTGTCGGCCGGAGTGTTGAAAATGAATTGCGTACCTACTTACCGTACAGCACACTGTAGTAAGGACAGTTATGTCAATGAAATGTCACTGCCAATGGTCGAGCCCGGACCCGAATCCTCCGGTTGGGGAGCTAGCATAACAGCCATCGCACCGATCTGATGTCCGAAATTCATTTACTTTACTCTTGTTTCCTCAACAACGAAATTGAAAACGGAAATTACATTGCGGCATTGGATTACCCAAGAACACCACGGATAAAAATGAGTTATAATGCATCTAGTGCAATATGAGGGTATGAAAGTGATGATGTCGAAATATTTAGCTTGTCTCGTGGAAACTCATTCCATACGGAGCAGCATGTGCTTGATTTATGATTTGTTTTGTAACCCCATGATTACAAGAAGGCGTGGAGACAAAATGGTCGGGTTAGACTGTGAATGTGAGCGATTCATGTAGGAGTTAATATTTCCAATGGCTTTAAGAAATAAAATTATGTTTCGTCTACCTATATATGCCTAAGAAATTTACAGTGTAGGAGGATGTCTCAGAAGGTTAACTTGCCAAGGAAGTCGGTGCGATATCGAGGAACATTGTCCATAGGTTGATGTGGATGAATGGATTTTCGAGGTTAACGCGCGAGTACTTAATTTTTGTTATATTTCATTCGTAGTGATAAAGTTGAAGCTCTAATGGTTGTGTTAATTTTATTGCCCTAATATTTAATCTTTAATGGATAATTTCATTCAAGTAATGCATGTTCATAATCTAGTTTTGTCATTTAATAACCGATTAAAACCTCGTGGATGATTCAAAAGACTTCACCGTGTTTTTCATTTTCCATTTATATTTATTGTATTCACTCACTAGTTTTTGTGAGAAAACGAACTTTTCAATCTGAGTGACATAATAGTAGTAAGAAATGCTTTTGTAGAATTTGTGTTGTTCCAATTTCGGTTAAGGAGAAATGTTATTTTCTTTTACTTATGCCCACCCTTTGCTACCCTCGATATTTTAATAGGTTGGTATATAATCAACTATTATCTTTTTCCACAGCTCATAGGTACTGCTAATGTCTGTTATGCAAGTGAACACTCAGAAGTAGATCCAGGGTCACGGCAGATGACGCTGAAGACACGAAATGTAAGTATATATTTGATCTCTTGTTCGTGGCTACCGTTGTCTACGGATTTTTGACCCCCCTTGCAGTGTAATGATGGGACTCGCATCAATTTCTGTCAGCATGAGGAGGTATTAGATTAAGGCATAAGTATCAATGACGTCTCATTGTTGTCTAAAATCTTGTGGAAATACGACATCCATCCGTGAAGAACCACGAAAATGAGGCCTACCGATATTCCTTCCGACTTGTAGTGTATAACGCTGTGGTTGAGGGAAAGTTTTATTTGATAAGTAAACATTTTTGTTTTATCTTTGTTTTGAATCAGGACTATGAAACTAGTTGAAAATACCGAATTTAAAAATGGATTGAGGCATTAAAATCTGGAATGTCTTACTTATGTTTTTAGTAGCACCACGACTCGCAGTACATTCCAAGGTAACTCCGTGTTACATCAGTCACTCGCTAAAAAAATAACAAATAGTTGAGATAAGTGAGACTCCGCGATGTCAGTACGAGTACTACCAGATGGATCGCTAAAAGTAAACGTTTCAATCTGATCTAGGATCTAGGGCGTTTATATCGGTAATTTTTTCGCTTTCAAAGTTATTTAGTAAATTTTGGGGCAGAATAACTCACAATGTATTCCACTCTTAAAAGCCCACGGCGTATGTACAGTTATTAGGAGTGGGTGTTGCTTCAGCAGGGTGGCGATCGTCAGGGAAAACCGGGAAAACTTGTCGGGGAATTTTGGAAACCTGGAAGAGTCGGGGAGAAACTGCGATAGGAATTTCTCGTTATTTTTCTACCATTACGTTTACCGGGCCGGGCGGTAATGACAATGACGGTAATGACCGGCGGTCTTTCCCGCCCTTTATTTCACCAAAACATTTCGACAGCTAAAACTAATGTCCGTCACCGAAGTGCATAGAATAAGCCCCGTCAATTCGTTGAACATTCGATTGTGAATCTTAGTTATTTAGTTGTGAATGAGTCGAACAATGTATCCCTTTTGTATATCCTTAATGCGATATTTGCCTAGTAGTGTTAAAATTCATGATCACCATGTATTCTGCGCATCACAAAGAATCCGAGGCTATGTTTTTCGGAAGATTTTACCTAGCGTTCTTTTTAACTTCCGAGGCTCAGGTCGAGAGGTAGTTGGAGCACACTAGCTTTTAGTAAATACGTGTTTGAGTTCTAAAAATAGGAGACGTTGGTTATCAAAATGGTGATACAGGTATGATCACACGTGTAAACAAAATCTTACGCAAGATCATCTTCGATTTCCATACCCCCCTTCGTGAGACTATAAGAAGAGTCCTCCTCCCCTCCCCACTTTTCACGTTCGACGTAATTATTGAATAGCCCCCTTAGCTCCCTCTCGAAGCAATTTAGTTAGGTCAAAAACCACCTCAAATATGATATTCCTAAATATGACGCTACCGTTGCTAATTGCCTCCTGTTTTCGCTCGCAGTGGCGCGATTACGTTATGTTTGTATATACAAATATTTTTACATTATTGGTTCCCTCTTACAATCAAGGGGTTATGGCCACCTTAATCAAAATGTTATTTGCTTCTATAAGTCATTCGTGCCATCCGATTTTGAGACAGTCCAGGAACTTTGCATTTTGCGCAGCTTAGTGATACCTGTGCCGGAGTCCACCAGTAAATTGGCCATTAACTTTCCCTTCGATTCCTTTTCAGTAACCTTCAACTTCCCAGAACTACCACGACACGCCACCTCTTCCTTGAAGAATTATACATTTTCAATTTGTAATTTTACCGAAGGAAACATACACGGCCACGGAAATACGATACACGGCCGCGAAAATTGTATTAAAAGTGTACAATTTGTGTGAGGGCTTAACTTGTGAAGGTTTATATCTTTTTTCATTAGAGCGGAGGTTCCATATATTTTTTTTTCATTCTTATAGCTTTTAATGTATTAATCTGTTCAGTGAAAGATAGGATGTACAAGATAATCAATTTTTCTCGGGAAATTCGGGCATCCCTGCTCAGTGCCGCTATGAGGTAACATCTTATCAATTTAATAATGTTTCATTACACCAACATTCAGCTTGCAATGGTTTAAACGCCACTCCGTGGAAATCCAACGGATTTCCATTAAGGAAACTGTGAAAGGGATAGGAAGGAATTGTGTTATCTTTGTGGGAATGTTTTTTCCGCCCGGAGGCGTCGCTCTTTTTTTGTGCCTTTTGTCTTAGAAGGATTCTCTCTTCTGCTGATAAGTGTCACTCGCGGTGTACTGCGGTTTTTCACCATAAGTAGCCCAAAACCATTTTCCTCACGCAACCATCCTACCGTGAGAGAAGCGGAAGTGGCCGTATTATGTCCCTTTTCTGCTTTAGGCCGCCCGCAACACGTACGGCGTTAACGCATCAGAACGGGTATGACCTTTAGAGAGGCCTCCGCTAGTACGAGAGTTTACTGTGGCACCCTCAGTTGGCATGGTATGACTGACATGCTAAAATATCGGGTATTGTGAGCAGCGGCGCAACAACACCCCGAATCGTGGGGGGGAGGGGCAAACGCCTTGAAAAATCTGTAAAAGTGGGGGCGGGGGAAGGGGAATTGCATAACTTCCAGGGGACGATTATGCTGGCCGTCAAGTTAGTTCATTCCGTAGATCGCTGTTGTTCATTTATTGTAACAGAGTTTCATTTGCAATTGGTAATCCTCTCAAGAAAGTACGTATGACACCTTATGTTAGAGTGCTTTCAATAGATAATGACCAAAAAGCATGTTTTGTGTACATGTACAATCCATGCAAAAAGACTCAAGTTGAACGGTGCATGTCTCAAAAACGTTAGAAGCGATATTCATACAGAGCATATCAGCGTGTAGATAATTCAGTCTTTTGTTTGATGCAGGTAACAGGCATTTTTTAATAATTACTTTTGTGGCATAGCTTTACAGTGAGGATGAAAAATTGGCGGTTGTCACTACAATTTGAAATGAACAAATGAAGGGGAATTTCGATAGATTATGAATTGTATTTTGTCATGATTTCCTTTGAGTTTATTGATGATGATAAGAAATGATTTACTTATATTCTTTAAAGTTATTCTGGCAAATTTACGAAATTGGTTTTTCTCCAGTATGCAACATTAGAAGCACGCAAACACCTTCATCTTCAATTTAAAATTTCTAATGAGAATTCATTAATGCCCCCCCTACAGTAAGTATTTGGTTATGCATATGGAAAAAATCATATATATTATACAGTGACAGTTCTATTGGGAGAAGGGGGGGGCTAAGAGGGCTGCAGTCCCCTCTCCCCCTACTCTCCTTTAGGTCAGAATTTCAATCTAGGCCCATAATGACCTCCATAAACCTTTTACTCATAGAACCACCTACTACATGTGCATATTAATCTTTTCAAATTCTGTCTTTCTTATCAAAGAATTAGCCTAAAACCACCATTTTCAAGTCTTGGAAATTCAAAATTTTTCGGACTCAAACCCTACTTCGGATCCAGGCAGCCTGGTTTGACATCCCCATATAATCCAAACCTAGATCTGCCACTGTATGTACACATATGTATAATTACTGTATCACAGCTATAATGCATCAGAAATATGTATGAAAATTTGATGTATTGTTTCGATGTATTTCCTATGTAAACGAGAAATTTAAATTTTCAATGAAATTATCCTCATAAAAAGTTATTTGGATGTGTTATATGGCCCACGAATGGAGCTGTTTTCTTATGAAAATATTAATATCGTTTAAATTGACGTAGGATGTCAATTAAGAATTGAAGTGAGCGAATCGTGAACATGGTGGTCATTTAAATTTCTTCTAAAATACATCAAATTTCCATATGTAAAATTGATGCATGCATACATCAGAAATACATATGGATATTTGACATATTTTATTGCTGGATTACATCTGTATTTTCTATATAAATAAGAAATTCGATGTTTTCAATGAAACTATCCTGTTAAAAAATAATCTGGATGCTTTTGCATGGTGTGCGAATGTGGCTGTTTTCTTATAAAGACAGTAGTAATGTTGAAATTGATGTAGGCTGTCAACAAAATAAAATAAGTTAAAAAGGTATGTACAAAACTTAGTTGCGCTATGCTCATATGTTTTTTTAAATAAACAGTGGCAGTGACTGATTTTGTCCTCTCGTTAACTACATGGAATGTTTTACTTGATTTGAAATTCATTGCATTGAAAATATACGATCATAGCAACAGACCTATGAAAACAATACATTGGTAATGTACGTTATTCATTAAATTTATTCACTGAGTCGATTTCATGTGTAGCAGTACTTTTATATTTTTTGAAAACAAGTTTGGACCGAAGGTGGAAATGCCAAACAACACATTATTTGAGTAGAATGATCTTGAGTTCAGTATTTTTGGCAGAACTTCAATTTTTCCGTTATTTCAGCATGTTTCATATGTAGATTTTTGTCTACTTTTGGAAGAAGGTTGAGCTTTTCAATTTATAATTTTCTTTTTACCCCAGACCTTCCCAAGGCTAATGATAACACTTGTCTCACATTTAATATCAGGAAGTATAGGTACTCACCTAGTTTTGGTGTTTAGTCGACACTTGTAAAACAAACCAACATATCAATAAAATGCGAGACTTTTGGGTGCACTTTTAATTCTTCACGAACTTTTTTTTACCATGTTATCCCTATTTACATATTTTTGTAAGCAATAACAAACTTTTTAATGTTAGATTTAAGGCTATTGCGATATATCAATGATCAAATCAACCTATACGGATGTTATTTTACTGGGACGAATTCGGTTTGGTCCTCCTTTGAATGTGCTAAAGAGGGAAGCAAAATGTTATAACCATTAATATTTACATGCACTGTGATGCGAACCTGAGGAAACGAACGTGGAGATAACGAGGAATACATGCTATCAGGGAACGCCCTAATGAGAGTTGACTGTAGACAGTACCTATTTTGTGATGCATTCAAAATCTGAGCGGAGTCGCTATGGATAAAGGCGCAAATAATGTTACTAATCGGGCAGTGTCCATGAAAAAGTGAGCCTCAACCTCTGATTTCTGGGGGCCCACAATAGTACCGGGGCAGGTGGGGGGAAGGGGAGGCGATGCCCCCCTCGTTGCACCTCTGATTGTGAGGCTCTCGTATTGCTTGTATTTGCTATTGCAAAACTTTCGGTCAGCGGTGGACGTTATGAGAACCACTGCAGATGGTCTCTCCCATTAATTTTATTTTGACATGATCAACAGATATAAACATCACATACCGTGGCACAGTTACAATCTTCTTTTGTTTTCCTGCCGGTCGGCCACATTGCCGCAAGGTTGCTGTCTGCTTCACTGGAGAGCAATGGCACGCCGGAAAACAATCAAAATTTGAAATCCTTTGATTATGCAAAATTAGTGGCATATCAAAATGTGAAGCCGGAAGGAGATTTAATTTATGCTCTTGTTATCCCGTTGTTTCAAGCTGGAACCAAATATCTGCGGAAGTCACCGCATCTGTCGTAAAGAATGCTGGATTTTCAGGCCAGGAAGTCGTTGAGTATGAAGATATTGAGGAATCTGAAAGCTGGGAGTGATAGAACGTCATTTTGAGTGTTGTAAATTCAAAAGTTTTGTCAAAAATGATGAGTGTGCACCTGCATGCCAGGAGCTGATGGATGACGCATGACTTAAAACTGTGAGTGAGAAAAATATCGAATCAGGCTCAGAAACAGAAGAGTTGAATACTGAATACTGTGCCGTGTCTTCAGTATTTCACATTAGAGAATGACTCGTATAATCAAACTGTAAATAAATGTTTTTGAAAATTCAAATGAAAAATTTACCATTCTATTTAAGTTCCATTCCAGTTAAGTCACAGAAGTTTCATTTCAGTCACTGGCGACGGGTGAAATAATTTGTTACCGATGCTAATATTCATTTTTATTAGATGTGCTCTAAAAAGCTTATAGAGAACAAAAGAAGAAAACACCCTCACAAACACCTATGTGATGTTGCTTTTATCCACAGTCCTCATTATATAAATAAGTAAAGGACATGGGACCAAATTCAAGGCTTTGAAATAGTGACTTGGGAGAGGTAGAAGCAGGCTCAGATAGATGAGGTTATTTTAATGTCATTGCCTAATTATCCATGTAAGGAAGCAGTTTTGTGTGCGAAACCTATTCATAATGGTTTATATATTGTAGTAACTGGGAGAAAATTTACTTAAGAGTAACGAAATCACTTCTCTCTAATGGTATTTCGTTATGATTATTTTCTCCTTGTATATGTAATATATAAACAATTATGAGTAGGAGTTGTACATCTTAACTGGTAAATATCACCAATAGGTAAATGTATCTTTGGAGTGATTCAGGAGAACCACCTTGTTTAACAATTTGCTGCCACATAATTTATTAAATATATCTATTTCAAATTTAGTATTAAATCCACTGTAGCACCTCTTTCGCAGGTATAAGAAACATTGAATTGATATAATAGAAAGGCTTATATTATTATTAAGTGCTTGGCAAATATTGGCTTATTATCCACATGAAGGAATAATTTTGTGTTTCATTACCTCTGAGTGTATTTTCTCTCAGCTTGTCCAATCCATAAAAATTTACTAATGCATGAATGAGTGTTGTGAATCATAACAGGTGAATACCACTTCTGTAACAGTTAAAACAATCTTTACATTTAGTAAGCAATTCTCCTATCATCACTGTATTATAAAAATATTTGTGAGTGAACTTTCATTCAGCTCTTTTGTTACCAAATTTTGGCTTAATCTTTTGTCAGTGTGTCATCCGGCAATACCAGTGATGTTAGGTACAATTGCTGAAAGTGATAGCAAAGAAATTTGTAGGTATGATGTGACAGGCTGTGAATTTCAGCTGTTCTTTTTAAGTTTTCTATTTAGTCTTTAGTTTGACTTAAAGTTTAATGTGACTGAGGAAAACTTTGTATTCTCTTTACTTTTGTTAATGTATTTAGTAAAAATGTTCTCCTTACTATTTGTGTAGGGTTTCCTCAGCTATCTTTTGGGGTTCTTTTTCAATTCCATGTGCTTTAAGTTTCATCAAGAAATGGCATATATAAGTATTATTTTTTTCAGCTAACCTTTTGCAGTTACATTGCCTGGGATGAAACTCTAACTTATTCTCCTCATCCAAATGATCCAGAAAGAACGTTGCTGAAGCAAGAAGCAGTTGTTACAGTACAGGGTGTACCTTTGACAAACTATATGGAAGATCTCCTCACAAACAGTATATCTTGCAATGCAGGAAAGGTACCTTTTTTATTTTATTTTATCTTAATTGAGATGTTTCATTGAGTCATTCATTATTTAGGGATTAACTCTAGAGAAACAAACTGTTGGAAAATTATTATTTCAGAAGCACTGTCCATTCTTAAGTACAAAGTTATAAGAGGCAACGAAAGTAAGCAGAGTAGGTTGTGTTACCTAATTCTGGATGGGAATGGACATGATAAATGAAAGGGAAAAACCTTGTATTTTTTTAAACTATGAAGACATTTTTTGCTAAGAAACTGATCAATCTGCAAACTTTTTATCATGATTGTCACCTTCAAGGGTGTTTATGCTTTTATGAGTCAGTCTACTTCATTAGAGATGACCTCTAAGGTGCATGCTTGTCCTTCATTTGATTAGAACTATATGTAATTAGGGTGGATGTATTGATGGTGAATGCTAATGATGATTTTTTTGTGGATATTAGCTTGTTTCTTTAGAAGCCTCAAGTTATTGTGTTTGTAAGTTTTTAGAAGTGAGATTTAGTGCAATAATGGGCCCAATTCTGTAAGCCTTGGAGAGCATTAAGTGTTAATTATTTAATGCCATTGCAGTTTCTGCCGTATGATTGATATTTTTTGTGTTTTAACTCAGTGAATAGTTCAGCCTTTCACTTTGTCAATCTTGACCCAAAATAATGAATTTTACTAACTCACTTCCTGTATTTATTAATAGTGGTGCCAACAAATTTGCTGTGTTGATTTTTGATGTGTTGTGATGGATAGAATGTGTGTAGGGGTAAGGAGTACTTGCGTGTAATATTTCTATCATGGCATACTTTTAGCTGTCTTTGGCATTATGGTTGGTTTACAATCATTTACCTGTAATGATTGTGAGTGTAAAAAGTACTTTTTATAAATTGTGATGGTTATTTATTGTACAATCCTGCAAAATTTTATGGCTCAAAAAAATTTTTACTGAAAATGAAAGCATTTTGCTGGCTGGAATATGATTAGTTTCCTTTTGAAATTCAGTACAGAAACAGTCACTATATGCAGATGTGTAATGTGAACTAAAATCTTAATCCCATTTTAAGGTAATGAAGTGGTAAGAGTGAATGTAAAATCTTGTAATGCTTGTTGTTTTTTTAAGATCTTAATTGTGTGAATGATTTTTAATACTGCAGTAGTGTAATATACTTTTGTGGTGATAACTAATGTTATTTGGTCACTAAATGTGCATTTCAATGGCAATTATTAATGATGAAAAGGTCATGTCTCATAGTCTTCAAGCCTCGTCAAAAATCTCTCATCTGAAGTCTTGGCAGGTATTTATGGTATAATACAGTTTTTTGACTTCATGTCATTTGCACTACCATTAAAATGTATTTACCATAATTACAGGGAACATTTTCAGTAAATATTTTAATGAATGAATCCCCTAATCCAATATTAGTATTATTAGTATCATTTCTTCAACTATTGTTTTAATAAACCAAATATCATCATTTATCACTCATTAATTTTCAAATTTTAAATGTTGAATTGATGCTGACTAATTTCTACAACTATCCTTGATGGGCTGAATCAGTCATTTAGAAGGCTTATCTTTGGAGCTTTTTAAACACCATTAACTTATTATAAGTCACTGCATACCATCCATATTAAGAGTTTGTATATCTTGGCTTTGTTTCAGGGTCGTCAAGCCATAGAGTGGGTAATCAGTAAACTTGATTCTGAGGTGAAAGGAATTGCAAGTTCTGCTGCTCGAAGTACAGACGAACTCTTAATGAACACCCGTCGCTCCATTGATGACATCACTTCAGCTGCTAAAAAGTCTTTTGATGATCTGCATAATCTAGGGTCTGGTGGAGGGCAAAGTCTACCCAAATTTTAGCATTAGAAATTAATTAGGAACCAATTTTTATTAAGCACTTCTCAGCTGAGCAAAACATTCCTTGTTTTCATCGAAATTCATCCACAGTTTGTCTAAAAGTATGCCATATTTTGAATTATTTGTTTTGTTTTTGGTTATTAGTCATCTCTGTGAAAATCTCATTTTAAAATCTTAAGTTGTTTGCTACTATTCATATGATAAACTATTTAATGAATATTACAAATCTTTTTTGCTCAGTTCTTGTTTCTCTTTTTGAAGTGTTTTAGTTGAAATATAATTAATAAGGCCAAAGATGAACTGACTAATAAGTATATTTTGGACAGATGCACAACTCTACCCGCTTTCTGCTTATTGTATATGAGATGCTAAATATAAATTTGATCAGTCAAAAGTAGTTTCAGCTCTTATTTTTTTGCAAAAACTGTGTATTTGAAGTAAATGGAAGTAGCATAAGATTTTAGAATTTTGAATAACCCAGAAATCAAGGGAAATGACTGAAGGTTTCACCAAAATTGAAGTGATAAATATTTTTGCAGATTACTTTGGCTTATACTCTAATTTGTGTGATTTTGAGAAATTTGTCATGTCAATGAAGAAGCTCTTGTCATTAATTTGAAAATGATAAATTTTGGGCAGTTATAGCCTTAAAAATGCTTTGATTTCTAGGTCATGTATTGTATACTTATTATCTTGTCGCTTCTGAGGTTCTGGTATTAATATCTTCTGGCTGGTTCAGAAGGTTGCACTGTTTCGCACAGCCTTGATAAATAAAGAAATTGCTCTGACCATGACAAGTAAACATTCCTTTATAAATGAGCTGATTGTGAAAGGTATTTTAAATTATGATGTTGCAAATTAGCTTATTTATGAATGCCTATGTTTTGTCCTTGATCTTGAGTAATGAGTTATGGCCTGTTTCTGTGGCCAACAATCTGTTAAGTGATGAAGGAAATGCTGTGCATTTTTCATCATGTTCAAGCCACATGATAATAAAAATTATGTACATATGTACATGAGTTGTTTTGTAAAAAGAAAAGTCATGTAAGAGTGAAATTGTGATGGCTGGTTTTTTAATAAAATTAGAAAGAAAGCATTAATTTGTTTGATTCATAGTTTAGGTGATTTTTTAGCTACCATATACGATGCTTCATTTAGTTTCACTTTTTTTAATACAGATCAGATCTTTAGTCCGGCACAGTCGGGACCAAAGTGATGCCGGATTAGGGATTTTGCCAGACAATGGGTCATGCATGGCAACCGTCCGGATTTTTTAATTGAAATGAATAAATTGTTTATGACAAAATATTATCGTTTGCCATTTAAGTACTGAACATTATTTTTTAAAAAGTCTCTGAGAATAATCAGGAAGAAATGGTTTCTTAATTCACAAAGTTATTACTTAAAAGTATCGATGTTGTGCAGTTAGTGAAAATAACATAATCTAAGCATCGTGTGCATCATATCGCTGCACATTTAAAAGCATAATATTATTATTGGAAAAGTATATATAGAATATGATATTTCTTATGCATTGCTTCATGCAACATATACCGCCCTTGGTTTGTTATCAGCTTATTCATCACGATGTCAACATGTGAGTGTCGTCCACAAGGCCACCCATCACTACGTTGCGGGCGATCGAACTGGATGATTGTTAAAAGACAATCATCAAAAGTAGTCTTCCTTTAACAATTTCAGGCTCATCGTCTTCATACCTACTCGTATTTATTGTTATTCATTACCATTTCAATGATTTCATCATCTGTGAAATGTTGTGCGGTGAGAGTTTTGGCCGATAACTATGCTTTCCTCTAAATTTACCTATTCCATTTCTTTTAAGTCAGTGTTATGGATGCTGTTTGCAAACTGCATCATCATATTTTAATCCTCGGAAACATGAAATTTTTTGAAATCCCAACTTATTTCATCTACATCAAACCTTAAACCAGGCCACAATTTAAACCACGCGTGTTTTAGAACTGACTGTGAAATACTATTCCATGAATGTGAAATTTCCCACATCACTTCTTTTAGATTGATCACATCTGTTTCTGAAATAGTTCATCCTGCTCTATTAGCATTTGGCCATAAATACTAAACCCTTCACTTCGATGCAATTGAAACCACTTGATCTAAATCCGCACTTAAATCATTTTTCATAGTTTTTCTCTCTGTCATCCATTTCTTTGTCACTTTAACAATAACATTTGAAGAATTTTCTCTTTCAGCTTCTTAATGTGCTATATTGTTGAAGATCCCACGCAGTATGTTTCAGACACAAGCTTTACTGATGCAACGGTGTCAAGATTTTTCACAACTTGCACTTTTTCTGCAGTCGTTCACGTTTTGTACTGATGCTTCACTCCTCTGCTGTTGCAACAACTGTATAGATGACATGATTTTGGAGAAGCATAAGCAGAAAACAAATAATTTTATGAAATTACATCTAGTTGTCAATCAAAAATGCAAGCGTCATTAAAAGTGGCCGATCTGTAAATTAGTCGTAGTCCATCTCAGCGATGTCTTCAAATTTGTTTACTTCAAGTTGTAGAATAATTCCAGTGTATACGAAGTACTAGAAATTAATATGTTTAAATTATTCTGATTCTCAGAATGGGAAAAATTAATGTTAATAATTGGATAATATCTTGACAGGTTATGAAGCAATGTTTCGGTAAAATATGTTTTGGTATATTACAAGATTTTGTTGTGACTCTGATCCTTTTTAGTTTGAATATTTTCGGCATTTTCCACAAAGTACCGGGTAGTTGGTCATGGCAAAATTGCCGGATTATGGGTGATCCTGGATTAGGGATTCCTGGATTAATGGTGTTCAACTGTATGTACGACATTACAAGATTTTGTTGTGACTATGATCCTTTTTAGTTTGAATATTTTGATGGTAGGATACGATAAAGTTAAAGTTGGGTGACTATTAACACTAGAGGAGATTTAATAGGTAGGTATCTACTTAATCTTTAATTAACATATGTCTGACCACATTCACTACTTCCTATGTAGTTTCTGTTGAGGCTTTCGCAGAGCTAATTAAGATTTTTTCTTGGGGTCTGCTGTATAATTTTCCTAATAAAATGTGCCCTGTAACAGATGTCTTATTGAAAAGCCTAAAAGCAAAATCGAGACAGAACAGATGTGAATTGAATACATTTTTGCTGTGTTAATAATTGTAAAAACATTACTGAAGCCCTTTCTCTGATAAGCATTGAAGTTAACACACTCAACGCGGATGCCTTGAATTCAAGGCATGCCTCGTTACCCTGGGAGGCAGATGCCTTGACGTCAAGGCATGGGGTCCCGTTATGTTTGTTGCTAAGTAAAAAATTATTAATATATTGCAAAAAGTTTATGTATAAAGCATTTATAATAATGTATTTATTCATATAAAAGAAAAAAAAAACTTTCGCACATGAATAAGTTTTCATGAAATAGGCCAGCATTGAGTGTGTTAACACAACAGGTGTCAAACACATGTTTGCATTCATAGCAGTGAAAGGCCTAGAAACAATGAAACGTGGGTTTCTGCCTAAAATATAATTAGGAGATAATCTCACATAGAAAGGCCTAGGTATGTACATATGTACTCCTCATATTCACATTTACAGCAAATCAATATTTTTTTAATATCTACGGATTGTATACATTACTCACATGTGAAAACACAACAACAAATTTTAATTAAACGGAAGAATTTCCTGTGACAATATTTTGAAAAAAAAATAATTCTTGTGCAATTTATTGCCAATTGTCAAACATTGGCATTAAATGTCTTCATCTTAAATAGATTTTGATGATGACACGAGAACATAATATTTTCAAATTATATCACCTCAGGAAGAATATTTTAAACTAAGAGTTCAGTTTGAATACGGATGAAAGATACGTTTTGTATTGCGCGCCGATTTTTCGATCAGTGGCCGCTCAAAGCGCTTTGCCAGCTGCGATTTTTTGTTTGGGCATGTCCAAATTACTCGATTTCACTTTTTAATGGTATAGATTGCAATTATTATGAATTTTTCTTTATTTGTCCAATAATGATGCTTAACCTGGAATAAATGCTTGTCAGTGACTGATAAGGATTGAGGACCAAGCGAAAAAACGCATAAGGAAGTTACAGACCGGCTGGGTTTCAGTGAAAGCAGAAAGATATGGGAGAAGAAACAGTGCCGATACACACGTGACGCAATTTCTGTGACTTTATAGAATGTGCTACTAACGACTCACGCTGTGCTGCGTCCTTATTTTGCTGCAGTGTTGATTGTCTATGGAGCAAAAGTCGGGTCAAGGGTGGCAGGTTAATTTTTCGTTCATACGACAGGGAAACCACGCAACCCTGACTTGAGTCTAATAACCCAAGTTATGTCGACTTATGCCGAGGAGAACAGAGTTCGTCTTAGACGATGCAAGAGTGTTACCCGCGCCGAAGAAATAACAACACAAGAAGCTCGCGTGAGGAAGTCTCAGCCAGACAAACCGTAAGATTTTGTCATTTTCGTTAGTTTGGCTCTTGTTTGGAATCATTCTTGTATTGTTAAGTCCCTCAAATCACTATTTTTCCTTTATTTCCAAGGTGCCACAAACCCAGAGATTCTTTGTTTTCTTGGTCGTCGGGGTTTGATAATTTCACTGGGTTCATCAATTGGGGGTTTCTTCTATTATTATGTGGAGGAATAAGATTGCTGTTGGAAAACCTTATCAAGTGAGTCAATAACGTTACATTACTTTCCATATTAATTAGTTTCTGTAAGTTACAATGGCCAGGCATATCCGTTTTCAAAAATATGCCCACCCCTTATCTAGATGCTTTGGTGTTATCTTCTAGATTATGTCACTCTGACACACCAATGAGAAGTAACTTATGTGTAAGATTAAAAAAACGCGATTACGAGGATTAAGGGTAATACGTTTGAAAGCCACAAAGCTGAAATTTTCCGTAGTCTACACTGGAATTTAAGGCACTTCTATACACATGTATATAGGCAATAAAAGTGTATCATTAATCCAAAAGTTGGAGAGCAGTTGTAATTCTGATATTTTTTTGATGCGGATGACGATTTTCTCATGAACCGTTTGTGGTTCCTTCGACTACCGAGGTTACATACCCCACACTTGGCGCGAATGGTATCACGCGCTTAAATCAACCCATATTCTCTTTGCTAAATTGTTCTGGTGAAATAATCATTTCGTTCACAAGGTTGATTCCAGTTTACTGAGATCGTTCTTTCCCATTAAATATTATTTTTAGCTCTGTATTGTCTGATTTAAAAAATTGTGGCGTTTTTCACTTAATCACTTATTATACAACTAATAATACTGTGATTTAGTCTCCATCAAGTTTCGACAGTTTTTGTCATCTTGGGAGCATTTCTGTATATAGTTAACTCCAACTGTTTTCACAATTGTTTGGAAAAATGTCAATCTAGCCTTGATTGACACATCCATTATCTGCGTCACTTTCTGAAACCATAGCTACTATAGCAGCTCGAGTATTCAGCTTTCAATGTTGATAATCCTCCAGGAGCAGCAACTAGCAAAGGAAATGGTGATTTAAATCTCTTGCTTCTTTTATACGAAGTAGCTGAAGTGTCCATAAATTGAAACTCAATGAGAGGGTTATAATTGATTAGAAATTAATATGTGGGGGAGTTTTGACTTTTCATTATTTTCACATTTTCTCAAGGTCAGCTCATGGTGTCTCTGTTTATGAGTGTATCATTTAATGATCCAAATTTCACCTGATGCCCTTGAACTTACTTAAGTAATAATTATTTTGGTGCAGTAGTCTAAAGATAAATGTACTGAGATAAAAAAAATTGTGTTATATCTGTTTGTGTTATAATTTGCCACATTTAGTACAACATTAATATTCTCAGTTTCTCATCAATCATTTAACCTAAGTGATAAAACTGCCTGCATTTATGAATATCCAGTAAGACCTTAATTTGAATTTAATTAACCCAATTAAATTTGAAATTAAAGTGAATTTAGTAAGCCAAAACACATCATAATTGCTCTTCTTGAAGTGAAGAATGTAAAATATATATGGAGAGGCAACATCTTCGTATAAAATTTCCCTTCCTTTGATTATATTTTATTTTTATTTGTCCCATTTGTTATTATTTTATTTAAATAAGTTTAAATTGAAAATTTTAGTAATTTGAGAGTTTTTATTTTTTAAAGTTTTGTTAGTATTTACATGTACCACTTTTTATACAAGTTGTTACCGTGTGATCTCGTTACCAAGCTCGGTATCCTACAGTTCTCTCCCCTTCTTTAGTCACCTTCCTGATATACTTCCTCATTATTCTTCACCATATTAGAACGATTTTTCTCTCTTTAATTCCCTTTTGATGTTGTTACTAGGGGAGGCAACCCACAACTAAACCAAATGACCGGCACCCACCCTCTCCTTGGCTAGAGTTTGCTTTGCGAGGCCCTCTCACTCCTGCAAGGAAAGCGACAAATAGCAACCATGCCAAGATAATTCAATCCGAGGCAAGGGACAAGAGTAAATCACTCAGGAGACGTGTTGCCCCCCAAGGGAGTACAGAAATTCTTGGCAATGGAGGAATGAAGCATATCCAAAGGGCAAAGCTTTGTGCTCAATTGCTAGTTCAGATAGCTCTTTCAGGGTGGCGATCGTCTGGGAAAACCTGGAATTGTCAGGAAATTTTGGATATTTGGAAAAGTCAGGGAATTCTTGTAACAGTCAGGGAGAAACTGGGATAGGAAATTCTCGTTATTTTTCTACCATTATGTTTACCAGGCAGTCTTTCCCACCCTTTTTTTCACCAAAATATTTCACCAACTAAAACTAATTTCCATCGCCGAAGTGCATAGAATAAGCCCCGTCAATTTGTTGAACATTCAGTTGTGAATCTTAGTAATTTAGTTGTGAATGAGTCGTAAAATATATCCCTTTTGTATATCCTTAATGTGATATTTGCCTAGTAGTGTTAAAATTCATGATCACCGTGTATTCTGCTCATCACAAGGTATCCAAGGCTAGATTGTTCGGAATATTTTACCTCGCGTTCTTTTTAACTTCCGAGACTCAGGTCGAGAGGTAGTTGGAGCACACTAGCTTGTAGTAAATACGTGCTTGAGTTCTAAAAATAGGAGACGTTGGTTATTAAAATGGTGATACAAGTACGATCACACGTGTAAACAAAATCTTACGCAAGATCATCTTCGATTTTCATACCCCCCTTTGCGAGACTATAAGAAGAGTCCTCCTCCCCTCCCCACTTTTCACGTTCGACGTGTTTATTGAATGGCCCCCTTAGCTCCCTCTCGAAGCAATTTAGTTAGGTCACAAACCACCTCAAATATGATATTCCTAAATATGACCCTACCATTGCTAATTGCCTCCTGTTTTCGCTCTCAGTGGCGCGATTACGTTATGTTTGTATATACAAATATTTTTACATTGTTGGTTCCCTCTTACAATCAAGGGCTTATGACCACCTTAATCAAAATGTTATTCACTTCTGAATGTCACTCATGCCATCCGAGTTTCATCCAGTGCAACAACTTGGCTTTGGTTTGTATTTTTTGCACAGCTTAGTGATACCTGTGCTGGAGTCCACCAGTAAATTGGCCATTAACTTTCCCTTTGATGCCTTTTCAGTAACCTTCAACTTCCCATAACTACCACGACACGCCATCTCTTCCTTGAAGGATTAGGCATTGTCAAATTGTAATTTTACCAAAGGAAATATACACGGCCATGGAAATACGATACACGGCCGTGGATACGCGGCCGTGAAAAATGTATTAAAAGTGTGTACAATTTGAGTGAGGGCCTAACTTGTGAAGGTTGAATATATTTTTTCATTAGGGCGGAGGTTCAATATATTTTTTCATTCTTACAGCTTTTAATGTATTGATTTCAGCTTATAACATTTACTGAGTTTTGTCAAAAATTTAATTCAGCAGAAATAAAATATTCCAATAATAGGAGACCTTTTGACTATCGGTCAGGGAAATTGGTAGAGCCATCAGGGAAAAGTTAGGGAATTTGGAAATCTGTTATCATTAGCCTCCCTGTCTTTGGTTAATAATGTTATTCACAGACAGCACATTAATTTTCGTATTTGGATACAAAAGGCAATGAAAAAAATACAAGATATATCATCTTGGATATTTATAAGAGGCATATACATAATACGCTACATCAGTTGAAAAATGAATGCCTTTGTTGTAAGATAACGCTGGCACATTACCAACAATACTATGACAGTTTTATCAGTCCCCATGTGTTCTTGCTTTGAGGCAAATAAGTGTAGAAGATATCTTGTTTTCACTTCATAGAGTATTCACATGGTATCCCATTCATACACACAATATGTAATCTATTTTTTGTCTCCCACAAACAGCTACCATGGAGAAATCACACAACTGCCTCATGAATGGCTAAAAAACCTGTTTCTTTCCTTTCTTGTGTGTTATTTATTATTTGTGTTTAAGTCTATTCTGGTCTTCCACCGGGTAAGCTGTTCCATTAGGCAGTCCATCCAAGGCAGTAATGGAACAGCTTACCCGGTGGGAGACCCGAATAGACTTCACCACAGCATTCGCCAGGAGAACCTCAAATCTTATTTATTATTTATTTGTAAAGAAACATAGTTTGTGCAATTACATTGGCATGAAAGAAGAAACCCTGTTTATTACCATCATATTACCATCGTTTATGCTAGAGAGTGACCACTATGCCGGGCTGGGATTAGCTGGCTGTGTACCTCTGAGCCAATTCACAAATTAACTGCATGAAAAGGTTACCTAACAGATCTTCAGTTTATTGTTTGTATTTTCAGTTTGGTTTTAACATGCTTTTTCTTTCTTTAGGTATGGTGTTCGAGTAGACCCTAGAGAGTGGATATTTGTACTGTCTGGCCAATATGAAGGAACCACTGAGCACCCATCCATCATCCTCATTTTATGTCAGTACAATTTCAACTATCTCTTTTTCAGTTTTTGTGGTTTTCTGTTTTATTACCTGTTGGTTATGTATATTCAAATTTGTATATATTTTTACAGGATTATTCTTATTGATGCAATGTATAGCTGGTATTTTGTAGGATCCTCATAATACATATTATCTTATATACTAATTTAGTGGAGCATAGGGGAGGTCGGAGCTACTTGGATTCATCATGGTACTTAATCTTTACCACATGGTGAAGATTAAGACATGTGTCATCTGAGGAGTGGAATAGAAACTCAAGAAAATGGCTGTAGGAAATCAAATGAGATTTAGAAATTTTAAAATGAATTCTAGAAGAAAAATGACTAAATTATTTTCAGAATTTGAAAATATTGAAAGGGAAAAGCACCAAGATTATGTAGATATAATGTTTGTGCTTGTTGAGATGAAATTATACTGGTTTGATGAGAATGATAGGTTAATAATTGTTTGTATTGGAGGTGGAGCCAGTGTAGTGTATATAATGATGGGAAATATAATAGAAGGGAAGTGAATTGGAGTATTTCACGGATGGGTTATGTACATACTGCTATTGCGTATTGAGATGTAGATGCAAAATTATATTATTATCTATGTTTTCATGACAAATAGTATTTTTAGGATGAAAGAACCTAGAGGGTACATATTTGGTGTTGTTACTGTATTAGAGTCATTTTACAATCATATTACAAAATGGGGCTATTTTTATTTCAATTATATTACAATTGTAATACAGTGCTAAATGTCCTCTTAAACCATTGTTATGGATGTATGTATTACCAAGCCAAAATACAATTCATAGGTCTGGTCATACGATGCATAAACTGTGCACCTTCATGTATTAAAGCATGCCCCATCCCTCTCATTAAAATTTCATCATAAAACCTGGTAACAACTTGTATGAATAAGAGGGTGCTTGTCAATACAGTAGAACCTGTTATAATTTTGTCATTCCACACGAACATGGAATCACTTGGGTTCATACATCATGTAACAAGGCCCTCTGAACCATGACTGAACTTGTAGCCAACTGCGCTCGAAAACTTGAGACAATTGAAAATATTTTGCACAGAGGAATTAAAAATACATCATACTCTTTCCAAAATCTAAATAGCAATAATTATGTTCCAAAGCATTTACACTTGCCATTCACTCCCACAAGCAGTATAACTCATTTAGGACATACGTACATACACTATTAAAAGCTTACTGATGTGGGTCGGTGGTTTCATAACAATTCATAATAAACATAATGAATTGGCAATACTAGTGGAATTCTGCACTAAAGAAACACACCAAGCCTTTGCATGCACGAAAACAACACTTTTGTATTGCAAATATAATATATTGGTTTGCATAATATTTATGCCTATGAGAGACAATAAGTGGATCAAAACAATGGTGCATATTATAAGAATGAAGGTTTACATGCTGAATGATTGTATCTTTGCAACAGAACACAATATTTTGTCTTATGCAGGGAAAAACTATCCATTGCAAATAATGAAGCAAATAATCACTAGTCCCTCAAACCAGTATTCCCAGCAAAAAATTGTAAAATGAATTTCTTAAAAGTAGTATTCACATTAATAAATTGCGAAGGTACTTAACAAAATAAGGCCACCTACAGAAGGTTTGGGGGAAAATGAAATGAAAATGAAATAATGTTCCTTGGGGGATGGAGGTTTATAAGACCTTTGCTATGGCTTGAGATTTAAACTTTTTTACGAGAAATCATGCTTGTTTTTTAATTCTTGGGAGACTACAATGTTGTTTTTTTTTTACTTTTCCTTTCAGATTCCACAGTGCCAGTTGTCATTTGCCTACTTATTGAGAAGGGTTTGGCAGTGGTAAGTAAAGCTATATTTATCTTGCCCTTTGTTTGGTTATCTAGTTTTGGAGATTATCTTCTAATTTGAGCAGTTATTTAAGTGATCAACTAATATTCGTTCTTTCTTTATGCAATGAATGAGATACATGTTATATGGATAATTTTCAATATTGTAATAGCTTGTTTTTGAATTATAAATGAAATAAGTTCAGGAAATAAGACCTGATGATGGTGCTTAGCGCCGAAACCTGGGTCGTGAGTTTGTAATTTTACTGTGGTTTGTAAAAGTTCGTAATAAATCATTTGTTTTTGAATTGCTTCTGATTGAAAGTAGAATTAAAAACTATATAATACTGGTAAATAGATTTATTTAAAAGTAGAGATGGATCTAATCCAGTTTTTATTGAATCCGAATCTCATTTCGAATCCGAATCTTGTATTTACCATTATTCCTAAACATTATCTAAAATTAAATGTCACGATTTCCTTGAATCCCAAGTATAATTTCAAAGCCAAATCTTAATTTTCTATATTGTTTTAAATTTTATTTTGAATTCTAATATTAATTTTACACATACAATTGAATTAGACACTCCAATTACAAGAATGAAACATGTTATTGCTTTTTACTTTTTAATTTAAAAAAAGAGTATTTTAACACATTCCGTATCAAGCCATTTTCTTATTTTATCACAAGTAATGCCAGCTGTGCTGAACAGTCTCTCTGAGTATGGTGATACTGAAAGGTACTTCCTAGCCAGTTTTGGTTGTATTTTTGCAGAGAGATGTAGAGCGTCTATATTATGAGAGCTCTCAGGAGCCGAAAAATCACTCGCTGTATCGAACACTCGTACTACCGAAGATATTTAAATTATGATTCCACAGCCAGTTCCTAAAAATTGAACTCTCACTCACTCAGTGATTCAACCCGAATGTTGGTTTTGATAGGTGAGAGTAGAGCTCACCCCGTACTAATTAACACCACCACGCCTATATTCACCACGCCAATGGCGTGTGAAATTAACACATTCAGGATAGGGGGGTCAGTTCCTTTCCCTGGGCCACCTGCGATTTCCTATGAAGTTCTGACATGCAGAAAATCAAATTGCGAGTATTTTAGATGGGGGTGTCCAGAAAGGCTCTTGCCCAGGAGGCTCTTACCCAGGATTTGAATCCGGTCAGTAGCTCAGTGCTCTACCCACTAGGCCACCACGACCCCTAATTGAACTCTAGTTTAAACTACATTGTTGGTGTTTTGGGTGAATGATGAAAAAAATATTAACAAAATAGCTATTAAAAATGATATTTTTGCTCACTTCATAGAGCTATGGATGTAGTTACTGTCCATAATATTAAATTTCATGTTATATGTAATTCTTTGGCATACTAAATGTTGATTTTGCACACTTACCCCCGCAAATTATCTCACTTTCAAAGCTCAAAGTGCATCACGGCAACAAGTATTGTAGCAGTACAATGGACTATCATTAGGAAAAATGTTGGAAACCAGAAAGTTATCATACCTCTTGTGGGATATTCTCTTGATATTCAATCAAAATTATTATTGTTGCATGCAAGGCTACATACAAACAGTTGTAAGTTCGATATTGGCTTTCTTCGCATCAAAGATGTATTTATGACCTCTGAGGACCCCGGCAGAATCTAGAATGAGGCCCCCAATGCCTTGCAATCTGGCAGCTTGACATAAACTTTTCCTTACATCATTAGACAATACATAATGAGTACAAATATCTATCACTATTAACATTCTGCTAGTAAGCGCCAGGTTACTTACAACTACATTTACATTTTCTCTCTCGCGAGGCTGCCGGGTATGCCATATGGTAAATGTGGTCCTGCATCATGTTACACATAATATCTTCTGCCGTAATGACTTCTAGTGCTAGTGACGCAGTATTTTTGATAATAATGCCCCTCCACCCCACTACTTTTGTATTCATTAATTAATTGAAGTCTGGTTTCTGATTTATTGATTTTTCCCAGCCATGAAGTTGACTTTCGAAGTGAACTGAACTCGAAGTCACAACAGCGGGATAGAAACAAAAAATCAACACAAGTGCGTGAACTATGGTGAAATCTTCAAGCCCACTTACCGATATGCCCAGAATGTTGAAAATTAACACAAGTGCGTGAACTATGGTGAAATCTTCAAGCCCACTTACCGATATGCCCAGAATGTTGAAAATGTACACTTGACCCATTTGGCGGATAATGCAGTAGAAATGTTTTTTCATTGTAATGCTAATAAAAGACATCATGAGCACAAGCTTGTTCTCTTACAATGTGCTGCATATGTTTCCAGTTGTCCCTTTTGGAAGCCGCTGTGCAAGTAGCTTGGTTATCCAAAGTTTCATGTCCATTACAGGCAGCATCATCAGGCTTAAAATAACGAAGAGGATATCTCAACTATTTATTGGTTAGACATGCCCCCTCCTTTACCGTACTTAGCCTTTGGTATTGTTTCTCCCTGGTGATTTCCCCATTCACATCAGAAGCCTGGGTCCTGGGTGTTTTGGAGAACTTTCCCTTGGGTGGCGGAAGAAAGAATCTATTTTGTGCCGAGATGACTTAAATGCTGCCGTCACAGTTGAAGTCAGTGGATGGTTCTTTTTTTGACAATCTTCCGTATCAATCTAGGGTAGTAGCGAGGTTCTTTCTCTATTACCCATGCCTCTTCCAGTAAAATATTATGTACTTCTCCTGGACCTCCGGAGGATGCATGTTCTGTGACGGTGGATTCCTTTGTGCTTCCATGAACGATTGATCTCTGGTGCGCTTTCAGCCTGCATGACACAGACTGCCCTGTCATGTCACAGAGCGCCATTGGTCAAACAGGGCTCTTGAATCCATGCTTTCGATTTTTGATCACGAGTGGTGACGGTAAAGTTGAATTGAAAGGAACGAAAGGAGGTAAAGGATTTTCATCTGCTGGGGTTGCAAGTGACTTGGAGTTTTAAGGATTCGGATTCGAGGTGAAACTCAATGGATTTGAGGAAAAATGCATTGTTCGAGGAATTCGAAGATTCAAATGTCCCATCTCTATGCAAAAGTCATGTGATCAATTTTTGGAAAGTTTTTTGTCCCATTATTACTATTTTAATATAAAATGCATACTCTTTCTTCATTAGGGTTCATTTTCTACAAGGTTGAACATCAATCCTAATTCCATTGAGAGAGTACATGCATTCTCATGAAAGTGGGTTTAGTGCTATTTGCTTCAGCTATTGAAAATGTGGTTGCAGTAGTTGACTTTCTGGTTATAGCCTTTATATTTGTTTAACCCTTTGAGTAGTGACTTTTTTTTCGTGCTACCGGAGTGAGTGACCCCTGGGAGTGAGTTTTTTTTTTTTTTTTTCAAAAATTTTTTTTTTATCCTATTAAGGTTTTATTGCCTTTAAATAATGTTTTTTGGTTACTTTTCTTTGGAAACGAGTAGAATATAATTTTTTGATGATTATCTTTTAGACAAAAAAATTTTGGTATCTCACTCTGTTCACTCGTACCATCCATCTGGAAATAAATAAATAATATAGAATCTCATATATGTACTTGCATATTATGATTGTACTATAACAATGTATATGTATTTTTATTTGGTTTTGGGAAGTGACGCCCTAAAAGATGAAGGCAATCTCCCACTGGTGATGGTCTGCCTCCTCTTGGTGATTTCCTCTCTTTCGCAAACTCTCCCAAAAGCTGATCAATGAGCTTCAGTCTGAAGTCATACAACTGTGGTTTTCTTCCAGTTTTTATCTGATACATGATTTACGTGTTCAAAACTGCTATCTCAATTTTATGAAAAAAAAGTTTTACGTACCATTTCATAGTTTTTCTTACATTTCCCGTGAAACTTATTTGCATGTCAGCTTTATCAATCAAACCCATATTTTCATTGTACCTAACCATACTTAGTGGCTTGGTAATGCTTTGCCCAGTAGTGTAATCACTTTTTCCAGTTTGAACCATCAAGTCCTCATGAATTGTAGTTAGCATGTTGACCTCTCTTTTGTCCCGCCATCGTTGAGCTAGCATGACCGTGGTATGTCTTGAGACACATTCACCCTTTTTTATGTTCTTAGGAAATTCTGACATTCCCTTATGGTTTTTTCTAATGGTACCACAAGCACCTGTTCTGTTTCTATGTAAATATTCAAACAAACTAGGACTTGTATACCAATTGTCAAGGTAGACATAATGGTTTTTTCCTATGTAGGGTGTAAGTAATGTCTTCACCACAGAACCTGATATTCCAACACTTTCATCATACTCAATCTCAGTTTCCTTCCCTGTATAAACAATGTGGTCAAGGACAAATCCTGTTTCACAGTCACAAAGGAGGAACATCTTTATTCCAAATATATGCCGTTTGGATGGAATATACTGTTTCAAGTCAAGCCACCATGCTTTCATCAATGCACATATTTCTAAATGGATGAAGAATGGATTGATATTTTGGTCTGAAGTGGTCTATAATGCCCTAATTTTATACAGCCCATCACCTTGGGGTTGAGTATTGTTGTCAGAAAAGTGCAACAGTCGTAGCATCAGCTGAAAGTTATCCAATGACAATTTTTCCAAATATTGGTGTTTCAATCAAAGAATTTTTTGGCCAGTAGTCTTTCAGTCTTGTTCTTTATCATGTGCCCCATCAACATGACAAGAGCTAGGAAAACATACAAATCATCTACAGTGATTCCTTTCCACTTGTGTAATTTTGAATTTTCTTTTACTTGTGTATTATTCAAGAATAAATGTATGACATTTATTCATGTCAATCCCAATTTTGCTTAGAAAACCTTCGTTGACAATCTCTTTGAAAATGGATATTTCCAGTCTATTGCCACCATTTTCATCATCAGAGACATCCAGTTTTGAGAAAAAATTTCTGAAAACCCTGGCTTTGAATCATTAAATAAAGGAGAAATTGTGGGAAGAAACTCTCCTACAGGCATCCACTTCCTCAGCACAGGTGATTTATCCAGTGCCAAACGAGACCTTTTACTTGTGTTGCTGGCCCAGGATCAGATGTCATGTCATCAGACGAACTATCTGTTATTTCACCACTGATATCACAATCACTGCCAGATGAATATTCATCATCAGACTCTTCATTTGTCAAAATATTATGAATATCTTCGTGAGATAATCCTTCTGCCTGTTTATGTTTAGACATCTTTCCTGATGACGAGCTGAACATTTTTGACAGATGAATGATGTATATTTCGTAGAAATTACAAGCAAATATAAAAACAACAATTGTACCTCAGTGATCAATGTAAGATCCTGAATATTTTGCTATAAGAAAAACAATAATAACAATAAAAAACAGTAAATACAATCAGTTCTGTCAACAGAATTAGGGCAGCTACATATAGTAACAAGTACTCAGGGTGAACGTAGTTACTAGTAATATAGAATAGGTGGTAGCACTCTTCAGAGATACATCATAGTGATCACTGGGCTCACCACCCTCGAGGATAGATGGCAATACAATCTACAATGATTCTGAAAGAAAGGCCTGCATGCACGCCTTTCTTTCAGAAGATTGAAGATGTAAATGTATGGACGTTCTCTGGATGGCCAGGTGGCCTGAGGATGTACATGAACGTTCGTACTGCTCAAAGGGTTAATGTGAGAGGTTCTTCTTTGAGTTACAAAAAGGATACACCCTTCTTTTTAATGTGAGAGTGTATTTTTTGCATAAAAAATCCTTCGTTACTTCCTCTTCCTTTTTTCCTTGCTGCTGTTGAAGTTTTCATGGTTTCTCTCTAGGTTTTTGTGGGTTTTCAATTTCTTCACATATAAAATAGAGGGGTAATATTCAAACTATGATTTTGGAGAAATAGTGTGTCTTATGCTGTCAAATATGGCACACCAAATAAATCATTTATGTACCTATATCATAAATGATAAAAGGATCCAAAATGGGTTTTTGTGGCATACTTCTCTAAGACTTTACTTAGACTCTTACTGTATGACTTAACGTAGCGCAGGCATACTGTGTAGGCACACGCAGTTTAACTGACTGTAACATTATTTTTTACTATGATCCTTGTAGTTATTAAAGAATTGTGAATGCGGTTAAGAATAGTACCTCTAATACTGATCGTACTTACAATTAGTTTTATCAATTAGGTGTGTACATCAACCAGGTCGAATGCAAAGTCAATAAATCATATATGTACTTCATCTTCATAGTTTCTTGTAGTCTTATTAACCTTCAACATAATGGTATTGTGGGCTTGTTTGCTGTCATCCATGTTACTATCCTTTCATTATCCGGGAAGAACTTCAGGAATAGTTGTGTAATTTATTTATGTCTTATTATTAATTACCATCTTAATTTTCAGGAAATTATTCCCTATAAAGCTGGAATGATTGCTCACATAATAAATTTAGTGCTCTTGGTATTAATGCCAATGGTGGTGATAAATGTGAAAACTACAGGTTTTACTTTATGTAAGTATTCTTGTTTAAGGAGGAACTATAAATTGTGCATGTTGAAAATAAAAGCTTAGGTATTCTCTAATAGTATGAGTGGATAATATTTTTGCCTTTTTGTTACTTTTGGGTTATTGTCATCTTCTCATGTCTCTATATTACTTTATAGTGGGTGCTACCACAGTTTGTTTCATTTATTCAATCCTGTTTCTGAAGCTGTGGTCATATGTTCAAGTGAATATGTGGTGCCGAAACAAAAGGAAGAAAAGTTCAAGTAAATCGCGGCTTCGGAGGCAGTCATTGTCAATGAGTAACTTTGGGAAAGGTATGTTTGCAGTACAACCCCTAAAACTTCAATATTTATTAGTTTTCTTTTGTTCTATACTTCAGTCAGTGGAATTAGCATGCAAATAAATTTGGCCTTTCCCTGAGTGGAGGTTTTCTATAATCCTCATTAAATTAACAGTCAGAAGAATTTGCTCATCGATCTATTTGAAGGAAAAAGAAAATACAAGTTAAATTTCATATTATATTTCTCTCTAATTGACAATAATGTTGATTACAATTGATACTAGTATTATAAAATGAGGTGGTTGCTGCTGTTACTTTTGTGTTAATCCTGAAGTGATGATGGGTTCACCGGTGCAAAAAAATGCCAGTTCATTTGTTTAGTGGTGTAGTTTAGTTTAGGAATCTTAATGGATTAAGACTGGAGTTTCTGTCGTTTTGAACTTGGGCTACTTTCATCAGTCAATTTAATTGTGATGTTGGTCATGCTGGGAGTCACATTGCTGGATTTAAGTCTAGGTTAGCAAGACACTTGTAGCAAGCACATTCAGTGCTCTCTCATTAGCAGATTTATGAAGAGACCTGAAATTCTGGATGTGATAACAAGGAAAATGTGCAAAAAGGTTAGGCCTTCTAGGGTTAGTCCAAGATGTATGTTGCATAGCTGACAGGGGAATATATTCTTGTCTTTCTTTAGTTCATTCCATAGATAGCTGGTGTTCATTTTCTGTGTCAAAGAATCATTTGCACTTATAATCTCTCCCAAGAAAATATATAAGATGCCTTATATTGAACCACATTCAATAATTAATTATGACAATAATGACCAACTTGCTCATTTTGTATATACTGTCTGCCCAAAAAGTATATGGAGTTGAGTTTGAGGCTTTATATTAAAAAAAAAGGAAGGAGCAATATTCATACAGCATATATTCATGTAGATAATTTATTCTTAGATGTCATGCAGGTAAAGGATATTTTTATTATGTATTACTTTAGGGTAAGTTTTTCGATGAAAGTGAAAAATTGTCCCATTTTTTTTGAGTCGCAGAGGGCACTTAGGCAGTTTGTCATGGCAATATAAATTGCAATAATGAAAGGGAATTTTGATAGAATATGAGTCATACTTGGTCATGTTGTCCTTGGAATTTCTCATGTTTTACGTAATTTGTTTATGTTATTTTCTTCGGTTTATGAAACCAGATTTTCTCCAAAAGTATGCCACTTAGAGGCATGTGACCTTCGTCTTTCTAAAATCAATGAACCTTATAACTCTTAATGTACTGTAATACTTTATTTGAATTTTATATTTTTTGAAAACGAGTTTGAAGCAAAGGCAGAAACGTGGAATGTAAACACTAAGTAGGCAGTCTTCACTCTGAACTGGAGTTTAGTATTCATGGTAGAACCATAATTTTTGCCTATATTTCAACATGATCCTTACGTTGATTTTCGTCTGCTTCTTGGAGGAGGTTGAGCTCTTCAATCAATATTTTTCTTTTCACCACAAGCTTTTCCATGGCTGATTCTAAGCACCATCTACGAAGCTTTGATGTCTTCAAAATTTATATAACAAACAAGCATCACAATAAAATGCATGGCTTGTGAGTTACCTTTTACTTTTTTATAAATGTTTTTTATCATAATATACCTATAAAAATGTTATTTAAGCGATAACAGTATTTTTTAACGTGAGACTTTAACCTCTTGAGAAATATCGGTGGTGAAATTTACATATGGAGTGTTTATTTTCCTGGGATAAATTTGGCTTGGTCCTCCTCCTAATGTGCTTACCAGAATTATTAAGTGCACTGTGACTCAGACCTGATAAAATGAGGAAAAAAAGGAAAATGTGCTATCAAGGAATGTCCTAACAAGAGTCCTCTGTATTAATTGCTATAGATATAAGGGTACTGTTAGTTTCTCAACAATTTTTTTGGTTCCTAAGTGACCTTACTATGGATGTATGACATAATACTGAACTAGAATATCTTCCTGGGTATCTTACTAAAATGGAAGATACCCAGAAGAAATTCAAATTCAACATCTCATTGCAGAATCCTTCCTAAGGAATGAGCAGCCATCATAGCATAGCAGAATTTCCCTTGTGTTATGTAATTGCCCTATTTTATGAAGCATGATACCCAGATTTCACCACATGATAGGGAGTACTAATTCTGATGTAATTATAAGACCAAAAGTTGGTTAACGAGTGACATTACCAATATTGAAAATTTTCCAGTAAATAAATTATGTATTTGGATTGAAAGAGTTAGAATCTGATTGAAAGCTTGTGGCACATAAATGCGCAGAACGACAGCAAGTGGAGGGGAAGGTACCTTTGGGGGCGGTAGTTGGGAGGGGAAGGCAAGTATATACCCCTCTGCTCGGGAGCATAGAGGAAGGCAGGATCTCAGTGTAGCCAACACAAGAGAATTTTTGCCCAGTAGCAAGCGTGCTCTCAGCCCGCAATTTTTATTTTCAAAGTAACATTTATTTCAATGTCCGTGGGAAGCCAGTGCACTAGTCACCCCACAAACCGATCTCCTACAAGTTAATTCTTGTTCTCTTGAATGTCAAATTCAAATTTGGAGAAGTGCAGGGACAAAAAGTTTGAAATAATTAGAGTATGATTAATAAATACACAATATATAAATAACAGTTGGATTTATTTTATAAAAGAATGCAATGTAAGCATGTAAACGAGGGAAGAAACTATGAAGGTCATGGCTGGAATTTTAAATATCGGAATGGTCGCACGTATGTCAGAAATACAAAGTTGACCTGAGGAAGAACAGTGACGACTCACTGAACGTCAGAATAGGACATAAGTAAAGCAATGGAAACTGGAATGAATAGAAAAGGAAGGCACAGTACAGTTCATACAATGTTGTACAATTTTAGACCGAATTCACAACGTGTGTATCTCCTACATACGCGCGACCGTCACAGGGTTAATAATCACTTTCAGAATCGGAAAAACTCGCATCTTCAGTCTCGGACAGAGTAATTAAAAGTTCATTCTCGACTTCATCATGCACCATTTCATTGCTTATATAATTGTTTTCCACCTCTTTCACCTTTTCACACACTTTGCACCACTCGTCCTTACCAATTGCAGCACTTTTTTCCTGAACCAGAACTTTCACATCGTCCAATTTAAAAGAAACGTTGTGCATTGCCACCCAATTTTTTAAAATTCCCCATATCTTTTCAATCGGGTTGAGCTCCGGATGGTAGGGAGGCAACCTAACTGTCGAATGTCCATATTTAGCCAGAATACTGTCCACCTGGTATATCACAGACCCCCTATTTCTTTTAATTTTTTCAAATAACTCAATCTTTGTATCCTTCGCTGAGTATTCCACCCCTCTGGTGTCCAGCCACACCTTCATGGCATCCTTCTTAGCACTCATGCTCAGACTGCGATTCTGTTGTATATTGTGATACGACGCATTGTCCAACACAACCACAGAATTATACGGCAGGTTTGGAATGAGATGATTTCTTAGCCACTTAAAATAATTTTCATGATTCATGTCACCGTGATAATCCCCTGTTTTCAGGCCTGATTGAAATACTAGTAGAGCTCCTGAAATGAATCCCATTTCTCCACCTGTAAAAATGATAACTTTTTATAAACATAAACTCTACGAAGCATTTTTCAGGGTCAGTAATGAGTCATCTATGTCAGTTTAAAAATTACTTCCTATACTAACCAGCATGAATGATAATTAATCTCTGTCCCTTAGATACAGGTGCTCTCAGCCCATGTGCATCTCCACTCTTGCACTGGAAGGGCGTGGTGTGGGATGAGTGGACATAAGTTTCATCTGTAAATACTATGGGTCGCCCTTCTTCTCTGAATTTCATGATTTTCCGCAGATATGCCATCCTCTTCAAGCAAATATCATACTTTTCACTTAAAATTGCCTTGTTATTAGGTGTTTTTTTCCATCTGTGGGGAAAACATGACCATTAACACTAGAACGCCCAGAGGGGTCATTTTGACCCCATCGTGTTTTTAAATTTATTTTTTGACCTCATTTTTTAAGAGAACAGAATTTTTTCTCGTGACTTTTAATATTTTTATTAGGTGTTCACGTGCATAAATTTTTACCTTCCTAAAATAATTCATTGAGGAGTTAAATTAGATTTTACCTTGAACGCCCAAATGGGGTCATTTTGACCCAAGGGTTCATTTGCGTGCTTTATCTCTGCTAAAGGTCCTTTTTTATTTGCATTTTTGTATAATTCTGCTGCATATGTGTTCACTGCTCTCTCGACTTACCTTTTTCATTCGGTTACTTATCTTCCAAGTTCGTATCAGTTTCCAAAAAAGTTTTGTTTCCTTTCCCCATCACGTCCTCACTTTCGTTTTGCTTACATGTGGAATATTTAGTAATTACTTTGTTGATATCATCATACATCGTCAATCTCTGTGGTGTGAGGAGAATGCAATTTTGTTTACCCGTTTCGCACGAATTTATCAACTTAGTTGACTCCAAATCTAATTATTTCTCTTTGAATGACGAGTGGAGAATAAAACTCGTTCTTACATTGGAAAAGAAAAATCACTTTGCACATTCCACACAAAGGTTTTATTGATTTCTACCATAGTTTAGACAATATATGTCACTATCAAAATCGATAATGACATATATTGTAGAAACCAATAAAACCTTTGTGTGGAATGTAAAAAGTGATTTTTCTTTTCCAATCGAATGATTCCACAAAGTAAAGCCTCAAACTTTGAACTCGTTCTCACAGTGACAGAAAGTGAAGTTCGTTTATTTGTTGTCCATTGTTCGTGGCTTCGCGGGACGAATTTGCAGTGTGATCGGTATTTTGAAGATAGCTGTGATCAAAAAGTTCTCAAAGACCAGCATAATGTTCTGCTGACATTCTTGATGAGCTGCATAAGATTCAATAAGATGAGTCAATGGTGGAGAGTGTTCATTTGACAAATCTGACGGCAAGCTGACATTTGAAACTTGTGAAGAATAAACAGAATCCTCAGAATGTGACGATAAGTACCCATTTGATGAACTCAGTAGAGACACTAGGAAGGGTGTATCTAAAAGTAAGCTCACTATTTGATATATGTAATATTCATTCACTATTTTCAAGGCACTGGGGGTCAAAGCAAAAGATACCCTCCTTGGAATAATCAGAGATAGCTATGACAGTGGAAGGCCACCAGAGAATTTCCAGAAGATTGAAATTAGCAGGAAATGCGAAGAACACAGAACCTTTAGCCTGGTGTCACACACATCAAAAATACTTACTATGATTATTAGCAGAAGAATGGAAGGGAATATCGAAGGGAATCTTTCGGAAAATCGATTCGATTTCAGGAAAAACCAAGGAGCTAGGGAGGCAATACTCAGCTGAAGGATACTGGCTGAGAAAATGATACACGTAAACAAGCTGTTGTATGTGGCATTCGTGGACTTGGAATAGGCCTTTGACAACGTGGAATAGAACAAGATGTTCAAGATAGTGGAAGCCATTGGAATGGATTACAAGGATAGAAGAAACATCTACTGGCTCTACAAGAACCAGGTCACCACAATGGAAATAAAAGACGGAAGGAAGATAGAAGCCAAAATAAATGAAGGAGTCAGAGAATGATTCAAACCTCTCCCCAGTGGTATTCAATATAATTATACCTGGGAGAAGCAATAAGAGACGCAGAGGAAATAGGTATCAAGGGCATCAAGGTGAATGGCGAAGAAATAAACATGCTCTGGTTTGCTGATGACATCGCAGTTGTAGCAGGAAGTCGAGGGAACTTGCAAGCATCCCTGACGACTATGGACTAAGTACTTCAATAATATAACAAGAGCAATACTAATAGGAAACTAAAACCCTAGTGTGCGGAAGAGAGAATCAAGGGCAAATACCACAATTGGAGGAGTGACTTCGGAACAAGTGGAGTACTTCACGTACCTCGGTAGCACTATCACTTGGAATGGAAAAAGCTCAACGGAGATCAAGCGCAGAATAGCACAAGATAAGGAGGCGTTTATGAAGAAGAGACAGCTACTGTGCTCAAAGAACCTACGGCTGCAAACAAGGAAGCACTTTATCGTATGGAGCGTGGTAATCTATGGATCAGAGACATGGATAATCGGGAAAGCAGGCCAGCGAAGAATTGAAGACTTCGAAACATGGTGCTCGAGGAGAATGTTGAAGATTAAATTGACTGATATAGTGAGGAATGAAGAGATGTGCAGAAGAGCAGATGAAGTTGGACATACCTTGAGGCACAGTGAATTAGTTAGAAATATAATAGAGGGGAAGATCGAAGGGAAGGTCCCACAGGAAGACCAAGGGGCAAGTATCTAGAGCAAATAAAGCAGGACGTGAAAGAGAAAACATACGAGGGCGTTAAGCAATTAACACTAAATAGGGCGTAATGGAGGGCTGCAGTAAACCAATCATAGGATTGAAATACTGACGACGATGAAAACTATTTTCATTAGGCTACTCAATTTTTTTACATTTTTTCAGATGGTATTTTTAATTTTGGCAGGACAAACCATTCATCATAAATCAGTGCACATTGCAAAAACAACAAATAAATACGTTTAAATAAAATAGGTGACATTTATTGTTTACTAAGTGTCAACATTTTAGGCAAGAAAAAATGAAATTGAAGAAAAACGAGAAAATGATTCCAACTCTCAAAGTTGATATTTCAATAAATAGTTATATTGAGAAAAACATTGCTGTAATGAACTGATTAAATCAATAAATGTGAAGAACTAGGGCATTATTTAATGAAAAAACACTAAAAATGTAAACATATAAATGCCTTGTGAAAAATTAACTTATTAATTACCGGGGGTCAAAATGACCCCATTTGGGCGTTGAATGATGTCAAGAAGTCCGGGCGTCCTAGTGTTAAAAAGTTAGACCAAATAAACATGCATTAGAAAAATCATTTCTGATAATTTTACTTACTTGAAGCCAATACTTTTCACGAGTACACGGAGAGAACTCAATTTTCCATTGAAGCCGGTCTGTTTTGTAATAACCGGTGACAAATCCTGGAGTGTGGGATGCCTTTTTTCCACAGTATGGAAATTATGCACCGTTCTTCTTATCACCTGAACATCAAAATCGTCCACAGTAGACTTTGGGCTCTTTTGAGGCTTCTTCTTTTTCGGAGAGACGAACTATGCCTTAGAACCACTGGCAATTGCTGCTCCCTCGTTAGCAATCCGTATCAAGCTGCGTTTAGAAATGCCGGTTGTGGCAACCACACGATCATAAACGCTTTTCAGAGGGATTTGCAACCCCTCTTCTGCTTCCCTCTTCATAAAATTCAGCCCACTATGAATAATTTCTCGCGCCTGACTGTGGAAAATATTCCCATCCCCCACTTTGGATTTCACATTTTCCATCACGAAAAACAAAATACCTTTGAAACAAAGCAACGATGACCTTACGATAAATGATGACCCTATGCTATAAACAATAAATCTATCTCTCTACCATCTGTTCTAACCTACTATTTAATCTAGAATGATAAACTAATAAAATATATGACTAAAAGTAGAAAAATGCAAAGCTAATTTAAGTATTCAAGAAATGGTTAAAATTGAAAGAAACAAATTATGCAATATTAAACTTGAAGTTCAAACTACTGAAAACAAAACAGCTAAGATAACTAACGAATCTACACCAAGAAATGCTATTATAAATGAAAGATCGGACTAAGAAACTAATGAACAAATTGAAAATAACACGTCTAAATTACAATAATCAATCCTATGCCTATACTAAGAATGACAAAATATAAAATAACTAACCTTACTATAACCTACCTAAGCTATCTATCCTATTGTAACTAAAATAACTAAATACTGAAAATGAAGATGAAGCCAAAAGCAGTTTGGTTGGCAGCAAACGCACGTGGTCTGAGACAAAGCCCGGGAGAGAATTACCACTTTCACTCGCACCCCCTCCGAGCTCGAGTCCATCACAATGGACTCGCCCAGGTCGAATTTGAGCTTCTGTGCAGATGCCACGAGCTTTCAATCGGACTCTAAGAGGGGGAATATTTGCTGTGTTTAAGAACAAAATAGTCAGCAAAAAGATATATTTCCTGATAATATAGAAGGTGCTTGGTGTTACATTCAATGTTCTAAATCAAAAGTAATATATGTTTGTGTATGCTATTGACCTCTGTATACCCATGCACACTCTCTACCAAACTTGAGAAACAGATCAGCTATATTAATTCCTGAAACAGCTAAGGTAAGATGATTGATGTACGTAGATGTTTTAGCCTCTCAAAAGAATCATGGTCATTCCTCTCATGAAGAGGCATTCTTATTCAAATGCCATACTAATTTTAAAGGAGATCTAGTTGGAGCTTTAGGTATATCATTCAAAAGTAGAAGTGTGTAAATAGTACTCGAAAACTTAACTCCTTTTCTTCATGCTTCTGACTTTGAGGTAGACCCTGAATTAAAATTAGTTGATTATTCTCTGAGCAACATATTTCCCTCAAAAGCTCACCATGTTGAACAACAAATATGTGTTAGTTAATTGAGATACATTTTCGAAATAAGAAGCAGCTGTAAGAATAGACACCTTTAAATTGCTGGCACTAAGTTTACTCCCATAAGGTAACCTTCTTCCCTATTGAAGCCTTCATCCCTGAGTGGGAGACAAAATTATATGCTCCTAAAAACCCAATTAGGATTTTCATTTCAACCCCGTGAGTTACAAACATGTAGAGGAAGAGAACTTTTTGTAAATACATAATACCCTTGCCAGGTAGGTGATATTGGTCATAGGCTCAAGAAAGGAATATTATATTACATAATGTTATAGAGCCTACACTATTTTAGCTAGGGATGGGACACTAGATTCCTTGATACCTTCGATACTTCAGGTATCGAGTATCGAGCGAGCACTAGCAAAATTTCCGTAGTATCGAGCAAATGAATACTTTGATGAAAAAGATTTATTTTTCACCATTCAACGAATCTTTTTCAATTTCATTAACAGCCAAAGGCAATTACCATATTCCCCTGAATATAGTCCCCCCCATTTTTGGCCTAAATCTTCGTGGAAAGTCTTGGGGGGGAGACTACAGTCTCCCCCCCAAGACTTAATATATATAATCGAGCTCAAGGCACCTAATGTCCATTGTAAAAAATTCCATCCCCTGAGTTTGAAGGCCAGTATCTCAAAAATGGCTATTTCGATTTTAAAATAAAGTATATTGAACTAAAGCTGGTTTATTGATACATTTATTAATGTAAAAATATATTTTGAACATGGTTATATTAATTAATTTTTCGACCGAGACAGCTAAAAAGGCCGGACTTTTTTCAAGTTCCGGGAAGCAAGTTCAACTTTGATGCCCACTTGAATATACACAAGAAAAGCCACTTCTCTTTTCTTCACATAAGATATGGAACATGTATTTATCTTTGAAGAAACAAAGTTTAAAATAGATTACTCAGGTAACAAATACGTTATGATAAATTTTAAAAACACATGCGCTATCTCAGCTTGCGGAAGTTGGAAATACATTTCATTTTGACGTTATTCTTCGTCTTTGAAAACTTAGCACATGCAAAATGACTTACATTCAGAGAATAAGATATGCTTTCAACTTGTATGTATTTATTTATTTTGGAAAGCCACCTCCACGCGACAGGACCATTGGCCAGGAGAGATATGGTGCTCGAGGTAGACAAGTTGTAAGCTACCGTAAGTACCACGCGATCCAAACACCATGTGAGAAAATTTCTCTAGTATGCACAGAGAAAATATCCTTGCCTATGCTTGAATAAAAATCTATAGATTGCAGTATTCACCAAAATAAAATTGGTGATAAGTGAGATAGCTTTTGTCCCCATATTTCTCGGCTTCTCAACGAAAGAAACAAATTGCACTGTAAATTATCCTCAACTCCGTTTCCAAGAACTTTGCGTGAGGAGGCATAGTGTATGTTTCCAAAGATACCATCAGTTCTTAAACTGACACTTAGAGTCCAGCCGCGTTGAAATGGTCCTTCTCGGTGAACGGTGGGAGGAGCTACGACTACCTACCCCATCTCCCGGCCTTACCTCCCCTACTTTACTCTTTCACTCACTCACTGGAGGAGAGGCAAACAGTGTTGCCAGTTTTCCTCACTCCGGCGAGCTTAGGAAAACACAAAGGCACAAAACTGGCCGTGGTGGAGGGAAATTAATTTAGCATATAAATGTTAATAACCTCATTTATTGGTATGTTTGCCGTGGAACATTACATATAACAAAGAGGCTGAAACAAGGCTTCCAATAGAGAATGAGGAGAATAAAAAAATGAGATAATAATTCCGTTCCCAATTTCTGGATCACAATTAAAGTTACATTGCTTGCATCGTAAGGAAATAAAAGATAATAAAATATATTAAATTATACGCAACCTACCTCCAAACCTTACTAGACTACAATATAGTAATGAATAAACTGACACGAAGCGATGATTTACTGATTTCCTATGGCACACACGTGATAGTTTTTGGAAAACGTAGGCATAGTTTTCTCTCAAAAGCTATCAATTTAAGTTAACAATCATAGCTACTAAAATTACCGTAATATTCAATCAACTAAAATTCTTTCTGCTTTATTAACAAAGTTGTAGTTAAAAACAGCTCGCGCATTTAGATTGTAATACATTTCATTCACTCTTACGAGGATGAGAATGACGTGTCGGAGTCTCCACTCGTGTCACTACCACTTATTGTTAGTTCGACAATTATTTTGTCTATTTCTTTATCCATCAGCGCATGTCCGCAAACTTTCGTCTATTTCTCGGTGGAATATTCGGAACAATGTTCTGAAACAATTTCGCTTTTTTGTTCAAGGATGTCACCACCAAATTGTGACGCACCTAAAAGAAGGCAGGAAATTCGTATTAATTAACAAGTGTAAATCGATGAAGATAAGTTTCATATTTAATAATAAATTGAGGGAATCCAATGGTAGTTTATTCTTCATGATTGCCTTTTCTTTGAGGTCACCCCAAACCATCTCGATTGGATTGAGGTCAGGGTAGTAAGGGGGTAAACGAATCACTTAGTGCCTAGATTCCCGTAATGATTAATAATTAATAACGACAATTTTCCTCTCTCCTGAGACCATTCCCCTTCGTTTAAAACTCTCTTCTCCGTGGAGGTACCAACTCCCGTAGCCTGGCTTGTAGATGACACCACGCTTAAACTTAGTTTTTCCTCCAATTTTAAATTGTTCAAAAACCGAATAACTTTGTATACGATTTCTCGAGCCTGACTTTTGAGTGGCCTGCCTCGGTCATACGAAGATTTCGACGAGCTGGCCATTGCGAATAAGCAATACGAGAGTTTAAGGACCCAAACTCTGTAAACAAGGACCAAAGTCGCAAAACCAAATATATTAATGGAAGCGTAAGTCAAAATATTACCAGAAAGAAATCCAAATCAAAATCCTAAAAGAATGTCCAAAGCAGTGTCAAAAGTCAAGCGCGTAAAACCGAGAGAGAACCGTAAAGAAAAGAGCTGGCAACTACAATGAAGTGACACTGGTAGGGGAGGCACGGTAGGGGAAGGAAGGAGCCCGGAGTGGGGGTAGCCGAGGACAGAGAGGGGGTGCGCGGAAATTTTCGCGCAGGACCATTTCAACGCGGCTGGACTCTACTTGCATTCTTAAAGACAATACTTTTTTCCGCATTTGTCACAATCTAAACATGCTATTGTCGAGTCCTCATGACTCATTCACAGCGATAAGCAAGCTGCTTGCAGTAGAAGATTCCTCCTACCTTCATTTTCAGACATACTCTGGGCAGTTGAGTGTGCTTATATAGCAAAAAATAAATATATATCGATGTCAAATAACCAATGAATTCTATTGAGATTTCATAAGTAGATTCATATTAATGACTCAAGAGCAAGATAAAGGTCAAAATGGTGATTTTCGGAACTGGAAGCGTGTGGGATGCAAAATAATACAGTCTGACAAATTCAGCAATAACAAAAATACTGATGAACGTAATAGTATGAAACTTCGTATGACTATTAACAAAGCCCTTAGCTACAACATATGAAAAGGAAAGTTTGATATCTCGATCTGTGTTGTTCTTACAATGCCCCAAATTCAATCAATCTATCCGGTACCCAAAAAAATTTGTAAAAATATTTTATTACCATCAGTAAACGTAGAAATAAACAAGCTTTAATTTGATATACTTTAATTTCAAATTGCATTAGCTATTTTGGAGATATTGGTCTTCCAACTGGCGGGAGATGGAAATATTGCCACGGATAGTATACTATATGCTATATCTTGTGTCTCATCATAATATCATTCCACTACGTCTCGCCAGACACAGTTACGTTTATACTACATGCCTATAGGCATCCTAATATGTAAGTGCATTACGGATGATGTATCGCATAAAACTTTAAGTTTTACTAAACCATATATTTATTTCCTATTTAGGATTATTAATTACATCATTAATTGCCAAGTTCCTAGTCACAGCCTATCTATAATAAAGTTTTGATCATATATTTTTCCTGAAAAATCGAAAACTTTAACCCATAGGACTCGATACAAAATTCATATACCTGCACGCATTCATTCATGAATGAAAATTCATTGTTCAAACAGTATCAACTTGCGTTAATGGGTATCGGAAATAACCCGTGCCGATTACGGGTGTTCATGCATCGTGCAAACGGGGGTGATTGACCCAGGTGCTTTATACGATCCCAAGTTCTATCATGTTTAGGCAGAAATCCATCGATTTTGAAGAGATGGTGTCACTAATTGTAAGAGGAAGAAAAGTATATGTTTTAACTAAAAAACCAGACATTGTCTATTTTTCTTGACGTAATGCATCTCAAAATATTATTTCCCCCTTTACAAATAATAGAAGACACAAATGAAATAATCAGAATTAAACAAATACCATCCCGAGTGGAGAAGGTAGTAAAAGTATAAAATATTTGGTAAATGGACCCATGAACACCTGTGATGATTAAATGTCATTCTGCTGCCAAATATATACTTTTGGACAATGACTATTATGTGATTACATACAAAAACGTGGGTATAACGAAGCTTTTATTTGAAAAAAAAACTACCCTCAATGTTAGCAAAGTGCCTCTTAGTAGTGCCTGTTTTAACATTGGAAAATGTGAAAAACATACTTTAATGATTACGATGCTAATATATATTTATATTCAAATAAACAGTAAATGTACTCAGTTTTCAGAAATACTTATTTTTTTAAATTCTTCCAGATGCTCTTCAATGCTGTTATTACTTTTGCTTGTACCCAATCCAGTAGTTTTTCTGTTTATGATGTATTTTCAACCAAAATATCTTTAAAATTTTGAATTGATTCATAATTTCTGGTATCAAGTAGTATTGTGAGTACTTACTGGTATCGTACTCGGTATCAAGTATGGAGAAAAAATGGTATCGACCCATCACTATGTAACCTAAGACGGAGTTCGAATGGACACGGACCTATTTATACAATCAAGTATGCAACACGATTTAAAAGGACAGATATTCAACACACAAATTCAAATTATAGAATATACTCTCCCATCCGTGCAACAACATATAGCTACAAATCAATACATGTTCCGATGGCGGAAACAAAGCAAAATATCTTCAATACCTCCAAAACTATCCACGTCACTTTATCAATCCAAATACCATATGCTCCGCCACAGCACCGATCGGTCCATACAGTTCCACACTTCGCCTTCCCACTCCTGCCAGTCAATGCACTTCTCACTTGGTACTCCCACCTCCAAAACTTCCTCCTTCCCCCAATAAAACAGCCAAAATTCTAACACCAATCTCCGCCTCACTCGTGCGACGTGCCGCTCTCGCTCCTCTTCCTCGACTCCCAGTTGTTGATTCTGCCCCTAGCGACCGCGAACTACTATGGCGGCCTTGCGTTATGTTACATTTGCCCCGTCGAAAGAAATTTAGAAACATTGAGAAATTCTCTTTCGAAACCTCTAAAATGATCTATGAAAGGTGGCCCCGACACCTCTAATTTTGACTTAGGCTAAATCTCATAGATAAATTAAACCTCCTTATGGTCCGTGACTGTGCATCTTACAAACATGTATACACTAATAACATCAAATAAATATATATATACACTGATAACATCAAATAATAAGCAACGTAAATCCTTACTTTCTAATTTTTACAAACACCAAATAAACACTTCCATTTTATCATCATCATCATCACATATCATTACTTTCACAAATTTCAGTGGTCACCAAGGTAACCTTTTGTCCTGCTCTATTCATTCATGTCCACTGTACAGCTGATCATTTGACATACCTCACTTTTATCACCACAGTTCACCAATCTCCTTCATTTCACCTCAACCTCAGTTACATGTTCATACACCCATACAAGCCTCAGAGGTAAGCCAGGACAATGTATACATTCTAAGACATGTCTCAACCCTTACAACATCAACTCCTATCCGTGCCAAAATGAACTCCTTATCTTAAAACATATCTCGAAAGGCATTTCTAATTACCTTGTAACTATTTCTTCCGCTACATATTCGCTGCCTAAGTCCTGCCCCTCTTACTATCTTCTTTCTCTTTCTATATTCTTTCTTTCTCTATCGTCTTTCCCCTTCCTATATCGTGACGTATTCACGCGAATAGCTAGTATTCAAAATGCATTGGGTGTTGTGTGGTGTGTGCGATTGAACTCCCCGCGATACGGCTTTAGATTAGATACATGGAAAACACCTCGGTCTGCTCCATTCTCCGGATGTCGCAACATAAATGAAAATTTTCCCCGTGTGTCTTTTATCTCATATGGTCCTTCATACAATGGTAAGAAACCCTGGTAGATTTTATTTTCTTTGTGTGATACTGGGCAAGTACGGACCAACACTCTGTCCCCTACTTTTAAGTTTATTATCCCTCTTCGTTGTTTTCTTTCATTCCTCATTCTTCTTTTTTCTCCTTTTGCTGTGATACGGTCTCAGATCGAATCAATAAGATTTTGGATGTCCTCTTCTTCCCGCATGTTCACCGAGGCCAACCACTTATCCCATACGCGCTCAGGCTTCCTCCTGAAGTGTGCCTCTGTAGGCGTTACTTCTATCGTATCGTTAATAGAATCGTTCATGCATGTTTCTACTGCCGGTAACCATTTTACCCAGCGATTATGTGTGCGATGACAGGAAATCCTCAACAATGTTTTTACTGTTCGATGGTAACGTTCCACCTGATTTCCTTGTGGGTGGCGAATGCTGCAGAATACTGGTTTAATCTCGTTCTCTTCCAATTTTCTCACCCAATTCCGACTAGTGAACTGTGTTCCCCTGTCGCTCAATATTCTTTTATATGCTCCCAGGCACGGCATGTGTTTTTCAAAAATGGCTTTAATAATTCCCTTGGTTGTCGCAACTCTTAGCGGGTACAATTTAATGTATTTGGAAAATGCATCTAAGGCTGATAATATGTATTGATAACCATATTGGCCTTTCGGTAATGGACCTACTAAGTCAACACAGAGGAGGTCATTACTCCTTTCTGGAATTACTGTCTGCAGATCCGTATAAATACTGACAGTGGGTGCCTTCAAACGCTGACAAACTTCACATTTCGCCGTCAATTTTCTTATCTCCCGATGGCATCTGGGGAAAGTAAATCTTTCCTTTATCATCGCGTATAATTTAGCTGCCCCCAGGTGGCCATACATCTCATGTGTTTCCTTTATTAATCTCGGGAATATTTCCTCCGGGACACAGATCCGCGGTTTGCCCCTTTCTTCTCGCACTAATCCCGCCTCCGTCATTCGGTATTCTTGATTCCTTTGTTCTCCTCTCTCCAATGCGTTAATGATATCTTATTAACAGCTCTGGCATCCATACACAATCTTATTGAATTATCCTTCTTAATAATGCAAACTAATGGCGAGATATAACACGACGTGCTCCTTTCAATTATTTCTTCGACTAGCAGCTCCTTAATGGTTTCCCTTGCCTTCGTACGTAGATTTAGCGGTATGTTATAATATTTATTATTAAATTCTCGTTTCTCCCTTATCTCTAACTTGTACGAATACCCTTTTATTTTCCCAGGCGTACTCGAAAATATTTCCTTCCTCTCCTTTACTATTTCCGCTAATAATCTTCTTTCTTCCCCGGACAATTCCGGTATTTGTTCAATGCTGCTCTCTATTTCCTCCTTCGAAATGCTCGCTTTCTCTCGCTTTGTATGGTTCTCCTTCATCCTTATTTCTTCAATGTGCATCACCAGCTGTTGTGAATATATTTTTGGATCTTTGAATGGACATACTACCTTCTCCTTCCCGTTCCGTAAAATTACTTCATGATCATTGTAATCAACTAAAACCTCTAACATGTCTAGAGTATCTGTTCCCAAAATCATTGTTTTGATTAAACCGGGGACTACGGTACAATTTAATTCCACGTGGATGCTCCCTATTTTTATTGATGGGAATATCTGTTTCTTTATTCTGCCACTCCTTCGGCCAATCGCTCCCATTACCTGAATCCCTCTGACTGGTAGTTCCATCACTTCCTTAAAATAAATTTTGTTTTCTTCGTAAAATTCTTCATTAATACACGTAATTTCTGACCCTGTATCAACTAGTGTTCTGATTTTCTTGCCGCCTATCTCCACTTCTATTTCAGGACATCTTATTTTCGTATCTTCCACGTCCACTTTCTCCTCCTCCAATAATTCTTGGGGTGACAGTAAAATGCTTGCTATTACCTTTTCTTCTCTTAATTCTTCCTTTCTCTCCTTCCCCTCTCTCACATTCGTCCCTGTCCTTTTGGTCTTCGATGTGTTGGGACTCATCCAACATCGCGACCTTATTAGTTTTCCTGTCGTCTTTCTTCGCTCACCTCACTCCTTTCTCTCTCGACGACTATAGTATTAACTCGATCAGCTGGTCCACGGCGGTCATCTCGTTCTATCCTTTGTTCATTCCTCATTTCGCGTCCCCTTCCACGCTCTTCCTTCCATTGTTGCCCTCGTCTCTCCGGTAGACGGTTCGGCATATTATATCCTCTTCTATGGTCAGGTGATCCGCGGAAGCTCGTCTCGCCTCGACGTTCCCGTTGATACTGCCAGCGTCTTTGAGGTTCCGATCTCATCTCCTGCGGTTGCTCGTATACTATGTTATCATATCTTCCCAATAACGTCAAAAATTGTGGTAATAACGTTATGTGCTGCGCAATGATGGTTGCATTGACCTCTGGCCCGAAATGATGCTCCAGTCTGTATATGATTTCGTCGTCTTCCATCGCGGGTTGCAATTCCTTTGCCGCACTAATTCGCTTGGTCGCGTACTCCACTCTACTTGCAGATCCCCTCGTATTATACTGGCCAGAATCGAGCATTCTTCTCACCTCCATCTGCTGTTGTCTACCCCAGTATTGTGCCAAGAATACCCGCTTGAAATTATCTAAGTCTGTGTGTAGATGCGCTGTGGCGGTCATCCATTCGCCAGCTTGTCCTATCATGCCTTGTCTGATGATCTTCAGCATATCTTCTCCCGTTAGTTGGTAGATTCCCATGTACTCCTCTAGTTTGCGGATATAACGCATCGGCCTTGCTCCTCGCCTCCCATCAAATTGTGGTATTCTCATGCTGACTGCCGGGACCTGTGACACGTTCACTCCTCTGGTTCCCTGCACCTTGATCTTCTCCGCTTCCTTTTGTGCAACCATTTGCCTTTGTTTTTCCCATCTCTCCCCTTCTGTAGTATACGCCATTGCTGATAGTTGTTCTATTTTCTCATCGTTATCCTTGAACCTTTCAACCATCATATCAAATATTCCCCTTGATTCATCCTTCATGATTTCAAACCTTCTCGTCGTCCCTTCCTTTAATTGTTCTATTTCTGTACGAACCTCATAATTTTCCTTTCTATTCTCTTCTCGCAGTTCCCTCACTTCCGTGCGAATCTGACTCTGCCCCTCTTCTACTCTTGCTATGTAAGCGTAGACATTTTCGTTCCATTCGGCTTTCGCTTCCTTTATTCTCTCCTCAAAATGAGCTGCTAGCCTTTTTTCTATTCTCTCTCCCAATTGTTCGGATTGTTCGACGAACATGGCTCTTAGCTCCTCTCTTCTTTTCTCTTCTCGCTCCATCCTTTCCTTCTTTCTCTCCTCTTCCCTCACTCATTCTTTTTCTTCTAACCATGCAATAATGTTAGATCCGACTGCGGGAAACTCCATTATTTTAAATTGATGAGTATCGATATTTATTCCCTTCTCCTCAAATGCCGATCGTAATCTGTTAATTAATTCTTTCTTAATCCCCACGGTATCTAAACCCAGTTGTTTTAATTCCTCGACAATTTCTGTCTTCTTTAATTCACCCAAATATTTAACAACCGTGGCCATTTTGCCCAAAACGAACGCCTCGACGAGAGAATTTACTTTAATTGTTGTGAATGCAATTTTTTGTTGACTGGACGCGCACGAACCTAAGCGTCCTTATTGACAAATTGTCCCGATATTGTTGACTCACCTAATGGTTGCTAAATTCCCGTATTAAAACGCTTCCATAAATTCCGCTTTCTCAGGTCTTCCGCGTGGTATATACTACTAACGTTTCCCTTATTAATTTTCCTCGCAAACGTTAATTTAATAAATCGTGCCCTCGTTGAGCGCCAAAATGTAACCTAAGACGGAGTTCGAATGGACACGGACCTATTTATACAATCAAGTATGCAACACGATTTAAAAGGACAGATATTCAACACACAAATTCAAATTATAGAATATACTCTCCCATCCGTGCAACAACATATAGCTACAAATCAATACATGTTCCGATGGCGGAAACAAAGCAAAATATCTTCAATACCTCCAAAACTATCCACGTCACTTTATCAATCCAAATACCATATGCTCCGCCACAGCACCGATCGGTCCATACAGTTCCACACTTCGCCTTCCCACTCCTGCCAGTCAATGCACTTCTCACTTGGTACTCCCACCTCCAAAACTTCCTCCTTCCCCCAATAAAACAGCCAAAATTCTAACACCAATCTCCGCCTCACTCGTGCGACGTGCCGCTCTCGCTCCTCTTCCTCGACTCCCAGCTGTTGATTCTGCCCCTAGCGACCGCGAACTACTATGGCGGACTTGCGTTATGTTACAACTAATTTTATCACATCGAAACTGAAGCTCATAACATTCTGGCTAACATTTTCATTATATCATAAGCAGTAGATATTGTATTGTAACAGGGATTTTAACCAAATGAAGGATTAGCTTAAATGATATTTTATATGCAAAATAGTTGATAATTAAAAAACTGGATTTTCACCTAAAACAGTTTCAAATATTTTTTTTTATTTTGGCAAATGAAAAAATACTTTTTCTGGGGTACTGATTGATGTGGAAACACATTTTGGTACAAGAAATAATTTATAGAATTAGTTATCAGTTTTTCAGTGTTTCTAGTCATTTTTCTGACTGCAATAAGCAACAAAATAAGCCAATTCTCTCTCAGTATACAAGATAAACAGATGATACTGCCGTATGAGGTCACATTCCTATCAACATAACAATGGGCTTTTTTTAGACTGAAGTATTGCTTAAAAATTGGGGATGGTTATTGTCATTATTTCTATTTAGACCTAAACTTATGAATAAGTTAATAGAAAATGTAGTACACAACCCTATTGTGCTAAGTATTACCTTGTTTGTGTCTGGTTAGAGATTGCATGAAGGAAAAATCCAAGCATACTCTACTAGGTGAAATTATCACTTGGCACTTATGCTGCTCTAACTTCACTATGCTGGATTCTTGATGCAAAGACTGATATGTCTGAAGACATATAAGACTGAAGAGTCTTGATGCAAAGATGCGATATTGGAATAGGTCATGAGCACCCTAGTGTGGAAGAATGTTGCACAAGATTGCCTGTGTACCACTAGACAGTGTTTTCCCTCCAAAGTTTTTATATGGAACCAGGTGGTCTCTTTCTTATCACTATATGTGTATTACAGTATGTTAAAAATGTCATGTCCATATCTTGATAACTTTGAAATAGAAGTACTGTTTATTTAGAGCTGAAACTAGATATTGATCTCTGCTTGGTGTTCATGATGAACTTTGATTTTTTTATTGGTGGGTGAGGTAGCATCTGATGACAAACTAAATGCATCAGGCCATGGAAGTGACAGTGATGCAAAACAGAATGGAGATGCAGTTGTCCCAAGGCAGAGTTTAGTACTTTACCCAGATAACTTAAACCTGAAAGACATATTTTATTATATTTTGGCTCCAACCCTATGCTATGAATTGAATTTTCCCAGAAGCACCAGAATACGAAAGAGGTAAGTGTTTGTGGTATGCTGGAATGTGGAGAAATGAATGATAGAGGAGATGCGAGGGAGAATATAGATGTAATCTGGTGAAGGTGGCTTGTAGTTGGTGAATTAGTTTTAGTTATTATTTAGAATTTTAATTTAGAATATTAGTTTTGGTGAAGGGCAAAGTGAGAACAATATAGATGAAATGTAAAACAAAATTTAAAATTGATTGATGGAAAAGGCTCTTGAAGATCAGCTTGAAATTTCTTTGGAATAGTGTATAGGATCACTTAAAAAAATGTCATTAAAATTTGTTTTGCTTTAAAATTTGATTAACATTTGCTTCATCCTCATTTGTTTGTTCATATCTTCATTCATCTTTTTTGACTTTTGGGTCCACTGCATGAAAAAAGATATTCATGATGGAGATGTATTTTGGGCTGAATATGGCTTGCACCATCATTGCATTGCACATGCATTTGGATCATAGTTGGGATTAATGATTTAAAAAATTAATGATTAAAATTAATTGTTAAAAATGCAGTTAACTATTTAATTTAATAGTTACTTGTTAGAAGAGTTAACTTTTAATCATTAAAATTATACATTGATGGATATAAAGCTAACTTCGGTTAATTTTTTTCGTTAATTTTTGGCAAATGTCGATTGGTCTGAATTTGGGTGCAAAGGCTACCCAACAGAAAAATGGGAAAATAAAACGGTACCTATCTAAGAATGCAAGGGTAGTTGTGCAAGAATGCAATGATTAGGCCCAGACAAATACATCCAAACAAAAGCAGGGCTGAGGGGGACTGCCAAAGTTTAGGAACGCACCCTCAGACAAGAAAACACAAAACCACACGAAGATAATGTCCTGGAGGGCTTGTATGCCTTACTCGGTGACATCATGTCGATAATACTGCATAGTTGAAGCCGAGGAAGAAGGGTCGCCTAAAAACCTGTGACGGATAACTAGGGGGAGGGGTTCATTCAAACTAACGTATCTGTTACAACGTGCCAGTCTATGTATGCCTTACTTGGTGACGTTGCATCATCAATACATCAGATCCCAGTGAATCGCGAGAAAATGTTTGCAGGCGTACCCTCAGCATCTACTGTAACTGGATATAACTAAGCCGTTTCCACTGCAATTTCACAATTTTGAAGGGAAACTTCACATCGCAATGTGGGGATCAATATCAAAAACTAATCTTTAAGCACTTTCTGCTGCTAAAACAATCTTTTGCGGCAAATTGCAGATGCACCATTGTTCGTCAGTCTTACATTCACGACAATTTAAAAATCTCGGAATTGGAGCTCCACCTAAAAAAAAATTGCCGAATCCTTTCAACAGACAATAGGAAACCTGACCAACAATGCACTGGACACTAAATGGAAGAACAACGAAAATCTCCAATTCAAATATTTTTAAACAAATGGATACGGATGGAAGAAACTACAATTACAGTTTTCAGTGTTTGCTTTGTTAGTCTAAAAAAACCTTCAAGGCCTCTATTACCACAGCATCCAATTTGCCAAAGTAACTGAAAAAGTTACTTTTAAGTTAAAAGTTACTTTCTTTAACTTTAAATTTAATCCATTACTTTTTCAGAAAAGTAACTTTTTAACTTTAACTAGTTTCTTGTTACTGAGATTAACTTTAACTTTAATCAGTTAATTTTTTTGGTAACTTTCCCACTATGATTTGGATGGATAGTAAAAATATGCTAATTCTGAAAGTAACATGTTATTTCCTTGTTGATAGTCATTTTGTAGGTTATTTTTCAATTTTCTCAGCTATTCTGATCTATTTAATAGTTGTGGTTTTTTTCCTTTATGTTAAAAAATAGCCAATCCCCAGGCATTTGCAGGCACATGAATGGTAACTTTTTCTTCTATTAAAGGTTTCTGATAAAAAGGATGCTGGAAGTTATTATAGGATGTCAAGTTTTGATGTCGCTGTTTCAGCAGTGGATCATCCCATCTGTCAAAAATTCATTGATACCTTTCTCAGTGAGTACATTTTTATTTATGTAGATCGGTAATTCTCGTGTATGTTAGAACCAATGCCATTAATATGAATTATATTTTATGAATGTTTTATATTTTTGTGGTGAAAAAATGAAAGAAGCACATTGCAGCAGTAACAATGGAGGGATAAGTGAGGCTTATGTAATTTGGTTTTTAAGAGTCCTACCATTAATATTTCCCCTTTTGGTTACTATTGTAATTTATTGCTCAAATTTATAAAATATTACTTTTGAGTATCTCCGATGTAATTCATTTTTATTAGCAGCTACTTAATTTTTTATGTAATTTTATTTTCCCTGGAAATGAATTATCTGCTCTCTTTCTTTGTGGGGCTATATGCAAACCATGCCGTGAAATCGTGATTCCAATGGTTAATGTCGAAGAAGAAAAGGGAATCCAATTTTGTTCCGTGATAATCTGTAAATGATGGCTCTCGCTAGAAGCAAGAGAGCCAGTTTGCAAATAATTGAATTGAGTTGATGCTGTAATTAATTATAAGGCAAATGAAGATTACTGATAACACTCTTCAACGTTGCTGGATTTGGTTATCTTTAAATTGTTGCTCTGATCTTACTCAATGGATCTATGATGCCACTCTTTTTTATGACCATTCAATACCTATTTCTGTATCTTGTGTGAACTATTTCAAGCATATAACTGTGTTATTTTAATTTTAGATAAAGAACAATAGTGTTTGTCATTGGTTGCGCATCATTTAAAATGTCCCAATATTTGAGGACTATTGTATTTTAGAAATTTTGAGCATTTATAATAGCTTAAGTGGTAAACTTATGATTAATTTGTCTCTTTTTTGGAGCACTGTATAGGTTTTGTAATGATTGCATAATCTGAAAAGAAATTATCAAATTTTACTTTGTTTTAGCTTGAATGAATAAACATGAATAAATTGCAAAGTTGTTGAAATTATCATACTCATGAGAATGCCTGTTCATAATTGGTCTGACTTCTTAGTAAATACGTAGATATTATGCTGAAACGTCTCTGTTTACGCAGATTCAGCTGTGGACGATTGCATGCCATCAGCTTCTATTTTACGTAGGTACTTGTCCATTGTTAATTGTGTAGTAGCCTTTTTTTCTCATCGTAAATAATTTTGTAACAAGAAAGAGCATCATTTACTGCCTTGGAAACATTTCTGAAACGTTCGGGGTTTGGGTCCTGCACCTCAAAACCTTCCAATCCTTTCTCAATCAGATGAAAACATTTCACCATCTTTTTTAACTCGAATGTTTTCGGTGACTCCGCTTCCAGTTTTTCTTCAGAAATTTTGGCTTTCTCTCTTTGATTCTCCAGTTCCAGTAAATTCTCATTGAGCAATTCTTATGCGTCATATTGCAAGAGTTCTTCAAAATCATCTTCTTCGATGTTTAATTCTAAAGTTCTGTCCTTGTCCACAAGTTCATCCATTACATTTTCCGCTTAAAATCCCTTGAAATCATGAATAAATTGTGCATGATGTAACTTCACGCCAGGCAGCATCAATGTTCTTTAAAGCTTCATACACATTATATTATTTCCAGAAGTGCTTTAAAGATACTCCATTGCCTTCTGTAGCCTTCACCACTTGCCTGAAGGTTCTCCGTAAATAATATTTTTTAAACATCTGTTAGAGCCCTTGCTCCATCGGCTGCAAGATAGAAGTCGTGTTTGGTGGCAAGTACATCACTTTGATATTTTCATGGTAATCACTAAGAAACGGTGGGTGACCTGGGGCATTGTCTAGCAACAACAATGCTTTAAATGGAATTTTATTTTCTTCGCAATAATTTTTTACCTCGCACACAAAATTATGGGAAAACCAATCTTTGAAAACTTCCTGAGTCAGCCATGCCTTCGAATTAGATTTCTACACCACTGGGAGTGTTGCCTTATTAATGTTTTTTAAGGCCCTAGGGTTTTCGCTGTGATAAGTTACTAGGGGTTATATTTTGCAATCCCCAGCAACATTTCCTCCTAGTAGAATTGTCATCCTGTCCTTTGAAACTTTGAATCCTGGCATGGTTTTTTTCTTCTTTTGCAATGTATGACTGATCCGGCATCTTCTTCCAATACAGACCAGTCTCATCCACGTTAAAAATTTGATGTGGTCGATAATCCCCACTTTCGATTACATCAGCCAAAAACTTGGGAAACTCTGCTGCTGCTGTTGTGTCTGCACTGGCAGCTTCACCGAAGACTTTAATATTATGTAGTTTAGCATGCACTTTAAACCTATTAAACCATCCTACACTCGCACTGAAAGTATTGCCACTCTCACCATGCTTGAGTTTCAGATTGTCAAAGATACTCAAGGATTTTTCCTGTATCAGCCTAAGGCTTAATGGCATTCGTTGTTGAAACTGGTCTTTGATCCAAAAACACATTAGTTTTACCATCTCTTCCACAACTGTGCCCCTTTTCTTCGTAATTATTGTTGACTGGATTGGAACAGAACATTTAAGGTGCTCTTTAATTCAACTTTTATCATGTGCAATTGTTCTCACTGTTGACTCATTCATCCCCTAAGCACGTGCAATTTCCACAAAATTTTCACCTTTGTCATGTCTCTTAATAATTTCCAGTTTCGTTTCCAAACTTATAGCCTGCCTTTTTTTCTACCACTCGTAGAAATCTCGCCACTCTTACATTTCTCAGCCATTATGAGGGTTCACATCCAAAACAAACATATAAGACGATTATTGATTTTATGAGAAAATGTTCTTGAGCTTGATAAATAACGATCCCTACGATCTAATCACAACGGAAACCCAAGTTCGTCTGTATGCTGCAAGAATGTGTTCTATCTTTCTATTTACCTGTGATGGACAACAGGCATCATCTATGAAGTAGTTAATTAACTACCCGTCGACCTATCGGACCTATCTTTCTTGGCCACAGAAACGCGGAGAAAATGCAAGCATGTCACCGGCCTAACTGAGCTTCCATGTAACTCCAGATCCGCATAACTCAGATCCACGTAACTCAGATCCGCTTAAGTCGAGAACTTACTGTATGTGCAAATGTAGAGAATTACCAATATAAGTGTATGCAATAGTAATACATAGTTGTGATGTAAAGTTTTGCATTGCTCAAGAATGTTATTCTTTGTGCTTACTCAAGTAAAAGATGCTATCACCCTGAGAGCACGAAGTTTGCAATATGCCTAATGTAAAAATTATTTTAATGTGTACATCTGTTATATAGGTACCAGATGTAGATGTTAAAATTGGGTTTATATTAGGTATACTGCAAACTTTTTGCTCTCAGGGGAGTCTTTTAGTTTTTATAAGGAACTTAATCTTATTCTTCTATATTCATTTTTCAGAATATGGATGTTGCTAAAGCTACTGAACGCCTCCTTAAGTTGGCAGTAAGTATTTCAATAAGCTTTCATAATTTTTTGTCATGGCAATTCTAAAATATATTTTATCATTCATCTCTTTGCTCACAGAATATATAGATATTGCTTTGTGTGCTATTGAGATGTATTTATTGCCCATGTAATTGCTTTTGTGAAAAGCCTTGTGAATTTCTTGCTTTGAAGAAGTTAATGTTGTGTTAATGGCCAGGGTATCAATCAATCCCAAAAGACCTGTTTACCTAATGAATTTTAAAAATAAATATATTTGAATTTTTTAACCCATTCATTATCGAATAGATTTGTGATTAAAAAAAACTTGATTATTTTAAAAAGTAAATATATTTCACTACTTTTATGGAGACAAATCGATACTTGATGATTTTTCAAAATATGTACATATTCATATTAAAATGGTACTACATATACTGTATGATTTAAAAAATATATACATATATTTTAAAAAAATTTAAATCCCATCCAATATTGAATGGGTTATTGACATCATACAGCTCATATGCAGGTCTCTATGAATATGAAAAAGTTTAGAATATTCAGTTCCATCTAATATGATATTTTCCATACTTAAAATCTTATTATTCCAGATTCCAAACCATTTGGTATGGTTGATATTTTTCTATCTACTCTTTCACTCCTTTCTTAACCTTGTTGGAGAGTTGTTATATTTTGCTGATCGACATTTTTATTCTGACTGGTGGAATGCCAATAACATTGACACCTTTTGGAGAACTTGGAACATGCCTGTACATCGCTGGGCTGTCAGGTCAGTTTTTGTGTTTTTAATATTACATATATTTCTTATGTAAGTTGCGAGGAGTACTGCTTGCATTATCATTAATGTATGATTAGTAACTTCTGATTTCTAAAATGAGAAATTCCCAGGTTACTTGAATTTGTATAAGTGTATCCCTAAATGAGGAAATTCAAAGCTGCATTCTACAGAATAATAATTACATATTTATTAGACTTGGACCAATACCACTTTTACCAATACCAAACCGATACCTGATATACCAATAGTATTGTTTGCTGATACCTTACTTCTTTTTCCCAAAAAAATTGACAATTGTGGTTTCCTTCTCATAAACTGAACTCAATAATCAAAAGTGTAATATAAGAGCAATCAATAAGAGAAATGGCATTGTAAAAATCTTTTATTTTGCAACTTTTATAATTAATCACTGGAATAAGGTTTCTGACACTAAGCCCTCTTGCATTTTGCCTAGCAAGGTTTTCGGGTTCACCTCCGCGTCGATTCATCTTCATGACGACAGTTTTGCAGTACTGATCTGTGTGCGTTGGCTTTCGGTACACAGAGGGTTCACCATTATTGCCAATCATTGCCAACCTTTTCATGGAAAAACTCGAGGAAAAGGCCCTGCGGACATATGAAAAACCCCCAAAAATGTTCCTGAGATATGTCGACGACACCTTTGTCGTGTGGCCGCACGGAAAGTCCGAAATAAACAATTTCTTACGGCACTTGAACAACCAAAGCAGCTCCATCAGTTTCACCATGGAGATCGAAGAAAACGGACGGTTACCCTTCCTGGATGTACTCGTCTCCAAGAAACAGAACGGAAGGCTTGGCCACTCTGTGTACCGAAAGCCAACGCACACAGATCAGACCAAGGCCTACATAAGACGAGCAAAAACCTGCATCAAACACTTCGAACCTGAAGACGCCAGCTGCAACGCCGGCGAAACTGTCGTCATGAAGATGAATCGACGCGGAGGTCAACCCGAAAACCTTGCTACGCATGCTGCACCACTCCGCGGAAGCCTCGATCAACACCCTCTTGCATTTGAAAATACTTAAAATTCTTTTTAAGAAATATGAGCTACTGAACATTCTCAGCAGGTAATAATAGGGTTCTTCTACCAGAAACCATAGCACCAGTCTCAGAAAAAATTTGTTTGGAAAATACTGAACCTGCAGGTACACCCAAATACAGTGCACTCTCGTTAGCACAGTAGTGACCTGAAATCCTGATAGTGGTAATGAGGAAAACGTGTTAAACAACTTAGGTCTTTCTGGGTAAGTTGAAGACGTATGAATGAGTTTCATAAGTTCATGGGGAACATGATGCTGTTGACAAGTTAGTTCAATCCATATGGTGTTACTTTATTCTAACAAAGTTTCATTTTCAATTTTTACCCCTCCCGAAAAAATTTGTATGATAACTTGCTTTGCACCCTCAATAATTAATTATGATGGTAATGAGTGAGAATCCTCTCAGAAGCCCTGAAGATGAAGAGCGAGTCGCTCTTTGAAACGTTGGCAGTAATTGAGCCTGTTAACCGGTGGCAAGCTCAAGAAACATTTCTTCATATTATTTGCCATAAAATACTAGATCTCATATTTGTTAGGATAGTCCATACCTCCTCTCATGCAAGACACCTATAACCTTTCTTTCTATCCAGTCCAGATTTCTACATTAAATCCTCCAGTAGATCCTCATTTTTTCTGGCTCCATGCTGTCCAGAATGCTCATTCTTTTCTTTTCCTCGATCTTCTGTGCATTTCTAACATTCTCCTTTCTTATCACCCTTTTCAATTGTTCATTGTTGTCCAAAACACCCTTTATCCACTTTTGTTTCTTCTCCAACCAATAACCTTTTTCTCCTCCAGTCTTCAATACTTCCTGATTCCCCATCCTTTCAATCTATCTATTCTTCCATGACATTTCTACTCATCCTACTTGTGCATGGGCCAGATTTTGAACCAGAACATTACAGTTTTGACTGATATTTTCATTGTGTACTTAATTATTCCTTGAAAGTCTGCTCCTTATAACCCTATTACAGAGTTTAATTTTATGTAAGAGAATCCCAATTTGAATTGTCCCACTTGTTTCAGTTCATATTTATAAATGTTATGTGCTTGAATTTGAATTTACATAGTAATAGATTGACTGTAGAGAATGTTTGTTCCTCTGCCTAATCTATTCCCATGCAGCACTACATTTTTAAGACTGCCTGTTCAATTTTACCAAATTGAAGATATAATTATTACATTTACTACTTGTGAGGCTCAACCGTATAATGGTTTCTGTTTTACAATAAAGATTACATCTCATAAATTATCTCAGTATTTTTGTGTTAGTATATTTAATCCTTGGATAATATTTCATGGTGTTTTGAGTTATGCCACAAATTGTAGCCAATGAAAATCACATGATACAGAGTTATAAATGTTTATATCCATCGAGTATGACATACCTTTGGTTTTGAATAAAATTTTAAGGATTTATGGTTGTTATTTTATTCATGCTTTTATTTGTATTTACTTTCCTTTAATGCTCGTAATTGGAATGGCTGGTTTCGTAATTGGAATGGCTGGTTTCGTAATTGGAATGGCTGGTTTCGTAATTGCCTCTAGACTATGCATGAAACAGAACCTGAATTTCTTTATATCTGGTGAATCATTTTTCTTGTGTCTTCATTATAATTATATTATTGACTGAATTAACCAAAGTTATGAATTATAGGCACTTGTACATACCACTAGTTGAGATGGGATATGGTAGAATGGCTGCTTCCTCGACTGTCTTCTTCATCAGTGCTTTCTTCCATGAGTACCTAGTTAGTGTACCCTTAAAAACTTTCAAGATATGGGCTTTCATGGGAATGATGGGCCAGGTAATTATACATTTGAGATAATTCATATTTCTATTTAGTTAACTTACTTTAATAGCTCAACAATGTTATACTATGGTATAAAGTTAAGTAAAATATGAGAATGGTCTACTCAGTGAAATTGTTGCTTGAAAATGGTAATGCTCTAGAAGAATATGGGTTAAGATATGAATATAAAAAATTATGAATAATGTCTCACTTGATAATTTCATGTGAAGTCAAATTGGTGTTTTTCTGTGAGCTGATATTTCTTAAATTTTATTTGTTGAGCACCTAAGCCTAAGTCCTTTCATTCCTGTAGCAGTATATGACTAATGAATTTGATGACTTCAGATGAAAGTAAATACTATGTTGTTATTTTGTTGTGCTGGTCTCTATTTCCATACACTCACTCCCATGGCCACTTATACCCACGGTAGTGTTTGGTCTCACCGACAAGCATCCTTTGTTTCTTTCTGTTTTCAGCCTCTCCCTCTGTGCACCTGATCTTTCAATACTCTTACTTTTTCATGGACATTCCATTGTTTTTTTTAATCATTTTCATGCTCACCATTGAAATAGTTTTTGTTGTGATTCCGGTCTTGAGGGTACAATATTCTATCCATAAGAATCTGAAGTCATTGATTTTTCTTAAAACTTTCAATGCCATTTTCATGTATATGGTAGTAACAGGTCACATGAACATTAAATTACTTTTATTATATTTTTATTCCATTAAGTGATTAGCTCTGTTCCTGGAATACATGTATACAGTAGACCCTTGTTATTATGAAGTTTATGGGACCAAAAATTGGTGGTTTGTAATATCGAACTTCGTATCAACTTTTCTTATGAACCTGGTGAGAAAAATAAGTCGGTCGGAAGTTCTATTTAAAATCGATCAATACAGTAAAATGATAATTTGGGGAATGATGGGAATAAATAACATTATCTGTGTGTAACTTCATTGGAGACCAAAAACTGCGAACATACATGTGGGAAAATGACCCTTGCAGGAATGATAGATGGAGGTTCCACTGTACAGCAAATGGGACCAGCATGCAAACTCATGGACAAGCGTGATTGACTAATAGACTATCAAAAATTACAGAAGGGATAAATAACATCCAAGAAAGAAAGAAATACAACCAGTAAAGTCAATTTTATTTGGGAAATGAAACGTAAATAATCTTTTGACTTATGGAAAGATAAAGGCACTATTTAAAAAAATTATTATTTATTTTTGAACTTTATCACTCCATCATCTCTTCTACCATGGCTTCAATTTTGTCAAATAAATATTGAGTGGAGAGTCGACATTATTACACATCTTATAATTATCAAGTGTAATAAGGGCAAGCATAACATCATTTTTCTAGGTGGAAGAAGAACCATATCATTTTCATCTTTGCTGCTTTCTTAACAGAGTCCTGCCACAGCTTCTACTATTTAATCTCCATATAGTTGGAGATCATCATGGATCATAATATTGTCAGTTTTTGATGGTGGTGTGCCAAGATTAGGAATATACATAATCTCAGAAATCACTTGCTAAAACCTTTCCTGAACAGTGAATATGTGCTCTGCAACATAAAAATCTGAATTTTGCATAAATAATTGCTGCAATAGACATTAATTACCCTTATTAATTTACCTTTTATTTACCCTAATTAATTACCCTTATTAATAACTGGAAAATATTAGTTATTCTTCCATCTTGTCCTTCGCCGACGATAGCGTTCCAGTCTCCTAAAGTAATTAGGTTTTCTTCTCCTCATGCCTGTTTTATTACTTCAGTGATATCTTCGTAGACGTCTTCCACTTCTTCATCTTCGTAGCCCGACGTAGGCATGTAAACTTGCACCACAATTGTATCTGTAGGCTTAGTTTCAATTTTAACCATTATAATCCTTTCACTGTATTGCAGGAAGCTCTTCACACGCAGTCCCGCACTCTTCCTGAGCATTATGCCTACTCCAGCGTTACCATTCAGTGATCCGGTGTGAATAATTCTATAACTTCCACTCCAAAAGTCTCCTTCTTTGGGCCATCTCATTTCACTGATTCCTAATACATCAAGGTCCATTCTCCGCATTTCCACCTTCAGGTTCTCCAGTCTTCCGCAGGTCCGAAGTGATCGAACGTTCCACGTTCCTACCCTAAAATGAGTATCACACTTGACTGATGTACTCTCTTAGGTAGTCCCCGCCCGGAGATCCGAATGGGGGACTATTTTATCTCCGGAATATTTTACTCGAGAGGGTGCCATCACATCTTGATAGTAAAGGAAAGAGTGAAGTAGCTGCGACTCCTCGGGATAATAATGTGGTGGTTTCCCCTTGCCTTCCACATGCAGTACTACAGCCGTTTAAGTAAATGTTACCATGCCTGTAGTGAAATGAGTGTCGCTGTACCGACCACTGCGGTCTCCACCTTCACTCATGTGAAGAAGAGCTGCTGCCCTCTTCTCCGGGTGATGGGAAGCGTAATTGTTGGCAGCCTCCATCGCCAAGTCACGGCATCTTCACAGGTTCTGTATTATTTAGAGGCCTATCTTACCCAGGGATAGACCAATACCCCCTCGGAATGCCATCGCTTTTAGTCCACGACTGCGATCGATGAGTAAACTCGCTTAACTCGCAGCTAACCTCTATATCTAGAGGTCGACCCACCATCCGCAACCCAGTGGACGCACTCGGTGGCTTTAAGCTCAGCCGCGAGATTATACTCATAGATATCATATATAATATTTTAATTCCATTGACTTATTTATTAAGTAATTATTTCATGAATTAATTATAATCTTGAGGTAATAAATAGATATTACATTTTAAGTATTATCATCAGCTTGCTTTTTTCTCATGAAGTGAAGCTTTTCAAAAATGACAAAAAAGGAATTTGATGGAATGATTCACCCTTCATAAATGGGTTCATGACTCATATCTGAACAATAGTCTACCTGGAACCAACCATTTTCTTTGTCTTATGTTTTCACTTTGTCAATGTTATGGTAGCACTTCAACCTTGCCGTCTTTCATCCCTCTTTCTCTTTCATTCATGGTTTTTCTGCCTTGAAACATATCCATATGTTTCCAATTATTCAGGTCAAAATAATTTTAATCAATTATTTTCAATGTCAATTTAGCTTGTTTTCTTTGTAATAATCCATCTTTATTTGCTCTTTATAATAAATCTCTTTTTTCATTTAATTCATCTTTTGATTTTTCTTCAGCAGTGGGTACTTTTACTTTTTGTCATATGGTTCATAATTCTGATCTATGCATTGCTGAATTTACTTCTGATGATGCTCTCCCTGCAGGTGACGTGTAGATTGCTGTATCGCATAAGTTGGGAATATGTCAAGAAATTCACCGTGTATATACTTACATGTTTGTATTTAAATTACCACTTTCTATGAATTAACATTTGAGTTTATTTTTTGATACCCATTCCACCTGAAAGGTACAATGGTTAATGGCTACTTCCGAGAATATTTTGAATTGGTTACTGATAACATTAGAGATAATCTGGTTAATAGCATTGTGTAAGTGTAGTCTATACTTACTCTATGTTAGTAGTCAACTATCTATTCAAAAGTTCTTTCCAGCTCTGCCTTTTAAGTAATTCTGTACTAGGCATTGTTTTAATGGCATAACATTAAATAGGTATATACATTGAGTAACCTGGCAAGTTTAGGCATTAAGAATTTTTCACTAGCTTTGATCATCTGAGAAATTCTATGAACTGGTATTTTCTGTAGTCCAACACTTTTTTGGTCACACAAATACTGAATTAAAGAAATTTATACTAGATTACTAGAGAGACAAATTCTAGATTAAAGAGATAAGGGTATTTTGCTTATTTATTGCTGGCAGAAGAAGCAAAAACAATGTGGAAAATGGACAAAGCAAGAATAGTTCCTGTAGTGGTTGGGACGACATGAAAGATTCCAAAATTAAGTTAAAAAGTAAATTAGATGCATTAGGGTTGGATTGAGGGTATGTATTTAAGAATTCTAAAACCTCTGTACTTGATGGATATAGGTAGAATTATTTTGAAAAAAAAAATTCTGCGAATTTTTTTGGGCTCACCCCCTAAACATTTTCCTTTGGCTCAGATTTACTCAATAACAAAATTTCATCTCAATAGGCCTATAATAACCAGTGCCAACTTGAGCTTGAAATTTGAATATTAGGAATAATAGGTTTTGTAGGTTAAAGTCAGGGAAAAAGCTATTGATACATGTTTCATATGTAGTTTTATGTTACAATTTAATACATTGTCACTCTTTAAACTATTATTGTTTTCAGTATTCTTTAGTTTTTAGTATTATGTGGATATTTTCTTTTCAGTGTTTCTTGCTTGCAATCTGGGTACAGCCTGCAGTGTTCTTGAACACAACACAAATTGCTTTTGCTCTTCATCTACTGTCAGTAGTCCATGAAAATCTTGCTTTAATTTAACACCCCTTTCAGCACTGTCATTCACAGCTTTCAACTCCATAACTATCCTTTCAGCTTCTAAATATGAAGTGTTGCTCGTCCATGTCGAAGGACATTCTTGAATAAAACTAATGTCCAACTTCAGGCAAGAGAACAGATCTCTGCTTTTGGATGACACAAAGTCATCTATAGTTTTCACTGAAATGAGGATAAGACTTAATTTGGAGATATATATTAACGAATTAAAAATTAAAGAATGGTAATCCGTATAAAATTAAACTTACCATATAATTGTCTATCCAATTCTCCACATAGAGGAATATATCTCTTTTCCATGTGTAGATTCTCTCTTAATTTGCTACCATTTTGATTATGATTTCTATGTCTACTTCATCATCAAAGAGTGATAGGGCAGACAATTCTTCTGATATGGTGACTAAATTTTTTTAGAGCTGCTTTTGAAATTGTGGATTCTATCTTTTCATATGATTTTAGAACTTTTAAGCAGCGGAGATCTTAGATAAGGAGCTTTTACAGCTGCACTGCACTGAAGCCACGGTTTGACATAAATAGTTACAATGAATAGAGATACATCTTTTAAGGCATTTTTATTTACACTGGATAATTTAAGTTGTGATCTTAGCAGAAATATTTTTAAACAATAAATAGCTCTTGCCATCCATGGAGCTTGATGCATCGCCCCAGGAGGGTGTATTTTTATTTTTTTTCCAGTCTCCTCCCAAAAACATTAGAGAGAGCTCTATGAGTTCACGATAATCACCTCTCTGTGTTAGTTTATCTAATTCACTTTCATAAAAGTCTAGCATTTCTTTGATTTCCGACTCACTAAAAAACATTTCCACGTTCTCTTTGCCACTTTGAAAATTATTGGCATTGACACTTTCCCAGCTTCCCTAAAATGTTTAAAAAGTGCTATGTCAGGACTGCTTGTTACATCACTTTACTTACTTTACATTCAAATGCACATCGTAAAATAAGTTCATATATGTGATGACGGCACGGAAAAAACAACAGTTCCCTGTCCAATTTTTGCTCAAGTAAGACACATGCTCCATTAAAACGTCCAGTGTTTGATGCATTTGTGTCACAGCAGAGAATTTGTACATTGTCTTCTATACCCCAACACCATAATGCGTTCTAAACAGCATTTGCTTGCTCTTTACCAGAAGAATGCTGTCATTTTGGAACCCCGATGAGCTGCTCACTGCCCCCAAATGTAACAACAATTGGAAGTCTTTCTTCTTCTGGGTCCCTGACATTTAATGCAGGCAACAGTTTACCATCCCAGTAAACAGTAAGAATTGCAGGTATATCATTCTTGAAAGCAGACCTGTTTGTTTCAGAACGTTTTCTTCTCTTCTTCTGTCTGATTCGATGAATAGAAGATTTATTAATAGAGAGTTCTTCGGTATTATGTTCAAGTGCCTCTGCTGTTGCCTGAAGGATGTATACAGAATCTCTTACACTCAGCTGGCATCTATCCAAGGCAGCCACTAATTTAGGAGTGATAAAATCTTTCGTACCACGCCTTGTAGCATTCTGCATTGATGTACTCTCAGAAGTCTCTCCTAAAAGTTTACCAACGTTGATTTCACCTGAACTTGGATGTGTGTTATCTGAATCTTCAGATGATGAAGAAGGAGGTACAGCAGAAGATGTAAACTCTGCACACAGTTGTTTCTCTTTCCTTTTCTCTTCTTCTAATTTTCTTTGCCTCGCCCTTTCTTCATTATCCGCGAGCTTTTGGTCCACTCCTGCAAGGTAGCCTTTACGTCCTGGCTCTTGCTGCTGAAGTAAAAACATCCTGTCTTCTTCCAATTGATCATTTGAAGAGCATTGGCATGTGCAATATCAAATAGATTTTCCAAATTATTTGTAAACTCCTCTTCACGATGCTTAAAAATATCTTCATACTTCTTTGCATTTATTTGCAATTTTCTCCACTCCGAATGCAAGTTAATAAGTTTTTGTGAACAATGCTGAATAGCTCTTGTCGGAATTCTTGCTTTCTCCCAAAATATCATACATTTGTGAACAATGCTGAATAGCTCTTGTCGGAATTCTTGCTTTCTCCCAAAATATTATGCACTCCGGAACCACAAGATTAGCACTTACATTGACAGTTAATTTTACCTCCCGTATGTTATAAAAAAAAACTTCAAGCACTTGTCTATTTGATGGTAATTTGTGTCCAGTGATTTGGTGTTTAATATCTCCTATTAAAAACACACGTTCCCTGGCATTGTGTAATTGATGTGACATTATGTTAGATTAGCGACCCGAAAACACGTGTGACACGATGGATAACAAATAATGAACTGCCTGCAGTGCACGTAAGGGGTCGTGCATATACTACGTTCCCGTTTTTGGTGACTTTCATCTACTTTGTTCTCTCCCCTCCCCACATTTCTGACTGCTGCCTCGAAAAGTGCTGTCACGAGGTTGCTATTTAACCCGCAAGAAGAATAAAATGTAAGCAATTTGGTGGTAAGAAGACTTGAAACATTGTAGAGGCAATTGGTTCAGTCACATCAAGTTAAAGTAGAAGGTTGGCGTGTAAGAATCACCCCGCGTGCCCTTCCCCATGTCCAACTCTGTAGTATTGTTGATGCGATGTTGACGAGTAAGAAACGTAAACAGACACATTGTAACAGCTATGGTACTTTGAGTGAACCCTCCCCATCGTTACCCACCGTAGGTTTTTAGGCGACCCCCTCCCTCCCCTAAGTTGGTATCATAGTTTCTGCACGACCCCTAAGGACAAGCTGAGGCCTCAGCGCTGGGTAGAAAATCCAGACTTGTTCTTGATGTGAGTTCGCGCTCAAGTCGGCATGGGTTAGAATGCTCCGATCTCAACAAAATTTTGTAAATGCATGTTTTAGAGTCATTCCAACAAAATTGGAGGGTGAGCATTCAAAAATTTCGAAATCTGAAAATAAGGGACACCCTAATATATATATACACACACACACATTAGGCGAATCATGCCAGAGGTGAGCAAGTGGTTTTAGCTTGTGAGTGCACAAGGTTGTATAAGAGATTGTACAAAAAGCAATGCTATAAAATATGTTAAACACCTGATGTAATTTAGTCATATTCAGTGTGAAATATCATTTAAATGAAAACATTATTTAAAAAGAAAATAATGCCACTAAAAAGAAAATAATGCCATTTTATAATGTATATACACAATATTATACATTATCACCATCCGCTGCTTTCAATAGTTAATGATGGTAACCCCAACACAGGTTATCCTCTGGGGTACCTATGTTCCCCTCTAAATAGATGTTTTTTGTATTCTTTGTATTTGTATATTTTTTCTCAGAGGTGGAATAAAAATTATTATTATTATATTTATTATGTTACATTTGTAACTTCCACCTCCGAGTCTCCGGCTAGCATCAGGTTTCGTTGCCGTCATAATTGCCGGAGACTCGAGAGGGGTCGCGCCTAGGGGTAGCCACGTCCGCCACCGGTGGATAGGTGGCTACCCGGAATTAGGGTCATGCGCACAAAGCAGGCGGAGAGACCCGAGAAGGACAGCCTTCTGCATTGCACTTGCAAGTGCATCCGCTCGCAACTGCACGCCGGAATGCAGTTGAGATTTTCTACCAGAGAGCTCTTGACACCACCATCGTCGCCTCCAATTGCCTGGAGGTGGAGAAGGAATAATTCCACCAGATCTTACTCTTATCATTCTCCACGACGGACTCAATGTCTCCAGGGACGTAAGGCAGCACCAGATTCGCGTCTATACCATAATGGTGTCTTAGATGGTAATACAACACCCGCAGAGCTGAGTTGTGACGGTTCATGTATGCGTTCTTCGCATAAAAGCTGCAGCCGGAGAGTTAATGACATAAAGTCTCTGGCTGCCTTCGGAGACACCACCAAGCATGCCCACGGTGAGGACTACCAGTTTCACAGAGTAGCCCGCGTACATTTACCGGAGTTCACACAGCAGATCTTGATATTTAGTCCTTTTTTCAATCTCCCTCGCTGCCATGTTCGTTTCGGCCGGTGCCGAAAACTCGATCATGAACATGGCATGAGAGAGATTGTCAAGGAGAAGGATATCAGGCTTCGTCGCCTCCAATTGCCTGGAGGTGGAGAAGGAATAATTCCACCAGATCTTACTCTTATCATTCTCCACGATGGACTCAATGTCTCCAGGGACGTAAGGCAGCACCAGATTCGCATCTATACCTTAATGGTGTCTTAGATGGTAATACAACACCCGCAGAGCTGAGTTGTGACGGTTTATGTATGCGTTCTTCGCATAAAAGCTGCAGCCGGAGAGTAGATGACATAAAGTCTCCGGCTGCCTTCGGCACGCTCTGCATCTCGTGTCCGTCACGTTAGCCCCAAAGATGAGGCGACGGTACACGAGGGTGTTGATGACACCATCTTGGCACGCGAGCACGTTTCCCTCGGTTTCAGACTTCAGACCTGCGGAGCGCAGGAAGGTGAACGTGAGCTCCTTCGATAGCCCATGCGTTTCCAAGTTTCGATAGAAACTTCCATGCGTGGGCTTCTCGGTATGCTTGAGGAGCAGGATCTTTCGCTCCGCATTCTTTATTACGAGCTTTAACACGTCCGCCTTCAGCGACAAGATTGATTTGTCGCACGCTTCTCTGCTGGAAGTAAGGTCCAAGTCCGAACCGAGGCCGTCTGCTGCCCTTTTCGCCGCCTGGAATAGGAACGCCCCTAAAAATTTGCCGACACTCTCGTGTTTCTTTACGAGCAGCATAAGGGGGTCCGTGCTGTGGAACACGCGGCAAGCCGTATTAAGGACTACTCTGTCATGAAGGCACTCCAGGCTTATCAGCCCTCTACCACCTAGCCGTCTCGGGAGATACAATCTGGCGATGGAAGACTTCGGATGAAGACTACGGTATATGGTCATCATTTTCCTCGTTCCCCTGTCGAGGTTTTGCAGCTCGTTGACATTCCATTTAATGCAACCGAAGGTGTAGAGCAGTGTTGGAACCGCGAAGGTGTTGGTCGCAAGAACCTTGTTCTTGCCTGATAGGTCAGAGCTCCAGATTCGCCTGAGAGTCTGCCTGTATTTCGCTGCAAGCCTTTCCTTCACTGCTCTCATCTCCTGCAACCGGCGCTGGGGATGCCAAAATATTCATATGCTTCGTCGTCATCAAGATGACGAATAGCGTTTCCGTCAATGAGCTGCACGTCTTCCTGGTCTTTCAAAATCTTTCCTTTTGCCAGATGGATGGTTGCGCACTTGTCCAATCCGAATTCCATCCCTATATCCTCACTGTATCTGCGTACGGTGTCCAATGCCATGCGCAGGTCTTTTGCGCTTGAAGCATAAAGCTTCAGGTCATTCATATAGAAAAGATGGGTGACCTTATGCTCCCTCTTTGACGGGACACCGCACATATATCCCCTACCTCGTCTCAACTGAACGGACAGTGGGAGGAGAGATAAACAGAACAGGAGGGGACTGAGGCTATCGCCTTGAAAAACACCACGGTGGTATGTTACCAAATCTGTGTAGACGGTCTTCTTGCCAGATGGTAGGGCGAACCGCGTCTTCCACATTGGTAACAGGCGTTCGATGCAGGACGCAACCTCTGGGTGGACTTTCATGTACCTCAGCATGGCTATAATAATCAGCTCATGAGAGGTGGTATCAAAAGCCTTCTTGTAGTCCACCCAGCCCATTGACAGGTTACGCTTGTATTGACAAGCGTCCTGGCTCACACACCTATCAATGAGCAGGTTGTCCTTGCATCCCGCGATGCCTTTCTTCGAGCCCCTCTGCTCGTACGCTTCCTCCCATACCGGTTGGATGCGGCGGAGGATAAGGTCGTTCAAGATGGAAGTGAACGCCTTGTATACAGTGTTGAGACAGGTTTTAGGGCGGTAATTCTTTGGATCGGACAAGTCTCCCTTTTTCGGCATTAGGACCGTTCGCCCCTCAGTCAGCCAGGATGGAATTGGCTCCGTTCCTAACAGGAAGGATGTGAAGATTCTGGCCAGGTGTTTGTGCGTGAAAGAGAACTTTTTCCACCAGAAGTTATTCACTGCGTCCATTCCTGGAGCAGTGAAGTTCTTCTTGCCAGAGAAGGCCTTCTTCACATCACTTTCCGTGACTGAGATGGGACGATCCCTATCTTCTAGGTGGCGGTCACAAAACTCTTTAAAGTGGGCAATAGCTGGAGTACCTTCGTTGAATGGCTTCCTAGTCTTGTAGATGTCCTTCCAGAAACGTTCCATCTCTGGGACAGTTGGTGTTGTTTGGAGGTGGTTGGTGGTGTTATTATTATTATTATTTTCAAAGAGGTAGAAAATAAACTTATTTTTTTGTAATATTAGTCACGAGGCTAATTTCCCTTGTTTTTGTTGTTTTCAGATTCCGTTGTCATTTCTGAGCCGCTTTATGGAAAAACAATGTGGACCAAGGTGGGGAAATATTGTTGTCTGGGCATCACTTATATTGGGACAACCCTTATGCATCATGATGTATTACCATGACTATGTTATCACCCACTATGGTGAAGAGTTACTGGAGAACTATGGTCATGCATAATTATTTTATTACTATGTAATTTGATCATGTGTTAGAGATGGCCATGTAGTTTGCAGTTGAAAGGGATGACAACAAGGACAACATGGAGGTATCAAGATTTAAGCTCTCTGTTTTATATTTGAAACAGAATGTGGAGTGCTCTCTGGTACCTAGTAATCGAGTGAATGTTCTATAAATCCATTTCCCTTATCATATTGTTTTTCTGACCAGTGGACTTTGTGGAAAAGAAAACTGTGATCAATTAATTTGTTAAAACATTTTCTTTTGAATATGTTATGCTTGCCTGAATTAATAGATGAAGTGAAGGTGCAGTTTGGTTTCCAATTGCTCTATGATAACAAAGTCAACTTGTCTGTGATTATGATATTTTTTGAACAAGTCTTTTTGATTAGTTATTTATTCAGTCTTTCGATCATTGCTTTTCATTGTTATTATACGATACTGTGCAATAATTTTTCCACCAGTCTTTGACATCACATATTGAAGGTGCTGATTTTGGAAGTGTTTCATTTTCATAGTCCTTGCCCTTTTTCATATTTTGAAGTTGTTAATCTCTTTGCTCAAAATAAATGGCTCTACCTGCAATAAATGGTATAATTTTTCTATTTGAAATCATCGTTGTTTGACCATGAAAACATAGGGAGAATGTATGGAAAGTTTTTTGGGCAAAGTTTTTTACCATTAAAATCCGTTTTGGAAAATAAAGTAATCATAGGAGGGAAAAGCATGGTAATGCATTTTCCAAGACTGATTGAAGGTACAAAATGAAGTTGAACGCATGGTATATTGGTTTTTGTGAAAAGCCAACATATGTTTTTGTGTTACTGTTACTTGGTGAGGCTGATATAAAAGAAAGTTATAGTATAATAGATTTGTATAGTCCTTTTTAAGTCCTTGGATAAAATTTTCAACCAATTTGTATATATATATAGCCGAAACAATTTACTGTATGCAGTTTATGTGTTTTCTAATGAAATTTCAAATTTGAAAATGTATTTTTGTGCAAATTTAAGGGGTGCAGTTTTTTGTACATGTGATTGTAAATGTCATTTTTAAACTGTTTGTAGTCTGATCTTAGTCGCTTCTGTTTTAAGAAGAAGCAGAATAAAAAATAGGCATAATGTAATACAAAAACATTTTAATTATGTGGTTCTTGTGGTTGGCTCATATATAGGCCCACACCATTGTTTTATTCTGCAAAAACAGAGAAATGCATCTAGATTATGTAGCCATTTGTCATAAAATTTTGATAATCCTAATATTGTTACACTGGTGTTTTTAAGGATACCTTCATATATTGAAATTTGTTATGCAATAAAAAATTATACACCTATTTTTTAGTACTAATTAAATGATTGTTTTTAGTACTAATTGACTATCTTCTCATTAATAAGTACTAATCTCCTCCTAAATAAGTTTGAAGTGATAGTGATTACTCAAAAGAAATTAATATTTTCTTTTAAGTTGTCACTTATGATAAAATGCCATTTAAACCATATTAAACATCTCTCCCAATATTTTTAAAAACTTCCTTGAGCCATTTAGAGATCTGTGTATTGAAGCACTTACTGTGAGGGTTCCTTTGTGCATATGTATATGGTGTTTGCTGAAGATTATCATAATATGTGGATATTCATATTCATTGTGGCAGTGTATCTATTAAGAGAACTTTTTATCTGGAAAAACATGCTAATATTCATATTTGTAAACTTTGTTTGTATACCTGACACTGCCTTATGATAGCATTCATGCCTATTCCCACCATCAATTCTGAGGTGCTCTCCTTCTTTATGTTATCTATGCTGGTCATTGGTATCATGGATTTTTGGATCAAGCTTCAGCCAGGGAAGACTGGTGTGTGAGGGGTCCTCAATCCAGGACTGATAGGAGTAATGATGAAACCATTTTAGTGAATGATGTAATAGCATTTGATATTCGAACTGTTCCATTATGAATGAGTCCATCTACCTTATTCAGGATTGAGAAGGAGCAGAACCCACAAGCTTGTCCAGCATCACTAACAATGAGAAACTACCAAAATTCCTAATTGATGAGTGTATAGCAAAGCAAACATCTCATGACATGACCTATGGAATGCACTAGGATGATGTACATTAACAGACATCAAAATGATAATTACAAATACACAACACCTTTTACAGTATCTGCTGCTATTTGAATATTTCAAGCTGTTTTCATTAACTATATTAATTTCATGTGTTACCATGAGAGAAGCAGTAATATTTTCAATATATAGTTTAAAATATTTTTCCATTCTTCATTTTTTCGTGGAGTTAATTTATCTTTTTGAGGAAAATTATTTAATTTTTGGTTCATTGTTAATGCATAAGTGATTGCTTTACACTGCTCTTAGCCCATAACAATATTTGCCGGAAATATTATATTAAAATAATTTCATCAAATTAACATTTTCCCATGTAAGTATACAATATTTTAAAAGTATTGCAAATAAACTTGTTTAATTTTGGTCAAAAATAAGTGTGCTCATGGGTATTTTTGGGAAGCAAACATTACTTATTAACAGCCTTTGAAGAAAACTAAGATATTGGTGTGCAGCAAGAAAGAAGAGGCCAAAACCAATGTCTAACTAGGAAAACAAAGACTTCATGAGGTGAAAGAGTTCTGTTACCTAGGAAGCCAAGTAACCAATGATGGATGAAGCAAGAAAGAAATAGTGAGTAGAAGAGCCTAGGCAAAGAGGGCATTCTATCAAAAGAAGAATCTACTTAGTGCTGGAAATATAAGCCGGGAACAGTGAAGGATGTAAAAGAGAAGAATTATGTCACAATGAAACGGTTGGCCGACAGAAGAATGGAATGGAAAGCTGCATCAAACCAATCCTAGGATTGTTGACCAATGATGATGATGAAAACTACCTACCTGGTTGAGTCACGAGTCAACGTAAATGCCCTCCTATGCTAACATCCAATACCAGTTGTAAAGATTTCCACCACTTAACCATCAACTTTTGAGTGGGTTCAGCAATAATAACATGAATAAACATCTCCTTCTCTGCTGCCAGATAGAAGAGCCACTTGTCCCCATAAACCAAACCTCAAGTTTTTGTTTTCCTAGTCAGACATTGGTTTTGGCCTCTTTTTTCTAGTTGCTCACCAAAATCTTAGTCAGGTAGTTTTATGGAATATTTAATCACAATAGAATATTAATCTTGGTTACCTTGTGAAGTCTGCTGCAGCATACACTCAGTAAAAGCAGCATTTTTCCTATTTCATTGCTTCTAGTAGAAAACAGTTTCGCCCACATTTCACTCCACGATACTTGTCAACTCACCACTGGACGGCTTAAAACTCGGAAAAGCAGTTCTCACTGTGTCCAACCTTCGTACGACATTGAAATCATATTTAGTGAGAATCGTGTAAAAATTGAAAATTTTGGAAAACGTGTCTAGTGACTAATTTTATCTGAGTTATATCAGTAGGTCATTATTTAGCACACTAAAAGACTAAGATTTTCTCCGAAAATAGGGTGTGAGGGATATTATGGAAAACAAATCTCATGGAAGATAACCCGTTCAACTTGATTTTAGCGTCGTGAGCAGTATTTAGGTTATGTTTTACAGTGAACACTAATCGAAATATAAATTCTTAGTAATTTTCACAGGTAGGAATATTTTATTAGACTGTATATATAATATTATTCTATGCAACTCCGCTTTTATTTTTCAGATTTTGCGCTGAATCCAATGGGCCGTATTTCGCTTTTCGCTTGTTTTCTTTGAAAGCAGACGACAACAACGACCGTCTCCGCTCGCGCCACCTGGGTAAACTCTCTGCGAACTGCTTCATTCTGCAAGAGAATGAGTGGTGGATGGATGTGTTTCGTGTTAAGCTCTGTGAGTTTGCCGGCATGATGGCAGGGGACGTAAAAGTGTCTGGGGTTAAAGGAGCCCCGAAGTGCAGTTTAAATGCCGACGATTGTGTATCGTTACAGGATATTCTTTTATCCTTCAACGCTCCAATAAATGAGGAACATGCTTGGGCTTTGTGCTATCAGTGTGCGAAGTGCTTCAAGAATACCTTGGATCGTGCAGATGGAGATGACAAACTTAATAAGTGCTTCGTGGTGTCTCAGTTAGATCACATTATGCTTCATAAGGATGGCCAGGTGCATCCGAGCACAATTTACGACGACAGCGGTGGCACATTAAGCTCAGGTAAGAAGTGGATGTATTGCGTTAATAATCTCCTTTTGCTCTACCAACTCGCTTGTTTGTGTCATAATGAACATATAAGTGGATTTTTTTTGGCGAAATAGTTATTTGAATGACCTGGTAATTTTCTTTTGAGTTGAATGGATACCCTTCTCATTCAGCGACATGAACCGAGGTCGGAGGGAAGCAGGCTTAATCAATGGAAAGTAATTTATGTGACTTTGCTATTGGTCTACCGATATAATTTCAGTCTTCTCCTTAAGACAAGAGACATTTTAGTGTCAGAGTCTATTCTATTTGGATCTGCTTTTAGTTGTATCGTTGTATATCACACGAGGGATAATCGATATGGGAACGACCGCACGCAGCTGATTCCCCTGCCTGGGAGAACATCCCATGAGATCATGCTGCCTTTGTTTGTTGTATCGAATGTGGTCACTGCCACTTCGTAAAAAAATTACCACATTCACTCTTAAAGAACATTGTCTTCTGATGTTGTCACTGGCGTGTGCACAATGGAACCCGTATATAAATATTGAACTAATGACTGAAGCACCGACTCTATAACTGGCTCTGTAATACCTAAGGATCACATGGGCGTTAGTTTATCTTATTTTGTTTGAAAGCTAATTTACTCAGATATATATCTATGTTATTTGATTCAGTACCAGGTTCACATGTGAACCAATGCCCCTCACTTCGGTCCTTCACTTCAATGTACCAACGTGATTTATGTGTGTATTTATAAAAAAAGTATTGCGTATATTTTTCATAGGAGGCTATTATTAATGTGTCCTATCCAATTTGGACGTACTGGTTACTTGTAAATAATTACTACAAGGGTAAATATTATCCTCTTGTGACACCTCAAATTTGGTGCCCTTGGAGAGTGCGGTGTAACATGTGCCACGGGATATGGCAGTTGGTAATTTAAAAAAAATACAAATACGTATCACAGTTCGGGCAATTGTTTTACCCATTGTGCCACTGCTTAGCAACGATCCGTATGGTAACTAAAGTAGCCACAACCAAGGTAGTAGTCACTGAAGATGCGCAGCGCGCTTCTTCGGACCTCTTGTTATGTAAGTGATAAACTCTTCTCGCTATTGCAACCGCCTTGTTTTACTGGGATATTCTTGCTTATTTCTCTGAATTTGCTGAGGGAAAAAAATTTGCTTCCCCAAGATGTATCTTTCTTTACTGTGTGTTTATTTTAATGGGTTTCAACATTAGGAATTGCTACAAAATCTTTCTATTTATCCTTATCTCGACGAATAGTTGGAACCAATAGAATCAGCTCATGATTTTTCTAATTAGTTTCTTTCCGTGTTAATGCTGCAGAATTTCCCTAACTGCTTTGATCTTCTATCGGTAGGTCTTCGCCAGTTTCTGATTGGCAAGATAAATCTGACTGTGCCTGCTCTTATTTTGTTTTGATGGCCAATTTCAATCTATTTACGTCTTTTCAGCGTATGTTTCAGCTACTAACCTTTTTGTGTCGCATTTTAACTTCCCGTTGGCATCTCCTTATTCGTGATTTCCCGATGTCCTTTCTCTCCAGCGACTAGATCACATCACTGATATCACCGAGCCGTATTTTATATTGAACATTTCCTTAATACGGAGGGTCGAGTCTTATTAAATATTCTAAAGAAAAATGACATGATTCCATGGTAATGTCATATCGTAACGCAGTTGTCAGCCATTCTATAGCTACTTATTTTAAACAATTTACCTGAATGTGGCATATTCCTCCCTGCGACGGTATTATTTCATTTTCAAAACTTCTATCGATTGTTATGTGGGAGTACGGTAAACTGCCATTATGAACGGCCAGACTTCATGGAAGCTGAATCTAATTGTACCTGCTAATTAGTTCGTCTTTTATCAGGAAAGTTTACGCCCTCCCTTGGAGTAACTTCGCGTTTGGTCATCTGCGTACGATATAGTCTTGGTTTCTCCCCAGAATTTCTCCTCTCAGTTGTCTCATGGCTGTAGTGAGCAGGGTTCTTCATTCAGAACTTGTCCCGGCGACTCTCTTTCGATGAAGGCTTTACCCATTGGTTATATATGTGTTAGAGGGCTTCCTCAAATTCCTTCCAAGGGGATGTCAGCAGAACACACACGGCATTGTGGGTCACTTTAGTACAGGTGTTTGTGCATTTGTTGTAGTTTCTTGGGCACATTTATACAACTTTACAACTAGTATAGTGAAAAGCAGACTCGATTACTGATTCCATTGCCTCTCTCTCTCTAAAGAACATTTAGCCCCTACCTGAATCACCAACATTCTTGACAAGATACCGAAAATACGACAGTTTCTCCGCCCCTGTCTTTGGCCCATTAAAAAATTTAATTATTTTGTGAATGTAGTGTCTGCTAATGGTTGAAATCTGATGCATCATTTTCCTGGAAGCTTTTGAATATGTCCGCTACATTAGTGCAAATGCTGGTGTTTGGGTGTCATGCTGTTGAACCCAGTCCCGCGATCTTTTGGAATACAGTGCTTCTTTTGTACAGGTCAATCATGACTCGCCGTTTTAATTTTCATCGACCACCGGTGTTCCTCGTACAACAACAGCTTATGGTAGTATTCTTAATCTCTGTCCTGCCTTGGTGTGTTCCCATTGCTTCGCTCCGGTCCCCAGCGCCGTCTCCCTGGCCTCCCCTGTCTCCTTTTCGTGTCTTGTCTCGCGTTTTTTCGCCCCGCATTTTATCGCATTTCCCTTTCCCGAAACATTGCGTGAAATAATAGTTCTTTAGCTTCGAGATGTCTCTAGAGCACGCAAGGACTGATGTTTTTGTTTACTTTCGGTGCCGTCCAACTTGTGCCTACAAAATGTGTGTTTCGCCAATCTTCCCATTATGCACTTGTGAGTACATGGTGGGAAGATTGGCGAATTCAAGTGTTAATAGGTCTCTTGGTTATGTTCTTTCGTAGTAGGTTTCTAGGGGAACTGGAACTTCTCTCTTGGTCTTCGTCAATTCTCTTTTATCCCACCGCTCACCAGACTGGATTTGCATATTACCCTTTTGTCACCTGGTATCGAAAATGATAGCATGGTAAGTTGATCCGCAGTACGCCTTTGTCCCAAAGAGGAAGTGTCTGCACGCTTCCCATGAATCGCTTTAATTTCCAGGGGTCTCTGGTCCTTTGACAGGTACCTACTTAGTCGTGTGGCGGGCGAGAGAAAAGATCTACAGTATATCCGGAGAGCTCCCATGAGTGTTTGGCAGGGCTGGCGTCGTCATCAAACACACGTGATACGTGAAAGGAGGAACGGGATAATTAAGCATGCATGAGAAGCGTGCAAATGAAAAATATTAGTTACTACGAAGGAGTATATATCTTTCACCATCGTTCATTGCACATGCTTGAATTCGCAGGAATATTATGAACATTAGGCCTGCTGACGTGCAGTTAACAAGAGTTATTAATTTTAAGAACTTATTCCTGGAGCACTTACTCTTCCTGCATTACACATACCAATCCGCTTATTGTGTTGATTGTTGTTCGCGGAAAGCAAGGCAATTAAATCTATCCGCATGAGTTTTTCATCTTGTTTTCTTGATCGATTCGAGCGTAATTTGTTCGCAAAACATTTCGTACGCAATTGGAAAATATTTTGTCTTCTTATTTACTAAAAATATTCAGCCTTAAACGTTAACCAATGGTGTTTGATAGCGATTCCCATTGGAGTTATTGTAGCCAGCTTGGGCATCAACACAAACATCATTGACAATATTTCAAAAATCTCGCGCATCTCCTGTGTACCTTTTTCTAATCCACCTTGCATCCTACGGATTCCGTACACCTTAGCTCAACGCATGCGGGAATGCACTGCGGCCGGCACGTGGCTTATCTCGATTGCGTGGTTTCAACCTCTCATCTCGCTTTTGTCCCATCTCCTATCCTTCTGTCAGCTGCGGCCCCTTCCACCGTCAAAGGCCTACCCCTCACTCCCAAATCCCTCCAAATGCCCCTGTCCCCTGCCTGTTGAAGAATTTTTCACACTTTCCAGGAGTTGCTCTCACTGTGTCCAATGTGAATGAATCTACTGGGTCGGAATCGGACGTGGCCTTGCTAAAAGAATGATGAAATGCGAACGCCTTATTCGGCATTGTTTCCGGTCATAATGCACGCTCAAGTACAGGAGTCTAAGCACACATTATCTAATAGCTCTCTTCTGATAAAGAACCTCAAATCTGAACAGGCTTTGGCTATATTTTTGTAATGAGTTCTGACCTTGGCATATACCCTTACTCGTTCATTCGTTCGTCTTGAATCTACGCAGGTTTGTGTTCGAGTTATTTTATTTCTCTTCTTACGCGTTTATTATTGTATTTAGAATACCTGTATATCCTGTATCTTTTTATCCTTATATCAAGGAGGCTGAGGCATAGTTTTTTGATTTTCACACGTGATTTTCACCCTTTTTATTATTTTTCTCATTTATACATTTTTGCAAATCTTTTTCCCTCGCCAACGTCACAATGAATCCACATATGTATAGCAACGTCACAAAATAGTTAAGGCGAGGTCTTGTGTAAGACTTCGCTTTGTCGATCCTTGGCGCTCGGTGATTCTCCTTATCATGTGTGTGTTTTGAACTACTCCTGTTTTATCACTCTAATCAGCGTTTCTTCAGTTCAAGATGCATACTACTTCTCAGTAAATTTATCCAATATTATCGATGAAAGTTTTCTCTGTTCATTTTTTCTGAGTGTTTATCTCTGCCATCTTACTCTACGTTTTATGCTTCATTATTTTGTACCACAGAGGGATCTGCATATAACCTTTTAATTCTTCATGCTAATCACGTGTGATATAATTTGCCACCCTGTTTTACAGACTTCTTGCACATCTGCCTAATGGTGGTGGGGTAGTCTCTTCCTTGATGGGTAATTCCACAGGAAGTATCCAGTATGAGTGTGTATTTGAGCTTTATTGCTGGTGGAGTCATTTCCCATTACACCAGGTGTATAAACCTCAACCATCGAAATCGAAAGTAGGCTTGCAAAAAAAATCAGATCGTTCAACCCTATCACCGGAATAAATGCCAGATAAAGTGTACACACAATTTCAGGAGTTTGTGGACGTTTTTTCAGATATTAAGTTTATTTTTTGCACCTGTATTCAATTTATTTGCATGTTTCCGTGAGATTCTCACTGTTCACTGGAAAGGTTCGGGCTGAGGCATACTTTAAGTCGTAATCGTTTAGTCGCTATCAGTTGCGGGCCGTATCTATATCGTTCATCCATCTCCTGTCTTCTTCAACGAGTTCTCTCTGAACTCGTTGAGCGTACTTTGCACTCAACCCACTGCAACCATACGAATGTGCGGAGAGCCAGGGTATAACTTCTTTAATATTTGTTTTGAATGCCATGGCCATTTGAAATAGCTACTTACGCGAGGTTGGCTGGAATAAAGTGAGAGATGTTTTCAAATTGGAGAAAGAAAACAGTCATTTATCAGCATGGATAACGTGGAGATGAACCTTCTGCTGAGATAAGGAGTATTTTTGTGAGGAAATTGCGTTTTTCTGCTGATTGTAGTGTGTTAATCAAATTGAGAATTTTTTCATGTTCCAGGCGAGTGTATAAACTTCGAAAATCTGATTTGAATCCCAAGCATAACTGCCTTTGATGTTACTAATTTCCTTTTTGTGCTCGTGGGTGCCTGAATTTTTTCTGTTCAACTTAATCCGCCATTTATCTTCTCCGTATGAGTTTGCACCAGGTGAGGTGATTAGAACGCGCACGCTTGGATTCCTCTTACTTTCGCTATCGATAACACTTATTAATCAGTATGTGACGTAGAAGAACGTTGATCGACTATCTGGCTATCACGCCAACGTCACAATGAATCCACATATGTATAGCAACGTCACAAAATAGTTAAGGCGAGGTCTTGTGTAAGACTTCGCTTTGTCGAAAGGCATTTGAGGAAACTTTATTTATTATCTAACTATTGGTAGAAAATTTGGCAGGTTGGTTTCTATGGTACTTAAGGGTGACCTTAAGGATAGGTTGGTGATACCGTTTTGGTAATATATAAAGGGGATGGTTGAAATGTAGAGAAAAAAGCAGCCTCTTGACAAGTGGGTTGTTCAGTTGAACCTTACGTCCATAGGCTGTAGTTACGGGAGGTAAGTAGTTGTAGTTAATCAGTAACTTCTTGCTTTATCCCGCTCATCCACCTCAGATTCCATGGCTCTGCAGCCGTGTGTGGTCAAATACAACCCGCATCCGACAGTCCGTTGTTCCCTAGCTGCTGACTAGTGTCTTTTCGTTTTACATTTTAATTCTGCTCTGGTAAATAAAAAATTGACTCTCAAATGGAGACCAACATGTGTTTTTATTGAGAAAACAATATACGATTATGAGATGGCGTTAGCTCCTTGGACGTAAAAATGTACTTTCAGGATTGCGGTGCTGCTTGTGTGAAAACTTCTATTTGTTATGCTCTTGTTTCTAGATTTATGCACCCGTTTTCGTTTGCTGCTAGGCTAACGTCATTGTCTTTAATCATCTTCTCCGCTTGCATAGGCCCAAACGTGAAACTTTATAGCTCGGTCGTATGATAATCAACCTGTAGAGGAAGTCATGATGATGAAGATGCGAAACGGTGAGGCCTCTGTATAGCATTTTTATTCGCAGAGCATTGGACGGATTTATTGTGCGCTTAGACTGCTTTGTTTTCAAGAAGGAGAAATTTTCCGATGGATTCTAAACATAATGCTAATCCATATTTATATCGTTGGAATCTTACGTTCCCTAATTTCTGTGGAGAACTGTTGAGTTTTGATGTGAAATTTTTGTTATTTTCTAATGCGCCCTTCTTCGAATATGAAATTAGTCCTATATGGATTACGTTTCGCTGATTTTACACGATCCTTTTAGTTTCAGCCGCCTAGACGTGAAGCTTTCCCAGCATGGCAAAGGAAGAATTTCCTAGATCTGCGTCACTTGCTGTTATAGGAGGACAGGGATTTAGACAGACCTCTCTTTTTTTTAGCTTTTTCATAGCAATAAATTAGTGGTATTATAACTTAAACGTTACCTTGGACAAAAGTAGCAGGAAGTAGGAAGTAATTTTTGAGGTACTTGGAAAGAGAAGTGAGGTGATTCAGATCCACAATAGTAAAGGGTTGTTGGGGAACTAGGGCATACTTTTTTCATGGTTCGAAAAATTTCATTTCTCATTCCTTCAGTCAGATGAATCGTTTAGAATGTTTATATGATTGTCCTTTGGATAAAATTAAGGAATGAATTTATATGAGTTGAATAATGATAGGTGTCAGTTCTGGAAATGAATGAGTTAACTGACCATTATATCGTATTCATTATGAGTCGATCTATCCGTCGTAATTTTCCGCTGTGATTTTCGCTTAAAACCAAGCTTCAGACCGGATTATCGTGATTGAGGAAATATTTTTGTTGAATTCTTGTTTTTTCCAGCAGTTACATTCCAGTGGGTCGGGTTTTCCTTTCAGTTTCGGTTATCACGTTACATGTATGAATGTTTAGTGCGTTTCTTTAATATTTGTATTTAGCTTTATCCTCGTGTTCCAAATGCAAGTAATTTTTCAGTATACTCATTTGTTCTGATATTTTTTTAAAGACGTCATCGGTAGATACGATCGATGTATTTACCGCAGGGATGAAGTGAGCAAGTGCAAGTGCCAACATTCTTCTTTTAACACTGAGGCACCGTAGTGTCATCTTATCCCGAAATACGGGGTTGTATTAGCAGAAGACAAATTTGGATTTATGTTCTATAACTACACATGACATATCGCGTTGTCTAACTCAAATCATCAGTATTTACTGATAACCCTGTAATCAATATCTAGGGTGTATGGCAGGGGTCGAAGTATCCCAGAAAATGAACTAATGGTTACAAAACTATTCAATTAGAGATCATCTTCATCATGGTCAACAGTCCTAAGATTGGTTTGTCGCGGATCTCCATTCGATTCTCCTGTCGTGTAACCTCTTTACATTAACTTAATTATTCTTTTTCACATCCTTAACATCCAACTTTCTCCATGTATTTTATGTGAGATCTTCCTTTTCATTTCTTCCTATTCACGTTTTCCTCAGCGATTGTATTCATCAGGCTACCTTATGTCATGATATGGCCCATTAGAATGTCCCGTGTTCTTTTTAAAAATTTCACAATATTTATCTACTTTATACCTACTCCTTTCAGAACATTTTCGGCAGTCAGTAGCTCAATCCATTTTATCTTTCATTATCAGAGATAATGATTAAAATCATGCAGGTCATACTCAATACAAAGTTCTTTACACAGCGTGCAGGGAGACATTAAAGAAGAATATAGATACAAGAAATTGTACAAAAAATGCATCGTGTAAAGCGGCCTTTACCCCCTTTTAGATAGACTTAATTTCATGCCCACAAAAGGATTTACTTTTTTTTAGTAGGAGGAATGAGGCTGTAAGGTGGGTGCATTACAGGTCTGGTTAACGCGGCCGGAGTGGATTTTTTCTTCTTCTTGTTAGTGGTGTATTTTCAACGGAATTTTGAAAATTACCTCCGGCCCTGGCCTTGGAATTAATTTGACATCACCCTCCTCGCGACTATTGATGTGCGAGGCTGTTGCTAACATTTGATCGATGAAAACGTAACTTATAAGTATGAGGGGCGTGCCTTTTTATGTTCCAATCAAAATAAAAACTTCATGCGGTCGGAAAATCTCGATCGGAACGAGAGAAATTTTTCGTCCTTGGCCTCGACCTATCTATTGGCAGTAACCCAAGTACATGCATCGATACGCCATAGGCCTTCAAAAGCGTCCTTTAACGTGACTAGTGGGCAGAATGGCTAGCTTTCTTATTCCGATTGTAGTGCTGATCGATTCCTTTATCCTTGAATATACTGCTTGAACCAGATTGACTTGAGATATGCTAAACACGTTATCTTAGTTCAAGTATCCCGTAAAACGCGTTATATTCGTCGTTCTGATTTAGTTTTCCTCCCGACTCTTTGCCTGGTTTCTGATTCCTTTAAAAACCGTGTCTCGGTTTAATGTCGAATAATTTTAGGAATCCGCGAAACATTTCCTCGTTTCTCTACTCAATTCTGAGAGCTGGATGCTTATGGTGGCCTTGTCGTATCTCCTTGGCGGATGCAAATTGCTATCTGCCTTGACCGTGTAGACACCATGGTTTTGATGACTGCTTTTGCCCTCTTATTTCGCATCCCCGGTCCGATACCAATTTATATTTGCTCTTGGGGGTGGCAGTACATTTATTCGCGTCGTGCTCCCCAAGTTTTATCAACTTAACCGAAGATGATTTCTTCAAACCTGATCACACACTTACCTCTTCATTCACTCTGTTTCCTCCCTACCCTACAAAGTATTCTAGAGTAATTGTTATGCATTAACCAATTGATTAGCTGCTTGGGTACAGCTCCAAAAAGAGGATATTTGTCCAGTGGATATCCATGAAGTGTACATTTGGATATCCATGTGCTGTGTGGGTATATTATGGCTCTCGAAACATTTTAAGTTACCCTAAGTGGGAGGTTTGATTCTGTCATCTCAAAATTTTGCCGACCTGCCGGCCCCTGATCTAGAGTGAAAAGATGCTTTTATTGCGCCTTTCTGCCGAGGAATAAGGGTAGTACATTGCTCTTTTCTTCCAATCTCCTCCCCCTTCCTCTTTAGTTCCTCACCTCAGCTGACTGCTGGCAGCCGGAAAACGGTCGGGGTTTCCATCTCTATCAGTTCTGAGGAAAAAGGAGTCTTCTCCTTGAAAACGGCCCCTCCCCTTTCATACGTTTTCTCCTTACTTCCTCCCCCCTCGCGATATCCTGTGCTCTGCTGCCTGCGTTTTCCCTCACCCTCCCGCTCCCACGCATCTTCACTCTCTTCGCTCTCTACACTCACTCGCTTTCCTCTCGGAGCGACCGACAGGAATTGCACCCCCGGGAGCAAAGGGGTCTGCCCTTCTTTCGCCTCCTGTGTTCCTGCCGTGGGCGGCTTCCGAAGCAATCGCATCCCGGGGATCGAGCGACGAGATACCGGGCGGAGTCGAGAAGCATCCGGGGTGTAACTCTCCATGAGAAAGGGTTGTGCACCCCTTTCTCTCGTGTTCTCCAGGCTGGTGGTGCGTGGGGATCGGTTTGTGTGGTGCTTGAAGTAATTACCTCACGACCCTACAGCCTGGATTCGAATCCCGGCCGCGTCTGAGATTTTTTTCTACATATTTAGATTAGATTTATTTATTCCAAATTTGATTACAAGAATGAGTGAAGGAGTACAACTTTTGGTAGCCTCGAAGACAAACTCTCTTTGAATCAGCCAACATCTTTTACCGGTCCATACGTGAGTGGTATCTGGATAGAGGTTCGAGTTCAGGACTCCGTCCCACCCATCGCGACGCGTCGGGTGGGACGTGAAACCGTAGACCATTTGGCGCCTTAGTTAATAGCATGCTAATGGCTACGCCGGGTTTTTCTCCGATTTTCCTCGGTTCCCTGAAAAATTGCTACCTCCACCGGATTGCCCACCTATCCTAAATGGCATAAATGACCTTAGATGGTGATTGCCTCTTCCCGAATATCTCTGGTTTTTCGTTCCATACTCCCCAGCGCGCAAGAATTAGAAATTCTTCTTCTCCCACTCACCTCAATTTAATCCATCATTGTCTGTGTCCTCTTAATAATATTGTGGGTTCTTGAGTACCTCAATCTAACATTTCTTTTTACTCTACTCTCTCCTTACCCCGAAGCCATTCCTGACACCTAAGGTTGCTGATTCTCCATATTATGCCTCTCTAAAGCTCTCATCAAATTGTATACCTTTCCTTAAATAGTTCAATATTTCAATTGTCTCTTTCCTTGTCGAAAATGCAGTGATTCGTCGATAATATTTTAAGACGGCACAGGTAGCTCTGCCATAGTATTTATGCATGGGTGTTCTATCAATGTTTCTATTTGTACTTAGACAAGTAACAGCGTTGTCTTTCACCAATATATCCACTCCGTCAGTTCATGTATGAAAACATCAGAGCACGTATGTTACCTGTCACCCGACACGCGCTCCCTCATAAATATTTTATTCTTTCATGATGCTTCCCAAGACTCTTTCTCTCTCTTACCAATCATTCTTCGCTCGGTCTCAACCTTTCGGAGTGTACTGCCTTTCAGTACTTACGCTAATTTATACGACCTTCATGTAATATATTCCTACGATTTGTTATTTCGGGCGTAAATTTGTGGGAGCCATGTTACTGAAGTAATTCACGGAGTCTTGGTCATTCTTTACAAATGTTTTACTTTACACGACACGTATTTCTACACAAAACACGCCAAAAACAAGTGTAAATTAAAAGATCATGTTGGGAAAGATCACGCTTCGCAGCCACGTAACGTCGCACTCGATATCATGGTTTTTACTTTCATTATTTCTTCGTGATTGCTTTCTTATACTTTAATTCCAATGTTTTTTGGACGTTTATCTTGATTAATTTATCGCTTAGGAAGAAAACAACCTGAAAGGATTTGCATCGGCAGCTTTCACCCTTTACCAAAACCAGAAGACTTGATTTGCAACTCCCCCGAGAAATTTGCGTCCTTTCACTTTTCTTTAATATTTGCTAATGGGCACATTCGCATTCTGGCGGGTATCCATACCGTCGCCGGTGATGGGGTTTCGCTGCTTAAAAACGTCAGGGGCGCAATGCGAAAGAAAACACTTTCCTTTCAGCGCAAACTGTTTTTTATAGCTCATTGTAAATGAATAAAAATATGAACAGCTTATCAAATATTCAACTTTTGATTTTTTTCATTTTTGACTGTCGCCGTTTGTCCACATTTGAATGGGTAGGGTTTAGTGTTTGGAGGTTGATGGGTTTGTATAGGTCAGCTATCGACCTCCTGAAGACGCCTATGAGTTAAAGATTTCTCTCTTATTTATTTTAGGATCTAATAAAAATAAACTCTCAAATCATCCGTCTCGATGCAGAACGTTTTTGAACTATTGCTGAATTTTATTTGATTTTAGGTTTAATAATTATTTAATTGTGCTGGGCATTTTAAAATCATCTACTACCCGTTAATATACGTGGATTGGTGTTTTTTAAAATCAGTTTTGTACTTTTTGCCCCCCAAAGTCATGTCTGTTGATTTTGGTAAACGTATTTGATGTCTTGTAGTATTTTTAATTCAAGCGAGCTCTGTAATCTTATACTACAACCCTGGAAATCACGGATCCATATGGAAGTCCTTGATCGCGTGCCCGAGGACTCCTTGTGCCCGCTCTCTTTAAGTACCTGAGTGAGTGCTAATGTTTTGCATGGCAACCTGATTCGCCGTAATTATTCATGGCACCCTTTTGTTTTCCTCGTCCCAACCACTGCTCCCCTCGTAATCGCTTTTATTTTTTTCGGGCGGAGACTTCGCTTGCCCTCTCGTCTTCTCTTCCCCGCCCAACCATTGCGTCTTTCTCTCTCCGCGCCAGCCTCCCATTAACCTCCATTATCCACCTCTCTCTCGTCCCAGACTTTCTCCTCCTCTTTTCTTTCTTCCTCCCTTCGAGAGGAGAGCGCAGTCAGCCGAGCGTTCGCTCCCGTTCTCTCTCTATTTCTCTCCCCCTCCGGCCGCCGCCCGTTTCGAGGACCTTCACGGTCACCACCTCCGCCTCCGGCTGCTCCTCTTCTCCATGGAAATGAGCGAGCAGCTCTCTTAAGGACGTTGCTAGGACGGTGGAGGGGGGCGTGGAGGGGCGGGACGGAGGTGGTGGATGGAAATGGCAGGTGGGGGCGGGAAGGGGATGAAAGTATTCGAAACCCATTCGGGGGATGGGTTGGGAATGAACTCGTTCATTTGGCAAGGTTTGTTCACCATCGTTGGTTCATACTTATCTCAATCCCCCCCCTCTCCTCTCATCTGCTTTTGCTATTGCCGTTACTATTTGAGGCGACCAACAGCTGATGTCATTTCCGCAATCATGGGTAGTTGGGTTTTGGTAGGCTTCTTGGATGAGGTGGAAAGCTGGGATTTGGTGGAGGAAAACGCGATGTCGGCATGAGCCTGCTTCCCAAAGGTTACTAATGTTAACGTCCCATATGGCGGACGGAGCACTGTAGTAAAAGTGCTCGCCACACGACTCTCAAGTAGGGGCAGGTATTAAACTGAATAATCTGCAGTGGCCACGGCACGGTGTGAGGGAAGGCCAGTACCCCCGACACCACACCTGCCAACCAATATTATCTTCCCCTAATGTATGTAATCCATAAAAAAGGATGGCAATATAACAGTCGCCTCAAGGAACTCCTGTCGTTTCGTTGCCTCAATCCAGTTCAATGAGTTGTTTGTGTTACTTAGTACTAACGTGTCATCATTATGTTTTCTTTCGTTACATTCCGGTTCTTGGGTTTATCCAGTCATAACTCAGCGCATGTCAGGTTTTTGCCATTGCCGTTGCAGTATTCCAGTTGCCTGGCACCTCATACACCTTATATTGTTCTCCATTTAAACACTTAAATCTTTCTTTACGGCGATTAATTCCCTATCATGTTCTTCCCTCTCCAATTCCTTCCTTAAATGATCATCTCTAATTTCAAATTTAGCGAGTTCTTCTGCTTCTAATGCTCCCTATATTGTATGTCTTTGACCGTTAATAATATTCCTCAAAAATTTAATTTATCCTTCGTTCTCCGATTTCGCACTTATTTGTTGTCTCTTAATGCACCCAACGTGACCGCTCTGTCATTTACCAGACGCGCGTCTCTAAAATGCTGTCTACGTTATTTCTTCTCACTAATGACCTCATGTATTTCAAGAAGAAAGGTAAATAACGATGAATTTAATAATAATTAAGTTCATTTAATTAATTTTAATTAAAAGTAATGTTAATTTCCCTACGTCCATCCTTAGTCCAGTGATAAATTCCCTTTTCTTTGGGAGCACATTTTTTTTACTGATACTATTTTTTCCTCGGGACCACGCTACTAAACTCTGTTTAATCCAGAACATATCACCATAGAGTTAGTACATTTATAAAAACTCATTGATGTCACATTCACAACTTGGTCGGCCTGTTTTTCTCCCGCAAACTTGAATGTTTACTCTAGTTTCCTATTTATGGAAATACTCCTCACTTTGGCTTTTGTAAATAATGTGTGAGCTAAACTCTCTTAACTGTCACGCAGTCAGCAATGCTTACTTTCTTTGCTGAGGCAATGTTAGTGCATTTATTGTGTTGCCAAGGAACGGTTTTGAGTGTTTACTGCTAGGTCGATCGATATGATCATGGAGTCGGGGCGTATCAAGGTCTTGTGGGAGGGGAAGAATTAGTGGGCTTCGTTCCTTCAAGGGCACCAGAATACAAGTTTCCCCCTGTATGCTGGAAATTTAGTATTACGTAACGAGTATTTCTTTGTCGATAAATATAGTTTATCTCGTCTTTCGTTGATATTATTCATCATTTTAACCTTCCCTAATCACGGAGTGCCTCTCCATGATTCGGGCAATCATCGGGGAGACTTCAGGGAAAAGGGTACTGACCGCTCTTTTGACTCCACCCCCTTGATTATTGCTGGTTGTCTTGGGACCAATTCCTTGAGATCTCCTTTTCGCGTGTTGTAATAATTCTAGTCGAATCATGGGATTATCTCCGTGCGCCTTCAGACGTCAAATCCGCCGATGTTTACATCTAGTTCACTTCTGAGGTTTCATGGGAACGGGAAGCGGTCAGCCAGTCTGCAAAGTGTTTTTAGAGCACTTGGTATGTAGAAAATTTGTGCCTTCTTGTTGCCGATGCTGTTTTCGAATCCTGAAGGACCCGATTATTCATCATGTTCGTGTGACTTCTAGGTTGGGCGTATGCGATGATTTTCATTGCTGTGTTTATCTTGCCTTTGAGTTATGTATTTAGCCCTTTCATAGTGGTGGAGATCTTCATTTTATCTTCCGATTACCTACACACAATTTTCTCACTTGTTATTTATCGGTTGCTAGTTCTGAGTGTGTCTAAAAGAAAAGCCAAAGTTAATTTCACTTTCTGTGGATGGCTAATACTGATACAATATGCTATAATGCTGATAATGCTGCGCTTAATACTCCTTTGTAACTTTCTTTTGACCGAACTGATAGTGGTCTTGTTGAAATTGAGAAAATTGGCTCAAGTTAAATTTTCTCGGAGGAATGATAGTCAGAAAAGCCCCTTGCATGGAGGAAAATTAAACTCCAGCCTGGAGTTTAATTTGTTCTATTTAATTGGCTTTTCGGACTTTTATTCCTCCGAGGAAAATGATACTGGATGCCCCATGAATAACGCCCATCCTAATTTCACGTCATTGTAGCATTCCGGAGCATGAATGTCCACTTGTGACATTTCTCTTTCGCTTCAACAGAGAAATCCCGTTATCCGTGAATTCTCCTCTATGTTGCTGATGGAGGCGTATTAATTTTTGAAATTTAATGCTTGTAAGTTTTGTTTTGATTCCGGAGGGGTAATAATTTTCAAATTATTTATTTTCTTGGACAAATGTTAGGTCTGAAACTCCAGTTTAGATTATTACTGATGATAATATGATTTTTGTGGCCGGAAAAAGCAAGTTATGTATTAATGCAAATTTTACTGTTTTTTTGAATCTATAAACTTAAGATTTTTACGATTCCTATTGCTCGAAAAGAAAAGTAAGTCTTCTTTGGCTTGGGAAATTTTTAGTCAAGCAATGCTTGAAGTTGAAATATTTTATTTGTTATTCTGTCATGGCAAATAATGTCCCATTTAACCAGTTTATAAAGCTCTGAAGACGCTAGCAAAACATAGAGGAGTGTTGGCAACGATAAAAGCTCAGTTTGTCCAAGAATCTCCAGATCCAAAGATCATTTATTTATTATTTAAGGGGCAAGATAAGAACGGATTGCATATTAGAGAAATGAATGCCAGGATATTTGCTTCTTTTAAAAAATATATTTGGCGCCGCAACTTTCAAGAAATGCAATTATGTCAACGTAATGGGAGTGGTACTACGTGATTCATTTGACCGTTGAGTAACGATTGGTGTCAGTTCCTATTAGCGACGTCATTAAACCTTTCGAGATCTGCGTCCGTTGTCTTGAATGAAGATTGAGAATGCTCGCTGAAAAAGCTTTCCGGATTAGGCCAATGCTCTTTCCCATCTCTCCCTTTCTTCTCTGCGGAACCTCCCTCCTTTCTTCCTACATCACCCCTTCCCTTCTCCCCTCCCCCCATGGAATTCTTGGAGAATGGAGGAGGAGGTGGAGGGGGCGTTAGGTGGGAGTACTCCCCACCCTGACTGCGAGCTCCTATTATCGTTCCCATACACCTTGTTGTGGACCGAGGATGAGGGAAATACACAAGTAGTTCTCCCTGTCTAACCATGGCGCCCGGCTGGAATCTCTTTCTTGTCTGTGAATGATCAGCAGGGTCGTTGACACCTGATTTGTGTTTGGAACACGCTCGTGCATGATGCGAATTTTCCGCTTTTACGAAAAATAAAATTTCTCGCCATTGCGTCGTTTTCGTAATACTCCCGTGTACCTATTTGTAGGCGTGAGGCATTTTCGAAGTGACGTGAAATGGAAGGTATTTTAGGATGATATCCTTCTTGGTTTCCTCCCTATCCTAAAAATGAATGCTCATAGACGTTCAATATTGGTCTCAGCTTTCTTGGAAACGACATTTCATAATAGTTTGCCTCTTCTCATTATAGAGGGTAATTGCTAATTTTGGCACAGAAGCTTTTGTTGGGGAAATTGTATTCACTTTTAATTTCCTTTTCATGGCGCATTATCTACATCTACTCTATGTGGACAAGTGCTGTATTCCTTTAGGGAATTAGTTGTGATATTCTCTGGAACACGTCTTTGGGCATGTTGAGCTCTACCCTCACTAATCACGCCTTCGGTTTGACTTTCTGGCTTGGTTTTGTCCATTTTATTGTACCTTTCGTCATCGGCCAGCCTTCCAGTTATGCTGATCTGTCCATATATTTTATTCCGTAGTAGCAGTTATTGTGTTAATTACGGTAGCTGCAACGGCAGGGTCGATTCAGACTAAGTACCGTGCGCAACGAGGATAGAAATCGAATTATATTTGGCCAAGAACCCCGGTAGGAGCCAGGGTCACAACATACGCTGAGTCGATGTGTATCTTTCAGGCGCTCATGGCCTCCTTTGCGTTGCATTTTTCCGTTCAAGAAAATTTTGTGTTATTCAGGTGCCCATAATCAACTAAAGTTTGCTAGTGAAATGTTATGCATTATCGTAAACTGTAATTTAACAACATTTAATGTAGCATTGCTTCTACTGGAAGTACTTAGCTGACGTTAAATGCTCTCTTTCGCCCAACTACGGCTGTCACTTTCTGTTCGGGATTACAGCTGATATTGTGGTAGGAGGGAGCTATGGAGTCTGCTAACAAGGCCAAATTTGTCACGGTATCGAGGTGGATGAAGTGTTCGGCTAATAAATGAAATGGAGGGTGGGGGTAGCTTGAACCCTGTTTGATTACCGCGGCTTTCTAAGAAACCGCATACTCCACAATGTGAGTTTCACGCATCGTTGAGTGTAATACTTGGTAGGAGGTAGGGTCGAGTTCTCTAAAGAAAAGTATTAACTCATTTCTACTTTTTGTGTCAACTATCAAGAAGTGGCAACCAGTGAATGGGCTGGAGAAATGAAAATAAACTGGGAGAGAAAATAGTATTCATGCAGACTGTTGAATAAGTAGGTAACAGGCTGGATGCCGTGGAATTTAAACATGTTGACGGAGTTATTTGCAATATTCTTTTGTGGAAAACAGAAACTTATTCCGTCAGTTTCTTGATGTCGTTTTCATAAAGCCTTGAATTTGATTGCATGGCTGATTGGCATGCAGCTTGTAAAATGAGGTAGACGTACGGAATGAAGCATTGAACATTTCCCGTCACAATTGCTAACGTGGAAGCCGGCATCCGAAAAACTTCAGCTACAGCAGCTGTGACGGTTTGCGGAGTATCACGTTGCTGTAGACGTAAAGAAAGCTGCCTTCTTATGTTCTGCCATGGGATTGCAGGAGAGGAACGTCCCAGTTGCGACTCCGGCCCATTTTGTTGAGGAGTAACTGGATGATGGATGTTATAATTTGGAGAAATTGGTTTCCTCTGAGCATTTATTTAATGACGCTTTCCACATTTTTGGTAATGTCTGGCGCCACACACAAATTTCCCGCGGGCCATTTTGAATTCGTGATGGTTTTGGAAAACTCTTCGTCAGTGTTGGAAGGGAGGACGCCTCGCTTCGCAGGCTCATTCATTTCCGTGAATCGTACCTACTCTTTCCTTGACCATCGCCCATTTTTTTTAATTTCTTGGACTGTGCCCAAGGCAGGCGGGAAACGACTACGGCCGTCGATGTTGACCGGAGAAGTCTTAAGAAAAAAATCACCTGTGAAACTCGTCCTATACACATCGCTGCGTTTAGTCGACCTCTTTCCCTCTCTCTTGCCAAGATTTTCTAGGACTCGTCCATTCTCCGTTCATTGTTGTGTGGTCCAGCTTCATTAAATAAGAGAAGGTCGAATCTGTAGTTTGCTTAGCGGAGGCACTCATTCTGGCTTCGTTGCTATGGCATTCACTGTGTTGGAGGAAGCTAGAAGTGCCTCCTTGACCTACGGCTTCATTTTGAGCGGGTTGTTATGCAGCCTTGCAGTGTAGTCGATTTTCTTATAGTGTTGTGACGTTATTCGACCAAACGGTTGTATGCCCACGGTACAATAATACATTCTCTTTTCCTGGTCTCACGGTATGGGCCCAATATCTTCAGGGTGGGCCATCGAAACCATGTGTATCAATTCAATACTCCAACTATATGTATCACATGTCTTTGTCTTATTTAATATGAATCGTTTGCGCTCTTAAATTCATGATTTTGCATAGCTACTTACGCTTGCTGATTAAGTCGTTGAATAGTGAACGGAAACGTATTCAAACACAGATCCCACTTCATTAACGGCGTGTTTTGATAGGAGGCCCTTAAGGCGCAGAGAGAGTGTCAGAATCCGAGTTATGGAAAGGTACAGGACTGCTGAATTTTCTACGGCACGAAGGAAATTATCTAGACCGCACACTAAACCCGCAGGCTGTCCATTCTTCCCTCGCGCAATCTGTGACCATGATAAAACACAATTCGTCACCTCAGCAGGCCTTCATAGAAATACCACCCCTGCGCAGAATGCGTGTAAACATTTAAACACGATGAAAAGTTTGTGTCCTAACACCCCCTACCACATGCTTTATTGTCTGCTTGTAGGGAGGGTATGATGCATACGTTCTTTTGCAACTTTTAAGCTGCTTATTTTCTCTTGATAATTCAAACTTACATAGGTGTATATTTACTTCCGCCACATATCTTTATTCTTACTGTATTCGCTCGAGCATTGATTATATACTTGGTTTTTTGTTTTTCTGTGATATGTATCGTTTGTCGTGAATTTATTCTCCCTACTCTTATTACGGAGCATCTAAATTTGTCGAGAGGAAAGTAGGTACCTCGCTGATGTATGCTGTGTGTTGAATGCGTCAGTGTGGTCTTAACGCGAGGTAGAGTCTTGATAATGGCGCAATGCTGAAACTACGCGAGTTATATTATGTTCGTGGCGCGTTGTTTTGAAATTTTCTACTTTATTCTATTTATTTAATCTCTAAATATCTGTCGTGAGCTCAAACTTCACGATCTCTTCATTCACGAGTTTTTTGAGATAGTCGACGCCGCTTCTTCCGTGTTTTTAATGTATTAGTTTCCTCACATACTCTGTTACATGCACTTATTATCCCGTAAATATCTTAATTAGCTTCATTACTTTTAATACTCAAATAAAACGTATACACTTTCTCACAAAAATATATGTAAAACGTCAGGACATGCGTTTCATCTTATTAACCCATCATCTGGTATGTATTTCCATGCATACATACCTGGTGGTGGCTTTTAGGCTGAAAATGTTTCATGACGTTTTAATTATATTTTTGTGGAAAAGTGCTACTTATTTAATTGACTAGTTGTAATCTCACTTCCTCAGCGTGAAGCCTGATCTTATAAACCCTATTCCCAAATTTTAGTCTGTACAATGTTTAGTAATTGGCATCGTTTTGAGCATGTCATTTGTGAAGTGTTTTCCTACATTATATAAATCAAAACCACCATGGTGTTCAATTCAAAGACCAGTATGGTTCGCGAGTTCATCAATATCTAAACAGAGTGACATGTGAATTCATACGCATTTTTAGCTATGCTATTAATAATGTACCATTTGGTCCAGGGTTGTCAAATACATCCGACGCGTGGAATTGTCAGTGTGAGTTAATGCAAAATATCCAGGAAAGTTCAATTTAAGGAGGCATTTTTCTTCTTCGTTTTCATGGCATCCTTTCTGTATCGAGGTCATTAGGTGTGGCTACGACATCTGTCAAGACCTATGGCTTTTCTCATTGAATCCCATTTGTCCAAATCATTTCTGTGATAAACACTGGCTGTTGAGCATCATTGCCGTCCATTAGTTGTGGTAAATGTGAAAATTTTCATTGATTATCTGCAACTATTATATGTAGGTATTACATAAGAATGTGTGGTCTTCTGAGTAAAATTCCCTCTGATCCATTCCATTCCTGTTATCTGGCCAATAAATCGTTTGTCACGGGGTATACCGACTGCGTGCTGAGGGATTGTAGGACAGTACATTTTTTAATGGCAGGAATCAAACTTTTTGGCTCCAGTAAGGTTTATTCCGAACTGCGTAGCCTCCTACGATTCCTAGGCTGGCGTTTAGCATAACAAAACAATATTTCTGACATAGTATTCAGTTTGTTTGACATTTTATTACGTATAGTATGAATTTCTCACCAGTGGTTGAAGAGGTTCTTGTTATTAGGGGAGGTGACCGATAATTAAATCCATTTGCATCGTCTAGGATAGGTGGATATTTGGAAGGCGTTAGTAATTCAGGAAGTGGAGGTAGGGCGAAGAGAAACCAAGCGCGGGATTTATCTTGGTGGAAGACGCCTAGGGGTCCGCTGTCTTACGTCCCAACCGTCGGACAGAGTATGCACTGAACTTGAAGTACTCTCTCTCCACAACCTAATCAGGTAGAACCCGGTACACCTTTAAAAAAGATCTGCATTATATCGGGATTCCATCCCGTGACCGCGGGATTGTTGATCCGTGGTAAGCCATCAATGGATTTTCCAGGTAAATACACAACAAAAAGACTCTTAAACCGAGAACAAATTTGTACGAACAACAAAAACGATCGATCACAGTTAGTATTTTACGATGGTTGGGCGCGGCGCGGCTGTTTGTCGGCGAAACCCGACCGTGTCCGGAAGCGCGAGACTCGAACGTCGTGGCTACTGTGGAATTTCGATTTTAAATGCGGGTTGGGGTGTTTTCCCAATGTTGAGCTTGAAGTTCCCTAAAATGGATGCGATTTCCACCCGATCACGAAATTCAGCGCTGGCGACCGTCCATCCGATTCGTCTACGATACGGTTTTTCATCTGTAGATCACCTTTTGTCAAGAGGGCCCTTCTCTCGTGTCCTCTTTCTTCGCATTGATGCTCCGTGGATGAAGAAGGGATCGTTTTTGCGCTTCGTTAGCTCAAAATGCCTCGGATTTTAGCGAGCCTCTTGCTTCTTCAACCACAACGGGCGCCGCCCATTCCCCTCCCCCCCTCCAAATTGGCCTAGGAAGTTATCGTACTTACGACGACATCTGTTTACGATTGCTGCATTTGCCTCGTTCCATTGACGCTCCCGCGAGACCTCCTTTTTCTCCATTGGAATCCTTCGGCGTCGTGATGTAGCATATTCGTACCACGGGCCATTGAATCAACTCCGGCAGGAAGGCGTGAATGCCTCGGTGGCATTTGTCTTCGGTGGGGGGTGAGGGAGGTAATTTTTCGGCCCGATTTATTCATCTATCCTTCCGGAGTGCGATTCGGTTCGTTGCTCCTGTGTCGTCGTCCATGCATGTCGAACTTGAAGTATAATGTTAAGTCCTGGAATGCTGTTTGTAACCTGTATCAATGACGTATGAATATGTTATTTTCTCACGTATATTGCTTTCGCTGATGTGTTTTAGGGACGGCATTTAGGTACCTCACCGTCTTGCCAGTAAGATAGCCTAAAGTAGACTTCGAGGGAATCGGGTGGTTTTGGTGGCTCGAGAACTGGCTTCCAATCTTGAGGGCCCGGGTTCAGATCCCGGGAGGTGCAGATTTTTCGTTGTAATACTGGTCCCTACTTATTAGAGTTTTGGAGGACACCATGAGCGCAGTACTTCGTCCAGCGGACAGTACGTTAGTCATTGGATCCCTTGACAGGACAGGTGGGGGTACCTCCGACGTATGCTTCATTACAAATTCCGCTTCTGCCCAATTGCCTCACCTATCGTAAATAGCGTAAATTACCTTAGTTCTCTGTTGCCTACCTGATACCAATAATAACTAGCTTTTAGTGGTTTACGTGGTAATAATGGAAAATAACGTTGATGGTTATAACATGTGCGACGTCGGACAACTTTCCAAACATTTATTACTTCAGTTTCACCACAAAATCTATTAAAGGAGTAAACACTAGAGCCTTTTCAACATTTTTCACGCTCAGCAATCCAATTCCTCCCTAACAAAAAACACTAACAACCCATCAATAAAAATAATGAATAGCAGCAATTGAAAACGGTGACTTTTTAATAAATCAGAATGCCACAAAAATTAGTAGAATTTTAAAAACAAGTCGTCAAACGTTACAAATACACATTCTGTGTATTTTTATTGTAGTTTTAGGAGTGTTTTTGTAGTGTGTAGGACTGGAATCTCACATTTCCGCATCGACGTAAAATTTTTCAATTTTACATTGTATAAAGTGCCGTTGACATGTTGTAAATATATCCCACGACTAGCTGCCTAGATTTTCTAGGATGTTGAAAAACTTTATGCACGCTAAGTCTTATTCTAATGCCTTTCGGATTAATTCTCCTCTCTTGATTAAGTGTTATTTTTTTTCATTCCCAGGTCCTAGCATTCCACTTGTCACTATCTTTGATGCATCCCTGTGGTAATGTAATTGGAAGTTGTATATTTTCAGTGCTTTGTATCGACTTAAATTATAACGTGATGATTATCTTAATACGAGTGCATCTTCCCTTATTTTATTTATTCATCTTCTCTTATTTCATGTAGGAAATGTAAACATAGGGAGTTGTTTATCTCTGATGCAGCTAAAGGTGGTACGGAAAAATTAAATTAATCTGAAGGTGGTAATTGGAAAATGGGAATTGGAAAATTAGACTTGGGAATGTCAAGACATTACTTAATATGCCATGCTGAAAACAATTCAAGTTGCTTAGTTAAGTCCGGGATTATGCTAGGAGGTGTTTTAGCGGGGAATTCGTATTCATCCTTTAGATCTCTTCTTTGATAAGATCTTTTTTATGACTCCTCTTTGGATAGATTTAGGACTTATTGATTTATTTTATCGTTAAGATAACGGATGCCTGCAGGGATTTTTATTTTTAGAAATTGCGTATTATGATTGAAAGTCGAGGAATTTCTTTGCCAAGATTTTTTTTGGGCAAATACGTAAGTAATGCTCTTGTTTACTTCATCTTTTAATTAATTTTACTTTCTTTAACGCTCGTTATCATTACAATTCGTTTAATATATTGGGTATTGGAAAACGGAAAATAATCTCAGAGTTAATATTGTAGGCGCACGGCAGTGATATTTTCATCAAAATTTATTCATATTAATGACCGATCTTACGGTTTTCCTAATTCCTTGGTATATAACAGTTTTGTGTTGCCTTCTCAAGTATTTTCTTCATACTGACCTGGCAGTCTTGTTTATGGTTTTATGCTCCTCAAGCATTTTTGGGGAATGAAACTGGAAATATGTTCAATGATCCTATCTCAAGAGTGAATATGAGCGGACCGTATTCAAGAATGAATATAGCATTTTTAATGTTATCGTACCCGGCAATGTGGAGGCAAAATGTCTGCAGTTTTTATCTCGTAAAAGTTCTTGCACTTAAGAAATAAGTTAATCATGAATTGAAAATAGCATCACTAAAAGTTGTCTTGCGGGTTCAACGCTTATCTTAATGTTCGCATCCTTAAAAGGGTGCCATCAGTGGCGCTTTGAGTCATCACACACCACATTGCGCCTCAGACTAAATGTGTTAGGATCCGTTGGAAGCGAATTGGTGAGAGAGTGGTTGGGGACATGCCGTCGAAATTTGCTTGCTCGTAGTTAAGTTCCATGTCGTCTGATGTGAAGGAAGGAATATTCAACGTGAATGCTTTCCACACTATATTCAAATTAAAACCGTGATTTCAGTGACCTCTGTCGGTGATCTGAACCAGGCTCTAAGGGTTAGAAGCCGCCCTTGACGCTCACCAATTCCTCCCTCGCGTCTGCTTGCCGTGAGAGTATCATTATCAGTGGTCTCAAGTTCCTCTAGCTCTTAAAGACGCCACAGACAGGAAGGAGAGGCGTGGTGATGGTAAAGGAGGGTTGAAGAGAAACCCGGCGTCGGCATCAGTGGAAGGTGCCATGGGGTCAACAGTTTTACTTCCCATCCGACGGACGGAGTGAAATGTTGTTGACAGGGCATCCTAGTTGGGATAGCAGTGAAATATTTGCAAGTTGAACCCGGCCCCTGTGGGGAACTAGTCCTCTTGCCACCCCGCAATCGGAGTATTTTTTCACCCCTGATTATTATTAATGATTTCTTCATATCTAACCTCAAGACTTCCTCCACGGAAGGAAATTGCCCATACATAGAGTATATTTTCTGTGTATTCCTTTTAATCTCTAAATTTATTTATGAGATTCAGAATTTATAGGACCAAAATAGTCTTTCTGGGAAACTTTTCTGGGTTGTCTCGTGCTTTTCTTACTCTTCTTCCCGGAATGGTTTTTATTTCCGCTTCCCAACCCCTTCTGGAGTCTCGTTCTCGAATTAATTCGAGGGACCTGGTTTTTGCGAAGTTGGCTCTTGTACCGTTAAATTCAAAGAAAGGGCTATGAGTACTCTATTTTTTTGCGAGAGCATTCGGACCAGAATGTATTTTAGAGTGGCCTTGTCCGTTTTCTCTTCTGGAAATGGGCCACGCGCGTATGGCTATAAATGGGGACGTTTTCGTGGAATCGGTCCTTCAAAAGTTCCTTTTTCCCGACTTGTTTTCTCATATTGTTTAATTGTCTTTCGGGGGGGTTTAAATTTTTATCTTTGATATATTTGTGTTCATTCTTGCAGCTTCTCCATCTGTTAAATGCTTCTATCGTATGGTTTCTGAGTCAGGGCTTCAACAGCTGTGGAAGTATATGCATGAGATCTCTGGTATCATTTTTGTATTTAATCACTTTTGTTCTGTGCTCTAGTGAAAAGACATTGATTGGCCAAAATTACTATATCTCTTTATCGTCTGATTCTGTGTGGAAGGATGCGTTCTCTGGTGAATATCAAGTCGGCGAAAATCTTTACTTCTGTTATCCAACGTTAGACCTATGGCGTATGAAATCCATTGCCACACTGATGATGATTAGGTGTTAAGGACACTTATGGTAATAATTTTGCACCACTATCCCATGAGGCAAAGAGTTAGGAGTTCATCGTTAAAGTTCCAAATTTAGTATCCTGACGTAGTTAACTTAAGTTAACCTAATTAATCCTCAGATTTTGATATAAATGGGAGGGGAAGTGTTCCTCATTTATCGGACAACTAAGAATGAACGGAGAATTTGAAGTGATAGGTGAGATATATAGACTGTTGGCAACTATTAAAGCCATAAATGCCAGCGTTCATGAGAACGAATAGTGATACTTACGGCGGCACTTTAAAAAGGACTTCACTCTTATTTAACCAACTATGCATGGTTTAGTCACTTCTTGTGAGAATTTTCACGCAGAACAGTGACTATATAATGTAGAAGTTAGTAGTATCATTAGGTATGTCCTGGCACAGTGACGTCACTTCCGTGCATGTGTCGAGATAATACTACTAATACTTAATAAAGTTTTATGCTTTACATTTTTCGTTGCTAATGTTGAAAATTATTGATGCAGTTTTTCAACTTGATGAATCCTTAGGAAATTAGTTTTCTCTGATTGTGTAAGTACTCATTACTCAGTTATACTTTATTGAGGAATTCATTCGCACGTGTTATGATATTTAATGTTCACAATCGCCTGTGACTACGGTTTGCGTTTTCAGGTGAAAACCATTTGTCAGTAATTGTGTTAAGTGGCATTTTCAAGCCTTATCAGGGAAATGAAGGTAATTCCAGTGATGCTTCAGTTGCGAATTTATCATTTTTATTAAAGCCACGTGAATTATCTCTAGTTGTCAAGGATGTAACTTATCAGCAAGGTAGCTCAGTACATCCTGTTTTTTCGCGCTGAAGCAGAAGTGTTGACAATTATTTATGAAACGTTTTATTAATCTTACTTCCCTCGCCTTCGGTTTATAATTGTAGGCAACTTGGCCCTCCTCAGTTACTTTAGACTCCATAGGTAGCCTGATTGAACTCAGATTTTCAATGGAATGATTTAGCATACGTAATATATTATAATATGGGTTGATTCCAAGACAGCGTGAGGCAGGCTTTATAACGGAAATGGGCATGGATTCATTTTCATTTTAATGCTGTAACCCTTCCAACGCCTAGTAGTAGTCGAATGTTTTTATGTGCTCCAAATTCTCAGGCTACCTCGTGCACCGTATTAACCAAATTCTTAATCCCGAGACAAGTACAACATCCGTGCCCGATTTGGGATTCAAATCCTCGACCATTGGATTGCCAGGCTGGCACGCAACTGAAATGACTACTGTGGCAGCATTCCTCTTGGGTTTCGATCGTTTCTCATCGCTGCGTATCGAATTCCTGTGGTTAGCTCATTCGTTTTATTTTAATGACGGTTTATGGACTACGCTCTAGTTTACCGTTTGTCTACGTTGTATGGCACGCAATTTCAAAGAGTTTATGTTTCCAATGTCAAAGGGACTAGCAGAAGTTATTTACTCTCGCCTTGTTGCTGGCCATCAAGTGGAAAAACTACTAAAAGCCTCTACTTTAACTTCATGGTATAGAATTAATTTAGCGGTTAATCCAACCAGAAGACTATATGCGACATTTTACGGCTCCGCGTTTTCCATGCGGGTATGCTCTGCGTTCTTTGGCAGCTCTTGGCAAAATACCTTACTGATGATTGACCTGGATATGTATCTAGCAGGTTTGGCTGTCGTGATTGGGGGCCATTTATATAAGGGGTGTTATCTTGCTTGACTGATGCCTTTTTTTAATGGGCCTTGTATAGAACTGTGATTGCATTAGACAGTTTAGTAATATGCTATCACTTCGAAAATAAACGTTCTAATGGCGATTTGAGCGCGATTGATGCATTTTGACGCAACCATTGGTTCAACAGTCCCGGAAAATAAAGCGATTATGTGAATTGCTGCTTCATTTTTTTTAGGCATTTTATTCCTATTTTACTTTTGTTGAAACAATTCAATGAGCGAGTTTGTTGAGTGGAAGAGGATATATTCATTGCCCACTACTTTTACCTTATTTGAATCTTATTGTTAGTGAGTGTATGTGCAAAGAGTTTTTTTTCCGTCTTAGCTGTTTCTTTTTGGTCTATTGAAATTGTCCAGGATTTTTACTCGATACAAAATTAATGGCAAATAAATTTCGGTGTGACCTCCCTTCCTTTTTTGTTTTTCTGCTGACTGCATCTTTAAATGACATGTTTGTTTCTGGAAAACTTCCCCTTCTGTGGTAGATAGAAAGGCAGCGGCTAAAAATCTCCTTCTGGAAAGTCTTAGATCAAATTAGATTTTTGTTCTATTCAATTTTCGGTCGAATGAAAATTCCGTGAGTGTTTAACAATAAGAGTTTTGTATTCGTATAGTGTGGGATTGGATGGCACTGTGATATACTGCCGTGGAATTTCTGCTATTATTCACGTTACTTAAAATATTAATAACTCGTAGGCTATTGTTTTAACATCCAGTTTAATTAAATGCAATTCGTAAGGCATTGGTCTTGAAATTTTGCAGGGATTTTCTGGAATATAATTGTCGATATCACTTCATGTGCTAATCCACTTGAGGCTTAATTCAAAGGCTGAGATAAAACATTCACTATTAATGATGATTGATCCTATTCGTGAAACTTCTCTTAGCAGTTGGTAATATATCTTTTTCCTTGTTGCTGTTTTGGACTACTTTCTTATTTTGTTCCCGAAAAAATATAGAAATATCTGCTGCTCCGTTCCAAACTGCAGATATTGACATACCTGCTTTTGGATTTGGCACAATTTTTTCATCTTCGACCTCGAATGTTTAAGATTTTTCTCTATTTTTGGTGGCATATTCATCAAGGGACTACTTATGCACGGTTCGAGTCTACTGTGCTTTGTCATACGCCCTAGTTCTGCGCCCGGGCGGTGGCGATGGATATTTTTCGCGGTAGTGGATCCGTAAGCGGGTGCGGGGCCTAACTTATGAATCAACGGCGGCTGAGGGCTGTTGCCCCACGGCATATTAACGCGTGTCCTTGCTACCACCGACGTCCCGCTCTGTTTGAAATACCGCATGATGCGGGTTCCCAGCAGAACACGCCCTAGGAACCTTGTGTTCCCTCCATGTTCTCTGCTAACTTTCTTATTTTTTTCATTGCAGGGCCGTCTAGGATTAAGGCGCCCTCGGTTAGCGAGGTAAGTGAGAGGGTATCAACCCTCCTCCCTCTTTTTTGTTTGCAGGTAATATTTTTCACCTCTCCCTGCCCTATTTACCCCCACCTTCAACCCTTTCTTCTCTCGCGAGCTCGGAATACGCGGCTGCACTGTGCCGTTGAGGATGTGAAGTACTTCGTCATTCCTCTCCTCCTGCCTCCCTCCTCCCCGTTCCCCATAGTGAGGAAAAGGTGCTCTTGGTATCGATTCACGAGCTTACCCACATTTCCAACCGTTTCACTCGCTCCTTACGTCATCATCCCTTTCCCTCCCCTCTTTTAAGTTAGTTCCTCGCCTGCGATGCAATATGCGTCGAATTCATCTTTGGTATCATCTACTGTCACGCTTCGGTATTCTAGATTCCATAGATTTTTCATTTTTCCTGTGTGTGTATTAAAAAATCATATATTAATTATTCACGCGGGTCTTGTCGCGCTCATCCATGTCCGCGAGACAACGAGAGTGTTTGTGTTCAAAGTCAAATTTTTCATTGTCCATGCTTCTAATTAGATATTCGATGTTCTGGATCGAGTGATTATTGATAACTCTCTGGTTTTAAACTCTCAGACGTAATGTCTATGAAATTATTCTCTACGACCTCTAATGAATCAGGTATTAAACTTTTTGTGTTACTCTTAGGTTAAAGGAACTATCCCGATTGTTTTAACTGTTACTACATCTCGAGGTTATCCCTAATGTGTCACTATCTATGTATGTAGTCAAGTATCTTAATTGCAAGGAATCATTTTTAAAGATCGTAGACTTTCCTTAATGAGCCGATTTGATATAGGTATGACGTGACGAACCGATTGAAAGAGTTTCTTGGTGGCAGTAGTCATCCTAGCGCCATTGTTTCACTAACAATTATCTCGATTCAATTTTAACCTCCTTGAAATAATAGAGTTCGTTCTAATCAGTTTAGTGACAATTCATTAGTTTTTAGTGCTATTTTGATTCTATTATTTTGTTGTTTGGATGCATTTGATCGTTAATTATTCTCCGTTAGCAAGGGGCTTAAAACGTAGTTCTTCGGGCGAGGGACTTATTTTTGCTTGATTTCATTCGCTCGCTCATCATTTTATGAAAAATATTTTAGCATGTTAGTGCATATATTAATCGAGTTTCAATCGGGCTTATGCTGATTGTGATGCCATTAGATGAAAAACATCTAAAAGCAATGTACATTCTTTTACGGTGGTTGTATTATTATCTAAATTATGATCAAGGGATAGCGCTTATTTTCCTCTTCTACTACAACGTGTAGATTTTCTGGTTCAAAAAAGTAGGCCGAATGCAAACGCTATCTTTTTTTCCGCTTGAGTGCAGAACTTGTCGGAAAATATCGCAAACACCGTGTCCAAAGGCACAGAATCCGTATCTACCATAGCCTCTATGCCATGGCGGAATGTGTTTATTGCCTATTATCCCTTAAATATTTTACTTGTCCCTATGACTGCAAATATTTATCATATAATATTTAACTAGTGTCATACACTAGTTAAATATTACTAGTGTATTAATACTAGGGTGTAATTAGGGGGTGTAGCGTACTATTAATTACACTACGCCCCCTTCTCTTGCCGTTTCCACATACATCTATCGAGATTTCATGTCATTCCCATGTAATTTTATATTCCCTCCACTCCTTCCTCTTATAAATTTCATTCTTCGTACTGCATACCTTCCATTTACTCCCATGTTATGCATGCAATTTCGTTAATTATTGATTATTCATATCTTGGATAATATTTTAGCGTCTGTTGTGTCCTTTGGTTTGTGATGCTCAATGGAAATGTAAATGAGCGCCATTCTTTCGCAATTAGCTTCTGTTTACTGGGCATTAGAAAGGAAAAATATTTATTATGTTTGTACAAGTTTTGTTGCGTAGAAAATTTATTATATGAGTTGTAGCTAGCTGGTAGAAACATTGGGTGAGCACGTCGAGGGCCTGGCTGGGTCGTGTGGTGGAGTCGTGATACTATTTCACCGAAAAACCCTCAAATTACGTATTCTTCACTGGCGTTATTAAGCTTCCCTGAGTAATTTTCACGCCCGGCCTTCAGTGAAGCCTTCCTCATGTCTGCTTATGCGTCGGTTGCATCCATTCACATCTCTCGCACTAATCCTTGTTCCCCTCCTCTACAGCTTTTTAAATCCACTTCTCACTTCCGACCCACATCCCCTTGCCCTTGCTATGCCAAGGCCTCGTCTCTCTCTTTTCCCTTTCTTGTCGTACACCCCCTTGTTTCGGTTTGGCTTTAACTTTACCTGTCCATTTCAACCCATATAGCCTCCGCGAAATAGTCGGAGTTCGGTGCGATTTATGTATGTCTCCCCTGGTAGCGCATATCATCGTGGGGTGAAACTTTTAAAGTTCTTTAAAGCATTTTAAAAGTTATTTTCCAAATAAATCCAAAATATTGCTTCTGTTGAATTGTCCTCGGCAATGGGACAATTGAAATCGGTATAATGTGAGAACATCTAAATATATTTACCGAAGTCGTGTAACCGTACTAATTATTCAGATGATATCATCAAAATGTTTTTAAGACCGTTTAAGTGTATCTAATGGCATTTTTTTAAATAGAAAAATTGTATTTGTTGAGCTTATAGTGAGCTTGAATACCGACCAATTAGCCTTGGGTCAATACATGGACGAAATTAAATGTTGGAACATAGTTCAAAATGGAAAACTTTTACGTCTTACTCTTGAATGTTTAAGTCTCGCGAAGTAGTTGCCGCACTTAGCGTGTATACTTCTATCTTAAGTCCAGTCTATTGTCATAAATGAAAATGTGCCGTAGTGTTTTCTATATTTGTTTAAAGATTTGAGGAGTTGCGTCAGATGGGTGCTAATTTCTTTGTACTTTTTCGAGGCTTTTGTTAGGATGAGCCTCGAAAACTTTAAAAACTACTTAATATTTTTCTGCTCCTTATTCGCTTGATTATAGATAGAACATTTTTTACTATAGTTTTGATAATGTCGGGGAGTGGTTTTAGATTCAGTTCCATTATGTTCCAACAGCTTAGATGTTTACGCACCTTTTCGCTTAAGCTTAAGAGTTAGTTGAAAATAAAAAAAATATGGAGATATGAAGCGTCCTTGAGATAGGTACGAGATTTAAAAGATAAAGAAGGACAGAATGTGGAAAACATGTCGTTTTTGAATAAAGTTAAGAGATTACCGTGATAAGTAGGGATCTAAGTTAGCGATTATCCATGGCCCCTTAAATGTTGGGCCACAAATGATGCATAATACCTAGTAGTTGTATTAGTTATTTTGAGACAACGACCGACAAGCTAAGGTCATATAGTGTAGGTGGGCAATCAAGTGAAGGTTGGGATTTATCTGGGATCAGAGGAAGAAAGGGTAGAGCGAAACCCGTCGTCGTTACTTGCTTGCTCTCAGGGAAATGTGCTAAGGGATCCACGGTTTAACGTCCCATTCGACGTACGCAGTACTCTACTCGAAGCACTCACTACACAGGATTCGAGTAGAGGCCATGATGCCAGATATCTCTTTCACAGCTGGGATTCGAACCCTGGCCATCGGAATGGAAAGTCGGTACTCGCCGCCATATCAACAAGAACCCCCTTGGTTGGGAGACTTGGCTATGGGTCCGCAATCCTAGCATCGTGTAATGCGCATTACCTTTCTGGGTGAAGATTTAAAGTTCAAAATTTGATATTTTTTTAAGATCTGTCGTTCATGTTTCGTAAGCGTGCTCTTGTAGCGTGCTCCACTGGCCTTTACGAGGGGAGTCGATGGTTTATTCCGCAGTGACCGATCTTAGACCAGCTCGTGACGTCGAGTCACTTGCCCCCCGCCTCTGGAATTCGATTCACATCCCTCCCCCTACCCTTTCATCCCTATCCATTCCCCCGCCACCCTCCTCCCCTCCCTTCAAAAGAGTCTCATGTCGCCGCAGTGCACACGCGGGGGCGCGCTAAACCTTATGAACCTCCTATCTCCCCCTCCCGATGAGAGCCAGCCTACCCCCCGACCGCTCTCTTCCCTCTTGTATGTTTCCCACGGCAAGGGGGTTACCCTGTTCTTCCCACGTTGAGACAAAAGGCGAGTTCTTGTGCACGCCTGGGGTTTGCGTGTAAGTAGCTCCTGGAAGACCTTACGTGTTCGTGAAATCCGCTTTTATCTCTCTTTCTCTCTCCCTCTCTCCTTCCACTTACCTACTCCCTGCTTCTTCCTTTTTATCGTCCACCTTTTTTATGTCCTGCCGCTCCATTCCTTCCCACAATGTTATTTATTTTTTAATCTCTCCGCGTTCTTGTGACCTTTTGTGATTATCTTTCCCCATTTTCATATCATTCTTCCTTCCATTATCACGTCTTCTCTCATTAAGAGTCGTGGAGAGCTCGGTTATAATTTCCGGTGCGTGGAGAGCAACGATGGTGGCCATCCTGTTTTACCGCAGCGTTGGCTACCAGCCAACTTTAGGGTTCGTCCCTTTAAATTTGTGGGAACATTCCTTCCCTCAGCTTACTTCCTTACTCCCTTTTTATGTTATTTGTGGCTCCGATGTTACTTTATGTAAGTCACGTTAAAGTTATGTGCGAACTAGGGGCGGTATGATACTAGTATTTTCTATCCTATTTTAGCGGTTGGCGCTAAACGAATGGATGTTCTCTTAGTCCTAAAGTCCTCCATCAATTTTTACAGACTCTTAAGTTCTCAACTCTTTGCAGCCACTCAAGATGTTGTTAATATTTATATTGAGGGAATTACAACTCTGGTTGTCTTCATTGTTTTCGTGTTTTGAAAATTTTCAGCTAACACTGGTAACAGTTCCTGGTAGGGTCTTAACTTTTCAGTTGCTTTTATCTAGCGTATATAGAAACTGTTAATCATGTCTTCGTCGTAACGGAATTTCAAATAGCAACTCCGTATATTTTTTTGTAAAAACACCTGAATGTCTTAAGAGCTGATGCTCCCCCGGCGAATTGCTGTAGTGAAGGCTGTTCCACTGTTCCTGACCTAGTGGAAGACCCGAAAGCCTTCAATACCCCCTAATGCCTTATTCTACTTTGATCTTGCCAACAAAATTGAACAGGCCTTATTGCATGAAGTTTTATCCTGCATTCCGATTCCCTTTCCCAAGCTTTGTGGCACCGTTCTCTCCGCATTTTGCTCGGTGAAATTTTTTTATCGATTTTATCTTACCCGTAATTCTTTCAGTTCCTCGCGTGTTCGCTGCTGTTACTTCCGTCGCCGACACGCGGATTACTGCGGTACAACCTCCACGCTCCACAGCTGTAGCTATGTAAATGGGGGGATTTTTTTTTGTTTTGGCAGTTTAAATACAACGGTGTAAGCTACGAGTCTCCCATAGTTTTATTCTCTAGTTCAGTTGGTAATAATGGCTGAGAATTTTATGCATTTTTTCAAGTAATTTTCCGAATAGGTAGAACGTCGTTTTTGCTTCCTTAAAGTTCTTTTTCTAGCCATCTTTTGCACATCATCTTCGTACCTTGGCATTATAATCTCGGCATGGGTATATTTGTGGTAAAATGACTTGAGTATAAATTTCACCGACATTCCTTGACTTTCAAATACTAGAGTATAATCGGGGTTGTAATGCCGTTTGATCGCGATTTCATTTCCGTTGCTGGTGGCCGTCCTTTTTTGTGAATGTTTTAAAAGTGTGATGATGAAGATACGGTTAGGAATGTAACTCAAAGTTTTTCATGCGAGGCTTGAGTAGCTGCCCTGAGGTTTGCATATTGTCTTTTAATATTTCTGCCATTGTTTACGTGTTGATCGGATTTAACGTTGAATCTTAAAGCATTATTAAACTGTACATTTTAATAAATGAAAACTATTTAGGTATGTACCATTCCAAATCATTGGCCGCCCACCTATAATTCCCTTCTTCCTGATGCATTGCATTGAACTTAGTTTATTTTCATCCCATCCCAAATACTGCCCTTGAGTCTTTGAAGCGGACCCTGTCGCTTAGATGATTGCTTCGCAATTGTATTATTCAATGAAATGGTTAGCAACTTCATGTGAATGAAAGGTTTGTGCAAATTATTCTGTTCAAGTTTTTCGCATTGGGCTCTATCTGGGCTAACTTTATTTTCCTTGACGTATTCAAGGTGTCCGTTTTTATTATTTTGTGCTTTATTTAACCAAAATTAGGATTTTTTTGCTCGCTGTGTTTTGTCGGTATGGTAAGAATGTTTGGTGGAATGCCGTGATTGGAGAAATCTGCATCAGGAAGCATTGTACGCTGTTAATAACTTCTCAAGATATAGATTTTCATCGGACCTCACCTTAGTGATTTTTCCAATACCTATGTATTTCTTCCTTTTGAATCTAAAAGCAACTGGTAGTGGCCTTCATTGTCTCCTTTCTTTCTCTCCGATCTTGAATGCCCACTCGGCCGTGCCTATGTTTAGCGGCCTCGCCCACGGCTTGGGAGAGTGTTCTTTCTGAACCTTCATTCCTCCACACTCTCTCTCTCCCTCCCCCGCCCCCTCCTCTTGACCTCCCCCTCACACCTCCACATTCCTGGCTAATCAATTTCTCTGCATCATCCGCTCGCCCATATCGCATTTCCCCTCTTCCCCCCCTTCTCCTAATGTTTCCCCCTTCTCCTAATGTTTCCCCCTTTCTTCTCTCTATCTCTCTCCTTTGTCGTCTTCCCGTACAGATCGTGCAAGCTCCTCGCATAAATTTGATCTGTCTGTCGAAACTTATCGTGGGCACCTTTTCGGAATTTCTCGTAACTTTTAGAATCCGTTTCCTAGTCCTCCCTCCTTTTTCTGTTTCATTACTTTTCTCTATTTCTGTACTGTTCGTTTCAGGCTACACTTTTACTTTTTCTTCCCCTCTGTGATGCTTTTGCGGTGTCACTCGAGAAAGATCTCTAGTTTATTTTGCATTTTTGCTATCATACTTTTTTATCGCAATGATCCTCCTTCGTCTTTTTATGGGGAAGGTAATTGAGGCCGGCAGAGGCAGCCAGGTAGGCAGCATGCCGATCAAGCCACCCGAAGATTACAGGTTTGATCTCCGGCTCGAACTTGGATGGTTTAAAAATATTTTAATTCTTCCATGTTGGATATCATGCGTTTTATAAACATTTGTTTGATTAATATTTTAGTTGGGCTAGACGGCGCGGTATAAAGTTAGTAGGTGGAGCTGTAAGGTAAAACCTAAAAAAAAAGCTGCACGTCTAAAATAATCAGTTAGGTTATTTGTTCTTTTTTCAGATTTAATTTCTCTTTCCTTTCCTGGACAGGTTACATGACGTGTTCTTGGGTGTGGTCTATGAACATGAAAAAATATCGCAATTATTGACGGCACTTTAAAGCATGGCTAGAAGATACATCTTCAAAATCGCTCTGAAACGTGTTTATTTGGTGGGTTAAATTTAAGTATTCATTCATTAATCCGTGTACATAATTTTGATTGTGGTGAATTCCAAAGTGACGATTGTAGGGATTGTGGACGATTTTAACGGAGGGGGTGAGAGTAAGTCAGCGAGGAGTTACTTGAGTAGGGAACAAAAGTTTGTGCTGTATAGTTATAAATGTAGAATAACTGAGTGATAGAATTTTGTTTTAAGCAAGCCAAGGGATATTGGAAAACAATAGTCTTTATATAAGTCTAATGTAGGTATTTGATTTCCATGTAGGAATAACTAAAGAACTAATGGCGAATGTTCTGAGTGGATAACATTATACAGAAATGGGAGATTGGAATGCGGTGTTCGACGAAGGTTGGACAGGAATGTCATTGTGGAATATGAGCTACGAGAGAGAAATGGCCCTGGCGATGAAGCAGTCGAGGTCTGCTAGACTTATCGGTTGGAAATAACATGTTTTAAACAACGTCATAGATATAGCTGGTACGAACATTGAAATTTTCGAGGGACTTAGATGTTTCTCTCATCAAAATTGAAAAGCCGCTTCTAATAATGTTTTTTATTAAGACCTAGGATTTGAAGTAAATATCCTCATTTCATGCTCGGATACAGGGAGCCTAGTGTATATGCCTGGTATATTTGCTGTCTTGAAGCTAAAGGGACGAAACTATTAGATATGTTGATAACACGCTTCCACTCCATATCGCCTGAATCTTCAGAATTTATTCGATATGTTATTGAACGTATTAATTCCCTTCTCCTCGTTTGATATCCAGCCAATATCAAGACTGCGTTGTTATGATATGCAACGGGGGCAGTTAAACGGTTATGAATGTGACAGCAAAGCATGCTGCGAGGATTTTGAGGTCGTTCAGTTTCGCACTTTGCTAACAAGATTAGTGCAGTGCGTGCACTTGAGTTAATCTCTCGCTATCAATTCCATACCCTTGCTTACTTTGCCTTGCTCTACTAGTTTTGGTTGGCCTGGATACGTCCGTACTCTTTCTCTAGTCGGTGACTGGAAGATGTGAGAAGTAATGGTCGCTGCCATTTCATCGTTATGATGTTGCCTATGCCGGTTGAGTTATTTGTAAAAGGAGAAGCGGTGCGGTGAAAACAATTTCTCTCGCGTAGTGATATTCAAATGGCATTGATCGTCTGTCTTCCTCTCATCCAGCTCTTATTCTTATTTGCTTGCGGAATGCATTTCACTGCGTCCTACTTCTGGGTCAGTTCCCTTTGCCTACCCTGCATTAAGCTTATTTTACGTACCCTTAGGAGTCTCAACGCACCGCTGTTGCACGTAGCGGAGGTAATTATGACCTACACCCTTGCGTGTCATACGTCTATGATCTTCCTACTATGGATACTAAACAATTTGCTCGAATTAAATTGAGGGGTGAATTTATAATCATTATTGATGTTAACCTATCAGCGTAACATATAAGGGTTTATATTACTAATGAATTATATAACGGATGTCTGACTGTTTAGAATTTGGTTATTGCTAAAGTAATTGAGATTTCAAGGTTATGGGAAAACCAGTGGAAAGCCTCAAGCTTGTGGTAAACCTGCTTGAGCGCTTAAGACGATACAGTATTGCTCTGTGCTCTAGTAATAATTCACTTTGATCTGTTGCCATTGATTGTGAGTAGCTCATTGTATAAAGCGGTAGAAATTCTTAAAGTGCTTGCGATATATAATGGCCATTTTTTGTGTTTCATTAAAATTCAATATCTTGTGTTGTGAGCTCTTTTAATAAGTAAAACAGCCGGTGCTGTATAAAATTATCACTGCCGCTATGATGAACGGCATTTGAGAGTTTATTCAAAATTATCAGCTTCGTTTCATATTCCTTCTCCTCCATAGTGTTCTTCCGTACGTATTCTCCTGCATCTTTTACCGGCGCGGCGCGTCCTCTTCGCCCACCCCCTCCCCTCCCCAAGCCTCGCTTCCTCCCTTTATGGCCGCTCCCGCGTCCGCCCGCGATTGTCCGCGCTCATCACTCCGAGTCCAAGGCTTCCCATTCCCGCTCCTTCCGCTCTCCCCAAATGCTCGGAATCTGTGGAACGTACCGTCGTGCCCCAAATATTGCCGTTATTAGAGATCCGTATTAAATATGCGCAAATCTCCCTCGGCGTTTTCTATGAACGGAAGACTGCGGCGATCGCTTGCCGTGTCCTGGAGCGACGCTTTTATGGAACTCGATTCGTCGATTTTTTCTCGTAGCACGTTCACCCATTCGTCCGAGTGATCCGTTCGTCGATCAAAGCGAGCAGTGGAGCAATATTGATGTCCGCGCCCTCGGGCTCTTCGCGTCGCTCTTGCCGTTGGAATTCTTGCGTCTTCCTCATGAACATTAGTCATTAGTCTGGTTTATACCTAAGATGTAATGCGATTAATGAGATTGGGATTGCATTTTGGCCCGGTGGGTCCTCTCCGCGACTTTCTGATGTGTCTGCCTTCCGCGAATTGATTTTATGAATATCCTTTACCTGTGTAATACTAGCATTGTTCAATTATTCATCCTCTGTTAGTTTTGTTTTACCTTCATGCCTCTTTTTTGTCCCCAAACTTTTTAGGGGGGGGACGCGGCTCACCCAGTCGTGTTAATTTACCGTTGTTTTCGTCGCCACTCTGCTACACATTTTGCGGTCCGTCCGTTCCTTATTCCTCGAGCAACTTTTATTTCGTCTGCAACCATATCTTCATCCTTCATCCTTCTCTGTTGCTATGTTATTTTTCCCGCGTCCGCTGCATTGGCTTGAAGCAAAAGCTACAGATCTATATCATTCTTCTGCTCAAAAGCAAAAGTCTGTACTAATAGACGGTGTTCTAAATTAAGGATGGCTTTTGAGGTAGAGATCCTCCTCTTATCTCCATTCCGAAGCTCTGCTTCATTTAAGTCATTAGTTATTGCTGCCTATCTTAAAAATTATCAATCTCTCCTTTTCCGACCAAAAAGCACTATTTGCAAAACACGATGATTAATCATGTAATATGATCGATATCAGTGGCGATTGTTATTTAAACGCACAAAAACGATGGCTACTGCTGGTAAATCCATTTTTTAAGCTCCTAAAATGATCTTTGGTCACAGGAAGCTTTTTCGTAGTAGAAATTGCTGATGACTATCTGTAAGATTTCGCCAAGCTATCTGAAATAAATCCTCCTTATTTTGACGTGTTAGCTTTGTACTTTGTTCATTCTCGGTCTCTGCTTTACTGAATCATGGTCGTTTTCTTTGGATGTGAGGTCGCTTTGGTCTCAGCTGCTTGCGAAAGTAATGCCGTTAATGTAAAAGTCCACATCGATATGATTCTAATGCTCTGAATGATTTATGGCTTAAATATTGGTTGTCAAAAGATGAAATCGGAAACGTTTTCTAGTTTTGGGCGGTACAAAATGTTTCCTCTAATTATTTCCTCTGATTAATTCCTGGGGTTGTTAAGCGGTCCGTGATTTTGGAAAAATATTTGGAAATGAAGTTACATTTTTATGTCCACCAACTTTATTTACTGTTAAACTAAGTTTCAATCTTTTACTGAATGCTATGAATCATTGTGGTAAATGAGGTAAATTTGGTGTAAAGTTCAAAAGGGTTCTCAATTTCTTAGCGCTTTCAAATTTAACTCCGCTTGGTAACCTTATTCCTTCCAGACCTTCAATTTATGCGTAGGATTTGTGAATATGTATAAAACGCAGTGCGCTTGCGTGATTTAAAATTGTCCGAGACTATTTTTTATCCCATGTTATTACTATGGATTTGGCCGAAACTGTTTTCTCACCGTAGCATTAAGGTATTATTTCTCAATGCTGCCATGCAGACGCATTGTATTCTTCCGAAGCAATTTGTTTTGGATAAATGGGGTCGTTTACCATATTATTTTAAGTGCCGAATCTGATAGAGATTTTAAAATAAAAAGACCCACATTTTTCCGTTTTTTGATCCGTCAATTATTTCTCGAGTTATAAGCGGCGAAAAACTGATGTTTTTAACCCTTTCCGAAAAGTGGGCGTGGTGCCACCTCTGACGTATATCGACTTCGTCCAATCACAACTGAGCCCGCGAAGCTACTTTGCCTCATCGCAATGGGGGGGGGGGGGGGGGGGGGCTGACTCTGCCAATCGGAGCCGTCGCGACAGCATCTGTGTGAGCAAGCCTTCCGATAACCCCCCCTCCACTCCCTTCCCTTCCTCGAAAAGCAGTCAAGGACGAGGAAAATGACGTCAATGTTATCAAAGTAGATTTTTCGGTGGGCGTCGCCTTTTGCTTATTTTAATTTTTGATTTATGAGTGAATTGTTGTGGTTAGAAGATTAATTTTTTCACTAAAATTCTTTTTTCGTTTCCATCAAACGATTTCGTGTACAAAATTGCGATTTCGGTTCCGAGTAAACACCCCCATTATGCTTTGATCTGTCATAGAAATTGTGCGCTTCATAATTAGCACTCCTTGAAGTACCTCTTTGTTTCTTTCAAGACTATGTGAGCTCCCAAAATGCTTCGTGAAGTTGGCCAACTGGTGGATTCAACTTTCACAATAGGCCCTGGAGTTACATTGTACCTTAGCGTTATCTTCTCCGGCACTCCTAATTGCAAAGGAGCGCGCGGAAATGAGCATCTTTTATTTTTACGGTTCCCCGCTTACTGACCCCGTTGAACCTTCCTTAACTCAGAGAGGACGAACGCCTCTCTTTTTTGCGCAACAGGAACACTTGACGATTAAGGTGCTAAGTAGAGAAGCTATTACGATATGTGTATCGCCTCAACCGTTTCCCCGCACCATGTGCAGCATCTCCTCCCTTTATCCGACCCTTCCTCGCAGAACCTTACTCACCCACCCCCTTACCCATGTTTCTCCACGAAGCCTTTCGAAACGCATCCAAACTCCCCCTCTTCCTCATCCCCCTCCCACGCTACTACCTCTCGTGATACCCTCCTTTCTCTACAGCTTCTCCACGAAACCCCGTCTGTGGTCGTCTTCTTGTCAAGACCTGTCTCGTATCCGGAAGCTTTTAGCGGATCGGAGACATCTTCCTCGTTCCTTTTTCAGTTAGATCCCTATTCTCTCCCCTCGTCGACACGACTCCCTGTTCCGAATTTCGCCCGCGTCGCCTCGTCCGTAACGGTGGGCGCGGACGGAGACCGCGGAGGGTCAAACTCGTGACACCGCAGTTTTTTCGCACTTTTCCCGCGGCTCCTCCTTTCTTTCTTCTCTCAAGAAAGGGAAGGGGGAGGGGTCAAGTCATGCCTCTCGTGACACGGATGCGTGTACCCCCACGCGGATGTGTTGTGTGGGTGCTGGCCGCAGCATCTCACGTCTCCGATCTCTCTCTCTTCCCTCCCCCCTATCGCCTCCTGCTCTGGCCGAAGAAGAACTTGAGCTGCGGAGCGATGCAGGCAATCGCGGCCTGGAGGATGTTTTCCCCCATTCCTGGTGCCCGCGCGCATTTATTCATGTCACTTCCTCTCGCTTGGCAAGGTAGAGCTGGGAGATGTCAACTCGGCTTCCCCCGCAACATCAACGAACATCTCTTTTCGCATTCCGCTCCGCGCGCTTTGCTCTCTTCATCTCTCTCGCGCTACGGTCTTACTCACATATAGTGCCGCTGTCTCTTTTTCGCGGCCCTCCACCTTTTTGGCCGGGGAAAAGCGGTTCTTGAGGACAAAGGACATTGATTTGTACTCTTTGAAATTAATAAAACGGCAAGTCTTTTTAAGTAGCATTTAGAGTTTTTTTTTTGCAAATTATAATTAATGGCTTAATATTATTTCCGGGAATTTCCGTGGCATTCGTGGTTTTTTTGACTATTTCACCTCTCATCCTGGGGGCGTTTTCAGGTCGAATAGACAAAGTGTATTGAAAGATTAATGCCTTTTCGACCTGAAGGCGCCCCCAGTATGAGGGGTATAACTTTCGTCGATAATAACTACTTACGCGACGGAAATTCCCGGAAATAATATTGAGCCAATAAAACAGTATTTCTCACTTTTTTATTCGACAAAAAATTAGTCATTTTTTTGAGGAAATCGATTTCTACTTTTTGGAATTTAGAATTAACGATGTTTGTCACTTTTTCATTTTTGGGTCGCCGTCATTACGCATCATCATCTTGTATTTGGTAATTGATTTGGAGGTGGCTTACAGATTTTTGGTATCACGTAGATACATATAAAGACATGCCTACATTATTGTTGCTCAAGGAGAAAGTGTCCATTTGTTGGTTGGAATGTAAGGAGCTCGTTTTTATACAAAAAAATCTATAATGCGTGGATGCATGTGGTCACAGCTCGATCGATCATTGGAGAAGGAGGTACCGTGTTTATTAATCGTATCCCGTAGACATTCATCTATCTTGGTTTTCTTCTTTTTTATGGTATTTGTGGTTTTAAATTTTTATGGTTTATTTTTTTGACAAATTGAAAAGTGATACTAATTTAATGCTCCAATTCAGAGTACTGTCTCTTAACCATACGATACCTCAATCTTCAGTCCTCGAATAGATGAGTGTTTCATGGAACTAATATGTTTCCAGACTTTTTTTTGTTGAGAGATGTTTTGTTGAGAGAGTTTTCCAGAGATGTTTTTGTGAGGAAGCATCCCGCATTATCCATGTCAAATGTCAGCTGGTCTGATCCCTTCCATCAATATGTATACCTAAGATACTATCTATGGCGAATATCCGCTAGACATGTTTTATATTCAACTCATGTTGAGGAGTCCTTGCCGACTCTAAAGTTAGCTGTATAGGCTCTAATGTTTTGCTTCGGAAGACGTGATTCGCATTGAAATCAAATAAAATTGAGTATTCCCTAATTCGTTTCGTTTATTGGTAACGGAATTTGTTTTCAAGACTTTTAAATACAATAAATAGTGGAATGAACTTAGAACAATTTATACCCTGCTGGAAATATAAATTTAGAAGATTAAAAAGTACTAAATGGCGAATATCACGATTCTCATTAAAAAGTACATCACGATGTGTACCTGTGAACTGTTGCTACTTAAAGGTCTTTATTGGAAGCATTCTCGAAACTCGATAGTGAAAAATATCTAAGTCTAATATAAAAGTCTACCAGAGTACCATTTGCATTAGTTATTTAAGCCATAGATCATCTTAATGTAATCACTTGAATTCGAAGGGAAAGTTTTCGCTAGCTATAATTCGAAATAATTTCTTGGCTGTATGAACTGTTTTAAATTGTTGGTTTCTCCGTGGAGTGACAGAGAGACCGTTTGCCTTTTCTGTCGCCCTCATGTGTTCCGTCCCTGTGGAATTAAAAATATTATTGGCTTTTATGCGGCTGTAATCAGGTGTTTGTACCGGTTTTTCCTCGAACGACTTGTTTCCCTTTACATTTGGAAAATGTTGACGTCATTGCCAACTCTCACCTATGGTGACTGGTTCATACGTGGAGATCCTCCTAGTGACCCTTCCCATTTGCATCCCTACCCCCCCTATTTTGAATCTCCGAGCTCGTTCGTCCTCGGCCGAACTCCGCCCAACTCCCCCTCGCCATCTTCCGCCCTCTCTCCACTTCCTCCCCTCGATCTTTTTCTCGCTCCGCCGACTCGCTGACTCTCCCAGCTTCCTCCTCCGGCTTGGACGAATCTCCTTCCGGATCGGTCCGGCACGCTCCGTTGGTTTCTCGTACGCAAAACTCTCCCCGCAACGAACGCCGTGAACCTCGGCCCCAGCCGCCGCCACCGCGTTGCCGTTCGCTCTTACTCCACCCGGGTGCAACACCCCGCATCCGCGTCGAGATGTGTTCCCGTCCTCGACAAACATGTGCGCCTTCGCCGAGAGCTTTTTTTCCTTCCTCTTCCTCTCTCGCTTACCTGAGAACGCATCCTGTTCACGCGGACGTCGTCCTCATTATCTCCCTGCGACTTCTCTCCTTTAAATCACTCCGGATGAGAGCTTTACTTCGTATAAACCGACGCACCAGACGAGCGCCGAGGGCTGAACCAGTTGGGTTATATTTTTCGCAACATCTCAGCGTCTTGCCGTGGCGGAGCGCGATCCTTGGGCTTTATGGCTCGGCGTGGCGGAGCTTGGAAAATGTCAAAGTAGTGACTTTTGGAGCTTCGAAAAATCCTTATTTCCCATTCGAAATTTGTAGAGTTGATCACGAAATTGAGGAAAATTTCACGACTTAACTCAAATGACCAATTTTTTTATCGTGTCAGTGCAGTAACGAGGAGGCTCATCCATTTTATTTTACTAGTTTAAATGAGCGGTTTTTGAAATGGAGAGTGAGATCATATGAAAGTAACAAGGCTCCTTGCCTTGTTACTTTCATATGATCACGACTATACACAACTGCCTGTACATTAATGATCGATATCAAGAATAGGGAAGAGCTGCAGGAAGAATAGACGAGACTTAAGCTTGATGAAGACTTAAGCACCCATGATGCTGAAATTCGATTTTCTGAGTAATATCCTTAACCTAGTGCTTTTGTCAAGTAATTTTTCTGTGGGATCAAATATCTTGTCCTCAGCTTCATTGTAACAACAAGAATTATTTCATATCTAAGGTAGGGAAATCTTTGTCTTTCCCCTGAAATTGATTAGACTTTAGGAGAGTTTTTGCTGATAGCGAAACAGTTATGGTGGTGTGTCCGTTTTCTGTGTGTAGAGTCTCTTCAACATTTTGGCTTATTCCTGCTTATTTTTTTATTCGTTGGTTTCTTTTTTATCCTTATCGCACTGACAAAAATTTGCGACCTATCTATCTTCAAACTTATTTTCTTCTGGATTTAGCGTTCCTCGTTGTACGCAAATCCCTAATTGGCTTCGGAATTCGAAATCTTTTTCAATTCCAAGGACCTTTTGTTATCGTGGCTAATTTTCCGATTGTCGCGGACAGATGTCTGCTTTAGGAACGCCTCATGTTTCCTGTTCTCCACCCCTCTGGTTTATTTAAATAATGTCACTCATCTTGGGCGTGCTCTTCAACCTTCGTCATTGTTTTGACTCGAAGGTCGTCATTCAGAGATCCGTTTTTGTCGAACCCCTCGTAATTGAAGCGTGGTTGCTCAATTCTGCGGTTTCCCATCCGCCACTCCATTGTATTCCTCCTTTTTATAATTCCCCCTCAGGCCTTCGTCATAACTGAATGAATACGATGACTCTGGCTAGTTATGGCTGACGGTTCATTCGCTTTTAAGTTCACTGTGCCATCTTTGTTTTTCTTTTCATGGTGGATTTTCTTCTGACTTCTCATTATTAGACTCCCTCCTGCGTGGTGCTCACTCGCATTACCATCGATTGAAGTTTGGCAGCCACAATGCAAATAAATAGACTTACCTTATACTTATGTTATTTGTACTATTCCACCAAAACATTTGATCATCCCTACCGGTTTCAACACTTTGCATTATTATCATAGGAATGGCACTTCTACGGTGGAATTCCATCCAAGTTGTGGGCAGCCCTTGTTGTAGTGTATTTTTCGAGTCGTTACTGAGTAAAAATTAACGCTATTCCGGAGAGATTTTTAAAAAAGATTTAAATTTGAATTTGGTGATTCCTATATTTTATTTCTTCAAGGTGTTCTCCCTTATTTCATTATTTGGCGGCGGGGTAAATCCCTCGCCTGTCGATTCCAGGGTCTCGGGTTCGAATCCCGCCCGGGGAGGATTTTCACTTTCCGGGGCGTGGATATTTGTATTGTTCAATCTGTTAAAAAAAAGAGAGGACTTTTTAGTCCTGAATTTCGCAGATTGAAATAAGACAAAAATAAATAAATTATCTTACCGTACAAGTGCCAACGATGGCCCAACGCACCCAAAATTTCTAACGTATTTTACGAACGTATCCTCTGCGTGAACTGGGAATCCGTTCTGTTTTCGGGCGCTTCTGGAGTGCACGGACTTTTGCATGTTTTAGATGGCACTGGAATGTGGGGTGCCTTCCGTAAGGCCTCTTGAACTAGTTGCTTCAAAGCTGTGCACTGCTGTTGGATGGGTCATGGCCACGGAACAGTGGCGGGAGGGAAGGGAGGGGATGGGGTGAAGGATGTGTATATCTACGGTGCTTTTACGGCTGCAGGGCTTCGAACACGGTGGAAGGTGTGAGTTAAGCCGGACCATCAACAGGGAAAATATTTTACGGCGTAAATATAGCCTCAAATCCCGTTTTCGAGCCGTATTTCTTTACTCAATCTCCTCGTCTGCTCAGTGCTCCAACCAGATTCCCCGACGGAATGAGCTGGAAGCATTCCTGTATGCTCTCGCACAAGTGGCCATCACCTTTGGCGGTCGGAACTTTTAGGGTCGGAGCGAGTGGGGTGATCTTCCTCTTAAATATATTTCTTGCAAGTATAATTTGTTTTCGTCTTTAACTGCCCCCCGTTCCGTTTTTGGGGGGACGGGAAGGGGGGTTGTTACAATGGCAGTGAGCCAGACCCCGCCCTGCTGAGAGCCCACCCTTATCCACTCTCTCCATATCAGTCAAAGGGTCGCTTAAGGGGAGAAGGCTACCGTCCTACCATCCTGGGAGGAATCTTTTCTTGGGTCTCGCGTCCGCCTCCAGATCTTGCGGATTGAATGACTCACTGCACTCGGTCTTCAACTCGCAGTTTTCAATTTTTTTCCCCTCCTCCCCTTTTAAGTAGCCCGCCTTCCTTTCCCTCCGCCGCGTCAGTGACTGATGATGATGTTTCATGCCACACGCCGAGAGGAGCGTGGAGAGGGGGGTAGTAGCGAGAGCTTCTCCAACAGGTCGTTTGTTAAGTCGAGTTTCTTCGGGGGAACTGACTGCACGCCGAGTACATGACATCCCGTATCACCAATCCGTTCTATATTCCATCTATAAGAATTTCCTGGGCGTGAACTCGTCGGGTGGAATTTTTTCGAACGGGAAAATAGTGCCATCGGGCTTTCGCTGTCCCAGGAAGAGCGGCATAGTTCAACACGCAGGCGCCTTTGCCACTTGGATTACTGGGACGTGAAATTAGTTTTCCGGTCAATATTAATCACATCCATTTCGTGAGGGCAATCTCTTAAGTCGAGAAAATGCTGCGTTTGCTGTCAGTGTGAGAAGATGTGATCATTTCTATTTTTTTCTATGTTATACGCCGTGAAATAATGACGAGTAATGGGTCGTTGTGCTTGTGTTTAATGAATTTGTTATAATGTTATTGAGAAAAATGTTTCCCTTCATGTGAGTGGATTTGATGTGCACCTTATGAATTCAAATTTTTAAAAGAATTAGGATGGCTATACTCACCAGTGTTTCAAAGTCTGCCTCCTCTTAAATATTCCTCAGACCAGGAGAAATGGTGTGGGCAATGCCTAGAAAGTATGGGATTGTGAGGGAAAGGAATAAGAATGGAGAGAAACCAGGGCCTCGATCATGGATCTTCATAAGGCGTGCGCTAGCGTTATAGTTTTTTTTATTTAACTTATGTCAAAGAGAACTCCGTTCTTCATTTTTCGCACAGCACTTCTTATCACAATCAGTGGAGCGAATTGTATAGACGATTATTATTAACCCTGCGCTACTCTGGGGGTAAGTGTTAACGATGAAGATTGCGATAACACTCAAAATAGGTCCGTGATTCCCCTCCTGGTGTGGACTGCATTTTTAAGAAAAGTGGGAAAAGTGGGCCTGCGGATTTGCATCCCGTCATATGAACAGACGATTGAACTTTTTGTATTCTCCGGGCGGGATTCGATCGTAGTTATTTAAGTTAAGTAGCCAGTTCTCTTGCTTCCCTCCCAAAGATGGGAAGACTCTTTCGTCATGGTAGGTAAGGCCTGGTTTTTGTATGAACATAATCATGGCAACTGTTCAGCCAACGTTAGTTAAGCCACGACTTCGAATGAATCATTTGGTCTGTTGATTTTCTTTAGATTCGCACGGCTTTTCCTGGCTATTGGTGCGCTGCAATTCAGGCGTCGTGGTGCTTAAAGGGTATTCAAATGAATCCTACAACTGAGGGAATATTACAGTTCTCCCCCTCTTTCCTTCATTCGGCCATGGACATTGCTTTGATTGCATTGAACCCTACACGCCCTCCAATTTCCTAGGATGCTGTCCCGAGTGATTTTGCGTGCCCTCGCGCGTGTTCCTCCATGAACGTGTCAGTTTATCCGTTGGGCGACGGTCCCAGAGTGAAAGTTTGCGCTATCATTCCCTTCATAGTGAAGGCAACACTCCAAAACACGTCGCGAGTTCGGACTGGGAATAAATGGGAGACCTCCGTAAAAATAATTATGCTCCCGAGGAGAGGATGTGATGGAACGAGTGCTGCTTTCGTTCCGAGCATCACGCCTCCGCACGCCTGGGAATGGACGCCGGGGGAGGAGTGGGAAAGGGGTTGGGGGGATGGAATCTCCTATTGGCGCCTGCGGGAGCACCTACTCGTAGCATTTTCACTCTGAGACGTCGATGGAATTCCTAAGGGTTGCCGTATACCCATTCCCCTCTCATATCAAGGTGTGAATCATAGCGAGGTCATCCTTCTTTACCTCTTAAACTCTCTCTCTCTCTCTCCCTTCCCCCACCCCTCTCAACCGTCTTTTTCATCTCGATTGTAATAGGAATTCCTTTTCACGAATCAATATTTTACGGAGTTTCACGTCCGAGAGAAATCTTCACGCCCTCCAAAACAGCCAGGATCCTCTCCCCTCCCTCTTTACGTAGATTCTACCTCTCACTATCTTTCTCTCTCTCTCTCTGACGCTCACTCACTCTCCCCTTTGTTCGGTTAATTCAATAAGCACACAAGCAATCAAACGCATAGGCTTGCGAGGTATGAGAAGTATTTGCATTCATAGAACCATCTTTCTACGCCCCACCCACACGATTATTTGTTGTCTTCGACGCCTTCTCTTTCCTTGCATCAGCTCGATCCTTTTTCCCGGAGAAGTTTCCCGCCCACTAAATCCCGTTTAATTCTCGAAGCCGTAGAGTGGTTTATTTTTGCTCTGCGCGGGAGATGCATGCTCATACGAAAAAGATGCTTTCGTGGCGGAGGAATCCTCTCTTAACCTCTCAATTTATGTTTTCTCCGGATGGCCTCATCCCCGTGGGTTTAAAATCATCCGCTATCCTGACGTGTGCACTGGAATTTCACGCAAATGGGCGGCTATCAATGATTTATTGCTCCCGTTACAAGACACCTGTTATCGTCTTGAGGGTTTAATCTTTTAAATACGTAGAATGCGTCACTTTTTTGAATTATGCTCTTATTAAGTGATTGAGATCTTTGGAATGGAAGGGTTGCTCTTCGTCCTCTGGGTAAATTATTGTAAGAGTGTGCCACTTTTATTTCTTTATCACCCCTTCTTTTTTACTTTGAGTTATATATATCGTGTAACGGGTCACGACGGTGAATTTTTTTCATGTTCCAGCAAATGAAAATTCGACTGTCCACAATTTTGAATTGTTGCGTCTGTGTAATTTGATTGCTTAGAACTCAGAAAGATAGTCATTGAAGTTTTATACGGAATGGAATTTGTTTTACAAGTCATAAGTCACTAGTTACAGGTTAAGCCACGGTAGGCCTATATTTTTTCCTCGATCACTAGCATACATTATTTCTTCATTTCTCTCTATTAACGTGTATCAGATGATCCCGTGTTGGTCTTTAGGAATTGTTGCGTAGGACAACTCAAAAAGTTTTGGTTTTATGGCTAATTTTCTCTTCTTCCAGATGTCATATTAATGAAACTTGACTATTATATGGTAATTGTTCCCCTTCGGAAAACAATTATGTTTACTCGTCATTGCGTCTTCAAGGCTGTCTCTCTTTCATAAAGTTATAAAAAGATTTGAAATGTATTTTTTTAAATATTGGTAAAGTATTCTATGCAGTCTAGTCATTGTAAATGTGTGCGAATGCTATTTTCGTTCACACGTCTTGATCCTTGCTAGCCAATACGAATCCCACCTTTCTAAAGATATTTTTAATCCACGTGTGAAGGCGAAGTGAATTATATCTAGATATTTACGAATCTGGTACATCTACTTCTGCTGATCTATTTACCATTTAATTCGTATTACTGTAGTCTTTGTTGGAATATATGTGTGATTTCACATGCTCGAAATATTATTTTGCTTATGTAGGACCCTGTAGTTTTTTTTAACTGCAAACAAATCAGAGTTGCTTTCTTGTGTCGATTTTGATGTGTGATTTGAATGCGTGAATTCCAATTCTTCACCTCCTTACGGGCATATTGAGCTACCAAGCACGACCGACCCTTTGTTTTCGCATTTGTTTTTGTTTGGCAACTCTTCATTTTTCTCCCGCGTTCGATATCGCGGTAATTAATCAGTCGGGAGGAAGGGACGGCAGGGTGGATGGAAGAAGGCATGCCGCTCGGCGGGTTGGGCGCGTGTCGAGTGTGACCTCGTTGCTAAGGACCTTGTTTCCAGCAGTAAGGCACGATGCCAGCAGCCGCGCGCCGATCGCTTCTCTTCCTCTTCTTGTACCGGGTGCGCGCGGCAGCCAACTTTCCGAACTGTCGCCGCGGAGAATGAGGAGTAAATGATGGTGGCGGTGCTTGTGAAATGGCGTATTGAACGTCTCCTTTGTTCACTTTCATTCGTGGAATCCCGGCTTCCGTCCTGCGGAGCGCCACTTAACTCGCGACGGTCGCTCGGGCGATATAAAACTCCATCCTTCCACGAGACGCGAGACGACTCCGTAAAGGGGCTAAGGGGCACGACCGCCATAAAGTGAAGCTTTTGCATCGGAATTTTTGGCGGTCATTTATATTGCCGGCACCTGACGCCTTCGTCTACCATATAAATGCGCCATGACTCGTGAATTATGGTAGCATCTCGGGTGAAGGAATGCGCAAAATCTGGTGGATTGGATATCTTTTTTGTATTCTCTCTCCTTAATTCAAGGCATGGATATGTTTGGTAATACCTTTGGATGGATTTCAATTTTTGTAGGTGAGGGTTTCTGGTATTTGGCTTTAGGTTTTGGTGGAAAAATTAAATGATCGCTTATTGGTCAGCAATTAACTCGTCCTCGACATGATAGGTAATGTGAACCTCCGCTTGAAACAATAATTGACCTCACTTAAAGGTTTTGTGTTCTTGGACGATTTTTTATTGGGTTTTTTAATTAATGGGATATTATGTTCTATGGTGTTACTTGTTTCTCCATATCGTTACTCGCATTTCGATCGGATGAGACTAGTGATGTCCTTTTTTAATTTTTATACTGCAATGCAGTATGTAGCAAAAATAAGGAAATAATTGGAAATTACCACGTTGAAGTTCAAAGGAATCCGATTTATTTGAAAAAGTCTTGCACTAGAAGACCAATGATGAATTCCGGTCATAAAAGGAGGAAATACCATTCTACCGGTGATGCAGGCAAAAGAACATTCTTTGAGAAAAATTTGTCTTGAGACAATTTTGGCTGATGATAATAATTTGGTTGATGATAATTTTGAAAGCTTCCTGTATTTCCGAAACTCATTGCTTATTTCGTGCTTCGTTTTAAGGCTTAACACCAACTTAGGCCAGAAGAAATTTCGGAGTGACTTCTACTCTTATTTCAGCAAAAGGCTTTTACTTGCAGTTTTGTATTTGTATGTTACTCTTAAATGATCATCTGCCGCAAATTTTTTTAGAACATCTAATTTCTCAAGGTCAGGTGGAATTCAATAATTCAAGGTCAGTTGAAAAATTTCCCATGCAAGTTAAGCTAATTAAAACACAACTTTGTACATGAAGCATTAATAGTCGGATAGTAAGTTATGTATCGCTCTTTTTACATCGTCAATTTATGAGAAACTGGTTTATTTCTGGCACCATTTCCCCCTTTAAATTCCTGATGAACGTACACGTTGGAAACTATATAACGGGAAATAATTCCGAGATATGCCTTTCAATTAAAAATTGAGTTCTACATAAATATAAGATGGTGAATAAAAGTGGAAAATATCGGACACGTGTGAACTCGAGAGGAAGCTGGATTGAACTGCCACAACTCTCTACATTCTCACTCTTCTGATCTTTTTCCCCTCATCGGTAATCGCCTGAGATCGCGCCTCGACCACATCCTCACTGTCTGCCGCTCAGCAAATGTGGCGCGAAGCTCTTCTTCAGCTAGACGTTATTAGTTAGTTATCTCCCAGCCCGCCTCGCAAGCTCCATAGGGCACTCACTTCTTTTTTCTCTGTCTTGTCTGAGCCTTAATGACGGCGGCGTCCGTCGTGTGATGCACCTCTCATCACGGATTAGGTGAGGTTGTATGCTGGTTGCTATTGGAAGGCTACTGGAATGTCGATCCTCCCCTTCCGTTGCGTTAAGGGAGCGCTGCCAGCTTAAATAAATGCGTTACAATAAATTTCTCCCAAGAGAAGAGCGTCTCATTCGGTAGTTCCTGTAGCGGTTGTCTACCGACGTTCTCCGATTTCTTGCGTTTCGCTTAATATCTTAGTCGCGGATCGATTGTTTCACGAAATAATCACTTCCTGGTGATCGTTCGACTCCATTATTAGAGCACTTCAAATATAAAAAGTGGCCTGTATAGTAGAAAATGGAGCTGAGAATTAATGCGTAACTAATGCTCGCATTATATCGGAGGAAAAAAGTTCATATCATGTCACGAAAGATGTAACTTCAATCCTTCCAAGTTTTACGGGTTCCATTTTTGATATAAGTTTAGATTTTTACAGAAGAAAATACCTCTTGTCCACTTACATGGGAGTATGCGTTTGGATTTAAATATACCTCTGAGGTTGACGTGGGAAGCATCCCTGACAGTGGTTTCCTACACGTTGCCTGGCCTCATCTTAATTAGTTGATTGCCTGACCGGCTACGATCTATTTCGTGCAATTGGGATGGTTACATTGGTTTTTTTATCATTCCCTGCAGAAGATTCAATTTCGGGGAATGTTTTGAAAATTAATCTTTGTCCATCTCGCGAACGAGCTTTCTTCCAAGCTTTGAAGGCAATTGAAATCCAATTTCCTCTTTTTTTACAGACTCCAATTTCCTCTTTTTTCAGGGATCGCGGTATAGTTGCCAGGTCTCTTCGTTAAGATATACGCTTGTTACGGAATGCCTGCGTCATACTTACCGGATGGATACATCGACCCTAAATCTTAATAGAATGTGCACGTTACACAAAAAAACACTCACTTTCTCCTCCGAAACAGGCGAAACTCTCTATTTTTTTTGGAACGCATGCTGCACACGATCAGCGACCGAGACCGGCCGACCGCGCCACCCATATCACCCACCCTCTTCCACGCCCCCCGGTAGTGTGTCTGGCGTACCCCTCCCCCCACACTGACGGGAGGGGGGGGGGTGGGAGACCCTTGAAGCAAAATTGTTTATGAGTACCTCGGAAACGCTCCCGCGATCCCGAAAATAATATCCGGTCCCTCTCCCCCCTTCCCACTCCGCTTCTTATGCGCCATTAGCCACGCCACCCCATCCCATTCTGCAATCCTTCCCTCCCCCTTGCACCCCACTCCTCCCTTCTCCTTACCATACTTCCCCTCCCCCCCCCCTTCCCCACCCCTTTCCCGGACATCCCAAACCTCACCGCATGTAGCCCCGTCGCAGTGTATCGCGTTCCACGGTGTGCAGGGTGGAACGCAGACTCTTTTTTCTTATTTTATTCGAGAGAATGGAGTTCCGTACGCGAATATTGCCTTGCGCCTTCCTCCTCCTCCCCTCGTTTCTCATCCGATTCACCTTTCGCCCATGCTTCATGTCATTCTTGGTCGATGTCATGCTGTTTCTCATGTTTTTCTGTTCCTTGTTACAGCTCTCTTCTCTTCCTACTTAAGGTTAGAAAGCCCGCCGTGCAGTCTTAATTTGTCTATTATGTCTGCTCTGGCGTTTCTTCAGGTTTTCCTCTTTAGGCTCTGTCACTTAAGTCTTGATTACCTCTGGTAGTGTGAAACGCGGCAGCCGCGGGTGTGAGCCGCGGCTTTTTGGTGAACATTAGTAATGAACTTAAAGAGCCCATTTCCTTGCATTAAATGAATATATACAGGGTCCGGCACAAAGGACGGACGGTTTTAAAAAAATCACAAAATCGGTAATTTTTACTCAAAAACAAATTTATTGACGGATTCGGGTTCACAATGAAATAGCATTTGTCACAATTAAGTTTGGAAAATCATATCAGTCATGTGGTGACCGTTTTTGACGATGCATGCCTGATGAACCTCCCTTGATGAACGTGCCTCTCTTCCGTGGTCACCTTATTTCCAGGTTTGGTGACGTTCATTGGCCTCCTCGGTCCCCAGATTTATCCATCTGCGATTTTTTCATATGGGGCCACCTCAAGGCTCGTGTATACGAGCACAAGCCCCGAACTCTGGACGATTTGAAGGAGACAGTTCGCGTGGAAGTCGCCCAAGTTCAGAGAACGATGTTGGAGAGAGTCTACGCGAACTTTCAAGAACGCCTCCAGCAATGCATGCAGTGAATATTTTCAGAAAATTAAATAGAGTTTAAAGGGCAGACAATCCATGGAAAATTAAGAGGCGAATGGGTTAATGGTGTTAGTACCGTTATCATTAGAAAATTTGGCGATAGAATTCTCGTGGTGCTTTGAATTATATATTTTTAATCGTTTTTGGGCAGTTAATATCCATGACAAACAGCGCCATAATTTCATGAACCTCTTCACTCTCGCAGCGCAGGTGTAGCCTTTCATACCTTCTGTCACTGTTTAATTCAGTGCCTAATGTCGCTTCCTCTTTGTGAATTTCCTCTGCACATAAGCTTAGCCTCTCCATAACTTCGTCTCGTTCGGAGTGCATCTCTTTCAGCGACAATTCTCGTACCCGGAACGTTCTCCCCTCCCCGCTCCAACTCTTTTTATGTTGTCACCTGTTCCTCTTAGTTAGTGCTTTCCTCTCCCCGTGCCCTACAAATCGACCCTTATTACCTTTCCTCCTTCCAAATCCTCGCGCACGTAATATCTCTCCGTATCCTCTTCGACGTAATCCAAAGATTTTGCAATGCTCGCTTATGAAGACCATTTTGAGAGAGTATTTTTACAGCTGGAAATCGGAGTTGTTACATTTCTGTTGTGGAGTAAAATGCTAACATTGCATGTTTGCAGAATTCAATCTGACTCATGCATGCTATAAGTGGTTGATCTGTTGGTAGATCCTTCGGCACCGGACGATGGGAGTCCGGTTTCAAGCTCACTTGAAGTTTCTCGAGGGACGAAATCCCAATAACCACGCTATCCTAGGAAATCGTGTAGCAGAGAGAGTAAGGTAATGCATCCTATGAACTGGCGTCTGAATTTAATTTGGAACTGAGCTGATTTGGGTTGGTTTGTAAAACTTGGATCTAGGTAGCGATTCGGAGAATAAAAAAATTATCAAAAATTAAACTCTTCTTTTCTCATTATGGGCAATGCTGTCGCAAATTACTCGGTTTGGAAAAAGGTTGTGAATCTTAAAGTTTGTAACTTGCTGCTTTGCAGGAGAATAAAAGTTTTTTATTTCGGTCAAAATTAATGTATTAGATTTTTACTTCCATCTGTGGTATTATTATTTGGGAAAAGTTAAAGTAATCGTTGCATTGTTCCTGCGGGTCCTCATCTTTGTGTGTAATCTTAGCAAAACGTGGTGTTTATTATATAAACAGATAGCAATAATTTTTGACATGCGGTGTTATATTCTCCAGGAATACTCTACATCATGCTTCATTCCTCCTCGATATTAACATTTTGGGTATCGATATGCTACGTCCGTCCGGTAGAGGTGGTCCGTCACTGCTCATTTTCTCTCCTGAACGAGCGCGCGAGGGTTCCACTTCGATCCTTCGACCCCAGTGCACGCGCCCCTGTTCGGGGTGATGAAGTCCAACCCTCTTGATAGGGAGATCTCTTGCGTGTCCCCGGGGCGATCCCTACTGTCATCTTCCTCCCCTTATTTCCTTTCCTTACCCATGTACTCCCTCACCGACACCATAAGATGTCTAATTGCACCTAGAAGATCATTTTCAGATATCTTCCCCTCTCTCTGTGTGTTGCATAACTTTTATCTTCTCTATCCCAGTTTCTCCCCTCAGCCTTACTTGCTCCATCATCCCTATCGCCCTGCAGCGTTGAATGGTTTCATTCCGAACTCTGCCAGGACACAGTAGTGCTCGCTGAAAACACGGGAACGTTGGACGAAACTCGCCCCACTTTTAATTCCGTTCCTCATTCCGTTTTCTTGTTCTTTGCCCCACGCCCCCGTAAGGGTTAAGACACAAAAGAAGCGCGGGAAGAACCGTGCTTTAAAAACGTCTGGAAAAAAAGCGGACGAGAAAGGAAGTTCGGTGGCAGAAAACAAGTGCTTAACGAGCGTCCGGTGAACGATGTTCTGTTTTTTGTTTATCGGAATGAAAGAAAACGGCTAAGAGCGGTGGCACCGGAAACAGTTAGGTGCACCCGAATGAGAGGGATATCATTTGTAGGACGGTCGTCGCGAACATGGCCCCAGTCTGAGATCCTGCCTTGAGTTCACGGTGTTTACGTGATAAAAAATGAACTTTGCTGTCCCCCGGGATTTCTATCTCCTGCCTCCTCACACGCGACGCCATGTTTTTGGGGCGTGGCCAGGGGAGACCTACCCCGCTGCTCTCCTTTTTTTTCCCTTCGTCCTCCCCGCGAATACTTTTTTTTTACTATTTTGCCAACGGCCTCCGAATTGCGTTATGACTTGTCTTCTGCGGCACATAATTCAAGCGCCCGACAAGTGCATTATATTAAAGTTAGGTGCCGCGATATATCTTGAGCCGCATGCTCACTCCCTCATTGCTGGTCGCTGCAGTATTTTGGCACGTCGGCTGCGGTGGCCAAATGTGGGGTGCGATCGGGCGTTGGAGGGGCGGACGGATCTTGAAAGGCCCGGTCGATGCGTATCCCTGAGGCTAACTCCCATAACGTCGTGCACCGGAATGCAAATTTATGCGGATCACATGCTTGGGTGCGGATCGTGGTTTTTCGTCTCCATAAGCTGAGCACGATGTTATCATTCTCCTTGGTTTTATTCTGGTTTAAGTTTAGTGACCGCTCAATTCGCCGCATCAGAGGTAGTGGTACATGGGCGAAGCAGATGATGAGGTTCTTTCTGTTGAAGAGTCTGGGAAGCGTTGAATTAGCTGTGGCAGCCTTGTGGAAGTGAGAAAGTTAATAATTATAGCAAATAGACTGGTGGGAAATTATTTAACGAATGCACGACAAAAGAGAGTTAGGGGCTCGTAAAGCTAGGTATGTTACAGTGTGCCATCTTTTGAATTTAGACCTTCGTGAAGGCGCACTTTTTCATTAATCATCATTTTTGCGAACTTGGGGTTCGCAAATGTAGATTCTGTGGAGCAGTAAAATAAGAGTACCTATCTGAAATTACTATATTTTATTATTATCTAAATCTATGTTCTTTTACGCGTGTAGATTAGATGACAAGGTAGGAAAGGTGTCGACTGTGTACAAAGACGGCATGTATTGCTTGCCGTCAGTGTTAATTTAAGGAAGATGCATCTAAACATTTCCTCTCCTTTTGATTTCCCTTGCTTAGTGTGAGAGGAGACACTGGCTACATTGAATTTAATTGTTTTCACATATCTCGCCCACGCCAAAAGGAGTTCGTGTTCTCCATTTCCTCGTCGAAACGAGCTGAGTGCGGTGCGTGTAAATGGCCAACTTTTTTCTGGCTAAATAGGCCCGAGGCGTTTGCTTTTTCCCTCTTAGTATCCCTCATCATATCCCTTTCCCTGAGAGAGGAAAGGGATCCAGAATGAATGCACCGTAGCACGGGTGGCGGGCCGTCCATCCGGCACATTTTCGCGCATCGTGGTGCATCCCCTTACTGACCGTCCCTCCCCACACGAACCTAACGCTTTGTATGCACCCTATTCCTTCCACCCAACCCCTCTCCTATCCCCATCTACTTATCCGGCCGCGCCGCATTCGCCCGTCTCGTTACAGGAAGGGCGAGCAGCCTTCCGCAGCGCGGACGCACAATGCATTTCCATCCAATGAAAGCAGTCTGCCGCCACTGCAGTATCAAAAACGATTCTTTTGAAATCAATGGCTCGACTCGGCTAGCTCGTGCGCGGGAGCACGTTAACCGGGCGTGCGCTAGGCAAACACGGGATTGGCGTCCGCGGGGCCGCCGTCGGTTTTCCTTGATTCTTTCCGATTCGTGCCGTGAAATCCGTTGAGTTTGCGTGATCTCTACCACCATTTGACTTCTGTGTCCGCTTTGATCAGTGACGCGCGATTTTGTGTAAATTTCGTCGCAGTTTTACCGAGCTCTGTTCTGCGAAAAAAAATGGCTCTGTATACGAGTTATTAATCATTCTTTCGCATTATTCCATGGCCATTGAGAAAGATAGTGTTGTGGAATAAGTAATGCCTTCGGTGTTCAGGCGCGTTTCCCCTTTATTTTTCCATTTCACCATTGATTATTTTATCTGCGATTTGTATAATTTATTCCAATAGGGCATCGGTTGGTTGTATGTTATATGAATGTGTCATGCTTACATAATTTATACCTTTATTTCGTTTAATGTCGTGTGCCTGTCTTGAGATGGTTCTGGTTCCTTCTCTTTTCCTCGCCATGAGCATCCTCTTCATCCATTGTATTGATTATTGATGCATGCCTGGAATAAAAGAATTTTGTACAAGCAAGCGGACTGAATTATTTTTTCCCGGAATGACTATGCTTTAAGAAAATGAAACTAGAAAACTCGAAACATCATTCCTCTTCGTTGGGTTCATTTTAACTGGATTAATATAGATTATATACCTCCATTTTTGAATCTATGGTCGGGAATTCCTACTATTCCTGTAATGGATAGCGCCTGGTACAAATTGATGTGGGACGGCTGATTCCTTCTGTGGTTGTCAAAGTGAATTTTCCGTTGCATTTTCCTGCCGCAGGATTTATTATGAATGGCTGTATTGCCGGATTTGTGAATTAAAAAAGCGTTTGAAGTTTGAATTTGTGAGTTCCACACTCGATGCCAGCATATCTTGCAACGTTCTTCGCTAGCTCCTATTCAGTCCGCGCGAGGTTCAACTGTTGTCATTCCCCTCTCCCATTTAATTTTGTTGCATTTTGAAATGTAATCGTATTAACCTCATTACTTTTTTCAGCAACACATGGTGACAGTGGACTGACATCAACCGTTTACAACATTCATTCGCACCAGCGAAGTGGTTACTAATTGTTTCTCTTGAAACGTTTAATGGATCCGAGATTCAATATCGTTTTTACGCCGACTGTGTTAGCGGTTCCCGAGGAAGTTTTTCATCTGCGCTGTAAAATGTTCGGGTTGGACGTAAAAAAAATAAATAAACTGCCGGTGGTGAAACGGTCCGCTCATTGGAGTGCCGTGGGAATGTTTCGTTCGCCAATCGAATCGTTCCTCTCCTCGGTTTTTCCTCTGGAACCCGCTCCAGTTCCTTTTTTGCATCGTTTACCAATCCGTCTCCTTCGTATCGAAAATAAGGCTCTGATGCATTCACATTTATGGAGTAGGTACTCTGCCAGTCATCTCGAGGGTGTGTGGCTGGGGATGAATAAATACCTAACATGCATCGCATACATGCAACTGATTAGTACGTAGTATTTTAAACGCGCTACTCGTAGTATGCATCCGCCGGAGACGTGAAAATAAATGATCAGTCTTCTAGGAATATAGTAATTAGGGGATATAATTGGTTAAGTGCGTATTGAAATACGTTAAGTTATAATTGTCAGTTGGTATACAGTGATTGATATGTGTCAATAATATTAAGGACGTATTTCAGATTTGCACTAATCACTGCTTTACCTTCATTATACCATTCTCTCAGGTCACAATGTTGCCTATTATGATCTCTTAATAGTCGCGGGAAGAAAGATATTTTAAATAAATCCTTACGACGGTATCTTTCTCTGATTTTTTTTAATTTCTGGTTGAAAATAGCGTAATGCGCCGGTGCTCTTAATCTCTTTCTGGTGTCATTAGCGAACAGATCAGACTCGTATTCTCTTGAAAGATAAAATCTAAACTGTAACCTGCGTTCTGAGAGGGAGGTCTTCTAGTTATCTTGTAACACTAGCACAGTTATCATAACGACCATTTCCATAAATCTCGCCGACCTCCTATCTACACGTTATAATTTTAGCCAACCTTCTTTGTACGGATCCTGTGTTCTTTGGGAAGGGTAAGTGTGTGAATGTGAGGAGGAGAATTATATGTTTCGCGCCCCGCGGGGGAAGTAGTGAGTTCCTTCCCGGAAACTTAGGACGGGGAATGTTGTGCAATTGTCGGGTGTGTCGTACCGGACTCTTCGCGACTGATGCTGCGAGGAAAAGTCGAGACGCATCGTCGCCCGCTTTCATTGCTCTATTAGGGTCGTTCTCAGGCTCTCTCTCTCCCTCCCTCGGACACGTCCCCCGTGACTTTCTCTCTCTTTCCACTCATCCTCGACCATCGATCGAAGCCCCTGCCGGCTCCACACTCCCTCGTGCGAAAGAAATCTCCGATCCCCGTCACCCAGAAAGGCCGTTCCTACCTCTCCCTCCCTCTGCGCCGCGCTGCATTGAAAATAATCCGCCCTCAATTCCACCACGCCCCATCCCCTCTTCTCTCCCCAGTAATTTCCTTTCCCCTTTAATGATCCGCCTTGCCGCCACGCATGCGCTTCTGAAAATCACCCAATACGCCTCGTGACACTCGGTGTATTGAACTGGTATGTGTGTGTGTGTGCTTTTTTACTCGATGGACTCAACAAGGAAGTAGGCGCCGAACGGTCCGGTACATCGTCCCGTCCGAAAAATGTAGGCCCTCATAAAAGTGAAAGAAAGTTGTAAAAATTCCGGTTGAATTCGCCACACCGATAGCTGAAGGCAGTTTTAAGCTTCAAATGTCATCATAGAGACTCCAGTTCTTCTGGATTGATTTTGGCTGAAAATGACCCGGATGTTAAGGGGTTCGGGAAAATTAGGAATATCATAGAATAATATTCTTGTTTTCCTGTGCGTACTTTGCGTTAAGGTAATTCACGTACGTCGATCTGGCACAATTCAACAAAGTTGCTTGTATCGTCTCTTTTTTTCGTATATCATTTTCTCTTCTACTTTCAGGCATTATTCCTTGGGTGTGTCTGTTCACGTCCATTCTCTTCAATTTTTTTGGACTGCATTTCTTCCACTCGCGGTTTGTCGTGTATTATCTCTTCTGTTTTTATTCTTGTCAGTTGATCGTGCTTAACCCTCTTAGAATGGCATTCCTCTTTATTTTAAATGACCCCTCCCGTCATTTATGCGCGCTGTTGTAGGTGGTCACCATGATTTTGAGGATCCGGTGTCGCTAGTCTCTTGCTTTCCTTTGTGATTTATAGTAGTCGTATTTTTTCCGAGCCAGTCTTACGTTATTGAGTGGGAACTTTATGAATTTAAATCTGACATGGTGTTTGGTTTTTATTGTGACATGGAAATTATTCAACATCCAAGCATCTTATGTGTAATCTCTCAACTAATTTATTCTCCTTTTACTTATTTTACTTTCATTACGTCCTTAGTTGATGAATGTCTTCCTTTAGATCGAAGCGCTTGATGTTACTTTTTGTAATTGAACTCTCTGCCAAAATATTTATAGTAAGCATCAGCTTTTTTTCCAGCAAAATTCAGACATTTACGCGACCTCAAATTATTCTGGTCTCTCACGGATTTGAGTATTGTTGATGTGATGTTCTCATGAAGAAGTTTGTCGAAGGAAATCGTAATGCGAATGATTAATAATGCAAAATATCGTAGGTGAAGCACGTCGTGTCAGATATGTAAAAATAGAATAATTATGTCAATGTGTCATACGCAGCTGATCCCGGAAACCTATTTTGACGAATAATTATGTCAACACGAAGGGAGCAACGGAATGGAGGAGCAGTGCCAAAAAGTTTCGCCTTCACCACTCATCAATCGTATGTGACTGATGAGTGGTGATAATGAATAATATATTTTATGTTCAGATTATTCGTTAGTAAATCCTGCACACCTATCTCTCACGTAAGCATAATACAATCGGCGTTTTCAATTTCACTTTGATCTTAAAATGCCTGTTAGGTACGATGCGTGCAGTAAGAGAAATTCTGAGAAGGGACTTTAAAATAAATCCATTATATTTTGAATATGACAACTATGGATATTTATGCAATTTCATCACACTAAGACCCGGAATTACGATGTCTGAATAACTATTTTCGAGGTTCCAACATGACTTAAATTACGAACCTCTGTGGTTAATGTCTGTATAAAATAATTGATAGTCAGATAAACTTTTCGTGGCTAAAGGTTTCGACAACCACCAATGTACCTTAACGCCTATAAAAACCAACTGTTAGCGTTAACCAAACAGTATGCGTTAACCATACTGGGCCTAAATGCTACGGTACTTAGTGAAATGGTATATGAGATCTGTTAATGTTACCAAGGAGAGGACTTCAGCATCTAAATGCTGTAATAGTTATGCCATTCTCAACGCGGTGACTGAAGTCTTCAAATTACCTCAAACCGACCGACTTTCCTTCTTTCTCTTTCCTCTACCTTACTCTCTTTTTAAGAATGAGCGATTGGTAGTCGGGTAATTTGATATTCACGATATCCGTTATCCCAATTGCGTCATTACTTAGGTTTTTACTGTTGTGAAGAGTGGAAGACATTTTTTGTTGCGATGAACGAGAATATGTTGTCTTATTATTTAAGTTATTTCCTCACCTCGTAGCTAATCTTTTAACCTAACCTTTTTATCTATTTAGTTGAAGAGATAGTTCTATTATTCACTTTCTTACGGTAGCTATTTTCTGCGAGTGATGCTTCAGTAGTGAATAAGCGTGTTTAAAGTGCATTAGTTTTCAGGAGAGAAGAAGTAATAGCAGAAGCACAGGCTTTTGAATTATTTTCTCTTAAGCTTTCGTCTCAGGATTTTTCCACCAACTTCCTTCGTTCGCTTTCTGGGGCTGTCCTTAATCCTCCTGGGATCACTGCTCCTTCTCCTTGGAAAGCGGCGTCTTGGGAAACTTTATTTATAAGTTTATTAACTCTGCAGTGCGCCTTCCCCCGAGGTTTCCAATTGCCCGAGACTATCGCCCTCTCAGGCCGACCACTTCCACATCTCGCCGCCCTCTCCTTGCCTTCTTCCCCTTCACGCTGGACCCCTCCCTCCCCCTTTCCCCGCCAGGCATCCTGCGACCACCCCACTCACCGTCACTGCCGCAGTCACACCTCCTCCTGGATCGTGGACACCCACCTCCTCTCACCCTTATATAGCTAGGGTTCCGGGTTCAGCGAGGCGCAGCAGATGGTGTGCATGCCCCACACGCCCGTGGACACTTCTCGCACCAAGCACAACCGACCTCTCATCCTCTCCCTTTTATCCCTCCGTTGAACTCAATTTTGACCATTTTTTTCGGTATTCTACGCTTTCTACCCGCAATATTTTATTTACAAAAATATTTCGGGGTATCTATCCCATTCAATTGCGAGAAATGTCGATAAAGTTTCTAAAACTTACTAGAGAATTATTACTACAAAATAGAAGAGTCATCTATTCACGCGTTACAATAACTGGTTACTATGAAAGGCAATGCTCAGGCCCAGCATAAAAGACCAGAAAAGAAAAGAGAATTCATTATTTTCTCACAATAAATGTTTTGGAAGGCCAGAGAAAGCATAGAAATGCAGGTGTCCCCTCAAAGAATACCTCAAGGCATACGACACGACTTCCCATTTCATTCACAATACGGTTTCGTATTCGCAAGAAAAATATCATATATCTGAGGTATCAGATGCGAAATGGTGGAATCCACCCTTTTTAATGAAGTTACATAGCATTTCATCTGCCATGGTCTGTAGTTATAGGTATTATCATCGCCGCTACGGACGAACTATAAACGCTAATCCACTGAATATGAATGTGCTGAAAATTGCCAAACGGAAAAAATATGGTTGACCAGGAATTGAACCACGGACCTTTGCTTGTTGTGCCACCGTGTACACTGTTGTATTTACTAGACTTCATGAAACCAATGCCAGTCTCATGGCCAGCGGTCTCTCGTAGATTGAATTACTTGCCAACGACAGCTCGTTTCTCAACAATTTAGAATTAGAAAGAATTTCGTCTTCAATTAATTTTCTGTCTTCTGTCCATTCTCTCTATATTCTAGTCAATTTTTCCGGTTTTCCGCCATCATCCTTTTCGTTACGTTACATATGCTTGCTGCATCAAAGCAATATCCAACAGTTCTTTTAATAGTGACACGCTGCCAAAAATGTCGCAATCCCTCGTTTTTTATCTCATGGCATCTTCTAGTTAGTCTGGGTGATTTACGTGAGTGGTTAATGAAACTCTGATTTACGTGAGTGGTTAAAAACGCCGGGCTCAATCCTTTAGCGAGTTTCGACCTCACTCCCTCCCATTTTGCGTCGGCGGAGGATTCTCGACAACCTCGCGCGATTCCTTTTCCAGTTTGTGTCGCCTTTTCCGTCCTCCTCAGACGACTGACGACTCTCCGCTGGCATCGCCCCATCCCTTCCCTTTTCAAAGAATCCTGTGTGGTCGTGTCGTCTTTTTCCCGCAAAGTGAACATCCTCACGTAAAGGAAGAAGTTGAATGTGATCCTCGAAGGTCGCGTTGTGGTCGTGTTTTTTTTTCCTTTTAATTTTCTCCCTTGCTCTGTCATTGTCACAGTTTAAGGAAACCTGTCTCTCGCGAGGTCATGGCTTCATGCCCCGTAACCGCCTTCCACCTCTTCATTACGTGCCCACTCGCCCCTACTCTCTCCATCTTCCCAAACCCCATCCGCTCTATGACTAACTCGTCGGGGACATGAGGTCTCCGAGACGTCATTGTTCTTTTTGAAAGTTCGTTTGCGGCAAAGCCATTCTTTTATTCTTGCTGTTCCTCTGATTTGTGTGTAGTCGTAGGGGTCCTTTTCATGTGCGCTTTTGAATGAATGCCTTTTTTATCTGAGACCACAACTTAATGCTGATTTATATTTAATTTTTTTGCTTAAATCATATTTTGTATTCCAAGGTGTTTGGCGATCAATTTTCACATGGCGATTTTTATTCTTAGTCTATAAATAAACTCCTCAACCGTTTCCTTAATTTCTCAATGTATTTAACTTCCTCCGTCGTTATTCACCACTTTTTCGGCGAGTTCTCTTTCATCTTTCGATCCTCACGTATGAATCTTTTCTCCTTGCGATTTATCATTTGACTCAATATCATCCTATAATTAGTTTGTTTCCCTGTGAGTAACTGAATGAAGGCTGATTGGTATTTAATTACCTACGTCGACCAATATGTTCGAGGCATGGGTTGCTAGGGAACCGACTTTTAATGGTGTTTAATTAATGTATAGTGTACGCAATCGTATTATCACATGAAGGAAAGCTGTATGAAGGCCTATTGGAGGGACCCGTCTTGCTGTCGTTATTGTCACGAATTGTGCGAGGGAAGAATAAAAATTCGAATCTGTCAGTATCGGAGCCTATGTCTCTATTTTATCTTTGTAATCCAGTCTGCCCATATACTGTGAGGTTTTAATAATTTTCTTGCTGTCAAAAGAAAACTAGAGTGGGCCATATAGCTTTAGTTTAATTTTCGTGTCGCGTCGAACGAGCGGCACGTTCGCGGATGTGGATTATGGCTTATTTTGCATTTTTTTGTTCGATCCGTCCAGACGTCGTCGCCAGATGCCACTGCACCGTAGACGTCGTGGGTATATGCTTCTTCAGTTTCGCGTAACGCGTCGTTTCGACTCCGAAATTCCGCGCCGTCACCGTCTCTCCGTTAAGTCGGTTTTTCCGAGAAAAAAAGGACCGCATCTTCCGACACACTCCAACCGCTCGCTCCACGCGTCCGTCCCCTTAGATTCTTCCGATATGCTCGATCGCATTACCGATTCCTCTCCATTCAACCCACCCACCCGCCATCCCGGCGAGGCATCAAGAGTCATGGTGCACATCGCGAGAAACCGACGTCTTGGGCCTAATTTATTTACCTTTAAAAATCTCCACGGCTCAATTTTTTTCGCTCTTTCCGGGGCTTTGTCCTCGCGAGCTCAGAGTCTTTAAAGAGTTTATCCCATCGCTCTGCCCCTTGAGCCGCGATGCGAGAAGAGAAGAAGTGAGGGAGGAATGGGGCGGAGCAAAAAATTCACTCAACTATGGTGTGAAAGAGAGGGGGGGTGTTAAATAGAGAGAGGTAGGACGAGGGGATGACGTAGAAGGGAGATCTCGGGATGCATTCCGGGCGTCAGTTTGCCGTGAGAGAATCCCTCTATGGCAAAAGGATGTTGTAGATATTGGCTAGTGATTGGAGTTTTTGAGTGCGAGATCGGGTGTCTGGCGGTGATGACATAATTCTAAAAGGAAATTATTTTTTTTGTCAGCAACGATAATAGACCTCTACACATCGATAATTGACTTAATTCTTCAGCATATACGTTCTGCCCTAAGCGGTCGTGTTGGCGTAGTAATTGGCGAGTACTGACCTCGCACTCAGAAGGCCCGAGTTCAAATATCGGCAGTGAAAGATATTTTTCATTGACAAACGGTTCCCTACTTGAGTGCTTTATGACGTGTTCACTACTCCGTCCGTCGGATGGGACGTTAAGCCGTGATCCCCTTGGTGCCATTCGTTTCTTTTCATTCGTGTTCTCGATTGTATTCTCTTTTTTGAAGTAATTATGCAAAAGTAACATTATCTATCTGTACTCAATCTTCATGGTTCATTGCAAGTAATTAGAATATTGATCAGTGTAATCCAACATGCCCTTGGATATTTGTTTTCAACATCGCTTTGGCATAAAGATATTTGCATTCAGAGATGACTTTTCTGTTACGCTCACTGGTGTTGACGTTCTTGGCTGAAGCACGAATATCTAATGCATTCTGCAGTCTCTTTATCACTTGAGACATACTCTTATATTAGACTCGTAAGTGAGGTGCGGAGACGCATTCAAAGACGTAATGTTTTATCAGGAAGTAATTCAATTTGTTAAATGCGAATATTTTCCTGGAGAAATTATATTATTTTTAGTTTTTGTGGTTTTTAGTTATGTTTATTTTTGGCTGCTTTTTACTGGGCTTCCAAAAATATTAGGCCGTCTGCGCACTTTGAATGGCACGACTGCGTCGAGAAGTAATTAGAAAATGTTACCAACGACTCCACTTCAGAAGTCGACAGGAATTTCTGTGGTAATTATGTAAAAATTCCTTCCGAGGGCAGAGCCGGCGAGAGCCGAGGGGGAAACAGGTGGTGGGGAGTTGATGAGATGATGCCCTCTGCGATGTGAGAGGGGTTGGGGGAGGGCGAATGAATGGAGGACGAGGGAATGGGAGGGGGACTTACGGAGAAGTTGTGCTTTTTTGTCCTTTTCTGTTTTCTACCCCGCGCGTAATACCGTCATGCGCCGGAGAGTATATATGCGCGGGTTCGTGTGTGTGTGTGCATCTCCTTGAAGTCATCGAGCCCCTCCTTATCTGCCTCGAGAGCAACACCGCCTCCTCCGTAGCCTTGGGACACTCGAGCGATGCTTTCCCACGGCTGCACCGAAAAAAAATATGAAGGAGCTGAGGGAAGGGAGGGTGGAGAGAAAGAGAAAGGAAGGAAGGAAGGTAGGTGCGGGTGGTTGCCGGGAGTGAAGTTATGGGTCTAAGGGCGGAGAGGGGGGGGGGGGGAAGGAGAAGGAAGGGGAGGTCGGCTCTCTCTCGAGGTGGCGGTGGTGCCTATGGAGCGTGGGCTGGTATTCTTCCTTCCTCCACCAGCACCCCGCCCAGCCCTTTCCTCCCACGCCCCCTGCTCACGACCCTGCTTGCATTTTCGTTCTCGGCATGCTCACACCCTCGAAAGAAAGGGTTTTTGCCCCTCAACCCTCGACACCGTTTCGGTTTCAGCACGATTCTTTTTTCAATCCCGAATTTTCTGGTTGCTCGACATTTAAGCGTACGATTTTATCTCGTGGAAATCTTATTCGGTGTTTGTAAATGGCATATGTGCGAATTTCAAAGTTCACACTTCAACAACGGGTAATTGTTCATTGCCGTCATTACGGAAACCTTTATTTACTGGCGACCTTTCGCGACTTTTTCAAGTCTTCTGCGACTAATTGAGACGTCATGGAATTCACTTCCTGATTCAAGCGTCGTTTGACGGTACCTAATTCATCTCCGTGAACGACCATCACGGCAAAAAAATGTTAAAAATGTTTTTTACTCGTTTAATTTGTGTTTGAGAACGATTCTTTGGAATGTTATTCGCATTTGACTTTTTTATACCCGAATGTTAAATTTTGATGCTATTCACATGTCTTTCATATAATCTCTTTAACATCGTGCGCACTTATGGCTGTCGATACTTCGACAGCTTTTCGATATTTACTTAAATGTTGAGTATATCATATCGATCTGGTCGAAACGGGTAATGTAGAGGAACTGATATGGAGGGTCTATATGATGATGATGTGGAAAACCTTCAATTTACTCTGAATTATTAATGTTTCTAGTTTAGATTTACGATAATATTTTGTAAGTTAGCAGGATACCTCCACATTTCGTGCTGATAGAACGTTAGATGGGCGCCACCCTCGAAGGCCTGTCTTTTTGTAGCATCTCTTTTGTCTTCTTCGCGCTGAACGTTAAAGGTCAGTCTCTGCACGAACTCCCTTTGACCTGGCGTGCCGTTCCCTCTTATCCTTTCTTGTCATTCCGACGCTTCGAAAGAGTCAATTTCCGCTCTTTGTAAGTTCTTTTTTTTGCAGCGTGTCGTTCTCTATCTTTTTTTGTTCATTTGAGCTAGATATTGCGACGAATTTACTCCGAACGATCTAAATCGATTCGTGAATGTTTATTGCACATTATCTGAGTGATTTTTCATCTTTTCTGTTATGTAATCTTTGTCATACATAAAGCCGACGGCTTGGTAGCCGAGTGAACAGAGCGTGAGGCTAATGACCTTGTGTCCGTGTTCAAAGTCAGGTGAGCGTCTTTGTATGTACTTGGCCACCTTAACTCAAACTTTGGGATTTTCCAGATATTTCTGGAATAGAACCGGGGGCACAAGAAAAGGAGCGGCCGCACTCAGCATAGTGCGTGTATTTCACATTTGGTTGAGTATTTGATCATTTCTAATCGACGAATCCGACCTTTGAGTTCTATGCTTTCGGTTTTACTTTTTAAATCAAGTCCGCGCACTCTTCCTGCCCTTGGAGGAAACACAAGAAACACATAATGAAACGTATACGTTTCTGGTTTATTCAACCTTATTTAGAGTCACTGGCAATATTTGAGGATGAAGTCGTGATCCTTCAGGCAGTTCCTACTGTATACCTTCATCGTTATTTATCTTCACCCCTTATAGTATGAAAGCCGATCTCTCAGTTTGCTATTAACTTGATGTGAATGGGTCAGGTCCATCGATTTTCCATTCCCAAGTCCCATTCACCTCCGACTCCTCTTTAAGAGGTGCAAGTTGTGTTTTCTAAGATTTAATGATGGGCTTCAGTCATTTGACCTGCAAGAGGAGAGGGATCTTGAGCAGCTGACGGGGGACCCTTCGCAGTAGCATTCGGTGAAAAATCGGTTTAGCCAGGAAACTACGAAGATGGGCCCGGTATCCTCGGTCTCTGGATGTATGTATGTACAGACGACTTCTCTCATGTGCCGAGGCGACCTTCGGGTTCTTCCCCTCGTTTTTCTCGGTCCACCTCGGTCCTCTTTCTCTCCTCTCACTTCCCTCGACTACCACTCCTAAGATCTATCGCACCTTCCTTCCAACCTCTTTCTTCCCTATAATCCTCCCTCCTTCACCTTTTCCCCCCTCACCTTTCTTCGCCGCTGCGCCCATTCAAGCAAAGGAACCTGGAGGCCTGGTCGTCACGCGTCTGTTTCTCTCCCTTCCTTACCACTACCTGCTCGGCTTCTCCCTACACTGTCCCTCCCGCGCCAGGTCTTCCGTCTTATTTTTTCTGTCACAGCCTCCTCCTCTACCCTTACTAGAAGGAGGAATCGTAGGCGTTGGGCACGTAGGCTATAACAGCCATAATCACGCCGTATTAGCTCTTCATTTCTCCCCCTTCAAAGGGGCGAACGTTTCCGTATCTATAGAACAATATTGTGATGCCAATGAAATCACTGCCGATGTTCGTTAAAGTTCTGGGTTGGACTATTTTAAGTAGCAACCGCTCGGAACTCTAAATAATTAATAAACTCTCAGAATATTAATCCACGCTAATACCTAACTTTGTCGGTTCCCTTATATTAAATAAGTGTGGATTATATACTATGTGTTCATTATTTATTTACGGATATCAAATCATTTCAAAAAGTGACGCCCTCGGTGTTAGCTTGGAGCTCTGTTGTTCTAGTACAAAAGAGCTTCAAGGTGTCCTTGGTGGAGGTGACGAAGGGCTAATGGGCATTTACGTGGATGATTGGGCAAAGATAGGGTTTTTCAGAAACCGAATGACGGGTGATGTTGACACCCAGCGTCGGCATTTGTTTACTCTTCGTGAGATACACCAAGGAGTACACGATTTTACGTCCCATCCATCAGACAGAGAGCTGAAGTAAAAGTGTTCCATTTTGCTTCCATTGAGTAATACGATTGTAACTCTTAGTTACATATAAGTATGTGGTGTATTTAGGGTTATCTTTCACTTCGCGGTGGCTCGCGGAATATTACGTAGATGTCGGTGAAGTGCTCTCATGCAATGACTAAATACGGAACCGAATACTGCTGGGATTCGAACCCGAGCAGACAGGGTGGGTTTCCACCCGGAGGACCTCACCAACTCGATCTCCGCGGAGTTCTATTGAAATATTGGTAAATACTCGGGTAGGTTCGTTAATTTCTCACCCCCGATCGGATAACATAATTATTATATTGATAATAATTTAACTACCTGGATGGATGAAGTTCGGGATGAATATTATTGGCAGCACTGAGACGAGTTTATTACGCTTTAGTTTTTCCACCATAGCTTCATCCACGGCTACTCGGCCACTCATTCCGTCAAGGCTTTGATGCGTGTTTCTGAATTTTGTGCTTTTTATATTAATTTATACGCTTGAATTCCGAACTTTATATTTTGAATTGACTACAAACCAGCTGTTACCCGAACGGTGTCTATGTGGCGATCAGCGACAGGAAAGGAACATCGGTTCTTGTAAGGATGCTAAGGTCCACTGCGCGCATCTGGCACTTGGCGGCCTTTACTCACTCTTCTCTAAGCGAATCTTTCGTCCACTCTCTGTGTGATTTGAAGAAATTAAATGAAATGGTTTGAGTCCCATGCATGAATGAATAGGCGTTCAATTCTCCGCCGTCGCTTCAACGTCTTTTTTTCTCTTCGTAAAGTTTGACGTCTCAAAGGTGGCAACGTTGAATCTTATTCCATGGCCCTCAACACTGTTCTACTAGAATTCTCAGGTCGTTCATCATGTGATGCTTAAATATCCCGACGTTTACCCTACACAAAATGAACCGATTATGATTTTGTTTTCTTTTGTGAGTGAATCTGCTTTGAAGATGAAAGTCACGCCTGAGGCGGAACATGAGCGACTCACGAATACGCTCTTACAGATCACAAGGGCACACGAAGAAGAACTAAAAAATAACATGACGTCCAAAGCACCTCATATCGCCGCTCGTGAATGGGCGGATGAAAGTCTTCGTGTTGTCTCTTTTTCTTACTGCTAAGGGAAGAAGAGAACGGTCCAGTCGAAAAAAAACTCAAGTTTGGAGACCTAGTATGATGGGGAACATCCATGTTCTCCTCTCCAAACATCTCCTTCCTCAGTCCCTTTCACTTGATTTTTATCACTTGGCTAATTTCGGCTTCCACTTCATAATGTCATCGACCGCATCCTTCAAAAGATACACACATGTTTAATAAGTAGATGTAATACGCTTTTCGGTGTCATATTCTGTTTTTATTATGAAGAAATTATTATGCGATTGTTGCAGCAACCGTCTTCCAGTTTTCAATGGGCATGAGCGTATAATCAGTTGACACAATAGTGACGAAGGAATTTAAGATGAATTTTTGATAAAAAAAATTGCCTTGTTTGTTATCACCATCCATCTGTTGCAGAAGTGGTTAAAATAGGGCCAAAAAGTTTTTCCTTAAATTCAATTATTCAAGGAACAGGAATTCATTCGAGTCAATGTTTTTGAGTGTCGTCATCGCTAGTCATCAAACCAAATATCAGTTGATGCTGCTCTCCACTCCGTTTTCCAGTTTGGTAACCTGTTGATACCAGGCATATAAAACAGCAGCACTTTTCTGCAAAAGATATAGATTATATAAAGATATAGATATATTCAAAATGTCTTGATGCGTGTTTCCGCTGACGCGCGTCAAGACATTTTGAATTGATTGCATTCACACATCAGGTATGTGTAAATGCAAGCGGGAACACTTGTCGTGACGTTAAAAAATATTTTTGTGATTAGGTGCTTTTGTCTTGACTAGTGTGTATCACTTCCATTTAGTGTGGCCTCATCCTGTGAAGTTAAACCTCTTCCTATTTACATATCCTACAAGTATTTTATGTTGTATCCGTAACTACTTCCTCCATGTATTTCACACAGGGCCTTCATTTACTATCTTTCTCGTTCACTTTTCCCTCGACGACATAATCTTCAGACCATCATGTCTCAAGATATGGCCGGTTAGGTTATCACCTTTCTTCATTAAGTTTTCGTCAAAGGAGCCGCTTAGGAACCGCAGCTTTCGCGCACGCACGACAAATTAAAGTAGGAAAAACAGTTGGATCTCGTGAAAGGTATCGGCAGGGATTTTTATTGAGGAATAGACATCCGATGTTGGATTCCTATCTCAGCTGCTGAAATCAGGGCTCGGTGTGTGTACCAAACTGGCTCCATTCCGTGCCGTTTCCCCCGCGTTCACCGATGCGGAGAGAGTTGGTGGCGTGGATCGCGAAGGTTACTTCGGTCGTTTGTGAAATAAAACTACAGGGACCAGTGGTCCATAAACCGATCGTCTTTCCCTCTTTGCCTTCCGACTCTCTTCTTCCGTGTTCAATTCCTTGCCCGAAGAGCCTGCATGTGTTTGTTTTCGCGCGCTTAACGGTAACGATAAAAGGAGGCGACTCTCTCCCTCTTGGCGAGTGCGAGGGAGGTTTGCGAGGAGGAGTGGAAGAGGGGGATAAATCTTGGAGGAAGCATCCGTTTACCCCCTCCTTCCTCTCCTTGAAAGGTGCGAGGCACTTAGCTCTTGCCCGTTTTCCATTCCTTAAGGTCACTAGTTCGAGTCGACCATTCGTCGAGCGGGAAGGGCTCGTTCTCGAAGAGTGTTCTCTTTTCTTTTGTTTCCCGCCGTTTCGTGCATCTCCTTCCATCTCTATTGCGTCTCCACTCTATCCTTCGCTCGAAACTTGTTGTCCTGTGGTCGAATCGTTTTGGATTTTCTCTCACCTTATTCCGAGGAAAGAACTGATACTCGTACCGGTAGATTCAAAATGCCATTTTCCCTCGGTGCTGTAAGAGAACACAATTGGCAGCATATCGTAGGGATAGGTAGGTGAAGTATTGTAGAGTAGTCTGTAGTGCATGATGCATGTATTAACAACCGATCCCTTTATTACTATGTAGATACTAACCGTCTAGCTGCATGTGACCCTATTATGCAGCATGTTTCCATGCATGTAGTAGCCTAGTTGCCTGTCAATAGTGCATGTTTGGTGATCTTCACCCCCTGCCACACTCCCTCGCGGTTATTTGCGGGGTATCGTGTGGATGTAGATGAAAGAAATGCTATTCTTCTTTCATATATCGGATGCAACTGCAGAGTGTAAGTTTGGACTCCACCTTGCGTGTTTGGCGTGTGACTATTAATCTACATAATATTTATATAAAAATTCGTTCTTTGTCTGTCCTGCGTGATAATGATTCAATGTTTGAAAACTGTGAGTTAAGCGAAGTTAGCGCAATTCTTGTGTATATACTTGACTCGTAAGTAAAATCAATATTGTAGTTACTGACAATAGGACGTTTCCTCGTCGGTAATGCATACTGGTCTGGCGTTACCTCCTGCCACACATTTTTTCGGTGGCATGTAGGGTATGGTACTACTACTGATGTCGTACATACATAAAGTCACCTCAAGGGTGTTGAGCTGGGTATAAGTCATCACAATCATTAAATAACTCCACGTCATCGAAAGATAATGCACTTCGCAGTAAGAGATATAACCTAAGCAGTTAGAGCGTCTAAAAACAAAAATGTACTTCGTAATTAGACAAAATTGTGTCAGACATGCATCGAGTACTTGCAACTAAATAGTGGCTTGAAAGGAATATAGTTCATGGATGAGTTTGACATTTGTTTTTATTCAGGAGGGTATGCAAGGGTGCAATTGGCAAGCACTAGTATATCTAAGAATTTTTTCTGATGTACCACTAGCTGGTTAACGTACATGTTCGGTTATTAGGACGCCTAATCTAACTTTGTTATGGCTAGAAATAAATGAATATATATGTTGAAGGTAGCCTTAGTATCTAATTTTGTTATCTTGGCCGAATTAATTGACGTGGTTTGTTATTTGAGGCGCATGTATTTCTAAAGACCGCGAACGTTATCGTAACTGCTAATTTAACTTGATCTTCAAATAGCCAGGCTAAGATGGCTCTCACTCAAGCACATGTCAAGTCAAAGTGGAACACAGCGTACATTTATCCGTCAGTGAAGGATCAGTTTGCTATCGGGAAAACGCTAAGCTCTAACGTTGACCTCAAAACAAACAGAAAAAATCCCTGATTTATGAGGGGTTTGCAAAAGGGCTTCATATAACTCTGACAGAGGCTAACCCGGCCATCTATACATTGCTGAGTTCTCTTTTTACTTTGGTTTCCTTTTGGTAGGAAAAATCCTTAAACCTCCGATATTTTTACCTTTATTCTAACCTTTGAATTGGCGTAATTTTACATCATATTAACAGAGCTGCCGAGTGTTGTTATTGAGTGAGGTAGGAAATATTTATCTGGTTGTGTTCATGCTTGTATGCAATAACTCGCAAGTGTTTTATTCTGGGGAGCGAATCCTGAATCCTAAATATAAAGTTAATTTCCAAGTTTAAGGAACTAAGCCAAGTATGTGTTTCCATCAATAGGTTCTCAGATGGCATTTCAAGTGAAATATATAGCCGCCATTGCGTACCCTTTTATTTTATGTCAGTCGTTTTAGAGTTGCTTGTTTAAATTACATCATATATTAAGTCGTTTTAGTTGAGCGAATAATTGAGTTTTTACTGAATTCTGCATGTTTCTCTCGATGCAAGTAAGTGTTAATTCGGTCTTCTGTAGTGTTTTTGGCGATCTTAGCCTCACATGTGGTAATTCAAAACCTTGAGAATTTCGCTATGAAATTTTCTTGATTCTTCAATTGTTTCAATCAGTATTACGTCTTTCAAACAAATGTAAAAATATCAATTAAAGAAGGGTACCTTTGATGCTTAGGATTATACACTTGTCTTTAAATACTTCCATTTGTCAAGCATAGATTTCTCATTCATTTGATGCAAAAGGAGCGAATGAATATCGTTAATCTTTCACTTGCAAGAGAGGAAAAGGCTAGTTTTCAATGAGATAGTATTGCTGGTAGTCGAGTTGTGAGCGTGTGATAAATAAATCCTTTTCCCCCCTCCCGACCTATTGCTACTGTGAAAGTTTTTGTCGTATGTAGGCGCGGAGGAAATTGGTCACGATGGTGTTGTAAAATAAATGCTAATTTAAAACCGTGCTCAGCTTGGCACCTGCTGCTTAGCAACCTCCCAGACTAATGCAAGGACATAAATTGAAAACAAACCAGTCATTGGGGCTGCGCCTCTTCCAATCCTCATGTTTCTCCCATCGTCTCCCATCCAGTGCTGGAATGTAAATTCCACGTCATTCCCCTCCTTTGGAACGCCTCACACCTATATTCCCATGGCAACGATTTCTTTCGCTGAGGACCGTTCTCCAAAGAACCGTTGGCGCAGGAAAGAGATCCCTTAGATGGGAGAGTTGGAGCAATTAAGCATGCTTCCATTTCGAGACGAATGCCTTCATCAAGCCTCTAAGCCACTCTACACATTGGGCCTATTTCATTACTTTTTACTGTATTTATGAGGCCTAAAAGGAGAAAGATGTTAAATGAGGGAACTTCTTTCTTTTTTGGACGTTTGACTTACTTTTCCTTCCATTTAGAAATGCAATGCGTTTCGTCTGTTTCCTAAATTTAGTTCTTCCTCGATACTTGTTAATTGGTAGTTTTCTTTGGATTGGTGTTAGGGGAGGTGAACGACATTTCAGGTCTTTTAAATGGTAGTTGCTGTGGAGTTTTTGACCCCATAAGAAAACTCTCAACAACTTAAAAAATGTGGCTTAGCGTAGACCGTTGACCGTGACGTAAGGAAAGGCTCTTAAATTAGATTGTTAAAAATGTAAAAAATGAAGCAATTCATGTTTCTATTTATGAAAACAAAGGTTCTGTAAAAAAACGTTAATTGTCTTTCAGGGTCAACTTCCTATTCATTGGGAGAATTAGTGTATTTCTTACCGTGAACAACCTGGTTGTTTCGTGCATCGAGGAATAACTTGTATTTTTATTTTATATAAAAGTTACTTCCATGAAGATATGACTTTGAGGTGAATGTAGGCAAAATTTCCACGGAGAGAAAGTAATCTGTCAAGGTGAATTACTTCGGGATTTCTGCTATTGTGTATATGAAGAGGTATCTCAATTAATGTTTTTCGCCTCTAGTTCGCAATCCAGGAATTTGTTTATTCAACTATTTGAGAAGGGTCCTGTTTTAATTCTAGTTCTCTTAAAACTGACTTAAAAATCATTACTGTCGTATATGGTTTGTTTTTATATTTTCGGGATTGGGCAAAAGTCTGTAAAACATTTCGTCTTAAAAGTATGTACGGTTAGCAGCGTTCATTCTTGGCTTGTTTATCGTAGTGTGTGTAAGAGAGGACTATGTCTGGAAAAAATGTAGAACAAGAGTTCAATCTTTGTTGATTACGGTTCTTAAACAGGTAGGCATTTGGAGATTATGTTCGTTGACGAACTTGCATGGAATGGACTTTCAAATTCCACTTTAAGTCAACACACTTGGGTTCTCTTGGTGGATGAAGCCGCAAAAGTTCGCCGAGCTGACTCACCGCCAAAATAATAGTGGGCCACGGCTCTTGACTCTCGACTTTTTCGTGGGTAAGCTTCACTCCTTTACCTGTGTGAAAAAAATGACGTAGAACGTGTATTCAGAGAAGTTGCGGGGCCCATGTTATGGTGTCGTAGTTTAGTAGGCTAGTCTGCTAATTATATGCACTAGTAGTAATATTTGGGGAGAGGTGGTCGACAGTTGAGATAATCGGTGTGACAAGGTTAGTAGAGGGGACGTAGGTAGGATTGTATTTGTGGAACTATAGGAGAATTGGATGAAACACGGCGCTCGCACTAGCATGATCTTTACAAAAAGGCGTGAACGGAACTATTGTAAAATGTCTCATCCGACGAACGGAGTGCTCAACTTGTAAATGTCTCCACGGGTCACTCAAGTATTTGCCAGTATTTTGCCCCATGCGTTTTTGCTGTAAGATTTATTTCTGTTATCATTGGTATTTTAAGTTTTTTTGGACTCTTGTTTCTTTGTCCACATGTCTTAATGAATTTAATATTCAAGCAAAAACCCACGGGTATCCAAATGGGTATAGTATGTATTCCTAATGCCCAGATATATAATGCTAATACCATCGTTAGTAGTAATCTGCTTTGACAAGGAGCGAAATACCATATCCACGATGGTCTTCATGCCCTAAAAACGTATGGCCATTAAAAATCCGGTATTATGAGTCATGTTGTCGGAATCTATGGCTAATTTTTATCAGTGAGCTACAGAATTAATACTAATATTCTATTGCGTAACGGATAAGGTAATTATTTTCATTGCACAAGTACCTGCTGGAGTTGTGTCCAGTAGGTGCTTGTACGGCGTGTATATAATTCAAGTGGATACTCTTAAACCAATTTCCTGAATTATTAATCTTAATTACCTACTTGTGTCCTAAATTCCATAAAATAATAATTTAAATGTCAAATTTTTTAATCGGATTAGGAGTGTCAAATACTCTTAATCACAGTGCTTGTGGTAGTGGATTATGTTATGCAATATACGTGTATACTGCGTAAAATATGTATTCAGGTGTATTATGCGTAAATAAGTGTATTCAGCTTGCTATCAATACCACCATCGTAAAAGTTTCCCGAGAAGGTCGGTAAAATTAAAATTCCATGTAATTTCGTTATTTTTTTACTTTTCCCTTGCGTGATGACGAGTAGGTGGGAATTTTGGCAAAGTATAGCGTATTTTTAAATGTCCAGGGTAACGCTGGAGCGTCATTTGTTCAAATTAAGCTACACGTGTTAGACATTCGAGCCGCATGTCCCACCAAAAGCCGAAGTTCTTCCACCCGAGTTAGCCTGTTCAGAGATTACGGCTCCCTAGAGTTGGGACGCGATGTTTCGAAAAATCTCGTGTTGTTATTTTTTCCCAACGCGGAGCCGAAAGGCGATGATTCAGAGAGGAGAGTCGAGGATTAAGGAAAGCGGGCCGGCCGATGACCCCCGCCCATTCCTCTCCACTGCGGCCAGTCAACGCTGTAAGTGAGCTCCCTCGTATCAGGCTCCCTTCACTCCATCCTTTCGCCTCTGCCTTTTCTTCTCAAGGAGCAAGCTGTCTTGAGGGTCTAAACGCTTAACGCTCTCGGGGTCCAAGTCAGGTATACATTCGGTATGCAATAAGTAAGCACTTCAGATCCGTTTCCTTTTTTACTGCATCTGTCACTCCTCGCCTACCCCTGTCGTACACTCCACGATCCCTTGTCAGAGACGTCTTCATTGTCCTACGTCGTGGAAGAAATTCGTCCCTTAACTCGGTAAAAATTGATTTTCATATCATTTTCACCCGGATTCCTACCTGTATTCTTTTATATTTTTGTTCAAATACAAAACATAATTATAAATAAAATCATTGCTCTTTGAACAGGTCATGGAGGAAATCACTGTTACTTTTAGACAGATGATAAATAATTGTACATTGTTGTGCATTTTATCCTTTTGGATGTCATCTGCTGTTTTTGTGACTGCGTGCGAAATTCTTTGTTGTAAGTTCAATTTCGATGTTATCGTAATCTTCATTTCGAGTGGTGGAATTGCAATTATTTAGAAGCATGCTCATCCCTGAAATTGACTACCTATGCGATTCAGACCACGTTCTCATGTTATTTACTTTTATTTATTTTTATATCCCCTCATTTGTGATGGCATGCGGCTGTTGCGGATTCCTTTGATCATCTTTGATGTCTTTAAACCAGGAAACGTCTGGACAGGAACTAACATTTTGCTGTTATTTAATACGTTGATGCATACAGTGAGAGATGCCATGAAATATTCCTTCACTTGCTTGGTAGTTCAACCGAATCGTGCTCTCCTTCCTTTCTTTTGAAAATTCCATTCCCCCTTTAGCAATATCTTGGCAATCAAATTTTACCCTAATTTTTTTGCTGTGAATTAAAAATTCTTGTCAACCTCATTTCCTTTCCCTTTCCCTTGCTATCTTGTTCCGTTATATCAATCAGTATTATGGGCGATGATGGAAGTTATGCAGATTACTCACATCATCGTCCATTCTCTCTGCTCAAGTACTTATTTTGGACTCAATTATTGTCTCTTTCTCTTTCATGCTGCCTAAAGGGACAATTTTTTACTTGCTCTCTTTTTTGGCGTTCTCCTTTTCTATTTCATTTCTCCCTCCATTGCTTCGAGGAGACGTAATATGGGATTTCGATAGTAAAATCATTGTTGCTATCTTTGTTTCTGGATTTTTTTGTTTTCATTTTTTGCAATCTTCTCTTTCATTAACCCAATTGTTTTTCTTTCATTTTTCATCGTATATTTTAGTTTTTTATTCTATCATTTATTTTAATTTTTATTACTCACCCTGTCCTTGCTTCCTCACCTCATTTCTAATATTTCCAGAAGTCCTGCACCCTTTCATTTTAGTATATTCTTTTCCGTTTTTGCCTTTTGTCTTTTGTTAACTCACCTTCCTGTAGGCTCCATTATGTTTTTATTCTACTCATATTCCTAACTCAACTTCCGTAATACTTATCCCTCTGGCCCCGTAAGGGACGCTAATCGCAGGTGTTAGCGTCGGAGCACGTGATATTTTCATGTGTTATTTTATAAAATAGAGTCAACATCCGGCGTATTAGACCGAACAGTATCATCATGTTTTAAAGTTAATGTTTATTAAACGAACGACATTGTAGTCTGTTGGGTGTAGCGTATAGCCTTTGACTGTGATTCTCAGCTTAAATTGTGGTAGCGTGTATGCTTAAATGAGATTTTTAGACGTATATATCCCGCATCATCCAAGGAAATCACGCGCGAAACTTGTGAAACACATCCTTTATCTATGAGAAATATTATACCGTTTTTTCCCATATGTTGAATCAAGATATATTATTAATGCATTCCAAATTCAGACTGTTTACACGGAAAGATTATCTCGTGTTTATATATACTTTTATAAAAAACAATTGCTGTTGACTAAGTACTGTGTTTCGATTTTTTCAATCCGTCGCAATCGCTGGGTCACCACCTGCTGTGAAAAGCGGTGGCCTTTGAGCACTTTTTTGTATCCTGGTTATTTTTTCCCTTTAGTTTATTCGGCAAGTACGTAATGTACTGTGTTCGCCGATATTTTCTAAGTGGGTGGCTTTTTTATCGAAGGATTCTTAACTGTTGGTAGTAAGATAAAGGATTTATTTCTACGGACTACGGTGTTTTCTACGGTTATCTCCGCAAATCAAATCCCTTTCTATGTGATCATATGTAAAACATTTTTTTAGTATTCTACATACCAAAGCATTGATGCTCTGGCATAATTCGATGCCCGTTGTCATGTGACTTTTGTAGCAGGCACTCTCAATTTCGTTGGGGTTAATTGGCTTTTCACCGTCGTCTGTGTGTACCAATAACAGAAATGTCAGCCTCTCCTGAATGAGAGATAATCCGTGTTTCCACGTCCTCCCCTTTTTCTCCGCCTATCGTTCTCGAGCGGTTTTCTCCTCCACCCACCGCTGTCCGTAAACCCTCCTTCACGCCTCCAGTTTTCCCCTCCATTTCTTCCTTCCCCTCTCCTTCTCGTGTGCTGCCCTCAGAGAAGGCCCTGGCCATCCGACTGGCCCGCATTCCCTCCCCCTCGCCCTGCATTCCTCTGGCCGCCCCAACCCCTCCTTCCGCTCCATCAAGCTCTATCCTCCTCTCCCCCACCCTCCTCCCACCCACTACTTCACCGTTCCTCTCCCCCTCCTCTTTCATATTCCTCCCTACCCCAGTCTCCCGTGCACTTGTCTCCACTTGCCCATCCCTTCACGCACCTGTAAAATGTGGTGGAAAAAAAGAGAAGCGCCCAGGGGAGTTTGGGGGTCTGGGCGTATCTCTTTAAGAGGCGCGTTGTAGCGTTCTTGTGTACCACCACCGTTGATCCTTTCCCGAAGTTTCTTTTGTGATATCCCGCTTCACCCTTCCAGGTGCTCTTTAGAGTGTACTCTGGGAAGGGGTGGATGGGGTGGGTTTTTTTGTGGCGATGGGAAAATCGTGGGGTGTTCTTGTGGGGTGTTCCCCCGGCATAACTCGAACTGTGGAGGATTACTGCGTTAGGTTTTGGCTGAGTTTGTTTCTTTTGATTAATTGCAGGGAGTGATCTTCTTTCGAGAGTTATGGTATACCAGTTTAAAGATGTAACTTGTGTATACTCCTAATACCAAATACATAGGAATACTGAGAAACTAATAATCTTCATGTGAATTTAAGATGCTGGGTGTTCTATTTTGCTCAGCTGTCTGTGGAGGGTACTACACAGAAACCTTACCGTGCAAGTCTTGACCATACCAGGATTCTATTCGGTTTAGTTTTGAAGAACTCTCATAAATTCCTCAGTACCTAATGCTAGTTGAATACTCATGCGAAATTTGATTAGGAAAATTTCGTGGGAACTTGGGAACTGGATGCAGCATTAAAGTGGGGCAGGTGTTGTGTATGTTGACGCAGCGTTCATACGAAGGAGGCGTAAACTTTGCGAGTGATTTGTTTTTGCGGGTCAAGTCGTTTCTGGAGTACGCGTATCCGACGACCGTTGGGTTGAAAGTGCTAGTCATTTGACGTGCTGTTTGCTTTCTTACCAAGTGGTTTTTGTTGTTGTTTTCTTGTGAGGCACGTTCATCATGACGGATGGTTTTTTTTAATGTTTGAAGTTCCATGCGCCACTTCATGGTACTTGCTAAACGAATCCCTCTTCCTGAGGGCGTCTGATTTGTTTCCTCATGCATTTTCAATAGCCCATTTAAGTTTCCATAGCTGAGACAGGCTCTGTCACTTTGTGTGTAATAAGAAGCAAGAATGAATATTTAAAAGGTAACCTGGGATTAACTGGGGGATTAACGCATTCGCCGTATGTTGCATGCGATTTTAAAATAACTGCGTCTCTATTTAGTTATTTTTACGCTTGTGGGATACCAATGAAATACTCTTAAATTGTTAGAATTTGGTCATATAGAGAACACTCGACGAAGATTTTATCAAGATAATTATGTCTCAAAAGAAAATGTATAAATGACTTGGAAGTAGGTACAGAATTAGTATGCAGAGAGAGCAGCATTTTGCTAATATATGCATCATCAAGATTAAGAGACTTATATAATAATACGGGATAATACCTTGACTTTTTTTTAGTAATATTTATCGAAAATCGTTAATATTAAACGCTTACTGTCTTTTAGGCCTGAATTTGCCTTAATTAAGAGCAATTTTAGATTAATAAGCCTAAGCATCTCTTTTATCATTTTATATTTAAAAGGTTTGTGTGAATGGACTGGTCCATTCCAAAGAACTCTATCGATGTTTTGTTCTGCAACCGTTAAAAAAAGGGCGGCTCAAGAGTATGTCGCCTCATGGAAGTTCAATCTGAAGCCAAATTCGATGCATCATCTTTCCGGCATCCCTTCATCTCTCCTCCAGGTCGACACCGTCATCCAACTCCTTCCTCATTAACCACCAACCCCTGGAAGGAGCAACTCACGATTTCTCCTCTCCCGATCGTAAGAATTCAGACCCTTCCCTCCCATTCCCCAAGCCTAATAGTTCTACCGCAACCTCCCACTTCACTCAAGGGATAGGCCACGATCCCCTCTGCCCATTACTCCGCCAATCCCAGCGATGTTCCCCAACTCTCTAGTACCCCATGAAATTCCAACTCCTCTTCCGGTCCCTCGGAAGCAAGCGGCCGACACCGCGAGTTTTTCATGATCTCTCCCTCCTTCCACGTCGGACGAGGTGACCTCCTCTCACTCATTACCTTCGCTTCTCTCTCGTTCACACCGATCGTATTTCTCCTGTGCCCTCTTTCTCAGGGGAAAAGAGTTTGGGACTTAGTGGTTTTTTTCCTGTTTTGCAATTTTAACCAAAGAGGAAGACATTCTTTGAATTAAATTTTTTGAAACGAAATTAATTCTAATTTTAGTTTTATGCTTTACGATTTGTGGCTGTATTTGTACGAAAGTTACTTGCTTCGGTTAACCTTTTCCTTTGAGCCGTTGTCTGGATAGAAAATAATTTTCAGGAACTGATGCCAACAAAACTTCCGTTTTATCAGAAATAGAGGGAGCTCTTAGTGATATAATGTGACTTGTAGAATTTTCGTGGAAGGTAGGTCATGATTTCTCAGGTATATACGTTACATAGGTGGATCGTGGAAGGAAAGTTACTAAATTGCTTTTGCATATAATGTCGAAAATCGCTGTCTAGTCTCCGTATTTTGTAATCTACCAAATGATGAATAACGTTTTTTGTAAATTATTCCATCAAAATGTTCGTTTATTACTTCTTAAATTGATCATCACTGTATATAAGAAGCTACAAAAATAAATTGTTATTTCCTGAAACGACTAGTTAATGGACTTGATTTCTTGTTTTTGCTTAATATTTTTCTGCGTAGAATAAATTACGAAAGAAGTTTATATTATCCATTTGTAATAAATATACGTTTTGATCTTCTTGTAATCGGAAAAGTGCCTATTATTCCGTTAAAAAGACTTTTCTTTTAAGGACTAATGTATGATTAAAATGGTCTTGTGAGCAATTGATGAGTAGTCCTTCGTTGAGCAAAAAACGATTTTTCAGTGAATTTTTACTTTCATGGTGAAGCTCGTGTTTTTTTATCTATTTATTTTCTACGAGTGTTGAAGTGTGTCCTTCTATCCAATAGTGCTTGCGTGAATGACTTTTAACGTGGTGTCGGTTATTTGATTTCAAATGAACTGATATCTCCTGACTCGTCTCCATTGTCTCGTTTCAATCTCGACCATTGATATGCAAGGTATGTATCTAGTTGTTCCATAATATTTTGGAACATATTTTTTCTCGTCTTCACCGATTCTCTTGCCAGTTACAAATTTAAAAATTCATTTTTCCTTTTGAAATTCTTGATTCTACTCTTCAGTTCATTCGATAAATGTAATTTAAATAATTCATTCTTTGCTGTTGAAGAATCTTTAGTAATAGAATCGTGAAATCTTTTATCGATTGCAGAACATGATATTATTTTAAACATGTAATTGTTAGTTTCTATGAATCTAATCCATATTTATCTTTGCCTTCATGCGAATCACCCCATAAAAATCGTTAAAATGTCATGCGCATAAAATACAGCTATAAATTTTGGAGGAGTAGAGAAACTTTTTACTTTAAATAAAATTTTATTTTGAGGAAAATTATTACAGCATCGAAATTCGAGGCTTCCCCTGAACTCTTGGAGTCTATAACGCCTTGACTCTATAAATTCTTGGAGTTATTACATTTAAATACGACTAACAAATCCTAATACGTTCATGTTAATTATATATATTTTGCATATTATGTATCTCAGTTACCATGTGACTCCGATTTTCTAAAATAAGTATGGCATGTAATTAGAGACCATTTAATCATAGCCCCAAACCGGTGAAGTAATTTGACTCTGCAGAAATAACTCGTGCAACTCTCACATATTTCTGCTCACTAGAATTTTCCTCTTTTAGATGGTGTCGCTAAACGCTTTCCAATGCGCTCATCTAAAAAAAAGCTGTTCTGTGGCTCGCTATTGCGGGCAGTCAATCGAGCGGAAGAAGATTCGTAAGTTTTATCGAAGTGGTAGTTAGAATTGCAAATGAATTCCGAATGGTTCCCGAGGCTCTGGGGGATGAGGAGGCATCGGGGATAAATCAGTGGAACGGTATGTGAGGGCAGAAGACAATTCGTCTTTGTCAACCCACTGAACTATATCCCCCCACACTCCGCTCTTATGCATATTTCCTCTCGTTGTTGTCTCCCAGACCCCGCGGACTTATTTTTTTTGCAGACGACGATGAGACGTCAGCGCCATAAATTCCGCCTCCGCATCCTCCCGCCTTCCCCTCATTTGTGAGCCGATTCATTCGCATGGTCCCTCCATCTCCGGCCGGGGAGCCCACATGTTCGCCTAACCGCACGCTTCCTCCCCCCGTCCCGCCGTCGGACGATTTCGCCGGTCGGCTAAGTTAACGGGAAAGCAACTCAAGTGCACACACGCACAAACACGTACTTAAGAACGGCGAGTGGAGGAAAAGATGAAACGATTGGGTCCTCTTTTTCATCCTCCTCCCTTTCCACCCTCCCACACCCACCCGGTGAGGTGGTAGCAGCGGGAGACTCGCAGTGAGACTGAGGGAGAGAGAGACCTGGGTGGGTCGTCTTAGCAGGTGGATTCTGTGTCCCGGTGTGGCTCCGTGTGTGCATTTATATACATGGACAAGCGAGCACCTCTCTTTCCGTTCACCTCAGTCTCTCGCACGCACACACTAGCGCCCATGGGATTGCACGCACCCGGCGGCCTTAGCGGCTGGAAGTGGTGGCAGGGCGGCGGGCCCCAGCCATAGCGGGAAGCTGGTGGTCCGGTGAGGGGCGGGATGAGGATTGGTAGCGTGAGGGGAGACTTCAACGGGCGTAGGGAGCCGGGAGGCTGAGGGGGGGAGAGAGAGACTTCAACGGGTGGAGCGCCTCGACTCTTTCCTTTTTTCGAGTTCCCCTTGACTGCGAGCCGTGCATACATTACCGCGACGACTGCCACCGCCATCTCCCCGCATCCTCTCCTCATCTGCGTCATCTCCCCTCTCCGTCCAATCTCTCTGGGTTAGGAGGTAGGCCTTCGATGCCGGGCGGACCGTTATGTATCGCCGAGCCACCCCGAGGACACCCGACCGGCCACCCTCCAGTCCTCCTCCATCCCCCGGACATCCTGTGTGTCCCATGACCTCTTCTTATCCCTCTCTTTTTACTCGCACCCCCGCATTCCCCTGCGTTACTCCATCTGCAAGCCGATGAATCCTATTTTCACATCATTACTCACTTTCGGAATTGTTTCTTTGGTTTCGTTTACCTATCCCATTAGTTTTGTCCGTCCTCTTCTTCCTTCCCACTGATTTTTTCATGGTCACTGGTTGTGCTAGGACGGTTTAATAGCTTTCAAACAAAGTTTTACGTTATTTGATCTTTATCGGTGCCAAGGAAGTCTTGCCCGACGTGCTTTACTGTTTATCGTTTCTCTGGTATACTTTCTTGGGAAATGACTTACTAACGCGTGATTGAGTTGTAATTGTCCTTCTCTAACCCTGATGAACTGAATTAGCTCAAGGGTCGTTGCTTTTGTTTGTAAGTCTTGTGTTAAGAATTTTAAGATAATTTTGGAGACCATAACTATACAATTTTCTAAGTACGAAATAATTTCCCATTTATGTTTAACCTTGGTTAATGACTCAAACCTTGGTAAACTTGGTAAATGAACTTCACTCGTATTCCTATGGGGATGCTTTTTTTCTCATTTGCTTTTCTTGTTCCTCCTTCATTTTTACAATGACCAACTGTGGATTGTCTAGGTAACGTAGTGAATTTATAATTTTATTTCTCAAGAGCATTACAAAATATTGTTTTATCATTCTCATTTCTCCTGCATTGATTTGAGAATCTCTTTGCTTCTACGGTATTCTTCAAATATAGAAAGTGCAATAATTTCATGGTCTATTCTGTTACTTTCTTTTCTTTTTGCTATTTACTCTGTGGTCTCTAAACAGCCGCGTAAACGTTACGATTTTCTTTTAACCTATTACGGGACACTTGATATTCTTTACTGCGGAGAGATAATATATTTATATTGGTTGCCTCCAGAAAAATATAATGCGCAGGCTAGTGTCGTAGCTTAAGTGCAGCGATGTTTTACTTTCTAAAGATGTACCGTTTTTTAAAATTTGTACTTCAGATAACGTAGCATACCTATTGAATATGGTTAGAAAATTATAAAATTTGTTTGTTAAATTTTTATTTAGGTATGAGGTGTTGATTGATAAATTGTGATAGGAAATTAACCTGACGTATATTAGTGAATGTGTTTTAAATGCTACTTAATCAGACGTTCATAATTTTAAATTCATTATATGTATGATAATATTATATTTTAATTTCCGATGCGATTCCGATCGAGTGTGACTCACGCGCACCGTTATTTTATGATATCACGAGTTAAATTTTTATCTATGAAAACATTAGTAATCGGTCAATTTGCTTTCATTTCATGTAGAGGAACATGAATTGAAATGGATTGCTTTCACACCAGCCTATCATTGTCCTGTTGGAAAAGAAGTGAAGTTTTAAGGGAAAGTTGATCTAAAGCTTGAAGTTATACCCCACTTATCTTTTAGGTAGGTGAATTCCTGAGTGCCAGGTATTTTGTAATAATCGTTAGATGCCCCGGTGAAAATGAGTAACCTGAGGTGGTGATATCGGTGTCGTCGTGAAGTGTATCCGCCTTCCCCCTCTCAACGGCTTTTGGATTTTCAGGTAGCCCCACCGTCTTTGCCTTTCTGATCCCACGCGGGGCCGAATTCTTTCTCGCACCGACTCAACCACTTCTCTCCCTCCCTTCCTCCCCTCCGCTCCTTTTTCAGGCGCCATCGTAAAAACCGTTGTTTCTCCTATCGCAGTCGATTCCGTGTCTTCCGGTATGGGGTGAAAAACTCTCCTCCGCGACCTTATCTGCCGCGAGGCACTTTACTCACTGCGGCGAAATGGATGGGTGAGGTGCAGGTGGGAGGGGTCTGAGAGAGGGGGGAGGGAGGTAGGGAGAGCATGGGGCGGTGTAGTGTTTGGGGCAAAAGTCTATTATGAGCGAGCTGAGGTTGGGGAAGGGCAGTAGTCGGTATGGGGCCAAGGGACCCATTAAACTTTTTTGAACCTCTGTGGATTGTAATCCAACGACTTGGCAAATTTTTCGCGTATGTGGCACAGATGTGTCCTGGAACTTTAATCGTTCAGTTTTCTGTTGAACCATGACAATGTGGAGCTTAAAAAAAATATTCAAATGACATTTTTTTAATGTTAAATTTTTAGAGGTTTGTTGTGAAACCCACATTGTTAAAATTTTGGAGTTGTTCAATTATTTCGATGGAATATTTTTGGAAGCGATGAACTGGAAGAGGAAGTGGTTTCAAATGCGAGAAAATAAATAGTTATTGTACTTTTAAATAAATGGTTATGTGACACCAAGTTGCGTATTATCTTTGGCCGTAGCTTTGGATTTCATCTTTGCGGACTTTCTCTATTCCTAGACTTGCAAAAGATCCCCAGGTCATTTCGAGATACATTCTCTCCTACCCACCAAGCCGTTCCTCACTTTTTCCGACGGAGGATTTTCCAATTACGGTATTGCCCCGGAGGCGTCTTGGGCTTGCGGTTGGCTTGAACTTGAACTCTTGAGTTTTGAGCCAATGCGAAGAGGACGTTCTGTCTTATTTTTCTTTCGTTGAAAGGAATTTGACTCGGAATGGTTGAAAGAATATACATCGCATATATGTAGATTTATAAGCCTTTATTTTAATGCTCTTCTCATGAAAGTTTTCACATATTAGCTGTAGTATGATTTCAATATTTACCCAGAAAAAAACCTGAACGCTAAGATCCCTATGAATACAAAAAAATCTGGTCTTCCTGCGAAGGCAGTAACAGTAAATGTAAATAAAAAAATTTTATATTATATTCTTCATGGTGTGTATTACTTGATATGCGAACTTAGTGGTGAAAGTCTCTGGTTTTAGAAGTTTCAACAGCCAAGGTTATATTGCACCGGGTAATCTAAGATCTTAATCCTAAGACTACTAGAACATCCATGGCCGAGGTGGGATTGGGACCGAATTTTATTTGGAACCTTTGGGTTGCTAGACCGGCGAGTTATCAACTTTACTTCAGTAGCCTGCTTCGTATTTCTTCCTTGATTGTATTTTTCTCTTGATAATGAATTTTGAATTATAATTATATGGCACATATTGTGGTACATCTTCCTGGTCTTTCCGTCGAAAGATCTTGTGGATCTCTGTATCGTATGTTTTCGTATGCTTTTATATTTCCCTCCATCACAGTGGCAACCACGAGCAAGTTTTTTCAGTAGATTTTGGGGGAAGACGTACGGTTGTTGAAGCCATATCGCCATTAAGTTTGTATGGTATAGGTGGTTTTGTAGGGAGCTGACAGAGGATAAAAATACGGCTTCGGAAGTTGCCTGTTTTTAAAAAATAGCGCCAAGAATTCCTACGGTATAGTATCCAATCGGACGGACGAAGTACTTAAAGTGGTCTCCCACTGATTCTCGAGAAAGGAATGTGAAGATGCATTGCAAAATTCACTATACGAACCCAGACCATTAGAACGAGTAATCATTGGTCTATCGACCTCTATCTTCTGTTTGTAATTCAATTTGATGTGGCTATTATAAGGCTCATACATGGAGTCCATTTTAATTGTTGCTCTCAGGAAAATTTTGGCAAACTACGTGTTTATATTTGGTTTTCCAGTTTATACATTCTTAGTCTCTATGAAGCTTTAAAATTTATTATTTCGTCTGCGTTATATTGTAATGGTGTAATCAGTTTTGTTTAGATTCGACTCAATTGATTGAGAAATATCCGCTAATCGTCCATTAACCTTTATCTACTACTTGGAAATGGTCTCGTTAAGTCTTCCTCTCTCCTGAAGGGTCATAAATCTGATTGGATAGGTGCACTTGACTTTCTGAAAGCAGAAAGAGAGATGATCCTTAAATTCGCTCGATATTTCGGACCACTTTCCCAAACGAAGCACTCTTCCTCTTTTATTTCAACGAGGTCTCCGAATCGGCTCTTCACCCCGAAGGTTTAAACCCGTGTGAAAATTCCCTGCTTATTTATTCCACTTCGCATCGCCTCTCTTTCTGCTCCTCTCTCTTCTATTTGCTCTCTTCCTCCCTTGTTGGTTCAGCGATGAGTTCAAGCCCGAGGGGATGAGCGGATATGCTTCGGAGCATAATAATTGGGTCGATGTATTTTTGATTAGGCTCTCTCCCACGAAAGCACTGCAAGGTCCCCGGGGGGTGTAAAAATTCGGACGGCTGAAGACGGCGGAGGAGTGAAGGGGAAGGGTGTGGGGGGGAAATAATGGTGGAGATTCATGGCTCGGCGTGTGTAGGAATATGTATGTCCTGTTGCCTTTCCCACCGCGCGTTTGATTTGCGGGTGGACGTCGCTTCCATCGTGTTCGGGGGAGGAAGGCGCCCTGCGAGAGAGAGGCGCCAGTGAAAGCGGAGGAAATCGTAAACAACCGGCGGTTTTCCCTCCCCGTTCGTGGGTTTACTCGCTGGGGGGTCATCCGACCCGACAGGGATCTTAGTCGTCGCGCTGATTGATGGGGAGCTCGTTTGTGAACGAGGCCCCACCGAGAAATGAAAGTTACGTCATTTTTTCAAACTTCTAGTGTTCGTGTAGAAAAATGTGCTTGAGCTCTTCACATAATGAGAATCATGCCTGTACATGCGAAACCTTTATATTAGGTACGCATTTTCCAGGAATTATAATGGTAAAAAAAGTCAATCTTTCGAAGTTTCTACTTCTACATTTACATAATACCCTCCAAGCCGCCTCAAGGGTGTGTGTCAGGAGGTGAACCATCACCAGGAATGCATTAACAATCAGGGAGAACACTTGCTACCAAGCAGGCATTAAAAAAAACTAATCTGTTTACACACACAGTATATGAAACCAAGAGTCACAATGCTAAAACTCCGAGAAAAATATTAAGCTTGTAGTTACTAGACATGTGCAATGTTAGCTATAAATGACAATAAACTGTTAGTAAATCCAAATTAATGTAAGTTTTAGAATTGTCAAAAGAAAAAAGTCATAATTGTTGGCAAAGTGCGGATTATCGATTGAAATGGCGGTACATTCACCCTCTACATATTCAGCGAGATTCATTTGAATGGCGTAGTCTTAACGGTGGAACTTTTCATGAATCGGCAGTATACATCGATGGTACGTCCTTTGAACATCCGCCCTCTCCCTCTTCGATGATCCTCGACGCCGTTCGGACTGTCGCGCACCCGATCATTCCCGCGCTCTCCTCCTCTCCCGGGCAGAACTTTCCAATCTTCGTACTGCAAGAAAAACTGCGCACCCTGGCGTGCGAACGTCGACGGGCTCCGGGGGTGGTTTCGTTCTTTCTGGAGCTTGGGAAAATTCCTGGAGACGGACAGGGTGGTCCCTGGAGATGGGCCACTGCCGGACGTGCGTCCGACATCCCCGCGATGTAGGTGCTGACGGCACGCCGGAAAGATTTCACTATTCGCACTTGAGGTCATCCTAACTACTGACGCTGGCAGTTCACCAGCTCGTTTCATTCTGTTTAGCGCGGAAAACGTTCGTCATCAGAAAGTGAATCTAATGCGCGTAGGTACATGGTACTTTCTCTCGCCGTCAAGATTGGCAGCGATTTATTCGGCTTATGTTTTCAACTAACGCACGATTATTTTTTTGAATCCTCGGTTTAATTTCAGTGTGTGGTGCTTCAGACGTCCAGTCTTAAACCTAAATAAATATCAACGTGTGAAGCAAATTTCAAAATACTCAAATTCTTTTCTAATCACTAAAGTAAAAGAGTGAGGTTGCTAAATTAAGGTATTTAGTGTTCCCGTGATTTTTTCATTCTCCTTTGTTTATACATAGCAGGGAATAAAATTTTATTAAATGTAGATATGCTTTATGTTTTTCAATGCAGAGTATTGGGGTGTGTGATACTGTCCCAACACGAAAATACTATGAGCCTGTAAATGTCAGCGATTAATTAATTTCGGAGGCCATAGATATGCTGAGATACGCGGCTCAGGCGAGGTTTATTTTAATAGACCTCCTACATTAGCTATCCGCATTCATTTTCGAGTTTATGGTGACATTTGCATGCGGGAGCTCTCCCCGTTTACTCTCCATTGTGTCACATTTGAATACATATTATTACAGGCCCTCGAGTTCTGTGACTTTAATTAATCCTTTCTTTAACTTCTACCGACCATTCTTATTTCATGCATTCGTGCACTGTTTTCAGTTGTGATTTTATACCTGAGCCGGAGAGGATAATGTTTTTGGTCCTTCCTGGTATTATTTTTGAATATTCCTTGAATTGTTCCCTACGATGCTTTTGTTATTTTACCACAATTCTTGTACTTCAACCGAGCAGTGAATTCGAATTTTCTGAAAATTTAAACGCCATATGCGTCTCCGTATTAAATGGTTCCTATTGACGCTTACCCGTGAATTTTCTCTTTGAATGGATTGCGGTTGGCCCAACCTATCATCGCTTACTAAGCTGCTTTTGTGATCAGCATGGCTTAAAACAAGGCACTTCTTGGCCCAAAAAATTGCTCCTAGCCGTTTGATGGTGGCATTAGGGTTTTAAGGTGCCCCAACCGCGTATGTTAATCCCTCTGACTAAGCTATTTATTTATTCTCATCCTAAGACAATCAGAAGGCCCATCACCCGGGCAGCATTTGTAGTATCAGTAGACTTGGATTTGTAGATGCTCCGAAAGCTAAGGTTATGTGGCTCAGGCACCGTCTAACCTAGGTACCTAATCCTGAGACAAATACAATATCCATACTCTGGGCGGGATTCGAATCCGTGCCTTTGGGTTGTCAGACCGGCGTGTCTCCGGCCTGGCTACCGCCGCCGATTCATAATTGTTCATATCACAGTTATTTTAATGAAGGGGGATCGGGTTGATGTGATGGGTAAAGTACTGGCCTCACATCTCGAGGGCCCGAATGATTATTTCTCATTTTAAACTGTTTTGCTCCAGTTTATATAAAGTACTAACTTTTCGTCGCAAAGTCGTGCGTGTTTGGGGTGTGTCATATTGTAAGTGAGATTGCGGTGCTCAAAGACTATACCCGTGAGTTCATCTTGAAATAAGTGTCATCCGGCAAAACGAGTCGTTAGACGTTTCTGCTCTAGAGGTAAGATGTATCGGATGACGGACGTTGTGGTCAGTTCATGAAGCTTTCACATTTGGCCCTCGCTCTCACGCAAGCGCACGCATGCTGTGGTTGGTCGAATGGGAAGGTTGCGTGCGAACCACTCGCTCTTATGCTGGTGTATTTTAAACTTGAAATATTTTTCTGGGTCACCGACTGTTATTGCAAGCAGCCTGTCCCCGTAGCCAATGCATCCTGTGAAAGAGATGATATCATTAATATTTTTAATGAAAACCAATTAGATGTGGATGACGAATTGGTGCATTTACAATGAATCAAATAAAATACTCTCCGATATCTCTTTGGTGTACTCATCTCTTCTAATATCCCTTGAACCACTTGCGAATATAATGAATTATTTTCAGCCAAATTGCATACCCGTCCGTAGAAAGTGTGAGAGACGGAAATTCAGACATTATTCCATAAATATTCATGCACGATGAACTGGTTATTTTGTGGCACTTCTTTCGGTATTTGAAAGGAAATACTGTATTTTTTCCTTCAGCCCTGACACATTTGGTAATTGTTTGATGTCGACTTTTGCATTTGATGAGGGTGCCATTAGCTGCAATGCTTCCTCAGTTGTAGAAAAAATGAGTGGTGACTTGTGAGATTTAAAAAAAAATAATTCTATTTGGCGCCATGAACTTTGCACCATTTGTGTGTTGCCGTGAGTATTCGGATCTATTGCGAGTGTGACATTTCGTTTGTGCTTTTTCGGCGGGTTAATGGGGGGGCGTCTTGCGAGAGAGGTCGTTGCCGTCGCGAATTCGTGATCTCCGTCTTCTCGATAAAGTATCTTGACTGCTCGATGTTATTCGTGGAGAATGATTCCATGTGGTCATTTTCAATGAAGACAATTGTAATCACGAAATATGCCATGCTCGTGACTGCGATCTGACATTTTCTATTGTTTTTGTCAACCTTTCTCAACTCAAATGCGGGACGTTGCTTAAATATTTTGTATGACAAAGGGATATTATATGTTGATGAATGCCTTTCATGAGTTTCAATCATTCGTCTAGCGAGATTATAAGTATCGAATTCCACCTGCGAAAAAATACTCTTTTGAAGAATGGAGGATGTTTAAGGGGATATTTAATGAATCACGAGCGCATTCCAATCCACCCAGGAATCAGCATTTTTAATTTTTAATCACATCAGTTCATTTCGTGAATTCATTCAACTTTGTGAAATTGCCGAAGTAAACTATATTTATTACAATATTTGCAACGATGCCCGTACTTGCCGTCATGTGCATATGATCTTTCTTTTTTTCCGCACATATAGGTATGTACTATCTCGGAAAATATTAGTAAATAGTAAGAGATTAGCTGATAAGAGAACTGAAAGGAGAGTTGAGTCAAATCAATCTCACGAATGACGCAAAACAGTTAAGTTGCCCGTTACATCCAAGGAATACTTTGTGTGCCGATGCAGTTGTCTGTTGCTTTGGACATCTGGAAGCAAGCAAGAGCTGGAACCTAGTTTTTGTAGGCGAATAAAGTTACCTGGTTCTTGGAGCAAATGTTATATTGACATCACTGATACTCCTATCTAGGGCAGCGAAGAGAAAACTTAACGCACATCTTTCTCCAGCTCAAAGGATTATTTGCCTCCGCAGGGTGACTTTTGTAAATAAAAGTGGACATTTCCAAAAATGGGCTTTCGGCTCTCGTTTTCTTGAATTTCGTAACCAAATCTCAGATCAGTAAGGTAGGTCCTCGTCGATCAAACCAGTTCCATATGCCGCACATTTTTTCAGTCCAAAATGCCAAGTTAAAAGAAATATAAGAAGAAATTCAAGCGTCTTGCAATGGCGGGATAGAGACGGCGAAAGAGTAGTAAGGGGAGGAGTTGGCGGTGAGGGGAAACATGTTTATGTCCCTGGGGAAAGTGTCGCGGCCGCAGACGTGCGCGTGGTGTGGGTGTCGGCCCTGATCCACTTCTCCTTTAGAGAGTGTCAAAGGGGCGCTCCCGCCGTGTGCTCCTCGACCCTTCGGTCTTGGCGCCCATGGAGCCCTGAGGGCCTCCTCGCTGCGACCCCTCCGCCGTTCTCTAGCCCCGTTTACTCTTCTATTCGAAGCCCGTAGGCTATTCGTGTTCGACGGTCGGAGGAGCGAGTGTATCGATCGTCATTCTTCCCTTATGCATCGTTCCCGCCAGTTAAAAAGCCTCGTCTCCTTTTAAGGATCGTGGAACTGAAGCATTAAGGATTGCCTTTCATGCCACGGCAATCAAATGTATCCGTGACTTGCGGCCCATCCTAACGGAGAAGTGTGTCTTGTCTCGGAAGATTTTTCACCTTTCTGGCATGTCGAAAAACAGTGGCCTGGTGATTTATCTGATGTTTTGTTCATTCTTTGAGCAGTGATTTTCATCCACCTTTTATTCAGGTGGTGCTCCGGTGAAAATAGTTTTTCTCTATTATTTTTCCACCTAGTTTGGTGACATACTTTTGCTCTATTTTCGTTTTGTTACCCTAGGGTGTGATTAAATTTAAATAAACTAGAATGCAAAGATGTCTGGTGCAAATATGAAAGTAAATGAGCACTTGGGTAGGATATTACCAGCTTATTATGCCTCTGATTGGTAGGCAAAAATTGGATTAGAACTAAATATACTCGGAAATCAATTATGTCAACCTAAGAAGTATAATTTTAGGCAGTTATTTATAATAGGAAATCAATTACAGGAACCGATGGACAAGATTTAAGTACGTAGGTATAAGGTTTAAAGTCCTTAAATATATCTGGTATTGAGGTTCTTAAACCTAGACCATAGGGAGAAAATCAAGATTAGATTGGAGCCCTTTGAGAATGGGAGAGATGGGTAGGTTTAGAGTGAGGGTGAAATTATTGGTGAAATGTATGATAGATGAAGTAAGGAAACTTTTTTTAGAATGTTTGTTGGAGATAAAATAGGTGGTAGAAGATGGTAATGAAAGAATGTGTTACGATCTTGAAGGACTTGATGGGACGGAGAATGAACGAAAAACCAAGAAGATGGAGGAACATGGTTTATAGTTGAATTGTAGAAAGTTAAGAGGCATGCCTACCTGAAGGAGGACTAGTATTCTCGACTTCTATTTTTTTCTGCTGGTTTTATCTATTCCTTCAGATATTCCATTTCTGAAATAAAAAAAACACTTGGTAGGTGACTGGCAAGGAGAAGTTGCTTCGTGGGGAATGGTTTTAGGGTTGAAGGGAAGATGTTTTGTTTGAGTGCAAGTCCTCATTAAGGACGTGAGCTTTCGATGGCGATATTAGTTCAGTTTCTCCCCCGGGGGTGCCGTGTGTACTGGCTTGCTCCATTTGCCTCCTTCCGCCCACGCCGCCCGCCCGCCCCGGTCACTCTCCGTGTCTCAGCCCTGCTCCTCCTCCGCGCGCCCCAATCTCCTCTCTCAACCCCTCCCTCTCTCTCTCTCTCCCTTGTCCCGTCTCCAGCCATCTGCGGGCGGATTCCGAAGCGTGGGAAGATCGCACTCTGTAATCCTCTCTTCCTCCTTATGTCTGACCCTTTCCCTCTCCCTCATTTACGCGCTGATTTCGCTCTCCTCTCCCGGCCGATTTCTCCATTTGCGACCCTATCGTAACTGGCTGGGGTAACCCTTCATCCGGTAGGTATCAGGAGGGAAGAGGATATTATCGCTTTATTTATAATGGGATTCGTTGTGCGAAGCATCTCATTAAGGTGGATAAACTCCCCTATAATGCGTTCGCCAGGATGCTCCTTGAAGCGTCTTCGTGTGAAACAGAAAATATTGCGCCCTACATTAGAGGCTGAGTAGAACGTTTTCGAGATAGATAGAATTCCAGGACCCAAGCAGCATGGACAGAGGAAAAGAACACAGAGTGAGGCAATGAAAGAGTTCTGGGCAAAAAATCAAGGGTGGAAATGCTGATTCGAATAAACGTGGTCCACAGTGGGCCAAAATGAGTAAGAGGCCGAGTGTGGGAGAGGGTAGGCCAATTATTAAAGGTGGAAATCCTATCGTTTTGATCATGTTTTAACTTTTTTTGTGAGTACCTGACCTTTTTTGCCGAATGTGTTACTAAATGAAATTTACATATCATACTCAAGTCACATTAGCCGTACTACTTCCAAACCTAGGCGTTTGAAAATCTGCTGTTAAAAGTTGTTATCCTTCATGAACTTTCATCAAACTGATTGTCCTAATCGCTGAGTGACCTACGCAATTGAACCGCCGTATTCCAGATTACCAGAGTATTGAGCGCATGCATTGCATTTTAGGTCAAGCCGCCCAGCTGTTCACGAAGAGAACCGAGGAGTGGGGGAGGATTCTGTGGAGGAATAATCGTGATTCTTTTACTCTGGTAGATTCCAATCTAGAGATTAGGAGAGAAGATTGGCCACTTTTTATGCACGTATTTCTTTGCTTTTGGTCGCTTAGGCCTTAATAACTCCTCCTTTTTGGCACTGAAAATCATGACCTACTCATCAGCATTAAGCGTTTTTTTTCATCACGTCCTTCGTCGATTCTCACTGTAAAAAAGTGGGAGGCTGTTTATTAGTTTGATTCATTGAGATTAGCGGTAGGAGTGGCGTCATGGACTTCACGTTTGATTTCTTTGTTCGCGTGGGCAGACCCTATGCTAAGATCGAAACTAAACTAAGAAACTGGGAAGCTTCCTCCTTTGAGGTAATTCATTGTCGGAAAAAGCATCACTTTGTACCCCAGGAAAATTAGATCTGACTATTCCATTTAGAAGGGCATTCTTTCTTATTTAGATTACTTGTGGTTATGTTGATATTAGGTAGTTTTCCTCCCTTCAACTCCTAATCAAGATATGTTTTTCTGAATTTCTCGGTACTACATAAGTACGTGGGGCATATGTTATTTCCCTCGGTTGCAATTTATGAATTATTGGCGCGGTGTACTCACATCTCTTTCGGATCGTTAGATGGGGCAAGATATTTAAACGTGCAAAAGTTTCATTTTTCTAAAGAGGGACATTCGTTTCAAGAATGATGGAGATGCAACAAGTAGACCGAGTAATTAATTAAGAGGTTTCTATGAAGAGGTTTCTACGAATATAAGGAGGAGAAAGAAAACCCATGGAAATTTCCAAACGAAGTCTGGGAAGCCTTATCGGGCACATCTTGAAACGTGTTGGTCTCGTGAAGCATGTCGTCAAAGAGGATTTGAATGGGAAGAACTCTAGAAGATAACCTCGCTTGGATGAGGTTTATGGAGTAATCGGTGAAGTTAGTTAAACAAGTTAGCGTTTAATTGAAGAGTTTAGATGTTCGAGTGGAGAGCTGCGTAGAACCAATCATAGGATTAGTGGCTAGTGATGATAGTGATGGACATATTTATTCATGAGGATTACTCGCATATTCACCAAACTTTTGGAGCTGGGTCATATATTCCAGTTTCTGTATCTAAAAGAGCGACGCACATTGAATTGTCTCATATTTCTTGCATTAGTGATTTTCAGAATTACCTAACCAAATGACATCTCATATGAATTCCTTTCACAAATAATTATTTTTAGTGATGTCACTGTTTTACGTCCGAATTCCAATTTTCTAAAAGTTTCCAAGAACTCTATTTTCTCTACATTCGAATACTATTGCCTCAAAACAATTTGACGAGGGTTTAATTTCATCAATATCCATTCAGCCACGGAAGAGTTTTTGGAATAGCTTTTCCTTGGTCCTTCTCCCATTATTTAGCATCGTAACTCTTCTGACACTTGAATTCTGGCGATACGCTGTGGGTAACCGTTTGCGACTAGTTGAGAGGTAATGTTGACTGGTAGCCCGTTTTCATTTCGAGTGATGAATTATGGTGGTTAACTTCATCGATGTTTGTCTCATTGTTCCTATATTATCTTCGAATAAATATGCCCCCACGGAATAGAGATGCGATTTAGCGTGGTCGTGAGAAATGCAGGAAGCAAGCGCTAACTCAAAACGTTACTATGTCGGCTGAGCGGGTTTTGCCCGAGGAAAATCCTCCGAGGGCGTTATATTTGTCGAATTTTGTGCCATTCTGGATGTTTCACGACTCTTCCCCTTATGTTTCTCCACGAAGTCTGTAGAATGAGCGGTTTTGGGCGTCTGTCCAGCCGCAAAATCACGTCTCCCCAGGCAGGTGCTCTCTTTCGCTTATTTCCCTCGTGAGCTCATCTCAACGTTTCCCCTCTTCCCGTTCGTACAATTTTTCGTTCTCGAACCGACCTGATTCATAAACTACGCGGCTCCCTCGCGAAGAAATGCCCGGCACTGCAATTACGGAGCGGGAAAAAATAGGCGTGCGGTGTTGGCCGTGCTGTTAGCGGCTCTCCGGGCGGGAACTAGAGGCGTTCTCGCTACAATAAACTTATATCGGTTACGAGATCATCAACGCCTTGTTATTCGGCCCAATAATTTCGCGGCAAACTTTCCTTCCCCTCACTTTTTCGAAAGTTGATGATGCGGTAATTGGCTCTCATGTGACGGAATCCAGAAATGATTTTCTCCCTTTTTCTGCACGAGATTCTCTGGAAATATTTTTCTTTCTCTTTCCCTATCTTAACTCCTACGTAGTGTATTTAGCAATATCGTTGAAAGGTAACGGATATTTAAGGGTTTTTACTAAATTGCATGTTGCAGGTCTTCCGTGCTTCATTATATAAATTATTTGAAGAAAAGTAAGCGGTTAAGGTTTATTGTTGGTACCAGGACGCGAAACCCTTGCTGATTTCTGTAAAAATTAATTCCCTGAAACTTTATTACCTTTTATGGTAGATGGTGAAATATTAATAGTGAGAAACATGGTGTTTGCTTACTCCAGGTTACTAATTTTATATTCATTCTTGCAAAAAATAGTCTAAAGACGGCCGAATAGTCTTTCAATACGCTAGATATATGCAATGAGGCTATGTCTCAGATGAATTGTGATGAAATAATGTATGTTTGTGAGGCGAGAAACTCTATCTCTAGTTTCTGTCTCTTTGAAATAGGCTTAATCGGTACCTACCTTGTCCCATCCTGAAGGCTAATTATGCATGCGTTTCAGCTTCGGGAAATACGTTTTGGTTGGTTATTTAGGGGAGGCGACCGACAGCTGAGGTCATTTGCGCCACATTGGATTGGTGGATAATTGGGTAATGGTAGGAGTTTTCAGGGAAAGGAGGAAGGGTGGAGAGAAACCCGGCGTCGGCATTAGCTTACTCTTAACGAAAGGCGCCAAGGGGACCACGGCTTAACGTCCCATCCGACGGACTCCACTAGGCACTCAAGTGGGGACCGGTTTTCCACTGAAAAATCCGCCACTGCTGGGAATCGAACCCGGGCCCTCGGGATGGGAGGCCAGTACTCTAGCCACCACACCAACCCGATCCCCTAGAAATACGTTTTATGTGTACCCATATCATTGACTGATTTATTTCACAGTGGAATTAAGTTTCCGTAGTTAGTCGTAATTTTGATTACCATGATACTCCTATGCGTTTAACGGGTGATAAATGGCTACTAGACTAGGAGTTACGTAAGCCTATTAGAAATTGACTGATGAATACACGAGAGGGTAAACATTCGAATGATTTTCTATGCATATTTTATCAAACGAATAGCGAGAAGAAGATTGCCAGCGTAATTCTGTTCGTTCAAAAGTCGAAAGCATAGATACTAAATACTAGACGGCCTATTTTTGAAACTAGTTTATTTTTTAATTGATACTTCTATCATTGTTGTGTAATCTGAGTGGCGTATCTGTTCAATTATTATTCTATGACCTCTCTTGAGCGTCATATCTGTCTGGAAAACAACAGGAAGAATAGAAAGGAAACCCCGCGTAACATAGTTGACTGATTTCCCTCTTATCCTAGGACTGCGTTCAGTATAGCCTTAACCCCAAAGCTTATCTAACGTACATGTGGGTTTGACCGACCGCGCCACAGGTATTTACGATTGGCCTCGATTATAATAATCATGCTATTATGTTATATATTTAGAAAAATACTCCTTGACTTGTGCAATCGGCGATGAAACAATGATTCCATTTCTCCACCTGCTCTCTCGAATTTAGAAATCACTCCACTCTTCTACGCGTCATATTCCGAATTGGCATCGGTTGTTTTTCTTAATTTCAAAATGCTTTCCCACGGTGCGGAAAGGGATAGAGGGGTGTAATCGCCCTTTGATTTTCGCGCGTCGTGAGTCGATTGTCAACCGCCGACTCGACCGCGAACTTGGTCCCCACGATTCGACACTATCGCCCGTTCCATCTCTCTCTGCCTCTTCCGATTTCGGGCTGGACCCAAATTTCAAAATCATCGAGAGGGGTCAGGCGTGCCGGCATAAACAGGGTAAATGGGGGGCGGAGGGAAAGGGTAGGCCTCGAACGTACAACCGTGTGAACTTGGGGTTTGCCGCAGGGAAAGTTATGGCAGGTGAGAGGATTGGAAAAAGTTGCAATTTTTTCTCGCTACTAAATATCAAGAACATAAAAAATAGCATTCGGCCAGAGCTTTAGGAACAAAAATATAGTACATTATATAGTTAATACGTGGTTTTACTGTGTGAAAATGTTTTAAATCCATGATGATGAAAATAATTACGCAAAGGGAAAATTTTATACTGCATTCAGTGAAAACCGGCCATGGTTTCAACACAGCATCATTATCAAGGTGTAACAGGCAATTGCAGTGTTGTATTAAGACCATGATTGGTTTTATTTACATTAAAAAGCTGTGGTAGGTACTAAGTATTATTATTTTCTTCACAGTGCATTTGTAGTACACTTATCACGCAACTATGGCCATTTTAGGCGTGGTATCAATTGAAATATAATAAGGCGTGAAAATTTTGAGTAGATATCAAATAAAGTGTCATAAAGATTCAACTTAATTTTCGTAAAAATTCGCTCAATCAGAATTAAACTACTCTGTAAGAAATGCTTCCTGATTTTAGCTATGAATTGTATGGCTAAATTGTTATACCAACGTTCGATACGAGCAGTGGTTGGATTCTGTTTTTAGGCGCTACAACCTCATTATGTAGTTAATTCTAGGACAACTGAACATAATTATAGGACAGCTGAACTTAATTCCTAGACAATAAGCGTAATACGCAAACATAATATCCACGTTCAAGATGAGATACAAACCCGCATCCTTATGATTTCCGAAGTCTACTTACTATCAACCTTGCTACCTCAGCCGGCTGCTCGGTACAAGGGAAATCGTTCATTGGAAAGTGCAATTAGTCACATTTCGAAGAGTGTCTCTTTGGAAGACGTTTGTGATGCTAGTTCGCTTGGCTTTGGATACCAATTTCAAAATTGCGTTACGACGACCGAGAAATATTTTCGGTTGATAGCGGTGGAATCTCTATCCATCTATCTTCCTTCGTCGTCGTCTTTGCGCTTCCTTTTCGCTTACCTGCCGTCTCTCTGCCCTGTCTTATTTACCAACCCGTTCTCTGCGCCGACATCTCTCTACCTTCCCCCCTTCCCATCCGCACGCATTTCGTTCTTGATAAGGTCTTGCCCTGGATGACGGCCCATAACGAGCAGTGTGCGAGAGGCTCTTCGTGAGCCTGTAAACAATGGCGCCGGGCTGTAAACGTCCTTCACCCGATAACGAGTCGAGAGAACCCATTTTTCCCCCCTCATCCTCGACTAGTGCAATGTTCTTTGTACTGGACCGCTTTTTCGGCATTTGTTTGATGTTTCGACGAATCGATGCGATTGCTGTGGGTGTTTGTAGTTTTTTTTAACATCATGGAAAAAACTAGAACCGTTCAGGTTTGCTAACGTTAGGCTTTTGCTGGTGTTTTATTTGGCTTAATGTGAAGTTTTGGTCCGATTCTGAGGTGACGCACTATTTAGCTCTTCCGATTGTCCGTTATAGTTATGAGTTTGCATTTATTTTAAAATGTTTTCATTAAAATGAAAACTCTGTCATCATGTCATCCATGTCAAAGATATCTAGGGTACTTAGTGCTTAGCTCTCAATAATTCAAAAATTTTCTATGCCAATTTTAGCATTTATGGTATAGATATTTCTGTTGCCTTGATTGGCTTTTCCGTGAGTAAAATATGTGATATTTTTATCATGCGGATAGTAGTGGAGTATAGTGGCCACTATTTAGCCTAAATGGCACAAAAGGACTCAGTCGGAATCCACTCAAGGCTTGAGGTTTTAGGGAATAATGGCCAAATATATTATCTCATACGGCCACGCTGAAACACTTAACCATCTCAGCCTTCTAGAGAGCTCACCATGATATAGCGTTCCGCTGCAATTTCTGTAGAGGGTAAAAGTAGAGACCGCAAGGATTGTGGAATTGATTACGAAAAGAGAATTTAAAAACGGGACGCAGAATATGAACCATTGTAAACGAAAATTACGACTATGTACGATTAAAATCTTATGAGTCCACACACCGTGATCAAACGCGATTGATTCAAAACTGTTGACAATACAGCTGTAGACTACTTCACAGTCTTTCAACGACTCTCATTGGGGGTTATCATTCCGAGCGAGGTTCTTTTTATTTCTTGGCTGAGCACTCCGTCTGCGGATACATTTCCGCAGTCCCATCGCTCAGCTAATGGAGTGGCTTTATCCATTTGTGCCCCTCCCCCTCCGCTATCGCACTCACTCGTACATTTGTTTGCCGCTTGGTGCATATACTCTTCCGGGGAGAGAGACGGAGTGCACACTAGCTGTCGATTTCCGTCGGCCTCTTTTGGGCATCCCCGTCATCCAGCCTCCACCGTAATGGACTGTCGCCTCGCTGAACCCATGGCGTTCTCCATTTGTCGTTATTTATTGGCCTGATCAAAACTTCCCCCTTTCCTCTCGGCCGAATGGCTTCCCTGTCTCACCAGGTTTGACAATAATAAATCGCCGTTTCAAGGCGCTTTCTCGTGCATTCGAAGAGCACTCAATTCGGCTCAGGGAGTCGGGGTATACATCCCCTTCTGATGATGATACCGGTCTTGTGTGCTTTGCTTCGTGCCCGAAATGCATGCCTTTATGATCCTCCCGATTGCTTTATTCTTGGGAAAGTTATTCATGTCATTTCCAAATTACTTTTGCGAAACTACTAGGAATCCTGGGAAAACATTGAAAAAAACTAGCTATATGTTTTGGTCTTAGTCTATGTGACTTTTTGAGCGGCGTTCACAGCTACCGCTATCATTTCGAGCAAACTGTCGGGAACACCTGAAAGTTTTTCCGGATTAATTGTGCATTAGAATTTTTATTCGTTGATTCATAGGTGCACAATACGACAATAGTTTTACTATCATGTGTTGAAATAGATGGAACTAAACGTTACATTCCGGCTTGAGTACTGTGATCCTAATATTATTGTCCATTCCTCAATATTGGGTTTGTTACTACACTTAACTTGGTAAAGATAAGGGTAATATTGGAAGAATTTAGATCATTACTGTGGAAAAATCTCGTGTTCTACGTTAACCCGTAATATAGCTGCACCAAATCGGTGCGTTATACGCTACGTCACTTGACAGCCGCGGAGCAGCAGTTTATGTTTCACCATTTTGTGCTTACGATTCGAAACTATTCACTCCCTTTCTTTATGGTTGACGTTAAAAGTTATTGTTTTCTCTGTGATTCGAAAATTGTCAGGCATTATTCAACTGGGTTAACTAAGGTTGACAATTTATGACCATTGGCGTAGTATCTACGTTTTGCTCGTTGGCGAAGTTTCCCGAAAAAGAAACCATTGTGAGGCGTTCATTAGTAATGTTGGTAATATTATATCATCACTATAATATTTCCAACATGATTAAATATTCAGTATGAATAATGTTTCCCCGCCACATGTTGCCAATGCATTGGAGTGCAGTTCATTTATTCACTGCTCGGGATGCCAGTTTGCAGTATACCTACCCTTTGCTGAATTCGCCATCTAGGAAACTGGAATGATATTTGAAAGTCGCCTGCGTTCTTTTACGGACACGTTCGATGGTGTGGTCTCGCGATGGGCTTCGATGAACTCGTTTTCGTCAAAATGCTGGAAATCATATTCGGCGAGGAAACGTCAAGAGAGCTCTTTTGATTCGAGCGGAGGGAGTTTCGCCTTGGAGCGAAGGCGTGAGGGAACGTCGGTGAGATGGTGTGTCAGGCACCAGGAGTTTACCTTTATGATGTTCTAGATTCAGATAAGAAAGTTGGGGGAAGAGAAGAGATTTTGCCATAGGAGGAAGAGTATGCTAATCTTGTCAGCGAGAGTGAAGATAGCGTTTTGGAAAAGAGGGAGGAGGCATGCGGATGGGGAAGAGACATGACCATGGCAGGGTTAAACGTTAAAGAGAGTCGCGGATCTCAGCCGTAGTTACAAGTATCCATCTGTGCGCAGCTAGTGCCGCGACGCAGGGAAATTTTGAAGCCGAGATGGGCATTTCCGTAAGGGTGCATCGCACGGAGGAATAAAACGTGCCGCGAGGATGGAGTTTTACGACCTTCCGCCGCCGTGGGAAAGGAGATCATGATTAGAAGCTTTGATCGTTCGCCTCTGAATTACTGTTACCTGGGGATTTTTGAGGGATTCATGATTAATTTAAATCCGTGCATCTGAAGGCATCGCTTTTGTTTGACTAAAGTTCTGATTGGAAATTATTTGACGACTCCCGCACTCTCTGAATTTCTGTTCTCACAGTTGCTGATCTTTTGGAATGTTCATGTTACCGGGTGTGAAAGTGGTCGTAAAGATTCTCATCTCTCAAGATGTCTTAGATATATTCGTTTCATCCAATGGTTGATGTAACTAAAAGTTTTCTCTCTCGTGAACTTTTTTGGGTATTTAATAGTTGGGTAAACTGCTGATGATTCTTAAGTCTTAAAAGTTTTTGGTATTTAATTAGAAACAGTTACTTAGCACGCAAACCCTAGCGATGGTTCGCAGGGTGTTACGTAGATGTAGATGAACACTGTATGAAATCTTACAATAAACTATGAATTGCCGTTGTGATTTACTGTTTAAAATTGGGGTTCGTATCTGTACCTTTTATTGTTTATTATCTTCTGTTGACCAAGAAATGAGGGTTTAAGACTTTAGCTGTGACTCCTCTGACGGACTAACCCAGTTTATAGGAATTGCAGGAATTGTCCAAATCTATGTTTCGTATTTTCCTTTGATGATTGATTCAATCTCATTCATCGTGAATGCCTACTTAAACTGAACAGAAGGCCATCATTTTTCAATTGATCGACTTAACAACGTGTTCGATGTGCGCAGTCCCCAGGACGCCCAAGCATTACTGGTAATAAGAGACTTTCCGGAATCCAACGTGGTGCATTCTCTTTCCTTCGTGTTGTTATTCTTGAAATTTGATTCATAGGCGGTGAAAAATTCACGTGTGCTCTTTTCACCCGACCGTGAAAAAAATACCGTTGCTACGTGAGTGAGCAAGACTGAGGAATTTTTTCCTCCTTGGATGCATTCTCTGACCGAGGGTCTCCGTATTCATCCAACCCCTTCGCTTTCTCCGTGCACGATCTCAAGTTTCGACGTTCATTGCATTCCCGCCGTGCATGTGACCTTCTGTCCAAGATGAAGTGAATTACTTCACTTGGGAGCAAGCGAGGGAATTAATGGCCTACTGCAAATATGAAGCTGACAGCTACGCAGTAAATTGCAGGTGGAAGTGATTAAATATAGCCGGGTCCGCGAGATACTCATGCCTAGCGTTTTGTTACTTATCTGGCAATTTTTCATGAGAAACATATATCTAAACATGTATCTAAGAATAGAGAATGACTAAACGTAGTTTCATCAGAAAATCTGATTTCTTAAATTTAATATTGCCTGGCCTCACTGTGGTACGCATTCTTTAACATTTCTCAAATTAATGCTTGTACAGTTCTCAAAGTTTTATTACTTTCTGACCAAAATTTACACTTGTTCAAGACGTAATTACAATTTGAATGCCTTGATAATGACTGTTATAATAATCTTCGGCCTTTAAATAAAATATTGTCTACTGTTCACGGATTTATTTGGAACTAGTTCTTGTGGAACTTAGGGGGTAGGATTTAATTTAGTTCATTTACGTTTGAGGAGGAGGTATTAGGAAAGGCCTCTGTGAAGGTATTTGTCAATGATGCTTACCATTGACTTTTATGCATTACCTACATCCTTCACAACTTGCTTCATATATCTCATACGAGGCCTGCCTTTTCCATTCTTCCCGTTCACTATTCCCTCGCCGATTGTCTTCATCAGGCCATCGTGTCTTAAGATTTGGCGCATTAAGTTGTCCCGTCTTCTTTTTAAGGTTTTCAGTAGGCATCTCTTCCCTCCCACTCTTCTTAAGACTTCTGAGGATAATTTACCATTTCTTAAAATTTTTTCTTCGTTCCTTTTGTTCCTATTCGTCCTTCGTTCTATACATGCGTATGTAAAGTACTCTACCCCTTTTTTCCCTACAAAAATTTCAGGGGTGAATTGATCTAACCCTATGGATATAATTATCAAGTTTAACAGTGTAAGGTTTTGAATCTAATTTTGATTTTCTTTGACTCTCTAAGTTTTGTAAGGCTGGTTCAAGAAAGCATTTTGGGTTCTGCGTCCGAAAACTCAGTCATGACATACCAAAAACATATGAATGTATCTTAGGCAGAGCGATCTTGTTGAGAGAAATGTAATTTTTTCCCTGATAAACTACGCAGAATTCTTCTTTTAATAAAAAGAAGAATTCATTGCCACGAATTCATTCCAGCAATGCTTGTTTCCGAATCGAATGGCTCTCCTTTTATATTTTGTCAGGGCAAGGGCAACTCGCTTCAATAGGTTAACGAAGGGTGGAGTGGAAGGAATTGGGCAGGTGTGGGGAGGAGTATTGGGATTTACACCAGGGCCCGTTATCCCCTGTGACCCCGTGCCCAGAGGACGAAGGCACGGTGGAAGAGGATGGCGCGTGACGTGGAGGGGAGGGGGAGCGAAGTGTAAGGGAGGGACGGGAGGAGCAGGGGGGTGAAGCGGTGGCGTTTTCCTGTTCGCGGGGTGCATTTCGTGCAACTTCACTGGGGGTGGTCGATCACGGAGATCGTCTTTCGTCCCGATGCCGAGGGTCCGTGCCGTGTCACAGCGTACTACCGCTGTTGGGTTATAACGGTGTTCTTCTCGTCGACATCGAAAAAAATGGAAGAGGATGCTGCAATTTTTTGGCGATTAAGGAAGTAACTGAGTAAGGATTCCCCCTGGAAGTTTTTCTTAAAAAATGGCGAGGTTTATTTCAACGGTGTATTTTATTACTAGCAGATGTGACCATCCCGATGATGACACTGAATTGTGACAAATAATGGTAGTTCGCAGCAATGGAGGCATAGACTCTGGTGGCGTGGGATTTTTATTTATTAAAGATGTTTAATATTTCTAGTGGAGGAAAAGAGTGTATTTCATCGACTTGTTAAAGGTTTGTACTTTCGCGTAAACGTACTTATCCGGTGAAAATACTTTTGAATGATTGGGAAGGGAAGATTGCTGAAGTAAAATTTTTCACGAAAGGCTTCTGAGATAAATAGAATATAGGTACATTTTTGAGCATGTGCATGAACGTTGTAAAAAGCCCCGTTGATGAATTTAAAAACAATCCGAAGAAAAATAGAACTGTAATTGAAATCGGGTGTAGGTCATTGACTGAGAACCATTTCGGACTTTACTACCAACGTAGAAAGAAGACGCGTTGTCGACTATCTGCGACGAAGATCTGATCTATAGTTAGCACACCGGTGGGGGAAAATTGAATCTTTTGCACCTAAAACTATAAATTAAAACTTACGCTTGTCGCCATAAAAACTTATGCATCCGCGGCCCTTTAAAAAATAGCTTCATGTACTCTTAAGAAGTAACTTATCAAAATTAGTCATCTTAATAATTTTTAACAGCTCTCAACCAATTATAAGCGTGTGATGAGCATTTGTTTCTCCATCAATTTTATGATGATTTCTTTAGCGGTAAAATGTAAACAGTGGTGTGGTCAGGAAGATCGCAGTCAATTGTTGGTTATTGCTGATATAAACGTGGCTCGGACCTTTTTGAGGTAATAACCGAGATCGAACGACTTTTTCCACTCGTTACCCATAAACACGCGGTTGGCCGCATACCTAGCCCAGAGTTGCAAAGTTTTCCGCGCTAAAGGATGCTGCGAGCGATTTTCGACCGCTCTCAAGAAACATAAGGGGATGTGTAGTAGAGTTTGCGAGTCTCTCTAGCGTATGCCCGTATGTGTATAATCAGTTGATACTCCCGACTCCTATTCGCATAACTCCGCGCACAATCAACAGTCCACCGCACCGAATAACAGGGACGTTCACCAGGCATACATTTGGGAGTAGGACGGGCCCTGATGGGAAAGAATGGGGAAGTGGATGGGAGGAGGTTGGGCGAGGCGGTCAACAAATTGACCCCTTTGGATCTCGGCTGCAGGCAGGTGTACGTGAGAGTGGGAGGGCACCTAGGCCCCTCATCTTCCTCTTGGTGGGGGGAGGGGAGGCGGTTAGAAATGCACGGGCGGGGAGGGGGGGGTTTGAGGAGACTCCGTATAGCCTTTTCGGTTGCTGACACCTCTCTCTTATTCCGCGAAGAGTCCGCCCGGTTTTCTTACGTGGAATTTCGGGAGATGCGTGGGAGGGCCTCTCTCGGCCTAGCATCCGCTGTCGTGCTCGCGGGAACATCGTACCGTTTCGCCCCGGGTCCTGTCCGGATGTTGCGAATGACGTGAGGTCTTGTGTTTATCTCTTCGCCTGAATTTCTTCCGTGAGGAATGGGTAGAAGTGACCGCCGCTGCGAAAGAAAAGTTTCCTGCGGCGTATTAAACGGCTCCGTGTGATCATAAATTTAATAAATTACTGCCTGGAGTGTGTGGTTCCCACAGGAAGGTTGCTATTACCGACTACTTTTTTTGTATTTTTTTGCCATTCCATTCGGAGGCTTAGAGTTTTGGCGAATTTTGATTTAATAAGCGGAATATAAATAAAATGGTGGCGTTTCGCGATCTGTCACGTTGGAATTTTCCTAAATACTTAATCCGAAAAAAGTGCCCCATACCACTCATTCCTTCTATAATAGCAAATTGCCACTGTCACGCTTCCTCAAAATTTATTATTGTATCCTCCTCTGTATTTAATGACATTCCTCTGGATGAATTGATGAATTTTTAATAAATTTATAACTCTCCGTATATTCCCTTAAAAACGTTTCATTTCGTAGTGTTAGGTGTTCGGAATATCGTCACTGATCCCGTCATCTGCCAAAAAGAATTTTATACCACTAGAATGAAATTCACGTTGCTGGAAACATGCTATTCGTGCTTCAATTATTTTACATGTCTTCAGTTGCGAAAAGTAGATAAGTAGATGTCAAGTAATACTCGATACCCATATTTTACGTAGTTTGGTACAATGATAATTTTACTCAGGCTACATGCATAGATAGATTTATAAAGAGGATGTAATACTTTGGGGTCAGACGATAAGAGGCGAGGCCGATCATATTTTATTTAAACCGTAGAATTCAGAACTCCTTAAAGAAAGTGGTACAGTTCTTAAGCGATCACCAGGTTAAGAAATATCTGAGTTTTTATAGGCTGTATTTGGTCCTTGCCCCGTATAAATTTTTTACCGGTGACTATCATTTTTTCATGTCACCCATGCATTCCTTTTTAGTAGGTGAGGGTTTAATACAATATCTCCTACGAGAAGATGGATGCCGTAAATTCCACCGTCTAAAAATAGCTCTCAACGTCATGGCCGTAACCTCAAAATATTGTTGTGAGGTGCTTACGTCATATTTGAAAACCTCTGAAAGAATTTCCGTTAGATATTCGACGGTGTTAAAGCTCATTTTCAGCGCTTGTCATAATGGCTTTGAGCAGGGTATTGAAACTGATTGATTCGACCCTATTATTCTCTACGATTTCACCCTGTGCCAGTTCTAACATTTTATTAGAATAGAGATTTTTCGCTCATCATGCACAACGCAGGTCAAAATCAGCCCAACCGAAGAATGGTTGGTACATTACAGTGAATGGAGGGGCCTGAATGTCGGCCTGTTCGTTAAGGAGATGAAATGTCCGAGCCTTTATGATGGATATAGATATAAATCAACCTTTCGGGTATGAAAATCTCCATTATAACCTCCCATGGAGGTGTTGGAATCCAACATTTCTGCAGGTTATGTTGGTTTTCAATTTCAGTTGTGTTGCAAGTGTAGAAGAGATAGCTGATGATTCTATTTATCAGTGCAATCGTTTTTATAAGCATCGACATTTTTCATTGTTTGTTGTCCGTTTATTTATTCTTTGCCAATGAAGTTAGGATTTCTAATACAATTTACTCATGAGGCCTGAATATTGTGAACCACTATGGTGCTGAGGGATATTTGTTATTGCAGTAAAAAATCTTAAGGTTACTACGTGCAGATGAAAAGTATAACTGTTTGCAGAATGCGATGGTGACGAATTTAAATGTAGCCAAAGTAGGTACGCAAATGGCGGCTAAGTTTAAGTTCGCCAAACGTTGCACACACAATGCTTTAAATCTGCACGAAGTAATCTTGAAGTTTGTGGTTGAATTGGCAAATATACAGCACTTAATAACATGCTCCACAATATGGAAATGAAAACCCAAGTGGTTTTATTGTGAAAAATGACTATATTTAATACAGTTTGCGTAATTACAGTTGTGTAGTTAATTTATGAAGTAAATCGGGTTGAATTACAACTGAAAATGTGTGCCAACCCCCTCTGAGTTCTATCCCACTAATCATGTTATCATTATAATTTTTGCAGAGTGGGGGAGGAGGTTTCTTAAAAACGGTCGGTACCAAAAATGAAAATGTCTTGTCGCGGAAATTATGACATCGATTGAAGTACCCTCCGGAAATAAGGTTTTGTGGGAAGAAACTATCAGTTACGAGTTCTGCAAATCTCGAGCATTCAATTTTTCTTTAGCTGCTGTGGGAAATATTTCCATAGATCCAGTGGATAACTGTGCCTTCTGCATTTTTTGCATTTTCCATCAATTAAATCTTCACTAGTGCACCTTTTGTTCCGAAACAGGTATTTTTAAAGCTTTTAATTTTAAGAGATTCCTTAAGCCAAAGGACAAATTGATGTTTTTTTTGGGTAAATAAGAAGGTTGAGGGCTCTTAACTGGGAAAAATACGTACGTTACTCATCCTTATGTATTTTCTGCACGCGTGTGCCGTCATAGGGTCAAAATCTACTCCCTTGTAATATTATTCCCTTGGGAACTCGTTTTCGGATTCTACTACTATGTATACAGCGGATGCAAATGCTCCAAAGAGCAGAATTCCTTGTGATGTGTGCACATGATCTCGAGGTTGGAATGCTTGCGTTTAAGTTTCCTGTTTTATGTTTGTTTTTCGCTCTCTGGCGTAAGAGAACTAACGGTGGCGTTTAGCAGATAATTAATGAACAAACAGGAGGCACTCGAATCCTGTGGAGATGAACACCGACACCATTTAAATATCTACAGAAATTTGTTTGCTCTCAAAGTGACTATTCTTTGTTTTTGTTCATGTGGTGTGTACGCGGTATCTTTGCTCAGCCGTGAATTCATCTCAGCACCAAGGAAAACAGCCGCATATTAATTCTGTTCTTGAAAATAATTTCTTTTTAATTATTTTTTATGGTAGAGGTTTGAATAAATGTCTGCAAATTCAGCCGATTATGCTTAATATAAGCGTAACTTTTCTCATTCGCTTTATACTTTTTTGTAGGCATGAATGTCATCCCTTCGTTTCAGCACTTACACCTTATTTTATTTGGATTTTTTTATTATAGTGTCTGTGGTCCTTTTAGCTAATCATCATGTATACTTTATGATTTGAAAATGCAGAGTTTTATCGTTTTGATGAACAAATCAGCTTTTAATTGATTGTTATTTATTCAGCAACTTATCCTAGGGAGTGAATGCACCTGCTTGTTTTCATGTGTCTTCCATTAGTATTTAATTGCTTAGCGTATGTTGTACTTCGTATATTTTTGTATGCTTAAGCGGTGACATAAATTTGGTTAGTTGTGTCAATTTTCTGGTTAAAGGCCTTTAATTTAAGGTGGTCTAATCAGTGCTCTAATGATAGACCCGCTTGTGTTTACAATTGCATTCTGAATTTATGACGCCTTCTATCGCTCAGGGCCTTTACGTTGACCTCAGTTGAGGAATTTCCGTTGGATACCTAAAAAAAATAGCAAGCTGTTTGGCTCAGCCTCATTCCCCTATAGTCATAGTTTTTTCTCATTACTATTTTTTCAGCAAATTGAATAAAAAAGGAATGCGTTTTTGTGTGCATCAGATGGTGAATAATGGCTTTCGAAGGCAAGGTAGCGAGTCCGTTTCCTTTGATTTGTGTCAGTTTATTGCAGTATCCCGATTAAATCATGGTTTTCGACCTTAGCATGTGGAGCAAAGCACTGCGTGTAGCTGATTAAGAAATTAGCACCAGAATATTTTTGTTCGAATATTAATTGGGTTACTATTATCTTTTCTACAACTACTTCATCTACTGCTCGATATTAACTCTGCCACCATGAACGGCATTTGAGCGCGCTGAAAATTTCCGGGGTCTTCTGGTCGGGAGAAAAAGGTCTTCTCGGTCGGGAATTGAGTCACAGGTAACAAGTGGTGTTAGGTGGCCTTCACCCCCTGCCGCACATCCTCGCGGTGGCTTGCAGGGTATTACGTAGATGTAGATGTAGAAGTGGGTGGTACTATAATCTATCGCGATGTAGATTGCGAGTGAGAGGTAGTTCCCACAGATATTCCCTCTCTAGTTTTATCCTTCGCATTCTCTATTTTGTAGTTGTATGGTGTGAAGTGATGAATGTAGAGGCGATTGTGGTGGCGACGATAATCACGAATAGTTACGAACAGCTGTGGGTACATATAGTTGTTTGATAAACATTTGGGAAGTGGATTGAGCCCCGCTATTCCATTGTTCTACATGTAGGATGTGGATGGACGTGGACCTTTCTGCTATCTATTGATGAACCGTATGGCAGATTTACTTGTTGCCATTTGTGTTCTGGTCTTCATCAACCATGTTACGGTGACCGAGACACTCGTCATAAAGTGGCCAATTTGTCTCGTTGTTCATAATTCTAATGATCGAATATTTCTACTGGGGATCTCCATCAGAACTCCGTCCTCTCAGGAACGTGAAAGGAAAAAAAATGCGCTGGTGGGAGGAAGAAGGCGAACAATTGCTGAGATTAAGGAACGGTTTGAGTTTCGGGGAAGATGTAATCGGGGGTTATGGAATTGCTCCTTCGGATTGCAGGAACGAGAATGATATTCAGCGGGTGGGATCCGAGCGTAACGGGAACCCCCTTGGTTGATTCCCTGCGTTCTGAAGCTTTATTGTCATTTCTCCGCGCGATTTTCTCTCTCTCCCACCGACGATCGAAACGGGACGTCGAGATTAAAGGTAAATGTTCTGCTGCCGCCAGCACGATTGGCCCCTGCGTCGAGAGATGAGTCTTCTGTAGATGGGGATGGATGGGATGGGCTTTAAGAGGTAAAGTTGGAAATCGATCGAGCTGCGGGCGAAAAATGGTAGCGTGCATGACGCACGGAGGACAACAATGGGTTCACGTCCACGTGCTCCGTTGCGTTATCTCTCGCCTCCCCGGCGATGGATTGGAGAGAGGGGAAGGGTTCGGAGTTAGGGGGGGGGGGCGGGGGTGGAGGCGAGGGGATTGGACTGCAGGGGAAGGGACACTCTTTGGAATCGGTCTGAAGATCGAGTCATGTTTGCGATGAGCCTGAGGGGGGTTGGAGAAGCGGCGAAGGGGGCGTGGTGGTGGTGGGAGAGGGAGGGAGAGTCGAGTTCAAGGTCTGCAAATGGGGGTCGGGATGGGAAAAGTCACGAGGGAACGCGGGGAGTGGAGTGGGAGAAGGGGGTGAGAGAGGGAGGGAGAGAGAAATAGGAGGGGGCCTGCTGGAGAATTTTCCCCGGGGAAAAAAAATCTTTAATCCGGAATGCACTTTTCCAATGGTATTGGTTTTTACGATGTCCTCCTCTAGTTTCTGGAAGGCGAATGGCTTTCCCAAATGATGTTCATCCTCGTCTTCGACCTTGCATGCATTTTAATCTAAAATGCAGCAGCTGTTCAAGCCTATTTAGTCCAAAAACCTTGCAGTTTTGATGGCGGTTTAGTGTGTTTCATTTGTCCACCGGCATTGTTAAATTCTGATTACATGGAAGGATGAATATCATCAAGGCCATCGTCATAGATAGTTTTTTCAATGGTTCATTGTCGCCTAAAATATATGAAGGACACATTAAATGTCTTCGGTGTCATCGTGACTTACATGTCATATGTTGGGATATCTGGTGATGAATCACTCATTATTCAAATGGACGAATCCTTTGTAGTATGTCACATGCTAATGTATTTAATATTTCCTGATGTGTGATATGTCCTTGTGTAGGAATGTATTATGTGGAGAAAGTTAATTACGCGAAGTTACTCTTCGTGGCAGTTGGTTTTAGTAGTATTCTAAACTTGATTTGATTCGTTTAGATTTTAGATTCATAGTGATAATTTAAATATTTTCCGAGTGACTCAGTATCATTAAAATACACATGGTTTGCATGAAATTGCCTTACGGCCATAGCTCAAATGTCTTGTTTTATTATTTTCCTACTTTGTCCTGTGTTCTGTAATCATTTGGCCCAATACAGAAGAAATGTTTATACTTTTGATAATTCCTTTTTATCTAATGGCATCAGAAGCATTGATGCAGGATGTATGCCGAATAGGAATAATAGCAGGGACCTAAAAGTGAAATCCTTCCACTCAAATATCCTTTTTTTTGTTGTTACATGTAGATATACTTATATGTGGAAGCTAGCATGAAATTCACATCTTATTTTTCCCGCACTTAAGGCGCAGAGAAACGCCTTTTGTGGCCTCCGATTACCAACTTTTTGGGTGATTCTGCGTGGTTGTAAATAACTTGCCATCAATCGTGAGCACATAATCCGTTTTTGTGCTTATTATCGTCGTTCCGAAGCAATTAACACCTCCGGACGCGAAACGCAATTCGCAGTGGATACATAACTGCTGTCATTATATTTATATTGCGCCTCGGGGAGATATTTTTTCCCCCTTCATTCTGAACCCTGTCTGTGTTACATTGTCCGCGAGTGGCAAAAAGAGGGACGCGAGACTGATTTCTCCTCTTCCTCTGCTCCTACATCCATCCGAGGCAATTAAATCTTTTTGCGGAAATGGAAGCCCCGCAGTTCACTCATCATCTCTCTCCAAATGCCACCCCATTGTAGTCCTGTTTTTTCCGCGTGAGTGAGTATGATCGTCTCTTTTTTATTGCCTTGACTGGGGGGTTATTTTGTAATCTCACCTTTTTAATGACTCTTTGCGGGAAGGCGGGAGATCCGTTTCGCTCTCTTAATGATCGGCTCACGAACGGTTCGTGAATTGTCGAAGCTTCTGTCGTTGACTAAACAAACGAGTGCCTGGCAACGGCCACCGCTTTCTTCAAAAATGGAGGAATACGGTGAAGGTGGGTGAAAAATTGTTTGTCCCTATCATTTTAATTATTCGGATGACCTGTAAAGATAATTCATGTCCGACAATTTCCTTTATACCAATATTGGAATTTAAATTTGTTTCTCGCTACATTTTACGTTAATAGTGTTTCATCATTTTTCATTTTCTCAATAGTGTTTCATTCAAGAAATCATTTGTTGATAATATACAATTCGTGATTTAAGAAAGTTTAAGTTCTTCACATTGTGCAAATTCCAAAAATACAATTTAAAATCGATTATATCTTTCTCGTTCTTGCCTTTTTTCCAACTCAAGCTTCAAGTGGAAACGATGGTGGCTCCATGCCACGTTATTTATGTAGATGAGACGGGAACTAATGTCAGGCGGAGATAATGAAACGGATCAAGAGTCGAAAGATACGGCTCAGAGCGGATGAATCGTCTGAAAGACCAGCACATGACCGGCAGTTCACCGCTTGAGATCCGAAGATGGTCACGCCGCCTGGGTGGCGGAGTTTAACTACGAAAAAGTGACATTGTATGACGTATTCTCACTAAAGTGAGATTACAAAATAACCCCCCTGGTTTAATTCCACGTTTGATTGTAGACTTACCTTCCCCCACCCTTTTTCTGCGTTTCTCGGAGATCAGTCACATGGCATTGGACTGATCTCCGAGCGGTTCCTTTCTACCTCTTCCTAGGTTTTGTTCTGGAAGAGAGTCAAGGATCTTAGATTTTGAAACCCCACTCGCGTTGTTAATCGATATTTTCTTTGTGTAGTATAAAATGAAGTAACAGGTTTAAATGGAATGAATGGCCTGCAATCGTTGATAAACCTAATCATTAGCATGATAGATTAAACTCTTTTGCTAGCACGAGTTTTATCGTCCATCCGTTTATTGAAGGTTGGTGAAGGATTAACAAACAAACGGTCATACATACTAGTAAATGTTCACTTATTAAAGTGGACTACTTTTACTTATTAGCGCGGTCAGCAGGTCGAGCTTTTGTATTTTTTGTTCTTTCCATTTACGTTTATGATACTATTTCGGTCACTTTTTCATAAATCCATTATTTAGATCAGCTCCTCAGTGACGTTTTATCTTCCTTTTCATTTAATTTTAATTTACGATTAATTATGAAATGATTTCGCTTGATACGTTTCCACTTAAATGGAATAAATAAGCCAATCATGATGCCAACGTTTACGTGGTATTGTCAGGCGTCCATTAATCTTCTTTCGGTTTTATTAGTTTACCCTTTATATTGACGTAATATTTTTGAAACCATGGGTGGGTTACATTGAAAATTCAAGTGGAAAAGGACAAAGTGTCATCGTTTCGTGCGAACGAGCTTCCACTCTGTTGCGCCCGAAGGAGAAGAAATGATTTATTAAAGTTGATGCAGGGTGGTAGTAGGAAGCATGGCATCGGCTATTTTTGTCTCCTGCGGTAACATGGTCAAGAGGTCACTCGCCTCTGGGACCCTTCCGAGAGGTGGTCTATTGTTCTGGTTGTCACATTATCGAATGCACTTACACGCGACATATTTTTTTCCCTGCGCGTCACTCATGCGTGATTTGGTGGCGAGGAATAATTATATGGTAGTTAGAACCTTGAGAGCATGCCGACTTTTCGAAGTGCACATGGTTCTGAGGGCATGATAACCGTACTCTTTTGCCCTCTATTTAATGAGAGGGTGAGCTTGCGGATTGTTTAGCGCAAAAGTAGGCCGGTGAACGAAAGAATGAATGCCTTGCGGTTTTCTTATTCCTGTATTCTCGTCGGAGAAATTAATTGTTTGGGAAATCATTCCATTAAAGCGATGGAAGTCCCAGTTACTTCGTCTAGGTGTTACTTCCATATCATTAAAGCTATTAACGCCTAAAGCAGCGGAAGTAGATTTCGATTAGTAGGCTTTGAGCAGTATATTAGTGTTACTAATTAAGATCGGCTCTATTTTATATTTATAAATAAGGTCTTCATATGATTCACGTCCATATCGGCGCGATAAATTCTTTATCTCATTCTCATCGGGGTCTTCCTCAAACTGCTAACTGGTTTTTAAATCGCGGGATTCATTGTTTTAGCTTCTTCACATTAAAGACCCGGCATAATGTTTTCAAATTAATCTTTCTCGTCCGAAGAGAGTAATGTCTAATTTAAAATTTATTAAAATTAGATGTATCATTGCTCGTATATACTTTTCAAGCTTTTTAGTGGTGCTAGTTGCTGTCACACCAACAGCACAGAGTTGTAGATTTTCGTCACGTGGGCTAGGCGTGGAAAAAATATTGCATAAAATCCTAATTATGTACATATTTTCCAGATGACCTAATCGTTTCTTAAAGTTTGTTGATAACAATTCTGTTCTTCACCTCATGCTTGAGAAGAAATAGATTTTTACTAAAATATTAATTTACATGATCGGTTTACCCGGCGTACCGTTGTTCTTAAGGACCTAGCCGTTGAATTTGATAATTCTGGTGAGAAGATAGGGAAACAGCGTGCATTAAATGAATGCTAATTGTTTTCATACTGGATTTCATCGATACTTATGATATTAGCTGCGGGGCTGTACTAGCGGGGCTGCCTGTCTTCAGATGAGTAATTTGAAATACATCTACAGAGTACCCTGAAAGCTACCATAAATATGTGTGGCAGGGAGGGAATTCATACTAAACATGCATCACATATAATGCATAAAAATGATTTATAACTATATTCTAGTCTAAACTTAATATTAAAAAAGGTTAAAAACAAAGCAAGCATACACAAACATGCTGTTAGTAGGGTTAACTTAAAGTCCTTGTACCAATATACAACTACCTCTGCTACCCACTGATACACTTGTATATATATTTTTGAATATGCTATTAGTCTCAAATTGCTCTGGGAAAGAAGGACATTTTGAATCTGTGACTCGGCAATCAATTTCTCTAATTTTGTGATTATGGTCAAGTCAATCATAGTAAGTTATTATTCGAAAAATATTTTTAACGTAAAAGTATTGTCTTGGAATTTAGTCCAGAGAGTAAGTCTAAATTTCAACTTACGGCGTGATAATGAGTCGCATTTTGGTTCATCTAATAGACTGGTTACGCTAATATAGTTATCATATCGTCCCTTTACAAGCCTTGATGATCTTCGATGCAGACGATCCAGTTCCTTATTTAAGCCTATTTCGTAAGGATCCCAAATACTAGCAGCGTATTCCAAATAAATTACATCTGCATCTACATAATACCCTGTGAGCCAACATAAAGTTGTGTGGTAGGGGGTGAATTCACACGAAACGTGCATTACATATCATGCATAAAAAAGGATTAGTAATAATATAGTACGAGTCAAAACTTCACCATTTAAAAAAGATGAAAAATTACCTATCCAGTTGAGTTTTATTTTACTATTACATGAATATTTAAAAAGATGGAGGCCCAATTTATGTCTCAAACGTTGAATTGAATGTCGCCTTGGTTTGAGCGAACGATTGAAATATGTGTACGATATTATTTGCATTATATACTCCGGTAAGCGATAACCTAACACCTCACATAAGCGATGTGAGGTGTGGTTTGGGTAAATGAAATTCATGAAACATAACTCATGGACTTGAAGAAGGGCGCGTGTGGGATGGGAGAGAGAAAGAGGGAATGCATCCTCGCAGAATGCGACGATTTCAGCGACGATGCGAAGATTCCCTAATGATACCGGACCCAGCTGGAATTTTTTGCCCCGCAGTTCCCCCAATATCTCTCTCTCTCTCGCTCATGCTTCTCCTCTTCCCCTCCCCAAGTTCCTTCCGCACGCGCTCGTTCGGGTTTCTTGTCTCCTTCCTCGCGTGCACGGGTGGCGTCGCATGCTCGCACCTCAGTCCCCTTTGTCATCACCCTGTCTGCCGTGGAAGCCGTGACGAAAAAAGTGAACTCAGGGGGGATGGAGACGAAGAAATGTGATACGGTAATGAGGTGTGGGCGGATGGATATTGAGGGTACAACCAGGAAGATACATTTGGGAAGGTCGCCTCTATTTGTCACCTCGTACCATGGGGTCCGTACCACCGCCTATACAGCTCTTTAATTTGCTCCCGATCGTTGATCTCTAAAAATGATCTATTAGTATGGTAAAACGTAACGCTCTACTAGCTATGCTGTTAGCATAATTATTTTTGCTGTTTCAACTTTATCTGTTGCGTTTTTCTATCAGTAGTTTTTTACCTGGGTTTTAGGTCTCTTCCTAAGTTTTTAGGGTTATAACTTAAAATCTTAAATCCTCCAACGGTTTCAGATCTAGGATCGACGCGTGCCTAAGATCTTAATACTAGGACAAATTAGACATCAGTGCCCTGTGCGAGATTTGAACCCGCGTATTTTTGACTGCCAAGGCAATACGTCACCAACCTGGAAACCACAGTCGCTATATTTTTCAATAAGTTGAAAACCATCTTAATATTCAATAGATATATTTTTAGAATTTATATACCTACCGATGCATAAACAACCTGTAAAACATGAAGATTTGACCTCAAAAAACCGTATACTAACAGTTAATTTTAATTCTCTGATCCTAATAACTACTTTCTATGTTGTACTCGAATGTAAAATGTTAGCTTCAATTTCTCGCCCTTTAGGGGTTGTGACGAATTATCGCGTCATTTTTGAGGCGACGAAAGAGATTCGAGGTGGTGTGGTGGATTTAGTTGCCTTCCCGTCCCGTGACCCATCGACTCCAGCGCTCCTAACTCCTCCCTAAAACACGCGGTCGCCATACTCCGTAATCTCCTCTCTTTCTCTCTCATTCTTCCTCGTGGCCGGTATTTTTCGCGTCTTTTGTGGGTCACCTGGTAATGGATTCCTCCCACTCGCTCTGTCAGAGCACCGGCGGAATCTCCAGCCGTCAAGGCTGACTCGGCTGCGGGTAAAAACGAGGGAGGGAGATATCCATCCCAACACATTCGTCCGTGTTAGCTCCTCTCCTCCTCGTGCATCTCGTATCCGCGAGGCTCTACCCAAGCCAGTATCCACACAAACTGCCTTCCCTACATGCGTGCTCGTCATTTCTTTCTCATACAAATATTTTCATCTCATCGACTTGGAGATTAAAATTATCTTTGTTGTTGGTGCTATTTTTTTAGAAATTTTTTTATTTATTATTTTTGGCATGCTGTACTTTTAATCCCTTTCTTTCCGTTGGAGAAATTCCTTATGGCACGCATGCTGTTTTCGGGGGATGAAGCTATTTGGATAACTCCATCAACGTAGAGTTATTACATGCTACATGTTGGATAATCTACGCTGTTTTATCGCCCTTGATATGTTACGTAACCTTCAAGCGCAGGTGTCAATTTTTTTCCTTAATGGAGTGTTTTGGTTTTGTCTGTTAAATGTAAAGTAACGAAAATAGAATCTTCTCTTTTCACGGATTAAGCTATTTATCGACATCCGTTTTATAACAAACCTAAAATATTTTGTGATATTTTCAACATTTTGCTTCATGAAATTTTGACATCTTTTCTCTTCTTTTTTCAGGTGAGTCTTCCTGAATTACTATCTTAAGGTTTCATGCGTTTGTTCATTTTCGGTGAGTACCAAAATCATCCCTTTGCCTAGACAGTTCAACCTGCTAGAATGAGATCTGGTTCCCAGCGAATTGACCACCGACTCTGGGATAAAATGAATTCGATGTGACCGCTCTTTTCCTCTGGCCGGGAAATCTCGTTTAATTTACTTCCGTTCCCGTCTGCTATCCACTGTCGGCCGACGATCTCCTCCGCTTTTGTGGTCGCATCAAATTTTATACGTTATCATCGAGGAGCTTCTCACGTGGCCACACGACAGAAAAGAGCGACAGGACCGCGCGCCGACCGGTTCTAGCGATTTCCTTCCGAGCGACGCGGTTGCCTTTGTTCCCCACCTTTTTCCTAGGCATTCCGCTAAAAAAAATATCATTTGTTTATTCACTATGCATTCATCATTTTTAAAAACTGTTTTTCAACTGAATATTCCATTGCACAGTTCGAATGCCTCTCTTCCTCATAATATCTCTATTTTCTCAATTTCTCGCTCTTTTGACCAGTCATTTTCATGATTTGATACAGAATTCGCGATTATCAAAAAGGAATGTTTTTTTATGACTCGGATTTCAGTGTGTTAAACTCTACACAGTGCCCACTTTCAGTATTCGGATAAGTTTCATGGAGCTTCACGTGGAGTAGGGTGGCCATGGGTCGGAATCCAGAATTCGTAATGAGAGGAAAGGACAGTTGTTTGAGGTGGGCGAGGTCTCGAGAGATTTCAAAAGTTGGAGACTGAACGGGTGGTGAATGATGAATCATTTTTTAAAAATCTCCTTCCTTTTTTTTACGTTGCGCAATTTCACTTTGTTTCTGCATCGCCCATTCAAGACGATCTTTTTTTTATTTCGCTGTCGAGGTTTGAGCTGCGGGAAGCCTCGGAAAGGTGCATCACAATGCCCAATGAAATGGGAGTTTCGTCTATTTACGTGGGATGTTCTACGTATCCTGTTTTGCATATGTTATAAATTTTTTCATCTGACCCAATTTCTGTGGAGGAAACGAGTTCTCCTCGCACTAGTTTTGGGTAGTACAAAGTTTAGTCATTGAGGAGAGAGTCGGCCGCGGTAGCCAGATCGGTAAAGCACTATCCTGACGACCGAAGTTGGTGGGTTCCGCTTTTGGAATGGGTTTATATTTATCTTAGGATTCATCAACACCAGTCATCAAATTTAAGAATGGTTTTACGCTGCTCTCCAATGGATTCTTACGTAGCCTATCGTTGTCATATATGCATAATTCTTCTGTTCCACATCTTTCTCTATTTTCTCGCATGTATTCCACAGGAGGCCTAAACTTGGCATTCTTTCCATTCAATTATTTTGTGATGACTTTCTAAATTTGACAACTATGTCCCGTTACATTGGCCCGTCTTCATGTTGAAGTTTTAATTAGGCTTCTCTTTTCTCCTACTTCTCTTATACCTTCTTCGTTTATCATTCACTATTTCATCATCATCATTCGTCTGTGACGTTTCATTTTAAATTCTTTCAGCCTTGATTTTACTACGCCTATCATCGCCGAAATGTAAATCCTAATGAATGTTTCTGTACTTCCAAGCACTTGTTTCCCGTTGTAAGTAGACTTTTCATCTCGTGAAAAGCCCTCTTTGACTTGGCTTTCGATTGACGATTTCCATCCTGCTTAGTCTATCACTTAGTTATTCTACTTACTAGATAGCAAGACTCTTGCAAGGATCAAGCTTTGAGTTAATGTTAGGATTATGCTTAGCATTGAATTAGGTTAGACGATGCGATGTAACCCAAGGTGTTAGAGCACCTCATTCTCCTTCTACTCATTGAGTCGACTTTTCAATGTCAGACCTTCTTTATGAATCAAACCTTTTGTGTTGCATTGAATTGCATAACTAGCAAGACATGGGTATAGAATGCTGTTTTACTCTGTAATTGTAGGGAGCGAGAGTATTCTTAGAACGGATAATTAACTCTTTCCGTGTTTAATTTCCCTCTCCTGCACTCCGCTTACCGAGGGTGGGAGGGACTCCTAGAGAAACCGTGCTTTTGTGTTGTCGGCACGCCGACTCCGCGTCCTCCTCTCTTAACCGCGGAACCTGTTTCCATGCCTATCGGCCGGTTTCTAGGAAACGACGCGCTCATTGTCCGAACGGCGTGAATCGCTTGATCGTGAGGTGAAAACTCCCTTATAATTGACTCTTGCTCTTCTCTTTCCTCCTACCGATTCCCTCCCTCCTCCCCCTCTCCTTCTTTCCGACATTTTCTTACGCCCACTCCCCCACAGTTTCCTGTATTCACCCCCCCCCCCCCTCATCCCTCCCCTTGCCCCGATGCACCCCGGGAGACAAGCATCTCGTTCCGCTTCGCACATTGTCTGCAATGTGCCCGCGGCGGCCATCGTTCTCTTCTACGAATCGCTGTGACCACTCGGAAATCTCCCTTCGTCGTTAATCTTTTGTTATGTCCGATTCCGGTCTTCGTATTTTCAATCGCTGGCGCTTCTGATGGCGCAACGCGAGCTTCAATGTCAGCCGCATCTCAGCAATACCCACTTTTTGATAAGGATAATCAGATTGCCAGCCAAATGTCGCTCTTAATTGATATTTGCGTCTTGGTAGAATACGTTGGTGTGTTAAAGATGAGCAATGATAGTGGATACCGAGGGGACCTTTAGCAGTCTAGAAGTTCATTAGCACTGGACTAAGCACCTGAAGTCCGTCACCCGTCCCCCCTCCCCTTCCTCACCATAGACCTACGCTCAGCTCAAAATTCCCAAACCTCCCCTCACCCCTGCCTTCAACTCTCTCCCCCACCCTTCTAACCCAGGAATAGGATAATATTCTCCCTCCACCCCCACCCTCCTTACGTGACTATATATTCTGGCATGTTTAACTTCTATGTTAGTCCTAATGATGCTGCAGTGCAGTGAAACATGTTGACTCCTTTTAAATAAATTTTTATGTGGAATAGTGCAAAGTATCATTAATTCATGTCCTACAATGGATTTCCACAAAGTATCAGCCTCCACCATTCATTTCATAGAAGTTCACTAATTAGCACTTGAAAGATTTCGGGAAAGGAATTTCGATGGGCTTAGGTTGGGGAAGATATCATTTTCCCTCATGTACCAAAGTTGTGTAATGTGATCTATTTCGTAATGCATTCCTGATATTTTCATTTTAATTTCTCATTCCCGCCTCTTTTATCTCTCTTTTGATATCGAATGATGAATAGTAAGCAGTCGCATTTCACCTCTGGGTAATTTAGGTGTTCCCGTGAGAGAATCAAATAGGATAGTTTCAATGTGATATCAGCTGGTCGAACTGAAACGAAATCCAAAACTGTTTGTCATCAGTTCTCCGAATAGTTTTTGTTCGGGTTGACATTTTTTATTACTTTTAGTTCGCTTTAGCTGACTATGAAACTTATGGTATAGTAGTTATTCCTCTTGGTGGCTTCCTATCTTCTTCCGGACTGTAATGTAAATTGCTTCCTGTACTTCTCTACTCTACTATAACATCTACATCTATCTACATCTACATAATACCCTGCAAGCCACCACAAGGGTGTGTGGCAGGGGGTGATTGCTCACCAAACATGCACTACATATCATGCATAAAAAAGGAATAGTATTAATATAGTAGTCAGAACTACACTATTTAAAAAGATAGAAATTGCAAAGAAAACATGCAAAAACATTCTGTTAGTAGGGTTAGCTTTAAGTACTCATACCAACATGCAGCTACCAATGCTATTCATTGCTACTCTCCGATAGGACATATTTACCGTTATTCGTATCTCTTATTGTGCGAGGGAAAAAGGACATTTTGAATCGGTCAGTTCGGCAATCAATTTCTCTAACTTTATGATTATGGTCCAGTCTGCCATAGTAAGTTGGGGTTCGTAAAATATTTTTAACATCATCACTGAAAATATTGCCTTGGAATTTGTGGAAGAGATTAAGTCTAAATTTCAACCTGCGATCTGACAATGATTCCCATTTCAATTCATTTAATAGACTGGTTACGCTAATATAATTATCGTATCGTCCCTTTACAAATCTTGCCGATCTTCGCTGCACACGTTCAAGTTCATTACTTAGACCGATTTCGTAGGGATCCCATACACTGGCAGCATATTCCAAATGAGGTCTAACAAGGGAAAGACCATAACCAAGGCAATAACCAAGTCATACAAGTCCGCTTCATACTACGAAAAGTTAAGTGAAACGATCATGCAATTTTCCACGCTTAGTTTTTCCTAACCTTGTTTTGCTTGCTAATGCTTATGAAAGTTGTCGTGTTACTGGAGCATTTCCTTGGAGAACAGAATACCAATTTCATCGAGGAAATTGTAATCCGCCAGTTTTATCAGTTGAGTTATGCGAGGGGTTGCGGTTCTGTACTCTTTAATTTCGTGTGTGCGGAGACTAATTAAAAGAAGTATTTAAGTGAAAGACATTTGAAGTATGTGTTGGAAAAATGCCCAGTGCATCCAGATCTTCCGAAGAGATGTATGTTTGCGAATGTGTGATATCGGACGAAATTAAGTAACAACGTAGGTGTTTCACTTGTTTTGAAAGGAATCTCTCTATTTATAAGAAGTCGTAGTAGTCTGTGTTTTCATTTGTGGTGGTAAACGGATGAGGAAAACTTCTTTCCCTTACTCTTGCATAATGATCTTCCCGAAGCTAATATTTTTGGGTAATTTTGAAGCAATAGTCTTTCCTTTCGAAATCATATTTCCAAAAAGATAGATAAAAACTCAAGTTAGCCATAAAACTTGACCGAGTATAATTATGTGAGGAAAGCGTGTGTATAGAACTCAACCAAATGCGTACCAATCTATGGTTCTTACCTACCATAAATAACCCCACTATCTTTCAGCCATGAACCCTCTTATGGATATACCTAACTCCCTGTTGGGTAGCCCTTTGCGGTCTCGGGGACATATATCGTGTCTTTCTGCACACCGCGCCTTCCTCTTACTTCTCCCAAGGATCCCCGCCCTTCGTAGTTCAATTTCTCTTCAACGAGGTTGGCCTCGCGTAGTCGCAGAGAGATAATTGGGATCGTGGGACGGGGTAGAAAAGGCCGCTTCGTTAGCCAATTGTGTTCAAGTCCCCATAGTCTCCTGCTTAGGGGGCTTTCTCGTGGCCCTCCACCGCGTTCAAGTGCTCCGATCCAAGGCCTTGTGTCGCAGGGCTCGCGTCAGTCTTCGCATCGCTGCTATGCGTGTCCAATCATCCCGCGGTATCCTCACTCAATCTATCGGAGTGCGTTGCCCGTCTGCCTGTTTATTAACCTCCCGCATTTAATGTCCGAGGCGTCCTATCCTACTATCATTTCTTCGGTGGTATGTGGCCTCCTCACTGCTGCTAGGCTGGTATGAATTCGTCCTTTTAGCCTGGTCTCGTCCAATAATAAAAATATCTAAGCGAAGTTGCCCCTGTTGAAATTCACGTATTTATGTGCGGCGGTCATTTCCAGCTATCGTCTAGTTTTTATGAAGGTAAAATACGGTGGCTGAAGCTAATAGCAGTTCATACATTTCGGTTAATGCTGGAAACTACTGTATTAAGCCTAATGTGTTTTACATCACTTGCGTTCCATCATTTCAGACATCTAGTTGGTTGGATCGTTTCTGATTCAGTTCATGACTGAGTTTCATTACATTAATAGTGATCGTTGATGCAGTGAAAAAATTCGGTGTTCAATGAAGTGGCCGATGTTCTTTTACGATACGAATAATAGTATGACGTTGAAGGTGAATTGAGAACTTGGTGATGCGAGCGTGTAGTTTTATCCCCTTTCGCTCGAAAAATTGTTTTAATTCATGTTGCATTTTGAATTTCGCTCCAGGTAGACAACGGCTCATATGAAGGTTATAATACAGGCTCAGTGTGGGCAGGAATGCATGAAAAGTTAAATGTGATAACATAGTGTAAAATTTTACTCAAGTTTAAGCGTGCGCTTCCTTACTTCCTAGCTGCCTTAGTATGCTAATTTATGCCTCTGCTTTTCCTCCCCATATTCTCTGACGGCCCCAAGATACTTTCACTGCCGACTAGGCTCTGAACAATGCAATGTCAAATGCATGACCCACCAGTTCCTACTTTCTTCCCATCCCTCCTACCCTAACTCCTCTCTCGCTCTCTCGCGATCTTCTTCTTCTGCTTACGACGACTTCCTTTCTTCTCCGATCCGTACATTGCCCATTCTTCTTCGCCTGTTATTTTCAGTCCTGGTCTCCATTTTTCATTTTCTTCTTCCGGGTTTAGCGGACTGGTGTTCCCCCGTTTTTTTTTCCTGTGGGAGTACATTCGTAGTTCAAGCGTGGGCGACGCTGAGTTCCCTCGCCATCTGTTCAAATCCTAGATTCGTGCTCGACTATTCTCGAGCGACTGGGTCGGCACACTTCGGTTAAAGAGTCGTGGTGTGAAACACGAGTAATTCCGGTTGGAACTTAATACTCTTCATCGTGATGCTGCTTAATGTTGGGTCAGTCGTGAAGAGCTTTTCCGTGACGCCTCTTCTAAGGAGCCCTATATTGCAAAAAAGGTGGCAAACGCGAGAATTTATGCCCATTGTGATTCGATTATCCTTGCTTTTCTATCTAGAGGTTAGCTTGGAGGTCATTTTTTGAAATGCTCACGGAATGGTGTTGCGAAAAGCTCTTATTTTTCCTTAATGCTGATCAAACTTAATGTATGTTGGCCTTATAAGAAACTCGGTCAGTATCAAACCGTAGAAAAGTTTTTTAGAAGTTAGTGGCATTATTTCATCCGTTAATTTTCGATTGAATGCTTTTAGACCTATCGTATTAATTAATGTAATGGAATGAAGTGGAAAGAGGTAAAGTTGTAACGGTGGTTTTGGGAAAATGACGGAGTGTACGGTTTTTTTGTACTGGTGAATTTGAGGCAACAGTCAATTTATGAAAAAGATTTGAAACCCGTTTTTATATGAGAAATTGAACACAAAGTCCTTAAATAAAGACAATGTTGAAAATTTTGATGCAGTGAGACTTCAACTCATTCAAAAATATTTACTAAAACTTGTTTGTGACAATATGTGACCTGCATTTTTCCAGCTGGGATTTGGCTCACTCTCCCTTAAAGATGTCGGACATGTTGTGGTGCTTTTTCATTGTCCCGCGGAGGTCGTTCTTCAAGATTTACCCGTGTATGGCTTCGATTTTTATTCGCAAATCGCTGTGGTATGCACATCACAGTGGATATTAATTGCATCTTATGTTAAAGACTTTCAAATTCCTTTTGTTGAAGCATACTCTTTACTAAAGCCAATCAATATTTGAATGAAAGAAGTGAGGATTTTTAATAAAGGTGATAAAATTTTAATTTCTCTATGGGACGCTCACTTTCTTCTTCACGTTAATTTTTAGTGATCCTGCGATAGAAAAAAGTATTTCACTTCCGTTCGAAGGGTTGGAAATATTTTTTTTTCCTCTATAAACTCTACTATAAATCTGCAATTAAGTGGAAAAAAATGTCATCAGTTATGGACTGTTTTTTAATTTCCTCTTCCGTCGCTCTTTGAAATACTTATTTTTGTGACCAGAGACCTCGCAATATGGATTTTTCCGAATTTTCAGCCTCTGGGCGCTTACAATAAGTTACGAGTGGAGTGACGCGAGCTCTGAACGCTGTGATCATCGTCGCGAAGCTATCGCCCGGGGGGAAGTGGGGTGCAGAAAATATGAGGGGAGGTAGGGAGGCACGGAAAGATGATTGGGTGGAAAAGTAAGAGAGATCCACACGGGGAAGGGAAGGTGGGAGGTATACTTTAAGGACCTTGGGAGGATTCGACGAGTGGCGTGGGTCGAGGGGAACTGAAATGGGTGAGAGCAAGGATAAAAACCGAGAATTGGTGAAGAACTGGATACAAGGAGGTCGGAGGGGAAAGGAGTGATGAGAGAGTTGGACAATGACATGTGGTGACCAGCATTCCTTGTGCCCTATGAAAGAGGGAAAATTTAAATAATAACGTTACGTAATGGCAGAACAAATATGAGTTACATTTGAAGATTTTCAATAACCTTCTCTTATAATATCTACTCAAGATTTTCGTCATAACTTCTCTTCTCTTAGCAAGCAGTCGGTTTATGTTCGACTAAAAGATGATTATAAGTTCCTCCAAATTTGGGTGATCTAGTGGCTAAGGTTATATCGCATCGCCTTACGTGAATTCTTAATCCTAAGACAAGTACCACATCCTTGCTGTGGCGAGATTCGAACCCGCGACCTTTGGGTCACCAGGGCAGCGTGTTGCCGGCCTAGTAACTACTTCGGCCGACTAAATAATTATATGTAGATATGTGACTTCCAGAGCCATATTCAATTTCGATACTCAAACTTGTGTGAGGTGTGACTAACGTCCTCAGCGTTCTCTTCTCGATTCTTTGAATAATAGTGTGATTCCAACTCTCATTCTCTCCCGGAGGCCCTCTTTTTTAACGGAACACTGAACAGATATAGGTGTGGTACATGGCATGTGGAGGAGCTGGGAACGTTGAGCGAAGAAGATTGCAACCTGAGGGAGCATCTTTGTTCCCCTCTTCCCGTCAATGCCTCGTCTCCTCATCCTCGCCCTCGTCTATCTCCCTTCCTACTCCCGCCCAGCATAATTCCTCCCCCTTCATTCCGAACCCTCCTCGCCTCCAGAGGTCTCCCGCCGTCCACGACCCGTTCCATAATATCCCGTTCCGCTATCGCTTCGTGAATAACTCGATCACGGCCCGGGTGCATCTCCGGTCGCCCCCCCCCCCCCCCCCCCCCCGCACCCTCCCCCAGCCTTCGTGTCAGCGGGTAAGCCCCGGAGGGGATGTTTTTAGAGAGAGCGAGAGGAGGAGGTGGGAAGGGAGGGAGGGTGGAGTTTTACCGCAAAGCGCTCTCATCATCATCTCCCGCTTCTGCCTCTTCGCCCACTCCACTTCTCCTTCCTTTCCCTCCTCCTTGATTTAATTCCGCGCGATCCCCGTCGAAGATGAGCTGGACGAAATGAGACGATGGGGACGTGTTGGTGCTTCCATGGGCACGCTGCCGGCCCTGCGGAAGCAGGAGGAGGGTGGTGCATATCGGGACCAAGAGGTGAGAGAAGGAGTGTGTCTTAGAGGTGGAGTGAAGGGGTGGAGAGGATAGGGGGATGAAGTCACGTCCCCGCGTGGCCATTGTAGCGGGCGGCATGTGAGGAGTGTTGTGGAAAGGAACTACCCTTTCACGAAAGTTATGAGCTCACGGGGTCCCGCTGAGGTCGCCAACGCTCCCGAGAAATCCCGGAAACTGGAATTGGGCAGTATTTTTGTTAATCTCTCACATCCTGGACCAATGCGTAATCCTCCGTCTTCCATTCAGCAAAACGATCGTCATACTACTACTCACACCAGTCACGAGTCTTAAGTAGAGAAGTGTATGTAGGGATTAGTAGCATTCTACCCATACTTACAGAGTATTGGCGTGATGAAGCAAATAGGATAGGCCATAAATTGAATTTATCGAGTCAATTAATTTATATGGTGTCAGTGTAAATTATATTGCTCCACAATTCTATTATTTCTCATCTTCCCCTTTAGGTATTTGCAAATACCTCAGGAAATGAGGACGTTCATAAGTTTGTCGGCATAATGACGCTTTCAGCTCATTTACAGAAAACTGTTGAGAACTCGTGTTAAATTATTCAAAAGTACAGCCATAGATTGCTTAATTGTGATCAGTAGGGAATAATATGTATTTATCGGTAGTTTTGATCATGCAGTAAACCTTATCTACTGGAATTTCATTCTCTTGGAATGGACATTTCCCGGAATCAACTCTTTAGGAGTTGACAACCCCAGACCTTGGCACTTCGAAACATAAAAAAAGAGAGATGGGAAGGATTAGTTTAGTGCTGGCTTCCTGGGATCGTGGATGCTGTGTTTTTCACTACTTGCGATGTTTAAAACTAGCGCCGAGCACTGCTCCGCTTCACTGTTGCGTAATTCTCCCCCGCGGCGACTCGGAGGGGAGCTGAAACCGGCTTTCGCGGCGCCGCCTCTATTTATCGATAAAGATCGTGACTGAGAGACGTTTCCCAACGTTATTGCTCTCGATAGCGAGAACGGTTCAAATCCTTCCACGCACAAAAGGAAGAAGGAGGGGCACACCCTTCCTCAAGATTTTCTCGAATCTGCGGTTCGGTTACACAATGATGCTGAGTTTCACGGTCTTGGGTGTGCCTTGGGTATACGACCCGTATGTTTTCCTCATTCACGGTCGCGAAAGCGCATGCGTTAGTCCAAGCTCCATAAAGTGCTATTCTTTGCGAAATGAGGCTGCGACTGTTTTACCCGTTTATGTCCACGAGCGTTTGTGAATGTTTAACTTCCCATTCACGGAAAGAAAAAATTAACTAGAAGAAGCGTGTTTCTCTTTCGCGTAACTTTCTGTTTCGTCATTTTATAAAATCAGAAAAACTTCGTCTGTAATACAAAAGGTATTAAATTCAACTGCATTCAGCAACACAGGATGTATAACTCTCCCTGTCTTGCAATGTGGAATTCTCTCCCTTCGTATTTCATCGTCCATAGCTTACGATCCAAAGCAATGAGATTTTTTGTGTCGTGCAGTATCCACATTATTCTCATTTCCAGTCTTCCTGGTGGAAATCAATCGAAGGTTTATAGTTATACCTTTTCTAAGCAGAGCTTCAGTGGTCACTAAATTCTTCATCTTTTGTTAGACATTAATTTTTCTTCCGCATTATGACGCTGAATTACCTCGAGTGTATCTTCAGATAGAAAAATAACTATCATACTCCGAAGATTCATTTGTCCCTGTAAGTGATTGCGCATGAAGTGAGACGTTTTTCTTAGCCTTTTAATACACAAGTCCGATCGCTTCGGAATTCATATGCATGGCTTTGCGTCTGGCTCCTTAAATTTTCTGGTACTTTCGGGCATTTTCGGGTACTTTCTGGTACTTTCGGCATCTGCAAGGCTTTGCGTCAGGCTCCTTAAATTTTCTGGTACTTTCGGGGGCCAAGCAAAGTGTATAAAGAGTTTTCTTGATATTTTTTTATCGTCAATCTTTCGTGTGGCATTTTCTAGTGTGTTTTCGGAGATCAGAAGTGATATCAGATCAGAAAGATGATGGAAGCGCGCGCGAAATGATGTGCAAACTTGTCGGTGGCACATAGGGGGGCGTTGGCCAGTGTGCTGAAGGGGAAGGGAGAGAGAAGCCATTGGAGATAGCATCTGTTTATTCGTATCTCTCCCTCTCCCAGGTATCAAAGCCTCGCCGCTTTTCCTTCCACACGCACTGTATCGCCGTTACCTACCGTTGGATCCTGGGGGCAAAAGACGAGTCATGGATATTTCTCGTTAGCGCCGTAGAGAGAGAGAGAGCGCTAATCGACTGTGGTCGTCTGGATTGTCAATAATAAAGTATTAGTTTATTATTGGCAATCCAGAGGACTCTGGCGGTCCTTTGATTTCGGTTCGAATTCCTAAGGTCCTACTATTCGCATAAGGATGTTCAAAGGACGTGTTTCAGTATGCATTTGCAATCTTTGTGAGTACAATCCCTCGGAATAAACACGAATTGGAATGAAATAAAGTGATTGGACTGTGAATCGCACTGATTTTGGCGAGCGGATAAGAAATTGTTCATTGGCGCGCGATTGAGAGCTTAGGTACGAGTCGATGAGCCTATTAGGTTTCAATAGTCGACGAGGGGGGAGGGGTGTTTCTTGGATGTGCTTGTCCGCTTCTTCTTATGAACGCCAGATAATGCGGCCAGGAACACCGAAACGAGGTAACATGTTAATATTTTCATTCTGTACAAACCGAAATACTAAAAATAGTAGCAGTCGCTAAGTGGAATATGGCCTAATCAGTTGAATCCCAAGTTTTTAGAGTTGCTTAGCAGCTTTGGGCTGTTAATATGTTAGGCTAGAGCTAGATCTCTATAGGAATTCTTAAGAAAGTTGCAGAGAAGAATGAAGTGACGTAAAAGTAGGATGGTAAATATTCTCTTCTTCTACTACTACTACTTTTATTCCAAGTGAAGTCACGTCAGTATGGGAAAACCTATAAAAGGAAATACTGATGAATATAAAATCTAAACTTTTCATAAACCGGCAACTGAATTGTATGCGTGTATTATAAATAGTCAAAACTTTTCCTCGTTCTATCGATCATGGGTGTAAAAATCAAGAAAATATTACTTATTTAAATACACGAAAATATTTTCGTGTGATTTGAAGTAAAATTATATCTTTGACTCATTCTCAACAAATTGAAAATACTGACGAAATATCCTTTCAAGATAGAGTATTATTTGGTGCTGTGTCTATCTTTCTGACTATGCTCGGGGATGATAACTATAATTCTTGACTCGGCTTAATTACAGTGCATGAATACTCACTAAATTAACACCCTTATTCGGTTTTTATTTTTGTAGTGTGGGGTCAGTGATACATAATGTCTATTCAAGTTTGAATTTTTTTCTCGTTAAATGCATAGTAACCTGCGTCTTTCTCCCTCAAAATCGCATTCCCGCTCCGCGATGAAAATCCGTTGACATGGTAACTTCCCGAGATTTAAATTTTATTTGCCCCCATCCAAAGTTCTTGTATTTTTCATTATAATTTTTCCCCGGGCCAATATCATCCTCAGTGAGTTGCCACCTCACTAACTTTTTCTCGATGAGCCATCGACGCGTTGTCTTGGAAATACCGCGGGCTGCGCGGATGTCTATCAAGGGCGTATCAAGGGCCTTTTTTGTTACGCGTTTATTTTTTTTCTTCCGCCCTCTGAGATTCCCTTTCCGTGTTACTGCAAACAAAAGAGACGCGGGAAACCTCCCAGAAGTCTTTTACACTGGGCGTGACGAGTCGCACGGAACTACTTTTGACCTATTCAGAGCCATTTCCAGAGCTCGAACTTTTATATTTTCGTAGTGCCCGACTTCGATCGTGTTTAACTCACAAATCTTTGCTCTTTTTGCTGCGGGAGTTCTTAGATATAATGCCACCGTTCCGTGCATTCATCGGCGATACCATTTAATCTTATCATCCCCGGCCTAAAAGCGTGACACATCTCGATATCATAGCTTGTTGTAACATGAGTATCTCGACCTCGATTGTGTATACAAAATAGTTTTGGTATTTAGGGAATAAAAGTGCAAAGGTGAATTTTTGTTGTTTAACCAGCATTAATATTTTATTCTAAACGAATGTATGTACGTCGGTGTGAACAATAACATTTAAAGACCTTGGAAGTATCGGAGTACGTAAATCAATCCTTTCATGAACTAGCTACCGAAACTGAGGCATATGTCTATGAATAGTTACATTATTTCTACGTGCTTCTCTGTCACATAAGAAAAAATTTAATATGAATACGTACGTATTTTTCTGTGTAATTGAAGAGGGCTTCTTTGATATATGGTAAGCCTGTGATTTTGGCTCGTCTATACCTTGCTGATGGATTATCGTGTCGAAACCTTGGTCGCCCCGCAGTAGATGTGTAGAAATTGTAACTGGTATTCTTCTCTCTTCCAGGTATATGGTCCCCGATGTTTGTTTCTGCATACTAACGTGAATTAGAAGGAAGTGTCATGTTGTGGAAATAATTGGCTCCTTTTATCCTGTTTTGCCATTGGATTGCATTGCAAATCGGTGGCTAAGTGTTTTTTTCATTCGAAGAAACGAACTTTCTTTAAATAGTATAACGTAGTACGTCCTTTCACCGTGTGACGAGTGCAATTCCACCTTTCACCATTATCCGATTTGTCGAGGGAGAGGTTTCTTTTATTTTCTTTAGCAAATCAAGTCTGCGGGCGCAGACCCTTGTTCGGTTGTCGAGATTGACGAGATAGACTCATTTTTCGCTGCGTAATGATTTTTTAGCGCGCGTCTCCTTTTTGTTTCATTTCCGTTCGCCGTCACAGAACCCGAAGCGCGCACTGAAGGCGGAGGCGCGCATCGCGGAAGGCGTGGCCCTATTACCCACTGACATGCGGAGATGCCCGGATAACGTCAGAAGACCGCTTGAGTGGTCCTCGGTCGTTGCTTGGCAGGTGTACACCACCGGGGACAGCGGGAGGAGAGAAATCTCTTCGGTGTTCCCCTCACGCCCAAGGAACTGCGCGTGCCGTTCGCGCCGAATGACCCTTAAGGGCCCCCTCTACTCCCCCATGCCCCTCGCCGCGGGACCCCTGGGATGCTAAAGCTAACGTCTTGTAGTTGCTATCTTTTTTTTTTATAATTCAAACCACGCTCAGTAAGCGAACTACTCACACTGAACGTCGTAACCACTCACTCGTATAGGGTCTCAATTTAGTGCAGTGTTGGAAAAAATTGCGCTAAATTTTTAAGATTTACGATGGCGTGAGTTTCTCTCTCATATATTCGTAAAAAGGTAATTATATAGCGATTTTTGCGTTACGTACTTATGTGTTGCATTAGTAGCAGTATTGGGTTTAAGGAGCGCAAACGGCTGAGATATTATCGTGTTGTATAATCTGAGATCTTAATCCTTTGAAAAACAACAACCATTCCCTGGGCGTCCGTTTATGTACAAATTCTTTGGGATAGGTGAGGAGGAGAAAATGTTTTTAAGAAAGCAAGGATGGTGGTATGATGGGATCAGATATTATTTTATATTTTGTGGCTCAAAAATATCCGTGCGTAATTTCGTACCTTACGAACCTATAACGTACTCTACGGGAATTCCACGGGAAAAAAATACCGCACCATAATTTAGTGCTAAGAATCCGGTCCTAAAAATATCAGAAAAATGTATTCACTACTACCATGAAATGGGACGATCAATAGATAAATTTACTACTGACTTTAGAGGGGCTTCGAGGAATTGATGAAATTTTCAAGTTGCGTTGGAAAGGGTTGTTAAAAACAATTATTCACTACCGCAAACCAATAGCATTTTAAAGGAGTATATATTGACGTCGTCTTATGTATTATCATTTTCATGACATGGTATAGAATATCACTTCATAATAATTACATTAATTGCCTACCCAGCGAGACAGAGTAGAAAGGGAAAACTGATAGGAAAACTGGTAATAAGCAGAAAATATAAATATTGGTAGGTAGTAGAAAAGAGCATATTGGTAGCTTTGATTGTCAAGTAACTTAATAGGGGAAAGAGCCCTATAATAAATATTGGTAGTAGAAAAGAGCATATTGGTAGCTTTGATTGTCAAGTAACTTAATAGGGGAAAGAGCCCTGTTACGCAAAGAAAAAAGGTTATATAGTAATTTCGCACCGCACTGTACCCAAGGAAATATTTCGTTCCGGCCAAGGCTGTACTACCATCATTGTTGGAGACTGAGTGAGGGAGAAGGCAATTGGGGCATTGGGCCACTGGACTAATAATCTTTGAGGTGAGGATGACGTAGATTTTATTTTCCATCCCTTTTCGGTGGAAAACTGGCAAGAAGTGTCGACGAACTTGTGAAATGTCTTTCGTTGATGGTTAGACTCGGGCGGTGGAGAAGATTTAGCGGTTAATTCTTATCTCCACTCTTCGCAATACCGATTTTTATAGCTTCGTTACTCGTGGTCATACGCATCATTCACATTTTCATCAGAATTCGAGTGAATTGCCTCTTAGCATCTTCCTTTCGTTGTATTGCGTGTAATTGGCTGTATTAACTACGAGTCTCTGACTCATTTTTTCGACACAAATTTCCTTAGCAGTCAGTCAAAAAAATCACTACTTTCGTTTCGTTATTTCACTAATTTCTACGTAAAGGCTGCCTTATTTAATTCGCCGTAAAATAGCAATCATTTTCCCGGAGAAGGAAACGTTTGGTTTTCTACGTTTTTGTGCGAATGAATTCGCAGGATATGTGCATATTAGGAAATCGGGAACGGTTTGCTCTGAAAGTGGCACAACTAACTGGCGCATAATAAATATAGCATTTTTCCCGGGATAAAGAAGACCGTCTGAAAGATAGCGACTTAAATTATGTGGGAATAGGTTGCGAGTATGAAAAGGGCTAAATCACTATGCGTTTGACATTGATCCATATCTAATTAAAAATCAGGTTTTTTAAGCAAGCTTAGAAGCGGAAATTGTTCAGTTACCTCATGCAGGATGTACTTTTATTGAATAAAATTTCTGAGTGGTAAATGGTGAAAAACACCCTGCTGTGTTTTCTGCTGCATTTTTTCATCACTATCGCGTCGCTAGAGACGTGCATGCATTCAAACAATGGGGAAGATATAACTCTAACTTGCATTTTTATTATTGGATTCCTTCTCTCCTATAAATACTGCCTTTATCCTTATGAACCATTCAAAATCACTCCGATTTTTTTATTTTTTACGCATTTACATTCATTATTTACCATTTAAAATAATACATCTAACTCTCTTTCTCAGTGCTCCATTTACCAAAATGACAATAAATCCGTAAGAGGAAAGTAGAGTTTCTGAAAACTTGAGTCATCTTCATCGCTTATTTTTTTCCCATCCATAAATAATTTTATGATCACATGCATTTTCGGTTATGAATCTCATTCAGTGCGGACTTTATTCATCCATATTGTTCGCTCTATGGTCGACTATAAATTCATGGGACTCACTGTAATGTAAGAAATATTCCTAGGGGATCGGGTTACTTTGGTAGCCTGAGTTCTGGCCTCCCATTCCTAGGCCCCGGGTTTGATTCCTGGCAGTGGCGAATTTTTCAGTGGAAAATTGGTCCCCAGTTGAGTGCCTAGTGGGGGGCATTTCAAGTTCAGTACTCCGTCCGTCGGATGGGACGTTATGCCGTGGTCCCCTTGTTGCCTTTCGTTAAGAGTAGGCTAATGTCGACGCCGGGTTTCTCTCCACCCTTCCTCCGTTCCCTGAAAAATCCTAACATTACCCAATTACCCACCTATCCTAAATGGCGCAAATGACCTCAGTTGTCGGTCGCCTCCTCTAAATAACCAACATAACCAAATATTCCTTTTTATGCATGCTGGATTAAAATGATTAAATAGATCATATTCGTGATTTAACTACAGTGTGTCACAAAAGTTTCCCTTTGTATTGATTACTTGAAGCTTCGTGTTCTGTTACGCAAATTCCAGGCTCCTCACAAATGCTCACGCTGCAGTTTTTCGTCTCTCTGGCAAGAGCTTATTTCGGAACTAACGGGGACAAATTTCGCCAACATCTTTGAGCAAGTTGGGGACCGTGTCGTTCCATTCCGGTCCGCTGCTTGGGTATTAAATTCTCAGTCGACCCATTCCGCATCCCCCCCTTCTACTCTACTACGTTATCGAAACCTCATCGATATTCTGTTCTGCGGATGAAAGTGTTGGCAAGCGAAAAATTGGGGACGGGGTTGTCTCCTCGTGACCGCGGGCGATCGTGACTCAACCCTGATGAGAAGATCTCTTTCCTCTCTCTCTCTCTCTCTCTCTCTCTCTCTGGAAGGCAGAATGCCACAGGGTGCTGTTGAGAAAGGCAGAAATTTGGGTTAACTATCCCACTATCTTATAGTTATCCCCATAAGCAGAAATCTCTGCTGACTATTGCGAGGTTAGATAATCATAAAATTGCATGTGAATGCGGATACAGTGAAAATCGCGTAATTTAGATTGAAATTATGCAATATCTGAAACCGAGCATGAGTTTCAATCTTCATAGGGTTAAAAAGATGGTTTCTGACGTATCTTTTTGGATGCAGTTTTTCATATATAAACAGAAAATTTAGGTTTTCCGCGCGGAATATTTCATGTAAGGCCCAGGTTACGACAGTGCAACGTCATCATCTGGTGATTTGATGATGGCGTTAGCCTGGGTCACGTAATATCCTCTATGGTATAAGTAATCTGTTCAATAAGATGCATCTCGAACGGTTTGGATTTAGCTCGCTCGATGAACCCTGGACATAATTCTATACATTGAGGGTCGGACTCGAAGTTTCGCACCCAGGGTAGCTGATAGTTGTAAACGTATTTTTTAAGAAGCATTCGGAAAGTTTCGCGAGTACTTGATGTATACAAGTTAATAAATAGTATGAGATTATTGTATTAAGAATGTTCAAAAGTGTAGTAATGCTGAATGTAAGGAAAACCGTAAGTTCGCGCTTGAGATAACTCGATCATCCAATGGATGGAACAAAAGATTGTGGACATGAAAGGAGTCCGGTGAATCAGCGTCAGTACAAGGGCGGCAATTGAGAAGCCCGTCCGAGGATTACCAAAGAGCCGGCCGGCCCCAACGTCTGCGTGTTGATCGGAATGCGAGCGCTGGTACGTAGCGAAGATGACGGTCGTTGGAGGGAGTGCGGAAGAAGAAGGCTTAGGGGAGGAAACCAGCGAGGGTAGGCTTTGGAGTAAGGGTGGAAAGAGCATTACGGTGGTTCGGGAAAAGGGGGAGAACGAAAGGTGTTCCAGGAATGCGGACGACTTCAGGAGAGCAAGGAAAGGCGGATTGGTTTCGGCGGGTGGGGGAGTGTGTGAGATAGGACGGGGGAAGGATCAGCACCAAAGCGGAATCGATCTGCTTTCTTCCGCTCTGTCGCTGACACCCGTGAAAAACCACGTATCCTGAGAATATGAGCTTATTGTATAGCTGAGTAAATATCTGCAACAGTTCCCTCAAGTTGCAGCAGATTTCTTTTCAACAGAAGACATTTTTTGGGTCTCAGTTCACTTAGGGGTTTTTTATCTGATTATGTAACACGTTGTATTAAAATAACCAAACGAGCCAATACGAACGTTAAAAAGTGGAAATAAGCAATTGTATTTGACTTTGTAACTTCATGGATCTGCTGTATCCCTGGATCTGCTTCAAGATGAACGAACAAAAACACTAACTCAGTATTTTCTCATCATGCTGTGGTGATAAACTCTTCATTTCTGAGGAAATACGCAATTAATGTTGTTGTTGTTTCCCTCGGAAGATTAGTTTTGAATATTTCATCAATTGTTTTTTCTTGTAATTTTTAACTAGAGGAACAAAAAAATGTTTTGTTCGGGTAAAAGTATGGTGCCCGAATCTGGTAAACAAACTTTTTTTCTATTTGCTGCTTATCCTCGTCATAATCACAGGTTATCAATCCTAAGGTAACCTCAATTGCTTGCTCCATGTATCTCTTAAGAGACCTTTCTTTGTTCTTCACTCTTCCCTTGAAGACTTTCTAAACGAGGACATCGTTTCTTGAAATTTTCATCGTTTCTTGTCCAGTTGGGTGGAATCGTCTTGGTTTCAGATAGGTATTTCATCAGGTTTTTCGGAATCCAGCATTCAGAATTCAGCATTTTCCGGAACTCAATTAAGATCATCGTTACTCACTCCGTCTGTCCATCCTATATCCTCATCACTCTCTTCTTGACACCGCATTTCCGATACTTCCAGTATTCCCTTTCCTGTGGCTATTTTCGACCGTATCCTGATTTTGTAAAAGGAGCATGTTCGTTCAAAGGAAATGTTACCTTACCTCCGAGCAGCCTCCGTTTCCAGATGCCGTTCAGTGAAATCCGCTTATTCTAGGGGAATGAGCACCCTAAAGAAATATTTGCCTGTCGAAGAAATATTATTTCACTTCGGGACGTTGTTTGGTGTCTTCCCTCTCCTGAAGTAATAGTCTTATAATTTCATGATTGGGTTTCTTCCCTCTTCCTTCTCCGTCTCAGTTTGTGCTTGCGATGCGAAGTGCGGCTAGTTAAGGCGCCAGGTGAAACGAAGATTATACTACTTGAGTTTTTAAGATTGCATTCACGTTAAAGAAAATTTAGTTTAAAAAATCAGTAAATAAATGGTGATTATCTCGTTGAATGTGAAGTTATTGTTACTTCACATATATCACTTATTTTTAATCATTGAAATTTAATGAAAGAAACCGTATGGAGTGGAATATTGCCCGTCCAATTTTCAGGCTCAGTGTGAACTCAACATAAGAACATTGGTGAGGTGGAATTATTTTTAGCGAGCTAAGGATAGCTAACAAAAATCGTACATGGTGTAAGCTCATGTTCTGACTTCAACTGACGAATTAACCTTATTGTTATGATATAAATATAGGAATAAAAAAGGACACTCGTTTAATTTGACTGGTGTTTTGCAGATACGTGTATCAAGAGAAAAGGGTTAAGGATTATCACGTTAAAGGTCGCTATTAGGGGTTATTCCTCCCATAGGTTTGAGGGTTAATGACCTCCGTTTTTTTTTAATCTTATGATTTTTTCGGACCGTACTTCTCTTCCGTTTTATTCTCCATTGGTTGGCCATTCTGCCAGTGTGGACGTAGATGAAGATTTTGAAAGCCATTTTTTCCAGTAGCTACTTTGATTTCACATGAGTGGGATCAGTATTGTGTAATGGTTTGTATGACGTCTCCCGTCTCAAGGACCTAGGTTCGAATACCGTGAAGTGATCTGTCGGGTGGAAATGTTAAGCTGTGGGCCAACAGTCTCGCGTCGAGGCGTGGCAATTCCCGCTTCGTAGTTTACCATCATCCTTGTACCTTTTTCTAGAGCCGTACCTCCCATATCCAACTATAAACGTTGCGGGCTTTGCGTCTGATGGATTTTTTTATTTCTCGAGTATTGACCAATTCCAGTGTTCGTCATTTTATTCTTGTTATCTAATAAACACTTCATCCACCGTGCGTGAGTCACCCTAAAGTAAAACCAAGGGGTTAAATATATAAATTGGTCGACGGATATTTTTAGAGATAAATTTTCTTAGCCCCAGTTGGAAACTTCAGCAATAATTTTGTGACTGCAAAACGTATATCGATGCATTTAATCGTTAGCTCAGTTTCTTGTGGAGATTATATGGGAATTATGGGATTATATGTTCTATGGGATTTACTCTATTCGTGACTTACTGATTATAGGTGTAGTGTAGTACTAAGTCAGTTAGTTAGGATGGTGGACCAGTTGGTGCCTTTCGTACAGGATAATGCCGACGGCGTGTTTTTCTCCACCCCTCTCCCACTGCCTAGTATCTCTTCCCAACTACCCACATTTCTTAAATGGCGCGAATCGCATTAGTTGTCGTTTGTCTCCCCCGACTACAACACAACAGCCGAGAATTGCGATACCAGAGATGTGAAAAAATCACATGACTCACGTTCTGCGGCCCATTCGTATTTCGAAGGCGTAAATGATATGCGTATTCGATACCCTATTCCCATATAAACTGGCTGCATTTCTTAGGCAGTAGGATATTGGCGATAGGAATCCAACAAATAAGGTCGTCGAATTTGCGCCTTTAAGGATAGGCGGGTGGTTGAGCCGAGGATGGACATTAGGGAGTGGAGTTAGGTTAGAGAGACAATATAAGCGAAAGGTGCCAAAAGGTTCGAGGTTTAATGTCCCTTCCGACGGACTGAATACTGAACTTGAGGTCCCCTCCCCACAGCATTCAAGCAGTGACAGAGTTCCCGCAGAGAAATCTCTACCACTGCCGGGATTTTAACTCGGGCCCTAAGAATGGGAAGACAGTAATCTAGCCACCACTCTAACCCGATCCATGCGGCTGCTGCTTTTCATGCAAGGAAGTTCGACAGGTGTTCAAGCGGTAGGCGTCGGTCGGTCTACCTCACAGACCTACCCTTCTCTTCTGCATCCATCCCCTCTCTCTCCTCGGTTATCGCAAACCTAGCGGCGGGCCCTCTCACGTCTTGCCGCCGCCACTCTGGCCCCCGCCGCCTCGTCTATCGTCCCCTCGGGGCCCTTCTCCGAAGAGACCGTTAAGTCTTCTTTTAGTCGGTGCACGGGCAGAGAAAGAGGGAGGCGATGGGGTGGGAAGAGGAGTCACGGGGCTAGTGGGGAGATGCAGGCTTTGGAAACACGACCACATATTCAGATTCCCGCGGTCGAGGCAGCAGGTTGATAGGGCAGCTAACCAACCGGGCGCTGGGATTGGGGGTGGGGGGTGGGGGGGGGGGGGGAAGGAGGGGTGGAGTGGTAGGGCTTCTCTTTTCCCTCCCTCTTCTGTCTCTGGGTCACCAGGCAGGTCGTGGACCTCTCAAGAAAGAGGGGAGGGGATGGATGGTGCATTGGTGATGGCGCCCCACTCCCACTCTGAATGCCCCCTTCCCCCACTCCGTCTTCCTCTCCCAAATCCCATCAACTTGTCTCTTTCTCTTCTTCTTTCTCGCAACACTCCGCTTTGCGTGCTATCCATCTCCGTCTCCCCTTCATATCCAATGCGGCCGCTCGAAGCCTAGGGAACCAGGATCCCGCCGGCCAAAGGGATTCTTTGATGGGGTCTACCGCTCGCCGAAAATGCAAAAAATAATCCTCTCTAGAGTCTGCTGGGGGAATTCTAAGTCCCCGCTCGGTATTTATTTATGTTTCCTCTGTCCTCTCCGCTTTCGCGCGCCGCTAACCTCCGTGGGTTCAGTTCACCATGTAATCATAGCCACTCCCTTGTTTTCCTACCGTTGTCTGACTTCCCTGTTGCCCACCTTGGTAGGGGTTGAATTATTGCATGCTGACCTTGTCCGATACATGCTGACCACAGATGGATGAATACGTTTCTTCAAGGAAAATGCATGACTGATGAACGTCGAAATATGGGAAGGGAGAAAATCAGATTCTCACTTCTAATTGAAAGAGTTGGGCATTTGAGACAGGAGTTGGGTAAATAAGGTGGAATAAACTAATCCATGGTAATCGTTAGAGTTTTGGCGAAGTGTCCTAAGGACTCCTCTGGATTATTTCGTCCTCGTACTTGGATTAATTTTTCATGGTTTCTTTTTTAGCGGTATTTTATAACAACCATCCGTGTAAATAGAGGTATAAAAATCCTTCAATTGAATATCAGGCGCGACAGAGGTCTCTCTATTCGGCTCCTTGTTCCCCTTTATCTTAGCTTTATGACTTCAATGTATCAATTGATAAGTTGGCAGATTTCATTCCACCGAATGCATTAAAGCTAGTAGAAACGGATGTATGTTACTTTCTACGTAATTATGGTGTCTGTGGTGAGAGGGGTGCGACCATTTTTACGTGTTTTCTTCCACCTATGTCGTATATATTCCTTTTGATCTTTCCTTCTTTTACTATCCCCCATTTGTTTTGATCTTCCTCGTATTTATCACTTGTAGTAGGGTGGAAAATACCGCGTATGCAACATTTCCCAAGTACTTAGGAGTACTTGGTACTCTAGGAGAAACGTTGAAATTCCAAATACTCAACGTGTGTAAGTTGCACTCCATGTTGATTCTTTCTACGAGATCTTCTCCTGTGAGGAAATAATGTGTGATAAAACAATCAACCATGTAGAGGCAATTCATGCGCTTATCTTCTCTGAATGGTGTCCTTTTATAGAGTGATGTAGGTAGTGTTCGTGTTAATGAAAGGCTCCCATCTTGTTCATGTCCGACAGGTAGGCCTCACCAATTGTGGGGGGAGTAATAATATTTTCGTAATGAATGGTCGTTAAAATTAAATTATATTTCAGCCACATTCATTTTTCGTCCTTTAATGGTGCATATATCAGTCTTTTTTTTAACTCGAGGAAAATTATGCAATACCCTGCAAGCCACCTCGAGGGTGTGTGTATCAGGGGGCGAATATCACCAAACGTGCACAACTTACATTGTGTTTGAAGTCAGCAGGAAGTGTTTATTGTTTTTCTATTTTGCCTTTTTGTCATATGAATGTGATATGGCAGCCTGCTTTGTGACATTATGCGCATAATTTAGGATTTTTCCCCTTAGTATTTTTGTAATTTTATAAATGATGAGAATAACTCGCTTTCTACCTTTGCTTCACGGTCATATCTTGAATTCTGGTGATAAGTATTTTTTCTATTATCCGTAGATATAATCACTTTACCTTTTTATGAGGAAAAGCTTGAACCGAGAAATGTAGTTGTTGTTTTGCTGTAATGAAGAAATTTTTGAGAAATGTAGTTGCTGCCACTGTGGTAAAGATGGTCTTTTCATGTTTGTCATGTGTTTATTACACTCGAAAATCAATAGATAGTGTTTTTTTCACTCTGTCACTAGGTCTTGTTCATCTTACAAGATTCACAGTTTTCGCATATCTTATCTCAATCTCCTTGTCGCGAAGTTGACGTCATCGTTCTAATAATTACAAGGGAAAGAAGAGATTAGTCATGATTGATGCCGTAAAACATGATATTATTTGCTTAAATACTTTGGTAATGAATCAAATCATTGTTTGTTGCCATCACGTGCCATTTTACAACTCTGGGGTAAGTCCTCATCCAGGACTTGTTGGTTTCCTCTATTTCCGAGATAGTTTTGGTAATGCTATTGCTGTGTGTTGGAATGCTTTGCGGTGTACGACGAACTGAAAGCATCCAACCAGGGTCTTCATGTCAAAGAAGCAGCGATTCCCGATTTTCCAACGCAACAATCGGTATTTGTCTAAATTTCGTCGCCATCGATGTTTGACTGAATGAAGTCCCAGGCTGTAAATGCAAGGTGTCTTGTTAACCGATGAGTTCAGAATGGAAGTCATTATTTTTCATTCATTGCTCTAGCTTAAGAGTAGAAATTAATGTAAGCAATTTCCGTGGACTTTTTAATTAAGTCATTTATTTTCAAATCTATTTGTATCACTGTAGTGCTAGTTCTCATGCAAATAAAGATGTTTGGTTTACGAATGAATGCCGTGCTAGTTGTGCTGTCGGTAAGGAGATAGGTTAGGATTTTAAAGCTTTTATTAATGTAATGTATCCGTGTCGAAATGTATGGTATTTGCGCAGTGTCGGTGAAAGTGCCAACTTATGGACGGTCAACATGTTACGAAAGCGGCTTGCTTTCCGGAAGACGCCGAAACATCATCTTTCTCCTCCTCTCATTCTCGGTCTCGAGCTTGCTCCAGTCGCCCGCTTCTCTTCCGGCGTCTTCGTCTCCCCAGCATCCTGCTCCTCCACAACCGTTCGCCTTTTCCCCTGCTTTCCGCCCCTTTCCTGCACCCTCCCCCCCTACCTCTACCCCTCCCTCTTAACCCGACCTCTCCATCCTGCCTTATCGCTTGCGGCTCATTATTAAGCACCCTCCTGCCGACGACGCCGGCATGTGTTTACCGTTCGAAGCCTGTCACCGGTTCTCACTTGCTGTTGCTCACCGGCGGCGCAGGCTGATGGAGGAGGAAGAGGTTTTTAGGGGAACAGGTCCTTAAAAAGAGTTTTGTTAAGACGCTCCTTCCGCCGCTAGAATAATAATCCTTACCCATGTAATACGTATCTTTCTTTCCACGGGAATTCACGCAATGTTTCACGGGTTTATACTCGTTGACGGAGAGAATGGAGGAAAATAAGTACGAAACGTCCGAATTTTACTGCCTCCCGTTTGGTCGAACGAGATATTATTCGTAAATAAGCACGGAACAGAATGAGCTTGGATGTTTGCTGGATTCATTGTCTGATAATTTGATGTTGGTGTGGATAACACGAATTGACGACCTTTTATTAGAAAATTCCTATCCTACTGATTGCTTTTTAGAATGTACTTTAAACGTTAATTGCGTTAGCCTCATTGGTTCCAATGTATTTTTTATAATCAAACTGATAAATTGTATTGAAAATGGTTGACTAATCCTATTTTTTCCCGCTCATTTGAGGACAAACTTTGTCTCACATCAAATTGTAACGTCTTGTGTTCTTATAGCTTGCAGCATTATTTTTATACAATTATCAGTTACTCAGTCGATTTTGGTCTTTCGAGAAAACGTGAATTAAAATATTATTCCATTTCCGTCTTATTTCCGTGATTCTAAATCAATTGAGACAGTTGTGTTGCTATGTAACGGGTTAATTTTAATAAGCAGGAAGTTGTATTATATTTATCGCTGTTCTTTCTATTGCTAAAAGTCGTTCTTATTTTTTGTCCTTACGTTTCGGAACTTCAGGTGTTTTCAATCAAGGCGGAAGAAAAACTTGGCTTCTTTGCTCGAGTTCGCTGGCACCCATATACGGGTTTTCCACTTTGCCGTGGCATATGCGTGGAAAGAGAAACCCTGCCGTTATTTATTCGAGTTTGCTAAACGTTATCCAGTTGGCTCAAAGAAAATTGCATTCCATACCTGGCGCCACTTGTTTCCTATAATCACTCCTTGGAGTTAGCCTTGGCAGGTCGTTCGTTTCCTCTCTCCCCTATCACATCTAGCCATTCCTCCTGCATTTCAAGTCGCAGATTTTCATTTTCCAGGCGCATTAGTCTCTTGTATTTAAGCTGGCATTCTCCCTCCTCGTGATCGCTCTTTGCTATTTGTTGGATTTTGTTTTGGGATGGTAGTACCGTTTGAAGAACCGTAAAGGCTAAAGATTTTTGAATTTTTTTAATGCTCCGTCGTTTTGTTCGAGTATGGAAATGTTAGTTGGATGAAAAATAACGTGGCAGGTTCTCCAACCCGTACTCTTGAAATAGCTTTCGGGCACCCAACGTTTTTTTTCTATGCGGAAAACTTGCATGTGAGTGAAAAATGACCATTTTCCTGCATCCACGGTTGACTGCACACTTACCCCTGTACAGATTTCTCAGCTGTCAACGCGTGCTTCGCCTTTGTTCCGTATACTTTTCGCTGAGGCTTAATATATAGAGATTCAGGCATGCCATGAATCAGATCGAATAGAGCAGGTGATACTTGGTGGAATTTAGATACGTTAAACATGTTAAGAAAAATAACTGTACAATTCCACTATTCAATTTATTCATGTTTCCGCAATTTAATTTAGAATTAACAAACACAAAAGTTGTTGGAGAAATAATGATTGTAGATCCCTCTTTGCCAAATACTTAATAGAAACCGGTCAAGGCAGTGATTTTTAACAACAAATATTATGTGTACAGGACAAAAGATGGTAATGAGACACTCTAGAAATTACGTGTTATCATCAATAATGTCTCATTTTCACTTAAAATTCCATTTATGATTTTTGCAAATGAATTCGATCTCATTTAACTGCCATATCTTGTATTTGGACCCTAATTTGATGTTTGCAGCAATATAAAATATGTTTGTTTTTGTTTATTATGTTCATTCGATTGCTAGTAATTTTCAGTTATGTCAAAATCAGTAGAAATGAGTCACTTAGACATCGAGTGGCTACATTTTTGGCGTCTTTGAAGTAGTGAAGGGTATATGATCTTTAGAACTCGCACTTGGGCCCTTTTCGAAAATCACCAATCAATGCAATTTTTTTAGTGTCATTGAGCTTCTTTAAACAAATTGTTCGCTGCTTTTCTCAGTATCGTTGATCTTAATTCATGTCATCTTTTAGAATATGTGTGTGGGTATAGGACGTGGGTGTTGATATAGCCTCATCACTGTTAATCGAACCTAATTTCACTAGTACTTCTTTGGGTCGACGGGCATAACATGCACATTACTCTCCAAGACCTTCCTACTAACCGTACTAATACTATAGTCTTACTCATTCATCCCTACTCGTACTGAAGAAATGTAGTTACTGAATTCTCATGATAAATATGACTTCCCTGTGAAGCGTGATCACATGGCCGTCTTCACTTTTCCCTCATTACTTTCTAAAATATATTTTTTCAGAATCATCGTTGAAATTTTGAGATTATATGCCCTTAAGGTCACTTATATCCTCATGATTCTGGGTTAACTGCATTTCCATCAGCTCGGTGATGCTTCATGCAACTAATAATCTGTATTTATTTAGATATTACAATTGAGTAAATGTGAGACGTCTGCTGCCAGTGGGTATTATCCTCTTCCGTGACTAAATAGTTTATCTAATCTTAAGCCCGTAGTTATGCTATTTTACTATAAGTTGGAAAACTGTATTTTTTAATATTGATAACAGTAAAAGTTGTAAAGTTGGGCCAAACCGTCATCACTTAATGCTTCTTTATTTCTTAAAGTGCTTAGAGTGATTCTGAAAAGGCCTTTCAAAACTAACATGCTTAAAATACATGTTTAAAACTAACATTTCAATGTTTATTGTTTATAATTAACATGTTTTTCATGCTAATTTTGCTGACGGAAATCCTCCCCTGTATGTTTTGCAATTTCGAGCGCTGAGCTTGATGGAAAATCTAAAGTATAAATGTAATATGACCCTTCTCTGTATCTTATGCCCCTTCCACTTAGAATATGAGAAAAAATCCTTCCTTACGGAACATAGAGTGAACGGCGTATTTCAATTGTAATTATGAAGACATTTCAGTGATAATACTTTGATTATATGCGCCATAGATTTTAGGCCTAACTCTTATCTCTTCTGTTAATCTCTCCGTTTCTCCAGTATCTTTGCTACCAGAGCTCCGACCGGATCGATAATGTTCCGCGATGAACTTCCTTAAATGGAAGAAAACCTTGGGCTGTTTGGCATGCGTAATTGTTGGCAGTGAAAGGAAAGAACTTTTTCTTGTTTTTTTTTTGGCGTGGACCAGCGGGAAAAGTCCAACGCATTGCGTCTCTCCGCTTTCTATAAAGTGGTGTAAGAACGCTCTGATGACCTGCTGGCTCACAGTCTTCAATTTTAGATCCGAGGCTATCTCGGCTTGAAGGAGAGCGATTGCAGCCAAATGATTTTTAATGTAGCGAAAAGCAGGTCGCGGTCGCCATCACTCGTTAGGGATAGTTCAAGAAAAAAAGTGGTCTCTTACAGTGGCGTTACAGCATGGATAAATGACCCTCTCGGATGCAGGCGTGAAATTGCGGACGTTTTTGAGTTTGCGATGCGCGGGGTTGGCGTCGAAGTAATCATTTTCCCTTTCTATCGCCTGTCCAAACCTTATTCAGCAATGAATGGGATCTGTTATTCCTCTTCATTCCGTTCGCGTAGAATCAAGCTTTGCTTGGGAAAAAAATGTTGGTTTGTTTTGACTGCACATTGTACAGTCGTGACACTTGAGTAATCGCTTTGTAATGCCTTTTTATCGGTGTGACTTTTCGTGGAAACCGCAACATTGCTCTAATGCGTTATCCTATGCTTTTGAATTGAGGAGCGAAGGATAAAATAGCTAGTACTGATGTTTTTATTTGTTATGAACGTTTAGCTAACGTTGTATTTCCCTCGCCTTGACTTCAGAATGGTTTCGTTACACATAATTTTATTTTGAAGCGTATAGATCTTCCTTGTTTGTATCTACTTTGTCTGATCTGTGATCCGGTGAAGATCATGTTATTATTAAATATTTCTGAAAAAAAATAAAAATTTTAAATTGCCTCAGTGAAGTAAATTTTTAGCTTATTCTTAGTAAGCATACAGGAAATTTTAATGCAGAACTCTCATACTAAATTATTTAACAGTTCAAGTATTAGCCCAACATTTTTTATGGTCGTTCATTAAACATTACAGGTTAGCTGTGGGAATTATGTACATACTATGTTTCTATAGAGAAATTCTCGTAAATATATAAGAATTGCTTTCAGAAAAAACTGTCAAGAATTGAAATAAATTTTCTAGGTTGCACTAATGCAAACGAAATTAAAATTCGCTTATTGGTGTTTAGTTCTATTGTATAGTGGAAAAACAAATTTTCAAGGCGGGATGAGGAGAGACATGGCCTACCTATGATATTCATGGCTAAAAGAAAACTTAAGTAATAAGATTTAACAGGAAAAATATGGTCAGATAATCCTGAATAGCCGGAGGAAGGAGAAGTAAAAAGAAAAAAAGGGAAGAGAGGAAAAGAATTGATAGTTTGGATGGACTGTTGAAAAATAATAAGTATGCATGGATAAAGAAAATTATGTTATGAATTACTATTTTATTCTGCTATTTGGAACTGTTCAGAAATATGTAGATTTTTTAATGCTCCTCTAACCCTGTGTTATCCAGTAGATCTTCATAAATGATCGTGACCTGCGACTGAGAAAAATGAAACGCGTGTTCTATCGCGGCGTCAGGCGATCTTGGAACTAAAGATGAGGGAACTTTAGTTCTTGCTGTTGACATTGATCATATGAAAATTTGTAAAGTCTTGCAAACAGATCAGCGTGAATGAATTCGGTTCATGCGTACGCTTTCGCACATATCACTGTTTAGGTTGGAGATCGACGTCACTATTGCGTCGCATTAAATGGATTGTAGGAAACACTGCGACAGGGGAGCTCCGGTGTCGGATCCTTTATTTCTTGATGGGTTACGAGCGCGACAGCCTCCGGCGTGATGTTCGATATATGGCGACAGAGCTTCCTTGAGTAGCGGAAAGCGTGCCAAAGGGACGCAAGTGTCTGCGTCGTTCGAATCCTCGTCGGCGCCAATGTCCCTGGGGAACTAGATACTTATAAGTGATTTTCTTACACTTTACATCTAAACGCACTATTCCTGGAATCCAAGCAACGTGGATACCGTTGCTCTCGCGCCATTCTGTGGAGGTTAAACATTCACATCATTGGCACTTCTTCTCCTGGAAGAATTTTTGTGTGTTGGAAAAGTGTTATAAGTAGCTTAAACCCGTCGTGCCGTAAGATTCCACCAACACGTCTCTTCCGGCTCACATCCGCTCCATTTTGAGATGAAAAAGTTGTTTGCAAGGTTAAAGTTAATACAGAGTACAAAATGCAATTTCCTACTGAGATAAAAATGTACTCATTAATAATAGTTTTTATGTGGAAAATTTCATTGTTTATTCTGTATAATGCTGGAGTTATTCAAAATAACCTCATATAACATCTTCATAGGTTAAAGTTACTTGAAAAATTGGAATCGCGTGAGTTTTAGGCTGGAAAGGCAGACATGTTTCCAAACTGCATCAGTATGACGAACATAAGGGACATCTTAAGATAGTGATTTAATGTCGGATCAAGAGGTAAAAAGATTCGTTTTTCTTGCGCACACTACACGGCTACAACGCAAACAAAGTCTAATTCCTGAAAATTAGTGCAAATAACGCATAATTATATATAATTATACCAATTATACCAAAATTCCTTTTCTCCCTTTCCTTCGCAGCAACGAAGATTTATTTGATAACAAAAGTCATTTTCAAGACTGGTAACACATTACTCCCTGTCACATACCCTTAAAGTGGCTCGCAGGGTGACATGTAGATGTGTGTGTAGATTTTAATGGGATTCAGAATTTTCCCTTCTCGTATCCTAAAATTGATTATTCGTAAAATTTTGTCTTCGAATTTAATAGCTCTTGTTCGTATGATTCCTGCTTATCCACATGGTTGTTCTTCGTGCGTAGGCAATGACCTCTTATGTCGTTTTATGTCACTGAATGTATTCAGAGAGGTGGGGGAGGTGAGAGCATATGAATATAACTTTTTGATATTTATCGGTGAGAATCCTATTATTCCCTTCATTTTCCTCGTTATACATTATCTGTGGTAACATTAAAGTTTAGTAATCGAAAGCAAAATTCTGATTGCGGGTATCTTTTTGTTGTTAGCTGTATAAAAACTTTTTAATGACTTCTATTATGAATTTTTGAATCGCTCTTTTGCTAACCGATACCGTTATCTTTAAATATCTCCGCCTTAACCTAACATTAGCGGCATTCTTTGATGAAATAATGTCTCCGGCATTTGACGTGACGCAGATTTATCTGTTTGTTGTACGAATCTCATCCGATGAGGCGTTATCGAAATTTTGAAATCGATGATGTCCTCACGGTATGTTATAGATGTTGCGTATGTTTAACTTGGCGAGGAAGGCTGAAAGAATAAAGATTCGTCATTTAAGTGAGTCATGTACGGTGTACTTCAGCTTTCAATTCAAGAAACAGTATTTATCAGACAAAATATTTAAAATTCTCTCTGGTAATATTTGTGGAAAAACAGTTGACTGGGCTTACGCCGTCACGTCCGCTTAGGTATTTCTCCTACGGACGGCCACTGAACGGATCATTGAACGGAATATTCTTAAGGTGCATACTTTTTGCGCACAGCACGTAGCTTGCCGGTTATTGTCGAAAGGCTCTTAGTATTGCATCGCTCTCTAAGCTTGCTTATCTGATGCAAATGATTTTTTTGGGCTAATATTTAATGCCTGTAGAATTTTTTCGATAGGAATCCAACACCATTTCGTTGGAATTTCAATATCTTCGGCGTAAGCTTTTATCTTTTCTTTCTCTCGCCTTATGGTAGCGAATGGCTATAGCTCGTGCCCAGCACTCTAAATACGGAAAAAATAATGTGGAAATAATGAGTCTGGATACAAGCCTCGAAAATTTATTTTTAAAATAGCCCGACCTTTTCTCTTGGACGTGCTCAAGATATTTTCCGAGTTTCAGTATATCCCGTCGTATTTCTGAAAAAAATTGTCCTTTGAAATGGAATTTAATCTACCCAGGATTTGGTTTTTGTCCCAAAAACTGACGATGAGAAAAGACTCACCATGGATATTTATATTTTTTTCAATCTTGCGTACGTTTACATTTGTAAAACTTAGCTAATGAATACTTAGCAGGAAGTGAAGACCGAACTTCAAAAACTACGTATTCCAAGTAGCAGTTTTCGATTTACACATTAGCTTTGAGATATATGCGTTCGTAACTGTGAGCTCCGTGGTACTCGACTGTAGTCGGCGTTCCCAAATTGTTTTAATCCTTTAAAGCCCTTCAATTTTTCGTGACTTCCTTTTAATTATAATTATTTTTATTCTTATAATTTTAATCTTTGGAATAGTAAATGAGGATTTTTTTTCACTATCATAGTTGTATTGTACTGAGAATACGTTTTGTATGATACGCGCGTTGATTACCATACGAAATCAAAATTTTCCATTAAGTGGGAAACGGAAAATAAGTTGAAACACATTGGAAGTGTACATTTTTGGAGCTTTTTTCTTGGCTAATGAGTTGTGGTGTTTTATGCTTGTTCTTTTCTTATTGATATGTCATTCGATTATGCTATAATATTAAGTCGTCATTCAGGTGAAATTACGCATATTCGTGAAAATATTTTCTCTGTAATGGCAGTTTTTTTCTGCTTGGTGACATATTCGTCTCATTAAAAGCTATGTGTTACGTGGGAAAACTATAGAAAGAAGACAGGACAACGTAATCGGCCATATCTTAAGACACGATGGCCTGATGAAGACAATCGTCGAAGGAAAAGTGAACGGGAAGAATGGAAAAGGCAGGCCTCGTATTAGTTATATAAAATAGGTTGTAAAGGATGTGAAAGAGAGGAACTACGTTAATATGAAGAGGTTGGTCGATAGAAGAATCGAGTAGAGGGCTGCGTCAAACAAATCCTAGGATTGTTGGCCCATGATGATGATGATGTGTTACGTGGTGCAAGACCGCCACATAATGGAACTTACTGATTCATAAATTGTTTGATGGCGGTGTCCGTGTCGGGGTTAATGCACACATCGCACCAGTACATAATTATTTAACTTCCCTCCGTACGTGAATAGGGTAAGGCGAAGTTTCAGTGCTTGTTGAAGAACTCATTAGATTGTCTTCTCCTCTTTACCAGAGCAAAATGCCTCCCCATCCGTTGTCTCGAGAAAATTAACAAAAAATAGGATTCATCCTTCCGCGAATAGATCTTGAGAGATGTAGCCCTTCCACACTTCAGAACTTTAACCTACCCTATCTTGCCCCGTTCTGAGGCCAGTAGGTTAAAAAAAAAAGAAATGGTATCTAGCTTCGTTTAACGGTATTTAAGTTCCAATGCCCGGCATTTTAAGTGTGGGAGGAATGTTGGGTGTTGCTCCTAAGCGCCGACTTCCTCGGTAGAGGAAAGTTTCTAAGATCATTTCGCGTAGTATCCTCCTACGAAAATTGGAAACTGGGAGAAGACAGTAAAAGTGCTTCCGTCTTAGAACCGCTTACAAATTCTCTCGGGATCCCACCCATTGGACGCCACCTCGCGCTAGAATGTTTTCTCAGCCCTCCTTTACCCCGCCGTAGAATGTGGATTATCGTCCATTCCACTCCCGGGCCACTTTCCAATTTAAAGCGTCTGTGAACTGCTGGCCTTGTCACAGTTTTGCTTCCACAGCACCCGGCCATATCGCGCATTCTTGTGGTCTGGTGGATGTTGATCGCCTCCTCGTGACTTCCAAGTGGCTGCATTTTTATTTTCCCATTTCACGCTCTCCGCATCATCATGAAAAATATGCGGAATTCTTCACCAATTGTCTAAAGCCCGAGAGTAATTTTAATGTGTAAATTTCGGCGTCAAAGGAGGTTTGAGGCTACCAAACTGAATGGTGACAGAACTGCTTGTGTCGTATCACTCACACAGTGATTCAACCCGAAGGTTGGTTTTGATAGGTGAGAGTAGAGCTCACCGCGTACTAAGCCAATGGCGTGTGAAATTCACGAGTTCTGATATTCAGAAAATCGAATCGCCAGGATTTTAAATGGTGGTGTCCAGAAAGGCTCTTGCCCGGGATTTGAACCCGGGACCCTCCGGCCAGTAGCTAGTAGCCACCACGACCCCTCTATGTCGTATAAGTGATCGTAAAAATAATTTTTGCATTATTTATGAGCGGAAAGAGCCTAATCGCATTATTTATCATTAACCCTTCAGTATTGAAGGGTGACTGACTGAATGTTTTAGGTTTACAGCGCGTAATAAGATACATTATCGTTGTTTCAAATTCTTTTGTCAGAACGGTTAATTGAGGACATTCTACGTTGCTTGTTCATTGCTGGATCATTTACATCCCCGTATTTTATTTTATTTCTTAAATGCCTCTTAATTTGACCCTTGCACTCCCATGGTCTTCTTTCTATATTTCCCTCAATGATGTTCTAACATTATTAGTCAGAAAAATGGCGTTATCATTTGTCTGTAATTAAGTATTTTAATTCAATGATAGTGCAGTTAGTGTATTAGGAAGCAATATATTTTTTTCTCTTCCACCTTTTGTATAAAAAAAGTTTGATTCTTTTTACGCTTTGCCACCGATAATGAGGTGCTGTATGTTAATCGTCTGGTGGATTGGTATACTTCATGAGCTCAAATTTCTCCTAAATCAGTCTCTCCATTAGACTCATTTGTGTGATTATCTTCATACACCCAGCATCTTCAAGTAAACAAGTCACCGATGATGAATCCCTATTCCGTTATTTTCCACTTCTATTTACCGTCTTTTTTCCGGCTTTCGCAACTACCTTTCGTTCTTGTCTACGAAGGTTAAGAGGTAGTATTTTTTGCGAAGGGTATATTCTCTATAATTTTCACACTTCCCGCCGCCCTACTTGCGCCTAATTATCGGCGCGCGGAAGAGTTCTGATACGCTTTTGTCCGAAACAATGGAGACCATAATGGCTCTGGTTTCTTTTGCTCCTCTGGGAACCTTTTTAAGTTCATTGGTGAACTCATGTTTCTTTTTTGTCCCTCCGCGGACAAATGAGCTGCAGCTCCCGTTTTTACGCGAGTTTGGCATCCTCGTCGAGTTCCTCCATCGGTATTGTGGGCCCATACATATCATATCGATGCCTACATCTCCATGTTGGTTCCTTTCTCATTGTAAATTTAAACAGAATACCTATAGGTATTCTGTTATATAGAAGACCTTTTTACACCATGGTTTTCATTGCGCGTCGTATGCGTGGATAGATGCGCAAATAAATAATAATAAAAAATTGTAAACTTTGTATCGCGTAAGAGTTACTGAAAATTTCCCAAGTACATAAATGACTGTTGGTAAAATTTCCTCTGTTATATTTCGGTGTATTCATCCGTGAAATACCCACGAAATAGCGCTGCTTTAATGTATGCAATTTATTACTCCATGAACAACAGCCTTTATAATTTCACTAAACGTTTAGAGCTCTCCTTCCGTAAGAGATTTAGATAGGAAAAGGCAAATATTTTCGCCCATTGTCCTTCCGCTGTTGAACTTTCTGTCATTTGTTATGGCAGCCTTTGCTAGTAGCAATTGAAACTCTTTTGGGTAGCCTACGACAGTCAGTCGTACAAGAAGACAATGCGACTTTACTCTATGATGAATGAGAAATTTTGGGTTTCTCGGATTTAATATAAATCACTCGTGGCCGCTGGCTGTCCTTCGCCGTCTCCAATTGGCCTGCTCGGTTGACCTGGTTCTGAGACATGACCCTGATGTGAACCGAGGACTCTGGAAATCATAAGGCGTGGGTGATCTACGTCGCCTCCCGATCCGTCAGCATGAACGAGTTAGTGTTGCGAAAAGTATTTGAAAAATAACGTTAATCGCTCAAAATAATGGTTATCAGTATTTCTTTCAACGTTTTGAATTGACTTTTAACACGCTCTCAACCAATGTAAGGTCATACCTTGCGTCAGTTCATCTCTATTGCATCGCTGTTACAAATGTAGTGTATCGATGGTTTGCTTATTTTTTTGCACCTTTTTTTCATTGTGTTTTAATCTTCCCTCACGATTCTCTTTTATACATCCTGAACTATTTATCATCCAAGGCTGGATTAAAAAAAGGTGGCAAACTAAAATTGCCTCTACTGTGCGTTACCTCTAAAGTGGTTGATAACATTGGGAGCACTATTTCCATAATTTCCTTATTTATGCTGCTCCTTCCCGTCTTTAATGTAAAATCTACCCGTTTATCCGGGTCGTAAGAAAACGTTGACATTTCGAAAAATTTTGACTTGATTTCTCTCTAGTTAAGTATGGCCGTTTATCTCCTGCTCATATGATCATCACCTAAATGCCAGTAGTAGTTGCTGTGAAATTAAAGGACACTGTTGAAATATTGAACTTAATTCTGAACAGCCTCAAATATTCAAGACATCATACGTAGGGTACTTAATTTAACGGTCATCTTACATCTTAATACGACCCTGAAAGGCGAGACGCATGAGTTACGACGTCTCTGCGTTTAATGAACGAAATGTATATTTTTAATGATCCGTGTCCGTCCGTTCCCCGGGATCATTGAGATGTAACCGCAGCTCCATCCCCTGGTTCTTTGAAGTCTTGATAGCTTTCGAGCGGTGAGGCGATCTTCTGTCGTGGGGGGGAAGGGTAGCTGCATTATATGCCGGCCCGTACCCATCCGTCGGCGTTGACTGCGTCCGTGACGCGGATATTTCACGGGTGGTCCAACCGCCTCCCCCTTCCACTCCTACCCCCAACTCCAACCCCCACTCACCCTCTGCTAATGTCCCCCCCCCTCCCCCCCCCGGAGCGCCTCCTCCTCAAATCCTTCCCGAGCATGTGGATTCGGAGAGTTCTTCGTCGGAGTGCGTTAAAAGGAGTGCGGTCAGTCTCCTGCACGCAGGGCGAACTGAATGAGGAGGAGAAAGTGATTTGTTTCCAGTCGTGCCCGGCTTTCGAAATTGAGCTCGGGCCAAAGATAATCCGACCACACAGCCGACGCCCACCATTATCCTCCCTCCTTCATACACCTTTCCCTCTCGATGTAATGTCGCTGGCGTTCCGTCTTTCCTGCCGACGGGCCCCCGGCGCCTCCCTTTCCTCCCACCCTCTTCCTCTCTGAACGATAAGCGGTATGATGTTTATGTATTTACGCCTCCGCCCACGCGCGACTATCTGAATCAGTGCGTCTCCGATATTCCTCCCCTTCTTCCCTATTCTGCCAATCTTTGATCGGTTAATGGGTCGCCGCCTGCAGCGCGCCGAGTCGTTAAGGCGTCTGTTGTATTGTTCTACGTCGTTGACCGAACGACTTGACCGATTGGCTGCTTCGATAGCAAAAAATTGGAAATGTTTCAGCGCTTCTAGTAAAATTACTTGGGAGAGGTGACGGACGGAAATAAAAATACAATTGTACAATACAAATATTTGAATATACAGTTACTTTGGGAGAGACTTCTGAAATTGCATTCTGAGGACATTCTGAAATTGAAAACTGTTTGATAATACAGTGTTTTATATTTTTTTCTTACAAAAGCATGTTTAATAACAAAACATGTTTAGTGTCAGATAAGAAAGTCATAACAGATTCAAAATAAATGACTGTCAGGTCATAAGTTTAATTCTAACATGATTGATAATTAGTTATAAGAGTAATAAAAACACTAACCTAAATTATAAATGGTATCCGGTCGTAAAATTGCGCCTTGTTTGGTGATATTCTTCACGAAGTAGAAAAAAAATAGTAGAAGTGTAGTTGGGGGGGACAGGTAGTTAGTTGCTGTCATGTTTCGTATAGGTATGGCCGGTATCGACTTCAGGCAATCCATTCTCGATATCGATACCAATCCACAAGAATCGGTGGTTTCGAGAATAGACAAATCCCCTACTGTCTGTAAAAAAAGCAAGACACCCAAGTTTGAGGAGCTCTATCGTATAAACGAAGCGATCAATGTCAATGCAACAAAAAGCATACGAGTAAGTACCAGAATTGCATTTATCGTACAGCATACAACAGTACCAATCAATTTCAATTGACCCATTGGTTTCGAAGTTAGCAGGGGTTTGCGTTGTTTACAACAAAACCATCAATTTTAGTTGTGTAAACAATTTGTTTTCTGCAAACTGTTACTACTAGATCTGGCTTCCTCATATCAAAATCGCAAATTATTGGAACGAAAACTACGGGAATACCAAGCGCTCGAAGTTGGGCAACTTGATTTGACGCGCAAAAAAACTGGTACTTTTTTGAGAAAAAAATTAAGTACAGGAAATACTATGGAGCCAAAGATTTTTTAAAGTAAATGATCCAACGTAGAAATAAACTCCCTCTCGTATGCTTTTTGTTGCATTGCAATTGATTGCTTCGTTTAGACGATAGAGCTCCTCAAACTCGGGTGTCTTGCTTTTTTTACAGACAGTAGTTTTAAGTATTCCAACAGCTATGCTTATATCGCACCATATGGTACGATCCTTTGCCTAACACCTATACCCAGAGCAGTATTCTAATCAGCTATCTTTATCCTTTGGGTTACCAGACCTTGGCGTTACCGACCTGACTATCCCGGCCGGCGGCTTCTGATGATTAAGATAATTTGAAACATTTAGAATAGGGTAGGGGTAAGATTTTTCAGGCAGAGGGAGGGAAGGAGGAGAAAAACACTGCGTCGGCTTTCGTCTACTCTTAACGAATGACTTCAAGCTGTCCACTGTCCCAGCCGATGGAGACCTCAACCTGTAGTGCTCTCCAATCGAACTCGGGCCATCAGGATGGGATGACTGCACTTAGCCACCTCTACAAACCTATCCTTTGCTTCAAGTAAAATTCTCTTTTCGTTCGTGGTATTCCATAACTCACTCTGCATCCCCCAAAACAAAGTTTTATATACCTAAACCACAAATACCACCACTTGTCCTTTGTGGTGCATTAAAAAGATTTCGATGGTAAATAGATTAGTTAGTATCAGCGGTTCCATTGAAATGCCCTGTTTGGCGCCTTGGCGTTATTGATGAATGCTGGAATCTTGTAAATGTTTTCACATCGTAATTATGAACCTTTCATAATCCGAATCAGTATGTACTTGGTAGGGACCACGATGCTGCAGCCTTGAGGAATATTTCGGATGTCAATGCTAAGTAGCCTTATCGTTATTTTTTAAATGTGTTCAAGATAGTGAAAACTTGATCGTCAATATTCAGATTTTTTCCAGTATTTCAATTTACTAGTCTGCATTGGTGGAGTGAGTTGTTGGGACGGTGTACGTTAGCCGTTTTTCTTCCTAAGTGGGGCTTAAAACATCGATAGTGATTAGCACAATGAGGAGAATGAGGAGTTGGTTGAATGAGCATCGCAATCGCAAGGATGGAAGCCGTAGAACGGCTATTATAGATAGCCTCTAAAATCGTTCAGCCATTGGTGTAGCAATTCGAGTTGCCAATTTCTCTTAATTACGGTGTTGACGGTCTTGTAGCGGGACCATGGACCTTTCTTGAGCACCTTTCCTAGTCTTAAGGCTCTCTTATGAACAAAGAAGGAAGTTAAATGTTAAATAAAATGTTATTAAAGGCTGTCATGGTATCGTCCGTCATAGTGCAGGTAGAATACAACGAAAGTGATATCGCGTTTACTGGTGATAAGTAAAATTAATTACAGCAGTTTAATATTAACCTAATAATTATCTTGGTCGTGTTTCCCTTAAGTGGCGTTCATTTTGAGTTATGTGGCATCCAAAATATCGTCCTTTCGGCTCAAATCAGTAGCCTCATCATTTACTGTAGTTGCAGTTTTTACATTCTTTTCTCAATTTTTTCATTAATTTGTCTCAAATACAAAGCAGCATCAATGGATTCATGGGATGGGAGTGAAGAATGAAAGAAGGAGAAGATTGGGAGATTCATGGGAACAGTGGGCGATGTGAGCGGTCACTTGTTTTTGTTAGCGGAGTTACATTGACCTCTGAATCTTAATATCTCAATTTAGCCAAGGGGGTGTAAAAGGGAAGAAATGCAATATTTGTCATTATAACTTGTATATTAGGTACTTTATAATAGCATTTTTAGGAAGTAAATAGTAGGTGTTTTTATATGTGAATGAGCCACATTGCCTCATGCACCTGGAAAGATATTTCAAAGACTTTTCCGAACTACTTCGGATACCCGTTCTTCTAAAGATAATTTTCTGTTAAATAAATTTGTATGATTTCACTGTATTGCTTGGCGTTAAAAAATAAGTGTATGATGTATACCTATGCTTTTTTACCCATGCATGCAAGCTGGTCTAAAACAGAGGTTCTAATGAAACTTTTTACAAATAACGGGATATCGGTTTTGTCTTCGACGCGAGACAGTTAATTAACCTCTTCTCTAGAGACGTGGAAAATTTCCAGTAAAAAATCGAAGTCTCCCTCAGTTTTATTATTTGTTCCTATTGCCGTTTTTCTGTACATCTAATCCATAACATCTCCGAGGGCTAATAACCTCAAAGCCTGAGGAAGCGCTCTCGACAAGCTGCTCCTTGCCCTCATCTAGTTCGCTTGTTCAGTTTTGCGCTCGGTTTTGTCATAAAAAGTTAGTTATGATTAACTCCTGAGGTTTTGCAGACTGAGAAATTATGAGTAGGGTTCACTGCAAAAAGATGACAATCTGATGTGTTCTAAAGTATCAGTAGGGGTTAATAGGATTATGATGTAGATGAAGATATGATTTTTAATATTTCCTTCTTCAGGAATTTTCTCGTACCTATCTCTCCTTGATAGGATGACACAATGACTGGTGGATGATTATCATAAGTATCCTATCAACATTGGTTGGTGTGTGGATTCTTTTTCCCTGTCATTCCCCACCCTATTCTGATGTTAACCTCATTCCTATCAACCCGCCTTTTCTCTATGCCATCCCGAACGCCCTTAATTTTCTCTCTTCGCTCTTACCTATCATTCTTTCCTCAAATAAGTTCTTAAGCATTACCTGGCCTTTGCAAACGTCCTCATCTAGTGCTTCCGTTGTGTTAATTTTTTTTCCAACGAATGTGCTTTCCTGTCCTTACATGTTTAACCGTTCTTCATTGGTCAGAAAACTTAGAGAAGGGCTACTGCAATGTTGGCTGGGATTTCGAACCAAACATGGTACCAATGTTGGTAGGATACCATTGATAGTGATCCTCATTCATAGTTCCATGAATCTGTTAATAATTAAAAATAAAAAAAGTCGTGCCTTACTCGATATTGCGTCACACACTCCTATGCGCTTGCGATTCTACGAATTTAAAGGATTATTCTCTTATTCGAGTCCATACTTCCGCGACTTAGAGTGCACTGGTTCTATTTTACGACGCAGTGTGGGGTTAAAGGAGTTGAATGGGAAGCGACGGTCGGAAACACGGCCTCTCTCGCTTTATTTTCGCGAAAGTCGATGAGGCGGAATGAAAAGCCCCGACAAGAGCTGCAGGCGACGTGATTTCACCTTGACAGTGTTGAGCGCGCTGGAGCGTTTGCTCTCTGCCCTCCTCTTACAAATGCGCTTCTCTCTCCCGTTTGTTAGACAAATTCAACGTCAACTCTGCTCCACTTCTTCAGCTGTTGACTCAGCTTGGCTGCAGTCGCACGGTGACGGCCCTCGAGACTCGTTTGGCGTCACAACTTCCTCTAAGCATTTTAAGGAGAGGAGGCAAGCGGATTTTGAAACGTTTGAGCGGTAGAGGGAAAACCAATACTCTTCAATTTCTAATGCGGTCGCGGTAAAATTTAGTAATCGTTTTAGGATTTAAGGTGCTCCAACTGCATATGTCATGTCGCACCGTCTAATATACCTTTAAAAATAAACTTAATCCTAAAACGGGCTCGCCATTCATGCCCAAGACAAACTTCGAGCCCTTTACAAACCGGACTACTGAAGGAAAACTCGTAAAAATATATTTTCTAAGGGGACGAAACATAGTCGTGAAAGTCGTCTGCCTTAAAATTAATTATCGTTAAATTAGGCTTTGTGGTTTAAATTCTGAGTATCACCCGATCTAATTTAACTTAACCCTAAGCCAAAGCCGAAGACACATACAGCACAGCACTTACGAGGCAGAATTCTGACCCGAATCTTTCTTAAACGAATGGTTAATCACGAATAATGCGCAGCATCAAAATTAATGTGGCCGTGACCGCTGTGGCTGACCGGGAGTCAAACCAGTAACGCTCCGTATCCTTAATCAGAATTCATGCTGTTCACTGTTCTTGTTGACCCAGAGGGGAGTACAAGGTGATACAGAAGGGGAAGAGATCAATCTTTAAGGATACATTCCCGACTGTTCTAAGTACGAAGTTCGTATTCAGTATTTCTGAATTATACAGATGAGTCGTCCTCATAAATGCTCATCCTCGATGCTCATGCTCAATCCTCTTATTAAATACAGTGATAATGAAATTTTTGGACGTTAACCGTGAACTTTTATAGATTTTTCTGCATCGATTTTCTACTTATAATGGTTTAGGGCATGGATATCGAGCCCGCAACACAAAACAGTAATGCATGGGGCCCAGAGAGAAATATTAATTAAATTCAAATGCTCTATTTACATTTAATATGAAAAGATACGCATGATTGTTTATGTGGCTCTTTCTTGTTGTGGTGATGTATTTTGTGGGCTATCTTTTTTAAAAGAATAAATTAAATTTTATCATTTATCAAAAATAGTGTATGTAGCACAGCACAAGTGAATTCATACGCTCCAGAAATGGCCCACTGCCTAGTCATGGACACACCTGTTTTAGGCTATTGTACAGTTTCTGTTTGATCTACATCCACCATAACAACGCTCCGTCAGCGTCTCCGTAGTCATTCCTGTTACTTCTGAAGAATATTTCTTCCGGGTTACTTATGTTATTGGATTGATGAAATTGCTATGATACTCTAAGAGGGAAGTGAAGAAAAATTTGTCTTCCATTTGCTGTTAACTTAGTGTGATTCCCTCTACGACTTAGTTGATCGCTTCTTCCAGTTGTCGCGTTGCGTCCGTCATATGTCACTTAAACTGCTCTGTGTTCTCCGCAGGAACCCTCCGGGAATTGTTACGCCCATTTACGCAGCTGATGCCTTGACCCAAATTTCCTGTCATCGGAAAACATCTGGAATGACCCATGCGGCTAGCTCGTCTGCACTGGCTCTGACACTTTCCAATGAGGTTGTGTCATTTTGAGAGACAACTAGTCTTCGCAGTGTGTCATTCCCGTTTCCATGTTTACGAACTGTAGACCTCTGGTTCTGCTCAAGTCTGTTCTCGATATTTAAGCGTTTGGATTGATGTTAATTTAAAAATTCTTTAGGACTCATTTTTATTATTTCGGTCAGGTGGCTAGTAACTGCCCTGCGAATGAAAGTGATCATCTGATAGTATTGCTGTAGACTATATGTATTTATACATATTCATTGAACTTCATTTAGATAGTTAACATAAGGTGATTGCATTTTATATAGTTTCCCATAGGTTTAGCAAACCTGAAATTAATTTAATACGACACAAAATAGGATATGGAGCTATATCTTTTGGGTGGATACCAGACGCGATTTATTCGGGTGTATTGGTGGACAGGAAATAGTTTTCTATGCATATTTATTGTTTAGACAACTGGTACCCAATCGTTTTGCTAGGATGGACACTTTTCACGCCGTCTAAGTCTGCATTGAAAAATAATAATGCTTGATCATAAAATACATAAAATGCATAAGAGTAGAAAGTTGCGCAGGGTCTGCGAGTGAGGAATAATGTTAATATAAAGAAACTAGCAGATAGGAGATCGAGTTGAGAGCTTCGCGGAAAAAAATTTAAGACTGACCATGAAATTATTTTCGAAAAAAATAACGTAGTCAATGAAATACTTCCATTAAAAATGTATATATGAAATTGACAAATTTAATTCGTAAATTCTTTGTGCATATGCAAACAGAACATCTGTCACCTGCCGTCCCTAAACCCGGGTTTCGAAAATAGTAATTGCTTTGTTATCGAAACGAATACACCCTTGCACTTTTGAGGTATTATTTTTGATCCCATGTTTTTTCGCCTATATGAGTTGGTTCGTTAATTGTACATACTTCATCAGTATTACTGCCATATTGTTTTTTTGCGGCTTGCTTGTTTAAAAAAAATTCTATATGGCATGAATGGGTAGTTAATTATGGAGATAGTTGCGCATGTCGTTCGTATTTCTTCTAATCAAAGGATATGAATAAGTTCGTTAATTTTTTTGTCCACGTCCCCGATCTACGCATGTTGCCTCCCCACTTGGAGATATTTTGATGAAGCCATCGGCATGCGCCCCGGGAGGGATAACTCCGCATGCCCATTGCGGCACTGGAGTCATTAAGGTGAGCACGGACTTCATTTACTCCCCGCACTAACCTCCACCTTTTTTTCTTATTTCCCCGCACAGATGGTGATCCGCTTGGGCATCGTCATCTTCCGGGCACTCGACTTCGGCGTGCGGGACGAGGAGGAAAGGAATCTCAGCCCCGAGCTGGCGAGGTTGATCGAATTGATGACCGCCTCCAACGGTGAGTACCGCATGGACCACACCGACTCTTCCTTTCACGCAACTCCCACGCACGGCCCACCGTAGTCGTTCTGCAGTCGTAATTATCCTTTTTTTTAAAGCGGAGTATCTTCATATTTTTTTTACCGAAAAAAAATATCCTGTGAGGTTCCAAAGTGCGTGGTAGAGGGATAAGATTCTTGAACCGCTCACACACACACCCTCGTTTTGAATTTTCAAGCGGGTGATTGACCTTCTCTCGAGAGTCCTCGTATGTGCACCCTTTTTATTTTTTTTCCTACCATAGAAAGTTCACGAAGGAACGTGAAAAAGAGAGGATGATATGAGGGAAAATATTTTTTTTTTCAAATACAGATGCCCCTTATATATTTTTTCTTAGGGCTAAGGGGCGTAGAACTTCGCCTCCCCCCCCCCCCCCACCTTTTGTTCTCCGCACGCCCCTAAGCGTCGCAGCGCGGAGGAATGGTAATGTCTTCCACTTCCAGAGTGAAGGAAACCGAAAGGGTCGAGGGATGGGAATTGGCCTCCTGGCCCGTCATTACCCTGATAAAGGGTTATTCGTCGCTCCATGCCCACCCGCGCCCAGACACCTTCTCTGGCGCTTTGTGGTTTCACGACCTCTCACTATTTTTTCCCTCGATCCGATCCGAAAGTCTTGGATCAAAGTTTAGCCTCAATTTCCCGCCTCAGGCGATGCGATAATGATTGAGACGCTGGGGTTGGATAGTGTGGAAATAATTGTCTCCGCTCAAGTGATTCTGTAAGCGACAGCACAAAAAGTGTCAATATTAAAGGCTGCTTTTTTACCGTGGCTATTAAGATACCCAGGTGGCGAACTAGCCCACTGGGTAGAGCGTTCGCCTACTGACCGAAGGTTCCATGATCGGAATCGGCGGACAGTCTTTGCTCACGTCTAATGGAAGCCAAGATTTGTGAGTATTACATAAGCCACCGTAGACGCATGTTGCGGGGGTTGGATTATCACCAAACTTTCTTTACCATCGTGCAAACAGTGCTGTTATTTCAGTAACTATGCGGGTGGTTTTAGTCCTCTTCCCCTATTGATGATTATTGATTCGTCAGTCTCAGACTGTTAATTTTCTTCGTTTTTCTGCGCGGCACAAATGTTTATACAAATGAAATGTGATAATGTGCAACAACATTTTATTTGTACAACATTCACTGTAGCCATTTAAGTAATTTTTACCGCTTGAGGTTCCGCGCAATGCTGACTGCTATTTATACTGTTGGTACTCTTGCATGCTCATCAAGCGCATCCCCGCATTTAAAGTCTAAATATTTTCCATGACAGTACGTTCTGTTCTTAAGTGTTTTCTATTTATTTTGGTTTCTTAAATAATTTTAAGAATGAATAATTATTTTAATATTTTATTTATAAGGTTAAAAAAATAGAAAAAATCATTTTAATATCAATAATTATTATTAAAGGATAAGTAACGATATAAAGAGTATTGGAGTTAACCCTTTAAAAGATTTGGTGTTATCAGCAAGGAAAACGAAGTGGTTTCACTCTTTCTCTGTTATAATTTAGGTTGAATTAACAAGAATATATCTCCCGTGGTTCCAGTAAAGAAATAAAAATTGATTCGAGTTCTTGATCTCCCGCGTTTTGAAGATTTTGGTTACTCTCATAGTCATGACGTTTGGGAATGCTTAAAAAAGCAGAAATCCATTTCGAAAGTAAATTTTTACTCACCGATTTTGTAATGTTTTTGCGTGAGATGCATTGAAATGGCAAGTAATTTTGAATTTAAGCTTCGTAAATATTAATACTTCATAGATCAATGAACCGAACCTCTCCCACTCCGTTCCTGTGTCGTGCTTTCTTAATTTCAGTTTTTTTTAATTACACATCTGCTCAGTCTTCCACTTAATGAAAAATCGGTGGGGTAATATTTTGGGCATTGTTATTAATGTTTCAATGGATACGTTTCCACGGATAGTTTGCATCGCAGCGATTGCAATAATGGAGGCATAGTTGCAAGGATAATATTTTTAATTTAGGAAGCTTGGTAGCGTAGATATGTTTGGGTCTTGTCATATGAATTTTAACTTCGGTATGTTTGACTTGCACATTAGTCGACGGCAATATAATTTCTGCATCATTATTAGACCTAATTTTTAAAGATTTATAAGAATCCATGCCAACTAAAATTGTTTCACCTTTACTCTACCTCTGGCTTAAAAGCGCATTCTTAATATTTAATCTAAAATACCTGTATTTATAAAGCAAAATTGTATATTTCCTGCAGAGGAATTATGGGTATAAATGTAAATAATTTTTTAATCGTGAAAGATCTTTTATAAAATGGATTTCACAGGATGGGTTGGTTAAATATACGTCAAGAAACGCAATACTTCCTATTTTTCACAGCTTTATAGCCCTGAATGGCGCAAGGACGTAGAATTGAATAATTCAGTTCACTCCCTCACTTCTTAACTCTTTGGCCGTCAATGGCTTTTCGGAGCAAGTGTGGTCATAAAATTCAAATTAAAATAAAACGATTTTCATCTTAAGACGTAGTTAACTCACGAACTCACAATGTGTACTATTGTTGTAATCTGAACTGATCACCTGGCGATTTTTAGAAGTCACTTAGGGCCAGGCCTCCTCGGAGGGGTAATTATGCCTTTTCTTTTGGCGCGTAGTTTTAAAACTTACGCAGTTTTGAAAAAAGTAACTCTTACCAGTGGTAAAATGCGCATAACTGTAGCACGTGTTTTCTTAATCGTCAGATTTTGCGACAGAGCAGAAATACATATGCCTAGGAGCTGCGGTCTATTTTTCGGCTTTATGTACTCTGTTGATTAAATGTATGGTTTTATGTATCATTTTTATCTATTTATACTTGGATAAATAAATGAAATATTGACATTATTGTGATTCTGGAATATTGAAATTATTGTGGTTCGAGTCAGGACAGATATCAGTTGTTTATGACGGGCCAGTAAAAAAAATGGAGCCGCTCAGCCTCTCATCATCGTAGGAATTTCACGCTCGCGATAATCGATTAATGTGGGTAAAATTTACTCATTTCACAGACTCTTGAATGCCATTACGTATTCCGTCACGCGCCTCCTGTGCGCCATACGTGTTTAAAATAATTTGAACGAAATATTGGGAGGAATTATATGGAGAATAGCTTTAAATAGGTTCGGTCTATCAGAGCACGGAGTGCATTGAACCGTGAAACGCTGTAAGAATCCAAAATTAATGCATCTCTTGAGTTGTGTATCCGCAGCAGGAAAAATTACTTCTGCTTCCCATCCTTTCTATTCCCATAAGCCTATCTTAAGTTTCCTTCACATTTGTCGGCTTTCGAATGGCCTGATCTCCGGCACGGCCTTCGCTAAATCACAACACGTGTGGTGAAGCGGTCTTTTTGAAATCCGTTACCAGTAAGGCCAGGAATCACTCAGGTGGAACCCACAGGTGCGTGTGTTGGTTCATGAGGCATAGAGAGGGGGAGAGAGGTACTAGGGATCGAATATGTGCGTGCATGCGTACCTGTTGTGGATTGGCACGTTCCAAGATGTGATTCTCACGTTCATCTCAATTCTTCAAGCCTGTGATGCTCACTCGGAACAACTCCCGCCCTTTTTACAATGAGAGTCTTGTTTCTTTTTTTTCACGCCGTTAACTCTTTTAAACTCCGGTTTAATTCTGCATCAATTACGAGTCCAATCTGAGCCAATATTAGTGGAGCCGACTTTGTCGAAGTCGTTGGCCGGAACATCACTCATCTACGTTGGGAAACGCGTATTCTTTGCTAATGCCTTGTGATTGGCGCATCAAACATGGCGCGCGATGTATCTCGTGGAAGACCTTGAGAACCGTGACCCGTCGGTGCATTGTTCCGTCAGTAAACTTATTCCGGCATCGCGTTCCAGCCCTCTCTTGTTTCCCATAACCTTCTTTTCTCCCTCTCCTCCGTGAATGCTAAGCTGTTCGTTTGAGTACGCGCTTTCACATGAGATCCAGTGATGTGCCTGACAGTTTAAGCGCACAGAACACTTCCATATTGTTTTCCGTAGTCATATTTAAAATGTTAATTTTCGTTCTATCATTCTTAATGCCTGCGTTTGAAAAAGGAATTCGATTTACTCAAAGCATGTGATTTTAGTCCTATTTGCTGCAAAATACTACTGGTTTTTTTGTCCAATGGTAGTTTAAAGATTTCCGGAAGACTATGTATATCTAAGTATATCTATCGGAAGACCTTTGCTCCTCGCCAAAGAAAATATTGCGCTGTATGAAATGAACTGACTGAACGATAAATAGACGATAAAAAATAATCGTCCAATGTGTCACCTGCTGTTATTGTTGTTAGTTAAACGATTTTAAATCTGCCGAGCTTTCATTTATAAAGCTGCGGTAATAAATATTGGAAGCTGATTGATGTATAGTTACTCTGGTTCCTTCAGGTGGTGAAAAGTCTCGGATATTTGCATCATTTACGCCGCAGACTGCCATTATATTGAAGTGTTCGGTTTTATAAATTTTGAACTTTCATGGTGTAATAACTCATTTTCTTTGTTCGAGGATGCCTACCTTCATATTGTAGTAAAAAATGATTTTCTCTGAATTTCGGAACCTGAATTCGCTTTTTTTTTTCAATACATTCTATGTGCCTAATGTAGGAACAGTTTGCGTTTTATATGAGTAAATAACTATAGGAGCACTTACCTGATGCGTTAGTTTCTCCTTCTTGGCACCGTGCGTACTGAAATAAGAGAGCGTGTATATGCAAGAGGTCGCGTGTCGTTGCCCACGAGCCTCGAAGCCCTCTTGATTTGCCAGCTGTCTGTAGCCATAATCATTTTATGTCCTGGATGATACCCGAGGGGTTCATTAGACAAATAGGTCGTTACGGCAAATTGGGAATTGCACGCGAAGTCTACCGAGTCGAGTCTTTATATTTTTCGCTGAGAAATGTTTTGTTGCAATGTCTCGCTTGTATATTATTCGTAAAAGTGGAGAAACATCATAGCTTTTTGGAGAGCTGCATCATTTTATTAACCTCATGAAAAATTTACAGGTTGAAATTAACCGACTAAAAAGCTAAATATATATTAATACTGGCTGATGTTTCAGGATGAAGTCGTTCATAAAATGGAGTGGAGGTACTCGTAAAATTTTTGTTGATGTTATCATTGTTATTTAAAAATTCCGAGTTAATCAGCATAAAATAAATATGCTTGCTTAGTCTGTAATGTTGTTACTGTGTATGCTGTTTATTATTATGCGTAACTATGTTGTCGAAATTAATTATTTGAACTTGGAATTAGCGTGAAGGGCATTAATTCATATAGCCTTCTTCATTTCGCCTCTTTTGGTGTACTCATTGGACATTATAAATTTTTTGACGACTTAACTCCATAATCATTGGCCTACGCTAGCTGTAATCTGAGTTTTCGTTTTGTCATGTAATCCCTTCTAAGATTGTTCGTTCATTTGTGCACGCTTTTGCCTGGCGTTACACTAAGGAGCCTTATCGCGCCCCTCGTATGCATCCTTGTTTTCCGCTGAATTCCCTACGTAAAACGAAGAAAATGAGTTGCTTCTTTATCATTTCCTTGCAGTATTTTACAATTTAGTATGCGTAAATATTACGTATTTGAAGCTTTATTCGATGTAGACAGTAATATTTTGTGGTATAATCTGCTAGCAGGTCAGGTTCTTATTATTTTATCTTATTCTTTTAAATATATTACATTAGACGTAATTCATTGAATACTGTCTGAAAATGAATGTATGCGATGCTGGAGATTTGAAGTTTCTTGCCACAATCTCCACTGAGCGTCCATTTATTGTTTCGAATGCATGCGCCTATTTCACCCTAATCATTTTTCAGTTTGTGAGGATGGACGATAATAGAAATTTCGACCTTTGTTCTCAGCACCGTCTGAATATCATGTATTTTGTTTGCTGCCTTGACGACGGATTTGTCTTCTTTTCGCCCTCCGTTTACGAAGATTTTCTTTGCGCGCGAAATCACGCCTTTCTTATTTTTTTCTAAGCCAAGGCCGCCCATCCCCGGGCGCGAATGACCGTTTCGCAACGGATGCGCTCGGTGCGGCTGTGTCACTTATATAGCGGGCAGAGAAGAATATTGATCGATGATGCAGTAAGTAACGAGCTCTCTTCTTTTCATTTTCGCGAATGAGTTGGTCCCGTTCGGGCTTATCATCCCTTGATCCTTTCCTCAACCCCTCCTTTCTTTCACCCTACAAATTGTTGAACCCTCAACCGTGAACTTGGTGCTGCGGAAGTGATCTCGCACGCGATTGGGAAATGAAAAAGGAACGAAAATTAAAAAGGTCTGTGGGAGGAATCTGTGGTGGGCGGACTGAGTCGTTGAGGAAAGGTTGAGGAAGAGGACGGGGAGGTAGAGGGGGAGGGGGGGGGGGAGTGTGGCGTCCCTCGTGTATGGAAGGATCCGCAGTGACGCAATGGAAACCCATTCATTTCTCCCCGTCGTCCCCCGAACTCGGTCGCAGTGCGTGTTTTAAAAATGAGACACGCGAGGGCGCTCCAACGCCAGCCACTGCTCTCGCGAATCGAGAACCGCACCCTGTCCTTTCCCTCCCTCCCACCTCTCTCTCTTTCCCTCACCATTCATCCATTCGATGGAGTCTCCTGGAGATGTTTATGCTAACTACTCCCATTACCGCCGATTTTCTTTAAATGAATATTGATGCCTCAAATGGCAGTAGGGGTAGAATTTGGTCGGCCATGGAAGGATTGAATGGTACGGGGGGTTGTTAATAAAGGATATACTAATTAGAAGTTTTAAGATGAGCTTTGTGGAAAATTGATGTGGAAGGTAATCCCTTCTATTTCACAAACTCATGTGTGAATAGGCTGTGCGGTCTGAGGCTTTGAGGATTTTGTTTAGAGTAATTGAGAAAAAATTGAGAGGACGGTGAATGAAGGAGTATTAAATTAAATAAAAAATGAAAGTAAAGAATATTCGATGGCGGTAGTACAAGTACTTGACGGACTATTTATACCTATATCTGCTTATTACCCTGCAAGCTTGACGGATGTATGGCAGGGGATGAGCTATCAGCAAACGTGCACTAATGTTACTGATACTACCTACCTAATGAGAGATTAGTGCGAATATTTTACGGGACCGACACTAAAAATTCCACTTTTCAATCAGCATACCCAAAAACATCTGAGTTAAGACGCAACGGAATAACTTTGTGGTTGAGGAGGGAGGCTATTCAGTTGGCAAAATTGAGAGTAGGTAAAAGAATAAGGGCTTGAGAGGACATTAAGGGAGATAAAAGACTATGAAGAGCTCAAGGAGGAGATGTCAAATAAAGTGTTATCCGAGTAGAAAAGGTAACGAAACAGCTTGCCCAGGCCGGGAGCTATTTGGCCTGTCAACTCAGGATGTGGGTTGAACGTACGCCTTCGAAAACGTTCTTTTGTATGTCCTCGTTCCAATAGCGTTCGCAGGATGGAGCCATACAGCCTTAGCAAAGTAAGAGCAGCAATAACCCAAGTCTAATTTTGGATTATCCGATGGTGGTTATGGTTTATTCGATGGTGGGTACGGCTTATCCGATGAATAGGTGTAGGAGAATTGAAGGCGTGGTGTTTCCGATAACCTTCGGTTATTTTTAGATTACATAAGATGACGATCATCATATTCGTGGAAGCTGTGATTTCTTTTCCTTATCGCCGTTTAAGAAGGAAGCATGGTTGTTAAAGGAGAGTTAGGGGATCGTCGTCGCATCAAAGTAGGCTTTGAAAGAATCGCCTCCCATCACTTACGTGCAATCGTTGCCGTCTCTGAAGCGGAAATTCAATTTTGTTGTGGAACTAAGAAAATGGACCCAAAAATAATATTCATGCTAAAATGCTTATTTCGCGACCTTCTCTTTACGAATTGGGTAAAAGTGAAATCACTCAAAAGATTCCGCCCACTCGTTGTCAGTAAACTAGCTTGCATGCTGAGACTAAGCTCAGGGTTACGCTGCCTATTGTCTTCCACTGCCTCCACGCAATTGGATGTGCCAACCGCGTTGGTTAACCGCCCGTTTCAGTGAGCGGATTGACGATTCATCTTCGAGTCGCCTAGTGCCAAAAAATTAGGCAACAGAATGACGAGCGTAAATATGATCATCCTTCTTTCTAGCCCAAGTATATTCGATGCTTGGGAAAATTTTACCCGATCCCACTGCGGATTAATTGTGTTTAATTTTTCATTTCCGTCGTGAATTTTTCATTACGCGGAAGCATTCATCCGTACGTACTTTTATGTTTTTGAATTTCGTGTCTATTTTTTCCGTTTCAGTCCCATTTTTCTCTTAAATTTCAACTCGATATAGACATATTCTGGACTGAGAATGGTATTTTGGATTTGAAATTTTTGATTTTATCGTAGCTTTTAACTTTATTTCTGAGTGATTCGCATGTTTGATATTCTATTAGGTTTCGGCTTGAATATACAAAGTCAGTACGTGACGCCTGGTATATTTTTTTACACTTCCGCCTTTCTGTTCCCATTCTTCCTTTTCCCTCAAGGTGATCTTACATCGTTTTCACGGAAGAATGTAAAAAATTGGTTCCTTTAATTCGGGGCTAACACTTTTTTTTTGTTACTTTGACGCCGACAGTTCCGTTTATACGGCCATGCGTTCAGTTCCATCGTTCACTGCAGCTGCATCACCGTCCTCGGGAGAATGATTTCCTCGCCCTCCCCCCACCTCCCATTTTCCCGCCCACCTTTTTTTTTATCCTTTGTTTCCCTTCATTTCTCCCGCTTTGTCCCACCTCCCCTCTTCCGTTTGCCTTCCGCTGCCTTCGAAGGTCGCCTGGGGAGTGACTCACCTCATCTCTCTGTCCTGTGTGATGCGAGCGGTGTTATATAAACAAGTCTTTTCACGCACGCCGTCCACCACGATCTAAGTTTCGGAAGCAGTGTAAGATTGATGTTCGTAGTGTCCCTCCCGAAAACTCAGGGTCCCATTTTAAATAGGACTATGGAAAACAATATGGAATTTTTCTGTGCGCTTAAACTGTCCGTCACAAACCATTCATGCGTTTCGTTGGGTGAAGTTAAGTGATTATAAAAGTAGTTTTTAAGGTTCTATAATTGCTAATGTTATTGCTAACCATATAACCTAACTGAATCCAAGAGAGAGGCACAAGACTGTTGCTCGAGGCGGGATTCTTCCCTGTGGTCTTAGGGTTGTCCGGCCACCGCATCACCGCTTACTTACGAACGCGGCTTGCAATTTATATGAAGAGACAAATGTGGTTTTGGTATGGAATTGAGTGAATAAGTTGAATTGAGAGGAATACAAACGGAGGAGCGTTAAGTCATTTTAAAAAGTATTCAGTGGAGGATATTCGATGGATGTTTTAAAAAAAAGACTCGTTGGGAGGTAACGCAATGCTCCTTGCGTATGTGAGACGGAATGCTATTCCGTTGTCTATGACGAGGTAAAATAAGAAAGAATTGTGATTATAGGGGGGAGATAGAACGTAGAAGTTTAACGAAAAATCGTTCTACGGTGTGCTATACATATGCTAAGAAAGAATTGTGATTATAGGGGGGAGATAGAACGTAGAAGTTTAACGAAAAATCGTTCTACGGTGTGCTATACATATGCGACCAAATAAACTTTGATGGGAGATTTCATCTCTCTCTGACTTTGCTTTGCTATCTTTGCTTTGTGTTTCTTGATGGACTACTGCGGTTCTTTCGCATTTAATGGGTATTTGAATTATACTCACGTACCTAGATTAATAAGTGACAGTGAATGTGAGGATACGCATTTTCGCATTAATAAGTATAAAATCCATATGATTTAATTTTTTATATTTTCCCTTAGAATTAAACTATAAAAAGGCCCCAGCAGCTCGTCAATGTCGTTATGTAAACTTTTTTGCGTTTTGAGTATTACTTTCTCTGCCAACAAATTAGGTTGGTTGAACTCCCCGAACTGAAAATGTAAATCCCTTCGTTGTGCTCTTTCTTCCCTTACATTTTAGTTCACCCAAAATGCCTCAATACCTCACAAAAAAGTTACAGCACTTGGCGCAATTTTAATCATGCTTCAGCGTCATTAGCATTTCGTCAAAGCTTGGAGCAAAAAATTATGCCATCAGAAATCATTGGGGCGTACTGCTTCCCCGGCTTTCCTTCACAGCCCAGATATGTCCCTCCGTGTGGTCCCGATTTAAGTTTCGTGAAGGATTTGTTCACGGACGGCGAGCACTCCTGATGATGTTGAGTCTTTCGATCCGTGTCGGATGCAAGAATTACGAGGCCTAGCGTACCTCGTCGGGGCCCCGCTGGGACTTAGAACTGATGTTCAAGTATCCCAGCAGCCGAGGTATTTTCTCGTTTTAGCTCACTTGAAATCTGCGCCCTTACTACTGGCCCTTTTTAGTATTCTGTATGCTCCTTCTGAAGCTCTCAATTTCCCGCATAATGTTATCGGGAGTTGAGAAAAACATCCTTACTATAATGCAGCTATTTTAATATGCTTAAGCATTTTTCCCGGTGATGCCGCTTCGTAAGTAACAGCAAAAAAAAGTCAGTCGATAAATAGACTGTCTACGGTTAATGGAAAGCTTGGTGCATTTTTTGCAGCAATGTTTAAGCTTTCCCTTCTGAGTATGGGATTAAATTCTCAGTACGCTTAATCATTTTTACTCTCGTTACGGTATTGATTGTAAATTATCTAAAGGACAAATTTTACCGGCCGCATATAAAAAATAAAAATGAACTTTCGAATGCAATGCGGAAGGCAAATGAAACCCAGTTTTCCTATCTAGCATTTTTTTTCTTGAGAGGATAAGAACCATTTTGCTGGGTGGGACGAGTACTTGCTTTTCTGTTTTATTTTTAAAATATCGAATGCGTCTTCGTCCGAAATAATAGAATTCTATTACGCAATGTGCTCTTCTGTTAATATTTGTCGCCTTTTGGACTTAATAGTGATAATACATGTTGTTCTAAAATCGAAGATGTTGTACTGCAAAGAAATTTTAAACGTCTGTCATTGTCTTTAGACTATTTGCGGCTACGAAGTAGTGGCGTGATATCGATGGCAAAACTCTCATAAATAGTTGTAGTTTTGCAGTGTAGGGTTTTCATGAAAACTTTCGTCCACTTTTCCAGCTGCGTGGTGGTTCTGTGCCTGTATAGTTATCGTTTTATAATTCTGGACGTATCCGTTAGCGATGGAAGTAAACTTCTCTTGCTCCACCTTATTTTCCAATCGCATTACAGTACAGTGTGATCCCTTTAGGAGGACGCGCAAGTCCGTTCAGCTTCAAGCGATTCACCGAGCCACTCCTTAAACGGAGTGTGGCTAGCGAACTGCACAGAGATGGAGAGGTAGCGGCCCTCCAATCCATATAGGTACGTTCTCTACGCCTGCAATCAAAAGCTCATGCGAGACTTTTTTTCACCTCCCTTCTCTCGGATTAGTCCTCTCAGGGCTTTGAGTCGACCGAATTGTTATCTCTTTTGTTTTTCCTTGTTCCTTTTTTGTCGTCATGTGAGTTCCCTAGTCTCGCTTACGCGTTACGTCGCTTCGATCGGTGGTGATGCAACCTGTGATTTGAATCAAATGCACGCCTTGCGCAATGTCGGGTGGTTTACCAGCTAGCGTAGGCGTCACTTCCCATTCCGATTTTAATCCTTGCCTTAGATTCCCCGCCTCCACTCCCAGTGATTTTTCGTTTTCTATCTTCCTATTTAGAAAAGGAGAGAATCGCTCAAGTTTCATTTTTTCTAACAGGTCGGGCCTGACATCATTCGCAATATGGTTCTGAGCCGAGATCGGGTGTATGAAAGGGAATTAGTCTTCATTATATTGTGACTGGGCCCCTCTATTCTTCATTCCGAAGGATTGCAGACTTCAACTTCGCTGATTTGTGTGTAGGCCATCGTGAATGCATAATCACATTAATAAAACATCGGAAATGGTCGAAATGCTGTCGTTCTCGCTCGCGGTCATCCCGGAAATATTATCCACAAATACATAATGTCCTGCAAGGCACCTTAAAGTTGTGTGGCAGGGGCAATATTATGGGTTAACATACGCATAAAATGTTACAGTTTACCCCTTTATTCACTGTCAAGTGAATAAAGAAGTATTCAATAATTTTGCGGAAGAGTCACATATATTTGATTTCAGGTTGTGGTCTGCCCGTCGCATATGGAAAGCTGCTTTCCAGAATTACTTGAGATTTTAAAAATAGTCTGTCGAGGGTAATTATGTAGTGAAAAAAATTACAATCGAAATTATCCTGGGACAAACCATGCTATACCGTCGTACAAGTTCATCGTTTTACTATCCGAATATTTTTGCGCATATCCAGTCTCTGAGAAGGATATGGGCGGGCGTTATTGAAATGTTTTTCGCGATGGGGGAAATAAAGAAATCACCGCGCGTCTTTTGGCTTTACGATGCCTGACGTTAGTTTTTTTTTATCGCCTGCGTTTTATGGCCGAGGTAGACACGACTCAAGTCGGACTTTTCTTCCCAAGAATAAAGTCCATTCTCCAAAAAGGAGAAAAAAACTCATTTGGTACTTGATTTTTGTGCGCTTTTCTGCTGTTACTGCGGCCGCAATGGAGAGGAGACGAACTTTAATACACTTTATGGCCCTCCACATTTACCGAAAAGTTGATGGAGATTCGTTATTTTTTTTCATGTCTATTTTATTTTTTTACCGTATTACACCATTTGCTTCCGTTCTTTCTCGAATAAAAAAGATTTTGTAAAAACGCGATTGCGTTAACCCGACGAGACCATCAAGTAGTCAGTAATGCTACTGATTTCGTTCAAACGCGTTTATGTGTTCTAACTCCTTTCCATTAACCTCTAACTGTGCAGCCACCATAAGTCGCGTAGGATAATAGTGCAATCGAGGCAAGATGAGTCGGTTTTTTTAAAATATCCAAATACATGCTGAAAAAAACATTCAGCGACCCGGAAAGGAGTCTTTCAGGCGAGTTGGAGCGTTAAACCTTCCACCTCATTTTCCCAATGGCCAAAAACGAGATGGAGAGACATATTGAAAAATAAGATGCAGGAGAAATAAAATTTGTAGGAATATCACACTAAACCAGACTGCCCGGTCCGATCGTGACTTTTTAGTTTTTTTCTTTTCTGACACACGTTTTTACGTTGTTAATTTAATGTTCGTATCAATCCGAGCGTCTTTATGTCTCAGGTGATGTCATGCTTTTTACTCTCCCCGCTACTCTCCATCCAACTCTGCTCACCGCCCACTGCCCCTCCCAATATTTTCCTTGCTCGCCCACCTTGAAATACATGAAAAGTATTTCTCTTTCACTTGCTCTCCAACACACACAAGCACTTCACCTCTTCCCTTCTTATGTTACCGTCTGTACTCCATCTTATACCCGCGCATTTTTTAGCTACCCGCGCGAAACCCACGTCATTCAGAGCCGAGGTTTTCGTTCCAACCTCTCACAATCCTCACCTTCTTCTTCCTCCTACCGTTCTTGCCTGCTTCCTTCTACGTCTACCGCTCTTTCGTGCCGTCTTCTCCTCTCATCTGCCGCCTTTCTTGTTATTGTTATTTATTTTGTCCCAGAACAAACTCTCCTCCTTTTTATTTAGTTTCTTTCATTATTATTTTTTCCTTCTCATTGCGAGAGAGTTTTTTTCTTTCGCCGAGGGGATGCTGTGCAGCTTTGCGTTGAAGATTGTAACGAATTTTTGATTCGCCTTCCCCTCCTCCTCGTCGTGTCGGCTTCTTTCTTAACCGTGAGCCGATGGTTGTGGGTGGTCGGTCGGGTGATCGTACATGATAGCGTCCAAAACAGTCTTAAAGTGAGCGGAAAATAAACAACGACAAATCACCTAGGACTGACTTCGGGCTCTTGAATTTTATTGAGGAATTTAATTTTGCCAATTTTTTCAACCTCATCAATCGTGTAACGAAAAACAATGGGGAAAATTGGAAGAAGAAAATTATTTTTTTCAATGCGCGTTGCTTCTCGCATATGTAGAAAGAAGGTAGATTTGTTCTCTTGTCACCTTTAGGTGTCATCAGTGTGGTCAAGTCCTTCTCCCAGAAGCAATTAATGTCAACATTTTATTTACATTCATGTTGCGAAACCTAAAATTGTTTCAGGAAATATATTGGTCGCATTGAGAGAGGATAGTACCTTGAGTCCGATTGGCATTTGTATTCATACAGCATAATCCCAACCCTATCCTCTATATGTGAGTCCTCCCACTTTTTCCCTTTCCCTTTTTTTCTGTAGGCCTTGTTCGCCGGCTACTTGATATTCCCTATACGATCGGTGTGTCGCTTCTGACTCCTTTACTTTTGCCTCTCTTCTTTCCTTTCAGATTCCGAACACGGATAGATTCTTCGGAATTTTCGAATCTAGATACGGTAGACCGGCTGAGACCTCACTGTAATTTAGTCAAACGCCCCCTTAAGGCCGTGGTTAAGACTTGGTTTTACTTTCGAAATCGAAGGTAGTTTCCTTTGCCTCACATTTTGCTTCCTCTCCCCCTTCCGTGTGCATGCTTGTCCTTGTGTATCAGTTAATCAAAATGTTTTCCCGCTATTGTGGATTTGAACGTCTCTGCCGCTGGAACTTTTCACGAAAAATTCGCAGTTTGGCTTATCTATCGCTACTTTCCTTGTTTGGTTCCTAACCTTGTTTCACCTGCCAGTAGCATCTGAGATGTCTTGTTTATGATTTATTGTTTTCGTCCACTGACTCTTCTCAGTAAAAACTCTTTCAGAACGATTCCGTGGTTTTAATAGCAAAACGTATAGTCTTACGATGTACATCAATAAGAATAAATCAATGCTTTTGTGCATGATTATAATTTCATTGATTTATCATGTTTTCGGTTGACTAAGTTGACTTATTGGGTACATCTCGTGATATTTCCTTGAATGGTAGTGCCTACTAAAAAAAGGTAGGTTTACTCTACTCTATTTAGTAAAGTTTCTGCTAAAAATAAAAATATAGGTAGCTTAAGTTTCTACATTTTTTCCTGCGGAGACTTGTCCCACCCTTCCCTCACTATTCCAACCCCCTCCCGTGCCTACCTTTCCCAGGCTTTCCTCATCCTCCCACTTGCCCATCCATAATCCCCCCTCCCACTTTTCTCATACTTCAAGATTTCTTTGACAACCAAAGACCTCCCATCCAGCCTCTCCGCCGAGGAGTTGTGTGATGGACTTTCTTCGCATATCGCATGTCTCTCCATCTTCCCCCCATCCTGCCCTCCTCATTCCGTTATCAGACACTCCCTCCCAAGTGGGAGGGTAGGAAAGTATAACAATGAAACCGTCTCTTCCAGAACGCCCTCCTCTTCCATAACCGGAAGTTAAGGCTCCCGCCCAATAAACTACCTCCAAATCTCAGGACCGCCTCCACGCTCCGTGATCAGCCCTCCATCTCCCATCTGTCTACTTTTCTTCCCCCAAACTCTTCCCACTTCCAGTAACCCCCTCCCTCCCCCTAGTCCAGAATCGCCGCCTATTACATGGGCTTCCTGTCGATGCTTTTAGCCTTCGGGGAGGATAATCCATGCTTAAAGTTCGCGTGATCGGAAATGAGAGAGGACCGGCCACCTTTTTCATCGTGACGCCAGAATTTTATGGTCCTTCAGATTGTCTCACCATAATAAAAGCTCTTAGAAGTCTGAACTTTTTTTTAAGAAAAAGTGCGAGTAGTTATCGAACGATTCTGCTATTTCCCGTGGTGATTTTCGGAGTCGCTTGTTGTGGAAGGGAGCGCTTCTTACAAAACGCCTTTTCCGCTGTGTTCACTCTTTATGCTACGCAGATTCCGGAAGCAATTTTCTTACGAAGTTTTGGACCTCTCCCTTATATTGTTCGAATTGCGGAAATGCTTATCAATTTGGCCTGAATTGCCTCGAGAAATTCCGCATCTTCTTGAAGTGGCATGGCAGACTGGGTGTCGACAGTACGGGGTTCGCATCTAGGTGGCACCTCCTGAGATTCCTGGACGGCATTATATGTATTTAGCATCTCTTGTATTCAGGCAGTGTTTGTCGTAGATTCTATGGTAGCTTCGCGGGGAATTTTAGAATGAATGTGACTGTGAGATACAGTGGTTGAAAATTTTCCCCTCTTTTGTTCATTTTTGCAACTCTGTAATATTTTGTTGGTAACAAGGCATGTCCGTGTATTAGCGAAAGAATTCTTCTGGTTGAAAAATTCTCCTCATAATAAGGGCACACTTTCCATTTGACCATGAAATAGTATTCGTGTTTAGGCAAAAACATGCGTGTTGGGTGTTGTCATGGAGTATGTAAGTAATGTTGTCCCCCAAAAACCTACACATTATCAATCGTATATTTTACAGCTTAATGGAACTACTATGATCAATTTTGTAAGTGCTCCATGGAACTCTCATGTATATTTTAAAATGGTCCTGTTGTGGTTAGGTCGTATGAACTAATATCTCCCCCTGTAGCCGTTTTTTTTTCAATTAGTAGGCTAATTAAATCTGCTAGTCCGTGACTAAAGAGCATAGTGCAGTTTACCAATAATATTTTCCCTCTCAATGGATTATGATATACTGACGTGATCCAAGGAAGCTTTCCCTTCATAAAGTATTTAATATGTGGATAGGAATTTGCAAACTACTCTTTACCGCGCAAACATAAGCAGTTGGAATCATAATTTAAGTTTATAAGTAAATTGAGTGTGTCGTTCATTTCAATTAATTCCTCCAAATTAGACGAATGAATGACATTTGCTCTTGCAATCATACTTGGAGCTCGTACACTTTTCAATTTCAAGTTTTTCTACGGCTCTCTTCGTATAAACGTGACTAAGTTTACACTTTGTTCCAAGGTCAAATCATTTTCTCATAACCGGACAATGCTATCTATCATTCTGATTACTAGGTCGATGTCTAGTAATTTTGCACCGATTGACTTAAGTTCCTTATAGCCGACTTTCAAATTCATGGCTTCTTCCTCCTCGTGCCGATAAATCTGCCGACTATGATTTACCTCCTTGGTGGCGTTACATCTTTGACTGGACGGAGGGGTATCGTATATTTATATGAAGTGGTTCCTAACTGCGCAGAAAAACCTACCCGACCAAACAAGAATCTGACCAACGATTCGAAACCGTCCCCTTGTATATTTATTTCTTTAAGCTCGACTGGGGGTTTTCTTTGAAAAAATTATGTCATATCAAAAAAAAACACTATGACTTACGTCACTTAACTACATTGAGTATCAGAGGTAAAATTGTACACTAGTACTTTAGTTAAACAGTATATGCCCTATATCTTGATTCTAATTATGTCATTGCATTACATTGACATAATTTTCATTTTTTAATTTTAAAATTTTGCCTTATTAAGCATCAGAATGCATTCAGTATGTTTATTGTCTCTGAGTAGAAGAATATTTACTTTTAGTAGCTCTTGAAAACCCCGTTTGTCAATCACTGACTATATAACATACAACTTTTGGCACACTTACTTGAACCTCTTGACGTTCCATCTCCCAGCAGCGATCGACAACATACACTGTTAAGCTATTCAGATCGTTCGTGGACATTTTTTTCACTTTACATTTGGATGATAAGTGCTCTTTAATGTGATGGCTTTCCCTCTGCGATCCATGAATAAGTACTCATGATTTTATGCAATTCGATTTATTTTCATTTGAATAATTAATCAGGTTTGGTGTTGCTCTCGTGAGTGAGTGAAAGGACTAATTTATTTTATTACGCTGGATTAAAGAGGAATTTATTATTTTTATGCGCTTAGTTTCACTGTATCATTCATGAATATTCGTTTGACATGTATGCATTTTTAAATGCCTAACCGGTCTTTTATCGTCGAGTGTTTCCTCGGCGTGGACACTTCTTTGTCTTGTAATGTATGCTACTTATGCTGTTCCCCGCAAGCATGACGGTAGCATTTTTTCAATACTTTCGCAATGCTTCTTTAGAAACTTCAGGTGAAAATAAATGTCCCCTCAAAGACGTCGAAATCTCTGGGAAGTAAAGAAAATCGTATGAGCTCCTGGAGAGTTTTTCGACGTTTTCGCCCGAACAGTGAATGGACGGAAGCTGTCGATTTCTTATTCTCGTTACTCTTTTGTTTTCATCGCCCACTCCAAGCTACACCACAACATCCGGAGCTGTCGCGCACGATCTTGAATGAGGGATCCTTGTATCCACCTCTGGTACCTTTGTTGTTTCTTTTCTATTGCACTCGCCATCATTTGGCTTCTCTTGGTACCTGTTCTGTTAAGTGCGCGCGAATAGCGTTGCTGGAAAGTACATAGTTACTTGGACTACGTTGCTTTATTTGCCATTACCATTTCCTGGCAGACGGCCTCCAAAATGAAATGCATATTTTAGTAGAAAACAATAAATTTGCATTTTAATAGTTGAAGTATCTATCATATACAGGAATAATTTAAATTAATGTCTACGCAACCCTCTTGGGACAGTTATATTTGCCTACTGCGTTCGTATTTCCGTTTATTAGAGATAAAACAGGGAATTGTTAATTTCAATGTAATTTCATCTTCGATAAAATTCATCTCTGATCTCCTCTTCAATTTCTGTTACGTGTATTGGTCTGGAATGACTTTGTATTTGGAGCCTCGCGAAGGAAGGGCGTGAACCAAAATAAAGAATCGGTGTCTTGTAGCTCTACCTCCTGTGTAATCCCGAATTGTCGTTCGTGACTTATGCCTGAGCTTGATTTCTTCCCCTCTTCTTGGTCATATCCTTCCCCACTTTACTGCCTGCGCTCCTTTTTCCCCCCGCCCATCCCCTAAATAGGAAGAAATTGGATTGGTCGAATCATGGGATGTAGAGAGAAAGATGATGGATCAGTTCCGAAACACTGCACGCCCCTTTGAAATCGTCTCGTTGATACCTACACATAGGCCAATCTTCGGTAATGACGGTTAGCGTAGCCTCCCATATGCTATTATGGGCTCCGAGAGACAATTCGGTGGGGAGCGTGCGCGCATAGGAAGTCTTGTTCGGGAATCAGGCAGGGGGACCGTTGGTGCTGTAAAGGGGATCGGCAGAGAGAGAGGGTGGAGGGCAGATTTTGATGGCATAGGATGGTGACTTAGAGTAGATTAAAGAGGAGTCGACTGATGAAGTGGACTTGCTATCACGGAGTTTCGTAAAATAGGTGAATGCTCTCGGAAGCAAGTGAGATGCTTCTAATCAGGTTTTCGGAATGCTTGTCAAACGTTATAAGTGTGAAAGATTTTACGAAAAAAACTCGTTGAAAACCAGGTTATTCATTCACAATCCTAATAATTAAGATTTGTTTAGCTAAAAAAATTCAAACGCTAGGATAGCGTGAACGATGGTAAAATATTCTGGTTGTTCGAATAGTTTCCTAATTATTAAGCTGCACTCTAAGGAGAATTTAAAATTTATTTTTTCTATCTCATGATGCTAAAATATTCTGGTTGTAATTGTATCTGGTTGTTCATAATACTCGTGAATGATGCTCAAATATTCTGTTTGGTCGAATAGTTTCCTAATTATTAAGCTGCACCCCACGGAGAATTTAATAGTTTTTTTTCTATTTCATAATGTAGATTTCTCTACGGAGAGTCCTATTATAATGACAACACCTGACTGCTCTCAACTCTCCATCATCAACCTTTTACGTTATCGTGTTTCACTATCCACAAAAATGTGCTGGTCGTCTTAATTTCCGATCGAGAGCAGTTGCTAATCACGGTTCATCCTCGTTGTAGGCGGTGGTGCGAGACAATATAACTTTTTCCATCTGTCCCCACCGTGAGAAACATGAGTATGTCCTTCTCCGACAAACCATCGAGAGGTCGTCGTCACCGGAAAACGTTCTTTTTTCAGTACATGAGATACATACTGGTTCTCGCCATTTTAAAAACGGAGAAGGTGGATTCGTTTCGCCACTTGGGTTGAATCGTGTTATGAAATAATGTGCAATTTCTGAGTGTTTACCGATTGTGCCTGAGATGACAGGTAAATTGGGGTTGTAAAAAGAGTATTTTAACTGATTTTCCACCCACTACCTATTTTTACACCTTACCAAACGATGTCAACAAAGTCACAATTATAGACGTCTTAGTTTCTCTTCTATGCGTGCAAATAGTTTCCTACGCCCGTAGAGTAATACTACAGACGCAATGTTTATCAGTTATTATTAATCCTATCAACGGTTTCCTATGCTCGCAATAACTACCCGTTTTGCGGTATGGTTTGAAGATTAATATCCGAGCCCCACGTCTTAACTCTGTGATAGACTCCGATAGCTATTTGGAGTAAGATTTCTTTGTCCACGGTCTGTTACCACCGTTCCATTCGTAATGAGTTCAAGGAATATGTAACCTTGGTCTCAATTATTGTCTGAAGGAATCGGAATTAAATTTCCGTGATAATGTATCCAGTGGTTTAGCCCGCGATTCATGAGTAAGGCCTTGAAGGAAGACCCAATGTCATGGACGTAAGGTATGAGGAAAAAGCTGTGCAGAATTTCGAAGCATCTTTCGTATACTGTAGGCTTGGAAAACTTTCTCTCTCGCAGGACAAATTGGGCACCTTTTTCGACTGCGGGGAATTATTAATGTTCTAAGAGTATAAAGCAGGAAAAGTCGCGCAGGCGTTCATCTTGCATTAAACGACGGTTATATAACGACACATAGGGAAAAATTTAGCTTCATGGCTATTTTACTTTCCTGTGGTGGAATTATTCCGTTATTTGGCTCCTATGGGTTTCCGCTGCCATGGTTTATCGCCTCATGAGGTAATTTGATGCCACTTTATATAGAAATATCATTAGATATCTTCATCTACGCTATACCCTGGAAGCCACTGACGAGGGTGTGTGGTAAGGGCCGACAAATCACCTTATCAGCACTATCTACATGCAAATAACCTCAAAGGTTTCAATTCTAATACTTACGGAAACATGTATGCATACCCGAGGCACGGGCAGCTAAATGGTTTGCATCTACACGCCATGCGATTTCACGCTATGCCTGGCGATGTTGTTGTCCTATTCGTTTAGTCCATGTATTTACATTTTGCTAAATGTAGCATATCGCAGAATGGGGGCGTTTACTCGGAACAGAAATCGCAATTTTGTACACAAAATCGTTAAATGGTAACGAAAAAAGAATTTTAGTGAAAAAATTAATCTTCTAACCACAACCATTCACTTATAAATCAAAAATGAAAATAAGCAAAAGGTGGCGCCCATCGAAAATGCCACTGTGATAACATTGACGTCATTTTCCTCCCGTCCTTGACTGCTTTCAGGGGAGGGCAAGGGAGTGGAGGGGGATTCTCGGAAGGTCTGCTCGCACAGATGCTGTCGCAATCGTTCCGATTGGCCGAGTCAGCGGTTTCCCCCCCATTGCGATAAGGCAAAGTAGCTTCGCGGGCTCAGTTGTGATTGGACGAATTCGATATACGTCAGAGGTTGCACCACACCCACTTTTCCGAAAGGGTTAAAAACATCAGTTTTTCGCCGCTTATAACTCGGGAAATAATTGACAGATCAAAAAACGGAAAAATACGGGTCTTTTTATTTTTCAAACTCTATCAGATTCGGCAATTTAAAAAAATATGGTAAACGACCCCATTGTTGTTGATATTTAAATCCGAAATTTCCGCCACTATAATCGTTGCGTATCCTATTGAAGACTGTCACGAATTCAACCAAGTATGTATTTAATTTTTATGCTACCCCGTGTCATATGCCAGACCAACCCTAAAATAAGCATCACGTCGTAGGGCGTTCTCCTCGTATGTATTTATGTACCTCCGCTTCGGCCGCGCAACCACTCCATCCCCAAGACCGAATGGATCCTCCCCTGTTATTGGTGGAGCGGCCTTCGCACATCACGCATGCTTTAATTTTGTTATATCTTTTATCAGCGTAGGGATCACAAGTTTAGGGGGGAGGGCATGAAATGGAGAAAGTCTGCGGAAAAAGTTGATTGGGTGTGGAAGGTAGGCGCACTGGGGTCTTCCCGGTGAGTCACTCTATTTTTCTAATCCCCTCTCCCTCAGCCCCTCGAAATCGTCCGTGTTGTATTGTTGCTCCGCGCTCTCCGGATTCTCCGTCATCCATTCAGCATGGCCGTCGGGCGGCACGACCGAGATGCTCCGTTGACGCTGATACTTGCGGGTTTTGGACGCATTTTTTTTTAAATTTACCTTACCGAATCGAGTCAAAGTCCCCTAAAAATTGCACCCCCTGGGGAAGCGCTCGGATGATGAAGCGCGGTTGTCTAACCTTTCGAGGACAGGTCTGTTAAAAAAATAACGTTGGCCATTTCTTTATTTCGTTATTTTTTATTATTTATTAACTAATTGATGTGTCGGCTTCGTTTCTCTATCGGAATCGAAAGGAGCGACTCCGATAGCTACTAGGAATGGGAGACATAGTTCTCATAGGAGACAGAAGTCGCTCCCTTCGAAGTGACCGTCTCCCGTGACCAGTCAATGATCGCGGAATGCGTTCATTTGATAGATTTTTCCTCTGCGGAACGAGTCATAAAGCATCGGCACTTCCATGTTGGATCGGAGTTGAATCTAAGTAATCCGTGATGGCGAGGAAGGGGGGATGATTTCATTTGTCGTTTCCTGCAGAAATAGCGGGAACGAGCGGAATCTTTTATGACGTCAATTTTCCTCTCATATATACATTTAATAGATATTTGGGAAGCGCGCAATAAAGATGCCGTATTAACGTTTCTTTTTTTGCCGTTCAATTTCTGACACCCTTATAGTGGGTATATGATGAGTGACAGATTTTAAAATTGGAATCCATAAATTTGCGTTAGTATTTTCGCATCACTTTTACCGTTGTCGTGTCAATCTGATGTGATCGTGACGTGAATATAGATGTAGAGATTTGTAAATAATGTTTCCAGTCAACTTATGGTCAAAAATGTCCGAAAACTAGAAAATCCAAATGCCAAATTAATTGTGGAAAATGATATTAATTAATTTGATATTTGGATTTTCTAGTCTTCGGACATTTTCAATTAAGCCAAATTAGAAGCTCTCATTATTTCAACTTATGGTCAATACTTTCGTGCTATTGATCCACGCTCATTCTAGGTACCCTTAGAAGTTTTTGTTATTTAATATATTCAAGTATAAATTTATTGTTTTTTGCATTGCGACACCAATGAGCTAATATCAGTTGAAGGTTGAAGGAAAGCGCTGTCATTGAAGGTTCATTTTTTCTTTTTACATTTTCGCTGATGGAGTTATATCGCTTACCCTACGAGATATTGTATTCCGATAATGTATTTTTCTTCTGCGATTGTTATTTCATGGATGGAGTATTGAGAGACTTAAAGTAGAATTTCGGAATATCGGTTGGTACCTAACTGCCTTAATGCTCGGTTCTCGTAGTAGTATTTTCTAAATACACGAGCCCATAGTTACGAGGGTGTTTGAATAGCTACGATATTATTAGGATAGTAGAATAGTAATGGCTACGGTAATTTCACTCGTAGTTATTGTATAATTCGGCTTTACCTGCTCCAGATTTTAAGGTCATATCGCACCGTCTAGCCTAAATTATTATTATGTTTTACCCCAAAACAAATTATAAAAGTCATGGCAAAGCAAGGACTTATATCCGGAGCGTCGAACCTAATTTAATCCTAAAATAAACAGAGCACCCATGCCCTATGTTGGTTTCAAATCCACCGCTTTTGGGTTGTAAGTCCGACAGGTTATGAACCTGTACCACCTGTACCTACTCTGTGGCCGGCATAATTTCACCAGTTTGAAAGATTATTTTAGTGTCCGATTTACGATACTTTACAGACGAAAGCACCTTATGGAAACCGAGTCAGCTCCAAGAAAATTTTTGAAAAATCAGCATGTGCACAATACGAAACAAATCAACGTAATGGTGTATGGCAGGAGGTAAATTAACACCAGGCACGAATTAAAATGGAGAATTCTAAAGTTACGAAATAGTTTGTTCTCCAAAAATTCTAAAATACCTATGATTCACGTTGGAGTTATTTTCACATGCACTACTGCTATAATGAAAAGCCAACTATTGTATTAAAACATACGAAATCCCTTAACGGTCATGCAAAAAGTACTGCCCAAGTGCCAGAAATCAAGAAGCGGTCAATACACCCCAGTAGTTTGGTGTGTGCGGTGGATGGCGTGTCTTCCCCCTTATGCGTATCAGGGACCCGCAGGTGGACACGAGGGGAGGGTCCGGTTCGATCGACCGTACAAACTGCACTGGCGTCGTCTATCTCATAACATCCATCGTCGCCGCCCCCCTTTTCGCCCCGACACTTCCGCCTCGCTGACGCCGGGGGGGTGGCCACTTCCTCTCTTCCACCCTCTTTCTCTTACCCTCCCCATCCCTTGATCCACAACCGTGCGCCGGAAGCACGGAAGTCAGTTCGGAGGGGGAGGGATCTAGTGATGAGAGCCATGAGGGGAACGGGAGCAGTGAATTAAAAACTGAAGACTACACAATACGCGTATCGCTCACCGACTGCGAATGTTTCTTTCCTGAAAGCCAAGGATTTTTGTCTCCCTACTATTTCACGATTTGTTTGAGTTTGACCTTCAGTCAGGTTCCTGCAAAGAATTTCAAGGCGAATATCTTATCCTAGTTTCATTAATTACTTGCGTGCATTATGCTTTTCATATAAATCGGGATTTTAAACGACTTTATTATAACATATTATTTGTTTAACAATGTTTGTTGCATTTTTTTCTGTGATATGTAGCTAATCAAAGTTCGTTCGCTTCCTTGATTTTCCTTTAATCACATCGTCTTTTCAAGGCTTCATTATTTAGGTTCATATATGCTGTCTTGACTATCACCCCTCCTTGCCCCTTTGTTTGTTAAGATTTCCGAGATTTTTTTATGGCTTCACCCACGTTTTAGTAATGAAACTATGGGAGGATGGAAAAGTCTATTCGTGAAACTATTCCTATATACCTACGTTCAAAGTCATCGGAAGGACTATAATAAATACTTTGCATTTCCATTACTTAGCCTTGTGCTGTAACTAAAGACCCTGATGGGACGATTTAGCATCAGATTTGGAGATGAAATATATGGAACTTATTGAAGCAGCTAAGGTTTTTTTTAATTTGCTCAAGGTTTGACGAGAGCATAATATGGATTCGTGTCAATTAATACATAAAGCACCAGGATTTCTCCTACACTCAGCATAAATGCCCTAAGTATCTTAAGGACCGGCCAGTTCAAGTGGCTTTTCGCTCTTACTCACTGTACAGTACAAGTTGAACAAAAAGACGAACTTAAATGCTAAGTTCGTCGAGATTAGAGTTACGCAGGGCTGCCAGGGGACTCACTTTTCTCACTTTTTTTTAAAGACAATCACTATTCCTCATTTTATTTGAAAAATGCTCACTATTCTGACTTTATGAAATTTTTTATTTGTCCTAAGAGTTTCCTATCGATTAGTGCCGACAGCCGAATCAAAGACTTTCAGAATGCGCGCATTTTCAGTGCCAAGCGAGATTTTCCCGGCCTCCGCAGCCGTGCGAGTGTGCTTCAGCAGTCCAGGGACTTGTACAGTAAACTCCAGATTTTACGTGCTAATGACTGGTAAACATTGCACGGATAATCAGGAAACTCGGATAATTTGCTGTTTGGTTCTTTATGGATTCATTTCTCTACGGTACGCCTCCAAAGTAAATAAACTCCCTGAGAATCTGCCAGTGAAAATATCCACGCTGTATTTTATAGCATTTAATGGCGAAAATGAATCCAGTTGAGCTGTCCCGGCCGCAATTAATGTTCGCAAGCCTCGGGTGTTGGCATGAACCCTGGCGTAAGACATCGGACCAGTCTGTAGGGCTGTAGAGAAAGACACGACTGGAGGAAAATGACAAAAGTTTACTTCATTATTAATGACAAAATAAACTTTGTATTTCCAAATTTATTTAACTCACACTACTACGACCATGGTTTCGACGATTAACGTTATCATCGGTTACAGAATACAGAAAAAGAATTAGTGAAAAAGTTTACTTACCTTTGAGACCACTGCCACTAAATAGATTGTTACCAGTTTACATTCTATTTTTTGATGACTTTTCTTCCTGTCTTTGTTTATCAGTAAATAACACTTGTCATCTATATGCCATACTTTATTTCAGTATTTACTATGTTTTTTCTGCTTTCCGCAAATCAAAACATCTTCATGTTGACGCAAAAATTGCTGAATAATATGACAACACTTTCAGCATGAAGTTTGTACGCATAATACGTTCATCAATGGTTCCAAACTCAAAATATTGCTGATACTCTTTAGTTATGTTCCCCAACATCGTCACTATTTACTCACTTTTTCAATTAAAATCTCACTTTTTGCTAACTTTTCTCGAAGAATATTCTCACTTTTCGCACTTAATTTTGGAGCCTACTCGCTGGCAGCCCTGGAGCTACGGTATTTGTATGCTTGGAACCCATGGACATTTTTTCTTTTTATGAAATTATTGCAGTTCTGTCTTAATAAATAATTTCAAAACATTTGTTTTCATGTCCTCCGTGCTACACTTTATTTTGACGGAGAATACAGTCTTGTTACGTGGTCCCTCCTTGCTCCATTGAAACCCTTGAATTCCCCCTGCGGGGAACACGAGCCACAGGTCTGAGCCCCCAATCGTGTTCATGCACCGGCACGTCCTCGAGGGAAAGAGGAAGGGTTGATCGACAAGCCTTGGTGCGCCGCCCCCTCCCTTCTTCCTCTCAGTAATATGCCTCCCTCCGAGTCCTTCCCCGCCTCTCCTTTCACCCCTTCCACCCCGCCCCCCTGACACCCCTTATCCTGCACCGCCGCTCCCTCCCTCTTTTTTTCGACTCGATCGACAGGTTTTTCGACCTGACCGAATCCTGAGGCATCCGGCGAGAATGGGGTGAGATGGGGAATGAGGAAGGGGATGTGGGGAGGGAGTGGGGACGCAAGGGGTCGGTGGGGGTGGGAATGGTTTGATCCTCCCCGCATCCGTTGACCGCTGCTGCTGTCGCAAGACGACGGGCGCTTGGAAATGTTTTCATTTCCATCCAAACCAATCTTCATGAGGGGGGAACAGTTTTTTTTCTATTTTCTCAGGAGTACCTTCTGGTGCTTCGTAAGTACTGTGCTGTGTTTTTGGAGAAAAACGATGCTTGACTCGTGGAAGTTACTTAAAAGGTTCTTATTCGGGAGGAATTGGGGGTAATGAAAAGGGTTGTGTTACCTTTTTTTATTACTTTTCGGAGGAAGCTGAGGAAGTGGGAGGGTTTGAGGAGTTTTTTTTAAGGATTTAAACAGTGAGTGAGGCTGGACAAGGAGGTGAATGATGGGTGACGGCCTTTTAATAGACCTTCTAATCGTCCCACTCCCTACTTCACGTCATGTGCTTCGGTTACGCCGTTGATGGCCTGTTAAGGTCTTTGGTTTGTGACGTGCGTATGTATGTGCGCTCCCTTTCTATCCACATCCCCGTGTTCATCTGCCCGCGCTGTGGGCTTGGCTTTTAATAAGGTGTCTTCCCTTGGATTTTCTCTCCCTCTCTATCTCCCACCATTCCCTCTTCCGGTATTTTAGATTGCCTTGTTATCTTAGCTTTGATTCATTAGGTAATGGGCGTGTGTCTTCCGGCGACGCAGGCAGTGGAAAATGAATTCGATGACTCAGTTTGGTGAGCTCGGGTTTGGTTTTCGGCTAAATTGACGTCCGGCTCGACTTCCAAAATTTACTGCACCGATTCGGGCAGTTGTTTTATGGGCTTCCCGGGCGCACTCCCACGAGCTTTGTGTAATTAGACCTATGAGCCTATTGGCCGAAGACTATTGATTGGACGGCTTCGATAAATGGAAATGTCGGATGGTATAAGTGGCCGGGTGGGACGATATCTGTGTTTTAAGTACTTGCTGTCTCGGAGTATGCTCATGAATCATAGCGAGAATGAATATGATTAAAGGATCTTCGAGGAGCAGGAGCAGTCGTTTGGAGACTAGCGTATTTCACTTGCTATCTTTTACGATTTTGTTTGTATATTTAGGGCAGGATTCCTTGTCCGGTGAGGCATCTTCCCCTTCTCTTCCGCTACGGCCTTGAAAGCAGGTCAGGGATTTTATGAATAGGCGACGTAGCTTAGCTTTTAATCTGCGCAAGATCTGCAAAGACACCAGAAAACCCAGACCTCTATTAGCGTTTTGAAATAATTCATCGCTGCATTACCCGTGGATTATATTGCCAGTTCTGGTACGTATTCCGTGTCAAAACTTACACTCCAATTATTAAGTGTATTAATAATGCCAATTTTGAGTTATATTGATTGGCACGTGATACTTTCGTTACGATCTTCGTCATAAACACTTCTTTCGTGAGTATACTATTTCCATGTTCGTTCTACTTCACCATATCATTGGATTTTTTCCAAAACCTAGTATCTTGCTTGGAAGGTTTTTTTTATGACTCCTAGTTTCATAAAAGGGTTATCTACCTTATTATTGCACCATCTCTAGGTGGCTTGCTTTTAACCATCTTCAGTCTGCCGCGGAATGCTATTGAAATCTTATTACCTTCTTCCCTTTCTTCCTCGGCTTGCCTTAAATCCCCTAATCCTCTCTCCTTATTGGCTCCCTCCCGGAGTACGCTTTGTTCTCCCTCATCACCCAATCCTCTTGCTTCGACGACCGTCCGTCCACCGCTCGCCTTCCACCTTCTGTACTTCTATCCTCCCGAGTTGAAAATAGGTGCGATCCCCACAGGTAGAGAGTGCTTGGCTCGCGTTTGTTCCCACCCTCGCCTCCGTAATTTCTTCCCCTGCTTCCCTCCGCTCCACATCCCGGCCACCACCGAAAGCCGACTCGACTTCCGGAAGGGGCAACGAAGTATGGCGTCACGCGATGCAACACCGTTCGGACAGACAGCACCTGGATTCGATCGAATACAGAAATGACAGACATCAATGCTCAGCCTCTCAGAGTCGCTGTTTCCACGCAACCATCCCTGTCCAATAACTCTCCTAAGGAACAGAGGAGCAGCTGCTTGTGACCTCGTGAAGAACAGTAATTGGTGTTCTTCTCCCTCAAAAAAATACAATAAATTTCAAGAAGGTGTTCTTTACGGTTTGTCTCCTTATGTTGTATAAATACTGAATCAATGCATGTTGAGGAATTCGTGTAATAACAAAAATGCATTATTAATTTTGCACTGATTTAGCGCCCCTTATGCTCCCTCAGCGCTTTCCGCCGGCCCTAGCTTTCCCTCTATCTCTTTCCTTATCCAACCCCATTATTTCTTCAAGTTTTTAAAGGCTAATCAGAACACAATGAGGGGAAGATCGTGCAAAGCATCATTGCCGTATTATTACGCTTTCCGTTTCTCGTCTATATCCTGTCGTATCGGAGCGATCGTCTGAAATTACTGTTCTCGGGGAATGCGTGCGCTTCAATCCCTCTCCTCCTCACCCTTCACCTTTCTAGAGATCGCTGAAGAGTTATTCAATGGTCTCACTCCTTAAGGCGTGTAGCCAATGCCAAGTTTACGTATCGTTTCCTCTTTTTAGTTTTAACGAAGAAAGCGTGTGGAATAGTGTTGCATCAGTATCATTATCTAGAATCATAAATTATTGTACTGTCTACAAAATTGCCAAAGACATGAGATTTCCGGGCCTGGTAATCGAAGCACGGACCTTTGGATTTCTGGGCTATGGCGGCGGAGAATGGACTATGGTGGACCATGCTACCTAGGGTTCCTGATCCCAAATTTTTGTCTATGGGATCGTATCTACGTCTACGTAATACCCTGCAAGCCATCGCGAGTGTGTGCGGTAGGAAGATAAAATCATTATATGTATATGCACTCACTCAGTGATTCAACCGGAAGGTTGGTTTTGATATAAGAACGGAAGACGTAATACCCTGCAAGCCATCGCGAGTGTGTGCGGTAGGAGGATAAAATCATTTATGTATATGCACTCACTCAGTGATTCAACCGGAAGGTTGGTTTTGATAGGTGGGGGTAGAGCTCACCCCGTACTAAGCCAATGGCGTGTGAAATGCACACATTCAGGGTAGGGAGGCCAATACCTTTCCCTGGGCCACCTGCGATTTCCTACGAAGGTCTGACACGCAGAAAATCCAATTGCGAGGATTTTATATGGGGGTGTCTAGAAAGTACAATGATACTACTACAAGTTAGGTTAGGAGTCACGTGCAACTAGATGAGTGTCTACAAAGTTACGAAGTGATTAACCTGTATCTTTGAATTAATTTTATGGAAGAAAATGAGGTAAAGGTTAAAATATAAGAATAAAAATACTTACGTTTTACAATTAAGATCTGGATATGGATAAAAAATAGAAGGGAAATGGAACTGTCTATGCTGAAAGTACGAAGTAAAAAGTGTGAAAAGAGATGTTCAGAAGTAACTCCCGAGTAGGGCGACAATTTCATGATATAATGAATAAAACATGAAGTTGAAGGATAGCTTAGTAAGGAAGGAAGCTGGTGAACTGCCTGAAAAAATGAAACCCTGGATGCATAAAGCTAATATGTGGATTAATCGTGGTGTTTCCCTTGGAGGTCCCTTCCTATTTTGTACGCGTTTCCTTGTTGCTCTTCACGGTTTCTATTTGAAATCTCAGCGTTGTATCGTTTACGTCAACGGTGGAAATTTGATTCATATCAGAGAAATCGGAAATAAATGTTCTGGAAAGTTTGGACTCGTATCCATCTAAAAATCCATGCTGTTTTATCTCTGTATCATTTCGCTGGGTTCTCGCGGACTCTCTATTGCATTCTTTTTGCTCAGTCAATTTTAGAGGAGGCGTTAAGGTTCTCATTTTCGACGAAATATCTTCCTCTCTTTCTTGGATATAATTTTAATAGGCCCTGGATACTTCCGGAACTGAAAAGGAAAACGTCTTTTATTTTGGATGACGAATTGAAAACCGTAGATAGTGATGCACTTGAAGTATTCTCTTCTATATTGATTTCCTTTTGTTCGTCATGCTGATACAAGGTGGTTATTTAATTGTATATTAGAGGTTATAGTGATAATTCATGTAATAAGTATACCACCGTTACTACTATGTGTTTGTTTTGGTCTCTTACGGACTTAACATTGGAGAGCAATTTATTGAGCGCCAGCGTTAATATCCCAAGGTGAATATTTCATTCCTTTTTATACTTTATTAAAACGTTCAAGATATCACCGCGCAAGAGCAAACATAAATTTTAATTCCTGAGTATCATCTCTAAAATAATATTGATTACGTATATTATCAAGTGTAAATTGAGTGTAAATACTGTATATCTTGAATTCACGGTGGAAATGGCATCTGGAATGCCTTAAATAAACATCAGGTAACGGTCACTTGAGTGGAGGAGGAATTAAATTAAGAGATAAATATCAGTTCTCGTAACCTCTCATAATGATTCTCCTTTTTTTGAGGCCAATTTCATGTTATTTTGGCGCTTTGTGATTTTGTATGTAATGAAACCATATTTGTAATTAAGGCATTGTTTGTTCCAGAGAGGCCGTAGGGTGCGTGGATTCTCGAGTTGCAGGTTTTCCGCATAATTTATATCATACGCGCTTTGTTGTCTACTACTGTCCAGTTTCGAAGGCATTGCGCAGCTTTTTATTTGATCATTTCCTTTGCTTCTGCTGTAGTATTATTGCTTGTTTATTGATTCCAAATGTAGCCTTTTAAATGAATTAATTAAATTAATTAAAATGACTAAATGGATTGATTTGATGAGTCCTTTTTTAACTAAAGTCTCACCTATTGAACCTGTCGATTCATCCGCTTCCAAAGTTACCTGTGATGCTTCAATAAATATTTTGTGTGTTAGGAGATAGTGAGAGTTTTCAAGCGGCGGAGTGGGTAAGCCACTCATATTTTGAGATACGTTCAAGAGAAAGTTTTGAATTGACCACCTCGCTGAATCTTGGTTGAACGCTGTTATCGATTTGAGTACTTCCGTTGTTGGTGAGAAGAAGACTTTGCTAATGCTTTCTAATAAATTATCTCAAATCGTTGACTTTCTGGGTGGTGGTTGAACCAGTGGAATTAGGAAAGAAATATTCCGCCCAGAAAAAATATTACGAAGAGAAGACCGATCTCCGTTATGCTAAGAGCTGTTTCGGGAGTAATGAAAGGAAAGGTATCTAATGAAACCCAGGGAAAATTTGAAATTGTTGGGAACATGTGAAATTGAAAGAAGTCCGTGTGTAAATACCATGTTTTCTGTGATAATAGGATTCACATATTCATAGCATTTTCACCTCATTGCCAAGATTGATAATAGGTGATACTTGGTGAATTATTTAAGCTTAAGCATGTTATTAACTGGCGTCAGTTTGTGTTTTGTGTTCAATCTTCCCATGTTTTTAGTGGTGGCCGCTGTCATGAGAAGCTTAAATCACTTGCATATTTATTTTATAATAATCTTCCGGAAATTATCGTCTGGAGAGTGTTCCGATTGAATAATTAGGGTATGTCTGAGGATACTCCTGCTTAAATTTGATCATCTTTTCCACAGGTCTTTTCTCAGTCCTCGTTTCAATAGTTTTAGCATACCTTTTGGCGATTTCTTCGTATTATCAAGCAATGCCTTATTATTTTTAATTTCGTGGTATCGCGTTTTTTCGTGGAATCAGCGACTAGCTCAAACACTCATCAAAAACTTTACCAGTTACCTGAAAACCCAACCCTGTTACATTCTTTGCGCCGTTGAGCTGGTCATAGATGGAAATTGAAAATTAGTCATTGATGTCGTCTTGCTGTGATTGGAGATACTGCGATCGAGTATAGACATAATTTAATGACTGAAACTCTTTATTATATTCGGTGGAAGCTCTCTGAATACCGGGTTTTCCTGATTTTTGTCGGGTTTTTATTCTCGAATCATAAATAGTTGGCTTAGTGCCGTCTAGGGGTCGTGGTGGACTAGTGGGTAGTTTCCCTGAGCTGCTTATCGAAGGGTTCCGAGTTCAAATCCCGGGCAAGAGACTTTCTGGACACCCCCACCTAAAATCCTTGCGATTCGATTTCCTGCGCGTCAAAACTTAGTAGGAAATCGCAGGTGCTCCAGGGAAAGGAACTGGTCCTCCTACCCTGAATGTGTGAACACTACGATGGCTTAGTATGGGTTAGCTCTACCTTCACCTATCAAAAAGGAACCTTCGGGTTGAACACGACTTTTTTTAGTGCCGTCTGTAATGGGAGTGCTGGCAGTTTTCTTAGCCCAATTTTGACACAAGTATAAATAATTACTGTAATTCCCCCGAACTAATAATGTGATATATTGTTGTTTATAAAAATTGGGTTTCATTACATGTGGAAGCTATAAAATTCACGAAAAAGAAAGAATATGTTAATTAAGTTAAGGAAATACCGGAAAGCTTAATGTCGCGGTGGGATCCAGGAAGTGTTTCGCCAAGCGAGTGAAAAAAGAATTGACTTTTTGAAAATACAAAGCGGATGTGCATACATGTATATATTCATTTTCTATGTCGAAAGCGCTGCAGTTGACTCGCTACCTGTAACCCACTAAAGGCGGCGACGCGAAGCGATCCCCATTTCCCGCCAAAACTTTCCCTCCATTTCAGCCCTACCGCCTCAAACACCCCGGAACCACATATCCCTCCTCCTCCCTAACCTACCTTATAGTGCATCGCCCCTGTTTCATTTCTTTCCTTTTCTTCACTATTCCTTTTTTTCTTTGGACGCCGGACGGCTGACTCGGCAGCTCTCTCACCCCAACTACTTCTCTTCTGGCCCGTCTTCGGCACTTCCCAACCCGCTTACCTTCAAGGGTTGGCCCTCTCGCGGCATCTGCTGCGAGTTAATTAGGGGAGAAGGTCAGTCGTTTCCCTCAACCCCTTCCTTATTGTGTCCCCATGCCGTCCCTGGAGGAAAATCTTGAGTGTATGCGTGACTGTTGCCTCTCCTGGGTCGCGGCTTCTCTCTTTGACCAACCTTTCTTAGGTCGGTGAAAAAAAATTGAATTAATGAAAAAACAACTTTTGGTTCACTGCGTACCTCTCTGTGATTCCATACCCCTGGGCCCTCCACCTTTCCTCCTTCCCCCCCCCCCCGACCCCCCCTCATTCTCCTCATACCAATCGCCTATCCTCTCTGTTATTATCGGTCATTAGTCGGTGCTGCATATCCGACTTAGAGGTGAATGAAAAACGAGCCGTGTGGCCCCCGAGTCAGAATCGACGTGGACTTTTTTTCTTTTCCCTGCTTTACGAAGTTCCCTCCCGGTGTTTCCTTCCAACCCCTCTGTCATTCCATACAATCCTCCTTACTCTCTCTCTCTCTTTTTCCCCTTCGTTACAGTCCAGCTTGATCTTTAAAATGTGTTTGATCTTTAAAATCAAGGAAGTTTGATGCTTATAGATATGTCCTCACCAAAATCGCCTTCTCTTATCTTTTCAATTTCGGATTCACTTATAAATTAGTGATATAACTTTCTCTCAGCTTCATTCTGGTCTTAATTGCTTTTCTTATCTGCTCTCGATTTTGGTATTCACCAGGCATGTGATTCAATGGTATATGTTCATTTGAGAGTCATGAAGATGTTTAAGATTTTTTTTTGTTTTTCAACATATGCTCCACTTATTATCATAACCAGTTATTTCCCAAATGAATCATGTAAGGCCTGCTCATGCTATTATGTATCTGGTTGAATCACCTCATGTCTTTGCTATTAGAATCAGTATTTTTTATTTCTTCGCGTTCTTTACTAGCGATTTCTTTCGTTTTGCCTTCTTGTGCTTTCATACTTTGTCTGTAAACCGGTCTGTAAACCCTAATTTGCATGATTATAAGAGAACGAATGTGGTGAGTGTTGTCGCTTTGGTGATTGCGTGTAATAGCAATTACTTCTTTAGTTGAAGTGATTGCAATGAATTTATGTATTCTCTCCATTATTTGTCTAAACTACAGTCTGCTTGTATTATAATCCTTTGTCTTTGATGTTTTTCCGTCTCTATATTCGTCACTTTTGATCACATTCCCTTCAACGAGCGTATCATCTGCTATCGTGCCCTCGGGGGATTTATTCTTCGAAACACTGCGGCCTGAACTGCTCTCTCTTTCACACCTGAACAGCTTAAACGGTGTGATAATGTGAATTGCGGGACGTGAACGAGCCCTTTTCTCTTCCGATAAAACGGCTGGAACAACAGGTGTTCGGGTTATCGTTCACAAAAAGACTTCGTGCTTCCGATAGAGTCGTGATCTTCGAAGCCCGTCTTCTTCCATTGGTGTGATGCTCTCGTTTTTATAGCACGGTGGCGTCACATTTTAACTACCGCTACCCACCCAGCAAACCTCTAACCTAATAGATATTTCATTCTTCCTCAACAGTAACCTAAGAGATTGGTATTATGTTAGGGGAAAGTAATGCAAGATGTGTGGAGCAAAATGCAAAGTTTTCAAGATTTAAATCATCATCGAGATTTAAATCTACTAAATGGATATATGCATAGAGAACGATAGGGAGACAAAGGCTAAGAAGACGCAGATCGTCCGTGTATGTCTATTCCCTTGATGAAACCCAGGGTTGAATTTTTTCTGCATGAAAAATGATTGCATTTTCCGTGTGAAAATCTCTTCCAAGTGATAATTTAATTATAAATATGGTGGCGGGTGATTATTGTGAGAGCAATTCCATTTCTGCCCATTGTAACCTGCAGAACACAGTTTAAAATTTAGGCTAAGCCTTTTAAGTAAATTAGAAGCTGATATGTTCCCAGATGACGTTAGATTAAGATTAAGAACCCCTGCGTATTATACTAGAAATGACCAGATACCCAAGATTAGAGAGAAAGATTGTCGTACCGATAGATTTAAAATCTAATTTTTGACACGTGTTATATGAGAATACAATAGGCAGCAGAGCGAAGGGATAGGTGGGCGAAAAATTGTAGACGTCTGTAGTGTATGAAGTATGTTTAATCATTACTAACCCATGTACGCTAGGGAAATGCAAATAAATATCTTTAGGTAAAGCCTTTCTAACCAGTAATAACTTCGTTACTAAGTAGGTAATAACCAGGTTTTATGCACGTGACTCTTGTCATGACAACAAGCTTTCATGAAGTGGTAGTATTGTAGCTCCTAGTTCCATGTAAGTAGTGAATTTTGGTGATTTTTCACCCCCTGCTACACACCTTCGCGGTGGCTCGCAAGGTATTACGTAGATGTGGATGTTCTTGCGTCACCGTTTTTAGATGTAGCGAGCAGAATATGAGGTCATTAAACGACAGTGGGTGTGGACTCGGGTACTTGAGGGAAGTAGGTACTCAATTTTCCAGTGCCTTGGAATGGTGCTCGATGGAGCGTTTCTTCTTCGAAGAATCATTCGAATCTAAGTATTTTTCCCCGTTGCTGCGAATGGGAGACGTAACCTCTCTTTGCTTTAACGACGCTTTGATAGTTTCGATGCTTTCTACGTGGTCGATCTTTCCCACTTAATGTTTCCGTCTCCATCATCGGCTCGTAAATAGTGGACGAGATGGGTTTCCTCCTCGCCTGCTCCGTGTATTGATAGATGGGAAAGAAGTGCTGAGACGGCACTGGATCCTGCGGCCACACGGTGACCCTTGGATGATAGGAAGTCGCCAAAATTACTGGCGATGTCCGACGGGAAGTTGACCCTCCAGAGATGAAAACAGGGGCGTCTGGAGGAATGGAAAGGAGAAATATATATAGGACAAACACAGCTCGTCATAAATACGCTGTATAACGAGCTATATTTTTGGATGTGTTAGGGACTGCGATTGATGAGATGTGTGCCTTTACCCTCAAAGATCCCTGGGAACGTAAGTCCTCACCATGTCGCTTGAGGCTGAAGGTAGAATAACGATATTTGCAACTACCACCTTCTTATCGCTTATTTTGCCTCTCCTCAACCCCCTCAATATTATGTATCTCTTCCTCATAGGGCCATGATCACTGAATGATATTTTTTTATGGGTTTTATCGTCTAGATATCTCCCATGCTCATATACAATCTGGTTTCTGTAGCAATTTACATGATACAATGGCTTCTGGACTACAGGAAATCATAGTTAAAGTGATAAAAATAAATTTATGCTAACTAGTTAACATCAATTCATCGAAAACAAATAAAAACAGCTGTGACTCTTGATCTCTTTCTCGCTTTTGGTTGCAAATCTAACTTTCATTTACCTCTGGGTTGAGCCCACGAAGTTAGAGTGAATTTATGAACGCTCGATGCATTATTCTTTTTAAAGAATCAAAATATCCTTTGCATTTGGCAAGTACGTACTAATTAAATGAAGTACTTGATAAAACAGTCGAGCTGGATTAAATCTGATGAATGTATTCCCCCTGTATTCACCAAATTGAAGCTTGGAAGTTACTTGGCCTCATTATTCGTTAGTCGTCATTTCTTCGACATGGATAATCAATTCTCGACATATATTATATCATTCGATTCAGGGGGTATGGACCTGGAAACAGGTTTGTTTGACTGAGAAACTATCCTCGGCAAAGAATTTACATTTTCTCGATTTTGAAGCTATGTATTTTAAAAAAATCTTGACGATCCGTTTCCAAGTTAAGAACGTATACTTCTCTATCTCCTCTGAATATATTCGTATTTGATCCGTTATTTCCAGAGTCGTCTTACCGAGAGAGGAATGAAATAAAAATGGAAGATGACATTGAAAGGTTAAAAAAAACGCGTTTATTTCGTTCTCCGTAAACGACGACTTTATGATAACCGGAATATATTTAATTTTAGTTAGAAGTGCGAGAGTAGAAAAATTAAAGTGTGAATGCTCGTCATTTTTTTCAGCCAATAGAGTTTTTTGGAATAGAGCTTCAAAGTAAAAGTGCATGTACACTCATACATTACTCGCTATACTCATGAGGCAGTTTTCTACTGTATATGCTCTTCTTTCTGTTATCACAGTTATTTATACAGTATCGAAATCGGTTTATACATTACCTACTTAAAGAGTATCAGATGAAGTCATTTATTATAGAATATTGACTAGCTTTAACTTGATGTGCATATTATGCTAAGCAGTTGAGTAGGTGGCGCTGTAGACCCGTGAAAAAAATCCAATCAATATCTTTGTTGATCAGTATTGATGTTCAAAAACGGAATTTCAGTAAATCAAAATGTATGGAAAAATCAATATTTCGTTGAAAGCAAAATTGCAGCACAGTTTTTCATCGTAAAATTATATCATACATTTCTTTCTTAAAGAGAATCGCCATATATTGCTCGCGTGAAGATGCGACGAGGAATTCATCGGCTTGCAGGCGGTTCCGCGGGGTAAGTTTCCTTCAAAGGAAGCTAAATAAGAGTAATGGAGACTAACAAGGACAGTAGCAACCACAAAAGGCCGAGGGGGGCCTAAGTGTGAGCGCTATTACTCCTCCCGGCAATTGTTTTCCCTTTCCCGATCCCGTGGTTTGAATCGTTTTTCTCTTCAGGACAGCGCCGCTTTTGTTCTTTCGTTACAGGAAAAAGGGGAAGAAAATTCGAGACTACAAGGAAAGGATTTCTTATCTCGTCTTGGATATTCAGGCATGACCTTGGCAAGATACGTGATTATAAGTTCTGTTACATGATTCCTCGGAGTTTTGAGACAATATCCATGCATATTGTCTTGCCTCGCGTTAAAACAACGATCGTATTTATATTTAATTATGACTTAATTTGTTAAATAAGGACCACCCTATCCTCTTTGAGAAGAGTAATAGGTAGCAACAGTGGTTCAACATGAACGAAGAATCAAGTTCTTTAGTCTTAAGGTAAATTCTGTTTATCGTACATGACTGATTATTAAGTGAATGACAATATCCAAAGTTAATTCTTAATCCGAGTTTAGAGGTTTTTGTGACGATTTAACGGCATCTCTTATCTTACAGTGTTCTCTCTACCACGTATTATCGTATCGACTGCCCTGAAAAAAAGGGGAATCCATTTCTAATACTCAATTTATAATGGAAATTCACTGCAGGTAAAATAAAATTTGAGGGCTTAAAAGTAGTGGATGAAATGGAACGCTGACTCTAGCCAATCTAGCGACAGAATCTAGAGATGGTTGGCATCGTCCTTGATATTTTGAATTCACTCATTTTGCACTCGACCTCCGCCCGACATTTAATCCCCTCGGAACGCGCCGTTTTTTCGCGTCGATGCGGACGGGTTTCATTGCTCAAGTCGTGCCAGGCCTGAGTGGCTATTCCTCGGTTAACATCCCCTCCCTTCCATCCTTTCCGTCTGTGAAGACGTCTTCGCCTCCATGAAAATTGAATGTGCTCTCTGGATTCCCGTCGGTAAAAATGAACGGCGTCGCCCGAGGAGGTTTCGCCTGGATTCCGCTCCAGTCATTTGTTCCGTCTCCCGAGAGTTCGCGAAATTGGAGGATTTCGCTTGCACTTGTGGGGTATGTTTCCCCTTTCCACCCCGGGCGCTGGCGCGAGGCCTTTCCTTCGAACCCCACCCATTACTTCGTATTCTAGCCCCGGGCGGTATGGGAACGGGAGGGTGAATGGGGGAGTGTGTCGTAGGATTTTGAGGTTGGGGAGGGTGAGGGACTTCGGGTGGGGATGACGGTTATGACGAAAGCTCCGCGGTCTCAGGCGAGAGATAGATGGGCGGGATGAAAAGGAAGGAGAGGGCTTAAAATTGATGCGTTTGTCTTCCCCCATTTGTGCTCGCGCTTACAATGAAATCGCAGTTGTTTTACTGCCCGAATGAGATGACAGGTAGCATTATTCATTGGGAGAGGCCGCCTTCCTTTCTCTTTCTGAATTCACTCCGAAAACAATATGTGAATGGGGATTTTCCGGCTGAAAATATGGAAAATAGCTCCCTAAAGATGATGTGTGCGCATTGAAAGTGATCTTAATAAATAACTTTCAATCGCGGGAAATTGCGCTATAAGATTTTTTCGTTTTTTGTAGAAAATAGCAATAATTGCTGTCCAAAATCGTCATTTTTTTAAATCCATTATTTTCCTCTCTTGCTCTTATTCTTTTATGAGATATACAGTACAAATTGTGAAGGATGTAAAAGAGAAGAATTACGGGAATGTGAAGGGGCTGGCCGATAGAAGAATCGAGTGGGGGGCTGCGTTAAACCAACTTTAGGATTGTTGGCCAATTTTGATGATGAAGAATTTTACTCTTGGGTTGTATAACGTTTGTGCCTCAAGGAAAAGAAGGAACTCGTGATATATTGTACTTCACATTATATTCTTGTGTAGGCATGTGAACATTTTATTGCTGGTGAACAACATTTTTGTTAGCAGTGAAATACCGCGACTTTAATTCCGAGAGGTCCTTATTTTTCGCTTTTCTTGATAAAAAACTGACTAGTGTGTGATTTGTCCATTTGGTAAAACATCATTCTCTGTGTTATTGTCGTGTGTACATGAGTACCTAATCACCGTTTGTCACGCTTGTTTTTATGCATTATTGCGTATTTTCTATAGCGCTGGAGATTGTGGCAACCTCTCGAGTTTTTTCAAGTGCTTGCAGTCTTTGTAATATATCTTACCCTCCAAGTCTTGAAGAACCCATTATGGTTAAGTCATCGGATTATTTTATGTCTAACCGTTGTGGTACGCCAGTTTTTTCTTTAACAAAGCTTTTTTAAAGAAGTACTTTGCGCTTGAAGTAGCGTGAAATCTCTTTTGAAATGAAATTCTGGATTGGAATTATTTTATCTTCGATATTGCTGTAAATAATCGTAATATATAGTATAATATTCTGGTTTCCTCTTTAGCTACATATATGTAGTTTGGCAAGTTCCCTTCATTTTCGATGCAAATGATAGATGAATTACCATGACCTTAACTCAGAGTATTTTGAATGCGTAAAAATTATCCGTGTTATAAAAAACGTGCATCCGTTAATTTATTCGTTGCATTTTCTTCTCTCTGACCAGTTATCTCCGTTCAATTAAATGATATTATTATTTTGAATTTTTAATTAGTTATACGTAAGTATGTAAGTTACTATCGGCTGTGTCTGTTTTTAAGTACAGTTTTTTGTACCTAATGGGAAAGAGTTGCTAAAAAGCAAAATGAAAGGGGTTAGTCTGTAGATCACATTATTTATTGTTGGAGTAAATAAATGACGGGGTCAATGAAGTAGCTCTCTCATGAGCAATGGTTTCCAGAAGGATCCGCATCACTGGCTAAGATTTTCTTAAAACTCGTCGGTTTTCTCCTGTAGAGTTCAGATTCATCGCCGTATTTTCAGCTCTACCAATGCATTTCAGTAGCAATTTTATCAATGGCTATCGCCAAATACTAGTTTTTTATGTTATTCGTCCCATTTGTCTTAATAATTACGCATTATTTGTACATGAACCGTCCGGCCATTTGTAACACGTAGCACCTATATGTGATACTTCGCTGTGTATTTCTTTCTATGAACTTACTAATAGCTCATAGTCTTTTATCATTTGTGTCTCCGTAATATGTTGTCCTCTTCTGTTTTTTATATTGATGGATTTGGTGATCGTGTGGTGATTGAAAGTAGTGGGTGATCAGGCAGAATAAAGCTCATGTTAGCTCTTTGGAACAAAGGCTTTGCTTGTTTTGCCCTAGTTCCATTATTTTTCGTTTGTGAACCCCGAAAATGAGAAAATATTTTACTGAAATAAGTGATAAAGCTGTGACCGGTGTTGTAAGTAAGCTGACAAGGTGAAATAGTTCGTACCCTCCCGCCATGAGAGTTTCAAAACCTAGTTTTGGATATGATGTTGGAAAACTTCGTTCTTCCCAGTATAATTCTGATTTCGAGTATAAGCTTCCAAAGGTATATCACGTAACTTTTAAAAATATAATTTTTTTGCTATTACAATTGAAAACTATAAATTTTCTACGACTTCATCTACCGAGTACCCTCGTGGTTGTGTTACGTGTGAATAATCACCGAACATGCAATATGTGCAATTCACGTCCTGCATGCACTAATTAATTACAATGCCAACCTATTAGAGATAGCTATAAGTATCATGTGGAATATGCACTCATGATTTACTCATCCAAAAATGTCCAACGATTTAACTGTGCTATCCAAGAAATAGATTTACTCCAGCGAATCTGTCAATGTTTCATATCGTTCCGTATTTGATTAGAACTGCGTGCCCCTGTTTAACCCATTCATTACCCCTTTTAGGCAGACTGTACGAAAATTTCCCAGCTCATTTCCATTAAATTCTTAAAATTATTTATTTTACTTTACTTTAGTACTAAATTTATGAAGTATGTGTTCATCCCAATTTGAACTATTTATTTCAAGTTTAGGGGGATGAAGACATGATTCATGTTATCCCTGATTTGAAGGAAATATAATATTACAAATATGTAATTTAAGACTTAAAGTTGTATTGGCTGATATATCGGGCCACATTCACACTACCAGGGAGGTCTGATAAATCAACCCATAAGTAGTAAAAGGGAAGCACACAAGTAGTAGTAAGGGGTGCAGTACAAAACGTATTCTTGCTGTGGATTTTAATGCCATTATTGCGTTTCATAGAGAAAAATTAAAGTATCACAGTATGCAAAGTTAAGATTTTAAAGACATGTTAATATATAACTTATAGCATACGCAGCTCATAGCATTCTCTAATTGGCCATTACATTTTTCGTTAATTTCCCTTAAGCCGATTTTCAACTAATCATAGAGTTGGTCTGTGGTCACAATGTGGATGTACTGCAGTTTACTTGTGTGGTGAGGTACCTCACCCAGTGTAGGGTTAGGCTACTAACCGGAGGTCCTGGGTTCAAATCCGGAGAGGCCTTCGAACATGTCCTGCGCAACGGAAGTGGTGTGATTTTTCTGGGTCCCAGATCTTACGATACCACAGACGGTGCGGGAAAGTAACTGGGCAAGCTTCCCTTGTGTCCGTATTTTACGTACTGTTTAAATAAGTACTTGGTGAGCTCTAACCTCATCAACCAGGAGTACCTCCAGATAAAGCAAAGAGGTCTAAAATTTTCTTTGGCCCAGGGTGATATACTAAGGTGGAGATAAGCGTCAATGTCTGTTGTCGTAGTAATCTTCTACCCGTTCAATTTTTTTCTCGACGAATGACATGCAGAAAGTTTTCTTGGGATTTCCACCAGGTAGTGGTTTTGCTGAAATTCTCTTCCCAAACTTTCCTTGATATTTTTAGCGTTGATACGTTAAGAAATGGCTTCACATCTCCATCACATGTTGGTTATAACGTGGATATATGGATAAAAAAACAAGGTCTTCCACCAAAAATTCTGTCTGGAGTGACGTATATCAATATCGCAGTGGTTCTGACGCATTGAATCACAAAAAGGACGACGCCCAAGGCAAATACAACCAATTCTTTCGGTAAATGGATACCCCGACTGTTGCTAAGAGTGCTGAATGGCAACGCTGCTTGCCAATAACTTGTCCATTTCCGTCCTTCGGCAACCTGATTTTTTCGCCTTCCTTCGCTCTGCTTATAGTGCTTCTTTTCCGCCTCCTCTTCCATTTCCCCAACCCATTCATCCCTCCTCTTCTTCGCCCCTCCCCCCCTCCGTTCCCACCCATTCACTCGGCCGGCCTCTGACATCCCCTTGATCTCCTCCCTCCCTCTCATCTCCTACGCACGCACACAAAGCATTTTTTCGCTCATTTTCTCACTCCCCTTCCCTTCGTCTCTTGCCTGTCGTTTGACGGTAGCCGCCTTTGTAAAATGGCGAACCATCTCGCCAGTCATCGCTGCCGTTATTCATCTCGTGGAAAATTTATTTTTTATTTTACCAGCTCCTGATATCCCCACTTTCAGCTTGCCAATCTCCATCAGAACCTTCCGCCATCCCTCCTCTCCTTCCTCTCAAGTTTTATTTTCCCTCCCATTTTCCTCCTATTCGTTCCCCTTTCCAACTTTCCTCGTCGTTTGGTCTTCACGCCAACTAGCAGAACTGGGAGGTCATTCTTAGGTGTACACCGCCATCTTCGAGTCCATTGTCTCTCAAAGTGTACCGTTTCTATCCTAGCAAACCTCTCGGGAGCGTTTAAATTCCTTTGAGGTAATGCTGTCGATGAGCTCACTTAGTTCAAATATTTATAATACGAGGCTCGGATAAATTACTTCCCTGTGGTCTTAGCATGCCCTTTAAAAGACGTTTCATTTATCACGCTCTAATTTTTATGGCTGTAAGAAACGTGACATGAGAAAATAACCCGTTCGGTTAGTGAATTACAGTATTATTTATTTAAAAATCGTGTATTTCCTCGTGTAAAGCCAGTATAAGTCTTTGTTTAGGTACCACAGAACGAATTATTCGCGCTCTCGGAAGGTCTTATATGATTTAATGGATTCACTCCGCGGTTACCTTGAAAACGCGTTTCAGGTAGGTAGGCCTAAATTTCTCATTCTGTGGGGCGTAGTCGAAGGTCCTATCATCAACTCCATCACCTCTTCCGCCCCCGCTCTCTGAATCCGTCTCTAAAAGGCGTTAAAAGCGAGCACGATAAGGAGGTCCGCCGAGTAAGATGTGGTTGATCTCGGAGATGAATATCGATGTCTATTCGAGCATATTTTATTCCCCATTTCGTCCCTCGACTCATCCGGCCGGCGGGTAACTCCTTAAAGATTTGGAGCCGGAGGGTAGTCGGTATGTATTCGAAAACTCGGGGGAGAAAAGAGATGGAAGATTAAAAGACCGGCGGTGTGTTTTTGGAATTGATGGATGCATTTGTAAGTGGGCATATCTCTTCCACTTGCGACTCACGATAGCCACGCCCTTATTTTGCGCTTCGCGAGGGGCATGGTTTCGTCCTATTCCGCGTCAGCCGTAGGAGCAGGACGCGCCAATTCCCGCCTCCTCGTCTCGTTCGAGGCGTCATCTTCCGCGCCGCGTGCCGCCAGATACCACCTCGCCGCGTTAGGGAGGCGATCGCCGCGATTAATCGAGATTAGAATCGAGAGATTGAGCCGCCCTCGATCCCGACGACGGGCCTAAGTGCGAGCTGGTGCTCTCCACCACGGTTAGAGATTGTTATCGCGGCGCGTAGTCTTTTTGCTCCCTTTTATACCCCATCCCCTTTCGTCCATTTCGAAGTTTTCCACTCGATCAAACGATTCGACCGGAGGAGCAGGAATGTGCCCGAATGGCCTCTCCTCTCGGTTTCCTCCTCAGCACGGAAAAAAAGAAACGAACCATTCGGGTTACGCATGGAAAAAGCCGGGACGAGAGGATTTGGGCGTATCAATGGGAGTTGAAGGACTCCTTTATGGCCAAAAATTATCATCTATAAAAAAGGGGAAAGGATCGACATTTAAGTGTGTGAGGTCCTTAGGAGGGTATTTTCAGAAAAAAACTTTTGAGGTGCTCCATTGAAAAAGTAGACATAATTTTTTAAGCATTTTCCCGCCATGGACGCGTGTGTAGACAAGAGTGGCGTGCTTTACCAACGAGTTAGTGTCTCGCTATGGTAGGAAAGTGTTTTGGCTAATTCCATGGAAATCCATTTGCATTGCATTTAACCTCTTTCATTGAAAATGTGGTAATTGACTGCCTTTAAATTTCCAATTTCATTAATGGTTTTGGGTCAGGTGAAAATCAACCTCGACAGACTTTTATTCCATAGAGATAAATTATAGTGGGATGAAACACTTTTATTAAGATAAGGTTTAGTTTGCCAGTATTCAGGACCTCATTCTGAGTTGATCTCTTTCTTGTGAGAATCAAAACAATTTATATCATACACAGATTTGCAGATAGCCGATGTTTTTCAGCTTTTAGTGTTTAACACTTTTCTCTTCGCGATCCCACTTGGTTTTCGCTAATTTATTGTGGATTCTAGATTCCTTTACTTTATCTGTGTACAGTAAACTCCCGATTATCCGTCCGCGCGTTATCCGGGCTGAGGATTATCCGTGCATCGCCAATCTATTTAGTATATAAGTAGAAATGAGGCAGTGGTAAGTAATTTTTGCCATTTTCCTCAAATGGTGACTTTCACCACGGCCCTACCGAGTAGACCGATGTCTTACGGCAGGCTTGGTGCCGCCACCAGAGGCTTGCGAACATTTAATTGCGGCCGGGACTGGATTCTTTTTTGTCATAAAAAGCTTTTATGTACAGCGAGGATCTTTCGATTGGCAGATTGTGTTATTTTCATAGGAGTTGATTTATTTATGCGGCGCACCCTAGAGAAATGAATTCAGAAAGAATCAAACAACGTATTATCCGTGTTTCCCGATTATCCGTGCACCCTTTTCCAGTCATAAGCACGGAAAATCGAGAGTCTATTATATTCCAAAACAAAAACATGTTACGGTCATTATCTAGAGGTGTGCAAGGTTTGTATTTATGAATTGAAAGCAGGAAATCGTGAATAATGTCCCGACATCACTCGTATCTTACAAGGAAGGTGGATAAGAAGCTATTGATTTTTATTCCTCTAAATTAAATGTCCCCCATTCCGAAATATTTTGCTGAAGTCATAGGGCTAACATTGAGGTGCGTTCTTGTTATGACGTTGCGTTAGCAGCCGGCACGCCAAAATCCCACTAGCGGATCCTGAAGCGATTGGGATCAAACTTAGTATTTGCGAGAAACCCAGATTATCTAAATCAGAAACATCCGCCGCCACATGCTGGGCTGCTTCTGAAATTCATGCGTGACCGTTTTGGAATGGGAGATGCGGATGGGACGTGATCACTTTCCCCTGCGGGCACTTTTTGTGCCAGCCAAGACTTCGAGCGAGAGGAAGGGAGTGCGGTGAGTTGAATAGGCGGCCTCTGTGATCTTGCGAGTGAGTGCCTTCTTCTATGGTTTGAAATTGTCTTCCCTCCATCAATTTAGTGTCAACGACGAAACATCGTGAGATAGCACAATTATGGCGAATAAATTTATCCCGAATAATTGCTCTTGATGGAAAAATTTGTCTATCGTAGCCTAAGAAATTCGTATTAACATGTAAGAAGCGATGCAGGGAAGACAGTATATTAATGAAAGTCCCACATAGAAAAAAAATGGAGTATTTGAACAACGGCACCCCAGGCTAAATATTTCGAGGCGCAGATGTTGCACAGTTGTAATAAAAATATTTGCGAATTTGTCTTTTACAGAGTTGTATTTCGTCAAATTTATTGAGCTGCTTTCGGAGTCTACGGCCACGGACCTGTCACCATTTTCATCCTCGTTCTGCATTTTCATAATATATATCATGCGGTGACAATTGAGTAGGATTGGCAATCTTGTGCTTCAAAGAGTTATACTTTATAAGCGACTTATTCAATTGTTGCATTCTTGATCATCTAATTTGCGTATGCTCAGTGGCGTAAAATTAAAATATGGAACCACTATAACGTCGGTGCAGGGATCAGAAGATTTGCAAATTGTTTTTCCTTGGGAGTCTAGGGGCCCTAGTCTTGAATCTTTCGTTACGCTATAACGAATGAAATTTGTCGTTATGATAACGTCTTTCGTTCCAAGTTATTTGTTAATCCAAGTTGGAAACAAAATGTGACGTTTTCGTTGGTAACGAGAGATTCAATACTCGGGCCATAGGTATTCAGACTTAATATTTGTCCTTAGCGATAAATTGGTCTAAAAATGAAATTGTTAGTCCTTCTTAAACTAGGATAACTAAATTTTTAAGAGTCATCTCTATTCAGAGCACATCCCTTCCATTCTCATTCCTCGAATTTCCATATTTTTACATGAGATTGTGAGAAAATTGCTTAACTTACTGACGGTCTCAGCGGCGAAAGGTTCCTAGGTCTCTCGCCAAATTTTCAATATTCCTCTCCCCAAAGACACACCTCTCTCGCGTTTTTAACTCTTCTCGCTTCTTTCACACCTCTCCCTCGTTCTCCTCCACCGTTTCCTTTTCTCACCCCGCCCCCTCGTGTTCTTCGTGAACGCAGGAGATAGATTCGTGCTGTCTGGGGGCGGGGAATGAGAAGGAAACGGCGATTACGGACATTTGTTTTGGACCCAGGGAAATTCGTAGTTTGTTCTGTTACTCCCCCTCTTTCCCTATTCCCTGACCCTACACTTAAATATTGGGGTTTTGAGGGCCGGAAGGGTGAGAGGGGAGAAATACAAGGGTGGGCAGGGCGCGGGGAGAAGGAAACTAGCTCCCTCTTCCTTTGCTCGCTCGCGCCCCGTGTGTAATCACTCCGGGGATGTATGCTGGCGCAGGTTCTTGAGTGGCAGCTGGAGTTTGGGGAGATGGAGGAGGAGGGAGCATTGGGAAGGTGTTGTGGGAAGGGTGTTGGGTTCCCAGAGATCCGTCTTGAGGAGATGCCGAGCAGGAGGAGAGATGGACGATCGGAGAGAGCTTTCACGTCAAGGTTAAAGTCAAGGTCGTGTTTTCTTCCTGTAATGTTATTGACTTCGGACGGGAGACGTGGTTGGGGGTAGGGGTGTGTTTTCGTCTGTCTGTTAGTTGATTCCCTCCTTTCGTCCATCTCGTCTTGGGATCACTTAAATTTTCATTCCTAATGTCTGACTCTCCTCCTTGGGTGTCGTTTTATTCCCTCCTGTTCTCTTTTGAAGGTCGTGATGATGTGCCATTCCCCTTGTGCTTTTGGATTTGCGTTTTATGTCTTGCTGATGGGGAAGTTGGCCCTCGCGGTGGACGGTGAATCCTGACTCCCGAGAAGGAATCTCCCCTAACTTTTTTGTTGATGCTATGAATGTCATAGTTTCATTTTTAAATTTTTGGTAACATACTTTGCCTGGAATCGTTTCTAGTAGCGTTAATCAGTGCATAAATGGGCCTTTTTATCTTATAACGGGCAGATTCAGCAACATCATGGCAGGTGACCATCAGCGATTTTTCTAAAAATTACATATGTGAAAAAATAACAATAAAGGCCACCTTTGATTTCCACAAAATTTTCACAAAAGCTAAAATAAATGTTGTATGTAAATAATACCTTTGTATTTTAAAATAAAAAGGTAGTATTTTATGTATTTTTGTTTTATGATAAGCTAAAGTTAGGTATATTTTCAATATAAATGGTAAATTCACTTGTTTTCGTGCACCAGAGTTGCAATGCAATGACTGCTAGAATAAAGTTTGTCTACTTGGAATCCATAATGATAAAGTAGCGCATACATGAATCATTTGCACGAACTGAAGGCACGTTCAATTTTGCGTACCTCGATGGCTTAAAATGTAACGCTAAGTAGACTGAAACTTTATGCTTGCAAACATTGTATTGCCGCTCTGATCTACGAGAACGAGTGAATTTGCTTTTTATTATAGCATTTTTTCTATTTTTTATTTTTTAAATGAGTCCTGTTTGTATACTATTTAACCTAAATGCGAAAAAGTGCCAACGGATGCATTAAAATACTATCTTTTTAGTAAGACAAAAGTCGATGCTCTAAGTACAACAGTTCCACAGTTATTGGCATTTATGTGATTTGTTATTTTTTGCACAGATCCTTGACACATCAGTGTTCAAATCTTCATAACTTTATTTTGGTCGGGTTCTGTGCTCAGATAAAGGCACCAAAGTTCCTCATAGCAATACTGCTTTCACTCGTATATAATTTTTTGGAAAATTGTTGAAGGTCACCTGACATGATTTTTCCTAACCTGCCTGATTTGAATGAAATCGCCCAAATACAATTCTTGTTGAGTAGTTTGTTCAAATGATTTCCGATTGCCTTGTAGTATTTTGCTGCTTGCCGAGGAATTTCAAATTTTGGTAAGGAATTATTTCATTGAGTGATTATAAGTTAGTGTAAAAGTGATACGAATATGGATGTTTACGTGTTTTATAAATTCAAAATGGGTAATCAATTCCATTTTTATTGGTTGTTTCACATCGTGTAAAGCCAGTAGGTTTCTTAGGCCATGCAAGCCCTTAGGCCTCAAGGCCGTGGCAGGTGATTCAAAAACAGAAGAATAAAACCCGCCTTAGAGTTTACGCCCTTTTTTCCACTGTACAGTTAGCGTTTGAGTATTAAAATTGAGATTTTGTATGAATTTTTGCCTATATTTTCGCCGCTACTCCGTCTTTGCTTCGATTTAATTTCAGTTGTCCCATGACTTTTGCTTTAAATGCGCAAAAGAGCGATGGTACTTATTTTTATCTTGCCTTTAATGCTGAAAACTTTGTTATAGTCTCAGTGTTTCAATCTTATGTAAGTATTCCTTACCGGTGACGAAGTAAGGATGTATTTTTTTACCTTCTAATGTTTAAGTTCAGCTGTTTGCGAAAATTCACAGCGAAACTGCTACAGATATGCATCATTTTGACTATCCATTAGTTTGGGTTGTAGATATATTGTGGAGTCCAAAATTATGGCCAAATAAATCCATAAATTCTAATATATAAAAACTATTAAAACATATGTTGTCCTTCAAAGGTTAGTAAAAGTGTGATAATTAGGAATTAAGGGGATTAAAATGGTTGAGAAGTCAAGCGAAGTCATTAAAACACCCAAAACAAGGCATAACAAATTAAAGTGGGTCTTTGATAATGACATTTTGACCTTGGCCTCTGTTTTTTTCCTGTGCCGAATACCTGATTATTAAGTTAGAATTTTTTCTTGTGTTCTTTCACATTTTAGTTTGGTTTTAAAGTGCTAAAAGGCGAAGGAAAAAGTGGTGAAGAAGGCATTTCAATTTGTTAGATAGATATGATGTGGAAATGGAAACGGGTGGAAATAGGCTTCTCTCTAGCGGAGTTCATTCGCGACGTTTCCAACTTTGCCTTCGGCGCTGAGAATCGCTCCGCCCCCCCAAGCGAGTTCCTCAACTGCCGCAGTGCTGTGAGCGCAGATTAACGAGACCCGTACCTAGATATTTTCATCAGCCCGGAGCAAATTGTGGTGTTCCTTCCCCATTATTTATGGGATGTAAACATTTCTTTTTGTTTTGCATGTCCGGGCGCCAGCGGCTGTCGTCTCCTCCTCCTCCTCTTCTTGTGCGGCCTTCGTTCCTATTAACCTGTTCATTTTCATTCAGACTTTTCCCCCGAGGGAGATATTAACGCTTGCTTGCCCTGGTATCGCTACGCTTACTTGTCCTTTCCTCCTCCGCAGTCCAGCCAGTTTCGCTCTTTCGAGGCGAGGAGGACCTCGTGAATGGGTGAGGAAGCATGGCAAAGGAGCCCCTAACGAAAGCATGGTTTCCTTGTCCCTTCCTTTTCTTTTCCCACCCACGCCACTATAGGGCCCTTTTGTTATTTGGAAGGCCCTTCCGGACTCCGGGGGTCCAAATAGGTCGGTCGGTCGGTCCGTTGATTCTTTCGTTGACCGTGAGTGAAGGCGCTCTCCACCGACTGGCCTTCACATGTGTTTGCCGAGCGTCCCTCTTGCACCTGCGCTGCTGCCGACTTCTTGCCTCATCTGGCGATCGTCTTTTGGGGTCTTCCTTTCCCACCAGCAGGTCCTCTTTTTTTGTAATAAATATCACAGAGTCTGAAAACTGTTGAGGCACTATTGAAGTGGACGTTTTCCTTTCCCTTGAAATCATGATTTTTTTACGGGCTGCTAAATCACTAAGCATGTGCGTTATCTGGAATTCTCATCTGTAACGCTGAATTTGTTGCTAAGACTGCTTATTATTGTTTCTATCAATGCAATGACTATATTATTTTGGAAATTAAATGAATGTCATTCACTCTTATATATCAAATTTAACATTCCGGCATTGTGATGCTGTTGTGAAGAAAACTTATTGATTCGGGTCACCTGCCTCTTGAAGGGAATTGTTTTTTTTCAAGCTGTAGGTAACTGCTGATTCCCATTACTCTATCCTCGCTTCGAAAATATGACAATTTTTACAATTTATGCTTCGTCATGATCGTGTAATCACTCATTCCTCTCCTCCAACATTGTAATTCCTCCAGAGATTGCCTTGATCACTGTTGCTACGGAAGATCCTTGAGATTTTTCAAAATTAGTGGTTTGTGATAAAGTACCAATGAAGAAAATGCTTAGAATGCCGACGGAAAATGAGTTGCATTTCTTATTTCCATGGAGCGCAAACTAGCTATTGTATTTATTTTTTTAATCAACTCCATTCTTACGTTATCTCCTGCAAGTAAACCCATGTTGCTCTCCTGAGCTATGCTCCTTCGAGTTTCGCAGGCACTGTATCCTTTAGCGTCCAACATACTGCCCAATTAACTACATTTTTTTCACCTTTTCTAGCTGATGTTCTCCTACTTTTGAATGTACTCATCCTCTCTTTCATTCTTGAGAACATCGTAATGATGAATTATCACGAACTCCCGCACGTGGCGATGAAATCGCTTTCCTAAATGATCTTCCTCTATTTTCAATTGCATTTCCTCGGGTCGTCTTTGCCAAGCATTTCGCTCGAAGGCCACTTCTTGCGTGTTCGTCCCCATGTGTGCCCCCGACGACCGTCTCAGCCTAGGCAGCTTGAAATTTCCTTTTTTAGAAATACTCGTCCGGAAAGCTGGGTTTCCTTTTCGAGTGTTCCTCTTGCTCTGTCTCCTGCTTTTGGTCGGCTCCTTGGGCGACCATCCGCAATATATGTGTTCACTTCGCGGCCTAGTACTGTCTTTTCTCGCAGTTTCTTGTATTCTCCCATGATATAGCATAAGCCTCTTCCCTCCCGCATTAACTCCTGAAACCTGCGGAACTGGTATCCTTAGTAGAGATGGTGGAGATGACTCTATGTAAGTGAGACTGGAAAAATTCCGTGTCGCGTGCTTTTATTGCAGCTACCGTTGCCACTGATTTTCCGCTTTCTACGAGGCTGGCTGCTTTGCATCCGACGTCTATTGACTCCCCAACTCTCTTAGAAAGTCTTAAAATCGTAATGAGTGTGTGGTGTCCAAGAGGAATGTGAGTGTCGAGACGGAAGTATTCCTGCAACGGATGCAAATGGAACTTGAACCATAAATGTGAGCCTAAAGCGAGAGATGTGGTAAGGTGTTGGTGAAATAGCACGCCTTTCAGCAAGTTTTCAAAGCTTTATCTACATGTATTACAGAGAAATAAACCTTTCTTTTAGTCCTCCTTGGTTGAACAGTAGGTTAGGCAATAAGCGTATGAAATACTTGCCAGTAAACATTGTGTTACTTTGCTTCTAAATCATTCTAAAAACCCACGACGGTTATTTTGATATTGGCCGACACTAAAATGGACATTCCCCACAGAATTTCAGTCAAAGCACTTTTAATAGATATATTATAGTTTAGAAAGTTGAATTTATTATTCCATTACAAATGTGTCCCTGGGGAACAAATAATTTCATGTTCCTTATTAGAGTCAAATATGCAGTATAACAACGAGGTTATAATAATATATATCGTCGCAAAATGCAACAGAACATTTTATTTTACCCTTCGTAAGATTTCATAAAAGACTTGATTGCGAAAAGAATAATTGCGAAAAAAGAACAAATCTGGTACAAGAAAACCCGGATAACGGGCAGCAATGGGCAGTGTTCTACGAGTTTAAAGAACGCTGTTACAAATGTGCATGCTATTGTGTCTTTAATTTAGGATACAACGTCCTCATAATTCTCTAATTATATACTAATAAAAATGAGAGGTACATACATGCCTCTCATATCGTAAGATAAGTGGACTTGGATCAATGCGAAAAACAATTTCCACCGTTCTGCGTTGCCAGAATAGTGTTGAGTATATCACGCTTTTATAGTTAAAACCTTGGTCAACATGTCGAAAAAATTATTCCAACATTCATTATTCCCTTACTGAGGTAATTTTAGCGTTGTCTGTTTTAAATTACCCAACTTAATATCCAGGCGAACGGAAGTAGCTGAATAAAATGCCAAATTTAGTGGATTTCCAATTCTAAGAGAATTTATATCTTAGGAATTAATGAGATAGGCTTTCGTCATGTATTATAGCGTATAATTTTTTGGTCGGATCGTTTTCCTATCCAAGATGAGGAACAATTATTATCACTTTCGAATCTTTGTACTCTTAGAAAATAGTTTCACTGCTGTGAAGAAGGTAAAGCTACTCGCAATGCTGACTCGAAGCTAGGCTTACCGGTGATAAATCTTTGTAGCGTTCCCATTCCTTTGGAAAGCACGAAGAAAGTATCTCACGACAGCGCGTTCCATTGAGTCAATGCTGTTCCACTTACTTTTAATTCAGTTCACCACGCGTTAAATATCCGTTGTTAATTAATGTGGAGATTTTATTTGTAACTGGCTTGGATTCTCACTCTGAATGGTAAATGGATGAAACGACTTTTTTTAGAGAGCCTGTCTGCTGTTCTCTTTAATGAAGACTTTGCCTAAATGATGTTACTCTTTTGTAAAACATATCTGAGAACCGCGTGTAACTGAAACTTTTCATTAAAATTATAACCCCCATACTTTTCGCGTTTATGTTCGTAACCACTATTTACCTCTCGTATGGTTATAGTTATAGCCTACTTGTTTAATAGTATCACGTGTATGTTGTATCAGTCATATTTATGTAATATCTATGCGTTCCCGAATGTCAAGCTATTCCTTTGAAGAGATGATTAAGATGTTCGTTAAGGTATAATCCTAGCTGTCGTAGAATTAGGTTTTAAATTTCTACGTGTATATGCTGTTCTGTTACACTGTACCGTCTATGCTTAATACCGATACTAACAAAAAATTATTACTCCTGCAAGGATACAAGTACTCATTTGAGTTCCGCGGCCTGAACGTTACGGTGTTGTAGCAACAGTATGTTTACCTCAACGTCAGCAACGCACATTTTTCTTTTTTGTGCTTCTTTCAATTGGAAATCTACACTGGAGCTATTCGGTACCGAATTGTGTTTTGCCGTATCCTTGTGCAGCATGTTCCCGGAAGAAATTTTTGACTGATATTCATTCAGATGTTCCCAATTATTTTTTTTTACTATGAATCGGGCTAATGAATTCAGCCCGAAGAATGCATCCATTCGTCCTTCCTTTCATATAGACCCTTCTTTCGCATATTTCGATTTTTTTGGGCCCCGCCAGCTTTCGGAATAGGTACACCTCCCTCCCCCCCCCCCCCCCCCCCCCCCCCCCCCCCCCCCCCCCACACCCTTGAAAGCGAGCTGCTCCCCTCGACATCCCATCGTGGGAGAATAAGCACCACTTTTACAGTTACTGGGAAACAGGGCGGCCCGCTTTACATTTCGGACGGCTACTACGGCGTCGCTGGCGTCGGCATCCTGAGAAAGGGAAGTCGCGGGGAGATGCGTGTGAAGTGCAATTTTTAATTGTTTTCGCTGTTGACGGAAGAGGGAGTCTCGTAGTCCGTTAGGTGTTTGGCTGTCGAGAAGAAATAAATCCTCTACGGATGGATGCTTCCTGGAGGAGTTCCTTCTCCTCCTCTCCCTTCGACAACGCTCGTCGCTGTGGTTTTGGCCCGAGAAATATATTTTCTTGTATTCATTCCTTCCTGCAGTTCGTTCGGCCGTTCGTTTACGTGCACTATTCATCTATGATCACTTTAAACCCAGGAACAGGGAATAGGTAACAGTCTCTTTTGTGCACATCTTAGAGCGCCAAGGAAAAGTCTTTTCAGTGTCTGTCTTCTGCTCGTGAAACGTAGTTCTGAGGTATTATTGTAGTATACTTCAGAGAAGAAACATGCAAAAAAATATTTTTCCCCATTCCAATACAGTGTTATTTTATTCTTAACTAGAATGTAATGTGCTCTTAGGAAACCCACTTAACTTTAATTAAAACCCTTACGGACAGCTTTCCTATGCCGCTTTCATTTCTAAAATGGCACCGTACTCTTTTGCTCGTGCATCTTGGTGCGTGGAATCTCCTCCGGATACCGGTTGTGGCGATCTTTACTCGCGCTTATCCCTCTGCTCTTCAAATTGCTCTTTTAATAATGGCTACTCGATGGGCGTGATGATTTGCGAACTTGATGAGTTACGCCCCAGTAAAATAGCCGTTTTAGGCCGGATGTATGCTTCAGGTGATTAGTAAATTGACTAAAATAGGATGTAGCCACATGTTAGCGAATCGCTATCTAATTAGCCTTCTCTTAAGCATGATTACTCGGCTTCACTGACGCATGCATAAACAAGTGGTGGATAAACTCGATGTTATAGATTGGTGAAAACTGTTCTTAATGAAGAAATGAGCGATTATTTTTTCCGCAAGGTTTCCTTTAGGAAAAACGAAGTGCTCCCTTCCTTATTAGAGGTTTATATTAAAAATTTACAGTTGAAGAGTGTAGTGAAATGTTGAGTGAATATTCTATTGAAGCGTTGTCGCAAATTTTGGTTTGTCATGGAATTCCACTAAGTCTAAGGGTCCATCAGGGCTCAAATAAATGTAAGGATCGCAAGTGTAGCATCGTGAATCCTTCAAATGTCGTTCAGCGGGATGCTCGTGAGCGTAAATTATTAGTATCAAGTTCGTACACTCGCTCTTTAATAAACATCACTTCTTGCATTTACGGCGTTATCAATATTGCGTGTCCTCTCATTACTTGGCCTTATCTTTTTGGTATACATTTTTATTGTGTTTTTTAGGATCATAACGTAGTTCACAGAAAGTACGACAAAATTGAGCCTCATATTTTGCCGCGTCGTAGCATTATAACGCACTGAAAGGACCTCCATTTGTTGTATCACCATTTTAACTAAGTATCTACTCTCGTCTTGGAATAACACTTCCCCTGGTGTATAGTTTCCCTCTCCCTTATGGGTGCGGATAAAGTTTAAACATTGAGTTATGTGCTGCCAGTTAGTTCTGCATCGACCATTTTTTTTCATTAGTCTTTTTCTTTGGAAACTTTTACCGATGCCGTGCCCTGTTAAAGAGTTTTTTCTCCCGTTCTTTTACATGCGCGCGGAGGGTCTGATTTGCGTAATTGTGGGACTCGACGTTACGATTGCCTCATTGGTGTCTTGTGTTACGACTTGCAACTACTATTATCCACGGTCCACCGACTTTACGCCGCATACATTTCTGGTGACCGCTGGGAAACAATCGTCTCTGAAGTTGGAGCTATAATAATGATTCTTTTTTTTTTGTTCGCTTCAATGCATGGACGATGAGGAGGAAGTGGAAGATGCAATCGTGTGGAAAAAGTGAGCCAATCCAGTGCGTTAACTGCGGTCTCGCACTCTAGCATAAAGGCATTGCATTGGAAGTCCCCATAATGCATGCAATGATAATTGAAATGTGAAAAAAGGCTAGGCGTTGCATTTCGCATGTTCTCCTTTCTACTCAGCAGTTCTTCATTCTTGATAATACATTTTCTTGTATGCACCCGTGATTAAGTTTTTGTTACGTCTGCAATGGTGATCGCGTTATTACGAATTCATCCTTTGAGAACTCGCCTGGAACGACCGCAGATGCTTACGAGATGTGAGCCGGTAAATATGAGTTCATATTTAACGCTAATGTTCAAAATGATCCTAATTTTATTTCCTTAACTGTACCCCTTCAAGAAATTCACGTCGTCGTTCGGTGATAGTGCAGGTGATGATATATTTCTGTCGTGTCGTTTCTGACCGCGTGAAGTAATCATTTTGGTGACTCAAACGAAAAGTTGATAGTAAAAATTTCAGTCATAGAAAGAACTCCGTCTCTCACATCAAAATAAACTATTTTCCGTTAAAGCGGGTGAGGATGATTTCAATCCTAATTGTATTCAATAATCAGTTACAGCCAAGGTGCCCGTAAATCAGCCCAATCATGACTCATTCGTTGGTTATTTTTACAAGCGACGGCTGTGGGTGTCAGTTTGATAACATTCCGGTCGGGAATCCATATGTCTCGGGGTTGAATCTCACATCGGGCTTGGATGTCATATCCGTATTAAAATTACGCTTGGGCTTAAGTTAGGTAGACGATGTGATGTTGTAACCTTAGAAGTTTGTGCACCGTAACACCTAATTCTACTACTCTGCTGTAATATGAAATATCGATAGTAACTTTTTGTGATTACTTTTGATTTTTACAGTCTGGGAAAGAATTTAACAGTCAAATAATTCTCAGAGTAAAACATGTTACTCATTTACTTTTATCATGGGCCACTGGGTACATTACAAATCCATTCGGCTCAGCTCACATGAAATTCCTCCACTCCCGTTCGGTGGATATCTTTTGGCTAAAACCAACGAATAACTCGCAGTTAAAGTATTCGAATAGCCTTTTAAAACGTCCGCAGAATGTTGGCGAATAACAGATTAAATACAGGAATTGATGAAGCAATGGAAAATTCAGAAAATCGACAAGTATCGTGAAATAACCGATACAGTAAGCTCTAAGCCCTCGGCTTATTTCCGAGAGAATGCAAATTATACCGCATAGAGTTTTACAATGCATGGAAACCTGGAATGACTCACATAAGTAAAGCATTTGTGTTAACGTGATTGCATAGGGTTTCCTCGATAACCACGTTAGGTGGGGTAGGCTTTCGTAGTACAAAATAGCTTCACCATAATTTGTGGCGGGTCCCATCTATTCACATAGGTACTTTATTTTATTCCCGAAAAGCACCCTCTCGGTTGTGTGCCTGGGGATGAATCGTCCCCATAATTGTGCTGCTTTGCTAGCTCCTGGATAACTGAATATTGTTAGTTAATTATGTCCAGTCCATTTTTCATGGGATATGTGTTTATTCACAGTCATTGCGACATTTAATCTTTGAAATGGGAGAATGTATTTGGATGACCTGCTCAGTGCTTCGGAAACAAACCCCAACTTCTTCGTTCCCCGGAATTGAAGACGTAGCCGTGTCGTACTGCTTTGTGCGTGCTCCCAATTCATATTGGTCGGGTGAGATTTTTCCCGTGGCCATCCTACGCATGGCTGGGACACAAAATTGAATATCCCGTTGCTTTGGATGCTTCGGAACACCCTATTTCTTACCTGATGGAAAAATGGAAAGCACTCACCTCACGGCGAGTAAAACCCAGTCGGTTTCAAGTTTTCTCCTCTCGTCCCGTTCTCGTCTGATTGATGTGTTAATGATAATCTTCTGCATTACGCCAGTCCTTATACCGGTGGGAGTGTCTGACGTAGCGACGTCGTCCGCCCTATTATCTTCTTGAAGGCATTATATGTCAGGCTGATGCCTTAACTGCGCTCATAAAACCATCGGTTAAAATAAAATATCACGTCGTAGATTTCATTTCCCTCACTTCTCAACCTGTCTTTGGAAAGCAATTTCGCCCTCTGGAGCGCTTTTACTCCCTAGTTTGCCAAGGATTTTCCGTCTCAGAAATGGAGGTTGGTAATGATTCTTTGAGTGTCCCACCACTAACGTTGCCTCCTCTCTTTCTCTTGTTCAGTACGGTAAAAATGATTCGTCCCTGCTCTCTGAGCGGTACTCCGTACCCCATTTTTCATCCTTGATTCCTTCCTTCGTCATCCGTTTCGTTAGCTTGCAATAAAATTTTCGGACTCCCGTAAAGAATGCAAGTATTTTAGTCCGTATCCCACTCGTTCAGATGAGTTGTGTGTCCAAATTGTCCCCTGTAAGCCATCCCAAGTGTGTGTGGGTTACTCCCCATCAGGTATGCATTATCGAAGAGTGAACAGTGGTATTGTCACCAATTACTCTACCGATTTCACTGTAAACAACCAATTTCCAGCGGGAACCCGGCGATTTCATATTCAATGCAGCCTCCTACCTAATGCTAACGTCATTACAGGCTGATAATGTGCAAATCTTGTTCTAATATTTCCATTTAAGTTCCCCACATGCAAAAAGTGCCAAAAATACACAGTAATTAATCAAATTATCACCCCGACAACCTCGATGTAATCTATTATTGTTCCCTGTTGCAATCGGAAAGAATGACATTTCAAACTCTTTTGTTCTATATCCATATCTTTGAATTTCTTCTTAATGGTCTAACCTACCATAGTATATTGGGTTTACTTTTGTGTCTTCGACATCTACAGAAGGGTTATCCGCCTTAAATTTGCCCATAAATTTGTCGCTCTTTTTTCGTACCTCACATTATTGTTGATAACATTCATTGTGATACTTCCAGGGACGTACACGACACCAATGTACTTCCAGGGACATTGGTGTCGTGGTAACTGGCTGTGTTAACGTGTTAGCCAAGTCAAAAATGTTTATTTTCCCCTAAGTGGCATTGCATAAAATTTAACAAGATTTGGGGTGGCCTGTTATGGGATCAATTTTCCTTTCAAGGGCTCTTCTGAATCGTATTATAAAGTTATTAATTGTGTCTAGATAGTGTTAAACATTTGCAACCACGGGAGTGCCATTGGCCCAGGATTTGCCCGAGGTGTAGGGACACCCGTAAAACCTGCACGCCTATCCCGCACATTATGGCGTGATTGGAAATGCCACACACTGCAATATTCATCTACACATCCTCGCGGGGGCTTGCAGTATAATGCGTAGATGTAGGTGAAATATTTCTCCCACATTCGGTCTGTGGACTGGATTAATTCTTTTGACGAGTCATGAGGTGGTGTATCCTGGCATCGGATGATAAACACTTTTTCTTTGGTGTCTTATCGATTTGGAAAGATCTTTCTCGTAGTTAAATAGTGTGTGTGGGAGTGCGTGGGTTGGTCTTTGAATTTCATGCGTTCCCACTCACCGCCACACTCTTGGATCGGAGATCGTGGTCTTCCGTTAATGACCCCGTCCTTTCAAAAGCCCTTACTACAAGCTTCTTGCCATAAAAATGAATGACGCTTTCTAATTATTATTTGACCACTCGAGGCCACCCGATGTGGTGGGTGTTCCCCGAAGGTAATCTTTCGTATTATGCTCGATTCACTTGACCAAGATCACGCCCGTTTAAAACCAAAGATCGAATAGTGTGCTTGTATTTTTTCTTGAAAATCTTACATAACCTGTTTTTGTTTCACTTCAATTTCTGGGGCGCACTCGTGAAGTCATTATATCATATTATTAGGAAATTGAATGGTATGTAAGGATGGATTCTTCCTAAATTGAGAGGACCAATGATGGTGTATGGGTGTCCGGCAAAGGTGACAATCAAAAAGGCCCTGAGAAGTGAAGCGAAGAAGTTCCCAAATCAGTATAAAAATGTTCATGGAGGAGGGATTATATGTATAGGATCCTACTTATTCTCATTTTTCAACTGATTTTGGGAAGAGATTAGAAAATGCCAGGATCTTCCGTTCATGGAATCTGTTGTATGCCGTCATAAGTCTTCCAGCCATTACCAGTATACTTTAAGTTGAAACAGTGGTAATCGATTAGGGCTCAACATGGTTGGAATTATGCTAATGGAATTTCCATTTTACGCAACTAGAATTTAGGAAACCTATGCAAGTGTGCAAAGGGTTGTAATTTATTAATGCGACCATTGAGGGCCGTAGAGTTGGTAGCAAATTGCATCATAGCGCATCCGTGGACATTATTTTGCGAATTTCCTTTGGAGTGAAACTTGAGAGTTAGCAATGAGATGGAGATGGAGAGACATGTTTCTCTTTTTACTGCAGAAATCCTCAGTGGCCTCTTGGTGTATCGAAAATTTCTCTGGTGACTTGGTGAGAATTTACTTTTTATTTATTATAACGACGTTGAAAACGACTTTTATGGCCCACTTACTGACGATTGATCGGGTACGTAATTCGAGGGTGAAAGATCTTTTGCGTCAGGGATATCAAGTTTTAGTTGGCATTGCTTGTTGACATCAGCACTGGAATCCATCCATCCAATGCGTAAGTTGAGGCTGATACTTTTATGGAAATGATATTTCATAGTGCAATTATTCCATAGCATTTTATGCATAAAATATTACGCTGTATACTTGCGATGCTAATGGTGATGAATCCTCGCCATAAATATGAATCTACCTCAGACTTTTTGTATGTTGCAAATGCTATTTCTCTTCTTTTTTATGCCATTTTAGAACGAAGCAATTAATCGCACAAGTTGAAGCAGTGTAAAATCGTGAAGATAGCATAAAAGTAGAACAGGCTCTTTTAAGATCGTAGTCTTTCATACACAAGGAATGTTTTCCGCGCAATTTGTTGCTTTACGCGCATTTTTACTGCGCATCTCTCCTTGCACCTGTCTGCGCAAGACAAACACATTGTAAATCGGCCAATTTTACTTTTTACACTTACTCGAACGTGTGGCAAGTAACCGCTAATATTTATGCGAGATTAGCGAAGTACTTGTCCATAAAAATGATAGCTCGAAATCATCATCATCATCATTGGTCAGCAATCTTAGGATTGGTTTGACGCAGCTTTCCACGCTATTCTTCTGTTGATCAACCTTTTCATTGTGACATAATTGTCTTTTACATCACTCACAACCTGTTCCATGTATCTCATACGAGGCCTGCCTTTTCCAATCTTCCCGTTCACTTTTCCTTCGACGATTGTCTTCATCAGGCCGTCGTGTCTCAAGATATGGCCGATTAAGTTGTCCCTTCTTCTTTTTAGAGTTATCTGCAAACTTCTCTTTTCTCCCACACTTCGTAGGATTTCCTCGTTACTTACTCGGTCGATCCATTTAATCTTCTTCATTCTTCTGTAGCACCATATTATGTTTGCCTCCACCTTTTTCTTCTCCGGTGCTGTAATCGTCCATGCCTCACTGCCGTAAAGAAACATGCTCCAGAAGTATGTTCTGATGAATTGTTTCCTTACTTCTACGCTTGCATTTCCAGCTGTAAGGAGATTCTTCTTTTGATAGAATGCCCTCTTTGCCTGGGTTATTTTACTATTTCTTTCTTGCGTCGTCCATCGTTAGTTACTCGGCTTCCAAGGCAACATCAAAGTTGGTGTTTTTCAAAGTCAAATCAATTTAACCTAACGAAAAAACCGACGATTTCGTCCTCAGTAGTAATAATTTCGTAGAAATTAACTTCAAGTCAAGTGTGGAGTCATCGATGTCACTGCCATACACCATTGAGGTGGCTTGCACTGTAATGTGTATACTAGATTTATCCTACCGTGGCCATTACAGTAGCGCCGCTTCATTTTGCAGCGAATGCTTAAAGCCCAATAACTAAAAATCTCTGCAGCGTTTTCTATCAGCCGGAATCTATCGTGAATCGCCCTAGATATTAGTTATGCTTCGAAAAATGAGAGAGGTCTACGGAACTGGGGCGGTGGGGGAGGTAGGCGGTCTGTGTTTCTCTCACGGTTTCCCAATTCTTCTATTTCCTATCCTGGCTGATGGAATTTCTGCTGATCCTATTTCTAAGCTGGGCCCATTAATGTATTTTTTCCGTGCTATTATTTATTGCCCATCTTCCGACGTCCAGCCTTCCGGCAAGGCTGTCCCCCATTCCAAAACTCCTTCGGACCCTTGTCTCGTCTGTCTCCTCCTCCTCGATCGTTTATCTCCTCTTGCCTTCCTCAAGTTTCTACGCATCCCTCCCTCTGTTTTCTCTTATTCTCTGCTGATGGTGAGGGAGTTTTTTTTCCTCTCTCTACACCCGGCGATAAGATGGCGTGGAAGTCATTTGACTCCCCTCTCCCAGAATATGTATTGATCGATATTAGGGCTGCAGGAGTAGTATCTAGTTGCTTGCCGTGCCATGGTTTTAAGTGAACTTCAGTTTTAGGTTCTAATGAGTCGCTGAGGTTACTCGGACTGAAGAAGACTTACGTGGAAAGTTATTCGTGTTGGTACACTCCGCCGATTCCTCTCTTCTCTCAAATGCTCATTCTTCATCCATTTCACTGGAGTGGTCAATTCTATCAAGGATTTTCATCTTTTTGAATGACTCTAACTGGAAAATGCTCTCTGACTTACAAGGCCAGTGCTTGGTCAATTTATGCATGCTGTGCACTGATTTCTTCTTTCACATATTTTAGTTGTGAGAGAAGAATCTTCATATTTTAGATGGCGATACTCTAGGAAACAGAATTAAATATTTTGGTGATTTTACCAAGTAAAGGATCAGATTAATTTTGACATTTCCTCATACGGCAGTATATTCGGGAATCCTTCAATCAAATTGCTCCAGAAACTCTATGGGAAGGTGATGCATGAGCATGTTTTAAAGGAGTGTATTATTGAATGAAGGTGTAGATTACAAATGGAGTGTTATATCAATGGCTCGTTCTTCAGTTCCATTGTTCTCCAATGTTTACACTGAATGTTAACTTTCTAACTAAATCTAATTTTGTATCCTTTTCCGACAAATTCCACTTCTCGCAGTTAATTACTCTGTTATTTATTGTTGCATTTTTATATGGGGCATCAAATCTGAATATTTTACCTTTGAAAATGATTTTTTTTAATTCTACAAAATCCCTGGAATGACTTAGCATATGAAAATCTTTCTAAGTTTTTGGTACCCTAGATTTGCCTGAAAATGAACTTTAATCAGGAATGTTTTTAATTCCTTATTATTACATCTATGGTGCAAAGCATTATTGGGGGAGAAAACGAGATTTTTAATTCTCTAGTTTAACAATACGAAAAACTAAACTTCTTTCTATGCGTGAAGAGCTTCGTCTGGTTCGCATGAATGAAAAATGAGCATTTACTTCTTTTTGTACGTATATTTTTTTTACCTAGCGCTAATAGGTATCAAGAAGAAGTGCAGGTTCTGAAAGGGGCCTCGGACTGCGTAATTGACTCACCTTACCACCCCCGCTTGTTTTGATGTGCGCCTTCGGCGCTGTCTCCTAGACCTAAGGCCTTTCTCCAATTCCTTGCTCCTTTCACACCCATGGGTGCCATTTCACGCTTTCCTCGTCCCCCACTCCTCGTTGCCATGGGATTTGGAACGCCTGTTGAAAAGGATTTCCACCTTGACCTTCAGCTACTATTCCTGTTCTTACTGTTCATTCGCCAATTGCACACGCACAAATCATCATCTCTCCTGCTCACCCCCGGCTCAGCCATCAACGCCTTCGACTTCATATAGTATCCATAAACTATTGTGTGCATTCACCTAACGATTAACCTTGTTTAGTAACATACCTAGTATGTGTTATTGAATTAGTTCCTTGCTCCTTAGAATCTAGACATTAAACTCGGATCTTAAGAAGTTAATGCTAATGAAAGTATCTAGTATCTAACCCCCTAGAATTGAAATACAAATATAGATTTTCAAAAACTATGGTAACATTAATCATATGTTGTCCGTTGCTCCTGAGAACGTATCTTTTAAAAAAAATCTAATGTTTATGCTTTAAGACTGTCTTAAATAATAAATATTTTGCTCTTAAAGAGCCTAACTTAGCAAAACATTTGTAAAACCTAATAATTTTATGTAAGATGTTTGAGTCTGTTTCCGGTTGGCATTACTCTTAGGACGACATTCGGCTTGAAACGCAGCGTTTGCCCTATTAATTTTCCTCTTAATTTTAGATTGCCGTATTTTTTGTAGGCGGTGTTACCCTATTTTCGCCCGCTCCCCTCCCCATCTTTAGCCGATAGGGGGGCCGCCCACCCTCTCTTTATACCCTCACGCATCCCCATTAATCACTGCCACAGTTTCATCCCACCCTCGAGATCCCTTTCGTGCATGTGTGTGTGTGTGTGCGAGCACCCCTTCCTCTCGTTCGCCGCCCTCCACTCACCCTCTTTTTCTCGTTTGAGGCTCTCCTTTCCGAAGCCCCCTGCTCCATTCTTACCCTGCTCATTCCTTTTACCCTTTCCCCTCTCAGAAAGCCTTTTTTTTATATCCTTCTTTCAGGAATCCCGGTCCCATCTCCTCCTCCGTGGCTCCCCCTCTCCTGACCACGCCTTCTTTCCCTTAAAGTCCTTCCCTCTCCCTTAACTCCTCACCTAGCGCGCCAGCCCCCGGCACACACACCTTTCTCCTTCCCTCTCCATCCCGACCGTCTACTACGCAACGTGCCTTCTAATCCCTCATTTCATCTCGCCGTCTCCTCTCTTCCCCCACTTTTATGCGCGGGCAGTGTATTTATGGGTCTAATACCAGAGGAGGGAAACGAACGACGTGGCCTATATGTTTTCCCCAAATAAAGTCGTCGTACGCGGCGTAGCGAATAGCCCCTAAAACTCGAAATCTCTCTATTTCTTCCGTCCTTCGTCCACTATTCGCTTTCCTCTCGAATCCAGGATACGACAATACTAGTTGAAAGATGCTGTACTCCAAATGCGTGGGTGATTGCTTGAAGTCAACCCTTAACGTACCCGTGATGTCATATTTTGTATCATGCATAAGTAGAGTTTTTTCTTGGAATCCCCCAGAAGTTTCCTTGAATTTACCCAGTTACGTTATGTTTTTGTGTGTTACAAGAACATTGGTGGTACTCGTACCCAGAAAATACACCGAGTGCCCAAGGTCACCGGGTGGGATTAGTATCTATATATGTTTACCATCACCTAAGACCATCAGTGTCAAGCGAAACAATGTGAGATGAGTTGCGTGGAAGAAGAGTTGAAGTAGTTTTTCACTGATATTTGCTTATTTCTAAATCATAACTTTGTGGTGTAAAAAGATGTTGCGATTGCTATATCGTATGAAAGGGATATATTTACTTGCCTAATCCAATGGCTAAACAGTTCATTTCAGGGATGACATTTTTTATTAAATAATTTTGGGACCTCTGTAAATATAAGTGCTCTCATCATCTTGTTGTCACATGGAGGGATTTTGTAGCCGCTTTTATATTTTGTTGGCTTAATAAGATTTCAATTTCAAGCTTTATGATTTACTTTCACTAAGTTCTCTGGTGCTGATGGAACGGTTTATGTCTTTGAAGTGATAGTGCATAAATAGGATAGTAAATGATAAAACAAGACAATCTTTTCCCGTTAGTAAAAAAATTCTTCCCTCAGCAGAAATTCATTCTATATACCTTTGATAATATACGGGCGGCATTTTATATACCTTTGATATTATATATTTGATATATAATGTATACACGAGCGGCGTCGAAATCACCATTATCGTTAAGGTAGTTACATTGTTTTCTTCGAATTTTAGAATTTAATATATCTCGAATTAATTTAGTTACTCTAGATAGTTCGCAAAGTTTGTGACAATTTTTTTCAGCGTTAAACGCCTCGGCATTATGAATGATGTGCTTCTGAATCGAAAAAATCCATCGCTCGTCCTTCCTTTTAGGAGAGCTCGAGCTCTTTCGTCCGCGTCCTCTTGAAACATCTGTCATCTGAGAAGCACCGTTTCCCAAAGTTTCATAGCGGGAAACGAATTATTTTGCGTCCGCGACTCTTCAAGTGTGTCCAAGTTCGGCTTCCGTCGACAGGAACGCTCCATACGTCTGTAGCATATCTTTTCCTAGGGTCTTTTTTTATGTGATGTGATTTTTCATATGCTTTAATATTTCTCTGTAAATCTTACTCCTCAGATCTCATGTGTAGTGATCTTTGTCTCTTCCTTACTGGCAGAGAGAAATTTTTGTCTCGTCTTCCATGATTGTATTCATGAGTTCATTTAATTAGATAAGAACTAATTAATTAACTACATTCTGTTTTGGATCATCTGGACGTGGAGTTCCTAGTCTGCTGTTTCGATCTGTTTCTTGTGGATGACATATTGTACGGTCTCTGGCTAAGGTCCATTCCCACAATACCGCGCAGAACGAATCGCACTTTCTTAAGTGGTTAATTCTTTTTTTGCTTCAATTCCCGTCTCCCTTATGGTGCTCCTTCTTCCCTCCCACTCCTTAAATATTTTTTTCCCACCCATCATCTCCTCCCAACCTTGTGTCATGCATTCCTGCGTTCTCGGGTTCACCACCTAGTTCGTGCCTTCCCCAATCTCCTCCCCCATTTCAACCCTTTTCCACCGCTTTGACCTCAGCCCCGAAGCACTTCCCCATCGATCGCCCTTAAGGAGCACCTCCACCAGGACAAGAGAGGGTTCGAGGGTGGTAGAGGTGCTGAGAAGGGGCGGTGGTTGGGGATTTTATTCCCTCCTCAGCTACAGAGCTAGTGCTATGCTACTCCTCACAGCCTCCTTCCCGGAGTTCCAATTCACAGAATGCTTGGATTCAGCTCCTTTCTTCCTGCACCAACCTCCACTATTCTCTTGTCCCTCAAATATCCCTACTCCCTCCGCAACGCAGCTACATTTCATCCCCCGTTTCTTTCGTTCTCTCAGAGCAGTCTTCATCTTTCTTCTCTCCCGATATACCTCTATTGTAACAGGTTATTGGATCTTCCCCGGAATAAAGTTTTATGCTCCGTAGATCCGTGAAGGTAGAAGGGGGCGGACTTGCTCTGTTGTCGCTGTCCCACCCCGGGGACGGACCAAGATCCCAGGCGAATATTCTCAGATTCGATTTTATGAAAAAAAAATCATCCTGTCATGTGTTGACATTTGCATTTAGTTTGACCTCTATTATGCGTGAATATTCCCGCCATGTGCAGCCTATATTTTTTCGGAAGTCAAGATACTATGCGAAGACGAAAGATAATTTGGCTATATTGTGTTTTCGATGTGTGTTCAGGTACCTCACATTTGGTATTCCATGTAAAGTTCCAGTGTGGGTCCTCATTCATTATTTTGCCTACTAATGTTGCGACTTCATACAAAATAGCATCTTGAATTTTTACCTAGTAAATTAACTCTCGAAAAGAAAAATATTTGTTTGAAGCTTCGCGCACTTCGGGTCCATTTTGTTCTATCTTTTCAAATATAGTGTATTGCATTGAATTTTTATTGGAATTAAAGAAATGTTGTCTTTCTTGAGGACATTTTCATCGAAAGTGATTCCACTGGTCTGAGTAACATTCTCTTCCTGATTCGACTGCAATTCTAGAAAACCAGTTTCCCTGCAAGATTTTAATCTCTACTTGATGAACTTCACTTCACCGACCTAAACTAGCTTTTCTCTTATCCTGCCTGTTACCATCCTTCCCGGTATGCCGGTCATATGGAAAGGTCGTCGCTTCAGTGTTGCTTCCTTTGTATTTTCTCAAACCTACTTATTGAGAGCTCCATCGATGACATTTTAACCATTGAGATAAAATGATCCCCAGGCGGAGGAGCTTTCCTTCTCGGTGCCTTTGAAAGTGCCTAACGGTCTGAACTCCCAGCAAGATGGATGGAAACTGTTATTGTCACTTCTCCCTGCGTGTTAGCTCACTAGAAGCGGAGGGCTCGCTCGCATTCTTGAATGTCCATTTATAAGGCACCTGCTGGTTTACGTTCACAGCTAATGATAGTCCCTTCGTAGTCCTTTTACAAACTCCTCAAATGATAGCTCAAGGTGGTTAGTCCCGTTTTAGGCATTTCTTCAGGACCATAGATGTAGTATTTTTTTCCAATGAAATGTTGGCGTCATTGTTATTACAGTAACTTTGTGATGGTCATCAACGAAACTTGTAGGTGCAGAATATCTTTCAAAAAGGCTTGAAGAAAACACCGGAGTAAATAAATCTCTGTTATACTAAAATACTTTTGAATTTTCGCTCAAACCGTCTATTCAACTCTTATGGCAATACGAAATAAATTGTGTGTGCTCACTGTCATGACCGCTTTCAATGCATCATGATAATGAAAAGTTTTTAATAGAAGGTGAGATGCAGAAAAGACAGTTGTACTCTCATGTAAAGAAGCCACTATATCAAGTATAAAAATACGCCAATTTGCCCTAATTTTTTTTCCTTGGAATGGAGATTATTATCCCAAACATTACGGACATTAAGGGGTTAGAATTATAAGGAAGACAAAGCTCCACATTTCTATTATCTGCCTAATATTACATGAATTTTAAATACTAAAATTATGTTTCATGTCGAAATCATGTCGAAACGTAATGGTCGTACGTGAGGAGTAAAATAGGTGTAATACAAGACAAAGCAAACGTTAACTAAGACTACCTTTGATGTCCCATTCTCTCGTCATTTACTACTCTCTCCAGGGCTTCGGTTGTGATTTCAGGCTTATCCTTCAGTATTTTCATTGCCTCTCAGCAGTACGTGTGGAATACCCGTTCCTACTAGATTGATTTGTGAAGAGAACGTCAAGTGCACTTCTTCACCCATGGCATTAAAAATTCGACACCCGTGGTGCCTTCTTAAGTTTCATTATTCTCGCCAGCAATAATAGTTCATAATAGTCAACATTGTGGAGGGATAGATGGGTGTAATTTAGGAAGCGTAATTTGTGGATTTGAAAGAAGCATTATTCTACAAACGCATGCTGATTGCAACCTTGTACATCTAATGTGGAAAAATTTTATGGTGAATTTAACTAATTTTCTTTCCCGCGAATAATAGTTATTCTATTATTAAATATGTTTCATCGGTGTTACTTGTTACCAATATTATAGCTGCAAGTGCCTGGTTTATACCAAACATTTTTTTTTGTATTATGCGGTAACATATCGAGTAGTGCATGTTTGGCGTGGTGATGGCGATGACCCCTTCTCTTACACCATCAGGATTGTTGGCAAGTTACGCTGTAGACGCAGATACATGCTGTCGTGAACATTAGCATTGTTTTCATATCCTCTTCTTTAATTTTCCACCCAGAATAATCGATATATTCACGCATATGATAATCCTAGCCGATTTGTTCTTTTTTTACGTCTCCCTCTCTCACCGTCTTGGATTTGGTGCATCTCTCCAAGAACCAGGTCAGGAATCAGGTCGATGCCACGATAATAATAATTTTATCTCCCATCCGACACTCGTGCACACCGATGCTGTCTTTCGTTTTCTAAGGAAGGGGATGAGGAAAAAGAAGCCGTCCGGCGGCATTCGATTCGGTTCTTAGTATTGAATCGTGCCGTGGGGGCGAAAGTGTTGTCTCTCTTTCACGTTCTGGAGTGAAGTTGAATTACCTCTCTTGCTTGAGACTCGAACATGTACTTCCATTTGTTGTGAGAACGTGCGTCAAGAAGATTCCTGTCTTTCCTCGCCTTACCTACCTTTTTTTCCCTAACCCTCCCCTTCATGAGAGCTGTCGACGACATGTGATGGCTTTAAAAAGCGGCTTCAGCTCGGAACGAAAGCGGAAATACGAGCTCTTCGTGCCGCAGTGTAAAAGTCGTGCGTGCCCGCGCTCTTGGCATTGTGGTTGCGTTCGGTGGTGTCATTCAACTTCCCCTTTCCGGTCCATTTGAAGCTTTTTCATTTCGTGAAACGCACCGAGGAATGTGACCGAGCGAGTTATGAGTCGAAGATAATGCGGGGGAAAAATTGTTAGAAATTCAATTAATTTTTGCGCAAAAAAATTACAAGTTGAGGATATGCAAGTTCGCTTGGATTTCATCAGTGTGTTGATTTCTCCCCGCTTCCTCCTGAGACATCCGTCTGCAACACTTACGTGTGATACCCTACAGTGTTCTCTGCTACGGTAGGGTTAAAAGTGCCTTTTTCCCTCTCTAGTAGCCATTAACGTGACCTAATTAATGAAAGTTACAGCGTCATAGCAGGAAAATAATCGTCAATTTTTTGTAGAATTTCAAACGATATCCCGTTGTGGGGACATTTGATGTAAAGTTCATATTTTCGAAGGGTAAGGCTCCTTAGATTCAGTGCGGACCCTGTTCATCTTTAAATTTTAGCTTTTTTCTCTTAAGAGGTTATTACCAAAAGACTTATTTCATCGTCCATTTTTCATTCCTCTTTTACGCCTTAATCCAGATTTTGGTGTTTATCCATATGGAGTAATCGAAGTAATTTACTTTTATGTTGCCTTTTTTTAACTTAAACTGGAGATTTCTATATTTCTGGTTGCGAATTTGAATCGGCATACTTCCCTGCATTTTTCCGTGAATGAATGTGTACTTACGTTGAACTCAATGCATCTGTAGACAGAGCATGCCTAATTAACTATACGTTATCTTTTCCCATTTCATTGACTTTTTATCCTCTATTATCTAGATTTTTATTGCAGTTTTTTGTCGATTTTTTTAATGGAATGAGCGATGGTCCGCTCATGAATTGCTAAGCTCTAGCAATCTCATTGAGCGAGAGTACGGATTGCTGCAGCTTAAGGAGTCGAGAAATATATCTTGTTTGTCATGATTGCATCAGATGTACTCATCTCTGTTTGGTGAGCATCGTGGATGTGTCTCGATCGTCTAAATCCTTTTGTTCAGTCTTGCGTTGCTCGCGTGAAAATTGTTAAATGAACGAAATGAACAACAATTTTCTCATCCTCTCATGAGTTGTTCCGAGCAGCAGGTGTGTGTCGCAGGCATCGAAGGGGGTAAACTGCGATACCTTTCATAAAGACCTCCTTTATAAATGCTGCAGTCATGTTATTTTTTTCATTCACTTAGTCTCTCAGATGGATTGGCGGAAGTGAAAGAGGTGCCGTGCAAGTTTTTACCACCATCACGTGCATTGTCGATAATATCGTAGTGTATTTTCTCGTCTCTTCCTCTGATCGATAACGTGCTCTAATATTTTGTTAAAAAAGCGAAGTTTATTATTTTTATTGTTCAAAAAATCCATAAGTAGTGTAATGCAAAATTATTCGTTATTTTGTAAATACCATTTCTTTGGGAGGTGTTAGTGGTAAAATTTGGCGATTTTCCTTTCAGTTGAGAGCATAACCGTATACAGATTGGAGCGCCCAGACTTTTTCATTAAATACTTCCTGGATTGAATCGAATTACAATGACTCGTAGGTTGTTCTGAGGATCTTTGAGAGAGGGAGAGAGAGAGAATGGTTGGTTTGCGAACAAAACCTTCTTATTGGTCATATTATTCAGGCTGCCCTACCGCTTCGTAGTCTATTATGCTCAGATCTCGTATCGTTGACATCTCCGTATCCTAGGTGACGGCCTATCAAAATGTGGCTAGAAAACCGCTAAACCTTTTAGCTGTCATTGGGGTTATGCGAGGTTCAACGCCGGCAATTGTAAATGGAATCATTGAAACGTACCGCCCCTAAAAATATTCTTTTGTAGTTATATTTATATGACTATGAACTCTATGCAGTTTTGCGGGTGGTGTTACAGCTAATGACAGGTACGTCAATTTGTCGTTGAAGTATTCCTCATGTTATTACTGACCGGAAGCTTTACAGTGGAGAAATAAATACCAGTTTCTCCGGTCTTAATTTAGCTTTAAAAGTTGAATCCACGATGTTACGGATCCAGGGACGTTTGATGGGAATTCGTGAGTGTCTAGGACTGAGTAAGGAGGAGAATATAACCATGCACAAATGTACTGTTTTCATTCAATTATGTGCCTTAGGTGCCTGTGTAATGGAGTTAAAGTTTATTTATTTTTTCCTTGCCACAAACAAGTTTTTTACGTTCAGGCTAATCAATCTAATAGCGTTGAAATTTGTAACAAAAATGTCTCGTCAAACGTTTTGCTATAGTCACAAAGGGGGTCACACTGCTTCATTTCAAACATCAAATTTCAGCACTGTTAACCGATAGCTATCTATCCTCTAAGTCAAAAGAGTGAAATGAAAAATTCCCTTTCGATATTTTGGTTTTACTTTCATTGAGCTTAATTTTTTATCTTTCAAATTCATTTTTAATTTTGCCGTTAAAAGTGTAGTGTGCGAGACAGCATAAGAAAGAGAGTTTTGGAGACGTTAGCAGTAAGCAAATAAACCTTTTAAGTCACGTGAGAATATTTCCGTCTTATTCTCAGCTCGCATTCTGTAAATTTGATTGGGGTTGGTGTGCCATTCGCACACTTAGCCCCTTTTGGGCCTCTGACTAGGAAAAGCAATTAGAAAATCACACGAGTCTTGAGAGATAAGGTTTTAGGTCACATCATAATAACTATAGATATATATTCCCGATCTTTGTTCTGATACGTTCTTGGATATATTTTTTCGCCGTTAATTTTTTTACAGCCCTCATACATTTTCTTTGCTGCATTTTCAGTGCGTTTTTTCATAAAATGAAACCAGCGAAAATTTCCTGTCAACTTTGTTGTTGCCCTGGGACGTTCCGATGCTCTCATTTAATCCTCTTACCCCTTTCTTTTGAGCCTTATCATTACCACTCACTGACTTCAGTTTTCCTCCTTTCGCCATCGACTACTTTGGCTTTCAAATGTCACCCTCCAGGCACTTGAAGTGGCTGGTCAAGTCAACCGCAACAATGCGGGTCATTCCTCTCGCTCATATTACCGCACCTTCGTTATGGCTGCGTTATTCAAACCATGTGGTGGTGGGAAGCTCTCTTTAAAATCATGCGTACCTACTTAGGTGTAAATTCTAAGTTCTCAGGGGATACTTTTCAGTCAATGTGAATACACCAGCGTAGTTATTGCTTAGAGTACATGCATACTTTTCAAAGGTAGCAGATGTTTTGTATGATTTCTGGTTCTTCGAAGATATAGTGTCCTGCCCCGTGAGGTTTCAATGTAGGTATGTAATGGAAATATTGTATTTTTGAATTATTGAACATAATTGCCATATTTTTCCTATAAGTACGAGGATTATTACGATTTCTGTAATCAGAAAATTTTCCATTTGAGTAACTTCCTGAATCAAAATGAGTTAACGCTTGATTCTGAAGGCAAATGTTCTTCTTGGAAGCATCTTGTATACCGATCTAAAAACTTATTATCTTCTGCTTTTTTAGAGGGCCAAGTGATTTGATAATCTTGATCTTGCTCACACCAGCTGCCTCTACGAATTGGAAGAAAACAGGTACATAATGTCCCAGAGTGTCTAATAATTAATTTATCAATGGGAGCGTAGCTTTCATTCTCTTTTGGTGATTAAAACGCGTCTTGTTCTGCAACATTTCGAATGCCACGTTTTCCCCCGCATTTTATCGGCTTCCTTTGCTTTTCCCTCTCGCTCTTACTTATGCCTTTTTTCATTAAAACTTTTTCTGTCCAGTCGTTTTTTCTCGTACATACCTCACTTTTCTCGCTCCTGGAAATTTCAATAATTTAAACAGTCAGCTCGCTCGCATGCTTCCTGCAAAATGTTAATCACTGTCCTTCAGATCCCCACTGAATTGATTTCTACGACTTAATTTCACTTCTTATAGTGCCATTTGTCTATTTTTCCTACCATTACCTTCCTATTCACTCTCCCATCCTAACCTCTCGCTGGAACGTCTCTCGTCTCTCTTAACGTAACAGGGAAGAAGTTGAATGAAGGTTTCTCGTGTCTTCCGCCGGGTCATGAGCTTCATCTCTGCAGACGCATCGGATGGCGACTCGTTATTCATCCTCGGGGATTCTGAGTTATGTCTGTGATTAGAGCTTATAGAAATCATCCCTTGTTTTGGACCCTCCTCGTCAGAACACAAGGATAGTCCTTAAGACATACCTGATATTTTCAGGTGCCGATCACAATCAGTGTGACGGTGAAGGTATTTCGGTTTTACGGAAGACTGGCATGGGTGCCATTTGTTTGAGATTTGACCATCCGATATCACTCATGGTAGGCTATGCGCGTCCGCTGCCCTCCCCCACCCATTCTCTTCTGCCTGCTCTGTGGGAAAATTTACTTAGGACATCCGTCCACCTCGTCCAATTCTTCTTGCCTTCGCATTTTTTCCTCGCGCAATTTAAATTCCTCCGCGTGACCTAATGGAGGGAATATTGCGGGCGAATTTTGAGGCGGGGCAAAAAAAAGATGAGTCGGTTTTATAAAAAAACGATTCGATGTTGTTTTTGGTATCCTAGGAGACGTGGTTGGTCTCCGCCGTTGCCTTTTCTTTCATTTCCCCCTTCAGCCATTCGTTCTCGTAGGCTCTTTTGGAACTCTAGCACATCTCTTCCCGTTTTGGGATTGTATATTTTGGTGGCCTGTATTTCTCAGCCTTTTCGTCCTCTGAAAATGTCCACCTCATTCTTTTCTTCCACTCGTTATCATCATTTTCGTACTGGTTACGGTGAAACCTGACGTGAGTGTAGATCTTCACGCATATCAAGCTCGCGATCGCGTCAACGTTATTTTTCCATTTCGAATAGGAAGATGAAAATGCGACCACCATTCTTCAGATTTTGCCTGGTATTTCAGATAGATACTTTCCAATTGTTGAGTAAATTGCGGCAACGGTAAATATGAATTCTGTGCGTTGTAGGGAAGTTCGTGGAACGGATAGAAATAGCGCGATAGCCCGTCTAATCCGTGCGTGCCAGATTTGTTACTGGAAGGGTAGGTTTCGTTCTTCGTCACACCTGGATTGATTAGTATGCTGTAGCCTTATATTAGTTTCCTGATTTGTATACTACTCATCTTAGCATACTAACTATCCGGTACTTAGGTATGGGGGCGTTTGACTTATTGTTTCAGGATGGTAACCATTTAGGAAAATGGGTAGTCTGACTTTGCTGTTGGTCTGTATCCGTTGATGTGACGAAGAGTTGTGCGAGAGAAAAAGAATTTCACGCATTGTTGGTGGTTCAGTGGTCATTTTCCCAAGGGCAGCTAGGGCCTTTGCCTCCCGTACCGAGAGCGTGGGTTCGAAAGCCTTTAGTAACTGAGGTTTCCCAAAGGAATCGCGGCCACTTCTTTAATGCAGTAATGAGATGAGAGCACTTCAAGTTCATTACCGTACGATTTTCGTAAACGGGCAGTCAACACCGACGCCGGGTTTATTTCCACCCTTCCTTCATTGTCTGTGAATACTAATATGTCTCCATCTATACGTACCCAAGATATCAGCTTTTGCTTGTCACCCCCTTATATCACTAGTACCGCGAGTGCAATATGGGATTTCGGAAACTCCCATGTTTTTAGAATTAATCCCGCCTTACTCAAAGTTTTAGAGGTACCCTGGGACTTGAATTTGTCTTTTGAGGTACCTCTCGCACTCTTTTTGGGATGAATGACTGTCGTGTTGATTTTTCTTTTCTCTAGTAGTAGTTTAAAACAAATGAGGTTTTTTTTCATTTTACTTTTCGATACGTACGTTGGATTATGTTAAATTCTTCGTGTGTTTGCGGGTAAGGATGCCGGTAAGGAAGGTGGGTGGCATTTTTGGCAGTATGAGATTTTGTAAGCATTAGTGCGGATCTCATCAGCACAGAAAGATTTTCAACCTAGTAGCTCTGAAAAAAGGTGGTCATCATCATCATAAGTCATCAATCCTCAGATTGGTTTGACGCAGCTCTCCATTGAGTTCTTCTATCGGCGGCTAATTTCTTCATATTTACGTAATTCTTCTCTTTCACATCCTTTATCACTTGTTCCATGTATCTTGCACGAGGGCTTCCTTTGCCATTCCTCCCTTCCACTTTTCCCTCGACGATTGTCTTCATCAGGCCATCATGTCTCATGATGTGTCCGATCAAGTTGTCCCGTCTTCTCCTTAGGGTATTCAGAAGACTTCTCTTTTCTCCCACTCTTCTTAGAACTTCCTCGTTACTTACTCGGTCCATCCTTTTAATCTTCTTCATTCTTCTGTAGCACTACATTTCAAATGCTTCTACCCTTTTCTTTTCCGATGCTGTCATTGTCCATGCTTCGGTGTCAGAATGAAACACGCTCCAGATGCACGTTCTGATGAATTGTTTCCTTACTTCTACGCTTATATTTCCAGCGGTAAGTAGATTCTTCTTTTGATAGAATGCCCTTTTCGCCTGGGCTATTCTGCTGACTATTTCTTTCTTACTTCGTCCGTCGTTGGTTACTCGGCTTCCAAAGTAACAGAACTCTTTCACCTCTTCCAGCTTTTGTTTTCCTAGTTTAGCGTTGGTTTTGACCTCTTCTCTCTTGCTGCACACCAGTATCTTAGTCTTCTTCTTATTGATCTTCAGCTGATATCTGGCCATTGTCCTTTCCATGGTTATCAGCATCTTATTCAGATCCCTCTCTGTCTCTGCTATGTCATCAGCGAATCTCAGCATGCTAATTTTTTTCTCCATGGATATTCAACCCAGATTACTTCTCTTTGATTTCATTAATGGCTCTCTCGATGTAAACATTAAAAATCACTGGAGACAGTGCACAGCCTTGTCTCACTCCGTTCCTTATTCTTGCTTCTTCACAACTGGGTCCAGATTCCAGATTTAATCACAGCAACAAGGTGGTAAATTTTAAAAATCTTCACTTTTACTTTCCCGTCGTAGTTTCTATAAATATGTCATCACTGATTCTGTGGCATAAAGAACTGTCTCCAATACTGAATTTCTTCGCCTCCTATTATCTCGTTCATGCTTTAAAAGGAATGCTCTTTTTCGTGCTCTGATATTTTCCGTAATGAGTCTTATATCTTCGTTTTTTCTTTGGATTTACGAGAGTTTTCTCCTTGTTACCCGCGAAGGGAATGAAATAGGAGGAGTCGGGGACGATTTTCGCGGAAATAGGGCCCTTGAAGCCTCACAAGTTTAATCTTTGAGGAATTCCCCGCTTGCAAATTCATAAGAATATGTGTCGGCTCGCTTTGCTTGCCATCTCCGAATCCATTTTTCCCCCATTTACCTCTCCCTGCCCCTCCTAATTTCCTTTATTATTCATTCCCTCTGGCGTTCTATTCCGGGGCCCATTTCTCGGCCCCCGGGCCCTTCGTACGCTTTCGTACGCTTCTTCCTCCCTGCCCCTATGAAACGCATCCTGCAGCGGACGCGCTCCGTTGGATCGAGCCGCGTGAGAAAACGGAGGCGAAGAGGGGGAAAGGGATGGAAGGGTTGGCACAAAGGGGTGCGGGCGGCTATTGGTGTGGGAGAGAAACGGGTAGAGATGGGAGTAGCGAGATAGGAGAGGGAGGGGAGTTAGTTATGCGATCCTCCCCGCCCTCTCGGCAACGACTTCCAGGTTTTTACACCCCCACCCCTCCCTCCCACTCCACTTCTCCTTTGGGCCACCTTCTCTTTCTCGCCTCCCCTTCCTATTCTTCTTCGCCAATTCCCGAGGGATGAATTCCATCTACAGGGCCGGCTCGATGTTCATACATACTTACTCGCCCCCCGAAGTTCCTCCTTAATGGGTTTTACTCCGCGCCTCCCTCGCGCCTTGTAGAGGTGCAGCTCTTTGGCATTTGGTCGCCGCGTGCGCGAGGTAGAAAGGGAAGAGAGAGAGAGAATAAAAAAAGAAATGAGTTTCGCGGTCGCCCGCAATCGTGTTTTTAATGAAGTGGTGCCTATTTTTTAAGTGGGGACGTAAATCACCCATTCTTCTCCTGAGGCCCTTAATGGCGGAGTATCGGTATTTTTACGCCGCTTCGCTCGCAAGTTCTCTTTTCGTCCCATTGTCTCTGCAGATGTAATTTTGCGTCCGTTGGTTCCACGATTCCCATATGTCTCCTCTGTCTTGTTAATCCTCCCATCTGGCCACAGTGCTCGCTCATCGTGTCCAGTGGATACGATGCAGAAGAGGAATGATTCATTCTACTATCGTCTGCCAAAAATATTAGTGCCACTGAGAATTTCGAAGTTTTTCTTTTCCTGAATTTATTGTGTCACATATTCTCGGTTATAAAAAAATTTATCAAATATATATATTTTTAAATGTTTGCGTGACGTGCATTTCGTTGTAAAAATTAGTAATATTGTTCTTCATAATTGTATACTGTCTTCTAGTACTTTCGGATTTTCCGTTGAAACCGAACCGCTTCACTGTTTGCGAGATGGAAAAACCCCCCGCAACATATCCAGCCAGGAGTACGCTTTCTCTTTGTGGCAAGGCAATAGCTCATTATGTTCGCACGTTCCGAAAGTTGAGGAGGTTTACCTTTAGTTCGTCTTCTTAAGCTCTATTACAGAATTCAATATGAATTTAGTGATAAACTGTGTTTAAAAAAGTTAATGATGTTCTGCACTATACTGGAGTTTGAATAAAATGTTTTGGGCTACACTTTAAGCGCTGTGTTACGTCCTTCTATTGTTCCCACAATAACTTTATATTGAAAAAATAGTAAAGGATGTTACTCCACAGTTGACAGTTTCATTTCATTTTTGTGGGATTAGATTTTCTCTTTTTACTGTCATTTTTGATTTCCAATAGTTCCTAGTATGTATAATTATCATTTTTTCTATAACTAAATAAAATGTTGAGTCTTTTGATTTTTATTAAATATTAATTTTCAATACTGACACAGTCCTTAGTGCTTTACCTTAGTAAAGTGTTATACAATACAAAGGTGACTTTGGTGTGATGCGTGGAATTTGCTGGTATCTCCAGAAGCATTAAATTTGTTGGGAGAGAGATAGAGGGTACGCTTTTTATGCAACCGTCCAGTAATAGCATTAGTAGGATGCTACAACAGCAAACTTTTTATCAATGAAAAACACACCGTATATACCAGAAGGTCAAAGCGGTGATCTTTAAGTGCCAGGCCGGTGAACCAATAATTTTACGGTCAGCTTTGTTGCACAGGTTGTCGTCGAAAATGCGTTGGAAACTGAGCAAGGAGTTTTTTGAGAATTCGGTGAAAATTTCACTTCTACACGTTCTTTTTCCGTAGTACTCGCAATACGTTTTGAACGAAATTGAAATGCGGCGAGAGTTTTTCTCCCACGCATGGTCCTCGAACACCTTCCAAACAAGTTATACAAGGGGCTTGAGTGAGAGGGAGGGAGAAAGCAAAAAGAAGTCCGTCCATCTGTTTTGAGATTCGTGTCCTTGTTTCTTCTTTCCCCGCCCCATCCTTTCGTTGCCATGCCTCCTTTCCTCCGCTTATCTCTCTAAAACAAGCGATCCCCCCCACCACCAGTTCCCTCCCGTCTTCGCCGTTCTTTCCTTCCTCTTCGCCTTCCCGCCCCGGCGGACGTTTTCTTCTTTTCGCCTCTTTCGTAGGGGCCTCCTGAAGATTTGCATGACTGCCCTTTCTCACGCGTTCGGAACCCTCCATTCGCCCAACTTCTCCTCTCCCTCACCTCCTCCTCACGTATTCCTCGCCCCCTTCTCTCGTTTCCCCGCCTATTCCTATCTATCTCTTCCCCTCCTCCTTTCCTCGTCCACTCGCGGTAAACATCCCCCAAACTGCTACCTTCCTTCCCTCCCTCGCCACCGTTCATGCACTCCCAGCCACTCCTCCTTCCCACCCCCTCAGAGAGAGAGAGAGAGAGACATGCATGGGCCGCAGCCATTTGGAACGCCCGACCATACTACCTTCCCCAACCCTTCTTCTTTCTGCCTTGCCTACTCCCCTTCTCCCTTTCCTTCCTTTGCACGGAGTTTCCAACCGCCCTAGGGCCGCTCCCAAAATGTATTCTGTTGCTCTTGTTTGTTCGGAATTAAAGTAGACGTGATGGAGAGATAAAATACCCGTCCTTCTCCAAGCTACCTTCCCTCCTGTATGGTTTAGATTCAAATGTTTTTGTTTCTCGTTCTCCTCAATGAGATTACTCTGGTAACCGGTTGTTTTCCGTTCTACCTCATCTCACCTAAGTCACCCAAATGTCATAAGTTATCTTTTCATGGCCTAATCGGCATGTTCACACTTCTCCAAAGCCATATGGAAAAGGAGGTGGCAGACTAAATATTTATGTTTCTACCCATGGATTGAATATCCCTCTCAAGTTTCCATATTGGTACTGTCATCGTTTAATCTTCTGTCAATTTAAATTATTCCTATAGAATTTTCTTCCCTTTGCCTGAAAGATTCCTTGATGATCCGAATCAATTTTGATTTTTTTTTTCATTTTTAACTGCTTGTCGACTCAATTGTGTTTGGCTCTCTCTACTGCCACTGACTGTAAACGTGCGTAATTAAATTAAAAAATACCATTATTGTTCGTGATAGATCCCAAGAAACTGTTATGACATTAGGTTGGAAATTTGAATGCTAATAATAATAATTTTAAAATAAGGAGAGCCCCTACCCTTCCCCTATTCCAGTTTATCAACATTGATGTTTTGAGATTTTATCCTTCCAGCTACCTCTCATCTCCATTCTGTTTGTCTCTCCCAGGTATATCCATTCGTTTTCTTGAGCTTTTTTTGATCAGATTAGTGACCTTCGTTGCAGCGTTCTTTTCGTCCGTTTGACCCCTTCCACCCAAATCTCACCCTCGTAGAATCAGATGCTTGATGAAAAACAAGAATCATAGTTGAATTGTTGTCAATTCTGGGACATTTACCCCTTGCTGAGTCCATTCTAAACTTGGGAGCATGGGAAAATTTCCGGAATCGTACTTCTGGCCCTGTAGTGAGAATTCTATGTCGCCCCGGAGTAATGTGCGAGTGATATTTAGGTTCATGTTTTAGACCATTATGGAAATAGTACTAAATAAAAATCTTAGAAATAAGAAACAAACTGTCCTCTCACTGTTCGACACCTCCTGAGGGAGTGTGACAGAAACCATGACCTTAATCGCTTCAGTCGTGCTATGTTTTGATTAAATTAGACTCTAACTCTTTTATCCGTATTTAATTTAAATGGTACTCCTTTTCATCCAGTTAAATACTATGTAGTGAACATATCTGCAATGCAATAACCTGCAACTCCAAGACCTACCTTGGAAATGAGACGTAATGACCATGCATTTCAGATAGTTCGAGTCATAATGGGATCGTTTAATATTTTTAGCTCTTATCTTGAGTTCATCGGAGCGACGATTTTTCCTCTCGGTAAATTTCCACTCCTGAGAAAAATTCACTTAATTAACGCGATTACATGATGCGAAGGCAGTAAAAAGGTGATTGTATTCCGTTAGGTCTGCGATTATGTGTTGAGTGCACAATTTCCAATCTCCAATTTTGCACCCGCGAAGGTGAAGGCCATAGGATTGATTGTTTAATCCCGTCCTCGATGTATTTTACATGAGAATAGTTTCCCTCGAAATGAGGTATGGATCATAGTGTACGAATGGAATCATAGTGATGAAAAACTTGTGCATAAAATTCCTGTGTTTTCCAATCACTCTCTAACGTGATTGGCATTGATGCACGTAGTTTCTGCTTAAGATATGTTTTTTTATATACTTCTCCTCACTGGGAATTAAAAATAGAAAAATGAAACATTTTGAGCGCCCGTGATGCATATAAATATCTATATCCAATAGACTTAGTTGCAATGTCTTCTTAGGAATGTTCAGTGTCTTGTGAGTTCCTTCCTTCCAATTCCGGTGGAAAAAAATTCACTGGGCCTGGCCGGGGCTGTTGAATCATAATGCAGTGGAACTGATCCCAGACCTCCCTGGGAATTTTTATCCATCCTCTCAAAATAGTGCCGAGAGAACTGCAGCTCATGAATTCATGCAGTATAGGTGGTTTCTCTTAACATTCTATAACCGTCAATCTGTTTTCAATTCGAATGGCTCAAGGTAAACGGTGGCTTAAGAGCTAATATATGCGGGTGTGTACACAATGTGATAAATGGGCTGTTCGTATTTAAGCCGCGGGAATGTTGAAATACTCTATTAATGAAACGTTCAGGTTTTCATATGCATAAATGCCCTTGATTTTATTTTTCAAACAACTGCGAGTCATTTGGCCAGATTTTTTGTGAACAACCAAAAATATTTTAAGCGGTTGTATAACATTTTCAATAATAGTGTAATTTGAAATGTAGAAATATAAAAAGCGTAGCAAATGGCATACTTAGATGGATGTAAATTTTTTCTCTCTAGGAAAAAGGCTTGAGTGGATTATTTCGATAAATTTTGTAGATGTATTGGAATTATTCGTATTCGTTGTACGAATTTCAATTAAATTACGGATTGGGAACGCATTCATAATGTTTGTCGCCAAGATTTCCCTGTACCATAAGAAAGCACTGTCATTTCGTCGTTAAGTATATGTTCTTAGAAATGCTCAGTGTTTTACTTAATTTTCTGTCCCGTTGTATTTGACATCTCTGTTAACATATATTAGAAATACGAGCGTAGTAAGCTCATAGCATTGTAAGTCCTTTTACTAAGGCTTGTTTTTAGTCTCCATTTCTCACTGCTATCGAGTTTTTTAAAACTGACAATGAGCCTCTTTCTTCATCTTGGGGAATAGAATTTCACTTCTCTTACACGTCGTTAACGCCTTTCATTGTGGGCCTTTGAATCAATTGAATTATTTCTTTCGAAGGTTTGTTACCATATATAATAGGCAATTTTATCACTCGTCCATGTATGTGGAGGGAGAATGAATGACTTTTCTTCAATTGCTGGCCTTTGCATAAAAATGCGTAATTAGACATATTTTATATTGTCATTTATGATGGAGTTAACGACACTCTAGTAGCCTATTCACCTAGTATAGCTGTTTATACGGAGGAAATACCTGACTTCAACTCCTGCTTCTTCTGAATTCGTACACTGCATCTTTATTGCGATTCTGCCACTGGTTTTGCTGGAAGATAAATGAAATATATAAAAATAAATTCTAAAATTTTCCATTTACTTTAATATCAAAATTCTCTGGGGAGATATCGGAGGCAATAAATTATTATTAATACTGGACACTTTTGAGGTATATGTAAATTATAGCAATTTCCCGTGTGTTAAGGTACACTTAACTTTCACAAGATTTTCATCATTGCCTCCGAACACAAGGTACCTACCTCTCGTCATTAAATCCTAACCTTTTTTTTATCCTCCCTTTATCCCACCTACGTTACGTTTTCCTCTTTGTTCAATCCTTCGAAACACCATTGCCCACCATTTTTTATTTCAATGACAGTGTGGTGAAGAATAAATAGATGAAATGAAATTATTACCCATTAAAACCATTTATTAACGTGTCGACGGATATCGCGGGAAACAATTTTTTCGCCGCGAAAGAGTTGGTGTGTTATTAGAAGTTTGCTTTGTCACTAATTATTACTAATGTTTACCTCTCTTATACTTGTTCTGAACAGCAAATGGTGACGACGAGCAGTGTCCGGAGAAGCAGCAGGAGACGGACGACGAGGGCATCGAGAGGGACTCTGGGGAGAGTAGCGAGGATGACCACAGTGGCGCCGCCGCAGAATCCTCAGTGGACAGCAACAACGGCGTGCCCAACGGGTCTGCCTCCTGTTCGTCCTCGCAAGGAAACAAGGGGAAGTCGACTGAGGTCACCCTGGAAAGGGTCATCGAGGTAAACCTTTTCTCTTCGTTGTACTTGAATGAAGTTCATGACATGGCGTTTCCAAACATGGGATGAGCCTGTATTAGACGGGTCTCCTTTCATCGAGACCCCTTGCCCAAGGGGATGTGGTCTTATTAGTGCAGAGATACACGCGGGTTTAGATCTGAAATATTGGTATCTTTCATGAGGAGCCTATTGCAACAAGCATAAATTCCGGTCACACTTTTGTTGATGAAAAGAAATACTTTTCCTTTTCTTCCACAGTCACAGTTTCAAACACTGATCGCAATTTAAATGCTACAACACCATTTTCAAGCTAAAAATGCCTTCTTCGCCTCAAGTCAGTCCATTAAATACCTTTCGGAAGTTAGTCGGTTGGGAAGTGACGAATGGCTTGGGAACCATCATCTGATAGAGATTCAAATGGTATTCAAAATAAAAAATATTATATTATTACCCAGGGTATTCTGATGCTTGAATGTGTCTCCCTCTTTTATAGGGTTACTGGCGAAGATATTGATTATATTCACGCGAACTTAGCGTGGAAATTTGTTTAATTTGTAGATTCATGAGGCCAGCGCTCTTTTTCTTCGTCCCAGTTTTATATTACTTCACTATACTGTCATTAATGATCATGCTTCCTGATTTTCTCGCTGTACAAGCTACTCGGCTCATAAATCCAAAATTCGATTTTAAATCATTGTTCGCATGGTTTTTTATTTGTATTCGCAATAAAATATTAAATGGCATCTTGGATTTGCAATAGCATGTGTTTTCAGCATTAAGTTGATTTTCTCAGTTGTTTATTCTTTTCAATAACATATTATGAGGATTAATGTAAATGTGTAAAAAAATTACCTAGTAAGTCGATTAACCCGCTCTTGTTTCGAATAGGGTTTTATTTCCTTTGAAATCTCTTCTACGTTGATGACTTTGTACATTGTTAACGGTAGTTTAGTGTTGGATTCCGGCTAATGTGTGTCAGAGAACTAGTAGAGTACGTAAGTTGTTCTTTTTTTGACTAAAATACTGCTTGTGTTGCATAAGTTTTAGCGGAAAATTGAGTGTTGATAAAATATTATTTTTACCTGTGCAGTAATTTATTTATTTCTATTTATTCCTTATTTTTGTGATGCTTTGTCATAATGGGAAACCGAACTTCAAGCTTTTTTCCCTTGAAATATTAATACATGAAAGAAAAGCGTGATTTAATGATGAAAACCGTAATCCCTAATCCATAAATTTGGTCAAACAAACGTAAATTCACTTTTGACGTTTTTGTGAGCAAAATTCTCTAGTTATTACGAGGAAATCATCTTGGTTCACCGGTAATTCTCCGCAAATTTAGGGTATAATGTCTTTTATATGATTTTGAAATTTGGATGTATTTATTATTTATTGGCTCTCATTGAAAATTTTCGTCGATTTCCAATTTTTCGTACATTTATTTCGTGAAACGTTCTGTTGACGCCGCGGAGGTCAGAAAATGTATTCCTTCTCCCATTTGGCGAGTCTTGCGTGTTTAGAGATATGGCTTGAGCTCCGCTGACTGGCCGTGATGAATTGCCCCCGGAGAATTCTTTTCCGATCGGATTCTGATAACAAATGAACGGCGTGCATGAATATTTCACCGCATTCCGACGCCGTAGTCCCTCTTTCCTTTTAAGCGATCCGCTTTAAACTCTACCCCTTTGCATACGCAATAAGCTGTTAGGCGATTGAAATCGGCGATCTCGCCGTATGCACATAATGTAATTCTGCGCATGTATTTATTTGTATTCATCTTTTAGCGTGGTTCCATCTCCACCAAGCTTCGGATTGCCTGTGTGTTTTTGTTGCTTTTATGTCTTGAGGAAACTTCGATCGAAATAAATCTCCGAACCGGGTTTTAAATTTTATTTAAAAGTACCTTAAGCATTTTATTCTCATTGCTTATTCAGAAGCTATTGTTTAGTTACTATGGTTTCCATCGAGATAAATTCGGATGATTAATTTAAAAATCTCTCCTCTTAATTCAAAAATGGCATGTTCAGTCGAATCGGGAATGAGGTGATAAATATCATTTACCATTTCGAAGTGGTTTTGAGAGTAGGGTGTTCAATCATAGAGTCGCACGTTCGGCATGGTGTGGAGAAATATGCTGCGTAGTAAATTTTGCGATGTATAAAATTCGCTCCCAATCCATCGATGCTCTTAAAGCAGTTGCAGCTGATTAGATTCTAGAACGTTGAAGCGTTAGAACTTGAGTGTTGACCGGTGGAATTCATTCAGGCGTGCCGTTGATTTCAGGAATAAATTTCTTTTTTCTTCATATGTCTAAGCCGTGTTAATCGTAGGTTTCAATATGTACGTTGTTTTGTACAATGTAGATATTGATTCGCATTCGTATTTCGCATTTATGCCGAATGGGAGGTGAGATTCTAGCCTTGTTGAAGGTCCCATCCAAGAACGGATTGGTGGACTTGAAGCGCTACCCACACAACATTAAAACAGGTATGATAAATCATCGCTACCGGGCCCTCGGAGTGGGAAGACAGTGTTTTGGTTCTAGAGGGAAGGAAATTGGTCGAAGAAATTCGAAAAAAAGATGACGATGAATGTGGAAGAAGGACTTGTTTTGAGACCCGACGAAATTCTGATGAGGACAGGAGTGGAAGAGTGCTTCGATAAACGGGAAATAGGAAAAGCGTAGATATTGTGGATGGTATACATTCAAGGCGGTAAGTATGAAGGATTAATGAGGAATTCAATGTCGAAATAGGTTGAATCGGAAGGAAGGCAACAGACGACCTGCTAGGGGAAAAGCGGGTAAGGACTATCCTCAAACCTGCAAATGTGCATAATACCCTGCAAGCCACCGCAAGGGTGTGTGGCAGGGGGTGAACCATAACCAGGCAAGCATTAACAACATGAGAGAACAAGGTTACATGCACTTTCTACCATATAAAGCATGCAAAAAAAACTACTCCATGTATACGTTACTTAAAATGCAACTGAGCACTATGTTACCACCCTAAGGAAAATAGTAGACGTGCAGTTAAGAGAAATGTTGGCTATAAGTTACACTAAAGAAGCTTTTGGTAAGAAATAAATTTGGTAAAGAATAATGCCTAAATAATGAAGTCTCTCTCTCCTTATTTTTTTAGGCCTGCGCCGCCCACATCCCGTCGCCGTCCCAGGCAGAGGCGCACTACCGCGCCGTCTGCCGCGCCCTCGTCGCCGAGGCCCTCGAGCTGGCCTCGTTCCTCGAGATCATCTCCAAGGGCACCAAGGCCCTCCGCTCGTCCACCGCGTCCTCGTACAACGGCACAGCCAACGGAGACGCGAGGGATTCCTGCCTGAGCGCCAACCTCGCCGGAAGGCACTCCGGCGGCGCTTCCTCGTCTTCGGGAGCCTCCTCCCCCGACCACCTCGACAGCCTGGGCTTCTCCGACTGGGTAAGGAAGGATGCGACTCCTTACCCTTATTATAGCTCCAAAAAATGCCTCATTGTTGGCTCATTTTCTCACTATAGGCCCACTGATGGCATACCAGAATCGTTTTCATATTGGCAAATTTTTCCGAACCTAGCAGCCTTAAAGCCAGCGTCACTCAAACATTGTTACAGTATCGGCATCGTGAACTTGCTGTTTGACGATGCTGGGATCCTTTATCATTTTTGTATAATATATAAATTTTTACACGACACTTATTTCATAGTTGTATACTGAAAGTCTAGCATAAATACTTTCATACCATCCAGCTCTCTGTTTCGATTTCTGGCCTGCGCATGCGCAGGGGCTATTACATTCAGTTTGTTTATATTGTTTGGTCGTGTTTCCATTGAAGCCTGCTTTTTTCCTTTCGGACTTGAAAAATCCTTCCTTTAGATGTGACGATGAAACGGGTATAGTTTTGGAATTGCACGAAATAGCACCGTTTCATTGATTCCAGCTCCGCCACGAGCATTTCCTTGAAACGCTCTACTCGCTTGTGATTGGTAGTTGGATGCGAGACTCTTATGACAAATAAATATCATACTTATTACTCTATTTAATACGCCAATACGCCATACTTATTACTATTACTCTATTTTCAGTACTGAAAATCAAATTCGACATATTTCTTGCATACAATTTACATGAAACGATATTGAGAATGCGGAATTCGGTTCGATTTTCAGACTGAAATTATTGTCGTGTTAAAGGACATTAAGGGCCCACTTATTATGCCACAGAAGACTATAACTCTCACTAAATTTAATATTTGGAAATGTTAGTTCATTATATTTATCAATAGACAGTGTGGTGGTCCAGTGGATAGAGCTTTGGGCTGCTATATCTGTGGGGCTGCTTATAGGAGGTCCCGAGTTCGAAACTGACCGAGGCCTTATTACGTGTCCATCTCTCAAACTCCGTTGGGATTAGCTATTAATCTGTGAGTTCTACCTCACTAACCAGACCGACCTTCGAGTTAAACACAGCTTGATATTTATTTGTAATTGTCTGATCTAAGTACGACCACCGTTGCTCCAGGAAAGGAATACAGCTCTATGCACCCGAGTTGTGAGAAAAAGGTGCGTTACGTGCAATGTTTATAAATTCACAAACTCCGGACTACGAATTCGTGTATTGGTATAAATTTTTACTTCAGTCGAATTATTGTTGTTTTTATCATTTTTATGGAGCCGCCAGTATTGTCATCGTCATTCTCAATTTTGCCTTAGAAGGCTTCAGAAATGATAATCGCCGTCATCAGTTTTATCATTAAGCTAAAATTACGCTAGTGTTTTCTGATTTTTTCCATCGTCTGCCTAAAATTAGAAGACGATGTTTATTTGATCGGTGAATGTTATCATTCCGAAGTGGAGTCAAAAGTAGTACGCGCTGAAAGCAATCATTCTCTACAGTTAAATTGCTCGAGTAGAGGCCACTGTCTCAGGCGAAACTTTGTGGTTGTCCGTCATGTTGGGAATAAAAGATCCAACGCTGCAGTTTCCTCATAGATTATTGTTATTATTGTAGATTTTCATTATCATAATAGATTTTTATTATTAAGGGGTGGTGATGATGTAGCTCTGCTACGGAACTGTGGTCGTGTCTAATGAGAATCTATAGGGAAACTGCAGCATTGGATAGTTTGCTCCCACTGCTCGAATAGACGTTCTACAGACTTGATGTTGCTAACAGAGCATTTAAATGCTATTATCGTGCCATGATCTTGCTCTCGTCATTCATTTGGACCCATCTCTTTATAATATTTTAGGCATGAGTCCGATCCTTTTTTGTCCTTAGTATGTACATATGCTGATGTCCGAGAAACAATGCTTTGAGACCGGCTTATCTTTCTAAGTGAGGTCTCGTTTTCTTTGGCTGGAAGATAAAATTATTGCCGTAAGTTATTGGAACTTTTTAAATTACCTACCTAAATTCATAATGAAATACAATAGTAATACTCCACACTTACTTTTTTAATAATAACCGACCCGGATTTCGGCAACTCGGTGCCATTTTCTAGACAATGGCACTGAGTTGCCGAAACCTGGGTCGGTTATTATTTCAAAAATTAAGTGTGGAGTATTACTATTGCATTTCATTATGAATATCACAAATTTCCACAAAGTCACGCCTGAAATGACTTCTTATACCTACCTAAATGTTTTGGTCACTCAGATGGCAGGTAATTTTTTGTCTCTACGACAGTTATTTGTCTGAGGACACTGAAAAATAATTCGATGTTAAAAATGTTCTAGATTAGGATGTGAATGAATTGGACCACTGTCATTTATGAACTTTTAATTGTTCTTTTGGAGTAGAATTTAAATGCTGCCCCTCTAAAACCACAGATTACTAATTCCTATCCTCATAGTCTATAGTTACTATGTGGAGGTGAATTCATCATTCGTCAACTATTCCAGCAAAAAGGGTTTCCGTCCAAACCGTTGCTATCGTGTCACATAGCTAACACTATTAAACGTGCATCTCTCGTTCGTCTATCCACCCCAACTCCCGTAATAAAATACTGGTCATTAGGGTTGTGCGTCACCTTTATATTTTTCTCGCGTGCCTGATGAACCACTTTTTTTCTCGAACAACCTGTTAAAAGTTTTCCTTGAAAGGGGGTCCTTTTGGAATCGATTTCCATTGAGTGCCGTCGAAAAAATATAAGACAAATGCCTCCGAACGCCCTCCAGTGCTTCGCAGCTAATGGGAAAGATATGGGAAGATGTGTCGTGCTGATTGGAGTGCCGTGGTCGGGGTTCTTCTGTCTTCCTCGCTCTCTCTCTCTCTTGGCAAGGACACCTGTCCCGGAGTTGTATGTCGGTGCGTGACGCGAATGCTTCTTCCTCTCTCGGCGATGGCCTCTCACTTTCTTCGCACACGTGTCTCCGTTCGGGGCGGGTGACGAATGGAGAGGAACTCGCCTCGATACCGAAGTCGGATGAATGGCCAGGAGAGAGAGTGTGTGCGTGGGAGGAGGGGAAGGGAAGGTGCTTGGTCTGTTTGGCCTTGATATTTTGTGGCGCCCGATTGGGGAGCGTAGGAGTGGCGAAACGATACTCGTGCCTATTAGTAGATCTAATCGGGAAGGGGAACTTATCCATTAGGGCCCGTCTGTATATTGCATAACATCGAACATTGTCTAGGGACAGCTGTTAGGGTGCACTTATCTACAGAGAGGGAGGGGGAGGATCTAATCTTTCAATAATTTGGTGGAAAGATACATTAATAAACTGTTCTATGCTTAACTAATAATTATGGTTAAAGTGTTGAGAAACAAATTGGGTTATTACAAAGAATATTTATTTTTCCATGATAAAGAAAGATTTTGTTCTTAGGCAGCGTTACTTAATTTAAGTGGGATGGTTTTGGGGAATGTTACGGAGCGTCATTGGGGGAAGAGGGGGTAAAAAAGAATTGGAAAAATCAGTGTTACGTTATGTATTGATGGCCCCCAAGAGTGTCCCAGGAACATCTAAATCTCCCCGGCCACTGGCGGGTGGATTGACCCCGCAGGCAGGTTTTGGGCAGAGGAATGACGGCCTCATCCCTGATTTATGGCTCGAGGGGGCTCAGTGTCGGGAATTCAAATGAGGAAGCGTAAAAATCTACAGTGGCTTCAGAGCGCTACCCACGAATTCTTCGCTGAATCTCTGCATGCTTTTTTATTTGTATCAGTCGCCCGAGGGCGCATGACGTTAGGGCACTTATGTTTATTTTGGGACCATCTCTCTGGCCCGGTTTTTTAATAAAGAAAATATAAAAAAAGGAGAAATTGGAATTTGCGGAGCTCCTTTGCCTAGCTTTTCCCCCAATTTGGGAGAATTATTAGCAGTATTAATGTACAATTAGCACCGTATTAGTTCGGGGCTCAATATATTTAACCACGATTTAGTTTTACTTCATACTAATATTTCTCAATAATTTAAGAGCTTAATAATTAGTGAATCTTCGGAATAATCAATGACAGGTTTTAAGTCGGTCTCCTCTTCTTTCCTTGTATGCGTCTGTGTTTCGTGCTATTCATTAGATTTTTTTCGATGTCTTCTCTCTTCCATCTTCAATCCTTATGTGATCTATTCGGGTTTAGAATTTTATTGAACTCCTTTAATATCACTATGTTTTTATGGCTTGCTAGGATTAATTGAATCTTTTATCTATATCTTGCACCCATGTTCTTGTGATGTGAAGCGCAATATCCTGGTATCCTACTAACTACGTCTGTGGTGTGTGAATTAGGATGAATTATTAGCAAACATTCCCTACGAACATGCACTAATAGAGATATTGGAACGTATTAATGCAGAATGGTGTTAGGCAGCTATTCCGCGGCCACACACAACTGAGTAAATAGTAAGCTACTACAAAGGAACATAATTTTATTAATGACTTAATGGGAATAGGAATAGTGAGAAGCAAGACCTGATAATTTAAGTAATTTCTTATCGTATCAACGTACCAGTAAGCGGTGGTATTTATGCAGTAGGAACGCATGTGCATTTTTTTGGCGTGTTTGAAATTTTTCACGTTTTTCTCCTCGGAAATGAGCACAGGAGATTCGCTGCGCCTCGCTCCGTGGGTAGTTAAAACAATTCGGATTCCTCCTACATGGAATATGTCCTCAGACGCGATTTCCGTTTTGTCGTAAAAAATATGTGCGCTCGCTTGCCCCCGTCTTTCCGCATGGCTGCTCGCGATGGAGCATTCTAGGGGCTTGGATTTCCACCCAACCAATATATAATTCTCTCGGCCGCGAAATGTTTTTTTTCCATTGGCTTTTTTTTAAACTCGCAATTCTGTCCCCCACCTTCCCTCCTGCCATTGGTCCAAAATTCGAAGGTTCTTTCCTCCCTTTTGCTGTCATATATCCTGCCACCCTTTAGGCTTCGTTCCGGTGTTCAAGAAAGAGCCTCTTCCATATCTATCTGCTCCTTACTACTGGGCCAAGCCGAAGTTTCGCTGTCATTGACGTTCTCCTGTGGTACCCAGTCGTCCTTTAGCTCAGGAAACGCATCGTCTTCCATTGAATTCATCCGTTTCAATTTGCCGTACTTTACACATCATTCGATTGAATAAGAGACCTCAACTGGCTTTCAAGCGTATATGTGAGGAAAACTGAGGCAAAGTGTCGTTGCTTATTGGGGGAGAATACTGGTATTTGAGGTCATAAGCGCCATTAAACATGCTTGTGCAAAGGGTATCATGCATGAGAGAATAATTTCAGGCAATTACACGAGCGGCCTGGCGAGAGGTCTGATGTCTCCTTGTGAGTCCAAATCCTCTCTTCCTCCAACATCTCCTCACTCATTTCTTCTCCCGCCCGCGGTAGCCAGGGGGATTAATCGACCGTAGTAGCAGTTAACCGGGGAGTGGTGAACTACAGCTAAGGTCATTCGCACCATTTAGGATTTGAGGGAAAATGGATAGGTGAAGGGAATTTTTCTGGAAACGGAGGAATGATTGAGGAAAACACTGGTGTCAGCATTAGCCGGTTCTAAACAAAAGGCGCCAAGGGGTCCAATTTTCAACGTCACATCAGACGGACAGGGTACTGAACTTGAAGTGTTATCCACTCAGCAGAGTGGGGACCGGGGCACGAAGAAAAAACTCAGTCGCGGCCGGAATTCCAAGTCGCCTCTGTATCGGAGGACATTTCTATAGCCACCACAACAGTCCAATTCATCAACTAACCGGGCAACTCATGGGTCTATGGTTTGAATCTCACCTCGTGTGTATATTCGCCGTGCTCTTCGCAGACTAGACGATGCAATGGAAATTTAGAGGATCGGGCGCCTATTTCTACCAACTAAATCCACTTGTGGAACGGAGGAAGTGTGGATAGAAACCTGGTATTGGAATCGGCCTACTCTTTTTGTTAACCGTTAACCCACAGTTACAAAAATCTCCTTTGGTCCTACAGTTTAACATAGCGTTCAAAGTGCTCTCTGCACGGTTCTCAAGCAGGGACCGATAATCTACTGAAAATCGCTGGTACTACCGGGAGCGAAGAATTTTTCGCTGAAGCAATTAAATCTCAAATCCCACCAATTCAGCTTTACAAGGCGATGGGTCAGCCAGCTGCTATAGTTTATGTACTGTCTAACCTAACTGTCAACCTAAGACAAACACAGTATCCGTACCCGAGGCGAGATTCTAACTCGCGAACTTGGTATTGCCAGGCCGGACCTCGTACCTGAGGCCAACACTCGGCGTCAGGTGCGTGGTAGACAGGTTGATAACGTGCTGGCCTGGCTACCCAAATGTCGCTATTTTGAATCCAGGTATATATGTTGTAGTTGTCCCAGGATTAGTATCTTAGGTTAGACGGTGCGATATAACCGTAATTGTTGGAGTGCCTGAAAACTCAAAACCACCACTACTCAAGCCAACACACTAATCCAGTTCCATGCAAACTAAGTGATGAGGAGACATCTATGAACCGAGATGTAAACTTTTACCTGGGAGGATGCGTCATAAACGTTAACGTCATCATCTCCGTAAGAAATTGTGCCAGCTCATTGGTGGAAATAGTTAAGCGTTTTTCAGTATCATTTGGTTTTTGTGAATGATTATTTATGGGCTAGAAATCATATTAATGTAGCCGCTTTGTTCGCACACGCAATGATTTCTTCCAAACCTCCCGCAGTACATGAAGATGCCGAAAATATTCTTCCTCTCCGAAAAAGGTTTTTATTTCTTCCTCGGGAAGCGTTCGAGATGCAATTACTTTGATGAAAATACTTAATTTCCCCTCTAATATAAAGCGTGATAGCTAGCTGGATGATTTTATCACTGACGAAAACCCAAGTTTTATTTTTCGTCGCAAACGAGTCCAATTTTATTACACATGGTTTGATGTGAAATTCCGACAGAGGCATGCAAAAGTTATTAAATTATCCCAAATAGCCTTCTCTTTGCCCAACGGCTAAACCGGTTCAATAGTATAAATACTGTTACATTTTATTGCTTTTCTTCTGAGGGTCCTTTGGATAATTAATAATATCTTGAAAAATCATTTTCTGTTTTTTTTTCTGTAAAATATGTTAAATTACTACGAGGGGCCTTTTTTTAAGGAAAACCAGAATTCATTGGTCACAATAAAATTTTCATGTGTATATCCGGTGCATTTGTGTATGCAATAATTTTTTGCGAAGCATATAGTTTAGAAGAGGCTTGTATTTCAACGTTCATCCAGTATACGTGAGTATGATGTCGTAATATGACGATATAATTTTACTCTTTCTCCTTTGACCCATAGTACGTTGTACTGCAATGTGTTACTCTATCACGATTGAGGGAAGGTTTCTCAACTAATTAAGAGATCAAGTTATTGTGTGCAAGACTAGGATAGTTTTGACACAGCTTTAGCTTATTGTTTATCCGCTCATATCCCATTTCTTTTTCAACCAGTTCTTTAAAAACCCCTTTCTTTTTATTGAAAATGGTCCAAGGACGTTCAAAAGCATTCCCTTTGAGCGAAAGCTGCTGGATCCTTCGGAGTTCACGCGCGCGGTAATGCGTGTGCTGATGACGCCGTGCATTAAAACACGAATCGGATAAGTGGTAGGTACTCCTTCATGAATTACCTCCACTCCCTTTCGTTCCGCGTTCCGCTCTTGATCTTCTGCACCCCTCCCCAGATCCTCGTTAACTCTCTGGTTCACACACACTAAAAGTTTTTTTTCCCTCGCGGGCTTCGTAATAATTTCGCACAAGGGTTCGAATTCGCTTCGTTATTCTAAGGGAGGTGTTGAAACGTGGGGATGGTGGAAGAACCCACATCCCTTGCGACACAAAGACACCGCCACGGCGCCCCTCCCCCGTCCCTCCTGCCCTCTCATCCACCAATGACCGCTATTCCTCCTCTTCATCCTTATCTGTCTCTCCTCCTCCCCCCCACTCCAACGGTCACCCACTCTTCTCTTTTAGAGCCGTCATTATTTTTCGCTCTTGGGTCTTTCAACTTCCTGTATTCTTCCGGAAGGTCGCCTTCCGTAATTGCCCGCCCCACCCATCTTCCCGACCGCAAACCCTCTGCGTTGGCTGCCGAAAACAGCACGCTTTGATGCGTCCGAGGTGAGCGGTGTTTTCAGATCGGACGGGAAGAGTGGATTTAGTTGGTAGAAATAGGCTCCCAATCGTCTAAATTTTCATTGCATCGTCTGGTCTGCGAAGAGCACGGCGAATATACTCACGAGGCGAGATTCAAACCATAGACCCATGAGTTGCCCGGTTAGTTAATGAATCGGAATGTTGTGGTGGCTATAGAAATGTCCTCCGATACAGAGGCGACTTGCAATTCCGGCCGCGACTGAATTTTTTCTTCGTGCCCCGGTCCCCACTCAGCTGAGAGGATAACACTTCAAGTTCAGTACACTGTCCGTCGGATGGGACGTCAAACCGTGGACCCCTTGGCGCCTTTTGTTTAGAACAGGCTAATTCCGACATCAGTGTTTCCCTAAATCATTCCTCCGTTTCCAGAAAAATTCCCTTCACCTATCCATTTTCCCACTAATCCTAAATGGTGCGAATGACCTTAGCTGTAGTTCACCACTCCCCGGTTAACTGCTACTACGGTCGATTAATCCCCCTGGCTACCGCGGGCGGGAGAAGAAATGAGTGAGGAGATGTTGGAGGAAGAGAGGATTTGGACTCACAAGGAGACATCAGACCTCTCGCCAGGCCGCTCGTGTAATTGCCTGAAATTATTCTCTCATGCATGATACCCTTTCCTCCCAGCCCTTGCCCTTATCGTTTATATCGTCTTTATGTCTTTCTTCCCATAATGCCTGCCCTTGTGACAGACTTTACCAAGACATTGAAGCGGTTGTTCCCAACAGAGTGGTCGGCCTAGTTAACAAATCTCGTCATGATACCACATGTCAAATCACCTTAACTACAGCGCTGGGATATTTTTACCGGGGATGGACAAATTTTGCGTGCCTCTAAGTCTACAGAGAGTCCTGCAAATCACTTAGAGGATGTGCAGCAGAGGTTATTGCATTACAAAAAACGAACGCTATTTCATTTTAACTGCTAAAATATATGGTGCTGCTTGAATGGAAAAATGTATAGTTGTACGAATTCGCTATTCCTGAAGAGTTGTATTCAGTCGACTTAACGTGATCTGTATTAGGGATTGGAAATTTAAATCCAGAATCGATTTTCGATTAATCGAGTTTCGATTATTATGGTTTTTAAAATCTATTTTCTAACAATTCGATTTTTTGCCCAAAATAATCGAAAAATCGAAATCGATATTTTTAAATAGTAAAGTAATTGTCCGCTGAAATACGGATGTGCTGTTGTAACCAAATGCAAAATATGGGTTAATGGAAGCACTAGGGATAAGAACTGAATACGGTTAAATTTATTAATAGAATATATTATTTCAAAGATATCAATAAGGTATGCAGAAAAGTAATAATCCATATAAGATACTTATATACAGATGGGTAATATAACAAGCAAATTACATATAATTTAGCAGCAATAAGAATTGTATACTGAGAAGTGGGAATATAACAAAACGAAAAACAGAATTTTATTTATTTCTTGTTTGCAAAGCCGTGGAACCAATGTTCCTCAGGGATGGACCTTAAAAAAACTGACATATTGAACTGACGGAAATCGACGATGGGAACAAGCCTATGGACACAAATTTTTATTTACGGCATCTGCTTACTTTTCAAAAAATTTTGAATTTGACAAGCAAGACAATATTCTTTTCTCAAGCCCTCAAGTATTGTCGTCTCCTCGTCCGTCCTGAAAATGTTAATAGTAAACAAACATCCGTGCATTTTGACTATTTCTTTCTTCGGGATTCATTCCGTGTCTATTTAAATAGCGTAACAATATTTCGCTAGCTCTCCTGCTAGCTTCGTCAGCAAAGAGGCTATAGAAATAACGAAAAGACCATCGAGCATCAACCGTGAAGGCGGTTATACTTTGGGGAACAATTTTAAACGGATTTTTTCAAATTCAAACATTCAGGCAACAATCGGGTCCACTCCTATGTATAGGACGACGAGCGAGGAAACGACAGATCAGATAACCTGACGAAGCTAGCAGGAGGGCTACCGAAATATTGTTATACTATTTAAATAAACGCGGAATGAATCCCGAAAAAAGAAATGGTCAAAAGTGCAGCCCTGGAAGCCTACAGTTAAACTTCCGTGCACTTACCTTATCTAATCGTGGCGATAGCGGAGGTAAGGTAAATGCTGCTGCATCATAATCACTAGCCAGGTCCATTTCTTCTTCAGACTTATTATCATATTCACTGTTTGCCGTTCTCTTTGTTTTTGGCGCACTAACATAAACCTCAATCTTGTGCACCTTCTTCAGATGACTGATCAAAGTACTAGTCGAGCCATAGTAAGTCAAGCTCAGCTGACACTTTGAACATTTAGCGAAGGATTTATTATTAATTGTTTGCTTGCTAAAATACTGCCAAACAGCACTGGGCCATGAGCCATGGCTGATCCAAAGGGCGGCAAACAGCTTTCCGATCAGCACGACAAGAACGAAACACAAGTAGCACGGTGATCAAAAAGTACGCATACTGGCCAACGCACGCAGCCTATACAGTACAGTGCGATTGAAACTTCGTGGCCTATGCGCAGAAGACCATATTCGGAATGGAGGAATCTATTTTGAAGAATGCGAGTGTTCTGAAGCAATTTATTGAGAAAACGTTTACAAAAAAGGCACAATGTCAACGCATATTATCATATCGAATCTTCGTCACGCGGTCTACAATGTATTGCTTTCGACCGCGAGTACCCGCCGGAAAGATTAGAATTGTAATAAAAATCCGCAGCCCAACAGTTGGCGACTCCATCCTGCAGAAGTGTCCGAAGCACTTTGCCACCCCTCCCCCAACTGCGATGCAGAGTGAAATAGCACGGCGCGGAGCAAAGCGAAGCGGCAAAATTCAAATGCTGTAGCAAGCTAAAAATCGAAAATCGATCGGCTATAATCGATTTTGATCGATTTTTTCAAAAAAAAAGTCGACGTCGATTAAATCGAAAATCAGAGTGTGATAATCGATTTTCGATTAAAATCGAAATCGAGTTTACAATCCCTAATCTGTATTAATGAGAGAAATAGAAATTTTAGTGAATTTCACTCATAATTGCGCGTTCTATGTTTCGACGCTTTGGCATCCTCTGGTCAGGAATGTAGAGTAATGCTTCGAAACTTTTAAGAATAGTCTGTGAATAAATCTTGATGGAATGTATACATTTTACGTCCTCGCTCACCTAACTGCAGAAGAAACTTCGCGGAAAGTAGCCGGATACCTTGTGTGTTCTCAGGTGAGGGCTCAAAAATGTTTCAGAGCGCAGGAAGTTGGCCATAAATCCATTCCACTCCATCTTTACGCAGGTACTGGCAGTCATGAGGCAGCATACCTGATGAGAACGTGCAGTGACTCTCGGTATCAGCCAGCCTCCCGCCCACGACTGCGATCGTCGGTGCGGAACCGAATGAAATGACTGTCGCCGTCGTTCCGTTCATGCTTTCAGATTCAATACCATGCCTTCGGTCCTCTAAACACTTTCCAAATTGTTTGCCGCTTAAAGTAATCTACTCAGAGGGAAAGAAGCTGATTTTTAATGCATTTATTGTGTATAATGATAAAAACTGCGTTATCGATTAAGTTGGCTTGATACACGTTGAATGAACAGTGAGATTACGAATTTGAGGATCAATTCACGATATTATTAACTCCGGTTCACCTCAATAATTTTCCTGTAGCTCATATTCTGAATTTGAAAGTTGAGAGATTGTGGCAACATCGTTGTTAGCATTTGTACTTATTCTCTTAATGCCACTGTACCGACTTAAATTCGTACCCGAGGAGCAGAGAGAGATATTTTTAGGAAAATGTCTTTATAAAAGAATCTACTCTGTATTCCGTAGTAAACATTGAAATCAGTTGAATGCCCAATTAAGAGGAGTGCAAAAATAAATTTTGAATAATGTGCGACGAACTTGTCATTTTCTTATATGTAACGGACTATAACGTTGCGGACTATCTTGTAGGTAAATAATTTGCACATGCCATATTTGCAATTAATGCGTTTTCATGGTGAGTGATATTTCGTGATACCTTTTGTCATACCGAATAAAACTGGCGGAAAACAAAATGCTCCTTAATTCGCGGTCACTGTATATATTCGTATATGTATTAGTATACTGTATATAGTCACAGTACATGTTCTTCGGCTTAACATTTTTTGCTTCATTACTTAAATCTAAATGGATTATGAATGGATTTGGAATTACCGTCGCGCTATAAAGTTTTCTCTCGGTCTTCATTCAAGCGTACAGTGGGCATAGTTTTCGTTTTTCTTTTCGTAAAACCTTCTAAAAGTTTTAGACTAAAATGATAGCTAAAAGTACTGTTATGTGACGTGAAAGCTTATTTTGATTCTGTCGGCTCCTGTCTCGGCAGAGGTGATAGGGAACTGAAAAAACTGACGTAATACGCTTAAGTTTTCTCGGACAGCTTCCTTTCATTATAATTCGTAGCCAGTCCGCACGTAATCGTCGCCATTCAAGCGCAAGTTCTAATCTTTTATTCAAAGTGAGGATTAAAATGCTTCCTGCCTCCGCGAAAAACCCGTCTTTCATTGCCGTCACCCCCAACGGACGGGTTTTTGCGATACGTCCGTTCCACCTGTCGATGCCCTCTTGCGCAAAACTTGTTGTGTACTGAACTCGTTTGAAGTATTTGTGCGAAAATTATTTAAAATATGAATCGGGTTATCTTGCCGCATAAGAGCACTTTGCTTCCAATACCGAGAGGCAATGTTTGTGTAGACAGCATCTATCGTTTCATGTCTGTGGGATCCCTACGAAATCAGTCTAAATAATGAACTTGAACGTGTGCTGCGAAGATCGGCAAGATTTCTAAAGGGACGGTACGATAACTATATTAGCGTAGCCAGTCTATCAATGGAATTTTAAATGGGAATAATTGTCAGATCGCAGGTTGAAATTTAGACGAAATCTCTCAAATAAATTCCAAGATAATATTTTCAGTGATAGCGTTAAAAATATTTTGCGAACCCCAACATACTACGGTAGACTTGACCATGATTACAAAATTAGAGAAATTGATTGCCGAACTGACAGATTCAAAATGTCCTTTTTTCCTCTTACAATTAGGGATATAAATAGTGGTAAATATGTCCAATACGAGTGAATCAATGCATAGCATAGGTAGTTGCATGCTGGTATAAGGACTTGAAAGTAAACCAACTAACAGCATATTTTTCCATGCTTACTTTGCTATTTTTATCTTTATAAATAGTGAAATTTAGACTAATATAGTGATACTAATCCTATTTTATTCATGATACGTAGTGCATGTTTGGTGAGAATTTACCCCCTGCCACACCCCTTAATGGTGGCTTGCAGGGTGTTATGTAGATGTCCGTATCGTCATGACAGCCTATCGCTTCACTTAAATGCGCTTGAGAATCGGAGGAAATGAGAAAGGATGGGAATTGAGGGTTAAGAGGGAAGTGTGGAGACAAACCCGGCGTCGCCATTATCCTGATCTTATTGAAATGTGCCAAGGGAACCACAACAAAACGTCCCATCCGACGGATGGAGAACTTAACTCGAAATATAAATACTTATAAGGGACTAATAACATTCTTTCTTGCCCCGAGATTCGAACCCAGAGGTCCCCGGAGTGACAGGCTAGTACTGTGGACACTACACCAACCCCCTTTTTATAATGTTAAGTGCTCTGTAAGTAACAAATAGTTTTCAACGAAATGTTTGTTTACACTTATGCCTCGTGAAAAACAATCCGACTTCTGTTCTCCGTTCGGAAGGGTAGTTGAAATTTGTTGTAGCTGTTGAAAAGTTGGAAAACTGTGTCTTTCGATAAGATTACACCACCACTTGTATTCATATTCGCACCTTTATGCGGGGAAAATAGCCTCAGCTGTCACCTCCCTTTATAACAACCTTTTTAGGCGGTGCATCTTTACGATACGCCTTATTATCACAAAGGAGCTCTTGCTACGCTAAACTTTTATACCTTAGCCGCGAACTTTTCTTGATTCGTCGGCCTTGAGTCCTGACAGCCGCGGGTTCCAATCCCGTCATAGGAATTGAATACCGTGGTCGTCGTAGTGTGTGAGATGGTGTGATATCGCCTTAGCTGTAGAGGCACCTTAAAAAATGATTCAATCGCCGCCAAAAAATTTTGATCGTCGTAAAGTATGTATTGGGCTATATCATGGATGTGTATTCCGTATGGTCTCGATTTACTAGAACCATTTTTCATCGTGCTAAGGCTATATAAAGAATTGTCCCCAGTTTAAAAATGTTGATGGCACTTCAAATTATCGTTTCCATTTCGCGAAAGCAGTCGAGAGCAATTATTGCGAACATTGCTTTTTTGGAAAAGTTTGCTTTAAGCAAGGCGGTAGTGACGACGCATTGAAATATATCGCTATTTGTACACGTCTCTACCGCTATGTCGTCTATTAAAAACGGGAGTTGCGTGAAACCGAGAGTGTATATTATTATCCGTGATTTTTTTTCGTGTGTTGGTTGCTGCTCTTCCTCGCTTTCTCAATCTCTGTCTATTATGTCCTCCTTCCTTCATTCCTTCCTTTTCTTCGGAGATCGGTCGTTGGCTCGATTCCGTCTTCTCACCGCTCTGCCGACTTGGGCGGGCCGCCTCCACTACCTCCTTCACGGTCAGCCATCCCTCCTCCTCCCGCGCGGTTTCATCAATTACGCAACGCGTCCTTAATCTGTCCGAGATTGCGATTGGGCAAGGCTGGCGTGTCCAAATTCTTCAACTGCTCGGTTCTAACCTAACCGTCACCTCGTCTCGAATAAGCTGCGGATTACAGAAGTTGTAGATTACTCAGCACGAAAAGGCTTTGATCCATTCTGGCTGTATTTTATCTAACTATTAGGATTTGTATCTTTTTCAAAACGTAATCTTGTTGGCAATCTAGGTTTTAAGCGAGAGTACCCCAATCACAAACATTTTTTTTTCCATTTTATCTATTTTTGGAATGCCTCGTGCGTTTCAATCATGATTTATTCTTCTTCTTTATTTTGAGAAATATAGTGCCTGTCTGTTCTGTGACATAACCTGCTTAATTTTTATGATTTGCTTTTTATGTTGTAGTATTATTAATTGCGAACTCATGTATGATGATTGCAATTTATGGAAACATTTCAGACGTGATTGAGTATTTCAGCTCTATGAATTCAGCTCAATGAATTAACAAACGTGGAATCCATTAAATATCTTGGAATAAGGCTGACAAATGATCTTTCCTGGGGTAAACACATTCGTGAAATAATGGGTCAAGCGAATCGCAAACTGGGTTTCATTAAAAGAGTATTGGGTAAATGTGACGATCATGTACGAGAAATCAGCTACTTTTCCCTTGTTAGACCTCATTTGGAATATGCTGCCAGTGTATGGGATCCCTACGAAATCGGTCTAAGTAATGAACTTGAACGTGTGCAGCGAAGATCGGCAAGATTTGTAAAGGGACGATACGATAATTATATTAGCGTAACCAGTCTATTAAATGAATTGAAATGGGAATCATTGTCAGATCGCAGGTTGAAATTTAGACTTAATCTCTTCCACAAATTCCAAGGCAATATTTTCAGTGATGATGTTAAAAATATTTTACGAACCCCAACTTACTATGGCAGACTGGACCATAATCATAAAGTTAGAGAAATTGATTGCCGAACTGACCGATTCAAAATGTCCTTTTTCCCTCGCACAATTAGAGAAGCGAATAGCGGTAAATATGTCCTATCGGAGAGTAGCAATGAATAGCATTTGTAGCTGCATGTTGGTATGAGTACTTAAAGCTAACCCTACTAACAGAATGTTTTTGCATGTTTTCTTTGCAATTTCTATCTTTTTTAAATAGTGTAGTTCTGACTACTATATTAATACTATTCCTTTTTTATGCATGATATGTAGTGCATGTTTGGTGAGCAATCACCCCCTGCCACACACCCTTGTGGTGGCTTGCAGGGTAGTATGTAGATGTAGATGCAGAATTGTATCGTGTACGAGGGGTTCGTACAATTTCTTGTGCAAGAAATTAGATCATGCTCTGTATTGTTGGATGAAACCGTCCAAGATCCACTCCGTAGCTTCTGCGCATGACATATGTGACGGTAGTGATGCGTTCGTTTAGTATTCGTAAGGTTGGTGTTCTGTGTGCGATCACTTTTATTCCTATTAGTGTGGCAAAACTTCCATTTTTTGTTGTACATATCGTGATATTCTTTGTTGCTTCCATATTATGACATTCTTTGTTGCTTCTATATTGTGATATTCGTCTGTCGCGTCGGAAGTGTTCTATTTCTCAAAAGATGAGTTGGACACACTGGGAAACATTAAACCTCAATGAAATTAAGATAACGTTATTGAACCAAAAATAAATATATGCAACAAGCAAAAACATGATGTTTGGACGATAAATGATGGGTTTCATGAGCCGATGAAAGAGTGCAAGTAACCAATCGTAAAATTTCATTTTATTAATGCTATTATTAATGGTAGCAAATCATTGTAACCCGGCAGTATTTTCAAAATATTTTAGTCATCGGATATCGCGATTCAGCTGTTGGACAGAAAACGATATCTGCGCATGTAATTGGCGCACAAATTGCATGAAAATCTTTGATCGTGTACGACCGTGAACCAATTTCTTGTACAATATCTTGTTCCAATCTCGCCGTTCAATTTATGGTACAAGATCTTGTACAAGAAATTGTACCGTGTACAACGGCCTTAAGAGATACAATGCTACTACTACATGGAAACATTAGTACATTTGAGTTGAAATAATTAAATTTTTCATGAAAATGGTAGATCGACTGCTGTATTTAATTCACTTCGAAAAACGAGACGGAATGTGTCCGTGGTTTTTATGCAACATTTTTATTATACTTTTGTGGGAATGTTTCTATTTTTTCTTGGAGTTTAATAGAGGGAAGGTTACTGTACTTCAGCTGCGGTACTCATTATTTTCTGACGAAAAGTCTTATACTGCATTTTACAAATAAATAGCTTGATTATTTTTTACCGTAGCTTAAGTGTTCTTGATGAACCAAATAAAGCATTCTTATGTGGTTTATGGTTTTCTTTTGCTTTCACCAGTAGATATACCAAGCCAATTATGACGTAGACTAAAGAAGAATTTTCGATGAGTTGAGAATTAATTAGCGTCTCCAGGCTTGAAGAAAATGTTGATAAAAATCTATGTTAAAATGGATTTTTGCGCAGTAGAGTTAAGAAACCTAGTCTTTGCAGAAAGGCTGTAGTAAAGTTGATGAGATAGGATGAGTGTAAATTGAGGACTTTCTGATGAGTGGAGAAAGTTAGCTGGATAGAGAGGTATAAAGGGACTGAGGGTGTTATAAAGATAGCTGAAGAAGAAAGAATGTTTTTTTGGAGAAATTATATTTAGATTCTCGGAGTGGATATATTTGAATAAACCCTCCAATCAAATTTGATGTTCGCTATTTGGTCGGCGCACCATTTCTATAGTCCAAACAGCTTTCGATGAGAGTGTAACTCCATCTTGTTGGATTGGAAAACTAATGCTATTGTTGAACCGTTCGGCAGAGAAATGTTTCCATAGCACACTAATTTGTTTCTATAAACAATGTAACAATAGACACATTTCTGTAATCAGCGCGACTATGCAGTTGGTTATATCTATCAACAGCGTGAAAATACAACATTCTACTTAGAGGGATAAGTATTTCCTGCCGACCGCTTACGATATTTTGCTTTCGTCTATTCACTGTAAACGATCATATGGTTATTTTTATCATGTACCATTGCGAACATTTTGAAAGAAGTTTATTGAATGAGATGAGAAGGAACTTCATGGCAGCGGAAATATCCCAAGCTATCAAGGTATTGATGTTATTGAAATTTCAACGCCTTTGTGATGAAGGTTTTATTTTAATGTTGTAGTTAAATGCTTTGGAAGGTATTGCATGTATTAATGGATAATATTATATTGTGGCAGTATATTAGTGATTCGATGCTAGCAGCGTAAAACAATGGTGAGATTGATAGAATATTTTGCAGTGGAAGTGGTAATGTGTGTCTTGTATGTGATGAGTGGTTCACATTGTGTTTAGATGAAATTTATCATGTACATGAAGTTGGGAAGACAATCTGTCTAAATAGGTAGTTGTAGTTTCGTAACTTTCCAGCCGGTCATCTAACCGTGGATGTTTAACAATATTTGTAAGTTGTCTTTAGGCATGCAGGTTGACCATACTGCGGTCTAATATATAAATCGTTGCGTCCTTTTGTAGAAGTGGATCTCTACATGCTTCATCAATAAACAATATGTGAGCATAATAACTTGGTCAACTTGCCATTTCTGCATGATAATAAAACCGCCTCAGTTTCAACAATGTAGGTGGGTCGTTGCGGTTTCGCCGTTCGTTTCAAATGAACGGGTCCGCGTGAGGAACGAATCCGACTGAGCAAAATCTCGTTCCTTTGGAACGAGATGACGCCAGGAACCACGTGAGCAGAAGGAACGAAAGAACCGAATGGACCCACGAGAGGACCGACGAAGGAGGGAAAGACCGAGTGGACTCACGAAAGGACCGAGAGGACCCACGAAAGTAACAAGAGGATCGACGAAGGAGGGAAGGACCGAGTGGGCCCACGAAAGGACCGATTGGACCCACTATCAGTGTTGAATAGGAAAGAAAGGAACGAATGCAGTGGACCATCCCCTGTGTACAGTGAACGGGAACGAAAGGAAAGGGTCCGGCAAAGGAAAGAAAATGCCCATCACTACAATAATGGTTACCCAAGAGCAAGAATGATTACGTAGTCAAGGCAACGTAGCGATTACTTTTATGTATCCACTGCAGTTGGATGTGGGAGCCAACTACTCGCGGACTGTTGATCCAAGGGAGTTGGTTGGCTTAGTCTCCGACGTATCAATTTAAAACGGATGCCTCAACCAACTAATTGGATGGCGCACCAATATCCAACAAAGTTGGTTGCCATGTCCAATTCTTAGTTATTGTATCCAATCTTTTTTTCAGTGAGGAAGGAAGGTAGGAGACCACTTATATGGGTGGGGAATGGCAGGCCTTGACTAATCAAAATACTAATTGTGATGTAAGTTATATTATCTGTGATGATGATGGTTTTTCAGAGCAAGGTGAATAATTCTTCCCATTTTTTCTTCCGTGAATATGGAAAATGGTTGATTAAAATTTGTACAATTAATTCTCTTCTCCTTGGTTTGTGACCATGTTGTTTTCTTCATGCAGGCGAAGCTGTGGATGCAGGTGATGCAGCAACTCCGCACCGGCGTGAAGTTGAAGAAGGTGGCTGCCGCCGGGGAAACTCGAAGCAATATAGTGGCCGAGTACGAGCTGACACCTTACGAAATTCTCATGGACGATATCCGCTCCAGACGCTACAAGCTCAACAAGGTTCGTAAGGCAAGGAATTGTATTTGCTAATGACTGATTTCGATTTTGGTTTTGAATCATAGCAATTTGAAGTATCTCTGAAGTACCATGTTTTTGTTTCTCTTTTTGCAAATGTACCCAAGTTGAATTCGCAGCCTAAACAACCATGCCTCATGATAGCGTTTTCTTTGTAAGTGATTCGCTTAACAGCTCGCCAAATCGTGATGGAAAATTTGTATTGAGCTCTTTTGGACGCAAGACAAAACTTTCTCTGTGAAATTCTTGAACTGATGTTGCGTATCTGCGGTTAACTCTGTTAAGGTCAACAGCGTCCAGTTCATGGTTCCTTCAATTTGCTAAAGGAATTATGTCCCTGCCTTGAGTTGTTTAGACCAAATATAGGGTGAAGTGGTGTTTAATGACCATGCCTGACTGTTAAAGAAGTTAAACTTTAACTGTTAAAGAAGTTAAAGGCCTAATTAGGTGAGTCGTCTTTGATCACATCTTTGATCACAATTTGCATATGTGGCACTATGAGAAAGTTTGTCCCTCCTTGTATAAGTTTAGTTTCTTGCATCTTAGCTACAATCTTTGCTCGAATATTTCATATAGTTCTTATTGGGGATATCATATTAGGATTCTGTGTTTTTGTTCAGTGGATTACGTAAAAAAATGTGTTCACCCGAAAGTTGTTGAAGTTTGGAGAAGAACCAGAATCTCTTTCAGTTCATTTTGCGCAAATTATCAGTAACATTTTATGAAATATTATTTAACTCTTATTATAGTTTAACACACATCCTTATACTGCTTTCAAAATGAATAAACGATGGCGAATCTTGATGGTAGAAATGCTCTCATCATGCTACCGATGTTTTTGCGATTAGCAATTGATGTTCTATAATTGGCAGCAAACTGTACTCATGCGAGGTATTTTACTTTTGTTGAAATTCAGTCCATTCTCTCCTTTCATGAAAGACCGCTATGTGAAGAGATTTTTGTCGTTTAGTAAAAATATTTTTGGTGCTCAAAATTTTACTTTTCATGTTATTTATTTTAGTTATGCTAAACCTAGTCTAATTCACTTCAAATTTTAGTGTCTATTTATTTGTTTTCTTGCAGGTCATGGTTGATGGAGACATTCCACACCGAGTGAAGAAAGACGCGCACGCAATTATTTTAGATTTCATCCGATCCAGGCCACCACTAAAGAAGGTAAAAATGTCTATTTTGGATTAACTCAATGTACAATGCCTAATAATTTAATGCATGTACGGTACCTGTCCAGCGGTAATTATCTCTCAGAAATATCAATAGTTGTTTAATTTTTGCCCTGCAAGTCTTGAAGTGCATATTGAAGTCGCAGGTAACTAAAATATTGGCTATTGGTTAGCTATCACCAGTAAATTCATTTCATCTCATTTATGGCCGATTGTGCGCCCTTTATAATATATTCAAATATTTTCGAGGGTAGTCATTATAATATAAGCCCTTAGGGATGTTGATATGATTTAAATGTAAATAATATGCTCATTAAAATGATGCATGTACGTGTTCTATCGTGCAAATGAAAGTTTTTCCTTAGTTACGTTTTTTTGGGTTACGAATCTCTCCTCAGCATCATTATCACCATTTATCCCAATTTCAAACAAATTCAACTTTTTTAGAAAAGAAATGAATGCCTATTCAGATAGCCGTCTGTCAATATCACTTTCTCATGCCTGAAGTCCGATCATATCTAATATTATACTTGACGTTCGATTCGCCTCAAAATATGGATGACGGCCTTCTCCCCCCTATACCTATAATGAATCCATCACCGACTTATCTTGGATGGATCTTTTTGTAATTTTTTTGGATGATTGATTTTTGTTTGTTTCGCCTGCAGGCTTCGGAGAGGAGACTTCCACCGCCGCCCAAGAGAGCCCGAAGTCCCCGAGAGCTGCTGATGGAGTCGATCAAGGGAGGTACACCCCTCCGCCACACAAGCAGTCCCCACAAAAGCGGTGAGTGCCTTGTTATTTCTCATTCTGCCGCGTCCTCCGCGACCCATCGAAATCGAGATAGACTCCAGAGAGCATTAGCAGGACTGCTCGACCGGAAAAATGGTGAAATTTATGCCCTTCGTCATTACGCTCTCATAGACGTTTTATTTTTATCGCTCCCTTGAATGTCTACTCTCAAGATAATTGGCCTTCAATCTCCATTGTAGTCGTGTTACGCAGCTACATTGAAACTGACGTAATCCAGTTTAACCTTCTCATTTTTTTAGATGTCTCCTTCGATCATTTTATTATTATGATCATTTCTTTTTTTTTTAAGTTTATCATTCTTTTAATAGCATCAGTTGAACACTGGTATTTCCATTTACGCATACGATTTACGCTATGATGAATGGTAGTATCCGAGTTCGTAGTATCGTAGTAGTAGTGTCGAGTAGTATCGTAGTATTTGAAATTAAATTTATTATCTGAGTGTGGGGAAGTAAAAACCAGTTAGTGAGAGAATGATTTCACAGCGTTAGGCTGCAACTTGTTTACATTTTTAGCTCCTCTCTTCCTATTTCAAAGTAGGACCCATTGTCATGTAAATTAATTTGGTGGTCTGCCCTGACACGGCCGCGAAAGTTCTGTCTGCAGGATAGCCTGTGAAATAGTATGGTCTCCGAAATCCTGCGGAACCAGAACCAAATTTTCTTTGAAAAAGTTAACGTTTGAATTAAGATGTAAAAGGGAGTATTGCGGTCATTATTGAGAAATGGAACTGTTTCGGATATTAAAAAACTCGTTTTTCAGTCTTCCTCTATTTTGTTTCAATATTTATTATTTAGTATATGCTTGTAGATATATATTCATTGCATAGTATTTTACGCTGAAGTAAAATAACGGCAATTCTCCCTGATAAGTACCAAAATAATTTTCTTGCATATTAGTTAATGCGTGCTCTCCTCGTACATTCTATCGAGAACAGTGTTGTCACAGTAGCATCTCAAAAAACTTTATGTGAAGCATTCTCTTGCTATACGCAATTTTATTCCTCCCAGTTGAAATAATTCAAGAAAGATTTTGCTTCGGCTTGTGTTTTGCAGCAGCAACTGTGGGAGTGGAAACGATGGATTTTGCGTCTCCTTTCCTTTGATAGCACCTTGATGTGCCCTTCGATGTTTAAGGAGCGATGTTGAGAGGTGACTAAGCTCGAACAGTAGTCTGCCGCACCCTAAAGTTGTTATATAAGCACTCGCTTGTGTCGAGTTCTTTGCCTGCCATCCTGGGTCTGATGAATTGAATGCCGGTTTTTTATCAATACTTGTCAATTTTGTATATTAGCTCGAAATTAGCAAGTCTCCACGGCCCTTCCATCATTATTGACCCATTAAGGCTTCGCTATTTAAAGTTTTTTTTTATGGACAAGGAGCTCGGTACCTATGGTAATACTTAAAGACGATTTTTTCCTTCTACCCTCAAATCAGGGTAAATTAACGAGTAATGTACGCGGGAGAAAGCGCCCTCTAGTTTTATTAATACTGAAGCGAAAGGGACAGCGGAAGTTAGGGTCCCTGGTCCACTCATGTCTTCGTCGAATCCATCCCTTGCCGTTTATTCCCAGCATTCTTACCTATCCATATCGTTATCTTGTCCTATGCACCCTATCCTATTCTTATCATTATGAATGGTTTATAAAAAACACCATCCAAAATGCATTTATAAACGTTAATATCATCTGGAAATTAACTAAACTATGATCCACTTTATGCATGGACGATGTCCTCTGCATGGTATCAGAGCCAAGAGGGTTTATTGCGCTGCTCCCGTGTGTGGTTTAACAAATGGAGGACAGATCGGTTCGTTTTGATTCTTGAGATTGCTCAAACTGCAAATACTTCCTCGCCTCTCGACCAATCACCTCGAAACTGCCACGTCATCTTTACTTTCTTCCCTGACTTGATTTGACTCACCTTGGCTTTATTCCGTACACTGCTAATGACGAAATATTAATTCGTTGAATGATAAACAGTGTTCATTGAACACGCTTGGGAATGAGTGTATTTATTCACGGATTTGCCATTAGTTGTTCCGAGCTGCCTTTCGAAATAGTCTTCTTTTGATTCTCTCTCTCTTAAACATTTTTGTCATTTGTTTAGCATTGGACACTAATTACTTGACCCCCTGCAAAATCATTCTAATGCCGAGTTTGTCCTCATTCAAATCGATGGATTTCGATGCACGTGTACATTATTTGAGTTGCGTCATTTGCTGCTGAGGCCTTTCCATTCGTCAGGTTCAATTTTAACGTTCCTTATTTGTCCGGAAAATCATTCTTATGTAATAGTCGGGAGCGGATGAATGGAATCTCAATTCAAAATTGCGTCGATTGGTTGTGTTCATAGTCTAGCGAATGGAATGACAGTGGGTTGGGAATCTTCCAACTTCTTTATATAACGTCCTTCAAGGGGAATGTTCTCCTTCCTAGCCTTCAGATCAATATTGTGTGTGTAGCTTTAGGAATTTTTACATCATCTTTACCAACCACGGCGATATTTTAGCTGTAACCTTTTGCTTTCTATCAATATTTTTCTCTTGCTATTATTGTTATCATTATTGCATTTTGAGCAATACCTAACCCTTGACGGTTGCTGTTAGCATTTTCCTCGTCATATATTTTTCCTTGAACGTTCGTTCATATTCGTCAGGTAGTGTTACGGTACCTATTTATTTTCATCTACATCTACGTAATACCCTGCGAGGCTCCGCGAGGGTGTGTGGCAGGGGGTGAAGATCTCCAAACATGCTGCTGCTATGCAACTAAGCATGCAACTAAGAGCTACCACTACAGACTACTCCAACAATATTTCACCTACCAACCATTTGCTTTACTGTCTATTATGTTTTGTGATGGTACGCGGGAAAATGGCACTTTAAATATATCGATATGACAATCTATTTCTCTAATCTTATTTGTCTCGTCAAATCTTGCATGTATGCAGTGATTGTAACACCTAAGTTCATTATGGCTTCTACGCTTTCAATTGCCGTTTTATTAATGCTTCAAATCGATCTATTGAATCATTCTTCTTCCAAATATGAATAGTTACACTCTTCTTTAGGTTTAGTTCTAACTGCTATTTGTCACATCACTCTTTTATTGCATATTGGAAAATACTATGACTCTAAATTATTTAATGCCCTCTTATTTATTCTGGGGATTGGATGATGAATAAAAACTAAGTATGAATTGTTTAAATGCATTATTTTTGTAGATATGAAATTAAAATGTGGTTAAAAATTATAGTGAACTTATTAGAATCGTCCGGAACGAATTGGAATATTTTTCCTCTTACATGGTTAGGCTATCGTTAAAAATGTCAACCAGTATGCGGAACCTCTTGCTCTTATCTGCTCCTTTTCCTATGGGAGGTATGTGCGATAACTCCGGAGGTGAGAAGCTGCGAGATGGTTATCGCCCTTGTCACGAATATTACTCCAACTACCTCTTCTCCGTTGGATAACAACTTCAACAACTCCTTTTGTTGCGTCATCAGGAAGCAATCACCTTCGCTCTAAATATCCTTCCCGGTGAAGGGGAACGGGTTTCAATTATCGATGAGTTAGCAGTATTAGCTCTCCGGCTGTAATAGTTGCTTACCGTCGCGATCCGCTTCTACAAAACGGAATCAGTGAAATACCCAGACACGGGGCATGACTCACTCCCTCGCTTCTCATTGTTGATAACCTTGTTTTGTCTCCATAGTGTAGAAATCTCAGAAATTCTAGAGGAATTTGGACATACGCGTTAATATATGTTCACCATGTTGAAGGAAGAAAACGAACAAATGGATTTATTATTGGTTAAGAAATGAGAGATAAAAGAGAAAAATGTGTAATTTATCCTGTGGAATTTTACTTTACGCTGTAGTTCATTACGTACTTCCTTATGACAGGTAGTATTATGGAGGCAAGTGTGCCTACATATTTATTCTACGGCAATTTACCTCCTACCAGAAAGCATATATAATCATAATTGAGCTCTTCGCTTTTTTTTGGTGGATGCGACCGCTACTTCAGTCTTTTTGAGAGGCTACATGTATATTTATCATTGGATCTCAGATCTTTGCTGGCATTGATTCCATTGATTCTTTTATCAATAAGCGCTAAATGAAATGAAGAAAATTTGAATAAAACATTTCTGATATTAAGCTTTTAGCGAATATATTTCATAATTCTAAAATATTGCATTAGGCACGTAAATTCTGTGTTTTTAACTAGTTTCAGCCCGAGCATTTGCGTAGCTGACGCCTTATTTGTTTAAAATTCAAGTAACATCTCATTTGTACAGAACGGGGTGAAAAATCTTGTAGATATTTAACTTATAACGAAACTGTGGAATCTCAGCTCACACCGAATGCGTCACTTTGCGGAACAATTTGATCCCCATTGTAAAGCATGAAAACTCAGAGGGAACATAATACTCACTATTTAAAGTGTGAATACAGTTTCGACGCATTTTGTCATCCTCAAGGTAAATTTCTCAATGGTTGTCCATTAATAAGTCGACGACCATTACGAGCTTGGAAATGACAGTGTCCTAACCTAGGGCGTTTTGTTCATAAAATAGTGTGAATTGTATAGTAAGTGGGTTTTGATTCTTCATTTTGTGTCAACAGCGGAAATGTGAAAATTGATATATTGTTCATACCGTTGTTCTGATGCATTTAAATCAGTTTTTTAGAGTGAGCTTACGTTATGCTGGAGAGGAAATGTTTTGTAACATTTCCCTTGCGCAAATTGATCGGTTTCTCCATTCAGATCTCCGTCGCCTCTTTCGTCCTCCCTCGCAGTGAACCCCGGGGCCCTCCTCTATCCTGTGAGCAACATACAGCCGACTGCCTCCTTCAGAGGAACAGTGACGTGTTAGCAACGTTCTTGGAGTTGCACATCTCCGCCCCAAAGGGACAGAGTTGGCAACCGCTCTCCCTCTTCTTCTCAACCTCAACGGGGCCCCGCAATGGGAGGAAAGTAAGTCCTACACGCGTTGCAATTAGCATTTGCGACCCAGCCAAGGACTTGGTCGAAACAGAAGCTGGTGTGCACTGTCTCACCGCGGGCGAAAGGGGGAGAGGAAGGTCGAAGGCGAACGCACGGACGAGAAGTTTGGCGAATGTGGAACCGGCGGTGCATAATGGACGGAAATCGTCGGACGAGAGTTGTAATGCTAATGGGTTGGACAATATATACATACATATGCATATATGTATGTATGAATAAAGGTGGTGCGAGAGTCAGCAACAGTTGCAACGTGCGTCGCGTGCGCCCTCCGGCTTCCATTGTTTTATGCCCTCCCCCAATCAGACGTTGTCCATGTCGTTGCTTCCCTGGTGAACCTGCTGAGTTCGAATATTTAGCAAACCAGAGACACGACCCCGTCACACTTAATTTTTCGGCCCCCTGCTCTTTAATCTCCTTTGCTCGCCTTAACCAAGTATGTATACCCCACCTTCTTCTCTCCCTTGAAGTTAAATACCATCCATATTCCCCTGTCATCATTTATTTGGGCATGCTTCTATAAGTCGGTCGTATTCGTACTTCTTGGTGAACTACCCCAATACCAGTCATAACATACGTTAGTTTTGTCAGCGTTACAATGTGGTTTTTACCGACAGAAGTTTTAAAATAAAGAAAACAACAGATGGTGATTCGCTAAGAAAACTGCTGATCTCGTTGCTTCAACTAGTATTCTGAAAATGACGTGATTCTTAAACCGGCGTGTCAAAAATTAGCTCCGGTATATAAAAACATGTTCTTTGCATATAAATAAGCCGTTAGCGTACGAATAGGGAACGAGCTCAGTTTTTATTCGCCATGGAAATAAATGGGTTGATTGGAGATGCAGTAGTACCTACAATGTTAGTCTCCTTGAAAATAACTGGCTTAAAATGTCAGCGCAAAGAATCGCCGGCAAATTGCGATAATTTAAATAATTATAGCAAGTTGTGAGGTTTTGGAACCGTATTCATGCAAAATATTACGTCAACTCATAATTCCTTTAGGGAACAAGATTTTCTGTGTATTAATATTATCCATGACGTCGTTCCAAACAGCCCTCTGGCTTCTTCTTTGATGATTGCATGTTAGTTCTTTGAAGATCTGTTCTCAAATTTGAAATAGTCATATCATCGTAGGAAATTTACATAATTTATAAATCTAAGTTGTTAGAATTTCTCCTAATACCTTCAATATTTGCTGTTGAATCTTCTGATTATGTCATTTTCAAGGAGTAATATGCGAAATGAATATTAAAATTTGTTCGATTACCCTTGTGGGTATTTTATTGTTCATCCTTCATCTGTTTTAAGAACCGGATATTTAAGGATTTAAGTTTTATTCCACAGTTATTCACTTTTCCCATAATTAATGCTATTGGTTACAAAAAGTTTCCTTTTTCAAGTTTGCCGTTGCTCCTCTGTTATTGACGCTTCACTTTTTTTCCTAAGCCAACTTTTGCGTGCTGCGCTGTTTCATGCTTTTTTTTTAAATAAGCTCTTGTTTTGAGGTTGATGGCAGAGATTTCATTCCGAGGAAAAAACCGTTTTGAAGTTAGGTTACGACCGTGGAGCCTACTTGTGAACGCAACATTGAAGTCTGCGATCAATTTCTGCGCATGCGCATTCTCCAGAACCAGTGGGGTGATTATTTTGCATCTCTAGTTCATCCATAGTCATCAAAGGTATTTTTACCGTTACTAAGCCACTTTACCTGAGAAATCTAGTTCTCGTGCCTAGACGTCACTGTTCTTTTTTCATGAATACGTCCCCTTATCCTCCGGCTCACCGAGCGTATTTATTTACTCCTCAATGGAGCCACCATCCCATTCTATTCATATTTCGAAACTAGTTTCACTTTCTTTTTATACTCGGAGATCGGGGTGGTGTAGTGGCTAGAGTACTGGCTTCCCATCCCGCGGGCCCGGGTTCGATTCCCGGCAGTGGCGGATTTGTCAGTGACAAACCGGTCCCTACTTGATTGCCTAGTGGAGGGCATTTCAGGTTCAATACTCCGTCCGTCGGATGGGACGTTAAGCCGAGGTTCCATTGGTGCCCGTTGTTACGAGTACGCTAATGCGGACACCGGGTTTCTATCCACCCTTCCTCCGTTTCCTGATAATTCCTACCATATTATGTAGCATGTCTCAATTAAATATCCTAGTTGCATGTCATTAGTGCATGTTTATTGATCTTCACCCCCTGCCACTCACCCTCGTGGTGGCTCGCAGGGTATTACGTAGATGTAGACCATTACCCAATTGCCCACCTATCCTAAATGGCGCAAATAACCTTAGCTGTTGGTCGCCTCCCCTGAGCAACTAACCTACTAACTTTTTGATCCTCTTCCCCTTTCTTTTTTAACACAGAAGGTGCTAGAAATTGGAGTTCTTTGCATGCGTGAGACTGAAGAAGGTAAAAATCCGTCGTCCTTTGAAGACCTGCATCCTTATTCACCACAGAAAAAAATCTCTTTACGTCTGTCATATTCTCTGTAATCCAGTTTAAAGGTTACATGGAGTATCTCTTTTTATTCAGTAGTTTTTATGACGCCTCGTGTATGGTTAGTGATAAAAATGGAGAAGTTTTAATAAAGACGCAACTATTGGAAAACCACAGTTGTCATTTGACACATGATTCCAGTTTCGATGCTTCAGCATCACCATGAGGTGATCAGAAGTCACAGCATCATCACCACCTGAAAGATGATGATGCTCAAGCATCGAACTCAGGCTCGTGTATATTTAAGCATGGAATACCACAAGGTGACGAAAGAACAAGTCTTATCGATAAAGATAGACACTTTGATTTAGGAACTACCATAAGTTGGTAGGATTATAAACTTTTCCATAATATAATTTGGCTGTTTATGTAAAAAAGTTAGCATAAGGGTCTTTTTCCCATAAAATTAAGCGTGAATTTCTATCTCTGAAACAATTTAAATGCGCCTGAAATGAAAAGAGGCGTCCTCTCTGAGGATAGTGAAAATAACCTACGGCATTTAATTGCGGCAAAGAGAAGACATAACGCATGATACTACTGCACAATGTATTTCTATCATGACATAATGGCCAAGTAAGCGTTCTGTCTGTTTGCGTCAGCAAAACGATCATTTGTAGCACTTACTCTGCATTTAATATAAGTGCATCAACCCCTCTCATTTGAAGATAAGAACTTTGGGACAATGGAGTATAGATGAGTTCAATTCTACATATTCCATTTTTCCTGTTAGAGGGCCAAATTATTGTGCAAAAATTGACAATGACAGTTTGTACTTAATTTCATTGTGTAATTTATTGAGTAAGCATGCTTCGTTGCTACTATCTCTAGGCTTGGAAGCATAGAGTGATTCCACTCTGTAGATTTGGAATTTTGTGATATTGTGCTTGATTAAAAAAGAAGAAATAGCTAGCGTCGCTGGCATCTTCTTGTGCCCCGTAGTTTAAATGGCTCAAGATTTATTTAACAGTGGTAAACTTATATCTTGGATGGAAACGAGGACACTGTGTGGAATTTTTCTTTATTGTCATCAATGGTAAACTTGTCTACAGAAGAAGAGTATTATAATTAAACTCGAGGATATCCTATTTTCCAATGTTCTTATCTTCACATGATAGGGGTTAAAACAGTCGTATTAAATCCTGAATAAGCACTACAGATGGTCGTTTTGCTGACGCAAGGAGACCATAAACTTATTTGACTATTATGTTTCTTTTCTACCGTATTTAAATGCCGATTATTTTGAAATACCGTGAACGGCAAGTTTCCTAGCCTAGGTAGCCTAGGTAGGCCTTTTGACGTCACCATTAATTTCCCTGGAGAAAATTGTCGCTAGATTTAATGTATCCCTTGTTATTGGGATAATGACCCACATTGGGGAAGCTCCTCACGATTTTATTTGTGACCTCCCGATGATCCCTCTTTGCATCCTTCTCACTTCCCCCTTCTCCTCTCTCTGGGCAACGCCTCCTGGCGACCTTATTTGCTTCCAATGAATTGAGGGCGTTATCTTCGCTCTTAATATTTGTGAAACTTCAAATTGCTCACGTCAGGGATAAAAAAATACATCGTTACGTGCCAAACAAGAAAGGAGTTGTTTAATAAACAATTGCAATCATGAATTTAGCTCTTTTGTTTATTTAAATAGTGGCTCATTTTTTGACTCCTTTTCTCATTACAGCATAACATTGATCATTTAACCTGTTTATTGCGTGAACTGTCACAAATACCACAAAATAGGAAGCCACTGCACGACCCGGGTTTCGACGATCGATCAGGAGATGATGACGATCAGTCGTCGAAACCCGGGCTGTGTAGTGGCTTCCTATTTTTTTGTAACAGTTTACACAAAAAACGGGTTAACGATGGAATACTACCTAGTGAACTTGGACAGAGTTTTATTTATTGATCATTTACTTGTTGCATGTGTGGGTAAATTAAAGGAAAACGTTGCTGGCCAGCTTACTTACTGATCCCAACATCCTTTAGATGGATAGGTAAACTTAAAGGACGCTTTAATGGAAGACGTTTGCAGCGGCAACCTATCAATCCGGAATATATTGTTAGGTTACCCAAGAAAAGTCTGCGTAAAAGCTCGCACGTTGCCACAGCGCGTTTCGTGGAGTTTCAGCTGAATTGGATAGATATTAAATATTTTTTTGAAGTATTAATTTTCACCGCACTTATTTGTCTCTTCCTTTAAGTCTTTCGAATTTCCTGTCCTTACATAAGTTCACTCTTTCAAAAGGTAAAACGTTTTTTTTTTAAATAATGATGACAATGAATGTTAATTCGTAGTAGTAGTAGTTCTAATTGAGATGTAATTATGACGAGATTAATGCACCACCAGATTCATCTTGGTAGCAGAAAATAAGGTGTATGTATAGATACACACATGCACACAATGACAAAAATGCATAAATGTATACCGTGCTAATCTGAATGTATACACGTATATAAGCACCACCACATAAAATAATGTACGCATTCCAAGGTGATGTGACGGTATGTACGTTGTGAGAGGTCAGTTTAAAATCGAACAAAGGTAATGATTTACAGCGACATGTAAGTAAAAAGCAGTGACTGAGAAAAATGATAATCTCGGAAAACAAAAGGTTGAAGGAGTGAGAGAGTGTTGATATCTAGGAAGTAGAATGAACAACCAAATCAGTCATAGCCTTAGATATTATGGTCTAATTAAGACAGTCGTCAAGAGAAAACCGGAAGAATTGCAAAGGAAGGCATCATATGAGATATATGAAGCAAGTAATTACGTAAGTTCAAATCCGTAATTAATAATCAATTGGTCGCAAACACCCCCTCTTCTCTGTCTACACCCCGCTAAGTCCCTCTCCATGTTGTACTTTTTGTTTAAATGACTAATCTGTTACTTTCTGTTGTACTCTGTCCTATGTATTTATTGTTTATTTTTATTTTGTTGCTATGTGTCCACCATTGTAATTAGCCTTAGTGCCGTTTTAGGAGACTTTTTAAAATAAATAAAAAATAAAAAAGTAGTAAACGGTGTAAAAGAGAAGGATTATGTCAGTACTCGTTTGAAGAGGTATGCTGTTAGAAGAATCTAGTGTAGACCGCTGCGTCAAAGTACTCCTAGAATTGATGACGATTGATGTCGATGGAGCTTGGTGAACCCAAATGGAACCGATTGAGAGCCAACCCTGGATTTGAAAGTAGGTAAGGAGCGTGCGTTCACGCTTAACCCTTGGGTCAGAGGCTCGGATCCAGCCCCGGGCGACAAATGACGGGCATCTTCGTGGCATTTCCCGCCTCCCGGGGAGGCGAGCCGTTATATGCTGCTAATGATCTCATAATCTACAAATGGACTTGGCATTACGCGATTAATATTCTCACCCCCGCCGCTCCGTCCCTACCTCCCAGTTCTAGCCACCTGAAGACATTCCTGTCCCGCCTCATCACTCTTTTGTCCCTCCAGGATTGCCATAGGGAGCGATGGCTTGGCGATGCGAAGATGTGTTTAAATTGACAGAAGAGTAACGATGTAAAATAATACTAGATCTGATTTGTTTTATTAGAAATTTAAAGGGAATATCTGGTAGCCGTGAAAGTGGAATTTGAAGGGAAGAATTGTGAGATGAGTGTTTGTGAAACAAATTCCATTGCATCTGAGTGGTGTAGAACAAGTGATGAATCATCTATTTTACGTATGTCCATTAATGAACTTCTAGCGCTGATAATATGCCTAGGCTTCCGAATAGTGAATTTAAAGCCATATAGATGCAGTTAATTTATCCAATCTTTTAGGGATAAAAATCCCTTCCCGAGGAGTTGAATATAACTCCATTTCTATGGATATAACACACTTTTCATGCATCAATTGATGTTTTCTGTAGCTTACTCAAAAATGTTAGGCGAACAGTTCCCTATCTTTGTAGCTGTTTATATTTCCTGAAAAAATACGCATCATATACTACTAGAAGTTTTCCACAAAAATTACATTTAGGCCCTTTGCTAAAAAGACAAAGCTTTTCGTCTCATAAAGGTAGTTGTTTCAGGCTTAATTTGGTGGAATATCATAGCGAAAGAAAAAATGGCAATTTTCCACAAGAATAAAGATATTTAATTTGACCGGTTTCGGTGTACAACACCTGAAGATGGTGTTGTACACCGAAACCGGTCAAATTAAATATCTTTATTCTTGTGGAAAATTGCCATTTTTTTCTTTCGCTTTTCGTCTCACCTATTCTTCCGCGTATTCTTATTCAATTCCAGGTATAATTACCTGAAAAAGTAATAGGAAAAGATTAGATATGTTTATATGAATGGTTATAAAATCTCTTTACTCAAGCTACAAAAATAATTACTTATATTTCATTTTACTTTGAAATCTCACGGATATGGTGCGAGATTCGAAGGTAACTGGAAATTAGAATTGAAGATTATATTCACACTTTGTCCCGCGGAAAGACTTGCAGTTATTATTATATTTTAAAGGACAGTGATTTCGGTAGTAACCGGTCAGTAGTGTGAATGTCCGCTTGGGTCCTATCCTGTTTTCAACTGAGGTGAGCCATAATAGACTAACAATCTTGAAGGAGATTTTGTGTTTTCATTCTCTTAAGGAGAAAAGTGCGTGCAAATGGTGTTAAGATGGAGGAATAGGGGAGGAGATGGAAGGAGGATGGTCCCAATTTTTTTCCTTAATTCTTCCGGGCGTGCGTTCGTGAGGTGGCCCGCCCCGTGGGAAGGGAGTATGGTTTGAGGAGATCGACGAGGTGAACAAAAAAAAAGAAATAAGGGAAGGAAGGAAACCCCTCGCTCGGTTGTTACGTCTCCCTCGCGTGTTGCGTGCCAGAGACAGTCGAGACGGTGAATAGGAGGTTTGAAAGGAGTAGGGGAGGCGTAGACCTTTTAATTTGCCCTCCCTTCAATTAACGTGTAATGTACCGTGGAGGAGAGTTAGTGAACGGAGGAGGAGATAAAAATTGGAAACATCTCCAGGTAGACTCATGCCCAAATAGAAATTTACAGGATATGGGGTTCGAGTAGACGAAACGTTGATAAGAACTAATGAAATTCACGGTTAGTCCTTTCATCCGAGTTGTTCACGTTAAAAATCGAACTCTCCTGCTTAGGGTATCGAATTTTTAATGAACCTTGCGTCTTATTTGTTTACGAGGAAATAAACTGCGCATTTTTGGAGATCGTTAACTTGAACTTTGATGGACAGTGGAATGGGTAAGAGGTAGATGTTTTCCGCGCAGTTGTTTATGGTTTGGGAAGCTTTAATGCTAATCGTTGATACATTTTGGCAGATTTTTTATTGGTATACTGGTCCCCAGCCGGTATACTTATAAAAAACCTGCCGGGATTCGAACCCAGGCCCTCAGAATGGGAGGTCATTACTCTAGCCACAACTCCAACCCGATCACCATGAAATTTTTGACAGTAGAAACAGTAGTTAAAAATACAACCCTAATGACCCGTTGAAAATGAAATTAGTTAATATTTCGTAAGGTAGAATGCCTTGGCGTTCCTATTGAATAGCTAAATTCTACACATACAATCATATTTAACATTACTATAATTCATAGTATGAAAGTGTCATGAGGTTATTTTGGTGTGAATAATTGATAGTAACGTACTTTAATATAGTATACCATACTGTACCCTTTGGTCAACGAATTAGCACCGTGGGCGTAACTTCATTTCTTACCTTCGTAACCGATTAGAAAATGCAAAATTTGAAAATAATATTCTTGTATATTTATCGTCGTATGCATGGTATCAATATTTATTTAGGATTTTTGTCTTCTAAGCTGATACGGCTGCTGGAAAGAAATATTATCCTAAACCTGTCGGCTTTGAAAATAATGTAACCGGAGTGACTTCACATTAGTGGAACAGGCAAACGCTATCTATAGCGTTTTCTTTATGTGAAAATTAGATCCCGTTCGGAAAGTTGTGAGCCGTCGTCTTTTGATAAGAGTAAATGGCTTTGAATGAGTGAAATAAAGAACCATCGGCTCTTTGATGCGACCCAGATATCATTTTTAAGACTCTTGAGTTATGATTCACCGGAAGAGGTTTGGACGAAATTCCATATTGTGTAACATCATCCTCAAATCCCTAGAAATAGATTGCTGAACCTTCTTTGATTACGTGTTACACTTGTTTTCGCTTGTAATCGTCAAATAATTAAAACTGATTATTTTCGGATTCGACCATCTGATACTGCTGATTTATTTATTATATTCAGCAATTAAGGTATTTCAATTTCTTGAGCTGGACAGCTGTAATGTTTTCCTCTAATTGTATTATAGTCATTAATTTTGTAAAGTAAAATAAACGTTGCCAATTGTTATTTTGGTTACCTGCATTTTAATGGAAGCATATATTTCAAATATATGACGTTAAATAATAATGCTTTGTTTGTATCAGTAATTGTAATTGTGGTTTTGCGCGTCGTCGTCTTCCTGCTGCATTAGACATTTTGTATGAGCGCTAGAATATAAATGTTTGGCTCAGCCTTTTATTTATTTTAGATTCTTCGATTGAGTTGAATTTTGAATTGGTCACATTACTCCATTGAATATTTAGTAACTCCATTACGAAGGAATGAGGGATTAAGCAAGATGACTTTCTTTCCCATTATTGATGTAAAGTAGATTTTTTCGTAATATAACACTTTGGTGGCGTTGATTTTTATTTTTGCTAAAGGAAAACAAAAAATAATCGCATTTTTATCATTTCATCAAATTTTTAACTGTCACCTATAATTTTATGTTACTATTTGATATTATGAACAAAATGAGGGTAGGAAAAATAGGTTGAGTTTCAAAGGGGGAAGATATTGGGCATTATTATTGTGAGATGATAGGAATGGCTACAGAGAAATGTCCAATGACTTGATGTTATTGGCAGAACGTTGTTAGTAACATTTATATACATATATATACATTTTGGTGTCCATTATCGATGCATCCGCTCGCTTCAAAATGCATATTCAGTATTTTATCCAATTTAAAAAAAGAAAGGATTATCAAAAACTACACCGCCTTCGAATTGTGGATCGTGTCTGATTGCCGTTCGATCGGGCATGCATGGGTTCATGCGGTGAGGAATGTGAATTTCCCTACAGTGTTAGGTAATTTCCGTTGATTGAGTCGATCGCATTTGTTTCGAAGGGTATTCGTAGCTAACTTTTCTTTTTATATGCTGATCAACGGAATGCGCGCTTGCCATGCACCGTGAATACGTGGACGACGACAGGATTGGTTGAGCACTGTCGCGAGGATCTGAGGGAGGCTCAAGAACGGAGCCCCGAGCTTGTCGAATGCGTTCTCGATATGCTATCTCGAGCGCGCGCGTTGCAACTGGACCGGTCTGTCGGGCCCACCCATCGGGAGAGGGCACCCACGTCGCTCCCCGGACGGCGACCTACGTCACGGTGCCCTTCTTCGCTTTTTTCTTATATATTTCATATTTCAACCCGTTTCATCATGCTTTCCTCCCGCGGCCGCTGGCTGAACCAGCTTTAGGTTGGTTTGCTGGCGTGTGGTGGCGCCCACCGCCCTTTTCATCTCGTCTGATTCCGGTCGAGAACTCGTCTCTTCCACCCCTCCCCTTCCTCTTCAATCCGCGTCCTTCGCCTCCCAGAAAGATGATATTAAACTGGATACGTCGGCGATAGCCTCTTTTTTCCAAAATGCTCTTCGATTTTTTCCGTATCGCGCTAGAAGGAAATCCGGACGGAAAGGAAAATCCGAAGTGTTCTATTTCGGGACCAGATATAACGACGGATAACTCGTGATGCCGTGTGTTGCTCCCGACTGCCGTGAGACGGATGATTTTTTAAAAAATCTTTTCATCTCGCTTAAGTTTTCATTCTGCCCTTAGTAACTGTGGAACTGTTTCATCTCCTTCACCAACGTGACTGTGGCAGTTTGCCGGATAAGGTTATGTAATCTCTGTTTTAGGGGGCTCGCTACCTCTCATTCTGTTAATGAGAGAAATATGGTGAGGGAAAATGCGGGCACTAAACATACTTTTCACTCAATGCTGATGAAACATAATGGTTACTTATCCATGTGGAAGAAATGTTTAGTATCTTTTTCCTCGTTCATCTTCATGTTTCCATTCATAAATGAGTATGTTATGGATAGAATTTTGTGAAAAAAATGTTTGACACTCGATAACCAACAATTCATATTCCCGCTACCTCGTTTATAAGTTTTTTGTAGTGGAAAATCAAGAACTACCATTGCGTCACGTATTGTAGTTTTTTTATGATTTTTTTTTGCTAGAGGGGAGTATTTCCGAAGAAAATACTTTTGTCTTTTGGTCTTTTAAATGGCCGTCGTCCGATTTATTGTATCTTTCTTAGTTTAATTTAGTGCGCGTTAAAGCGACCGATTTCAATGGATATCCGTGGTCCAGCGTTTGATGGAGCAATTTGACTTTGACCTAGCGACGGAAGGAAAGGCACCGTATCGAGGGAACATAGTGCGCGTTGATAGTAGTAAGTAACTCCTTCCCCACTTTGCGTGGACGAGGTATAATTCCCCATAAATTGCCCCCAATCAAAAATGCCTTCGGATGACGGGCCCAATAGATACGTTGGAATGGGAGGTAGTGGAGTGAGGCTGGGGGGCTCATATCGCAGTATCACGTCGACCTCGGCCTTGCCTCGCGTTCTCTGCCAGTGTTTTTTTTCATCCTCCTAATGAGGACAGATCTGCGAGTGGGGGGCGGCATGGAACATCGACGCCTCCGCCGACGATGATGACGCCACGCCCGTGACTTCTCTCCCCGAATGAAACGTGCTTTCGCCGCCATAAACACGCGCGAGAGGGGAGGTAAGGGAAATTTTCTCTTTTTCCGACCATTTTTTTCCATCCGTCTTCCACGCGCGCATAAGATTCGCTCTTCATTGTGGAGACGGGTGGCTCTCCCTACAGTCTCTCCTATCTTCTATCTGCGTGGTAATAACAGTAGGAGGGGAAAAAAATAAACGAATTCCGACCTACTGGCCTGACTAGTCCGGCCGGAGAGGCGCGTATATGAGTGATAGCATCTTGGCGGCGTCTTCTCTCCTTCCTGGGAAGAAATGCAACGGTGAGGAGGAGCGCTGGGAGGAGGAGGGGGCGGCCGGTTGCTGGATAGGAATTGGGACGGGCCTGATGATTTTCCACGGACGTCCAGCTATGCTTCCCCGCGCATAAACATGGTCGATCGAAAACTGTTACGAGATTTTTATTCCTGCTTTTCCGAGGCCTTGATTCTCATTAAGTCCCTCTCTTCGTTCCCGGGGAAATCGCATTCTTCAGCAACCACTAGGTGTGTGAGTTGGGTCTTTCATTTGTGGAGCGTGAGCCACTAGGATTACCCGAATGAAAATTGTATTCGCATCACTTCGTTTAATAGTCTTCTCCTTAAAATGTGTTCTTGACTTTTTCATTTGGTTTGCATTGTTTTTGGTAGCTGTGAATTCCGTCGTCATGCGCGTTAAATTTGTTTTGTTCAGAAACGTTCCCCTGAGCTTTTCTCTTTCTCTCACCAATGCCCTCGATTGTGGTGTTGTCGTCGTTAACAGTTTTGCTGATTCATACCCTGAAGTATCGTCTACGAGTTCTCAGTAACGTCGCCGCTTAAAGAACGCTTTGTACGTTTTCTTCCTTGGAAGTCTAAATTTCCATTTATTTCTCGGAATGGAAAGTTCTATCTGCATACTTCATGTTCGGAATTCTTGGTGTAATTTCGTGTGAAATAATTTTAGTCGCCACATTGTCGGTGATTTTTTCACTGTGCGGGTTCCATCAAAATAAGTTTTAATTTTAAATATCTTAATGATTTTTTTCATCGTTCTTCTCTCGCTTTGCTTCTTATTTCTCAGTTGTGTGTGTAAAGAGTACATTCAAATTGATACAATAACGATTCTACTTAGAATTCGGATTTTCCGTGGTCCTTAAGCTATTATTTCCTAATTTCTCCTTATCGTAAGTGTATGAGTATTCGTCTATATTTGCCTGTTATGGCAAATAATATTTTAATATAAATATTCATTATTACTCAAATATTCATGATTTTGCCTTATATTTCTTATGGCATGAAAGAGAGACAGTGAAGTAATCATACACTGTAGTAAATAAATATGCGATCGAATTGTTTTGTTTTTGTCATTGATATGTATCCGGAATTTGCTTTTAATCCATAACTGTTTGCGGACCTTTTTTTTAGGTTTGCAGGTTTTAAAAACGTATTTTTGATGTCACTCTCATTGTATTTGAGAGTTGAGGATCATACTTCATATATATTTTGATGCTTTGGTCGTAAAGTTTTAAAAAATTAGGCATTTTTACCAGAATTCGCATTAAACCTTGTCTTCGCAGATTATCATGTCGTCTTTGGTTGTATTTTCCTAGAATAAGGTGTTTTTTGAGGTAGAATTAATTTTCTATTGTGCTCTATAGCATTTTTGCTGATTTATTCAGCTCAATAATGTGTAATGAGTGGTGGTTTCCGATAACGGAGCTAATCATTTAGTGGAGTCGTGATTATCAGGAAGTGGGAAAGGTCGAAGGCATTTGACCTCCTGCCCATGGCTATTCTCTCCGAATGCCGTATCGCACGTGCTGTGCGCGCCCCTTGTCCTCGGATTTATCGCTTCCCAATGCCACCGTCCTTCGGTTTGGTCATGGTTCTCTCATGACGTTTCCGTGGCCCTGTCCGGCCTAAATGTGTTTCCTCCTCTCCCACCTCGTTCGGTACTCCCTGAAAAGACGCGTTATCGATCCCGTAAAGGTTAACGCTTTCAGCACGGCCCGTTCCTTCAACCATTCCATTCCCCGCCACCGCCCCAATGTGACGTCATAGAACTCTCCCTCCTCTAATGTTCCCCTCTTCTTTTCCAATTGTCTCAAGATTACTGTTTATCAGTTTCAATACGTTCCGTTCACTCATCCCCACTCGAGAAATTTCTGTGAGAATGTTTGCGGCCATAGATAGCGTTCTTGTTTTGAAGTTTATACCTGGTCCCTCTTTGGACGCTTCGATGACGTCATTTAGCTGCATGAGGCGCCCGGAACGCGAATTTTCGAAAAGCTGTTTGAGTTTGCGCGCGGCCTCACTAATTCAAGACTACTATCTTGTTTCGCGCTCTACTATTATTTTCACGAGCTCTATGCTGCAGCGATAGTTTAAATATCTCATTCTCAATCAACAATATCGTGCACTTATTTATTCCATTGGATCTCCCTTTGTTTCTTTATGATAACCGTCTTTCGTCGACTTTTTTCGAAGCAAATTAACTCTGAAGTTCTCTCTACGCCTTTAATATTTTGTTTGGATTTTTTTCATCGACTATATGTTGTATTTTTTGAGATTCCCCAGAGAAAACAGCTCGAAAGATTCTCTCATTGTCAACGGCTGTGTTTGCCCTTTATCCCTCCGTAAGTCTTAACTTTGCCGAAACATTGAATTTGTTCTGCCTCCACTCCTCTTTTAAAAAGAAACATCAGTGATCTCACCTCCTCAGAAGACAATGGGGCTTGTTTGTTACCACATTCAAGTCCACAGAAGCCCGAAAATTCGATTTTGTACCGTCACTCCGGTGAAAGGTTTTGCGGCCGGCTCGAAAGAAATTCTCCTCTACCGCCACTCTTAGGATTGTAAGAGGCCGAAGCGTTTCCTTTTTTCGGGACCGTGACTCATCTCCATTTTAGCGCTTTCACACCAATTCGGAGAGAAAAGAAGGGTGTCGAGTGAAGCTTCGTTCCCGGCGGGATCTCCCGGGGAAAGGGGGAGGGAGTTTGTGATCCCATCCTACCTGGGCACCTGGAGATTTTTACGGATCCGGGGCTTCCCGTTGCGTCATCGTTTCAGCCCCCTCTCCCCACCGACTCCCCTGCGTGGCTCCTTCCCCCACTGCGAGAAACCCCTTCTTCGTCCTCTCGGCACCCTTAAGGACCTCAGTGGTACCCTTCAGTGCCGCAGCCTACCCTCTTAAAGTCGTATGGATCCCCAAGCATGCGACTGCCTTTTAACCCTTTATAGGGCAGAAGTCCCTAGAGTTTTTTAATTACTCGGGTCACTACACGCTCAGTAGTTGACTGAGCGACCACATTTCCGAGAACGAGTGACTCTAATGAATAGAAGGTGAACCTAACATCTATCAATCATCAAGGCAACACAATTAAACGCATGCTGAGGAAAACTCATGCCAAAAATCAGAGGTACCACCAGGATTGAGGTGGTCGCTCAGGCGACCACCAACCTATAAAGGGTTAAAAGCTAATGCCTACCCCTATAGTCAGTGCAACCCAGTATTACGAGGAGCATAAAAACGGGATAGCATTCTACCATTTTTAGCACGGGGAGGCCACCTGCGGCGTCTCCTATGCTGCAGAATAGATTAAGGGAGTTTGAGTTTGGTAAGAAATTTGATTTGATTGTATGCCTTTTAGGGTCTTGTATCTTAGTTTTTATAGGCAATCGTAATGTCTGTGGTTCTGTTGAGCTACATTTTATTTCCATAAGAAGCAGCAAGAGGTTTAAGATACTAGTCTCGAATGTTGATCACATTAGCAGCACTATGTATGCCAATTTCTAAATGTTCAGTCGGTATTGGGAATTTGTGGAAAGAATTAGATAATATCAATAATAAAATTTGTGAATAAAATTAATGACCGTATTTTGTTCCTGGGTTGGTTTTCGTTTTTCTATTGAGTATAACTGCCCGTCGCTTAGTTTTAAGTATTAAAATTCGTTTCTTGCTTATAATCATGGAAATATTCTATGCAGGAGGCATGTCTATTTTTACTTAGCGATACCCATGTGTTTCTTTAATTTTATTTTGTTTATAGGGCATTTTAAGCTGTTGTTACTCTTGTTGTTGAAAGGGAAGTTTCTCTTGGACTCCTGGTCTCTATGGGCGTGGCTCTCGAGATACGGGAACTGCACGAAACATCATGGGTCTTAACCCTCCGACTTGGACGCAGGTAGCTTTCCTCTCATCCTGAAGGATCCTCCATGAGGGCACAGAAGTCATCGTAATGAAAGGGCCTTAATAATGCTGTCGTTCCGTGAATGTTTCGAGGACGGTCGACCCCTGCGAGGTCGGCCACCCTCCTCACTGCACTGCCCCTCGTCTTGCTGCAACCCACGCTACACGTCCGCTCTCTCGTGAATAATGCTCTCGTCGCCTCCCTCCTTCAATTCCCGCCAAACCCCACCGCGCATACTCATACCTCCCCGCACTTCCGTGTCAACGACGTATACACCCTCCACCCCCCTCGGCGGAAAAATTAAAGAAAAAAAAGTCCCCATCGTTCCGTAGCTCTCACCCTTCAAAGAGGCCGCGATGAAAAGTGAAGGGGTTGATCGTACATTTTTCGGGAGGGTGGGTCCTGCGAAAAAATGATGATTTTTACTGCTTTTATTTGCTGAATAACTTCTTCTCCCTCCGATCTTTTTCGTGGAGTGCGGAGTTGGTTGGGAATGTTTCACCGACTGCACCAAGAGGCGAGGATAAGCGTCATCTGAGTGAGGGGTGGCTTGTATTTATTTGAATGAATTCTAGCGTTTTTTTACTGGATGATGTATATATTTAACGCCTATAATTTTTTCTTTTTTAATCGAAAAAATAAATTCTTAGGAGTGGGAGAAGAGTTAATTCTCATGAAAACTTTAAAATGAAGACGGGGAACCTAATATGCCATACCTTTAAACATGGTGTAAAGTCTCTAGATCACTGACTCTAAGTCACTGACTCTAGATCTCTGGTAGAAATCCGGTAGAGATTCCTCATTTCCCTTGGTGCAACCACCCAAAACTATTGTCAGATTTTCTGTTTCCCCCCTTGGTCTTCATGGTTAACGGCGGGCGGCAAAGACCTGCCCTACACTGAGCTGATGTGAATGTCACACGTCGTTGGGCTTAGTACTTGGTCGAAGACTCTGACCTATTAGGCCATGATCCAGACTTAAAATTGTGGTTGGTTGATTCAGCAAGATGGCCAATACCTCAATCTGAAGAAGAGTTGAATGGTTGTTTTAATTCTGGATCGTTTTCTAAATTCGAGGGAGGAGGGGGATGATCATCCCCCGGACTCCCTGCAATACTTGACCGTGTCGCGCCGCGATTCCCATCGCTGGAAGCGTGAAGCGTCACCTGTTCCTCTGAATGGGTGGGAAGGATGAAAAAATTATAAATTAAGGCATATAATTATCCAAGAAAACCCCTGAAAAAAATTTTTTTTCATACCGCGCGGTTGGCGGTGGAGGGAAAGCTTTGGCGATACACCGTCAGGGGAAGGCGCTCCTGCCCGGACGGGGATCTTTCGTGGATTCGGACGTAGACGGCGCACGAGATTGTGCGCCGATTGGTGGATGGAGGGGTGTCGTGGTTTGTATAATGGGGTTGGGGAGGCAATATGGCGGAGGGGCGCATGAGCTCTCCGCTGCGAGATGGTATTGATCTTTCTCCTCTCTCCGCATCCCTCTCTTCCCCACTTCCTCTCTCATCCCCTCTTTCGTTGCCGCTTTTCCTCCACCATTCTTATCTCCCTTTTCGTCTCATGTCCCACACACACTTTGAATCCCATTTTCCCCTCCTCATCTGTCGACATAAACTCATCTTGCCATCCTCTCAATTTTTCTGTCCTCCCGGAATTAATGCGGAAAAAAGAGAGCAGCGATTGCTATAATATTGTCCGGGTCGAGCCAATTGGCTGTATCTCTTAGTCGCTTGTTTTCTCCTCTCTCGTTTTTATCTTCTCCATTTTGTCTCCTCCTGACGTGACGCGGGCTTATTTCTTTTCTGCTACTTTCATTTTCTCCTCTCCTTCCTCCCTCTGGTAGTACGTGACAAGTGAAAATTCCTCTGGGATGGAATCTGCCTCTCTTTACTTCCGTTCCATTTGCTCAAGTTCATCCCATACTGTTTTCATCCTGAACGCTCTTTCATGTTTTAGTGTTACTCTGTTTTCTTCGTCGATTCAAAAAACTGGTTTCCGAAAACATTCGTTATTAATTCTTTTATTCATTCATACTCGACGTGAGTTCGAATTTAATTATGATCATTCTATTTTGTTTCATTTTTCCTTTTTGTAGTTGCTAGTTTTATATTCCCACTGTATGTATCCCTAGTTAGTTTCAATTGTTTTTACTCTAGTTTACCTTCATTTCCTTTGCTTCCATATAGTCCCATGGTATTAGAGCATTTTCAGTGGATGTCCGCGTAAATGTGGAAACGAATCGGTTAGTTTTGTACATGTGTTTGAAAAACCCTTAGGGAATATTGATACTGCCCATTTTTTGAGGGACTAAATATCATCCACGGTTTTTTTTAGTAATTTTCATGAGATTCAGTGCCATTTCATTCCCTCCAAATGGATATTAAAACTCGAGACCTGAATCATTTATGCCGCCTCGTTTTTTTTCATTCTCCTCACACACCCCCACGTGATTTTCTCCGTGCCCCTGCTCTTCCCCATTCCCCACGTCTACCCCGAGTTTCCAATACCGCTTGCTCCCTGAAATTCCCCTCTTCTACCGCTTCGCATCCGTCTTGTGAGCCATTCAGTCTCCTCCCCATCCCTGCGGAGATCCGATTCCCACCCCCGCTGAAATCTCTCGGAGCGAAACCCCTGAAATCCCGCCAAGTTCCCCTCTCCCCCCCCATCACTCACCGAATTCCCGTCCCCATCTCCCCTTGAGGCCGACCTCCTCCCTTCCATTACTCTCTGAACTCTCGTCGTCCTTCGCGTGGCGCGAATGCCGGCCCCAAGCGGGCTGCCCCCATCCTCCACTCCGCTCCCTGACCTCATACCCGCCCTTCCTCGTTCCCCACCGAACCTCCCTGATCGCCCCTTTCCCTCTTCCCCTCCTTCGCCATCCTCCTCCCTCCCTCCCTCCTTTGAGTCCACGTTTACTCTCGTGACACGCCCACCGCGCGGCCTTCTTCCACCCCCGCATAACTCTATCTCTCTTTCCTCCTCCAACCTTCCTTCCATCGCCGCGCCTTTCCTGCGAGGTCTATTATCGTCACCTGCTTGAATTTATTTGTATACCATGACCTTCCCTTATCAGTTCACTATCGTATCGTTTATACGAGCCAAGTTCTAGCCGTTATCCACTGCGGTCTTGCACCCCGCCCCATCTCAGCGTCGGGACGATTTGCATCGTGTATCCGGCTATTCTTCGTGGTGTTTTTGAAATACTTAAGTCAATACGCTTGATTTAAAAAGTTCCATCCCATCCATGTCCCATCCATGCGATAGATCCAAAAATCGTTCAATAAAGTGATGATGTTCGTATTTTTCTGCCCCTTGATTTTCGATAATTCGGGTATTTTTTCCTACGTTTCTAGAATTGTGATAATTTTGACTGCACCAGCCCGTCCATGGGGTGACTTAACGTTTCGTAGGATTGAAACCTGCGCTTCTCACGAGAGTGAGTTGGGGTATTCTCAACCCTGGCGGTAAAATTGATTGCTTCAGCTTTCCCTGCGGATGGATGGGATCAGTTATCTTCGCCGCGTGAGGTCCATCCGTGCGCATCTCGTATTATCCATCTCTAATCACCTATTACGCACTATATCGATAGATCTCGTTTGCTTTGTGCTTTTTTTTCGCCTCCCTCCTTCGCATCGTCTCAATTTCCCATATACCCCTCCATTTTTGAATATTTATGTCCCCGGCATCCATCACTATCACTCTCCGCTCCCGCCACCGACATACCTTTCATCCCCATCCCTCGCACGCACCCTTCTCCATCCATATTTTTTCCTCGCTCCCCTCTCGTCCTTCTTGCACCGTTTCTATCGATCTCCATTCGTCCTTCCTCTCCCGGTCCTACCCTACCCTCAACCTCCTCGCCCTCCATGGCGTTTCCACCCCCGCACGCACTCGAATTCCGCATCCCCTCTCCATCTCCCACGCACCCTTTAACCTTATCTCCCCTCTTCTCTCCTTCTCTCTCTCCCCTCCTCCTCTCTCTCTCCCCTCTTCTATCTCTCCCCTCTTCTCTCTCTCTCCTCTTCTCTCTCTCTCCTCTTCTCTCTTTCTCCACCCCCCCCCCCCGTCCGGCACACCCTTTCTTGCGCCCTTCTCCCGTCGGTCCGTCACCCACGTCTCCGTCCGATTTTTCTCGTCTATTTAATTTATTGCCTGTGTGGAATTGGATTCGGAGAGAGAATAGAGACTGAATGTCGTCTTTTCCGAGTATTTTCAATGTACCGTCTGAATTTTGATCCACTAATGTGATTGATTCATATCTAGGCCACCAAAATACTTTTTGACGCCGGTACAGATTTTGATATCATATTATGAATTGATTTACGTGATAAATATTTGTGATTATACATGTGTTTGTTTCTGTCGTTATAATTACTATAATTAGAGCCACCCTCTCTTCCATGTTTTGTTAAGGTTCTATTCGCACGAAAAGGCGCTTCTTGGCACTAACTTTGTGGAAATGATGCATGCCCATCTTCAAGAGAGAGAGAATAGCAGTGGTTATAATGTCCACATATTTATTGTTCATTTCTTTTGGCTCCATTTTGGGACCGTGTGGCTCTATCTGGCGAGGGCCTCCAAAGTGCTTACCGAGACCACAAATAGTAAGTAGGGACATTTCTTCGTCAGTCCGGTCAGTCCTTAAAATAATTTGGAAAATAAGAGTTTTTTGAGGATATTAAAAATGAATTATTCACAATTTTTGTTAACTGCGATTTTATAAAACTCGAGTATCTTTCCTCTCTTCATCAAATTTAGGGCATTACTCCCTTTTGGGAGACTCTAAAAGTATCAATTTTCCTTAGAAAAGAAGCTATGTAATATGATTCCATGCCAGAATTCCGTCTTGAATGGATGAAAAGTGAATTAAATGGGTGGTCTGGACAGAATTATTCCCGACACTGGCGTCATTCTGTTTCCCTCGGGACCCACAACCTCACTCCCTCTCCTATTTTCTTCCCGTCCTTCCCCCTCCTCTTCTTCTCCCCCTCTAAACGTCTCGTTCTCCACATTTCAAAACTTCTCCTCCGGCGATGGCTCTCTTTCTCGCTTTCTTTATCAATTTTCACTGTCAAAGAACGCTCAATTTTTGTTGCTGATTAAGATCCTCTCTCATTCACAATACCTCTTCTAATTTATAATTTTCTTTCCCTTCATCCATTATTCTTCACCTCACTCCTTATTCATTTTTCTTTCTTCATTTTCATCTGCTCGCATCCACCTACCTCTATCCTATCCTCCTGCCCAAGCTTTCGGGATCATCTTATCTTAAATCATGCCCCAGGACATTAATTGCAATGCCATGCCCTCCCATTGCCTAACTCTTGCTCTAATGTTAATACATCATCGCCCCTCGGAAAAAATCCCGACTCTTTCCAGAATCTGTCGCTGGTAAACTGGCGCATACATGACTCTCGAGGTATAACAATAGCGGGAAATTAAAAGAGTACATTTTCCGTGATCCAGAACATGTATTATCTTAGTGTCTCTTTGTATTTCCGTCTTAGATAACCGTACTACGTTATGGGTAATTTTGATGTTGTGATTCTATTGACTACTACTATTGTGAATCCAGAATATTGACAGGAGCTATGGCTGAAGATCTGTGGCTATACAACGAACGAGAAATTATACCATATAATGATTTCTCCTTTTGTCCATGCGTCCATGCTTGATGCATAACCTTATTGTTTATTCATAGGTTTTCAATATAACTGTTAGAATTATGAATAACCCCTTGCCACGTTTCGTAGATAATCGAAATAAAATGTGTCTAGCGTATTTTATAATATTTAATACCCCAAATTTCAATGTTTTTTTCATAGGGCTAACCCAACTCAATTTAATTGATTTTTTCCTAGTTATTCAGTCAACACATCATTACTCTAGAGAGGTGTTTTTTTGCGCACCTCGAGCTCGTGGTATTTTTTCTATGCGCTATGGCTTTTGCGATACCTCACGCGAGGATTAATGAATAGCCCTCGCCAATAACGGGATCAATGACCTACCGACTTGTTTTGCACCGTCTTCGTTAAGAACCAGACAGCAGTGCAGTAATCAAAAGCTCAAATACTTTTCCGCCCTTTTCATTGTTTTCTCATTCTGGGTCCCTAGTGAAATGTTTCCATCCTCCCGAGTGTCTGGTTTGCCGAGGTGCATTCGTTGAAAAATTCGCCTCCAGAGAGCGTCAACGGCGGCGGGGATGTTTACCAAACACTCCACTCGAAACCCTTCAGCGTTCCGAACGTCGAGTTCGGCCGTATCGTCTGCCGCTTCACTCTCCCGTCATCCGTATTCAATCCCTCGCTTTCTCTTAAGGCTCACTTCCCCCTCTGTAGCTTGCATTAAAATCCTTTTCTTATCCCCATAATCCTGCGTTTCCTTCTCTTTCAGCGTGACACTCCTTTCGGGTGTCGAATTTGTATAGTGTTGCCTATTATTTATCCGCCTTGCGTATCTGAGGCGAAAGTTTTTTTTTTGCAGTGGATCCCCTTGCGAATGGAGATTTTACTCTCCGCTCAAATGCTCTCTGGTTTAGGAAAGTTTACCATTCACATTTCGAACTCGAACGCATAATATTTCCCGGGGCGAAATTTATATATCGTAAACTCAAAGGGCTGCGATATGGTTTGTCTCTTCATATTCCACCCTCTCCTTCCACTCCCGATTTTTCATCTGCCTTTCTCCCTTAATGGCTGTTCCGCTGCGCCCCCTACGAGGGGGTAACATCGTTTTACCCAGCTCTATACTATTATACTCCTTCACGTTATTCTCAATTTTATCCCCTGAAGCCCGACTCAAATGCGGTTATGAGACAAATGTTTCACCGTCACCGTTCCAGTACAATGGCCGATGATGTTACGGAATGTGAGCGAGGCTTCTCTACTACTTTTTTCGTGTCGCATATAACTATAAACTCCCTGCGATGAAATCCGGCCGCGATCGACAGCCACATCACGTGTTGGCATTTGGGAGCTCCATCGAGCGGTTGACTTCCGTGGGACTTGTGGGAGAACAGTGAAGTCCCTTTCACCACGCAAGCGTAATCTCTTCTCGCCACTAATGGACCGCGTGTTTTTGGCCATTTGACATCGGATTACTCCTGAAAGAGCTGCAATGCTATTATTAGAGTTCGGAGACCTTCCCTCGTTTTAGAGACTGAATGACCGTTCCCGAAATAGCTGTTTCTTTCAGGTAGTCAATTAAGCGAACGTTGCGAATATTGATAGATTAATTAGATTTATTCGTAGCTTCAGGGAATTCGTAAAAATCGCAAAAGAATTTCATAACATGCAGTGCCATGTAAACTCTACGGCTTTTTTCTATTTATTGCAATGTTGCAATTGGCAAAAAAAATGGTTAAAAACCTTCCGAGTTAAATTTTTTGAAAATTTAGATCACCATTATTTTTTCCAGTTAGATGACATTGCATGACGAGGCTACAGTCCCTACCTATCTTCACAGTTGTCTTTCACTCTCTACGTTTAATACCTGCATTCTGATTTATCGTATTTTGCCGAAAAGTTTTTCGTAGGGGAATAAAAAGGGCTAGAATTACATGCCAGTTTTTTTTATGACTTTGCTTCCTCTTCGGTCGGAAGCGGAAGTTCACTCGCGACTTCGAAAAAAATGGATCGTTTGCAAAAATGACGATGCTGCGGATTCGGCCCGAGTCCTATTCATGCACGCTCCGAGGCCCCAACTCGTGATTTAGTCCTTTTACGACACGACGCATATTTTCCATTCCCACTCGATCTCCTTACTTCTTGTCTTCCAAAATCCTTCCGTCTTGTTTTTTTGTGTGACCCCAAAAAGCTGCTCCATCTTCTGTCCATTCGTTATCGCGAAAAAAGCTATTTTGTGTGCGGGTATGCCGCAGTTCCAAAGCGTGATTCATGGGCTATTGGCGCAAATATTTATCCGCTCGGATTTTCGTCCGCGTGAACTGTACGTACGGAAATCTCCTGAGGCGTTCACAGTATGGATTTTTTTACTTCTACCCATTTTTATTCCTCTGTCATCGATTAGAACCTGACTCCGCTTTTTCGCTTCGTATCTAAAAATCCATGCTGACCTTTTCCGATACTCATTTCTTCTTCCCTCTTCGATTGCTTCGAGGTTTGGTCTTTCTTATTTAGACCTGTCAATATAGTTTTAACATGGAATGAAAATGGGGAAATTTGTAAGGCTGGGTTGGCCTCGTATCTGTAAATTTAAGGTTATGATTATTGTACTGATTGTTTTACTCTTAGTTTTCATGTGTGGTAGGGTTACGATATTGTGAACTCCTAAGTCTTTATGTCATATTAAAAAAAAAACTTCGTTCCATCAGTGATGTTTCCGAAACAGTCAATTAAGATGTGCATGTAGTAAATTCCTTCTAAATGTGGTTATTAATGAAATATTTTCCTACTGCGGTGACTTTGAACTTCATATCCTTATTTCGCACGAGCGGTAAAATTTTCCTTCGCCACCGTCGGCGCTGTGTTCCCTGGGACCTACTTTCTGGGCCATTTGAGTGCTGTGTTTCGTTAATTCCTTCTAATAGCGGTAATTAATTCAATATATGGCCTACTGCGAGGAGAGTAAGAAGAGTTTAGGCTCTCGAACGAGTGGCGTGATTAGCTTCGTCATCCATTCGAGCCATTCTCCGTATCGTCGTCTCTATTGTTAACGGAATCGTTTTCATGCCCTTCGTGTAATGAAGTCCTCTGGGCGCCTTTCCTCCTTGATCCAACCCGGGGTCTCACAATCCCCCGCAGCTGCTGTGCTTACGTCCACGTGCTTCGTCCTTCGTCCTTGACACCTCCGCTCATACAGAGGGAGAGGAGTCGCCCCCTTCTTCTTCCCCTCTCCCTTCGCCGCCGAACCCTGGAAGCTCAGTGTCCTACATTCTCTCCCTACTCGCCCCCGCCACCGCGCCCCTATCTCTCTTGCAACTCTTCCCTCCCCTCACACTCCCCCGATCTGCCATTTCCTCTCTCGGTCCACTCGGAATGTCTTCCCCCTAGCGGGTCGTATGTGAATAGTTGGAATGAAGACCCGACTCCAATTTCCAGCTCACCCCATAACGCTTTCTATTTGAGAATCAAATTTTCCCCGTCGCTCTTCATCCCCTGAAACATCTCCTCTTGTCTCAATCTCTCAATTCTCCCTGATTCCTTCTCTCTCTTTCGCTTCCTCCATTGGACTCCCCTCCGTGGACGTTTCATCCCCTTTGCAGCTCATTTTCGCTCATCCCAAGTCTTTTCTTTTGTATACATTCCTCTTCCCCTCATTCGTAATCGGGGATCGGATTCGTGTGATGGCTATGATTTTGAGGTGATTTCTCATCTCGAGGTCCAAGGTTCGAGTCTAGGCAGTGGTAGATTATTCTGTCGCTCACAGGTTTAATATGAATGGAAGTCAGTTCTATATTCCGTGCGTCTGATCGGACGTAAAACCTTTGGCGTCTTTATACATCTTTAGGTTACCCTACAAGCCACCTCGAGGGTGTATGCTAGGGGTTGAGTTTCACCAAGCATTCACTATTTTTTTTTGTTTGGAGAAGGCTCATTCCTTCCAGGATTTCTCTTCGCTCTTTCTCCACTCCCTAAATTCCTACCTCTTCCCAAATACCTTCCGATCCTTAATGACGCAAATGGCCCTATTTGTCGGTCGCCTCTCCGTATAACAGCGAAGACAGCATTATTTGCAATCCGTGATCACCTCTGGAATTTTCCCAAGCCGCCCTGTCGACTCGTTCCTACATTCCCGTCTTCCTTCCTTTCCCCTCACTCCCTCTCGTGAAAGACACCCTATACACATATTAGTATGCGGTGCACACAGTATTGCTCCATCTTCGTCGGGTCGCTTTGCCGATGCTCTCTTTCGTCGCGTCTTGTTTTTCCCGTCTCCTCCGGAGACGTGGGGCTGGATAAGTGGAATGCCTTGAGATTCGCTCATTCTTTTCTTCCTCTTACTCGTCAAACTACCAGTTTTGGTTTCTCTCTTCATCGATTACATCGCCGCATCAAACCTTGTCTTTCTGTCTTTTGTTGGCTGTAACCTAATTCAGGCACTTGAACGAAGTTGAGCGTTGATTGCATATTTATGGATGTTTGCCTACACTGCGCACATTTTTGTGTGAAATTCTCTATTACCCCTTTCTTCTGGAAGAACTTTTATTTTCACGTTTAAGATCATCTTTGAACCTGAATAATAAGTTAACTCTGCAGAAGATGAAAGCCCCTAATATGTTCTAATTCACTATCAACTTTAAGGCTACTAATGTTAGTGTGATTATTTTAATATTAAAAACTACTTAGGTGAATCATTTATGTTCCTGACCGTGTTGCCTGACCGATAATGGGCTGGCCTGGAAACAAAAGAATACTTAACTGTCTTAAAGTTTACTAAATCGAATCTCGTCTTCGAGAAAAAATCTTTTTTACACTTACCACAAAAGATTTACATTTTTCCTCGTTATATGAATCCCGTCAGTGCTAATAATTTCAAGTAATCCTACGCATACTGCTTTTTAGCGATGCATTTTCGCGATCTTTCCGCGTGTCGGGATGAAAACAGTCTGCGGCCTTCGACACCTCTAGCATTCCCAAGGTTTTATGAACGTGCGGCTGAGAATATGTACGCAATGCAGGTCGTTGTCGATGAATTATATTTCTATCCTACCTCCTTCCGTTCACTTACCGCGCTTGAATTTTAACCAGATACAAGATTTGCCACCGTTTTTTGTGCTTCGGGAATTCTGTGGCCTTGAAAGTATAGGGTTCTATTCCATGTAATATATTCTGGTCGCACAATTCAGCATTCGTCTATGCATCGGTAATAACTATCGAATGAGTGTGCTGCGCATTTCCGAGATTCATTTAATAAAGCGGTCCTACCGCACGGCTGCATTTATGTCCTTATCAACGTGTGGGTGCGGAAATATAGATGAAAAAATACTTGAGTACTTAAAGGTATTTATTAAATATATGTTTTGTATTTTATTTCTTTATCGTTCTAATCGGTCCAATTCCTCTGTGAAAATATTTCCGACTTGGTGGAAGTGACTTATTTCCTTCCTTGAAAGTGTGAGAATTCCATTTCTCTTTCTCATCGATGAACCCCAGAAAGGAAATCCGTATTATTCTCTCGTGCGATTCGTGTTGCCCTTGCCGCAAGGGCATTTAATTCGGTGCAGTGTAGGTACGAAGCCAATTCCGGAGCCTAGCACGATAGTTGCAGTACTTTCGTGGGTCCATTACGAATCCACTCGCGGTTTCCTCCTACGTTTCCCTCCGACGGAGGCCATGGGGTTTGCGTGTCTTCCCAACGTGGAATGCGGCAGCATTGCCCTTTCTTCGGTGCTACGCAACCTCTACTAAGAATGTCCCAAGGATAAAATGCCGACTGTCGTTTCGTAGCTGTCATTTGTTAATCCCTTTCTTTCTCTTATCGTTCCTTTGACCGGTACCTTTTGTGTGAGGCTCCCTGGTATTGCAACAATATATTTTAACTCTCGTAAAAGAAAATGTTGAAACAAAATAGCAATATCATTTTGGAAAATGTGCGAATAGGAGTTCAGATATTTGTCTTCCAATTTTAAATGCCAAATAATATACCACGATCGGAATGTATCTAATTCCCGTCGCATTGCTCACGATCGCAAACTGTGTGATCACGAAACATTATCGCTTCTACGTAGGTAATATTTCATGCAACATGAAAAATAAACGTCCGGTACGTGTTGGGATTCGATTGGAAGTAATGGTCGTATAACTTCCAATCCAATTCGAGCCAATATTTTCCCTGTTGTTTATTCTCAAGATCCTCAGTAACATCTTCTTGTTGACATATTGAAGAGAAATGGTGTATCGCTGTAGAATATGTATGGAATGAAAAAAAGGTTTTGCGAATTTGTGACTCTGACAGTGTCTCTTAGGTACGGATTAGCGAAACTCGGTGTGGTCGTTGGAGGCAGAAAATTTACCCTGGTCATGTTGGCGATGTATTTCAAAGATACATAGTACTGCGTTTCCGTACGCTCTAAATCTGTTTCGAACGCACTCCTCAATCAATTTTCCCGATGGCAGGAAATCATCGGAGAGAGAGATATTTTTTTTATTAATGTTTTGAACAAAATTTCAATTTTATTATTTTGTGGTCCCCATCCATGAGTTTGTTTCTTTCTTATTTAGTCATTCTTTTTTTCGCTCCGCAATCACCATTTTTTTCATTTTCCACTCCTCCTGCAGCGTAATAATGCACTTAATGGGTTGGTCGCATCTGCCCCCACTCTCTCCATGCTCATAAACATTTCCCTCCTTCTGCGCACTCCGCTTTTTTACTCTTTGCCGTCACCACCGATTTCGTTGCAATGGAATCACGAACTGCGTTTCTGCTGGAGGAGTAGGTTCTCGTCGGGGCGGGAGTGGGAGCAATAGAAGGATTGGGGAGAGAAGGAAGGGGTCTTGTCAAGCGGAGGATAAAAAAACGGAGGGGAAAGGGAAGTCGTCTAGTCGAGGACTTGGCTGTAGCGATCGTGATTTATCCCCTCGGCCAACCGCCTCACAACGTTTCCCCCTTTCGCCTAAGGACGGAAGTCTGGTTCTCTCGCACAATCTCGCATTAGGGAAGGAAGGAATGTTTCCATCCACTCACATCCCCTCATAGCAAATCCGAGCAAAAACGATCGCCCGCTTTTCTATCGCACCTGCGACAGTTTTACCAGTTTCTTCTCCGCACGACGTGGAGGAATCGATTCGAACAAATGTCTTCTATATCCGTAAGCACCTTATAGTCTTCCCGATTCATCGTCAACTGTGCAGCATCGTCCCTTTTATCGTTTGATTAGTCGCTTTTTGGAGGTGATCGCAGGGAAGGAACGTGAACAATGGAGGCTTAATACTCATTGCCCGAATTCACCAGTTCAGTGCCTTAATGCTCCCTTCGTAGGGAGTAAGTCCCCTTGAATTGGGTCCGAATACGTTAGTCATCTAATTAGCTGTTGAGTTTGATCATGTATTGTTGCCTTCCAGCGAAAGAGAGCAACGATATCCTTTTGTTACGAAGTCATGTCCCTTCTCTTTTTTTAGTGCATTATCATATTTTTTGCTCGTAAATTCTGAAAATGCCTTTAAAAATATTAAATAAGAAACATTATTACACAAAATATGAATGTCGTTATTCAATGTAATGAATGGTAACATATCCTCAGCTGTCAGTCTCGGTGGGTGTTTTTAGCCATCGAAGATTTTAGGTACATGCCTTTGATGGCCAATGGAACATGGATGTTTGCCGATGCATTATACATGATGAATTTGGACACAGCTTTGGTCTGTGAGAATTAGTCGGTTTAAAAAGAGAGCTTCACATGTGATAAAATATTTTAGGCTTGAATTATCATAATTCTTTTAACATCTTTCGCATAAGCGTTGAGAAACTACTAACTCGTTTCAAGTCTACGAGAAATACATTAAAGATCTTGGTTCTGAATTATTTCTAATACAGAATTATTTTGTCAACTTATGGAGCTGTAAGTTGTGTACAATAAGTTCAAATTTGAATTTCACTGTTGCCTTGTTTCTTCTAGGATAGAGTATCCCCGTTCGTCCGTTTCTGTTTTTTTCTGGCTCAAATCATTGCGTCAGATTTCCAGGGGGTAGTTTTGGTTGGATGTATTTTTTATTTTACTTATCCTATGACGCTTTTCTGACACTCGGGCGCAAAGTAAGGGTGAATACATCTCCTTCGGGAGAAGCCGAGAGCTTTCCCCATCATTCGCGTGCAGACGCGGTAGCGGAAAACAATCCACCTTTTTTATTCAGCTGCATTGTGGTTTGAATTTCTATCCCCAATCATCGCGAATACTCGCTGCTCACATTTCATCACGATAACATCGTTGTGAAAATTTTTTTGTGAATTGAAATATTCCGCCAACCAGGCTGTCTGAATATTGTCACGTTGTAGTTGGAAACTTTTCCGAATGCTGTCGTGCGTGGAGCTTTTTGAAATTTGGTTCTTCACCATCCTGGAATCACTTTTACTTTTTCCTGCAGCTCCTTAATCGATTTCTCTCCCAGCACCATTGCCTGCTTCCCCATCCGCCGTATTCATCTCACTCTCGGTTTTCGATCTCCGTGGAAGTACAGTTTTAATGGTCCATGCGATTCCGGTCTCACGTAGGCATCGACCACGGACGAGCGCGGAAATCGCCCCACTTATTTCCTCTTCATTTCCCCTCTCCCTGTACCTTCCACCCTCTCAATACCGTGTTTTTTCCCCTCTAAAACGAAATTTGCGGGACAAAGTGCTCCACCGTTTACTCAACACCACCTAGATTATAATCTAGTTGCTGTTGGTTTAGTTTCCTTCTTTGCGTCTCCAGGGGGTTGTTTACTCATCATTGTTTTTTCTCATCGTATCCCGTCCGTGGCACGCGTAATCGAATTTATTACCCGTATCTAACTTCTTATGAATTAACTTGGGACATATCAAGTGCCATGCCACTTCAAATTAACATGCATATTTGGTAATATATTGAATGTTATGTGGCCACAATATTTTATAGTCGAGCCATTTTTATTTCTGCTAATAGAGGATTTTCATTATTAAATTTATTTTGGAACATTTTCCTCATTCATGATTTTTATTATGATATCTTCTTTCCGAGTAACGAAGGGACAGGAAACTTTTCTTTCATGCTCCGTTTTTATTCAGGTGAAGCGACGTTTTTTTTCTAATGCGTGGAAAGTTCTTCCTCAGAATTGAGATGTCCTTTCGTGAAACTCTTCCTTTTTAAATTATTTGGGAAATTACATGAGAAGATACCCCAAATTTAGTCACGAAAACTATAATTTTCACTCATTTCGAGAGGAATCAAACTTATTTTCAGTCACTCAATTTTCTCTCGTTCCACATATCGATTGAAGGGTGGTAACTGGAACATTCAGTAATGAAACTGTAAAGATAACAACTGGCTTTAGTTATAAGAAAACCTTAGAAAGCGGAGACAGGTTTCTTTTGATAGAGGTCATTAGGTACTTCGTTTACATTACAATACTAGGATTCTAGAAGTTTTCCGTTATTAAATCTCAGTCTTTCGATGATTAAATTTTTCAGCCCATATTACTTGCGTCTTGATATTGTCATTTAAAATTTATTATTTAAATGACCGATGGTTAATTATCCCTTTTTTACTGTGTTTCATGCAATCACTTATGAAAACAAAAATACGAATACTTTTTTACAACCCTGATCTCTTGATAAATTGCGTTATATTGCCTGGATTCAGTTGAAATGATTCTTTTTTCCTAGAAAGAAAATAAAGCCATTTATTTCGACGTTGTCTGTGCCACATCATAAAGCAAGAAAAGGATCAGGGTTGGTGTGGTGTAAATGTGGTGTTCGATTCTCGGCCGTGGAAAAGATTTTGCTTTGGCATGCCCAAGGACTGCAGGACTCTGTCCCCAAACAACTATTGCTAAGGAAACAAATAGCTTCCTCTATGGTATGAATCTCGGTGATTCGCAAGGGGCTTGCTGGCGATCCTTTTGGTTTTCACCAACCTCAGGGCGATAAAAGTTGTGCGATGTGCTTCTCGTGCCCGGGTGTCACGCATATGTTATCCATGTCGCAGGTAGTGGACATCTCTGTCGAAGGTGAAAGCAGAGTCGGCTTTGACTGAATCCGCCAAGGAAGAGAAAAGTGGCTTGAGCACTGCCGAGGCTATAAAATTCCTTCCTGGATGCGCACTTGCACCCGATGGGGGTTCTCACCACAGGATTTTTATCCTCTCCGGTGACGAAACCCCTATCGTCCCCTCCCGAACCCCAATCCTTCCCTTCCGTGGCGGCAACTTTCCTCCTCCTGCGGGTTTTTTTCCACCCTCAAAAATTCTCCCCGCGTCCACCACCCGGTTCGCGTTTGCGTGTTGCATGTCGTCATTTTCCTCGTCACAATGCCTTACTCTTCTCTCCTTGTGGGGCGATCTTTATTTTTACAAAAAAAATTGAAATTAATTTTCGGTGTTTATTCAGCTTAATTGTATGCGCCTCGACCTTTCATTTTGAATAATTGGTTGGATTACCGCGACTTATCAGATGTAGCCTTATATGTACATAAGCGGAATATTTCCCTTTCTTTAGCTCGTGGCCTTGTTAAAATAATGCTATTCGACAGTCATGTCGGGTGATCGTATAAATGCTTTAGTTTTCCATCACTATCACCATTGCAGATTTCGGTGGCTCCCAAATAACCCGGTGGGCCTACTTGAAGTCCCTCGTAAGCGTGTCTCAAAACCTTTGCATTCCTTAATGCTTGCAAAAATTTGAACAGCTTTCCTTCCTCATCACCACCAGTAACATCCTCTTATCCTTGCTATGTCTATCCATTTTTCCTTCCTCCTATCACCTTCTCTCATCGGTCTTATTTCCCTTGTTTACATGGAACTCTCTTCGGCCATCTTCCTTATCTCCCCTGCGTAATCCACTCTATACAACCGTATCGCTATATTTAAAAAGCCCGCATCTCTAACTAAACCCTGGTGTATGCACTAATAGTCTTCCCTCAAGTACCAAGTTCCTTGATTTTTCCGTGTTAGTATTAATTTGTAAGCATTTTCATGAGTTTGACAATTTAGTATGAGTATGTTAAAAATAGTTGGTATGCTATCATTAAGTTTTCTCTTAAATTATAACCATATCACGTAAGAAATTTAAACAGCTTCTCCCTCGGAAAACCTGATGATTTAATACATGAAAGGACAATTTTTAATCATCGCTATCATATATATTTATTTTCAGCAATGTATGTTTCAGCGTTAATTTCCTTATTCATGTAGATGAAATGGAAAGTATAAATATTTTGTGTATTAGACTTAAATTCGGATTTCATTTCCTGTTAAAAAACGGATACGGTTGCCATGTTATGCAGAACGATCCGTTTAGAAACGATTCATATATTTTTTTAAATATCTTTGTTAGATATGCGCAGTTTTTTAATTCAATTTCTCGAATGAATTTTTTGTTGTCATTTTCTCCTAACATGCATAGTATTTTTTATTGTTTGAATAAATTTTAATAGTATTTTCGTAACATCTACGTGTTTGTATTTTAGTTATGATGTTCCCTCGTGATTAATAAATTCCTAATACTTTCTCTCTTATTCCTCTTCCCTCTGCGCGGCGGATTTAGTCATTCATTAGGCATACAGTATCTAATTTAATCACGTAAATGAATTTCTTTCATTCAATGGCCTTTTTTTTCTCAAAATCTTTTTGCCAATTCGTAAAATGTGGTCTGAATGTAAAAATTTCATACCATCTTTTATTACTGTTTCCTTTTAGTCTTTTTTTAAATTGCTTAGAATTTAATAATCTCGTGATCTCCGATAGATTTATTGCTGTTTTCGTGGTGTTATATATTCGAGGTGAAACTTTGAGTTTCAAGCTGCTGAAGCTGGCGAAAAGAATAGTAGAGATATTTCAAATCAAAAATATTATTGTTTTTATTTATGTTTACTCTGCGAATGTAACGTTAACGCTCAGAAAAAAATATCTAAACTTTTATGCAATTGCTCATCCTGTCGGTTTTGCTCATCTTGCATCATCATAGCGTTACTCTCCACGGAGTGCATTTAAATATAGGTATCCATGCATATGCGTAGTGGAATACTTTCTTACACGCCCTTTTATATCTCTATTCCCTCCCCCCCTCTCCCCATCCGGAGCGCTGCTCTCGATTGCTGCAGTTCGCCGCGCCGAATAACAAACGCGCTTAAAGCGATCGATATACATTGCGGATCACTCGGACGATGCCGGCGACGATGCTCAACTGTTTATACGAGACGAGTGATGAGACTGCACGTCACCGTCACTCGGGTGAATGGGAGACGGGTGGAAAAAGAGAAAAAATAAATTCCCTTTCTCCATCCCTTCTCCGCATCCTGCACCCGTCCTACGCCCTTGTTTACAAATGTCCGCGCCCCCTATTGCGCTGATATCCCATCACGATGCGGGTGCGCGCCGAAAGCATGCACGTCCAGCCCGAAGTGACGAACACTTGATCGTTTTTTTTTCTCCAAAGTTCGTCTCCATTCTCTTGTTTTTCCTCTCTTGTGATGACGGCGGCAAATGCTTCAGATTTTTTTGTACTTTTGTAGGTATTCCACTCAAAGTTTTTACTGCCATTCTTTCCTCTTTTATGTAATTCGTTTCTAGAAAACTTTCTGATTCCTGCGTTAATGTCTTTTCTCCGAAATGAAAACCAAATAGGCGAAGTTCACTGGTCATTTTACGAGTTGTAGAGACTTAGTGCATTCTTCTTGCCGTGTTCTAGTTTTTTTGTATCAGCTAGCATGTATTGATGAAAAATAACCTTTTGGTGACGGTGGATTTAACATTATGTTATGCTAATAAAATTTTTAGTGAAGTGCTCCCAGGGTAGGGTATATTATAATTTGTTCGCCCAGGGAATCATTGGTGAAATCAGGGTGGCAATGCCTTCGAACCGTGCGGGATGCAAAATTTTAATTACTTCGAGCCCTGCAGCATTCGTGTTCGGCCTTGAGGAAGTCAGATTCGATATATGCAATTAAGTGCCATAACATGGGGTGACTTTGGCCCAGTAGCGAAAATAGGTTTCTGCTTTCAATTTCCCACATATTTTGGAGGGTAATACATCTTACGTTTCAAGCTCTAGGTGTGAAGTACTATCCCATGAAGTATTTTGGGAGACTTAGTTTTCTGTACCTCCTGTAGATGGCAGTACTGTTTGTTTATATGACCGATTTGAAATTTTGTATTGTACTTCTGGAACTTTAGAAATCACACTTACTATAAGGATAAAAAAAAGGTAAGCAGTAACTTTGAATGTTTTCGTATGAGTAAACATTAATCAAGAAAGGTAGTACTGATAAATATGAGTTGCAATCAGTTTGAGGAATTTTGTGTACCTACACTGTACACATTCTTGCACTTTCTGGGGTGACTTTGGCCCGAGCCAAAGTCACCCCAACAAATCTTCCTCTCTGGTTTCTTCAGGACAGGAGGGACTCCTCCGTCACCGAGAACTGCAGAATGCGCATACATTACCGTATCATTCATGCAACGAGGGGGCTGACTGAAATGATTAAATTGCGGAGCATGCAACATAAAGTACGCATTTATAGGCCCGATGTAACCCAAAGAGTACTCAAAATAGAAAGGAGTTCATATGTTTATATGTAATAAAATGTCCATGTTACGGTATTTTCTTCTATTTGTTTAACGGAATTCCATTTTGAAATCGCTTGTTGTTTTCCTGATCACAAAAAAACGCAGCTTGGTGTTTTGTTCATTCGAGCAAACTTTGGAAAGTGGGCTGTCATGACTTTGCTTCATTGCTTCGGGCACGCCTCCGTAGCGCATATTCAGAGCACTCTGTTTGGGCGTAAATTTGTGTTGGACCGACCCGGACTCTCGCCTAGATGATTTAATATATAAAATGCCGCTAAATGAGGAGATTTCATGTTTCGGAGCTTACAGTTCAAATTTTCCCCGTGCCTTGTTTTGATATTTGGTAACTGGTCAGTGATAACTATACTTTTTTGCCTGAATTATTGTTAACCCTGATAGATTTCGCCTTTGTTTCTAATTTTTCCATTGCTTTCCTCTTGAAATTTTGTATTCGATTGTACGTACAATTATCCATTTTCCTCTATTCAATTCATTTCGTAGGCGCCGTTAATGTCAATTTCTTATGATATGTTGCTTCAATCCCGTGTCGACTGCTCACCCAGTACTTGCGTGAAGATGAAGTTTATTCAGAAAAGTGCTAAGCGCATTAATATATTACTTTTGCACTTCATATTAGTACGATATATTCGTGGTTAATTGCTACTGATGACCCTACAACACATTTTCATTGAGGATATTTGCAAACAGTATGGGTGACATGTCGAATCCAGTCGAGTGGTTCTCAGTGAAATCAACACTGGCTTAGTTGTGATATTCAAGAGCGACAATGAGCATTGTGACTGAAAATCACGTGTGACATCCTTATCATCAGGATTTAGCTGTGGCAGTATTTTTTTCATTTGAAGCAGTACTTGTAGAGTAGTATAATCAATCCTTTTTCACCTTCGTCTCGTGAATGAGTGGTGGATATACTGAATGCTCTTTTTTCGTCAGCAGGAAAAACTCCTAGAAAGCCATGGCTAGCGAAAGTAAAAAAAAACGTCTGTGGTCATTGGGAAACAAAGGAGTTGTAATAGGTTCTATGGAGTGTAATTTTGAAAGGGAGTTTTATCACTCAATCGAGGGCGAGTCCGTTGGCCCCGTCACCCGTATTCACTTCCTCCTCCATAAAACGCACAAGGGGTGAACACTGCTAGTGTTTCTTTTTTCGGAAATTTATGCGGGCGTTTCGTTTTGGATTCGTTTCCTTTCTCTGACAACATTACCTCATTATGGTGAGGAGTGCCGTTGGTATATTCTAATGAACAGAACCCTTTTAAACCTCGGATTAAACATTTTCCGAGTTCGCTCGCTTACTTAGCAAGTTTGATTATTGCGTTGATCAGCAATGTGTTATGGGAAGGGACCGCCAAAATCTTCTTGCGGATCAGTACGACTTTCATGAGTGTGATGAAAGTAATTCATGTTGTAATATAGTTGGCCCCCAGCGTAAAAGTCGCGCATAATAAAGCGGACTGCTCGAAAAGTTTGCATGATGCGTCTTTTCGCATAAGCCATCATCTTAATTTTCCGTTACCGAATGTTTCTTTTTTAATGTCGTTTGCATCCAACTGTCGTTAGAGGGTTATTTGAGGTGTCCGTAATTTTTTCAGAAATGCTCAGAAAATAATGATGAGAAAAAGATTAAGCTAAATTACTCGTTGACTCTGTAAATAATGGACTACGTACATTAAAGTCACTAGAGTACTAACGTATCTTACGCCATAGTAGCTGTTTTTTTCTTGGAGCCGATTCTTGACTTTCCCACGCTTGTTAAACTATAATTGATTTTTTGTAAATCCAGGGATTGCGAAGGTTTAGCCCCGATTCCTGTATTTTTTATTGAATCCCTGGTAATCTCTAGTGGCTCACTATTTTCTCTCCTGGCCTCAATAGTCATTTGATTCTTTCATTTGAGTTCTGATATTATCATGGCCTCAATATTTCTATAAACCCTGAGAAATGTTTTTCGCAAAGTATAGTGTCGTAATATAGGCCCACTTTATTACTTTGCAAAATATTTTTGCGTCATTTATGTCTTAGTCATTAAAGTGCAGTAGATGTTTTTGATTTTTGAAATCGATTATTGATATGCACATCAGCTCTGGATGTCAGTCTATTTCATGTCCGACCTATTTTGTATCCAGAAGTGTCGGGTACCTTTACAATAATTTCTAAATGCAGTGATGTTTAGCGAAAACCAGACATCATATGCTCGGGGTTTAAATTTGACTGCTTGAATTTTTTTTCGAGGGTTTTTTTTTATCAAGTGTGGTGGGCGTAGTAAATTTATAAGAGGCGGGAAAGTTCCCAGGTGCTCAAGTAGTTTTTCAACTCACCGTGGCGCTGAATTCAGTGAGAACATACGGTGCTGCCTCCGCCGTGGAATTCACTTCTCTCGTTTGAAAGAGATAAAAATGTGTACCATGTATGCATGTATTCTCTCTCCCTGTCATTGAAATATCTTTTATACATTACTTAGTAGATTGTGATTATCAGGCGTACTGAAGTCGCCTTATATCATGAAATGTTCTTTTTGAGGATTATAGAATTATAATGACGACTTATGCATTGTGTGCTCAAGTGCAATCTTGGATTTTCGTTTCTTCCGCATTGACTTCATCGCTTAGAATTGTTGTTTAGTACAACTCCCTATACAGACAACTCCAAATAGCGGACGCCTCCTAAAAACGGAAAGTTTTTCTATTGTTCTCTCTACATTTTCTCCCCGGTAGCGGAATATGCAGACTTATGGAACTGACACCTCCAAATAGCGGACACTCTCAATAACGGACGCGGACAGTAAAAAGAAACATTTTTCCTTCAATTACCTCCGTTAACGGACACACACTGCAAGTTATCTTGGTAAAAGTTCTCTTATCCTGAGGAACAAAACCCCATTCTTGTAGAAAATATGCATTCCTAAGGAATTTTTCGAGATAAACGTTATCCAGTAGGGAGAAATCTGTTGTTGCGTATTTAAAATGGGTAGGATATGTTGTGTTCCGGGCCATCAGTCAAACGGCCAACCTTATACACCTTGTTTCAGATTCCTAAAAAATGCAGTTCGTCGAGCCAAGTGGTTGCACGAAATAAACAGAAAGAATTTTAGCTCCAGCAGTACGGCTGTGGTTTGTGACAACCATTTTGCCTACAACTTTGTGATTAGTGAAGAAGGATGAAAAGGGATGATGACAGTGAGCTCGTTGTGCCGCGGAAGCACGTAGCATTGAAGAAGGATGCTTATTCTACAGTATTTGAGGGACAGCGTTCATATTTTTCGTCCTTGCCGGCATAACCTCGGCGAGATCCTGAAGAAAGACGGAAGGAAGCAATAGTGGAGGACGAGAGACAGTTTATTAAGTGGTGCAAGAAAAATGCAAAATGATGTTTCACAGAGTTGAAGGCGGGATATAAAAAGTACTTGAACTCAGGTTGGTTGGTTCTTTGTGAGGATAACTGTTTGAAGGTAACATGAATGAACATTTGGTGACCATCATATTAGATGAAATACATGTAAAGTCGGGAATGACATATGTTGGGGGTAAAGTTTTGTAATAATCTCATGATGCTCCAACGGAATAACAACTCTTGAGTGCTTTGTGTTATCATCTGTGTTTTCGAAAAATAAAGACGTTATTACTATTTATCCTGTGAATAAGCTGATTGCTGTTTGCCTTAAAAAACTGCTGATGCTCCAAAATAATTATGAGTGTTAAATTTTCCTCTGATCTCAGTGTGAGCGTATGGCATGGCAGTGTCCCTGTACCCAAATCTGAATTATGCTGGGTCTTAGGTTCTGCTGTATTAAGTACTGGACCAAGTTTGATGCATTGCTAAGTCACCCATTTTCATTTGATTCACTAGTGCCTACAACAAAATTTGATGTGGCGAGAGAGTTACTGATGCCTTGTTTAGAAAACTGCCCTGATGATTACCAAAATTTAAACTTTTTAATTGAAGTGCTGGGTCTTATGACTACTAAGAAACCTAGATATTCCTCAGACTTTCTCCTCTGGTGTTGCCGTTGTATTTCTCTAAACCCCAAGTTTTGTAATAATCTCATGATGGTTCATCGGAATCAACAACTCTTGGGTGCTCTATGTTATCATATGTGTTTTCGAAAAATAAAGATGTTATTGCTCTTTATCCTGTGAATAAGCTGATTGCTGCTTGCCTTAAAAAACTGGTATTGGTTGTTTACAGTAACTGAAATCGGTTGCGAAGTACTTTTTTTAGTCTCTGATAATAGCCGAGTAAACAGAAACATGTTTCAAATGAAATGTGGAGGTACTTTGAGAACAACCTTCAGGGATCCTTATAATTAGTTAAGTTCAGTTTTTATTGTTTTCGACACAGTACATCTTCTGAAATCTATTAGATATAATTGGCTTAATTAATGGAAAACAAATAAACTTTTTATGTCCCATCTTTTAAGGACTTAACAGAGCAAACAAAACCGACTTTACAGCATCTTAAGTTAATATACAATAAAGATATTAAAACCATTAAAACTAGCCGTTCATTATTCCAAAGGTTTTTTATCTTTCTCCTTTAGAGAGACAATATATAAAAACTGTTGTCAAATTTTTAGATTAAAAAAATATAGCTTCCTTACAACATTTTTCAGATTAATTAGATGATTTTTTTAATGACCAAAAATTTCATGGAGGTTATTCTGCAATGGTGGAAAATGGTTAATGTAAAACATCCTTTGAAAGGGTCATGAAATTGTCAAAGAAATGGGCGTTTCTGACTTTAAGGGATCAAAATGCTGGCTGAGAAGTATTCAAGATATAAAACAGGTTTTTTAAACAAAGGGGATGCCGTAGGACTACAGCTAATTTCAGAGATGGAATGGCACGTTAAAAAACAATAAAAGCAGCAGACGATAAATGATTTCTTCATTTAGTACCGATAAGTTTCATGAATTTAGGTTACATTTTTCATGCGATAGGGGATGCATGCAGAAAGTGTAATTACGTATTTTCTTTTTTCTATTAGGAAATAATTGATAGAGACTAATGGTTTGGGAAGGAAAATAAAATACTGATGACAACCGTAGGCAACGCAAAATACTCACCTCATTTCAATTACAAATAGGAGGTCCATTTTTCCGTATCACTCTATGAGGAAATAGAATAAAATGAAAAGAGATTTATAGGTGGTATTATTTAATTAGTTTTAAAGACTTTATACGTATCAAGGTATATATTTAGGTATCTCAAATTATATGTATTTTCATATCTAACCTGTAGTCTGTACTATCTCTTTTTTAAGGAGTTTTGATTATGATTACACCAAAAGTTGTTCCATGGATAAAAATGTAAAATACTTTTTTTTATGATTTTTCATAAGAATTGATTTTTCAAAGATCTAAAAATTGAAAGTATAACTGCCGTATTAAATGCATTTATATTGTAATTCGTTTGTTACTACTCAGAAAAACCTGTCCTAGGTTTGACTGTAATATGTTCTTGGTGTACTTCTTGGTCGTATTTGCTTTGAGCACATGAAATGTAAGATTTCCCCAGTATAGATCAATTTGCAGTGTTTTAATTGTGTAATACCAACTATTTTTGAATTAGAAATACATTTCGCGTATTCAAAATCCCTTAAAAACGCGCTTTTTGTATATAAAATAGCGTTTCCACGTATCTTGAATTGATCTTTCAACATGAACCTACTTGAGTTTGAACTTCAAACGAGAGGCTTCAATGGTATTAGTTTGGCCAGGAGTTCTACAGATGGCGCCGTCAGCGCGGAGTCAAACAGGTTATTTCTATTTTCCACCGATACGCGTCGCAACGATTGATTCCCGGACTCGGACGTAGAATACCTCGAAGCTCTTTGAGTCCTTTTATATCTTGACTCTTTTGGACCTGGAAATTACTTGGAATTGAAAATAAATTTTATACTTTTATTTTAGCGTATATGTAAGTTACAAGAATATAAACCGTCGTTTCAATCATTTTCGGAAGCTATTGAGATTGTCCCGCCAATATTTCAAGGATATCAATAAATTGTTGTGGAGTAGCTTGAGCTGCCGATATCCTTCTCTATCTTTAGGGTTTAGGTTCATTTCCATATTAAGCCTTTGGAGATTTTTTTCCTTTCTGACAAACGCTCCATAATGGTCTCTGTTCTTAGGAGCCTTTCTGTGCTAAACGGACTTGAAACATTGAATGATTACTCATTTTGACCTAAGTATCAAAGAAATCACTTTCTTCGTACTCACTGTAAAAGTATGGATAAAACTGTGCTGTTAAATGCGATGGAAATAAATAAATGATTGTTTTTGTAGTTGAAATATACATTAAGGAAAACATTGTGAGCTGCTTTACAAATGCGAATTCTGTCGCGAATAATATCTATACGGAATCTAATGGCGTATCCGCTAGTTTTCCCCGACTCGAACGCTCTCTCATTTTATAATCAGTGAATCGGGTGTAGCCCGGATCATATGATAGAAATTTACGTAAAGCAGCGGTCTTCACCTCCGCATGGAAAAATGTCGATATTGCTTCTTTTATTTACTAAACCTCGATCACGTGAACTACCTAGATTATACATTTGCAGCGTATCACTGCGGACCGCAGTTGCCTATGGATCACGTAAATTTTTATAAAAATTTCATAATATGATAAACGCGGAATGGATACACCATTGGAAAGTTGTTCTATATTAAATTCTCATTTAAAGGAGTGGAGGTTATATTAAGAATGTCGATTTTTATTTTTACGGAATTTGTATCTCAGGGCAGAATCTTAGAGCTTGATTAGTGATTTTCTACATGAATTTCCTGAAAAATCCGTAACATCCCATCCCACAAAATAGGGGGAAAATCCCATATTTTGTTAAAAATAATTTAAATGGAATTCATTCGATAGAATTTCAAATATTAAACTTTGTTATTATTGTTTACGTTTTGTACTCTTTCCTCAGTCGTGCTAATTTTTCACCAACCTACATAACATTGCAATGCATGAAATTTTGGCGTGGTAGTTTTTCCCTTTGCGTCGTAAACAAATTGCTTTCGTCATGTTTTTCCTCCTGACCGGCTGAGGCTCCCTGTGGTTGAGAATGCATATGATCTCGTTCCATCTCGAATGAGAGGAGAAATGCTGGGGAAAGTGGTCAGTTTTTTCCCTCTCTTTATCTTCTGACTCGGGCTCGGCGGATGGATGAAGGTCGGAGTCTCGCCTCTTCTGTGAGCATTGATTCGAGGGACGCTTGGGCTACGGTGGCAGAACACTCACTCACTCGTACGGAATAATAAATGCGGATCGGATTCTGCAAGAGTCAGCTGCGGTGAACAGCTGAGCACACACACAGGTACACAAAATCCCGAAATGGATGGTCGTCGCAGCAGATGATCCATCACTTGCAAATGTGTTTACCGTTACTCCAAATAAGCGAAACGAAATTCGGGAAGGGGAATTTATATTTTTCAGTACTAGATTGCGTTTTTGGTTGCGTGATTTTTTTTATCGAGGGACCACCTCCCATCAACATTTCATGCTTTCCTTAAAATGGACGCCTGGATTTTGCATTCGTTTGCTTTTGATTTTGAATTGAAAAAATGAACTGTTAATTCACTTTACCCATTAGTGCTTACCGGCACCGTTTGGTACCTCTGTGTGATTTCAAGTTTAATTTAAAGTTCTTTTCTGAAAATAATTAATTAATTTAAGGAACTGGGAGAAGGAAGCCTTAATAGCCCAATTGTCATAGTACATGGCCGGAAAAAAGGGGATTCCGGATTCTGGTCCCAGTCACGGCGGATTTTTTCTCTCTGGACATTCTTATTTTCTGCAATTACAGTTTTTTGTTTTCTTTTTTGCTCGTACAGTTTTTCCTACAAAAAAATTATAATTTGGTTCAATCTATTCATATTAGTTTTTCAATTGAAAAGTCAGCCAACCTTTCCAAATCAAAGTTTACAAGACCAAAATATTTTATTTTTCAGGCTCGCATGTAGATTTTCTCCAGGGTATTTATGGTTTTTCACCACATTTTAGCATTAGAAATGCGAATGATGAGTTAATTTTCGATTCATATTCTTCTGGGAAGGATTTGGGACTTAGACTACGCCATGGAGTCCAGTTTCTCATGTAGTATCCAATTTTGTGTTCTGTTAGCAGTAAGACATACTAGACGTAACTATTCGTCCAACATCATCTTCCGCTAGAGAGTAAGTTAATGGTGACGCGGGGTTTCTCTCCACTCTTTTTTTTACCTCAGTACTACCCACCAATTCTTAATGGTGCGATTGGACATAACTGTTGAATATTTCCCTTAATAAAAACAACTAATCGACAACATTTTGCTGAAAAATCTCGAAGTCGCCAGTTACTCTCTCATGCTCATGAGTGGAATACTGAATGATTAATCTAATTAATTCGTTTGTATTTACCAGTCTACTTTCGCATTTGCTTTGCGACTTAGTGAAGATCTCTTTAAATGAATACTGCAATTTAATCATACTCCTAGTAAACAAAATGTGGTTCATTATTATTCGTATGATCTCTTATCTCCGCAGTTCTCCCATAAAATCTATAGGAGGTCCGCCAGCCGCGCATAAACCACGCTTAATTTGAGGTGATGATCTCGTCGTAAATGGAACGAGCAGCCCTCTATCTTCATCCACCGCAATCTTGCTCCAGTAATGCGTTCATTTTATAGCGACTAGTAAATTCATTAGCCCGCAGCTTCTCTATTGCTGGGAAACGCCATTAGTCCTTATACTGGTGTCCTTAGTTGTGGTAATATGTCGTGGTTATATTTGCTTTTCGTGTGATAAGGCAAATGTTCACATATCCAAGCTCGGAGTGTTTTTCTTTCTAGCCTTGGTAATAAATTTAAGTTAAAACTTGAAACCCGCTTAAACCATCCGTGGCATTCTGGGTAATATCTCGCTTTGCTTAGATAATCCTGATGCACGAGGTGAAAGTAATAAAGATTTGGTGAGATCAAAATGGCTAGGCGTGAAAATATGACTGTGGTCTGACTAGAATAAAGACTCTAGTTAACAAAGTGAAGACTCTGACCAAATATCGTGTGCCGGTCCATAAAAACCAAACAATTGTGTGATGTGTAGAGTCTTAAGATTTATGTTCAACTAAAAATTTACGAGGTCAAGAAATATTGCTGTGTGAAGCATAATAACAAGTGATGGACGAAGGGAGACTGGAAATACTAGAGAGGCCGGAAAGAGGTGAAAATGGCATTTATCAATTGTTCATGCATTAACTGGCGGAATAATAGAACTTCTACTCCTGCTTGTAACCTAAAATCTTCTTTTGGAAACGCGTTTATTGGAATTGTGGTAAAAACTGAATCATCTATATAATCCCTATTTTATTGGCTGGAATAAAATATAAGTTATTTGCTTCTTCTACTTTTGTGTCGGGTATTTTGGTGGAAATTCTGATATTCCTTCGGTATAGATTTTTTTCACTCTAAACCGACCGTCATTTCTGTTCCACGGAAGCAACGTTTTCCATATTATTGAGTGGCATCACCTGAGTGGATTATATCTATCGAAGCCATTGTACAAATATTTATACGTAGTGATAGCCATAATACATAGTAACATTATGATTTAATAATACTTGTACATGCCGCTAAAGAATCTGTAAAAATCGTATCTTCTTTTGTCGATGGTTTAGATCTCTGAAGCTGTTGTTATCAAGTACGTTACAAGGGTTACCTTTGACCTCAATGCTGACTACTATGAGCTGTTTCCTTATTTTCTCTGGCTGTTGGTTATTATTTATAATGATTTCATGGATGGTAGTTTATGATATTTCTGCGTAACAGTGGCTTTTATTTGTTAGAGGTAGAATTCGATGGGATCAAACGTCGATAAATGTAATCATTACGTCATGGTCGATAAAACTCCATTGTATCGATTATTGATTATAAGTATTGGGATTTGTCGAGGCCCATCGTCTCATCACCACCTTGTTAAAGTTCAGATTAATCAACTGCGAACCTTCCTGAAAAAGGGAGGTCCTCTTATCAGTTTTTTTACATTCTCCTCGTTAGGGTAGACACTGTAACGAGGTGTTCCACCGCCGTGACGGCACGTATGAGAACACTCCCTCTCGGCATCCATTTCTATTGTGCTCAGGAGAATTCGAGATTCACTCCTGGAAAGCGTGGATTGAACTCTCTTGGGATGAGTTCGAATGATGAATTATTTGAAATTTTACTGAAGTCATTATCGAATGCATTTCGTATTCGTCAAGTTACATCAGTTCCTTAAGAGATACCGAATATCTTAGGTGACTGAGAAATCTACTGGTAGAAAAAAAACTCTGGAGAGACTTTTATTATAGCAAATAATGGCTGCTACGCTTGGGGATTTTGTATGATTTATTTTTTATATGTGTTATTTTTAGGGCATTAGTTTAAGACCACGAAAGCCAAATATTTTGATTGTGATTCCAAAGAAGAGCAGTATGAAGTGACAACTAAATCGGCCATATCTTAAGACTCGGTGGCCTGATGAAGACAATCGTCGAGGGAAGTGAATGAGAAGAATGGAAAAGGCAGGCCTCGTATGAGATACAAGCTGTGAAGTATGTTATAGAGAAGAATTACGTTAATATGAAGAGGTTGGCCGAAAGAAGAATCGAGTGGAGGGCTATGTCAAATCAATATTAGGATTTTTGACCCATGATGATGATGAATTGTTTGCTAAGAAATCCGACATGGCGTTGAAATAGGGTAAACAGGTTGCTCTCTTCGATAGCGACAACAGTGGATGGCTGAAAATGGCTGCTAAACTGATGCCTGACGAGATAGGACATAATTCAAGATGGCATTCTCCATTTGAAGGAAGTAGGTACCTATTGCACGATTTCAGGCCCGGCTTTTAAGGTTATATCCAAAAATAATATTGTATTTTCAGTTGCGTCGGGGAATATCTCCGCCAATGATAAACCGCGGTATGGATAGGGATTTGCTTCCGACTCGGACCGATGGACGCCCTAGGCGCTTCGATACTAGCATTCTCTGCTCATTTTCTTGAACTCACTACTGCCCCTCACGTTTTCCTTCTCCGAGCACGTGGGACTGGTTCCCACCCACTCCACCTCCTCCCGTGATTGTGTCACTCCGAACGAGGAATGGCCCCTTCTCATTAGCGAGTGCTTGCTACCCACGGCAATTAATTCCGAAACTTGCCGGAAGGAGGGCCATCCGCTCTCCCAGCGATAGACGCGGTACTTACCATTAGCATCGGCGGCACGAGATCGATGGCGAAATCCACGCTCTGGCAATTTGTCCTCCTTGAGAGTTATTATACATTATGTGGATTATGGGAAAAGAGTTCGAGATAAGAGGCTCACTTCCGACTCTTTCTGACAGTTGTTGTCAAAGACGATTGTACGTTTTCGAAACTTCCTCTTCTAACTTCAACTTTCCTCTCGTTGAGGTGGATAGAAGTTATACATATCGAGTCATAATTTCGAGGTAAACATCGCTTGCATGCGATTCAGTGAATAAATTCCCATATCAGTCATTTTTACTGGCCTCCCTTGCACAAATAGGTGGCCAGTGGTTGCCATCGATTCATAGTCCTCTTATATATTTCCTTCTCAACCTTAAAGCAATTAAAACTCTCTCCCTGTCGTTGTTTTTCAAAGATTTTCTAAAGTTAAATCCCCGTTTTTTACTATAGAGGGAGGTAAAATGGAGTTTTTAATGCTTAAATTATGGATGAGAGTTGCTTTGAAATTATTCAGATCACCCGCTACGCGCATTCAAAGAGGTACTTGGAATTTCTCTGGAAACTTTCTCGTGAGACGTAAAAATTACTTTTTTCCTTCCTACCCAGCATCACTCTGATTAAACCCATATTTAATGGAGCGGCTTAGTGAAAATCTTGCCGACAACTCTCGGCGTCGGGAAACTTTTAGATTTAAGGGAAAATTCTTTCTCTAAGGATATATATCATTCCCTTGCCAATACTCACTGCTTGGAAATATTGACCGTGATTTTCCATTCAACATTCATAAATTGGATGAAGCTTCTTATATTCTAAGGCTACATTTGTTGTGAAACCCATGTTTTATTCCATGCCACCATAGAATTTTCGATTTTAAGTTAGATTTATGCATAGAATTTTCTCTCACCGAATGTTATTAAACAAGCAGAATATAATGGTACATACATTGAGGACAAATTTATAATAACGAAACATGGCTGTGATTGTATTCAGAACTAATGTCTCCTTTGAATATGCGATGCTGCTTTTAAGAAAAACTAGTAAAAGTGGTTACATTTATATTTATAGGGCGCTAATAACCAAAGCACTGATGCATCAATTTCATATTCATCATCACTTTGCTCATCATTGGGCCTAAATAAGTTTATTCTTAGCGCTGTTCCATATTCATCATCTCTCGAAAGAATCCCTAAGGAAAAAAGAAGTTAGTGATGGGATTACTTGCAAAACTCCGTCACGTTGAGAAGCGATATATCAAGGGTGTCCAAAAAAAAGAAAATGTTCACCGCAAGAGAGGTGTGGTGAAATTTTTCCCATCCGTCGGACTGAAAGGCCGGCAATCGTCAAACGGAGCATGTGCGTCAGCCGCGACCCTCATGTCTTCCATTCTGGCTCATTCCGATGCATAAATGTCGTCCCAGCATGCACCTCTCCTCAAACAATGCCTGTTTTATGGAAATTCTGGAGAAATTTTCTTCGCTGTGGATAATTCTGTTTAACCTTTCCCAAGTGTTTCCGTGGCATCAAAATTAATATGCGTACGTGTTCTTTATACGGAAAATTTCTTCGTCGGATATTTCCCCGCGGAAATTAAGAATGATGTTAAGGTCGCATTTAATTTAAATGAGGAATTTTACTTTTGAGGAAGGGTCTCATAGTGGAAAATTTCGCCTTCCCGCAATTCTTCTCTTAGATCGTGGATTTTACAGTTGAATGACGGAAAGAAATCGAAGCATTCGCAGTTCAAGCTAATGCCGCCTATTTTATGAATGAAGGTATTTTCTGAACTATGCTGTAGTGAAAACGAACGTAATTGTATTTAAGCAGTATTTGAGACAGGATCGTTATCCGTTAAGAATCATAAGATATTTATTTATTGAGCATTATTCATCAATTTTACGTGTTTGAAAAATGCACTCCTTGGCGACATTTATAAGTAGTTTTTTTGGTCTAAGAATGTTGGAGAACCTTCAATGAATCCATCCTTTCACATTTCGATGTGTCTCTCTGGTGGAGTTCTACTGAACCCTTACTTTTTGTCATCAATTCATCTTCATTCGTTGACGTTAGCAAAGCAGAACTTCGAAGTTCAATAGCGCGGAGCCGGAACGAGGCATCTCTCGACCCTCGAGTATTGGATGAGACGCTAAGGGTCCGCCACCCTACGCTAACGAGCTCTCGAAGGAAACTCGGGGGGGAGAGATAAATGCGTGCTGTCGAATGATGTTTGCATCGGAATTTTGTTCTGTGGCTCTCTCCGGAGTAACTGTATCCTGAATCATAACAAATTGCTCCATTTTTTTCGTTTCTTTTTTATTTTTGTCGGAGAAGTGACTCTAGGATTTGAAAAGCATCTTTCCGGTCCTACTCAGAAATGACGACTTGAATTGCGACGCGGAAACATTTTTATCGTACCTCATCCACTCTACTCACCTGAAGTTGTCAATGCCAAAGCGATAGCACTTATTTCCCCCAAGGACATTGTCCCCTCATAAAAATTCGTTTTTCATTCTCATATACGTATATCAAAAGTGATATTTCTACTACAGAATTCCTTTCCGTCTTATGAAATGGGACCTCCCTCAGAATCCAGTGATCGACTGATGTTAAGGACGTTTACAGCGCCGAGATTTATCCCAACTCTGTTTTCTCATAGGCCAAGTATGAGCACATTGAACTTCATGCCTTGCGAAATGTTAATAAAAGCAATGAAATTATCTAAGTTATACTAATGAGTTGTCACTTTGTGGAACGTAATTACATTCATAATTATGGAAATACCGTTTTGGTGCACTACTTCCACACTATGCTTCGTAAAAAAACGACAACGTTTTCAACGTATCAGTGCCATTATCTGAGTAGCCTCGATAATGCCATTAATGTCTTGATTACTAATCATAGTACTGTAAAATAGTATGTATTATTAATTTAATTGTCACGAACACTGTAAAGTTCCATCAAATTGCGCGTATGTTTCTGCTTATAAACTCGTTAAACTTTGCGATTCCACTTATTTGAGTATCATATTTTATTTAATAGTGTATATTAAGAGAAGGGAAAAAACAAATTATTAGATCAGAGGTGTCCGCGGCGTTGGTTTGATGCTTCTTGCATGGTTCCGGGTTTCCTTCCGCGTAGGGTGGCAAGATTACAACGCTGACAGGATAGTCAGCGATACTGTTGTGATCTTGCCAACCTACGCAGAAGGAAACTTGAAACCATTCAGAGAGCACCAAATTACTATTTACTGCCTACACCAAATGGTTTTCCACGAAGAATCTACCGCATTCATTAGTTACAACCCGCTGCCGGCTAAATCAGCTGAATATTTAATTCAATACTCTTTATTGAGAGAAGGAGAACGCCTAACCATTTCTGTGCACGTACTCCAAATGGATTTCCACGAGAAATCTGCGCAGCATCCATTAGTCACAACCCGCTGTCGGCTAAATCAACTGCCATCCATTTGGACCGTGCTCCTCTGTATCATTCCCTCATTTTGTTTGGCAATATCCAGGTTCTTCTTCCTTTCCCCTCACAGTAACAAACTTAACTTCTTAACCCCCTCCTCGACGTTGTTTTAATCCTACTCCCCTTACGTATTAGGTGAGATGTCTTCAATGGAATGAGGTCTTGCACTTGAGGATTACGCATATACGTTGGAAACTCTTTCGTACCTAATACATCTCTTACTACAAAGTTTTTTTAACATTCGAAAACACGAATTCCCCACAAGATTGAATCGGAAACTATTGAGCTGATTGAATGTCTACTCTTTTTTGTGGGCGTTGGGTGCTTGGAATCATCGACCGCAGGTGATCGGTGGATGCTCTATTTATTGCCGAATTCGCGCTTTTCATTCGATCGTTTTTATTGGTAGTGAAAGCGAGGGGCAAGGATGACCGTGTTGTGGTGAAATCTCTTGGGCATCCATGATTCATGACTGGAAATTCGTCTGAGTCGTAGAATTGTTGTTTCGGTACACGTGGAGACGAAGTAGTCATCCGCTGAGGCTATTTGTGCTGCTGAGATATTTCGTGATGTATCTGTCAGGCATGATAATAGTTTCAAATTTGATATAGAGGCTGTATTGCTTGGGAAATTACCGTGTTGCATTGGCTTATCCTTGCCTTGGGTACTGTATTGATTCATTGTTTGCATGCAGATTCGTCGATAATGCACGCTTGGCTTAAAGTGACCCTTAGCTAACTACCCTTGAGGTGGTTTGCAGTGTACAGTGTGTATGTAGATGATACTGCATCAAATTAACCTTGTCAGCCCTTGCCTTTTTTTTTAGAAACGTCAATATGGCAAGAGGGTATCACTAACAATATAGGTGTTGATTTAGAGGAAGGTTTTTGCGTGCATTTGACCACGCACATGTTGAAGAATCTCTGAATACGTCCATATTTCTCCCGGGGCACCGACTCTAGCCCGCCATTCCATTAGATGTGTTTCTAGATTTAATTTCCTTCGCAATGCAACACAATTTCAAATGCACGTAGGACACGCTCGCTCATTTCAGTGCAGTGCATCAGGTTGTGATGGGTGACGCACGAAAGAGGAGAGGCTTATCTCTTGCCAAAAAAGCTGATTGGACTGTATTGGTTGGGGATTTTTATATGGAAGCGATCATTCTCGACATGCGAACTTCGGAACCGATCATTCCGCGCATCCTTGTGATTCTGTTCTAAGTTGATTCGCCCAGTCCAACTTCTTGTTCCTCTTGTTTTCGTCCAGTGCAAGATGAGCGTGAAACGGCCTTCGGTCAGAAAAGGTCCGCGGGTAATGAGGCGAAGCCACGGCCATCGCTGCCCACGAAAAGCCATCATTTCCCAAAAGCTCTTGGACCAAATTGGACGATACACCTTTTTCTTCCTCCGAGCGTTCTCATTCCCCCTTGCATAACGCGTGTGCCGGTGAAAGTGCTCCATTTTTTTGGGTGATCCCATTGGTCTATCAATGTCGAATATCTCTTCTAGCGACTATATCAGACAGAGTAGTGAAAGTGTGAAGTCATTCGCTGAGGCGGTATAAAATCATTTTTGATGATCAGGGTTGATTTCAATTTAATTCGTATTTGATCGCTAACTGTTTTTTATTAAGTTTGAAGTCATTTCCGCTTTGATATTAAATAACAGGAATTAAGTAATTATCATAAATATAAAATAAATGGAATTCGATAATAATTATAATGATAATAAAGTGAGATAGATAGTTGGATGGAACGGTTTAAACTGTCATATTCGCCGTGAATCTCGGAGACATTTTGCTTTCGTCCATGTTGATTGTGCGGGGCTGATATGTAATGATTTCATGCAACAGTAACTGACGTTGGTTTGCAATGTCTTTGTAGATGTAGATGTGGAATGGTTCAGAATTGTATTCATGTTTGGTACGCAAAAGAATGAGGGGAAAATGAACGCCGTTTAGAATGAAAAGAGGGAAACTTTAGGGAGGCTATCTTGCTTTGGGCGAAAGTTGCTGAGAATGGCCGATGAAGCATCCCAGACAGTCGATTGAGTACTACCCTGTGAACGAAAAAATAATATTCTCTCCTTATTATCCTCGGAAAGTATTACGTAATTGGTATCCAAGCCGGCCACCGTAGTCAGGTTGGTAATCCGCTTGATTCGGCAATCAAAAGGTCATTGATTCGAATCCCACCAAGGCATGTATGTTGGTCTTAGAATTAAGCTTTGTTTGACGCTAATATATGTTTTTAACCGTAGAAGCACCTAAAAACCGAATAAAACTGATATTTTTATGAGAAAGAGGAGAGAAGCCGAAGAGTGGGAAAACCGACTGCATAGACTGAGTTAGGCATCAGATTCAAACAAAAAGACGCATAAAGGAGTTTGAATATCTTTAGCCCTAATTCTGCTCTTTCTTACTCCGGAACCCGAACTCACGACTCGAAGGTGAACAAGGCCGTGGTAGCCAGACCGGTATCGTCCCAGGGTGGCAATCCGAAGGTTGCATGATCCGTTAGTCACAGCTTTAAACGATTTAAATGGTGAAAAAATATAAATATTATATTAATATAATATATATTAAATATATAAATGGTGAAAAATTATTATTGGTAGGTAATAATATTACTTTAAAATTTCCTTTTTTGTAAAAGACCGGTAACGTCCCAGGGTGGCAATCCGATGGTTGCATGATCCGTTAGTCACAGCTTCAAACAGTTTAAATGGTGAAAAATATTATATTCATTCTTGGACACGAAAATGTTTCTGGATATCAAACATTGTTCCCTGTTTGATATTATTTATTTGATAACTAGCATTTATTTTTTATGCCGATCGCAATTCAGATTGCGATGGTATTCAGATTCAGATGGTATCCATGTTGCTAACGCGCCGATCTGGAACCCGAAGGTCGCAGGTTCCATCCTCAAAAATGTTGTGATTTTCATGGAATTATCAGCTTAGGTTAGGCCCGGGGTTGGCAAACTGTGGCTCGCTAGGCAGTATTTTGTGTGCGATTTTTTTATGATTTTTTCTTGTTATATTAAAGGCAAAACTTATCACATTATTGGTAGGTAATAATATTACTTTAAAATTTCCTTTTTTGTAAAAGATCTATCTATGGCTCGAAAATGTTTTAATTGTCGTCAGGTATGGCAATTTAAAACTTCTGCCTATCCTTCGGTTGGGCGCTTCGGTATAACCTTAGCTGTTGGAGAACTTAAAAACACTCTCAAGCCTTCCTCCTACTTCTCTGAACCCATGGCTCGAACGTGGGGATCATCAAACGTTCCCCGGCCAGCGTTACAATTCCTTCCACATGCCGGGAATGATGCGGACATTTCGATTTGCCTACGTGGAGATTTCGCTCTGCTTTCAGCGAGAGTGGTAAGACGCGAGGTCGAAGTGAGTGGCGGATGGAGGATGAGGGGGATGTGCAGTGCGCGGGGGAGGGAAAAGAGGGGTTAGGTTGTGGGGGGAAGGGGGTGAATCAAGCGCGCCAGTCGTGCCACGTCCCCGACATTCAGTTACGCGCGTGCACGGAGTGAAAGTGAGTCCGTGGAGAGTGGCCGGGACCAAGAGGGGAGGAATAGGGGAGAGAGAGAGATAGTCTCCCTCTTGCTCGCACCATTGTCTGGACGGGAGGAGGCTTTGGGAATGGGGGAGGGGTGGGTTTCTGGAGCGATAGGGGAGAGGGCGGGGGTGCCGGTTTTAAGGGAGAGGAAGTGGGGTGGGCAACTTTTCAGTGCGGGTGGAGAAGGGCTCCGAAAGCGAGAGGCCACGGTGGAGTTACGGATTCGCCGCGAAGGGACGTGGAACAAGTGACTTGGTCACGTTGACCATCTCGCACTCTCAATCCTAACGGAGGTTTTTTTGCTGAGTGTCAAACAAAATGAAACGTAATTTTCTTCCCCGGTCTTGCAGAGGAGAGCAGTCTCTACGTTTGTCGTTCATTTCATCCATTTCCGCTATCCGCTCATTCTCTACGCATGGGAGTCCTCGAATCGCTTGTGAATTCACATACGCAGTAATCTAGGATGAGAATGGGGATACGGAGGAAAATAATACAATTTTGTTCCACACCAGTGTGTCTTTGTTATGGGAAATGAAGATGTCAAGAACATTTGGCCATTAAATACTCCAACTAGGTAAATTACAGCAATTTGCGGATAGATTGTATTAGCGAGATTTAAATTGCGCTGGCAGAACTTTTGAAAAAGTGAATGCTATAGTAATGAAACAAAAGTGGTGCTCAGATGTGTTTTGCTCAATATCATGTATGTACTTATACTTTATACATAATTTTAGACAATACAGGACACCCTTTACTTACAAGGCGAGGCTCGATCCCGCGACCCTTAGGTCATCATATGAGCACCTTATCTACCGGAAACGCTCAAAATTGCAACGTGGAATAGCATAGCATCATAGACTAATATCAAAATAGGAAAGATAGCAACGATTTGTAGAAGGTGTGGATAAACAGACACCTACCAGCACTTGGTCAGCAGACACCTACCAGTACTTGGGAGTGGAATCACAGATCTCCTTGTAGTTGTTGGGGAAGGAAGAATTCTTCAACTAAAAAAAAGAGAGCTAGTTCTGCTTGTTGCGCTGGATATTTTCAAGCCATGCATTTTACCTTTCGGGTGCATGTACCCGGGGAATGTTTGATTTTGATCCTTATCCTCTCACACATACCCTCTATATGGCTTACTGGGTGCTGTATTTATGTATACGTGCGATTTAAGGCTCTAGTTAAAGTAAATGTTACCACGCCTGTGGTGAATTGAGTGTCGCTGTACCGACCACTGTGGTCTCCACCTTCACCCACATGAAGAAGAGCTTCTGCTTCATAAGTATTTGGGTACCCATATGAATCTGTGGAAACGAATATCTGGACCTGAGCGCCTCGGCGAATACTTTAGTACGTGGCTGTATACACCTGAATACAAGAACTCGAACGAAAACGAAAGCAAATACCTGAGCACCTCGAGGAATTCTTTTGCGTCATATAACGGCCAAATGAATAGAGCGATATTCGTCTAGACTCCTCACTCACTCATGTTACCTCTCAACCTTTAGTGTCTTGAGCATTCGAAATTCTGAAGGAACTAGATGAATGCCAAAGCTTAATAGAGTAGTCACCTCAGTGTAAACTCATTCGAGTTCTGAGGCGCTATCAATCAGGCATCTGAGTGTTTGCCAGGTTGCTCTATTAGTCGCTCATGTATTCATTAGGTACACGTCAAGGCATTCGTGTAATCATTCTCATCCGGAGTATTTTACTCGAGAGGGTTCCATCACGTCATGAACAAAGAAAAGAGTGAAGTAGCTGCGACTCCTCGGGATAATAATGTGGTGGTTTCCCCTTGCCTTCCACATCGCAGTACTACAGCCGTGAAAGTAAATGTTACCACGCCTGTAGTGAATTGAGTGTCGCTGTACCGACCACTGTGGTCTCCACCTTCACTCATATGAAGAAGAGCTGCTACCCTCTCCTCCGGGTGATGGAATGCATAATTGTTGGCAGCCGTCCGTCGCCAAATCACGGCATCTTCACAGGTTCTGTATTATGTAAAGGCCTACCATACTCAGAGAATGACCAATACCCCCTCGGAGTGCCGTCGCTTTTTGTCCACGATTGCTTATTCGACGATTCAAATCGCTTATCTCGCAACTAACCTCTATATCTAGAGGTCGACCCACTATCCGCAGCCCAGTGGACGCACTCGGTGGCTGTAAGCTCAGCCGCGAGAATCATCCTCGTACTAATGTATTTGCGTACTCATATGGGTACTATGTATCAATGCAAACGGCTCACTCCTGTCCTCAAGTATCGAAAGATTTTCGCGTCGATCACCGAATCTGAACGAATGTACACTGGATTTGCCCTGGGTTTTCTTTAAATCTCGCAGTCGCGATTTCCCAGTCCCTTTTGCCCCTCTCCCCATTCGTTTTCCTAGTGGCGCCGAGGGGATGTGTTCGTCTCGGGGGGAAGGATAATGGGGGGGTGGGGGGGGGGAGCCGACTACGTCTCTCTCTCTCCCACCCGCTCCTCAGCGGGCGGTGGAGTGGGGCGATCGGTATAGGGTTAACCGCCATCGCGAGCGTCGCACGTAACGGATCTCCGCTACGCGATACCTGCTCCGCTGAACTAACGGAAGCGACGGGGAAAAAAGAGACGCAGTCGGACTCGCTCCTTCTCCGCTGCGTGCACCGAGTTTCACCCTCGATTGAGCTGAGGTCGGATGCCGATTCGCCTCGCCAGCGTCTTATCCGCCTTCCCATCCATCCCCTCTCTTCTCTATTATTGTGTGTGTGAGAGAGGAAGAGAGCGAAGAAGCAAATGTCAAGAAGCGTTGACGCCTATCCATTCTTCTCCCCTCCTCTACCCCTCTCTCTCTGTGTGAGAAGAAACGCTCAGTGAAGAAGAAATGCTCAGTGTGGAAGAAAGCCTCTTCAGTCTTCTCCCAACTCCCTCGCGCTCTCTGCTTGTGAGACGGGGGAAAAGAGAGAGGGAATAGACGAGAGCCCAGCGCTGAAGCAATCGAACCCTGTTGCCGAATTCCTTTTGTGCTCGGTTGAATGCATTTTCCGTTCACGAGACTCTGTTTGTCCGACTATGAGCCACGGTTTTTTTTCATGCGACCAAATGATTGGAGATGGGAAAAGTAATTTAAAATTACTTTTCCCATTTCAGGTGCTTGAAATCGATGGCATGCCCTGCCTCTCAATCCTGAATTTAATTACTACTGTCAAGTCCTTGCTCTACCTAAGGGTGACTGTCAAAATTGATTGGATTTTTCGCCGAAGTTAATAGGCGCTAATTTCGTGATCCTGCGGAAATAATATTACTAAATTATCTAAAGTACTTGAGAAGAAGGAATTCAAGTTTTTATCCCTTTATTTTTTTCCGTAAAAAGCTTTACACTAAAATTCGTAGCCGAAATAGTTCGAAAATTTTTCGTTAGAACCTGTTTGGTTAGACTGTTGGAATTTTAGTAAATCTTATGGATCTTATCGCTGGTTACATAATCCGCTGTGCACGCTCGCCTGTAGACTTCATCTTTGCCATTTCCTGCCGAATGCGCGCAAATTGAGGTCAACTGAATCAATACGCCGCCATTGCTAGCAAATAAATTCCATGTTTTCGTCTAAAGCCTGCCTTAGCAACGGGAGTAGTGTTAACAAGATTTAAGGTAGAACCAGCGCTTCGAAGCACTACTTTCATAAGACGAATATAGCATGCCGGAACAACATAAAATTGCTCAAAATGTTGTTAATAATAATTAAAAACAATTTTCAACTATTCAGCATGCCTATAAGAAACATGAATTCTCTTCCAATTGAAGTAATTTGGTGATATGAAGAAAGGCTTTTATATTGACGCCATGTGTCAGAGGAACTTAAAAAACTTTATCAGGAGCAACAATAAAATTTCATAATAATAAATTAAGATATGAAATAAAATAACAGAATTAAAAATTGCTGTTGATCTTTTCTTAGAAACTTAATTACAATAAGTTTATTAGACATATTTTCTGACGACGAAATGGACAACACCGTAAAGAACGTGTAAATATTGACATAGAAACCAATTTTTCACACCAGTTGGACACCAACGTTCGCCTCCGCTACCTCATTGAGATTCGTTGCCTTCTGCTATTAGTTTTCAAGCATTTCTCTTCAGTTTTACAATACGGTTTTTTGTATTGTAGTTACAAATTACACTTGCTCTATTACATTATAGTGCGATAATTTTTATAACTAAGCTCTCTTGGGCAGTGCAATTTGCCTTTTTGAATCGCCAATTTCATTTGAGGGCTAGAGTTATGGCTTCATAAGTTCGTTTTAAAGGCAAATTTATGCCTTAATATAGTTAGACTAATTGATTGTAAAATCTAAAGGAACTGATGAAAGTATTTATCAGATCGACTCTTTGAGTGCATTTATTGTTGGATGTCGAATCGTAGAAATAAATGTTTTGGCTAAGCTGATTATTTGTACTGCGTGTAATTCAGTGTTAACGTTAATTGATATAACAGAAGAAATTCTCATTGGACTGGACTTGGATTGGGGTATAAAATGTAGAGTGAACGGCGTTGTAAACGCTGTATTGACATCGAAATCTCAAGCCATCCCGAAGAGGAATAAGCAGTATTTCGATAGGTATTAATTTGAAAGCTACAATTTCTTAATGGCAGCTTTAGAATTATTATCACCTTAGTCTTATATTATTTTAGCCAAGAAATGAAAAAAATAGGTACTATTAATAAAAATAGGAAAGAATTTTCTACACATCCTATTGCTGTTTACAGTATGGTGGGTGGAACGTTACCGTTTACATGGATAAAGGCAAGGCTGTAGTGAGTGGAAGGGGAGGGGGTTGTGAACTCCCTCCAAATTTTCATTTAGAGGGTAAATGTATGAAAAGTTGAAGAAGGAAGTAGCATAGAGGTGAGATTATTTGTTGTGTATGACAGATAATAAAAAGGCAGTAAACATGAATTACTATTTTGTTACTTACTGTAAAAAACATTGTTTTTCTAGAGGACATAGTCTTTAGATCCCAATCAGTAAATCCTTCCTCAATTTTTGTCCTGGCCACGGGCTTGGTAAAAGGTATACTGATACTACTAGTTCGGGCTTCATGGGTATATACAATATTGTTCATATTTGATAAGTGTTTACATGGTTTGACCCGTATCAGAAAATTGTAAGGGTTATGAACTATCAGCTAAGTTAACTGCCAATAATCTGCCATGATGATTGGGATCTCGCAAAACAGATATACGGCTAAGAAACTTTCTTTTGGAGGAACTAGAATTAAGATTTCATCAGAACTCAGAACTTCATTTTCATCAGTTTTCCCTTGAGAAACTATTTTATTCTCTTGGAGAATGCTTGTATAGTTGATCAGTGAGCAGGTATGGGAAATTGTATTACCAAACATATTAGTGCCTATTAACAGCATGCATCGAGTCTAGTTTCAAACTCCTACAACCATATTATTGACTTATATTTTCAATTTTACTTATTTGGCGAGAAATATATTATCGGGTGATTATAAATACATATTCAAAACAAAGTATTATTTAGTGATAGGTGAAAACGATGACTTTATACTACGAAATGTACATTAAAATATTGTAAATATTCTTTTAAAGAACTAATAGACCATCGTGAGTAGCAATAAAGAAGCGACTTTATCGTGTAAACAGTGTTATACCTATTATTTTCAGGGATCTATGATATTCCGTGTATGACGACTGCTAAGTGTAAAATATTTGAGCGTACTCAGGTATTCTTCAAGTAACCAGTACAAACAGGGAGTACAGCACAAATGGTGCTAATCAAAGACACACTTCATAGCATAAATCGTCTGCAATCGTGACGCAAGGAATAAATGACGGAGGTACTGGGCCAGTTTGTTTTCATTACTCCCCTAACATCGTTGCCAGACTTCTGTCACTATGGTGGCTAAGGAACGGAAGTTAGACTTTTCATCGTTTTTCAATCATAAATATTAGCCTTAAATGGCCGATGAGGCAACCTGAAAAAAATATATATTATCCGTTTATTATTCAGCCAAAATATACTAGTTTTTGAGATGGTGTTTTCAGGGAAAATTTTGAGAAATAAAATTTTTAAGGGAGGGACGTCACCATTTTTCCATAAGAGCAATGTAATTTGAGGCTGAAAATGGCGATTTTCAAATCCTGTAATAAGCGTAAATTGGCCGATGACCCCGAAATATTTTTTCATGGATTGACGAAGGAATGATTTCTCTACAATATATCAAAATATCAAGGCATGTTTTCGGAGGAACTTGTAGTAGAGGTTCTACCTTAATATCTAAAGTTTTTAGTCAGTTGTTTACTCGATCCAATTTTGTTTGTATTACTTCGGATATTCTGCCTACGCATTTCTCCCTCGATTGTTTTAGATTATATCTTTTAATGAAATCGAATAGGCTAAGGATTTCACAGCATTCTCTGGAATGACGTCTTCATTAATCTCTCTGCGTTTCATGGAATCCTTTGTTCAACCCCTTTTCTTTCCGTAGTTACGGAAACGGGTCTTCATAATTCATATCAAGGGCTGCGAAGTGGCTGGCTCTTTATTACTAACACTTTGTATTCATTGGAGTGAGATTTTTTGCATTCTTTTCTTTAAACTTGTTGGAATTCGAACCAATTTGAGTATTTTCATGCCGTTTCCGGCAGTCATTACCGTAAAGAATTGCATTCAGAAACTTTCCTCAAGTTTCCACGGGAGACAGTTTATGAGGTCATGCTATTCAGTTGATGGCTGCACCCAAGTATGTGATATAAGTGCATCGACCCCCTCGCCCTTACTCTTTCAATGAAGAAAGGACTTTTGCCGGCCGCTAGGTAGTTTAAGTAGGTATTGTGTGTTTCCCACTACTGACTCGTGTTTCTGAATGAGCCTAAACCGAGCAATATGTGCTGTTAAATAGTGAAATCTAGTAGACACTTCATCTATTGATCAATTCTCGTATTGATCAGCGCTCATTCTCTGGTATCAACCGCAACCGTAGGAAATGTTTTGAAGCGGATTTAGAAATTCCATCTCAGCTTCCCCCATTTCTCACGTCTTACGGAGTACGGGAGACAGTTTATGAGGTCATGCTATCAGTTGATGGCTGTACTCAAAGCTAAAATTCCCCTTTTATAACAGTTAAGCAGTGTTTTTTTACCCTATGGAGAGACGTTTTCCGGGATAGCTGTTGACGCTGACAATTTTTCTAATGGTAGTACAAGCTTCGATAATTTGTTTTTACTTCCACGGATTTCCCCTTGCCGTTGTAACTGGGTAAGAAATATTCATCGTTTACTCCGCTAAAATTTACAAACAATAATTACGAAAACAATTTCTCAAATATAATAACAATTTTTATCTTTTAAAAAAAGATTGAGTATAAAGTAAAGTAAAAAATAACTTCATCAGATCAAATCATTGATGGGTTGTTTATCAGCGCCGTTGTTTTTTATTTCTTCTTTGATTTTCGAATGTTGCCGTTATATCCGTATAATGATATTCGTTTTTACATATTGGTTTTGGCATGCGTATGTGTAGGCGAAGGCCTGTATGTATGGTGTTTTAGTTTTGGAATGCTCAGACATTCCTTCATACAAAAGTTCCATTGATACTGTGTTCATAATGTTGAAAGTAGGCAGCATTTTTTCAAAGGGGCACTGTAATTGCAATCTACTCCGACAGACGAGGAGATAATATATGATGACTTTGGATTAAGATGTTAATGATTTTATATTTGGCAGCATTATTAGTATCATATTTTTCTCTTATGTTCCACTATTGATTTTAAGTGGTTCATGTACCTGTTTCCTCTCGACATTGGCACTCCTTTTTCACCCATCGCGCAGTTATGCGCCCGGTTCTAAGTTTTTCGTCAAACATTGTACCAAATAATATCACAGCTTGTTCTATTATAAACTTAGAATATTGCAGCAGGTCCACTAGTAATCTCAAATCGTCATTTCTTGGGAATATTCTGATTTCATTGATTTAAAAGGCTTCATTGGCTAATTTCTGATGATTTATTTTTATTTTACCTTCTAAAAGTACCTACATTCTCCTACTTTTTTTGCTCACAGTTGAGTTAGTCAACATTCTTATTGCTTTTTTCTTTCGTTAGTCTCGTCTTAAAACTCAGTTCGGTTCTTTTCGAAGGTTTATTTAATCACTTTGCTCTCTTCAGTGACTTGCTTAATCGATTGCGTCTGCTTAATTCTTTTGAAAGGCGTTTGCGGTAAGCCCTCTTCATAGCTCGATGTTGGCGCATTGTGGGTCCTCGTCTGTGATGAGCGTCGAAGAAGAAAACAATCTTGTTTTTCTTCTGCCCGACGGCTTCGAATCGTTCTGGGTGCACTTTCTCCTCCTCAACCTTCCTTTACTTCCTCATCCCCTCGTAATAGAAAATACTCCCCCCATTGCTTACTTTCTCACCCACACCTCTTACCCTCGCTATCCCCCCTTCGAACATCCCTCATCGCTACGTCTCGCCTTTCTCTTCTTCCCAAAACCTTCTTCGACATTGGAAATCTTTTGGTCGGATATTTTTTTGTGTACCCTGCAGATTCATCCGCGTTGAATTATTTTATGCCGGATGAGCACGTTCTCTTCTCCTTCCCACCCTCGAATTATGATGAAGAGACTGAAGTTGAGGGAAGAAACATTTATTTTTTCGTGGAAAAATGTCCTGGGGTGGTATTTGTCCGTAGAAGTTCATTTTTCCAGTCCACTTGTAGCATTCTACAGTAATGTCGATAGTGGAGTGTCATGACCTTAATTTATTCCGTTATCCTTACCTAGTTTTTAGACAGTTTTTAGTTAGGAGCATTTTTATTCGACATTTTTGTTGAAAACTAAGATTATGTATTCCTAATTCTTCCTGTTCACCCATCATTTTCGCCTCCTCTGCGTGCCTTTTTACTAGATTATGGAAGATATACCAATGGTATGGCATGAATGACCTTTATGGAAACCATAAAGTTCATTCATGCCATACACTTCTAATGCTATTGATCAATTTAGTCTTTTTATCTTTCTCGCGTCCTGTGCTACATATGTCTTTTGTCCCTAATTATATAGTGTGCTTACAATTTTAATCGCTAATTCTCGTGTTATACCAGTTAGGAGAGGTTTTAATTATTTTTTTTCATTTCATTCCTAGCTGGACTCATAAAACCACTAAACCTATTTAAAGAGATATTCAAATTTAGATTAGTTTGTATTAGCCTATTTTGCAGTTTCTTTTTCTCCATTCGGTTCTCTGACAGAGAGGCTATTGAAAAAGCGTTGTATTCCATTTATAAATGTTTTAAATTAAGAAATATTCATGTGATGTGCTCTGGAAAAGTTAAGGTTTCATCCTCCTCTTAATTATTAAACAAGAGTAAGTTCGTATTTGACTCTCGGAATTTCTAGAAGAAGGAATGACATAACTGAGAGTGGGGCATGGAAAGAATCTCGTTTTTTTTGTTTTTAATGCTCAGTGTTTAGAATCAATATTGTCATTGAAATTAGCAAAGTTTGTTTTTATTTCCATCATGAAAGAGTTTCACAAAATTAACCCTGAAACCGTTCGGTTTGTTAGTTTAGAATCAATTTCCGGGAATCAGGTTAGTCTATATAGGGGCATTTATTAGGTCTCTTATCAAAACCCATCATTCCGACAGTTTTTGGTTACGCCTGTGTATATTCGTATGTTTTTTTTGTTTCTAGTCTTGTCACCTCAATGTCCCTGTCCCGATTCTTTGCGAGGTCAGTGGAGTGGCGCAACCCATTGTTTCCCTCCGTGGGAGACGAGAAGCGACGACCCTCCTGAGCGGTCAGAATCGTATTTTTCGACGCTAATTAGTTTCTTCTTTGCGCGCGCGCGACAGCCATACCCAAGAGGCAAGGAAAAAAAGAGAGAGAAATGGGCGTGGGAATTGCGCAATTCCCATCTTTCTTATTGGCATTGTGCGCTGCTTTGTTCGTGCATACACACTTATCCGTCGATGGGGGTGATTATTTACAGTGATATAGCAGCCGCCGTTCTGCCCAGCTGTTCGTAAACACCAATAATGCGTTCTATGCATAGTGAGGACGTGTAAAACAGTGAGTTTGAATCTGTGTTCGATTGCTCGAAGCTGGCAGCTTGTTGTTCGGATCGGGTTCGGTGTTTACGCCTTTCAATTTTTTAATGGCATTTTACTCCGGGAAGGGAAAGGTGTCTCGCTGGCAAAGTCTCTAAATCACCGTTATCTCCGCTGGAAATATTTACGCTTCTACTATTACGCAAATTGGATTTTACGAGGACCGTATGGTGTTTGCACTGACTTCTCATGATTTTTTCCCTCTCAGGCCGTTAAGAGTGTGGGCCTAACGAAGAGGGATCGTGTTTGTTGATACACAAATCAAGAATTAATTTCTTCATACTCCTAAGACGGGTAGTCATTACGGTCGATATTTAAGATTTAAAATGGTATTAGTACATTTAGAACTTGCCTAGCAAGTGACCTTAGGGCCTTAGCAAACACCTTCGGACATCTTCCTTTTGTTAAAGGCCTTCATTGATCTTATTTGCGAACATTATTAGCGAAAGGAATCAACAGGGACACAATTCTCGTAAGAATCGAGTTACGACCGAACGAAAAATTAATGTTGCCGTAAATTTTTTTGAAATGCAGAAGAGGTTTTTGTATCAATGTTTCCTATTCATGACCTTGATCAATAACGAATGGTGACAGCAAATGAAATTGTATACTGTGGCCGCAAAATTTTATGTAACTGAGGTAATGTGAGGAGTAAAATTCGGTCGGAAACTGTCACCAGTCTTCGTTGTTTGACAACTTTGTCAAGAAATCAGGAAATGTGGAAAATACTCCATTATGAATTGAATTGCTATCGTATTACTCCCCACGGAAAACCTGAAGAGGGGGTATCGAATGATTGTTTGGGAAATAAGGAGTTAACTGTCCCATCGTTTAAATATGCAGAAGAATAGTCTATATTCTTCAGTTCTCAGCTCGATTTCGTATTTTAGAGTGCTAAGTCAAATGCTTTTCTGTGGTACGCGTGTTCGCTATTTTCGTAAAGAACTGTGAACTGCAACGTATATAGACACTTTTTTTCCTCAATCACAGCCAAAATCAATATTTTTATGGCATAGGTCATTCATGAAACACATGATTATTTCAGGTTTCACTTTTGTGTTAACTTGTTATTCAGACGAAATTGTATAATGTAATGCTAATTTTTCTTCTCTTCATTTTATGAAGAGTCAGGCAATGCGAAGGCAATTTTGGTTGTTATCTTTCACGTATAAATTGGCTGCCGTCGTAATTTAATATTAAGTTGAATTAATTCATTAATCGTTGGTTTTACTAGTATTATTTGAATATGGCTCTTTTCTGTGATTTTTAAAAATAGTGAAACCCCCTTTAGTTCTTTGTTAAGTATATGGTAATATGCTTTTCAAATGTCAATTCAAGACACTGTTATAACATATAGGATGTCCTACTTTCGCTCGCATTTCGTCTTTCACATTTCTTAAAAGTAGTAAATCTTAGGAGTTGGAGATAGAATTACTACAGAGCTTGCAGAAAATAGTGTGGTAGTGCGTGAAAAACCCATAGAGATGGGAGTTAATTTCTAGGGGCCATCTGAAAACAGAATTCATTCAACAGGATGATAATCGAAAGCCTCTTATACCCGATCATAATTAGTGTCTTTTCAGCAATTAAAGTTTTCCGTGGAGCTGTTCTCTGCGCCTCCATTACGGACGAATTTTATGGTGAATGGGTTCCCCGTTACATTTCACTCAAAAACGTTTGTCGCTGACCCAGAATGTGTACGTTTCATGCTGCCGTCACCAACTTCACCTGCTTGGGTTTGACGCACGCTTTCGGCGGGGAGTTGATAAGAGCGCTCATCAATAGTACAAGCAGTCTGTGTGTGCGGGGAAGTGCGTAGTCGTGTTCCTGATTCTATTCTGCGGCCTTACTGTCAAACTCATCCTTACGGTCTTGACGTTTTTTTCCTAACTTACTCTCGCAACCCAATCTTAACCCCCATTGCAATCGCTGCTACCACGCGTTCCGCAATCCCCTGTGGTGCCTTTAGAACTTATTTCCCTCCCTCTCTCTCCTACTTTTGCGCAACTTTCTCTTGTCCGGCAGCGGTCCGGGATCTCATTTTAAATGTTTAAGCGGTGGCGTGGGATCGGCGCCGCTGCCGCAACCGCTCTCAGTACATCCCTTTCCTCTCTTCCCTACCAAACCCCCTTCCTCTCTCTCTCATCGCTCGCCCCCGCACGCTTGCAACGCCGAGAATGTCCGTCCAGCCTATGACGATTCGGAAGTGGTGCCGGACGCGGTAGTCAGGGCGGGATTACCCCAGCCTGGCAACCCTTTTGGTTTGGATATCTCCTCGGCCATGCGTGTTTCATCTGTCGCGGGATTAGGCTTATTATTAAGTTAGATTATGCCGGTGTTTCCCAACCGGTGGGACGCGTCCCACTATAGGGACTTAGAAATATATTAGGATGGGCTCAAGCCGGCTGAATACACTCTCCACCCTTAGCGACTGCGTGGATATCGTAATAGTTACGTCTACCGCGCTTCGAGGTAGCTTTTAGAGTAATCCGTAGGTGTAGATGCCTTCAACCCACATACCCGGTGAAAAGTCGATAAAAACTGAACTCTCTTTTGATTTAAAGTTTCATAATGTAAAAGGCTGGCTGGTTTAGATGGTGCGATATGACCTTAGCGGGTGCAACACCTTAAAACATAATTTTAGCACCTCTCGTGAGGGGTGGAGCAATGAAATTATGAAAATGATTTGACGGGAACGAAAGATAGGCCACGAAGAACGAAATACGTACCACTCGATATGAGCACTCTCGAAATGTTTTCCCTTCATGTGTCGGGGTAAGCTCTCTCTTGTGTCAGCAACTGTCTTTCAGCCGTTCATGACAGATAATGTCCTGAATATTCGTTTTACGAGCGCCTGCCTAAAGAGCATTGATTGTAAATTTTGTTGGAGTTATATTTGATTCTTTATTCTAAAGATACTCTCGTCAATTGATCACAGCAATCACGTAAGAAATCCTTGAAAAAATCATGGGTACTTTTATTTATACCGCAGCTGTGAGGACTCAAATGGAATCGCATGCCGCATGGTTTCTTTGCGACCGAAGGTTCTACAGATCTCAACTTCTTCCTCTCTTCGACCATCTTTCGCTCGCTCGCCCCTACCCTTATGCAATTCCCGTTCAAGCTCGTTCTGTCTGTCCAGCCGATGTGGATTCGGTAGGAGTGGAGCAAAAGGAAACGCTCTTAATAGTTGCGCTGGAGGGGAAAGATTCCTCGAGTGGAAAACAGTGGACGCGTGATATCGTTACGGGCAGCTGGACACGAAACTGTTAATCCGCGTGATCTCAGAACAACCCCAATTTTCCGGACATTAAGAACTCCGTCTTGATGTAATTAGGATTCCAAAGGAATAAAATGGATTCCTTCGGCCTTATTTTTGTGGAATAAAGGCAAACTCATATTGCTGTAAGTACCCTTGATAGTGTTCCACTATAGCGTTACACATTCATCTACTTTTCCCTTCCATCGGCACAAAGTTATGAATTTAAACGTATTTACTTAATTATATAATGCATATATAATTAGGTAATAATATAATATATTTAATCACTGAAAAGCATCCACCTATATCATCATACCTATAACCCGTATTCCTTAACATCTCGCTGAATTCTTAAGACAAGTTCCTATACCGAGGCATCGTCCTCCCCGTGAATATCCTAGGTGTGATCCTTTCCACTATATTTATAATCTTTATCGTTGCAGCGGGTAATGGTATTAAGGTTAACGTACCCTTATGTGGCAGCGGTATTACCGAATACCGCTGCCACATAAGGGCTCCCTGAATTCGCTATCTTCCCTAGAGCCTGGGAGGTGAAGCTATTTTTCATACGGCGAAAATTTTGTGAGAGTGGATAAAACAAAATGTGTGATATGTGTATTAATGCTCTTCCCATTGAGTTTACCCCGACCGCTTAAGTTGCCAGCCTTCTTGAGATGTAATCTAAGGATTGCGTCATCACTGACGCAATTACAATGTCGGGCCCTGAAACAAGAGAACCCTGTGACATGGTCATGGATCTTCTTTGCGCATTACCGCAACCAACCTCTCTTGTATCTGGTCTCTGTTTGCAATCACTGTCCTTGCGACTCTACAGCGTGAGAGGAGTGACGTGAAGTACCGGTAGAAATGTGACTTGTGTTTCTGTTTTCGCTACCCATAGAGTCGTACGTACGCCGTACGTTATTATATGGCCTAATTTTGGGAAGAGCGATTTCCTGAGATGTGCTCTATGATGCTCTTACTCATCTTATCCTGGAATATTCGAGTTCTTGAGACAGCCCGTATCCCCAGTCAATCGCTAATTAAGTCCCTAGTTTCTTCAATCTTCAATGAATTTACCCTTCTTCGATTAAGTCAAGCGGAAAACATCCATGTATCCTCCATCTGTATATAAAAATGATTTTGATTAAAAACTACATAACTCATAATTTTAAAATTCATGCAGCGATAATAATCACCCGACCTCCAAAAATGTGTAAATATATTATGATTTAAGGAGAATAACGTTAACATGAAGAGGTAGGCCGATAAAAGGATCGAGTGGAGGGCTGCGTCAAGACACAGCCTTGGATTGTCGACCGATGTTAACGATTATGATTAAATATTAAATGAACAAATTTATAATTTGCTTGGTTAAATATAGATTTGATAAACAATCTTTATTCGTAACAGTGTATCTATAATCATTAATGCAGTGGTAGCTATAAACTTTGTTTCTCCGTTTTAAGTAATTTATTTCTTCGTTCCGTTGTACAGAATGTGTGTGTCGCAGTATGAAAACTTTTCTTTGTGATAAGTTTGCATACTGTTAGGAAAAGGTAATTTAGCATATAAACAATCCCTAACGAGTAAAGTCAACTTTCTCCTTGCACTGCTAGTGTTTGTCTTCGAGTTAATTGTCCTCCGCACCCTTCTCTTCTTTTTTTCCTCCGTTCAAATCGAGAGGCGCGCTCAAAATCTTGATCCTTTCTAATCAATTTTCTCTCGGAAAGTCATTATAGCACTTAATTGTCCTTAATAAACTAATTTAATGTAGCTTAGTTTCCTCCATTTGGTCGTTTGAAAGGTTGAAAGGCATTGTGGAATGCGACGCGAGTCATTTAATGTGGATCTGTCTCAAGTTGCTTTGTAGTGTGTTCACTTTCCACCTGTAGTAGTAGTAGTAGTCTCGGGTTTTAAGTGTTCCGGCTGCTACAGCTATATCTCACCGTCTAGCCTGATATTTTAATCCGAGTACAAACACCGTCCATGCCGGGGTCGCACCCTCGACCTTTGGGTTGCAAGGCCACCTCGTTACCGACCTGTATACAGCGGTTGACTTCACTGTCCAGAAGAAAGATGTCCTGAGTTAGGAACATATTGTTTATTATTCATAAGGATTGATAAAAACATTGAAATTCTGAAAGTGGATTTCAGAAATTTTATTCTTTTACTTCCTTTAAACGGGGCCATTCATTTGTTAGAATAATTTATTTTTGAAACTTTATCCGTTCTCTCTCGTTGCCGACCGGTTCGTCAAAGAATTACGGGCGAGCTGAACACGTTTTGCATTCCTTGTAAGTAAAATCTGAATGTATTCACTCGTTTTCATTGAGACATTTAGAGCTAGGTGTATGGATGATCTTCTACGTGAGAAGTTCTTCTCTTTATAGTTCGACGAATACTTCCCAGGCCCTTCGACCAGGATATTATTTTGGAATGTCCGTTGCTTTTCAGAGGTGTCGTTCTGTACATCTGTATTCTCAATATTTATTTATTTTTTATGCCGACGGAGCACCATTTTCTCGTAGCTTCTTTAGGTTCCATGATTTATGGAGTACGTATAAGCGAAAGCTTTGCATATCAGGTCCTGGCATTCAGTTCCTTCTCGTCACTTTCGTCGAGTCTTTTTTATAGAAAAAAGCCTGAGTGGTGTGGTTGGTCGTGCGGATGGCCCGGTGAATAGAATTACGGCGAACCGGGATGCATAACCGCTCTAGTGTCTGGTGACCTATTTAGCGTTCAGCCCCACAGATGCGACCGAGATATTGCCCCCAATAATGACCGCTTGAGCACGTAAATCTTTCTTCGTTCCACTTCCTTGGTTCGTCTTGCCCTTTCTTCCAGTCGAGTGAGTCAGTTTGGTGTCGTAACGTTTGAATCGTGCATATTACGAACGCTTACTTAACGTTTTCATGTGGCTTGCTTAATCTTCGATCTTAAAAAGAAACCGAAATCCATGGGTACCGGCGGGTTGGATGTGTTTCACATCCATCCGGCTGAATTAAAGTGTGGATAAGTATTATTTGGAGGAAGTGTCATTTAGTGAAATTTCAATGCATTATTGTGTCAGGTAATCACTTTAAAATTATAGTCTCGTTTTCATTTTAAATTTAAGATTCTTCTGGCCGTAAGGGAAATAATTCGCGAATCCTAACGCCATTACCTTCATTCCTTCATTCTCAGATTCTTTGTGAAGCAGATGAGTCATTCTTCGACTCTTGGTACGAGGACACATGACCACTTGATAATTCTCATAGATAATTGATTTACTAAAATATGCCTGCATGTAGTTTGGCTCTATTTAATTGCCATCAGGTGAGAGTTAATTCAGAAAGAAATCAATAAATTGATGGGCATGATGATGTATAGGAGTAATGTTTACCTCAGCTTATACGCCAGTATAAATATAATTTGTGTTCAACCCGGAGGTTGGTTTTTGATAGGTGAGGGTAGAGCTCACCTCGTACTAAGCCATTATTCGATCAATTAAAGTTAACCACCTTTGGTTCCTAATTATTTTGTCACGGTGGTAATGAGTACTCCCGTTCGTTTTACACCGCGGAAGTGTATGATTCTTAGCAGTATGTCGATTAATCCAGATATTTTGCTATAAATATGTGCATTAAAAATGTTAGCCAGTCCTTATGTTGCTATATACCTAAAAGGCAGTATAGAATTCCATAATTTCCGTATTAATCATTATATTTAAAAATTGAAACAAACCATATATTTTTTCTGCCAGCCAATGTAATTTTTTTGGAGTACTAAGATTCTTCTACACCACTTTACTTACTAGCACCCTTCTGTACACTATTCCATATATGTATTATACGCCGAAACTATTTCCTTCCACTTTTCTGTTTATTGTTTACTGCGGTAGTTTCAAATCGACGCTTGATGGCCAAGCGATTGGCATCTTTGTGTTCTCGCGGAGTAAATAGAGAAGGAAAATGAGAGTTATTTTGGGCTTCAGTCGTTAAGAAAGCGAGCCCCTGCCCGGGGGACAGCGGCATAGCCATCGGACGAGAGCGTTTTGATCCTGAGACATTTTCCTCTAAGACGGAGAGAAAAATAACGCGCGCCTCTGGACGAGATCCCATTTCATTAATGTTGCAAGGCTTGCATTCCCTAGAGCGGCCGACGCTGTATCCTGCATCGGGGTCGTGGCGTTCAAACATAAGCGCGGGGATATTTTTTGTGCCCGAGGTGAGATTGTCATCCTCATTACGAATCAAATAAAATATTTACGGAATGTTTTGCCGGTGACCTCAGTGCTTAAGGGACATGTTAGAGGAGACGGTGTAGTTGAAGAAATGATAAAAGATGCTTGAGGAGTGACCTGTGGAGGTAAAGACCCTTGTCGCAAGTGGCATATTTCTCCTTTTTTCCTCGTCTTGCATTCTCGCTCTTCATCGTCTCCATCCTCTTTTTCCTCACCACAACTTCCCTTCATTATCTTCTCTGCTCTTCTTATCTTACGTCTGCCTTCCTCTTATTCCTCGCATAAGATCTCCCTCCCTCCGCATCATCATGTTCAAGTCCATTTTTCAGCTCCCCCAACGTCCGTTTTCTTGAGATTTCACGCGACCTTCTCTGCCTGCCTCTTGTTCCTCTCGTTTTTCTCTATCTTCCGTTTCTGCTGCGTGGAACTCTAAAATCCCACGTCCACGTGCTGCTGAGATTTGTTATGAAAATATCATTCCTAGAATATCATACAAGAGATTTTTGCCGATGGTTTCTGTTAAGAAGTCCACCCTTTGTTAATCAAGAAGCTCTGTAGTGCGTGCGTGGTAGCCCGATTGGTAATTCGCCGGTTTGAAAATCCAATGGTCTCGGGTACGAATCCCGCCTCAGGAATGGCTTCTTTATTAGGAGTAATCTGACGGCTAAGTTAGGTTAGAGGTTGCTATGAATACTCTGAAGTTGGAGTATCTGAAAAACTAATTCAACCTCTTGCCATATCCTCATCATATTCTATGGCTGCTTTCAAAATAGTATAGGCCCTTGATATTTTCAAGTGCCGTCTGTGGTCAATAACCACAATATATTTGCTGTATCTGATGTGGGAGGCTGGAAAACGATAGATTTTTCAGCTATTCGCGCATAAGCCATTTCTTCTTCACTGCATTCCCTTTGTCCAGTAAAAAAAAACTACTTTCCGCGGCCAGAAGCATCCTGGGCTTTGAGGGACGAGGATCCTTGTGAAGAGGGTTGAGTACTCCCGGGCATCTTGAGGGCAGCCCTCTCTCATCCCCCCGTGTACTTCTCATTTCCCACCGGTCGCAGCGTCTGTTCTTCTTACGTCTTCCCCTTGGCTCCGAGAGCGTTTCTTTCTCTCGCGCGCCATCCGCCTCCTTCGCGGCCCTCTCCAAATTCCCCCCTCCAACGTCTGCCCTCCGTACACTCCTCCCCGGCGACTCAAAACACAACAAGGGAAAAAAAGGAACGTCCGCCCTCCTCTTAGAAGAGCTTTCCCTCAGCGGTGCTGCCAGCGGGCTTCGCCTCTCCTTATACCTTTCTCCCCTCGCCAGCAAACTCCCCTTCTTCTTCCTCCTCCTCCACTTCTGCATTCAGTCTTGTCTCACTCGGTGGTCGCGCTGGTCGCCCAAGGCCCTCATCCCGTGGCCTGGGAAGGTGGGGAGGCGCTTGGTGCTGAGGAAAGAGGCGCATGATCGGTGCCGTGGATTTGAATAGATTGGGTGCGACAGAGAAAAATAAGACGGGAAACTTCAATCTTCCAGATCGTTAATAGCAAGTCTTTCGGGAAGCCTTGCCGAGTGACGGTGTTCCTCGGTTACTGGGGAGGGTTTAAATCCCCCGCTTTCGGGCGACGTCCGCGCAGGAAATTTCGAAGGAGCCGCAGGAAATCTCGGAGCAGACATCATGAAGCTCATCGCGGAAGAGAGTCCAGGTTTGGATATGGTTTTTGTTCTCTCTGTCGTCGTTGGTTTTGTCGCCCGCATGAATGAGCTGTCCCCGATTTCGCACTGCCTGTACGTGATAGACCCCTACCGCCGGCGCAATGAGAGTAAAGCTGCCGTTCCTACAGGATTTACTTTTGTATGTGGTTACGGCCCCTGATGTGCTAATGTTTTGAGGCTCAGCTGTTGTAAAAATGGAACACTTCTTAGTCATTGCGCCATACAAATTCCCAGTGTGATATTGTCTGTTGTGCCCCTCTCTTCACGAGTTTCTCCGAAAGGGAAATCGGTTGATAATGTAAATCTTCAACAACATTGATCTTCCTCGGAAACTTTTACCTATATTAAACTTCGGTTTGGTTACTCACGGCTGCGCGTGTTAAATCTGTTTGTAAACAGTCACTGTCGTAAGCATATTTGTACGGATTACGGTATAGAGATAACGTTCTTCGATATCAGTAAAAATATTCCTCGAATATTTTGACTGGCTTCTTGTGTTAAGTACTTATTTTATTTAAATTCAACTTATATATATTTACATTTTTCAGTCTAAAAATTGTGTGTTCAATATCCGTTTAGTTCAGGCTTCTATTTGGGCTCGCAAAACTTTCTGGGTCTTCATACTTTCGCCCGTCCTTTTCTCTTAATACATGAGCCGCACCTTAGGTTGTTAGAAATATTACTGTGTATTGCTCTGATCATTTTTTGCCCTATTTACGCTTTTAAGAGTCTTCCTGCATATAGTTCCAATTTTATATCCCTCTTTGAATATATCCTCTTCATAGGTGTGGTGGTAGTTCGAAGACTGACTTTTCTTTGTTGAACAGGCTGACAAACTTTTCTTTGTTGAATTGGACTGTGAAAACATTTCGAAAACTAGGGGAAATCGATATCGACAATTCTATCATACACTAGTTAAGCAACATTCCTTTCGTAGCAAACCAGTCCAACCATTTGGAAATCATTCTGATGTTTCTCTTGCTAAATGCATTAATGCCCCCAGTTTCCTCTTGTTAGCATAGGGAAACAGTCTCTCTCCAATTCCGTCCTTGTTTGAGGAGTAACTTCCTGCAACATGTCTTCCCTTGGTGTTACGTGGGCAAGCCCACGCCAATCTTCACCCTTCCTTTCGGGCGTGTTGTGTAAGATGATTCCTCTGTTTTGTTTACTCCCACGCGGGTTTGCATCGTGTTCCCTTTCCCACAGCCCACTTACTCCCTTTACGAACACAATCTGATATATTCTCATATCGGGCGACGTATCCCAAATCCTTAACCCGTTGGTCCTTTTGTTATCTTGTTCCACAAAGGAATAATATGTTACCAACTTCCGAAAGTTAAAGACAGTTCTCTTTCAGAAATTGGAATAATAACTTCTCGGAGCTTGAAAAAATGTTCCGAATTATCAAACAGAAAAGTAAATTCTCTAAGTGTTCTCTGGGTGATTATTCATTTTCATGCTGTTATTATGTATATAGTTTTCTAATAATAGGTCTTTGTACCCCCACTATTTCACCTGACATGGAGGATAGAAGTTTCTACCGAACTTAGCTTAGTTTTAATATACATAGCATAATAAAAAATATGCACTTAGCATAATAAACAATAAATTGCGTTCCATCCGTGACCTTGAAGAATTTCCTGTGTTGACACAAATGACACAAAAAATAAGATTTGTAATAGTTACGCGAAAATTACATTAATTCTAAAGTAATTGTTGTATCATAAGAATTTATTCCTCATTAAATGATTTGAGATGGATTCGAAGCCTGTTGTGCTGGCAGTTTCGCTGATATTTTTTGTTGGCAAAGATTGCATTTTATGTAACTGTCTTGTGAATAGTTGTTTTCCCTCCCGTGACTTCAATTAGTGTTAACCGAGAATTTTCACGAAGTATAATTGAAGTCGTGATAGGGAAGATTGCGAAAATTAAACGAGTGTCGTATACGTAATGCGGATTATTTAGAACTAATGCTGTTAAAGTTGTCAGTGGAATATATTTTTTATTCGCAGATTATGATGAAGGGTTCATCCTAGGTTGGTAACTAACCTCCTCGATAACCCAAATGTCGCTGTTTCAAATCCCATCTCCGGCAAGCTATAATGGATATCTCAGGATGCTTTTAAACTGTGCGATATGACCGTATTACTTGGAAGAATTTCATACCCAATTATACCACACTTGTGTGGCAATATGATTTGTGTCCAAACAAAGAGCAGAATTTAAATTTCAATTCACCGAAATTATTGAATATTTTAATCAACTTAAACATAACTTTAATGATAATAATAAATTGAGGAAAAGAGTTTTTCTTCAAGATTGCAGAAAGTTCTAAATTAGTTTGTCATTTATTACCCTTTGTAATGCTGCTCTTACAGTTAATTCATATGAAATAATTTTTAAGTAGTTTCATTGCTCTCAGTTTCTGTTTCCTAAAACCCAGTCACAATAGTACCTTTATCCTAGAATTGATTACTTCATTATGTGACAGTACCAAACTGTTCCAGTTATTTTCCTTATCTTGTTTTTCGTTCCTTGTAAATGACCTGATCGCTTAACGTATCCTTCGACTATGACAATATGGATATATGACTTTCTCCATTGTTCTCGATTCTTTCCTTAATTTTTTATGGTCATGATTTATCGTTTATGTGTAGTTGTGAAATCGGAAGAAAGTACGTCCTTTGTAGGAACATTAGAAAGAAACTGTTTTACACTAAGGAATTTAATTTGGTCTCTTACAACCCCAAAACATAGGCATAAATTTCGCCTGATTAATTTTAGAAACTAAAAGTTAGGTTTATTAATAATCTCATGAGTTAGAGTTTGGTTATTTGTGAAAAAATTATATGTTCAATATAATTATATACGTCTAATGATGCACAAGATTTTATGCCGATAACTAGAGGGTGATTACTTCATTTACTTTCGGTTTCTTTCATTTTACTCCTATAGTCTTCGGAACTAAGAAAATATGTATTGTAAAATGTTAAACTTATAGCTCTCTTCCGTTCTTTCAGTTTACCAGTACAATTTTAATTTCCATTCTCCTTATACGTGATGGTTTTCAAGAAGACGAGAAAAATAATAAAATCTACACGGACATTAACTTCTTACACTTTCCCCTGGTTTTTCTCATGTCAAATGGTGTTTCCTAACCCGTCGCATAACATTTTCATAACTTTAATGCAATGGAACAAAATCAATAAATATGTTCGCACTGGGTTAAATATCTTCTTAACTAATATCATCATAATGTGCAGCAATATTGGCTGCTTAGGGCCAATTAAGGAATGTGCGTATTTTATTGCGTGGCGCGTGTGTAATTTTTCTATCCTTCTCATTGGTCTAACCTTGATCGTGTTTTTCACAAATACTCAATAAACTGGTCTGGCCATTTTTTCCATTTTAATTGATTTTCCCCTCAATTTATAATATCCCATTCATTACTAAGTACAGTATCGTTATTATCTTTCATTTTTATTTCTAATCGTACAACCTGTCGCTGCGTTCCAAACATTCGCCATTTGAGTCATACATATTTCATATTATTCTTCACAATTGTGAGGTGGTTTTATTTTCTCGCCAGCTTTCTAACTGGAAATATAAATCTCTTCTGGGTTTATGGGTTTTCATATTGGAAACATTCTGCAAATATAACGTGAATAAGTTTCTTCGAAATCTCCACCGCTTCGAATTCTCCATCGCTGCTGGAGTAGATCCAGAATAGAATTCACAACCTTCGTTCGCCGGGATAGCCTCAGAACCTTCTTTGTAATGATGATAAGGTTGAAGGATCGAGGCTTACGTCTATCCATCCGCCTTGATGAAATTAACCGTGGCTTGTGTACTGCTAGCCCTGGAGGGTACGTTGAACCGCCATGATGAAATTAACCGTGGCTTGTGCACTGCTACTCCTGGAGGGTACGTACCGGATTCTCCGAAGCTCCGTGAAAACTCGCGCATCCGGTTGTGAGGTTTTCCAATGGCGCGGAACTTGTTTGGGAACGCCAAAGCAGTAGGATCGAATCCAGTGTATCTAACTGTACTCTCCTCCATTTCTGGTTTTAGGTTAGAGCTGAGAGTGCTAAATTTCTTCAAGCTCATTGCTCAAACAGGATAATGCCCTATTCCATGGCTTTATCTTCCATTTGTTGGTCGCACAATTGCTGCAATGAATTGGCTGCTTTCCAGGTACCAATGAGCATACCTAGAAACCAAAAGGAAATGCACGGTGCAGATAAATAGTTTCCGTCGAATATCTTGATAACGCTTATTTAAATAGGGAAATGTTTCTCTTGATAGAATTAACGAATGACAAGAGATTTAAAAAAAAGTAGTTCTTTTAAATTTTGCGCGTGGACAGGAAATCACCCCTGAAACCACGGTTTACGCTTACGTCGTACAGTCGGCAAGATATCGCTTTTCCTTCATACTGTTTTTTTCTCGATTCATCGACATCTACGTGTCACCAAGCCAAGGGGCCACTTGCGTGAAATGACTTTTGCTGAGAAAAGAGAAAATTTTTTTCGAAAAAGAAAGGAAGAACTGACGAATTATGATTCTTAATTGTTTTAGAACTAGACTTTGTTTATTTTGTTTACATTTTGAGCGGGAAAAACGATTTTTTGTATTAATCGGACAGGTAATCACTTTTAATTTGTCCCATCTGTCCGTTCTGTTGATGTAGTGTGGTGGTAGAAATGTCTGCAGATTTAGTGTCAAGCGTTTGATGGTAATTGGCGTGTATGTCCTTCATTAGTTCTCATTGAGGCCAACTATTCCGCATTTCCCCTTGATGTTGTCTTTTCACGCTCGTGGGTATGCCTGCAATGTGGAATGTTTTTCTTCAGGAAGTGAAAAAAGTCTTTTTTGCCGCATCGTCGAGGTGACGTTGTCTCCTCCTGGCACCGCTTTTCTTAGCGTCCAGTTTCAACCTCCTCGATATCTTCCCGTTGCTGTTTCTGCGTTGAAAGAGAAAATTATAAAATATCTTATTAAAAACACCGCATCCTTCGCCGTAATCACGTCGGAATAGCTCAGTGATATTCCCAAGTCATGCCTTTTACCTATTTTAAGTAGGAAGGAAATCCGTAAACGAGCTGAAATTTAATCAAAAGAGTGTATTTGCTGTTTTTCTTTCATAACTGGTATGTCCTGGATTATTTGGCGTATCATTAGGTCTCCTTTCATATTTGCTTCTTCAAAGCTAACGGCTATTACTAAAGTAGGATTAAATCGATGTTACTTAAGACTTACTTTTTCTTTTTTAATATCAAGGGTGCATTTTGCTGCAAATTGAAGAACTAATTGCGTGATTTCTGTAAAATCTGTTATTTATAGGAAATATGAAAAAATATTTCCTTGTTCAAATATCATCTTCATTCTAAGCCGTTCCATTCATACGTTTGTATTGATTTTGATCTTGTGTTGTCGGTTTTGTCTCATGAATAATTTTCTGCTTTTCTCACCATGATGTGCATAGCTAATAAGTTTAGTGCTAAGTAGTCAACTAGACCGTGAGATATGTGTTCCGTCTATTTTTCTGTCCTTTCATTGATTGTCAAGTCTTTAATGAAAGAAGTTGCTTCTGTCAAACCTGTGTAATTGAGGAATCTAGTATAGTCCTGCTTGAAGTACGCCTCTTTAGTTCCTGGGCAAAAGGATGATCTATGTAACTAATCTTGTGGTGGATTCCGTTAAAACTGGTTGCCATTGGCTCCTCCCCACCTGTCTTGTAACCGCTTCCATTTTCCAGTTTCTCATCTTCTCCGTATTGCTCATCTTGTGCTATCAGTGAAGTGTGTCAAAGTATAAGATTTCCAAAGTATAAGATTGGGTCTTTCACCGTTATTGCGATTCTTTCACCGTTATTTTTTTTCAAATCAGGTAAGTTATTATTCAACAATATGGTTTCTACCTTTCATAACAACGTAGATGAGAGAACGGAAAAGGACTTTCAAATGAGGTCAGGGGGGCTGTGTTTGAAACCATCGAGATTATCTCGAATAGGTAACCAAGGAGTCACGTGATACAAACAAGAAAGGGTTCGAATATTTGGTGTGTTTGTATCGCTCATTACAATGTCAATAATTGTTTTTTATTAGTTTTCCTCGCTCTAATGCTGTATATTTGAGTCAGATAAGATAAAACTCGTGTAAAACAATACAGCGAGATTGTAATGTACGATTATAATAGATCAAATTTGCGAACCGTTTGTGTTATACCACGTGACTCCTTGGTTACCCATTAGAGATAATCACGATGGTTTCAAACTCAGCCCCCCAGATTAGCCAAGTCAGTAACATTCTCTTCTGTTGACCAGAGGCGCAGGTTCGAGTTCCACTTAGGGGAACAGGGTGTGGTTTTTCTCTTGGGCTTTAGTGTCGGTGAGAGGGTGCAATGTAACTTTCGAAGTTGAGGCATATGAATCCAAAGTCTTCTGGTGACTAAAATTTTATATTTTTTTGTGTAAATTGAAATCGGAAGTACTCTATCCATCGTCCGTGTGACGTAAGATGAAGAAGCTTCTTCTTTCCCTCTTATTCGTCTTCCCATGTCTTTAAGGATTGTAAGCTTCCGATTGGCCGACTAACTCACTCGATTTGCTCGCTTCTGATAGTGGGCGAGCTCGTGAAAATTTATCTCACGGTCTCATTCCTGAGTGAGTCGCTGGGAGGTTAGGAGCGTTCCCCTTACCTCCATAATGACTTCGTCTGAGACTCAGTTTATCGGTTTATCTTAGAAGTCTGGCGACCGCGTTTCCCGCCGGAGACGCCCAGAATGCGCCACTCCTTCCCGGGAGCCATTCGCGCCGGCTCCCGTCTCACCCCCTGCCGGGACCAATGCGTCTTTGCTTCTTAAAAGTCCTCTCCTTCCCATCCTTCCTCAAAACACGCCGGCATTTCCGCGCGCCGGAAACCGGTTGGGAAAAGGCTGCATCCCGTGAGAAGAAGGCGGGGAAGGGGATGGATGAGTGCGTGTGACGTGCGCGACTCTCGCACGCGTGGCTAGTTTTATTCCCTTCCCTAATCTTAGCGGGTGAATGAAAAATCAAATGATCGCTCGATTCCGGAAACTGCGAGACCAACGATTTCTCTTGTTTCCTTCCGGATTTTGAATCGATTTCCTCGCATAACTTTTTTAACCACCCCGGGGTGCATAACATTTTCTCACTCTTTTTTCCATTCTAATTAATATTATAATCGGGAAATCGTGGTTATTTACTGGGGATTTTTTCTCGTGAACGAAATTTGAATGAATGAAACCTGTGTTTTCAGAGCAAAAAAGTCGCGTCAAGAGTATTTTAATCTAAAAAAAGGCAGAGGTTTATTTACATTTCACATCGTTGAATACCTGCCTCGAGGAAGAATTGACTTTCTTTCTAAAGAAATCTAGTAGCATGGGTCTTGGTTTGCATTCGAAGGCAAGGTTCCATAATCTTGTTTACTCGTGGTAAAAGCAGAACCATCCTTTAGAATATGGGTCGTGAACGAGGTGAAGAGAACTCTCCGTTCTAGTGTATTAAATGGAGTCATTAAGTCTTTTAAGACGTGGGATTTTTAGTTTAAGATTAAAAACTTTCGAGCGGCCGAAAGTGGGTAAAACATTTCTCAAATTCCAATCATGGGGCCATATGATTTAAATTACGGCCATTGATTCGACATCCTGGAATAAGGAAATCCCTAGACGTCCCTTCCTTGTTTTTGCGAAAGATGGGAAGTCGATTGTTCCGCGGCGTATTTGGTATGTAAGAAGTCCCTTTAGCATACGTGATGTATTCGTTCTAGAAGGTTTATCCAAGAGGTGACTGCCTCCGAGTGAGAGTATTCATGAAGGCATTTTAAGATAAGGTTGCTCAATACACGGAAATATCCCTCGCCGCAAATTTATAGATACCCTTTGTTTTATTCTTTGGCCCATCGGGCTGCAGTCAGGTTATCATCGTCCTCGATGATGTATAAATAATAATAATAAATTTAATTGCTTCCAAAGTAAATCATTACAGATGTATAACATTAGAAAAATGAAGCATTTTTTCGCAATTTCGCCAGTTATCGCAAGTTATCGCAAGCAATTTCGCAAATTATCAAGCCAAATTAGATGTAAAGTTAATGCAGATTTTTTTATTCACTTCGCACTTCTTCAATTGGAAATTAAATTCATTCGCTTATCGGTGCGCAGAGAGAACAATTATGTTAGTGATTTCAACGAGTGCTCATCAGACTATCATACTGCTATGAGCACCTCTGGTGCATGGAATGGTGAAAGAAACGGAGTGATATTTATGCACCTCAGTCACTGCTACTTTCTTAAGAGTTTGGAGCAGGTGTTGGGGTTGGTGAAGATGAGATTCAAGAGTTGGAGTTTATTGGGGTACTATCTTCATGTCTTAAGAACACCTGCTCAACCTGCGAGCTTTCATGATCGTGCTTAGAGCATATAAACACTTGTGTTCCGCCAATTGAATTGCTGTTACTGATTTAGTTAATAATATTCGTGGAAGGCCCGGTGTTGTCGAATCCATTGGTTTTTGTATTGGCCTTTTTAAGAATTCCAGATGAATTCGTGGTCAAGTCATCAGCGTCTCTTTAATATTACCTACTGTTTTAAAATGTTGTGTGAATAACAAATGATTACCTATGTGGGATACAATGAGTCCAGGGCTGTATTATCATTCATTCTATGCTAATGAGATTATTATTGCTTGAATGGAAACTCCAGATTCAAAATTACCTGGGCGAAAGTAATCTGCCTGTCTGTCAATTGGTAGTATTTATGACTTCGCACTATAATCTAACGTAGTGAAGAGTATATTTCATCTTTTATTACTTTCTAGGGAATCACGTAAATTGTGGAATGTGACCTCATATTATTTGGAGAACCTTAAAACCTAATGGTAACCACAAATTTATTCCACATTACTGAAATGAAAATGTTTTTTCCTGAAATTCGAAAATTGTGGCCTTCCAGAAGAATATTCCATTAATCTTGGTACCTGGCTATCAATGAAAGTTGTGCAGGGACTTTATTAAGCTGCATTGGACTCCCATCAGTTTTTCATGTAATAATAGTCAAAACATTATACTTCCATTGCTAACGGTGGATAAGCAATCTGAGCACCAGTGACGAAATTATCCGATCACCTGAAATGACGTCCAATATTACGCCATTTCTTTCGCAAACCCAGATTTAGTTGTCGTGTCAAAATATCGTGAGTTGCGAAGTTTATTGGCGAAACCGTATGCCCACTCGATATGTTAAGTTTGAAAATCACGTGATCTACGGTAATGATAAGTTTACACTGAATGCGTGAATGTCGACACGTTATCCATTTGTACAGTGGAAGCATTGAGGTATACATGTCTTCCTTTATCATAGCCGTAATATGGCGACCTTATCTTAGTCTGCTTCACAGATACTATTACTTTCTCCAACCGAAACTCATGCCGCCTTTTCTTTAGCAGCGATCGGTGGTGTAGATACTTTTTTAGCAAATCTTCATACTTAGCCGCTGTTATTCACGACGTGACCCACTTCTCTCTCATGCCTTGAAACTCTTACAAGAATGAATCCCTTGCGATAAAGCATGTTTAAAGCTAAGTGGCGTTGGCAGTGGCGATAGATTCGCTGAATTCCCTTTCTTTTTACTGCTTATTTTGTCTTGGGCTTCAAACATAATTTATTTTTACCACTTGCAACGGTAGACCAGTTTCTTTCCGTTTTACTTTGTACCTCTATGTCACTTGCATTTTAGACAGCTCTAACGCGCTTTCGATGTTTGAATATAGACCACTAACTTAGTGCTGGCAATCAACAAAAGACCTACTTGAAATCGTTACCTACGCTTTTCACTCGTCATTTCACACTGTGGGTATGGAGCCCATCTATGTTTTACCGTTCTTGACCCTGCCTCTGTAGTTTTCGAAGGGGAAACATCGAGTTATTTGTATGCTCGAGAATTGCTTTGATATCAAGCTTTGGTGTAAAAGGCACAATTGCTACAACTATTGTCTTTGGAATTTTTATGAGATTCTATTACCTCTCCTAACAATCGGGTGTTTCTACTCAACTTCATCTTTTTATTCAATGTTTTATCTCTTTGTACAAGATTTACTCGTAATATAAATGCTTAGAATTATTTTCGTAAAACTAAAAGTATATTTTTTGCTAAAATAATTTACAGATTCAGAGTATTATTATTGAAAATTTCTCTTAATATTGAGTAGTGCGGCACTTGTCGTTAGCATTCGTTTTAAAATGTAAGCATTTTCGGTAATTTATTTCCACTTCAGTCTGAATGAGAAGTTGATGAAAATTGAAATGTAGCTTTCAGAATTTCTACAGGAGGTAAAGATTAAACTCTTCCTCGGGCGTTGGAGGCGGTCAGAGAGAATAGGTGAAAGCCGTAGAGGCGACCGTTTGAAGTATGTTTAACATAGTGATCATCGAACGAGTGAGCTGCGTTTTGCGTCAGTAATCATCTATTTGGGAAGGATAGAAGCGCTGCAGTCATTGCTTGTATCTTTGCGTTTGACGAGACCAAAATGAAAAGAGTTCGGGATATTAATCCCAGTGACGACGACGAGACTTAGTCACCCTTGGTCCTAGTCTTCACAATGGAGAACATGCACTATTTTTTATAACTCTTTGAATGTGAAGTTTATTAGCTAAAATGTGCTTGGAGAAAATTTTGCTGAAAAATTAAGTTGCGTAACAAAGATATTTCTCTTTGAAAATTGTACTTTTTCGGCAGCTTAAAAACACAACGTCATCGCATGACGTCACGGCACGGTATCACTAAGGGCGTTGTTTATCTGTTTATGCGTGGTGGTTAGTTGTTAAATTAATACTTGGCGATAACGTATGTATTTATCTCATTTGTTTATTGGAATAAACGATTGTATTTCGATTTTTTATTACGTAGTATGGATGGTAACGAGCAAATCGTCCATTAATTATATAATGCCTGTTTAGTGCCCAAGAATTTCTTCTACGTCTATGCAATCGCTGGTTTTCTTTAAGAAAAACACCGCCATAAGGGAGTAAACCAAAGGAAATTGTCGGAATGTGCTTTTTTAAGTATTTTTTCAGTCTTCGTTTCTTTCGAGAAACGGCTAAAACCTCAAAACAATATATTCACTTCGTTTTCTTTTAAATATAAATGTCTATCTCCGTAGCAATATGGAACCTATACCGTGCAATGACGTCAGAAGGCGTCTCATGTCACGTGACTTTCGTCGATTTTCGGGGACATTTTAATATCATTTAATAATCTTTGGTGAGCGTAGAAAAATTTGGCTTATATATTTAAATTGGTGAGAAAATTTCGCATCAAGTACATCATTAATCTTCGAGAAACAAATTTCATGCATATTCCCCATAGCTCTAGAACACATCCGCATGAATAATTTACCGGTGCGCGGCAACTTGAGATTTCCGCAGTTTGTGAAAGAGGTAGTTGCTGTCAGAGTTTGATGCGGACTGTTTTCGGAGACCAGCGAGATGCGTCCATTATTCTCTGGTGGCGCCCATTATTTCCGTGGGAGAGTAATGTTGTGCGCTTCTTGTGTGCTGTGCCGATGCTGTCTCAACCGTCGTCATCGACCTAATTCCTTCCCCCGCTCAACCCTTAAATCCCTTCACCCCCCCTCCCCACCCATTTCCTCGTTCCCACGAAGCCCTCTAAATTAACTCATCCTCACTCTCTCTCCGCACACTAGCTCCGATCTCCTCATCCCCTCTCACCCTACCGGTGCGTGCGCTACGTCGCCCGTGAACCATTGCCGTAGCTTCTCCGTCGTACACCCATCCGCCTGTCCAACTCGCAGGGGTTTCTCTCTTTCCCGCCCATCTTCCGTCACCCCCTGCCATCCGCTCTGCGTCATTCGTGCGTCGGATCCACTCTGGTTTTGACCCCGCGTCACGTGCCATGCGATCCGCTCTCCTCTCGGCCGCCGTGCCGCACGTGCTGATTGACGCATTCCCACGCGATCCTCTTCCCTCCTCCACACGTTCGCGGAATAAAAATGTTTCCCCTCCAACGAAAATTTTTCGTGGCGATCCGTGTTCACTGCTCTCCTAAAAATAGACTCGGGGGTGATAATCCAGCGTTCACCTCCGCTTCTCGCCCGCAATGAGGAGGCGTTAACGGATTAGCATGGGAATGTCGTCGCTCCTTGTCTGATGCAATATCCTCTGTGTTGGACATGATGCTGCTTAATTGCCTAAATTAGCGAGAGCAGCCATCTGGTCATCTACTGTTTTCCATTTGTATTTGCAGTTTTTTTTCCTAGTACCACGGGATACGTCCGAGGTTAAGCGGTGTATTGAGCGATTTCGCTGTAATTCGCTGACGTAGTGAAACGTGAGATTTCTAGTCTGCGTAACGAGGTGGGAATGGAGTTCGTTGATAATGTTTAGAGTACTCTGAAAGTCATTGGCGTGGTGAATGTATTAATAATGATCATGTCCTCTTTAGGTACATACACCCAATAGATATGCTACCCTAGTGTAAAATCGTGTTAGATACGCACTAGGCACACGCTGGGATCTATTTTTTGTAATTATTTAAGTTTGTTTTCGATATGAACCATAGTTTTTATAGACCCGAGACAAACTCTTTGTAGAGTGCATGAAAAAAAAGGGTTGGAAGTTTTATTGATGTTGGTATGGAGAAAATTGGAAACTGTGCAATGGACGTAAAGAAGGGAGGGATGGGTGTTGAGCATGGTAAGGGAGGAAATAAGGTTGTTGGTGGAATATAGGAGGAGGAATAGGAACTGGAGATAATTCGATATTGAAGGTAGAATGCTGGTTTGGGAGTTAGAAGAAGCAAAAGGTATTTAGGGTAATATCGTCGGAAATATGCTGATCCGATGGGAATTATAAATAGTGTTTAAAAGGAGCCATTAGGTTGCCAGAGGAGTTGAAACACTTCATCAGCCATTCCCTAACTCGTAGAAAACTACCAGTCTATGTTATGTCTACGTTCACTATGATATTCATTACAGAAGGCGCTCAAGGTTGAAGTGTAGTAAAAGAGATTTTTTCAGGTGAACTACTAATTTTCTCGAGAAGTGCATTTTGAAATTAAAAGTCCAGTAGCAGTATTACGGACATAGATAACTCCGTTTTTGTATTCCTCGTAATATTTAATGGATGGTTCTTTCCGTACCTTTTTCCCAGCTTTTGGCTGGCGGGCGGGTAAATGGTCATTGGACGTTTCACTCCATTTCTTCATCGTTCACTGATTATCATGAACAAATTCCGTGGCTGGGTGTATAAGTAATGAAATGTGAGCGGGTAAGCATGTCTAATCTAATCTTGGCTAATTGCATTACGAAAACGTCGGGTCAAGTACGAAGAGTCGCCTCAGTCTTATAATCCAATTTAGGGTGTTCGTTCTGCGGGGGTGGGAGCGAGGTCGTGGGCGTTGGCGCGTCAAATCTCCCTTCCACTTACCCACCCCCATCTCCCCTCACACCTCTATCCTTTCCGAAATACCTTCCTCTTGCGGTCCCACGTCATCATCGTGCGTTCAGGAGAGAGGTTAGTTATAAAGACCCGACTCGAAAGACTTGAGAATTTATCACGTGCGCCTCATTTTCCACTCGTGGGGCCACCGCTCCTCCTGGAACATCACGTGAACTGAACGAGTTTCGCTCTGCAGTGCTAAATTCATGTATGCATCCTGGGGAATTATGTGCCAGTGAGGTAGGCGATAAGGGAGTATGTAAGGCATTCTTCGGGAGTTAAGGCACGCCACCCCGGGAAGGGGTGGCGGGAGAAGAGACGAAGGGGTGTGCGGAATGGCTGGGTGAGCAGTTTACTACCCCACACCCTGTGGCCTCCTTGAATATTTTATACGCTTCGGAAGGAGATTGAGGCAGTAAGTTGGAAAAGGTTGGGTGTTTGACAGCGTCTTCCACAATCCGCCTCCCCCTTTGGACTCCTATCTCAGCGGACACTCCTCTCCCGACCCAGGCTACCCCCCAACTTCCAACCACCTCCTCATCTCGCCCCGGGCTGTGCTCGAGGAGGACTAGACCGCCGCTTTCAAGATTGATGCGTTCCGTTCTCAGAAAACGAGAGTCATTGGCATCGTCTTTTATTTTTTGTTCTCCTTGAGCAGTCGCAAAAAATAGAACCTGTATAGTTTTCGCTCGCCTTTCGAAAAGAGCTCGTCTATAGTTTCCGTCGGTTGACCCTGCGTTTTGATCAAAGTTCTTCTCTTTATTTTTCACGTCAGTTATCTCCTTCCGTGGCTTCTCTATCGTCTCGTTTGATTTGCTCCTTCGTTTCCTGCGGTTTTTCTCTCCCGTTGGTTGAAATGATCTAAATAAATAAAAGTGTCCCCATTTTGTGAATCAATTCGATGTGAGGGCTAGAGTCCCTAGAGTTCATAAAACTCGTGATCGAATTCCGGCATTGGCAGATAATTTTTACTGGTTAACCGACTCCTACTTAAATGCTAAGTGGGTAGCACTTTGATTTCAGCACTCCGTCCGTCAGGTGGGACGTTAAGCTGTGATCTCCTTGGCGTCCTTCGTTTAGAGCAGGCTCATGCCGACGCCGGGTTACCCTCCACCCTTATATTTCTTACGTATTCATTTTTTTCACATCCTATCGTTTTCTCTATCCTGCTGATCTGAGGCACCCTTGAAGTGCGGGACATGCTGGTAACCACAATGAGGTCTCCGTTTTATGTGAATGCCAACGTGGGTCCGTTTCCAACCTTCTGTACGTTTCGTGGTTGTGTCACCGTAGTATCGTATGTCCTCATCTTTCCTCTATCAATATCGTGTCTTACTTCTTTTTTCGCGGATATTTCTGTCCAGCGTAAGAAATGACAGGTAGCTAGTTTTTAGTCCGACATCGATGGGGAGTTGGGAAAAGTGTGGTCAAGAATGTCCAAAACATCACATCTACATCATATCAAGAATATGTGACGTGCGCCTCAAGGTTTTGGTTGGCGTATTTGATTTGGTTATTCAAACCTACTAAACGAGTTTGTTCTATAATTACTTACATGTTACGAAGATTGTAGCAAATGCTCGGTCTTTAATTTTACTTATCTGCGTACTGCTTAACTTTGAGGCATATTTCGTGGATGAGTGCACGTGAATATATATTCGAAATGCAATCAAGTATATTTTCCCATTTATGTCAAGATATTATAGTAGTGGAATGGTTAATTCAATAAGTTTGTAAGTGCTGATAGGGGATACTGACGCAGAAATATTTTTTTTAAAGTTAACATTCACTGATGATTTTACGTGTTTAGTTTTCCAATTACAAAACTAATCAGTTACGTGGTTCGTAGGCTCTATTGTATTGTTGTCATCGTCTCGGAATAGCCTGAACCTCACTGATGTGGTAAGCAAAAGACATTCAAGAGCAGTAAAATTAACAAACTGACAATCCTCAGAGCTTAAAATTTCTATTAGATGTTTTCTTGGCCGTTAATAGGTGCTTTGCTTAATAATTTCTCGAGTGTCCTTGGGGTATCGTATTTCGACCTTCTATTTGTTGCAAGCAACTCCGCAGTGAATTTAGTTCTTTTTTTCTCGCATCTCTCTTAGTAAGACGTTCGGCTGCTGTCCTTATGGAAACGTGAAAGTGTGGTGTTCAACGTAGAGCAGGGATGTGCCCATCTTTTTCTCCGCTGCGGTTCTCATCGCGCGATTCTGTGTGAAGAGAGAGAGAAAACCTCGGAGGAAGAAAGAGCGCCATCTATTGTAATTTCAAATCTGATCGTAATTAGCGCAAAGCAGAAAGTCATTTTCTCAACCGCCTTCTGCGTGATTGTGAGATCGCTTTTCGTGATATCCTGAGAATATGAATCCTTTCATTTGGTACCACCACCAGGCATATAACCTGATATTGTTGTTTTAACCGAATACGCGGTGGGCAACCGAGGAAGGAAGAATATTTTTCTGTGTGCGACGTAGTTTGCTGTTTGAAATTAATACCGTCCGTGTTATTTCTCTCTTTTTGTGGTAAAAGCCGACTCGAGCCTGTTTCTCTATCGGACTTCTTGTTTTTTTCGAATTTCTAGGTATTTTAAAGGTCTCATATCCGCCCAGGTTTTACGCAAGGTTTCACATGTCCATGCAATCCTTGCTTTACGTAATGCGTAACTCCCCTAATATACGTTCGCGACTTCGTATTTTTTTTAGCACCTAATCTTCCTCATATATTCTTCCCACAATTTGTTTCTCACAGAAAACCCTTGAATGTAACAGTTATCTTTTTATATCTATAGTTCTTATTGCCAGTTATCATATTATTTTTTTATTTTTCTAACATGGTCTTTTAAAACATTTCATTTGTTCCACGATTTCCTATTTCCAGTACAGTGTCGAGGGGATACTAATAATTTAATTGTGCTGTTGATTACTAACCAAGAAGAATCCAACTAGTTTCATATTTTATCATTGAAGAAATGCCCATTTTTCTCAATTATCCTTGTCAATGATCGCGTAAATATAAAATTATTTAATGCATTAAAGTTGATTATTTTCTCGGCCACTTGTAGCAACTATTTAGCGCTTTTCTAGATGGTAAAATGTTTTTCATTCTGTGGTTTAGACCTGATGCCGATATGAGATATGATGTATTACTCATTGCAGAACATTTACTTAAGGTACCTACCTTTTATTTATTTTCTCAGTTAAATGGTCATTCGTCAGTGATTAATATTTTAAGAAGCTAAATATATTCTAGCCGTTTTCAGTCTTGCCTCTCCATAAGCCTTTTATGTCCATGGTTTGTGGGAGTCCTAGTCCAATTTTTTTTATAGTCGGTAGTTGCGATGGGCCCCTTTCTCGGTCTGATGGAAACCTCAGTGGTCATGCTCTACAACCGCTCCCTTCCATTAAAAACCCCATTTCAGGCTCCACGGCAAAGAATGTGCTCATTTCCGTGGCCGATTTGATATCCGAGGGATGGTGACAATTTTACCGACGGAGTCCCGTTTATCGATTGCTTTACGACTAGGGAGATTTTAATGCGCATTTCAAGAATGTCCTGCGTTCTTCTAGGTATCCTTTTTTTTCCTTCTCATTTACGTCGCTAGAGCACCCAAAAAGCCACTGCAAGAGATCGAACAGTGGTGACACCACACCAAGCATACCCCACCGTCATTCACCCAGTCATGTTGTAAGTTACTGTAATCCTGATTTTATCGCTTAGTTGACTTGATAAAAAACCTCCAGCTTCACCCACAACACAACTTTTCTGTGGCCTTTGTGCTGTGCGGGGGCGATGGCTTCAGTATAATTGTGTTTTGATGATAATTATGTGAGGAAGTACCTAAGCAATTGATCTCATATGTTGTGCATTAAGCCACGGTTCAATAATATCGTTAACCATCTATCCATGCATACGTTGAATTGCATAGGTGACTGCCGATCCTTCTGATGCCTGAAAGTAGATTAGGCAGATTTCAGCAGCAGAAGAGCTTATCCGCAAGCATTTTCTCATCCCAGGAATTATAAAATTTGGCCTATATGTCTCATGTATCTATTCAAAATAAACCTAAAAACTGCTCCACTATTTAATTATCTTCTAGGCGATTTCTATCATATTTGTCTTCGTACTTTCTTGTGCGTGAGAAAAATTGTATTTCAAATTGTCTAATACTTACAATTTTCTATGCAATTTTCCATTTGATCTTATATTAATGAATGTATATGTATGAATATATATAAGTGGACATTCTCTCTGATCTATATGAATTAACTAGTGATTAGAGTTGATGTAGCATCTGCGTGGATATTGAAATATGTACACGTACGTATTTACCAACAGTCTTGCGAAAAGTCACAAAAAACAGAACTTATAACTGTACCTGGGTAGACTAGGGTTTTCCTGAAGATGGTAAGTAGGACACAAGGTGGGAACCCCTAATCAAACCTACTGTAATGCAATGGGGTTTGTAATATGCTTGTAATATCTTTGTAAAGGAAACCACCAAAAAATGTCTTGGGAGATATAGGCGATTCAAAGCGGTTGAGCGGTTGGGGTGTCCTCCTGAGATTCCATCCAAGCAGTGACGTCACAGGAACTGACGACAAAGGCCTCCCGAGGTGACCCCATGGCTAATGGAGTCAGTTGTTGTTTCACGTGGCGGAGCGACAGAGAGAGGGATGGAGGGTAGGAAGGGGACCTGGGTCTCACAATCAGAGCGCCGTATTCGTGTATGCGCGCGTGAAACGCCACCTAGGGGAAGGCTCGCAAGCTTTCTTTCATGATGGTCCGTTGGAGGGAAGGGGTTTAAGGATCTGGGGTGCAGAAGCCTTGAAAATGCTGGAGGGTAGGGTTCCAGTAGTAGGGGGATAATGTTTAGGGGGGTGGGTGTACCATGGGCGCGAAGTGGGATTGCGGTGAATAATTTCCACGTGGGTTATGAGATTCGCACCCGAGAAGGAGTTTTCAAGGGGTCCCTCCCACTATTCCCTGAGTGGAGGAGGTGGGGAAGAAAATACTGAGAACAGAGTAAGAGAGTGAAAGTCTCTGGATGAAAACTCATTCACTTTTTCGCTTCCTCCCTCCCGTCATCTCACAACTACTTCCAATTACATACTTCTCTAACTTCCAATTACATACTTCTCTAATTTCCAATTACATACTTCTCTAAAACTTACCCCAATCTCGAACGGTCACACCTTTTTTTCTCCCACATATTGGGTCTCCTCACCTTCAAAGGAGACTAAATATCCTCACCGAATTAATAGTGGCTAGTTTATTTTTTTAATGAAAATTATATTTGGTGATGGAAATGCGCAATAGAATCGCTATAGTAGTGTCGAATGATTATTTTGTAATCGTATTGTGAAGTATTGGCACGAAAAATGGAAAATATTGGTTACATTCCGCTAAATATTTAGTATTGTTTTTGGCTTTTTATTTCAATCACCTCTCATGGAAATGATCGTTTTGCAGAACAATTGAGTAGGTACCTAGCAAATGAATCCTTATCCTTGTTACATGGTGTCCTCGGCCGTTTATGGTGCGACATAATACTTTTGTACAGAGGAGATGTAATGGCAGTATTTTTGGTTGGTTTAAGTTCGTGCCAATTAATGTATTGATGTTTTTTGCCTGGCAGAGGTATCCATGGTAACGAGACTAGCCGTCCTTACAAGACTTAGGCCCGTATGCAGAGACAAACCTCCACCTCGACCTCATGCTCAAAACGCGTCATAACCTCCTCCATCTCCAAATTGCGTTGCACAGTCGATCTCGAGGTCGCTCAAGAGCTCCGTAACCACGGAGGTTGACTCCATCAATGAAGCTTGGTCCAGGGTGTCTTCTAGCTCGGAGGAGCCGATGGAGGAGGCGATTTGTAAAAAATCAAGATGGCTGACGCTATCGCCTGGATAGTTATATGGCTAATTCTGAACTTATATCACTCTATTACGGCGACTTTATCATGTTGAATTCCTAATTATTGTAGCAGCTTTTATTTGAAGTACTTTTCAAGGTGATGGAAGAGGTTTTTAAATTTGCCAAATTTTGGTGTGTTATTCTCATGTTGGTCGTCGTAAGTATTTCGAATAAATTGGTTCTGATAGAAGTAGACGAGGATATAATTGTTATGTATTAATAAGTAATGTTCTATCTTCAATTTTAAGTGCTTATTATGCCCACGAGCTGTTTATTTCTATTTTACAGACTTGGCAAGTGATCGTCATATTGTCTTCTGGAGATTTCTTTTTGAATGACAATGTTTTTATGAATTCGTGATGAAGATATTACCAAACACTATCAATTAATAATGTGCTATCATCAATGTGAAGTGCTTTCAATGCCATGTAACTGGCTAATTCCATTTTACAGACTAAACAAGTGATCGTCATTTTCGCATACGGAGATACTTTCTGAATTACAATGTTTTTATGATTTCGTGATGAAGATATTACATTACACTATCAATCAGTAATGTTATACTATCAATTAGTAATGTGCTATCATCAATGTGAAGTGCTTTCAATGCCATGTAACTGGCTAATTCTATTTTAAAGACTTAACAAGTGATCGTCACATTGGCTTATGGTGATATTATTTCTGAATTGCAATGTTTTTATGAATTCATGATGAAGATATTACATTACACTATCAATCAGTAATGTTATACTATCAATTAGTAATGTGCTATCATCAATGTGAAGTGCTTTCAATGCCATGTAACTGGCTAATTCTATTTTAAAGACTTAACAAGTGATCGTCATATTGGCTTAATGTGGTGATATTCTTTCTGAATTACAATGTTTTTGTGAATTCGTGATGAAGGTATTACAATACACTATCAATTAGTAATGTGCTATCATCAATGTGAAGTGCTTTCTTTGCCATGTAACTGGCTAATTTCATTTTACAGACTAAACAAGTGTGTGTCATATTGGCTTATGGTGATATTCTTTCTGAATTGCAATGTTTTTATGAATTCATGATGAAGATATTACAATACACTATCAATCAGTAATGTTATACTATCAATCAGTAATGTGCTATCATCAATGTGAAGTGCTTTCAATGCCATGTAACTGGCTAATTCTATTTTAAAGACTTAACAAGTGATCGTCACATTGGCTTATGGTGATATTATTTCTGAATTGCAATGTTTTTATGAATTCATGATGTAGATATTGCAATACACTATCAATCAGTAATTTGTCATCTTCAATGTGAAGTTATTTTCATGCCCACGTACCACTTTTATTTACATTTTAATTACTTCGTATTGCTTGCGAGATAGGTTTCTTATGCGGTTTTTCAACTCATACACATGTACCAAATAATATTTGAGTTGGATGTCACGGTTAAACACACTGTTGGCAGTTTTCAGGTAAGCTAGCTTTCTTATCTTTTGGAAATCATCTATTCTGAGAATATGCAATGAGGCACTCATAGTCATACGACAATGAATTAGTACCATGAAATGTTTCCCTGCTGGCTGTCTGTGGAGATTTGCAAGGAATGGATCAAAGTAGCAATTTGCAAATTACAAATGTATGTTGTTTGTTACTTATTTTGTAATGAAGTTGAAGTGAAAGATACGTTGACAGGACACCTAATTTCTTAACATCATGTGCAATTGCCATGTAGGTCATAAGTAAGCAACTTGTGGGCCAGCTCCACAACTTTGCGAAATTTCCCAGGAATGAAGAAGTCCTTGCAAGATAAAAGTAGCAGTTTTATGAGACAGCAGGATTTCCAAATGTGATTGGGGTTGTTGAGTACACTCCATGGGTATTTGTTCATCTTTATGTATCTCTTTGGCAAAGGCATTTAAAGCTTCAAAAAAATTATCACTGAACTCAATTCCAAACCAGAAATTAAATAATTATTAACTAACAAAGCCAGTATTTCATTACATTCTTATATTAACTAAAAGACTGCCTCTTTTTGTTTCAAATCACTAATAAACGCCTCAAGCGCCAGTGTAAGAGATGAGGCACCAGGATCAATGCTGGGTGTGGTTATGGTTGGAGAGGGGAGATAGCTGCAAGAGGCAGGTTGGGAACTTGGTGAAAATTTTTGGGGAACCAGAGGGATGTTGAGCAGTCAGTGTGGGAAGAAAACTGGGTAGACCAGGAAGAGGATGAATAGCATATTAGATGGGATGAGCACTGTGAGGGTTGAGTATGTACACTGACTTGAAAAGTGAAATGGTGTAGGCACATGGGCATTCAGTGAAGGATGAGTATCGAATATGAGGCTCTAATTCAGATTCAATATGCTGCCCAGAGAATCATTTAAGTATCCCTCATTGGAGAGTTGGCTATAATGAGAGAGAATGCACAGAGAGCATATTGCTGATAAGGAATGACAACAAGTGATGGTTTAATATGTATGTTATAACATAGTCTCAAGAACAGTTTTCACTGTATTCCTCCCATTTCGTTGATGGAAATGCCAACTGCAGTCTTGTGCCACACCTGTTTTATCACACTTGAGATAGAAAATTAGGGGGAGCCACAAACTTGTAGCTAACTAGTTCGTTTTAGTTGCCACATTGCTGGTTTTGAAAGAATTGACCTTAGAACATACATACATACAATGACAAATAATGATGCTATCATTTATGCAATGGCCAAAATCTCATCATTCACATGGGTAAATAAATATATTTCAATATGTTAAGAAAGAATTGTCAACATTTATAACATGATTATTTGGTTGAAATTACATCGGTTGACTGAAAAGGTATCGACAAAATCAACATTTCCTTTAATTCCAAGATCATTAATTTGTCATACGTGAAGTTGTATAAAAATGCATTACAAAGTGCTCAAAAGGAAATGTGGCTCTTAAAAATGACACTTTCACTTATCTTGGTTGAGTCAACTCTGAAATAAGAGGAAATCCTAATTAAAATGAATTACCTTGCAAATAAAGGGTACTCATAAGTATTCCCGAACATTGTTGCTTTACGTTAACCATAACCAGGAATGAAATTGGGCATGCACAAGGAGGAATAGGTTCGACCCAATGAATAAAGATACACAAAAAATTGAGTGGAAAAACATTTTATTTTTTCAGATTATAAAACAGGAGAAAGCGTTACTGACTCATTTGTTTTTGGAACACAATGGTATTTTAGAGAACAAAAAAACATGCAGTGTCATGAGAAACAAAAGCAAAAAGCAGGCAAAGTCTTGGAAGCACTACCACAGGCCTGGGACAAGTCAAGAAAGGAGCCCTTGCCACTAAGAATGGGTACAGGCAGCTCAATCATTCCACAAAAAGGGGTAACCATTCCATGCAACCACCCAAGATGTTGAAGACAGCTATCCACCGCAAGCGCAGAGGAGAAACCGTTGCTCCAGTTGAATGAAGAAAAGAGGCCACTGCACAGGAGGACATCACCTCGAGGGGTTGAACTTCTCACTGAGGGAAGTGGATGAAAGGCTGAAAAAGAGAACTACATGTATTACAAAGGGAGATTGGTGAGCTTTACTGGAGGAGATCACTGCTGTAGAGAGCGCCGGAGAACCACCATTTGCAAGTCATGTAATTCCTGAAAAGAGAAAAATGAGGTTTTAGCTGAAAAATTGTACTGTTGAGCACAAAGTGCACATTTACTTCAATCCATTATAACACACTTGTTTTCTCCGGGCCTCTGCGCGATTCTCCTCCAGTTGCTCCAGGTGTATTTGGAGCTTAACCTCCGCCGCCCTTTTTTCAAGGGCAACAACCTCCCTTCGTAATTCATGTAGTTCCCTGGCGGCCACCATCGCCTCCTCCACTTTCTTCAGCCTTTCCTCCAGTGCCCTCATTCGAGAGGTTCCACCCCTCGAAGTGTGTGGAGTTGGAAGATAACCAGAAGATTCTGGAAAATCCACCAACTCCACAACAGTGGTTCTGTTCTCTTGTGCAACGGCTTCTCTGGATGCATGGCTAGGCCCTGCATCCTCTGTATCAAGAAATGAACGAAATAATAAACAAACAAAATACACACACCACAATTTAACAAGTAAGATTAATATAGGTAGACTGGAAGACCTAACATCAATTGTTTTTTATGATTGTGCTCAATCACTCATATTATTGCAAGAATATAATACCTTGGTGCAATTATAGATGAATCTTTAAAGTAGCATATCCTCTAGGCTTTCTTTAATTAAAATCCAAGACTACATTTCCTGAACCCTTATGAAGTTTTTGCTTTTGTACAAAAATACAGTAATAATTTGTGCATCTTAGGTCCTGTATGTAGAACATATTTTTTAAATATGTTAAATTACGCCCTGGCGAGGGAAAAGTTTTTTCCATAAATTGCGGGTAGGAGGTACATACAGCAGGCACCCTGTATTTCCACTAGTTATTCTTTTTTGATGGTAAACAGCCGGTTTAAAAGTACGTATATAAGCTCCACCTTAACTAAAAATTGCATATCTTCGTCTGAAATGGACATTACCGTCCAAAAAATGCAAAGGACATTTATTTCTATCGAGTTACACATTTGTTTCAGTTAGTCGCATAGTGTTTGTTATACTCTCAATTTATATTTGCCATCACTAAGACTCATCTATGACTACCTACACCTAAGAATTTGAAGCTGGTTACCCACTCACTTTGGTTGCAATTATGACATAAATTCGTCAGACACCTTTTTTTAAGATAAATTAAATTCCACTTAAACTTGTCCCTGTTAAGGCCTGGTTACACGATACATTAACCCGTACGAGTTAATGTGTAAATGAATGAACGCGAGAATGAACGCGAAAATGCACCGTGTAACCACACCAAAATGTACAAATGAATGAATGCGTGAACAGAAAATAGAACCTGTTCTATTTGGTTCATGCATTCGCACAAGTTGAGCAGAGACCATTCACGCAAATGTACATGAAGCCGTACGTGTTAATGTATCGTGTAACCAGGCCTTAACACACATTGATATAAACATCATCTAACGATTGTCGATGAAGAATTATTTGCGATGCTATTACGTGAAGATTTTTTACCTATGCCACTTCTAAAAACATCACAGTAACAGATACCTTTTCTATATGTACAAAGGATGAAGATATGAAAAATCTCTTGCCACTTAACATGGGCATAGAGCAAGATAATCTTTAAGATAACGGGTGATTACTAGTTACTTTGCAACACATGTAAAGACATTGAAAAGAAATACAAAACATATTACACTACCTTCATCCAACGGTCGCAATGATTCCACATCCTCTGCACCCACGAGTGTGTCGGACAGCATATCGCTATCTTCGACACCCATCACACAATGGGTGATTGAAGGAATGGTTACCTCCAATTGTGGGGTGATTTCGCTGTCAGGGTCCTCATGCGGAACATAAGGACCCCCTCCTGTACCCATTCTTTTCCTCGTCTCCTCGGCATGGCTCCTTTTCCTCCTCATTTTAACATTGTCCCAGGCTTTCCGGAGCTGCTTCCAAGAACGCTGTTATCACAAATAACATCCTTATATTATGATTTGGTAACAATATTTTGATCAACGCAACTTAAGGTACCGTACAGGTAACACAGCTTTTAATACGGTCACCATTTTCACTACTCAAAATTCATGACCGAGACACTTACTTGGCTGACGTATCCGTGGCTGTTGAATTTGTCAGCCAACCTCTGCCAACATTTTGCCTTTGTTTCCAAAGACACTGCATCAGTTTTTTTGTTCTCCAAAATTCCTTTGTGTTCCAATACCAACTCAATCAGTAACGCTTTCTCCTGCGGCGACATTCTGCAGGCACCCTGCGACGCCATTTCGCGTGAAGTCGAGTTTACTTTCGCCAGTCTTTTTTTTCGGTGAGACGTCACAGAAAACGTCATCGTCGGTATGAGAAATTTCTGTGAACGTCGCGACGATTGTTCGAGGCGACCTCCATCGCAGCTCCTAGGAGCTACGATAGAGGTCGGAATGTGCAACGCGATGGAGGTGCCCTCTCTTGCTCGCTCCTCCTACGAGGAGGAGATGAAGCAGGAGGTGGAGGTTCGTTTCTGCATACGGGCACAAATACTTATCGATGCCGTTAACTCAAGAATGACGTGCTCACGACCGACATTTGTGTTCAGGCGAGCTGGATATGCAAGATGGCGCTCGGGTGTTGTGACCCCCCGAGCGATGGATGGCTCGCATCACGGCTTCCCAAAATGCCATTCATGTCTTTTGTCATTTTCCAAACCGTTGCCGCTTCCTCTAATGGAGTTTGCTCAAGCACCCGTGTCGGGTTGATCAAGCGCTGAATATCGGAATCGCCAGGATATCCGCGCGGCCCCTGAGAAGACTCATCTTGCGACGAGAATATCTCTGCTTGAAAACCCCGCCCCCACCCAATTCCTTGAACGGTATTACCTCCCACCGTCGTCGGTGAAACGACGGAAATGAGACACTTCGCCTTGCCACTCCACGTCTCAGTGTGTACGATTCCTTGACTTCGTCAATGGAAGGGTGGTTCCACTCTCCCCCTCCGTAACCTTTCATATTTTTCGATTCCCGGTTTAAATTTAAGGCCATGGAGAAAGTGGAATTGTATCCCTTTCACTTTTGAGGTTGTCTCCACCTTTGGCAATTTCTTTTGGGGTGCCTCATCGTTGATGTTTTTCACCAATTACCAATTTTTGCGTATTTTCTGAGATCTCCTTATGCGCAGGTATTAGTTCTCCAAGACATTATAGGTTATTTGACTGATATGTGTATTCCGTTTCTCATAATGCTTATATTTTTATGTTATATATCATGTTTTTTTAATTATTTTGGAGATAAGTCTTTGAAAGGTTGTGTTCCTGGGATTGAAATATTACCGGTAAAAATTATTGCAAATATTTAGTCCGAACGGCTCTTCAGGAACATTCTTATCTGTGAGAACCCACATTATTCATTGAAACTGACTTGTCTGGGAAGTTACTTATTCTCTCATTCTGAGAATTATTAGGTTTTTGAAATAGCATACCATATTAAAATAAATTTTTTTTAGCTGCAGTAACGATTTTTGTGTGTTTCCTTTAAAGAATAATCCGCTACATATCTCTTAGTCGACCTGCAGTATTCCCTCCCCAAATAAAGACTGTGAACGTATGCCGTGCATAAATAATTTTCTGGCGTTGTATTCCTTTCCCGAAAAGCCCACACAGTTCTTCTCCGACAGCTTGTCTGATGTACAAGCATAGGGAAACTCCGCACCACCCGAATGAAAAATAATGTAAATTTGAATGTGGGGGGGAAATTCTTGGCGAACTGTTCGCTTTCCCCATATCTTCCTTCGTGACCAGGTGAGAGCTTGAAATTCGAGGAAAATATATATCTGAACTCGGGCGCAAGAAACTTTTGGCAGACCTGAATGTCTTCGGTCCAACCTCAAAGCGACGGGTTTTTGGATTTCACCCGCAGAGGGAGCCAGGGTGAAGAGCCGCCGCGTGACGTCAGTGCCGTGCTGCGTCACGTGCAGAGTGTTGACTCGTCCCCTCCACCCTCATCCACCCCTGCGCACCCTCTTTCTCTCTGCCCTGCTTTCCACCCTCTCATAAGCCCTTTCTTCTCCTTTACCTGTTGTCTACTGATTAAGTAAGGTTTTGAATCTTTCGAAACACCTCTCATTACAAGTAGTAATAAAAAAATACTTCAGTCCACTCCTAAAAATTAAAAAGCAATCTCGTTTTCTTCTGCTCTAAAATCATTATGATTCTCTTGGTACAGAAATTAGACCGTGAGCCAATGGGTCAGCCGTGAGGTCAGGTTTAGATTAACTCTGAAGTCGAACTTTATTTGCAAATGGGAGGGTGAGGAATAGTAAGAAAGAACGAAAATGTACCAATGAACCCATGTTCGAGGGTTGTTTTGAGAGAGGAATTCCGTAGTTAATAATTTAATGACTCGTCCAGTTTGTTAATTGTCAAATTAACTTCCTCTAAACATTGCCAAATACACCAGTATTTCATCTGATGTTCTTCTTTAATTCCGCCGTACTTCCATTATCTCATTCAAGCAACCTTCTCTCATCTCTAAGTTATACTTTCAGTAGTAGCCCTTAAAACACCGCCCTCCCATAACCTACTCCCCATTGACCCAGAATCAGCCGCGATAGCTTAATAGCCTTGGCAACCCAAATGTCACGGGTTCATATCTCGCTTCGGGCATGGATATCGTGCTCGTCTTGAGATTGAAGTCTTATGACAACCCCAGTACTTCTTCTTGTTTTACCATCTCATACTCACCCCTTAATTGCATAGCGTCGAACCACCACATCCTCCTACTTTATGTTTCCCTACCCGTCCCTCTTTCTCATTCTTCCTCTCTCTTTCCTCCCAGCTCAAAATTTTAACAAACCCGTCTCGTGAACGGATTCTTCGCTTCTTACCTTATCCTCGCATCTTATTCCTCCTGGGCGAGAAGAATGAGAGGAAATGGGTTCCTGCACCTTTTAATCGCGCAACGTCGCAATATAAAATTCATGGAAGTGATGTTTGTAATTTCGTTTTATTCTGCGTATTTTATCATTATTTTTTTCTGCTTACATCGTGTTATTTGGAAGTAGTGGTGGCCAAGTGGGTAGAGCACTTCACTACTGGCCGTAGGGTCCCGGGTTCAAATCCCGGGAAAAAAGCCCCATCTAAAATCCTCTCAATTCGATTTTCTGTGTGTCAGAACTTCATAGGAAATCGCCAGTGGCCCAAGGAAATGAAATGACCCCCCTACCGCGAATTTCACACGCCAATAGCTTAGTACGGGGAGGAATCCTCGTCTATCTAAAACCAGCCTTCGGTTTGAACACTAATTTTTATGATGTCATCCGGGGCCTCCTCCTCTTTGCTTCCCGTGGTTACTACCAACGTTACTACTCATATCCTACGCCCTTAGTAGTCTCCTGCCTTGTGCTCTAATATGCCGAACCGCGGAATAAGTCAGTGCCGTATGAGGTGGTGCTTGTGTGTTCGTATATCTATAAAATCCTCCGAAGGGCTTCGAGGCGCAATATCTCCTTTGAAGAATTGAACCTGTGTCGTCACGAATACTGCGTAGTGCTGTGCTTTCAGGTGGTTCGTATATAATTCTCCTCAAATTGCCTTAAGCTTTCCATTAATAGCAGGTTAAATGATCATCAATTTTCCAGGCCTTCAAATAATTCGTCTGGCTTGGCAATATCGCGTTTATTTGTTACGTAATCTTCAGCAATCGCTGGCATTGTCATAGCTGCTTACTATTTAGCTTCTATTCGTGCGTTTGTTTTTACTATTACGTTTACTATCGTTGATATTACTGAAGAGCGTCCATGAGGTTACTCCGATCTTTCACGATTATCAATCAGTGTGAGTGATGAAGCGTAAAAACGAAAGACTCCCGAGTAGAAGTCCGTTTGGAAAATCCCTGGAGGTGGCACAAATCCGCAACGCGACATAGACGCAGCCCATGAACTGATTTTACTACCGTATCATAAACGAGTGCCAACGATCAGAAGTTAAAGCTCTCATACCTCTAACTTTCCAACCACAAGCATACAAACATATTACCTTCGGCGTGTTATAAGAAAAATAACTTCCTCGGAAATTATCTAATTCACCAAAGAATTATAATTGTATGCCATCATGCTGAAAATTGCGACCTTACCAGATATGCAGCGGTTAGTTTTTCTTCCTGGACGGTCAGTGAGTCCATAAAACTAATGCATGCGAATTTCAATTTTAATGCACTTTCTCTCGTAAGGAAGCTTGTGAAAGTCCTCAAGTACTGTTGAATATTAATTGAAGCTTAAATAATATTGGCAATTTTTCACAAAGAAATCTTTACTACTTCCGGTTTCGATGTGATACATCATCATCAGGTATAATTCTTTGGTGAATGAGATAATTTCCGAGGAAGTTATTTTTCTTATAGCACGCCGAAGGTAATATGTTTGTATGTTTGCGGTTGGAAATTTGGAGGCACGAGAGCTTTAACTTCTGATAGTTGGCACTCGTTTATGATGATGATGTAGGTATCACATCGAAACCGGTCGTATTAAAGATTTCTTTGTGGAAAATTGCCAATATTATTTAATTATGTTATTTCACGGCATCACATACTTCGCCAATGAAATGAAACGAAATGCCATGTTCCTATGCCTAGTATGTAGATTTTTATATTTTGCTGTCTTAAGGTTCTAATTATAGCTCGGTTTCCTTTTTCAGCCATTAAATGGTAACTAATATTTGTTCTTTCATATTTCCAGGTGAGTTTCTTTTGATGCTGGGTGCTTAATGAGTTCCGTTTAACGTGAGTACATTTAATAGTAATACTAGTTGTAATAATCCTTAATTTTGTGCGGGAATTGTAGTAGTAAGCGTAAAATGTTCCATTGAACATTCGGATAGTTGGCAGGATGAAGAACTGGTCGACAACGTACTCGACGTAACTGAAATATTTGCTTCCGTTATCTCTCTTTGTACGGATTGGACTCTAAAGGTAATTTTAAGCCACATTGGCACCTCGGGGCTGTATCGGAGGAATTTTCGCTTGCCTCGTACTTTTCCCAAGGTATCACGCTATTCTCCAACGCTATACGATTCCTGCGGCCGAATTTTAGTCTACTTACTTTCTGTAGGTATCGTTTCTGGGTACTTTCAACCCTTTTATTTCATATTATGATCACTAATACTTATGGCTTCCCTCTCCTCTTTCCTCGTCCCTTCACGAAAACAGGTGAACATAGGTCCTTTTTCGTCGTTGTTCCTTTGCCATTATTTCTCGGGTACACCTTTTTATGTTTAATCATGTCAATTTTGCGGGTTGAATATTTGCATAATTCATTTTAATTTGTATCATTCTATCAATATCACGTATAGTTTTGTCGGGTAGCTTTATAAATAATTTTTACCTCTTTATTTAAGGTCGTGAAGTTGTCGTAAAATTTAGCATATTATCTTTCGACGTTTATTACACCCTTTGGTTGCCGTGAAAATGTATTACTTAACTGTCGTTTTGGAATGTTTGGAATCTTGTGGACGTGGTGGTTAAAATTCTTGTCTCCCTTTCCGGAACCCGGTTTCGAGTCCCGGCAGGGGCGTGAATATTTTCTGGATAGTCCTGATCCCTTTTTCAATGCCACGCGGACCCAAAAACCCTATCTATTCCCATCTACCCACTCATCCTCAATGGCGCAGACAATCTCAGCTGTCAGTCGCCTATTCTAGATAACAACACCCATACGCGTGTGTACTAAAACAGGATATTCCGGAACGCTTCACGGGTACCGATCCGATAGTTGTTAACGTTTGCGTCCCTCCTCCTTTCATAGTTGTTATTTGAGAGGGCGACCGACAATTCAAGTCATTTGTGCCTTTAAGGGTAGGTATTCAAGATGAGTAATTTAGGGAGAGGAGTAATGGTGTACAGAAACCCTGCGTCGTCTGAATTAGCCAGCAGGTAGCGAAACCCTTGGCGCCTTAACAATAGACGCCAAGGGTTCCACGTTTTAACGTCCTGTCCGACGACCGGAATACAGTACTTGTGCTCTCTGTACAAATATCAAGTTCGGCACCCTAATGCCTCTGAGAAGTCTGCCACCACCGGGATCCGAACGCGATCCATAGAAATGGCAGGTCCCCATTTTCTCTCCAAAGAAGTAATAGACCTCATTTAAAGCCGTTGTTTACCGTGACCAAAAATTATTGGTCTATTATTTGCTTGAGTTATTTTATCCAATGACCCGATCAGTTTCACTCCATTCTATTCTGTCGGGCTGTCATTCATCCAGGCGTTACCTCCTCCCTCTTCCCCCCGATCCAGTCTCTTGCGTGGGCACAGAAGCCTTCAGTTCCAATCCACCAACCCATCGCTCCCCATGGCCTTCCCTCTTGAGATATTATTAGTCCAGCCTCGTGATTCCTTTCACCTCCGCCCTTCTCTCTCTCCCCTGAAATGAATTCCCAGTCGCAAGCCTTTAGCTTCCGCCACAACGAAACCCTACCCCTCTCCCCCCTCATACAACTCCCACCCCCACTTTCTCCGCCTACCGCTCTCGTCTCGTCTGGTTTCCTATGCGCGTGTTCGAATTTGCATCGTCGCCCATTTTTCCATCTCACTTCTCTCCGAAGCACCTCGTTCTCGCTAGTCAGCTGTTTATTTATTTTTACTTTCCTCTGGACTCGAGAAACTCCGGCATAAATTACCCCCGCTGAATGTTCAGTGCCCTGCTCTTTATTGTCCCTGTAGATCTTTGTGTGAAGTCTTAGAAAAAGTTGCCTTAAAACTGCGCAGCTAATTAGATTTTATTGTTGTAGTCCTGTTTTTTCTGTTAGTCGTTTTTATTTACTGGAAAATTTCCTCGTAATTTCACTGCCTGTCCACGATTTTTCTAAAATCAAAACCAGATTCTTGGGATCACCACTGTGTTTAAATTTCAATCACACCCAACGTTTCAACGGACGACTCGTCCATCATCGTCAGAGAAAATGTCATACATAAATAAAGCACCAATGTAAATAAGAACTCCAACAATCAGGTGTCTTTTGATTGGTCAAAGGGCGAAATTTGAATTTCATCCCAGCTGTAATTATGAGAATTCTTTTATCTCTTCTCCTCTTTAGGATTTATAGTCACGGAGGAATATTTTGGCTGCATTATTTACTCAAATAGCGACTGAGACTTTTTCTGATACCTTGGTAACAACCATATTGGCCAGCCTGTTATTTATTGCTAGTTCTTTAAATGCAAGTCATGCAGTGTTTTTTCCTCCGTCCTTCTTTTATTCTAAGTGTGTGCTGTCACCCCTCTCATAGTTCTATCGTCTTTATTATCTTGCAATGGGCAATGTCTCCTAGGTGGCTAGTTTTCTCGTAATTATCTTGTGAATGTTTCGTCTCTCCAAACTTCGATTAGTGTAAACTTCCTGAAGTGTTTTGGAGACTCCGCCATGCTGTAGTAATGGCTTCTCTCTTGCCTCCGCTCCTTTCCATCTCTCTTTCCCAACTTTTCCAAACCTGCTGTCTTGTTGTCCCTTCGTATTTTCTGCTGGGATACCCTCCAAAAGTTTGGACGGCCCATGAGCTTATTCCCTCCTCGTGTCTCCTCTATTAGGTGAGACTTAGGTAACCACTGCATAGGTAAGGCTTGAGTTGACGAAGAAACCCATGGTTTTCATTCATTTTCTAGCTGTAAATCATACGGTAAACTTTATTTAATGAAATTGTATATATTTAAGTGATAAGTGCCGTTCGACTTGATGCATTTTTAGAAAAAAATCTTTAAGAGATAATTCTGAATTCTTTCCGCCTTTAAGGGTAATTTAGTCTAAATGAATCTAGGAATGTCTAATAAATTTTCATTGCTTCAATCGCTTTGTACGCGATTATAGGACATTGTAAATTTATAAACAATTTCGAGTTACGAACTGTTCAGAGTTACCTTACGCGTATTACTCCTCTGAATGACTTATTGGCATGCGATATTATACAGGGTCCGTGGTGGGAGGGAATGTAGCGAGAACTAAGAAAAAAGTCAAACCCCTTTGTTTTCCATATTTACCTATATTTTCTACTTGTTCCGCGCAAGGTTATGCGCTTTTAATTTTTAGAATGATCTCTCAAACTGCGAAGAAATTAAGACGCTTCGTTCTCGGAGGAGACTTTCCATTCCCTGACATGAACCTCGTGCCATGTGGAATATAATTCGTCTACACCCTTATTATGTAATCGTCCTCGTTTTCCTTTTATTAATGTGCTGCGTCCTACCTTTCCTGGCAGTTGTTTGGCGTCAAGCTGTTGGTTGACCCTACCCAGCTAGAAGCGAATGCATGAAAAACGTTTTATTCGCACCATTGCAGTTCGTGCGATCACTCGAGAATAAAATTCGGACCGTATGCACAACCGGAGGATTTTCTTTGGAGTTATCCTACCTCCAAATGCGCCCCAAGCGCCCCCGTAAACGTGATTTGTTTGGGAGAATAATGTGTTTTTCCAAGGAGTCGCTTCCCTCCGCTGCACATCTCTTCTCTCTGTTCCAATCTCCTCCGCCACACCCACCATTTCCATCGCCAACTTCATCATCACTCCTCCGTCTCGCGTCCCCTCGTTCTTCTGCGCCGCGAGAAAGTTGGCTTCTTTGTGCGATTCCGCTGCATTATCTTCCCTCTTTCGATTCCTCCGGTGTTTCCACTGACCTCCAGCGATGCGCGAAACGGCTATTCGTACTGCGCGACGCGTCAGATATATAAAATAATACCCATTCGGATGGAATGGAAGGAAGGAAGCGAAGTGAGAAATGTAAAAAAAAAAACAATGTGAAAATATTTCAAAAGGGGCCTTTCGGAGATTGTAAAAAATGGGGAGCAGATATGTCTCAGTTTTTGGGAGGGCGTGTGCCGATGGCAGGTGGGATGTAGTACTCTTCCTTTGATACGTTTTTCCTGTTTGCGTGCTTGGAAATTGGACATATTTTAAATTTTTTTCGTCCCACACCTCATGGCGTTTTTGCGTAAAGATTTACTGCCATTGGAATTTTTATTTTCATCTTCATTATGCTATCCTTCCTAAAGATATTTCCTCTACTCTTGCGAGATTTCTACAGGAAAAACCATCCGAGGATTAAGCTGATTCTGATCATTAGCTGTTGAAACATTTAAAACCCAAGTGTGCATCTACGTTGCAAACGTTTGAGATATTTCTTTATTTCATTTCTAATATTTTTTGTATCTTTCGTCAATGATCAGTTTTCACTCGATGACCTTATTTGCGATGGTAATTACCGCCGCTAGTCACACTATTCACTTTCTACTTTCATTTTTTATTCTCTTTCTATGTTGGACTTTAAGGTGCATACTTACTATTTTGGTGCCGCTTCAAAATGGCACATTCCTCTCTAGGACTGTACTTCAAGAGCGTCGCACAGTGTCTTTGTCTTGTAGTTATGTCACAGAAAAAAAAAGTCTGAAAATAGGATCCGACATTTTGTTTTATATCTTTGGTAAATATCACAATAAATTCATATGCCTTGCACGTAATTTAAGGTAAAGAACGTTTTCTAGATTTTCAGGGAAAATTGAAGGAGGGCGATTTTTTAAGCATTGATCAACTTTGACCTCATGTATATCGTGAATGCAGGATACATAGAAAAATTGCTTGTGAAACCAAATTTACCAATCAATGGGTAATCAACATGCGAAGTTTCTAAGTCCGGGGTGAAAAGAACCACTTTTGGACTTCTGGCCAGCTTTTTTCATTTCAGCCCAGCTTGCGTCGAGGCGTTTTCCTGCCCCATGCTTCCTTTGTAAAGTCAGATGATTCATTCTCTGTGAACTATTGCGGGCCATCGTCGATGCGCGTTCGGAAAAAAACACGCCATAGATTGAGATACTCGAGTGCCGTTACATGGCGTTGACTTTGAAGAGACAAAAAATTGAGGCAACTCCGACGGGATCGAGAACAATAGAGGAAGCCCTGAAAAGGACTATAACCGTTTTCATATCAAGTTAGAGGAGAACCCTGTTTAAGAAATAATATTTGAATTTCTAATTCCTGGAAGACATATATGTTTGAACCGGCTTTGTGATGGAACTGTTGTTAGTGACATTTTTTCAGGTACGTTACGACGCAATTACTTGTAAGAAACTAAATTAATAGTATTTATTTCCCTAATCTCAATTTTACTCCCTGATGTCACCTTAAGCTATGGATTTATTGTTTCTTTTTATTTGGTGGGCAATCCATTATTTCTAGCCCTTGATTTGTTTCAACACAGTTCAACGTTTGAGACTTCACTTTGTGGGACCACGAGATTGGAAAAGAAAATTCACTTTGTACATTCCACACCGAAGTTTTATTTATTTCGACCGTGGTTTCGACACTTTTATGTCCTTGACCTGTTACTATGACATAAAAGTGCCGAAACCATGGTCGAAGTAAATAAAACCTTAGTGTGGAATGTACAAAATGAATTTTCTTTTCCAATCTTTATATGCTATTTTAATATTCAATGTTTATTTTAATAAAATTATACATGAAAGGATTGAAAGGAAAAGATCCATTTCTGTGAAATATTAGACTCCAAACTTAATCAAAATGGCAACTACCGCAACGTTGCCTAAGTGTATTAGGCCGTGAGACTGATCCAATAACCGGACCGGCAAAACTACTAAGTAAGCAAATAACCCTTCGGTGGGATTCTACGTAAGCGTATTACCAAGCCGCGAACCTTTTTTGGCGAAATGCGTTGGTGTAATCAATAGGCCGCGCAAGGTCGGCGAGTAATTTCATGCGGATGCAAGATTTCATTGAAATGAGGGGCTCGGATGGAAAATAAAATGGTGGGTGAAAACCCTTGTGAGAAAATAGATGCCGCTACTGGGTAACAGGCAGCAGGTTTCGCCGCAAAATCCACACGTAAAGCAGCAGAAAAAGCTTGGAGAGAGGAGTACAGCGTTATGGAAATCTGGTGAGCAATGTAAAAAGAAAATGCGAAATGAAAACAGGTACTGCTGGTATTTAGAGTGGAAGGGGATTCGAAAAGTAGAGCAAGAAAATGCAGATGTGAAGGGGTCGTCATTTGCCTGTCTTAATTGATTGAGTGGTGACATATCAACCCCCATTTTCCCCTACTCTACCCTAATTCTCTATCGTTTTGCCATTTTTTTTTCCTGCATCCAAAATCATTTCATAAATTCATATCTGTTTGTCTCCTTCTCAGTATCGTGCGTGTTTTTTTATTCTACTGAGCTCCTGACTTATCCAATATGTATGGATAATCCTTCTGCCCCTCTTTAGTTTTAAGTTTTTTATAGATATGCATTTTATACTTCTTCTACCTTCTATACACTTGTCTTAAATAGCTTAAAGTACAGGCTTGCAGCAGCCGCCTCTAACACCAAGCTCTTTAAAAATTTGATTTCTTGTTTTTTAGTATCTTTTTCACTGGTCCTCTTCACTGAATGCCTTGTTTCGTGCGAATGTCTTCACGCACCACTCCCTGATTTCTTGTATCTCCGACCGTATTTTTATCGATCGTCGTGTTAAACAGAGAACATAATGGGAAAGGGGAGGTTGTCGCTTCACGCGTACACGAATACCCTACACCACTGTGGGTGGGTCGACGCCTGCACGCCTGGTTGCTGAGAATCTTCCAGGTGTGAATAAGAAGAGAAGTAGATGCGTGCTTATTTTTTTAATGCTTTTTTCCATCGAGCTCAGGGAGTGGCGTCGCGGAAATAATCTCCCCATCTTCTTAAAAGCCCGACTTTGAGCTCCCCCTCTTTCTTCTCCCTTCTAGTCCTCTTCCTTCATCTCTCTCCCATCCTCGCAGTTCCTCTCCTCTCTCGTTTTCGGGTCCGAGTTAGAACAAGACCGAGTCCCCTCCCGAGTTAGAACAAGAAGGGGTTGTCTTCCTAACGTTTTACATTCTGGTAATAACAAGAAATAGTTTTTAAGATGCCCCAGCTGCTTATGCAGTGTCGCACTACCTATGATAAACTTGTCCATGTCCGAATCGGGATGAGAACCGTTGAAATTTTTACCGCGGCATTATACTGACTGGCTTTGGATGATAACTGTAGTGAATTAGTGGATCCCTAGAAGAACTAAATTTCCGGCCGAGTAATTCGAAGAAAATCAAATTTGTACTTGAGCGATAATCAGGAATTCGATGTATATGACTGCAGCCGTCCATACCACACAGAGAAAGTCAATTATAATTCACTAAGCATTTTTCCTTAAGCCGGTCACTGAGCAATGGTGAGGAATCGGGCTCTACCCTGGTTGACCCTTTCTCTCCTAAATGACTTATTCATCAGGGAAGAGCCAGCCAGCCTCAGTAGTAGCCTGATACTTGGATGGTTGATGCAAGAAGGAAAATTTGGAAATAGTAATTGTTTAATAGAAGCAATTGTATGTTTAGGTGAGGTCATGGGTAAGGAGGTGGATTAGTATTTTACGATTGTAGGATTTAATAAACATGAAACGGTGTAGTAATACAGGTTTGAAAACAATAATCCTTCTAAAACTGCTGTAAAATGAGTATTTTTTGTGGTCTGGAACGGACTGATGCAATTTCCTCTGTTTCTTATGCTGAAAGTGAACAAAGAACTTGAACGTATCGAAAGTCGAACCGCCTCCCTGAAAGAGGTATGTTCGATTTCTATGAGTGCCCTAGCTTTATTATCAAAATCCTCGGCTCATGAAGCAAGCATGAAGATGTCCTTTCTATGTTGTTGAATCAAAACCTGGCTTTCTAACGACATAAATCGTCTCGATCTTCCTTGAAGTCTGATTTCTCTAATTGACCAGCTTGGGAGAAGGAGGGAAGGAACGTGGAGACACTGCTCAATTCATTACCTCCTCTCTCTTTCTCAGTTTCTCTTTGCTTCTGGGTTTATTCCTTTGTCTCTCACGCGCCTTCTCTTCATCTCCTGATGAGAAGATGAGGAGCTTTCATGCTTACTATTTCATGCACTCAATTCTATCTCCCGAGATTTCCCATCTTCTCTTCTCCGTTGTTAATTCTATTTAAGTTTTTCCCAATTCCCAGTATGGACCCTACCCTCTCTAGATTCTAGTTTACACAATATACCTACGTGTTAAATAATTAATGGATTCAGATCTAATGTTCTAATCTAAAAGAGACATTATAGAATGGGATACCATTCTATAATGTCTCTTTTGATTTAAGACGGGCTTGACCTTCCAAAAATCACCCTCACTCTTTCCGCCCTATTAACGATTGGTCTTTCTCTCCCACTCCAACCTTTCAATTCCAACCGGGCTTAGCCACGACTTATATAGGTACCTCTCCTCCAAATACCTATCCGTTCTCCATTATTTTTTTCTCCTGAGACGTTTAACTTCACCATTGCAAATGACGTAAAGCTTGTAAATGCGTTGCGCTGCAAAATACTTAGGTTATCGAGGTTAACATTCCAACAAATCCAGGTTATTCTACAAATCGTTGGTAATGGACAGTACAAGTGAATTTGCTCTGTCACAAAAAAGCGTCTTTAACTCGCTTATGACTCAGTTGGATTGAGGTTCTAAGTAACGTTAGAGTATCCGTCGAATGATCATCGATCCAAATGCAGCCCACTTCACGAGTTTACCGGTGTGCGCGACACTATGGTGAAAACTAATCCCAAGTACGGTCATGTTAATGGCGCATCACGACTTTCGGAAGTAGGTCGACGGGGAGAAACGAATGAATAACCTCGTGCACTTACTCGTACGTACCAACAGAGACTACTTCATCTGCATAGGACCCTCCATGCATTCCATAGCAATCGTGTATTACTGTGAGCAATCCTTCCCCAGACTTGTACATACAGTATCGCTTGCTAATAATTTGTCTGTGACTGGCGATGACTTCTCATGAAGGGAATACCTTAAGCTGTAAATGCGCTTCGGTAATGTTAAAAAAGTAACTGTCTTTCTGTCAACGGGTGCCACTTCGGATACGATATTCACTGCGCCGGAAAAGTTATGCTTTGTTGTATCTCTCAGAACGAAAACTGGCCATTTAAATCGCTGATTCTCGCATAAATCTCGCGTCTTTGGTTTGATTCTGCGCGATTCTTTCGACCTCCACGCTTTCCTTTCTCCTCTTCCTCCACCGTCCTTGCGCTCTCTCTCTCTCTCTCATTTTTCTTTTCCATATCGTGCGTTTCGGACCACGGATCGAGTCTCCATTTGAAGCACACCTTTTCGTGACGGCGTTCAAGTCATTATATTCGCATGATTGTCTTTTTTTCCACATATTGGAGCTCGATTTAACCCGGACCATATTTGTTCTCGTGAGACGAAGGGGTATTGTTGGTGGTGGCGTAACCGGGAGTTGGGTGGGGGGGGGCCTAATTGCTTATTTCGGACACACCCCGCCTCTCACCCCTCTTCCTCCCACGCCCCACTTCTCCGTCCATTCCTTTTCGTCCGTCGCATAGGCGGGGCCGGATGCGGGAGTGTGACCTATTGGGCAATCCCTCCCGCCCTCCAGTAGCCCCGTCCGCCGTCCCAGCAGAAAGGGAATAAAGGAATGAAAAGCGCCGCCCGCGACGGCGCTAGAATGGACGCGGCGTGCGAATCCGTAATCTCTCGTCCTTGATGCAGCGCCGTGTCCGCGACGTCGAGTGGCTTTTTTACGGCCCTCTTTTGGTACGAAGTGAACGTAATAGCCGAACGGAGGCTTGCTGTGGTATTTCGGAGACGGAATGTCGGTAAACACGGGGTGGAGAGAGGAACACAGGGGCCTAAGGTGCCCTTGGTGCTCAGCTGCGCCGGGAACTTGCTTATGTGCGAGCTTATTTTATGTTCGACGAGTTGTGCTCGGGATGAGCGATAAAAATCTCTATCGCTGGCACTTAGCCGTCGCGCGCTATGCTCGGTTCCCCAACGGAACCCCAGTGAACGTCGGGGGTGATTGCGCCGAAAATTTTACGATGAAAGAATTTAAGCACGCGTCAATTTTACCTGTTCGCATAAAATTTTGTACCTATTTGCGATTTCCTCTTTTTTACCGAAAAACCATTTTACTCCGTCACTGTCGTCGACGTCGCTCGCCTATGCAGCTTCAAAATTTTGATAAAAAAAGAACTTCCTCCTCCAAGTCCTCGGTAAAGTATGTCTGATTGCTTCATAGAGTGGTGCAAGTTTTTCATTCGTAATGTGATATTAATGATCATATTGTCGCGATTTTAAGTTTTCCCTCATCTGCTGCAATATGTGGGTGTGACCGTGGGTTCATGTTACTGCACTTTAAACGAGTAAAATCTAATCGAACGCCTTCAAAACGTTCAGTGTACTTCCTGTGATAAACTATTAATTGACTTTCGTCTGAAATCTCTTATTGAATGGTATTTTACTCGTGAGAGAATGTGTATTGATTCCGCAATTCTACTTCAGTAATTCATTGTGTGTGGAATGCGCAGGTATATGTTGGATGTATTTTGCTCACCGCGCATTGCATCTTACCGTAAAAGCATCAGTTTCTTTTGAAAACGAAAAATAGATTATTTGCTTTTATTCTTTGGAGGCCGAAACTGCCCACTAAAAATTCTTGGTGCATTATCGCTAACTAAGCCATTTAAGTTTGAAATCATGGATTTAAATTTACCAGCAAGGAGATTGCGTCCTTTTTTCCCTTCGTGTATCGACGAAGTTTTCTTTTCTCTTCAGAATTCAGACCGGAATCTCTGTTTATCTCAGTCCCCCCCAAAAAAAGGAATGTGTAGTTCACATCGGATTTTGGCACAACCTTTTTTTCGTCTACAATCATTCTTTTTTCAATTATTCCGTTCTTGCTTGCATCAATTTTTTGCTGTTTTGTTCCCTTCATTTATTCTTTTTGCCTTTTTTTATTTAGGTTTATTTAGATATGACCCTTACTCGGAACTCTCTCTTAATTAGGACGCTGTCCCCGTGACCAAAAGTTTGAATGTGGGATTCTGTCAGATCTAATGAAAAACAAGTCGGGGAAATTGTGTTTGGAATCTCTTATTCGAGCTCGCCTACCAGAGTAGGGTACATGGCTGGCGGGAAACCCTTTCCTCTCCTGATCCACACTCAATCAATCCCCAGCTCTGAGAAAATTCCCGTCACCTCTCATTTTTCCATCTCACCGTGGCCTTATCGCGTGCTCCCTCACATCACCCAGGTGCATTACCAGAGAAGGAGTTTGGATCTTTCCACATCAATAAAGGTCACAGCGGAAAGGTTGAAGGTGAACTAGGCACGTGTGTAGCCCTGAGGGTTCGGAAAAGCATGGGGAATACGTATTCTGTACACTGCGTTCACCGTTCTAAACTCTTATATTTCCTGCGAATTGGTGCAAATAATTTTTATTTGATAATTTGATTTTTTATTTAATAATAAGAGGTGTGAGTGGAGGTAATTTTGTGTCGATTCCTTGGATGATTAATTCATTACCATGTAAGATTTCATTTGCACTCAAATAATTACTCTCTCAGTTGCTCTCGTCGTTAGGGAATGATAAGAATATTTCACAAATTCTCAGTTTTAGGATTACATTCTGTTTAAAGTAGATATACAAAGTGTCATTAATTTTGGGTTTCAATTCAGTCATGAGTGTCATGGTGACTAGTGAAAGCCAGTGAATATGACTGCTAACTTACAGGGACAACATTCTTTCCCCTGCTGTGCGGGGCTTTCACTCTCATGGTATTATTGTAACGAACATTTTGAAATGTACGTGTCGGAACATCTCCGATAAAATGTCAGTGAATTTAAGCTCTTCATGTTTTCTATAATAGATTATTTTTATTTACGTGTGACCTAATGGCGAATAGTTCATTAAACGTGTTAATTATCTGGAGGAGTAATGAGGACGTGGAGGTATATTTCGTCCGTATGAAGTGCATGTGCAAACTTCCAGTTGAGATACGATTCCTCTTTGCTTCACCGAGGTATTGACTTTTACTTGGAAACTCACCACATTAATTAACGAAGAGCGAATTAGTCGTCGCATATTTTTGAATACGGTAATTCAGCGAAGTAATAATTTTCCAGCTTATCATAATTATATCCTAAAAGTGACGTCGTTTCATAGAACTATTAATTCCAGCTGATGAGTAGGGTCCGAGTTCAAACTTCGATGCATCAAACGCTCCCAGTCTATGTATCCGAGATGTGTTACATTATTCTATAATATTGTAGAAAATAGATCTGGTTTCCCGACCCTGGTTGAAATGAATATCTCCTTCCGCTTGGATTTTATTAGTTCTCTCCTAGGTTTCAAAACTGATCGTCAGGTCAGTTTAGGAGTTAGTGTCAGCAAAGCCTGTTGGTACAAATTAAGTACCTGTTACCCGTTGCTAGTGGAAACCACGGACCATATTCATGAAAATCTATTAACTCATTTGATAGTATGCTTTTGAGAATGGCGCTTTAGCTTTGAAACAGGCGGGGCATTATTAAAATCTGTGGAATATTACAAAGTGTTTTTCGTTTTTTACCTTGAACTTATTCCATAGAGTACAGCGACAAGCAATTGACGTTTCTCATTTGATGATTAATTTTCTTAGTGGTATTCCTGCACACCATAAATTTTCTGAGGCAAAATTGGGAGGTGATTGGTGCCGATTGATAAATAGTTCGTGGATCTCTCTCTCTCTCGGAATACTCTCAAGGGTCTACTGAAGGAAAGTTAACTACGGTCCAATAGTTCTTGAATCGTAGAATGCATTTATTGACTTAAGAATTTTTGCTCATTGCTATTTATCTTTTGAAAATTATCCTTGCTCATTTATCACTAAGGTGTCCAGATTTAAGGAAACAATTCCCCTTTGTTTCCTTGACTTTCTTCCGGGTTCCCAGCTTGCTATCAAGTGGCTCACGTGTCTGATTTAAATTGCTGCCCTCTCAGCTTGCTTTGACTTCCCTCCTAATTAATATCTGTTTGCTTCTAGAAGTGCGTGACTTGGATAGCACGCAATAGAACGTTTACGCTGAGGTCACAAAATGTGTATTCCCGTTAAACGCTGCTGGCTTTTGCGGAAATTTTCAGTGAGATGCGAAATTTTTCCTGTTTAGCTTCTCTCTGCATGGTATTTTTTATGGATTTTAATGTTTAGATAAATTTAATTGCTATAATTTTTCGCATGTTCTTGCTGCCTGGATCAGTATTACTTATTCTCATCCCGCCAACTCCATACGCTCGTACTTTTTATTTCCCTTCTACTAACTGCCCAGCCTTTTGGAACAGTAGATATTATTTACTTTTTTTGCAATGAAACGAATATGTATGGATAAAATGCCATCCTGAGCTTGACAAGGTTCGGATGATTTAAAAAATAAATGTTTTTCGTCCTCTAACGTTTTTACTTCGCTTCGTCGTAATCATTGAGAGCTAATTTAAACGCAATCCTTAAGAGCGTACGCATTGGTGTATATTTTTGGAAATTGAATTCTCTGCTTTAGAGAAATAAGCTTTTGAGCGAAAAAGACGATAACTCCAAGCAGATAACTGGTGCCAAAGACGTTCAGTTATGGATTTAAGAAGAGACAATGGAGGAATGTGATATGAAGCGTGGTGGAATATTGAGCCGATACGTGGATATCACGGAATGAGTTTGAAAGCAGGCTTTTGTGTGAATATGTGTGAAGAAAAAAAGAGGATAGATAGGGAAATGAATGTGATTATACTGGTCGCGATGGGCTAGGAGAGAAAATCGGAGGAAATGAAGACGAGGTGGTGAATTTGATGAAACGAGTATTGAGGACTGTTTTTATTTCTACGCCGTAATAGAGGGGGGAGTGTTTGGTGAACAAGGATGAGATGGGAAGAGAATATGCTTTATGTATGGAATGATGAGTGTTAGGAAGTTCGCGGAGCTGAAGAAGAGCATAATGTGAATGATAAATACATCCTTCTATATAATAACCTTTGGTAGTAGTTTATTTACGTACGTAGAACACTGGTGGTAATAAATGATTGACTCTAAAATATCGTATGAATATATTACGAATACAACCAGTTACGTAGTTTTGCACTTATTTTTGTATTCTTTTCCTTTTTATATATTGTTTTCCTCTGTGGTTTTTCTTGCGTAAACCTTTTTGTAGCATATAACTTGTTTTATATAAAAAGCATTTCGATGAAGAAAAGTTTTTTTCTTTCTTGACGTGTTCATTCCACGCTTCTTATCCTTCTAGTCTTTCTTAAATTTTGGTTACGTCTGTAGCACATTATTTCTCGTCTCGTTCTGTTTCCACGTTCTGGATCATAATTATTCGTTTACCTCCCCTCTCAGGAAATTGATCTCACTTTTGCACTTTTTCAAAATGTTAGCGTTGCCTCTACCATCGCGCTCTGTTTCGTGCGGGCTCGGATTCTGTTGACATGATTTTTTAAATCGTGGTGCCAGCTATCGTAATTTTCCCGCTGCCCAAGTTTCGTGTTTTATGATTGAAGGAGGAGAGAAAAATGGAGGAAACGGTCGGGAGGTTTCACGCTTCGGAGAAGTTGAAGAGAGATTTACGCGGAGGGATTCCACCGGGGAGAAATTCTCCGCACCGAGTGTATATCCAGAATCAGTCGTGTTCGAGGATTATTTATGCGCTCTTGCCTTCCACATTTCCATCTCGTTTCCGTCCGTGGCGTGGGTGGCTCCCTTGTAGTTACTGCTTTTGCCACGTAGTTGGATAGCGTGGCGTTAAATTCTTCTCATTATTATTCTCTGTCATGCAATGAGTAGTCACCGGAACGAAATCGCTTTAGTGGCTTTCTTTAGTTTCCTTGAATATTCCCCCTTGTGTTGTCTCCACATGAGGTTTAGTCAACCTCTTCATTCTTGAGTAGATTCTTATTTATAGGAATAACGAAGAATTTTATGCAGGAATGTGATCGGGTACAAATCCTAAATTTGCTAAACCAATAAATCTTGTACTAATTTAAGTTTTTACGTATTAAATAGTTATGAGCTGATAGAGTTCTGGATTAAATTTAAGTTACACGTATCATTTGAAGTTAGGCTATCTGATATGATTTAATTTCAGTGATTGGGGTATCGTAAAAACAATTCAAGTTCTACGTTTTAGCTTCTTTTGAAAATTCTGTTATTGATACAGATGGATATATTTTGCCATGACGTAATTCAAAGCGCATTTTATCGTCAAAGTTCTCACTTTCATGTCAAGAAGTAAAATCTCTTTTATAAAATGTGCTTCAATCATTTCAGGCGTGCATTATTGCTCGTTTTATACATCTACTCTACTGTGTTCCCTGCAAGCTACCTCCCTGGTGTGTGGTTACCTATGATCCTCGATCATGCACTAATGGTCATAATACATACTAAATTTTTCTGAGGCTCTAGATGAATATATGATCGGTTCTGCAGGTAATAAAATCTTCTGATTCTTTATATTTGTCGTAATTTCCGTGTCCACGTCGTTTGAAATCACGAAGCGCTGACGTAGGGTTCTAGACGACGGAGGGAGTAAAATTTGCCTTGATCACGCCGATTCCGCCAATGTATTGTAGTTCTCAGGTGGCGTCCGTTCAACCGAAACCGAGAGCACTCTCGTGTCCTTTCTAGAGCTTTTTAGACCTTCCCGTTTATTGCTTTCTACTCGTGAGAGCAACGTATCGTAATATTCGCGCAGGGCTCTTGTTCTTTGTTTTCTGTTTAAAAGCGACCAAGTTGGACCAAGTTGTTGCACCATAGCAACGGAAATGAATTACATGAATGTTATCAACGATAAATCACTAAATTGACCGGTATTTCAAATTTCGACTGATCCGGACTGATTTCTTAATTTCAGTCACTTAAATAATGCATTCGCTTTTAACCCCTGGATTGTTGGTAGATCAAATAGAGTATTTGGTCTCCTGTGCGCGGGTGGGTATCTACATCTGAGCTAGTTTTCTTTATCTGGCATCAAAATAGGCTTCATGCCCAAATTTTCTGTAATAGATCATTCCACTTCCCTGTTATAATTGGAAATAAATAAAATTGAGAATAAAAAATTACACTTTGTACTGGTCCACTAATACGGTTTGGTCCGGGTCCCGGGTCGTAACGATAAACCTTATAGTGGACCATTACAAGGCGTGATTTTTTTCTCATTATGGAGCAGTTTCACAAAGACAGACCTGAAGTCATCACCAATAGATTGGAAATTATTCCAAACTTTTTAGTGGTAACTTTCCTCGTATTTGTTTAGACTATTATATGGTTATTTCATTGGTTTGGAAAACATTGGTTAATTCAAGTTCTAGGCCACCATGAAAATATCTTTAATTGCGAATATATTAATGCTAAATATGACGAATAGGCGAATGGCGAGAAGAACATTTTGGGTGGAACCTCAATTATGGGAACTTAACTGTTGAATGTAACCAAAAGGTCTCTTAGAAATTATTTTCACGGCCGGCCAGTAGCCATTTAAATGTATAAATACTGCAACAAATATGTATAATTTGAAACATCATATGTAGAATAATCCTGGGGTGAAGATGAAAATACAGTTTTTTTTCTCTTTCGTGTCTCTGCATTGAACTTTATTGGAACTCAACTATAGTTCTTTTCTAAAATATAGCCGATACAAGTCGCTTTTACATGAGCATCGCGAGTTCAATCCCTGCAACACAAAAGGGATTATATTCTGAGTGCACAATCACAGTTAGTTACTCGGGGAGAATGTTTACAAAACTAAGAGACTTGGCAAGGGAAACGGATCGTTGAGGGATTTAAACGACGCCCCACGGGGACCGTAATAGACGTAGGCAGTATATGCACTCTGAAACGCTGCCCAGCACATTTCTAGTCGCTAGGGTTGCAATTGGCCTTGATGGCCGTGGGGGATTTAACTTGAGAACTGGGACAGTGAGTGTCATTCGGTGGACAAAATACAAAATGGTTCAAACCAGTCGCTATTCCAAAGCCACCTTTCTAGAGTTACTTCGTGGTCCCAGCGTTTAAAATATGTTCTGAAGATAAATTATGTTCCTTCTAACAGAGCAGGGGTCGACAATCTGCGGTTATAAAGCCATACGTGACATTTCGGATGCACGAATGTGTGCTATGGACTACTGTTACTAGTATTATTCATAATGCCCACCAAATTTTGTACTCCTGCCCCTACGATGAGAAAAACTGTGTTCATGGATAGCGCACACTCTGTCTTTTTGTGTGTATTTTATGTCATCTCTCCAGAATTCGGTACTTTTACTTTGCTGAACTCATTTTAGAATGTGATTACCTTGGCCCTTTTTTTCAGCTACACTCTCAGGAAAGAAAGTATTACCAATTACTTCCCTCTTTCATTTCGTCATTTGTTAAGAATCCGTCTTCTGGAGCGGAAACGTTTTGTCTCTTAAAAGTCTCCTCTTGCTCCTTTTCACCCATGTCTGTCCTTTTTTCCTTTCATAAAGTGAAGACCTATTTGCTTGGCCTCGGGAAACGTTGTTTCATGATGAGAAATGCATCAGAGGTTGTCTTGTTAGTGCCGTCACATGGCACCTCTTTTCATTGCTTTGAGGGTGACAGCTCTTAATTAGTAGAGATGTGTTGTTTTCTCACGTCGAGGTAATTTTCTTCACAATCTTTCCTTTTTCCACATTCCATCCTATTCGTAGTAGCCTAAATGTTTATCTTTTTATTCTACTGGAGAGATTATTATAGAATTTTTTTGCTAAATTATAATCCCAAAATTATGGAAATCCTTTCCGCACATGTTAATCAAAATCATTTACGTGCTTGCGTCGTAATGAAAATGTTTCGAGTTTGTGGGAGTTCGTTGCCTTCTCTCTGCTTATACTATTTTCGTCCGAATTCGAAGTTAACACCTAAAATAGCTTACGGTGTTTCATCGACATCTTCTTTAAGATTATTGCCTCAATATTTTGAGGAAATCGTCATATTCCCGTGCTTCGGAGTCAATATCCTCCGCTTCCTTTCCATGAGCGGCTCGATATCCAAAATGACTTCATTTCTTATGAGATCGATGGAACGATCGATTGGAAGACATGAACAGTTGGAAACGGAACTAAATAAAAACGAGAAGGTTTGAGGAAGAAAATCTGACGGTGCGTCGAATAGTGATAGAAATAAATTTGCATCCCACTCTGACTCCCACTTAATACTATTTCGACTCCTCTCCTCCATCGTATATCCTTTGCAAATCCCTGCCAGAACGTCGAAACATGTGCCTGGGTATTGATTCCCATTTCCTTTTTCCATTTCGGCTTGCCTTCTCATTCATTGCACTAGAGCAACCCTTTTCCCTTCGGCTCATATCCTTCCCCGTCTCTCCTCTTCTTCGGAATATCCCCTTTTCGGTATCCTTCAGAACCCTACACCCGCGATGCACATCCACGTTTCCGAGATGCATACGCCCAGGGTTTCCCCTGAAAATCCCAGGGGTTCGCTCTCTGGGAAGGGCTCGCAAGCGTGGTCGTTTAGGATGTAGGTCAGGGGTGAAGAGACCAGGCGATGATGGCATCAGGAGGAAATGGGTTTAGGCGAAGGGAGATTTTTTGGGAGGGAACGCGGGGAGGGATAGGGATCGTGTCTGTTGCCATTTAAAAGGGTTTAGCGGGGGAGATTCTTCGGGTGAGGGACGAGGGAGAAGGGCGAATGGAGCCCAACAAGTAGGACAGGGGAGAGGTAGGGGCTCCGGAGGGAGGAAGGAGGTATGATGGGTGGAGGATGGGGTAGGGTGGTCGGGGTGACCCAGATTCTTCTGCGCACGCGTCAAAACTCCCTCCCCTCCAAGTCGCTGTTAATCCCTTGGCAGCTACCACAACGTCCCCTCTTACCTCTGGCATCCCGGGGCCCAACGGCATAACCTTCAGCAACGTGAATCTCCTTCTACCCTCTCTTTTGCAGCTTTCTCCGTTCAGTATTACTTCATTGTTGCTCCCTCCGCTGTTTGCTTACTTGGAAACCATACTTGTTTTTCGTCTTTTTTCTCTCTCTCTCCTTTTCGATTCCGCCTCTCCATCCGTCCGTGAGTGTTTCCATTTTCTTTCCTGGGGTCTTGCCGTGGGATTTCACTTTTACACCTTCATCACCTTGCTCTTAATTTATTGCAGCTCATTCAGACTCTCGCACTCGTTACCATTACACCTCGTTGGATACTCTCCCTGCATTACCCTATCTGCCTAAGCACGGACTACTTATTCCCTTCAGACCATTTTGGTATTTTTTATGTAGGTTACGTTCCGTGCGACGTGATCTAAAAGAGTACCTACATTTTTTTACATTTCTACTGGATGGATTTAAGTGGTTCCAGTGATGGATTTAAGTTAGTTCTTAGTCTTTTAGTCCCTCCATCCTATAAACGTTTTATAACTTATTCTGTACCACTTTTCGTAATATGAAATGAGAAAAACTTTATTTTTCCATGCAGACGTAAAGATATGCCTGATTTCATAATCATTTGTGATGCATAAATAGCGTAATATGCTAAGTATCCTGCCATTCACTATTCACCAAATACAGACCTAAGAATGTATTGAATATAATAGAGTATAATCGAACTATTCGATTATACTATACTATAATATAATATAGTATAGTATAACCGAATGTATTTATATAGATTAATTCATGTTTTATGTAGGTTTATGCATGTTTATTGTATATTTCATGAAGATAGCTCTTTCTAAAAGGAGCTGATTAATTTGGTTTTATAGTCAAATTTCCATACAAAACGCTTATTATATTTTATTATAATTCTTCTTAAAGGAAATCTCAAATCTGTAAGCTTCCATTCATATTAATTTCAGCTGTCGGTGCCACAAAAAGCTCGTTAATATTTAGGTGACTCGTAGGTGTTATTATTTCCAAGTTTTTCAACCTTAGCCAAATTCTTTGGCTAATTACGGAAATTAAAGTAGTGATAACTACGTAAATTAAAGTAGTTGTAACTACGATAATTAATGTAGCAATTCGGATATTTGGGCTTGTAATCAAGAAAAAAACATTTTATTACAATTGCCCTTGTCATTGTTTCGTACTTGGTAGCGTATGATCACAATTTTAAATTCCAAATTGCTTGTCTAAATAAATACACCAGGGATCATCGAAGTGATTATTTGATCCATTGTTTTTTAATTAACTCGAGTGAGTTAATGTTACTTTAATTCGTAAATTTTCGTTTAAAAATGTTATAATAATGTTTTAAGTTAATATTTTACATTAAATGACCCAAGGAAACAAGTTAGCGTGACTATGTTGAAGCGACGCGATAAGTTCTAATTGAGCCAGAATTATGGCTCCTGGAGAGTTTTGTGGTTTAGACAGGCTGCTGTGATCCCTGGCAATAACCTGCTTTTTTTTCTGCAAACTGAATTTTATTGCATAAGGCTTGGATCAGTGTCATTTGTTTTGCGTTTCTCCTGTCAGAATTCTCTGAAATGTTTGTAATTACTGCATTTCTACAAAAAAACTGATTTTTCGGCCCCAGCTGGAGTTAGCTTTACACGAGTGTATTTCATTCAAAGCATTAGCTCAATTCACTCCTTGCGTCATTGAGTTGCGTGGAATTATTCTTTATTTTGACTCGCCATTTCTTCGAAATAAATGTAATGCTCCAAGATTAGCTCTTATGTCGCGTAATGTCATCAAAGTATTTCGTGGCATATAGTGTCTTTAAAGCCAAACCTCTTGATTTGTTTTAACGGAATATGATTTCGTTTGTGTACTCCTGTTACTTTTTTAACTAGCCAAGACCTCTCAATCCTGAATATGTTGAACTGAGTTTTATAAACGTGACCTACGCAGCCGTCGTCGTAAAAGAATGCGTGACTTATTTTTTTTTGGATTTAAGTAATTACTCTTGCCTTTCATGCTTTTAAGTGCATTTTTTGCAGGGATGTGAGAACGTATGCCATTATTCCTGGGCCTGATGACCCTATGCCCTATATTACTGCACGTGCTACTTCACCGAGCGCCCATTTTCATGATCCTCACGTTCCACCCCTTCTGTTCGCCGTTAGCGTTCCATCGTCCCCGGGTCCAGCTGCCTCCGGCCAGCCAACCCCTCGGAAGCCTTTTCAGTTTGTTTTGCGGGGCTCGCATCGCTGCATAAATATTCCTGGAATGTCCTTTTTATCCACTGCATCATTCTAGTCAATGGAAGGAACTGATTGCACGAAGGAGAGTGGTGTTTATTTTTCTCCATCCACTTTTATTTCCTTATTCTCTCATGTCACAGCAACGGATTCTCGTGGGCATCTCGGTGTCCTGAAAATGTAATAGGATTATGGACTTTAAGCCGGCTTCCATTAGGTGCAAGGTTGAAAAAGATATGGAGAGTGTCACCTGATTCAGGAACTGCTTGATAGTATCCTTGACCGAAAATTTATTTTCAAACTTATCCCAAAATAGTATTCAAAATATTGTTTCAGTATTTAGTACCAGTCTAAGAGTTTAATGCTTTGAAAATTCTATTTTCATCAGCACCGAGGAATGTTATTTCGTAACTTCTCAGGTACATATTCCTGGAGTTTCAATTGTGTTAAATTTTGATTCATTACCGTTCGTAAGCTTGTGCTGTGGAAAAAGATTTTTCATGAATTTCAGAGAAACCTTTATTAACTTGGAATGTTGAATGTTTCCGCACTAAACGGGTAGAGAAAACATTTTTCTTGAAGGAGAAAGTGCGATTTGCATAATCCACCAGTAGTAGCATTTAACCTCGCGCGTTGAAGCTTTTAAAACCAAGTAGTTACAGCTATATAGTGCACTTCTAACCTGTTTCTTTATAAAAAATAGATGTAGTTTTCTCCTGAAAGCAGAGAAAATTATGTGCATATCATATCGCTTGAAATTCGAAAGAAAACGTAAATCTATATTCAATTTTCCTGAGGGATGATTGTCTATGATTGACCCAGCATTAGGAAAAATGTCTGAGGCTATTAATCAGAATCAAATGCTCTTATCTCGCGTACTTTTTAAAGCTCATGGTAAACTGCCTTGGGCTTAATAAGTTAATAAAAATGAGTGTGCTTTTTTGAAAAAGTGCCTAAAAAAACCACCCCCACTCAAGCTTAAAATGTCACGTGCGAAGTTTTTTTAGACAAACCATACTGTTATTCAGTGAGATAAATCTTTAAGAAATAATTGTCAGCAGGGTTTTTCAGTTAAAATGATCTTATAGACTGTTTTTATGCTTTCATTCAGCGCATATCTGAAGTAAACAGCTATCAGAGTGGTCTCTATGTCCTGTGGTACTAATTCAATTCCTTTTATCCTTGGAAGTACGCTCTGGTAGTCATTTTTGGCGCCAGTGTTCCTTCTTATCTCCTCTCATCATGACGTCCCCTCTGAACTCCCTATATAGCTCCGCCTTCTTTTTCTTTCGTCTTCGACTTCTGCCGTCTTGTTTTTCCTCTCCTGTGCTCGCTATCGCCCTCAAATCGCATGTCTTTTATTTCTCTGCCGCCTCTCCCTTTACTGTCGAGTCGGGACTCGTTTTCGCCTGACTGTATCCCGTTCCGGGATCGTCATTTTGTTCTACTCCTTTTGCCCATTCTTCTTTTGGTGAGTTTGAGTCATCTTGAGGGCAAGTGAGGTGGATTGTTGATGGATGATTCACGTGACTGTAACTGGTGTTTTTCGTGCTCTTTAGTGACTAAATAACACTTTCGTTCGTGCTACTAATTTTATCATCTTTATCATTTTTATTACTTGTGCAAAGTTTGCTATATCTTATAAAACCTATAATCGGTAGAGCTTTTGAGTCAGGAAGAATATAAAGATGTCGAATAAAGTTTGCCCTTTTTCCAAAATTCGACAATATAATTTGATCAAAACATTTTTAGAAATACGTTTACGAATTCATTGCGCTCTTCGTAATCGTGATGTAATCACCGTCCAATCGTATCGCAATTTCTTACTCTGAGAAGAGATGCAATTGGTGTGATTTGGTAATGGATTGGTGTGATAAGACGGATAAGACCCATGATTGCCACGGTGCTCTTAAAATTGTCAGTCCATGTTTACTTTTAGCATCGGATAAATTTTTCATTCGTCGTTTCTGTCGTGGTATATAACGCTCAGATTTTCAGATGGGAGGGGCTTTCGAAAGTTATTTTTTCCCGACTCCCTTTCTCCGCACAGTTTCCCGAGGCAATCTTCTTCAGAGTGCAAGTTGTATTTCTGCTTGAATCACGTGGAAGAAATAGACAGGATTTACTTGTTTTTTATCTGTCTTTCCCTTCTCGTTCACTTCCATGCTGTATCTTTGCCAAGGAAAAGAAAATAGTCGGTCGGCTGCTTCTTGAAGTGCTTTCGACGAGTTGGCCCGTCGGAGTTTTCGTCAATAAAAATTCTTGCTTCTTCTTTTTTTTCATCTTGAAATATTTGTCGAAGGTTGTGACCGCTCCGATTCACTTAATTTCTCTGCCAGTCCTTTGAAGCTGGAGCAATGAAACTTCCTTTGCGAAGCCCATGCACTTCTAGGTTTCAAAGCATGTTTAGGGTATATACTTTGTCGCTCTGTGTTTTGCGTTACCTCGAGTAGTAGTTTTATTTTTCGTCCCTTTATTGAAATCACTTAAGAGCATAACATTACCATATGTTATATTTATTTTATTTGGTACTTATTTTTTTATTTTACTACAGAACTCTCCCACCAATATTGTTTTTGGTTTTAGAATTGTCATCTATGATATTCGTTACTTCAGTGAACACCCCTTGACACCAAGAAATACTGGCTTGATCCCAACTTTTTTATTATTCTTAATTCGATGCACCTTCTCTCAAAGACATAAGTATTGACATTTCTCCGCTGAAGCTTGCAATGAGGAGTTCCTCCAAATTTGAGTGTTTTTTTCCGAACATTTTCTTCTAATCAATCAAGATTATTATCCCATATTTTGCCGTAGGGTGATATGAAGCTTGGGTACTCCGATGCTTCCATTAAGCAAGAGGTGCACAAATCCTCCGTGCATTGAAGATTCTTATCAGTCACTTGCTTGTTCCCCCTTCGGGGGAATGCAGCAGGGTAGGGAGATAGAGTCCTCCTGTGTCGGTTCTTCCCGTCTCATCGCTGTGGTGGTGGGTATCGTCCCAAGTGAAGTATTTCATTCCACGTGCCTGGTGCTCTTTAAGGTTTCCTCCCCTTTCATCTTCCTGCCCCACCCCCTCTCTTCCTTCTCCCATCTCCCCCTCCCAAGGGAGCATCGTTCTCATTAGTCGCCGTGCTCTAGGCGCCGTTCAAATGCCTGCCGTGATGATCCGCCCTCCGTCGCAGTTGTATTTCCGTCGGCCCCCTTTTTGTTCCCGTGTTTGTTTCCTCAATCTCGACAGTCATTTGTTCACTCTCGACGAGTCCCATTTCTGTAATCAATTATTTTTTGAATGCCTGAACAAACACCGTTAAAAGCTCTTTTTCGATAGCTCCCAATAGCAGTTGATTCGACCGATATCAGATGTCTAGAAGGTCCTCTATTTTTTTTCGGCGTCCCCATTTTATTTAGTACTGCTATTATTCAAAGTTTGAAAGTAAAATATCAGTCATCATTTAAAATTTCTGAAGCCACTTGCGTTATTAATTAGCATCATAGGCTATGAATGTGAATATGTGCATTTGAATAAAATGAATTTGAAACTTTATCCGATGCTTCAGAGTCTGCTTTTTAACTTATTAAATCGCTCATAACGTAGGTAAAGTTTTGGTTAAACCATATTTCTAGGAATTATGGTGGCGTAGTTATTTTATGTTTCGTATCGGGCGGTATGTGAAATGCTATCGTAATTATTAGTATCCCTTGTTGTGTATATCTGCAATTAATCCTATTTGTAAGTTTGTTTTTTTTTACTGGCAATCAACAATAGTTCATAGAAATTAAAATGCACAAAAACGAAATTATATGAAAAATAATTTAAAAAACAATATACCACACATCTTGCGCTTTTACCGGATTCTCCAAAAGTCTGCAAAGCGCCTGCGGAGATACATTGCAACTTTTCATGCTCGCTTTTGTTGAGGGGGCATGCCAGTCATGGATTGTAAAGGGTCCCAGTAATGACCGGTATCTCTTGACAAGAGTTTTACTGAAGAATTTCTTTCTCTTTCTACTCATAATTCTAATTCTTTCGTTTTTCCATTTCTTGGGAATGTTTGGATTTTATGCGAAGGATTTTCAGCGTCTGCTTGTGGTTTCTGTTCAGATGTTGAGATATTGTAGGATTCCTTTTAGAAGTACGGTGACTGCTTTAGAGCACGAAAGCAAGAAATACCTCAATCTCTCGCTTTTTTCCCTCGCCGCCGTTCACTCTCAATCGGCAAAAATACATCCTCCTCGGCTGATCACGAAACTGTTCTGGCACTCTTGGGTCTATTTTAATCACATAGCATCCCTTTGTCTTGCTTCTCCCCTTGTAATTTGTTTCACCAGATGGAATTTGGGACACGATACGCTAGATACGCATTTTATGCTAATTTTCAGTCTAATTGGCATTTCGCATCCTGTTTGAAAATTACCATCCCTTACTCGTGCTTTTGAGGGAGTAGTCTCCGTTTTGAGTGGTTTGAGTACAACGTTAACATGTTTTAAAAAGGTTTAGAACGTGACGTGACCGTAGTACTGTAAAGGAATCACTTTTTTATTACTCTTACATTGATTTATCACTTTGAGGTCCACACATCTTTTGGTTCCTTTTTAGTCGAAGCTCATTGGGGGATCGGTTTTGCACGGTTACTAGCGCAATGGTTTACCATTCCGAGAGCTCTGCTTCGAATCCAGGCAGTAATGGTGATTTTTCAGCGGAATACTTATCCATATTCGAGTACTGTGTAGACAGGACTTCACGATCTTTACTCTGTCCGTTATATGAGACATTAAACCGAGGTTACTATGGTGTCAAAGAGCAGTTCAGCTCCGATGCCGGCTTTCTTTTCATTCTTCCCGCATTCACAATGAATCAACCTACTGACCAACCCACCCGTCTATATTGACGTGAGTGATCTTAGCTCTCGTTCTTCTCCTCCTTGTAGGTATTACTGCTAGATGTTGCATGAATATTTAACAGGATAACTGTCTTGAGGGCTGTCAAATTAAGTCCACTTCCTCTCCTAATTTTTCTTTCGTTTAAGTCACTCTTAAGTGTAGCATAGCTGTTTTTTTAGCCATCAATCCTCGTCAAAATGAAACTCCGTCAAGTTTGCAATCGTTTTCACGTATCTCTCCGTCGCTAACCTTGCATGGATCTCGTCACGCCCGTCGTCAGCTCTGCCTTCTTTTATAAATGCGTTTGATGCGGGCGTCAAAACCTTCCGTCGGTTTTTGGGGCACGTGCGCAATTCCGAGCGAACGCCATTATCTTTTCAAGTCGACGACTGCAAGCGAGTTCTTGAAGCACTAAATGAAGGGAGACTATTCCCATCACTCCCTTTGTCTCTCCTACCTACAACCCCCACAGGAGAGCCGGAATTATCGTCGCTGAATCCCTTGGTGGCAGGGCATTCCAGAGGAACCCGTACATGTGTTCCTTGTATTTAACGGCGAAGCAGCTCAGCACGTGCTACGGAGCCGAGTAATGGAAGGCCAACGAGGAGGCGACGTGCGGATGGATAGGGAATGGAGAGGAAGTGAATTACTTCGCGCCCTTTGTTCTCAGTACTGGACTGGCAGTTTTTTTCTCTAACCAGTACCTACGTTCTTCCAGCTGTTTTCTCTACCTGACTCAATCGTTCATTATTTTCGAGGAAACAATAAAAACTCACAAACGATATGACAACAATAGACACTTGCAAATGATAACATTAATTTTCATTCAAAGTATTCTGATGATCATCTTATTAAAATTTTTTCTTAGTTGTAGGTATGTACATACCTTCGTCCCATTGACCGTCATTTTGAGCATTATCCTTCGTAATTTATCTCGATATTTTTCTATCGGTGGACGATTTTGCTGTAATCCATGCCCTAGTATTTTCCCTAGAAATGTAAATTACTGAATACTTAGTATTTTTGTATCTAAATAAACCCGTTTATAATCCTGAATATATCCTTTCGTTGTGAAGCAAAATACAAAATGAATTTCTGTAACGGTGTCGTGCGTTTCCTTCATTTCTAAAAAAAATTCATTCCGTAATTGCTTTGTTGTTGTATTACTTTGTGTGAATTTCACAATGGTGTATTTTCTCTTCCTACACAAAATCTAGCATTCGTCTTTACTCGTGAGAATAATTTATTGTTTGCCTTTTGTGTACTAAAGTGAAGTCAATTTTCAGCCAATATGTCGTCTTTAGCTATAGTATTTTTTTCTGGATGAATTTGCTGCTGGCCTGCCCTGTGAGTCAAGAGCGGAGAATGCCCCTCTCTGCTCACTGGATATTGTTCTCTTGATCTCCCTCTCAAACTCGGTGTGTATCGATTGTTGTACTACTACCACGTCAACAATACGCCATCATCTCCCCCCTCGAGACGCTGTATCTCAGAAGCAAAACGGCGAACATTTCTTCCGTGCAGCATTTACAAACCGATGACAAACGAGGCACTAACTTCGTCCCTTACCGCATCGTACTCTTTTCCTGTGAGACTTGGATGCAGGAATGATATCAAGCAATGGACGTGTTATTTCTCGTATCAGCGGATCCTCTTGTCTGTAGGAAAACAATAGGTCTTCTGTGTGTCATTTTTGAGATAGACTGGCTGACTTGTATTGTGAACTTGCTTGAATGGATGCACTTATTGACTCTCTGAAGTTCCCGAGCACACACGTTTTTCGTTCGTGCCCGTAATCGACTCATCGATCGGGAGACAGGAGGAGTGAGAGAGAGAAATCGTCCCGTCTGCGATGCAGTTCACTGTTCATTTCAGACGGGGAATTTTGAAGATCGTGCTGTCGTAAATTGGGAATGTATCCTCTCGAACCGGATACGTTGTGAGTTTGCATACATCTTCTCCCCCTGATTTGAGTCTATTATTTTTGGGATGCGGGGATTTTCTGCGTGAGACGAAAGATCTACACTTTCGATCGGCAACCAAAGAAATGTTGATTTATTTGACAGAAAAAAATTGGTCCTAAATCATTCTCATTTTAAGGAATAGGCTTTTCATGGCAGGCATAATTTAAGGGTCGTAAATTAAGCGTAGATGCTGCTGCAATTTCCCATATTTACGACTTCTGGAATATTTTTCCTTTCCTTGTTTTCTGTCTGCAGCCAAAAAACAATGAGCCATCACAAACCGCATGAAGTGGGCTGGTTTTTGCATCGTCAATACATCGAGAATTCATCGGCGGTGCTGAAGAAATCTACCGATTTTAGCGATAATATTTTCTCCATCATTACATATTTCACATCTATTTAAGATATCGGATTACCTGGAGCCCATGTCCAATATGAATGAATATTTTTGTTCCATGAATACAGGTTGCGTCAATTTTTCGGTGACCATCATTGTTGTGCCATCATTTTTCCATTCCTCCAGTGGTTTTATTATTCAAAGTTACGTTAAATCGATTTCCCCCACTTCGCGTCGCCAACTTCCCCGCAGAACGTCAAACCAGAGCTAATGGAGGTTTATCCGGGCGTCCTTGTTTCCCTCCACTTTTTAGTGCACTCCCGTAGCCCATAAGTTCTTAATCACATCGGTCTATCTCTCTCCTAACAGTCGGGATGTCACTTCGAAACTGTAATTTTTTCATAAATGTGTCGCCGGATATTTAAAAAAAAATACGGGACTATTTCGGATGAAGTGAATGTCCTTGGTTTGAGATGGAAGTCGCCTAAATTAACTCGCTCCTTCTCCTCCTCTGGTTATTTTACGAAGGCGTCAGTTTTTGCTCGCATTTTTTTCTCCTCCCTCAGACCATCAAATGTTCCCTCTGAGATTCCTCTGTCAGATTGCACACCATCAGAATGATTGCGTTTCCGTCGAGCGACATAGCGACATTTTTCGTGCGCTGGGATGTTGTTTTGAGCATTAACAGAACCTTGCCATGCAGGAAATAAAAAAAACTTCGAATCTAACGGCCGAAAGTGAAAGCAAGGGGCTTTTGCTCCCATATCCACGAATATTCGTGCTATTGATCGATGCCATCATCGCCGTCATTTTTTCTCGTAGTCAATTCCTCGGCCGTCAAAACCATTCAAGTTCCGACGATGGTCTCTTCCGATTTGGGACGTAACGATTGTTGTCTTCCTCTCCATCGCTGCATTTTCTTTGTGATTTGCGGAAAGGGAGCCAGAGTCTTTGGTAGTCGTAACGCGATGAGAGTAATACTGTAATCCTAGACTTGTCTGGACTCCTAGGTTGGAGTCCCTCGTTGGCGTCTCAGCATTTGCGTTATTTTCGCTGTCGTGCGAAAACGGACCAAGGATCGGTTGAAACTGCGGGAATATCCCATTTTTCATCCAGTGGATCCAAATTCGCTCGTTTCTGTTTTCTCCATCCGATTTTATGGTCATCTTAAATCCGGGATAACCTTTCTTCGTCCTATTTGAGTGTCTTCGAGTCCAACTTTGCCTTTCGTTGTCATGCCTTTCTCATGGCGTTCAATGCTTGTGATGTATTTCTGAATAAAAGTAAATTATATCTACATAATATGTTATTGCCGTATGAAAAATTGTCGAGAGAATTATCCAGTTAAACCTACCTTTCCGGTAGAACGCTATAATATTGTTCTTATGAGAAGCCCCCAAGCGTATTTCTGCGTCATATTCTATGAGAAGTGGGGCGTGGATGGGAAATGGTAAAGAAGAGAATTCCGTGATGGCCTACCCACTCTAACTGGCGTGATGCCTACGAATGAATGAATGGTCCAAAATTCCTTTTATCTTCATGTAAATGCGCTATGATAAATGCAAGGTGCGTCTCATGTGAATGAGTCGTAAGCCCAAATCTTACCTTCTCGCGGTACACAGGTGAACGTGCTGATCGTTTTTTTTTATGGTTAATCTAGGCGAAGTAGTCACATATTCGTAGGTGTACTTCATTAAAGTTTTTGGTTTATCTCAGGGTTTTTTCTGGCCCATAAGACATGTCCTAGTGCAGAAAAATAGTTTATTGCATTCTCTTTGCCGTGGCTTGCTATCACTCCCTCCTCTTGGAAGACTCTTCTCGTACCCTTACCCTCTGCTTCTCTTTCTTCCATCTTTCTCATTCCCACGCAGTCTCATCCAACCAGAGTGCGTGGTGCTATCCATTAGGGCCCACTCCTCCTCCTTTCAGCGGCCCTGTTGCACCCCTCGCACGGCCGCGCACCCCTCCTCCGCCTAATCCTCCTTTCGTCGGCAAGGGTTCTCAACTCCTTGTGCTTTCTCCCGTTCCACACGCCTCTTGGGTCAATGCTAGTGCGCCACGTTCATTATGCATGTCTTGCCAGAGATCATGTTCTCTCCCTCTCCCTTTGTGCTTGCACTGCGTCAGAAGGCCCCCTTACTGGTCAAAACTACTGTTCTGTATGATTAAGATCATTTACCAAAAATCTTTAATCCCTTTCAAAGTAACTCAGCAAGCGTGATAAATGACTAGCGTTAAAAATCCATCTTAGCGTGCATGATTTTTCTGAAACGTACAAAATAAAAAAATGATACCTGAAAAATTACATATTACCCAAACCTATTTTTTACTTTCACTGTCACTTACAACAGAACAGAATTTTTTTACCGAATACTTGGCCCTATGCATTAGAATGATACACCAGACATTGTTATCAAGGTAAATTTCCAAGAGCTTCAAATAGAGAGCCCGTCTACATTGCATCGAATCCTATCGGGTGCTATTTCCTTTATTTTCATAATATATAGTGACACAAGAGCTCAGAATAGTCCCTAGCTGTATTACACGACTGATCATGTCCACTCAGTCACATAACCTCCGCAATTTTTGTGCTTTATCGGTTTTATTCAAGGATCACTAGAATTTACCGCGTAATGTGGTAACGAAGTCACCTGCTGATGAGAACATTCATGCCGAAATAGCGCTGTGAAAATATCTTTCGCCTCCATCATCATGGCATCATTAGGTGTGCATCTTTACACCCCATTGAATTTTCCTTGAGTTGTTATCCGCTGCAGATAAATACGTCCCTTTATTTTTTGTGCCTCCTCTAATTGCTTTCGGCTTTGCTGTCTCAAAACACAGATCGTGAGTTCGAATGCCAACGTGTGAATTGGACGTTGAAGGTTAAAATCTTGTGCTCGACTATATTCTGGTATATGCTTGAGTATGGTTGTCACGTAAACTCTTATATGATCCTTTAAAAAATTCGTCCTCTAGGAGAGCATTTAAAGGTATACCTATGTTAAGTGTGTATCAAGACTATGTTCTTCGTCTTTCCTGTGGCTACGTGATTTGTTCGCCCTTAACCACTTCCAACACCACATCCTTTTCTTCTCGGTAATCTTGCACCTCTCTTCAGCCGCCGCTGTCCCCATGCTGTCACGCTTCCACTCTTCACTCCCTTCTTGACTTGGCATACGTCAGCAATAAAGGAACTTTTTTTTCAGTGTCAGCATTAGAGCGTTTCTCCTGTTAATAATTTGAACCGAATGGAGGAATTACTGTTTTCATTACGTACATTTACATCCCTCAATGTTGATCCTAACGACAGACAGCTGCTGGTGTACTATTTCTAGAACATTGAATAAGTTTAAATTTAAAATTGTCCCCTGTAACTTTCTTCGTTGTTATTGATATTCGATCACTGAATCACTGAAAAATAGGCTATCACGAAGTATTGTTGGAGAGGAAGCTGTTGATGTGTATTTGTCTTGATATTTTAACAGCTCTCGATTTTCACCAGTCATGATTTTTGACTCATTCCAATCAATTTTCCTTACTTTCTGATTAGGCCAATGCTCTCAGAGTGTGGTTCCAGTCGATTTATTTCTGAGATCCTCTTCATCAAAATTGAAATCGCATCTTGGCTTCACTGCTAAATATATGAAAAATTAAGGAACTTCTTCTGTTATATTTTCACGGAGCTAGCAATTTGTTTCAGTTTTTGGTAGAGCTAGTTTTTCCAGATAGCATTGCTCTTTGGTCGAGAAACTACTATGAATATGCGTTTTCTTTGTGATGTTTATAACAAATATTCAAAAACATCAGCGAAAACCTCTTCAGGGATAAGAGCAAGCTCATAATTTTCTTGTCTTTGATTAACAAGTATTTTAATCGTGTTTTTATCACTGTGGTTATTTCATTCGTGGAGCATTGTTGGAAACCGTTGACTACAAAATATTTTTAGAGTGCTTCTTTTGGAAATATTCATGATAATATAGCTTTTACTGGCGCTAGTGAAATAAGTTACTTATTACTTCATGACCTTAAACTGCTTCCATGGAAATAATGGTTATTATTTTCATGAAGTTAAAAAAAAAGGCTGTTCGATATCGCTGCCAAGGTCATAATTCCTTTACCTTATGTATTTTACGGAGGAGACATTTACGGAGGTGATATTGCTCTGCCGAGTCTGTGAGATACCTTTTCCTTGCCCTTTCTCCATCGGCTGTTGACCTTTACTCGGGCCGTTTTAAGTGCCTTCGGGTTTACTTTGAAGGCAACTGAGCATCTCTCACATTTTTCTGCGAAAGTGGCTTCTCATAGGTTTGCGGAAGTGTCTTGAGGCCGGTTCCAGTTTCCTTGCTGCTGGAAGTTCCCTCCTGTCCAGAAGGGGAAGTCAACGGATGGTAAAAAAAGGTGGATAGCGACCCATAAGGTTATGTCCTCATTGAGAAGCTAGTCCCGACTGTTAGAGTATGATCTGTCTAGAATTGAACTTATTCCGTTGCAAAAGAACGTAGCTAGTTTTATTGGTAACCCACTCTCACCCTCCATCCTACCAGTTTTTCTTAGCCTTAATCTCTATTCCATTACCCATACATTTCATTCGCACATAGAATAGCTTTTTCTTATGTTACTTCTGTATTAGTGTTCTCATTAGTTTTCCTTTATGTTAGTGATGTGATTCATGTGCTTTTTCATCCTAATATAATTGCTTCTAGAGATAATTTGTTAATCGTTTTTTGTATGAGCAGTACACGAGTGTAGAGAAACGTGTGATGCATTGACCCCGCTGGTAAAGAATCTCGATTATATTACTCTCTACATATGCTGAAAAATTCAATTGGTCCAATTATTCGTACCCCGTCCAGGGCGTCGCTCTGCTTCAATAACTGCGTTCTTCTTCTGAAACTAAGTTTTAAGATACCAAATATTTGAGCCTTTGAGACTTGAGGTACGTAGAAGGCTCAAAGCCCCTACTATAATATGCTGCTGCTCCCTTCACAGCGTCGCTGATACTAATAGAGGGAATACTTAATATTAATCGTTGTAAAGGTAAAACGAATCCAACGTAACGAGCGTTTTAAAAACACAACTCATTTAAGTCATTTTTTTTCATTTAACAGTTTAAATTCTCTACTTAGTTCATTAATTTCATATACTCTATGTGATAGTATAAATTTTCATTCCGCTGGATTATTCATCAAGGAATGCCGTGTACCTACTTCGAAGCCGGGATAGACAATGTAAATCTGGCATCCGCTGACTTAATGGCCTCTCTCTATGCAGGACGAGGTCCTCTCCGGATTTCGTTGCGTTCGTCGCGTGGTTAGATAATACTCCGCGGCCATCGTCCTGCGTCCTTTCTCATTTCCTCCCACATTTCATCGCACGACACCCCCCTCTCCCCTCCTTGTGGTCACTCACGTCCATTAACTCTCCGAATGGCTCGCTCGACTCGGGATGGCGCATTATATCTTCTTCCCGGCTCCCAATTAAAAAGGAGCGCCACCCATACCCATTGTAGAGCCTCTCCCACTTCTCCTCCCCAAGTTGCGTAAAGGAAAAGGAGAAGTTATCCACTCTTCTTGCCTTTCTTGGAGAGAAAGAGGATCCGATTCGCGGCCGGAGAAATTCAGAGACGGGCGCTCTCCCGGGTGCCGAGAAAAGCGCGAATTAATGCGTATCCGTCTTTCGCCCCTCCCCCTCTCCCTCGCCGGGTTATTTAATCATTTCGAATAGGATTGTGGTGTTGGAAGTTGCAGGCGAGAGTGGGTGTGGAGATGCGGGGGAGAGAATTGTGTGGGTGTCGCGGGGGAGGAAACGGCTGGGATGGATAAAAGGGAATTACTTTGAAGGGACGTGGGCGTCATACCAGTCGACGGAGGTCTCCCATTCTAAAGCGATCGCCCTTACATTTCCGATCCTCCTCCTCCTCGCAAGAAATAACTCTCCCGCGCATCCATTCGTATCCTTTCTCCTTTCCATCTGCCCCCTGGACCATGTTAACGCCCTCACAACTCACACCAGTTCGAATTCTTATCCTCCGCACCCTCAGACCCTTGCCCCTTCTCCCGAGCATGTCCTTTTGGACCTAACCCATTTTACGACCAGCACTGTAATTTATTCTCTCTCTCTCTCTCTCTCTCCGCCCCCTTCCGCCGATCCTCTCTATCCCTCCCCACTCCTTTCACTTCGTCCGCCTTACTTACCCGCCTCTCTTCATATCCCTGCCGGGGTACATCTTCGTTCGGAAAATAAAGGCGGAGGAATGCAAGCAGTACACTAGGGCTGGATTCCAGCGTTCCATTGTTTCCCTTTCAGTCGTCGTCCTGTGGGAGCCGTGTCCCTCCTCTCTCTCTCTTCTCCGCTTTCTGCGAATCCCAAGGTATTCGCATGGGGGAGGGAGTGGAGATAACAGCTCTCCCCAAAGTTTTTTTTTCTTGTCTGCTTTATTTTTTGCCTATGGGTTGATGAATAGGTGTTCGTGCCTTGGAGCTGGGGGGAGGTTCACGGGTTCTGCGGCCGGGTAGTGCGCCCGTCCTTATCCCCGCTCCGTGTATCGTGTGCGGTCGTAAACCTCGTTTTATGTCCGTTTTCGATTTCTTAGAACTTGGTGCTAAGAATTCGGGAGCGGGAATCGGATCAATCTCGAGTTAAAAATACAAGAAATGTGGCTGCAACCGATGAAAGCTCTCCGGTGAAAAGATGAGACGCGTGCTTTTAAGCCGTCCCGAAAGAGATCAAATTTGCCCTTGGTTGCGTGTTCTTGAAGGAAAAAGGCAGCTATGAAATGTCGCACGGCTTAGAGGAGTACTGTGGCATTGTGTGAGATGATTGTTTCAAAAAGTATGTCCACGATGTGAACAGTGTCGGGTCGGAGGCAGCAGTTGTTAAACTGCGTTAAAAAACAAATAATTTATTGGCTCAGGAAACAAAATGCCACCGGGAAAAATCAAGGGGAGAGGTAATATAATAGGGAGTGATAGGGAGAAGGACTAGTGGGGAACAAGGAAATAACTTGAGTGGGAGGGGGGTTCGATAACCTCCTAAGGCTCTTTTCAGGCGTCTTCACCTCTTCCGGAAGCGGTCTCGGGTGCAGGTCGAGGAGCGAGAAGCGGCGTCGCATGCGCGGTGTCGGGCTACCCCAAACTCAGCACCCGTCTTCGGGATTCGCGGCTATGTATTGGGCCGGACCCATTACACTGTGGGTTCGGGGTCCAGCGCTCCCACGACTCGGTCGCGATCAAGCACTGTCCCGATGAGCAAGGGCGATGCCTATGCCCTTGTGCCCGACCTCGATAGGGGGGCAGGGAACTACGTTACCTGCCGGCTCCTCGTTCCCTACGGGTCTTCAGATGTCTTTATCTGTCTATTCCGTATCTCGTTAAAATAGTTCAGGTGTGGATATTCTTTGGCATTCGATAAAACTTCGCAAAGTGCAGGAGCTGGGCAGAATGTAATTTTTTTTAGATTCACTACATGCCGTAAGTAAGATACATGAATGTTTAACATAGGAAAATTCTCCATGAGGAAAGCATCACTCTAGTGGGAATAGGTTTTCTTCAACCCCCATTGCCTCACTCCAATTTCCCCCATATTTCACTTTTTTGCGGATAAAGTATGTGTTCCAGCCCCCGTTTTCTATCTCTCTCTACTGCTCTCTGCGCAGTTGAGTAACAGTATTTCTGTTTTGTCCGCGCGTATGAATGGATGTTGTGAAACAGAAATTCATCCTCGTGTATTTCGAAGAAAAAAAAACGAAGGGGGTCACATTGCCGGGGGAGGGACTCTCTTCCTCTCAAGTTCGTCAAGTGCCTTCGCCCCTTGGGCGGTTTCATCTCTTCGGGGAGTATTCACTCCCCCCTCCGATGCCTCCTCCTTCCCCCCCCCCTTCCATCCCTTCCCTCGACGGGGCCCTCCTCGGTTCCGGGATCAGAGCCCCGTCCCGCGGCGGCCGAGGTGGTCCTCCGGCCCGAGCCGCATCTGCGCAGCCACCGCGAGCCTCGGTTTGCATGGCGGCGCGCGTCTCTCTCGGCGAGAGTGTGAGAGAGGGGCTCCCGTCAGCTGCTGCTGCTGCTCTTCAAAGCCTCCCTCTCCTCCCTCTGGGCCTAACCCCTCCTCCCCCCAGCACCTCTCCCCTTCCAATTTCCCCGCTTTCCAGCGGTCCGCCTCCGCTTTTGCCAGTTTGTTGTCTGCTCCTGGCCGGGCAGGAGAGAGTGTCGTCAGCTCCGTTGAAAACCTCACACATTTTCCGTTGCCTCCCCTCACTGTGCAGTTTCTTTCCTTCCGTTTCCGCCGACCCCTTTCGGCCGCTGTCCGCGAAGGGCTCCTCTCCTGGAAGGACCGTCGCGGCATTTCGTCCGTGGCGCCCCCCTCGCTCTGGCCCGGGATTGCGGTCGCTTCCCTCCGACGGGATATGCGTCGGGCTGGCGCCCCACGGTGCCGCCGCGACCGACGCCGGGAGACGGTGTGGCGCGGAGGACCGAACACGGTCCGACCTCCACCCGGGAGTGCTTTTTTGGTGAAGGCGTGGGAGGGAGACTAAATCCCTCGGGACGATTCGGGAAGGAGAGGGAATCTGGAGTGATCCCGGGTCCAAAGAGTGCCGCAATTGATTCGGGTTGACGGGTCGTCATCTCCTCTTCGGTTGGTGGACAATGAGGTGCTAGGAACTTGGTCAATGCGAAGTATAAAAAGTTCGTCCTCTCCCTGGAAGATCAGCTCAAGGAAGGAGAGACGAACTGGAGTAGTTTATTCATCTGTGTTCGTGCATTCGTGCGTGTGTTCGTGCCATAGGGCAACATAAAGAGGAGCCGGAGGGAGGTAAATACTCCTTTCCGAGAAGGTTGGAGGTTCTAGCCAGCTGTTGCGTGAGAATTCGCGTTTCCGCCACCCCCCTGTTCCTGTTCTGTCTGCCTCCGCACGCTCGTTCCTCTCGGGACTGCCGCAAGACAAACGACGATGGAGATGAAGTTCAATCCGGAGCCGAGAGAGGGGGCGGAGGGTGCACCGGCCGCCCCGGAGTCCAGCGAGGGCGAAGGGCCCTCCCAAGGCCCTTTCGTCAAGTCATTCCTGGACTTCGCTCGTGAGTGAGATGCCCACGTGTGGGAAAGAGAAACCCTTGACCCTATGAATGCCGCGGAAAAAGTTCGCATGCGTTCGGGGCTCCGCAAGGATTTAGTCTCATTTTATGCTGTTTAGTACATTGTTTCGCTCCTCTTCTTTGTAAATTAATGGTATTTGAAACTCCCTGAATATTGAGAATATTGAAATCCTCCCTGAATATTAAAATGAATATTGACAGTAGTCAAGCGTTATATTCGATTCGGCGGTGTCTAAGAGAGGAGTTTTGAAGCATAGATATATTCTATTTGATATATTTTCACATTTCAATACTTCCTTAAGTGAGGTTTCTCCCTGTTACAAATCATTTTATCCTCTTAATACCTGCATAAATTGCAGGCTATAAGATGGGCCTTGACCAATTTAGCTTACGTTTTGACTCGATAAACCGTGGAGTTGTTAGTTATTTTTTTATGACCCCTAAAGTACTTGATCCATATTAAGCTCTTGAGTATTAAATTCATTCTGATTTTCCAGGAGGTAATCCGCTCCTAATTCCTCCTCGGTAAATGTTATGAAATCTCCTTTGAATTTGCATATATTATCTAGATCTTCTTTCCTTTTCCACGGAAGTCTGTTAGCAGGGAAAAATATTTAGTTATTAAGTGGAAGCTTACCGTGGTTGGAAGTTATGCCATGCCAATTCCATCAGCAAAGTGGCCTTTTTACGGTCAAGCATTAAATTTTCGCCAAAATGACCCTTTTTCAAATTCTGAATAACTTTTGGCACGCGTATATACTAATGTGGGACTATTCTTTCCAGAACCAGAACATGTTTCATCTAGTGGTAGGACTCTCTTACTTATTTGTCGCCCAATTCGAGCGGGTTTCTTCTGTCCTAAAACGTTACTTTCATTTTTAGTGTATTTGCATTTTGACGATCCGTAAAGTAATCTGAAGTTCCTCCCGAGTGAGTAAAAAAATTTGGATTTGCAATGTCATTGGCGAAAAAGGCCGAGTATAATTTAAAAACCCATAGTATCACGGAGATTTAATAATCATTTCCCTTAGATTTCAGGCGAGGGTTTCGGTTATTAATAGTCTGATCAAAGCCTAACTGGACGCTTTGTGTATCATAACAGCGCTGTGACACTCGCGGAAGGTGCTTCCAAATTGTCATCTGTTTGAAATATCGGACATCCTAACTTTCCCGGGTAATTAAACTGTATTTTATCCTGTTTTAAAAAAATGCCATGTTAAAAGGGTGTAGAGCGTTGCGCCCTGGAATGATAATTTCGCTCCAGTCACTGTTTCTGCTCTTTCAAGGTCACGCTGAAAAAAAAAGGGTCGAGATCGCGTGAGTCGGCATGCGATCGATTCCCGTCGTTTATCTCTGATGGCGGCCGCTTCAAAAGTTGCGGATTCTGTTCCAAGGCAGGCGTCACTCGTCAAACTGTAATATTTGTTCATGCTGGGGAAGTGTAATTTTTTTTTATATTCATCACCATGTAAAATAATCGGATTGCGTCCCTAGGTTAAATCATCAGCTTCATAATGACCATGTTTCATTGTGTTTTCTCCGTTTACACCTAGTTTCGGAAATAATACTTTGTCAAGTTGGGATGACTCCCGACGCTTGGTGGAATAAAATGTTTAATCTCACGAAAATTCCCCGTATTTATTCAGGAGTAAAAGAAAGCCCTAAAGTTTCTTGTGACACTCGCCCCAAAAAAAATGTTGTTCTCGGTGTTTCACCTACCCTGTCATACTTATCCTATATGTTTACATGTTTTACATACTTATATGTTATACATACTTTATTGTTCATAAATCAACCGCACATGATTTGTGTTGGCGTAAATGGCTGAAGTACATTAAATATATTTAAAATATGGAAGCATAGTGATGAGAATTGATGCAACATTTCCCAGAAGATACATTATTTCTGCTGCGACCAATGTTAATTTTCGGCTAAATAAAATATGTTGTGCGAAAGGTGACACATATTCAAATTTTTTTTGGGTTTCAGCGCTCGTGGCTCGAAATGACTGCATCACCCTCGTCAGCGTTGTGCTGCGAGAGGGTGCGAGACTTAAAATTTCCTCGGAATATCGATCGGAGACTTCCTGTGGCTAACCTTATTCGACGGTGGTGTGTGAAAATGAAACGGCAGGCCTATTTTTTTAAAGGCCGAAGACATCTGTTCATATTGTAGACCCGGCGATCATTCACCTCCAAAGCAATCCCACAATTCTCCCGATCGCCTGCCATGTTAAACCGCCGTTCATTACGTGCAGCGACACCCCGTGACACCCTGCGAGGATTAGGGTTGCCTCCTGCCTTCTGCAAGTCGAGATGTCGCCTGCCCGTGCGACCGACCGATAGGGAAGATCTCGGTCACTTCACCCTCTCCATTGACCATGGAGGTACTTCATCCTCCTATTCTCCTCCTATTCTTACACTTTCGTGGAAAAGAAAAACTTCTTTCCCCTCTCCCCCCTCCCATCTACTTCACTATCCCTCTCGATTCCCCCTTCCCCTCTGTCCCCTCTCACCATTGGGACTCTATCGACCTGTTAAAGAGGAAGTCTCGCTCTGATTTTGTTATCAGGGCGTTGTTGCAGCGCTGCCAGGTCCAACCCTAACTGGGTTGAGAACGCTGAGGAAGCGCTCGCTTCCCCCGATTAACCGTTTCGGTAGGTCCCTCACCCCGTCCCTCCTCAGTTCCTCCTCCCCCTTCCTCCTCTCTCTTTGTCTCTCTTCCCTTTGTCCATCACCACTGTCGTCGTCTTCCTGGAAATACTCCTCGTCACATGAAGGTGCCCTCTTTCGCGAAAAAGGAGCATGTACATGCCACGTAAGTTGACGTTGAGGGGAAAAATACGTAGTGGAAGATTGGAGTGTGTTTTTCGCACAAAGCAACATGTATAGGAATAGGCCCTGTATTATTTTTATTTTTCTTTTTTCCGAGAAGGTTCTGAGATTCTCGCCGGCGTGACCGTGTGGGTTTATGCAAAAAATACTCGTGGAGTGATATAGAGAGGGAGATGTTTTTTTTTATTCTGGCAAAGGAATTGCGAGGAAGTAAATTTTGATCCACGTAGTACCCCTGCGCGCATTGGAGCGAAATCGTGTCCGGAATAATTGGATTTCTTCCAAACTGCTGGCAGGGAGCCATCGCGGGGGGGTTGGGGGTAGGGGGGTCCCATTACATCCGACTTCATCTGTCGATGCTTTTTTGTAGAGGTCGTGGATAGATTTAACACTTCCATCTTGCACGGTTTTGTTTAAAAAAGTGGAGAGTAAAGGCAGTTTCTAAGTGGAATCCTCGTTCACACCATGGATGAACAAAATTTTCCGGTACATAGGTGAGGTAGTGGCCTCCTTGCTGTTAGTCGCCCCATTGGAAATATTACCACTTACAAGATGGATATTTTTTGAGTATCCGGATACCTAAAGAAATGGCTGACACTATAATGTGGCTAGCACATCATTTGGATTTATAATCTCTAAACTTGTCTCTTGTTCGATTTTGTTACCGAAATTTTCTTAAGTTAATGTCTTCGAAATTGGGGCGTTCTCTGGTTTTTACAATTCTTTTTTGGTCGCATTTTACCGTTAAATTGCGTCATGTTAATTTTTTCTTCCTAATTGCCTTCGTAATTTTTTACGCGCGTCGTTTTTCGTAAAAAATTAATTCTATGCTTCTTTCGATGCATTTTACTGTAGGGTCCCTGATTTAATCACTTGCATAAATAACCAAATGTGAAAATATCGTGGTTTGTAATGAAGAGCAGAGAATAAATAAGAAACTGTTATCAGTGAACTGTCGAAACAAGGTTTTTTGCTTCGCTGTATTTCTGTGATTTATCCCTACTTAGTGATATGTCACTAATTATACTCTTGTTTTTGTTGGAAAATAAAGTCATTAGCATATGGTCACTTTTTCTCCATCGATTATGTACCTACTCTCGAAAATTTTCATGCGTGTCTTTTAATACAAAATGACTTTTAATCCAAAGAATCGCAAATATGTAACTGAATGTGTTAATCTTTTTCGTAGACCTCAGATATCTCCATATAAATGTACTCAATCACTGCATCGTGAACGATTTAACGCATCCTCGTAAACCTGCGTTTACACTCGGATATTAATTAGATTTGATTTTCGGAATGTGTGAATCACAGTAATTGGCATGTCGTAAATCTCCCGAAACTTCATCACATGGAAAGCATGAGGGACAGAAATTCCTACTTTCTCTTTTTTTATAATATCCATTTCATTTCCATCGAGTGAGCGTTAGTGATTTTCCGAGCACCATCCTTGAATTCAGCGACAATCAACTCCCCCGGCAGTGATTTGAATATCTGGTTCCGTGCACGCCCTTTTAAAAATGTTTTTTCTAAAACTCGCTTCCGCGATCATTATTTTAACGGCTGTATCATGTCTGTGCTTCCTTATTTTTATGGGTATTTTTTACGATCGGTCGGAACGCCTTTATTGAATCCTTGAGAGTGATTTGCGCATTATGAATAGGGGTTGGGTAGGTATCCTGAGTGTCTCTCTGGAGCGGCATAATCCAGTCACGGTACCTCTTCAATTTATCCTGAACGAGCTTAACCCCGCAAGGTCATTTGTGGAGGTTTTGCTGGGGAGGGAGGAACTGTAGGGATTGATGTATGTATTGACATTACTAACCCATGCGTGGTAGGTAAATAAAGTTAAAAAATATTTAGATAAATGCCATTATTACTGATATTCCTTTATTATTATGTAGATACTAACCATCTAGCTGTATGCGACCCTAATGTATAACATGTTTCCATGTACTAGCCTAGTTGCATGTCACTAGTGCATGTTTGTGATCTTCACCCCCTGCCGCACACCGTCGCGGTGGCTTGCAGGGTATGGCGTAGATGTAGATGACTTCAGAAGGACATTTTTTGGGTGAACGAGCTGGTGAACGATCACGGTCTGCTTGCACCAAAGCGCGGACCCTTTTCCTTTCTTCCCTTGGGGACAGGTCTGTCACAGATTGATTTCTTCCGACTTCGTTTACAGGGAGGGAAGGCATATAGAGGGATTGCTCCCATTTGCTCAGGAGGGAGAGAGTTGGAGGGGAAGGGGTGACCACTCGACCCCTCCAAATGGCCAACCGTCTCTTCTAAGAAGTGCCATTTTTCTCCTTCCCCAGCCGACTCTCCTTGCCAACCTCTTATCCAAATATCCCTTTATTTTTTCCATCTATTGCTCCTCATAATTGACCCATTTTCCTTTCCTAGCTCGCCGTTCATCGTGTAGTAAAGGGGAAGAGAGATGGAGTGGTTGGTTCGTAAGGGAAACGGGACGGAATGACGTCGTTTCTCAAGGAAATGAGAACGTCAATTTGAATCCGCTGCGGGGAGTCTCGAAACAGCAAGGTGTTTCGTGGTGCGAGCACTTAAGGAAAGAAGTGTTTCGTACGAAGTCATTAGCTTCCTTCGGCAAAACGACCCCATCTTATGAATGAGAAACTATGCTAGAAGGGAAAGTATTTGTAATACTCTTTGAGAAAATATTGAAGGAATGATTTGCTTATTGATTTCGTGGAGTGAATGATTCATCCCACCAGTAACATATTATTGATATTGGCTATTAATTCATATTTACTCTCATTGTAATTTTATTTCGTCCTTTTTTATTTAAAATCAGTGTTCATCGGGTGATCAATGAGAAGAAAGTGAATTCATAGATATTCTTCATGAGTAAAATGCTGAAGCCGGGCGCTGCTGTCACGTCGACTGCGTACCGCATAAGCTTAGGATTATGTTAGACGGTCGAATATAACCTCTTTTGCCCTAAAGCAATCATAATTCCCTGTTATAATTTCGAAGAATCGTTTAAAGACTGTTTTGCTGTTTTTTAATCCCTATAGGAGTAAGATTAGGCTTGCCACCCTCGAGGATAATTTTTCGTTGGGGCCACGTCGTGATACTTTTGGATATGAGAGGCCCGTCGAAACGTGAAGTGAAAATATTTTCTGCAAAGGATATTGCCGCAGTCCAAACTCGGTATCCAAGATGAAAGGAGCCTATATATATTATTAGACGGAAGATTGAGCACGCGATGCTAGCACAGACCGCATTCTGGGCCCGCAAGGCAAACTATTTTGCCTCTTCTCTTTCACGAGTGTCATTTGGGATAGAACTTTCGTGCGGGAAAATTCTGGAATTGTTAGACTTGTCAATTTACTTTTTTTGCTCTTTTATTTTTTTTAGACTTTGTTCTGTTTTTAGCATGATTGGCGGGTCCCTTCCGTAGGTATAATTTCCTCGGAGACCTCTTTTATCGTTAAGCGAAAGTCATTATCTTGCGCGTATCCGATTGCCTTGGTGAGTTCTTTGCACTTCCGCCCTCTGGATGCTCTCATTTTACTGCTGTGCAGATCACTAAATGGTTCAGTACGGAAGAAAATACCGTATAACTAGTTATTTTAAATGCGAAAAATGCCAGGTTTAGTCTGTTTACTCCAAGTAAATCGACGTTCATTTCCACCGCACGGTTTTTTGCTTAAATAGACGAAAGAATGTATGAGAAATACTGTCTTAGGTTCAAGTTCTGCGAACAATCTGGTCGCGTTCATTCCCAGGGATAGCAAAATCTAGCACATATCTCACAATGAGATTTATTTTAGTCTCGATTTCATTTAAGACCATAGTCTGATGACCCAGTATTTAATTTTGGTTTTATTTTCAGTTAAATTCGTTGCATTCCTTTTCAGTAACCCGTAAGAAATGTTTTGCTGCCATTAATGGAATTTAAATAGCGCAGTCTGGATACACAATTAAGATATATCTGAAATTATTTCTTTGGTTCAAGAGGTGACTCTTTAAAGATTGATTCAAAACCGACAAATATCAGACGCAAATTGCCCTTTGTATCGTCTTCCGCATTTACCTTTGGCGGTACTAAACCTATTGCCGGACTTCCCTTTGTGTTTTCAAGCGAATGCCCATGCAATTGAATACTCTTGGTTCAACATCGCCAGACTGTTTGAGGATTTCCGGTTTAGGGGAACGTTGCGCGTGTGTACACGCTCGCGTCAGTGTTTCGCTTTCGCCCTGCCTCAACTTCCTCTCATCCAAACCAAACTCAGTTCTTGATCCCCGACCACCATTCTTCTTCCAGTTCATATTATCGCCCCGAGCAGGTCCCGACCGTTCTTCAGCCTGGTAAAGCCTGTTGATGTCTAAAGGAGAGAAGAGGAGCATCTTCCCAGTCGGGGAAGGGAAGGAGTAGTATATAGCTGTTCGATTTCAAGGAAATCGGCCTCCTTGCATTAGGACAAACGGGTTCCCTTTCATCCAACATATTTCGGCTGGCCCAATACCATAATGTGTGTGATTTTTTTTTGGGGTCGTTGGAGTGTTTGCTCAACTGCCATCCGGTTTTTGGGTCGCCATTTTGCGGTTAACCACCAAACTCTTAGTGAATCTATCGGGCTCAAACGAGCTCCTAACTACCTGAAATCGGTGTCCGAGAATCGGGCTGGGTATAAACGACTAATGACCCGCCATTAACTCATTCCCCTCCCATGCTCATCGTTTGACCCTCCTATCTCTTTCCTGATTTTTTGTTCTTGAGTTCGTTTCAGTTTTGGAAAGGGGAAATGGAGAGAGTAATTGTAAAACTGCTGGTATTCTAAGTTTTAAAATCATGCTTGATGCTTTAGTTTGATCATAACTGACCTGAAATTTTTTTACTACCAAGTTTTACGTCAACATTATGCTCATCGGAGATGTCAATATATTTTCACATTCCTGTCTCTTCTTAAGATTTCGATCGTTAAAGTGGGTGCAAGGTTGATGCATATTTTTTGGCCGATAGTGTCAGTATGATTTTGTTACGCAGTAATTTCGTGTCATTATTTTCAATTTTGTAAGCATCAATTAATTGCTCCTGTGATAGTTTCTTGTCTACTGAACCCGTCTATGGAGATGATAACGACACCCTTTATGGTGTTATTAATAGTTAAATAGGTACACTTAATTGTTAATATTTCACAGGGATAACCAATTGGCGTACATTTGTTAATTTCCCCGCTTCTTTGACTTACTGTAGAAAGAAACTGTTGTAGGATAGGTTTATCCTACTATTTGCTGCTCTATTTGTCCGGGTGGAGAATCGTACTCGATGATGGCGTTTAAAATATTTTCTTTTTAAGCAATTCTATTTTCTTCCACCTGATTTTAGAGAGTAGTCCATTTGCATTGAAGAGTGTCCGTGAACGAGATTAGTTTGCGTCCAGCACATGATTCCTTCATCACATTTCTCAAGTGTGTATTTGAACGTTCCTTGCTTTCGCTGCTGGTGAGGCTTATTCATTTCGTCAGGCTCTTTGCAAATCAGGCCGAATGTCATTTTCGTCATCGGATTCCAATTCGTGGTTGTCCGTTATCGCGTATCCCAACGGTATCTCCGTTGCCTTTTCTAAATTATCCTCGATGCGATGGCGATGGGTTAGCACCCGCACGTCGCTAGCGAGTGGGCTATCGATATTTCTTCGATTTCGCGTCGAAGGGACGTGCAATGGCTCACGCGAGAGGCGGATGAAAAGGAAACTTAGAATTTTGCTATTTTTATTTTATTTTTTTCTCTTTCCGTCCAGCCAGACGGCCTCGGCGACGGCACTAATTCTGCCACGAACTCCCTAGCGTGCGCTTCCATTAACCGGTGTGTCAATACGTTCTTGAGAGCTCCGCCCCCTCTGCTTCGGCATCCATCACGCCTCGGACGGGTCGGGGGTTGGCGATTGCGGTAATCGATGGGAAGGGAGGGGGGGGGGTGAACGGCGAGGGGGAAGGATTGGATGTGCACCGTTTCGCTCTTCTTCGCGTAGTCATGCCAATTGGCCAGCGGTTAGTTCCTCTCCCTCGTCTCCGCGAACCCCATATTTGTCTTTTCCTCCGTTTGAGTCTTAGATTAACACTCTCCCCACCGTTTCCCCAACGGGGAAATTCCAGCGACCGAAAGGGGGAGTGAGGGATAAACCGTTAGCTCATGACCAATTCGAAAATAGATCTCTCCTATCTCTCTGTCTTTTCCTGATTTTTTTCTCCCCACCCTTTCTGCACTATATTTGTGTATCTCGCACTAAATCACTCTGCTGTCTTCTCGGGATTCATGCGCACTTTCTCCCGCTGTCCGATGTTCCCTTTTTTGACGTGTTTAATGTGTTTTGCATTCGATTTTCCCATGGGGTTTTTGCTGCAAGCTCTCTATAAAGATCGTTTCCAGTTCGTGAAGTTTTCAGAGATTCTGGACCTGGTCCCAGTTCTCTCAAATTCTTCGGAGAATACTTTCCTCGTAAACTCGACTTTCTGAAACTGCATTTATAAACATGATAATGTATTCGTCGGCTGTGATCTCGAATGAAATTTCATCTTTATTTAGTCGATATTTTAAGATTATATGCATTCTGTTATAAGTGTGAGCGTCTTGTCGTGATTCTGGTCTTATGAGCACCCACATAAATAGCAACCCTATGCATGTATCGTGATATTGTTTATCACGGTTCCACTCTTATTTATAGAAAGAAAGCCGTTGATATATGAACCCTTAGCTTTTCATCCCACGATACCAGCCATTGTTTGTCATGTTCACTTTGTTGTCTTTTCATTACTTAGCTGTAATTTTTTTTTGTAAAACTTTTTTCAAGCCTCTCTCATTTCTGTATTGCTCATAGTCGCAACCAATGTTCTGTATTATTTGGAAAATGTAAGAACTCTCTTCACTGCTAATGATTTTGTGGGTTCTCCCGCAGTGCTCCGGCTCGTAGGTTATTTGCTTCGGGATAAAAGGCGTCGAGATATAAGCCTTAGAAGTGCCTGGTAGTGTGCTAAAAAAGGAGATTTTTGAAAGCGTGGAAACTGCTGGAGTTTTATTGCTGAAATTGGCTACATATGAACGTTAAATTTTCCCCATCCCTGATATATTAGTTATTTTCCGGTTTCCTCCAATTTCCTTAAGTGAACACCTGCTCAAACGCCCTTCCTCCTACATTTCCTTTTCATGGATCCATGAAAACAAGAAAACATTGGCACAGGCTGTCGAGCTTCAGAAAGGTTTCCATTGTCGATTTTTCTTTTATCCCAATCAGATTAGGTCCACAAGTATTTTCTACTATTATTCTTTCCTACTGTTGTTAAGTTTAGGATGATTTACTTGGTGATAAATGAACGCATAAAAAATATTTGATTTGACAGGAGATATCTTTCTTCTGGGTCTCTCAGCTGAAACAATTCTATTAAGTGTGCATTGACCCATAGTATACATTGCTTTTTAATTCACGTAGTAAGTGTCAATGTTAAGTAGGCATTGATTACAAAGTTATGGTTAATTATCGATGGACTTGGATAAATTATTACTCCTAGATGGATAGAAATAAATTAACCCTATAGTTTGTTACCCTTTTGTGGCAATAAGACGTAAGGAATCGCATTTTTTCGATAAGTCGAAATCAATAGCCATAGAGGAAGGAGTGCATGAGTGATTTAAGAGTGGAGGCAAGATGATGCATCATCGGCGTGTGGAAAGACTGAGAAGCTCGAATTTTTTTTATTTCATGCCCCAGGGAACTTTTATTACACTTTGAAATTGTAAATAGAACGTGCGATATTGTTTTATGTAATGATGAAGTTTTTCTCTCGAATCCACCTCTTCTCAATTTTTTTAATCCCGTTGGAATTCACCGGTTTGGATCATTGACATCTGCCCTGGTGAGATACATTCCCGCCCGGTTAAGCATGAGTCATTGCGTTTTGTTCTATTGATTTTGTTAGCTTATACCCTCATTCCTGTACCCTTCCTCAGCTCCTGTTACCCAACTCCTCTTTCTCCCTCACCCATCTCGATATTGACACGCAATTAATCATGGCCATTAAGGAAGAAAAATAGTGTGGAACTTAGTTTTATTTTCCCATTTCTTTTGTAGGGAATCCCTTTTGTGTATATGTCCAGGAACTTGATATAATTCCAGGATACGCCATTTATGTTATAACAAGATGAAAGGATGTAAGCATTTTCTCTTATGTCATTCCTTTGGGCTGTTATACGACTTGACAAAAGTGCATAAACTTAATAAAAAGAGTTGTTTTAGGCGTGGTGTGGTGGAATGACATAGTTAAAGAAGATTAGCAATTTTCCACAAAATAAATATTTTTGTTAGTTTACTTTGTGCAAAATTGCCAATCTTCTTTAATAAATGCGTAAACGTAACTCTAAACAAATAATGAGATTTTATGATACAATGTTAATGTTCCAACGAAAATGAACGGTCTAATTTTTCATCATCATCATTGGTCAGCAATCCTGAGATTGGCTTGTCGCAGTCTCCGTTGAGTTCTTCTACCAGCTAATCTCTTCATATTCACGTATTTCTTCTCTTTCACACCCTTCATCACTTGTTCTATATATCTCATTCGAGGCCTTCCTTTTCCGTTCTTTTTGTCCACTTGTCCTTCAAAAATTGTCTTCATCAGACCATTATGTCTCATGATTTAGCCTTAGTAATTAGTTAATTGCGCAGCGCCGTAACTTTCAAGAAGTAGAACGGCTAGAATAAAAGCTAGAGTATGGCCGGAAAATCGTGGACGACGCTGATTTCGACCTTTAACAGGAAGTGCGACGATTTTTTCTTGTTGTGAACGAAGGGATGGAAAGGCAAACAAGACAGTGCCGAGATTCTTCGCCCTCCCCCTTCCCACTCTGAGTGAGTCATGCTGGCATCCTGTCCGCCCCCCCTCAATTCCGTCGGGTAAGCCTTTAAGACCGAGTCGGGTCTCCCCTCCCATTCGCCCCCGCCTTATTCCCTCGCTCGTCGTTCCTCACCTTTCCGACTCGGAGAGATATCCCATCGGTCCTCGGCCGTGACGTAATTCCCCGCCCTGCTATTTAGGGTCCAATCCAATTAAGCCCCCACCTTGTCCGCCCCAACCCTAATCCCCGCCGCGTCTCCCTTCATTTCCCAGCTCCGTTTCGCCCGCCCCTGCTTTCGTCTGTCACTCGTCCGTGATGTTTGACCATCGACCGAGTCCATTGTGTTCCTTCCGAGGACCCAGTCCTATCCAGAATGCCATTCTGCACTTCTGTTAGCCAGTGCATTTTAGTAGGCTGCCTTCCTCAACTTCCCTCTCTTTCATCGATCTTTTTCTTCCTTTATGTTTGACTGTAAATCGATTCCTTTTTTGTGGAAACCTTTTTATTGTGCACGCTCTTTCACTGCAGCAATGGGGTCGTTTACCGTATTTTTTTTATTGCCGAATCTGACAGAGTTTGTAAAATAAAAGGACCCGTATTTTTCCGTTTTCTGATCCGACAATTATTTCCCGAGTTATAAGCGGCGAAAAACTGATGTTTTTAACCCTTTCGGAAAAGTGGTTGTGGTGCAACCTCTGACGTATATCGACTTCGACCAATCACAACTGAGCCCGCGAAGCTACTTCACCTTATCGCAAAGGGGGGGACACAGCTGGCTCGGCCAATGGGAGCGATTTCGACAGCATCTGTGAGAGAAGACCTTCTGAGAACCCCCCTCCACTCCCTTCCCCCTCCCCTGAAAGCAGTCAAGGACGGGAGGAAAATGACGTCAATGTTATCACAGCAGCATTTTCGGTGGGCGTCACCTTTTGCTTATTTTCATTTTTGATTTATGAGTGAATGGTTGTGGTTAGAAGATTAATTTTTACACTAAAATTCGTTTTTTGTTTCCATCTAACGAGTTCGTGTACAAAATTGCGATTTCGATTCCGAGTAAACGCCCCCATTATTACCCCCTCTCCCCCAAATCCCTCCTCTAACTATAGCTCTCGATAGAATCGTTCGCTCAAAAAAATAAATTATCAGCCGAAAATATCCAGGGTTTCATGAATGGGAAAGTATAGTGATTTTTGCATACGCGAGTGCGAAGCAGTCCCAATTTTCCGAGTGTGGAATATATACTACTGTGCATACTTGTGCTTTATTCTTAGGCGTGAACTAATGACAGTTGAGTAGGGAAGTAAAGAAAAGAATAGTAAAAAGTTTAGCATGGAGCATTGCACAATACGGGGCGGAAACGTTGGCTTTGCGATAAGAAGATGAAAATAGACTTAGGGCTTTTGAGATATGGAGAAGGATGGACAAAGGAAATTGAGTCGAAAGGAGGACGAACGATGATGTGCTAAAAATTCGTAGGAGAGGAAAGAAATTTGCTAGATGAAATTAGGATAAGGTTGGATGGAAAAGGTTATAAAAGGGGATGGTGTTTTGAAAGAAGTTGTTGAGGGAAGAACGTTCGGTAAGCGGGGAAGAGGGAGGAGAAGAACGGGTAGCTTTGATGGAATAATGGGAGGTGGTAGGTATGAGGGGCTGAAGAGGGACATCGTATGAAATTTAGAGGGTGGGAAGAATTAAATGTCCATTTAGACCTATACCTACACCGGTAGAAAACCAATAATAATAATATTTTTACTATCACTTGGGGTGATTTAACGTACTCCAAATGGTTGTACGCAGTAAGTTAACACCACTTAAGCGTACTTAGTGGTAAATGCCTTGAACGCAAGAGCATTTGGTAAACACCTTCATTACAATTAATTAAGTGGTCAACGATGTCTCATTTCTGTATGGAATCTATGTTGCGGCCTTTACGCGAACGAGGGAGATTATAATCTCTTTACCTTTCGTGTGACGTTCAGGTAATAGAAGCCCACGACGTTTGAAATATGATTTATATATTTTAACCTTTTTATACCTTTTCGCCGCTTCTTCATTAATTCGTCGTTGTCTTATATTAGATACTGGATTAACTTCAACTTCTTGTCGGTACCTCGCCTTTCTCATATCTCAATGTTTAGGGCTCTAAAACTTAGATAGAGTGATCGAATGCAAGATATTTTTCCTTTTTCCGTTAGCCCATTGCATTAATTTGGCTTAATTATTCCTGAGAAAAAGTTTTCGGCTTTTGACTCTCGTAAGTTTATATCTTTTGCCTTCACTTTTTTCCCATCTTTGTCGTGCATTGCCAATCGATTTCAATGATGAAAGTTTTAATTACACGACATCGTGGTTTCACGAAGTTTAGCACGAGAATCACGCAAGTGGATTCCATGCCTTATACATTTTCACTATGGCTCGTAACAAATTTTCCAAAAATTTCCCGGCGTATCTTTGTTTTTTGCTTTACATTATTATGCAGACTCGCTTTATAGTCGTTTCAGTGTTTCTTCTTGATGGAGGACACGCGAAAGCGTTTCATCCTTTTTTGAACATTTTGATCCCTTAGTCTTTGAATATTTCTTAATCAGGTCGCATTTTTGCCATCATGCCATATCTTATCTGCGCATTCGTTGTCCATATATCTTTGTGTATTTTTTTTTACTTACTATGTTATCGTGCGCCATATTTCCTTCAGCCCTCATTGCTTCTCCCTTTTCTTTCCATTTTTAATTATTTCCACTAGCTGGGGGGACTGCAATGCGTACTCTAAATGAACCTTATGGCAACCTCATTTTATTCTATACTTCGAAGAATTTTCGATTATTATTTCATAATTTTTTCGTGGTTCCCTCAGTATCAATCGTATTGTATTATTTAATTCTGAAAATTTTAAGTGTCCTCCTTATCCACTCTCCAACATCGTTGCATTTATAAGTTACGTATTTCATCTTCCCGCCTTTGATCAAGTGATAGTATCCCATACCAGAAACTTGGGCATTATGTAAACTAATCAATTGATTACGACACTGTGCAACTACTTAGTTGCTGATGAATTAACGGGGACCGTTATATCCGTTTTTTTCTTATCTCTGACAATGTCCAAAGTACCTTAATAGAATGAAGCCTGCTTTAGTTTATTACGTTGGTGAGCTCCGTAATGACTGCGGATGAATTAAAAAGCATGCGAGCAACGGAAGCATCTCCCGTTTTCCTCCTGAACCTTCAGCTTTGTATTTCGTTGCCCTCTAAATCACCGTGCCAAGCGCCCTTGATGGAGTCAAGGAATACTGAATGATTTAATACCCCGCTAGTCACCCTGCTGCTGCGTTTTTTTTAACATCAGTGTTTGCTCAACCTCTCCCCAATCCTTGCGTTAAACTCTTTAACTTTTCCTCGAGGTCGGGGTAATCCACTCCGCCCCGGAGGCAATTTCCTGTTTGCGCCAGAGCCCGTGGTATCATGAACCTACACGCAATTTTCCATTACTCCGTTTTTTTCCTTTATCCTCTCTCCACCATTATTGCGTCTTATTATCGCTGTGATATATTATCGTTCGCCACCTTTCCCTAGGCCCTGTTTTGTTAAATCAGTCTCTATTTCACGTGATTTGATTAAAATGTTTATTCAAGAACGTGCTTGATTCACAGAACTTCCTGTAGTGCGTATTTCTTTCTGTCTCCGTTCTTTGTCACGTTAAATTCTGTCTCTCCTTCATTAGTCCTTCCTCTCTTCGTTCTGCGGATGTAACGATTTAATTCAATCGTCGGCTTCATTACAAAATGAAAGGACGGCCTCCAGTGAAGGATATTATAGAGTAATATTACATTTCGTCTATCTTTCAGAGAGACTTTCACTATATTTTACCCTGCTGGAATGAAATTGAAAACCTAATTACCGTCGCGAATTGCTTTTATCATACTATTCAATGTTATTGCTTTTGTATGTTTAGTTTTTCGTCAAATAATTTCAGCAGAAAGCAATTTTTTTGTGTTTTTGCTTCCAGTTGGTATGGTTGACGAGTAGGTATATTTAACCACAGGAACATAAACGCTGGGCATTGGGAGGTAGAGAACTGTAACTAAAGGAGTAAACGCCATGAATAATCAGTACATATTTTGAATATATTCATGCTTATTGAATATGTTACGGACTACACTGGCTAATCAAGAGATCTACTTGTTACAAGAACGCCTATCCATCAAAATAAAATAATTTGATTCTTATCAATCTGTTGATGGTGGAGCGTAGGTTTCCGTGGAGTTTGTGATAGAATTTATGGAAATGGAGTAATTTTACAGTTAATCTGATAATGGAATATTTTCTCTTGAACCGTTCATTAGACGCTAAAGGATATAGCCTATGCAAGTGAATAAAGTTCAACGTCATTATTCAATTTTTGTTGCGGAAATGATCGAATAGCAGCTAGTGGGAATGTATTATTCAGGAGAAGGTTTCGGCGAATCGATGGCCGGAATACCAAATTCAACGTCGTTTCTGAATACATAATTAATGGTTATTATTTTTGTTTTTGTAGGAATATTTATCTTCAATCATACCTATTGACTTGGGTTTTCTTAATTGAATTAACCTAGGTTTTCACAATTGAATTTTAGTGAAAATGTGAATCAGATACTTTTCTTTTATTCATAAAATTTCGGGATGACATTTTGGCGTTTTTGCACCTTTTCTTCATTTTAATCGTTTCAATCCTTAAAAACTGATCGAGGTAATTTTAAGCATCAGTACTGTTGTTTATAGGCTTTTCATATGAATAGTAAATAGTATGTATGGTTAGTATGTACCTATTGCATTTTCATAAATGTGAAAAATACGGTGAGAAATTGTACGAATCTATTTAAAGTATTTCTTTCAGTTGTTTACTGAGAGGAACTTGAAACCGTCGGAAAATAGCAATTAATATAAGGATGCGTTTGTAAACTGGGCGTGTTTCTGTGGAAGAAAAGTGATAATCCCGATGCTTTCACTGTGGACGTGGGAAAGTGAGTTAGTAACTAGTTTCAAGTGGGCTATTCATTCAAATATACCTTAGTGAGAATACTCGGAATGGATGGAGTTAAACTGCGTAATATAACCTCCATCATAACACATTGTTTGAAGGTTGATCATATAATTAAATGCTAACAGTCTTTTTCTTCTAAAAGTAGGTGAATCTACCTCAGTAATATCTGAAAATGTGCATAATGTACGTTCGAACTATTTCGTTAACAGACGACATGATGCCGAGTCGTCAATGGAATTCACGAAATAAAACTTCTTGATGAAATCGAAGATATTTCTCCGTTACTAAAACAAATTTTCGTTACTGTTTCAGGCTCCAATCGGTGGAGTTTTTCTATCGTGTGGAAAATGGTAAAAAAACACTGTATTCCGCCAGCATTTTTTTCATTTGTCACGACCGACTTCTCTCTGGTCCTCAGCATCATCAGATCATGCACAACAATGAATCCTAGATCGTGATAATAAAAAAAATGTTTGCATGCGAAATTCGAGTTTTTTTATCTTTGTTCCTATGGTAAACTTTTGCAAAGCTTAAGATGAAAACTTTTGATTTTTTCACCTTCGTAATACTCTTAAGAGAGGTTCCGCGTTGGGTTCTTTGAGAACGATCTAAGAATAATAAAAGTTTTTTTCCTAACTTTGGCTAGGTATTTATTTTTTTACCTCCCTTTGAATTTCCCGAAGCGTTTCGAATCGGTTCTCGCCAATTATGGGGTTTTATTGCTCGAGTTTCCTTTGACTAGCTCTTGACCTGCTTAATCAGGGGAAAAAAAGACTGGCGACAGTGCACGCATTCCCGCACTATTCGCGTGTGAAGAATGAAACGGAAGCGAAGGCCACGCAAGCTATTCCCATGAGACGCACGCAATCCCGGGCCCAGTTGTTGTTTCTATTAGGGAAGACGGACGATTGCATCAGGTCATTTGTGACCTTAAGAATAGGTCGGTATTGTGGAGAGAGAAAGAAGAGTAGTAGAGAGCGGGTTGGGGCCGTGGCTAGAATACTGTCTCCCATCTTGAGGGTCCGGGTTCTAACCTGGTCATAGTAGAGAGATTCTTTTTTGTTTTCCGGTCCCTGTTTATAGGTATGATATGAGGAGAGCACTTCACAAGTTCAGAACGCCGTCCGTCGGATGGGACGTAAACCGTGGACCCCTTTGTCTTATTCCGTTAGGACTAGGCGGAACTAGCTGGTTTGCTCTCCATCCGTCCTTCATTCCCTAAAAATATAGGTACTTACCTACTTATACCCAACCTATCCTAATGGTGCAAAAGATTATACTTTTTAGTCACCTCCCTTAGCAACAGGAAGTATAAGGAGAAACTCGGCGCCGGCATTTGCGTACTTCTTATGGAAGACGCCAAATTGGCACACGACTTAACGTCCCATCCGACGGACGAAGTACTGAACTCGAAGTGCTCTCCAAATAAAACTCAAGTGAGGGCCGGAATATCAACGAAAAATCGACCACATCCGGGATTCGGACCCGGGCCCTCGAGATAGGAGGCCTGGGGGTCTCTTCTCGATGTTCCCTGCGCTCCAGTCACTGCATCATTCCGGTCTTTACTAGCCTTGTCCCATGCGTCGAAGCGAAGTGCCCACGATCGATTCTCGCGCAGGACTACGCCCTCTGCAATACATTGAGAGCGGATATCGTGTTTGTTCGATTAGTAGTGGTTCTGGAAGCTTTGTCTTGCCGCTTCTTACCCCCCGCGGCGAATAAAATTTGTATTCCATCCTGGTGCGCAGTGTGCACACAAACGCACATCCTTCTTGTGAAGAACCTTCAAGGGACCTTGCAGAAAACATTATCACACGAAGGTTGGACGCTCTCAACTGTCCTTAGTGGTTCTGCCCCAGTTTTCTCAGTCACATTCGGTATTGAATTTTCCCCCATTATTCTTTGTTGTCGTTGCTTTCCTAAGTTTCACCTCGCCTTCTGTTCCTGTTTTTTTTCTTGAGTTAGGCGGTGGGATTTATGGACCCATGTGCTTGCCGTTTATACTTTCATTCATTATTCCAGCTCAGTGAACTTCTCTACATCTGTATAACCGGCAAGGTGGTACTACTTACTAGATATCACCGAGTGAATTCTATTGCTAACGACTACGTTTACGGTTCCATTATTGGCTCAACTTAATTCACCAAGAAATTTACTTTGGTTTTACATGGCGTTTACAGCAGTTCTACCTTCAAGTTAAAGCTTACTGCAGACGGGACAGAAATAGCATGAATTTTTACAGATTTTTCTGGTTGCATTCCAATTTAAAGGAGATATCAAAAATGTATTATGCTCCTGCGTTGTACATTTAGCGCCGGTTTGCCTGGTAAAATATTTTCGAATCTAAAACCCCATCGAGGTTACGTTCTTATGCAGTCAATGTTCATTTCAACTTATCATTTGTCTAATGTATATTTTTTGTTACCAGAAGTTTGATCACTGTGAAAACAACGTCTATATGAAGCAATGGTCAATGCTAACCGGACACGATGAAACCAGGTTTTAAGAGTTCATGCTGGCAGCAAAAGAATCCGAAATTAAAATTGCATGTCCTAAGTAGTTTCCCGCAACTAATAGATTCATTATAATTGTCTCTTGTCGTACGTTTAGAAAATCACGTTTTGAACCTTTCTTTTGTACTATCTGGTCGACGTTCAACCCCAAGATATTACTCCTCCTCGCCCCCTCAGTCCCCACATACTCGTTCCCGCCCTCATTCAGCAAACCACCTTCGGGTATTTACTAAGGTCTCCTTCGCCCGCGCAGATATTTCTCCCTCCCGCATTTTGCTGGCCTTCGCCAAATTAGCTCTCCCGTATACGCGTTGCGAATTTCGCCCTTCCCTTTGTTGTAAAAGTTGAAGGTTGCAAAGGAAGAATTTTAAAAATTTTATTTGATGTTTCATTGTGGCGAATTATAGTATTCTTGCTGCAGCCCGTTCCTGTTCATTGCGATGCTTGGCTGGCGCTAACGGCGTTTTAATCTCCTTGAAGCCAACATCGTAAGCATGTCCTCTGTTGCAAGAAGCCAAACTATGAAATGAGGGCGACATTTCATCCACGAGTTTAGTTCCTCTGTTGAAGTTCCATTTTGGATTTGATTTTTGCGTTTTGCCAACAGGATACATTGTGAAATTTGCTTTTTTTGCATAGGGAACTTCCTCATTTTGGGTGCCATGATGTGATTTACTTTTTAAAATGCAAGTTTTCTAGCTCAATTGATCTTCTAAATGAAACTCTTTAAAATATCACCCGTATATATTATTTCCCTGCTCTGTAGGAAGGAGGGGTGTTTTCTTCCGCCGCTGCGTTTCTCGCTTCTAAGCTAATTTGCGTTGAAAGGGTTTCTAGAACCTGGGCCTTTCAAGTTTCCTACACACTACCGTGAATGTGGGTTTGGGGTATTTGTGGAAAAAAAAACCTTTTCTAAACCGAGCTGAGCTGAGTTTGATTTGAGCGCTTAGCTGAGTGACGTACGTGGAGTTACTTTTAGTGTCCATTACCCATATCCTCGGCAGATTCACAATGACAGTGCCCGGAATAAAACTTATGAACTAATGACGCACAGGAAATGCTTGCAAGTTTATGAATATATATTGAGGTAATGATTCGGAGGTCAATGAAAATAAATACGCTGATAATTCCTCCAATTTCGGGAGTACGTTGATCAAAGCTTCTTGTGTGTGACCCTAGGTCAAAGGTGAATTGTTTTACCTTTTGGTAGTTTTCTCCTTCATAATGTTTTATCGGTCTTCGGCATAGAATAAACTAATTATGTCACACGAGCAAAGTAACACTCAATATTTGTAGAGAAAGGAAAATACTAAATTTAAATTATCTGCAATAGCCGAAATATTCCGCTCGTTTTCGTGGAGTAAATTTTACTAACTGAATTTTCTCACCTAAAATGTCAGAGCTAAGTAGACAATATTTCATTCATATTGAGGATTTTTGAGAAACTTTCATAGCACGGAGTATGCCGATATTGTGTTACAGACGTTTCGGGCATGGCATTTTTCGATCAAAAATTGTCGAGCTCGAAGGACAACCTACTGTCCGTTGCAAAATTCCGTCACCCGAGTTTGAAGACTAATATCTCGAAGACGATTCAATGGATTTTAAAATTAAGTACATCAAATTAAAGCTTGTTTATTTTTGCGTTTATTAATGGCATACAAACTTTTTCACCGTTTATATTAATTTCAGTGTGTACTTAAAAACGGAATTTTAGCGCATTTTTCCGGGTACCGGACGGTTGCATCGTATTTGCGGCTTTGTAATAACAACACGGATCGAGATGTCAAAATTTACTTTTCATATAATGTAGCAAAGATCTTTCTTAATAATGTCATGAAGTTTCATATTATTTAGTTCATCAGATTCTTAGTTGTTGATGAAAAAGTCAGACTGCGTTATTCCGTTCCGCCCATCTCTGAAAATCACCTTTTGGACCTCCTTCTTGCTCTCGAGCTCATCACCGCTAATCCACTGATACAACCTTAAAGGAATTCCTTGGATAGTCAGTATCGATTGACATTTATTTTGGAAAAAGAGTAGGATGTCTCTCTGTTGCCTAACTTGAGTCCTTGTTTGGAAAGATACCCTCTGGCATAAATATGCTGCGGCTGACTGAGCTAAAGTGAGGATTGTTTCTGCCCATTACTCTGTTCGAATAATCCTTATAGCATAGCAATAAAGGAATTATTATTCGATATCTAGGACAGCCTTTTGAATCCATCTGTGGTAGCCATGGTGGGTGTGTTTGAAACCGTCTGAATTATCTCGAATAGGTAACCAAGAAGTCACGTGGTGCTAACACGAATGGTCCGGAAATTTTGGTATGTTGGAATCGCTCATTACAATCTCACTCATTGTTTTTCTTATCCGTCTCGAATATAAGAGCCCTCGGATAGGAAAAACTCAAGTGAAAATAATAAATGAAATTGTTATGAGATAATCCAGACGGCTTCAAACACACTCCCCCTTCGGCAACGCGTCCGCTTGACAATGCAGAGGTCAGGGACTCGAATCCCGCTTCGCTTTGGATTTGGTTAGGTAAGACGGTGCGATAAAACCATACCAGTTGAATCACTGTAAAACCTTTCCATCACAACTTCTCAGCGAAACGAAAAATCGTTGGGGTCGAGTTTCTGTTTAGAGTCCCCGCGGAAGTGTCTGGAAGCGGTGGATTACTGGCTGACGCGACGCTTCTTTTGCCGAAGCGATTCACGTTGTCGACATCACGTTGTCGCTTCTTCCGTGAAATGGTACTTTGGGAAGGTGGCGTCGGGGCGGCAACAGCTGTAGTTCGAATCGAAATTGAAGCCGACGTTACGGAATTTTGATGCGCTGACCCATATGGAAGCAGGTTCCCTGCCCTTCGGTGGACTGCTCAGACAGCGCATGTCAAAATGGAATGGGACTTCGAAGGACATTCGTGAGGAAGCAAGGGGGGGAAGGGAAAGAAAAAAGGAAATGCGGCAGTCGTTCCGTCTCCACGGTGGAGGAGGTGAATGTCCTTTCGCGGGTCGCCGCTCCTTGCGGATCACCATCTGTTACCCCTGCACTACCAGTTGGACCGGCACCCAATTTTATTTCCATTTTTTTATTTTCTGGCACTGCCGTAACTCGGTTACTTGGCAAAGATATTCCGTAAATTTGGTCTGTTCGACGGCACTTTTTCCGGCTCCGCGTTTTTGCTGAATGTAGTGCAGAGGAATCGTCATAATTATTACTTGGAAACAAATGAAGGCGTCGCACCGAGAATGCGCTCGTAAAATACTGCGGCAATCGTTGCAGGCCCGAGGGGGTCGTCTGTCTCGCGGCGTTATCATGTACAGCTATTAAGTAAGGAAAGTGACCGGATGGTGGAAGTTGCTCGCACGCCTGAGCTGCCGATTGGCAGCTCTAGTTCAAGAATAAATCAAGTCAAATGAGTTTATCACCTCAAATACGAGTCTCTCCTCCCACTTCAATCCTACGTATTTCATGTGGGATTAAAAATATTTGAATGTTCCTCACTTGTGGTTTTGTTAGCCGTGTTCCTTTAACGCGATGAATACACTTTGATACCCCGTACTTCCTATGTTCTCCCTCCACATGTACAGATTGATTTTCCGCAATTGGTCTTATTTTTGTGCACTATGTGTATGATTGAGTTATTGATTTATTGGGACTTAGGTGACATTTAAATCAAAGGTATCAATTTCTACTCGGTTCATTCCGATAAAAAGAATGACTTATATTCATAGGTATCTTCCTATGTATTATGTTTGTGGACATTTTGGTGCTGTTATGTTTCTCTATCATTATTGGTTGTTCGCAGTAGCCTGATCCGTAATGCGCAAGTCTGATAACCCAAAGGTTGCAGTTCAAATCTGCCTAGTAGGCATGGACACTCTCTTTGTCTTAATTGTAAATTTTGGATATATACTATGATGAACCGTTAGCATTTTGAGCATACTAATAACCTAGTTCTACTTATACTCACTCAATCAATGAAGGGAACATTTTTAGGATTGAAGAAAGATGCTTACTTATTCTAGATTATTTCGTATACCATCCATGTTTTTTGGGGCAATTTATTCCATGAAAATGTACTTTCTGGGTAAATGCCACTTAGGGATTTTATGCATGAGAACTGTGGTAATAGTTCTTTCTGGGCTCCAATAGATGGAATGATGGTAACTATTATTGACCCAGACAGAATGGCGTTCTTGTTATTCAGGAAAAGATTATATGGGCATCAACACTAAAAGTGTGATGATATCACGACTGCTACTTTTAGTATATTAAATAGATAAAGGCAGGAGTAGTAGTATTGATGCTGATTAAAGTGTGATGTCTGTGCAGTGACGAACTTGAATGTCCGTTTAATTTCTTTATGAGCCAAAGAGATGTAATGGCAATTTCGATTTTCTCTCTTCAAGTGTACACGAGCGTTTTGTCATGCCTGTCAATTAGGACGCAAAATGGGTACCCAATTTTAGCGTGGGATTTCTAGTTGTTTTGATGCTTCCTAAATTCTATGTGAAAGTGTTTTAAAAGTTTTCCATTGTGATTGTTCTAATTATTTTTTCCTCTTTTCTCTCTGCAGTATCCATGGACCAAAGCTTCATGTTTACAAAAGAGGTTGAGCCCACTGAAGCGTCACTGAATAGCACGAGGCGCCTCATAAAAGTGGACTTTTCGAAATTAATGGTGAGTAGTTATTCATTTAGCATTCTTCTTCACACTATTTGGATTGTTGGTCTTGTCAGAATTGCTCCCAATTCTGACAAGAAATGATCAATGCTGACCCAGAGCTTCAGTTCTGGAAGGGAATCATTCTGAGGGAAAAAGGCACATATGCCATCGTAAAGCTTGGTCATTCTTTCATCTAGTGGCATAACGTGAAATCCAACGTTTGCTGCTCCCTTTAGAAGATCAAACTTGATCATCGAATCCTGACTCACATGTTGATTACTTTAAATTTGGTATTAATATAATCGGCTTTGTGACCAGCCCTTGTCTCTCGATATAATTTATTGCAGTTGCTAAGTATATGTGAATGAAACGAAGTACTCCCAATCGAAGAGACTAGTGGAGTAGGGAAGACTTGTGAAGTCAATCCTGAATAGGTATGCATTTTAAAGTATAAATATTATATCCATGCAAACTAGCAAAAATTAAGAATTTGCTCTGAATTGAAAATTTTGGTGAGCCGGAAGATTGTATATATTTTATCGTGATGCGAAGAAATTGAAATGACGGCGAATAAACTCTTCATGTTGTTCCTCGTAAATGTTAATTGCTGTGGCTGCGCCTAAATTGGTAATTATATAAATTTACTCATTTTGCGGACGCTGGATATCGTAAAACTCTAAACAAGTGAAAAAAATACTAACATGTGGCACTTACTTAAAAACGTCCACAAAACTTGATTCTGCTGGTAGAATTGTGATATAATCATTAAAGTATTTAACTATAGATTTTTGAATAAAGTTAAGAGGATTTAGTTCATGATGATTGGTGGAAAATATCGTGATATAAGGAAATAAATATATAGTGAAGGACTCGTTGTAAAGGAGACCCGGGATATTCCATCAAAGCAAAACGTACTCTGACCGGTGGAAAAAACTTATAATTAACCTCTCATTGTCCCTGTCGTGTCAAGCTTCTCTCCGCACGTATAGTTTTCGTGAATAGTTTGCCAGTGTAATGCACTCTTCGCGTGGTCGTTCTTCGGCGGGCTCTACTCCCTCCTCCAAATTGTGGCGTTCCTTCTCCACTTCACTTCGAGGGCAATCGGTCACTGGAATGCTGCTACAGCAGAACAAAGCGGCAACCGCTGCTTCTTTTCGGCGGGCACGCGTGCCGAGGGAACTCCCAAGATCCTCCCAATCCGTCGATTACGTAGCAAGACCCGATTCCCATCGTGTAGAAATTCAACAGGTGTCGCGAGTGATGCGTGCGCCCTGTCTGTGCGTGTTTGATAAAGCCCCCGATTGTCTGAGGTCAGACGAGGCCCAAAAAGGAGCGATCCTCGTGCGCATTAACAGCCACTCGCGCGCGCCCAACAAATTCACTCACGCAGGCTCGTCCCTTTCCGTCCCATTTCGGTGTGACTGGTGACGCGGAAGAAGCTTGTTTTTTTTCTACCTTTTTTTATCCAATATAAAGATAAGCGTTCTGTATCTTTAATGCTAACTCATCAACTGCAGTGGTGGTGTTACGGCAGATTGATGTCAAAATGAAGCTCGTACTTTCGAAAAAAATGAAACATCGAAATTTTCGTTTTTTTTAGAAATTCATCAAATGACGTTGCTAGGATCTACCATATTCCTGTCAACTCTGCCCTCTCCTTTTCCGAAACACCACGTAACTTCACCTAAACCCTTTAAATAAAGTGATAAAAACCAAATAAATTTACATTTTCGATCAGCGCTGCTTTGTATGCTTCAAAAATTTCTTAATGATGTCATTAATTATTTCAAGCAATTGTTATGGACCTCACAGCGCAATAGTATATGCTATTTCCAAACAAAATGTAAATATTGATGCCTGATTTATCTTCGCTGTTATTCTTTGGGCGCATTGAACGTTCTTAATGTCAGTGATTCTGTAGCCCATTCATTGGAAAACCAGTCAGCTCGAAGGAGTTATCTTCAAGAGTGGATTCATCCGCGTTTATATAGCAAAAGTTACCGAAAATCTATGTTGACCTTTCGGGTGTGCTCAGCTCACTTTTAATACCAATTTGGGTTGTTTGTAATTTTTATTTTTTTCAAACGCGTTATGTTGCTTTATTCTCGTTGTTTAACAGAGTATTTTCTTTCCAGCAGTTAATGACATGCGTCCCCCAACTAAAACAACTGAAAGTTTGGATCGGCTCTCGTTCCTTAATAGTTTGCATAAGCATTCAGTTGTGAAAACTTTGTGTTCGCCTTTGTGGCCAGCCCCGGAGTTTAATTTAATAATTAAAATGTCATGTGCATCTGAAATTAATCCGGGACTGAAAATGATCATTATATTATTAGTAAAATAAGTATAATGTAAAACCAAACCCTACCTACGCTAGTAATTGCTAAAACACTCGCAGACGACTTCTTGGATAATAATTATTAGCCACATGGAGTCAAAAATAAATGTTTCCAAAAGAATCGGAATTCCATCAATCGCTCTATTTATAGTCGAAGCATACAATAAGTGATTTTTCATCTAATTTCTCCGTATTATTTGAAATGTAATTTAGGTAGAAGTACTTAGTGAAGTCTTAGTCAAGGATCTCAGTGATGTGTGTAGTACCTCTCAATCGATGCCTTAATTCAAGACTTTTTACGTTGAAATTAATTAAGTGGAAAGGGCCTCAAAACGTCGCAACCAAAAATTAGTGAACGAGTTAAGACATGAATTTACGAGTTATTAATGAGACGCAAAATGGCGATAGAATTGAAAAATTACGCAAGGGTTTTCAAACGTTTTTTCTGGGATCTCTCTTAAGAGTAATTTAACCGGGGCGTCGTTAATGGACCGGTAGTTAGTGATAAGGTTCGTGGGTAATAAACTTGGGGCTTAGAAGTGACTGGAGAGCGTTTTAACGGCCATAAAATGGTGACGAAGTGGGTACTTAAAGATGTTGAAATGGATAGGACGAAATGATTCCTTGCGGTCGACCAAGGCGTTTCTTATCAGTACATACGTGGTGGAACAAAAAAAGTGCTATTAGGGCTATTATAGACTCCGTGCTGACCTCAAAAGTTTTAAGGAATATTACCTCTGCACTCCTCCATAGTATTTACTGCATTCCACTAATCCAACTGAGTGAACTTAAATTGTAATTACGTTTCACTGCAACGGGGTCGTAATTGCATCATGAACATTTTTTCGGTGCTGTACGTTTGGCGTTGGCGTGGACTAGTCGACCGTCAACCGTTCTAGTGGATTCATTTGATCGTTGTATACCCAGAGAACCCTTTAAAAGAAGAATTTGGTAGAACCAGAGAATCCTGAAGCAATTGAGATATTGGTTATTGAGTCCCTTTCGATTGGAGTACTTGGGAATCCCCCTGCGGCATCGCCGGAAACCAAAATAGGCCATGAAAATATAGTTTTCTTGGATAAGACTATATTTGAGGCGCCTTAATCCCCAGTAAAACATGAAATATTTGTGGTCTGTCTTAGTTAGTGGGAATGCGCCTCAGGTATTAAGTTCGACCGCTGAGACTGTTCTGGTTCTAAAGGTTTCAAGCTCGGATCTCGTTTCAGCAAGGTGTTGTGTTCGTGTTTAGACTTTTTTTTCGGCTAGATAATTCGTTATAACCCTCTGAAGAAGAAAAACCTAAAAAACTAATTTTTCTACTACTACTCAAATGCATGAATACTATACATGAGACCCATGGACTCCTCCTCCCTTCCTCCTTCCCCCATGCCGGAGATCTTCAATTGATCATGGGATGCGATGAAGAAGAATACCTAGCCTGAGTTTTCTCATTTGACTATTCACCGTATATATCGAGACCGCCTGTGATTGCCACTCACCTTGGCTTTGGTCTCGAATGGCTTTCAATCCGAAGCGTGCGGTGAGCTACGATTTCGATAACCCAGCTAGAAAGGCTAACTTTTTAACCGAGATAACGAGACGGCAAACCAGAATCTAATTTCCTTTGAGGGGGAGATATCCCTATTCTGACTCCAAACCTTAGAGTAAAATCAGCCCGCTCATTAGGCTCCTCTTTCGTGCGCTCACGGTGAATGAATTGCTTTCGACAGCACAAAGGAGGGAACCGACAAAAAGCGTAAGGATTCCTCGAATCGGAGTCGTTATTCTGGGGAGGCGACCGACACCCAAGGCGTCATTGGTGGATGATTTGGTGGAAGGAGGAATTTTTTGAGAGCGGAAGAAAGGTGGAGGGAAACCCGGACTAGGGCGTCCAGACTACTCTCAGTGAAAGGCGCAAGGGGGTCCATGATTTAAAGTACCATCCGACGGACGGAGGACTAGATTGTTGTACAGGAGTTCCGGCCATTGTTGTACCGGACCCTACTCAAATGCACTCCGCACTGCTCAAATTGGGTCCGGTACATTTGCGAACAACCTCCACCTCTGACCCTGGATTCGAACCTGGGCCTTCCGCATGAGAAGAAGCCAATGTCCTCTCGTCAGCCGGATCCAAATCGCCTAAATAGGAATTTCGTCCACTGCGCTTGCGGTCACTAGGTTTCCGTGGAGTGATGTGCGATTGATCACCCGACCCGACGGTTTCGTTTGCGGGCGAAGGGTTGCGTTGGGGGGAAGGGGAGGGAGGGGACGTTCGATCTGGAGCGCGGGGGTGGTTGATGTGTGGAAAGGGAGGGAAAAGGAGGCGTGGTTACTGTTCGTGGGTTCGGGAGGAGGGTCGGCAGCGAGGTGCGGGTGGGAAACGGTTGAAATCGGCGCATGCGTGCCTAGTTCAGGTGCGGCGGACTTTGCCCCCTTGTGAGTGTGTATGTGTGTGTCCTCCCACCCCCAATTCCCTTACCCCCCCAAGCAACCCTCCCCTTCCCTTCGCCCTTCTCCCCAACCCCTTCCCCCTCCTCAGGCGCACCCGCCGTATCGACGGCGCCGCGTCTCACGAGTTTCAGCGAAAGGCTTTTTGCCTATGGGCGGAGGGTCGGGGTTTTGGGTGAGTTTTTAGGGTTCGGGGAGGGGAGTGAGAGGAGGGGTTCTCTTGAGGGTGCCGGGAGAGTGTGGGTGGGGGAGGGAGGGGTGAAAGGGGGAGGGGGAGAGTCAACGTCTGTCGAGCGCGTGTGGGAAGATGTAGAGAGAGGGAGGATGGACGGCTGGGCTGCAGGATAAGTACGTCTCCTCCGCTATCATGTGCGTTTTGCCTTTGTCTCCCCGCTCTGCTGCCCGTGCCTACGCCTCCCCCTCCTTTCCGCCCACCGTATTCATACCCTTACGGAACCCTTCGGCCGCCCGCGCACGCCACCCACCCATGCCTACGCTTTATTCCCCCTTCACGTCCGATTCGCGAGAGAAGCTTGGCGAGGACTCCAGCATGAATTGGATCCGGTAATCACTCTCTGCCCATTTATTCCATGTTCTCTTTTTCTCTCTCCCTCGCGGATCCTCTTACTTGTATGTGTTCGGGGAGTTTTTCTTTTTAATCTTCAAGTGATTTCGTAGCGATTGTCTTCTTGTCACCGACTGAACAAGCGTGATTTGTCTGGCGCAAGAATTAACTTGCCGATATCCTCGTGTATTGTCGCAAATTATTTTAACCAATTGGCCCTCTGTTTCTGTTTTGTAATAAAAATAGAGAACAGTACTTCCTGCTGTGGCTTATTGCTAAAAAAAAAGTCTGTTGCTTTGTAAGGCGGAGCTTTAAATGTATTTCATGCTTGTAGCCGTTTTCTTTGTTGATGGGGAGGAATGTTTCAAATCAGCACTAGCATTAGTTAATCCACAGTTTATGGCGGAGGATTTAGTGATGTTTATAGCCTAGTGATTTTTTGTGTTTTTCCTCCTGGATTCAGTTGGATTGAACATTTATTAAAAATGCCTTCCAGTGATATAGTTACTCAGAGTAACTACTAGCAAATAACTGGTTTCAAATGTGGGCGCTCTGTTTTGTACACTTGGCTAAAAATTTAAACATTTTTGCATTTGATCCCCTTCTGGTTTTTTTTGCAATATTCTTCTTATTTCTATGCTAGTTGGCGATATTAAATTATGCCACCGGGAAATTCCATGCTTCATAAGCGAACACAATCCACTACGATCTAGGACAATATTAGTGCAATGTTAATAATGTGCAATACTTCACCAAACCCTGTAAATCAGATTCAAGAAATATCCTTCAAAGAGCTTTTAATCCATTGTGTGTAATACTATAAATGGTCTCTTTTAGGTAATTAATTATGTACTCTCAAATCCTGAAAGACGATATGTTACATAAAAATACTTATTTTTCACGCACAAAAATATTTCATAGCTTGAAAGACAATTAATGCAGAATACCATTTCGTCTTGTGAAAAAGCTGAAATATCCTGAATAAGCATATGAAATATTCTGCACAATTTAGAAATTCTCTTTCAAGCATAATTTTCTTGTAAACTTTTATCCAGTTGTATCTCAACTCAATTAGTTACCAGTTCAGGCCTACAGCATGTCATGTGTAGGAACCTATCAATTTAACCAGTATACACAGATGTTTTTGGGAATCCAAAGAACTTTACTTACTCCAGCTTTAATCCTCTACTTGTATACTCCTGTATACTTTAATTACTTTTAAACATGATTTGTAACCATGTTGTTTGTACTTCCTTTTATTATTTTTGTTTGGAAAAAATCTTAAGCACAGTGTAAGTTGGTGATATCAAAGTCAAGCAAAATAAGAATAACTGAATTTTGATGGTTTATTTAGAAAAATTTAGCAAAAAATTTGATTCCATATGAAACTGTAATATTGTATCACAAATATCTTATCTTTTTGCTATAGGAGGACTATGATGAAGATGATGAGGATGAAATCATTCGACAAGTATTGGACTCTCCACTAGATACAGACTTGAGTGATCATTCTGGATTTGGAAGAGAAAACCAGGTTGATGGAATAGAAGACAAAGCAGAGAAATCTGAGAATAAAGGAAGAACACAACCTACACCTTGGCGACGGACAGGTATCCCTTCGATAACCAAGACAGACACCACCAACATCCCCGGCACATCTGCCTCGTTGGCCGAACGAAATCGTCATATTCTTGAGTGTAGGAAGATTGTAGGGGGCAAAATTGGCCCAGACCAACACATACCCCCTACTTTGATATTCTCTTGATGTTGCTGAATATCGGTTGGCCTATAGTGAGAGCATGAGCCACATTATGATATGCATTACATGATTAGTGCTGGTGCATGTAATTAGCTACTTCCCTGAATGTGTGGCTTTCTAGCAGCAACTAATTTTCATTGGTGTTACTTAAAATGATCCAGATTTCTCTTGAATTTGTCCATTCCATAGACCATAACACTTAGAATGCTTAAACTTAGGCAATAGAAGTTAGAAGAAAGATATTTTAATTTATTCATCCTCATAAGATTGTAGATTAAATGTGATGTCCTCATCGTATTGCCAATCAAGGCTTTTTGCTCACTGTGTGATGAGCATGGAATTAATGATTGGAGTCATTAGAAAATATTTACATTAATCTTGGTCTCATTTTGACATATTTAAAATGAGAAATTGTGAATTGATAGAATAGGATTGCAACAATGTTATGGCTGACTGCTTTAGTTGTTTTTGGTGTGATAGATCCTCTTTCTCTCCTTCAAAATGTGAAAATATATATTTTTTCTTCTATGGGGTTGACTATTCAACGCTATTAATGTATTAAATGTTTCTCCTGCTCTGTTTTGCATGATATTTCACTAAATGCATAAATAATCTTCTATGAAATCTCATCACTCAATTTCAAAATCATCCTATGTACCTTTAATTTTTTTTGTTCATTTTGGTTTCATGAAATATCTCATCATCATCTGTAGTCATCCATTGAAAGATGTTTTGATCAAGCTCTCCACTCAATCTTTCCATTAGCAAGACTTTTCTATTTTGAATAACTCATTTCATGCTGTGAATATCTCATCCATGGCTCTCCTTTGCCATGCAGCCTGTTCTCTTACTTGTAGAGCTACTTTAAGGAGATCACCACAGTTTTGTGCTGAGATGTCAGTTGGAGGTCTTTTGCATTTTTTTGCATATTTTTCTATTTCGTTAAAAGCAGTTTCTTAGGTATTCCAGTCTGCTTCTTCAGGTTTGACTGAATGCCCATGAAACTACTATCTTCATACCTAATTGAAAAATACATAAGATAGCTAATAAGGCTTAAAACAGAAATCTCAACATTCCTTCACAGAAGCCTTCACACCATACTTTTTTGTGTGTCTGATAGTGTTAGCCACCTCTTATTTTTACAATTATCATACTCGTTCTTTTTACTCATACTCATCAGTTCATGATATCATATCAAATTGGCATGAATTTTTTATATAAAATTTTAATTTTTAAAGTCTGATTTTTTAAATCACTGGTGCATACAGGTGTGGTTGAGTCCTCTTAATATCTTCCTGAAGAAAGGATGCTGAAAGTAATCTTATAGGTGGTGAAGATGATCCCGAAATCGAGTCTGTCATAAATACTCATTTTATCATTATTCATTGATGTAACATCCCATTCATCAAGTTACAGACAAAATTGAGGATGTGGACTTAAATCATTTCACATTTTCATTTTTAATCCCTGTTCTCAGCATCTATCCATGTAATAGTGTGAGCCTGAGTGCACGGAACTCACTGCATCTCAGTAGTCTTGCACTGCAATTAGTACTGTCACTCATCTGAAAGTACTGTGGTAATTCCTCAATTCCTGCACCCATGTGGCAATCCATCCATGCTCACCTTATATGTTCACTAATGACAGTTTTATAAAATTTGAACATAGATAGTTTAATATCATTTTATTAAGTCATTGATTGGTGTGTCCAAAACCATAGCTATTTTATATTTTTCCTTCTCCCTCTTAAACTATATCCTGTGGCATTAAATGTTGAAATTTGGCCGACCTTTTGTTGCAAGAACAGAGGGTACATGTGTTACAGATTTTATAAAAAAAATTTTTGCCTGCTCAGTTATTTTATACCCATAAATTTTATCTTCTTTATTATTCTCCGAAGGGATGAATTAATAAAATATGTGTATAATATTTTAAACTCTCTGAGCCTAGAGTCTCCTGAAATAATTAACAGCTGAAACCGCTATGCATAAAATGTTAGAATGAACATTAATTTCTTCATGCATAACAAATATTCTCCTAGACTCTCAAAATATTACGTTAAATTTCCTTCTATAACTAATGAAAATCAATTGAAACTGGGGTAATATTTAAATTAATGCCTTCTTCTACTCTCTACCTTAAATATCTGTTACTGTAATATATTTTACCTAAGAAATCTTAACTCTTGTTAAGACATATGTAATAAAAATGATCGCATTTAATCAATCACAAAAATTTGAACATTACATTGCAGCTTTTTAAATTGCCTTTTTCTCAAATAACAGCAGTAAACATATGCTTTTCCATAATTTCCAAGATGATACTTGCCGTTTCGTTTCTTTGCCTTCTCATTGATCAAAGCTTAACTAAGTGTGTGACAAATGGCTGTTTTAACTTCCTAGTATTGCATAGAGCTATTAATCAAGAAGTAAAAGGAGATCTAAAAGTAATGCCTATCTTTAGTTCTTTAATATTTTATTGCATGCATAATGCACTCGTTAGGTTAGGTACCTATTTCTGCTTTGGATTCTTCTTTTTTTAAATACATGGATTTCCTTTTGATGGTACCTAATGTTTTCTTGTAAATAATATAGAGACATTGCAACATATGCTCTAGCATCCTTGTTTGCTTGGATTTCTTTGGTGGTATAATTTTTATGATTTAGTTTTTGATAAATGTTGGATTATTAAGCTGGTGAGTTAATGACTAATTTAAATTGAGGGTAAGTGTATTTAAAATGTACTGAGAGAAATTATTTTCAGCGAAAAAATTTCCTGTGAGTTATTTACAGTCTCATCCTCAATAAACAGTCATTAATTTACCTAATATTTTTTAAAGTCATCAATTTTCCTACCTTATGTATGCAAGTCCCCTCCACATTATTTTTATCGTTTCTTCTTCAGCCTATGACCTGGCAACTCAGTGTCCTACCAGGAGGTTGGTGGTATTAAATCGCAGGCATTCCATACTTGGATGTGAGCGTGACAGCCTAAATCAACCCCATCTTCGACCTAACTCAACTGCAAACTCTACCATTTCCACATCTTCGTCTTCATCAGCAGCCTCAGCGGCTTCAGCTCTTAGCTTTGACAGTGAAGCCAACCTGAGCTCATTGCCACCTGAGCTTACATGCTCCAGAATCTCACTTCAAGACGAATTCCTTAAATCGGTTAGTGAAGTGTTCATGAATTAGTACTACATACAATACTTTAATTCACATTGCTGCCTAATAATTGAATATTGAGTAACTTTTGTATCAGAAATTTGTGTTTTCTCCTTTTTTATGATAAATATTTATTACCAGAGGCGTGCAGTGATATCTCTAGTTGTATTTCACTTCACAATATGTAGATATTATTAGAGTGAACTATTAAATGTGAAATGTTTTATTTGAGTCTGTGACATACTTTTAGTCAAACAGTCTTGTTTGAGTATTTTCTAAAGCAGATTATACAGTTGAGCACCCTTAATCCATCAATCCCTAATCCGTGAACACCCATTATCCGGAAAATTTGCCATGATCAACTATCCGGTACTAGGTGGAAAATGCCAAAAAAAATTTTTACCAAAACATTGCTTCATAACCTGCCAAGATATTATTCCATTCTTAAACGTTAATATTTCCCATTCCGAGAATCAATCATTTAAACATATTAATTTCTGGCACCGTGTATACTGGAATTATTCTGCAACTTGAATTAAACATATAAATTTGAAGAAATAGCCGATACGGACTATGACTAGTTTACAGATCGGCCACTTACAATGGCATGTGCATTTTTTATTGACCACTTGACGTAATTTGATAAAATTATTTGTTATCTGCTTGTTTCTCCCTAATCATGTCTAATCTATACAGTTGTGGCAACAGCAGAGGAGGGAGAATCAGTCGTAAACGCTAAAGATTGCAGAAGAAATTCAAGTTTTGAAAAAGTTTGACGCCGTTGCATTGATTGGTAAAGCGTTTGTCTGAAACATACTGCATGAGATCTTCGGCAATATAACACATTAAGAAGAAGAAAGAGAAAATCCTCAGTATTTAACTGTTAAAGTGACACGAAGAAATGGATGACAGAGAGAAAAATTATAAAAGAACATTTAAGTGCTGATTTAGATCGCGTGGTTTCGATTGCTTCAAAGTGAAGGGCTTAGTTAGTATTTCTGGCCAAATAGTAATCGAGTAGGCTAAACTATTTCAGAAATACATGTAATCTAAAAGATGTGATGTGGGAAATTTTTCGTGCATGAAATAGTATTTCACAGTCAGTTCTAAAACATGCGTGGTTTAATTGTGGCCTGTTTTGAGGTTGTAGACAAAATAAGCGGGGATTTTGAAGGCTTTCATGTTTCTGAGGATAAGCATATGATGTTGAAGTTGGTTGACTGTGCAACAGCATCCATAACCCTGAATGAAAGAAAATGGAATTAGAGGAATCGATAGCTAGCAACCACGATACTCTCACCACACAACATTTCACAGATAATGAAATCACTGAAATGCTAATGAATAACAATAAATCTGAGTGGGGATGACAATGATGAGCATGAAATTGTTGAAGGAACACTATTATTAATGATGGTCTTTAAAGAATCGTCCAGTCCGGTCTCCCGCAACGTAGTGATGGGTGGCCGTGCAGACAACACCCACGCATTAACATTGTGCTGAATCAGCTGATAACAAATCAAGCATGGTAGGAAATATTGAATGAAGCACAGCATAAGAAATATGAAAATTTATATACCCTTTTCCAATAATTATATTACGCTTTTAAATGTGCAGTACATAATATGATGCACACGATGCTTAGCTTCCGTTATTTTCACTTTCTGCGAAACTTCGATACTTTAAAGTATTAACTTTGTGAATTAAGAAACAGTGTCTTTCTGATTATTCTGAGTGACTCTTTTTGACTCTTTTAATGATTGTGTTCAGTAAATGGCAAACGAATATATTTTGTTATAAATAATTGACTTCTTTCAATGAGAATTTCCCGGACGTCAAAAATAGACCAGTTTCCATGCATGACCCATAGTTGGGCAAAATCCCTAATCCGGCATCACTTTGCTCCCAATTGTGCCAGATTAAAGATGCTCAACTGTATCATCTTATTTTTATATTATTGGCAACAGAGTTTAGTTGTTGCTATTGCCTTCTACACTGTTAAGTATTGCTTATTTATTAGCATAGATCTCCTCCTTTAGTTAGAAGGCTTCATTATAATGTAGATGACTATAATGTAGTTGATTACAGTGGCATTATCTCTGTCGTGCAAGTATTGACTAATGTAAACGATTTCTCACTTAAATTGCTATCGTAAGTGAAATGTTTCTTTTTATTTGGTAGTTTTTTCATGTGAGCTCAAAAAAGTAATGCTCATTCATGCATATCAGTGTGCATAGAAAAAATTGCTTTGGTGTAAGCAAAAGAGAAATCCTGTCACATGACATTCCTGATGGATTTTCACAAATTAACTTTAATATTCATGAAGTTTGCTTGAAAATTATATCAATAACATCTTCTTGTACGTAGCGAATTGATGTATCAATTTATATAGCCATAGGAATGGGAACTATTATATGAAACTGCTCGATCATGATGTAGGTGATAGCATTCCCATTTGTGACTTTTTATTTAAAGCCCTCTTGAAAAAAATTTCTTCTATATTATTCAAATGATGCATCATAGTAAAAATTTATTAAACAGTGAGAGTTATTTTCAACTGACACTTTTAAGTGCATGTTTAACAATCTAATCATGTAATTTAGAGGTTGCAAACCATTTTTACTCAAGAACACTTAATTGGGAAACCTAAGTTTCTATGGAACATAAACCCTCTATTTGGAGTAAAATAAAGAATATTATATTTTCAACACTGTTGTGATGAAGGACATTTATGTATTCTGCTTTCAGGAATATGAGAAGAAATTACTTTAATGACTTAAGAAGGTTAAACTTAAGAATTTAATTCGGCATTTACTATTATTTATGCTGGAAAAATGTGTTCAAACTCTTTCATAGACAATCTACAGATTTTCAAAAAAATTTGATCGCCTTATGCAATTAGAGGCTAGAGCACAATTTATTTCAAAGTGTTTTCCACTAGGTTCATACATGTCACGATGTCAGGTGCAGCTTAATGGTTATTAATGAATGTTTTGATAAATGCACTTGTTCGTAATTTGAATGATTTGATAAACAGCCAGAGAATTTTTATTTTATTACTGCTTGTTAAAATCCCAACCATTTATTTTATGAATTTGCCCTTTTAGTGTGTTTAGCTTGATAAAATATCATAAAGGTAATTCTTGAGCAATAAACCTGTACTACAATATCATAGAATTTTAAATGCTTCATGTGTAATCACTTGGCAGGGTGAGCTGAGGTAGGCTATTTTAGAATGTTTATAGTAATGTTATTTAAGTTGATAATTATTTCCATATTTATTTATAGATTATGCTTCAGGAGTTGTGATTTAGTTTGCGTAAAAATTGATCAGCGTTTTATAGGAAGGATTTTCTTCTCTGATGAAAAATGTTTGAAACAACTCATTAGCTCTAATTTATGATTTTTATTAGTTTTCAGCACGTGAAATTAGCAAATGTTAGGCACATATATGTATATCCTGTTTAACTTCAAATGATTCTGTTGACTCTTTTTCATGCATTTGTGGTTTCTCAATCATGAACTTGTTTCCTTTTTAACCTTGTGTTTGTTAATTTATTTGGCCAAAAAGTTATTAGTCATTTTTTGATCGTATTATGTTAGCAAATATACTGAAATTTACTTCATAGGGCACTGTTAGCAGATGCAGTATCGCAGAGAGTGATTTGGAAAAGGAAAACCGGGTAAATAGCAATTTATTACAAACTCTAACAATAATATATTTCCAAGAAAATTGATAAAAAATATTGTCATAATTTGTATCTCTTACATCCATTTGTTTAAGAAAAAACTAACTGATTGCTATTTTGATGCACCTACAACTGTATTTAGCTTAAAATGACATCAATTAAATTTGAACTCGTTCATCATCATTAATCTCGATTCCCTACCTATGTTTTACATGGAGTGGAAATGTAACTTTGACTGTTCATGGGATTCTCCATAGTGCATCATTAAAGCACTTTCTATTTCAATTGGTTGGATAGGTAGCTAAAATCTAAAGATATTTTGAAACTGTCATTTTGTGCTGAATGCAGTTCACTTATGAAAAAAAATTATAAACGGTCTCTCAAAGATAGCTTGGAGCATATGAGAATACAATTGATCATGCCAGGAGATAACTCTGCCAGTACTCTTGACTGAGAAATAGAGTACTATTGGATAATGTACTGTCACAATGCATCATCTATAGAGACTACTAATTGTGAAGTCAAAAATGTAATCAAATTGCTGTTCTTTTTGGGATTCCTTTCCTTCATAATTATGCTAAAATATTTTTTACCATTATAATAACATTTTCAAACCCAAGGCAAGTAACTGATATCTTCCTTGGGGAATTTCAAAAGCTACATTTTACACATATATATTGCATACTCCATTAAAAGTAGGTAGGTATATATTTTGACCCTTCCCCATGCCTCAGGAGGATGATCGTAAAGTGGTTACAGTAATGGGGGAGTATAGATGCAGGGAACTGAGAAACGCAGGCAACTTGGGTGTCAAGCACAATGTCCATGACAACGGAAATTACAAGCCAAAAATTAGGGGGGTCCTGCGTCTCTGGAGGGGGAGGGTGAAGAGGGGAAATGAACTGGTCTGCTTGTCAGTAAGGGAACATGAGAAACCCTCAGGGTGGGAAAGATTTTAACGTATCGCCCGTAATGTGGTGAATGGGTCTAGGAGAGTTGGTACGGGCTTGAACGCCTCCCTGCAGCAATAGAGGCAGGATTTGGTGACTCAAGAAGAATGGCCTATTACACTTAGATCAAACAACAGGAGGGATGGGGTGGTGAAGGTCGGTGGCACTGTGCCACTTGTGGACATAAGGAAAAAGGAGGGCATTACACACATCACACAATACTAAACAACTAACCTATAAAACTGGGTGAAACAGGGCTGTCCTTCGTCAACAAGGAATCCCACCATCTTAGCCACCTGCAAAGGGACTGGTTAACTCTGCCTCCCCTTTCAGACAATAAATATTCTAGCAAGAAGCATCAAAAGAAGATTTATTTGAATAAACGAAGGAAAAAAGAACTTTCCACAAACGTGGAGAAACAAAAAACCAAAATCTTGTCTTTCCCATCATCCATATCCTCCATGTATTGAACGATTTTGCGCAAAATTCCAAAGAAAGATGTTACTCTGAAACATAGGAAATGAGATTCCAAAAAGTATAAATGCTGACAGTGCCTCCATCTTCTCCCTCCAATTCACAAACATTAGGGGTGATGATTTTCCAAACAATGTAAGGACCACTAAAAAAGGGAAAGAATTATACCAAGTTGTTCGGCCAAGCTTTCCATCAAATAGCTTGTCCTCTCATCACTGTGCTCCTCAAATTCTTGGGTACAAACACGAATCCAGGAATTTTAAAATAATGATATTTTTTCTCATATCAATAACCATTGGGAACCTCTTCAAAAAATTTGTACCCAAAATTATTGGATGAATCAATTCCTTACTACTGAACATACAAATTTAAACTCCTGGTCTTCCAACCAGAGGGGTACCTGCTTCATTACTAATTCTTACCTTGGTTGGTCCTTGCCTACGATGAATGTTTTATTCATCGCTGGAGTGGGCAATTCTATTCCTCGTTCCTGCAACACTCCGACCTTTTCATTGGATATTGCTGATACCTAACTTTGTGTGTCGAATAATGCTACCATTGCCTGAATGTCACTGGACAATGACATTTCTGTTCATATTAGATGGATTTTCTCTCCCTTGTGATCAATTTGGTCTCTTTCCTAAAATTTTGACTTTCTTCTTGTTTCAAGAATTTGTTTTCAATCTCTTCCGCTTGTCTTTCCATTTTCTTGTCCATCTTTTTCTGATTCTCCCTACTTGCCTCCACCTGTCTTTGTAGTTCCTCCGCCTGACTTTCTAATTTCTCCACTTGTCTTTCCAGCTTCTTGTCGGTCTTTTTCAGATTCAGATTTTCAGATACTTTCCTCTGTCTGTCTTTCCAATTTTTCATCAATCCTTTTCTTGTTCTTTCTACTTTCCTCCACTTGTCTTTGCATTTTTCACATAAGTTTCCCTCCAATCTGGCCATAAATTTCATCTATTCCTGTATCGCCATCGGGTTTCCGAGACTTTCTGATCCTTCACCTTTTCATTTGACTGCCATCCTAGCCACGTCAATTGGTTACAATATCTATTACTGATTCCACATAATGTATACATACTGAATTAACAATACTTTTATAGACTTATTACACTTCATGGTATGATAAAGATTAGTGAATTGGAGTTTTAATACTAGTGCTGTGAATAAATGTCTAAATGAGGAACCCTGTCAACAATGAGTCATTAAAGGTGTTCATTTTGGTTACTTAACTGGATAAACTCATTTAATCATAATAAATGCTTCATATCTCATGTATCATATCATATATTATTACCTTTAACTAGTTTAGCCTGTCTTATTAATACCTCTGCATCAATTAATTCAATTAAAATACCACTCCACTTCCATATATCAATTTATATTACATCATATGTAACTCATTTTCCATTAAAGACTAAAAAGTCAAGTTTTTATACGAGTTTTTGTTTATAGTCACTTCATATGTAATTTATTCTGTACAGTAAGTCCTCGACATATGAACTTTCAAAAATACAAACGTGATGTCTGGGTGCAAAATTCAAACCTGTGCCAGAATTTCAAATTTGGCAGTAACATGTAAAGATGGCTAGCCCTCATAGTAATACAGTACTCTCGATTTTCCATGCCAATGACTGGTAAATGGTGCTCGGATAATCAGGAAACATGGATAATCTGCAGTTTAGTTCTTTCCAAATTAATTTCTCTGCAGTGCACCACCAAAATAAATAAACTACCTATGAAAATAACACGTGTCAATCAAAAGATCCTCGCTGTTCATAAAAGCATTTGATGACAAAAAGAATCCAGTAGAGCTGTCCCGGCTGCAATTAAATGTTCGCAAGCCTCCGTTGGTGGCACAAAGCCTGGCATAAGATATTGGACCTGTAGTAGGGCCATAGTGAAAGTCACAATTGGAGGAAAATGACAAAAGTTTACCTACCTTAGGGACCACTGCCGATACACTAAAAAGATTGGTGATGCATGGATAATCTGTAGCGTGGATAACGCACCCACAGATAATCGGGAGTTTACTGTATTGAAAAAGTGCATGACATTCATGAGTAAGCTCAGAAATTGACATGGAGTGCTGTATGCTGTGGGTATGCATACAGCTACATTGTTGAATACCTGGGTTAACCTCTCTTTACTTGCAAAGAAATGGTAACAGGTTGGTGTAACATAACTCATTTGTTTGTTGAGGACTTGCTGTCTATAAATTTACCTTTTTTTCAAATTTTCAATTTTCCCTTTTGCATTGCCTACCAGTGCACAAAAGTTGTACTTTCTGTACTATAGTTATATTTTCTGTACTATAGTTGTATTTTCTGTACTATAGTGTTCAGTGTTTGTATTATTCTATGTTTACAATATAGAGTAAATTAATGTGTAACCTAGTTGCATTTGTAATTATTATTTCCATGATACAATTAATGCAGGCTAGTTTTCCTAGTTATTTAATGCAATTTTTTTTACATCTGCCTACATAGAATATTCACATTTTGTTTATTTTTTTATAATTGTGGACTGTACGCCCCTGGTAATCTGTTGATATTTAGGGCTTAAAATGCAGTACTCCTTTTCAAGGTTGTAGCCCTATTAGTAGCTCTTGTGTCAATGAATTATTCATAGTTTTTTTTTATTTCAGAAACATTGCCAGCAGGCTATGGAGTGCTTGACTCTCACCTTAGATGAAATAGTGCATATTCGAAGTGTTCTGACTAAGGCTGAACTTGAGAGTCTTCCAGTGGAAGGTCATGTTAAGGAAGATGTCGAGAAAAGAAAGGTATTTCATTTGATCTTTTCTTTCCAAGATTTAAATGTTTATTTGCTTACTGTGCAATAGTTTTGCTGCTTAAGAAATATTTTTGAGTCAACAATAGGCTGTATTGTTTGTGTGTATATTCATTTTATTGTGTCATTATTTTGGAATTAGTAAATTAGTTAATACTATACTCAAGTTTTATGTCCCAGCCAATTTTCACATAAAGAGAAGTACATAGTATATAACAGATGAAAATCTATATTCTACCAGACATCTCAGTACATGTGCGGTAATATCTCTGATTTATTGCTCTTAAGCAAACAAATTGCTACATGATTGTTCACAATGAATTGAGTATACAATTAATTTTTGTTTATTTCAGGTGTGTTTCTTGTGTTTGAGAACAAGATTTAGCATATTTGGACCATGGGGACAAAAATGCAAAATGTGCAAGCGAACAGTTTGCACCAGATGCTACTCTAAAGTAAGTTATCAAATTAGTCCAGAGTTAAAACCAGTAAAACTTTGTGAATTATAGGCAATCTGTTTGTAGTTTGGTAATGAAGTATTGGAAGCTTGGGTAAATCATTTGGTAGTGAGTCAGCAATTCTGCTCTTCTAATGCTATCTGGGTAGGAACAAAAACAGCTATGTATTCAGAGAAGAGGATGTGAGGTCGGCGGTCCGTTATATATTTGGTGCCAGTTCTCTGATCCCCGTAAATCATTCCTGGATAAAGATACACATCCATGGGAGTGTATATGATTTCAGAAGTCAATAAAAATATTAGATTAGCATAATAAGAAAATTACCCATGCAAAAATACTATTGGAATGTGAAAGTCATGCATGGGGGACATTTACTTTCCCTGTGCTGTTTGGATTTCCGAAAAAGATATGTTGCAGAAAAAGTCACTCGGTTTGGATTTTGCTGTGGATGTCCAGTGGCATCACCCAGAATTGAACCAGAAACCCTACCATCCATAACTCAAGCAAAAAACCCTCTGGGCCACCTTGCTTCTGAGTAAAGGGATCTTCGTAAAAGATTGTAAGACTAGAGTAAGAGGAATATGAAGATATACCGCGAAAACAAGTTAGGGGTCAAATGACCCCCAGCCGCCCTTCTATGTAGGTATAACCTCTTGTAAAAAATTAAGTTAAAATGCTAGAGTAATTTTAATGTTGTTTTATAAAATGTCAGACCAAAATGAACAAAGTAAAAAAGTTTCAGATAAATTAAAAATATTTTACATAGATAAAAGTTCAGTTGAATTTCAAAAATGGGTCAAATGACCTCTCCCGTCCTTTTAGTGTTAAGGCTCAGATAACCTTGCCACTTAGTATTTACAAGTTTGCATGTCAAATTATTTTGAACCAAAATTCTATTTAAATACATAAAACCATTAAAAGAAACAATAAGCATACAAAAGGAAAATAGAAAGCAAGGTAAAATTTACACGGATCAATGAACAGTATACCTTTGCTGTACTGAAATTTACATTGTAGATCATACATGTTACTTGAAAATATATCAGTATCAGACAAATCATGATTTGAGCATCAATGTGGCTAATCAATGGCATTAAAGTAAACATAGGTGGTGGAAATGTGGTGCTACCGAAGAATGATATAGATAAAATGGATCGACCGAGTGACAAACGAAGAAGTCTTAAGAAGAGTGGGAGAGAAGAGATGCCTATTGAAAACACTAAAAAGAAGAAAAGAAGAACACTAAAAAATCTTAATAGGCCACATCTTAAGACACGATGGCCTGATGAATACAATTGTCGAGGGAAAAGTGAACGGGAAGAATGGAAAAGGCGGGCCTCGTATGAGGTATATGGAGCAAGTAGTGAAGGATGTAAAAGAGAGGAGCTACGTCAATATGAATAAATTGGCCGATAGAAGAATTGAGTGGAGGGCTGCGTCAAACCATTCCTAGGATTGTTGACCGATGATGATGATGAGGTGGTTTTGTGATATTGAATATATTTCACTCAATCTATTGGAATGAGAAGGAAGTCCCAAATTATCTTTATTTAAATTTCAACTCAAGTCAACATCATTATTCGACCATTGAAGCTACTAAAAAATATCAAAGTATACTTTTGATATTTAGCAGTGACATGGTCTCATCAGTCTAAATTGTCTATGGGTATCCCCAAATTAAAATTAATTAATCCTTTGAGTTGAGTTGAGGTATTTTGAATTGGTATAATCTCCATTGCCGAACTACATAAGAAAACTAGATAGTTATGGAAAAAAATCCTTTTCATATATACAGTAAAACCCCTCTTTTACACTTTTGAGGGGAACTAGAGAAAAAAGTGTAAATCGCGGGAAAGTGTAATTTGAGGGTATGCAATTTTATATGAAAGTTATGCCTGAAAGAATAACTCCTTGCTTCTTGATTTTGCCTGCCTAATTCTTGCTTTCATTGAATGACAAGTTTAAAATTGAAATATAGTTCCAACAAAACCTCTTTAATAATGCCAAAATCTTTAATTTGAAATGCATGGGGACATGGGGAGATATATTAACTAGATTACATATGGTTGGGCCAAGATTAGGAAGAGTGTGAAAATATTGTACTGTTGTAAATGGAGAGAATATCTGAATTAGTTTACAGGTGTATGAGGGAAGATGCAGAACAGCAAGCAGTTGAGAAAGGATGGAGGGGGGGGGGGATGGTGTAGTAGACACTAGAGTTGTCAAGACACTGTTCATTACTGTTAAGTCAGGAGAGCTGCTGTTAGAACTTAACGAGATTCAGTATAGGGGTAAGGAAAATGTGAAAAGAACTGCAAGGCATTAATGAAAGACAAGGGAACTTGGGAATAGAAGAGGAGAATGACATAGATAAGGATGAACTGAGGCCAGGAGTCTTGATCCAAACATGCTAGTAAGTTAGGGTAAATATTATGAGAAAAGAAGGTGTGGAGACTATAGTGATATTCTATCAAAGCTACTTAAGAATCGAGCTAGAGAAGAATGAGATGATTTTACGGGTGTGTTCGTAGGATATATGAGGATGAAATTTGGCTGGAGGATTTTTTAAAATCTGTATTAATGCCTCCAAAAAAGAAAGACAAGACCGCAAATGCTGAAAAGCATACACTTCTTAAATAAATGAAAAATTTCATCACCAATGCGATAGCATCAGCCATCCCGCGAGTTATGCAACCTGAACAACAATCGCGAGAAAAACGACGTACGTGTACTGTAATCACTCGCGGCATTACAATTGCACAGATGAGCGACGTCACGATAAATGGTGGTATATCTGGGCAAATTTTATTTCTCTTTCATAGTGGTAACTTACTGCATGAGTTTTTACTTTGTCTTTCACGGAGCGTTGAGTCCAACCACTAGTTATGCAACCAGGACGACAATCACGGCAAAATCGTCTCGTAAAACGTAAATGGCGAACCATTCAAAAATTTGCTAGCGTGAATAAAGGGAAGACGTTACATTGCGGATATATGGACATTATAAGGACATGACGAAAAAGTCGTTAATGGCGGGAAAACGTAAATTGCGGGGACGTAAAAGCGAGGTTTTACTGTATGTTTGATGTATGAATGGAATGAAATGGTCTCAGGATTGATGAGTGGAATTTAAACATCATGAAGGAGAAAATTTTTAGCTGTTTTCCATTTATAGTTCCATGTTGCATGATGAAAAAAAAAAATTATTCCACAAAAATTTATTGACCAACCGGTTTCGACCTTCATCAGGTCATCATGAATTCATTCCACAAGGTGAACTCGCTAACCATTGATTCCATGTTGCATGCCAGTTTTGATGCTTCATATCATTCTCATGTGAATGATGTAAAGTGTCAAAACTGGTCATGCAATAAAGTGACCATAAATGGAAAAACTGCTCAGAATTCATTCTTTTTCATGCTTATATATTACAAATTTTAATAATTCACTTTTTAAAATTAGCTGTTGATCTAGTAGATGTAGTTCTAAATTATTATAAATATATATGCTAGTAATCTTCTATTGTTCACATTTCTATACTTGGGGATAAGTTGTAGTTGTGATCAATCACTCAAGAAGAGAAAGTGAAAAAGTAAAATTAGCTGTGCTCATCACAGCACATTAAACTCTTAGCAAACTCTTTTAATCTCTTTCACTGGATGTGTTCTTTTGGTATTCCTTTCAGATGCGCATCCCCACTGAGCACTTTTCTCGAGTACCAGTTTTTGCTCTTAGTCCAAACCTGTCTCCTGAGGAGGAAGAAGATGAGGAAGAAGAGGAGGTCAGTGGAAAGGCAGGCCCTTCCTCCACATCTACATCCTTCCCACGCTCATTAGTCAATCGGCTGCTGGTCACTGAGCTTCCACAGGGACTCCTCCTTCGTAGCTCTGTTGGCAGTGCTCCTTCGTCCCCCAACCTGCCCCGCTCACCCTTGAGTAATTCACCTCAGCACCAGCAAAATAGCAACCGACCACCTCCTGCCAATACCGCCATGCCACACTCTGCATCCTCATCCTCTGCTGATCGAGACACCGGTGAAAGGAAGTGTGGTGATGGAGCTGAATCCACAACATCCAGCAACTCCCACGTACTCCAAAATGGATCAGCACCTAATTCTCTGCCCACCCCGGTAAAGTGTACTTCAACACCCATGCAGAGGAGGTAAGGAGACATTTCATTCCAGTTATAAATCTTGTATCATTTCGCAGTAAAGAAAACTTTGTGACCCCAAGGGTGCTTTTTGTCTTTTCACAACTGTTTTTGCCTTTTTAGTGGGTATCAATGGGCCCAATAAGTCATTTGATGAAATACACAGTAATATTACTAATATCACAGTTTAAACAAATTGTCTCCTTTATTGTCATTTTTGTGTCTTAACATGGCCATAATTGTTTTTCTGTGTTTGGTTTCCCATACTCTGTTTCTTTTTTCCACAGGGGTCGGCTTGCTAGGTCTAAAACATTGGGGAGACCTGTGGGAATTCCTCAAGCAGAGAAGTTGAAAGGAATGCAAATGAATGTCTGTCATGACTGCAAAACAATGGTCCTACAAATCATTAAGACATCACGCACAAAACGAAACAATGCCATTAAAAATTTATCTCTTGACTTATCCCCAGTGTACTGAGAAGAACAGGGTGTTATGTAATATGCATCCTACAATCTAGTGTGTCTCCCCTCATGTAAATGACAAGGCTTATTAAAAAAAAATTCACCCACCCATGTGAAAGTAGGAGTGCAAAAAACTATTTTTATGGACATGAAAATATGGTTTATTTCCTGTCATTTATGATAATTTGTGTAAGTAGTTTAATGATTTATTTACCTGTATAATTTGCATTTTGTTGTACATTGAAGCATGATGGAAGCACATCATCATTGAAGTTCATACTCATGGCCATCTATATTATTATTTAACATTTTCATATCATCATCTGTTTTCAAGATCTCATGTTCTACACTGTATTGTTACATCTTTATGGTTGTAGAAATTTCTTCTTCATTATCAATGAGAGCTGCTTTTGAGGATCATCATGAAAATTCATAACTGGGAAAGTAGAATGAAAAATTACTCTTGATCTGTGATATTAAATTTCTTTAACATATTTAGCCAAACCCATGATCCATTAATCACTCACACACTCATCATTCATATGCTGCTATTCATTACTTTTACTTGGTTATTATAAAAAAATAGCTCCTTTTAAAAATTGAAACTTTTAGGCAACAACATCAACAAATTCTTTTAACTCCATGACCCCTTTGGTGTCAGGCATAACTGCTTAAATATAATGTACTTAATTATCTAATGGGACCCCGTGTAAAACATTCCACTGGCATTATGTCAATAATTCAAATTGTTAATGTCTTGAATAGGGCATAGTGTAGGATTCAACTGCATCATATATTGAAGATAATTTTCCAATGACCATGTTACTGCTCAGCACTCTTATATGAATGCGAACTTTTTGTTGAATTGATTTTTAAAATTTTTTACACCACCTGTTGGTATACACAGAATTTCCAGTATGAGATATTAAAATTACTTGATCAATGGTAATTTTCTAAATTTACAGCTCCTAATTTTATTATCTTTAATGGAAATGATGAAACTATGCAGATGAATCTTTGTCATGAGAGTGTGTGAGTTTTGTCAAATAAATGTTGAAATATGTATGTTATGTCATTCACTTACCTTGATTTAATGACCTTAATAAATAAAATGAATGAATGTTGACCACATTCAAGACTATATTTGAGTAACCTGATAATTTATTGTAGCTAAAAAATATTATTTGTTTAGACTCAAGTCAGTAATTCATAAACTTACTGTGATGTAGCCTGATTTCAAATTTGAAGTGACTATCTTTTGGGTGCAGTTGATTGTTGTACTGAAATCAACACACACATCATCCTGAATTTCAGTTGTCTTCCCTGACTCAGCTAAGAGATGAGAAAGCAAAGATTTTCTCAAAACCCCATAAGTGTTGCATATTATTTTGATTTGAAACTTCATTGAGCATGTCAGTACAAGTTTTTCTCATGCAAATGGGAGTGAAGCAGGAAGTAAAATGGAAATCATACTCCAGCATATTGCTATTCGTTACCAAACACAGATAGGGTAGATCATATAGTAGTTGTAATGCTGGGGAGACAACTAAAAGCTATGGTCATTTGCTTAATTTAGGATAGATGGGTAGTTAGGAATTTTTCAAAGAGTCTGGGTATTTTCAAAGAGATGGGTATTGCCTGCATTGGCAATACCCATCTCTTCAATAAAAGATGCCAATGGGTCCACCATTTAATGTCCTGTCTGAATGATGGAGAACTGAACTTTTAATGATCGCTATAGAGTTACTCAAGTGGTGACTGGTGTATAAATGAAAAATCCCTGCTATGGCTGGAATTCAAACCTGGACTCTCAGGATGGGAGGCTACTCTAGCAGCCACACCAACCTGATCCCTGACATTAAGAAAGCGTGGTCATTACTTTTTCTCCACTCTCCCTCATAATTTCATGTGGCACATCAACTGGAATTTGATGAAAATAATTACCTTAAAACCCTGATCACTAACCTATTTGAGTTCTTAAAGATATATGTACCTGAAATTTTTGATTGTGAAGTCAAGACATTCTCAATCCCTCCTGTATATGGCAGCATTGCAAGTTACATGTATCAATGGGCTCAGTACTAATTGTAAAGGTATGCATAGACTTCTCTCATTGCCACCGACCAGCCACCAACAGGAAGCAGGGTGACTTCTTAAGAAGTCATCAGCATTGAATGTGTTAAACAGAGAAAATTTATCACCATGTCAAATTCTCGGAAGTTAACAATCAGTAGGATGGGTTTTTTCCGAGATATTCCAAGTGGCTAGACATAGTAATTGCTCTCCTCTTCGCAATGCATCTTACAACAAGTTAGTGGCTGCTGCCAGGGAATGTATTGATAAAATGTATAACCTCCCTTGGGCATACTCGAAAGCACTAGACAGTGGCTAATGGTTTTGTTGCATGAGATATTGTAGTAATGTTGTGAGTTGAGGGTCATATTTACTATGAGTCGATTGTTCAGTTTGGGTAAGACTTATAGGAAGCAGAAGAAATGTGAAGAGAAACATCATCATTCGTCTACTCTTAATTGAAGGAGACAAGGTGTCCACAGTTTAATATCCTACTGGATGGATGGAGTATTAATCTTTATGTGCTCCCTACATGACATTCAAATAGGGGCCAGAATTCCAATGAAATATAACTTTCTCCATCAGCATGTAAATGTAGGCTATATATATGGGATGCCAGTACTCCCATCAACCCAAAACCTAATCCTTAATTGAAAGTATCCTTTCTTATGAATCATGGTAGTTTTTTACATTTCCTTAGCTAAATAATGACATTAAGAACCACTCAAAGTCTATCTTCTGTATCTAAATCGGCAGTGCCACACACTCATTTTCGTAGTACTTTCCCTGAATGTGCCTTACTATTGAAAAAAGGAGGGCACATTCAGGGTAAGTAGGTATTTATTGTTGGTGAAATTAATTGTTTTGAATAATTAAGTACCTGTGATATGTAAATAGTGAGTATTAACATTTTTTAAATAAATTAGAGGTAATTACCATTGTTCGTTACATTTTAGTGATTTGTTACACTGCCATCATCATGACGAGCCATCATTCAAGATTGGTTTGATGCATGCACTAAGTGGAGAACTCCACTTGCTGCACTCTACTCAATTATCCTATCACCCATGTTTGCGTAAGTTTTTTCTTTACTACTCACTCCATATATTCTCTAACAAAAATGAAGTGGAGGTGGACGGTAAGAAAATGACATGATGGGCTGTAGGTGGACGGTAGTGGTACCCACAGTTTACAGGCAAGTGGCAGTTGTGGGATGGTGATTTTGTACATCAAAGGGAAGGAGAGCAGCTGTTGGGAAACCGCCTGCTATGGATCATTCACCTCTCCCTGGGCTGCAAGGTGTGAATAGTGGAAGGTAGAACTTGTGCCCATGAAGTGTAGGGGAATGGTAGCATGGCTGTATATCACACACTGCCCAAGGTGTAGGGCGTGGGTATACTCACTATAGTGGAAGGTAGCACACATGACCCTGCCTCATAGGGGAATGGTAGGGCTATGGTATGCTCTGCAATTGTTTCTTATCTAGAAGAAAACTTGATATTCAGCACATTGATATAGCATCTCAGTAATATCATAAATAAAATTGAGGCAATTTAAATAAAAAACAAAAGCTTTTTTTTAATTTATTTATTTTTGGAAGTGCATGAGAAGAAGCTCAAGCTTCTTATTCTTCAGAAGTATGAATTCAATCGTCCTCTCTTGGGAAAGGACAAGGACATGTCGCTGATGGAAAATTGAGGATAATTATATACCTCCAAACTAGCAGGGCTTGGGCCTAGCCACATTGAATCACCGGTTCCCATCAGATCAGCAAAGTTGGGCCAGGACGGAGGTTGGTTGAGTGACCCCTGTCCATACCTTTACTGCGGTGCCCTTGTCCCCTGTCTGTGAGTGGCGGGTCGGCTCAATGGATCTAATTGTAAGTGCCAAGGGGGCTTCAAAAAGGCCCCTGCCCACCCCTCCAATTTACATTTTTTTTAACCTCCAAACAAACAAAATTTCTGGTGCAGCTTTTGCAGAATGAATATTATTTATCCATTACATAATGAGCATTATAATATGATGCAGAAATTTCCCATCGGAAAGCAAGAAAATTCAAAAAAGTGTACCTGCAAAATTTAATTCCTTACATAAAAACTATGCAGTTGCTCAGCTATTTGCTGAGCTGTAAACCTAAAACAAGCATACAGACAATCATGAAATAATGATGTAATACTACCACCCATGTGGTCTATGTGGGCAAAGTATTGCCTTTCCTCATCATTAGAATCAAATTTGATGTTTTTTACAGTGTAAAGCTGGTGGATGTTGAAATCTTGTAGCAACACTGGCTTGAAATACTTATTTGTTCTGGCTTTTCAATTTTTTGACAAAGTCATATCTTACCATCTGTTCTCCTCAAAATGTAACCTTCTCAAGCCACCTTTTGCATTCCCGGCTACCTTTGCTTTCCATTCTTTCTTCCCACTGCATCCTGTAGATGACTTGAGGAATGACCGACTCTACACAAACTACAACAGTAAGTAGGTAGGTACATATTTGCTTGTTCGAGTGTTGAACCTCTACTGCGTTTTCATGGCGTGGTCGCACGGACCCTTCCTACTTACTGCTATTTCAGTCATTCACTGCCCCTTATTTTTGCTCCATCGAATGGTACCTTACCACTGCAATAGGTACCCTTCAGGGTGCGTAAAGTGAAGGTGATCAGCATATTGTAACATAATGGCTTCATATAACAAAGCCACGGGTTGAATCGGAGGTTCCACAGGACAAATAATGCCACATTAAAGTGAGTTTAATCCGCCCTTGAGACCAATGCAAGTTGAGCTGCACGTGCACATAAGCCAGTATCTTAACCTCCTTGGCGGGAACCTCAAAGTTCTAGTGCGAACGAAAGGGGAAAGTTATTATTCTTTCAAGGAAAACTTCATACTCTACTGAATGACCTCCAGTAGAGGCTGGAAAAAGTAACATATCATCATCATCACATGTCTCATTCGGGTCAGAATATGAGAATGGCTTAAAATATGCGGGCTATGTTTTTCGACCTTCATTTGATCGGCGAAGAACTGTAGCATTTTTAAATCGGCGTTAAGCAATTGTGTGGGAACTTAAACTGCGATAATGACTATAATAATATATATAAAAATGTAAGAATAAATTGAGAACCTAGCCATTACAAGACTTGAAGCGTTAAGATCCCTCCTTTTAAATGACAGAGCTAGGTATTTTCGGACCTTTTTTGTCTCCCGATGAAGCTCGAAGTTCAATGGTCGTCGTGTAAACGATAAACCAGTGTCCCTGTGATAAATTTTACATGGACACATCATTGATAATTTTATTCCGGAAGCGTTATCTTTCCTGAATAACTGTTTCGTTTTCCGCAGAGTAACATACTGGTATAACCTGTTTGGCGTGTAAGACCTAGACGTTGAAAATCATTTAAAATCTAGAACTTGCATGTTATCTGGGTAGCCTTGGGTCGTCTTTCACTTGCGTGTATCGTTTGAAGGTGAATGCGATGACTTCTATGGGTTCTCAGTGAATTGAAGACAATCACATGAACAGCTTGCCTGAAGAAGTTCTCTAGAGTCGGGAAAATGGACATATTTTCATTTTTTGGTATTGCAACCCTGTGCTATCTCTTGGTGTACATAATTCTCCTTAGCTTTTTGGATCGTGATCTTGGTCTGGCTTGGGCTGAAAAATGTGGAAAATCTATCGGTATGTGTAATAAGTTCATGGGCTTCAAAAATGAAATTTATGTATAGGTATAAATTAATAGTTCTCTTTTGCCCCTCTTCTAAGGCTCCCTGAAAGGTAAAGTGGTATGGATAACTGGTGCTTCGAGTGGCATTGGTGAAGCTATAGCAGTCACATTGTCAAAGCACGGAGTACGGCTCGTGATTTCCGCTCGACGGGAATTGGAACTCGAAAGAGTTAAAAGGCGCTGCTTAGGTAAGAAATTCTGGTACTCCCAAGGCAAAAAATAAATGCCGAACCAATTTAAGTCTGCGAACTGCTATGTGAACGAAGTAACTCATAGGTACGTTTTGGGAAATATTCAGTTTGTATGCCTTAGAACGTTCAATTATGTGTTGCAAATCGTTACAGTTTTGTGATTTTTTTTTCATTTTGGAAATATTTTCCTCTGATACATCAAAGGGAAAAAGTGTTCATTTGATTAGCCTAACATAAGCCTCTCCAAAATTTGTACTATAAAATGCTAACCTACAGTGATACCTCAACAAATATGTGTATTGCCGATCTTAATATAATAATTATGTGATAGGAAAGTGGCTGTGAAAATAATATCAGTTAAGTGTGAGCCCATGGCCAGCTGAGCCTTTAAATCTTCCCGGAAAATTATTGATATTTAGTTGCAGGGTTCTTTGAAAATATTTGCAATTTTACATAGGGAAATAATATTTTTTCCATTAGGTAATTAGTTGTTTTATCTCTAGATGCCATGAGCTCAATGTTAAAGATTTTATAAAGAATACTTGGTGAATGACTTTAGTGTATCAACGTATGATAGACCGATTTTTAGGACATTAAACTTGGGACTATTAGGTACAAAATTACTATTATTTATGTCTAAATAAGCATTTTTATAATATATTAATTGAAAAATCCATTTTTTAATAATTTATTTTATCTCTCCACTCTTATCTTGCGCACTTTGTGCCCTGAAAAAGTAAAATTTTACTTTTATGTTATTATAAATACATTTATTATGACCTCATCACATACTAATTTGACATAATAAATTGAAAAAAGTGGTCATAACATAAATATTGTGTACAAAATACCCTTCACCTTCAAGTTCCTCAATCACAGTCACTGGTGATTCTCTTGGCCCTTCACTGTAGTTTATTGCTGTCCATTGGGATGATTCCAACAGTGAGACAATTGATAACTGTGCATGCTAAGGGGACTTTGATGTTTGAGATCACAGCTGTGCACCAGTAGTGCCATCTGTGCCGGTGGAGCGAACTTGTTTTGTCGCTTGAGCAACCCTATATAAATATGTTGTTTGTATTGTCAGCTGTTCTGTGTTGAAAGTTCTCAAGTTTGACCTAAAGATTAAAGAATCCAATAGCCGGGAGAGTTTCCAATAAATCTGCGTTTAATAAAACAACAGGTTATGGGCCCAGGATCCTGGTGGATATACGTAAACGTAGGTCAACGACGCAGATAAATTTACGCGATGTGCGACGTAAATTAAACTCGTCAAGAAAGCAAGTTTGAAGTCGTCAAGAAAGTAAGTTTGACGAATGCAAAGAGGGAAAGTTTGACTTAATCGTCAAGAAAGTAAGTTTGACGAAGTCGTCAAGAAAGCAAGTTTGAAGTCGTCAAGAAAGTAAGTTTGACGAAGTCGTAAAGAGGGAAAGTTTGACTTAATCGTCAAGAAAATAAGTTTGACAATGAATACGGACGAAAGGGAAGTATTCAGGTGCTCGATACTGAAGGCAGACGGATCGAATTATTATGCCTGGAGCAAGAGGATTGAAGCGCTAATGATCGATAAGAACTGCTGGACCGCGATAGATCCCGGATTTGGCGACGAAATCAACAGTGTTAAAGATGACGAACCAACCTTAATTAATCTTAATTCGGAACAAGCAAGAACAAATCGCCGGGCGAGAGCTATTCTCTATAATGCCCTGCACGACTCAATGCTGCATGACGTTGGAGAGTTTGTGCTGGCTAAGAGAATTTGGACCACGCTGGAAGAAATGTACGGCACATTCAGCATGCTACATACCGTTGTTCACCTCAGGGAGCTAACTACTACGACAAAGGAGCCTGGAACACCGATGCAAGAGTATGTAAGTAAAATGCAGGAAACAATGCAGAAGGTACGAAAGGGGGGTGTGTCATTCAGCGACCAGGCATTCGCATATTTCTTGCTTCTCGGCCTCCCCATGCCGATTTATGAGGGTCTTGTTAGATCACTAGAAGATGGAGAAATTAGAGTCACGTCATCGATGGTCAAGTCGAAACTGATGCTGGAAGAAAAAAGAATGGAAAGGAACAGCAAGTTGATGGACGAGGACTCAGTCGCTCTAAGTGCGTCAAAAGACTTGAGAGGAACGCGACGCACTCCCAGGCGCAAGAAGGTTAACGACCCTATGGCCAGGGGAAGAGAGCTGACGAAGGGTTCTCCCTCAACCTTCAAGTGCTATACCTGCGACGAACCAGGTCACATGGCTAGGGAATGTCCTATTTGGGCGGAATTCAAGGAAAGAAGGACGAAGCAACGAATGGTGTGCGGACCCAAGACTAATATCGAGAGCAATGAAGACTCGGAGGGCGAGAACGATGTTTCACTATCATCTGACTCGTCACCGTGCATAAGACGTGAAGACAAGTGGTACTTGGACTCGGGGGCCACTGAACATATGTGCCACAATGCTAAAACTTTCAAAAACATTAAGAAAATTGAAGAAGGAGCAGTGAAATTAGGAAACGGCGTAAAACTGCCCATTAAAGGAGAGGGAATCGTCCATTTAGATGCAAGAACGGAAGGAGGGGAAGGCATGAAGCTACGATTACAGAGAGTTAAATATGTACCTGGACTACACTGCCACTTAATCTCCATTCCCCAACTGACCGGAAAAGGTGTGGTTGTCACGTTCAACTATGACAATGCCCTAGGCATACTGAATGGTAAGGTAATATTTACCGCAAAGAAGGTTGGAAATATGTATGAGTTATGCACCGATAACCCCAACAAGCAAGGGCTGAGAAGTCATGCTATGGCCCTGCATGCGGTGTCAACCAAGGGAATGAAACTGAAATCGGCTGACCAGGGGAAGCATGAGTTATCCGCAAATGATAATTTTATAGATGACGATGGTCATGTAAACATTCTAGATGAACCAGAAAAAGGTGAAGAGTTGGCGCTTCACAAACAAATGAAAGAACTGAATGACCTTAAGGAATTGACCAATACCCTAGACATCTGTCTGCCCGAAGATGACGCCAAAACTGATGGGAATGAAAAGGTACATGTTATTCCAAGGCGTTTGGGAAATTTACACAAACCTGGATTGTGTGGCTGCTCGAACTGCTACTCAGTCCTGGTGTCGCTGTCAGAAGACATCCCCTCTGGACCTACATCTGTTGAGGAAGCTAAGCATCGTCCCCTTCTAGCAAATTGGGTAACTACCATGAAGGAGGAACTCACAGATTTGAAGGAGAATGGAACTAGGGGCCAGGTACCAAGACCTCACTACAAGAGATTTATTCATGAGACTGAGAAAAAGAACATTCACAATCAGCTGCTCAACCGAACTAAGCGAAGTGTAAAACTCAAGAGAGCAGTCGCAAATGATAAAAGTAAACCCTTTCTGGAAGGTTTTCGAAAATTCCGTAGACAAATGACCATTAATGAGCATGCCAAGGAGGAAGGGGGTGACCAGCAGGATACAAAGATACTCGTACCTAAAACAAAGTTATACCGGGAAAAGGAAGGAAAGGCCAAGAAGGAAAGGAAGGTACTAAAGGAACTGCACACCCTGCTTGCCAAGACAGAGAAGACCAAGTACGAAGGGCTCCAGGAAGAGGGGGGAAAAATGGAAAAACCACCAAAGAATTCAAGAACTATGTACAATAATGGGACTTTTGCATTCCTGATTACTTCATTATCAATATGTTGTTTTGTAGTTGCTATATTATTTAGAATATTTATTTGGTTTGATGCTGGTGTGTGACTTTTCAAGAGTTATGTTTATGTCCCATGATATTATTGTGACAATTATGTTTCATGTAAGAGCTTACTTGTATGGGAGGTACCCACTGTATGGAATCAAGGGGAAGTGTAGTTTATTGCTGTCCATTGGGATGATTCCAACAGTGAGACAATTGATAACTGTGCATGCTAAGGGGACTTTGATGTTTGAGATCACAGCTGTGCACCAGTAGTGCCATCTGTGCCGGTGGAGCGAACTTGTTTTGTCGCTTGAGCAACCCTATATAAATATGTTGTTTGTATTGTCAGCTGTTCTGTGTTGAAAGTTCTCAAGTTTGACCTAAAGATTAAAGAATCCAATAGCCGGGAGAGTTTCCAATAAATCTGCGTTTAATAAAACAACATAAAAATATAACAACATATAAAATACACACCCTCTTACATTCTACATACATACGATACATTTACTCACAAGGGGAGTGTCCGAGTTCCGGGTCTAGGATTTTGACGAAATTTGCCAGGCAGGTAGTCCTTGATGAGTTATTTACGAATCACCCCCCATATAGGGTTATATATCCAGAAACTTCGTCAAAAAACGAGTTTGAAATATTTGATTGCAAATATAAAGCCAATAATTAGCCATGTTAAATCAGTGCAGTTTGGGTTAGGGGTAAAGTACTCCCTTCTAAATGTCGACGTCCCAAGTTCGAGGCTCTTCGTGTCCAATTTTTTTTTCATCGCAATTTCGTAGTACGACTTTCCCTGGTTTTACACATTTTTAATCTGTTTACCCGGGATGCATTTTAACTATTTTACGTAATAATTACGTAATTTGCTAAAATTACGTAATTAGTACGTAAAATAGTTAATTACGTTATTTACCTAAATCACGTAATTAGTACGTGGCGGAATTACTTCCGCACGCCCTGTCGTTTTTTGTGTATGAAATTTTAACGGAAGAGCATAAAGTGTGATCGTGATTTTGAATTTCCTTATCATTGGCCACGCAGTCCAGACGCACGTACAACACTTGTTCTAATTCGCCTGGTGCCGTGATTTTCCAGCGCTGTGCTTTTTTGGAAAAACTAATCGCAAGAGAAAAAAAGAACTTAAGCTCTGTAATCATATAATTGTAAGTATCTACCGAAATGTTCGGGTGATCGGGCGAAATATTCGGGTGGGAGAGAGTTTCGAATCAAGGACGTCGCGTGGAAATTGATAAAAAAACCAGCGGCAACAATTAATTTTGAAGAATTAATGTATTGCACCTTTTCAGGAGCATGTTAGAATCACCCGAACATTTCTGTAGATACTTACAATTGTATGATTACAAAACCTAAATTCTTTTTTTCTCTTGCGATTAGTTTTTCCAAAAAAGCACAGCGCTGGACAATAACGGCACCAGGCAAATTAGAACAAATGTTGTACGTGCGTCGGGACTGCGTGGCCAAAGATACGGAAATTCAAAATCACGATCACACTTCATGCTCTTCCGTTAAAATTTCATACCCAAAAAACGACAGGGCGTGCGGAAGTAATTCCGCCACGTACTAATTACGTGATTTAGGTAAATAACGTAATTAACTATTTTACGTACTAATTACGTAATTTTAGCAAATTACGTAATTATTACGTAAAATAGTTAAAATGCATCCCGGGTAAACAGATTAAAAATGTTTAAAACCAGGGAAAGTCGTACTACGAAATTGCGATGAAAAAAAAATTGGATACGAAGAGCCTCGAACTTGGGACGCCGACATTGTGAAGCAAGTACTTTACCCCTAACCCAAACTGCACTGATTAAACATGGCTAATTATCGGCTTTATATTTGCAATCAAATATTTCAAACTCGTTTTTTGACGAAGTTTCTGGATATATAACCCTATATGGGGGGTGATTCGTAAACAACTCATCAAGGACTACCTGCCTGGCAAATTTCGTCAAAATCCTAGACCCGGAACTCGGACACTCCCCTTGTCAGACACAGCATCATAGGTGGGTCTCCAGCATTGATGCATTGCTCTCCTCAGCTGAGGTTGCTCAACTGTGGATTAATCTCTTGCTACTGAACATGAACCATTTGCAGCTCCTGCTACCGACTGTCTAGTTGGTATGGAATCCCTGGGTGTATCCCGCAGTGTTGCTGGTTCTCATCGAAGGTGACCAACACTGATCTCTACCAGACACAATTAAAAGTCAGACTCGTAGTTTCCCTGTGTGACACTTCTTTGTTGGAGATGGACTTCCCAAGTCTACACTTGCCCCTCAATATATACCTACACTAACAATACCATGTCATAAAATTATCTGCTGAGTTGTTTATTCAGAGGTCACCAAATTTTTGCAGGCATTGCTGCTTCAAAAAGAGCTATCCATTGTTCTTAATTCCTTTTCTGTGACTGTGTGATCATCGAATTGCAATGTGGCTTCCAATTTTTATGTCACAGGATAATGATCTTGACTTATGGGGATGGGCTTGCGTATTTCTTAGACCCCTTATTCTACACCATGGTGGGTGCAATAAATACTGTCCCTGGCAGGGTTATTCGTGCCAGAGTAATTGAATGTTAGAAACGGTGGAAGGGATTCCATTCAGCGTCAGTCCTCATAAAGGTAGCTGCCAAAAGACATATCCACAGTCTAGGGCAGTGGTTCCCAAGGTTTTTCAGCCACAGAGCACTTTTTTAAACAAAAGTTTCTTTTGGAGCCCCAGGGGTGGAATTCTGTAACTTTAGGCGCTTCGTTTTGGAGAAAGAGTTCTTGCCCAAAATGTTTCCCATTTGAATTCTGTAACTGGGTAGCTAAAACTCTTTCTCTGAACCGGATGGGAGACAACTCACACTATGAAAAAGTTTTAAGGCAAAGCTGATGAACTTAGTAAGGACCAATGGAAAGTCTCGTACCTTAAAATCATGGTGGCTACAGCTGTTTTGCTTTGGTAATTTTGTAAACAAACCTATGGACGAGAAGTAATGGAGCTCAAGGAGTTTATGCGAGTGATTTTTTAGCTATTTGTTTTCGGTTATACTTGTGTGATATCATGGACTTATGTACATTTAAAGCCAGTGACATGAAGTTTCCGTTATTTGCCTCAAAATTTCGATTGTTATCTATAAAACCAAAATAAATGAGAGATATTTGCTTTGAATCCTTTGTTTATAATACTTATTAATGTGGAGAATGAAGGTTAGTTTATCAGAACAAGGCACAAATCTAACAGACCTGCCTTATCGGGAACGACTTACCGCTCCACTCAGGCACGTAGCCAGGGGAGGAGGGGGAGGCTTCTGGTGCTTCAGCCCCCCCCCCCAAAAATTTTTCCCAATAATTTTGTTGTTATGATTTTAATAGTGAACTTTACCAGTGAGAAGAGATAAGTATGGGCACTGTGAAAGTAAATACCAAGCACTGAAAATTAAGGGAAGAGATTTGTTACATGTCTGCACCGAATGGGTAAGGCTGATTTGTTTCAAGTTACACAAGACTTAGCCCCCCCACCCCCCCCGAAGCAAATTTATCGCCACTTGCCTGGCTCCACTATTTCTTTTCTTCATTTTGAATGCATAGTAAGGAATGGAATTCCCAGCGTACGAATTATTTTGTTTGATGACACTAAATAGAATACAGGTAATAATTAGTTACGTTTTAACAAGAATAGTTGATAATTTTGTTTTCAAAACCAATAGTGTGAAACATTTATGCAACTTATGCTGTGGGTTGTTAAAAGGAAGGTGAAGCATTTGTCTTTATTTTCTCCAGAAGTATCACTGAACTTTGAAAGTCATAATCCTTATGCCAACATTTACCTCTTATGAACGTTCACTGGTTTAAGTACTGTAGCTATATTTTTATCAGACATTCAGCAAAATACATTGCAATAGTCTTTGTCAAGAAAAACAACACAAACCTCAGTATCAGAAGATGTCAATATTTTTACCTTTAGTAAATTCATTTAGGGATTAAAAGTGCAATTTTAAAACATTAAACCTGATCCTAATTGCCCTTTAGTGCTAGACATCTCATTTATATCATGTATGAATGTGGTATCAGCGGCGTAAATTAAAGATGTACATCGAACATTGGAAGGCAAGAACAATGAAGGACTGAGACATTACAAATAACAGTTGTGTGTAAGAATCTGCTACTTATAACTCCGGAAAACATGCTTACTAGACTTATTATCAGCATCTGCGATTCAACACACTCAACACAAATGAACCCTTATAGGTTTAAAAATCATAAACGCCCTGCACCCAGCCACCAATGAAAAGGCTCTTGTAGCAAAAAAATGTGGTTTAATCATCACCATATCACATTACATACCGGCATTAAGTTTGTAAATGACTGTAATAACTCAAAGACCTAAATTTCTTCAGACGAGTACTTTGTAGCCCTTCAATTCAATAACTTTGTGGACTACTAACTGCTTTTTTGTGGTAGAATATGGTATTGCGTTGCCTGAATGTAATTCTCATGAACAATAACAGTAAAACACCGTACATATTACCATTCTCAAGTCGCAAATACATAGTAAAAGAGACACAATGACCCTGGGTCTTATACTTGCCTCATGTGATGCCTGAACAGATTATGAGCACTGCACTACGCCACTACATTATGCTGGAGATCGATGCAATTGTATTAAGAGAAAAAAAACTTTGGCACCAAATCAATAAAAAATATATCTACCATTTAAATGCATTGTCATATTAACTTGCGAGTACCATAACTAATAAACGTGTTCTCAAAGAGCCATATTGCACAGTGAGTACATTTCAACTCAGCTGGCACATAAAAGGATTCAGAAATCAAACTGTCTCGACTCGAACTGGTAATTTGTATCGAGTAACAATAATATCTCTTATTAATATTTACTAATAAATTTCCTCAAACATTTCTCAGGGCCTAAAATTAACTTCTGACGATTCGCAGGGTGATGAATGTTTTGGAAACTTTCAACAGATCACTGTCGAGATGCACTTTTTCTCCGTGGGAGAAAGAGATACGTCGGCTTCTCGAGTGGGACGTAAGTGAGGTGCCCATCTGGGATGCCGGAAGGTTCTTTAGAGGGCTTACAGAATTCGGTTGGGAGACTAATATTCTCCAGGCGACAAAGTTTTCTCCTTTCTCATTTAGAGAATATGGGCGGGCATCAACTCTCGTGCAGGTGGCTCACTAGTGTCCTTTCTCCCATTTTCGGGAGAAAACAGAGTTACAGAATACGGCCCCAGGAGATGTTTATTTCCATCTGTTTACATTCTGTGAGGCATAATACACAGTATACTTGTCCTGAAATAATAAGGTACTGAAGAAAACAATCGTAAAAAAGAACTGGAACTCCTGAAAATCACTCGTGGAGCCCCGAGAGCTTCATGAAGCACAGTTGGGGAAATTCTTGTCTAGAGAAAAGTTGATAAATTTACTAAGAGTTGCCAGTGATTAAGTACTGATCTGGAAGTAGCTAAGTGATTGCGAAAGTGTTACAAAGCAAGCACATGAGGTAGTGAATGATTATTAGCCTTGAAATAGTAAAATACTGCGATTTGCTAGAACAAAGAGGGCAAGAATAAACATAAAAGAGGGAGGACATACTCTGTGTCATGAGAACAATTTAATTATATGGGCAGTATCTTGGAGGAAAATGGATGTAGTACCTATCTGAAATGTCCATCATGTTGGACATTAATGTATGTTAAGTGAATCAAAGGAATCAGGTAATAGTAATCGTAAATTGGAATGTACATAGTAGTAAGAGTAAGTAGGGGAAGAAGTTGAATAGGGGAGTATGGGCTGAAAGTAAGAAATGACCACAGTGGAGTATTGGAGTTCTGCTATAGGAAAATTTAGTGAACCTCCACACATGGTTTTAAGAGCATCGCAGGTGTAGATATACTTGGGAAATGCCAGGGGGCAAAGGGTTATGTAACTATACAAAGCTTTCTCATGTTTTCCACTAGGTTAGGGCATTCTTTCTGCCCAACATTTAAGCCCTTGAATTGAGTATTATCCCCTTATCAAAGTTCAAAGGAGAATGACGGTGACCAAGAGGCATTTATCCATAGAAGAAAACTAATGGCAGGGTTATTGAGCGGAGAAGTAAAGAAAAGGCCGGTAAACATTCTAATAGGAGCTTGGTTGTTGGCACGGAAACATTGGATTTTAGGAAAGAGAACAAAAGTAAACCTTAGGCCATTGAGATGTGGATTTGGGGAAGATAAGGTGGGTGAAAAGAAAGATGAATGAGGAAGTGCTAGGAATGGTAGGGGAGGAAAGGAAGTTGATTGAGAAAATTAAGAAAAGGCAGAGGACTAGGATGGATCATGGGGCAAGGGCCTAGCCAAGTTAATACACCGGTTCCCGTCAGATCACCGAAGTTAAGCAACGTTGGGCCCTGACGGAGGTTGGATGGGTAGCCCCCCTCCATACCTCTACCGTGGTGCTCTTGTCCCCTGTCTGCAAGTGGCGGTCAGGTTAAATGTGGGTTGGCACAATGGATCTAAAGAGGTCTAAGTGCCAGGAGGGCTCCAGAAGGTTCCCGCCCACCCCTCCAATTTACATTTTTACAGGATGGATCAGGTAATAAGGGGCAGGATGTTTTGAGGGACATGATAGAGGAACAAATGTTGGTAATGCAGGGTAGAGTGTGTGGTAATGTTAAGGAAAGACTTGTGAAGAGTCTGATATGGACAATGGTATTGTGTGGCATCAGCATGTAAACATTTAAGAAAGAGGATAAAAATATACTGGCAGCTTTTGAGATGTGAGTATGGAGAAGGTGTGTTGGTAAAAAGAAATAAATGAGGAATATGTTGGTCATGGTTGCCAGGGAAAGGCACTGGAGGAAAGACTGAGACAGAGATAATGGATGGACAGTTTTCAGTAAATAAGGAAGGTAAAGAAGAACGTAAGTTAGGTAGGCTTTCTGAATGGATTGATAAGAGTTTAAAAATTTATGGAAGTATTATGGTGATGCATCTGGCTATATTGCAGTATTTAGAAGAATTTCATATATGTACATGTAAATCTACCTAAACCAGCAAAACACAAAATTTCTTTGCCTTTCTGTGTCATTACACTCCCAAAAGATAATAGCAGTAAGTCTTCAACATATGATCTTTTGACTTATGATCTTTCAAAGGTACTAACATATATGTCCAAGTGCGTAACTCAAATGTGAGCCAAGTTTCCTATTCAGTAGTGCCCTGGAAAACAACTTAGACCAAAAGGAAAGGTATATGGATAGAAGTGGAAGGCTAAAAAGCATGCTATGTAAATGAATAATTGCAGAGATTGATGTAGAGTGAGGTATGCCGTAGGCTAATAGCCTGCTTGAACTTTTTCATATTTTGAGCGAATTCATCTTATGAACAAATTCTCGGGGCATGTCAACTTAGGTTCATACAATTTGCAACAATTGTTATCTCAAGGACTTTTGGTGTTGCTTACAAATAATTACTTTTAGTGAATGCCATTAATTAACCTATAATTTACTGAATGATCGTTGTAAGTTTTAAAGAGCACTTGATTATTGAAGCAAAATATTTCAGTTATTTCCATGAAGTGAGATTTCATAGCTGCTCTTTCATAATTAAAGCAGCATAATATTTATGATGCTAGATGGCTGTGAGGAAACCTTAGTTTGTAATAAAAACCAAAGTGCAGAAGATATAAAAAGCCATTGCCCTCCAGGTTCACATGAATGTGTTTTTTCACTGATTGAAATTTGGGCCTGCTATATAATTGATTGGTTAGGTTTTTAATGTCACCCAGGCTACAGTTGACGTGATGAAGATGGCCAAATTGAACTTTCAGTAATGTCACGTGGATATTGGTCATTATTTGAGCCAGATCTTACTTTGCCGTATGTGATTGATTGATTAATTAATGCATTAAATTATAAGACCATAAAGTGCACATTTTGTCTGCTTGCCCTCTGCACCAGATGTGCAAGGAAAGTGCCAATAATATTTTTCTAATTTCTCTCAACTTTATCTCTAGTCTTAGTTTTCAGTCTTTAGTATTTAATTTCCTATTTAAAGTCACATAATAATTTTTAATTGGGCCCAATTATTTTCAGCTTCAAGGGAAAAAAATTGGATTGTGAATTAAAAAATTTATCAAATGATAGTAAAAACCTAGAATTTAGATTATGAGGCTATGTGGAGTTGGTGTCCAGTTGTCTCTTTTGGTAGCAGCTGCATGGAAGGCATTGTTGTCTGAGCTTTCATACCCATTGCAAGGTGCGTCATCAGAGAAATAATGAAATAGTACATCATTATTTCCCTGATGACATGCCCTGCAATGGGTATGAAAGCTTGGATGACAATGCCTGCCATGCAGCCGGCACTGAAAGAGACAGTGGGACATCATCCATTCTGCAAAAACCTTCAAACAGCCATGTGGAGTTGGTGTTGAATGAAAAAATGGCTTTGTGATTTCTTAACAAAGAGAGGGTGGGCTAAAAATTATAATGGAATAGTATTTCTTCTCTAGTTATTTGGAATTGTGGGATTATTTTTCAACAAAATCCCCGCATTCAAAACACACAATTTAAAATATGTTTAGCATATCAAGGAAGGGAAAGAAAAACTTGTGTGATGCTTTTCTTTCTGTGCTTTTGTCTGATAAAAATGAATGTATCTTTAAATAAAATGTTATATCATTTATTTTGTTGGTAAATGCATAGATTGTATTTTATGCCTGCCTACCATAATTCTTATTTAGATTCTCTATTTTAGATGAAGGAAAAGCAAACAATGATGATGTTTATATTCTCCCAATGGATATGACACATTTTGAATCTCATCAAGATTGTTTTAATCAAGTCATTGATACCTTTGGTAGGGTAAGTTATGAATTATGTTTTATTCCATGCTCTGTGAAAAGTACCATTATCAATTTTGACATTTTAATTATTCAGCAGTATGATTTGATAATTATTTTTAGGGTTTTGCTTTCCATCAACCTTGCCTGTTTGAGAATTTCTTTTGAATTTAATTATTTCATTTTGTATTTAAATTACTATTAACCGTAATTTTTTTGCCTTTAATGTTGCATCTACAATTTGAAATTTGATTTACAATTTGATTCTACAATTTGATTTTGAAGTATCGTAATTTAATTTTTTTGTTTGTTACATGATGTGGTATAATTTTTTTTTAGCTTGACATACTTGTCAACAATGCTGGTCGCTCCCAGAGAGCTAATTGGGAGGAGATTGAAAGCGAAGTTGATCGGGATATGTTCAATCTCAATGTGCTTTCTGTTATGTCCCTCACTCGGATTGTTGTTGGTTATTTCTTGAAACGAGAAGAGGGTGGTGGGCATGTGGCTGTGACATCATCAATTGCTGGTGTTATAGGAGTACCATTCTCTGGTTCCTACACAGGAGCAAAACATGCAATTCATGTGAGTGGTTAGTTATTGTCATTTTGCATATGATTTATAGATTGGAAATTTTTGCTTGTGAATTGCCCACTCTTCTTGACACACTTCCTGACAGTTTTATTGAGTTGATTAGCTTTGTTGCATATCATTTAGTCATAGCCATAGTTGAGAAAGTCACCAAAAAATATTAACTGATTAAAGTTAATCTCTGTAAAAAGTATCTAGTTAAAGTTAAAAGTTACTTTTCTTAAAAAGTAACTGATTAAAATTAAAGTTAAAAAAAGTAACTTTTACGTTAAAAGTTAACTTTTCACTTACTTTGGCAAATTGGATACTGTGGTAATAGACACATTGATGGTTGTTTTGTTTTGACAATCAAAGCAAATGCTGTAAACTGTCATAGTGGTTTCTTCCATCCATATCCATTTGATTAAAAATATTTGAATTGGGGATTTTCATTGTAAATCCATTTATTGTCCAGAGTGTTGTTGGTTAGGTTTGCTAGTGTCTGCTGAAAGGAATAGGCGATTTTTCTGTGGTAAAGCTCCAATTCCGGGATTTATAAGTTGTCGTGAAGGTAAGACTTTCAGACAAACCATAATGCATCTGTAATTTGCAGCAAAAGATAGTTCTGAGCGGTAGAAAGTGCTTTAAGGTTAGGTTTTGATATCGATCCCCAAATTGTGATGTGAAGTATCGCTTCGCAATTGTAAAATTGCGGTGGAAACAGCTAAATTATACATTAGATGCTGAGGCTGTGCCTGCACACCTTTTCTTCCGATTCACTGGGGGCTGATGTATTGACGACGCAATGTTGCCGAGTAACGCATACGTAAACTGGCATGTTGTAACAGATACGTTAGTTTGAATGAATCCCTCCCCCTCATAATCCATCATAGGTTTTTAGGCGACCCATCTTTCTCAGCTTCAACTATGTAGTATTGACAACATGATGTCACCAAGTAAGGCATACGAACCCTCAGGACATTGTCTATGCGTGGTTTCATTTTTTCTCATTTGAGGATGTTGTAACCTTCTCCCGGTCACGTTTCTCTTTCTTATTTAAAACAAATTCAATAAACCTTCGCTATTACACAAACATCTAAAGAGCTTACCTCCTTGCTGAAGGGATTAATGGTTGTTATTATACAACACATAAATAAAAACCCTTCGTTCAATCATTTAAATAGTTTAATACTTTCTTTTAATGAGAAAAAACCTTTGCATAAGCAACGCCAACATTTAGAGCATTGTAAAGATATATTGGGCCCAATTTACAGTTTTAATCTTTATGCTCCAATCTCAATACATTTACGTTATTTTTCAGACAGCAACAATTTTAGTTATGGAGGTTATTGTATTTCTTTCTTTTATTATCCTTAAAGGCTACACTTAGCGGTCGCTTGGGATTTCTGCGTTCACTCCTATGGCTGCAAGTATGGGTTCGCGGTCTGTCTCCTTCCTTATCTTCAGATTTCTAGGCCGCATGGTTTATCTCTTGGGTCTCCTGCCCGATTCCTTCCTGGCGCCTCTATGAATTTCTGGTTCCCCTTTCGTCACCTGGATACCGCCTAGTCTCTGCTTCCTGCCTTCTTTACTCCCCGACTTTTGTACTTCTTTCCTCCTTTGCGTGCCTTTTGATCTTTTCTCCTCCACTTATCTCCCCTGACTCCCTACTGTTAACTCTCTCTCCGCATCCCCCCTTACTTATTGTTACTTGTTTAACATTTTTCATCGTCCTGAACTCCTCCGATGTAAATATTGATTTATTTTACACGTCCCTAGTTATCTATTGTTATATGCTATTTTATTATGATATATCTACTATTAATTTGAATTTCGATTTTATTTATGGTGGTTTGGTTACAATGTGTTCCTAAACTTTGGCATCATTTTGTGTGGAAATATTCATCTGGGTCTATTCTATGCATTCTTGCACAACTACCCTTGCATTCTTAGATATCGTTTTATTTTCCCATTTTTTGTTGGGCAACCTTTGCGTCCAAATGTAAACCTTCAGGTGGACATTCGACAAAAATTAACGAAAAAAATTAACTGAACTTAGTTTTGTATCAGTTATTGCATAATTTTAACGATCAAAACTTACAAGTTAACTCTCCTTAAAAGTAACGATTAAATTATAATTAACCACATTTTTAACGATTAATTTTAATCGTTAATCCCAATTAATTCAGGCATAAACCTGAAATTGTTGGCTAAAGGAAATTACTTCATCCATGTAAACTGAGTACCCTGCAATTCACCTTGAAGGTTATGACATAGGAATAATAATCACTGAACATACATTATTAGATATTACTTAATGAGATAAATATGTTAACATCTATGGCAGGCACATATGCAAAATAATCATTATCTGTGGAACATTATTTTATCATTGTTTTTTTTCAATTGCTCTAATAGTTAGACCTTAATTCCTAAATGTGCATGCAAGTGTGCTGTAAACTTGGGTTAGTAGAGTCAATTACTATTTCAGATGCACTGCAGATTGCCTATATTACGTCTACCTAATTGTGTATGATTATCTCTTATTGTTCATAGAAAGAAGGACATTTTAAATGCATCTATGTGGCAGTATTTCTAATCTTGTTTTCCTGACTGAATCAAGTGTGATGTGGGTTGTCTCATTATATTTCTAGCATTATTGCAAAAGAACTTAGCTTCAAAATTTGTTTAAAATACTCGATCAAAATTTTATTTGATATCTGATAGCAATTCCCTTCTGAGTTCTTCTGGTAAACTTCAGACAATGACACAATTATCATTATGACTTTTCACAAATCATGATCTTTTCCGTACACTTAATAATTCCTTAATCAAACCTGCCTTATATGAGTCCCATGTATAATTTGTGCCTAAATGAGTCCTGATCAGCGAGAGGTAGCATACCGTATTTACTCATGTAAGCCACGCACCTTTTTTCCCGAAACTTTGCTGAAAAAAGGGGGGTGCGCGGCTTACACGAATCCTCCAGATTTTCGTGTCAGCTGCGCACCATTTTTCCTCAAATTCCTGTTGTTTTGAGAATGATGGTTAAGTATTCTGTGAATATGTTGTAGGCAAATTGGTGATGTTTGCATGGTTAGATGAGTATAATAAATAGTATTTGCATAATAAATAATGTTTGAGAATGTGTGGATGGTGTGAGAAAGTTTATTTTACAAAACAGGTCATTATTGTTTGCATATACTGTACATTTATTGTATAATAGCCATACTACTTAATTTTGTACTAATTTAACCTTTGTGTCTCACAGGGATATTTTGACAGCCTTCGAGCAGAAAAGATTAGGCATGGACTGACTGTTAGTATTCTCTGCCCAGGCCCAGTGCTGACCAATTTCTTATCTGAAAGTTTTACTTCAAGACCCGGTGAAGTAAGTGGCTTGTTTCCTATGTGTTTAGTGTTATGGCATGCATGGCAGAAGTCATTTTAGTAGGATGGCTGGATTATCAATATCCCATCCTAATGGTCTGGAGTCAAAACCATCCACTAAGTGGTAGAAATTTTTAAGTGGATCTTGGGCATATCTTGAGTATGACTGGGAAGGCTTTTAAAGTGCAAAATTACATCCATTGATGGGATGCAAATATTTTAGATATAGGTTTTAAATAACTCATGCCTGGTGGATTCACTTCTTTTATTGCACCTCTCTGTGTATACTTCTTTACACTTGACTCGACTCAACTCGACTGGTCATGCCAACAGACAGTCAACAATGATGCAACACAGCTGCGCATGCACTACTGTGCTATGACTACGTCAATCAAGACATTGGCTGTTAGTACAATACAATTCCAATAAATATGTGTAGTCCTTAGACCTTTCATTGAAAGAAGACTGACTCCTACGCTCAGTTTACCTCCTGAACTTGATCATTCCTTCGAAAATCCTTACACCACTCAGTTTAATAGCAAAAATTGTACCTTTGTCCATGGAATTTCCTAAAAAACTGAAAATTCTGCTTGATAGCTTAATTCTCTTTGACCTTGTTAAATTCATATTACAACTTATTCCAACCATGTACGTACATTATTATTAGAGATAAGTTTCAAGCCTCTGTAGCCAGGTCAATAACCCACACTTACCAGCCTTGTAGTGATTAGATTAGACGGTACAATTTAACTCTAAGTTTTTGAAACACCTGAAGACAAATTTTACAGCTGAACTCATAATAAATTTTCAGTGTTTAAAAATAATCCTGAGGTTTGGCAAGGTTTTTCTTGTTTCATAATATAAACCCTATCAACTGAAAACCATCACTTGATGGATACTAAGATGAATCTGTGTATTATTTATATCTGCTTGTCATATTACTAATGTATTGGAGTATTTGATTTTAATTATGCTTCAAAATGTTAAGCATGCTTATTTGAAAAATGTTCAAAACTGCAAACATTTTTCATCTTCATAATCTCTGAGATGTTTGCCCATTTCTCTTTGTGGTCTGTGTTCCTTATTTATCCGTAAGTAGGTACTTACTAAATGTACCTACTTACGGATTAGACGGTATTATTGCTGAAAATTAGCAAAAGCTAAATGTGACAATTTGCCAGGTATGAATCCCAAAACTAGTCTTTTATACCATCTAGTTTTAAAATTATGCATATTTCTCTAGTAGCACAATTTTTTCATATTTCACTCTTGTTCTTCTTTTTCTGAAATGGCACTGCCTCCCTTTTCTAGCCGGGTGATTTTATTAATTCAGTTGTTCTCAATTTCTGCTGAAGGTTTTTTAAGCTATGATTTTTCTTATCCATTGTAGAATATATCCTCAAATAATAAATCATTTTTATTATTTTTGCGAAGTTATCAGATCTTTAACCTTTTCAAAAGTTCTCTTGGCCATTGCAAGTTTACCTTTAATCTCCTGAGTGCAGCCAGCATCTCTTAAGTACTAAGTACAAGACTACCTAAGTATTTAAAAGATTCCATCTGGTCCAGTCTCTGGCCTTTTAGAACAACATTAATATGTATTAACCACCCCTTTCCCAATTCTCATAAACAATTTTTTTTACTGTTCACTTTCATGCATGTTTCTCTCCAGCTTTTTGTGTATTTAGTGTTGTATCTTACAAATGAGATCACTTGCTGTGTATTTGAATGTGATATGAAATGTTAACCTCATGGGAAATAAGTGTGTGGCTGCATGCTACTTTGTGCTTTCATCATCATTTACTGAGTGTACTTAATTGTAGAAAATTAACTGCTTGGGATCAAAATCATTTTTGACATTTTCAATACCTGTTTTTCACATTCTTATTTTCTTTTTTATTCTGGCTCAACTAGGAAGTGAATTATGTCATGTGTTTTCTTCATTTGATTGATACTTTTTCTTTTGATAAAATAGAAATATGGTGTTGCTGCCAGCACCAGTGACCGTCGGATGACTGCTGACCGCTGTGGTTACTTATGCTCTGTTGCTCTTGCAAATAGCCTTCGTGAGGCTTGGATGGCCCTCCCTCCTGTTCTTCCTGTTGCTTATATGGGACGTTACCTGCCAAACTTTACTTGGGTGTAAGTATTTAAAGTCTGCAAATTCATTCATCCATTTGAAAAACACCATTAATGATTATGCATGTGAAATCACACTGTTTTTTGAGTAATTTGAAACTTTTGAAAGACATCAAATTTGATAGATGTATTTTTTAATTCATAAAGTAGGACTTTCTATCTGCTGCAACACTCTGCGTTCATCTCTTTTTAACATATTTCTTTTTTTTTAATTTAGAGTTGGTGGCTACATTGGGTCCAAATACTTGCTGAAATTGAGGGATTCTCGCACTACCATAAAGGGCACCTAAAGGCCAACTGTTGGATTTTGATGTTGCACAAGACCATTTGATAGAGGTATTTGTTATTTCTCAAATGGACTACTGCCTTGGGTGAATTTATGGACAGCTGGGGTATTAGTTAGAAACCAAAGAAACCTATCAGTGCCCTAAGGAAATGAATGAATTTTGATAAGCTCATGGTGGAGGCATTTGCTTCAGTCTTCGATGGTGATGGAAAACATGTATTGGTAAACTTTCACTCATTTCCAGGGCTGACAATTACTTGCTCAAATGGCTTCTCAGCAGTATCAGCTAGGAGATTATATCTTTGGGAGAGCTGGGAAAACTTCATATTGTATAGAAAACTAAATATATTGAATGGGTGTATGTGTCTGTTTGTTTCCTATTCCTGAAACAAATACAGGTTATATTGCATGCATCGGTGTGAGACATACAGTATTCCAAAAAGGAAGTTTGACTGAAAGAAACTAAAATTATGAAGCAAAAAACTTGGTAACTCAACATTTTTTATATGAAGTTATTCACTATTTTACATTTTTGTCCTTTTAGAACCTAAACAAGGAAAAAATAATTTTGTCTTATGAGATGATGTTTTTCTCATAGGAACTGTAGGAAATCAATTCTTGTATGGTTAATGGTGATGTCAATGTTAATGAAGTGCTATTATTTCTCAAAATGTGTGGCCAAAACTTGCATGAGTTTTAAATGCCTTTAGCTGAAAAATATGGTACCTTCCCAGATAAGATCTGAAAAAGGTGTTTGAAAATGGACTAATAATGTGTATCCTATTGCCGTATTTGATAATTATTATGAAAAGACTTTATTGGGGTGAGATTGAGACAAAACTGACCTCTCTGCCACGTATGTTATTCAAGACAAAAGTCCAAAATTATGGCTCAAAAAATCAATACCTGGGCAGGGGCATCGGAACTATTTTCCCTGGGAGGGGCCAACCTTGAAAAGGGCCTGCGTTTTTTTGCGGATAGGAGGGGGTAGAGACTAGAATTTCGCTAAAAGTGCATATGAAGGTGGTAGAAGATGCGTCAGAAGGGAAAAGGCAAGCTGGAAACAAGTGAAATTTAATTTTTATTAATTAAGACTCATTTCTCAAGGGCCCGGGGCAAATTCTGGTGGGAGGCCAAATGCTCCTCCTGCTCCCCACTTCCGACGCCGCTGTCCCTGGGTCTTACAAGTGGAGTTTTGTCTTTTATGATTAATGTGGTGAATGTTGCAGTTGTGATTACTATTATTTTTTCTCTGCAATGATTGGCACTGGCATGTGTTTGTTTACAAAATTTTTCATCAAAAATATACCATACTAAAATGAAGATGTTTGATATGCTGTAAAGTAGAGTAAGTAAACTATATGGATGAAATGGCTGCCCTAAATTTTGAGAAAAGGTGTATTTTGTAAGCTGATAAATATGTTAACATTTGAAAATTGGCATAAATCAATCAGCAGTTTGAATTGGATGTTTAAATTAATCCATTCATCACTAGGTACTGATATATTGGCTTCCACTGTTTAAATCCCTCAGGGTGCCAATTTATAGGCTCAAGGTAAAAAGGTTTTTGCTCACAATTGTTTTATAAAAAATAAATGTTGATTTGACTGATGTTACATTTTTTAAATTAAATTTTGATATGCTCAAACATAGCCTTAAACTTTTTGGGAAAAGAAAAGACATGCTGTGAGAATGTAAGTATTAAATAGCATATCTCTTGCCATTAACCCCAGAAACTACTTGCCTACTAGTAGCCAAGTAGTTTCTGCTAGTATGTTGTATACTAGCTATTATGTTGTATGAGAAGTTTTTGGATATATTTGTGTATCAGAGTATTATTGGTTTTATTTTTGTCTTTGTGTTTTTAGAAAGTGTACCTAAACCACCCCCATGAGCAAATTGTATCCTGGTATGGAAAAATTGGGTAAATAATTTTCCATTTCCCATTTTACCGTATTTACCCGAATGTAGGATGCATCTGCATGTAATATGCACCTTGTTTTATATACACATTTTTAAGAAGAAAAATTATTCTCTATATTTTTCCATTGTTGTTCTTTGTGTAAAGTTTTCCATGTGAAAATCAAATAGAAGACAATTTTATTCCATGAGCACCACAAGACAACACAAATTTGTTGTTTTGTGGTGCTGATGTGTTTTCTTATGTCACCAGGAGTTAACGATAACACTTTGGAATCTTGAGGAATGTACTATGTATTTTGTTTGAGGGTACATTGAACGTCAAACTGGATCGATCCATGCTTGTTTGTATTTGTGTGGATTTCACATTTTTCTTGCATTAAATTAATATTAAGCAGTGAAATTTTAAGACTATTTTCTATTGTTATGTCATTAATTAATGAAACCAATGAGAGTGGTAAATTACAAAATGTTATTAATTAAAAAGTGAATTGATTCAAGACATCACGACTGAACTGCACATTGGACTGCCACACTTTTCCAGGTTTTCTCTATGTTTATGTGCAATTTGTGGTCACAAAGGTGTGCAATGGATGAGTCATAACCTTAATATTGTAGTTGATTCAATGGAATTCTCCCTATTTTAGTAATGAAGCAATAATATATCACTCAGCTTACTATTTTTATAGAAGAGAAAAAATGGAAAGTTTTATTTGAAACCACCTTTTCCCCAAAGGACCAAGTGCAATAGGATATTGGTATAGTATGTGTGTTTCTATAAACCAAGAGTTTTATACCTACTGAAATATCAATTAATTTATTTTGATAACCGGTGCATATGACGCACCCCATATCGCACTTTAATAATGCATGTGTTCATATTATTTTTTAATTGAGCTTAGGAAAGCAAAAATATTCACATTCCTTAAATTTTGTCATGCTCCTCAAATAACATTTCTTCATTGATAACAATAGCGAAAATGCAAAAGAAATTTCCTGATCCCACCCCTGGTACACCAAAACTCTTGAATTAATGTTAAGCAGAAAATTATAAGACTATTTTCAATGTTATATGTCTTTGAATGTGTATGTTGAGGGAAAAAGTGTGCTCCCTATACGTCAGCAAATATGGTAGATCCATTCCATGTAATTTTTCACCCATAAAAGTTTAAAGGAGTTTAAAGACTGTATCAATTGGCACTGGGGATTGGCACTGACTGCATTGGACTGGGGATACCCTTCTGATTCAAGAGAATCTGAGTGAATTATTGTTAAGTGATGTAAATCAAAAACTGCCAAAAAGGCAATACATATTTAGTTAAAATTAATTTGCCATAAAACTTCCTATCTCCCTTGTTCAGCTATATTGTCTTTCATAATGATGGATATGTGAATAATTTGTCAAAGCATTCATGTCTCCTGAAGGTGTTCACAGCCTTTAAATTGAATTTCATCCCTTTCTTCACTTGTTTATAATATTCTCAAGTTCTGAGAATCTCAGCTGTAATCAAGAATGAAATTGTATATGGTTGGCAACTAAAAATTTATGTCCATCTTAGTATTGAGTGAAATGCAGTTACTCACTACTAATAGGTTAAAAGAGTGGGTGAAGCAACTACCAAATTGAATGTCTGTGTACATCTTTATCAATAGCCTGCTTTGTGCCTCAATCCTAGTCTTAAGATGGCTGTGGCATTGGAGGTACAACCAATTTTTTGACTTCGACTTGTTTTAAAGTGCAATCCGGCTTACCTTAAGAAATTTGGGGTTGTATGACTTTATGTCCTGCTGAATTTCTCATATATTGAGCATTGTCTACTAGCATAATACTAGTCCTTTCTGTCCATCATTCATCAGTTTTGTTTGTAACTTATTTTTCAGAAATGAATAAAATCATATAAAAGTTGTAGGTCATTAAGATTTTTTCAAAATATGAAGAATGCACAATTCAAAGTAGACAAATTCACATTACTCATAGACTCACCATTATTAATTACAGGTTGAATAATTTGTTAAGGCTATGCAATCAACTGGATAGTCATTTCCTAGTCAAAAGGTAGGGATGAATAATAGGAATATTCAGCAAAATTCTTCTTCAAAAGATGCGAACTAGCAGTAAATACCTTAGTGGAGTCACCTGCTATCCTTCAAGGCCTCTAGAAATCCACAGAAGAAGGAAGCCTTGATAGCTCTATTGGTAGAGTATCTAGCCAGAAATCAGGGGGTTTTGGGTTTAAATCCTGATCAAGGTAGATTTTTCTCTGTGGAAATTCTGCTATTGTAATTTCTTCTGCTTTGCAAAGAAAAAACAGTAGTTTTTATATCTTTAACAGTATTAGTTAATCCATATATAATGTGATTAAAATAGTGGTATTTATAATTTTAGCATGGTAAAATATGTATGGCATCTAAATCTGGTGAACATTGTCCTTAAATTTTAATTTCCCTGATTTATTGCTCTTGTGTTGAATGGGAAACTTTTATTTTATCAGTTTTCCTCAAAATCTGTGGGTTACTTTTGTGTTTTATTATGCTCATCTTTTAAACTGCTGACTCACAGAGGTTTAAATTGTTGAATCCTCATTTAAATCACAACATAATCTCTGTCTTTGATTCTCTCTGTTTTGAATATTAGATCTGTTTTTTAGGAAGGAAGGAAACATTTTTGTTGTCTATGCAGCATTGTAGGATTTGGTTTAAGGTCCTCCCCACACAGCACCAAGTGAATAATATGCACATAATATTCAAATATTATGCGAATATTATGACACAGCAATGGTATAAAATGTGCATAGTATGTACATAAAATGTGCATATAAATGGTATAATGTCCCCGTAAATTGCGATATATGTGCATAATATGCAAAATATATGCACTGAACGGAATGGCATAAAGTTAGCATATTATGCGCATTTATACGCAATTTATGAGGACATTATACGATATATATGCACATTTTATGTACATATTATGTAAAATTTATACCATTGATGTGACGTATGCATTGCATGTGAATAAAAAGTAGCGATCAAGTTTGATTTTTCCATAACATTTAATTTTAAATGGTTGATCTGGGTGTACCAAAACCAGCTTCTTTTAAAAAAACAACGCTCTTCTAAAAATTGAAACTATATACAGTAAAACCCCTCTTTTACACTTTTAAGGGGAACTAGAGAAAAAAGTGTAAATCGCGGGAAAGTGTAATTTGAGGGTATGCAATTTTATATGAAAGTTATGCCTGAAAGAATAACTCCTTGCTTCTTGATTTTGCCTGCCTAATTCTTGCTTTCATTGAATGACATGTTTGAAATTGAAATATAGTTCCAACAAAACATCTTTAATAATGCCAAAATCTCTTATTTGAAATGCATGGGGACACGGGGAGATATATTAACTAGATTACATATGGTTGGGCCAAGATTAGGAAGTGTGAAAAAATTGTACAGTTGTAAATTGGAGGGAATATCAGGAATTAGTTTACAGGTGTATGAGGGAAGATGCAGAACAGCAAGCAGTTGAGAAAGGATGGAGGGGGGAGGGGATGGTATAGTAGACACTAGAGTGGTCAAGACACTGTTCATTACTGTTAAGTCAGGAGAGCTGCTGATAGAACTTACAAGAGATTCAGCATAGGGGTAAGGAAAATGTGAAAAGAACTGCATGGCATTAATGATAGGCAAGGGAACTTGGGAATAGAAGAGGAAAATGATATAGATAAGGATGAACTGAGGCCAGGAGTCTTGATCCAATCATGCTAGTAAGTTAGGGTAAATATTATGAGAAAAGTTGTGGAGACTATAGTGATATCCTATCAAAGCTACTTAAGAATCGAGCTAGAGAAGACCGAGATGATTTTACAGGTGTGTTCGTAGGATATATGAGGATGAAGTTTGGCTGGAGGATTTTTTAAAATCTGTATTAATGCCTCCAAAAATGAAATACAAGACCACAAATGCTGAAAATCATACACTTCTTAAATAAATGAAAAATGTCATCACCTATGCGATAGCATCAGCCAACCTGCGAGTTATGCAACCTGAACAACAATCGCGAGAAAAACGACGTACGTGTACTGTAATCCCTCGCGGCATTACAATTGCACAGATGAGCGAGGTCACGATAACTGGTGGTATATCTGGGCAAATTTTATTTCTCTTTCATAGTGGTAACTTACTGCATGAGTTTTTACTTCGTCTTTCACGGAGCGTTGAGTCCAACCACCAGTTATGCAACCAGGACGACAATCACGGCAAAATCTTCTCGTAAAACGTAAATGGCGAACCATTCAAAAATTTGCTAGCGTACATGAAGGGAAGACGTTACATTGCGGATATATGGACAATATAGGACATGAAGAAAAAGTCGTTAATGGCGGGAAAACGTAAATTGCGGGGACGTAAAAGCGAGGTTTTACTGTAATTCCAACAGAATTGGTTCGTTCAAATATCATCGAAAGTCACTGCACTGTCATAACAAAAACAAAACTTTTCACGTTTATCAAATAGTTGAATGATGATCTGAATTGTCGTTGGATCATTCCTAATGTCCCAATTTGTTAAAGACTGCATGTGCCTGAAACATGATAAATAGAGTCAATTGGCAGCAATTCAAAAAATCAGCATGGAAGGATTCAATGACAAATTCGTAAATAATCTTCAAAACAATCACTGCTCATAACAATCATTTAGGTACTCACCGTAACTTAATTGTCCATTAGAATTAAAATTAATCTTCTACGATCACAAATTACAAGAAAACGTAAATATTGGAGGAGATAGTTCTTTCTCACGCTTCCGGCTTATCAACATGACTGCCATTTTGATTTTCGAGATGGTCAAAGTCGATCTTGTTTGCAAGACATCGATTGTAGTCTATTAAAAAAATATGTACATATTATGCGCCTATTATTCGCAGTTTTAGATGGTATAATATTTACATATTATTTGCTGTGCGTGCATATTATTCAAATAATATGTATATAATCGACGGAATATTATTTACTATTTATACCAATCCATTTATGCATATTTTATACGGTATAAATTTTGTTTGTGCTGTGTGGGTCCTTTTGTGGTTCTGCCCATGAAGCACATTATATGCATATGCAAATATCAATTGTAAAGATTAATTGGAATGTAACTCACATATGCATGCATGTATCCAAAGGTATTGGTAAGTGCCATATTTTATAATTATCTTGAATATGTATTAACTTAATGAAATAATTATTGGCCATTTTACCAGCGTAAAATGCACTGATAATTGTTTTTTACTATAAATTGGATAAATTTTTAAACATAGTGTATCATGCTAAAGGAGTATCCCCCCTCTAAAACACACGTCAATACTTTCACAAATATTATTTAGGTAATAATTAAGTGTCAATAATATTCCTCATGGTATTATGAATTTCATTGAAATGTTAGAATGCAGTGAATGGTGATTTGACACAGTTACCCAAACAGAATACCTAAGGAAGGTGGTCAGATACTGGGTTGACAGTACGCTGGTCCAGCAACTGAAAGATTTTTCAAATTCCACTACTGAAATTGATGTCAGGCGGGATTTAGCCTGGGTTAGACATGGTATATACTTGTCAGGTATTGCACCCTAAAACTCGATTCTACAATAACTGCAAAAGCAACCACTAAAGAAAACTTATGTGTGGATCAGCCTCTGAATTTTTTCTCATATGATATGGCATTATATTGTGTTTGTGTGTATCATGTCACTTGTATTCTAGAATTCTTGTACTTCTAGATTTTATATTTGTGGTTAAATGTTTTTGGATGAAAACTTTTACACGAATTACTATGGGAAAGTGCCAAAAGGGGTGAAAAAATAACACCCTAGTTCAAAGTACTAAACTTTTCATGTACAAATAAAGTCTGTTTTGTGAGCACTATATTTCTTATTCATTTTATAGCCTATAAATCATACTTTCTGAATGAAGGTTGAAATTTCAAAAAGCTTTCTATCATCTCATACCTATTTTTGTTTTTTTGTACTTTGTTCATTTTGGTTTCTGATGTAAGTATACATCACACTACTCTGTTGTTGTTATAGATTAGTAATCAACTGATTTTGAAAGAGATGAAATTCTTATTGAAATTATTCTAGGTATCGTTTCTTTTCCATGAAGAAAGTATAGATTTCTGACACTTAACAAAATTACTGAATCAGAAAACTTTAATTTTCATGCATAATTTATTTCTCTATAATTATACTTTCGTCACCAAGGCAACATCGTCTGGTCACCATGTCGGTGATGTTAAAACCTAGTTGCATTGACTTGATTTTAAGCATTTTTCAAATTACTCAGTATCAGCAGTTCTAACTTAGTGGTAATTGATATCATTTATGCACAAAAGTCCATGGATCAAAATCAATTGTAAAAAGATTTGCATTTTATATTTATTGAAAATTGGCAACCTGCAGTTAAAAAGTCTACCCCATCCAGCTCCTGGGACTATACAATGTTCCATGTCAATGAATGCTGCCTAATTCAGTACAAAGAAGACTCCTAATGAATGAGAAACAAAGGCTAGTCACTCGTCAATGTGGGTAAGAGTGGTTTGTTTGTTGAATTTCCTTAAACCTCTATTTTTTTCTTTCAAGAGTACAACTCAATATTGAGCCATTTTGTGGAAGCATAAAATTCTTCAGGTTATGATTAAGGCAAGCTCCAACCTTTTTAGCTACATGATTCAGTTGGTTCCTATGATGCCATGTGCCTCTCATCTTTATCTTTCATCATTCATTTTTGGTATACTTAATCATCAGAAAATGCATAAACTGTCTTTTTTTTATTAGCATAGTTACCTTTTATTAGTATATTTCTGTACAAATTTTACTGAACAGATGATCAAAGTTTCTATATACCTATGAATTTGGAACATTTTTGCCAAAGAAATGCTAGAGTTCCTGGTCAGTTTAGCCTCTTCCAGCTGGTATTTCTCCATCCTGTGTATTCCTGATTACTTGATATTTGTGTATTTACATGTCTTTTGATGATAAAATCCTGACTACAACACCATATTCTTAGTATTAGATCCTTCCTCGTACAACATTAATTATTTGAATTATACATCTTATCAGAGTGAAATCCTCAGCACAACTCCATAATTTCTCCATTTAAGAATGTCATTTAAAACCTACTCTTTGTGAGAGTAAGAAGCACTAAATGTGTTTTAAATCATGTCACCCATCTTTAACTTATTTATCATTGCTGACTGGCCATCTTTCAAACAAGCTCATCAGGCTAAATTTTCATTCTCTGAAATACAATATTACTTGTACCTGTTTGTATTAGTACTTCTTAACTTCCTGAATGTCAGCTTCTCAAATCAAGAAATATGTCAGGATTAAGGTATTGTATATGGGCCGTTTTTATGTCTTCCCATTTCCATTAATTGTTTTCAAATCACTTCTAGCCACTCATGTTTTGAGTGCAAAGCAGAATTGTTCTTTGGACACCCAAGTGATGAGATATAGTAACTGGAAGATTAGTTGACAAAACTGCTAGGAATGCACACACAAACTTTTTCAGTTATAAGTATTAGGACCCTATAAGGTCAACCAACACTAATGTTTTGGGGCTCAGTGCTAGTTGATGTAGGTATCACTTGTAACCCATCCTCATAATTGTGGAAGAAGTTTTTGCAATAAAATTTTAGTATTTTTGGCTTCGCTATACTAAGTAGCGTCATGTTTTCTTGTACACATCCCCCATCCGAAGTGATGTGGGTTTTGGTACCCACACTGATGGAGCAAGATTGGTGGTAGATTGACCACCAAAAGCTCTCATTGCCCTACGTGACCTCAACACTTGTGAACCCAGGGTGGATAGATTTGGGGAGAGACTTCCATTACTGTTGCCTCCACTGTCAGAAGCCATAACTGATGTAACCTCACGCAAGAAGTTCTCCAGCATGTTGATTACTCTGGTTTCCACGCTTAAGTTATTATCCTTCATAGGATGTAAGGAGGCCCAAGAGTCTACCTTACCAAATCTGGTAGTAAGATTTTGCTTGATGTCTCTTCTGGCAGATGCTATGTCAATCAGAGAGTCCAATAGCCTTCTTGGAAGATTTCTTGCTAATGCATATGATTTTTCTTTTTGAATTCCATTTGGTGAGAATGCCTGCCTTGTCTCAATGGCTTGACGACGAGCCATTGGAGACACCATGCACTCAAGAAGATCTACAAATTCAGCTCTCTTGTGCAAACAGCGTGCTTGACCTTCGCTTCGTAAAGCTTGTGTATCACTAACGGCTAATCCCACTATGAGATTAACCAGCACTATCGATGCGACAACAACAAATATCAGGAAAGTTATACGACTGGTACCCTGTAATATCTTCCCTTCTTCATCATTCCCCATTTCATTGTTAAATAAGGTTGTGTACTCATACTCTCCTGTCATCATAACCATTGTCTTAACAAAAGATCGCCATGGGTTACCGAAAGAAGCTTTTTGGGTTTCATGGAATTGAACGAAGAAGCTGAAGGAAAATCCTAGTACTATGCATCCGAGCACAACGAAAGTCCAGAGAACATTTTTAAGAACTGCCTCAAAAAGTAGAGCATGGGATCCCCATAAGGGAAATCTCCCCAGTTGAAGCATCAAACCTACCCACGATAAGGGTATAGCTATCGATACACAATGCTTCACCCAGTTACTCGTGCCAACAAAATGAGCACCATTATAATCACCTGCCAGAACCCACACAATTGATAGTACTGCACTTACACCATTGGTCCAAGTCTCAAATTGTTTGGAATAATACTTGACGTTCATGTAGCACTGGCCCACAACATTTAAGAGGACAATCAATGCAAATGTTAGGTGCACATAACGCATTGTTTTAATGACCCTGTGCAGGTCTGGACTTCTTGATTCTGTGTTATATGGATATAAGTATTCTAGAGTAATATAAGTAGAGAGGGAAATCACAAATACAGCATATGCAAAGACTACAGCAAAGAACGTTTTTCGCAACCGGTGCCATTTAAGCCTCACATATGCTTCCACCACCGGGTGTCCCAAAAGTGACCTGATTAAATCCTTTGGCACACCCTTGGAATTAATTATCGAGTTCAAAACAGTAGTTTGCTTATCAAATCCATCTGGTGCCATGATTCTGAAGTCAAGATAGAGCATGAAACCCAGTTCCTCTGGAGATGCTGAGTTACAGTGTATTCTCGAGTCGAGGATGTCAAATAAGAAGCGCTTTGGACGTGGAACATGATGTAAAAGCGCTTCCATAGCCGTGACTCCAGTCTTCGTACGGAGTCCCAGGTTTGCCCCGTTGTCCAGAAGTAGCGAAATACAGCAACGAGAGCCAACATTCGCTGCTCTGTGGAGTGGAGTACGCCCCACACTGTCCACAAGGTTGGTTAACAATGTCCTCCTCTCAAGATCCATCTCTGATTCCAAGATGAGACGTACAATATCTGCATTGCCATTACCAGCAGCCTCGTGGAGTGCTGTTGTATTGCCACCTGCTGGGCTATTCCATGCTGGATCAGCCTTGTGAGTCAGTAGTAATATTACTGAGGAAAGTGAAGCTAATGTCACAGCATTGTGAAGGGCTGAGGTTCCCGTTCCAGGATCACAGGAATTGGCATTTGCCCCATTTCCCAAAAGACATGATACAACTTCTTCGTAGCTGCTAATGGCATTCAGGTCATGCAGGCTGACTCCTGAACCTGCTAATAGAAGGGGCTGGAGACCTAAACTGTCAGTATAATTTGGATCACCACCAGCCGCCAAAATGAATGAGACACACTCGGGATGGTTGCCTTTCACTGCTTCATGGAGAGGGGTGCGGCATCCACAGTCCAGACCTGGCATCTGTGGGCAAAGTAGAATTTTTATGTATACCTACCATTATTAAAAAGAATGATTTAATTTTAAAATTTACGTGGAGAATAGTGTAGTGGTTTATCGGAAACCTATGGCAGGTAATCAAATGTTTCCTTTTCATGAGACTTTGCCTTAAATATAATATACATGATTTAATAAATCTAAATCAACATATGTTAGAATGGAGGAATAAAAGAAGGAAGTGAAAGGATCAATTCGATTAAATATTCCGATGACTAAGCATTATGTAAACAGTTGAAGGATTAAAATCATTGTAAGATGTGTCGTAGATGCAGTACATGGGAAATGGGATTAAGACCAATCACAAGAAAACAATAGTAATTATTGAGCTTCTCTTGGAAGAATATGTCAAAACTAAACATGGAAGCAGAGGGCAGAATCTGGAATGGGAGAAATAATGAAATACCTAACTAAAATAGCACTGTGGCTAAGGGCAGGTACCTATATTGTACAATTTATGTACATATCAGAAGAATTGTGTTGATGAATAGCTCCTCTAAATAGACAAAGGTTATGACAGGAACTCTTGTTAAAGATAAGAATAAGTTAGTGAAGAGTTTGATGTGGGATGTAGTGTTGCATGATTTTGAACCATAGACTTAGGGTAAAGAGGAGAGGAGAATAAACATAAGAGAGAGGAATTTGAGTACTTCATTTCAAGAAGGATTGAGAAAGGTTGATGGGGAGAGAGGAAGGAAAATAGAAAGTAAGTAATAGGCATGGTTGGGGAGAAGACGAAGTAGCTGTAAAAAATTATGTGAAGACAAGTAGGTAGAAGGACCTAGTAATCAAAGATGATGGTATACAGGAGGCCATTATAGAAGGCCTCCTTTATACCATTAAAATGCTATAGTGAGATGGAAGAAAAATATAGGCTTTTGAATGAGAACAAGAAAGTTCACATGGTTTAGACATAAGTATGGTGAAATAGAAGAGGAATACTATTTGGAAAGTGTCACTCAATAGGTGCAAAAATGAATGTAAAATGTCCAAAAAATTGCTGTCTGGAATCAGGGGCATTGGAACTATTTTCGCTAGGAGGGGCCAACCTTGAAAAGGGCCTGCATTTTTTTTGCAGATAGGAGGGGATAGAGACTAAAATCCTCTAAAAGTACATATTAAGGTGGTAGAATATGCGTCAGAAGGGAAAGGCATGCGGGAAACAAGTGAAATTTAATTTTTATTAATGAAGACTCATTTCTCAAGGGCCCGGGACAAATTCTGGGGGGGGGGGGAGGGCGAATGCCCCCCCTGCCTCCCACTTCCGATGCCACTGTCTGGAATAGCACCTATACAATGTCATCTTTAAACAATACGTACATCATATGATATGGAATGATCCACATCCATATGGAACAGAATGACACTTGATTTCTAGCACTATTCATTTTCTGTACTCTTGGGCGTTACTTGTTCATTATAGTATAATATAATATTTATTGCCTTTGATTTGGCCCCTAGAGACATGAAGCTCGTCAAGTGAAATATTACACACATAATGCAGGTACAAAACAAAAAAAATAGGTAATCACAGCTTTTCCTCTATCCTCATTTACTCTGCAACAATCGTTTTGCTGGAGCAACTATGAAACTTCCTTTTTGAAAACTGTTGTAGAGTTACTGTAGGTGAGGATTTTACTAAACATACCCAGAGCATTTTTCAATTTATCCATGAATACCTATGTTCATCTCAAAAACTAATATTTAAGGTATTATGCAAGTATTTCAAAACTATTATAAATGTAAAGTGTGAATTTATATAGATATAATTCCTTGAAGAATATGGTTCATGACATTCATGTAATTCCTTATTCTGAGAGTGAATATTATGCACTGTCTAATTGTATAGGTTTTTCTCCCAAAATCATTATTTTCTAGCAAATATCTGGAGCAAGAGTAAAAATATGAATTTCTTCTCACCTGAAAGCCATCAAGGTATGGATCGAATTCGTATTTCTTTTCACGGCTTAGGGCTTGTGCACTTGATATCACAGCACATGCAATTTTCTTGGGGATTAGTTCAGAGGGCTGTATCTCCTTTGTGAAGACATTTGGGTCTGCACCAGCCTCTAATAGGCAGTAGACGCATCCCTTGTGTCCCATGGCAGCAGCTAGATGAAGTGGAGTTCGTCCATAAATGTCTCTGCAATTTGGTACAGATCCTGCTGCCATTAGGTATTCGAGAACCTCATGGTTTCCCAGCCAAGCAGCAAAGTGGAGAGCTGATATGAAGAAAGGTGGGGATTGTGCTTGTACGTCTGCTCCACACATCAGGGCAGTTTCAACATCCTCCAGATTATTGATGCTGACAGCTTTCATCAAGGCCTTGTTTAACTTAGGGTCATGTCTGACTTTAACCGATGGTACAGCGGGCTTGCCTGATCCAAAATGCCATTTTGGTGATGGCGTGTTTTGCTCTTGATCTTCTGTATGATGCGAATTCTCATTTGAAAAGGCTTGTGCCAATTCTTTAGTTTTCCCTCCATTTTCCTGTTCATTTATGCCATTTTGCTTGTTATATTGGGCATTCTCAAGAAGATCTATTGAATTTCTGGGGGTAGCTGGATCAATGGTTATCATTGGTAAGTCATTTAGTGTGGCATTTTCTCCCTTTCTTGAATTAAAGTTTAGAATGGGGCCATCAAATGAAATATCATCCGAGCTATCATCACCATTCATGAACATATTGGAATTAGCATCAGTATCTCTTAATTTGTGTTCCACAGATTGATTTATCAGATCCTGCATACTTGTTGATATGAAAGCTGAATTGTCAACATCATCTGACATGGTTATCTGTAACATAAAAAAAATATACTATATTGGAGAAATAAATTAATTGTATGCAGCACAAGGAAGCTTAATCCTTATATGTGGACTTGAGCATTAATTCATTGGTGGTCATATTATCTTCCCTCTGGTAGTATGTTATAATCCATCACCAATCATTGTTTTGTCACATAGTACTGATATTATAATCGGCGGGAAAGGGCCTAGCCACGTTGACACATCGGTTCCCGTGAGATCACCGAAGTGAAGCAACGTTGGGCCTGGACAGAGGTTGGATGGGTAGCCCCCCTCCATACCTCTACCATGGTGTTCTTGTCCCCTGTCTGCAAGTGGCGGGCAGGTTAAATGTGGGTTGGCACAATGGATCTAAAGAGGTCGTGCCAGTAGGGCTCCAGAAGGCCACCCTCCAATTTACATTTTACTGATAATGATGGTAAGTTATATCCAAAACAAAAAGTTCAATTCATATTATATTTATGTTAGCATCCTGATTATATTGATCTTTTTAAATCCTTAGAAAACACCCTGAGCCACACACTCCTAATTAGGAGTACATATTAATACTCTGAAAATCCATTATAAATAAAATAGGATCTTTACAAAGTCACACTAAGTGATATGTTACTAGTAAAACCATTAATTTTTTACTAAGTATTGCCTGCAATATTGACAATAATTTTATTTTGCATGCAACAAAGATTGGTGTCTGGACTTCGTAAGTTTGGATAAACTGGCCTTTGGAAGGAAGAGATGGATTTAATGAAAACAATAGACTATAAAATATCTTGGAAAATGTACCCCATCCAGAATCCATGTTGATATTTTTGAAATTTATAATTTCAATCTAGCATATGTCATCAAGGGCCAAAGGAATTAGAAAATATATGATCCAGACATATAAGTGAATCGTAATGTATAAGAGGTATTTCTTAGATCATAACCTATCTCTGACCAATGTTTTTGATATTTTGGATGGTAAATCTATACCTACTGAAGGGTGTTGTAATGCTTAGTAAGTTTTGTTTTCATTAGAATTTGCATTTTCTTGTATATTGAAGTCATACTTTTCATTAAAATTGGCTAAATAATTCTGTATTTTTACTTTGACCTTTAATCTTTCAATGTGCATAAACAGTAGGTAACCAGTCCCCTTCAATGTATCATCTGCCCAATGAAGAGAAATAGTGCTGAGTGAAGCCCCCAACTCATATCATTTTGTCTGCCCCTTTTTCCATTTCCCTTTTCAACCTTTTCCTTAAAGATACTGAGAGGGTACAGACTTTTAAGCTGCACCATCTGTCATTTCATTGTTGGCCCTAGCAATCATTTTAAATCAATCTGGTGAATTGCCCTTAACCCTTTGCGGTCCAATTTTTTTTGTGGAATTCAAGTAGTAGCCGAAAGAAATGGTATTTGCAAAATAGGTGAAAAGGCTTCATGAAGTACCAGAAGTTCACAAAAGTGACATAAGATTGCAGCACCTTATGTAAAATGCGCATAATCGCAGCGCCATCTGATGTCGAGCTCAACTCGACATTGGACCTGCTGCTAGAGTTAGGCCTGTCGAGCCAGCCTCGACGTTGGACCACAAAGGGTTAAATTTGGGGATCATAATGCTTTAAGCCCATGGGTATTAGCTTTTAAGTTAGGATTAGGATTTTTTCGCTCTTATGGACTGATTCTATTCGTGTTTGTTTCTTCATGTGTGTTATCTCTCATGCAGGGGTGGACTGGCTATGACTAAAGGGCGGTGGAAAATGCACAGGGAGGTCGCCAACCTACTGGGGGGTCTTGGGACTATGAGCTTGGTGCCCTTGTGTGCCAGGGGGGTCCTGGGACTTTGACCCTGGTGCACAAGGGCACCAAGCTCATAGTTTGGCGGGAGGCACCAGGAAATTTCCCGGTAGCTTATATGGCTAGTCCATCCCTGCTCTCATGAACTCTGCCATTCAATAAATTGTCGTTTGATCTAAGTGTAATGGGCTGTTCTTCTTCAGACATTAAATCCTGCCTCTGCTACCACAAGGAAACTGTCAAGCCTGTACCAACTCTCCGTGACTAATCCACCACATTACAAATGATACATCAAAATCTTACCTGCCCTGGGGGCTTCTCATTTTCGCTTACTAATTAGTGGTCCATTTATTTCCCCTCTTTACTCCTCCCTCCCCCCCGGAGACGTAGGATCTCCCTAATTTATAGCCTATCAATCTTATTGTCGTGGATGAATTGCTTGACACCCGAGTCACTTGCTTTTCTCCATTCCCTGAAGCTGTATCCCTCTGTAAAATCTGACTACTTCACTATCACCCTCCTGAGGCATAGGGAAAGGCCTCAATAGATTTTGATAAACTTGGACTCCTAACAGAGTATAACACTCATAGCAGCAATGATATATCTAAAAGCTAAATATTTGTATGCTAAATATATTTTGTGGTAATTACCACAAAATATATTTAGCATACTAATTACTCTTTAAAGAGTATGAAAAACTTGAAGACATGAAAAAAGAGCTCAATAGGAGTGGAAATACCTTTTTTCTTTTTGAGTTTCTCTTGTTAAAGCATTATATGGAATGACTCAGTGATTATTTTTCATCATTTTCTAAATATTAATGTTATTCTCCTACTGTTTGTGTTACTATTCCTAAAAGGCTTTTATTCATTTGATGAAATATGTTAATTAATACAATTCTATTCTTGAACTTTAAGCAACAACTTCTTTTAGAACCAGTGGTTTTAATAATGTTCTATGTTTTTTTAAAAACAGATTCCATGGTTGCCAAATTATGAGCAATGGCGTTTTGTTGGAAAATATGGGTAATATCACGAAGCATGAAATCAGGATGTTTCTCCTTCAAAAAACCATCATGACTCCCTCCTTTTTACTCCTTCCTTGGGCACGTTCTGAAGTAGCTTGATGGATGCAGACAGGAGTGAAAAATAACACTCATCCTCTCTTTCATCCCTCTGAAATTGGATGTGATTGATCTCTTTTTTTACAGTCAAGGAATCAAATAGTATTGATAATCTCTAAAATAAAGGTAGGCAATATTTTCATTTAATTAATTTGGGCAAGGGCCTAGCCACGTTGACACACCAGTTCCCATACTAACGTTGGGCCGGTATAGGGGTTGGATGGGTGACCCTCCTCCATGCCTCTACTGCGGTACTACTCCTCCATGCCCTTGTCCCCTGTCTGCGAGTGGCAGGCAGGTAAAATGTGGGATGGCACAATGTATCTAAAGAGGTCTAACTGCCAGGGGGGCTGCAGAAGGACCCCCACCCCTCCATTTATTTTTTTAATTCATTTAATTATATAATTCCATTGCACACCAATTTAAGCCTATGCTTTGCATGTGCAGCAGTGATTTTTAGCATTTTCAGTTGTTGTCTACCCATGAAACCTCAAAATGTGTGCACTTAATCCCTCAAAAAATATTTATTTATTTTTTTCACTGTGGAGAAGGAAAATTGCAAATTCCAATCCCTGCACTATAAAAATATGTATTAAATTATCTTGTTTTTTCAATTCTATATACATCGGAAATATTCGATTATACGTGTGTGTGTTCTTTTTCTGTGTTTTTCTGTTTAATTTTCACACCTGTGAACTTTGTTTATTTTCCACGATTGTAGCTTCTCCCAAGACTTGTTTATAAATATATATTCTCCGCAAAAATATATCTATCCGTTTGTCAACAAATGGTTCAATAACATAAGTTCTGGTGCCTTCATGGTGTTCTAGGTGTGGAAATTTTTTATTGAGAAATTTCTACACGGCTATATTTATAAATATTTTATAGTTTCAGTTGGAAATGTAATTGATTTGAAATATCTAAGTACTTGCTAAATAGCAGGGCTTGGAACGAAAGTGAACAAACCTTCGTCGAGATATTCTCGTCACGTCTCGACCCAAAAATGTTTTATCTCGTATCCGAAAATTTTGCCACCTCCAGTTTCACTAGTGCCTTTACGTCTAGCGTAATTTTTTTCATTTTGGAATTAGTTTCTCGATTTTAATATTCATCAAGTTTTTTTACCCTGACTCGTCTTGTCCCAACCTCCTCTCCGTTCCATAATTCCCGCCCCGTCATTATTTTCGTCCTGAAAATTTCGTCTCGTCTCGCCCCAACACTTCTCCCGTCCCACATTTTTCCACCGTTCCGTCTCAGGGAAATCTTCTAATCTGGGACGATTTTTTCACCTGGTCCCAAGTTTTGCTAAATAGGAAGCGCGTATTGTTTGACATTACCGAGAAGTTAATTTATGATGCCACATACGCTATAGTGCCGGTGGTATCATGAGTGGGAATTGAGCTGGTCTGCGAACTTGACTTGTTTACTTCGAGAGCGGGCTGAGAAAGTACTAAGGGTTAGGGAGCTCGGAGCTCTCAAACCTCTTATCGCCGCCAAAGAGACCTTAGCTTATGTCATCTGTAGCTTGGGGAGGAGGCATTGGACTCGCACGAACGGTAGTCGTGCGTCAGCGGCCTTCATGTGAGACGAGGAAATTAAAAAATATGACGCATGTTACCGATCGGCACATCCTCAGATTGCTCGCGATGCGCGTAATATGTTGCGGTCAAGACTTAAAACACGTACTGCTAGGCAAATATCATGAGTAGGAATATGAAATAGGGACACATTGCGCGTCTGAGATTAAGATTAACCGCTTAATGTTCCGCGAATCGATGGAATGTACGTAATGGACGGACATTATTATAAGATATATAGTTGGTGAAATGTTTTGGAGAAATAAGTTTCGTGAGATACCTATGGGCCCGATTAACCAAATTATACAACGAGTGACTATATTTTCACGGCTGCATTTCTATATTGCATAGTCATATGTTAGTTCTCTCTTCATTTAGTACTAATTATAAAAATATTTTCGAAAAACTTGAACATGGAGCAACACGATCGATGACCCGAGAACAAATGGCCGTGGGTCAGTGGAGGATTGAGGATCCCGCTAATGCACGGCCCCCTTTATAAAGGGTGCCCTTCATAAAGGGAGTCCTGACAAATGCGTAGCCAGGCGCAAGTGAGAAGGGAGCCGAAAATACTTTGCTGTACATACTTGGTTACCGTTGAACGTGGCTCTGGTTGAACACGCATTGCCCATCCCGGAACCGGTTCAAATTAATTAATATGAAATTATGTCATGCGATATTTTACATTTGCCTCGGTGAAATATGAAAGTGTTTCAGCAATTAAGTTATCAAGAATTTTATGGATACCCGCAAGGTGCCGCTTCACCCCGAAGCATTAAAAAATGCGAATGTATTTTAATAGAGAATCCGTACGTTTCAATCAGCAGCTATAAGTTAAGTGCTTTATACTCACAATAAGTTGGGCGCTCGCTTTCCGGCGTCGTAGAAAGTGAAGTGGATTCCATACCACATCTCGAGCGCCTTATCAAAAGTCAGGAAGTGAGATTTTTTGTTTTCGCCTTTGAAGCGGGAAGTGGGCGTATGCGGGAAACCACCGATTTATTCGCCAGCCATGATTCATCCATGTTCTCTTGGCAACGGGAACTGCCTAAATCAGCCTAAATGTTATTTAATTTTCTGTTTTAATTATCCATCTTTGTTACTGGTTACACATCTCCAGTCTAGTTTCTTCATTTTTTTGAAACCACGTATTCCTCCTTATGACCCTTGAGGCAAGTTATCTGCTGACTAATTTCCACAGAAAAGGGTTAGTTAGTGCTGAAATGCATCACGACACGAATTACAAAAACAACGAATTTCTTATCATCCCGAGATCTAAGGAGATCGGGGATGTACCTAAATTTTCCTCTGTGTCTGAGAAATCCATAGCGTGCCCGATTTAAGCGAGACGAGATTAAGAGATCAAGTTTCTTCTCCAAATAGCACGTATCGAGGATACCGCACATGTTGTCAAAGTTTGGACAGTTTTGAGCATAAAATTTACCTAGAATTAAACTAAATATTAAAGTCTCTTATAAATGATGGTTCCAAACATGTGGAGCATAACTTTCGCATTAAATGCTGTATCGAGATTATGACGACGCAGTAATCAGCTAAGCAGGTGATATTGGGCAGATGATGATGATAAGCCCTCCTAGGCAGGCAGTTTCCAATCGTCACGGGAGCCATTGTGTGTGGAGCGTTGTCGCCCGACCTTTCGTATCCATTACAGACAACGTCATTAGGGATAGAAAGCGAAGAACGAATTACAAAATTCACCACTCGTTTTTGTTTATCCTTGATGATGTGACCTGCAATAGCCATGGAAGCTCTAATGACAACGCTCATTACACAGCGGCTCCCGATATTGACAGCTGTAAATTGTCGCAGTTGTTACCTTTAGGCAAATCCAAGCGGACGTGATAATTGCGGGGAAATTCTCCTGACGTGTTTTCCGTCTCTCTTCTTCATTGTTAATCTGCCCTACATGCCTCTAATCTTCAATCCACAACGCAATGGGGAACTTGCATGGGTCGACGATTGCTATAAAAACTATTTTGAACAGGTAAAACTGAAATATTAGCTCGCAAAAATACCTAAATTTTCTCCATTCGTCGTTAGAAGAAATAAAAAATTGACTTAAAAAATCAAGCAAAATTTCTCTGAGCCGACCACTGCGCGAAGACACCCGAGCTCCGCCGAGGCCAGGTGTGACGTCATCTGTGCCTAATTTGCCGTCCGAGTCGGGAAATACATCAACGCATGCTGTAAACATTGTTTTGGTGGAGGATTTAGTCGCTCATCGTCACTTGTTCATGTGCTGTTATTCTTGGGTAAGTTTTCCTATTCTTCTTGTGCCACGATTATTACTTGGGATATTAAAAATGTACTTTCGGGATGATAGATAGATGATAGGGAAAATAGACTTTTTACCTCTAATATTTCAGGTTTCAGAAAAATGGATGATTATGTTGCCGCTCGTTCGGATAACATTCCTGAAATTGATGCCATGACCCTCATGAAATTTGTTATGACAAATGATTGACAAATGACAACCTGTTTCTCTGATTCTTGTCCTAAGTAGTGGCGAAATGTGTGTTAATATTCACAGTATGTGTTTCGTTGTGTATCTACAAGCGCGTCTTGTTTACATTATTAGCCGAAGGTCTATGAGTGTGATTGTTTAGTATGAACGCCATTATTGCCTCTGGATACCACCTTTGGCATTTGTTAATACAATAGGCAGTAAGAGAGCATCTACGATTAAGTGAATATATTAATGAAAAGTGGCATCGTCAGTGTTTGCGGAAATTGTGGCGCACTAGAGATTGCCCTCGTTATTTCTTGTTTACGGAGATGGATTTAGAGTTTGCGCAAATGTATTATTCGTTAGCATGTTATGAGGTGGGGGACAAGAATAGAGTAGAACTGTGTTGAACTCCATTGTTCCTAAGGCAGGGGCTTCTGACCCTGTTGAAACCATCCTGAAATCTGTGTAGATCTCTCTTGAAATACCGTCTTCAACTGACTTGTTTTCAGAATGCGTTGGAACTGCCTTGATCATTGGTTGAAACTCACTTGATCTAACTTGTTTATGTCTGTTGGTTGGTTGGTTGTAACATAGAAATCATCAATGTGCAAATGGTGTACATAACGATATTACTTATAATGTGTTAAGAGGCACAAGGCTAATGTTTCTATAGGTGTTTCCATTATTTAAGACTGAAGAAGCTCCAGTATGCTTTAGGTATCAATAATTTTCTGCATCTAACCAGCGTACTTAGTAATTCATATTAGACAAGGATCATCAGCCCACCTTGGTCACAAGAGAAACTCGGGAAGTACTCATCAAGCGAAACTTTTACTTAGTAAGCGAAATGTGGGTGTTTTTCATAATTACATGTGTTACTTAACACATCACATAGTAGACTTTAATCCTTTGAAATTAGACTGAATTCCGGTTATCTTGGAAAAGAGATAAAAAATGATAAGGGATTACGGGATCATCATGTACAGGTAAGTCAAATCGATATCAAGCATAACAATAACATTTGCTAAAATTATTCATCCTTCTAAAATGCACCTCATTTACCTATATTTAGATAGTGAAGAAGCTCCTCTCAGATGCCAACACATGGTCCTCGGTGCTGACGATGGATATGCATGCCTGTCCCTGTACTAAATGCATACGCACTTGAGCATAATAATTCTCTCATTCAAGATAATTCGTTATTTGCATTTTTCTACTCTCATTTCATAAATGTACCTCAAAATATCAAAAATTTTATTTCATTATTAATCGAAAATCAACTGACAGCATTTCGAAAGAGAGCAACACAGATTTCAGGATGGTTTAAACTGGGTCAGAAGCCCCTGCCTTAGGAACAACGGAGTTCAACATATTTCTAGGCAGTTTCAAGTCTTTTTTATGTGTTTCATCAGTTTCAACAGATGTTCAAGAGACTTACAACACAAATCCTCTAACATGGGAGCGGTCACGATAGCGAATTTACTTCGCTAGTTTAGGTTAATACGATTCAGAAATGTGGGTTACTCAAATATTTGCAAGCAAATTTTAAGTCTTTCCCACAAGACTGAACTTGCCGGCTCAGAGAAAATTCCACCAATCCGGGCGCCAAGTCGCGCGTTAAAAAGTCATTTTAACAATATCAAGTAAATCCGTAGTATATTTAACAACATATCCCTAGTTGGACGGCTTATCATTTTATTTGAGTAGATTTCAATACTTGCGTTGAAATGATCTTCACAGATGAATCCCACTGTTTTCTTCGAAATATCCCCCGGATTTCTGCGAATGGCTCTTAGCCACAGGCTTCTTGCGTTTGTAGGCAACCTAATAAATAGTTTATTAGGCACCTTGGTTGAGGTATTTTTACAGCCAGGTGACAATACTTACACCTCGAACTCATCTCGCTGGCTAATTACAATGCTAGGGAGTTGGGTCGATGTATGGAGCGGGCACTGCAAAAGTAAGATGAACTTTCGAGATTTAAACTATCTTGCCTGAATATTACTCATTATTGACGAGAAATATCAAGTGTATACCATTAAATGATTACCTACTCAATTAAAAATCAATGGTGGGCTCACTTGTGGGTTGAATATGCTCGCTTGAATCACCCGTGTTGGTGCGCTGTTAGCCCAGCTGCTTCGGGCGATTGTTCGGCACTGTTGACGTCATCGGGGATTCTTTCGCAGTGGCTTGGGGGGGAGGGAGTTTTCGGCGCGCTTTAAAATGTCGCTATATTTAGCATTCAATATCTCGCGAAGGAAAACTCAGATTTACATGCAGTTTTCTTTGTTGAATCGAGAAAATAATTTTCTGTCCGCCTGTTAAATAAAAAAAATTCATGCAAGTTCCCCATTGTCACGCGCAATATGTACTTTCCATTGGCATTAAGTACTCCAGTATGCAGGACACTGGCATCAAATATATCCACCATTTACCTTCAGCTTTTCGAGTTTCTATATATGATATGCTCCCGCTTTTAACATGCCATTGGCATTTGCTACGCAGGCCGCATAGATTGATTTCACTATTGATAATTCAAAGAAAAGAAAGGCTTCGCCGTGCCGTCCACCCCCCCCCCCTCCTCCCCCGCCCCAAGCCGCCTCACCCTCTCTGGGCCCATCTTTTGCGACTCCTCCACGGGACATCTGACTGACAAGGAGCTGCACCGAATTCCACCAACAGGGGTGGGGGTACCCCACTCGGTTGTCGCTCCTTCACCAAGGGGGCAAACGAACGGAGGTCTCCATCATCGGCACCGCTCAACCCACAGCGAGGAAGGGAGTCATCGTATTTCACTCCCTTTTTAAAAAAGGGATCCCATCACCCAGGGGTCTGCCCCTCCCACATTTACGACCTCTAAACGGAGCACCAAACGGACGGGGTCCGGTGCTGCAACAAACTTCTAGAGAAGGTCTTGTCTTCAAAGGAACCTTTCGAGACTCCTGTTTTTATATTTGCCACTCATTTGTGACCACCTCACCCCCTGTTACCCACTCCTGCCCACGTCTCCCACACTCCTTTTTCCCCACACTGGTCACTCCTGTTGACCACCAATAACCGTCCACTCCCACGCTCCTCCCCTTTCCTCCCTCCCTCCCCCCCCCCCCCATTTCGGTTCTTTCATATATATGTTGGTGCATGTTTGATATACGCTACCTGACGTTGCTGTAATACAGTGAAACCCGGGTCGTAGTAAAGTTTATTTTTGTGGATTTGGCTCGTGTTTTCTTTCTGTGTTATCATGTTTCGCTTCCACTCCATATCGCCTGAATCTTCAGAATTTGTACTTTAAAGAAATAAATTCATGTACTCAATGAATTTACTAATGTATAACACCAGAATATTACTATCAAACGTTATGTTAGAATATTTTTCTGAAATATGCTTTAATATCTCATTAGCAATGATATTATTCATACACCGTGCATTTTGGCTAGAGCGACAGCAGCGCCACTTGAAGACAACTAACGCATTTCGTCTGCTATTAGCGCAATAATTGGTGGATTTAGTGAAAAATACGGTGGGTTGATGCCTTTTTTTCGTGTCATTTTATTTCTTGTGAAATAACGCATAAAATATCAGTTTTTTTTGCAAAAATCACATGACACTACGGTATTTTTAAACGTTATATTCCCATGTGACGGCCATTCTCACCGTTAATCGTATGTAATTTCAAATTCAATTTGTGGAAAAAGGAGTATGGGTTGGTGTAATTATCTTCACTTTATTAGATAGAGGAACTTTAGTTCTATAAGTGCTGAAAATATAAAAATAATGACATGACTTTCACTTTTCGGATCAACCTCCTTAACAGGCATGCGAAGTAACAGCAGCATCTCTTTCCTAAAATTTTAACCTGGCTACTACCCCTTTTTTATAATTACTTATTACTTACTCATGCATATAACAATGTGCGATTGTCGCACAAACATATTTTCAATATTTACCAATTTTAATGACATTTTTATACCTAGGTCAAAAAGTGGAAATGATACTGAGAGTTTATATCGAGCACAAGTAGTCTCTCTCATTTGTAGACATATGCCAAATAAAGAGAGTTATAATTTTTATAACCTGATAAATTGGCTGTTTCGGTTTGAGTTTAGGCTGGCTATATAAAATGTTGTGACTTAATGGGCACGAAATTGAATGACACATACTATGACTGGCCGCGATCATTGAGCTTCGTGCCTCTCCGAGATAAATATTATACCCGCAAATTTGAGACAATTCCTAGGTGAATACAAAATACATTTACATAAACGTTGTTCATTGTTCTCGAAAAATCAATGATACAGTTCATTACTCTTACACCTATTCGGTTCTTAGAATATATAACAAGCCAATTACCTTGCCAATAGAGTCGTTTAAAAATATCCATGTATCAGAAAGGGATGAATAGTACTGCATTAACTTTAATTGTTACCAAATCGTTCCAAGCTTTAAGAGAGATAAACCTGTAACACAAGTATATCAAAGAGTTATGAGATATGCATCGGGTTAGGGCTAAAAAAAATATTTTTCCTTCATTTTTCTTTTTCAGATAAAGCCAAAGTAGTTTTTGATTGAGAGAAGAATTTCAAACCATATCCACTAATAGATATAGATTAGCAGGCTACGTGTAGCTGAAAAAAATTTCAGCTGGAATAAAATGACAAAAATTTTATAAATAATTCTTTAAAATAACCCGACATATTATTTTTAAAAAAGGGACTAGCTTCGTATCATGTGTACACCTCATCACGTATGTTCACACCCTACATTTTATCGAAAACACTGTTTCTTTCGGACTAACCATTTCGAAGATACCGCCGTGGGATGCAGCGCCACGGAGAAGCAGCACGGACTGCGGCGAGAAGCGTCCCTAATTTCCCCGTGAAACGTCAACCCTTCGGGCCCTTTTTAATCCTTCACCTGAATCACTCGAAAAACTGAAAAATTCAAGACCGCAAAAATCGGCTAATCCACGTGGAATTGGCCTGTTCAAGGTCAGAGTGGGGGGAATTGGCCGAGCCGGAGGTCGCTCAAGGTTACCCCAGGGTACGCCAAGGGCGCCGGAGACAGTTAACTGGGACCACTTTCACCCAGTGCCATATTACGAAGGAGGGGTAAATATACAACTGAGAAGAAACTGCTTGAAAATAGGCGAATTAAAAGAATAACTATGAAATGAATGCACTTACAGTACGGGACCCTTAGAATATTAACGCCAATTAATTAATTTCAATAGCACCACGCAATTAGTACCGCATATTATACATTGTTCATTCTCGCCAAATAATTTTTCAGACCGTCTTATAACCACGTCTATACTAACTTTCTTAATATAAGTCGTAGAACCTCAATCGAAAGACGACTGTGATCTGCATGAAGAGTAGGGTACGAATTCCTAATTGAAAAAGAGTGATAAGGCAGCGCAAGTATTTTAGGAATTTCTATAGCGCTGGGAGTGAGTCGGTCGCGAGGCATCAAGGCCAAGCCGTGGAGAAGTCATTCTAGGTAAATTCAGTTTCGTATGGACGTAGAGCTTCTTATGTCTTGCAGTAATAGTTTAATCAGCTGTCACTACGAGTTCACATGTGGAGAAGATTTCTATCTGTCTATATTCTTTGGAACGTCGCTAATGTAACTAACAAGAGGGGTGTTTATATCACATTGAATAAACAGCTTGGGAGATGTTTGGCTATCATAATGAAAGTTGTGAAAATGTAAGTCTGTCCTTGATTGCTGAAAATAGTACGATCCCAGTTATGTATTAAATCGTGTGATATTTTGCATAATGTGCCTCTCAGATGATGGTGCATCGCCGCGCCAGCAACACGTTGATTCGCATGCTTCACATCGCATTCATATTCTAAAACATATAAGCACTTCGTACGCCTTACTTCTAATAAAGGAAGGTAATACACTCATCCCTAGTAATACACAATGTATACCTTGCATCATTTATTTTTTTAAGAGAAACCATTGTGATGTCGTTGCTGCTCATAAGCTTCTACTAACTTTCTTAATATGAGTCGTAGAACTCAGCTTAAAAGACGGCCGCCATCTGCATGGTGATTAGAATACGGATTCCTGATCGGAGAAGGGTATTTAGAAAGTGCAAATATTTTGGAATATTATATCGCGCCGGGAGTGGATCGCTCGCCTGCCTTAGCGGCGGCTATAGGCGACAAGGTCGAGCGGCCGAGAAGCTGTGTACGGGGAAATATTAATTCTCTCAACGCACGCAGAGCTACTCGGATTGTGCAGTTACTGTGTACTCTAATATTTCAACGTGATTCCCCTTACACCGAAAGAGTTCTTTCCGTCTGTATTCCATGGATCTGCGATAAAAGCGATTCAAACATTATAGCGGAGGTAATTTAAGTGACATAGAATCAACAGTTTGAGTGATTTTCGGCTATCCCACTGAATATCTTGAAAGTGGAAATTCCTATCACTGGTAGCTAAAAAACCGTCTCCTTACGATTAATAACGAGGGATATTTTTAGTGATTTCCGTCACAACTGAACGAACTTCGCCGTACTAGCTGTAGATTGATTCAACTACTTAACAGCATGATCGAATCCCAAAACATATAAGGACTCCTAGTGACTCACTTCTACCAAGAGTATGCGATATTATTCAACCATAGTGTTAATTAGTAAATATAATGCTTATTTAATTTTTTAAGTCGACAAGTTCTTGTGAAGACGTTGTTACACCTATGCCTATACAAATTTTCTTAGTAAGCGCAGTAGAACACCAATCTAAAGACGGATGTGATCTACGCGAAGAGTAGGATATGAATTACTGATTGAAGGAGAGTGATACGGCGGCGTAAGTATTTTAAACTTTCCTCCTCGCCGGGAGTGGATCGGCCGGGAGGCTACAAGGGAAGGCCGCACAAAATTTATTCTCGGGGAAAGATTCATTCTCGAAATGCACGTAGGGCTCCTAATATCTTTCAGCAATAGTTTAATCAGCTACCACAACGTGTTTATGCATTGAGAAGATATCTTTCCATCTATATGCCATGGAACGACGTTAATGCACCTACGAATACCGGTGTTTATTTGACATCGAATGAAGAATTTGAGAGATTATCGATTACCAAGTCACTTTACGTAAAATGTCACACATATAATTTATAACTGAGACCGCATTTTTTTCAGCAATCATCGACAGTCTATTACATATTCTCCGCTTTAACTCAGTATTGGAAAATATCTCAACTTTCATAGCCACTTAAACTGGAAAATATATCATTCAATGACACTTTACCTAATACTTATATTCGGGATTACAATCGCGCAGTTCCATTGCATATAGAAAGAAAGAGATATTTCCATGCAGGATGAATCACGTTGTAAAAACGGATTTCACTGTAACTGTTTAATTCGAGAAGCTCTGTGTGCATTAAGAGAATGAGTATTTCCCGTGCATATTATCTCGGCGGCTCGAACTTGTCGACTCTTACCGCGCTAAGGCTAAGTCCACTAAGGCGAACGAACTACTCCCGGCACAATATAATATTCCAAAATATTAGCGCTGCCTTACCACGCCCCATTGATAAGGAATTCGTATCCTACTCATCGTGTAGATTATGGAGGTTTTTCGATTGAAATTTTACGACTCGTATTAAGAAAATAAGTAGAGGTTACAGGTATGTGTCGTCTTCAAACGATTTGTCTTTACAAAAAATTATTGATGCTTAGTATTTATTGTGTCATTCTCTTAGTGGAGGTCGTACGGAGTGCTTTTATGTTTTGGACTTAAAGTGTGCTGTGTAGTAAGTGAATCAACCTACCGCAGGCGCGGCGAAGCACGATCAGCTGAGAGTTACATGACTCAAAATATCGCACGTTTTAATACACAAATGGGACCGTAACTTTTTCAACAATCATCGAAGGGTGTTACGCTTTCACGATTTTAATTTTATAGCCGAAAGTCTCCCAAGCTGTTCATTTAATGACAATTAAACACCCCTCTTGTTAGTTACTTTAGCGACGTTCCAAAGAATATAGACGGAAAAAAATCTTCTCCACATGTAAACACGCTGTGATAGCCGATTTAACTATTTCTGCAAGACATTAGGAGCCCTACGTGCATTTCGAGAATGAATCTTTCCCCGAGAATAAATTTTGTGCGGCCTTCCCTTGTAGCCTCCCGGCCGATCCACTCCCGGCGAGGAGGAAATACTTACGCCACCGTATCGCTCTCCTTCAATCAGTAATTCATATCCTACTCTTCGCGTAGATCACATCCGTCTTTAGATTGGTGTTCTACTGCGCTTACTAAGAAAATTTGTATAGGCATAGGTGTAACAACGTCTTCACAAGAACTTGTCGACTTAAAAAATTAAATAAGCATTATATTTACTAATTAACACTATAGTTGAATAATATCGCATACTCTTGGTAGAAGTGAGTCACTAGGAGTCCTTATATGTTTTGGGATTCGATCATGCTGTGAAGTAGTTGAATCAATCTACAGCTAGTACGGCGAAGCTCGTTCAGTTGTGACGGAAATCACTAAAAATATCCCTCGTTATTAATCGTAAGGAGACAGTTTTTTAGCTACCAGTGATAGGAATTTCCACTTTCAAGATATTCAGTGGGATAGCCGAAAATCACTCAAACTGTTGATTCTATGTCACTTAAATTACCTCCGCTATAATGTTTGAATCGCTTTTATCGCAGATCCATGGGATACAGATGGAAAGAACTCTTTCGGTGTAAGGGGAATCACGTTGAAATATTAGAGTACACTGTAACTGCACAATCCGAGTAGCTCTGCGTGCGTTGAGAGAATGAATATTTCCCCGTACACAGCTTCTCGGCCGCTCGACCTTGTCGCCTATAGCCGCCGCTAAGGCGGGCGAGCGTTCCACTCCCGGCGCAATATAATATTCCAAAATATTTGCACTTTCGAAATACCCTTCTCCGATCAGGAATCCGTATTCTAATCACCATGCAGATGACAGCCGTCTTTTAAGCTGAGTTCTACGACTGATATTAAGAAAGTTAGTAGAAGCTTATGAGCAGCAACGACATCACAATGGTTTCTCTTAAAAAAATAAATGATGCAAGGTATACATTGTGTATTACTAGGGATGAGTGTATTACCTTCCTTTATTAGAAGTAAGGCGTACGAAGTGCTTATATGTTTTAGAATATGAATGCGATGTGAAGCATGCGAATCAACGTGTTGCTGGCGCGGCGATGCACCATCATCTGAGAGGCACATTATGCAAAATATCACACGATTTAATACATAACTGGGATCGTACTATTTTCAGCAATCAAGGACAGACTTACATTTTCACAACTTTCATTATGATAGCCAAACATCTCCCAAGCTGTTTATTCAATGTGATATAAACACCCCTCTTGTTAGTTACATTAGCGACGTTCCAAAGAATATAGACAGATAGAAATCTTCTCCACATGAAAACTCGTTGTGACAGCTGATTAAACTATTTCTGCAAGACATAAGAAGCTCTACGTCCATACGAAACTGAATTTTTTCCTAGAATGACTTCTCCACGGCTTGGCCTTGATGCCTCGCGACCGACTCACTCCCAGCGCTATAGAAATTCCTAAAATACTTGCGCTGCCTTATCACTCTTTTTCAATTAGGAATTCGTACCCTACTCTTCATGCAGATCACAGTCTTCTTTCGATTGAGGTTCTACGACTTATATTAAGAAAGTTAGTATAGACGTGGTTATAAGACGGTCTGAAAAATTATTTGGCGAGAATGAACAATGTATAATATGCAGTACTAATTGCGTGGTGCTATTGAAATTAATTAATTGGCGTTAATATTCTAAGGGTCCCGTACTGTAAGTGCATTCATTTCATAGTTATTCTTTTAATTCGCCTATTTTCAAGCAGTTTCTTCTCAGTTGTATATTTACCCCTCCTTCGTAATATGGCACTGGGTGAAAGTGGTCCCAGTTAACTGTCTCCGGCGCCCTTGGCGTACCCTGGGGTAACCTTGAGCGACCTCCGGCTCGGCCAATTCCCCCCACTCTGACCTTGAACAGGCCAATTCCACGTGGATTAGCCGATTTTTGCGGTCTTGAATTTTTCAGTTTTTCGAGTGATTCAGGTGAAGGGTTAAAAAGGGCCCGAAGGGTTGACGTTTCGCGGGGAAATTAGGGACGCTTCTCGCCGCAGTCCGTGCTGCTTCTCCGTGGCGCTGCATTCCACGGCGGTATCTTCGAAATGGTTAGTCCGAAAGAAACAGTGTTTTCGATAAAATGTAGGGTGTGAACATACGTGATGAGGTGTACACATGATACGAAGCTAGTCCCTTTTTTAAAAATAATATGTCGGGTTATTTTAAAGAATTATTTATAAAATTTTTGTCATTTTATTCCAGCTGAAATTTTTTTCAGCTACACGTAGCCTGCTAATCTATATCTATTAGTGGATATGGTTTGAAATCTTCTCTCAATCAAAAACTACTTCGGCTTTATCTGAAAAAGAAAAATGAAGGAAAAATATTTTTTTTTAGCCCTAACCCGATGCATATCTCATAACTCTTTGATATACTTGTGTTACAGGTTTATCTCTCTTAAAGCTTTGAACGATTTGGTGACGATTATAGTGAAAGCAGTAATATTCATCCCTTTCTGATACATGGATATTTTTAAACGACTCTATTTGCAAGGTAATTGGCTAGTTATATATTCTAAGAACGGAATAGGTATAAGAGTAATGAACTGTATCAATGATTTTTCGAGAACAATGAGCCTTGCCGCTCTTTCGCGGCGCTTCATTCCACGGCGTTATGTTCGAAATGGTAGGTCGGAAAGAAACAGTTTTTTCGACGAAATCAATGCATGATATCTGGGGTGCGGTGTTTAGTTACTATATTTGTAATTATATCATTTAGACTATCTTAACAAAATAAATATTCGCCAATTATTTCTGGTTAAATTATTGTGATGGTTCCTGTCCTTATGACGGCTCCAAGCTAATGTATTTACCCACGGATAATAAAATTCTATTATATCATTGAAATCTATGCATCATTGTCTTTAGGGTCGAAACATATCCTTCAATATTAGGTTATTTATCCAATAATGTAATTTACCATGGTAATGCTAGGTATCTAAAAATTACAAAATATCTTTTCAGGTTGCATTCAAAATTCAATGAACATAAGTTCTCGTACGTTTTCTATCTGGTAGAAAATTTCATATAGAATGTAATACCTCAGTTCCCAATGAGGGGTGAAACTATGGAACGCGAATAACACAATATATTTTCATGCCAAGGGGTCTAGAATGTTACTAAATAAATACTAGTGAATTGAGCCATTCTTTCCTCAGGTACGAAATGGTTGCAAATCCCAAAAAGATTACTCTAGTGCTTTGAAATGCAAAAAATTTACTGTCCATTTATTAAGGGAACTGGGCTTTGGTTCTCACTTTTTCCCAACAAAATGGATGCAACTAGTAGGTTCTTTACGCACTGGATTCAAATCAATTCTGAAGCTTAAAATGCTGAATTTCTGGTTGTAACTCACTTCAAATGGGAGTATTTGATGGCAGAAATAAATTGACACCTTCCCCATCATATTTAAAAGAATTATAAATAACTTTTATGATAAAAATGAATTCAAACCAAAATATTGTAATTACCAAATTGTAATTACCAAATGTGATTAAAGGAAATTCAAAGTCTATGCAGTCCGTCAAGAGTCCAAATTTCCTAGGCAAATAAAATTATTAGAGAAAGAAAAGGGACTTATCCAAATAATTCTACATTCACATGCTTTCTTCGCGTCTTCCTTTATTTTTCTCCTCCCATCAGTAATAATTGTGACGATTTATTGTTTAAGACTAGCAACCATATGTAATTGTGTAGAACTACAGTGGCTTAATGTTAATGCAATATTTCTTCTCTAATACAGGTGTGAATAAACTGTGACAGCATTATGAGCCTCATTGCCCATAAAATACTGCACTACTTACCTGTTGCTGATACTTCCATCCTGGATGCAGTTCCTCCATTTCAGAGTAAGAGACTTGATCAGTATCATCTAAGTATAGTTGCTGCTAATTTTTTCAAGTTAAACATTTTTCTCCAAGCTTTTTTATTCAAACAGTCATTAATAATCATTTATTTGTAAAATATGAGAACTAAATACAATTACATTTGAAAAAACAAAGACAAAGTGGGTGGTTTCTGGCAAAACTTTGTAGGGGTGATTATTAAAAATGAAACAGGAGACAAAGTTTTCAGTTTCGTTATTAACATAGAGACTAGAGATATCTGCAGAGTAAAATGTAAGTTGTTAGTCTTGACACAGAATTGGAGAAAAATAAAATATGCCTTTCAAATTTTACACAGAAAAATAACATTACATGAACTTAAACGGACAGATGTCAATAGGAAGAATAGCATCAAAAGATAGGGACAGGATAAACTAATACATGAACTCATTTTAACAACACAACACCACAGGTAAAATAAAAAGTCTAGTAACTGATTCACTTTGCAAATTTTTCGCACAGGATTTTTGACCTAAAAAAAGAGAGGATTCTAAGAATAGCTACTGTATTAAATGGCCAAGGACACAACATGATATGCGCTTGATAAAATAATATATTTAAAATTTTGAAAATAATGCTGAAATTTCAAGAGACATGCTTCAAAGCATGAATGCAAAGCTGCAAAGCATCAATTAACAGAATGAATGCCTAGAAAATAATAAAAACTTCACTGTTGAATCAGACTCTATATGGAGTAATATAGTGTAATTTAGCAACATAAGTAATTGCTTTTTATTGAGCAAAATTATTGGTGAAGCACCACACAAAATGTTTTATATGCCTCACTGCATATTATTTATACCCTCATTGTGTCTATAAATTACTCAGAATCCTTCACGCACGCATCAGATAACTGTACTTAATTTTTATTCCTGAAAACATGAAAAATGTTGCTTCAAAGTATCAGCATGACACAACATCTGCTTCCAGGGAGTGGCATTAGGTTCTCAGTTGTCCCCATTAATTAGACACTTAAAAAAAACTAATGTTTTATTTTAATATACTCACAGAAACACTTCTGTTAATTTACAATGAATCTTCAAAATTATTCCCTTCATCACTGTGGTAGGAAATAGATGCTTGGGGAAATAAGAACAGTAAAATTTGGTCCATAGTCTTTGTTTTAATTTATCTATAAATGATAAGGTCCTGTTATTAAACTGCTAAAGACCTTGAACTTTACACCACTTTATAACGAGCTTTATTTGATAAATGATGGGCAGATGTTTGGAGCTTAAGCAACTCCTCCTTGATGAGCCGAGTTATTTCAGCTTTAGCCTTGGAAACGGCAAGTTCATTTGTACTTTCAATAGCCAGATACAACTTCCGTTCACCATCTGGAACATTTTTCCCAGGTGGGAAAAATGTACCTCTCACAGTTATCCCAGCCTCCGAGTATTCACTGATTTGAGCCAAAGCTTCCTGCAATGACAAAGATAGCATTAGAGATTGCTGATGCTATGACACCAATATGAAGTAAGGATCAAGGGAGAGATTAAATGAGGATATCATGAGCCAATATGCTCCAAATATATTTTTTTCCATGCCTGCATCATGAAGGAAAGTTCTGCAATTTTAAGTCCATCGAAACTTACATTTCTAAGAGGTAATGTTAGACATGTTTATGACTTCAATTTTATGATAGTAATTATGAATAATACTTTGAGTCTTCAAAAATCACATTAATATTTTTTAATTTCAACCAACAAGGAGAGAAAATCTATATTATTTCTACAACTTGAATCTTCCAAGTAATTAGCAGATTTATATGCTATTTTTTGGCTCTTTAGCAAGGTGGTATAAAAGTACACCCATGAGGAAAAACTGAACAATGAAATTACCAAGGAACTGAGTTCATTGCAATCTGCACTGCATATAGTGCATAGTATGCAAACAGCTAATAATAATCCTTAGTCAAAAAATATTGTCAAAAATAATGATATATAGGCCATTTGGTACAATTTATTTTGCATAGTAGTCATTTGGATTTTGGAACACCTGAAAGCCACTAGAATATATCATAATTGGGGCAGTCACACTTTTGGCAGCACTTTAAGGTGACCTTGGTGTGCATGATGCACACCATGAACCACCCAAAAACAAATGTTGACATTATGTTTGTCTTCATTATTTACAATAGCCAGTCCAAAATACAGTAGAAGCCCGGTATAGTGAGTACGGCTTATTGCGAGAATCGCGTTATAGCGAGTGATTGTCTTTGTACCGCCAAAAGGCCTATGTTTTAGATGTAAAATAAAGCAGATATAGCGAGGCCAAAAAGTTCCTTCCACGGTATACGCTCGGTATTACGACAGATCTCTCGAGGGTGATACACTGCCTAGCAAAAATAAACTATTGTATTTTGTATTATCTGCAAATTAAACTAAAAATACAATATGTGTGCCATATCTACAACACCTAAAGCCAATTATGTCCAAACATTAGCGATTTACGGCCTTCAGTACGCTCTGCGTGCTCCCATTTTACGTTCTTCTTTTGTTGGGCCCAGTCATCAGTGGGAGGGGAGTGGGCAAACGACGAGCAAGATGAGAGTAGGAGAGGGAGTGAGGTCTAGGCATGAGCGATATTGATAATCGGGGCACGATAAGATATCGGGGCACAATAAAATATCGGGGCGCAATAAGATATCGGGGCACGATAAGATATCGGGGCACAATAAAATATCGGGGCGCAATAAGATATCGGGGCACGATAAGATATTAGGGGACAATAAGATATCGGGGCGCAATAAGATATCGGGGCGCGATAAGTAGAGCGCGGAAAAAGTCTTTAAGTTTGCAAAAAAAGTTGCCTAAAAAGTCACCAATATTTTTGAAAAAAGTCTCTCGAAAGTCTGAGTTATTTCCGTGAGAAAGTTGCTGAATTTAACTGAATTGTTGGAGAAAAGAGCCTAGGGATGCTAGTCCAGGCATTAGGGGATTTTACTTGGAAAAATTAGAGGTAGTTCAGTAAAGTGATTTATCCTATGCTTTTTGGGTCGCTGAATCCGAATTTCTAACTTCCCACCAAAAATTTAATTTTGGGAAAAACTAATCAGATAATCGGAAAGTAGACAATATAAGCAACAAAAAAGGTATTCTACCATTTTGTCGTAGGACGAACAGCGCGCCCTGAAACATGCGCCTTGGGGTCGCGGGGCTGTATGTTCCAAGTTATGCAACCCCGCTTAACCACTCACGTCGTTTATAATCGCTCTCCCGTCACCCCATGGTTCATTTTCTTCGAAACTCACCCTCCCATCTCATTGTTCCTCTATTTCAATAGCTGGAAGTCCCCAGCACCCTACCTCTTACTAAAAAGGCATTAGATGGCAAAGAGGGTGGAAGTACACTCCATTGTAAAATCTTGGAAACAGGGTGTTTTTTCAGTCAAATTTAAAGGGGAAAAGTTTATAATATACAATACAAAACAAGTTTTTACATAGGATCAATAATGTTATAAGGCAGTTGAAACATGATTTAATAGTTCAAAACTCAGTTTTCTGCTCAAGAAAAACTGAAAAAGAGAAAAAAGTACTTATTTGTTGTACATTGTACAGGTAAGGATCCCTATTTTCGGGGAAGCTGAAGACCTTTTTCTATAGTTTTTCGCGATAATTTTAAAATCTTCTTCTCCGCTTGATCCCAGCCGAAGGTCCAGGTTCATCTACGTCATGTTTGCCTTGCTCAGGCTTATTTAATGATCATCTGCACACAATGTGACGCGTTCACCTCGTCGGAAATTCTAGATGATCTTTCATATAATTGTATCATTTTTCCACTAATCTCCTAAAAAAAGCGGAGTGCTCGCATACAGTGTAGCGCTGTCGGCTTGTCAGCAGACCACCCGGGTTCAAATAAGCTGGTTCATAATTAGATCGATGCATTCTTTCAGATCAATCTATCCCTTTGTGAAGTCTTTGGACTCCCTCAGCAAAAAAAAACTTGAAGTGCGAGGTGGCCCAGGGAAAGGAACAATATGTGAATTTGACAGGAAAATGGATAAGTACAGGGTGAGCTCTACCCTCACCTATCCAAACCAACCTTCGGGTTGAAGCACTGAGTGAGTGTGATTATTTCATGAACGGTGGAGCAATAGAAAAAATTCATTGCAGTTTCCGGAGCTATTATTAAAATTTCGCATTAACAATTGTTAGGAGCTTACATTTTACAGTACATCTCTGCTTCGTGTAGTACCGCATGAAAAACACAGATGCGCCCAACACACAGTTGAACAAATGTGATCACAAGAGCCAAATATTAACTTAGGCATGTGGTTTAAATAAAAAGGCCCATAAAAGTCTCTTTTAATCAGAAAAGTCCCAAAAAAGTCTCTAAGAAAGTCATTAAAAACTGTTTTATTTGATGAGATTGGTGAAGATTTGTATTTAAAACCACAAAAGTGCCACTTTTACAAAAAGTCAAAAGACTTTTTCCGCGTTCTAGCGATAAGATATCGGGGCACGATAAGATATCGGGGTAAGATTAATATCGCTATAAATATCACAATAAACATCACGATAAAATAACATGATATCGCGTCCCGATAAAATATCACGATATCGCGCCCCGATAAAATATCACGATATATTATCACGATAAAAGATGCTCGTTCAAATGTAGCGTACTCGCGCCCGATGAATTATCGTGATATTGCGCCGGTTAATCGTGTCGGAAAAAGACAGCCGTTAAGTTGGCCTTCGCTGAAACTGGAGCAAGTACGTTTTAAAACTTACTATTCTGCTATCTGCTAATTCAAATTCTCAGCAGTTCTCTCACACTCTCTCTTTCAATTTCAGTGGTCTGATAGTTGACGTACTTGCGTGGACAGATAGGTGACGTACTTGCTCCAGCTTAAGCGAAGGCCAACCCAACGGCTGTCTTTTTCCAACACGATTAGCCGGCGTAATATCACGATAATTCATCGGGCACGATTATGCGATATTTGAAGGAGCGCAATATCGCGTTCTTTTATCATGATGTTTTATCGGGGCGCGATATCGTGATATTTTATCGGGACGCGATATCATGGTATTTTATCGCGATATTTATCGTGATCGGAGACATTTATCGTTTCCCGATATCTTATCGTGCCCCGATAGCTTAGCGGGGGAACGATAAGACGATATTTATCGACCAACAATATATCGTCCATTTTAAAAACTCAAAATCAACTGATGGACATACCGGTTAACATTCGAAAACTCGGCAAAGCTGATATTATTATGGTCATGACATATTCGCAAAATTATCCAAAAACTTCCACAGTATACCTAATATTTTAATTCCAACAGTTACGCTGTCTTTACAGCTTTCTTCGGCGACGGAAAAATAGAAGAACTGGAAGAAAAACACCGAAACTAGGGGAATTAATGTTTTATATAATGGAAAATGTCCTGTTTTTTTCATGAAATATGTTGATATTCTACCAGATTGTGCCTGAAATGACGTTTTTGCTGTTTACCTTCGTCAAATACCACAGAAACAAAAGAAAAACTGTAAATACAAACGACTATGAGAATTAGGTGGGTTTTTTCAACACCTTCGGATATAACGAGCACTCGATTTAGCGAGTGATTTCCGAGGGATTATGAGCACTCGTTATACCGGGATTCCACTGTACTCTGTTGCCTACCAGTTCATGAGTAATTAAATACCTTAAAATCAAAATATATGTCACTATTATGTTACCTTAGAAGTAACTCTCCAGCGGGCTTGCTGAGGAAAATCATTAATTTCCAACTCTTCTTCATATTTCCTGAATGTCTCCACAATTTCTTCTTCTGGTTTTTCATCCTCTTCCTTGGGCTGGTAGTTCAACTTAGTATTGAGTTTGGCAGCCAACTGCTCTGCTACTGTTTTTGCCTGAAACAAATAAGTTTATACAAGTTATAATAAGATATAAAAACTTATCAGGTAAGAGTTACAAATTCCTGTTGTTTTTTTCTCTTAAGTTTCGATGATGATCGTGATGATATTACGTCATTCAATCAATTAATGAGAAACACATACACTTAATTTAGGCACAGAATTTCTATTTAAGAACGTGCATTCATGTTATGACAAAATGATGTAGACTCAATTTTTGAAAGAAATAATTTTGTTCCTCACGAGCCAGCCCAAAAATAGGGGCGCGGGGGATACAAGAGGGCACGGCTTACACGAGTAAATACGGCATGCAAAACAATGACCAAGTGATAATCTGAAGTGAGCTAGTAGGAAGTACACTTTCTCAAGCTGAAGACTCTGCTATTGATATATGCCCTTATTCAATAGCATTCTTACTGAAAATACATAACTTTGTAGGAAAATATTTTCACAAACAATTAAAAAACTAATAACCAACAGAGCTCAGTTTTATGACAATCAAGAAAGCTCATTTTAAAACAGCATTGCACAACACTGAAAATAAATTTTAATGCATTTGATGCCATAGCGCTGAGCTCACAGCCACCGACATCATCTACTGAATTGTAGATGGTGGATCGACGTCTGGATAGAGAAGTTAGCTGTGAGATAAGTGAGTTTACTTGGCAAATAAGCAGTTGTGGACAAAAAGCAATGACATTCTGAGGTGGTATGGTCAATCTTTGGGTAAGGTAGGCCATTCAATTAATGCAAAAACCTGTGGATATGTCGTGACTTGGCAACAGGAAGCGGCCAACAATTATGCACTCCATGTCCTGGAGAAGAGGGCAGTAGCTCCACTTCATATGAGTAAAGGTGGAAACCAAAGTGGACACACAGTGACTCATTTCACTACAGGTGTGGCAATATTTACTTTAATGGCCATAGCACTGTGATATGGAAGACAGGGAGAAATCACCCCATTATAATCCCAAGGAGTCACAGGTACTCTACTCTTTTCCTTGATCAGGACAAAATGGAACCCTCTCGAGTAAAATATTCTGGGGGTAAAATAATCTCTCATTTGGACCTCCGTGTTGGGACTAGGTGAGAGAGTACACCATTCTAGTTAGATAAATAATTAAGGTAGGAACATGGAATGTGAGATCTCTTAGGGCTTACTGAAGATTGGAGAACCTGAAGGTGGAAATGGAAAGAATGGACCTCAAGATATTAGAAATTAGTAAAATGAAGTGGCCCAAAGAATGAGACTTTGGAGTGAAAACTGCAGGATTGTACATACAGGATATTTACATGGTAATGCTATAGTAACCATAATGCTCAGGAAGAGTGATGGAATACAGGTGAAGACCTTCCTGCGGGATTGCAAAAGTAAAGTATGATGAAGATCAAGACTAAGCCTACAGATACCATTGTGGTGCAAGTTTACGAGCCTACATCAAACTATTAAGATGGAAAAGTGAAAGATGTTTATGACGATATCTTGGAAGCAACCAACCAATGAAGATAATCTTTTTAACTCGGTTAATTTTGGGATTAACCGAGTTAATGTGACTTTTCTGTTTCACCAGTACTATTAACTCGGTTTTGGGACATTATCACGGTTAATATTTTTACTGGAGGTTTTCGCCAGGTGAAAGCTTATTATTGGAGATAATTCTGTATAAGCAACATGGCACGCAGGTGATTTCGTGAGCTACTTTTAGATATTAGTGACATTTGAGCTCGATTATCGTTATGGCAAATACTAGGTGGATTAAGGAATGTGCTAATTGATTTGAACTCAAAAGAGAACTCAAAACTGAGATTTTATTCATCCCAAGTTAATAAATGCTATGAAAAACACTTAGCAACAATTCAGGACAAGTCTTCTTGGGATTTCCACTGGGTTAAATATTTATGTAACACCAACGTTTCCACAGACGACTCATCCATCGTTTTCAGGGTGAGAGCATCTTCACTCACCCTGAAGACAATGGATGAGTCATCCGTGGAAACGTTGGTGTTATATAAAGGATAAATAAAAACAAATAGCACGTATATAACCTCTAAAACACTATCTTATTTAAATGTAAATTGAACACTTCTCATGATAGATACTCCTACACACTTCAAGCATAATTAAACATATTTTATAACCCTCACGAATTCTTGCTGAGTAATCAGGGAACGTTAGTTGCATACGGTCATGGATATGATTCGCCCGTCGCTAAAAACTCTTAGCGTGACCAGTGACAGACAGCCAGAATCGAATTGTAAAATATCAATATGATTATAAACATGAATTCTAAGGTTGATCAAGTATCTCTTGTAAAACGGCCTCGACACCAATGACAACGACGAATTATAAAGAACAATTAGAATGATCTTACTTAGAGGAGTATAATTGTCAATAATCAACATTTAAATTGAAAAGTTAAAAAAAGTGAAGAGGTGGCAATCAATCAGATCATAGCTACCAAAAACAGTATGGGAATGATTTACTGGATACAAATGTAAGAACCTATTGAGAGAGTAAATACTTACAGTGATGAAAGGCTGGCCTCCAGGTGTTCCCTTTAAGATCAGCTCTGCTGCATGCTGGGATGCTCCCTTTGCCTCAGAGCCTAGGTTCTTTGCCATGTTGATCCTTGTGGCCAGCCTACGGGCCAATTCCAGCTTGTCTGCTGTCACGGGATTTGAAGGAACAGGGAAGCCCACTGAAGGCAGAACTGCATCAGTAAGGGGCGCAGGCAAATAGTCAAATAAATCCTACTTTCGAAAATGGGTGCCCAACCATCTTCGCAAATAAAAAACTTAAAAACCAGTCCAGCACTCTTAAAGGAATTTTGGACCACTTAAAAACAGAACACACACACATTAAATTCCATAATTTCCAGATAATTTACCATAGATATCCATGCAAAGACCCACATAACGACAATTATGAGGGTGACCTTCTTGATACTCAAGAATAATAATCAATGATAATTTAATAAAAATGAAAGCCATAATCACTTCTTAGTCACACAACAAGAATTGAAAGTTTAAAACCAAACTCCAAGGTCTGAAATAGTCGCCGATTGCCACCAACCATGGTAAAAGCGGCACTGCTAATACTTCAAAAATGGATAGGTAAGTCGCTGCGTTTCAACTTACGTGGAAATTTTTGGAACGAATTAACCATGTAAGTCTAGGACTTACTGTACATATTTGCACAAATCTTACACATTTTTTCCCCCTCCAGACTTCGTAAGAAAAATGGGTTTGTCCTAAAATTGGAACCTGCCTTACAAGACCTGCCGATTTAATGATAGTCATCACACAATTACTAGTAAACTACTGTATTTGTACGAATCTACTAACTACGAATCTACAAACTACGAAATTTGTACGAAAGACAATTAGTTTTTTCCTTGTGGACTCATAATAAAAGTGGGTTTGTCTTATAATTGGAAGCAAAATCCTCCACTTCAACTGGATTGCATCTTAATTTAATTAATCTAGATACTATTTACTAGAGGTGGGACGAATCCTAAATTTTCTCGAATCCGAATCCTAAGAGGTTCTCCAATCTTTCGAATACCTCGAATCTCTCGAATCCTACATATAAAGTTGATAATAACAGAAAAGAAAAGACTTTAGCAGCTGCATTTAATGAAAAACAAATTAAAGAATAGTTTTCAAATATACAACTCTTTATTGCACTAATACAAATAAGATTTGAAGAGCTAAAATAGATAAGTAATAAACATGATACACAAAATTTTTTGCATGAAATGAAAGCATGTGAATGTTCTAGGAGGCATAGCGATGATATGTTTCCAAAGAGTTATTAAACTGATACTGAATTGCATGTTTAAAAAACGATATCTTTTTTCCAATATTGCCGCGTCTTCAAGACTCATTCACAGCGATAGACGAGCTGCTTGCAGGAGAATATTCCTCATGTGTTAAACATTGTATTCATTGTATGCAGGGGGACACGGGGAAATATATTATGTAACTAGATTACATATGGTTGGGCCAAGATTAGGAACAGTGTGAAAAAATTGTAGTTGTAAATCGGAGAGAATATCAGGAATTAGTTTACAGGTGTATGAGGAAAGATGCAGAAAAGCAAGCAGTATGGTGCAGTAGACACAAGAGTGGTCAAGACACACTGGGTGTTGGCACAAACTATGGAGGAAATTGAGGAATGATGGAAATAGAAAAATTTTAACACAGCAAGGCGAAATAAAATTTAAGGAAATAAGCAAAAGACTTAGGAGGGGTATGAAGAGTGGGAGAGAAAAGTGGCAAAAAGGTCAATGTAAATAGGTTGAGAGGTTCCAGAGAGAGGGAGAAATGGGCGCCCTGTACTGAAAAGTTAGAAGGTTATTCAGCAGCATGAAGTGGAATACGATATTGTGCATTAGTGTTAAGTCAGGAGAGCTGCTGCTAGAACTTACAAGAGATTCAGCATAGGGGTAATGAATACGTGGCAAGAACTGCATGGCACTAACAATAGACAAGGGAACTTGGGAATAGAAGAGAAGGATATAGATAAGGATGAACTGGGACCAGGAGTCCAGCCATGCTAGTAAGTTAGGGTAAACATTACGAGAAAAGAAGGTGTTAGAGACTATAATGTTATCCTATCAAAGCTACTTAAGAATCGAGGTTGAGAAGAACGTGATGATTTTACTGGTTTGTTCGCAGGATGTTTGAGGATGTCTGGCTGGAGGATTTTTTAAAAATCTGTATTAATACCTAACCAAAAAAGAAAGAGAAGGCCGCAAATGCTGAAAAGCATACACTTCTTAAATTAAAAAAAAATTCATCACCTATGCGATAGCATCAGCCGATCCGCGAGTTATGCAACCCGGACAACAATCGCGACAAAAATTACGTATGTGTACCGTAATTTCTCACGGAATTACAATTCCACAGATGACTGAGGTCACGATAACTGGTCGTACATCTGAGAAAATTTTACTTATCTTTCATAGTGGTAACTTACTGCATGAGTTTTTACTTTGTCTTTCACTGAGCGTTGAGTCCATCCACCAGTTATGCAACCAGGACGACAATCACGGCAAAATCTTCTCGTAAAACGCAAATGGCGAACCATTCAAAAATTTGCTAGCGTAAATAAAGGGAAAATGTTACTTGCGGACATATGAAAATTATTAGCACTTGAAGAAAAAGTCGTTAATGGCGGGAAAACGTAAATTGCGGGGATGTAAAAGCGAGGTTTAACCTTATTTGTAATGAACGTTTTTATCGGTCGAAACTAATCTGTTCTAAGTTATTACAAAAAGAATTCGGTGTTTATTTATATTTTAGGTTTCGAAAGATTCGAATGATGAAAATAGCACAAAGATTCGAGAATTCGAATCTCGAATCTTTTTCAAGATTCGAGGGATTCGAGGATTCGAATGTCCCATCTCTACTATTTACCAGTGTAGGTATGTACAAATTAAAATTGTTCGAGATTGTTTTATTAACATTATCTCAACTTACAAAATGTCTGGTATGACTGGTTACAATTACCTAAATTGTATTGAAAAAGGATTAATATTGTTGTGGAATAAACTGCAACAATATCAGAGCATTGAATGCAGAGCAATTTTAAAAAGACATTTAGTTTTCTACCCATTAGAGAGATCAAATCAGTTATGATCAAAGAACTGATTACACTGCAGCATTTGAAATTAAAGTTGCATTTTCAAGACCTCAAAAAGAACTAATGGTATCGACTTAAATTATTCAATTGAAATAAAAAGAATTGGCTAGGAATTTTGTTGACAGAATTTAAAACTAGTAGGGTACAAAAATTCATGGGTTCAAACTTGGGTAAAAATTCATGACTTTTAAGGGATTTTCTCATCATAGGAGAACTACAATTTGCCAAAAAAACTCGCACAGAATTTTCAAAATTGTTGATTTACATCATTTTGTCATAAGAAAATGACAAGAAAAAGGATATCTCCTGGGTCAAATTGATAATGCCGATCAGACACCAGTTTCCTTTGATATACCCTGTATGTACACTTGACAAAGAAAGGAGATAAGGAAGTGAAGATACTTTTGGCTGGTACTGAAAAACAAAAATCAACTGTAACGCTGTTCTCTACTGCCAACATATTTTAACACCATACATAGTACTAAAACATAAGAATGTACCCATGGATGAGAATTTTCCTTCAGTGGTGTTACCGGAAAATTTCCATTAGGTCTTTGGCCTGCGCTACGTGCCATATTAATTTTACTGTTTTTTAAATTATGCAGTAGGTAGGTAGACCTGCCGATTTGATAGTCGGATTGCTGGCTAACTTTAATTGCGATGATTTAAGTAAAAACTGGGTCTCTTCACTCATGTACAATAATGTACAAACTCGACTCGACTCGATACTAGCGAGTACTTACGACTCGACTCGAGGTCATAAAGTACTACTCGCACATCCCTAGTTACTAGTTGATGAAATTTGATACAAGGATAGAAAAAGGTCCCACATTTTGTGCAGTGCGAGCATCATTTTAAAAATTTGAGTTTTTGACCCCAGAATGAAGGTCAAATGTTGAAAAACTGAATTCTTAAGTTTTTTTATTTATTAATATCACTAATTATTATTCATAATTAATCTTTTTCTCCTATAGCATTCCAAAACCTGAAATTAAACGACTAATATTTAATTCGTACAAACACTATCGCTATACTAAAGTTGCACATTAGTATGCGCTCAACTAATATTGTAGTAATTGGATATCATAAGCAACTAATTTTTTGGTAATCAAGCCTGATATGCCGGACACTCATAACTGATCAAATAATAATACATGCATATTATCTTGGTGGTTGCAAAGCATATGGGCTTAGTTATTCATCAAAATAATTTTTTTCGAGATATCAGTGCATGCATTGGTATGCTAAAAGCATTGAGCTTAAACTATCTTATGTAAATGACCTTTTCAATAACTCATATGACAGAGAACATTCATAAAAACACAATATAATATTGTTAATACAACAAAAAAAGTGCCCAAAATGTCCTAGGAGAATTTTACAGTTGATATTACTAAAACATAGTTCTAAAACAACATTAAGAGTTTAACAATAATGAAATATTTTTACATGGATATCTGTGATAACTGAGAACGAAATTTTGAAATACATCCTTATAAAGATTTTCATAAATGAGTAATTTAAGACTTCTTATGTAAGAATGCATATTTCTTACACTAATGTTCAATTTACCTCCTGCAAGACTTTGGATATTTGAAAGGTTTGCAACACCTTGAAGTCCAGCCAGGCCACTCATACCAGCAAGACTTGCCATTGGTGCAAGACCGGCAATGTTCAAGAGTCCTGCCATGCTTGCTATGCTGGCTGGTGTGGGAGTCTGCCCGGGAGTGGTTCCATTGCCTGCAGTTGGGGCCTTAATTTCTTTAACAATTCGTTTAGGTGCAAGCATGGACTCAATTTGCTGGTCAATATCATGCTCCAAATCTTCATCATCTGAGTCCTGCAAACCTGATAAAATGAAAAAAAAGTAATGAAATCACAAAAATCACCATATAATATTTTTAAAATAACAAAAGTGACTACTATGCATCAAGTCATCAATAGGGTAGTGCACTACTTAATTTTTATTTGTGCATTCAAAAGTTTAGGTCTCAAAAGAAATAATGGCAATAACCGTTGTCAATATTTAAAGCAATACATCAGTATAAAAATGCATTAAAAGAGATCAAAACTGACGGTGAGCTGAAAAGCCCTGGTTGAAAGTCATGTGACATCATAAGGTCTGTTTACCTTAGCTTACCCGGAGAATCTGCATAACTTCAATGCTTATTATCAAGTTTAAATGTCTGGAAATGCTAAAAACCTGATGATGCTAAAATATAATTGTTTATTGTACCAAAATATGTTTCTACATTCACAAGAGCACGGGAAAAAGTAATTTTTGAACCATAAGCTGAAAAAATGTTTTAAGGCTGGTTGAGTTGAAACTCCAGTTACCAATTTGTCAAATACTTATAGCTAAGAATAGCATTTAAGCTATTGATTTATTTAATTACCATCTTTCACTAAATGTGTTAGTGCTGCGACTACCATGAATAAATATGAATACAATATCAATTTTGTAGCTACATATTTTATTTTCATTTGAATGAAGTTATGATGAAAATGTTAGGCAGAAAGGCATGAATTGAAGAATTGACAAACTAAAATACTGTAGGTACTATATTGCTATGATATATTTCTTTCAATTTGTTCTTACGGCTATGAACAACATTTGTTACATTTACAGTATAGAGGAAAGTTAGAGTCATTCTGGATTATGAGTATTTATTGCATTTAAGCAAAAAATAATCATGAGAATAGAAATGCTACCCAAAAATCACATAGAAAATGTCTGGTGTTCCAATTAATGTGCTAAATATTTAGTAGTATGTGTAGGTGCATAGTATAGACTAGAGGCCTGCACACGATCGCAAAATACAGGTGAGGGTTGCCCGCCCTTGTGCGAGAGATAAAGAGAGAGACACAACCCAAAGACATTTGACGGACATTTCCAAAGTGCCACGAATGTGGCTAACAGAGAACTTGCCGAGAAGAGGTGGTCACCTGTCGGCTGAGTGGGCACCTGCCTCAAGGACGGGCAACCGTCCTAAGCATGGTTCTAATACAATGTATTAGTACTATGGTCCTAAGATCGTCACCGCCGGCTATCTTTCTCAAGGGTCTTTGCCGTTTGCAATATTTTTCGCTCACTATTTTACCACCCCTCCCCTCAGTTTGGGCGAGCAACCCAGGCACCCGCCAAGGACCCGGGCACCTGCCTAGGATGTGGGCACCCGGGGTGAACGGGCACGGTTGGGTGTCTACGTCACACGGGTGGAGGCGAACACAGGTGGGGACACCCGGCACGGGCGGGCGAGGGTCCTCCAGATTTCGCACCCGTTTCAAGGCCTCTAGTATAGACCACACCATATTGATGTACACTTGATGCAGCAACATAACTAACACAAGAGGGGGAAAAATACTTTTCATAGAGTAAAATTATGTGTAAAATGACCTTTTGGAAGCAGTACAAAAGTAATAATAATATTTTTTCATCTGAAAATTGTTGTAAAGAAAGAAAAAATTTTGGAAAAAGGATGAAATATCATGGAAGAAAAATTGCTAGTTCACAGTAATATGCTACAGTTATAAATACTTATCACCACAGATAGAAAAATAGCTTATATAGTTAAATAACAGAATAACATCTTCTGAATGGATAGCAGAGCCACATAAAAACATAATTTGCCCTTCATGAAAAAATTATAAATACATATACCAAACCTGCACATATAACTGCACATGGGTCCCTCAGGTGAAATAATCTTACCTAGAGCAGCTTTCTGGAATTTCTTCTTTTCATTAGCCATCTGGGCTTCAGCTTCGTCAAATTTAAAGCCTTTTCCACTAAAACCTCCACCTGTATGAACTTTCTTCCCCTCCTGAAAAAAGAGATTAAGCATGGTAATTTTCATTGTGAAAAAAACAAATGCTAAATAAACACTAAAAGTAAAATGATAAAGAAGTTACACAAATATAACAGCAACCTTCTTACGGGAAAATACATTTTTAAAATCCTTCAAATATTCCTTCCTGATCTAATAATCAATCAACTTACTGCGGCTTGTTTTGCTTTGTACCTATCCCACACGATTCTTAATGATTCAGGTACTTCACCAGAAGATAATTCTAATGCTCTCACAATTTCCCCAGCATACCTCTCCTGCTCTGGGGTAACAAATGTATAGGCAAAACCTTTGCTCCCAGCCCTGTAAAACAAATTTAAAATACAGTATGAATTTGTTTTAGTTAATTTATTTTCATCACTAATCACCAACAGTAAGCACACCTACCTTCCTGTTCGCCCACACCGATGCACATAATCTTCATAATGGTTTGGGCAATCATAATTGACCACTAAAATTAAATGCTTCACATCTAAGCCTCTAGCTGCTACAGATGTTGCAATCTGCAGAAAAAAATAAAGAACGATAAAATTAATTTAGTAAAGTAATGGCACAAAAATAAAATATTCAACTTTGAGCCTACTTAATGGTTGATCTCAAAACCCCTACGGTTTAAAATAGTGATAAAATGAAACCCCAGAAAAAAATTAACTTAGCACATCAAATAGCAATGTAGAAATTGATGAATGACTAACTCATTAGTAAAATGATTATAACATACAGGAGGTTACTCCCAATACCATTTTATGACTAGCACCTATAAATAAGTCATAAAAAATACTAGATTTACAAGTGCTGAGGAAACTACAATGCCTATTCTTAATTAAAGAAAGTATTTAATTTTTCATACAGAAACTGAATGATAGTAAGACAGAGAGACGTGAGTAGCATTGACATCAACATTCATGTATGTGATGCTAGTACAATTTTGATCATTGGAGAGTGGTATAAAGCATAAGGGAACCTTTGATTCAATTTACTGTATTTTTGGGTATACAAGAAACATCCAAGTTTCAGCATTCTATTTTGGAAAAATGGATGACACTTCAGTAAATTATGACATTGTTTACAATATTGTAAGGTGACTTTTTGCCAAACAATGTCCTAATATTTGGAAAAAAAGTGAAACCTGAGTGAAATATAAAGGGACAAAATTCAGAAATCAGTAAAATTATATCACATGACTGGAGATTCATCACCTCTGTCTTTAATTCAAGGCTGACAATGATATTCTCCAAAGAAGTTTATTTTTCCATATACCTACTTCTTTTGTAAAAAATAATTAAAACAAACAAAAGACATTCCCAAGAGATAATGAGGCACCAACCCATTTAGAGAGAAAACAAAAGATTCTTACAGTAGGAAAAAAACATTTAATAAAAGCTGAAACTAATCATGTTTCTGATTTTTTTTATCCCAATGCTCACAGCTTAGATGGAGCCCAGATGCCTCATTCACAAAAATGAGGCACCTGGGCAAAAACACATCTATGTGTGGTAGAGTCCATTAAGACTCTACTTTAAAATGAGAAGTCTTTACAGACAAAAAAAATACTGCACCACTTACCAGTACTTTCACTTTTCCTGCCTTGAAGTCCACCATGGTACTGTCTCTGTCAAACTGGTCTATTCCTCCATGCAGTGATAGGCAAGAGTATGATGCCTTCATCAAGTCTTTCAAAAGAGCATCAGCATTTTCTTGCTTGTCCACAAACACAATTATACTTCCCTGATTCTGGTAATGACCCAAAAGTTCCAAAAGTTTTAAAAACTTCTGTTCCTCTTCCAAAACTATCACATGCTGTTCAACATCTTTACACACTATACTCCTACCTCCCACTTGAATTTCAATTGGTTTGTTTAAGACCTTCCTCGCTAAGGCCTCCATTTGCCGGGGAAATGTAGCACTGAACATAACAGTTTGTCGATCTGGTCTTACATTCTCCACAATTCTCATGACCTGAAAAGCATTTTCAGATTAATTTCAAGGTAAGACTGAGGACAAATCTAAGATGCTTCATAGTAGAGTGAGTGTATGATTAAGTGATAGTTACTTAATAAAAAATAACCCATCTATTCTACCTTGAACATTTTTGAGTAAATATTGAAATCAACTCATGGAATAAGTTCTAGGAGGAACAACACTAAATATCTAATTTTTGCTATTATGGTCAATGTCACCAAATTCCACGAAGCTTAGCCTGAATCAATCATGTTCTTGGTGTTCTACATGGATAACCTTTACCCTGAATCCTATTCCATAAGATTACCAACATGATATTCAGTTGATCCCAGGAGGAGATTAAATAAGTTAGTTCAGATTCCATTCATCCTTAATTCTGATATAAAAAAGAATGAATGACACTGAAATGATCCTTCAGTGGACTACATTAATTCATGCCTTTACACTTACAAGTATTACAACACCCCTTATCTTCCTTTATAACGTCTATTATGAGGTAATCCCTAATAACCCTATTTTAAAGAGTAGTAGGGAGGTAATACCCAATGTAACTTATACCTGAAGTTATGACAATCAGCAGGGGATAGCAGAGGAAATGAATGTAAAATTACGGAGTACTGAATATTGAAATACTGAATGTTGGGCAGATGAGCAACTGAATATTACTATCGGAAATAAAAGGTTATCAAATAAATTTAGTCCTCGCACAGGTTGATACGCCAACAAGAAGTCATATGGAGAAAGAATTACACAATTTTTATAACCATCAGGAAGTTATAGGAAATTTTCAGGGAAATAAATTATTGTTTTAGATACAGGAATGTGGTTGTAGGTAAAGAGGAAAATATAAATGAGTGTTAGAGTAAGGATTAGTAACGATATTAGAATGCTGAAAAAAATTATCGAGAAAAAAAATATAGTACAAAAAAGTAACCATACTAATATCAACAGTGTCATTCATATGCTAAAGATACGTCACATTCACTACTGGTCTTGGGTAATTCTCTATGAATAACGGCCTTTTTTGGCATTTTTCAAGATTTTTAAACAGAAACTGTACCTGAATTGGATAAAAATATAGTTATAGTATGAGTAGAAATATCTATCTTTCTTCTTTTGATTAAAGCACTGCATTTCAACGAATAAAAAGTTCATGAATTTTTATCTGTTTTCTAATGATGGCAGGTTATTAAGAAATTAAAAATGTTTACAGTACTTATTCTGTGAATCGTCCCAATTATCGCAGATTAAATAGTTACAATGTTTAGCAATATAGAAAATAAAATAAATAATTCTTATTCCTGAAATACAATCAAACATAAATAACAGTTCATGAAATTTTTCTGTGAATAAAAATTTCACAGCTAAAAAACCATATGCATGCTTCATTCAATGACTTTTTAACACAATAGAAGGAATAAGCTAGTCTTCAGAGTAATGCTTGAGCCTCCAATCAATGGCCTGGCTCCAAAAAAATAATTGAACAAACGAGATGAAAGAAATGAAAGGGCATCAATTGATGCCCAACACAGTGAAAGTGTTAAGAAGGTTTAAAATATGCAGGGAGCTCATTAACAAATGTATTCCGGCATGACCCACCAGTGGGTCACAGCAACACCACCTAGATTATAACGCTCAAAGTCCGAAATCCTCTGACGTCATCATCCGGAGGCCTAATCCTCCTTGACAACGAGATAAGTTTGTATTTATGCATCGTTGTATCAATTAAAATGGTTTATAAATGTTGTGTTCCTAACTGCCGTGGAAATTATCTGAGCAGTGAGAAAGTGTCAGTGTTATGTTTTCCAGAAGACGACGAGCTGAAGAAAAAGTGGATAAGGATTATTCCGAGAGACAAATTCATACCAACTGAACATTTGAGGGTAAGTTATAAACAGTACAAAGAATATGCTTTCGCTGTAATGTGCTTGTTTTAAGCTTGCTTTGAACATATTAGTTCATAACATTAGAACATTATGGCTTGTTGTTCGGAGTTAAAATTTAGTGATAGCAATTATATAAAGAAAAGATTACCGCATGCTACCATTAGCCAACGAAACATTAGTGTGATCTCTGCATTGTATCAGGTTTTCTTCCACGTCAGTTGGCTAGTAGACAACAGTTTCGCGAGGATGGAGGATGTTTTCTACTAGCAAACTGACGTGGAAGACAACCCGATACAATGCCAAACCATCACCGTGGAAACCTTTGTTTGAAAGATTAGTGTAGTCGAATTATTAGTTTTCATCATAAAGTTAAGGAGCATCATTTATCTATCATTTTTTGTTGACGATTATCTTTTAGAATTTTTTTTACTACCTATTTTACTTCATTTTTCAGATATGCATAAAGAATTTCCTGGCACATGTTGTTTTATGGACATCCAAGCTTGACGAGAAGAATGGAAGCTGCTTACGGTTCGATTATCAGCACAAAAACTGAAAGATGGTGCAATACCTTCTGTTTTCCCTGGTTGCCCATCTGACCTAAGTTCAGCCCAATCACCCCGTGAGGAACCAGAGATGAAGCGGTTGAGAAAAGAGATGGAGCAGCTGGAAAGGTGCATTGCGGAGAGTAAAGAAGAGAGGAGGATCCATGATGAGAAGATGAAGTTCAAAGATTTGTCTGAACTTTAAGTGAAATTTAAAGGATGTGACTGGTTGGGTGATTTCTCCATTGTCATAAAAGAGGATAAAATGCTTATGTGCCACAGTGACTGAACGTTTTCCAGAAATCAAGGCATGCATTTTAATTGGAAATTATTTGGAAGTAAATGTTTTTTTAGATAATGTTTCCATGAGAAAAGTGGGAAAATTCAATTTTCCCATGCAAGAAAGAAGATTAATACAATTTTGGATGAATTAAATGTTTTGATAGAAAACCAAGTGAGATCCGAGAAGCCAGAAATGAACCTTATGTTAGGAGTGATTTTGCACATCTTAGAGTCCCTAAGATCAAATGATGAAGTAGTTGATAGAGTTAACTTTGCTATTGAACAACTGAGACTCATGCTCTGTAACAAGTTTTCAGCTGTGAAGCTTTTGTTCACGTATATATTGAGATGAATTAATCAATCGGCAGTCCCTAAGAAGTAGACTTCTTGAATGTAGAGAGCCAGAGAAAAGAGATTTTTACTGTAAGCATGAATGCACCAATTTTAAATGAAACCGTTTGTGAAAATGACCACCCAATGAACATTGGCATTAAAAAAAATAGTGTATGTCTGTTGTAATATCTTTCTTAAGAATTACAGTAACAGAAAAAAAGATGGCTGTGGTCATTCTACCAGCACTAGGAAGCTTCATACATTTGTAAGGTGATTTTACTGTTGTGCATTAATAAATTTGAAATGCCACTGAAAAAACCTTGTCTTTATTATTAATTGCAGTTTTTGTGGAAGTTTTGGAATGTAAGTAGTAATATTATAATCGCGTAAGCTTTAGTTTGCGATAAAAACCATATTTTAACCATCGTTTTTAAATCAGGGTGTGAACTCATGAAATTCTTCTCAAATTGGGGCATGAATTGAAAACAGCTTTAGTTGCTAATAGCTTATAAATTATGCAAACCTTTGTTAAAACTTCACTGCTGGGGCCATGCATTAGAATCGTTGTGTCGTAAAGTTGTAATAATACGCAATAGGAGCACTATTATTTGGAAGTTTTTAAAAAACTGGTAATATGTGTATCTACAGAAGAACCTCTATTTTACGAAGTTGAAGGGACCCAAAAATTTGAGCTTTGTAAATCAGAGGGTTTGTAAATTGGAGGTTATCTTCTATTAACTCCTCTGTCTCCGGAACTGGTGTGTCACCAAAACCAGCTGATATCCAACAGTAGGAAATAGTTTTTGCGGTGACACTCCCATGCTCTGACAACACCTCGCACAGCATGGAGCAATGTCCATGGAGGCACATCATGCACATAAAAGGCTTGATCTGCGACAAATGTACGTCTACTAAAACTCTGCTGACAAGAATGCGAGTATACTTTCAACGCAATTAAGCACTATGCTGTATTTACCTTGTCAAATAGTTATGTTATGGTTGAAATCAAATTAATTGCTATAACAAATAATAGTCATCAGCTCATTCTGGGAAAAAACAACAGATATTACATGAAATTCTCTATGTGCAGTGTATCTACATCAAATTGGAAGGATTTAAAAATTACACCTCAATTGTATTGATTCGCTGTATAGCATAGGTGTTATTCCTAAGGCTAGGAGACTCACTTTTGTAAAAGAGAATGAAACAACCATGAATTAAAAAAAAACAGGTGAATATTTTTCTACAAATTTATAATGGTATGAACTTGGCTGATGCAACTGAATTAAGTTTTTGTAGCTGTTTAGTTGGTAGGTCTCAAAATAAGGGGAATAACTCATAAGAGAATTAACTCATCCCGTGGAGTATTTTAAACATATGCAGTTATGCATTAATTAACGAAAGGGGTATATTTAGTGCAAGTCGATTTGTGTGTAAAGAAGCCATTTTAACACGGGAAAGCCAGGGATGCATTTTAACTAGGAAATTTCAAAACAAATTCCAGCTGACCTAGTATATTTCAGTGAAAAGACCAAAAAATGCCTTTTTTGAAGAAAGAGTATCGTTTGAAATACATTTAATGATATTTCGCAGCAATTGAAAATCAATCTTAGAAAGTCACTCCGTTAATTTGAAATTCCCTCCTTTTTAAGATGCTTTCTACAGTGCTGACACCTAGCGGTGATTTACGTGAACTATTTGCTCGCGGCTATTGAAAGCAACCGCGATCTCAAAGACGCGATCGCAAATTCTTACATAACGACGTAAAACACTTCTAATGAAAAATTAAATAATCAAATTGCATAAAGATTTGAATATAAGTAATTTATTATTGCAAAATTAGTATTTTTTAATGAAACTAAGCTCCACGACAGCTGCAGCAAACAACCTCCCACGGGAATGCTATTTTCAAGTAAAAGGCTGAACAAAGTTCTGAATTGGGGTTACGGCGGCTACCTTAAAGCTAATTTTAAATAATTCCAGAGAAAATATGGATCCTTTGTGGCGACCAATTAGGTATTCGCAATACACAAAATGATAGAAAAGGAATAGAAATTACCAAGCACTAATCCGATTATTTTATGAACTGGGGCATTGTTTTCGAGAAGTAGTGGTCGTGCCATGCGTCTTTGAACATTTTTTCCTTGGATCATATAATTAGGATTGAATTGTGATTTGGATGATCAGTCTCTGGGATTTTTACTACAGTTTAAGCACTTCAAAAATCACTATGCTCACATTCAATTTTTCCACATTTTCCCGCGGTTGACAGCGATCGTCATTCCATTGTACTGACTTCAGTGCTACAAAATCATTTCAAAAACTTCGTAAAACAGAGGTCAATCACTCCTCGGGACCGGCCTCTCACTTCGTAAATCAATAAAATCGAGGTTTCGTAAAAAAGAGGTCATTTTACATGGTTTTCCCATATACAAAGATCAGGACCGGCGGAATGGTTCATAAATTGGTGTCATTTCGTAAATTAGAGGTTCGTAAAAAAAGAGGTTCTACTGTATGTGGAACAATATTTCGTTTAGTGGACCCTTTACTTTGGGAAATGCAAAGGTGAAGCATGTGGTTGACAAAAATAATTTAGTTTAATTACCATGTATTTGCTGTGGAATGCAGAGTTGGGTTAGTGTAATTGTTGAGCAAGGAACATGAGATTTCAATGCGAATAATATTTCCAATTACATATCATTTATTTGGTGGATATTCACAATCGCTCATTTATTTATTTCGTAATAACTACCTGATGGATTAAAACAGAGGGTCGATCAATAACTAAAACAGAATGATGTACTTAATCACGCATAATACAGCATTACAAATTTGCGAGTTGAGGGTCAGCTTCCTTCTTGACGCAAATCCAGCTCGTTTGCCTCTGGATGATGACGTCACACGCGAGACCTAAGGCCTTCTAATCTAGGTGGTGTTGGTCACAGCATTATTGGCACATGGAGTGGCATGACCCACCTGTGGATCACCCCACCACCCTTGGGTTTGTACGTAACATATAAAAGGCACCAATTGTTTGTGATCTAAAGTGACTTGTCCCCCTGCCATGTAAATATGTACTTAATTTTTAATATATGTAACACCACCCCCCAATAAGCCACATCTTTTGCCCTTCTGCCAATCATATGGCATATTATACAAAATTGTGAGCTGGGGTGAACGTAAATTAAATGCCACATGAGAGGCGACAACAACTGATCATGCTGACTTTCAAGCAATTATTTCAAGAAGATTCCTTACCTGTGGTTCAAAACCCATATCAAACATTCGATCAGCTTCATCCAGAACAACATAGGTAACACGCCTCAAGTTAGTAACACGACCTGAAATGGACAATTTTATGTATCCCAGTTATATGGTAGCAGAAGGAACAGAAGTACATGTGACCTGCAGGTTGCCAGGCCACCTCATTACTGACCTGGCAACCACACCAGGCATCAAGGAAAGTATCACTGCACCAATTAATCCTTGTGAACACAACCTTAGCAGAGGATAATGATATTCATATTGTTTTGAAATAGTCAGAGGAGATGAAAAAATGAGCATGGCCTTGATAGCAACATTAAACCTTCGAGTGCCAACCAATATCCTCATAAGTATGCTAAAAGTACCATAGGTTTTTGCTAATTTTGCAGAAGAAAAATAAATTATTCAACAACATAAACATTAAAATTTAGTCAAATAAATGTCAGAGGTAAATTTTAGAAGCACAAACATTCTGTTTCTAAAGTTCTCAGCATTTAAGTGCCATCTTTCAACAACATGTGAACTACTAACAACTAAAAGCGACATTGCAGGAGGAGTACAACAACGCTTCCCAGTACTTTTCGCAAGACTTGGGATGAGTGTGATTGTGCTCCCTGGCACTCAAAGGGTTAATAGAATTTATATTGTCAAACCTCCCTTAATGGACACCTCCAAATAGATGACGCCTCCTAAAAACAGGCAGTTTTTCAATCCCCGGTAGCAAAACATGGAGGCTTATGGAACTAACACCTCCAAATAGCAGACAATCTCAATAATGGACATGGACAATAGAGAAAAACATTTTTCCTTCCATTACCTCCATTAACGGATACTTATTACGAGCTATCCTGTCAATATTTCTCTTCCTCTGAACAAAAAGCACCAGTTCTTGTTGTAAATATGTATACCTAAGGATCTTTTCTAGAAAAAAACTTTTTCTTAGCAATTAGGGAGCAATTTTATTGTCTGTCTACGAGTTTGCTCCACTGCCTCCTTCCTTTCCACTCACTGCATACTACACTGCTACTTATCTCTTTTTGATTCTTGTTTTGATCCTGATGATGATACCTATAGTTGTTCTATGGATAAAATATTGATAATTGTTTCATTCCAATATTTCTGTTACAAGGATTTATGTAAATGCATTTAAATTTTAATTGGTTGTAGTTAGTGCATTAAAATCTGTCCTAATCTTGGTCCCCTGCAAATAGCGAACAACTTCTCAGGTCCCAAACATGTGAGGTTTGACTATATTTCCAGTGTATGGTGTACTAATACTTTTTTTTTAGATGGTCATTAATTATGTCATCTATTATCTTAAAAAATAAATAGACAAACCAAAAAAGGTCAGTAGTATTCTAACAACATAAAAGGAAATTGTTTTAAAAAGAGGCTCAAATGAAATAACTAAGCAGCTGCATCAAATATATGGACAAACAGTATTTTAAAAAGAATGAGTCTCTCCTTTGCTTGAAACCATAAGCTGAAAGATGATCAACTGAGCTTGTTAATAGTGAATCTTGCAAGAGTATTTTTTTATATCATAAATGATCTTAGACCCATTGCCTTAAAGGACTTTAAAAAAACAATTGACCTTTTAAATCCAATCTTATTAAAACATGAAGCACAAAGTAATTTAAACAATTAACAATTCCTTCACTTTAAATACCTGCATGAAGAGCCCAAAAAATACGGTGTTATTATCAATATTAACAAAGTACAGTGGAACCTCTATTTTACAAAGTTGAAGGGACCCAAAAATTTGAGCTTTGAAAATCAGAGGGTTTGTAAATTGGAGGTTATCTTCTATTAACTCCTCTGTCTCCGGAACTGATGTGCCACCAAAACCAGCTGATCTCCAACAGTTGGAAATAATTTTTGGGGTGACACTGCCCCATGCTCTGGCAACACCTCACACAGCATGGAGCAATGTCCATGGAGGCACATAATGCACATAAGAGGCTTGATCTGCGACAAATGTACGTCTACTAAAACTCTGCTGACAGTAATGCGAGCATACTTTCCATGCAATTAAACACTATGCTGTACTAAACTTGTCAAGTAGTTATGTCAGGGTTGAAATCAAACTAATTTCTATGACAAATAGTAGTCATCTGCTCATTCTGGGAAAAAACAACAGATATTACGTTCTCTGTGTATAGTGTATCTGAATCAATTTAAAAGGATTTAAAAATTAGACCTCAATTGTATTGATTCGCTGTATAGCATAGGTGTTATTTCTAAGGCTAGGAGACTCACTTCAGTGAAAGTGAATGAAACTCACTGCCATGAATTCCAAAAGAAAACTGGTAAATATATTTCTACAAATTTATAATGGTATGAACTTGGCTGCTGCAACTGAATTAAGTTCTTGTAGCTGTTCAGTTGGTAGATCTCAAAATAAGGGGAATATGAGAATTAATTCATCCCGAAGAGTATTTTAAGCATATGCAGTTATGCAATAATTAGCGAAAGGGGTATATTTAGTGCTCGTCGATTTGTGTTTAAAGAGTCCATTTTAACAGGGAAAAGCCAGAGATACATTCTAACTAGGAAATTTCAAAACAAAGTTCCAACAAACCCAGTATATTTCAGTGAAAAGACCAGGAAATGCCTTTTTTGAAGAAAGCGTATCGTTTGAAATACTTCAATAATATTTCGCATCTGATTTAAGTCAATTTTAAAACTTTACTCAAGTTAATTTGAAGTTCCCTCTTTTTTTAATATTCGTTATACAGTGCTGACATCTAGCGGTGATTTGCGAGAATTATTTACTCGCGGGCACAGAAAGCTATAAGTCGCGATCGCAAATTCTTAACTAGCGACGTAAAACAATTCTAATGAAAAATTATATATTCAAAATGCATCAAGATTTGAACATAAGTAATTTATTATTACAAAATTAGTATTCTTTAATGAAACTATGTTCCACGACAGCTGCAGTGAAGAACTTCCTACGGGAATGCTACTTTCTAAGTGAAAGGCTGAACAAAGTTCTGAGTTGGGGTTGCGGTGGCTATCTTAAAGCTAATTTTAAATAATTCCAGAGAAAGTATGGACCTTTGTGTGGACGAGTTAGGTATTCACAATACGCAAAATGATAGAAAAGGAATAGAAATTACCAAGCAGCAGTCCGCTTATTTTATGAACTGGGGCATTTTTTTTAAGAGAAGTACATGTCGTGCCATGGGTCTTTGAACAATTTTTCCTTGGATCATATGATCAGGATTGAATTGCTATTTGGATGATCAGTCTCTGGGATTTTTGCTACAGTTAAAGCACATCAAAATCACTGTGCTCACATTCGATTTTTCTACATTTTCCCACATAAAAAACTTGGGCCGAGGGCCCTCTCAACATGACCGATCTGGCTTCAGCTACTCCTGTTGCGGTATACAGTGATCGTTATTCCATTGTACTGAGTTCAGTACAACAAAATCATTTCACGAACTTTGTAAGGGGTGGGTCACTCCTAGGGACATGCCTCTCACTTCATAAATCAATAAAATGGAGGTTTCATAAAATAGAGGTCATTTTACAAGGTTTTCCTATAAACAAAGATCGGGACCAGCGGAATGGTTCGTAAATTGGTGTCATTTCGTAAATTAGAGGTCCGTAAAAAAGAGGTTCTATTGTAACTCTTTGGGGGAAAATACGGGAATCTCAGAGGCATGAAAACACATATGTACATGCATTACTCACCACTGTTGGCAGCAAGCATATCAATCATTCTTCCAGGAGTGCAAACAATTATCTCTGCACCTCTTTTCAACTCTGCAATTTGCTCAGATATTCCTGCACCACCATAGACACAAACAGACCTCAATCCTAGGGATTTGGTAAATTTCTTACTTTCTTTTCCGATCTGCATACAAAGTTCTCTAGTTGGAGTCATGATAATGGCTAGAAATGAAAGAATAACCAGCAAAAACTTATGAAGTGACATGATATAATTTTCTACAAAGCATACCACAATAAATATTCTAAGTGGAGGAAATGAAGTCTTTAGAACCAAATGAAGGTTTTTTTAAAGGGCTGTACAAACAAATACTAGCAGAGTGAGTTTTCAGTAATGTAATACAGTAGATGCTCATTACAGAGTATGACTCATGAGACTGAATATAGCATTAATATTGACACAGCAAATGACTTTTTCGCCATTTTTGGTCTATGGTGAAAAGTATACAGTTTCAGCATTTATAATGCGTGGTCTTTTCTGTCATAAGACCATTACAAGTCAATTTTTCCAAGATTTTCATTACAGTTGCATAACTTGTAGCACTCAAGAGAGAAAGTTATACAAACATTTATGTGCAGCAAGTTATCACTGTGAAAGACATGAAATTTTCTCAGACCCATTTCAAGTAATTATCTCGTTTCTCATCTGTTACACAACAATGCCTCAAGAGACTTCTTTTAGGAAGGAGGCTTGAATGAGGTTATGCTGCTTGCTGTTTTGGGGAAATGACTTGTCAATGTGTCTAAAATAGAATTGGCGCTCTGCAGTCATCAGTCACTAAACTTCCATTTTTTTTGGCAATTACCAGATTGTTACTGACCAGAGTGTTAGAATACAGAAGAAATTCTATGGACTATGCAAAAAATTCAAAATCATTGAACCCTGGGACAGGAAGAACACCAATAAAATGGAATTGGCAAAAGTGGCTTAATATTGCCAAATTTGTTCATGATTTTAAAGGACAAAAATAAAATTAGGACAGCTTACACATCACGAAATATGGCAGGGAATAGTAAGAAATGGCAACCAGCTAATAAAATCATATTGGAATCAGAGTCATTTGAATGATTCATACTACAATGATTGGCAGGAGTCCCAATCAACACCTCCAAGATCAAAGCAAAAACTGAAGGACAGACTAGATACTGTCATGCAGTTTTTATGGCACATAAATTGATCACTAATGCATAAGTATTGGTGACAACATTTTTATTATTTCTTAATGAAAGTTATGATTTCCAAAGCACTTACGGATCGACTGTTTCAGATATCTAAGTTTATCTTTGCCCTCTCTAGTGACTATGATACAAATAATTAATGCATGCAATTAATTACATGACTAACATTTCAATATAATTTATTGACAGGAATCACTATACATATACTTACTTTATCGTATCAGGCATAGTCATCGATTCTTTTTTTGCCACGATTCCGTCATGATTATCATATGCATACTATGCACAAACTTACGTATTGCCAAATTTATTTTAAGAACAATACACCTTTTTCAAGTTTCTTTCCTGTATGAGTCGTGATAATGGAAATTTTACTAGTCATCTTTGCATACGAAGCCCTTCTATAGCTGCAACTAAGCATTCAAAAAGAGTAAGTTACCAAGACAAAGCATTACTCACATATGGGACCATCCATATCTTCTAAGGGGGGTTGATCTAAAATGTGTCTATACATCGGCAACAGAAATGCCAAGGTTTTACCACTGCCTGTTTTAGCAATTCCAATCAAGTCTCGGCCTGTTAAAATACAAAAATAATGCATATTAAATTGATGAGTGTAAAATATCACTATTTAGTACACCCAAAACAAATTTTAAGTCAATATGTCCCTGAAGAGAAGCTGATAGTAGAAAAAAATCACAATATGTACATTCTGTAAAAAGATTTTTTCCCTGAGATGTGCTTCCTCCAATTAATTTCTGACAGAGTAAGTTGACTATGATGCATCAGGAGCACACCCGGAGGAAATACTTTGGCTTCCACACCTCTCCCTAATACCACTTCACAGTTTTAAGTTTCTAATTCCATAATTTATATAGGCTGGGTAATTAATGATTGAACACAAAACACTATGCTTAGAGCAAATACTTTAGGGATTTCTTTTATCATATATTTTCATTCATAAAAGTTCAGAAAACTACTTCGATAAAGGTTCTTTTCTTTTCAAGTTTTGCGAAGTAGAATGAATTACATATTTAGCACAGAATAGTTTTAAAGACCACTTCTAATTTACAATTACTCAGAAGAAAATCTCCACAGGTTGTCCATTGGGTCAGGATCTCCATTCTGACCCAGTGGAGAACCTGAAAAGATTCACTGAGATCAGATAAAGTGAGTTCACCAGGAAAATACTCACACTTTTAAAATTTCATTGAACACATTTTTGGAGTAAATAAAAATGAAAAATAAATGAGAAATTTTAACCACTCATTGGTTAGACAAATAATAACACTAGAAATACAACAACACCAGAAGGACTTGAAATGTGTTGTTACAGAAGAATTATGAGGATAAAATGAATAAATCAAGTGACAAAGAAAAGAGGGAAAAACTCCTATGAAGAGTAAGAGAAAAGAGAAGTCCACAGAATACTTAAAAAGGAAGAGGAACTCCCTATAAGACAAGATGGTTTGGATGGTTTGAGAAGACAATCATCAAGGGAAATGCGAATAGGAAGAATGGCAGAGGGAGACCTCACATCTCATGAGATACATGAAACACGTAGTGAGACAATAAAAATAATGTAACTGAGAAGCAGCTGGCTAAAAGGAGATTTGAGAGGAGAGCAACATCAAACAAATCTTGGGATTAATGACTAGTACTGATGATTTTTTAGGACAAAATTTTTATAAAAGCGACTTCCAAGAACTGGAAGGAAATGTAAACCATCAATTATGATAATCGAAGGAAAAGTAATTTTCACATTATGGAAGAGAACAGTAAATTATAAAACATTTTACCTCTAACATTGTAGGAAAACTTCAGTTCCATAGTGAATTTTAGACATACCTGACATTATTGCAGGAATAGCCTGAGCTTGGATAGGGGTTGGTTTCTCATATCCATGCTTTTTTAATATATCCAATACCTTCTTACTCACACCACACTGAGCCCAGTTTTTAATTGGTTTAGGGCACCCTTTCCCTTTTACACGTATTCCCTCAAGCTCCTGAAAAAACATATGACAAAATTTTATTACATGCAAGAAATTGCTAGTATCCGAGTCCAATCTAAGCCTGATTAAAACAGAATAAATTATCTTGCCCTTACACTAAAATTTGAAGCCAAGAAAATAAGAAAGCTACAGTTATTCCCAGCACATAAAGTTCAATCAGAATTGACACAAAACCAACCTATTAGCAATAAAATGATTCATTAAATGGACTATCATCAACCTTTCTCTAGCAACGCATATCAAAGAATATGTTTTTGATGGGGACAATAACTCAATACGATACCCACCAGAGAATGATAACCATGAAAATAAACAATGACAAATTATTATAACACATAACAATTTATTATATTACTGAGATTACAATTTTAATGAATTTGTATTCTAAAGGTGGCTGTTACAAAATGTGCCAGGACCTAGGATTTGATGCAATTAACATTTAAGAATGATTGACCAAAGACTGGGTCAAGACTAAATTTGATGAAACTAATAAGAGCCTTAATGACAGGCTGCAAAAAAAATTAAGAGCAGCCAATCCTTGCTTCCTGAAAAGGGTCCCAATATGGCAAAAAAAAGGTAAAAATCATGATAAAAGACTAGAAAAGAGTGATGATGTTCAGATACCTTACTATGGCGGATAGATAATGTGGTACAATGTGGAAATGACAAAGATAATGAGATGATTATGGAGTTACAAGCAAAATTAATTTTAGAATGCCCCTTTAACAAATGGCATAACACAGAATTATTGGCACTTAAAAAGTAATGATTGACCAAACATTGACCACAAATACAGAAAAAAAACAATCCCACAAATACAAGGAAGGTACAATAATTTAATATTAGACTAATTCATTGATATAAGGAATCAATGGCATCACTCACACAGTACCCAAACAACTGCAAACTATACATTCTCACTCACCTCTTTGTAAGCTGCTATTTCCTCAGGTGTCATTCGAGCTATCTCAGGCACTTCAACATAAAAATTTTTCCTAAAAGGTATATATTCAACATGTGCATGATCAGTCTTAGCCAACTCCTTCTTTTGCTTATTGGCCAACCCAGCAGCGGTCACATTCAGGTCTTCTTCCTCCTCCTCAGACGAGTACTAAACAGGATAATAAAAAGAATTAGTGCAATATTATTTCTTTGGTGAAAAGTTACACATCAATGAGAATATTCATAGCGACCACCCCATATCTCTTATTTCCACAGAGATTCATCAAGGCTCCAAACAACAGTCATTTATGGAGGCAATTTATATTCAATGAGCCAGAAGTATTGGTTTTACATCATCATCCTGTAAATATATTCCTGATGACAAAGTTTCAAACTTAATATGTCTGACTGAATGCAATAATGTAAACTCAAGGGTGACAATAAAATCATTTGTAACAGCTTCAAAATGTTCTAATACACTTTCCCCGAGGTTTGCAATGGTGACTTTCGATAATGCCATAAGTACTTGAGCAAAAGTGAATCACAAATCACCCTTCAACACAAGGTATTTTAATACACATGAAGGAAGAAAAAAAATCACATGAGCGCCACCAATTGTAGCATTATGATGCATAGATGCAATTTCCTCAGCATAGATAATATAAACATAACAGGGTTATTTTTCAGTGCATAATCTAAATTTAAACAAATCACATTCACATTATAGATCATGGCATAAACTGCTGAAACCCAGACAGTGTGCATAAAGTACTTAAAAGCGAGATTCACCAAGTTAAATTTTCCTTCTTTCATTACTGACAATGATAGACAGGACTGGCACCAGGGGGGTATAAATGCACAAGGCACCAATGACTGATTTTGAAAAATCATATTTTTTTGTATGAAATTTATTTCATGGCTCCACAAGTCAACTATGCATTATGCCCTTTGTTCAGTTCTGCTCTGAGGATGGATTCCACAAAATGGAGCCATCCACTATGACTCTAATGCCCACAAAAGATATTTAACAATTAGGACAAGAAGGGGCCAATGTTTTTATTTAATATCTTTCTAACATATCTCACCGCTGATGTTAGTGCTCAATATTACCAAATTTCCCTTGCCATTATCTATTTAAAAATTATAAAATTCAAACAAAGCACATCATGGGAATTAATATACACATTCATCATGGAGTTATGACATAAAAGTACAATAGTAAAGAAATTCAGAATGCAAAAAAGGTGCTTAAATATATTCATAATGTACAAACTTTTGGACTAATTGCAACTGTATTTGTCCTTTCAGAACTAGGAAGTGAGTCTTAATGAAGCAGAAGTTTTTCGGACTCATACATCCCACAGTTTTAAAACTAATAATTACTCTAAATTACACCAATTACAACAAACGATAGCTATAAAGAGTAAGTGAATGTCAAAAAATTTCGACCCCAGAAATGTAAGGGGTAGATCAATGGGTGGAGCATTAAGCTGCTGAACAAAGGTCTCAGGTTTGAATCCAGGAGAAGCCTTCAGACATGACCTGCCAAACCCAAGTTTTTTTTTGGGCATTGGATCTTTCAGGGAAATTGCACATGGCACAGGGAAAGCAACTAACCACCTTACCCTGAAGTGAGAATTTCACATCTCATTGTGCTAAGTATTTAGTGAGCTATAACCCTTCTCCCCCCAACTACACCTACCTTAGGGCTGAACACAACATTACTATTACAATTCAATTAACACATTTTGCAGTTAACTGTGTTACAAGCACCCTTTAAATACCCAGAATAATAAAGCAGAGTACATAATATATAGCAATAAACATGGCCAACAGCACAGTAAATTTTCTAGACAGACAGTGACTATTGCTCAGGAAAATATGATGAAATCTCTATACAAGCAAAATAACATACAGTAAAACCCCTCTTTTACACTTTTGAGGGGGATAAGGGAAAAAAGTGTAAATCGCGGGAAAGTGTAAATTGAGGGTAGGCAAAATTTAATGAAAATAATCCCTTAAAGTATTGCTAAATGTTCTATTTTTCAATTGAAACATATCTTAAATGAAAAGTAAGTATAAAAAATGTAATTATGTAATTTAAAAAATTCTAAATTAATACCAAACTCTCAGTGAGGTAGATTGTACAATATGTCAGTCTTCAGAAAGAGATCATTTTACATAGGTGGTAGCTGATAAATAAATAAAACGGAAGTACATATTCCATATACTCCATAAAATGAAAAAATCTTCTCAAAGTAAAAATATTTAAATCTTTGGATAAACTAAACAAAAATATGACTTAATAATCCATATAAACCTTCAGTTTTAAAAAAATATGTACCAACCTTTACTCTCAAAAAGTCATCTAAAAATTTAAGCCAAAGAACTATCTCAGAATTTAAATAAAACATTCTTGGCTGAATTCAGCTATAACAAAAAAATACACCATAAATAAATGTTCATTTAACTAGCCTCCTTCTGGAAATATTCCATTATCTTTGATTGCTTGCTCATTTTATTTGTATTCATTGATTCTACTCTCTTTTCTATTCTGTTCAATAGCTCTAATTCGTTCTCACTTCCTGCAACACTTGATAAACATAGTCGTAGTACATTAACAGCAGAAATAGCATTGATTGTGCTTTCTTTTGGTGTTTCCGTATCATCATCATCCTCCTCGCTTGCTACCTCTTCACTGATATGCAGGTCAATAGCTTCATCAATTTAAGAGAGTTACTTGTTGATAATTGCTCATCCTCTCCGACATAATCCGAAAAACTTATTTCAGCTCCAAATAATGGCAACTGATCATTGTCTCCCATAGCTCTATTATCTCCTCCCCCTTCTTCCAGTGGTTCTTCACTATCCTGTTCTAAGTTGCAGTCTTGAGAAAAACTAAATCCTGCTTTTTTAAACAATTTGAAATTTTTCCGTCATCATCTTCTTTCCATGATCGTGTTATGTAGTGTAGTGCATCGAAAACTGACTTTGAATCTCTTAGGGTCCCTCCCACTGTCTATAAGATTCATAGCTTTTCTCACCAGAATCCTGCGGTAGTTCGCTTTGAATACATGGATTATCCCTAAATCTAATGGCTGTAACTGGCTGGTACAATTGGGTGGGAAGAATACCAGTTTTATATTCCTCAAATTAACATTGTTTGGGTGGGCTGGGCATTGGTCTAAAAATACCACAATTTTTCGGTTTTGTCCACCCATCTTTGCATCTAGAGCTTGCATTTGTTCCTGAAAGACATGTGACATCATCCAAGCTTTGGTATTAGCGGCGTAGGTTGTGGGAAATGTCTTGATGTTTTTAAAACATCTGGGACTTTCCAATGACAAATGGCCTTAACTTCTCACTACCATTAGCATTAGCACCTAACAATACTGTCAGACGAGCTTTACTATGCTTTCCCCCATGGCAAGATTCACCTTTAAAGTCTTATGAGGAAGTACATTGAAAAAAGGCCTGTCTCATCTAAATTGAAAATGTCTTTTGGTGCATACCCTTCAATATGCTGTCTTAAAGAATGTTCCTTCCACTGTGTAACAGTCTGGGGATCAACACTGTTTGACTCACCACAAATTGATTTATACACAACATTGTACCTATAGTTTTAAATTGGCTTAACCATCCGTTTGAAGCCTTGAAGTCTTCAATTCCTAACCTCATTGCCACATGTTGGGTCTTTTCCGTACGAATAACTCCACTGATGGGTATGTTAGATGCTCTGGCGCACTGAAACCATTCCTTCAAAATTTCTTCTATTTCATAATATTTTGAATACTTTACGTATTTTCGCCTCCTTGCACTGGGTCCGCATTCCACTGCACTGGTTTCAATGGTTTTGCGTGTTTTAGCAACAGTGTTCAATTGGAATCCCAAGTTCTCTGGCAAGGGAAACACGTGAACCTACATGCGAGTCAACTCTTCCAGAAATTTTTATCCTGTCTTCTATTGACAACGTTTTCCTCTCGTTGTGGGCCATTTTTTGTATTGTTCGCGTTACTTGACGCTGTCGCGGAAAAAGCAGGGAAAGTGATTACTACGATTACAATGACTTTAAAATTAATGGCGGAACTTCGTAATGTACGAGAAGAATAAAACTAAGTGCGTGGATCATCACGAAAACAACCACGAATATAAACATAAGTGTCTATATTCGTGGACACGACGCTTACAAGTAAGGTAGAATTATTCGCAGGCATGACTGTTAAAGAGAGGTGCATATCATCGGTTTATTTCACATAATTACAGCCAACTTCTTCCCGGAATACAGTTTTACGATGGAAGATACATATCCTTCATGATTTTACCGCATAATTGCCACTCGTAACGTAATCTAAGGCATTTGGGGAACTAGCACAATTGTTATAATTTTACCAGATTTGCCTCTTGAAGAATTAAAACGAGTTTATTACGAAATTAGGAGATGAACCCAGAAATAGAAGGAATTAGAAAATTTATTGTAATTCAAAGGTCTTTCGCTTGCAAATGTCCCGAAACTTTTTCCGCTGATTTCCATTTCGTTCCTCGTATGGTTGTGATACGCTATCCGCCATTTTCCTTTTGGCGGCCTAGCGCAAATGGCGGACTATTTAAAATTTCGTAAGTGTAAATACGGGGAAGCCATAACACTGTGGAGATATATAAATCATCGGGACTTGATGAAAATGTCGTAAATTGCTGGAAAACGTAAATTGCGGGGGTGTAAAAGCGAGGTTTTACTGTATTTAAAAACCACACTGGTACATTATTACACAAGATTTCCAAAAACCAATTTCCACCCAAGGTGAAAAAAAGAGTTAAAATTCCAGTGCGCGCATAGTAGTTGAATAAAAATTTTTAAATGAATTTAATGGCTAAGTAACAGCTCAGCTTTCATAACAAACCACTGGATTAAACTAAAAGGCATACAAGATTCACACTAGAGTCCTTTCCCTGCACCTCCAAATGATCTCACAAAAGTAACTGGTATCCAGAACATCACACATCTTAGGCTTGGCTGGACATTACTTAAAAGGCTACAGGAATTTTAACCCAGAACACCTTGTCAGTAGCCCAATGCTCTATCCCCTGGCATTTTCTTACAGCTACAAAGTCCCAAAATAAAAGTTGACTAACCTCGAGGCCATCTTGATTCTGTTCAATGAGTTCTCCTTTCCTCTTGTCATCCTTTCTCTTGGCAACACCTGTGACTATCACCACACCACTGTTTTGAGCTTGCCCACCCTTGCCAATCGGTTTCTTCCCATCCACTGGCATCTTGTTCACTTTCCTTACCTCCTCTTGTACTTCCTAACATAAATAAAAGAAAAACAATATGTAAAACAGATGTAAATGTGAACAACTAAGAATCAATAGGATCAATTTCAGCATTTCACTTAAGTGATAAATAAGTTCTCCACGTATGTAATGGATTGTGTAAAGATGAAAAACAAAATTTCTAACAACAGCTAATAATTTGCCACTCATCAATATAAAACATGAAGTATGTATACAAATCTATAATTAAGTATCAGAATAACTCTGGCCTTTCTTTCATGAGTGGCGCAATGACAAAAGTTTGAGCCTTAAATGCATACCTTAACCCATTCAATCTGGGTGTCATTCATGAATGACAGGCCTCCAGTTACCCAAATAGACTTTAATTTTTAAATTATTTGGATTTAAGAGATTGCATATTGAACAACACTTGATATATGAGTGGAAAGGGTTAAGAATATCCTCCTAAAGTATAATTGTGAAAATAACCCTAGAATATATATACTGTGATACTATCATATCACAAAATTCTTTAGAAATTAGTACAACAGTTAGAACAAGGCAGATAGGTGTGTTATTATTCAAAACATAATTTAACATAATTCAAGAGCATCAAAGCATTTATAATTAAATTGCTCAAACTCTACAATGGCGATGTCAAGGGTAGAGATCTTCGAATATTATCCGCGAATACAGTATAACCCCAATATAGCGTCAGCCTTGGTTGTTGCCCCGTACCAACGTTATAAGCGGGAAACTTTCTTGTGGGTATGAATGGTAGCCGAGTATTTTTAGGTTATATGGGCTAAAATAGGTGTTTTTACATAATTAATTCGATAGATCTCGAATAATTAACTTAAAGATAAAGTTCAAATACTGTGAATATTGCGCCATACACCTTCGGTGGCCCATACAGTGCTACCGTATTTACTCGTGTAAGCCGCGCACCTTTTTTCCCGAAATGCCGTTGAAAAAATGGGGGTGCGCGGCTTACACGAATCCTCCAGATTTTCGTGTAAGCCGCACACCATTTTTCCTCAAATTCCTGATGTTTTTTTCTCCTAAGTTTCGCATTCAGTGAACATAGCGACGTAATTGGTAAGTATGGTCTTATAGTAAATCGTACATTGTAAAGTATTCTGAAATTTCTTAGTAATTAGTAATAAAAATCCGTGTTTAACAAAGTCTGAGCTTACAACGGTACTTGAAGAAACGTTAGATCAGAAACTTGACATTTAGCAATAGATTTTTCGTGTATAGATCGTGCGTAGGACAACACATTGTAGCACTGATATGTATTTAAATCTACTGTATCCTGTAAGCTGTCGCAAGGGGGGCAGCATCTTTATGACTTTTCAATAACGTAAGCGGAGATTGTTTCGGTATCACGCATCTGAGGCAACATTTTTACGTAATAGATAGCTCCTTTTGCATACACATTAAAGCTACATTGCAAAGACACGACAAACAATTTGCTACATAGTGGCAATGGTCATATGCTCAGAGATGATACCTTCTTACCATACCCGTGCTATCCGCGTGAGAGTAGTAAACGAGTTTGAGTCAATCATTTAGCACTTTAAAATAATTCGTATTATCACCCTAAAATGAATTCTGTTGTGAAATTGCAATAGTTTCCTGTGAGTACAAAACTACATATTATAAGCGATGCCGAAAAAATAGGAAATCGAGCTTCAGGAAGGAAATATGGTGTATCTGAATGTAGCAGTGACGAAAACTAAAAATGAGAACTGTTATGACATGAATATTCATTAGTAATTTATGATTCTATTTCCAGGAAGTGATTTGCTTTAGTTTCATAAAAATTATAATTGTTATTACATTGAGCTTAGTTTTTCCGTCTGTTCCCAAGACTTTCCGGTGTTGTTAAATTATCCCAGTCTACAGCTACTACGCAGAGAGCAGACGAGACCACCGCTATCAGGTACGGATGGCATTCTGCTTTTATTTGTTGATTTCCCAATGGATTTCCGTAATAATCGAGCAATCACAGGTTGAAATTGTATATATTTCTGCAATTATTTCAGTGCAATGTTATTTTGAACAGAGGCCATTTTTATAACTGGATGATGTGATTGTATGTAACTGTAATTACTGTAAGATGCAACGAGAAAAAGATGCTCAGTAAAAGAGGCCGTTCGTCAATGCACGATGCGATGACGATCGTGATGATATTAACACGTAATTCAATCAGTTAATTAGAAAGACATACTTATAATTTAAATTTAGACACAGCATTTCTATTAAAGAAAGTGCATTCATGTTATGGCAAAATGATGCAGACTCAGACAGGCAAAAAAAATTTTTTTAATATAAATAATTTTTTTCCTCACGAGCCTGCCCGAAAATAGGGGTGCGCGGGATACATGAGGGCATGGCTTACACGAGTAAATATGGTATATTTAGCATATTGATAAACTAAATTCTATGCACCATGAGAGGATGGTGGCAGTGTCATTTCACCATAAATAACATGCTGAAATTAGTCACCACTAGTATTGAATCAAAAGTGAAGAAAGTTCGTAAACATCGTTAAAGGTAGAGCTCGATAAGAGCTTCACTTACTCCCGTTACATAATCTTCAGTAATTTATAAGAAGCCACAAATGTGTCTCTTCTTCGATATTACACTTTTGCAAATAACTAATGAATTTTTCGCAATAATTACTGAGAACTAGCATAGAATTGCAGAAAACAAAAAAATATGCCTCTACTCTGCTACCACTACGAGCCATTGTCACTATATTCCATCGAGTCACAGTCGATAATGTGCCTACATGCTTGAGTTTGATAAGCTACATCTTCTGAGAGAGAAAACCAATTTAAATGCAGTAAAATATATCATATAGAACGTTCACTTCTACATTTATGCAAGTAAATAAAATTTTTATCACCTTATTTGGATTAAAATTGTTTTCGTGCCTTAAAATCAGATGACCAAAAATTGTGTGTTTTATTGTACTACCTGTCCTCAAATTAAGTTGATATTTCAACTAAATAGAGCCAATGTCCCATTTTTATTTATTTCAAATATTCAATTATATTTACGAAACTATTATTATGAATAATAAAAACCTCCTACAAAACTGGTGACTGAAACTTGAGTGTAGCATTGAGAGTTGCATAGAAAGGACAGAAACTGATTGTTCGATCTTTATGGGCTATTTTACATAGGATGATGGAATGCATAATGTAGGTCCTCTTTTTCAGAAGTAAGTAGTATCTCCATATTTTCCTGAACACCAAATTCCTAATTCTACACATACCAGTTTTAATTTTCCTATGAATTCAGTTGTTGTTTTTAGTTACAATAATTTCATATTTATCCATATAAAATTGTGAATATTACTTAAAACTGAAAATTAATTATTTAAAAGGGAATAACTATGTAACAAGAAAGGTCTCATGCTGGGAAAACATTCAACAGAGTGTTTGTCTAAGAACTGACGTTTAATGCTTATTTTCAAGAAACTGAAGGAATGCAACAAAAATTATAATAAATACAATAATGCCACTTCTGCCTCGTTAGGTTACATACAGGCTACACCATCTGTAAATAGTATTTGTATGAGCTGGTTCCAAATATGAAATTACAGTAGAAACTCGAAATTACAAAGTCAACGGGACCAAAAAAATCAACAATTCATAATATGCAATATCGTATGAACGAGTATCCGTCACCAACATCACGATGATGCTATTTTTTGTTTCCTGGAATACATGCACTCCCGCAATGTACTAGCATGGTTTACAAAGTTATAATTCATGAATGTAACTTTAAATGTGTATTCGTGTCAACATAGTTCATTAAGATAAACACAGCTAATTTGTTCCTTTTTTCCAATGAGTCAGAGGCAATCAAGCATCTTTGCAAAATTTTCGTGCAGTTTGGACTAGGCCCACGAAGCTTCATTAGAGCATTTTTTTATATTACTTTTATCTTTACTGAAAAACTCATGACGTATCTGTGGATGATGTATTTATACTTTTAAGCTAGTTTTGATGTATGCATACACTATGGAAGTGTAAGATTCACGGGCTCTGATTGAGCTCCTAGCATCAACACCCCAACCCAAAAATCGTGGTGAATTCATGTCCTGCTTTTGAACTGGCTGGGTACCAACAAACTCCCACCCCTGATGTCCTCTGGAGTGTATCGTCCGACAATGCAAGGGAGAGATGGAAGTGCCTCCGATTGACTAGGATTCTGACGAGGCTTTCTGCTCCCACTCTGACGACGTGAATTATGTTTTTCATACAATGGTTCTACTTATCATCTAGTCGTATGTGTATCTCTAACAAAGATTAGGCTACAAAATCCTTATCAGATTCCTTGTCACTCCAGAGGATCGCAGCTGAGAAGCTATCTTTTAGGATATTTTTTTGTCTGCTAGGTAGGAGTGAAAGGTGATAAATGTACACTATTATATGATATAAATATGTATGGGCATATGAACATTTTTTACCATTCATTATGCAGGTGCCCAGAACAAAATATCATATAGAATCAATGCGACAAAGTAAGTGATTGCATGAACCAAGCAAACTCATATTTTCTCTGATCTTCCTGGATGTTGGCGATGGAAGAAGGGAAGGGCAATGTTTAGTTACGAAGAAGATATCCTTCCTCACTTCATGACTACATTGAAATGCTCAATAAGAACGGTAAATGAAACCTGATTCTTTCAATGATAACTATTGTCATCGAGAATAATGTGGCGGAGGAGTAAGATTGGGTATCAAACTGAAATATTTAGGGACAAAAACGCTTTCATGTGTGATATGCATGACTGAATTTACCTCTCGAACGCCATAGTATCTCTTCCAATGCCCGTGAAAACATTTTTGAGCACACGCGCACAGAAAATGATTATTGTACAAGGGATAACCTTCATGGACTTATGTTTGGAGTAAACGGGTAGCAAAAAATGACAGAAATTATAAGAGGAAAATGCTGGTTGTAGCTATTAGTCTCTCACGGGTGAGTATATCTGTACTTCCAAATTTACATTTTTTTGACTCGTTGTTGGCAAAGCCGAATGTATTTTTATTCGTATTGGTGCCATTTTTTATGTAATAATGCACCTATGATTCAAAGTCATCCTAATGGATAATGTACATGCCAACGATGAATGATTAGGAGCCTTACTCTGGCAAGGAGCATCTGAAAAAAACTGCCATGATCTGTCATTATTAGTAAAAACGAGTAACTTTTTTGCATCGGGACCAAGGATTGAGGTTTGAAAACTCAATACGTCATTATTTCATAATATCGAGTACTGTTACATGTATTTAGATACCCTTTTCATCAGGATCAAATATTTTCCATCGTAAAATCAAAATTCATAATTTCGAGATTCTACTGTATAACTTTCACAATGAAGATCATGAGGTTTAAAACTATGTACAAGAAGACCTCTGACCTTCATGAACGGAAAAATTCAATGACCGAAGGACATCGTGAAGGTGTCTACCAAGTGAAAGGCACCTGAGGTAAATTGTACATCAGCCAAACTTCCAGATTTCTCAAATGTAGATTGGAGGAGCATAGAAGGGCCACAAAGAGGAAACAATTCCACCTCTCCACCTCCAACACGCCTGTTCAGCACCTGGCCATACAATAAACTTCAAACAGTGCAAAATTATCCCGAAGGGAAATAAATATTTTTCTCGGCCGATACAAGAGATAAAAGAACTCGCCAAGAAATCTGAAAACTTCAACAGGGAAGATCCCACTCTCCTATGCATGGAAATTAATTTTCCGTCAAATTTTCACAGTGCAGCGGACCAAATGGCCAATCAGAGCACCTGAGACTAACACAAGAGCCAGGCAAATATATAAGACAAGCAAACCTCTGCAGAAATCACTCTGGACTTGAGGATGCCATCTGGAATGTCAGCGAACCCTCATCATCCACCAGGATGAACTAACGTGGAAGAAACCCGAAAACCCTTGAGTCATCATCTTATCCCCATGAAACCTTGCCAGAAACTTTTACAATGAAGATTGGCAATACTAATAACAGTACTTTACCATCTAATTTTTGTCACTAGCCCATTTTAAGAACTTGGATTGGAATCACTATCGTATCCTTAGCAATGATGTAAGCTGATTTCATCATTGCAATCTCAACCATGCATCCCTCTTCCACTGATAAGTCTACCCCTCCCATTTTGAAACAGGCAACCTCTCTCATAAAAGGGACCTTAATAGCTACTACAAATGAACTTATACCAGCCTCAACTCCTTTCTTATTTTGTGAGTTTGAAATCTAGCCAGCAGACCCAAATCTGACTGGTTGTCTTCTGCAGCTACCATCCTTACCATTCCTCTGACAGTGAAGGTCAAAAAAGGAAATGGGTATACATGATCTTAGTCAGAACCCCACATTGGTTTATGACCACAGTTGGGAAAGTTACCAAAAATAATTAACTGATTAAAGTTAATCTCTGATAAAAGCAACTAGTTAGAGTTAGAAGTTACTTTTCTGAAAAAGTAACTGATTAAAGTTAAAGTTAAAAAAAAGTAACTTTTACGTTAAAAGTTACTTTTTCAGTTACTTTGGCGAATAGGATGCTGTGGTAATAGAGGCCTTGATAGTTTCTTGTTTTGACAAACAATGCGAACACTGAAAACTGTCATTGAGTAGTCTTCCATCCGTATCCATTAGTTTAAAAATATTTGAATTGGGGATTTTCGTTGTAATTTCTTTTATTGTCCAGTGTGTTGTTGGTCAGATTTCCTAGTGTCTGATAGTAGATTGTTCTGAGCAGTAGAAAGTGCTTAAAGGTTAGCTTTTGATATCGATCCCCACAATGCGATGTGACATATCCCTTCACGATTGTAAAATTGTAGTGGAATTGGCTTAGTTATACAGAGTTACAGTAGATGCTGAGGCTGTGCCTGCGCACATTTTCTCGCGATTCACTGGGTTCTGATCAATTGACGATGCAATGTCGTAGAGTAAGGCACGCATAGACTGGCGCATCATAACAGATACGTTAGTTTGAATGAACCCCTCCCCTTCATTATCCATCATAGGTTTTTAGGCAAACATTCTTTCTCCGCTTCAACTATGTAGTATTGATGACATAATTTCACGAAATAAGGCATACGTGCCCTCCAGGACATTGTCTTTGTCTGGTTTTGTGTTTTCTCGTCTGAGGGTGCATTCTTAAACTTTGGTGGTCTCTCCCCTCAGCCATGCTTTTGTTTGGATGTATTCGTCAGGGCCTATTCATTGCATTCTTGCACAACTACTTTAGCATTTTTATATACCTTTTTATTTTCCCATTTGTCTGTCGAGCAACTTTTGTGCCCAAATTCGGACAGGTCAACATTTGCCAAAAATTAACTGAAGTTAGCTTTGTATCAGTTAATGCATAATTATAACGATTAAAAGTTAAGTAAGTTATTATATGTAAGTAAGTTAAGAATAATTAAGTCTAAAAAGTAGTGATTAAATTAAATAGTTAACCATATTTTTCACGATTAATTTTAATAATTAATTTTTTAAATCGTGAATCCCAACTATGTTTATGACATATCTTCTTTTAGTTAATGTGTCTGAGTAAATCCCATTCTCTGCCTTCAATAATACCAACTCAAACTTTGATCAGTGAGTAATGATGCCTCATGACCCCCATAGACATTTATCTCCAGTGCCATTGAGTACCTCCAGAGAACTGTTTCCCTTTCCATTCCACAAGCTAGAAGAACTGTAAATGGTATTTGACAATATAACCAATAAAGTGGTATCATATATCATGTTATTGCAAAGCCCTAGGGATAAGCTAACATGAATCTATTTTATATGCATGTACATTAACTTACTCTCATAATAAATGAAGGGTTGCTTCTTACAGCAACACAAATTCTTGACTTTGCCTGAACTACGCAACCGGCATATAACCTCCATACAACGAAGTCGTCATTTTTCCTGTCCCTGAGAATTCATTATATGGACGTTTCACTGTATCCTTTGACCCCATTCCAATGACCCTAATATCATTACGTATATTACATGAAAAATATGCCAAGAAGTACAAACCATCATGAAGGCATCAAGGGGGTCAACCTCCTCCTCAGCATTCTCAGTTTCAACTTGGTCCTGCTTCTCCTCTTCCTCATCACTGTCATCCTCCAGAGTCCACTTTTTCGATGGTAACTGCAAGTTGGCTACAAAGATATAAAACATGGGCATTAAAAAGCAAATAGGGAAAAGGTGCCATAATCAATCATGCCTGCTATGCTCCATCACAAAAGTCTGACGTAGTAGATTGATAAGTGTCCTGGTACTATACAGATGACCCTTTTAAAATAATTAGACCAATCAAGGGAGAGAAAAGGAGAGGGAGGTAGAGATGTATGGGAGTCAGAAAGGGAAGATTCAAAGTGAATGAAAATTGATTTCAGAATTCCAGAACTTTCCATGGAATCATTACATGATGATTTTTGGAGAAAATATTCACTTAATAGCAACAAAAACAAGCAGGCAGGCAGAAAAGTAGTTTAAAAGAATTTGCTCCACTAGAGTCCCTTAGATTTACACTATCTGATGGTAAGAAGCCCACTTGCAGGCCTTCACAGCCTATTCAGTGAGACTTAAACAGGTTGAATACGTCTACTACCCTTAACTTGTGTAAGGATATTGTACATAAATATGTCTTATGTACATATTTGCCAATATGAGTGTAGAAAAAAATTAACTCCTTGCACCTGGGTGGGACTTGGTTTTCCTGAAGATAGAAATTAGAACATAAAATTAAAAAAAGATAGGGAACCACTATCTTTAACCAACAAGAAACACATAATTTCGATAAAAATAACAAAAGTAGGAACTCAATAGTACAAACTTCAGTATTACAAAATTTCATTATTACAATGCTAAGGTGTTGGTTTCCACCAAAAGGCTATATTAAATATATAGGACAGAATATATGTGATATTATGACATTTTTTTGAAATTATAAAATAATGAATTTTGAGATGAGACAAATAGCAGATTTAAATTTGAATTTTAATCATAACTAGTACATATATTAGAGTACCTCGAATTTTATACACTAAATGTTATTCTGCAAATTTATTTGCTGCCAGTTGAAGTAAAAAGCTCCAACTTGAATAAATTCACTAATTTAGATCTTGTTTTAATATTTCAACTATACAATATCTTAACTTTACCACCAGTTATGGACTGTTAAATAGATTAACTTTTATACGTGTCTCTGAGCTAAAAATATAGCACACTCAGAAATGGGTTCCCACAACACAACAAAATTAGGTTATTTCTAGGTTTACTTTTGTTGGAGAGAATCATGCAAAAACCCTAAGAATATTTCACTAAAAAATATTTTGGAAACGTCTTTTTTTTCAATGTGATGAATGAAGAAAGATTTTCATTACTGAGCAAAGTTTTCCATTTTGTAGATGATATGGGCAAGGAATGAGTAAACAGAGAAATATGTTTGAATTGTGTAATTTCTCATGATATTTGCAGAATATCATTATTTATTGTGGGTTGTGTACCAAAGTGAGAAGTGAAATTACAAAGGAAAAAGACATCTTTTCAATGAAGGTTGTTCTGAATTTGTGAGAGACTGTTAGACTCTGGTCAATGTGTTTATGTGGACAATTTTTTGCAGCAACCCTGACCCCTTTCTAATACTGATTCAGGGGACAAGAGATACTGCAGGGGCTGTAAAGATTACTAGAAAAGAGATGGCAATTATTCTGAAAAAGAAACTGCAGTAAGGAGAAATAGCTACTGGTATCTCCCCTTCCTGCAGTGACTGGGAAACTGACAAGGGAGATTGACATGGCTGAAGTGGAAAGACGAACAAAATGTCACAATGATAACTATGAAACCTTGATAAGTAGACAGACTTCCTGGACAACCACGCTGTCAAAATATTAGCATGGTTTTACAAAAGTACTTACTTGTTAGTAATTATTATAAGATTGAAAAGAGAAGAAAATATAAAAATGTAAAAACTGAAGAAGGGCGACTTCGCTGCAAAAGAATTAGGAATGAAATAAACCATAAAGCGAGAAAAGCAAGGGAAAAGTGGATGAAGGATCTATCGAAGATGTACAAAGCAACCTCGCACATGGAAATGTGGAAGTTGCCTAAATGATGGTGAGGAATCACTCCAAGGAACGGGCTCCAAGATGCAATACCATTAGGGAAAAGAATGGAGAACTCTTATATGAACATGCGGATAAAGTGAAGAGATGTAAGGGATACTTGGAAGAGTTGTACAATGGAAGATATCTTAGAGCGGAAGTAATCGAAGAGGAAAATGAAGTCAATAAGGATGATTTGGGAGCCCCAATCTTAAGATTGGAATCCAACGCAACTGTAAGGGACCTGAGGATAAATAAGGCTTCTGAAATAGATGATATTCATGCCGAACTAATTAAAATTGCAGGAGGGAAGACATTTACCCAGCTGTACAAAGCCATTTTCAACATGTACTCTACAGAAAGGATATCTACGGACATTAAGAGGAACGTCATCATCCCTATTGCCAAAAAGAAGAGGGCTGAGAACTGTGAACATACTAGGACCATAAGCCTGACGATACATGCCTCGAAGACATTGACAAGAATCATCAATAGAAGAATACAAAGAAAAGCTGAGGAGTCCCAGGATGAGGACCAATTTGAGTTTAGAAAAACAAGGGTGAAGAGAAGTGATTTTGGCCCACAGGCTACTTACAGAGAAGAGAATAAAGAAGAATCTACCAACTTTGTCACATTTGAAGATTAGGAGAAGGCATTTTTCAACTTGGATTGGAACTTGATGCTAAGGAACCTAAAAGAAATTGAAATTGAATAGATCGAGAAAGCCATCCAAGAAGTCAAATAAAAGTCTCTGGGAGTGAATATCCACGAGGATAAAATCAGCATGCTGCGATTCACCGATGACACAGTCATGGCAGAAACGGAAGGAGATTTAAAGAAGACACTAGGAAAAATGGAAAGAATATCACTTGAAGATCAATAAAAAGAAAATGAAGGTATTGGTATGCAGAAGGAGAAAAGAAGCCAAGACAAATGCTAAACTAGGAAAACAAATAGCCGAGGAGTTGGAAGAGTTCTGTTACCTGGGATGCCAAGTTACCTGGGATGCCGAGTTACAAGCGATGGACGAAGTAAAAGAGAAATTGCCAGTAGAATTGCCCAAGCAAAAAGGGCATTTTACCAAAAGAAGATTCTGCTTACAGCTGCAAATACAAGCATGGAAGTGAGAAAGCATTTCATTAGAACATATATTTGGGAGTATTCTACCATATAACAGTGAAACATGGACAATGAAAGCAGCAGAGAAGTCAAGGCTGGAAGCATTTGAAATGCGGTGCTACCGAAAAATGATGATGATAAAATGGATCTACCGATAGACAAACGAAGAAGTCTTAAGAAGAGTGGGAGAAAAGAGGTCTACTGAAAGCCCTAAAAAGAAGACGGGACAACTTAATTGGCCACATCTTAAGATATGATGGTATGATGAAGACAATCGTCAAGGGAAAAGTGAACGGGAAGATTGGAAAAGGCAGGCCTCGTATGAGATATATGGAACAGGTTGGGAAAGATGTAAAAGAGGAGTTATGTCAATATGAAGAGGTTGGCCGATAGAAGAATGGAGCGGAGGCCTGCATCAAACCAATCCATTTCTTAAAACAATTCGCATTTATTATACTTCTCCCTCCCATTGAATTTCAACGGGCACCTTTAGCTAGTCATCTCTAAGTCTACACCCCTATTTTGAGCTGTACCACAGCCAAAAAATTATTAACATCAGAATTGAGAGGCTAGAAAAACATGAACAGCTGGCAAAATATAAGTACTAATTATTTATAATATGGACTAAATATTTATGCATAGAATGGACAATCCTACATCAAATATCAGTTTTTGGAATTTTTTATAATGGTTATAGGAGAATTAAAAATGCTTAGTTTGATGATGGACATCTCTCAAGAGGTTTAATTCTTGTATTAACAAAGAATGTTATCGCTTACAGTAATATTTTGATAGCTATACCTATCATGGCAAAAATAGTGTATATAGAAGTAAAACAGCACCCACAAGCCATGGACATCAAAACTACACTAGCAACAGAAGTTCATGACACTCAAAAAGAGACAAGTACTTAGAAGTAGCCAATGAGACCCTTGTGGTGTAAAGGAATTTATCAATTAAAAAGCTAAACCTCTTCCGAGAAGTAGATGAAAATCCACATAAGCATGTTGAAATATAGGCAAAAATGACAGTTCTACCATCAATATTAAACTCTACTTCAGAGTTAAGAAGGCCTACTCAGCACTTGAAAACCTTGAAAAAATAATGCAGCAACTGTATGTAAGTGAACCACATTCCAGAGTGTGACCCAATGAGATCTCTTTGGGATGAATTTTGGCCTTTGGGTTTAAAAGGTTCCCTACCCCAAGTGGTGAGTGGTTTATGAAATAAAACTGAAGTCTCTCACATGAGTAGAAAACCCACATTTTAAACAGAACTGCAGAATAGTGGAAAAAGTGAGTAAAATACTGACCAACCCATGTATTCACTTTCTATCAATTCAAAAGTTCTTGAAAGGAGTGGAGCTATCTCAGAAAATGGGCCCACACAAAAAAGTATTATTTAATCAGAGAAATAAATGGTTTTGGTTAAAAAGTTACATCCTCACTTAGAATGAATGGACTTACGAGCATCAAAACTCAATTGATTTTAGAACTAAGTGAAAAGAAGAAAATACATTAAATGAACTATGTAGTACATACCTAAAAGAGTTCCTTTCTCAGCTTCTTTTTTTGCTTGCTCCAGCTCTTTTTTCTTCCTCTCTGCTCTCCATCTTTCTATCCGCTCTCTCCTCTTTTGCATTTCCAGCTCAAGAGTCTTCTGTTCTTCCTCCTACAAACAATGAATCCAATTTTAGCACCCAGAAGATCCACAGTTATCACCTTCACGTAATTCAAGCAATCAAAAAGTCTGGTTAAAGACTTGACTATTAGAAATTGAACACCTCATTTGCTGACACTAATATATAGTTTTACACATAATTAAGCAACAGTAATTGCTCATAAAATTTTATTTTATGTACCTCGTCGTAAGATTGTGGAAGATATCTTTTAGATTATATATTTGACCAAAATAAGTATTTTTTGAGTCACCAACAGTGAGCTAAGGCTAGATACAATCTTGCATAATAACAAGTCCTATAGGCAATAAAGGTACAGCCATACTGCAATGATAATACCATTAAGTTCTGCCCAGAATCCAAAATTCTTTAATACCGCAGGCATTCTCCGGTGTATAAAAAAGTTAAGAACATCAGAAACTTAGGCTGATGAGAGCAGAGCTATCCAAATACCAAGCTTAACAGTGTGCGAAATTCACACATCAGGGTAGGGTGGGCAGTTTTTCTCCCAATGCCTCCTGCAGTTTCCCAGAAAGATCTGGTACCAAGATAATAATCCAAATTAGATATGGCTGAATATGTCCAAAGGTCTCCCCAGGGTTCGAACCTGAGCTCTCCACACAGAAGCTGCATGGCTGAAGAATGGAGTTGGTGGAGGGATTTTAGGAGGAAAATACAATTTCAAGAGTCAGTGTAAACTGACCTAAGGATTAAGGACTAAGATTAAGGAACTCAAATGAACCTTAATAATCGAATTGATTAAACCAATATTGCTTGTTTTTCATGATAGGAGGACCTTCGCTCAAAATTTAACGTAATTTAATTTGCTGCATGGTCTACTTCTGTTTTTATTAGCAGTAGGTACAATACTTTGCATTCAAAATACTTCTCTACTGCATTCATGCTCTACGCTATGGGCTGATGATGGAAAGATTACATGCTTCCCAACTTCCAATGGGTAAAATCACCACTTTTCCAACAAAACTATTACATGAGACGACACAAGCAACCGGCCATTCCAAAACTGCATTCATTACATTTGAAATCAAATGAAAATTACAAAGCCATTTGCTTCTATTTACTTACTTTGTCGAGTTTAGTTGGATCGAATGTTTCATCTTGATCGATCTTTTCTTCAATTTTCACCTCCACATCAACTTCGGACCGAGATTTCTGGTTCGATTCAGATGATGCCGTGTCTTTTGAAGACTTGTATTTAGATGACCGCTTCTCTTTTCTGTCATGGATAGTTGAAAATTCAATTCGTAAACTATACTGGCATTACTATCGCAATTTAATATGAAATATTTCAACTTTTAAAAGAATTAGCCGCAGCAGCGTCTTTCAATGTAAGAGTGTCAAATTGACATGTCAAGAGGACGTCTAATTCGGTAGCAATTTCAGTATAAGTCTCTTAACTAAATAGAATTTCAATACTCACGAGCCTCTGTCTCTACTGTGAGACCTACGATGTCGGTCCGACTCCCTATCCCGATCCCTGGATCTGCTACGCCTGGAGCGTGATCTTTTGCCGGCCCTGTTCAAGGCATCAAAATTGATTATCAAAATCATATTTATCCAAAATTTAAGGAGACGTGCAAATTTTTCCTCAATCATCTTTACCTATCTCGACTTCTAGATCTTCGCCTCTTCCTGTCAGGGCTTGCAGAAATGCTTCGAGATCTTTTGCGATGGTGCCTGGCACATCAAAATAATGAGTTACTGATATACATAATACACAGACTTAATAAGGTGAAGTGCACTTAACTTACCCACTCCTGACCATTATAGATCTTTAAGCTGCAATTATAACCACAAATTAAATTGCAGGACGCTTCGTACACAAACAAAAGTTTAACAACATACAAAAGACTAACGATTTTCATGCGGTCTTGCGGTCTTGCCGTCTTGCAACTTTTTTTAGTTCCTGAATTAGCGAAGAGATGGCATTCGTAGTCATGTTTCGGGCGCTTATTTCAAGAATTACCATTTCCATATGCTAATTTCCTCCTCAATCCAGTGGCGAGGCGTACGGTCATCTCTGGTCTACAGCTCTACGGTCATGAATGAACCAAAATGTAAAAATAGAGAAGGATTTATAGAATGTCAAAAAACGTTTGAAATCATACGTACAACGGTAGTTGTTCCTTTTTTGTCGAAGGAACGACGTAAAAAGACCAAATTCTAGCTACAGCTTCGCTCATTTTAGAGAATCTGTTACGGTGTCAATACCCCACTACGATGAGGATGAATTTTTAATGGGGGCCCGGTGCAAACTGCCTCCCCCCTCTGGACGGCCGTGCCCACTAGAGTTTCCGAGCTTGATCGACAGAAGCCGGACGAGCGACAGAAGCGCTAGTTTCAGAGATGAATTGCCTAGCTTAACTCGATGCGTGCCCCTCACCGGCGCTCTATTCACTGAAGACGGCAATGGCGTTCAGCTAGGCAAGTCATTTCTGAAACTGGTGCATCTGTCACTCATTCGACTTCTGTCGGTCACGTTCGGCACTGCCGAACCTGGTGTGTAATCACGGATGCATCTTTCGCGTTATCGCAATCTTTATCATTAACGCTTACCCCTAGAGTAGCGCAGGGTTAACAGCAACCGCCCTCACCCCCTCATTCGACACTGCGTAATCCGCTCTGCGTCAAATCTTCCTGTCCTTGTCTTTTCTCAATTCCGCTTCTTTACGGTCCTGTAGGGTGTACCATTATGGTTTATACAGTATGTTTTAAATAAAGAAAGGTGTTTTTAGGCCGTGCATGGCTTATAATGATCGCCATTCATGATAAAATATTTCTACAGAGAAATTCTATTTGACAACAGGGAAATCTTTCAATTTGTCTTAGCATGCAAAAGGCATTTTTTGGCATACATAGATAATTTCTACATTCCTGTAAATCATCGAGACCATGGTTAACATTTACCAAGCATCAATCATTCTCAAAATGAACTTTTCTGGAAACGAGGATGAACATAATTAAGTAATTGATTTCCAGCACTACTTGGAGGAAATATTGCTTATCATATTGCAGTAATAATTAACTTTGCTATTCCACAGGACCATTCTACTTCATATCACTGATTTTATCTTTTCATGGCATCATCAGATACAGCATGGATGAGAAAATTCAAATCATTCACTCGACCTATTACATTCCTTGGACCCAAAACCTATCAGACAAAGCTATAAGGTTATTTATTATAATATAGCAAGGTTATGTAGCTACCCTTAAACACTCAGTATCCAACAATTGACTTAAGCACACATAGGCCAAGAAAACATGTCTTCTGGAGCAAATGTACATGTGAATATTTGCTCTAGAAGACATATTGTACAATACAGCTTAGCAATATTGCTTCAAGTGCCTCATTTTGTCCAGGACATAACTCAGGAAAAACTGCCCAAGTCAGCTTTCAAAATGCTCATATCTCCCAGCAAAGGTAAAAAAATGTTTTTCTTCATATGAAGATGCCCAGAGGTTAAAAATTTATTAGGAAACCCTGCTGACATTAAGACAGATAACAAAACAAGTGGAATTTAATGAAAGTATTTTCTCAATATTAATGTACATGTATATGCACGGACACGTGTCATTGCTATTTCTGAAAAGTTTTCATTCTAAAAAATATAAATAGTGCTTTCTATAGAAAAGCACCATGATCACTCAAGATAATAAGGTCAAAACTCCTCCGACTTCAAGACTATTGCAAGAAAAAGATAAATAGCTGCATAACTGGAAATACTTAAACAAAAATAACTTGGTGGGTTGTGGTGGCCTAGTGGGTAGAATGATGGGATACAGACTGGAGGATGATCATGGATTTAAATCTAGGTGAAACCTCTGTGGATGCCCCCATCTAAAATCCTCATGGTGCGATTTTCTGATTGCCAGAACTTCATGAGCAATAGCAGGTGGCCCAGGGAAAGAAACTGGCCCCCCTACCTTACATGGTTGAATTTTATGCACCATTGGCTTAGTATGGGGTGAGCTGTTCCCTCACCTTTCACACCTACCTTTGCATTTAACACTTACGAGAGTAAGTGACTGGTGTAGTAGTAACTCAATATTAAATCTTAAGATTGACATTGTCTCAGGATATTTCTCCTCTTTAACACATACATACCTGGTTACCAACACTATTTTTGTAAATGAGAAAATATGTAGATTGGGTCACAAAAGTGTAAAATGATGTATAGGTACTAGTCAAGGGTAGACTGAATCATAATTAATGCCAGACATTGCACTATTTGGAAGAGGCATTTTGCAACTTGATCCAGAAAACTCCATTTTCCTATTTTTGAGTGATATGATAAAGAACTTCCATATAGGCGAAATCATTACTTTAAGAAATAGAATAAAAAATTAGCTCTGCATTTTAGGTGAAAATCTTTTTAACCCTCCAGTTGCAGGGTCCTGACCTTTCCCTTCCCAATGTGAACAGAAGAAACGGAGACAAAACATGGACCCTCCCTCTCCTGGCCTTTTCTTGTTGAATGCTGCCAGGGATGCCCACCAACTGGACTTCAGCTCTGTGACTAACTTATAGGAGACATTAAAAATGGTGGTCTCAAGATGAGGGAGTGAATGAAGGAGGAATTAGTTTGGGTGAGTAATGACGAAGACAGACTGCCTCCTTCTAGCATAAAGAGTAAAAGAGGCTCCAGTCGCTGGAATTGAATATGGTATATAATGTACAAGATAATTTCTCTTCCAGTTTCTGTGCTTGAATGTCCAATGTGTTTCTTGCAGCTGCAACAGTTAATAAAAAAATGAATAACAAAACACTAAGAATATTGACCAATTAACTTATTAGATTTTTATGGAGGTTTGATTTGTAACATGCTTACCTAATAGGGCGGATCGGAAAAATCGATTTTTAACGGAACAACTTGGCCCTCTGGAAAAAGTTGTCAAAGTGACTCAAAATGAGGCCAGAAAAATTTGAAATCTCTAGGTCAAGCCTAGACCCTCGCGCCATGGCCATTTATGGGGAAGGGGGCTGAAAATAGAAAAAGTCATATTTTTAAAGTGGTTCCCCATGGATTTTGCCGAGTTGCAACCCATTTGGTCAAAAATTTCGTCCATTTGTACGTATCTGCAGCCGTTACGCCACAAATTGTCTATTTTGAGTGCGCGGCTGCGCGTAATTATGCACTGCCCACGCAGCGTCGCAGCGCAACGGTCAGTATGCCCCTCGCGTGCCTCCTGCCAGCTCGTGCCTACTGCCCGGTCGCCGCGAACGCAGCAACACTCATGACGGATGCGTCTTCTGCCGTTGGTCTCATTAATATTAGATAATTAAACAATTTCCAGGAAATAACAATTACCGAAGGATTATTTGAAATTAATATAACCCTACACACTATAACTTTTTTCCTGTCTCGTCGACATAAACCAATTGACGTTACCGACTTTAAAAGAAATGATAAAATATTGTTTTTATGTTCGCGACTCATTGAGATATGAAAGCGCAGGAAGGGAACCTACGGTTTATCAAGTAGTCTGGTAGTGAAAAAAGTGTCCGAACTATTGAGACGCACCTCTATTCCAATCATTCCGGAACATGGTGTGATTAAAATGATTATACGGTACCATTCGACGTACTATGGCTTAAGAAAAATGCAAGCAAGCACACGAAAGGTGCCAAATCGATAGAAAAATTAATATATTTTTAATGAATCCCAGAAACTATGTGATATTTGTGCGTGTCAGAGCTAAATAATTAGCGAGTGTAAATTTAGAAAGAGGATAAAGTTCTCCCAAATTAAGCGGAATTTTTGAGGGATCAAAGAACAAAACAAAAGATGGTATCCGATGGATTGGATGCCTCAGAAACTCGACAATTAAAGAAAAACCGAGGAAGAGGATTGTCGGACAGCGTCAACTCAAAATCATTCATTCTTGAAGAGGTAAAAATTGAGCATCAAGAATTTTTTTTCCACTACATCTCGAGAAAACTCAACCGACGAAGAACTAACCGACTTGGACCTCAATGTTCCTCATGCGATTAGGAATGAAAATCAACCTGGACCTCCTTCGGGGCAAAGGCGTCTTCAATTGCCAACTGTGGCGGAGGTATGCGCAAGTACCGGTGACGTGTCCCTCAGAGCAGCAGCAATGATCATCAGCGCAACTGAAACCGACGCAAAGCTCAAAACTCCGGAAGACAGGTGAAAGGTAGTGGACCGGCATTTGTTACAAAGTCAGAAAAAGAAGATGCTAGATTCAGTAAAAGCAAAGACAAATCAAAAAATGCAATGTCTGTATTTTGATGGCAGAAAGGATGAAATATTTAAACTGGAGAAAATAGGCAAGAGGACATATCAATCTGAAGTTACGGAGGAACATGTCTTGTTTGTTGAAGAGCCAGGCTCCCAATTTTACAGTTTTGTCTCCCTCACAGGAGGATCTGCAATTCTTGATTTTTTTGCGAAAGAAAATATTGAACTTTCAAATTTAAAAGTGATTGGATGCGATGGCACCTAAGTGAATACAGGTCAGGAAGGAAGCATCATCCGTTTGCTAGAAGCAAAACTCCGACGTCCCTTACAGTGGTCTATTTGCCAATTACATTTGATTGACTTAACACCGCGGCAGTTGGTAGAAACATCAGACGGGCAAACTAAGGGTCCAAATTTGTTTGCAAGACCTATTGTCTCCACCCGTCTAGACTGCCACACGCTTGATGTCACACGATTGGAGCCAGTTCCAACAAAATTGTCCCACGAAGGAGACTTGAGATAGTTGAGCAGTGACCAGCAGTATCTTCGGGAAATTTCTAATGCTGTGTCCAAAGGATTTCGCTCAGAAAATTTGACCAGATAAACTCCAAAAAATGTGGCTCATTCTCGTTAGCTCACTACGGCCAGCCGACAACTGACATACGTGTCCAGTGAAAATTCATGCGCGAATTTATAAAATCTATTGCCATTCAAACAGTATACGCACCTGTCTGGTTTTCAGTGAAAAAAAACCATTGTATACACGAAGGTGCTGTAAATGTATGGAAATTATTATATTAATCAAGAGATCTACCAGTAGATCTTAAAAAAGTCATTGATCCTGTTATTCAGAGAAACGGTTTTCTCGGGCACTCAGAAAATTTACTCCTCCCAATGATTGCTGCAAATGGTGAGGAAGTGTGAAGAGATGCGTGGAAAATAATCTTAGAGGCATGAAGAAATACGTGTGTGATGAAAATCCAAGAACTTTTGCGTTAAAAGATTTTAAATTTGATGTAGAAGACTACAAGCTGCTGATAAAATGGGACGAGAACAACGACTCGTGCTCTATCACATCTCACGACTGAAGAAATTCGAGAATTACTTGAGCAAAGCTCAACAGTGGAACGCAATTGTCCTTTTGAAATATTTGTAAAAGAGGTAACCCAAGCTTCATTGGCATCCATAACAACAAGAGACAACAAGAAATACTGAAAATACTAGAAAGCAGAATCAAAATGCCAACCTTCAAAACCTAGTCTCAGTTCATGCTGTGATAGAGTAAGTTTTACATTTACCTGTTTGGCTTCAAAAATAAAAAAATCGATGATGACCTTTAGTGTTCAATGAAAATAAAGTTTAAAGACGAATACTTGCACACAGATAAAGCGACTGGTACTACAAAATGACCACTTTCTTATTTTTTCGATAGCATATAATCTGATAAATGATATGCGTTCCTCTATTCTATGAATGGGTGTGTGGGCGGGGGAGTTCATAGTGCAGGTACCTCAACGTGGTGAGCTCTGGTAACTACTTTAATTATTTTTGCATTCTTTCTCCGTACTGAAAAATAATAGTATTAGTAGGCTAAAAATCGGGCAGTGTATCTTTACTCCCTGAATGATGACGGTGTGTTGCAGTAATTTCAAATAATCCTTCCGTAATTGTTATTCCCTGGAAATTGTTTAATTATTTAATATTAATGAGACCAACGACGGAAGATGCATCCGTCATGAGTTTTGCTGTGTTCGCGGTACCGGGCAGGAGGCGCGCGAGGGGCATTCTGACCGTTGCGCCGCGACACTGCGTGGGCGGTGCATAATTACTTGCGGCCACGCACTCAAAATAGACAATTTGTGGCTTAACGGCTGCAGATACGTACAAATGGACGAAATTTTTGAACTAATGGGTTGCAACTCGGCAAAATCCATGGGGAACCACTTTAAAAATATGAATTTTTCAATCCCCCCCCCCTTAAATGGCCACGGTGCGAGGGTCTAGGCTTGACCTAGAGGTTTCAAATTTTTTTGGCTTCATTTTGAGTCACTTTGACAACTTTTTCCAGAGGGCCAAGTTTCTCCACGAAAAATCGATTTTTCCGATCCGCCCTATTACCTAACCCTTTTACTGTCAGTCCCCCTTACAGGTAGACTGTGAGAAAACTGCCAAGCACCTTTCCATGAAGGAGTAACATTATTGATTTTCCATTATATTAAGTGATAACATAATTTGAATTTATGAAGTATATTTTTATCATAACATTGACAATATATTTCAGGTCTAGGAAGACGATGAAATCATTAATGCTGTCTCTACATTGAAAGAAATAAAACATTGCAAATATGCGATAATAAATCTTATAGCTGGCAGTAAAAGGGTTCACACAAAAATTGGCATCTCATACTAAAATCCAAGGAAGGAATTGGCATTGAATAAGAAGCACAGCACACATGATGTGACATAGCATATGTATATTGTCATTCTATACAGAAAAATTTACAATTCAATTTTTGGTTTTTGACCTTCACTAAAATGGCCATTCTTAAAATGACAATTTTTGGCACACTTCAGTAATTCAAACAACATTCTGGATTAAGGTCATAGTAATTGAGTAAGCCAATCAAAAAGGAAGAACTCAATTGTTAAAATACCATTGCACTGACATCTGATGAGCTCAAACCAAAATTACACTATGATTATCCTGAATGAGCAAGGCCCAATTATGAAAGTTTTCAGAGTAAATCATGGTTTAAGAATGATTTTGATTGCCTCCTCTATTATTTTCAGACAAAACAAAATATCCACTACTTTTGGAGATTTAAAGCTTTAAAATCGCCAATTATAAGGTAAGGGATTACTTATGCTTCTATAATAATAATTACTTATGATTTCTATAATAATTTATTCTCCATATAATCTTAAAAACCACTACTATAATAGGCCAACTGCTTAGCAAATATAGGGTGCAGGCAATAACATAAAATACATAAGTTTAAAATAATGATAACAATAGATAGAGCAGAAGACGAGAATTTTTCAACCATTGCTCTTATTTTAATGAGAAATTACATTATCTGTGCACTAGCATGTTCATTTCTACCTGGAATCAGAAATGAACATAGCAAAAACTTAAACTTAAAACAATAGGAACATCAAAATATGCAAGCTTATATTCTTACTATTACTTATTATATTACTCAAGGAATGAAATGGGAACTATCCACAAACTAATGAGATCAATGCTCCACCACTTCTTTACTATGAGTCACAAATCTCCGCATGAATTTCATTTGAAACAACAATGAGAGAGAATTAATATTTACAAATGCTCCCATAAACTATTGACTAGGTACTTTTGAATAATATTACTTTCCAACAACATCTTATTTTTCATACCGCTCATACACATGCTCATTTATCACAGCTATATAAATCATTATACATATAGATTTATATCTTACATTTAGGGTGGCTTCTGTCTATTGTCCACCACAATAATCAATGGTGAGGATAGGATCTTGGAAAATAATTCATTTGGTCGACTTAGCAAAAGCGCTCAGATAGAGCAATATCACAATGCTGTGGAGAGGACCTCTCCACAAAATGTTTGTTATAAAAAGTCACTATATAAATAGGTTTAGATAACTAAAATATTTTTAGCAATATTATCCATACAGTTATGATTGGATTCCCAGAGATGATGGTATCAATATACCAATAGAAAGCAACCATAAGCAAACTTATGGAGTTAAGACTACACAACTGGAATTCAGCTGTATATTTCTCTGATACATCACTAAAAGTGAGCTATATGAAAACTGAGATGACACAGCTTTCAGCAGGAAACTTAAGAAGACTATAACATCACTTGTTGATATTATTTATGTCGATGATAACAAGTGCTATATTTCCAAATATTGAAAGTTAACTTTCTGGCATATTTAAAGATCATCTGGCCATTTCCATCATTGATTCAACTCAATGTCCTAGAAAAGGGCCTCAACAATATTCAAAAATCAATCTTTGAAGAGTGAAACTAGTCATGAAATTTTTTCAAGACAACAATTCAATATCCTCTATCTCACATACAAATCAATCATACGTGTCTCCATAAGCATAATCAGGAGAATAAGACAACCCAACTCTGGCAGGAGAATAATCATTGGACCATTCCGCAGCATTGGTGCTGTAGATGAGCTTCCCTTCTCTCCAAGCTGACCTGCGTACCTCAAACCACATTTCCACGGAATGAATTTGCTCTAATGTAAGAGGTACAGACTGCCTACCCTGTAAGTAAAAAAGGCAATTAAATTAAGGCTATGTATCAGATTAAAAATTATCACAAACCCACATAAACAATAACAAGGTTCAATAAGAAAACCTAACTACATGAAAAATAACTAAATGAAAAATAACTAAATGAAAAACTAAAAGAAAATAAAACTAAAAATAACTACTAGTAGTCCAAACCAAAATCACTTACTGTGCATGATGCATGGAGGTTACCCAAATGTTAACCCTATCATTGATTTATTTCCCCTCTCCCAAGTTATCACCAGCCAGGTTAACATGAACTGATCATAGCTACAACACATACAGTGCAACCTCTTTAAAACGAGACCTCACGATGCCCAAGAAAACCCTCGCTATAGTGAAGTATCGTCTTACCGAGGTTGTTGTAAATAATCGCCATGAAACCTATTGTCAACAATTTTCTAGGAATCGGATTGGTGTGGTAGCGAAAGTATTTACACCCGGAGAGTCTGAGCACAGATCCCGAAAGAAGGGGAAAGTTTTTGCTGTAATTCATATCCCTACTTAATTCACCAACTAACCATTAGATCAAAAAGCCTACTCCAAAATATGCAAAAGGCCTCGAATTGCCGCCCATTTTCCCAAATGCACAACTGACCAAGCTACTCTTTTCTAATGCTCGTTCCATTTTCTAATGTTTATTCCATAATTTAATTAGTTTCGCCAAAAATTTTCACCACAAACAATAAATCAAAATTGTATCGCCTTTATTACTAGCGTTTACGCTTTCCCTTGGTTGGTCTTAATTTTTATGATCAGCATATTCACGTTCTTCGCAACATTTAGCGGAAGCCATTTGGATTAATGTACCGCATTTGTTTCAGCAGACGAAAAGAGACCATGGAAGTGGTGGAAGGGATCTGCTTTACCATGTATAACAATTTTATTGAAATAGCAGTTGTATCACAATAAGTTTTTTTTTAAGATTTCGTTAGGCCCTTGACGTACATACAGTAATTTTGATGGGTGTATATGAGCAACGGTAGTATGATACAAAGGACTGAAAAAATGGGTCTAATGAAGAGGTGCGCATATACCAACTATAACAACAAATGTGCTAAGTATTAAATCATACAATTGCTCAATATAGGCAGCAAAACATAGAAAGGAATATAGACATATTGAAAGTTATGAACTAAGTGCGCTACTCTTTGGCACTGCATTCATCACATTACATCAAGCAGTTACAAATATAGGTAACAAATAATAAATTTCTAACTTCAATAATCTCAAAAATTATAAAATTAACTCATGAAAATGTTCTACATTGATAAATATGGGGTGAAAGAAAATATGAAAACAAATTTAGGAGAGACAATTGAGTGGCTTGCCGTTTTTCCCTTCCAATACTTAAGTGTTTTGCGTTTTTGGGTGTATAACTTGGAAATACTCTAAACTCGCAGACATGCGAGTGTGCTCTCGACCGCCCAGGAAACAAAAGAAGATCAAATGCATATTCGTAACTGCTAATACTGCAGTATTTCCACCAATACTAACATTAACTTAATCGGATGCAGTTGATATGCAACAGTTCATATTAATTGCATTGCAAACAGATCGCAAGCTATGGCAGATGTTGGCCACTTTTAGTGTTTGTTTGCCGGTAACGGAAACTCTCACAATGCCGGGGGCCAACACCAAAAGGGTCTCGTAAAAACCATATTTTTTTACATGGCAATCATAGGGTCAATTGACGGTGCCCCTGCAATCTCTCGTAATGGCGGGGTCTTGCAATAGTCCATACTCGTACTACCGCGGTTGCACTGTATATAGATCAGCAGTACAATTATCATGTATAGAGGGGGCTTGCAGCCAACGTAACGCAACCTGCATAATATCATATGCAATGCTGCCATCTTATCACTACCAACGAGTTTAGTGTTAAGGAGTGTTTCATTGAAAATTAATGGTGTTTATTACTGAAGAGAAAACGCAGCTCATCAGAGGCTGATTAATAGCTAACTTGCTCAGGGTATGGCTGCTATTTCAAGTGCAGAAGACGAAAAATAACAGATCAACTCGATTTTTCTATACTATGAATGACACGTCTCTTTCCCCAAAATATTCACCTAGACATCATGACCTTTGACCCCCATGTCAACAGATGACAAGAGGGATCTAGGGATCCTACTTTGGCAACCATTCAAACCTATACATCACATTTGTCACCCCTGTTTGCTTGCCTAGACGTTGTAACCTTTGACCTCTGCGTAGCCTAAAGGATCTTGGTCCATCAAATGTTGCATGCATGGAAAACATGTTTTTTAAACCTCAGAAGTTATTGAACAACTTGATGCGTTACAAATCATCAATGTTGGCACTTGTCCGAAAACCATCAAAAACTGGCACTTTTTACATAACTCCTGATGAAAAAATATTAAATGCACCTTAAAACTTTCAATTTGCCGTCAAATTACACAGAATTAAATAAGAAAAATTGTGGTGTGATTAGTTTTTATGTAGGCCTTCCTGTTATTTGTATCCAAACAGGAATGCACAGGATTTCCACGCCGACAATAAGTATGTAATTCCCCTACATATCTTAAAAATGGGATAATTCTCTCTGAGCTTGCAGTTTGCAGAAATAAAAGGTTTTATCAATCATTATGGAAATAATATTGGAGAAATTGTTCATTGCACGTCTGTAATCAAGAAATTAAAAAATTTGTACTGGATTAAGTATTGAAAGCTTTGAAAAGTTGGTCGAGGTTAAATGGTGGTGCTGTATATCACCTGACCTCAACATTTATAGGGAATCAACGAGCCTTGAACTACAACCTCAGCATTGGTAAAGCACAACACAGTTAACAATAAAGTTAAATTGGTTATTCATTTATACATTAAACAAAGAGAAAATGTATATAAAATAATTCATAGATTAATCCCCAATTATCCCAAGAATTAATTGCATTTTTTCAATTCGTAGAACAAACGTACAATTCATATTATTTTGATACATACTACTACAGTAAATAAATAAGGAATTTTCCACACGGAATCAGGGGTTGAACCTACTAGACATGTCTAGGATTGAGAACTAGCCACAAAAGCATTAAGGAGTTACCTCCGCACATGCAACAACAAGGTATGCACAACAGGAGAATTTCCACAGAAAAAAAATCATTCACCTTGGCTGGAGTTCCAACTCAAATTCGCATCAGGTGCTTATGCCAGTTAAGCTACCAAGGTGTCCTTCTTCCCCGTGTATTTCTCAAGGCTTCCAGGGGACTAGATGTGTGCATAACTGTGGCTGTTCTGTAATACTGTATGTTCGGCACCCTGTTGTATTATCTAATTCCTTTAAAGCCTTTAGAAATACACAGGTGAGAAGGATGCCTTAGTAGCTTGACTGGCTAAAGCATCTGGCACAAATTCAGGTGATCTGGGTTTGAATCCCGGTGAAGGTGAATGACTTTCTTCTCCGTGAAAATTCTACTAATCTACCAGACATTTACTGCAAGTTCGAAATTATTATGACCACAGTGTAAATTAGAAACAAGGGAATAATTGTGAAATCATTACCTCCCTTCCGATCAATAGATTATTAAATAGCAGTAGAATGACTTCATAGCATACATTTTACACTAAAAAAACTATGGTGGCTATAATAACATAGTTATATTATATTAATTATGCAATTTAATCAGCTTTTGTTAAGCAATTCAAGTTTAAAAGCAGGTTATCCTTCAATGCATACCACAATCTCTCCTATCCAAGAAAACATCAGAGCATTGGGGACAGACGTTCTTGGAAAGGTAAAAGTACTTGCCAAGTACTGTGAATAAATCTTAATTATCCAATTTTTGGCCACATAGAAAGCCCTGCACTCCATGCACACACAAACTCGTCAGTCATACTTTCACACCTTCCAGTGGACCATCAAAGTGTAGAGAGGAGGTTGACGGTTTATGGCATCACTTTATGGAACTTGTTAGGATTATTCATGAATTAAAAAGCTCTTAGTATAATAAAAATAGAGTCTTAGTATAATAAAAATATATTGCGGCATTGCAAAATTCAACTTTCAGTCATGATGGTGCAGAGAAGAGAACATTGTAACAATCACATCCCCTTCATTGTCAAAACCTTCTCATAGCTTATCTCCTCTAGATCATCAGAAATTAAGATTGTACACGTAGCATGGTTTTCAAATGATAATTATTTATTGATTTGTTTATTTATTGACTGATTGATTAATTTAACTGGTGAAAAATTATATGGAATTCTTAGGAATTCCTAGACAAAAGGCATTCAAGCATTTTCAGTAAATGAATAAAATTAGTAAAATAATACTGATTTCCCAGTTATCCAGGACAGTAACGATTCAAGGTATTATCCAACCTGAACTAAAAGGCACAGTGAAAGATTCTCATGACTTTGCTAACAAGAATTTAACTCATATTTATAAACTACCCATGAACTTACACTATTAGACGAGCTGCTTCGAGTTGGATGATTAGTAGCTGATTCTTCAGAGCTGCCTTGATCAGGATTTTCAGGCAAACAATGAAAACACTGAGGAGAAATTACAGATGATTCCGCATGGTTCATGATACAAACATCATGATAACAGTGACCGCACCTAGAAATTGATGATGATACCTTTTAATGAGAGGGAACTTGCAAATCCTGGCACTAAAAATACAGTTACCAAAACCTGATTTCTTACATGAGGAAAACCTCAAAATAGTGTTGAATGCAGGAAACATTTGATTAGCATATAATACATGATAACTACCTTCCTTTGACTCATCATCTTTGACAAGAGCAAAATCTAGATAAAATGCTGGGCAATTTCCACTTTCCATAAAAATGTGGCAAAAGTTAAAATTCTCATATTTGATGGCATATGAGACACCCTTATTTCAGAGGGACCCAGAGACACCCTTATTTATAAAAAAACATGTTTTGTGTGATCTTCCCCTTATGCCAATCAATTTCATTTGATATCTTGTGCATACCTCTTTTGATGCCGTGGAAGTAAGTCGAACTACAGTAGAACCTCTATTTTACGAAGTTGAAGGGACCCAAAAATTTGAGCTTTGTAAATCAGAGGGTTTGTAAATTGGAGGTTATCTTCCACTAACTCCTCTGTCTCCAGAACTGATGTGTCACCAAAACCAGCTGATCTCCAACAGTAGGAAATAGTTTTTGCGGTGACACTCCCATGCTCTGGCAACACCTCACACAGCATGGAGCAATGTCCATGGAGGCACATCATGCACATAAGAGGCTTGATCTGCGACAAATGTACGCCTACTAAAACTCTGCTGACAAGAATGCGAGTATACTTTCAATGCAATTAAACACTATGCTGCACTTAACTTGTCAAATAGTTATGTTAGGGTTGAAATCAAACTGATTACTATAACAAATAATAGTCATCTGCTCATTCAGGGAAAAAAAACCGATATTACGTGAAATTCTCTGTGTGCAGTATATTTGCAAGAAATTGAAAGGATTTAAAAATTAGACCTCAATTGTATTGATGCGCTGTATAGCATAGGCGTTATTCCTAAGGCTATAGCCTATAGGAGACTCACTTTAGTAAAAGAGAATGAAACAGCCACGAATTAAAAAAAAACAGGTGGATATTTTTCTATAAATTTATAATGGTATGAACTTGGCTGCTGCAACTGAATTAAGTTCTTGTAGCTGGTTGGTAAATCTCAAAATACAGGGAATAAGAGAATTAACACATCCTGCAGAGTATTTTAAGCATATGCAGTTATGCATTAATTAACGAAAGGGGTATATTTAGTGCTAGTCGATTTGTGTTTAAAGAAGCCATTTTAACATGGGAAAGCCAGGGATACATTTTAACTAGGAAATTTCAAAACAAAGTTCCAACTGACCCAGTATATTTCAGTGAAAAGGCCAGAAAATGCCTTTTTTGAAGAAAGCGTATCGTTTGAAATACATTTAATAATATTTCGCAGCTAATTTAAGTCAATTTTAGAACTTCAATCGAGTGAATTTGAAATTCCCTCTTTTTTAAGATGCATGCTACAGTGCCGACATCTATCGGTGACTTGCAAGAACTATTTACTTGCGGCTACAGAAAGCAATCGCGAATTCTTACCTAACGACGTAAAACACTTCAAATGAAAAATTAAATAATTAAATTGCATAAATATTTGAATATAAGTAATTTATTATTGCACAATTAGTATTTTTTAATGAAACTAAGCTCCACAACAGCTGCAGCAAAGAACTTCCAACGGGAATACCATTTTCAAGTGAAAGGCTGAAGTAAGTTCTGAATTGGGGTTGCGGCGGTTACCTTAAAGCTAATTTTAAATAATTCCAGAGAAAATATGGATCCTTTGTGACGACGAGTTAGGTATTCACAATACACAAAATGATAGAAAAGGAACAGAAATTACCAAGCACTAATCCGATTATTTTATGAACTGGGGCATTGTTTTCGAGAAGTAGGCGTCGTGCCATGCGTCTCTGAACATTTTTTCCTTGGGTCATATAATTAGGATTGAATTGCGATTTGGATGATCAGTCTCTGGGATTTTTGCTACAGTTTAAGCACTTCAAAAAGCACTATGCTGAATCGATTTTTACACATTTTCCCATATGAAATACTTGGACCGAGGGCCCTCCTAACATGACCTATCTGGCTTCAGCTGCTCCTGTCGCGGTATACAGCGATCGTTATTTCATTGTACTGAGTGCAGTGCTACAAAATCCTTTCAAAAACTTTGTAAAACAGAGGTCAATCACTCCTAGGGACCGGCCTCTCACTTCGTAAATCAATAAAATCGAGGTTTTGTAAAATAGAGGTCATTTTACATGGTTTTCCTATATACAAAGATCGGGACCGGTGGAATGGTTCGTAAATTGGTGTCATTTCGTAAATTAGAGGTTCGTAAAAAAGAGGTTCTACTGTATATGTACTCTAGCATGGATCATAGCACACAGACAAGAGTAGCAATTACAATTGTAACATTCTTCATGTTAATCTTAAAGGCCAAACCTTCACATATAAACCCTAGGGATCATTTTTTGAGCCATAATTTTGGAAAAAAAGATGTCTTAAATCCCATTGAATATGGTACTTATTCCAATGGTTAATATCTTTGCTACCTGAATCCATAATGCTATGTTTCGTAACAGTAGCTTAAAAAAATAGTAGTTATGGGTAAAATCCTGTTTAGTAGAATACAATGCAAATAATCAACACATTCTTTCCTTACTTTTGCAAAGTTTTTTCCTTCAAAGAATCTTTCTCACACACTTTAACAGTTATCCACTTAATGATGGCTTCTGTAATATTGCAAGCATCTCCTAATAGGAAAATTTGACCTCGTATTTAAAATTATGTTCACCCATTTTGGAAGAGTTATACCAGTGCTCTCAAAAGATTAGATGTAACACCTTTCTTTTATCAGTGTTTTCCCTTCTCATTGCATAGACGACATAATTTGCATACCACAAATAATATTCTTGTTAATTGACTACTAAAGAAAGAAAGGTTGGTGTTAAGGTGGTTCTCAAGTGGTTAACTTGAATATGAATGCCAGAAACTGCCTAATAGGACAGGCTACTTTGAAAATATCACAGTTTGAGTTAAGGAAGAAGTGCCTCAAATGTCCCCAAAAGGTGGCCAACAGTTGATCACTTCAACCCACTACCACTTGATATTTCATTCAAACACTGGTTAGCACTTAGTGTGTTGATGACTCACACATGTGAAAAATGGCTGTGCTATTTACAGGGGTGGATAGTACACCTTATGAGTAGAAAATTAAGTCATCATTCAAAATTCTTGCAACAGGAGAAAAATCTTCCAGCGCCTCCCACTAAACAATTTAAATCAATTGATCTATTTGCAGGGCCCAATAGACGCAGAATAAAAAAACTATAAAGACCTATCTGGGGTACAGGTTACAGGTACTGATTAGAAGTACTCGACATTTCAAATATTGATTCTAAAACAACTCATTAAATATAGTAAGGAAAGTATAGGAAAATAAGTTGCTTTTTTACCTCATTACTATAATACTGCTTTCATCAGCTATCTCATCTAAAGGTGAACAGCACTTGGAACACAGAGGAGGAACAAGATCCCACTTTGAATCATGATGAGGAGGTAAGAGAGGCCGAATACCACGTCTTGAAGCTGCCAAAAGTTTAGCCAATTGGTCATGTAAATCTTGACCAAGTAGCCGTCCCGTTGTTGCCAACATGGCCTTCTCCTGGCTGCAGTTCTCAAGAACATCTAAACAACGTGAAAATTATTACTTGCATGAGAAAGAGTGAAGTACATATTTAAAAAAAATATGGTTGATGATAGCAAGGGCAATAAATATGGTAAAAAGTATACTGATTTCAATAGGTTTGCTCATTTTCAACAGGAAAAAAAATTAAGCTGCTACCAAAAAAGATACAGGGAAAGTAGACACAGGAAAATCCACTTACGAGTTAGCTTAGAACTAGGGTAATTTTTTGTTTTAAGGAAGGATACTCTTTATCTTTTAATGCAAATATCATAAATCGATATTTTTCAATAAATTTTAGTCATACCGTTAGTTTCAGGACAAAATAGTTATCAAGAAATCAAGTGATATATGTATCATTCACTCAAGACTTACCAATTAATAAGCCACGAATTTCTCCAAACTTTCCTCCGCGATAAGCTGGATCTTTCATGACAGTATGGATGACTTTAGGAAGACTCATGAGACCAACCATGCTTGAAAGCAGATTGTGGGTAAGGTCCTTGAACACTAAACATAATTAAATAGGAAATTTAAGATTAGACAATAGTATTTGGAAATTTGATAAAAGCAGCTGATTTGTGAAAAAAATATTAATTGTTGCTGAATATAAAATTGGGAACATTATGATATTCGGTTAATACCAATACAAGATTATGAATAACTTCCAGATTATCTTAACATGTTCAATGCTGACAGACGACGATCGCCTTCCAAGCTCGTAATCCGTTCTCAAGGCCAACGATGGAAGAGGTCACCTCGTAGCTCTTCCTTTTTTGTTGCCAGTCATTCGTTAGCCCTCTGAGCATATGCAGTTGCTACAGCTGGAGTTGCCCACACCGAGAAACGCCGTTGCAACAATTTATTTTTTACGAGGTAATTTATGTTTTTTGTGCTTGTATTAACTCTATATTTTCAGTTTTTTGGAGTTTTTTCCCATTACTTTTATGAAAAACAATATTCGTTTCGATCTAAAATACTTTGTAATTTTTTCAAGTGATTGAATCACACTCCCCATCCCCTCCCCCTCTCCACCGCACCCCGAATTTCATTGAATACTATAACATCTGATTGATTTTTGTCAAAATGTTTTCTTATTTTAATATATATTTTACTAAATATCCTCTCACATATAAGTCACACCAATGGATTTGTTATAATGAAAAAAAAATTAGTTTACAAGTAAATGAATCATCATTTTTAAAAAATCTTTTCATTATCGAGCCTCATTTTTACAATTGCACTGTTGATATTTTTGGTGTATTTTTATTAATTACTCATAAATTTGGCTTCAATGAAGCTTTCACATATATTTATTCCCGATTTTATAATTTGCTTCTGCATTGAAAATATAACAATCCTAGGCTATTTGTAAATATATAGAATATACTTTAAGAATTCTAAATTGATCAAAGATATGCTTTTTTCTAGTTTTTCGCATAGTTCCTCTAAAACACTCATGATATTTATCAACGTACACAATATAAATCTAATTGATGTTAGCATTTATTTAGCAAATAAATTGCTGCTTTTTGTAGATATTTATTTTCTACTATTTTTATCTCTCATGTAGGGACAAGAGAAAGATATCTCAGAAATGTATACTCTTGGGTTACATTTTTCTCTGCTGGAAGTAGGTAAGTAATTTTACGGATTTTCCTAGGGTTTCAAATTTTTCCTCTGGTATGCACATAAATATGTACTGCCAAGACAAAATTCACATTTTTAAACATTTTTTCTTTCAAAATGGTTTCACTCGATGAGGTGGCTAAAGCAGAAAAGAATAGAAAGGGAAGGCATTTTCAGGAAAAGGGAGTGCTCACCGAACCATCTGGATTGGTTTTACGATTTCTTATTTACACTGGGTCTTCCAATTCTGATGTAGGCGGGCTGGACATGTCAACAATGTTGTATGGAAATTAATGGAAGGAGAGCTGGACACTGGCAGTCTCTTTTCATGGATAATTACGACAAAAATGTCGACTTGGGCTACCACTTGCTTGAGCGAAGGACCTATTTTACCAGAACTCTTAGAGCTACCAGGAAGGGGAATCTACCTCACCTCATAGTGAAAAAACTGAAACGGGTGGAGGTAGTGGACGTATTTAGCACCGATGGAGTCTGCGTTATGAAGTGGAAGGATAATCGGGAGGTTGTGAAGATCAGCTCCGAATTCGGAGGGAACTTCCTCGATGTCTGTCAGTGAAGAAGTGGCATCACTTCCAAACCCAGAGGCCGTTACTCGATACAATGAGTCAATAAGTGGCATCAATCACTTTTATCAAATCATGTCATATCACCCCACTGAGCATAGGACTAGAAAGTTGCTATTCACATACTTCACCTCATTTTGGTTAATAGTTATTTTCTCTACTTTAAAACCCATCCCAAAACATCTCTCTACGACTTACTCTCTCCATGATTATCACCCTCCTCGGTCCTTCCCACTCTGAATCAATTCCTTTTTCCTCCTCCAGCCTGTCCTTCAGGGCCCTTGGATAATCTAGGCAGTTGCCAGAGACTTATGACATTGACGAAAGTCAGAAACGTCCCTCAACGACGATGCACACATTGCACATAGCGAGGGTTCAGGAAGAACCCCAAGTATTTTTGCCATGCCTGTGAGGGATGCCCACTACTTTGTTTCAAGCCATGTTTTGTGGACTTTCATAAAAATATTGAGAGCATTTGAAATGATTGTTGTCATCCATGTTATTGTGTATCTTACGAATGAACTTTTGGTGCATTTTTTGCTAATGGTTGGATGTAATTTGATATTTTTATGAAATTGAATGTATTTTGTTTCTAATTGTCTATATTCTGGCTGTTTTGTGTCTCAATGATAATATTATAAAATGTATTTTAATTTTTTGTGTAATTTTTATTTCTCTATTGGCTTTATATTACTTATGACATTTTATGCATGTATGTACTCCTGGTGTTTTTTTTAACATTTTTATTATATTTCTTTTTATAGTGCACCAAAAGTTTACATTGCAGTATTTAGGTCAAAATCCAGTTTTCGTTATTTTAATAATGATAAAAGTTAAATTTATGCAAATATTTGGATGAAAATGATTTATTCATTGTGTTTGTTTAACACGTTTTTCTCTTTCAAACATTTAGGTATTTACACTCTTACGTTTATTTTTTTATTTTTATTTCTAAAATATTCCCATATTGACATTAAAATGTTTTATATGAGCTAAATAGCTATAAAAAAACTTTCAACCATCACTTTTAAATCATAAAATGTTGATATTGATATCCACTGACTCAACATTAGAAAGAACATATTTCATATAAGTAGTTCAAAAGAGCAGAAAATATCCTAATAAAGTGAATTACTGAATCTCACTGCGAGAGTATGCAAAACTAATTACATTATTCATGAAGGTAAGAGATGCAGGAGTTAGCATTCATGGAAAAATTTAGTAAAGAATAATTGCAAAGGATTCAGCAGTCTGTAAACTGGAAGCTGCGAGGACTTGGATTACAGAAGGAATTGATGAAGGCCTTAAACTAAATGAACATTTATAAGTATGATTTTTAAAAATTTTGCAAACAACAATACAAGTAACAATATGTAATAAGGAAGTTCGCACATATTTCGTCGCATCTAAGAAGAATCAATGGTAGAAACTTCGAAACAGACTATTGGGGAGAGTATGCAACCACACACAACACCCAAGTGGTGCTATTGGGTGGCGGCGGACAAAATAAAAATTCATTTTTTATGCGTAATTTTTATTTTGTTATTTTTGTTAATTGACTTATTGTTCTTTGGTAATACATTAAGAAACTTTAAAAAAAAAAAAAAATTCAGCCACCAAACCGTAAAAAAAAATAGTGCTGCGTTGAATGTGTTAGTATAAATATGGCAACACAATTTTTCAGTTAGCATAGTAACCTTTGGAAAACAAATTTCACACAAAGATAATCAAATACAGTCAAGCCCACTTATATCAAACCCGTTTATAACAGAGTCCCAGTTATAACGAAGTAAAGGCTATTCCCCATCAAAAAGAGGCTGGGAAAAACTGGTCCACATATAACGAAGTAAATATTTTGCCCCCTCAACTTCGTTATGAACGGGCTTGACTGTATAATAGCAAATATAATTTTTGAATGCAAATAATCACCATCACTCAGTCCTAGTCTAAAATCAGTCTACGTATTAATAATAATTACTATTAAAAAGGGAATAACTCAAGGATGACATGATAGGAAGTGCAGAGTTGGTGTTAATTTTAAGAGGTCGTATTAAAATACCAGAAAATATTCATCACATCACAACCAATCCTCCAAATTCTCAAAATTTCCCTTCATTTTCACCCTTCCCTTATTTTAAGAATAAAAATGCTTTGACAAAATAATAATGCACTGTTGTGAAATGTATTTTTTCACTTCTGTGTATAAAAATTAATATGTATCTACTTCTTAGATAAAAGACAAAGGGTGCACATTTTATGAATGCGCAACAGGATAGGGGAGATGGTTGAGAAATGGGAATTACTTGGGAGAACCTCAAGGAATGTTAAATACTTCAGAGCAGTGCAAAAAAACCATGGGGGAGGAAAAATCTAGGTCAGGTAGAGATGAACAGGAGATAAGGAAAGGGAAAACAGCAAGAAAATGGCATGGAGAGTTCTCGGGATCTCCACCAGGTCAGGAACTGCTAGTCTGCCGATGTTTCGCTGTCTGACTCAGCCATTGTCTTCGGGGCTAAGGATGTCGAGTGAGAATTTTGGCCTGCTTATATACTGTCACTCTGGTGGTCAAGTGACTCCTGATTGGTCCTCAGCATATCTTCTGCGGGGAGTGTGCTCCGATTTGCTGACATGTGGGAGGCAGCTCCGCCTGATCTCCTGACTATTTTTCAATACAGGCTTCCAGGTATTACTCAAAGAGTAACCTGAATCCAGATTGAAATTATTTCTGGCCAGTCTGGTCTCGATGGATTCCTTGATAAGCTGATCCCAAAAGCCAGTGGACCGACAGAGCAACTTAGTGATTTGGAATCGCACCGCATTCTGGCATTTGGTCCAGACCTCTGCAATGGCTGACTTCTCTGGCTGTCCCAGGCAGAGGAGGTGCTTATGTTCCTCGAGTTGCGTTTCTATGGTGCAGCCCATCTCCCAACATAAACCTTTCCATGTCCACAGGTAACTTGGTAGACGCCAGGTGTTTTCAGCCCCAGTGGATCTTTCGCCCGAATGAGCATGTCCTGGATTTTGCAGGAGGTTTTTGGATGGTATGGATGTAGTATGACTTCAGTATTCTCGCCACTTTCCCAGAAACTGAAGAGATGTATGGCAGGCACATCTTGGCAATGGGTTCCTCTCCATTGTCCTCTGTCCTGGGGTCACGGTGTAGGGAGGCCCTTTTCAGGGCCTTCGAAATTTTCCTCTCTTCATATCCGTTCTGGAGGAAGGTTTTCCTCAGGCGTTTTAATTCTGATGCTAAGCTGTCCTTGTCTGAGATGGAAACAGCTCAATGTATCAGGATTGGCATGACCACTATGCAACTGGGAAGGGTGATGATGGCTCCATCCATGTAGGTAGAGGTAGGTGTGGATAGGCTTCCAGTAGAAGCTATGTCCAAATGTGCCGTCCGTCCATGGGTAAACGGAAATGTCGAGGAACAAAAGTCTATTATTTTCCTCTACTTCCATGGTGAACTTGATACTGCTGTGCTGCTCGTTCATGTGGTCGAGAAACTGGTGAAGGGTGCTTTTCCTGTGGGGCCACATGAATGAAGGTGTCGTCCATGTAGCACAGGAAAAGCGTCAGTTTTAGGGAAGTCGATTTCAGAGCTCTTCCTCGAAATCCTCCATGAAAAAGTTGGTGATAGCAATGGATAAGGGGGAGCCCATGGCTACACCGTCAGACAGTTAGTAGAAATCACCAATGCATCGGAAGTACATGGACGTCAACACATGGCAGAGCAGCTCCAATGTGTCACCATCAAACTTCTAGGCTAACAGCCATAGGGTGTCTTCTAGTGGGACCAGCAGGCCAAAATTCTCACTCGACATCCTTAGCCCTGAAGACAATGGCTGAGTCCACACATCGAAACGTCGGCAGACTTGCAGTTCCTGACCTGGTGGAGATCCCCAGAACTCTTCATACAGTCGATTCACTGGGAAAGCACCAAATCCTTCTTCAGCAAGAAAATTGAGGAAAAAGGAAGGACACAAAAAGAAAAAGTCGAACCAATGTATTCTATGGTTGACCAGTGGAAGAAAGAAGAAATAATTATTTCGATCAACAACTATTTATAATAACGTGCACAGACTCAGAAAACAGAGCATTAACATACCATGGAGGAGATCTGAGGCAGCATTTGAATTTCCACCTCCCTCTTGTTTGCTTATCACGCCCTGTAGCCTGCGTTGAGGTGCAAGTAACCCCTCAAGTAGGCCCATCCAAAGGGATTCCCTTGCGGTGTCATCAAGCAAATTGGATCCTCTACGACATACGTCAACAAGCGACATTACATGTTCTCTCATTTCACCAATCATTTCATCTGAAATGCCTCTCTCAGGGCCATTCTCCTCTCGGTTATTGAAAGGAGCAAGCAACTGCAGAGCAGCATAAAAATAAATGAAAAATATATAAAAATTAGGAAATATTGCAAAATGAACCTACGACTAATGGTCAGAATTTTAATTATTAGTGAAAAACTTAAAACCTGGAAAACAATATACAAAGCCACTATTGAAATTCACAACATTCGTCAGCAATGGGATATTCCATGTCTTTCTATTATGCAACACTATAGTAGAGCAGTAATACTCCTTGTGGATCCCAGGACATATTGTAATGCTACTCTTAGGTTTTTGCTGCTCTAACAGCTAAGGTTACATCCCACCATCTAGTGGGATGCGATTCTTATATACACAGCGATTCTTCAGCCAGTGTTTCTGCTGCTACACTTTTGTCTAAATGACTAATTATATCAAGTTTCTGATTTATGAATGGGACCAGATATTTTCTTTTTGCAGCCATTTTCCACTGTCAGGGCACTCCACAAACAGTCAGTTCACTGACTGTTTGTGGAATGCTGTACCCTCAATTAGTACGGAATTGCCCTTAAGTTAACTTAGCAACACACGAGCTACCTCGCCGTTCTACTAGTGCAAACTTTCATGCAACTTCATAATTTTTAAATATTATAATTATTTGCGATGCAGTGTGGCTGGAATGTGATAATGCAAGTTCCAATAAGTTTTATATTTAACTAACCTATCATTGTTATAACTGTTGAATCAAGTCAGCGTAAATGATCCCAGTTATCGGTCACGTTATATAATTCTGGCATTTATCACGTTTCATCACATCTGGTTCAGAAGTCGCTTTCATTCTTAATCATATCAAATTCTGTACTAAATCAATATTGTCAACATTCCGACAGGAGTTCTTAACATTGTATTTATTATTAGCTGGGTAGTCCTACAATACATTCATTTCATATCATGAATCTTTTCCTCGCGGAAGATAACGAGATGATGTAGTTCACATTTCCAACACTAGTGGCATTGTGCCCCACCACATTCAAATTCTTCCCGAAAATAGTTCTCGTTACTGATCTCTCTCTCTTGTATTTTTAAGTACATATGTACGAAAGGATGTCAAAAGATGGTTTCTAAGGGCTGATATGCAGGAGTAACTGTTTTAGAAGGGAAATTATTTTTTTTAGTCAGCACATTGTATTGCAAATAGCGGGAAAACGGAGAAACACTCGGTAACACTCACTTTACTGTAGATGGTTCTATGCTGTGGTAACGCAAAGCCGTGACGCAGCATTGTGAAATCACCTTCAACTCGGGACTTAGAAAAATTTTGGCTCTGAAATGGTAACTATTTATTGGAAGTGACTCTAATGCCTCTTCTCATAGTTTGTAGTTTCCATACTTTGAAGTCACTCCCACTACTTTACCATTAGGAACTTTGTATCTTTTCCCTAACGCTGAAAGATTACCTATTATGGATGGCCCTTCTCGTCTGTTGGTAATCAGTCCATCCCACTGCCCTCCACTTCACCAGAACTGGCAATAGGCTAAATCGATTGGCGATGCACAGATAATCCACATCCCGGATAACACGCACACTGATAATCAGGAGTTTACTGTATATGCCACCAAGAAATGTCAAGAAAGGAGAAATAAAACCTTAAAAAAATATTGTAATTTAAGGCCTAAGTTCACACAGTTCCGCTTCCTATCAGTTCACTCAACTTTAGAAAAATGGGAAATTCTAAAAAAAATCATCCTATTCAAATATACACCATTCTGGGATGGGCAACCTAGGAGCCTAGCTAGCCCTTTGTTCATTATCCTACTCTCTTCCACCCAAGCAGTAATTATTCTTCCTTCCATGGTACCTCCAAAAAGCTTTTTGTGTGCATGGTAGCTATTTGCATGCCAATTCTAACGCAATTCAAATTATCAAAGCCTGTTTATAAAAAAAATGAGCATTAAACAAATATTTATCACCAAAAACATACTCACCATGTCAACTGTTGATTGAAGATGTTTGATCAGTATGTCAAATGCTCCTTGTACATTTCCCATTAGTTCCAACACATATGCAGTAGCATCCATCACACCATGGGTTTTAGTAATCTAAAAATTTGAGGTAGATATTGTAATATGCAGATATAATTGCAACTAAAGGTTAATGGTTATGTAGGAATAATTACAAAATTATGCCTCAATTTAGCTCTTCCTCAATATAATACTAAAGACAAATTATTATCTTGTATGTCTCTTAACTTCAACATTAACATTTTGAGAGCTATTAAAGAGAGCTATTACCTAAGAAAACACATATTCTAGAATCAAATAATATCTTACATGACTCTCAGCATGATTTTAGGAAAGCCAGATTTACAACCTGGTACATACCTTTGTCCATGAATTGAAAATTCCAAATGATACTGCTAATGTATCAAAACTTGTCATGCCAAACAAAAATTAGTTAAAATTACACACAGTAGACACCAGATACTTATTATGAAATTTTGTTTTTATGAAGTGGATCTACTGGTCTTATCAAAAGGACATCCCAACTGCTTGGGACAGCATGCAATATTAGGAAACATTCAACATCATGAAATAGTGAAATGTGGTTGCTGGCCTAGAGTGATAAACAATTTGTTTTTATGAAAAATACTAGGTCCTGAAGTATTTATTGTAGAAAAAACATGTCTAATATATTAACAAATTTATAAAAGCCGTCACATGAGGATATGTTAAGATTAGTGATGGACGGATCCAGGTTTTTTGTCGGATCCGGATCCGGAACCGGATCCTTGCCTGGGTTTCGGATCTTTATCTCGGTTTCGGATCCTTAGTTTCACATACTCGATTCAGATTTTCAAAACCTAGATTTTTTTAAATATATAAATACAGCAACAATAGAATTGCCAAAAAAAGTGAATTTATTGTCGAAAAAATCAACTTCCAATCATCCTTGTGGATAATATTTACCTAGATTAAGATTTACGGATGCAATAACTATATCTTATTACTTCTAATATAAAGATCAACTTCCTTATCACATACTCATCATGCAATACATTTTTGAAACCTGTACAACTATTCTTTAGAGTGCAGTTGAAAGAAACATTGTAAATTTATTTTCATTAATAAAGGAATTATTTTCCAATTAGTAATCAAATCCTTGAATGCTTCTAATTCTATTTTAGAAACACAATATTTTAATGCGGCCAAGAGATTCCATTTATAGAATATCCGGGGATTCCATTTTCAAGACGAAAATATTATTATAGAATATTTCAAGCTGCTAAAGTAGTAATTTTGCAATTCTCATTAATAATAACCTTTAAAATGAAATTTGAGAATTTTATACTCCTAAGGAGAGGTTGTGTAACTCTGATCTTGAAATGAGATTAGCCGTTTTTCATGCTACTAGAAGAAAAATTAAAAAAGTCTCGGATTTTTTCTCCATTGGCTCGGGTTTGCAAGAAAAAAGTAGAATGACATGTGGGGAGCATGTATTCTCCAAAATCAGGTAAGCCGACAATAGCAGTTCGATTCTTATCGCTGTTTAAAATTTTTCTTTCAGCCATTGAATCAAAAAATTTATCATCCTTCATTTCCAACATTTCTGTGTGGATACCGACTTTTTTGTACTTCTATCATTTAAACTAGATTTATAAATGCGTTGCTAAAAATACATGGGAAAGTTAACGTAATGATTCCACAATTTAATTCTGCAATAAAAAATTTTTCCAATCATTTCACTAACTCCAATTTTTTTTTTACTTATAAATTGACATGAAATTTCTGTTAATCCACTCTTTTTAACTGCTTACTTGCATCACCCTAGGAATACAGCATAGCCTATATTCCTAGGCAGTGTTAAGGATCGAACTCGTGACCGGCAGTACACTAGCCTTCATTTTTAACAACTACGCTATCATAGGTTCACGGGAATCTGGCGAATGTAGGCAACCCGCGTGACATTCGGTTTTATTTTTTTTCTCGCGCATCCGGGCGTATGGGGAAAAAAATCACGACGAGTATTTTTTTATTTTGTTTTTTTGGTACGAAAAAATCTTCTTCTCATTTCGCGACCGAGTTACACACAAAGTTCTCCTTGTCAGTTTCTACCATACTTACATTCCATTCGCGGGGCTCATCGATCACCAAGCCGTGAAATTTTAAAATCTCCGATCCGAATCTGAATTTTTACTGTCTTCGGATATGATTTCAGTTGCGAATGAAATGAAAGACCCGTGGATCCGACCCGACCATCCTTAATTTATCAATGGTACATTTGTAAATCTAATTTAAACAACAAAAGTATAATAAAGTGAGTATTCAGATTTAATGGTTTGAAAGTGAATATGATAGCATTTTCGATGCAATGACTGAAAGAAAAAATTTAACTGCGAAAGGGATCGAACTTCGCACAGTACACTGGCTCTCGTTGTCCGCCTGATCCCGGCGAATGTAGGCTACCCGCGTGACATCCTACGTATTTTTTTTCTCGCGATACCAGGCTAATGGGGAAAAAAGTCATATTTCTTTATTTTGCTTCTAGTTGCACGGGAACATTTTCATCTAATTTCGTGACCTGAGTTACTCATCCTCTTCTTGTCAATATCTACCGCACCTACCTTCCATTCACGGGGCGCTTCGATCGCTAAGCCGCGAAAATTTAAAATCTAGGATCCGGATCCGATTTTGCTCCGTGTCTTTGGATCCGGATCCGGAACCGAAAAAATGAAAGATCCGCGGATCTTTGGATCCGACGGATCCGATCCGGCCATCACTAGTTAAGATAGTGTGACTTTGTACCATATGTTAGGCAAGCTGAATATGAAAGCCCTCTGAGGTAAACAAAATAAACTTGCATTTAGCATAATTGTCTTCAATTAATTCTTTTCGAGACTATCTGTGCATGATATCTGTATAATCTTCACCTAAATTTTTTGCATGAAGCGAGGGTTCCACACCTCTTGTCGTTCAATTTGACAGGATAAAAAAGTATATAGCAGTTTTCCTTGTTGGCTTGAGGTAAAATTTGTTTTTCCCACTATGTCCCCAGGGTTTTCAGATTGCTATTCAAAACTGATAACTATAAGAGGTGAGTTACTGATTTTAGGACACCATAATCTGGTAATGCCATTGCTAAATGTCTCAAAAGAAAGATAGACCATGTAATGGCACAGAAAGGCTACCCAGCAGCATATGAAACATGCAGTGATCATAAAATAATTATGATCCATCCCAGGTAGACCTAAGGAATCATACTAATATGGTATTAATTATGAAAATTAGAAAGATCCTTGGATAGATCCTTAGATTTTTTAAACTGGTTTCCTATCAGTTTTTTTCCACTAAGTTAGGTTTTTTCACCCAAAAACAACACTACAGTCAACCAGTCCTAATCAAGCACAAGCTTTAATAGGCACATACTTCAGGCTATTAAACAAGAACTTGGAATTTAATAACAAATGAAAACTGCAGGCCTCAGTTGCCAGGTCAATAACCATCTATCTGGAAACCTGAAGTGATGGGTTTTGCCCTAGCTAAAGATGTTTTGCTGATTTATTTTGTTATGAGCACTGAAATTAAAAACACTCTTACACAAGAGAGGATACATAAACTATTGTGGAAGAAACCCAATAAAGAAGCTTCGTAGACTGTCACCAAACTGCAGAGAAATTATGCTATGAGGTTGACAGCGAAATCTTGAATGCTCACAAAAAATCTTGTAGGGATCATATTTCACTAAATGCTCCTATTGCCATAAACATTGGTATTCCTGTTACTATAAAATATGCATTTTTACCAGTAACCTTGCCAGAAAAGTCATATACAGCTAACCTAATGTAGAATAAAAGAGACAAATGGAAAAATAAAAATTCCTTAGAATACAAAAGACTTGTTCTTTTGAACTACAGATTTTTCAGTTGTGTAGATTATCAAGTTTCTATGGTAGTTTGTTTACTTCACTTCCATCATGAGCTAATACCTTGCAAGTTTCATCCAGTCGAAAGCCAGGCTGACTTTCCAGGAACTTTTTAACTCTCTTTGGTTCATAGACACACATCAATGTAAGAAGTTGCTCATGCAACACAGGGTCAACTCTAGGCTGGTCGTCAGAAACAATGGAGTCTACAAACTCTGCAGAAGGAGCCCTTAATTCACACCAAGGAGAGAGACAAAAAAATGACAAAATAAAACTCGTATCATTACAGAGTGCAAACTACCAGAAAATTCACAGTTTGAAATGGATATTGTCAACTGAGTAACAGTCAATAAGAGTGGCAATTAATGAAAGGGACATTACTGGAATTTTTCTTTAAAAAAATACACTCTTGACCTAGGATTACTGCCCAGAAAATTCATCAATAAGCAAATCCATTAGGAGGGCCTTACACATGTAATTACCAGCCTTTTCTAAACATACTGAAGCATTAGAGCATTAATGCAGCTTTGTTTATAATGAAACTGCATTGAATCTAACAATTCAAAACTACCCTTTTTAAAATTTTAATATGAAGCAAATAAAACATCCAATTGTCTTTCGAAAGATAAAGTGTAAGAGCCTAGCCAAGTTGACACACCAGTTCCCGTAAGATCCCCGAAGTTAAGCAACGGTGGGCCGGGACAGAGGTTGGATGGGTGACCCCTCCATACCTCTACCGTGGCGCTCTTGCACCCTGTTTGTGAGTGGCGGGCAGGTTAAATGTGGGTTGGCACAATGGATCTAAAGAGGCCTATGTGCCAGGGGGGCTCCAGAAGGCCCCCGCTCACCCCCCCAATTTACAATTTTTTAAAAAGATAAAATATAATTGACCACTGAAAACTTTAATACAACAGGATATCATCAATCTTTGGAAGTAAAATAATACCAATCCATATCAAATACAGTATTTACATTAAACAAATTAATGATGATCTACTATTAATATTATGTGTTAGTTTTAGAGGAGAAAGAAAATTCCCTATACTGTGCAGTAATCAATAAAAAAAAGAAAAGTGACCAAGTAAAACATAAATTACTTCCTACATCATACAACAAAATTGCAGAAAGAAGAAAGGAATAGGCACTTCTAAAATGAGCCTTAGGTGGAGTGAAAGTTGAAAACATATGACCAAACTTTTACTAGAAAGTTTTATCCCCCTCTTTCAACAAAGCATATGAAGCACAAGCTTGAAAAAATGTAGCAACTAAGTCTAAGGATAAAATTAAACCAAACAAATTATCAAATAAAAACATACATACTTGCACTGAAATATTTCAATCAACAACTGGTAAAGTACTGTGGGGGAATCCTTCAATTTCTCCATGATCTCAGGAATCAAATATGGACATTGTAATGCCAACAGCTGACCTGCTTTTCTGCTATCAATGTCAACCAACTCCTATAACACCAAAATAAAAGAATTGGTATCATTAAAAAATAACCTACATCCTTTTTACAGCAGTTATGCAAGGATTATATCAAATAGAACCACTAAAATCTAGACAAAAAATTTTACAAAAACAAAAAATCCATTCGCAAGGAACTTAGTGGTCTCTACAAAGCACAATGATTCAATGTATGCACGAGTGACATCCAGAAAGTAAGAATACAAAACTTGTTAAAAATCGAAAAATGAATATATTTTAATGACATATACAGGGTATGAGCCAGAATATGTGATCATTTCTCCACCTAATTGCCATTGAGGTCAATTCACTTTTGAAGCCTGGGTCTTTGTATACCCTCGTCGCATACCTTCCACTCCACCTCCTGAAGCCACTTTTCACAGTCTCTATGACCTCCTCATTATTCAAAAAGTGCTGTCCACTCAAGAACTCCTCCACTTTAGCGAAAAGATGATAGTCCGAGGGTACCAGATGTAGGAGTAGTTGGAGCAAATGGAGGACAAACTGATTGACGTGTTAGGCTGCTGCAACGACATATTGTAACAGACTGAGGCAATCGATGTCTTATTTTGACTGTTAGGAACCCCTCTACACATCATGGGAGGCAACTTTGAATAAAAATCCCTATTACTTACAGAGCCCTTGTATTCTTACTTTCTGGACATCCATCGTATTATCATTAACATGCATAACAGCTATAATTCTTAGATTGAAGGATACACATATGCTGTAATATAGTACTGTTAACACCAGCAGAGGTTGTCTTAATAACAGTCCTTGATGATATCATATAGGTATGCTGTGACTTTTTGATGACCCTTTCAACTATGCTTTATACGTAGTAGTCAAAGAAATTCAAATGTGGGCTTTTAGGAGTCCAGAATATTGGTGTTGTCTGACAACAAATTTCAAACCAAGAAGGTCCTTTGGGCCAGTATACCATCAAATGGATGCCGAAATTTCTCCCCACAGCTGTCCCACCATCATTTCAATGCCTTGCTGCCTTACTTACACCAACAATTGATGCTGATTTTTGCAACAAATTCTTTAGATCCTCTAAAATCAGTGCTTGAGCCATTTTAATGACTGTGGAAGTTCTTGCAGTACATGCTTCAAGTGAATCCTCCTTAATGGCAAACTGATACCTTCTTTGGATGTTCTGAAGTCATATATTGTCACAACATCATAAATCTAGACTTCAGGGATCAAGAGAAATATATTACGTATTTCTTATGCTGAGTGGTCAGTGCTAAGACACTCAATGGTCATGGCTCTTCAGATATAGTCCACACTTGGTTTCAATATTGAGGCCATTTTAAGGTAATGACTAGTGATGGACGGATCCTAGTTTTTTTTCGGATCCGAATTCTTGTCTGGGTTTTGGATCTTTGTCTTGGTTTCGGATCCCTAGTCTCAGATACTGGATTCTGAATTTCATTCCTTTTACAATCCTAGATTTTTAATATATATAGAAAAAAGCAACAATATTATTTCTGAAAAAAAGTAAAGTTGTTGCAGAAAAAATCAACTTCCTATCATCTATGTGGATACTATTTTCCTGGATTAAGATTTACGATTGCAATAACTATATCTTATTACTTCTAATATAAAGTTCACTTTCCTTATCACATACTCATAAAAATATACCTTTTTTGAAACCTGTACAACTATTCTTTAAAGTGTAGTTAAAAGAAACATAAGTTAATTTTCATTAATATTTGAATTATTTTCCAAAATATAAATCCTAGTGATGCAATATTGCACCCTCTATCCAGAAAGATTTAAATGTAATTATAGAAAAAATAATTCAGGGCGTATCACTTCCAAGAATAATATAATATAGAATATTAAATAATAAACAAAATCAAAAGCCTGATATTAATTCGGTGCACAATGGGTTTACATTAACTTGGATTGCTGTTATAAGTCAAATCCTTGAATGCTTTCTTTTTTAGAAACAAAAAAATTTTTAATGTGGCCAGAAGATTCCATTTTTGGAATATCTGGGGATTCAATTTTTAAGACGTAAAAATTATTATAGAATATTTCAAGCTGCAAAACTACTACTTTTGCAATGTCTCATTTATATTAACCTTTAACATGAAGTTTGTAGTTCTGTAGTCATAAAGAGTGTGTGTTTCACTTGGGTCTTGAAATGAGATGAGCCTTTTTTCATGTTACTAGAAGAAAAATGAATATATTGTAGTCTCAGCTATTGCCTCTATTGGCCCGGGTTCGCAAGAAAAAAGTAGAATGACATGTGGGGAGCCTGCACTCTCTGAACTCGGGTAAGCCGACAAATGCATAGTGGGGTTGTGTTCTGCAGGTAATGCAGTTCATTTCTAATCACTGCTTAAAATTTTTCTTTCAGCCATTGAATAAAAAAATTTATGAACCTTAATTTCCAAACCTTGTAAGTGGATACTGACTTTTTTGTACTTCTATCACTTAAACTAGATTTACCAATGCATCACTCAAAAATACATTGTAAAGTTAACATAATGTTTCTACTATTTTAATTCTGTAACAGGGTGTCCACAAAAGTCAAAATATAAAATTCAAGCATAATTCAAGGTTTTCAAGACTAAATTTATAAAAATTTCCAGGCTAATATATTGTGGTTCTTGTACGAGTCAAAAGTGATGTTTTTCAAGTTCTTTGTAGAATATGGATTTTTTGTAGTTCAACCCATAGCATAATATAGATAAAGTAATTAAATAAGAAATAATTGAAAAATTAAAGTAATTAAATATGTAGTTTTATTGGTAGTAAGAGACTCTTTGTTGGTTAGGAAATATAAACTACTTTTTGATTGAACACCCTCTTTCTAAATTAGCATTTCCATGAGAAATTACAAATTCTTCTACAAGAGGAACTTAAAGAACCCACTGGCTAAAGTCTTCAGCATTCAACCACTGTTCTTGGAATGATGATTTTCTACGTTAATATTTTTTGCCATGCTTTTCTATTTTAAGTCTCAAAGCCTAAATTTTCTGTTCACTCAGAATCAGAATGCAACATTTTTGTACTGGTAGACTATATAGAAAAAAGTGAAATCATAACAGTCTTTAGTATCCTACACCACCTTTTTCTAACAAAAAGTAATGTAATAAAAATCCTAATTCAAGTAAGCGCATCCTGAATATATCTAACAAACATCAGCAATTAGATTTCTCAAAAAAATTATAGAAAAGTTTGTAAAAAATACATTGCAAAACCTACCAGAAAGCCAACTTACATTGTACTTACAGTAAAGTATCCGATCACATCAAATGTGCAGTTAAAAGAAACATTTTAAGTTCATTTTCATTAATAAAGGAATTATTTTCCAATTATTAATCAAATCCTTGAATGCTTTCAAACAAAAAAAAAACAAAAAAACATTTAATGCGGCCAAGAGATCCCATTTATGGAATATCCAGGGATTCCATTTTTAAGACGAAAAAATTATTATAGAATATTTCAAGCTGCTAAACTGGTAATTTTGCAATGTCTTATTAACAATAACCTTTGAAATGAAATTTGAGAATTTTCTACTCCTAAGAAGAGGTTGTGTAACTCTGATCTTGAAATGAAATTAGCCTTTCTTCATGCTACTATAAACAAAATTTAAAAAAAAAGTCTCGGATTTTCTCTCCATATTGGCCTGGGTTTGCAAGAAAAAAGTAGAATGACATGTGGGGAGAATGTATTCTCCTAAATCAGGTAAGCCGACAATAGCAGAGTGGGGTAGTGGACTGCAGGTAATGAAGTTCGAATCTTATCGCTGTTTAAAATTTTTCTTTCAGCCATTGAATCAAAAAGTTTATCATCCTCCATTTCCAACCTTTTTGTGTGGATACTGACTTTTTTGTACTTCTATCGTTTAAACTACCTACATTTACAAATGCGTCACTCAAAAATACATTGTAAAGTTAACATAATGATTACACGATTTAATTCTGCAATAAAAAATTTTACCAATCCTTTCACTAACGCCAAATTTTATTATTTTTTAAATTATAAATTCACATGAAATTTCTGATAATCTACTTTTTTTAACTGCCTACTTGCATTGCCCTAGGAATACAGCATAGCCTGTATTCCTAGGCAGTGTTAAGGATCGAACTCGCGACCTGCAGTACACTAGTCCTCATTTTTAACAACTACGCTATCATAAGTTCACGGGAATCTGGCTAATGTAGGCGACCCACGTGACATTTGGCTTTATTTTTTTTCTCGTGCATCCGGGCCTATGGAGAAAAAGTCACGACAAGTATTTTTTTTATTTTGTTTTTGTGGCACGGAAAAAATCTTCACATTACATGACCAAGTTACACAACCTCTCCTTGTCAGTATCTAACATACGTACGTACATTCCATTCGCGGGGCACATCGATCACTAAGCCGAGAAATTTAAAATCTGCGATCCGGATCTGAATTTTTACTGTCTTCGGATATGATTTCAGTAGCGAATGAAATGAAAGACCCGTGAATCCAACCCGACCATCCTTAATTTATTAATGGTACATTTGTAAATCTAATTTAAACAACAAAAGTATTATAAAGTGAGTATTCAGATGTAATGGTTTGAAATTGAAGATGATAACATTTTCGATGCAATGACTGAAAGAAAAATTAAACTGCGATACGGATCGAACTTCGCACAGTAAACTAGCTCTCGTTGTCCGCCTGATCCCGGCGAATGTAGGCTACCCGCGTGACATCCTACGTAATTTTTCCCGCGATATCGGGGTAATGGGGAAAAGTCATATTTCTTTATTTTGCTTCTAGTTGCACGGGAACATCTTCATCTAATTTCGTGACCTGAGTTACACATCCTCTTCTTGTCAATATCTACCGCACCTACATTCCATTCACGGGGCACTTCGATCGCTAAGCTGCGAAAATTTAAAATCTACGATCCGGATCCGATTTTATACCGTGTCTTTGGATCCGAATCCGGAACCGAGTAAAATGAAAGATCCGTGGATCTTTGGATCCGATCCGGCCATCACTACACGTTAGGCATATGTTTGCGTATCATGGGCTTAGTCCGATGTGCAATGAATGAAAACAAAGGACACTTAACGTGACGCTGAAGGCATCCGTTCGACAGTGGAACAGTTGAACGCCTCCGATCCACACAGCGCTGACGATACATTGAGCCTAACTACTTTTCCGTCGTTTATTTATTCATTCATACCAACGACAAATCCATATCTTAAAGCCATCTTTATTTATCCTATTTATAAAGTAAGGATTTTTTGTCTTGAATTAAGAATTTTTAAAATTCCCGGCTCAGAACAGAAAATCACGAATAATCCACGAACAATTCCCTGCATTGAAAATTCACGAATAATTCCCGATTTCCCAGGTTTTCCCGGTCAGTGGACACCCTGTGTAATAAAATATTTTTCCATTCACTTTCACTGATGCCAAATTTTATTATTTTTGTGCTTTATCTGTTGATGTATAAATTGACATGAAATTTATGATCTACTTTCTTTAACTGCCTGCTTGCATTACCCTAGGAATAAAGCATAGACTGTATTCCTAGTGTACTAGGAGTGTAGTGGACTGTAGTGTTAAGGATCTAACTCTCGACTGGCAGTACACTAGCTCTCATTTTAAACAACTTTGCTATCATCAGTTCAAGCAAGTCTGGTGAATATAGGCAACCCACATGACATTCTGCTCTATTTTTTTCCCGTGCATCCCGGCCTATGGGGAAAAAAGCTAGAACATGTATTTCTATATTTTGCTCAAGTGGCACAGAAAAAATTTTATCTCATGTCATAACCCGAGTTACAAATCCTCTCCTTGTATCTACATACCTTTCGCGGAGCGCATTGATCACTAAGCAGCGAAATTTAAAAATCTCCCATCCGGATCATAATTTACAGTGTCTTCGTTTCTGATTTCAGCAGCGAATGAAATGATAGATCCGTGGATCTTTGGATCCGGCCCGAGAATCCTTAATTCTTTAGTGATACATTCTTAGATCTAATTTAAACAACAAAAAGTATAATACAGTGAGTATTTAGAGGTAAGGGTTTGTAATTGAAGATGACAAAATTTTTGATGCAATCAATGACTGAAAGAAAAATTTAACTGCAACTGGGATTGAACTACATGCTGTACACTAGCTCTCGAAGTCAGCTTGATCCTGGCGAATGTAGGCTACCTGCGTTGCATCGTACGTAATTTTTTTTCTCGCGATCTCGGGTAATGAGGAAAAAAGTTATATTTCTTTATTTTGCTTCTAGTGGCACAGAAAATTTTTTATCAAGGTTCATGACATGTTCTACACATTCTCTTCTTGTCAATATCTACCTCGTCATTCCATCCACGGAGCATTTCGATCGCTAAGCTGCGAAAATTTAAAATCTACGATCCAGATCCAATTTTACTCTGCGTCTTTGGTACCGAATCCGAGTAAAATGAAAGATCCGAGGATCTTTGGACCCGACGGATCCGATCCGACCATCACTAGTTATGACTACTGTTTACTAGAAGCACTGCAGATTTTCACAATTGGCAACAAGGACCTCTGATTAGGTACAATGGTGCAGGAAATATAAATTGAAAACAATCTGGATTTTGGTAATACACTCCAGAAAAGAGGCAGATTTTAATAATGCATAGTTATATATCAAGTAGTGATGGCCGGATCGGATCTGTCTGATCCAAAGATCCACGGATCTTTCATTTTACTCGGTTCCGGATTCGGATACAAAGACACAGAGTAAAATCGGAACCGGATCGTAGATTTAAAATTTTCGCTGCTTAGTGATCGAAGCGCCCTGTGAATGGAATGAAGCTGCGGTAGATATTGACAAAAAGAATATGTGTAACTCAGGTCACGAAATTAGAAGAAAATGTTCCCGTGCAACTAGGAGCAAAATAAAGAAATACATATGACTTTTTTTTCCCATTACTACGGTATAGCGAGAAAAAAATAAGTGGTATGTCACATGGGTAGCCTACAATCGTGGCGATCATGTGGACAACGAGATGTAGTGTACTGTGCGAAATTCAATCCCTATCGCAGTTTAATTTTTTCTTTCAGTCACTGCATCGAAAATGTCATCATAATCAATTTCAAACCATTACATCTGAATACTCACTTTTATTTATTATACTTTTGTTGTTTAAATTAGATTTACAAATGTACCACTCATAAATTAAGGATAGTCTGGTCGGATCCAAGGATCTACGGGTCTTTCATTTCATTCCCTACTGAAATCATATCCGAAGACAGTATTAATTCAGATCTGGATCGGAGATTTTGACATCTCGCGGCTGCGTGATCGATATGCCCCACATATGGAATGTAGGTATGGTAGATAATGACAAGGAGAGGAAAAGTGACTCAGGTCACGAAATGAGAAGAAGATTTTTTCAGTGCCAAGAAAACAAAATAAAAAAATACTCATCTTGACTTCTTTCACCATAGGCCTGGATGCGCGAGAAAAAAATTAAGCCAAATGCCATGCGGGTTGTCTACATTCGCCAGATTCCTGTGAACCTATGAGACCGTAGTTGTTAAAAATGAAGGCTAGTGTACTGCCGGTCACGAGTTCCATCCTTAACACTACCTAGGAATACAGTCTTGCTGTATTCCTGGGGTAATGCTAGTAGGCAGTAAAAAAAGTAGATTATCAGAAATTTCATGCCAATTCATAAGTCAAAAAAATAATAGAATTTGGCGTTAGTGAAATGATTGGAAAAAATTTATATTTCAAAATTAAATCGTGGAATCATTACCTTAGCCTTACAATGTATTGTTGAGTGACGCATTTGTATATCCAGTTTAAGTGATAGAAGTACAAAAAAGTTAGTATCCACACACAAAGGTTGGAAATGAAGGATGATAAAGTTTTTGATTGAATGGCTTAAAGAAAAATTTTAAACAGTGATAAGAATCAAATTTCATTTCCTGCAGTCCACTACCCCACTCTGCTATTGTCGGCTTGCCCGAGTTTGGAGAATGCAGGCTCCCCACATGTCATTCTACTTGTAACGTCGGGCAAATATTACGGGAGAACTCTAATTTCAATAAAGAAAACACTGCTTATCAGACTCACCTTTATTCTTCCTCTCTCCATAACCATCAACAACCCAACCCTCCCCCCGCTTCACTCCCCCACCAACATCTCCCAAACAAGCAAAACAAATATCAGACGTTACATACTTTTTTCTTGCAAACCCGGGCCAATGGAAAAAAATCTGAGACATTTTTTAAATTTTGCTTCTAGTAGCATGACAAAGAGGCTAATCTCATTTCAAGATCAGAGTTACAGAACCTCCCCTTAGGAGTATAAAATTCTCAAATTCCATTTAAAGGTTATTATCAATAAATTGTTAGTTAAGCGATATTCTATAATAATTTTGTCTTAAAAATGGAATCCCCAGATATTCCATAAATGGGATCTCTTGGCTGCATTAAACATTTTTTGTGTTTCTAAAAAAGAATTTGAAAGTGTTCAAGGATTTGATTAATAATTGTAAAATAATTTTTTTATTAATGAAAATGATCTTATAAGTTTACTTTTAACTGCACTCTAAAGAATAGTTGTACGGGTTTCAAAAATGTATTGCTTGATGAGTATGTGATAAGGAAAGTGATCTTTATATTATAAGTTACAAGAATAGGTACTTATTGTCTCCGTAAATCTTGATCCAGGAAAATATAACCCTCATAGATGATAGGAAGTTGATTTTTTCTACAATAAATTTACCTGTTTTTTGGTAATTCTATTGTTACTGTTTTTATATACAGTTGAGCATCTTTAATCCGGCACAGTCGGGACCAAAGTGATGCCGGATTAGGGATTTTGCCGGACTATGGGTCATGCATGGCAACTAGTCTATTTCTTACGTCTGGTATGTTTTCATTGAAAGGAGACAATTATTTATAACAAAATATATTCGTTTGCCATTTACTGAACATTATTGTAAAAAGAGTTACTGAGAATAATCAGAAAGAAATGGTTTCTTAATACACAAAGTTATTATTTAAAATTATCAAAGTTGCGGAGTGAGTGAAAATAACGGAATCTAAGCTGCTGCACATGTAAAAGTTTCATATTGTTATTGGAAAAGGGTATAAAAATAGATATTTCTTACGCTGTACTTTGCGTAACATAATTTCCTACTGCGCTCGATTTGTTATCAGCTGATTCAGAGCGATGCCAACGCGTGAGTGTGATGGCCCCCATCACTACATCGCCACGGGCGACCCGACTGGATTATTCTTTAAAGACCATCATCAAGAGTAGTCTTCCTTCAACAATTTCAGGCTGGTCATCGTCATCCCCACTCGGATTTATTGTTATTAGTTACCATTTCAATGATTTCATCATCTATGATATGTTGTGTGGTGAGAATATCGTGGCCGCTAACTATCCTTTCGTCTAAAATTACCAATTCCATTTCCTTTAATTCAGGGTTATGGATGATGTTTGCAAACTCCATCATCATATTTTTATCCTCAGAAACATGAAATTTTTAAAATCCCCAATTATTTTGTCTATATCAAACCTTAAAGCAGTCCACAATTTAAACCATGCGTATTTTTAGAACGGACGGTGAAATGCTATTGCCTGCACGTGAAATTTCCCGAATCACGTCGTCTGGATTGATCACGTCTATTTCTAAAAGAGTTTATCCTGTTCCATTAGCATTTGACCAAAAATACTAATTAAGGCCTTCACTCCGACGCAATATTGCGTATTCGATATCGAAACCAGGCTATCTAAAACAGCACTTAAATCTTCTTTCATAGTTTTTCTCTCTGTTATCTACTTCTGATCGTGTCACTTTAACAGTAGAATTTTGATGATTTTTCTCTTTCAGCTTCTTAAATGTGCTATATTGTTGAAGATCCCACGTAGTACGTTTCAGTCAAACGCTTTACTGATGCAACGGCGTCAAGTTTTTTCACAACTTGCACTTTTTCTGCGATGGTTAACGTTTTGTGCTGTTGCCACAACTGTATGGATGAGACATGTTTTGCGTGAAATATTAGAATAAAACCAATAATGTTATCAAATTACGTCTAGTGGTCAATGAAAAATGCGCGCGCCATTGAAAGTGGCCGATCTGTAAATTAGTCGTATTCCGTCTCGGCGATGTCGTCAAATTTATGTTTACTTCAAGTTCCAGAATAATTCAAGTGTAGGCGAAGTACCAGAAATTAATATGTTTAAATTATTCTGATTCTCGAAATAGGAAAATTAACGTTAAGAATGGTATCTCGGTATTAATATAAGAATAATATCTCGGCAGGTTATGAATCAATGTTCCGGTTAAAAACGTTTCGGCATTTTCCATTAAGTGCCAGATAGTCATGGCAAAATTTCCAGATTATAGGTGCTCCCGGATTAGGGGTTCCCGGATTAAGGGTGCTCAACTGTATATCTATATTAAAAATCTAGAATTAGAAAAGGACTGAAATTCAGAATTGAGTATCTGAAACTACGGATCCGAAACCGAGATAAAGATCGGAAACCCAGGCAAGGATCCGGTTCTGGATCCGGATCCGACAAAAAACCTGGATCCGTCCATCACTAATATCAAGCTTCATGTTCCAGAGCAAAAGCTTTCAAGTTCCAGAAATATTCAGATAACATGCAATTTCATAAAATTTTAGCAAAGATAAAGCTGGCTCCTAGCTTTTGCTTGGAGTCTATTCTAAGCAAATCAGAATCAACTTTGGAATTGAATAATGATAAAAATGCAAAACTGTATTTTGAGCTTGGATACAAAAACACATAGGTACATGTGTAATCTAACTACCATAAGCATAACTGCATGCAATACACCAAAAAAGCACCTTAATAAGCATTATGGCAAAATAAATCATCACTTTTTAGGTAACATTCATAGCTAGATTGCATGACAAGACAATTTTATACTAAAATAAAATAACAAGCTAGGTTTTGATGCACTATATCATCTTCAGGTTCACCTGATCATCTTCACATTTCATATGATCTGTCATAATGTACCAATTCCACAACATCTAGCAGCATACTTCCTTACTCAATATTCATGGATTTACATGTTAAGTTGAACCATTAGTAAATCTTGTTTGTTAAAACCAAAATGCAGGAAAATAAAAGGGACCATCTAAATGAAGTGGAAATCAGACTTGTGAACAACAGCAAAAATCACTACCAATAATGAGTAACCATTATAACTTAAGATTACTGTGCAAAATTAATTACTCATCAGGGCTGGAGGGCAGAAGGGTCAGTTTTGTTTCAATCTCGCCCCAACAAAGATTTTCCATTATCATTATCTGCGGAATGCCAACACTTTCTTGACATTTGCACATTTATTATTGAGGAAGTACACCACAATCATTTGTACACATGTGCAAACTGCAATTTCTTTTTCATTTAATTGTATTAACCACATGTACTTGCATATACATGGCTCCCTGAATATTTGCCTAGAATTTCTGTTGTTTACATGCCTGATGTAAAAGTTGACCCAAGTTTTTTCCAGTAATTATTTAACATTATTGAGCTGATTTCTACAGATTGATTTTGATTATTACTTATTAAATTGTTTCAAAGGGATGATCTCAGATCATTAGAGGGAATACAAGATTCAATAATATTTTTAACATATAGTTTTAAGTTGCATCATCATCTTTTCTGTGGTTTCATGACTCTACCTGCACTTAAAGGTTCTCCTGACCAGGAAGAAAGGGACAAGGATGAGAACAGAAGGGTGTAGAAAAATCTAACATTTGCATTAACCTACTCTTAATGAAAAATGCCACAGGGATCACAGCATTACATCCCATTCAACAGAATTCAACATATGAAGTATTGAACTCGAAATGCCACAAAGCACTCAAGTAAGGGACAGTTTACCAATTAAAATGTTCTGCATATGCTGGAATTCAACTACAGGCTCTCTTGGGGTGAAAAGCCAGTACTCTAGTCTACACCAACCCAACTCCTTATCAACAATACTCTCCTATAAGTCAAGATTTATGACATTATAACTATTTTTGCAAGATTCAAACTCTAGGAAGTTGCCCACATAAATATCTTGATTTATTTGCTCCTTTACAATCGGCATATTTTATCCCAGTGATCTATTAAATACTAAAACACATGCGGGATTGTATTAAGGGTGCATCAGAGGTCATATTGCTTAAATCACATACGATTTTGTTCATTAATTGTAACAGGACTACTCCCCTGCTCATCGATTAAGGCCACACTCCAAATTACACATTTTAAAACTAATTATAAATACTTCTCTTGAGGAAATATTATCTCTGGACATTTAAATTCAAATTAATTCATTGATTACCCTAAATATATTTCTTCAATATTGAGTGCACAACATATCTATTATTAGTGTATTCTTTCTTTATTTGTATTTTCATTATTCTTTCTCAGCTTACTCTTTTCTTAAATATATTTTTTCTTCCATTTAATCACAGAAAAAAATCATGAGTATTAAGTTTATATTAGTTTTACTTAATTATTAAAACATGATCAGCAAAATCAACTCGAAATTATTATATACAATGAAATACACGCAGATACCAGATCAACTCACTTTTATATTCTCAATGATTTCAGGCTCTATTTGGGAAGATATCTGCTTTGAAATCAGAGCATTTTGCAGGTAAGAATAAACTTGATGCTTCCTCAATGGATCTTGTAAATAGCAAGACAAAATACTTCGATAGTCTCTTCTTTGCTCATATAGAAGCTCGCACACACGAAAGCTGTAAAAGCAGACATACAACAAATGACTACGATATGAATACAAATTCTCACATTACCTGCTTCCTCATTAAATTGCCACATAAATTAAACACATACCAATGAAAGCACTGCAACTAATAATTAATAGCATTAGAAGGTAGTAATACAGTAAATACTACAGCACATTTCACAATGCAAGGTTTAAACATGTTACCTTACAAGTGTGTGACAATCAAAGGATTCCAAATTTCTGATTACAAGTTTACCAAACTTTTTGTGATTTTCAAAACCAAGAATAAAATTTGTCTTTTTCTTTTCTTTTAAATTGTACATGATATTCTTACTATTAATGGACTGCTTCCAAATATGATTTCCCTTAATCATCAACATGTTCAGTCAAATAACCCCTCTAGCATAGTGGAATTATGTAATTTTTTATACCTTTTATGACAATTGACAAGCTGTTAAAGACAATTTAATGCAGTTTGAAGTTTGAGGATTAACTTTGTGGAACCACAAGATTGGAAATGAAGCATTGCGTTGTAGATTCCACACATACACTTTATTAACTTCGACCATGGTTTCGATATGTAAATGTCATTATCAGTACCTTTTACATGTTGAAACCATGGTCAAAGTAAATGTGTGTGTGTGGAATGTACAATGCAACATTTCATTTCTGACAAATTTAATCTTATTCATTCCTTTCATTTAATTTGTTTGCAATTAAACTTCAGAGGCAGTATATTCAGTTCCAGACTAGCCTCCAATGAGATAACATACTTTCCTTTGCACTACTGTCCCTCTAGTGCTTAATGCATTTAACCACCAAAATAGTTCTGAGTTGTGTATACATGCAATCATCTTGCTAAAGGTATTAGTATCATCCTTCGTAATATCTCTACTCTTTTTTTCTACATACTTAAACCCTAGGATTTTTAGAATTCTACTCAAGGTGCTCCTTTTTCCCCCTTATTCTTCCACTTTGGTGACAATAGTTTCACAGGCATTTCAGTCCACTTCTTCAGACCTTACAGATTGGACTGGAACACAAGCAAAATTCCTGTCACTGATAAGTAAGAACAAGGTAGAAAACCTGAAAGGTCTCAAGTTTAAGTCTCAACATCCCATCTACCATATGATATTGTGTATTTGATAGAGCCTAGCCCCATGAAAATATATAAAAACATCCAACCTCAATGCAAAATGAATGATAGAATAAACTTGGTATTTCCACAATTATTTATCTCACACTATGACCACGGTTAATGGTCGTAGTGTGAGATAAATAATTGCGGAAATACCAAGCTTATTCTATCATTCATTATGCATGAAAGCAAATTCCATAAAGTAACACCCAAAACTGGGGGTAAGGAGTAAGTAACCCCAGGGTGGGACAAGGGCAGAACATGCCCATGGACCACCAAGACTGTCATGCGTAGTGAAGTGCCACATCCGCCTCGAGGTGCCCCTGGTTTCGCGGAACATAACAGATCTAGACCTGGCGATCGAAAAACAGCTCGCATCACCACGGCGCATCTCTGTGCTAAGGGTGACCGCATCTGTGGGGCGGAGGGTAAGAAGTCGCTAACAGAGAGACTTCGGATACTGGGCCACCTCCGGTTTTATTTAGCCTTACCCATAAATGTGGGGCTCTGTATGGGCGGACACCTTATTTCCCTAGCTACTCGTGGGACCAAACTTGGAACTCTTAAACAAAACAATGGAGGGCGTTGAGAGGTGCACTCTTCACATGGATCTCGTAGTCCATCTTCTTCCTTGGGGGATTCAATACTGTTGGAGAGCCCCAATCGGGATCCCAGTCAGGACACACCATCTACTACCTTAACCTTGCCTGTGGGGATCCCTCCTGGGAGACCCACACATCCCAGTTGCCCCTCATACCCTTCGTGGAGAGAGGAGGATGACATCCTTTCCAACCTCTCTGGGCCCACCTTCAAGGAGGCACCGAGCCTGGGCTCCTCCATGGTGGTAGAGTCTGACTCAGGAGCCCCTGTGGGTGGGGGCCTAGGGGAAGGGAAGGCTCTCCACATCCCCTCGAAGATAAGGAGACAAGGGAGGAAGATGATGTGGGTGGGGCCGAACCATGGCTGGCATACCCATGCTTCAGGCCGTCCTACAACACAGTAAGGCTGCCTCACGGGTTCTGCAAAGGATACTCTCTGAAGGTATGGTCAAAATAGCTCTGATTCAAGAACCCTGGGCTTTCCAGGGAAGAGTCAGGGGCCTGACAATGACAGGGGAAAAATATATTACTGTACCACTGTTGATGGGCCTAGATCTTTTATCAATGTGAATGGGATAAGTGCTTTGCATGTATCAGAATTTACCACTATGGATCAGACAGCAGTTCTGCCGACCCTGGAGGAAGGTGAGAAACGGAGAAGGATGGTCATCTGCTCATCCTACCTGCCATACAATGCACCAGCTCCTCCGCCATCGAATGAGATGGAAGCTGGTGAGTCACTGTAAGACCAACAAGTGGGATCTGCTTATAGGTTGTGATGCTAATACGCACCACATTGTGTGGGGGAGTGAAAGCACCAATGGAAGGAGAGAGGCCCTCACTCTGAAGACACTAGAAAAGATAGTGGACAGGTACATAAGGGATGGGCCATTAAGGGACCACCCCCTGCACCTGTATCAACACGCCTACAAGAAGGGAAAATCTGTGGAGACAGCGCTCCACAATCTTGTTAGCAGGATTGAGGGAGTGCTGGAACATGGAATGTACAGACTGGGGCATTTCTTGATGTCGAGGGAGCATTTAATAACATGTCCTTTGATCAAATCTGCATTGCAGAAAAAAGACATGGCATCCATGCTCACATTGTGAGCTGCATTAGAATACATGTAGGAACAGAGAACTGTCAAGGTAGTCTTGAGGGACAGTTCAATGAAGGTAGCTGTGACACGAGGCCGCCCTCAGGGAGGAGTGTTACCTCCACTCCTCTGGAATATAGTAGTCGACAGTCTTCTTGTAAGACTGAATAGGACTGGCACATACACTCAAGGGTATGCAGATGATGTGGCTATACTCATCACTGGGAAGTACCTCGATACTTTCTCTGGACTCATGCAGAAAGCATGAGGAGACCATTTGGAGACCAAGGCCAAGAAAGCCTGTGCCTCCTTATGGATGTGTAGGAGGACCCTTGGTAAAACATGGGGAATTCAGCCAAAAGCCATTAGATGGATTTATACAGCAGTCATTAAACCTAGTTTCTTGTACTGCTCTATAGTTTGGTGGGAGAGAGTCTGGCTGAAAACTGCTGGGAATAAACTGAACCACCTCCAACGAATTACCTGTATGGACATTTCGGGGGCTATGAGAACAACCCCAACTCTGGTGCTAGAAACTCTGTTGAACCTTGCTCCACTCCATGTGGAAGCAGAGGTGCAGGCAAGGACGGTTGCTTATCGTCACAAATTTATGGGAAAGTGGTATGACAAAGGAAGTTCCTTTGGTCACAGACAAGTTTGAATGGAGCTCATGGAATCATTAAGTCAAGTCCCATCCTAGAGATGAGCAGTGATGGAATGATAGCCAGGTTCAACCATTCATCCCTCTACTTCAAAACCCACTTACCAGATAGGGAACAGTGGGTTAGAGGAAAGGGGAAAGAACTTCATTCTGGGGTCGAGCTATGGTATACGGATGGCTCCAGAAAAGATGGAAGAGTGGGAGCAGGAGTCTACAATTGTAGCACTCCAAGGAAGCTCTCAATCCCTCTGGGAAAATATGCTACGGTGTTCCAGGCAGAGGTATATGCACTTCTGACCTGTGGGTATGCCATTTAGGAGATCGGGATGTTTAACAGACCGATACATATATGCACAGAGGGTCAGGCAGCTCTAAAGGTGCTGGCATCACCATGGTGCAAATAACAGCTGCTGCAGGAGTGTCATGTGGCACTCAATGATATAGGTAGAAGCGGCAAGGTGGAACTTTTCTGAGTAACTGGTCATGCACGTATATCTGGAAATGAGATGGTTGATGAGCTGGCAAGGGCTGGTTCCAGCTGAAATCCAATTGGACCAGAGCTAATCATACCTATTGCTACGTCAATAGGGATAGCAGAAATTAATATGTGGGGCCTAGCCCGGCATTCTTAGATCTGGCGAACTACACCAAGTCTTAGACAGGCCTAACTACATATAGGAGAACCCAGGCCTGGGTTTGCCAAAAGACTGTCACTAAACAGGGGTCAATTACGAATGGTAGTGGGACTCCTTAGTGGGCACTACCAGGTGATGAGGCACCTGCACCTCTTGGGAGTTGTAGATCCACCTAGATGCAAGTGGTGCAAAGAAGGGGATGAAACCACATCCCACATATTATGTGAATGCCCTGCTGTGATGAGGACTCGAAATAGGTACCTGGGTCCACTATTTTTGGAACCCAGGGAGGTAAGGGAAATCCTCATAGAGGACCTGTTGGCCTTCAGCAAGGCGATTAGGCTATATGGGTGATTTCTCTAGAAAGGTGGATGGCACAATGGGCCAATAGGTCTAAGTGCCACAGGGCCTCCTTGGAGGACCCTCTACCACAACAACAATCTAATCTAATCTAACACCTGAAACCATCAATTTTATTCAACCTCAAAATAATAAAAGTGAACCAGTTCCACAATCACAAGTAGCATATTCGATTGGTCTAGTCTGGGTATTTCATGCTCACACAATTAAAGCAGTACATCAAACCCTCCACAATCAACCAAATGCATTAATATACAAGGAGGAAACAGTGAACAATGGGCCAAATAGTCAATCATTCTGGGAGCAATATTAAAGGAATTTCCCTGCTTCACAGTATGAAAATGTCTCCTGCACTTCTAAAAGGCTTCGTAAGTTAGCCTTCTTTTCTTTGCTGCCATTTGATTGCCCCAACTGTCTTAAACTCTGATAGATCCCTCACCTTTACCCTTGTCCCACTATCCATATTTTCCACTTCCCTCCCAGGTTATGTCACTACTTTCCAATCAGTCCTCTGTTCTCAAAAGATAATCTCAAACCAAAGCCTTAACCCCAGAATTAAAAATACCTGGCACTTAACAATAGTGGCCTTTAGCTGGAGTGGTTTTATTTCAGTTTCAAAATCAGTGGAAACTGGTGCCTTTATCCACAATGCATTGGCAAGTGCCCATTGACCTACCTTCCAGTCCTTCCCCACTTTCAACACTAAAATCATTATCCATATTAATTTCTAAGCTAACATTACAAGATGATTATATGGTTGGTGGAGAAGATTTCAACAGAAATTATGCCAAGCAAAACAGGACTCAAACCACAGATATCCATATCTGCAAGTTAGTACATCAGAAGTGAGGCATGAGTAGCTGGCATACTCCTATTGGCTGGAAACCTTTTCTATGACAACAGGTTCTTTCCAACTAAAGGATATTTCAGTTAAAAATATACTCAGCTTCAGCAGAAAAAAACATCACAATTCATAATGGTAAAGGATATGTAATCACTTAGTACTAAAATAATTGCAAGGCATTCTTCCCTAATTACTGTGGCAAAATTCATGGGAATGAAATACAAATAACCTAAGCTGGTGTTCACACAGGTCCTTTTTCAATGTTCTCAACCATTCTGGGTGTATTGAAATAGTACCCAACCCAGAGTATGACCACCTTGGGATAAGTGATAATATAAATCACCCATCCAACTTATATAATCATCTGAGAAGTGGCCTGGTGGGTAGAGTTCGGGGCTACAGGCCATAGGGTCCCACGTTCAAATCCCAGGCAGAAGCTTTCTGGACACCCCCATCTAAAAATCCTCACAATTATATTTTCTGTGTCAGAACTTAGCAGGAAATTGCAGGTGGCCTAGGGAATAGAATTTAACCCCCTACCCTGAATGTGAGAATTTCACATGCCGATGGCTTAGCATGGGGTGATCTCTACCCTCACCTATCAAAAACCAACCTTCAGGTTGAACACTGCTATTTTAGAGGACTAAAGACATTGATTAATATTTGCTCATAACAAAAATTAAATGGATTCATCACCATCTTGGCAAAAATAATGGGATGGGGAGATTGAAAAAATTGTCATAAGGGAAACACCACCTGTTTATTCTTTATTATAGTAACCAGACAAGAATAGATGCAATTGGAAACCAAAGTTAAAGAGTATTGTAAGTGTATTCACATATATTTACTACACTAGGACTCCTAAAACTTAACAGAGAATTACACAACTGGCACATTAAAAAAAAGAGTACTCACAATTTGGCTTTAAGGCACAACTTGAGGAGCCTATCTGGGTCATAATGATCAAGTCCACCAGCACCAAATAATTCAAGCAAAGCCTGCTGCCTCTCTTCATGCTGGCCCATTGAACCTTCACTGCCATCAGCTCCTGCCAAATACTCAACAACTCGTTCAAAAAGTTTTGACTCAACCTGAAGGGAAGCTGACGTTTGTTGGGTCTCATTCGCAAGGAATGGTGACAAAGATGGCGCTGGGAAAGAAGGAGCGGGCTTGGCCATTTGTCGAGCCAGAAAAGTAAACAGTGAACCAACTTGACTGGGCTGAAAAAAAAAAAAAAATAAATGACTCTTGCTGCCCCACAATCTTCATATGATTGATTTTCTAAAAGAATTTGTAACTTGTTCAGTTTTTCAGGACATTTCCCCTTTTTGTTTGTGACATATGTACACCATCAGAAATGTTGTCAAACTGACCCAAGGCAAAAGTGTATTTTCTATCATTGATCAAAGTAACCAGGTGAAAATGTACCCCTTCTGCAAGCAAGTCCATATTTAAGCATGCAAACACAGTCATTTCCTTCACAGTATTAGAATAACTCTCGCCATTAAACTACGTCTCAAATATAATGTGTTACCTGCAGGGGCAAAACATCCCAAAATGGGAAAAAAATAAAACTGCCTGAATTTCATGAAATTGGGGATTTAAAATGTAAATTTTGGATTATTAACTTCTTTATCATCTTATCTGAATGAATGCCAACAGACAGTGAAAGATTTGCAACCAATCTACATGGAAAACATAAAAGTACGACATCCCTCAAGGATCTGTTTTAGGCCCACTACTATTCTCTTTATACATGTTAGCTCTACTGGAAATAACGAAACATACTAAATATACATATACTCTATGCAGAAAACCTTCAAGTTTAACACCACTGCCATTCAAAGGCCCAAATGAAGCCATTTTAAAGATCCAAGTGACACTCATGCATTTCCTAATGGAAAAAACACAACTTTGAAGTTGTAAATAAACCAAAAACTAAATAAAACATTATTGGTTATGTTGGGCTGATTAATAATATTGAAATTGAAGCAATACTCTGGATTGAACTTGATGACAGACTTCTTCCCTATTCTGACACTGTTATTAATTTGTCAATAATAACTTGACATGGCAAACTCAGAAACGAGTTCTAATTCTATCATTGCATACCAGGCAATTATTATTCACTGCATAAATTTTTCCTAAATTTGATTACTGCTGTCTAGCCCTCGGACATCTGAACTGACTAAAAGATCTCCAACTTTCACAAAATTCATGTTTATGATTTGTCTTCAACTTTTGCTGGGATGAGCACATGCCTGATCACACAAAAAAGCTTCACTAGCTGACGATTAATGCACCACTTCAATATTCCTCTCTCATCCACAGGAATAACAGGTAAAGAATGGGTAATATATATCAAGTGAAAAATATCCTTACATTACCCAAATAATTCACAGATAAGGCTTCTTTTTTACTAGGTGGAATCGTAATTTTTTAAAGAAAGACTCTGGAGCAATTTCATAATACATTAAATCTCAAAGATATTACGATGAAAGATCAGACATGACAATGGAGCAATTTCTGTTCACCTTTTGATTTACATGTTGATATTTATATTGATATTTTAAAATTTGTTTCTGGCTAGCTGCCACGCTGAGTGTTTTGGTGACGGGTGAATCGTATCCATGACCGTACCGTTCCCTGATTAATCAATAAGAATTCATGTGGGTACAATTAGCTTCATTATGCTTAAATGTGTAGGAATATCTATCGGAATAAGAAAGATAACTATTTAAAGGTTGCATACGTGCTATTATTTTTTATTTTTTCCAGTTCCTTGCAGTTGTGACGACAAACAACAGTTATGCTGATATCTTCATGAATGGCATGAGAGCCAACAGAAAAGTACCCTTTGAAATACTTTAATGCTTTTTTCAGTTCTAGTTTTCATGCTTTGTTCTAATATTTTATGGCATTATGCTTGTCACAAGAATAATCAAAAGAATTAATTAGGTACCTACATAATATCATACTAATATATAAAAATGGAGTGGTGGCTATCTGTCTGTCTGCCGGTTCTATGTTTGTTACGCATCTCCTCAAAAACAACTGAGCAGATTGAGCTGAAAGTTTGTAGGATTCTATCGTATACACTATAAGGTACTAAAGGCTATATAAAAAAAGGCTCAGGGCCCAGGTTCGATTCCTGGTGCCAATTATATATTTAAATTGGTTTAAAATGACTTTTTCAATTTATGGTAGTGCAAGAGTTTTTTCTTTCACTCAGTAAAATAACTAAATATTAATAATTTCTTTCATTCTTTCCATATTTAATGAGAAAATGTTCTAACTTTCTTATTCTCTTAACTGATTTTCACTTTGTCTTCAAGGTTTCTGGGCAATGTGTAATTTACATTGGAATTTACTGTTTTTTTGGTTCTTTTCCAAGCATTGCTAAGGCCTTCGCCATTTTTGTCTCGGAAATGAAAACACCATTGATGCTTAAACAGTTCGTCACAGAGGGATGCCATAAATGGCATTGTGATTTTTGCCAGGATATAGGAAGGTACTGAAGGCATTGTAGGCTATTCGTGAAGCATTCATTCAAGGCTAGCCATATTTTTCCGCACAAAGATACGTGCTGACTGCTAGCATACCTCACGGATTTAGAATGTTTGCATTCGGTTAAAATTAAGAGTTCTTAAATAAATGTTTCAATGGTGTTCAAATTGTGAATGTGTTTTTTTCTTTAAGAGTTTGTGCATTTGAACTAACCAGGGACATGAAGAGTAGATATGGAACACTTTCGAAATCGTTGTTGATAGAGATAGCTTGAGATTTGATACAGTTTAACAAAAACCAGAGAATAAAATTCAAATCCCAATGGAGCATAATGTCTTATTACGCATCCGTGGGATGTACATTGATGCCACTGCAATGACGCTAAAAAAGTTCACGCAGAAGCGATGCTGTAAACAGCATTTTTATTTTCGTGAAGATATTGAAAGGTACTAAAAGAGGTATCACAACTAATTCTTGAATCTAGATCGGCCATTTCATTTGGAAAAATCATGCGGACTTACTTTTCGCACTACTCCCAGATCAAATTGGTTCACATTCGGTAAAACTAAAAGTATTTAAATGAAAGTTTCTGTGGGGTTCAAAAGATTTTATGGATTAATACTATATTCCGAAGTGAACTGCTTTCAAAGTTGTTGTCTTTTGAGAAATTAGAATGTGATAAAAAACATAAATGAAGTAATTCATAAGAGGTTACTTTTTGCACTACTCCCAGATCACGTAGATTTGCATTAGGAAAAACTAAAAGTATATTGTAAAAGAGTTATACTTCAAATATACAGTAGAAGGAGTAAATATATGCAACTGAGCCACAAGTACCTGGTTTGAGTAGGCTAAATCTGTACTAGGTAATGAGAATAGAATTTACTCTAATTGGAATAAAATGCATTAATAACGTATCCGTAGGAAGTTCATTGATGCCACTGTCATGAAGTTGGAGAATTGAGACAAACATAACATACATAAAAGGCCAGAGAAAAGCATATTTGCCGAAAAGGTGGGCGCTACCATTTCCAAAAACCCAAATCTGGCCTCATTGTCAACAATAGACAGATATTCGTATGCACCCTCCCTTCTAACTTCCTTTGTTTCATCTGGCCTCAAAATTTCTAAATGAAATTCTTATTTTTGTAAAGGCCCACATGAGTCCAGGCAGTAATTATATGTTTACATTGGTTGAAATCATATTTATGGTTCCAATAGTGACTAGGAGCCATGTGAAAGGAGAACTTGTGTTAAGGAGCTAACTCCTTAACACAAGATTGTTTTCACCCCTTCATAATACAGTCAAGCCCGTTTACAACGAAGTTGAGGGGGTCCAATATTTATTTTGTAATAACCTACTTCATTATATGTGGACCAGATTTTCCCAGCCTCTCTTTGATGGGGAATAGCCTTTACTTCATTATAACCAGGGCTTTGCTATAAACAGGTTTGATATAAGTGGGCTTCACTGTAAATGTTAAAATTTCTCAATACAATTTGTAGTTATTATATTTCTCCCTCCTGTTGAATTTCAACAGGCACCTCCAGCTAGTATTATAATAAACTCTAACTTCACCCAATACGTGATAAATTGAAGAACTTCACCAGGTTCATGCTCATGGATATTATCTATAAGAATTATATAAAATGAAATATACTCCATGGGCACACCACGCTGATGAAACAAAGATGGATGTTGGGTGCTTGTTTCATGGGATCATTCAAGGAATCATGTGAATGATTTTTAATGTGAGGAAATTTAAATTTTACGTGACCATAGAACATGTTCTAATTGTTATCATGAGCATGCGAATGGCTGTTCGGTTTTACAGGACACATTAACTTCATACCATTCACAGAGTAAAACAGCCTTAAGACCTCAAAATTTATCTCCTATGACAAGTTGGTATTCAAGTAAGTACCTACCTAAATTTGTAAAAAATATGGACTTTTTATAATTTTAATTTAAATATTTTCAAATAAGTTACTATTATAATCAAATTGAATAATAAGTGACTTCAGGAGCTGACCCAGAGGTCAGTTTTGGGGGGGAGTAGTCACCAGTTTTTTTCCTCCTTACTGTCATCCCTCCAATGAGAAGACTATCATGACGTCAAAGCGATTAATAAAATTAATTTCTTATATCACTTTGCACTTTATTTACTCTTGCCTCTCCAATATCAGTATTCACTTCATAGGTATCAATCACCCTTCATACAATATGGCCTCAACTCTAACAACGTCTTATTTATGTTTATTTGATCACTAGACAATCCAAAAGAAAACAATAGAAAAACAAAAAGGAAATACACTAACAAACAGATGAATATGTAAAATAGGAAATACATAAAAGTGATTTCTGGTTATCAATTAGACATGCATCACCATATGTATTTGGGGGGCGACCATCCCACATTGCTCCCCCTCTGGATCCGCCCAAGTGACTTTTGGATATTTAGATTCAATTCATTATCAAGACACCATTTTAAAATGTTTTCATTAGATATTGTGTAGTTTTTAATAATGCTATTTTGCATAAGAGCAGAAAGTAAAACATCAGTATCATCAATATAAACTATGACTTTAGCAACATTTTCAAAGGATAATGCTAAATCATTTATATATATCAGACATAAGACTGGGCCTAATATGGACCCTTAAGGAACCCCTATTGTGGTTGTAATGCTGTTGGATGAGTATCTGATTTTCTTTGTAGTGAGTGAAACAGTTTGAGTTTGATTATTGAAGTATGATTTGCATAGTCAAACACCTACGAAAAATCATAAAATATTCCTACAGTTCACAGGTTTTGGTCAAGTGAATACAGCATGAAATCAGTGGCTTGAAATAAAGCAGATGTAGTGGATTGCTCTTTTCGAAATCTATGCTGATTTGAAGATAATAAGGCATGTTTTCAAAAAATGACATTAACTGGATGCAAAACGGTTTTTAAGGTACTTTGGACAAAACATTTCGTGGTTGAATAATTGTTCTAATGTTTTAGAGCAACCTTTGTTTATATATAAAAGAATAATTTTGGAATGTTTCAGAGAAAAAGGGATATTCCCTTGTTTAAGAGAGTCATTAATTAGAAATAGGAGAGGTTCTTTTATACGACTGTACAAAAGATACAATATTGTTCGTTCGAAGGTTTCCGCGGCATGGCAATGAATGGCTCTGCATTTCTTTCAGGATTGCTCCGCGTATGTTGGCTTCACTTGACAACATAGGCAGAGCAATTCTGAAAGAAATGCAGAGCCAAGATATAATATTCTCTGTGGGATGTCATCCGGATCAAAAAAAAACTTTTTGCAAATGTTGAAATTATGGCTTTTAATTCAGGTTTGGTGCAAGGCCAAATAAAGAATGATGAAGCTAAATGGGGTAGATTGAGAATGAGTTTGTGGAAGAGTGAAAAGGAGGGGTTTCGGTAAATACGGTAAACTTGTATTATACACGCCAGAGCAATCACGTGACACAAAAAGGGATATAAATGAGTCCTGTTTTTCTTGTGACCTGGTTTTCTTGCATTTACCTGAGTACAGAAGTACAATGTTTTTCTTAAATTCTTCATCATCAATTTCACCATTACGTGGAACTCATTGCCAAGTGAATTAAGAAACTGCGATAATTTTCATCATTTAGAGTAAATGTTATGATTTCCTGTTTCATAAATATGCTACGTGAATAGTCACTCTAAAAATTATATCCCTGCAATTTACATGTTATTTTTTTAATAAGTTATATTTTGTAACTACTCCCCTATCATCATTTATTGAGTAAAACCTCATATATGTCATAATGGTATCATTTTGCTGCTCATAGGGGTTTTCACCCTAAGCATTGGAATTAATTTATTCCATATTCTAAAAATGGGTTTGACACAATATTTTGACCAATTATGCTAAAGGAATGGTGAGGTTTAAAGTATACAGTTCATTATTTCAATATTGAAAAGGCATAGCCAACATACCAAAAACCCTTCTCCAAGCACCACAACTTGCAACAAGATGTCCACCACACGCTGTCGCTGCCTCAGGCCCAGCTCAGATGTAAATTCTGGTTCCTCAAAGGCCAACGAGAGTACGTTGAGAAACTCCCTCATGTCAAACTGCATCAGAGTCCTGCCATGGAAACCAACCCAAGACACTCAGTCTCACTAAGCGGAGAAAAGGAGAAATCAGAGAAGAGATAGTCACCCATTGGAAGAAACACTCTTACAGAGGATGACAGGAATGATGTGGTGCAGATATTTGAGTGTGTCCATGAATAACAACCTCTTCTGTGATATCAACAAGATACTTCTTGAGTATTTAGTCAATAAAGACTAAATACTTTCAACCAATAAATAATGATCAACGTTGGATCATTGCTTCAGCATTCAACCAATGTCTCTAATTCAAGTAAGCAATGAAGATCAACAACAGTGCTAAGGAGTAAGAGCAACATCCTCTGGAAAGCTGAATGATCCAGATTTTGCATAACTTAATGACCAGAAAGAATTTTTTGCAGCTGGTCACTCAAGTATCACCAAAGTTGCAATTTTTGCAAAAGCATAGAATATCTGGCCATAAGCCAAGAGAAAACATCATAAGCTGCAACAGTAAACCAGGATATGTAATTGTGTTGATTTAATTATGGCAAAGAAATTAAGTTAAATCATGTAACAGAATTAGTTCACTAATTAGAAAAAGTAACCCCTCAATACCCATGGGTAGGGACATGACATTTTCGCGAAACGTTTTTTGTGACAGGATTCACGAAATAAGCGACTTTTTGGGTTTAATCGCGAAATAACCGTGTCTTCTTTGAAACGCGATTTTTTATAAAGAAATTTGAGATATTTTGCAAATGCCGAATTTTTATAGCATGAAATATTTTCTTTAGTGATGACTGGATCGGATCTTTCATTTTTCTCGGTTCCGGATTCGGATCCAAAGACACGGAGTAAAATCGGATCCGGATCGTAGATTTTAAATTTTCGCGGTTTAGCGATCGAAGTGCCCCGTGAATGGAATGTAGGTGCGGTAGATATTGACAATAAGAGGATATGTAACTAAGGTCACATAATTATATGAAAACGTTCCCGTGCAACTAGAAGCAAAATAAAGATATGAGTTTTTTCCCCCATTACCCCGGTATCGCGGGAAAAAAATACGTAGGATGCCATGTGTGTAGCCTACATTCGCCGGGATCAGGCATATAACGAGAGCCATGAACGAGAGCTAGTGTACTGTGCGAAGTTCGATCCCAATCGCAGTTTAATTTTTTCTTTCAGTCACTGAATCGAAAATGTTATCATATTCAATTTTAAACCATTTCATCTGAACACTCACTTTATTAGACTTTGTTGTTTAAATTAGATTTACAAATGAACCACTCATAAATTAAGAATGGTCGGGTCGGATCCAAAGAACCACGGGTCTTTCATTTCATTCGCTACTGAAATCATATCCAGAGACAGTAAAAATTCAGATCCGAATCGGAGATTTTAACATCTCGCAGCCTCGTGATCGATGCGCCCCATGAATGGAATGCATGTATGGAAGATACCAACAAGGAGAGGTTAAGTAACTCGGGTCACGAAATGAGAAGAAGATTTTTTCCGTGCCACAAACGAGGAAAACAAAATAAAAAATACTCGTATTGACCTTTTTCTCCATAGGCTCGGTTGTGCGAGAGAAAAAATTAAGCCGAATGTCATGCGGGTCGCCTACATTCGCCAGATTCCCGTGAACCTATGAGAGCGTAGTTGTTAAAAATGAGGGCTAGTGTACTGCCAGTCGCGAGTTCGATCCTTAACACTACCTAAGAATACAGCCGTGCTGTATTCCTAGGGTAATGCTAGTAGGCTGTTAAAAAAAGTAAGTTATTAGAAATTTCATGCCAACTTAAAGTAAAAAAAATAATTAAATTAGGCGAAAGGAAATGATTGGAAAAAATTTATATTACAGAATTAAATCGTGGAATCATTACGTTAACTTTACAGTGTATTTTTGAGTGACGCATTTGTTAATCTAGTTGAAGCGATAGAAGTACAAAAGAGTCAGTATCCACACACAAAGGTTGGAAATAAAGGATGATAAAGTTTTTTATTCAATGGTTGAAAGAAAAATTTTAAACGGCGTAAGATTAATTTTGCCTACTGTGTTTTTTATGTTGCGTAGGGTAGCCATATCTTCTGTATTGGATCTCAAATGTATGTACTTAACTGTTTGCTCACATTGGTGAAGTATTGATTAATAATATTTAAAAAAAACCCTTCCTTTAAGACTCCTTTTTCCCAACATTAATCACAGCTTTCACCTTTTTAAAACGATTTTATTTACCGCATTTGTCATTTTAAACACCGCTTTTGATGATTTTTATTTACCATTTTTCGGTGTCCCTACCCATGGGTTGTTTCTCTCAAGAGACCCACCCTTCTCAATGCTATAGAAAGTAATCATGAGAAATGGATTATCAAAATTCCTTTGAGTTTTTTACTGATATGTAAAATGCTTATAGATTTGATTTACTAAATATCTGTAATTGTAAAACACGCTTTCCCATAAAAAGGAGTAAAAACAAGAAGGGAGATCTATTAGTTTTCAAATACTACAGAGATAAGCAGTTCGTCATATTCAGCACAATCCAGTAGCCTAGCCCATCGGTAAAAACTAAAGACAAAAGCTATTCACGGGGAGATGTATACACAATTGAACCTCTTCAATTCAGTTTCCTATAACCTGCCACATTTAGAATATGCTCTTTTCAGTTCACGAATTATCCAATACACAGTGCTTTAAGCAGTGGTCATCACACAAACCATTTACATGGATTTCTTTAGAACATTCTCCCAAATATGTATAGGTGGATTCCTATTTACCAGTGCCGACAGGCTGCAAGAATACATCGGTGGGATAAAATGGAGGTAGACACAGCAAAATCAGATACAGGCTTCTTGGTGTAAGGTGCTGGTTTCCCTTGCCAGAATGAGAGGTTACCAAGTACAAAGAAAGTAGGTTTCTGCTTACCAGCTCCGGTTAGGGCCAAATGGCACCATCAATGTGACAGAAGGAAGAAGTTCACAATAAAATTAGATTCAGTCTTTTGGGTGCAGGCAAAATACCAGAAAGTAAAAATGATTTTTTTGCTGGTTATGTGAGTAGACTGCTGTATCGTATAAGCCGTGAAATTTTCAAGCAATTGATATTTTTGGACAGAAAATTTTGGGAACTAGATACTATGAATGAATATTTGAGATTATTTTTGTGATACAGGAAAAGGTACGATGGTAATATATGATTTTTGAGAGAATTTCAAAATTAGTGCCAATTATGTTTAGGACTACAGTAGAACCTCTATTTTACGAAGTTGAAGGGACCCAAAAATTTGAGCTTTGTAAATCAGAGGGTTTGTAAATTGGAGGTTATCTTCCACTAACTCCTCTGTCTCCGGAACTGATGTGTCACCAAAACCACCTAATCTCCAACAGTAGGAAATAGTTTTTGCGGTGACACTCCCATACTCTGGCAACACCTCGCACAGCATGGAGCAATGTCCATGGAGGCACATCATGCACATAAAAGAGGCTTGATCTGCTAAAACTGCTAAAAATCTGCTGACAAGAATGCGAGTATACTTTCAATGCAATTAAACACTATGCTGTACTTAACTTGTCAAATAGTTATGTTAGGGTTGAAATCAAACTAATTACTCTAACAAATAATAGTCATCTGCTCATTCTGGGAAAAAAACAACAGATATTACGTGAAATTCTGTGTGCAGTGTATCTACATCAAATTGAAAGGATTTAAAAATTACACCTCCATTGTATTGATTCGCTGTATAGCATAGGCGTTATTCCTAAGGCTAGGAGACTCACTTTAGTAAAAGAGAATGAAACAGCCATGAATTAAAAAAAAAACACGTGAATATTTTTCTACAAATTTATAATGGTATGAACTTGGCTGCTGCAACTGAATTAAGTTCTTATAGCTGTTCAGTTGGTAGATCTCAAAATAAGGGGAATAACTCATAAGAGAAATAACTCATCCTACGAAGTATTTTAAGCATATGCAGTTATGCATTAATTAACGAAAGGGGTATATTTAGTGCTAGTCGATTTGTGTTTAAAGAAGCCATTTTCACATGGGGAAGCCAGGGATGCATTTTAACTAGGCAATTTCAAAACAAAGTTCCAACTGACCAAGGATATTTCAGTGAAAAGACCAGAAAATGTCTTTTTTGAAGCAAACGTAACGTTTGAAATACATTCAATAATATTTCACGGCTGATGAAAGTCAATCTTAGAAATGCACTCAGTTAATTTGAAATTCCCTCTTTTTTTAAGATGCGTTCTGCAGTGCTGACATCTAGCGGTGATTTACGAGAACTATTTACTCGCGGCTACAGAAAGCGATCGCGATCTCAAAGTCGTGATCTCAAATTCTTACCTAACGACGTAAGACATTCTAATGAAAAATTAAATAATCAAATTGCATCAAGATTTGAATATAAGTAATTTATTATTGCAAAATTAGTACTTTTTAATGAAACTAAGCTCCGCGACAGCTGCAGCAAACAACCTCCCACGGGAATGCTATTTTCAAGTAAAAGGCTGAACAAAGTTCTGAATTGGGGTTGCGGCGGCTACCTTAAAGCTAATTTTAAATAATTCCAGAGAAAATATGGATCCTTTGTGACGACGAGTTAGGCATTCGCATTACACAAAATGATAGAAAAGGGATAGAAATTACCAAGCACTAATCCGATTATTTTATGAACTGGGGCATTGTTTTCGATAAATAGGCGTCGTGCCATGCATCTTTGAACATTTTTTCCTTGGATCATATAATTAGGGTTGAATTGCGATTTGGATGATCAGTCTTTAGGATTTTTGCTACAGTTTAAGCACTTCAAAAAGCACTATGCTCACATTTGATTTTTCCACATTTTCCCATACGAAATACTTGGACCGAGGGCCCTCTCAACATTACCTTCAGCTACTCCTGTCGTGGAATACAGCGATCTTTATTCCATTGTACTGAGTTCAGTGCTACAAAATCATGTCAAAAACTTCGTAAAACAGAGGTCCTCCTGGGGACTTCTGTTTTCCTCCTCCTCCTTCGTAAAACACTCCTAGGGACCGGCCTCTCACTTCGTAAATCAGTAAAATCGAGGTTTCGTAAAATAGAGGTCAGTTTACATGGTTTTCCTATATACAAAGATCGGGACAGGCGGAATGGTTCGTAAATTGGTGTCATTTCGTAAATTAGAGGTTCGTAAAAAAGAGGTTCTACAGTATGTGCTTAAAATCAACTACTAATTCAAAATTTCATTTTGGAATTGCCTTAAAGTATTCTGTGCAAGGTACTTTCTAATTGCATATCAGTATGTATATGTATAGTGTTACCAGACAAGTTTAGGAATTAGGCACTTTTTACTGGCTTTGATCATGAAACATTCTATAAACCGCTATTTTCTGTGATCTGGCACTTTTCAGGTCCCAAAGGTGCCCATTTAAAGAGGTTCAACAGTATATGATATACAGCTCATTAGAGTGAGACAGTATAGAGAAATATCCATGGAAAATACAACCTCCTGCATATAAATATAATCAATTAGCATGCAAGAAATATATCAGAACAATTGGATATTAGTCTAGCAAAGCAATAGTCTAGTAAAAACATAAGATTTTAAACATCACTACAGTTCCATGAAAAATTTTTGACACAGCATCAAGAAACTAACCATTAAAAAATGCATGATTTCTTGGAATAAAAGTAAAATATTCAACATTACTACATTCAAATCCTACAATTTCAATTGACCAAATTATAGCAGTTTTGTTATTTAAGGAGTAATTCAATGGCAAGTGACAGAGTTTATCAGGATTAATATCTTAAAATATGATAACACTAATACATGTCTTCCTAATAAGCTGTAACAATGGCAAAAATACACAGAATTCTATCTATCATGACTGATACAAGAAATGGATTATTAAAAAATGACTTATTCTCAGGTAAAAGGAGGTCTAAAGTATGTATTAATTTTAAAAATATGAAAAATAACCTGCTCACAAGAGCAGTGAAATACAACCTTCCTTCCCACCTTAAATAAGGGTATGGTTGCTCTGAATCACCAGCATCTTTTGTGTGGACAGTGGTCAAACATTGAAAAACTTCTCTTTTTACTTTTGCCACCAGATCTTCTGCCACCTCTCCAGTAGGGTAAGCACGACCAGCCAGGCAGCATGACACATAAACAAGTAATTTATTTCCCAGGGCTATCTGTGCATCACCGAGCTGTTTTCCTATTAAATGAAGTTGTAATAGGTCACAAAATTGAAGAATAGCAACATGGCCAACGAAGAATGAATAAAATGCATACACTTGGAATAATGTACTTAAATTTCAAAAAAATTGCTGTAGTAGTTCAGTAAAGTACACTATAATAAATGCTGACTAAAGTTGTAAATTTGCTTGTGATAAGACACCATTTTTATAACAAACCTGAGGTTTTATGCATCCCTAACATCATGCATCATAGCGTTGGAGTGAAGATGAGGTGTAGAGGGCTTAAAACTATCCATCAGTGAATTATGCAACTTATGCAACTGGGATGACAATCATGGTAAAATAGATGAAACTTGATCTATCAATAAGTTACAATGAAACAGATTACCAAGGTGGTGCTAACTGACAGTGCACATAAGCCAATTCTTTTTTTCTTACATACAGATAACTTGCCACATAAGTTTTACATACAGTTTGTACAACTTAAGTCTTTCACCGGGCATTGAGTTCTGTGAGGTAAACAATCAGGACTCATTGTAACCAATGGAACTCCATACCGTGGACCAAAAATGGCAAAAAAATTATTCACTATATCAATATAATTGCTTTAAGCACGCTTGCTATAGTGAACATCTACTGTTGATAAATGAAGTGGAATAATACACAAAGTGAACACTTGGCATACTTCATCAGCAACTATAACAAGTCACTGTTTGCAAAATATATTTACTTGATGAAGGGCATAGCAACTATTTCATCCCAGATTTAAACACATACAAAGGAAGGGATGGAGATTAGATGCCCTCAAGGGATTATAGATACTGAGTAATGCAAGTAGCCAACTCCTAAAAGAGCATCTTTACCCCTTGGGTTACCCATCTTATACTTTCTGAAGTCCAATATGTTGTCTTAAAGATTGCTGATCAATTATTTATCATTATTCAGCTCTATGTTTTATTTCTGTTCCTTCCATGTCTGTTAGATCCCTGAATCTTGTTGTTCATATCTATATATTGTTAATCTTGTTTAAGTAACTTGCCTTTACAGCACAACAAATACATGTAATTAGTACAGGGTTTGTCCCAAAAGTAATGCATTTTTTTTAAATTTATTGATCCAATTCGTACAACAACCTAAATTTTTTTTTAAATAATCTCCTTCCATGTCGATACACCTCTGCCAGTGGTTCTTCCATGCCCGGAAGGCACCCTGGAACTTGTCGGCGGGAATGCTCTTGAGAAGCCTCGTTGAGGTAGCCTGGATGTTGTAGATGGTGTTGAAATGTGCACCTTTCAACTCCCTTTTGAGGCGGGGAAACAAAAAGAAGTCTGGTGGTGACAAGTCCGGACTGTACGGTAGCTGCGACAATGTTTCATTGTACTGGCTGGTCAGGTAGCAGGTGACAACGAAGGCGGTGTGTGCCTGTGAATTGTCATGGTGGAGTTTCCACCAATTCCAGATCTCTGTGAGTCAATCTCATTAGCAGTGACTAGTAAAACTGAGCATTTACGGTCTCTCTAAGAGGCACATACTCATGATGCACAATTCCTTTGGCATCAAAAAAGACAATGAGCATGCTGTTCACCTTCGATTTGCTCATTCCAGCCTTCTTGGGGCATGGCAATGAAATCATGATCAGCGACATCCTCTCAGCCCTCCAGGAACATCATGTGCCATCGGTTCAACTGGGATCAGGAGAGGCAATCTTCCCTGAAAGCTTGCCGAAGCATTTGAAAAGTTTCCAGCGCCCTCTTTTTAAGTTTAACGTAAAACTTGATTCATGCTCGTTGATCGAGAGATTGCTCCATTTTTACCTCGACGAGGTCACACTACAGGGGTTCACAAAATCACGCGTGTACACACTATAAGAGCTCAGGGGCGATTGGCACGCAGATCGCAGGAAAACTTAAACCCCCCACCAACTACCCCAACCGGTCTGGTCGGTCTGCGATGTACAGTTGCATCAGAAAAAAAGTGACGCATTACTTTTGGGACAAACCCTGTAATACTAAACACTCTTTCAATCATTCCCATAACAAGCAACCCTTCTCTTTCACCCCCACCCTTCCTCCTCCCTCACCATGAGAAGCCACCCCTTCACCACTTATCAATCCTTCATTTGGCATACATACCATACACAGTCAAGCCTGGAAATACTGATACATGGAGATACTGATTAATATTACAGTCAAGCCCGTTTATAACGAAGTTGAAGGTGCTGAATATTTACTTCGTTATATGTGGACCAGTTTTTCAGAGCATCTCTTTGACAGGGAATATGCCTTCACTTCATTATAAGCGGAACTTCATTATAACCGGAACTTCATTATAACCGGAACTTCATTATAAATGGGTTTGATATAAGTGGGCTAGACTGTATAAGCTATTCATGTCATCTGAAGATATAGCAATGTGTTGAAAACACAGCTGTGCAGCATAAAAATGTACTCAGATATTGCAGTATTTCTAATCCATCTCTCCTTCCCAGGATGAAAGATTTCCATAAAGTTATGCCAGAGATTCATATTCATATTATTTATTAGACATTAAGCATTCAAGAAATGAAATAGCCCTGGTCAAATGTAATAAGATACAATAAGTAAAACAAAAACATTTAGAATACAATGTCTACATTTTTACACTCTAAATCCTCTTCAATTGAATAAAAGGCACTAGATATAAGCCAAGTATAAATTACTTTCTTAAACCTTGTCATGGAAACATGTCTGGCCCCATGCTGTAGAATATTAAAAAATTTCAACTAAAGAATGCCAAATGACTCATTGGTTTTAGTCAGCCTGCGGTATGGTAATACATACAAGTTTCTCTTTACTTCTAGTGTTGTGGTGGAGGACACTTTCCACTGTGTCGAAATAACTAAGATTTTCTTTCACACAGCAAAGACATTTATAAATGTAAAGACTATAAAGAGTGGGAATACCAAACTCTTTAAAAATTGGTTTGCAGTGCTCCAGTGGGGGTAAATTGGAAATGATCCTTATAGCTCTTTTTTGTTAAGCAAATAATTTAAGGGAAGTAGTAGCATGCCCCCACAACTCAATGCCATAGCTGAGATGGCTGTGAAAAAAGCCATAGTATATTGATTTCAGATAGAGCCTGGGAATGATTTCTTTAAGTTTTCTTAGCATAAAGATTGCCTTAGATAATTTGCCATAGATACAGGAGATATGTGAATCCCACAGCAATTAGCTATCCAGTTCAAAACCCAAAAGCTTAACATTTTTTGGGTGATTTACAGCTGTGCAAAGTGAAAATGTCGCCAAATGAGTTTTATCATTATTTAAGGCTAGTCCATTTGCTGTAAACCATAGACGTACAGCAGTCATCATTGAGTTAAAAGAGTGATAAGCATTGTCAAGATTATACAGGAAGGTTGTGTCATGGCATACAGTATTGACTCACAAGAGACATTTGAGGGAAGATCATTAATCATGACCAGAAACAATAGTGGGCCAAGCACAGATCCTTGAGGAACCCCGTGTTTGTCACCTTAGGGCATGGACTATTGACATTGATACAGTAAACTCTCGATAATACAAAGTCAGTGGGACCGGATAATCGGTACTTTGTAATTTCAAATTTCGAACATTTTAAAAAAGTCGTGAAAAAATTTTTTTTTGTTTTCTCTAACTTTTTTCTCTTCGGCAACATTGTATATCTTTTGTGGTCATTCGTGAAAGCATTCTTAAAAGATGCCTGTCTTAAAAAATCATAAAATAAGTACCTACTATGTCAATGCTTTTTAGTCGGCGATCGTAGTGTTGGCAAAATTTTGTCCCAGTATCAAAAACATATAGAAAACAAAAGTTTAACATTTTGTAATAAGAATTTTATTTTCGGAATAGTCAGTAGAGATGGGAATCTAGTATGGACGCTAAAAATAGACATTTGTTCAAACATCTACGCTGTTATGATGGCAACTGGCCCACCTGCACTTTAGTGTCTTCTATCACCCAATCTTAGCTATAAAAACCATAGAACTAAGCCCGTTTCCAGAAAAAAAATTGTTCACAGGTTATTACTTGTAGTGTCTTCCATCTGTTGTCAGCAGAATATATGATCTTGGGAGGCAATATTGTTTCTTTTCTACTACTAAGACCTTGATGACAAAAGGGGCTTGATTCAGCATAATTTCCGCATCGTCTCCTCAAGGATTATATGATGGCCGGGGAGTTTGGGTTTACGGTGCGTTGGGGGTTGTGGAGAGGAAAGATCCCAGTTGCAGGAGTATCTTTATCTGTTATGCTGAGCTTGAAGGGGGAAGTGGGAGGGGGTGGGGGAATAGCATTGCAGAACGTCTGTGACGTTCCTTCCTCTTCTTCTGGGCAACCCTGGGGGGCACATGTAGGTGGTTACGGGTGATCTTCGAGGGATATGGGGGGAAGGGAAGGAAGTGAAGGGGATGGTCTAGAAGTGTCAGAGTGTGAGAGGAGGGGTCAAAGATCCTCCTGATAACAAAGGATGCCGCATCCGTGACCCTCACCAATCCATTCAACACCCGGAGCAGTTTCAATCAGCCACCGCCATATGCCCCCCAGGGTTGCCCATAAGAAGAAGAAGGAACCTCAATACATTCCTTGATGCCATCCACCCACCCCCTCCCGTCCTTCAAGCTCAGCAAGAGAGATAAAGATACTAGAGGCCTGCACATGGGCACAAAATAAGGGTGAGGATCACCCACCTGTGTGTGAGTGTGTGTGAGAGTGTGTGAAGAGAGAGGCTCAACCCGAAAACATTTGATGGACTTTTCCGAAGTATCACGAATGTGAACTAACGGAGAACTTACCGAGTATACGCGGGCAACCGCTCTAAGATCGTCTTCTTTCATATCGTATCTTTCTCAAGAGTCTTTGCCATTTGCAATATTTTTCGCTCACTCTTTTACCACCCCTCCCATTAGTTTGGGCGAGCAATCTGGGCAACCACCTAGGATGCGGGCACTTGGGGCAAAGGGGTGCGGTCAGGCATCTACGTCATACGGGTGGAGGCGAACACGAGAGAGGATGCCTGACACAGGCGGGCGAGGGTCTCCCCAGATTTGGTGCCCGTTTGCAGGCCTCTTAAAAGATACACCCGCAACTGGGACCTTCCCTCTCCACAACCAGACCCTTTACCCCCTCACGCACCGTGAACCCAAACTCCCTGGCCGTCATAATCCTTACCCCTATCAACACAACCCGCCCAAATTTCCTAACGGTATCACCCACCCTCACTCAACCCATCCATGCTACAAGATTTTGGTGCGGACAGACCCTTCACGGAGAGCTGAGCTAGGATTACTCACCTAAAAGGATGAGGTAGGGTTCGCGGAGAATTTGAACTGCCATAATTTCAGGCGGTGGATAAGTTTATTGAGGAGAATGGAAGGTGGCACACAATCAAATGCCTTTGAGAGGTCACAAGCAATTTAGGCAGTAGAGTTATTATCTTCAAAGCCTTTAATATTATATCTATGGCATAGATCACGGCAGATATTGTGGACTGACCCTTGCGAAATCCAAACTGTGCAGATGTAAATAAGTTATTAGTTATGAAATGATCATAGAGTTGATTCTTGTCATTTTCTCAAGTATTTTGCTAAAAATTGGGGTTATTGAAATTGGACGATAGCTAGAAGCTGAACTTGAATCACTTTCTTTAAAGATGGGGATAACTTTTGATAACTTTAAGGATTCAGGGAAACATCCAGACTGTAAACATGAATTACATATCAATGCAAGTGGTTCATCAATTATATTAGCAAGATTTTTAATCAATTTCGTTGACCCTAGCACATGACTCATGAGGGACAAGGAAATGAAGACAATAACTGTCTCTAAGAATGCATGATTTTTTTAAGAGGGTAGTAATCATCAAGGATTGTACAGAATCATTCCCATACATGATTAAAGCCTAAGGTGGGCCAGCATTAATACTCTATTCCTTTAGGTACAATATTTTCTGGTCTAAAGATGCACATTTTACTTCATAATGGTTCAAATTTCAGCCTGCATCTCATGGGTCAAGGGAAAAGCTATGTTTTCATGCGATTGATTTTGTTTTTGACAGAGGTCCCCTTTCTATTTTCATCTACAGCGTAACAGCAACAAACTAAAGGTACACTTCATCATCTCCATCATTCATTTGCTTATGGGATTCTACGATGGATAACTGCAATACCATTGCTATTTTTGGAAATTAACAAATACATTTTCTTCCTACAAAATGCAGTGACATGTTCTTTGTTACTTTCATTCTAAATTCTAACCCAGAGAATCACAGTGCCTCTTTAAAAGCCAATGCATCATAAAGGCCAGGAAATATAGTACATAGAATAGACCCTACATTATTGAATCAAATTCCAAATTAATACAAATACACTCTCCCATGAATCAAAAAACTATTAAAATACTTTACCAATTCATTCTTAGACTAAAAGAAGTACAGTCACATGCAAAAGTAAATGTGAAGAACTTCTCTGTCTGCCGCTTGGACCCCATTTGATGCAAATGGAAAATATTTCAATGTTGACATAACAGAAGAAGATGGATGTGGTTGTCAGTCATGCAGGATAGATGAGAAAGCAGCACTGAGTAGACAGACCCAAGTGGAAAGGTTTTGTTGTGGGCAGCATGTGCAATTGAACTGCGACCTTTGGAACTATTAAACTTCGACCAAATATTTATGCAGACAGAAGCTGAGGGAGACGGGATCCATTTCCTCAAGACACTATTGCAAATCGCCGACTTTTGAGACGTGGATAGAAGTACTGGGAAAAATAATTGCAAGGTCATCATTCAGCGTTATGGAACACCAATATGAGTTTAATCAAGTAATTAATATGCCCCATGAATTACTTCTCTACTGTGAAGGAAAAATAATTGCAAGGTCGTCGTTCAGCATTATGGAACACCATCATGAGTTAAATCATGTAATTAATATGTCCTATGAATTACTTCTCTACATATGAGATACATCTCTGTGTTTTTCCAGTTCATTCCTGGATGTCAATAAAAAGATTTCAGTGCGTGATAGGAGAAAACGTTTTTGCAATATGGCATTGATGGTAATGAGTAAATTAAACAAATATTTACGATGAAACCAGGAAATTGTGCTGGGGTATTAAAATGAGAGAAACACCCAAGCTCCGACTTACTTAATAAGAAAATTTAATTTTAATTTTTCAATATTTTTTTCAAAATTTTTGATTAATTTACTCATTGCCAGCATTACCATCATTTCCTAACACTTACTGGAATTTTTATTGATATCTGTGAATGAACTAGACGACAAATTTACATGGATGTATCTCATTTACCAAACTGTAATTTCAAACATATTAGCCCTTTCATCACGAAAGGTGGGTAGCCCACACACAGATTTATTTCCTTTTATTGCAACGTGTGGGGATATGTTGCAGGCCCCCAAAAACTCACTCCCTAGAATACGAAATGCTGGAATTTTTTTAAATAGCGTCCTAATTTTTTTGTTTTTATCATAATATGACATATTTATGGAATCAGGGTTAATTTAATTGACAAGCCAAAGGTTTAAAGAACATGCTTAACTCCAAAATGGCATTTCATAGACTGCATTCATGGAATGTCTAGGTGCTTCTTTTCACCTCTCAACTAGATGATTCTCTCTAGTTCCTTGGACAATCAGATCCATCTTCCTCCACTGCTTCCCGCATAAGATTTTCCCGAAGGTTACAAAAGTTTGGGAGGTAGCAGTTAAATTGCACACGCAGTGAGCTACAAAATATTTCCCCTTTGCTTTTAATGCACCCCTTCACCTCTGCTTTCTTCTTTATCCTGTGATACGGACTACTGCTCCCATCATCTTGTGTCCTACCAACATTAGAATATTTCCTTAGGCCATTGAATGGGGTCTGTAGAGGTGGCACTACAAAGCAATGCACATTTACTTTTGCGTGTGACTGTACATTAGACAGCCATGCATTTAAAATTAACTTTACTAAAATTAAGGAAATTAAATTTACAAGACTAGAACATATTTTTGAAGAAAATAATATCTAATAAGTAGAGATGGGGTGAACAGTGGATTTCTCAAATTTGAATATCTAAATTGAATACTTATCATAACTCAAATACCTCAAGTAGGAAATTTCAAATACTTGAATATGAATGCTTTTCTAAGGTGACAAACACATTTGTAATAGCATAAATAAATACATAAATGTACATTCTATTGGATATATTTTACAGCATCAAAATTGGCTTTCTCTTTTGGAAGATACAACTTATCAAAATCAGGGGGCTCGGCATATTTTCGGCAATGCGTTGTTGTGACAGATAATAGCGACAATAGCTTGCGGTGATAGCAAAGTAGAGGCATGAGTTCTCAGTAACTCTTACTTAAAATTCACCAGCTATTTGCAAAAGTACAATTTGAAAGAAGAGACTCATTGTGTGACCTCTTATAAATTAATGATGAATATGTAATACAGTAAAATTGAAGCTCGAATCAAGCAGCAACCATCAATGATGTTTACAAACTTTCTACAATTTTGAATCGTGACGAGTGGTGATTGATTTCTGCCCATTATTTATGGTGGAAAGACAACAGTTTCGCCGTAATTCCATTAGTTGACTCTGCTGTCTTTCTACCTTAAATTACATGGCAAAACCCATCACCTCTTATCTCTTCCATCCTCATACCATGTAGTTCATCAATACGCCAAATATAGTGCTGCATGGGCACCAAATGGTGTATGGTACAATATTTGAATTCTAATGTTTAGCATAATTATTCAAGATCTCAAATATCAAATGTTTTCTAGTATTCTAATATTTGCAGGTAGCATTCACACATCTCTACTAATGAGCACTAAGAGCCACTAAAGATGTTAAAAAATTAACCAAAAACTGTTTCAATGATATAATGAGCTAAATGTAATAAGCAAGTATGATCAATTAAAGAATGCAATAGAAAACTATGGTTGAAAGTGTGAATGTTGAAAGTTTACAATTACCAAAAATTCACCTCTTTCAATAGCATAATAATCTTATTCAAGAGAACCAAATTTACCTTTGGACAGAGCCTCCCTTAATACACCCATTAGCTCTTCAAATGGTGTTATGTAATCTGCCATTCCTCGATTATGAATATAAAGTAGGGCATCATACATTCCATGGGTCCAGCAGAGAGTCACTACTTGGTGAACATCAAGGGACCCTACATCAACATGCAAAAGACATGCCTCGAGAGCCTGTTCCAAAACAAGGAAGCATTAAATCAACACAATCACAAGAGTGAAATGAATCACACTAAGGGGCAGCATACTTATATAATAATTCACTACACATTCATTTTCACTTCTAACAAAGGAAGAAAGATGGCTAAGGCTTTTAGTTTCTCCATAGCTAAATTAAACTCCAAACTTCTCAGCACACAATTTTTTAAAAAGACCTGAAAGTATTCCAGAACAGATATCAGCAGAAGCTACAGTATGACTTTGATCAACTACCCAATATGTGGTCAGAAGTCAGCTAGATAACTCGATAATCTGATTAATACAGGGTAAAAGTTACAACCAATATGAACTGAACACAGAAGAGATTCATTATTTTACTACAAAATGATTACAGTGGAACCTCGCTCTATCGTTCCCACAAGGATCGTTTTCCTGCAACTATCATTCGCTGTTATTAGTCCCACATGAAGCTCCATATAGATAACGTTATTTATTCCTGCATACATCATTCTACGAGATTCGTTTTCCAACAACGATCGTTTGTATATCACGGTCCCACTGCAACAATTACAGCATACTGCATTTGAAAAAAAATAAAAAGAAAAATTAACATTGTTTTATTCACACTGCCATCTCTTAAGACTAAAATTTGGCTATACAGTCACACAAATACGTTGTGCACTTTGTAGTTGACTCCGTCCCCACGACAGCGTCGTTCCCCTTGTTCATTTCGTTGCAAGAGCTTCTGTGTGCATTCATCTGTTGTTTTCATTCACTTACTGCTGTCAGTTTGTGTTTGTTTATAAGTTTCATTTAATTTTTATTCGGATCATGGCTCATCCAAAGAAGAAAGTTGAAACTTTGTGATATCGTCTCAACATAGTAGAAGAAGTAGAAAAGAATCCAGGGGAGAAAAGTGTGGGCATAGTAAAATTCCTCGGGTTGTCGGCTAGCACATTAAATTCAATCTTCGCAAAAAAGGACGAGATCAGAGAGCAAATAGATCAATCTGGTAACGCTTCCAAGAAGAGGAAAACTGCCAGGAAGTCGCCATATGCGGAAATGGAAACAGGTACCAGCGGGCACGGGCATCCAACTTACCAGTTGATGAGGTTACACCTAGGGAGAAACCAAAAATCACAGCTACCCAGCTGATAATTGATAATTTTAGTGCATCCAATGGCTGGATAAGTCATTTTAAAGATCGTCATGATCTTGTGAGTAAGAAGCTGGAGGAAGAGAGTGCTGCAGTAAGTGTAGAAAGTACTGATGGTGGTATCCCTCCAGAAGTCTATCATCACTTCTGGAGGGATACCACCTACGCGATGTGTACAATGCAGATGAGACAGGATTATTCTTCAATGTGCTTCCAGATAGAACCTTAGTGTATAAAGCAGAATGTTGCCACGGTGGGAAACATTCCAAAGGCAGAGTAACTGCTTTACTATGTGTCATCATTGATGGAAGTGACAAACAAGTGCCGATGGTGATTGGGAAATCACCAAAGCCAAGATGCTTTAGGAACGTCAAAAAGTAGCTGGTGAAATACCATGTGAATGGTAAAGCGTGAGTGATGACAGAGATTTTTACTTCGTTCTTTCATTCATTAGATGCTCAAATGGGTGGGCAGGGCTGAAAAATCATCCTTTTTGTGGATAATTACATGGCGCAATCCCAAATATACATCTTTTCTCAGAAATGTTAACGTGGTATGGTTTTCAGCAAACTGTATTATTAATAGTACACTCCAGCCTCTTGACTTAGGAGTCCTACATAGTTTAAAAATGCACTATAGAAAACGCCTAGTGAAAACCTCCATTTGCTTTATTGAGTCAGGAAAGGCGACAAAGAAAAAAATCAAAGCACTGCACTACATAAAAGCAGCATGGAAACTAGGTAGCCCGAAAAAATTCAGGATTGCTTCCGTTAAGCTGGATACAGTTGTGAGTTACGTGGTAATGACGCAGGAGACGGCGATGTAGATGATGATTTCGACCAAGACTAGAAAGAACAATGTAGAGTCAAATGCGATTTCTCCAGCTACATCTCTTCGAATCATGATGTGTTTACAAGTGGCAATGAAATGGTAGAAGAATTTTGCGAAGCATTGACATCTATAGGTAACATAGAAGAAGAAGATGAAAACGAACTGGTCCCAAGCTTCATCGGAGAGGTGAATCAGATGCTGACAGCGTGGAATTTGGGGATCCGGAAGTGAGAATAACCTGCCGATCGTATGTATAATCAAATTTCTTTTAATGCATTCCACATTATTATGTCACTAGTATAGAAGTTTTCTAATATCTCGGTAACTATACCATGTAGACCTGTTGGAGGTGGGCCCTAAATTTGTGGGGGTGGGTGAAGTCACGCAACCGACCAAAATCAAGAGGGCGTGACTAAGCATCGCTGGAATTTAGTTGATTTCAGTCACCCGTGCATCTACGTTATGTCAATATCATGAATCTGCTCACAGTATTGCCTAAATATTGCGGACTGGTTCGGGGCTCTTTCTATTTCCCATTTTCTCCATCTTTAAGTACCTTTTTTTCCCTTGTACCTAGCACATGTCTTCTCACCTGATTACATGTTCTTACTTTTTCTTCTCAAATTATTATTTACTTTACCTTAGGATAATATTTGCTCGACTCCATATCCAATTTTAGGTATAAAATCCAAAAGTTTTTGTGTACTTTGTTGAGGCTTAGGAATAATATGGATTTATTTTTTCCAAGAACTGGTGCAATTATATACATTAAATTTCCTATTGTCCATGCATGATTTTTTACCCATCGCCGATATTTTCCGCGATCTTTAGAAAATAATATGACACAGGATTTTCATATTTTAATTCTAGTGGAGCTTAAGTACCTGTGCCCTTTTCATGCCATTCAAATTCACCTCATAATACGTAATTTTTATCCTTATGTACTCAAAAGATATGTGTTATGTTTACAACGCTGTCTGCTCTATTATTGCACGAGACAATGAGCGATGGAAGAAACTTCTAGATTGCTTTTAAGTGCTTTTTCAAATGATGACAATCGTAAAAAATAAAATGTTACCAATGATAAGGGTACTGTATCACATAAGTACTTCTATTGCCGTGGTCTCACATGTCGTTGAAATCAACCCAAAGGTTTTCTTCACCCACAGTCCAACACGAAAGATCCTGAGATCGCAGCTTGTACTCTAAACCTTGCAACTTTGTGATTAATCTGCCGATACAGGAGAGTAGATACAACAACGTATTAATTACAATGTTAACAACAATTAACGTAAAATGGCTTGAGAGAGAAGAAAGTGAAATGGGCTTCCATTACATGATAGAGAAGGGCACTGTTTACACCTCGACTTGTCAAGGTCATGGGAGGTAGGAAGGAAGTAGGGGAGGGGAATTGGTGGAGGCAATGGCGACGGGATTAACAAATGCCTAAGTCAGAATCTCTATGTAACCAGTTTGTTGTGGTGTAGGGCGTAATGGAAATACGAATACATTGACATATTGGCTGCTAAGAAGGATTTGCGATCGGGTGAAGAGAGCTCTCAGTGAGTCCTTAAAGTAGTCTAAACTGACCTATTATATGTGAAAATAGTAATATATTGTTGTTTTACGTAAATTAGGAGTACTATAAGAAATAAAAGTGAAATTAAACCGAATAGTCAAGAATTCACAGTGCATCAATGTAACTCCGGACTATACTTTTCTGACCACCGACATGGGAAATTTATTTTGTGTATGCACGAATTATTGACATTAATTTAAATATTTCCAGCTTTGAAGAATCATCCCTGTATAGTTCCCAAGAAAAATAACAGTTCCCGAAATTTCCACTCATTGGTAATGATTTCCCGGATTATTCGTTTTCCCACATTCATTTTTTTTCGTCCATTGAGATCCATCTCAATCCATCCCCTTGAATTACAATAGAGCAAGGTTCCACTGTACTATTTACAGTGACTTTTCAGCCAGTATACTAAAGGTATTAAATATATATATATATGTATATATAACATGCATTCTATTCCTCATCTTATAGACTGTATTACTAGGTAAATGACTCACAAAGTTAAAAAAAACTTACAGGTGATAGGCGCATAGAACTGGGGTCAGGTTAGGCAAAGGCCAGGTGGATTATTTGTATTTTGCTTTATGGGTGTTTAATTTTCCCTTCCCCTATTTTGACACCTCCTTCCTACAGATTCTTACTAATCTCCTCTTCAATCTATGGTTCCTGATTCTCACCATGTTAACCATTCCTATTACTTTTTCTGCCATTTCATTTTATCCATCTTCAAATTTTACATTCATCACCCACTAGAAACACACAGAGTAACTTAGAATTTCATCAAATACTGCCTGATATTCGTGAACTTTTTACAGTAAAACTTATCAGACGTACTAAGAATAAAGAATATGCATCAAAACATTTCGGATAGGCAGAAAAAATACACAAAATATGAATCTGATACAAAAATAATGGAAAACTGGAACTGAAACTACAACTTAAATAATAATATTAAAATATATACAATAACGAAAAACAAAGGATGTCAAAATGCAAAAATGTGTACCTATGTACCTCTATTACCTGATTACTAGTAAAACAGCACAAATATCATTAGTTTAGGATGCAAGGTAAATTATTAGTAGCCCAGAATGGTAACATTCACCTCCTTATGTCAAATCTTAACTTACTTAAGAAGAAAAGCAATAAACCAAATCCACCAAGTCTAACATTAGGTTTCTCAACAGCAAAACCTATAAAAGATTTGGACTCAAAGACTTCCTGGATTCTTCCATCACATGAAGTTGGGCAGGTTTGAGCACAACAATTAGATCTCATCCCCAGTGAGCATGAATAAGTATGTATTACATGGAATATACCATATCTTTCGGTAGATAACGTGTGCATTATTTATACAAAAAAGGTTAAATTTTTAAAAAATGAGCCTTCGTGGTATACAATAGAAATTTAAGAGAGGTTATTTAATTACGAGGTTAGTAATAAAAAGGAATGTTGGACTGGTTTTTTTATCATGATTTTATCGTTTTACAGTAAAACCTCTCTATATCGAAATGGAAGGGACCAATTTTTTAGTCATTTTGATAAGTGGAGGTTCATTATAAAGAGGTTTTAGCAAAATGAACACATATTTCCGCCTTATGAAACTTTTTGATAGTAAAATGTGCTTCTTTCTCTTTGATTACTATATTTGTATATTTAAATATATGCAATTATGCTTTTTCATAGTTTTAATGTTTATAATAATAAAAACAAGGGTACAAGGACTTACTTAAGCTCTCTCTGCCGAAAAAAAATTGTAATTTCTGTTTGTTTCATTTTTTTCAAATTCTTTTGAGATGATATATTCTATCTTATTTAATAATAGTAGATTTTCACTGCTGCAGTCCTCCGTATTAAAAAAAAATCTTTCCATCACACCCAAAGCATCCTGCACCTCTTTTTTGGTTGGCTTTGGCATAAAATCCTCACCATCACTCTCTTCTTCTTCCATGTTATGGACTACTACTGGAGATTCCCCGCCAGCTTCTTCCTCCCTTTCTTTGAACACCTCTCCCTCATTTGGGGCACATGTTAGCAAGACATTGTCATGTTTTAATAAAGTCGTAAAATGATGACTGAAGATTAATTATTTTATTTCAAGCCATTTGTCAGTTCGTCCTCATACAAAATATCTTCCTCACAGCTGTCCCCCATAAATCAAGACTTTTTAAAACATTTTTCAATAACTTCTGCCTTCAAACAAGTCCATGAAAGACAGAGCCTGTGCATGGCCTGAATTATTTTCCAAGAACACTTTTTCAAATCATTTTTCTCCTCAACTGTTCGCAACATGTATGACACCAGTTGCTGCCTGTAAGGTCTCTTCACAATGGAAATTATTCCTTGATCAAGTGGTTGCAATTTGCTGGTGGTGGTGTTTTGAGGAAAATATACTACTTTGATGTGTCGTAACACAATCCCCTCGACTTTATGTGCTGTGCACTTATCAATGAAGAGAACTATTTTCCAGTTTCTCACTCCCATCTTCGAGTCCAGATGGTCAACCACTCACAGAATAAAGATGCTGTCATCCAAGAGTTTTTTTGAGTTTTTGTATGAGCAAGGAAGTTTCTTAATATTTTTAAAGCATCTAGGCTTTTTATGTTTTCCAATCACAAGAGGCTTCAATTTCTCTGAGCCATCAATATTAGCACTGAAAAGCACTGTGAATCTTTCTTTGCTTTTTTTCCCCTCCATGGCATGATTGGCCTCTAACTGCTAAAGTTCTGTCTGGAAGCAAGTTATAAAAAAATCCTGCCTCACCTGCATTAAAAATGTCTCGTGGTTTATACCTGGCTAAAATCGTCTGCAAAGTTTTTTTCCACTCTTCTACCACTGTGTCACTTACAGAAGCTTCTTCCCCACTCATCTTCAAAGTTTTGAGATTCCACCGCACTTTAAACTTTTGAAGCCACCCGTTCAATGCATGAAAATTTTCAATGCCCATTTTCACTGCTACTTCTCTTGCCTTTTGCTGTAGAATAGGTCCAGAATCAGGAATATTTCTGGCTCTACCTTCCATCAACCAATAAAATATGTGTCTGTCTAATTGTTCACTTTTCACCGCCCGCAATTTTTTATTTATGCATCCTCGATGTGCTGCATCTTCAGTTTCTTTACGTTTTTTTTAATTTTTTTAAAATAGACGGTAAACTTACACAGAAGTTAGGCGTATTTCACTGACCGATGTCTTAAACTACAAAATTGTGGCTCAAATAACCAACAATGTTGCATGTGGGGGGACGGTAATGTACCATTGTTACGGATTGAAAGATAAATGGTCAAGTTACAATTCGCGGCGACAATATCCAAAAGTAAAAGACGACTGCCACAAGGTGCAAGCATGAAAAAAATGCGATCATTCTGGTACGGCCGTAATAATATCGAGTGTTTATAGTGAATTAAACTTCAACTAAATAGTTCAAAATGAAACAGAATAGGCTAAATTCTCCTTAAAAGATCATTTGAACGCTAAAATATAACAAATCTTTCGATATGGTACTATAGTCGCATCAGATGTTAATCTCGTACGTGGGAATGGGTCTTTCATAGCTCGGCGTTGCGTTATCGCGAGCTGCAGGCTTTCATAGCTCCGCGTTGCGGAAACAAACGAAAAGCGATAAGCGTTTCGATAAATCGGCCGCAAACTCACTGCAATTCTGTACATATCGCATTAGTATTTGATTATAACTGTGTTAAATCATGTCTACATACAGTAAAATAAATATACAAGTATTATGAGTCGCCACCAGAATTTTTAAAATTCCATCTGCACACTCCCAAACTTAGAACACCATTATTTTAATAACTAATCTCAATGACTCAAAATATGAACTCAGTCGCCAAATCCTGTTATTTGTTAATATTAAGTCAGTGTGGAAGAAGAATCGTATATATGTTTAACTAAACTATCTAGATTAAGATATTATTCAGTCACTTGCGCTTGAACAACTCAATTGCAAATGTGTATAGTATGCGATAGCATCGGAGTTAAGTTTTCAATGTTGTTAAGGATTGGTGAGGGTAAATGCAAATAGAATATGCAATGGAGTCATTCGTGATTATTTAAACCTAAGAATTAAACGATTTTACCGCATAAATCAGTCCGGGAGTTGTAAAAACTATTAGGACCCCGGGTCTAAATCCAGCAGGACAGTTGTCGTAAATATTTATATTTGGCTGTTTTAATGATGAATATACAAAAACAAAAGCAATGCAAATCGATGAAAATAAGTCTTTGACGCATATGATTAATAACAAACACACTAACGACTGCCCAGCTAAGCTTCACTTTTCAAGCGCTGCTGGTTTTCGCGCTCCCAACGTAGACGAGTCGGAACGGCCGGACGGAACTTTCTGCGGCTGGCGCCGGCTGAATATTTCATTCCATGGAGGTAGTTGGCTCGTCATGGGGGTGTATTCTCAGTACGAAGAGCAGAGGTTTTTCGAAAACATAGAGGTGCGAAATAGAGAGGTTTCTCTATATAATTACATACAAATTTTGGCGGGACCAAGAAGTTATTACGAAAAACGGAGGTTTACGATATGAAGAGGTTCACTAGATAGAGGTTTTACTGTAATTAGAAATTTAGTACCAGAACGTTACTCCCTTTATTATATCTATCCAGCTGTCTTAAACCACTTTGCTCTGTGTCAACCCATGGGTGCCAGCCAATGAATTCACACCTTCTATTTGAAAAAGCAAACTGTTTTTTTTTACATGTAAATACAATCAATGGAGACGATACAACAACATCGGGAACATTTGTTGTTTGACTCCTCTACCCGTTCTTCACCCACATTCCTGGGAGAGGGATGTAGGTGGGGGAGTTTTCATTGTACATGCAGTGTGCTGACCAAAATTCACTCCCAATAGGTCTATGGAATCCAGGGCTTATTAGGCATATGAACCAACAACAACTGCAATACAATAACTAACAATGCACTAACAAGCACAGCTGCATATCTCTGTTGAATCCATCACATTTCAGTGTCCAGGGCTTATTGCTCTTTGAATTCATCATATGATTTTGTTGTCAGTGGAAACCTTAGCGTTATAGTATGATCTTTATTCTTTTCATGCAATGATGGAAGCAGCATTTGGCTTGAAGAGACAAACTCTCACTACAACAAAAATTGGAGTTGCTGTGAAAATTAAATTGTGGCGTGTTTTGCATTTTCATTGGGAGTATACTGTAGGACAGTTTGTAGTTTGTCAAGGAAACCAATTTGATGGCTGGAATTGATGAAATAGAGAAATTTACATGGGTCTGGCAGCAATGACCTGGACAAGGTGGCGTACAAGTGAATCATTCAGTGCCAAAGTGAAGGTATCCCAAATGTGCTCTTGAAAAAAGAATGCTGAGGAAGCACCCCAGCTCGCTGCTCCAATGCAGTCAGTGGGAAAAGTAGGGAGATTACAGCATAAAATTGGACCCCTTAGCTTATACACTTGTCCTAAAATAACAGGTGGATTTTTGAGCATACTTTAGACAAAACCTTTTATTATGGGTGCGTCGGGAAATAGGCGTGTGCAAAAGATTGATGTTCTTATCACATACATTACAAATGGCATACTATTTTTTTTCCATTTTCAAGTAACCTCATCTGGATTCTCAAATTTTCTTCAAAATTTATTAGTTAAGAATGAATAGCTTCATATTAGATATTTTTACATAAATATTTGATGATAGCATAAATGTTTGTTTTGTACATTAATTGCCACCTCATTGATCAGCTTCTTGATGAATTATTATATCAGACTGCTTACTAAAAAAAATAATCTGAACATCGGCAATGTCATCATAATTCCAGAACACATTGGGTCCTACACATTCTGTATTATTGATCTTCTACTGTATTTTACAGGTGCTCATTTTCCTGTACAGTTGAGCATCTTTAATCTGGCACAGTCAGGACTGTAGGGATGCTGGATTAGGGATTTTGCCAGACTATTGGTCATGCACGGCAACTGGTCTATTTTTGACCTCTGGGATGTTTTCATTGAAAGGACTCAATTATTTATGATGAAATATATTCGATTGCCATATAATGAGCATAATATTTAAAACAGTCACAGAATAATCAGAAAGAAATGGTTTCTTAATTCACAAAGTTATTACTTAAAAGTACCGAAGTTTCGCAGTGAGTGAAAATAACGGAAGCTAAGATTTGTGTGCATCATATTACTGCCAATTTAAAAGTGTTATATTATTATTGGATGAGGGTATATGAAATTTGATATTTCTTAATCTGTGCTTCGCGCCACATATTTCCCACCGTGCTTGATTTGTTATCAGCTGATTCAGTGTGATATCCAAGCATGGATGTCGTCTGTACGGCCGCCCATCACTACGCCGTGGGCAACCGGACTGGATGATTCATTAAAGACCATCATTAATATGTAGTAGTTTTCCTTCAGCAATTTCAGGCTCATCATCTTCATTCCCACTCACAAGGAGACATCGCGAGAGTGATGTTCGGGATCCGAATGCCGATGTTATTTTCTGAAACTATACAGGAAATGTAGAAAAAGTGTCACGGCTTTCTTCCCCATAGGCCCGGGTTCGAGAGATAAATGCCAGTAAAGATTTGGCACGGAATCAGTACCATCGAGTTAACTTGCAACCTCAACAACCGAGTGCATTGAGGTGCTCGGCCGATGGCTTTTGAGCTGCCCTGGGTTCGAGTCCCAGTGAAGTCAATTTTTTTTTCTTTCTTATAATTTAAGGAATCAATGTTACAACTCATCCCCATTCATTTAAGTCAGTTACATTAGTATTTTTTCTATTTTCAACTCGTTTTATGGATTTTTAATGGACCGAGGACTTACGACGCGAATTAGGGGATTTTATTTTCCCATTACAGGCTCACATGCTGCCCGACGCATTAGGTTTGGATTTCGAAGATCTGTGAATACTTCAATCAATACCAAGGGCTTCAATTGTTCGCTGGACTACCTCAAGACCGTAAAGAATGAACTACTGTCTGTAAAAAAAAGCAAGACACCCGAGTTTGAGGAGCTCTATCGTCTAAACGAAGCAATCAATTTCAATGCAACAAAAACCATACGAGAGAGAGTTTATTTCTACGTTGGATCATTTACTTCAAAAAATTTTCGGCTCCATAGTATTTCCTGTACTTGATTTTTTCTCAAAAAAGTACCCGTTTTTTGCGCGTAAAATCAAGTTGCCCAACTTTGAGCGATTGTAATCCCCGTAGTTTTTGTTCCAAGAACTTGCGATTTTGATATAAGAAAGCCAGATCTATTAGTAACAGTTTGCTGAAAACAAATTGTTTATACCACTAAAATTGATGGATTTGTTGTAAACAAGGCAAACCTCTGCTAACTTCGAAACCAATCGGTCAATTGAAAATTGATTGGTACTGTTGTATGCCGTAGAATGTAAGTAATGCAGGTACTGATAACATTTACATTAAATATCACTAATAAGGACAATATCACTTATTATTTATCTAGATGTTTCTATACGCGTACCGGCAGCTCCGTCGTGGGGGAGGGAGGAGAAAAGAGGCGCGTGGTTGCCACCGACTCGGCAGTCGGCGCGCTTCCTTTAAATGACCGGAACGTACGGTAGAAGTATCTCTGTTGCTCCCTTCAGGTAAACTTAAGGATGTTAGGTTGGGGTGAGCTTTCATCAACATGCTTTTCTGCGGCGTAACTTCTAAGCTATAATTGCGCATTCTTTCGGAAGATAATTGCCAGCAACTATTTGAATCAATTCCCATCAGCATTTTTCATGTGGGCTTTGGACCACCAAAGGCTGCTTTAAAAGTGATTTTGGTGGTTGATTACCACGCGTCAGTTGCTATTCTATTCTTTACATATGTACACCCACATCAAACTCACAAAATATTCCGAACCAGTCAATCGGAATCGTCGTCGGATTGAGATTCATCATCTGTTAGATCGATGTTGGAATCAGAGTCAGAATCTAAATTGATCACTACTCGATCACTGTCTGTGAATCCATCCACTAAATGGTCTTTCTCCCAATATTTTTCCTCGATCCCTCGTACATGTGCCACACATTTTGACCAAAGCTCTGGTGTCACAGATTTTAAGGCGTCCAAACACAATTGATGGGTGACGTTCACACTATTCCCCTTCTCAGCTGCATTAGCTAAGTTAACCCTCGCAATTTTATTTTTAACAAATGCCCATATAAGTTCGATTGCGTTTAACTCGCAATGAGCCACTGGCGTCCAAATCAATTGCACATCACTCCGTAATTCCTTGAGAATAGTCTCTAACTTTCGGACCGTAGGCACAAAATACGGCCGCGCATGGTTTATCAATGCGGATTTAGTTAGTGTTTCAAACTTATCACTATCGTCTGGCAGCGGGCAATTTTTTCTTTTCAACCACTCAATTATATCCGCCTTCTTCCAAGCCATCGATGGATTTCTGGTGTCAGGGTCAATCATCGTGTGGTAAGGTGCTTGGTCGATAACAATTGCGGATTTCGGCGGTAGCAGCAGTACAATTGATCGAAACCATTCCTCGAAATGCTTGGCATTCATTTCCGAATGGTAATCATCTCCACCCTTACGGCCGACAAAACACAATTCACCACCCTTCAGAAAACCATCCTCACTACCTATGTGCAAAATAATTACCCTTTTCCCAGCTCCAGAAGGTGTCTTAAATCCACCGCGCCAGCCATTTACCTCCTGAATTTTTCCCCGGTAAACGTCGTAGTTCTGATTAGATGAGACAACATTTTCCACCCAGCAGTATTTCACTGAATGATGCTGAGAACACCATGTCTCGTCCGTATAAAATATTTTATAGCCGTCGTTCCTCAAACGTCTAATCCGTCGCAAAAAGTTATGGCGAGTTGCTGCAATGGTGACGGATTCCATCATCACTGGCTTCTTGCTCAACTTTTTATACTTAAATCCCATGTCTAACAGAATGGACCTTAACTTCGGGAGAGAGAAACGTGGGCAATCGGGAACATTCTCCAACAAGTGATCCATCAACCTGCGTAATGTTGGAAACATATTCCTCAAATAGAACCCGTGCACTGTCCTCCTTATTACACCAATCGTGAAATCGTCGATGAAGATCTTCGGCATTCCCAACACACGAAGCCTCTTCTGTGCCGTAGGATGGTCACTACTTGAATTCTCCTTGTCACAATCCTTTTGTTTGGCGGCGACTCTTTTCACCGATGTCAAGCTGATACCAAGGCAATCAGACACAGTTTGATACACGGGATAACGTTTGTCCATACTTTTCTCTGCTTCGCAGCGAAAAAAGCAAATGGCACTCAAAACCATTTGGACTTCCGTCTCCGAAAAACCCGTTCTTGGACGCATGGTGCACCGAAGGAATCTGCACTTACAATAGTCTAATCATACATAAAGCAAACGTTTTGAAGGAACCAGTAGATGATTCATAACTGCCAGGGTACTGTGCGTCACGATGCGCGATGTGGCAACTGCGCACGGCTTCGAGAGACTTTCTCTTTTCTGTTCCTTTGATTTGGCCTGCTTTGCTAGGCATGAGAAAAAGCGACAAACATAAATAATTATCAAACGATATTTAATATACCGCTGACATTTAACGTGTATGCTCTACGTACCTGCATTACTTACATTCAACGGCATACAACAGTACCAATCAATTTTCAATTGACCGATTAGTTTCGAAGTTAGCAGAGGTTTGCGTTGTTTACAACAAATCCATCAACTTTAGTGGTATAAACAATTTGTTTTCAGCAAACTGTTACTAATAGATCTGGCTTCCTTATATCAAAATCGCAAGTTCTTGGAACAAAAACTACGGGGATTACAATCGCTCAAAGTTGGGCAACTTGATTTTACGCGCAAAAAACGGGTACTTTTTTGAGAAAAAATCAAGTACAGGAAATACTATGGAGCCGAAAATTTTTTGAAGTAAATGATCCAACGTAGAAATAAACTCTCTCTCGTATGGTTTTTGTTGCATTGAAATTGATTGCTTCGTTTAGACGATAGAGCTCCTCAAACTCGGGTGTCTTGCTTTTTTTTACAGACAGTAAATGCTTATTACACTGCGACGGTTGCCCTCGTAAATTCCTCGGAACCACCCTGGAATTTTCACTTTTATCACTTAATTTTTCCTTAAATAGTGAGCATGATATCGGCAAAAAATAGAATTCCCTTCTATGACATTTAGCCATACATACCAGTGTATATAGAACATTGTTTCATGCATATATGCTTCAAAAACACGTGGGAGATTAGTGATGAGCTCCGTTTTATGGAATAATTTGAACTTAGTGGCGTAGTGAGACAGTGACGGAAAGATGAAATATTTACATTCGAGATCCTTTTGCCGGGAAAAATTTGTATGATTCGTACTATGAAATGAATGCATATATGACGCAATTTATAATTTAGGAACATTTGTGGGAGAATATATAAACTGCACCAAAGTTCTAATTGCGAAGAATTAAAATGAATTTTTACCCAGACATTATGAAAAGTTAAAAATTCTTTAACTGAACTGGTGGACGATAACAGGGAATCATCATGATGAATTGATTCTACAGTTTTATTATGGGTTACTATATAGCAAAACTTATTGAAACTTATTTTATCGCGTGAAAACTGCACTGAGTAAATAAAATTATTTTTTGAGAAATGTTTGAGTTGGATTAACTGCTTGTGCTGGTCGGCCGACGACGCAACTCAATATTATCATGTTGTTTGTGTTATCCTTAATTACTCCGGAACATAAATTTTATTTTACTGAGAAATGGATGCGAATTAGAATACTTTCAGAATACTCAATGGTTTTCAGGTTTCTTCCACGTTGATTCATCCCTCTGGACGAAAGTTTCGTCGCCTTAACTTAAGGTCCGAAGATTGTGTCCCTTCAAATTTCCTTTATCTTCTTTCTATAATTTTGCTATATATTTCCTATATCTCATTTCCTATACTTCGGGCCTGAATATGCCGTTTGGAATGCTGGCGAAACTCGTCCAGTAGGATGAACCAGCATGGAAAAAATGGATCAGTAACCCTCGAGTCATCTTCTAATCACCGCAGAAGCCTTCGCAGCAACTAGAGTATTTTCAATTTAGGCATGAATAAAATTTGTGGATTCTCACGATGCAACTCGCACTGATGTAGGGAAACATCAGATTACAGTTCTCTACGATAGATACATTTATGAAAAATCGCGAAGTGATTCAGAAACATGCTAGTCATACACCTACTAATAATGTGGACAGTGAGAGCTTTCTTATCACAATAAGACAATTATGAATTATTATTTGTCGAAAAAAAGAAAATATCAAAATATCTTGGTATGAAGGAATGCTAACTTGAAAAGTGGTTATTAAGTTCTAGATTGCGAAATATCGCCGTGAATGGCTTCGTCATGAGAGAAAAGGCGTTACACAATATATAAGTTAGGGAATTATGGACTTGACAAAGCCCAATATTTCAAGTTCAACCAAAACCCAACCAACCATATGGTTGGTAGGGTTGGTTAAAACATTGGTAGAAATATATTGTAAAAAATAAATCAGGACAGCTCTATACTTAAAGAAATGATAATATTGCTCTAATTCAGTTTGTCAATGTTTCTTTATGTATTTACTCTATATTGCTAAGGTATGCATGTAAAACTGAAAATTGTCCTTCTCCCACTATTTGCATTTTCCAGCAATTTACACTTCTTTCTAGTGGACCCTAGAAAATTTTAAATTAGGGGGTTGACAGTATACATATTTAGGAGTTTCACTTAAGGAAGTTGGGACGCAATAGTGTTACTGTGTTTGAACAAACTCAAACATACAGTGGTAATGGACTTTATATTTCGATTGTAAAATTCTTATTTGTAAGCATCGCAATGTACGAGTTTCGTGAGAGAAAAAAAAACATCATTGTGAAGCATATAGTCAGTGAAGAGCACATAATGGCTCTCAGAGCACAAATTCAGTTTGTCACAGAAAATGCCAAGACTGCTGTTGATTTGTCTAAATTGCTGGAGGGTTCATCCTACCCTACAGAAAATGTCATGTGCCCAAAGCTGAAATCAATTGAAATTAAGCTTCAAGCTTTGGAGTCAAGACTTCAGCTGCTCTGAAATATTTTTCTTAGGTTAAGAATGCACCCACCGATGAAAGATAAATTCAGGTGTGTAGCTTCAAAATGTAAAGTTAAACTTGCTGCATTAATAAAAAATTATCCAAATGGAAAAGTTTTCTCGAATATTGCGGAGGTATTTTCAGTCAAAAGTATAACATTAAACAACCCTCTGATGTTGTGGAGAAGGCTTTTTACCTAAGCGGGTGTAAAGACCTTACACCAGAAGAATTTTGCCGTGCCTACAGGGTACTGAAGAGCATGTTACGTGAGGAGATAGAGAAACCTACCAACAGTGAAGTCAATTTAATTTCAATTCTTCTATCAATGAAGGATGAAAATCCGAAGTTCTCTGCAGAAGTCATCCAAACAGTGTATGCATCTACTAATAATGTGGACAGTGACAGCTTTTTTTGCCCTATAAGACACTTGTGAATGACAGAAGACCTAATTTAAAAGATGATAATGCTTTTTTTGTAGCATGTCATTTTATCGGATTCCAAGCCCACATAAACTATAAATAAGTAGGCATTTAAAAGTTTCCCTTCTTTTGACTTGCACAAGTTCCCCTTCCCCATGACTGGCTTGCTTTTTATGTAGGTACCTGAACCTGGAAACAATCTTTGATATGATCATTAGGTATTAGCATGAAGTTGTATTGAATTCTAAAATAAATCAGCAGTAAACTAGGTGACAATTTTTTTCTAAAGTAAATTAAACTTAATGATTAAAGTAATGATATATTTGCATATTGTGCAAGAATTGATATTTAATTCTAGGTTATTCGATGATAAAAAATAGATGCTAATTCCAGGAAAATAAATGTTAATTTCGTAAGAAATAGATGCTAATTTTGCAAAATATAGATGCTATTTTTTCCGGTCCCTATCAATGAGTGAGCTGAATTGGATGTTGTCGGACTTAAGAATGGTATCATAAAACTGTAAAACAATTGAACTGCTTTCACATAATAAGCAGTGATTTTCACAATTTGAGGATCATAACAAAACCCATTTCGCCATAATTTGTGCCGTTTGAGCCATGCATGGCCATAAGGCTATACTTATCATATATAATCCAAACAAACACATTAAAAATTCTCATTGCAAAAGACCATAGAGAATTAAGTTACCTGAATAATTCCTTGACTTTCATAGTGAGCAACAAATTGCTGCATGATGTCCGGTGGAACACATTGCAACTGGTCATTTAAAAAGTATGGCTCCAATGCCTCCAGAAAACAAGCTTTAGCCGCCCCAACACTTTGCACAACATCCCATACTTTGCTAAAGATAAGTTCCCTGAAAAAATGAAATGCATGGATAAAACTAGACACTTATGTCACACCTCCATAATATACAGTTTTCAGTAAACATCAGTCTATCTGAAGATACTAACTAACACAAAATAGAAAATAAGATCTTGCAATATTCAAATTTTCAATTTTCTTTAGCATTCAATCAATTCATTCAATACTGTTGCATTATTTTTGCATGCAAACAAACACAAAAGGCAGCAATTATGTGCTTGCCATCAGACCTAAGATATACACCTGGTTTTCAAGACCATAGCATAACAACACATTATATCGAAAGGCTGCCTTTCAGTCATTAACACAGATAACACTGGCTCTAATCACACAGTATATGTATAAAATACTTTCTTAACCATGAATTCTATTGTTTCAAACTAAACGTTATAAAATCCACAATCACCAATTAAGAAAAATAAAAAATTTTCATTACTAAATTATCTTCTCACCAGTTTAATTGCAAAGAGATCATTCATTATCTGGTGATTACTCAAAAATGGTTTTATCATTTTTTGGATAATTTTTAATGAATAAGTAGTGTACTCCCATGCTATATACTTAAAGCATTAGCCAAAGATCCTAAAAGGAACCTAAAAGTGAGACCACAGACCTATAAAGAGAGCTATTTGCCATAATCTTGGAATTGATGCCCCAAAATTTCTTTAACCAATGTACTTTTTGAAAATAAACTCATTTGGGGGGCCCCTAATATGTCAATGACCAGGACCCAAGTTCACCTCTGTGAGCCTCTGATCCTAAGCAATCATTTATAAATGATCAAGCCCATTTTTGCAGTACAGTGCTTATACAACCTAGTCAATCCTTACACACCCTAGTCAAACCAAAACAACACCTTATCCCAATTTTTACTAATTCCAAGCTGCAAAAATTACTATTATTCTAAAGTATAATGCATAGTACAGTGGAAGCTTGGTAGAATGAGTGCTCACAATGGCTGGGAAATCACTCACTATAGCGAGCGCTCATTATATCCTAAGGTTCTAGATTAAGCCTCTCAATTCCCACAGTTGTTCTGACTTTCCAGTTTTCTTTCGTTACCATGCTATTAGAAACAGGTAGAAGACCCGTTTTCGTGCACAATTGCATATTTTTCGATATTTTAAAATTAAATCTTCCAAAACAATAATTTATGCTTTGCTGAAGTCTTCGAGTGTTAACCGGTACGTCCATTGGATAGGAAAGTTGTAACAATTCGCCGAAATACAGCATTTTTCGGCGGTCGAAAAAATTTCTTGCATAATTACCTATTCCTAACCATTCCTAATATTCACATTCAGTTATCTCTCGAAAATTAGCTGCAGTGAGTATTTATTTATGCAAGCATGTTCTCATGTACTCGATGTTCAGCAAACCTTTGTCAGTTTGCTGAACATCGAGTGTCAAACTAGTGCTGCCATCTGGAGGATCTAGAGCGAATGGAGGTAACTCCCGAGAAATACTATTGCCAAGAATTATCGATGCATTCACTCAAAATTGTATGAATCCTTGAATTCAGGAATCATAAAATAAAATAAAAACTTGTTGAACCGGATAAAGTTTAATTTTTCGCATAACATCGGTCCTGGTAATATTTACGAAAACATTGAAAATATGCACAAATTAACAAATGTACCAGAAAACATAAGTATTCCCATTATAAAAGCAAAAAATAATAGAAATCAGGATATATGAATCGTAAAATTATAAGGAAATAAATAATTCTTAGGCAACAGAAAACTTTGATGACTTCGTCATGAGAATAAGAAGGATAACAAAAAATACATCGGACCTTTAGTATCATGCGTACACACGCTTCATATTAACAGCTCAGTAATTTCAATTTCTATTCCCAGCTGAAAAATGATTCAAGCATCGTCTGCTTCAGTCTAGAGGCAGACGAGCAGGTGGGCGGAGGGGTAGGTACTAGCGGGTGGGCGGAGTGGAGGGAACGAGGGGGTATAAGTGGAAGGGCGCAGGCAGGCGGGCTGAACTCCACCCCTTAACCATACCACAGCTCTCCGCTGTCGTGTGATTGGCTAAATGCTTTGTTGCTTGTCCATGTTCCACCCATTCTGCTCCTAGGCAAACTTGGATTAATAAAAGAACAACTGAAAAGTGCGAGAGTCACGAGGTATGCCAGGGTGGGCCGTAAATCGTCAGTGCCTGGACTTCATTGAAGTTTAAATAAAGTAAAGATTGCACAAATCTTGTATTCTAAGTTGTAGTTTACTAATAATGCCCCTAAAGATAAATACCATGCATTAATTTGTACTTTGCAGTGCATCGCCCTCAAGAAATGCTATTAATACTGCACGTATACCATCGCAAGAGCTTCTCACTAAAACCAATTTCTTTTACATGTTAATCATGGGCCTTTTGACGGTACATTGCCAATCACTCATTATGGTGAGATTCTCGCTAAATGCTGTACTCACTATAATGGGCTTCTACTGTAATTTATTTTATTTTATATTTAGCACAATAAAAATGAAAAAGCCATTGTTACAAATAAACCCTTGGGTTAGAATTTAATGTCAATGATTTCACAATCAGCGAATTTATCAAATGAATAAAGGCTTTAGACAAAAGATGATAATGAATACCTCATTTCAACCCTGAGAGGCTTAAATGCCCTTACCTCATTGGGGAAGAGATTATTAGAGTATTTTGAGGGAATATGCTTATATAATTCTTCACTTTTATATCCTTTTTAATACTGGTACCCCTCATCAACCCCAGGGACTATGTTCCTGTAAAACCCTGCAGTTGACAAAACCATAGTTGGAAATCCATTAAGAATATGGCCTATCGGGGTTTGGTGTCACATTCCACAAAAATATAGTGATACATAATTTGCATAATTAAGCCTTAAACAGGCTTAGGCTTGACACAGCTCCAATCTGCACACCTCTTCATATTTATGTAATTATTCTCTTTCACTACCTTCACTACTTGTATTATAGATGTGGCCTTCCTTTGCCATTCTTCCCATTCACCTGTCCCTCTACCACTTTCTTCAGATCATCATGTCTAAAGATATGGCTGATTAGGCTGTCCCATAATTTTGTTTGAGGACAGCACTAGATATATTTCAACCTTTCACCACACCATCAGGACAGAAAGAAACAATTAAGATGGATGGACTGTAAGATCAAAGGCTTTAAGAATTATTTTTTCCAACACACAATCCAAGACTTCAACACAGTGGCAGATACTGTATTTTCTGGATAATATGACATGGTTTTTTTTCTCAAGGAAATCCATAAAATATAATATGCTCAAAACTATTACCATGGTGATAAAAGGGTTATTATATTTCAAAATGTGTGGCCAAAACTAGGAAGTGTCTTATATGCTTGCGAACATTATTAGCCTGAAAATATGGTACTATAAAATGTAGATGTAAATGGACCAATAAAAAACAAGAATGTAATCAAATTTAGAGAACCAAGAAAAATACGGGCTGTTCAAACTTTGAGGTCATTTTTATACTCACTTTTGAGATAGTGCAATGCAGTACTGAATGCAAGTGATAATGCTTTCCTCCAAAATATTTTCACCATCACTGCTCAGATCTCCGCTCAAGGAAATTGGAGCAACAACCTCATCAATGTATGAACCAAGGATGTCCAGTAGCTGCAAAGAAGTTGAATTGATTTTTATGTATACATATAAATCAGCTATAACATCCAAAAATGAACCTCTTTTTTCCCAAAATTTATCAAAAATAAGGCAAAATAACTTGGGCTACCCTGCAACACAGTGATGAGCACCTGTCATAAATATCTGGCAGGTCATGTAAAAGACAGGAGAGACAGAATTGATGAAGACTGTGTAGTAAATAAAGGTGGAGCAAGAATGGGAACTAGTTCACATCAAAAATGGTTTGTCCCCACCAGTGATCTCAATATTATTACTAGTGTAATAAAGAAATGAAATTTAATTTATCCAAGCATATGTCAGGATGGGCAAAGAAAATACAAAGGAAAGAAAGATGATGGAAGTTCAGAGGAGATGAATGCATAAAAATATATGCAAATGTCTGTTTGAGAAAATTGTCAACATTAATTTCATATTAAATGCAACAAAAATGTGGTGTTTGGGTAAGAAGAGGGTAATATTAAGCAGATCAACACTTCTATCAATCTATAAGCATTAGTGATTGCTTTATATAACATCAGTGTTTTTTACCAGGAAATTAATTCAACTACAACTGTTGTTATTTTATTGTGGGTGAAATGTGTTCTTCTGTGGGCTGATTAAATACTTATGGAAATGCTTATTTATTAAAAAATACTCACGCAATAATATTTCATTCCAGAAAAAAAGTTTTCACGATGAATTCACAACGATTTCCTTGCTTTTAATATTTAATCACCAGGAATTTTTTATCATAATTTTTTATTATAAATTATGGTTTTCAAACTTATTCCTCTCACAAGGAGAGATTGTGTAATAGGGTTCATGAAATTTGATGAAAATTTTTTCAGTGCAACTAGAAGCAAAATAAAGAGATACATGTCTCGGCTTTCATCTTCAGAGGCCCAGGTTCGCAAGGAAAAATAAAATAGAAATGCAAAAATGCCATGCTGGTGGCCTACATTTGCTGTCCTCGAGTAAGCTGACAATGGCTCAGTGGTTGACAACAGGAGATATGTAGTGTGCTGCACATTCTATCCCCACTGTGGAATAATGTTTTTCTTTCGGTCATTGCATCTAAAATGTTATCATCATCAATTTTCTACCCTCACATGTGAACACTTTCTGTTTCATTCTTTTATCGTGTAAACTAGATTTACAAATATATCATTCAAATATACATTCTAAAGTTAATGCAATGCCTCCACTATTCTAGTTATGCAACAAAATATTTTCCCAATCAATTTCACAAACACAGACTCTTATTAATTTCATGTTCAATTTATTGACATGGACATTCAAATAATTTTTTTATGAAAATACATACACCAAAACACCGGTTCCCCCAAAATATAATACCATAAGGAAGAAGTGAATGAAAATTTTCAAAATACACATTGTTCAAAACATTTATACTATAAAATCTATATCTAATAAAATCAATGCAGATTTCATTTAAAAGACTGCCCTAATTTAATTCCAAAGAAGGAAACTGTTGACAACCAGTGGATTGAAATCAAGTAATTTGAATGCTGGTGGTACATTTACATTGAAATTTAAACCAACAGTTTTTTCGTACATTTATCACCAGCTTATTTTCCAGCTGCCACCCTTCTGGTTTGAAAAAGAATGGTAAATCATGATATATTAAATATATCATCATATTACAATTACAATGATAATGAAATAAAATCTGCATAAAGTACATGGTTCAATTGGATAATTGGTAATATAAGTCTCTGAGATCAACAAACTGATGCCACATTTCGACATTTTCATACAACTTTTGGAGGCATTATACATGTACCTAGTTGTATGATATTGCAAAAAATTTTATTTGATACTAAGAAGAACATGGAATTTTAAATCAAGAGTCATCTGCATTTACAAGAGCTATCTGATCAATGACTGAATGTAACTGCCAGTGACAATGATCACTGTAAATAACAAGCTACCAGGAGCTAATAATTAGGGAGCATATTTATTTACTTTATTAGAAACGTAGAATTTTAAAATATTAAAAAAAAACTGATCCACCTTAGAACACAGGAAAAAACTGATATGGGTTTTGGAAACAATACCTATTATTTTCCCGGTGAATATCCATAAAAGAACTGGTAGTTGTGACCATTAATTCATTTAAACCATTATTTTTATGGCTGAGATGCTCAAAGGAAGAAGTACCCTTGCCATGTCTTTAAGTAAAGAAAACCTACCCTTTTGTCAATGTTATTAAGTAAATAAATTACGTTTACAACCCATAGAATCGTACATATGCCCAAGGGATTGCCTTTCCCAGTTCATAACCCTCATCCACAATGTATGAAAGATCTTCCTGAGTAGACAAAAAACTGACACAAACATATAATTGACATATTGAACATACACTATTTCTTGTATGCAACCACTGCTGTACTGCAACTCCATCATCTGTCACCTTGGTCTCACCTCTGCTCAGAATTGTGACAATTGGATTTACTGTGTCAATGGGCCAAAAATGAGACCTTGCCTTCTGGTTTCTCATAGCCATGCAATGCTAATTAGGGTAACAAAAGAAATAAGCATGCAACTATTCCCCTTTCAAGGAAAGTACATAAAAACTCTTTGCTAAATAAGGATCGATGCTGTGGTTTCAAAAGAAAGAGCAGTGAAACATGCAGAGCAAGCAAAGCACTTCAAATTATTACAGGCATATCAATTTTAACCATAAATTTTCCATGATTAAATCTACACATTTATTTCTCATTTCAAATCATCAACTCAAAATTCATCAACTCATTACAGAACTAGTTTATTCAGGAAAATAAAGCTTTGGTCAACAACTAAGGGTAGCGTTTAAAGGACAGCATGCTTCATACATTTCAAACGGTAATTTTTGTTGGGACATTTAGATTTTTTGCATATATATGACAAACAGAAATACCATCACCATAATGCGACGATGTCAATAATTTTGAGGAAGTTGTGTAATGTGATATCATAATGAAATAATGGCTGAATAAAGATGATGAGTAACACGGATGTGAATGTTCATCCATAGTCATGGTATCAAAATTCTACATGGTATCTTAACTAGTGATAGAATATTAAATAAAAAACCTAAAAAAAGCAAAAACCTAAAATTAATGCAGTGCACAATGAGTTTACGTTAACTTGGGTTGCTGTTGTAAATGAATTCCTTGAATGCTTTCATATTCTTTTTTAGAAACACAAAAAATATTAATGCAGTTAGGATATTCCATTATTGAAATACGTGGGAATTCCATTTTTAAAGGCTGCTTTACACCATACAATTTTTTGTACAATTTCTTGTATAAACTGAACGAAATTGTATGTGTCTGAATGGAATTAGAACAGGTTCTATTTTCCGTACAGTAATTCAGACATTCGCACAAGCGTTCACATAAGTTGCCCCTTTACATGGTACAATTTCCTCATACAAGCATTTGTACAAGAAATTGTACCAAAAATTGTATTGCGTAAAGCGGCCTTAAGATGAAAAAATTATTATACATTATTTCATCCTAATAATAAATTTTGCAATGTCTAATTAATAATAACCTTTAAAATTTGAGAGCTTTACACTCATAAGGAGAGGTTGTGTAACTAGGATCATGAAATGAGATGAGCCTCTTTACATACAACTAGAAGCAAATTAAAGAAATATGTGTCTCAGCTTTTTTCTCCATTGACCCGTATTCACAAGAGAAATAGCAGAATGACATGCGGGGAGCCAGCATTCTTTGAACACGGGTAAGCTGACAATAACAGTGGGGTAGTGTACTGCAGGTAATGAAGTTCAATTCTTATCGCTGTTTAAAATTTTTCTTTCAGCCATTGAATCAAAAATTTTATCATCCTCAATTTTCAACCCTTTATGTGGATACTGACTTTTTTGTACTAAAAACTAGATTGACAAATGCATCACTCAAAAATGAAATTAATAGAATGGTTCCACGATTTTAATTCTGCAATAAAATATTTTTCTTATCACTTTCATCCATGAAAAATTTTATTACTTTTGTTTAATTTGCTGACTTATAAATTGACATGTAGTTTCTGATAGTCTACTGTTTTTAACTGCCTGCTTGTCTTACCCTAGGAATACAGAATGGACTGTGTTCCTAGGCAGTATTAAGGATCGAACTCCTGACCAGTAGTACACTAACTCTCATTTTTAACAACTATGCCATCATCGGTTCATGCAAATCTGGCGAATGTAGGCAACCCGCAAGACATCCTGCTTAATTTTTTTCCTGTGCATCCGGGCCTGTGGAGACAAAAGCCAAGACATGTATTTCTTTATTTTGTTGCAATGACATGGAAAAAGTTTTCATCTCATTTCGTGACCTGAGCTACAGATACTGAGTGACAAGTGCAAGCCCCAAAAATGTTGCAGTCCATAACTGTACATAAAATCCCCTTTGCAGTTTCCAATATAGAAAATCTCCAAATGAAAGTATAAGGATTTATAAAGGATGCCAAACCAAGAATAATCTTCAATACTGCTAATCTGCACTTCATGCAAGTGAAGTTTTTTCTATTTGTATTTCACTTCTAAATTCCTAAATTGATGACAAAGCAGGAAAATTGATAATTCACAAAATTTCTTTGATGATGCCACATAATCCATAACTGTTAAAAAATTTAAATATATTTTTTGAATAATTAAAATGATTAAATACCATTATATCACATACATTTGCAGTAAAAATGGATATAAATAATGATATGTACTTTTTTCACAATGTCTCAAAATTTACCATTAAATACACACTGGGGTCCAGTGGACCCCAGACCATTTTCAATATTTTTTTGTGAAGCACTAAGCAACTGCAGCACATGCATGAATCTTTTCCTAAGATGTAAAAAGGAATATACATTAAAATTAGCTTTCTATATTTCACGTTCTGTGAAAGTTCCTGCGAAGCAAAAAATGCCTGGGGTCCACTGGACCCCAGTGTGCACTTCTACGGTTAAGTTGGTGTACGCCACTCCTTTCCAACTTCGGAATAAAGTCTTCGGATTTGGAAAATACATTTTTAAGGTTCCAATTATTGTAAAATGCAGGTCGGATGTTATTTTTAGGGATAACCTTGGTTGCTTGGAAGGACAAATTACCCAAGTAAAGAATTTTCCTCCACTTATCAACACTGTCACACTGGGAGGGGGTTCTATAAATGGTTTGGACAGCAATCTTTTCCACTTTTTCCGGTATAATATATCAATGAGGTTTGCTTGGTATCCATTACTCAATGCTATTTGTTGTATAATTTTCCACTCTTTTTGAAAATTATCTTTAGACAAGGGGATAGTGAGCGGTGGAGCATGGAGTGGAACGCTGACAGTATTTGTGCAAAATGATGCCTGGATTTAGCATGAATTTAGCACCGACCAAGGAAAGAATATATGGCAAGTAGAAAAACTGAAGGCTCAACATCAGCTGGCATTTCAAAAAGCAGTTGGAAACTACATAGGAGAGAACCTGACTGAGAAATCAGTGGAAGAGCGTTAGGAAAACATTAAATGTGGATTACAGGAAGCCACAAAAGAAGTTCTTGGAAGAAGAAAAGTTTCCTTGAAGCAGCCATGGATCTCAGAGGAAGTCTTAGACTTGATTGAAGAAAGAAGAAAGTACAAGACTGCGAAAACTGAATAAGGGCAGCTTTGCTACAAAAGAATAAGGAACAAAATAAGTCGCAAAGTACGGAAAGCTAGAAAGATGTGGATGAAGCATCTATGCGCAGATGTACAAAGCAACCTTGCACTTGGAAAGATGGAAGCTGCCTACAGGATAGTGAGGAACCACTTCAAGGAACGCAAGATGCAATGCCATAAGGGACAAGAATGGAGAAATTTTGATTGAAAACGAGGATAAAGTGAAGGGATGGAAAGAATACCTGGAAGAGTTATACAATGGAAAAAATCTCAGCACAAAAGCTATTGAAGAGGAAAGCGAAGTGAAAAAGGTTGATATGGGAGCATCAATATTAAGATTGGAATTCGATGCAGTAAGGGACCTTCAAGGCTTCTGGTATTGATGCTGTTACTGCAGAACTAGGTAATTGAAAATGCAGGAGAGAAGACATTAACTCACCTTTACAAAACCATCTGCAACATGTACTCAACATGAGAAATTCCAAGGGACTTCTAGAAAAACATTATCATTCCTATTCCTAAGAAGAAGAGAGCGGAGAAATGCAAAACTTTTAGGACTAAAAGCCTGACGACATATGCATCAAAAATACTGTCTAGGATCATCTACAAAAGAATAGAACGAAAAGCAGAGGAGTTCCTGGATGAAGATCAATTCGGATTCAGGAAAAGTAAGGGTACAAGAGAAGCAATATTGGCCCTAAGGCTGCTCATGGAGAAGAAAATGGAGAAGAACAAACTGACCTTCATTGCATTTATGGATTTAGGGAAGGCTTTTGACCACATGGATAGTGATTCAATGCTTGGAATTCTGGAGGGAATTGGAGTGTCCTACAATGACCGAAGAATTATACACAGTCTACAAAAACCAAGAAGCTGTGATTAAATCTGGACCCAGCTGTGAAGAGGCAAGAATAAGGAAAGGAGTGAGACAAGGCTGTGCACTGTCCCCCATAATTTTTAATATTTACATCGAGAGAGCCATCAATGAAATCAAAGAGAAGTCTTCTGGAGTGACTATTCATGGAGAAAAAATAAGCATGCTGCGATTCGCTGATGACATAGCACTCATAGCAGAGACAGAGAAGAATCTGAACAAGATTCTAGTAACCATGGAAAGGACAATGGCCAGATATCAGCTGAAGATAAATAAGAAGAAGACTAAGATATTGGTGTGCAGCAAGAAAGAAGAGGCCAAAACCAATGTCAAACTAGGAAAACAAAAACTTGACGAGGTGAAAGAGTTCTATTACCTAAGAAGCTGAGTAACCAACGATGGACAAAGCAAGAAAGAAATAGTAGAATAGCCCAGGCAAAGAGGGCATCCCATCAAAAGAAGAATCTACTTACAGCTGGAAATACAAACATAGAAGTAAGGAAACAGTTCATCAGAACATACATCTGGAACATGTTTCTTTATGGCAGTGAGGCATGGACAATGACAGCAGAGGAGAAGAAAAGGGTAGAGCATTCAAAATGTGATGCTACAGAAGAATGTTGAAGATTAAATGGATCGACCGACTAAGTAACGAGGAAGTCCTAAGAAGAGTAGAAGAAAAGAGAAGTCTGGTGACAACTCTAATAAGAAGAAGGGACTACTTGATCGGCCACATCTTGAGACACGATGGCCTGATGAAGACTATTGTCGAGGGATAAGTGAGTGGGAAGATTGGAAAAGGCGGGCCTCGTATGAGATACATGGAACAGGTTGTGAAGGATGTAAAAGAGTAGAATTATGTCACAATAAAAAGGTTAGCCGATAGAAGAAACGAGTGGAAAGCTGCGTCAAACCAATCCTAGGATTGTTGACCAATGATGATGATGACATGTTGGTTGAGAATGTAAGAACTGTAATTACCCAGATCAATGCACCAACATCCATAAAAGTTATAAGCTAGCACTTAAATAGACATAGTCCTGATATGTGAGCAATTAAATCTTACCTTCTCACGAACTAAGCCTTTTTTCCGATGAAAAACAGGCACTCTTCCAGTATCTTCCAAGAAAGTCATTCCCAAGGCCAAGGCATCAAGATGTCTACCCTGAGGAAAAAACAGAATATTAGGAGTCCTAAAGTGATATATGTACGTCATAGATTCACAATGGTGGTTTCACATCTGCCCCAAATCAGCTTTCAATATATTACAGACCTGGAGGGAAGGTCCATACAAATATGGGAATGGATGGATGAGGAGGAAGAGTGCAGAGAAACCCAGTGTCACAATTTTGTTTAGAGCATTAGCTTGCTCTTAACAAATGGTGCCAAGGGGGCCGCAGTTTAAAGCACCATCTAACAGAGAGAGTACTCAACTTGAAGTGTACTCCACAAAGTTCTCAAGTAGGGGATGGTTTACCAAAGAAATATACCCTCCAATTCCAGGATTTTTACCTATGGCCTTGGAGTGGAAGACCAATACTCTAATGCCACACCAACCCCAACAGAGAAGATTCAAGTTATATAACTACAGGAATTATTCTGAATATGTATTTTATTAGGTGATATATTAGGAAGAGAGAATTCTTAACACATAGGCTTTACTGAGAGCCATTCACAACCATTGTGAAAAATGATAAAAAAAAAGAGAATGGCAATTAAAAATACAACTGACCAAGATTACGCAATAGTCAATGGAGTTCCTCTATGAGATCATCAGAGCTTTAGCACTGATTTTTCATCCCTCTAATCTATTTACTTGATCTTCAAATACAAGGGTAACCACATTGTTCATTTCTGAAATTTTCAGTTTATCTATTACTGGTGATTCATTTAGAATGCAAAAACAAAAAATATACCAGGGTATTTGAGGACAATTTTGGCGAAATGGCATTCCGAAGCCCTGAAGACAATGACCGAGTTGGGAATTGAAACACTTTTGGAAACAGACATAATAATCCGGTGGAGGACCTAAGAAACCTTCAATCCGACAAAATTATCTGATGCATGTCTTCTTGGTCAGGGAAAGCTTCTATCGTATATTTCCGGTGTTCATAGCAAAAGGGTAATGATGGAGAAGTAACAGAGTAAAAACGAAGCTTGTAACAAGCGGCAACCATTGACAATATTTACGAACTTTCTTAGATTTTGAATTGTGACTGGCAGTGATTAGTTTCAGGGCATTACTTGTGAAGCAAAGACATCAGTTTCACCAGAATTCCCTTCATTGAAACCATTTATTGTCTTTCTACATTTAATAATCCAAATCCTGTTTCTTATCGAATCCAAATCTCAAATCCGAATCTGGAATCCTACTCCCAAATCCTTATCCCAAATCCTAATCCTCCTTAATTTCATTAAATTCAAATTTTCCTTTTATCAGTAAATTGTTTAATAATTCTTCCTTTCTTGTGAATTCTCTAACTAAATCCAATCAAAGCTGAATCTTATTTCTTAAAGTAAATAATAAATATATGTCATATAGTCCCCACTTACTGAATTCAACAGCATGTTCGAGGGCAAATATAAAGAAGGGGTAATTTCAAAAGAAAATCAAAGTTTATTTTTTTCTTAAAATAAAATTGAAAATTCAATGAAAACAGATTAAAAGGTTTGCTTAGAATATGCAGCATTTTCACTCTCTCAGGATCGAATCGATTTCCTTTTTTATCAACCAAATTTCCTGCAGTATTGAAGGCTCCTTCTGAAAATACTGTTGCTGGAAGAATGCAGAGGAACTTCTTTATTAGTAGGGATGTGCGAGTACTCGAAAATTCGAGTCGAGTCGAGTAGTTGGTACTCGACTCGAGCACTCGAGTATTTTTACGAAAGTCGAGTCGAGTCGAGTAGTTTTTGTCGACGGAGCCGCCAAGGCCAATAGGTTCAGAAATCTGCCGACAGGAAGATCCAAGGCTATCATCCAAATCGAGTAAATCTCTGGTTACACGGTAGATAATACGTACGAACATGTACTTACGTACGTTCATTTACATTTGCGTAAATGGTTTCATGTACGTTTACGTGAACGGATTCACGTACGTTTGCGTGAACGAATGGATGAATCGGTGGTTACACGATCCATGAAACCACATATGTACCGCATTCCTCCGAATATAGCTAGCCCCCCCTTTTTGGCCGATATATTCGCGGAAAAAGTCTGGGGTGGGGGACTATATTCGAGCTCAAAGCACCTAATGTCCGTTGTAAAATTCCATCCCCTGAGTTTGAAGGTTTAGATCACAAAAATGAGTAGTTCAATTTTAAAATAAAGTATTCCTTATGCAGCATAGTCACATCTTATCTTCCTCCTCTACCTCAACAGGCTATGCCTGCGGAGAGGGAAGTCAAGACACGGGAGAGTGGGGTCTTTTATCATGAATCCGTCCACAAACAATATTTGAATGTGACACACCCTGTATACAGATTCCTTGCGAAAGGGGGCACTTTAGGGGCCCAAAAGTGGGCATGTGAGGCCTGCTGAGCCAACGCATGAAACTGCAGGAGGGAGTTTCACTCGCTGGCTCAAATGATTGATTCGAACTTGTTTGCTACTCTCACCATGAACTCACACGCTCGGAGCGGATAGCACAGATAGTAAGATGGTATAATATGTGAGCGTACAACTATTGCAACTATGTAAAAAATTCTTTGTCGTGTCTTTGCAATGTAGCTTTAATGTGAATGCAAAAGGAGCTATCTATTACGTAAAAATGTTGCTACAGATATGTGATACCGAAACAAACTACGATTTTGAAAAGATGCAAAGACCGCCCCCTGATACAGTAGATTTAAATACATATCAGTGCTACAATGTGTTGTCCTACATACGATCTATACACGATAAATCTATTGCTTTGTCAAGTAGTGTTTCTGATTTATCGTTTCTTGTACCGTTGTATGCTCAGAATTTGTTAAACGCAGATTTATATTGCTTATTACTTCAAAATTTCAGAATACTTTACAATGTATGATTTACTACTAAACCATACTTACCAATTACGTTGATATGTTCTCAGAATGCGAAACTTAAGAGAAAAAACAACAGGAATTTGAGGAAAAATGGTGCGTGGCTTACACGAGTAAATACGGTATTATGCCACTCAGTACAAGAGTTTTCCAAAATTCGGTAACTATCCTATGTAGTCCTGTGGGAGGCAGACCCTAAATTAGTGGGGGTGGGCGGAGTCGCTCAACCGGCCAAAGGCAAGAGGGTTTGACTAAGCACAGCTGGAATTTAGTCGATTTCAGTCACCCGTGCATCTCCATCATGTCAATATCGTGAATCTGCTCACGGTGTTGCCTAAATGTTGCCTGGCTCATTCAGTGCTCTTTCCATTTCCTGTTTTCTCCATCTTTACATACCCTTTTTTCCCTTATACCTGTTAGGTACATGTTTCTTTCATGTTTTGTCTCCTGATAACAAGTTCTTACTTTTTCTTCTCAAATTATTACTTACTTTACTTTAGGATAATATTTGCTCGACTCCATATCCAGTTTTAGGTATAAAATTCCAAAATGTTTGAGCATTTTATCGAGGCTTAGGAATAATATGGATTTATTTTTGCCAAGAAGTGGTGCTGATATAAATTAAATTTCCAATTATCCGTGACTGAGTTTTTACTGATATTTTCCGCGATCTTTAAAAAATAATCTGACACAGGATTTTCATATTTTAATTCTAGTAGAGCTTAAGTACCTGTACCCTTTCCATGCCATTCAAATTCACCTCATAAAATGCAGTTCTTATACTTGCCTACTCAAAAGGAACGTGTTACGTTTACATTGCCATCTGCTCTACTATTGCACGAGACGATGACCGATGGAAGAAACTTCCAGATTCATTTTAACTTTTTTCAAATGATAACCAATTGTAAAAACATAAAATGTTTCCAAAAATAAGTGTACTGTATTGCATAAGTGCTTTTATTGCTGCGGACTCACATGCGGTTGAATTCAAAGGTAAGGAACCGGAAGTTTTCTTCGCCCCCCTTTCTGACGTGAAAAGATCCTGAGATCGCAGCTTGTACCCTAAACCTTGCAACTTCATGATTAATCTACCGACACAGGAGAGGAGACATAGATAACAATGTATTAATTTCCGCCCGGGAGTAGAGGGTCGACCACAGTCTTGATGTGCATGATGACACAGAAAAAATGGCAAGAGAAAGAGAAACGGGCTTCCAGTATACAATGGATAAGGGCATTGTTTACATCTTGATTGGTCAAGGTCATGGGAGGTAGGAGGGAAGTAGGGGAGGGGAATTGGTGTAGGCGATGGTGACTGGTCTAGCAATACAAAAATACAAATACAATATTATAGTCGCTGCTAAAAGGATTCGCAATCAGGTGAAGAGAGCCCTCAGCGAGTCCTTAAAATAGTCTAAACAGAAGTATTATGTGCGAAAATAATAATATAATGTTGTTTTACATAAATTAGGAGCACTATAAGAGATATAAGTGAAATTAAACCAGATACTCAAAAGAGTTCACTGTACATCAATAAAACTCCAAACTATCGTTTCCGACCACTGACATGGGAATTTTATGCAGTGTGTGCATAAATTATTAACATTAATTTAAAGATTTCCAGCTTTGACGGAACATCCCTGTATAATTCCCGAGAATATTAACAGTTCCTGTAAATTTCCGCTTATTGGAAATGATAATGATTTCCCAGATTATTTGTTTTCCTGCATTCATCGTTTTTTTCATCCATCCCCTTGAAAAATGATAGAGTGAGGTTCCACTGCATGTAATGCATTGACCATTCATTTTCTTTCGAATAGATGCAGTAGATAACATCCTTAGTTTACACCTCCCCATAATTCTTTTGCGGCCTTCTTAGAACAGCTAGGTCTATCTTTGCACAATACTATGTCAGGAACTAAACTGTTCTACCTGCTGTCCACCTACTCTTATGTCCAGTTATACCCTCTTTTTCCTTGAGAACAAAAGTGCTTTATACCCACCTAAACCTATGCTGGGACAACACGAATAATAGTATTTAATAATAATTTAATTAAAAAATGAATCAAAAATAAACTAAATGTGATGAGTCATCAACATCATTCCAACTAATTTTTACAAATGTTGACCAAATGTAAACAATTATTTACCTGCTTCATCAAATGTGTGAGGCGGTCACTCCAGGAGCGTATTGTTAATACATGGAAAGAGTTGGTGCCCAACAGAAGTAGCTGATTGCCAAAACTAAGGACAGAATTGTAGCAGGCTCTCTCACCAGCCATAACCTAGATAAAGGACAAAAACTAACATTAAAAAAATGGCAGTCACAAATCCTCATAAATTTGGCAGAAGGCCAGGCATAATATTTTACTTTGGGACAAAAAAAATAGTTCTCTGGAATTGGTATTAAAGTTCTCTTGAAGCTTGAAATTATATAGAAAAGCATTAAGAAAATGTCATCACTGGGGATCTTTTTATGAAAATCTAGTTCTATTGTAATGAACCCATTGGCTTAAAGAGACGGCGATTTGCCGGCTGGCAGAACTTGGCCTTCCATTAAAGAGCTGGTGAATCGGTGGGTCCCTCACTTTATTTATTTATTACATTCTTTTTATCATTCACAGATTTTTCACATTTGGTGTCATTAATGAATAATTAATACTCTCTTAATGCAAAAAATCCATGATAAAGGCTGTAAAATGTTTTTATCGATTAAAAATAATACAAAATATGATTTCAATAAAAAATAGTGCAATAAGTGGCAAAAAAAGGAGTAAAAAATACTAAGCCAATGGGTTAAGAAATTTAGTTATAAACGGCAATTAAGAAAATATCCACATAATGCACCAACATTCATTACAATGACATACTCTTGATACATCAACATCAAGATGATACTCTTGATAACAGGGTAACTTGACTTGGAGAAAGAAATTTGATATTATTGCTCTTGTGCCAAAGAAATAAATACTCTAAGATAATATTGGCCAAATATCAAAAGAGTCAACTCACTGACAATAAAGCACAGTGAAATCACCAGAGAGAATAAAGGATGAATATCTACCCAATGCTCAGCCATGAAAATTACCCAAAGGACTCACCATTGCTTGGCTGACATTTCCACCAGTAGCAAGGCCTTTGAAGTGACTTGTACCATACACCAGGCGGACATCAGAAACATCAAGTGATTCTAGCTCTTCCCTCGTTCGGACATCCAAAAGGTGAACTCTCTCAAGGCTGTCAATTACAGCAAGGGTTCTGACATCAAGCCAGTGCAGAGCTATCAGAGTGTGTGGCAAAACAAGCCTCCTGAGGGGAATCATTCTAATTCGCCAGGCACCTCCTATGGGTCCAATGGTGCCATTTCCATCTACCCCTCGCATATCTGGAGACATCTGTGAAATTTTATATGTAATTATGATTAAACAACAAATTGGTTTTAAGTAGGGATCAACTACATTTGTTAATTACTTGCACTGGACTTTTATAAAAAAGAAACTATGAACTTACCAGTTTAGTCCAAATCAATATCATAAGTTAGGGATTACTCTACTAGACTCAAAAAATCGAGTTGAGTTGAGTAGTTGGTACTCGACTTGAGTACTTCGAGTATTTTTACGAAAGTCGAGTCGAGTCGAGTAGTTTTTGTCAACGGAGCTGCCAAGGCCAATAGGTTCAGAAATCTGCTGACAGGAAGCACTATCATCAAAATCGTGTAACGCACTGGTTACACGATAGATTAACACGTATGAACATGTACGTACGTTCATTTACATAAACGCCAATGGTTTCATGTACGTTTGCGTGAACGAATGGATGAATCGGTGGTTACACGGTGCATGAAACCGCATATGTACCTTATTCCTCCGAATTAGCTAGCCCCCCCCTTTTTGGCCGAAATCTTTGTGGAAAAAGTCTGGGGGGGGGGGAATAGTATTTTAGCTCAAGGCACCTAATGTCCGTTGTAAAATTTCATCCCCCGAGTTTGAAGGTCAATATCTCAAAAATGGATAGTTCAATTTTAAAATAAAGTGTATAGAACTAAATCTTGTTTATTCATACGTTTAATAATGTCAAAAATATATTTTTTAGTTGGTAATATTAGGTAACTTTTTGACCGAGACATAAAAACTCCGGATATTTTTCAAGTTCCGGGAAGCTAGTTTAACTTTGACGCCCACTTGAAGATACACAAGAAAAGCCACTTCTTTCTTCGCAAAAGATATGAAACATACTTAGACTAAACAAAGTTTAAAATAGATTACTCGAAGTTACCAATTACGTTACGAGAAATTTTAAAAACATGCGCTATCTCAGCTTGCTGAAGTCGGAAATTTAGTTCATTTTGACGGTATTCTTTGTGTTTGAAAACTAAGCACGTGTAAAATGACTTAACAAATTGGGAGAATTAAATATGCTTTCAACGTGTATATACATATTTATTTTGGAAACGAAGTTCCATGGGACAGGACTTGTCGCCAGGAAAGATAAGCTGCTCGAGGTTGCCAAGTTTTACGCTACCATAGGTACCGTGTGCACAAAAAAACCCTGCGAGAAAATTTCTCTAGTATACACAGGAAAAATATCCTTGCCTCTGCTTGAATAAAAGTTTACAAGTTTCAGTACTCCGCAAAATAAAATCAGCGATAAGACAGATAGCTTTTGTCCCCGAATTTCTCGGCTTCTCAAAGAAAGAAACAAATTGCATTTTAAATTATCCTCAACTATGTCTCCAAAAACTTTGCACGAGGAGGCATAGTGATGGTATGCTTCCAAAGATACCGTCAGTTCTTAAACTGACACTGACTTGCATTCTTAAAGATGCTACTTTTTTCCGCTATTGTCGAGTCCTCATGACTCATTCACAGCCATAGGCGAGAAGATTCCACACACGCCCTACCCATCTCTTTCAGGCATGCTCTGGGCAGTTGAGCGTGCTTTTATAGCCTAAAATAAATATATGTCAAATAACCAATGAATTCTACTGAGATTTCATAAGTGGGTTCATATTAATGACTTGAGAGCAAAAGAAAGGTCCACACGGTGATTTCAGGGACGGAAAGCGTGCGGGACGGAAAATAACACAGTCTGACAAATTCATCAATAACAAAAAAATTGATGCGCGTAATAGTATGAAACTTCGTATGACTATTAACAAAGCCCTTAGCTACAATGTGTGAAAAGGAAAGTTTGATATCTCGATCTGTGTTGTTCTTATGATGCCCCAATTCGATAGATACATCCGGTACAAAAAAAAATTCGCTAAAAATCCATTCTTAAACACGTACTTCAGTAAAAAAATTGTAAAAATATTTTAATACCATCAGTAAGAGTATAAATAAACAAGCTTTAATTTGATAATTTTTAATTTAAAATCAAATTAGCCACATTGGAGATATTGGTCTTCAAACTCGGGGGTGACGGAAATTTTGCAATAGATGGTAGGCATCCTATTAAAGGTGTTAAGGTTGATACAAGTATTGTATAAAACTGTTAAGTTTTACTATTCCATTTTTTTATTTACTATTTAAAATTATTAATTACGTCATTAATTGCCAAGATCCTAGTCACATCTTATCTGTTATAAATTTTTGTTCAAATATATTCCCTTAGAAATCGAAAACTTTAATCCACAGGAGTCTATACAAAATTCATATACCTTCTCGCATTCACCCTCGAATGAAAATTCATTGTTCAACCAATATTAACTTGCGTTAATGGATATCGGAAATAACCCATGCCGATTACGGGTGTTCATGCATCGTGCAAACGGGGGTGACTGACCCAGGTCCTTTTTACTATTCTAAGTTCTATCATGTTTAGGCAGAAATCCATTGATTTTGAAGAGATGGTGTCAATAATTGGAAGAGGAAAAAAATTATATGTTAAGAAACTATGTATGCCATTAACGGCTAATCATAAATTTGAGGCGCGAGCTTATCAAATATTTACCGCACAAACAAGGCATTTTGTATGAAATTCACTGTACTGCTGGACTAACCCTCCCGGCATACACAACATCGCTGAGAAAGCATTTAGTTTTGAAAAGAAATTGATAGGAATGCAAAATACAAGGAATGCTCTTCTAATTAGGCTTATGTATTCCTTATGAAAAAATATTTTGCTTCCTGGCTTACTTTCATTACAAGTTAATAGGGCATGTCACTCATGTAAGGCCTTATATTATGCCTAAGTACACTATAGGTACCATACTGCAAGCTAATTTACACATTTGAGAGTAATCCTAGGAATGAAGGTAATTTTCTTATTTTGAGTTGTACTGGAAAATTTTCATTAGGTTTTTAGCCTGCGCTACGTGCCATATTAATTTTACTGTTTTTTTTAATTATGCATTAGGTAGGTAGACCAGCCGATTTGATAGTCGGATTGCTGGCTAACTTTAATTGTGATGACTTAAGTAAAAATTCGGTCTCTTCACTCATGTAAAATAATGTACAAACTCGACTCGATACTCGACTTGAGGTCAAAAAGTACTACTCGCACATCCCTATCATAAGTACATATTTTAATATAAACCAGCAATTCCTATTAGAATTGGTCATTTATAAAAATCATTACTAACAACATTCCAGCTACCATTCCATTCAATAAAATCAGCAGTTCCTATTAGAATTGGAGATCAGGGAGTATTGGATCTCTAGTACCATATTTCTTGTGATGTATCAGTGAAACAACAAAAATCAAAGTAGCATAAAGCAGGGACCTCCTATGCCATGCATATGTAGATCGTACATAAGACAACATGCTGTAGTGTTGATATGTATTCAATACTGCACCTACATTGTGTCTTATGAACTGCTACAGGGGGTTTTGGCCTTATTCAAAATCATAATTGGAGTATGTTTCGGTACCACATATCTGAAACAATATTTGCCACACAATAGATAGACAATAAATAGAGTGATTACCTACATACATAAACTTGCATTGAAAAGTCATGGCTAAGAATTTGTTACTCAGAGGCAAGATTCGTATGCATGTAGCTGAATGGAAGAAAAAGATGCTGAATAAAAGACGCAATGAGAACATTAAATTGTAACCCAATAAATTAGCGATAAATACAAAAATGCTTATGCTGGGTGCATAATTTTTTTAATATGATACAATTAAGGTGCTAATGAAAAGAGGCAGGCTCATGGGATATAAAGTAACTCTTATTAAGTAAATACAATTTTTTCCCTCGTGAGTCTGCCGAAAAATAGGGATTCTCAGGATATAGAAGGGCACAGCTTACATAGGTAAATACAGTATTTGACAAAAGCTAATGGATCTGTGTCATGTGAAGGATTATATTCTCCACAGTGAAAAAACATCCTGAAAATTCCTCGTTCCAAAATATGAGATCTGTGCTCTGTTACGGTGGCTCCACCGAATTATGAAGTAGATGTCATTTTTGAGAAAATTTCAGGACACATCATTTTTTGGCCCTTCTATCAATTTGAAATAAAATAATTCGGCCTTTCCATAATATATTGGAAGAAAAAAGACGTTGAAAATCAGATATTTTATACCTGGCTATACGGCAGAGCATGGCTGTTGCAGTAAAATTTGCATATTAATAATGTAAAGAGAAATGTCGTTTTGACGAAAAACTAATATAAGATGCGCAATTTTATGTAGAATTTAGCATTGTGAAAAAGTGCTCGCCTTACCACACTTGCTTAATTCATATTAATAAATGTTTGCTCGAAAAAAAAAAAGAGAAAAGCCTTAGTTACATGAAAGTGGCACTACAGTATGTTGTTATCATTGGCAACGGTACTTGTGACGGAACGTGCTTACAAGCTTATTTACAGACTTAATTTAGGAATATACCCTACCAAGGTCCTTCTTATATTTTTTAAGTAATTTAAATATTTCATTGGTTATTAATAATCAATTAATATCAATTGATATGGTGTAATTAATAATAATGCTTCCAAATGGTAGCAGCGTCGTTGTTGCCAAACAGTAATAAAAAATACGAATATAAATAAAATCCAAAATAAAGAGTTGTATTTGCAAGGGAATAGTTTAAAACTAAGTAATAAATATTTAACCTATTTTAGAATACGTATTTGTGGGATTGAGCATTTATTCTCACTTTATAAATTAAACGTGGCAACAACACGTCAGTCATGTTTCGAAGTCAAAATGAGTTAAAAGAGCTTGTAAAAACCAGAATTCAACTACAATGCGCAATGTAATAACATACTCACACAATTATTGTGTATGCGTTATCACACTATAAATGAATTTCCGTATAGCCTTTTTTCTGGATCGGTATTTATTCATTAAATAACATAGCTCGTTTACGGGGTATTGAATCACGGAGTCACAATGGAACCTTCTCAAGGTGACCATTTCGAAGGAGATAATGTAAAAACATAGGTAAATATAGTACTTTAATTGCAACAGGGAAATTTTCAAATACAGTAGAAACTCGAAAATACGAACTTCGAAATTACGAAAATTTGATTTTACGAAGCAAAATCTTCGGTCCCGACCAAAAGGGTATCTAAGTGTATGTAACAGTACGCGATATTACGAAATAACGAAGTTTTAAAATTACGAACCTCGGATCTTGGTCCCGACGTGAAAAAGTTATTCGTTTATACGAATAGTGATGGATCACAGTCACGTTTTCCGGCGCTCCTTGTCAAGAGTTAAACATCTAATTAATCATCGTCGCCGAATACATTATGCACTGAATGTATTACCTGAACGATATCTCATTTTTCTCAGGACGACTTTGAATCGTAGGCATCGTAGCTCATAAAATATGGAGCCAAGCGGACAATAAATGCATGTTGCTTTGTTACCACGAGTCCACAGAGTTGCCAACGAGTAAAGAAAACGTAAATTTGTAAGTTAACTAAATACACATTCTCCCACATCGCCCAGCCGCAGAAACGGATGTAGACGCCTGAATGAAACCACCCGGCCGCGTCGTCCAGCCGCGACGTCCGGACGCGACAGTTGGACGTGGCCGCTGGATGCCCCAGTGAAACCAGACCTTCAGGACGACTTTGAATCTTAGACATCGTAGCTCATAAAATATGGAACCAATCGGACAAAAAATGCGTTTTGCTTTGTTACCACGAGTCCACAGAGTTGCCAACGAGTAAAAAAATGTAAAGTAGTCGTGTACGGATACACTCGCCGGCGAGAGACTAATTGCTACAACCAGCATTTTCCTCTATGATCCCTGGCATTTTTTGTTACCAGTTTTCCCAACATAAATCCATGATGAATATTCCTGGTATATAAATCGTTTGCTGCGCATTTGCAATAACTATGACATGTATCGGAGATGGTGCTATGTTGTTCGAGCGGTAGATTCAGTCGTGAATATAACCCAAGGAAGCTTTTTTTCTCACTATTTCAGACTGATTACACTCAACCTTGCTCGACGGCATAATTATTCCGGCTGGCAACTGTTATCATCGAAGGACTCATGTTTAATTTACCGTCCTCATTGAGCGTTTTGATATAGTCATCGAGCAAGGCTCTTCATACGCATTTCCCTTCCCTTCTTCCACCGCCAACAGCAAAGAAAATCAGAGAAAGTATGATTTCGCATGGTTCAGAGGGCCACTTAGTTTAACGCACGTTAATTCTACAGGAAGACTAGTTCTGGGCGCATGCATAATCAATGGGAAAAAATGCTCAAGCACCCATATATATATGTATTTATATCGGAAAATGGTGTACCCTCCTCCCCTTTCACTCCAACATAGCGATCGAAGAAATATCGTAAAAGAGAGATCAGCTGCATGCCTGCTGATCGATAAAGAAAGTGTTTTGTAGTTCCCTTCAAGTGACCCTCCGTGTCCCCCCTTCCTGCTCTATGAGTGGGCACGAGCCATCCCCCTCACACCCAAGCCCCCCGTGCCCTCCCTCCAGGATATCAGGCCCCTTCGAGTGCCCCTCCGTCCCACCAACTCAACGCTAGGCTAGCATGAGATGCCCCACGCTGACTTTGCAGGCCCCCCATACCAGCTCTTGGGCCCTCTAAGAAGTTCCCTCCCCAATCTCAAGGAATCTGTGCACGCCGATGGGTCTAACTCAGCGTAAATATTGTTTTGCGGGCATATCTTGATTCATGGTAAAAGCTCCACTCGCCAGAGTCATGTCTTCCCTCTCCGCCGACGCAGCAAATTGAGGTAAGGGAGGAGGAAGATAAGATGCGACTATTCGGCGTAAAGCTGATGATTCATTCAAGGTTTATTCTTCGTGTGCAGCCCTTGGCCTTGAATCCCAGGTGGATCACCCTCACAACAGACGTAAGATACTACGAGACCATGGGCCTCGCAGCTGTTTTTGTGAGCGGGCGAATGGAGTAACCCCCACCCACAGCGAGGGGGAAAGGAGGGAAAGAAGGCAGCTTCCAGCTTGATGCGTGGCCTGACCTGGAGCTGCAATGCTTGGACGCAAGTCTCCTTGCTTGATCGTAAGCAAAGGAAAAACGATTAGCAAAAATATCCAACATTTCAATTCAATAGCGAATGTTTAAAAGAATTCTGAGATATAATGAATGAAGAGCAGGCTGGCAGACCTAATCTGAATAGAACCACAACTGAAGCTTTCGTGTAGTAGAGTGAAAAACGAAAATTATTGATTTGTAATGTTAGCATCGTAGGTACCCGATGAAGTGTAAAAGGAACTATCTCACCTTCACCGTTGAAGTGCGTGGCTTGTACACCTTACTTCTGAAAGGAGGTACACAGCTGGACTCTTCTATAAGCTCTTCTTTCAGCTCTATAATCTCGGAAATAACCACGCACTAATAAGCTGAATCCAAGGGAGAAAAACGATTGTTATTTCGGGAAATAAATGGGCTTATCATTATTTATACGAAATACATAACGTGTATCCATCGCATAGCATCCGCGAGAGAATCTTTTTTTCACTGTCTTAGCTTAACGTAGGTAGATACATATATTATGCCTGACGCGGCGAAAGGACCATCTTCTAACAAAATTTGATTCCTCTAATTTCAATATCCGGTGCAATGATCGCGCAAGTCGCACACTTCCTTATTGTATGCATCAATCAGTATTACTGATGATTAAACATCGCTCACGCTTCAGTTAAAGAGCTCTCCAGTTAGGAAATAATATAGAAAAATGCGCTATGAAGCTTCATAGGCTTATTCCAAACTGCACAAAAAATTGGGCAAAAGACGCTTCATTGCCTAATTCATTGGAAAAAAAGAACCGCAAGTTAGTTGTCGCGATGTAAATTCCCGGGGGGCTTAGATGGGAGTTTAATTCTTCCGAGTTTCGGGATTTCCGCCGTGAAAAGATGGAACGATGTGGTGGAAATCCCGAAAATCGGAAGAATCAACCTACGACAAATTAGTTGCGTTAAACTGTTTGCACCTTGTGGGCATGAACTAACATTTAAGTATACTTTTATGAATTATAACTTCGTAAATCATGCAAGTACGTCGTGAGAGTTCATCTCAATATTACGAAGTACCGATTTTTACGGTCCCGTCGACTTCGTAATTTCGAGTTTCTACTGTACCACCTTGCAGATTTAGGCCATTAATGGTTCTCGATAGGTGATAACAAACAGAACTATAGTTGTTTAAGTACCATATTTCCCGGCCCATTGAATGAACCATACTTTTTGGTTTAGGTATTTATCACCCATTTTAGAATGTATTTTCATTTGATAAAGCGGATCTGATGGCCAAGAAACATGGGAATTAAGATTATTCTTGATTATAGTTGAGCAGCTAAGCATGCATAAATAGAGGTTTGGATTTTCAGTCTCTGATACAGAGGTGTACCTGGTGATTTTATGAAAATGCTAGCCAATGCTTTCATGAATCTTTTTTTTATTGTGAAAACTTAACAGTAACAAGTACAATTACCCAAGGTGATTAAATAATCATTAAGAAATTGTAAATTATCCAGGTTTCAGTTCAATACTCAGCAAATTTTTCTTACAATCAAATACTGTATTTATCTATGTAATGGGAAATTACCATGTTTCTGTACCAAATATCTGTGAGACAACAAATGCCAGGAATTTATTTCAACAAAATTCATTTAATTAAAATACATACCTGAAAAAAATGTATTGTTGATTCCCTAGCAAATGCTAGCACAGGATCGATCACTCTAGAACCATCAGCAGCTTGAATGACAACAAACTGCCAAGCCAGGAGAGGAAGAGTTGATGAATTGGATGAATGGAGAGAGTGAGTAAAAACCACTCTCATTCGTGGACGAATAGTGACAACAATCACCTAAAAAGATATAAAGGCACTTCATAAGAATGAATATAAGATGTAATTCTGACAGCAGATGAAGAAGAATAATCCAAGAACAATGCATGTTAAGGCATCCAGAATTACAATGCCAAATACTATTTACATCACAACATATTATTGTACTAGCGAAGAACATCTATTGTTCAATCAAGCCCCTGTTTTGTGACACTCCCATTTGATAAACTTTTGTACTCTAAAATGTATTCGAAAATTACCCAGGTTTTTTGGGTTGAGATTATAAGAGCTGGGTTTCAAGCATCTGACTAAAGGCTGTGATCTCCCTACTGCACAGGCCATTTACGGCAACAAGCTGGGAGTGCAATCTTGACACCCACTTGTTGAGAATGCATTTGGGATATCCTCACTTCGGCACTGACAGAACCACTCATATACCACCTTGCCCTGCTCATTGTTGCTAGGTCCATGTAAATTTCTCCTTTTATAAATTCCAGACTTTGAATCAGATTCTGAGATAAACTGCAGAATTTTCTCACAGTCCCTTGATGTCATAGATGGTTGACTGTCCCACCGTATACTCCCAACAAAGTTGTAAAACACTTATGCCATGGTCTCATTTTCCCAGCAAATCCACTTTTTGTTGAAGAAAAAGAGCATGTCTCTTTCTCTTCAAGCCAACTACAACATTCATAATTGAAAGAAAAGAATAACAATCAGACTAAAAAACTAAGGTTTCCACTGCTAAAACAAAATGTTATGTTCAATGCCACCAGAAAGAAACTAGTAATCCTCGACACTGGCCCTAGATAATGAAAATCACTTGGTTCAACAGAGGCTTGTAGCTTCGCAAGTTAGACATTCTAGGACTGCCATTATTTCACATAAACCTAAAGCAATAACATACATTGTGAGTAGGGAGGTGTCGATTCTTGATGCCACAATTCTTGTGGATTGGTATGTGTATTGAGATTGATCGCCTAAAGTCGATACCGATACCGTCGATACTAGGGAGGGTTGGATCGGATCCGTCGGGTCCAAAGATCTGTGGATCTTACTTTTAACTCGGATCCGGATACAATGACAGAGTTAAATTGCACCCAGATCGTAGATTATAATTTTCGCAGCTTAGTGATCAAAGCATCCCACTAAATGGAAAATAGTTGTGGTAGATATTGACAAGGAGAAGTTGTGTAATTCAGGTCGAGAAATTACATGAAAATTTTTCCGTGCGACTAGAAGCAAAATAAAGAAATATGACTTTTTTCCCCATTCCCCGGTATCGTTGGCCCTGTTGGCGGCGGGGATAAATCCCTCCCCTAACCTGGCTTTTCCTTCAAACCTGATGTCATGTTAAAGTAGCTCTTTGAATCAACCTTGATTTTTTCTTACTCACATCCTTCTACGACTTTGGCTAAGTGAAATCAAATTTGACTGAGAATAACTTTTTTGTCACCAGAGGGACAAAGCGAAGCATTCCTGGCAAAATCGCTAGCGAATGAAAATGAGATGCGCACACCTTTCACCAAATTGTGCAGGCTATAGCCAGAAAGAACCAGAATAGGGCCCCTGGGCTGCCTCCACAACGAAGCCAGGCCAGTCGTACCCTCCTTCACCCCGCCCTCCGTTCCTATGCGCAGTTTTTGATCTCTCGGCATTTTCAGGTGATAAATTCCAAAATTTGAACGTTTTGCGATTTTTCCCTGACCACACGTTAAATTCCCTGACTTTTCCAGGATTTCCATGACTGTTTTCATTTTCTCTGACTTTTCCAGGATTTCCAGGTTCCTATAAACTCTGGGTACCCGCCCCATTTTTGAAGAAAAGCACGCCCAGAAGGAGAGTCCAGAGCATCATGTGCCAGACGTCGCCCGATCCCGATGAGGAGCCTGCAGTCGAAAAAGCCGAGGTCGTGATATCTCCAGGACGTGGCTGTCGCCATGCAGTCACGTAAGATTGTCACCGCCCGACAGATTTACCACCACGAAAACCCTCCCCTCCCCCCTGTGTTCAGCTGCAGCACTCGCCTTTCTACGAATACCCCTTGCCCCTGTGTCATTAATCTTGCGGATGTGGGCCGAATGTTTAAAGAAGATAGGGAAGGACTAATAATTACCTCCCGCCAATTGGTGTAATAATTTAACTTGTGCCGCTTGCTCACCGCCTACGACGGTGTTATTTCCTTTTGTATTGTAATTTTGCATTCTCTTTTGTCATTAATGTTCACAAATTCATTTCATCCATTCATCCTTCATTAGTTTTAAAAAAGGGTTATCATCTTTTGTAAAAACGTGCCGATTTATGCAATAATAATGTGGTTAAATGAATGGGACAGTGTGTGTTTCATCCTTATCTACGGGTCAGGAGTCGAGGGTCCGTATCACCACCTAGTACACCCTTTTCCTACCCTCAGTACACCCTGCCCTGGAGGTAAAGCCAGGGAGCATGTAAAATTGCACAAGGTCGGGGACCCCCCACCCACTTATACTCTCTTAAAGAGGCCTCTATTTTTTTGTGTTCTGTATCAGATGACGCAGGTTGGCCCCGCGGATCTCGTGCAGGAAAGGTTCGTGAGGGTTTTTTTATTGTACATGTTTCTCTCGGCCCCAAGTTTTATCCGGGCCAAGGAAGAAAAAACAATCCCTATGGCGATACTCTTATCGTAAACCATACTAGATATAGTGAGTGGACTACTTCTGGGTTCAACTCATATAAGAACAAAAACGTCTACAAGAGAAGAAGTTCATACCCAGTAGAAGGATAAAATTTGACATGTGACAAACAAGAACAGTGAATTGAAAAAAGAACAATATGTAAAATATAGGGATGGTCGCATCGGTTCTGTCGGATCCAAAGATCCACAGATCTTTCATTTTACTAGAATCCAGATTAGGATCCAAAGACATAGAGTAAAATCGGATCCGGATCGTAGATTAAAAATTTTTGCAGCTTAGCGATCGAAGCACCCAGTGAATGGAATGTAGGTGCGGTAGATACTGACAAGGAGAGGTTGTGTAACTCAGGTCACAAAATTAGATGAAAACTTTTGTGTTCAACTAGAAGCAAAATTAAGAAATATGACTTATTTCCCCATTACCCTGGAATCGTGCAAAAAATACATAGAATGCCATGTGGGTAGCCTGCATTCAACGGGATCAGGCGGACGAGAGCATTTTAATGCACAAAGCTTGATCTCTATCGAAGTTAAATTTTTTCTTTCAGTCATTGCATTGAAAATTTTACCACCTTCAATGTCAAACTCTTACATCAGAATACTCACTTTTTTATACTTTCACTATTTAAATTAGATTTACGAATCTATCGCTCAAAAATTAGTGATGGTCGGGTCGGATTCAAAGATCCACGTATCTTTTATTTTATTCTCTACTGAAATCAGACCCGAAGACAGTATAAATTTGGATCCAGATAGGAGATTTAAAAATTCCATGGCTTAGAGATCGATGCGCCCCGTGAATGGAATGAATGTACGGTAGATACTGACAAGGCAAGGATTTGTAACTCAGGGCATGAAATGAGATGAAAATTTTTTCCGTGCCACTAGAACAAAATAAAGAAATGCATGTCTCGGCTTTCTTCTCCATAGGCCCAGATACACAAAAAAAAATAAAGCAGAATGTTGTGTGGGTCGCCTACATTCACCAGACTCGCATGAACCGATGCTAGCGTAGTCGTTAAAAATGAGTGCTAGTGTACTGCCCGTCACAAGTTCAATCCTTAACACTGGCTAGGAATATAGTTCATGCTGTATTCCTAGGGTAAGTCACGCAGGCAATTTAAAAAAAATTAGATTATCAGAAATTTCATGTCAATTTATGTCAACAAATTAAACATAAAATAATATAATTTGGCATTAGTGCAAGTGATTGGATATACAGTAAAACCTCGCTTTTACGTCCCCGCAATTTACGTTTTCCCGCCATTAGCGACTTTTTCTTCATGTCCTAATAATTTCTCTATATCCACAATGTAACGGTTTCCCTTTATTCACGCTAGCAAATTTTTGAATAGTTCGCCAATTACGTTTTATGAGACGATTTTGCCGTGAATGTCGTCCTGGTTGCATAACTAGTGGTTGGACTCAACGCTCCGTGAAAGACAAAGTAAAAACTCATGCAGTAAGTTACCAATATGAAAGAGAAATAAAATTTGCCCAGATATACCACCATTTATCGTGACCTCGCTCATCTGTGCAATTGTAATGCCGCGAGGGATTACAGTACACGTACGTCGTTTTTCTCGCGATTGTTGTTCGGGTTGCATAACTCGCGGGATGGCTGATGCTTTCGCATTGGTGATGAAATTTTTCATTTACTTAAGAAGTGTATGCTTTTCAGCATTTGCGGCCTTGTCTTTCTTTTTTGGAGGAATTAATACAGATTTTTAAAAATCCTCCAGCCAAATTTCATCCTCGAAATTATATCCTACGAACACCCGTAAAATCATCTCATTCTTCTCTAGCTCAATTCTTAAGGGTGTTCAACACCTCGCCAAATAATGCCGCTGCAGACTATTTTTATTTTAAATGCCATGCTCGTATTATGATAGATACGTCCATTTTGTTTTCATTATATTATGCGCAAAGGTTGAGTATTTGGTCCTATCGAGGAAATATCTTCTCTGAGCCTTGAAAAATCAAGAAATCGCATGTTAAACTTTACTGTTTTTATGCGTTTTTGAACGCCTATCGCAGCGGTGTATGAACGTAAATGGAAAATTCCTTCGACACAGCCAATTTATAATCCTACATATTAAAGAAGAGACTAATGCCATGTGCTCGTCTTACGACCCATTCCTGCAGCATCTAAAATTGCGAGACGATGCATCGCGTTCACCGAACTAAACGCAAGCTGAGGCGTCCCTCATATTTTTCCCGCCCAATCTTCCCCTCCTCTCCCCATTCCACCGCTTCATCTCGCCTCCGAGACGCTCCGAGAGGGAGAGGCGGAGGGGGGAGGGCTTCCTTATCTCTAAGCGATCAAGTTTCATCCTCGCTCGAAGAGCAGTGTGGAAGGTTGACGGAGGGTCTGAGCGATCTTGGCGAGGTATTCCACTGTGTGTCTGGGCGTCGAGAAAAGGATCAACCTATTTCTTTCAAAACCTCCACAAACTAATTTTTATGCTATTTATTCACACCAATTTGTTTTTTTAATACGAAATATCGTGTCGTTAGTTTCATATTTTGACATTGCTATTTAGAACAATTGCAAAATATTGAGTTTTCGTATTGTTGGGCGATAATTGAAACTGATAATTAATTGAAATTGGATAATTAAAATGAGACTATTACAATGCTTCGAACGATTTTTATTTAGTTTTCAACTGCCAAATAACAATGACTTTATTGTTTGAAGTTCATTCAAAAAATGTAAATTAAATGTTAGTCTCATTAACATTAATAATTGAAAAACAATCCTACATTTTTGCAGGAAAATTTGTGGACTTAACTCACGCGTTCACAAATTAAAACCAAGAAATAACGATAATGCAAGGCGAGATTGTACTTCTTGCACATAAATATCTCTTGTGAGCCACATTTTAAATCTATTATAGAAATTTAAAACGGAAAGCTTTACTGAAGATATGTTAGGCACATACCTATTAAAAACAAGCGTATTGGTTTAGATTCAACCGGATTAATAAGATTAGAAAGAGAGAGATTGTCGTACTGATAGATTCAAAATGTAATTTTCCCCCGTACTATAAGAGAACACAATACGCATCATTGCAAAGGGATAGTAAGGTGAAATATTGTAGAGTTGTCTGGAGTGCATAATGTATGCATTAACAACCAATCCCTTTATTACTAAGTAGTTAATAACAGTCAAACTCTATGTAGCATGTTTCCATGTAGTAGCCTATTGCATGTCAATAGTTCCATGCAGTAGTCTTGTGCATGCTTGGTGATCTCCACCCCCTGCCGCACACCCTCGCGGTGGCTTGCAGGGAATCACATAGATGTAGATTTGTTATACCATTTTCTACCGTCACCTGCTACAATAGTATGAGAAGCAATATCCTGCCTCATGGAATCTGATAGACTCCCTTTCCTGTGTGCGGCCCTATTTCGTGATTCTTGTTCCTTTGCTATCGCATCCAACCGTGATGTCCTCCGCTCGCAGTAGACCTAACGTCATGCATGATTGAAAATTTAGTAATGTAATGTTACTATAATTTACGATCCTGTGCAATTTCCAATTGTTGACTACGCACTTATCAAGCGCACTGTTAAAAAGTAGCCACGAACATCCTTCCCTCCTGGCTTTTATTTCGTAGTTGCCAACTCCGTTTTCATGGACATCCACCCCACCCACATTATACACCCCTGTTATATAATGATATGCTATTTGGTTAGTGCATATGCTCAATGTTTTTCGTGATATTGCCTTAGCTTTTTGCCTTGGGAAGAGGAGATAAGGGACCCACATATGTTATAACGGCGAACACTAAATTATCTTACCAATGCACTATGAGGATTTAATTATTTTCGTCATGTTCGCAATAGCAAGTTCCTATCTTTCTCTCACTTAACGTGCGATTGATGGTCAGAGATACTGAAATATAATATTTGTTTCTTGAACCTTGGCATGCTTTCTCAAATGATTTTTTACTCTTTGTCAGGATATTAGCTCCAATACATTTTGTTTATGGTTGAGAATGGTACCCCGTAAAAAATATATATTTGCCAAAAACCTTTCCGAGATTATCGTGGATTGTTTGGTGACTGTGATTCTTTTTTTATCGCGAGTATATTTTCACTGAAAATGAAAATATAGCCTACGTCACGATCAAAAATTAAGAGAAAATGTCAAGAGGTGTCACACTTTCGTGAGTATTTTTAGTACTTCTTGAGAAAATAGCCACGTAGCATGTTGGTAAAGCATATTTTTGTGTACCTGTAACCCAATGAGGAACTGACACACTTTTCTTCATTTTTATCTTAATGTCTTAAAAGATCTCATGAACATTTGTTCATGGGTCACTCAGCATGGGTTACAATGCGAACTGAGTCCAAATGAGATTCAGACCCATATGTAGTCATTATTTACAATTACACGTTAAATTAAATTTTTTCATAATAGCATTTACTTAGTTGACTAAATTAAATATTATTACATGAGTCACAATCAACTTGTACGACATGACATGAGGATTTGAACCTTTACCGTACCATATCTACACTTATTGAACAACATATCCCGCTGTAAGGCGCTACCCTTATCAATGTGGACATAAAAAAGCATTACGAAATTTGCTCACACTATCGCCTGCATTGCATTTCAATAATAACATGGTTAGTATGAGGGGGCTACACTTCAAATCGTTAGGGGGAAAAATCAAGTAGCGTGCAGGATTTGGCACGAATTGAACAGTATGAGACGGAAGGTAGATTTTCCCACGAGGAATCATAATTTGTTTCCACAAGGCAGCAACCGCATCTTAGACTAGTGACTGCTCGTAATTAGGGTAACTTTTGCTCTTGCAGAATAGAGCCACCGACCTTACTACATATTGATGGTGTAGCAACTGAGACTCTTTTAACGATAACGTACTTATACCTGACGATGACTTAAAATGATAAAACTCGGTCATTCATGATTTGGAATGATATTAATTCACTCTATTCCATGGGCCCTTCGGCATTTATGACATGTACAACGACATTAACCGCAGGCTAGTTACTCGGAGGATCATTTGTACAGCATTTGACAGTTGAGCTCACCGCTTATGCACAAAGAAATTCGCTCTGACGTCACTTGAACGTGAACTAGTTCAGCGGCGTCGGAAGTGAGGGGCAGGGGGGGCATTCGGCCCCCCCCCCCAGAATTTGCCCCGGGCCCTTGAAAAATTAGTCTTCATTATTAAAAATCAAATTTCACTTGTTTCCATCTTGCCTTTTCCCTTTTGACGCATATTCTACCATCTTCATATGCACTTTTAGGGGAATTCTAGGCTCTACCCCCTCCTATCCGCAAAAAATGCGGGCCCTTTTCAAGGTAGGCCCCTCCTAGTGAAAATAGTTCCGACGCCCCTGAACTTGTTCCTTTGAAAGAAACAAATAGACGATTAGTTGCATATTCATTCAATTGCAAATAGCTGAGGCGTATTGATGGAAACACTGATGTCTCTATCAAACCATTTTTTTGTTTCTTTACCGACATTTTTTTTAATTCTCTAGTTCCTTGTAGCCACTTGGTTATGCAATTTACAAGAAAATGTTTCATTTCCAAAAATAAAATATAGGAATATCCCCGGAGTATTTTCATGAGGACGAAAAAGTGGACACGTTATGCCCCAAAAGTGGCTACTATTAACTCATTCACAATTTTTTATCTCTTTCGTGTTATATGATCACACTTAGAACTTTCAATTATACCGTTCCTAATATTAAAACTCGGATATTGGACAAGATATGCGAAACAGCAAAAAAGTTTCTGTTCAAAATGAGCGCAACCTCTGATTTTGAAAAGTTCATTTATTTCTTGGTAAAGTAAATTCGACAAATTATAAAATACTGGGCTGTAACGTCATCCAATCAGATGACTTAACACTGCTTAATTAATAACTTTATGTCTGCTCAAAGTTTTGGAAAATGCTCCATTTAATGCAACGTTTCAGTTTTTTAGTTACAAAATTTTCATCATCATCATCGGTCAGCAATTCTAGGATTGGTTTGACACATTCTTCCACTCGGATCTTCTATCGGCCAACGTTTTCATATCAGCGTAATGGCTCTTTTTTACATCCTTTACAACCTGTTCCATGTATCACATACGAGGCCTACCTACAATCTTCCCGTTCAATTTTCCTTCGACGATTATCTTCATCAGGCCATTGTGTCTCAAGATATGGCCGATTAAGTTGTCCCGTTTCTTTTTAGTTTTCAGGATACTTCTCTTTTGTCCCACTCTTCTTAGCACTTCCTCGTTACTTACTCGGTCGATCCATTAAATCTTCATCATTCTTCTGTAACACCACATTTCGAATGCTTACACTCTTTTCTTCTCCGCTGCTGTCATCGTCCATGCTGCCGCTAAGAAACATGCTCCAGACGTACGTCCTGATGAATTGTTTCCTTACTTCTACACTTGTATTTCTAGCTGTTAGTAGATTCTTCTCTTGATAGAATGCCCTCTTTGCTTGAGCTATTTTACTGATCTTTCGTGCTTCAACCATCTTTAGTTGCTTCGTTTGTGACTTTTACTACGGCGGTTGTGATTTTTAAACAATGTGTTGACAGCCGCTACTTAAATTATGTTGTCTGCAGAACTCCAGTATTCTCTCTCCTTTTCGTTTCGATTTTCCAAACCATATTTCCAGATATTCTTCCAGATTAACTTTCGTCAACGACAGCGTTCCAGTCGCCTAAAATAATTAGGTTTTCTTTTCGTTTTACCAGTTTTATAACTGCCGTGATATCTTCGGTGGCGTCATCCACTCATTCATCTTCGTAGACCGACGTAGGCATGTAAACGTGCACCACAATGGTATCCGTAGGCTTGTTCTCAATCTTCACATTATAATCCTGTCACTGTAGTGCAGGAAGCTCTTCACGCGCAGTCCTGCACTCTTCCTGAGCATTATGCCTACTCCAGTGTTACCATTCAGTGATCCGGTTTGAATAATTCTGTAACTTCCGCTCCAGAAGTCTCCTTCGGGCCATCTCATTTCACTGATTCCTAATACATCGAGGTCCACTCTCTGCATTTCCACCTTCAGGTTCAATATTCCGTACGTCCAAAGTGATCACACGTTCCAATTTCCTACCCTAAAATGTTTATCACACTTGACTGATGTAGTGTCTCGGGTAGTCCCCGCCCAGAGATCCGAATTGGGACTATTTTCCCTCCGGAATATTTTACTGTAGAGGGTTCCATCACGTCTTGATAGAAAGAAAAGAGTGGAGTAGCTGCGACTCCTCGGGATAATAATGTGGTGGTTTCTCCTTGCCTTCCACATCGCAGTACTATAGCCGCTAAAGTAAATGTTACCACGCCTGTAATGAAATGGGTGTCGGTCTACCGACCACTGTGGTCTCCACCTTCATTCATAAGAATAAGAGCTGCTGCTCTCCCCTCCGGGTGCTGAGAAGGGTAATTGTTGGCGGTATCTTCACAGGATCTGTATTAATTGAAGGCCTACCTTACCCAGGGATAGCTTTTCGTCCACGACTGCTTATTTAACGAGTAAACTCGCTTATCTCGTAGCTAACCTCTATATCTAAAGAACGACCAGCCATCCGCAACGCGGCGAACGCACTTGGTGGCTTTAAGCTCAGCCGCGAGTATAAAATATTGCATATTGATAAATAAAACTTCGTATAATTAAATTAAAATATTCTCAATGCACATCTTTCGCAGTAATTTTGCTTCATGGGTGCCCGATATGCACCGAAAAAGCATACATGAAGTAGTTTTTGTTATTTCAGTGTCATATGCGACTAGTGAAACTCTCCGGAAAAGACAGCAGCAGCAAGGCCAATGAGTAGGGAAAGGATACGGAAGGAAACGATTTTCCACAAACCTGTAGCCCTGTAGATACATAATTTAGCTAACGGTTGCAAACATCCGGAACCCTTCAAACGAAATTTCAATTTTATGGTTTTGTTAAGGAATTCTCAAAAATTCGCCACTGTACGACGGGTGGATTTTTTTTAGTTTTGATTATCTCTTGAGGAAGGGTGCGTGTGGCTGTGTTCTCCAGCGTCCAGAAGTGACGGTGTTATGGAAGAGTCCACGAAGCCTTATAGAAAAGCGCAGTATCGTAAAGGATACAACAAAACGAAGAGGAGATTGCAACGTGCAGAATTCGATTCGCAGGGAAAAAACCGAAAAAGGCATTTATTTCGCAATATTAAATTTACGAGATAATTAAATGTAAGGGCTCCTTCGTAAAAAAATTCGTAAACAAATCGTGGATCCTTGTTATCCGAAGGGCGTGAAGATCCGGTAAACAGCTATGCAGTAATGGTGAATATAATCAGTGAACTTTAATAATTTGTTGTTACACTCTTTCTAAGAGTAATGTTAATATATTGATTGTATGTGCTCATAAACTGTATTTTCATTGTATTACTGCTTTATATAACCATTTTAATTTCCTGTGCTAATGTTAGTTGGTAATTTGTATACGAATTTCTACTGCAGGCTGTTATTTATGCCATTTATGTTTCTGTTTTCTCAACTTTTAATTTTGTGTAACAATGCACAGAGTGGAAGATATACCTTATTTACGAATGGTTAAGTTAATTTTCAGGGTGATCATACTTAACTTGCTCATTATAATTACTAATAGTAACTAGTGAGTGCATAGTAGCCCAGTGGGTAGAGCGTTCAGTAACAGATTCAATTCCGGACGAAGCACTTTGGCATGATATCGCGGTTTGAATTTCAGTATCAGAGTTGTGTAAGTCGGAAAACTGGCCTCTTTACCCTGAATGTGTGAATTTCACTCACCTTCCACCTTAGTACGGCGGAACTCAACCCTGTCAAACCAGTCATTGGGTTTAATTGAGGGAATTATTGTAAATATGGTGAATTACCTGCGAAGAAAAAAGTTTTTTCACTAATAATCTCAATTTAAAACGGCGTGTTAATAAACGTGGAGCATTGACCATTAATACCGTTTAGTCCGTTTCGTTTCTGGTGTGTATAAAAGCGTATTCAATTTAACCGTAAAATCATAATGATAACCGAAAAACGTAAAAGCACAACGTTCATAAACGAAATTTTTTGTTGCCTTCGCCATTGATATTCAAGTAAAAGTACTCTGGTAACAGTTAGAGGAAAATATGTGAGCGCTTTGGCCCTGTAAATAATAGGAAACTGTAGAGAAATAACATTGAACTTTCACATTAATGAAAGACAAGAGTCGGAGTTAGTCGCATATGCTAGGGGGAAAGACGATATTTTAATTAACCTCATTAAAAATGCTCACAATTACTTTACGAGGGCAACGAGCATCCCGCTAAAATAAATCATGGATGACTAATTTAATAACTTCAGGCCATAACATTTGACAACCACTAAAAACTGTACTACAAATCCACGGCAACGCTGACAATCCCAGAACCCTTTAGGTGTTTTCAATTTTAGGTAATTGCTGACCTTTCTTACTCTCGACCACAACGAAGACGAGGAAAACAATTCACACTCGGCTCCGAAAAAAGAGCTCTCGACCTTATCTGTGTTCTGAGAAACTTGATCGCGTTGCGGATTTCGCAAGGCCTCCTGTCGCCGCCCCCGAAAAATCCCAGCTGCGACATATCAGGTCCCTCCCCTCAACTCCCCATTCCACTTTCCACGGTGGCGACGCTGATGGCAACTCACAAGAACTACTAGAGCCGCGAGATCATGGTGAGATGAGAAGCCGTTAAATCGGACTATTCAAAATGCGTTGAACACCCTTAAGTAGCTTTGATAGGATATCACTATAGTCTCCACACCTTCTTTTCTCATAATATTTACCCTAACTTACTAGCATGGTTGGATCAAGATTCCTGGCCTCAGTTCATTCTTATCTATGTCATTCTCCTCTTATATTCCCAAGTTCCCTTGTCTATCATTAATGCCATGCAGTTCTTTTCACATTTTCCTTACCCCTATGCTGAGTCTCGTTAAGTTCTATCAGCAGCTCTCCTGACTTAACAGTAATGAACAGTGTCTTGACCACTCTAGTGTCTACTACACCATCCCCCCCCTCCATCCTTTCTCAACTACTTGCTGTTCTGCATCTTCCCTCATGCATCTGTAAACTAATTCCTGATATTCTCTCCAATTTACAAGTGTACAATTTTTTCACACTCTTCCTGATCATGGCCCAACCATATGTAATCTAGTTAATATATCTCTCTGTGTCCCCATGCATTTCAAATAAGAGATTTTGGCATTATTAAAGAGGTTTTGTTGGAACTATATTTCAATTTTAAACTTATCATTCAATGAAAGCAAGAATTAGGCAGGCAAAATCAAGAAGCATGGAGTTATTCTTTCAGGCATAACTTTCATATAAAATTGCATACCCTCAAATTACACTTTCCCCCGATTTACACTTTTTTCTCTAGTTCCCCTCAAAAGTGTAAAAGAGGGGTTTTACTGTATATTTTATCACAGAATTAAAATCATGGAAACATTACGTTAACTTTACAATGTATTTTCGAGTGATGCATTTGTAAATCTAGTTTTAGCGATAAAAGTACAAAAAAGTCAGTATCCACATACAAGGGTTGGAAATTAAGGATGATTAAATTTTTATTCAATGATGAAAGAAAAATTTTAAACAGCGATAAGAATCAAACTGCATAACCTGCAGTACACTACCCCACTCTGCTATTGTCGGCTTACCCGAGTATGGAGAATGCATACTTGGAGCACGGGTGTCACTTTTTGCAGCGGTAAGATAGCAGTGTACTTGCAAAATTTTGATGCCAGAATTCCATAGATTCTCTCAGTTCAGTAAACTGATTATCTTTCACATTCCCAAAACGAAAACAGATGGGTGAACAATGGAACATCCATGGTTGTGTGCTGCAGTCTGCTATTAATGGGCAAGTGATGGCAAGGCAGATTGTTAAGGTAAGTTAAATTTCTCTAATTAATCAATAGTCATGATGCATATTATGCATTAAACAAACTATTTTAACACTTAAAATATACCTCGATCCTTCATGATTGATGAATGCTGCATGGCGAGTGTAAGAATCGTGTTGAAAGCAAGGAGCTAAGTCGGCAGAAACATTCGTAAAAACAACGCATGCTATAATATTACTTTTGTGAACTTGTATAAGCTATAATTAGTAAAAGGTAGAAACTTCTAAAATTAGCTATATTTTGTCACTTACTTGAATGATATTTTGATTTATGTATTAACCAAACTTATTTGCTTTTCAGCCCTGTAGTATATAATATTACGGAGTGAAGTGAGGTTCACTACAAAGAAAACAAATAATAACAGCGCTGAAGTGGACAGAAAAAACCTGGATAAAAAATTCCCTTGGTAGAAGAAAAGAAGAATTATTAACATTCGTTAACCCTTATATATGTTATTGGCATACATCATTGTGGGTAAGTATTTAATGCTTATTAGTAGTTTTGGAATGGGTGGCCTAATTTATGTATTCATAATATTTTTCTACTAAGGATAATCTTACTCACGAAGTACAATGTTTGTAGATGCCTTTAATTACTTGTGGTATCTCAGTAGTATGCATTACTAATCCGGGAATTGGACAGAAATTGGCAAAAGTACTTTAAAAAATCTGTGATAACTAATAAGCTGCATAGTTAACTTTTTGTGTTCTGTGTTTCCATGCATCACAGCGCTGGATTTGTATGTAATTTGTTATTGATAATCAGTTTTACTATAGATGATTTCAACATGAATTATGAGTACCTTTCCTAATGCCCAAGGATGATGAGTGAAAAGTGGATGAAGGATGAAAAGTGCTTCCTACATTATAGTAATGGAATATTTTTCTATTATTGCAGATGCTCTTAGAAATTACAAGTGGTAAGGTGTCTTCTGAAAACTTGGTAAATAAGGAAATGGATCAGCTATACAATGCTACATCTATATGTGGATAGAAAAAGCGATTTCACTGGAACGTGAGAGTTTAAATTGATAGTGTTGGTTTTATGTTCCTAATTGCTGCTTTTGATATAATTTAGTGGCCAATAAATATTGCTGTTGTTAGCATTTAAATGGCAGTATACATTTCTCCATCAAACAATAGTTACCTAAAGTTTACACACATTGGTACCACAATGTTATACAAAGTGTACCATTGTCCTCTTTGTACACTGTACACAAATTTATGTCAATAGTTACCTAAAGAGTTCTCAAACCCTACACTGATTGGGCCACTTTACCATAATGTTACACCAATTGCACAGTTGTTACACAAATTCTACACGAAATGTACCATATTCCACCACGTAACAGTACATACTATAAACAATTTAGCATCAATAGTTACCTAAATTGTACTCAAAGCCTACACAGATTGGACACGTTACTACAATGTTACACACACAGCCTACACAAACGTTATCATTTTCTTACACAAAGGCAACCATTTTCCTACATTAAGTTCCTCTTAAGTTACCAATATTTACACAAATGTTACCAACCTTTTCTTCCATGTTACCTAATGAATGCATGCATAAATAATCTCTTAGTGGTGACAATAGTTCTAATGACGAAGAGTATACAACTGTATTCTAATGTATTGCATAAACCTAGGCACATTTAGCAAAATTAGCATATTTGATTTTACAAAACACTGATAATTCAGGTCTGCAGGTGTTACGTACAATCGAGACTACTGTACACTATACCGATTCCTTCAATCCCACCTTCAAACCCTCACATATGAACATTAAGCACACAAAGAATTTTATAAATTCAAACAATTAACCATAGTATTGAAAGTGAAAGGAATTATATAACAGCACATCGTGATGATAAACAAAAAAAAGAGATGATTGTGAAAATCACAGTATGGAACAAGAAAATGAAGGATTGCTGGTGATTGAGTTATATGTAGTTCAAGCAAAAGATCTCAAAATGAGCCTTCCATGGTTGTGAGATTTCCGCAGAAATTTACTGAGTGTATTAGTCTACAATTATATAGAATATCACATACAATTATGGATTATCTTACCTTTGATAACGTAGCCATGGCAACAGCTACAACCTCCCTGAGAGGATGCTGAGCAGGATGACGATTAAGGAGTAACAAAGGTTCCAATGCCACCACCTCACCTCTACTTCCAGAGAATAAACACCGAGAATCACAACCACGAACACCCATAGTCCTTTTGAAGCTCAGTTCAAACACTGATCCACCACTGTCAGCACATAGCGCAAGTGTTGGAGAGTCCGTAAACTGCATGGAGAATTTTCAAGTTACAAAAAATAATCATCATGAGTAAAACACTAAAACAAAGCTGACCTTAAATTTGAAGACCAATTATAAATAGCCACTTTTGGGCCCATACCTGCCATTGATAGATAACACCAGTTTTCAACCAGAATATGATTTTTGTGAATGTGAATAGAGCTATGATTTTACCTCAAATGACAACAATAATTAAATAAATACTTCAATGTCACATATGTAGTACACAGAAGCATTATCAAACCATAAACAGGAACTGAAATATCAAAATTTTCAATGTTTTAGGCTATTTCCCAGTATTGTAAGGTCTTCATTTGCAGAGCTTTCAAGCTCTCTGCAAATTCCAGACTTCTTTGTTAGCATCAAATTTCTGTCACATTATTTGATACATGGCTCTGAATTTCACGATGCTAAGGATTTCATTAACATCAGCATTGACCAATCCTAACATACAACGAATAATACAGTAAAAACTGTCTTAAGTGGCCACCGTGCGGCCAAAAGAAAGGTGGCTGCCCACAGAGGTGACCACTGAATGGAGGTAAAACCTATCCAATCCAATATTATGGAACCCCCAAACCACCCTATTCCTAATTTATTTTGGGCAGGAAAGAGGTCAATGGGTATATGAAGTAGAGTTTAAGTCTCTCCTTACATTCTTCATTTCTGAAGGCTAGAGATACAAAAAAAATTGATTGATAGAATACTCCACCTTCATCAACATTAAAAATAAGAATCGCTAGGAAGGAAACCTTCCAATATTGACAGCACTCTTAACAACCAATATATATATATACAAAACACCATTCATACGCAACGCCATAGGCGCAAATACACAAATATAAATTCAGACAGAAGGTGAAAGAAAGAGACAGTGAACATACAATAAACAGTGAACACAACGGTGGTGTGGAGATGAAATGATGGTCGAAAACACATGGAAAAAATTTCGCCTTCCCGGTCAAGGCGAAATTTTTTCCATGTGTTTTCGACCATCATTTCATCTCCACACCACCGTTGTGTTCACTGTTTATTGTATGTTCACTGTCTCTTTCTTTCACCTTCTGTCTGAATATATATATATATATATATATATGTAAGGAGAGATAAATGCAGGCATATACTTGTAACAGAAATAGCTATTTTACACACGAAATCGTTAGCTGGAAACGAAAAATGAATTTTAATGTAAAAATTAATCTTTTAACCAGAGCAATTCACTCGTAAATCAAAAATTAAAATAAGCAAAAGGTGTCACCCACAGAACAAACTGCATTAAGGACTACTACGTCATCCACCTCCTGTCCTTGATTGTGTTGAGTAAGAATGAGAAGGGAGCTGAGGTGGAAAGGGAAGGTCTGTTTGAAGAGGTCCTGTCGCAACCACTTCCATTCGCAGAGTCACCTATGTGTCTCCCATTGTGATAAGGCAAAAGAGCTTCGCAGTCTCAATAGTGATTGGACAAAGTGGATGACATACAAGTCCTTTGCATGCCCTATTTTCCAAAAAGTTTGAAAACATCAGTTTTCACCACTTACACTCTACCAAAACATCATTCACTTCCAAAGCCTCTGACTCCCTCTTTCTATTTATTCCAAATTTCTTATTTTCCTCTATATCTCTCAAAATCAATTTTTCAATGCTAAAGAGTTCATTTATACTCCATTTAACAATGCCCGAAATTTTCGTCGCTGATATACTCTTCTTACTCTCTGAGATAACGCTCCTCACCTCAAGGTTTATAAAAATCTTGCTTTTATCTACACATATTTTACAATCACTCTCACCAAATCAAAATACACTAACCCTCCAACAGAATTTAATTTGATGCTAAAATTTCTTGGAAGCAACTGATCCAGGCCAACATATTTTTGCACTCGCTGTGCTACCAAGAAGGCTTCCTTGCATTTTAATTATCTTCTTCCACTCCGATATTGGACAACATCCAACATGTACTTTTTGTTAGGTACAGTTCTTCTTAGATGGTTATGTGTTTTGGTGTAAACATGGTTCAGTGACTATCCTCTTTCCCTTGTTGGGGGTATGCGGGTTGCATACATACATAAAAATATATATTGTAAATGGTGAAAAAATGCTATTACCGCTCCCTAGGGCTAGGATTTAGGTTCACACAACGTGTCCACTGATTTTCTACACTGATTACGATATCAGTCCACCAAACAGTCCTTTCTTGGGGGGGTAGCGATTGTCATTCTTCCGTTGGATGGAGCGCTAAGGTGTGATCCCCTTGGCGACTTAGGTTAAGAGCAGACTGATGTCGACACCAGATTTTCCCAAACTTGTACCTTTCCTCCCAGTCTGAAGCACCTATAAGTGAGGGTGCGAACTAAAAGACCCATATGAAGATCACCCGTAGGACTAGATTTGTATGGTCAGTTGTATGAATGAAACAAAACTGGTCGCTGGCCACAGAGTAGTGGCTGCTTCCAGAAAATCAAGCGGAAATTTATTTGTCAAGCGGGGGTTGACAGTTTGCAAACAAGGCTCAAGTAACAACTATGAACTTCATAGAACACAGTTTTAGGAATATAAGAGAATAATTCCCCAAGTATATTCCAAAATATGTTGGCGAAAGAAATTATTTGCGACTGGCCTCTTAAGTATTGACCGCTGGATGGAAACAGTGTGACCACTGGCCATTTAAGGAGGTGGCCGCTAAAAAAGAGGAAAAATTTACATTGGTTATATGGGGAGTAAATTCGGTTCCAGGAAAAAGTGACTGCTTAAGGAGGTGGCAATATAGGCAGGTTTCACTGTATATACAAAGTTTGAAAATATGCTAGTCTTATCACCAGGAGCACATTTGCTGTGATACCAGTGTGATCCAAGTGATGCCAACAAAGATATTCCCTTCTATATATTACATCATTGCAACTATAATGTGCATCCACTGACAAACTCTATTCTCGCTTAATTTTCAGAATGGTCCTCAGGGAAATAAACTTTGAACTACATAAATCAATCATATAGTAAACAAGGTTAGCTTGCTACATACAATATCACTCCCTCTAATAACAGGAAAATTACATTCACATGAATACACTTGTATGTATCAATGTAAATTAAATAAGGACTCAGCAATAACACAACAATGAAGCCATGGGAAATGCACCATATTTCCTGGCCCGTTATATGCACTTCTTTTACTCAAAATTAATTCTAAAAACTGCCTGAATCTTCTGGACTGAGAATAATCCTACATTCTTGTATATATGTTTATTGAGATCAAATTGACTGAAAGAAAATTTTCAATGGAAGAAATGCCTGAAAATGACAATTGAATAGATAGAACAAACTCTAATGCCAGTATTTTGATTGACAAGGAGACCAACATCAGGGAGGAGAATTAGTAGGTGATGTACGAGTCAACAAAATGCTAGGCTCTAAACGTGTAGTGCTTCGCTGACTCATACCTCTTCTACTAATGCTCCTCCCTACTGATGGTCACATAGTAGATCAAAATAACGCTCTTAGAATTTATTCTATTAAAATAATTGGTTTTTGTGGACATTTCTTCCCTTAAAAAATTCTATGAATACATGCATCCCATTTTGTGTTGCCATTGGAGGTCCTCATCAATGGACTTTCACAACACACTGCATTGCGGCAGTGAGCTCTTCACTTTTTTTAAATGAGCCTTTTGGAAATTAACAACCCCATTGTCTTTCTAAATACTGTTATCATCCCAAGATTATGATTAGACTTGGACCGATACCACTTTCCCCAACACCAAACCGATATGTCAATACCAACGGCAGATGCCGATAGTATTATTTGCCAATACCATTCTTATTTTTCCCAAAAAAACTGATAAGTGCTTCCCTTCTCGTGAATTCAACTCAGAAAAACGGCAGATGCCGATAGTATTATTTGCCAATACCATTCTTATTTTTCCCAAAAAAACTGATAAGTGCTTCCCTTCTCGTGAATTCAACTCAGAAATCAAAATTTTTATAAAAAAGTACCTACCTCATCATTGAGAGAATTGACATTGTGACGACTCTTATTTTACTCTTACATATTGCAATTAATCACTGGAATTAGATTTCAGACTCGAAGCTCTTTTGCATTTGTAAATACTGAAAATTCTTTTTAAGAAATAAAAAGCCACTGAACATGCTCAGCAGCTCATATTTGAATATATTGCTCATTGACATATTATTGACACGAGCGGCTGGACAAGTTCAGCAGTTAAGAGGGTTCTTCTATCAGAAACCATAGCACCCATCTCTGAAAACATTTGCTAGGAAAGTCTAAATCTTTAGTTACACCCAAATACACTGGACTCTTGTTAGCACATTTTTGTAGGGACCAAAATCCTGAACATGGTAACAAGGAAAACATGATAAACAGGTAAGGCCTTCACAAGGGTACTATGCTCAAAAACGTTCGAGTTCCCCGGTAGTCGCACACGAACCTGAGTGGTGAAGTCGCACACGACTAAAAACGCATGAAAAATGGTATCCTGGAACTGAAATCCATCGTATGCAAAAGCCACCACTCGAGTGAGTGGGTGGATGTGGCAACGTCGCCAGAGCATACCCTTCGAGTGTGAAATAGCCACCAAATATAAACAACAAATAATGATTTGATAGAGTAATCATATATAAGGAGAGGGAAGAGTGATAAACTGCATTAATATTACTTTGATAGTGTATTCTCGACCTCATTACTTGCTTCTGAAGGTCATGTAACTGTTAAAACTGCATGGATAAATGGTGTTAATGTACATGTAAATATGATCATCTACTGAAATGATGGAAAGGATTGAAGAAAGAAGAAAATGGAAAAATGTAAATACAGAGCTAGGCAAAAGGCATTATAAGGAGATTAACAACAGGCTTAGGAGAGAAACAAAGAGAGCAAGAGAAAAGTGGTGGAGTTAGTAATGCGAAGAGATGGAGAGACTCCAGAGAGAAGGTGCAATAGGCAGTCTGTACTCAAAGATTAGATTTTTATCGGGAATCAAGGAATGGAAAATGGTCCCGTGCATCAAAGACAGAAGTGGAACTTTAGCAATGGAACCAGAGGTGATCCAGCATCACTGGAGGGAATGTGTTCAGGAACTGTATGATAGTGAAAATAGGCCTAGGAACATGAACATAGAAGAGGAAAAGGACATAGATCAGGATGACGTGGGTCCAGAAATACTGGATAGTGAGATAGAGAAGGCACTGTGAGAAATGAAGGCAGGTAAAGCGGTGGGGATAGATAACATCCCAGCTGAGCTTCTGAAAAACCTAGGAAGAGGGGGAAGGGAGAGATTATATGAACTTGTTCATAGAATATACGAGGAGGGGGCTTGGCTGGAGGATTTTGAAAAAATCGTGCTGATACCTATACCGAAAAAAGGGTGACAAAAGAATGTGAAGACTATAGAACGATAAGTTTGATTTCTCATGCAGCAAAGGTAGTGCATAGAATCATCAATAGGAGAATGGAAAAGAGAGCAAACGAATTTCTAGGCGAGGATCAGTTTGGATTTCGGAAGGGGAGGGCCACTCGGATGCGATTGCGGTGTTGAGAAAACTAGTGGAAAGGAATCTAGAATACTATGAATCTAGAATCAGGATGTATTCGCGTGCTTTGTTGATTTCGAAAAGGCATTTGACAGAGTGAGGTGGGAGAAGTTAATGGAAATATTGTGGAAGATAGGAGTAGACTGGAGAGACAGGAGACTGATCCGGAATTTATACATAGTGCAAAAGGTGCAAATGAGAGTAGCCGATGGAGAATCGGATTGGGCCACAATAGGGAGGGGAGTTAGGCAGGGCTGTCCGTTATCGCTGGTACTTTTCAACATATACTCGGAGGAAATGGTGAGAGAGGCTTGGGATGAGCTGGAGGCTGGAGTAAAGGTCGGGGTGAAATTGATAAAATCAGTGAGGTTTGCGGATGACCAAGCGCTAGTCAGCCAGTCCGCCCGTGGCTTACAAAAAATGCTGGATGCGTTGCAGGGATAGTATAAAAGATACGGGATGAAGATAAACCAGAAGAAAATGAAACTAATGCAATTTTCAAGAACAAAAAGGGCCAGTATAACGATTAAAGTAGGAGTACAGAAGCTAGACCAATTTAGCTATCTAGATAGTGTGTTGGAAGAAAAAGAGAATAGCAGCATTGAAGTGAGAAGGAGAATTGCATTGGCAAAAGAAGCTTTTACTCATAGGCATGAACTAATGACAGGTGTGTTGAGCAGGGAAGTGAAGAAAAGACTAGTGAAAAATTTAATATGGAGTGTTGCACTATATGGAGCAGAAACGTCGGCTTTGCAAAAAGAAGATGTAAATAGACTTAGGGCTTTTGAGATGTGGGTGTGGAGAAGGATATAGAAAGTAAAGTGGGTCGAAAGGAAGACGAACGATGAAGTGCTAGAATGTGAGCAGCTAGAAGGTGTGGATGGAAAAGGTAATAAAAGGGGATGGTCTTTTGAAGGAGGTGATTTGAGGGAAGAGCGTTGGGCAAGAAGGGAAGAGAAGAACGGGTAGCTTGGATGGAATGATGGGTGGCAGGAGGTATGAGGGGCTGAAGAGGGACATTATGTGAAATTTAGGGGGTGGGAGGAATGAAATGTCCATTTAAAACTACCTTCACTGGTAGAATACTAATAATAATAATTACATATGTGAGTGATTGGGTGCGATACTAGACTTTACAGTCGCCTATCTACATTGTCCTCTACACAATGTTGACCGTAATCCATTGCTTCAACCTCTTCACGTCATTTCTATTTTCTATTTGCTCGTACAGACAAGAGGCCTCGGAAATATTGTTCTTCCCCTTGAGAATGACGCGAAAGCATTGAAACCGATAAGGGACATTGATAGTAGAGTGGAATAGTACAAAGTTTATTTCATTTCATCATGAGTTTTACTGACTTGCATGATATATTATGAATGCATTTGTAACTTAACTCTGTCTCCTCTTTAAATGAAAAACAAGAATCAGTTGAGTGCTAAAAGAGCAACGGATATGGTTTAGGCAACTGAGACTTATGAGTAAAGAGAAGTACCAAATTAAATAGGAGATTAAGGAGAGGAGCACAGAGGATTGGTACGAAATCTACCAGCGAATAATCGGCATCAAACTTAGAACACATTAATTACCGTGAAAAAACTTACGCTTTTAGAATAAGGTGACTAAATCATTAGAAAAATAATTCCTTGTTTTTAATTCATATACAGAATGCATTTTTCTTCTTACTGGTTCCATAAAAACAAAAGTGTATTAAATATCAGAGATGAAGGCCATTGTAAATCATAAAAATTTAAATGTATGGAACCAAGTAATTACTTGGAAGAATTTCTGATGTGTCACCCATTTTAAGAATCAAATAACTTTGCATTATTCCACTTAAATGTTTATATAAACACTCGACTTCAACACTTTAGCATCATTGTCAGTGTGACAATTACTTGAAAGTGACGCTGAGACATTCAAATTCATTGGTAAAATAAAACTTAAAATGTGATTGTACAAAGTACAACAATTCCTACTACGTTGAATGTCCATGCTAGATTTTTCCCAGATTTTTTCGAAGAGGTCTGTCTCCTTTCGCTTCTACCGCTATCATTTTTTAATAAAAAAACACACCTTAATGTAATTGGCATTTTAACAATCAAAGATGAAGAGCAGCGAAAGGCAAAAGGCTCCTATGTAAAATTTTACCTCACGATTTGTTCCGATTTACCAATGATGTTGAGATTTTCTTACTAATCCCTCCCAAGCTTGCGATTAAATCAGCCACTAATGGTGTATTAAGCTTGCATGACCATGCTAATATCTCTTTACTCATCTTAAAAACATTTTCTGATTCCTGAGGAGTCACAAAATCCTTAAATTTTCATCTTTCTGCTGCTGCAAAATCGGGGGCATCCAGCATTTCACTCACTCGAAGGGTCACTTGAAGGGCTACTCAGCTGGTATCCACCGCTCAGCCAGCAGTCGTATCCGAGTAATTTTGGAGGCCCCCCCAGTTGTTTGAGCATGGCAAATCCACCAAGTGCTCAGCTCCATACCTTGTGACCACATACGACAGCGAAGTTGTGTACGATGAAAATTTTGAGCATAGGTCCCCTGGTAAGTTTAAGAAGTATGTACGAGTTGAATAACTTTCAGGGGAGTAATATGCATGCCATCAAATGAGTTCATTGCTGGTGTTAATTTATTGTAACAAAGTTTCATTTTCAATTATCACACATCCCAAAAAAATATGTACGTACCTTGCGTTGACACAAACTCAAAAATTAATGATGACTATAATGACCAAACAGCACGTTTTGTGTATACTATTCACGCAAAAAGTACATAGACCCAACTTTGAGGCTTGATATCCCAAAAAAGTAAGAAGGGAAATTCATAGAGAAAATATCAACATGTATGATTTAGCCTTTTATTTAATGCAGGTAACAGACTTTTTTTAATAATTACTTTTGAGGCGCTTTTGCAGTGAGGATGAAAAATGGCCCATTTTTTTAGACTCAAAGAGAGCAGCATCACTCTAAGGGTTGTCATAACATTATGAAAAGCACAAATGAAAGGAAATTTTGATAGAATATGAATTATACTTTTGCCATGATGCCCTTTGAGTTTCAAATATTTAGTTATATACATTTAAGTTATTCTAGTTTTACTATTCTACTATTCTAGTAATTACGAAAATGGGTTTTCTCCATAAGTATTTAACATCAGAGGTACTAACACCTTCGTCTTCATTTTAAAACTTCTAATAAGAATCCATTAACGTCATAACACTTCACCTAGCCAAAATACTTTATTTTAATTTTATATTTTTTGAAAGCGAAATTGGAATGTAGGCAGAAACGCCAAACAACGTATGCGTTGAGCAGGATGAACTTGAATTGGAGGCAGAACTTTAACTTTTGCCGCTATTTCAATGAACTTAGTACGTGGATTTTCGTCTACTTTTCGGAGGAGGTTGAGCTTTTCAATTGATATTTTTTATTTTGCCTCAGGCTTTCCCATGGCCAATTCTAAGCATTTGTCTCACTTTTACTGTCACAAAGATCGCAGGAAAGTAAGCAAATACGCAAAACGTTATGAAGTTAGTTGAAGAAGGTGGGATTTTAAAATGATATGTTTTTGGATACTTTTCACTGAACGAATACTTTAGAATAAATGTATCAGAAAAAAATAAATACTATAAAGTATTGGGAAAATGGCCAATACGCAGTGCTCACTATCAGTATCAGCCCAAGTCTAATTATGATTAACATTTTCTTCTTTTATAGTCTAGCCTGAAAAACTACAATTGGTCGGGAAATGGGTACAGTGCATCCATTGACATCAAAATGCAGTATGGCCCCTCACCTTGAGATGAAGCACCGCGGTAGCAGGAGGATGCGCATCAGAAAGAGTGCGCAAAAGGCGCCCGCAACTTAAATCGTACATGAAAATGGCACCTTTGGCAAACCCCACGAGCAAACGACTGCAATCATGGTTAAGTGAAAGTGCAGAAACAGCACCAAATTCAGACACTGCACTACACCCACTGGATCCAGCAGGTTGTATGCCTTCTTCAGCACCTAAGCACCACCGAAGTGTCTGAGAAGAATCGAACACTAAAACCAAGCCATGCGAAGTGCCAACAGCTATCATGGTGGAAGCTGCAACAGCTGTGGGAAGGCCAGCATTCACCCGTTCCTGCAGAACATGAATAAATAAGGCTTTACCCCCAAGGCATAAAAAATTCTCACCATTACATCACTCACCAGACCAAAAAGGCACCAGATACTGGTGAGATAACAGGTGAATACTACACATGGAGCAGCAGTAAATAACATAAGGGATGTCCTTTAAAACATCGTATGCAAAAAAACATAACTAGCAAACTACCTGATGACTTCCAGAGGGTTTTGATAATTACTCTGCCCAAGATACCATCAGCCAAAAAATATGAACAATACTGAATGCTCAGTTTAGTTCCTCGAGGTCATAACACTTAAATAATTTTAAGGTAAAGAGAAGAAAAAATAGATAGCAAGCTAACTGATGACCAATTTGGATTTATGAAAGGAAGCTTATAAAGTACTTATGAAGCTTTACTGACTCTGTGGTTCATAATAGTAAATCTCACAAGAAAAGACAAAAACACCTAAGTAACTTTCATTGATGTTGGGCAAGCCTTTGACTGAGTGGAATGGTGTCAGTACCTTCCAACATTAAGAGCAGTAGGGGTGAAATGTAGGGACCAAGGGGTAATATGGAGCCTATAGAAGGATAAAGTGGCAGTCACAAAATGTGGCAAAAACATCAGCAAGAAGCAAAGATTATGAAAGGAGTAAGGTAAGGTTACTCACTTTTACACCTTTTGTTTCAACATGAATATCCATAAAGGTTTAGAGAAGGTTAGGAAAGAGCTAAGTAAAACCGACAGTGTGACTGTGCATAGAGAAAAGGTGAACTTTCTTCGGTTAGCAGATTACATGGCAGTTATTGCTGACAGCAAGGAAGAACTCACAAGGATATTAAATTCTATGGAAACCACTACTGATGACAAGTACAATATGAAAAGAAAGAAAAGACGGGCAATTAGGCAACATGAAATAAAAACTGACATAGTCCTGGGTGGTCAAATATTAGAAAATGTTGAGGGATTCACATACTTGGAGGCAGGGCAAGGGCCTAGCCACATTGATAAGCCGGTTCCCGTCAGATCACCAAAGTTAAGCAATGTTGGGCCCGGACGGAGGTTGGATGGGTAGCTCCCCTCCATACCTCTACCGAGTTGCTCTCGTCCCGTTTGCAAGTGGCGGGCAGGTTAAATGTGGGTTGGCAAAATGGATCTAAAGAGGTCTAAGTGCCAGGGGGGCTCCAGAAGGCATCCGCCCACCCCTCCAATTTACAATTTACTCCGAGGTAGGATATCAAATGGTTGCAGTGAAGAGGAATGTATATTAACCAGGCTAAGTCAGTCTTCAACAAAAAGAACAAGCTGTTCCTAACTAGTAAGATAAACAAGGATCTAAGGAAAAAGCTCATGTACCTTTGTCAGGAGCACCCCCCTGAATGGAAGTGAAACATACACCCTTAGAAAGGTAAACAAAAGTACATATGTTACAGATGTGATGTTGGTGGCAGATATTTGAAATATCCTGGAGAGACAAAATAACTAATGAATAAGTACTGCTAAAAGCAGAGGATGTACCCTGTCTATAGAACAGTGTCAGGAAATGACATGACTCCTGAATGGGACCCATTTAGAGAGCCTCTAATGTATAATGCTAACTACAGAAAAGTGCAATAAAAATATAATAGAAAAAATAGCTTAATTTTGAATAGCATTAAAAAACTGTCCTAAGCATAGGCTAAAAGATCAAACTCATCAATATCAAACATAATTTGTTTAAAAATTTCTTCACTGTAAAACAACTAATTATCTACAACATAAACTGTGCCAAATCCACAAGGAATCAACTTCTGGTTAATAAAACACACATAACCTGAATAAGGATAAACAATCTTTTTCCTCATTCGTCTGAGTGACATCACTAAAGTCTGTATCAATGAGGACTTTACAATATTCTTAGAATAAGGAAAAAAAGTGATAGGTAAGGAAAGATTGCTGTGGGAACACATCTAATACCTTATCCATTTCCCTTGCAGTTTTATTATAATAATAAACATTTCCATTAGTTAAGACTTGAAAAACTGTGAATAGTTTGCATTCAACGAGGCAACCCGACTTTTGCGACTATAGACCAAATATATTCCACACACCGTGAGAAAAACTGACCAGCAAAACTATTTATGGAATCATTCAATGTACATGCATTGCACAAAGATTTACAGTATAACACTACAATCTCAAAGAAATTGCTCAACATAAATATGCTACTTTCTTGAAGACTGCCTGTTTCGGTAGATATCAAACGCATGCAATAAATAAGCACCCATCCAAACATAAATGGCTAGACACTGACAAAATATCTGGTAAGACTGGGCATTAAAAAACTTAGGAATAATGCAGAACACAAAACTCCAAAGTATATCTCAAGAGTAATTAATACCCAACAGAAATAAATCAACAAGAGACTAACTCTAGCTGATGACATTTGCTGGGAGACTCCACGGAGAATGAGGTGACGAAGTAATGACGATGGAGGTTGAATGGGACGATTAGGAATGCCTCCACCTGGACTTCTCCTGCGTCGACTGCGTTCAGATGAACATCGACTTCTAGTATCCCAACTACCTCTTGACCCAACAGACAATGTTTCCACAGCTTCTGCACCAAAAGAGCCACCCTAATGGAATAAAAAAAATGGGCTTGGTTTATAAAATACCAAGTCAACAAACTACAAGGTCTAAAAGTATAGCAAAGTTTAATGATCAATTCCAGGCTTCGCCTCAATGATCAAAATAAAAAGTATAAATTGTTTCATTTAAGCGACTCTGGAGATAAAAAACTAAAAATGATTCCCTAGGGTGATTGAAACAATAAACAAGTACCAATTCGTTTGCACTGGGGTTGATGACCTCATATGTACTTAAACTACCAAACATTCTGTAGATGGCAAAAAGCTACATTACCGGGAAAGTTATTGATTCTTATGATAAAAGTTGTGTGGCGAGATGAGAGTAATTTTAAACATCATGTCAACAAATTATCTGCTGCCAATTGACCATTAACTGTTGTATACGAACCAAATACATTATGCGGATTATACAGAGGGGTTTACGGGTTCAATTTATGAAAAGAAGATGTCGAGGAAAATCTACAGAGTGGATCAATGCATGTTTTCATTGAAATCTATCCATAATTTACCTCTCCAATCTGGGGCAATGAGGCCAATTCATCCTCACTGAGAGAACACTGGTCATCTATATCATTTAAAATACTTTCTAGAGTGGGCGCTTTGTCAACAGGAGGAATATCATATTCAGAATCGTCCAACTGAAATGCAGACACACCACATTAATTTATTCAATGGTCAAGGATTCGAATGATAATGAAATGACACCAAGTTCATAACACAATAGAGTAAATTATCACAGACAGAATGGTCAGTCAAACCTCATCAATATTCAACTCCAGATTATCTTCTAATGAATTATGAGACGATGCTCTTCCAATTAGCACTCCATTCTCCGCCATTATATCAGCCGTTATCAGATAATTAATATCATATGCATTACGTTTACCATGCCTTGAATAGCTCCATATTAAGCACGGACTCAAAATCAAGGGGAGTGTCAACAACTCTCCACTGGTAGCGCCGGCCTAAGCCCAAGGTCTGTCAAGTCACAGTTATCCCGAGCAAGGCGGGTTATTTAAAGCTTTTGAGTCGGTCAGATTAATTGTACTGAAGTAAACATAAATGTCCAATGTTTCATTCACATATATTACTTTGCTAAACAATTTGCTATCAACACGGACAGACCAAAGGTTCACAGTGGTAACACTTATCAACAAACATCACCTGTTTTATCTTTACCCGATAAGTGGTGGTTCATAATTTTGTCTGCAATTTGTCAGACTCGCAGCGGTAACGTAGGACATATGTGGTACGATAACACTTTCATTTGCTTTCATTGGCATTTCTCTCTCAATTGTTTTTGTCTGCTACTGATGAATGGCAGTAGAGACCGATACTATCGCCAAGTCTTCGGTGCGTGGTCCCAAGACCTTGCTTCGGTCGATGAGACGTTTACCGTCATATCATCGGCAAGGTTTGTCAGCCAATGACGTTAGATTTTGAAACCAAAAGAGAAGGAAAAAAATCTTAAACGTAAGCTCGTTGGCTAGAAATCCATGAGGGGGGGACGCACCACGGATCGCAGAAAGCGGCGGGAGTTGTTTGAATTCATTAGCAAGGAATTCGTATTGATAAGATACATTATATTCAACCTGCTAGATGATGTGCACGAAGAGAGGTCTAAAAAGATGAATAATTTAAAGTAAGAGGATGCATCAATTGAAAAACATGAAAAAAGTAAAGAAAATACATATATATCTAATACACCGGACCAATGCGCAACACCATTATGTGAAAACCGCATCATTTCTAGAATAGTTGTGGAGAGTATTAGAGTAATAGTACCAGGTTATCAAAATATATTGCAAATATATTTTGTGATTATCATTTTCACAAATAGAAGTTATAACTTTAAATTTTATAAACTTAAATTAATTATCATTTAATAAACAATCTAAGTTTATAAGCTTTAATCATGATGGTACTGCAAGAATAGAGTTAACTCTATAACTCCACTCTAAGTAAATATACTCACTAAAACACATTCAAAGTCGTTACATATGAAATGGCATAATTTGATAATATCATACGATTTCATCTTTTACATAAGGAAAACAATTTAAGTTACCCTACATACCATGGGAAAGGATTGCATCAAGATTTCCTTTGGGGATTTTCCATGACATGATCAAATCAGATATACCTATAAATCCTTCATAAATCCAATCTAGATATATGGCCTTCAAAGATTTTATTTAGGTTAAATACAAATTTTCAAATATATCATCCTTCAAAAACCAAGATTTTGCTCAAGTAGGTGTACATATTTCCATTCTATAATATTATCATTATAATGATAGAATTACAAAAATAAAGGAAAATCTGCATTTATATAAATATTCAGTTATTCCTTTACATACATTCTTGCAGTGTTGCCAACATAATATAGTATATGGGGGAGACAACAGAAAATAAATTTGTTGTACACTACCATACCTTGATAGCAAAGCCAGTTGGAATCCAACATTGGATTCAGTACGTATTGGATTCCAGCTGTGCTTTTTACATGATTCCAGCTGGATAACAGGCCGGAATCCAGCTGGATATTAATATTCCAGGCTGTCTCAACCAGCTGGATACAGACTTGACTAGTCCACTGAACTTAAGCTACATATTCCAGCTGACTTGTCCAGCTGGATTCATCCAGCTGCTTATCTGGGTAGAGCAATTGATTGCTGAATAATCACTATGGAATATGTTATCATTATCAATTGATCCATTTTATCTTTATCAATGCCCTATCATTATCATCGGCTAATCTCTTCATATTTACATATGTATTAATATTAAGAGATTAGCTGATAGGAGAATTTAATGGAGTGTGTTAAACCAATCTCAGGATTGTTGACTGATGTTGAATTTAATTTACCTGTGATGTAGATGTGCATTGTGACGTTAATTTAAAAGGATTGTTGACTGATGTTGAATTTAATTTACCTGTGATGTAGATGTGCATTGTGACGTTAATTTAAAGATATACCAAGAGGAAGTCATGTTAGCCAGACCACTTTTAGCACAAATACACAATTTGATGTGTATTTAAGAAATGATTCACCACTCTTTAGTTTATTGATTAGATTGTGAGGATTATTTTTCTGTTTCTACTTAGTTTTCCAGTTGAGTCTTTTCTATGATAGCTTGTTGGATAATTCTACACAGCTATAAAAATTGTGGGGAATTATGTTGCTGTAGGTACATGAATTGTCCCTGTAAAGTGTGCTGACATAAGAACCTTTCCATTAATTAATTTTTGTGAAGTGAAAAATTAAGAATGTATTTTCGCACTTTTAACTAAAGTATGCTTCTAATATTTGTGGCCCAAAGAATAAAATTAAAAACGGGAACCAAGCAAAATTCAGAGAAGAGCAACATGTTTAGTAATGACTCCTATGAACATTCTGTAAATATAACTCAACTATTGGAAAAGCTTGACTGGTAAACCCTGGAATCTACAAGGCTGTTCACAAGATTAAAGTTACTTGGAAAATTCAAATCACATGACTTTGAATCTTACACTGCAGACATATTTCTACCTCCAAATTTAGATTAGCAGGACAGACAGAAGTGACAAACAAATAGAAATCAACTATTCGATCAAGTGTTACAAGAATTTATTTTTCCCACCCACAATACATGATTATTTCTATGAGGATTCATTCCATTTATTCCTGGACAACTTTTTAGCATGAATCATCACTCCTACATCAGGATTCTATGACCCCATATACATTTGAGTACATTACTTGTACTGGACCATTAAACTCTGAAACCATGATGCATAAATTTATTCCTTGTTGATGATACTTTTTTTGTGTCCAATTGAAGAGAAAAATCTTCTTCACCAAAGAAGAGCTCTTCAGCTAGATAGAAAAGTAGTTTCATTCTTTGATTGAGTACATTCAAAAAGGATTGATTTTTTTACAATGGACACCACAGTAACTTTTGGATCGTTTTTTCCTGGACTCCAGCCAAAATACATGCACCGTAATTTTTTTAATAATCATGGAGCGATAGCTATCTCACTATCTCCATGAGGTAAATAAGACCTAAAAATGTCTCCTATTTCCCACAGTTGAGATCATGATACTCAGCCCTATGGATATTCAAATACTCATGTATGTATATTAACCATATTTTGAAATTCAAAAACATTTTAGGCAAAAGATGCATGATAAAATTAAAAAAATTAGAAAATATAATTATATATTAACTAGATGTAAAACTCTACAGCATAAACTTCAAAAGATAAATTGTGATTGATATATTTAATAATATAAAAGAACTATCCCCTATAAAAACACTTTGAGAGACTAAAAACCATTGTGGTTTGAAAAAATACTTTAGATATAAAAATGAAAAAAATAATAATGAGTGCATTCAAAATTGGAAAGCATGAAAAGTTTCCTAAATCTCACGCATGTGTGAGTAACCCTCAAAAGAGAAGACAGAACTGAGCGGAGTCACATTGGGAGTGATTGAAAGAGTTAGGACGGTGTAGCATCAATGTGATGCCATACGCCTCGAGGAGAGTCATAGATGGAAGTCATATAGTACCCAAGCAGGCAATAATGAAGTGTAGTAGTGGGTTATTAACTGGTATAGTGAGGCACTTGTCATCCATAAATTGTTTTGTACAAATTACTGTGCACACTGGTACATGACTCTGATGTAGAGTGAAACCATTCCACCATATTTATGGTGACTTTAAACTCTATTTCATCTAAATTTCCTGTTAGTGAGGGTATGAACATCAGCTCTACCCTCTTAACAGTGGAAGTAAAAACATAGTCACCTTACTTGATTAGCAAACCTCATGTAACACTATATACAAGGAGAACAAGGGCTGAGACTAGCCATGTGAAAGAAAAACTCAACACTCAGGATTGTCCCAAAAAATCAATGTAGATCACAGATTTACAACATGTCACACTGGGAATCTTAGAGGTAAAGGATTTAAATATGTATTAATCTATATACATATAAATATAATTTATACCATTTGTGGCACACATAATACATACCCTGATAAATTAAATACCATCAAGTAAAAGACAAATGAATTAGGCTAAGATATTGACTCCAGTTGAAGCCTTATACCAGAAACAACAGTTGCACCAAGAGTGAGAACGCAATAGTCTCACATCAATCTAAATGCTACAAATTCTTGGATGAGTAGTATTGACAAAGCAAATAGTTCCACTGTGTGGTGGTTTAATATTCATGACCACTTATAACAGGTTATTTCTGGAAAAGAAGATCATTTGAAAATTAAACAATTTCAATTAAAACAAATAATAGCCAATTAAGATTTATTAACATTTTCAAACATGAACATAGTTAAGAATAGCAAATAAATAATTTGTAATCCTGTGAGTTTATTTCATTTACCCATGTCATAGGTACTTCACATTGGTCATTACTGTGCCAAGTGCCACTAAATCCCTACATTTTTTTCATTTGACACATTGACGTCAATTATGTGATTAGAATGAACAGTACATAATTCCATCCAATATCTGTTACTATGCAACAGCCATTGGATAAGATAAGATTCTCAGTCTTACTCTAACCACGCACAAATAGCCATTCCCAAAAGCAAACAGCAGCAATTACTACAACTAGCTGGTGTCAGTAGCATAGTACTTTCATAAATGGGCTATAATTCATGGGTCTGACCCATATGCATGGCTTACTTTATATGATTATAATTTCCCATCACTGAATTTTTCTTTTCAGAACCCATACCCACAGTACTTCAGAAGGGAATGCAGAAATGACACTTTGTCCAGTGCAAAACGTCTCATATCACACCATTAATGAATAGTTGTTTTCCTTTTTTTTTAAGAACAAGCTTTAACCATTTCGTTTCACTTTTCCATTTGGAAATTAGAATGTATAAACAAGTTATAATTTACAAACATCCAATTGATATAAAATAATATATATTTATATACACAAAGTCTTGAGTGATGCACATTAACAATTGGCTCTCTGGGCAATAAACTTCACAAAGAATTCTTGCTACACTGTCACTGAAATCTGCCTTTTACATGAATGATTAATATTCACACTGTCATTTGAATCCAGCACATATTCCAACTGGCATCTTTCACTCATCTTCATGAAGCATAAAACTTCAAAGCTTAATTTAAAAGTACACATGCCGGGCATCTGCCGGGCTCTGCTCGACGGGGCAGTATGGGCACTTCAGCCTGAAAACATACATGTATATATAATTATATACATATTTAAGGGCACAAGGAGAATTCTTAAGCAACAGAAAATGAAAAAATCAAACTCTGCATTGCAAGAAATCATACTCACTTATTTCCACTACTCAGTTTGTTGAGAGCATCTCTGGATATAACATGTCCACACACAAGACGGACTGGAGGGTTAGATTCTGAACTTTGTTGCCTCAGAATAGGACATGCAAAAACTGAATGATATCGCCCTTCAGCTCCCAGGTCAATTTCAATCTGCAAAAACAAATAATTTCACTTAAATAATCTAGCATGACCATACAAAAAATTGAAATGTTACTCATCACTTAGTAAATTTCCACCAATATTATCAGGCTTTTGGACAGCCTGTTCCTTTGTATCTTAGGATAGCCCTCACTGCCATTTCCTGCAGAATAATCTACATTTCCTATTTTGAGCTTTATGTTTATTCACATTTTCTGCCTACCTTGAAGAAGTAAATGAACAATATCTACAGCCTCTCTCTTTCCTTATCTCATTCTTCCAGTGATTGACCCTCATCCGCTCTATCATGCACGCAAAACCCATAATGTATTCATTATAGGCAGTAGATAGATGTCTTTATTGGGGCGAGATTGAGACTAAAAGTCCCCTCTTCCATCTAACACCAAGTGGGCAGTAGTTCCATAGCTAACTAGCACTTGTTTCAATGATCTTTAGCAGATCACTAATGTTGGCTGTAATTATTGTATTTTAATACAGATGCTTGCTGCAAAGTCACAGTTAAGATTTGTCGCCTTCATGATTTATGGATTTCGCCTATGAACCTTAATAAAAATTGTTTGCTGAAATTGCAAATATCCTTTTTTTGAGGCAACAGATAATTTTTCAAGTGTAAATACTAAATTATTAAGAAAATATCATTCACTAATTTTGTTAGAAATATTAACCCTTTAACCATCTGCGTGACCATATGGTTACGGTAAGAAGTTAATTTTTAATCACGAAACAATAAAATGTCGCAGAGCTGCCATCTTGCATACACGCTTTTACATTGTCGCGAAGGGTATTTGGAAGCATGACAGGCAGTTTTCAGACCACTATCATAACTTTTGGAGCTGTCAAGATCGTGAGATCTTTCTTGTGTCATTGAAGCTCCTCCTAAGGGATTTTTGTCTTGTGTAAGTATGGTCTTACTGAAATACTATACTAAATGTATGTATTTTATTTAATAATATTAGCATATTTAGGTTCATTTTAATGTATTTTATCTTATTTTATATGTGTTTGCTATAGCAGATATTTTATAAGTAGTTTTTCACAGGTGTGACCATATGGTCACTCTAGGCGCTTATGGGGTCAATTGTTTTGAAATTCAGGGGTCACTGTTTTCTTAAATTTTTCTGCATATGAAAATATAATTTGTCCTAATTTGAATGTATCTATATACTCGTGCAAGTGTCAACCTTATTTTTAATTAAATAAGAATACATTTTTGTAGAGACTTGATATTGCTAGTAGTTCTTGACATTTTGGAGTATGAGGATGTTGATAAATATACATCGAGACTCCAGATGTAAATGACCTAACGGACGAAGACTTTGCCGATGAGGATGATGGCAGTTTGTTTGATAATCTAAGCGGCCGACAGCTCCGGTGTCCTGCGGAAGTTGTACTGTCCAAAGCATCAACGACGGCAGCTATCTCAGATCAAAATGTGGTCACAAAAAGTATGTTCATGGCGAAGAAGAGAAAGAAAACATTGGTGCATCGGGAATGGAATACAGTGGGACTGCAGAAAACTATCCCTTTTTTTCCTCATCCAGAGTACACCAAAGAGCGCAATTTGATTCCAGTAGAATTATTTGAATCAATCGTTGACGATAATATGGTTCATTTTCTTTGAGCCGAATCAAATAAGTACGCCCGTCAAAAAAAATGTCCACACCAAAATATAAGCATAGAAGAGATGAAAACTTTCATCACTATATTGCCCTTGTTTGGATACATCTACGCTCCTCCTAAAAGATCATTTTGGGAATAAAAAAGAGAAACTCACAATGACCTAATTTGTAATGCTATGCGTAGATATATATTTCTCAAAATGTGCTGTTTTGCTCACTGCCAAGAAAGTACGAGATTGTATCCAAATGATGAAATGTACGTTGAGTCCCTTCTTTGATATTTTGCCAGACACATTTATGTCTAAGTTTAGAAGTGAACAGCATTTAAGTCATGGTGCCGTAATTTGGCCGTCATGTATGTAAATAATTCATCCGAGGATCCGATTTGGATATAAGATTTGGTGCATCAAACCTCAAGCAGGTTATCTGATGTCATATGATTTTTGCCAGGGAAAGTACCTATTCTAATCCTAACACTTAGTATAAGAGTGATTTTGGTAAGGCTGCCACACCCATGCTCAATATTTTGAAAAGTTTCCTGAACAAATGAAAGTACTGCCATTTCAGCTATACTTTGACATTTTTTTACTGGATTTCCTCTCCTAACTCACCTGAAAGAGCGAGGATATGGAAGTACAGGAACGATTCGCGAAAATGGAATATCTAGTTGTGTCACAATTACTCCGGTAAAAACTATGTAGGAGATGAAAAGGGGGTCTCTTCATAAGATTACAAGCAGCGACAAAATCTCAATACAGTGAACTCTCGTTAGTACGTTCCTTGATAGCACGTTTTCCTCGTTAGCACGTTCATTTCCTCAGGTCCGGGTCGCAGTGCATGTAAATAATCCTGGTTAGCACGTTTTGGTTACCTCTTTAGCACGTTCGTAGGAGGACCAAACCAAATTCGTTCCGGCAAAATAACCGCCCTATAGGTTAACATGACGATGAATATCACTCAAGAGGTTTGATTCTCGCATTAAAAAAGATCGTTATTGTTTACAATAAAATTTGTTAAATACATTATGGTTAAAAATTGTTTATGAAGAAGCAAAAATGCAGCATTCACAAACATTTGAATTGGCCATTCAGCGTTTGGCACCCACAAGCAGACGATTTTATTGCGATGTTCGTTTGTTTTATAAATGTTCGCTGGGCAGCCAAACTGTGAAAACACTTCGAGAAATTAACAGTGTGACAAGTAATTAAAGTGTGACAAGTGATAAGAATTAGTCATGGAGAAGCGTGTGTTGAAACGACAAATATCGACGATCGAAAAGCTCAAACTCCTCCGAGAAGTGGACGAAAATCCACATATGAAGCGTGTCGAAATAGCAGCCAAAATGAAAATTCCACCGTCAACATTAAACTCTATTGTGAAAAATAGGAAAAAACTTGAGAATACATCGCAAGAAGGCACCAGCAAGTACAGGAAAAGAGTGCGAGGTGGCAAATTTTGTGAGTTGGAGGATGTCCTCCTTAAGTGGTTCAAACAAGCGCGCTCATCCAATGTGCCATTAGATGGTGTAATATTACGTGAAAAGGCCTCGTACTTAGCCGATAAAATGGGCATCAGTGATTTTAAGGCTTCGAATGGATGGGTTGAAGGATTTAAAAAACGCCATGGCATAGTTTACAAGTGCGTTCATAGTTTACGCGAGGCAGGCAGCGTGGACACTAACGTTCGAGAAACATGGAAGGATGTCACCCTCCCAAGCATCATTAAAAACTACAGCCCGAATGACGTTTTTAATGCCGATGAGACCGGCTTATTTTTCAATCTTCTGCCTGATAAAACTTTGGCATTTAGAGGAGATAAGTGTCATGGAGGCAAAATGAGTAAGGAGAGGCTGACAGTCCTCCTATGCTGCAACGAAAGTGGATCGGAAAAGTTGATTCCATTAGTAATCGGGAAATATAAACGCCCCAGATGCTTCAAACATGTTCGGACATTACCTTGCACGTATGAATGCAACTCTAATGCCTGGATGACCACAACACTTTTTGAAAAGTTCCTGCGAGCACTGGATGCCAAGATGGGTGGACAGAATCGTAACGTTTTGTTGCTCATTGATAACTGCACAGCACACCCAATAGACACTGCATTTTTAAGAAATGTTAAAGTGGCGTTTTTTCCTCCTAATTGCACGAGTGTTTTGCAGCCCCTCGATCAAGGTATCATACGATGCATGAAGCATAAGTACAGGAAACTACTTGTCAACGAGAGATTGACCAACCTTCAAGTGTCAGGTCAAAAAGTAAATATCCTAAAAGCGATGCATTTTGTGAAGTATGCCTGGGACTTAGTCAAACCCGAGAACATAAGAAATTGCTTCCGTGCGTCTGGATTTCTTCGCACCACAAATGAGGACCGTACTGCATCGTTGACTGATGAGACAGCGGATGAGCAGCCTGTTGAAGGCTGGGATCAGCTGTTCGGAGAAGGGGAGGGGATATCCTTCGACGAGTACGTTGCTTGTGATGATGGCATCGAAGTTTGCAGGTTGGTTGGTTGAATTTGTGAGACTTAAAAACTGAGGATCATTTATTGAGAGAATTATTAATTAAATTTACAATAACTACTCCAAAAATTAACTTTCATACTCTGAAGTCTTTCAAAATTTCATTGAATGAGACGGTGAATCTCATTGTCATGTATTTTAATCTGTAGATTGATGTCAATAGACGAATTCTGTGAGCAGGAACTTCGAAATGAAGAAGAAGAAGATGAGAATGACGAGGTGGAGCCCAAATCGCCTCCAACATTTGCTAAAGCCGTCGAGGCGATGGACACAGTACGACAGTTCATTACAAGTCACGAAGTTGATGAAAGTGTTCTGAATGCTTTAGTAAAAATTGATTCAACTATCAAAGAATTGGGGTTCAGTATTAAGAAACAAAGCACTTTACACAGATTCTTCTCGCCCCTATAAGTTATTGTTTCATCTTTTAACGTATGTTTTTGTGTGCTAAATATAAGTAGAGAACAAATGGGAAGTTCCATTTTTGTTTTGTTACAAGTGGTCAAGTAAAGCCATATACGTCCCGGAAAGTGGAATGTTTTTGGGCCAGGTGCTCATTTTGTTCATTTTTTTGAGGAATTTTGACAATCCTCACAATATATTTTAATATTTGTTTATAAAAAGTTTCATCATGGTTAATATGAAAATATAATAATTTTCGTTGAATTCATCATAATAATCGACTTTTATTTTTGTCCATGATTTGCAAACCATGAAGTGAGAAAGAGTGCGGTGTGGGGCATTCGCACTGCGGATTCATCTATCCTGAGACATGTTAATTACGTGGAAAGTACGAGAAAAATCGCCGGGCGGCTCCGCTAACTATGATGCTGAACTTAAGGGAATCACATACAAAACGTGCTGTTTGGTTATTATCGTCATAATTGACTATGGATAAAGCGTCAACCTAATAAGTATTTTCTTGGAAGGTGTAATAAGTGGAAGTGAAACGTTTTTTACAATAAATGAACGGCAGCTATCTACCAGAATAAACTAAACGAACGTAGCAATCCCCTGAACGTTATGCAACTCATTATTACATCTTTAACGTTCCCTGGAAGGTCAAACCTCTTTAGCACGTTTTCCTGGTTAGTACGTTCAGAATTTCGGGTCCCTTCAAAAACGTGCTAACGAGAGTTCACTGTAGTATGCTGGGTTGACAACTCAGTTGTTGCAATCAAATCGACGCCGTATGGAGAAAATTTTACGGTTGATGTGAAACGATGGGAGTGGAACAGAGAAAAAGAATTCTCATTCCCCGTCATCGCACATTTGCTGAGTACAACACATTAACGCGAGGTACTGATCGAATGGATCAGAACATAAGCTACTGCAGGATTGGCATTAGGAGTAAAAAGTGGCGGTAGCCTCTCTTTACGTGGACGATCGACGCTACCACACACAATGCATGGATCCTCGCCAAAAAAGATGGAAATAAATGTCTCAGCTACAATTGAGAAGATAAATTGATGAGACATACCATACAAGGTACCAAAATGTTCCTGAGAGTAGAGGAAGGAAGCAAGTTACTAACAGTTCAATCCCAGCCAAGTTATAGACAGTGTGCAATTAGGTGATCCGTCCATCCATCCGCTCCTTTAGTCTGTCGATGCGGGAGTGGAAAAAGATGATTGTGTGCATTATGTGAATCCTCGACGTGCTCAGAATGTGTTAAGTGCAACGTTGGATTGTGCAATGAGTGCTTTACTGAATTTCACACAAAATAACACCACGATAAGAGCTAAGTCATTCAGTAATTTAGAAGCTTTTTCAATGAATTTCCTATGCTATTTTAAAACTTGTACTTTGCTTAATTGTTTTTATAATTTCATTGTTCCGTAGTTTTTTTTCATATTCAGTGACTTCATAATGCGCACCAAGTTTTATTGGAGATTTTCTTGCATTTTGAAATGTTCTAATTGAATGAAAATATTTGTGCATTTGTTTAAAAGCAAGTTTATAATTATTAATAAATCTAATGATTTAAAATTATATTGTTTCTCGGTTTTTTGTTTAAGATGAATAAACCTCAATATAATAAAATAAAACTTTTTCATCTGGAAATAAATTGACCTCACAACCGCCTAGCGTGACCATATGGTCAAACCCCATAACTAAGCCATTTTGATTCCAATTGAGCTAAAACTTTGTGATATTTATATTTAGGTGAGGAAATAGTTATATGTAAAAATCAAGAAAATCGGACAAAAAAAATTCCTCGGAGTCAAAGGGTTAACATATATTTGGCTAATTTCCTTATAATAATATACAGTAAAACCTCAACCTATTGAACCTCTTTATTTCATAAACCTCTTTATATAGAAATGATTGCAAAGTCCCGACCATAAACAATGTATTATAATATGGGAAAACCTCTCTACTTAGTATATTTTTAATTCATAATCCTTCATATATAGAATGGGTTACCTGACGTGATAGCACGTCAACATCATGCTTCTTTGAAACTCAAAAAGTCAGCAACAGAAACTAGCCAAATGTTGTCAGAAGCTTATTACGATGAATGTTTAGAGCATGAATGAGTATTTTAATGGCATGAGAGATTCTTAGACGACAGGGAGTGCATTGAAGATGATGACAGTTTTACTGATTGTTCAGTAGTGTTTTCAAATTGTAAGTATGTCAAGGATGAGCCGTGCCTCCACCTGGCGGTGCCACTAGACTTGGATTTTCGTCTGTCTTTTTTTTGTGTCATGAGTGAATGATGAATGAGTGTGTTGGAGTCTACCTGTGAACGCTGTGCAGTGTGCATCGCGATAGAACCACCGGGGGAGTCATCCTGCTGCCTGCCGCATACCCGTCGGTCGGTCGGGACTGTGACCGGTGAGTGGTATACGCCTGTGAGGCTTGTCGTGGCTCAACCTTTTGAGTCTGTAGTAATTTTCCTCTTGTGTTTAAAATTTACAGTCCACTTAAATTTAGAATTAACGTTCGGAAGTGATCACTGATCGCACACATCAACTTTTAAACTATGAAAATTTTTTATGTTTGATGGTTGTACCAGTGACAGAGAAAACTGATCTTGACCTGTGCAATAATGGGGGTGTTTACTCGGAACCGAAATAGCAATTTTGTACACAAAATCATTCGATGGAAACGAAAAACGAATTTTAGTGAAAAAATTAATCTTCTAACCAGAGCCATTCACTCAAAAATTAAAATAAGGAAAAGGTGACGTCCACCGAAGAAGCTGCTTTGAGATCATTGACGTCATTTACCTCCTGTCTTTGACTACTTTTAGGGGAAGAGAGTGGAGGGGAGTTATCAGAAGGTCAGCTCGTACAGATCCTGCCACAACCGCTCCATTGGCAGAGTCAGCTGTGTGCCCCCCATTGCGATAAAGTGAAGTAGCTTCACGGGCTCATTGTGATTGGATGAAATGGACGAGATAAGAGGGTGCACGCCCACTTTTCCGAAAGGGTTAAAATACATTTTTTTGCTGCTTATAACTCGAGAACTAAATGACGGATCAAAAAACGGAAAAATACAGGTTTTTTTTATTTTACAAACTATATCCGAGTCGGCAATTAAAATAATATGGTAAATGACCCCATTGCACTACCACAAATTTCCTAAAAATAGGTAAGAAATGGGGGTTAGTGATCAACACAACTGAAATGAACCGGAGTAATGATGACGACAATGAGGTGATAGGCAGGAAAATTTAATCCATCTGTCATACCCATAAATCTTACATCCCATTGTTAAAAATGGCATCAACGTGCTCTTAACCATCACACACTATGATGTTTTATACTAAAATCTTGCCTTCCTTATCTATTGCATTGTTTTTTCTGGGTATGAAGCTTATATAAAAGAAATTCAATAGCATTCACATGAAAAAAAAATTAAGAAATTATTCCGACACAGGGAAGAGGATTTCAAGAAATTACAAATTCCCTGAATTTTCACTGATTTCCAGATTTTTCCTGTCCGCTAGGCACCCTGCACACCCCAGTAGAGGAGAATTAGGAACTGTTCTAGACTATACCAAAAGGCACCCACCCACAAAACCTTTAGGCCTGCCTCTCAGCACACAAGATATTTGTAATGGATAATAGGGCTAATCAACAGTTAATAGAAAATGCATCAATATAGGTTGTTTTTACACAGAATAACTTCTCATAAATCTCTCAAATACTTTATATTTATAAAATTGATAATACAGTTAAGCCCACTTATATCAAACCCGTTTATAACGAAGTCCCGGTTATTCCAAAATAAAGGCTATTCCCCGTCAAAGAGATGCTGGTAAAAACTGGTCCACATATAATGAAGTTCGGTTATTACAAAGTAAATATTCGGCCCCCTCAACTCCGTTATAAATGGGCTTGACAGTATAACATTAATTTTAATGCCACAATTATTGCAAAAGCAATTTAAGATACCTATGTACTTAGTGAATGATAAATTATTAAGTGTGATAAAAACTGATATTTAAATTTTCATCACAACAAGGGAAAGAAAAAATCATTCTTCTGGACATTTTTCTAGTTACAATAAAAAGGTACACTCACCGGAAGTTCATCCTTCCCATTCCAAATACCAGTAACTTGTCTCTGCTGCATTACTTGCTTTATGTTGAGTAATGCTGGAAGTGCAGTGCATCCTGAATTTATGCTAAAATAAAAAAACATATAGTGAAAAAAACAGGAGGTGCAGAATAAACCTCAACAATTTTTCCTCCTCAAAAAATGGCAGTGAATAAGAAGTTTAAAAAATGGAAAATGCACCTGTTCTCCACAATTTAAAATACTTGAGACTGATAGAAAATTGTGATTGAATATTTTTGCACCACATATCCTAAGATCCAAAGAGTAAATTATGAAAATTCTACTTCATTTCACAGACCTTAATCATTCTTGTTTAGAATTCGAACTGAAGGTAGAGATAAACCTAGTTAATTTTAAAAATTGGTTTAGTCTTTCAATCAGCATAACATTCCACAAAGTCTTGGCCTCAATAATCAACCACATAAAATGATGGATACAGGTGTTAATTCGCATAATAAATTTTTAGTCAAATTCACACCTTATATCATCTTTCCTTTTCAATATAATTCATCCATTTTCATGGATCCGAAAACAGCACAGATGGCCTTTTACATTGGCAGTATGACCAATAAAAAATACATAACACTCACAGCCATTCCCTATAATCATGAAAATTTGACCCAGGTGTGTCTCAAACCTGTGACCCCCAGAATAGCAAGCAAGAAAATTTACACAATTACCATTATGGCCAGCAAATTACATCAAAAACCATTGTATTATTTGATACAAACTACATCTACTTTATTTAAACAGGCAGCTCAAAGAGAAACAACAGCAAAAGATCAAATTATGACAGATTACCACTCTTTGCATCCAAATAAAAAAATTCATTAAGATGAACAAGAAACAATATGAAAACCCCCATCTACGAAACAAAGGTGATTGTTAAAAAATACTTCAGTGTTGTTTTAATGACAAGAACAACAAAAATAGAAGCTCATTACTCATTTATTCCACATACTCATAAAATTGTGAAAAACTTAATACCAACCATACAGACAGAGGACTGTCGACACTGAGACCAAGCAACATACACGCATCTCTTGTAAACACATCACAAATTTCAACCCAAAGGTTGGGATCTAGAAGGTGGTTATATGGTGATTGTTTGATTCCTTGTGGGAGATATAAGAAGGTACCCATGAGACTCTGGATTTCTGAAAAAAAAAAAAAAAAAGATTTTCCAAATTTAGAAAATTTACTCAGTCATACCATGTTTTCCATGTACAGTAGCAACTAAATACTATAAATCCACAGAATGAAAAAATTAGCAGATTTCAAATTTAAATAGAACCGAATTTCATAAGAAGACTTTTTTTTCTATTCTGTGAAAGAATTTTTCTCTTTTGTTTGAAATTAGTTTGGCTTTATCCAATTTTTCAGACATGATTTAGTTGGAAATACATAAGTGATACACAATGACAGGAATATTTTTTGGCACCTAGATCATTTAGGGAAATATATTCCAATGAGATCTTTTCTTGGATGCTTTTATTTTTTTTACCATCCAAGCATTCCCTATTCCACCGTATACCGAAAATTTTCAACTCCTTAGCCTCGCATTCACCCTCACTGGACCTCTGCTCCTCGCCTGTGTTCAAATCCGTAATTACTTATCAATAGGTCGCAAACACCCCCTCTTCTCTGTCTATGCCCTGCTAAGTCCCTCTCCATGTTGTACGTTTTGTTTATATGACTAATCTGTTACTTTCTATTGTAATTTTCCTATGTATTTATTGTTTATTTTTATTTGTTATTATGTATCCACCAATGTAATTAGCCTTAGTGCCATATTTAGGGACTTTTTCCAAATGAATAAAAATTTAAAAAATAAAAATACTCTATATTGTTATAAATGCATGTAAAACTGAAAATTGTCCTTTTCCCGCAATTTACACTTTTTTGTAGCAGACCCTAGAAAAGAGTAAATAAGGGGTTTTACTGTATTTATATTGCATAATTTGTGTTGCCTTTTCTTTCAGGCTAAAAATTTCTTAAGTCAAAGTCACACTTTGCACTTGGCAGTCTTCTTCGTGTTAGACAGAGCAGAGGGATATTTTTCGGAATGTTCCTAAAAAAAGAAAAGTTGATACGAAGCATAATGTTACCAACCACAAATTTTTTGGACAACCAGAAATGAATGACAAATGCAACAAAAAAGACAAATGTCTTTTTTTTTAATTGATGAAAAATGTAATGTTCTAGGAGGTTTTAATATAGTCGATTGAATGGTTTTGACATAATATTTGCTAAACATTTTACCCAAAGTGACATTAAGGTTGGTGTAATATATTTATGGAATCGTCTCGGTAGATTTATATTAGAATTGGTTTTTTGAGCTTTTGGAAATATTTTAGGTAAAACACCTACTTGTCTACTGTGTAAAATATTGGAAGGAACGCAAACACCACAAAATATTTGGGGATCTGAGAAAGGTATTGGGTGACAATTTCAAACGTATCGATTGTGTTCTAAAATTTCGTCATGAGGTGAATTTACTACCCAAATTTTAAGATGCATTGTAATCTGCCCAACAGCTCTAAATGCAACTCTTTTGCCATATGACCAATACAGAGTTGAGCCTATCATGTCCACTCATAGTTTACACTATTTCTAAGTAATCTACATACTTACCAAGTATTGGGTTTCTAACACATGTTTTTAATCTGGATTATTAAAGGTGCGAAATGACCTTAGTAGTCACAGGACCTTAAGATAATTATATCTATCTTTTAGGAGGAGATATAAATTAATGTTTTATTTTAAATTGATAAAAAACGGAATGGTTTGGGTGTAGGACAGCCATTGATAATTTTAAAATGGTGGATACATTTTCGAATTAACCTGCTGATTTAGCAACAAACATAATAAAAGTTTTATAAACTTCTTTCAACTATTAGAAAAGTACTTCAAAAAGCCTAGCTTTGAAATTCACATTTCATACACAAGATCAGGGCCGGTAGGCAAAAATTGTTTTATTTCACTATCTGCACATCGAAAACGTCAATTAATATTTTCATACTTACAAAATTGATTGATGAAAGTAATTCCACTTTCTTCAACTACTTCAATCCAATTTTTGGCCCTTTACCAAAAACGTAAACACATTTACTTAGCAACGTAAACAAATTTGTACAGCAACTGGATTCCCATGTTAAAAGATAGGAAAAACATCAATATTTCTTCTGCTTTTTTCTCTGCACCACTAGCTGCTAAAAATCCAAAACTACTACTAAATCATACAGACAGAGAATCCAGACTCAATGCACCAAACCTCACTCTTTTACCTCAAAAATTGGGAGAGGACGAAACAAAATGGATACAGAATGATGGACGGACTGACTGACTGACTTACACGCCACAAAATCAATACATATATAGAGTACATAAGTAGGCTTGACTGCACAAACTTTCCACAATCTAAAAATTAACAGCTGATTGTTGATGATAAAATACTACTCAAAAGATATTAGTCACAGCAATTTCATTCAATGTATCACAATATTTTACTGTAGACATAAGATACACTAAAATTTAAAATGTGAAAAAAATTGAGATGATTTTTTATCTTGGATTTTATAAATATTTTCCATGAGAGAATACAGACCTTTGTCATGACGTTGAACAAACTGTGGAAAGTGTGTCCTGGCATATTGGACAGCTTCAGCCTGCCTGGAAGGCCCATCCCGCACAAGTCCCACAAATTGAAGTCGATGAAGTTTAAATTCAAGAGATGAACTCTGTTTGACAAAAAAGAACATAGAGACAATCCAAATCAAAAATAAACAAGGAAATTCATATTTCCCTAAATAATATTTGTTCAAATAGTTTCACTACATATGATAAAGATAAGGAAAAAAAACAAGTCCATCAAATTTAATGAAAAGTATGACAAAAAAGCCACATTTTACCTCCTGCAATGGCTTTTATGTGGGAGAGTGCAACATCCCCTATCTTTCATCAACAACTGCAGCACATCTTGCAAAACAACCTCCAACCTCTCCAATTTTTTTTATCCCAATATACACACCTACTTACAGTATGAATTTTGATGATGGCTTCACAGTCTCGATAATTCACAAACTAGGTACCTACAACAGAACAAAGTATTGAAGTCTGCACAATGGATATGATAACCATTGGCAAGCTGAAAGTCATTAACCCTCCCATCATGCATTAAGCATACTCATCATCAACACACCCCTTCTTCGATTCATTCGTCTCCCTCTTCCCTGTCTTTACACACTTTCTCCTTCGTCTTTCATTTTACCAAAACCCCCCTCCCACCCCCCAATCCTCATCCCAGACTCCTGAGGCAGACAACAAAATAAGAGAGACAGACAAACCAAATAATCCCTAACCCTACCAAAACTTCCTCCTCCTTACCTTCCCCCCAATGCCCATAGCACATTGATCCTAGGCCCACTCCCTAGGCAGTCTCTCCCAAGTAACCTATGAAATGAGTGAAGAACTCAAGTATTTTCTGAATAAGTGTGCATTTTCCCATAAACCCCTGTACCACCTATTCCCCTGGATTCCACCAATCAAAATCCATCGTTTCAAATGAACATTCTGTATTCAGCACATTCAGGATTTCCAGCTTAACAATCATTCTCTGAAGGATTTGAAATATATTTATGGCCTTTCAAACAATCTCTTCAAGGGTCTAAATGCATATATGACTGAGCCAATATGTCATTGTCATCACGTTCACCATTGTAAGTTTACGAAAACATCTTAAACATTCAAGATTTATTCCCATACATAAAAATACCCCTCATAGCTTATGTTCCATTTCAGTTATTTCAATTCTCAGTAAAATTTTTGAAACAATAATTAAATCCCAGTTGTCTTATTTTTTTAAAAGTAATGACATTTTTAGCTCCTCAGAATATGGTTTCTGAAAAGATAGAACTACTGCAACAGCACTTCAATATATTACTGATATTATACTGAACTCTAAATGTGGCCTTGCAAAGGATATTTAATGTTTCCTATCCTAAGTTATTAAAGAAACTTGAATATTACGAATTATACACATACTTTACTTATTATTATCACAAACTTTTTCAATCTAATCAATCTGAGTGTCTACAGTACAGTAGACCCCTGTTTTAAGATGGGTTCGACTTACAATGGATTTGACTTACAATCTGAGCTGATTTTGTGTGCACTTTTTAAAATTTCACATTTCTTCAATTTTGTTTCCACTTGCACAATGTGTCATCCATTCATAACTCTAAGCTTTATTTGCTATCAAAATGCATTTTTTAAAATAGCAACATTTACATATTCAATGTTACTAATAATTAAAAGCTGAAATGGAGTTGACTTCTGAAATGGAGAGAATCCTGTTACTGTGGATCAGAGAGAAGGAACTGAAAGGTGAAACTGTGCCTGGACAATTTATACGTGAAAAGGCCATACAAATTTTTGAAAATCTTTGATGCAAAACACCTACAAAGAGTGCTACACGGTACGAAGAATTCAGGGCGAGCAAAGGCTGGTTCGAACGATTTAAAGTTAGAACAGGCATTAAAAGTGCTGTAAGGCATGGCGAAGCTGCAAGTGCAGATACAGAAGCAGCGGGAAAATATGTAGTGCAGTCCAATGAAATTAATGAAAACAAAGGTTATTGTGAACAGAAGGTGTTCAACGCCAATGAGATGGGCCTCTTATGGAAAAAAATGCCCAAGAGGACATACATTACGAAGGAAGAGGCTGCCTTGCCTGGACATAAGCCCATGAAAGACAGGCTCACACTTTTGCTGGGAGCTAATGCTTCAGGTGACCTTAAACTGCAACCCATGCTTGTATACCACACAGAAAACCTCAGGGTCTTCAAGAAAAACAAAGTGGACAAATGAAACTTAGGTGTGTTTCGGTGTTGCAACAAAAAAGCTTGGATGACACGGCAAATTTTTTGTGTGTGGGTGTTATCAGAGTTCTGCCCTTCCATGGATAATGCCCCAGGTCATGATCCGAATCTTGCCGCATGTATCAAAGCAGAATTCGACTTTGTGAAAGTGCTAATTCCTTCCTCTCCACACCTCTTCTTTGTTACAACCGATGGATCCAAAAGTAATTGCACATTTAAAAAAATATTTTAAAAAGTTGTTTGGTATGTGCTTCAAGGAGACTAGCCATCCAAATTCCATCTCTTTGGAAGGAGCATCTTCGGAAGCAAATTATAAGTCTTTCCCACAAGACTGAACTTGCATGATCAGAGAAAATTCCACCAATCTGGGCACCAACTCGCACGTTAACAAGTCACTCTAACAATATCAAGTAAATCCGTAGTATTTTTAACAACATATCCCTAGTTTGACGGCTTATCACATAATTTGCGTAGATTTCAATACTTGCGTTGAAATGATCTTCACAGATGAATCCCACTGTTTTCTTCAAAATATCCCCTGGATTTCTGCGAATGGCTCTTAGCCACAGGCTTCTCCTTCTTGCATTTGTAGGCAACCTAATAAATAGTTTATTAGGCACCTTGAAGTATTTTTACAGCCAGGTGTTAAACAATACTTATACCTCGAACTCATCTCTCTGGCTAATTACAATGCTAGGGAGTTGGGTCAATGTATGGAGCGGACACTGCAAAAGTAAGATGAACTTTCGAGATTTAAACTATCTTGCCTGCATATCACTCATTATTGACGTGAAATATCAACTGCATACCATTAACTTTTTACCTACTCAATTAAAAATCAGAGGTGGGCTCACTTTTGGGTTGAGTAGGCTCGCTTGAATCACCCATGTTGGTGCACTGTTAGCCCAGTGGTAGAGTCTGTCCTAAACCTCATGGCCCCTAAATGCACCGAGTGGTGGTGAGTGGAGGGGAGGGTGCGCTTGGGGGAGGAAACTTGGAGGGGAAGGCATACCTCTGCCCTCGGTCGGTTCCTTGTCGAGGAAGGGAAAGGGATGAATGGTCAGCTACTTGGTACTTTCAACAAACCCACAGCGAGAGCCGTTCACGAAAATGGACTCGCCCAGGGCTCAAAAAGGGTTTCTGCGCATGGGCCATAAGCTTTCGGACAGACTCTAGACTGCTTCGGGTGATTTTTTGGCGCGGTTGATGTCATAGGGGATTCTTCAGCAGTGGCTTGGGGGGAGGGAGTTTTCAGCGCACTTTAAAATTTTGCTATATTTAGCATTTAATATCTCACAAAGGAAAACTCAGATTTACATGCAGTTTTCTTTGTTGAATCGAGAAAATAATTTTCTGTCCGCCTGTTAAATAAAAAAATTCATGCAAGTTCCCCATTGGAGTGTCCTACAATGACCAAAGAATGATTCACAGTTTGTATAACAACCAAGTAGCTGTGATTAAATCTGGACCCAGCTGTGAAGAAGCAAGAATAAGGAAAGGAGTGAGACAAGGCTGTGCACTGCTTCCTGGTATTTTTAATGTTTACATCGAGAGAGCATCAATGAAATCAAAGAGAAGTCTTCTGGAGTGACTATCCATGGAGAAAAAATAAGTATGCTCCGATTCGCTGATGACATAGCTCTCATAGTAGAGACAGAGAGAGATCTGAATAAGATCCTTGTAACCATGGAAAGGAAATCCACCCATCCTCTGCCTCTCCCTGATCATGCATTCCACCACCCCTTCACATGCATCAGCTCATAATGCAAAACCTGCCCCTCATCCACTCTTATACCCCCTCTGTACATCATTCACCCTCCACTTCATGCCCCTGCCAACTACTTTGCTAATTATTTGATGCACATGGTTCATTGCAACTGTTGTCCCTAGATATAGACTAATGAGAACAGTAGTTGAATTTCCACAAGGAAAAGATCCACTTCGACCAGGATTAGAATCCAGACCCCGGATTTTCGGCCAGGTACTCTACCAGATAAACTACCGAGGCTTTCTTCTCCTCTGTGAAACTCTAGAGGCCTGTTAGTACCTGGCTTTAAATCAGGGGGTACGGGTTCAAATCCCAGTCAAGGTGGATTCTTTCCCAGTGGAAATTCACCCACTTTGCATTTTCAGCAGGTGACTTTGCTAATATACTGGCAGCTAGGTCGTAATTCTTGAATTAACGAATACAGTTTAAAAGCATCACATATTAGTATTTCAAAGGCTTTAAATCATTGACAAGATTGGCTTAGTGGCTGCTTTGCAATAGTAAACGGTGTGCAGATATCTGCTAATCTTTCCAATGGTCTGAATTCTGTTATTCAGTTATGTGCATTCCACTTGCGTCTCATAAAGCAAGATTGAAAGAATATCTTCTACAAGTTAGAACATTCAACAGAACCCCACCTTACATTTTTATGCCATATTTCTTCATCACCTACATCATCAATGCACACAAATCAGTAGCGCCAACTATCTACTTGTTCTTACCTGTGCTAATAGACTCTCCCTGTGTGCACAAGCCCATTCTAAAGCTGGTCCAAGGTCTTGCACTTTGAGGCAGTCGAGAATTCTGTTTAACTCTGAAAACGGTTCTTTGTTGCCTTCTTCAGCCTTCAACCCAGCTTCCTATGAAAAAAAATTGATATGGAAAATGTTGAACGAAATATGATTTTACAAGGGTTTCTTCCGAGGGTTAAGGCTTTCCATCGAACATTTCAACTATTAATCATATGCATTAAGGCGTACATTATGTTGCATAAAACAGAACCTTTGGCTCACATCCAAGAGATTTTGTATACGTCATGCATGACATGCTGATTTGAAGAACTTAACATACCCATTAAACAGTTATCAGGAAACAATTATTTCACCTTTCATCAGCTACACATTACCAATTCGTTCTTACCTTAGCCAGTTCCTCTGCTATGTCTAGCATCCCTTGACGATAAAAATGCTGACAAATAACTTGATTGAGCAACTGAACTTTTTCCGGACCGGAGAATACATCCTCCCTACTAGTTGATGCAAAGTCCGCCACAAAATTCTGTAACAATTAACATATATCAATTATTTTCGTTATCTTCAGGGTATCCCCACGTATCTTACTCATAAACTACGATCCGTCTTAAGTGCCTGCCACTTCGTTCCAGCATTAATAGCGCAAGGCATTCAGTAACCTTAATAGTAAAATAAGATCCTCATCTCACCCTGTCGATTGCCTTTCCAACTTTTGAAACGGTGCTGTGAAGCTCGCGGTGGTCTGTAGCAAGGAGTTGAACTGTTTCACGAACCTTGTTGATAGCTTGTTTCAGGATATGTATCTGCCCAGGGGTCAATTCATGATCTGTAGGGGCTGTAAAACAATCATCTGCCATTGAACCCAAACAGTCACACACCAGAATGTTAAGGAAAAACAGTATATGCTTCTCGTCACATCAAAATGCCCTAACAAAAACAAAGGAGGAAATGTTATCAACATCTACCTCCCCGTATGTCTGCAAATCTCACCTTCTTCAAGTTCTTTTTTCAGGTTAAAAATGTGATTAATGATGTCTAATAACACACGGCTAGCATGATCATTGATGGCGCCGAATTTGAGCAAAACTTTATCTACTTCCCTCTCGACAGCATTACATGCCTCCATGTTTGTTGCTCAATTGGTGCCAAAATATCAAAATACCCAGTGCACAAAGGGAAGGGAAGTGCGAGAGACTAGAAATACCGATAATGACATGTAGAAAATTATTTCCGGGTTTTAATCCCCACCTCTCTCCGAGATGGCAGGACGATCTAAGTTTCCACCATAGGCCCTCTATCTTCGGAGATATCAGGGATGAGGATTCGCTCTAATAACTCGTAGCACTCCTTGTGAATTAACTTAAATGAAACAAGATAATAATTCGGGCATAATAAAGCCTCCACAAAAAAACAAAAAAAAATGCCTTTCAGGTGTATACACCTAACTATATACAACTATAGTTATCAACAAGAAAAGCACTACTAATAAAATCGCTCTGCCACCGTTGATTATTATTATTAACCAAGATTGGCTTTATTTGAAACACTGAAAAATGAAAGGTTTTAAAAATGACACCCTGGCATTATTTTTTTGATTTTACTAAGGCTTTTAATCAGGTAAATCAGGATCATATTTTATTATTTCATATTCACATAACGTTTTAGAAAGATTGAGCATTCTGCTCCAGTGGACGAAATCATACCTTTGCAACAGATCTCTGGCTGTAACATTCACCATGCTTGATGGTGTCAAATATGCATCTATTCCTAGTAAGTTTAATGCGGGTGTACCTCCAGGTACATTAATGATCCCTGCAGGAATCAAATCCGGGCCCCCTTTAATCCTGTTATACATGTAATATTTGCTGACTTACCTACCTCATAGCCTTATCTGGATTGATAATATTATATATATTTATATGCCGATAGTTAGATTAGATTGTTTTGCGGTGGAGTTCCTCCAAGGAGGCCCTGAGGCACTCAGACCTATTGGCCCATTGTGCCAACCACCCTTCTACGGATATAACCCATAAAGGCAAGGCCATTTATACATATTCATGGCCTTAAGCTAAAGGCCAGCAGGTCCCCTATGGGGATTTCCCTTACCTCCCTGGGTTCCAAAAATGAAGACCCCAGGTACCTATTCCGAGTTGTCATCACAGCAGGGCACTCGCATAATATGTGGGATTTAGATTCATCCCCTTCGTTGCACCACCTGCATCTTGGTGAATCTACAATTCCCAGGAGGTGCAGGAGTCCCACGACCGTTCGTAATTGACCCCTGTTTAGTGAAAGGCTAGTATTTTGGCACGCCCAGGACTAGGTTCTCCTATGTGTAGTTTGGCCTGTCTAAGACTTGGTGTAGTTTGCCAAATCTCAGAATGCCGGGCTAAGCCCCACATTCTAATTTCTGCTATCACTATTGACGTACCAATAGGTATGATTGGCTCTGGCCCAATCGGCTGGAACCGGCCCTTGCCAGCTCATCAGCCATCTCATATCCGGATATGCCTCCATAACCAGGCTCCCAGAAAAGTTCCACCTTGCCGCATCTACCTAAACCTGCCACAGCTGCTGCAGGAGTGCCTTGCGATCACATGTGATTTGCACCATGGTGATTTCAGCGCCTTTAAAGCTGCCTGACTATCCATGCATATGTGTATCGGTCTGTTAAACATCCCGATCTCCTTAATAGCATACGTGCAGTTCAGAAGTGCATATACCTCTGCCTGAAACACGTCTTAGCATATTTTCTCAAAGGGATTGAGAGCATCCTTGGTGTGCTACGATTGTAGACCCATACTCCCGCTCTTCCTTCTTTCCTATGAGCCATCTGTATACTATACCTCGGCCCCAGAAGTTCTTTCCACTTTCCTCTAGCCCACTGTTCCCTATCCGGGAAGTGGGTAGATTGGTTGAAATTGGCTATCATTCCATCTCTGCCCATCCCGAGGATGGGACTCGAATTCATGAGCTCTGTCCAAACTTGTCTGTGACCATAGGAACTTCCTTAAACATACCACTGTCCCATACATTTGAGACGTTTAGCCGCTGTCCTTGCCTGCACCTCAGCTTCCACATGGAGTGTAGCGAGGTTCAGCAGCATTTCCGGCACCAGAGTTGGGGTTTTTCTCATAGTCCCTGAAATGCCCATACAGGCCATTCGTTGAAGGTAGTTCAGTTTGTTTCCAGCAGTTTTCAGCCAGACTCTATTTCACCAAACTATAGAGCAGTACAAGAAACTAGGTTTAATGACTGCCATATAATATATTCGCAGGTTTTTCACACCCCCCTTCTTGTGTGGGTGTTTTCCTGCAGTGGGTTTTTGCGTAAAGGATGTAAGCATAATAATCCTCACGTTTTTCCCACATTGTAAACTATTTCACACACAATTAGATATGTAATATTGATATATTGTGTATATACATTTCTTTTGTATTAATTTATCATTCTTTAATTCCTTTAAGTGTATTCTTCACTGATTTTTTTTAACCTCAGATTGTAATTGTTTTAGGTATTGACCACTATTTTATTCATATATTTATATTGACGAGGGGTTAGATGGCAGAAGGGACAGTTTGTCTCAATCTAGCCCCAATAAAGACCTTTTATTATTATTATAAATCCATCTAATGGCTTTTGGCTGAGTCCCCATGTTTTACCAAGGGTTCTCCTGCATATCCATAAGGAGGCACAGGCTTTCTTTGCCTTGGTCTAAAAATGCTCTCCCCAGTTAAGCTTGGAGTCCAGAATAAACCCAAGATACTTAACCGATGGTGAAGGATATAAACCTTTCCCTTCAAAGAAGGAGGTCTAAAGCCCTCCATTTTCCTTCTATTGGTAAACATTACAAGCTTACACTTCTCCGGATTTACAGTCAGCCCTATTTCTGCACACCAACCCATTGCCTTATCCAGGGCTTTCCCATTGAGTCCAGAGACAGTATCAAGGTACTTTCCAGTGATGAGTGTGCGCATTAACTAATACAAAAACAATCATTCTAATATACCTTGCATGGGTGCACCTATCACCAAAATTGGAAAAAATAAAGGTAAGCAATCGAGGGTCTCACTTACTTAATGATTACTACTTGTACCGCACATACTACAGATGCTACAGATATATTTAATAACCTGCACATAACTTCTGTCTATTCTATCATCCTTCGATATACGACCTGACACATTTTCCGATTATGAGAAAGTGATGCAGATGCTGTAGAAGTAAGCCTGTAGCACCAATACGGGCTTTCGCCTTGCTGGCCATGGTAGTAAGTTAAGATGAGAATGTCAGAGGGGCATAATTCTTCTCCCTTCTGAATAAGGTAAATTCAAGGTGGTAGTAAGTTGCAAGTAACAGCAGGGAACGGTAATTGGTAGGTAGTGAGGGTAGGAGTTTCTTTAGGAAGAGCGGCTGGTAGGAATTATAGATGTAGGCCGAGATAGGTTATTTTGTTTTAGGGGTTTATATCAGGGTAATAGGAAATATGATATGCAGCAGGGTGACTTTGTAATTGTAGGGAGGGATAGGTTAAAGGAAGGATTAGTCTGGGAAAGGGGGCAGCAGATTTTTGAGGATTGCCCCGCTTCTACCACAGCCAGGGTGAGGTGGGTTGGAGAATTGATCTGGCAGGGGTGGAGAGGAATGAGGGAATTGTAGTGCAGGAATATCAGGGGAGAGGGTCTGAGATGGTTGCTGAAGCTGCAGGGTTGGATCTTCTTCGGCGATGTTGAGGTGGATGTCAATTGTGGCTGAGGTGATCTTCTGAGGGAATTGGTGGAAGGGAGTATGAAGGGAAGGTAGGTGTGATAGGTCTTGCGGGAATTTGGATAACTTTCGTTTTCGTTTAGGCATAATTTTAGGAAGTTTGTCTCTCGGATAAGGGAATTACCAGGTGGAAGGGAAGGGGACCAGAAGGAAGATATGAGAGTATTGGATATGGGATGAGGGTATGGGATATTTCACTGTGGTGGCATAATTACTGAGGTTGAGGTCTATTAAAGCTTGCAATTGTGGGATGCGGAGTTCCGAGTAGATCTGAGCATTTGATACCTACCAGGGGGCTCCAGCCAGCTGCCTGACCATTTTATTTAGGAAGATTTGGAGTTGGTGATACCAGTGGTACACCAAACGGGACAAGCGTACAGGATCTGAGGGATGACAATGCAACAAAGGACATGGATTTTGTTATTGATGGAGGTTGGGCTCTTGTAATGAGTTAGAGGGTGTAGGGCTTTTTTAGTATTGTTGGCTCTGGTGAGGATTTTGTCAATGTGGTCAGAGAAAGTTAGTCTTTCGTCGAGGGTAACTCCAAGAAAAGTGGCTTCTGTCATTTGTGGAATAAATTTGTTGTACAATGTCAGGGGGAAATTGTCTCTTTCCGTTTTCTTAAAGTTGAAGCACACTTTTGAACATTTTGCAGGGTTGACTTGGAGTTTCCAGTCGTCGAGCCAGTCTTCAATAAGGTCCAGGTGGGTCTGAAGGACGTCTGAGTTTTTGTCGGGCCACCAACCTTGGGTGGCAATGGTGGCATCGTCAGCGTAGAGGAAAAGTTCGGTCAGGTCCGTGGTCGGGAAGTCGTCAATGAAAATGTTAAACAGAGTGGGGCTGAGGACCGCCCCCTGCGGGATGCCGGAATGAATGGGGTAGGTGGAAGAAAGAAAGTTATTATGTTTAATTTTAAAGGTTTGGCCGAAAAGGAAGGATTGAATAATTTTGACAAAATGAATGGGATGTTAAGTTTCAGGAGTTTGGATACCAGCCAGACCTCATCAAAGGTCTGGCTGATATCCAAAAAGACAGCTGAGGTAACCATTTTTGAATTGAAGCCAGAGCTGATAAATTCCATGAGGCGGTTGATTTGATGTACAGTTGAGGTACAAGCAGCAAAACCAAATTGTTGCTGTCGGAATAAGGGGAAGGGGAGTTTCTGTAGTCTGTTTAGGAGAAGTCGTTCGTATATTTTGGCGAAGGTGCAGGTTAGGGAGATAGGTCTGTAGTTGGCAACGTCAGTATTTTCCTTGGCTTGGGGATCATAATGATAATAGACATCTTCCAAGCGTCGGGGAAAGTGGCAGTCAGTAAGCAGGCATTGATGATTTGGGTAAGATAGTCGATTAGGGGAGGTGAGAGCAATTTAACAGCCTTAGGGGAGAGAAGATCTGTGCCAAAGCAGGTTTTGTTAGGGAGATGGGTAAGTAAGGAAGAAATTTCGGAGGAACTACAGAGGAATGGTTCAGAAGAGGGAGTAAGGGCGAGGGATGAAATGTCTTCGGAGACCTCCAGGTCATTAGGGTTGTCAGTTTCCTCAGGCTGCCGGGTGAACGCCGAGCGCATGCGTGTAGCAAAAGCCTCCCCTCTCTCAGCATCCGTGTTTAGTGTATTGTTGTTAATTATGAGTGGGGGTGTTGTCTTTGTGGTGTTGTGTAAGATCCGAGTGAATTTCCATAAGGTATTATTGTTAGCCGAAAGGGATTGTATTTTGTCATTCCAGGTAGGTACCAGAGTGGTGTTTGCGTATTTCATGTTTAAGTAGTTTGTGAATAGCATTGTACCTAGATTTGTGTTGTGTGTGTGTCGGTATTAGTGTCTGATACTGTTTTTGTCTTTGTTTTGGAAGGGAAGATGAGATTAAAGGGATAATTGGAGGTTGAGTCTGGGATTTTTGAAGGAACTGTTGGAGGTGATTGGTAAGGAGATGGCGGTATCGATGGAATCAGGATCAGGGGTAACCGTAGGAAGGGATATGGAGGAATTAATTAGTAAGTGGGAAAATTTGGTCCAATTATGAGTGACAGTGGAAGGATATGTAATAAGAGGGAAGATTTCCAGATAGAACAGGACCAGGAAGATGATCGGAGGAATAATGGTGAAGTACCTTGGAGGGTATGTCGTAGGGAAAGTGAGAGGAAAGGGCAATGTCAAGAATGTCAGAAGTGTCAGTGTCATGTCTGGAGCTGATATGAGTGAACTCTGAAGGAGCGTGTATTTGTATGTTAGCGTTGTCACAGTGTGCGTTCAACAGGGATCCATTCCTGTTGGTGACCCGGCAGCCCCAATCTACGCTCTTACTGTTGATGTCAACAAACAAGATTGTGGGTGATTTATAGTGAAAGAGTTTGTCCAGCTATTCAGGAGTTAAGGGTTTTGGAGGGTGGTAGGCACTGTGAAGATTTACTCTGCCCATGGCTGTGTTGATGGAAATGCCAACATGTTCCATAGGGCAGTTGTTGTTAGGAAGTTGGGAGTGTTTAAGAGAGTTTTTAATCAGGATGGCAACTCCTCCACCGGGATGTGGATGCAGGGTGTTTGGAGGAAGCAGTCTGTCAAATCTATATGTTGTGTAGCCAGGGGCAAAAAGTCGTCTATTGGGGGTGAGGTGAGTTTCAGAAAGGGTTATGACGTCGGGGTTGTGTGTGGAAAGAAGAAGGTGAAAGTCTACTATTTTATTAATGATGCCGTTGGAATTCCAAGAAAGGACTGTGAGATGGGAAGTTGTGTTGTTACTGTTTGGTTTAGTAGGCATTGTGGAGAAAAGCAGTACAGAGCATCGAGTATGATTGGGGAAATACTTGCAGGCATTTGTTGGGAGGTGCCTGCAAAACAGCAGCAAGTGATTCAGTGGTGGCCTTGATAATGACCGGCCCATTTATTGCAGAATCGCTGTTTTGAGTTAAGGCTTGGGAGCATGAAGGGAGATGTAGATGAGAAGGAGTTTCCGTGGAATGGCACAGATGAGATGAGGCAGTATCCTCAAGAACTTCAGGAATGGCTGGTGTGGATATTTGCTGTGGAGCAATCATGGAGATGGGCTGTGAAGGAACAGGAGTTACGGGAATAACAAGAAGAGGTGCAGTTGGGATTTGGATGGTACAAGATGGATAGAGAGGATGATCAGGAGCAGTGTGTTGTGCCATTGGGAGAGAAGAAAGTATGGAGAAATCATCTGGAGGGGGAGTTTCCCAATTTCAGAATAGACCAAGTCCTCCAAAACTCCAGTTTGGAGAGGTGGAGGGATTTCACGAACTTCAGCAATGGCTGGTGTGGATAATAGCTGTGGAGCAATCATGGAGATGGGTAGTGAAGGAACAGGAGGTTCGGGAATAACAGGAAGGGGTGCAGTTGGGGTTTGGATGGTACAAGTTTGATAGAAAGGATGATCAGGTGTAGTGTCTTGTACCATTAGGAGAGAAGGAAGTATAGAGAAAACATCTGGAGGGGGCGATACCCCTATAGCTGAACAGGCCGACTCCTCCGAAGTTCCGGTTGGGGGAGGTGGCACAATGACAGGGAGAATAATTTGTTGCTCTCAGTAATTGGTGGGAGGCGGGGGACAAGGGGATGGAGTGTCCGGCTCCGCTATGGAGGTCCTTTGTCTGGGGTGCGGCCTGCAAGTCTGTCTCGGACGTTGGGGAAGAGTGTCCCAGGAGTTTTGGGGTGGGATGGGAGCAGCGTCAAATTGTGGTTGGGTAGTGACTTCCTCCAGAACCGGTTCTCTGTTCTTTATCGCCCAAGCCTTGAGGAAGGCCAGACAAAGACAGTACATTGCGGAATGAGGACCACCACAGTTGGCACATTTAAACGTTGTCTGGTCAGTCAGTGTACAAGCGGAACGAGGATGAAGAGCAGCACGAAGTCTGCATCTTTGGGAGAGGTTGCAATAATTCTTAGTGTGCCCAAATTGGAGACACTTTAAGCATTGAGCTGGATTATCAGAGGGTTGATACTCTACCCGAATATCGACCACACAGTAGGTTTTAAGCCCAAGTAATGCAGCCTCCCTATAGACATCCACCAGGGTAAGCTTAAAAAATAGGAAGGGATTTGGATGGTTAGGTGGAGATTTAATTGGGATAACACCCGTTGTCTAGAATCCGTCCACAGCCAGGTCTTCTGCGATTTGATCCGTGGAGGTGCAGCCAGGAATGCCCTTGATCAGGAAGGCCTTTTGTTTCTTAGAGGGTAAGGGATTGGTAAAGAAAGGTAGGTTGTGTTGTTCAAGGAATTTTTTGGAGCTACCGTAGTCGGCGGGGCATTTTGGTTTTATAAATAAATATTGGTTGGAAAGAGTCACACGGGGAGTATAGTTTAGGGAAGGGATTAGACGGGACAAATCTTGACGGTAATTAGAGGAGGCAAGGAGTCTTATTGCAGGAATGCGGGAATTGGGTCGGAATTCAACTGGTAATTCGGCATGGTTTTCAGGTTGGGCGAACGATTTCTTGACATGAAAATATCTCGTTTTCTTCTGGGCTGTCGTCCAGCTGCTCTGGGAAGATGAAGTGGAAGGAAGGTTCAAAAGAGCAGGTAGGGAAGGAAAATTGTTGTTGAGTTGGGTTTCATCTGCGGTTGCAGTTGGGTTTTCTGTAGGAGGGGTGATAGGGATACTGACAGCTACGTTGAGGCTTATTTCCGACTCAATTGCGTTGAATTCAACAGAGTTTGGAATTTTGGGTTTTTTGGCCTCGGAGTCAGAGTTGATGGCTCCAACAAGGGCCTTTGAGGTTTTTTCCTTTAAGGATTCAGGGCGAACTGCTGGGAGTATAGGGTTGGAACTGGTGGCTTTCGATGATGCATCAACCACCGCATAAAAGGAGATGGATTCGTCTTCCTCTTCTAGATCCTTGGAAAGAATTTCAGCGTGATGATCCAATTTTTCCTTCTTAATTTTGAGAGCAGCAGCTTTTTTCTTGGTTTCCAAGGCCAGCTGGTTCTTTTTCTTCCTCGACAGGTATACGGGCGAGGTGATTGGAGAGATTTTAAGGAATTTGGTGGAAGAAATCCTTAATGAAGGACCTTTGAGGGGTTGGATGGGGAATTGTAAGGATTAGCAGGAATGAGGTTAGGGATTGAGGAAGGGTGGACGAATAGAGAACTATCGTCATTAAATTGGGTCACAGAAGGGTTGGAATCAGGCAAAGGGAATTCAAAGGGGGAGAGAGGAGCTTCCGATAGGGGAACGACTTCCCCCATGACGATTTCTTCCTTCTCAGATGGCTTGTGGCGAGTTTCCAAGATTGGAAATATTTGGTCCCAATAAGGGCCTCCGAGATAAAGGCTGAGGAGTTAAGGAAGGTAGCTTTATAGGGATTGCTGAGATGGGAGTCCCTATGGAGTGGACCGTTCCCTCTCCACTGGGCGTGCAGCGGAGGTGCAAGCGCTCTTGCCCGGTTTTGAGGGAAAAGACAGCCTCGGGTGTGCGGCAAAGGTGAAGAGACACCACCAGATGATGAGTAAGTGGGACAGGTTAGCCACTCTCACCTTAGTGTTCCCTTACTGCCGAGGAAAGGATAAGAAGGATCCTAAAAGTTCAGCTCGCTGGTGATAAATCGAAGGAAATCTACTATATCCAACAAGTTCCGGCAAAGATTATCCTAAATTGTCGTCCAAGCTTGCAGAGGTCGTTATAATCGGCAGTCAGTGGCAGAAAAAATCCAAAATCGTCGTCCAAGCTTGCAGAGGTTGTTATAATCAGTAGTCAGTGGCAGAGAATATCCAAAATCAAAGTCCAGGCAGTTTAAGTTGAGTAAAACGGCAGTCAGGTATCGAAGAAGTCCATAAATCGTAGTCAAAGTTGGCCAAGTCGAAGATAGGGGAATGTAAACCAAGGCTGAGGAAAATTGGGAAGGATAATTAAGGAAAAGGAAGTTTGGAAAGATAAGAGGTGTGGAATTTACAAACAAGATCAGCGCACTTTTGTTCTCTAACCAGTTGTGACCATGAGAAAGTGACTTGGACGCCATATATATATAGCTGTTGGTTGGCATTGTCGTTTGTGATTAACTTTACTAAAAGATTGACACGGATAATTTGCACCGTTAAAACATTTCCCTAATAACCATTTTGTGGATAAAAATTAGCATGACCATTATAAATATACGTAACTAATATTCTTTCAACTCCAGGAGAGATAAATAAGTTTCCTCCATAATGCTGAGAACCTGTTTCCCGGCGAGAGCACCAGTACTTTCTCTAAGTCTGATACAGTCTACGAGGGACGGAGAAAAATCATCCATGGACAAATGTTCAATCGCTCTTAAAGATCATGAATCAGTTTAAAACCACATGTCAGATGTACTTTCACTCAGATCTGATCAGGAATGCCCTATTAAAAGGACAGCCTGCAGTGCTGTAGCAGCGCGACCGCAACTTGCGGCTGAAGTGCTTCAAACACGAGCTGAGAATGCGCATTAGATGCATTCCTCGACAATTCACTCTAGGAGAGCGCTGCTGGCGCGCTTCAGTTGACAATGTGCTGCACTGGCAGTGCTGACACCCTTGTGAAGCGCTGCTGCAGCTATGTGTGTTTACTTGGTTACAACGAATAAGAAAGAGTTGATAATCCTTCAGGTTAGTGCAGTAGCAATTTTTATTAAACCAACGCCGTTGGTTTTGAGAGACTTCGTGAAGGAAGGAGCATTGTTTCAAGTTTCCTAAAAAAATGGTTCAATAGAAAACATCGTTTTAGTAGAAAACGCTGGTTCAAGATAAAACTCCGGTTCTGGAGAAAATACCGGTTCGATCTATTGAACCGGTGCACTGCCATCGCAAACTGTGTTTTTCAGAACCGGTTCAATATTTCCTGCACCGCACAGCCCTAGTGCTACCCTTGGAATGTTTTAAACTACCCTTCCTCTACCACCGCTCAAGGGTAAGGTGGGTACCACTACCACCCGTCGTGTCATTTTCCTACCCTCTATTGCTGCCATGGGGATGGCAAAGCATATTAACTTTCTAAGTAGCAAACCAAATTCAAGCTGTAAGGATATATTTTTCTAATTCAATCTTAATGCATACTATACATTCATTACATTAAGAACTTTCACTAATTTATCTCTCGAAGGCCCCTTCATTTTTCGCCAACTAAATGCAATCACCCCTTCCAAATTCAACATTTCCTTTTACAAAACCATTACCTTTTGTCACCTATCCTCACAAGCTTTCGCTGGATTAAGAGTTGAACTGCAATGCAAGAGACATCCATCCATGTGTAAGTATACTCCTTCATTTATTTTCCTTCTGAAAAAGCCCAAAAAATGCCCTTTCAAGTGGAATTCTATACCTTTTCTGACCCCTTTGTTCCTCTTAATTGCCCTTAGTGTTTGACAGTGCCATACCATGAGGAAAAAACTCACAAGGAAATGGTACATGACAGGTTCTGCCAGTGATGAAGAAACTCTGTAAACAAAATGTAACAATAAAGTAGGTACTCAGGAAATGAGACTCCCAAAAACCAGTTCTAGCAACAGAACGTAAGAGTGAGTGGTTAAGTGAACAGGCAAGAAGATTTTAAGAAAGGTTTTTTCAGATAGGTACGTAGTGCAGTGAAAATAGGAATGATTCTATCTAACAGAACTAAGAAGCAGTGGATCACAAGCAAAATACTGGGTAAACTGGGGATAGCAGAGGAAAATATACATATGGAGTTTACAAGTAAAAACACCAGCCGAACATTAAGTCAGAAAATGAGTATAAGATATATTATCTCTGAACAGCAGGCAAGAGCTCTTTAAATTACCAGTGGAAAAAATTAGATTAATTCTAGAGATCCTACTTTAATTTGGCAAGTCTTGGGTATCTCACGATTCAGGCATTAGCTGACAAAGCCAGGGTCAAGGAGGTAAACAAACTACCTCCCATTAAGCATTTTCATCCTACCCGGAATTCCAAATGCATATTTCTCTTAATGTGTATTCTGCTATGGAGTATGTTGGGAACTACCTACTGTTGGTACCAACAGTAGTTTACCAGGCATGATCGATGCTGATTTGACTTCTGGGCATGGAGTATACTATTGTACAATGCTCTTCTTACATTGGAGATTCTTCGATTGCTGCAATATTAGATTAAAATATGATAAGCATTTCCAGAAAATCAGCTTATTCTAGGAATTGTAAGAAAATGTCAGGTTTTATGGTGAATTTCTGCAAAGAGAGGAATGACACATCAACCCTTTGATATCACCTGCTGTCAACAGCTTCACTGGCTAATGCAGTTCTTTTAATGACAGAGTTCATTTCTATTCTGAACACATCACATAGGATCTGTAACACAAGTTTCTGGCTCTCTTCGCTGGATGCCTAAGTAGAAATAATCTTTAAATCTGACCTTCCCAACCATGAAAATCCTCCCCCCTTTTTAAGCGAACCATTTGCTTGTTTACATGATATTAGGTAACCCTACCGAATTTGCTTGCCTATCCCAAATCACATCAACAGACATGATCCTTACAGTACCTTCAAATAACTACAACCACCCAAAATTTCCATCGAAGCACATAACCATTCTCCTGTTTCTTTTCTTTCTTTAGTAGCAAGTGATAATTGCTTTGCCCATCTTAACTCATTGTCTTACATATTAATTTACTAACTTGCAAATCTATGCTGTGAAATAACTTATGAGTCACATGACTCATAATTAAGTTATTTCACTTAGCTATTCCCCTGTATTTCAATCAACAGACCTTGATAATTCATTTGCCTTTGGATTCTTATTTTAGGATATAGTTAGAAATTACCTAATATTATAATTTCACTGAACATTTATTTCCCATCTAATGATGAATATTCACCAGTTAATTGCACATTCAATTTGCACTCTTGATTATGGATTCAAATCCCTAACTACTTAAGCTGACTTTTAACACCAATATGTACATACCTTGCCACTGTGGAGGTACCAACCAACGTTTTTCGTTGCTCTGCTGAGGATCATTTTTTATCTCAGCATGTTCTCCATAGCACAGTAACTCTCTACATATCCTTCATGGTTCTTGCAGGTTGAGAATTAATGGACCATGATTCAGCATTTGAACTTACACATTAAGTACGAAGTTAATCACTTATTATACTCTATATCTCAACCTTGCGGCTAGAGGAAGGAATTTATCGACTGCTTAAGGTATACTTGTAGCAGCATATGAATCTCATTTCATTCAAGGTTTCAGCAACATACCTTAGTGAGATGACGGAAAATCCTATTCTCAAGCAGGTAGGCCATTTATAAGATTGATTGTTACTAAAATTACTGCTAAGGAAAGTGATTGGAGACCACCTATAAACTAGCTCACCAAAAAATAATAGGTAGAATCGAGAAATAAATCACTTACGATACAATGATAACAAACTTATATGAAAACAGATCACACTGTATCAGAAGACCAAATCCATCAGAAGACAGCTGAGTTCACATGCATCAGTACCTATATCATGTTTTTTTCACTTCTGAAAAAAAAAGATCAAATGGCAGGAAAGAGGTTTCACAGTCACAAGATGCATAAAATAAAATGGAACCAAATATACAACACAAACTATTGTGTATGCATATTAAAACACATTATTTTTTTACTTCAACGACAAGGAATCTTACCTTAAAAAATCAGTACCTCACTTATACATCAGTCGCAACCTGTTAAAACAGAAACTACAATAAAAAAATTGAAATATAAAGAAATGCAACACATTCAACCAACAAAAATAGGATAAAATATTCTCATTGCCATCAAGATCAGATGGTTTCCTTAAGTTTCTTCATTAGTTAGGGGAACAGGTTTCAAATTAAGAGATTAAAGCTAAAATAGGTGATCCCCTCAAGGAATAACCTGAAGATGGCTATGAAACTAAGGATATTGAGAGACTAATGATAAGAAACAAGAGGGAGTCATTTGAATGTTTGAATTTTTTAATATGTACAGTTTATTGACAGGTTGAGAGGACTAGAACAGAATACCAAAATGACAGAAGAGTGAAATGAAGAGATGAGACTAATAATTAAATGGAAAAAGTGCATGAGATGCAGAAAAAGGCTTGTCTAATCATGAGATTGTGGTTGAGACTCAGGGGCTGGCATAAAAACTTATCATGGTATTTATAACGAGTGAATGACATTTGTGCCACCTCAGAGCCATGGCATTCTTCAATAATAGTTGAGACCAAGCTGTTAATGAGAATAAGACATTCCACTTACAACATGAGCACGAAAAAATTGGGATCAGTCTTATTTTGAAGCAGGCCACATTAAATTCATAATAAGAAAGTTCTAAATGAGATGGTAAACTTTCTTAACCCCTTGGTATTATATGAAGGCACTTGACTTCAGGGTATAATGTTTAAACTACAGTAGAAACTTAACCATCTCAACGCCACACTCAACTTACTGCCGAGCGAAAATTGCTAGTATTCCCTTCAGATAAAATTTTTGCCAGTAAATAATGAACTTTATAATATCAGCGATAAACCAGAAATGGAATTTATCCATTCCTGCTAAGGCTTATCTTCCTTATTACATTCTTCTTTGTCATTATACCTAAGACTGATAACACCTTAATGGAAATAGAAGGAAACAAATATTTATTCTTATCCTTGGCCCCACATTGTTTTGGCATGCATACTGATAGTTACACTTCGGGCAATTCTAGACATAGAGAGCAACAACATAAAACTTAATGACAATCTTCAACCTTAAATAAAGGGTTGCCTCCACCTATTTGACTAGCCAGCTTCTATTTTAGCACATCTTTAGTTGACAAGATATAGTACTCATTGCCTTTAAGAATCTCCTTATGTGGTTTGGATGCTTATAACTGAGCTAAATAATGCATTTTAAATAAAATATATAAACACTGACCAATCATTATTTAAAAAAAATGTAAATGGGTCAATTTCATCAAGTGAGAAGCACAACAAGGAAATGAATACATCTTGACCATTAAACACACTAGTTCCCTCTGCACCAAACAAGGCAGTCAAGTTTCTACTGTGATCTAAAAGTTTCTTTCGATTACCATCCTTTGTATTTAAAATTGACTCCTCACCACAATGAAGCTTAAAAAAAATTAGTTACAAATGGAAAACCTGTCAATTAAAGTAGATAAAATTTGTCAATGTTGGTTAAAGTATTAACTTTTCAACAACAGTAATGCCAAGGGGTTAAGAAGAAGACTGCAATCTTTCATAGCATAACAGTTCAATTTCTATCAAATTTTCTAAATTCTCATTGATAATAAACCCATAATCATTCTCAGAGTTGCTTAAAAAGAAATTTTTTCTTCAAAATTTGCATTATGAAATGGTCACAAAATTGAGGTTATCAAGATGTCTTTCACATTCCAAACCACTTTCTCAATCTGTTCATATCACATAATACTTAAAAACTATTGCCGTGAACGTGAAATAAAGTTCTTTCAGGAAATAAACAAAACCGAGCTTTAGAATTATTTCTTTCTTAACATTATGGTTAGGTGACAAATGAGATGATGGAAATTGGGACAACTGCGACTGATATCAAGTTTTTTTTAGACACTCACAAACTAGCACAACAGAAATATCTCATTTTTTTAAAAAGTTTCTTATAACCTACATCTTCCCATCACACCAGTCATAGGAGATTTGCAAAAGGTACTTAATTACCATTCACACCTTCAAATAATACCATGTTTACAATAGCTATTACAATACCAAATTCTTCAGTTTTTGGTACTACTTAGTACTCAATTCATTCACTTTCTTTTATTAAGTACTTTTGCTGTGATATGAGTTTTCCTTCATAGAGCTCCTTAAAAGGTGTGCTATGAGGGATGCCCATGGGAATCCACCCTTTGTTTTTCACTGTGTAAAAAATGGGACCATTCCCTCCCATCACAAGACAAACTCAACAATGATGAATATCACGGCTAGTTCACCAGACCATTTAAAAATCACTTCCACTAAATGGAGTTCCTGCTACGTAAACCATAGATCATTGAACGTCCAGCCAATGACCTACCACAAACACTGTGACTGCAGTTACAGCCAAGTGACATCCTTCCCAATTGAGAGCCTAGAAATTGGTTCTTGTTTGGGTCAAAACCACGGTCAAAACTTTTAAGTCTGGATAGCCTATTGGCTCACTGCTGGAGATTTCTTGTCTGAGTCTTGGCCAGGGGCAACATTGTTTCCTGGGCCTTGAGGTCCACCAGGACCTGGTCCCACAGACCTATCCCCAACTGGCCCCCCTCCACCTCCCATTCCTGGCTGTGGCCCCCCACCCATTCCACCCCCTGGTGGTCCCCATGAGTTAGGTGGTGCTCCCCCTGGACCTGCAGGGCCACCTCCAGGACCCCCTCCGGGCCCTCCACCTGGGCCTCCACCAGGACCACCAGGCATCCCCATTGGAGAATCGGAAAAATTATTCTCATCGAGACTGTTGGCTGCATCATACTGTGTGTTCTCCAATCGGGTGATGAGTCGTTCATCCTCATCACCAAACTCACCCCCCATGAGGGATGGCTCGCCAACCACCATCACATCCTACAAAAAGGAAAATGAAGAGACTACGATAAAAAGGGCCCAGCACTTCTGTTTTAAAGAAACAATAGACTTTAACCACTGCGTGCCTTAAGTTCTACACAAAAATAACACTTGAAAATATATAAGAAGGCATTTTCAACTTCACATGAAAAACGTAAGTGAAGGAAAAGCAGTAAAAAAAATTAAACTTAACATCAAATTCTACCCATTAAGTGAAACAAAACATGGATTTAATTTTTTTGATAACTCCTTCATCATTCATCTACAATTTTAGTACATCCAGCATTTGTAATTATTTTTAATTCAAGCTTTGATTCACATAATTTAATATAAAAATTCTTCATCAATATTATTTGAACAAATAATGAATTTATAATGCATCTTTTGCCTAGCATAACGACACGGTGGACCCCTCCCCTTCCATCCTTATCAACTTCTGTAAAAATTTCTCTCTTATCCAAGCTGGATTTATTGAATATTATTCCAGAAACAAAAACCATTCACATGCTTTACCTTTGTATTTAACTGATATTTAAATATCTTGAGGTCTATCCTTTTCTTATTCCACCGCACATACTAACCAGTTTTGAACTTGATTATTCACAGACCCTTTAACCAATTGGAGAACACCATTTGCACCTTAAGTTGGATTGATTTCCTGATCTCCATCACTCTAAACCTCCAAAATCATACAATAATGAACAGGTATAAAAACACCTAAAATGATCCCCTATATGGCCATTCTAAATACACATCCAATAACTGAGCAATGGATAACATCACCTTGAGCTAATTTCAAATAACTTTTCTCCTCTCTTCCAATATTATCTAAATCATTTTAACACTTTTATGACTATGGACTTTAAGATTTTTTTATCTCCTATTCATATATCAGCCAGCTTGATGTTTATTAAATAGTTTTACAAAAAACTATAAACAAAAGGAAACTAATGAAGGGGCCATCCATAAATGACATAATGCTAATGGGGGAGAGAGGAGGATACAGGGTTTCACCAACTGTTACAATTTACTATTGACAGGGAGGGAGAATATGGGGGTCTAGTCTTCATTACATTAGGAGAAAGATACATTATAAATTCATACTTTAATCATATTAAAATAATCTTGATGATACATATAATAATTAGTGAATAAGTAAAAGTATGGAGAAATAAACAAGATATTCATTAGGAACATCTTTTCCATAATGTAGAAGAAAGGGAAGGTTCATTGGAAGCAATGCGTACTTTAGGGGGTGTTACCAAATGTTATGGGGCATTTTAGGGGAAAATGGGTTTAAAAAAAGTGGAAAATCAGCATTGCTAAGTACACCAATGGCCCCTAATGCCTACTGAATTGAAAGTTATGAAGGGTCACATTCTTTACAGACAGTGAATGATGCACACAGGAAAGAGTTGCAAGAAGGATTTTCATTAAACTAAAGCAATTCCTTTGCATTTGCTATTGTGCATACTGGGATTTGCTATTGCACAAACTGGGATTTCCTATGCTATAAACAGGAAAATAATAAATTTCCACTTAATTGACTAGAAATAAAAATAACATAAAGAAATTGTGTTCACAAGAGTGTAATGGGATTTTCTGCAGCATTAAACACATTCAGTGCTATGCCCGCCCATCGGAGGGCTGAGCATCTGTACCCAGGAGCGGCACCCGCCGAACGGCGGGCTTGGTCCCTTTCAAACTATATTTCAGTAAATGTTCAGTTTCTGGGGTCCGTTAACAATTTCAGCTTAGCAGCGAATGTCTTAAGCAATGCTAAACAGCTACCTACACAAAGCTCACTAACCGAGCATATATAAAGCGATTAAAACCTGTAACTGTCATCATCCCATGTAATTTATTATAACACCAAATGCAATAAAAGAATTATTGTTACATGCAAAATTGTCCTTTTCAGATAGAAAAATTGTAAATCTCACATAGGTCATGACAATCTTTGTTTTCATTGACCCTTTCGCTGCGGCTCACTCTCTGGAAACCTACTCGTCACATGCAGTGGAAAAGTGAAGGGTATCATGTCCCTGTAACCTGTATCTATTCCGATCTCATGTTACTACAAATAATAATAAATGAATCCGGATTCACTGTTTTAACTCGCAGAAACTATTGCGTTAATTGCGAACTATTGCAGGAACCATTAATTAATTTTATACGAACATAATTTTTAATAATATTTTTAGAGAAAGTTCGTCCACAGCATGCTACAGGGAGAATGAAAAGGTACGTTCACAGCAGTCTACCATGCGATCGTCTTAGCTACATTCACAGCAGTCTACCGTGCGATCGTCTTAGCTACGTTCACAGCAGTGAAAGGGTTAACTTGCAAAATGTTCCAATTACAATAGAGACTGCATGGGTTTTAACTTATTTTGTATTTACTGTGTGTATTCTGTCTGAGCATCTCCTAAAGGTCAAGAGAAACTAATAGGGAAGGGGTTTCTCACCACATGTGCTCAGGTAGATGGGGGAGCAGAGGAGTGACAGGCTTCCTGCCCCCAGTCATAAATTTTTGGCTAAAGGGTGACAAATTTTATGTATCTACAATTCACCCACTCATTTTTTATTTGTCCTTCCCAAATTATGATTCTTTTGTCTTCATTTCCCCATGACAGTAGACACAAATATGCTGTATTGCCCTTAATGTAATGCTACATCAAATCTATTGACTCCAAGTATTCTGAAGTGAAATTTAGGCGAAAGAAAAGATTTAAACTAAAAAAAAAAAAAAAAAAAAAAAATTAAAGTTTCTCGTGAACTCCTACATCCCACTGGGGAAGAGATTGTACAATGATAATTAACCATAATAGCTAATAGTCAAAATGGAAATTTAATTCCTCTTTATCAATAAACTACTATCAGCCAACCTAACTAAAGTACTTCATTCATCCATCCCTTCTCCGGTATATGGAAGACAATCTCTAATGGTAACTTCTCATTCGTTATTGTTTTACACCATATAATTACATAAGGTTAGTATTTGCCCATTGGACATGATGGCAAATATTACTGTCATACTATGTTTATAATTTCCTGTGAATTTAATTTACACTGGATTGGAGCCTTTAGTATTCACAGTGACATTTGATGGTATGTCTAACAAAACAGGAGTGTGACCAGCATTTCCCATCTGTCCCCATATCAAATGCTCATTATATCTAATTTTTTAAGTAGGTGGCCATACTTTTTAGGCAAATTTATAAAAGTAAAAAAGAAAAGTAATAATATTACTTCTCAGCATCATCAAATGAGAGACAATGAGATAGGGAAGGCACTGAAGAGAAAGGCCTTTCTTTCCCATCATACTTCCACGCTAATTGATGCTTGCTTTGATATCACTGTGTAGAATGCTTAACTCCATTGATACTTCCAAGTCCTTCATCATTACATCTTCTCGACTGATAGGAAACCCCTTGTTTCCTTTTCCCACATTATCTGTTTCGTTTTTCCACAAGATCAAAGGCATGATTTTCGAGGTCTTCAAATTGTCCTCAAGAATGTCTCCAGATGCTTTCTTAGTGGCATTAGCACATTAAAATGAGCTATGTATCATCTGAGCATCTATACTGTGCTTCTTCAAAATGTGAATATTGTTTGTTTTCCTCACTTTTTTTTTTTTTTTTTAAATGACACCCTGGCATTATTTTTTTGATTTTACTAAGGCTTTTAATCAGGTAAATCAGGATCATATTTTATTATTTCATATTCACATAACGTTTTAGAAAGATTGAGCATTCTGCTCCAGTGGACGAAATCATACCTTTGCAACAGATCTCTGGCTGTAACATTCACCATGCTTGATGGTGTCAAATATGCATCTATTCCTAGTAAGTTTAATGCGGGTGTACCTCCAGGTACATTAATGATCCCTGCAGGAATCAAATCCGGGCCCCCTTTAATCCTGTTATACATGTAATATTTGCTGACTTACCTACCTCATAGCCTTATCTGGATTGATAATATTATATATATTTATATGCCGATAGTTAGATTAGATTGTTTTGCGGTGGAGTTCCTCCAAGGAGGCCCTGAGGCACTCAGACCTATTGGCCCATTGTGCCAACCACCCTTCTACGGATATAACCCATAAAGGCAAGGCCATTTATACATATTCATGGCCTTAAGCTAAAGGCCAGCAGGTCCCCTATGGGGATTTCCCTTACCTCCCTGGGTTCCAAAAATGAAGACCCCAGGTACCTATTCCGAGTTGTCATCACAGCAGGGCACTCGCATAATATGTGGGATTTAGATTCATCCCCTTCGTTGCACCACCTGCATCTTGGTGAATCTACAATTCCCAGGAGGTGCAGGAGTCCCACGACCGTTCGTAATTGACCCCTGTTTAGTGAAAGGCTAGTATTTTGGCACGCCCAGGACTAGGTTCTCCTATGTGTAGTTTGGCCTGTCTAAGACTTGGTGTAGTTTGCCAAATCTCAGAATGCCGGGCTAAGCCCCACATTCTAATTTCTGCTATCACTATTGACGTACCAATAGGTATGATTGGCTCTGGCCCAATCGGCTGGAACCGGCCCTTGCCAGCTCATCAGCCATCTCATATCCGGATATGCCTCCATAACCAGGCACCCAGAAAAGTTCCACCTTGCCGCATCTACCTAAACCTGCCACAGCTGCTGCAGGAGTGCCTTGCGATCACATGTGATTTGCACCATGGTGATTTCAGCGCCTTTAAAGCTGCCTGACTATCCATGCATATGTGTATCGGTCTGTTAAACATCCCGATCTCCTTAATAGCATACGTGCAGTTCAGAAGTGCATATACCTCTGCCTGAAACACGTCTTAGCATATTTTCTCAAAGGGATTGAGAGCATCCTTGGTGTGCTACGATTGTAGACCCATACTCCCGCTCTTCCTTCTTTCCTATGAGCCATCTGTATACTATACCTCGGCCCCAGAAGTTCTTTCCACTTTCCTCTAGCCCACTGTTCCCTATCCGGGAAGTGGGTAGATTGGTTGAAATTGGCTATCATTCCATCTCTGCCCATCCCGAGGATGGGACTCGAATTCATGAGCTCTGTCCAAACTTGTCTGTGACCATAGGAACTTCCTTAAACATACCACTGTCCCATACATTTGAGACGTTTAGCCGCTGTCCTTGCCTGCACCTCAGCTTCCACATGGAGTGTAGCGAGGTTCAGCAGCATTTCCGGCACCAGAGTTGGGGTTTTTCTCATAGTCCCTGAAATGCCCATACAGGCCATTCGTTGAAGGTAGTTCAGTTTGTTTCCAGCAGTTTTCAGCCAGACTCTATTTCACCAAACTATAGAGCAGTACAAGAAACTAGGTTTAATGACTGCCATATAATATATTCGCAGGTTTTTCACACCCCCCTTCTTGTGTGGGTGTTTTCCTGCAGTGGGTTTTTGCGTAAAGGATGTAAGCATAATAATCCTCACGTTTTTCCCACATTGTAAACTATTTCACACACAATTAGATATGTAATATTGATATATTGTGTATATACATTTCTTTTGTATTAATTTATCATTCTTTAATTCCTTTAAGTGTATTCTTCACTGATTTTTTTTAACCTCAGATTGTAATTGTTTTAGGTATTGACCACTATTTTATTCATATATTTATATTGACGAGGGGTTAGATGGCAGAAGGGACAGTTTGTCTCAATCTAGCCCCAATAAAGACCTTTTATTATTATTATAAATCCATCTAATGGCTTTTGGCTGAGTCCCCATGTTTTACCAAGGGTTCTCCTGCATATCCATAAGGAGGCACAGGCTTTCTTTGCCTTGGTCTAAAAATGCTCTCCCCAGTTAAGCTTGGAGTCCAGAATAAACCCAAGATACTTAACCGATGGTGAAGGATATAAACCTTTCCCTTCAAAGAAGGAGGTCTAAAGCCCTCCATTTTCCTTCTATTGGTAAACATTACAAGCTTACTCTTCTCCGGATTTACAGTCAGCCCTATTTCTGCACACCAACCCATTGCCTTATCCAGGGCTTTCCCATTGAGTCCAGAGACAGTATCAAGGTACTTTCCAGTGATGAGTGTGCGCATTAACTAATACAAAAACAATCATTCTAATATACCTTGCATGGGTGCACCTATCACCAAAATTGGAAAAAATAAAGGTAAGCAATCGAGGGTCTCACTTACTTAATGATTACTACTTGTACCGCACATACTACAGATGCTACAGATATATTTAATAACCTGCACATAACTTCTGTCTATTCTATCATCCTTCGATATACGACCTGACACATTTTCCGATTATGAGAAAGTGATGCAGATGCTGTAGAAGTAAGCCTGTAGCACCAATACGGGCTTTCGCCTTGCTGGCCATGGTAGTAAGTTAAGATGAGAATGTCAGAGGGGCATAATTCTTCTCCCTTCTGAATAAGGTAAATTCAAGGTGGTAGTAAGTTGCAAGTAACAGCAGGGAACGGTAATTGGTAGGTAGTGAGGGTAGGAGTTTCTTTAGGAAGAGCGGCTGGTAGGAATTATAGATGTAGGCCGAGATAGGTTATTTTGTTTTAGGGGTTTATATCAGGGTAATAGGAAATATGATATGCAGCAGGGCGACTTTGTAATTGTAGGGAGGGATAGGTTAAAGGAAGGATTAGTCTGGGAAAGGGGGCAGCAGATTTTTGAGGATTGCCCCGCTTCTACCACAGCCAGGGTGAGGTGGGTTGGAGAATTGATCTGGCAGGGGTGGAGAGGAATGAGGGAATTGTAGTGCAGGAATATCAGGGGAGAGGGTCTGAGATGGTTGCTGAAGCTGCAGGGTTGGATCTTCTTCGGCGATGTTGAGGTGGATGTCAATTGTGGCTGAGGTGATCTTCTGAGGGAATTGGTGGAAGGGAGTATGAAGGGAAGGTAGGTGTGATAGGTCTTGCGGGAATTTGGATAACTTTCGTTTTCGTTTAGGCATAATTTTAGGAAGTTTGTCTCTCGGATAAGGGAATTACCAGGTGGAAGGGAAGGGGACCAGAAGGAAGATATGAGAGTATTGGATATGGGATGAGGGTATGGGATATTTCACTGTGGTGGCATAATTACTGAGGTTGAGGTCTATTAAAGCTTGCAATTGTGGGATGCGGAGTTCCGAGTAGATCTGAGCATTTGATACCTACCAGGGGGCTCCAGCCAGCTGCCTGACCATTTTATTTAGGAAGATTTGGAGTTGGTGATACCAGTGGTACACCAAACGGGACAAGCGTACAGGATCTGAGGGATGACAATGCAACAAAGGACATGGATTTTGTTATTGATGGAGGTTGGGCTCTTGTAATGAGTTAGAGGGTGTAGGGCTTTTTTAGTATTGTTGGCTCTGGTGAGGATTTTGTCAATGTGGTCAGAGAAAGTTAGTCTTTCGTCGAGGGTAACTCCAAGAAAAGTGGCTTCTGTCATTTGTGGAATAAATTTGTTGTACAATGTCAGGGGGAAATTGTCTCTTTCCGTTTTCTTAAAGTTGAAGCACACTTTTGAACATTTTGCAGGGTTGACTTGGAGTTTCCAGTCGTCGAGCCAGTCTTCAATAAGGTCCAGGTGGGTCTGAAGGACGTCTGAGTTTTTGTCGGGCCACCAACCTTGGGTGGCAATGGTGGCATCGTCAGCGTAGAGGAAAAGTTCGGTCAGGTCCGTGGTCGGGAAGTCGTCAATGAAAATGTTAAACAGAGTGGGGCTGAGGACCGCCCCCTGCGGGATGCCGGAATGAATGGGGTAGGTGGAAGAAAGAAAGTTATTATGTTTAATTTTAAAGGTTTGGCCGAAAAGGAAGGATTGAATAATTTTGACAAAATGAATGGGATGTTAAGTTTCAGGAGTTTGGATACCAGCCAGACCTCATCAAAGGTCTGGCTGATATCCAAAAAGACAGCTGAGGTAACCATTTTTGAATTGAAGCCAGAGCTGATAAATTCCATGAGGCGGTTGATTTGATGTACAGTTGAGGTACAAGCAGCAAAACCAAATTGTTGCTGTCGGAATAAGGGGAAGGGGAGTTTCTGTAGTCTGTTTAGGAGAAGTCGTTCGTATATTTTGGCGAAGGTGCAGGTTAGGGAGATAGGTCTGTAGTTGGCAACGTCAGTATTTTCCTTGGCTTGGGGATCATAATGATAATAGACATCTTCCAAGCGTCGGGGAAAGTGGCAGTCAGTAAGCAGGCATTGATGATTTGGGTAAGATAGTCGATTAGGGGAGGTGAGAGCAATTTAACAGCCTTAGGGGAGAGAAGATCTGTGCCAAAGCAGGTTTTGTTAGGGAGATGGGTAAGTAAGGAAGAAATTTCGGAGGAACTACAGAGGAATGGTTCAGAAGAGGGAGTAAGGGCGAGGGATGAAATGTCTTCGGAGACCTCCAGGTCATTAGGGTTGTCAGTTTCCTCAGGCTGCCGGGTGAACGCCGAGCGCATGCGTGTAGCAAAAGCCTCCCCTCTCTCAGCATCCGTGTTTAGTGTATTGTTGTTAATTATGAGTGGGGGTGTTGTCTTTGTGGTGTTGTGTAAGATCCGAGTGAATTTCCATAAGGTATTATTGTTAGCCGAAAGGGATTGTATTTTGTCATTCCAGGTAGGTACCAGAGTGGTGTTTGCGTATTTCATGTTTAAGTAGTTTGTGAATAGCATTGTACCTAGATTTGTGTTGTGTGTGTGTCGGTATTAGTGTCTGATACTGTTTTTGTCTTTGTTTTGGAAGGGAAGATGAGATTAAAGGGATAATTGGAGGTTGAGTCTGGGATTTTTGAAGGAACTGTTGGAGGTGATTGGTAAGGAGATGGCGGTATCGATGGAATCAGGATCAGGGGTAACCGTAGGAAGGGATATGGAGGAATTAATTAGTAAGTGGGAAAATTTGGTCCAATTATGAGTGACAGTGGAAGGATATGTAATAAGAGGGAAGATTTCCAGATAGAACAGGACCAGGAAGATGATCGGAGGAATAATGGTGAAGTACCTTGGAGGGTATGTCGTAGGGAAAGTGAGAGGAAAGGGCAATGTCAAGAATGTCAGAAGTGTCAGTGTCATGTCTGGAGCTGATATGAGTGAACTCTGAAGGAGCGTGTATTTGTATGTTAGCGTTGTCACAGTGTGCGTTCAACAGGGATCCATTCCTGTTGGTGACCCGGCAGCCCCAATCTACGCTCTTACTGTTGATGTCAACAAACAAGATTGTGGGTGATTTATAGTGAAAGAGTTTGTCCAGCTATTCAGGAGTTAAGGGTTTTGGAGGGTGGTAGGCACTGTGAAGATTTACTCTGCCCATGGCTGTGTTGATGGAAATGCCAACATGTTCCATAGGGCAGTTGTTGTTAGGAAGTTGGGAGTGTTTAAGAGAGTTTTTAATCAGGATGGCAACTCCTCCACCGGGATGTGGATGCAGGGTGTTTGGAGGAAGCAGTCTGTCAAATCTATATGTTGTGTAGCCAGGGGCAAAAAGTCGTCTATTGGGGGTGAGGTGAGTTTCAGAAAGGGTTATGACGTCGGGGTTGTGTGTGGAAAGAAGAAGGTGAAAGTCTACTATTTTATTAATGATGCCGTTGGAATTCCAAGAAAGGACTGTGAGATGGGAAGTTGTGTTGTTACTGTTTGGTTTAGTAGGCATTGTGGAGAAAAGCAGTACAGAGCATCGAGTATGATTGGGGAAATACTTGCAGGCATTTGTTGGGAGGTGCCTGCAAAACAGCAGCAAGTGATTCAGTGGTGGCCTTGATAATGACCGGCCCATTTATTGCAGAATCGCTGTTTTGAGTTAAGGCTTGGGAGCATGAAGGGAGATGTAGATGAGAAGGAGTTTCCGTGGAATGGCACAGATGAGATGAGGCAGTATCCTCAAGAACTTCAGGAATGGCTGGTGTGGATATTTGCTGTGGAGCAATCATGGAGATGGGCTGTGAAGGAACAGGAGTTACGGGAATAACAAGAAGAGGTGCAGTTGGGATTTGGATGGTACAAGATGGATAGAGAGGATGATCAGGAGCAGTGTGTTGTGCCATTGGGAGAGAAGAAAGTATGGAGAAATCATCTGGAGGGGGAGTTTCCCAATTTCAGAATAGACCAAGTCCTCCAAAACTCCAGTTTGGAGAGGTGGAGGGATTTCACGAACTTCAGCAATGGCTGGTGTGGATAATAGCTGTGGAGCAATCATGGAGATGGGTAGTGAAGGAACAGGAGGTTCGGGAATAACAGGAAGGGGTGCAGTTGGGGTTTGGATGGTACAAGTTTGATAGAAAGGATGATCAGGTGTAGTGTCTTGTACCATTAGGAGAGAAGGAAGTATAGAGAAAACATCTGGAGGGGGCGATACCCCTATAGCTGAACAGGCCGACTCCTCCGAAGTTCCGGTTGGGGGAGGTGGCACAATGACAGGGAGAATAATTTGTTGCTCTCAGTAATTGGTGGGAGGCGGGGGACAAGGGGATGGAGTGTCCGGCTCCGCTATGGAGGTCCTTTGTCTGGGGTGCGGCCTGCAAGTCTGTCTCGGACGTTGGGGAAGAGTGTCCCAGGAGTTTTGGGGTGGGATGGGAGCAGCGTCAAATTGTGGTTGGGTAGTGACTTCCTCCAGAACCGGTTCTCTGTTCTTTATCGCCCAAGCCTTGAGGAAGGCCAGACAAAGACAGTACATTGCGGAATGAGGACCACCACAGTTGGCACATTTAAACGTTGTCTGGTCAGTCAGTGTACAAGCGGAACGAGGATGAAGAGCAGCACGAAGTCTGCATCTTTGGGAGAGGTTGCAATAATTCTTAGTGTGCCCAAATTGGAGACACTTTAAGCATTGAGCTGGATTATCAGAGGGTTGATACTCTACCCGAATATCGACCACACAGTAGGTTTTAAGCCCAAGTAATGCAGCCTCCCTATAGACATCCACCAGGGTAAGCTTAAAAAATAGGAAGGGATTTGGATGGTTAGGTGGAGATTTAATTGGGATAACACCCGTTGTCTAGAATCCGTCCACAGCCAGGTCTTCTGCGATTTGATCCGTGGAGGTGCAGCCAGGAATGCCCTTGATCAGGAAGGCCTTTTGTTTCTTAGAGGGTAAGGGATTGGTAAAGAAAGGTAGGTTGTGTTGTTCAAGGAATTTTTTGGAGCTACCGTAGTCGGCGGGGCATTTTGGTTTTATAAATAAATATTGGTTGGAAAGAGTCACACGGGGAGTATAGTTTAGGGAAGGGATTAGACGGGACAAATCTTGACGGTAATTAGAGGAGGCAAGGAGTCTTATTGCAGGAATGCGGGAATTGGGTCGGAATTCAACTGGTAATTCGGCATGGTTTTCAGGTTGGGCGAACGATTTCTTGACATGAAAATATCTCGTTTTCTTCTGGGCTGTCGTCCAGCTGCTCTGGGAAGATGAAGTGGAAGGAAGGTTCAAAAGAGCAGGTAGGGAAGGAAAATTGTTGTTGAGTTGGGTTTCATCTGCGGTTGCAGTTGGGTTTTCTGTAGGAGGGGTGATAGGGATACTGACAGCTACGTTGAGGCTTATTTCCGACTCAATTGCGTTGAATTCAACAGAGTTTGGAATTTTGGGTTTTTTGGCCTCGGAGTCAGAGTTGATGGCTCCAACAAGGGCCTTTGAGGTTTTTTCCTTTAAGGATTCAGGGCGAACTGCTGGGAGTATAGGGTTGGAACTGGTGGCTTTCGATGATGCATCAACCACCGCATAAAAGGAGATGGATTCGTCTTCCTCTTCTAGATCCTTGGAAAGAATTTCAGCGTGATGATCCAATTTTTCCTTCTTAATTTTGAGAGCAGCAGCTTTTTTCTTGGTTTCCAAGGCCAGCTGGTTCTTTTTCTTCCTCGACAGGTATACGGGCGAGGTGATTGGAGAGATTTTAAGGAATTTGGTGGAAGAAATCCTTAATGAAGGACCTTTGAGGGGTTGGATGGGGAATTGTAAGGATTAGCAGGAATGAGGTTAGGGATTGAGGAAGGGTGGACGAATAGAGAACTATCGTCATTAAATTGGGTCACAGAAGGGTTGGAATCAGGCAAAGGGAATTCAAAGGGGGAGAGAGGAGCTTCCGATAGGGGAACGACTTCCCCCATGACGATTTCTTCCTTCTCAGATGGCTTGTGGCGAGTTTCCAAGATTGGAAATATTTGGTCCCAATAAGGGCCTCCGAGATAAAGGCTGAGGAGTTAAGGAAGGTAGCTTTATAGGGATTGCTGAGATGGGAGTCCCTATGGAGTGGACCGTTCCCTCTCCACTGGGCGTGCAGCGGAGGTGCAAGCGCTCTTGCCCGGTTTTGAGGGAAAAGACAGCCTCGGGTGTGCGGCAAAGGTGAAGAGACACCACCAGATGATGAGTAAGTGGGACAGGTTAGCCACTCTCACCTTAGTGTTCCCTTACTGCCGAGGAAAGGATAAGAAGGATCCTAAAAGTTCAGCTCGCTGGTGATAAATCGAAGGAAATCTACTATATCCAACAAGTTCCGGCAAAGATTATCCTAAATTGTCGTCCAAGCTTGCAGAGGTCGTTATAATCGGCAGTCAGTGGCAGAAAAAATCCAAAATCGTCGTCCAAGCTTGCAGAGGTTGTTATAATCAGTAGTCAGTGGCAGAGAATATCCAAAATCAAAGTCCAGGCAGTTTAAGTTGAGTAAAACGGCAGTCAGGTATCGAAGAAGTCCATAAATCGTAGTCAAAGTTGGCCAAGTCGAAGATAGGGGAATGTAAACCAAGGCTGAGGAAAATTGGGAAGGATAATTAAGGAAAAGGAAGTTTGGAAAGATAAGAGGTGTGGAATTTACAAACAAGATCAGCGCACTTTTGTTCTCTAACCAGTTGTGACCATGAGAAAGTGACTTGGACGCCATATATATATAGCTGTTGGTTGGCATTGTCGTTTGTGATTAACTTTACTAAAAGATTGACACGGATAATTTGCACCGTTAAAACATTTCCCTAATAACCATTTTGTGGATAAAAATTAGCATGACCATTATAAATATACGTAACTAATATTCTTTCAACTCCAGGAGAGATAAATAAGTTTCCTCCATAATGCTGAGAACCTGTTTCCCGGCGAGAGCACCAGTACTTTCTCTAAGTCTGATACAGTCTACGAGGGACGGAGAAAAATCATCCATGGACAAATGTTCAATCGCTCTTAAAGATCATGAATCAGTTTAAAACCACATGTCAGATGTACTTTCACTCAGATCTGATCAGGAATGCCCTATTAAAAGGACAGCCTGCAGTGCTGTAGCAGCGCGACCGCAACTTGCGGCTGAAGTGCTTCAAACACGAGCTGAGAATGCGCATTAGATGCATTCCTCGACAATTCACTCTAGGAGAGCGCTGCTGGCGCGCTTCAGTTGACAATGTGCTGCACTGGCAGTGCTGACACCCTTGTGAAGCGCTGCTGCAGCTATGTGTGTTTACTTGGTTACAACGAATAAGAAAGAGTTGATAATCCTTCAGGTTAGTGCAGTAGCAATTTTTATTAAACCAACGCCGTTGGTTTTGAGAGACTTCGTGAAGGAAGGAGCATTGTTTCAAGTTTCCTAAAAAAATGGTTCAATAGAAAACATCGTTTTAGTAGAAAACGCTGGTTCAAGATAAAACTCCGGTTCTGGAGAAAATACCGGTTCGATCTATTGAACCGGTGCACTGCCATCGCAAACTGTGTTTTTCAGAACCGGTTCAATATTTCCTGCACCGCACAGCCCTAGTGCTACCCTTGGAATGTTTTAAACTACCCTTCCTCTACCACCGCTCAAGGGTAAGGTGGGTACCACTACCACCCGTCGTGTCATTTTCCTACCCTCTATTGCTGCCATGGGGATGGCAAAGCATATTAACTTTCTAAGTAGCAAACCAAATTCAAGCTGTAAGGATATATTTTTCTAATTCAATCTTAATGCATACTATACATTCATTACATTAAGAACTTTCACTAATTTATCTCTCGAAGGCCCCTTCATTTTTCGCCAACTAAATGCAATCACCCCTTCCAAATTCAACATTTCCTTTTACAAAACCATTACCTTTTGTCACCTATCCTCACAAGCTTTCGCTGGATTAAGAGTTGAACTGCAATGCAAGAGACATCCATCCATGTGTAAGTATACTCCTTCATTTATTTTCCTTCTGAAAAAGCCCAAAAAATGCCCTTTCAAGTGGAATTCTATACCTTTTCTGACCCCTTTGTTCCTCTTAATTGCCCTTAGTGTTTGACAGTGCCATACCATGAGGAAAAAACTCACAAGGAAATGGTACATGACAGGTTCTGCCAGTGATGAAGAAACTCTGTAAACAAAATGTAACAATAAAGTAGGTACTCAGGAAATGAGACTCCCAAAAACCAGTTCTAGCAACAGAACGTAAGAGTGAGTGGTTAAGTGAACAGGCAAGAAGATTTTAAGAAAGGTTTTTTCAGATAGGTACGTAGTGCAGTGAAAATAGGAATGATTCTATCTAACAGAACTAAGAAGCAGTGGATCACAAGCAAAATACTGGGTAAACTGGGGATAGCAGAGGAAAATATACATATGGAGTTTACAAGTAAAAACACCAGCCGAACATTAAGTCAGAAAATGAGTATAAGATATATTATCTCTGAACAGCAGGCAAGAGCTCTTTAAATTACCAGTGGAAAAAATTAGATTAATTCTAGAGATCCTACTTTAATTTGGCAAGTCTTGGGTATCTCACGATTCAGGCATTAGCTGACAAAGCCAGGGTCAAGGAGGTAAACAAACTACCTCCCATTAAGCATTTTCATCCTACCCGGAATTCCAAATGCATATTTCTCTTAATGTGTATTCTGCTATGGAGTATGTTGGGAACTACCTACTGTTGGTACCAACAGTAGTTTACCAGGCATGATCGATGCTGATTTGACTTCTGGGCATGGAGTATACTATTGTACAATGCTCTTCTTACATTGGAGATTCTTCGATTGCTGCAATATTAGATTAAAATATGATAAGCATTTCCAGAAAATCAGCTTATTCTAGGAATTGTAAGAAAATGTCAGGTTTTATGGTGAATTTCTGCAAAGAGAGGAATGACACATCAACCCTTTGATATCACCTGCTGTCAACAGCTTCACTGGCTAATGCAGTTCTTTTAATGACAGAGTTCATTTCTATTCTGAACACATCACATAGGATCTGTAACACAAGTTTCTGGCTCTCTTCGCTGGATGCCTAAGTAGAAATAATCTTTAAATCTGACCTTCCCAACCATGAAAATCCTCCCCCCTTTTTAAGCGAACCATTTGCTTGTTTACATGATATTAGGTAACCCTACCGAATTTGCTTGCCTATCCCAAATCACATCAGCAGACATGATCCTTACAGTACCTTCAAATAACTACAACCACCCAAAATTTCCATCGAAGCACATAACCATTCTCCTGTTTCTTTTCTTTCTTTAGTAGCAAGTGATAATTGCTTTGCCCATCTTAACTCATTGTCTTACATATTAATTTACTAACTTGCAAATCTATGCTGTGAAATAACTTATGAGTCACATGACTCATAATTAAGTTATTTCACTTAGCTATTCCCCTGTATTTCAATCAACAGACCTTGATAATTCATTTGCCTTTGGATTCTTATTTTAGGATATAGTTAGAAATTACCTAATATTATAATTTCACTGAACATTTATTTCCCATCTAATGATGAATATTCACCAGTTAATTGCACATTCAATTTGCACTCTTGATTATGGATTCAAATCCCTAACTACTTAAGCTGACTTTTAACACCAATATGTACATACCTTGCCACTGTGGAGGTACCAACCAACGTTTTTCGTTGCTCTGCTGAGGATCATTTTTTATCTCAGCATGTTCTCCATAGCACAGTAACTCTCTACATATCCTTCATGGTTCTTGCAGGTTGAGAATTAATGGACCATGATTCAGCATTTGAACTTACACATTAAGTACGAAGTTAATCACTTATTATACTCTATATCTCAACCTTGCGGCTAGAGGAAGGAATTTATCGACTGCTTAAGGTATACTTGTAGCAGCATATGAATCTCATTTCATTCAAGGTTTCAGCAACATACCTTAGTGAGATGACGGAAAATCCTATTCTCAAGCAGGTAGGCCATTTATAAGATTGATTGTTACTAAAATTACTGCTAAGGAAAGTGATTGGAGACCACCTATAAACTAGCTCACCAAAAAATAATAGGTAGAATCGAGAAATAAATCACTTACGATACAATGATAACAAACTTATATGAAAACAGATCACACTGTATCAGAAGACCAAATCCATCAGAAGACAGCTGAGTTCACATGCATCAGTACCTATATCATGTTTTTTTCACTTCTGAAAAAAAAAGATCAAATGGCAGGAAAGAGGTTTCACAGTCACAAGATGCATAAAATAAAATGGAACCAAATATACAACACAAACTATTGTGTATGCATATTAAAACACATTATTTTTTTACTTCAACGACAAGGAATCTTACCTTAAAAAATCAGTACCTCACTTATACATCAGTCGCAACCTGTTAAAACAGAAACTACAATAAAAAAATTGAAATATAAAGAAATGCAACACATTCAACCAACAAAAATAGGATAAAATATTCTCATTGCCATCAAGATCAGATGGTTTCCTTAAGTTTCTTCATTAGTTAGGGGAACAGGTTTCAAATTAAGAGATTAAAGCTAAAATAGGTGATCCCCTCAAGGAATAACCTGAAGATGGCTATGAAACTAAGGATATTGAGAGACTAATGATAAGAAACAAGAGGGAGTCATTTGAATGTTTGAATTTTTTAATATGTACAGTTTATTGACAGGTTGAGAGGACTAGAACAGAATACCAAAATGACAGAAGAGTGAAATGAAGAGATGAGACTAATAATTAAATGGAAAAAGTGCATGAGATGCAGAAAAAGGCTTGTCTAATCATGAGATTGTGGTTGAGACTCAGGGGCTGGCATAAAAACTTATCATGGTATTTATAACGAGTGAATGACATTTGTGCCACCTCAGAGCCATGGCATTCTTCAATAATAGTTGAGACCAAGCTGTTAATGAGAATAAGACATTCCACTTACAACATGAGCACGAAAAAATTGGGATCAGTCTTATTTTGAAGCAGGCCACATTAAATTCATAATAAGAAAGTTCTAAATGAGATGGTAAACTTTCTTAACCCCTTGGTATTATATGAAGGCACTTGACTTCAGGGTATAATGTTTAAACTACAGTAGAAACTTAACCATCTCAACGCCACACTCAACTTACTGCCGAGCGAAAATTGCTAGTATTCCCCTCAGATAAAATTTTTGCCAGTAAATAATGAACTTTATAATATCAGCGATAAACCAGAAATGGAATTTATCCATTCCTGCTAAGGCTTATCTTCCTTATTACATTCTTCTTTGTCATTATACCTAAGACTGATAACACCTTAATGGAAATAGAAGGAAACAAATATTTATTCTTATCCTTGGCCCCACATTGTTTTGGCATGCATACTGATAGTTACACTTCGGGCAATTCTAGACATAGAGAGCAACAACATAAAACTTAATGACAATCTTCAACCTTAAATAAAGGGTTGCCTCCACCTATTTGACTAGCCAGCTTCTATTTTAGCACATCTTTAGTTGACAAGATATAGTACTCATTGCCTTTAAGAATCTCCTTATGTGGTTTGGATGCTTATAACTGAGCTAAATAATGCATTTTAAATAAAATATATAAACACTGACCAATCATTATTTAAAAAAAATGTAAATGGGTCAATTTCATCAAGTGAGAAGCACAACAAGGAAATGAATACATCTTGACCATTAAACACACTAGTTCCCTCTGCACCAAACAAGGCAGTCAAGTTTCTACTGTGATCTAAAAGTTTCTTTCGATTACCATCCTTTGTATTTAAAATTGACTCCTCACCACAATGAAGCTTAAAAAAAATTAGTTACAAATGGAAAACCTGTCAATTAAAGTAGATAAAATTTGTCAATGTTGGTTAAAGTATTAACTTTTCAACAACAGTAATGCCAAGGGGTTAAGAAGAAGACTGCAATCTTTCATAGCATAACAGTTCAATTTCTATCAAATTTTCTAAATTCTCATTGATAATAAACCCATAATCATTCTCAGAGTTGCTTAAAAAGAAATTTTTTCTTCAAAATTTGCATTATGAAATGGTCACAAAATTGAGGTTATCAAGATGTCTTTCACATTCCAAACCACTTTCTCAATCTGTTCATATCACATAATACTTAAAAACTATTGCCGTGAACGTGAAATAAAGTTCTTTCAGGAAATAAACAAAACCGAGCTTTAGAATTATTTCTTTCTTAACATTATGGTTAGGTGACAAATGAGATGATGGAAATTGGGACAACTGCGACTGATATCAAGTTTTTTTTAGACACTCACAAACTAGCACAACAGAAATATCTCATTTTTTTAAAAAGTTTCTTATAACCTACATCTTCCCATCACACCAGTCATAGGAGATTTGCAAAAGGTACTTAATTACCATTCACACCTTCAAATAATACCATGTTTACAATAGCTATTACAATACCAAATTCTTCAGTTTTTGGTACTACTTAGTACTCAATTCATTCACTTTCTTTTATTAAGTACTTTTGCTGTGATATGAGTTTTCCTTCATAGAGCTCCTTAAAAGGTGTGCTATGAGGGATGCCCATGGGAATCCACCCTTTGTTTTTCACTGTGTAAAAAATGGGACCATTCCCTCCCATCACAAGACAAACTCAACAATGATGAATATCACGGCTAGTTCACCAGACCATTTAAAAATCACTTCCACTAAATGGAGTTCCTGCTACGTAAACCATAGATCATTGAACGTCCAGCCAATGACCTACCACAAACACTGTGACTGCAGTTACAGCCAAGTGACATCCTTCCCAATTGAGAGCCTAGAAATTGGTTCTTGTTTGGGTCAAAACCACGGTCAAAACTTTTAAGTCTGGATAGCCTATTGGCTCACTGCTGGAGATTTCTTGTCTGAGTCTTGGCCAGGGGCAACATTGTTTCCTGGGCCTTGAGGTCCACCAGGACCTGGTCCCACAGACCTATCCCCAACTGGCCCCCCTCCACCTCCCATTCCTGGCTGTGGCCCCCCACCCATTCCACCCCCTGGTGGTCCCCATGAGTTAGGTGGTGCTCCCCCTGGACCTGCAGGGCCACCTCCAGGACCCCCTCCGGGCCCTCCACCTGGGCCTCCACCAGGACCACCAGGCATCCCCATTGGAGAATCGGAAAAATTATTCTCATCGAGACTGTTGGCTGCATCATACTGTGTGTTCTCCAATCGGGTGATGAGTCGTTCATCCTCATCACCAAACTCACCCCCCATGAGGGATGGCTCGCCAACCACCATCACATCCTACAAAAAGGAAAATGAAGAGACTACGATAAAAAGGGCCCAGCACTTCTGTTTTAAAGAAACAATAGACTTTAACCACTGCGTGCCTTAAGTTCTACACAAAAATAACACTTGAAAATATATAAGAAGGCATTTTCAACTTCACATGAAAAACGTAAGTGAAGGAAAAGCAGTAAAAAAAATTAAACTTAACATCAAATTCTACCCATTAAGTGAAACAAAACATGGATTTAATTTTTTTGATAACTCCTTCATCATTCATCTACAATTTTAGTACATCCAGCATTTGTAATTATTTTTAATTCAAGCTTTGATTCACATAATTTAATATAAAAATTCTTCATCAATATTATTTGAACAAATAATGAATTTATAATGCATCTTTTGCCTAGCATAACGACACGGTGGACCCCTCCCCTTCCATCCTTATCAACTTCTGTAAAAATTTCTCTCTTATCCAAGCTGGATTTATTGAATATTATTCCAGAAACAAAAACCATTCACATGCTTTACCTTTGTATTTAACTGATATTTAAATATCTTGAGGTCTATCCTTTTCTTATTCCACCGCACATACTAACCAGTTTTGAACTTGATTATTCACAGACCCTTTAACCAATTGGAGAACACCATTTGCACCTTAAGTTGGATTGATTTCCTGATCTCCATCACTCTAAACCTCCAAAATCATACAATAATGAACAGGTATAAAAACACCTAAAATGATCCCCTATATGGCCATTCTAAATACACATCCAATAACTGAGCAATGGATAACATCACCTTGAGCTAATTTCAAATAACTTTTCTCCTCTCTTCCAATATTATCTAAATCATTTTAACACTTTTATGACTATGGACTTTAAGATTTTTTTATCTCCTATTCATATATCAGCCAGCTTGATGTTTATTAAATAGTTTTACAAAAAACTATAAACAAAAGGAAACTAATGAAGGGGCCATCCATAAATGACATAATGCTAATGGGGGAGAGAGGAGGATACAGGGTTTCACCAACTGTTACAATTTACTATTGACAGGGAGGGAGAATATGGGGGTCTAGTCTTCATTACATTAGGAGAAAGATACATTATAAATTCATACTTTAATCATATTAAAATAATCTTGATGATACATATAATAATTAGTGAATAAGTAAAAGTATGGAGAAATAAACAAGATATTCATTAGGAACATCTTTTCCATAATGTAGAAGAAAGGGAAGGTTCATTGGAAGCAATGCGTACTTTAGGGGGTGTTACCAAATGTTATGGGGCATTTTAGGGGAAAATGGGTTTAAAAAAAGTGGAAAATCAGCATTGCTAAGTACACCAATGGCCCCTAATGCCTACTGAATTGAAAGTTATGAAGGGTCACATTCTTTACAGACAGTGAATGATGCACACAGGAAAGAGTTGCAAGAAGGATTTTCATTAAACTAAAGCAATTCCTTTGCATTTGCTATTGTGCATACTGGGATTTGCTATTGCACAAACTGGGATTTCCTATGCTATAAACAGGAAAATAATAAATTTCCACTTAATTGACTAGAAATAAAAATAACATAAAGAAATTGTGTTCACAAGAGTGTAATGGGATTTTCTGCAGCATTAAACACATTCAGTGCTATGCCCGCCCATCGGAGGGCTGAGCATCTGTACCCAGGAGCGGCACCCGCCGAACGGCGGGCTTGGTCCCTTTCAAACTATATTTCAGTAAATGTTCAGTTTCTGGGGTCCGTTAACAATTTCAGCTTAGCAGCGAATGTCTTAAGCAATGCTAAACAGCTACCTACACAAAGCTCACTAACCGAGCATATATAAAGCGATTAAAACCTGTAACTGTCATCATCCCATGTAATTTATTATAACACCAAATGCAATAAAAGAATTATTGTTACATGCAAAATTGTCCTTTTCAGATAGAAAAATTGTAAATCTCACATAGGTCATGACAATCTTTGTTTTCATTGACCCTTTCGCTGCGGCTCACTCTCTGGAAACCTACTCGTCACATGCAGTGGAAAAGTGAAGGGTATCATGTCCCTGTAACCTGTATCTATTCCGATCTCATGTTACTACAAATAATAATAAATGAATCCGGATTCACTGTTTTAACTCGCAGAAACTATTGCGTTAATTGCGAACTATTGCAGGAACCATTAATTAATTTTATACGAACATAATTTTTAATAATATTTTTAGAGAAAGTTCGTCCACAGCGTGCTACAGGGAGAACGAAAAGGTACGTTCACAGCAGTCTACCATGCGATCGTCTTAGCTACATTCACAGCAGTCTACCGTGCGATCGTCTTAGCTACGTTCACAGCAGTGAAAGGGTTAACTTGCAAAATGTTCCAATTACAATAGAGACTGCATGGGTTTTAACTTATTTTGTATTTACTGTGTGTATTCTGTCTGAGCATCTCCTAAAGGTCAAGAGAAACTAATAGGGAAGGGGTTTCTCACCACATGTGCTCAGGTAGATGGGGGAGCAGAGGAGTGACAGGCTTCCTGCCCCCAGTCATAAATTTTTGGCTAAAGGGTGACAAATTTTATGTATCTACAATTCACCCACTCATTTTTTATTTGTCCTTCCCAAATTATGATTCTTTTGTCTTCATTTCCCCATGACAGTAGACACAAATATGCTGTATTGCCCTTAATGTAATGCTACATCAAATCTATTGACTCCAAGTATTCTGAAGTGAAATTTAGGCGAAAGAAAAGATTTAAACTAAAAAAAAAAAAAAAAAAAAAAAAAATTAAAGTTTCTCGTGAACTCCTACATCCCACTGGGGAAGAGATTGTACAATGATAATTAACCATAATAGCTAATAGTCAAAATGGAAATTTAATTCCTCTTTATCAATAAACTACTATCAGCCAACCTAACTAAAGTACTTCATTCATCCATCCCTTCTCCGGTATATGGAAGACAATCTCTAATGGTAACTTCTCATTCGTTATTGTTTTACACCATATAATTACATAAGGTTAGTATTTGCCCATTGGACATGATGGCAAATATTACTGTCATACTATGTTTATAATTTCCTGTGAATTTAATTTACACTGGATTGGAGCCTTTAGTATTCACAGTGACATTTGATGGTATGTCTAACAAAACAGGAGTGTGACCAGCATTTCCCATCTGTCCCCATATCAAATGCTCATTATATCTAATTTTTTAAGTAGGTGGCCATACTTTTTAGGCAAATTTATAAAAGTAAAAAAGAAAAGTAATAATATTACTTCTCAGCATCATCAAATGAGAGACAATGAGATAGGGAAGGCACTGAAGAGAAAGGCCTTTCTTTCCCATCATACTTCCACGCTAATTGATGCTTGCTTTGATATCACTGTGTAGAATGCTTAACTCCATTGATACTTCCAAGTCCTTCATCATTACATCTTCTCGACTGATAGGAAACCCCTTGTTTCCTTTTCCCACATTATCTGTTTCGTTTTTCCACAAGATCAAAGGCATGATTTTCGAGGTCTTCAAATTGTCCTCAAGAATGTCTCCAGATGCTTTCTTAGTGGCATTAGCACATTAAAATGAGCTATGTATCATCTGAGCATCTATACTGTGCTTCTTCAAAATGTGAATATTGTTTGTTTTCCTCACTTTTTGGGCCACCAGTATTTTACAGGTCATTACTTAACTTCATTAGATTCTTTTGATTACATGGAATTAGGAAGATGACTTTTTCCTCAACATGATTATCTTATCTCTCTGCCATTAAATAAATAAAGGGTAATGGTTCAGAAGCTATATATGTATATAAAAACACTGGCAAACTTAAGTGCCACAGAAACCACAAGACAACATGTATGTTAAACTGCCACAATTTAACCTTGATCTGTTAGTAATGCTCCCCACTAGATGTTTTCCAGTGCATTTGTGCAACGTTATATTGTAACATGACTGCCCAATTAAACTACAATGTAGTGACTCTCAATAGATATGCATAATACTTATAAAGTTCTTAAAAATACAAGTGATTAAATATAGAGTGAATGTGACTTTCAAAAAGACATGTTGGAGGAATAAAATTGAAGTATACTTGCATGTTGGAGGAATAAAATTGAAGTATACTTGCGCTAGTCCAGTATTTGGAATGAATAATTGCCTTTCCCCAAGGCAAATCTGCCACAAAATTCACATCAGGTAAAGAGACAAAAACATGAGGTAGAAAGATCACCTATTACTTGATTTTAAATTTCGATAAAACTTTTCCTAGAAGAAACTTGAGTAATTTTTTTTACACATTATAAATGGAATATGAGACATTGACCCCACAGAAACCCTGCTAGTTTCAGCTCATTGTTAACCCCTCAACGAAGAGTGATGTAGTCCCTATGCCATGCGTGAACTTAACACGACATCAAGCAACGTAGTGACTACTTTGCGGTGGCGAACTTAATATCTCAATTTTTTATACAGTATGACATATCTTGATCTTTTAAATTTTGACATAGTATTAAAGAGGAAAAGTATCAAACAAAGTAATCAACTATTAGTTTAAATGTTATAAATGTTTTAATTGAGATCGACAAAAACCAGTGATTCCATTTAAATCTCCTCCAACTTAAGAGATGGGATACACGCAAATCACCCCCAGCCTTGAAGGGTCAATGAATGTGCTTATTATCATTCTGATTATAATAAAACACAAGAAAACCAACTATTCTCTCATATTGAAGTACCATCAAGCATTTACATAAAATCCTCATGACGACAAAAGAATGTTGGTTAAGCAAACATATTTTTTCCAATTATAGGGATGCACTCACTATCCTGCAATTTATCATCCACTATTTCCAGTTTTTATTTTACACAGAGTGATACCATCATTAAATATTTTTCAGAAAGAATTCAAAATATGAATTTCACATGCATCTTACTAGGAGACATCGTGAGATTGATGTTCAGAATCCAAATCACGAAACTGTTTTCTGGAACAACAGAGGAGTTGCGGGAAAAGTGCCGCGAATTTCTTCCCCATAGACCTGGGTTCGCGAGAAAAACACTACTGAACATTTGTCCTCCATATAAATCCTTTATAATGCACAAATTAATAATATCTTCCTTGGCTGAGTAGGTTAAGGTGCAGACATGGAGAACATGGCGGCGTGGGTCGTGGCCAGGAGGATGCATTTTTTTTCCTTTCGAATACTTTACGGAATCACTATAAAATGCCCAATCCCATACTTTTACGGCAATAACAGCAAAATTATTTTATTTTCACCTTGTTTGCTGGATTTTCAATCAACCCCCTTGGAAAACCCACAAAACAAATTTTGGGATTCTTCGTTTTCCCAAAAAGAGGCATTACTAGCTGACAGGCCTAAAATATTTTGTTTTTAATGCACAAGGGTACTTCCATGAACAGGATAGACTTCGACTTGTCGTGGGACTTTCTCAAGGCCGTAAACAATTAACGGATAATTACTTATTGATATAAGAGTTTTGTGCAAGATATGCACTCAAAATTTCAGAAGAACCTCGCAGGAATGACTTTTTTAACTCAATTTTTCGGTCAATAGTGAATTCACAATGGCAGAAAAGAGATAGTAACTGTTGTCGAAGTTATGTGGAAAATATTTGCAATGAGATTTTTAGTTGAGTTTCCCTGACTTTGAAACTTCACTTGAAACTCACCACTGCATTGTACTCAGTTCTTGGAAAATGTCTTAAAAGCCCTATGAGGATGAAAAAAATTTGAATGAAACCGGTGAAGCTACATGCGTGTTGAAAATAATACCACCCAGGTGCACGCCACTTTGCCAACCTTGCGATGTGTATTTTTATAGGCAGGTCAAGTAGTTCATTGTGAGGCTCCAAAATTGCAGTATTTGTTAAAAGAAAAATGAGAAATTACATCCCGAGAGGATGGTATTAAAATTCATTCATTGACCACCATCAGCTATCTTCCCCTGCATTCAGTGACATGATTAGCTATGCATGGTATACATCAAAACTGGTAGAAGATATAACAGTGTTCCTGAATGTCCGAGAATTATGTTTCCCACAAGATCTCCGGTCACGCTAGTGTAATTGCTCCGGTGGGAGCTTTATAAAATGTTCTTGGTGCAGAACTACTCTTTGCTTTTAATGTCTTTATGATGAATATCATCCAAAGATATGCAAGTCCACACCATGAATGGAAAGTTAAATTCCTTAAATTGAATGAACTACACAGTTTCAGGTGTCACTTGGTGGAACTGCATGTTTACGTAGAAATACAATGAAATACTATGTATAATCCACACTATTTTAATTCACCGTCCTGGGTTTCATCCACTCCGTAGACGTTATCAGGGTAACAGGACAGAGAGTAGCAAGCTCTTATATAGGTTGTTAAGGGAAAACTGGTCAGGAAACTTGATTGTTACGGTCAAGGACAGGATTCGTTGGAAGTAGGGAAGGCTATGGAACACAACGGTGAGTAAAACTGGAAAACAAATTCATTTAAAAGGTTTACGTTGAGGTCATTTGATGCTTTCTTAATTTCCATTTGTTCGAGGAAATCTAGTTTCCCTCCTTTTTCTTCCGTGTGGAGTACTTCGGGGGTGAAGTCACTCTCATGGTCATTTTCAATTAGATGTTTGGCAAAGCTTGATCTTGTGTCTGCAGTTAACCAGCACCTACTATGTTCTTTCACATGAGTATTAATTGCCTGACCACTTTGTCCAATATATTGTGATGAACAATTGGGAGTGTTGCACTTCAGTCTGTATACCCCGCTTTGGTCACACTTGCTGAATTTGTCTTTGGAATTGAAAAGGATTTTTCCTATAGTTTTAGGGTTATAAAATGACACATTAAATTTTTCTTTAGGGAAGGCGTTCCTTAAATTGAAATAAACATGAGGTGAAAAAGAAATAGTGTTATCATTACTTGATATTTTTTGTGCTACAATCTATCATCTTCCTCTCCCCCACAATACAGGCTTCACTTCTATAAAATATGTTGCTCAACAAAAATCTCATTGCAAATAAAATTCCATTTAACTTCGACAATAGTTACTATCTCTTTTCTGCCAATGTGAAGTTCACTATTGACAGAAAAATTGAGCAAAATCCAGCAAATAAGGTGAAAATAAAAAAATGTGCTGTTATTCCTGTCAAAGAATGGGATTGGGCATTTTACAGTGATTCCATAAAGTATTCAAAAGAAAAAAAAATTGCATCCTCTTGGCTGCGAACCCACACCGTTGCTTTCTCTATGCCTGCGCAGGCACCTTAACCCACTCGGCCAAGGAAGATATTACTAATTCGTGAATTATAAAGGATTTATACGAAGTACAAATCTTCAGTAGCGTTTTTCTCGCGAACCCGGGTCTATGGGGAAGAAATTCATGACACTTTTCCTGCAACCCCTCTGTAGTTCCAGAAAATAGTTTTGTCATTTGGATACCGAACATCAGTCTCATGATGTCTCCTTGTTAGTAAATTTTCATGGACCTGAACAAATTTATTTGGTGTAAAAAACTAGATGTCGATAATGTCTATCCATGATGTCTAAAATGATGTCGATGCATTAAAATTAAAACAAAATTTTCCACCCAATGGTCAAGTGTATATTTTCAACATTCTGGGCATACCTGTATGTGCTCTTGCATATTTTTTGAATGTGCACTTTTCGTTGCTTTTTAGATATTCTCCCACTTGTCACACCAACACTGAGACCTTCATGCTCCGGAAACATAATTCTTTATATATGACAGCAAAACTTTAATTAAATAATATGAAAGTGACAAGGCATGAAAGCATTATTACCAACACGACCTTGCAGCTGACTATAGCAGCCATTTTCACATAAGATATTATGTGTAATTCGATGAAATTCATTTTGTTTGTCTGTGGCCTTGCTGGCCACAGCTATGATTTGGAATGAATAATAAAATATTCCATGCATAGTCATTGCTACCAATAGCTATTGATAACTATTATGCTTATACCTGTAAATTCTGATGATAATGGGCTCACATGATTATGACAACTTAAAGTTAGCTGTTTTCTGAGGTGAATTAGAGGCAATTGAAAGGGGCCCACTTTCATTTCTGCCTCTACCCTGGAGAAGATTACCTGCCTGGTGCTTGAATGGAACTAAATCCTGCAGGAAAATACCTTGGGCATGTCATTACCTAGCATTCTTGCAAATTAAAAAAAATAGAACTTTCTCTGACCCGTTTTTAACTTTTTTACACCTTTTAGAGTAGTATTGCGTATGGTATCACAATCGTTCTGGTTACCAAAGTTTTTACTGACGATAGTCCATAGTATTAGTATGTTACTTGCCACAGCAACAAATTTGGACCTCAAGAAAGCTCAGTAATATTCCGGGTCCTAAGTGTAAAAGTTGACATTTTATATTCCAAATAATTACATAGAACAAGAAATTTAATTTCATTGCCAGTAAACACTACCACTGGTAAATGAAGTGTGTGAAAATAGCATCTTTAATGGATACCTTGATGGAATCTTTGGGCCATTCACCCAAAACCCACACTAGTGCTTAAACTGGTGTTTAAATCGTAGAGATGGGTGCATTTACTCGGAACTTGAATCATCATATAGTTAGATGGGAAAGAATTGTTAGATGGAAACAGAAAATGAACTTTAATGAAAAATTAATCATCTAACCAGAGCCATTCACTCAAAAATAAAAATCTGCATAAGGTGACACCCACTGAACGAGCTGCACTAAAGAAATTTAGGTCATCCACCTCCCCTTCTTGACCTTTTCGGTGGGAAAACAGGAGAGGAAGTGGAGGAGGGAGGAGACGTCATCCTATGCAGCTCTGGGCACATCCAGTAAATAGCCCAAAATAAATGAACATTGAAATTCACTAGCTACTTTCTGGATACATTTTGGCTTAAATAAATGTGTGCTGACGTTTATATACTTTTCATAAGTTGTGATGTAATCGAATATGCAATGCCTTTCGAAATACCCCACATAGAATCTAACAACCATTATAGGCAGAATCAGCTGCGTCCTCACCACTGTGATTGCCCTAAGGAGCTGTGCAGTCTCAGTTGTGTTGGATGAATGAATTAACTACAAGACTTTAGCACGCCCACTCCACCAAAAGGGTTAATAAGAAGTTTTTCACAGGTTATAACTCAAGAACTACGTGGTATATTGAAGAATGGAAAAATATGGGTCTTTTTATTTTACAAACTTTATCAGATTTGGCAATACCAAAATATGATACACGAATCCTTTGGTAGTGGAATGATTATGTTAACATCTTTGGTAATAACGGGAGTTCAATTATACGAGTGATTTTTTGGCTCCAGTGAGATCTTGTCACATGGAGCATCTACTTTGTTTACAAACTTCATGTAAATAAAAAACTCTGAATTAATAAAGTGAAAACCTCAAGCCCTAATAGTCCAGATCCAACGGGAAACCTGATGGTGGCAGGTTTGAATCTCCCCTTGGTCAAGGCTATTTTGTTGATTTATATTGTCAGAGGCACTAACATTATAATATCTTAGATGCAAGAAATCATGAATTTTGCAGAAGAATTAATTAATATGACATAGTATACTATCACCCAAGTGAGCGAAATGTACAAAGCTAACTGAAAAAACTCACAGGAAAAAAGGATGTCATTGGTTTTCTATTTAACTAAATGCTTCAGTGGCCATATAAATATTCACGTTATGATATATCACTTGTCTACGAAGAAATCTAGCTAGAAAAGTCAGATAGAGCTACACATTTCAAATTAAAGAGGAAACAAATATAAAAAAACTAAGCCTTACAAAATTCAGTATTAATATGGTGAAGCTGATTTTAAAAATGATCAGTTATATGAAGTGCAAATACAATTAAAGAAAACAAAAAATAGACATGCTATGAAAAATAAATAAGTACCCCTAGCACTTATTTTTATAGACCCAAAAAAACTCCAGAGGATAATTTCCAAAACTAGTATCCTAAGCTGGATGATATAGTTCCATAAAACAATGCCCAAGCTAGTTTACATTAATCCTTATCCCCAGTACATAAAAAAACCAAAGATACCATTATTAAAACTGAAATCTATGTGACTTTATATGGGCTTATTAAAATTGAAACACTTACCTGAGAGGCTAAGGAGAAATTTGGACCAGGAGATCTCTTTTTATTTGGGGCAGGAGGAGCACTGTTGGCGGCAGCCCCGGACTGTGATCCCTTCCTCTTTCGCCTCTTATTCTGAGGTCGCTGTGATTCTATTGGAGGGGGAGGGCAGAATGGATTGGGAAGAAAGAGAAAAACAAGACGTGGGTGACGGCAGGGTAATTGATTGTTACATGTACATAAATGAGATAAGCAAGTTCCACTTCTAGGCAAAATAGGCAACTATCTAGGATTGTTTCCCAATACACCACTTAGGGCTAGTTTCACCAAAGAGGATAATCATTTTAACTAGGCTAATTTTCGGTTTAACCGAGTTAATGTGACTTTTCTGTTTCACCAATACTATCAACTCGGTTTTGGGGCATTATCTCGGTTAATATTTTTACCAGAGGTTTTCGTCAGGTGAAAGCTTATTATCCGAGATAATTCTGTAGAAGCAATATGGCACCCAGACGATTTCATGAGCTACTTTTGGATATTAGTGACATCGTCAAGATTTTTGAGCTCAATTATCGTTATTTAAAGCAATTTTAGCTGGATTAAGGAATGTGCTAATTGATTTGAACCCAACAACTGAGATTTTATTTATCCTGAATTAATATACGCAATGAAAAGCACGTAGCAACAATTGTTTTCTAGTTGATTTTATTGTGTTTACTTTCTCAATACTGCAAGTACTCTAGATGCTAGACTGGTGAATTTTTTGAGCATCCTTATTCTTGGAAACTAAATATTTTAGGTAAGTGTCATTATTTCTCCTGCAGAAAGATATCACATTGCCTAGATGTTCTGTTATTAACCATAAGCGTAAAGATATCCAAGAATAAAGAGGCTGAAAATATTTATTTGGTGGTGGGAAATGAGTCTTCGCTCTGACACCAATGACAACAATGTAGGAAATGCTAAGGTTTTATTGAACGAAAGGTATAGAAGTTACTGTATGATTTTGAGGAGCTGTAAATAAAGGCAATGTCATCAAACTTCAGGTCAGTATTTTAATTCTGTATCTCTTAAAAGTAATGGTGAAGAAAATAAGTGATAGCTAATGGAAGATGAAATAGGAATAGCGAGCATTGAAATATCTAAGTGTATAGATGATATTTACAGGTGATTATAGATGTTTTATAAATATACGTAGAAGATAATTTAAATATTTCGTGGATGTTTAGTTAATATTTTGTGCTCCGTGGGTCCATCAATAAGGCCTCTAGTTACAATAAGTACCAAGTTAAATCAGCTGAATAAAAATCGCTTAGGCACTTTTATTTGTTTGTTGACGTCAGGAGTATGAGAAGTTTACTTATCTAAACGTTCTCAGAGAAACAAACCGAGATAATAATAACAGTGGTGGAATGCAAACAAGAGATTATCGAGATAATAATTTTAATAGAGATAACGTAAACTGCGGTAATGGGAAATTTTACTGTCATTGGTGAAACTGGCCCTTAATAATGAACATAAACACTTAAAATACATATTTCACAACATTGATTATATAAATTTACAAAACAGTAACTTGAGTAACATGCATCTGGCACGAAGTAAATTATGTCTCAGAATGAAACCAGATAATAAAAAGTCAAATCATTAACAGCAGATCCAGGGAATCTGGCACATCTCGATATATTTTTTCCACGAGTTTTCCAGGTAAATATTTGGATTGTCTAGGTTCTTATTCCACTTTGTTATGGACAACTTTTGATTTATATTCATAACCTTAATAAGCATACGTGTCAAGTAAAATAGGAAGGTAAGAAAACAATAAGAAAACGGAACAAGAAAAAAAAGTCAATATATTTTAACTTCAATATTCCAAAAATTAATAGTCGAAAAATGAGAATATATAGATCCAAATTTCAGTGCAGATGATCAAACTGACTCTCGAATGAATCAACCATAAATACCATGTGACTCGTACAATAAGGAGAACTTGCATGCGATGGGGCCGGGTAGGACTGCGCATTGAGTGGCGAGCGGGCGCTTAGCTACGAGTGGAGTAACATATGTAGGGTGAGCCCAGCATTGCGCTGAGCCAAGCAGAAGGATGGCAAGAGCGCTCTCTGCCCTAGCTGGCCACGATACAATTTCCGTAGTTTTTCAGAAAATACAAAAAATCCCGTAGTTTTTCAGGACTTAAAATTTCCCTGACTATTCCCAGTTTTTCAGGTCACACGACACACTGAGATCCCTACTTTATGAAATATTTGATTAGAGTGGATAATGAAATAGGTTAAGAAGTGAAAACTATGAATATCTGAACACACCCTTAAACAGTTATCATACTGCAGCACTTGATTCATTATTTTGGACAACAGTTCTCATTTCCAAGTAGGGAACAAATAAGAACTGGGCATTCAGATATCAACTACCATTTTGATGAAGAGTCATGATGCACATTGGACTCTTGTTAGCATGTTCAAGTAGGGACCCAAAATACTGATAGTAGTAAAGAGGAAAACGTCTTAAACTGGTTATGCCTGGGAAGTATAAGACATATTTGTGAGTTGCATAACTTTCATGGGAACAATATGCTGGATGTTCATTTATGTTCATTCCATTGATAGCTGGTGTTCATTTATTGTAACAAAGTTTAATTTATAATTATGACACCTCTCAAGAAAATACATATGATGCCATACATTGATGCGCACTCAAAAATTAATTATGACAATAATGACCAAACAGCATGTTTTGAATATGATATTCATACCTAAAGTATACAGACTAAAGTTTGAGGTTTTATATCTTAAAAACGGAAGAAGCAATATTCAAATGGAGCATATCAGCATGTAGGTAATTCTGTCCAAGATTTAATGCAGGTAATGGACTTCTGTATAATTTCTTTGAGGCATGTTTCTACAGTGAGAATGCAAAATGGCCCCATTTTTAGTCGCAGAGGGTAGTGTCAATTTGGCTGTTAGTCATAACAACATGAAATGCACAAATGAAAGTGAATTTTGAAATTTTGATCAAATACAAGTCGTACTCTTGTCATGATGACCTTTAAGTTTCAACTGATTTACTCAATTCATTTAAGTTATTCTATTCAATTTATGAACCTCGGTTTTCTCCATAAGTATACTACTTGGAGGAGGCACCTGGCAAACATCTTCGTCTTCATTTACAAATTTCTATTGTGAATCAAAGAACATCATAACACTTAACACCTGTAATACTTCATTTAAATTATATATTTTTTGAAAACAAGCTTGGAGCGAGTGCAGAAATGCCAAACTATGTAAGCAACCAGTTGGCAGACAATTGTATTGGTAGTAGAACTTTAATTTTTGCACCTATTTCAGCATGCTTCACACATGGATTTTAGTCTACTTCTCAGAAGAGGTTAAGATTTTCAATCAAAATTTTTCATTTCACCACAGGCTTTCCCTGGCTGATTCTTATCACATGGCTCTCTTTTATTCCCATGAAGTATTGGTGCTTGTGTATATTCAAAGTCCAGTACATATTACAGACAAATACCATGGATAAAATGCATGGCTTGTGAGTGCCCTTTAATTTCTTCATTAGTACTTTTTTTACCATAATATACCTGTCTAAACCTTTTTGTAAGAGGTAACAATCTTCTATAGTTCAACAATTAAACCTCTTGATGGATAACCATTGTCAGATTAACCTATAAGGTTTTTTTCCTGGAACAAAATTTGGGTGATCATCCTCGAAACTTGCTAAGACTGCACGGAGACTTGGATCCGAGGTAATGAATGTGCTATTAAGGAAAATGTGCCATAAAAGCTATAAATGTCCTATTGAGAGTCCACCATAGTTATTTCCATTGGCATAAAGATTTTGTTTAGTCTTATTTAGAATGAAAATATAATGGCATCAGTACATTCATTTTTACTAACCAATTCAGGATATGGGACTTCAACAGGGTGGCTACTGATAACCAATTTTCAAATTCCCTGACTTTTCCCTGATGGCTTTACCAATTTCCCTGACCGATCGCCAAAAGGTCTCCTATTATCGGAATATTTTATTTCTGCTGAATTAAATTTTCATCAAAACTCAGAAAATGTTAAAAGCTGAAATCAATAAATTAAAAGCTATAAGAATGAAAAAATATATGGAAACTCCGCCCTAATGAAAAATATATAAAAACCTTCACAAGTTAAGCCCTCACACGAATTGTACACTTTTAATACATTTTTCGCGGCTGTGTATCGTATTTCCATGGCCGTGTATGTTTCCTTTGGTAAAATTACAAATTGACAATGTCTAATTCTTCAAGGAAGAGGTGGCATGTCGTGGTAGTTCTGGGAAGTTGAAGATCTGAAACTGAAAAGGCATCGAAGGGAAAGTTAATGGCCAATTTACTGGCGGACTACAGCACAGGTATCACTAAGCTACGCGAAAAATACAAACCAAAGCCAATTTATTGGACTGGATCAAAATTGGATGGCACGAGTTTTAGAAGCGAATAACAATTTGATTAACGTGGTCATAACCACTTGCTTATAAGAGTGAACCAAAAATGTAAAAATATTTGTATAAACAAACAAAATGTGATCATGCCACTGCGAGCGAAAACAGGAGGAAATTAGCAATGGCAGCGTCATATTTAGGAATGTCATATTTGAGGTGGTTTGCGACCTGACTGAATTGCTTAGAGAGGGAGCTAAGGGGGCCATTCAATAATTACGCCGAGCATAAAAGGTGGGTAGGGGAGAACTCTTCTTATGGTCTTGCGAAGGGGGGTATGGAAATCGAAGATGATCTCACATAAGATTTTGTTTACACGTGTGATCGTACTTGTCTTACCATTTTAATAATCGTCGTCTCGTATTTTTAGAACTGCAAGCTAGTGTGCTACAACTACCTCTCGACCTGAGTCTTGGAAATTAACACGTTCATTGCGGCGTGACCCACTGGTGGGTCACGAAGATGCATCTAGCGCCACGGCCATAAAATTCAGTGAATTGTCGTAAATTGTGAGGAGTATTGTGAGAGTAGGAATCGAGAACTTCTCAAGTGACTTCACCCAGAGGTTAGTCACTGTTCAAATAATAGACTACTGTGTGACAGTTAGTGTGACCCACCGGTGGGTCACGCCCACCCTCCGGTAACTTTTTTCAGCATGAGCGGTGTGGCCCACTGGTGGGTCACGAACAAATTTACATATTAGCATATTATATCCAAAATACGTTTATTTTTTGCTTTATTTTGTTTTTTTTTTCATGTTTATGCGATTTTTATACATAAGGATGAACAATACTCGATATAGTAAAACATATCAACTTATTAAAAATAATGAAAATGTTTAGGAAAATTTTTTCTCCTCAACCTCTTGGCTGTCCGTCAGTTGCTCGTAAACTAAACAGTCCGAACTGCACTCGCCCGGCTGTGTGAGAGATTGACTCTCTCTCTTCCCTCCCCCCCCCCTCTACGGAAGGGCAATTCGAAAGGGTCACGTAGCGTTCTTGAGCCAATCCCTCAGTGGTGGATGAGTGACCGTGCCCTTGCCGGGTGAATGTATTCCGAAATGCAGACACTACTTTTTTCTGAGTGAGACAAACCACTATGTACTCTTTCCAAAGGATCCTCCCACCCTTTTCTCACAGTGTGAGCAGGACTGGGGAATCTGTACGCACGGACGGGCATCCATGTCACACAGACGGGCGCGAACAAGGGTAGGCGCAATAAGCAGAGACAGGTGGGAGTCTCCTGGGTTTTCCGAACGTTAGCAAATCTTTACCACATGCATTGTATTGTTGCCCCTCTCTTCCCCCATCCCACGCCAGGGTCTAGAAGATAGCGTGCCCCACGTGGCCGGTGGAGGGGTGGGCTGGGGGCGAAGCTGGGAGTAGCCTCCCCCAGCCTTCCTCTAATCTCAGGAAACAGCTGAGTGTTGCCGCTTCAACCACCATCCCTCGGCAGTGGCCAGAAGCTCGGAAGGACTGTGACCCACCGGTGGGTCACACCGCCCATGCAAAAGGCTGAGTGTGACCCACCGGTGGGTCACGCCGCACTGTGAGGAGTAGGGCTTTAAACAGCTCCGCAGTGAACGTGTTAAAAAAAAACGCGAGGTAAAATCTTCCGAAAAACATAGCCTCGGATTCCTTGTGATGAGCAGAATACACGGTGATCATGAATTTTAACATTACTAGGCAAATATCGCACTAAGGATATACACAAGGGATATTGTACAACTGATTCACAACTAAATAACTAAGATTCACAACTGAATGTTCAACGAATTGACGGGGCTTATTCTACGCACTTCGGCGACGGACATTAGTTTTAGTTGGTGAAATGTTTTGGTGAAATAAAGGGCGGGAAAGACAGAGTGGGAAAACGTAATGGTAGAAAAATAACGAGAATTTCCTATCCCAGTTTCTCCCTGACGGTTACGAGAATTCCCTGATAATTCCCTAACTTTACCAGATTTCCAATATTCCCCGACAATTCCAGGTTTTCTCGGTTTTCCCTGACGATTGCCACCCTGTTCAACTACTTATCAATCATAAGAACCAATTGTTAACTTTTCAAAAATAAAATTTCAACTGTAATAAAAGAAAAATTAAGAAGTGAAAACTACAAATGTCTGTACATGCTCTCAAACAGTTTTCATTTGCAGCACCTAACCCATTCTTTTGGACACTAACTCTGCTCAACTCCACTTTAAATTTCTAAGAAGAATTCCACTTCATAATGTTACTTGATCTAAAGGACCAAAAAGACAAAAAAAATTACCTTGAGGTAACAATCATGGATCTGATCACAATGAGTATATAGTTTTCAGATCATTCATTTCTCTTTAGAATAAAATAATATGAAAAAATACAATTTGAAGATACTTAACGCAATGATTCTACTCATTAGTGGAAGCATGCAATTACGTTATCAACATGAAAGTGGGTAACTTACAATAAGGTTATATGGTTATATTATGGCAATGTTAAAAATACATTTAACTTGAAAATTCCTAAATATGGTCAAACAACAAAATGGCAAAATACCATTTTCCTCAAGAAATAAGATTCTCATTTTCCATTCTGCTCATAATTCATCATTCCAAAGAAGAGTAAATAAGCAAAACAATATGACGAATGACCATGTCTTCATAGCTGAATCTTATGAAGACTAAAAGAATTGTCACCTGTATTACATGTTAAGATGTTAACTAGTAAAAAAAAAACTACATGAAAACTGATCAATCTCAGATTTTCTTTTGGGTTGGGTCCATATGCGTTGTTTTTCCACAACAGTTCCTGTTGTGGAAAAACAACGCATGTGGACACAACCCAAAAACTGATTCATTTGATAAATTACAAGTGATTGATACTAATTCCGTTCTAATTTTCACACAGATTCAAGTAGTTAAAACAAAACTCTTCATATAAAAAAATCAATAGACGTAAGGTAATGATTTTTAAAACTTGTACCAAATATTAGGAAATCACTTCCCTATCGCCAAAATAGAATAGAATAGAAAGTATGAGAATTATTTCACATTTTCCAGGAAAATGATAACAGCATTAAATAAAAATAAGGAATTGAGCTTTATGCTCTTGAAGAGTAAGAAATACAGAATAGAAGGATGGTGGGCATTATGAGAGAATAAGAGCCAGCCAAAGACGGATCTACCTCTCTTACCCGGCGGGGCGACCATCCGCTGCCACTTCTGGAAGAGTGTAGTCTTGAGGCAGTCTCTAGGGCTTAGAGCATATGCTTTATGCCTTGACATTAACTCCTGCATTGGTTCCAGGATGACACACAGCTGAAAATAATTATGCCAAGTTAGTTTTGAAAGTGCCTAATGACTAGATTTTACTTAAGTTACCTGCTACAATATTGGAAGCACACAAAACTCAATGAAAAGTGATATGGGAGAAACATTACAGGTTACAAAATTCAACATTAAAAAAAGGAATAAAAGTGCAGTTTATGAAGTACCATAAATTGGTGTAATTAACCAAAACCATAAACATGATCAATTCGACCTAACTCTCTGAGTGGCTTAAATGGGAAGCAAACAGTAAAATTAGATTCTCTTCTTAAAAAATATGGGAAAGAGGCACTAAGAAATGCTGACATGGGATGGCAAGATGGTGGTGACATGGCAAGCATGTTCTTAGAAGTTTAATGTCAGTAAACAATTTTGTCTGTTAACTTCAGCAACTGAGACTGATATGAGCCATACTACTATGGACATTAAAAGAAGCACACAAATGGTAAAACTTGTCCTTGGTTTCATATGGCCAGATTTTGGTTCTTTAGAAGTACAGCTTTAAAATTGTCCTAACACCAGGGAGCAGAGTTAAAATGCTTCTGATGTTTAAGTAACATGGTAATGACATACACCAAACTATGTGATTATCTCATAACATGCACTTCCAACAGTTACTGACATGTCTGAGTAAATCAGAAAAATGCAGAGGATATGTGAAATAAATACTAAAATATAGAGTGAACTCTGTCACTCAATAATTCCAAAAAAGGCCTAGCATTTTATATTCCGATAGTTTCAAAACATCAGCTGTATTCCACTTATCTTGACTTAATGCCTAATAACTTTGTTTCATTTAAAGGCTCTTCTTGACTGACTTAAAAAAAATTCCTTCTATGGTTTTACAAGGTAAAAGTTATTTTATATACTGCAAAAGAAACATAAGATGTAAAAAGTAATTTAACAGCAGAAGCACATTACACTAAACAGAGACTATGATACCACCACTGATAATCAATAATGTCCAATTAAAGCAGTCATTAACCACATCTCATTTATCATCATTTCTCCCATAACTGTAATGACAAAGTACATTCTTTTCCGCCACCTTGAGGACTAGTGACAAAGGAGTGGTAAATTGATTCATATATGTATGAGAAGAACTTCTATTCCTAGAATCGTTTAACTAAATATTTCTTTAAAAACATACTCAAACACTTGGAAAAAATATAGACAAACAAGGATTCCACAATACATTCAATCATTTAGGGAACCATAGAGAACCATAAACAGTAGAAGCTTGGTATAAGGAATGCTCCTAATGGCTGGGAAATCACGAGCACACCTAAAGCGAGCACTCGTTATGTCTGAAGGTGATGGATTAAGTCTCTCATTTCCCACACTTGTTCTTACTTTCCATTTCTCTTTCGTAACCATGCTATTAGAAATAGATAGATGAGCTGTTTTAGTGCACAATTGCATATTTTTCTATGATTTTGCTAATTAAATCTTCCAAAACAATAATTTACGCTTTTCTGAAGTCTTCGAGTATTTTCCAGTACGTCCATTGATTAAGAAAGTTGTTGTAATGATTCGCCGGAACATGGTACTTTTCGGTGGTCGAAAACATTTCTTGCTTAATTAACTATTCCTAGCCAGTCCTCAAATTCACATTCAGTTATCTCTCAAAAATTAGTTGCAGCAAGTATTTATTTACACAAGCAAATGCCTCTATCCGTTGCACTGCTCATTGTGTATTGCACTAGTGCAGCCTTCTGGATGATCTAGAGTGAACGGAGGGCACTCCCGTGAAATACTATTGCCGAAAATTATCGATATATTCACACAAAATGTATGTATCTGTGAAGTCAGGAATCATAAAATAAAATGAAAACTTGTTGAATAGGATAAATTTTAATTAGTCGCAGAACAACGGCCCTGGCAATATTTACGAAAAAAATTGAAAAATATGCACAAATTAACAGATGTACCAGAAAACAGAAGTATTCTCATTACTTCTGCTAACATGAAAAAATAATTGAAACCAGAATTTATGAATCTTAGATTATAAGGAAATAAATAATTCTTTGAAAACCCAAAATTTGATGACTTCATCGCAAGAATAAAAAGCATAACAAAACAAAACAGACCTTTAGCATCACACAGAAGACAGGTGGGTTGAACTCTACCCCATACCCACACCAATGCTCTCCGCCATCATGTGATTGGCTAGATGCTTTACTGCCTGTCCATCTTCCACCCATTCCACTCCTATATGAACTTGGCTTAGCAAAATAACCACCAAAAAAGCGAGTGTGTGCAAGGTATGCCAGGGCGGGTTGTAAATCGTGTGCGTGGACTTGTTGGACTTTAAATGATGTAGAGATGGCACATATCTTGTATTCTAAGTTGTAGTTGACTAATGGTACTAAGATAAATACTATACGCTAATTTGCACTTTGCAGTGCATCGCTCTCAAGAAATATTGCTCGTAATACCGATTGTATACCATGGCAGTAGCTTCTTGGCCTCACTATATCCACTTTTTTTACATGTTAATCATGGGCCTTTTGATGATACATTGCCAATTTTTATTGTGAGATTCTCACTATAATGGGCTTCTACTTTATATAGCATTTCCTGACTTACTGGGATGAATTCATTATAAAAAGAAATAAAAATTAAGCATAGTGACATTTTTTTTGATGACGTGGAACCCAAACCAAGTTGATTCTGAGGCTACACAATATTTAATTTCTTTTATTTTTTTATCGTTCTGAACCTTATGGCAATGAAATTCAGTAAATAAGAATGAAGAGGGGGAAGTGATATTAATATACTTCACTGATTATACTGTTACTTGGGCATTTCTTATGTGGTATTTTATATCAGGTCAGGCAAGAGATAAAGACTGTACGCATAGAGCATTGATGAAATAACCAATATGAATGAGTAGCAATTGTACTTCTAATCAAACAATGTAAACCCTGGAAAAAAATCGATCAGCATTCATAAGAAATGTCTTACCCTGAGGTAGTTGAGGGTGGAATTGGTGATTCCTTGCCGAGTGACATTTTTAGCCAATTGCTCAAGGACACCAGGATCCTGTTGAGAATGCATTGCAACAACTGTCCGTGGCACCAGCTCTCTATGAGTACGAACAGCAAAATGCCAGGATTTTATCCGCATCAGGTCATCAAATGTGAACTCCAAAATTAACCGGCCTTCTGTACAAACCTATGATAGCAATCAGGTTGAGGAAATTATAAGAGTAACTGATAAATCATTCTAATTATATCCAAACACAATGATTGTAAATAACACCCAACATTTAAATTTCTTATTTGGCTACTTTCTGAAGGCAACAACACATGACTTCAGAAATATCACAATTCCTACCAATTACCTAAATATCACAAAAAAATTATTCACACACCAAAACATGAAAAATTACTTTCTATTTCATTCATGATATGATTTCAGGTTTTAAAGGAGGCAATTGTAACCATAGAAGGATTCTATACTTAAAATGATGATAGTACTACCTCTCAATTTAACCAAGAACAAATTTAAACATGGAATTAAAGAAGCTCAGATTTGATATAATCAGCAGAGTAGCATTCTCTTCAGCTTCTTTTACATATTCTATTTTTCACTGAAATATTAAGTAATTCATAAAAATGCATTTCACCAGATAACAATGCAAAAACTAAAAAATAACAACAATAAAAATATTATTATCACGGGAATAAAAATTCTTTCAACTAATAATAATCATCTATGACCACAGTATTTCAATCTTGCACATATTATACCATACTCAAAGACAAACAAATGCTGAAATCATTTGGCTCTTTCACTTTTGGCGCTTACTATTCTCTAACTCTGTCAATAAGTGGTATATTCATCGTTGTTCTATTAGTTACACACTTAACCCTTAAAAAAATAGCATATCACACTAAAATATGAGTATGATATATCAAGTTTTCATTCATTTCATCAATTCATTTCAGTCACCCTATCGCATACCCAGGGTTGCTGAAAATGTATGTAACACTGAATGCATGTAACACCAAATATATTTTTCTAAAACTTTTTCAGGGGATACTTGCAAGGTTCTTGGTTCTTAGTCTTAGCTATTTCTAGAAACCATTTGTCATTTAATTTGCTGTACTCTAGAATAAGGAGTGGCAGTTTCTGACTGAAATCCTTGTGAATCACATCAGCTTTGTGTTACTTGTAAATATATTTGGCATTTGAGTCACAGGTGCAGTGTAAATTTTACAAATGTTGTTTGACCAAATAAGTTGTACCTTGATATTCAACAATCATACTGTGATATTGTATAATGACTTAATGTTTTTAATATTTGCTTAATAAATGAATGTTGATTCTTGAATTTGTTTTCCATTCATAGTCCTATTAGCCTTTTTCTACAATTAACTTGTATTATCTTTGTAACTTAGTACAGTAAAACCCGCTTAAAATGAATTTAAGGGGACCGGCCTTTCGTTTTGTTATAAATGGGATTTCGTTACATCCAAACTAAAGCATTTTTGCTGTACACGGCGTAGAATAGCAGGCTTTCTCATCGTTAATCATCTCTATCAATGGAACATATCCTTAACGATTTGCCATCACCCACCAGTATAACCTTTTTTACTCATCCTAATAATTCTTACATATATGTAATTTTTTTACCGATAGTTACTAGCTCATCATTCACAAAACACCGTACTAATCTGTTCCAGAGTGATAATTCATAATGAACGACAATTTTCAATATCATTGTCTTTTGGTGTAAGATTGCCTTGATATGATCCGTATGGTAATGAATATTTACCTACACTCCTCTGATAACTCACATCACCTCTTTCACGAAACGCCTTAAGCATTTCACGCACGCGGACTACGACATTGGAAATCTATATGTGAGGCTTACAGGTCCACTTCCTTCAAGAAATTGTAAAATGCTGTAATCTAAAAATAAGTGAAGAATTATGTGTACCACTCCTGTTCAACATTTTAGATGCAAAATGTAAGAAAGAAATGAAAGCTCGCATTATGAAACTCGAGATGTCAAGCACGTTAGTCCGTTGCATCACGATGAAATCAGTCATCATTTTGCATCGCGAAAAAGACAGTGGAGTAAGGAAGAGGGCACGCCCTCTCAATAATTCAAAGCGATCAGCATCTTTCACAAAAAGTAATCAAGCATCTTTATATCCAAACACGATATTCGCGAAAGAGAAAAGGCATGCTCTCTAGACAACTCCAAGCGATCAGCATCTTTCACCCAAAGTAATCAAGATATAGCAAAATTACTTTTTCTTAAGCTAAACATGATATCCCCAGCAATTAAGGCATTGTAGCTTCATGCTCACAACAAGGGATATGAAGTTATGTATACTTATATTAAAATAATTTAAACCCCGACTTGCGGGTGGGGTGATGTACGCCACCTATGTCGTTATCGAGTTAGATGGTCTTTAATTACAAGAAGTGCTGGACTTTACTTAAATGTGTGACAAAAATGCTGATAAATTGCGCATTAGATTACCACTGAACTTGTACATCTTCCTCCTCTATAAATTTACACAGCAAAAAATTAGGACTCAGACCATAGTAAATCAACCTTCAGTGTGGTGATTGTTTACAACTCTGGTGATAGATTAACGAGAATGTCTTAGGTTCAGGCTGAAAGTGAAATTCAAGTAATAAAACTTAGAGAAAATTTGTATCTTTTGATGGGAAGATAAATACAACATTGACAATAATCCTAAAATTTCGAAAAAGGAGATAACAAAGAAATACAACATATCATCTTCTATGCTCTCTATTGATTTAGCTCAAGGATGTGTCATTGAAAAAGATGCATTTTAGGGCAACGTAAAAGTAAGGAAACAAAAAACAGTGAAGAATTCGAGGAATTAGAGGACATGTTTGCGGACTCCTTTTATCTAGCCAGAGCCAAAGTGATACATCTCAGCAGTCAGCACCTTAAAGAAGAAGCGGAGAAAATAGCTAGTGGTTTGAATATTCAAGGGTTTGCAGCAATCAATCGAAGGCTACATTGGTTTAGGAATAGAAAGCAATTGTGCACCGGTAAATAAGTGAAAAATCCAAAGCTGTTGATCAAATATCCATTGATATGATTGATATAAATATCAAGGATGAGGAATGCCCACCAGTGACTTATTGGATGGGATGGAAGCGCAGGAAATGTTTCGACAAACCATGTGCCAGATGAACATGGGTGAGGAAGTGTTCAAAATTATTCCCTTCCTTAATAAATCTGCCTATTCAGCCTCAGACACTACGTAACACCCATCAACATCGACTCTTTTTCGCTAAAGTTTGAATTAAAATGAAAAATGCAATGGAAATGCTTGACGAATTAGAAATGCATTTTACATTTAATTTTGTAGCATAGTTTGATTAAATTCACAGTTAGTTTTTGCAGTGTTGTGGCATTAATTATCATCCATTTAGTTAAAATCATGAGACTAGTTTTTTTTTTTCATTAATTATTAAAAATATTTCACGGAGCATTAGGGAGTTCACAATGAAGAGTATTCCTTTGCATCGAACACCTGAAGGGCGGGCTTTGACTAACAGATGCATTTCCATACCTAATTGCTCTGAGGGAGTCTAAAGTGATGGCTATGCATGAGAACAACTCATGGTGCGGGAAAGGGCTTATATGTTACAGTGATGGCCAGAAATTCATTATAAAAGAGGCAAAAATTGGACATGGGACCAAAGAATAGTTCGCTATAGCGGGGATTTCTTATCATCCGTACTTGTTATAACCAGGATATAAAACATCTACGACCATAAGAAAGTCCAAGGGACCAAAAACTCACTTCGTTATAGGAGGAATTTCGTTACATGCATTATACACAAGTTTTACTGTATTTTTTTTAGTATCTCAAAACGTACAGAATTGTGCATTAGTTTGGGTGGCACGATACCTATTCAGGAGGCTTTGGTAATGGTAATGGAATAAGATGAAGTGTAATGATATTTCAGTATAATGACATTGAAATGACTTATTTCTAGGGATGTGCGAGCAGCACTTTTTGACCTCGAGTCGAGTATGTACATTATTGTACATGAGTGAAGAGACCCAGTTCTTACTTAAGTCATCGCAATTAAAGTTAGCCAGCAATCTGACTATCAAATGGCAGGTCTACCTACCTAATGCATAGTTATAAACAGTCAAATTAATATGGCACGTAGCGCAGGCCAAAAGACATAATGGAAATTTCCCGGTAGCTCTCGAAATAAGAAAATTACCTTCATTCCTATTACTCAAAAATGTGTAAATTAGCTTGCAGTACGGTACCTAGAGTGTACTTAGGCATAATATGAGGCCCATATGAGTGACATGCCCAATTAACTTGAAAGTAAGCCAGGAAGCAAAATATTTTTTCTTAAGGAATACATAAGCCTAATTAGAAGAGCATTCCTTGTATTTCGCATTCCTATGTATTTCTTTTCAGAGCTAAACGCTTTCTCAGTGATGTCGTGTAAGCCAGGGTTAGTCCAACAGTACAGTGAATTTCATACAATATGCCTTATTTGTGCAGTAAATATTTGATAAGCTCGTGCCTCAAATTTATGATTGGCCGTTAATTACATAGTTGGTTTTTTAACATAACTTTTCTTCCTCTTCCAATTAATGGCACCATCTCTTCAAAATCGGTGATTTCTGCCTAAACATGATAGAACTTAGAATCATAAAAATGATCTGTGTCAATCACCCCCATTTGCACGATGCATGAACACCCAATATCAGCATGGGTTATTTCCAATATCCATTAATGCAAGTTAATCATGTTTGAACAATGAATTTTCATTCACGGATGAATGTGAGCAGGTACATGAATTTTGTATAGAGTCCTGTGGATTAAAGTTTTCTATTTCTAAGGAAATATATTTGAACAAAAATATATTATAGATAATTATCTATAGATATTTATAATTATCTACCTTAAGATATGACTAGGAACTTGAAATTAATGATGTAATTAATAATCCTAAATAGGAAATAAAAAAATGGAATAGTAAAACTTATAAGTTTTATACGATACCTATATCATCCGTAATGCCCTTATAATAGGATGCCTACCATCCGTTACAAAGTTTACTTCACCCGTCAGTTTGAAGACCAATATCTCCAAGATGGCTAAAGCGATTCTAAAATAAAGTATATCAAATTAAAGCTTGTTTATTTCTACGTTTACTGGTAGTATTAAAATATTTTTACAATTTTTTTATTGAAGTACGTGTTTAAGAACGGATTTTTAGCGAATTTTTTTTTGATACCGGATGGATCCATCGGATTCGGGCATCGTAAGAACAACACAGATCCCGATATCAAACTTCCTTTTCACATATTGTAGCTAAGGGCTTTGTTAATAGTTATACGAAATTTCATTCTATTACGTTCATCAATATTTTTGTTATTGATGAATTTGTCAGACTGCATTATTTTCCGTCCCGCATGCTTTCCGTACCGGAAATCACCGTTTGGACCTTTTTCTTGCTCTCGAGTCATTAATATGAATCCACTTATGAAATCTCAGTAGAATTCGTTGATTATTTGACATCGATATATTTTTTTTTTCGGTTAAAAAAGCACGCTCAAATGTCCAGAGCATGCCTGGAAAGGTAGCGCGCGCGTGGAATCATCTGCTGCAAGCAGATCGCCTATCGCTGTGAATGAATCACGAGGACTCAACAGCGGAAAAAAGTATCGCCTTTAAGAATGCAAGTCAGTGTCATTTTAAGAACTGAGGGTATCTTTGGAAGCATACCGTCATTATGCCTCCTCGCGCAAAGATTTTGGAGACGGAGTTGAAGATAATTTAAAATGTAATTTGTTTCTTTCGTCGAGAAATGTGGGGACAAGAGCTAACTCTCTTATCGCTGATTTTATTTTGGTGAATACTGCAACTTATAAACTTATATTCAAGCATAGGCAAGGATATTTTTCCTGTGATAACTAGAGAAATTTTCTCGCGTGGTGTTTGGTGCGCGCGGTAACTACGGTAGCTTACAACTTGACAACCTCGAGCAGCTTATCTCTCCAGGCCAAAAGTCCTGTCGGGTGGAGCTCACTTTCCGAAATGAATATATATACACGTTGAAAGCATATCTAATTCTCCCAATTTGTTAAGTCATTTTACACGTTCTTAGTTTTCAAACATGAAGAATACCATCAAAACGAACTAAATTTCCGACTTCCGCATGCTGAGATAGTGCATTTTTATATATTATTCGTTACGTAATTAGTAACCGAGTAATCTATTTTAAACTTTGTTTAGTCTAAGATAAATATATGTTCCATATCTTATGCGAAGAAAAGAGAAGTGGCTTTTCATGTGTATCTTCAAGTGGGCGTCAAACTTGCTTCCCGGAACTTAAAAAATATCCAGCGATATATTTTTATCTGCCTCAGTCGAAAAATTAATTAATATAACCAACTAAAAATATATTTTTGACATTACTAAAAGTATAAATAAACAAGATTTAGTTCGATATACTTTATTTTAAAATTGAACTACTCATTTTTGTGATCTAGGCCTTCAAACTCAGGGGATGGAATTTTACAACGGACATTAGGTGCTTTGAGCTCGAATATCGTCCCCCACCCCAGACTTTTTCCGCGAATATTTCGGCCAAAAAGGGGGGGGGGGGGGGGGGGGGGGGCTAGCTACATTCTGAGGAATACGGTACATATGCGGTTTCATGGACCGTGTAACCACCGATTCATCCATTCGTTCACGCAAACGTACATAAATCCGTTCACGTAAACGTACATGAAACCATTCACGCAAATGTAAATGAACGTACATAAGTACATGTTCGTACGTGTTATCTACCGTGTAACCAGAGATTTACTCAATTTTGATGATAGCGCTTCCTGTCGGCAGATTTCTGAACCTATTGGCCTTGGCGGCTCCGTCGACAAAAACTACTCGACTCGACTTTCGTAAAAATACTCGAGTTCTCGAGTCGAGTACCAACTACTCGACTCGACTCGAATTTTCGAGTACTCGCACATCCCTACTTATTTCACTTGCGGTTGGCACTTTCCATGAAAAATCCCGAAAGGCCAGTAATGTCAATGGGGTAACCAATAAAAATCGGTAGCAGGATTTATTCGTATGTACTGTTTAGATGTAACGTACATATAGATATTTTTATTATGTCTGGGAACAATTTTTCATCTTGCAAACACTGTCTGATTCCAAAGAGGCAACGAAAACTTTTGTATGCTAGTATTACGATCAATCAAAGGCATTTAAGAGATTGACATCACTTAATAGCAATAGAAAATTACTTCAACACGATATTAAGATTACAATAGAAATCCATTCACTTAAAATAACATTATAATCCCCTAGCAGATGGAGTTCTCTGGACGTAATGACTACTAGCGTGACGTAGTTCACTATTTCGCCACGGCCTCAAGATTGAGCCAAACAAATGCCCAGAGAGTCACTGGCGTGGCCTCTGGATTTTTTCCCTGACCGGTATGAACGCTGTATATGTATGGCTTGGGTGCACAAGGAAAGTTAACTAAAGGAATTAGACTTAGATGATAATTTTAAGTGTATTGTCATTCATGCCAAACTATAACTGAGACACAAGAAGAAAGTTAGGAGCACTATTAATAAAATAGCATACTACATTAATAGTAAAAAGAAAATGTTAAACTCCCTACCAATTTCAACTTTTCCTGAGTGTTATGTTCATGCACCTCATCCAATTTATACAAAATATACCCTACCTTTCATTACACTGCAAACAGCAGCACATATAAGATTTACTATAAAGGTTGATCATAACAACTAATATTGGAATCTAAGGGGCAGTTGGTGCCTCATTCCAAATATTTACACCCCAATGAATATTATTAGCCACTCATCTGTGTATCTAAATCCTTGGTGCCCAACCCATGGACATGGTGGACATTTAATCTGGAAGCGAGGTGAGTGCAAACTAAAATGCTAACAGCAAGTTTCAGGACAAGATGTAAAGCTTTAATGCATACTATTGCAGATCCCATCTAATGGTGGAAGATGCCTTAAGGAAAGGCAGTAGCTACAAAATGGAATATTATGGCATCCCCATAGCAAATGGACAAAATCAACATGGTGTTTGTGTTTATATAGCATACCCACCACAGGAGCTACCATCCGTACCATTTATATACAGTCAAGCTCATTTCTAACAAAGTTGTGGGGGCTGAATATTTACTTCGTAATAACCAAACTTCATTATATGTGTACCAGTTTTTCCAAGGCTCTCTTTCACGGCGAATAGCCTTCACTTCGTTATAACTGCGCTTCATTATAAACAGATTTGATAAAAGTGGGCTTGACTGTACGTGGCATACCCAGAAGAGTGGTAAGTCAAATATTTCACAGAATTGCTTCCATAATTTTCTTTGAGCTAGTTATTATCATAAAGAAAGATTCGAGTGAAGCTTTGACCTGAATAGTACCAATACTTATTTTAAAACATTCTTTCTAAAAGATGCACTAAAATGCCTAAAATATACATCAAAGGAAAAACTTATTTTATACACAGGAATGTAAAGAAAGTGAATGGCTAACGTAAAACTTTGGATTGCCAGCCTTACAAACAACATGAAAATAGACATCAAATGATAAAATGTTAAATCTGATAATTCCACTACATTCTCCACTTACTACAATAAAAAAGTCTGACAAGATATTAGTGGCCTTCATGTATACTTGGGTAGAATTAAAATAGCTATATATTTCACTTGGAGAAACTGAATTACTTTTGACTCCACTTTTCAAAACAATAATAATAAGTAATATACATACCTTGGTAAACATGGGTTTCCCATGATGGGTAACCATGGTGCATTGATCACAATCTAGAGTAATACTTGTGTTGTGGAAAGACTCTTTTGGATGCTTTAGATTATAGTATAATTCTGTCACACCACCTTCAAATATACTCCTGAAGTAACGAGGAATTAACGTCCTTCCAATAGCTAAAAAAGTAAGCAGATATCATAAAGTAATTAGTCATAAAAATTAAATATTTGCAATATTAACTAAAGACTAATATTCTACATAAATACTCATACCCAGACAGCACAGACATGCTGTACAAATTGTAAATCTCTTATATAATTACAAATTGTAGTTTCCATAAAAAAATTGTAGTACAGTTGTATTACAGTACCTTCATACAAAGCAATGGTAATACTATTGCTATACAGCATCAAAATAAATTTAATAAACAATTTATAAAACTAATGTGTTACTGTTATAATAGAGAAGATAATAGAAACATCTTGTGCACATGCATACGAAGGTGCATATGTGATCAATGGTAATATTATTGCAAAAAGATCCAAAATTACCAAGAACATACCATTCGTAAAACCAATGTATATCATTTGTGATGCAGAAAAATATATAAAAGTTTTGTTTGCACGCATGTGCAGGCTTGGTATGTTTCTTTAGAACAAAACGCCACTAGTATCGCCAATTGATTATGTTTACTATGAATTATTATGTATCTACCAACCCACAATTAGTAACGTTAGTAAGCTTTCAATCGTGAATTTAAGTCCTAAATGAGTTACACTGTTTGTAAGAGCGTGAAGTATAAATGCTTTTGAACATAACTGTTACTATTTAGATGATGGTAAGAGTGTAATGTTATTTTTCTTTAATGCCTCTGTGCGTAATAATTTTTACCTCTCTCAATTTGTGGAGCATAGTTAGCAACAAGTTCAGTCATGGATTATAGGGGCTGGTTACACAATGTATGAACTAGTGCGACTCCATGTTTGTGTGGATGGACAAAATGATGACAAATCCTATTATATTGACAAGCACTAACACATTCATATAAGTTGTTACCTATGATTTCACAATATTTTGATGGGACAGATAGGGCATGCTTTAGAATAAGGACTTGCACAGCTTATACATCATGACACTAGTCCTATGAATTGAGTACCCTTTAACTGGTAGCCCTGTACATATGCATGAGCGTTCCTCATATTGTTTATTTCTCACGTGTTCAATCCTTCTCCACAAGATAACTGAAATCACATATCTTTAAAAAATGCACAGAGGCTTAAAGAAAAATGTTATGCATAACACTTGTACATTTTCCAGCATTCTCATTAATGACTTTGAATATTTACTTTGGTATTTCATAGATAATTCTTTTAAATCCATTATTAATTTGTACACGATTACTATGTATGTTACTTATATTCGGCGGAAGTTCATGATAATAACAGGTATTGAGGAGAAACCTGTTCTGTTGCACGTGACAATAACTATGTTTGACGACAGTGTCTTTCGAATAAAAGAAATTTAAAGTAACAGAGGAAATACGTTAATTTTTAAGTGAAGGTTTTGTACCTCCCTTATATTAAAGGGGTAATACAAAAGAATTCTTTAGTAAAACAATTGTAATTGGAATCTAAATTACAATTACAATTTGTAAAATGATTGCATTTTGTCACTATTGTATAACCACTACACAATTTGTAAAATTATTGTAAAAAGGATCTAAATACAAACATAATACAATTTGTAAATTGCTTGTATTTTGGCTCTGAATAAAACTGCAATACAATGGTATTAAAGTACATTTTCACAGGAATTAAAATACATTAACTAAATGATTTAAGAGTGAAAATGCATAACTATATTACATGAAATTGAACACATCTTTAGAGAAATACAAGAACACACAAGCAATTTCGACAAGTAATTTTGAGGTTCTTCTCTCCATGGACTATCATACTATACAAATCTTTAATTTAAAAAATGTAATATCTTGATCAGTTTAAGTTGGCCAGGAAGATTACGAGATTATGCAAATTTTTCTAACCCATGGATAAGGTCATTCTTCAGTATAACTTCTACAGGCATGCAGGAAGAATTTATCACTATAATTACTTTTTTGACAGCTTTTCATCATAAGCCACATATTGGATAGGTATGCTCACACAGAAAAACAGGCTCCTTAAAAAAATGATTATAGGCATTTGCTATTGCACTGCCACTTTTTCATTTATCAAAGAGAGAGACGATAAGTATTCACTTACTGTATCTTTTGGGTCCATCTTCTAAACAAAAAGTTAAAGTGAGGGTGGCATCATCTTCAAAGAACTCAGTTGCAAATGCATCCCACCATAAGTTGTCACTCTCCTACGTAAAAAAAGAATACCACCATTTAAACTTAAACAACAAACACAGGCAAGAGATATTATTCTAATCATAGTACATGCATAAACTATTATTGCTTGCCAAGTACAAATGGAGGGATAGATAGAGACAAGAAATGTTTAAAAAAATACACTTTGTATGGTCCACTAGAGAAATTCATTGAGTATTCCCCGGGTTTTGTTACATAATAACATTATTGGGTTCATCTATCTTGCAACAGTTTATTATTACCAATGTTACATCACAACATCAAGCTGATGATGTCATTACGTAACGAAACCCGGGCAGTACTCAATAAACTTCTCTAGTAGACTGTACAAAGTGCATTTTTTAACAGTTCCTACAAGGAGAGGTTACACATAGTTAAGCCAGAAACCATTAGTCAAATAGAAACAAGAAGTTTTTCACCCAAGGTGTCCAGCTCAATGGCTGACACAAATGATAGCTCAAAATATAAATTATCGATTACGTGAAGAGAGACATCAGCTTCTAAAAGTCTTGTTTAATCCGTATTTCAAAATTGCATTTAATTGTTGACCACATACACCTTTTAAGGACATGGTTGCTGATAATTACATGAGATAGTAAACGTTCCATTTCACTCTGATATGAGAATCAAATTGTTCCACATATCCCTAAATAAGTGAGAATGCCCAACCTTCGGTCACTAACTCTGAAATAAACATATTGAAGTTGTAAACTGAGATCTAATTCAAAATCTTCTCCTTTTCTAATAAATAATATTACAACTGAACAAAGACATGTGACTAGTGTACCTAAATGAAGTCATTTTTAATGATTCCCTGAGACTATAACCATGGAACTATTACAGATTTTCTCAAAACAGAATCAAACAAGTGGCTATACATTATTATTATTGAAGTATGATTCGATGCTCTCCCGCCAAATCGCTGCTGTGAAGTCTATTTGGGTCTTCCACTGGGTCAGGTGCTGTATTCCTGCCAATGTTTCGGGGACCGAATCGCTCTCCATCCTCAGGGCTGATGGATAGCATGGAAGACCCAAATAGACTTCATAGCATTATAATTATTACATTAGGCCAGAATAATCGCACCAACCAACATTCAATCCCATGTTCCAAAAGATGTGACGTAAAAAGTTAGGAATGGTCAATGCTATAAACACCAAGGAAGCTTTATGAAGGTCGGCGAAACTTAGTCCTTAATTAAAAAAATAATCTATGAACTAGTATAAGTGAAACTGACCTAGAAAAAGAAAAAAATTAAATTTCTTGAATTAAAAAATAATTTTCACTTCAGGCAGTCAAAATGATTGGCTTAACATTATTATAAATACTGATGGGTCTTGATGAATTGAAAAATGGAAGATGACTTCTATAAAACTATATCTATAAGAAAAAGTTCACACACAAATAAAAAACAGTAGTGGCCTTACCTCTGTCCTTTGCTGCAGCCTCTTGTTAAGCTCGTAAATGCGATAGTCAGGTTGTCCAAAGTACGGCGTATGACGCCTGGGAACAGGAAGAGATCTATCGAATAAGTCAAGAGACCAAATTGTTAAACAATGAGACATGGTTACACTATAACACTGGATTTTGCCGTGAAAATATATAATCAACATAGAATAATAAGAAAAAGAAATATAATTAAATAATAAATGCAACCAACATAGGAAAATACTTAATGGAAATAAAAGAAGCTAATATGGCAAGCGTGGATTATGAAATAAAGGGATCAACATTCAATACTTTTAGAAAATGTTTTAAAAAAAGTCTATTATTTCAAAATCAGGTTGAAAATGCAGACAAGGAATTACATAACATCTCACAAATGTAAAAAATGAGAAAAAATATTAACCATGATGAAAAGTATGATAATAAATCATTCCAATCAACTTAAATTTGGGAAGTAATGCATCCAACATGCTGTTCAACACACACATCAAGTTGTATAGCATATCATTTACTCAAAACATATACCACATAGCAGTACTCACTATCACTAAACTATCACACTGAGTGTATGCACAAACAATACTTCCAAGTGAAATATTAGAGACCATAAAAAAAAGGTTTCTGGTAAATGAGTGCTGGCTGTATCCTATTAAGCAAATGGAATAATTGATCTGATAAATTTTTGGGCATAAATGAATAAACACTGGGCTGATCAATGTAAGAACAATACAAAATTTAACGAGTGAGAAAACAAGAAGACGAAAAAAAGAAAATCATATTCACTAAGATTTTTTGGCCTAACTTTTGAATTCTAGAGTAATTGGTGATGATACCTAGCCTTTACAATTTAAATAACCCAACATGCTTAGTATACCAAGAAAGGAAACTTGATACTTTTATAGATTGATTTAAATTCAGGTCTTACACTAGGACTCAAGGGAAACAAAAAACGAAATATATGTAGTAAAAACTTTTACAATCAACTTGGATTTCTTAATTTTTTTGTGACAGGATAGTAAGAATAGTCGCTAATTGTGATCCAGAAAGCTAAGGTAATCACGTGTTTGCAACAGGCATTTAGATCTTTAAAGTTAGTCATAGTAGTAAAATTATACACTCAATTGGCAATGTAGAGACTGCTGAGGCAGATATACCAAGGGGCAGAAAAGGTTTGAACGATCGTAGTAACAATGACTCATTTCAAAATATAATTAATGTTTATAGAATGGGTCTTCTTCTGCATAAATTATCTAGGAATATGTTCACCAGTACAGAAGAAATAGTCAAAACCATAGAGGGTGCATTTCCTTCAGCTTAAGTGTTTTCCTATAGTTGGACCTTCAAGGGTAATCATATAGAAAATTGACAACAGGTATTGAAATCACCTTTTCATAAGTATTTCAAAATCTTGCAGCAAAAAAGAGACAACATAATTATCTCATTACTGTGAGATGGTGAGAATAAAATGCTATTAATCATAACAAACACAGACACAAACATCATTTTATGCCTCACGATGGATCAATCCTGTTACATGTATTCATTACACAGAAAGTTGTTTTCAAAGCCTGAACCACTATCAATAGATAAAGTTTCATAATAATTTATGTAATGCATGTTAAAATATATGGAATTGCAAAAGGTATAATGTAGGTAATATCTAGCATGTACTTCATTGATTGGTAGTCATAAAAGGTATACCTGAAGATGCAATTTAGATATGTAAACTCATGCTGTTTTAATCATGCATTGAATTGTTACTGAAGAGTAAGGGTACTTTAAAACTTAAAAAGACAGAGCCAAAATAATAATGGAAACTCCCATAAGGTAAGTGCAAAGACTATAACAAAGTTGATGTAACTAGATATTAGAGATAGGTAGTAAATTGAAATACTGTTTTAGCCGATATACAGACTTGACAAAATATAAAAAACTATTCATATTCCACCCACATTGCCACTCTTGGTATAAGATAAAAAAGCAACTAATCAATGGAATATCAACCAGTTATTACTGAGACAGTGAATTCCCTTTGTTTTACCAAAGGCACCAATAAATATTGTGATGTAAACAAATTTGAGTAACAAAGAAGTTTTGAGAAATAATTAGAAGACATAATAAGATCAAACCTGATACAAATTTAGAAAACAAGTATTTGATGATTATGTAAGGAACATTATACCATTAGTGTAACCTTAATACAGCCAAGAGTAGCTAAGATTCATAAAGAAGATTACAGAACAATGACCACAACAATCAATGTAAGGAATGAAAGATAAGTCATGAGTTTAAAATCAAAAGTAAGAAAAAGTAGACTGAGAACATTACATAAAGATGGATATCAAGAGCACAGATAGATGGGGATCTTTTTGGCAAGAGGAGTAGAGGAAGGAAAATCAGGAATGGGTAAATGCAAAAAATTAAGATTATTATGATATGGAAATATGACATACTTATAGGAAGCTTTAAATCACACAAAATATCAATTCTGTGAAGTGAGGTTACAAACAACTAACAAGGAATATTGAACATGACTATGAAAAAATACCTGAAGTGAAAAACTAATAAAAGTATCTAACACCTTTTGGCATTATTGTGGAAAAAAGATGGCATTGGTTAACCCGATTAAGTGTGCCATTTGAAACACACAAATCATTTGCCCCTTTTACAACTTCAGCCCCAACTTATCTCAGAAAGAAGTGAAATGGCATTAACTAATTACCATTACTGTATCAACAGGGTCAGAACATTAATAGCTTGGAATCAACATGTTCGTAAATGAATGAGACAAGGTGCTTTGAACAACATGTACATTACGAAAGGTGTGAGAAATTCCCAAAGACTATTTTTATTGCTGTGCATGATTTATTTCTTAAAAATGATGCAAATATTTATGAACGCACAGAATAATAAGCATTAAAATATCATAAATTCCCTAACTCAGTTTTTAAATACTTTAGAGTGGGACATTAATTTTTCAGTTGCCAAACTATGCTGCATAAAATCAAAATGTTATTTTATCCGATTTGAATAAATTTCATGAAATACTCAAATTAAAGCTTCCCATTATGAAATTAAATTCACAGCCATTAAAAAATTTTCTTAATGTATAGACTTAGGTATATAAAATTAGCATGTTATGAGATGCAAATAAAACCAGATCTACATCAAATCAATTTTCTTTTTGCAATAATTTTATATCTTAAATTAGGTATCAATACAGAAAAACGTCACTATTAACATCTAACCAGATTGTGGTAAAGGCTAACAGCTGTGGTATTAGAACCATTTCCTTCAGCATGATTTTTCCAGAATTCAATAAACATTTAAAATTTGGAAAATTAAAAATCAATAAATAATAATCTGATTAGCTAAATTATTTATTTAAATTGCATAAAATAATTATTTCTACGATGCTTCAGAAGACGCATGCCAAGGACGGTTTGCCAACCGTTCGTAGTGTTTCGGAAATAGTAATGTAAAAAACGGGCATTCGGTTCGCTAATATTTGTGCGGTCCGATGCTTCGCGCCAACCTGCTGCGAAGCTTTCGCGTTTCCGAACGAGAACTCAAGGTCGCGGCAGAATAAAGACCATCTCGATGTTGGTGCGCGTGGACTTAGTATCTCGACGGACCCGAAAAAAGGCGACAAAGCCACCATCACCTTTTACCTCCTCGGAGGAAGGCGGGGACGCAAGAGGAGGCGGTGGAAAAGCGAACGCCCAGAGGGGATCCGGAAGGCGGGTGACCTTGCGGAACAGAGGGGAGAGTTGTGTTCTGTGGGTCGAGATTCGATCGGAGGCACACCTGTAGTAGGGTGACCCGAACGGGGAGCAGTAGAAAGGGTCTGCATGGACGTGGGCCATCATGGGGCACATGGTTCCTCCTTGCGATGGAGGACCCATGAGGTGGTGATGGTGCAAGTGGTGGTCAGCCACTCCTCCGGCTCCTCCCAGCACCACCGGGCCGCCGCCGCCCGCCCTGCTCCTCACGGGCATGGGAGTCCAAGATGCCGCCGCCGGCGGATCCAGTTGGAACGCCCACCCGATACGTCACTCCGTGCGCGGTAGCGCGGCACAGCATCCGAATGCCGTGCACCACCGAGGAAGACCGACCGCCGCCGCCGCCGTCGGCTCGTTCGCCCGCTAAACTCGCCTTTGCCTCCCGCCCTCCTTCACCTTCGGCAGCCCGCCTTTTCCGCGCACGTGAAAACTTGCTCGGGCGACCGGTGTAGCCTCGCACGGGGGGCTCCTCTCCCTTCCCCATCGCCCGCCATTGGCCCCCTCTCCCGTCACGTGATCACACAAGCCGCCCTTTTAAAACAATTTCGGGGTTTTCGGAGGCACGCACTTTTTGCGCGAGACCGACATCCGCGAAACGATTTGCGCGAAACGCCGGTAACACCCGCGCTTTTCAGCGGTGGCCAATGGAACTTAGAAAGGAAAAGAGTGGGAACCGCGAAGATGTAAAGGGAGGGGAATGATGGGGTTAGGTGGCGGAGGGGGAGGGTAGGGGCGTGGAGAGAAGGCGGGGGAGTTGCAGGGGGATAGGCGCATCTTGCCCGACGAGTTAGGAACGACGAATCCGTGTAGACTTTCCAAAGATTTTCTCCAAGGTTATGGCATTGAGCGAACCTCCAAGAATTGATTTTTTTCCGAGAGATAGCTCCGGAATAACGCCAGCATTTTTTTACCCATCATGACATTTATTTTTTAATGCGAAAGAGAAAACAATTCACTCAGTGCATTGCCATAGCCTTTATTTACAGTAAAGCATGGAGACGAATCCTGAAAGGTAACATTGATAAGCTCTGCGTTAAAACAATTATCCTGCACACAGCTCGTACAATTCTAAAAACGTAACTTTGGATAAAAATTTTAACTTCTATATTCTTCGGCATGGGTGACATGGGGAGGCTATAGACAACTATTTGTAGGCCCCAAGCCGGCAAAGAGTCCGAGTGAAAAGAGACTTTAGGCTACAGGAGTCTCGTCTCCTCTCTCGGATAGCATCGCGTAACGCTCATTGCGGGAGGGGGATGGGTTGGAGAGGGAGAGCGGCGGATGGGGGAGAGGGATGGTTGGAAGGACGGGGAGGGTTAGGCAAGCGGGGGATGTGAGGGGAGGTAAGGAAACTGCAGGGGGAGAGGGGATTGGGTGGGTGGATGAGAGAATGGGGAGACGAGAAAGGATGGGGGTTGGTCGAGGAAGAGGCGGGCGGTGGAAAGGTGAGTGACTGAGGGAGAGGGAATGGGGGAGGGCGGGGAAGCGGGGGAGCAATGAAGCCGCCGCGATATTGATCACGGCGAGTTTCTCGACACCCGCGGCGAGGCTACGTCCGGCCGACCCCCGGCGAGGATAGCGCGGGGCTCAGGGAGCCGTGCACAAGCGGAGGCACGACGGTATATACGAACGCACCTTGGGGCAACGCCGGGGATTTGGTATATTGAGAGGATTCAGCTTTTCTGGCTCAATAAAAAAATACTAGGGAAAGGACAAACACGAAGAACTAAAATTTTTTTTACAAAAAATCGCAGTAATTTTGCATAGCGATAAATAATGAGACCTCGACAAAAGTCTCTGCTTTGAGCGATTCTTCCGGCCCTAGAATTTAGGACCACTAGAAACTACCGATTTGATGTACTATGGGAAAACGTGAAGATTAATAACACTTAATTGTTCTGAGAATTATAAAGCCTCAAAACACCTATATATAATGAAAAATATATCTGCAGTGAACCATTGATACACTTCCTACCAATAGCAATCCATTATTGATCATCATGGGTTGCTTCATAATTCCAATTAATGCATATAATTCTAATGATCATGCTGTACCAGGTCAATCTCTAACAAAGCAGCTACAAACTGACAAGTATTTAGATCTGACAGGAGTATTACAAAAACTGAAATACTGTATGAAAGGGCAGCAAAAGAGGAGAAAAAATTGAATCATGCTTTGAATTTTCCAGTTCAAATCGAAAATAGTATATACTATGCAAGACTTTGCATTGAATCACGTAATATTAAAAATATATAAAGGAATATCAGCATGATCAATTAATAATCTTTGGCACAGGAAATCACCTATTAATATAACTTTGGGGAGAGGTTCAAAAAAATAATTCATTTAATATAAATATATTGGCATTAACAAAAAAACATTGAAACTAAGGTGGGAGTGGATCAAAGAATAATACATGTACTTAAGTTCACAGACTTTAACAAAAAACAAAAAGTAAGCTGGAGGATGGTTCCAACCAACTGCGCATTCATTGAAATTCACCAATTTTAACAAAAATGGGAAAAACGGTTAAAATAAATGCTTTAACTGTGTAAGAATCCATATTTCTTAGAATAATATGGAATCACATATCCTGTAGAGGTCTCTGGATGAACTAACAGATGCATTCAAAGGGCCAAAACTATCAGTTATTGGCACGAGGATGAAATTAATGGATGATAAATATGATTTTGATCCTTGAATGCCTACTGATCCTGAATGAGTAACACCAATTAAACAATAAATTCTTCAGTCCTTAAACTCAGTATCTGGCACACGTTTTCCCTAACAACTTAAGTCCTCGACAAATATGATCAGCTTAGTTTGACAATGTTAGATGATAATAGCAACTCTATAATGCTGTAATAGTAGAAGCAATAAGTTTTACATTTGGAAACATCTACATGCACCTAAGTCCTATATGTAGAATCACACATGCAGCAGTATCACCATGTAACTAATAACAGTAGCAACAACTATATTTCAATTTTTAACGGGCATAAGTCCAAGATTAAATATACAAGAATAAAAGGAAGTACTTATGAGATAGCACAAGCTAACCAAAGTAAATAAGACTTAAGATTTACAATTTAACATAGTGTTCAAGCACAAAAAAGCAAAAAGCATATCTGTTGGCCTCAAAAACAAAAATTTTCTACTTACGCTTGATCCAGACGATCAATGGGATTAGATCCAGGAATTTGTCCTGGCACTATTCCATGCACTGGTGGTCCATGAAGAGGGCCTGGGAGTGGAGGGTGGCCAGGTGGAGGACCTCCTCCAGCCCCCGGGTGTCCAAAAGGTGAACCAGGAGGAATACCAAAAGAGGGAGGCCCACCAAAATGTTGACCCCCACCTGGGGAGGCAAAATGTCCTGGGTGCCCTCCACCAGCTCCTCCGGGAGTTGGAGGTCCACCAACAAAAGGGGGCCCAGAGGAACCAGGGCGTCCAAATTGATGAGGCCCACCAGGAGGACCTGGGCCACCCCCACCAACAGACGGTGAGCCACCAAAGGGAGGACCAGTGGGACCTGGCCCGTTGTAAAGGGGAGGGCCTGAAGACGGGCCTGAAGATGATGCTGGGGGGAAGCCAGAGGAGTTTGGTCCGCCTCCCCCTACAACAAATGAATTATTGGGTGGTCCCGGTGGCGGGCCTGGTGTGGACGATCCAGAGGGTGCTGGAGAAGATGCATACTGAGGAGGACATGAAGAGGGGCCTTGCCCTGAGCCTGGAGGTGGAGCAGGGGGGCCATAGGGGGGGCCACCCCCACCTGCAGGGGAGCCCCCAAATGAAGAGGGTGCAGGAGGTGCAGTTGGAGGTCCTTGGAATGGTGATGGCCCTGAGAAGGAAGAAGGGGGAGGGCCTGGGAATCCTTGTGGCCCTGGCCCTGAGGATGGTGGGAAACTTTGGGGTTCCGAGCCCGGTGGGGGTCCCTTCCAGGCAGCTGCTGGGTCCTCCAGGGTGGTGGGCAGCGTAAGAGACGGTACAACACGACGATTACAGCCTGAAAGAGAAACAGCAAGTGAACATTCACTATAGCTTTTCATGCACACTAATATGTGAATAAAAGTCGGTAAAAAATTACAATTATTTTACACAATTCCCAGGTGAACATAAAGCTGATTAAGCAAATGAGACAAGTTAGCATTTTAAATTTATATTTTTAAGATGAGGTGAAAATACACTAACAAAAATAACTATTACATTTAATTAACCCATTTGCTCACAGACAATGAGGCAAACACCCATGTGTAATGATGCTTATATGAATAAATGAACTTAAATGACTATACACTTACAGCTAATTACAATGCAGAGGAATTTAGGGGTGAGCATAATAATGCAGGCAAACTGAAATACTATTAACAATGTATATGATTACTCAGTAAAATTAAATTAGTGGTACCTTAAAAATGCAATTTCTAGAATTGAAAGCATTCACTCAAATGTTTAAAAGCTATCACATTACGGGATTTAAATCTTATTTTTTCTATAAACCATTTACTTGCTATGCATGAGCCCAATTACAATTCTACATTAGCATAATTATTTTTCGATTATATTTATCCACCATTAAATGACTAAATATAATACTATCGTGTAACGATTGAAATAAAATTAGATACCGATATGAAAAACAAGAAAATATTTTCAAGAAGCTTCTAATTGATATGAGGAAGAGTAAATTGGTACCTTTGTCAATGAATCCACAACGGGTATACCTTAAACATAAACCATATTATTATAGTTTATAATTTCGACAAATAAAACACAGAAAAAGGAGAGTTGGGAAACAAACTGCGAAGCAAACTGAGTATGATCGAATCACTTACTTCACGTTCAGTTTCGGATTTCTAGATTCGTTAACCTTCTATGTCTAAGACAATGTCAAATTTCAGGAAGAGTATTTACAATAAATTCAATAAAAAAACTCAACGCACCAGTCGCCACAAAACCAGGTACGGTTGGAACACCTTCGTGCGTCTTTAAAACACATTAGATATTTCTTGCAGTTTTTCGTTAGTCCATAATACTCCGCATATGGTTCCTTTCCTCAACACAATGCAAGCGATATTTCCATAAGTATGTGACGTTTTTTATTAACTTTCCCACTTCCATGAAGCACGGTGATTCATGGAAATCAAAGTATCGCAAACCTACTTCATGAATTATAATAATTTCACAAATAGGTCACATATACCGTACCTGGGCCTAAAATTGTTAGCGTATGATCAGCACAAGTTGATTTCTCAACGCTATATTCTGATTAAACAAATGGATTAGCACGTTATCCTCATCATGCTACACATTACACCAAACAAATCAAGGAACTAGTTTCGAGAGGTGCAAACGATGAGGTTCTTCCGAATACAGAAAATAAATAAATGGCAGTAAAACTTAAAAATATATAATTACAGCTTGCAACTGAATGTACTCCACAAACACTGACAATTTAGACAACAGAGGAGCAAGCATTCAAAACTTCACGTCTAAGGTCACAGTATTTGTCAATTAAGAAGTCTTTCATGATATCGTCTTAACTAACATGAGACGGTGCAAACTGATCCTTAACTCCAACCAGAGATTGATTAAAAATTGAAACTCATGCATCACATTAATGTTTCATGCCCAACTTCCTCCTAATAATAGCATGCGTGAAACGCTACTGAAAGTATATAAACACCCTTCATGCTCAATAACTCAAGTTTACAAATATTCAACACTTGGTTTAGTAAGTAATAAAAATTCAATTACATTTCTGTTTGTTTCGTTGAGTTCCACGTCCTTGTCTCATTCTGTCAGTGTCAGAGTATGCGAAAATTTAGAATTTTTATTTTCCCTATTACTTGGCACATAACTTCTTATACCTAAGTTCAGCGTTATTTCACCGCACAAATTAACACAATAAGCCCGACTAGGGAACACAAATTGAACAAACTTAATCCATTGAAATACTTTCGCCTCCTCAACACATTCCTCCTTCATTCTGTAAAAATGGATTCTTCTCTTTACCTATTCCCCTTTCCCAAATACAACTTCTGAAGAAGCGTAGAGTAAACACCACCGTGATCAATGCAGTGTGTTTCTCGTTGCACTTCGATTTTAATAAGTTGCACACAGTACTTTTATTGATAAATATAAGGGAAATAATTTACAGAAAACATTTTGAACGTGAAATACGACTCAGAGTTAATTCAAGAACTGCTTACTTGACTCGCGTCCCTTTTCAAACTCCACACACCATGCAGTGAGCAAAAGAAAATGTCACAGCGCACCAAAAACACGTGCACTAATTCAAACAGTAAACAAAAATCTAAAATTCACGCAATTAGTTTCTATCTCTTCATAAACAGTCTAATTAACTACGAGAAAAACAAGTCCAAAACGTGACAAAAGCGCCCATCTAAAACACTATGGAAGACTTCCCCCCATCTCCATGTTTCCCATCCCCCAACGCTTCAGCATTTTTCCATTCCTCACTCACACGCGATATTTTAATACCAGCAACACCGACACCGAGCGCCCACCTTTCTTCCTTCTTGAGTGGGCCGTAAGCGTGCTAGAGGGGTCAACTGGTCAACTTCTCCTTGGGTCTCCTGCAAAAATTATCCCGCCGCCACAATCCGGCCGCTGCCATTTTTACAGCGCCGCGTTGCGATCAGCGGACTGAGGCGAGAGCGGAGGCGCGGCCGTCTCGCCACTCATCCTCTTTCTACGGATGTGGTGGCAGGCGACAACTTTCCCGGCTCTATCCTCAGCCCCTTGCCACCTCCCACGCTTTTACTTTTTTTTACACCACTATCGGCCGCCAGATTTTTTCCTTCGCAAGAGTTGCCGCGGCTGCTCCATCGCGAACTCCTCTACAGTCACCGACGGTTGACAGTGTCACCCTAAAAATCAATAAAGTTTCTCCCCTCTTTCCTCCCTTTTCGCCTAGCAGGTCTTTCCCCCTTCCAAACCAAGCATGGCCCCGCTCTCCCTCAACCGCCTCGACGCCCCTTCTTTGCCCCCTCCTCCGGTCGTGGGACTATCATTACGGGCACAATGTAATTGAACGGTGACGCTTCCCTAAAAATCCGGGCGACGGCCACTCAGAGAGCATCATCGTTCTTTTTTTCTCGCTCTTTTCCCCCCTTCCGCAGGAATGCTGGATACGCCGTCAATGCCCAAGCAGCTGGGATGAACTTGCCCGGAGTATTAAAAATCATAGAAAAATCAAAGCTCATTGGCATGAAGCTCTCCGGGGACACATCTTTTCTCCATCATATTTATTACACACATTATACCCACGTTAAGAAATATATACATCCATTATAAAATAGTAATGCGAGACAAAAGATAACGCCCCGTGCGAAAAAAATCTGCCCCTGCCGTTCCCTCTGCGTCGAACCCCTAAAATCGATATTGAAATTCTGAAGCCCCCGCCAATGTATATTTTAGTTTTTATCAGAAATTTTTTTCTTCTCACAAGAGAAAAAAAGGGCGAGCGGCGTACCGGCCGAAGATAGGCGCTCTCCCGCGTAAGGAATCAAGTGACTCAGATGAGAGCGTAAGTTTCCATAAGACATACAGGACAACACAATGCTATAAGAGGGCAACCCCAAGCGAGCGTGGAGTTTCGGTACACCCCGACTCTTCCTCACTCTCTCCCTCTTCTTGGTGTTCAGAGCGGCGGTGCCAAACGTTGCGTGGAGGACACCGCGTCGGGGTCGAAGGGGGGGAGGGAGTGGGAGAGGTGGCAGCAGCGGCAGGTCGGCCGGCTGTGGGCACGCATGCAGACGTACCGATGGCCCTGCAACGAGCGTAAAGCTACATTGCCTCTCGCATCCGCTGTATTCCCACTGAAGTTCATGGCTGGACGAATCGTGACGAAGAGAAAGAGATGATACAGGTCTTGGACGCGGTCGAGTACATTTCCCCAGGCTCTGGGTGAAATGGCAAGTAGGGTGGAAAAACCGATGGGCAACCACCCATGATTTTGGCATAAGGACACAAATTGCTTACGCAGATGCAAATATCATTTACTTCATTACAAAACACATACACTCTTCCATTAGCACAACTTGACAAATATCATCGGTTATGGCTAATATTTACAATTTTGCCTTCCCTGAGAACCGTGTCTTCGGCAGAGTGAGATATCAAACAGGATTTATCACAATACTTAAACGGTGAACAGACATTGGGCAACACAATATGAATCTGTCACCGTAATTTGGTCCTTGAAAAAGAATGAACGCGGCAAAATATAGACGGTCCTAGACACATTTTGAAGTAAAACATGCCTACACCAAAATGCTGACCATCAGGTTGCATACTCTTTGGTTTTAAGCTTTAAATGCAAATTATGCGTTAAGTATGGGAGTATTTTTTTAAGGTATAATAGATTTGGGGAAAAATGATCCTTGCCATGAAACGATTTCAACCATAATAGTGAATTTAGGAATTTTAACTGAAAACCAAAACTTTTCTTTCAAAGATGTGATTTCACTCAATGCCATGCAACTACCATGAACTGAAATTTGGCCAGAAAGTTTAAATGATAGACACAGAAGCAAAAATTTTAACCTAACCATGATGTTTTTACAAAATTCTATACACATGTTCTTTAATGTTCTCAATTATTATGATGAAAAATCGTAATATAAAAAAAACTAATACATACTCATTTCTCCACTTCTAATCCTACTTACATTCTACAACTGTCTGAAAAATCATGTACAGGTGTTTCATAGGGTAAAAGACACATTCACATGGATAGTTTTACTCATGAAACATGGGGTATTTTGCTAAATATCATCAATACTGCATAAACATATGGACAGGACCAACATTTAAGGTAAACAACATAAGAGGTCTGTTAAACAGTCACATATTCATTTGTTCCATGTGAATCTGGATTCACTACTTATCATCAGGTATATGAACTTCCATTTATGCTATGGAAGAAAAACTGTACAAACAGCAACACATCAGGTAATACACATTCCTAACGTCACCATAGGAAATGACAATTGCTGATCAGTTACTAACAGACTGGCCTTACACTTATATAACCCATCCGTTGAGTCATTCCTGTTTCCAGCCTCCCAATCATTGTCTGCTGGTCATTCATTTTGATGTTGGTGTGGCTCTCGGGTGAGGAGTAAGATGAGCAAGAATGGGTGTGACCGATGCTGACCCATCACCAAGTCCTGCCACAGACCGACTCCCAAACCCAGCAGCAGAAAGTGAGGGAACCAAACCATTCATGCCACCTCCTGCAAAAACCTCTTTGTACATCTGCATCTGCCTCTGAGTCACTGAGACAGACGGACGGAGTTGGGATGAGGATGAGGGCAAGGATACTTGGGGATTAAGGTGAGAGGAAGCAAAGTGTGAACGATGGATGGATGTAGGGATAGGCAAGGGTGATGATGTTTGAATACCAGATCCTCCCCCATAAAGGGCTGAGCAAAAGGCAGCTGGGTCTAGGATAGGCACATAAAGGCTAGGATGTGGAGTAGCAGACTCAGAAGGAGGTCGGCTCCCACCCAATGAAGGATAGTTCACAAAAAGGGGGGATGATGCATGAAGACTGTGAATGGCACTACCTCCTCCAGACCTCCCAGGAATGGGAACAACAAGTCCAGCATGAGCCCCATTAGGGACTTCATCAGATTTTCGACGCCCTGGTGCCGGTCGCCTTGCACCCCTTGATTCAGAATGGCTACTATCATTTCCTTCCACTATCGTTATCTCCAAGCCCGAGCCCACTCCCCTAGGCCTGCGTCTCCTTGCATCTGTAGGTCTAGAAGTATCTGGTCCACACACCCTATCAATTTCAACCACATCATCATCATCTGAAACAATAGTAGTTGGTGTATTATGAGGGGATCCAGGCCGTGCTTTTGTCCTCAGATCAAGTACCTCTACACCCGAAGGGCCTGGATTTACAGGCTGGCATGTCCTTTGTGAAAATTGCAAACCTTCCTGAGGATTTCCATAAACTGTTTGTGAACGGGCATATATTGAACGGGATTGAGTAACACGAGGGAGACCTGTTGGAGATGGACCACTTTCTTGAGAAATGCGCTGCCCAGCATGTAATGTGGATCCTACACTCCTCATCATGCTGTCAGAGTTTCCAATTATGTGGTTTAGATCTGGGGTAACTGTAATGGAAACCTGCGAAGAAGGCATGCTAATACCGTCCCTTATTGGCACATGTGGAGATGGAGGTGATGCATGATGTATTACTGACGGACGGCCAGTACTTCTTGATGGAATCGTGGGAAGAGGGGGGAAGGTTGGAGCTGGTATTGGGGTGACCTCTAAACCACCTTCCCGTAGAATTTCTAACTTCCGTCTTTTCAGAGATGGGACCACTGGAATCTTGAGTGAGGTTGCAGCAGCATATGATGCTGTTCTGGTTGGCATGGTGATAGGGTATGGTTGTGATGATGGAACAGTATGACCAGCAGGTGAAGCTCTTCTTGCAAGGTCTCGAAGAGCTGCATGACCTGTCTTTGGCAGTGGTACCAGTTCAGGGGGTGGTGGTACAGCTCCATCTCGTCCCTCCAACCTTAAGCCCCCATTTGGTCGTGCAACAATACTATCCTTGTCTCGTGGCACTGCTGCTGCACCCCCAGAATTTATACCCGGACTAGTAACCATAACTGAGCCAACCACTGAGATCCCAGAATCCTCGCTGTGAAAGCCTCGCCCACTTGATCCATGAACTGAAGACTGCCTTCTGAGCTGATCTCTTCCATCTCCATTCTCCGAGTCCAACTAAAATAATTAACAGAATATAATCAATGAAGAATAGTAACAATATTATATACTGCTTAAGTATTAGAATAAGTTACTCAAGCTTTGCACCTTCAGTTATTGAAATATATACATTCAAATTGTAAAATAAAGAGTATTCCCATGGATGCAAATTTCATCATTTATGACATTCAAGGAATACAACTGAAAATATTCTAAATCTAAATATATAAAATTTCTGCTTAACATTTTTCAATACATCTACTTCAGAGCCAGATGATTAAAATCAAAAGATTTCCTCAAGAGAACCTTATGACCGGTTCCCCAATTATATCAGATTTTGGAAAAATACCTATCAAAAACATTACCATTTATTTTTCTGACTATTTACAAAGTTTCACTCAGGAAACATCTACATCTACATAATACCCTGCAAGCCACCACAAGGGTGTGTGGCAGGGGGTGATTGCTCACCAAACATGCACTACATATCATGCATAAAAAAGGAATAGTATTAATATAGGAAAAAACTGATACATATAATAAAAAATTCAATAAATAAGTTATCATACATAGACAAAAAGTGCCTTTCTACCCACATCAAAGTCATCTTATAACACATAAAATGAAGTTATAGCTGTTGAAATTAATAGGTATTATTAAAAATAATACGGAACTGTAGTGTATTTCACTATGATTCCTTGTTCCACAATTTAAAACTGAATTCCATCCATGAGGTTACAACAAGAAAAATTTTAAGTCCTTTTTGGAAAGGGCTAATTTCAATTCATTAAGTTTATCACATTGCAATACATTGGGTGATGAAATTCAATTATACATGGAGGTCTACATATCTTTTGGCCCACACATACACTATGGCCATCAGTAGCATTTATAACTGGGAACTGCAAGTAAAATATTAATGCCTATCTTTATCCATGTTTCAATTCCCACACCAAACCCAATGAATCAATCAATGGAATTACATCATGGAGTAAATAAACATTGTTGTTTTATTATCTCTCAACATACTATGTTGAGAAATTATAAAACAACAATGTTCAGAAACAGATAGTAATACTTCCAAGACCTTAAATTTACTTCATACAATATATAATGAACACAAACAGGCTAATGAGTTGCTGTTAAGGGAGAAAGACTGAATGGAACTTCAAGATGTATGCATAATTGTAGCATTTCCAAAATCCACACAACAGTTTCTTTGTTGCTAAATATTCACCAAAAAATCACAAGAGTGGCTCTGTGCCTGAAAATTCATATGCACACCTCAAAAAGTAATGATACAAAAACAATATGAAAAACAGAATTTGAGTAAGAATGAATACTCTAAACTGGTAGGGTTTAAATATGCATGAGGTGAAACACACAGTATTTACTTTCTTATTCCAAGAATTAATATATTATTTTAACTAGGCCCGATTCCAAATATACTGGCTTATCCTTTTTGTCTCAAATAATAATTATAATAATATGACATTACAAAAAATTAAAAGCAATAACCTACTCACTGGCAAAGGAAAGATTTGCACTGAGAAATGATAATGAGAAATAACAAGGTACATTCCTTGGAAATAAAGTGTCCATTACTTCAAGATATCACTTACAGCCTCTATCCTGCTCAAAGACCAAAAAGAATATCCTACAGATGGAAAATAAAACCATCTCATTCTTCTAATGAACATAGAGAATATTAAAATACAATCAAATTTTGGAAGCATATTAAACCTTTGTACAAAATGGTTACAATTACAAACATATCACATGTACAACAACATTAAAAAATAACAAACAACAAAAAATTAATGGATAAAAGCCATAACAGCCCACCTTTCGATGGTGTCCTCTTGATGGAGGGGGTCCTTCAGTGCTCGAGCTGCCTTCATTACTAGTATCTCCAGCATCAACATCACCCGAACCACCATGTACTTTCCCATGTCTTCGGTGCATGGTTGGAGGGGGCTTATCTTCTTGACCTCGCTGTTTGCGCTCATATGGAAGCAATAACCTGCAATGATTTTGCGAATTCATTTTATTTCAATTAATAAAAAATATAACATGTTTAGGTTATGCAATAGAGATAATAAATTAACCATCTAATGGCATTACCAGAAAAAAGACTAACTGAGAAGAAATTTAGTGCAATGGTGATTGCTATGAAATTATGATATGAAAACCAGATTCAAACAGGTTTTTGAATTGAAGTCCATAGAGCAATAGAATTCATTCTGACAACACCCACAAGCTTGAACTAGGAATGAATAAAGACTACATAATACAAAATCATACATGCCTTTCATAATGACGACGAGTGCAGGTTGCAGCACTTGTATTTCCTTGGTGGCCACCTAACTCATCATAAATGTGTTTCCACAATTTACGACCAGTAACTTTCTCGTACCCACCAGAACTTTGTACTTTGCCATAAAATTCATATAGATCAACTGAAAGGGAAAAAAACAAATTACCACGGAGAAAGACTTTTTAAGTAACCATGCCCTCACTATGTAATAATAAGTTTACCAATGGGAATGTATCACATAAAAGATTACGTGTGATACACAAACTGACTAGTAAAGCATGATGTTAACATTAAAAAATGATGGCATTATGAAGCAACTAATATGACAAATGCAAAAGTGTAATTCACATTGGGAGAGTCAGTAGGAGCCATTTTGCTACAACATAACATAGTAGACTTAGGAAATGCCACTTTTTACACTCAGTGGCACATGAAGGTGGCATAATCTCAATAGTGTTCCATATCAATACACATTATAATATTAAAAAAAGGCATAGCTGTATACCTCCAAGGCAGCTGAGAAAAACTAGCAAAGTCGAACATTAACGGAAGGTTCAATGACTGTGAGACTACTTTTTACATAATTAAATCGAGAACAGTCAAGTACAAATTTCAATAACCACAACAACCACTTTCTTTTTATAACACATTATGGTTACAAAATATCTGCCAAAGGGTTGGTAATAATAAAATTGACCAGGGAAGGCAAAATAAGAAAAAATGAAAGGACACTCATATGAAATAGATGGTGGAAAACAAAGAGAAAAATAAAAGAAAATTCAACTGATAATGTAAGGTGAAGAGCAAATACATGACAGGGAATGGCCCAAAAGGTTACTTTTCATCAGCAATAGAGCATTTAATGATCACACAGCTAAGTAAACAATGAAAAGAATAGAGAAGAAGGCTTGCCACAGATAAAATAAAAGATTGTGTTCGTGAACACTCTTTTGTCTTTCAGCCACTTAATGATTAGTTTCTCCTTCATGCCAGTCTTAAAAAAAAAAGATTCTTAATAATACTGATTATGAATTTAATTCATCAAAAAATAAAATTTTGGCACATTGTTTGGGTAGAACAATCTATACTTATATTTTATCAAAAACCTCCAATATTTCCTCACTAGTAAAATATTAACTGATAGCATTTTTTCATTTAGCTACACTATTACAAATGGGCACAACCTTACCGGAGACAAAACAATTTCTTCATGAAATCAACATTATTTCATTGAGATTCCACAATCCACATTCAAATATTACACCCATAGTAGTACTCAGCACATTATATCTCATACACCCATTGTTACTGCAAAGAGTGGGAACACAACTACTTTCAACGACAGTCAGCGAACTCCAATGTTTCCTTACTTAATCCTTAATTCCTATCTGAATGATATCATATAACTTCAGTTAAAAAATTTATTCTTGCAATGAACTACTAAAATGTTCCTTTCAAATCATGTTAACAGCCAATTTAAGCAGCACACATCCAATTAAATACATAAGTATGATAAATTAATATGATGAATATCTTAGTAACAGTAAAATTTCCTTAGTTTCAACACTACAAGGCAGGGAACAGATACTGTTACATCGGCATACACCTGGGCTGGGAGAAGACATCACAGATGACATTAGATATGCACCATTTATTACATAATTAATTGGTTGACAAAGATTACTAATTATCCAGCAATCTGTCGCTTAAAGCTGAATTTAAGGTACAGAACTTTGGTTTGAGTGGAAGACACATAGCTATAAAATTGCAAATTAACCTGCGCAAAAAACAAAACAGAATAGCCGCTTCAGAATTGATAATTTAATTAGGCCTGTTTTGAAGAAGATATAGTGCCAGGGGTAAAAAAAAGTATTTTTTTTACATAAATATTTACTAAGCTGGTGGTGGTAGTATAGTCTCTGTCTTCAGTTTTGATAAAATAAGTATGTATTTCTACAATGCATTAGAAACCCCACGAAATACATGATCCTTGAATAAGTCATGGGCTGATGAGACCTAGAGGTACCAAAATCCAAGGCTGTAGTTATCCTTATGCACCTAAAGGAACACACCACCAACAGGAATATGCACCTAAAGGAACTGCATTTGTCACTACTACCCCAGAAAGAAGGTTAGCACTAAGAGGGTTAAATATTCTATGTATAGTCTCATAACAAATCACATACACATACAAACGTGAAAGTAATCAACCCTAATGGTACAAAAATGACGTGAGATAGAACCAAAAAACAAAGGAAATTACATAAACTTATTTTAAAATACCTCTCATACTAGAGATAAGGCAATAGAGAAAAATGCAACAGAAGTGCAACACCCAACATTCAAGAACAAAGAAAATTTTGTGAAATTTCAAGGAAAACTTGTTTGGGCATCCTACTGGAAGAAAACCTGAAAGCATTCTGGTCTTACACAAGGACACTAAGGGGAAATAATCAACCACTGAGGATGTCATAGTAGAAGTAAACAAACATGACACCAATAAAGCAAATATTTAAACAGCATTTTTAAAAGCGTGTTTGATGATGATGTAATCAAGGATCTCCCTGTGATTAATGAACTTATGAACGTTGTCATGATCAACCACAAAGGCTATAATTGAAAATGAATTGAATTAAAATTGATGAATAACATCTGGAAAAATTACTCGCAAAGAGACTGTTTAAAGGGATGAAGTCAGAAATTGCACTGCACATAGCAGTTATATTCAACAAGTCATTAGAAGAATGCATGCACCGTACCAAAGGACTATAAAATTGTTGTATGTAGAGATGGGCAACTTGGTAAATTACCAACACCCCTGAAAATTACCATAATAAATGGTAATTTTCAGAAAAGTTCTTTTTCAGAAAATTTCTTCCTCACAGCGAAACCCTTGGAATGGGTGATATTATAAATTTAGTAGATAAAACGATTTTGTTTACATCGTTTACAATGTGTCCGTGATTAATTCAGAGTAAAATAACAAATGCACATTGCACAGAGGTATGACTTTGGAAGCAAAATTTCTCATAGTGTGACAAAAAGAGGCAAATTGCGTGTTCCTGCCAACTTCATTACAATTTTTTTAATGAGTTATAATAGATAAACGTCATGATATGTTTGATATAAACGTCGGCCTTTGTATCTCAATGCTATTTGATTTCGTTTTGAGTCCTCTGATAAGGATTTGCAGCTCAAAATTTAAAATTACTGAAAAATTACGGTAATTTTTGAAAATTACCGTAATTTAACCATCTCTAGTTGTATGTACATAAAATGTATGTACCCCATACATTTAAAGAGGGAAAAAAACTGGATCCAGGAAATTACAGATGAATATCACCGATTAATATCAATGTGAATTTCAGTTATTTCAATTAATTCAGTTCAGAATCAAAAAGATGATGTAAATTTCAGTTATGACTATTTCTTTAAGACACATAAAACAGGTGAATTGAATAAGCAAGCAGATGACATTTTTTTGGAATACAAGAAGGCATTTGATAATGTTCCTCACAACAATGTAATACGTCGGCGGGGTAAAGGTGCATACTTTTTTGCAAAATTATAGGACTAATAATAACTATTTAAGTTTTAATAGGAACTCCAAATGACATTTTCAAAATTCACTTAATTTCCAAAAAGTCACTTAAAAAGCTCCACCCGTAACGTCAAGATTCATCTCTCAAACTACCTTATTCAAAGCCTAAATACCAACATCATTTTTTCAAAACAGCATTATTTTCAATATTTGCTTAAAATCTGGTAACTTCCCCTTGGGTCTCGAGCATTCAAGAGTGATTCATGCACAGAAAAAAGTTATAGAGGTGATCCTTGTTTTTATTGGTCTATTCAGAGTATTCCAGTTTTTCGGGAAAGTTCGATTGGGAAAGCAGTAATCAAAATTCAACTATACAAACCTTGAAAACAATCACATTATTTCCTGTCTATGTGGTTTTCGCAAAGGTAATAAAATTCAACAACTCAAGTTATTCAATTCACCACTATTAATAATGTTTTGAGGATAATTCCAATTCATTCCTAACCGTCTGTGATCTGACAAAAGCCTATGACTTTGCATTTCTTCTAAACTCCTACAGAACCTTCAGTATTATACTATCTCAGATGTTCAGTTTTCACTGTTTCAGACATATCTCTCTGATCAACCACGATGTGAGAAATCAGATGGTGTGCAATCATCTGCTTCTACCATCCATTATGCTGTTCCCTGATCATTTCTGAAGGCACTTATGTTCCTGGTCATGTATACTGATGACACAATATTTATACTAGAATCTAAGGACACTTTATTTTTCAGTTAAATTCAACTTCACAGTGACCCACCACCCCCTGCCATACGCCACTACAGTGGATTGCAAGGAAAAAAGATACTGAAGATGTATATGGCATTACTACATTTATAACCATTTACAAGAAGATGAAGCTCATAATTGCTTTGTAATTCAAGTGAGATAAATGATTAAGCTAATTATGTGACAATGGTAATGAGGAGACTTATGAGGAGACAAAATTTTACTGGGTTAAGATATCAGTGCACACTTGGGATGGGAGGGATAAATCAATACTTGACACCATTTCAAATGCATACATACAAAAATAGGGGTGCCATTTGGTTTCATGAAATACTACAATCAGATTACCTATGGTGGATACACATTTGGTAAGATAGTGTTTTAAGGCCTAAGGGTTGACAGTGAGATCATGAATAATGATCATTTTGGATAAATCTCTCTTTTTATTCCTAATCAAGCTTTTTAATCAAAGCATTTTACTGGGAATTCAAGAAAGGTCTTTAAACCTCTTTCCACTTGCAGGCTAGACTGACTTTTTTCAGATATCAAAAAAAGAAAAGAATGCCATTATTACTGCATGAAAGAGGTCTCAATACAATAAAACCTATGTGAAATACAACTTATCAGCCTAAGTTAATAAAGAGTCAATGAATGCAGACCTTATTTTCTCATAAGATTTTGATAAATATTAAAGACTAATTAAAATAATGATCTTTCAACTAGTTCTGAATATTTATATTATAATAAATAATTTGCTCTTAAGCCATAAATGACAAATTTGAAATTTAGAAACTAGTAAACTAGAAACATCAAAGTATAAGAGGGACTCCAATCTCTCACAAGGAAAATTATACACTGATATAACTACAGGTATAATGTACTAGACTCCTCATTTGGAGAGTATAATCTGAATTCTAACAGAGTCCTTCCCTCTCAAAGAATTATACTTCATAATTCATTCTCATTGGTTTGAACCAAAGAAAAGGTTTCTTCAGTGACAACTAGTACCAGCAATAAACATTAAGGAATTCACAAGCAAGAAAAAATGCTAGACATTCTACTGAGGTTGCCTCTCACGCAGTCCTTTCAAGGGATAAAAAGTGAAATGGTGAATATTCAAATTCTGAGATTTAGTCACCTCAAAGATAGTTCTTTCCTTTCACTAAATACTTTATTTTGAGACCTACACATTAGATTTTGGCCTGAGAATGAATGAAGTAACTGTTTCAGGAATGCTATGATCTACTAAGCTGAGACTAAGTTACCATCAGTAGTTTACAATCTCTAATCCAATCAAGTTTTTCCACTGCTTAGTGTGAGCACTGATTTTAATAATACCCCACCATGCATTCAGCAGTATATTTATAGAAGCATGGTATCCCAGTGGGTAGAACATTGATGATGTGATGATGACTGGCACTGATAACTTAAGGCCTTGGGTATGAATACCAGGGGAAGCCTTTGGAAGTGCTTCAGAAAAATCCAAGTGGGGTTATTTTCTGGGAACCAGATCATTCTGGGAAACTGCAGGTAGTGCATAAAAGGACCCTGATGTATAAATATTGCATGCCATCGGGCTTAGACAGTATTTGGTGTGATATACCTTCCCCAACCAAACCAACTTTCAGGTTGAACAAAACAACAACAGTATCAGAGTGGCATATAATTCTCCATCTTCCACATAAGGCAGTCAGAGAACCAACTAGGTATTATGATATTCCTTCATAGGTGAAAAAACTGACTAATGTAAATAAACCTATTTAATATGTAGACATCAAGATTTTTTTAAGGAAAAAGGAAGAATGAAATCTGCACCATGTGTTAGATAATTAAAAATGAACTACAGATAAGAAACTAAAGGATTAACAGAGAAATTGAAAGCAACAGACTGTATCAGCATAACATTTTAATTGCACACTGGTGAATTAGTAGAGTACCAGGTATTCACTTGTTGGAAACATGTTGTGAGTAATTGAATGAAGCGCAAGAGAATTAATTCTGTCAACAAAAATCAAACATTTAGAATGAGATGATTTTCCCTTCAACTTACTCTTCTTAAAACCAAGATGAGGAAGGCGCTCTATGGGAGAGCCCCGATGCTTCATGAAAGTGTGCAAATGACTAAGGAAGCGTCTCTCTTCTTCCGTGCGTATGACTGTGTCAGGAGATGAGGGATTAGTGTGGTTATGTGGGGGAGGTGAGGATGATGCTGAAGATGAAGATGGTGGTCGCTGAGGGCCAGGGGGCAATGGAGGAATGGCCGACCCCCCAGGGCGCCGTCGCCTCCCTCGAGGTGGTGGCACCAACCTCCGACCTGAGCGGATCCCATCTCGATTGTTCACAGAAGCACCAGAACTGGAGCCAACGCCAAACTTATTCTGAAAATTCCCAGAAGATATAATTATAACCAACAATATCACTGCATTATAGCGCCTCTGCCTTGACATTATTATCTTTGTATTTATCCACTCTTTTGGCTAATTCACACTTAGGTATGAAAGTATCAGCCAATCCTTATACCATTAACTCAAAGACAGCGACAGAATATGACGTTAATTAATGATGATTCATCAGGGTTGCTACAGCTGTACTTTATGACTTGCCCAGCCTTCTCAAGCCAAAAAGATTTCTTTTCCAACCCAACACTGTTTTGCAATGAGGGCAAATTACTGAATGAAGACTAAAAATTGTCGAAAAGAATAATTCAACATCAACACCAATTCTATAATGCACCATACTTCTGTGGTAGTATAGTGTATTTATTGAAACTACTTCAACTTTCCTGCATAAATATTTCAGTGGCTCCCATTTTAGAAACTTAAGTGAGCTTATTAAACCTGTAAATTAAATGCCCACATATATGATTTGTATTCAGTATAATGAAACAGAAACATGACTTTATACATAAACTTCTTACTACATATGATATATTAACCCTTTTACTACCAGCCCCTTTTAGGTAGACTGTGCGAAAACTGTCAAGCACATTTCCATGAAAATTGTAAGATTATGAATTATATATATATATAATATTTGAAACACTTCATTTTATTATATGATTTATGTATTTGTCTCAATGTTGATGACATTTTCAGTTTTTATGATAATGAAAAAATCATTCATGCTGTCTTCGATTTGAAGGAAATATAACATTACAAATATGTAATGTAAGTGGGCTGATATATCGGCCCTCTGGCAGTAAAAAGGTTAAGAGAGCAAAAGTTTCTCAAAAATAGCTGCACATCAAAGGCCAGTACCTACCACCTAACAAAGAGGGCTAGAAAAATATAACTGTTTGAAAATCCTCACTCTTGAGGAAAACCACACTGAAATTCTCTCATCCTGAACATAAATTACTGAATATTTTTTCACTGATGACCTCTTGGTAAAAAACAGGTCTTGAAAAAATATACCAAATGGAAATTCTTCTTATTAAACAGAACCTTTGGAAGAAATATTACTATCCTCCTCATCCCATTTAATTATTTTTCAGAGATTGTTCATTAACATCTTACATTTTTTGTGGTACACATTGTTTCCCCAGAGGCTATTTTTCATTAAAAATAATCTAAATTTACACTTGAGAAAAAGGAAGCACATAGAAGGAAAAATTTTAACCTTAGCTGCAGATGAATATGTAGATAAGGAAGATTCGGACTCATTTGATTCTGACTCTGGCGATGGGCTTCTCTTTTTCCTCTTTCTACGCCTTCGCCCTTTCAGATTTGGAGCTGTGAATAAATAAGAAAAACAAGTGAGCTTACGATATAGAAAACAAAGCAATTCACCAGGTAAGACCACAATATTCAAAGGAATATAGGACATCTTAAGGGCATCAACGATAAAGACTTATCTATATCTACGACACACCCTGCAAGCCACCTCGAGGGTGTGTGGCAGGGGGTGCATCCACACCAGGACTTATAACAAAGGACTTCTTAAATAATGAGTTTAAATTTAAACTCTGGAGACATTCAGCTTCTTAAATAATGAGTTTAAATTTAAACTCTGGAGACATTCAGCTACCACAAAAATCTTTATTACTTTTACCTTATAATACTATCGTGCTATATGCAGAGCAATATGACAATTTAGGCACATGCAGGCATTCTATCAGTAATCATAAAAAAATAAACAGTTAATAATCCAAAAATTTTTACAAACGTATTTGACAATAACAAGTTCTCAGGAAAATACCAAAAATAAGGACATTATTTTAACAATGATACTAAATCAAGAACATGATATTTTACTTTCTTACTTTACTTCCTAAAGTATTAAGGAAGAAAATATTGATAAATCATATGTTTTAATGTAATAAAAATAATGAACAAGAATGAAAATTATGTCTGTGACCGAGTAATTATAACATAGCTTCAGATGAAGAATATGATTTTAGTAGGAAATTGCACACCACTCCCATAAATCAAGTGTAAATAAGCTAATAATTCAATTAAGATCCACTCACCTAGGTGATTACAGAGTAGTTCATGACCTTCTAGGTCTGGGTAGTCAAATGTATCTTTACAAAACAAAACATGTGTATCAGGTTCTGATACTGCAAATCCTCCCAAAGCAACAGCTAGGACTCCTCTCAACCATCCAGGGCTGGGAACCCCTTCAGTAGGTGCAGGCATTCCTTCCAGGCGCTTCAAAACGGCTCGAAATCGACAATATCGGGCATAGCTGAGGATGACCACACTCCCCTGATTTTTTCCGCCTGCCTTTTGAACTCCACCATCCTCCAATTTTACTTTTGTACCATCTTCACTTACATCCTCTCCTAAAACAAAGAAGAAATGGGTATCGTTCAGCATCATGCATGAAAAAACACTGAGCATATTTACTGTTACATCTCAGGTTAAATGAATGAGTATTTTGCCCAAGTATTCCTGGTTCCTACCGCTCTGTGATGTAAAACCTATCACAATTTAATTCTATCAAAAGGAGTAAGGTCCCACAGTATAAAAATGTACTTCATAAGTGACAATACAATAAAAAAATTTAATATTGAAATAAGTGTTTGAATCTAATTTACTTACAGAAAACAACACACTGAATAACATTTACTATTATTACTAGTTTTACTCTGAGCTATAGTTGATAGTTTTCATGGAATATTTCAAATGGCCCTGTGATTCATTCCAAACTATTTCTTTCTTCAGAGTATTTCAGTAATAGTATTTCCCACTTCTCTACATCCCATCTAAATTCTCCTTTTTTTTACCTCCCTCACTGTAGCAATTCTCCCTTCAACAATATCCTACAGTATACTGTTGCCAATTTTTACCTATCATCAAGCTTTTTTTCTTCTAATAAAATTCTAACCACAGTATTCTTTCCTTACCCACAGAGTACTCCACATTCCATTAATCCCACTTTCATCAAGAATTCCATGTAGACCTTTGTCATTCTTTTCTTAAAACCTTTGATAAATGCTCCAGACACATGCTCCCTGCTGTTGATGACTGTTTAGCTGGTTAAAAAAATCCCCATTTTTATCATTAGCATAAACCCACTTTAATTCAGAATGCTACTTAGGTAAAAAATGTCCAACTTTTCCAGCCAACCCCCTACTACCTAATTACCAGCTTTGCTCTTCATGGTCATTCTAAATATTTCATCTTTTTTATGACTATTTAACCCTCTTCATCAACTAAATGTCATATTCATAGTGCTCTTCTTTGGTTGACTGTATAGTAGTTGATCATTGAGAACCTAAATAAAATTAATTATTAATTTTTTAGAGTGTGAATAGGAGGGTGAAAAATGCTCTCCTACTGGAATTTTATAAATTTTAACCCCTGAATTACAAACCACTTATGGATATATTTAAAAAATGTTTCAAAGAAAACAATGTACTATGTAACCACTCTACACAATTAAATATAAAATTTTATTCTACTAATATTTTTCATAATTGTTTTGTAAGTATTTAATCTGTAAACTATATATTTTCAGCATTTGATTCCCAACGTTTTATGCATCCCAAATAAACAATAAAAGAAACCCTTTAGAAAACCTTATCAAGTAAAAAGATTTAATGATTCAGCCATGGTCACCTTAAGGTGAAGGTAGATGACCACTGTAATATCTGTGGTTCCTTCTTTTCTGCAAACCATACCCTAGCACCAAGAACAATCAGTAGGCATCTGATGGAGGAAAACAGCGATTTCAGATTAACTACACATCAAATAGAACTCAATTCCAAGATTTCTGGATTTATTCCATATTTATTGCACTTATGCCGTAACACTTGCTGAAAATACAAGTATTTTTCTACAAAAATTGACCATTTTCAAGTAATTACATTTTTTTACATATATTAGAGTACTAAAAAAATTCCCATTGTACCTACAAATTTCTTTATTTTTTATTACTATGTCAATGGTACAAAAAGCCTAAGATGCTGATTTTAATTGGCATCATCATCTGTTATACTGCCTATTGGCAGTCCAGTCCAGTGCTCTAAAGTCATCTTCTTTTGGCCCTATCCCGGGCCTCTTCCATGATCAACTTGTAGACCCCCTTTTTATTTTGTCTATCACTTTCCGCCACCTCCTTCCTCTTCTCTTTCCTTCTTCCAATGTGGTATCAACTGCCGTTGATAGAATCAATTCCCCTTATAGAATATTACGCGAAACACAAGTACAAAATAAATAACAAAACAATTCGAACTACAAGGAATCAGCCACAAAAACACGCGAAATAATAACGTGGTTATTTCACATTTTTTGAAAGTAAAACTAAATTAATACAAATGTTTACTTTCTTATGACGTCCGTTTACATCCGTATATATTTTTGGCTCGATATCGTGAAAGGCGGCAAAAATAATCGATAAAAAGCTTAACGAGATACAAACATGAAGCGTTCCTTATGAATAATGACGCTACTACGCGCCGAATTAAGCAGCTTCACTTCGGGAGGATGCGAGAGAATTGACGGCAATTCACAGAATATCAATACCAGCTTCAATTCCATATGCATAGGGCACCCAATATGGCGGCCAACTCATACGGACGGGTGGCCAAGACGGGATGAAAATGCCGAAAATAGCATGAAGGCGAACAACATGCCAACGTAACCGAAGATCATACTTATAAAGCTATTGTTTATTAAAGAACTCTGTTAATTAAAAGCATGAGCGTCGAAGGGATAAAGTATTCTTACAACTACAAATTAAAACGAAGACGAGACATCCCGGGCATAGGTGTGAGCAAAATACAAGATCATTCAAATGTAATTGAATTCTTCAGTGCACAAAAAAAACTTCCCCAATTTTGGTGACACTGTTCATTGCGAGCTTCTCCTCAATTTCTTCAATAAATTATGTGCAATATTTACATAAAAGCCTTATCCAGCATATAATCACGCTACATGATGGCATAGTATGCCATACTGTTCATTGCGAGCTTCTCCTCAATTTCTACAATAAATTATGCACAATATTTACATAAAAGCCTTATACAGCTGATAATCGCGCTTCATGATGGCATAGTATGCGTCCATCAGCACCGATTGAGCTTTCAGTCATAAAAAAAGAGAAAGTACGGGGTTTTAACGAAATATGCGGGGAAAAGTAAATCTCTTCGGGTAGAGAAACTAAGGTTCGTGCAACGAGAAATATGGCAGGCGCTAATCACACAAAACTATCCAGAGCGGCTCCGATTTCCATTTACTCACATTATAAACAAGGTAATGTCAGATCGTTATGTATATCAATGGACGAAGCGTTAAAACCTAGAATTAGGACTCATAAAAAATTGTAACGCCTCTTATCAACGTAAAGGATCAATGAAATCGCAGAATACTGCTTCTTTTAGCGTTCCCGCTTTCATGCGACTGTTCCTTTCGAGATGGCGAAAACTTGACCCAATCAGCGCTTTATTTCACAAGATTACGGCTTTCAGTTTTACTTTGCCAACTGAAGAGGCCAGCTGATGAAAAAATTCACCACCTACGACCAACAAAATACCCAAGTACTATTTTCAGAGCGCATGTCACTCTCCCATTATTAGCTAATTTAACAGGAGAAATTATGAATGATCAGAAATAAGAACGAGAAAGCACCTCAAAAATTATATCGAGCCTAAAACGACGATAAAGAACGATGTCATGATTTTTCCTCCGAGCCACGGCTCAAGACTAGAAGGGTAGACATGACTCATCTCATGAACATATTCAATGTAAACTAAAAAATTAATTAGTAGTGCCATGAAGCCAGAAAGCTTGCACTAAATAATGCTGGAGGTGTCGTCCAACCTGATTCACTAACGATCAAATTAAGTCTGCTAAATCAAGAGTGAATATTTAAATTAATAATTTAAAAGATTGATTTTGGTTCAAATTAATAAACCTGGACGTTTTACTTTTAATCGATCCTTCATAATATATCATCAAAATAATGAAACAATTATTCAGTTTATTTCACTTAGAAGAGCAGGAGCACGCCATACTTAAGAAAGAAGATTGATAGTATACTGGACGAAATATGCTTGAGAGGCACTTCGTCGCTCTATTAATTATTAAATTGCCGCTCGAAATCTTACTGCATCCAAATATGAGAATCGTTATGAAAGGTTCAAGTCCACACTAGTGTCTCACCCCCTGTTCAACAAACACAACTAAAATCGAGTTAACTATAAACAACATATACAAAATAAATTTCATGCCGCATAAAATCACTCCAAATAATTCTGGACGAACTCCATTCGCCCGCATACCATCACGCGGCCGGCCATGAATTGAGAGTAGCTGCCCGGTCGAGAGATGCGGAATAGAATGAAGTAAACTGGTTAATAAACCAATAAAAGAAAAAGTATCCCATTAAATTATATTGTTCCATTCTAAAGGGTCCATTGATTTCCTGGCGCTAAAACATTCTAAGTCAGGCGTGCAAGCCTGAAATCAAGCACCATATCTACATTCATATTTTAATCCGAGTTTCAAGCCTTCTCTGCACAAAAAATGGCGCTACAGGCCAGGAGAACAGGCAGAGGGATACAAATAAGAGGAGCACGGCTTGACGTCCCGTCATATGGACAGAGTAATGCACTCGAATGCTGTATAAAATCAAGAAAAAAAATTAATGAGGGGCCGATTAACTAAAAAAAATATCTGACACTCACGGTATTTGAACCTGGGCCCTCTATTTGAGAGGCCAGTACCCTAGTCACCTCACCAACCCTACCACTACGGCTATCTAAATTCATCTGAAGTTACATCACCTCCAAAACCCTAATTATTCAAATTAGCGTAGCTGGAGAAGTAGGCTAATAAGGAGGATGCAATATATAATCTATTTTCCCGCAAATTTAGCCGCTCACAAATGAAACAAGAAATAAAAATATCTAGTCGGTATATCATAATGAATATTTCTTTTTTGGGACTCGACATCGGCCACAGCAGGCTTCTTTAACGGCATTGAGCTCTTGTTAGTCGGGGGAAACACTGAAAGAATGACAATTTACTCACGGATGAAAATTTCACCTAAAATTAAAATGAGAGGATGTGATAGCCTTTATTTAATGTGATCAACTTAGTTTTCCTTTGGGATTCAACATGCTAAATGTTATGGTTTTCACTTTGCTTCGGTAACATACTGGGAAAAGCTGACATCAATATATACCAGCAATAAAAGCCCCTCGATGAATGAAAACTTTGCTATGCCAACTTCCGTCTTCATAACAAAAAAAGTCCCACGAGCACAAAGGAACTAACAAAATAATTTTTTCTTCGAGTTACAAAAAATTCCGAAGAGCGAACACTGATGGATGAAGCGCACAGTCCTAAGAGCGACCTCATTCGTCAAAGTGATGCATCATAATGCCTTGAATTGATTCTGCCACTCTAGGTGATCCGAAGTGACTGCGATGTGTGATGACAATCCTAATTTGAATTCCAAGTTCCCTCAAAACGATGGCCGAGTCCCTCATTGAAATTTCTGAGGAAATGATAAATTTCACCCGGTGGAAGTGCCGATAAATCATCACCCACAATCCTAAAACATGAATATGAAAGAAAAAAAAACACCTTTAGAAGAAGTAGAATCAGTTATTAAGCATAATTACTTTGAGTCACATCATTAAGGCCCGTATCGTAAAAGCTTCCTCTAGGCTGACCTCTACCTCTATGACGTCAGGAGCGGGCGAATTGGTATCCTAAATCCGACCTCTACCTCAAAATCGTCACCTCTACCTCTAAATCCGACCTTATACTTAGAGGTTGGTTTGTAGTAACCTCAAAGCGTAGAGGACTGGGTAAAGGTGACAGTGCGAGCGTGAAATGATGGCTGAATTGATGAATTTTTATGAAATGAACGACTTGGATGAGTTTCTTCATCACTTTGAGGATAATGAGGTATTTTTATATGTACCACGCATAAGACTTCACGACAGGAATAACCCTCTAGAATTTTATGCGGACGATGAAGTTTTCGCTAGGTATAGGTTCCATAAAGCGATAATAACAGACGTATTATTGCCTATGCTACGGCCAGAAAACGTGGACATGCGAGGCCTTCCTGTCCCGAGAATAATAAAGTTATTGGCTGTATTAAGGTTTTACGCCACTGGAAGTTTTCAAGTAAGTGGGATTTTATTGAAAACGACTTATGCAGCGGTAATGTAGAGCTCAATTCTAGTGAATACATTGCATGGTTATAGTTAACGTGCAATTAACGTTTGCACGTTAATTCTAATCATACATAGTTATATTCAGTAACTTCGACAAAAAAACTTTGAAATATTTCATTGCCAATATAAAGCTAATAATTAGCATTGTTACAACAGTGCAGTTTGGGATAGGGGTAAAGTACTCGCATCACAATGACAACGTCTCTGGTTCGAGGCTCTCCGGCATTAGTTTTTTTTTCATCGCAGTTTCGTTGTACGAATATCCCTGGTTTTACATATTTTTCATGTGTTTACCCGGGATGCATTTTAACTATTTTACGTACTTCTTACGTAATTTGCTAAAATTACGTAATTAGTACGTAAAAAGTAAATTACGTTATTTACCTAAATCACATAATTAGTACGTGGCGGAAATACGTCCGCACGCCGTGTCGTTTTTTGTGTACGAAATTAACGGAAGAGCATGAAGTGTGATCGTGATTTTTAATTTCCGTACCTTTGGCAACGCAGTCCCGACGTACGTACAACATTTGTTCTAATTTGTCAGGTGCCGTGATTTTCCAGCGCTGTGCTTTTTTGGAAAAACTAATCGCAAGAGAAAAAAGAACTTTGAGAAAAAAGAAAAAAGAGACGTTGACATTGTGATGCGAGTACTTTACCCCTAACCCAAACTGCACTGTTTAAACATAGCTAATTATTAGCTTTATATTGGCAATAAAATATTTCAAACTCGTTTTTTGTCGAAGTTACTCATGGATATATAACCCTATATGTGGGGTGATTCGTAAATAACTAATCAAGCACTACCTGCCTGGCAAATTTCGTCAAAATCCTAGACCCGAAACTCGGACACTCCCCTTGTTAAATAAATACCACACTGTAAAGATAACAACATTATAGCGATTCAAATGAAAAGTTACGTCTGGTTCATAGATTTGAAATGCATTCACAAGTACTCCTATACCTTCGCCTCTTGCTTTAGATTGTCTCCGGCGATTTTCATGGATTGGCGCAATCTACAATGTCCAGATTGATATAGGTATGCGATTGTATTGTTATTCACATAAGTGAAAAAATTGATCCGTCGCGTTTTTACATTTACCACTAATTTGGAACGCAGTATCCGGCAAGCTTTGTAATTTATTTACCTTTCAGAGTATTTAACACACATACAGATAAAGTCCTCGTCAGAGAGACAAAATTAGTTGACTTTTGAAGGTGCACAGGTGATTTAATGAATAATTATGTGTAATATGCTACAACAGTACAAGGCACAGTACTTCTGCACAAACAGGCAACATACACACAATTTACTGTCAATGTAAGTCATATACGATGGTACTGATAATTTGGGACATATGCTCTTCAGGCTATTAACACACAACTAGCCAGGCAACTGCCAGAAATTGTGAGGATCCCACAGACAGCAAGACATTTTGCGTGACTTCGAGCGTCTATCTCCACTGCGCATTGCTTTACAGAATACGCTTCGAAAAAATCACCATAGAATACTACTAGAAGACTGTCAACTACGCAAGCAGAAACTTTCTCTTGAAAAATGCGTCACTTCCGCCGGCTCTAACCTCTCCTCCTAGAAGCCGAGAGGGAGGAGACTTTTAACATACGAATAGATAGAGGGACCTCCTTCGCAAGCAAGGCCAGCCTCACAGTAGGCCAGCCTGTGGCTCTACGTAGAGGGGACTTTTACGATACGGGCCTTATTGTGACTTCTTTAATGGAAAACTTTAAAGTTTTTTCAAAGCATAAACTCTTAAAATTATTTCGATAAAATAACTACTTTCAGCAGGATTAATGCAAAAAAAGAACGAATTATACTGACGCAATTTAAGCCCAGATAATTTCACATAGTTTCACGTATTTTTTTAAGATTTCTATGATATTATGGTCCTAGATGACCAATATTTAGACTTTAATCAACAGAGGAATATGGTTAGTAAAGAAAATATTTACGTGGTAAATAACTAAAGACGAAAACGAAATGTTAAAGAATCTGGTGACAGCGTGGCTTACATATTCATTCAGGTTTGTTAAAGCATGACCTATCATTAGACATATGTTTTATTCTGATGGATCAAAACTTCGAACCACTTTTCGAATGAATAAAAATAACCATCAGATCAATAAAACAAATAAAAATGAAGACGGCATTCCAACGCTTCAGTTTTCATATTAGACGCTGAAGCTTACTATTTATCCATGCAGACTAAAGGAAAGCAGTTACCACTGCAGAATTTTTTTTATCCAAACACAGGAAGACATTTTTAACAATATGTACTCCATTTAACATCCAGAAACCTACAAAAATCAATACACTACCGACCAAAAATCCACCATTCGACAACTTCGACAAATCGTGACAGACATTTTCAAGGTGGCAGGCAGATATGGCACGAACAGATGTCACATTGATTGAAAAATTAATTTTTGTGAGGATTTTGATAACTGTTTTTACTATACTCGACACCAAATTTAACTAGACCTTGCCTGGAAAATGTGGATACTTTCAATATATTTATACGATGTTTTTTCATCTGCTAACTCGTCAGCCTATAACTATAGTATTTAAACTACCCAGGCACTTATTTATTGTCTATCATGGGACTAAAATAATATTAATTTGAATAAATATAATAACATGAAGGCATTGTTCTCGGGCTATGGGATTTTCCGCATATATACTTCAAAGCTACTTTTCGTACCAATACATTTCAATGTATCCAATAATATTACAGCATTAGTCAAAAATTACAAAAATAGGATACGGGTGGGCTATTTCTACATTGACTATTGATATTTTATATTTAACACATGGTTACTGCTTTCTACCCTCACTATGGGGCTGATTATATCGACTTGGATTTTGTTTGCGTTATATAACACATTATCCCCGATGGCTACTATAAACCAATACGATGACGGCTACCTAACAGACTCATTCTTTCACGCTAAAAAATATTTTGAAAATAACACTCGTAGCAAACTATGGAGAAAGAAAACAAATGCAAATGTTTTCATCGCACTCTGGGGCATTATCATAAATACCAACCCCCCCCCCCACGTTTGGTGAGCCCCAAAATATTGAAATAAATTTCTTTTTGCATTTTCATGAAATATTAACACAACTCTTTGAATAAACTACGACGCGAACACACGCCCGTAACTAACAAATGTTAGAAACCCGCACTCATTAATCAAGGTAAAAGGCATACAGTCACCGGGGCACATATTCAGTGGACTTACTTGATGTAAACATAACATATTATTTAATTACAATTTCTCGACTAGCATATTTAAAAAAACATTGCTGTTATAGTAGACTAGACTCCACGCTATCCAAATGTGCTCGTTTTCTTAATACGCATACAGAGATATTCCACACTAAAAACAGCGACTACTACCAGGTCACATGGTAATATTATACATATAGCAGACTAATTATAGTGTACACAGCTTTCAACTGAACATTGCGTTTGTTGCATGATCAACGATAAAAAACGAAGGGCCCACGCGAGGGCTGTAATTCAGGCGCTGAGATGTGAGAGAGGAATTTTGCAATTCAACTTCGAACCAGCGTATGTAATGGATTAGGAAGCATAATATCAAATACTGCAACAACTATCTCCAACAACAGGATATTAACGACACACATTTATGATTCGCGATTTTGATATTCGCGAAAAATATAAATACCTAAAACAAAGTTTGCTTATGAGATAGATTAGTTGGACCACACGGTGCAATATGGTTAAACCATTTGCTACATTCTTTGGGTGGCTGTTCATCTGGTTTACTTAGTTATACCTTCTTTACTTCTTAAACTAATATTACAGCAGTTTTAGCTAGGCAAGCTCATACCCACTGATATCATTTGTCTATTCCAAATCTTTTACACTGACGACGAGGCGAAGGCGCTACTTAAGCAATAGGGTAGTTTCCTTCATCAAAGAAAACAGACTTCATTAATTGCGGTTTGTGCCCTGCCATAAATGTATTTAATTCACGCAAAAGTTTGTATTGAGAAATCCCAGTTTACTAGAGAATTAAATGTTAATTTTAAGGCCATTTGAAAAGGCTCTGAAATGGCGGGGTGCGCTGCCTTCATGCTGACGTAACAGGTAGGTAGTTTACGTTGCGAGGCGTAGGAAAATTCGTCTCCTGAACTTACCGTTGTATTTCAGGGCCCCTCAGCTCTATTGAATACGTATTAGTAGTAGCCTGTGAAAACTATCTAGTTGGAATAGTCTTCTCAGTTAAACAAGGTATTATTAGTCATTTTATAAGCTCAAGGACGTCCTGTGTCATCTGCTACGACCGCTACGAAGAAGCATGGCGTGAAGGTCGTGCGGCGATGGGCGAACTACATGGTATGCTTGTGAAAGGAATACTAACTGATTTTACATGAATCAACTGCATAAGTAATGTTAAATATATAAATAAAAGTTAATTATAATTAATTAACGGAATAAATATGCCTCCAATACTTGTTCATAAGCTTTAACGGAGTGCGGCGTAGATTTGGAAGCGTCCGCAGCACCACCTGGTGGCAGGTAGAGGAAATAAATTGACGTCACACGTAGGATTAACCGGCATGCAATAGTTTGCAGTCGCGTTTTCGCGCCATTGATTTTTTTCACTTTTTAATTAATGAGGAAAAATACTTAACGTCATTTAAAAATCGAATGGCTTAAACCACGTACTCCAGAGGTTATAAACTTTCGATCAAGACAATACAAAAATAATAGGAAACTACCCTATTAGTGCAAAGATGTGGAAGTACTTAAAAATAAATAATGCATATACGCAATAAAGAATAAAATTAAATAACTTTGCTCATTCAACTGCAACCATTTGCACAGGTCAATTTAAACCAACCTCTAATGGTGCTTCAAAAATAGTAAAGTGCGGCATAAAATAAATGACTGACGTAAATTAACACGTAGCCAACGGTATGAATATACGAAATAACCCACACAAGTCTGAACTACATCACCGACCCAAATTCGTAGTAAAGGGAAGGATAGTTTTTCACATAATACAAGTCTTAAAAAGAAAAATGGGCCGAAAAATACATCTTTGAGGTTGCAACTTTGTAATTGATTAATTACTTCGGAGTCATAGTCTTCAAAATTATTCATGGCACATTAGCATAAAATGAGTTAAATGCCGAGGAAAATCAGCAGGCCAACGAACTACACGTGGGATAGAAAGTTTCATCATATCATTACATCATGATATTTACAAGGTCATTTTCCATAAAACATTTACGCATATTACCCAACACTAAAATTTTCAGTAAACGTTAACAAGGCCGCAGAAGGAAAGGCTTGCTGTTTACACGCACACCGCTGGATCAACGCCAATGAACGCGCGGATTAAGATTTAAGATCCATTTTAATGATGTATTAAGGACTCCGATTCAATCATTATTCTGCCACTCCATATTTTAGAAATACATCCATTTTTACCGCTACAGTTATTTCCCATTCTCACTTCCATTAAGCTGAATGCAGGAGATTCACGTCTTACTAAGTTTTTCCCTATTTCTTGGTATTTGCTTCGACTGATCACTTCCTGCTTGCTTCTTCACCGCTGTTATTCTGGTGCCTAAAGAAAAAAAAAACTATTACATTTCTCTCTGTTTCCCCACCTGAACTGAATGGGGCGTTAACCTTGGCGTTTTACACAACACTATACTTAATTTTATCTGCAAGCGATAACCTCTAAGGTAAAGTTTTATTTCTTAAATTTCCTGTCTCGGCCATAGCATTATTGTCGATGAATCATAATATGCTAATTTTTCACTGCGGATACTCACCCCTGAAGCTCACTCCTTGTTTTAATTTATTTCTCGATGTAGACGTTAAAAATCACGGGGAGCGCAGAGTTCAACTCCTCAATCTTATCTTCAACACTGATTTATCCACATAGTTTGTATTCAGAATGTGGATTCACGCTCGAAATTAATCACGATCATATGAAGAAAGAGAAACTAATGAAAATTTTATTTTCGTCATTTTACGAGCTATTAAAGCAAATGACAATGCACACGAACATACTAGGTAATAATATGCACGATAGAGATTACGTAAAATTGCTGATTTTTTGGCGTGGAAACTATTTATGGACAACAGAACAACAGAAAAATAATTGGAAAACTCCTGTTCTACCTAAAGGCTTTGTTTTTGAACTCTCAATTCACTATAGTCCATAAACTAAGGCGACTAACTAAAACTAAAATCCCTTACTAGAGATGACCTCAATGGTATTGAGACTATCGTCTTCCAGTTCCCCGAAAAAAGTAAAAAAAATCAGGCTTACTTAATCACTAGGTTGATTCGATATACAAAGGATCGATCTTCGCTGATGGCTTTCAACGTGATAAATTTTGATGTCATTATAAAGAAGCATATAAATAATATGACTTTATCCTAGAAAAATCATTACTAATATTTTATATCGGCGTGGATTGAAACTTGAGATGTCCACCGTGTGCTGAGATTGTTTTACGGTCTCCTTCACCACTAGCACAACGTATGAAATAATAAATCGTACGGTAACAGCTACCCTCAGCACTTAATTTTTATCGACAAAAACACATAATATATGTATTACAGTATTTAAAGGAAATGAACAACAAGGATATTAGGACAAAAAACGCTCAGGGTAATGCGGCGCTTCGAGTTATTTCAAAGAGGCATGAATTGAGTTGTCAGAAGAACAAGTATAAACTATGATAATTCAAAATGAAATAAATATATGAGGTAAACGTGAAGGAGCAGGCTATTTAAATATCTTCAACCGTCATAAAAGCCGCTGCGATTTAAGGCACGTATTGGCCATAGAAGCGTTGTGAAAAACGTGGCACACTCGAATAACTCATTAAGATAGATGTCATTCGCCAACAAAGAGAGAATGCTTTAATTATCGATAGATTCGAGAATAGTTATCGGATGCTGACCTTAACGAGGAAGAATGCGGCATTAAATTTTTCAGAAAAAGCATTCACAAGTTTTTCATTAACGTCAAAGAAAAATCTGGGATGGGCATACAAAAGCTAAATTTCTCAAAAGAAACTTTCAATTGGGTAGGAGTGAGGCCACAGGCTGCGATAGCCAGGTTGGTAAGGGGAAGGTAACCCAAAGGTCGCGGGTTTGAATCCCGCTAAGTAGCGTATGTCCTAGAATCAAGCGAAACAACATATACATCTACAACGCATCTACAGCACTAGGTCAAACGTTAGATCTGGGCGAATCCCACCCCAAGATTAAATATTTAAACAATTTGTCACCACATTGGTCTTAGCCAGCTCACCTTTAAAAAGAATAACCAACGAGAAAAGGCAACCGAATAACAAACGCTATCTTCAGGAATGTGACGTTTCCACAAGATTACATACTAGCGTGTTTGGAAATGTGCTACCTCTTAGACGGCGGAATTTCAAGGTCGCCACTCGAAGGGAAAAAGCAGACTCCATTAACTTTCTCTCCTAAAAAAATCCGGTGCCCACGCAAGCGTGGGATGCAGAATCGAGCTCACAAATGTATTTTATGAACGTAGATAGTTATGCGAAATGATTACAGCGCAAGTTGGCGACACTCCGATTACAATGGCTGATAAGCGATTGCATATCAAAGAATGGCGTCAAAATACCACTTGAGAGAACGCCAATATAGAATTAAAAAAAAAATAACCGTCAGCTTCCAAGTATTGCCTTTAGTTCACTATCCTTCACTTACAAAAGAAGATTGCATGAATGGAATACCTAACGTCGAAATAGCAACTGCCATTGGAACTGAAGAGAGTAACCGGTGACAGAGAAGATGTATAAACCATTTTTCATTATTTCACCTCGACTTTCGCGCATAACAACGGTTGAATGCATACTAGTTGAAAATGGCGTTATATGCTCTACACGATGGCTCACCTTATGCCAACGATGGAGAAAGGCAACGATGAATAAACGTTTCCTCTCGCCATTTTCCGATTCCCAAGAAATGAAAATCAGCTCAGATCCCCCGCAAATACAAACGACGATACAAACAATAATTTTGAGTCATTATACCGCTTATTCCCGGCATTCATTCTCTACTCAATATTTCTTATCACGGCTAGCTATTTAGGCTTTATAAGTGAATATTTAGTATTCCCGACAACTATTGCAAAGTAAACCCTTGAAACAGTGAGATCAATTCGATATCGTAAAATGAAATTTAAATATGAAGCGATTGCATTGATTAAAAATGAGAATTACGATCCCCAAAATTTTTAAAAACGATCTTTTTTACTTACTTTGAAAGTACCATCCGAGCACTCAATTACCAGATAACTTGACACCGTTTACTCTGAGAATACATCGTACGATACCATACAGAAAATTCGGGATATTTGTTCGCGTTTGAGATTTAGATATATATGCTATTTATTTACATCCTCCTCCTATAGCATTTATACCTTCATAACTATGATGAAGTAAATACGGTTAGTCGATAACGCAGCATTAACAATATGCTGATTACACGATAATATTCAACATGAGGCTTTATCAATCCAGAAGACAAATATCCAAGAAACTACACATGTGGTATGAGTAAACCGTCGATTCACTGAAGTCATTTCAACCTGGTATTGCATTACAGTTAACGGAATCCATATCTTTTTTCTCACCCCGTATGATACGTGACACTAAAGTCAATACAATCAGAGGTGAATCAGGTGCAACCATGAATGCATCGTTTTTTTCGAAAGAGCTATGAAGGTGCGAAAACGTCCTCCCATTTATCCAACAATTAACAGGCATGACAGGGGGTGTAAAGGATGACAGAAAAGAAAATTAAGTTTCCTGAGAATATAGAATAGAATACCTTAATTATATTGAACAAGTTCTCGCGCTTCTATCACATTCGGGGCAGAATTTCATTACTATTGTCGTCACAGTGATGTCATCTCTACTTCTGCACACAGCGCGTACAACTATGAGGATCTGGATGGCAATGCTCTTACCCTCTTGTTTAATCTCCATCTGTTGCTGATACAGCTTCTTCTTTTCGCGGATGACATCCCGAAAGTCGAGCGTGGAGTTCAGGTGATTTTCTTCGGTCGGTAGCGAGATTAACTCAATCGGGGTACTGGGGACCGCGGTGGTTTCTGGCGCGCTGGCGGGCGTGGTTGACGACGGGGTGGTCGTGGGTTCGGCCTTGGGCGATTGGCTGGCCGACTCGGTGTCTGCGGGGGGAGTGGGATTCGAGGGGTCCGCCGTCGAGGTGCTGGGTTGGGTGGGTGGCGAGGGATCGGAAGCGTCGGTCTCCACTTTCGGCTCCGGAGGATCTTCAGCCTCTGCAGCTGCCGTGGACGAGGTGGGGTCATTGGATGAGGATGACTCGTCCGTGGCGATGCCGCTGTCCCAAACGGTGGGCTGAAGGCCGCGAGTCCACGTCGCATCCTCTGTGATCCAAGTGAGTAGGTCTTCGACGCGAAGAACCACTTTCTCCGAAATGGCAAGAACTTCGTCCTGGAATTGAATGAAACGGGTTCACTAAAGAATACAGGGAAGTAAACAAATTACAAATTATTTTTAAATCCGCGAATGACGAAGATAACAATAATGTATATTTTCTTCAAAATGTCTGAACAATACATGGATAAGTACAAGGAAGAAGTTGGGAATACTATCAGTTAATCCACGCAGTAAGAGTAACAAAAGAAAATAAAACCAACTAAAGATTATACCAGAACAAAAATATATGCTTGCAAAATCGACAAATCCTGCTTTAAAGTTACAACTGAAGCGTAGTTGGTGACATTAAACACTAAAATAATAATTACGCAAAGAATACAACAAAAATCATTTCTTATTTTTAACATTTCTAACTATGCCAATCATATAAAACAAAATGTGTATCTCTGAATTCATAATTCTACATTCATTCTATATATCCTATACACACATGTTGCATCCAATTTTAACCCTCGTTAAACTTTGTCTTTATTTTCAATATTTGTTTACCGGGGAGATTATATTTTACTACGTATAGAGTGACCATATTTAAATAAAGTTGGTTTAGGTTATAATTCATTTAGCGCACAAATCATTGGAAGGAAAAGTGCTCTACTACAACAAGTGCAGTTTTTAAACATGCAATAAAAATGTGTACAAGGGTGTAAATGCTCGAATTTAGCTCGAAAAACATTTGAGAAATATTAGAGAATCGACTTGTTGATGATAAGGTTTAATTAAAACTGTTATTACATTGCCTCTTTCAAAAGAGTACGCAATAAGCACAAATAAGCTAATTCGAAATAGTAACAATATCTAAGGCGAAAACACTTTGTTGGGTCTGAGGGAAAAAATATGGTCACGATCATAAAAATGAATACTTCCCAAAATAATACGACTACTACGGCGTTGCGATACTAAAATGACTACATGCACCGAACAAATTCTTAACCACGCAATCCATACACTGAAATTGACTCCTCTCATTGGCTCGTCACGCGCGTTCTCCCTAAGTTTCCAATCCCAACAATTATAATCTGAGGCTGATAGTAGAAGAGTTACGGCGGCGTTTCCGCAAAGACCCGGTACTTACTTCTGCTTCTGTCCGGGGATAACGTTGTAATTAATTGCGTGCAAGGACATCGCAATTAATATCAGTCAACAAGGTGAAATCCGGATGTTTATGAGATCTGAGTGATATATCAATTCACTGAAACGAAAAATCATGGAGCCTAAACGCTGGGAAAAGCAGAGGCCATGGATTGTTCTTAAACGGCTACTTGAAAACATTTGACAGAAGACATCTGCGCGTTCAATTACTGCTCATCATCTCCACCATGACATCATGGCCGTGGAGAGAGAACCATGCGAATGCCAAGACAACGAATTTCGTCACTTAGAGAAGAAGAATACTCAGCTAAGGCGAGCAATGAAGGCCGACAGCGATATTTGCCTGGCAAGAATAAGTAACTTGTGATGAGTGAGTCAAAAACTCTTGAGTTAGCTGATTAGAGAATCGGCGCAAAATTTAAGATGGAAACCGAAGAAGCTCTCATAAGAAGTTTGCGCTCGCGTGAGCGAATTATTTACTGTGTTTCAAACGCATCCCCTACCAATTAAGGGACGCGGTCTATTTTAAGCTAGCCGCGTAAGTGAAATCGCAAACCCGCCGGACTGGCAACCAACAGGTCTCCGGTTCGCATCCCAAATTACTCTCGATATCAAAGTTAAATTAGATGATGTGATATAACCTCATCAGTGGGAGCACAAAGCATGGGATTTTTCTGCGTTTTATAAGAAAATAATGAACGCAACCCATACCCATATTTTAAAATAAACAGGGCATGCAGTTATTTAAATAGGCATCAGATGTATCTGGGTGTCTACGTCCCATTCATCGTCAAACCACAATCAAGTTCGATTAGTGGTCGAGATCTATGCGAGCAAATAGACTTCGGTCAGACGCACCAATCTAAATGACTTGAGTTTCGGAATGGATGCTAAGAATAGGTCCAAGAATCTAGCATAAGCCCCGTCCAACTGCGTCACGACAGAGCGCTAAGATTTTTTCCCTGTATTACCGTCGATTGATAATATCCAGGTAAGTATAGTGTTTTTTATAACGTAGAAATTATCAACCAAAATAAATAATATAAAGAACAATAGCTTGTGGCTTGGTGAAATAGGAATTAAGCGGTCGACACACCCTATAATTTAAATACTACTGCTTACGTAAATTTGGTTCTCGGCATTCATGGAGAGCACTAACTTCTTATTCAGTTAAAAACAAAAACAATATTTTTTACTCTAAGCATGATTTTTACACTTTACAAAACCAAGTTTGTGTAGCTAATATTCATAATTATGCTGCATAGCAAGATTACTAAGATAATGGGGAATGAATAACAAAATTCATGTAATTTTTCTGCAAAATAGAAGGTTCTAGAAAATCCATTTTTCTTCTGTGATATTGAAGCCGAGAATATAACTTTCTTCCTGGTCTTGTGCCAAATCACATCCACATCATTCCATTCGTTCCTTTTGCTCACCAACCTCGAAACGAAATGACGAATTCGCCGCCAGATCATATAAGGCTGAAAAAACACATTGAATTTTCTTCATCAACTCGCACCAAGGATAAGAGGAAAGACCAGACTGACTTTAATTCAACCTGATCGATGGGATGGGTGACAACAAATGAGAATTTCCATTTATTGCAAAAGTCAGAAGTTGGAATTCGATGCCTTTATAATGGTGAGTAGGTAATATTAAGTAATATTATCAGAAAAACAGTTCGGACACGAGGGGAAAAGGGGGGAAAGGCCCTCATCGCGTCTCTCAAATCACGGTGCCTCCGGGGCCGTTTTTGATATATGAGCTGTTTTGAGTGAGCAAAGGCAGAAACAAAACAATAAAAAATTCTTTTCAAAAAAAGTCATGTCTGATGCGACGCACTAATGCAGGAACTTTCAAGGAGAAAAGAGTATCTCGTAAAATAAAGACATTCAACAATTGTAACTTGATAAAAATTCTATGTCGACTTATACTCGACAGCTATAATATGAAAATCAAGAACACCTTTCCCAGCAATTACCCACGAAAACAAGCGTATAACTAAATTTATGACCTTCGCAACAAGCTTATTTTAATTTAAATAGAACCCCACGGGCACAAACCAAGACAGACAGAGACTATCTAGGCTCCATCTAAATGGACTTGCATTCAGTTTTAAAGTCGTGTTCAATGACGACGAACTCTACGTATTTAATTTAAAGCAATAATAATACCCGTTATCAAGAAGGCACTCTACACACGAATTCAAGGGAAAGAAACATGGAGCTCGCTGGAAATGCATCGTGATGGCTCTCAATTGTAGCAGTAAGGCAAGCAGGAGTTATTATTAAGCAAATTACTCACTTCCGGCATCTGAAACAGAGGTCGCGACTGACCACAGTTTCTGTGCGGTAGCACGACTCATGCCCCAGCTATTTTTCGAATAGTATTATTCAAAGTAATGCAATCTCAACCCAAACTAAATTAGCATATTACAAAGGAATACTTTAAAAACGTGGCAATTTCACAATTTCTTTAATCTTGGTTACGCTCTATACAGGTGATTTATGTTAGCTAATAAATAGGGTGGGGCTTTCAAAACGCTCTTACTTTTGGCGTTTGTCTCAGAGATATTGTATGCTTTTTTGGAGTATTCTTTTGTAACATTCGTAAAATTCGCATTTCTAAATTACACTACACCCCCACTACCACACACCCTCACGGTGGCGCGTAGGCTATTACGTAGATGTAGATGTACACTTCCCAAAGAACGAAATAATTCCCTCCGAGGTGGAGCATCAAGAATTGCATACGAGAAATGAATTAAAAAATAATTTATTACAATTACAACTGTGATAACGGAAAATATTAGTATCAAACATTCAGGACTTACCAAACCACCATCATATGAATGACTTATACACTCATGCATTAATAAACGTTTATAAGACATTCGACTGAACGACGAGCTTAAGATTTTCAGCATTTACTCAACAAATAACTTCCGCTAAAATACAACGGATTCCTTTCGAATTTCTAAGACCAAATTTTTTAGTTGTGACGAAAAATCCGCGGGAGAAGAACGGTAAAATACATTTTTCCACGAAAAGGAAAAACCACCGTTAGCTGATAATAGGTGCTTATAGATAACGGATATTATCTTCCCTAATTCCTTCCAGCATTCGGAGGTTAGGCATTATTACTACTTTAGCGTATAAGGCAGCACACCAAACGACAGCTTAGTCGGTAGGAAAAAGAGAATACCGACAACGAGTTCTATCGACCGGTGTTCAATTACGTCTCCACAAAACAATGTAGATTAAGTGAACTAATATACGTCACAGGAGTATAAAAAGGTAGAGAAATATTTAGAATGATCATGGAGGTATTACTGTCACTGAGGAAATCGTAAACATTACAGAAAATGCATAATTTAAATATCGTCATTTCCAGATGGAATCTTACAAAATCAAAATAGGTAGATCTGAGGTAAGTGATATGACATTATGAGGAAAAGTGACATTTCAGAATAACCGCGCTGGTTGAATAAAATAAGAATAGCACAAGGTAATTCTTATTCATAACTACATAAATATAGAACAATAAACCAGAAATGGCAAATTATAAATGAGGAAGTAGAACAGAAGACGCAATGAAAATCACGTAGAGAAAGTTAAACAATCTACTTCGGGTGTAAAGTAAATTAAAAAAATGCAAGGATTGTTACTATCTCATCGGCCGTTTTGAACAACATTTTCGTGGGAAAGCATACGCGACATGCGGGATTGATTGGTTCATTACGAAAAAAAATGTTTCCAATAATTACCTCACGGCTAAAACGAAAAAAGGATTGTTTGGTACGAATAATTACATATTTTAAAAATATTTTAGTGTCTCTAATAATCCTAAACACCAGTAGTTTCCAGTCATCAATACAAATAACCTGGGATAATATGAACTTGACTTATTTGAAAATAGGAAAGGAAATATGGGAGAAAAAGTCAGAAATATGACATGCATCAAAAGCAAAAAAGATAATGAGTAACTTCCGAAAATAAAAAAACTTATTTTGCAAAAGTAACTATCAAATAAGAATAAAGGCCATTTTACTAGGAATTACCTTACCTAACAGAGTTAAGGAAGCAATCACCACTACATACCAACTCTCGGTTACCCCATAAAAGGAACAGGAAAGCTATACACTGAAGCACAAAGATTTGCTTGTTTATTCATACATTCTCTATATATAGGCGTAGATGATATTCATCATGACAGCCACAAAAAGCCAAAACTTCTTACTTGCCTACAATGTGTTACGGAGTTTGTACTGTTTACACAACTGACTTCCCTAAAAAGACGCAGAAAATGCATAGGATTCGGACTAACACACTACCTACAAGAGTTAAAATTTAAAAATGTTCCAAATTTAGAGTAAAATACTAATTACAATATTCTTGAACTTCCACCACCATCGTAAGGAAAAAAGCTGGTTTGGTATGTCGTAAAAAAAGAATGAAAGAAGGATTCACTCTTCTCTCGGCTATTCCTTAGTTATTCACGGAAAGAAATTTGGAGGGGAAGCGGTGTAAACTCACTTCTGAATAATTTCTTTCCTCGAAATAACAACCGAGCACGCTATAGTTAATATACTCTTCCGTTGGTGGTTTATGTTCACACAGCGTGATTTTCAAAGGCAGAACTAGGTAACAGCCGTGAGGGCCGATTTTACCCACATTACAACAACTAGAAAATGACGTATGATGTTCAATGCCTCTTTATTACACTCGTCAATGACACGTGATACTAACACGTTCATGAAAGGTGATTTTGTTTTCCGCTAAGAGAAGGTTTACTCGTTTTACATTTGCCTGAGGACAAGAGGGTTTTAAGAAGATTAACTTGGTCGAGTAGCACGATGCAGCACGATTATGCAACGTTCGGCAACCTCACGGAACATGTGATTTAAGGGCAGCTTAAGGGGCATTACCCGATATCATTGAAGTGGGTTAGCGTCCTGGTGGAGACTAGAGAGTTTTACTGGAATATCTTTTTTCACCGGGATTTAAGTAGTTAAGTCAACGTGGTATATCATGGTGGGCATGATGAGAGGTCTAATGGAATTAGAGTCAAATACAGATACACATTTTTCTACACATATCTGTTTATCTAAATATGGAAGTGATAAGTACAGGGTGGGTACTGATGATCAATTTTCAAATTTCCTAACTTTTCCCTGATGGCTTTACCAATTTCCCTGATGAATCGCCAAAAGGTCTCCTATGATCGGAATATTTTATTTCTGCTGAATTAAATTTTCGTCAAAAATCATAAAATTTCAAAAGCTGAAATTAATACATTAAAAGCTATAGGAATGAAAAAATATATGGAGCCTCCGCCATAACGAAAAAATATATATTAAACCTTGACAAGTTAAGCCATCACATATATTGTACACACTTTTAATACATGCTTCGCGGCCGTGTATCGTATTTCCGTGGCCGTGTACGTTTCCTTGGGTAAAAGTACAAATTGAAAATGTCTAATTCTTCAAGGGAGAACTGGCGTGTCGTGGTAGTTCTGGGAAGTTGAAGATTACTGAAAAGGCATCGAAAGGAAAGTTAATGGCCAATTCACTGGCGGACTCCGGCACAGTAATCACAAAGCTACGCGAAAAATACAAACCAAAGTCAAGTTCTTGGACTGGATCAAAATCGGATGGAACAAGTTTTAAAATCGAATAACAACTTGATTAACGTGGTCATAACCCCTTGATTGTAAGAGGGAACCAATAATGTAAAAATATTTGTATAAACAAACAAAACTTAATCGCGCCACTGCGAGCGAAAGTAGGAGGTAATTTGCAACGGCAGCGTCATATTTAGGAATGACATATTTGAGGTGGTTTGTGACTTGACTAAATTGCTTCGAGAGGGAGCTAAGGGGGCCATTTAATAATTACGTCATGCGTGAAAGGTGGGGAGGGGAGGACAACTCTTCTTACGGCCTCGGGAAGGGGGGTATGAAAATCGAAGATGATCTGACGTAAGATTTCGTTTACACGTGTGATCGTACTTGTATTACCGTTTTAATACTCATCGTCTCGTATCTGCAAGCACGTATTTACCACAAGCTAGATGCTACAACTATCTCTCGACCTGAGTCTCGGAAGTTGAAAAAAAAACGCGAGGTAAAATCTTCCGAAAAACATAGCCTCGGATTCCTTGTGATGAGCAGAATACACGGTGATCATGAATTTTAACACTACTAGGCAAATATCGCATTAAGGATATACAAAAGGGATACATTGTACGACTCATTCACAACTAAATAACTAAGATTTACAACTGAATGTTCAACGAATTGACGGGGCTTATTCTATGCACGTTGGCGACGGACATTAGTTTTAGATGGTGAAATAAAGGGCGGGAAAGACTGCCCGGTAAACGTAATGGTAGAAAAATAACGAGAATTTCCTATCCCAGTTCCTCCCTGACTGTTACGAGAATTCCCTGACGATTCCCTGACTTTTCCAGATTTCCAAAATTCCCTGACAATTCCAGGTTTTCCCGATTTTCCCTGACGATCGCCACCCTGTAAGTAGCTCTTTGTCGAAGAGTTATGCTTCCAAGATGTCGAATATGTATTTTATATCCATTACTGGCTGTTTACACGAGGGTGTTAGATCCTTATTATCCAGTGGGCTGCTCTTCATAAGAAAGCGAATTAAAGGTCTTGTTGTTCAAACAGAAAACTACACTTATTTATTTCTTACAGTCGGACTAACCTTAGTTTCTGTATCTACGAATTCTGTCTTCTAATATAACAAACAAAAAGTCAGACTGTTTAGGTTAGTTGCTCTTTACCATTAGGATTTGCTTGAACTTGAATCGTTACAATTCCAATAGGATAATTTCCACAGAGAAAAAAATCATTCACTTTCTCGGAACTCGAACCTGGAACCCACTGATTTCCTGGATAGTATTCAGTCACCACCTGATGGAATCGTTTTTTCCTTAGCGTTTTCCGTACTCATTCTTAGTTGTGTTGGTTTTTCTACCTCCTCAGACTTAGCAAGCTTATAGATTTCCACGCCATTTCCAGATCAAAATGTCACACATATATTTTTAATATTATAGAGCCCTTCCACATTTTATTCCTCGTGCCAAGAAATTATTCGTATTAAATTACTTTCAAAAGTCCCTCTCTTTCCATTATTAGGATGAATTGCTGTCCAATTATTTCCACTCGAGAACATTTCGAACCAGGAATATAGCGCACTACCTCTCTGTAAATTCTCCACTTCTTCGTCATTCCAAAATTCATAATACGTATGCAACATATTTTAATACCACCTACTATGTGTTAACATTTATCAATTATGGCGATATTGGAGGAGACGAAATATTCTTTCACGGAAGAAACGAAAAATTCACCTAGTGCGTTGGCCTTACAAAAATAGCGTGAAAATGAAAACAAATGAGCTTCGATAGTTTGTGATTGGGCAAAGGACAAGGAGAATTGCTCATGCTTAAAAATTGAGGACAGCGGAGCGGATTTTGGCAGTAGAACTGCGATCCTAATTTAATAGAGGCCATTTATTTAGGCTATTTATTAGAGCCATTTATTAACCCAGTGCATTCTATAAAAAGTGAGTTCATGAATTACATAAATAAAACCATTATGAAAATAGAATTTCGGGATTGAGGTGTCGTTAGCAATATGAACTTATTAACATAGAAAGAAAAACAAGTTTATCTTTCTATGTTATCATGTTTCGCTTCCACATCGCCTGAATCTTCGGAATTACTACGAACTTAGTCACAAGAATGGAATCCCAGCAAAACGGGATGGAGATTTCTTGTTCATGACACATTATCCATCGTGGGGTGAAAAATAGTAAAACTTATTAAAAAAGTGAATGCAGTCACCTTACATGAATGATTCCAGACCCCGACGACCACGAGGAATAATGGAGTAGTACGAAAGAGTTGCGGCATATTAGAGAATCTACTCCATAAATTTATCTATTTAAAAATCATCCAAACACAACCAAAGTGGTGCTCACATCTGATTTTACGCCACTTTTAAGTAAAGGTCTCTCGGGTTCTCCTTTCATGTTCCGATTATTCACTCGTTCATCATCCTCATCGCCCTGATAATGATGAACGAGTGGCTAATCGAAACGTCAGACATGGAAAAACTGACCGGGAAGAGAACTCGAAAGACCTACACGGAGATTATTCGCCGGGGAAGCAGGAAGTCCTTTCTAAACTACATTGTCATCTAAACAATCAATCCTTTAAATGTAACCAATGATGAAAAAATAAATAATATACAATGTCAAAACACCATATTTCATGGAAGAGACATTCTATGGACAATGTACGAGAAATATCTAACGAATGAGGATATACGAATTCCACGGATATAGTAAGGAGTAAGGGAAAGGCGAGATACATGGATTTTTAGCTCGAGGATGGCCGGGAAATGGGTACAAGGAACGGAAATCTCTTTAATACAAGATTAGGCATGAAGGGTTGAACAAGTTAGGGACGAAGGTTCAAGCAATGAATTCTGGTTTGCATGATTTCTAGGGCCTGAAAGTTCTAGAAGTAGTGTTTTGCGATAGCCATGCTTCCTGTAAATACTGGCACCTTCCATGGCATCTTTTCAAATACATTGGCCTGAACCAACGAAATATCACGTTCATTGGTGAAAAGATTGGATACGAAAGAGATATCATCATCATGGGTCAACAATCCTATGATTGGTTTGACGCGGTCCTCCACTCGAAACTTCTATCGACCAACATCTTCATATTAAAGTAGTTCCTCTCTTTCACGTCCTTTACGACCTGTTCTATATGACTCATACGAGGCATGCCTTTTCCATTCTTCCCGTTCACTTTTTCTTCGACGATTGTCTTCATCAGGCCATCGTGTCTTTAGACATGGCCGATTAGGTTGTCCCGTGTTCTTTTTTTTAGTGTTTTCAGCAGACTTCTCTTTTCTCCCACTCTTCTAAGGACTTCTTCATTTGTCACTCGGTCGATCCATTTTATCTTCATCATCTTCGGTAGCATCATATTTCGAATGCTTCCACCCTTTTCTTCTCCGCTGCTGTCATCGTCCATGTCTCACTGCCGTAAAGAAACATGCTCCAGATATACGTTCTGATGAATTGCTTCCTTACTCCTAAGCTTGTATTTCCAGCAGTGCAGATTCTTCTTTTTTTAGAATGCCCTCTTTGCCTGGGCTATTCTACTGACTATTTCTTTCTTGCTTCAACCATCGTTGGTTACTCTGCTTCCCAGGTAACAGAACTCTTTCACCTCAGCCAGTTTCTGTTTTCCAAGTAAAACGTTGGTTTTGGCTTCTTCTCTCTTGCTCCACACCAATTCTAGTAATAATAATACTAATAATGATACTAATAATTAATATTAATACTACTTAATACTCTTCTTCTTACTGATCTTCAGCTGATGTTTGGCTATTATCCTTTGCATGGTTGTTCGCATCTTATTCCGATACTTCTCTGTCTCTGCTGTGACAGCTGTCATCAGCGAATCGCAGCATGCTGATTGTTTCTCCGTGGATGTTCACTCCAGAACACTTCTCCTTGATTTCATTGATGTCTCTCTCATGGTAAACATTAAAAATTATGGGAGACAGTGCACAGCCTTGGCTCACTCCTTTCCTTATTCTTGCTTCTTCAGAGTTGGGTCGATTTTATCACAGCTACTTTGTTTTTTTATACAAGCTGTGGATAATTCTTCGGTCATTGTACGACACTCCGATTCCTTTCAGAATTCCAAGCATTAAATTCCAATCTACGTTGTCAAAAGCCTTCTCAAATCCACAAATGCAATGAACGTCGGTTTGTTCTTCTCCACTCTCTTCTCTATTAGCAGCCTAAGGGCCAATATTGCTTTCTTGTACCCTTACTTTTCCTGAATACGAATTGATCTTCATCCAGGAATTCCTCTGCTTTTCGTTCTATTCTTTTGTAGATTATCCTTGTCAATATCATCGATGCATGTGTCGTCAGGCTTATAGTTTTAAAATTTTCGCATTTCTTCGCTCTCTTCTTTTTGGGAATAGGAATTATGATGTTTTTCTCCAAGTCCCTGGGTATTTCTCCTGTTGAGTACATGTCGCAGAGATACCAGCGTACCATAACCAGCTTTCACTGGACTCTGTTAAGAACATTAATATGCAACGCATTGACAACTCAACCCATATTCGGCCCAAAATCGCCAAGACAGTCTGGAGATAAAAGTGAAACTACATTTCCTCGCCTTAACGACCGATTTAAAAGTCGTTGGATACGCGTCCCCAACCGCGACCTACGACGTACAGAGATTCCCAGGACCGAAGCCATCGAAAATGCACTTTACCCTAACGCCGACGGAAAAGCTCGGCCGTATATCCCTTCCTCCCCGTAGCTCGAAGAAGTGAATCACTGGGCGGACGCCGGCTCATGTTTTTTTCGCTAATCCGACCCGCCGGCTTCCGCCAAGCCCCATCCCCACCCCCGTACTCGCCAGACCCTCACGATCGACTGACTGGGCTCCTACTCCCGCGCTCTCCGACAAAACCTCTCCGTCCCGCGGCTCTCTTTCCTTCTCTTCCTCTCTCCCCCTCTTTCATTCATATCCTTTGTGCCTCGCCGTCTGCCCTTCTCTCTCCTCCCTCCCCTCGCCGATCTCTCAGCCCCGACGCAACGCCCACCATGCCGATCCCACACAGCTGCCTCCCAACACACACCACTACTCTCCTCGGACCCCCTTCGCTCCCCTGGCGACCCAAAGCGCCACAACATGCTCTGCCGCCGCCTTGCGTGCTATCCACCCCTCCACCCGATACCCACCCCTCCAACGACAGCCTCGCCAACTTCTCACTCCGTCTCTACGACCCTCCCCCTCGGTCATCATCCGCCCAGCCGCGCCGTCCGACTCCCTTTCCGCATTCGCTTTCTCCCGCCGAACCGCGCGCGCTACTCTACCCACACTCCTCCCGAGCCCAAGTGCTTCACTTTCCACGACGGACCGCTCATTTGCACCCCGCTTCCCACCCCCCTCTCTTTCACGGAGGGCAGGAGCTGATATCGAGATGGACATATCGGGGCCATTTCAGATTACGGATTGAGATAGGATCCGAACATAGTGTGTTTTTTACTTGTCATAACGAACGAGTTAATTTTTTGAATAATTGGAGGGAATCAATGAAAGCTCATCAAATCTAAACACATCGCATCTCCGGAATGATACACTCCCGAGATACGATGCGTATCCGCGGGCCACGTCCAATATTCCTGCAGGCATTCCGGCATGGTAATGAATTTCTGACTGATAACATCACAAAATTGCCCACCTGATTATCCGAACAATCTCACCCTGCTAATGCTTTCAAATGGTGTAACAGTTTTCAAACATAAGTACACAATTCACAAAAAAGTTTGCCGCGTTATACCTTCCGGAATGTGCACCTTTCTATGGAATGTCAAATTAATGATTTCCACGAATAGATTCCTCGGTATTTACGTCATTACGCCTCATAGAACCAAAGCTTATCATACAGCTTTTAATATACTTCCGTATAATAATTGTCCAACATCATTTTCACGATATGACAATTGAAGTATGCGGGAGGGGGGGAAAGAAACATAATTCAGACGATAAAATCGCGCTGGGTTTCTCATTGGCAGCATAGAAAGAGGATTATTAGTATTTCCTCTATCATTAACGGCAACTATTTTCCTTCGTGGTGGCCTAACTGAGCTACTGACCTGAGGGTCCCGGGTTCAAAACCCGGACAAGAGCCTTTCTAGACACCCCCATCGAAAAAACTCGCGATTCGATTGTCTGCGTGTCAGAACTTCGTAGGAAATCGCAGGTGGCCCAGGGAAAGGAACTGGCCTACCTATCCTGAAAGTGTGAATTTCTTAGTACGGGGTGGGCTCCTTTCTCACCTATCAAAGACCAACCTTCGGGTTGAATCACTGAGTGAGTATGGGAATAACATCAATAGACTCTATATCTAACCTCCATAACATTCCCCTTGCTCTCGTTCTCTAAATCTTGACACTTTCTACACCATAATACCCTCAACATATTCCCAGAGCTATTCCATACTCCGCTTTCTCAACCCTTCCCCGCTTGTCCTTCACAACACCCGCATTCTCCCCTCCATCAATTCCTTGATGTGTTCCCAACTCCGCACGTCAGGAGGATCACATGCGCACCGAGCGACTTTAGCTCGGGGGAACTGACTCGCGCAGCGCTTGGTCGTACGACCGGGGCTTCATTTACAGGAGGCGAAAGGGAATGCCCTATTCTTGTATGTCGATTATGCATGCTTAGGTTTTCGGAGACAATTAAAATTGGGACCGTAGCTATTTAGTGGTTGGACGCATACACAACTCATAACTCGTGGAATACGATTTCGTAAACTGTAATGGGGATAACGTAGCAAAGCATTATAACTTTAATGTTAAGTACCTAGATTATCGGCGAAAGAAACCAACCCGAGTTCGAAATAACAGAAAGGTACCTTTTACCGTGCAAATGTGTAGAGTACAAAAAGGCGATTCAAATTAAATTATACCAAAGCATTCTTTTCTTGCTATAGGGTAATATATACGCTTCCCGATTCATCAAGGATGAATAACAAACATCATACTGCAAGACCTTTCTACTGATCGTACATACAACCTAAATTAAAATTAAATGCTAACCACCACTAGCTTTATAAGTTAACCAGTAGACAAAAATGAATTGCCCAATGTGAAACCTTTTGAATTTCTACTTGGAATTGTATTAAGATTCACCTGAATAACCAGGAGCCTTTCCTCCTAAATGACAAATGAGGAATGCAAAATGTGGTCCAGGATTTGATAATAGACTGATCTAAGTAGACTTAAAGGAGCTTAATACACAATTAGGGTGAAGAGGAAGTTTCTGGCTCAGATGTGCCACTTTCAATGGTAGTCAAGTTTGTTTTAAATGAAAGTCGATACAATTGTTTACACCAGGGCTTGGAAAAATTTTGGACGAGACGAAAAAATCGTCCCAAAGACGAAGAATTTACTGGGACGGAGCGAAGTGTTAGGACGAGACAGGAATAAATTTTCAGAACGAAAAAAATATCGGGACTGGACAAAAATTATGGGACGAAGAAATTCTTCAGGATAGGAAGAGATGACAATAACGAGATGACATATGTCGTAGAACGAGAGAAATCGAACATTTCAGGAGGAAGAAACACTTAACAGGAAAAAAGCAGGACAAATACCTTTACATTTTCTCTTCTATACTGAGAAAAGGAAAAAGAATACCTTGGGTCATCTTTAGACAAACAGCGGGAACATCAACTATCGTACATCTGAAGTAAAGTGATCGCATTTTTGCGCAATTTTTGCTGTAATGCATGGAAAAAAGCTACATTTTTTCATCAGACCTTTAATTATTCAATAGTTAGTAAATAATTCATGACATGCATATTTTCACATACAAAAATAAGTCTTAATTAAAGTATGAGTCAGAAAAAATATTTTTTGCTTTCAATTACCATCACAATAAAACTTATTTCACTGACTGCGGAAGTTTGATCGAGTGTTTCTACCTAAATACACCGATTGGAAGGAATGAACAGAATAATTAAAGCAAAAGAACTTTATCTAGTACACCTTGGTTATCAGTAGGTTGGGTGCTTCCAAAACGAAATACGTCCCTAATGCAGGAATACAACTGATAACGAAGGATAGTGCTACTACGAAAAGAACGCTATCAACTCAAAGAAAATGCTTCTAAAATATACGCGGTTGGCAAAAACAACGGTCTTGTAGTGTTTTTACTGTAAACATTAAAAAATCAGCCAGGGTAAAAAAACACGATGAATACCGAAATCAAGACCAGGATAAAATAATCCCAGATGAAAAAATAGTGCTAAAGTAAAAGGAAGTAATAAAACTGTAGGCGGCAAAATTTTCGCGATGAGGCGAGACAAAAATTCCGAGACTAGAGGAGACGAACACTTTATGACCATAAATAATACATAGGTTGACGTCACCATAATTATTATGCCAATATTATTCGTTTTCACGATCGCACTATGCGACCAAAAATGGATTCGTCTCCAATATTCACACCAAAATACGCAGAAAAAAAGCCCTAATAACGATCATCAAAAGGTTCTAAATACATACAATGCTATAAGGAATTTCAAAGGCATCACCGATGTGCTATTCGTATATGCAATTATAAGCAAGAAATTATGATGGACGGATCACAATACGGTGCATCTACTGCTTACAAGTAACGTATATATCAAAATAATAGAAAACAAATCTTCTTTTAATAAATTTCCTTGAAAAAGTAACATTCAGCCGCCAGGAACATTCCACGGATACATGTTTTCGGTTCTTCGGAAATAGGATACAATTTCTAAAAATAAATCTGATTCTACTCGATTCAAAAACAAAATTATACAATCAAATTGAAATAGAAATTGAGAAACATTGAGGGTCAAACCTGGCTATCCTCTAAAAAACCTTGATTACACCTGGAAAAGTAAACACACAAGCCTCTGATTATCTTGATAGATATGGATGCTTTTAGCTGTAGTAAATACGTAAACATCTGCTTGAAATAAACATACTAAATTCCATCCGCGATCAAACAAACACAAATATACCCAACAAGAGGCTTTGCTTCCGGTTCGGTATACCCAAGACAAGAAACAGAACCCTTGAGGTGCTGATTAACTAAAATCTTCCACCACATCTGGAAAGAAGGCAAATATTATCTCGGAATTATTTCAGGAAACCTTGAAAAGAGGATGCTACAACCCCAAGACGGAAATTGATTAACGGGCAACACATTGTATGGGAAACGAGTATAGAAATTCAGCTATATTATTAGCCTCAAGATCAGTCACCAGTCTGACAACCTACGTTAAGAGAATATGCAAAGAACTGAATAAACCGAATAAAAATTTAGAACGTAGAGTACCATGGCACAGAAACAGTAAGTCGTATTAAATAGTACCTACACTCACATAATTCACTGCTATAAAAGTCAGTAACATCATTTTTCATATAAATTGGATATGAATCCCAATCGCCAACAGCTGCAATTGAGAATCACTGGTGAGTTAATGCATCGCGAAATAAATGTAAGGTTTGGATTATCGGATACCTAACATTGAAAATGACTTACAGTCTTTACCATATCTCCTTTCCCGTTGGCAAGTGAAACGGCGATAATATCTACAATAAGTACAAAAATACAGAAATAAATTCCGCAGCCAACTGCGACAGCGGTTGGTCAAAGCAAGGGATCAATGGGTACTGCTATTAATATTATATTAATTAAAGGTCAGCAGAAAAATCGGCAACCTGAGTTAGGGCTGGGAATCTTGAAATAAATTTCAAAGCGTCTGGAAAATGACGTAGATGATTCTACAGAGCGCAACCACATTTATATTAATAATTTTAAGACGTTGATATTTGTGCTTTCTAGACGAAAGCCACTCTAGCCATCCACTTGCAAGCTCCACATTGCCCTGTGCAAGCTAATGAAATTTTCCCACGCTCTCAGTTGGACTTTGCAGCCAAATGGCTCCGCAATAACACACCGTGGGAATGAAGTTGTGCGCTTAACCAATACATGTCGTAGAATATCCCTCTGGGAAGCGACATGAACGAGCAAAAAATACCGATGTGCTGACTCACTCGACGACTATATGGCGCGTATGACGAGGAGGATGGTACCTCAGATTTGGGCATACATTAGTTAAAAAAACCTTCAAATAAGGTTATGGAACTTTCTGGACATTAACAATCAGACACAAAGATTTCTTTTCTGACAGATAAGCATTTAAAAATAATACTACGAAAGGTATACAATTAAATACCGTTATCTTATTTAATATTTTTTACATGCAATGCGCTACTTCAGTCAATTTACAAATAGTAAGAATGACGACATTTAAACGGCATCCATTACTTATTTTGTCTTCAGAATAACAAAAAAATCCACGAATCTGGATCACAGAGACCAATCATGGGTACCCCAAGGCGTTCTAAATACGAATAGATTCTTACAGAAGCATTTTGAGTCTTTTATGTTAGAATGCAAGCACCATCGATGGTGCGCTCTCGCCACAGCCGAAACCTTCGGCGACTGGCTCGGCGACGCCGCGTCAGGCGACCGTTATGTCATGGTTACGTATAAATACAAATCAATAGAGGCCCCCTCCTCATCCACGTACCAACGGCAAAAGCAGGAAGAGAAGACACCAGCATACTTCGGCTAAATAGAGTGTTATCTACCCTTTGGGTGTCTTACGTATGCCGGAGTTGGCACGACAGCGAGAAAAGACAACTGACATTCGACATTACACGAAAGTGTGCCATCAACGTTATAATCACTTTGATGGAATACCATTCAAAAGATTGTGTGGACACTAAGCCCCAAAAGTGAAAAGTCAACACGAGACTAATTTTTACTTCTAAGACTGACAACTTCCACGGCAAAATTCACACGAGAAGTAGAACAACGGACGAATAAGGAATAATTAAACTAGGACTTTTTAAATAGGGTTGAGATCCTGGGGTTGTAAAGATCCCTTCCTAAAGGTATTCTTTCGTCTCAATCCGTGTATGTTATTAACCTTCATTTTAAATCGTCAACATAGTCGCAATTAGGTAACGTTTTTCTGCCAAATGCTGTAAATTTTTACCATCAGTAACTATAACATACAAATACTGGCCCATTATATTTCAATCAAAGTGTCTGAAAGAAGGTATCTAGCATATTAAGGATTTTGGAGTTATTATATGTTTGAAATGAAAACTTGACTTTGTGGTTCCATGTAAATTTATTTTACGATGATCACCTGATGATGACCTTTAAGCCCAGTTTTCATTCTAATCATCAATAGGTTCCATAAAGCTACGCCTGAAACCACCAGTTATTATATATACAGTATGATGGGATTGAACTAGGTCATTAGTACCCACCAATACTTGTAGTTGAGACCACGCATACCCTTAAAATATACTCCAGGTCTATTGATTGTAAAGTTCTTTTCTTTTCAGCAGTTTACCAGCCCAAGCAACTAAAGGCTAGGGATGTTAGTTAAAATAATAAGAACACACTATATAATAATTATGTAAGTAATAGAAAATTTACTTATTATTGAAAGAGGTTTAGAGGGAATATGCAATCAGATCTCTAATATCTTATCGCACTGCGGTAGCTAGAATCTTTACTATGTGATGCGTATGCCTCTCAACTAAAGTGCGCTAAGAATAGAGGAAACAAGGAACAAATATTACTTTATTATACTCGCGAAGGTGAATTTAAAACGTTGACATGAACAGACCGGTCAATTATACGTTTAAGATGGTTTATTGTCACATATTTGTCCTTCGGGATATTCAAATCCTAGGCTTTAATCAATAGTTGTTAGAGATTAAGCAACATGAATTTTAAAAATATCACGCAAAAAATAGAGCTCATTTTACGTTCTATATCTTTTACCTCCATTTAGTGCGCCAGAAAGTAAGCGAAACACGAAACACAAAAACAGGAAATTACATCGGCAACTCAGCGCCTTCTTGAGAATAATGCCCTTGATTTGAAGAAAAAAACAGCGTTTATGGGTCTTTTTAAGGCGAATGCGTTCCATGACAAAAAAATGTCATTATCGCAGCAGCGTTGCGAAATCATGACTCAGAACTAAGCTGAGCATTCTTTAGTAAATTCTTATCACAAGTTTCCTCACATGAAGCGCAGAAATACGCACACGTTAATGAAACCGATTTACAATACCTGGATATGCTTTGAATTATGCCAGCAACATTCAATAATTACAATTTAGACAAACATGTTTTCTTCAATGAGCACCTCGAAATTTAAAAACCAACCACGCTATATTTTTATGGCCAAAGTTGAAGTAATTATTTAAATTAATACCAATGACATGAATGCATTTTAATGGCTTTTGATAAAAGAGAAGAAAAATATATATCAAATTTATTGGTTATGACGGCCATAAACAATTGGGGAAGTTCGTGAAATATGATGAACGAATAAAGAAAATGGAACATAATCAATGGGTAAAATAACTTTTAGTGATTCTAGAAAAGCAAAGAAGCAGTCAATCCGGTTACAGCAGGAATATAATAATAATGAAAATCCGACGGCAAACATTTATTTATTATTTAGTAGTAAAAATACTGCTTTTGGAGTCCATTATAACCACTTATCTCTTTAAGGCAGGCAAAATGAAACCACTCAGTTGATGCAAGCGACAATACCATACCAATTTACATCTGCTGAGTTTAATTCAAGCAACCTTGAGGGTGAGATTCAGGAAGTGAATAGTCATCGAACATCGAAACATTCATAGCTTCGTCAAAATACAGGAGAAATATTATAGAGAGAACGGTAACGATTATAACTTACCACGGAAACGAGAGTCCTACACAACATTCATAAATTGATTTCACCCTTTCGCGACAATAGAACGCATAACAATAGGAATGCAAAACTAGCAATCAGTAATAGCAACACAATACTTAGCGACCAGGAATAGATATCAATCACTCACGACTTTCCATTCCAAGCCTGAGTGATACCGTGAGGTTTCTTTGACTTTGACTGGTCAGATTTGCATCTAAAAAATCAGTCTCTAACGTCAATTTATATGGAAAAATGTTTATGACAGCGGAATATTGAAACGAAGGTAATATTAACGTGGGTTGGAATACCTTGCTCTCGAGTTCAAACAAAATCGGACACAGAATTTTCATCAATCGATCGATGGCTGAGGGGTATCTTTCGTGAAAATCTAAAAATACACTCGGCGCTGAATACCCAGCCACGCACTAAGGTTGAACGAGAGTCAAATTATGATTGGGTTACGTTGTCCTTTTATGAAATCGGGTGAATTCAATCGAGACAATTTTTGAGCTATTGAGGGTGTGATTAAAAAAAAAAGATAAATCGATCAAGAATGGCGTCTCGTGCGCAATTAACTTAGTAAAAATGAATGCGCAAATATGACCTTCGGCGAGAGAAAAGATTCGCAAAAGAGGCCTGAGACAGGTAATAAGATCATCGTGACTCAATGCCTATGGTATAAAAGAAGTTCCTACAATATCGTTCAACAACTTTTACTAACATGGAAAATCCAAGCTCAAAAACGGCAAAAACAACTTTTGACAAAAGGACAAAGATGGTACGTCGATAGACGATAGTTCGATCAATAGAAAGTCGATTTCGACTCCGATGGAGGTGTTTGATGGAAAAGATGGTGGTGACGATGAAATATGTCAATGTCAAATGAATGAGTAGTTACGATAATTGATCGATTAATTACTAATCAACAGTTCCCGGTCAACTGTGGGCAGATGAGTTAGGAGAGATTATTAATACGGGCACCATATTTATGTGATGTACAACACTAATCGGACATAATTGAGAATATGAGATCTTTTGCAGAATAAAGGTATGCAGGAACGCCAACGATATATCTCCCTACTTTACGATGTCTAATTGACGCTACGCTCTCTGAAGAGAGTGGAAGAGGGGTAGAACCACAATGGCGCAGCGTCAAGATAATCGTCGGCGAGATGCGTTCCCATCATATCACGACGAATGAATGGGAGTTCATCCGCGCACAAATGGGAGGATAATTCACACGAAATTTTATATGAATAATAGCTTCAGATGAGTACCAAGAAATATGAATCAGAACGAGTAGAGCCGTCATAAGAGATTACAGACGATACGGATAAAAACAGAATCACAACGTGAATCACGAAGAGTAAATATCTCTGAACAACGTTTAGATATCAGTGAATTAAACCCCGAAAAAAGAATGGTAGATATGTTGAACAATGGACATTTAAAAAGGAATCAATAAATGGTACTGAATAGCATATCCCGCATATAAATTCCTACCACAACGAACTGCACGGAAATTATTGGAATTCATAAATGCGTTATTATCCATCCAATCTTACATAGGTATTAGATTCCACTTTCAAACTTTCACAGAATTCTGGGGTCAACAATATCAAAGCTGTCAAAATGGCAGATTTTCCGGCGTTGTTGTTTTTTGGGTAAACCCGCGTCACAGTATTAAAATAACCAACAGTTTCGTCTCCGCTGCTGGAGACTTCTTCAGGGTAGGTGTTGGTTATTTTAATACTGTGACGCGGGTTTACCCAAAAAACAACAACGCCGGATAACATGAACCGCGAAAGTTTTAACGAATTAAAGGGCAGATTTTTCTTTTTATCCAAGGAGGAAGACGTAGTGAGCGACATCCACCAATTATACGAGAGAACATTTGGAACAAAAAAATACTCAATTCAAGTAAAATAACCGTGAAAATATAAGTTGGGCCAAAATTTATGTCCCTAATTGCTGAGAATAAATTCACTATGTTCACACGAAAATTTGTCTCAAAACGCAGTAGGACCATGAGAAGGTTGCTAACTTTTTTCAGTACGAAAGCATTTCACCGCTATAACTTTTATTAAAATAAAAATCAACACGCTGCCATGATTGATAACGCTAGGGAGTACAATTTTGTCTTGAGAGCCATAATAGGTGCACATATTTTTATTCCTAGAAGCGGATAATCAGCACATTATAATTTATAAATACTCAAACATTTTTAATGTCTTCCAGTATGGGAACTAGGATTATAAATCCAAATTAAAAGATCTGAAAGATCGCATAAAGCGTCCATGAAAAATTCATAAATTTTAAATAACGAAATAAGAAGTACAGACGGCAAAACCTGTCAAAATATTTGTGCTCATAGTCATACGTCTGCTATACGTATGAGATGCATTGCAAAATATTAGGAAAATATTGGTACGGCATAAAAGAGTAAAAGGTGGATAATCACTTTTTCCACTGATCATTGCAAGCGGAAAATGTGTTCCAATATTTCAAGTGCAAACAAGGAAGACAAAAATCTTGAAGTGAAGCGACAATTTACCTTCGGTGGAGAGAGATGGCTCGAAAGAGTTTTATTTGAAAATAAGAGGTAAACCTTCCTCATATACACAATGGACAACTTGCACTATCATTGGTGGGGAAGTACCCGAACAAATGTGTAACACACCTCAATAACACAAAAATTGGTTAGAAATTCCCATAGAATTATGCATGTGCTTACGTACAAGTAATTGAAATGGTTTAATACGGTGCACCGCGAAGTAATGCGGTCGTTTACCATATTTTTTTATTGCCGAATCTGATAGAGTTTGTAAAACAAAAAGACCCATATTTTTTCCGTTTTTTGATCCGTAAATTATTTATCGAGTTATAAGCGGAGAAAAACTGATGTTTTTAACCCTTTCGGAAAAGTGGGCGTGGTGCAACCTCTGACGCATAACGACTTCGTCCAATCACAACTGCGCCCGCTACTTTGCCTTATCGCAATGGGGGGACACAGCTTACTCTGCCAATAGGACAGTTGCGACAGCATCTGTGCGAGCAGACTTTCCGAGAACCCCCCTCCACAACCCTTCTCTTCCTCGAAAAGCAGTCAAAAACGGGAGGAAAATGACGTCAATGTTATCACAGCAGCTTTTTCGGTGGGCGTCACCTTTTGCTTATTTTAATTTTTGATTTATGAGTAAATGGTTGTGGTTAGAAGATTAATTTTTTCACTAAATTCTTTTTTTGTTTCCATCTAACAATTTCGTGTACAAAATGGCGATTTCGGTTCCGAGTAAACGCCCCCATTATTACTGCAGACAGAAGTTCAATATAACGTTTATAAATGTAACGTATATATAAAGACTACACTTTCCAGTGTTTCAAAAAGAACCACATCACAGTACCTTAATTGTGATATGGTAGCTCGGCTCATATGCTTCGATGATGCAAACAAGCGAAAATTCAGTTTTGAAGTGGTATCGCGATAATTTTCTAAACCATATATATCTCTCGTCGCTGAAATAAAAAAATTCTCATTTGCAATCATAACAAGTATTCATTAAATCAGTTCCTTTTCTCTGGCATAAGTTTAAATTTGTTTAAATCTAGTTCAGTAACTTATCAACTGTATCTATTAACACAGCTAATCAAAACTCCTTCGAATGAAAGAACAGAAAAGTCATGCATATGCCCGAACTTCCTACACCTATAAACGAAAGACACCTCTCTCTTTCCGAAATCAGCATTTGGTTCTTAACGCATCTAGATCTTAGCAAATTCCATGCTATTTTAATCACAAGTGTGAATACTTCAATAATTAACCTTACGCATGAGGATCGGATAATATATAACGGGTTTTGCAACCGGATGATGTATTTAACGGCTTTTGAAACTAAATATGTTAATATACTGAATTATTTTCCTTCATCAATAAACTTTCATTCATAAAGTTAACGGGATTTTTATGGTTTTTCTTTTGAAAGCGTGTCAATCTTTGAATGAAATATATAAATTTTACTTTATTTTTTACGGAGTAGTTTTAAAAAATCGAATCTTTTTTCAATATATTAATAGAACACATTTTTTAAATGTATACAAAAAACTTACATTTTCCATTCATCTTAAATCAAATTTAATAAGAAATCTTAACAAAAAACACGCTAATCAACTAATGGTTTACTTTTAAGACAATTCAACAAATACTAATTCTAGACATATTACAATCTGAATTATTCAACTTCCATCAATACAAAGTCAAACAAATCGTAATCATTGTCGGCATTCAGGAATTCTTCTTGACCGCAAAACTCTCCGAGTAGAAAGTTAACTGTTCACTTTCCATCCAATAGTGATTCACCAAAGTGAAGTTGAAGGTTTTCACATCGTTTAACTTTTCTTCTTTTAACGGGACAAATTTACTGAGAGATTCCGGAGTGAATCCTTTTTATTATATTTTGACCCGTTTCGTAAGTCTTCGCTTCGCAAGTATCGATATTATAAAACTGCTCTCCTTGAACCAAACAGTTACTTTTAAAGTTGTTCCTAGTGATGATGATTATTTTGGAACTGAAAATGCCAACTGCTGGGGATCTTGATTACGTCCTCTGCGTATAGCTTCCAATCACTGACTGGGCATTCTTCTTTTAAACGAATGACCTATAAGTCTTTCTTCAATATTCTTAAGTACACAGAAGGATTCTCTATTACGTTGAACTTCCGAAATTGCCGTTCTAAATTTCCAAAAAATCGGTCTGGCGGGATGAACGAATGTCCAACAATAAGGAACCAAATCTCGATCTTCTTGATTGTAACTGGGGTTTTACGTAATAACCACGTAGTAACGCCTGAGAACGTAACAAGTTTTGCAACCGTATACAATTTTCTACTGATAATTTAACGATTTTAAGCCGACTCTTTTAAATAAAAATATGTCTCTTGCGTGCCTAATCACATTTTTAATAACACCTGATAATTATTTGAATTTCTTTAAAAATTGCAGTTAACGGCTTTTGCAACTGGACTACTCAATTATTAAAAGAAACTTGCCCAGGCATTTTGACTACGATTGCTTATATGCATTTTTAGCTAAGCGTTTTCATGCTGCATAAAAGATAGGAAAATAAATATTAATTTATTCCGAAGCTGGGCGTAATATTGCGATAATGCATTTGAAACAAGGCGGGTTGCACATCAGATAAAATAGTAGTATAACCGCGGTTGAGTCGGTTCCCAACGAACCCAAGATGCTACACCAGGATACTGGGAAACCACGGGAGGCAAGGGGAAGAGAGGTGCCATCTCTGATGTGTGAATTTTAGCACGTCATTTGCAGTAGTTGGAGAGCTCAGGAGTTGAAAAGATAGCCAATGTGGGCAATAAAGTAGCATTCATATCCGACCCTAGACTCAACTTTCGTCAACCAGTCAACATGCACGAAATCTCGAGGTTTAAGCAAAGCATTAGCATACATTCAACACGAAATATTACTAACTCATTACTGCCGCCAAATCATTTCAATCATTAAATTCAAATATCCTGAAAGACACGATGAATTTTATACATATAACATGAAGCAATTCGGTTACATTTTCTCCTAAGTGATGAAGAGGTGGAATACGAGCGAAATACGTGTAGGGTCGTCGGACAGAAGGTTTTCAAGCTCGACGGATATATTTGGTTTCTAAGATGGCCTCACATGCGTTAGTTTAACGATTATGTTATCTACTCGCTCTTATCTCAAGCTAGCGTCAGATAAGAATGCAGAGGATGACTTCAAGGCGTGCTCGTTTTATCAGAGAGGAGTAAATGTTCGTTCACTTCCAGAAACCCAGCATGGAACCAAAGCACGGATTAAAGAACATTACACAAAAATATCTTTGCCTTCGAGTCGATCGTAAAATTGAGTACACTTTAAGCAATGGCTGATAGGAAAGGCACTAAAAAATTAAGTAAGAGAGCAATTAAAAAGCCTTACTGCACCTTCAAGGACCTTTAACAAAGAAAGATTTATCAAAGATTAGCGTCTAGCAGGGAATGATTGACATCCCGATGGCAGGATTTCATTTTTCGGTGTGATGTGAAAGGTGGCACCAGACACTCACCATTCGGCGGGCACTGAGTAACCACTCGCGTTTGCCAAACAAAGATGGACACACTGCGAGAGAGAGAGAGAACGAGCACTGAAAATGCAAGCAACCCAACCACACTTTTGGGCATTCGCCGAGCACACGCGCAGTGCCCACCGAAAGCCGAATATCTAGGGCCGCCTCGACTGATTAGCCAAATATTCGGATATTAGCTACAAATTATCCCGAAAAAAGATTCGTAACAACTGATGTCTACATAAGTACTTGACAACCATGGTCCTTTATACTTTAAGGGCCTTGCTTGACAACCACACACTGTGAAAGCGTCATAATTAACTAACAAAAACATTGTGACGGAGATGCCAATTTTTCATGACAATTATCAAAATCCACAAAGTAGAAAATGCAACAGGATGGACTGAAATTCAAAAATAATCAGTAGTAATTATCTGTCAATTACTTGAGACGCAATATGTTGTCACTCTTTTTTATGCCAATGGCCCATGCGAAAAAAATTGTCAGCTCGAATCTAGAAAAGGGTTTTCAACCCTGAGAGAATTAAAGGATTACAGGGGAGGCATTGGGACCAGTATGTCGTACATCAGAATTTAATTTTTGAGCTACACTATATTGACGATGGGGGAAATAACATTGTGAACTGTGGTGGACGGGGAGGAAAAGTAAAAAAATGTGGGGAAACATATGGTATATTTTTATAACAATTTCAAAGAAACGCAATTTGCAGCATTTTAAAATAATTTTCCTTCCGAAATAAATATACGGTGAGATATTTACTGGACGAAAATTACATGGGCGATGAATTTGGATTGAAACCTGCGTCAACTACCTGAGGTGACGATATCGACCAGAAAGCTGAAAAATGTACATGTATATATATAAGCCTGACAAAAGCTAAACGACGAAAAACATCAAGGCAGGATGACGTAAAATCAATGGCGTTAACATTGGCTTCCTTTCGACGACAGCCAGAACTTTCCCAATGAGTCAGCAAGTTGAATGGATTGAAAACAGTACTGCTGAGAACAGTACAGAGAAAAATCCTAGAATAAGCATTTCAAGTAGAATCGGGTGTTAAAAGTAAAATAAAAATTATTAATTCTAAATTATTTCTGTGAAAAATAAACTCCAAAAACAGCTAAAATCCAAATAATGCGGTATTCACTATTGCAGAAATTAATACATTCAGCATAACTTTATTCTCGGCATTTATGTACAACGACAATGGAACACGCCTTCACAACGAGTAAACCAAGAAGAGACATAACTCATGACGTTAGAATTCATAACGATGCCAATAAATCATTGTCTAATATTTCTGTATGACACGATGATGGTTCACGTGTAAAATAAAAATACATAACATAGTTTAGAATAATGTTAAAAAAAATATGGTATTAAATTAATATCAAACAAAGGTTTACAAATTAACATCACGTCGTCATTTCATTCACTACGGACGCTTATAGATATAAAACAGAAACTAAATTTGATCTATTTCGAGGTTCAAGAGTTTAGGGAATTAGATCCGAGGGGATTTTAAAAGGTTGATATCTCGAATGCCAAGAGATTAGCGGTAATAACCAGAATAATAGGATTTAAAAAAATCCTGCTTGCCCTGGTCCTTAAAGCCTGCCGTAAATTACGGATTAGATCGATGAGGACAAAAACAAATCCTTTGAACAAATACGCGTTAATGAAGTTGAGGAAATTAGCGAAAATTTATTTCAACCATTATAACAGTTTACTTTGCATTTATTAAATTTCATGAGCCGAAGAAATCTTCAAAATTATTTTTCTGGCAAAACCGATGAGAAAACCGGTACATGTAACAAATGGATAAAAAAATCAAAAGCGCGATCAGAAATCAGAAACAGAGCGAGATGAAAAAATACATTCAGGCATAACAAGAGCTTTTACATGATTTAGCGATTCCTTGACAATCGACATTTCCAAAATACGTTTCCTCATTAGGGCTGTACGTGCTCAGCGCGTCGACGTCAATGGCGCATGCTGACGAAGGTACACAAGAGATTATTCAAAACATGCTAAGTTATCCCTTTTTTTAAAACTGCGCCCTGTCCTCCAAAAATAGTCTACGAGCTAGAAACATTAAATGTTGAGAACCACACACACAGAACGAAAGAAGTAGAACGCTTATTGTTAAGAGGATGGAATGTTTACAGTAGAATAGCAAGAAAACTAACGGAAGCACAAAGATGCTGTCTATTTAATATTAATAGGTACATCTACAGAGCCACAGCTATTATCTACAGAGAACAGAGTAACACTGCACAGAATAATGAATAAACTGTAACCCACCGAGAAGTTATATTAGAACGGAAAGCCAAATCTGAACTAAGAGATTGGAGGCAAAAGACATTATTTTAAGTTGAGACCAGTGCGGAAAATAGATGGAACCGAAATAGAAGAATAATCAGGGACATCAATTAAGGTAGATGGCAGGTGAATTGGCCCTACTGTCGGAGAAGAGAAAAAAACTAGGTAAATCTTGCCCGATATAAAAGAGCGATTAGAGACAGAGGGTAAACCAGGATAGGATGATAATGGAAATGTTGAGAGAGCATTGCAACTCCAAAAGTTATTTAAAGAAAATAGGATGGAGCAACTACAAATATACAACACGTCAACAACTAAATTAGCAAAGAAAACACTTGAAAACTCAATTAAATGGTTGCCAATTACAATGAAAGAATTGGGTAAAGAAATTCTTTCAAATGACAGTAAAGAAGTAAAAATCTTAGTAGCTTTCAGTAAGAAAAAAATGACCTTAAGTTGACAAACAGGTTCATAGTGTTTATAGGCGAGAAAAAGAAAGAAACGACAACGACAATTAATGAAGATAATAGAAGACATTAATATAAAACAAAAGACTTAGAAATTATAATGTGAGGTAATAAACGAAGAGATTTGCAAGATAATAATATATGTTAGAATTAAGGAACGAATCGAATTGAACGATACCCTAAATGACATTCAAACAAGCTGATTAAAATGTTTTTATCAAGGTGTATTATTTGGGTAGGGCATTCTTTCAAAAGAAGAATCTACTTACAGCAGGAAATACAAGCATAGAAGTAAGGAAACAGTTCATAAGAACATATATCTGGAGCATTTTTCTTTACGGCAGTGAATCATGGACGATGACAGCAGCTGAGAAGAAAAGGGTAGAGGCATTTGAAATGTGGTGCTACAGAAGAATGCTGAAGATTAAATGGATCGACCGAGTAAGTAACGAGAAAGTGCTAAGAAGAGTAGGAGAAAAGAGAAGTCTGCTAACTACTCTAAAAAGAAGAAGGGAAAACTTAATCGGCCATATCTTGAGACACGATGGCCTGATGAAGACTATCGTCGAGGGAAAAATGAACGGGAAGATTGGAAAAGGCAGGCCTCGTATGAGATACATGGAACAGGTTGTAAAGAATGTAAAAGAGAAGAATTACGTCACAATGAATAGGTTGGCCGATAGAAGAATGGAGTGGAAAGCTGCGTCAAACCAATCCTAGGATTGTTGACCAATGATGATGATTATTTGGGTATCCCAATGTTAGGATTAAATGCTTAACGTTAAATTGGGAAATTTGGGGGTTTTAAAATAACTGGTACACCGATGTACCATGTGTGTAGAGAATGTACAAATTTGAGGCCGACGTGAGGTGGATCCAACTCAGCTTCATTTTCTTCCACCTTATTATGTATGTACGCATGCATACCAACAATTTTGCACCATTGTAGGACCTTCAATGTGGATGCAGCGCTGAGCAGGAAATTGACGGGTCATTAGAGACAATAGGCGAACGGAAAAAAGTGTCAAGAAAAGCTCAGTACTTCGAGAAAACAACAGCGGCAGCTTAAATAAGATATGCCCTGCAATAACTTTCGATAAAAACGCGCACATAATTAGTTCCACAGCGATAATCAATGACATGAAGGAAATTTCATATGCTACAATCACGAATTAAAAAAAAAACTAGTCCATTTCTTGTTATTTTTGTTATTCCTGCAGGGCCGAAGAATGGGCATTTGAGACGTTTGCTATTCCCTGAGAGCCAAACTCTTCAAAACGCTGTTTCAGCTTTGTGAACCGATCTACATCTACGCGATACCCTGCAAGCCATCGCAAGGGTGTGTGGCTGGGGGTGAAGATCACCAAGCATGCACCATTGACATGCAAAAAAGCAACTATAGGGACTCATGCAAATAGATTGTTAGTATCTATAGTATTTAAGGGATTAATACATGTGTCATGCAGTACAGACTACTCTAAAATATTTCCCCTACCTATCCCTTTGCTATGCTGCCTATTTTGTTCTCTTATAGTACGGGGGAAAAATGCCATTTTGAATCTATCAGTACGACAATCTAGCTCTCTAATCTTATTTATCCGGTCGAATCCAGCATAATACGCTGGTGTTTTTAATACGTGCCTAACATCTTCAGTAAAGCTATCCGATTGAAATTTCTATGATAGACTTAATCACTACCTTAACCTACGCTCTGATAATGGCTCCCACCGTAATTCATGCATTAATTCTGAAACACTACTCAACCTATTGCAATACCTTTTAACGAACCTAGCTGCTCTACGCTGCACACTTTCTAGTTCTCTGATCAAACCTAATTCATTCGGATCCCATACACTGGCTGCATACTCAAGGTGGGGCCTAACTAGTGAAAAGTAACATCGCTCTTTTGTCTTCTCGTCACTTTCCCAAGTACTCTTTTTATAAATCCTAGCTTTCTCTTCGCCCGGCCGCATATTTTCCGGATGTCTTCCCCATGATAAATGCCATACACACCCTCGCGGTGGCTAGCAGGGTATCATGTAGATGTAAATCTTTAGTGATTGTTACCGATAATACATATCATAATAAGTCGGAGCCAGCAATATATGATTAACATCATTAATGAAATGTCCCTCCTTAAATTTTCCCAGATGATTAAGTCTATAATTCAGCCTAGGGATTTGGTATTTTTTTGTTTTCCCAATTACTTTTAAAGGCGTGGTGTTTGTTTTGTGCTGTTCATTTTTGTTTGTTGTGTCATTGTTCCTGGTGTGGATGCACCCCCTGCCACACACCCTCGAGGTGGCTTGCAGGGTACGTCGTAGATATAGATAGACATATTTTAGACTCACGGAGTTGGATTCATACAGAACCACGCGGCATAAATCAAAAACAAAAATGAATTATTATCAACGCATCATATTTGACGTAACAAAAAACCAGCTGTTCGAAACGTCATGTTGTTGTTCGATTATGAAACTTGACAACATTCGTGCATAGCAAATTCTATGTGAAAAACCAAGTCACCTATCGTCATTTTAACACGAAGCCATTCCACTACGTTCTGCCTAAAACCTACCATTGAATTTATCATAAATTACGTTGAACTTCATGAAGATAAGCGATTGGTGGCGCCCTTATTTTCTCTACTTTCCCGCTAGCAAGCGATATATTACGGAAAGGCAAAACGATTCCACTTCCGCCGAATACTATCATCTCTGCAATCAATAGTTGACAAATTATGTAATGAAATATCATGGTAAAATGCAAAATCATTCAATGAACAACATGATTCATAATTTGCAGAGGCAGCAAAACTCACACTTTCATTAGCACAAATAGTTTATTCAATAAATACAGGCAAAACATACAATGAACGCGATTACGCTTTACAGCTCTGTTATGGCCCGACCAATCACGAAACTCGGCAATCTTATCGAGTTCAAACTAGCCAAGGGCGTTTGTATTGGCGCTCATAGCGGGATTTTATTGATTCTGCAGCAGCAAACGACGCTTGTGCAGCGCGGGGCCGAGCGTGAGCAAGCCCGAGTTGCAATAACAAACGGTCCAAGGTGAAAGGACGCCAGGCTACCCCTACCTTAACACACCCTCTCCTTCCCCCCCCTCCCCCCGCCCCTGAATACGCGACGCAAGGCACGTGCCGACCCCCACGAACGCAGCCTGCAGGGCCGCTTGCTATACACCTACCGACTCCTGAAATATTGGATTGATATTGACGGAGGGGAGGGTTCGCGAGGTCCGTCGGTTACCGAGATGACGGGGGAAGATCGAGCCGGAGAGGAATATATTTCCTCCATGTCTCATACATTTACACGACATTTGAGAAACAACGACAATACCGCATTTAAATATTTTGTGCCACAGGACGGAGCGGAATGGGGATACGAAGCCACTCCCGGCTTCACTGGACTGAATAATCGCGCAGAGGACGGAACGGCGTCGACTTTTTCAAAATTCGAAAATCCTTGCTGATACTTCCAGCCACGCCGAGGAAATACTACTGCACGTTATTCCGTCGTGCCCTGTACGTACTATAATGATAGTGCAAGACAAAAACCGGTTACATAGAGGTAGAACGTGCATTTTATTTCCATAATTTTTATCGGGAGAGGCATTTTTTTCTCCAAAGCTTGATTTCCCATGACCAAAGGAAAGGGGTGAAATAAGGAGAAATGCAGAGAACGGATATACAGCATTACATGGCGCGCGCAAGAGCAGTAATGCGGGTCTTTTCCGGTGTAACTACTATGGCTACACAAATGAGGTTTGAAAAATGTAGTTTTCGTGTCCTCTAATGGCAAGGCGCAATGATACTATCCAACCAAGAAATAATTATTCCGAGGATTTACGTATGCGAATTGATGAAAGTAGTAGTAGTAGTAGTAGTAGTAGTGTTAGGTTTAAGGTGCGTCGACGGCCAACCTTGATGAAAGTATCAACGGAATTAATCATTAATTTCCCCGCGAAATCAAGTTTTCTAATTCCGCGACAAGGAATTGGATCCATTATCGAAATCAGCCAGTTTAATAAATAATTATTCGGACATAAACGGTAAATACAGGAAAACATTAAGCTCCGGTTTTTCATGGGCGCAACCAAAATACGATGATCCTTTTCCTGAAAGGAAAATGAATTGTGGTTGGAAATTTTACAATAGCAGAGACTGGAACTGGCTAAAATCTACGATGGTCGTTTCTGTGTTAGTGCCAAAAAGTGTATGAGAATAGATAGCTCATCGACGTTCCAAGAAATCCTTCAGCCCAGATGTTAGAATTATCACCAGATCAAAATACTTTTAAAACTGTGAAAACAGCACTGGCAGATTATTTCCGCATCTATCTCATCCACAAAATGGACGTTTTATTGCAACACTCACTTATCAGCAATTGAGTTTTGCAGGTATCGCGTTGCTTCACGTCCAATCCCATACTCAAACTTAAAAAAATCTGTGACTTAAAGAGAAATATAAAATTACCTTTGGGGTATGATTTTGTAACTATCACTCAATTTAACAAACGGAGGAAGCCACTAAGTGTAAAGTTTGATTATAATCACAATAACTCTAAACCCCCTCAACAGAGCCAATGCTCCGACCTTTGAATTAATTAACTAAACTTTATATAGGCTATTTTGAATGCGAAGTAATCGCAAACTTTCCACCCTATTTCAGGAAAAGCAGAATTAAAGGAAAAAGGAACGGATTTATTGCAACTTCCACATTCATTCACAACACATATTGCGCAAGTAAATATAGAAAGATGTTACGCTAGACATACCTAATCGCCCAAACCTAACAAGATTGCAGATAAAACTTGCAAATACTTAAATGAATAATTGCGTTCATAAAAACAGAATTCTGAGCTGAGTTCTAACCTTTGCTAGTACAAGAATCGGTTCTCGTAAATAAAAATAAATAGCAGCCTATCGAAATAAACACCCAATTTTACTTTTATTCCAGATAACCTAAAATCCAGTTGGATTACACTGTACGACATTGGATTCTTCGAAGACTGGATAAAATACACTTCTCTATACCACACAGCCATAAAAATACAATCTAATTAAGGCAAATCACAATTAGTACAATTGGAAAACGTAACTGACGAAGTAATGGCTCCATGCTTTGAACGTCAAAGGGCAATTCTGCGGACGAAACCCCGGACACTTTCGACCCTCCAGACATTGAGGTTCACTGAGAGACGCCATATTTCAAATGGGAGTTCGGGTGTTGGCACAGCTCAGGGAGAGGGGACTGCTATTACTAAAACTGCGTATACGGAGAACAGCATGGAGCAACCTATTTCGTGTTGAAATAAAGAAAATGTTTAGAGAATGAAGAAATGGAGAAAAGCATGCAGTTGAAAAAAAGCTAGAAAATTTTCTGGATGAGGATTTTGACACACACTCATGTCTAATATAGCCGCAGTACAGCACTTGAGGCCGAAATTGTTCTGAACTACGTTTGTCATGGCTCTGACGAAACTGAATACAAGATTACCATTTACTCACGGTCTTTTCCGCCGAAAATGTAACTAATTTTTTTTATTAGCCTCCAAAAAAAGCCCACGTCAACTGTACTAATGTGTATTGATTACGTATTTCCCAGTAGAGTGGCGCTTTCACAAAGCTAATACTTCAACGTGAAAATAACTGTCTGGAAAGAATGATTATTTCCACGCAGTCCCTTAGTATTTAGTATAAATACTTATGTCTGCGGCAATGCAGTCGGAATTTGCTCCCCACCAAAATTTTTATTTTACTATTCTGAAGCCAAAACAGGAAGGAACAAATTTTTACCAGATGACGACGCCTCAGGCGCTGAAACGCGTACTGTGTATTCGATGGTACATACATTAAATATAAGTGGATTGTACAACTCGTGCAGTTTAATTTAATCCCAGGAAGAGACTATACTGCAATTAGGATCCACTATAGGAAAACTTGTATTAACCAATGCCACTTCAATTAATTGACAAGACGAACAAGGGGAGAAGAAGAAACGACTCCTACAATTTTGCATTTCATGCCTTTAGTAAATCAGTGAATAGTAAAAATTATCTCGATATAACTGATAACGGCTGATTTATCTTGCTGGGACACGATCAATCAAATACTTGGTATGCAATTCAATCAACAACATAGAAATTAATCGCAGCACATAAAGCAGATATATCTCCGTGTCCGCTCTCCATTATATATATATATATACCGACTGTAGTTACTTTTCGCATTATTAATCTCGTATAAAATATAATCTCGCTGAGGGGTCAAGGGTAAATGAGATAATTATCGAGGTGAACGACGCACACACGCTTCCGCACCACTACGTTGAATAAAGAATGAACTCAAATACTGAGGAGGTGTGAGGCTTAATTCTGTGGAAAGTAACCAAAATGCATAAAATAAGAAAGTAGTCCGTAAATTACATCACTGATTTTTTATTGGAACGACCTACGATTCAACTTATTACGTCATCTTCAGATATGAAGATGACAGGTGTGTTGTGCTATTACAGAAATTATCCTCAAGATATTAAAGCACTGCAGCAATTATCTGGACGATGACAGCAGCGGAGAAGAAAAGGGTGGAAGCATTCGAAATATGGTGCTATCGAAGAATGATGAAGATAAAATGGATCGACCGAGTAACAAATGAAGAAGTCCTAAGAAGAGTGGGAGAAAAGAGAGGTCTGCTGAAAACTATAAAAAGAAGACGGGACAACCTAATCGGCCATATCTTAAGACACGATGGCCTGATGAAAACAATCGTCGAGGGAAAAGTGAACGGGAAAAATGGAAGAGGCAGGCCTAGTATGAGTTACATGGAGCAGGTCGTGAGGGACGTGAAGGAGAGGAACTACGTTGGTATGAAGAGGTTGGCCGATAGAAGAATCGAGTGGAGGGCTGTGTCAAACCAATCCTAGGATTGTTGACCCTTGATGATGACAGCAATTATCAATTCCGATATTTAGCTGGTGACTAGCCTGAGAACATACCAAACGCGTACCCTAAAAACACTCCATGTACAATAGTTCCATATCCATGTAGCCCTTAAACCGCTTTTACAAATACGATAACACGATAAAATCGTCCGTTGCCGTAGAATCGGCGATGTTTCGATAAAACTTCGATAACCCATATGACATACGCCCGAGGTGGCAAAGATTGATCTTGCGAGCCCCCCTTTTTCATTTCACTTCGTACCACCTGCATTAGGGGTTGTCTCGACGTGTTGGGGTACCCCCCCCCCACACCAAATGTCCGAGCTTGACTGCACCAGGAGTGGTCCTATATTTATTTTGAAGTTCAGGTCTGGGTCTGGCTGAGCAACTTCTAGAGAATGGTAACAACACTCGTGCCCCATGTGACTAGGTCGCGTTAACAAGAATTTTACGACGCGCAATCAGTTGGCAAGTGGTTATACGAAACGTGTTTACACCAACATTCATACTCGGCAACTCACCAGTGAATGGTAGTTCGACGCGGAACCACAGGGAAAACGTGATGTATGGGAAAAGGGCAACTAAGAGAGAGGGGCTAGTCAATATGCTCAATATTGAAATCGCAAGTGGACTATCTGGATTTGTGGAATAATACTATCCTTTTTGCGCGCTTGGATCTGTTATGATTTACGGCGATGTAAACAAAAAAATATTTATCGAAAAGAATAACCTACGTCCTCCTGCTGTACTTTTTCTGAACAAACCAACGGAAAAATTGAAGCTCAGATATTACGATTATACGTCCTCCTTTTTCCAACTAATGTTACTCGGCATCAACAAAAATATAGGATTACCTTCCCTTTGCACGAGGGGGACTTACTTGAATGAAAGTACAGTGTCTGACTTATAGCGTCTTCTTAAAACTCATTTTACGGTCTTTCTTCCTCTTCCGACAAGGTTAGGTCTCGTGCATTTGTGGCAAAGGTCATCCAAGGGATCACGCAAGAACTTTGCGTAGCTGCCGTTCTAATCCTCGTCCTCCCCCAGTCTTGCCAAGGGAATGACTCATCCTGCCTCCCTTCCCCACCGAGTAGAAACGACGCCGGCCGAAGCCCCGAGAAGATAATCCCCTCGCTAATAGTTTGACAGAAACTTTCACAGCTTTAAAAAGCAATTCTAATTTTGCACTTCATCTAAGAAATGTAGCTCTTAGTTGCATGTACGGTGATCTTGACCCCGTGCCACACACCCTCGCGGTGGCTCGAAGGATACTGCGTAAATGCAGATGAAATGTGGAGGCAATAGCTGCATAGTTTTCTAATTCACTCATATATTCAAGATTAAACACTAGAATACTACTCCTTTTGGAAAAACGATCACATCTGGAATTTTTAATAAAATGAAGTGGCGTGACAAGAATTCGAGGGAAAATCGTTGCTTAAAATTAGCCTACTATAAATAAGTACCTGCACGGACATTCAATCCGGACGAAAAAGCACTGGCTTCTATACCTTTTCCGAGAAGGCGATTCTTCGAAACTGGACTAAAGCAATTTTCCGACGAACGAGCCAAGAATATAGTTCGCTGCATGACCTATTTTGCGCTTATACTTAATGAACGTACGTACTGAATAGTCGTAAACGTTACATGACAACGTATTATGGTCAACGTGAAATAATCTACTTTCATTCACCCACCGTCCCACCCGCAAGCTATTACACAAATGAAATCACACAAATATAAATGCTCGATTCTCATGAAAGTTTGCGGGATATATAAAATTATTGCAGAATAAAAGTAGGAAAATTTCATTGCATTCGGATCGCGCGAAAAATATCTGCGAAAGAGCGAGAATAACATAATTCCTTTCACTAGGGTCAGGATAAAATCAATTATTTTGGGCTTAATTGTGGCGAGGCATTGCCCCGACCCCAACAAAACACTGCTGAACCTGGATCAAGTACAAATCGCCGCGGACGACTGCCGGCCGCCGGAAACCGCCAAAAGAAGGATGGCGGAGAGCCAGGAAAGAAAACAGAGGAGGCGAAATCGCCACGAAAAGTGGTCAGTTAGGCCAACTTTATCGGCAAAGTCGCTCAAAATAAAACCTCAGTTAGGCGTCGGAGGAGGAAAACACACGAACGCACATTTTACTCTTTGAGTAACGACCTTCAAAATTAGGAAACCACCACCACTTTAAATAGAAAGATGAATTGCTCGGATACTTTCAAAATGAAAATACACACATTAAATGGTTTCATACATTTCGACATACATATTACCTAATCAGAGAGGAGCTGTTGGTACCTAGTTATAAATAAATCGGAAACATACATCAACACTTCAAGAAATGCTATGATAATTATCATAAGAAGAAACACGTCAAATACCGGAATACCGTCAATTTTTGGAGGAGGAATAAGTCGAAAGAGCGATCCTATAAAATTTGTAAAACGAAGATCGAAAGCGTTGAAACCATAAGGTATCTAGGTGTAACAATAGATGTTAGGCACATATTAAAAACACCAGCGTATTATGCTAGATTCGACCAGATAAATAAGATGAGATAGATAGATTGTCGTACTGATAGATTCAAAATAGCATTTTCCCCCGTACTATAAGAGAACAAAATAGGCAGCATAGCAAAGGGATAGGTAGGGGAAATATTTTAGAGTAGTCTGTACTGCATGACACATGTATTAATCCCTTAAATACTATAGATACTAACAAACTAGTTGCATGAGACCCCATAGTTGCTTGTTTGCATGGTAATGGTGCATGCTTGGTGATCTTCACCCCCTGCCACACACCCTCGCGGTGGCTTGCAGGGTATCGTGTGGATGTAGATAGATATAGAACTTGCCTTAAGGCCGTTTTACACGTTGAATGATCATGCGAATGAATTCATTCGCGAATGAATTTAAGGGATGACCTGAAATTTCTTTCGCTCAGGGTGTTTTACACGGAGAATGATCATTTGAATTAATTCCTTGAATGTTATGCGCAGAAAGGATACGCAGTGGTAGGCCTATCGATAGTACATATAGGTTCACTGGAGATTACGCAGCTGTATCTATGCTCGAAATTGGTCGGAATGATTTGTTTACGTCGTCTGCGTCGTCGGATATACGTGATAATTTAACAAAGTATGGTGTATATTTAGTAAATATAGTACTCATTAAACGAACCTTTCTAGATACTGAGGTTTAAGTTGATCTGAAGTAACGTAGATCTCTAAATTACGGATCGGTATGGTTAATTTTCGCATCTACTGCTATATACAAGTGCCCACTACAATGGTGGCGGCCACAATTTTGCCGGAGAAAGCTAGAAGGAGAGAAAAGAAATAGAGGTTAAGGTATGCTAGGCCTGATCCAAAATGAACTGTTATTATTGGACTGTGAGGCCTATCGTAATTTATTAAGAAAGACGCTGGATAAATTTCATACTATATTAAATCTCACCAGACATGATTATGAAAGAACTGACACGTCGACGAGAGAAGCAATTACTGTGACAAGAGATACTTTTTAAACCTTTGACATACATGTTTATAATTATATTGACATTTTGCAATTCGTTTCCGGCTGGCAGTCACACTAAGATTTTTTAGCGACCGCATACGGTTATAACGTTCCCATATTACTCGGCCAGAATTCATAAGGGTAAAATAAGTTTAATTATGCGCGAAGTGTGTAGGAGTATCTATCAGAAAAGATAGTGTACTACTTAAAGGTTAGATACGTGACATTTCTTCTATTTTATCCCAGTTCGTGGTACCTGTGACAACAAACAACAGGTGACATCCTCACGGGAGACAATGGAAAAACTCCGATGCAGATATTTCAATGTACATCTACATAATAACCTGCAAGCCACCATAAAGATGTGTGGCAGAGGGTGAATTATCACCAAACATGCACTGCATATCATGCATACAAAAGGATTAGTATTTATGTACTGTTCTAAACTACAATTTAAGAAAATATAAAATTAGCATAGCAAACATGAAAAACCATGATGTTAGTTTGGTTAGCTTCAAGTCCTTACCAACATGCAGCTACCAATGTTATCCATTGATACACTCGTACTGGATATATTTACCATTATTCATATCCCTAATTGTACGAGGAAAAAAGGACATTTTGAATCTGTCAGTTCGGCAATCAATTTCTCTAATTTTGTAATTATGGTCCAGTCTACCATAGTAAGTTGGGATTCACAAAATATTTTTAACATCATCACTGAAAATATGGTCTTGGAATTTGTTTAAGAGATTAAGTCTTAATTTCAACCTGCGATCTGACAATGATTCCCAATTTAATTCATTTAATAGATTGGTTACGCTAATAAGGTTATCGTGCCGTCCCTTTACAAATTTTGCCGATGTTCGCTGCACACGTTCAAGTTCATTATTTAAACCGATTTCGTAGGGATCCCATACACTGACAGCATATTCTAAATGAGGTCTTACAAGGGAAAAGTAGCTGATTTCTCGTACATGATCGTTACATTTACCCAGTACTCTTTTGACGAATCCCAGTTTACGATTCGCTTGACCTATTATTTCACGTATGTTTACTCCCGGGAAGATCACGTGTCATTTTGTGATTATGGTCCAGTCTACCATAGTAAGTTGGGGTTCGCAAAATATTTTTAACATCATCACTAAAAATATGGCCACGTGACCATTCAATGTATCACGTGATCATTCAAGGAATTCATAACATGTTCTAATTTTGATCGCATGATCATGCGAATGAATTTCATGCGAGGAGATTTCCGTATTACACGACGCATGAAATTCAAGAGCATGATTTATTTCGCAAGATCATTCACCGTGTAAAACGGACTTTATAGATAAGTCTCCATTGTCACACACCCTCGTGGTGGCTCGCGGGGTATTACGTAGATGTAGATGTACACACGATACAGTTGTTTATCTGCAGATGCCCATTTGAGCTCTAAATGAACGCTCTCGCTTACTAAACGCTACACAAAAAAAAACAAACTGATTGGAAAATAGGACCGCGGGAGGGTTTAAACTGCGCGTGCTATACAGTATTGCTGATGACGCACCATTAACCAAAAGCTGCAATTGCAACTGCTAAATTTTAGGCTGTCGAAAGATAAACAAACGAAGTCACCATTCAAGTGAAATTCACAAGGGAGATCAAAAAACTAGATCGACATTCGTACCCCGCATGGCATATCCATTTCTGGTAGCAATGGCTTCCATTCGCTCCCACGTTCGCGACAAAAATCCTTAGCCCGCGACCTAGCGCTTCCTTAATCAGCATTACAAGCGTACACGAAGAAGACGAAACAAAGCGATACCCATTGTTATCGCATACCACTGTGTCTGCTTTGAAGGGCTTCAGCTGAACGGAAGTGGAAGAAAGAAGATGCTTGCAAAGATTTCCTCGTCAACGGAGAAAACTCAACTAACCGTTTAGTAGGGTTAAGTCTTTCAATTATCAATTTAGCCTCCGCGGCAACAATCACTACCAAATAACATTATTGAAATAACCGTTTCAGCATACTCCCTCATACTATTTTGATATGAGTGAAAAGACTAAACAATCATCGCTAAATAAGCCACGAATAAAATAAAATCAACGAAAGGAAACAAGGGAATAAAAAGCCCGGATAGATACACGATCACTTAAAGGTTAGACTACCGACCGGAAATCAATACGTTAATCTAACCTAATAAGTTAAATAAAGGGTGCATAATGACCCACGCTCACAGGTTTGAGAAACACGCATAAATCGCATACCAGCCCGATCCTTAAAATTTTCAAAATAATATGTCATTATAATCAAAATAATTTTCACGAATTACTTTAAACCAAGGCACTGTTAATCAACAAAAGAGTCAAGCGCGCATACGCCACAAAAATAGACTCAAATTAAAAACACATGGAAATTTTCCATCCCGATTAACCCACTGCAAATTTATAGAACTATACGCTTTCCAAATCTTTTAATTCACAAACAACGCTATGCGAGATTGCAAATTCTGTAGATGACCTCATCATTTTAAAAACTCCATCTCCTTGCCAACTGGCACAGTTCGAATGGAGGACTATCATGATATACAAAATTCTCATAAGTTTGATGCTTTATATTGGTGGCCTACATTTACATTCCCAAAACATACCACATTGCTTAACGAAATAAATCAATTTCTCTTGCTGCAATCTGCTGCACGCAAAATATGAAATCCCAAGATTCACCAGGGAAATTTAGTCAAGGAAGCTTAACCCCAAGTAATCAACACGCCAGGACTGAACAAATTTAAAAAAAATAATGATAAACAATAAACGATTAATTGAACATGATTGAAGGAGACCCTTACGCGGTCATCAAAGGTCAAAGGAAATGCAGCCGAAAGGAATTACACAAAAAACAAATTCTACGCCAATTAAAGCAACTCAAATTGGACCACTGGGGCGAAAAATTCATCATAAACAAAAAGCGTCCGTTTACGAATAGTTTCACGTCGGGGAAGGGTAAACTACCACGCCAGTAAAATCCTTTCTAGCTATTCACTCAAGCCTGACCCTTTCCTCCCACTGCCGAAGTCGCCTGTCTACCCGAATCCTCTTCAAACCGTGCACGAAACGAGGGTCGCTTGTGGCCAAGGGAGACGGAGCGACGGTTTGCTGGTTTCCCCAAGGACTCCTAACCCACAAGCTTCAACACTGGCCATTTTTCTAGGACCTTACACTCACGCTTGGACTAACGGTGAAACGACGTAGCTGAGGGGAGTGGAAGGAGGTTGGGGGGGCAATGCACCTTCGTGGGACGCTTTTCGGAATGATAAATGCATAGTTAAATAGGCGCAAATGAAAATTTGTGACCACTTACACGACTGTGGGCGCCGAGTAATGAAAAAGGACTTCTCATACTCGGGGGAAAATAATCCAAAACTTGGCGCGAACGCTGAGGTCGACAAAAAGGAATGAAACGCCTCGCTTGGAATAAGGTGACGACCTCAAGGTCGCCTCTCGAATGCTCCCAGAAACCAACGAAACCGCGGGCGGGAATTCCTCCGTGAACAATGAAACCAGCGATTTTAAACACCGATCTACTATCCCATGGATGGTGGTAATTGCTCCAGTGATTAATTAAATGAAACTGATGTGACCACTCGTCAATGCAATCACACTCGGAGCCGGATCGCAGTTCGAATTCGTGCCGGGGAACGCGCGGCGTGGCTTCAACCGGGCGAAATAACGTGGATCAGTCGATTAGGAGATCAAGACTGGATTCGCAGCCAAAGCTCGCCCAACCGCTAATCCACTGCTCCAAGTCTTTCGCAACAATAGGTATCTGCTCTACGAGATTTCACCTCATCTAGGAGGCTGCTTTCGACGACTATGGGGCCCCAAAGTGTTTCCCAACTGTGTTCATCAGTATGCAGAAACATGAGCAACGCCGAGCTAATGGCAGCGCCTACGTGATCCGGAATTTTTTCTTTAAATTTCGTTATTGTACTAAGGAATTATTAACTTCCCATACCGCAGGAAATTCGGGAAGTAACGTTCATGCGACGCAAAAGCATCTAGCCTCAGTCAGTCACTTAAGCGAAGGAAATATTCTCTGCAAGGAAATAAAAATGGGGAACATAAAAAATTAACTAACAGGATATGAGGAATAACAAAAGGAGTGAATTACCGAAATAATAGCATTGAAAAACAAATAAGTGTGCGAATCTCTCGTTTTGAAATGCTATTCCTTATAACACGACGTAAAAACTTAATTACCCAAGGCATTGAGTACTACCCTGTTATTTAAGCGAGGGTGTAACTAAAAAGCTCACCCTCCAATACCCACGTAGCTTAGGACTTGAAAACGGCAAACATGATGTAAATCGGAAAATAAAAAAAATGTTTTTTCGGGCAAAAGTTAAACGTTAAAGATTCATGTATTAGTATTTTTGGAGCTATAAAGCATTTTAAGTCAATGGTTTAATTATCCTCATAAGATTAAATCAATACACGAAATCAATGCCGTGAGGGCCTCGAGTGAGGATATGAAAGGGGTAGAGTGAGATAAAGCGCAGTTGCCACGTGAGAATGTTTAATCAATGGAGTTTTGGATTAAAAAAATGAAAGTGTAACCGTAGCTTCCACAAACGGATAAACATACGCGCCCAACGCGGCGCACTGAAACCATGCTGGTTTCGTAACAACCCACACTCACAGCCGTCTGGTACCCGTTTAGGCTTCAGACGCCGAAACGCTCGAGTTCTGGCGCCATAACCAAACACGACACCAGCGAATTAATTTATCATTAAGTTGCATGGCTGAAAAATCCACGCTTAATATACGCGACTTAATACGCAATCCCCGCATAAAATTCAGAGATAGCTAAAAATGTCAAATAACAGTAAAAAGACAACCAAGGATTGTCGCTAATACTATACACGAAACTTGAAAACAATATGTGCTTCATGTTATGGCTAATAATACACCTTGATTGGACAACCCGTGCCACACGAATATGTGCAGCGGCATAATAATTGCAGTCAGATACCAACACATGAGAAATCTGGCAACGTAGCAGCTACCTCCCGCTGGTGGAATCCATCCATCCACCACTCCCTGGCCCCACACCCCCGTCCAAACTACCCCTACTCTGGCCGCTGTTGGTCTCAAATCCCACTCCGGCCTCCCTCATCCTCATACCTCCCACCTTTTACCCGAACCCTTCCCCCCCACAATCTCCATTGAGATTGGAAGCTTGGTGTTCATTGGGCGGAGGCTACATGAATTATAAACAGAATTACAAACGATGACGCGTACTTCTAAAAGAAATCGCAGCAAATCGCGGGAAAATTAACGTTTGAGAAACCATAAACGAATCATTCCGTTTCTCTTAAAACTCATAGGGCCAAACTGGAGCTAAAATGTGGAAATCAATCGATAACCGTGTAATATCTCAAGGCCAAAAGGTTTCCAGGAATACTGCAATGGAATACAATTGGTCACCTCTGGCCTATAATTATTCAATTCCCCATCAGAATTATGTTAGTTCGACAACTTGTACCAAAGAGAATATTTGTTACTTAAAACGGGAGTAAAAATAAATCTCTAATAGCAGTTAATATTTCCAATATCACCTGTGGTAGGGCAATTACAACTTAATCGCATATTATAACAATATAAAAATTTAAAATGAACACGCTCCTTTCTGGTAGCAATGCAACGCACCATGCACCTTCAACAGAGCTCCAGCCTGATTAGCGATTCTCCAAACCTCGACAAATGGCTATTTACGGCCATGTTAATACAGCGAGAGTCCAAAAGGGAGTGGAGTGAGGAAGAAAGGCTTATGGAAGTGCGGCAGGGGGAAGGGAGACTGGTGTGGGAGAGAGGTTGAAGTTTGGGGTGAGAGTAGTTAAAAGGAAGGGGATTGGGAAGGTATAGAAAAGGGAAGGGAGGACGGGGGAAGGGTATAGTAATAGGCAAGTGAGGGAGATAATGGAAGGGGTAAAGAGGAGTTGGGCGAATGAGACCTGGGGAAGAGGGGAGAGTGAAAAGAAGCAAGGGAAGGGGGGTCTTACAGCCGCTCAACGCCAAGAGAATATGGGGCGGCACTAAAATTCGCGACTGTGTCACCAGTGTGTCATGGCTCCTATGAAATGAATTTCCTATGCAACGTAATACAACAATTAAAAACTGAAGTGAATAAAATCATCATAAATTGACAAAATACATAGCTGAAAAAAACAAACCCAAAACAGCACGCCAAAAGGACTTATTTTTCACAAAAAGTATCAGGTCGGCAATCGCTAAATTATTCACCCAACCAAATTCAAAACGAATAACACCAAGCCATACAATTGACATAGGACAAGGAGATATAAACGACATGGGACTTCATATTAATCGAACACACATTTCACAATTACGCCTCAGATTAATTAATATAACCCGACAATGCAAGCCAAACAAAGATTCCATGATCAGATTACGTAAAACGCACACTATTATTCAAGTGACGGCATAATTAACGAAAATTGTCGTTCAATAGTAAAAACAACTCAGAAATTTAAAAAATAACTTACAAAAGAATAATACATAATGGAAAAATAGAAAATTTAGCAGGAAAGAGAGTTCTAACAATAATAACATATGATGTTCACGAATTATTTGTTAATCATAAATTACTGTGTACGATTTTTAATCGATTGTTCTCACATAGCAACCTCTAGAAAATGCATATGAAATAAAGTAATAGTATTATCAACAGTAAAAACAGGTACAAAGGGGTCTTAAGAATCCTTAATTTTGTCATTCGACGAAAAAAATATTATTTATCACAAAAAAGAAATTTGATTTTCTAAATGCAAGCTGGCTTCCCGTACTGGACGCTAAGCTCAAGGGCAACCTCTTTCCGTTCCAGCACATAACCCCTATTATAGGCTCGTCGAGTCTGGTAATTGAGGAATCAATATTGTGTTCACGTCTTATTCCATCAACGAAAAACTTATCGTATCAACGCAGATGACAATTGCAACATGACGATTACTATCTAAGTAGCTATATCAATGATTAACTAAACGAGCATGCAACCATATGTAAAAAGGAAATAGAAATGGCAAATAACTCAAATAACAATCATAAAACCTAAGATAAGTTTCGCAATCGCATAATCAATTCAAGAAATGAACAATCAAGTCGCCATCTTCACGAATTACATCGTTACGGCACTCAATTAAATGGCTTCACTCGCATTAACCAAATAAAGCCCAATATAATACATGCACGTGGTTTTATGCTTATATAAAAAAAATAGGCGGAAACATTATCTCAAGCTTGGTTACACATAGCCAACTATTCGATGAAAAAATGTTGCACTCAAAATTTTATCCACAAACACGTTGTTTCTACAAAATAAATACAACTAGAACAGTACTCACTTCGCCATGATCGTCACTCCTCCCTTCCGGAGTATTTTCAGGCAGGAAATACAAACGTAAACTTGATAACACTTGGTCGCTATTTTTGTCTTCCCATAGCAGTTGTAGTTCACCGATACTCACTAAATCTGAGTCACTCCAAATTTTCACAAAAAAGAATTCACTCAATGCTAAAATTTTATACTTTCCATTTTTGCAGTACTTAAAAGCCTTATAAAATGTATATGGGCCGTGGTGGCCACACGGTGCACCAACAAGCTGAAATGATATTTCATATTTTCACTAAAAATTTTACCCATGTGAAATATTAAATGACAATTTCTACGCAACACACAGCAAACAATGCCCATATGAGGCCATTCATTAACATGAAAACTAACTGGGTACACAAATGTCAATAATTATGCATTCAATTATTTTTAAAATTTCTGAATACAATCACAATCATGGCTGGGGCATTGCAAAGATATTAGCGAACATAAATGCAAGAACACTAACCTGTATTTTATTGCTATCCATTACTAAAATAAGGGAAATCACTGAGCTCAAACACAGCACGCCACTGGCACATCAGTCTACTTTGTATTTACTCTAATTATGTGACGTCACCGATACTGTGTTCCTTACCCATGATGCTTTGAAGCAGATAAGCAGTCAATGGCGGACAGTTAACTCACATGATGGAGCTGTGAAGGGTCGGAATCACGTATACGTCCCGTAGTTAGGTAATTTGACATCGTCACGATTTTCTGATATTTTTAATCTTTCTCAAACGCTTCGATTTGCTGAACAAAATACGTTATGGTGTTAAAAATCGCTGAGGCAGTGCATACTAGTGATTGAAAGTTGGAGGAAGACCTACTGTCGCGGTTTCCTGTGTCACTGAAGTATTTTTATTTCGGAACTATTATTTGTTACGAATTCTATCGCTTGTCATCCTTACTCTCTATTATAAACGTTAATCATGACCATCAATGTCATCATCGAATGCACGTCGCATGGCCCGCTTGGTGGCTTCCACGAACAACGAGTGTATACTTCAGACACTGTGGGAAGACTTATAGATAATTATTGTGCCTTTAAGGTAGGCTGCATTTCTGTTCATGATTTATCTCAATTATTATGTTATTTTAATGAACCCCACCTATTCGTGTGTTTTTCATCATTAGGGAATTCGAAGGGAACCCGCTTTTGTACTAATAGGAGAGGATATGTTACTGCGTGAGTCCATGAACACACTGGCGGAGGCAGGGATTAAGGATGGAGATCATCTATATCTTGTGAAGCAAGGTATGAAGTGAACATCGTGGTAAGTAATTAGGCATGCTGTTGTCGTTGTCCAATGGCTTTCCGCGGATGATTTTTACCATTTATTTTGGGCAACAATGGGGATTCCCATGGAAATCACTGTACTTATAATCAATGAAAATTACTCCTGATAGTATTAGGGATTCAATGCGGGATAATTTAGGACTTGGTCAAGTAACAGTTAATGTAAAACCAGCATCCAAATGAGACTTATTCCACTTCTTTCTTGTATTTTTAGGCAATCCTTCCGATATGGGCCTCAACCGATGGTGGCTACTGTGTGGGATTGCGTTGACAATTGGTATAGTTGGCCTGGCGACAATAACAATCCTTTACGTCAGCACTATATATCCTCCTTTTGATGTAAGTTGCATTTTTATTTTCCCTGCATTGATATACGATGGTGATGCATGGCTGTAGGTAATATGTTGATGAATATTCGCGTTTATGTAAGCACCTTCCTGGCCCTCTTGTATCCGTATTAGTTTTGTGGAAATGTTTTGGCTCATTGAGTAAGTAAATAATTTACCAATTTGCCTGTCATGAAATTACACGTAGACGCTAAAAGTGTATTTCCTACTAGGTACATAATACATCACCATACAGCTTAAAAATGTTTCGTTTAGATTCTGAATTGTCCTGGCGAAATTTGAAATTTTATTATGTAACGTTACCGAATTATGCAACTCCTTTGCAACAGCTGAACTGTTTATGGAAGGGTTAAGCTGCTGTTTCAATGGCATGTATCATGAAGACTAATTTTCTGCTATTGTGTAGGTTATTATTTTATTAACTGCTGTCCTGAATACCATCCCATCTTAGCACGTAGAGCATATTCCTAAATGGTGTCTCACTTCTCTTCTGACAAATATCATTTATACAGTTTTTTAAAGAAAGTTCTGTATGGAAAATTTGTTTTTAAGTTGATTTAAAACTTTTTTTGTTGGCCAACCCAGAACTCAAATCAATGGCCTTAGGAGATAATTTTTCATTTTGGGAAAGGGATAAGACTACCCTGAGAGTGCAAAGTTTGCAGTATACCATATGTAGACGTATAAATTGGGTTTACATTAGGTATTGTGCAAACGTTGTGCCCTCAGGATTGCTACGTGAGTGATCCTCTTTCACGCTGAAAGGTATCCATTTTTATTTATTTCCCCTTATGGCAGCCAAATCTATGGCTAGCTAAGCATCCCTTAAGGTAGCAGAGACAGTTGGTCAAAACGAATTCCACTTTTGCGATTGAATTAATTTTGTGATTGCTCTGTACTACAGTTAAATGACCTTCTACCTTTATTTTAAATACTAATTTTTTTCTGAGTCAACAATTGATTGGGTGACATTTGTAGTAATACTTAACCATTCCATCAAAAGGTAAATGAGAAATTTTTGTTTTTATATTGTTGAGAATTGAACTTGAAAATGCCAGAAATAATTTGTAATTCTACTCATGTAAACACCCTATTTCAGTTTTCTTTCCTTCTAACTATATGCTCCATCACCCATATACATCCTCCTGGTTTCCTCGAGCAATATTGTTTATTTTGATTCTCATGTTGTCATATAGTAGGTCTTAAGATGCTCCAACTCATATGATTGCATCACACGCTGTCACCTAACTTCACTGTTAGACAAATACAATACTTATACCCTAGCTGTTATGCATTCAAAACTGAAAACTCTGGGTTGTCATGTCAGTACATTACCGAAATAACTTTGGGAGTAAATGATGACATTTATTGCTCGTTTCTTTTTGAGTGTGCGTGCTTTTCTTTTTTTACAAAATTTCTATCTGCATCAGTCAAAATTTTTACTAAACAGTTTTCAATGATTTACTAATTTTCAAGATTTTTTTAAGTTTGTAAAAGGCACATTTTGAGAAGTTGATGAATTGGAATACAATGCATGCTGTTATGTAGATTGACATAAATATTATTTTTTTCTACAAATCTGGTTTTGAGAGAGTTAAAAAACATTAATATTTAGAAAAAATGAACCCTCTTAGTGCCACGGGCCGATATATCGGCTTTTGCCCCACGGACGATAAGTGCCATGAGCCAATTTATCAGCTTTAGCTTAGACCATAATTAAAAACTATTTTAGTTGCAATAATTACATTTATCTTTTATGCAATGCATCAGAATATTTCAAACAGCAATTAATTCATTTTTTTCACAGGGTGTTAAGGCCATTGTACACGGTACAATTTCTTGTACAAGAACTTGTACAATAAATTGAACGGCGAGATTAGACCAAGATATTGTACAAGAAATTGGTTCACGGTCGTACACGATCAAAGATTTTCATGCAATTTGTGCGCTAATAACATGCGCAGATATCGTTTTCTGTCCAACAGCTGAATCGCGATATCCGATGACGATAGCATTTTTAAAAAAATACTGTCATGGATTACAATGATTTGCTACCATTAATCCTAGCATTAATAAAATGAAATTTTACGATTGGTTACTTGCACTCTTTCATCGGCTCATGAAACCCATTATTTATCGTCCAAACAGCATGTTTTCGCTCGTTGCATATATTTATTTTTGGTTCAATAACGTCATCTTAATTTCATTGAGGTTTAATGTTTTCCAGTGTGTCCAACTCATCTTTTGAGAAATAGAACACTTCCAACGTGACCGACGAATATCACAATATGGAAGCAACAAAGAATATCATAATATGGAAGCAACAAAGAATATCACGATATGTACAACAAAAATGGAAGTTTCCCCATGCTTATAGGAATAAAATTGATCGCAAACAGAACACCAACCTTACGAATACTAAACAAACGCATCACTACCATCACATGTCATGTGCAGAAGCTACTGAGTGGATCTTGGACGGTTTCATCCAATAATATAGAGCATGATCTAATTTCTTGTACAAGAAATTGTACGAACCCCTCGTACACGATACAATTTGCGCATTGTACAAGAAATTGTACCGTGTACAACGGCCTTCACAAAACTCTCAAATTCACGCTGGCACTTATCGCTACTACCACCAAAATTTGGTGGCGCTTAGAGCATTAAGACAACACTGAAGTATAAATTTATGAAGGCTTAATTTCAAATTGTACTGGCATTATTTCTATTCAGTTGATGTTGTAACTTGTTCAGTACGTCTGCAACATGAATGTTGTCCTTTCAAGTGCATGATGACTAATTTGAATCCATATACAGTTGAGTACCCATAATCTGGAAATCCCTAATCCGGGAACACCCATAATCCAGCAATTTTGCCATGACTTCGTAGAAAATGCTGAAGCATTTTTTACAGGAACATTACTTCATAACCTGCCGAGATATTATCCCATTCTTAATGTTAATTTTCCCATTCCGAGCATCAGAATGATTTAAATATATTAATTTCTTGTACTTACTCTACACTGGAATTATTCTGCAACTGGAAGTAAACATATAAATTTGAAGACATCGCCAAGACGGACTATGACTAATTTACAGATCGGCCACTTTCAATGGCGTGCTCATTTTTGATTGAAAACTAGACGTAATTAGGTAAAATTATTTGTTATCTGCTTATGTTTCTCACAAAACATGTCTAATCCATACAGTTGTGGCAACAGCAGAGGAGTGAGGTATCAGTACAAAACGTTAACCATTGCAGAAAAGGTGCTATTTGTGAAAAAGCTTGATGCTGTTGCATCAGTAAAGCACTTGTCTGAAACATACTGCATGGGATCTTCAACAATGTAACACATTAAGAAGCTGAAAGAGAAAATCCTCAAAATTTTACTGTTAAAGTGACACAAAGAAATGGATGACAGAGAGAAAAAATGATGAAAGAAGATTTAAGTGCTGATTTAGATCGCGTGGTTTCGATTGTGTCGAAGTGGAGGGCTTAGTTAGAATTTCTGGCCAAATGCTAATGGAGCAGGATAAACTATTTCAGAAATATACGTGATCTATCTAAAAGACGTGATGTGGGAAATTTCGCGTGCATGCACAGTCTGTTCTAAAACATGTGTGGTTTAAATTGTGGCCTGCTTTAAGGTGTGATGTAGACAAAATAAGTGGGGATTTTTAAAAAAAGTCATGTTTCTGAGGATAAACATATGATTGTGGAGATTGCAAACAGCATCCATAACCTGAATTAAAGGAAACGAAATTGGTAAATTTAAAGAGAAAGGATATGTTAGCGGCCATGATACTCTCACCACACAACATTTCACAGATAGAGAAATCATTGAAATGGTAATTAATAACAATAAATCTGAGTGGGGATGAAGATGATAAGCCTGAAATCGTTGAGGGAAGACTACTATTGATGATGCTCTTTAAAGAATCATTCAGTCCGGTAGCCCACGACATAGTGATGGGAGGAAATACAGACAACACCCACCCGTTGACATCACGCTGAATCAGCTGATAACAAATCAAGCTTTTTTAAATTAGTAGCACTCAACGTATTTAGCAGAGATTTTTAATACTAAATAGAAAACAGAATTTGTAATTAATTCTTTCATTGCATTTCCTTATATGATATGTTTTTGATAAAAAAAATGTATTTTTAGCTATATATTCTTCAATTTTTCTTCTATTTCAACAATCAGTATTTCCTTAGCAACCAGGTGGGAATAGCCAGTTAAGGAGGTTCCGCTATGACTTCACGCATCAAAATCCCGTAAAAGAGCTAATGTTTTATAATAAATGTTGATCCAGAAAAAAACCCATATGGTAATTCATCTATAGTGTGAAAATGCATACAATATAACTATATGCGTATGCTATTATATAACATATTGTAGTTGCATTATATTTTTGACAATCTATTATAACACATTTTCACTTTGGAACATGGGTGACATGTTGTTGCCACGTTTAATTTCCAAAGTGAGAATACATCCTCATTCCTGCTAATACGTATTCTAATGTGTGTTAAATATTTTCTTACTTAACTATAGATATTCCCTTGTAAATACAATTCTTTGCTTTGAATTTTATTAATATTTTTGAAAAATATTTGGCAACAATGATGCTACTAACATTTGGAGGCATTGGTATTAATAAGACCGTGTCAATAACCAATGAGAATATTTAAATTACATAAAAAATATAAGAATGAACTTGGTCAGGTATAGTGCCAAATTAAGTGTTGTAATTAATAGGGTTGTAAACACATTCCATTACAAGTACCTTTACCAATGTTAACAACCAGGGCTGGCGACAGAAAGGGGGCAAATGCCAGGGGCCCGGGCCAAAATAAATTAATTGAAAATAAAAATTTAAAGTATAAATAAATTTAATGGCAAAAAGAGTACAAAATTTTGTTGTTTAAAAAGTGAAAAAAACAAATAAAGGTAGAGCATGTGTCAGTGTGCAATAGAGAAGTATGACGTTAGCATTGTTGTTGTGGTCATTGAGGGTTATGGGGTGATGGGGACGATAGAGCGAGAAGTGCCGGCGCTGAGACACTCACCTCCCCTCCCTTTGCCACGAGCATTCGCCACTCAGCGGCATGTAACCTGAACGAAAAGAAACCCAATCCCCCCTCCTAAAGTCTATTGTTTACTTGTTAGTGGACTGTAAATAATCGTTTATTCTACAGTCAAAGTCAAATTCTATATTAAAATTGCACATCTTATATTATTTTTTCGTCAAAACGACATTTCTCTTTACATTTTTAATTTGAAAATTCTACTGCAACAGCAATTGTCTGCTGTATAACCAAGTGAAAAATTTCTGATTTTCAATGTCTTTTTTCTTCAAATATATGATGGAAAGGACTTATTATTTTATTTCCAATTGATAGAAGAGCCAAAATATGATATGTCTAAATATGAATTGGAATTAGTTATTCACTTATTTTACCATAGAAAGAATTATTTTTTCTGTTAATTATCTTTTCTTTTCCATTGGATAGGGATTAACAATAAAAAAGAAAATGTTTAACATTATTGGAAGGTATAATTTTCTTATTTTAATGTGGCCATTTGGCTTCAATCCATCCTTCTTATCTTGGATACAGCTCAACGTTTCCTTGATATTTCAATCCCTAGGGCAAAATTAAGATACAATATCCTGCAGATGACTCCATTTTTGCCCCTTATGGTGACCTTCACAGCAAGAATTCTGTCAAGAAAACAGATCATACTAGTATTATATTCCTGTAAGAGTATCAACACCACAGCATAATGTTAGCATTATGAATTGTGGAGCTAAGATGCAATTCTAGTCCATTAGACGTTGGAGTGTGTCATGGAAATTATTAGGCCCAAAGTTTGAAAAATACTATGTTCTGAATATAAAAACCTTCCTCATTGTATTTGGTGAGGATTTATCAAGTTGTCCTGTTGGATAACTTATTCTGAAATATTTTTTGAGATAGGAAAAGTATTGCTAAGTACAGACAAGAATTGGAACAAAAGATGTCAGAAGAAAGAATTTTTGATTATGAAAGTGTATTTTTTTACTCTCCTAGTTGTTGATATATACATTAGATAGAAATTGTCCTTTATGTTCATTACTTTCTCCTTCCCTGCTTTGATTTTGGATTGAGTCAACATTTCTTGTACTTTACTATTTACTTGTTTTATTATAACTATAGAAAAATTTATTATAGTCAGGTAGATATTTTTAGAACAATTTGTAGTGACATTATTAAATTAAGTGATTTTTGGCAAATGACACAAAGACATGTTGGCATATAATGTCAACACAATTCAACAATTATGGGGTTTGAGGGAATAATTAATGAAAGGTCAACATTAATGGTGCAAGTATGAACTTACCTTATCCATGCTATAGTTCTACTAGCCATTTCACCCTAGTTTGTTCCATCAAAGACCATATATCTGCCTCAAGCTTGGTTGTACAAGTCCACGTTGTGGTATAAACAGTTTGTGTTTATGCACTGATGTGAATGCAACACCTAAGCAGGGATTCATATTTGAGAAAAGGAAGAAAATTTTGCCATAAATAACTAAACTTAATGGCACCAGTGGGCACTTTACGGGTGTCCCTGTCTATCCCTAGGGCACATTGTAGGCAGTGTTTCCTAATTACCAATTTGTGTTTGTATTGTATGAGTTAGGTTATTTTCCAATCACTTCTAGGTGTGGAAACAAATCCCTACTTGGCAGTGGAGTAATTGTTTTGTCTTTTTGAATTATCAACTTACTCAACTGTAGACCATATGAGTAACACCAAAACATATGCTGCCAGTGGTGTCTTCTCTCCTCTCTTTCATAAGAAACACTATAACATTGCGAAGTTTAGTGATTATAAATACCTTTTTAGCTTACCATAGTAATGTGAAAATTACCTAAATTTTAGTTATTAACCTTAATCTTCAATGCTTATCTTAGTTTTTTTTGTACATTTTAGACTTTAAATTAATAATTTGGACATAGATAGATTGAGAGAGAGGAGTGAAATTTGTAGTTACACGTTAACATGAAATTTTTCAACACTGTTTTTGAGCCATTATTTAGTATATTTAAAATACAGTAAACCCCTTATTTACACTTTTCTAGGGACCACTAGAAAAAAGTGGTTATATCAGGAAAATGCAAATAGTGGGAAAAGAACAATTTTCAGTTTTACATGCATACTTTAACATTATAGAGTAAATATATAAATAATAAACACTAATAAACTGAATTAGAGCAATATTATTAATTATTTCTTAAAGTATATAGCTGTCATGATTTATTTTTGCATGATACATTTCCACCAATGTTTCAACCAACCCAATGAACCATTGGATGTTGTCAAGTCCATATAATTTCCAAACTTTTATATTGTACAATGCCTTTTCTCTTATGACGAAGCCATTCACGGCGATATTTGATGATCTAGAACTTAAAAATCACCTTTTATGTTGGTATTCCTTTTTACCATGATTTCTTGACATTTTCTTTTATTTGACAGATGTCTGCACTAGCATGTTTCTGATTCATGTTGCAATTTTTCATGATTGTATCCTTTGTAGAGACCAGTAATCTTTGATGTTTCACTGTATCAGTGCTACTTTTATCTTGAGAATCGACAATTTTTATCTGTGCCTAAATTGAAAATATTGTAGTTGCTGCGAAGGCTACGACAATATGAACTTCAGTACGGTTGAAATATACTCCCACAGGTTTTCCTAAATTATAAATTGTGTCCTATACACATTCATTTCATAGTTCGAATGTTTTACCGGCAAAAGGATTGCGAGTGTAAATATTTCATCTTTCCATCACTAGTGGCACTGCGTAATGCCTGATACTCTGCTAAGTTCAAATTCTTCCCTAAAATGGTGCATATTACTTCTCTCTCTCTCATTTATCTCGGGTTTTTGGAGTGTATATGCACAAAAACCAGGTAGAAAAGTATTTTATATAGACTGGTATGTATGGCATAGAATGGAATTTTGTTTTTTTAATCTATCGCTTTCCTGCACTTAACGCAAACAGTGGGAAAATGGTAAAGTGGTGGTGTAAATACAGTTCTATATATATTAAAGATGTTGGAAATTGGATGGTATTCGATAAAAACGTAAATCTTGGGAAAATGTAATTTCCGATAATGCAAATATGAGGTTTTACTGTAATTTAATCTATCATAGGTTTATATGATTTTCAGCTCTAGTAATTTGATCTAAGTCATGAAGTTTAAAAGATTGTATTCTTTTAATAACCTAGCCCCTTTTATAATTGTTCATTTAGTAAAAAAATAGCTGTGGTAATCTTCCAATAAATATTGACAGCATCCACCAAGTGAAGCATGAAAACAGTGAACTTTTTTCCTATTATCACTATTTTTGCTCATCAAACACTTGGATTCCTTAACCTTCCAATCTTTTCACTGTGGTTCTCTTTTAGATCAAACCTCCAAACCAGTTGACTCTTTTACATACTGGTGTAGTAGAAACATCCATGCCACAATTTTTTCAGGCTGTCTACTTATGTTGCAAACTGAAAAAGACATGAATTTCGCCTAATATCCTTCGATTGTAAGTAATTCTATGCCAGTAGCGTACCAAGGGGGGTGCGAATGGGGCGGCCGCCCTGGGTGCTGTAAAGGGCGGGGGGTACCATATTTGAAAAACATTTTTTATTTTAAGAAAAAATAATATTTTTTCTACCGGTGGTGGCTACCATCTAGTAAGCCTCAGGTGCCAAGTAGCCTTGATATGCCACTGTTCCATGCAACCCACTTTCGCATGCAGGAATTTTTTTTTTTTTGAAATTATGTTTTTAGTGTCTTTTAGCATGGAAATGTGGCTTTGATTATTTGAGTACTAACATTGATTATAGAATTACCTAGTTCAGGGTCACTACAAGTAGAACATCTGTGTTAATTTCAGAAATATGATTTTTTCACTCAAGAAACTTGTACATTTCTATCATTCATGAAATACATGAATTATATACCTCTTCAGGTAATGAATATTCTTGATTCATATTATGTTGATTCAGACAATATTCCAGGTTTTGAGTGCACCTATGCAAAATGGAAAGTACTCCATAGGTAGCCTAAAGTAAATTTCCTGTTGATCATTACTCAGTTCGCAGCATTGTTTTTTCATCAAATTAATTCTTTTGTGCTGGTAACATGAGCCCTATCAATGAGAAAATATGGCAACTTTTTATGAAGGCTAATTTATGCTTTCCAAACACTGAAAAATTGGAAATAAGAAGAACCCTTGAAGGCAAATTCTATGGCATGTTTCTAAAATTTTCTGGCTTATTATGTTTTATTTGATGTAGCTTATTTTATTTTTATAAAGTTCCATTATCTTAATACTTTAGTAGCCCCAGTATCGCAAAATAATTTTCTGCAATAGCACTGTCGATAGTAGGACATTAACACTTAATAATGTTCATTTTTTGTTGAAATTCACTGTTTTATGTCATTTATTGTCAAAATATACCTTGTCATAAAATGGAGTATCTTAAAGTGACATTTTTTTTTCCTAGATGAGTCTAAAGGTTTGAACCTTGAAATTTAATCAGCCATGTAAACCTTGGCATGACTTGTTATTGATTTTGGTAGTCACTCTGTGTTTCTAAGTCCTTATTTCATTCTTAAATACTTTCCTTGGCATTTACTAAATCTAATAATTAAAGAGCTAAATTTAAATATTTATTTTATAAATAGTTACATTCTTTTTGCATGGAAACAGAATTATACATATATTCTAACAAATGGGTGGAGTTTTGGTTTTGTCATCATGTCAGCTTTAACTAACATTTTTAATAAATTTTTATCGATATGATGTATTTTGTATTGCATTCAGAGTTCTCAATTTGCTTTGGTTTTATATTCAGTACCGGTAATATGATGTATCCAGATTATTGTAAACTAGCTGTTCATCAATCCAATTCCTAAAACGAGCAACATTAGCATACACTCCTGGTGTACCACCTTCACCACAGCCAATGCCCCAAGCCACAATGCCAGTCTGCATGTATCTCCCTGGATGTCCTGGTATAGGGCACACTAGAGGGCTTCCACCATCTCCCTATAAAATGCAAATAAGATTGCTAAAGTATGTCCATGTTAAGTTAATTGTAAAACAATCTTGCTCACACACAAACAGACTGCCAGGAAGGCTCTTAATTATTAAATTTTAATTCCTTGTTGCTCCAATGCCCTGTGTTTTGAGCTAAGGAGTTTATCAGGAATGCCTTCTATTCATTTGTGTTGCCTGGTAGGGAAATAAATGTGGGAAGATGAAAAGCTTTGTCTTAGAAGGAAAGTATTAGGTTATTGGAAGATGTAAATTCCCTGCCAATTGTCTTTGGAAGAATCAATGCAAAATAAAATGTGTGAATTGTAACATAAGAAAATTTTAGTCGCGTAGCCTCAGGTATGCTTATTTGTGCTCTTTTATGCTATTTTGTCCAACAGTATTGCCTCTTTAATTCCTATACACTACTAGAGCTTCTCTTGCGTATGCTCTAATGCTTTTTCATCTCAAATTCCTCTCGTAAATCCTCTAATGCAATGGTTGCTTGAAAGATGACAATGCCATGGGAGAAAATACTTCATCAACCATACCGATGTAGGATGTGTCAATTTTGTAACTCTTCTTAAAGTTCACCATCTTAATATCCATGTTTTTAGAATAATTCAACATAACATTCTTGAATGGTCCTTCTTAATTGTTCATCCAAGGTTGCTCTCATCAGTTTTTTTCATGATTAAATGCATCTTTAGTAAATCATCCATTCTGAGCCTTGCAAGTGTGTTATAATGGTGTTTTTATACCAGGTGTTTATGGTTTATAGATTATTAGTCTGGTTATTAATGAGACCTATTTAAAGTACAAACAAAGCCTTAACACACTCAACATGGATGCCTTCCATCTGTGATGGAAGTGATATAGCCAATAATTCTTTTTGCTCTTGATAATTGGTTGTCATGGTATAATGTGGACCAAGCGGATGCATTTGATGGAGGTTGACGGGCCCTCTCGCCCCTCCCCTCCCCCTCCTCCATCCCCCCTCTCCCTAATGTTTGTGACTATATATTCTGAGTGTTCTGTGATATTTGTACCTGATGATGACGTGCTACGTCAAAACCTAGGTCGTTTGCAATAAATAAATGTGGAATTACAAAGTTACTGCTTCTCATTCAATATGCTAAGCAAATTCCATGAAGTCACGCCTGAAATAACGGAACTCAGTTAACCCATTCACATCTGTAGAGGTATTACATCATGATATCACCTATGTCACAATATTTTAGTACATTCTAATCAATTTTTGTGTATTCTATCTAGTCAATTATACATGCTTGAATATTTCTGCTGCTCTTTGGGCAAATCTAGAAAATAATCTCTGTACGTAGAAAATATCTTAGAAGAATTTATGATTTTTGGGATAAATTTTTTAATATCCAAAGGAAGGATGGTAATGGGTTAAACACCCTCAGGTTAGGATCACCTCGAAACTTAGCTGGCATGCATAAGATTATGGGATAAATGAAGTGCCACAGGTGAAAATGGACACGGGAATTTGCCTAGCATGCTGGCCCTTTTCATAGAAGAAATGTCTGTTGACATTTGGTTGACATTTTTTTACTTCAGAAGTATTTGATGAATATTTATTCGGTGTGAAATCAGGTGTAGAGGATTTAGCTCATTCATGCACAAATGGTAATAGTATAAGAAAACTGAATTGTACCTTGCATGTATCTTTCCCTGGTTCGCCTCCAGCACAAACAAATGAAGAATGAAGTTTGAATCTAGGCCCTAGACGAGTTCGTCTCAATGAATCCACACATTGTGGTTTTTCCACCATTGGCAAATCAATCTTTTTCAGTATTACTTGGTACCTACCTTCTTTACCTGGAATGAAGACGAAATATCAATGTTAATTAATAAGCAATTAGCTAGAAGTCATTAATTAATTAATTAATGTGGAAAATTAAAGTTATTATGTACCTTATTTAGTTGATAGAACTCTTTATAAGTTTAATAAATGCTTTCAAGAAGTGGCTAGTATGATTGCAGCAAAAAAGATAATTGACCGTTTTTTGCCTATCATTTTAAATTTTTTTCTGAAGATTCTGGCGATATGGAGTGGTAGCAAAACTTGATAACATAGAAAGAAAACACAAGCCAAATCCACAAAAATATTAATTTTTACTACAACCCGGGTATCACTGTATTGCAGCGTCATGAGGTGATGACCTGATGATGCTGTAATACAGTGAAACCTGGGTCATAGTAAAGTTCATTATTTTTTTGGATTTGGCTCATGTTTTCTTTTGTTTACTGATTTGATGAATGTTATTTTTATCTTAACTGATAGTAGAGTCATATTTGACAGCACATAAAGCATCCCATTTCAGGGGGCCATCTTTCTGAGGAAAATTTTTGTTCACAAACACATTTGGTTTTTATGACCATGCATTCATGGTAATTAACTTTGTTCGATATCTCTCTCACACGTCCTTAAATAGCAGGGAAAGCAAGAAAAATGATATACTGTATTAATCTTCTCAGCCTTGCACTTGTTATTCAAGTTAACCCTTATACGAATTCCTGAATTAAGCAACACAAACTGATTCTTGGCACTGCTGTAGCACTTGATCACAGTCTGCTATAAATTTGGTGTTTGAATTGAATAGATATTTATTTTTAAATGCTATATCTTTCTTTAATTTGTATTGAAATCGATACACCTATAGAAGATGTATACAAGATGAAAATAATAGTAAAGGTCCCGAAAATTATATTGCAAAAAATATTTTTTTCATATTTGTCTGAGCGTGCATTGCAAATTTCATGGTTATGTTTTTTGCAAGTAGTTTTGTCACAGTGGTTGCAGATTTGGTATATTCGGCGACAACAAAACCACTGATTACCTTTTCAGGTGTACAAGATACTAAAATCATTGCTTTTTTTTAAATGATGAACTATCAGCGCTAGAGTTAGTGGGAAGGAAATTTACCAGTAGGAATATTTTTATTTTTTGCATTATCCCCACCATTGTTAACTCATTATTTTTCAAGTTACGAGCCAGCTGAAGGGCTGTAACAAATTGCCATATTATATTTACTCCTATAACAAGGATGACCAGCTTCCTGTATGTTTCTCTTTCCTAACTTTGGGAAAGTTACTTCTGTTTATTTCACCCAAATCACCCAAATATGAATGAATTGTCTAATATTTCAACTTGTGTATAATTTAAATCGATTGGTATTTATACTGGCGAAAATGAACTCCCTTGGCCAGGCAACACTGCACAGCCTAAACCAAACCCGGTCGCTTGCCGAGGGAGCTTGCATTCGCCAGTATAAATACCATCGATTTAAATGAAACACATGAGTTGCAATATTATACAATTACATATTGGATATGGTCAGTGCATGTGGATTATAGTGCGGCCAAGAATGAAATTCTACGACACCAGTTTTGAAATGCTAACCTTTTATAAAATTGATAACAACTTTTCTTCTATAAAGTGATACACTGGAAACTTACAGAATACATGGAAAACATATATATATCTATCATTATTCAAACTTTGGTTACTATTGAAATACTTATTATCGATTTATGAGTCATCAAAGTTGGCGCTGAAAAAAACCAGCACTTTTTACATTACAACTGTTGTAAAAATATGAAAATGGGTTTTAAAAATTTAGGTCTGCTATACAATAACGCAGAATGAAATAAGAAAAATTGTGGTCTGATTTGTTTTTCTTTAGGCCTAGCTATTAATTTGTCATTTGTATTTAAACTCGAGTGCACATAATTTCTGCGCCGACATTAGTCTTTTTTTTTATAAACGCTACATGTCTAACACTATTGTGAAGCAAATTTCTGACCGTGTAACCCTTAAATTGTAGGTCCATACGCACTACTTCATACAAACACTACCTTACACTTATTTACTTGCAAGCTAAGTGACACTTATTTTGGAGGATTTCAAATGTCTGACTGTAATCAGGAGCACAAAAAACACTTCCATTTATATGGTAAAAGAAGTAACCAAGGTGATGTTCTATACCTGATGTAACCTTATAGCTTCGTTATGGGTGAACTGCACAATATCATCTAAAAATTTTCTGTCAATAAATGGGTGAAAGGAATCAATTGGGTCTTTGATCATTATTCCTGAAGAAAGAACCCCGTTATCCACTGCACCTTTATCAGTATTATTGGTGGGTGGTCTACCTATAAACTGAGGATCACGGAACAAATTCGTTTTAATCTTTACATATTGGAAACGAGTCAAAATCTGTTCACTGCATGTTTTCTACTCAGTTTCTCCAAATTCTTCCAAATCATAACATCCTTACAATGAGAATGTTATCTATCGAAAGAGAGCACTTACAATATAGCACAGGAATACTTTGGGGATTAGGGAGTGGTTCTCAAAAAGGAATTATTTTACCAGGTGTCCATACTTGAGGTTTCTGCTGACCTCAAATCCTTCACATACTTCCATGTATCTCCCCATCTCCATACCGTGTAAAATTCCATGCCTGAAATTGCTGAAATTATTCTCTTCCCAAATGCGTTTGTTCCCCTATCACTCAGGTAAAAGCCATCAAGACCCCCTTAACTGTGTACCCACCCATACTGAAATCACCCATGGAACTACCAAACCCAATACCCAGCCCCTACAAAATCACCTCTCTATCACCCTTCTCGATCCCCCTTACCTTCCTCCTTCTAAAAGTTTAAAATGTTTCGTAATTTAAATGAAGAATTGCTTGTCATGCAGCTATTAGCAGTGATTATCACTAATAATTCCATGGTAATATGCATAAATGATATATTAGAGCAACGTATCTCCCTTCAAAAATTAGTTATCTGCATGTATCTATTTATTCAAATCCACATTACCCTATGAATGCAATAAAAATGCTAAAATATAAATTAAATAAATTAACCTTTCTCACCAAATTTGTTTAAAAAAAGGTTGTAAATCATTTTAATATGAATCGGTTAGTTGTTAAAAATACCTTGAAGTACCATACACACATTTTAAATTTCCAGTGCTGTGGCGGTGCCAAGTATCACTTTGCGTAATTTAATAAAGAAATGACCAATAGCAGTATTTTCTTTTGCCAGTTTATAGTTTCTCTCAATAAAACAGACTACTTAGGGTTTCAAGAATTCATCTTAAAAATTAAATGTTTTTAAGGGATTGTGAAAACTCGAAGCCCTGCGGCAGCGCAAGGTAAAGTGAAGGTAAAAATTCTTTGTAAAAGAGGCTTAGCATAATGAAGATATTGACATTTAAACCTATAAATTTGTAAGCAATATAAAAATATTACGTTAAATGCATTATTTTTATTAAAGAATATACTTTCAGGTAATGCTAAAAAGAGGCAAAAAATTAACTTTTTTTGACTAAAATAATTTTTTTCATCAGCCTGCCCAAAAATGGGCACTTAAATATGTTATAACCTGATGCCTGATGGAGAGATATAATACAAGCAGTGCAACTGCAACATTCTTTATTTTAATGTAAAATATTATATCTCTGAATAAATTAATATGAAATAAGTACTACTGAGTTGGTTTGAGAAGTAGATATCATCTGGGGTTAAAATAACGTTTAGCTATGGGCTTAATCCTGTGGAAGGCCAATCATGCAAGGCCAGACAAGGGTTGATTTTTAGTCAATTTGGAAAAAAAGTACAAATTATAAATCATCAATTAAGGTACCTAAAATATATATAAGCCTTCAAGCATTTTAAGAGGTAGCCAAATATTAAAAAAAAAGGATAAGAGCCAGTAATAATTACCTATATTATTTATTTTATATTAAAGGAAAGATAATGCAATTTTCCACAAGTAAACAATTATTATTCAGACTAGTTTTGGTGTACTACACCATTTTCAAGTGAAGCTTTCTTTTACAAACAAGTGTATATATGAGCAGAGGGGGGGGGGGGGAGGGAAAGGGAGAGAAACGGAACAGGGAACAAGGAGTGATCTGGTTGGAGCGTGGGTGAGAGGGGCAGGTCAGTTTATTCAAATTTGTAAAACCCGGTGTCGGTTGGTGACGATGGGGGAAGATGGGAGAGGGAACAGAAGGAGAAAAACACCTTGGGTCGCCGTTGTCATCTTAGGATCCCTCGTTGATTTAATAGCTCTTGCGGCAGGGTTCGGCAATTGGAGACCAGTGGGTGATGTCCCGTGGTGTTGCTTTTCGGCGATGCTTGAGGAGTCCTCCGGAGGTGGGGGAGGGGGGGCGAAGAGGGACCGCAGGGTAGGGGATGTCCAGAACGTCGGCTCGGAGTGGTGGAGGAAGTAGTGTGGTGTTACCAAAGGGAGGGGGAAAGGTGGATGGCTAGGGGGTAGTAGGGATGGCAGTGGAATAATGAAGTGCTATTGTTTACTTGTGGAAAATTGCATTTTCTTTCCTTTAATATGGAACGTTTCCACCACATCTCGCCTCAATCGATATTGCTTATACCTAGATTATTGTTAAATGGGCACAAACAAATGTTAACCTTATTAATATTAGAATATGTACTTGATAGTTGTAGAATTGTTTTAAAGTGCGCATGCTGCTATACATACTTGACCTTATTTAACCATTTACTTAATATTAAAACTGGCTCAACATCTATACCCCAGGTTGAACCAAGTCTTTGGGTTACTGGCAGGTATATTATTAACCTGGACACCATAATTGACTAGCTTGTAGTGGGAAATATTAGTACTTAACTTTAGAAATTTTCCTCTGTATTTTACTTACCTTCAACAGATTGTAATCCTAAATCCTCTGCAGCATCATAAATTAGTTACTTCATGTGAGTTTGATCATTAAAGGGAAATTATTGATCCACTTACCAAAAACATCCTTTCCCCATCCACTTGCAAAGCATCGTGTACCCCCCCTTGGGACTTCTTCTTGGCTTGGCAAACATGCATAACCAATGTTCTCTGCTGGTTCAATACGGTGGGTTAACAGAAGCAGTGCTATGTCATTATAAAGAGCTCCTGCATAGTACTGTTCATGGATTATTATATCAGCTACATCTCTGTCTTGATGACCAAATATTTCATTCTTTGTTTGGGTATCCCATTCACCTGCTCGTACTTTCAGGTTGCCCGGTCGTTTCCTATGAAAAAAGATGAGTTCACATAACTAGTTAAATATACTGACAAATAGCATGTTTGGTTAGGACTCTGTTTATATACATATATTATTAAAAACGAAAATATAGTTATTTAAAAAATTTAAAAGAATTACTGGCTTAAATTTATTAAGGCATGCTCAAAATTAGCTTTGCCGTTTGGAGTGATTTTTTTCCTTTTCCTTCCTGTCCATTAACACAAGAGCATTCATTATTTTTTTCTCCTAAGCACGTAATAAGTACTGTCAATTTGACAATTTAATGTTTCTTTGAGTTTTGGATAAGTTTATTTTCATACATACTGGCAACCAATTTTATTCCAAACTGTGATTATTAAAGGTAGGTTATTTATTCATATTTGTGATTTTTTTTAAATAACTTCGATTGTCTAGCCCTATGATTGAGCATTCTGAAAACATTTTAACTTCACTTGTATTGACTATATAGTGGAGGTTTTTGAGGTAATAAGTAAAAAATATTCCTTTAAACGTTTTGAGAATAACAAGCTATTAAATTTTTATTTTGCTATCAGACGTCTATATTTATAATTTATTCTCTGAAAATTTTACTAATTAATTCCATAACATTTAAAAGCATAACACATGCACATGCCCTACCCTAATGATACATTGTTAATATCATACTTTTTATGTTGAGTGCATAAGGGATTGTTTTTAATTCCTGGACTTTCTTCACATTAGCAACAAATTGAAGGAGTGAAGGCCTAATGACAGTGAAATGTTTTGGGGTTTTCTGTAGTTAGCTAATTCAATTGATGTGTGCTCTGGCAACATTTCAGAAAACTACTAGTTTTCCATCATCAGGGCTAATTAATTTAATTTCAAATACAAGATTCATAAGTCCTAAATTGATGAAAACAATACAATAATCTTATTTGATGCACTTCAATAATTTTCCTAATTAGTGTTTGTACTTTTTTGTCAAGCATTGCACACACCTCTTTGCTCATTCTAAGCGAACAGGTTAGTCCCACAATACACATTTATGCATAATTTTTATTTAAAAACTTACATTTTTACATTTCCTTAATCTTATTATCGTCTCCAGTTACTAGTTATTTGCACATTTTCAATTATTTCCCAATCCTGGGAAGATGTCTCCTTAAATGGATTTCTGTAGTTGCATGGTAACAAAATCAGCCATTTTCATAATTTTTGTATCTTTGTAGTGGATGCATAATGCCAGGACATTTGTTTCAATATCGTCCTCCAGCCTACAAAATATGTTCGTTGCCACCTTCTCACTTTTCTACTGGCACTGTAATATGAACACTTTTGGACCAATTTGTCCTGTAAGCCTTTTGTGCTGTTATTATCCCTTTCGCTACAAACGCTGTTTATAAACGCCGCAGAATTTTCACCCCTGTGAACGAACGCTGTATATAAACGCAGCAGATTTTTCTACACAAGAGAATGAAGGGCGTCTTAAAACGTCGCTAGGGCCAGGTAGGCCGAAAAGGTCCAAGGTGTCATAAAGGACCCTTCCTCGCGGGTCTGAAGACCCTTCCTCGGCAGGATTATCTCGACCCTTCTTCGCAGCACGAGCCTCACTCTCAGCAGTTGTTCGTGGTCACTTGTTTGTTTATACAATGGAACAACCAGAAAAATACTTGTTTAATTCGCATGATATTTAGTACCAGAAGTTTATTACTTATGTTTTTCTGAGTCTTTAGAAATTTTAAATGGAGCTCTAACGTTATTATTAACAGAGTTCCAGGTTATAGAAATCCAGTACAGAAAGTCCAGGAGGTTCAAGTTCAATATTTTCTCTGTGGAAAAATCTATTTTGCACTACCATTGCAAATATATTTGCTTAAAAAGGATTCCTGAGGAAGGTATAGCACCAAAAAGTGTTTTTATATAAAACACGGCTATGGTTGGATTATGCGCAGATTTTTCTCTTAGTGTGTAACACCACAAAATATTTATTATTGTAACCATTGATATCATCAGTAGAATTTTTGTTTAAAAGCTCTAAATGGTGCTTATAACAACAGGAATTCATTTCTGTTTTAGCTTGCACTCAGAGTCTTACTATTTTTTATTTAAGAAAAATCACTGTGTTAAAAATAGTTGACCGTGGACAAGGGCTGTGGTGAGTTCTCATTTGCAAAAGGTTGAAGATAATCTCTGCTCGGTGGCCAAGGAAAGGGTCGGGAACCCCGCTGGGTCTGGTCCCAAAGCGAGGGAAAGATATACCTGCTCGACACGTTACTTCAAGAGAGCTTCGTACAGGGAGTGAAAAAAAATTCTAGAGTAACCCGTGGAAAGGAAAGCTTTTTCCTGCGTAGGACTTATCGCGCGAAAGGGTTAAAATGAAATATTTTGGCAGTTCATTTTCATTCTGATCCATTTTTTGACGCATGGATGAAATTAGTAAGACTGCTCAGTTCTTTTTCGGCATGTCTGATAGCTTGGTTTTTACTTTGGCAAATCCATACAAATTTTAACTGACTATTCTTTCACTTTTAGGGTAGACATGCTGTTATTTTTTTTTTTTCGATGTTCCAACGGTTCAATTCTTTTTTTTTTCCATTTCCTCTAGTTATTGCATTTGATTGCTGTTGTCACATTTGTTCGTTTAACAAAATGATGAACAAAGCCGTAGAAGCAACTAAGCCTTTGAAATTTTCAATGCAGTCAGATCAATGACACCAGTATCTTTACTGCTGTAAATCTGCATGTACTTGTGTCATCCAGAAAGTAAGTTCCGTTTTGGTCTGTAGGTTGCTAGGGGTTTTGTTTATTGAATCTGGCAACGTTGTACAAAATAGGGGAACCTTCTGAATAGAATGAGAGGTGAAGGGCCACAGTAGCCTTGAAAACACTGTCACAACAAGTTCGTTGAAATGGAGCCCTCAAAGTTGCGTCCCGCCACCTCGGTGCCTGTTCTGTCTCGAGTCGTTGTGCGTGGAGTGATTCAATTTCTTCATGCCCCTGGTTTAAAATCGGTTGAAATTCATTGTGCGTGGAGTGATTCAATTTCTTCATGCCCCTGGTTTAAAATCGGTTGAAATTCATTGTGCGTGGAGTGATTCAATTTCTTCATGCCCCTGGTTTAAAATCGGTTGAAATTCATCAACAGCTTGTTTCTATGTATGGAGAGGGTGTAATGAGTGAGTCAATGGTAAGGAGATGGGTTCGTGAATTTAAGGCGGTAAGACATTCACTTGAGGACAAAAGTGGAAGAGCCAGACCCTCACTTGTCACGGATGATCTTGTAGCAAAAGTCGACAATGCTGTTCGCGAAGATCCACAGTTCCACCGTGGATGAACTCCACGAGTGTTTTCCAGAGGTCACACGATCCATCATTCATGAGATTGTCTTGGAAAAACTATTTTCGAAAAGTTAGCACCCGATAGGTTCTGAGGGAGCTGATGCCTGAACACAAGTCACAACGAGTGGCTGCAGCTCATGAATTTTTGGGCTGCTACAGAAGTGAAGGGGATGCTTTCCTCAAGTCCATAGTCAACGAAGATGAAACCTGGGTGTCACACTATATCTCAGAGAATAAAAGGCAATCCATGCAGTGGAAACACACCACCTCCCCAAGATTGAAAAAATTCAAAGTTGTGAAGTCCACCAGCCTCTGTTTTCTGGGACCAAAAAGGAATTCTCCTGATTGATTTTTTGCCTCAAGGAGAAACAATTAATACCTCCCGGTATTGTGAGACCCTGAAGGAAGCTTTGTCGAGCCATCCAGAACAAGAGAAGAGGAATGTAGACCTCTGGTGTGTGCCTTCTCCACACTAATGCCGACCTCACGTCGCTCGTTCCACTATGGAACCATTGGATCAGTTTGGTTGGGATGTTCTGACCCATCCACCTTTCAGTCCTGACTTGGCCCCTTCAGAATATCATCTGTTCACCAAAATGAAGGAGGGATTAGCCGGAGAACGTTTCACAAATGACGAAGTGAAAGAAGCTGTCGCTAAATGGACCAAGGAGGTGACAGGAAGCTTCTACGAGGAGGGAATTCCAAAGCTCATTTCTTGGTGTACAAAGTGCATTGATCATGTGGAAAAATAATGCATATTGTTAAGAACGGTTTCTGTAAGTTTAAATTTTTTCGATAAAAACTCGATTAAAAAACATGGAACGTATTTTCTGGATGACCCTCGTAATATAGATAATTACATTTTGAAACAAAAAAAATCACTTTGATGCCTTCTTTTACAGGTATTTTGGCATATAAATCTGCATCTTCCCTGAAATGGAGCAAGCATTTTGTTGATGCCCTTCATAGCCCATTGAAAAAACCCTTAAGTGAATTGTCTATAAAATACTCAAAAATCCAACTAGATGTTGCAGTGGGATCTGCTTTCTTTTTATCAACCTATACTCTAATCATCAAAGCAAAGGCATTATGATAAAACTCTCTAAACTAAACTAAAAAATCTCTTGCATGACATAATGGCGTAGAATATTTGGCATCTGATATGACAAGTGGAAAAAAGTCTTTGGATATTTTCTCTGGTTGACTTCAAACAGAAGAAAGCAAAAGAAGTATGCTTTTCATTTCGAATTTATCAATATGTAGCTTGAATATTATGGATGATCTTTTCGTCCTTGCTGTCTTCAATTGCACCTTCTGAACCTTCAATTTTATTTTTCTTAAATTTCACTATTAGAGCAATAACGTATTCAATAACCTATTAGAGCAAAGGATATGTATTTGCTAGATCCAAGTGCTATGAAATGACGCAGGATATTCTAAGCATTTCATTCTATCAATTAGATGAGTTACAACAATCAAGTATGAAAAATTAAAGTAGAGGCACCATGGTCTAAGATACTCACCCTGCAACACAGTGAGCTGCTGTCAGGACAACACTTGGGTGGATGAGAGCACCACCACATTGGAACACATTTAGAGTCTGTGGATCACGTCCGCGTGATGGTGGTGCCCTCTCTTTCCTCAAAACTGCCGTCATCCATGGGAATTCTGCAAACTGAGCTTCTCCATCTGTGCCCCCTGTGATTCTGAAACCCACTCCTTCTGGATTTCTATGTCCGCATCCTTCTTTGATGGTTACTGAAGGTGGAATGATTGGCTGATCCAAAGGAGCTTCACAGCACACATCCAAATAGTTGGTGCATTTTTCATCTTTTATGCTGTATGATCATTGAATTGAACAGGTTAATTTTGAATTAGTTAATTAAAACTTAGGCATACTAATTTTGACAGTATCAGGCACTATATTGTTAAACGAATGGTGTAAATGGAATTGTTATTCTTTCATTATCAAAATTTTAAGGTTGCTATGAAACATCTTGCTGAAATTTCACATTAATTTGAGGTAGTAATTTCGCATTGTGTGAAAAATTAACAATATTTGTGTGGAGTATGATGAAACATTATTTTTTAAATTAATGCATTGGTTTGATACGTTGACTTAAATTTTTTAGCATAGAAAACATTCTGTTCCTAAATGACATCTTACATTTGACTATAGCAAAACAGGTTTCAGTATCAAAAACACACTCAAGTTGAACAATGAAGAGTTTAGGCTTTTAATTCAGTATTTTCTTAAATTTTGATCTAGCTGGAATTGAGGTGACATGGTCAATTTAATACCTTCCCCTTTAGTAATATTGCCTTTGCAATTCTTACTTATTTTCCACTCATGCGATTAGGTTTGCCAGTAGGGTTTTTATATCTTAAAGGTAATTAATTTTTTAAATTAGATCTGGATAAAAAGGATTTTATTTTCCCCGTTACATACTAATTTTCAAGGAATGGAATAATTTTACTTCAGAATCATTGGTACATTGTCAACTAAGACCATTTTTTTAAAAATATAGTAGGAAAATTGTAACTCTGCTAGGTTGCCCATCCTCATAACACAAGATGAGATACAAGGGAAGATGGCCAAATGTGTGAGACAGGTTTAAGTTTCTCTTAAAGTGGTGCCACTGCAGAACTATGGCAAAGGGATTGAAACAAAATTTATTTTCAAGGTTATATCATTCATAAATTGTTTAATTAGGTATGGAATAGGAAAATATTGCTCTTGCAGTATTTGATTGCTGACTTGCACTGCTAAACAGAAAGATATATTTATGGGTTGTGTATTGAAGGTGATACTGCTAAAATGCTTGTTTTTCTCATATGAGAATGTATTTGTTTATGTGAGAAAAATACTTGCATGATTATCTATTTGGGAGGAATAAAGGATGTAAGTTGCATGGAGTTGATGAGTAGTTATGAAGTTAGTCCTGGTACTATAGTTAATTATGTTTGATTGTTAGAAAATTGTAAATCATAAAACTGTGGATTATGTAACCGTAGGTGCCATACCAGGCAAAATTTCAATTTTTGAGGTAAAGAACATAATTAAGTGCTTGAATTTTTTTTGTGAATCTTAATTCATGATGTGTCATGACACACTTCACTTTTTGATTCCGCAGTTTGTAGCCTTTCTAAAAGTGTTGTGGTACATTGTCAACTAAGACCATATTTTTAAAATATCATAGGAATATAGCTACTCTGCTATAGAGCTTTATATAAATTTATGCATAAAATCTTGATTTATATCTTATGCATTAAATACTTTAGTATTTTTTGGGGCGAGAAAAATAAATAATCAACTTTTTTATTTTGTAAACATAACAGGAATTTTCGATCCAGTATTTTAGATTGTTCGATTAAGTTACCTTAGGGATAACAGTGTGATCTTTTTTTTTTTTGGAGTTCAAATTAACAAAAAGGCGTGCAACCTTGATGTTAGATTAAGATTATAGTGTGATGCAGGAGCTAAATTAATAGGTCTGTTCGACCTTTTAATTTTTACATGATCTGAGTCAGGACTGGCTTGAGCCAGGTTAGTGGGAAGAAAAAAATTATATTTTTAGGCTTATGACATGCTAGATAGCTTGCTAAATGTTGTTGCTTGTTGCCCTCCATGATAAGGTTGTCAGAAATCAGGAATGTCATTGTTTGAAGTGGGTAAAAAATTACAAAGAGATCATTTTTAGGAAAAGGTAATCTTGCACTCACGTATATAGCAATTGACCCCCAACATTTTCATTGACAGAATAAAACTATGGTAATCCACATTTGTTCCTAGATTTTCACTCTCTTTAATCTTTATTTCAATCCCATTTCAAAATTTAATTCTAGGAAAAACAGTAAGATTAGACCTAGAAAGCCATGGGCATATGTGGTCAAAGTGTTTGTCAAGAGTAGGATATTAATGTAGAAACAACAATGTTCTAATGAAACACTTCATATATGGAAGAGAGGGAAATTTGTATGCTAGTATAGGGTACGTACTACAAAAGAAATGTATGTAAAAGCCAGTTTTTTGTAACAACAGTTTCAAATATTTACTTAAATGGAGAAATGGCTGTAAATCTGAGCATTGCAAAAAACCAGGGTTAGTGATGGAAGTCTTATGGATTGACTCATACACATTTAACAACCTTTGGCATGCCAGTAAACCCCAAGAAGTGCATTTGAGTAATAAAAAGGAATCCTCTTTTACTGGTGACCATTTTAATTTACAATCATATTTGCCATTTTAAGTACACTTGATATTATATTGTTGATGAAAATAGTTTTTGGCAGTTCTTGTGATTTTCTTTCTTACTCTGTAAATATGGTCACAAAATTCCACAGTGCCTATGGTGAATGTTAATTCTAGTAAGAGGTAGTTGTTTACAGTATTTCAAGTAAGATGACTTGATGCTAGCTGGCCAGTTACTGAGATTTAGTTTTTATTTTTGCTGGAAATAAAATAAATCTTTTTGATTGAATATCCTAAACAATTGAAAAAGAATTGGTGTTGAAACCATCTCCACAAAATGTTTCATTTTTTCTCTACTAGCCCAAAATCCTTAAATTTAATGTGTATTTTATACATTTATAGTTTAGTTTTGCTTGGTAACATATCTGTTTATCTCAAAATCTCACATTATTCAAGACACTGTGCTTTTCATTAGGTGTTAAGAAAAAAACAAAAATCTTACCGTATATCAAGGAGGCCATCACCATCAATGATAATGGAATTATTCTGGCATAGATAATAAGGTACACATTCACAGGCACCATCACCTGTTGCTGTGTTAGGCTGTGGAGATGTGAAGACGTAGTCAATTAGAGAGCCCAGATCATCCCCTTCAGCGTTTTGAGCTTGTATGTATGATGATATTGCTATAATCATCCATATGAGACGAAAATGCTCTGCTATTTTAGTCATATTGGGTTTACCTGGAAAAAATGCTAATTTTATTTAACCCTAAAGCATTGCAAATAACATCATATAAATTCTCAGAACAATCTATTGTTTAACTTACTACTAGTGGTCATTTAACACATTAGTAGCATAATCCTGCATAATGCACAAAAACATAAGATGTCTGTTTTGGACTTTAAGGTACTTTGGTCTTTTGAGGATTTAGAAATAATGTTATAACAGGGGTGATAGTGAAATTTTTTTCTAGGCCCAATTTTATATTGCTGTACTTCAGCCATTAATTCATGCATGTTAAGCTCCTTTTTTGGTCGTTGAAACTTCTTGTCACAAAAAGTTACCCAGAAGATAAATTACTTTAGCTGAACATTAATAGCAGAGTGGTGTAACTACAGTAATTTTCTAATGTAGGAAGTTGTTGATCAGCCATTATACCTTGCCTATGACGCCTATATTCTATCTCCTGTTTTTAAATCCAAACCAGTACATTAGAATGAAAGAGAGGAATTTTTGATGTCTTGCTTATTTACTCAAGGTTAAGATGAATGTTACGGCTCACATCTCAAGCATCAGTGCCCGTAAAAATTGATGCCCAGCTTATAAATTGTTGGCAAAGTGGCCTCAGAATTTCATTGGGTCACAATTGTATGTAGAAATGGTTCAGAACCTTGTTAGTATTTTACAAATGAAATATTTTTTTTACTAATTGATTTTGAGTGCTTGAGTGCTGATGGAGGTACATTTAACTAATGTATTGTGACAGTGAAGTGATGTTTGTAAGTTTAACTAATAGTGATTCAAAGCCACGGCTTTGTTGTTTGGTTTACTAGTTAAAACAATTAGTGAAGGTAGCTACTAATTTTAATATTCAGTCTGAAAATTAAACTTTATTACCTGTCTATGAAAATTCATTGTTGAAAATCATCCAGATTTGTCTCGAATAGCTATCAGGTTGCCATTGCATTTTAGGTGTATTGAAATCCAACTTAATGGAAGTTGTGAGGATGATTCTTGTGAATAAATGTCTGACTGACCTCACAGAAACAAAGACTTGCCTTTCTCCGGGAGGGAGAAAAAGCAAAGAGCAACAACAATTAAGGACCCTTTCCACACAGTTGTTCTACATGGATACTATGAAGCATACTTTATACCACCCTTCTTCCCCATTTGTCTCCTTCATCAGTTCAATATCCACAAAGCCATGACCATAAGGGGGCAAAGGAATAAAAAAGGGGGGAGAGGGAGAAGGAAGGAGTATATACAAAGTAAGGGAGCTCTCAATCACAGGAACAAAATCAAGCATATGGAGAAACTTAAGTGGCAGTAAATGACACATTCACACACATGTTACAAACAACTGTCACCACAAAATTAAGTTGTTTGTAACATGTGAGTGAGTGTGTGAATGTGTCATTTACTGCTACTTAAGTTTCTCCGTATGCTTGATTTTGTACCTGTGATTGAGAGCTCCCTTACTTTTATATACTCCTTCATTCCCTCTCCCCCCCTTTTTTATTCCTTTGCCCCTTTATGGTCACGACTTTGTGGATATTAATCTTCATTTTTTATTTATTACAGCTGTAGATACGTTCTTTTCATTGTTTATCAGTTTTGTAGCATTTTTCCTGCTGCAACAGCCTACAGGATCATATCCCAGTTATTTGCTCATCTGCCACCTCTTTTTCTCAGTTTCCTCCAACATTATCGTTTTTTCTCATACCATCCCAAGTACTTTCATTTTCATCTTTATATGTGCCCATCACACTTGATTACTCTCCAAATGCATTTCTTTAAAACCACCAGTATGCTCTCATCCTTGCCTACATGTTCCAGGTCTTGGAAGTAGAAAATGGCATGCGTCATATTAGACTCTTGACGCATCTTCTCTCAACATATTCGCATAGGTTGTGGTCGTTAGTTGTCTCCTGTTGAAATATGTTACTTTTATCAATTTAGTTCTCAGATTATATCTTTGTTATCTAACATCTTTTTTATCTTATCTTCTTTTATCTTTGAGAATCTCATTATTTTTTTATCAATATGATTTTATCTCACTGTTTGCATTATTTATAAGTTATTGCAATTGCCTTTTCGTGTGTTATTTATTAGCATGAGTAGTACTTCTGATGGTAATCATCTCTTATAGAATTAAACTACCTAGCATTGTATATATAATTCTGTTTTATCCAACCTATTGTTCGTTGAATTTTTTATGCAAGTATAAAGTTATCTGCTACAAAATGTGCTTTTAATTTTGTTTTCTTGGGATTTAGAGTTCAAGTTACTGAATACAATAATTTGCGGAAATGCTATGCATACCATGTGTCACTCATTGTGATGAATGAGATAAGTCTCAGGGATTAGCAATATGGATTTCAGCTGTATATACCCTTGTTATGGATTGTTTATGAGACTTCAAAACTCAAAGAAAGCAGTCTTGTGTTCGTATCAAAATTTATTTATAAGGTCTATTCTTCTAGGGCTCTATCAGTATTCTCTTACAAATATACCTACTTTTCAAATGAAGATGTTGTCATTTTCCGTGTATGCACTGTATAAATGTTCCTACTTATTATTTCAAATGAGCATGATATTCTACTGAAAAGAAGTGTCATTTCATTCATAACTTTATTGTTAATAATAAGTCAACCAGGAAGTTATCCTTCAGATATTCAAGAGGCCATCTAAATTGATTCTAAAATCATTTGTTGGATGTGGTTGTGATTTAATCACAGCCATGGATAATCCACGTTTTTATGCTGAGAAGATCCCTACTGGCTTCTCTTAATTATTCAAGGCGTGTACTAGTAGAATCAGTGTTAAACTGCGACACAAGGCTTCAAAATGCCTTTCATCCTTAATTACAAATTTGCTCGGTAATTTTACCATTCTGTGAGAGGATGATACTCAAAATTTAAAACGATTGAGAATTTATATTTTGTTGACAGTTGTTCGTGGAATCATGTCGTAAGTACACAAGCGTGATAAGGATACTGTATAGTTGGGTGACTGCAGCATGCTGCCACTGATTGTGAAATGAACGACCTAAATTGCTCCAGTTTATTTTTAAGTGCAGTTGGATCGCATTTCCGCAATTATTTTGATTTTTACTTCACAAAATACTGTAGGTGAATCATTCCGTTGCTAGGAAACCAAAAATTTTAGTTGAAAACGAGGTAGTCGTAAATGCGCGGTCCTCAGCGGAAGAGTGGCTTCACCCATCGCCATGTAAACAAATACTTGTCTCTATCTCTCGCACCATTTCTATTGACGTCACACAGCAAAATTATTCGAAGTTAGCGGATATAAACTTCTCGTTCCTTTAGTCACTATTGGTGTAAATTCATCGTAGTAGGAATGTAAATTGAACACTTACTTAAACAACGACCACTACGATTTTTCCATCGTCTATTTCATTCCGTATTTTCATAGCATCGGGTCAACTTTTAGTCCAATGTGGTAGTCGAAGAAATTTCACCTCCTAGATTGTTTCACGAGAGCTCATTTTTATTAATATATTTTCGGAAGCCGCGACTGTCGTGTGCTCGTTGGCATCACCGTTGACTCCGTCGGCCAAGGTTAGGAGCACGAATAGCGGATGATTGAAACGTGGTGCCGGATTGTCTTCCCACTCCTGCCGTGTCCTGTTCGAAACCGCTGTTTTGCACTGTCGGAATTAAATACCCTATTGGTCTGCTTCCTGCTGACCGCGGCTTTCCAGTGGTTGGGACTCACCGATTGGCAGATGATGATGTCGTCTCGGATTGCCTCCTACAAAAAAGACTTGCTGCCAACAGCACCTTTTTCATGCGTCCTGTGACTGCCGTCCCTGGTTTTCGTTCGCGACGTACTCCTCCGTCGGGGTTACCCTTCAGTTCGCCTCATGCCATCACCCACCTTATACTCGTCAGCCCTGTCCGGCCTCCTAACTCGCCTGCCCCCTACTTCCCCTCCCTTGACTCCTCTTGCCCTCCCCCTTCTTCCAGTCTTTCCGTGTGACCTCCCTCACCCGGGCGCCGCGAGTGAAAACCGCGTGGTGACGTCATAACGATCGAGGTTTGGCAACCAAGCAGACGTCTTCGCCGCCTGTTCAAGCCCTTTCCGCGGCGTTCCTCTTTGACCGTCTTCAACGATGGTTGGGTAACTGTCAAGGAATAACATGACGGGGAACACCTCCTTCCATTGCCGTGGTCTGGTCCCCTTCCTCCTCAGTCCCTACTCGCAGCACTTATCTTTTCAATACACTCCCGTGTTAGCCCAGCCGCTCTGGTTATCCCAAGAGGCCGATCGTTGGTTGAACGAATCTTCCCGGTCGCCTTTGGTTTTTCCCTGAGCTTTTGGTGCCTAACCTCGACCCGAGGGATTTCTCAAGGTACCTGCCTTATCAAGATTTATTGTTTAAAAGGCGTGACAGATCCCGTTCACCCTGCTTCGAACCGCAAGGAGTCTTTAGACCTCATTTGGAATACGCTGCCAATATATAGGATCCATATGAAATAGGCTAAGTAATGAACTTGAACGTGTGCAGCGAAGATCGGCAAGATTTGTAAAAGGACGGTATGATAACTATATTAGCGTAACCACTCTATTAAATGAATTAGAATGGGAATCATTGTCAGATCGTAGGTTAAAATTTAGACTTTATCTCTTAAATAAATTCCAAATAATATTTTCACTGGTAACGTTAAAAATATTTTGCAAACCCCAACTTACTATGGTAGACTGGACCATAATTACAGAATTAGAGATTTTGATTGCCGAACTGACAGATTCAAAATGTCCTTTTTTTCCTCGTACAATGAGGAATGTGAATATCTGTAAATATATCCAATAGCATGTAGCATTGCAACGAGTGTATCAATGGATAGCATAGGTAGTTGCATGTTGGTATAAGGACTTTAAGCTAACCCAACTAACAGCAGGCTATTGCATGCTGGTTTGTTATTTTTATCTTTTTTTAAAATTGAAGTTTAGACTAGTATACTCTTACTAATTCTTTTTATGGATGTTTGGTGAATTCACCTCCTGCCACACACCTTTATGGTGGCTTACGAGGTATTATTTAGATGTATATAGGTCGAGGGATAGCAATGCGCGACTGAGGAAATGGGAGTTGAGAGTTGGAGACTACTAGTAAGTAGTTCCTATAGCGAGTGTATACTGTTTGAAATACTATTGAATTTTCATTTGCTCCCAGATGGTGACCCTACAAGTGTCCCAACTTCTCCTAAGGCCAGTTTCGGTGGTCAAAACTTTTCGCCTGCCCGAGTCGCTCGACCCCATGTGGTCTCATAGTCGTCCGACCTAATGACGTGTGACATTATCAGGATCACCTTTTGGACACATTGGCACATGCTATTATCCCTGTCTTTCAAGGGCCAACCACTGTTTGTCGTGGTATGCACAAAGGAGGGTAACTTGCTTTCGCTGGAACAGTCTGCTGAAGGAAATATCCCGTCGTAAGGATGAAAACCAAATCTCTGGGAGCCGAGGATAATTCCTTGTGAACTTAGAAACAATTTCAAACGAATTTTTACCCAGAGCACTAAATTGCACTAAAAAAGTTTGAAGCTGATTCAAATCATGATAATTATTAGGATGAATGCGTGGAAAAAGAGCAGGGGGTATTTTCTGCACTGCCATTCATAAATTTGGCAGGTTTTCCATGAAATTCGTTGCTTTACCCAACACAATGTTTATTGTGCATGTCTTTGTGTTACAGATTGTCCAATGGAAAGCCTCGTTGTAAAACGGCTGTTAAAAAGGTGCATGTCTGTGGGGTCGCTGAAGTCATTTGTCCAATGGCATCTGAGATTCTCACAATATTGTTCGTACTTTTGGGCAAAAAAGGATGTTTGGATTTTACCTACCTGTAAGCTTATTTCACGTCTGTTTTCCCATCCGTTTGCGATGGATGTGCGACGCTTATCATCACTAGTCAGCAATCCTAAGATTGGTTTGACGCAGCTATCCACTCGATTCTTCTATCGGCTGACCTCTTCATGTTATTGTAATTCTTCTCTATCACATCCTTGACAACTTGTTACGCGTATCTCAATCAAGACCTTCCTTTTCCATTCTTACCTTTCACTTGTCCCGTCTTTTTTTTTCAAAGCTTTCAACAGGCTTCTCTTTTGTCCCACTCTTCAAAATACTTCTTCGTTGCCATTAGAGATATCATAACATCTTCTTTCTGATAATATAATACTCATTCTTCATAATCATTCTTCTGTAACACGTATTTCGGATGCTTCCAGCCTTGATATCTCAGCTCATGTTACCGTCCATGCCTCACTACCACAAATGAACATGCTCCAGATTTACGTTCTAGTGAAGTGTTTTCTGACTTGCAGTTCTGAATTGGAACTTTTGGTAAATGTCCTCTTCGCGTGGACTACACCATTGACTATTTACTTCTTGCTTCGTCCACCACTGGTTTCTCGGCTTCTTAAATAACAGTACTATTTCTCCTTTACTTTTCCTCTTCATAGTTTAACATTCTCCCCTACTACAAACCTTTAACCTTAAGAGTACCTTAGTTTTCTTTTATTTATCTTCAGGTGATAACTGACTATTGTCTTCCATGTTTACTAGTCCTCTTTCTGTCTCTGCCATGATCCCTGTCATCGGCGAATCGCAGCATCCTGATGTTTTCCCCGTGGATATACCCTCCTGAATCCTCCACTTTCATTTCATTGATTGCTTTCTCGATGTAGGCATTGAAAAGTACGATAGAAAGTGCTCAACTTCTAATCACGAGATAATTATAAAGTTATTGAATATATACGGGTATAGTATTTAATAGCGGACGGAAGAGTAAATTTTGAGTAAAATTGGATTCTAGTGGGAAGTCCGGTAGATTTTTTTTTCTCGGGATAAAGCGCTAACACTATATTGGATTTCTTAATTTTTTGTTATCAAATGTGTCTTCGTGGGTCAGTAATTTGAAAGGAGCAAGGTATCTTCGCGGGATGGCAATGAGAGGATTGCTTTAAAACTTGCTCCAAGTTCAAAATAATATGTTAAAGCGAACGGTTGCTTTGTGGTTTTTGCGACGCTTTTGCAATTGAATTCTTCGGTGGTGATCGTGGATTTATTTTGGGAATTTTCCACATAAATGATCATCCATAAAAATATAGTGGCTTTCGAGTTTTTAATGGCGTACCATCGAGTGAAGCAAGTGCTCAAGGCGGTATGTGTTTTCTCTCTGGGTCGTGAAGAGACGAAGCCCTTCATGTGTTGATATAGGGAATTGACTAGCTGTTTTCGTGGCGTCATTCCTGTATTTAGCTGAAGATATGTCTGGGTTTGTTTTACGTAAGAGGAACCTTAAGTTATCTCTCCGCTTTACTTTTTAGCCCGTGCATTTTTCCGCAGCGATGCATGGGTTGTCATAAAATGAGCTTTTATACCATCAACAGAATCCTGCGTACCAGCTCTTGATGATGTCTTGGATGATGTCGGTAACAATTCTTCCCTACTTCTTTGCCATTCTTCATGGTTTTATTACCCTTTTTCGTATTTATGGATAGAATATGGGGAAGTCGAATAGTTCATATTTACTCGACGTAACTCGTATAATTAGACCCTAGGGACCTCATAGCAATCGTCCTCTGATGCGGAAAAGTATTTCGCTTCACTGTGATCGATGCAAGCTAGAGGTGCTGGATGCTAATGGTGAAAATCTTGACGGGACATGGGCTTTCAGTATCATGAGCATGTTTCTCCACGAAATCTCGGCTTTATTCCTGGCCCTATCCACCAAAGGGTTCAAGGTTTATTTTCCGTGCAAATATTTATTTTGTGACGAAAGCCACTCGCTGCCTTTTCGACGGCCGCGCCTTTTTTCCGATTCGATGGGTGTAAAAGATTTAGGAGAAGATGGTTGACTCTTCTTCAGTTCGAAAATGAAGCTTAAAATGACGATCACAGGTGAAATTCTGCCTAGAAATTTAAGGTCAACCTGATGACAACGTGTCGAAACCTGGATCGTAACAGAAAAGTATTTCTAGTAGAATTTACAAAGTGACATAGTTTCTTCTTAAAACGTTTTCCTGTTGTGTTGAGTTTTGGTCTGTACCTATTATCTCCTTCCGAAAGTCTGCGTTGCCATAATTACTCCCCCTCCTATTAATAAGCTGCAAAACCGATTTGAGAGAGAGTGAGTGATACTAATGTGAGGGTAATCGCCGTTGAAAATTGTCCAATATTAAATGATGATTTAATGTGTGACGAGTAGACGCAACAAAAACTTATGATAAATAGCGATGGGTTCTTTTCTTCTCTTCCTGTCGTTTTGGTGGATGTTTGTGGAAGTGTGACGGGAAGTGTGTGTGGTGTCGTTTCTTCATCTTGGTATCGGTTTGTGGCTTCAATGAGGTTTACCATTAAATCGTACTCGGGCAATAGTTATCAGAGTTGTAGCCGAATTAGGATGACGGAACTGTTTTTTTTTTCTTTCTTAAATTTAATTTTTTTTTAAATTTCTTTTTAAAATTTTTCTTTCTTAAATTACAATAATATATTAGTTCCGAGTGCTCCCATCTCTGCCGAAATATATATCGTGATTCATCGTCCTCTTTGTTTTTTGACGTTCCCTCAAATATGGATTTTTAAGGCCATAGATATTTAACGTCATCTGCTTTTGTTTTTGGCTTGGAGAATGCTAATTCATCACTTTTTGCCTGTCCTTCCTTGAAGTGGTAGAATTTGATCATCGTAGCGGATTAAACTTTTCTGCGTAATATGTGCTGAAGCTTTCTAGGCATTGCGATTCGTAGATCCAAATTATAGTTTTGTTAATAGAAAACATATAAATGTTCGACGTGTTTACGCGAAACTGGGCAAAAGTTTAGAATAAATTCGGGAGTATTCTCACGCAATAAGGAATGTGCATTCATCTCATTGTCAGATAAATAAATCTCTACATTGATGTTACCATCGCGCCGCACACACGTTAAAGCATTGTTAAGAGTCCACTACGATCTTCAAAGTATTTGTTTTCAGAAGTAGTAATTTTAGATGACTAGCATATTGTACGAATATCATGAGTCAGAATCTGTTATTAACCATCAATCTGTTACAGTTTAATTCTGATCTAATGTGAACTTTCGAACTTCATGTACCTATACCTTTTGGCACATATGATCTTGTTTAGACAGCACTATGAATTATTGAATATGTTTTGTGTACTACACATAAAATCACTGTTAATTGACGATGTAGTTACGTTTCACGATATTGCTGTCCTAGCATGGCGTTGGCCTAGCATGGGCTGAGGCGTTTTTGTATCATTACACGGAAAGCGTGTAGTTTAATCTATTTATTTTTCGTAGAAATAATTAAGTGGCTTGGTGGGATAATTCCTTCGCTTTTGATGGGAACGTTCATGTACCCATTTCATTTCCTGTCTATAATATCCTTATGTAGTTGCGTTCAAGATGCTAATCTGCGTATGTTTGACGACGGAGATGCGGAATAATATTTTGACACCTTCAATCGGTCGGGGAAGTCTGTCGGATAATGGACATTCCAGACTCGGTTGAGCAGATGGACGCGCAGGATTTACGTCGCTACCGTTGTGTGCCACCAACTTGGCCAAAATGGATAACTCTGTCATCCATTTTGGATCCCAGATGCCTTAATGAAAATGGTTGCTGTAGTGATTTAGAATGTTTTCTTTTATCCCCTGGGAGATGGTGGAGAACGGGATCTTTTGGTCGTCACTAATCACATTCTCGAACGAAAGCCGGAAACCTGTTGATACAGAAGACTTCTGTGTAACTTATGCTAATCTAAATTTCATATCCAAGCGCGGAGGAACGTTTTTAGAGATTATGTCGTTGTTTAGCCTTCGTCGCATCACATTTTTTTTCTATACCATACCACCATAATTGATAACAGGATTTTTTTAAAACTCGAAAATCCGAATACAATCTCGTCGCTCCCCTTCCTGAGGTCACTTAATAAAGTTGCCGTCGGTTATTTCGATACTTGACTCTGATGAGGTCATCTTGCGTAGATTTTTTTGGAAGAGAGATGATGAAAGATGTTGAAGAGTCCGTAAACATTTCTTGATCTTAGCTTTGGTCTATGCGGCGAAGTAACTGGAGTTAATTAAAGTTGGCTAGTTTCATTTTCAGAATTGGTGGGGTAAAAATTTGCTTTTGATCTAGCAAATGTACTACTTCAATTCAAGCTACTCGGGGGGCTCTTCTGCTTTGGAAGCAGTGGCCTTACGATAAGTAGTCGGGTAATTTAGCTGGAAATGCAGTTTTTACCTTTGTTGACTGTAGATTTTGTCGTTGATGTAAATAACTCGGCAATTGTGGTACTGGAATCCAATTACTAGGTTCCACACTATTTAGGCCTCCGCTTGGGAAGCCGCTAATCACGAAACATTTCAGACCATCGGCAAGATCTCAAAAGGTGTTCAAATCTTCTTAATTTCAGCCTTGTATACGATTTATTTGAGTCTCTTTATTAACACCGAAATCGGCTTTACGGGGTATGAAAGACTGTGTATAGGTCGGTATCTTATGTGTTCATTATCCGTGTTCTGGCAATGGCTTGAGGCCCGTCACCGGCGAAGTAATCACCTTGCAGAGGTTGATGTTCCATTTCATTAGCACTAATATAAATCGTTTCAGTATGGTCCGTACTTCCTGCAGAAACTTCGATCCTTATTTGCATACAATGGGGTAATATCAGTTGCATTTAGGTGGCCCAGGAAAGGAAAGCCGTTTCATCATCATCGGTCAACAATCCTAGGATTGGTTTGACGCAGCCCTCCACTCGATTCTTTTACAGGCCAACCTCTTCGTATTGATGTAGCTCCTTTCTTTTACATCCTTCACAACTTGCTCCATGTATCTCATACGAGGCCTGCCTTTTCCATTCTTCCCGTTCGCTTTTCCCTCGATGATTGTCTTCATCAAGCCATCGTGTCTGAATATGTGGCCTATTATGGTGGCTCCACCGAATTATGAAGTAGATGTCATTTTTGTGAAAATTTCAGGGCACATCATTTTTTGGCCCTTCTATCGATTGGCAATGAAATAATTTGCCCTTTCAATAGTATACTTGAAGAAAAAAGACGTTGAAAATCAGCAATTTTATACGTGGTTATACGGCAGAGCATGGCTCTTGCAGTCAAATTTGCAGATTAATAATGTAAAGGGAAATGTTTTGACGAAAAACTAATATAAGATGCGCAATTTATGCAGAATTTAGCATTGTAAAAAAGTGCTCGCCTGACCACACTTGTTTAATTGATATTAATAAATGTTTGATGGATAAAAAGCAGAAAAGCCTTAGTTACATGAAAGTGGTGCTACAGTATGTTGTTATCATTGGCAACGGTACTTGTGACGGAACGTGCTTACAAGCCTATTTACTAACTTAATTTAGGAATATACCTTACCAAGGTCATTCTTATATTTTTTATGTAATTTAAATATTTCATTGGTTATTTTTATGGTGTAATTAATACCAATGCTTCCAAATGGTAGCAGCGTCATTGTTGCCAAAGTTTTAAAACATACGAATATTAATAAAATTCAAAACAAAGAGTTGTATTTGCAAGAAAATAGTTTAAAACTAAGTAAGAAAATATTTAACCTATTTTAATATACGTATTAGCGGGATTGAGCATGTATTCTCACATTGTAAATTAAACGTGGCAACAACACCTCAGTCATGTTCCGAAGTCAAAATGAGTTAAAAGAGCTTGTAAAAAATAGAATGCAACTACAACGCCCCATAAAATGGCATACTCATACAATTATTGTGTACGCGGTATCACTCTATGGCTGATTTTCCATATTGGTGTTTTTCTGGATCTGTATTTATTCATTAAATAACATAGCTCTTTTACGGGATATTGAATCGTGGAGTCACGATGGAACCTCCTTAAGTTGTCCCGTCTTCTTTTTTCGTTGTCCATTCTTCTTTGAGGATTTCAGTAGGCATCTCTTCTCTCCCACCCTCTTCGTTTATCACTCGATCGATCCATTTTATCTTCATCGTTCTTCAGTAGCACCACATTTCAAATGCTTCCAGCCTGGGTCCTTATTCTCTTTCTGAAACTCTAGTGGTATCCAAGGGATACCATAGGTTTTCGGGACTCGCGTTAACTTTTTGTAAACATTCTAATGAGGAAATCAATGAAACGCAACCTCGGTTTCGTTGCTGGGGAGATAACCGAGGTTGCGTTTCAAACGAGAATACGGGCCCTGGACTTCTCTGCTGCTGTTATTGTCCATGCTTCGCTGCCTTAGAGTAGAATGCTCCAGATGTATGTTCTAATGAAATTCTTCCTTACTTCCACGCTTGTATTTGTAGCTGTAAGCAGAATCTTCTTCTGGTATAATGCCCTTTTCGCTTGGGCAATTCTACTGGCAATATCTCTTTTACTTCTTCCATCGCTGGTTACTTGGCTTCCCAGGTAACAGAAATCTTCCACCTCCTCAATTTTTTGTTTTCCTAGTTTAGCATTGGTCCTGGATTCCTTTCTCCTACTGCATACCAATACCTTAGTTTTCTTTTTATTGATCTTCAGATGATATCTGGTCATTGTTCTTTCCACATTTCTTAGTGTCTTCTTTAAATCTCCTGTTTCTGCCATGACTGCTATGTCATCGGCGAATGGTAGCATGCTGATTTTCTACCCGTGGATATTCACTCCCGGAGACTTTTCTTTGACTTCTTGGATAGCTTTCTCGATGTAGACATTGAATAATACGGGAGATAGTGCACATCCCCTCCTCACTCCTTTCTTTATGCTTTCTTCTGTACTGCTTGGTCCTGATTTGATTATGACCACCTGGTTTTTATACAAGCTGTGAATAACTCTTCGGTCATTGTATGATACTCCAATTTCTTTCAGAATATTTAGCATCATGTTCCAATCCACTTGGCAAATGCCTTTTCCAAATCTAAAATTGCAACAAACGTCGGTAGATGCTTCTCTATCCTCTTCTTTATAAGTAGCCTGAGGGCCAAAGGTGATTCTGGTCGATATCTTCGAGGCATGTGTCGTCAGGCTTATGGTCCTAAAATGTTCACAGTACTCAGCCCTCTTCTTTTTGGCAATAGGGATAATGATGTCCTTCTCAAAGTCCGTGGGTATCTCTCTTGTAGAGTACATGTCGCGGGTATGTCTTCTCTGTTGGTGGTTTTTAAACAATGTGTTTGCCACCACCAACTTGTGTTGTGTGCAGAATTCTATAAGTGTCTCTCCTTTCTCATTTCGATTTCCCAAGCCATATTTTCCTGTTATTCTTCCATCTTTACCTTCGCCAACGACAGCGTTCCTATCTCCTAAAATAATTATGTTTTCTTCTCCTTTTACGTGCTTTATTACTTTCGTGATATCCTCATAGACGACTTCCACTTCTTCATCTTCGTAGTCCGACGTAGGCATGTAAACTTGGACCACAATGGTATCTGTAGGCTTGGTCTCAATCTTCACCATTATTATCCTCTCGCTGTACTGCAGGAAGCTCTTCATGTGCAGTCCTGCACTCTTCCTGAGCATTATGCCTACTCCAACGTTACCATTCAGTGATTCGGTGTGAATAATTCTATAACTTCCACTCCAAAAGTCTCCTTCTTCCGGCCATCTTATTTCACTGATTCCTAATACATCGAGGTCCATTCTCCTCATTTCCACCTTCAGGTTCTTCAGTCTTCCGCAGGTCCAAAGTGATCGCACGTTCCACGTTCCTTCCCTAAAATGAATATCACACTTGTCTGATGTACTCTCTAGGGTAGTTCCCGCCCGGAGATCCGAATGGGGGACTATTTCACCTCCGGAATATTTTACTCGAGAGGGTTTCATCACGTCTTGATAAGTAAGAAAGGAGTGGAGTAGCTGCGACTTCTCGGGATAATAATGTTGTGGTTTCCCCTTGCCTTCCACATCGCAGTACCACAGCCGGTAAAGTAAATGTTACCACGCCTCTAGTGAAATGAGTATCGCTGTACCGACCACTGTGGTCTCCACTTTCACTCATGTGAGGAAGAGCTGCTGCCCTCTCCTCCGGGTGCTAGGAAGTATAATTGTTGGCGGCCTCCCGTCGCCAAGTCACGGCATCTTCACAGGTTTCTGTATCATTTAAAGGCCTATCTTACCCAATGATAGACCAATACCACCTCGGAGTGCCGCCGCTTTTTGTCCACGACTGCTTATTCGACGAGTTAACTCGCTTATCTCGCAGCTAACCTCTATATCTAGAGGTCGACCCACCATTCGCAACCCGGTGGACGCACTCGGTGGCTTTAAGCTCAGCCCCGAGAGTCCCCGTTTAACCAACTTTTATTCAAATGTGACTACTATTACGAAAACAGTCTTAAAAGATTACTTAACGGGCTGCATTTGGGTTGGATGCAATCCGTCCTCTAGAAAAATAATCTTTGAAACGAGATGTTCATAAAATTGACTATGTAAAAATGAGGAAATAAAGGACCGTTCTAATATGTGATCTATTTATCATCTATTGCTCATAAGGATCATTGGAATTACTGGTTTTGAAAGTACGCCGCATTTGTGAGCAAAATGTTTCTCAGGTGATTGGCACGAAGGCGTTAAAATGTAAATGTTAAAAAATAAATGTCAAACGTAACTGAAATAATTTCCGCAGTTTTCGTGAGATAATCTTAAGGCTGATTGTGTGATTATTTATATTTTAAATTATTTATTAATATAGTTATTTTTCTAATTTCTACGTTTCATGTGAATTATAGCCTTGAGAGAAATGTGATGTTAATTTCGTAGTGGACGTTTTGTATTTAGTAGCATTTTCATCTATCATGCATTCACAGAGTTGAGCAGCGTCGTACGTTAAAATATTGAAGATTCTTTTACTTTTGCATCGTTTATTCGGTTTTCGAGTTACTTATGCTATCTGTTCCCATCGCTTCTTTTAGGGCTCGCAACACTCTAATCCGTTCCAAAATGACTCAACGTCCGCGCCTGGGGATGTTGCGAAACCTAAACATAGGGAGAGTTAATCGCCGGAAATCCCAGATCTGCTTTTTTTGTTAAAAAAGTTCAAGTACGAAACATTTCGTTCAAGGCTTGTGGGTAATTGTGATGGCTTATTCGTCCATTTCTTCCTGGCGGTCTCTCACCGTTTTTTTACACAAATTAATCCATCAGCACCTCTCGCATGGATATGGTGGCCAAATGTAGTTTTTGTTTTCGATAAGTTTGCTTCATTGCGAATGACATTAGCTGTTGACCACTTCTGAAAAATCTTTCGTGTGTGCATATAATCAGCATGTGTAATCAAGCATGCTAGTTGCTCACTGTTCAATATTCCGCTTCGCAATTTTGTAAAATCTGTTCGGGAAAATATTTGGTTTAATTTATCGTAAATATGAAGTCATGAGGTCTTTCGAGACCTCTATCGGTTTTCTCGTTCGAGTCTTCAAGATGAAAATCCTCAATGCTGTCTCTCTTGGGTAATACTCTGAAATCTAACGAAGTCAAGCCCTGGCTTTAACAATGATGTGACTGCCAGACATTGTTTGTTCATAGTTAGTGCATAGAGAAGACAATTTCATCATTGCACGTCCGTCTGGCTTTTGTACTCCACCCGATGAAAGCCAATACTTGTTATTTCATCCATATTTTTGGTGAAATTAATTAAACGTTTCATGGTAACTTTTTTTCAAAGTGACTATGTTATTGCACTCTAATCGGTCGTTTTTTTTAAATTCATTCTAAATGTAACAAGCTCTATTTGTAAAATTTATTCAGGCAAATTGTAAACTTCATGCAGTATCATAAAGTTTATGTTATTTTAAAACTCGCTTTTGAAAGCTTAACGCGGAATATTCAAGTACGTTGCATTATCGAATTATTATTAGATGAACTTTGGTAATTTGCTCAATCTCATAGTTTTCATTGTTGTTAAAATTATTGCTAGAAGACTTCCACATGACTGTGCATGTAATGTCTTGTGTTGCTTCCTCCATGTTCGAGGTTTTGTTTGAGTGGTCTCTTTTACTGATCTTCAGATGCTCCCCAGATCATGTTCATCTTCAAGTCGGATAGTGGCGTCTGAGTAGTAGTAGTGTTAGGTTTAAGGTGCGTCGACGGCCATAGCCATTCGCACGTGGCGTCTGAACTACCTTGTGAAATGTTATTTTCGTGTATTATTCGTGTGCCTACTTTAAATTAGTTGTCAAAAAGATGATTGTGGGAAAATAAATACATTTTGAATACGAAGGATTAGTAATATTTAATGCTCGTCCTGAAGATGCCGTATTAAGTGCTCATAGTTGGTGATTTGGCATTGTGTGACCAACTTCTTGAAAATCATTTGCCGTTGATTGAGTTTAACATGTATTTCAAATCCATGAAAAGAGAACTGTACATTTCTGCGTCTGCCTTGACTGGAAGAAGAGTTTTGTGATTTCCATTCGTAGCTTTATTTTTCGATTGCTACGACGTATCTATCTTAACAATAGGGATTGGTTAGAAGGGAAGTTAAATAAATTCCTAGATTAGAAATTTAGTTGTACTTGCCTAAAAAAGTTCATTTTTCTGCAAGTTATTTAGACCGAATTTCGGTTATCGAGATTTATTCTGTTAATCAAGTATGATTATCAGAATATTTGTTATCCTCCCTCGTAATTTTTTCGAAACTAATTTTTCGTTAAAGAAGCACATCTCCTTAATGTCTACTTGAAGTAATCCTTGGAAATCGAAAACAACGAAGGAGCATGCCTCTCCCTATTGCGTAGAAACTACATTTTTGCCGACGCATGATCATTCCCATAATTTTTTACCATTATTCGTCGCAATATATTCCGATCAAATAATGATTTTTTGCGTCATAAAGGTTACAAATGACATTGGTCAATTCTGCATTTCATTGGCCACAGGAGTTTCGTCCTTCCCTGCTGAAAATTACTTCTATCTACTTTTCCGCAGGATCATTGTTACGCAATGATGTGTCTCATTTTTCCTCTTTTGATCAACGTTAAATTTGTGATTGCTTCATGGTACTTATGAGTAACGTTAGAAAGATGTCAATGCTGTTTGAGAATGGCTATTCGTGCCGTGTCGGTTAATTATACTCATTTTGCTAATAAGCTGTCGTCATAGAAAAGGAATGATATCGGTTTTAAGTAAATTTATTTAATGAAGTGGAAATTTTCTCCTTAGCGTAGCTCTCAATGTAGCCTGTTAAAATAGTAATTTTTTTGAAACTCCTTATAAATGGGACACTTAGTGCGTCAGTAAAGAATGACCACCTTTCCTTCATTTTGTTTTAATGGCTGTGGTTAGTGTTTTTTTATTAACCTGAGTTTTTGTTAGTGTTGGCGTAAGGCATTTATATCGCAGAGTTGTTTTTGATAACTTTCGTGCTCTTTTGGGGAGGTTAAAATGTTTCTCGATTTGGCGTATTTGATATAAAATTTGCGATGCTCGAATTCGCTCTTTTGAAAATTTAGTTGTTTTCCCCCTGGCCACGAGACATGTCTATTTTTTTTCCTTTTGCCTTTTTGTTGGGATCTCTTTATAATGCTTCCTAATTTCTATCTCCGTTGCCATTCACGGACTCATTTGAAATCATGAATGTCTTAGTCAAGGGTGAGTTTTCTTCGGTGAATACTAATACACATGATTGCACGGTAATGATTAGATTTCTGCCCGTCTCTCAGTCAGTATATGTTTCAGTTTTCTGACGGTGGTGGCTGAATTCTTAAAAAGAAAGATAAAAATTCGTCCCCATGTAGTTACTAACATTACTAACATTTGTTGTTCGGTGTCAACTTTGAAAATAGCTGCTTGAAAACACAATTGGTGTACGGAATTGGACCAACAATTCAAAAATCCTTAAGTTCGCTGATTAAATTTCATGACATGGTATAATTTTTTTGTGTGTATTTGAAATTTAACTCTTGTCTTAGGGGTCAGATATCGTGATTGAAAAAACGTCCCTCTGCGCGAATATCTTTAATGGTTCAATGACATTCTAAGCGAGGACGTGTGTTTTTATTGTTAATGAGCATCGACGTATAAGTTCTGAAAGTGAATGAGGAAATTCATATGCAATCTAACGTTAGTTTTTTAGTTATTCTGGTGACGAACAACTGAGGTCATTTGAGTCATTTAGCTTCGTTGGACAATGGGGTAGAGGTAGGGATTTTCCTGGGAGCGGAGGAAAGGTGGAGGAAAACCTGGCGACATCATTAGCCAAGGTTTCCACGGTTCAACGTCATGTCCTACGGAGGGAGCACTGAGCTCGTGATCTCCACACAGCACTCAAATGGAAACGTGCACGCTAGTGAAAAATCTCTGCCACTGCCGGGATTCGATTCCAGATCCCCGGGATGGAAAACCAATGCTCTAGTCACCTCACCAACCCGATCCCCGCTAACATGTAACTAGGATCGGCTGCATTCCCGTATCTTCCATTGGCTATTTGTTAACGATGAAGTTGTTTTCTGTTGCATTGCGTTCGATATCCCTTAGCTACAATTTAGCGGAGAAAAGTTTCAAGCGTTATAGGATTCTTGAGGCACGTTCTGCTGTAAGCCCTCGTTTGCTTATTCATTATTCGTGTCCTTGTCTCACAATCAATTGTCGTTTTACTTGGAAGACCCTCTCCTGTAATTTCCATGGAATGTTTCCGTGCCGTCGCGGAGAAAGTGTTTGCTTTGTTCGTGAAGCAGTACCTTCACGGCCATACGTGATCGTGAACGGTAAGTAGTAGGCCAATCGAGACTTAGTTTTTTTCCTCGCCAGCACACTACACCATATTTACCATGTTACTCTAAACCTATATCCTTATTGCGATCGATTTAGAACAGCTGCAGACAAATACTAATAATACTACTCGATGTTTGAGAAAGTAAAAGATTTTCGCTTCCGCAACGAGTGGCTTTCCCGTTTAGTTCTCGTTCTCTTCTTTGTTTATGGTTATATAGTCTCTGGTCTCCTAAGATTTGGAATTTTTCACGATCAAGCGGAATTAAATTAGATGCATTGAGGGGAGAGTAGCGTGCCGATACCTTGATAGTGCATAAGAAAATTTGGAAAGTTTTCTATGTGAGTGGAAAAATACTACCTCATAATTTTTTTTCAGCCAATTGTTCTTTGTTCACATTCCTCATGTTGTTTGCTCCTGTGCACCGCAGGGTTTGTCTGACTTTTGTCTGCCCGTTATTGGGTATTTTGAGTTGTGCTCTGATCGTTGTTGCTTGCTACCGAAATAGAAGGGATACGATGAACTGTTGTGGATTGTTTTCTTAAATCGGTAACTCAGTCCGATGCGTTGGCCTCATGTTGTGATTAAGAAGTGATGAACTAATAGCCTGCTTTATCTAGTCCTCTGTTCTATTCGAGTTAACCTTGACCCTTAACTCCATCGTAATGTTTCCCAAAATGAAATTTTATTTTTTCAAGAATCCGTATATATTGGAATTACTTTTATTAATTTAATAAAGTACAGTTTGATTTTTGTTTTCCCTGGTTGTTATAGATCTCTATATTAATTACATTGGCGTTCATCTTTGCTCACAGGGACGGAGATAGGTCATTGGTATTGCATTTTTCACGGAATTTAGATTTTGATTACGTAGAGAAAACGTTTCTTTGAATAATTTTGACCAATACCTAATTTTTATTTCTAGATATTGGGAACCTTCTGGGTGAAAACGCTGCTTGTAGTATTGTGTTCATAATTCATATTTTCATAGCCTTTCTTTTTATAATCTCTTGAGCAAGTGAATAAGGTGTTAAAGCGTTGCCAAATTACTTCGTCCTCTCCGTAGGAATTTTTAGTTTGTGCCACCGTTGACTTCTAGTTGCACTTTTAATTTTTAGTTTTAGTTGTTAATTGGCTATTAGGATATTCGTTTAAAGTGATCGTGATTATAGTTGTTAGATCGTGGTTATACCTTTGCAGGATTCCAATGAGAAAAAAAAATCATTCGCCTTGATCGGGACTCGAACCCGGACACCCTGATTCCTGGCCAGGTGATCTACCACTTGAGATACCAAGACCGGGACTTCTTAGGGTCTCAAGTAGTAGAGCACCTGGCCGGAAATCAGGGGGTCCGGGTTCGAGTCCCGGTCCAAGCGAATGATATTTTCTCTGTGAAATTTCTCCTATTGTGCTATTTTAGTGGATAACGCCGTTAAGGTTTTCGCGGCAAGTTCGAAGCTTAATTTCTGTATTTTTTATTGCCGTCTGTTTTCTTTTTTCAAATTATCTTTTCTTGTTCATCATCATCATCATCATCAAGGGTCAAAAATCCTAGGATTGGTTTGACGCAGTCCTCCACTCGCTTCTTCTATCGGCCAACCTCTTCATGTGAACGTAGTTCCTCTCTTTCACGTCCTTTACGACCTGTTCTATATAACTCATACTAGCCCTGCCTTTTCCATTCTTCCCGTTCACTTCAATTAGTTATTATTTGTCTTAGTCTTGTTATTATTTGGCGTCAGGTTATAAGTGCTAATGGTAGAACATTATGGGATACTTTTCTATGCGTGAAAGTAATTTTCTCTTTGCATTGTGCTATCTCCGTGGATAATTCCGTGGGGAGAAAATTGACGTATGGCGCCCGATTTTAACTTTGGTCCTGATAGTTTAATTTTGTTAATGTAGGGATTACTTTTCTCACCATTTCCACCTTCGCTCGCGGGTTGGAATGGTTTTTAACGCCATGTATTCTCCTGTTATTTTTTTATCTACATTTTGTGAGGAATTTGACCGTTAAAGATTCAGTGTGACGATATCTCATATACATCTACATCCACGCAATACCCTGCAAGCCACCGCGATGGTGTGTGGCAGGGGAACATCAAACATTTAAGCTGAATAATGCTCTTTCAGTCTTCCTAATGGCGGCTCGAAGGGTATTATGTGGCCATCCTCTCATCTCCAAGGCAAATAGAAACACCACTAGCTCAGAACGTGCATTGAATATTTGTCCGTAAAACGCGATGAAAATTATTCTAGTTAAATGTGGTTTTTGTCAATGTTTCTTTAATCTTCTTTATAAATGATTGGTTTATGCATAACCCTTCGTGGTTTCACCGCTTGCGTTGAAAACCTGAAGATCCAAGCAGTCTTACAGAACAACGCAGCGGAAGCGTAAGAACTAACATAAATGATTGATTCAATTGGTTTTGCTCCTAGCTTCCTGTGGCGGAGGAACCCTAATAAATAGTCACCGGTGGCTGCCAAAGTCCCACCGACCAAACTGTGAACTGTTCTGTTTTCCAAAATCCGTTGGAATGTCGGTAAGAAGGCATCACAGCTCACATTTTGGGTGTTTGACCTTGATTCACCGTCCTTAATGCTTATTGCGTAGGTAGCGGACTCAAAAGAGTGTGGAAGAGCATCCGGTCGACGTCGCGCAGTTTTCGTTGATTGCCGGCGTCGTTCTGGATATCTGGGCCTTTTCAAGCGTGCCTAATTTGGTCGCTGAGCTTGTTGGCTGTGAACTTTTGTGGAAACTTTGTGCAGAGAACTGCGTACGGAATCGTTTGACTCTTTAGAGGTTCCCAATCTACCCTCCTCTTTTCCCTGCGAGTTGCCGCCTGAGAAGTAAACGATAAAAAGCTAATGTTTTTCATCAGCGTTCGTTGATACTCTTCTCGTGAGGTCTGCGTATTGTCGTTTATCGCCGACAAGATTGAATCTTGATCTTGAGCATGTGATGTTGGTAAGAGCTCTGATACAATTTAGCGCAGGAGGAACTGGTGTTGTCACTTTAAGGGTCGCGTTTTTAATGACCTCTCGGTTAGGTTTATTGCCAGGATCTCTATACGTTTTCCTTTGAGACACCTGACCAAATGGGACATTACTTTAGGGACATACGTTAGGGACATTTTTTTCCTACAGGAAAAGTCCATGATAATTTATATACTATCTATATAATACGCTATCTTCTCTAGTTAAGATTACGGTTAGACTCTTGGTTTTTATTGCGTCTTAGTTGGAAAGATTCACATTTAAACCTCGCATGCCGGAGCTGGGGTGGGAATTACTACCCTGATCGGGTATGTTCGGAATTTAATAGCTTCCCTTATATTCTAATCCGATATCGTCGTTGATCAGTATTCGGACGAACGTAACTGTGTTCGGCGAGACGTAGTGGAATGATATTATGATGAAAACACACAAGATATAGCACTTATTCCACAGTTTTGATGGTGATACTACGCGTTTCAGCCGTTAAGCCATCATCAGTTACAAAATAATTTATTTTTCTTCCTGATAATGACTTAAAGGCTGATACGCGTAGTACCACCATTAAAACTGTGGAATATGTGTGTTATCCTGTGTGTTTTCATTAGTATTCGGACGTTGTTAGGCCATTGTATTATCTATGTCATAGATCCAAGGTTCATTAATAGATTCCATGATATCATCAAAAAGAGTACTCGGGAAAAATATGATTTTTCCCTATAGAGATTGGATGACTTTCATTCAACTGCATAATGGCATTAAGTGATGTGCAGGATCATCTCACTTGTCTTTTAGGTAAGACGATGAAGCCGGTCGTATTATTATTCAAGTACAGTTTTCGTTAAAAAGAGATATTTAAGGTGGGAACAAGGAAATTAACGAATACTTGAAAATCTAACAATATTTAACAAAAAAGTAGGGAAATTTGTGCAAATGTAATCAAGCCATGCCATGTGAAGCTTCTATTTACCCACGAATGTTTACCTCCAAGGTACAGCTCCAGAATAATCGGCACCTGCTCAGTGTGTTATTCGTAATTGGCAATCTTGTGTCATACAAGAATTTTTACGGACTCTTAATAGTCGAAAAAAGTGTGATGGTGGGCGGAAGAAGTGATCGAAAGAAAGATTTTGTGGCGCGGTGGAAATTTGGGAAAACCTTAGAAGTCCGAAATGGCACTGTTAGTTTTTTCAAAATTCTGTCTTAACTTTTAGCTTGGTTTTCCTGGGAAGGGAACCAACAGTCGATATCATTTGCGTCACTAAGGATTGATTTTTGGGTTGTTTGGTTCGGTGAGAATTGTTCAGGTAACAGGGAAAGGGTGGAGAAAACCAAGCCTCGGAATAGGGTCTGCGCGCCGACCGCGGTAGTGAGGTCGGGAAAGCACCAAGAGTCGGGAATCTCGCCTGGCCTTCAGGTATTGTGTTTGCCTCAGGGTGATATTAGGTTAGATGCTGGGATATGCCATCACATGGAAGAGTTTTACTTAAGGCTGTGTAGATAAGATTTTTTTTGGGTATCGCTCTCTTCAGGATCCACTACTTCCTTTGGAAGAGGAAGTGCTCGGTATGTGTTGATGCTTGGCTCATTTCCTGTTTTTCACACAAGAGGGGAAAGATGTCCTCCGAATTTCAAGAGCTTTTACCCCGAGGGTGACCATTATTCATTTTGTCATTGATTTGTTCCTGGTAATCGTAATTTAACTTGTTGTAATCGATGATGTTATATCAGCCATACTTAGTAGTATGTACTTCTCACATTATTTGCAGCACCTTGAGATTGAACCTTAGTTCCTAGTATTTCTTAAATTAGCCTAAGTAATTCCTTGTAAATCACTCGTGCCATAACGTGCTTCTTGTGCCTCCAACAGTATATTAAACCACTAAATGAATTTAATGTAGGCCAAATCTGACGAATTTTGAATTCACATGGATAAATGATTCTGTCAGGCGAAAGTAATCCATAACTCTGCACTCTTATCACTAAAATATTTTTAAAGCTATTTATTTATGGGTGGTTTGCTGATATGGGGACGTCCGAAAAAAAATCATCGGCTTGAAAGCCATTCATGAACAGTCTTCTGAGTATCTTAATTCCTCAAAATGGCGCTCGAACTTGTAGGGTAAACACCTGTTGATCTCAAACCCTTCAGCAAGTCATCTCGAAGATGGTAGTCTACGACTGTACGACGACGTTCTCGTTGTTTCCAAGTTGATGCATTGACCAAACCAGTCTTTCGATCCCAACTCTGTATCAAATTGTAAGGCAAAGTCATTTGACTTAATATGACACTGCGTCTACCGGAGCTGGAGATTTGTTGAATGTTTTCAATATGAGATCGCGACTGTGTTCTCAGGTTCCTCTGCTTATTAAACTAGATATTCGTCGATAGAGATCAGATATTCAAGGAATCGTTTTGCTATTTTTGAAAAATATTTCAAGGCGAGGTGGGAGTATAGTATAGAACTATTAATTCCCTGCCACCCACCCTCGTGGTGGCTTACAGGGTATTACGTAGATGTAGTCCTAATTTATAATGAATGTGCTGTAAGTTGCTGGGTTATTTATTTAATACGGAAATGCTTACGGCGATTTAAGCGCTGTAGTCCTTGGAACACGACCTAAGACAATGAGTTGACTAGCACAAAGGCTAAGAATAACAGTTGCATGAAAGTCTTGAGAGTTATGTAATCATTTGCTGTGGAAAAATGATGACGAAGGGCTGAAGGCTCAGTTGTGCATTGTCGGGATCGGGAACACCGAAATCTCTTCTCTCGCATTAACTTTATTATCTGATTCTCTAATGTATGTACTTTACGCGGATGAACATACTGTCATAGATATTAACTTTCCACGTGCTAAAAAGTAGTATATATGAGGGAGAAACTTCGGAAATAATTTGAAGTAGCCATTTTGGATATGAACGAATTTTTCAAGGGAGTACACCTTGATCTACAAGTGTTTCGCAGGGGTTGATATTGGGAATGCAAATGCAACTGAGAACTTCCATCTTTGAGTTTTTTTTCGGTGAATGTAGCCAAAGGTTTTTTTTCCCACTTGCTCAATGACGCTGTTGGAATGTTTGCAGTTGCATGTTTGGAATGAAAGAATTAGAGAAAGAGAAACGGCGTCGAAGAAAGAAAAAACGGCATCGGAATTATAGCCGGCCGTGGAATGAAGTTAGAAATGGGTGAGCTGCCGAATTTCCTCGTCGGATACTTTGAGGCATGGCGGTTTTTCTCTGTTTTCTCGATACCCGCCTTTGAAGCAAGATAAAAAACTTTATTCTAGCCGTTCGCGAAATGACAGCGTAGGTACTTGGAGAATACCCGTTTAGGACAGTGTTTCTCAACCTTTTAGGCGTTGCGGAACCCTTGGAATAAAAGCCATGCTGTAAGGAACCCTTATAAACGATACCTAATACAATTTATTTGCCACAGCCATTCATTTTTATTTCTGCTAGAACCCCGGTTATGATTGCTCTAGAGAAGGGGTTCTCAACCCAACAGGGGTACGAGAAGCAAATTCATGGGTTAGAGTGAAGGAGAATTATGAAGCTATTATATTAACCTAATATATTAAGCTATTGATGCATTAAAAATTGGTTTGTTATAAGTAGAGCGCGGAAAAAAAGTCTTCATTTTGCAAAAAGAAGTCGCCTAAAAAGTCACCAATATTTTTAAAAAGTCTCAAAAGTCTGAGTTATTTCCGTGAGAAAGTTGCTGAATTTAACTGAATTGTTGGAGAAAAGAGCCTAGAGATGCTAGTTCAGGCATTAGGGGATTTTACTTGGAAAAATTAGAGGTAGTTCTGGACATTGATTTATCCTATGCTTTTTGGGTCGCTGAATCCGAATTTCTAACTTCCCGCCAAACATTCCCCCCGCAACCCCCCAAAATTTTGAAAAAACACTAAAAAAATCGCTTTTTTAGTTTTTAAATTGTTTAGTTTTGATTCTGGGAAAAACTAATCAAATAATTGGAAAGTAGGCAATATAAGCAACAAAAAAGGTATTCTAACGTTTTGACGTAGGACGAACAGGGGCGCCAGCGCGCCCTGAAACATGCGCCTCGGCGTCGCGGGGCTGTATGCTCCAAGTTATGCAACCCCGCTTAACCACTCACGTCGTTTATATTCGCTCTCCCGTCTCCCCATGGTTCATTTTCTTCGAAACTCACCCTCCCATCTCATTGTTCCTCTATTTCAATATCTGGAAGTCCCCAGCACCCTACCTCTTACTAAAAAGGCATTAGATGACAAAGAGGGTGGAAGTACACTCCATTGTAAAACCTTGGAAACAGGGCGTTTATTCAGTCAAATTTAAAGGGGAAAATTTTATAATATACAATACAAAAAAAGTTCTTACATAGGATCAATAATGTTATAAGGCAGTTTAAACATGATTTAATAGTTCAAAAATTAGTTTTCTGCTCAAGAAAAACCGAAAATGAGAAAAAAAGTACTTATTAGTTGTCCATTGTACAGGTCAGGACCCCTATTTTCGGGGAAGCTGAGGACCTTTTTCTCTTGTTTTTCGCGATAATTTTAAAATCTTCTTCTCCGCTTGATCGCAGCCGAGGGTCCAGGTTCATCTACGTCATGCTTGCCTCGCTACAAAGTAGGCTCATTTAATGATCATCTGCACACAATGTGACGCGTTCACCTCGTCGAAAATTCTAGATGATCTTTCATATAATTGTATCTTTTTTCCACTAATCTCCTAAACAAAAGCGGAGTGCTAGCATACAGTGTAGCGCTGTCGGCTTGTCAGCAGACCACCCGGGTTCAAATAAGCTGGTTCATAATTAGATCAATGCATTCTTTCAGATCAATCTATCCCTTTGTGAAGTCTTTGGACACCCTCAGCAAAAAAAAACTCGAAGTGCGAGGTGGCCCAGGGAAAGGAACAATATGTGAATTTGACATGCAAATGGATAAGTACGGGGTGAGCTCTACCCTCACCTATCCAAACCAACCTTCGGGTTGAAGCACTGAGTGAGTGTGATTATTTCATAAACGGTGGAGCAATAGAAAGAATTCATTGCAGTTTCCGGAGCTATTATTAAAATTTCGCATTAACAATTGTTAGGAGCTTACATTTTACAGTACATCTCTGCTCCGTGTAGTACCGCATGAAAAACACAGATGCGTCCAACACACAGTTGAACAAATGTGATCACAACAGCCAAATATTAACTTAGGCATGTGGTTTAAATAAAAAGGCCCATAAAAGTCTCTTTTAATCAGAAAAGTCCCGCCACGCCCAAAAAGTCTCTAAGAAAGTCATTAAAAACTGTTTTATTTGATGAGATTGGTGAAGATTTGTATTTAAAACCACAAAAGTCCCACTTTTACAAAAAGTCAAGAGACTTTTTTTCCGCGCTCTAGTTATAAGGTATATTTCTTTCTCTTTAAATCTGCATAGTAAACTAAAAATGCAGTCTTATCATTATGAGTTCGGGGTAATTTACTAAAGGCTTAGGGTAGGTATGTGGGAACTAAAAAGGTTGGGGACCTCTGCTCTAGAGAGTGGTTGAGGGTCTCCATTCATGAGATCGAACGGAACTTAGCGGTTCCTTCATTGGCATCTTAAGTTAAGAATGGTCTCACCACATCCCTCCCTTTCCAAGAACTTCCTTTTCCACATCCTTCTTTTGTGGATAGTAGGTACATCATTATCTGAAACTTTGGGAATCTTAGCTCATCGTTATGTAATTAACTAAAATACGTCATTTCTTGTATATTCAAATAGTTGGTTAGAAGCCTAAATGTGGTTATTTAGACGCGTTACTGACGCTTGTCTTGATTTGTTGGGCTTAACTCGTTTTTCATGTTTTAATTTTAACCGTCCTATCGTGCACCTGTTTAACGTATTTACAAACCTTTTATAGTGTAACAAACTGTTTGCCCGACAATACCCATTTATGTTCCTTAGATCTTAGGTTAAAGTACAGATTAAATCTCCTGCAGAAATTTAAAACGGATAGATTCACTAAAGATGTTAGATATATATTGAGAACCCCTGCGTATTACGCTATATTTGGCCAGATAAATAAGATTAGAGAGGCAGATTGTCTTACCGATTTATTTAAAATGTCATTTTTCCCGCGTACCATGAGAGTGCATAATAGGCAGTATAGCAAAGGAATAGGTTGCTGAAATCGTCAGAGTAGTCTGTAGTGCTCTTGGGTGCTTGGTTACCAAAGCATTGTTGCTCTTACAAGTAGTTGCATGGTTAGCATTGGTTGGTATCTCTTGTTAGTTGCATGGCCGCATGGCTTGGTAGCTCATATTTTCATGTAAATGGTGCATATTTGGAGATCTTCACCCCCAGCTACACACCCTTGCGGTGGCTAGCAGGGTATCACGCAGGTGTAGATTTATGTTACTCTCCCCTTTTCGAATTTCCCGGCTTATGTTTTTTATCGGCGATTCCATCGCTAATGTTTATCAGGAACAGAAGGATTCCAAAAACTTTTTCCAATGGATTGCGGGGTCATATCCGATTCTTCTGATATAATCACATTGATATTTTTCTTTTGTCTTCGGTGAAATTATTTCCGATGAAACATGTTGCCATCAATTTCTCTGTGTTTATGAACTATTTGGTTCCGAGAAAAAAGCGTGTTACATGTTTCATGAATTTTTGAATTAATAGACGCGATCGTAACTGTGATGGTTCATTATTTCTAATCCTCTTCTGGCCTCGTGTAGAATCTAGTCACCTCTAAGTAAAGACATTGTATTTCTATCAGTGATCTTCTGTAAGGTTATCTTTGTTAGCGGGAATTATACGAGGTGTCTTTCGTGGAATAGCGTATTGCTTATTATATTTTAGTGAGAAAGTCATTGTTTAATTATATTACTGTAACGAAGCCCGTTATAACAGATTGTTCACGTAATAAATTTGACGTATTGTCCGTTGTTCGCTCTAATTACTTAATGTATTGGCATTTTAAGCATAAGCGGAGGACTGAATCATTCACCAATGTGTAACCTAAAGGTTGGTCTGTTGATGAGGTTAGAGCTCACATAGGGATCGGGTTGTTGTGGTAGCTAGAGCACTGACCTCCCATCCCGAGGGTGCGGGTTCGATTCCTGGCAGTGGCGGATTTTTCAGTTCCAAACCGGTCCCTGCTTGATTGCCTAGTGGAGGGAATTTCAGTACTCCGTCCGTCGGATGGGACATTAAGTCGTGGTCCCCCTGGCGCCTGTAAGCTAATGCCGACGACGGGTTTCTCTCCGCCCTACCTCCGTTCCCTGAAAAACTCCTGCCATTACCCGATCGACCACCTATCCTAAATGGTGCAAATGACTGTCTGTCTGGTCGGTCGCCTCCCCTGAATAACTAACTGTAGCTCACATAGTACTTTCTCCAACGACGTATGAAATTAAGACATCAGATTAGGGAGGTCTTATCCTTTCCCTTAGGTTTTAAGGTTCCCCAGCAGCTAACGTTACATCTCATTGTGTGACGTAACTCTATGCCAAGTTTAATCCTAAGACGAGAACAACATCCATGTCCAAGGCAGGATTAGAACTCACCAACTTTGGGCTGGTGGTCAAGCCGGACCTTTACCGACTTGACTACCGTGGCATGGCCGGCGAGTTGCTTGAGGTGAGTTGAGATGAGAGAGGGCTTATCTTAAGTGGTTATACGGAGGCTGGCGATGTCGATAAATAAAACTTCTGCAGATTGTGTATGAAAAAATTTTATTTCTCTTGGTGGCATGGCAAGGTTCCACAAAGTGCTGTTACGAAAAGATGGTATGATTTTGAAGCGCTCAATTTTTTTCCTTAGCGTTCGTCTGCAGCGACAGCTCTCGATCGGTACTAATAAATGTAGTATTTGGGGTCCAGTTGTGCGTCTCGGAAGTGTCCGTCGATCCAGTTGCGGAAAAGAGCTACGTTGGCGTACACACCCGGGACTTGATTCTCTCCGCATCCGATTCCCCAAGCCACGATCCCGGATTGGATGTAAATTGATGGATTGTCGGGAAGTGGGCACACCAGTGGGCTGCCTCCATCGCCCTGCAAGGAAAGAATGTCGTCAATGTCATATTTAAACGTAAAAACATTGGCGTTAGGTGCGTTGTACGAACAGTTAGAACAGCGATGAAGGAATTTGTTAAATTCTCATCGTAACGTGTCCACAAAATTCTGTTTGAAAAAATACTCCACCCTGTAAATTTTTTTATAATTCAAGTTTTCTTTTCAGTCTCTATCGTTCTATCATTGGTTTTCAAAATGGTCAACTCTCTCTGACAGTAGTAGAAACTATAGAATGATTTTTCAGGAGGGACTGCATCATTTTCAAACTTTTCCTTAGTTTAGGCTCCGTGAGCCATTTGGAAAAGTCACTTTCAAATGCTGTCCTCTTTCTTTTTTAATACTATTGATAACCACGAAACGAGGATCACTCTACGCGTACAATTTTCCCTCCATTTCTTACCTTGCACGTGTCTTTCCCTTGTTCTCCTCCTGCGCACATGAATGACTGGTGGAGCCTGAAATGCGCGCCGAGTCTGGTCTTCCTTAGTGAGGCCTGGCAGACAGGATTGGCGACCACTGGCAGATCAATTTTCTTCAGAATGACTTGGTATTGGCCTTCCTTGCCTGTGAGAATGAGACGTTAAGCATTTGAATGTGATCCATAAGTCTACAGTGACTATCTCACCCTTACTTCGTCCCAATTGGGTGTAGTGCACTTAAGCTCACAATCATGAGTGAAATTACGGTTGGCGTCTTTTATAATTTTTATAAATATTTTACGTGGGTGAAACTTCGTATTTTGATAAGCTTACGTGAGAGAACGTCATGATTTTGATTCTATTCCTTTTCATACACGCGTGGAAACTTCCTCGTAATCTATAAATTGAAGGAAATTGATTCAATTTTCGTCGATTATCTCACCGAAGGTATCTTTTCCCCACCCGGTGGCGAAGCATCGTGTTCCTGGAGGTGGCAGGAAAGCCTGAGGCGGCACGCAGGCGAATCCAACGTTTTCTGCCGGGTCGACTGGCTCCGTAAGGAAGAGAAGGGCCACATCATTGAAGAGATTTCCTTCCCTAAAGTGTTCGTGAACGACAATGCGGTCCACGTCTCTGTCCTGGAAACCGTAGATCTCGTTCTTAGTTTGCGTGTCCCATTCGCCCGCACGTATCTTCAGGTGGAGGTTCTCCTTCCTAAACGCAAATGAGAAATGGGAAAATTTAGAGGCCAAAGAAATTCATTAAAAAGGAACTTGAGTTTTCCAATCGGAGGAGGATTTTTGACTGTACAACACAGTCAAAACAACAGTACAGTACAAAGTCTTCACAGTATCCTCGTACTTCAAATATGGTGGGATATTATTAAACATATTCGGCTAGTGTTTGTAATAGTAATAAATGATTAATGTATTCTTAGTTGTTGCATTTATCAGCATATGAAAATATGACAATGAATTGAATTCGAGGATCACTCGAAGGAGGAGAAACATGATACCTACTGATTTTGTCGGTAACTTCTATCAAGTGGCCATCAACTAGGAGGGTGATGGTTAGGACAATCCAAATCGTTCTTATATTCTTGGATTATCTTTGATGATAAGTTGTGTATTTACTCTGCTGGAAAAACATCAATTGGTAGTCAAGTCGATGCGAACCTTAGCGCAAAAATATGGAAGTGGTAATGATTTTCGTAATTTCTCTTAAGGCTCTTAAGGCTGAGGGAATTGGTTTGATGACTTTGTTTTTACTAACTGAGCGAATTGGTTCGATGACCTGAGCGTTTTCGAATGTATTTTTAAAAAAAATGCATTTTAGCTAGGTGGAATCCGATGTTCTTAGGGAGAGATCGAGAAGTTGACACTCACCCGGCGACGCAGTGTGCTCCGGTCAGCACCACCTTGGGGTGGATCAGAGACCCTCCGCATTGGTACACGTTCAGGGTCTGCGTGGACACCTCCTCTCCCTCCGGTGGGTCGACCGTCTCCACCCTCATCACGGCAACCATCCAGGGGAACTCTCCAAATTGTGCCTCGTTGTCCACGTCGCCTGTGATGCGGAATCCCACTCCTTCTGGGTTTCGGTGCCCGCATCCAGCCTTGTGGTCAGTGAGCGGGGGAGTTGGTGTGCTGGGAACGTCGAGCGGAGGTGTCTCGCAGCACACATCCAAGTAGTTTTCGCAGGTCTTCAATCTATTGACAAAAAATGCCAAATTCATTCCTAAACTTTCGCGAAACGATCTTCTGATGTCATTCAGGACTGTTTTCTCATCGAAATTACTATTTTGATCGAAGGAATTCTATCAATTTACTTTCTAAATCGTAAGTTAGGATACTACCCCCATTGTGATTTATCGGCGAAACTCTGTTCGGCCGTCACATCCACATCTACATAACACCCTGAAAGCCACCGTAAGGGTGTGTGACAAGGGGTGAACCTTTGCCAAGCATGCATCTAAACCATGAGCTAAAATACTACGGTAGTTATCACAGTACGCGGTTTTTTTGGTACAAAATATGAGGAATCAAATAAATAATAAGCTATTCTCTCATGCAATACTGTAGTGAAAGCCATCGCCTCCTGATACGTTGTAAGTCAGACGTCAGGCATAAACAAATATTTATATACTGCTCCCAGTTGATACTGACCTGATGTCAATGAGGGTGGTTCCATCGTCAATGATGGATCCATTGGCGCATAGGTAGTAGGGTACGCACTCGCAGTTTTCTTCGTCTCCCTCTGTGCCTTCTTCAGCAACCGCCCCGTGGGCCAGAAGGACCACGGTGAAGGTGAGCGCCCACTTCCACATTCTATGAGATGAGAAAAAATACATTTCTCTGATAAACATCGTTCTTAAAGAAGTTTAAAGAGCTAATATTTTGCAGGAAAATGGTTTGAATAAAGCCAGGAAGAAATTATGAAAATGAAAGATGGAAATAGGCACTTTCAGTTAGCGTCTCAATTCCTTTCCTCCTCCTTTCAATGGCGTTGTGTGATGACGTCATGCCGTTAAATGCAGTACCTACCCTCACACGTATGTGCTATAGTACACTCTCTTAAATGGTATTGGGGATGTCACGTAGCTCACTGCTTTCCTAATGGATTTTTGTGGTTCCCTGATTCGTTGTTCCTTGTGTGCGAAGGCTCATTGAATGTGCCTTCGGTATTCACTCCCATGTTTTCCCATTGACCTAGTCCAAGACATTAACCCCTCGAAACGTCAGCAGCGTATTTACTACTCGACGCATGCCCAAGAGGACTTTGCCATTTCATTCTCTCCATTCCGCTCATCCTTTTATTTATCTTTCTTCCTCCTTTCAATTCTCTGCCCATGTCGGCTTATCAACCCCCATGTTATCTTAGCCTTGGATCAATCTAAAATTCGAACAACCGTATTGGTACACCTTAGTACAAACGGCATCGGTATTGACTAATGCTCTTGGCGACAGACAAATGATCTATTCGATTAGAGGAAATTGTTAGATTGGCTAGATGTGGTCTCCTCTTTGTCTTAAGACATTAAAACGTGGTGTTGGACTTCATGTTCTCACTCGACGGACACTTCTACTTTCCTCATATTTTCTTGGCTGAACAAAGAGCAATGGATTTATGATTGTGAAATTACTGCTGTTTTAACACAGCGTATATGGGCGTATGGTCAATGTTGGCCGTGAAAGATAGCCGCTAAGGTACAAGGTTAAGCGGGGAATTCCCTGAAGACGTATTAGTGAGCGGAACGACGGGGAAACCCCAGATCGGTCTGCGGAGCGCGATCGTCGATGAGGGGATGTAGCCCTCAATGTGTTCCTTAGCTTTCTCCCTCTGCACCTGTTACGGAGTGGGTCTTCGAATGGGGAAGCCCTCGTTTTGGGAGACTCAAGTAGGCCAAGGGCCTTTCCCCCCACTTTCGTTTTCATCCCGAGAGGCATTGAACGAAAGGGAAAGGGTAGAGACTTTAACGGTTGTCCAAACAAGGAGATCTCAATCTTGACAGTGGAGACAATATAAAGTAATCATTACTTGAATATTGGATATCAATGAAAAGTTTTCTTCGCCTATATTAATCGTTCAACGTTCTACCTTTCTCACGTAAAAGGCTTCTCCATTGATACATACCGGTGGAATCATTAGGTGAGAAATTTTTAGTGGCTCTTGGCTTAGTTGCGACCACTCTTATCGAATACCCTAGCGACTACACTAGTCAATATCTCATCCGTCGGAATCACAATAAGTTAATAAATAAATGATTTTTTCAATAGGATCATCTTGACTTCAAATGCTAGTTGATAACAAATTGAACTGACTTCCAAATATGGGCCATGTTAGGGAGGGGAAGAGCCCTTGGACCAAGTTGAAGTTAAAAATGTACGCAAAAAACTGGTTGACATTTTTCAACTTCGGAAAATGTTTATCCCTGATACTTTTACCCATGTGGCAATTTTAAATCAAGTGATGGAGCACACAGCAATTATTTGGAAACTAGTACCTTGGACTTAAATTTTTAAATGAAAATTCGAGGCCGCGATACTGTATGAAGCAATGTTCCGAGAATCAACGCTGAATAACCCACGTCGGTTTCCATCCTCATGATCATACATTCCAAGGGGTGTGGGTGTGAAGTGCAACATCATTACGTCGTCCCGGGAGGGACTGGATAAAGTAATTATTTTTAAACTTATTTTTGCCTGTTTGGCTTTATTAGCCGTTTTTCAGTGTAATCAGATAACTATCATCAGGCACGGTACACTGAAAAGCCGTTGAATATATATCTAATTATGGAAACCATTCGTGATGATTTTTTTAATATTGCTATGGAGCTTGGCTAGTAAAGTGATAATGTTGGATAGTTGACGGTTTTGTATTCCAATGGAATCTACATCTACATAATACCCTGCAAGCCACCATAAAGGTGTGTGGCAGGGGGTGAACTCTCACCAAACATGCACTACATATCATGCATAAAAAAAGGATTAGTACTTGTATAGGTACTGTTGGAATGAGGGCTCGTTCGGCCCTGGGTTGAAGGGACTGGTTCAAATCCTGCCGGAGGCCGCCCATACCGTTTAGAACTTCGTGGAAACTATCCTAATTGTATTGTTTTCGTGCATATTTCGGTTTAGAACGAAGTGAGCTCCTCTATCTCTTATCAAACAACCTTAGTTTTAATGTCTGTAAGATAACTTTGCACCAAGACCGTAAATGATTTGTGATATATCTCGTCTGGAGTAAAAAAAGGAATATCATTACCCTCGTGTTCAACTATTTGTATGTTTCTTTGCCGATTCCGTTGTCGAGCATGCGTAATATTTTCCTCTGATTGGTGCGACGTATACGAGGCAGTTCTGAGAGTATGTTCAGGTTGTAGCGGACTAAATCATTTTCTCGTACGTTAAAAACGAACTGAATTTTGTAAATTTTATTGGGGTATGTGTGTGTGAGCTCTATGATTGATTACTTATCCTTCGTGTTTTTCTTTGACAATAATTACTAATTTTGACAGGAAGTAATTATCGGTATAGTGCACTTAATCTTAGAGTCAGGTATGAACTGTTAATTAATTTTGTAACCTCGTTTGTTTGGATGGAGTGGTGGCTTAATAGATGGAACGTTCCTCTATTCAACGTGGGGCTGGTTCTGATCCGAATAGAGCGGCTGAAGGCTCTTTCTGCTAAATTCAGCTCATTAATCCTCTAATTACCAGACATTTCTGGGAAGCATTTAGCGCTAGCGAGTATTAAGGCCGTTTTGCACGAGGCAGTGAATAATGCAGTTTGAAGTAGCATCAAATCCTTTCAATCGTATGAATGGAAGCATAAGAATAGAACAGGAACTACTTTTCATTCTGTCATTCTTGCGAAATGAAAAGCCTCAGGTAAAGCGGCCTAAATTCTGATCTCTCTTCTACGATGTTAGAATTTCAACTTCTGCTTAGTCTGTTAAAAGCTTGGTGAGTTTTGCCCTGTTCCCTTGTATCGATTCTCTGGGTGATAATATCTCTCGATTATCCACTGTCTTAACTGGCAAATTTGCATTGCATTGACTCTCTGTTGATCTGGCTCTTGTTATGACTTCGGTATTATCAGTTGCAAGAGAATGAAGCCTTGCGACGGGAAATGGTTTTACTGTACTAAAACGTTGTTCATCTGAATCACTGAGTTATATTATGGGTCATTATTTTCCCTAACTTTGTCTTAGTCGTCGTATATTGGATTTGAGGTACAAATTTTAATTTTTTTTCGCAGTCAACTCATGGAAGATGGAAGGAATATATTTTACACCGTTTTCGTTTGCGGCCGGACTTTTCGCTTCATAGTAAACCCCTACGATTTTTTTTCCTCGGGAGGCATAAAGTGGTAACATAGTATTTGGAGAGGTATGAGTTCGTAATCCTCAGTTATTTTCATCACAAGCGACTATAATTTATTTTTCTGGGCTTGGCTCATTAGATGTTGGGGAGTTATTGTGCTAGTGATTAAAATGATTACTCCTAACCTTTTCTGCATCACTTAAAAGGCATGACATTATATTATCTGACTATGTTGACTTGTATGCCAGGTTTTCAGCATGTGCCATTCGTGATTGTGTGCGTGTAGAATTAATAAATCGTGAAGCCAGTCGAGGAGACATTGAATAGGGCGAGAAGGGGGGAGGAGGGATGTCATTGACCCCTCACGTTGAGTTAGCTTTTTTATGCTCTTAGGGATCAATTATCTGTCGAATTTGTTTAGTGTTCGATGCAAGTCACACCTTTTCACTCTCGTTGGTTGCCTTCAGTTAACACTCAAAATAAAGATGTTGAAATTTGCACCTTTTTGTAATGGCGAATGATTGAGAGTTAACTGTGGAGAAGGATTTCTATCGTTTATTTATTGTAATCAGTGGGCCTCGGTCCTATCTGTTATGTACGATAAATGAGAAATTCGAGAGCATGTGTCAAAGTTTTCTTGATAAAATTTTAAGTCCCAGAAAAAGACACGTGACTCGCAGAGTCCCGAAGTGACCCGCAGACTTGCAAGAGGTCGAGCTGTGTGCCACATCATCTAACTATCGGCCGAATGAATTTGTATTTTGGACTTCCCGATGGGCCCGGGTCAAAATATTATCTGGTCATAAATAACTGCTCATTTTTGAGAACGATTTAATTTCTGCTATCTTTAATTGGTGAGAGTTTTTCGCCTATTAAAAATAAAGTTCCTGAAAATTTTAGGTGTATGGAACCTCCCGCAAGATTTCATTGGTTCCCTTTTTTAATTCGGCAATGTATCACCCCATTAAAATTTAATATATTTTCTCCATTTCGGAATATTTTTAAGAATGCCTGTGATGAGAACAGAAAATATCAAATTTATTTGGCGTTTTTTTAGACCTACCAGCTTCAAACGTTTTCACACCGGTCATAGCTCGTAATATTTTTGTAGCCTATGGAATATCATCATAAGGCCCTTATTGATGCTGGAATATCCCAACCCTGCGTTGCATTTTCTAAGCGGTTCCTTCCCTTCACTATTTCGCTCTTCTGGTCAGTATATTTCCTACCTCTTCACATTGTATAAATCACTTTTCATCCCTCTTTCTCGCCCGGCTTTCTACCTTCAGTTGTGGCCTTCAGAAATACATTCTCCCAAATTACTTGTTCATTTCACCTACGCGGCCTACTTCCAATTTCCAACAACTTTCTTTACCCCTCTACGTTATCCTCCACACCCACATGGATAGCATCCAATGCATTCTCTTTTATCTCTCCTATGACCCCAGGTTATTACAATGTCCCGCTCCGCATCAAGCTCTGTTTTTAAGCTTTACTTCGTATCTTCAATCCGTGAATTAAATTCTTTCAAAAATCCCTTTTCTTTCCTAAGCTATTTTTTTAGAATGAGGTTATTAATAATCCAGTTTGAATATTCCGCAAAAGTGGTTTCTGTTTTTCATGTGCTTGCGTTGTAGCCGGTGGGTATACTATTTATCATATTTTGGCCGTAACCAGAAGGGAGATAGGTGGATTTATGCATTGGCGCCTTACGATGTTCGTAAGCATCGCGTCTAGCTGGAGACGAATTTTTCATTTGCATTCCAATCGCCACTTGGCCGGGAACCGCGTTGAGAGCATTTCAAGTGATGTGTTGTAACCGTGGCGTTGGGTGTTAACTAGCGCAGCGTCAATTCTGTGTTTAACTTCCTTGCGCGTAAAATCTCACCTGAAAGTAGTTGCCCGCGAATAAAAACGTTTCGCAAACTTCCTAAATTACTAGCCATTACCACCAAACCAGAATGCCCGTTAAAAGAGACACGCTGTAGCAAATACGACTAAGGATGTGGAAACCTTATTGGATGCCCTAAAATTCAAAGGCATATTATTTAGCTCAGGGTAAGAAATTTTCTCGTCCATCGGAACAACCTGGAGAAAATTTACCGAGAGAGATACTTTCCCTTCACTATTTATTCTAATCTTAGACAATCGTACATCTTTTGACCCTGATGTACTGTGTATTTCACGTTTACAAGCTAGTTTTAATGCATGTTTCAGCTCTTGCTACTTATCCGTTTACTTATCTAATGTTATTCTTACCCAACCAAGTCAGATGTTTCCTGCGTCATTTCGAGATTTAGATGTTATGAAAGCTAATTCACTTCTTGATTCTCGCCCTTGATGTCAAGCCTATTTCTATTATCTGCTTGTTTAAATTTAAGTGTTCGCTTGCCTTCATTGGTGTAATTCACATTCACATTGGTGTAATTGAGCGGCAGCCTTGAAAAATCTTACATTCATTGGTGTAAGCAACCTTGCGTTTGGCTGAAATAGAGGATTCAAGTGAAGGCAAAGAGGGCGGGGCAAAAATAGCAGCATGCGCGTCGACAATTATATTGCAGTAGCTTGGGAATTGCGACCAGGCATTGATGGATACTAACGATTCTTCGTTTTTGGTTACGTATATACTCATAATGCAAGTATTGAAATTTTAACCACTACGAATCTTTCCGTCTTGTTTCATGGTTCGATTAAAGCAAGAAGCACGAAGTATGTTTTTATCATGCCTCGAAAGAGGTAAGTAATGAATTTTATTCGGTACTTAACGTTTTGAAATGTCTGCGCTGTCTGGTTCTTATAGTATTAATACTTGGTTGCGTGAGGGTCAAGAAATGTAGGACTCAGGTTCATTCAAATATCTCCTTAAAAATCTACTATTCAACAATTGTAATGTCTTTCTTTTTAGGATTTGTTTGTCGTATATCGGCGCGGTTTTTGTATTCAAACTACAATTTAATGTATGGAGCAATTTGAATTCCCTTGACTAGATAGCATTCGAATACTTTTAAAATGCTGTGCAAACGCAGTGATATGTGACGCTTGGGATCTAGATGGGTGGATAATTATTCTTAAATTATGCTCGCACAGTTAGTTGCAAGTTTTATATGTTATCTTAGCTAATGAGCCCGTAATTAGTTTTTACCTGCACGATGTTGAAAGCGGATGGACTGGTTCCTCTATCTCTTCTTCCTGAGTGTACCGGAGTGCGGTGAAGAACTTCCTTCTTGGTCGAGGTCTCCTGAGCGACTCGAGCAGAGCTTTTCGTGAGTTCTGCGGACTTGGGGCTGATTCCTGCTCCCCTCCGTCTCCATTGGCTGGCTCTTATTTTCCTCTCCAATCGCGAGGCGTCGTGAAGGTTCTCCACGCCAAAGGTTTTTAAGACCTTTGCCCTCTTCTTAAATGTGGAAGGGAGGTTTCCAAGCATCAACCCTCCTCATCCTCCCTCAACGTCTTCGATTCCACCTTCACGACGCGTTTATCCTCTTGGCTCTCCTTGGACCGCGAACGTAGTTTGACTCGTTTGGATTTCGATTTAATCGCCGTCTCGCTATTTTCCTGGTGTCGGCGCAGAATCCGCCTAGCGATTCCAGTGATGAGCTAACGATTCCATTCTTAACCTGATGCTCGTTCGGCCCACGGTGAATTGTTGTTGATGAAATTCACATTATACGATTCTGGCTAATCATATATTTACTATAGGTATATAAAAGTATGGAATTTTGTCAATGTTGTAGTTTTAAAAAATTATAAATAGTGTAATTTAAAATAATTTTATCGTTAAAAATGGTATTTTTCGGAATCATGGAATTACACACATGGAAACAGTCAACAACAGGAATATTTCTTTAAAATTATATCGATATGGTGCGTATCACTTTATTTTCCGGGTGGTAACTTTACCAAGTTTACGTGACCATGACTTTTTGGAATTCCTCTTTGTATTTGATTTCATCTTATGCCCCTAATATATAACATAAGTACGTAAGGTGCCGACTTTGTGGGATTCTTTCGTCCAACACATACGTTACGTAGACCAGACGTAGACGGGAAATGGCCAGCGTTAGCATGTTGAAATAAGTTTTGATCTTCGGATTGACGGTAATGAATGAGACTTATCCGTCCTATACATGGAGTCATTTTTTTATATATTCGGTTTCGCGTTATATCATGCAGCCGGGGCTTATTTATTGGCGTGGGTAACTTACTATGAAGATGCGAGTGAAAACCCAGCATTTTCTATAATCGATATCTAATGAAAGCCCCAGATTAATGACCTAAACTGTAGACTATGCTCAGCCCTAAAATTGCCACCACGTTTAGTTTTAGCTTAGTTTAGTTTAGTTTTGCCCAATAAAATTGGTAAACAGTGGTGATTTAATCACTTGTATGTTTTTTCTCATTTACTCAATAGATTTTGGCTACATTTTTGTAATTTTTTATCATGTTGGTGTTTATCATGTTGGTGTCGATTCAGGCAGGGCCATTTGTTTTGTCGAATACTTGTATTTTGGAATGGCGTGTGGCAAATTTCACCGCTCCACAATGATTTTAGTAGGTTTTAGAATGTGCTTTTACTCTTTTTAATTCTCAAATCGATTTTTATCATTGCAGTATCGTTCCTCAACGTCAGATGAATAATGCTTGATATGCGGGAAAAATCCATTATAATGTTATGCATGTGTATCAGCTTTATTTTTCTTATTAGTGTCAGGATTGCAATTATTTTTATTTCGGAGGTGATTTCTGAGAATCATTGATTGGCATCACTTTTCCTGGAAAGTTAATGGAAACACGCCGAGGATTATGTTGACTGGCAGACGTGGCTTAACTTCTTTTGCGAGTCGTGACGAAATGGTTGAACCTTTTATGTTGTACATTCGTCATCCTGTGAAACGAAAACTGATGGCCATTTAATAGCTATAAAATAAAAAAAATCACCTTCCCGAAGTTTTGTCTTTATTTTTTTTGCTACCTCCATGAATAATGGGATGGGAGTCCTTCAAATCGCCCTTGACATGAGAAACAGGAGATGGCTGAACGCCGTAGTAATTCGTACTTCGAAATTTTTCGTGGGTTAAGGTAAAGTGGTAATCACCTTTTTATGCTTTAATGTTTCATTTTCGACTATTTTTTGTAACTTACTTTGATAGTAGTAGATGCGTGTCGGTCGTAATTATCGTTGAACTAAGTGTGTTTATAAATTTTAGAAATATTTAAAACTTCCTGTTTCAGAATTTAGTATGCTAGTTATGTATCCATCATGAAGGCCACTAGTTATATATCGGAGATATCATGTTGTGTGTTATTACTTTACAATTTATCTAGTCAGGGAAGCCTTTTTTTTATATAAAACTTTCGGTTGTAGCAAATTAAGAATGGGAAAGCTCATAGATTTGAGTTCATTTTTAACCCTATGTAAACTCACCAGAGGAATGATATATTACGTTCGCTCACCGCTTGTTGTTAGCCTGTTTATTTTGTTATTTCAAACCACCCGGCCAATTTCCACAACACTTGGTGTAGTGAATCTCCCACCATGATTCCTTTCTAGGTTAATTGCCTAAAATCATGTGGACCTACTCAGTGATGTGTAGTACTTAAATTTTTCTTATTTTCAATGGAAATTGGCATTAATTGTTACTTCTTACAACTTCATAAGTCGTGGCGGTTGTAATTACTGCATAAACATTTAAAATGTTTTGCCATGACAAAAATATTCCGACTAAGTTTTTCGGAATATTTTGTTGCATGATTATCTCTACCTAAAGCATTTATTTTCACGAATACAATATTTCCTTAGACCGGTTTAATTTAACATCAATGCATTCATTGATCGGTTAGCGTCTCAAATCCTTTATTGTTTTATTTAGTATATAACAATTTTGATTTCGTTTCAAATGATCATTATTCTGAATCCTTCAGTCGCTTACTTTTCGATTCGTTTACATCGCCTGCGTCACGCGAGTCATCGAGTAGCCGAAGGCATAAGAATGTTCCCTTGAAAATAGCTCTATGCAGCTTAGCCACAAAATTAAATAAATCGGGATAACTCTGGCGCAAATTTCTACATCGCTTTTTTATGCACTGTGGACATGAGCTGTTGCGTTCAAGAAATGCTGTTTTTCTTGTTCTTAAGCCCTCTCTCTCTCTCTTCCCCACACCCCGTTTTTCCCCATTCCCGCATCCGCCGACCATCTCATTTCCTCTCCTCTTTACCGCCCGGTCATGGCATAAAAGTGGCCTCACCTGTGATGCCAGTTCGCCGAGGCCAAGGCTGAACGAATCCTCACGATCCTCTTCATTGTCGTGGGTATTATAGCGCGTTTCCTTTTCGCTTTCTGGACCGGAGTGACCCAACCGGTTATGCGTTGCGCCTTGCGTGATTCCTTTATTTCCTTATCGCGATGTATTTTAATTGGACCTGAGGTTCATCCCATCATTATTCGCCAGGATTCCCCGCTGTGAAGATGGCCGCCACTCCTTGATTATCATTCACTGGTTATTTGAATGCGGCATTTTTTTATTTTCATGTGATCGCGTGACTTAACATATTTTAACGGGATTTTTTTCGCTCTTTTGGTGTATCGAAGTGGGTGTAACTTATAGATTAGGGATAATCGATTTGGATGACATTTAAAGATGATAAATCCCGTGAATTTTATGCATTAGCTGTATTGCGAATATTTTAACGTTCTTTGCTTGATTTAACGTAAATATGGAGTACGAAATCACGGAGGGAATTCTGTGTAGGTATATTTTGGGAATCCCGACGATTTGTAGCACCTCTTGCGAAGTCTTGGATCTTAATTTCTGAATGTTTAACTATCGTTTACTTCGATAAATCATGCGCACCCACTAAGTTTACGATGAGAAGCCACGGGATTGAAGTTGCCTGAGTCTAGTCTTAGTTTTGCGAATTTCAAGGGATTTTCTTTCCCTAGGACGCAAACAGCAATTTATTTTTTACCTGGGCGGGCAACGTGTTGGCCAGCTCGTGGTTATAATGGTGGTGGTGGTAATTATTTCGAGAGTACAACACCTTTCTTCTGGTAGGTTCGCAGTTTTTCGACGGCTTATTTTATTCGTCGTTTACTTATTTCTCTGTCATTCCGCACAAATTCACATCTTTTGAATGCTCATTCTCGTACAATTAGGGTGTGGGTAGACGAAATGGTGTTCCACTCTTTGTTTACGAGATGGTATTTGGATGGTACGAGATGATGGAGTTGGATGTCAGAGTTGAGTGGTTATGTATGCTGTCATGCGGATAATTTACGTATATTGTAATGACAATGATTTAAGAGACAGGCGGATCCGGGTGTACTCTGAAGAGGTAAACATTGGTGGTTTTCGTTTAAGTTGAAGTTGATATTAAACATTTTCTACCGTATGGTACTCTCCGTACCGTATGATAGCTAAAATCATGACTGGAGATATATGTATAAAGCTTTCCGGCGTTTTATAGGGTTGGAAATAGTTGTCTTATCCGATTATCTCATAAGGGAACTTGCACGAATTCTCGGAATCCTCTTCTATCGCTATGATTTTATGCGTTTACAAATCCCAGTGAATTGACGCTCGTGTTATTTTTAAAATGCCGCTTGAGTCTTTTTGTTAATTGGACCATTGGTATGCTCTTTGTATGATTTCAAGGCTGAGAGAAAATCTTTTAGAGCTTAAACTCTCATCCTGTCTGAATGATGACGCACCGCTCTTCGCATTTAATTAGCTTATTTTCGTCTCTCATTTTGTGTTACCTCCCCTTTCCGAACGGTTCTTAATAAAGCAGCGAAGAAATGAAAATCCTACTTTTCTACATTGTCTATTGTTATTATTTTCACTTCTAAGTTGATTACTTAAAATAACTGTATGCGGTTTAGATCAGTAAGAGACAAGCCACGCGCTTTGAATCGGCAACTACGCTCAACAACTAATTTGTCATTGTTTTCGACTCTTTCAAGGGCGCGTATGGAGTTAGTTATTATTCCAACCTGGCCCTCACACTCGCGCTAAGAGCAGAGGGAGGTCGGCCCTAATGCACCTCTCATCTCCCCTCGCTCAAGTGAACCTGTTCGGCGATGGGCTGTTCGTGACATTTCCGGGAAACAATTAAGGCCACATCGGTATTGGAAATCAATGCTTTGATCATTGCTCAGTGGATTGGTTTGCAGTCGTGCGTTCTCTGGCATATCTTCCGTTCTTGCGTATCTTTGACGGTGGTGAAATTCCCTCGCATGGGAAGCGGAAAAGGTTTTCGACCTAGCTTTCATTTTATAGTGTCAGTGAGGCACTATTTCTACTGCCTAATTGTTCCTCAAATATAAGAGTATCAGCTTTCGCAGAACGAACTTACGAAATCAAGTAACCTTTTCCACCATGTTTCAATCATTCTTATCTATAGGTGATGGACTTCAAATTTCAAGGAGTAAACCGCCCATTCAACTTGTGTGATGTATAGGAATTTAGTGCGTTATAAAAAAAACAATTACATACATTGCGGTGCAAACGAGGGCCATTTCAGATGATTTTGCGAATCTGCATCCATGACCGAAAACTCTAATGGTGCCGAACTTATGACTGTTTAGTGACTACTTATTGAATAGTAGTCTTTCGTCTACATCTACATTATACCTTGCGAGCCACCGAAAGGGTGTATGGGGGTTGGGAGGGGGTGCTTGCTTTAATCTTTCGAGATTTATTGCGGTACTTGTATGATTTTATTTAGGGTTCTGGATTTTTCCGTACGGGAACTAACCCAGTGCACAACCCACCAGGCTCTATAGTTATTGTACGTTTTTTCGCTTATCTGACATCTATACAAGCTGGAAACTTAAACGGTGTCTATCTATTCCGGCCAACTTCTTTTGTTAATTACGCAAGCTCTAAAGCTAAATCAGGGTTTATAGGAACCTGGGAAAGTCAGGGAATTAAATGTGTGGTCAGGGAAAAATCGCATAACGTTCAAATTTCGGAATTTATCTCCTGAAAATGACAAGTGATCAAAAACTGCGCATAGGAGCGGAGGGCGGGGTGAAGGAGGGAACGACTGGCCTCAGGCTGGCTTCGCTGTGGAGGAGGCAGCCCTATTCTGGTTCTTTCTGGCTATAGCCTGCACAATTTGGCGAGGCTTTTGGCCTGTAAAAGATTGGCGAAAGGTGTGCGCATCACATTTTCATTCGCTAGCGATTTTGCCAGGAATGCTCCGCTTTGTCCCTCTGGTGGCAAAAAAGTTATTCTCAGTCCTATTTGATTTCACTTAGCCAAATTTGTAGAAGGATGTGAGGAAGAAAAAATCAGGATTGATTCAAAGAGCTACTTTAACATGACATCAGGTTTGAAGGAAAAGCCAGGTTAGCCCTCTTTGCATATATTTTTCTGCAATTAAAACCCTTTCTTAAGGCATATCAATGTAAGTAATGATAATTTTTATTTTGTGGACTTTAATTTGTTGATCTCTTATTACTGGAAGTTCATATGATTATTATGAAAATAAACCAACAATTTTTCATAAGTTTAGACTTCTCTGCTTCCTCACTACCACTTTTTTCTCTATAAATGGCCGAAATCTTGGAGTTTTCAGGCGCTCAAAAGTCAGGGAAAATCACTGATAATGGTCTGGAAATCCTGGAAAAGTCAGGGAAAATGAAAATGAAAACCCCTATAAACCCTGTAATTGTTAGATTGCTATTTCCCGTTACAGAAATTCTGATTCTTGACATTTCCCAGCCATTTGCCTCTACTTGATGCCTTACTACTCAAATGCAAGAACTGCAAACATGCCGCGAAAATCGTAACGGAGTTACCAGCTGAATTTCGCAACATCAGAATTTCCTCTTGATAAAAGAATCAATTGCCTTGACCGGGACTCGAACCCGAAGTACCTTATTTTTGGCCAGGAAGAAGGAATTTTCTCTGAGGAAATTCTGCTATTGTACCGACCGACTCGTTAAAATTCTGCTGTGGTAGTAAGAATGAAGCATTGTCTCTACATATTGATGAAGAGTTATCGTATTTTGATTAACTGGTGGACTAAGTAAGAAGTTTCATTTTTCATTCATGACTTCTCTGCATATGGCTGAGCAGTTACTTCGCCCTTATGTACGTGACATTTTCAACTCGGATGGCTTGATTTTTATCGCCAATGCTTTATGGACCATTGTTGTTTAACCGATTAAAAACTGCCAAGTTGAATTTTATTCCCCGACCTTACGGCTGGTGAAACCATCACCACCTGAATTATTTCGGTGGGTAGTGCTTTAATATGCCTTCTTTCTCGGTACCAAGTATCACTTTCGAAACGAGATTTACTTGTAACGATCCGATTACATTGGTAATTATTTATTTGGGACATAGATCCATTGCTTTCGTATGATATGGAAGGGAAACGAAAGCGATAGATTGTATGGAATGACTAATAACGTGTTTCGAAACTCGTACGATGGACTCACTCGTTCGTTATCACGATAAAGTCGCATAAATATACGCCGTAACGGCATTCGTTTGTCGTCATTCTACCCTCGCTTCCCATGCTGAAGGGATTTCTGCAGGAAGTGTGCAGTGTGGCTCATGATGTTAATATCTTGTCTGTCAGTTTCATGTGACATTTCTAGGTGAATTTTTCCCAACTTTTCGAGGAAGTGGGTGACAGTTATATTTACAACGGAAACTACAGTCTTAAACTACGGAGGTAGTCGGAGAGTTGAACTGGATACGAAAATGAGGCATTGCGTATTTTTTACTTATATCTGCAACAAACTTTGCTGTAGTTCGCATATAAGATATTAATTAAGCTAATGACGTGTGACGGGAAGACTATATTTAGTTGTTCACCCTTCCGGAGCGGGAAAGGATTTGGAAGGTTTGCGTTCGGGGTATAAGTTGACGACCACAGCGGAAATTGGTCAAAATCCTATTTTGAAAATACATAGAAGCTGCTACTCTGCTTTTACTGATGTTACATCAATTTTTTCTGCGTAGCAACATTTGAGGTAGTCGTTCTGAATGTAATATTATGTTATTGTAGTAATTATTCTTGTCACTTTCAGCCCGTTGCCGTCAATAATGTTTTTTAAACGTAATTAATTCCGTATAAGTTTTTTTATCAATTAATTAATAGAATTTGCTCTTTGGTTACTTTGTTATATTCCATTAAATTGGATTTAATGCGAAGTACGTTTTTAATGAATGTTTTTCGCCGGTCGCCGTAGTCAGCCCTTATAGAAAATTATAACTGAATCGCAGTAATTAATTACTAAAGATTAATTAATTTGCGCTATTCAATAATAATTTTCTGAAAGGAAGCTCATTAAAGCACTGACCTCGCCTCTCAAAGGTCGTGAGTTCGAATACCATTCTGTCTCAGGGAAGATTTAGTGCTTGCAGTAGGAATTTGCTCAAGTTTAAGTTGGGTTAGACGGTACCTATTATATAACCCCAGCAGTTGGCTCACACATTCCGAGTCCCTTCCTGCTGCTGGCAATAATCCAACCAACCCCTTCCAGGAACATATGAAAGGGGAACAATAGTCTTTTGCCTTTTTTATTGAAAGACTCATCAAAAAGTCATTTGTTATGTATTTTGTACGGTGAAATGGAATTTACCAAGGTGTGTTCAACCCTAAGGTTGGTCTTTGTTTGGTGAGAGTAGAGTTCATCCCGTACTAAGCCATTGGCTTGTGTAATTCACATATTCCTTTCCGTGGGCCACCTGCGTTATTCCTTAGGCAACCTACTAAGTTCTGACATGCAGAAAACCGAATTGCGAGGATTTTGGGTGGGGGTGTCCAGAAAGGCTCTTGCCCAGGATTTGAAACCAGGAACCTCCAATCAGTGGTTCGGTGCTCTACCCACTAGGCCACTACGACCCAAATGGAGTTAGCGGATGAATATTTAGGGACTTAGCATTCTTAATTTTCAGTGGCATACGCAGGATTTCCTTCTGGGGAGGGGAGGGTTTCATTAATATTTATGTGCATCATCATAAAATGATATTTTGATTATTATTCACTAAAACAATAATTAAAGTAACATTATCTTTTTGTGAAGACAATTCAACTATATTTTTCAGCCCATGAAGCCAAATTCTATACGCTAGTGTAAATATACAAAATATAGTAAATTACGGGAAACAGTAACAGAATATTGAACATGATCATATTTTAAATGTGCTCAGGGGTAAAGTGTGGGCAGAGCATTTTACATATACCAAGCGATAGAAGTGATAATTTACGAATTCAGGTGAACATTTTTTGCGGGAGTTTAAACTGTACACCACTACTGATTTTCGGCACTCGTCTCGGTCTTTACACCACTTGTACAGCAATTGTATGTGAGTAGAACGCTCGGCGATTCTGGAGAAAATACCGGTGAAAATAGATGTGTATGAAAGACTATTGCTAGTCGTGTAGTTTAGTTAATGTATTCATGCCTCATCGATATTTTCACGATGGATAGTTTCACTTCAGTTTTATGGCTTTTAACTTCAGTTTGTGTTGGTCGCAGTCGTTCAGACATAACTTATTGATTCAAAAGTGAGCATTTTTATCGACACTCTAACTATGCTCAAATTTTTGTTTGTTAAGATTCTTAATTTGTGGTTGACTCCTGTTGTTGGCTGTGGATCGTTGCAAGTCGTGCAAAATACTTCTGATTTATGCAGACAATAATCTGAAGGTGCAGGTAATATTTTCTGTTGGAGCAAGATAGAGCTAACACACTTTCCTGCACTTTTATAGCTAAATGTTGTTGAATAATTACAGTATTATTTGATCATTAGAATGAAAAGTTTATATTTTATGTGCCATAATACGTCCAATATTAGTTATTATACATCGTTACTTGGAGTGAAAAACCTAGTTTTTAAATAAAGTTGTTTTTTTATCAGTTCAATGGTTCAGGCTTAACTTCATGGAATTCAATGATCACAGAATAAGAAAACTTTGTATTTTTCAATAATATTTATTCTTTCATGGCCGGTTTTGTTGCTAGGGAGACATCAACTGGTATAGTAAACTCTTCGTTCATAAGTACTCAATAAATATGACAATAATGCCGGCCCCGGTGGCGGCGGGGTAAATCCCTCGCCTGTCGTTCGCAGGGTCGCGGGTTCGAGTCCCGCCCGGGGAGGATTTTTCACTGTCCGGGGCATGGGTGTTTGTGATTGTATAATCTGTTAATTGTAAGAGAGGACTAGACAGTCCTAAATTCGCAGATCAATAATGACAAGTTTAATTTAATTTTAATTTAATAACTAAGCAGATGATTTTTTTCTCAATTTGCAATCATGATGATGTCAACATAAAATCTGCATATGTCTCCACACTGGTAGAAGATATGACAAATAGTGGAGCAGACGGCAGAGTGGATTACACCAAACATTTGCAACATCATTTTGCTAAAATCTAATGTTGAAACTAAGTGGTTTTTCGTAACATTGATTTTTAAAGTATTCAAATTGTAGAGGTTACATCATCCTGTCTAACATAACCTTAATCTGAAGGCAAATAAGTCTTGTCTTAGGTGGGGTTCGAACCCTCAACTATCTGGTACAGTTGATTTTTAAAGAATGGTATATATTCCCAGGACAGTGAGGGGTGACAGTGATTGAGAGGAGGAAATAAAGGGGGTTGAAAAAGGTTCAGGGGGCGAAGAAAGGGTGAATGGGAGGGGGGAAAGGAGTTTCAGTGTGTGAAGGAAATAGGTGGGGGGATAGGGTTACCCATAAAAACTTGGATGGCTTTGAGGTGTTTCAGTTTCCAAAATTCCTATGTCCAAAAGACGAAAAGAGTTCTCTGAAAGATTTTTGTTAACGAGTACCCCCTTCACACATTTCCTTGTTTCTGGTGAGTCCATTCTTTGACCCTTCCTCTCAAGGAAAATAATATCTGGAACAAAGTCAGTCCTATGATTACTTTCCCACAAGTGTTTTGAAAACTGGGGTTAGTTCATCTGTCCTATGTAGATTGCATTGCAATCACACTACACTTGAGTCTGCATATGCCACTTTTTTCCTTATTTTCTGCTGGGTCTTTTGTACTACATAATAGGGAACTTAAAGTGCACTTGTGATGATAAGTCATATTGTATATTTGTAATAACTGCGTACTCCTTATCATGAATTAGGGAAATTGAAGGGTTATTGGAAATTAGGAATTTGTTAATGTTAAGATAGCTATAGTATTCTAATTATCTTAATAGTACTTTTTCCTAAAGTAATAATTATTTTTATTACCTGAAGTTGATGATATTTTCATGAATAAGGAGTAAATGAGTGGCTATTCCTTTCTTTAATCAGATTTTTTTTATTTACAGTATGGTGTTGTCTTTGATGCAGGATCAACACATACCAATATGTACTTGTACACTTGGGAGGGTGATAAAGCAAATGGCACAGGGGTCGTACGTCAGCTGGACCAGTGTGTTGTGAAAGGTATTTGTTATTAATTTTTGACTTAATGTTAAAATTATTCATTCTCCGGATAGAGGTCACCAATGAAAATGAACACGAACAATTAATTGCCAGAACTTTATTATGTGTAAAAGTGAAATTTATGTTAGCTTCAGTGCTTCTTAATGGCTTTTCATATTCTACTTTCAATTAGGTGGTGGTATCGCTGCAGAATTCAGGAATTCACCTAATGGGGTGGTGCCTTACCTTGAAGAGTGTTTAAACAAAGGAATAGCAAGTATTCCTGAGGATAGACAACGTCAGAGTCCTGTATATTTAGCTGCAACAGCAGGAATGAGAGTTTTAAGGTTAGAAAAACTCACTCACCAAAACTTAATGAATATGTAATGACCCAAATTTCTATTGTTATTTTTTGCTTTTGATTTTAAGTTGTCATTAATAACACGAGGTTCATATCATTTGAGAAACGGTTTCGCAGCTCAATAAAAAGTAGAACAATTCATTCGTGACAGTGATCCCTACTTCATCAATTTATTCATTTATAATGGGTCAACTTGACACAGTGTTTTAATCCTCATCTTAATTTATTTTTTAAATACATCTCTTGAGACTTCAAAATTTCTCATAACTTAGGTTTGTAAAACATTAATATTGCTTTTTAAAGTCATAGTTAAATGATAATTTTTCATTCTATAACAGACATTTTCTGAGTTTAAACAAGCATCTGCTTGCATAAGTCCTTGCTTATGTAAGCTATAATAGATGCTGTTGACTAAGAAAAGGTAAGAAGTGCATTATTTTTCATTAGTCAAAATAAGTCATGCTGTATCAGACCACATAATGTTACCTTCAAAAATATGCTATCAATAATGCCATCAATTCTGGATGTCTATCAGTGGTGTAAACTGGGAATAAGATGATGTTTTTTTAGACCTTGAACACCTGGAAGTAGATGGGACTTAGTGTAGAAACTTGGAATTTGAAATTTTCATGTTATCATTACATTTTTTCATCTTACATTGAATTAAGGCTTTTAACTTATGCTTTTTGTGTATTTACAATTGTAAAAGTGCAGAGCAGAGTTAGTTTATTCCATTAAATTTCCATGCTTTCATGTAGTTGCTGTATTGTTTTACCTCCCATGGGTGAAAATTGGGTGGATGGGACTTTACTCCTATCTGTGTTTTACCTTGGGATAACTTTAACCCTTTGCGGTCCAACGTCGAGGCTGGCTCGACAGGCCTAGTTCTAGCAGCAGGTCCAACGTCGAGTTGAGCTGGACATCAGATGGCACTGCGATTATGCGCATTTTATGTAAGGTGCTGCTATCTTATGTCACTTTTGTGAACTTCTAGAACCTTATGAAGCCTTTTCATCTATTTTGCAAATAGTATTTCTTTCGGCTACTACTGGATTTCCACAAAAAAATTGGACCGCAAAGGGTTAACATCCAGTGTGGGATTTCACTCATTAAAATTGCTTTACTTGAGTAAACAATGCTTTATCCATTAATTGTAGTTGGAATGCTATTATTATGTATCTCATTTTTGGGAGTTTTCTAGCAGTTTGGATAAGTTTTATTTGAGTATCCCTCATTAACTTAACTTTGCATTTTTTAAGGCTTCTTCCTACAGTATGACTTGCTTCAGGTTAACATATTTCCTGCTTCTCCTCATACCATTCCAAATGCCTTTTCTTTCCCTCCATCTTCCTCACCCACCCAGTATTCTACCTCCAGTAATGTTTTCAACATCTCATTGTCCCTAAATATTTGTTCCATCCTCCTACTCTGCCTCACCTTGTTTTCCACCAACAATGTCCTTTCCTACTCCACCATGATCAAGTCCTCGTAATTCATCCTCCTTTCAATGCACCATACATTTTTCAACCCCCTCCTCACCCAAATCGCAATTACTTCAATCTGTTCTTGTAATTTCTTCTTAAGACTTCAGCTCTCATTCTTTCAAAACCTTGCTACTTTTCCAGCTCATTACTAATCTTTCCTATACTTGCATCTTTGCTCACTGCTTCTTTTTCATTAATTCAGTAGTGTTTTTTTCTGATATGCATTTTAAGAACATTTTGTGTGACACATTAGGTAAAAAGTCTCCTTTAATGTCCCAGTTACAAGATATCAAATCTTCCAAGGTGACACAAGTATTGTTAAATCACAATTTTTATAAAGCATTAGACTTCTGGATGTTGTAAAATTACTCTTCATTGTCCACATATAATGCATTAAAGATAGTGTCGGCATGATATTTTAACTTTTTCCTTTATTTCAGTGCTGAAGATCCTGAAGCAGAGAAAGAGATATTGGGGAATGCTTCCATGTTGTTTCAGAATTCATCATTGAAATTTGTAAATGGAGGAGCTCGTACCATATGTGGTGAGGAAGAGGCTCTTTATGGGTGGATTACTGTCAATTATCTCTCTGATACTCTCACAAAGGTAAAAATAATCATTTATTTGAACTTTGTGTCAAAAGGGTAGTTTCCTTCGCCAAAGGATACAGAGTATGTTAAATATGAGTTCGTGCTCCAACATAAGTGTATTCAATATGCACAAATAATTTGGATTGAGAAGTTCCAGTATATGAGAAAATTTAATGTTAATTTTAAGTTCATTTGAAAAAGCTCATAAATGGTGGGAACACATCCTTGTTGCTACCGTAATAGGTATATAGTTTGCATTGCAAGGCATAAGGAATATTTAACGTCTGAACTTACAGTTTTGTTTCAGATTCTCTAAGCTCTGGAGATTGTGTATTAATAATCGCCCATGAAAATTCTCATAGGTAGCTTAGAAAGTATTCTCCACTGAACATGGTATTAAACCCTTTAATGGGGGCCTTTTTTTAGTCATCACTCTCTTGGTGGGGGTCTTTCATTCACTGGTCATATAGGTAACTTTTGCAAACAAAAATTTTTAAACAACTTTATTGCAATCAACAATATGTAAGTTTTATGTTATTTCATTACAGGAGTAAATTTACTCACCCTTTAATTGCTTCATATTTTATTCTGACACTAAAATAACCCCTATTCCTTTAAAAATTTTATTGGGTAAGATAAAAGTACTGTTGAGGATTCCATGGTATTGAAATTACCGTAAAACATTCCCCAAAATAAAGGGCTTCTGGCATCTGTCCCTTTCACCAACAAGTTCATAAAAATTACAGCCAAAAGATAGGCGTCTATGAACGGTTTCCCCACCTAGGGAGAAATCATTTTTGGCAGCACACCTATAGATGCTCTACCCAATTTAGTGTTGTCTTTGGAGTGAATTTAAAGATATGCTCCCTATTAAAGGGATTAATTGTCATTTTATAATTCTGTATGCTCATGGAGTCCTCTACTACCACTGTGCACGGGCAAACTCTCAGTAGTAGGCCAAGTTAACACCATTCATTGTAAAATGAATGGCTGTTTTTAAATGAACAAACTGAATGAATGTTCCCCAGAGTACTTGTTAATAAGCTTTCTCAGAGTGCCATGTCTGCAGCACTACCTATGGGTCAAAGAGAGGAAAGAGTGTGTGTACCTTTCACAACATGCAGGGTTGACCAGCTTGCATTGGTTTGACATCACGTTTTTCACACAGTTGAAAATTTTCTCTTTTTACTTAATGAGGAAAAATTCTTAATGTCATTTTAAAATGTAATGCGTCAAATATTTTATGCTCCGCCAAATAATTTGGATAGAGAAATTATAGTGTACTAGAAAATTAAACTAACTTTTTACTCCATGGGATTTAACTTTTGGTCAAGAAAATTAAAAAGAAACTAGAAAACTACCCTATTTGTAATCTGAAACTTTTACCATTTTGTGTGATCCATATGTTCATCTTTAATGCATATTTACACATGGGAAAATAAATAACTTGTCCTGATTCACAATTGTATTTCATGCATGCATTAGCTTTTAGATGTGGCATGTATTTACTGATATTTTCCTTAAAGTGTTGTAATAGTGACCAGGATGTTTGAAGATGTCTTGCTTCGCCTATAAACTTATAATTTATTCCTTATCTCGTTATTATAATTGTCTGGGAAGACTTATGTATTTCCTTAATCTTTCATGGAAGATTATTTTCAGGTGAAGATCTGATATTGAGGTGTGTTGCTGTTGGCTACTAAATTTGGTCTTACATTGTAGGCTAGAAGATTGTTTAAAACAAAAAGAGAAGAATACAGGATTAAAACAATTGGAGCTTTGGATATGGGTGGAGCTTCTACTCAGATTACCTTTGAGGTCCCTGCACCAAATTATCCACCCACCACTGCATCTGGCTGTGGTACTGATATAAAGAATGTGAAGTTATTTGGAAAGCAATACTATCTCTTTTCAGAGAGCTTTTTGTGTTTTGGGGTTGAAGAGTTTCAAAGGATGTATTATGTCGTCCTTTTGAAGGTAGGTGCTGATTTACAGTTTATTCATACTGTTTAATTTTGGCAACGTAAGTGAATTTTGAGCTTGTTTAGTTTGTAGCAAAAGTTGTGTTGCTCTAGGCTTCATTGGTTTGACCAATTTCTTGGGTTCTTGGGTTTGACTATGTGTTAAAATTTGATTTTCTCTTTTTTGTGAAGGGATACGATTGTATCTCTTACACATTTCAGATGAATTTTAGGAGTTAATTATGGTATCTCACAATTTTGCTGAAGTTTTGAAGACTTAAAAAGAGTAAAAATTTGAAATAGGTGGAAACAAATGCAAATCATGGGTATTTACAATTTGGCTTCACCGTTACTGTTACTAGACTCTGTTAACCCTAGTGACTCTAAACTATTGCTGGGAAAGATTTGGTTTTAATGTTAAGGTTTTTGCCTTTATGCTGACCCTTATGCTCGAGATTAGTTTTGTATTTTCATTACTCACCTTGAAAGTTTTGTGTAATTTCCCATTTTCTGTACTATATTGTAATTTCCTCATGTAATTCCCAATTATTTATTGCTTTGTTGCTTGCTCTTGGTTTTCATTTCCATCAAGTTTCGATAGTCATGATGCTATTTTTTTGAGGCTATGAGGCCATTTTCCCGATACTTTGATACTTTCGAGTACATACTTGTTTTTTCTTCGGATACTTTTATTCGAAAGTATTTGTTCGGTGAAAATCATCTAAAAACACATGATTTTGAAATCCCGTCTTCTTCAACTGACTTACCTACGTGTCACTTATTTGTTTACTTAGCTGCGATCTTTATGATAGTAAAAGTGAGACAAGTGCTTAGAATTGGCTTGCCTGAGGCAAAAAGTTCAACCTCCTCTGAAAAGTAGACGAAAATTCCAAGCTCATTTTCCAAAAATATAAAATTCAAATATCGTGGTATGGTCAAGTGTTATGACGTTAATGGAATCGCATTAGAAATTTTAAAATGAAGATGAAGGTGTTTGTTGCGTGCCTCCAATGTTCCATACTTATGGAGAAAACCCGGTTTGGTAAATTGACTAGAAAAACTTTAACAAATATAATTAAATATTTGAAACTTAAAGAACATCATGGCAAAAGTACGATTCATATTCTATCAAAATTTCCTTTCATTTGTGCTTTTCATATTGTTATGACAATCTCCAAAGTGACGCTGGCCTCGTTGACATAAGAAATGTGCCATTTTTCATCCTCACTGCAAAAACATGCCTCATAAGTAATTATTAAAAAAAGTCTGGTACTTGCATTAAACGAAAGGATAAATTATTTACACGCTTATATGCTCTCTATGAATTTTGCTTTTCCTTTTTTGGGATATCAAGCCTCAAATTCGAGTCTTATTATATACTTTTTGGGTGAATAGTATACACAAAACGTGCTATTTGGTCATATAGTCATCATTAGGGACACCGAAAAATGGGAAATAAAAATCATCAAAAGCGGTGTTTAAAAATGACAAATACGGTAAATAAAATCGTTTTAAAAAGGTGAAAGCTGTGTTTAATGTTGGGAAAAAGGAGTCTTAAAGGAAGGTTTTTTTTTTTAAATATTATTAACAAAGACTTCATACCAATGTGAACAAACAGTTAATAGTACATACATTTGAGATCCAATACAGAAGTTATGGCTACCCTACGCAACATAAAAAACACAGTAGGCAAAATTAAGTTAAAGGCAAATTAATGAGATAAAGGAAATGAAATTTCTGATAATCTACTTTTTTTAACTGCCTACTAGCATTACCCTAGGAATACTGCACGGCTGTATTCTTAGGTAGTGTTAAGGATCGAACTCGCGACTGGCAGTACACTAGCCCTCATTTTTAACAACTACGCTCTCATAGGTTCACGGGAATCTGGTGAATGTAGGCGACCCGCATGACATTCGGCTTAATTTTTTTCTCGCACATCCGGGCCTATGGAGAATAAGGTCAATACGAGTATTTTTTATTTTGTTTTCCTCATTTGTGGCACGGAAAAAATCTTCTTCTCATTTCGTGACCCGAGTTACTTAACCTCTCCTTGTTGGTATCTACCATACGTACATTCCATTCGTGTGGCGCATCGATCACGAGGCCGGGAGATGTTAAAATCTCCCATCCGGATCTGAATTTTTACTGTCCTCGGATATAATTTCAGTAGCGAATGAAATGAAAGACCCGTGGATCTTTGGATCCGACCCGACCATCCTTAATTTATTAGTGGTACATTTGTAAATCTAATTTAAACAACAAAAGTATAATAAAGTGAGTATTCAGATGTGATGGTTTGAAATTGAATATGATAACATTTTCGATGCAGTGACTGAAAGAAAAAATTAAACTGCGATTGGGATTGAACGTCGCACAGTACACTATCTCTCGTTGTACGCCTGATCCCGGCGAATGTAGGCTTACCGCATGTCATCCTACGTATATTTTCCCACAATACCGTGGTAATGGGGGAAAAAAGTCATATTTCTTTATTTTGTTTCTAGTTGCACGGGAAAGTTTTCATCTAATTACGTGACCTTAGTTTCACATCCTCTTCTTGTCAATATCTACCGCACCCTCATTCCATTCACGGGGCACTTCGATTGCTAAGCCGCGAAAATTTAAAATCTACGATCCGGATCCGATTTTACTCCGTGTCTTTGGATCCGAATCCGATCCGGCCATCACTAAAGAAAATATTTCAAGCTACGCAAAATTCGGCATTTGCAAAATATCTCAAATTTCATTTAAAAAATCGCATTTCAAAGAAGACACGGTTAATTTCGTGATTAAACCCTAAAGTCGCTTATTTCGTGAATCCTGTCGCAAAAAACGTTTTGCGGAAATTTCATGTCCCTAGTCATAATTAATTATTGAGTGCGCATCAACGCAAGGTATCGTACGTATTTTTTTGGGAGGCTTAATAATTAAAAATGAAACTTTGTTTTGCAATAAATTAACGCCAGTAATGAACCAACTTGATGGCAAGTGTAATGGTGCCCCCTCCCCCCCTCTTAGGGGACTTAGAGTCTGAAATCTAATTCCAGTGATAATTGTAAGAGTAGCAAAATAAAACAGTTGTCACAATGTCATTTCTCTCAATAATTAGGTGCTCTTTTATATCACTTTTGATTACTGAGTTGACTTCACGAGAAGAAAAGCACTTATCAAATTTTTTAGAAAAATAAGTAAGGTATCGGCAAATAATACTATCGGTATTGGCCACTGGTATCGAGGCATTGGTTTGGTATTGGAAAAAGTGGTATCGATACAAGTCTAATTAACATGTTGTCCTTTTTATAACTTGCTCATGAATTTACTGTGATATGAAGGCAAGGAAACATTATGTGTGAATGGCCAGTAATGACTCGGTGTATTGAGAAGCAGATGATATCTATGATGGTATTTCAAACAATAAAACAGGTTAGAGGAGGAGATATGAGATTGGAGCACCATTGTTAAGGGCCAAGGTGGAAAAACAACTGGGAAAATCAAATTGAGAGGAGGGCGGCCATTAGAATTTTTTACACAGAGTAAATTAGTGATGTCCAGCAGGCGATTATGGGAACAATAGCTGGGATGGTAAGCTTTTGTGTAATACCCTGTAAAAGAATCACACCAAAAAACAACTGTATCACTGCTGCTATCAAACAGTCTTAATCACGGCTTCTCACTTTCATTTTCTTCTGTAATGTTTTCTCGCATATATTTAGCTGGGCATACAAATTTGTTTGCTGTACTATTAGGTAACAAATCTTTTTGTCAACAAAATGCTCAAAAATTTATCTTTTATATTTGTGAGCCAGTCCAGTCCCTAATTGAGGCCTAAGAGTGGTTGAATGTGACTGCAGAATACTACCTTCCTTACTATCATCCTCAGCTTCACTTTCTATTTCCCTCTCAGAAATCTCATGTAGTTATTGTAATGTGTGATTAAACCTTGAGGTTATGTCACAAGTACTGGAAGTCATTCCTGCCAACACAAAAGTGCTCATCCTCTCTGCTTTATTTCGTGCTTTCCCCTTCTTCACTAGTACCTGTAGGGGTCCATTGGTCTCAAAATTACCATAAAACTTTCACCCATTTATAATAAGCTCTTTGAGTCCCTGCACCTATGATGACCAAGTTAAAAAGTATGCATCAGATGGCAGAAACATGTAGGTCACAGGTCTGAGAATATGCTTCAAACACTCCATCCTCTTGAAGAGAACAATATTTTTCTTAGGTACATCTTAAGATTCTCTCCCCAGTCCAATGTTGGCTGTGAAGCCCATTTTAGACATACTGTCTATTAGGGGTTAGGAGGACGAGGAAAAGGAAGGCAGTGGAATTTCTGAAAATGATGGAGAGGATATGCGTTATTGAATGCAATGATATATAGAGACAATGGTTTCATAAAGATTCAAGGAAAAATCAAATGTAAAGAACTGATGTGGAAGGCCATATATGAGTTACATTGATTGAGTAATAATCGGTGTAAATGAATAGATATGTGTTCATATAGTGCCGTATTTGATTGAAGAATCTGACAGAGGGTTGAACCAAACCAAAGTTTGGAATGATGACGAGTGAAGATCTTGATAATATAGTAATTGACACTCAAGTTGGAAGTAGACCATGTACTCTTTGGTAATGATTCGTGTAAAGCATTGTTAGGAGAATATGTGGAATAATTGTTAGAAATAGCAAATGCAGGAAGACTTAAATAAATATAATAAATAAATCAATATTTATTCGCCAGTAGTACTCTACAAAAGTAAGATATAGGTTTTGTCAAGTTGAACCATTCAACAATAGCATACATTATAAAACACCAATATTCATTCCTATGAATATGTCAGCTTTGCCCATCTAAACATATCTTGAGCATGAATAATTTCCCAGTTGCTAAATTGTTGCTAACATTACCTTTCTCTTAAATTTATAGTATCCTGAGGGAAGTAATCTAACATTTGAGAATGTGCTTAGCCCTTGCCACAATTCAGGTTACTCATATAAAACACCCGTGAAGGACCTTCTAACATTTTGCAGCAACACATCACTCCAAGATAAGGTAGGTATGCTTGTAATCTTCATTTGTAAAAATTATGCCATGGTATGAATTCCTTTTGTGCCACAAGCCTTGTGCTATCATCTCTAGTGCACATTGATGCATGTTGAATGAATTTGTATCCTAATTAGTGAATACAAGTTTTTTTAGTTTTCATTGTAGATTGTTTTCATTTTAAATGTTAATCAGTGATAATTTATGTTGATTATTTCATATTTTTATAGCTTAAAAATCTGGAAGTAACATTTATTGGAACTGGAAATTTCTCTAAATGCCAGAACAGAATAGAGTTCCTCCTTGATGAAACCAACTGTAACACAACATTCACTTCTGGAAGTTGTCTCAAGCCGATACCTGAGCGTAATTATACTGCTGTGTTTGCTGTGAGTTTCTGCTTTATCATTACTTGAAAAGTATAAATGCCCTGTTGTCAATATATTTATGTTTACTTATCCCTAACAAATTATCAATAATTAGGAATAATAAATTACATAGTGATGTAGTATCTAAATGAGTTCCTGTGTAATTATGGTATTGCTTATTCTTTTAAATTTCAAAGAATGTGCTTTTTTAATCATTAATTCTAATTGGTACTATTTAATTATCACGTGGCATAAATTTTACGTCTGTACTAACAAGGGGAGTGTCCGAGTTCCGGGTCTAAGATTTTGACGAAATTTTCCAGGCAGGTAGTCCTTGATGAGTTATTTACGAATCACCCCCCATATAGGGTTATATATCCAGAAACTTCGTCAAAAAACGAGTTTGAAATATTTGATTGCAAATATAAAGCCAATAATTAGCCACGTTTAATCAGTGCAGTTTGGGTTAGGGGTAAAGTACTCGCTTCACAATGTCGACGTCCCAAGTTCGAGACTCTTCGGGGCCAATTTTTTTTTTCATCGCAATTTCGTAGTACGACTTTCCCTGGTTTTACACATTTTTAATCTGTTTACCCGGGATGCATTTTAACTATTTTACGTAATAATTACGTAATTTGCTAAAATTACGTAATTAGTACGTAAAATAGTTAATTACGTTATTTACGTAAATCACGTAATTAGTACGTGGCGGAATTACTTCCGGACGCCCTGTCGTTTTTTGTGTATGAAATTTTAACGGAAGAGCATAAAGTGTGATCGTGATTTTGAATTTCCTTATCATTGGCCACGCAGTCCCGACGCACGTACAACACTTGTTCTAATTCGCCTGGTGCCGTGATTTTCCAGCGCTGTGCTTTTTTGGAAAAACAAATCGCAAGAGAAAAAAAGAACTTAAGCTCTGTAATCATATAATTGTAAGTATCTACCGAAATGTTCGGGTGATCGGGCGAAATATTCGGGTGGGAGAGAGTTTCGAATCAAGGACGTCGCGTGGAAATTGATAAAAAAACCAGCGGCAACAATTAATTTTGAAGAATTAATGTATTGCACCTTTTCAGGAGCATGTTAGAATCACCCGAACATTTCGGTAGATACTTACAATTGTATGATTACAAAACCTAAATTCTTTTTTTCTCTTGCGATTAGTTTTTCCAAAAAAGCACAGCGCTGGACAATAACGGCACCAGGCAAATTAGAACAAATGTTGTGCGTGCGTCGGGACTGCGTGGCCAATGATACGGAAATTCAAAATCACGATCACACTTCATGCTCTTCCGTTAAAATTTCATACACAAAAAACGACAGGGCGTCCGGAAGTAATTCCGCCACGTACTAATTACGTGATTTAGGTAAATAACGTAATTAACTATTTTACGTACTAATTACGTAATTATTACGTAAAATAGTTAAAATGCATCCCGGGTAAACAGATTAAAAATGTGTAAAACCAGGGAAAGTCGTACTACGAAATTGCGATGAAAAAAAAAATTGGCCCCGAAGAGTCTCGAACTTGGGACGTCGACATTGTGAAGCGAGTACTTTACCCCTAACCCAAACTGCACTGATAAAACATGGCTAATTATTGGCTTTATATTTGCAATCAAATATTTCAAACTCGTTTTTTGACGAAGTTTCTGGATATATAACCCTATATGGGGGGTGATTCGTAAATAACTCATCAAGGACTACCTGCCTGGAAAATGTCGTCAAAATCCTAGACACGGAACTCGGACACTCCCCTTGTAAGACGTATGCAGTCATGTAATTTCTATACTCAAGAAGAGACTACATGTGTTGCAACACCATTTTGAAAAGCCCTATTTTTATCATGTTCAGAATGATAGTTGCTGTGGTAATCCATAGTGGTTTGGTTGACTGAGCTATAGTTTTGCTGTGATAATTAATCTTTTTTTTTTTCGGTAATATTGGTAGTTATATAAACTGTAGAAATTTCCTGGCTGATGAGAGGTATTGGTTACCATTCCTAGCTCTATAAGTTCAAATGTAGGTTGTTAAAAATACTTTGCTGAATATTTTTTAATCTTCTTTCCAAGTATTTTCCTAATTATTCCTATTGCACATATTTATTGCTGGACAACTATTTGCTGCATTTATTCTTATCACCTTGGTAATTTTTGGAGAGAAACCCAGCATTAACATTAGCCTGCTCTTAATGAGAGGCCCCAAGGTGTCCATGGTTTAAGTTGCCATCTGATGGGTGGAGCACTGAAGTTGAAGTTCTCTTCACACAGCACTCAAGAAGAGACAGGTATACCAATGAAAATACCTGCCTCTGCCGGGGTTTTAATCCCGACCCTCAGCACCCTCTATAGTCACTGCATCAATCTGATTCCCTTTTCCTAAATTCTCTGTGAAATATGAAGGTATATTACTGCATAATCTAATTTTTACAGACCTTGGACCAGTCTGTTTCGTTAATGAACTTTATAAAAAAAACAGTTACTCTCTCAACAGTTTTTTTATGAGCAACTGTTGTTCTAACATTATAAAAATATTTTTTAATAAGTGCCTACGATTAATCCATAACTGATGTTGTTTTCGATATTTGGAATGATACAGTATCATGCTTCAAAGCTTTTTCTTTCCATGGAAGTAATAACAGCTACTGTGGCATCCTCTTTTGAGCACTCCAATATGCACTGCACTATACATACATTTCCTTCTCCCTCGGATGGAAATATTACACTGGATGTGCCCTCTACATCTATTGACCATGAAAAAGAGGCTAATAGAGTCCTTACCTTCCTAAGAGCAGATTAATGCAGAGATTATGCAGATTAATGCAACTTGTTTAATATAAGTTGCCTTAATATCTTATTAATGCTGAATGAAAAAAAAATGCATTAGATCTGGAGAATGATCTAGACATGTAACAGGTATGAAGGAATGAGAACTAATATTAGCAGAAGCCCTTTAGTACTTGCAGTCAGTTTCTTCTGGGCCCTAACTACTGAAAAATCACTAAAATTTTGAGGGGCTTACTTATATTGCAACTTCCATGGCCACATTCCTATCAATGAAAAAAGGGGTTATGGTTGGTATTTTCGAGCAAATTGCCTCCTTTCAAAATGTTCATAGGGCCTGCTTTTCAGAGGAAGGACATAGATGTGTTTTGCGAGTAGTAGGCAGTGTTTTATACAATTCTTTTGGTGCAAAAACCTTTTGTGTAATTTTTGATAATTTGTTTTTTGTTAATAATTTTAATTAAATTTTTAGGGCATGAGAAATTATTCCCACATCTTCCATTTATTATTCACTGACTTTCATACTTCATTTCTCTTGTGGCAGTTTGGTTTCAAGATTGGTAGAAATGAAATAGGGAAACATTTTTATTTATGGTTATGCAATTCGAGATTGATTAAACGATCAATTATTCATGGCCCCTGTCTCTATACTCTAACAAAAGATTCATCTGAAACAAAGTTTCACATGGGTCTGTCCTTGAGAGCAGGCTAATGCCCCAGATGTCTCTCCACCCTTCCTCTGTTCCCATAAAAATCCTTTCTCTACCCAGTCAACCACCTGTCAGTCACCTGCCTTGAAAAACTGCAATTACTTTGTGGAAAATCAATGTCATAATGACTCTTCAAATGTTGAAATATCAAAAAAGAACCTGTCAAAAAGGTCAGTTATTATGTTCATTGATATATTTTGGAGGAGATCATATTCAACAAGAAGGATGATTTATTTCTTGAACATGAAGATTTGCTTATGAGCAAAAAATAAGAAATTGGATCGACCCCACTGGAAACTACTGTGTTCAATGACAGCTAGGTTTAAGTTGACCAGAATACTCATTTGTTTATTTAATTGTTTAGATCTGAAGTTCAAGAGAAAAAAAACATGACATAGATTTTGTCCAAGAAAACATTAAAAGTATACATTGATGCATATACATTAATGCATAAGAGGTAAATATGTTACAATTCATCAATCATAAAATTATTGAGGATGTAGTAACTTTTTCTTGTGGTAACATTTTCAGTTTTTTTTTCTTCAAAAATTTGGATGCATGTGATTCATGTATTCAGGAAGCTTGCTTGAATGTAATGGCAGCTGAATGATGTGGTCCTCTCTTATATGCAGCTGATAATAGAGTATCAAAGTGAATTATCTTCATTCTTTGTATCTGATGATAGTGTATTGTAGAATTTGATTTGAATACAAAATTTAAAGGTAGGGTCACCTATGCTATGCTGCTGTGGCTCTCCATCACCCAGGGTTTTGATACTGGAATACTGGTTTCAGGTCAAAAATTAAAAAGGTGATGGGAATAGGTACACATTTGTCCGATAGAGAAGAAGTTAAATAAAAATGAATAAAATTAAGATAATACCTGGAAAGGAGATGAAAAAAATAATCACCAGAATGGTCTCGAACTTCCCTAGTCCAAATTTAGAGCTAGGAGTGCTAATCACCATACCACGAACCTTTTATTGGCCAGGGAATTTATTCAGTTTATTTCAAAACTGCTGGAAATGCTGAATAAAAGATCAATTGTTACTGAAAAACTATGATTCATTCAACCAAACGACCATGGATTACTGGAGCAGTTATCATTATGTACATGATAAAAAAACATAGCATTAAACTGGTGCTGCAACACATGCATGTATGTTATCCCCTTTTCAGTTAAATTTAGCCCCATTATTTTTCCATAATCTGATATTGTAGATGCCATGGATTGATTAAATTTGAGGCCACATGCTGAATGATTTTGTGCTATATTTGTACAATCTCTTTGAAGGCTTTCTCATCATTTGGATATATGGCCGAAGGATTGAATATTACTCCTTCATTGGGTTCAGATAACTTTAAAAATGCCTCCAGGAAAGTTTGTGAGTCTACATGGAGTCAAGTGCAAGAAAATAACTACCCTGGCAAGTATCTAGAATTTGATTTCAGGAATTTAAAGTATTATTCAGCAAATGTTTACAACTTTGTCTTTTGTTTCAGGTATAAGTACCAAATACAAGCCGGGTTTGTGTTATCAGTCTCTCTATCAGTATCTTCTCCTGAAAAATCATTATAAGTTGAACGAAGAGGAATGGAAAAAGTTGAACTTTTCTCAAACTGTGAGCCATCAAGTTTTTCTTTTTATGCTCAAATGTAGTATAATATTTCTCAGGCAATGTATGAAGAATTCTGGGTATCTGCTAGTCAAGGTCAACAATTTAATGGTCATTTGTACATATATATGTCGTATGATACAGTCTCAGTCAAAACTTTGTGGAAGTTATTCATGGTAGGAGAAAAGTTATGAACACTGCTGTTTCCACATGCACATTTATTAGTTATGACCATGGTCGTGCCTAATAAATATGTATGTTGGTTTCTCCTATTTCTTTACACTTAAGGAAATCATTAAACTGCTCTCCGAGGATAAGACATTTTATGTCCTCCAAGGAAAATTAATATCTCACATTAACTCTTCATACTCAAGTATCCTGCAAGAGACCATTCCTCACAACCATCAAATAGAAACATTGATACAGGATTGCACTAAATCAATTCAGTACATGATGCTCTCTCCCTTCAATATAGACACATTTAGTCTATCTGGAGACTTAATATGGACACAAGATGGGAGTCTCCATCTGCTAGGGAGGGTTATTTTCCTCTCACCTATCCTGGAGACCGTTTTCTTGCTTGGTGCCCATAAACATAGGAATATGATGAGGTAGTTTTACCAGCTCTGAAAAATATCTGGAGTAGTACAGGTAAAATTCTATTTGATTGGGTGTCACTCAGGAACAAGGTGGTACAACTTCTTTTGGTTCACATTATATTTCCATATGCCAGTAATAGAGGAATTGTTGCACTTCAAAGAAATTAAATATGACAGCTTTGCTAACCCTTTACACATTTGCTGCAAATTTCTTTTCCATAAATATTTGCTTAAAAGTCCATGCCAGTGGCTGATTTCAGCCTCCACAATTTATCACAAAAATATTCTGGTACTGGGCAAATTAAAATTTAGTACATTGAAGCCCAGTTTTTGAAAGTCTGGTTAATTATTTTTGAGGTCAAAAATGACTACATATAGTTTTGCTTTTCTATTAATAACACCTGTATGATTAAGTTGTCTGATGAACTCTGTAATTACATATAGGTTTTGATAACTTCTGAAGTACCCTGACACATATATAAACTAATGGATAAGTTAACCAGATGTAATAATTCCAGGCCTGAATGTGTTAATTGAGGTTTCTTTATAAATCTTGTATGACATGTTTTATATGAGCTCTACCACCAAACTCTAATAGCTCTACCTTGAATGCTCAGAAAGTGGTTGGGGTATTTTTTGGCACTTATTGCCCTACACAACTCTTTTCATGACTGCATCACCAAATACTTGATTGAACCAATATATGAAGCACTATGACTATAGGATTCCCATCTTCCCAACATCTGCACTTTTTTTGAATGAATTATCATCTTTCCAAGCTCTAACTTGGACGCATGAAACAGATTAGATGTGAAATATGAGGCCTAAGTGGTCATTGTCTTGTGAAATCCTTGCTCAGAGGCAGTGAGAAGCAGCAGAAGAGGAGACTTCATACATCATGAAAAAATGATACCAGTTATCCACTGCCATCTTCATGCACGTTTTCGACTCATTGATGCTTTACAACTATGATATTTAGCATAGAAAATATATAATATATTAAAAGTAACAAATGTATTATTTTAATTTGTTGATATGCCATTTTACAGTGATTCCATTACATTGGAATATTTAGCAGTAACTAAGCATATTTATGAATAAAGTGTTGACAGAAAGTAATGATTTGCTTTCCATCATTTTGCTTAATGTCAAAGTTTCGCTGAATCTAATATGAAGAAAAATCGTGAACTCCGTGTAGTTTTTTGCAGTTAATTTGTCCAACAGTGGTGTTTCTCTATTTGACTTTCATAGGTTTGCATTTTACTGGCTTAGTAAAAATTTTACTAACTTGATAACTTAATAATTATTTGAGCTTGTGCCTCTCTTAGGTGTAGTTTTAATGCAAAATAAAGCATTGGCCTGTGTTATCCATCAATTGACAAGGATAAAAGAGTTAATGTGGTACAGTTGAGCACCCTTAATCCATAAATCCCTAATCTTCTTATAATTCCTATAAGGAGCACCTATAATTTGGTAATTTTGTTAAGACCACCTACCGAGTGCTTTGTAGAAAATTTAAACATTTATTACTGAGTCAATACTTCATAACATACTGAAATTGTTTCCCATTCCAAGAAGCAGAAGAATTTTTAGAATATTAATTTCCCTATGGTACTCTTGTGTACTTGGGACTTATTCTGCAACTTGAACCAGGTGTACAAAATTAAAAATCTCGCTGAGACAGACTGCAACTAGTTTACAAATTGGCCACTTTCAGCTACCTTGAATGACACATACATTTTTGCTTGATGCATTGTGACCACTAGACATAGTTCAGTGAAATTATTTGTCATCTACTTATGTTTATTGTTAATTAGTTAGTGATAATAAATTCAAGAGAGAGGATAAAGATGATGAACTTGAAATTGTTGGAGAAAGAATATCAATTATTGATGATTCTATTTATGTACCATACTACCAGGCTCATTGGAAGTTTATATTTCATTAGCCAGCGACAGATTATGAACCTTTATATGTTCTATAAAGCCCAATCATCTGAGAAAAGCATTCATAGTAATTGAATACAGTAAATATGTTTAAAAAGGCAACTAAGGATGTTGCCTTAGAAAAAGAATATTTCACCTCATTCATCTGCAATGTAGTGATAGAGATCATGTTTGTGATACCAAGCATTCATTGGCAGCACACTGAATCAGCTGATAACAAATCAAGCATGGTAGCATATGTATTGTGCGAATCATATGATGCACACAATGTTTATCCTTGTATGTTCTTTTCACTCACTACAAAACTTGCTATGCTTATCAGAATCTGCTTCAGTGAATTAAAAAATAATTTCTTTCTTGTTAAGTGTTTGTGGCTCTTTGTAAAATAATGTTAAATTTATGGCAAATGTATAGAATCTGTTGTAAATTATTGACTCCCTTCATTGATAATATCACAGACTTCAAAAATAGAATATTTACAATGCATGACCGATAGTGTGATAAGATCCATAATCTAGCATCACTTTGGTCCCGGCATTGCTGGATTAAAGTTGCTCAGCTGTAGTTCCAAAAAGCCAATTTTTTAAAATTAGGTAACACCGACAGTTATTTCTTTGGCTGTTGACTATGTAATAGCATCTATATGTCATTTTCCTAATTCAAAAATATTTTTCAGACCTTATTAAACCAGAGCTTAGTGTTGCTTTTGTTGTGAAACTGATCAAAGCATGTGTTTATATTCTATACCTGGTTTTTTTTGTTTAGATTGATGGAACCGATGTTGGTTGGACCTTGGGGTTCATGATAAATGGTACAAATGTGATTCCTGCTGAGGCACCAATCAGTTCCCTCCTCAGCCTCACTGGATTCATCATATTGGGGATTTTCTTTGCTGCTTTTGTGGCCTTGGCTGCTGCAGTTGCAACAGTAGCCCTTCGGAAAGCCAGGGTGGTTGGTGCAAGACCTGTTCAGCGATTGCGATCTCCCTCTGATGGATCAAGGCAAAGGTTGACTTATGGTGCTATTGATGCGTGAAGTGTGGTGAAGTGTCTTGGTGCATGTCAAAAGTCTTTGGGCACTCTATTTTTCTATAAATACCCACTATAATGCACCTACCATCATGTTTCCTTGTGGGATTTGGCTGTGATATGGTGTGATATCTTCTCAGGAAGAACAAATGTGGTTTATTTTGTTGGGTTATGCTTTAATCATATTGTTAAGAGCAGCTGTCATTTCTTTTGTGTAGGTGTGTATGTGGCACTTGTGCTATTCACATAACTCATACCGGAGTTGCTGAAGCTGTCTTCCAATTTACTGTTGTTCTGTTTTGTATTTTTGAAAAGAGCACTTTATTGTGTAACTAGTCAGTGCACTATTTACTCGTGTAACATTCGAATTTGAATCTCTTTGTCAGGAATATTTTAGTCAGTCATCATCATAAATTTTGTGAAATTCATCATGTGATTGATATTTTTACTATTATTTTGGTCCCAACAGATATTTTTTTAAAATGATTTTCAATGTCAGTAGTTGATTGCTGTGTTAAGTCTCTGATTAATGAAATTGGAAGCTTGCTGACTTTCTTCATCTAAGAATGATAGTATGTTTACTCCAATAATGTTGTTCGTGTGAAATTGTTTTTGTAGGTTGTATTTCATTTCCCTTGAAGAGACAGTAATATTCATTGTACTTAAGGTTCTAAAATAATATGGAAATAACTCTGATGGGTAGATAAGTTCTGTCTTGTCTGATATCAAGCCTTACAGATATGTATAATTTTTCCACTTTTATAATATCATTAATAAATTAGCGAGCAAAATTAATGGGGAAGCAAGGCTTCACCATCATTGAAGATGTGAAGAGAAATGTTATTCACTGGAAATGTAATACTAAAAATGTACTGTGAGGTGGCTGTTGTCAAATTAATTACAATTATTCAAAGCTAAATCAATCAGATATCATGAAGTATCCGAAACAATTTCTATTGCCATTGAATATGAATATGAGGGAATTTTGAGCCTGAAATAAGATGGCATGAAAAAAATGTTTAGTAGACATCATTAACGGTTTTCAGGGACAGCTGCACAATAAATTTTGTCAGCAGTCGAGCTTTTGTGGCCATTCCAGGGTGCATCTTCAGAATATTAAAATGATTGGAAAGATCTTTTAGTATAATCTTTCTAATGTATGTATGACTGTAAAAGCTCAACCACTGGCGAAGTTTATTATGCAGCTACCCCCGAAAACTGTTAACAATGACAATACTCACTGCGATATCCTTAGATCTAATTGTTTTGTTGAATTTTATAAATTTAAATGTTTTGAAAATCAAACAATGATAATTCTCACGAATTGTTTTTGTTCATTCATCCTTAATTAATTTACACTATTAAACATGCTTTAACAATCTGAAAAGGAACAATTTATCTCATATGAACCCAATTACAAGTATGATGTGAATGAAAAAAAAGATGCAGGTACTTGGAAATTTCTGAAAGAACTGTATCATAGATATAACAAAATCATAGATGGGAGTCCTTCATATACATGATAGTGTAAGTGGGGGGCTTGAGTTAGGCATCTGTCACACTTGAAATTGGTCTCTTAAGGCAAGGGAAATATTGGGGTGCATGAAGTTTTTTTAATGTAATATAATTTGCTGCTGGGGTAAATGTCAGTTAATGCTTCTGGAGAAATTATTGGAGAACATTAGTGTTGCTCTTACTTCTCTGTTATTGGCAAAGTATAATCCATCACCTATGGCAAACAACATTGATTTTCAACGGGTCCTTCAGAAACATCAGTTATGTCATATTGTGAATGAAAAATGCAAACTATGTATAATTCTCCTGAAATTTAATTGTCGTTATTAGTTTCGATGCAAAGACATCATCATCAGGTACTACTACAATGAAACTAGTTGTGCCAAATACAATTTCAGTGGAATTATATACTTGTATAGTAACTTTTTTCATTCAAAATGCATTTCCACAAAGTTAACCCTGAAATTATTGAATATGTTTCATATTGTTTTAATCAATAAAAAGGTTGTGTCAAATGATACCAACATTTCAGTCTGTACTTAGAATTATTGTTGCAACAAGTGGTGTGCCACATTGTTTATTTGATTTAGAAATAGTTAATTGATATATAGTTTGGTGGTGTAAGTTTACTCATTTGAAGTTACTTTAGGATTCATTTGGTGCGTGCATTTGTGGGTATTATTATTTACCAGATTCTTTCTCATTGTAGAAATTAGAAAAAAAACTTGTCAGCCACTTGGAATGCAAAGCAAATTCTATTGTTTTTGTAAGTTTGCTAAAATTCTTGATAAAATTTGTAATGCAGGAGTAAAAACTTGTGCCACTGGATGAGTACTAACAGAAATGCTGAAGAGAGTGATAACAAAAAAAGAATCATGCATGGCTAAACTAAAATGTCACAGTAGAAGTATTCCTTAATTGAGGAGTGAGGATTTTTTAATTAGGAGTGGGTTGTCATGATTTATATATGGGGCATTTCATGTGAAGACTGTTGATAGGGAGGTCTTCAGTTAAATTTTCTCTAGCAGTTTCTGTTTTCAATTGTTCAATCTTAGAATTTTGTTGCAGTACATTGAAAGTATTTTATGGCATACAGTAATGATCTCTCAGGATGGTGAAATTTGATGGCAGTTATTCTGCTAATTCAGTTTCTTACTTTACTGAATAACAGTGCCAGAAATATCAGAATGCAATCATTTTCTGTGACCTTAGAAATAACTGATCATATGGCAATAGCTGTAAATGTATTTTAACTACACAAAGGGCTGTGAATGTACTTTAACTACGAAACCATTATCATGTCACTTAAAATGAAAAAGAGAGCAAGTTTAACTCTCATAACTTTTTAGTACAGTGTGATTGTATATTTGACCTTACAGTTCTCCTTCGAGTTACTTCAAAGTGTTTTATGAATGATTCTCAAATTAATCTGTCATAAATTCTATTTTTCTTGCTTCTGTTCATTGTTTCTCGAGCAGAGTTGGAAATGTTTGTGCAGTGGGGCACTTCATGTTTAAGGGCTTTTGGAGAATCAAGGATAGGAGCCCTCTTGTATTAAAGAGAGTTCGAAGATTAGGTTTTTCAATAGTTCAGGGGATCTTAGTTAACTTTTTCATTTACTGGGAGGTTTTTGGGCTCCTCAGATCATTTGCTGATATGTCCACCCGGAAAAATTGAAATAGGCATCAGAAGATTATGTTCAATTACTTTTTTCTATTTACAAAAACCTCAACTTCTACCTCACTAAGGCCATGTATGAATGCAGAAATTTCATTAATATTCAACATTAATTCATTCAAATAATAATTACATTCACCATTAGCTTAATTAACAAATACATTCCTAAAGGCTCATCAGCAGAATTCCCTGAATCACACCTTGTGTTGTCTAGCAAGATGTGTGAAGTTAGTCAATTGGCCTCTCAGTATGCATACCACTTATACAACTTCGAATGACTAATACAGTCCCTTTTGTCAACTCTTCCTCGTGGGTTTCATATCTGCAGTTTAGAAAGAGCAGTGAAGATAATATAGGAAAATGTTTGGAGTAGATGCTTGGAAAGAGAGGGAGGAGAACACATACACCTTGAAATAAAACATTTCTAGCGCAAGGATTCCTCAGAGAAAAAATTATCCACCTTGGCTATGAGTCCAACTCAGGTCACCATAGTATACGCCAGTTGGTGACTCAATCTTGCTTAGTCACCACCAGTTCACCTATATGTCACCTCCTGTGTTCTAGCTATAACCTATTGGATGAAAAAATTTGTTACTTATTGTTAAATTCCATGAGGATAAACTGCAATGATCATTCTCAAAGCAATCAGAAAATGTTGCATTCTGTTTTGTACATTATTATGTAGAAAATGTTTCATGCATGTTCATGGGAAAAGTATCATTTTGTGCATAAGTCTAATCCAGTAATAAGTTGCCAGCAAACAAGATTTATCGGAAACTGCAAAATAACAGTAAACTTCATGGGTGTGAATTGAATGCAGGGCATGTATCATGTTATTTATCTTTTCTGCCATGTATCAGGCCATTTTAAGCTGATACCAGCTGTTGATGTACTGAAATAACACATGCATTCTGCTGCCGCTGCTGATCCAGCATTGCAGGTAACCAAGTGAGCCTTTCTTAAATAGTAGTACGTATCTTGTGCAACAGGCAAACATTTGATGCTGACTGTGAGCCAACAAATAAGCTTTGAGATTTGTTATGAATAGATATATCTGTGGTACATGAGCATGCTCCACTTGGTTGGATATAATATGAGAGTGGATGAATTCTTCTAAGGATGTACGTTTGAAGCAACTAAAAAGGTATTTATTGTGCTAGATTTTTTTTTTACTTCTCCTTCATGTGAATGCCTTTGATTGTGATTTACTATGCAGTGTGCTTTTATGACAGAAATTTATCGCGAAATATCAGTAATAATGGTGTTTCTATTTTTTCTGAGAGCAGATTATCGTAAATTCCTATGTTATGTATGTTTTGTTAATTATTTACAGTTGTATTCATGCATGTGTTGATATTTGTTACGTACTTTGTACTGTTGTAATTGTTATTTGTTGAAATATAAATGATGTATTGGTGGCAATATTAGTTCTCAATTTACTAGAAATTATTTTTATCATATGTTATTCATTTGATTTTTCAGAACAGAGAATGTCTAGCTGAGGATATTTGGATTGATCATGGACCATATTGAGTGGGACCATATATTATTCATTGAACTTTTTTGTATTATTATACACATGTAGTAGGCTAAGTTTATGCTGGTTGTATTTGTCATGGAGAAACTATTATATGCTTTTCAAATTTTTATACAATGTATTACCAAATATACTCATAACTCATATTATGTATTTTAATTTTTCTATTCCTGAAGCTGATAAAAGATTCCTAATTTAATTTCCTAGCTTGTTTATTGATATGGGACCTTACTATGTACCTACTCGATTGCTACCATTTCTGCAGAAAAATATTGTGAATCCTAACCATATTAATTTGGAAATTTCTATAAGAATGTGGTATAAGAAAGAGCTAAAGTTCTAATATGTCCTAACATGAGTTTTCACTTAATTCTGGTAATTCGTCTTTCAGTTTCAAGATGGTGTGGTCTAGTTGGGTAGATTTTGTACATTAACCATCTTAACTTACCCTAATTTTTCTGAGCAGCAGAATAAATTACTCCTGGACACCATCTCCTTGTGTTGATTATGTAGTGCTCAAATGTTAACATTATTAGAGCATAATTTTACTCTGATTGTGTTCATTCTTCAGAAGTGTACTGTGAAATTAACACCCTACAAAATATATCTATTACCCCTTAAATATAATGGAGCCGAAATAAGAGTGCTTAGCAAATATGGCTGAATAATGGGATGACTTTATATATAAGGAAAATGATGAAATGCCTTAACGGCTGAGCAATACTATTGTTTTTTTTCAAGAACTAGAATTAGGTTATACTGGTAGGTGCCTGATCAATATAAACCGTAATCTTTCTATCTCATTGGGGCGACTATTCCATATGCAATTTAGTGTCATTTATTTTGGAATGGTCAGGATGAGGAGTCCAAAAGCCACTAGGGTTGGGGCACCGTATGCTCTGCGGTATATTAGCTATGACATGCATGTGATATCGTAATGCGACAAGGCGTATTGGAAATTTCTTATAAGAATTTTAGAATTACAGACTTCTTATAAGGCATTTTATAAGATATCTGATTACTGTTAGAATTCTCATAAGAAGTCCAAGCTCCTATAAGAAATTTCCACCTTTGTAAAAGTAGGCTAATATTATTCTGTAATAAGAAGCCTTATATGCTATTATGAATTCCCATGAGAGGTTAGTGAAATTCTTATGAGTATTTAAGATCCTATAACAATGTTGTTATGAATTTTAAGGTCTTAGAACTTTAATTATTTACCATAATAACTTAATAATTGTAATAAGAAGTTTTTTAAGCAGTTTTTAACTCATGCATTCTCCACGGAAATAATGACACAGAAGTTGAAGGATTAGAACAAAATAGTGCCTATTGTAGCTCCTATAAGAGGATCTAATAGCTGCTATGGGATTCTTGATGGCTCTCATAGAAAGTTATAAGATTCACACAACATTTATATTTTTCTCAAAGTACTCCAACCCCTGTGATAGAGTTAAAATGATAAATGTACCTAAGGTTTTTTAAGCGATATCTGGTATACTTTTCAGGCTTACACCAAATATTTCTTGTCCTCATGAAATGGTCAAATTAGTTTTTCTGGTATGATTTTTTAGACAAGGCTGCTATGTGGTACTTGATTGATCAATGTTACCACACTAAATGTGCAACAATTTACAATTTCACTAAGCACTATCTCTGCTCAGCTCGGTACGCTGTGATTGTAATACGAGAGCTATAATGGTTTTAGCCGAGCAAAAAATTTTAGAAGTCTAGTTGTAGTGAAGGACTTTCTGTAGTGCTGATACACTAACCTTTTCACCTAGATAACCATTAAAAAAATTCAGTACGGTGTGACAATTCACTTCTAATTAAACTGAAAACCATTTCTTGGTTAACAATATTGGTATGATAAAACATGTCTAAACAATTGCATTTTGATTTTCAATGATGAAATTCAAACTCACAAAAGTTTAGAAAACTTTTTTTTTAATTGGAGGATTGTCATCAATGATAAATCACGAAGTGTACTCGAGCAACTTTAACCTGAACATTCATTTAATAGTTCACGGTTTTGGAAAGGTATCGGTGTACATTCAATGCTAATGACTTCTGCATTCAAAATGTCAGTTGTGAGTAATGTGATCATGTAAAGCAAGGAGAATAGAGAACTACACTCCTTGATGTAAAGTCAGCACGGAGCCGAGCAATTAATCTCGAATATATAACGAAAGTATAACATTTTTATGAAGCTCTTCACCATAGAAGCTGGCTTTAAAAGTGGAAGTGACGATTAAGGTATGGCGAGTAAATTTTGTCTTTACAAAGTGAGTCTGCTGAAGAAAATTCACGAATTTGTCATTGTTTTTTTTTGTGATCTGCCTACCATACCCAGACAAAATAGATAAACATTAGATATTATGAAATAGATGTCTAGATATCTAATAAATATATTATTGCCTATTTGGCAGCATGTGATCTAGATATCTATGGTAGATGTACACCCACACAGCACATGGATATCCAAATGTCCTCTTTTTGGATAACCAATGAATATCCAAATGCCCTCTTTTTGGATATCCACTCATACGTATTAATTACCTATTGAATACACATGAGGATGTAATCAACCTCATGCTGTACACAAAAAAGGTCACAAGAGCATCCACTTTACAGAGCAGCTGTAACAATGTACCCAAATGCATTACAAATATAATCATTCTATAATACCTTGCATGGGTGCACCTATCACAAAAATTGAAAAAAATTAACATAAACGATCGAGGCACTCACTTAATAAATTATCACTAGTTGTACCTTGCATATGACAGATACGTCTACCTAACTTCACTTAAGACCCATATATCCTATCATCCTTCGATATACGACCTGACACATTTTCCTATTACGGGTAGGTTTCATGGGTGTTTTCAAGTCTGTTTCCGCACTAATAGGCGCTTCAGACCGGGAGGAAAGGTATAAGGATAGGAAGGGTTGGGTCCACAGTCAGTCCAGAGAGATAAATTAGTTTCCTCCACAATGCTGAGAACCTATTTCCCGGCGGGCGCACCAGTACTTTCTCTCAAGTCCGATACCGTCTAAGAGGGACAGAAAAAACATCCGTGGACTAATTTTCCATCGCTTTTCAAGATCCTGAATCACGCGCGTATGCAATGAATAGATGCATAGGATATGTCATGCATATATAATGTGTACCAAGACATCCAATCATGGATATCCACTGAATATTATAATATCCTCGCATACGAGGGACTGAGAAAAATCATCCGTACACCAATGTTCAATCGCTCTTAAAGACCGTGAATCGCGTTTAAAACCACATATCAAATTCACTCTCACCGAGCCTCCTGGCCTTTGATTTTTCCGGCGAGCGCGTCCTCATTTTCTCTAGTCCGATACCGTCTACGAGGGACTGAGAAAAATCATCCGTGGACTAATGTTCAATCGCTCTGAAAGATCGTGGATCGCGTTTAAATCGCGCTAATGCTAAAACCTTGATAACATTTTTAGATAGGTATCTATAATGCAAATAGTGAATGGCTCTGCATTTCTTTCGGCATTGCTCCGCGTATGTTGACTTCACTTGACAACTGTTTCGCCGGCATTCCAGCTGGCGTCTTCAGGTCGACTGGTGTAGAGGCACTGTATTGGGATATTCCCAATGCAGTGCCTCTCATGGGTGTTTTCAAGTCTGTTTCCGCACTAATAGGCGCTTCAGACCGGGAGGAAAGGTATAAGGATAGGAATGGAAGGGATGGGGATAGGATAAGGTCCGAAGCCAACGAGTGAACCAGTGCCTCAAGACTGCTGTTCGCTGCAGTTTTCGCCGCATATATATAGGACGTCTCGTAGCTGACCCCTGATTGGTTGGATGGCGGAGGGTATTTTTCCACGCACTGTGCAATGGATGTCCGTCCTCTCGATTGAAGTTGTTAGGTGCCTTCACTATCTCGATGGCCTCTCTTATAAATCTTGGGAAATAACGTTTCTCTTTAGCTAATATTTTAGTTTCCTCGAAGTGTATCTTATGCTCCATGCATGCTCGAAGACGGCGGATAAGTTGTATTGTTTCTTCTCCGTAGCTCTCTGGCGTTCCTTCAGTCTTACAGCAACCGATGTGCGCGTTTCGCCGATATAGGTCTTCCCACAGGAGCAAGACACTTGGTAAACTCCTTCGTTCATATTTTCAGGGATTCTGTCCTTGGGTGTCTGAAGCCTGTCGGCCATCTTCGTCAAGCAATGGTTTCTTGTGCCGACTTGATGTTTTCTCAGGACTCGGGCAATCCTCTCCGTTGTTCCTGCTACGAAGGGGATGTTGGCGTACGTCGTGGGCTTCACGTCTTCCGCTTCGCGCCTTTCCTCGGTTATTAGCTGGTCCCGTTTCTTCTCCTTCGCGGTCCTTTTTAGGATCATGTCTCTTCCGTAGCCATTCTTTTGTAGAGTTCCCAATAGGTGTGATTTCTCTGCGGCCAGTGAGTCGGCTAGAGGTAGACTTCGAGGAAACTAAAATATTAGCTAAAGAGAAGCCTTTACAGTTATTTTTTTATGGTCTTCAGATTTGCAATGGAATTCCTATATGCCTGGTAGAATTTTCTGTGCAGTTCCCATAGGAGTCTTATAAGTCCCATAGATTTCCTCTAGGAATCTTATTGGTCTGATGGAAATTTCCTATAGGTCTTAAGGCCAAAATTCAATAGAATTCCTTAAGTAGCGGCCATAGGACATTTTTGGTAGGGTCCTTATAAGAAATTTTCTTACAAGAAAAGTGCCCTATTTCTGATAAGAAATTTTCAATAGGGGGGAGTGAAATTACATGCATTTGAAGTCTCGCGAGCATTTTCAATTCCGCTTGAAGTCTAATCTTATTGCTAAATGCACAATCACAGAACGCGCTGGAGCCAACGGAATTTTTATTTAAAATAGAAAGTGGTAAAAAACGCAATTGCTGCGAACAGCACGACGTGAGACGGAATTAAGGTAGTCCGAAAAAAGCTAGCTTGCGTCGGAATCTTAATGAACGCCCAGAAATTCTCTTTTGCCGAGTTCCTTTGGAGAGAAAACCCCAATTAAATACTACGTTTTTAATGCCATTCCTATTTCATCTTGGGTTATTGGTGGTTGAATTTCCGCTTTGAATCCACCGCCATCCTCAGTCTTCACGATTAGTGGAAACGGAAATATTCTACCTCCTAATATCCACATATTGTGATTGTATCTGGATTTGTGATGGATTCCACATATAATACGTTCGCGTAGGTTAGGGCTCCATGTTGTAAGGGCTTAATGCAACTCATGATGTAGTGGTTGAGTCACGGTCAGTTTTGGCTCCTTTCCAATTGATTCAATATTAATGTCCTTGCCTCAGTCATCGTGTACCTGGAAGAGTCTGTACGTTGATATCCCCGGAACATCTCATTGTGCCGTCACGGAGTGTTTGTATTGTTAGCAAAGTTGCGATTTCACGGCCGTTCGTGAGCGAAAAGCCAAGAATAGGTGCCTCGGAACCAGGGAGTGTGTAAATTATTAGTAATATTTAATATAGTATCCCTGATCGGAACCATGTACCGAAGTGCAGATCAACCTTTTTTTGTGTGATTAATCTTTTTTGTCAGCACTGAATTAAGAGTCACTAACTGGATTTTAAAGGTGTACGGCACGGGTGGAAACCTTATAGCTTCCCTGGACCACACAAATGCATAAATATACCACACTAATGCATAAATATTTAAGTATGTACATGTGCTTATGAGCATGAGTTTTGGGTACTCAGCTATTGGAAGCGCTTGGTTGGGAAACACTAGAGACTAGAAGATTATTTGTAAAATTAAATTTACCTGAATAATTCCAGCCTCATGCGTTCGACTTTGACATTGCAGATATATATTTCAGCTCCCACACTAACAGCAGGACAGAGAAGTGATAAATTAATAAAGATTAACTGTCAGAACAGAAAATAAAGGTAACTATCGGACCAAGAGCTCCAACCATGATCACTATATAAACCAAGCCTAATTCACACCATTCACATTCCCCAAATTTCTTTTTTTTCCTTTCTCTTGCAGCAATAGCCATTCCACCAACTCCTTCCGTACGCAATCGGTGATTACCAGTGTGACATATGTAGATGTGTAGGTACTTATATAGTTTGTTGAAACAATTTTTTTTAAAGATCCCCCTTTTTAATCAGGGCAGTTATATCTACCTTACTTTGCATAGTAAAATCACCAATGGTAGACGTTTTTTGCTGTTCCACGTAATTATAATTACAATAGCTATTAAAAAAACAGTTTTTGTTCGAAAAAATGCTTTGTTAAGTGCTAAGGCTCTTTTTGTTCCGCTATTTTGTCTATGCGACATATTCCTTTGTTATGCGCTAAATTTTGCACCAGGTTTTTTTTCTATCAATGCCTCTGCAACACAATAATTCAAAATCTCATGAAGTTGGAAAGTATGTACTTGGATTTTTCCTTGAGCCGTATTCATGGCCGTCACTGTCCACTGGTTGCTCAAGCGCGATATACCGCGTGTAATTATTGCCTTGAGGTAGAGTGGTGAATGGAATTTTGTGAGAGGGCTTATTTTTGGTGGAATTGAACCATCGCTTTTAGGAACTTAGGATTTTCAGAACTTCACGGTGGCGACTTCCGTCGTAGTTTTAAATCTATTGAAATAATGGGCCTTTACCGAGCTGAAGAGCGGAAAAACTTAATGTCATGTAGTAATTTTCTGCGCAGGTATTACACTCATGAAATTCTTGTCTCAAATTATTATATAGAATCTTGCGTGGTATCTTGAAAATACATTTTTTGAATGTGAAAATATGATTTGTCGTCAGCTTGTAGCTTTGTTTGTCCTTTTGGTTTATAAAATGTGATCCATCCGTCTTTCACAGCCATTACGGAACTATGTCTTCGGGATATTGAGCATTTTTGACACAGTAAAGGAAACACTTTTCAAATATGAAGAAACAGTACAAAGAATGTATTTCTCAATTATGAAAAGGAAACGTTTGCGTACAAAGATTATGTGATCATGATTAGTTCCTCCTTTTCGTCGATGCTTGTTTATGGCGATGGCTCTATTGCTGTCAATATGAGTAGTAGGATGTGTCCAGATGAGCTTTGCTCATTTGCTCATCAATCCAGTTCCTGAAGAAAGACACGCTGGCGTACACTCCCGGGGTTTGGTTCTGCCCGCACCCGATTCCCCAAGCCACGATCCCTGACTGGATGAAAATTCCAGGGTGGTCGGGAAGTGGGCATACCAGCGGACTGCCTCCGTCGCCCTGTAATGAAAGCGTAATGTCAATTACATACGTAAAATTTATTGAAGCTTGATTTCGTGAGAGATATTTTTCGACGAAGTCCTGACTTGAATCTTTGGAATCACTTCGAGAAGGGTTGCGATTGGAAGCAACGCAACGCAAAGTTCTTTTTGTAAATAAAGTCATTCTTGTTTGGAAAAGGCATATGGTTCAACATTCATACAAGTGCAACCAAAGTTTTGGCTGATTTTAAATCATTTCAATATGGCATATAAAATATCGCCTTCAACTAAACATGGCGTATAAGTAGGTACTTTTTCTAATATAAATATTTATTCGTTAAGTCGTTTTACCTCTTTCAAATTCTAGTTTATACAAGTGAAAAAATAAGCTATTTTCTCATTCTAAGATTTCAGAAAATTCATTCAAGATTTCAAACATTTCAACCTGAAGTAGTATTTTGGAAACTTGAAAATTATTAGCTTAAGAATACCATGAAAACTTCTTTCAAAGTACGTATGTAATTTTAGGGCATAAATGTGGAGTTGAATATTTGGGCAACATTCCCCTCTCCCCTTTATATTTTTGTATCGTAGGATACTATTTCAACAATCGGAACTTGAATTTGGGACATCGTCGCGCCAACGGCATTTGACCTCCCAAGGACATAATTGTTTACCTTGCATGCGTCTCTGCCATATTCTCCTCCTGCGCACATGAACGACTGGTGCAGCTTGAAATGCCTTCCAAGAATTGTGCTACGCAGTGCAGTCTGGCATTCTGGATTGGCCACCACTGGAACGTCAATTCTTTTCAGAATTCCTGAGTTTTGACTTCCTTCGTCTACGAGAAAAAGTTTCTTTTGTAAATTTTATGCATTTACTGCTCCTAGCCATTTTGCTCACATTCATCATAATTAAAATTTTTATTTCTAGAATATTAAGACTTTTTTTTCTAATTTTCTTTCTTAATATTTTAAAAGGAATTTTGTCGTAAATAATTTAATTTTTATTGTTCCGGGTAAATTTTCTTTTGAAAAGTTTCAATGCCCAGATAAAATTCAGAAATATGTGTGCTCGGAAGTTTCCGCGGTTTCGTGAGAATGCATTTTCCGGGTTTCCTTCAGCATGAGTTGGTGTTAATGATTATTTTTCTACAGATAATAAAGCCAACAACGTCCGAACTCTGAAAACACAGGTAGTCGAGTAGCATAGCGGTACAGCCAGCGAAACTCGTAACGCCAGCGCATGCGGAAGAAAATCCGGAAAATGCCGAGTTCAGATGCCATGAAGTAGATCAAGTGATTTAAATGACCTTTTATAACATTAAATTTTTTGTCAATTTTTAATATAAGAAAACATTTAGTAAACCAAAAGCCTTACGAAAGTTATATCCACAAATAATTTAAATAGTAATTGATGTTAACCTGAGTGAAAACTGGAAGATAGTAAATTAAATTATCATTCCATCTTACATAAGCAATATTTTAAAAATATTTTCAGAAGTTGATTTCACTATAATTCATTCTCATTTCAATATGAGGATAGAACTTGTGATGCATGATTTAGGGTCAAATGTAAAAAAAAGTCTCAGGCAATCGGGAAACTCCTGACCTCGGGCCTAGGGTATGATAGCGACCGAAATTGTTACGGCATTCAGAGGCCTAGAGGATGAATTCGAAGCGGCTGAATTACTAAAGTCCCTGACCCGGAGTAACACCCGAGACACCTTTCATCAGTCAATCCTTAGATTGGGGTGACGCAGATCTCCACTCTATTCTCTTATCAGCTAACATCATATTCCTACTAACAACCTCATTCGCATTCTTCACTACTTGCTTCATGGGGGGCTTCATTGCCATTCCTCCCATTCACTTGTCCCATCGAAGATTGTCGTTAGTAGGCCATTGTGTCTCAAGATATTGCCAATTGAGTTGTCTTGTCTTCTTTTTAAAGGTTTCAGAAGACTGTTATTTATATTTTCTCCCACTAGGTACTGTTAGCACCACGTTTAAAATGATTCTAGTCTTGACTTCATTGCTGCTGCCATCATTCATGCTTCACTTCCATGCCTCACTTTTCTTTATAAGAGTGTTCTAGATGTATGTTCTGATGAATCATTTTCTCACTTTCACGCTTGTTTCCAGCTGTTATTAGATTCTTTTTTTTCGGTAGAATTCCCTCTGAATGGGCTTTCTATTGACTTCTTGCTTCACCTGATCACTCGGCTTCCCAGATAGGAACACTCGCTCTCCTCTTCTAGTTTTTCTTCCTAAGTTTAACAAAGGGCTAGCCTCTTCTCTTCTACTGCATACCATAACATTTGTTTTCGTAATACAGACCATCGAACGTTATTGGTCAGCATCTTATCTTGATTTACTAGTCTCCTTAAATTATTTTTCTGTATCCGCCGTGACCACTGTATCGGCGACACGCAGCCTACAATGTTTTCCCCGTGGATGATCACTTCTGAAACATTCTCTTAGATTTCATTGATGGCTTTCTCGCTATAAACATTGGAAACGATGGGAGAGAGTACACAACCGTGTCTTACTCCTTTCTTTATTCTACCTTCTGTACTAGTGGGTCCAGATTTAATCACATGTACTTGACTCTTATATAAACTGTTGATACCTAATTCTTCGGTCATCGTAGAACAATCCAATTCCTTTCAGAATTATAAGCATTAAATTCTAATCCGCATGGTCTAATGTCTTTTCCAAATTGCACAGCCACAATGAACATCGGTTTTTTTCTCCATTCTCTTGTGTGTAAGTAGCCTGAGGACCAAAATCGCTCCTCTTGAACTTTTGTTTTTTTTAAATCAAATTGGTCTTCATTCAGTAACTCCTCCGCTGTTCCATCTATTATTTTATTGATGTTATTGTCCCTATCTTCGAGGCGTGTCCCGTCATGTTTATAGTCCTAAAATTTTCACAGTTCTCATCCCTCTTATTTTTGGAAAAATGATGATGATGATGCTCTTCTCGAAGTCCGTGGGTATCACTCATGTTGAGTACACGTCGATAATTTTATTGTACAGTTGGGTTAATGTCTTCTCTCCTGAACTTTTAATTAGCTTGGCAGGAATACTGCAATTCCAGAAGCCTCATTTATCCGCAGGTCCCTTACTGCTGCGTTGAATTCTGATCTTAATATTGAGTCTCCGAAATTATCCTTTTCGACTTCATTTTCCTATTTGATTTCCTTTTCCCGAAGTTTCCTTCCGTTGTAAAATTGTTCCAAGTATTCTTTCCACCTCATTACAGTATCTTCTTTTTCAATCAGAAGTTCTTCACTCTTGTCCCTTATGGTACTGTATCTAGCGGACCGCAAAGTTCATTGAAGTAGTTCCTCACCGTCTTATCTGCAGATTCTACCTTTCCACGTGCTGTTTTGCATGTCTTCGCATATATCTTTCATCCTCATTTTTCTATCTTTTTTGCTTTACGACTTATTTCATTCCTTATTCTTCAAGCTGGTTTTCCACTGCTTTCAGTAAGGCTAGCCGTTGCTGATTCTCCTTCAATTTTTCTACTTACCATAATTACTTTAATGTTTTCTTCAGTATCTTGAATTTCAAATTGTATTTCATAATCATTAACTTGTGGTCACTGTCGATGTCTGCCCCGGGTATCTCACGCAGTCCTTCACTTGGCTCCTGAATATCTTCTTGTCTAAAAATGAAGTCAGTTATGCTTCTTTTCTTGTCTTCTGAAAGTGTATTCTCTTTGGTTATGGTTTTTAAGCACCGTGTTTCCTACCACTAACTTGCGTTGTGTGCAGAATTATAGAAGTACTCTTCTCTCTATTTTTCTATTTTCGATTTCCCAATTCTTCCATCTCGTCCTTCACGGGTAGATGGAAGAATTGGGAGAGCATTCCAATCTCCTAAAATAATTAATTCTTCTCCTCATACCTGTTTTTATTACTTTTGAGATACCATAATAGACATATTTCACTACTTCATCCTCATAGTCCGATGTACGCATGTAGACCTGCACCACAGCGGTGTCTGTAGGTTGGTCCTGATCTTCACCATTAATGTCCTTTCACTATATTGCGGGAAGCTCTCCTCTCGCATGCTAACACTCTTCCTCAGAACTATGCCTAGTTATACTCCATCGTTTCCATTCGATGATCCGGTGTGTATTATCGGTAACTTCCACTCCAAAAATCAAAATCTCCGGGCCATCTCATTTCACTGATTCCTGATACGTTGAGGTCCATTATTTGTATTTCCTCCTTAAGGTTCGCGAATCTTCCGCAGGTCCGAAGAGATCTCATGCTCCTGTCCAAAGATTTTGTCACACTTGACAGATGTACTCTCAGGTGATCTCCGCCCGGCGATCCGAATCCGGAACTATTTTACCTCCGCATTACTTTACTTGAGAGGGTTCCATCACGTCTTGAGAAAGGAAAAGAGTAACTGCGACTCCTCGGGACTAAAATATGGTGGTGGACCCTTGCCGTCCACATTCCAGTACTTCGGCCGTTAATGTAAATTTCACCACGCCTGTAGTGTAATGAGTATCGCTACTTCAATCATAAGAGCTGCTGCTCTCTTCTCCGGGGGTGATGGGATGCGTAATTGTTGGCGGTCTTCCGTCACCAAGTCACGGCATCTTCGCAGGTTTTTATACCATTGGAATGGTCTACCATACCCAAGCGTAGATTGATACAATATCGGATTGCCACCGCTTAATGTCAACGAAGAGAAAACGTGGAAACACAAACTTGGACATAAAACAAAGGACAGCTATTCTACGAGTAAGCGCTTTTATTTCGCAGTTAAACTCGAAGTATAGAGGATTTGCTACCCTGTAGAAGCACTCGTTGACTCTAAAACTCAGCCCCGAGGAGAAACCTTTGTACGAGAAAAATCTACTTTCCTCATCTTATCTTCGTAGTAAATTATGTCACTCATAGGCATTATTTGTGTGTGTTATCTTTATTTCTAGGCACGACAGCAGTCGATATTGCCATTTATAAATATTGCCGGCAGTCAAACTGTAAACAATAGCATACACAGCTATACCGCTCTACTTGAGGCTGTGCATGGAATATCTAAAGATATGCTTAAAATTAGTGATTTTCGAATTAATATATGGGAGTAGAAGCCCTTATTAAAATATTTAATAGTCCTTTAAAATTTTTGACGTGTCAACCTTTGTCAAAATTATGGACGCACGCGTTGGGTACCATCCACTAAATTAACATTTAAACACAGAATTATATTGAATTTGTCTTTTGGTTTAATGTTTTTCATGCGAATTAACTGGGGTGAAATTATGTTTTCAATTAAGAAATGGTGGGAATTCACTATTCTTAAAATCGGCGATGGAGTTATTTACAAATTTCATTTAAATACAATTCTCCAAAAGTTATTTTACATGGCTGATTATAATTATATATTTGGAAACCGAGGTCTAAATATTCGCGATACCTTACCTGAAACGTCTTTTCCCCATCCGGTGGCAAAACACCTTGTTCCTGGAGGTGGGTTATATCCTTGCTCAGGAACGCAGGCGAAACCAATGTTTTCTGCCGGCACCACTGCTCTCGATAGGTGGAGAAGGGCTACGTCGTTAAAGAGGTTTCCATCCGTAAAATTTTCGTGGACAACTATACGTTCCACGCCTCTTTCCTGGAAGCTGAAAGGTTCGTCTTCGGTGTGCATATCCCATTCGCCAGCACGGATCTTCAATTGGTCAGCTTCCTTCCTGAGGGAATTTTTATCACCGGTAAACATTTGGGATTCAGCGGAAATATTAATGACTCATAATCAGTACTTGATGCGAAGATGACAATGGGAATGCTATTGAGATGGAAACAACGGTGTAAAATAAGGTTTTTTTATGAAAACATTATCGTAGTTATTAATGAAAGATATCATGTATCTTCGTATCCATGAAATATACACCTAGAAATCCATGAAAATTAGGGTATTCCGCTAAAGACGACTACGCTTGGAGAAAAGGCATATTGTATGTCCCTATATTTTGATGTGAATTATTTCTCCTGCCGAATTTCCTGTGATGGCGAAAGGGAATCAAGATGATATCGTAGCCATGCTCAATAGGCATCAATGATCTTTTATGGTAACGGAATTAACATCAACTGACTAGGGCAAGGTAACCAATTCTCACCCGTCCCTTTCATCCTTTACCATTCGTAAAATACAAATTTATTCGTAGTATCGATTTAGGAAATTATTGTTTCACTTTGTTTAAAGTACAAATTGGACGAATTTGTGGAACACTTTTTCATTTTTAAATCAGCAAAAGATTATTAATTTGTGAGGATTGTTAAACCCGTACCTAACAAAAAAATAACCTCAGTTAAATTGGATCTTAAGCAATACTGGTACTAGGCTTCAGTTTTGACTAGTGATTGGATAATCAATAAAATTTGGTCTATTAAGCTTTAAATAGGGATTTATTAGGAACCCTTTCGTGATTTTATGTCGTTGGACATGGGTTTCTTCCCGAGTGTTTTCCGCGTTGGTCCATGTTGTCGGGGCTACAGTTTTGCCGTCCTGAGGAGCCAATGTCCTGAGGTCAGAATTCCGGCGGAACAGCTATCGTAGACACTTGGTACATTGGTCTTATTGGTTTGGACATATCGGAAGACATCCCTCTAGAAAACTATCTCAACATTAAACCGTGATCCATAATCAATTTGGTTTTTTCCTAAATCGAGCTTGTTTGCCGTGCTAAGATTGCAAAAGAAACTGACCGCGCACTGTTCCGAACTAAATAAAAATCTTTAAAATATCATGATTCTTTCCATCAGTGCTGAAGTATTGAAGGTAAATAACACTCACCCGGCAACGCAATGAGCTCCCGTCAACACCACTCTGGGGTGGATTAGAGATCCACCGCATTGTTGCGCTTTCAGTTCCTCCGTGGACACCTCTCCTCCCTGAGACTTCATCACGGCCACCGTCCAGGGGAACTCTCCAAACCTTGCCTCAACACCGCTAGCGTGGGAACGTTGGTAACCCACTCCTCCAGGCATTCGACGTCCGCACTCGGTCTTCCTCTTCCTCTCGAGTGGGGGCTCGGAAGGAACCGCCGCAGTGGGCGACTCACAGCACAGCTCCAAGTAATTCTCGCATCTTCTTCCGGGGAAATGTAAAATCAACACATTTATTGCTCGTCCTCTATTTTTGAGCCAGCGGCGGAGTGGTTCACAATTTTTGTTTAAATGAGATTCTCCAAAAATCAATTAACGTGCCTGTTCTCAATTATTTGGAGACCATTCTGGACATTTTCGCGATTTTGTACAGTTGGGAAAAGAGTCTTAACTTTCCCTGATCGAATATTCCAGATAGTCAGTACGGTCCCAGTATTTCAGCGAGAAAAATTCGGCCCGTTCGTAAAAGGCTTTTCGTGAACCGTCGGAATTCACATTGCATCTCCTTGCGGCATTCATGAATTTGCGATCGGGACCGAACGGGCAAGTTGCCCTGCTCTTAAGGCCCAAACCCCACTTAATTTCCTGTTTGGAAGGAAAGAGTGCAGTCAAAGACGATCTAAACCTTGAAATGAGTAAATATGGAAAGGAAAATACAGCTATCACCAGTCAACTGCGGGCGTTACGTTCTTGAAATACCCCGCGGTTCGTAAACCACGAAGTGTACCGCAAATCAGGACTAAGGTGTCATGTTACACTATACTTCAGTTGAGATTTACGTAATTTTATTTTTTCTCAAATAATATACCATTATATAAATGCAGTAGTATTCCCTTCCCACTATTATGTGGTGATTTTGTGTAACTACTGTAGCTAATATCTGCGCAGAAAAACAAAACAGCACAACCGTCATCTGCGTTGAAATTTTGGAACTAAATTCACTCTATTAGTTCGAAATTTGCCTTTATGACTTATTGGTGTTACTAATCGGTAACTGGAAGATCCGGGTTCGATTCCCGGTCAAGTCACATAATCTTTTTCAAGGCAAATTTCATTCCTCGATGTATAAATTTTAGCACTCGTGCGCGTATATGTGTACAAAATCATCAGTGAAATTTGTGAATATTAAAAAAAGGCATTAGATCGGTCAGAACCGCGCATACGCAAGGGAAATACAGCGGTTGACAGTACAGTGCCCAAACCGTTGGCTGCGGATAACCGAGGGCCACGGTATAAAAAACCACGGTTGACGAGGGATACCTGTATTTGCTGAGCTCTTGCGCTATCATTTAAATTAATAAATCGAGGACTTTCTCAGCATAAGAAATGAAGAGCCATTAGATGCAATCAGAAACGTAACTGAATATTTCAAAATCCTAGTTAACTTGGTGGTGCAACTGGCCTGTTCAAGATTGAAGACCAATGGTTTTTTTTTCTTGTTTGCGTTTATACCTTCAATCTTTATTAATAGTTACACGGAAAAAAATATTTTTGTCCTCCGTACAAAAACCCATTTGCTGACTCGGTTTTTGTCCTAAAAGCAAAAGCATATGTCACTCTAGCAAACCAATCGTTGGAATATCAAATGCTCAATGGTGGCTGTAGCAAATGGCATTTGTTCCCCTGCGTTTTCCACGACAACAAATGCGTCTGCTAGGCGAGCTATGATCTTGCCAGCGGAAACTCTGAGCTAAAAAGTTTTGCTGTATGTTGTGAGTGAAAGAAAATGGCTCTAAAGTAAACTCCCCGTTTGTTTGTATGTAGTTAGTAGTGTAATTATGTGATGGATGTTGTCTGGTCGCTTGTTGATGCGATCGCCTATTATTGCTGCCGAAGCAGACGAGGTACCCATCCCTAATCAAGTACCGTATTTATCATATTTTAATTGTTGTCGCAGCGCAAGTATACTTTTCATCTTTGGTGAAATTCGGTCCTTAGGGGTATAATAATTGATTGCCCTGTATGCTTTATGCGTCTCGCTTTAGATACAAACCTGTTATTTCGGTATTCTGTGGTTCCTCGTCCAGACGAAGATTCGCTGGGGCACAAGTAGTAGGGCACGCACTTGCAGTCTCCCTCCTTTTGAGCGGCGTTCGCTTCCTCGAGGGAGACAGCCCCATGTGCCAGCAGAACCACGGCGAAGGCGAACCCCAATTTCCACATCCTATGGTGAGAGACGGAAAGAGATTATGAAATGGATTACCCTCAGGTTGGTTGGGTTGACCACCAAGAGAACAATGCATATATTTTCGCTAGAAAAGCGATTCTCGAACATTTTTAATGAGCGATAAAGTTCTCAATACCGCATTTCAGCAATTTGATGTATTATCATAATTTTAGCGCTTTAACATTGGATTGCATAGAAAACAAGCCATGCGTGGAAAAACGTTTTAAGTGGCGATTCTTCCGAATGAACAGTGTTGGCAAAGACGCTCTGGATTATTTCAGTGATCCATTTGCTCAGAACTTGTAATTACCTCGATGATAAACGGAATTGGCATCATAAACCTGAAGCGTTGCATATACTTTGAAGGAGGTGATTGAAGTTTTAATTATCGCTCTAATAAAAGGATTGGTAAAATAACTTTTCCAAGTTTTACAGGGTAATCCCAAGGGTGTGTCTCTTTAAATATATAAAAATTGATATAAATTTTTCTAGTGTTAACAGATTTATAATTGACTGGGTATATGCAAATTTATTTTTCCTGTTTTATTTGTTTTCATTAGTAATTTCTATGTGATTGACCGTCACTTCCCCGAGTGTAAAATCAACCCAAGTTGTATGAAGGAGCCTTTTGTAGGCTTAGCGCAGGGCCAGAGACATTATTATTATTACCAGTTTTCTACCGGTGAAGGTATGTCTAAATGGACATTTAATTCTCCCACACCCCTACATTTCGCACGATGACACTCTTCAGCCCCTCATATCTCCTACCTACCATCATTCTATCCAAACTACCCGTAATTCTACTCCCTCTTCCCCGCTTAACCAACATTCTTACCTCAATCACGTTCTTCAAAACATCGTCACCCTTAATTACCTTCTCCATCCTCACTTTCTGCCTTCTCCTAATTTCATCTATCAAATTTATTTCCTCTCCTACCAATTCCAGCACTTCATCGCTCGTCCTCCTTTCAACCCACTTTACCTTCTCCATTCTTCTCCACACCCACACCTTTCCGTACCATATAATTCCACGTTCTATATTAAACTATTCACTAATCTTTTCTTTACTACTCGACTCAACGCCCCTGTCATTATTTAACGCCTACGAGTAAATGCTTCTTTTGCCAATGCTCTTCTCCTCATTCAATGCTGCCTCCCTTTTTCCTCCAACACACTACCTCGATAGCTAAATTTCCACCTGCTCTAACTTCTGAGAGAGACACATACTATCGGTAAAAACAGATCAGAAAAGGATAGAAGCCTTAGTTCGGTAGCATTCGAATGTTGAATATCAATGGTCGGTTAGAATGAAAATTGAATAAGTATACAGATTGAGGGAGAAAGGTAAATATAGTGTATAGTACGGCGTAGACGAAGCAGTTTAGCTGGGCACACCCTAAGACGTAATGCATTCGTCAAGAGTATAGTTGTGGCAAAAATGCAGGAGAGACCCAATGACGAAGACGAAGGACCTAATAAGGAGGGATTTAGGAAAGAAGTATCAGAATATAACTGAGTTAGCGACGAATAGGAAATAATGAAGAACTGCAGTTAATCAAATGAGAATTGAAATATGAAAGAATGAACTCCTAATGGTGGCCTCCCAGAGGAGAAAGGTCGCAGCTTAACCGAGATAAAAATCCGCGGAGAGAAAAATGGCTAGTGCTTAACATATGGATTGCATAATATTCTACTTTCCTCCCTTTTAACATAATTAATATCACGACCATTGCAGTTATGCGTACCTTTTGCTTAAAGGCTGTAGAAATTAGAATGTATCCCGTGACTATTCGGTTTTATTTTTATATTTTAATTCTTATAGAGAATGTGTTCCTATTCTGGTCAATCACTTTGATATCAGTAGGGGGGGGTCTGGTTAGTGCAATGGCCAGAGTACTGTCCTCAGATCTCGTGGGCTCGGTTAAAATCCCAGTGGTAGTGCATATTTTTCTTTTTTAATCCATGAACTTCTTGGCGCATTTCGTTAAAAGCAGTCTAATCCCGACGCCTTTTCCGAAGGGTTTCTCTCCACCCTTCTTCCACTCCCTAAAATATCCCTCCTCTTTCCAAATATCCACCAATCATTATTGGCTGGAAAGACCATAATTGTCAATCGCCTCCCCTAATAACCGTCGTTGACGCCCGTACATGCTCCGACAGCGTCGTTCCAATGACGTCCATCACGAGAGGTGTCGCAAGGGGAATCGGTGGAGGCACTGCGTTGTGAGTATTCGCCCAGGAAAGATAACGAGAAAGGAAGAGAAGGGGGTGATTTCAACGCCCGCTGACTTTACGGACCCATGACGACAAGTTTATTCCCGAGAAATCATTTGTTGACAATTAGCTGTCGGTGGTTGATTTGATCTCCTAAATGTATTCCGCTGAATTTGTCTCCAGTTATTGCTCTCTCTCTATGCCTTCTCCTACTGTCAAGAATTAGACCCTTATTTCCCAGGTGTTGCCATGCAGAAATTCTTAATTTTAGTTACACTTGTGGCTTGGCATGATTAAGGATAGGGTTTTAAAATATTTAATGAACAATCGTGATTACATTTAGAGAGGATGGTGTCGTTTTGATTACTAATGCCTGCCAAAAAATTCCTTTTCCCCTGTTGTTTCTTCTATCCTTTTTTCGCTGATCAACACTGTTTTGTCCAGAGCTTATTATTATTTTCTTTTCTGAGGAGTGGGTATTATGGCATTGTCATTTCGAATGGATTTTTGTACGATCTTTCGTGTACCAACTTCTACAGATAGGTACCCTAATAGGGTAATTTGTTGGTATTCGTCAATTCAAGTAGTCAGTGGATTTGGTCGGTACCCACCGCTGTGGGTTTTTAATGTTAAGGTTGCTTCTTGCATCCGTGCAATGGTAACATTAATGGAAAAAGAAATTGATACTTGATTGATACTCATTGTCAGTGGACTTTTATGGTGCTTAGCAACCAAAAACTATTTATGTTGTTATGTGGTGTTTTAATGAACACAGGAGAATATACTTTTTAAGGTGCATTAATTTTATTTCATTTGTGACCATGGACATTTATATAGTTGGTTTATTGTGCCAAAAACTGTTGTGTATAATGTGATGACGTCTATTATTTAAGAAGACAAAAGAAGAATAAATAAGAAGACCAGCCCTGGCAGATTAGACTTGCGTACTTCTTATTCCACTGCTTAGCACTTATCACATTTAAGAGTTAAATGTTGGCATGATTTTCCACAGTTTTCCTCACAAACCTATTTTAATCACGTTATCCTGATCTCAGTATATGTAAAAATAGCCCAGAACAGTAAAGAGAAATGTCCTAAAATATTTAACTTTTGTACTCTGCGCATAATTTTGTCGTGATAGCATCTCCAAGTGGATTTTATTCATTTTCCTTTCACCTTTCCATACTTTAGCACTTGTCTCAAGTAAAACTGCCCAAATTCAAACGAATTCAGCCCCTAAATTTTAAATAAAAATTGTAAATATTTTTTATTTATTTATAATTTACAGTCTCCGTCTGGTGTGTACATTTGAGTTTTTAGATGAACGTCAACAATAAAAGCGGGTTTCTTACTTTCTTAATGCCATATCATGTACTCGAGCAATACCAAAACTGAGCTATAGTCTACAAACCGAAGACCAGTGTGAATAGTGAGCGAAATCAGTTAAGAAATTCTTATGCTGCTCTGTTTGATTTTTTTCAGAAAACTCTAAACACGGCCGCAAACTTATGTGGATTTCCGCTTGACATGGAAAGCTTAATCATATTATCAAAAGAGATTCTCCAGTTATTTCAGTAGACTCTTCGCCATAGTAGTTGCAAAGATTTATTAAACAGTCAAAAGGCAACAAAAGTTTATCATTTTTATGACTCGCATGACATTATTTTATTAAAGGAAAATAATAAAAATTGACCTTTAAATTTAAATCTAAAACTTGTAAGATAAGATTCCAACTACAGACGTATACCATAATTGCTAATGCATGGCGCTACCATAAAAAATTTTGAATTAAATATTCCGAAAAAATTAAAAATTAGCCGGCGAAACTTGATGGAAGAAAACAATATGTTATTTGTTATAAAAGTCAACGGAAGCTGTGCTTAGTCAACGATAAAAAGATGGAAAATCCTCGCTATTTGTTGGATTGCTCGTGTTTAACCATCTCAAATCGCATCTTATTTGAGCTCTTCTTGAGCGGCGATATTTGAATGGTTCTCGAAAACTGGAGGGATTGATTACCTACTTAACTTTGGAATTACATTATAACTCTTTGATTTTAATACAGGTTATTAGAACAAGTTTTCAATGTGATTTTTCCCCACCCTCCCGAATTGAAATGTTTTGTGTAGACGCGCTGGCCAGGCAAATCAAAGGTCGCAGGTTCGAATCCTGCCTCGGGTACGATGTTGTTTTCATCTTGGGATTTAGATTTCGGATAAACTGTGCGATACTACCTTAGTAGATGGAGTACTAAAAACGTTTTACTTCTACTAAAAATCTAGGTCACCGTAAATTGAATTTACCTGAGCGGAATTCACGATGACGAAAGCCGATGGACTGGTTGTTTTCTCTCCTCTTTCTCTGGTTGTGTGGGCGTTCAGTGACGACCTTCCTCGCTGGACGAGGTCTCCTGAACAACTAGAGGAGAGCTTTTCACGTGCCTTGCCGGCTCGAGGGCCCAGTCTCAATTGGCCCTCTCGTCTTTTCCTCTCCAATCGCGAGGTGTCGCGAGTCTTCCTCGCCCGTGCTCTCCTGACCGCTGATGTAAGAAGTTGAGGTCTGGGATTTCCAAGCGTCTTCACCCTTTCGCCCTCCCTCTCCGCGTCTGCCTCCAGCGGGTGTGGCCTCGGTTCGCGCGCTGGATCTCGATTCCACCTACTCTCCTCGGTCAGGGTCACCCTCCGTTCGGGAGGAAATCTTCCGCGAGTTCTGAACCAGTGTGGAGCAACTGGTTGGGTTCTCACGAATACCTCATAGTAATATATTCATTCACAAGATCAGGATATTATCTATTCTCAGAATCGAGAGTTATGGGCGATGGATTCCTCAGAGAAAAAAAATGATGATCCTGACGGTAACAACGGTAAATCCCATTTGCAGAAAAAATATTATCTTTTGCAAGAAAGAAGAGGCCAAAACCAATGTCAAACTAGGAAAACAAAAACTTGAAGAGGTGAAAGAGTTTTGTTACCTAGGAAGCCGAATAACCAATGATGGTCGAAACAAGAAAGAAATAGTTAGTAGAATAGCCCAGGCGAAGAGGGCATTCTATCAAAAGAAGAATCTCCTTACAGCTGGAAATACAAGCATAGAAGTAAGGAAACAGTTCATCAGAACATACATCTGGAGCATGTTTCTTTACGGCAGTGAGGCATGGACGATGAGAGCAGCGGAGAATAAAAGGGTGGAAGCATTCGAAATGTGGTGCTACAGAAGATTGCTGAAGATTAAATGGATCGACCGAGTAAGTAACGAAGAAGTCCTAAGAAGAGTAGGAGAAAAGAGATGTCTGCTGAAAACTCTAAAAATAAGAAGGGACAACTTAATCGGCCATATCATGAGACATGATGGCCTGATGAAGACTATCGTCGAGGGAAAAGTGAACGGGAAGATTGTAAAAGGCAGGCCTCGTATGGGATACATGGAACAGGTTGTGAAGGATGTAAAAGAGAAGAATTACGTCACAATGAAAAGGTTGGCCGATAGAAGAATCGAGTGGAAAGCTGCGTCAAACCAATCCTAGGATTCTTGACCAATGATGATGATGATGTTCATCATCACTAGTCATCAATCCTAAGCTTAAAGATGTTTTCTTGCCAATATGAGCGGCAAACAGATGTGTTGAAAATTGTCGGGAGAAGAAGTTTTCCTGGACTGAGAATCGAGTGCACACGAATTTTCAACCCTCTTTCCGTGCACAACGGCAAAGAAAAGTCTTACAGTGGTGGCCTATCGTCCTTTGCGATAATTTATAGGATCTATCGTCGTAGACAAAGGCTACCTCGAAGGGCAATTCCGTCATACGTCTGCCATCCTTGACGGGCCGTAATTAAGGACGAACGAGATGTAGCTCCTCCTTCGAATCATCCTAAAAAAATGCCTTTTGGGATCGGGTAGCGAGGTGGTCTGCGCTTAGACCTGGCAAGACAAAGGGCCGTGGTTCGAGTCCCGGTCCAGGGAACGTTTTTCTCCCTGGCAATTTTCAAAATCCTAATCTTGGTTTGGTGCACATCTCCTTTGCTAGCCCTCCTCTCTTCCTTTGCCATTTTTCCCAATACCTTTATCTTCGACAACTGTATTAACCAGCTCATTGTGCCTCATAATATAAATTGTTTTTTCGTTGATTTGGTTGTCTCGCCTTCTTTTAAAAGTTTTTATCATCCATTATCTCCGAATTTTTGGAAATATTCTTTGTTCTCTCATATAATGTAGCAGATAAATATCAAGTTATATCTCTCTTTATTCTAAAACAAAAAAGGTAAATATTTTATGGTGATAAGTTTAAATGCTCACCTTTTTTGGAGCATTGAGAATTCCAATGCTCTTCTGAAATTCACACCTACTTACAGAGATAATAATAATGGGCTCCTATAATAAATCCAAGGGGTAATCGTCGTGTAATATAGTGATGATGTCATTTCGAGGAATTCTGAGGTGTGGTCTACGTGATCAGAAAGCTCTTATTTCGCGGAACTGTTATTGTTACTCGGTAGATGTAGGAATCGGTCACTTACCGACTACCTAATTACGGGTTCAAATCCGGGCGAATGATCTTTTTGGTTCTAATACGTGAAATTAGCAAATTCCACTCCAATTCATATTTATCCCATGAAGATGGAAAGGACCGCAACATTCCCCCTATAAAGTTTTGGTCCCTTATGTTTCTCTCCCTGAAGAATAAATCTATCGTAGTTCATTTTCATCAAAGTACCAACTCTTTTCCAGAATTTTAGTGTGACAGTGGATGATTTTCGTAATTCGGGCTTCGGATAGAATATACGAAGGCTGTTGGCACTGCCCAGTGATAAACATGTAGATGAGGTAGAATGATGCTTTAAGATTGCTTTGTATCCAATGTGGGGAACTGAGGAAACCCAGGAAGTTCTAGATCATTTAATTTCATTATTTAGCCGATAAAAGTTCACAAACACTATAGCAAATAATCCACAGAGAAAAAATCATTCGCCTTGACCGGGACAGCGGGTAACGCCGCTAAAGTTTTCACGGCTAGTAGTTCACAAACAGCCTAAAGGGGTCTGTACCCCGGGTCAGGGTAAAATCATATCACCAACGTAATATACATATATAATTCCGCCCGGTGAAACAGTATCACGTTGCCGATTGATTCAATTATTCATTATTTCATCCAGTGGCGTAGACAGGATTTTCTCCAGTTGGGGGGGGGGGGGGGGAGCAAAAAAAGATAAAATTTTTTGTTAAAAATGAACAGTATTTCTTTCTCAAATTTATTTTTAGCTACCAGAACCCTCTTTTCATGCACACTCATCATACAAACCGACAGGTCGATTTTCTGTCACTGTTGACCGTAACCAAGTTTTTACCCTGGGTAAGGTGCTGAAGGATCTTTTGTTGGTTCACGTTGTGTAGGGCTGTGCAAGTGAGATAAGTAGGGCCCGTTTTATGGATGGGTAGAACAGCTGAGCTTCTTTAACTAGTGCAGCTAGTTCTATCTCCTTCAGTTCGGCATTTGGCACATTTTGTTCTTTCCATTGGTTGTACCAAAGTTCGGCTTCACCAAAGAAGTCATTCAAATTGTAGTGATTACAAACACTTGTAGTTCTTCTTAAAAAATCCTTTTACGCCATATAAAGCATAATGCAACGTAAGCCATGAGGATGCGGGCAAGTTCTCCTCAGAAAAATGATGTTTCAGAGACATCGTTAATGAATATATGTGCGGAATAATATAGTAATATTCCCCAAAACTCGCTAGGAGTCCGTGCTGTTGGATTCGCAAGATGTTTCTGCTGATTTATGACTCGCGGCATATTAAAATCTGTTCCAAGAAGCCCGGCGATTGTTTCAACCTCTTTGTTACCATCTGTTGGTAGTTTTTCAGGCGCCATAACAATTTGCACATAATGTTCCTTGAATGTGGCATTAGTTCTATATTTTTGAGACCAACGGGTTTCATAGAGCATTGGTATCTTCGGTATGCATTTTCGATGAAAGGCCGATTCTCGGAAGTATATTATAATTCCTTTTTATGTGGAAACAGTATTTCGTATCACTGCTATTTCGTTTAAGTCGTTTACAACTTCGAGATTTCGATGACTAGCTCAAATGCGTCGAATCACTCACACCGATTGCTACACTTAAATGGGGAACAGAAGGTACTAGAATTTTCCTGCTAAATCCAGCCTCGAGCATTCTATAATCTTCGCGTTTTACCATAGACCATCTAGACCTTGTAACTTCTTATACTCCCCGCGCCAATTACCCACTCGTTCACCTGAGCGCGCTCCCATCATCAACCAACAAGCTGGCGTTCTCCAGCCACATTAAACGTGCTTTCTTGCCGCGCAATAATATTATTACTTATGCATATAAAAATGTAGTGGTGTCTGTCTGTATGTTCGTTACGCATCTCCTCAAAACTACTGAACCGATTGAGCTGAAATTTTGTAGGATTCTAGCGTATAGGTACACTAGAAGGTGGTACAGACTACGTTAAAAAGGCTCAGGGCCCCATAAGGTCCTGTTCCCCATTTTTTAAGACCCGGGTTCGATTCCTAGCGCCAATTATGCGTTTATTTTGGTTTAAATTGACTTTTTCAATTTATAGAAGACCAAGAGTTTTTTGCTCAGTCAAATAACTTAATCTTAATCGATTTCTTTCATTATTTCTGTATTTACCGGAAAAATATTTAATCTTTCTTATTTGTTAACCGATTTACACTTTGCCCTCGAGGTTTCTGGGCAAAATGTAATTTACGTTGATATTGATTCTTTTCCGAGCGTTTCTAAGGCCTTTGCCATTGTCGTCTCCGAAATGAAAACATCAACAGTTCGTCGTAGAGGGATGCCGTAAATGGCAATGTGCTTTTCGCGAGGATTTAGGAAGGTACTGAAGTCATTGTAGGCCATTTGTAAAGCAAGCTCAGCCATATTTTTCCGCACAAAAATACGTGCTGACGGCTATCGCTACTCACGGATTTAGAAGGTTTGCATTCGATTGGAATTAGGAGCTTCAGCGTTGAAATTATATGAATGCTTCAGCGGTGTTCAAATTGTAAATGTCTGTTTATTTCATAACGGTTTTGTGCATTTGAACCGCACTGGGACGAGAAGGGAAGAGATGGAAGACTTTCGAAATCGTCGTCGATTGAGATAGCTTGAGATTTGAGATAGTTTAACAAAAACCAGGGAATAAAATTCAAATCCCAATGGAACATAACGTCTCATTACGTATCCGTGGGATGTTCATTGATGCCATTGCAATAATGCTAAAAAAAATTCGTCTAAACGAGATGCCGTAAACTGCATTGCTCTTGCCGTGAAGATATTGAAAGGTAACAAAAGAGGTGGCCATGTCATTCGGCAAAATCATACGGGCTTACTTTTCGCGCTACTCCCACATCAAGTAGGTTTGAATTCGGAAAAGCTAAAAGAATATTGTGAGTGAGACAGATCGGAGGTGGGTATTTTTGAAGATATCGAAGTGGTGGGAGATATTGGAACCCTAGTAGCAAGTAATGTCCGTACAATATCCGTAAAGGGTAACCAATATACAAAAAGCGTTGCCTCTAACGGCAATTCATGAGAGTGGGAATGATGTGGATCCCACATGGAGTTTGAGTGGATCCCCGGTGGAAATTTGTCGGTTAAAGGATTTTGGTGGAATCCATGCGGGTATGATGTGACATTCACGCGGGACCAATGCGGATCCAAGTGGAAATTTGGCATCTTGGTGAAATTTTGAGGATCTGATGACCATATTCACGAGAATTCCACCAAAGATTTCACGTGAATTCCACAAGTCGTCTCTAGAAATGTCGGCAATATGAATAGTTTTAACCGGTGGAGAGCCCGAGTAGAGTTTACTCATATTAGTCGCCGGGAACGTTTTAGATCCTTTTTTCTATAAAAGGAGGTGTTTTTAGAGAGGATGGTATCTTTTGTTCTCTATCTCCAGTCAAGGCTGCAGCAATGACAGTTCGTCCGATTAAGCTCAGTGAAAGTGGACTTCTAAATGTTTTTAGTGTTGTGCTTATCTACGTGCAGCGGAGGAAAAGGAGTGACGTTATAAGTATTGTAACATTCGTCCCATATTCATTTGTGAAGAGTAAACCGTTGTGAGAAATTGAATTCTCTCGGATTTATGTCATTCTTTTTGCTGACGTCTTTCTGCGGATTCATGCGGGAACCCTACAACAGTCCCAATTCCAACGTATTCCCGTCCTCCTTCTCCCCCTTTTCTTCCCCTTTTTTTCTTGTTTTCGGAAAAGTTCAGCCGGGAGTAGGGGGTGGTCACACTATACACGAATATGTACATACATTTATGTAATAGTACATGCAAAAATAAATACAAGTTTTTAATTAGATAAAATAATCTTTTTATATTTTATCGAGCTATTTTTAATATATGTAAATTACAGCACTACATGAAACAAAACCTAAAAACTAATAAAATAGTGACCATAAAAATAGGTTATAAATATCCCATTTCAATAAAATCAACCGATTCAGGCGAGATGTAGTGGAAGTTTGACATATTAGAATAAAATATAGGTGCACTTTTCCACAACTAATTTATTGATGCGTACGACGCGTTTTGGCTCACAGAGCCATTATCTGGTACAAGACAGAGCCATCATCTTGTACCAGATGATGGCTCTGTGAGCCGAAACGCGTCGTACGCATCAATAAATTAGTTGTGGAAAAGTGCACCTATATTTTATTCTAAAACCCCATTTCATATAAATAAAAGAATTTTTATATGAAAAATATAGGTAGGTATTATTCATATTTTGGCCATTTAATCGATGGTGAAGTCTCAAGCTCCGAATCATTGTACATGCTCCCAAAAGAGTTTTTTTTGGGCCTCATTCCATGCTCCTAACCAGTACATAATTGAAATCCCCCCCCCGAAAAATTTTCTGGCTACGGACTTGCCGCACGATCTCTCTGATTAAAATTTTATTTTTGAGAATTAAAAAAAAATGCAAGCAAAAACCGAATATAGGCTTTCAGTATTGCTCTTCCGACTGAGTCTTTCTATCAAATTTCCTGTAAAAATCTCAGTTATCCATCGAAAGGTCGATTTTTGCATTCGATGGTTGAACTTACCGAGTTCTGATCCGAACGGAGCATGAAGTTAATTAGTTCTGGGCGTAGCATTGCTCATTCTGATGCCATTGGTAATGGAAACCGTCGATCAGCATTCATCAAGAAAGACCTGGGAAAATACGATAGTGAAGGGAAAAATTTATGCTACTTCTTTATTACTATGCTTTTAGAATTAAGACATAGATAAATTGTAGCCGTGCTTAGTGGCTTTGGTCCAAATTAGATCGTTGGTGGCCAAGATCGTAGAGATTAGGATGCTATGGTAATGTTATTACTGTCCTAATCCCATAACAACTGGGATAGAAATTGACAGTTGACTACTGGTTAAAATAGAGACTAGTAGTCTTTTCTTCAGAATAGCCGGCTTCACCTCCGGGTTCCTACAGGAAATCCTCTCCATGAAATTATATCTCCCTCATGTCACCCCCCGAGTCCTAATGGCACGGATGACGTCAGATACCTGTCCCGCACCCTTGACCTCCCGCAGTTCATTAAACCCGGTATCAAACCGGGCTTCGTTCCCGTGGACTATCTCGGATTCCGCAGACGCCCCCTTCTTCCCTCCCACCCTACCCCCGTCGTGCAGATGCTACATTCATCCTGGCAACCACTTTCCGATCCCACCATTTCAGCGATGTGCAACGGAAACGATTTACTCATCAAGTCCTCAATGCGCACGAATGATAAGTGCTTATCTATAAACTATAAGGTAATGGTTGGACGCGCATCATGTGAAAGAAGTTATGAGCGCCACAAAAATGAGTTGGTATTATGTTTACATTTGTTTGTGAAATAGGTACTTGATAACATGGCACATATTTACAGCAGCAGATTACTTAGTATACTATTTCAGAGATGAACATCGGCAACTTTCACCGAGTCAAGCCTGATATAGTGAATTTTATCATGTTAACCGTGAGTAACTAGACTTTAAATGTCGGCCAAAACAGTAATTTCTGTGCGAAACGAGTATTCCCTGATTAATGCATTATTCAAATAAATCACATTCCCGTGGATTTTTGCTGCAGCCCTTACTAATGCAGGCATCTTCAGCGTAAAACACAAAAGAACTTATCGACAGCAAGACTCATAGTGAGGAGGGTCACTACGAAGCAGCAACATGACGAGATTAAGGGTGATTTCCATCGTCAATTTTCATTTCTTCGCGAGGTTACCCGAAAAATATTTAGAATGAAACTCATTCATTGCAATTATTCACAATCGATCTAATTAAAATTGGTCAGTCGGAATATGGCTGTCAAATTGAGAAAAAATGGAAAACAAAAGGAATGAGGAAATCCTCTTTCGATCCTGCAACTAGAGATCGCAAGTTTTCAGCATTTCTTAAAAATCCGGCCCCAGAAAATCATCTCTTTATTCTCTATTCCTTCCCATTGCTCGAAAGGTATCACCAATCGTCATTCTCTGCTGGTTGGATTCCAAAGTATTGTTATAGAAACGCAGGCATTTGTATTGTCTGCTAGCTCTACAGAGGGCCAGTTTTCGTTTCGAAGAGTAGAGTATTTGCCCCTTTGTTTCCTTTGATGACGAAATAAACCAGCAATCATTATAAAAGAGTAACTTTATGCTATTTTACCCGAACTCAATATTTTCAAGAGAGGGTAGGGTTGTTGTAGTGGTTAGAGTACTGGTTTTCCTCCTCGAGGGTCCTGGTTCGAATCTCTGAAGTAACAGGATCTTGTAGAATTATTTCATTGGTAAACCTTGTAGAATGATTTCATTGGTACTTGAGTGTTATCTGGGGAGCATTCCAGTTTAGTACTGGGAAAGATGGGAAGTTAAACCGTGAACCCATAGGTACCTTTCGTTAATACTTATGTCGACGTCGAATTTTTCTCCACCCTACCTACTTAACCTTCCATTTCCATCCGTGTACCTTTCCTCCCGGTCTGTAGCTCCTTTAACTGTAAGGACAGACTTGAAACCTTAGTTGAATGCTTAAATTCTCTCTCCCCGAGTTGCGCACCTATTTCATCAATGGAATCCAAAACTTTCCACTATACACTGATGACATAAAAAAATACACAAACAGTAATAATATTTTCGCAGAGGAAAAAATGGAGGCATATGTTTTTTCTCTGTGATAATCTTGCTATTCTGCATATCAATTGGTGATTCCAATGAGGTTTTCCGCGGTTGGTTCGCAACCCTTTAATACAGTAGAAATACGTTTCCTATACTGCAAAGTACTAAGAAGACAGGGAAAATCCCTGAAATATGGTTCATAGCCAGATGGTTACTAATTTCCTAATCTATTTTGCTTTGATGTTTGAGGATAACAGAACAAAAGAGCTTATTTTTTAATCTTATTTTTGATGAGGTGAGAGTGTTCAATTATGGCTTTGCTGCTTTCTGCGTCCTGTTTATTACTCCTTCCGATTACGAATATTAGATAATTCCAGGGCCCAGCCAGAACAACCTTTACAGTAGCATTCCTCTTCCTTGTTTCCCCATCTGTCGGAATATAATTATATAAATTATTATGACCGGTAACGACAACACTGAAATTTCACTTATAATTTTTATCCTGCATTTCTCATAGGTTAAGGTGAATGATTAGAGGACTAGACTAAACTAACGATGGACTCGTGGTGTAATTTTCTGAGTTTGGGTGTTTTAGATAACTAATGGGAAAGTCTCTTGATGAGAAAGAAAGTAGATGAATGTAACCTGTAAAGTTACAAAATTGCATTTTTATATTTTAGAATCATTCTGCATTTAGTCAATGGGTGAAGTGTTTAAAGTCATTTCTATCAAGTTTCTTAAAGTCGTGCTAAGTGGTTACCTCGGATATAAAATTGCAAATAAAAGAACAATTTCCAATTTCATTAGACTATTTTAGAAAATAATATCATTGACCCGTGTTTCCATGCACCCAAGTGTACCATGTTGTTGAAAGATGCTTTCCGTTCGTTTCTCTGTTGACTCAAGGACAAAATGATTGAATTTTATCCAAATCTACGCAATACCTGTGCCCAACACCAGTCCTTAAACTTGTAAATTCATTTTTGACGATGCAAATCTTTTTCTCTTGTTGCGTTTTCTCTAGATGCGGGAATGCGAGACAAAGACAAACACACGTCAATCCTTCGCAAATTCACTATTAGCATTGTAGCATGGTGAAAAGTGTCTTTGAATTCGTCCTTAGTTTCCGAATTTTATTTAAAAATGAAAGCGTCTTGCATCAGTATGTTTACGGGAATAACTTACATTTTCATCTAAGCGATGAATTAGGTGTGATCATCGTGAACATTCCGAATACCTGAAGATCGTTTTACCATGGGAAATTTTCGTCCGAAAAAATTATATCCTTTCACCATTCAACGCTTTTCTGAAACTTAAAAATAGGACATTCAAAAGTTGGGAAATGCATTTTTTCCGAGGCCTTTCCGTCTGAGTGATGTCCTCCGATACGCGACCGGCAGATGAATGGAGAACAATTGGCGTGATTATTATAAACTTCTCCCCTCTCTTTTTCCGATTGGTTGCTCAAGAGGTTTCTTTCAGGGTTAAATACGCTCCGCCGAGGAGATCCTTTGATTCCACAACTGACCGACGGACGGACTACACCCGCGAGAAGACCCCCGCTCCTCGAAGGCGAATCGCACAGCTCCTGGGTACAAGACTCCCATTCACTTCATCGGTTCAGAAAGGAGGATTAACTTGCAGAGGTATGAATGAAATGGATTGTCAAGCGTGATGATTCAAATACTTTCAGAATTACTAAACGGTTCACTGAAACGGGAAAATGCACAACGTGAATTGAGTCCATCGACCATCGCTGACCAAAATTTGCGTTGCATAAATGGGAAGATAAATCGTTTCAGAATTTATTGGTGATGCAGGGCAACGTTCTTTGTACGTACTGCGCCGACTGACAAAAAAATGTACTGCAATGCCCACATGCTTGGATTTTGTCGTCGTAGTTTTGAAAAATAATACCTGATGTTTTTCCCGCTGGCGAAACTGATTGCGTTACTATCACAAGTTTTACTCTAGGAGGTTAGCTAATTATCTTTCATTTGTTTAGCGCCGGCTGTTTTCAATAGAATGACACTTCGCAATACAAGGTTTCACCTGTGCAACAACGTAAATAAATACATTTATGTCAAGGAGAGGAGTTTTTGTGTATTCAAATTTTTCCAGTCTCTGTTTTATTATAAGTAATTCGCGACTCATTCTGAAATATTATTCTCAAAGTTACAACTCGAAATAAATGGAGAATAATTCGCGTTATGGCGATTAAGGTCCGATTTTATACGTCTGGTTAACGTCTGGTTAATGTTAACAATCAGTTCATATGGACATTGTTACGCGTTTAGGCGGTTGTCGATATTACTGATCACAAAAATTACAACAGATGACTTAATTTTACATGAGTGTCAACTTGCTTGAGAGCCTAATCTCGAATGTTTTCCACATCAAAAATAAATTTCTAGACACTATAAATTCGGCCCTAAGTGGCATACATTATGGCTATTCATATTTAGGCTGTTGTGTTAGTCCTGTAGTGGTTATTCCCGCATTGCACGCAGAAAAATGGTATTTTGATAGCATCTTGATTTGTAATCCGTAACCATTATGAGACCATATAACCATTATTCTAGAGATAGTCTTTGCTTTTTCAAGGTTCTACTAGTTTTTTATTCACGGACTCTATAGACATTCTTCGTTTTTACACATTTGATTTAAAAAAATAGCAATAGAAGATCCTGGCTTTAAGTTTAAAGTTTTACTCCCTTCTCTTTCATCATAATTTCTCTCATTTAAGTGTGCAGACGTATATTGAATATTTTTGCTGGATTTAGTGATAAAACCGAGAATTCCATGAAATTTGCTGCCAGTGCATATCATTATGTAGTAGAACTTATACTTTGATGTTTAGGCTACGGTAAGATTTTATCGTTATTATGTTCAACAAACATCATCTTTTACTCTAAATAAAACACTTCTCTTAGATTTACGTCAGAACACGTCTATCTAGACAAATCAATGCAGCCTTTGTAGAATATCATTCTGTGCTATGATATCTCTTGGCCAAAATTCTTAGGCTATTAGTTAGGCAAAGTATAACTTCTTATTAGACTTATAAACTTTATCCTCTGTACCCAGAAAAGTTCCTCTTTCTTGAAAGGTATAAGGGCATTGGAATAACGGTCTTTGGATAAGTTGGGATCAGAGAAAAATAAATAAAGTCATTTAAGAGATGAAAACATGTCGGCTTTGGGCCTGAGATAAGTAGTAGTAGCAGTAGTGGAAGAGTTCGAGTTGAAGATCCTCCATCTACTTATGTTATATCATACCGTATAAACTAAACCTAGAGATAAACACAATTTCCATGCCCCCAGGGATTCGAACCCCACGCCCTTTGGGTGGTCAGGCTGGCACGTCTTTGACCTAGCTTCCACGATCGTCCTGAAACTGATGTAAGGATGACAAAATCAAAACGAGTTTATCACAGCTGATGTGACATGACATAGTGTGTGATTGAGGTAACACTACCTCTGGTCCTCTGGCCCAATGTGTCATTTTCTCAATCAGGCGCCGACTAATCTTTTCATCTTATCTTGACTTTAAATCTCCACGGGTGCCCGCTTCCGTGCTTTGGCCTTGAGCATCAAACTCTGAGTATGATCATTTTGTGGCGATGCAATTGTTAGAAACTTAATGCAGTCCGTCAAAAATGCGCATGGAATGTAATTTATCATATTCGCACTTGGTATTGAAATGAAAGACAGAAAATTCTTAAGCCGAGTTTACACGATGCATTTACACGCGCGGGTAGATGCGTGAACACATTCACCATCAAAATTGCACCGTGTAAACACTCAAAATTGCGCAAATGCGTGGACAGAAAATAGCTCCTGTTCTATTTTGGTGAATGTGTGCGAGCAATTTGTAGTCGTCCACGCATCTGTCCAGCAACGTACTTGCGCGGGTAAATGCATCGTGTAAACTCGGCTTTAGATCTTATTTCTTAAATTTCTTAGAAGAATCTTAAAGAAAATTCTTGATACCATTGCGATAGGCGGGAAAAATGCACATCTCCTCAGCGGAAAATTTAGGATTGATCTGAAAAGGTCTAGTTTAAATATTATCCATTGTAGTTTTAATTCTTTTTTTTCAAATTTCCAAATGTACGTACAAGTGAAACTTCTCAAATGTTGACTTCGTCACTCAGTATATTTCGAATTATATTTACTCTTTACATCTTCGTTACATTAAGACGGAAACCTCGATGAATATCATTTAGTCGAGAATGGATCCAAGTAGGTAATGTATGAAGTGAAAAGGTGTATATCGTTTAGTCCTTCATTTAGAAAGATAGATACATTGAATTGAATTTCCATAATCTATGCTACTAATCTCCTTCGTGAGCAAGAAGTTTCCTTAAGGACGTGTCGAGCACGAAATCTTTGTTGTGAACTCCTTTGTAAAATATATTTCTTTATCCGACGACCTTTAGGTTCTTTTTTTCTGGTTTCCTTAATTGGCGGAAGTCCCGAAACTGCTAATGATCAAAGAATGGAAACAAATCTTAAATCTTTGCTGTTTTCCTGTCAGAATCCATGGCTACTAGTTTCATCACTTCACGATTGTGATGAAGCGCTAATCGAGACCTTCAATGGAACATGCACATCAGAGTATTCAATCACATATTCAGCTGTGTAGTAGTCCAATTTCCTTTCGATATCATCATAGGTGCCTACTATTGTCACGTACTAGCAATGGCTTGCATAGTTAGTATGTCAGTTTGCCAACATTTAATGTGGAAAAAACACTAATTACGCCTTCAAAAAATAGTCCTTCTGGTTAGTCGATCAAATGAGGGATATCCATGTACCCCGCTCTCCGCCCTTAGGTTTTGACTTGTGACCGTGAGTAATTTTTTGAAAGGTTATAAATATCATATCTTATGCTTCTGAGATGGGACTTCGTAGGAAAATAAAAATCTTTATTTGTACAGGTTCAGGCAGGAAGACTCATATTTTTTACACATTAAAATTTTACCAATTAAAGTCAAGAGGTTTGACCAGATAATATTTTACTGTTGTCGCAATCATGGAACCTGATATATCAGGAAATATCCTTGTAGCAATCAAACGCAGCTACTCAAAGCACGGCATGAGTATTTTACATCTAAAATGGATATCGCGTGTTGCGTGCAAAGAATACTTTCGTGAAAAGAAGAGCTCTCATGCAAGGACCATTCAAGGTTGAGGAAAGAAAATAAAGAGGGAGCTTTAGATTCATCGAGGCGTGACGCACGTTTCTTCATTCGAAGATGGGGTTCATTTTTACTATATAGACGCTGATGCTTGCTGCTGATGACTGAACTTTCTTAGACTTTTTCGCGCATTTCCTTATGTAATGATTAAATTCTCCATTTAAAAATTGACTCTGATGAATCATTTGAAATATACAACAACAGTTATCATAAATTCTATTACTAAACGAACAACTGCTTTCCGGCTTTGAGGAAGATGATAGCGCCCCATCCCTATATCTTTCCTCCCGCTCTGAAGCGCCCATTAGTTGGGAAACATACTTGAAAACACCCACGAAAAAAAGAGGGATTTTGATTCCTTCTATTCCTATCCTTATACCTTTGCTCCTGGTCTGAAGCGCCTATTAGTGCGGAAACAGACTTTAAAACACCCATGATGAAGAGGGATTTTCTCAAGACCAAAGAAATTCTTCGATTCGGAAAGAAGGGTTTCATTGTTAATTAAAAGCTTTTACTGTCACTGACGTGGAAAGATGCAATGGGAGAAAATTTTATCAAATCCTTGTTAGTTTTGTTGCTTGCACTATAAAAATACCATAGATTTTTCATGCCTCGTCTTATAATTCCATGAATTATGCTGTTGCAACTCTTTTACAGAGAGAGAGAGAGCGTACCTTACTTACATTAGTGACGACCGTTATCGGAAACTTAAGTGAGAATGGTACAGCTTAGAAAGAAAAATAAAAATCTAGGTCACATTAAGTGAGAGCTTTATCCGATTTCATCCTCTCAAATCTCAGTAATTCATTCGTTTAAAATTAGAGCACCTGCTTGGTAAAGTACATGGCAGTAGAGTAATTATTTGGTGAAAATACAATTACGGTACCATCTCGACAACGAAACAGTTTCATTTCATGTTGAGTACCCTCTGGCAATAATTTGAGGTCTTTAATAAGAGAAATAACCACAGATAGTAGGCATGACAATAGTGATGGCTTCTCTTCCTCAGCTCCTGGGTTCGAATCTCAGTAAATATTTCGAATTTCATCAAAATCAGATATATTTTGATATCATATGGAGTGCTTCAGTTCTATGTCTGGCGTGTGGTACATATGTAAAACTCCCTTTGGAGCCTTTCGTAGGGTGTAGGATGATGGTTACGGTGAGTTACCCTCCATTCTACTCTTTCCCTTCCTTAAATCTCTCCCACTGATCGGAGGTCCGTTTTCCCCGGAACAAATTCGACATTTTGAGATTCATTGGGGCAGTCGCGTAGTCCGTACTTCAGGTTACCGCCCACTTACGGGATAGGTATATACTTTAATCAAGGCAAGACCGGATTAAGGCCCTTACAAGCCCTAAGCACTACTGATTTTGGTGCCCTCATACCTATGCTTGTGCTTCATACATAAACAATGTTAAAAAAAAATGTAGTGTTTCTAAATTTAAAAAAATGTATTGAAACATGAAAAATATTGATTTTTGTACCTAGACATATATCCACTTCGATTTTAGTTGAAAAGTTTTAAAATTCAAATTTATGTAGTGCCCCCTTCCTGGATGCTCTAGGCACGTGCGTGTTTCGCTTTATAGTTAATCCAGTCATGACTCCAGGCGAAGATTTTAATGTCACGATCTCCGAAGACGTGCGGAAAAGATCGGAAAAGGTGCACTTTTTTTTACGGGGCCCGTAGGGCGGGCATTACAGTTGTCCTTGGTAACTAAGTACTTCTTTCACGACGGCCCGATTACTACTTTCTTTTCAGATGAGGCCATGGATCGCAGTCATGTTTTCGCTAATTCTTTTGGTGCACGTGAGAGGTTGGTCACCTAAAGAAGAAGAATCCAAAGAGGAGGAGGATGAATCCATTGAGATTCACAAGAGTGGAGCCTGTGAATGCATTCCTTATTACAAATGCGAAAGTAGAATGACTGTGGAAGACAGGTAAGTTCGACAAAATTTATCATTTCTGCAAACATTTTTCTTTCGGAAATCCAGTTTCACAGAAATATTGTGATATATAGTGAGGAAAATATCTGAATCTGAATAAATATCTAAGAAAAATCTCATGAGCAAGTGATCAAGTATATTTTATTCCTCCCGGATCAGATATTCATGAACGCCATCCAATGAACCATATGGCTCATTAGATGGCCTTAATGTACATACTTCCAGGCAGGGACGGACCCAGACGTCAGGTTAGGGAGGGGGGGGGCGGCCACCAGTCTTGCCCTCCTTACCCCACCCCTCTCCCGTGAAAAGACAATCTATCGAGTTAGTTGGTTATTCAGGGGGAGGCGGACGACAGCTAAGGTCATTTGCGCCACTTTTTGGATAGGTGGGTAACTGGGTAATGGTAGGAGTTTTGGGGAACGGAGGAAGGGTGGAGAGAAACCCGGCGTCGGATTTAGCCTACTCTTAACGACAGGGGCCAAGGGGACCATGGCTTAACGTCCCATCCGACGGGCGGAGTACTGAACGTGAAATGGCCTCCACTAGGCACTCAGACCGGTCTGCCACGGAAAAATCCACCACTGCCGGGAGTCGAACCCTCGGGATTGGAGGCCAGTATTCTAGCCACTACACCAACCCGATTCCCCAGTCTATCGATATGTATTATTGAAATCATCGTTTGATGGGGGGGCGACACCCCCCCTCCAAGATCCGCCCCCGCAGTTTGATGATAATGTCCATGAATAGCGTTGGAATCACCATGGGCCAATACCGTTCTTTCATACCTACGAAAGATAACGATCTCCGTGGATTTTGTCCTGCAACTTAACAATATTTGTCAAAACTATGTTTTTGTCTCTACATAGGCATATAATTTTAGGCGCCGAGGGAAATATACCTATTTATCGGAAATATCGCGCATTAGTTATCTAAATACCTACAATCGTATCCAACTTTGTAATTAAATAGGCAGAAAACTTCGCTGCATTCTTTTTGGGTAAACATTTAACTTCTGCGTAGCTATTTTTTGCTTAATCTTCTATCTCCCTTTAGGAAGCAGTAGGTGCGGTTAACTTTAAGCAGCGAACGGTATATGTAATGATTTCTCAACAAATAAAATAGGACATAACGGGAAATATCTGATTCTGAACAAAAGTGCTCGTAAAGGCTAGTCTGCTCGTACCGAGCAGCGCCTCTATTTCTGTCGTTGGTTTTTTGTTGTAGGAAACATTTACAATTTAGAATACAGTTTGCTCGAAACGATCACTATCTATTGAATAGGTGGTTAGTAGCGTTGGTAGTCTCTCTATGACGCCAAAAAGACGCCTTCTGGAGTATATATGTATTTAAAATACTATGAAGGGAGTCTATCCTTATAAATCCATTATATTTCTATAAGCTACCAGGAGCTATGACTCAAGAATAATGAGCTGTCCATAAATTACGTAACGCTAAAGGGGAGGGGTCGGACCAACTGTTATGATGCGTATTCAGTGGAGAGGGGGAGTCCTTCCGTTACGTCGGGAGTTTAAGTTACATTGGAATTCATTCCTTGTTCCAAAAATAACGACGATACACAAGAATTAGTCAATCAATAATAGTGTTGAGAAATACATACATAAAAACATAATACATAGTATTGATGTTTTTATCATTCACATTAAGAAGGTCTCCTTGATTGGCGTTACGCAATTTAGGGTGGAGGGGATCATATTACGGAGCGTTGTAGGTGGGGAGGGGGCCTAGAAAGAGGTGAATCAGCGTAGTGGTGCGGATTAAAAGGATTCTTTCAATCTAATGGAGTCTGATTCTTATTTTATTTTGATTGAAATAGTATTGGAGGTAAAGTAATAACTTTCATCCCGAGATAATAGAAATTTTTACCACCTGCTATTTTGTTTTTCAGTATGGCGAAAGAAGATCCATGCCCCAATTATTTGGACGTTTGCTGTGATGTTTGATCAACAATCTTCAAGAACCAAAAGTGTGAATCTCCGCCATTTAAAACAATGCTCCAATTCTGTTATTTGTCTCTTTTTCAGTGCTAAAACACTCTCGTAACCTGTTCTTGATAAAAATAACTCAAAAAGGAATATTTGCTTTATTATTATTATTATTGGATTATTTTTTTTGCCATTACTGTTAAAGCTGTCCCTTTCTGAGGGGTGTAAATAATGGTTCCCAAAATTATAAGCACCCATTTTAAACTCAGAATGCCACAATACATCCCTATTTTCATGCCACAAAAATAACCACACTGTTCAACGATAACGAGTTATACTAGTTATTTACTTGCAATTGTCCCAACTGATTCTCCACTATTAAGAAAGCCAGATTAAATTTAAATGAAGAAGAACACAAGCTATAGTAGGTGGGCCAATTTAGTGACCATGTGTTGGAGAACAAAGGGTATATCACCAGTGAAGGAGAAACAGCTTGGTGAAAGAAGAGTTAACTTGTAGAAGAGAACAATGGACAGGGTCTTTGAACAGGGTCAGAAGACTGGTGAAGAGTGTAGTATGGAGGTTGGCATTTTATGGCACAAAATATGGGCCTTAAGGAAAAAAGGAGATGAAAATAGACTGCGGGATTTTGAGATATTTTTACGGAGTAGGCTGGATGAGACCAGGAGTGCAGAAATGAAGATGAATGAGGAGATGCTAGAGATGGTAGGGGGAAAAAGAAGCTGATCAAGGAAATAGGAAGCTTGGTAGAGCATGGTGCTGAAATTTGGACTTTATGGGAAGAAGTAAATAGACTTGCAGCTTTGGAGATGTGGGTGTGGAGAAGGTAAGGCAGATGGAGTGGAAGTCAAACAAGGAAGTGCTAGAAATGGAGTCATTGAAGACACTAGGAGACAGTGGATGGATGGGTGATGAGTGAAGGAGTTTTGAAGGACTTGACAGATGAGGAAACATTAGGTAGGTTCTTCTCTTGGTGAGAAGAAAAATGGGCAGCTTGGACAGAATGGTGAGAGGAAGAAAGTGTTTAAAGCTCAAGAAGAACATTTGTTGAATTACAGATGTACTCTACTATAATATTCCTGCCTTACCAAATCTTAAAACTTCAAACCCAGTATTTACTGAGAGCTTTAAGGATGACAAAATTCAGCTGACTTATTGGGAAAATGTCCCCTATGCCACTTTTGTCACATATGTGTGGCAAAGGGCCAAGAAATCTTAACGAAAGAACATCAATGCCCTTACGTTAAGATTATCTTAGCTCTTTGTTCTTAAAATTCTCTTGAAACATACTTTATGATGCTTTTCATTACTCTTACATCCTTAATTAAAGGACTCGTAAACTGGCGTGTAGTTTGAGAAATGGGCCCTAAGTATGGAATAAATCAACTTAATCTGAATCTTTTTCTTTCTGAATTCTTTTCTCATCGTCAATGGCTTTGGAATTATAAATGCTGGTAATTGATTTCAATTTGAATGCATATTCAATGATCATTACTGATACAAAGAGTGTTGTACGTACATATGTACCAACTGTTTAATACATAATCTTTTGGGATAAAATGTCATGTCCATGAATATTAAAACAACATAGATCAAAACATACACTTTGTAATATAAATACCAAAAAAATTTAAGCCACAGGAATGAGATCTGAACAACATAAGGCTAGGCAATTTTCATAGAGAAATATATAATTTAATCATAGTTGCTCTCTAAACTCTGCCTTCCATGAGTAGAAAAGTACTCCTCAAGTACACGTATCACATCCAATGATGATCCACCTTCCATTTTGGCATTTTCCAACAGCACTTGACTATTCCCTGACTGCCGAAGAAAGATGCAAGCCCTTCAAATAAAAAATATTTAACATATTTGTCAAGTCATGATTTATTTGCAATGCATTCAACTTTTCTCCACTCTTTTCTTCATTAGTTTCAATTTGATTTTCAAGTTTCAGCCATAAATAATTTTCACCAGTAGAGTAAAAAATTAATGCCACATACAGAGAGTACACATACCTATACAGACAGTAGTGGTCAGTTTCAGATTGCTTGAGTAATCTCTTCAAGGCATTCATGTCCTTGATTGTCTGCAATTTAAAGTTATTATACTTTATATTATATACTTATTATTAATTATTATACTTTTCTCAGGCATTTAATTTATAACATTATATATTTATTATGAGTAAATAGTCATGGCAGTGAAAAGTAGATGAATGGAAATATTAATATGCACAAAAGCTAATGCTGGGCCAAGAAATATTACAACAGAGCAGGTGGGACTTCCTACCCCCAAAGACACAATATTTTTATTGAGTTTTAATAAAGCAAAGATGGATAAGGAACAATTAATTTATTTTTACACTCCAGCAGTAGGTTTCACTCCATTGAGAAGTTTCAAGAGAAGAATATTATTTGTAAAAATTTTAACTAGTGGGAATAGTAATTATCGCACATTTTTAAAGTCCAAACGAGCTGGGAAGAGAAATTACTAAAAACAGAAATTTATGAAGTCATGATGGTAGTGATGATTCAAGATAAAAAAACAGCTGATTATACCTACATTAAGGAGTAATAGAACTAAATGCAGCAGCAAATAATAGAATGGAAGTAGTAACAAGTACAGTAGCATGGTATTTCAGTATTCAAAGTCAAAGTAAAACAGTGCTATGATTGGAAACACCTACCTCAAGACGGAATGCTTCAAGCACTTTCTTCACTCGGCAGGCACGGCTGTGTTCACTGACACCAGAAGATCCAGCAGCAGCCAGGCGTTTACCCCATTCAGCGATTCTTGCACCAATACGCAATCCTGATGGCACTTTAGGGCTCAAGGGATAGGGACCAAGAGGGGTTCTTTCAAACAATATTCCCTTCCCATGAGGATGCTCTCCCTCTGAGCACGAAAGCCGTTTGGCAGCCAACAGACGAGCCACTCCACAACCTGATGCAAGTCGATGGATGTCAGCACATAGCTGGGGATCAACTTCTGGAGACATTTCCAATGGCCGATCTTGACGTGCCTACATCCCGACACACAAATGCATTACAAATTTAAACTTTATGACAAAAGCAAAAAATATGCTACTTAAAAAATTAAGAGGAAAACAGATCAACGACCCAAAGATTTTGTATTTGATCTAATGAGTAGGATGAGCAGTAAGATAGTGTGTCTGTGCTGAATAAAGTGAAAGCACTTTTTTCAAGAATCAGCTGCAAATCCGCTGTGAGTAGCTTCGAACCACCTTGTGAGAAACTATACAGTATAGGGTATCTCTCTAGGATGAGCTCTTTAACCCTTTTACTGCCACTGGGCCAATATATCGGCCCTCTATGGTTGTGCGAAAACTATCAAGGGTCAATATATCGGCCTTTACATTACATATTTATAATATTATATTTCTTTCAAATCAGAGACATCATAAATGATTTTTTCATTCTCATAAAAAGTGAAAATATCATCAACATTGAGACAAATACAAAATTCATATAATAAAATTTAATGTTTCAAATATATATATATATATAATTCATAATCTAATGATTTTCATGGAAATGTGATTGGCAGTTTTTGCACAGTCTACCTAAAAGGGGCTGGCAGTAAAAGGGTTAAACACAATAATTGTTTTCATTCAGAGACAAAAACGACAATGAGATTAACAAAAAAGACAACAAAAAGCAGAAATTTTTTTTGACATAAATAACACATTTTTACATAAATTTGGGGTGCATAGCATTAAATGAATTCAGGGGCAAGATAGTTTGAACTTTTGCTGTAAAAAAAAAAGAAAAAACAAAAGAGATCAATTAACATTTAGGTATTTTAAGCAGAGAAAGACAAAAGTCTTGCATTCACTAAAAATGTAAAAACTCGTATGCATATAAATACAAAAAATATAAACATAATTTTGAATTAATATCCTATGACAGACAAGGGGTTGAGATAGTTAAAAATCTCATAGCTAACAGAGAAAAATTGTTTCACAGAAATCGGTCATCCTGTTTTCCCATGTAAAGTGAATAAATTGCATTAGAGACAGAAACGTGTTATTATTTTATTGACATAAATTAGAAGATTAGCTACAATTTAAGTGATTTACTGAAATAAATTACCATCAACAGAAGATATGCCAGACCCTCTGGACCCAGTGCCCTTACCACCCGTACAGTGTATAGGATACATGCTCCATACCATTCTTTTAACTCTTCCTCAACAGATGCTGGGCATGGTCCCTCCTTTCAAACAAATAATAAAAAACAGTCTGATAGAGACTTCAACAAGATTATTCAAAATCTCAACCAATAAAATAATACAATAACTACCTTTGGAATACGATTAGCAATTGACTCACAAAACTGAGTCAACTCAACTTGAAATGTATCAAGAGTAGTCTCAGAATCAGACAGTAAGCAAATAATGATATCATGCCCACTGTCTTCAGATGCAGCATCCTTTTTTCTAGGTGAGCATGGCAGGAGGATATAAAAGCACACTGCTGGAGTACTGCATCCTTCACCAATGCTATGGTAAAAATGAATATTGATTTTACAAAGAATTTCTGCCATTACAGAGAACAAAAAAGGGCACCTATAGAGGAGTGTATGACCAGAGTTATAAGACAGTGAGACATGTTTGCATGGGGAAAAGATTAATCACATACCAAACAAGTTTACGAAGTGGTGAGGTAGGTACCTAGCAATGCTTTCTCTTCACTCAAGATCTTATTTTGGGAGCAAAAGTGAAAATTAAATGTTAAGGAGAGCCACAAAATTTTACGCTAATGACGTGGCCCGACAGCTGAGGCATAAGATATAATACTTCACCAAGAAGTCACCGCCAAAACTTAAACAAAAATTTTACCATCCCAGGATATATAGCTTACTATCATACATTACCGTATGTAAGCCCATCAACGATGTTGACGTCGAAAACGGTCAACGTCAAAGTGAGATATCTCATGAAATAATGGTATTGGAGCAGTGAAAGTCATGTCAACATAAATTATCACGGTAATGGACACCGTTTCAGCAGGATAGATGTTCGAAGGTCACGGTTAAGCTCACATCTACGGTATTTACCACTGAAATTACAGTTGAATTCTTCTTTGTCATGATATAATTATATTGGACATTTGAAAATATTACATACCTGAAGTCTAGTCCAGAACAACTTCCAGTCCCTTTGTAAACAGCGCCTTTCCTCAGCCTCCGTAACAGAAACAGGCGCAATTGGCTTTCTCTGTCAGACGTGAGTCCACTTGAAATTAGTTGTAGCTCTCTCTCGCCACTGGAATCACTGATTGAATGTACAATATCATTAATTTACGTTAACAGTGGGAGTTAACCATTCCAACTCCAATTGGAATGCAATGACAGTCGAGGAAATAAATGATGACATGCAAAAGTACACTATAATATCAAATTAACAAAGTAATACAAATAACTAAACACTTCCATGTCCTTTTTTCTCATAATGACCCACCTAGAACAAAAATATAACGCCTGCGATATGGAAATTGCATCTGCTTCAACAGTTTCCACCGTATTACCATCCCCCGCAGGATTCATGTTTTTCGTATTAATAGAACTTTTTGCCGATTTTATTTCGCATAACATACATTAACGACAACGTTTAACGCTACATTTGTTATCACAATGTTCAATTTTATTGGTTTTCCGGGACTTCCCTTCTGCTTCAGCTGAAGAGTGCGGTAAGCGATTGTTCTTTGTTTACACATGTGCGCTCTCTTTTTTTTTAGGGCGGGATTTTCCTTCAATTGGATGGAGCTATTAGTGTAAACTGTAATGAATAATGATTTAACCATTTAAATGATCGATATTGCAGCAAACATATAAACATATATAGTACAATAATGCTCATAGTGCCAGTGCCTCAAGAATTTATTTTTAGTTGGTACTGATGGTGAAGGATGAAGATTATCTCCAATTGGGTACCTATGCAACGAAACTCCTAACTTAGGGTGAGTAAAAGAAGTTATTTTGAGATTAATTAACCAGTGTCAAATTCATGTCTCATTCCCTGAATTTAAGAAGTACATAAAAATTAGTAGGACATTGCTTGAAATAGGCAAATGATTTCTATCATTCTCACAGTATGTATATCCGTTCTTGGCAAACACCTGATTTAGGATAAATATACCGTCGGAAGCGTCAATTTTAAACATTTTGTCGATGCCTTAAGTGTCTGCATACTTTGTATCGGTATAATTATCTTAGTATTGCATTTATGGAATTGTTTAGTTAATTAATTTTTAACTACAGCCAGCACTAAATTATGTATTTTTGTAATGAATGTGTAAATATAGCGAGAAGAGAAATGAGAAGCATTTGATATTTTGAACAATTATAATTCCCATTTCTTTATGACGCTATTGCCCGAAACACAAAGAATAAAAGAATGACAAAAAATGTTTTCCATACAGATAATCTAACTAAATTACAACACCTTTTACTTGCTCTTTTTAAAAACTTTCATACATGTTGTGTAAATGGCCAGGAATTGTATGTGATATTAGGTATTAAATCTTTAAGTAGGTACCTCACTAAAATCGCCGCATTATACTTATATAGTTAGGCAAACAATATTGGGGATTCATTGTCATGCTATCACACTCAGTGATTCAACCCAAAGGTTGGTTTTCATAGGTGAGGGTAGAGCTCACCCCAGACTAAGCCAGAGGCATGTGAATTTCACCCATTCAGAGTATGGGGCCAGTTCCTTTCTTTGGGCCACCTCGCACTCTGAGGATTTTTTTTCATTCGGGGGCATCCAAAGGCTTCACCCGGATTTGAACCCGGGACCCATCGATCAGTAGCCAAGCACTCTACCCACTAGGCCACCATTCTCCTGTTATGCTATATTGACTGAATATTTATAATAAGATAGGAACCAGTGAATAGCTGATGTGGCCAAGCTCACAAGCTGCCAATATTGACTACCCAATGATAACCTAATGCTCAGGTGAAAAGAAAGTGTGCACATACTTTCTGCACACACTCACATTTTTGATCACTTTTGGCACTCTTCTTTGCACACTTCCAGCATCCTCCTCTTACATTTTCTGCCGAATACCACTTTTGGCACACTTCTCTCGCACTTATGTAACACTCTTTTACACTTTTGGTGTTCCAAATTACACTTTATCACATTTCCTGCACATTTTTTCAATGCCTTATTGTACATTTTATTTTCACCAGGGTATTGGCTACTGCACATGACACCACATTGACTACCTCTCAAAATCCAATACAAGTAAAACCATCAGCTGCATTGAAATGTAACTGAGTTGAATGAATGAACACGAAGAGTGAACTAGTACAATGAACTTCAAGCTCAAATACAAAAAAATTGAGGAGGATATGGAGGAATGCAAAAAATGCTGGGCCATAAAAAGGGATGTTGGAATGTATTAAACAGATATAGGAATTAGCTGACAGGTATTCACTTCAAAATATAAACATTATTCAATCATACAATTTTATATTTGAAAATAAAGAAAAACACACTGAAATATTGTTTATTTCTGTTAACATTTATTTGATTTATAGTTCACAAGTTCTCAATTCAAATATCCATGGTGACCCTTCCCTTAAGGGAAGACGTTCCCTTTTGGTATGTTTCCTAATTTTAGTGCCACCACCATAGAAGATCTAGCATGTCTCACCCTTGTGAGGCAGTGATCCTAAAGCATGAGCATCTTTGTGAAAAGAGGAATGTAACTAAGTCAAATGTCAATTCTTCAGTTAGTACCTATATTTAGAAATTATGTTTGAGCTGAAATTTTACCTGAAAAGGTACTCTTGACTGTTATGGTAAGGTAGTTTCCACCTTGTACTAATTCCAAAAGTGAGTGAAATCCACTCATTCAGGATAGGAAGGTGTATTTTTATTTCCCGATACACCTGCGTGTACTAAAGAATTTCGATTGGGGGAAAACCCTATTGGGTGAAAAGCATAGCAGGGCATGTAAAGCTAATCCGGGTCTAATTCCATTACCCTCCACAAGTTGCATAATACTAGGCTATTGGGCCACCCTCTTAGTATCTTATATACTGTATATAGTCATGTAGGTCTCCAGTTCTTGAGGAATAAATTTCTGAAAAATAATTGGAGGTCTATGGACACTGGAACAGAAATACTTTTTTACTAAATACTACTATACTAAATAATACTAAATCGAATCTGATGGAGTTTGTAAAATAAAAAGACCCGTATTTTTCCGTCCCTCGATCCGTCATTTAGTTTTCGAGTTATAAGCGGCGAAAAATTGATGTTTTTAACCCTTTAGAAAAAGTGGGCGTGCAAAGGACTTGTGCGTCATCCACTTAGTCCAATCACAACTGAGACCGCGAAGCTCCTTCGCCCGATCACAATGGGGGACACAGCAGTTGACTCAGTCAATGGAAACGGTTGACACAGGATCTGTGCGAGCAGACCTTCCGTCCCCACCTCCACTCTTCCCCTCCTTTGCCCTCAAAACAAACAAGGACGGGAGGTGGATGACGTAGATATCCTTAGCGCAGCTCGTTTGGCGGGCTTTACCTTTTGCTTATTTAAAATTTTGATTTATGAGTGGATGGCTCTGGTTAGAAGATCAATTTTTCACTAAAATTTATTTTACGATTTCGTGTACAAATTAGCGATTTCGGTTTCGAGTAAACCGCCCCCATTTCATCGTGTAACTCAACGAATTGCTCGGAAAACTTCCAAAATGTGAGCACGACTGTTTGGAATATAGTCCCTATTTTATTGTAACGCATTCATCTATACCATTTCTACTATTTGACTCTGCTTCAGTTGTGAATATTGTTGTTTTGTGTAGAACGCCGTCAAGCATCAGTCGTCGAGAGGTCGCTTCCGACGTACCTACTGGATACCGCACTCTCCGAACAGCATTCAGGTGTGGACCGGTTTAACAATGATAAAAACTGCGATTGCCGGAATGCAAATCCTAGCCCCCGAGATGGGAAGCCAACACTCTAACCACCACGCCAACCCGATTCCACGAGCGAGGTCCAATGATTCCTTTAAAAAATCGTCAAGGTTTGAACCCGACCCGCGAAAGAGGAAGCCAATACTCTAACCATCCCCTCTAACCGACCCCTCCTCCTTCGATATATTCTAATGAATTAGCTATGGCTAAGTAAGATATGGCACAAACTTAGCTAAGATTTGAAAAAAGAATAGTCTCAGTGATCCTTTCGGCGTTGGCATTACAAACGATGGCCACAGAAAGAACAGATGTGGACATAACATTATTCTCATGCGAAAAACATGAAATCACGGATCTCATCCACTGCTTCTTTTAGATTACACTGCTTCTCCGGTCTTAAAATGGAATTGTCTCATTCTACTTTGAGACATTCATAGAGCTTTTAAACGGCCAAATACGAGAAGCAGTGGTTTTATTCACGAATTATGTGTGTTATCCTCAAGGGCCTAAATAAAATTACGTAAAATAATTATTATCATCGAAAAATGCTGTTACACGAGACAGTAAGATCGCGCTAGAGGACACGAAGATGGCACGCCGGACGTAGATTAGATAATTTCCTTGCGTCCGACACGAACTCTTTCTGACGGTCAACGATTAACTTTTGTACGGGCTTGTTATCGTCAATAGGATATTATTCGTAATCGGAACGGAAAATGCGTGAGTTACCATATTCAATTCCTCGAGTTAACCTTTTAATTACTCACTTTAACCCTGCTATTTGTTATTATTGTATATTTCAGCTGTCCTGAAAGTTATAATTGCCTAAGTTTGATAAGAATGGAAAACAAATATGAAAGCGAGTAATTTGTACATCAACGGTTGCTTAAGCATGAAATAAAAAATAAAAATATCATTAATATTTGCCTAGCGCTGCGAAGGAAACTCAAGAGAAATTTGAATAAATATTAGGTACCTGTAATATAGTATGGGTCTGTGTGATCAGATTGAGAAGTATTTGTTTGCTTTTTTTGTATGGTGTACTTATGTAATATTGCCTGGCATTAAGGCCTCTGCCACGTAACAGGCAATTTATACTGAGGCTACTAAATCTTTTGATTCTGTGAAAACATTTTAATGCTATTATTCCTAGAGGTGTAGACAATTAGTGTGGTAAACTGGGGTAAGTACTTACCCCAGTTTATATACGTGTATATCCTAAAATTCAAAGTTTTCCACTTCCTCTCCTCTTACAAGTTTTCAAATTATCATCATCGGTCAACGATCCTAAGATTGGTTTGACGAAGCCCTCTACTCGATTCTTCTATTGACCAACCTCTTCACATTGACGTAGGTAATTCTTCTCTTTTACATCCTTCACAACTTGATCCATGTATTTCAAGCGAGGCCTGTCTTTTCCATTCTTCCCACGCTTTCATGCAAACTTGATGCCATAGCAACATGGCATTTAAATTATTCTGTATGGATACATAAGTTCATTTTAGTACAAATATAAACTAAGAGAAAATAATTGCACCTTAGAAAATTCTGTTTCGATGGCGCACTTGCCCCGGTTTTGGAGCAAATGGGACTTCGGCTATCACTCACGCCATTCAAAATATGGCATAGACTAGAGTGCAGGATTTTCACGAGCTTCGTTGATAAAGGATAAAATGACATTGGATTTGTACCTATCAATGATAAGTTAGGTTAGTTTTGGATTAACAGGCTCAATGACACTAAAAAAAAGGGAGCTCAAAAGGTTTTTCTTAAAGAGCTTTCTCCTCCATCCGTTGTCCGCAGTGTGTATGGCATTCCGAAAAACTGTTCATTTAAGGGCCATCCACAGGTCCTTGGCATTTTTCCCTTAAAAATATCTATTGTTGGTGCTTTTTCCGCAGCAACATAGCACAAAACGTGCACAAGCCTTTCTGGACCACTAGTCTCCTTTGTCGTATTTGCGCCAACAGCTTCCGCAACTTTTGCCTAGCTTGGATCTTTAAAATTATGTAAAATTCAAATTCAAATTCATAATTATTTTAAAATTCTCAAATAAATTTAGATCACTTAAATTGTTTCACTAAACAGATCAAAATATTCATTAATGAAGAAAGGGTCTCAACTTTGTCTATGCGTTGTCTCTTGGCTTGAGCCTCTGTGGAGGATAACTTGTTTGTAAACTGTATTAGCTACATTAGGATTGGGGATCACCCGGTCAGCTTTCTATAAATGGAGTGGGAATATTATTCTTTCTCTCATGTTCGGCGGAAATTTCTAAATTTCATTTCTTGATAAGCTAAAACTATATTTGTCAAGAGCTCATTTCCTTCCGCCAATGTTTTCTGCGCTTGGGGCTTTAGCTTAAGGTTGATGACATCTTTCCTCGCTGTTATTTAACATGACCATACATGTTAGCCCTTGATTTTCCAAAATTTTAACCTTGCCTACAAAAGTTTTTTACTGGTTGAAGAAAATGTTCCGCCAATGTTTTCTGCGCTTGGGGCTTTAGCTTAAGGTTGATGACATCTTTCCTCGCTGTTATTTAACATGACCATACATGTTAGCCCTTGATTTTCCAAAATTTTAACCTTGCCTTCAAAAGTTTTTTACTTGTTGAAGAAAATGTAAGTCGTTTTACATATTTTCTTTCTCGTGTGTTGTCTCGTATGATTGCGTTTTCGAACATTCCCATGCTGCGTATGATTTGATGAACAACGCTGAGCGAAAGAAATAATATCCAATAAATGAAGAGGGTGAAGATAAACTTAAAAAACAACTGCAAAAAAACAAGAAAAAGTTCACGGATACAAAAATGAATTATGCATTCAAGATCGCACTTACCTCATAGTTACAATCGCACTTGCCCCGGGTTGGATTTTAATGATTCTAGGATTAACGGGCCGATAGTTTAATCGTATATACAGATAAAAAAACAAGTATAATAAATTGCAGACCTAGTGCAAACCATCATAAGTAATTACGAGTTTTCTTTTTACCACTTGCACTGATGATAGACGTAAACAGCAACAACTTCACAACATGACATTGAAGTTTTTTTATATTGACTGTTTACTGCCTCACTGGCGTTACTGATAGACATTGTAAACCACTTTGGAAGTAAAAATCGGTAAGATTGCATCTGCTATACATTCCCGCTACAGCTCGCCTTATGTCTGCATTCTCTGCAATGAAATACAAGCCGGGCCTACCTCGAGGCCGCACTTGCCCTAGTTCACCTCATGTAGTGAGATCTTTTGTGTACTACGTGATCCCCTCGCAGTTTCGTCAAAGGATTAAATCGCGGGTATCTCCTCTACAGGGAGCAGTGCATAATTATTTTGTCCTCTGATTTTCGCTCTGTGCACGGAGTTAATGAGAGAAAATGTTCCAAGTTAGGGCAGTAGATGTTTCAAGTTTCTGTTTGGACACAAAGTAAAGTTTATTCGAGTCGCCTATTTTAAAATCCATTTAGATTTTATACTTAAGCCGAAGACAATCATTTTTTCTGGGATTAGCGGATACGGGATTAATACACTTAGCAATTCCTGAATTTCCTCGTTGATGGGGTAAACATTATGAGTAAATATCCTCAAGTCTTCATTTTTGTTGAAATTAAGGAAAATAAATAATTTTATTTTGCTTACTACCCGGAAAGTTTGGGACGCAATGATAAATTCAGTAAAAGACTATTTTAATCCAAAAAAAAGGATGGAGACATATGCACGATGGCGCTACAGTATTTTCGTATAAGTTGGCTTATTTTCTTAATGTTTGAAAAGCAGGGCTTGGAACAGAAGTGAACGAAATTTTTTTTCTCGTCTCGACCGAAAATTTTTACGTACCGAATGCACCCAACCTGCTGATAATCGAGGTTTACTCCTATTCTGCGTATTTATGTAGAAACACTCGATCAAATTTTCGCAATAAGTGAAGTAAGTTCTATTGTTTTGGCAATTGAAAACTAACATTCATTCTTTTTTCTGACTCGTATTTTTTTAAAGAATTATTGTGGGAATTAAAAATGTGCATACCATAAGTCATTGAGTATAACTCTTGACTTATTACAGATCTAATTAAATAAATGTCAGCTTTTCCCATGCATGACAGCAAAAACAGCCAGACATTCATTTTTACTTCAGGTGTAGTTGATGTTGCCGGTGTTTGTCTAAAGATGACCCAAAGGGGTTCTTTTTTTCATTTTCTCAGTAAAGGCAAGAAAAATTAAGGGACTTTGTTCTGATTTTTTTTCGTAAATGTTTCTTCCTCCTGAAAGTTTCGTTTTATCTCGTTCTGCAATATTTTTCATCCCGTTATTTTAATCTCCTCCCGCCTTGCAAAATTTCTTCGTTCCATGATTTTCGTCCAGTCTCACCCCGACATTTTTTTCGTCCTGAAAATTTCGTCTCGTCTCAACACGTCTCCGTCCCAAAATTTTCGTCCCGTTCCGTCCCAGCAAATTCTTCGTATTTGGGACGAGTTTCTCGTCTTGTCCCAAATCGTTCTAAGCTCTGCTTATAAGTGTCAACCGAGGAGTTTCTCACTTCGGATGGTAGAGCATTCCTTTAACGTGCAGCATGGTTTTCAAGCTAAAAATTTGATTCAGTATTAGGGTGTGCGCTTAACTATCTGAAGATGTGATGTCCTGCCTCACAATCTCCCTCCCCACTGGTACGAGGCATGGAAAGCCTTCTATTTCTTCATTCTGTCATCGTTATCTTGACTGATAATGTTCTGACCGACCAAATAGCGTTGCATTTCATTATTTCGTAAACTCCTCTTTCTCATCCAAACAATTTGGATGTTCCAAGAGATTAGTGAAGCCTTTAGTTCAGCATATGACTAGAAAAGAGGATTTCCAGATTGTTGTCGGAGTTGGTATTTGAAAATCTGATTTTATAAAAACTGACCAGTTTTCTTATTGCGAATCCGAACTCGATGGTTAACGATATTTTACGAGTTCCACGGTATTCCCTTGACCATTACCACCGCCAAAACGCAAATTAATGCAGTTCATGGATGATTCTCCCAGTTTTTTGTAAGCCCACTCCCAGAGCTTTACATTTTAATATGAATTAACTCCGTCATCCCAACCTGAGGTCACTTTTATCTAAAGTATATAGCGTAGTGGTAATCTTTGACGTCACCATCGGTGTGTATACGTATATTTTGGACACCCGGAATCGAAGGACTTCATTCAGAGTTGGGCTTCACGTGACTTTCGGGATATTATGGCGTATAGAAGTGATGACTTGGAAGAATTAACGAAGCTTAGGTTTATGTTGATTTGGAAGTCGTTGAAGGTCATAACACATTCTGAGGAATTTGAAAAAGGATTGCCTCAATACCATACAGGGGTGGCCATCTGCCGTAAAATGAAAGGAAAAGCAAAAGTACTCCAGCCATTCTATTCCATCACTCGTGACCTCTCTTTACCTGCGGGCTCCTTGACCTTGACTGCACGATTGCGTTGTTGCTGAACGCTGCCCAGCTTTTAATTCCATAATCGGAATATTTCTCAGAAAGAATGCCTGTGTCATCACAGCCACCACAGTCATATCACCTGAATCTAAATACTTCTCTTCCAGCGAATCGATGGACGTTAGCTGCCTCGCTATGGTTTTTAACGGCAATGAAGGGCAAAGTCCTCCCGCTGCGGATTTCCTCCATGGCGCCTCGCGTCTTCCAATGAAATCGCTTTCGTTCGAAGGCCGTCTGTTTTCAGCTCTCTCAGCGCGAGGAAGGAAAGGTCGCGTAATCGCTGAAGGTTGAGTTTCGTCTTTCAGATTTCTCCCCCTGCTCATTCCAGTCGAGAGACCCACTCCTCCCGAGAGGCTTTAAAGTCTTCTTCATCTCCGCGGGCGCTCCGTGGGACGCTCAGCCATCAACACCGGGCAGTGACTTTGAGGAAAAAGGAGGAGGCATGAAAACTTGCCCTGACCTCCCACCAATGGCTTTTGCCAACCCCTCCACTCTCTTTTGAAGTAAACGAAGAGGACAGAGAGAGAGAGAGAGAGAAAACAAGTTCGTCCCCTCCCCTCCCAGCATCCGCGAGGAAAACTTAGGAAGACTATGCAACGTTGTATTCGTGAATTTCGTGCCGTTTTGTTTTGTCCACTCTCGCGGGTCAGAATTGTGGATGCAGGTGCCATCTCTTGCCCAGAGTTGGAAACCGGAGGCATCTTTTTTCCTCGTGCTGAAGAAAGCTAAGGTCGGAGAGTCAGGCGGGCCTCCGGCGAGATTTTTCCTTGCCGTGAACCCATTCGCCGATGCGCCCGCCGATTCTCCGACGCCGATAATCGCGCAGTGGTGCGCCGACGGTGGCCCCGAAGACCGTCGCTCCCGCTCTTCGAGTGACATTTTGAAGGCTCTACCAGGACGATATGGATCTTCACGCTCCACGCTGGCTTCTGCCGCTTCTCGTCATCCTGGCATTCGCAGGTGGGTGGTGAGAATGAAAGTGTCTCGGTATGGTGAGCTCTTACGGCTGTCTGCGTCACGAATGACCCTGGAAACGCTGCCTTTCGTTTTGAAACGGAAGATTCAGTGGTTCAATGGAAACATGGGTGAATGCTGCTTCTTGCGGAAGGATTGCCAGGAAAGGAGATCAGCGCAATCGTCTCCGGCTCGGAGGAAGGTGACGTCGAACGGGAGCATGAATAACATCATGCCGGATAGTTTCCTGCTAGCCCACATTTCGAACGTTCGAGTGCGGCTGTTTACTTCAATGGACTGTTTACTTAAAGCCCCCAATTCTAGCGGGGAAAGGATCGTCATATCTTTGAGAGGAGCAGGGAGCAGATCGGCACACAGCCAGAAGGCGTACTTAGGCGATGGGGGCCATGTAGCCAACGGCAAATTTCCTTCTCCGAAGTCAGTCCAACTGATTTACCTACCTCCAGCTTCAAGAACGCCAACAGAGAATCATTTTCGTAAAATAATATTGTCGTTAGCTTTGTGATGTATAGTGTAATCAATGCAGCATAGATACCCCAAACAGATAACCCAATGTCCATTTTGGGGCGTGGGAGGAAAGCCCAAATCCCTAGAGTTAACGCAGCTTAATTTTAGTCATTAAAACACATTATCTCTTTCCTCTAGCATATGCCGATCGTACTGTGACGACTCCCCCCGTCCTTGTCCGTGCGAATATGAGGTTCTTCGGCCGGTTAGCGTCAGATATGCGTGAAATTCAGGTAGGTTTGGTTGAGCTCCCCTGGCGCCGTACGAAGCGCAGGCCTCCTTATAACGTTAGAAAAAAGTAATAATTTTTTAAAATTGCAGTAGGTATATAGTCTAAACTCATCACAAATCATCAATCCTAAGATTCGTTTGGCGCAGTTCTCCACTCAATGCTCATTTCTCATATAATAGTTAATCGTTTATTTTTTCTTTAAAGTTACTCTATCCTCTCTTGAGAGTTTATCAATTTACTGTGATTGAGTTAATATTATTAATATTTAACTTATCAATGTCCTACAGTTGGTACAAAGCGAATTCATCTTAAGACCTCATATTTTGTCGGTTGATAGATGGTCCATTTGTCGATAGCATTTGCGACATTTCGATTAGCCTCCCGATGAGGGTGAGTGGTAGCTTCGATCATTTCTTGAAAATTATTTTTCGGGAATTGACCTCCTCAAGATAAGAAAGTTCGGTGGTAGCCAATGGAATTAGCTCGAGACTTGTGAAAACACGATCGCTCCCAAATAATCACCTTAATTAAAGCATTAAGACTGGGATTCACTCGTCTGCAAATGAACGAATAGGACGTGGTATTTTTTATCGTAGGTATCTGGCACATGCTTTAACGTGAGTGCGCCTCGGCTTATTAATTTTTAAGTACCCGACCCAATTATTTTTTAAATATTTGACAACCTGTATGAATCAAGATGTATCGGAAAAGTAGCGGAGCGGGTTGTGCAGCATCTGCTGACACTAAGGGACAGAGTTCGTGAGTCAAGCTTCGGAGAACTTGACACGTGCGAGTTGAGGTTGAGAGTGATGATAGTAATTTTGTACCCCGGATGAGAACAGATTATTCTTATTACTCTGAGCCTGATCTTATGTAAGCATGCGTGATTTTTTTCTGGGAGCTACATGCCTCAGTGCAACCGCTGTTGATGCGGGAAGAGGGGAAGATACAGACACTTGATAAGACCTGACCGTTTGGTGTAAAAGGACGCTTTCTGCCGCTCCCTTGTGCGGATCTTTGTGCGGGCCTTGTCCTATTCAAAACTAAAATATTTCAATCGCGGAATTTATATTTTTGTTTGATACTGCTCTTGATTTGTTTATTATTGTCTAATTATATCCGGTTGAGAATCAATTCAGGTTCAAATTTAAATCATGGTCGAATTACTTGGGAAAATCAGCAGGGCGTGCATTTTCCGGCTCTAGAGCATTAGTCCGTGGACGAGGATTGAATTCATTGGGAGTAGCGTGAAGTTTTGAGGTGCCCCAACTTCTGAGGTTACCTATATCCCAACGTCAAGCTTAACTTGTTGCTGCATTTAATCCTAAGACAAGCGCAACGCCCATGCCCAAGGCGGGATTCAAACCTATTGAACTTTGGGCTGTCAGTCCAATGCCTTACTGATCTGACCACCTTGGCCGGATGAATACATATTGTGCGCTTTTTGGGTGAATTCTTATTGGAAAAAATGCTGGAATTCCCTTCCTTATATGTCAAATCGTTTATAGCGTGTGACTGCTGAAGAGATTTTCCCTGCTCTCCTCTATGAAGCCAAACTTCCGTGGTGATGACAGTGGCATATGAAAACGAGCCTGAAAGGAATTTGCCGTGTGCATTCGTAAGCACCAACAGGCAGTGAGGCAAGTGTTCAAATGCTTCTCGCCTTCATTTTGGCTGAAAGTTGCCCTCTTCCTAGTGAAGTGATATTTTGTGATATATCCTCCTGGTGCAATTTGCTGTTGAGGAGTTCACAGCAACGTACTGTTTTCAAAAATTATAAATAAATTTTTTTCGGAAACACTGGCCTGAGAACTTCCTAAATGAATTGTTAGTCCTTATCATCTGGCCCTCCCCATGGACTTATACATTGAAATGGTGGGATGGGCTTGTGTATCTCTTTTGGGTCCTGGAGCTGACCTAGGTGGAGGCAATGAGGGCCGAGGTACCAGCTGGTGGAGGCAATGTTAGTTGTTCCTGGTAGGACCACCAACGTCAAAATAGGTGGTTGAGTAAAAGTCAGATGAAAGGTACCTATTCCATGTAGCACATGTTCCTTGGTGAGGTGGCTGCAGAAAGTTGACCCCAGTGGCATATCATGGGATATACTATCGAGGAAGGCTATAAGAAACCACCTGATTTTTTAATTCCTGGTGATATACGCAACCAAAGACTTTAATAACAACAGCTATGGGAACTAGTTCCAGATCAATGATGTGGGTGACTAGCATTCTTAAGAATGTTGCCTCCTCCAATACAATTACATTTACAATTGTATATTTCAGCATGTGAAATCCTTGCTTATCATCAGGTAATATTTAGAGAGAAATAATGTTGGGAAGGTGGCATACAAGGAAAATAGGGGAAAAAAGAAAAGCAAAGTGGGAGTACTCTCTAGGTGTAAAATAGTTAGTCGTTAGATGAATAATTCACAGCATTTAATTGCATTGTGGGGTTCTCTTGCTCAGTAGTGCCATTTGTAAACATAATCTCCCAGGGATAGCTTCAACTCCCCATAAACCTGCATTATAAAATATTACACATTTAATTTTCAGAGTGAATTATGAATATTTTGGAAATAAACCTCAAGCTGAAGAAAGCTTGATGGATGTGTTGAAAAATATGACTAATGGTGTCAGGCTTAACTATGTGGAACATCTCCATATTATAATATAAAAAATAGACTTTTTACGGTCCAGTAGAGATCTCTAGTGAGCCATGAAAATGTATTTTTTAACATTTGCGGATGTGCCTATTTATGTGCATAAATTTAATTATGAAATTTAAATGGTGTGGTAGCCAAGTTTGGCAGCAAGTTGATGCCTCTGCATATTTTCAGTTAAAACTAAAGTGGTGCATTTTTGTGATTATTATAAAATACCAAATTGGATTTAAAATTAATTATTGTGGTTTGTGGTATCTAGGTACCATGGTACTATAGATCATTCTGAGAAACTACAGGTTGTGGTAGTGATAACGTTAAATTGATTAACCCCTTCCGCAATATATGAATTTCACCTGCTATGGGGTACTTTGTTCAAGGTGAGCTCTACCTTAATCTATCAAGTCAATACTGTGGTATAAGACCTTTTTTTATGTCAGATAGGATAATGTACAGATATGATTTCATCAGAGTATAATTTATTGAGATTATAGGTTTATATTTAAATATGTAACTGGGACCCATTGCCTGAACTAGACTCTTTAACAATAAACAATGTCTATGTTAAATTTTGTGGATACCTATAATTGTCATCTTCTAATATGTGTATTTGTTATTAGTTAATATTTTTAATTAAACTTGTATTAATTCCTTATTTACATTACTTCCAAAATGACTATGTGGTAAAGTTCCAAATATTGAAAATGTCATTGACATAAATAGTGCCTTGGGCCAGGAACTTATTCTTACCCTGAGACTTGCATTAAATGATGATATTTTCACCAAGCATTAAATTGAAAAATTTCTCAAGGTATTATCTAAAAATTATCACCAGAAAATTCAACTGTTCATTCCAATGTATTTCTTGTTTGAACCATGCCTATTGTCAGAGGTTTAATTTGTTTTTTGATTGATTTAGAGACCTACTTTTGGAATGATATGTATATTACTGTTGGGCATTTAATGGCATGGACAAATGTAGGTATAGTGATTTACATGATTCACTGTTAATCGTTTCCTTTGTTCTAAACTGTCAAAGTTAGTATTTTTTTCTCTAGCATATTTTAAATTGAAATGCTTGTTCCTTAAGAATTGTTGCATTGGTGAATATTGTTTACTCATTTTTTGGAGTTTCTTTCTTGCTGTGCAGTTATGTCACTGATTATAGAGTATGTACATAGTATGAATATTTGGACTTTGGGTACAGGAATTAAAAAAAATATATGCAAGTTTGCATTGATTAGGTAGTGCAAGTGGCATGCTGTGCTAGTAATACATTATATTATGTCCTTTTTATCTGATCTCTAAAACTTGCTGGAACTTTTACAACAGGCCTAGAACAAGCTCAGGATACTGATGGCAATGACATTGATATACCACAGAAGATCCCTGGTTTCCAATGTGGAAATGAAAAAACTGGCGTTGGAGTTAAAAAAATAGAAATTGTAAAAGTGTGTGATGGAACTGCAGACTGTGAAAATTCTGCTGATGAAGATCCTGAAGTTTGCTCTCACATAAGGTAGATTATTTTCATCTAATAAGGCATCAAATTTAAGTATTCAATTGTAAACATTTATAGATACCTTTCTTCATTAACTCTAGAGTGGTGACACCCAGTCTCGCAGACTGGAGATATAATCTCGGTGATGCACGCGAAATATATAATGTTCCAGTTCATGCTTCTCACTAGCCTCCTATTTTACGCTGCTCTTCCCATGTATAAACCAATATATAAATCAATTGAATTTCATTATTTAAAGATAATTGAAGTAATACTTATTTAACCTTTCGAAAAACTCCAGAGTCCGTATCAGTCCAGGAGACCGAAGTCACCATTATGTCCCTAAAGTTAAAGTGCCCTATAATTTTTTATTGAATATACTCTTGTATGTCTGGTGCTTAATTTTTTTAAAAAATACATATGCATGATAAAAATCATTTAGTTCCTGATAATTCATTAACTAATTAGATATTGCATTCATTACATACACCTTAAATATAGAGCACAAAAAGTGTGATTAACATACTCAACATGGATGGCTTTCATCCTTGTTGCAGGATAGTGAGGGCATGCCTTGAATTCAAGGCATCTGCATATAGTGTGATAAAAATTAAGGTAGCTTTAAATTTGTGCTAATTTCATTTTTCACTTAAAACAGGTGCCCACCAAACTTCTTCCAGTGTGAATATGGGGCTTGTGTAAAAAAGCAAGTTGTTTGTGATGGTTATAATGATTGTGTTGATAAATCAGATGAAGCATATTGTGGCCGAGATGTTGAAAGTTGCAAGTAAGTTCCTAAGTATTGAAATACACTTCTATCTTTAAGTGATTTTGGTTTTTTTAATCTGATTTAATTTTTTTCTGTCAGATTTTAGTGAATAATTACAGTTTTCATTCGTAGAAAAAATGAAATAATAAATTGAATAGGGAAATGTTGTTTGCAGTGAATTTACAAGTTAATAATGATTTTAATGCATTAAAGATGTGTCAAATGTTTGTACTTGTTAAATATGGCTGTAAATAGGCTTTTCAAGTTGGCTTCTATCACAATCAGCCACCATATTCTGATTATTCCCCTATGAAATGGAATAACAGTCAATCCATGACTTCTGAATAATTGTGTGGCCATTTTATATGTACTTTATGGAAATTTGATGGCCGGATCGGATCCGTCGGATCAAAAGATCCGCGGATCTTTCATTTTAGTCGGTTCCGGATTCGGATCCAAAGACACGGCGCAAATCGGATCCGGATCGTAGATTTTAAATTTTCGCGGCTTAGCGATCGAAGTGCCCCGTGAATGGAATGTAGGTGCGGTAGATATTGACAAGAAGAGAATGTGTAACTCAAGTCACGAAATTACATGAAAATGTTCCCGTGCAACTAGAAGCAAAATAAAGATATAAGACTTTTTTCCCCATTACCGCGGTATCGCGGGAAAAAATACGTAGGATGTCACGCGGGTAGCCTACATTCACCGGGATCAGGGGGCCAACGAGAGCTAGTGTACTGCGAAGTTCGATCCCTATCGCAGTTTAATTTTTTCTTTCAGTCATTGCATCGAAAATGTTATCATCTTCAATTTCTGTACCATTACATCTGAATACTCACTTTATTACTTCTGTTGTTTAAATTAGATTTACAAATGTGCCGTTAGTAAATTAAGGATGGACGGGTCGGATCCACGGGTCTTTCATTTCATTCGCTACTGAAATCATATCCGAAGACAGTAAAAATTCAGATTCGGATCGGACATTTTAAAATTTCGCGGATTAGTGATCGATGAACCCCGCGAATAGAATGTACTTGTATGGTAGATACTGACAAGAAGAGGTTGTGTAACTCGGTCACGAAATGAGAAGATTTTTTCCGTGCCACAAAAACAAAATAAAAAAATACTCGTCGTGACTTTTTTCTCCATATGCGAGAGATGCGAGAAAAAAAATAAAGCCGAATGTCACGCGGGTTGCCTACATTCACCAGATTCCCGTGAACCTATGATAGCGTAGTCGTTAAAAATGAGGGCTACTGTAGGTACTGCCGGTCGCGAGTCCGATCCTTAACACTGCCTAGGAATACAGGCCGTATTCCTAGGGTAATGCAAGTAGGCAGTTTAAAAAAAATAGATAATCAGAAATTTCATGACAATTTATAAGCCAAAAAAATATTAAAATTTGACGTTAAAGAAATGATTGGAAACGTTTTTTATTGCAGAATTAAATCGTAGAATCATTATGTTAACTTTACAATGTATTTTTGAGTGACACATTCGTAAATATAGTTTAAACGATAGAAGTACAACAAAGTCAGTATCCACACACAAAGGTTGGAAATGAAAGATGATAAAGTTTCTGATTCAATGGCTGAAAGAAAAATTTTAAACAACGATAATAATCGAACTTCATTACCCGCACTCCACTACCCCACTCTGCTATTGTCGGCTTACCTGATTTTGGAGAATACATGCTCCCCACATGCAGGGCCGGTCCGACAGAATTATTCCACACAAGCGGGATAGCGTTTGGCGCCCTTAGCATTTTGTTGGCCCCCCTTGCAAACAATTTTGTTTTTGTTGTTTCTTACGATGTTAATAGGACCTTCGAGCCATAAAATAATGAACTGTTACTTGCACCTTATGGGCATGGATTATTTCTTCATTTACATTAAATATTGCGAAGACATTCCAATGTACCTTTATTGATATATTCAATGGGATTCTCCTATTTTTCAAAATGTTTACAGAATAGAAACAAACGCACAAAGAACTACTTTATTGATTTTGATACATTTACAACTTTGAAAAAAGATGTTTTAATTCTTATTAATAAACTTATAGGAAATTAGAGAGTAGATAGTGAGTTAAAAAAACAAATTCGTAGTTTTAATAAATTATAAATGAAACAAAGTAATACAATAGCTTATATTTTTGTTAACATTTTTATCGTGTACATACTAAATATTGTTTGTTTGAGTAAAAATATTATACTGAAATTTTTCTAGCCTTTAAATTCGCAGAATCTTTCAAAATAGAATATGTTTCAATTAACTTCAAAGTGTCGCTATCAATGGGTAATGTTACAGCCCAGTCAATCGCTCTTGAGAAAGTTTTGATCAACTTCAATTTCGAAAAACCTCTTTCGCCAATAGCTACAGATAAAGGTAAAAGGTCAAGAGGATTCGCAAACTTGCAAAGTATTGGAAAAAATATCAATGAAATTAGTTTTTGTGATATAAGATGATGAGCTTGGTGGAGAAGATTCAGCGGGAAGAATGGGCGCTAGCATCAAAATTTTGTCACATAGTTCTTTCCCGTCGTTGTCGCATTCATCACCTTCACTTAGGGCATCCTGAAGAGTCATGCATGCAACTTAGTTTTGCACGATCCCACTTCTGCAAACCATGAATATCATATAAAAAGCTTAAATTCACACTATGATTGTCCATTTGCTCAAATCTTTTAGTGAGTTATAGCTGTATCCAGAATTGCATAGACAAAATTCACCTTAAGGTTGCGTTTTACTACTTCAATGGGATCATCGTCAGGTTTGAACGAAAATTGCTTGTTCACTCTCCTGGAACGGTATGCTTTTCTTTTTCAAAATCTGAATGGGATCCAAGTTTGTCAGCAAGCTCTTTGGCATCCGTTATCACGCTATTGAACCCCTCTCCAGACCTCATCTTCTTAAAAAAAAACTGCCAACGTTTTCAACTATATCTATGGCACTTTGTGAATTTACAGTAATCTTTTGGAGAAGTTTGCTTATTGATTTTGAATAAAATTTTGCATCAGACCACTATCCAACAAAGAAAATTACATTGTTGTAATTGTTCTGCGATACCAATGGCAGTGTTTCTTCCAAAAGCATCTATTTTATGATCTCCACTGGCTTCATAAACAATATCGTACACTTGATCACTATAGTATCGAAGAGGCTTCAATGAATTAATTCAGCTTTCCCATCGGGTATCATTGAGAGGCTTTACAGTTACATTATATACATGCTTTTTCAAAATACCCCATCGTAGGTAGGTGCAGATCAAAATTTGAATGTCTCTTGCACCGAGCTAAAGAAATTGACAGCGACAGGACATGATAGCGCTGCATCGCTCACGACAAGGTTTAATAAATGACTTCCACAGGGAACGATAAAAGCTCGAGGATTATGGTCTTATATTCTTTTTTGAATCTTTTTCCCTTTCACATTTAAGCCATTATCATATCCTTGTCCTCGCATATTTTTCAAATAAATCTGCCGTCTTATCAACTCGTTCAAGAGAATGTCAGTTAGTCCTTCACCAGTAATGTCTGTAACTGGAATAAAACCAAGGAGATGTTCTTTAATAGCTATTTCTTCACAAGACTCTGCTTGTAAAAACCGAATGATGATCGACATCTGTTCTGCACGACTGATATATAGGGTACAGTCAAATACAACTGAGTAGTATGACGCTTTTTAAGTTAATGTAAAATACAATCTTAAAATGCGTGTTGATAACACAGTAATGAATTCATTTTAATGTTTTTACTAAGACAATGAACACTGGCTTCATGAGAATTTGCTCTTTGCAAGTGTTCTTTCAAGACAAAATCAAATGTGGGAATGTGCTCAATAAATTTCAAGAAATTCCCGTTATTCTTTTTAAATAGTGAATCATTTGTTCCTCGAAATTCCAATCCCTTATTCCAAAGGAATTGCGTTACACATAGCAACCTTTTCAATACTTCATACCAATGTTCACTCTCAGCATGAATGTGTCTTTGTTTTGCATTATTAACTGTTTTACCTCGGCGCAAGCGCAGATGTGATTCTCGCCATGATTGCTTTGCTTTTAAATGGCTAGGGAATTTCTCGTGTTGGGCTAGAAATCCGGACATATTTCGCCAGTCTGATAATCCATATGCGCCAGAAAGTGAGATATTTTCAGCACTAAAAAGTTTATAACAATAACAAAAAATTGATTATTTTGAAACAGAATAAATCCTCCACTCTCTGCGGATTTTTTCTCCACTAGACTCTTCAATAGTTTGCCGAAGTAAATCTTCTACCAGTATTATCGACAGGAAATTCAGCATCAGTTACTTGAAAAGGGCCTCTTTCTACAATTGTTTTTCGCATGCCATCAGTAATTTTATCAGGCCATTTCCCCAATCACCAGTTGACAAGTCGCTCGCTATAGACGCGGCAGGTGGTTTTTCCTAAAATTACAATGCAAAACTTAAGTTTTAAAATATTGAATACAACTAATTGATGTATATATGCTTTGAAAATCACCGCACCTTTGTCGAAACAAGAGGATCCATCTAGCTAGATTATCATTTGGTTCGGCAAATTCTGACATCCCAATCAAATCACTGACACTGCCGCATTCCGTTTCTATCGGGGACTATATTATACGATAAAAACATATAAACATGAATTATTCATCCTTACTTATAAGTAATAAAATAGTTCTCCTGACTTCTCGTAACGATACCATTGAATTTTGCATATTTGGTGGCAACTCTCTCTTGATTTTATTAAAAAGTTTTTATAATTGTAAAATTAAAAAGTATTCATTTAAATTTTGTTTTAAATTCAAATTTTAAAAATACAAACCAGAATATAAGTTTGGTAACAAATTAGCTATAAACAAATAAAATAAGTTCTCACTTGTAATGGTATAGCTTTGACTCTTGAATAGACAGTTGTAGTTGCACTGTCATCACCTGAATTCGGTGTTTCCCTGTTAGATGGTTCGATGCTTGTAGATGGCAACGTGAAAAACATTCTCATCGCCTTAGCTTGTTTCTGATTTTCTTCAATTTCTTGCGCTCTTCTATTTTGATAAAAGGCACCGGACGATTTCTTTTTGCCATACATATTATCGTTAGTGAATCACAAGATAGTAATAAAACACTGAAATTCTCAAACGCACGCCGAAAATGCGCCCATTTTGGTAACACGTACGCAGAACAAGAGCACTCAACAACATTACCTGAAAGACTGCGGTATTGTTTCTTTGTTTTGACAGTGAAAAGTCAACGACAGATACATTTTGGCGGCAACATTGGTAGAGGGGCGCGGCGGCGCGCAAGCTAGGGGCACAGTAGAATAAAGTATTCTATGTAAAAGGGGCGCAGATCCAGAATGAAGGTTACTTTGTAACTAGAACAACGAGAATATTTAGTATATGACCGGTATCATAGCTTTGGCGACATCTCAGGTGCCTATGCGATGTAACCGGTTGTATACCAAATAAATCTTGTAGGATGTTACTACGTATACTTTATATTAATGACAACGAATTTCCACCAAGTTGAGCCTGTGACATTGAATAAATCTGCAGATAGGTTACTTATTCTTCGTCGCAAAGTGTTTACTCTTTTGCGAACGGCACATAAAGTATCCCTGTTAGTCCCATAAACATTATGGTTAAAATTTTGTTATTCACTTATTGTGTATTTGAAAAAATTACAGTGTATTTTTATTCTTTTGTCACAATTTGGCGCCCCTCTCAGCTTGGCGCCCCAAGCGATCGCTTGTGTCACTTGGGCCTAGAACCGGCCCTGCCCACATGTCATTCTACATTTTTCTTGCAAACCCAAAAATGGAGAAAAAATCAGAGATTTTTTAAAATTTTGCTTAGAGTAGCATGAAAAAAGGCTAATCTGATTTCAAGATCAGAGTTACACAACCTCTTCTTAGGAGTAGAAAATTCTCAAATTTCACTTAAAAGGTTATTATTAATAAGACATTGCAAAATTACTAGTTTAGCAATATTCTATAATAATTTTTTTGTCTTAATAATGGAATCCCTGGATATTCCATAAATGGGATCTCTTGGCCGCATTAAAATATTTTGTGTTTCTAAAAAAGAATGTGAAAGCATTCAAGGATTTGATTAATAATTGGAAAATAATTCCTTTATTAATGAAAATAAACTTACAATGTTTCTTTTAACTGCACTCTAAAGAATAGTTGTACAGGTTTAAAAAAATATATTGTTTGATGAGTATATGATAAGGAAGGTGATCTTTATATTAGAAGTAATAAGATATAATTGAATTCGTAAATCTTGATCCAGGAAAATATTTATCCACATAGATGATAGGAAGTTGATTTTTTCTACAATAAATTTACTTGTTTTTTGGCAATTCTATTGTTGCTAAATTTATATATTTATTAAAAATCTAGGATTTGAAAATGAATGAAATTCAGAATCGAGTATCTGAAACCAAGGATCCGAAACCGAGATAAAGATCCAAAACCCAGGCAAGGATCCGGTTCCGGATCCGACGAAAAACCTGGATCCGTCCATCACTAGTTAAAATATCTATGTTGTCCTTGTTAGCTATGAAGATTACCGCTGTGTGTCTGGCCAGTGCATTGGTGCCAAAGCTGTTTGTAATGGAAAGGTGGACTGCGATGATGGCTCTGATGAATCAGATGCTGTATGTTCCAGTTACCCGTGAGTGATATTAAGTCATATTAAATCACCATTATTTATCTTTCAAAGTTATTTTGCACCATGAAGACTTCCTGTTCTAAAATTAATTTGTGATATCCCAGATGTGATAAGTAACTACATATGTATAAAATTACATTAAGGGTTTTACATTTTATCATTCAATAACCTTGTCAGGTCACTTGTACGTAATGTACCTACTCCTTGGGCAAGGGCAATCTGGAAAAGCTGCAATACTGCTGTTTTAATAAATTAACATGCTTTTATTTGTATGATCTATTGTTTAACTGGATTTAGCTGGGAAAATACAAATTCAATACTACCTGATCCAACAAAAGTTGGTTGGCTCTGGGGATGATAATCTGAGTAATCAGTTTAATTGTTCCTCTCAGAAAAAACCTTAAAATTTCTTGGACTATGTATTTTCCTCAGTTTGTAAACTTATTTTATTTCAAAAAGAACTATTTTAGTTTAAACACAACACTCAGATTGTGTTTGTTTCTGTTTTATGCCTCCACATTTCACTCATTGGTATTTGCTGTATAATATATATACAGATCGTAGTACCATTATATACCTACCTACCTCCTTTCAGTGTTTAACGAACTGCCAAACAATATGAGGTCCTTGCCTGTTATGAAATGGAAGATTAAATTAAAAACAAAAAACATAAAATAATATTTCAAATTAATGACAAGATAAATTGCATTACATGCATTTTTGCCTTATTCTGGTGCATGTTTTACTGAATTACAACTAATTCTTCATATGTATGATTATTCTTTGTGAGACTTTGCATGTATTTTGTTCGACCTACTCTGCTGTCTGAATCCAGACCTTATGAGAACCAATAAATAGTAGTAATAAGGATAATTCTTATGTTGCTATCAGTTTCAGTGTACATGTGTAACTATTCGTAAATGTTTTGAACAATACATTGTTATACAGATGTCAATATCAAATGGACTCTACTCTGCAGTATCATAGCTGTTGGATATCTCCTTGACATTGGTGTTTTGCCTCTGAAAAAATTGTCTTTTTTAACCTGTGATAACTAAAAATTGAAGCCAGTTGTTGTTGGTTTTAGCTTTTCTGTATACTATTAAAATGTTTTGTTCATAGATGTCCAAGCCATTCTTTCCGGTGTACCTATGGTGGTTGTATTTCATCCGAGTCTGTCTGCAATGGTATAGCAGATTGCCGTGACCAGTCTGATGAGTCAGCAGCTCTCTGCAGGGGTAACTGCAGCTCTGGAGCATCGCCACTGGGCAGTGGGAAATGTATCGAGGGATGCAAGTGAGTATCGTTGTGCAGCAACTCCTTAATCTTTGTGAACCTTTGCAAAGACGACCTTCTTTTAATGAACTCTATAGAAAATACGTAAATCTTGCATTGGCAAACAGGATCGTAATGTTTGCAATTACACCTCTTTCAAGTGAGACAATGTAACTACCAGTCATTCTTCGTACGAATACTGCATTTGATCTCAGGAATGAAATGGCTCTCTTCACCGTGAAATTTACCATGAAAACTAAAATGAAATTTGACTTATTCTAGATGGTTTAAGTGAAATGTCATTATTAGTATGATTTTCAGTAAAATGATTATTTCCTCTGGTATATTTCTAAGTTGTTTTTCATAAATTTTTTCTAGTAGATTTCTCATAATCTCTGCAGCAGTAAGGGAAATGGTCCCTTGGATGAATTTGATCTTTATTGCTTGCATGATTGGTAGTAACTTTTAAGATAAATAGGAATATGCTCCTTATTATTCTAATCACTTTAACATTGCAAAGTGCAACAAAGTGCCCAGACATATAAACTCATAGAAACCCATAGTGACTGGGTTATCTTATGTTAATGGGTATTAAGTTGTGTTTTTATCTCTTTGTATTATCTATGCTCTCTATCCCTCAAAAATTTTTGGAAATGAAGCATTATTCAATCCCTCCTTACATTTTCACTTACTGTTCAAGGCCATACAATCTTTTGACCATCCTTTATTCTGCAGGATTCTAGGCAATAAGTTGTTTGCTTCATACAGAAGTATTGGCCTGTGGATGAGAGAGTTTATTTTACTCTACTATCATTAGCATACATATATGTAGTTCTGTTTACCAATATAGTCCTCTTATCTTCTCCTGCTTCTCATACTATGTGGATCCATTCCCAAGTAAATCTATATTTTATGAATTATATTTCGTTCATAATTTTATTTTGCCAAATTTTTGTCTTATTGCTTATGGCAATGAAAGGATCTGGCTTTTCTCATTTACAGCTTTTTCATACGAGTATTTGAATTACTGCCTTTCTCATTTACAGGAAAAATGAATTTAGATGCTCATCTGGTACATGCATACCACAAAACAAGATTTGTGATGGTGTTGTTGACTGTAAAGGTGACGGATACGATGAGGCTCCCGTTACCTGCTCATATTTTAAGTACGTATGATGAGAATGGTGAGAAGTCAGTGCTTGATTTTTTTAGAAGTTAACTCTGCATAATAGGAGGGATCACACAAATTTATAAATTGAATTTGTACCCTATGAAAAAATATGGAATATATAATACACACCCTAGAACTTTCAGAGTTTTTTTATTCATTTTTACGGGAGCTAGACAGCCTTAAAATTTAGCATGAACCATGCCCCCCCCCCATGAAACGTATTTCTATTGGCTGGCTCTACAGTGGCATGGAAAGTACATGACAATCGCTGCAGGAGATGAAATAAACAGTCTTGAGAAGGCTGCTCAACGTGAGTACACAAATTATGGCTGTGAAATGTGGTGATTTTGGTGTTTCACGGTGATTTTTGAGTTGATGTAAGTAATTTACCAGCCATCTCTAATAATATTTAAAGGGAGCTTTCCAACTAGGCACACAATGGTACACTTGTTTTTCTCGCACTCATTTTAACACTCAGGGACGTGGTACCCAATGTGAAAACTTCAAACTCTAGAAAACCACACCACAAATGCATTCCATGGGCAAACAACTGCAATATCATATACTTTCCACATCATCAACAATGTGTCAGCCGAGAAATGCATTTTCGGCATGAAACTCAAATACAAATTTTAATCAGCTGTAGGAGCGAAATTATTTGGTTTTCTAGGGTCCAATTCAGCAAGTTGCCCATTTAAGTATCAAAGATTATAGATGAAATGTAAACCAAACTAGTGTGATCCCTCATATTGTCTGCCTGACTAATATTGTTGAAAATATTTGAAGCATATTTTTCTCCTTGATATTTTGAGGGTATGCCTGAAGAGATGATTATTAATCAACTGTCAGAAATCTTGATTGAGGGTATTTACCTACACATTATTTTTCTAATTTTAGATCACATTTAGGCTGAATTTAGTTTATTAATTTTCATAAAATATTCACAAATGCTACTCTTGTACCTTATTTTATTGGACTTTAACAGGGTAATGTCAGATAGCTCCTTTTAGTGACATTTGTTAAAAATGTCCTCATCAAAATTTTGTGCTTTTTTCTGACCCACTTATAATTGATCTCCTTAGGTCTTAATAGCTCTGTGTTCCTGATTTTACTTTTTAAAAATGTCTATCCAATTTGTCTGCTGCCTACATTTTCACTAACTCTAATTTATTTTGGGTGGGGAGGGTGTTGGTTGATTAAATGCCATTATTCTACAATTTTAAATGTGAATATTCTACAGTTTTAAATGTGAAAGCATCATATGATATGTGAAATTTGTTAAGCAAAGCACATATTATATGAGGAAATCATCAATGAAGCACAAATACCTTAGTGGGAAAACAAATTCAGCAAGGAAAAATGTTTTCTGATATCAGAATAGAATAGGAATCATAATGTCAGATGATTCATACATAGGTTATGAATGGGTAAAGTACCCAGAAGTATTTATCATGAATGCTGTCAAGTACCACTTGCCTGTATCATCCTTTTGTTTCAATGTTTGGGAATGTGATGAAATCATCAAGTGGTTGATGCTACAAGTAAGAAGGGTTGGCAGTGATAAAAATATTGTTGTCTGTTAGACATTTATGTATGGTTTGATGGGTTGTTATATTGATAGAGCCAGTTGTAACTGTACCCAAATTTTTTTTTTATTTGTTGAAAATTTTCTTGACATTTTCAGTACTTAATTATAAATATTAATTATAAGCAATCATGTTAATGCTATAAAGTATTTCTTTATTCATGTAGATTTAATTAAATTTAGCATTATATTTATGTTTTTAATTTTATGAAGAATGTTTTCCGAATAATTTGAAGTCTGTCATTAACAAATTTTAATGTATTATTCATTTGTCATGTAACATAGTTGGTTCTCTAAGTTTGAAGACTACCTTGAAATAAAATATATAATGATGCTAAAAAAATTATTAACTTTTTTTTACTCATTTCCCTCCCCTGACCACACACTCGCAGAAACAGAGATAGAACACCTTGGCAAAAGTGATGACTAAAATGCTGTTCAGAGTCACATTTACTTGAATGGATGCCACATCCTGTGAACGCTCCCTCATAAGGGCAGATATCTTCGTACACACCTTCCACATGCATAATCATCTTGCATGATATTTTAAATGGTGGCCACAGCAGTACCAATCTCAGCTGTCATGGTTTTGATGCTTGTTGGTTAGTGTGAGGCAGCACATGCATAAGGCTCACATTTTCATCACTTTAGCAGCACTTTAGCAGTCTTAGGCCAACCGGCATGAGAATTGTCTTCTAGGGACAGACAACTATACTTTAAATGCAAAAATCATAAAAACTTTCTTCTTCTAAAAGAAGTTCTTTGATTTAAAAAATTACTTCCATGTGTCTTTTGCATTGTTTTCTGTGTTTTAGTTGCAGTTTTACCATATTTTAAACAAAACAGCAAAACTTCTTACAGCGGCATGTGTTGCCATTTTGTAAATAATGACAGTGCATAACAACTCAAACAGAACACACATTCATGAGACAGATCCTTGCCTACCACAACAACAACAAAAATGGGTAGTAGAGGAAGCTTCAGTCTATGTAGCTCTTAAGTTGTTTGACAGCAGTGGCGTACCAAGGCTACTTGGCACTCGGGGCTAACTAGATGGTTGCCACCCCTGGTAGAAAAAAAATTCTTTTTTCTTAAACTAAAAAAAAGATGTTTTTCAATTTTGGCACCCCCCTTTATGGTGCCTGGGACGGCCACCCCGTTCGCACCCCCCTTGGTACACAACTGTTTAACAATACATTTGTTTCATGTGCAAAAATTTAGTCCTGACAGTTATTGAACTGTGTATTCATTGTGTTTGCATATTATGTATAACCTTTTGACTTGACCATTTCAGCTGTCCATCTTATGCCTTTCGCTGTAGCTATGGAGCTTGTATCCAAGCTACTCTAGCCTGCAATGGGGCGTCAGATTGTGCAGATGGATCTGATGAGAACACAGACCTCTGTGAAATACAGCGCCCTGAAAAGAGTTGCATACTGCCTCCCTTTCCTGTCAATGGGAGACACAGTGTTGCTACTGGAGCATACATGCCAAACTTAGGAGCTCTTAACTTTTCCTGTAATCCTGGTTTTGAATTGAAAGGGAATGATGTCATATACTGCTATGAGGGATTATGGGTTCCCACTGCACCAACGTGTGAAGCAAGTGAGTATAATTTTATCTTAGGCATTTGATCAAATAATTTATGGCATAGTGTTTGATTAAGGTATGCATATATGTTTGAATGAAGTAAAAAAATTAGGATTCTTGCTTTGAAAAAGAGAGGACAACATGAAATTGGTTGTGGACACATTTTAATGGTTCTTCAAATCCCAAAAACTCCATTGATATTGTGGTCCTTAAGTTCCTGGTCTGAATTTATTACCAACTTTCTACTATCCCCATCTACCAACTAAGTATTTCAAACCCTTTCCTGCAGCTTTGCTGTTTGTTATCATTGTAGTTACTGCTATTGTTGAGAAAGAATGTCAGAACAATCTGCAATTATAAGCATGTGCCCCAGTTGTGAAATATACATATAAGGGAGGAACAATAGGTGGCTGTTAAATTTTGCTCCAAAGCTGATTTTTCAGCCACCATGTCAGGAAAATTGAGTTGGAAATCTTACGATGATTTAGTTGTACTTCAGACAATAGTTTTTATAAATGCCAAAGTTTTTGGGAGGATTGGAATTTCGCCAAGGATGCAGTGGCTTGCAAACATCAAAGGAAAAGATAATGTTGATTAGGTATCTTTTTTTTGACTGCAGTATTATTCATATGGAGTGTGCTTGAAGTTGCACAGTGAATAAAGAATATTATACTGGTGTCTTAGGATGCTTACCTTCTCACATTTGATAAGATCATTCCTGCCTAAATTGCTCTTACAATATTTTCCCACTGCAAGAAAATGCCCTTGCTCACACAGCAGGTATGAATTGTCAGTTTCTGGCTCTGAGACAGGTTGCAAAATTACATAAACCCCCTTATTTTCCAAATTTATCACAACCTGACTTTTTTCCAAAAGTGAAATTACAGTTGAAGAATTACATTAATTTATTTTTTTGTTAAAGTTGAGGATCCTGAAAGGGAAAATCCTATGAATATCCTAGAGTGAATATACCTATATATAGGTACAGCTTGTAAATCATCCAGGTTTGTGGTATTAAATAAAATTTGCATAGCATAAGGAGCTTAATTTTTTTAAATGTATAATATGTTCCTCCCAATGTAGATTAGCATCAATCCAGATGCCAAGAAACTTAGTTTGAGTTTCATCTTTAGTAGGAAGGTTATTTAATGTCATATTTATGGGTACTGTTTGCTTCTTAGATGGGTAAACATGTAAGAAAATAGTCTTATCTGTATTAAGAATTATGTAATTTATTTGATTTGATAATAATGCAACATTAGCTAATATTGCATTCTTGCATAAAAAAGCTTTTTTTGGCTTAGTTCAGAAACTTATGGACCTCACTTTGTAGAGTGGACCTAATCAATTTGGCCATTAAACTATATAAGCTTGAGTATAGTGCCAGTGTCCTAAGATACTGAAATGGGTTTATGTTGCTATGGAGTAATGTTGAAGGCAGCTTTTTCCAAACTTTTCCCATATTTGTGTCTGTTTTTTCTGATAACTTGCTTTAAGCTATGATTTTATCAATTAACAAAAATTTAGCAAATTTATCATAGAATACCTGTCTTTAATGAAACAATAATATGGTATGTGAGTATAGAAATAAACAGTTTACAACTTGAGTGGAATAAAAATTGTACATGAATCTTTGGGAAATTGCAAGTTTGCATTGCATACATTTCCTAGAGTGCTATTTTCATGTGTTTAAGTCCTTATGGTCTATATATTCTTTTTTCTAGTTAAAGGAGGCCTTCGTTGCCCAGCACTGAAATCCAGGTACCTAACAATGGAATGTTTCCTTTCCTCTGGTGCCCCACATCCCTGCGATCAACCCGCCCCAGAAGGCACAGTTGCCACATATGCATGTCGCCAGTTCTATGTGCCCAATGAAAATTATCCCAATCGCAGAAGTGTGTGTCAAAATGGGGCCTGGACCAAAGAGCTTCTGAAGTGTATTCCAGGTAGGAGTTTACTAATTTATTCAGTTTATGCATTTTTTTGGGAAATCACTTGAGAAATGCAATGGGCCCTTGTTATACTTTTACTTTTGATGAATATAAAATGGTAACTAGCAACAACTGTAAGCTATATGTAAACAACTCATTGGTTACAAAAGCTTTCAGATTCCAAATGTGTCCAATGAAATGAAAAACTACATAATATGTTAGTCTTTCAGTTTACTGAAATTTTCATAACCAATCATTACTTGCATCTCTCCGTGGAGTGTAATTGTGCAAGTGCACTTAGTGGTCAATCCAAAGGTTGGCATGATGATTGAAGGTAGAGCTCACCTTGTAAAACCCACTAAAGCCCTAAAAATCACACATTCTGGGAAGGTTGTGATATCTGCCTCGCGCGCTATGCACACGGAATTTACTGATGGAGGTGTATCCAGGTGGTGTGGTGTGAAGCAGAATTCACATGTGGTAATTTGATCTGGTGGGCCAAATAATGGAAAGACAAAATAATTTCGGCTGGAATTAACTCAAATCTATTTTTTGTTTCAATGTAGTCCACTTTTTTCCTATTCTCGGTAAGTGCTCACTTTGTACTGACATTTTGTATTTCCTTGCGAATCAGTGACAGTTTCATAATTCTTTTGTAAAGACACGAACTTTCTACAAGTATAAGGGAAGGCTATTTGCCATGTTGTATCTTTGGCGACAAAGAAATAAGAATCCCCATGTACTATTATTACTATAATATATATAACATTACAGCTTAAGCCACACATCCTCGTGTATAACACACACCGCACTTTTTGATGCTGATGAAAGGGGAAAAATGTGCGTGTGGTACATGAGAATATATGGTACTATGTCTACCGAGTTGCAAGTTTTTAACTACAGTGAACGTAAGGGAAGGGTTAGTGAAGGCAAATGGCTTCTAGAGTACCAATTCCTCTCCCATATCCCTCGAAGACGTACCCGTAAGCAAAGGACGATGCATCCCTGACACTTCCCATCCCACTCAGTACGCGAAGCAGTTCCAGTTAACCACCTGCATGCGACCCCCAGGGTTGCCTAGAAGAAGAGGAAGGAACGTCACAGATGTACCGCAATGCCATTCCCCCACCTCCTCTCCACTTTTCCCCTCCCCCTCTCCAAGCTCAGCAAGACAGATAAAGATACGACGGCAACTGGCATCTGCACTCTCCACAATCAGACCCTTTTCCCCCCACGCACAGTAAACCCAAACTCCCCGGCCGTCATATAATCCTTGAGGAAGCAATGCGAAAAATATGCCCAATCACGTCCAATTTGTCATCAACGTCTTAGTAGTAGAAATGAAACAATATTACCCCCAAGATCATTTATTCAGCTGACAATACGGAAGACGCCACCTGTGAATGATTTTTTTCTGGAAATGGGCTTAGTTCCATGCTTTTTTTTAAAACTATGATTGGGCGATAGAGGGCAACTAAAGTGCAGTTGGGCCAACTGCCATCATAACTGCGTAGATGTTGGAAGCGAATGTCTATTTTTAGTGTCCATACGAGTTACTCGTCTCTACTGACTGTGGATTCCGAAAATAAAATTCTTATTACAAAATGTTCAACTTTTGTTTTATATGCATTTTCGATGCTGGGACAAAATTATGACAACATGATGATCATTTAAACCATTTACGTAGGAAATACAAGTAGGTATTTATTTAACGATTTTTAGTGCATGCGATACAGTGTATACAAAGGTATCTTTTAAGAATGCTTTCACGAGCAACGACCAAAAAACTTATAGAATGTTGCTAAAGACAACAAAAGTTAGAGAAAACAATAATTTTTTCACGATTTATTGAAAATGTTCAAAATTACGTAGTTCGAAATTACGAAGTGCCAATTTTCCGATCCCGCTGACTTCGTATTATCGATATTTTATGTAATAGTAAATTATTTGTTTTTTCACTCTAGGAAAAGATTCTGCACATAATCAATCCAACTATACATATGTGGATAAAACTGATTTGTTGAGATCTCACAATAATATAATAAATAAAGGGATATTTTGCAGGATTTTCTCCGTGTACTCCGTTATTTTCCATTATATTTTCCGAAAAAGAAGTGAAATGGAGAGAAAAAAATATGGGCTGTACACACCTAGAACTGTCTCTCTCTCCTCAAACTATGAAATAAAACATGTTCTCACATGGAATGAAACATTGTCCTAAATTGGTTAAGAGTTTCTCTGATAGAATAACATTGTTAATAATAACGGTAGAGCCTAGTTAAAAATTTCTAGAGATTTAAAAAAAAATGGGTAAAGTTCTGGAACTAAATTTCCTGAAAATTGAACAAATATATTTTTAGTTGCTACAGAGTGTAAAAAAACAGATGGCCACATACAAATTCCTAGGGTCAGATTGGTCTGAAGAAGGCTTGAGATAATATCCACCTGTAAGCCGAAGAAGGATCCTCAGATCAGTGTGGTAGGGTCCTTAATAACTCCTTGGACCTTTTTCGCTTACCTGGCCCTAGCGAAATTTTAAGATGGCATTCATTTTCTTGCATAGAAAAATTTGCAGCATTTATAAACAGTGTTCATTCACATGGGTGAAATATCTGCACTGTTTAAAACTGGCGTTTGTAGCAAAAGGGTCAAGGGTGTAAAGCGTTTACTTCATTAAAACCAAGCTTTGTTGATTGTGGGCCAATTGTCTCAAGCCTAATGAGAAGCACATTATTGTAATGTTGCAGTTAATATATGGTTAACTGGTTTAAGGTACCATCCTTATTGTGGGGCACAGAAGGGAGGTCCTGTATGAAAGAATCAACAATGCCATGCCAAGATGTGAAACCTACTTTGCCTGAGTGTGATGCTTTTTTTCAATGTCTTTCACGGCATTATGTGACATTGTGTGGTTCAAATTGTTTCAAACAAATTACACAGTGCACACACCAGTAACATCATTTAGCACAAAGACTGGCTGCAGTGACAGCTGTGGTGGTGTCAAGGTCAATCAGTCAATTGTGAGGGTGAGGGGCATTGGACACAGCAATCTGGGGACATTTTTAGCATCTGCCGCTCATCTACAATTCTCATAGGGGTCAATTGGTAGGTTCAAAACACCATTGCAGGTATCAGAAGGGGAGTACTTTTGCATAAAGGTTTTGTCCTGATGGAGGAACTTTTGCCAAGTAGCAAGTGAACTACATTCCTCACTGATGGAGTGGCATGCAAAATTGTATCTTTTTTGAAGCTGTCCAATCATCCATTTCCTGGACAGATGTTCTTAAAGCAATTGTAAACTTACATGCTTGTGCTCTCACTAATACTCCACTTTCCGGTACATTTTGAGCACGTGTGTTATCAAACATTGAACAGAATATCTTCCACTTTTAGTGAATCTATTTGTGAGCATCGTACTGATTTTTCTAAAAATCTGTGTTGAAGCATGTGGTCGCCTCATTATTGCCCCTTTAACAAATGGCCTATAGTACCTATTCTTCTTTTCCATGGTAAAGATATTGTGTCAAAGTGACATCCAGGTTTTACTGGACAAAAATATTTGGTAATCCAGGGAAACATTCTTTTAATTGCATCTATATTTCTTGGGAAATATCATTATGCATGTTGTGAATAAAATATGATATTTATTTTAGGTTTGTCCATTCTTACCTCTGTTAAGTGTGTTAACCAAAAAATTGTTTACTCCATCTTTTTGCATAAAATGCTTAAAACAGTCATTAATTGCTTGGAAAAAGTTCTTCAACATTGAAATGAAGAAAGGAACTTCCATGAAAAGCCATTTGTTGGTTATGACCCAGATTTCATTGCCTTGCAATATCATTAGTGCAGTGTAACAAACTGGATTTATTCAGCATCATCAAGGGCCAGGTGACTGTGAGGGAAGGGAGTTCATTGATGTTTGATCCTCTATCTACAGAAGACATGCTAGTGTACATGAAGGGTAACCCTTTGAGAAGAGGGAGACCTCGAAAAGAGGTTTTCATTCACTCATGGGATCAAGTTGGAGTGGTTGCTACGCTAATGGGCTAGGCTCAAGGGCCCAGGTTTGAATACTGGGTATGGTAGAGATTTTCCACTGGTATACCAGTCCCTACTTGAGTGTTGTGAGGAGGGCACTTCAAGATGAAATCTCCATCTGTGAGATGGGATGCTCTACTCTGGACCCTTTGGTTAAGAGCAGGCTAAAGACAATGCATACTGAGTTTGTCTTCACCCTTCATCCATTCCCTGAAAAATGCACATCTCTAATGAATAACCTTAGTATCTTAAAAGGTGCAAATGGTGTTATCTGTTGACCACCTCTGCTGAATAACTACTACTACTAATTATGCTAAAGTTATCTTGAGTAATGAAATGGAGTGATTCATTTGTAATGCAGTATATGATACACTATAGCTGTTCTCATATGAAAAGGCAATTTTCTCCTCACCTTATTGAGCAAAATATACCAAAATTGAAATAGAAGATTCTCATCTGGTTTCAAGAGAGAATGTTCTACTTTTCCCTCTCTTTGGCGAGTGGACGTACATTTATGGTAATTATGTTATAAAATGTCTATGTAGTTCACTGTTTCTCTTTGGTGCATTGTGCTTGAAGCTATCTCAAATTCTTGAACTGGGTAACATCTCATTAGTTATATTGAGAACTGTGGTGAGGAGGCATATATTGATTCTGTTGCATATTTCTTTATGTCTGGGTTGCACCCTTTAATTTTGTCAGACATAATTTCATCCTCCATATTTTTAGTACCAATACTTATCTGAGGGATTGTTATTTCTTGCCATGAGTGCATGGGAGCCATAACTGGAGAAAGACCATCTCAAGGCAGGAAACCAAGAAAAACATAAGGAAAAGAAAATTCTCAATCTGTGGCTATTTTGGCTATAAACCAGAGTTGGGTTATCTTATCATAGATGTACTTTGCAGATTGTGGGAAAGCTGTTGGAGAAGTAACTCCATTGGTGGTAAATGGCACTGCAGCCACTTACGGGGAGTGGCCCTGGCAGGTGGCTCTTTATGTCCGTATAGGAGGCAAAGACGGCATTCCAGTTAGTTGGGAATTCCAGTGTGGAGGAAGTCTTGTGGCTGAAAATGTAGTTCTCACAGGTGAGTTTTAATTGATTATCTTTTATTTTGCTGTGCAAAATCAAAAGTTAATCAAGAGCTAAACTCAATTGGTCAAAAAAAAGTTAATTTTTCCCGGTTATATACAGTCATTCAGTTTCAGCTTAATGGATGTATTTTGGTCCAATTTCTGTATTAAAGATTACTAACTTTAAAATGCTCTTTTACAGCTGCTCATTGTGTTTGGGGAGTGAAAACAGATGCAATGGTGGCAGCAATAGGAAAGTACTTCCGTCATTATGCACGTCGGCAGGAATTGACGCAGATGAAAGAGGTAATGCTTTATGAATTGTTCTTTATGAATGCTGACAAAGTACAAAATATTTAAGATTTAAGATGCTTTTCTTAAATATATATTCAGTTATGCTAATATCATGTAAACATTTAAAACTAAATTATTCCCAAGCATCTGTCCTTTTTCTTCTGTCCTCTACAAAGAGTATGCCATGTACATGGCAGAATTTCTACAGAGCAAATCAATTTTCTGTTTCTATCAGTTTAGAGTGTGTGCAAAGCTTTTGGCCAATATAACAAGTAGTTATTTCTGTCGCATTATAACCAAATCAGCTTTTCCATGTTTGTCTCCGAGGCTGCATATCTCGAAGATCTACCCTCAGGAAAATTTACTGTAAGAACTTTAAAGAAAACTATAAGGTCAACTATAAAGACTACTGTTAACACAACTGTAAGGAATCACAAAGTAAATTGAAAAGTTACTGATAGGTACTTTAAAGGTTTTCAAAGTTGGTACCTTAAAGATTTTTAAAGTTAACTGTAAGTTCAACCCTAAACTTATTTAAAGTTCCTACATTAACGTTCACTTGCGTACATACTACTGTAGATATACTGTAATTTTGGGTAATATTTCTGTAACATTACAAAATGTTACAGAATAGTTAATAGTACTGTTAGGCTACCATAGTATAACTAGAAATTGTAAAATTAAGCAGCACACAAAGTTTAACATTATCCCAAATGCAAATGAACATGTTTAATTAATACTGGTAGATTTTGGCTCAACATTCCGTAATTACTGTGCAATTGCACAAAATTTAAGGCAAAGTAAAATTGCATGTGAAATTTTAAACAAAACAATTTTTTAAACAAAAACCCATTTACAAAAAATTAACCTGCATGGTTTTCTACTGTGGAAGTCAGTGCCAGTAACTTTTCAAAATTCGTTTTGCCCTAACATTAGTTGTGAATATGTATTTTTTTTTCAGTTGACCTCTATGCTCCCAACTAAAAGGTTCCCCCCCCCCCCCACCAGGAATAGATTTTGGGAAGGTTACCACCCTGGAACTACTCCATGGGGGATGCTCGGTTCCCTAATGTTCTCTTGTAAAACTCCCTATAAGCTGCTCCTGGAAATGTGTCATGGAACTCCCACCTTTTCCTACCCCAATAAAGCTGAGGAACTAGAGATAGCTGTAATAATGCATAGCACGACCTCAGATTAGATAGAGCAGATCACTTATAATTTGATTCGGCATAATTTGGCACACATGAACTATACACAGAATGACCGTGCTAAATCCGTGAACGTCTAGTGCTTCTTGATGTCAGGCGTTTACAAGTTTACTTGCTTCACAAGTTTAATAATACACGTATGCGAGTTAAATGAATTTAAACAAACACGACTGTTTATAAATAAAACAAATTATATTTATTAAGATTACTACCATTTTCAATCATTGCATTGAGTTGCCTTTGTAACACATAAGATTCCAAATCAGGCATAATGGCACGAACAACCAATGTGACAATAACAATATTTAACTAAATGGCATGAGAATCAAAAGCTGTGATCAAGCTTGTTTTTTGCATAAAATTTTATTTTAATGGTTGATTAAGGTGTTCAGCAACCAGAAGTTTTTTAAAAAAATATAACTCCTCTAAAAAGTGAAACTATATTTTTCAAACAGGCGGTTTGTTTAAATATCATCGAGAGTCATCACTGCACTGTCACAACACAAAATATTTTTTTGTTATCATGTAGCTGAATGATGATCTTAATTCTCATTGGCTCATTCCTAATGTTCCAATTTGTTTATGACTTTATGTGCCTGAAAAATGATAAATACCATCAATTCCTGTGGCAGCAATTGAAAAATTCAGCATGGAAGGTAGATGCAAGCAATGACAAATTTGTGAACTTTCTTCAACACTATCACTTGTCATGACAATCATTTACTCCCTGTAATGTAAGTGTCCATTAGAATTTCAAAGTAAGCTTCTGTGATCACAAATTACAAGAAAATGTAATTATTCGATGAGATAATTGTTTCTCACACTTCTCACCACCATGAAGACAGCCAATTTGAATTTCGAAGTGGTCGAAGTCACTCTTGATTGCAATTGCAATTAGTGCATTCACATCATTGGCCTTGGAGCTGTCGCCCGCCTGTTGATAAGAGTCTATTCGATATTCGTAAATTTCTTCAAACAGCAAAAAAATCCTTCAACAATCATAGAATAGTAAATGCTGACAATGAATCAAGAGAAATTTGGAAAATCATCAAAGAATCCAAAGCTGACCGCAATCAACATTGCAACCTTCAATTGCAAGACTCTAAAGGGGATCTAATTTCTGATTATACTACCATAGCATCCATTCTCAATGATTTTTACCTGTCTCATCAGATGCCCTCAATCCCAGGCAATTCAAATAACTGTTCTGTAATCCAATCGTCAAGCAATTCGCTGTACTTGTTTCCTTGTACAGAGTCTGAATTGACCAATATTGTTAATAAATTGCCCAATAAAATAGTCCTGGATTAGATGGTATCCCCGGGAGTGTTGTAAAAAGATCTGTCCTTGTTATCAAGGATCAAGTTCTATTCCTCATTAATGAATCTCTAAGGCTTGGAGTTTTCCCAGAAAAAATACTGATAGTATCTCACAGCTACTCCTACAGCACCCATATACTATACAGTGAGTATGGAGCTAAATGAGACTTTGGGTTGTAATTCTATTGAGATTATGTAAGTTTCTGTCATATATGACAAGAATGCATGGAAGTGTTCATGAGCCAGAAACATAGTGAACGGAAGCATTCACGAGCCGGAAACATAGCGTTCATGAGCCATATGCAAAAATGTTTCTTGAGCATGCACTTTCGCAGATGAGCTGTATACATGTAGCCAATTGATTGGTTAATACAAAACAAGCACTCTCGATACCTTGGTGCAGCTAACACCAAAATTGAAACAATAATTGCAAATTGTGGTTGTCAACAATTTATTTAATATATATCTGAACTATTTATATTTCTCATACCCAACTATCTACACTATAGTCCTATCTGACCTATCCACTTATTTCCTCTATGACGTATCTACCTAATACTTTTCCCAATGACAGAGTAAATTTTCAAGATATTATGGAAATCTTGGGAGACCATATATATACAGCTCCTGGCCGGCATTAATTCGATTGTGATAATGAACTTTAAAGTTTAGTAAATACTAAAAGATAGACATGGGGTATTTAGCGCTCTTAAAACATTTTTCAGATTACCATTTTGTGAATAATAATAAGTATGACCGTCATGAATATAAATAAATATTATTCTTTCAACTTCAGGAGAGATAAATAAGAATTTCCTCATAAACATGCCAATTGATGAGAACCAATTGCAATAAAGCAGAAGACATTGACCGAAAATGTGCAAGTATGAAAATAACTCCGCGAGTTGATAAATATGATATTCCAAAAAATGTTGCAGTCAACTTCTAAGTAAATAGTCATAAATTAAAAAAAAAAATGTGTTGGAGTGGAAGTGAAGAGTATTGCTTCCGTTCGCTATTTCAACTGTCAAAGAACCGTACACGAAGCGAAAGCAGAGAGCACCGCTTCCGTACATTTCATGTATGCTATTTCAACAGTCGAAGAAGCGTACACCAAATGTTGATTTGCTTCCTATAGCGAATCAATGCTTGGTATACCCTTCATGACTGCTTGAGGGAGCGGAACATTTTTGCCAGGGTAATAATAAACAAAAAAGGTTAAATTCTTCACAGATGGGATAAATAACATTTAACTTCAGGGAACGTGTGTGGACTATGTAAACATTCAGATGGGTGTCACTACTATAAGTCAAAGGGAATACACATCAAAATGAAATCACATAAAATTCAGAATTGTATAAGGATGGTTTTTTCTCATAAGACAAAGAACCTAACTTTATTTTCCATTAACCCTGAGTGAAATATTGCAAAAATAAATAATTATACCAGCTCCCTCATTGTGGCAATGTCGGTGTGTAAATTGACTCTCCTTACCTAAACTTCTCTGATGTTTCTTCCACATTTTCCCCTTATCACTCTATCTTTTTATGAAAAATGCCTAACTGAATTTTTTTATTTATAAACAACTCTGTGGTGAAGGCAAGATGCCTTAAGGATGGCTTTCCACATCATTTTGGCCATCTCATTTATTATAAGATTATTTCATTCTTGAGGCATGTAATTAAATAAAATGCTATCTTATTATCTGTGAATAATTAGCCAATTATTAGGTATTGTAAAACACTAATAGCAAATATGTTACAATTTGAGATTAGAAAGCACATATGTTGCACTTTTAGAAATCGCATACAACAGGAAATGGAGGAATATGGAAAAACCTTGAAAAAATAAAATTCTTCAAATTGCAAATATTCATGATTTGGCATGCCATTAACGGTGTAGGAGATCAATATGAAAGTTAGTGTACTTTAATGTTTTTATATCTTGATGTCAATGGAATTTCATCACCTTTTTCTCTACAATAAACATTGAGCCATTCTGAATGTTTTTGAGGTTTATACATCAGTTTGAGTCGTCAATAAAAATGAATTTGGTTTGAAAACTGATGGATGTTATGTTGCACATGAAAGTCGGTTTGAAATCAGTCCTTGATACAGGTTTGAATACAGATGTAAATCATTTTGAATAGGTATAATTGTCAGTTTTTTGTGTGCTGATGCATGGCTCCTCCATATAATTGGGTTGAAATACAGTTTAATTCACTTTGATGCCAGTTAGAATACCGATTTTGGAGAGAAAACACCAGTTTGAACTTGGTTTGAAGTGTGTTTTTCTGTAAAACTTCTTATTAGAACTATGACCATCTTAAAAGAAAATATACGAGTTTACGAAAAAGAACAGCACAAAATAGGAAAATGACATTTGGGATAAAAATATTTACCACCATGGTAGGCCATAAAATAAAACTATGAATGCAAAGAAATACTGTTCCGGGAATTATTCCAGCAACCTCACCATCTAGAGGATTGTTTAAATCCTCCGTGTATATTAACTTCAGTGCAAATATTTTTGTATTGATGAGCACCATGTCTTTGTAAGATCAAATGTGCAAGACTGTATAAACTATATGAAAAGAGATTAATAGAATTAAGTAACCGTGATCTGTCAATAAATATAGTTTTTATTTCAATCTTAATGTACCTGAGAGCACAAAGTTTGCAGTATACCTAGTGTAAACCCAATTTTTAATCCTACAAATGTTCCCCTCCCTGCCCCTCCCCTTAATTCCTATCAATCCCAACGGCCGCACTTCATTCTAATCTTCTGAGGAAGGAGGTCCATGCCTCCAAAAATTTAACAAGTATGTTTACTTTTGTGTTTTTTCTTTTTGTGTCGCCTCATCTGTCTGCTCTGTGAATTTTTTATTATATATATATATGTACCTTGAGTGAAGGTGATCATATTAGTTCTTATCCAAGTGCTCATCTTAACATGCTACATACATGTGCATGCATAGGTATATTATTGCACAAATTCTTTCTTTCTGCCTATTGTTATTGTCTTTAATCATAAGAAGATAAAATATTATTTTGTATTTCTAGCTCAGTGTTAATATATCATGAGTTACATTCTAGCTAAAGGAAATTATCATGCACTCATCATACCTGGATAAGCAAGGAAATTATGATTCTGACATAGCCCTTCTAGTGCTGTCTTCTCCAATTCTTCTCACCTCAGTGGCCCAACCTGTTTGCTTAGATTGGGACATGCTGCAGGTGGACTATGATCTTTCAGCACAAAGCATTGGAACAGTAAGTGCCTTTTCCTATTTAAATTGAAAAACCGTTGATTAAATTGTAACTTAAGTTTTTAATTTCAAAATTTATATTATGTAAATGAAGACCTGTATTTTGTATCAAAAAATTAATGCTATCAACTAGTTGAAGCTCATGAATTTTTATGCCGATATTTTTATTGATTACCTTCTTTTCATCATTACTTTCAAATTTCTAAGAGATATCATGAGGATTACATAAATGGCTATCAATTCACTGTTGGGTCCTAAATTCCTCTTTATTATGCTCTTATTTTCTAATTGACTTTGAAATGTATTGCTTTACTTGTAAACTGGTTATATTCCACTGACTGCCTGTCATACTGTAAATACATGTTAATTTTTTGACTCCTGATTTTTAGGTGTAAAAAATGGATTTTTTCCAGTCAGACAAGAAGTGAAAACGAAGGCAATAGTCTTTTATGTAGAATTGGAGGTTAAATGTATCTGAGACTTATTATGCCTTTTAAGTCATATTATTAACAATAAATGAATGGTAACAGTTGTGGAATTATCAAATTATCACTATGCATCTGATCTGGGATTTTTATCTTTCTATTTCCAAACAATATATAAATCATGTAGTAAATATGATACAGGCATCTAATTCATGCTACCACCACAAAATGTCAGCATACTATTGGTAGATATTTTAATTTTTTTAGAGTTGAGACTTCAAGCCCTAAAAAGTATTGCTCATGTATATTTTGGCCTTCTATTTTCTGCAGAAACATTTGGCCTAAAAGACTAGCACTGTTTTATACTCGATGATGAAGGATAACTCGGAACGTGGTTCACGGACATGTTTATTACAAAACCATGTTACAGAAACTTCCCAAACCGGAAGTACTACTTGATACATTTCACAATCAGAAGTACTACTTGAACACCTCCCCCTTAAAGATTAAGTTTTACAACAGGCTTACTTGTACGGCCAGAACGTCTAGGTTGAGGCTTACCATTAGGTTCATGATTCAGTTTTACATTAGTATAACCATTTTGTACAACATCAGGGGAAACAGGAACATCATTAGGAACACTTTGATTATTTTGTTGATCAATTACATATTCATCCGATGGGTACAATTCAGGAGGCAATGAATACTCATTTATACATGATTTGGTCTTTGATAACTTGATGTGCTTAGTATTGCGTCTCACAGCTATACCATTCGAGTCATATTTTAGCCAGTATGACCTCGGTTCTCTACACCTGTTGAGTATAATTGCTTTTCGCCACACTGTTTCCTTATCAGTCTTTGTTACAACTTTATCTCCCTCCTTAAATTGCTGGGGGGCACGACGAGCTAGTTTGTCGTGAGACATTTGGTTGATCAACTGCTGACGTTTAAGGGCTGCCTCGATGTGATGCTGAATTTTTGGTTCTAGCACCTCAGAGGTCACAGGCAAAGTGGATCTAAGGATTCTGCTTTGCAAAATTTGGGCAGGTGACGCTTTTAAACAGACTATTGGGGTGTTGTTATACTCCATTAATAGTTCTCGATAGTCGGCGTTATCCTCCTTAGCTTTTACCAGTATTTTTTTGCCTATACCTACAGCTTTTTCGGCGAGGCCATTACTCTTATGGTAGTGGGGTGAACAAGTGAAAATTGTTATGTCTTTCTGTGCATAGTATGACTTGCACTCCACAGATAGAAATGGCATATTGTCTGCAATCAGAGTTTGGGGATATCCAAATCTGGTAAAAACATTTTGCATAGCATCAATAACAGACTTTGAGTTCTTACTTTTCAAGGGGCATATTTCAATCCAGTGGGATAAGAAGTCTATTATGACTAGGTAAGACCCTATTCCATACTCTAGTATATCGACACCGACTTTGTTGAATCTCAAAAAAGGGGTTTTGTGGGGCATTAATGGCTCTTTATAATTGGCAGGCATGAATTTTTCACAAGTTCTACATTGCCTGATGAACTCTTTTATGTCATTAGTGAGGCCAGGCCAATAAAATAGTTGGCGTGCCTTAGTTATTGCCTTATTAATACCGATATGACCTTTATGAAGTATCTGAATCATTTGAGATCTCAGAGCATAGGGTACAATAATCTTATGGTCAACAAACACAATACCATCATACACATAAATATCATCTTTCAATGGGTAATACACTTTACACTCATTAGATACCTTATTCAATCTAGGCCATCCATCATGGTAATATGTACATATTTGTTGTAACGCTGTATCCTCATAAGTAGCTTTCTGTAGTTCCTCTTTTTTAGAATCACTGAAGGGCAAATGTTTGGATACTATATGGACCATCCCATTCAAATCTAGATCATTATTTGTTTCCTTCAGACTCGACCGGGATAACATGTCAGCAAAATGTAAATTTTTCCCTGGAACATAATACAAATTTAGGGAATATGGGAGAATTTTCAGGCGTAATCTTTGTAGCCGGACAGACCCAATTTGGCTGATTGGTTTACTCATAATCGAGACTAGGGGTTTGTGGTCGCTTTGTACATCCACCTCAGCTCCATAAATGTACACATGAAATTTCTTTGTACCATATACAACTGATAACAATTCTTTTTCAGACTGGCTATAGTTCATTCCACATTCATTGAGTGTACGTGAAGCACAAGCTACAAGTTTCAACACTTTGTTTTCGTGTTCCTGAAATAAACAACATCCTAATCCATGTTTGGACGCGTCACATTGGAGCACAATTTTTTTAGCTGGATCAAAAGGAACTAGAGCGGGAGACTTCACTACAATATCTTTGAGTGATTGAAACGCTTTCTCATGAGAAGGGAGCCATTGCCATTCAACATTGGATTTTAAAAGTTGACACAGAGGTGCCATGGTTTCAGCCATAATTGGGATGTACTTTCTGACATAATTAAATGAGCCTAAAACTTTTTGCAACTCATTAGTATTCTTAGGAGTTTCCAACTTACAAAGGGACTCTATTCTATCAGGATCTATGTTCATACCCGAGTAGGAAAAAATTTCTCCCATGAATTTAACCCATTTTTGCTTGTACTGAAACTTTTCCTTATTGAAATGAGCTTTTACTTCTTTAGCTCTGGCAACTAGTTTGTTTAGTGCTATGTCATGCTCCTCCTCCGTCTCACCTGCAACAATTAAATCATCGTGGCAAATTTCCACATTATCAAGGTCACCAAAGTGATTCTCAACAGCCTCCTGGAACAAATCTTGAGAACAGGACAAACCAAATGGAAGGACAATGAATCTGTAAACTCCAAAGGGTGTGGCCATGCAACATTTCCAAGAAGACTCTTCTGTCAATTCTAGTTGGTGAAACCCTTCGGCTAGATCCAACACACTAAAAATTTTTTTGTTGGCTAATTTAGCTCTTATTTCGTCGACAGTTCGCATCAATCTGGGTTTGCGGATTATATGCTTGTTTAATTCACATGGGTCAATACATACTCTGATTTTCCCATTAGGCTTTTCGACAATAACCATTCTATTTATGCTAGCCTTTGGATCAACATTTTCTACTTTCACCAGGGCTTTCCTCTCAACTAACCTATCCAGTTCTAGTTTGAGAGTTGGGCGAATAGCTAGAGGTATTCTGTTAGGCGGGTAACACACAGGCTCAAATTCAGGTTTGGTAGTAACAGAGAATTTACCAGGAAATTTACCAGTGCCATTAAATATTTCTGCATGAACCTTTACGAATTCCTCCTTACCATACATTTGTGGGGTTGGAGCAATGGAATCAACTCGCTTCACCAAATTCAATGCTTCACAGGCATTAGCACTTAATAGTATTTTGTCAGCACCATCCACAATCATGAAATCCTCATTAATTTTCTTACCTTTATACTCACACGGTAGGGAAACATACCCAATTGGTTTACATTTTATCTCTTTGAGGAATCCCTTCAATTGGAAATTAACAGGTTTAATCACCGGCTGTTGGCCTATCTTTTTGAAGACACTTGAGGGCATTACACTAACATCTGCTCCGGTATCTATTTTTACTTTCACTTTCTCTTTCGCGATGAGGATCATTACATCCCATCTATAAGAAGAACTCTTTCCCATCACATTTTCCACATATTTAGGGCGCTCACATTCGACATTGACAACGCATAAATCACTTTCATCTGAGCTTTCGTTACAATTTAGCGAATTGACGTTCCTCACTCTACATGCTATCGAAAAATGATTTAATTTTCCACACTTATTACACTTTTCACCGTATGCAGGACATTTGCGAGGGCCATGCCTTGTCTTACACCGTCTGCAATCGAATTCTACCACTTTAGACTTAGGCGTAGAATTGCTATTCACAGATTCACTTTTCGATTTATTTTTAAAACTTTTACACTTCTTTTGTCGCACAACATTCACTTCATGTTGGTTTGACTTCATCTCCTGTTGAAACTCTTGCGTTTGCGATCGACTCTGTTCGCTGGTACGGCATAGGTTGATCGCCTTTTGCAGGGTTAGGTCCTCAATTCTAAACAACGCCTCTCGTGTTGCGGGATCACGAATTCCGAAGACGATACGGTCTCGGAGAGCCTTATCTTCTTCGCTACCCTGGGGGTCTTGTACTCCATACTTGCAGGGCTTGACCAGATGTCGACAAGCAGTTAGAAATTGCTCGAATGTTTCTCCTTCCTTTTGTTTTCTCTTTAGGAACTGGTAGCGGTCCCAACTTTCATTCTGTCTGGGATTGACGTACTTGTTTATCAGGCTTATCATGTAGTCGTAGTTGTTGGCGTTTTCGTCTGGAACTTCGAAGGTTGCCATGATGCGGGCGGACTCGGTCCCGATGAGGTTGCGTAGCAGAGCCAACTTAATTCTGTCATGGGCTGCGTGGTTACCAGTAGCGAGAAGGTAGTCTTCAAAGGTGGTTTTCCAAAATTTCCACTCAGTGGCTACGTTATTTCCTTGGAGGTCCAGGTCTGGGGGCAACTTAACTTGAACGGACCCCTCCAATGCCGCCATTTTGTGACTTATTTTGTAAATTTCAGCTTACGGCGCACATTTAATACTTGACGGTGATTTTCGTTTTGTTTACGGCACACATTTAATATTTGACGGGCCTGCTGAGTTATCACTAGACGACTGCGCCATGTTTTATACTCGATGATGAAGGATAACTCGGAACGTGGTTCACGGACATGTTTATTACAAAACCATGTTACAGAAACTTCCCAAACCGGAAGTACTACTTGATACATTTCACAATCAGAAGTACTACTTGAACAAGCACTATGTACAAGTATATATTGTAGTTGTATTTGTGATTGCATTTCATCAGTAATTTATCAATATAGTACCTATTGTGTGTTGTTTTTTTATAATCCCGTGCCACTTCATCTCCGGTTGCTAGCTTCTTGTTTATTGTGTTGTTTATTGTATTGTTATCTTCTTCTTCTTCCTCATAAGAAAGTAAAGAGAGCATCTTCGTTCTTTCAAAAGAAGTTGTGTCCGTATTGTCCTGAATATTTCCACGTAGTCTAACGATAGAATTGTGTACATTTGATGAATTATTGAATGTGTATTCAATAGAGAATGAAGAAATAGGTAAAATTGCGTTTGATTATATTTGTCAAATTAAGACTGATCCATTTTTCATTACTCTTTTATGCCAGATTGTGGTGGCCTTGGATGAAAACTCACTCCTCTAAGTATGGTTAGGATGACCATAAGGTTGTGGTCACAGCCTATTCACTACCAATTATTCCGCTGTCAATGCTCCACTTAAAACCATTTACACATAGTGTTGCTACATGTTACTGTATTCCTTGCTGAAAATGGAATCTTTCCAGGTACAAGGAACTGTGAGCTAATTGTATAGCCACAAAACAAGGGAAACACAATTGTTCTTAAGGAAATATTGGGCTCCAAATAGGATTTAGTAACATGTGTTTATTATTGGCATGAGCTTATCAGCTATTTACAAACCAGGAAAGCAGCAGCCAGGAAATAGTCCTGTGTGGTCATCAGATTTCATGAGATAATTATTAACTGAGCAAAATCGTGAATGCATGAATAGGTACTATTTTAAAATTTGAAAGCTCTTCATATTGTTAATATTCCTCTTTTCTTTTGTTTTTTTCTCAAGGTGGTTGGATGGGGTGTGACAGAAAATGATACCGCAAGTGACATTCCTAGGAAAGCTAACTTGCCTGTTATTAGCACCAGACAATGTGTAACTGATCTTCCAGAGGATTTTGGAAAGTACATACGCTCTACCACTTTTTGTGCTGGTTATTTGAACAGTAAGTGTAACTGACTTTCCTTTTTATAACTTTCAGTTCTCTTTTGGTAGATTAGGCCTAAGACCCTCTGTACTTTGCCCATTAGAGTTTCTTTAACTACTTCAGCTGTGCACGCTGATTAGACTCTTAGGTACACTAAGGATGGGTCTCTGAAACAGGTTGTCGCTTATTGCAAGATTCCCAGGTAGTCTGAATTCAGTAAAATTATATGTTTGATTACCAAAATTTTCCAATTATAATGGGCACTTGCTATAAGACACAGCTATGTTATCATGAGTACAATGTGAGAATTTTCTTATCTGCATATATAATATGTACCTACTTCGCTTTTTAGAGAGAGTGGCATTCCATATTATTATCTACATATGGTCATTTGCAGCACCATTCAGTACTCAAAAGAATATAATGGAAATATGTATATTCAGTAGATGGCTGAAATACATTGTTGCTACAAAAGCCATCTGTATTTGGTTTTCCTTACTTTTTGTCTGTTCATGTCAGATTCTATCTAATTTACTTGTGGAAGATATGCTACAAGATCTTACATTTCTGTGAGGTACTAAATAAGTAATTATCAGATTCATTGTGGATGTAGTTGCTGCCAAATATTGTGCTATCACATAAGGAGAAGAGACATACACATATCATACCACCAAAGAACAATGGAAACTTTTCCGTTAAACAGGTACATAAACATGCTGTTGATTTTTTTTATTAGAAATCTATGGAATGGTACACAGGAATATTAGCTATGTTTATATTTTAGCTGCTGTCTGCCATGTCCACCAAAAAAACCTCTACATTGTTACTCATAAGCTGAAACTGATAGAAAGTGCAGAGAATCTCAGCAATAGGAAGGCTGCATGAAAATGTAGCATCAATGAAGTTAATATTTGTCAATGGTGCAAATCAAAGGACATACTTAGGCATCAAAATAAACTTAGTAGAACTCCTTGACATGGAAGAAAAATGGCTACTGGAATATTTGTATTTACAGTAAGTACTTACTGTGGATATCTACAAAAAAGTTGATTTTTCAAAATAATTGGATCCTGACAGCACATTTTAGGCATAACAAAAGGTGTTTTTTTTTAAATAAAAAGGCATGGTATTTCCAATCACCAACACACTTCAATCAATCATCAAAAGCCTAACAATTAAGAAGAAAAATTAATTGAGAATCACTGGCATATCATTAGAATGTGACAAATACATGTTTATAGTACTCAGAAGTTGGCAATGCCGATTAAACATATTACGCTCCGCTCTGCATGTTTTTTTTGTCCTGCCCGAAAGCGCGCCCCGCCCTGTCCCTCGCCTTGCCTCGAAGGGCAGTCCCTATTGTTCCTCGTCCTTTAAGGGTCAGTGTCCACCCTCGCTGTCCCTTTTCCCACCGGATGTCCGCATCCACCCACTTCTCCCCCCCTATACCACCCACTCACCCCTTTTTACCACCCCCACACCTTTTTTTTATTTTTTTTTCCCGCCGACGCTCCTTGACCCTTAGGGCCTCATTGGACAACTCCGGTCACGTGGTCCACCCTGAAGGAGTATAAAAGGGGCACTCCAGACCCCGAAAATTCAGAAGAGGAGAGGCGGCCAAGTGGTGAAAAACCCTTGCTCCCTCCTGCCCGGCCAAGCAGTGAATAACCATTGGTCTCCTGCCCGGCCAAGTGGTGAAAAACCCTTGGTTCTTTTTGCCCTGGCACCAAGCGGTGAAGAACCATTGGTTGCTGCCCCTCCGACCAAGCGGTGGATAACCCTTGGTTTCCCTGGCACCAAGCGGTGAAGAACCATTGGTTGCTTTCCCCTCCGGCCAAGCGGTGAATAACCCTTGGTCTTCCCGGCACCAAGTGGTGAGAAACCCTTGGCTGCTTCCCTGCCCGGCCAAGCGGTGAAAAACCATTGGTCTTCCCCTGGCAACCAAGCGGTGAAGAACCCTTGGTTGTTGTCCTTCCTTGGCTCCCCTACCTCTCCGCTTGTCCGTGGCCGGCCGATGCCGAAACGGAGTGGGAAGTGGAGACCGGAACGGCGGCAGCGCCGCATCGAGCGCCGGGCTTTGGCATGGGCGGCCGCACAGGCTGAGCCACCCAAACCCATGCTAAGCCCGCTGAAGACCCCGGAGAAGCCGGCTCCGAGTGCCGACCCTGGACTCGTCTCGCCGCCGACGCAAGCCGCGGACCCTGGAGAAGTTCGGACCACCCCGCCGTGGCGCCTGCAGCTCCAGGACTCCCCCCTCACCCCTTACCAGGACCCCTGCTCCTATCCCCTGCGCCGACGCGACCCACGCGTCGTACGGGCACTCTTCGGTAGGGACCCGTAACTCCCTCGGGTCTCTCACCTAGCCCTCTTCCCTTTCCCCCTCTTTCCTCCCCTCCCTCTCCCCTTTTCTTACCCCCTCCTTCTCCCCCACATACCCGATCCCCATCCATTCCTCCCCCCCCCGCTATTTGATATAAATAAAGGCAATCTGAAATCTACTGGATCGACTCCTTATTTCGTCGCCCGCTCCCCGAGTCACCCCATGAAGACACGGCAAGCCGAAAGGGGTGACACAACCCCCACCGGACCGGAAGCGGAAACGACAAACACCTCTGAATTTTGAAATTTTCACTTGGACAAACCAATGAAAGGAGATGAGCAAAATCTATCACCGTGAGATCAACAGGCAAGAAAAACAATCGTTTCGCATAAATGCTGGGTGTTTATGGGGTTGGATGCCAATGTTTCCATGCATAATATTTAAGAGAAAAACTCTCCCTAAGAATGTGCTTTGACTGCAGAATATGCTCCAGTGAAAAGGCTTGATGGATGAAAATTCAATCAAAGATTGACTGTGAAATGTTAGGAGAAAATATGCAGTTTTTAGATATCATATTTTGGTTCTAGATGCATTTAGATGCTATTGAATGCCATGCATCAAGAATATATATTGAATGAAAATGGCACAAATCTCTTCATAATTCCTGGTTGGATGATGAGCCAGTTACAGGTGATGTATGTTAATTGCAACTGCAATAGAGAAGAGAGAGGTTAAGGTGGAGATGCGTAAAAAGTGGAGTGGCTTTGTTCTATACAACATTCTTTGGCTCCTTCATGTAGGCCAAAGAAACTGGATTTAGTGCTCATTTATCAATAGATTAAGGAGTCTGATCCATCAGAGATCAAGCAAGGCTTTGAAAAGTAGGTACTGCCTCACAAATCCAATGGATGGGTACAATAACTGTTTACTTTGGGATAAACACTGCAAAGTGGAAGATGAGGGGGACAAAGATGATGTTTTTGGTGATTCAATGTTTGCTGCCTCTAAGTGTGATGTGAGTTCTTCCCGTGAAATGTTTGTATCAAGTGAGGACTGGTATTTTGAATTTGAAGGATTCAGTGGAAACTCTGAAGGGACTTCGGGCATATTTTTGTTTTAATTCCGTTGTATACAATAAATTGCCCCAAACAATTAAGTTAATAAAATCTCCTTATACTTTCAAATGCCAATTAAAGAAAATGTTGCTCAACAAAGGCTACTACAGTGTAAATGAATATTTTTCTGACAGTCTATAATATTTGTATTATAAATGTTTGTATTCTGTAAAATGTTTTTTGTATTTTTATATGTTTTCATGACTATGTTCTATGTCAAATTCTTGACCAACGGAACAATAAATATTATTATTATTATTAATTAATTAAATCACTGTAGTGCCTTTGATGGATAACATGTACAAAAAATTTGAATAGAGAGGAACACTTACATTAAATGCTTTTCAATATTTTGGTGGCCCTGGCACCTTTCTCAAGAGAGAGAAGAAAACCTAATGATGTGATAGGGAGAGGGCAGGTCGAGGATATAAATTAAGGTGAGGATGTGGGAGAATAGGGGAAGGAGAGGAAATGACTGCCCATTCTAGTGTGTTCTGTTCAGACCTGGTAGGTGAAAAGCTTAGAAAATCGAAATGAATGCCTGCTCCAGGGTTTTAAGTTGGAGAGGGGATGCATCACTCAGCCACTTTTCGTGTTTATAGTTGTGTGAGGTGGCATTTATGGCAAAAGAAAGAGAAGAAGATAGGAAGGAAGATTATAACAAGAGAAGCAGTGGCCATTCATTCACATGGTTATTGCTAGAGGAGTAGTGGAGAGGCTGCTATAGAAACTAGGGCAGAGTTGGCAAAGAGAAGAATGGATAATATTATTGGTAGTGCAGGAGAGGGAGGGAATGTAGGGAAGAGTAGAGGAAAGTTTGGGATGAGGATGAGACAAGTTTTGCATTTTCGAAGGGGGATGAAATTTCATTGGGGGTTTGCTACATTTAAAAATGCTAGAGAGGTTAGGGGATTTAAAAGGTAAGAGAAGGGAGTTTAAGGAAAAGAAAATAAGCTCTTATCAATTACTTTCTTATATTTTCTCTCTAAATTCTGTATTGTTACTGCAAAGAAAATATATTTACCATGTTTGTTTTTGTTATATATTATGTGTTGAGATTTGATACTCCTTTTGACAATTAATTTAACCCTTTTACTGCCAGTCCCTTTAACCCATTGGCTTACAAAGACGGCGATTCGCCGTCCGCTCAAAATTGGCCCTTGCTTACAAAGACTGTAGAAGTAGACTGTGCGAAAAATGCCAAGCCCATCATGCCCAGCCAATGGGCAAGCTCATTAAGATATATTATAAGCACTTAATATTAATATATGAATTTTTATTTTTTTTTTAATTTTGATAATATATTTTCACTTTTTAAGAGGATGAAAAAATTATTCATGCTGTCTCTGATTTGAATGAATTGTAACCATTACAAATACATGATGATGTAATGTAGGTGGGCCGATATATCGGCCCCTTGGCAGTTTTCGCACAACCATAGAGGGCCGATATATCGGCCCACTGGCAGTAAAAGGGTTAATTTCATTTATTTAGTGTCATAATAATTACTTATTTAAATATTTACAAAATAATCTTATGTAACAATTGCTGGGAATTATATGGAAAACTTCAATTAGCATAATCCTTTGCTGAACATCCTGTTTTTATCTTAGGTGCTGAATAATTATTTTTCCTTTCAACAGGAACAAGTGTCTGTAATGGAGATAGTGGAGGTGGTCTTATGTTTCTGAAAAAGGATGGATCATGGGTGCTGCAGGGAGTTGTAAGTGTCTCACCGAGGAGGAAGGATGTCAGTTTATGTGATCCTCGCTATTATGCAATTTTCACCAAAGTGTCATCCTACATCAATTGGGTTATAAACGTCATAGAGAAGCATTCTCCCCCACCATAAAATTCCTCATGAAACAGTCTGTGTGGAATAAATAAGTTTCTTCTGGAAAATGTCTACAGCAGCCTTGGTACAGAACTTTGTTTAAAGAAAAAATAAATATTGATACTTTTTAGATTTTTGTTATTTTTTAAGGAATAAATTTGACTTGAACAGTGCTGTGGAACATTTTGCTTTACCTCAAATATTTTAACTGAAAACATGTTTGTATCATTAAAGTTTTGTTTCTAATAGGAACTCAATTCTGTGGCTCAACTGTATGAAGAAATTCAGTGAAAGTCTATGTTCATCCAAATTTGGAAATATAATGGGCATCTTCAAAGTGCCCTTCTACATATTCACTCAAAAATTTTCACCAAAAATAATGTTTCAGCAAGCAAGGGTTATCACAGAAATGGTATTTCTAATGAATGTCGTTGGGCAGGTAAGATGTCTGAATTTTTCGTTGCCCTAAACATTATGAAAATAATTTGGTATTGTATACTCTTAAGGTTTTCTCATGAGTAAGTTATTACTTCTTACACCTCGCTATTATCTGTAAAAGTTGATTGATAATTCCCCGAAGACTAAACCCTCTTCTGCATTATCATAGTGGGCTAAGAACCCACGTAGCACACTTCCAGGAAAATGTGCCTTGAAGGCGCCTCGGAGGCACCTAAAAAAGGAACAGAAGGCACCTTTAATAGACACATTGAAGACATCTTTTAGGCGCCTTTTTCACAGAGCTAAGGTGCGCCTTAAAAAGGCACCACTTAAAGGCACTTGGAATACGTGTGACAAGCATTAATATATCCGTACTAATCCCATGGCTCCTAAAACATTCAATAAAAATTGTACCCAAATGCATTAACTAATACAAAAACAATCATTTTTTAATACCTTGCATTGGTGCACCTATCGCCAAAATTGAAAAAATAAAGGTAATCAATTGAGGTTCTCACTGATTGCATGATTGCTATATGTACCTCGCATACTACAGATACACCTACCTAACAACCTGCACCTAATTCTTACCAATCCCAACATTCTGTACTACACGACCTGACACATTTTCCAATTAAGATGGATAATTAATTCCAATTATCCAATTAATCTTAAGATGGATAAAATTTCATGTATGCCAAAGGGGAGTCAATTTCATCAGTCATAACTTGTTAAAAAACTTATCCTAACCCTGATCCTGTATGTGCACATATTTATCTCCCTCATTTTCTGTTCTTATGGTCAATTAAATTTTCCAATCAATGCATGCATTGAGTGGAGAGTGAACTATAATTACCACAGAATGTGAATTATTGAAATCTTTATGCAGTGAAGAGAAATTTCCCAGCTTCCTGTAAGAGGGAAAATTATTGCATGGGTTTATTGGGATTAATAAAATTCACCAAAACATTTTATAGGCAGGCAACCTTTATGTTTCACTTGCGTTAAAAATGGCAAAATTTCTTGATAAGATTTTAAACTTTTTCTTCATGTTCTGAATCCTGAAGTTAGCAAATATTAAAGACCCTAAGTAAACAATGTAGAGCTGTTTAGGATAAAAAAATGAATCGTGCGTAGAGGCTACTTTTTGCTTTTTTTTTCAAATTATAAATCCTCCCAGAAAAACAAAATTTTGAGTCATAAAAAATACATAATCATTATTTGTCATTCATATGAAGAAAAATGCCTACTCTAGTATGTATATACAATTAAGCTAATCACAGTGGCCAAGTCCATAATATGCCTGTGTGGCAAGGTCACAGGTTTGAATCCCACCTTGGGCATGGATATTGTCCCAGTCTCTCATAAAGGAGCATAGGTTAAACAAATAAAAAAAACCTGAGTGGTATGAGTCCCCATTAACAAATGCTGCATCTGGCCATTTGCAACAATACGATATTAAAGTAGAGGTAATGTTCAACTCAGGCTTAAGGTGCTTCAATTACTGAGCTATGTATATATAACGCCATTTATCCTGAGCTCTTAATCCGAAAGACAAGGTTTCTTGTCTATGGTGCTCGAACCCATTACCATCAGGTTACCAACCTTAAGTGTTATAAGCCTAGCTGCTATAAGTGGTATATATTCTCATCTTGTAATAATAATTGATCAATGTATTTCAGTTTAATAAAAACACCATTGCCAGAAAAAAAGAAGAAAATAATTATATTAAACCTTCAATACATGACAGTGTTATAAAATGCAAATACAACTCGACAGCTACCTTCTGGAGAACACCAAATCGAAGGCAGCAGAAGGAAAACTTCAACATGGGCATCAAAGGAAAGCTTTATTGACTCAAGCAATTTTACAGGAAAAGGATTTAAAGTAAGATAAATTACATAAATAGCATAAGATAAATTAAATAAATCACATAAGATAAACCAAATCACTGTGATGGCTCTAAAAAAATTGTGAAAAAGACATATATTCTTACTAACTAAATTAAAAATTTTTCTGCAATATTGTAGCAGAAGACATTTATTTGAAATGTAGTATTACATGATTATTATGCACACCTGCTGCCTTGAAAAATTACTTACGCGATAAGGAAAGCACGAGATATTCATTTCCGTTCGAAGAACTAGGTTGCCCGATTTGAAAGTTCCGCCTTAGGATACAGCGCCACGTTATACCCGAAATGCCTGCGGCGAGAATCGGCCCTAATTTCCCCGCGAAACATCAACCCTTCGGGCCCTTTTCAACCCTTCACCTGAATCGCTCGGAAAACAGAAAATTTCACGAACGCAAAAATCGGCTAATCCACGTGGAAATGGCCTGTTCAAGGTCAGAGTGGGGGGAATTGGCCGAGCCGGAGGTCGCTCAAGGTTACCCCAGGGTACGCCAAGGGCGCCGGAGACAGTCAAGTGGGCTCACTTTCACCCAGTGCCATATTACGAAGGAGGGGTAAATATACAACTGAGGAGAAACTGCTTGAAAATAGGCGAATTAGAAGGATATCTATGAAATGATTGCACGTACAGATGGGTCACTTAGAAAAATCACGCCAATTAATGAATTTGAATAGAACTTCTGAATTAATACTGCATATTAATAATTTTTGTTGGCCGCCAAACAATGCTTTGGGCGCTCCCATACCCAAGCCTCTAACAACTTTCTTAATACTAGTCGTAGAACCACAGACGAAAGACCACCGTGATCTGCACGATGAGTACGATACGAATTTCTAATCGGAGGACATCTATTCCGCGGAGCGAAAATTTTGCTATTTCCAACGCGCCGCGAAGTGGCACGGGCACACACATCGCGGCGGCGAGACGCGTCATTGCCAAGCTGCAGAGAAGCCATTCACGGGAAAAGATCCATTGACTACACTGCACGTGGAGGTTCTTATTGAGTGCACTAATATTTTGCTCTGGTACCGTGATGATGCTGCCCACAAAATCCTTATGCATACATTTCTTCCCGTTATTGTATGTCGCGTTTAATTATTAAAGAAATGACGGCCTTGGAAAACACACGCCATTGGCGAATGCCTATAACAGGATGTCGTAGCTTGAGATATGATGTCGAGGAAGGATATAAAATCGGACCAGCCAAATGTATGCCTAAAGACGTTTATTATCACGCCTTGAGGCTACCATGCAAAATTAGGCCTTTCTACATCAAAATTACGCTAAATTTCTCCATCGGGGCGGAGAAAGGGAACAAAAAAAAGGTCGTGAACTGTGCGATAAGTGCGTTAACATTCACTGACCAGCAGGAATGGGTGAAGCGTGATTAAAATGTTTGGAATTCAACGCGCTGTGTAGGTAGAGAATCAGCTGATGCACGGGACCGGCGGCGTGACACGTTAGGGGAGTTCAGAGACCCAACTTGAGAAAAACGATTTTTCGTCTTAAAAGGCAGTCAGATGCCTTATTCTGCGTGCAAGTGTATCTGATAACACCTTATGTACTGTCAAAAAGGAAAATGTTATTCTCTACTCATTAAACAACATCAATTATCATTGTATTTATGTTGGCCACTTAGCGTTTTTTAGTCGGTCTCATAATTTGGGGTACATCTGAGTTACCAGTGAAATCCAATTATCATAGTTCTATCAAATACACCTCATCTACATATAAACGAGAGTACAGCTTTCAAGCCCTTTTTTTCATGTATATTATGACCACTGCAGATTTGTGATGTACAAGAAATGACATATGTCATATATTATGTATACAAGATATCTTTTCGCGTATATTTTCATAACTACTTTACACACTTGTTAATTGCTCACAAAAAAGGAATAGGCCAGCGGTAAATGACGGACAATCGTTATTCGTAAATCCCAATCCCGCTCATGCGAAACAGCTGATTCACTCACTCGCAAGTGCGTTCGATTTCCTAATATTTTAAGCTGGCAACATTTATTCCCTTCTGGTTAGAGAATGTTAATTTTCCATCGCTCAGGTCACGACTGTTTGTGAACGCCTTACTACGAACCGTGTTAAGAAAGCTAGAGTAATATTGATGGAGAAACAATCTTCTTCGAGAAAAAGATGTTGATACCTTCAAGACTAATGTAACTTTCTTAATTTGACTCGTAGAAAGTCACTTGAAATGCGAATATGAACTAGGAGGTGGGCAGATTTTCGTTCCGTGAATAGAATGAATACAGGAAGAGTGTTTAAAATGTTGGGAATTGGAACGCGCTGTGGAGTGAGTGAATCAGCTTATAGCAGGTCCGGCGAAATGCAGTCAGGTGAAAGTCAGTTCACTCAAAAGATCTTACGCTTGGATAAAAAGCTGGTGCCGATTGTTTTCATTAATCAGCAATATAAGATCCCAGGCTGATGATTCTCGTTAGGGTTGCCCAAATTCGTTTATTCCATTCACTGAATGTCTCTTAAACTACATTCTTCAGAATCACGGAACCGTCATTAGCGGAGATAACTTCGCAGTAAAGGGACAAGTCTCGAATTCGAGCTTTGGCAGCCTCCTCATGGTACATTATTATTGCAAAAAATAAAGGACCTCTGCGTGAAGTACGACCATGAATCTTTTTCCGTGAATAATTTCTCTGCGTTTTTGCCGCCTCTCACGGCCACGAGGTCCGGCGGCCGATCCAATTCTCGACGCGATGGAAATTCCAAAATTTTCGCGCCGCCGAATCGCTTCGCCCCGCTAAGAAATTCGTATCCCACTCCTAGTGCAGATCACGATGGTCTTTCGATTGTGGTTCTAAGACTAGTATTAAGAAAGTTGTTATTTGACTGGGTATAAGGCCGACTGCAAAGTTACGTGGCGACCAACAAAAATACATACACAAATGTACTTTTTATTGTCTAGCGAAAAACATTTCACTTTTTGAGAGTATATAACATGATGGCAGGTATAATTGCTCTCAGAATATGGACACTTGCTGCCTTTAAAGACGTGCCCTCATTTTAATTAAGTTCCCTGAGGGCACAAAGTTTACAGTGTACCAAATTTAAAACCTATTTTAATGTCTACATATGGCCTACGTTCATATATACCAGAGTTAAGCGTTAAAAATGGGTTTTCATTAGTTATGCTGCCAAATTGGTGATCCCAGGGGGGTAAGTCTGTAACTTTAGGCGCTTCGTTTAGGAGAAAGAGTTCTCTACCAAAGTTTTCTCCCGACCGAAGTCTGTAACTGGGTGGAGAAAACTTTTTCTACCGACCGGATGGGAGAAAACTCTCGTTATGAAAAATTTGTAAGGCGAAGCTGATGAACTTCGTAAGGACCAATGGAAAGTCTCGTACCTTAAAATCATGATGGCCACAGCTGTTTTGCCTCGGTAATTTTGTAAACAAACCTTTGGACAAATAGGAATGGAGCTCAATGAGGTTATGAGAGTGATTTTTTCGTTATTTGCTTTCGCTAATACTTGTGTGACATCGTGGACATGTGTGCATTTAAAGCCAGCGGTATGAAGTTACCGTCGTTTGCCTAAAAATTTCGATTGTTATGAATACAACGAGAATAAATGAGAGATTTACTTTGAATCCTTTGTTTATGATACTTATTAATGCGGAGAACGAAGGTTAGTTTATCGGTGCGAGGCACAAATCTAGAGAATTTTCCTTATCGGGAATTACTTACCCTTGATTTAATTGTTCGTTTTAAGTGCATTATAGGGAATGGACTTCCCAGCATACGACAGTATACTGGCAATAATTAATTACGTTATAACAAGAATAGTTGATGTCTTGTTTTCAAGATCAATAGTACGAAGCTCGCTTATCCACGTCATGCAATTGGATGTTAGGTAAAAGGAAGTTGAAGCATTACTTATCTTATTTTCGCCACAAGTATCGCTGAATTTTGAAAGTCGTAACCCTTATGCTCACATTTACCTCTCTACCAACATTCACCGGTTTAAGTGCTGTGCTATGATTTAGTTATTTTCATCGGACATTCAGCAAAATACATTGCAATAGTCTTTGTCAAGAAACAACACTAACATCAATATCAGAAGGAAATGTCAATATTTTTACCGTCAGTAAATTCATTTAGGAATTTAAAGTGCAATGTTAAAACATAAAACTATCTTGATTGTCCTTCTTTGCTGAATAAATACATTGGGGCATTCATGGGTATAATTACATAGTTCTATCCCATGTATTAAATGGCAGTGGAATAAGGAAAGGTAGTTTGTTCGCAGGTAATCCTGAGAAATCTGAGTTTTTAATTTACGGAGCATGTAGGTAGCTCTCGACAATTTATTGGTAAGTTTTGATATATGAGGACCCCACTGTAATTTACGATCTAAATTAAAACCAAGCAGATGTAAGTTGTCACAATGAATTGCCGTGCACTAAATGAAAAGGCTGCCACCGGAGTTTTGTCCTTATTTAAAGCCAAACTATTTGCTTAAAACCACTTTGATGCTATTGACATAACTGAACTGGAGAATTCACTTATAGTGCTAGACATCTCATTTACATCATGCACGCATGTGGTATCATCGGCGTAAATTAAATATGTACATGGAACATTGGAAGGCAAGGACAATGTAGGACCGAGGCATTAAAATTAACATTAGTGTGTAAAAATCTGCTGCTTATAACTTCGGTAAACTATGCTTACTTGACTTATTATCAGCACCTGCTATTCAAAACACTCAACACAAATGAACCAGCTTATTGATTTAAAAATCATTACCGTCCGACACCCAGCAATCTATGGAAAGGTATTAGTATAAGTTAAACAGTGTTCTTTAATCATCACCATATCACATTCAATGCCAGCATAAAGTTTGTAAATGGCTATAATAATTCAAAGACCTGATCAAGAAATTCGAATTTCTTCAAATGTACTTTGTAGCCCTTTAACCTTTGTGGGCCACAATCAACTTTTGTGGCAGAATATAGTATAGCATTACCTGAGTGTGATTCTCATGAACATCAACACTATAACTACACCATCGTAACATAAAACCATTCTCAAGTCTCAAATACTTAGTAAAAAAAAGACACAATGACCCTTTGTCTTTTACTTGCCCCATGTTATGCTACAGAGATTTGATGAGCACTGCACTACGCTGCTACATTACGTTACAGAACGATGCAAATATATTAAGATAAAAAAAACTTCGGCACCAAATCGATAGCAAAGTATATATACCTGGTAAAGGCACTGTTTCGTTAACTTGAGAGCATCAGACCTAATAAACGCGTTGCGTTCTCAAAGAAACACATCGCACAGTGAGTAAATTTCAACTCAGCTGGCACGTAAAAGGATTCGGAAATTGAACTATCTTGACTCTAACTGGTAATTCGTATCGAGTAACAACACTATCTGTCACCTAATTTGCTAATAAAATTCCTAAAACACTACTCAGGGCCGAAAAATATCTTCTGACGATTCGCAGAGCAATGAATGTTTTGGAAATAATCAACAAATCACTGTCGAGATGCGCACTTTCTCCACGGGAGAAAAAGATACGTCGGGCTCTCGAGGGGGACGTAACTGAGGCGACCGTCTGGGGCGCCGGAAGTCGCTTGAGAGGGCTTACAGACTTGGGTCGGGAGAATAGTTTTCTCCAGGCGACAAATTTGTCTCCTTTCTCCGGCGACAGGCGTTAGAGACTTCGGGCGGGCGACAACTCTCGCGCAGGCGCCTCACGAAGCTCCTTTCTCCCGTTTTCGGGAGAAAACTGAGTTACAGACTTGCCCCCCAGGGCTGTCTCTCTGTATTCCCACAACGTGACCCTCTGCTCCCGTGTATCAGGTGATTCTCTCACTACACAGCGCATTGAATTCCCAACATTTTAATCACGCTTCAGCCATTCCTACTGGTCAGTGAATGTAAACACACTTATCTCACAGTTCATGTCCTTTTTTTGCTCCCCTTTCTACGCCCCGGATGGAGAAATTTAGCGTAATTTTGATGTAGAAAGGTCTTATTTTGCATAGTAGCCTCAAGGAGTTATAATAAAGGTCTTTTATGCATACATATGGTCGGTACGATTTCATATCCTTCCATTTCCCTTCGACATCATATCTCAAGCTATGAAATCCTGTTACAGACATTCGCAATCGGCTTGCTTTTCGTCATTTTTATAATCTACATCTACATCTACCTGCAAGCCACTGTGAGGTTGTGTGGCAGGGGGTGAAGATCACCAAGCATGCTCTATAAACATGCAAACAAGCTACTATAGGGTCTCAGGCAACTAGATTGTTAGTATCTACATAGTAACTAAGGGATTGGTTGTTTATACTTGCATCATGCACCACAGACTACTCTAAAATATTTCCCCTAACTATCCCTTTGCCATGCCAATTCTGTGCTCTTAAAGTACGGGGGAAAATGTCATTTTGAATCTGTCAGTACGACAATCAATCTCTCTAATCTTATTTATCTGGTCGAATCTAGCATAATAAAATGGAGTTTTTAATACGTGCCTAACATCTTCAGTATGGATATCCGATTTTAATTTCTGTAAGAGATTTTCTGTACTTTAACCTACGCTCTGATAATGAATCCTTCCTCTTCACTCGGCCGTAGATTTCCCGGTGTGTAATTAAACGCGACATAAAATAACGGGTTGACATTTATGCGTAAGACATTTTTGGTTAGCATTATCGTGGTGCCAGAACTCAATATTAGTGCACAAAATAAAACCTTTACGTGCAGTGTAGTCAATGGATCTTTTCCCGTGAATAGCTTCTCTGCAGCTTGGACATGACGCCATTCGCCGCCGCTATGCGTGTGCCCATGCCACTTCGCGGCGCTTTGGAAATTGCAAAATTTTCACTCCGCGGAATAGATTCCCTCCGATTAGAAATTCGTGTCATACTCATCGTGCAGATGACGGTGGTCTTTCGATTGTGGTTCTACGACTAGTATTAAGAAAGTTGGTATATGCCTTGTATAAGATCGATTGCAAAGTTACTTCAACGGAACGCAAATTTTGCAATTTCCAAAGCGCTGGGAAGTGGCACGGGCGCACACATCGCGGCGGCTAGACGCGTCAAGGTCAAGCTGCAGAGAAGCTATTCCCGGGAAAAGATCCATTGACTACACTGCACGTAGAGATTCTTATTTTATACACTAATATTGTGATCGGACACCGCGATGATGCTGTTAAAAATGTCTTATGCATAAATGTCTACCCGCTATTGTATGTCGCGTTTAATTCTAAACAAATGACGGCCTTGGAAAAAACAAGCCGATTGCGAATGCCTATAACAGGATGTCGTAGATTGAGATTTGATGTCGAAGGGAAATGGAAAGATATAAAATCGTACCGACAATATGTAAGCATAAAAGACGTTTATTATCTCCCCCTGAGGCTACTATGCAAAATAAGACCTTTCTACATCAAAATTACCCTAAATTTCTCCATATGGGGCGTAGAAAGGGGAACAAAAAAAGGTCGTGAACTGTGCGATAAGTGCATTAACATTCACTGACCAGCAGGAATGGATGAAGCGTGATTAAAATGTTTGGAATTCAACGCGCTGTGTAGGTAGAGAATCATCTCATACACGGGAGCAGAGTGAACCCGTGTGTTATATACCAGATGTAGAGGTTAAAATCGGGTATATATTAGGTATACTGCAAACTTTGTGCTCTCAGAGACAGTCAACGACCGTCTTTCGTTCCCATTTCTACGCCCCGAGTTGAGAAAGTTACCGTAATTCTGATGTAGAAACGGTCTTGTTTTGCGACCTAGTAGCCACAATGAGTAATAATAAACCAGCTTGAAACGTACATCCGATCAGTGAAATTTTAAATCTTTCCATTTCCCTTAGAAATCAAATCCTAAGCTATGAAATCCTATTATAGCACTCACGGTTGGCTTGTGTTCTCCAAACCAGTCGTTTTTAAAATAACCGCGACATACAATAACGGGTAGAAATTTATGCGTAAGGCATTTTTGGGTAGCATCATCGCGGTGCCAGAGCACAAAATGAGAACCTCTACGTGCAGTGTAGTCATTGGATCTTTTCCCAATGACAGCTTCTCTGCGGTTTGGCCATGGCGCCTTTCGCCGCCGCGATGTGTGCCGGCCGATCCACTTCCCGGCGCGATGGAAATGACATTTGTTCCCGCTGAATCGCCTCCCTATACGATTAGAAGTTCGTATAGTACTCATCGCTCAGATCACGACGGTCTTTCGTTTGTGGTTCTACGACTAGTATTAAGAAATTTGGTATATGCCTGGGTATAAGAACGACTGCTAAGTTATGTGGCGACCAACAATAATACATGGAAAATATGTCCTATTTATTGCTTAGAGAAAACATTTCACTTTTTTAGAGAATATAATGATGGCAGGTACACTTGCTCGCGGAAAGAGGCCACTAGTTGCCTTCAAATGCGTGCAAGCGTTTTTATTAAGTTACCTTAGAGCACAAAGTTTACAGTGTACCAAATATAAAACCTACTTAACGTCTACATATGGTCTACGTTGATATATACAAGATTTAGTCTTTAAAATTGGGTTTCCCATCAGATATGCTGTCTGCTTCCAGGGCTGCCTCTCTATATTCCCACAACTCCCGTTACTCCCGTGCATCAGCTGATTCTTTCGCTATACAAGGTGATCCCCCCATCCCTTTAATTCCTATCATTATACCTTTCCTCCGGTCTGAGGCGCCTATTAGTGCGGAAACAGACTTGAAAACACTCATGCATGCGCGTTGAATTCTCAACATTTTAATAACCCTTCAGTCATTCCTGCTGGTCACTGAATGTAAAGGCACTTATCTCACAGTTCACGGCCTTTTTTTATTCCCCTTTCCACGCCCCGAATGGAGAAATTTAGCGTAATTTTGATTTAGAAAGGTCTAATTTTGCATAGTAGCCTCAAGACGTGATAATAAACGTCTTTAGTTATACATTTGGCGGGTCCGATATTATATCCTTCCATTTCCCTTTGACATCATCTCAAGATATCTCAAGCTATGACCTCCTATTATAGGCACTCGCCATCGGCTAGTGATTTCTATGGTCGTCATTTTTTAATAATTAAACACGACACACAATAACGGTTAGAAATGTATGCATAAGGAATTTGTGGGCAGCATCATCACGGTACCAGAGCATAATATTAGTGCACTCAATAAGAACCTCTACGTGCAGTGTAGTCAATGGATCTTTTCCCGTGAATGGCTTCTCTGCAGCTGGGCCATGACGCGTCTCGCCGCCGCGATGTGTGCGCCCGTGCCACTTCGCGGCGCGTTGGAAATTGCAAAATTTTCGCTCCGAGGAATAGATGTCCTCCGATTAGAAATTCGTATCGTACTCATCGTGCAGATCACGGTGGTCTTTCGATTGTGGTTCTACGACTAGTATTAAGAAAGTTGGTATAGGCTTGGGTATGGGAGCGCCCAAAAAATTGTTTGGCGGCCAACAAAAATTAATAATATGCAGTATTAACTCAGAAGTTCTATTCAAATTCATTAACTGGCGTCATTTTTGTAAGGGCAATATGTACGTGCAATTATTTCATAGATATCCTTTTAATACGCCTACTTGCGAACAGAATATAATGAGTGTATCTAACTCTGAGTGATAATAAACCTCTTTAGGCATACATTTGGCGGGTCCGATTTTATATCCTTCCTCGACATCATATCTCAAGCAACGACATCCTGTTATAGGCATTCGCCAATGGCGTGTGTTTTCCAAGGCCGTCATTTCTTTAATAATTAAACGCGACATACAATAACGGGAAGAAATGTATGCGTAAGGCGCTTTTAGGCAGCATCATCGCGGTGTCCGAGCACAAAATTAGTGCACACAAAAAGAACCTCCACGTGCAGTGTAGTCAATGGATCTTTTCCCGTGAATGGCTTCTCTGCAGCTGGGCCATGACGCGTCTCGCCGCCGCGATGTGTGCGCCCGTGCCACTTCGCGGCGCGTTGGAAATTGCAAAATTTTCGCTCCGAGGAATAGATGTCCTCCGATTAGAAATTCGTATCGTACTCATCGTGCAGATCACGGTGGTCTTTCGATTGTGGTTCTACGACTAGTATTAAGAAAGTTGGTATAGGCTTGGGTATGGGAGCGCCCAAAAAATTGTTTGGCGGCCAACAAAAATTAATAATATGCAGTATTAACTCAGAAGTTCTATTCAAATTCATTAACTGGCGTCATTTTTGTAAGGGCAATATGAACGTGCAATTATTTTATAGATATCCTTTTCATGCGCCTACTTGCGAACAGGATATAATGAGTGTTTCTAACTCACAATCAGAGTGATAATAAAGGTCTTTAAGCATACATTTGGCTGGTCCGATTTTATATCCTTTCTCGACATCATACCTCAACCTACGGCATCCTGTTATAGGCATTCGCCAATGGGGTGTGTTTTCCAAGGCCGTCATTTCTTTAATAATTAAACGCGACATACAATAACGGAAAGAAATATATGCGTAAGACACTTTTAGGCAGCATCATCACGGTGTCCGAGCACAAAATTAGTGCACACAAAAAGAACCTCCACGTGCAGTGTAGTCAATGGATCTTTTCCCGTGAATTGCTTCTCTGCAGCTGGGCCATGACGCGTCTCGCCGCCGCGATGTGTGCGCCCGTGCCACTTCGCAGCGCATTGGAAATTGCAAAATTTTCGCTCCGCGGAATAGATGTCCTCCGATTAGAAATTCATATCGTACTCATCGTGCAGATCACGGTGGTCTTTCGATTGTGGTTCTACGACTAGTATTAAGAAAGTTGGTATAGGCCTTGGTATGTGAGCGCCCAAAACATTGTTTGGCGGCCAACAAAAATTAATAATATGCACTATTAACTCAGAAGTTCTATTCAAATTCATTAATTGGCGTGATTTTTGTAAGTGTCCCCATCTGTACGTGCAATCATTTCATAGATATCCTTCTAATTCGCCTACTTGCGAAGAGATTCTCCTCAATTGTATATTTACCCCTCCTTCGTAATATGGCACTGGGTGAAAGTGAGCCCACTTGACTGTCTCCGGCGCCCTTGGCGTACCCTGGGGTAACCTTGAGCGACCTCCGGCTCGGCCAATTCCCCCCACTCTGACCTTGAACAGGCCATTTCCACGTGGATTAGCCGATTTTTGCGTTCGTGAAATTTTCTGTTTTCCGAGCGATTCAGGTGAAGGGTTGAAAAGGGCCCGAAGGGTTGATGTTTCGCGGGGAAATTAGGGCCGATTCTCGCCGCAGGCATTTGGGGTACAACGTGGCGCTGTATCCTAAGGCGGAACTTTCAAATCGGTCAACCTAGTTTTTCGAACGGAAATGAATATCTCGTGCTTTCCTTATCGCGTAAGTAATTTTGCAAGGCAGCAGGTGTGCATAATAATCATGTAATACTACATATCAAATAAATGTCTTCTGCTACAATATTGCAGAAAAATATTTAATTTAGTTAGTAAGAATATATATCTTTACCACAATTTTTTTAGAGCCTTCGCAGTGATTTGGTTTATCTTATGTGATTTATTTAATTTATCTTATGCTATTTATCTTACTTTAAATCCTTTTCCTGTAAAATTGCTTGAGTCAATAAAGCTTTCCTTTGATGTCCATGTTGAAGTTTTCCTTCTGCTGCCTTCGATTTGGTGTTCTCCAGAAGGTAGCTGTCGAGTTATATTTGCATTTTATAACAGCCTTGTATTGAAGGTTTAATATAATTATTTTCTCCTTTTTTTCTGTAATTTCTGGCAACGTATACTTCAAGTTTGGTCTTTTAATTTAAAGTTTTTCGGCAAATGAGGGATTTATATATACGTTTTTATCCACTGTACGTCTACTTATGATTTTTTGGTGAACATTAGTTAATTTAAATACTCAATTTTATATCGAATTAATTCTCCTTGGCTTAATATTAATAATTAATTCAAATTTAAAGAAATTACCTAGTTTCAATTTATATATACCTAATTTATCTATTTCATCTTGCTCTTATATTTTTAATGTGTGCGCTTTTAATTTATTAACTATTAAATAAGTTTGAGCTACCTCTGAATAAGTTTTTATTGTTAATTTATTTATAATTACGTCTTCTGTTGGAAGTTCTGTAAATTTGGAAATGTTCTGTAAATTTGGAAATGTTCTGTAAATTTGGATCAGCTAAACTCTTTGGAATATTTATGTTTAACCATTATCCCATGTTAACTTATAAATTTTCCTTACCTTCCTAATTTACACTGGGTGCCTGAGCTGGCTGCCTTCCTGAATGACTAGTTCCATCATTAGAAATGAAAGACAAGAAAATAAATCAGATGAATTTTATTATAAAACTTCTGGTGAACATACAACATTTAATTAAATCTCTTACATTCAGTAAATAATACATTATTTTGCTGATACCAAAGCTGATAGGAAGAAACAAATTTATCAGGTAATTTGGTAAAAATGATTTCATTTCCACTGTAGGAGAATTTTTAGTGACATTTTACCTTGTAACCATGTTAAAGTCCTTGGTAACAGGCACTTTTGGTAATGCAGGATTATTTTATTGCAGATACCCTCATTGATACATCAATATCCATGTGGAATTGAACATTTCATTTTATTTCTATAGGTACCCAACAAAATTACAGAACATAAAGCTTTTGATGCACATCCAAGATTGTCCTCTTCTTATGTTTATTCCTATGGTACTTCCCTATCCTACAGTGAGTTTTTCTTCTTTTATGAACATTTTCTAGAGAAATTTCTATTCATGCAAGCAGTCCACAGATAGGTAACTGTACCTAAAGGTATGTGATGAAAGTAAGTAGAGAAGTAACACTGGGCATACCCTAAAATATTACATATTTCAAATAGAAATACTTATTAATATCAGTGATCAAGTTTCTTTATAAAAATGTTTTTCATGTTCCAAATTTTTGCCTGAAATAAAAAAATATTCTAAGTTTCAAATATATGGTTTAAAATAGAATATGTAGCTCCTAATGTCACAGTCCTTTGCCTGTATATTTGAAGTAGAACAATGGAACTCTGTATTAGATGTATTGAGATCTTCTATAAATACTGCTTACCTTTTCACTTTTAATTGCCATTATTTTCAAAGTTCGGAAATAAAAAATATTATACAATGTCAGTGTAGGGTTGGATACATCCTCAAATGCATTAAAAATCTGTGAATATTCCATCAATGCAGTGGTATCAAATTAAAAAAATCAGAACCTACAAATTACTATCATTAAATTTGCAGTTTTAGGGGCATTTTAAAGATACATCATCACTACTTATGTTCAAGTTTTTACACTTTCATAATTTAATATTTGTGCATTCTTATTTACTTAAAAAATTATCATACATTCACACAAACAAAACAGTATAAATATACACATTTACAGCATCTTACCAAGCGCAACAATCGAGAAATTTAATTATAACAGTAGACTCATCCAAGATGGAAATATAATAAATGCAATACACTGGTCGACATTATCGACTGAGGTGAAAGAAATGCTTAGGCATTTTTAATCCTTGGTATGATTTAAGAGTCTCTGATGACTCTTTCCATTCAAAATAAGTAGTAGCTATTGCAGACTTCTTTGACTCTTTGTACGCATTTGAAAAAATTCTGTCTTCCATAGCCTATGTTATCTGAAATATTTTGAATAATTCTAATTTCATTTCACACAGGTTATAGAAAATGAGTCAGCATTGAGTCATAAAGGGAGTCTAATTAATTATGCAAGATGACATATATATACACTGCACTTTGTACTTTTATCAATTATTCTGACCAGAAACAACACTCACGTATTTTGAATGGGCAACCAATGGCTATTTTGTAGTGATCAAACTTTACAACATGAGATTGCTTTCCAACTATTCATGGTTAACTCTAGGAAATAATATCCCAACAACCATGAAACTTAATACGATTCAGGTCCATACCACAAATAGGTACATGCGTTGACTAGTTGACACATCTTACACAAGGTATTATTTATTCACATAATTCCTCCAATTAGTCTCTTGTTCATCTCAATGGATGAATTCTATACGGAGAATGAAGTCCATGAATACTAAGGCTCAAGATGAAATGTTCCATGCTATATCTGTGAGCTATCGGTGGCTATAATTGACACGATGTAGCATAACATGCCTTTTTTCTATCATATTTCACTCACTGGTTTTCAACTGACTTGAATGCATTCTCTTTACACTGCTATCATATTCTACAGACAACAGCTGGTAGCTGAATGAGATATACAGTCTATATCTTCAACTAACTTAAGCTTTCACATTTAAGGTCCTTGCTTGAAAGTAGGCCCTAATGAGCTTTTGTGAGTTCCACTACATGAAGTATAACATTCCTTCAAATGATGAAAACCAGCCAAAAATGTTAAATGACAATATACATTAAACACTTCCTTACTGCACTGATTATGTCTTCAGAATTTCTTTCTTTGACCACAATAGTGAACACTTGACCATATGCAGAATCAAAGCAACAAAGAAAATTGGCCTTCAATCTCACAACCTGATGACTCTTGACTTGTAGGAGGAGTGTCCAACTGAGGTAATCCCAAATCCAAGTATTCCTATAAAATATTGAAAACATTGATTGCAATGCATAAGGGACTCAGTTTGAAAAGATCCTAGGCATTAAGTAAGAACTTCTTTGAAGAAAGTTAGTTATGTGATGGTCTATCGTAATACAGGTACAGATACAATTATAATATTTTTTATTGTTTCTAAAAATATGAATGCTTTTATTCAGTAATCCATTGCCTAACACTTTTTTAAAAAAGAAACTGAATGCATTTAATCTTCTAAAATACAATTATCAGGAGGACATGCATAATTGAACTTATGAAGGAAAGCCCTCATTTGTCTTAAATACATAGGAATTTGACTTATTATAAATTATGGCAAAGGCTTATTTTTGTTTCAACACAAATGTTACTCACATTTTAACATGTTATGAAGCAAGTCAATTAGAACTTTCTATGGTGGTAAATATGCTCGTGGAAGTCATGAAAGAATGAAATGTTTGCAACAAAGAAAATTCCTTTCCCCTAAGAAGTTAACTGAATATCACACTGCATCTCACATGGTCAAAGTTATTTGAATTACAAGTATTTTCCAAATCAAAATTGGGCCAATTTCGATTTATTTATTTGCTATATTTGCCCATGTCATTTGGTGAAAAATTGATTCTTAGTTGACTGTGGACTAAATGGATAGCAATAGAAGGGTTATTCATACTATAAGTTAGGTTTGGATAACATACCTCATTTGCTGTTATCGTTAGTATTCTGTCCAAGTCTTCAACTAATTCACTAAACATTGGCCTTTCATTTGGTTGATAACTCCAACAATCTCTCATTAGCATATATCTGAAAGGTTGAAAAGAACTTCGTAAGTCTTAGATTTAATACAGCAACACAAGAAATTTCCCAAGGGAACTACCAAGTCCAGGAACTAAAAAATGCCCTGACTGATGCAGAGAGTCTTTGTGAACTGAGATTTAAGCATGGGAACTTAAGCTCCCACATATAATCATTAAGATATGAGTGCTTAATATTAATAGTATCTTCATATTAGTAATATCTTCCCTTCCTCTTGGACTATGCCTTGTCATGGTGGGATTAGGGCTTGCATAATCCCATGACCCCTAAAACTGTACTGGCAGGAGCAATATGTTGCTCCATGCCAGATAGGTCTAGGCAAGTGCAGGGCGATGGGTAGTCCATGTACTGTACTCACAGCATCTGACCACAGTGGGGTGGCTTTTCAAGTGATGGTGTCACATTAAAAACACTAATGAGACAGGCAACGGGAAACCAACTCAATTAAACTGTCCCAAGAACACAAAGGACTTGAACAATAGATAATTGAATCCTGACAACTATGGGGCCTGGATCCTAATGAGTGGGGTGGGTACAGTTGTACCTGGCGGTGTTCATAATCTCACAAAACTCTTGCTTGGAAAGAAAGATAAGAGCAATGGCAGCAGTGACGAAAAAGAAATCAGAGAATAGAGCAACAATGCTAAAAATCGGGGCATTGTACATTGGGATAATGTTAAGGGCAGGGAAACTAGAAAACATAAAGGGTGAAATGGAGAGGGGTAAGATCGATTTGTAGGAATGAGCAAAGTAAGATGGAAAGACCAGATGAACATTAGGAGTGAAAGTTACAGGGTTATATTCAGTGGAGGAGAAGAACGTTAGTGGGTAGTAGCAGTGGTATTGTATGCAACATTAAGAAAAAGCATGTTGAATGTGGAACAGATGAGCAATAGAATATTGGTTATTGAAGCCTAGGCAATGCCTATGAATTGTGTTGTAGTGCAGGTTTAATTGCTGACAGGGGGATATAAAGAAGAGGAAGTAGATGAAGTATATGATCAGCTGGAAGAAGTAATTGGGAAAGTTAAAGGTAGGAAGAACCTAATAGTTATGGAAGACTGGAATGCTATGGTCGGGGAATGGAGGATCAGAAGTGAAGTAGGGGAGTATGGGCTGGGTGAAAGAAACGACCGTGCCAAGAAAGCAGTGGAGTTCTGTTTATGGAATAATTTAGTAATTACAAATACATGGTTTAAACACCACCCTAAGCATAAAAAATGCCAGGGGACATGATTATATTATGGTTCCAAAGCTAAAGATTCCGGAACAGCATGAAAAATGTGCATAGTTTCCCAGGTGCAGATGCAGACTCCAACTGAAATTTGGTGGCGATGAAATGTGATATGAGACTAAAAAGGTTGAAAGTGGTAAGCAGAATAAAAAAGTGGGACATAGGAGCACTATTTGGAGTGTAGAGGAGGGAATATCAGGACCTTGTGGATAGATGCATGAGGGAAGAGGAGGAAAGAGGAACAATAGTTGAAGGGTGGGAAATAACAAAGATGGGCATAAGAAGAGTACCTGAGAAAACAATTGGAGCAGTAGGCATTATGAGGATCGAAAAAACCATGGGTAACAGCAGACATGATGGAAAAAATCATGTAAAGAAGGAAATGGAAAAATGTAAATAACAAGCTAAGCAGAAGGCATTATAAGGAAATAAACAATGGACTTAGGAGAGTAAGAAAGAGAGTGATAGAAAAGTGGTGAGTCGACAATGATGGAGAGGCTCCAGAGAGAAGGAGAAATAGGTAGTCTGTACTCAAAGGTTAGAATGCTGTCGGGCAATTAAAATGGAACACGGTACTGTGCATCAAAGGCAGAAGGAAAAATAGCATTAGAATCAGAGGAGATTCAGTGTTGATGAAAGGAATATGTAAAAGAACTCTAAAATGACAAAAATAGGACTAGAAACTTGGACATTGAAGAGGAAAAGGACATAGATGAGGATGAGCCTGGCCCAAGAATACGGGCTGGTGAGGTAGAGAAGGCATTGTGAGAAATAAAGGTGGGTAAAGTGGTGGGGATAGATAACATCCCAGCTGAACTTCTGAAGCACCTAAAAAGAGGTGGAAGGGAGAGATTTTATGGGCTTGTTTGTTGTTTATACAATGGGGGTTGGCTGGAGGATTTTGTAAAAACCGCACTCATATCTATACCAAAAAAGGGGGTGACAAAATAATGCAAAGACTATTATAGAATGATAAGTTTGATTTCTCATGTGGCAATAGTAGTGTTTAGAATTATCAACAGAAGGATCAAAATAAGGGAAAATGAATTTCTAGGCACATATTGGTTTGGATTTTGCAAGGGGAGGGCCACTAAGGATGTGATGAGAATACTCGTGGAAAGGAATCTAGAATATGTAGTTGTTTTACCATGGTATTCAATGCATTGAAGTACCAAAGTATAACTTTAAAAAATTAATACAAATTACATGATTGGAATCAGAAATATATGCACCAAACTTGAAGTATGTTCAAGAGTACTACTCATTAGGGTAAGAAAGATATAAAAATATGTGTTTTAATGTGTTCATCTAATGCGTCTCTTAAAATGATTTTTGTTGAGTTTTAAGAACAAATATCTACATCATAGAGAAAGTTAAACAAAGGAACTTCCCCAGCAACAGATATTGAGGCTGAAGTTCCAACCATAATCAGAGGTAATAATTCCTACAAAGGCAAATGGAAAGTAATGAATAAAGCTATAAAGGAAGATTAAAGTTACATGCACACAATTAATACTGGACAAGCTGAGTATGGACCTTTAATTTCTCTCATATATCATACAATGACACCTCACTATTTAATAGTAAAGGGCTGGACCTTAGAATCATCTCAAAATTTTTAACAGAGAAATTTGATCTTACATTTCTAGTGAGCAACAGGATGGTTTTTCCATTCGGTGACCACTTCTCAGCAGTTGAAACAGCTTCTCAACACTTGGAACAGATGGGTATGGCGTACCTCCAAGGGTCATTATTTCCCAAAGTAATATTCCATATGACCACCTACAAAATGAATTTTCTGCATTAATACACACATCAATATATTAAAAAATCCCTCAACTCCATAAAAATAGACAAATTAATTTCCAATCTCTGACAAGGAATGTTACAGCTAAGTGAAAAAACAATGAGAATTTAATTAAGGTTCTCAATGGAGGTCATGGCAGAAGTTTGAAGGGTTACAAGGGATTGAGGAATTATCACTTTATATCATAGTACTATACTATAATACTCCTATGGGCTAGTTACAAAAGTGTCAGGTGATTGTCATCTATGATTTTTGGAGTTGTGAGTAAAAGAGGGTCAGTAAGCCATAAGTTAGGTAGCAGCAGGTTTAAGATGGTAATAGTTGACAGCTGAAGTAAAAGGTGGTAAGTGGTGTAAACTTTAATGCCCCACTCAATAAATAGAATAATGAACTTGAAACCTCAGGTGCAGTGTGGATAACACTTCATGTTTGAGATTTTAAATCCAATACCTCTTGATTAGAGGCTAGTACTTTAGCTAATACATCAATATCATTTTCTAAGTGACAAGAGTTTAGTAATCAAGTTTAAAATGTACATTTAAGAACATGCATTCACTGTCAATAAGCTCTTAATCTAAAGCTACTTTACTTACACATCTGACTGTGTAGTGTAAACCCTGCGAAACAGGGCTTCTGGAGCCATCCATTTGACAGGGAGTCTACCATCAGTTGTTTTCCTGTAGTAATCTTGGCAGTGAATGTCCCTGGCAAGACCAAAGTCCGCTATTTTTAGAATGTAGTCATCACTCACCAGCACATTCCGAGCTGCAAGATCTCGATGAATGCACTGTAGAAATGCAATCATTAGTAGATGTCAGTTCAAAAATTATCTGGATACAATGAATCATTATTAGATGGAGAAATAATTTGAGCACAAACAACAATCAAAAAATACTACTCACTTTTGAAATTCGTTTATTTTGATGAGAGTTTTATGGGACCTCAGTTTTAAAAAAGTGGTCAGAAATGCACCATAAACAAATGTGAGCACCAAACCAATAATCCATCAATTATTAATTAATTATGTTATTATTATTGTCATCATCATCATTACTTCCTCTCATAAAAGCACTTTTGGAATGATTTTTGTCTCCCAATGACACTTGTGCTTTAACTCTAAAATTTCCAATCAGAACTTTCACAAGCTTGGGGCTAGATAGGAAATGGTGTTTTTTTTAAACATATTAGAACTCCTCTAGCTTTGCAGAAACGTCTGGTGATTCATTCAAATATTAAGTAATGCCCTAACCTGTATGCTCTTTAGCTAGTACCAAGACACTCTATAAAGGACGTTGATCTTGATGCACATTCGATCGTCTTTTGCTTATATTTTAGTCACAGGTTAATAGGGTTCCTGAAGTTGCTGATAGGGAGCACTAGTGTTAATGTTGAGCCATGGTGAGGTGCATGTGTATGGGCATTGTAGAATTGCTTTGAGTTGAGATTGGATTGTGCTTATAATTAATTTCAGTGAGACTTTGATTGAAAATGGGTAAATGGAGTTCTTTTGTGCCAGGATGCTCTACAGAGATTCTGATGTAGTAAAGAAGAACTGGATTCTGAGTCTAATGAAACAAAAGCTTGTTTAAGGCGAAGGTTAGTAAACTTGGGTGACACTCGTTCCCCCAAACAAGCATTAATGCTTTTTTCTTACACATCAAAACCAAAATCGTGATATTATTTGGGATTTGGATTAATCATTTATTGTACTATTTTACTGTGCCTTACATATCATTACAGTGGAATTCGGAATTTGATTCCGTCAATCACATCGCTGAATACCACTGACAACTAGTGTTAATGATTTTTCTTTCACCACATCCTGGAAGGTTCTTATGTCGATGGATCTTTACCTAAAGTATATAAAACTACTATCTAATGCCTAAACTAATTACTTGCAGTATCACTCATCATGATTCCATACAGGCGGAGGAAATAAATCGTGATAATACACTTAGTAAGGGCCATAAGCATCTGCTATGTGCCTCAACATAGACTGCAGCATTGCCTATGACCAAAGATGGAACTTTTATTTTTGGTGCGACCAGTGGCAACATGGTTAAAATATAAAATCAAGGTCCTTTATACAGTGTTCCTGGCTAGTACTTTTTTTGTTTATATGGTAATACTTAACTTTGCTTAAATAGTTTCCACATTTCCTAAGCCCTAAATCAAATCACATGATTTGTATATTCTACATGTTATTATTAGCAGTTTTTTGAGACCTCATAAACTACTGAAACAAAAAACATATCAGCAGAATCCATGAATAAAATTTTAATTCAATAATAATTTCCCCTGAATTGAGCTGCAATGAAAATTGAACCAAAATATGACTAAGGAGTTTCAAGAGCAGAGGATCATGGCAAGAGCAAATTGCGCAAAATAGTGGTAAAGGAAGACTTAATTAAGTAACTTAAGAAGTATAAATTAAAATTTTCAACCTCAATAAAACCATCAGCCTACTTAGGAAAACAGACCCAGATCTACCTGAATAAACCATATAAGGTAATGTAAGACTATAATACAAAAATTGAAACCTCATGCTGAAAGCATAAAATATTAGGTCAAAACTGCAATATTGTAAGATGGGTCACAATGATGGGACCATGAAAAAATACATCCCTCTAATATAAATAAAAATGGCAACAGAAACTTACCCTTCTTGATGCTAAATATTCCATTCCACGAGCCACCTGGTATGCAAATGACACAAGGTCTTTTTGAGTCAAAGTCTTGCTTTCCAACGGGCTCATTCCTTCTCCTACCATTTCTCGTACACCTCGAAGACCTTTGCCATTCAGTCCAGCTGGTTCTTCATAACCAGATGAAGGTCTGTGCTGACGAAGGAAGTCTCTCAGGTTTCCATGGGGAGCGTACTCAACCACAACAAATAATGGCCCGCCTTGCGAGCAAGTGCCAAGTAAATTGATAATGTTTACATGTTTTCCGATCATCTTCATCATTTCCATTTCAGATACTAGGTCCATCATCTCAGCATCAGTGTGACCCTCTGCAGAAGAAAGTGTCAACAAAAAATATTTAGCAAAAAACCTCAATTTATAATTAGTCCCTGAATTTATACCATGACTACCACATATGACAACGTAAAAGAGTAGTCTACATAATGACTCAGCAATATCACATTCCAAGAGTTCAATTTTTAAAACCGCCATCCATATTCTAACACAGATTAAAATGTTAATGGTTTCTCGTTATTCAATGGGGAAATTTTGTATCGGCATTCAACAAATATCAAGCTCACTTTTAATTCCAGTCAGGAATTCATCATATTTTCACACATTAGTGAGCTATCAATCTTTTCAGATTTTCTGATTGTTTTATGTATGAATCACACAATGGTATGTTCTGCATAACCCGAAGCCAAATTTTAAAATTTATCTTAATTTATTTCAGCGGTAGAAAAATCTTAACTTGAGAAAAAATATAATCATGTTTCAGAACATTTATCCAGTACATTAAAGTAATTTTTTCATAAATTCTCAATGCTGAAATGTGTAAGTCATGAGTATCTGTGCATTCTATTATGCGTGAAAATCAATAATTTTTACAAGCTTTTTGCAACATATCCTAATTAAAAGGGTTTATTTCTAAAGTTCATTAACGTTGGTGAAGTTCTAGAAGTGATTCATTCTGATGCTCTCCATTTGTGTCATGCTGTCAGTAAACATATCTACAATTTCTAAGGGAACTGTTGTGAAATACTCTCCTATTGAATTGTCCACATAGGACATACAAATTCCAATGCTTATTTAAATTAACCACTTTTTGTGCGATGTGGGTGGGAGTCACTTGGTGATACCGTGATTAATACCTTCCATGCCAGTGAGTTATCACTGATAATAGTATTTTGTAGATAATAGTTAGATAGTTGATAGATAATAGTTTTTATTGTCTATATTCCTAAAATTTTCGTACATTTAGCTATATACCTATGCCATTTTGGTCAATCCATAACGCCATGATATCACTGTAATTGTGACTCACGTGCAATGAGTTGGGTATTAACTGTAAAAAAGGAACTCATATCAGTGCTCAATTTCAAGATGTTTATTACCTTTTAACATTTTAACAGCTACTGTGGTTGTGACTCCTTGTCGGATGATGCCTTGAGCCTCAGCGTGCACAACCTTTCCAAAAGCACCCTCACCAAGAGTCTTGCCTAGGCACAGAAGCTCACGGGGGAATTCCCAATCTGAGTCCAAAGGAAGCTCATACTCTGATATGACACCACCACCACTAATGTTTCCACTCATTCCACCACTTCCACCTCCATTACAAACATCACCATTGCCAAGACCTACAGTCACGCTATTTCCTGTCTGGTTAGCCCATTTTTGCTTCTCAATTTTTACTATTGGCATCAGCTGAATTTTGAGAATGAGGAGAAAGAAGAAACTTGGAATTAGTAAAGCAGGTAGACTATACAATTTAAAGTGATATGTTTCAACATGCCACAGCATTGAAACTATCTAGCATTAAAAGAAACATATCAGATAACTCGATAGTGAAACCATATTTACCAATGGTTCCGAAGAGTTTGGATTATTGGCTAAGTTCTGTTTTTCCACTATGACTTTCTTGGTCCATTGGGTAACCACTGCAGCCCTAGCTGTCTCAATGGCCATTATTTTCTTCTTTTTCTCCCTGAAAGTGATAGGGAATGGGTTATAAGCAAGCAATGGTTTCAAAATGCTTCTTCAACGAATTACTCTGCATCATTATCAACTATACTACCACCCTTTCTTTCTCACCTTTTCAAACGCCGGACAATAGCAAAAACTATCAGGGACCCAATGACAAGCATTACACACAAGGCACCTGCTAAAATGTGAACTAAAATGGGCTGTGGTCGAATGGGCTTTGGCTCAGGATCCATCATGGCTGTTTGGGATATAAAATACAATATTACTCAGTGATGGAAAAATATCCTATATTAGTTTCTACAGTGTATTTTATAACTGAAATTGTTTAATCCTTAAAAGGAAATGATGCTGTGCTACATTCTCTAAAACTATAAAATTCATCCATCCATAAATATTTCTGTATATTCTGGCTTACAAGACACTTTTTGTACTGGAGAAATCCATAGAAAATTGACCTGCATCTAATGCTATTTATGTGAAGTAGGTACAGGACAAAACTAGGGAGCATCGAATTGGATGCTCCCTAGTTTTGTCCTGTACTTATAAAACCATAACAAATGTAATATGTGAGTGTCTTATAAGTCAGAAAATAACAAACTTATTTCACAATTAAAATAGTATAATATTTTTACAATGATCAGAGATTTATTCCTCCAGTTAATATGGCTACAGATTCACTTCCCTACATATCTGCACATAGAGAAATGAAAAACAGTGATCTATTGAAATGCATTCATCTGATACAATGAATTTTAAGGGACAATTGGCTGGCACCTATTGCTACTTTTTTCTTTCTATTAGGTAATATTATTTTTAAACAACACCCTGAGAGCATACTAAAAATTGTAGACGTCTAAATTTGGTCAATTTAACGTCTACAGATAACTTCAATGATTGAAGTTTGCTGTAGACCAAGAATTGACCTAATGTAGAAACGATAATAAAGTCCTAATGACGGATGCTGTCGACCAAATTTGAAACCAAAAATTACCAACCAAAACAAATGTAACATAATATGTTTTCAATAGTTCACCATGAGACCCGTTAAAATATTTATAAAAAACGGAATTACTGGTATATCGGCAAACATTCTTTCGTCATTATCAGTCCATTACTGCGCTTAAACAATATCACCCGGTAGAAATTCCGCTTATATGGCCAAGTTGGCTGCGCTTGCTTCAGCAGTTTTCTTTTGTTAAATCGTGCCCGCGCATGGAAACGCAAGAAACACACGTAAACACGTGCAGAATCTTATTGGAGTGCAATTGAAATTTATTATATCAGTGTTAATTTACACACTCTAGTTACATAATATACAGTTGTCTTATGCATTCTTGTATTCTAAAGAATAATTTGGTTCCGGTTCATCCCCTAGGTACTTGTGTACTGAGGCTGTATCGTAGTGGTAAGTGTACTTTGAAATTAAAGGCAATGGAATAATGTCTGCTTAGAAATCCGTTTTTCTTTCTGTAGCATCTGCGTTTTATTGTCTTTACAGATTTTCTCAACCGTAGAATACTTGTTCTCCGAAGTTACCAGTAACTTTACGAAGTTGTTAAAAAATACGTCGTTGAACGAAGGATCCTTGAAGTTTCAACGTGTGTTACTTTACTGCTAGCAGATATGGTACTGTAGTGGGGTATTTGGACCTTTTTCATGTAATTTATGCCAAGTGAGAATCCGTTTTGTTTGCATTATATCGCCGAGTGAATAACCGTGTTTGGCAACAAAATAGTGTGATATCGGGGAACTCTTTCTTTTCGTTTAAAATTTTCATAATGCATAGACAGTGTCTTCGAAAATGCTGAGGAAGTGCCATTGATTGTGTTATGAGGTGCTGTTGTGTAAATTTTGTATAATTCATTTGCACTGGTCTTCTGGTAAATAAAGGTATTTATTATTATATTTTTGTTATATGTTGATGGTTTCTAGCGTAATTCCTGTAGAAGCGGTTGGATTTGGTGTTTTTCAGGCATTTTTGTCGAAGTCATTTTTTTGTAATAGTCAAATAAATTGTTTTTGTGCACAGAATAGTACTCTACCACTGTAAGTTTCGACTAGTATGGAGCGTAATTATTAGTTTACCTGATGATGAAGTGTCGTAGAAACGTACGTAACGTAGTTAGTAGGTACATTAATATTCTGTGTGGAAAACCCAAGTTTACTGCCTTGTTACATTTTTGTGTTGATTATCGCACTACCGTGAAAACTATTTCTTTTAAATCTAGTATGCTAAAAACCTACATTAATGGTTACCAGTAGACCACGAATGGCGGACATTTGCACCTTATTTCGACCACATGTGGATGTAATGTGAACCAAAATAAGACATTTACATACGGTATGAAGCAAAATTTATGGCTTGCTGTGTACCAGATGTAGACGTTAAAATTAGGTCTACATTAGGTTTGCTGCAAACTTTGCGAGGTTACCAGTAGACCACGAATGGCAGACATTTGCACCTTTTTTCGACCACATGTAGACGTAATGTAAACCAAAATAAGACGTCTACATCTAGGAATTCAGCAAACCTTATGGTTAGCTGAATACCAGATGTAGACGTTGAAATTAGGGTTACATTAGGTCTACTGCAAACTTTGTGCTCTCAGAGCAGAATCACAACACACTGAATTACTTAGAAAATTTGCAATTCATGACAACACTAACGTCTTGAAATTTATTGTAAACATTTACACTACAGCTAAATTAAAGAGAAAAAGAAAATTAAACTTACAGTCCACTACATCAAGATAAGCACTGCTGTAAGATATTCCAAGACTGTTTCCTGCAATACATGTATACCACCCTTCATCCTCATAGGTAACATTATGCAGTTCCAGTACTTCAGGATCATGGTTTCCTAAATTCCCAGCCTGAAATATTCCATACAACACTATTAGATAAGACATTAAATCTATGAACATATCATTGAGTAATAAATCATTTTATTCAGACTGAGAAGTAAGTATACAAATATAATCTATTATAAATGAGGCAGAGCTCTATTGTCATTTATATCCAATACTGCAGATATATATTAAGTGGTATGCTCTTTAACTGTATTAACAATTTTTACTCAACCATTGAAATACATAGCATTTATTCATGAAGTACTTTTTAAATGACGTACAGTTTATCTATAATGGTGACCCATAAACACAGGCCAAAACAAAAGTAAAACCAACATATATTTCACTAAATATGAAATGAAACCTTAAAATTTTGGCAAGTTTATGAAATATACATTGCTTAAAAGAGTCTTGTATCACAGGTAATTTTAAAATCACACTGATCAGTTGGCATTATTGACTCTCCTCATACTTTCTTAGCTTCCCATTTCAATTCATCATAGAGGCCAGCTTTAAAAGTTTTTGCGACCATTTATTTTTTTTATTCTTTTGAAACTGCATGACTCTCCCTCTGCTCGATCATTTTCCATGAACATGCTTAATATTTTTATCGAAATATTTCCGATTTAGCAAATTTTATGAATTGAAATTAAGAAAAAAAATTAAAGTACAACTCCAATAGCTTTCAAGTCATAAAATGCAAAGATCATTGACTGTTTTATGTTTATACTACTCCCAAGTCATGACAGAGTCCAGTTCGGGGGAGTAGGGTATTTTATTCAATTAGATTGTAACAGTTTAATGATATATTATCTATGAAACTCTGGGTATTAAACTGAACTTTTTCATACCACTAATGAAAATTACTGACCTTTGATGAAAACTAAGAGATTGATACAAAACTCTTTTGGGACAGTATACATACAAAGTCAACAAGAGTTTCATCTACAAAAGTTAGAAATACTCACTCAAAAAGCTCCATAAGATGCAGAAAATCAAAATGTTAGTATTAGTAATGCATAATTACTCAATGAGTTAATATTCTATTTTTAAATTACATTATTTATTCACATGCACCCATAGCTACAGCATATGCCTAAGTGCGAGACTTTGGAATACACTGTACACACAAAGTCATATTCAGTTAAAGTTAGGACATGATAGAAGTTAAAACAGGCAAAAAGTCTTCAATTTTAGGGTGATGGGATATAGTCAATTATCAATCAACTGAAGAGTTGAGAAAGCAGATGAGGTGGCCTCACCTGTAGCAATAGTTCATTAAACTCAAACCCCTTAGGCTATACTTATTGGATTAAATGATGTATCTATGTCAATGATGTGACTCAAAGGAGTATTTTTTATGTGACTTTTTTGTTACTCACTGTCAGTATCATGTAAAAGATTGAGCATTAGATGCTAATATGTATAGTGAATTACAGTTGTGAGCTCCAGGTGCCCAATATAAAGCTTATGAACTTAAAAAGAAAAAACCTCTAAAAATAATGAAAATATTTCAAATTTTCAAAGCTAAGCAAATTTTTTCTGGTTGAATTGGGAACTTTGGTAGATGTTCTAATCCATGGCTCAATTATATCTTCATAGTCATGCATATTTGTTTACAACCTCATGTTTCATTTCTAGAGAGATGTGCATTTGGTTTAATCACACTTGAGAATCTAAAGAAAAATTACATTTTAACAGGACCTTGGCAAAGTACTTTGCACGCACAAGCAAACCAATCATGCTAACTTAAGTGATTATAAAGCTGGCATATTTTTGTTTTTGATGCATAAATCCATTATTCACTGCAGTCAAACTAAATTAAACTGATCACATGAAAATCATGCCAGCCATTTTTGGAGGAGGTTCATCATTGGAGGAGGTCATATTGAGAAAATTAAACCCTTTATGCTACATTATAGAAGTAATAATTCAATTAATTTGGCCAGAGAGTGTCCCATTATTGAAAGTCATGCTTGAATTGACTAGAGGAAACACTTTTGAACAGCCATGCAATGTTGTACAAAATACCTTCAATGTATTATTGGTATCATTGCGATTCTGGATATCAGAATGTGTGGCATTTTCCCACTTGTACCACTCTATGTGGGGGTGGAGGTCTGACAGGACCTCACAATGGAATACTGCGGTATGGCCCACGAGTACGGATGTGTTCTTCGGAGGTTCCGTGAAGATAGGCCGATGGTGAAGGCGTTCTATTATGTGAGGATATACATTTGGTGATACTTGGGATTGCTGATACATTTATAACAGACAAGTGCATAGAAAATATGAGATAAAAATTCATCATAAGTATATAAGGAACATCTAAAGGCATGATATTAAATGAAGCCCTGCAATTAAAAGCACATTGAAAAGTCACTTTTAAAATTAACTTCACCATAATAAGCACCAAAACCACAACCAGTACCAGAGCTAACTATTGCTTTGTATGGTCATCAAAAGTAAAGAGAAACTCAGTCTAACCAAAGTTTCTCTTTACCTTTTAAGGCATCACGCTGAAAACAGAGCTCAAAACAGAAAGCATAATGCACATTCATAAAAGCACAGGTACTAGGAAATGAGAGAAACCACCACCTTAAGGTCAATATGAACCAGGGAATATTTCACAAACATGAAAGACAGTATTATTTACAGGCTCCTGAATAACTTCCACCACTTATTAATTAAGTATGCCAGAAGCATCCTTCATAATATAAAATTGACAGCCACAGCCACCACCAATAAATCAAATAGAAAAGATATCTTTAGGTCTCTTCCATAGCCTCTCACCCAAAAGACTTGGCTGTGACCAACCTTTATGACGGTGCCATTAGGCACATGAATGACTTCTTCTGCCTTTCCACTCCCATCAATAGGAAACCAAGGAAGGTCATAGGAAACACGAATCCACTGAATGTGAGGCTCCAGATCCGAAATTAGAGGGCACTCAAATTTTACACTAGATCCTGGAGTGACAGTTTCATTGTGTGGATACCCTTCCTTTATGTAAGGCTGGTGTGCAAATCTCTCTGGAGTTAAGCCAAAGAATATTCTCTCAGTATGCTGGTATTTGAAAATATCATATCAAAACTAGCATAATGCTAGTGAGAAGTGATATTACAAAAATTTCAAGGAAACATAAAAATGTTACATTCAATGAATCATAATATATTACACAAATGCTAATGCAATAAATGATATAATTTCATAAATCTTTAACTTTAAGCAAAAATAGTTTTTCACCACTAAAACATAGAGACATAAACAGTAATGTTCTAACATAAATTGCCATTTTAATTTTCTCTTGCTGTTCGCTGTTTATTGATGAATTATATATATTGAAATTTATTTAATTTCAATATATATATTGAAAACATAACCTATAAAATTCATTATTCATAAAAATCACTCATAAAGAACCCATTGAGAAGCAACCCTACCAGAATTATGAAAAATGTAAGGATATTTGCTTTTTGAAAATATACGTACCTATATAATTTCAGCTATATATTTAAAAAAATCTTAGCCTATTGATATAGTTATTAAGTTGAAAATCATATAATGAAAAAATCTATAGCCTATTTTATGAATTTAAATGCAAGGTGGTGACCATATTTTCTTGTGATTAAAAAATATATTAAATAAATCCCAGATAAGGCAACTTAATCACATTTGATAGAGCATTCAGCTAAGCAGGTAATTTTTATCAATTTAATTATCTGGATGGATATTAAGAAGTAGAAACATAGGTATTATGGAGAACTATTGGCCCTGTTAAATCCCTGTTAATATTAAAAATCAAGGCAATATAAATAACTAAAATGGAATTTAACACTTCCATGCCTAGGTAAAAATAATATATTCATTGCCTTAATATCTTAGGCTCCATCATGCAATTAAGGAAATGGTATTTAGGGCCAAGATTTGTTTTTGTTCATCGCCATATATTGTGGAGGTTGCTCTGGATCCCCACGGCAACAGTGGCAGTTTTCAAAGAGCTATAGTGGTCCATTGGACCACCATGGTGATTAACATGATAATATCCTCAAAACTACCTCATATTATTTAGAGTAAGAATTTTTTTCTTCCAAAAACAAACAGTACAATAATGAACCACAGAGAGACAATTCAGAGTATAAATTATGAACAGGAGAAATAAATAGTATATTAATGAATAATAGATTCAACTTGAGGGCGTCAATTGTCATCATCATCATCATGGGTAAACAATCCTAGGATTGGTTTGATGCAGCCCTTCACTCGATTCTTCTACCGGCCAACCTCTTCATATTAACGTAGTTTCTCTCTTTCACATCCTTTACGACCTGTTCTATACAACTCATATGAGGCCTGCCTTTTGCATTCTTCCAGACCAAATTTTCATCAGTATGAGTCTCATTTGAGTAGCAGTTAAAAACTTTAGATCACTTGAAATATAAATATGTCATTACCACTGACTTAAACAAGGATTTGTGCCCATAGATTGAGAAGTTATGATACGCACAGTTCTCTAGCCAATCACTTCCATCTATAAAACGGATAATTTTATAGATGGCAGTTTGAAATTTGAATAAAGTAAAACAAGGATGCAAACTTACCAATAATTTCAACATAGAAAGTGAAGTCAATGCAGCCAAGAGCATTGCATACGAAACATGTATAGTTTCCAGAGTCACTTTTGACTAGTTCCTCCAGAACAATTGACCAGCGGTTTATCTGAACGAGCCCAAATTGTCGATCAGGATATTTCCCATTCTTGTACCACGTGACATTTGGTGAAGGATTACCTGGGGATAAATAAATGTTAAAGTATGAATTAATATAATTTACTATTTCAATTACTTAAATATTAAAAACCATAGCTTATAGAAAAATCAGATGTAGGCATTTTGCAACAGTTGATGTGTATTTAAACAAATAAATATGAAAATAATATTATCATGACAAAGTTTTGATGATATTAAATCATTGACATCAAGAATTTTTTGTGACATATATAATCCACTTTTATCAAAAATTTTGTCTTTCCTCTAACTCACCATATATTATATCTATCGTAGTAATTATTGACATAATTTTAAGCCAAATTCTATCTGTACTCCTTCATCATTTCAGTAAAAAGAGAAAAAGAGAGAGGAAGTGGGAATTCGAAATTGTGAAATAATCTTTGCAACCAACCTCCTGCAGGACACTTGAGTTTCAGCATATTTCCAGCTGGCTTCACCACTGTACGGTACATCTTGTCTAATTTGGTGAATACAGGTGGCGTCTCATTCTTGCTAGGATCTAAAGCCCCAGGGGTCATGGAACCACCCCCATTAGATGATCCCCTGGGCACTGCAGCATAGGATGGCACTGAATGCCCACCCCTACTCCCTCCTCCACCATCTGCTTCTTCCTCTTCCTCCTCCTCCTCCACCTCCTCCTCTTCTTCTTCTTCCTCTTCAACATCCTCCATCACATCACCATTCTCATCTTCATCATACGCACTCTTGTACATCCTCCTCCCCTCTTCCTCCTCCACCTCACGGGCCTCGTCCACCAGGGACAGGGAGGGAGGGGAAGTCCCACCTTAGGAAAACAAAGACAAGACTTGAATTTTCCTTACAGAAAATGGGATGGGACTCTCTTGGAACAATACTCAAAGAGTAAGGCTCTACATTACACATCATGCTGTTAGATTATTGAATACAGGGGATTTACAGGAGAAAGTAACCCAACAACTCGTTATAGATCCTAATGGGTAGAATCACATATACATAAAAATAGGGAAATACCTCCATGGTGATACATTTTTGACAAATGATTAACACATTTTTTCACGTCAGTAGGGCCAAAATCACCTATTAATCCCATTACATCTCCACAATTCTTAATAAGTAAGAAACCTATAATGATAGTATCTTAGTTTTATCTTATGTATACATGTACAAGGATGCACATACAAATTTATATTATTATTCCTCAAATATATTCTAGCTACAATGGTTTAAATAATGCAACTTCCCTCTTCACAGGAAAATTAACAGATGTGTTCCTGAAATGAGTTCAGATGAGATTAACCCAAAACTCTCTGCAATTCTAATGAATGTGAATTGACTCAGGGAAATGGAATTAAAATGGTTGGTAAATCAAGATATTGAACACAATATGCCATTTTTAGCAATTTGGTTGTTTTATTTGGTCAGTACCAATAACACTGGATATATTTTTGAGCAACAAATACTTCTGTTTCAGACTACTGTCTTAATTCAAGCCAGGAGAAAATAAGAAGAAGACAAAAAAATTCCCTTAAGGTAAAACTTAGAACCATGGGCTATTTTTGAGATGTGACTTGGGAATGAGCCCCCAGCTTAAAATGTCATTCTTGCAAAAAATGTTGCTGTTGTTGCTATTTAGAAAAGGCACCAACAACTGAGCCCATTTGCACCAGAGGATAAGGTGGGTAACTGGTTAAAGATTGGAGTTTTTGGGGAACGGAGGAAGGGCAGAGAGAAACCCAACATCATCATTACTCTCCTCTTAATGAAAGACACCAAGGGGTATAGCTAAACATCCCATCCAACAGATGGAGCGCTGAACTCAAAGTGCACTCAAGTGGAGACTGGTATACTGATGAAAAATCCACCAGTGCTGGGATTTGAACCCAGGCACTCAGGATGGGAGGCCTTTACCTCTTGCCGTCACACCATCCCGATCCCCTCTTGCAAAAAAATTAACCTTTAAATTGCTCAAGAATAAGCTTGAGTTTTCTACAAGTAAAGATTAATGAGAGCAAAGAGAAATTAGGTTTTGATGGAAAGGTCAGAATAGAAAATAAATAGTATATATGTATGTAGTATACATCGACTAGAATCACATTTGCAGTTGAATTCAAAATAAATCACCAGTAGCCTATACTGAATGTAAGAACTCACCAATTCTCTTGCTGTCATCCTTCAGAACTTCTAGCCAAGTGCTGCTAACTCCTCTTTCTCCATTTGGGCCTAGCACGACACAGGAGTACCAGCCTTCATCTAACTTAGTGACCCCTTGTAGCACCAAAAGTTTAGAGTTGTCTTTATTTCTATCTTGCTGGGCATTACCTCGTGTCTGTAGATAAAAGAAAAAGATTTTACTTTACAATGTGTTGGTAATATTCCTATGAATCCATTCAATGACTACAACATTAATGAGATATATTAAACACCTCATCATGATTTTTTTTAATTGACTGAAGAACATGTGAAAAATTATCTAATATCTTGTTAATAGGGTGCAGAGCATTCAATTACAAAATCAAACAGCAACATTTTTAGAGGTTGAACTTTAACAAGCAGTGAATTATTTTACTGAACAACTCAAATGACTGTGAAATTGATTTAATTATTGTTGTTAAATTTAAAAATTGAGTTCAACTTCCAAAATAAATCTTTTTGAACATAATATGCAAAACAGAAAGCTGATGCCTTGACAATAATATTAGGTTTAATTACACAAGCAGCATAAGAAAATGACTACTTGCTAAGCAGAAATTTGAACTGAAAGTATTCCAACACAATAAGCAAAGATTTTCCTCCTCTTGTGAGAGATTTTGATTTTTAGAAGAGTTTAGAAGAAAAACTCAATGAATCTTATACTTGACAGTAACTATTTTTATGCTAAAAACTCAAAATAGCCCCAAATTGTGAAAAAACCTTACATTCATCAAGTTAGTATGCCGTAATCTAATAAATGATATGGTAAATAAATGAAAATGTTAGGTTCTTCTTGAGTTAACTCCTGATAGCAAAATAGTTAATTCAAGGTGCTCACCGTGTCTGTGTCCGTTTTTGGTGCCACCAATTCATCCAAAAAACTGGTGTCATTGGAATGGGCAAGTGATGCTGTGATTTCCCAACTGGGTTTGTGGACCCACACCACCCTCTCCCTTTTTTTCTCCTCATCATCCTGTGCAAAGGATGCCACACCACAAGTGAGCACGGTTCTAGCACCAGCCTGCACAGTTCTGTTGCGTGCCAATGACTGTTCCACACTGCTGTGTTCTCTTTCATCCTTGGGTGTAGTCTCCAGGCTCCTCACCAAACTTTGGGCAATGGGCCTGCCTCCAGACGAGCGGGAATAGGCAGGGAGGGCACGGGTTCGAGCCCCGCTCCTGCTCCTCACAGTCAGAATCACATTCCTCCACGCTGACTCCTTGCTGCCATCCCTCAGAATGCGACACGAATATCGTCCCTTGTCTGCCTTCTGCACTGTTTTAATCTTCAGCCTAGATGAAACATATAGATGGCAATTACCCAAGTTAATGATGCAGAGCTATTGCAAAAACGCTGCGGCAAAATAAAAATGGTCAAAATCACCAACATTAATGGTGATCCTAATCATAACACGGATCTCTGGATCTCCTAAAAATTTATTCACTCCTCTTGAAGGAATACATTCATTGAACTATAGAAGTAAAATTTGCTGTTTAAAATGTATTGGAATGTAACTTGCAATCTTTTCAAACTTTGATGAGGCATTGTGCGACAAATACAAAAATTACAGAAATAATCAATTTGTTTCAGGAGATAGCCTATACACACTTGAGTTAATTGGAAAATAAAGCTGAATAATATAAGTTAAATAATGATGCTTTAAGTCATTAAATAAATAATTATACATTAAATTTAACAGGTGCAAAATTTTTCTTGCCCCCAATTTGTTAGGGTGAGTAAAAACAGGAATTTAACTCACAATGATTCAATTACATATACTATGCCTATAGCTTTCTTAATCGACCAAATGACCAAAAAACAATCAGACAATAAAGAGGCAAAAAATATATCTTAGAATAAAAATGTTGAGGGAAACTAACAGGCATATTATTTCACAGACACTCACCACTGCTTGGTCACTTTAATGCGGATTGATTTGGTGGAACGAAGGGGTCTCCCATTCAGCTGCCACTGTACTGTGGACGGGGGTCCAGACTCAGGCGGAGCACACCTCAATTTCAGCTTTGAGCCTTCATCAACAGTCAATGGTGTGCTACCTGACTCTGTAATGAGAAGAGATAAAAATATTGTGAAAATGAGAGAGACAGGGTTAGTAGTCAAACGCATCCGATTTTAATCACCCGTTCAAAAGTCCACTTATCAAGTAATTTGATTACGACCCTGGGTCCTATATTCAATCCAAATACAGGGTATTCGAAAATAAATGCTCTTTTAGGACCACGGCGATATTTTACACACTCAATACCAGCAGAAAAAATTGACCTAGAGGGAGGCAAAATAATTTCCCTGACGATTATTTCATTTTTACACGTAGAATTAAGCATCTACTGAAGAAGGAAACTTGAGAGCGGCAAGAAATTAATTTCCATAAAAGCAAGTAAGTTGAAAATTTCCGGAGGAACTCGATGTAACTGGAAATAAACTGCCTCGGAGTTTCCAATTATTTTCACGATTAACGTCGGCATGTTTTTATTGCAGTGGATTACAAAGGCAATGCGGTCCATTACGGGCTGATTTAAGGTGAGTTTATCAAATCTTATTTAAAGGAAAGCTGCAATTCATATTTAGTCTAGAATACCGAGTTAACGAATTTATTACCTATATAGCGTTCCAAGGCTAGATGCACATTAATGAGGAATCCTCCCCATGTAATTCCGACCGTTTTTGCCGCGCTGACGTCAGGACGTGTATTACAAGTCATGTCATGCATCGCCAGGGTTAGGTCTGCACGCGTTAATGGCAAAGCAATGAGCGGTGGAGAGGCTGAATGAATGACGATCAATCAGTTGACTGGGCGATGTGCGTGTTGCAGCTAGAACCGAAAGCGTTCGTTTTCTACTTCTGCGATTCGCCAAGACAATCACGAGATTGTAATCACCATGATGGATAATTAAAATCGACTCATTTTTAAGCATTCCTGTTTCCGAACTCATCTATATGAACCATATAGGGAGATCGCGTGGCTGGGGTACTGTCACGAGGGTCCGGGTTCGAGTTCCGGCTGCGGTAGAGATTTTCCAGCAGTATTTCGGTCCCTATTTGTTAGCTGTGGGGAGAGCCCTTCAAGTTCAGTACTCCAGCCGTCGGACCGGACGTTAAAACGTGGTCCCCTTGTAGCTTTTTATGAAGAGCAAGCGAATGCCGAGTGTCTCTCTCTCTCCCTACGTTTACAGAAACATTTCTACCTTTGCCCGGTTACCAACGTAACCTAAATGGTGTAAATGACCTAAGTTGTCGATTGTCTGCCTCGATAAACTACTACTCCACTACTGAACTATCTACATTCACAGAATCGTAAGTCACCGATTAATATGTTGTCTAGTATGCTATCTAGTATTTTTAAGGCGTGCAAATTACCTTGATTAAGAAGAGTTCTATGTCTCACTATAATTATCACCACACCCTTTAAATCAAGATATTCATCGTCTTGGTACTGCTGATTGGAATGAATGGAATGATTCCTTTATTGGAATGTCCTCCATAAGACAATCAATTGGGACCGGAGGACAAAGGTTATGATCATTATCCTTTACAACACATAATCACTCTAGTCAATTTTTTTATGAAATTTTAAGCGAGAATCAGCAAAGTAGTCACCAACTTAATCGAAATTTCCCGAGACCAAGAATCATCCTGTTGTACTAGGATATTTATCTGTGATTTGCGTAGCTCCAAGTTAGACAAATAAGGATGACCTGGAACTCTAAAATGGATGGTCATTAAGTGTGACGCACACATCAAGTGTTCGTATCGCAATAACCTACACGCAAGCTTCACCATGTAGGACGGTCTCTTATTTATACGAGAAAACACACTCTTGTTTTAATCACGGCTGATGGTAATCATGAAAGGTTTCAAGTCAGTCCCACACTCGTATGGCGACTCAGATTGGAAGGAGAGGGTTGAGGATCAGAGATTAGCCAGGAAAGGAGGGAGGGCGGAGAAGAAAATCGACGTCAGGCACCAAGGGATACACAGTTTTACGTCCCATCCGACGGGCGGAACACTGAACTAGGAATGCTCTCCACCACTCAAGGCATTCAAATGGCGATACCTGCCGGGACTCGAGTCCGGGCCACAAGAGTGGGATGGTTAGGGAGGTGCAGCGGGAGAGAAGCGCGGGCCTCGAGGTTCGGGCTGCGGAGTGGGGATGGAGACGACCACTAGGCTAGGCTGTCTCCATCCCTATTGAGGCATTTTAAGGCAATCAGTGCGACAATGGAGTCTGAGTCCGCGAGGGCTGCGCGCACTATAGCCTGGGCTGCCCTGAGCATGTCACCCTGGAATCCCATCGCGAATGCACAATGCTTTCCCTCCTCCCAATGTCCACCCCGTCTCCCCCTCCACTCAACTCCCTCTTCCCTCACCCCAACAAAATCGCCAAATGACCACCCATTTTCATCCCACCACCCAGTTTAAACCGGGAAGATGGAAGCCTCACCAACGAAACCAAAGACTTAATGGCACGGAACGATCTCTGACGGTGCGTGGCTGATGTGAACGGCGTCATCGGTTGACCAAATGAGCCATTGTCCTCTCATCTTCCCACTGTGCCAGAGGAATGAGAATACTATGAGCCCAAATAATCCGTAGCTTAATTTTTTTCCGAATGTGGAAAATGAAATACCTCTGGTTTTCAGTAGTTTCCTCTTTGGGGCAGCTGGATGCACATCCGCTGTCATAACGATAAGAAAACCTGAGGAGCACTACAAATAATTGAATATTTAAGACTTTTGACGATGACATTTTCATATTTTTTTTACCTTTTTTACAGCACATTACACATGGCGCACTACAATGTAATGCAATTAACATTACCGCAACTGGCGTCACTGAAAATTATACGGTAATGCAAGCAAAACTAGTCGTACGCTAATTGCTATTTCCCGCGGTAGGTTTGGAGTAAAGTGTCTCAAATTTTTAATTAAAACTATAAGCGGGCGGTATTTAATCAAATATCACTTTCAGTCAACAAATAGCAGGATTGGCTACCGATATTATTTATGAGTAAATAAGAAAACTATTGTCGATCGAGGATCAGAATTTGTCTAAACTAGATACTCATTCCGAGTAAATTGTTTTTTTTGCGGGTAAAGTTTACTTTTTTGAAAGGTTTTCGATTCCTTTATAAATTATGAAAAGGAAGGTGAAAGTATTTATCTCTATACTTCAATATCTACCTCATAAATGTCGTTCAAATTAAATCAGTCACATGCCTCATTTTCAAATCCTAACATCCTTAGGCATGTGAACTCATCAAAACTCACAGCAGGCAGCTCGGTTCCATACAACGCCAAGAGAACGAGCGAGGGGAGCATTTAAAGCAAACACTCCTCGTCCCCAAGGATTCGCGGTGGATGGCTGCCCAATCACCGAGTCGGCAGCAATCCGATATTCATACAACGGACGAAGCAAGCGGGCTTCCTGCAATTCAACTGTGACCACCTTCCCTCTCCAACCCGCGACCTCATATTTGCATTCCAAATCCAGCTTCCACACACATAGAAGGGATTGGATGGCACGACTGAACGCTCACTATGAATGTCGGTGCTGTGGACAGCAACATCCACTCATCGACTCGTCGAAACCTCCCGATGATTTTCATAGGGAGTAGGTATACTCATGCTCTTCGCGAAATCAAAAATTGACGAGTTACGTATATGCTCAGCGAGTACTAAGCAATATCAATGATACAGACCGCCTCGACAACAACGTATTGGACAATCTTTCGGCGAGTACCCAATTTAAAAATCGCAACTTTAAGCTCATTATCATTAATCACAGTAATTAGCTTTGAAAAGCCCGCAAGGTGGCTTGTTATATATGTCTATGAGCTATCTATGGCTAGTTATTTACGTTGGAACGCATCGACACAATCTATTGTATTTGTCTACAGGTGACATTTTACGCGACAAAAAATAAGTCAAAGCCGCAATGAAAAATAATCGTGAACTTTAATAGATATTACCTCGGCCCCTTTCTCATTAATTACGTATGCATTTATCAATCTAAAATAGAATTAGGGTTACGCGGATCAGCTTAAATACAGTTATTCACATCAGGCTACGCAAAAGTAATTGATAAGCATTAAACACTATTGCATCATTCTCTTTAAAAAAAATAAACATTTGTATATGAATTTAACACCGCTAATCTTCACATTTTGTAGCTTACTTAGTGATAAGCTGCATCAGTAACCTAGTCCATAATTTTTAGGGCAATGACAAACTCAACTGGAAGCAGATCTTTGGCACAAGAATTTGATTCATTTTGAGTCAACGAAGCCACTCAAATCACACTCATCCAACATGAACGATGAAGCATCCTCTGAATCCTGATTTCAATTCCCTCGCATTGTCCCCGAAAAAAAACTCGAACTAGACGTAAGAGAAAAGGCAGTGACTTCCCCGAGTGAGCTGAGGAAGGGAGAGAATTGCTTTGCATTTCCCCCGAATACCTTCCTAATCATCCACGGCGTTGCATTCCACTCTCAGGGGGATTCCACCCTACCTGCAGCACGGGACCTCTCGCCACAGGCAGCCCGACAGACAAAAACCTTACCGCGGACCATCCTCCATTCGACCACGGATCGGAGCGGCTTCGTTCAAGACGATGGATGCGAAGGCACCACTCAATAGACTGTCTCAACCCCAACCCGAATGAGGTTGCCCTCCTAGTTCCCCGCTCACTAAACAACAACACCACTTTTTTCCACCAGGGTCCCTAAACACCAACCCTCATCAAATGCCAGTCATTATCGTAATCTTAGAACAGAGGATTCGAGTTTTTTTTCAATTCCCGGTCCTCATACCAACTCTCCCTTTCCTTCCCTAAACTTAGGTTCCCCTTCACGGATTTTGTAAGGCGTCGCCGACATAAGTTCACTTCCTTGACTCTATGTATATTAATATAACTTGACTCCCAGGCCATTAAAATCACATCATACCACTCGGCTGAAGATGTATGAATGAGGGAATACGATGAAAACACTAATCTTCCGCAATATTACGAGTGCCGTAATATAAAGTCGGAGATCCTCATAAAAATGATGAATACAAATTGTTTATAGATTTTATGTTCCATGGTGATTAAAATGCAACAAATTATTCTGAATTTAGCGTTATAATTTCCGATTAACAATTGGATACGCACAGTATCTAATTTCCACGTTTCCCTGTTTATCCATGTTTTTGTCCCAAGCGTTCAGCTATCGTGCAAGTGATGGGAGCATCGTAAATTCCGTACATAAGGTACCTATATAAATTATGGTGAATAAAGATAAAAAGACAAACTGACGGTGCATCAGCGTTCTCCTCGATTCCCACCAAGCGTTTCAATCTGTGCCCACACTCACGCTCTCCGTCAACGATGGCCCGTGCTTGCTTTTTTTGCCTCCTTACATCTCATCATTCCACCTTTTCTCTCCTCCTCCGCCCACTTCAAGTTTTTTACTGCCACCCTCATATCCGATGGGCAGTCATAAAAATAAGTTCATTTGCCCACAACTCCAGCCAGCCGCTGAAAAAGGAACGGCGGGATGCAACGATACAATTATAATTTCTTACGACGTCAGGTCTAAGAGATCATCGCAGCGGAAATCTGAAGCAGTTATTTAAGCGACTCGATTCACTCAACATTTAGGCGACTGCGTGAGGCAAAATGATAAGCTATCGGACCAGTGGGCGTGAGGGAAGTTTCAATAACGCGCGTGAGTGGCTTCGTAATTGATTTAAAAATCAAAAATAGCACCAGATAACACGCATTATTCAAAAACATTAATATCTCTTTTCGCACAGGCACACGCACACATTAGTTATCAAGTTGTAAGACTTTCTTGGTACATGTATCAAATAGTAGGCAATCGTTACTGACGAACATCGACGAACTATTTTCAACTGTTACAGGGCAAAACTTTTGTTTTCATGCAGATTTTTCAAATTAATCTAACTGCTAGTCTGGAGTTGACATGAGAGCCCATTCGTAAGAAATTTGACGATCGCAGTGGGCATCGTGACGTTAGATTTCATACTGAGCGCCATTTCAGTGAAAACAATGGGGGCGTTTACTAGGAACCGAAATCGCAATTTTGTACACGAAATCGTTAGATGGAAACGAAAAACGAATTTTAGTGAAAAAATTAATCTTCTAACCACAACCATTCACTCATAAATCAAAAATTAAAATAAGCAAAAGGTGACGCCCACCGAAAAAACTGCTGTGATAACATTGACGTCATTTTCCTCCCGTCCTTGACTGCTTTCAGGGGAGGGAGAAGGGAGTGGAGGGGGATTCTCGGAAGGTCTGATCGCACAGATGCTGTCGAAATCGCTCCCATTGGCCGAGTCATCTGTGTCCCCCCCTTTGCGATAAGGCGAAGTAGCTTCGCGGGCTCAGTTGTGATTGGACGAAGTAGATATACGTCAGAGGTTGCACCACACCCACTTTTCCGAAAGGGTTAAAAACATCAGTTTTTCGCCGCTTATAACTCGGGAAATAATTGTCGGATCAGAAAACGGAAAAATACGGGTCCTTTTATTTTACAAACTCTATCAGATTCGGCAATAAAAAAAATATGGTAAACGACCCCATTTGAGATAGCCGATTGTCATATTCACCTCATTCTCAGCCCTTAAGGCCGCTTTACACGATACAATTTTTTGTACAATTTACAATCTTGTGTGAGGAAATTGTACCGTGTAAAGCGGCAAATTGTACGAAGGCTTGTGCGATTGTCTGAATGACTGAACGGGAAATAGAACCTGTTCTAATTCTATTCAGACAAACATACAATTTCGTTCAGTTTATACAAGCGTTTGTACAAGAAATTGTGCAAAAAATTGTGTCGTGTAAAGCGATCTTTAGAGATGTGGTTCATATTCTTCATATTACCAGCTGCATTAGGAGGAGTTCCATTCTTTCGTCAGTTAAAAAAAGAAAAGAATGTTTTATTACCGGACATAGAGTGAGGAAGCTGACCAAAGATTTAACGTGAATCAGATAGCATCTTTGTTCGGAGCAGGAAGAGAAATAAAGTAACAACAGCGACTAAAATGTCCAAGCAAAGCAATCGCGCTAAATTTGCCATCTCGACCAGTTGACAAGTAGGATGGCCAAAAAGAGTAGACATAGATAAAATTAATTAATAGCAAAATTTCCCACGCACGTCGAAGAATGTACTTTTAATGCTGGTCAAAGAGTTTACAATGTACAGTTACAGAGAACTCTAGGCAATATTCGTCAGCGAATGATGGAAGCATTCTGGTCAACGAGTCCATGAGTTCACAACATCAATTTCATTGCTCTTAGGTAGCTTAGACAAACTGAAATAATTATTTTCAATGCTCGCTGGAGTAAAAAAATAACAAGGATGAAACACTGTTCAAGAGAATAGTTTGACCCGCCCTCTCCTTATCTTTTCCATCATCGCCTGTTGAGTTATTAAGTCATTTTTTTGGGTGACTAACAAGTTTTCGGCCCCATGATTTCCATCTGTATGACAACGACAAGTTTTTACGATATGCTCTGAGTGACCGGGGATATATTTCATGATCAAAAAGATACGGAAAGTGAAATGAGAGAAAGAGAGGAAGGGAGGGGGGACCAGCTAGCCCACTACCTGGCATCACAGCAAGCATTACGTCTCGAAGTGAACAACGCCTCTTAAGCCAAAATCTTATCGAGTGAGCACTTTACTGTACGAAAATGCCTCATTATCAAGGATGCAAGAATAAATATTCGGATGAACAACTCCATCAGCAATCAGCGATAGTGGCGAAATCGTTAGTGGGTGGAATACTGAAGAGTACGATAGGCGTGGCTCAAAATGGTAAGGACCTTTTCCATCTCACTTCATTATCGCCAAAAGAAATCGGTATAGAAGCATGGAACTAATAAAGTTAATGAAATGCAAACAAAGTTTTTAGTGATCAAAGATACTATATCGAGGGGAAAATAGAACAAGTGAACAGTAAAATACAGCTCAAACATTTTACGTGATTTGACTACAAATAAAAACAACCTATGGATTATGAAAATAACAGTATTCAATTGATGATAAAGACACAATCATCGTTTTACATCATCTACGGCAAGTAAAAGCAGCAATCTTTAAAACCTCTTCTCCGGACACTCCATTCCCGAGAACTCGTCAGCCGTAGTTCCCGTAGTTCCACAAGTTCCCGAAATAATAAAAAGAGTACGGTGAGTCTATATGTTATTCACAGCAGACATTGGAAAAGACTGTCTCAATAATTTATCAATGGACAGGAGACGCCTGGAAAGTCTTTCATGAACAGTATGCTCAGAACCTATTGCCATCATGGTGAGATTTGAAGGAAATTTATTTGCAACTCGGTTTTAATTTGGGTAGATAAAGAAATGAGAGTAAATCAAGAGAAAAAGAGGGGGTAAATTGGATAATATATCATTTCTAAATGAAGAGCTAATATCTTCATTCTACTTACAGTTAACTTAAAATAACTCTTATAAAATATAAAGTAGAAGAATAATTTATTAAGACGATTACAATGAAGGATAAATTACTACCTTCCATAAGCCTCTATCATCGCTCCATTCACCCAAATCTATGCATCAACGTATAAAATCAAATATGAATGCATGACTTTGACAGTTGTAGAAGATTTATATTATATTTCAGCAATAAGTAGTTTCATTAGCTTTTTTTTCTTGTTATTGCAACGAGTTAGACTACGCCTAACAAGAATGACCCATGAAACCAGGAGCGCAGGCATAGGGTAAAACAGGCTTTATAATTCTGAGGATAATGTGAATAAAGTCACTGATTTGGCGATGAACGATTACGCTAAAATTATGGAACGAGGGAAAAAACTGATTCGCAGCGATGGATGATCGATCTATTCGTAAAAATGCCTTGGGCCTCTCGCACCACGTCAATGAGGTTGAAGTCCATTAATTTTTTTCATGCCACTCGTCTCTCAGTCCACTCCATTCCCCGAGCGATGGATTGAAGGCTGGAGTAAATAGAGGCGCTTGGTTGGTGTGTATTTACCCCTCGCTTTCCGGGAGGGTCTGCGGGCCACAAGGGCAGATACACGTACGCATGCTTACTCTAAAAAATCACCCAGTCGCTCACCCTCCTTCCCCCCCTCCAAACGCAAAACCTTCCCCCCCAGCCCTCTTCGCACGTCGCGTTCTATTTTCCCTCCCCACTTCCAAATCTCTCCCTTCCTCTCCGACTCAGGAGATGCGCAAAAAAGTCTCCCGTCTCTAAGGAAGAGACTCCTTTCTCCCCACGTCTCCTTCCCCTCGGATCCCTGGCGCGCGCCCGGCCAGGATTTTCGGGCTTGTTTGGCGCCCTCTGTTTTAGTGGCTTGCGGACATGGCGCTAATGTAAATTTCCTGCCCCCGTTATCCTCCGGGGCGCCATACCATGGCTTTTTTCTCTCCTTCAAAAACCTCCTTTAGGTTTCATTTTGTTCAGCACGTGGACTAAATTTAACTCCTCACTCGTTCCGGAATATTCTTCAAACTGGGAACGCCTTTTATTCCCACCCCATGCCCCCTTGAATGAGTTCCTCATACAGATTTTTATAAGGAGCTCTCTCCGCCTGCTTCGGATCTCCAAAGTGTGTGTGTGTGTGTGTGTGTGAGGGGGGGGGGGGAGGGGGGGGGGAGGAATTTATGCGTTTACTACATCGAGAAGCCAAATTCCAAATATTTTGTGCGAGTGATATTTTTAGAAACCGAAAGTAATAAACTTTGAAAGGGCTGGAGACTTTTTCATCACCGTGATGAAAGAACTAGATGACGAGCATTCATGGAATGCATTCTGTGGGTTTTATGGAGTGAGTAAAAACAATTCTTCCAATAGCATAGCTGGAAAGAAGGATGAAAATGGAAAGACAAGAGAGGTAGTATTTAATTGAGGAGGTACAGGTGTGAACAGAGAGAAGTACTGTGTTATTATCATTCGGTTAAAGGAAATTTGCCTAAATATATAGCCTCAAATTTCATTTGAATAATGTAATAACTACGAGCACGTTTTCAACACTATCCGTGTTGAAAATTCATCCAGAGAAGAAATATTCCATGTGCGACCTCCTCGCAGCAATGCAAATGCAAATGACAAGGAAATCTGTGCGCTTCGTAAATAAATATTCGAACGCACAGAAAGTGTCAAGTGGCTTTTGTCACGGTGTGGGTGGGAATCTGTCGAGTCTCGAAGGGTTAATAATACTGGAAACATTCAAACCAAAGGATTTCGAGGGATTGATACACAGTAGATATAATCTAATCTCTCCAGGCCGATTGGACTAGAAGATAAAATTAGGAAAATGTAATGTCGAACAGACAGAGGAATAAATTCATTTCCAGACAACTTTTCCTCTTCTCTCCATCTTTAACAGCTGGTGACATTACAACCCCTGCCAAACACCATACGGCGACTCTCAGGGAAATGATTAGGAGTAGACGTGCGAAGGGCCTTAGACTTTCCCTTACACTTATTAGATAATCTGGATAGTTTTTTCGGGTTCGACGCCGGGTGAGTCACTCACACATGTGAATTAGTTGAATATCCTTAAAGATGATGAGCGAATAGCTCGTCTAAACGTCGGCGATGGAAAGCCTTATCCAGTACCAAACCCACAGAGACCATATCCTGGAGAAGATGTAGTTTAGTAAATTTTTCCTATGAATAAGAACGAAAAAAGTTAAATAATCCCAAACAGTGAAGTCTATATGAAGTAAATTGGCCAACATTGTCATTTTACAAGTAAATTCACTTGTCATTAAATCTGTTTGTAACAGGGTAATTACAAGGTTGTTCGAATAAAAAAAAAACTAAGGGGCAATAATAGGTACCGTGAGCCAGCTTGATTTGGACAGTTACATAACGATCCGAATTGGTGATGGCAATCGTTATCACTCGTGGGCAGAGCAACCTCGGGGTTTGGCTCTGAAAGGAGACAGCGTCGCCTGTTAACGACCCGGCCATTAGCATCATCGGGACCGAAAGAGGGCTGGTCGATAAGAGCACGAATGACCGGCGTCGCTGCATTTCGTCGGACCGATGAGCTAGCTAGCTCTCTTTGTGTGGGAGAGGAACGACCCTGAGGAGGCGAGGTGGTGCGTAAAAAGGGAAGAGCGGGGGTAGAGGGGGGGGGGCGAGGGTGTGGGGGATCAGGATGCTGTTGCTGCGTTCGGAACAGTGGAGTCGCGCAGGGAGGGTTGCGGTGGCTGGATTTGGGAGGGGATAGGATGGCGAGGGTGGATGGGGGTGGGGGGGGGGCGGAAACATGGGAGGGAGGGGTGGTGGGGAGGAGGCTGCTTGCTGCTTCAGCCTCGACTGACAGGCATTGAGGATAATGGGGATGGGCCATGTGTTGTCCAGACATAATGCTGCTTCGAAGACTACACCCTCGTCCCCGAATCCCCCTCCTACCCTCTCGGCCCGGCGCGTACGAGGTGCATCACGGACAGACAAGAGTTTCCTCAAGATACCGATTGAGACCTCCATGTGGGTGTACACCATTCGATCCCCGAAAGGAGGTAGAAAGGGAGATAAAATCTAGATTTTAATGCAGAATAATGACGCAGGCAGCGTGGAAAAATGCTCGTTCCCTTCGGCAGAAGATGTTACATACAGTATAACTACTCGCAGTCTCTCAGAGCCTATCATTTTCCTCCAGACAGCCTCTTCCATTTAAATGTTGATGCGATTTTTTTCCAGGAGATCCATTGAGGATCCTTGATGCTTGAGAGCCAAGCCACTAATTAAGTACTAAAATCATCATCGGTCATCAATCCACAGATTGGTTTGACGCAGCTCTCCACTGAGTCCTTCTATTGGCTAATCTCTTCATATTTATGTATTTATTCTCTTTTTCACATCCTTCATCACTTGTTCCATATATCTCGCACGAGGCCTTCCTTTGCCATTCTTCCCGTCCACTTGTCCGTCGACGATTGTCTTCATCAGGCCATCATGTCTCATGATGAGGCCGATTAAATTGTTTCGTCTTCTTCTTAGGGTATTCAGAAGAATTCTCTTTTCTCCCACTCTTCTTAGGACTTCCTCGTTACTTACTCGGTCGATCCATTTAATCTTCATCATCCTTCGGTAGCACCACATTTTGAATGCTTTTATCCTTTGCTTTAAGTACAGAAATATCCAACAAATTTATTATATTCCATTTGAAACTCCATTTCTGAATGATTAAACAACACTTGGTGCAATGTTGTGGGAAAACATTTATTGGATAATAACGCCTTGATTACGTGATTCCACAAGAGTTTCCATAATATTCAATCTGAATTTAACCATGGCCATGGAAAAATAATATGAAGAGTAATAAGTCTGAAATCAATTTAGCTCAAAGCCTTTCAGAAAAAAATTGTATATTCACATTACTTCACTTAAAGGGTCAATGTTCATGAATAGTTCTTGTATACCTTTACACTCCTGAGGAGGTAAAAATATTAATCTGCGAATTCCCTCCATCATTATCACTTACATAAAATCATTAAGCAGCAAAGGCTAACGAGTTATTTGAATTATTTGAAGCATGGGTATTCTGGTAGATTACGACAAAGGAAAATAAAAGGGTCCTGTATGTGTGTAGAATAGTATGATTACACTGACACGGTTCATAAAATACCTTAACCGAGAAATTGTTGGAAATGTTGGACCGCAAAAAGAAATACTACGTTCTGGGCAAACATATCTCACAATCAGTTGAGTATGACTCTTCTCCTCCTCAATTCCGGTTGGCCTCCCGGCTCTTACCTTTCTTTTCGACAGAGGTCGGAAGCTAAGTGTGTACATACAGCACGCCCTTGCATTCAACCCTCGTTGGCTCATATCAGCCACCCGCGAGGACCCATGTCGCTCTCGGACCCGTTGCCTGGCTTCTCTGAGGGAATGTCCTTCCTCTCTTCTGAGCACCCATGTACGCCCGCTATCCAAACACACGTCCTGCGAATGAGAGATGTCGCCGTGACCCCTCCTCACTTTTCCACTTGACCTCCCTCTTTCCCTCCTTCCAAATCGCCTCTGCTTCGTGCTTCCGCCCCCTACACCTCCCTCACGACGAACGCACAGTACCCCCCTCCATACCCTCCCATTTATCCTTGCCCTTCTCCCTCCCCTAAACCCTCTAGGACAGGCGAAGGAAACTGGGTTACTGGCACCACCCGGGAAGGACAAACACACACACACAAGTACACACGATTTTCGTCGCCGTAATTAGAGAAATCCGATATCGCCGAGGGACCACACGCATGAGAGGAGGACGAGGGCACACGGCAGGGAAGAGGCCATTCTTCTTGAGAAAGTACACATCTTGAGGCTTCCGTTCCGGACGGGAGTGTGAGAGAGGGAGAGTTGGGGAGGATAGATTTATGCGCGGCCGATGCATCTTCAAGAGAGACACGCACTTGGGCAGCGTTCGTGGACCGGAGGGAGGACACCTCAAAGATATATCGCATCTTAATAGCCGCTCGCTGGATGCCTTTCCCGGAGTGGCATGCGAAATATGGTGGGGCGTCGTGATAACTGCGACCTTCGAAAGGTAAAGTTGAAGGTGGCGACTTCCGTCTGAGGTGGCGACTGAGGTGGACTGCAATCAATACGGACGGATCGGAATTATGCGTTAGCTAAGTCATCATCATAAGAGTAACTTTTTCTTGCTCAGAATTTGGATTCGGAAATTATTATACATGAGTATAGGATGCATTATAAATAATTAAACGGACCTGTCAATGAAGCTGGCAAGCTGGTCCTTTTTTCAGAATGGAATTCATACTGTTGAACTTTGAAAACGATGAGGTTGCGAATATTAATTTTGTCAAAGCAGCAACCATGATTTGCCAACATTGCGACGTTAATATGTCATTGTTGAGACTCGGATATGTCGAGTTGTTCTTGAAATGTCTAAGAAGATGAAGAAGCTATGCGTTTTTTTTGGAAAACTTGATACTTATTTACATACAGGTTTAGTCTCCTATTTCATGCTACGCAATGATGTAGTTATCATGGTCGAAAAATTTCAAATCTTAATACATATATAGAAAAACTACTTCTATATATGAGGATTACGATTCAACCTTCGCCACTTTATCCCATTTTGACTTTTCTGCCTTGCACAATGAAATACAGGAACAGCGTACGGTAACACACAAATATCAAGATATAGTTCACAAACGTAGGTATGCCAAAACTTACGACCTGTGATAGTCTCCTCGGAAATAATATATACAGCAGCAAAGGAGGAATTCGTGTTTCGGTGGAAAGTGTTAGTTGTTAGTTACAGAGGAAATCAATGATATTTAAAACTCTACGGATGCCCTTCATTTTTCCTTCTGAAATGGTCTTTCGGAGAAGTGACTTCGTGCGCCACCGCTCGACTCAGTGCACTGACTTAGTCCAGTGAACAAACTACCCACGCAATCCCACGCATTTTTACTTGCGTAACGAGTTTTTGAGAATTTTTTTTGTTTCTGAGACTCGCCCATTTGTTCCAGTGCATTAAGATTTTTTGGAAGTTTTTCTGTTGTGAGCACACTTCCTTGAATGACTGTAAAAAAGAAAGAAAAATCCTCTGCATCTGGATCACACCCTACGAGTCGCCACGCGGACTTGTTGAAGAGGGTGCTGAGATATTAGAATAAATAACTCAATCATATGCGTTTTGGTTCGTTCGCCTTAGGATTTTGAATGCGTATTCAAAGGGTTTTAAGGGCGCATTGATAGGGGTCCAACAGCGCGAGGGTCTATTTCCCTAATTCGGAAGGATGTTTTCTCTATCAGAAAGGATTGCTCTGTTGTCATAAAAGACAATCGAAACTAGGAATCTTGGTATCAAATAGAAACAGGAATGTTGAATGGTAACATTAGTCTGGATGTTTCTCTTTATAACACTAGTTTTTCTATCCTAGTCTCTCTAGTTTTCTAGAATGAGGATCATATCTGAAATTCATTTAATTTTTCAATCGAACATATATTTAACATGCACTCACATCAGTCAATAAATTTCACCCCCAATTTTCAAAAGATTTACCAGTCAACCGGCTAATTTCTTTAAGCGAAAATTACTTCAAGTCTGGCAGGTGTATTCTCCCACATCGCATGCTGTTGTTTAGTATTGGGGCCTTAGCTCCAGGGTAGGTCGTGGAAGAAGTTCGAGGGGCCGTGAGGGAGTGAGAAGAATTTGCTTGATACTATAATTGCATAAACGTCGACACCCGTATGCAATGCATTTGGGGCCACGAGCGATTTTCATCAATGATTTTGGGGTCGGGAGTTCAAGAAGTTTGAGAACCCCGCAGCATAAGACTGACTATACTCAACCCCAAACGTTACTGGATATGAGACAGAAGCAACAAGCTTCTGTATTATATCAGATAGGTTTATTCACAGACCGGAGACAAGCGACGAACCGCAGGGAAACGAGATGCAGAAATGAAATTAAAAACATGATGCCTCAGCCACTACGACAACTTTTGCATGGACCCTGTTACGTGAATCAAATGTGATTCCGAAACATCTTCCCTTCCCCAATCCTTCCGTTCCAGGAACATCAAGAATACGCTGTATCCTTCCCGCCGAAAATCGATGCAGAAGCCTATTTTTTGTTCGCTTAAAGACCATTCGTGTTCCCATGGATATTTCTCTAGGGAGTCACACGAATCTTATGACACCCACACTTTACCAAAGCGTTTTCCACATGTGATTATATTCTCTTCAGATCTTCGCGAAACAACTGTATTCGAGGTCAAATGTGATTGAGGAAATTCGCATTCTATTACTGTAGTTTATTATTTGTTGTAAATTGGGGAGAATCTACGTAAGCAGAGAACAGTGAAACGTTAGGAACGATTAATAACATCGTAAACACCTCTCAGTTCCATTCAACAGCACTTAAATTGTTTAGCAACAACATATAATGCCAGTCAGCCTATACCATTTCATCCCCTAGGAGTTACGAGGTTTACGAAGCATCGAAATACGGGAAGTACAAAAGAACAAGGTTCCTGTGCTTGAGCTTCGAATGAAGATGAGATGACTGACTTAATAAATGAGCTTGGAGAAGGATAGACTTGGGAATTTAATCAATACCCATATTACTATGGTGACTGTAGGATATAATGTAAATATGTCACAAAAATATATCACTTATTTCCTCTTAAATTATCTCAACGTTTCGTTTACAACGGTTACACCATAGTCAAAGAGCGGAAGAAACAGGAACATCACCAAAGTAGTCTCGACTTGTTTGGCACTGTTTCATGTATACTATTGACGAAACAAAAAGTTTGCGAGCACGAATCACACCCACCGCATGTGACCATCACTTTAATGGGATATTTTTTGGTGCCATAGGTACGGTGAGAGACGACCAGGGTCGTGAGTGTGAAAGTTCGAAAGAAAATATTAGCATCGTGCGATGCAACACGCTGACCACTTCGCTTTGGAGGCGAGCCTAAGTGAATGCGTGATTTCTCTTTGTCTCTCGCTGCATCTCCCATTTCACGCAGACAATATGGGAACGCCCTCCAGCCTTACACGCACGACCATCATTTCTCACGACTCAACGGCTCCACTGAGACCCGCGTCCTCCACCGCCCACACCTTCCCGCGTCGATTTTCCACACTTCTCTCACAAACACGTTCATACTTACATGCATATTCCGCTGCTTCTCTCGCATCTCCCTTTCCCTCTCCAACCCACTCTCATCTCCCTTGGCCGCCAGCTTCCGTCTTACACCCCCTCCCTTCCACTTTCCTCTCCCCACTCCGCGTCCGTCGTCGGCCGCTGAATCACCTGCGCCACACATGACAAGGCTCTCGCCAAAGAGACGTCTCCTCCCACTTCTCGTCTCCATCCTCCCTCCCCATTCCCCATAATCCTCCCGTTTCTTGGCTCCCCTTCTCTTCTATATCTTCCCTCCCACGCCCGAAAAATCCTCCCCCTTCCCCTTGTCTCAAAAAATAATTCCATCTTTTCTCACACCTCTCTCTCTCTATCTCAAGACTTCCTTGATTCCCAGAATCGTGGCGACGAAAAGGGGGGTGGGGATGAGAATGGGAGGGGGTGGGGTGGTGCGTGTGACTCCCTAGGGTCTGATTCTCCCCCTAGCGGAGTCGGCACCATGGTTGTCCGACTCTCGAGGCTTGGGCAAGATAGAGGGAATCATATGGACTTGCTAATCCGGACGAAACGCATTGTCCGTCGATTTTGTACGTCCGTGGGAGTGTTTATCTCATCTCTATGCAACTCGTCCCACCCCTGGAGGCTGGGGCATGTGTTCGAGTGACAATTAAGAGATCTCAGGAGGAGATGGCGAAACGTTTCGTTGAAAACAGAGGTTAAAAAAAACAGAAAAACGTGCTTTTGTCTCCATGGCTCGCAAATCGCATTCTGAACTATGGATATAGAGAGAGATGGATCGAGGGATGAATCAGTAATGGGAATAAAATTCGTATAAAGAGATGTAAGGGGCTTAGTTAACCACACGAAATATTAAAAAGTACCTATCCCTGAAAACACTAACACATACAATTGCAGAACTCTTCGTCGTGGGAATTGGCGGCAGAAACCACGATAAGATGGCCTTTTTATCGTGGCTTCTGCCACTTCCGCAACAAACACATTATACATGTGATCTTAGTGAGGCAAGGTTGAAGTGGTAAAATGGGCCCAGTTAGCTCGAGGTTTCATTACCCTAGGCGTGGAGGAATGATCCCATTCAGCTGGTGGGGCTATCCCTCCAATCACTGCTCATGAATGAAGTCCCTCCGAGTCGGTGGTTTGAAGAGCATGCCGCGTGAGTCACTCGGAATCATTAGATCCGTGGTTTTTCTGAGCGTTCCCCGACCGGGTTTCCTGGGGAGAAATCACTAACGCCGTCCACGGGTTGTCCCGAAGGGGGACGAAAACGACACGCGGCAGACAAAAACACGACGCCTTCCAGATGACATGCGCCGGAATTTCCGGCGCAGATGGGATGCGTGGGCGCTGCCATGTTCGAATCGGCGTGTTGTCGTCTCTCGGGTAACAGGCCCGCGCGTGCGCAATCGGCGTCGTCGTCGGCTCCAATAGAGGGGGGAGGGGGCGGGCGCCAGCAGGCGGGCGTCTTTAAGTCATCACGCGCGGCCTCAACACCTTGGGCCGCGGCGAAGAATACTGGCGGAAATGGAAGCGTTTCCTCACCACATAACAAGCCAAATGGAAAACGGCGGCAGGATCTGAGGGCTTTTATGTCTAGGTGAAATTCTAAGCTTAGTATCGGAGAGGAAGTGGATTTTCTAACTAATAGCCAACTACCCACTAAAATTCCAACAGCTTGTTTAAGGATGCGATGAATTTTGTATGCCAAAAGGTTTTAGTTACCAGTTTTATCAAGGTTGGACTAAATAGATTAACATTCTTATAGGAAGTTTGCAGGGGCAAATTTTTGGAAGGCGAAAACTTTTTGGAACATCTTTCTCGATTAACTCATAGCATGACGTATGCTGAAATGGCTCAGTAGGATTTACTTATGGATTATGAAATCTCCCGTATGATACACCCTAGTAGAGAAGAATAAATTAAAACATGCATGCACCTACTCACGCGGCAAAACCGTACCGCAAAAATTTGCTAGCTAGCCACATGTCCAGAGTGGCACTGGATCTAATCACGGGATGCGCTAAAACCACGACAGAAAAGGTATTGGTTTCGGATAACTACTGATAATACGTATAGAGTGATACGTACTGGCATGAGTAAGAAAGAAATGTGTTATATAAGTTCACCCTTTAAAGAGAATGCTTAAGACAAAAGTAAATAAAAACACCATATGCAATTTCTATAAATGTTTACACGATAAAGTAACTAAACAGGTCTGATGTAAGGCATTAAAATTTATACATTTATATAAATAGATTTAATACAAAACAATAAAAAAGAATGGCAGCGAATTTCACATCACCATTCTTCAATATACTATTTAAGTCAGGATAAAGAGCTCTGTATTACAAGTCTAGGCCTCAGTTGATTACACAAACCTCTCGGGAACACTACAAACAATACGCTTTCATATATTCCTTTAGGCACCAGGATTTAAAATGTAGGCATGTTAATTATGTTGAATCCATATCAATTAATTAATTATTACTATGCACACCTTTCAGGAAATAACTTTGCACACATCACTAGCCAACAGTGTTGACTAATTAGATGATATATTTATCCTTAGTGGTGCATACCTTAACGTTAAGGGAGGTAACGGAAATGACGAATCAAACCGATATTTTCTTCCGAAAACAAAACTAGGAGCCGGTCTTGGAGGCCAGCTCGGTAACGCTTTATTCAGGTAGCCTAGAGACCACAGGTTAGAACTTCAACTCATGCGTGGGTACCACGTCTGTATTAGGATTAACCTTAGCTTAGAGCAAAGACCTAGCCACGTTGAATCACCGGGTCCCGTCAGATCACCGAAGTAAAGTAACGCTGGGCCCGGACAGAGGTTGGATGGGTATCCCTCCTCCATACCTCTACCGCGGTGCTCTTGTCCCCTGCCTGCAAGTGGCGGGCAGGTTAAATGTGGGTTGGGAGAATGGATTTAAAGAGGTATAAGTAGCAGGGGGGCTCCAGTTAGCTCCCTCCCTCCCCTCCAATTTACATTTTAACCTTAGCTTAGAAGGTGCGATATAACCAGGGCAGTTAAAGCACCTACCTAATTCTACATCCACAAAATTAGGAGCGGTCGCAACTCCCTTTGACTGGGAAATGTTCGAGTGGGATGAAATTCTGTGGAGTGTCTGGAAGGAGTCGACGTGAGCCTCGCAGACGCTAGCTGCATTCCAGACGGGGTGAATGTGGGCACCGAGCGAGTGAGTCAAGGTTAAGTGCACCGAGAGACGGACCACGGTCGGGTGGAGGGTAAGAAATGCCGAGCTTTTCGGAAAATAGGAGCGGGCTGAGGAAGGGAGGAGAGGGGTGAGGGGGAGACGAATGAGGAGGAGATGGAGGAAGACAAAAGATTAAAACAACATTAAAGCGAAAGGGTGAGGGGAGGGAGAGTTGCTTCGCCGGGATGAGTTAATGAGCGAGGGAGATAAAGGGAATCGCGTCTCGGAGGCTTGGGGCGGGGGGTCAGAGGGAGAACTAGGGGATGGGGAGGGGGACAGACAAAAGACGAGTCACGAGCGAAGACCGTCTCCTTGCCATTAAGGGGACGCTTGTATTTACTGCTGGATTATGAAGCTCGGCCTGACTTACCGGGATGCGACCCGCCAACCGTCGACACAAATGATTTGCGAGAGGGAGATTTCGGCTGACTCGGGGGGTCAAAAGCCCTGGAATTTTCCGGTCCGGTCTTGATTTCTAAGGAAGTTACAATTTAAAACAATATTATGCATGTATTAACAACAAATAATCCCTTTATTATTATGTAGATACTAAGCATCTAGCCGCATGTGACCCTACTATCTTGCATGTCTCGATGTAATAGCAAAGTCGCATGTCAATAGTGCATGTTTGGTGATCTTCACCTCCTGCCGCACACCTGCGAATCACGTAGATGTAAATGTATACCACCTAGACGAAAATATATTTGCAAGGATTGATGTTTTGACTCTGTTTGACTATATTTGTTATTATTATATTAATTCATATTTTTGTTCTTAATATTAATGCTATTTTATTATACTAATTTGTCGTACGGCGTGACGAAAAATTCTATAAAACAAGCGCGATTAAATATAGCAATAGCAATAAATATAAGTAAACAACGTACAACGGGAATGTAAGTAAACAACTGTAGCACATGAGAGTAAAATTTATAACGAAAGGGAATGGCTAAACTGAACTCTGGGAAGGAATAAATTTCATGAATATCCGAAAACATTCATTCGAATTGTGTCATTCAAAAGACATAACTTTTGCCACTTTTATTCAGCCTGATTTTTGGCCCAAGAGAAGAAGCGTCTGTCATATTTACGGTGATTCATTCAAACTCTTTGTCGCAAAAAAATACCAACAGGAAGATCAGCGGAAGCAGTAAGCTTCATCCAAAACGCCGACAAAAAATACTACTCATAATTTTCACGCTTGGTTAAAAAAGAGGCAAACACGCTTTCGACATTGAGCCACTTTTCAAGGTCTAGTGCGAAAACATGTTTGACTGGCGAGGAAAAAAAATCCAAGGATTTCCCTTCGAGCATTCAATTAAATAATTTTCACGCATCCGATTTGTAGTACCCAAACATTTGAGCACTACCGGAGTCCATAATGTACAACAAGTTGACGTTTGCCGTCATTTTCAAGTGTTCCAACACTTTAGGTCAATAAATGTTGTGCACTAAGACACATTGTAGGCTATTCAACTGATTTATAGTTTTTATCACACATGACCAACTTGTGCCACGGCATTATGCCTCAATTCGTCAAGTCTCAACGATATTCATGGCGCATTCTGAAGCTCGTCTTACAAAATTCTGTTTCTTGGAGCAAGGAGATCGCGAGGGAAGGGGAGGAATAAAGGTTCTGGCCACCGGAAATAGCGTGAGACTTTGTTTGAGCATCAACAATATTGGCTCTGAACTAGTGACAGAAGACACTTTCCAAAGCATTGGATTTCCATCGTGAAAGTGAGCAGGCTCCTCGCGCTGCGACACCAGCGGTATCAACCACGTATCGGGACAATGGAATAGGCGTAGTATAGGGAGGATTCCCCTTCCCTTTCCCTCGAAAGCGCCAAGAAAGAGAGCCCGTAGGAGATTTATGGACGAGCTGAGAAAAAAGTCTTCTTTAAACGGCCCGAGAAGGACTATAAATTCCCAGCCGGGGAAATTTACGGACTCAAAGGGAGAAGACGAAGGTGGGGTGTCGCATTGGAAGGCGACAAAGGAAAGCAGTCGTTTAATAGCGGAGATAGCCGAGGGCGCTTCGGGAAGGTGACTGAGGAGAATGGATAAGGATTTGTGAAAAAAGAAGCTTCTTCGGGAAGGGTAGAGAAAACAAAAAAGTGGAAAGACTGAGAAAAGTGCAATTCGCATTTGCCCTCCGAATATCCCAGACAAAGGGATTTTCGGAAGAAGCTGGAATTCTACGCGTGAAAGACGATCTCTTCTGATCGGTAAACGATTTGGGCGAGACAATGGAATTCCTCCAGACAGAATCAGGAACGTCTCTCGGTATTTAGGAAGTCACGAAAACACAGAAGTGCATTCTAATTTTATGAAGTAGGTACATCCACTCAATTTTCGAGCTGCTGCCCGCACCATTAACCTTAGGGGAACTAATCAGTGGCGTACGCAGGATTTCCTTCTGGGGGGGTTTCATTAATATTTACGTGCATCATCATAAAAATGATATTTAGATTATTAGTTACTAAAGCAATAATTAAATTAACATTCTATTTTATTGAAGACAACTCAACTATATTTTCCAGTTCAATAAGCAACATTCTAAACACTAGTGCAAAATATACAAAATATAATAAATTACGGGAATGTATTTGGGAGGGGGGTTTAAACCCTAAACCCCCCCTCCCGTCTGTACGTCACTGGAATTAACAATACAGATAACTTTCATACTCAAGAACTTAGTTAGATGATGTCAAATATATCAGTGACACAAAATCTTACCGATTATATTAATATGAGCATAAAAATATCGAATAGCCTATAGAATATTGAGTCAAACAATAATAACCAGTCAAAAGTCTGAAGTTAATTTACACTGCTGTGTTAATAGATCTACAAATCATGAATTGCTGAAGGGATGATCTCAACCTTAAATTTTTGGAGGAAATATTAATTCTTGAAACACCAAGGCATGAATTTTTTTCTACTAACTCTCAAAGTTGTTTACATAGTAGGGTCGTTAACTGTAGACAAAGATTCGGTTACTCCAAAGGCCGGTGAGGATGGTTGGACGACGTCAATTCAATACTTATTCGTTTAAAGGGTAATACCAACCCAGTAGGCAAAATTGTTTATGCAAAAAAGACGATTAGGCCGGGATTTGGAGGGGATGGAGGAAAGGTGATGGGGAGGCCATCAGGTTTAAGCCATCAGGGGCGGGAAGGAGGAGAGAGGAGTATGGGTGTTGCGGGAAGAGGGCGAGAAAGAAGAGGGAGGTTACGCATTATGCTTCTGAGTTTGACAGCAGTGTACACTTCGTTTCGTGTCTGGTCGCCTTGGATGCGGTCCAGGGTTCGGGGTGGAGGAGTCTGACAGGGAAGTGGGGGGAGGGAAACAAAAGGATTTCGGTCGGGTGGGATACAGAGGCGGGAGACAAGGGAGTTCTGGGCTCCGCGGTGGGCGAGGGAAGGGAAGGGGAGACGCGTCCTCTTGTCTGGAGGATTTTCGGCATGAGGATGGGAGCTCAAGTGGAAGAAAACAGTGAAAAGCCGACGGAAGGAAATACGGAGAACGCAGGGTATTTGACAGGGGCGGGGTTAAACGTTTTTCCAAACATTTCCTCAAGAGGCAAAAGGCCTAAAATCCAATTTTAGAGTAAAAAAAATCATCTCCCACTATCGCTGAGCGGAGATTCACTCACAGGATAATCCTTCTCCAATCACTGTAACCATCATTTCTTTCTCATATATATTCAGGTTTATCCCGTTCTTCTAGAATATTAAAACTCTCAGCAAAAAATTTAGTCAGATAAAAGTTACAGCGAAAACGCTTTACCGATATATTTTTCCACCAGGTGACAGTAAAAATCTATTCTATTAAATTCGGAAAGGATATTGAAAACTAGTGACTTGTATCTGGAACAAAAAAATAAAAGCCATCAATTGTATGAAGATTCTGAAGATGTCTTAAAAAAGGTATCAATCGCCACAAAGTAATTTGTATCAATTTAAGGTGATTCACATATTTAAGCCTTAAAGTGAATATCCAATCAGAATCAAAACGAAAATTAGTGAGAAAAATTTAATAAGTTACTTTCAAACAGTAAAAATCATAGACCTTATATTGTTCGCAAAGTTCATAAAGACCCAATATTGTTCCACTTACTCTTCAGGAACTGCAAAAAGGAGCATGTCACACGTAGGCAGAAGAGTAAAAGGTTCTTACTTCTGGGTATCAACAAGGTTCAGTTGGAACCTTTCAAACGCTTTCAAGCCTTAATGGTAACCATCTTGACCTTGTGGTCGTAGTACCGCACCTGGGAACACGCACATTATCTAATTACTAGATGAATGACTGGCTGTAATGGGGCATTTGATGTCACGAGGGATTTTTTCTCAAAGGAGAGGAGGCTTAAGACACTAGCGTGTGGGACTAGCTGATGGCTGGCGTGGCGGCCAAACTTCAAAGGAGGTGAACCACAAAGGATAATGAGGAACGTATATCCGCAAAGGTATGGGCAAAAGACGTTGACGTGGAGAACGAGGAGAGGATAATTGAGGGGTTATTAAAGAGTATTAAATGCGAGCATCGAGTTTAAACTAATCGAGTGGATAAACATTCCCACTAAATCACCGGGATAATGCCCTCAAAATGAGACGATGAGCGCACAGCATTAATAAAAAAGCTATCACCTATGCGAAAAATCAACACAAAAATCAAGTAGGTGACCAAGGAAAGAATGAAACAAAAAATAAGCTCAAAATATACATTATCGGTGCATCAAATTGTAGGCACTCAAGCCGGGCTATTTAATTTACAACGTGATAAGTAATCTGACATATACGTATATACATAAGATAGCACCTCTTTTCCATAACTCACAGATGTGTAGATAATCAATCATCCTCTGGAGAAAATATTCTAAAACCTATGTATAGACTCACTTAATAAAAAAAGTAAACTTGGGTAGGGACATTAAATTTGGCTTATTTTCATGCGAAAATAAAATAAAATTTTTAACATCAATTTAACTGCTGACTCATGAACAGCCCTCGATTGAAAATGTAGCAGTTAGTGAAATGCATATGAAGAAGTTCTTGCGCACAGAATTCGACAAATTACGGCTGAATAAAGAAAAAAATATCGCCAACAGGAGGATGAATGGAAATGATTGATTCTTATGATGGAAAATGTGGTATGGCATATATGAGCAACTGAAACTTGCCCGTTAAACGAAAGTATATGAATATTAGAGTAAGAAATGGTGCCATGAAACGCCACATGATTCACACTCTCCGTTGCAAATGGCGTCATTTAAACCGCACAGGCCGATTCCGTTGATGATACGCCATCACACTTTCAGCTTAGATACCGGATCACTACTAAATACCACAGATGAAAGTTCATTCAATCCAGGTTATTGACAATTTACAGATTTAGGAAATTTGTTCTTTTTTAAGATCTTCTATAGTTATAAGATGGACTCTTAAGAGTTTTCATGATAGTAAAAGTATTGATCAAGACCGTAAAACTTACATCAAAGTGAGAAGCAAGAAAATGGGTGAAATCGTTACACAAACCTAAGGTTTCTACATTAAAAAGGCAGAAGTTATCAGGAAAATGTTTTCAGTGGCCATATGCGCGCTCATCGAAAATTACTCACGGCCGCACTCATGTGTTTTGCAGGTTCAATAGGAAATATTAAGTGACGATTCTTAAGAAGGGTTGTGTCGCAACATTACTCTCGAAAACAGACTAAAAATCTCCGTTGAGTTATTATTTTTAACGAATTTACAGATAGAAAGGTACTGAACTGATGTGGACATGGTAGCAAAATTTGCTGGTGACCGCATTTGAGAATGGCTGGTCTAAAGTGAATGTTGAGCCACCAGATACTGTCGCGGCCATTGAAAATATTTTGCAAATTAAGCAAAGATTTCACCTATGGGACCGAGTGTAAAAAAAGAAGACTGTGATGATGATGAAAGTTTTTAGAGCGGGGTGGAGGGAGAGAGCGGAGAGGAGGAGTGGGAAGAGAAGGGGGTATTTGAGAGATCATAACGCGCCTGCGCAGGAAGGGGAGGGAGGATCGCAGTGCCGAGTTGCAAGAGGAGTGAGGGGAGTCTTAGTGCCGTAGTGGGGGATGGGAGGGGGGTTGGTGAGGAGGGAAGGGGTGGGGAAAGAGAGACAGAGGGAAGGATGGGGTGTGCTTAAAAATGGCCCGCGGAATTCTTTCGAAGCTACACCACGACTCCTCACGTCCGACACCTCTCCCCTCCCATCCCGGAGGCGGTGCCCAGTCTGCATGTCGCCCCCGTGACCTTCCCACCCCACGCTCCTCTCGCGCTCACCCTAAAGACACCTCCCCAACTCCCCCCATCTCTTTCTCTCTCTCTCTCGCACAGACACACTCGCTTTCCCGAAGGAGTCGTCGCCCCCCATCTCCTCCTCATTTTCCCCCTCCGCACGCGGCACTGGACGAGCCAGACCCCCATCGCCAAAAGTCTCGAAAAGCTTCTTATTCTTGGCATAGGAGGGAAGGAAGAATGATAGAAAGGGAGAGAAGGGGGAATGGAATGGAAAGAGAAGTGAGTGAGGACAGTTCAGGTGGGCGAGAGAAGAGGAGTAGAGACATAGAAGCGACGGATAGGGTGATCGAGACGGGAAATAGATAGGATAGTAAGAAGGAGAAGCAGAGATACATAATAGGAAAGCTCTAATATGCATTGCAAACGGCACCAAATCCGTATTATTGCTTCTAGTCCTAGTCTAGTCATGCATAGATTAAAAACTTTTTTATCCCCGGAAGAAGCGTGAAGAGTACAAGAATAAATGCTATACCAAATATATCACTGAAAACATTCGTAAAAATGGAATAATGCAAACTTCCACGATTTACGCGATGAAGGTAAGAATATGGAAGGAAGACAACTAGATTATTCGCGCAAGGAAAAAAATTCCGACAGATTAAGTAACCGAGAAATTTACTAGCTTAGCTCACATTTTTCATAAAGGAAAACGTTTATCGCTACATAAAAGATGAGAAATGTGAAGACCAAAAAAATTTAGAAAAAATAGTGGTCTCTAAGCTTGAAAGTAACCAGCGACTCAAACAATCTTGGTATTTCCTCGTAAATGGTGGCGAAAAAAGCTTTACAAGTACCATGGACGTAGGAGGAAGACAGCCAGAGTCATATCAAATCATGAAAAGATTTCAGCCGGTCTAGGGCTTGTTATTATCAGGAGTGTCTCCTATTCTACCTCTTCTGGGCCGAATAAACTTGCCAGCTATTCAAAAAGAGAAATATGGACTCCAAGCGAATCCTCTCTGCCGACGGGGACATGAGGAAAGAACTGCACCGAAAAGGATTTGAATCGAGAACGTTCCGATCGAAGGAGGATGAAATTAAACAATCATAAAACTTTAAGGTACGAGGCATAATTACTTGACAAAATACAGACAGTAAAGGGCCGTTTCAAGTGCTTTTTTTCTCGTAGGAAACAGACATTCTGGCATGTTAAAACCTTAATGGATAATATTTAAACTTAATCATAGAATATAAAGGAAATACATAATAATATATGGCGGATGACCGAATACAGAAACTGATCATCTCACGAACATTACAGAAACTCATTCCCTTCTGGATACAGCGCTGCCAGACAGGAATGACCCACCGAAAATGAATGCAGGGGGGTCGTTGACTTTATGGGAGAAGTAGGCAATTCACTTTCGCGCCACGCACTTTACAGTTTACCATCGCCGCTGGGATGGGTGTGTGGTGGGGGAGGGGTGGAAGAGGGGAGGGAAGGAGAGCGGAAGAGGAAAGTGGAGAGGGCAGAATTGAAGAGGAGAGAGAAATCATTTCCGAGAGGGTGAGTCAACACGCTTGGCTCGTGAAGGTCAAAAAAAGATTTAACCAGGAAGAGATGCAGGCTATCTCAAGTCTGAACGTAACACTTACAGAGTCGCGGTATTTAGAATAGATTAGATCTGAGGAGGGTGAGAGGAAAAAATGGACGGAGGAGACAAGAGTAACTCGGTGATTCAAGGGTGTGGAGAGAGTTTACAAAAACGGGGCAGGCGTAACGGATTTTTTCTAGCACTGAGATTAAACTCAAAATACTCTCACGGAGGCTTCATTTTATTGAATAATAACAAGGAAATCGATTATGCACATTGGTTAGACTCTATGCTCCCACAACACGTTCAATGATGAATAAATATGGAATCAGGACCACAACAAAGTGGACTAAAATTTTGCATCCAAAAATTATCCCAGTGTTAACTAATAGCGCTAAACTTGGAGGAAAACTAATATTAATTATAACTAAATCATAAATTAGAAATAAGGTTTGTTCCACGAATGATCTACTATTGGAAAACTGAGACAACTTGCGAAAATCGTCAGAGGCAGAAATGTTGTTATTCTCTATGAAAATTATTCATTACGCATTTATTTACACACGACATGATTTAAGACGTTTCGTGTCATCATCGAAGACATGCGAGCCATGTAGATTTTACTAGGACAAAGTTCCTACACATTATGTCGCAACGCATCCATAAAAAAACCGCCGTGTAACCATCAGGTATATTCAGCGTTTTGTATTATAATTTTGAAATAGCTACTCCACACGAGTCCGAATATCGATAAGACGATTTCCTTGAGGTCGTACATGCTCATGTCATAAACATATTTATCCCATTTTAAAATACATCAAACAGCCAAATGAAAAACGGAAAAGACGTCGGCGGGGTGAGTGACAGGACGCACTCCGTGATGCTAGACGTGCTATATCTTTCCCGCAATTGCGTCGAGTCATGTCTCTGCCCCCGAAACGCGTCTGAAGAGCTCTCAATTAAGGCAGTCTCGAACGAAGGCGCGATCGTGGATTTCCCGCCTGAGACAGTCGTTTAAAGGGGGAGGAGAAGGAAAGGCGGGAGGGAGAAGGTTCGCGGCGAGAAGAAAAGTCGAGGACAGACCGAAGCGGCGAATGGAACCAAGGGGGGGTTTTGGCAAATGGAGGAGGCCGCTAGAGGGAATGGAAGTAAGGAAGGGAGGGTGTTCGTCGGGGGAAACAGCCTAATCGGCGGAAACGGGGTCGGCGGCGGTCGCGGCGGCGGGGGGGGGGGGAGAGAGAAATACGACTTTTGCGAAAACGTCTGAAGATCTACATAACGCACATCCCAAGTTGTCCAACTGCACCTCGGACGGGAGGGAAGGGGGTGGTTTCGAGTGAGATGGCAAGAATGGGACGGGGCGGGAAAGGGGCGGGGAGAGAGCCAGGGAAGCCCGGGATGGGGAAAGGGGGAGGTGACGTCATCGATGGCGAATGGAGAATGCTGGCGGCGGAAAGAGAAAACGGCGCAGACTTCCAGGGATGCCGCGGACAAGTTGAGAGACAGCGAGAGTTATTCTCGATCTGAAATCAAACAAATCCTCCAGCCAGACGATCATGGGAACTCGGCAGTATAGAGGGGATTAAACGGCGTAAATACTGCTAGCAGTCAATATACCCTGATGTGAGTGTTATGATTCTGGCATAGACCTGGTTAATAACCCCAGAAAACTGATGATAGTTGCTCATTGGAATACGGTAGATTTATTCACAAATAATAATGTACCTAAAAATAAATTATGTCGATATGTTGACTTACCTATTGAGAACTTATCAATTGCTAGGAGAGTAACGGAATCAATATTATAAGGCCTTGAATCTCATGGAACTGTTCTTACCACTAAAACCAATAATCGAGAATTTAGAAAGGGTGGAGGAATAACAGCTTAATCGGGTTTCTAAAAATAGAGTTCTACTAGAGTATTAGTAATCACAAAAGGGCGCTCGGACATTGCTTTCTTAAGGCATTCTTATTATAAACAGCGTTTATCATTTATTGCCATATTTTCTCCATATCTTTAATATACTGTCCGTAATCCAAAAAGACAGGATTTATATTCTTAGCAGCTGGATCCTACGACATTCAGTTCATGAGAGACAAATATTTTATATATCTTACTTAAAACTAGATAATCCAAGTTGAAAAAAAATCCTCGACTGGAGTTTGTTTGAATAAAAAACCCTTACTAATAAGACTGTTTCCGCCGTAGAAATAGCAGCGAAAACCGTTGGCATCACCCTGATGCCTGAATTAAAAGATGTAATAGTTATTTTTGAAATATAAGTGGACTGTATTCGTTTAACATAGATCAATTAACAACTTATTATAGTAACCAACATAAGAGGCATTGTTTCCAGGTTGGTATGTAGATGAATAAATAAAGTTTCTTAATCAGAACACATAGGAAATTTGTAATGATTAACAATAACTGAAGAGTGCAATTAAACCGGCGTAAACAAAAACTTTTGGTTTTACAGACTTTACCACCTACATTCACGAAAAGCCGTATGCTGCTTTTACTGAATGGGAATTCTTCTTTGTGGGGAAATAGGGTGAAAAAAACTACGTTTATCCATAACTCTCCTCCATCATCCTCTTAATTGTTCCGTTGGCTCTCGAAATGTCCCATCCACTACTATGCGCCCCAACATTATTGCCTTCTTACAATTCCTCCGACCAAATTACTTCTGCCATCGACGTGTTTAACACTTCTAAGTCGCCGGCTCATCCATTCAGTTAACCTTCTCTATTATACTCCCCGACCACATCTCAGATGCCTCCGATTCCCGCTCATTTCGGCATAGACCACGTTTCTGAGCCATGCAAAACACAGTTCCATAAAAGAGTTTCCACTAAACTTATCTCAGGTACGATGGAAATGCGCTTTAGAGCATTATGACAAGACGGAAGGTTTGGGACAGTGGACAGGGATTATCCACGAATCCTCAACGCCTCTTAAATGTCTGTGACCAGAACGACAGTGATTCTGAGGTTCGACTGGAAATAGTCTAAGAGGAAACAGCCATCCCTGATTTACGCTAGATCGGTATCGCGAGGGGTGAGGAAGGGCGAGGAATAAGTGGCGAAAAAAAGTGGACTGAACGCGGGCGCAAGGGGAGTTACCGGGTCGTCCTGACGCGAATAAAAATAGCGTTCCTTGAAAAAAAGGAGTCATTCATAACGTCCTTTTGACTGACCGTACCCCCAGATGGATGTTTATTGCCCCGTATTTACATGCAAGGCGCCTGGAGCAACGCCCGCTCGCTCGAAGGGGCGAAAGTGCCTCGACGCTAAGAAACCCTGAAACCGGCGCGAAATCACAAGAATACAAGAACCAGGAACGGTATGGATATCGGTGAATTAAGGATGAAAGAGTGCTTGTCGTGTGGCTTGGTCACATCGAAGTTCTCTTCTCCCAATTATGCCTCGGTGCATTACATTCGTAAAGCCCGTCACTTTGAGAAGGAAAAGTAAAAGTTCATTTCTAACAGAACGATGATGTACGTACAGAAATAATAGGAAATGGAATACCTTACACCTTTATCAACATATTTACGAACAATATTCTGATTTACACAAATATAACGCATTAAAATTTCATTATCTGATGAAATAAACACGAGGATGAGAGGGTCACAAAGCATGGAGTACCCGTGGAAATGAATATAAAGTGCGATGCCCATCGTACAACTATGAATCTTTGGCAACAGAAACTTTTCAACTGTTGCTCCCCTTACAGCTAAAGAACGGTGATTTTAAAAGGGGCTTCCACCTTCCCTCGTTATTCCTCGTTTACCGTTGCATTATGGAGTCAGGGGGGCTAGACTATCGAGAGCAGTTACGGAGTGGTGGGACTCGGGAAGGGTTCGGGGAATAGTTTAAAAACGAGAAAAGGGTGAGAGGGCTACAGAGGTGTGTCAGGAAGAGATGAGGTGGGGGAAGTAAGGGCACGAGGGTTTGGGGAGAGGGAAAGATCGGGGTCCCAGAAATACACGCCCCTACCACCGCCGCTGGACCCTAAATAGAACCTGGCACTCTCTCCTGATCTCGCGGCTACGGGCCCCACCCCACATCGACGCCCCCATCCAACCCTGGAGCCCCCTATTCCATCCCCCACCTGCTCTCACTCCTCCCCACCCATGCCTCACCCTCTTGTACTCTTATAAACCTCCCCCCACTGCCCCCGGCGGACGACTATCGCCACTCCTTCGCCTTCACTCGCTCCCAAACTTCATGCCGAGGAACCAGACGGGCGAATCCGCAAACCGGAGGAGAGGGTCAGGGGTATAAGGAAAATACTCGAGGGGAAGCGCCGATGGATCACGGCATGAAATCCCTCAGCGAGGAACAGAGGACGAAGCCGATTGTCCACGACGGACAAATGAGCACTTAGTCCCGCTAATTATTTACGCAAATCTCACTTCATCCTGATGAAATTTCAAGAAAGATAATCTACACAAACACATGGAAATAATCATCGAAATCATCACACTCCATCAATACTAAGATTGTAGCATGCCGTCAAACTATCAGGTCCCTTGAACAAACCTTCATCGATTTATTTTTTTTGGTATTAACGCTGGGCTCAAATATATTCCCCGTAATTAACACTTTGACTATTTTCGAACAATATTACTGCCTAAACAAATTCTAACACTATTACCTCCTTAACTAGTTTAAAAAGTTTGTGGTACTGTTCCCGCTTATCTTCTTTCTTCAACCTTTCCTGCAGCAGAAGTACGATTTTTTCAACGCAACAAAAACATACTATTATTTTAAGAATATATAAGCAGTAAATAAATTGGAAAAGTTAACGGCTATAAGTTCGGTGAATAACGATTGCAGACGCTAAGTTCGATTATGACAAATGGTGATGATCAAGATATTTTTATCTGCGCTTCCGAGCTTTGGAAATTGAGCATTCTGAGTTTTAGAGGCTTTTACCTTTCCTTGTTAAGGTTTGTACCAACTAAGTATATTGCATAGGATAAATGTGTGATTAAAATTCATAAATAAGCAAAGATCAAATATGGATATCGGTTCCTAACTTGTCAGAGACAATTTGCAGCGCTGGTTAGAAACTCATTCAGATTCTCAGTGTAAACGTTTTTAGTAGTATCAAGATTCAGGTGTTTAGAATCATCAAGTATATAGCCCATCAAGCATCTTCTGACTGTAATTAGGTTATATTTTACAGTATTTTCTCGAAAAAATTAAGATCTCGTTCAAAGCGACATTGATGAAATCAAATGTTAAGGAAAAAGAGTATATAATGCCTTAATGAGAATTGTTTGCTCCGTAAAAAAGTTGACGAGATATTTTCATGCTTGATGGAAAGAAATATCTACGGTTTTATCAAAACAAGCGGATGACGTCATTGCAGTCACATCAGTCTCAACATTTCCCAGCCACTCCCAGGAATTCACATCTCGAGTCGAACAGGGAAGGCCAGTCCACAAAAAATAGAGATCCTCGGAAACACAAACAACGGACTCAAAGAGTAAAAGCTTCTAGTCGTTTATTTGGACGCTTCAGACGGAAATGGGTCATAAGATTTGAAGCTAACGGTTCAAATGCTTTTATCTACTCCGTTTGAAGACCAATGCAAGGGAACTGAAACTAGTTTCATAATATAGCTACTGCATTAAAATTGCAACCATGCAAATGAAGGGATATTCTTACAAGATACCAATAAAATTTTGCCTGAATGCTTTCTCCTGAGGAATCAAATGCCATAGAATAAACTGCATGATTTGGAAAAGACACGAATATAAAATTACATCTCAGCTATTGGAGACAAACGTCTATCTACAATAATAATGTCCGATGAGACATTAGCCGGCTGTTTCAGTATTCCCAACTAGCGTAAATATATCTAACAAATTATTACTCATGTAAGTGATGTCATGAGATAGGTACCTGGACCGATAAGAGTCCGAATCTCAAAATGTTTGCATTGGGAATGTTGAAAGGGCCGGCCGGGGGAGAGGGAGACTTATCCAATCCGCGCATGGACTCGCAAACTCAGGAAGGCGTTTATGGTAAGGATGTGAGAGGAGCGACGATGGGAAGTTCCACATTAAACGTGTCCTCTGTAGTAAAGGAGAGTCATTCAACAGAGACCAAGTGGAAGGACACACAAAACAGCGGACGCGTGTTTGCATAGAGTCGGGGAAGAGTGTGGACAACGTTAACCAAACATATGGGAGGGCGGCTAGCTACCGGGTTCCAACGAGCCAGCAAACAAAAGGAGTAGCCGAGGATGGAATGGCTCATTAGCTGTCTGCGGCCTCAGCGGAGGATCTGTTGCACGCTTTCAGGCTTTTTATTGACAATTAAATATTACGCTAAGAAGACTCAAATGAAGTATGTACTTTATACGGACGTTTTTACCGAGTTTTAAATACTAACTATCTCTATCAATTACCGGTTGCAGCATCACCACACTTGTTTTCTTTTGACTTTGCTGTCAAAATTACTGGTTACGATTAGTGGCGTAAAAACTTTTATAAGTTCAACATCTTAAACGAGTTTATGTCAGTCGAATGCATGACTGCATGCGGAAGCCAAAGGAAATAACCTTTATTAAGATGATAATTTTTCCTATTTTTTTACTTCCTAGAGATAACAGGTAAAATATCATTTTTGCACCATTTAATTTACAGGGTGTAACTTGATATCTGAATAATGACATAATAAAAAAAACTATTTGGATGAACAATAAACTCTTAATTTGGAAAAATGACATCCTGTTGATCAAAAGCAAAAATTTTGCAAACCAGTCATTAAAAATAAAAAATTTATCTCCTACGGATTAATTAAGTATTGAAGAAGCTAAATATAAAGAGAAAAATGCTTAAATGCCAATCAGACTTTTACTGAAAGTAGATATCTAAGTGGGGTTGGCACTGAAAGGCGCTCAGGCAAATAACTAAATGAAGATCAGTCTTCCTAACTACTTTCAACAATTCTATTTCATCAATGCTTAAGTTTTTAAATAACATCCATCCGGAAATAGAAGGCTTAGCGATGAACTCATCAAAGGACTCTCTCCGCGCGTCGCTGGCCTCGACGGAGGATTATTATGAGGATATGGGAGGACAAAATACGATTACAATGGCATTTCCAATCTCCGCAGAAGCGTGAACCCCATTTGCATTCAAACACTGCTGCGTCGAGCATAATCATCATCGCTACCGCGAGTAAATTTTTCTCGCGACCGCGCCGACGACCGTGCGACCCCTACCTGAGCGGCAACCTGTGCAGTACGGCTGCTTTGAGCAACGTCGACGTTCACGGGGACCGAGCCGGGCGCGCCGCTATCGGCCCGGCCTTTTTTATACGAACGCACGCATTTTCGTCGTTCCCCCCCCTCATCCCCCGCCTCAAATTTTCGTCATTTCGAGGAGGAAAACCTTCGTTTTCGGAGGAGGGGGATGGCGAAGGGGAGAGGAGGACGGTACGTCGGCGAGCCTGCCTCGAGAAGGATGTCTTGCAAGGGAGTGGGGAGGGGGTGGATGACTGTGGATTCATCCCGTGGAGGATGGGAGAGGTCGGCCTTGAGTGACCTTGAGGCCAGCTTTCCCGCTCGCATTCCAACCTCTTCCTCTCCTCTCTCGGCGGGCATTTCTTGTGCGCGCGAGAGTGCAGAGATCACCTGATATGTACGCAATTTTTTTGCACAATCCATCTCACTACTAACTCCAATCACCAGCGGCGAGCCATTTAACTTCGAAGCGGACGCGGGTATTAGAGACAGCACGCATAAAAAGCTGTATGGTAAATAAATGGATTTAATTTGCAAAACTGATTACTATATGCATCCTGCCATTAACTATCAACAAAATTTATGCATGGAATATACATGGCTTTTATCAAATCACCACAAGCATTTTCTGATTCTTTTCCGATTGTAATGATACAACAATTAATAAAGATGACATTAGGGAAACTATGAACATTTACTTGATATACACCAAAATGAATTATCATCTCATTTAAAAATCATAAAAAATCATGAATCCCAGGAATGGCTAATTTACCTATAATATATACAAAGATTTTCATACATGAATAGAAGAGCCGCCGTCTTTTCTCCCGCTCTGAGGTTAAATGAAGATTCCTTTGTGGAGTAAATAATCTTTTCTTGTAAATATAATAGTAGCACGTATAAAATCCAAAACGTTAGTTTGATTTTATTTTCGGTAATTGGTGAATAAGTGACATGGAATTAGTGTTTCGTTACATAGTACACGTAAGTTACAATGGCACTCGACCTAACCGCAAAAACCAAAAGCAAAGCTCAGAAGACTTGAAATTGAAAAACTGGCCCCTTAAAAGCAAAGTGGCTCATTTTCAACCATTCCCTCATACCTATAGATCTATGGTCAACATATATTTCAGTACAAAGTTGAAGACGGGGGACAAGGAATAAAAGACTATCCCACAGGAAAACGCGCTATGAGTATGCCTTCCGCCGGACAATTTCTTCAGAGACCTTGAAGACAGAAGAGTAATGATGCCGCTATACCGAGACGAGACGTCTACGCGACGAGGGGTGGATTTTTGCAAAACCTCATTAATTCGTTACCGTCCACCCCTCCTCCTCTATCCTATATGCCCCACCCCACACCAAACGCCGCAAAACACTTCGAGAGAGAGAGAGAGAAAAAGAAGACACGGAATCACATCCACCTGTTGCTCCCACCGTCCCTCCCTCCCCCATGCGATTCTCAAGGGGGAAGGGTAAGAGGAAGGGGGAAGAAGGAAAGTGTAGATCGCTTCCCCATTTCTCACCCCCTCAGGGAAAACACACCCCCGCACGCACACATGCACACACTTCTCCCATTCCCAGCCTCCTTCCCGCATACTTTCGAGACCTCTTTACCGAAAAACCCCGCTCATTTCTGCGACAGCTGCGCCGTATCAAGCGCTCGGTCGGAGGTAGGGAAGGCGGGAGACGGTCGGCATTTGTTTGAGTTCGCAAGCGCTAAGGGGTCGCGGTGTTTCTCGAAAATAGCTTCAACCTTTCGCTACTTCTCTCCGCTCGTAACTTCTTCCATCCGTCAACTCCCTCCGCCCTCCCTTCCTTCTCTCGGCCACTCGCTCAAAAACCACCCCGACACCGACTCCTCCACCTCACGCTAGCCGCCCTTCTCTAAGCTTACCCTGAATGAACAAAATCATTTAAGCTCCACGTTTATGAGCGTTCTCATACTTGCCTCGATATTGAGTAAATGTTCACGAAGATGGAAACTGACCACCCCGCTTACCTATTGCAATTGCAAAAACAGAAAGACGGAGGCATTAAGATTTACTGCAAGAAAATATCCACATTAAAATAAATAGTCGGTAAGAAAAGTTGAGATTAAAAGTTTGCCAGTTATTTCCCCATATCCACCTAGAAAAATCTTACCTCTCTCACTGATTTTCTCTTCTGTCAAGTGAGTTATTTAAGAACTACTACATCCCTACTTCATCCCAACCTCTGTGACATTACAGAGGATATACCACTCTCCTTTTGATCCATACATTAATGAGAATATTATAAAATTTGTTTTTTACAGAAATTCGATTGATCAACCCATTTTATTGGTTTAGTAACATTTTTCAGCTCCGAATCAAATTTTTTATTCAGTACACATAACCAATCTTTATGGAACTCATGAATGCTTATTCAATATTCAATTCGCCTTGCCATCAACGTGTTTTGCTTCACTTCCTTGTATATAATTCATTGGTTTTCACGGTATGATTAAGCCATCTTGGATTTCTTATTGTATGAATGCAATGAATGTTGTCTTCTCAATAAAACCCATCAATGCCATATTTTATCATGAAAACTAGTTTGCCTTTCCTTAATTTAACTATTTATTCACCGAGCTTTCAAAACGCCTCAACATATGAAAGTATTTTCTCTTTTTATTTCAACCAATACTATCTCTGCAGCGCATGCATTATGATGAATACTAGTCCCTCCTGTTCAAAGCCATAATAAAAGTTTCGCTCTACTTAAAATTCGTCCATCAGTGACCGAATTCACTTCGTCAAAGTTTAAGCTCACTAGAGCAAAAGCCATCAATTCATTCACGGGACCGTTCTGCAGAATGTGGAAGAAAGGTAGCAACTAACTAAAAAGAACTCGGAGTTTAGAGAAGAGCATCTGGCAGTAGGCCACCCTTATGATAACTACTCCACTGAGTTTAGCAGCTATTGCAGCAGACCGATACTGCTATTAGTCGACCCCAAAATTGCCAGGTTTGGATAATTTTGTTTTTCATTGTGAGAGACTACAATGCTCGGGAGACTTCTCAATAAAATGCTAACGCAGTCGTCTTCGTTAGGGTTTCCAGTTCCATTGCCCGCTCCTGGCGGATGGAATACCAAATGTGGCTGACTTTGTCTTTGGCATTCGAATTATTTTCGAAGGCTGCTTTTCACCCGCGATCCACGCAGGAAAATTCGAAGAAGTAGACGGTCAACAACGAACAATGAGCATGACGATACATAAATTTTCATACAAGTGAGTAGCGCAGTGTGTTTCGTAGAAGAGTTCTGCGACCAAACTGAACTGAGAGATTTTATTCGATGGATTGTGCGGGAACTTTGGACGATGAACGTACACGTTGAAATATTTTCATGAAAGTCATGTGCCAAGTTGATACGTAGTATCCAATTTTTATTGATAAATGGGGCAACAGTAATCGCTTCCCCTGTCCACACGACGACGTACCTTATCCCAAACGTAGAATATGAGGATCGGAAATGAAATTTTAAATGGAATCACGCCTATCTATATATTTCTCGATTTCGTGTTATGCATTACAAAAAAGGCCATTATGGCAATATATCTATCTTGAAAAAAACTATTAGTTTCTGGAATGCATTAATCTTCGAAAATATCCATTTCAAACGATAAATTAAAACACGTAGCCGTAACTCTTTATAAGCGTAACAACTACTCTAGTGCTGTGCCAACATACGATACGTAGGAGATAAAATAATTTGCTGAAGGATGGTGCCCTGGTCAAAAAGACTAACTTCCTGGGTTGTCCATCATCTTGCAGAATAAAGAGTGACTTCCCTCAACTCATTTTTATTCCATCGAATTAACCAGCTCGGAGGAGCAAGCATGTTAAATATCGTATAATTAGCTGAAAATAGGAGAGAAAGACACGAATAAAAATGATCCGATGAAAACTACTCCACACTTTACATCTGCCAATTGTCAGGCTCACAATTGCTGCAGAATGTATCCTTACCAACAGTGCGTGCGGTTCAGGCGCAGACTTGGAAGAAGAGATGCTTTTATTTCCCGTCCTCCGGAGGATACTACTTGGAGGAAGAGAAACCTTTTCTGGAGAGCCAATGCGCGAGTAGGAACCGTGAGAATACACAACTCCACGTCAACAGGGAGATACTTGGCGAATACGAGAAGGGAACAAAAAAGCTCTTGTCGGAAGGGATGAGTCGAGATGGGAGACACCTGCTGCCACCGATTCCTCTTCCAGCAGTTCTCCGCGCGCAAACAAGAGTTGGGAAAGTCTCTTCTACGACAGGCGATGGGCAGAACTTTCCAACGGAAAAATCAGAAGGATCCTGTCTGGACCACTGTGACATGTCCGAAAAGATATTCATGGTTTTATGTGTAGTTCGATGATTTAATATTGCAGTAACCATCAGAATATTTGCAATGCATAATGACAGATTGTTTAAAGCAATTAGCTTGCGCTCGGGAGGATGCAGCTAGTAAATGACTCGATTTTGAGGCAGAAGAATGGACGTTTTGTTAGGTGTCAGCCCTACGTTTTGTGGCCCCAGCTGGAGAATTTGTCAATGAAAATGAATGCACACTGTAGATGTAACTCGGTAACTTGCTTGACGTAAGAGGGAAAGGTGGAAGGGAAGAGGGGGAGGAGGGTACAGTGGGGTATTTTCATAGATGCCTAGGTCCCATGAGTGGATAATTTGGAGGTCACCGTCCCTATAGAATTTTTTTGCTCCTGCTCATCTTGAAGGCTTCACGGAATAGTCGGGGATTGAATTGCTCAACCTTGGAGATGATTCTAGCTCTTTCAAAGTCAATCGCGTGTCCGAGTCTGCATGTTCTGTAACAACCAACGTCGATGCTTGCCGCCGTCCGTTGGTGTTTTTCCCAACGAGCTTTGCCGGAAGCAATATATCTGCACTTTCCGCAGGGAATTTTGCGTACTTTCGCAATTTCGTCTCAAATGCATACATTAAATGACTACGAGGCACAAGTTACGATCTGGAAGTCTCAGGATGAAGTTTCATGTGAATAGGTAATCTACGACTAGGTTCTCAAATCGTCAGGCAAGTGAAGTATACAATTTCAACTCCTGGCCATAGCAGAGAATCCTTGGAGTGAGGTAGATCATTAACTTTTGCTTAAGGAGGCAAGGGTAGTAGCTAAGGATTACCTAACGGTAATTCGAGATGATATTTACAACTACATCTACGCAATAACCAAAAAGCCACCATAAAGGTGTGTAGCAGGGGATAATTCACACCAAACATACATTACATGGCATATTTATAAAGGATTAGTAATTAAATTCTAGCCTAAATTTAACAATTTGAAAAAGATAAAAATAGCAAAGCATGTTCAAAAATGCTGTCCATTGGGTTGGCCCACAGTCCTGATACCAACATGCAACCACCTATGCCCTCCGTTTATACACTTGTGTGTATAAACTATAGAATATATTTACAGATATTCATATCCATAATTGTACGGGGGAAGAAGGACATTTTGAATCTGTGATATCGAAATCATAAAAACTCCCAACATCATGAACAGAGAAGACAAATATCAACTCCGTCGTGCATGGAAGGGAGTGCTCTGAGAGACAACGAAATAACAACCAATCAGAGAACAGCAACCGGGTGGGCCTAAACCATCGATATCTTGGGCATCATATGAGGCGGCCAAAAATTCCAGTCCAAAGACCTAAAGTTGTCGGTTGAAATACCAGCAAAACTGCTGTCGTCAAAAACAATTGAGGTTAAAAATCCGAAGAACCATGGAAAGACGTTCTGCAAGTGAAATATTTATCATTGGTAATTGATCATAAAATGCCACTAACGGTTTCGCAAAGCTTGTTATTTGATTATGTGCACCATGGCTCCAGACGAATTACACAAATTTCATGGCACCATTTGTCTGAGGTGACCTCCAAATCTAATTTTTTTTGCTGCGAGAGAAAAACTGGAATTGCTGCTCCTTTAGCATATAAAGTAACCGTACCTGAAGCATCTCGGTAAGGAAAATGTTGAGCAAGGTCAGAGAAACCAGTTTTTTTTAAATGAACAGGCATGGGTGGTAAAAATCGACTCGTTGAACCACACGGAACAAAAGTGCTTAAGCTTTTCGTAAATCAAGGCGTGGTGAAAAGAGTTTCGGGCGGAGCCCAAAAAGGAAGAAGAGGAAAAAGGGAAACCTCTTTGTTTGCTTTGGTTTTGACCACATGAGGGCCTTTTCGGGATCATGCGGGAGGAGAAAAAGTCTTGAATTGCATCACAATGAAATGACGCATGCGCCGTCGATTGCCACCATAATGCACCCAGTATTTCGGAATCCACGCGCCAATAAATGAACTAATGGAGGTCATGGTAAAATATGTGGGCCGAAAACAGGTTTTTCCTATATATTACAAACAGTTGAACGTTAAAAATTCAGTCATTTCAATTGATCTTCTTCCATCAAAATTGGGATCGGAAATAAATAACAATCAGCCGTTTGATTTTCATATTCATCGGTGGGAGGTTAAAAGAGTAAACGATGCTATAAACCTTATAAAAAAGCTAGGCCCATCATCTTGTATTGACGTTGATTACGGTAAATATCATTGAGAGATAAAAGTTCCACTGATGACGGTAAAGTAATAATGTGAAAGCTCCGAGAGTTAAAATGGCCGTCTGCGGTTCTTTGCCCAGGAAAAGTGGTATAAGTCAATGTTTGCCGATGAAAATATCACCTAAAACCACCTGTGTCGGCGTAGACTCAGTACTTGGAACTTTGGCACATAATGTGACCAGCCACAGCTACTACTTCGTTTAATACAAATTATATTATGTTAATAAGATATGAGATCCAAAAGAATTAGGTTTGATCAGAGAACTAGACAGTGTGCAGCGAAGAGCAGCTAGGTTTGTTGAGAGGTGTTACGATTGGTTTAGTAGTGTATCGGAAGGAATAATTAGATTGGGAATCATTATCAGATCGTAGGTTGAAGTACGAATTAAATCTCCTGCAGAAATTTAAAATTGACAGCTAAACGGAAGAATAATTATATGAATATTAAAAACCGCTGCTTATTATGCTAGATTTGACCAGATAAATAACATTAGAGAGATAATTGTCGTACCTATTGGTTCAAAATGTCATTATTCCGTGTACTATAACAGAAGGTAGTATACAAAAGGGATAGGTAGGTGAAATATTGTTCGATTAGTCTGCAGTGCATGATGACATTATCGTAAACCCATGCATGATAGATAAATAAAATAAATATATGTATTTAGATAAATACTATTATAACCAATAATCCTTTCATTACTATGTAGATATAACCATCTAGCTGCGTAGGATTCTATTATCTAACATTTTTCCATGTAGTAGACTAGTTGCATGTCAATGGTGCATGTATGGTGATCTTCACCCCCCGCCACACACCCTCGCGACGGCTTGCAGGGATGCTTATTTTGTAGATGAATATTCCCACGGAAGTACCTTTCCACTAATGTTGGTAGGTACCACTAATAATTTTCCAAGCTCGCTGTCATACCATATGCTAGAGAACTTTCATATTCCGTACTAGAACGCCATCCTTTGTATACTTGATTATTCACATCTAGATTAATGTATACCTTTGTATGTTCTTAGTGGACCAAGGGTCCAAGAACAATAAATATTTCTTTATCTTTATCCTTTCGCTGTACCTACGACTATTACCAACTGACAAAATAGAATGGAGATATCTTTAAGTGATAAAAATCTGGATAAATCTGTAAAAAAAATGTTCTCCAAAAGTCAACTCATAAATCGATGCCTTCAGCACAACACACAGCCTTAAACTGTTTTACTGATTTGACTGCTTACCACTATTTTACACTCGAAACATCTCCTACCACCAAAACCCCGTAGCAATAGCAAACTTCCAAATCACCCATATCTACGTAGGTTTAGAGCACAGAAACTGTCGCATATGAAATGTGCTAGTTACAAAGATTAATGAAAGACTGTCGGTGATTTCATATAACATTTTCTTAAGGTTCGAAGCTTAAGTGTCGTGCTCAAAATGATTAATACCCAAAGGGGGAGGAATAAATCTCAGAGAATAGCTTATTGTCGTTTTGCTCGTTATCCGATCGCAAAGTGGAAACGAAAATCGCGCAGCATCATGCAAAAACTGCAATCCGCCACAGTCAGACACCGAGTGGCAAATTACCATTTAACTCTCTTCACTCTCATGGATTGATAAATGCAAAAGTACAAATCACGGGCACGAACACTCGCGAGGATCACGTGACGTCCCGCCCTCTCACGCAGGGGAAAGACTAGGCCCATTTGCATGCACGCGAAGAAGAACCGAGCGCCATCAATCATCATTTGCCCGCCCCACATCGCCCTGCAAGCGAATGCGGAGTTTTATTTTTTCAGTTCGTGCAAAAGCGGGCATTCGTGCGAGCACGGAGAATAGAGGACGAGAAGGATGACTGCGTGGCACATTGAAAACGGAGGAACGAAACGACAGAGGACTGAAGGAATGGCATAGTAGGAATCAATAGCAGTCATATGATAAAGTTCTATAGCAATACTTTTGAAAAACGAGTGATATCTCATTTGATGGCATAATTTGGTACTGCTGTTTTAAGGACAAGTCCTATTCTCTAACCTAGAGGTGTTACGACTACGTTGCAACTTTTACAGCCTCTTTGTACATGCACTTTGTAACATGGAGAAACCACTAATATAATTTTAACACTAAAAATGACGACAGAAAATGAATTAAGTTATTACCTTCAATGAAGAGTCTGCTCATACTCTGCTTGTCTCAAAACGACAAGAATAATACGTAATACCCAATACTAGTGTTGAATATTTAAAGTAAAAAAGAACTATTGACTTATAAATGGGTTACACTTGGAGTCAATGCACTGAAAAGATAGACCAGTGTTGACTGCAATCGTTGCGAGTCAATAAACCCTTGGCAGCGGGATCATTTATCATCTTGTATTCGATCGTCAAATCGTCTCACACAACAATTTGCAAGGTCAATCGACCTCGGAATCCGATAGATGTAATTCAGACTGGGATATGGATGCTAGTTAAGGTATGACACGATATAAACTATGCATTCGAAGCACCTTAAAAATCGAATTATTTAGGTTCTGCCACTGGGGGCCGTAAAGTAACGCCATCAAAATTCTACTCGCAAAAATTTCGTGCAACTCCTACTAAACATGTGAAAAAACTTCAAATCACAGTCACGGTTACAATTCATGTGGATCTATTCTATCATGGGTTTTGAGAAAATAGCAGTATGTAATTCCACCATTTGGGGGGTTTCTTAAAAAGTTTCTCGCATTAAATTTTTTGACTCAATGATTTCGTACATTGTTTACACAACACATCGGCTAAATACCTTAGTTAAACGCGGGTAAAGAGTCACACATATCGCGGTCACATTATCCTTTTCCCTTCTCGTTTCCTTCCTCCCGCCCTTTCCTTGTCCTTTCCTTCCACGGAGTGTGGGAGACCTGACCTAGCCCAAGCCGCAGTGAATTGTGTGAAGGCGGGTCACGGTTGAGGGAGGGCAGCAAATCTTGTCTGAGGCTTAACACACTCTTCGCTTCATTGTTTCCCCTTATCGACCCCGGGAGAGTGGCAGACTGCTCTCTCCTCCTTCGAGAGGATGGGCTTCGAGGCTTTTGGGTCTGGGGAACGCCCATCTTGTAAGTCTCCTCCTCAGACAATTCCTCGCTCGGGATAGGGGGAGACGAGTTACTTGTTTCGTTCGTCACTCGAGAAGGGATTTACGGGAAGATTGGGATTGGCATCGTAGCTCTAGAATTTGAACAGCTGTATGTATGCATATTTATTATAAGGACGGCGGAGAGACCAGCGGAGTTGAAATTGAAATCTACAACGCGCCAAAGTGAACACATGCTTCAGTTTGAATGAGATGGGGAAGCAGCAGAGAAATAAATGCAGTTAAACACGGCTAAACATTTTGTTGCGTGCAAGCGCTCCACTAAAACATTTTCTTTTTCAAGTTTTCAGGTTTCAAGGCTGACGCAGAGGAACATGCAAATGGTAAACAAAGTGCCTATAGTTTTTTGCGTAAAATATTAATTTCCAACGCGATTATTACAGAAAAGGTGAGTATTATTACATATTACTCAGTCATCATTGTACAGGTGCAGTAAAATCGGTTAAGTTACCATTTTTAAGCATAAAAATGCAAAACACTCGTTTCCTAGTTTCCTGCGTTTTTTCTTTAATAGTACAATTTCCAAAGCTCTGAAGTAAAAATGTGCGGCATTTTCCAATAGAACCTCGGAATCAAATGTTTTTTTTCCTCACTACACTTAAACCCAAAATATAACCCGTGAATAAAAATGTGAAGTCTTTTGCAACAGATGGAGGGGGAATAGATTTTTCCATAGGAGTTTTAAGGCATTTATGTCCTCATTTCTATTAATGGGAGCCAAAAAATAGATTCTCGAAAGCAAACTCCCTCAATTTATTTATGCAATTCAAAGTCCTGGCGTTGGGTGATTACCAACGATTTTGTTCTTCATTAGGCTATTCTAAAAAGTGAAATCTTCACCAATTCCTAAAAACCCGTTTCTATCTGTGTCCTCCGCGTTGATAGTTGATGGGTTAGCCACCGACCTCCCAATTTAACATCCGTGGGCGGCGGAACTCACGCCCTCCCTCCCGCGGAGAAAAAGACTCAGACGGCCGTGATCTCGACACAAGAGGAGGATGAGAGTCCGTCACGCGTGCAGCGTCCAAACGAAGAGCGATCGGCGCGACGGAAACTCGAAGAGCGAGGTTCTTCAAGACGAAGCACAGGAGACGTTGGCCGCCACAGAAATAGCGCAGCGTGGGAGAGAAATGGACGGCAGGTGGGCAAACGAAGCTCCCGTTGCACGGACGGAACGAACGGGGCCGGGGGAGGCGGTCAGGTGAGGAAAGAAAACCGACTGCATGGGGGCGGAGAAGAAAAGCGGGGACACTTTACCAATCCGAACGTTTGGTTGCGCGACTATGGAGTAAATTGAGCGTATAATTTTCATCTACATCCACGTAATCCCTTGCGAGGCACCGCAAGGGTATGTGGAAGGGGGTAAATATCACAAAAAATTCACTACTTACATCTACACAATACCTTAATACAATCCACCATAAATGTGCGTGGCGGTGGGTGAATTCACACGATACATACATTATATATCATGCATAAAAAGGATTAGTATTCTATTCGAAACTTCAGAATTTAACAAAAATATAAAAATAGCAAAGCAAGCATGCAAAGATATGATGCTAGTTGTGTTAGCTTAAAGTCCTAATACCAACAGGCAACACCTATGACATCCAATTTTGCACTGGTTTTTTTTTTCTTTTGGATATACTTACACTTATTCATATCCCTAATTTTACGAGGTTAGAAGGACATTTTGAATCTGCCAGTTCGGCCATCAATTTCTCTAATTTGATCGTTATGGCCCAGTCTACCATAGTAAGTTGGAGTACGAAAAATATTTTTAACGTCATCAGTGAAAATATTGTCTTGGAAATAATGTCTTCCATGCAACTAAGAGCTACAATGCTACTACGTGGAAACACGTCAGACACAGGAGTCACGCGCAACTACATGGTCAGTATTTATTATTATTTTTCTGTTGCAGACTTAATTTTTCAGGTCAGTCAAGTCACACTCATCAGCTTTAACCTTATTGAATGTAAAATTTAGAGGGCTGAATAGAATTATTACAGTAATTCCGGCAATGCAGTAAACATAGGCTTATTTTCACGGTGGTAGCGCATGAATGACGTTGGTTCTTCGCTTGTAACACGCAGCGACTTTTAGGGTACTAATTAGATGCATATATTAGACCTCAACTAAATTCGAAGACTAAAAAGGTATCTATATCCCAGGAGAGATCCAAACCCGTAATCTTTGCTTTGTCAGGCCCGCAAGTTACCTTCCTTGCCCACGAGACTGTATCTTTTCTTTATTCATAAACACTACGTAGAGTTGATAGCACCTTCAAAAAACTAAGTTCGCAAATAATTCGTTTGGCGCATTAGTTGACATTGAATATAGAAGTAATTTGATCGTTAAAGACATTCTCAAATCACAGGTGGTAAAAGTACACATCAGCAAGAAATAAAATCACTTGAAACGATGGACGACGGTTAAAATGGTTTAAAAAATATAATTATAAATACTCAGGGCATAGATTTTTATTCCGATATTAAACGTTAAGAGCATTAACGTATTTGTCACGTTTTCAAAGAATATAAAACGAAGTTGTACTTCACAATTTAATGTTCACCAAATTAGCCAATACAGCACTGGCTCAAATCAGGGAAACGATTCATATACATATCATACTTTTATAATTAAGAAAACTTTTCGAAACTAAACGCTTTTTGCCCACTCAGTTTTAGTCAAAAACCATAACTATTAACTTAACAAAGATTCAAATAAAAAATCCGACTTCTACAGCCAATGCACTCGGATTGCTTTAGACAACACTCACAATCGTATTTTCATCTATGGTTCAAGTCCAACGGAACAATATATTTATCCAATGAAGGACAAAGGGAATCCAGCCAAGAAACACATCAAAACATAATGATGCACGACCTTTTCACACTCGCCTGTGCCGAGACGGAAACAAAACAAAGGAGAGAGGGCGAAAGGGGACTCGATAATGAGCCATGTGCGTTCAGAGGGAAGAGGCGGAGCAAGATGGCGCGCGGTCTTAATTGGATCTCCACACTTTTTTCTCCTCTCCCTTCCCCCGCCTCCACCTCGCGTCTAATGGAGGTGTCCCTGGAGGGTGGACGGATGAAGGGCAGGGACCACGAAAACAGATTGGTTCGGGGAATCCCGGGGGATCCGTAGTCCGTTTGGCACCTTACCAGTGAGTGCCCACTGGCTGCACATCCTTAATTCTCCACTCCCCTGAGACCTTCGCCTGAGTCGGACACGCTGCTCACTGTCCGGAGAAGGACTGACTGGCGGGGGGGAACGGACGGCGTCCGAGCGGAATCGATAAATAACGAGGAGGGTCCCAGGGGGCGAAATTAAGAGCAGCGGGAGGAGGGAGAAATGGCGACATTAAAATGGAGAGTTTTCGTTTCGGAGAATTTTCGTTGCGTAACTCGCAGGGACATTTAGAATTTAAGAGAGGCCTTTCTCTTTCTCTCATGCAATATGACAGCGCAAATTCTTGCAGCGATGGCAGAAGTATTTGAGGACAAAATTATACTGAAATCGTTCACGGAATTGCCACTGCGACCGCTTGAGATGTTTGTTCTCCATATACTCATGGAATACAAGAAATGATCATCCGAGCAAACGTCAACAAAATATCAAGATCGAATAAAGGAGAGAAAGTACACTTTCTTGGTAGCAAACGTTAATATGTAAAATACGTATTATGATATTGCGTTTGAAACTTATAAATGTATCGTTGCAATTTTTCACTATTGGTTATGAAAATATTTTAAACAGTAATTTTTGACGTAGGTAGTAATAAAATTAAGATTCCGCTAGGGAGTAAAGAAATCAAATTTCATTACCTTAAATTCTTATGAATAGATTTAAATTGAGTATAAGAGATAACTCTTTCAAGAAACAAGAGTTTTAGTACCAATGCGACAATGACCAACCATTGAAGAATGCAGGGGGATGAAGAAAACGAGCGCGATGAAGAGAGTATGACTGCTGTTCACGTTCCGTTCACAAGTGCCCTTTCACTCGATAACTCGAGGAAAGGGGATAAAAAGATTCAAACGTGCAGTCGTGAATGAGCCCATGCATTCTCTTAGTCGTGCATTCGCATCTCTTCCTCCATAAACTCAATTCGGGCGAAAACATCGGCTCATACAGCTCTCCAGCAGCAGAATGCCGGTTAGCGGTCATTATCGCTGGGATTCTGTCGAAAGGGAAGGTCATAGGGACACTAAAAATCGGATAAGATTACCTCCTGACTTTCGTGGGCATTGGAACAGATGGGTGGAGGCGGAGTAATAGGAGAGAGAGCAGTGAACAGAGAGGTCTCCGAGTAGGAACGGGTCACACCTCAGCATACTCAGGTGTATGACGTTAAACGGATGGAAAGAGGGGTGGAAAAATTTACGCCGGGGGAAGTTGAACCTTTTCTCCACACGAGGCAACAAAACCTGCATTTTACCACCGTCTCTTGAGACACTGTAATATAAGCGAACAAGGAATAATATGAAATTCATTTAGAAACAATCACTATGCATACCGCATATGCCACTCCCACACACCTGCGTTCAAAACTACTCGTATATTTTATGGAAATAGTCACAAGTGGAAGAAAAACCTATGGGGATCCGGTCAAACGATCCTAAAGTCCACTTTAAAATATTTCCATTTTTTTAAAAACACGTTCAGTCGTTAAATGGTCCATGAAAACTCCACAAGGTCTACTGATGGATCCATTCCCACACTATTTTCACACCGAAGAACACGCCATCGGGTCATTCCACTTGTAAGGCACACAAAAAAAACCGAGGAGCGTATTTTTTCCCCGGAGAGAGGGTGACTTGGGTCACGCGTTGTCCGCCGAGGAGTGAGCGCTTGAGTTGACGTAGTTGACATTACCCTCGACGAGGGAGTAGTCAAGACGACTCCGACGATGGGGAGGCGGAGGTTTGTTGACTTCCCTTTCCACATCCACTCGACGGAGCAGAAAGACTTGCGTGGGTATTGAGAGGCACCTGACCTCATTGAACTTCTTGTGGGGTCTCGGCAGGAGTGGGGGTGAATAACAGTACAGACTCATTCCGGCCTTCTCCTGGAGACTCTCACCCCTTCGACCCAACCCCTTCCCTCTTGCCCCTAACCCTTTTACCCAACCACTTCCCCCAGCCCCTTCCCACAAACTCTTCCCCTTCCACCGTCGCTTTACCAGGACACGCAACCTATCTCTATCTATCCCCGACGGCTCAATTTCCCCACGCTCTCTCCTCACCCAATTTCATATGCTCCGCATCACAGACACTGCCATTCATTGTGTTCGCCGTCATCACCCTCAATATCACGTCAATCACTCTTCATCATTTGATCATTCTTAAAAAGCCATATTCTCTATGAGCTTTGTTCCATATTTTATTCCAAATCACACATAAATGATTACTTTTAAGCAGCAATGCCTTTCAATAATTATCGCCATTGGACGAGTGGGTCAATTATTGGCAATTCCGGCGAAGCGTCGAGCAAAAATATGTAATCGATCGTCAAAGAAACCTCTAGAAACCTAGGAAAGTACAGTGTTCAAAGTATGTTTCGTTTATTCCGCTATAGGGAAGCACAAAGTAGACGTACCCTGCTGAATTATTGAGCAATAAGGCTAAGAGTGAGGAAGGTATATACGAAGCAATTTTATTATTTTTTATCTCCACGCGTGTAAATGATTAACCTAACATCACCATCAAACTGGAAACGATCCCAAGGGTTAAAAAAAGGTTTGAAAATTGCTGTCGATATTGGTATCATCACGATTTTTTTACGTCAAGGTACTCTTGACACCTAGTTTCAATCATCACCGGGAATATCACGGCATTACGCCAAATCTCAGCAACAAAATAACTTAAAACATCCCAAGAATTTATCAAGCTATAAAATCCCGATTGAGATTCTATCATGAGAAAGGACGGGGCAGGGCAAATCACTGAGGCAGGGAGTGAAAGAAGGAGAGAGAGGGATAGAGTGGCGAGCAGGGTGAGGCACTCCAGGCAGGTTCCAATCCACTACGAGCCCTGTCCAACGTAATGAAAAGTCTATTCAAGCGATGGGTTTTGTCTGCGGGGAAGTTGCTTCGATTAGGGCCGATAACGTGGAGGAGAGAGGGAGGCTAAATTGGTTGATGACGAAGTTTAAAAAATAACAGTCCATTGATTGGGTAGATTGAAGTATTCTCTTACTTCGAATCGTTTATTGGCCATCGAAGAAAGAGCCGATGTGCTCCGATGTAAGCACCTTAAATATACATCCTTGGATCCCGTAGTAATTCCTAAATAAATAGGTGAACATGGTCTGTACAAAGCATCAATCCGTATTGAAAGGTGACTTAAGAGCAGACGTGAATACATTTTTAACTTGCGTTTCTCACTTAGCAAAGGTTAGCCATTTCAAACTCGTATAAATAATAATTACGCGCAATAAAAAGGAAATCCTCAGGCTTCACTTGGTGGAACCGCATGATAGGTTATCCTTGATAATGATTGTTAAACAATCGAAACCTAGGTCGGTGAAAAATAAATTTGTGGAATCTTACCAAGCGATCATTCTATTTACACTAATTACGCGCTTCGCGTTCCTGAAATCCTTTTTCATATTACACTGATCTTAGTGAAAGCTATAGTTTTTAATGCACGCTAAACGCATTAGCAGTGTACATCACGGAAAATCTCAAAGGCACGTGTGAAATCCTTGCAAAACACACTTGATGTCCCAAGAAGATTAGAATCGATAAATGTTTCCACCACTAATTACCAGGAACTACCCTGTAACTGAATTGAATTTTCCCAGGAAATGAGGGGTAATTTAGAGACGTCTCAAGACGAATTGGTCGAGATGTGAGAGAACATTGCCATCTGGCATTCGAAACAGATGCCCTCATCATTTCAGAATAATGTGTGAAGTCGACGCAGAGTATTTCAACTGCCGACCAAGAATATCTGGGGGAACATGAACGTTTGAACACAATTAGATAAAAAATTGATTTTATAAGAATAGCATAACGTAATTGCTTAAATAATTTCCAGAAGCACTGAAAGAGATACTACGCCAAATCCTATCCCATTCTCATCTTCGAAAATATCAATCAATAACTTCAATATAAGCTACTAACGCGAATAAAAGCATGGACTAGTGCCGTTCTGAACTACAATCTGAACAATAAAATCAGCACGATCATTTCCCATCCCCTAAACACCAGGTACGCTCGCGAAAGATTGCATAATCACCCCAGCTCGAAACCTAACTAATTGATATTCGATTGCCATTCCGCTTCCTTGAGAGCTCAAACCTTGAGTAGGAACCATAAATCCCTTACGAATGTCTGAATTACTCCAGTAACGAGTTTCTTGAAGACGCACCTTTCCATCCTCGTCTTCAACTCTCTATCCTACTTCTTCAACTTCCATTTCCTAAACTTAAAGTCCTCCTTCCCCGCTCGCCTCCACCACTCCACGTCAGCCTATTACGACTAATGGGCAATTAGCATGGCCGGACGAGGGCAAACAAACTCCGGTCTTGACGCGAGGAGTGAATGAGAGATAGCAAGCGGAAGGAAAAAAAATATTGAATTGCTTGGTGTCTTGTCACGGGAATTTCTTCCGCCCAAGGGAGCAGAAGACGGATAAGGCAATGCTCCGAACGGGAGTAAGAGTACTTATTGTTTCTTTAAAGATATCAACAGCCATGCGAAACAGTTACACTAGGTTTTAGTCGTTTACACATACGATTTGGGACATTCCGATGAACACAACGAAGACGATTGAATATGAAAATTGTCAAAAAATAACAAAGAAAAATCATTAAATCCTAATTCATGTTAAATAACGAAATCATTTACATGTTCGTTAATTTGTTAACGACCGAATATTTAACCTTACGAATATTATGTTCTGATTAAAATAAAAATTTACATTAGGAATTTTAAAGGTAGATTTTATTATTGCTCAAGATTCCAATGAAAAAAACCTTTACAATGCGCAGTTACCCCACGTTGCGACGCGCCATCTATTGCGTCTGTGACGAAAGAAATAATAATTGAAAATCTCTTAACACATATCCGAACAGGAAATATGCGTGATAAATTTTAGTTTTATAAAAATTGTACGCGGTAAAACAATTATACAATTACTAAGGTTGAAATAAAAATTTTGTAAGGTCCCACAAGAAAATTTTATTGCACCGACCAAGGTTTCGTATCTGAACGATCATTGTGAAGGTCGTTCGGTTTGTAACCTAGGTAGGTGTAATAAACTTTGTTGGTGGAACATAACAAAGTTTCATTTTCGACCTTAGTAAGGCAATTACACTGAATTAAGCCAGAAAATTTAATCTACAGGCATAAGATTTTTTTCTCAAACTGTATCCGAACAGCGAGGCCGATGAAAATGCCTTTCTTTTCTTCTGAAACGCTCGATTCTGCGACTCCAGCTACGACGTGAAACCCCCCTTCTCTCCTTGTCCCACGCAATAATTCAATTGTCTGTTTCCTTTCGTTATATCCCTCTCTCTCTGCGGAATAACCCAATAGATCAGCTGAACCCGCATCAAACAGAATTGACAGAATGAAACGAGCCGTAGCATAAGGTCTTAAGGTTTGGGTCGACGCATAATTCGACCTTTCGGCCCACTTGCGACACGCACACACGCGTAATCCTCAAGTCCTCTGACTGCGAAGCTGCAGGCAATGAGCCGTCCAGGGAAAAGACGTCCCTCGACCTTTTATCTCTTACCTCATCTTCCTCCCTCAGTTTTCCCTCAGAAGACGTTCCTCCGAATCCACTGAATCAACTTGGGTGGCGCGGTGGCCGGTTATAAACGGATTAAAACGAAAGGATTTGGCGTGGAAAGCGTTCAGGAGGCATAAGACTTTTCCTTCACCAGCTGCGACGAGGGGAGAGACCTTGACACTAACAGAGCGAGTCTAATTGTGTTCATTTTCATTTTTCTTCACGGAAAGAGTTCAAGGAGCCTTTCTCCACTAATTAGCCCTGTAATCGTTTAATACATAAACGCTAATTGCAAGTGGGAAAAACGTGTTCAAAGATTCACCAAGTTTTTTTTCTTTATCACCTTGTAGTAAGATGAGTACAATAGTTCTAGGATCCTTAGGATAGTAGCAAAGACACAATCACTCGACAGCACATTTTACGGGAGCGATCCAATTTCCGAAAGCAATAGCAATTGACTTTTGGCTTTAAGATAATCAGTAAGGCGCAATCAGAAAAGCAAATGAGAGGTAATAAAACCAAATGTTATAAGAAGGAAAATACACGCTAAAAAAGGTATAAATGGCATTCTAGAAACTAATATTATGAAATAGGAAGGAACTCCTCGGGACAATACCAATATTTTTTAATGGACACCAGGTCTGCGACGCTGCTCCGCATTAGCTACATAACGAGTAATACACGGGAGCCAGCCTTCAACGTTAAATGACATGCAGCTTATTTCAGCACTAAACTACCGTTTGTACGGGATACCTCTACATAATACCCTGCAAGCCACCATTTAGGTGTGTACCAGGGGGATATTTGCCACACTTATTTCGTTATGAAAAAGCACACAAATATAATGAATGAATTATCTCTATTTTAGTGACGCTCCAACACCCATGGTAAATCCATCCATTATCTATCTCCACGTCCTTTTGCCACCTATTCTCATTTTTTTCATAACATTATTTCTTTCATCAGTTCAGCATATCTCCCACCTGAAAACGGAGTCAATCCTTTTCCACGCCTTCTATGTACTGATAATATATCAGTATAGAGAAGGCGAATCAATGACGGCCTTCAAAATCCATGGCCGCTAGTTCATTTTTACATCCACCTACTTTATCTCCCCTACATACTTGCTACACTAATATTACTCCTTCATTGTTCCTCTAACCCAGACACAGTTACATATACATTTCAAAATACCTACCTAATATATTGACATAATTTCTTAACGTAGTCGATTATTCTTATTTATAAAGGAGTATATAAGGATCTCACTATTGAAAAATATATAACTTTACCCATGGTAACTACCGAGAAGATATTAACTTCACTGTAGATACACGGCAACACGACACTGATTTCACATAATAGTAAAATGAAAATTCCTGATGGACAGGATCGGAAGAGGAGAGAAAACGAAATGTACTCACTGAGCGTTATCTCACGAAAGTTGGTATCTTGGTCGGTGAAAACCGTGGACGAATGGAAGCAGACCAACAAAATCAAAATGGGGAAGAGGGGTACGGTGTTGGCCCGTCTTAACGGCGTCATTTTGGCACCCCTACCGCATCACCTGTAAGAAAACCAAGAACAAGGTGAATATTACACCTCAGATAACTTAAAAAATTCAAATAAATTAAGAAAAACATATAATAGCAACAGGAACAATTTTTGACAGCAGTTTTGTTAAAATAATTGAGTTGGCAACAAAGATATACGAACTGACGACCAAACACTATTTCAGAAGCGAAAGTTACCAACTATTTGTAAAATTGGTAAAATACAGAGCACCTATGCCTTTCTTAAAGTCCACGTTCGAGAAGCTCCAAATCATTTTCACTCTTCAGTTTAAAATAAACTCTGAGGATATGATGAGCACACTAATTATAATTGCAGTACATACTATGTTTTAAGCAAAGAAGAAATGATTCATGGGAGCGTACATACCAACAAAATCGTGGGAAAAACGATAAATTTCTCCCTGACGACCGTGTCTTAATCAGCTGCCTTTATATAGGAATATATTAAGAAGGCCTCTTTGATCACCATGACTCAGATGTTACACAGACGCTTATGAGTATTAAAATATTATTACCTATCATCGTATTTCCAGCTTTCAGCACGGATTTCCAGAGACAACATCAACTCCGGGCACGAGATTTACCACAAGCAAGTACACTGGAAACTCACAGCTTCCTCAAAACACTCCTCCCTCTCCGCACCATATATCATTGCGCTGTGCTCACCCGACTGCTTTTTACGACGACGTTTTTCTTTGCTCCGCAGATTTGAGAGCCTAGACGCATGTTGACTAGGCAGCAGAAATCTGAAGTCTTTTCTCACCCGAGATTTAAATAGCACGTGAATATTCTTTGAGATGGGAGCCTTCACTTGAAACGCTAATCCGTAACGAGTGGAAAAAATCAATTACACGATGCTTACGGCCCCATGATTTATCTATGTATGCCTCCTGGCATTCAGAGGTATTTTTAAAGTCTAACTTCAAGGAACATTTCAAGACACTCAGCCGTTAGTTCAATTACGCTCTAATAAGTTCGTTTCCGATAGTTAACTAAATTTACTAAAAGCTAAATAGTAAATAACGCTTAATACTAGGTTTATAATGAGCGATTTAATTAAGGTGATTGTTTTCAAAAGAACATTCTACGATTTCATGTCCTCACACGCTCATCTAGACAAGTTTAAAATATGACATTAGACAGCTAGTCATACAAAACAAGGGATAAGTTGAAGCCACACTTTAACGTATGTACATCAGATTAAGAGAACTAAACACACACAATAAAATTAGTACATAATAACACCTAGCAAATCTGTTTGGGAATTGAAATCACTTGAAATGACGTCAAAATTTATTTGTTCATAACAATAATTTGATGCTCTCCACAATACCTCAGTGTGTCACAATGTTAATACATTGAACATCATACAGCTTGAAAAGTTCCGCACAGAGTATGTGTGGTACATACATCTGATCTGCGATCTGCAGGTGGTTTGGCTTGCGCTGTACGGATATGTTGAGCTGGCAATCGAAGGAGAATTGGAGTCTATAAAGACTAATTGGCAATTGATCCACTCAGCGGACATACGCCAGCGGTTTTCCATGCGAGGTTTCCCATGAGTCCAAAGGGGCAAAAGGCAGTTTAGCGGACGATGCCCTCCACAGAAAACAAAACAGCGGAGTAAATGTAAAATAGCACCATGCAAAATTGTTTTTACTTTCTAGGAGTGTTTATACAAGCATATCTACACAGCGATCATTTTCTTTACATTTAAATTTCCTTCCTTTAAACAACACGCAATAGTTATCAATGTCCAACTAAAATTAGATCAAGAGATAAAAAATTAACTCTCCCTTGAAGGTGCTGTGGAACTGCATGCAAAGGGTCGGACCAGTGCAAAAGTATATGACTTGGATTAGTTTTCTTTAATGGAAAAGAGAAAAACTAACGACGCAATTCCACAAAACGTTTTTATTTTGACACGACCATGGTTCCGCTGCGGCGCAGCATCATCAGATTACCTGATGATGCTGCGCCGCAGCGGAACCATGGTCGTGTCAAAATAAAAAAGTTTTGTGGAATTGCATCGTTAGTTTTTTTCTTCTCCATTATGGAAAAATTCCACCAAGTTACCCCGGAAACAGTTTCTTTTAATTTTCTTTAGCCAACGTTCTCTCATGAACACTGCACAAGCAAATGGAGCAAGGTGGTTTTAAAATACGACCAGCCGAAAACTGACGGATATGCTTTGGATAACAAAGAAAAAAAACTCAATGAAAGTGTACTCAAAACGGTGAGGATTACATATGGTTCCCCCTTCACGTTTATTTTCGTGCAAGAGTAAAAAAATGCCCACTGCGGAGAAATTAAGGATTAAGGACTAAGACAGGATTAACACCTTATGATACATTAACACGTGAATTTTAATCTTCACAATGGTCAATTGGTATAGTCACATTTTCCTATTCCATCAATGGAGAAATACAACTATGGAGTCTATATATCCGTCCCTCAACTCGCAGCAAACTTGACGTACATTTAACAATCTCTCGTTTCTCCCCACCTTACCTCAGTTCTCTTTCCCTCTCTCCCAACCCAAGGAAGGAGAGAGAGGGAGAGAAAGATAAAGAAGTGGACTTCTCAGAGCTTCCCTCCCATTTTCATCCACAGTCGGTTAGCATGTCTGAGACTGGGTGCCCTTAAGCCAGTCATCAACTTCCTTGCCAGCCCCACGCTCCGCCTCCCTCGCACCTCTCCTCATCCCAAGGCGTCTATTCTCCTCCTCCTTCCCTACCTCACCAGACTGGCTGCAGACTTCCACTCTAATTTTCGTCTTGAGGCCCCGCACCCTAAAATGACATGGATCGAGTGCTCTTCCTTCGCACCTTTACCGCTAATGAACTCGTAGGGGCTCTCGTGGATCATTCTTTCCGTCATCTCAACTTTCCCTCCTCAATTGAAAGAATTGACTCAATTTAATTGCATTGAGTTTGACATGAATTCCAGCTATTAACATTTTTCATACTATTCCAAATGATGGATAATCCATTTTTATAACTTTAAAGACAAAATGAAAGTAAAATAAGTGTCTGGAATGGATTAGTGATCATGGTAGGCGGGATTAAATTTTCATGGGCCGAACTGGTTTATATAACTCAGGATTGCACTTAACACAAGACCAACTATAAAGCCTACTGAACTACCAACTACCACACAACCTAACTCTATGTGCGGAAATATATCATGTATTCCAATTACTGACTTCGAATCATTAAAATCCAATTTACTGCACGGCTTCGTTTCATTCAGATGCCTGTTGAATCCTATTTTAAGCCGAAAAAATTATCTCTATTTCATGAAAATAGATGTTCTTTCATGATACGATACTTTGTTACCTACACACAGCTTTATTCGTTCTCCTAACACAGTTTATTTCCGAGCTTGGAGACTCAGAAGAGAGGTGAACCCAATCTTTCCAGAGTTGGCTCATTCCTCATCATCCTGGACTGACTTACGCCAACCAGAGGAGCCAACTCACTCCGCCCATCACAACCATTCAAACCTCCATTAGCGATCGGCCTGCCTTCCCTTCCAGCCACCACCTCAAACAACCCCCCGAGCTCTGTCTCTCCCCCGCCCCACTACCGAGAGACTCTAGGAGAACGGGAGGAGACCATACACAGGTAGACTCTCGTAATCTCCCCTCAACCGCCCACTCCTCCCTCTAAACACCTAAGCCCCTTTCCTTCCAACGCCTCTCCGCCCCCACCTCAAAAACCCAGAGTTTCTACACCGGCTTTCAAAATCTTTCCAGCCACAAAAAAATCCCTATCCACAAGTTTTCAAATCATCTTCTTCCCTCCTCGCATTTACCTAAAGGAACTAGCATGATAATTATGTGTTCCAAACTAATACTGGCGTTGCAGACAGATTTTAACGAATCAGAGTTCATCACAATTCATGCTCAGGAAAAACGCTTCATTAATATCGAAAACATACTGAAATATTACTACAACTTCCTAGGATTCAGCAAAGTAAAACGCATACTAACTAATTATTGAGGTATACAGAAAAAATATATGGCCTTAGGAGGTCATGACGGTTGAAATTGATTAAGATAAGATTGATATTGTAAACACATCACTCACAGACAAAAGTGCGACCTTTCTTGAGGCAGAATGGGAACTTATATACCTCATCCACCACCATCTCCACCTTATTGCAATAAACTAGACTTTTAAAGTTCAGTAAATTCTCTTCAGGATGGGAACATTAATACCAATCAAATCCAGAACGAAGAAAAATTGGTATCTATTCAAAAAAAATAACATCTTGTCTCGATCATCTAATGGAATTAAAACACCAATTAGTCGGGTTGATAATGAAAACTGATCTTGCTTGGTATTTCAAATGACCTGTATCCTTTAGTACAACCTTTCTCACCCTCCTCAGTCTCCGAGAATCTATTTCGAGTTTCCTAAACGTATCGCGAATGGGTGGTCTCGCCACCCCCACTCATTTTATTCTTGTTGAAAACTCAGACAAAAGGGGAAACGTGAGGAAGAATCCCGGACCGGAGCAAATCTCCCTCCATTGATACATCACCAGCCAAACTCGACAGCCGAAGAAGTGGGAAAAAGCCAGCACCAAGGGGGACCCGAGACGAAATAGATTACCAAGGTGATGGATCATTCTACGGCGGTAACGAATCAAATATGGGTGTTGAAAATCTACGAGAAAAATGGGAGAGAATTGGACAGACGTGAGTCGACACAAGTCCCTCGTCTTTCGTAACCATACAGGATTTCATGGACAGGTTCCCAAAGCAACTCTCAAGGATATCTCCCGGTGGTCCAATTTGTTTTTCATCTAGTCGCTACAGGTAGAAGGGAAGAGCGTAGCATTCATAAAGGCCCCATCCTGACAATAACCTAGGAATCAGCATGTGAGCGATATTAACAATTACTCCAACCTAGAGCCAAGAAAAGAAAACAACCGCTGTATTGAAACTTAAGCATCTCTAAGGCTCATAGTATTACCCTACGGGAACCCGATATAATGCTGCCAGGTCGTGTTAATAAATAATTAGTGGAATTTACCAAGTGAATTTTTCATTTAATCCATAATGGATATATTACACAAGGTCAAGCCAGAAACCATTTCCTCAGCCTATATCATAAATTTACAACCACGTGCCTCTGTTAACGGCCATATTACGCGAATCAAAAGACACAGATGAAAAAATGAACGATGGATAGGGAAACAGAATCGAACACATAATAATAATAATAATGTAATTTTATTGTTCAGGGATATTACATCCTATATGAACATATCATAAAGAAATCCAAAATGTGTATTATCGAAAAATCCCATTATTTATAGGTAAAATGGTATCGGCGAAGGCACAAAAGAGACACTGGTTTACTTTACTATTTTCCTGTATGTGAATCTATTGGTTAGGCACGCGTCTACTGTCGAGGTTGAACACGAAAATTAGAACCTCGAAGACTAAGGGACTGGGCCCACATTCTATAGCAAACCACATGGGGAAAATTCCTCGTCTGGTGAGATTCTTTTTTTTTCTCCTCCAGAAAACAATATACCGCCCGCGAGGAGGAAAGCTATTAGTCCCTTTAGCCCTGCCTTCCCTTGAGACGCAAGCACACTCGAGAATTAACACTTATTTCTCGGCAGAGTTACGTTCCCGTACGATTTAAATTCATGCACCTCCTCGTCCTACCTCCATTCCTAATGACCGAAGGCATCCTTAACGTCGGACCACACACCACAACCCGTCGCTACCTTTGCCTCCTCCCAGCCCGAAAAAAAACTCACCCGTCCCTCCGAGCCTATATATCCCACGTACAAACAAAATAACACCGACCCACCCTTCTCATCTCGCTTCGGGACTCCAAAACGAATACCTCCTCCCCCTTCGTAGCAGGTGGAGGGGGAGATCCGAAACCATGCGCTACCCTTTCATCCCTCCAGTCGAAGCGACCGCATCCTCTCCTTCGATCATCCCCTTCCTCCCTGGACTCCAACAGCACCCACGCCATCTCTCCCGCCCCCTCCCGCGAACAATGGTGTGAAGATTCTAAACGCTTGAGCGCTCCGACGAAAATTTGTGGGGGATGAGGAGAGGTAGGAGGGAGAGCGACGGGTATGCATGGCTACGACCGGGAATCCTGATTGCCGCCTTAGAGAAGCAACCGCCATACTATTGACGAAAGACAGTCCACGTATCCATATGATACACTACATTTTTTTAACCAAGATGCCTTGAGAGGCGAATCAAATTGACTCGAGGGTTTGTGATGTATGGATGTGATTGTTTTCGATTTTTCCTTACCATGCTTAGGATGTAATCGCAAGAATTCTAACACCATTGCTACACGTGAAATACTAATGCAGGTTCTGTCCCGAATAATAGTATGAAATTAGTTGCCTCATTGTATGTGATTGTATGTGATACCTAAGTCAAAATTTTCAACTTCATACATCAACATGTAGTACACGGTTCAACCTGTAGCATAATTACAGAACTAAAATCGTGATGTGACTGTATTGCACAATTTGTCAGGATTTGAACCTCTACCAAGCATCTTAGCGGTGTCTAGTTAGGTTCTATAAAATTATTATTTGGCTACGTTACGAAAATTATAAAAATAAAAAAGATCACAAAAAATGCAAGAAGAAATAATACTGTGCAACTTTGTCAATAGATACTTCCCCGTGCACCAAAACTGAAGCCATCATTTAAATAAATAAACCAATGGATGCATTGCAACAAAAGGATAAAAATTGTTGGAGTAGTCTGTAGTGCATGAAGCATGTTTTAACATTACTAACCTATGCAAGCTAGGGGAATACAGATATTGATTTCGAGGAAACATTTCTAACTAGTAATCGCTTCATTACTAAGTAGACAATACATTTTAATTGCACGGGACGCTTATACACAACATGTTTGCATGTAGTAGTCCCATTGCAGCTCTTAGTGGTATGTCAGTAGGGCATGTTTGGTGATCTTCACCTCCTGCCACACACCCTCGTGGTGGCTCACAGGTTGTTACTTAGATGAAGATGCATCGTACAAGTGGAGAAATTTGATGACTCTTTCGCTAATATCTATTTAAAAGGGTTCAGAACTGCATTGCTCAGCGATGGTTAGGGGGAAATTCACACTTGGGAGAGATTTAAAGTGAAATATGTCCATAAGACTTGAACATAATATAACCCGCATCCCGGTTTGATCCTCTTGAACTCCATGAGTCGCACTTACATAAGTCTCATCCTGGGTTTCAAGTGGTCCTCTCGAACAAGGAGAGATGATTCTACCAACATCCTCATGACCTGCGCGTGCACCAGACCCGTTCCAGGTCCACAACACAGGAACACAGTCTCCCATGGGCCCATCAACCCTCAAGGAAACACCAGACTTGCTCACGCACCATACGCCCATTTGGGCACTTGGGATAAAATCCTTGAGATCGACCGAAGCGGAAAAATCCTCGGCTCCAGAAGTCTGTCCATCACGGCCGGAGATGAAAGCCGCCACCGCTCTAACCTCCTTCTCCCGCTCACATCTCCTTCGCTCCATCTACAAATCCTCGAGAATGCACGCAAAGATTGCTACCGAAAAATCGCCCATTCTTCGGACTACCTCTTCCTCTCCTTTCCCCATCCCCCTCTTTCGTCTTCCCCATTCTATAACATTCTTCGGTCTCCATAAGTTTGCGGGCCTTATTAAATATTCCGCGACGCTGCGCCTCTCCAAGGTCGGGCTAAGAAGGTCGCAAGCAAGCACTCGGGAGCTGGAGGCTCACCAAGAGAGAGTCCTCGCGCGAATTTAAATGGAAATAAAATTTTACCACCTCAAGCTCTCGAAACTCTCGCACTCAAAAATCCTCTTTCACGCCCATTCTAGCGCGTTCTTGTTTGCGCCTCGGTTACCATCCATCCGAATGGAAATGAGGGAGAGAGAGAGATTATTATATCCTTTACGAGTCGTTTTCGAAGGAGCAAGCCCAATTCAAATATTCATGCGATTCCTTCTTCAACATCCGAAGGCGAGCGAAATACAACCATTACTGTCACATTCAATTTGAGGCTGATGCTTATTCAGAGCGTCATGATTTTCCTCCGTTAACGAATTCAGCAAAAAAGGAGAGAGAAAGAGATAAAAGGAAGCATCTTGCGCTTTAACGAGAACAGTGGCGGGATTTATCTTCCATCGTAGAAGCAGTTACATGTGCTGGCAGCTGAGGTTGTTTGCGACATTTAGGGTGGGAGGATAATTGAGTTTAGACAGGATTTACAGGAGAAGGGAGGAGGGCGGAGCGAATCACGTAGTGGGCATTATCCAGCTCTTGACGAAAAGCGCGGATGGGACCACGGTCTAAAGTCCCGTGAGATGAAGTGCTGCACACGAAGTCTCCAGACAACGACGAAAACTCACTGCCACGGACGAGTTTCCAACCCAGGTCCTCGAATGGGAGACTGGAACTTTCCTACCGTTCTTTCGAGAAGAAAACCTCTGCAACTCTCGCCCACGATTCCTCCACATATTTCACCCGAGAGGGTAAAGGCTACTCACGATATCTCCGGAGCATGAGCGCGGGAACGCTTACGGCATCACAAATTGAGACTCGACCGGTGGGCGGGGCTAATAACTCGCCCCGAGCGAAATGAGGGATGTAAGCGGGAGGTCGCGACGAAACGCACGGCGAGATAAGGGATGGGAGCGAAAGATGGGATCGGATACGTGCGGTCCATTTGAGCGGACGGGGGTGGCGTGGGGGTGGGGGCAAACCTCTCCACTCCGATACGGCTACTGCGGTTGGGAAATAGGGAAAAATTATTAGGTGCAGAGAAAACGAGTCCTTCCCACGGCCGCGCCAGCCCGGGGAGCTCATGGGTGACTTATGCACAGGTCTAGATTTGAAAATATCACAAGTTCAAGCAGACGTTATTTTTTTTAGAAGTAAGCATATGAGAGAACGTAGAAGTCCCTATTAGTAGTAGTGGGTAGAGAGTATGACTGATGACTGGTAGGCCTCCGGTACCAAACCGAGAAAGGATATGTCTTTCCAAACCTGAGCTGTTTTATTTTCTGAGTATCCGATCTTTCTGGGAAACCACGGGCACCACAGGGTAAGGAACCCGTTCCCCTACTTGGTGTCTGAGTTTGCATGTAGGTACTATTTACTTGCTACTATTTATTTATATCTTCCTGGTGAGCCCTACCCTCACTAGCACTAGTAGCCTAGGGTTATTAGGAGCTCAAAAGATTACAGCACGACACATAATCTATCCCCTTTTTTCTAGTATAATCACCAAATGCATGCCCGAGGCGGGATTCAAACCCGAAATCTATTGGTTAAAAATGTGTCACGTTAACTGACCTTTCTACTGCGGCCGGCTTCTACCCTCACCGACTAGACCTTCGGGTTGTAATTGAATGGCCACCAATGTGGTTGGTTATTGGAAATTTAAAGTTATCTACTTCTGTCTCCGGGCATAACATTTATTCACTAAAATATATTTAAAAATTATTTTTCAAGCATCGTGCTTTTAAAACGAAAAAAATTGGAATTGTGGAACAATATGAGAGCGAAAAAAATTAGAACCTCGACTACTGTCCCATCCATAGCCAGGCCAGCAAACAGGCCAGTGCATAACACACAATTGAAAAATTATATTGCTTCACAGTAACATCTCATTTAGTTACACGCGTCTCATGAATGACTGACTATCAAGTTTCCATAGATTCGATGTGATGTGGTTACATGTAGTAGGTACATGGGTGGCGATGTTTCACTTTCTGACACACTTACCCGAGGTATCAAGCAGAGTGCTCTGTAAATGTAGATTCAGAATCGGGTATTCGAAAATAGCAATTTTAACCCCAATTCACAAGGGTGTGAAATCACTAGCGGCTTCCTCAAAACATTTTTGCTTGCTTGTGCCGGAATTCCCCCCGAATACTCTCTCCTTTAGACAGTGTTCCCAAGGTTTAACGCTGCGGACATCTGACTTGACAAGAGGGGATCATGCACGATCGCGCCCACTTCTACTGCTGGACTCGAAGAGGGTCCACTATTCAAGACACGCACGGGATCCTCAGAGAGCTAAAATATGGCATGACCTTGCTCACGCTCACGAAAGAGAGCTCATGAACGTTCAGGCGGGATTCTCCTTTTTCATCGTCCACGCATTACTCTGCTCATCACCACAGCATTGTGGTTGGGCAGGCAAGTAATGAAATACATTCCATGCGCTTCCGAGTATCGTGCACCATTTCGCGATCGGATGAACGAAACGGTGCAATAGGGAAACTTCAAAACTCTCCCTCTCTCATTTCCCCGAATGCTCAATTCTCGGAAACGCGCACCCTTTTAGTCTCCTTCCCGAGAGCCTTGAGCGCAATCATCCACCACTTCACCTCCTTGACATGAGCTGATGCTACTCAGAGGCCTCAGGAGGGAGTGCACCCAACGATACGGCAAGCCACGGCCACTCCAAGCCCCATGAGTCTTATCGGGACGCGCGACCGACGTTCGACCATCCCCCAAGACCTTCCCTCGCTTATCTAGGGATCGCGCGTGCCCGGCGCCAACCCTGAGTGAGCCCCGTTAAGGGAATGAGGTGGAATGGGAAAGTAATCGTCCTCTCGAAGTCAAACCGTCTTCGGACTGCAGACGAGAAGAAGACGGAGAGTCCAGGGATGAGATTGCAGTATAGAACACATGCGCATGATCAATTAGGCGCATCCCATGCGTGCTTCCGCGAATCGTCCAATACCCTTACGCGATATTATAGCAGTAATTGGAAACAGTGCTTTGTATAGGGTGCAAGTGATTACATCACTTCGCTCACACCCTCCGCTAGCTCCTTGAATACGGTTTCACGTTCATTTCCATAGCTCCAAAAACGCAAACTTGTTCCATTGACTTGACCAGTGGTCGGCAAACTACGGCTTACGAGCCACATGGATATATGTGGCTCGGCAGTCAAATTGAAAATGAAAATAAAACCATGGTAGTTCAATTTCTTAAAGCATATATTGCTATCGGTAAATGAAGCTATTATTGTTTTTCTTGCTGATGCCAACTGGGTACTGTACTTAAAATTAAAAACGACTAGTTAATAATTATATAATGATGTGTATTCAAATTTTCCTTATTTACAAAAATATATTTATGACTCTTAAATAATTTTTAAACTTTTGCGGGGGATAATTTTTTGGTCTTCTGTATCAAAAGTCTGCCGACCCCTGGACTACACTTTCATCAACGTTCTGATACTATTAAATATAGACTCTTGGTCAGTTCCTGATTGGCCTACCTCTTCTTCACACGTAGCCATTTCGATCAACCTGACAGTATAAAGGTTCCGTGCAATGTCTCCCCATCATTCTCTATGTGGCAGAGTGGATCCAAAATATTATTTTAAAAGAGCATTTTCTATGAAATGCAATTATAGTAAGCCTTAAGTAAAAGAGTAGAAATATATCGCCAATTGCAATGGTTACTACAGATATTATGGGATTAAAGATTTTATGTAATAAAGTGCTTTTAACTCTCCATTCTACTCTACTCTAAATCGCCATATAGTCAAGAATGCATAACACAGAACTTAATTTTAATTGTTTAAACTCAATTCAATTACTTTCCAACGATAGCTGCAGGGTTAACCAAACACTACCTACACACTAGAGAATATTAAAAATTCTGAGGTGTTCTTGAAAACCTTTCCATTCTGCGCGCTGTAAATATTAATGGAATGAATTACGATGAAAAGGTATAACTCACTATTCAGCTTCCAGGTATGAATAATGGGGTAGCATGTCTAAAACACCGCAGGTGCAACCTGTGCTGAATGCATTACTAATGAATTTAGTGGGTAAAAAGGTTAACTTGACGTAGGATCTGTTTCAAACATAACGATAAATTGTCCCTGATTTGGAGAAGGCTTCCCACGTAAGTGGGAAGTGAAGCATGGCATTAACTCTATCGTCAAGCATCAAAACTCCGACCTCACGTGCTGGAGAACCACAGAGCTGGGAAACCCTCACAGTGGTTGGGCTGTTCATCATGGGAGCCCGAGGCATGCCGACAGACCCGGCATAGCAAAACGAGCTGCCACCACCGACACTATCTCTCTCCAGCCAATAATTCATCAACTTGGCGGTTTCTTTCGACTTCCGAGAGCACCCTTGGTCCTTTCTTGCTTTTGTGGCTAATGCATAAAATTTCTTGATAACACATGCAGTATCATCAGTAAAAGGCGTTCAATCTAACGGGAAAGGACGTATTTGGGAGAAAAACAATCGATAGTACACGAAGAAATTTGCCACGGGTCATCGCAAGAGACACAAGACACTCGAAGGAACCAAAAAAGGTAAAGAGTATGGAGAAATATACCGCTAAAATCAAGTAAGAAGAAAATAGCGCAGCTACGAAAAAAACATCAGCTTCATCTAATTGTTTCATTTTTCAAACGGTGCTTGAAGTTAATTTCCAAGGAATATCAAATCACCTTACGTACAAATTGTCTATTGAACTGGGAACATTAAAAATCTCATTTCGACGGAAACAATACGTGAGATCATGTTCATTAGCCAACACATGTAGCTTACTTTACTTTACAAATGTTTAGTAAATTTCATTTCAGTAGCCTTAAAACTCTTCCATACGAAGAAGACTACACGTATCAGGTTTTCAGGATCACTGAGGTAATTTTTCAATTAAAAAACTCTTCCAAGCAGATTGCGCTTGTGTATAAGAGCAAAGGAAGAAGGTAATTGATTTGGTGCCTGCTCGCGAGGTGGTAATATCTTTGGTGCTCCGACTCCTAAATCATTATATTGGTCTTGTGATCCCAAACAAGAGAATAACGAATGTATAGCGAACACAGATGCTCACTACCAGCCCATTTCCCTTCAACCTTTTTTTTAAGGGTTTCCTCATTTTTTTACGACGATTTCCTCTTCATTGTACCGAACTTCCCCGTCAGTGCTCATCGGAAGAGCTTCGCCTGTTTTCTATTCTTGACATTTTGTTCGTCTATTTTCACCCAAGAGATCTTCACCGAGTCATAAAAGAGGCACCCCCTCCATTACGCACGTCCCCCCGGCGGTTTTCGACTACCTCTCACTCTACCCACTCCTATTACACTTTTCCTTTCTTGCACCTTGCACTTTTTTCACTTTCTTCAGGCCTGGGCATTTCCTTTTCATAGCCTCGACTATTTTTCAATCTGATCCTTTTCGTCTCCTTCCGGCGGCTTCGAATTCTACGCCTGTACACCTTTCCACATTTCCTGCCTGCGGTAATCAGGTTCGTGTCGCGCCGGTCAGGCAACCTAAAGACTGCGGTTTCGTATCCCGCTTCGGGCATGTAAAGTGAGCGTGTCTTAGGTTCAAGATTAATTTACATGACGCGATAGAAGCTAAGCCGCACGAGAACCTAAAATCGAACTTCTTTAAGCCCACTCTGCTAAAGTTTCTATTCCCTGATGGATCGCATGTAGCGCGAAACCTCCATAATACGACATTCCAAAAATAATAAAGTTTCAGGTATGGTCTATACTATTTTCGGGAGAAAAAATCATTCGCCTTGACCGGGACTCGAACCCGGGTCCCATCCCGGTCAAGGCGAATGATTTTTTCTCTGTGGAATATCTTGCATTCGTGCATCTCAGCGGGTAACTCCGTTAAAGTTTTCGCGGCTAGCTCGCGAGCTTTGAATTTGTTAAATATACTATTTTCCTTCATGATCTGAAACCTTAGCGTCTCAAAAAATTGGGAATTGATTAATTTTTAATGACCGAATGCAATTATGGTTATCACTGAAAGTTGTTGCACTAATTGGACCTAAGGATTCCTCCACACATTATTCGAAAATGGCAGAGCTCAATTCTCAACATACAATGCTGATATTATTGGGGAAACACCAACGCAACTGGATATGCTTTCCAGAAGCGTCAACCAGTCATACCTGTGTGGAACATGTAAACGAAACCAATCTTCAGGGCCATCCTCTGATTACCGAGTTCTCTCTCCATTCCAAACATCAAATAAGTGGCGGTTTCTCGGGACGCGGGAAAAACATAACGGGAGTTGAAGAAAGAACGCATGTCCTCGATCAAAAATAATGGCTGTCCAAGCAGTCTCCGATGCGTAATGAAAACAAAAGCATCCTTTGAGAACGGAGACGATCGAGTGACCTCCCTCAACTCTACTCCTGGCTTGGCCCATTCCAAAAAAAAAATGACCATACTACCTGCCCTTAACCGCCCTGGTCCTCCGGCATTTTTTTCGGCAACCGCCTAGAAACCAAGCAAGGCTAATTTCCACTCGAAGGGGCCAATCTCTAGGACCACGAGCCCACCTGACTCCTCAAGACAAGGCTTCTAGACAAAACGTTTTACTTCTACTACGCGCAGGTATACACACACAACAAGCGAAGGTGTCTGCGTACCTGGAGAGGTCCTTAACCTTCCCATTTCCTTCGCTTTCGCTTAATAGACTACACAAACGGACTCCTCTCGTCGCGACGCCTTCACTTTAAAAAGGAGCGTCTTCTATTTCCACACACTCCGGCAACCGTTCTTCCTCCTTCAACCCTCCTCTTGGTTCCCGAAAATCCTCAACTCTAAACTTACCCTCTCCCTACCACCCTTGACCAAGGTCCGAACCTCGAGCACACACGTCCCGATGACGAGGAAGAAGAAAAGACCTCGCAGTGGAAAGGAGGAGAGAGATTGGGAGGGTGGGTGAGAGGTAAAGAAGAGAGGGGTAGGGACGGAAAGGCAAGAGAGCGGCGGCAGCGGTTCCTCTTTCTGGCGTCTTCTTTAGTTTTTTGGGAAAAAAGGCGGGAGAGGAAAGGAACAGGGAAAAAGTGCGGGATTTCAGGGCAAAGATTTTCATCCCGTCCCCCTTGCCACACATTTTTTCAGTAGTGTGCAGGGTATTATGTAGATGCACATACACACCAGTAAGCTACACTACAAGACACAAGACGAAGGGCATCTTTAACGAACTCATCACAAGAGGAAACAAGGAGCGCTCTGGGAAGGAATATAATCAGACAATTTCGATTACACTTAAAGCGGAAAGACAAGGCAATCCTATTAATACAAAATTACCAGATGCGCCTTCCGCTTTCGAAGTCTGCTTCGACAAGTGGCTGGGTTCGAAGGATTTTTCGTGATGCTGTGCCTAACCTTTTCGAATTAAACGTTTAGGTAGAGTTACGCGCTGTTATAGAATCCATTACGCAGCTTCTTATGAAATATACCTACTTTTCTCCTTGCCTCTGAATTCTATCCTGAGAACTCATTTCCGTACTGTGGACTAACTACTAAAAAATCCCATTTGCCTGACATGTTTTCAGCGACAGCCTAGAACATTTTCAATCTAGCCTGAAGTCCATTTCGTTCGTTTGCATCGACGCCTCCCGAAACATCACAGCGTGTGACTTCTCACCGCGCGAGTGAACATTCATCGCTGAATGAGATAACCATCCAAAAGGACTACGTGGGGAACAGTGGCAGGCAGGAAACAACAGCAAGAGAAGAGTGAAAAACAACAAACAAACACAATGTTGAGTGACATGAGATCCGCTAATTACTCTTCGTTAAGCCCAGAACTGCCGGTGAGCGCGCATTTGGATATGCTCGGGGAAGCAAGGAGGAGGGCTTCCGAGACTCGGGAAAATAAGAAGAACTAGGTACCGAAGTGGAATAGAAAAATCCTAATCTTTCGATGGAATAAGCCAAGATTTAGAATAAAACGTTTCGAGTAAATAGAGCAAAGAAGAGGAGGAGGCGATAAACAGAACAAATGGAAACTCTGGATAAGTAAAAATAAAATAAGGAACACCTATGTATGTACTTATTGATGAGTGATATAGAATGTCCTGCATGTAAATTTGACTCCAAAGAATGAAAATAATAAAGCTCATCTACATCTACACGATACCCTGCAAGCCACCGCGAGGGTGTGTGGCAGGGGGCGAAGATCACCAAACATGCACTATAAACATGCATAAGCTTACAAGGTACTGGGATATATTATGTACATGAGTCAATGAGAAGGTGATGTAGAAGAGATGATATGTTTAGAAAGTCTTCAAACTATAATAAAACCGCACTTAAGATAGTAACATGTACATCCATGACACACCATTTCCTCTTCAGAGCCAAGTTTCCCTTTAGAACCCCCAATTAGAAATCTCTGGGTTCAATATAGACTTTACAATATATATGCTAGTGGGATTACAATTCACCATTTGAATTTTGGGTAAATAGGAAGTGACAACTGATAAAACGTTGCTCCTTAACGAGACCTAATAAGAGAGCGAGAAGAGTAAATTTTTACGAATTTCTCTCGCACAAAATTTTCCCTAGTAACAATAAGAGATAAATGTATCGCCTATTTATATATAGTGAACGCAGAAATGAAAAACAAACACATTCCTTTCTAAGACAAAAGAAATAGAAAAGATTGCATCATTCACGCATTTTCAAGGAAGAAATTTCAACACAGGGAAAGGCTAGAAAGAACGATTTGAAGAAAACAGTATGTTTTTTGTAAGAAAACTATTGGTTGAGTAGGAAACACTTAAAGCTGGTCGTAAAGACTTGCGAATGGAATAGCCAAGTAACGGGAACTATTTCAGAAAAGCTGCGGCGAATGAGGATTTACAAGGAAGGTCCATCAAAGAGAAGATAAAAGGGGCCATTAGGAGACTCGTTTCGTTAGTTCGAAGCGTACGGCCGGGCAAAATTCTTTCCATTCACTAGCATTAGCTAGAGTATCACCACTTTAAAAACATTTCCTACGAAGTAGACCCTACATAAATAAAAAAAAATCCGAATTTTTGTGGACCAAAGTTGCTGCCACGGATTGCATTTTCCTTGACAAAATTTTTGAAAACGGGAATTATCTCACGGAATGAATCAAAAACTCACACGGATAATGATTATCGCCATATATAATGCATTTTGATTGGAAATATAAACTTCTACCCATATGTATTTCGACAATAATAGAATAAATTTGATTCAACACATTTCTCTTGCAAAAAGATAAAAAGACAGAAATAGATGATATCATGAAAAATTCAGTTTAGTGATTGATGATAACAAATTAATTGAGCTAAATCAATCTTTCTTGCGGGGAAGTTGTCAGCATTTATTTTGGAACAGACGGAATTAGCAATTAATCTACAATTAATTTATTTTTACAGCACGACGCGACGCGTTTAACCACACTACGAAATAATCACATTCGGTTGAGTCGCCACTATACATTTGCTGAGTCACTGCGAGTAATACTGAGTCTCTCACAGCAAAAGGACGACAAAATCGAGGACAACACTCACTTTAAAAAATCGTATAGTTGCGTACGTTTCTCTAATGCGTATAAAACATCACTAGATTAGCAAATTCCGTTAACGCATGTCGAGACGTGGGAGAAATAGTAATAATAAAGGTCGTCTCTCATCAGGGAACAAAAAAGTGCAAGGATCCTCCCAAGGATGAAGTCTTCTGCTGTGACCTCGCGTTTCTCGGAGAGCGGCACTGCCCCTCATCCCCTAGACGATACGCAGCTTCGTCCCATATTTCAAATTCATCGGAGCAACTCGCGTCAGGAACCCAACAAAAAGCTTCGGGTGGCGAAGGCAGAGGGAGGAACGGAGTGGGGTAGCGGGGAAGGTTACGGAAAAAATACAAGACCAGGAAGAACGCGTTTTAAGTACGAATCGGACATGGCGTTAGGGGAATTCTCAGAAGAAAAAGTAAAACAAAACGTCATCAACGGTCCTGGCGATGTGATAATGCTAATGATGGCTGTGACCAACCAACCATATTGCCACTCCGTTGGCGTTGCCTGACGCAGAGAGAAGAAGAGTCGAAAAAAAACACATGCCGAAGTGCGTTCCGTGGGAGATGAGCATGAGGGGGAGGAGAGGACGGGAGTGCCGTGGCCATCGTGGGAAGAGACCGTGAAAAACTGACCGACTGCCAGGACCGAAGAGGGTATCCATTGCCTTGGACCTCTCTCCCCATGCAAGATGACCCTCGGTAACCGTGGCAACGGAATTTTTTTCCCCGACACCAAACTCACTCCCATCAGCGCAGCCACGCACCAGAATCCTGTGGGACTTCACCAAGTTTTTGCCCCAAGGTCCGAAAACGGAGTGAAAGCAGAGGCGAGGTTGGAAACTTGCGGGTGTGTTTTTAAGTAGGGAGGGGCCATTGGGTACGAACGTGATGGGAGAGAGGAGAGATGGGGAGTATCCGGACCGGCCCAGATGATCGGTGGGTGGGGTGAGGACTGCTCGGGGTGAGGGGGAGAGGTAAAAAGATTGGGAAGACGCTGGTTCGGACGCCGCCTTTTTTTCTTGGATGCTGGGAATACTACGTTCGAGGATTTTCCACTAATGGCAGCCGGAAAACAGTTTACAAGGGATTATAATAAAAAGTTCTTCCATTCGAAAATTAGTATCATATATAATCGTTACATGATTTCTTGATATGGAGTTCACATTCCAAGAAATAAATAAGTCGAAAAAGTAATTGCGCGCAGTTCCATAAATGATTTGGAGCACAAATATGCGTAAAGATCATCATGTGGTAGAGAGAAAATAGGATGATATCAGATTTCTTCCTCAAATACATTTGCAGCAAACGAAGATGGTTTCTTTGTTTGCTGCAGCCTATAGCAACATTGAAATCACGTATTTAGTACAAGTTTCACTGTTCATAAAACATATTTTCCGAAAGATACGGTTTAATTTTCAAGTTCAGTGGTAGATTAGTGGGTAGAGCACTGAGCTGCCTACCGGAGGGCCCTGGGTTCAAATCCAAGAAGCAAGAAGCTTTCTGGACACCCCCACCTAAAATCCTCGCGATTCAATTTTCTGCGCGTGAGAGTATCATGGGTGTTTTCAAGTCTGTTTCCGCACTAATAGGCGCTTCAGACCGAGAGGAAAGGTATAAGGATAGGAATGGAAGGTATTGGGATAGGATAAGGTCCTCCGTCGTGAGAACTTCGTAGGAAATCGCAGGTGGCCCAGGGAAAGGAACTGGCGCCCCTAACCTGAATGTGCGAATTTCACACGTATGGGGTGAGCTCTATCTCACCTATCAAAAACCAACCTTCGGGTTGAACACACATATTGATGGACACTGATGGAGATATGGATGAACACGGGATGGAAACACCAGTGAAATTCCTTAATCTTCTAGATTCAAACCCTGGCTCTCACTGTGGAATCACAACACGCATATGCTAATATAAGCATAGCAACGGAGTAGTGTCGCTATCTCCCGAGCGAAAGATTGTTCCGGCGCAAGAAAATGACTGAGGACTGGAGGACCAAAACAGCGGAGTCCATTCCAAACGGCAGTGAATAAAATTGATGCTCTTGCTGACATTACTCTCTCAGAGCGCGACCACTGCTTCCGCAGAATTCCGGCGAAAAAATTCACAAAGGAGCCGCGCAGCCTACCTCTCAATGGGACCGAGCGGGCCCCATTCTCGGGGGAGTGGATTAGGCGTCCAAAATGCGCATGGAAACGCAGTACCGACTCGAATCGCAGTCGTAGAAAAGGGAAACTGGAGACCGGCACTGATATGGATAGGTTTGTGCATGCACGGGGAACTTCAGAGGAAAACAATTTTTTTTTGCGGAACAGGAGAGCGGATGGGTGGTGGGGAGGATGGAGAAATGACGGATCGAAAAAAATGGGGGAGAAGGACGAGAATAGTGGGATGAAAGGGAAGGAAATGCAGGCGTACAAAGGATTCAGCTGCCTGCGGGCGTTTTGCGAGTGCCAAACGGTCACTCAGAACCACCGGGCCAGCGATAATCAATTGCCAATCGGGCAATTGGTTATCGCTGCCACCCGGAGCGAAGTGCCGTGGGTTATAATACCTATAATATTATACTACTTCTTATATTATGAGCTTTGCTGATAAAGATAACGATTTACGAGCCAAGTAATTATGTAAGTCAACACACTTCCACAGTGACTTAATGGTCGTGACAATTAGTTTCGTCATGGACGTTTAGTAATGCATCCGCAAATCAGTCATGGGTCTCAAATTTTACAAATTAATCACTTATTTGAAGGATTTTTGCGTTAATCTCATTTCAAAATATTTACTAGTCAAGTAATCATGTAAGTCAACACACTTCCACAGTGAATAATGGTCGTGACAATTGGTTTCGTCATGGACATCTAGTGACACACCAGCAAATAAGAAATGGGTCCTAACATTTACTAATGAATTACTTATTCAAAGGATTTTTGTTTCAATCTCATTTTAAAGTATTAGTTTCATTCAGTTTGTTAAAAATTTTCTGCCTACTTACTGCTATAAGTACAAAATCTTCAACAATGATGAGAATGAAACGGTGACCAGCAAAGGAAATCCTTCCGCAGGATAAAGATTGAGAAACTATAGAACGTTTTGCTTTATTTTCAGAATGCACTACCGCGGAAAAACACAATTTTGGGGAAAGGGAACTAAATCAAAAATGTCATCCACACTCATTATTCCAAATAGTGATCAACTACACATCTGAAATACCTACCTACTCTTTCTAAAGATTACGATTTAGGGTGGGAATGACAGTTCTGCCTCGGGGGCAACCGTTTTCTCAAAGTCGGCGAACGGGATTAAGAGTGGCCGAATGACGCATATATTATGTGATAATCACTGCTATTACGAAAATTAGCAACCTCTTAAGATGTTTTCCAAATGAGAAAAAAAAGGTTGGAGGAATGATGGTAACCAGCTCTACGAAAGAATATGGATAGGGAAGATGTTTCATTCATAGCACGATGCTATTAATATTCCCCAGATCGGAGTCTTCGAAAAATATGGCAATCCTTCGTCTGGGTGCGCCAAAAGTTATGCCAAGTATGGAATTAAGCGGAAGGGCTCCAACCATAACGAAGGGAACGAGGCGGTGTATCACGTACCGGTTCCGTAATAGGGGAGAGGGCAACGGCCCTCCAACTTCCATCCAACAGGGGAGGAGGGAATGGGAGGGAGGTTATCGGTGATGTGGAGGGATCACGCGGGGAACGTCACTCAACTTGAAGCCGGTGGCGAACATTCGAATAACTCAAAGCGCAATGTACACAACCATTACAACCTGGTGTGATGCATGGCAGTTGGAATTAAATTTGAAAAAATGAGTAGTAATGAATTTTCGGAAAAAGAATAGTTCTCCTCCTAGCCGTCACTACATAAGGAATAGTAAATTGACAAATATGGAATCCAATAAATATCTTGGAATAGATTGACTAATGACCATTTTTGGGGCAAACACATGCGTGAAATAATGGGTCAAGCCAATCGTAAACTGCAATTCAACAAAAGAGTACTGGGCAGATGTGCCGATCATGCAAGAGAAATTAGCTACTTTTCACTTGTTAGACCTCATTTGGAACTCAATCTCTGAACTAAATTCCAAGATAATATTTTCACTGATAACGTTGAAAATATTTTGCTAACTCCAACCTTCTATCCTTCAAGAACTTACTATGGTAGAGCTGACCACACTCATAAAATTAGGCAAATTGATTGCCGAACTGACAGATTCAAAATGTCCTTCTTGCCTCGTAAAATTAGGGATACGAATAGGTGTAAATATATCCAATAATATAAATACAAATGCATGGTTTAAGGACTTTAAGCTAACCCAACTAATATTTTTTATTGTGACGTTTAGACTAGAATATAATAACTAATCCTTTCAATGCAAGATATTTAATGCATATTTGGTGTGAATTCACCCCCTGCCACACACCTTTATGGTGGGTTACAGGGTATTGTGCAGATGTAAATTACAGCCTCTATTAAAATACCGAAAAGAGATGAAAAAAAAACAGACTACATTTTGAATCCAGTAAAATCGTCTCCCACGGTCCTATTTTCATCCAATTTTGGTACACTAATTGGATGCAACTGAGTTGGACCGTGTGACACGGTGAAATTGTATCCAAATGGATTTGGGTCCAAATTTTGTATGCAAATTTTTGGACCAAACGTATAGAACTTGCTCTAAACTTCCATCCAAATGCATGAAACCAACCAATCAAAGACTTCCAAAAAAGTGAGCATCGCACTCCGCTTTCTTAAGAGTGACTTGACTGGGGCTCTTTGGATTGGACTGTTGTGCTCGCAGAACATTTGAAACTGACGTATTCATGAAGCTCTGAGGCAGTTATTGTGCTTATTGAGTGCATAGAAAAGATGAATTTATATACGATGCCTACTGTATTTTTGTTTATATGATAAATTCAATTTATTCACGACACTCCTAGCTAAAATTACAATTATTGCGGCTTATTCACATTCAGTTGTGTCAGCCATTTTCGTTGTTTACTATTTTCTCGTATTTCATTGGTTCATCTAATTTGGACCAAAACACTGCGCCGTGAGGTACCCTATTCCTGTTTCGCCCAAAAAATGGATGAAACGCGTTGGACAAAAAAATTGGATTAAATAGGATCTTGGAACACCAGATTTATCCACTATTGTTGTATCCACTATTCTAGGAGTATGATGACCATTAAAATACGCCACAGAACAGGTGGTGACTGCTGCGCAGTTAGCGAAAATCTGCGCAGCGGGAAAAGAGAGGTGGATCTCCGACTTTGAGCTGCTGCGATGTACTGACCACGTCGCCTCAAAATAAAATGGCTTGTCCAGGATTGTTATCTTTCCTTTTCGCTCCCGCCCAGTACAAGCTCTTCCGATTAACAACCTAGATCATCGTCCGAAACGGAATGCTTACATCGTAAAAAAAATATTACTCCCCCTTTTCTTCAAGAGGGAAAAAGGTCAAGCCCGCAGCCAAGGTCAGAGACCTGTTTTCAAGTTATCGACCTAAAACATATTAATTTATAAATTGAACTAAACTTCCCGCAGCCTTTTCCCTATCATTATCCTGATAAATAAAACAAAATTATTCTAGAAAGCCAAACCACATTCTTGTAGTAGAAGTTTTGGCTTCTAGGTGGTCCAACGGCTAATGCTATATCACGCCGTCCTACCAAAGATCGTAATACTAGGACAATCACACGATCCATGTTTGGGCGAGATTCGAACCCGTGACCTTTGAGTTTCCAAGCCAGTGCGTTACGAACTTGGGACTACGGCCGGCACTACATTCTTCCTTCTGTCGGATAAGATTTCACCTGACACTAGTCAATGCTGTCAAAGATTTCACCTGACACTAAATATCTACATAAATAGTCATTGCTGTAAAATAACGCCTCCGATTCCATTGTAGAATACGGACCAAAAATGTAAAATCTCTTACAACACCACTGTAAAGCATCATCGAATAACTTGGATGAGTAAGAGATTCGTATTTATTATTGAAATTATTTAAGAAATACACTACGGCAGCCCACCAAATCATGTTGTGAGAAAAGGCCTAGATTTAAAATCATCAAAATATTTACTTTCGTCACTAAATCTGATTCAGGAGCCCAACGAAAATTCTGCAATAACTAGGCAAATATTTGCCTATGCTTTCACCGACCACAGGAGGTCTATTACGGTTCGGAGACGCGGCAGCATAGTACTAATTTCCGAATTTCCCGTGCTGTCTTATGGACACCCTCCCTCAAAATGCAGCCCTTGAGCATGCGAGACTATTTTCCTCCTTATCCCAAGACACGATCGGTTTAAGAGTCGTCTCACGTTACCACCAGGCTCCATATCTCAGCTACTCTTAGTTTTTCCCCAAATGAAACCGATGATTTTTCATTGGAACTTAATTCTTCACTTTTTTTGGTGTCCCACTCTTCCCACTCGTTCCCTCATCCCCCGGTGGAAAAAATATCTTGCATCTCCTCCCGATGATTCAGTACCCGCTACCGAGTGTCCTCCATCTCCAGCCGGGCATATTCCTCCTCCTTTCAAGCACCACACAAAAAGAGGTCTTGAGGGAGAGAGAGTGTGTCCAAAATAAAAGAGAAACGAAAATCCTCCAAACTGAGCGTGTCTCATTTATCAGGCGCAATCACACGGACCACCGCCTCCGCCGCCCTCCCGAAGGACCTAGCCCTCCTCCTCCTCCTAATCTACTCCACGGCCTTTCATCCACTTCTAACTCAATCCCATCCATGTACACCCTCTCACTGGAGCCAATGGACCCATTCATAAAGCGGGGAGAAGCACCACAAGGCCAAGCAGACGCTCTTGATAGACGGCCACCGTCGCCTCTCTCTCAATCACCATCCTCCAACTTGAGAAGGGGATGGAAAATAGTTATCGAAGTGGCGGCATTTGGAAAGGCTCGATGCATTTTTTCGTTCGGCTGAAAGACATTGGTCAACTAACTTTCCGAATCCAAGAATCATCACTTACCCACCGTTGTCAGAAAAAGAGCATTCGCTCGCTCCCTTTGATCGTTTTGTTCAATTTACCATGAAGAACAATAGGTTTATAGAGATTCAATTACCCGCCAACGATCGACCCAAATTATGGTGCTATTATTACCAATCTTTCTTTGTAACAGATGCTAAGCCAATTCTCTGACGGCAATGGAGTCAGCGTCAACGCGCCGGCCTCACAAAAGTCGCGACTTCGAATTCCGTGCTATCGATCAATGTGAATACACAATTGAATCAACACTTATAAAATCATATTAATACTTATATTAAGTATTGTCTGACATCAGAATCGAATGCGCTTAATATAAAGACAGTGAAGTTCACTTGTTGAAGTGACATAACCCAGAGAGGAATGGAACTCCCCTTACGGTTCGAAGTCAATGATCAATGCTTCAAAGTAATGGAGAGGGGTTATTAGCGCTAGTCGGGAAGCGTTAGTTGCCTTCTTGGAAGGGAACAGTTGAGTGAAGGAGAGTCGACGGACAGGAACTTGCCAGGGATACGGTCAGCCCCTTCTAGAGGTCCCACTCGCTACTGGTCTGAGTCCAAGAAAAATTCACTTTCTCCACGTGCGTCTCGCCGACAAATCATTCATCGGTATCCACCGTCTCTCGCCCCATTAAAGCAGCATATCCCGCTACAATGATGACGGAATAGATACACTCAACTCTTCATCTAATTTTTGGTAATTATTACTTTAAAACATGATGATTATGTTATAAGGCTATGTGCCGCTGTAACTGCACTAAATTATGATTTAGTAAAAACCTCGGTTGAAATTGCCTTTGGCCCCATCATTACATCTCGCTCACTTCATTTGGAGCCCGCCTTCTACTCCACCTCCGTTGATATTCCTATAACTCCCCCACTAATCTTCCCACTCACCAATTTAGTTACATCAAGGAAGCAATAATCATTCATTGACGAACCCAAAATTCTGTTTGGTAGGTGAGGGTAGAGCTCACCTCGTACGATGCCTAAAGGGGTTTAAGAGCCTCACTAAAGTGGAGGAGAACAGTCCTTTCCCTGTACCGCCCATTACATCTGGGGATGATTTGGCAGCCAGAGAAATTATATGCATAGATAGATACGTTTTCGCGGCGATTTTTCAATCTTTGCCTACACGCGTACGCGAGAATGACGAGTAGCTGACGGCAACGCCCTTTGGGGTACCACGCTATCGGGTCATTAGTATAATATGTGAAATTTGTGAGTGGAATGATGGGATTTGTAGTAGGTAGGTAATTGCAGGTTGTTATAAGGAATTCAACCTAACTCAACTAACAGCATGTTTTCGCATGCTTGCTTTGCTATTTTTATCTTTTTTTAAATTGTGAAGTTTAGACTAGAATATGCCTATTAATCCTTTTTGTGCGTGTTTTGTGTGAATTCACCCTGAAAGACACGTTTATGTTGGCTTTCAGGGTATTATGTAGATTTAGATGAATTTAACGTATTAAGCATGCACCCAAATTTTCTGCTACTCTACCGATTAGGAAAGGAATGATCATATTAAACGAAGAATACTGCAGTTGATGGACGAATGTAATGAGCAAGAAAAAGATAACAGAAAAATATTCCTGGAAAGGTAATACGTTTTGTAAATAATTAATTTCCCTGGTTTGCAAGGTGCCTTGACGACCTATGTTCACGTCTCCATCGTTACACCTCTTTATGGCTTTCTTGCGGAAGGCTCCTAGCACATCTAAGGAAGAATTCCCGCCATTCTACAAGTTCTCTTGGAATATATTAATCGACAATGAAAAAAATCACTTTGCTCAATATAAAAGAAATATTGTAGCAGAATTAATAACACCACATTCCTTAAATAACTGTTTTACTTTCATTCATTCAAATATCCATCAAAGGAATCCACGAGTTGATGTGTCTCCACTCAAGTTCTTAACACGATCGGCGTGCGAAAACAAACCTAGCATCGAGTTAGGCTGATAAATTGTGAATCTATCCTAATAAACAAATTTATATTGATGAAAGAGAAGCATGTAAAAAAATAATGGCAATATTAGTAGGTTAGTCCAAAGAAGAGTTGGTATTTGCTGCGTCACACTAATCTAAGGGTTTTTGACTAGCGATGATGATATTAATAGCTGTAGAACTAGGCTTAAATATATTCCAACATTCGACCTTATGTCGCATCATCCGTCTTAAGCCAAATCTTAAGAAAAAAATATATCCCATCCGAGACAGGATTCAAACCCACAAACTTTTTTATCCAGGACTGCACGTTACCGACCTAGCTTCCTCGTCTTGCGTGAGAAATCTTAACCCTTTGGATATTTTCTTTTAAAAGTTTTCTGGAAAGTAGCTTGTGGAAAAAAGCTATTCACACGCTAAATATTGCATTATAGGGTCGACACGTGGCGGAAAGGATGTTGACCTTATGTTTTGACTGTCGGGAAAACCAGTATCATCTGCCTCTCATCATATACGTGCGAGTTAGCTCCCAAAACTATCAACTCGATCGTGTCCTGAGGGCGATTTAAATAACGTTTTCCAAGAGAAAAAGAAAAATCAGCACGGGATATTTCGGCTTTCCTAATATCCGATGAACGAGTTAAATAAAAAAACTGCGGTAGAGAAGAGCGTCCCATTTTTTTCACGAACATCAAAGGCATTTTTTGCCTGACCCGAGGTCGACTGAAGCAGGTTTCGAGGCGCGTGGTCCTCGCCTCGCCTGACGCAATGGGAAAACGCCACCGGCTTTAGGGTCACTGTATTCCCAGCACCGCCAGACAACCCATCGTTAAGTGGAAGTAATTTAGCGGATGCGTAAACGGAGAGGAGGAGCTATTAAACTGTTCCTGTGCCTTAGGAATGTCGAAATCTTCTCAATCTGCCCCTCTATAATTTACTGAATATTAATCAGAGATTTCGACGACACGCTTCAGCAGGTTATTCCCCGCTCACACAAGCAGGAATGTGCCGCGTTTATTTGATGCGAGCAAAAGATTTACTTTGAAAATGGTTCGACAGCCAAAATTTATGAATAAATCCGTTTTTTTTTTGGGAGTGATTTTCTTCTGGGGGAGCATTCACCGTTGGTATAGCAGTGCTGTTGATCCTTGAGGAGTGACGCTCCGAATTCCTGAGAAAGCGTTTACTTAGAGAAAAGCGGAGGAGACCATGAATGATTCCTGAGAGGTTATTCCACCCTGAGCATAGTAAGGAGTAAAATACAACGAAAGTAAACCCGCCGATAAATGAACATATTTATCCTAAAACTCTCTCTGAAACGATTGAGTGATCTTTAGTGCCTTACGCTAATTAATTTTTCAATTGCCAACACGCTTTTATTTCATTTTCAGCGGAAAGAGATTAAAATTACAAAATATATAAGATATATATTTTGACGCTGGTGAAATCTACAGTATTATTTTAGACAACGCGATTAAATACCATGGAAATATACATTAACTATTTGGTAAGAGCGTATGAAATTCTTAGACACGATAATGGAAAAATGGGGAATAAGTCTTTTGAAAGGGAGACTGGTTTTGTCACGTTGTCACTTCCACGTGTTTGAATCTTGGTCACGATTCACTGGAGAAAAATCCATACTTTGGGTATGCCAGACTTCCAGCAATATGATTTTCTTCACAGTCATTATTTACTATACCGATGCAAGATGAGAACGAAAAATTATTTCATCAAAATCACCAGCGAAACATTGGCTGTGAGTTAATTAAATGCATCAAATTGAATGGAATCAGGCGATACTGTGTGAAAAAGTGACATACTGGCAGAAAAACTTGAATGATGTATTTTCACACTTTGAGTAAGTAAAACAGGTAGGGTTTTACGTCAAAGATATTGCCTAAAAGGTGCTTTTCCCTCTTGAGAGTAACTACGGTTCCATAGATGCTACTTATTGGTTGTTTTTACAAACTGGGCGTCTTTACTCTGCATACGCGTAATTTAGGTGTCAAAGATCCAATGCATATTTAATGTGGCAACCAAGAAAAGAAAAATAACAACTAGCTCAGTTGTTCATGAATATACTTACCTATATGGACTTGAAACATTCAGCTTCTTCAATGAAATAGGCAAAATACCAAGGGAACGTAATGGTTCACGGATTGTCACGCGAAGTATGCCCGGAGGCGCGATTATGCGCCGTATGGAAAAAGGTATCGGTCACCAAATATTGCCGTTATTCGTTCGCTCGGATTTCCGATCTCGGAACTGAAAACCGTTGCCACTGCAGTAACGGCACCAACCTAGAAAGCGATCGCTGGAGTCGAGCACGCTAAGCAACGCGCATATCTCCATGATCAAAGGGAGAAATTATTTCTCGAAAGAAACGGGTTTGGGAACGGGAGGAATGTCGAAAATATTCAAGTGGCTCCTCTTAGGATAACACGAATGATAAGGGGGAGGAAGAGAAATATCCACTTTCTTAAGCCGAGGTGGATAAGCGGATATGAGCGAGAGAGGCGGGGCGGAGGGAAATCCTTCACTTGCCTCTCGACGACGCGGTGACTCGTGAGCGAGGGGGAGCTAAAGGGGCCGACGGCGCCCCTGATCGCCCCCCCTCTCTCTCCCCACAGAAGCTGAAACGTTTTCACAATTCGATGCGCGCGCTCCAAGCTTCCCGTCTCTCGGAATGCACCCTGATGTCATCGACGAGGTGTGCCAAAGAAAGATTGGAACAGGATAGTAAAAGTGTGGGGGAACCGGTTGGTGTAGTGGCTATGGCACTCCTATCCCGAGGGTCCGGGTCACAATCCCGGCGGTAGCAGAGATCTGTCAATGGTCCCTACTTGAGTGCTGTGTGGAGAGATCTTCATGTTCAGTGAACTGCACAAGATCAAGCTTTGCCAAACATCTAATCGAAAACGACCACGAGAGTGACTTCAACCCCGAAGTACTCCACACGGCAGAAAAAGGAGGGAAACTAGATTTCCTCGAACAATTGGAAATTAAGAAAGCATCAAACGACCTCAACGTAAACCTTTTAAATGAATTTATTTCCCAGTTTTACTCACCGTTGTGTTCCATAGCCTTCCCTACTTCCAACGGATCCTGTCCTTGACCGTAAAAATTATGTTTCCTCACCAGTTTTCCCTTAACATCCTCCCCCCTCCCATACCACCCTCCTAAACTACCCCACCCCCCTCCCAGTTTACGTATATAAGAGCTTGCTACTCTCTGTCCTGTTACCCTGATAATGTCTACGGAGTGGACGAAACCCGGGTCGGCAAATTAAAAATAGTGTGGAATTTACAGAGTATTTTTATTTCATTTATACGCATTCATGTTCAGTATTCCGTGTGCCGGATTGGACTTATCCGAACCTGGACTCCGAATCCTGTACTGAAGTATATGGAGGATTGGAAACTATACTATGGAACATTATGGACTGAAGAAGAGGGATTGTACGCTCCCGAATATCTCGATTATATGACCGCGAGTAACGCTTTCATTTCCTCTAAAAGTGATTCGATCGAACGTACCGAAAAAAATCAGCGGTAGACTTTTGCAGACTGTACTTCCCAGCATAATAAGGAGAGTTTTTTTTAATGAAAGGAGACTTTACTGATAAAACGGCTCACAAATATTTTTATATAAGATTAAGGAGATAAACCGCTGATTGTAGATTCAAGAAAAAAGGAGTACGTAGTGTAATGTCTCAGTTGAAAGAAAATAAATAACAAATCAGCATTAAAACAAAATAGTATTTTACCATGAAACGGAACATTATCTTAACAGAACTCTATGATTTAAGCCGTAGAACTCCGAGAAAAAGACGGATCTAGGAGAAAATGCACGTCACATGAAAATATGTAGCATGTAGCAAGCCTGTAACATAATTGATGCCTTCCGCATGGCTCGCGGGAAATATAAGAGGAAATAACTTATCCTTAATAAAAACTAAAAGCACATAATGGCATCTGATAATGAGGAAGGTTACAGGAGGAATCGAGAATTCACGTGAAAAACTTGAGAAATTACCGATTATGTTCATCAGAAGCTCATTTTGGAGTTTCTTGTCAAAATATATCACTCAATGTGGGAGATACTGCTTTTTATCACTACACAGAGAACGAAATTTTTTTCAAAACTTTATGACGCCATGATTCGGGCTTAGGAATGCGTGATTGTCCGAGAAACATAATGCTCACCATCTTGTCTCAAAGCAGCAAATATTCGGCAATGTGAAGAACCTGTTTCCTTAACGAACTGGCATCGGATTCCAGCACGTAAGTAGGAAGTACGATTTCCAGGAATGAAGCACTCTAAATGGCACAAAGCCCATTTACGGGGCTCGCAGGAATGAGTGGGTCACGATGATTATTTAACTTTTAGGTTTGGAGTCCTTTTTCTATCTTATTTAGGAATTTCTCCATGATATGCTACAAGGCCGAAACTTAAAAAAATAAAGGCATAGCGTGCCGACCTTTGGACAGCAGTCAGGGCAGCCATGCGGGTTATTACAACCGACGAATCCAAAATATCGGTAGATTCTTGACCCGAGAATACGGTTGGTATGATGGTAGGTGTACTTGCTGGCTGCTCATCCCGAGCATTTTGGTTCGCGTCTCGGCAGTGTCAGATGTTTCATTGCTGCCCGATTGAGTCGCTTGTGGAGAGACCTGCAAATGCAAAACTCCGTCCGTCAGATGGGACGTTAAACCTTTGAAACTTTGGTACCTGTCATTAAGGTTAGGCTAATGCCAACGCCGATTATTTCACCTACCTACTACATACTGCCTTTCCTTTCCTATCCCATTCTTACGCTTATTATAACGGACTGAGGCCGGTGCAAAACAGATTTGAAACCTGTGAGGATGATGATTCGAGACTCTCTAACGAGAAGTGCACCGACTTAACTAGAAAATAATCTCCAACAGGATATGCGGTTAATATCAGGGGGTAATTACCTCTGTAGTAAGTATCGTAAGTATTCACTTGCGACAAATGTCAAGTAATCGAGGCCCGCTTTTATTTATCTGGCTACATATTTTCGCGGCAAGATATAAATTGTGGGTAGGCTCTTCATCTGTGTGCGCTAAGAAGCAAATCGTCTGCAACATTCATTTAATGTAGCCAGAACTGACGGTAACCACGACTCAACTAATGACGGTTAAATTTAACCATGTACAATAAAATTGGGTCCAAAAGAATCTACTTCATAGACAGAGAGAAAAACCTTTACCCTGGGGAAGATAAGTGAATCCATCTGACTCGACTATCCGAACCTTTCTCGAAGTCATCTCCACGGAGCAATTAGTCACTTTTGGTCTGAGGTTTCCCTTTTCCACCTAGGCTACCATTACCGCGGTGGGAAAAAAGTGGAGTCATTATTTCAAATCACAGCAAGGCTCCGTTACTGCGGCGGACGGCAGACAGAAGATAACGAGTGACTGACGCACTTGGGGATGGGGAAAATAGGTCGAAATGGAATGGAAATAGAACAATGAAAAAACAGGGGGGTGAAGGGTGCGGTCGCTCTAGGGAATGCATGTCATTTACTCCCGCTGGGAAAAAATGGTACGGAAGACGGGTAGGGTGGAGAAGTTAGCCTTGAAAAATGAAACTCGCCGCTTCTCTAGGATCAAACTGTTCAAATTCTCGGCCATTCCCAAAAGCAAAGCGAGATAGCGTCTGAAATCTAGAGGTTTGGACAAAATAGATTGATTGTGAAGAGTCTCATGGGACAAACATCGCGTTTAAATATTTACTGTAAATTAAACTGGTTCTCTCCAGCTATGTGAGAATTTTCCTCTAGACGGATTATGAGTCTAGATCAGTCTAGATGAAGGCGTCTAGAATTTACATCTACATCTACGCAATACCTCGGAAGTCACCGCGAGGGTGTGTGGCATGGGTTGAAGATCACCAAACATGCCCTATCGACATGCAACCTAGCTACTACATGAAAACATGTTAGATAATAGGGTCACATGCAGCTAGCATGTGACCCTATTTGACCGTAGCCTCATTCTTACTGTCATCTCGGTGTTTAAACAAACATAGTCGCTAATAGCCTCAATAGGTCAAAATACTGCCACTTTGTAACCCAAAAATTAGACAAATATAAAATAAAATACGCATTTTAGAAGAAAAACAATTCTTTATCATCTTTTATCATTATAATAGATACACCCGTAGAACTTTTCAAATTACCTTGTCTCATAATATACATCAAATCAAATATATTTGTTTCATCAAAAATCATATATTAAATTCGAGGCCACCTGTTTTGTACGAGTGCGGTATCCTTTCACATGAAACACCAATGTGGATGGTCAAAAGCTAATATATCTGTTAGTATTCAGAAAAAAAATCTCCGTCAGAATTTTCAAAGGAATTTAATTTCGATGGCATTATCTAATTTGACGAGGGACAAGCCATTTTTTTTTCTCTGGACTCTCGAGTACATACAAACGACTCATGCCTACCATCCCTTGTAAGGCGTCGCTTTCATGCCAGCCGTTCCCTTGCGCCTTTCAAGTGCTCGTTGATAGATGGAAACATGGGGAGTTAAAAAAAAAGCGGGGGGGCGAAGATGCTGGATATATAAGAAGGTTACCGGAGCAAACGAAATAATGCCCTTGAGAAAACTTTAAAAGGATTCTAAATATGCGCGTCTTTAATTTCGGTCACAAGCACATATTATTATATATTTAAAAAATTATTTTACGCTATTCGACATTTTCGTTTTCGTGTTCCCTTCAGTTTCTTTTAAACACTATGCTCCCGGTTTGTAAATGAGGCTTCTAGTAGATAGTACATGAACACAATAAATTCTTTGTACTGAAGGTTATTTATGATTCGGTCAGTTCATTCATAGATTTACGACATCCATGCCTAGAAAATTAATTACTCCCACCCCTTCTCTTAATACAGCATTAAAGATTGATCGCTGTTTCACTCGGAGAAGAAAGGGGAAAATTCCCACAACTTTGGTTGCACTGACTGTCAAGAAGTGTTTCCATTCCTTGATTTAGAGAGAGCTTTATAGTAAAAATAGAATTTAAGACATTTCTCTAACGCTTTAGAACTAATGCAGTACCTATTAATTTGGATTCCACGGACTAAGCATAAGCCGTGGTTTTATATTTATATTTCACCTTCTTTTCCCCCGCCAACTCTTCCACTCTTGAAATGAGAAACAGATTAAACTGAACCTGAAACATCACCTTGGCATTAAGCTAAAGCGGCGTCGCGCTACTTCTTCGGACGTAGTATAATCTGCGTCTGCCATCACTTCCCTCCTTCAATCCCAGCAAAAAAATTGTTGTTCGTGCTATAATCCAATGTAGATAGTATTTCCTGAAACCGTTCAGGAGAGTCTGAAAAATATTGAATATTTGTAGTTCCAGTATTGGTCGTAGTTAATGGGTAAGTCGACCGACAGAATAGGTTATTTATTCAATTAAGGATGTTATGGTAACTGAGAATAGATTTTTTGGGAATGGAGGAAAGGTGGAGGAGACAGAACTCGACGTTGGCTTAACGATGGTCCTCATTTCAGCGCCCAATATGACGGGAGGTTCACTTAACTTGAAGTACTCTACACAGTGCACTCAATTGGGTACCGGTATAGCATTGGAAAATCTCTAACCCTGCTTGAGATCCAGACCCGAGCTCAAGGGATATCAATGTCAACCTGATCACCCGAAAGAGCGTTCGAGCCCCCATTCCAACTCAAGCCCGTCTGCAGATCATGCTAGGAGAGTGACAAAGAGGCGATTGGTATCATAAAGTAATATCATCCTAACCGTACGGATTATACAGTTATAATAATAAACAATAATAATGGAAAATGTAAAGGCAAGCGAAGTGTAGAAGATTGAAAGGGTGAGACTTGTCTTCTGGACCAAATAATCAATAATTTTCGATCAATTATGTTTAAAGTTCACGGCAAGCAAAAAAAATGTATTTATCAAGGAGAAGTAAGTAATTTAACGTTGACGTAGTCCAAACATTCCTCCATGTTTCTATTATGCATTCCAACATTCTTCAAAGGCCACTGACCGTTTCTTAAATAGGTAGCTGTTATCCTACATCAAGCGTCCTGTTCATGGGACTAATAATTTCCCAAGGTATTTATAGGATCGTGTGTTTACAGAAAAGCCTCAAAGACTTAGGAACTAAGAGAGCCGAGATGTTTTATCGGGCACCGATATATTCCACGCCGACGAGTCTTCTTTTTTTTTCTCCGCCACAAATCCCTGATCCCTTTTCCTCGTCCTTCGTCCTTTCCTAGTCGTCTCGAATTCCTAACCAGAAGGCCTCAGCCATTCGTCTCCACTGAAGAATAAAGCCTCCTCTCCTCTCTTAACCTCAAGAGTCACGAGAAGAGATTCCCATGCCCTATCAATTCCCCGAGCGCTTACCTGCTTACTAATGTCGCATTAGCACGTCTCTAAGTCACGACGTATTTCTCCTCGCTTCAAGATTAGTATCTTTTTTTATTTCATCAGATTAAATCGTTCGTCGACCAAGTCGCGAGGAACACGTTAATTTAAAACAAATTCAATAGTTGGGAATTGCTCACGAGCCGAGCAAGACTGTACGAAACGTGAAAAATAAGAGGAAATTAACAGGCAGAGAAATACTTCGGCGTCAGCTAAACCTCAGGAAAACAATAGGCATGGCATTCTCAATGCAAGGGGTGGCTCAGGCTACTTCGTTGGGAAGCTGAATGCTGGAATCACAGGACACACGATCCGAATTTCAACTAAGTATCCCCCAAAAATCTTCAGCATCACATCTCACAAAGGAGCCTACATCACAATGGCTTCGATTCACCCCAGTGGTCCCTCTGAGAAATTTCAGATGATGCATTGAAAAGAAGGGTTGATTCCGTGTGCTGTATCCACCTCACGCTTGAATCAGATGCTGAGGGCTTGGCATACCACAAGTATTGAATTCTGGTGGAAAGTACATTTTAATATCCTTGGCACCAATCGCACAGGAAACACGAGTCTCCGACGCCTCGCAAGGTGCGAAAGTCACAGAGCCCATGCGTCTTTCATTAAGAAATCGTTTTGTTGGTGGGTCCCATGAGTTTTGCTCCACGTGTAACAAACCTATTGTTTCGCATCAAGGTGAAATAAAGTATTTACCATCATAAGAAAATCTATCTTAGAAAATATACTGACAATTAACTTGGCTTTCCTGAGTGACTAGTTTTAGCATTCATCTGCCGAATGAGAACGGTGAACATCTAACAGGAGGCCTAAAGTATTGTAAAACAGAAAAAAGTCATTGATGGGGGTCATTTAGGATATATTATATAAGAAACATTGCGTAATATAGGAAGAAAAAAATGATGAAAATTCTTTTTTTTTCTCGAGATTCGGGTTCCATCGTCACTGGTAATTAACAAGCATTCACAAATATCTAATGGGTATTCTTCTTTGTAACCATCACCTGCTTGTTGCTGAGATAGTACATTGCCCAACGCTAACGATTATAATTATTTTAGAAATATAATTTTGAACGCTGGGTGTAGTAGAAACCCTCAAAACGACTCACATACACCCTTCATCGTTACATTTCAAAGAAGGACTCTTTTTGTCACCTCCTTTGCAATTAAAATGTGTACCACATTAATATGAATTCAACTTACACATCCGCCTTTGGGTGCAACACGGCCTGCTCTGTAATTACCGGTGTTAAATCTCGAGCGTCCAATTAAAACAGGTGAAATGATTTAATTGGTCCCTCCGAAATATCCGCAGTAGAAAAATATTCGAGGCCCGCGATCCTGCCGTAGTGAAATGAATGATATTTATTGTGGCCGTTGCTACGACTCCCTCCATTATGCTACCCGTCCCCTCCTTCCTTTCCATTTTTGGCACCACGGCGTGCTTATGTGAAGGCGTTGCTGCTCACCAGGATTGCGAAGAGGCTGGGAGACGGGAGCCCTTTGCTAACCTTGGAACCACCAGGTAGAGACATTTCGGATCGGATGTGGTGGAGAAGACATCCTTTCCTTCGGTCCTCCATCCGATCGGGATTAATCTCTCAAAATAAGCGGATTTATTACCCAATCAAAGAAAGGAAAAAAACGTACGATGGATTCTCAGCAGGGATCCGGGAACTTTGAAGTAAATCATTTCCAACATAACTGCCATTGCCAAAATTTTGCCTACAATATATTAATCCACCCACCTAATCTACCAACATTAACCTAAAAACACCGTTCATAGCATCCGATCATAAAGTGTACCTATAGGTACTCGAAAATAAAATAAACGTAGAGTAGAAATGGATATATTATGGCGATTCTTACATTTACTTTTCTTTCTACTTCTTATTATCTTTCCTCTCGAATATTGCGTAGCATACAATAATAGCGATTTCCTTCCGACCCAAAACAGTAGAGTTACAATCCTAAAATATAGTTGTACGTATTTTCTCCAGGTATATGCGTTTTGAACGATGGATCAAAATAAGTTTCATCGCTTTTCTGAACGAAAAAATTCAACGTGAAAAAATATCGACTTATTTTCGATCAGGTATATCAATACTCTTCAAAACAGTTTTCCAAAGCCTTTTCGCATAAATACCGTGGTTTTCTTCCTCGTAATTTCTGGAAAGGCAATATCTTCAATATTATCAATTGAGCGATGCTTTCGATCGATCCTCTACGGTTCAATGACTTCGGTGACCCTTAACGTACACAACAGCTTACTTACACGAGTGCGCATCAAATTCATTCGACATTTGCCTACGAAATTTTCAACGTGATGACGCCCGACGCTCAACACCGCGAATATACAGCGTAAACAGTGAAAAAAAAAATCCAACGCCGACGCATGTGTTTTTGTGAGCACTTAAGGGCGGACCCGAGTTCCCGAAAAGTGGCGATTTCTTGGCGCGGCGTCGTCGTCTTCTCCCAGACGGCCAATATCCCACGCGCTTCACCATCTAGCTTCTTCCCAGGAGCCACGACTCCTCGCCGAAGGAGACCCCTCCTAAAAGCCCCGACACTCCCTCCCCCCCTCTCATCCTCGTCGGGTCCTCAAGAGGTCCCTCATTGTCATTCCACTCGCCCTCTCCCCTTCCTTCGACCAAAAAACACGCCGACCTCCGCCGCCTCCCATTCCTTCCTGCTCACCGACGGGACTGCTAATATCTCACCTCTTCCGCTCCCTCTCTACATCACCCATGGACCTCCCCTTCCTCCCTCTGTAAGCGAGCGTCGCCTACTTGGGACCCAATCCCCACCCACGCTGGGCCTCCCTCGGCGGTCTGTAGCGACCCGACCGACCTCTTCACCGACTCGCGTGCCGAAAATTTGGAAGGAATAAAGTCCGTATTCCGCTGCGCATTTGCGATCCTTTAGTTTGCGTCCCGTCGAACCAGCTCATAGCCACTATAGGATTTCTATCTCGAAGATACATGCGAATATAAATGCCAGAACTGAACCACACGTAAAAAAATACAGAAACTTTATATTGACGCCACATGCCTGTATGTATAGTAAATACGTCAAATAATTTCGATAATATCCAACAAGATACCGAAAGTTAATAGAAATAGATCAGTCTGTGGGAGATGGGAAGACGAATAAGAGGAGAAATCCGGGAAAACAAATCGGCAAAAAAAATAAAGAAACAAAAACAAATCGGCGCCCGCCCGCTAACTCTGCTCTCTGATTTGCTCATTGGCTCATTTCGTTGTATTGAAAATCGCACGCAAAGGTTTCCGACCAATTTCGGTAAATTCGTAGTGTTCAAACAAATCAGTTCCTGAAATACTCTACTCTTCACAAGGGTTCCAGTTGATTTGTGCAATCTTACGACACCGCAAAAAGGCTAATTACAGGCCAAAATACGTGGTTGAGAGCCTGAAGAGAAAAGAGCCGTGCGTTCCATCACGAATGAAGGCGACCAAACGCCACAGTGTCTGGTTGGAATCAAAAATTCTTCCTCAGGAGCTTACATGATGTGGTTGGACATACATCAAATTTTAACGAATCAGGGTACCTCTGAGCGGCTTGGAGAATAAAATTATGGCTTCAGTCAAGAAGTAATCCACAATCTAGCACCCGAAGATAAGATTGATAAAGTAGTGCTACCCAAGTAGGTACTACGCTCAATGGCGAGAGATGCTCAAACATGAGACTAAGGAGGCCAGTTCCTTCCCCAAAGTCACCTGTAGACTACACGAAAGATCTGGTGCCCAATAAATTCCTCAATTATTGTTCAGTTGGAACGGACTAAGGCCTCCTCTGGGACATGGACCCGATTAGATGACCAATACCCACCTGACTCCCAAAACACCAGTCAAGATATAACGCTATAAAAAATGTTACCTATCTTATTTTTCTTCTAAGCCGGTTAGCAGAGCTTAAGGAGCTCAAAAAAAAAGATTAATTTACTTCTTCAGGATCCTGTTTTTGTCTCAAATTATGACAGAATTCCATATAATTTCCCGACTCGATGCAGCTTGAGTTACTTTCTAAGTAACATATGTATCCGGTTCAAGTATAGAATTTCATGCGACAACCCGCTTATGCCATTCAGTTTTTCTCGAATCCTTGCTATCTTAAGGTACTTAATTTTTTCCACTAGACTCCGGCCTAAACGACGACGCGTTGCATTTCGAAGAGGTTTTAATTTCAGAGACCACCTATGGAGATTTTCTAAACATAACCAACGTATCGCCGGTGTCCATCTCCCCTTTAAGTAGGTTAGCCACTGTCAGCAAATTCATCTTCGTCGGACGCCATTTTTTTCAGTTTCCTGGCGAAGGGAATCAGACCTCAAGGCTCTTTCAGCGCGAGGGCACAATTACGACGAATTCCAAATATTTCCTTCACCACGAATAGAGGGAAAAGCAGGTGATAACGGGATTTCAGTTATCAATAATTCAACCAGAGGATAGGCATGATGGATGGAGGAGAATCTCATCTCGAACCAACCGCGAAATCATGAGAAGTTAATACATTCTCGCCAGGGATTCGACCTTTTCTACTTCTATCTTCTGTGAATTTATAATAGAATGAATTGGAAGAATAAATGATTTCCAGCATGGAGGCTTACAGAGACTTGAACTGTTTTATAAGTAAATTATTGAGGCTATATCGCGCCATCTAGCTTAACTTCCCCATAATTAATGCTAAGCCAAATACGATATCTATATCCTAAAGAGGAATCGAACTTGAAACCCTTGGGTTGCCAGGGGTGGTGTATTTGGAACCGCTGTGATTATCACGAATAGGTAACTAAGGAGTCAAGTGGTACAAACACGAATGGTTCGCTAATTTGCTGTGTTTGAATGGCTCGAAACAATCTTTTTCATTGCTATCACACGAGATTAATCTCATCCGGGGGCTCTATTCTCGAGGAGGGTGAGAAACACTCAAGTGAAAACCATGAGTGAGACTGTAATGAGGGATTCAAACGCACTAAATTTGCGAACATTATGTGTTTGTACCACGTGACTCCTTACGAGATAATTCCCAAGTCCCCCAGGCCGTAGTGAAACGTCCGGCGCCAGTTTCATCCCCTGTGTTTCGATGTGTCTCGGTGTTTAGGTATTCTTCAATGAAGGCCATTATTCTTCCTGCAAGAGGAAATCCGTTTTCACGGGGAACAAAGCCCGCATCCTCTCCAACGGAGCCCTTTCGATCATTGGGACTCTCGCGTTTCGAGAGTCGAATTCGGGATCCTAGAGTCGTCGGAAAGTCGTGGGTTTCTTCACCACTATTTGTCCCTTCTACCTTCCCCCCTCCTTCCGGTGGTCGGCACCGCACCATCGAAATTCCGCCACCAATCTCTCCTCTCCATCCTAACACTCAGCCTCTCGATGAAAACTAAAAATTCACCGTCGAAATGTAAGGGGAAAATTAAGATAGTCGCGATAAGGGCTCGGGACGAACTGAGAATAAGAAATGGAGAAAAATTAATATGGAGAGTCAGGCGTCCCATACGAATGCAAGCAGTTTCTTGGAAAAGTGCTAAGAAAAGACCGATTACCCTTCACACTCCATCAACGAAAGCGTATTCCTTCTACTTTTACACGTGTGTACACTAGTCATATTGCGTCATACAATCGTCCAACTTTTTGGAAGGATGAGAGTTGAACAGCATGCATGAAGCAGACGAAAGATTGGAGATTAACTGCGATTACAGCAGAGAATCTGATAAATAAGAAGCAGGGCCAACTTAAAATAGAGGCAATTATAAGATAATGAAAGAATTACAAGCTAAGTCTACTCAGCTGGCATGAATCCGTTATTGGATGCAGTTCTAAAGGCCACTCGTGCGTGAAATGAAAGCGGAGAACAATATTCACTCGCAAGTGCGCAGGAGAACATTATCTCAGAACAATCTCTATCTATCATTCCTCGGAGGAGTAAACAGGAATAATTAAATAAAGGCTCTCGGATTTCAACACACTGGGAAGGAATTACAAAGCCAGAGAAAATGGACTCTTTTTATGGCTCAAGCCAAGTCACGTCGAGAAAAAGAGAGAGGTAAAGAAGCAGAGGAATGGGAATATACATCTGAATCATCCACCTTTCATCGTAATCACGGTTTGATAACTGCCACTAAAAAGCACTCGCGAGAAGTGATGCGGAGAAAATGAAAAAAACAGACGACAATGAATCTGACGATCTAAACCATTCATTGGGATCCTTTTTAAAACCTTCCATTTCTCCCTGCGCACAAAACAAATAGGCCCACCGCCCTAAGTAAGAAAATGCCCGTCAAATAGCCGAGGGCCGACGGCTCCTAACTTTTTCCTACATTTTGTTTTTCTTTTTTTCTTTTAAATTTGATGCAGCGGAGCGACCCCTTTCCCACCTCTCCTTCCCCATCCCCTTTTTCAGCCACCCCTGTCGTCCTTTAGCGCAGCAGGGACACCATCATAACCTCCCCGGGCCCCTTCATCACCATTCCTCTAATATTATTCCGCTCTCCCTAACCACCGACGAGGAAGGGAAGGGGAGTTGAAATAGAGAAAAACACGACGGAGCGGCGGTGATGGAACGAGGCACCCTGAAGCTCGGTCGGACGAGACTCCGAAGCTCTTTCTTCCCCCTCCCTTCCAAGAAACAACACACGGGATAGCTGCGTGTGGACGCGGAGGCACAACCCCATCCCATCTCCCCAAAGCCACTCTCACGCACTCCCTAAATCCTCACGGCCCGACTTCTGAAAACTCCTCCTTCTCCGTGCCTTTCCTCAGATGGAAAAAACAGGGTGAGGGAAAGGAGCTCCCGACCGGAAGACGGAGGCCCCAGAGTCCGCGGCTGCGGCTCCTGGTCGTTTGTCCGCTTCATTACGGGAGGGAGGTGGAGTCCTGAACGTCAAATGATTGTCGTACAAGCCAAGATCCTCGTGCTCCACAATGTCGTCCGCACATACATTTTTTTTCCTTCCCAGCGCATCGTCTAGGTCTGTCGTTAGGGGGACGCCTTCTTCGACGCTCATTGCATTCTGAGGCATTTTTATTCGAACTCACGCGGAGCCAGTCCTCCACTCTCAAACTTGTCTCTTTGGATTGATATACAGGACAGGGAAAACAGGAGGGGGGTCAAAATGTGCCGGGACGCACGCTCTCGCTCTAGCCCAATCCGAAAAATATGTGACTTAATTCTCGTGGATGTCTGTCGCCAATGAAAGAAACGCTCATTGAGAGCAAATTATATACGACGGTTCCGGTAGGTAGTCTATTTAAGACGGAAGAAAGACTCAGAGCTTAGCATCCAGGGAGGTACTAAACAAAGTAAGTAAATTAGACAGTTATTTTCAAGAAGACACCTAAGTGCTAAGAAGCCCAAATTTGAGGAAATGTATCACCGTTGAAGGAATATAATCTCCCCATAAACTCATCAAAGGACTAAAAAATATTTAAAAAAACTCTTAAAATCGGATAAAATGTCCTAAGAATGGCAGAAGTAATTTAATCGCAATGCATTCGTCATTATATGGGCATTCCTTATATCACTAAAAAAAGTGGTTTGAGGAAAAGAAAAGAATTTATATCTCATTGAATGAAAAAATGGCTTAGCTTACATTCCTTGCATAACATAGAGAAGTTTACCCTGTCCTCGGACACAATTTACGCAATTACGACAGTGACAAAAAATGTAACGACGTTGAAATCATGGACATACGTCAGGAAAGCAGGTTTGGGACTGGCATTTCTCTGGCTGAGGCGAGGAATACTTATTGAGTAGCATTTGAATTTTGAAAACGGTAATAAAAGGTCTTCAATGAGAAGTAGCTTAAGGATTACGGTGGACCTATCATATCCGCTCAAGTATTTCATCGATTGATATCTTCCACGAATATTTCCTAGTGCACCCTCCAATACTTCTCATACGTTTTTTCATTCAAATCTAAGGAACATGTTTCACCGGAAACCGTAAATATGGAGAGCATTACATCCTCGATCCTTGATGTCAAGCGAGAACACCAAATCCTTGAAAATATTCATTTTTGCAAGGTATGTCCCGTCTGCTGCTAAGATGACATTGCGGGAATTCAGTGGTTATACACTTTCGCTAAAACCTTTCCTCGCAAGCGTCTTCACGCAACCTCATCTCAAGAAGCATAAACACTAATGATTCCAGCCTGAAATAGTTGGATGAGTAAGACCGAGTGAGAGTCGCACAACGGGGAATTACAGCAATATCCGCTCGCAGCGTAATATCGGTCCAAAGCAAATCATTTTCACGACGGATCATTAAGAAGGTTATGTAATGAAGAAAAAATACGACTCGTATGCGTGAACCCTAACTTGGCGGCTCAAGTGCATATGAACTGATATCTGGATAGAGTTATGATTACTTGTCAAATACTCCTCTCCCTCTCCTGTTTGACCTTGCCACCAAATCGCAGACCGCAACCAGGAACTTCACTCCCTCTTCTTCACTCAGAAGGAATTTCCTCGCATCGTCGAGACACAGAAGACGACGTTCAGGCAGGAGACCGTGAAGGGCTGGCTACACGCAGTAAAGTAGAGCGCCGTCACCTCAGATTTCATCATTAACCACTTTCCAAGACAGGGCGAAATCCTGAGGTCTCTTTGCGTTTCCCGCCGAGAGCCGCCTCATCTCCACTCCCAACGCTTTCCTACTCCTCCCGAACCGCTCTCAAAGCTTGAGGTCCAACAGACAACTAAACCTTGACGCAATGCACTGCATCGTTATTCGGGCGGAGAAACCCCTCCTACCTGAAGCTTGTTTTAGCGTACTTCTGAGGTTTAGAAACCAGACAGGAGTAGAATTCAGTGTTTCGGTGTTCCAACCGCTCCTATTTTATTGCGCCATGTATCCCAATCTTAACCTACACAAACTCCATGCCCTAAGCGGGATTCAAATCTAATACTTGTGGATAGCAAGGCCGGCGTATCGACGACCTGACTACGGTGGCCGGCTTAGGGAATCGCAAATGATGGAGAAATATTTCTTCATTCCGCACAAAATCCTTGAAGAATTCTTCTACCCGTTGGGCTGAAAGACTTTCCGATACATCGAGTAAACGAAATATTTGTCATCTGTATATATTATTAATCAACTGTATTTATTTATCGAAACACCGCAAAATTATCGATTGATGAGCAAAGGATGTATCTACATATTTTCCTACTAACTGTAAAGATAAGTTAGAATCACATTTGTTTAACTAGGAAAGGCTAGTTAGGTAACTAGGTAGGTATTTTCAGCATACGTAATGTTTCTCACATTCTATCTTCGCATGAAATATCATATTAGATTTAAATTCGATTCGTCACGCAAGATGGACGTCACGAGTGCGATGTTCCTATTTTCCTTTTTCGAAACGGACGATTGTAAATGCGTTCTCGCAGGGCCTTACCTCAGGGCCTCTCTCCTACCGTTTCGCTCCTTTCCAACCTCCAAGCCTACATTCGCTCCTCCACCTCCTCTTGGCTGAGGGCCCGAGCCTCCACTTTTATTTATTTACCCGCCGGCACGGGAGTCATCTGGGTTTACGCGCCCGCTCCCGGTTCTCCTTCATCCCTCCCTGGGACTCCTTACACACAACCCGCCCACTATACACACACACGCACAAACAGGCGCGCACGCAAGTATGTGCACCCGCGAGAGCGGTCCAGGCTAGTTGGGCGGGGGTGGGGGGAAAAGGGGTAAGGTAGTCTGCTCAGAGCGCCGCGCCGTCCAGAAAGGGGGGCAGCGAGCTCACGTGGATGCCTCCTCACGCGCCCGCGTGTGGTCCTCTCGGGAGCAGACGCCCTCTCTCTCTCCCTCCATCCCCCTCCCCACCCCCTTAAGCGCACTCCTTTCTGTGGAAGTCGCGGGGGATCCGGTGACGCGGTCCCGCTCGGGTTCAGCGGCTGCTGTGTCGCCTCGGAGGCAGGCGGTGGATGGGGTGCGGTTTACAGGGATTCCCGGAATGAAAAGAGCCTCTCCACGAACTCTCTCCGTCTCCAATTGGCAGATTGTCATTACCACAAGCCATCATCCGTGAAGAATCACGGGACTGGAAAGCTTTCTAAAAATAAGCAGGTACGTTAATGGGTTGCAACGTTGATGTCTCCTGTTTTTTACCACAGTAGACGACGAGGAAATTCGCAAAATCAAAACAAAGATATGGTTGCTATGCAATGTCCACATTTCGAAGCTAGTGGGCGAATTATTAGGAAACCGACATGCAATATACATAATCTGGGAAAAAATGATATATTCTTGATAGATTTTCTTGAAAACAGGGAGAGGAATGAAATAAATAACGAAAAAATCGTATGAAGCTGATGTTATTTCATTTGTGAATTAGTGAATGACATGAAAACTTAACATCTAGTAAGAAGACGAACGCCAGTAAAAGCAATTTTTGTGAGCGCTATTTCTCTCTACTCTTCATTCCGTATTTTTGTTTAATAGACTAGACCTACATCAATCGGCTGTATGCATTTTTATACTTCCGCTTCGATAGGCGAGCCGGTACGAATTTCTCTATAACTCTTCAATTAGCATCGGTCGTTTGGAGCAATCACCCACGCTTCTGTGTACCCTTTTCTGAGCAAAATTGTTTGCCTTCACTAAGAGACGCTCTAATTTTTATGACGCCGCAGCGCTTTCAGTCCATTGCTGAGGAAACTAGGTAGGCGTTGCGAAATGACTAGTTGCTTAAAAAAAGATTTTGGGAGAGACTTCGACTTCATGAAATTCAATAACTGTCTCGTCTCCTATTACGGTACCTATTGTGATTATCCCCAGCGCGTCAGCAATAGAGAATATCGCTTGGCAGTCAATTCAAAAGAAAATGTAGACAAGTAAGTAATGGTTCCAACAACATCCCTCTTTTCCTTTCTGCTCTGTCAGCTGAAACCACAGGGGTGTTCACGGGACTGTATGATGCAGAAGACTACTTTACTGCATTATATCACCAAAGGAAAATAACGCAATGGTGTTGCGATAGAGTCGTTGTACATCATGAGGTACTTATGGGGGAAGGCTGGCTGAGGTTACGGTGATAGCTTACAAAATAAAGTGAGGCACAATAGGGTAGTTTCCTTCATCAAAGAAAACGGACTTCATTAATTGCGATTTGTGCCCTGCCATAAATGTATTTAATTTACGCAAAAAGTTTGTATTGAGAAATCCCAGTTTACTAGAGAATTATATGTTAATTTTAAGGCCATTTGAAAAGGCTCTGAAATGGCGGGGTGCGCTGCCTTCTTGCTGACGTAACAGGGAGGTAGTTTACGTTGCGAAGCATAGGAAAATTCGTCTCCTGAACTTACCGTTGTATTTCAGGGTCCCTCAGCTCTAGTGAATATTTAATAGTATTAACCTATAAAAACTATCAATGTTGGAAAAGAATTGTCAGTTAAACATGGTATTATTAGTCATTTTATAGGCTCAAGGACGTCCTGCTCGCTGTGTCTTCTGCTACGACGAAGCATGGCGTGAAGGTCGTGCGGCGATAGGCGAACTACATGATATGCTTGTGAAAGGAATACTGACTGATTTTAAATGAATCAACTGCATAAGTCATGTTAAATAAATAAATAAAAGTTAATTATAATTAATTAACGGAATAAATATGCCTCCAATACTTGTTCATAAGCTTTAACGGAGTGCGGCGTCTATTTGGAAGCGTCCGCAGCACCACCTGGTGGCAGGTAGAGGAAATAGTTTGACGTCAAACGTAGGATTAACCGGCATGCAATAGTTTGCCGTCGCGTTTTCGCGCCATTGATTTTTTTCACTTTTTAATTAATGAGGAAAAATACTTAACGTCATTTAAAAATCGAACGGCTTAAAACACGTACTCCAGAGGTTATAAAATTTCGATCAAGACAATAAAAAAATAATAGGAAACTACCCTATTGCGCTAAAACAATGAAACACAAGTGATTTGGGTAGCATTAATACTTTCCACAAATAAACTTGAGGTATTATTTATACACTTTAATATATTGTCGTCTAAGAGCTTCTCCTTCGTTTCGCTGGTCATGAATTAAAAGAAAGCGGAGTGAAGAAAACTCAAGTCTACACAGCACTCTTTGATACCTATAAGGAACGAAATGTTTCAATGTTTAACTGACAAAAAGATTACAAGGTACAACATTGAAATCAGTCAAATTTCATTTCATATCTTTTTCCTTTACCTTGGCTGAAGCAAATATACAAATATGCAAAAAAAAACGCCTACCTTAATGAGCTCTTTAGAGATGGATCATCTTATGAATACTGATTTCTTTCACTTTTTTATTCTATTAGAGTACAACTCTGAATATTCCTTGAACACCATTTATTGTAATAAATACGTAAATTTTAATGGCAAATATTTTCCCTGCAAGAGAGCGTGTATTTCATGGACAAATTGGTGCTTGGCGGTGTAACAGAATGCCAATTACATTATTAATTTTCCTTATCCCCAAGGATAGATTTTTCTTTAAAATGTAAATGGATGTTATGGATGATGCCATCTCCAGCGCGTGCTCAATTTTGAAATCTTGTTGTTAAAACTTTACTATTACCCGCACCATTCTGTCCTCAGAGTGGAAGCTATACAGAGTGCAATAGTCACAAATGTTTCGGGAATGATTAAAGGAACGATAGTGGTAGGTCGGGGGCAGTACAGAACACTTTATTTTCTGGAATTGAATTCATAAACCGTAGTTCTAAACCAAGCCAAAGGATTCCAAAGTGAGTTCCTTTAGACTGTAGCTCCAAGCCGAGGTTCGTTAGGGCATAAAATGAGCCAATGTGCACGGAGCGTAAAAAAATACACGGCTGGAGCAGAGAGCCTTCAGCCGGGAGTCTGCGGGCAATAACACTAGAGGGCGTTGTAACTGCGGTGCGGCGCGGCGGTGGGGAAAAGGAGGGATTTCCTTGAAGATGAAGGAGGTTTTAAAGGCGCGAGCGAGGGAGTTTGTGGAGCATGGTTGGCGGTACACTTTGTTCTATCTTTAGAGGGCCTAGGCTTCAAGGGAAGAACCTTTCCCTTTGATGATAAGGTGAGAACTCGAAGCAAGTCAGTCGATTTCCCGAGCGCGCGCACCTTTTTCCTAAGAGACCTTGCCCGAATCTACCCTTACGCCCTCGACATTTCGATCCCTCCCTCTTTCTCGCCTTTACATCCTGCAGATTGATCCGGCACCTGACACCTGCTCTCAAACTTTCTCCCACCCTCTCGCTTTGCCTGGCTATCCAAAACGCAGAGATTTATTGACTGCCACCATCCGTAATGGCCCCCTTCTTTTTCTTTGAGCTCGGAATTTATTTTTCATCTGAATGCGCGCCGATTTACATCTTCGGATCCAAATTTATCAAAAGTACTTTTTCTTGTGATTGCAAAATTGGAATGTGTTCAGACTGAGGAACTTGTTAATTAATTCATACAGAGAGTTATGGAAGCTGGATTTCACTTGCGAGAGGTCAACTGGATATTAGATTTTTTTCCTCAACGCTAAATTTTTAGCTGTCGTAAAGTATAAGATCTCTATAATTTGGTAACGAAAACATATTTTGGATCAACTTACCACGTAAATTTCTGAAGATCACAATTAAAACTGTGAACTGAATCTTTTAAGAAATAAAAAAGTATCAGTGTGATGCTAAGAATGATCACTAATTAGCGGAGAGAATATAAGCTACAGATCAAGTTATGTACGCAGATATTTAAAGATTCTGAAAAATGGCTTGGATATTTTGCACTACAGCTTATCTTTCATCAGGGACACCAAATATTTTTATAAATATTACAAATACGAACTTCAATGTCAATTAATCTGACTGCCCTTACATAGCAATCTCGGCAGAAGCTCCAATTAAGTTACTATCTGATTATTCTGAAGATCTTTAATCATCTATTACCGTTCAGTCTGATCGTCGATTGTGGCAGTATAAAGGATGTTCCCCGTAAGAAATGCACGTATCAAAGGCGATTACGAAGGAATGAGGTGAAATGATGATCGGAGCGAAGGCTACAGACTGCGTGACCCACTCTTTGACACTTGAGCGAGAACTTCCACAAACCCCAGGTGAAGGAGGAGTTCCCTGTCTCAGTACACCAATTACCTCCTTAAAGGCGGTGGCAAACGGAGCGACTCCTCGCCTCTCTTCCACACCGGTCTTGGAACGGGCAAGCTTCCAGGTGACCCCGTTTCCAGGACTACCAATCATATTTGCATATGCGCACGCAATACGATTCCCTGATTCGAGGCACACGTAAACAGGAAATTCTTGGATCGCCACGAGAGGTCACTGCTCGCGTTCGAGTAAAACGCTCGCCGCGTATCTTCCAAGGAATATTAGGCATTCAGGAAAATATTTTTATTTTTCCACCGATTTTGTGGGTACTTATTTCCATTACAACTTAATTATGTAATGGTATTTGAGAGCGCCAATGCTACATAAAAACTCCTTACAAATATGGACCTGAGGAAAACTTAATGGAAACTCTTCACAACTGTGAATGAACAGTTATTACTGTGTTGCAACAGTATTGTGAACTAGAATTTTTGTTCAACTATATTTTCTGAAAAAGCGCTTTCCCCCTTTTTTTAAAAGTCACGTTGCAATGGGTCAAAAACTTTGCTGCAAAATTCTAGACGATTCTGCGCGGAAAAATACATATCAACGTAAAGGATTAGACGTACCTATTAATTAATATACTTAATACAAAAACAATGGATACATTAAATACTCGACAGTACGCACTGATTGATAACAAAACAATTGTTTTCAACTGCCACACATGATATATTTACAGGATAAGATGCCATTAATAGGTATTTCAGATACTGCTAGTTTGCAAATATGTGCAATCATTAACAATTGAAAAGTTGGTTTGTGAAGCTGGCAAGATTTTATGAAGTTGGAATTAAAAAGATCATTATGAAATCAAGATACTTGGCCGAATAATAATCAATTAATGTTGCATGAGTAGAAGAAACATGCGCACAGGGAGGACCACAGCGGTGATTGCGAGAGCGTTACGATCCTCCGCGCCCGCTTAAAAAATGGGTTTCTGCCACTGTTTCTGAAAGAAGCACGCCTGCTTAGATTGGCCTTTTCCTCCTCCGCCGTTGCTAACCCCTCCCGCCGTTTCCATGGAAGACGCGCACTGCCCCCATCATCTTCAGCTGTCTTCCCCTCGCCCCCTCCCGCCTCCGGGCCCTACAAGATTTGGGGCCCCGCGATTGCTGTCGACGCATTCCACGGTTTCACTCACGCCTCTCTCGTCCTCTCTTAAGCCACCGAAGGGAGACGACACGCCGAGAAAGCTTTGAGAAGAGAGTAAACTCTCTTCCTTCACCCGGGAATCATGGGCCTCAATCTTCGAAGATGATTTAAGCTGAATTGATTTTTCGTAGATGACGAACGTTATTTTCAAACACTGCAGTACTTTACTAATTTAGACTTGAAGATTAATTTAAGAGATAGACTGTAATACAGAGAGATTTAAATTACTATTTTTATGGTTTATTTTGCATTTGCATGTGGGACTGTTAAATAATATTTTTTGACATCTCTCCACATTTTTGGCTTGTCGCCCTATATGTGATTTAAAAAATTAATGTTCTAGTAAACCATTAGTGAAATAGGTATCCTGAACGGCAGATTGATACTTTAAAATTTATAAATGTATCGTATGTAATACTGGTTTGATTCCTGGATGCATGCAAACTGCTACAGAGTCATCCCCTCGCACACACCCTTTCAGAGTAAATGCGAATGCTGGGCACCCCGAATGAGAAATGGTAATGAAGCATTTACAAAGTGGCCAAATCTTAGATCATGACAAGGCAGTAGGAGAGACGCCAAGACCGACAGATGAACCAAGAAGTCTCATCGCCAACTGCGCTATATTCCTGATACATATTCCGCTGTATATTTTTGGAGGAGAGCAGGGAAAACAAATAATTTTCCTTGAGATATTAGCTCGGTGGAATTGTAAGCGCAGTAAAAATAAGGAATTGATGAACACAAGGGAAAAAAATACTTTGCTGGTCCACAGGATATGATTTTATTCATAAAATCATATCCTGTGGACCAGCAAAGTATTTTTTTCCCTTGTGTTCACCATGAAGGAGTTCCACAAAGTAACGCCACCCACCATTGCATTTATAAGGAATTGCTTTAAATATAACGTTCTATCATAAAAAATGAATAAAAACTATGGCTAAATACGACATGGCTCGTCAGGTAGTGAAAAATTCCCAGGGAGAGGGTCTCATTTCTATGTTTTTGAATTGCAAAACATTTATATACGCTTTATTTTTAGTCCTATTTCTGAGCAGAACTCATGACGAAACAAACTGCCTAAACTCGTACGTAGTTGAAAGTATAACCGAGTCGGTTCCATCATATAGGAGAGGAAGGCCATTCAGAACAAAAGCCATACGTTAGCTATGTACCTACTCTAGACGATTGGACGAGAATAATTGTTCAGCACGTATTATGGTATAAATTTTAACCAATCTGAGTAAGCTGCACTTGTGTCGCAGCAATCGCACTGCCAAAAATTTAATTGCCAAATTTTTCTAGGTAATCACAAATTAACCGACAGATCTAAGAGATGAATATAAAATTACCTATCACCACAAATGGTAGGCTTGAGCAACATAACACTGCCCAATCTCTCCTTAATGAGTACTTTTAACATTTTTAATGACACGCTTCAGCCGTTGAAATAATCACGTAAGGTTCATTTCGGCAATTATTTCACTATTCCGGTCTGAAGACATTAGGTTAGAGGAAGTAAAGTTACGATGGAATGACGCAGTGTCAAGTCTCTCTCTTTTTAAAGGATGGTGTCTGAAGCTGGAGGAAACGGAGGCGGGAGCTTTGAAACAAGAAACCTAAAATCCGTCTCGGAGATTTTTGCCAGCGCGAGGGGCGTGACTTCTTCGGGATTTCTACTAAAACACTCTTTTCACCATGAGAGTCTACAATAACATGAAAAAACGAAACTTACCTCGTAAATTTTGATGCAAGACTTTTCCGTCCACTTCCTAGAAATATGAGGTTGGGCTGGAGTCTCCTCCTATTCCCATAAAAAAGTTTTTCAACCTCTCCCGCCTTTCTTCCCCTTACGGGTTGTGAAATCGCCCGAGGGTTAGTAAGAATAGAATCACTTAATAGATTGACTTATATTCTTTTGCAATATATCAATCTTCTATCTCAGCCTTCTCCTTCCTTCCTTAATCACAATACGAAAGGTTAATCTCTCATAAATAACAATGTTCGTGCTTTTTTTACCCATTCATGCAGGGTTGAATTTTCTATTAGCAATTAGATGGAAATAAGACTATGAATATTATAGAATAAAAAGTAAATATAACATTATTGAACGGACCAAAAACTTTTTTTTATCCCAAATTCCAGAATAAAGAGATAATATTACGTACGTATTTGGGGGAGGGCAGATTTGTCACTAACAAAGAAAAATCCCCTAATTAGAATAAAAATATATAGCAAGAAATTTAGCTATATAGTAGAAAAAATAAAAAAAATAAAAGGCAGACTGATAACACTTATTGATAATTTTGATTGATAATTGATAAAAAAATAATTGAGATTATTGGTGATATGTATATAGGGTGTAAAAAAATCATTATCGAATAAGATTATCGGGCGATTGTATACGCTCAAGTAAGTGTGTTTGAGAGGATTATCAGTGGCGTCGCCATTATGATGACGTAACCAATGAAATACATACCTATGTCCTAACATGAACTATTTACTAGTTATGTATTGGGAATAAGTGGAATAAGGAGGTGAGATTAAATCAAAGAGAAATAAATAAAGTAAAAAGTCTTAAAAAAGTGTCATTGGAATAATTCTCATTTCTGCTTTAAATTGCTTCAAAGTACTTCAAATATAATTCCACATATACACGACTGGAAACATGAGTAAACACCTTTGGTGAGCCGAAAATTTCAAGCAAAAAGAATCAATAAAAGAAGGATCGACGGCAATAAAACTTCGGATGTAGAATAATGCGTCGGTCGAGGATGATCCTAACACATTGTCATGCACGAAGCAAATGACGTGACCAGAAGAAGAGGACGATATTACTCCCTCAACAGTTCATTTTACTACCCCCGAGAGGGGGCCCATAGGAATGGCAAGGGAGGACATGGGGAGGGGAGTTGGGCCGGAGAGAAGAGGGCGGGAGGAGGGAAAAAAGAGAAAGGGGGTGAGGACGGCTTTTTTGTGGGTGTGAGTGTGTGTGCGTGGAAAGGCGTGGTGGAGAGGGAGCAAACACGGACAGACGTATCTCACAAATCCAGAACCCCGTGGAGAGGACGACGGGAGGCTAGCGTCATGGCGGACGGAAGGGGAAAGAGACTGGAGGGACAGACGGAAATGAAGCCAAGAAAGAACGGAAGGAGGATGGGACGGGACGCAGTACGTACGCTGTACGCATACTGGTCGAGCTACGAGCAGGAAGTGACGTGTGGCGGCATCATCCCGGCTCTCTCTCTCGAATCCGGACGGGGATGTTGATATGCGAAACATACCTCATCCAACGAATCCTTTTCCCTTCAAAAATCATCAAATCAGAGAAAATTTTCTGACGATAAACACTGCCACTGCCAATGAACTATTCTGCGAGAGAAAAAGGGGGAAAATTGAAGAGACCTTCCCTGTAAAGGGCATTCAGCGAGTCAGGAAGGCTTATAGAACCACCGCAGTAAAGGTCACTTCACAGAGTATGAAATACTCTTCAATTCTCCGAGAATAATTGATTTCGTGCAGGTACATGACTGAAAGGAAGTAATGTTTTTCTTATTGGACATTTCGCTCATAAATGTCGAGAATTCATTTGCTGCATGGAACAGCGTCGCACGTACCCCTTTTGCTGCTTCACCTACCGCTTCATTGTCGCAGTTGTAATATTATTTTCATTATTTTACGTATATTATTTAAGTACATAAAGCAATTGAGCACTGCGTCAAAATCAGAGAGCAAGTTCCGAATGTATTTTTGATGCCTTAGGGTCAAAAAGTTCGGAATGGAGATCTAGGTAGGGTCATGTGAATGAGTTACTTTGAGTAATACAGCATCAAGTTGCTACTCGGCAGTATACTTACCTAGGGAGGGGAATAAGCGACGGCTGAGGTATAAGGATACGACGAGAGGTGTTTAGGGGAGGATAGGCCTACGCCCCCCCATTTTACCCCAATCCACCCCAATTTCCACCCCAATCTTCGCTACTAGCCTGTAGACTCCGAACTCACAACCACCCCTCTTACCCCAGACGACCCCCTTCAACCACCCCCCCAATCCTCTCTGCAGGTCCTTTTATTCCACCCACTTACTCCATTTACCAGATTGTGGAACCCGCATACGTTTGACTTCCTGACTCTCTATTCACAAGAGTACCAAGCTAATATTAATCGATTCAACAACGTTCTACAAATATCGACCAATGGAAAGTGCGCTCCCGTTTCACATTCTTCTGATTCATCAATAATTTTCCTCTAAAGTGGAAAAATGGCTCAAAGAGAAAGCACTGTGTACTATGAACACTTCGTACGACAAATCCTTTTAGAACATTAAGTCGTCAAATGATTCATCATAGTTGCACTGGTGAAACTTTTTTGCTAGTAATTACGTGGTTTGTTTTGAACTTACTCAAAGCAACGGATAAAGAACGGCATTCAGACATGCTATACATAAACCATCGTTCAAATCCATCTCAAGCTTTCTTGTAACGCTCACAACCGACAAAGCCAAAGAAAACTATTTAAACTCCAACGAAAGTAATTCTGGGCATATATCATGAACCCTACATATCTGCAAATGAGTATCCAAAGGATTGGAGTAGTGTGGAGGATAGAGTACCACATCCCTACAGCTACCCACATTCTTCGGTATAGTCGTGACTCTTCAATTCCATTCGAAATGCTGTAAAAAAACAGAGAGGAAGCCCCTAAGAAAGAAGATGACGAAGAAAAAGGGGAACTTTTATTGCTTCAAAGAAATCGTGGAAAATCACTATAGACCGATTTACCTGTCCCCCTCCCCCCGTTCCCTCTGTTTGATCTGTAACCGTCTCAAGTTTCAATTCTGGGATTGACGGAGAATCAACGCCTTAGTTCCGGCAGTCCATTAGTGTTGCTTTTCAATAAGAATAGGAGGGGCTTCAAACAAGGAGGTCGTCTTTTGAGGTCCGAAGTAATGAAAAAAATTCACTTCCTCGACGTATCTTTGGAAATATTTACGATCTCTATTTCCTTCAGTGGGCCGTCCGCTAAACCCCTCTCCTTGCATCGTAAAGAAAAGTGAGTTAGTGAAGGGCATTTGATACATCTAAGAAGTTGTGGTGGGGGTTAAAGCTTGGATTTTTTTCACGTCCTATTCATCATATGAAACGAAAATTCCAAGGTTGCGAGAGAAAAATCATGCCCGTATATGCAAATTTTTACATTTCCGAAAGCGTTATTTGAGACACTTTGATCGGAATTCCTTTTAGCCACTCAATCTACGTCTTGATGATACGTAAAAGACTATGATTGAAATGTTTAAAGCTAACGAGACTGATTGCAGTCTTTTACACGCAACAGTATTCACGCTTTTTTCTACCTATCTCGCGAGAATAGAAATATACTTTCCACGAGTGCTACCAAGTATTCAATCTGAAGGTTGGTCTTGCTGATGAGGGTAGAGTTCTCCAAGTACTAAGCCCAACGGAGAATGAAGTTCCAATATAAAGGGTAGGGGGCCACTTATACCGTTCATGGTTTACCAGAAATATTTACTATAATTTGCATCTAACTGGATACGTCAATAGGCCACTCCCAAGTTCAAAATTGAGACCTATGTAGCCGAAAGCACCACCCACAAGGTTGCTACACAATGTTTTATGGGTAACAAGATAGAGAGGGGTTAATATACTTTGATTCAAAAGATGAAACGGAGTTAAGTTTCGAAAGGGTACGCACGCCCCAAAATAAATCATTATTACGTAATTTAGTCATATATAAACCTTTTATCAACACCAGCAAGGCCCAAACATCTCCAATCTATGGATTATTATCAATGGTAGCATCTACGCACAGGGTGGTCACCTTTGAGCTAACATTCGCGTCTAGGGCTGCCTCACGGAGGACCATTGATGAAACTCTGAAGGCGTGCGATCTGTTTTTTTTTTTGGAACCGAGAAACTTCCTTTAAAAACCTCACGTCCGATTTCACACAAAAGATAGGCGTTGAATGATGGTAGATTAGTAAAAGCGGACCTCTTCGTACCCGAGGTATCCTTTCACACTTCTCCGTACCCTTTGATGGATCTAACGTGTCATAAGATATGAGTAAAAATCCATCTTTTTTCGAGGTTCTGATGGCCTATAACCTAACCACATCCTTTAATAGATTCAATTTCATCGGAAGGGTGAAATTTCCGCTTACTCTGACACAGTTGCAAAAGTGTATCGAAACTCAGAGCGCTAAACTTAATGTGGAAAAAGGCGAGGTTTGGACGGCAATGTAATCCTAAATCATGCAACCAATATTAGTAGTTTAAGCTCAAGAATTATCCAAGTCATTAAGCAAGACTATCAATTGCCATATCAAATTTTGTTCCAAATCAAAACAACTAAAAAAAATCACTTACCATTCAGTCGATAGAGAGTGAAAGGTTGCGTGGAATTTTTCTTCCTGGAAGGGAAAAAGAAATGTCAGAATATTTTCACTTCCAAAAGTAATCCCTAAATCAATTACAATAAACAAGTATCCACGGAAATTAAAAATTACCACATTGATTCTCTATAATAGAGAATGTCAAATCATCGCTGATTAGAATTATTAAAAAAAGGCTGAAAAGTAATAGTTTTTCACTCGGATTATCATTCGCCCACAGTCATTGCATTATAAACGCTATTCACTGCACACTTTTGGACAAATAATGATACATCTTCACTAATGCGTTCCTATTATTGACATCACTACTACATGCTTACGGCACACCTGCTCAATAATGAATTTTTTTGCGGCTCCTCATTTCACTGGAATAACATTACGCAAGTGAAAACAATATTTCCTGCGGGTTCAACTGGAAAGATTTCAAATTCTGGGTTCAAAAACTTGGCGTTCTGAACCGTCAGAGAAATTAGAAGAGAGTCGTGTCGCGATGTGCACTCAGCCTTGTAAATATCATCGTACCCCACGACGCGACGTCGGCGGCTGGATCGCGGGCGCGCACCTTCTATGCGGACCCTCGAAGTTAGTCAGGGTTGAGAGAGAAGTCAGCGTCTCGGAGAGTGAAAGGTATATCGGCAGTCAAGAGGAATTCCTGCGCGCGGGGAGAGACGGATGGTCCGAAGAGCTCTAGGCCGAGGATACAACAGGAATGGAGTCAGCAAGGAAAAGAGTCAACGTGAATGCACCCTCTGCAATCATCATGTCCCCTTTATTTTAGCAGCGAGTTCCGGGCCCACTCAAAATGGAGGGGATCTCATAGAATGTTCCATAAGGTCTAGTTAATGCGTCAACCACTGTGGAAGCCCCTCGGAGGATATTGAGCTTAATGAAATTATGTACATCCTCGGGTATAATTTCATTAAGCATGGAATGAAGAAAATGAAAATATATTTTCATTATGTATGAAATCATCGAGAGAAATTGCGCTTAATGCAATTATGCACATCCTCGAGACGATGATGCCATTTCCTTACGCTTCGGGACATATTGAATCATGTCGACTCGTGCGCGGAAGTCGAGAAGTGATTCACAAATTTGCAATAAGTACGAAGCAAAGCACTACGCGGATACAGCAAAATTCTGAAATTAGCCTTTAATTGAGCTTTTTCATTTTCCAATAATTCGAAATTTTATTTAAAGCACGCAAACTAAACTAGATAAAAATTATTACAGGAGTATGTACTAAAAACAACTCTTATAATAATGACTAGGAAGAAGGGAAGAAAATAGCTAACAGATAGAAAGCAACTTTTGGCTCCTAGTTCTAAATCTGGTTTGGCAACACTGTTTCAAATTCCTCACAGGACAATTAAAGCATGGCTTTTTTTCCCTGACAGTCCAAGCGCCAATCCGAGTCCAGAAATTAGCTAAAGCTCGAAGGTTACGGAAAAAGAGCAGATGAATCTCCTTCCCCGATCGGGATAGCACCTTTTGACGAAGACCCACAACAGCTTTTCTGGCACCTCTACGGCAGATGGCCATCGTAAAAAAAAACGCAAAGGGAACGAAAATCCCTTTTCGAAGCGAAGATTTCCCGTGCATGAGTCCCTCCTCATGACCATCCCTTGCGCCTCCGACCGCTTCCACACGCCATCCAGCTCCCAACTCGTAAAACTCCTACCTCTCCCTCTCTCTCCACCCACTACGAAATTCACCGACCACCACTTTCGCCCCTTAGCCTCGCCGAAAAACCTTTTCCTTTCCCGCGAAGCTCATCGGCCTCACCCAAAGATAGACGTATTTTAAGATGCATTGGCCCCATTATGAGCCCAAACTATCAGCTTTAACAACCCTTTATGTTTTTTTCCGACCAAAATTAAAGTTTCTCTGCCATTCTTATCACTGCCCACGCTCATATAAATAGGCCATGGATGAAAACGACGAGTTATCAAATGGATTACCTACTCCTTAACAGGTGTACTAATTTGCCTTTATTTCCATGGCTATACTCGTATCGCCAAGGTAAGCTAGCTAATGATAATAATGTTTGTAAGTCGGTAACTCTTCTCAAAAATAAAAACAGAAGTAGCACAATATAAAAATGTAACATCCATATAATACTTAATGCATAGGAATATTGAGTGGCATGGACAGATATTCGAGATGGGAGAACTCGGTTTTTAGATGTTCTAATTACTACAGCGATCCGTGTAACTTAACCCTGAAAACATATACTACGACCATGCCTCACTTGGGCTGGAATTTGCAATTTTTGTGTTTTCAGGCCGGGCGAATCGTTTTGATGTTTAGGAAATGTTTTGCGTGGCTGCGAGGTGGTCGTAACGTGACAAGTTCAGCTTTACAACATGCGTCGCAGTGTACGGCTGTGAATGAAGAGATATATAGTGCAGACGCGAGGGAAGTCTCTAGTTGAATTTGACCCAGTTCGAACTGGAAGACTCCTCACATTTACATACGATCGGCTCCCACCTCAGATGGACAAGTACAAAGCTGTCGAGGATAGAATGTGCGTCCGTCACTAACGACATATTCCTCGTGGAAAGGGAGCGAAGAACAAGTTGACATCCCTGAGAAATGGGAGTAACGGGTGCCTCAGCGAAGACGGGGGAGGACACCGGCCCCTCCCTCTCCTTGAAAATATTCCCCAAGGGAGGAGACCTGAATAGCACCATATCTTCGGGGCATCTCCGGACGTCCTTACGCCCACGCAACAACATTTATATAACACACGAAGGAGAGATGAGTGGAGTGGCTGGAGTCTGCGGGATGGAGGGAAAAGGATGCGATCCCCCCACCTGATGAGCACGATCACGCACCGCGTCTTGGCCGAGACATCGACAGGAAACCGACTCGGATGAAGAGGAGAAAATGGAGCGAAAGGGTGCTGCGTGACATCATTAGCACCCTTATCCGGCTTTTCGGTCCAGAAACAGAAGATGAGCGACGCCGCGCCAGCAAGTGGAACACGGATCCCCATCGTTGTTTACAGCGGCTCTCTCCCTCTCTCGGGGTCGATTGATATTCCGATGGACCACCAGCACGAAAACACCTCGTCGGACGTTCGGAATGACGCAAGAGAACGTGGGCGGGGAGGCCGGCAATTAAGGGAGGAGGTTTTCCACATGCGCCTGCAAAGACATACGGCCGTCCGTGCGGTCAGCGCGCGGTCAATTAATTAAGGGGGAGACGGGGAGGGGAGGAGGAGAGGCCTTTCCGGTCTTTTTGAGCGTCCGGTGGTTCTTTTTTTACTAAGGACAACGCGTGGTTAATAAAGTCTCCGGAGGCTTCCGTACGCCCCTTTTCACCGAATGGACCTGCTGTTTAAGACACTGTGAGCCAATAGAGTATCAAAAAGAATGGTGATGAGGATACCAAACGCGTACAGCTCCATCCTCGATTCGAAAACCAAGCGGAGCTAGGGCAGGGAGCTTCAATCTTTCAGCCGTAAATTTAGGATCGGCCCTAAGGGGCTCCTCGCGTGTGAAAGGCATCAACTTTGCGCGAATGGATATGACTGCATCACAAAGGGTTTTTTTTTAAACAGGCACTAAATCGAGTTCGAGTCTTGACAACAGAAACAGATTAGAAATAAGGGGACAAGTCGCGTGAAGAGTAGTGAAGTAGTGTCTTTATTCGAGGCTATTAAAGAGAATGGGTATAACCATTGTGTGGCTTAGGTACTAATATTAAAGAGAGTATAGGCAATCACGGTGAAATAAAATAAGTGTAAGAATGGCCAGAGACTTTGAGATATCTGAAGTACAGTAACGTAATTACCTATGAATATACATTATCTTGAAAGGAATTTTTAAACATTTATTCATCGCAAAAATGTTAACTATTTAATTAAAACGATTTTAGAGAATCAAATATCACTATTTTCCCCTTTTGTCTACATTGATTGGACAGTATTTGACAAAAAAGACACTGATTGCATTGCGTCGTCGAAAAATGTGCTATATCCATTTTAGTCCTTAGCAATATAAAAATTCAGAAAACTCGTCTGGGCCGGTAGATTTGTTCCTCTCCCGTTTTCCGTCGTTTTTAAGAAGTCCACCATCGGCCATTTCCTGACGGTCGTTAAGTGTCAATGCAGTAAACAGGTGGCCAAGCGAGGGACCACTCTCGGCTTGTCCTTCCGAAAAACCATTAACCCTGAAACAATAAGGTTTGGGCAGGCAAATTCTTGGGATTTGGAGTGGTAAAATTACTTCTGGCTGCCTCTCCGGACACGAGTCGTGGGATTTTTGAAGGATTCGCAAGAGGAGCAACTAACGGCGAGGCTATTCGCCGTTCACTGCTTAGTATGAGGCCCCCTCTTAAAGGATTTGCAGCAAAATTAAGCGATGAATAGCTACTTTATAAGGCCCCGCAAGTCACCGCAAGGGTGAGTGGCAGGGGGTGAACCATCACCAGGAAATCGTTTTTAAGAAGTCAACCATCGTAAGAAGTAGAAGTGTAGAATCACCGACTTAATGACATAGTATGCTTCCTTTTTACCAAAATAGATTCTTGACCAATACACTCGAAATATGGACTTTTACGACTTACACTCAGGACACATTACTACCGGGTGCTACCAAAGAAAATTAAATTGAAACCATTCGATTATTATACGAGTCCTTCATATGTTAACACATTAACAGGAATCCATTTCTTCCTCACGATTAAATACCTTTCAAAAACACAAAAATGGCTAAAATATAGTTACTATAGAGTTCGTGGAGCTATGGAATGTGAAACTTCAACTACACTTGTACGTGAAGGCTTACTTATTACAGAGAGGAAAAAAGAATAGTTTACCACTGATTATTTTTGCATGTAAGAATGAGCCAATAAACCTCAGCTTTTTTTTCTTACGGGATTATAAAAACAGATACGTGCATGATAAAAAGCAAGTTTGCCTCACAACAGGTCTTTTAGAATGATCATTAGTGGAAGTCTGGGTCAATGAGTTTTCACTATGTGCGGTGAGTCTGAGGATTCATTAAGATTTTTTTCCATAAAAGTTAACTCGCACTTCGTAGAAAGATCACACGAATGACTAGTTTCGCTCCTACCTCCGGAGAATGTGCAAGCGTGGCCACCAGCAGGAAAACCACCGTTTGCATGCTGAACACCGCGAATACTACCACGTCTCCTGACTCACCTCATCTCCTGAACTCGCTGTATCTACTTACTTAAACGCCCGTATGCGCCAACTGTCGGGCGATTCACGTTGTTTAATAATTGGAGGAGGAATCTTTGGATTAGGACGTCGGCATTTCTTATGGATTCCACGCGCGCAGTGAACATTCCTTCGGCGGTGGATCGGTAGATGGGAGAAGGAAGTCGGGTTCGAGACGTTAGAACTGCGGAAGATTCGAAAACACCCTCGCGAGACATCCGCTGACGCCATCCTCCCATTCTGCCTCCTCCGGGATCCTTACCCCTCCCTCTCACACCCTTGCCGACAATTCTTAGCTGTCCACCTCCCTCGAGTGACCATTCCTCTCCATTGGCCACGCCCTTTCCTTAACCCTTTCCGACCCCGACAGCCTCTCTCCCCGCCCTTTCCACCCCATCCCTCCCCTAATAAGCCTCTCCAGTCAACTGCGTGCTTCTGCGTGAGTATCCTTGTTATGATGCATGGCTTTCACGCCCGAAGGCGCAGATGTGACTTCCAGGCACGAAATTTCACTCCGTTTGACCCATTTCACACAACAAATGTGTTGGTCACGTTGCCTGTCCCGCCAAGTTCCAACTCTACACGGCAGGAAGAACGGAGGGCACAATAGCTTACCAAAACCTTGCCACGTGCGCAGGATTATCATTTAAGGAAGGCAATAAATTCCAACGATATTTGGAGGGGAACTGCGAGAGATAGCGAGTAATGCTACATGACAAATATCTTCTCCATACGGAACAGGGCTGATGAAAATGCAAAAAGTACATTAAATTCGAAACAAATTGAGCGAATGCTGAGCAAGCGACCCTTAGAAAGCAGCGAATTCATCATCAGTCTATTGGCACTTCTGAGCAATTAACACGTGTATTTGACAAAACCGAACGGGGGACGTGTCGGCAAAAAGTACTGTTGGCTTTATAGTAAATCTTACGGCTTGAAAAGGCAAAAGAAATTAATATTTTAAAGTGAACGACTGCTTATTTGAGAATGAGCATGCGAATGAGAGATGTATCCCTGCACCCAGCTATTGATTATAAGCACCTTCAAACCTGAGATGAAAAATAGCAATGTTTTAATTCCCTCTCGAAAAAAAAACAATAAAAACATTTATATGGGGAGTACTCCCTTTGAGAATCTCTTCCCACGATGGTACCCTTCATAGGAATCACTCGAGAGCACAAAAGAAGGAGCTTGGCATCCTAACTGGTAAAACCTTCCCAAAAGCGTTTGGAAAGGTTGAGAGAGGGCTGGAGGGGTGAGAAGGGAAGAGAGAAAGGCAGAGAGAGGGAATGATGGATGGAGAGGGAGGGACCCTAGGGTATTGGGGTCCGGCTGTGAAGAGGAAGGAAGAAAGGTAGAGGGGGATGGCCTGCAGATGAGAGGCATGGGGTCAAGAGGGGGGTCGTGAGACTGGACCGTCGAAACACGGAACGGGTCATCTGCTGACCACCTACTCCCTAGTAGGATCACAGCTCATTTATGTCTGTATTAGACCGCGCATGGAAATTCTACGGCGCTTTTAACGTGATAAAGGCTGACTCTTTCGACACTATTTATGCCATATTCGATAGACTTATAAAGTAATTTATGCCGTTAAAGATCGATAGATAGTTGGGTAGAGGGAGCAATATTCTGGGGAACGGAAGTGGTTGAGAGAACCCCACCTTCTGCATTAACCTATTCTTAATGAAATGCGAAATTCCATTGTTTAACGCCTCACACGATAGAGTGCTGTTATTTCAGATGTTTCCTCACGTTTCGAGAGTAGGGACCAAAATGCAACTGATAAATCTCTTTCTCAGCTGAGATTCAGTATCGGTCTCTCTGGAGGAGTGATCAATATTGTAGCCACCACATTAACTTCGTCGCATCCATCACTAGTTGGACTTTATAAATAACACAGCAAAATTTTACACTCTAGCGAGGATATAATAACAAAGTTAGTCAACTTATAAGATGATTATGAAAGAAAAAAAATGAATTTGTAAAAACACTTTAAACCGGTTTGTCGGTTTAAGGACACCACAGCTATTCTGTAGTGATTTTTTCAAAGGGCTTGAATAATATACTCGGCATCACGAAATTACGACATCACCTTGACGAAACGTATTAATGATGAAATGGATCTTAACTCCAGAATAGACATGACATACAACCAACATCAGCATATATATTAATCAAACGAGAATAAATTATAAGTGGCAAATTTAGATGTGCCCCATTCATCCCTGCTGCTTTTTCTTTTAATTTGAATTTAATTTTTCATGGAGTAGAATACCATTAGAGATTTCTGACTCAAGGTTAAATTTCCATTTCATATTCCGTCGGTTTCCTCTTCGTGCAAAGGCAGTAGTAAAAACCGCGACGCTCATAATATCATCCCTTGTGATTCACCACCTACCTTAACCTTCCTTCAGTGGTGAGATTATTGCGTTGAGTTTGCGAAATGTACCATTACGTAACGCCTCATTTTCAGTCGTTTATGTTCCCAAGAGTAAGTAATAGCGACATTTATTGAGTAGGTACACGCATCACAAGCAACACTTTTAATTTTTTTAATAAATCGTTTACTCAAGCACATTTCCACAACCCATGCGTAGCAGTTTTCAGATTTGGCAATGGAAGTACGGAAAAACGACTTATGGTGTCTTTTGAATAGCTCCTAAATATGGATAAATTCTAAGTTCGCAGATGAAATCAGGCGGCGCCTTTGCTCCGTCTTAAATCTTCTTCATGTCTTTGCTGGCTACATTTAGAAGTATAATTACGGTTCACTTTCGAAAAAAATTAACCACTACGACGGCTCTTTTCATGTCCTATCCCAAGACTGGACTTACATTTCCCCTCTGCTTCAGTCCACCTCATAGCTTTTCCACGTCCATCGGCCACATTCAGGTCAGCCAACCCCAAGACACGAGACTAGCAACTTGATGCTTTTATAACCTCGCCTGCTCGAGCCATGAAAGTAGATTAGGCAGCTGATACGAAAAGCAGTCTCCTTTACGGATGTTTATGAAGCAAAAAGATCAAACGTTTCTTCTAGAGTAACAGCATCCTACAGTTATACTGCTAGTCTTTCAATCCTTTAGAAAAAGGAGATGAAAATTAACAAAAACCTCGAATAGGTTGAAATTATTGGATAAATTATAGAATGGGACTGGAACTGAATTACTCTCAGTGGAGAGTAATTTGTTTCGACATGAAAACCGCATCTTAAAAAGAAGAGGCGCTATTCATTTTTCATGAATTTTCATGCAATCAACATAAGACCACCATCTGCTACCGATTTAACTTCTAGAGAAAGGAATGAGGGGAATGAAATAATTCCCAGAACTCCATAAATTTTAAACTTCACAGAGCGCCGAAGAGTTAAAATCTGTCCACTTTGAAACAAAATCAACCGTGCACCACGCCTCACACTCAAGATTCTGCGTAGGGCACCCATCTTCTCCGAGGCTCCCTTTAACGTTAAGAAGTAAGACCACCGAGAGAGGATGGGAAACATATTTACGGTTTCCGGATGCGATGAATATGGCGGGGAGAGTGAAGTGGTGACGCTACTCATATTGACGTGGGTGGCAATGTCAAGACGGGAGAATTACCCGTCCATGCACCGCCTCCGCCGTCGCCGGCCGCATCCTCTCTCTCTCGCATTGGCGCTGGATTTCATTATGTAACACGAACAGAAACACGATCGCGTGCTTCTGTCTCTTGAGGGGCTTCGCCGGGCCCATTTAATTCATTCACGCCCCTTCGCGGCGGAGCAATTAACGACCATCGCAAAGAGAGCTTGCCCTCGATATTTCAGAGCCCGGACAAATGTATTCCTCGTAATGTGCCCATAAAAGAATTTTCTAAAGCGGATACGGCGAATAAAGTATCTGGATTACGATTTAAAGGGCTCGTATGGCGGAAATAATTTTTTTAGCAGAATACAGGTTTCAACGTGATTTTTGTTATCATTTTTAAGTGGAGGCAACCGTCAGCTAAGGTGATCTGCATTGTTTAGGGTTGTTACACATTTTCAAGGACCGGGAAAGGGTGTAGTGAAATCCGGCGATGGAAGTAGCTTATTCTAAACTATAGGCTTCAAGCGTTGCACAGTATAAAATCTCACCCGACCTGCGGAGAAACGAACTTGAAGCGTTCCTCGCATAGAAATTTAATCGGAACCACTATATCACTAAAAAATTTCTACCACTGCCGGGATTCAAACCTGAACCCTCGAAACGGGAAACTAGTACTCCAGCCGCCACATCAATCCGATCTCCTCAAATAATGAGCGCCATTTCACCCTTTGTTTTGACTTTTTACTTCACTATTCAAGTCTGTCCGAGGGGATTTAAAGAGTGGAGTCTTAGGCGACTTTATTTAAATTCATACTAATAACTAAATAAAAGTAGTCGAAGAAACAAGTAATCCATTTTCGTAACACCACACGTTGTACAAGGTGCGTTAGAAAAATCTTCTAAATAATGCTCGATGGGGTAAAATTTCTATATATTTAAGAGCACGAAAAGAGAATATGTATAACGTTAAAAGCAAAAACTAAATGATAATATTAAATAACTTAATATAATTGATAAGATATCTAAAGTAAATAAATCGGAGTAAGAGGGTCCACCAGTTTTCCAACATTTCAACATGGATACCGAATCAATCGACCTTCCTCGCGCTGCTAAACACACATCAGACCGATCGGGGAAGGGATGGTATTTAACGATTCTTTTATGGACTGCATTTATCTTTATGTTACAGAAATACAAAACATGGCACACTCGTGGCTCTCGACTGACTGAAGCTTAATCTATTGGATTCAAACCTAGTATTAGCTACCTGATCTTTAAGGTCGTATATTTTAAGTGCATTACATGGGTGATTTAATGTGTCACAAAAACTCAATGTTAATAAGAATAAATGCTCCCATAGTAAAAAAGCACGCATAAATGAATATTTAGGTGAATATAGACTAGGGATTTAAAGAGGAAGTGGTAAACCATTTCGAAATACGAAAGATCGAACACCATTCCCTTAAGAAGCAAAGCAAATGGGCAACGGCTCAGTGGTGTAATGAAGACGACGGGAATATTTCTGTTTTGCTGCTAAGAAACTACCATCATTTCATACTAAAACCATTACCTACCATTAATGTTCCACATTTTCGTACTTTTTATACATAGAAAGTGAATATCACCAATGAGTTTGTTCTAAGATGGTGAAAATACCTAACGGCCCATGATAAGGATAATGTATATCAAGCAAGGAAAACAAAGCTTCAGCGATAAAAACAGGTTCAAACTGCTAATATGAACAAAAAGTACATATTAAAAAAGTTATACTTCCCGACAGAAGAACACGATCGAATTCGGTCACCGTCACAAGGAGAATAGCACAGAAGCACAGTTCACATCATTGTCCTCACCAAGTTTCCTTATCTGCTTTTAAAAGAGATACTACGACCGTTTAAGAAGTTCAACACATGAAATCATCCACGTTCTACGACCATGCGCTAAGAAGAAAGTCGGGAATGATGAATGCCTAGTACCTATACTAAAGGGGAAGTAAAGTACTCGCCCATTCCATGTAATCCATGATTTCAATACTTTTTCAATCTTATCCAAGCGTATGAGTCGGGGAAAGTATTTAAATTGGGACTTTTCAACGAAAATTCCTCAAGGTACTCGAGGCCGGAAGTGACTCTTGATTCTGAGAATTTATCTAGGGATAACGGAGGCAAACTTACATTTGGATCAATTCTCACTCTGCGTGCAATTCAACGACTATCGATATCGGAAATACTTCCGCTGAAAGGGAGCAAAAATTGAGTAACAATTTCAAAGGGAGAAAAAATTCTTGCTTTTAAAAACTGAATTTAGTCTGGATTTTCAGATTCAATTAGCTTTGATATAAAAATAAGATGCTATTTAATCACTTACTTAGTTTTCACTCAATTTTCTTCCATTTAAAATCAACCTGTTCCATAGACCCAATTTGACATTAAATACGGCTCTAATTGGTATCTTGACTGTATCAAATAGCTTGCTTTTAATTTTTGCTGATCATTTTCTCCTCCGTTTCCGAAAAGAACCTATTCGCTGTTTTGAGCTATTACTTATACTTATTTAAAGAGGTTATGAACAAATAAATTCTCTGGAAAGCCAGTAATTAAAGTATGGAAGTAAAAAATGCGCAATGAAGACTCACTGGGTAGTGAAAAAAAAGGTGCCGAAGCCCAGGCTTGGTTGACAAGGACGCCTATTGTCCGCGTCTCATGCCAAATGCGATGCATTAAGAGGGACGGTGAAGGAAGTAGTGAGTTCCCCGCTTCAGATTTCTCACGTCATCAGTAAAGGTCCAACAAATCTTTGCGTCCACCAAAGCAAACGGATACACGATTAGGTAGTGGAATCCGGTTTTGGCCTGGGGGAAAAATCTGTTTTTCTAGACGTGAAATGTTTTCACTAAAACGAAAAGTTAAATATATAATCACGAAGTGATTATTGAGAGATTAAAAGAAAATGTGTATCATAAAAAGGTCACCATTGTCTAAATTACAGTATACTTGCGGCTGTTAATATCACAAAAATATTTTTATAAAATTAACTTATAATGAGCTCAAATGGAAAGATAGCATTTCGCTGTCTTGTTCCTCTAGATGTTACAGCCATTTCACACTCAGTTATGAGGGAAATACTAATGCCAGCAATTATTGACCATCTACCCCAAAATAAGGTCTGAAATGGAGACAAAAAGAAATAGGAGTTGAAATGAAACTCACTCCACGAGGACTAAGACAAAACGTGTTTAAGATGAGTGGGTTATTAAGACTTAAGGTAGTCTGAAGAGAGTTGACTAATATTCAACGGAATCAGAGACCAAAATCTGTTTCTTATGCAAGTAATTAACGAGGTCTAAGATTCGATCCGATGCAGCTGAGAAATTCAATACATTCTCTAACCACTGAGCGGACATGGATGTTCAGTTTCATTGGTAAACCAAAGAGGGTAAGAGGTTGGAAATGTAAACTGAGAAAAACTGCCAATCATTTCGGAGATCCAAAAGTGCACTTGGTCTAGATCGGCGTCAGTGTCTGATAAAAATCTCAGACCCTCTTAGCTGCTGAGGATTCTCCGTCCCCTCCACGAACAAGTGCACAGGGTCGGAAATAATCCGGCGATGGGCACGCCGAGATAGAACGCGAACCCTACCCGGAGGATGACGCGGAGGTAAAAACAGAAGAAAAAGTGGTCATGGGAGACTTGGTGAAGATTACCGCGCGCCGCCGCCGGCCGGGTCTCCATGCAACCTTGCCTCCAAAAATCCAGAAAGGAGTGAGTGCTTCTCCTACTCTTCTCCAGGAAAAGAAGCGGAGATGATGAAAATACAGCGCGGTCGGGACATGAGAAGTAAACCAGTTGGTATGGATGAGCAAGTCGTGCCACTATCAATGCTTCCAGCCATTCCATTTACAGGGAAAATAGTTTTTCCGCACATTATTTTCGCTCTGGCTGACAAAGTTAGCGACGATTTATGAGAATACTTATTTAATTGGCAATTTATTAGCGAGTTCAAAAATAACTTTGAAATATTAGTCCAAATAACTTTAAAATAGCGAACAAAACTCTGAAATAAGAGCGTATGCTTACCCGGCGAATTGATTGAAGAAATTCCTCTCGACACGTCGACCATGGACCAACTAACCCGGTGGAGAACCCGAGAGGAATTTCTTCGAACAAAACTCTATTTGTAGTCAAATGATAAATCACGTTATGATTTAAAGTGAGGGAGTTGATGAGTACGCCATCGCTGCAAATTTACGTCCACAATGAAACTATTCATATACAACTTCATAGTACCCTGGAACGCAGGGTGCGTGGCAGGGGGTAACTACACCAGGCATGCATATTGACGAGTAAACAATCCATTTTTCAGTGACTATATTAACAGAAACGGCACGAGTTTTGTACAAAAAATTTTGCTCACAGGTCATTCTAAGATTTGGCCTCCTAATTTTTGTAGTGATATCGAAATTTGTCGCAGGAAGACGAGAACCTGCAGCTAGGATGATCCACCACGGGAATCAACGAGAAAAGATTACGCAAATTTTAAGAGAAAATGTCCCATTTTACAATAAGTATTGTTACGTCTTCACGAACAAACACGGCCTGATATACATATTCACTGACCACAGTGACTTCGGACTGAGGAGAGTACGCCACAGAACTTGAAGTAATTCCGGTTGAAAACGTTGAAACTTGTGAGCACAAATGGCATTTTGCCTTCACGAAACGGAATCAAACGGCGTCTCGACCGTCGTGGGGGATGGGGAAGAACAACAAACGATTTGAAATTCCTTTTGCTTTTTCAAACCTTCTCGCCTCGTGACTTTCCACGAACATGGAAGAGTCAAGAGGGAGCCGGTGGTCGTCCGAGATCTGGAGAGAAAGCACTCAACCAGCACACGTGCCTCGGTGAACCTCCTCCTCCCCCTCCAGGGGGAGTGGTCGGTTGGCGTAAGTAGGAGCATGTGCAAAGGGGGCTCCTCCTCTCCAGGGTCTTGAGGGACCCGAGAGAGGAGGGATGCGGGCGGGGGTGGAGAAAGGATCTGTCTGTGCCCTTCTTTTCTCCTCCCCCATCTCCCTCCCTTCACCCTGGCAAGGGTCGTAATGGCTTCTGGCACACTGGCGGGGGAGAGATGGGGGTGGGGTTTGAACCATGAAGGTTCTTCTCGTGGAGTTCGTGCATTAAGAGGACACAGAAGGCTCCCCGCTCACTCTTGCACCCGTCTCCCCTCCCTTGCCAGGGTATGAGTATTTTTTCCACGCCACGCAAGACCCGCCCCTCTCCCAACCGCCTAAAGTTCATAAAAACCATCTACTGCTCACGGCCACTTCCCCGCTCGGTCTCTGAGGTCTCCCCGTTGAGGGGTCCCGTCGTCGGCCCACCTCGTCTCTTCGTCGCACTGCCTTCTTTCTTCGAGCCTCAAGGCCCCCAGGGGCCAAGTCCATGGGTGGCAGCACGGCACCACATGAGTGCGGAATTGGAAAGGGCCGCTTGGGCATTTTCTGCATGGCCACGTGTGACCGACACAGTGGAAGCCCACGACGCGGCTGCGACATCCAGAAGCTAGAAGTTTTGATTTGCTTCGAAGTGAGAACACCCAAGTTCGTTGCTTTGGCGAAGAGCTCACTTCGACATACCCTCCATAGTATATTCATTCCTCGGTACATATTTTAAATTTAAAAATGAAGATAGCAAGCCTAAAAGCAGCATATAGTCAATATAAAGCTTTCGCTTTAAGATTTGCTCTCATAAATTTAAGCAATAAGAACTTACTCTAATGCTTTCAAGAATTACAAAACATGTCTCTTGGGAGCGTGGAGTAAAAGAGCGTTGATTGAAATGTAAAGGTTAAGAGCTATTTAGAAAAGTTCAAACTAACAATTACAAACCATGTCTACAAACGCATGTGCACATGGGTGACGATATCAGTAGCTCCACGAATTTCCCACTAAATAAGGGCGAGGACGGTGAGAGTTTTAGGTCACCACAAGCAGTGAGATAAAGGAAATGCTGGATTGAGTTTAATTTAGAGAACTTTCCATCACAATATAAGAATCGGAATACCATCTAAATATCCAGTAAACACCGTCGTTTCATGCCACATGAAAAGTTTCTCTGAGTTTTTTTCAAGGTCCAAAAACATTTGCTCTTTTAATCGCAGTTTGGTGTAAAAATGGTGTGCAAAGGGAATTTACAGGCATAAAAAATTGCCGGAGCCGGAAACTGCGAAGATTGAATTTGTGTTTGCCGATGTCTTATGTTATTCTTGTTTTCGTGTGGTTTCTATGAGACAATCAGTTCTCAGATAACATTTAGTTTTTTTTTAACTAAGCGGCTAATATCGATTCATGACCCTAAAACTTATCCCACTACTAGAAAATATATAGTTTTAGAGTCAGAGCTTGCAATAAATATAATTTACTACAAATAAAAACTTTATAGGAGTGATAATTAAATGACTCCTGACAGTATTAGAACGATTAGACGCGGTTGAGAAATGCAGCTTCCAAGATTCGGATTCTAGGTCATTGATATTAATTTTGCTCACGTAAGATTTCCAATGAGCAATCACTGGAATCCAGAAATTGCTAAAAAGTGACACATTTAAAAAAAAGCACTTCCCTTCTGTCTGATTGAGTGCCAACCAGGGTGAAGTAAACAGGAAAGATCCAACGGAAGGAGAACGGGTTTAACACCCACCTACGACAATGCATCTGCTTCCTGCTGAGATTGAGAGAAGAGAGGGGAAAAAAAGAGCATTTTCACGCCTTCGTAGCGGGGGGAAGGGTCGAATCGATCAAGGGAAGTTGACACCTCTCAGCTGTTCCGAGGCACAACCACGTACGCCGTGATGATCAGAACCCGTCCGCCTTCTTCACATCTCGGGAACGAGGGCGGAAAGGGTTGTGTTCTTCCGACGAAATCCGGGGGATGGAGGGGATAGAAAGAGAGATAGGAAAAAAAACTACTCCCCGCATTGCCGAGAAATTCCATTCTGGGAATCGGAAGAAAGGGCGCGCTCCTGCTTCATCCAACCATTCCCTCATTTGCGATACAATCCCTTTTCTGCGAGCCCGACTCCGAGGGTGGATTCAGCGAAGAGCATAGACACACACACTCCCCGGGCTCGCGCTCGGGGTCATCACAAAAGGATGAGGAAAGGATTGTGAACTGGGATTCAGTCCTGGTAGCCGCCTTTCCCGAATTTACCGGTCGCACACGTGTTCAACACGTGTTTAGAAAGGGGCCGGAGGGATTTTTCCACCCACTCTCCCAGGGGGAGGAGGGAGAAGTCAACGCACCCCATGTCTTTGCGCTCTGGGCGAAGAGGGTTGGTTGCTTGGGGGAAGTTTTCCCGCGCCACCACAGGGAGGGAGGGAGGCGAGGAACGTTGGGAAATAAGTTGGGACCACCACCCAGAGAAATGGAAGAGAGCTCAACGGAAAGTTTTCCACAAACACAAACCATTCTGCACTCGAAATTCCAACGAGTGAACGAACGACACGTTAACCGAGTGCACTTTCCACACGAATTCATATGAAACACTACCATTGCTTTTCCGCGTAAATTATTCAGTCTAATACCGGTTTTAACACCATTGTCAAGGTTTTTTTATCGCATCGTAAAGAGGCTCTTCGAGAACGTTACGAAAAGTAGGTGGAAGCGTTGGAATCGGTCGAGGCGAGAATAAATAGAGTGGAATATTGTCAAGTTCCTTTGACACAACAGGGATTATTCTTTTTCTTAGCACTGACTGACATCCCCCAAACATTCGGCAATGCTTAACTCTTCAATTCATCAACACCTACGAGTCTAAGTCGACACTGAAGTCAATGGGTCATTATTTCTCTCATTGAAATTAATTTCATAATTAGTTTCTTTTACAACTTTTTCGCAGAACAGCAAAAACTATTTTTAAATTACTTTTTTCAGCCAGAATAATAATACTAGAAATGTTCAACTAAATTTGAAATTTTTAAGAAGTTTTCACGGACAATTAAATTTTCTCTTCCGAACAAGTATTTCGATAAAAGGAGAATGAGACATTCTATCTGAATCACTTAATGGAGAAAGCGAATTAGAAGCCTTTACTTTAAGTCCAACGGAGATAGACATATATCGTGAATTTTAAGCTAACCCGTTTTAAACAAAATGAAAGAGATGTAACTACTTCACTGGAGCAGATATTGATAAGCGGTGTCCAAGGTTTTGACTGCGAACAAGTTGTAACGTGGCTAAAAACTGCGGGGATCTGATTTATGCGATTGGAAATGGCCAGTATATAACACGAAGCCTTGAAGCAAATGGCTCGTCGTGATTTCAGCTGTAAGGGGGATTTCCTCATAAATACCTGTCGCTTCTATCTTTGAATGATTTCGATTTGAAAGCGAAGACATCCATAAGTCACTGTAAAATCTCCAGCTATTTAATAAAAAGCCCGTCGTATCCCTAAACGCATTTATCAACCCTAATCCCCGAAAGAGAGCAGGTACTTTTCGGTTTTGACCTTGATCTTCTCGGTTGGTAGCGGTCACTGCAGAATGGACCTCTTTCTCCGATCATTCGATCCAAAAGCTCCATTCAAGACCACCATCTATCCATAAGTGGGCGGCGGCTCGATTCCACGAGTTCTTTCATCGGAATGACCGAAAAAAACCACATCTTTCGGCAACTGCGTCTCTCTCCCTCCGACAGTTGTAAGAGCTCGCTCAAGTCACTTTTGCTAGAATAGAGAACGTTTGGATATTGGAAGGCCCGTCTGATAAGACCAAACGCAACAAGGTGACACTTAACATAAAAATCCAGTTTCGACCACCAAAAGGGTTAAATTCTGATCTTCTGCAACATAATAGTTAGCAAATACTTTCCAATCACTTTAAAAGCGCAAGGAAACCCAATTCTATAGTTATACATATATTTATTGACTGTACGACGCGTTTCACCACCTTGCGGCATGGTCAGGTAACTAAGGCGGTGAAACGCGTCGTACAGTCAATAAACTTGAGGAAAAGTACGAAGTGCATTTTACTAAGGATCCAAAACAATGACCGAGCGTGATGATTTTTTCTATCCTTGTATCTTTTCACCCTTCAAATGAATGTATGTAAGTCCAATCAGCAGTCACACAGATAATCAAGCGGCCTAAGATGAAATTTGTCGATTGACTCGTAGTTATGCATTAACCATTCTACGAATTTCGCTCAGAGTTGCCCAATTCTAGAAATGGATGTGTGGCAAGGGTACTGGCTTCTCAAACTTAGGACCCGGGTTTATATTCCTAGACGTACTAGAGTGAAATCTGTATTTGTTTCTAGGATGGAGAGTATCCCAAGCTGAGTATTCCGACCATTGAAGGGACCGTAAAACTGTGGACCCCTTGGTGCTTTCAGCAGGCTATTGCGGACGCCGTCTCTCCTCCCCTCTTCCTTATTTATTCCCCCTCCAATCCCATCCTGAGACCTCTTTTTCCTGTCCGCGGCGCCTTAAAGTGCGGGACGGACTTGAAACCACTGATGATAGTCGACAAAAAATCACGGCCTAACTAAATTTTGCTCGCACCCACATGCAAGGGCGCGCCTGAAACTTTCACGGTCATTTCTCGCCTCCTGATTGAAGCTGCTTCAAAGGCTTGCCGTTTTATGGTTTCGAGTTACTCCAGAGTGCTCGCTCGACCTTCGCGCAGCGATCCTTCTTAAACCATCGAATCGGGCGAGGAAGAGAAGTCGCTTCGCAGCCGATCGGCGACGGGAATTGCAGCAAGTGACGCTCGATGCAGTGGAGTCTGCGGGATCTCCTCACTGCTTGGAACGGGGAAGGGAGGTGGTCATCATCAGTGGTTTCAGATTCTGTCTCACACTCAAAGGCACCTCGGTCCGGAGGGAGAGGTGCAAGGATGAGATTGGAAGGGAAAGGAGGGATAGTGGAGGGAAACCCAGGGTCAAAATTAGTCCCCTATGCACGCAGGGCGCTAAGCCTTATGTCCCATCCATTATGTGCTCTGGGGGGTGATTCCAATGAAATACCTGGTGGGGTTCTATCCCAGGCTCTGAGAGTAAGTAACAAATACTTGCTAATCGTTGAGTTCCACGGATAATGAACTCAAATAATTTCTTCTATACCTATTTAAGAGGTTAACGCAATATAGCCATGGGCTGGTTGGAATTCCAGTTCTAATTAGGACACATTAAGCCTGTAATCAAGTTTAAAGTTTCAGTCCTAAATATTTCTTCTAATTATACAAGCCATAATAAGTATTGCCGTTTTCCGAATTAAGGCCTAAGTTTCGAGGAATGGCCTGGAACTTATTGAGATAAATGAAATAAATAATACATGCTTGTCGAGATAACCCATGGCGCCAGATGAGACGATTAAATCTCAGGGAGCCAATATTACGGAATGTAATTGAATAACCAATCTGCAAGGCTTGGGTAGTTCAATGGCATTTGTACTGGACACATTTTATATACCACTTAAAAAAGTGAACAAGAAGCGATGTATCACACGAAAAAGTAAAAAAAAAAGTCTCACAAATTGAAATATTTGATTTTATTCTTTATTATATTTTAGGGTAGGTGGTAACGAAAAAAAAGTTTTTGGAGCACTTAATTTGATAAAACCAGCTTAAGGTAAGTTAACATTTCTTCTCCACATCCTCGATCTGGTTTGGACATAATTTTACCGCTCACATGTTCGAAAAAAGTTTGTCCTTACCCTTTTGTCCTTACCCTTAATGGGTACCGGACACTGATGTATTGCCCCCGATCCTCGTTGCTTACAATGATTGTTTGGATTGATCGTGTGTGAGAAGTGGGAGATCAACTCATTATCAGGCGGAGGAAGGGCAATTTATTAGCAAAAAATAAAACCGCACGCCCCCGGAGATTCACGAACATTCGTGAGAGGGCGGACCCGCACCTAGCTAATCGCCGCGTCCCCTAATGAGGCACGTGGCGGGTCGGGGTGGGTGGACGCGTCTGGATGCGGAGCGCCCACACCAGAATGGAAACGCGTCTCGTATACAAAAAGAGGGGATGATAATGATGCAGCCAAAAGGGGAAAGACATCTAAAAGGAATGAGAATGAGGCGGTGGAGGAGAGGGGGAAGGTCTGGAGGAAATAGAAAGTAAAAGCCTGATGAATGTGCTGGGATGAGGGGGAAGCCTCTAAAAGGGAGAGAGGGAGGAAAAAAACAGGTGGAACAACGTTTAATCTGGCTAAAACTATCGCCCTCTTCATGAATCTTGGAGAGCTATCTATGCGGCACATCAATGCACCATTTCGAGGGGCGTTATCGCTCCTCCAGGATCGCCCACGCCATCTACTTAAAGCGAGGGTAGACTCTGAACCTGATTTCTTTTCACGAGATCATCTGGGAATAATCTTTCTCTAATTCTCAGAGAGATTTGAATAACAAACGCGTAAAAGCTTACCTTGGGTCCTAATGTATTAATGTAGCAACATACATACACACCACTCTGTGACAAGTAGGCGCCACGCTTAAAGGAATTCTATCTATGATATCATCGTTATCCTATTGGAAGAAGACTTGTGTTTCGCATGAACGCGATGCTTTAACCTTGATTGCAAAAAAGTGTTAAGGATAATAGGTATACCATTAAGACGTATTCGAGTGATGGGTTGTAATGACCAAGTTTCATGCAGATGCACGTATACTTCAGTGTTTTGTATTTCCGAAGTAAATGTAAATAAAATATAGATAAATTTATACTCAATGCATTTACTATAGAGGCAAAAAAACATAGTCTTGAGTTTAAAATGGTCTCTACCCTTAAGACCATCCAGCAAAAGTCCTCCAAAAAATAAATGAACCAGAAACGACGGGGACAACACAAAGCAGAGGCACAAAGGGAAAGCGATCGGAAATGATACGGAAAGAAGAAGAAGAGAAAGAAGCCAAAAGCGAAGGGGAGGACCACATAACGGGACGAGAGCAGATGAAAAAAGGTCAATTGATACATAAAAGTGGGAAACGGGAACTGCGGGGCGCGGAAAAAAACACGAAACAAAAAAATGAGTAGCGAATAAAGAGATGGGACGAGTCGCGTCAGAAGGAGAGAAAGAGAGGGAGAATATGTCCGAGGGAGATATGGAACGGGATCTGGAGATGTCAAGACTCAGAGGAGCCGAAAAAGTTGAAGGCGTGAAAGCGCACCTTGTCTTATTCGTTCAACCGGTCGAGACAAAATATCCGCCCGATGGAAGGAAACCGGGAGGACAGAGAAAGAAAGAGAGAGTGATAGAGAAAAAAATGTGCGCACATATATTTATTTTGAGTCGGAGAAGGAGGAAAAAACGGTCCGGGTAGGAGGCGAAGGGTGAGAAATGGATCGGGAGGAAAAACAAGGAACGAGACAGCGCGGAGGGAAAGTGAGAGGAATCGCTTGTGTGCTAAGGAGCACGAGCAGACATTTTCATTTCTTTTTGCCCCCCTCCACCCCCCCAACCCGCCCCATCCTTAAAAAACACCTCCTCCCTCCAAGGCGAGAGAGTTCTATAATTCTATAGCATTGACCCTGTCGCGATGCGAGACTTGCCAAAGAGTCTCCCTCATATACTAACTAAAAGAGGGTGTGGGGCGGCACCCCGTCCGGCCACCCCCCCTCTACCCCTCGCCCGTCTGGGGGCCCTTCTATGTCACCACTCCCCCCATCACCCTCCCGACCCCACCCTCAAAAGCGTCTTTTCATACTACTCGCACGCCCGCCCATTTTTTCCCTCCCGATACTCTCCGCCGGCGGGGCCGTGCACGTCACTCACGCCCCTGCCCCCCACCCAGTCGCTCGTGCTCAATTCCTCCCTCTCCGTGCACACGCACGCACGCCTCCTCCTCCCTCCCCCTTCATCGGATTGCGCGCGTGCGTTTTACTTTTTTTTTTACTCCTACTCCATCCCTCTTTATTTCGACCGCTTCTTCCCCCGCGCGTCATCAGATCTCGATGGACCATATCGCGTTTCCCACACATACCCTTTTCGGGAGGGATGTGAGCGAGGAATACAAGTGCGCCTAAGGTTTTAAGTGAGACACACACGCGAAGAGATGTAGCGTTTGAAAAAACAACAACAATAACAACGATGAGCGAAAAAAAATATCGAGAATGGTGAAAATCAACACGGAGGAGATTTTAGATTGGGGAGAAGAAGGGGACGCCAGAGAAACGAGCGGCGTCTTTATCCGGTCGCCTTTGGAGCTGAAGATCGCCGATTGCGGCAGAGAGTCTTAAGATCCGATTCATGAACTCATGGGGTACGCACCCATAGGTGGATGAAGAATTTGATGCTCGAGGAATTAAATAAGATGATTTTTCCGGGTAAAATTTTTTCCATTAAATCTGCAGTTACAATTTGATTTCAGGGTATTATGGGAAGATGCAGTAGTAGTAGTCGTTATTGGAATGGGGGGAGGGGAGACGTCGACCGACATCTAAGTTCATTTGTGTCTGTTAGGCTAGGTAGGTATCTTGAAACAAATAGAATTGTTATAGGAAGGGAGGGAGTTTGAAAAAAAACAGGTATCTTCTTAATGAAAGACGCCTAAGAGCCACCAGTCCCACATATCACAGTGATAGGTGTATTCTGCAACTGATATTTATTTTGCGAATAACATTGTTAGTACCTTTCACCCCCAGATTGGGATGGTGGACATTAAACACAAAAAATTACTTCGAATAATTTGCGCTAAAGAAATATTTAATAATTCCTTGCACATTATAGAGCAATGCTTTCCAAACCAGGAGGTCCAAATTAACTGAACATAACTCAACGGATTATCAGTTAAATAATCATTCAAGTCCATTTGCCTTGAGTCTACATATAAAAGATGAAAAGGCAAGCAGTCATTACTCATCACCCAATACGAGAGAAAATACGTCAAAAGATTTAAACTATCAGGATTGTTAACAATAAGATTTTTCGTAATACTACGCACAAGGATATATTGGCATATGTCACCACTCAGATATTTTCAAAGCCCATAAGTGGATGAAAAATTACCGAAAAAATAGTTTCCAAATGTAACTACTTAATAAAAGTGAATAAATGCAAGAAAAGTTAATTAACAAGGTGCTTACGATAGAAGAATTAAAATCTACCGAAAAAATTCATCTACCTCTTTATTAAGCCATTTGAAATTCCAGGGATGTTTAGGGTAATACCTGACTACATACCCCACGGCCCACAAAAATCCATAGAACCTGTTTTGATAACTCTTTTGGCCACTAATATGAGCTCTCAACGATCAATACTCAAATTATATGGATAGCATTTTTTCCTGGATGGATTTGGTGACAATGACCAATCCTTCCCCCGTTCCTAACACCGAGCCAGACGATCCAAAATTCATCCTCCGAACGACTGCCATCACCACAGCAGAGGAGGGGAAGACGACACCACAGTAACCGTGGCAACCCTTTTTATAAGTCGCGTCATCTTTTTATATACGCCTCGGGAATTTCCTCCTCGGTCTGGCACAAAAAAAACCGACTAGACTCATAGGCACGGGGAGAGACAAAAAAAGCGCAGAAACTGTCTCTCCACTCGTCTCCCCAATGTCTTCGAAACGCGGAAGGGGACAAACCACTCGCCGTTACGAGAGCACTCTGCTGAGACGACGACTGCGAGCAAATTTTTAAGCTCTTACGCGACAGTTATTCGCACGCGCCGCCCTACGCTGAACGTACGCTACGAAATGGGCCTCTTTCCTCGCTCTCTCTCCCTAATCCCTTCCCTGATATTCGATTTGCTTTGCTGTCGTGACCTAGACCTCTTCTATCTTTCTTTCCCTCTGCCTCGTATATCCTAAACGTCTCCCACACAATCTTACGACGACTGAAACGCGACTTCTCCTCTACTCTCCGTTTATGATCTTGACGGATTTAGTCAGAGAATGTCCGTATCTCCAAGCTATTAAGCCTCGAATTCGAACTCTTGAGACCATCCTCAGGAGGAGAACCTTCAAAATGTATGTATTAAAAATATTATTTCTTGTACCTTTTACATATATATTGGAGTAGATTTCCGAAGTGATAAGGTGAAGAAATTCGGTTGAAGAACGGTGCAAAGGCTTCCCCCAAGCGAAGCAAAAAATACTCAACCTGTTTATCATCAATATTTCATTGCATACAATTATATTAATAGAAAACTCTAGGAAGCAATCTATAGACGTACTAAAGTTTGATTGATTCCTCTTAACAGTCTTTCCGTCTTCTCGCTTCTTTTTCCTTTCAATAACCATTTCTTACAGTATAGCATTAAATTTATGCGACTATTTGCAAGAAACAAGAATAATAAGCATGCTAACCTTATCCTAATCCAATTACTTCACAATTGATTAGTATATACATAACATGAGTGAAACTCAGAGATAAAAGTGTAAGCACTACGAGTGTATTTACAGTGATTTATCAGTTGATTAAAGTGGAAAGAGGTGGCAAAAAAAATCCAGCCTACCACCTTTATGCTGCCATCCAAACTGAATTATTTGAAAAGAAAAAAAAATGTTTGGCTAATTACTAGGAAATCAGCCTAGATTACCCCTTCTCTCATTTGCACCCCCTCAAGTATATTGCCTAAGGAAAGTTACACTATGCATTTAAAATGACCAAAATACGTTTCTCATATTCAATCTTTCTCAAATAAAATTCATCACACTAATTTACATGTACTCAATAGCATGAGAGCCACAGCGAGGGTGTGCGGCAGGGGGTGAAGATCACCAAACATGCACTAACCACATGCAACTAAGAGCTATAATACTACTAATGCCACTCAGAACGATCTTCTTTCTCCTAATTACTAATCTTTTAAAAGTTTTATTGCCAAACCGAATAATAATAGGATTTTAGTAATTGCATTAGGATATGTGTTCCCGGTTCCTTAAAGGCCAGTATTGAATTAGGGTTTGTCCATCCGTCTGTGTTAGCAGTTATTTCTAGGAATTAACATAAGGATCTCACAAAGAGTATATGTTATTCGCGTACAGTCGTGAAATATGCGGATTAAAAGTGGGTTTATGTTTTTGGCTAGGAGGCCAAATTGGGAAACTCACACAACTTATGAAAATTCCATTCTAATCTGCATTGCATTCATTCCTACGCAATGAGAGCAAGTGGAATTAAATTGTCCGAAATGAATGTGGCATTAACACGACAGACTACAATTTTTAGACGTTCCTTACAATGAAACAAGACAATGTTTTCTCAATCCTTAACTGAAATTAGCTTGGGAATGACCAATCGTGACAACGGGGACTAAATAATTGCTAATCTCACCACTCGGGAATTTAGGCATTTCAAAAATAGCGATTGTTTCTCCCAGAAGAGAATCCATCACATGTTGCTTAAAACGTCAGGACTGTGACCTTTTGCTCCTCTTAAATTAGTGGACACGTACAAATGTTTTTGAGTGGACGACCTGGTCTCAGGACAATAAAGCTATTTCTGTACTCCCTTTATTCTCTCTCTCTCTCCCTGTCCTTCGCGTGCTCTTACACTCACTCCCTGTCGCCTTAGATCCCACGCTCCCGCCTTCTGCCCTCTCCTCAATGAAGGGAAGGCAAATAAGACGACGGTTTGAGCGGGCGAAGGAGGAGGAGGAGACGATGGGTGGGTGGGTTGAAAAGGGAGGGGGTGGGTTGCAGGAGGAGTGGAGGCATTAAAGGAAGAGGAGAAGGGAAGGAGATGGGACGAAGGCGGCATGAGGAGAAGATGCGAGCAATTGGAGACGGGGGTGGTGGTGGTGGGGGGGAGGGGCGAGGTCCGTGGTGGGGGTGGAGAGGGGAGGGATAAGGGAAGGGGACTAAGGGTGCGAGGAGCAGGGATGGGGAAGGAGGGAGGGGAAAACGCTTACGGAGGGGAGAGGATGGGAGGATTATGCGCTGGGTGGCGTGGTTAAGAAGGGAGAAGGTCTGTTTGTGTATGTGTGTGCGTGTGGAAGGATTCAGAATGAGTCTGGCCATGGCAGCGAAACATTCTCTGCGAGGCCTTCATACAGCACGCCCATGACGAAAGGAGAACTCACCTTTGGGAGGATAAAAGGGCGTGGGGATACCATATAACTTAGTAGGTTGGGAGAAGGCCTGGTAGGATAAAAAGTAACCCGAATGTTTTTAAAGAGCGGGAGAAGCAAGATGGAGGAGCAGTGCAAACCAATAGCCCACCCACCCACTCCCAAACCCTTGGCTGCGAAAGAAAGTTCGAGCAATTGACTTAAGGGACGGCGGAGGAATCAATCGAAACGTCTTTTCGGCGACTGATGACGGAGAGGGGGAGGGGATAGGATGAGAGGCCGCCCGCTTGCTCCTTAAGACCGCTCTCGCTGCTTTCTTATCGTTCGATCGCGAGACGGAATGCTGCCTCTGCGGGTGGAAAGGGGACGCGCGGCCGATGAGGAGCCCTTGGGAAAGATCGGAGGTAAAAATATCGGACGAACGGCACTAACGAACTTGATTACACACCTTGTAGCATGAATAGAGCCACGTCGCTCATATTTTAATTTTCGCGCAATTCTCGGCGATTTACGAATAATGAAGTATATATAGCTTCAATAATACAAATAAGAGCCTCTTATATGCCAGCAAGAAAAAACATTTGCAGCCGTCAACATTTCTAGAAGCTTATCTGATGCAAAGTGGAGCATGTGCTCAATGTTTTCTCAATGCTCAATGCTCAAAGTGCTCCAAATCACATCACGATAGGAACTTTGATTTTTGCTAGATTATTTTCATTTAATTAACTAGTGCAAGAAATTATTTATATCCGTATCCTCAATGCCAGCGATAGTGGAAACAAAATACCTATAGGATTAAACCTACTGAGAATAAAAACTCCAGTAAAAGAATTCCAGTGAAGTACAACGAAATTAAATTTACAGTTAACGGCTGTGCACTACAACTCATGGAGGCTTAAGATTACAACTTACGGATTAAAAACAAATATTAGAGTAAAACTTTTCCAGTTTTAAACTACCTACTAAGATTTCCGCTTGCGCTCAATTTTATCTAGGATCAATCCCTCCAAAAAGGAGATAATAAATCACGAAGAAAGCATATAATAAGGAAATCACGAGAAAATCGCACTGTACAGAGGGTTAATATATATGCTTAGGTACGACAAAAACACAGAAAAAAGTATTTAAGCCGTGTATTTAGGTCTACATTAACGCTAGGGGTATACATTTTCTTTTACGATACAACGAAGTACTGAAGTGCTGGTACTAAATTTGTGGAAGCTCTAAATATCCATCTTCAAAAGAGGAGCAGAGAGAAAATACAAGTAAGCTTCCTCACATTCACCTAAAAACACCAACCAACCATAGCCTTTATGCCATCATCAGGGTAGCATTCAAACTTGTCTTTCTCTTACATAGATGAATTAGATAAATCTGGGCGGTGGTGGTGGTGGGGAAGAGAAGAGACTCCTTTTCTTTATATTACCAGATTATCATCTGCTAGAAGTGTCCCTCAGTTGGAGGAAAATAGGGGGGGAAGACTCGATGGAAATCAAAATAAAACAATAACCAATATTTTGGGGTGAATCTGTCCGAGCCACACAAATTAACCACAGATGAGTCCGCGTCAAAACAAGTATAGATGGTGTCCAATCCTCTACTTTCGTAAAAAAAAAAATTCACATCCTCCGAATACCTCTGGAGCTATATATCGAAGCTCCGATCTCCCTATCTTTATCTCTCTCGAAAGTCAAACAAATGAGCATCGCATCCAGACGGGGAGGAGGATGAGGGAGGGATGGATGGAGAGGGAAAGTGAAGGGAGGAGAAGAAAGGGGGAGAGATGTTCGGGAGGGGCCCAGAGAATACATTCCTCATGGGGTTTCCTCTCCCCTCCATGTTAATCCTCCCTCCCGCCACTGTATTTTCAGCCCCGCGAGTTGAGAAGGGACTCATCTGACAGAGGAGGTCAATTGAGGTTCACTACCGCCATCTCCTTTCGACGATTGATTCCATTCCCTAATGCGCTATAGGCTCATAATCTCTCTCCTTCCCTAGCATATTTCGTACTCTAAACCACATGCAAGAAGGAGGCAGGGGAAGGGAAAATGGTCCGACTCCTTCTTCAAGATGAGAGGGAAGGGTGGGGGGAGGAATTGGACGAGAGGAAAACATATGACGGACGACGTAGGCTGAGCAGAGGTAGGGCAAGCTGCACTCGGCCACTTCACTTCGAACGCCTTCCCAGAGTGAGCCACCACATCTACGACAGGTGTTCTCGGAAGCCTAAGCTACGGCATCGAGTAGCATAGCAGGAAGAAATGCTGGACTGCAAAACGAATAAATTTAGAATCCAGCAGAATGATACTCGCGTGATCCTCAATAAAATCGACTTATTCCCGTTTTGAATGCTGAGTAATGTGCTTTACCAATAAGTGTCCAATTCTAGAAATGCTTAAATATTCCCAGTACTCCCATCGTTACAAGAAGATATTTGATCTGATGAATAACATGATTATAATGGGGAACTTGCATGATTTTTTTTTATTTAACAGGCGGACAGAAAATTATTTTCTCGATTCAACAAAGAAAACTGCATGTAAATCTGAGTTTTCCTTCGCGAGATATTGAATGCTAAATATAGCGAAATTTTAAAGCGCGCCGAAAACTCCCTCCCCCCCAAGCCACTGCTGAAGAATACCCGATGACGTCAACAGTGCCTAAACAATCGCCCGAAGCAGTCTACCGCTGGGCTAATTGTAAGAGCGCACCAACACGGGTGATTCAAGCGAGCCTATTCAACCCAAAAGTGAGCCCACCTCTGATTTTTAATTGAGTAGGTAATCACTTAATGGTATACAGTTGATATTTCACGTCAATAATGAGTAATATGTAGGCAAGATAGTTTAAATCTCGAAAGTTCATCTTACTTTTGCAGTGCCCGCTCCATACATCGACCCAACTCCCTAGCATTGTAATTAGCCAGCGAGATGAGTTCGAGGCATAAGTATTGTTTAACACTTGGCTGTAAAAATACCTCAACCAAGGAGCCTAATAAGCTATTTATTAGGTTGCTTACAAACGCAAGAAGAAACGTATGTATGTACAATGTCAATAAGTGACTGACTAACCCAGACTTCTATCAAAGGTGAGGTGTAAGTGTCCAACTCAAGAGCCCGACGTATCTCTTTCTCCCGTGGAGAAAGTGCGCATCTCGACAGTGATTTGTTGATTACTTCCAAAACATTCATTGCTCTGCGAATCGTCAGAAACAATTTTTCGGCCCTGAGTGGTGTTTTAGTAATTTTATTGGCAAATTAGGTGACAGATAGTATTGTTACTCGATACGAGTTACAAGTTAGAGTCAAGATAGTTTAATTTCCGAATCCTTTTACGTGCCAGATGAGTTGAAATGTACTCACTGTGCGATGTGTTTCTTTGAGAACGCGTTTATTAGGTCTGATGCTCTCAAGTTAATAAAACAATGCCTTTACAAGGTAGATATATTTTGCTATTGATTTGGTGCCGAAGTTTTTTTTATCTTAATGCAATTACATCGATCTGTAACGTTACGTAGCGGCGTAGTACAGTGCTCATCATAATCTCTTTAGCATGACATGAGGCAAGTATAAGACCCAGGGTCATTGTGTCTTTTTATATGTATGTAATCGAGACTTGAGAATGTTTTTATGTTTCGGTGGTGTAGTTATAGTGTTGATGTTCATGAGAATTACATTCAGGTAATGCTATACTATACTCTGCCACAAATGTTGTTTGTGGCCGACATAGGTATTTAATTAAAGGGCTACAAAGTACATTTGAAAAAATTCAGGTCTTTGAATTATTATAGCCATTTACAAACTTTATGCTGGAATGTGATATGGTGATGATTAAAGAACACTGTTTAGCTTATACTAATGCCTTTCCATATATTGGGGTGTCGGACGGTAATGATTTTTTAAATCAATAAGCGGGTTCATTTGTGTTGAGTGTTTTGAATAGCAGGTGCTACTTTTCCTTATTCCACTACCATTTAATGTATGGGATAGAATTATGGGATCATGCCCCAATGCATTTATTCAGCAAAGAAGGACGATCAAGATCAGGTTTTATGTTTTAAAATTGCACTTTAAATTCCTAAATGAATTTACTGAAGGTAAAAATATTGACATTTCCTTCTGATATTGATGTTAGTGTTGTTTTTCTTGACAAAGACTATTACAATGTATTTTGCTGAATGTCCGATGATAATAACTAAATCATAGCACTTAAACCGGTGAATGTTGGTAGAGAGGTAAATGTATCATAAGGGTTATACCTTTCAAAATTCAGTGATACTTCTGGCGAAAATAAAGATATGTAATAAGATAAGTAATGCTTCAACTTCCTTTTACCTGACATCCAACATCATGACGTGGATAAACGTGCTTCGTACTATTGGTTTTAAAAACAAGACAACTATTCTTGTTATAACGTAATTAATTATTACCGGTATACTATTTAGTTTCATTGAAGAAAATAAATCGTACGCTGGGAAGTCCATTCCCTATAATGAACTTCATACGGACTATTAAATCAAGGGTAAGTCATTCCCGATAAGGCCAATCCTCTACATTTGTGCCTCGCTCCGATAAACTAACCTTCATTCTCCGCATTAATAAGTATTATAAACAAAGGATTCAAAGTAAATATCTCTCATTTATTCTCGTTGTATTCATAAAAATCGAAACTTTGAGGCAAACGACGGTAACATCATGCCGCTGGCTTTAAATGTACACATGTCCACGATGTCACACAAGTATTATCGAAAGCAAATAACGAAAAAATCACTCGCATAACCTCATTGAGCTACATCACTTCTTGTCCAAAGGTTTGTTTGCAAAATTACCGAAGCAAAACAGCTGTAGCCATCATCATTTTAAGGTACGAGACTTTCCATTGGTCCTCACGAAGTTCATCAGCTTCGCCTTACAAATTTTTCATAACGAGAATTTTCTCCCATCCGGTCAGGAGAAAAAGTTTTCTTTTTTTTCCGCCGACGTATAGCAATCATTTGTCATAACAAATGCCATGAGGGTCATGGCATCAATTTCAGGAATATTGTCCGAACGAGCGGCAACGTAATCATCCATTTTTTTTACCTGAAATATTCGAGGTAAAAAGTCAATTTAATATCCCGAAAGTGCATTTTTAATATCCCAAGTAATAATCGTGGCACAATAACAATAGGAAAACTTACCCAACAATAACAGCACACGAACAAGTGACGGTGAGCGACTAAATCCTCCACCAAAGCAATGTTTACAGCATGCGTTGGTGTTTTTCCCGACTCAGACGGCAGATTAGGCACGGATGACGTCACACCTAGCTTCGGCAGAGCTCGGGTGTCTTCGCGCAGTGGTCGGCTCAGAGAAATTTTGCTTGATTTTTTAAGTCAATTTTTTATTTCTTCTGATGATGAATGGAGATAATTTAGGTATTTTTGCGAGCTAATATTTCCGTTTTACCTGTTCAAAATAGTTTTTATAGCAATCGTCGACCCATGCAAGTTCCCCATTCACGTCTTGGAAGTCAACAGCTGTAATACTACCCGTTAAACTTTGACCAACGCCTAAAATATTTCTACTATGCCAAGCTAGAGCCCAATATAATAATTCCATTTTATAGGATTATTAGCAATTGACCGAAATACTTTAACAATGGCTTCCAGATTTGAGTAACAACATAGTGTACGGCATACTAATCGCCATGAATATAACATTGGCATTGTGGAAAATTTTATCTATAAAACATAAAAATCAAGTGAATTAGAATAAAAATGATGCTCATGTTCACGATTGGATGACGTTTTATTAAAAGAAGTTATAAACTGCCATTCTCCTGGTGTCGATAGTTTTTGTAAGGAGAGGAAAGAACTCTCCTGGTAGGCCACCGCACGTCGATAGTGAAGAACTGCGACGAGATATTCGATAGGGCCATCTGAGAAAAGACGGGAGGGGCCCATCGTTCAGAGGTCGGGGAGGAAGGGAGGAAAGTGGATAGACATTAAGATAAAATAAAACGATTCGAGGAGTCGGAATGGCCGTTTCCAAGACAGCACTCATTTGTCTCACTTGATACCAATTCCTAAGCTGAATGAGGGCTAAGCAAATAACGAAGCGATATTTTCGTGGACGAACTCCGACGTCGCTAATGGCACCATGAAAATGGCGCGTAATAGGCGTACGGGAGGACCGGATTAGAATAAAACGAATCCCAACAACCCCAAGGAAACGGCGCGTCGCCCAGACCAACAGTGGATGATCTTACCATACAGCCGTCGAAAATGAAATAACTTACCTAGTTAGGACAAATAGATCCAAGCTTGAAGAATAAAAATGTAAACTACTAGAGTGCTTTTAGAACTATAAAAACATGATTTCCTCATTGCTTATGAAACCTAAGGTTTTTCAGTTATTGTAACATTACGGGATTTTGTTTAAAGAAAACTATATGTAATTTTGTGAAGCTGCATTTTTTTGGTAAGAAAAACACGATTCTTCATTTCCTTTTGAAGTTTTGAAGGGGATTATATGATTTAAGGCAGAATTGTTATTGAATAGAATTATTTCATCATCATCATCGGTCAACAATCCTAGGATTGGTTTGACGCAGCTCTCCACTCGATTCTTCTATCAGCCAACCTCTTCATATTATTGTAGATCCTCTCTTTTACATCCTTCACAACTTATAGAATTATGTATGGACACCAAAATCGTGAATTAAGCTGCTCAATATCAATTTGCTATGATTCTTCAAAGTAATGAAATTATTACCAAAAAGAGCATGTAGACGCAGAATAAATTTTGTTTTAAGATAAAGTTGACGAGTAATGAAATACTTACCGGATGAGATTGGGAAAACTGTATCGATTTTTAACTACGCGTTCTGTTAATATACTTTGCTGTTTGGATTTACGTCTTATCTTATGCATGTAAATTAGGGCTCGAAGTGGGTGAGCTTAACTCTTCCTGACCCAACTGACTTTTAAGCCTTCACTGAGTTTTTGGTATTGATCTGAAATTTGTTCTCATTTTGATAAAATTGAAAGAGTTGAAATTATACACATGTCTAAGCATGTTTATGCATATTTAGCGCGGAACTAAGTGACAAGTGTGAAACATTACTAAGAAGTGTGTCTTGCTCTAATCATATAACATATCCACAAGGTGAACCTGTTAACATTCAACTTAAAATTGAAAAATTTGAAAAAATATTTCGAAAGACTAAGTTTGTTAATAAATGCCACACAAAGCCATATCACACCAACATTCGTAAAGTTGTGTTCTTGAGACAACCCATTCACAAAGAAGGACAAAACTGATAGTCATGAGCATATCCATTGTCTTAGGAGCTGACAGCAACAGCCAACTCGAAGTTAAATGGATCAGGGCCACACAGCCACCCATCGGAGCTGAATTGTGTATCGGCAGATAAGTAAAGCTCGCCATCAGGGATTCGGAGAGCGTATCCTCAGCATCTCTGGGGCATTAAGAGGTGTCCAAGGTCTGCGCAGAGCTTTTATGCCACCCGCTTACTCGGGGCTCTGGCATTTTTTTCGCGCGTCAGGATAACAATTCGAGGTCGCGAAGCCGGCCGATGGCAAAATCGGTAGGAAATCGACTGCGGGATAACACATTTCAGCGTCTGGAATCACAACTACTTAGTTGAGGCGGCGGAGTAAAACGCCCGTGAAAGATCAAATCGACGCCAATAAAATCTTCGGGAGGGTAACTGGATCGCACGGGTTGCGGCGGATCAGTTGCAGGGACGGGGTTGTTTGGGGCGATGAGGGCGGGGAGTGGAGGGGAGAATCAAGTAGAGGGGGTGGGGAGGGAGGAGGGGGAGAGGCGGGAGTATATTTAGAAGGACCGCGAGATTGAGGGGGGGGGGGGGGCGGGGAGAGAGGTGGGGGGCGTGTTGAGGTTTTTCTCAGGGAGAAGAACGAAGATATATTTCCGAGCGGGCAGAAATTTTAAATTACAGTAATACTCGGGAGGCTCAACGTGCGATTCAATACTTCGGCCGAGTATATCTTTCCCAATGCACACTGCTGAAATCATACCAAAATGTTATACCAACATTCCAAATTTACTTGCGATGAAATTGAGGGCATCAACCGATACCATTCACTTAATTTTCACGGGGAAAATGTTTAGGTCTTGGTAGTCAGCGAATTCCGTCTCTCTTTGGAGTTAACTTATGACAAAAATGTGGTGGGAAGGTCTCGGGTCTAGAGTATGAAATGCTTTATTTCCTCCGAAATACACAACACTGAGCCCAAAAATAAAGACTGCAATGCTTGTTATTAAGTTACTGAGTTATAAAAAACTTCAGAAAAACGCCTGTGGAAATAATATTACTTGAAAATACCCAGAACGTGTGCACCAAACAGTTTACCCTTAGTAACAGAGATAGCTAGTTTTTTTTCGATTTTAGATTAGATATTAGATATCGAGGCAATTATATTGATACGAAGGGGAATAATTCTATTAATGTAAGAACTCTTACTTGTGGTTGCAGTTTATGGGGGTCTAAGTCTTAGAAAACAAAAAGAAATGCAGTTTTATCTCCATTATCTTGTGCCCTTAACAAACACATAGCTTTTGTAAAGAAATTAATCATTTCCTCTACGTAGATAAAAATACGGGATTGGAAATGTTAGCACAAAACCTAGTTTAATTTTTTTTGAAATTCCATTGTCTCCCATCCCAGGATATGTAGCTGCAATTTGTGAAATTCTTTTGGAACCTAAAAATTATTACACTTGGTAATGCTTCATAGCGTTCATGACAAGCGCAAAAGAGCATAAAACAAAATTGGGCAGTGTAATAAGAAAGAAATAGTGAAACGTACCTATTGAATATTATTCGGTGATCTGTGCCACTAAAAACTAAAAATTGTACGTGAGAAGGCATGAATGCGAAATGGAACAGGACTTCAATCTTAAGCGTGCAAAAAATGGGAGAGGGTTTAGTGAATAACAAAAGATAAAATATACACATCGGACGGACTACTGAAGGGTTCCAAGATAAACAAGTAGCTAGCAAGAGGGGCAAACGCTATAGATATTTAAAGGCAGACTAACGCGGCGATCAAACCCCAACGGCCAACATCGGATATCCAAAGTAGTTGTGCTTTATGGCTTTTCAAGGACGTAAAAGCCCTGTATGAAACAGGCGACTGAAGACAACAGTAAAATAAGATTAACGAGACAGCTGGAATCGGTTATTAAAATTCAGTTAATGCACTAATTTATCATCACTTGCTCCACAAGGTTATAATTCACTCGTGAAAACGTAGACACCTAGTCTCCACACTCAAGTCCATGCTACTTTCCTTCCTGTATATTTAATTAGCAGCACCGTCGGAAATGTTTACGCATAAACTGTGATAGGATTAATTTTATTCAGTGTTTAGATTCCCAGTGAGAGCAGTCCAATTGCACCTTTCATGATGTCCTAGTATAAAAATTACCACCGAGGATTCTGAACGCCGCTTTTAAAGGTGTGCCGAATTCGTTAAGAGATCAAATATTGGGTATGTTGTTTGCAGTATCGTTTCTTATAATTGCATTTAGAATGCTCGAATATCTTCCCATAGCAGACAGAGAGCTAAAGGAAGTAGTGTTCTTTCGAGATCAGTTTTCTTATCCTCCTCCGAAAGCTATAATGGCATATTATTAGAACCGGTGAAAAAAGTGTTTACGGTATGAATAAGGTGTAGTGGGGAAGCTTAAGATCAGTAGAGCGTGATATTCTTTCTCGAGAGGAAATAGAATAGGTGCTGAAAGAAAAGAACTATTGCCACAACAGATATAAGAGGTGAATGAAGAAGAGAACAATTAGTGATGCGAAGGTGGAATAAAAAGGATGGCGGAAGAAGCGAATGAAGTGAGGAGAAAGACTAAGATTCTGAGGAAAAAAAGAAGAAAGTAGGAAGGCGAAGATAGGAAAGAGAGAAATAGGGTGCGAGGGTTTTGAAAGATACGATACCGATCTCTCCTGGCTTCCTCCCAAGTGAAACTGGGTAAAAAATGAAACAGCTCCGACTGCAGTCAAGAAATAAAAGAGACAACAGATGAGGATGAAAGAAACTTGGAGAATGTAATCTTTTCGTGGGGAAAAAAGGGTATACCTTATGTTACGCTGGTTAAATAATATTTCCTATTCACTCTGATTCTTAGATATTATCCGAAAGGCAGCACCATATGCAGTCATTACAAGGAATGACCACTGGACCACTGAAAACATAGCCCCGAGTTACTGAAATACGTAAAACAATATTACGGTCGTCCATTAACGCAAATCCTTGGTGAACGTAAATCATAAAATAACTCGGAACGTTGCGTGATGAGTTTTTTTAGTTGTTACCTATAAAAAAAATCGATCAAAATCATGTAAATACGTTGGTTCTGTTTTCTTCCATTTTAAGTGCTTGCACTATTATTTATTAGGGCACGGATTGATGTGGTGGCCAGGGTACTGGATACTACCCCAGTTTGAATCCCTGCAGCGGCAGATATTTTTCATTGGTAAACCGGTCCTTTTGAGTGCTAAACAGAGAGCTTTTCGAGTTTACTGGACGTTAACCCGTGGTCCCCTTGGTTAAAGCTCTTAGCAACGCTGACTCTAGGTTTCTCACCACCCTTCCTCCCTACCCTTTTCCTCCAAGTCTGAAGTAACTTAAAACGTCAGAACAGACTTAAAACCAAAGCTGAGATCAGATCAAGAATTATATAAAATATTTGCGCATCAACGTTGCCGAAAAATGACCACACACATGCCTCTTAAGAAAAACTAAAATTTATAAACGAGAAAATGACAACAGCTGAGAATCCTTTTCTTCTATTGAATACCAATTTCATCGTTCAGAAAGCATGCATGATATCGGGATGAGGTATGTTTACGAATGCTCATGAAGAATGAGCAGGAAAGAATTCCTTTCTATTATGTCGTCTTTATTCTTTTCAGGATTTCTCCGCCTCTTCTTCCACCTTCATCCTCCCTTCAAATCATATCTCACTCTCAGCGTCAACTCCCTCCCCGGCCTTAATTTTCAGTCATTAAACGATTTCTTCCATCATTTCCACGATGCTCATTTCTCGTCCAAGATCAACAATTCCCGTTACACGACGTAGGTTGGGTAATGTTTTTCCCAGGGTCTTCTATTTGGCTCCGCGAGAGAGAGATTTGCACGGTTTCACGATCCAGGCGTCGCGTCGCGCCATCTATCCCACTAAGAAAGCATACTCTAGTGAGTCCAGATATCTCGAGATTAATTGTAATCAGCAATTTCTACTCGAGGTTTTCTATTAATTCCTTCCTACATTGACTAGGTTTTCAGATTTGATCTGTGGCACTTAAAAAATCAGGAGACGTTTTGAAAAGAATACTTCCCTACTTAATATAATAAACGCCTAGAAACAAATTAAGGACATCAGGGGAAAAATTATAATCCTCCTTTTTAACACTCCGTATATGCTACATAAAAATACTTCAATATCACCTAAGTCAACCGAACATTGTGCGAATATGAGCAAAAATATAGTCATATAACATGTATATCTCTAGGAAGGTAACTTTTCATTATCTTCTCACAGAGTACAGAAACAATTGAAATAACCACAGTCCAAGCAAAGTTTTAGAAGGATTGAACTGCGTCTAATACTCAATTTCCCTAATTGAATGGACTAATTTAGTCACCATTACCTTCAATGGAATTTGGGTACTCAAGTTATCACCCGGTGTGGAGCTCAGTGATGCGTCTAATGGTTCGATACGGATTCCATACATAGCAAAAGAGAGAGAAAGCTGCATTTACTAGGGTTCTTCGACATCCAGGTCATTTTACAGTGCATGTAATCTATTTCCTAACCATCATCGAAAACACTCGAATAGTTATGGTTAAAACATATTTATATCTAAGCATATATCATATATATGGCCTAAAAGAAGACATTAGTTGTCAAATCACTGGATTTGAAACTGACTCTCGGACCATTATCTGAGTGCTATTAGGGTCAAGCTATAAGGATATGGCAGTAAAAGATTAATTACGATATATATATATTTCCCAAACATATGGCAGGTGCTTGGGCACCTTTCGCAAAGAATTCAGTGTTTCAAGCTCCCAAAATACGCAAGGCAAGGCTTTCGCAACAATAAAAACATTTCTGGATTTGTCGCAAGAAAGAGAATTATATCAACCACTTTTTCACCCAAGCTTGCTAAGCAAAACACAGATTCCTCGATCAGAAGTCGAAAATCTTTTTCATACATTGCATACTAATGTAATTGCAGTTAATTCCCTTTCGCAAGAGCCATAAACTGGAGACCACTGACTCAAGTCCCGCCCCTCCCCCGAGAACCAAAACCCGTAAATATATTTTCAATTACGCGAGCACGCAACGGACTTGCGACAAAGAACATCGTTTTGTGAAATAATGTCTTCCTAAGGACGTGAAACCGAGAAACTTATGGAGGGCCCCGAAATTGCATCAGCTAATTAGAGGGAGCGGATTATGAATTGCTCCGTTTTTCGATACTCTACGAGCGTCGTTCCGAAGATCGAGTGAAACAAGAAAAGAGGATTCATAACGAAGAGACTGTTCACGCCAAGGTTGAAGGAAATTCCGCCTGGGTCAATTAAGCAGTTTCGGTAACGGTAGAGCAGGTCTCGGCCTCTGAAAAGGATCAATATGGTATGTCTCCGATGCACAACTCAACAGCTACTAAAAGAAGAAAGGCGAGTAAAAGGTTGATCCTTCCTTGGGCGTCGTAACACACCTAAAGCATGCATGCAAGTAAGCATGCAAATATTCACATTTATCCACGCTTGAGAAAAGTAGCCAGAAAAGAATCTCCAGGATAGTCAGCACCGTCAGCACTAATTATAATCAATGGTAATATTGGCTTGATGGAGTGCTCCGGCTGATTCTTCTGTCCGCTAATCTCTCCTTGAAATTAATTAATGATAACTTCGAAAAGTCCACACATAGCAAAATTTTTTTACATTTCCCTAAAAGTTTCCTTTAATTAAATGAAAGGCAAGTCCACGGAGCCTGGGACAGTAAAGGTTAATCTCTCCTTGTCTACGTTATTCTTTTATTTTTCACCCTTCACCATTTTCTCGACATATGTCATACGAGGCCTTCCTTCGCCATTTTACCATTCACTTTTATCTAGATCACTGTCAACACCAGTTCATCATGCCTCAAGATATGGCCGTTTAGGTTGTCCTGTCTTTTTTGTAAAGTTTTCATCGGACTTACGTATCTTTTCTTTTACTCTTCTTAGAACTTACTCGTTTCTTACTCGATCACTCGATTTTATATTCATCATTCATCTGTATTATCCAGGATAATACTTGGCGACTATACGCGGTTGTAGAAGCGGGGTGAACCAAGACAGATTAGCATCACTTAAGCGCATCCATTAAATACGTCGAAATTAAAGTGATATCTATGACGTAAGAGACGATTAACTTAAATCCCCAAAAAATATTAAACTTCTACTGAGTTGGTAGAAAACAATACCATTTTGCCTATAAGTACGAAGTAAGAAAAGGCTGATTAGAAGAACCTACGGACCACATCTCGGTTGAACGCCGCAGCCTAAGCATTTCCTTTTGCGCAATACCATTACTACTCAATTATGGTCAGATGCAAAAGAAAATTCATGCCGACTTGTCTCCCAGCAACTCGAAATAGAAAGAATCGTCATTTTAGGAAAAAACGTTACGCAGTTATTGCGTCAAATGTGCTATAACCATCTAATACTTACAAGTAATGCAAGCCAACCATTTTGCATTTCTCTAGTCAAATCGAGTTTTAAAAACAGGCATAGATTATTATTATGATATTTCCCTTTCTTTGAAATATCAGTGAACCATCTACCATATTTTGGGTATAGTTTTTAGGAAAATCAATGTTATTTAGCGGTTGGATTACGGACGATGGCATATTTAACAAAGTTTTCGCCAATGTAATTCTTTCTCTTCGAATTTTATTGCATATTTGCCTACTTTTATCACACATGACTACGGTTCATCAAGAGATTTGAATTTTGAAGAGACTAAAACAAAAAATCACCACTTCCATTTTTTCAATCACTGATTGAGGCAAGGCTAGCACGCATGTATTAATTCACTAGAAAAGCGACCCTACAAAACTTATTTTAGGTATTTACAAGTCAGGATTGTCGGATTTTACTGCCGTCAATGCGAAATGTCAGGCTTTTCGACACACCAATGTGCCCTCTTTGTACCCGTTAACTAGACTACGCGCATTCATTATTTATTGCCCAACCTCGAGCAATTAGCAATGCGCCGTTGAACTAATGGTACCTTCATAATGGTACGCGCTGTAACAATATAATAAAAAAATACTCTCAACATGATCAGGATAAATTTCTATAAGAACGATCATTGAGGGATTATAAAATCATGCCTAATTTGATACTCAATATAACTGACGCCGAGATAATTTTCGAAACTTGCCCAGGGCACGTGATCTTACCAGACGCGCAAAAATAAAGCGTAAACAAATGCCTTGGCTCATGCACCTAGATTTGGACTATAAAAAAAAACGATACCCCGTTCATGAAAATATGCGGCGGGGGCAGTATGACGTCCGCGACGCCGGAAGAGAGAAAGAAGGAGATGGAGCTAAAGACGTGCTTCCGAGAATTCCTGCTAAGCCAACCAACCCATCACTCCCTGCTCTCACGCGCGCCATCTTCCCTCTATTCTGAATGATCATCGTGCTGCACACCGTAAATTCTCTCCAGGAAAACTATTACCCTGCCCTACGCTATCTTCATCGCTCTCTGGAACAGACACATTCAATAAATGAACCGCACGATCCATAACTAACTTAACAGGATAAGGTAATTATGTCAGCACATTATTGCTTCATGAGACAAGTCGATTGCAATCCAAGACGACGAAGCCATCCGTCCTGAGGCCATATACGAATAAAAGCGATTAAAAGTTGACACGATCAGGAGAAACTTGAACTTTTCGAGATTCGGAGAAGAGGAGCGTAGTACATCAAGTAAAACATGTTCTTAACTACAAAGCGCCCGAGAGGGTAGGCATTTTTATTGAATGGTACTTTTGAATAATCGCAATTTTCAATCAAATAATATAATTTACCCCACCTAAGCTTCAAAACTTCACTATTGTGTTTCAGTGTTTTTACTATGCCAGAAAGTAAGGTTGTTTGATGAATAGGAATGTCACAAGCTCAGTGAGAAGTACATGTACTATTTTCCTCAGGAAAACAAAAGTAATGAGGATAATTAATTGCTTAAAATAAAACTTGCGAAACTGACCAAACACTGTACGCAAGACTTTTCACAGCTGGATATATTTAATCACGCAAAATAACACCACTGAATTTACGTCACCTTATTTATTTTTGGAAGACAACCAAGAGACTGCGAAGGCAGACACCGAAATCATCCAAGCCCAATATTCAAAACGGGTGGATCACGGAAGAAACAGAAAGAAACGAAATGAAAGGTCTTCACGGTGATCGTTTTTTTTTTTTAATTTTGGTATCTAATTAATGAAGGGCTATGACAGTCATTGCTGTTGAACAGGAGATATTCACCCGAGTACTTAGTAGTGACTTTATTGACCAGCGCAGTAACCTTCTAGCAATGCTTTTGACCGACGAAAAGGCAACAGGCAATTCAGATATCGTACTCGGAGTGAAGGGATTCGGATTTCAGGCACATGAATAAATAGAATTTACAGCACGGTTCGTCCACGGTCATACATTCGCTCGAACAAACGATTTGAGTCTGCGATAAAATTTGAGAATGCGCGGGACGTGGGTGAAATGAGCATGAAACCAAAAGGGGGGGTAAGTGACTTGATAATGCTTATGCAAATTAAGAGTTCAAGTTCTCTTGGCTTTAAGACCGCAATTTTGCCTTTTTTTAAATGAACTTCCCAAACCAAGGAGGGTTTTCGACCTTCAAAAGATTTTACGCCATTTGAACCAACGACTTGGGCTAAATCGGAATCCACCCTATTTTTATGAATTTTAATTCTCATACCCAGATTCACGCGGACTCAACCTTTTTAACTGTACCCAAGAAATTTAACTGTAAATTGGACTTTGAAACTTATACAATAAGCTGAATTTCTATTTCGTATCGTTTATTTCTCAACACACGATGAATTTCCATTCATATTTGAACAGGAGGAAGTTTCCGTAAAAAAGAACACATACTTAAGGCAAAATTGCGACTTCATGCTTCGCCCAAATAGCCCGTCAACGGATACTATTTACTGAATCCCACAAAAGAATATCAAGCCTCTACGATCGTTTCTACGCACGAGACTGGCCGATGAATGCAGGATAAGCAAATGGTTGGTATATTCCGCTCCAAATTTCATATTCACTGAGTAGTTTTGTCGATCCTATGAAGCACAACAGTGATTGGGCGTGGGTATATGTTTTCGTGCATGAACAAAGAAATGTAGAGTGAGGGTGGAGACGTTTATATCCATCGGGTGAAATGTTTTAGGAGGAGAGGCCACGAGAGAGATATTTTGAATCAATTGTAATCTTATTTTCCAAACATCCGTAAATGAAACGCACATAACGAAATTTATAAAACTATGTAATTTTTCCTGGCCAGCGGTTTCGATTGAACCTAACTAAAATCAAGTCTGGATTGTTGACAGACTTCCAGGTTATATTTTAATCTAATAAAAAGAAGAAAATTTTTATGAGAAGCTAGAAAATAGGTCAGTGTATATAATTAATGAGGAAAATATGAGTACATTCACTTCGTTAAAAATTATACGAGCCAAGGAACCCACTTAAAAGGACACTGCCCCAACAAGTTTTCGAAAATCACCCTGATTAGTCTGACAGAATATTTCTAAACGAAGGGAAATGAAATGAATGGCAGATATTCAATGAAAAATCTTTTACATGAAAATATCCTCTGTGTAAAAATATTAGTTTTCCAAGAATGTCGGACGTAAGGGAAAATCGGCCCACATACGGGCGATAGATATTCATAATTTTTCAAAAAAAAGAGCGTGCCGTATCTTTTGACGCCACTGCGGTTGACACAGTGCTTAATCAAAACACCCTGGTGCGCACCACGCAACAATGGACGGTGGATAATGGTCCCAATTAGGCGAGCAGATGTCGTCTCAGTTCACACGCTCAGGCACACTCAATGGGCTAGTCCGCTCAACAAAAGAGCCCGGCAGAGTGGATAGATGCCTCATCTCCCCACGCCTATTGTGCCGTGCCAAAGGACTTAATAGAGGCAGTCAACCTTATCTACATCCCGAATAGCGAAAGCGCTTAGGTGCCAGAACACCCCTATACATTTTATCGTTGCAGGAGTCCTGGGAGAAAATGCACCAGGTTCTAGCGTCCTCCATTTTCTATAAAAAATGACCATCGAGTTCTTTGCTGTTCTACGAGTCAATGAAATCGACCGCAAGAGATTATCATATAATCTGGAAGAGATTGTGGAGGAAAGATGTCCTTTGATTACCTATCCACAAAAAAACGCAAAATATATGCAAAACTAAAAAATTAATCCACGATTAACTGAATTTAAAATGTCAGAATGTTATATTTCAGAATGATAATCATTTTCGAAATTACTCAAAGAAATGAAAACCTTGTAATACAGCCAACGCCTAGATTTAAATATAATTGACTACAGCGAGAGGGCAAAAGAACCAGATTTACGTATTCTGATAGAGTATACGCCTCTTATGTCCCTTAAATGGAGTTTTCCCATTTAACAGCCCCTATCTATAACTGACTAATTTTACTGAGGAATCCAAATTGTTTGCATAAGAAAAAAGTAAGTAATTTCAACTCCTGAACCATTCAAATTGCTTACCATTTCAGACACAACCCTGTAAATGACAAATTTTAGAACCGGAGACAGTGAAAATATACTCCAATACTTAATTCTGTAATCAACTGAGCAGTTGAGAGCCACAAAAAAGACAACAAACTTCAAAATAAAGCACACCCCCCTTTTATTACTCAAACTATTTTGCTTTTGAGAAATTAAATCTCATTTTTTCTCCATTTCCAAAGTCATCATACCAGGTGAAGAACGAAATACCATGCCTTGATACGTACATCTTCATTTTCTATCCTCATAATTCTCACGATTGAATGATTGACGCACGCAGAATGAAACGGGCTACCATGGGATGCATTCCGATCTGAAATCGACCATTTACCTTCCCTCTATAAAGCTCCCAACTCATTTTCACATATACCTTTCGCAACGAAAATGGCAATGAAGGGGAAGAGGGAGATCGATTGAATAAATATTGCCGACGACGGTGAGTTCTCGTCAGTTCGTCGGGAAAAAAATGACGGTGATGGAGGCGCACGCGATCGGGCGAGAACTCGTGGGAGGCTGGTGGCTGTTGCTCTGGATGACGGTTCCGCACACCCCGCTGGGACGAGATCCGATCAGCTGTGCGGCGAAACGAGCGGGAGGGAGGGGACAACCCGGCCCCAGACTCCCTCCTCCGCAAGAGAGTGCGGCGGGAAAAATCGCGCGTGGCGAGAGAGTAGGGAGCATCTGTTTCACAGGAAAGAGACGTGTACGAGGTCAGTGAGCGAATAGGAGTGACGCGAAAAGGAGAGAAAGAGGAAGTGGGGAGAGGACAAGAGCAGTAAAGGGATAAAGGAAAACAAAAGGAGGAAGGGAGAGAGAGAGATAAGGGAGGAAGGAGCGAATGACGGCGAGAAAGGCGAGACTGACGACCAATTAAATGAACGTTCCTCCGCGCGGGCGGAAGGAGAAAAGACCCAAGCAGCCGCCGCCGACGACGATGCGCAAGTCATCAGTCGCATCTTCTATCTCCACCACTCCTCTCCCACCGGCTCTCATTCAGGAAGCGCACCCTGGGGAGAGGGTGGGGGGTGGGAGACCTACATCTGCATGCTCTCTTGCTAATCAACGCGTGTCAGGAGTTGTCCGGCCGCCGTCCGGGAAAAATGGGAAATAATAATGAAACAAAGGAAACGAGAATGATGGAGTTAAAAGGAATGAAAATGTACGCACAAGAATGGGGGCGTTTACTCGGAACCGAAATCGCAATTTTGTACACGAAATCGTTAGATGGAAACGATAAAAGAATTTTAGTGAAAAAATTAATCTTCTAAGCACAACCATTCACTCATAAATCAAAAATTAAAATAAGCAAAAGGTGACGCCCACCGAAAATGCTGCTGTGATAACATTGACGTCACTTTCCTCCCGTCCTTGACTGCTTTCAGGGGAGAGGAAGGGAGTGGAGGGGGATTCTCGGAAGGTCTGCTCGCACAGATGCTGTCGCAATCATTCCCATTGGCCGAGTCAGCTGTGTCCCCCCCATTGCGATAAGGCAAAGTAGCTTCGCGGGCTCAGTTGTGATTGGACGAAGTCGATATACGTCAGAGGTTGCACCACACCCACTTTTCCGAAAGGGTTAAAAACATCAGTTTTTCGCCGCTTATAACTCGGGAAATAATTGACGGATCAAAAAACGGAAAAATACGTGTATTTTTATTTTACAAACTCTATCTGATTCGGCAATAAAAAAAATTTGGTAAACGACCCCATTTCAACCTCTGTTCACGTCGTGATCATGTAATGCGCGAGGATAGAGAAAATTTGTAGATATATATCAGCTTCACAATTCAATACACTTATTCCGTCATATTCGTCTGACCTACAGACGTAGTCTGCAGGGGTAGAATCACTCAAAAAACTAAAAGAGTTAATGGACTGTGGTCGAATTGAAGAGTTGAATCCAGCTGGAAACTTATATATATACGTGTGACATTCGAATCATGACCGGAGCGAGAAGATCGATAGCAACATTTTCTGGAATTTGTTTTCGGAAGGCGAAGAAAAGAAACTACTCGCCAAACCCATAAAAAGGGGCGGCTAAAAAAGAAGTACTTTTCTTTCAGTAATTCATGTTCAGTTTGATATGTAATATAATTTTGATTCGAATATTTTGGGCCGAAATAAATTGCTGGTGAGATCAAAAGCCAAGCATTGACAAGGAAAGAAAGCATAATATCTATATATTAGAATACTTAATAACTCCAGATAGCTATTTTATTTTTCATTGTAAATGCGAGTAAACATTTGAATGAAAAATAAATAAAAAAGGTCAAGGGAGATAAAACTCACCTACAATACAGAAAATTAACGACTGCTATAATAATATAAAGAACGAAAACCAATGATGATATTATCCATACAAATGTTATTACACCACTGAATGTTAATTGTTCTTCCACAGTCACTAATTCGAATTGAATTCAATAAAATGCATTACAGGTATTAAGTCATCTCCAAACCATAATAGTATTTCATTTACAACCCAATGAAAAAACTTAAAACGTTAGCTTTATTATTATCGTTAATTCACATTGATTGAGAACAAAAGTGCTTCCCGCCCATGCAGATGAATGGGAGGAGACGTGAATGCAAATCTGAGAACACTCGGGATTTTATCATGAGAAAGAGAGAGAGAGTCAGAGCATTAAAAAATAATGGCGTCAAGACACTCAATAGAGCGAGATGAATATGGCACGAGGATTTTTTTTACGAGGGGTAAAGAGGAAGGGTAAGAAGGAATACGCAGAGGTAGCGAATACGAGGGCGGAGCGGCTCTCTGAGAAAGAAAAGGGAAACGGGGGATGGAGAAGAGACGAGGAAAGAAATAGGGAGGCGGAGTAGATAGTTAATGGGAGAAAGTGAGAAGAGGCATGGAGGAGAGTGTAAAGGGAGATGGGTGCATGTAATGCGAATTTCGGCGAAGGAAGGCGAATGGATGGATAGATACATAGATAAGCGTCTTTATTGGGGCGAGATTGAGACTAACAGTCCCCTCTTCCATCTAACCTCTAAGGGAGAGAGGGGGGCTGAAGTGGAGGGGAGAGTGCGGCCCGGGGTTGGAAGGGGGATGGGGACAGCGACGCGCGATGCAAATATCGTGATTGCCAACCACAGCAGAACGAGAGTTACCCGCGCACGAAATATATATGATGATGATATTAAAATTATGGTTACATAACTAACACCAAACAATTGACCACCATTATCAATGCGTCAAGCTTAACAAGATCTCATGAGTCATATAATCACGGCTCTGTCGACATTGAAAAGGAGACCCATACTGTAACAAACCCATTCGGACATGGTTATGGGGGAGGGACCCTCAACATGATATTAAATTATTACCTGGGTTAGGGCGGTGATTTCACATGTACACGCTATTTTTTTATAATCATCCCTTGTACAGAAATTAAATGATATAGATGTCTTCAAGTTACAATTTCTACAAGAACTAACGACGATCTCGAAGATGAAGAAAAATATAACAATTTAATGGTGTCAAATTGAAATATTTAATCACAATTTACCGGCAAAAGTGTATTCATAATACTCTAGATAGTGCATTTCACTTCCAACTAAGATACTTTCCTTACTTAGTCTAATAATGCACCAAATATTCACTCCTATGCTCCATTCTCCAAATTATGATTCCTCGGGATTGAGCCCACATTCCGCATATCAAATGTATTTGCATCAACCTCACCCTCAGTTTGCAAGCAATTTAATAAAATTTATTTCATCGAATATTTCTCCAAAAATTTTTTAGTTTGGAACGAATTCCATTAGTTCTATAAATATTTTTTGCGTGCTGCCGCAGCTAATTGACACATATACTCTCCAGGGAAAACAAATAGTTTGGCGCATTACCGTGCCTCTTACACAGCCAAAGGGAATAAAGTCTCTCAAATATTGATACTCATTTTTGGACAATGGATGGTCGTGAACAACCCGTTATTGATTCCTCTGGAATGAAAGAAAGAAGATTTTCGAAGAGTGCCGGAATAAAGATTTTCTTCGGAGAGAAGGCTTGGGTGGATAGGCGGGGTTGCCTCTGAAAAATGCAGTGGGGCTTCTTTCCGGTTTTTGCTTTTCTGCCATGCTCTGCCCAAATTTTTTCAGCTTTAAATACGAAATAGTTTTAAAGGTCCCACAGTCTCTCATTCCTAGAAAGAAAATCTTAAAAATCCACATGAAAAATAGTTACCGCCGCACTGACAGACGAAGAAATTTCTTGAGATAATAAAGATGCTGACTACTTCAGATTTGGAACATTTAAACCAGCAGAGGCTACAAAATCAATATCATATGAATCATAATACGGAAAGAGAAGAAGCTTACGAGTAGCTAAGCAATAAGTGAAGGTTTCAGGCGTCATTTGGTGAAATTGTTTCATGACGAATAACAGCAAAAAAAAACTTTGTAATTTCATTTATAAGTGTGGAAGATCCATTACATGTGGAATTACAAAGATTTATTTTGTTGCTATTGATCATTAGGTAATAAATAATTGCAAAAAGTAGAATGTAATATGGAAGAAACAGGAGCAATTCAGTTTTGAGAAACATATCTTCCATTTCAAAGGCACTGAGGGCATATTAGAAATTTCCGCTCAAGAAAGCGCACAGTTTTTTGGGGTGAATAACGGTTTTATTTTTTTTAAGTGGCGTATCCTAAATCCGTCACAAAAGAAATCAAACCCAATTTTATTACATCTTTCTCGTTTTATGGCTAAAATAACTGCAGGTCAAAATCGTGTTTTTCTCAGCGGGTAGTTGCGAAATCTCAAAATCAAGGCTAAGGTTCCTTTTCCAACGATGGTGTGAAATTTGGTCGCCAGCTTTGAAATGGGAGCTGGCATCTAAATTTTTATAATACTCAAGTTCTGTAAAGAGGACGAAGGAGAAGTTATACAACGCTCGTAATAGGATTTCTAAATCCAAACTTTTCGAAAGAAATTGATAAATAATTTTAACGATGTTGCAATGGAAAAACATTATGCGGCTAATAAGCCTCGAAAAAATCATTTTATTATTAAAGAATGCGTAATACGACGTGAAAATAGTATGCTCAAGTGAAAAAGGCACACGATGAGGCGCATTAGTATATAATTTCAGTACAAACAGTAATGATGGGATGCCAATCCCACTTTCGATTTCTTGAGCTACAAAAATATCAACCAAATCTAACAGTAAGTCCTATGGCATGAAAAGGGGAAATGAAGTACATTGAGGGTGTCATATTCTGAAGTGAAGAGGACTTGGAGAGGAAGTGGAATGTGAGGATAAGGTGAGAAAAATACGTACCCAGATAACCAATATATTTAAGATTCCCGCGACTAAGAAACTTGCGGTAAGAAAACAGTTTCTTCGCACAGGATTTGACCTTGACTGTCCAAGCGCAGCCCACTTCTACCTCCAACGTTACAAATTTGGGGCTTCCAACGACATCCGGCCTTCTGTCCACTTCAATTCCGATTTTTCTCAAAAGCTTTCACGGGTGATCTAGCCTCAGGACTGGAGGGGATCGAAAGATGCAGTGGAGAGCTCAAAAACCGAACCGTTTCATTGCGAAATGCAAGTACGACTAGTGATTTTGAGGTTAAGGAATATTTTGATAATACTGAATCAATCCTCGGGCTATGCTAAAATAAGTAACTTGATATTTTGAATTAATAAAAAAGGTGGAACTATGCGCGGTTGTAAGGTAAGTAATTCTTGTTTGCTCACTGTTTAATTATTGAACCCTGTATCTTAATGAATCCTGGGCTAGGGGCAGAGGGGGCCATATGGCCTCATCTAGCTCAGGATAAATAAATAAATAAGGTAATTTTCTTTTTTTCTGTCCCTTACTGTAATCAATTAATGCATGAGTAACTTACAGGATCGGGTTTGTATGGTGGTTAGAACCACTGGCCTCCAATTCCAATAGCCCGGGTTCAGTCCTACGTGGTGGCATAGATTTGTATCTTTGGAACAGGTCTTTATTCAAGTTTTGTGAGGGAGAGATCCAAACGCAGTACTTCAGCCGTGGGATGCTACCTCAGACAGGGTACTCTCTGGCGCCCATCTTTAACAGAGAACTAATACGGACGCAGGGTTCTCTCCACCCTTCCATGTCTCTAAATAATACTTTGCCTCTCCTAATAACAACAAATGAAACCCTCAATCCTTTAAGGCGCAAATGACCTCAGTCAACGGTTGTCCCCCCATTCTAACAGAAAAATCCGACTTAATCGAATTCCACCGCAATACAATCATGCGAATTAGGTTATGAACAATTGAGGCCTGCATAATTTATATTCCCTTTTACTGCCATCAGTTAAGCTGAGCTATCTCACGAAGGGTCGAAATAAATGCAGCATCGGCACAATAAAAAGAAACAAAGATTCTGGGCATCATGGTGCCCGCGGAGGCCAACAACCTGGGACCACAACAACACCACAAAGAACCGTAAAATGGCATTTAGAGCCACACCCTTGGAGAGGTATTACCATCAGTAATCGGAAACATAGAAACGAGACAAAAATCTCATCCGACGTTTGAAAAGATAAGACCGCTTGCTACATTCGATTCAGGCCGAAGCTGGAACAGTGCATTGCCCTGAGCTCCCAAACATCATCTCCAAGTTGGCCAATGGAAAGCGCGAGGGAGATTTTACTATCCCACGTCCAAGAGCCCACGTCTCAAATGGATGGAGTTAGGTGCGCGCCTTTCTTCCGTCATGTGACAGTGGCCGAGAATAATCTCCCCACTCTCTCTTCCATAGCCGTGAAAAGAAAAATAGTTTGGCGATACTCGGGGCTCGGGTCCGTTAGAGCTTCAGGTTCCCGTAAGCTGGTTACTTATGGCCGAAAGGACTAGGTATATAAAGACAGTTTGATAAAAGTAATAATATCAAAGGACAAATGTTCTCCTTTGGCGCATGTCACACCACCCTGTATTTCATCCATGACTGAAATCCTAGTTTGGGTATAGCCACGAAAAAAAAACAATCTAGCAATCAACACACACTATTCGAGACAAGTAGGTATAACGTTTCGCTCGGAGAGATTTCATGGCAACAAAAAATAGAAAGTAACAATTAGTAAGCAATGGTACGCTGAAAAAGTTTATCGGTTAAATCTATCACAATTCAAATAAAGATATTGTAACGGCTTATAATTTTTCATGCAATCAATAAGTGTAGTTTTATGTTTTACTAACTCTCCCTTTCATTGGATGTGAAGTGTTTAATTCCGTAAAAGTTTCAGGGCAAGCATACTAAAAAACTGGTACCCGTGAATTGATTTGAGCAATAAAATCATTGGGTTCATTTTTTCTTTAAGGAGCAAGCAAAATAATCCGGTTATAATTTTGAATTTGTATCCCTGATGAGGGTCTGGACAGGCAACAATCAACTGCATACTAAAGTTGGCGGAAGTATAATAAGATGTGACAAAAATGATAACAGAGAAATTTAATAGAGAAACAATTGAGAAGTTTAAAGTTTCGATACCAACGGAAGGCATCCAATTTGGCAGTGGGTGACGCATTTTAATAAAACCGGTTAGAAGATGGGCTGGGGAATTTGTCCCTCAGCCGGAAGTTTGCCTGGGGGCACTGGAACCAGGAGTGTTTTGATGAACGCACGCATTGCAGGTTTTTCGACCATGCGAAATTATTAAGATCCTTATCTTCAAATTCGCGAATGCAAAAAGCAAGTGTTGATCTTAGCCAAGGTCTTTGGGAAACAGGAATGCAATCGGGAAAGCAGGAAAATGATAATCCAATTGCAGCCCCTTAACAAACGAAAATAACTGGGCCCGTATTCTCGTTTGAAACGCAACCTCGGTTATCTCCCCAGCAACGAAACCGAGGTTGCGTTTCATTGATTTCCTCATTAGAATGTTTACAAAAAGTTAACGCGAGTCCCGAGAAACCTATGGTATCCCTTGGATACCACGAGAGTTTCAGAAAGAGAATAAGGACCCGCTCTAAGGTTGCCAATGATTTGTTGACACGTAGCTATTTACATATCAATCAATAATTAACTGATTAAATACTAACATTAAAATGAGTTTTTCCGGACTTGATTTACGGTCAAGAGTAGTTATAAAGCCTTTGTGTGAGTGTGTTAAAAGTCAGGGGGATAACTGTTGTATCGTAACATTCTCCTTAATGTTTTTATCATACTGCAGCATATGAAACCCTGCCAAAGAAGATTATTTGCATGATAAATCAGATATTATACTTTTTTCTTTCCCTCTTCATTAGGGGTCTGGAATAATACATCATTAATACCGTATTCGATATTTGATTGTTGTACTCACTAATTGAAAATGAGGCGTTTACAGCAAGGTTTTTTATTCGCTTAGCAAAGATCAAAGAAATGCTAGTGGAATTTCAATGTTTTTCGAGAATTTATATTTCACGTTTAAAGACGTTTGAGAACATAGGTTTCCGTTTGCTTCCAGCTCGAATGAACTGAGGTAAATCAAACCATTATTTAAGGGTGAATTACCTTCTCGGGCACCTTAAGTCTTCTCGGGCTTTTCACAGGGTTAAATTTTTATATAACACCAACGTGAATCACCTTGCTTCTTGACAAATAATAGCATAATAGTGCATAAGGACCGTAGTTTTTTTCAATTTAAGGTAACAAGACGACGGTATAGAGTAAATTGAACTTCTCTCTGATCATTACTTTGGCTTTAGTGTTAATGCCACTTAGCAATCAATTTTCGTTTTTTTAACGAGAAATAATAGAAAATATTATTCAAGGTAAAAGACATTACATGAATGACATTGGAGCGCGATGAGTAGAAGTGCCCGTAAGACTCGGGTATGGTGCATACTGCTTAACCTGTGTCCATAGTTTTTCACTCGAACGAATTAAGACATAAAATATTGGTAATGAAGTAGAACAATCCGCTTATCTCCAATGGATTACACAGAAGGAGATTCTGAATATGTTCTCCAGATATGGTTTCCCTTAGATAAAGGTCGCACCACTCATCTCCGATAACCAACATGTAAATAGACTTGAAGGTGTGAATTTCTAGTCCAAAACATTCTTTAAATATATGAAAGTGTATCCTCGATCAGTCATTTAGCTATCATCATCTAGCATCAATTAACAAACTAAAGCGAAGTAGGGTTAATACCCTTGGCCATTGTTGAAGGAAAAATAAATCAAGAAAAGAGTTACCCTCAGGGTAGAAATTAATTTCCCGAAAAAATAAAATACTTCATTTTTAGTGTCCGGACAATTTTCCTCTAATTGTGCAAAAACAATCAAGTGAATATGCTTCGATGTGAACAAAAATTGAAAAAAGGGAAGACAAGAGCGCGCCGTTTGCTTCGGCGTACCCTAGCGGTAAGGGTCGCGTTACTCACCGGCGTGCCTAGGGCGACTCCCGTTGCACACGCCCAGTCGCCGTCGGAGATCCAACCGATGTCCTCTTTCTCTCGTCTTCTGGACGCAGGAGGACCGCGTTGCTGATTCTGACGACTTCCTTCCCCTTAAAACACTGAGACTATCTCTCTCAGGAGAGGGAACGATTCCGTCCGATTGGAAAAGGCACTTCGATGCGAGCTGGTGGGAAATGGATCCCTCGAGGCGATCCCACGAAAGGGGATCACAAAACTGTTCCTCGGGCCGGAAAACTACACCGGAAGGCGCGAGAGGAAATTCGAAAGGCAAGGGGATCACAAAACTTTTACCCCCGTCAGTCGACACAACGTTCCGTCTTCTTAGTTCGTAGTTTCACGACTGGATGCGTGTCTGTCACAAAAAAAGGGAAATCACTCCCTCGCGGGGGTGAAGAATATTAATTTTCACAACCCACGTTGCGGGCAAGACACATTTATGATCTCCCTCCGGCTCGACTGGCCATCACACTATTCTTCGCGTGAATCCGCTGTGAAGGGAAGGGGACAGTCAGCGGGACTACTCCCTCAAACCGGCGGGAAGGAGCGGTAAGGGCACCGGCCAAGAAGAAAGCACTTCCCGCGCCGCCGACGTCGCCTCGCGGATGAAGAAAACAAGTGTCACCGACGATCAATTTGACCCCACGACCCGCCCTCCTCTGCCTTCCGCTCCCTACCTCCTCCTTCTGTTTTGACACGAGGGATCGAAGAATCAATCGCTATTGGAAATCCCAAGGGAGAAGGGTAAACAAACTCGAGAGAAAAGATTTTTCCCCTTTAAAAAAATGCATCGAAATAAAAAAGCACTTCGGGATCACAGGATTGAAAATATAAAAGAGTTAGAGCCGATGTCCGTGTCTCTCACTTCTTTTTATCTCTCAATGTATTTATGTTCACCGTCTCGACATCAAAGGGTTTTCACAAAAACTTTCTTCGACGGGAGAACTCCGCTGCTGGATGATGTGCACAGTTTTTCCCTCGGAGACGCTAAATAAAATTTGTTGGAAGGAAGACAGTCCGCTCGCGATATATATGGGGGCACCAAAACCGTCGCACTCTTTTCCTTCCCTCTTGGCCCGAACACCGGGAAGCTCCGAAGACGATCTCCGGAGCTCACAAGACAAACACGCTCTCACACGCCCTCTCAAGACCTCTCCACCGAAAGCCGACTTCGTATCTGCCCGCGCTACCGTCCCTCCTTGCCTCCGTTGGGCGGGGAGGGGGAGAGAGAGAGAGAAAAGAGAAAAAAAACATGGGGTGTGAGGGCGGTCGACCAATGGGATCCCTCCTCGGACGGAGAGGGGTGTGAGATGAGGGGACACTGTTCCTCTGGCGTGCGTGTAGTACTTGCTACGGGAACCCTAGTGACGCGAGGCGGTGGAGCTGGGAACTATCCCGGCGCGCGCCAAAGCCACCAATAGTTCCCTTTCTTCTTTTTCTCTCTCTTTCTCTCCCCGTCCTCCACCCCCGACTGTCCCTCTCATATTTTCGTCCCCCCTCTCCTCTTCCGCTCCAGCAGTCCACGTCCGCCAACCAACCACCCCCTCCGCCACACTCCCGCCCCCGCGAAAGGAGGGTGGGGAGAGAGCGCAATGAAGGGGGTGGAAGGGATAGATAGATAGAGAGAGAGAAACCCTTTCTCCCCCCTCATGCCGCCACACACACTTTCACACCCCCCCCTCGCGTTTCTTGTGCGAGAGTACGCAGGCGTGTTCCTTCGCATGCGCCGTGCGAAGGAGGGTTTGTATGTATGTGTGTGTTATGTGCGCGTCTGCGCGCGTGTGTCCCGGAGAGTGAGGGGGCTGTTGCTTGGGCTTTAGTGGTGGTTGCCGGGCATCGGGGGTGTTGTAGGAGAAATAAACAACTCCCGCGGTTGGTGGCGAAAAGAGCGCGGGGTTGGGGGTGCTGGAGAGGGGGCGGCAAGGGTTATCTGGTCTTGTTTGAGAGAGATATAGTCGCTGAAGGGACCGATTGTGAACTCCATCCCTACTACTACTACCACGCCCCCATCAAACACTTCCCATCCCTCCCCCAATCTCACCCCCCTCTCTCTCTCCTTGCGCTGGAAAAATTCACTCCTCGCGTCAAAATTATGAAGTAAATAATTTCGGAGATGTGGCAGAAAGGATGGAGGCTCACCGCGCATTGCCCAAGCAGAGATTTTTTTCGTCGGAAGGGGAAAATCAAAAACAAGCGTCGAGAAAGTTTTTTTTATATTTACGATATCTTTTTTTATTTCTAGATGCGAGCGACTGCATACAAAGCTGGTTTACCTTCTTGCCTGTATTTTTTTTTGATGGCGGACAAATTGGTCCCAGGAGATGCAAACAAGTTTCTTCATCGTCTTACCTCTCCTCCCATTCTTCTTCCCCTCCGGAAGCACAGGCAGTTGGCTCTTCCTCGATTTTCTTTTTAATTTATGAAAGAGCAAGTCCCAAGGGAGTGCTAATTCGGTCAAAGCGGAGATGAATGAAGTGAAGTTGACTTCTTTGATGGCTCCGCGTTGTTTGCTTGTTTAGATTGAGAAGTACGGGGCCACATTCTGTATGACAGAGACATAAAACCAGGGAGGAAACATCAGGAGTGATGATCCTTTCACCAATGCTCAATCAAGGAATGTGTCCTGAGACGTCTTCGTTATAAAAATTTGGACCATTATTTCGATCTTAATTTCTGCAACAACTCTGGTAACTCGAAAACATGACGACTTTGCATTTATACCTAGCTACAATATCATTTAGAGAAAATACGTGCATCCTAAGCCCGATTTTCGAGAAAACATAAATAAATAATTTAAAAATATTACACAAATTACTAATGTATTATTTTTATTTCATACCCATATAAACCTACGATAACCATTATAAAGTAAGTAATAATCAATAAGAAGCGTCTGTATATCAATATTAGATAATAAACTATGAGCTTAGTATCCCCTTTCAGTATATATTTTTTAAGTATTAGTTGAAAGAATTATAGAGAAGAAGTCCTGTTTAATATAAGTTCCATGAAATATTCTTGAAAATACGCTTACGATAAATCACAACGTAAGACTCAGATTTGGAATGTCTTTCGTACACCTCTAACGTCTTCACTTCGACAATGCAACCAAAAATGTCTGTTTCACAGACAGAACTCTATTGCTCTATCCGAGGTAACGGCGACAACATGTGGCATAACGAGAGCACCAAAGGCAGTAAACGGGAGAACACTGGAACTTTGGTTAAATTGTATCTCAAATGAATGATGAGAACCTGATACGGAAACTTCCAAATTAAGGTGAAAAACATTCCGCTGAATACCCAGCTAACTAGAGACTCATTCATTTAATCAATTTTAATGCGTAACTGGCGATTAAAATCGATTCCACAAAAATCACAAGCTCAAACCTTAAGGGCATACGTGAATGAGAATTAACAGGGGTTCAATGCCGTGTGTAATTCACAATTAAGGGTGAGGGACCCGGCTCCTTCTGTCAGCTTGCTCCCCCACAAAATCTGTTATCTGGAAATTACACAGCTTGATTTTATCCGGAGTTACGCAACAGGACACGACCTCCCGCGGGTGGTAATAAATCATACAGGTTAATTGGACGAAGAGAAAACTGGATAGGAATTATTTTCAGGATAGAACTGAATATATCAACATATTTGATGTTGAGCTGAGACCGCAAGAACCTGTCTTGAGGACCAGTAAAATTTCAGTCAAGACAGATCACGGCGGAACCGATTGGAACAAAAGAGAGGTGATTTAACAAAGAGCAATGAAGAAATGATTAGCCACGCTGATATAGACAGGAAAAGAAAGTATATGAAGGAGCAAAACCAATCGCGCATGATTGCCGATCACTCGTCAACGAAAGGAAGTGCGTGTGGTGCATTATCACTCGCTACGCGTCCAGTGGGCTACAACCTGAAATCGAGACTGGTTGAGACGCTTTGCGTTTCCCCGGCACACGAAAAAAACGGACGACCGATAAACTTCCGTTCTATCGGAGGGTTCGATGATCGGTACGTCCGGGAAACCACGTCGTGGGACCACGCCGGTTTCAGTTCGGCGAAGACGGGGAACTTGGGCACATAAATTTGCGGGGCGAAAAACCGGCGTGTGTAGGCGTTGTGCAGGCCTGGGCAGGGATAGGAGATTGATTGACTGACGATTCCGTCCGGCGAGATCAAGGGAAGAGGGATTGGAGCCAGAGCAGCCGAATTTTAAGGAGAAATCCCTTATTTGATTATATTCTATCGCGTCCGGGACGCTTTTTTTCCGGGACGCCAAATGGTGTTTAACATTTCTTTACTACATCCGCATAATACTCTGAAATATACCCCAAGGGTGTGTGACAGGGGGGTAAGCCACGGAGTACACCCAAACACCCATTATTTTGCCCATGAAGAATTCACTGGTCTGTGAAAATAAATGGATAAGCACTAGTTGTTTATGCTACATGAAAGAATTATGCCATAGTGCATTAAAGAAGTTTAATCTTCAAGTCGCCCCTTAATACAGTCTGTACGAAGGAGTTAACAATAACGTATTATTATAATTTCATGAATAATATTTTTTGGGGTGTATTCCTATAAGGTAATAAAATAAAGAGACTACACAGTAGTAGCTATTTAACAGGTCACGTAATTTACAGTGCTATCGGATAGGTGAGTAGTGGTGGGGATTTTCACGGAGAAAGAGAAGAGTGGAGAGAAACCCCAGCAATATTTAACATCCTATCCGACGGACAGAGTATTGAACCCGAAGTGTTCTCCGCATAGCACTCATTCAGGGATCGCGTTTTCACTAAAAAATCTCTACGACAGCTGGAATTCGAACCCAAGCATTCGGGATGGGGAGCCAGTAGACTACCATGACACCATGCCTATGACTGGATCACTGAACATAGGAATAGTCTTATAACCGGAATTTTTGCTGATGTCAAGACCAAAAAACGCTATTAATGGGTGACTTTTAAGTGAATACGAAAATCAAGTGTAGATTATGTCCACCCTTTTCGACTTTCAGCTCATCCTACTCCCCATGTATTCCACCCAGTGGCGCACCCACGGAGGGGGGGGGGGGGAAGGGGCCCTGTCCCCCTCCTCCCCCTTAGCTCTCTACAAAACCCAAATTAATCTTTAATTGACAAGTCACAGTCACATTGTAGCATCAATTGGAAAATTAGGAAAAACTTGTTGCATCATATTACTCGAGTTTCACTACACCAAATATAAAAGAAAGGTTCTTTTATCTGTGCTGTGACACATAACTTAGCTTGGGCTAAAAGTTTATTACTATTTTTGTCTGTATTCCGATATGGCTACTTATAGGATGCATGCATGTAATAACTAACATGGCCTACTGTAACGTTCAAAATATACTGAATAAAATAACATTATGGTTACAAATTGCAAAGGATTAGGCAGATGGCGTGCCTCCCCCATAAAAAAATTTCTGCATGAGCCACTGATTCCACACACCCCTTAGGCCATAGGCGTGCGTGGTCGTTCGGTTGGCGATTGACGGACATGACAATGCAATGCCCTGTCCATCTCGAAGTGCACGCGAATCGGAAGGCGGCGGTGCATCGGCCGTCGAGAAGTACCTACGGACGGAAGCGGAAGATGACCGTGAGCGGAAAGGCCAAGTGGGATTGCGCGGGTTGGGGGGTGGGAAATGTGCGCGAATTAAAAAAAAACTCTCTCCTTTATTCCCTTTCCTGCCACTCTCCCGAAGAATGAATTTACATTCCCCTCGAAGCAACCGAATCATGCAGCACATACATCATGTCTAACTCGTAAAGGCTCGTAAACTTTCATTCGTGGGAAAACGGCTCGTAATCGATGTTTGAATCGACACGCCCAAGGCGTATTTCTTTCCATCTTCATTTTCCAAATAGTGCGGAACTTCGTTAACGCCTTGAGTAGGAAAAATAACTTAATGAATATTGCGGCTGGTATCTAGGTTTGGCAGTTATGACTTCTTCATTCCTGATTCATGAGTTCTATTTTACTCACGTGCGCAAAAAAATTATCAATGAACATACATCTAAAATATTAATACACGCAAAGATGCAGAGCTAACTCAACCACTGATACGAATACATGAGCATTTCTAATAGAGTTAAAGAGTTGAAATTTTCAGAGGAATTTATTATTCGCCCGATGAGCCAGGAAGAAATAAAAAACCCGGATATTGTCCCATACGTTCAATCCATTCAATCAATTTAATAAAAAATGATTAAGTAAATTTCTATCATTTTAACTCATAAATAGAAAAATATTTCGGCCAACTGCTATTTGAATATTATTATTAATGTTCGAACAGCAAGTAGTAATAGTAGCAAGTAAAAATTATAAACCGCGAATTCGGCCAAGTGTGACGAAAATGATTACCTTGAAAATGTCAGCAGAACCTGTCCTCGTAACTGCAGGATAAAGCACTAATTATACAAAACCTTCAACCGGTGACTGAGTTTTGCTGCTCAGTTACCGGTTAGCTTCGTCACTGCATTACGAAGTATATTTAACTGCCATTCCCAAAGCCGAGGTTTTCTCCGTCCGCCCTTACTCCTTTCCCAATGAAAATCCTACCTCCAGCAAACAACTTACCAACCCCGAATGACCTCAAATGACCTAAGCTGTCAGTGACCTCCACTGACCGAAACAACAACATAAAAAGTGGAGAGCATGCCACTCTATGTGGTCGGAAGGATGTCAAAGAGGACGAGAGGGGCACAATCTTCTGTGTCTTTTGAATCCTCCTTCCAATACCGAGAGGATGAGGTCCAAGGGGATGGGAAGCTAATAGCGGAGACGCGAGAATGAGAAAGATCAGGGGGACGGGAGTGAAGAGGAGGCTTCGGGGACATAAGAGGGCGATTAAAATCCGCGCGGGACTTCGACGGAGAAAACAAACGGAAAATCCTCGATAGCTCCCGACAGGACTATCCTAACGATGATTGATAATGATGGTATATACGTTAGTGAGGATTCCGCTGGAGATGTTCCGTTGGCGACAAGAGGTTGGGGACCAGAATCGAATGCCGTGTTCGGAATCGAATAAAACCAGGGGCAACATTGAAGGTTGACGACCTCGTAATCAGGGAGGCAGAAAATCAAACCTATGAGGGCCGGAATGACTCCGGGCCGGGTGAAGAGGCCTGCCCAACCAGCTCTTCCTGATTGAACCAACACGGCGACGTTGCCCTCTTATGGAGACCACGTAGGCCCAATATGATTGGGTGCTACTTATGCGAGCGACAAGGAACCTTTCCGAACCCACTTGACAAAACAAGCAGAGACGAAGGTTACGAAAAAGTCTCCTCCGTGTGCAAATGTATGTCGTTAAGACACCTAAACCAAATGAGAAAAGTATTGTTCACAATTGATTGATGTTTCAGTCCCATTAAATGGCATCGAATTATTTTGGATAAAACTTTGAATTTAAATTGAATCCTAACGAAGATACATGACCGAAGAAACACAGTCAAGCTAAATATTGGGAAGTTTACCCATCACGGAGGAAATGGAAAATGACTTTGTAAACTTCATTCACTGGTTGTCATTGACATGACCTAGATTTCGGCACATTATGTAATCTTCTGTTATTAAAAATAATGACTTCCGCAAGAGGTTTTAATTGCACAAATGTTAGACGATATGTTCCTTACTATAGAGAGAATACATACATACGTATTCCACCAATTTTGATGGGCGTTTGATGGCAAACAAGAGCTTTGGTGCACATTGGATTATTCATCGGGGAATGCTAAGAGTAGTAATGTCGTAAAATATGAAAAAAAACCTCTATTCTGTCAGTAGATATACCGTCACCAAATTTCCACGGTAGCAAGCCTATTCGATATCTACCTAACTAACTCCCGTGCGCGCGCGCGTTATCCGGGATGCGGATTATCCGTGCATCGCCAATCTATCTAGTTTATAAGTATAAATGAGGCAGTGGTCTCAAAGGTAAGTAATTTTTGTTATTTTCCTTCTATCGTGACTTTCACTACGGCCCTCCCAACTGGTCCGATGTTTTTAGCCAGGTTTCGTTTCGCCACCCGAGGCTTGCGAACATTTAATTGTGGCCGGGACAGCTCTACTGGATTCTTTTTTGTCATAAAATGCTATTATGCACAGTGACGATCTTTTCTTTAATAGACTGTGTTATTTTCTTAGGGAGTTTATTTATTTTAGCGGCGCACCGTTGAGAAATGGATCCGGAAAGAACCAATTAGCGGATTATCCGTGTTTCCCGATTATCCGTGCACCCTTTACCAGTCATTAGCACGGAAAATCAGGAGTTTACTGCAGTATTAAACTTAAAGAGATGAAATCAGTGACACTTGATCTTCATTGGAGAGAAAAAAATCAGAGTATAATTTCCCTAGGCAAGCAAGCAGGTTTTTTTCTTTCATTGTTTCGATATTTACCCTACTTTTCAACGTTATATCCTCTCTATATCTCGCATTCCGTCCACTCTCTTCCCACTCCGCTCTCGATTATCTTTTCTTTCCTCTCAGTCCCCTCACCTCCTACCCGTCTCATAACTACATTCCGAAACCAGGCCACTCGTCTGCTTGCGAAGACTCGATCAGATAACACCACCCTCTTCAATGAGAACTGAGGGTCTTCAAGGGCCGACACGACACTTATTTTATCCGGTGTGTTTCTTCTCCAGGCTGTCAAACAAGCGGCTTTTTTTTATTAACTCGAGCTGCTCCTTCATAATCATGCGTCCTTGGTATCCTAAGTACATTTGCTCATCTTCCAGCGTCAACATTGAAATTTACGAACTAGAGTGAGTAGCAGTCGAGAAAAATATGCAAATATTCGCTGGCATCGGCTAAGGACGAATTGAAAATGATATTTTCCCAGGTAGCGAAGTTTTTTTGAAATTTGCGCTCATACACGGTTTCCATGACGTTCTCAAATGATAGTAAAGCCTCGATTGACAGAAATTCCGAATACCTGCCATATGCAAACCTGAGTAAACCTGATACTCGTCTAAATTCATTCCTTCCCGTATAACTTCGATTTATCTCCTCTTTTATTGGCTCCACGATGTGTAAATTAAATATGCCACATATAAGGGGGGCCTTATCTTTCTTCTCACCATAACACTGCCTTCCACTGCAGGATATTTTCCAGGAAGAGGAATGAAGCCAATACCTGATTCTAGTGTTGGGATGCATCCCAACACCTGATTCATTATTTCATGATTCTGAAATGCGTACAGCAACACACATCTTGACGAGTAAAAAGGAACGCGGATTTCACCACGCGCTAGAAGGTATTAAAATTAGGTCATGTAAACTCTCAAAAAGAAACCACGGAAGACGTCGTAGACCTGATAGAAGAAAGAAGAAAGAACAAGATGCGAAAACTGAAGAAGGTAAGCTTTACTGCAAAAGAAACAAGAACGAAATAAGTCGCAAAACTAGCAAAGCTAAATACATGTGGATGAAGAATCTATGCGAAGATGTACAATACAATTTTGCATTTGGTAACGTAGAAGCTGCCTATAGGATAGTGAGGAACCATTTCAAAGAACGGTGCGCAAGATGTAATGCCATAAGGAGCAAGAATGGAGAACTTTTGATTGAAAATGAAGACAAAGTGAACAGATAGAAAGAATATCTGGAATAGTTTATACGACGGAAACAGTCTCAGCACGAAAGTGATTGAAGAGGAAAGCGAATTCGAAGAGGATGAGGATAGGGAGCCATAAGTTATACATAAATTATGATGCCAGTTCAGGTACAATAAGTCCAACTTGTGGAAAACAGCCACGGGAGAGTACAAAACTTGGTGCAATTACGTGGAAATCTCGCATAGAAACCAAATACGGAACTCATTCCAACAAAATGACTAATAACAGAGTGTTGACTACATTGATATCGTACCTTATAAGCATGGAAGAGTGGGCATGGTGACAAGAGAACGGCACTCCAGATAACAGCGATTAATTAAGGGAGACTGTTGCAGATAATATAACAGATTATATGGAAAAACAGTTCTACGGATGTTAAATAAATTCTGGGTTTCCATTTAATATACAAGTACCTTATATAATTTTTTCCCGTTGGATTACTTAATGTCTGCGTAATCAGCCTTTTCAGGAAAATATATTAACTTCCAATTTCTAAGAAGATGAATCCTTACATAGCACCTAGCCTCTTGAAGATTCAAGTGACTGAGACACATTTATTAAGAAAAAATACACCACTTAACGTGAAAATCCTTGCTTATACAATGCCAGTACTTATTATGCATTAAAAATCTATACTCGGCTCCAAATCAAATTAAAATCAGTTGTGATATTCATTGCGCAAAATTACCAGCATCTAAATTAATACCGTAAAAATCTTGCACACCCGAGGCTGTCATGACACTTAAATGAATTTTGTGAAAGGGACAATAGCAAATACTCCGCAGAGAAAAAAATCATTCGCCTTGACAGGGACTCGAACTCAGACCCCCTGATTTCCGGAAATCACAATCTGATTGAATATTTCAAATTCTCTCAAATAAGGTCCACTATTACGAGTCCCAAGAAAATACATATGATCTCTTATGTTGATGCGTATTAAATAATTAACTATGACGATCATCACCAAGCACAACGTTTTATACACACACTGCCTGAGGGTAACGCCGCTAAAGTCTAAGTAAGATATCAGTATAGTCAACACTCTGTTATAGTCATTTTGTTGGAATGAGTTCCGTATTTGGTTTCTATACGAGATTTCCAGGTAATTGGACCCCGTTTTTATACTCTCCCGTGGTTGTTTTCCAATTTCATCGGGTAACGCCGTTAAAGTTTTCACGGCCAAATCGTCAGAACTTTGAATTTGTGAAAGGGAGTCCGAATAAAAATGATTGAAAATACTAGACAAAATAATATTGTTAGTAGTACTAGGTATAATTGGGTTCTAAGATGTTATACCAATATTCTAATGTTATACCCCACCGTCTAATCTAATTCTAAGCCTAATTATAAGACCTACACAAAATTCATATTCCAGGCGGGATTCGAACCCACGACCATAGAATTGTGACGCACGAAAACTGCGGCCTATCAGAATAATATTTCAGCAAAAGACACGCCTTCATTTGCATTTTCACTCCAGCATATCGGGGAGAGAGCAAGACCCCTCTCATGGGATCTCAAGTGGATTGCCGCGGCCATTTAAATAAAAACAGCTTGTGATATTTTTACGACGAATGAAAACCCATCCCATTCAAAATTCCTCTCCATCAAGTCACCTCTTATGCAAGAGAGGATGCGATCCTACTTTCCATATGATACATGCCACGCCGTGAAAGGAACGTAAGCCCCTTATGCATCCCGTCGCATCCAATCAAGGCTCGCAATCTCTCTCTCTCTCTCTCTCTCTCTCCCATTCAAGATGTGACTGCGCACAACTCCGATACATGACATCGCACAGCAAGTTTCCCTCCGTTACCAGCAGTAAGCTTTACAATCTCCACGCAAGACAAGTCCAGCTTAACTCAGAAAAGAAATCGCAACAGGGGATTCTTTTTGTGGAGATGCGGCTAATTACCTTGCATTAGAAATCACATCATAATTCCTCACCACAAGGCAAAATATTCCTGCGAAGTTAACCAAGAAATTATATTTACTACCATGGCAATCTTTTTTTCCTCTGTATAGCAAGATACGAGTTGAAGGTATATAAGTAATATCAAATGTATCCGCAGACAACTGGGAGGTAAAGAATTTAAATTTTTTTCACTGAGAGAAAACGTATCTTTTATACAGTAAGCAGGTAGAAGATAATATTTCTCCGTTATGATGCATTTTTACTGCATTTTAGATTGCCAACGCCTCTCAATGTAGCAAGTAAATCGTCGGTTAAAGGAACATGCTTTAGATACTGAATTCATATCCTTTCATGAATGCACTGATTCATCTAATTATTTACAGATCTAATCCAACTGTTTATCATAGTTTCTCTTTCCATGAATACACCTACACTATATTTGAGTTTTGAGAAATTAAAAAAATTACGGATATGCCATAGTACCTATAATATGTCTTAACCACGGACTTAGATTATTCTAAGGTCTTAAGCAAGGTTTCATGCCGCATCAACAAGACAAATCGATAGTGACCGACTTGAAATAAGTCTATTCTACGGGATAGAAAGCCGAGCTAGGTGATGAGACCGTGACCGGGCGAACCACCTTATTACGGTTTTATGTAAGACACTGCACTCGGAGAGATCAAAAAGGGCGACATGGAGTAGGAAAACGCTTCCCTCGAAACATGCGCTGAGACTATTAAGGACTAAAGACAGGAAGTCCTTCTGAGGGGATGGATCTTGATGTACCAGGGAATGTACATGGCGCTGGGGGCGAGGGATCCAAAGATGAATGGATTGCAAATGAAGCGTTGGCATGGCGATTATTCATAATCCCGAGGAAAAGACAGGTGGATACTTAAGAGCAAAGCCACTTTAAATCTTTGTCTTAAGATTGCGGAAATATGACCGGCCAAAGTATCGACCTCAGCATCGAGTAAAAAACAGTGTGCTTTAGATCTTCTAGAAAAGGTAGAAATTTTTTTTAGATTAGACTGCGAGTGTGATCCCCACAATTATGATTAAAATAATGAGAGATGGGACAACAATGTTCATCAGACAAAACTCATATTATAAGCAGATCAGGGAGAAAATAGTAGAGGTTGCGAATAATCATAATTATAAATGAAAAACAATGATTGCATGAATCCACGAAAGCTGTTTCTGATTTACTAATACCAAGCCATCTGTCAGTCTCCGCGTTGCTACTTTGATGATCATATTGATACAGGTAAGCTGTCTAGCCTAGACTGATTGAAATCAAGAGGGAAAAGGGATTCAAATGTACGGCGTGTAGCCCGTGCACCAGTCAACCAGCCAGATATCTTATGTCCATTGAAGAATATCAATACGCAGACTCCCCAAACTTGAGATGGCAGCTTTAGTCGAGTCATATCGATAAAATCCTTGAGGAGAGGGATTTGGCGCCAGTATAAGGAACGAAAATTGGTACTCAAATCATCGAAAGTTTCATGGAGAAGATTCGTCCTGCCTCGAATGAAGTCTGGGTGTCACGAATACGATGTGATAGGAATTGAAGGGAGAGACGATTGAAGAAACGTGGCAAATCTTTAAGGAGAGGTCTTTAAAAAAAATACGCTCACGCGTGCACGTAAAAATACGTCAAACGTGCGCTGCTGGAGACGAAAAAGGGACGGATAGGTATAATGCTTCATTGAATACTCACGGAATTGGACGAGACGGCGACAGGGGTTTATGGCCAACGAAATCATTATTATTCAATGCCTTCTTCCTCGTGATCCATTTATAACCACGAGCCATGAGGATAAGGAGTTGCGTGGCCTTACACGGCTTACTCAAAGAATTGTGAAATCCATAAAAATCTAACTTGGGTATAATATCGTCTTTTAATGCATCATTTTTAAAGGATTCTTAAAAAAATAAGACATTATACAAATTAAACTGCGCTAAATGTTTGCCATAACTAATTCAATAGCAGATTATTATCATGATATAAAAGATAGTTTAGAAGTCCAGTGCGACATCATTCTACTTATATTTCTAAAAATAAGCTACAAGCTAAAATTATCGAGCTTGTCATTCAAAAACTTTGCCGAGGAGTAAAATACGCCATCTTTCGAACTCTTATATTTTCCGTTTACTTCAGCTATCAAGAGGTTTCTTCTCGTCTGAAGTATGATACCGCAACATAATAAATACGAGCCGAAAAAGAGAGAAAACAATTGCTCAATTTTTAATGGATTGATCTCAGCAAGAGACCTGACGCTATCATGAAGAGTGCTTGACGGAGAGAAGAGGGATGAGTTCATAGCTATCAAGACGCATGGCTCACCGCATATCGAATTCAAGACGCACCATCAGTACCAAAACTACCCCCATCAAAACATTCAGGAAATCACGGGGCCTGGATTTGACTGAAGGTTTTCCACCCTGTCTTCAAAGCGGAGATCACCGATCGGGTTCTACGATCATTGATAAATGGATGACTAAATTGGCTATTGATTGAGGAATTCCCAAATTATGACGTTTAATAAAGAATTCAATGAGTTCGATAATAACTTATGATCAATCGAAGGGTTTCTAACATTCTGTATTATCAACAAAAGAGAGAACATTTTTCCTGTGTTTTACGATCAATTATTTCTGAGGTGAAGCGATAAGCTAAAGAAATGTTTTGAAGTTTAACTAACACCAAAGATTTTTTATTATTTTCAGGATACAATTAGCTAGAAATCTAATTACAATGGATTCAGGTGTTGTACCCACTTCAATTATTTATTTAAAATCATAATTTAATTCAAACCATTTTCACTTCATGACTCACTTTCCAAATTTTCATGACTCGCAAATTTGACTTCGAGACCCATTTAGGATACGTGTGATCTTTTAAGATGCCATTTATGTAAGTAGCTTACTTACCCCAATTTTACAACTATAACTTGGAACTTATCGGAAAATTTAGTTACCCCACCATCTTAAGCATCTTAAAGCACATACTTCCATCTCCACTGTGCATTGTCCCCTAGGTTCGATCTCAAAATTGTTTTCAATGAACGAGAACGATTCAATGAGTGAAAATTTTTAATTTATCATAAGAATAAAACTAGGTTAATTTGCAGCTAGTTTAGGTACTGTATCTTGATCTCCTTTTGAGGAAAAGTTTAACATTTTAGTTTCTTCAAGTTTTTCCTTCCATCACGTATTCCCGATACACTGCACCTTATTCGGAATGCGAGGATAATTTCTCGCAGGAAAGTGCACAACCATGGCGAACAGGTACTGCGAAACAACGTACTGCGAAACTCGAGTTCATGCGAGAGATCGTCTCGAAAACATTTCCAGTAGGGTCTCCAGGAAAAGGATAGTAACCTGGAGGGGGCACCCGGGTGCACGGCGGTCGGATGGGTTGTTATTCGGAGAGGTGGCAGGGTGCTCAGGATGCTGGAGACAATCGAGGAGGGCGTAACACGAGAAGAGGGAACGAACAAGGTCTCCGCAGGTAGAGGGCAATAAAAACCTCGCTGAGGAGACCTCACCTTCCTCCCCTCACGACTCCTACTCAACTCCTCCCTCCACGGACGAACTTCTCCCTCCCCAGCCACGCATGACCCCAGCCCCCCACCCCTACCTCCTCCCCCTCAACATCAACGACAATCCCGCCAGAGGAACCGAGGCCGGCACCTCCTCCCTCAAAACCCCACTCGGGATCCTCCTCCTCCTCCGGATGCAAGGGACGTCGGCGGCTCTTGAGTGAGGGAATGAGGGACCCTCTCGACTCCTATTCCATTCTCACTCCTAACGCCTGCTCCGCCCCTCCTCCTTTTCCGGATGTGACCGGATGTAAATAAAATGCAGGCGGCGGGCACGAGTGGAGAGTACTCGCAAGATAGGAGGGGGAGAGAGTGGGAGGGAAGGGATTGAGGGAGGGAGATAAAGGAAGACGGAGATGGAGAAATAAACGAGGCGTTGTTGTGACAAAGGTGGGGGTGGGGGACGCTTGCTTGGAGGGGCGGGGAAAAGCAAAACGCCAAGCCTTCGAGTCCGAGGTTCGATGCCCTTTTGAGGAACCTTTTTATTTCCGCCAAGCTCCCGCACATAATTGATTTCACAACCTGGTCTGCTGGTTTAATCAATTTCTAACGTTCGAAAATTGTGGCCGTTCATTCAATATTACAGCGGAATGGTATCGCAAAAAATTGGTTGGTTAGCGACTAAATGATAAGGATGCATTGGCAAAAATTACGCAACGGCAGCAAATACACCATTCAATAACCACCTATGCCGTCGAATATAATAAATTTGATTATTCAACCAAAAAATTAAATGAGTTACGTTGTGAGTATCAGGATTTTTACAACTTTCGTAAATGTTAATCACTGCACCATAAAATGTGAGTTCACATATTGTCAATCGCACTGCATTAAAGAAATCCGGATGGCATCAACCTACTAGTACCAGCAATGGAAAGCAAAGTGTCTGGAGAACACGATTATGCGATACTTATTTCTCTTTGTCGAAACGATTGCTGACATTAGGGCTGGTGTCGAAACTGAGGTTTGATTCGGTCACAGTCGTCCATTACGCTCAGCTTGGTTGGCTAAGGTCCGTTAGAAGGAAGAGCAAGGACGGTCGACCACGTTCCTCTACTTCCTTCCGGTTTCCTGCTCATCCATGGATACCTTAGTTAACGGTTGCTCGTTAGTCCTTCATCACTTCTAATACGCTAATGAGCCATACCGAGAATGAGTCAAGAATTACGGTAGAGAGAGGAAAATGGACCATTAACCGTGATATTTCGGCGTTTCGTTTGAAACAACTGACCACATGTCAATGCCTTGGTCAATATTTTACAATCCCAAGATGGACCAGCTGTATCCCACAATCCTTTCCTATTATTTAATAGCTCATTTCGTTTTCCTCTTTCTAAAACACATCCTTATTTGGCCCATGCACTTATTATCCCTTAATCTATCTCTTGGAGTCTTTATTTATATACTCCACTCATTAATAAGTCCTTTCTTGACCAGTCCTTTACGTCTAGAGATGTGACCATTTCATTTAGTTCTCTACCGTTTTTCGATCCATTTAGACCTTTCTAGCTCTCCTCTTCAGCGTACTCCATTTTTTTTACTTCAATCGGTCATTTATTCTTCAGCATATAACGCCAACATCACGTTTCGAAGATACCAATGAAAACATTATTGAATAATCGTAAGATTCACTGGCAACGAGGCAACGAGATACGTTACTCCCTATTTAGTAAACAACACAAGAGGAGAACCTACTCTCCCAAGCTGATATTGGAGAGCGCAGAAGACAGGGTTCGTTAACTATTCCCCCGATTATCTAAAGATTATTGTGTGTAAATGTTAAATATTAGGAGATGGCAAATGTACATATCTGTACCCGTAATAAAAAATTTCTTTAGAAATAGAAAATAATATGATCACGTAAAGAGAAATTACACGAAAGAAACTTAATAGACCTTGTGTCAGAAACGAAATACGGGCGTTGCGCGTCTATTTTTTCCATTCTTCTATCTTTCCTGATATGCACATCGGTAGCTAATGCTGGAGTCTTGTTGGTCACGAACCACCGGGAACCACTTCAGTTAGCTGCATAGTCAATGATTATCGGAATAGGGCATAGGGAATGCAGCACAAGAGATGTGGAGGAAAGATACACAGAAACCGAGTCACCAGTGAAGAGTAAACGAGAGCAATATTGAGCTCAACAGGGCAGAAATCGCATTCTCTACCAAGATGGGCGAGAAGATCAGGAGAGAGGATGTGGGAGGTTGTAAAGCCGGCTCAAGAGATGGATGGGGAGGGTTCTCGAGTCACGAGAGGAAGAGACGGTGGTTTGCTTGAGTGGAATGAACGTGAGCATCGAACGAATCTTTCCGTCCGGCCGCACCTTCGACCCCGGGGTGTTTGACGTACGTCACGTACGATTTCCCATTGCGCATTATAAAATTTTGCTTCTCACCTCCCCCCTTCCTTCCTTCCTCCCTCTCTCCCTCGCTTCTAATTTTAACGCTCCGAGAGACCCCCCGATGTTCGAGATAATTCGCGTCGCGAAGCGTCGGTCGAGAGGGCGCGTGCCTTTGGGAGGGTGCGTCGCGGGTCGTTCTTTTGTTTACTCCCTCCGCAATGGCAGTTGCCTCGGGGAGATGAAGGGAGCGCGATAGAGGAAAGGGTGATGGCTCTACCCCCGCGGAGCTGTCACCCTACGCAAGAGCCTTCGCGCCCGTGGTCTGGGTGTTGTTGTCGGGTGTTGGCTCGCGCGACAGCGAATGCCAGCGCCCGGAGATTTGCACGCCCGCAGTGACGATTGAGGAGGCAGGCGACGAGGTGACGTAAGTGAAAGAGGGTGCGTGCCCTCGCCCAGTCATTCTCTTCCATATTCTCCTCTTCGGAGGGAGAGCCATTATTTAACGATACTAAACATGAGGACGGGAGGAAGAGAGCGGAGGCGGAGAGAAAAAGGAAGTCTTTCTAACACATCGAGTTCTGCGACCTCAGAGAAGTCGATTCAGCCAGTTCGACGCGCCCTACACCTACGGCGCGAGATCAGAATACTCTAAACGAAAGACGTGAGGTAAAAAGGGACAGGTAGAGAAGTACATGATCACAGCATCACGCACAATAATTACAATTTTTAGTAGATGTACATAATGCTATGGTATCACAGCAAACTGTTGACCGAAACGGTTCGTTAAGTTTTTTAAAATTAACCTCTCAAGTGAGATTTCATCCCAAACATATAGGGAAGTGCAGAATTCCAATGAAAACAGCGCTGATTGATTGATTTAATAGCACAACTGGTAGTCCGTTTTTAAATGCGAGACGACAAGCAAGACAGTATTAATATATTTTTGTTAAGGTAGTAGAGAGTAGAGTGGGCTTTCGGGTGAAACAACTGCTCATTATTTAGGGTCATATTCAGAAACTAACTGCATTCTCGCTTCCACTGCTTACCGGCTAAAATCCCTACAACGAGTCAAATGGGTGTACATTCTACCTACAAAGGTGGTATTAATTCTCAGCGTGAAGCTGAGAACTGAGTTGAGATTCTGAATGTGGTCAAGAATCTCAACTGCAGTCTCACTTCTTTTGCGTATCTCCTAAAATCTCTAATAGGAGTTCAAAAGAATGTACAGATTCTCCTCGATATGGTTCGAAGCGGTATAGAGCGTGGCGCATAGAAGTTACCAACGTTCCATGGTAGGCATATCTGCACAGCAATTTAACTCCTACTATGCAAGTCGTAATGCCGGCCCTGGTGGCAGTGGGGTAAATCCCTCGCCTGTCAACCTTAGGTTTGCGGGTTCCCGTCCAGGGAGGTTTTTCACTGCCCGGGGGCATGGGTGTCTGTGTTTGTGTAATTGCTATTAGTTGAAGCACCCGAAGTAAAGACCATCTATTTTGTTCTTGAGTTCATCATAAATAAATAAATAAACCAAGTAAATCTAAGACAGAAATGACTTCCATTCCCGAAGTTGGCATGTGAGATTGGATCGAGCGACGGATGGATTTGGTTGCCAAACCGGTACGTAATTGAAATGTATACCATTTGTGTATTGTTTGATTATTAATTTATATTCAGCTGCTTAGAGCAATGGATTTTGTCGGAGAACTCCTAATCCGATTTACTTATTCCCGGTCAACTTCCATAATGCTCACCTCCCTACCATATGTTTTGCTTCAGGACAACACACTTTTCACCTCCCTTCAATGAATCTAGATATATACATTTACAGCCACCCTCTTCCTCTCTTTCTTAGGGATCTTCCTTCAATAACCCCTTCAGAGTCACATTGTCACTAATTACTTGTTTCATTCACCAACCTCCTATCTACCACCATCTTCCTCTTTTCTCTTATCATCTCATGGATTTTCTTGTCCTTTTTCGTTTTTACTATCCCCCGACAATTGCCTTCAGTAATCCATCAAGTTTCAGGACATGACCGATTAAGTTCATCCATATTCTTCCTCGCACCTCTAATTTATCCCTATTTTCATTGAACTTTTTCGTTTTTCACTCGCCCAATACATTATCTTCATTATTCTTCCACAACATAACGCAAGCTTCCATCATTTCGAATGCTTCCAGGTTCGACATGTCAATTACTGTTATCGTCCATGTCTCACTGTCAAAAAGGAGATTGTTCATTTTCTACTTCCAAACGAGTTGTTTGATTAATTTTTAGCTTGTATTTCCAACTGTACGTAGATTCTTATTTTGGTAGAATGCCCTCTTGGGTTGTTGTACAACTATTGCTATTTCACTGACTATTCTTATTCTTACTTCGTCCAGCTCTGGTTATTTTGCTTCGCAGATGCTAAATTTTCACCTCCTGTAGTTTTTGTTTCCTGATTTTAACACTGTTCCTGGTCTCTGCTCTTTTACTGCATACCTTTGTTTTCTGAAAAACAGATGGTGTCTTGCAAATGTCTTCTCTATGCTAACTAGCGTTTCTTAAATCCTCTTCCGTCTCTGCTATATGACCGCTATGTCATCGACAAAGCGCAACATGCTAATTTTCCTCGTGGATATTCACTCCTGCCGCATTCTCTTTGGCTTCTTTAATGGCTTTCTAGATGTGGACATAAAAATTACGGGGGACTGCTCAGCCTTCTCTTAGTCCTTTCTTTGTCCTTCCTTCCTCATAGCTGGGCGCGAATTTAACCACGGCCATTTGGTTACTGATAGATTGAGGATAAATCTTCGTTCATTGTATGACAGCCCAATCTCTTTCACGAGTCTAATCGCTGAATTTAAATTAATACCGTAATTGGTCACGTAACGTGACGCCGTTCGAGTATTTCAACCGAAACTTCTACACAGGGCCCCGTATTTTTGAGGACCACGAGTTGAAGGAAGAATAAATATTACGATAGTGCTCGTAATACATAAAATAAATCAATTATAAAACAAAATTTTATTGTAAAAATTGATTTTATGATCCAGGGATAAAATGGCTATAATTTTATGGGCTCGCAACTCTTTCGATTCCCTAAATGGGCTTACACAAAAAAAGACGGGCATTCATAGATTAGAACTACAAGATGTCAAATAAACTAAGGATTATAGAACTCTATCGGTAATAAATTAGCGTCTCGCTCGCATTTAGATGCAATAAATAAATAAAAAGCTACATAGCAAGATAAGAGACGACTTCATTTCGGGCAACAAATTGATATGTACTGAAGATTTAAGCCGTAACTACTCGCGTCAGAGACTGTTTCCGGCTTCACTTGATGGAATTTTTCCTTCTTCGGAAATAAGGTAAATACACTGCAATTCCACAAAAAATATTTATTTAACGACCCGGGTTTCGCCACTACGCAGCATCATCACGTACTCGCGCAGGGTCAAAATGACCCGAAGCTTGTCGCAATCAGTGGTTAGTATTCGTAAGTGGTTAGTAATAATTGTGTAGGATACATTTTAGTAAGCATACTTTTCACATAGCGACCAAAAACAGAATTTACCAGACTTCCAATATAGGGGCATTATATTGACTTGATGCGAGTAGTAACGAAACGTTTTCCACGGAAGTAGTTAAGGGTGAATGTCTAGTTTAAGTGACGTGTATGTACTACATATATTCCAAATACAAATGTTCATAAGGTTGGCCCAAATGAATGCTGCCAATAATTTAGCTAAAGACAAGGGTTTAAAAGAGACGGACGATATGGTACACTTTAATTGCTACCCAAGGTCAGCATTAGAGAATTTATATTAAATTTTAAGAAAATCTCCAATCATTCAAATGAGAGTGGACATATGAGCAAAAATCGGACACGGTAGTTACGCTGATTACACGCTGGCTTGGAAACCCTATCGCCGCGGGTCCGAATTCCAACCTATTGTTGACTGGAGCCTACGAAACAACAACGGTTTATCACTTTGCGATGCGGAATCCGAAGTTGAAATTGCTATCAATCTTTTCCTTTTTATTGAAAAGTGTAAAATAATATTCATTGACGCTCAAATTAAAAAAATATGAATTAATACCAATGTAAATAGGGAACAGGAATTCGGCAAAATTTTACGACCAAGAAATATCTACATTAACTCTATCGTGCCCAACTTGACTTAGAAAATTCATCTTGAAGAAAGTATGATACACTTATGGTAGAAGCAAATTTAAATATGACTGGGACAACATTTTTTTACCAAATCCTTTAACGCCAAATACTTCTTTGAACATGTCACCCTTCAAAGTACTCCCCTCCGGAGTCTATACATTGTATACAGCATTCTGGAATCACCTTACTACCTTTTTCATAAAAGGATTCAGTTGGCTGCATATCTAATCGATCTAACACTGCAGATGACGGCGCGGCGTCGTTATCCGCAAACCGCATGCCTTCCAGATCTGATTTAAGCCTTCCATACAGGCAGAAATCACTTGGAGCCAAACCTAGAATGTACGGTGGGTGTGGAAAATCCCATTTCAATTTGCTGACATAGCCAGCAGCCAGTTCATACACCTGACGATGACGCCTATGTGTTGAAACTAGTAGTGATAATAAAATAAGTGTGTGGAAAATTATCTAGTGTCTCTTAATTTCTTCAGATATTTACACCCTTATCCATAGTAATGAAAGAATTTTCATCGCAACAGTTTTCACTATCGGTGAATTTTTTAGGCATCGATAATTTAAGGTTCTTTCGATGGAAAATGAAACATGTCTGTAACTCAATGAATTCAGACACGGCTTTAGAATTGAGTTAAGGATAAATTTGACGATATAACCTCAGCAGCATCTGAAGGCTACTTCAACCACTACAATGGTTGACTACAATGGTACAACTACCACGGGATGGTGAGGAGACACCGCTATGACCTTCGAATCATGGATGCCAGAAATCCACTCTCTAAACCTAATGATTTAATGCAGCGATCTACGGATTCGAAGCACGAAATAATTACTGGGCCAAACCGTTCAGCTCTGCAATGTATGTTTAATAAATTGAAACCCATGCACGACGTGTGCGATACACTGAGAGTGAGATGGGAGCCATCGTAATTAAACCCTAAACTCTTGGGAAAGGTCCTCGAACCCCACATACTACGAGTCTATCCCTCATGGGAGTGGATCTCGAGAGGATAAAATTCTGAAATATTTCTCGAAACGAACAAGAGAAGGATATGAGTAAGAAAATATTTCGGTGGATGGATTACCAGACAGCTTCTTTCAGGCTAGGGGTGTCATACGTATTCATTTACAGGTGTGTGAGAACTTAGATGAACATAAGGGGGGGGGGGATGTGGTTGGTATGTTGGTTAGAGTACTGGACTCGATTCCCGAGGGCTTGGGTTCGATTCTTCGTAGGGACAGATTTTTCAATGGTACACCGGTGCTTCGAGTGCCTTGAGGAGAGCGCTTCGCGTCCAGTGATCCGTCCGTCAGCTGGGATGTTAATTCGTTGACCCCTTTGCTCCTTTCATGCGCAGGAACAGGCTAATGCTAACGCCGGGTTTCTCTCCATCATTCCTCCGTTCCCTAAAAAAATCCTATACCTATTTACCCTAAATGGAGCAAATTACCTAATTTTCCGCACGCCTCCCCCTACTAACGACAAGAACGAATATATGGGCACCGGACCATTAAAAGAGTATCTTGATGAGTATACTCATCAAGATACTCTTTTAATGGTTATAACCAAAGGAATTCATTTATGGACAGCGAAATGAGCGCCTCGTGCATTTCTCGAATACCTGGTTGAACGCAGCTGAAGACGAGAACCCGAATTAATATCCAGGTGACAACCCAATAACGCCTATGGAACTTTGGCATTCATCTTATTTCTTCAGAATTCCCTATACTCGAAGCAGAGAGGGAGGTTAAAACCAGGTGAGGGGTGTGCGTACTCTGACGATGGTAATCATAACAGTGGTAATCATATAGACGATAAGGTATTTATCGAGGTTCACGGGTACTCATTTATTTGTCAGATACGTGCACTCGTTCGGGTACTCAAATACCTAAGAATAAGCACATACGGCACTCTCCTGCCTTGGACCCACCAACACAGGGATCCTCAGATTTCCCGCCTTTCCGTTTACACCGATCACGAACCGTGACCCTGACCCACACTCACTCGTGCACTGAATCGAGAGGAAGTTCAGGCCGAACTCGCCTTACCATTTCCCACCTTCGCCCTCTGCACCCCATCCCACACAACCCCTCTCACTTTCGGCTCGACACAAGAGGGTCGTGAACGGCCACCCGCAACCCTCCTAATCCAACACAAACCCCCTCGGGGTGCGAAATGCACTTTTACTCTTCGCCGCGTCGCAAAAGGGGACGTTTGTATGTGTGTTGAAAGACCGTGGGGAGGGCGGGTGAGGAGAAACTGAAGGGGGGAGGAGGGGCTCAACACCTTCGGTTGGGTTTACAGCGAAACGACACGGAAACTCGGGAAGTGGGGGAGGGAGGAAGGTGGAAGATTGACGGGCACATAATAAAACGATTTAAGGGGCGCAAATGTGCCTTTCTTCTCTTCCCCTCCCTCCCCCCCGTTCTCTGCTCCATTTCCAACAGCCATTCAGTACGCTATGGGACCAATAGTCACGTCCCTCTTTCTTTTTCAGAGCCTAAGGTTCTCACCTATCAGAACGAAGAGATTTCTGTACCCACTCCAGACTTCCGTCGTTGACTGAAAAACGGATAAGATGGAATACAATTTATCGCTATGAGTTTAGAAAGCTGGTATAAAAATTCGCCCGTTGAATCATGATCGAATATTGATACTAATCGTTTAGTTGCACGTATTTTTTTGCGTCATTAACAGTTCAAACGTCCTACACCCAATTAATAGAAATTACAAAAAAAAGAAAAAAGGGAAAGGACTGGCCTTAACGAGAACACAAGGGAGAAATCTAGCTGTAAATAGAAAGGGAGCTGTGACGTGAAATAGAAAGAAAGATGCAAGTCTCAGGTTATTGCCACGCACCTGTCGGTCCAGTGTTGGATTCATTTCTCCCTAAGTCAGAAACCCTTCATAAGAAATGCATTGAGGCAAATTTTCAAAATTATTTTCGCGCACTTACAGATAAGATAAGAGTGTTGACTGTAAAGGAGTCGTTACAGAACCAAAAGTATAATAGTGACGGAATTATTTAAACCAAAAATATCCTTGTTGACTCCAGATTACCCGAAACGCTTCCATAAGGAATGCATGCAAAGTTCATTTTGATCAATTGCAGCCTTTTCTTCTTTTGCGAACAATATTAGAAATAATGGTTATAGAAAAACAAGACAAGCACCAAAAGAAGGAAAATACCTCAAGGATACTTTTTTATCATAAAATAAGATTTTCGTCAGATAATTGCGATGATATTGATAAAAACTACTGACAAACGGTAAAATTTTCCACTTTTGAAAAAATGTCACCTTGACGATCAAAGACATTGATGAACTCGACTTTTATTACAACTGAAGAAAGGATTCGAACTACTTCAGAATCCCACACTATCCAATGAATGGTATGATTTGGAAACCGGCTAGCACTTAGCCTCAGCCAAATTAGATTCTTATTACATTAAACGAGGAAACGTTCTGTTGGGTTGGTTTGGTCACCGGAAGCGAACAAAAGGTAATGGGATTGTTATACATTCAAATATTGACTTAACATGTTTCCTAATACTGCCACTGTTTCATCATCACACTACTTACTGCTCCGGATTATATTCTGAAGTGGTTTTAAAATAACGTTACACGTTATTTCTCAGTACTATTATAACAAATTACTTAGGTCACTACGATACAAAAAAGCTACATTTATTGCCCTATGAAATTAATTTTACCATTATTTTTGTCGCCACAGGCAACTAGTTACATAAAATGTATCAAATAGTGCAAGTATATAATGCATGTTTGGTTACTATTCGCCCCGTGCCACACACCCTCGAATGGTTTGGCGAGTATTGACGGGATGTAGATTACATCAAAGGGCTTGGATCAATCTAACCTTACCATATTGAGATAGCTCACGGAATATCGACATCGCCGACACATCTTTTTTTACAAATGACCGACTATCACGCTGAATACAGCACGTGTAGCATTAAGCTCTGCCAACTTAGCACGTGCCTGCCGCGAAGGTAAGATTATTCAGAGTAACATTTTCTTAAATATCATAGATATCAATTGCTAATCATGACACCGAATTTGATAATGGGGTAATCGGAATTAATGAACGAATATGGAGAAATCGATGAGTTTTTGAGAGTGAATGCTGTATTTAGATTCTATACGAGGGATGGGAGGATAGAAAGAATTGTGTAAAAAATACGAAATTAATGGATTAATGCATTCTTGTGATAGAAAATAACCATATACAATACATTTTAATGCCATAAAATTAAATCAGCAACCTATACACTACATAAGTTTAACAACGGATGATAAAAAACTTATTTGATTCGGAATGATTATTTCAATTATGATGGAGTATTCCAAGGAGAAAAAATAGCCCCAAGCCACGATCAGCACATTCAATTTACTGCTTGAGCAAAGTCAAAAAATTGGTTTCTCCCATTCCATTCCAAATATTTGAATTTCAGAAAAATATGCCGTTAGGGATTCAAGGACTGCAACTTGTTCTTTCAATCGAGCTACAATGGCAACTATTCGAAGCATGCCAGAAAAAAATTGTTTATTCCACTGTTGTGATTCCATTTCCGTTGTCCACAGGGGTTAAATCAAGTAAGCTGTGTTCATAGTGCACTGAAGTGTCAAATCGGATAACTTGGGGAACCGTTTACGTGAACACTAAAGTGCTGGGGGAAATAATAGTGGAGAAATTATCGTCAGGGAGTGCGCCAATGGCTGCTCTGAGGGGATTAAGTGTGTCAGCGTGTATTTACGAGAGGCTACGTTCTCGGGGTCAAAAGAGCGCTGACGTACGAAATGCGTGTGAATTGGGTCGCTCTGGAAAAGGACTTGGGGAGGAGGTCGAGGGGCGTGACCAAAAGAGAGGTAAAAGATTTATCGTTCAAAGGTTCCAGAATATGCGGTCCTCGTCGGATTATAGTGGTTGTCACACCGACTGCTCTGTACCATGTATCTGACCAACGGTCATGATCTCTAGTAAGCGAAAGAGTAAACTCTGTGGGTGAGAGATTTCCCACCGTAGTGGGTACACCTTGTACCTTAGACAGCTGAGATAGTTCAAAGCTTTGTGGTTTTCTAAAGGGCAGCGTACAACTTTGATGATGGAAAACAAGGGGGGAGTGGCAATTTTTCACCATCCTATGGTTCACCGCTATGGCGTCAATAATCACTACAGCTCCCAAGGAACAATGCAGCGATTGGGACGAGAACTCCACGAGCCATGAACATGAAATGCGAGGATGAGAAGTGGAAGAGACCTCCAATGTAAGGAATAGAAACTGGTATTTCTATGAAAGCGGTCGATATACAAGGCGTCACACTGGTTCATATTCGAGAGAGATGGTGATTAATTTAGAAGAGATGAATAAATGGAGAACAAGGGAACCTGGAGATATAAAAGACGGCTCAGACCCAATCGAACGTACGCGGAGAGTTATGCGTGTTAACGAAGTAATGAAGGATCAATTATTTGATTTCCATAATAAACAAAGTGGCGGAGATACCAAAACATATATATCGTGAGTGAAAGATTGAGTAAGTGATTCATCATCACCACTGCCATCAATCCTAAGGTTGGTTTGATGCAGCCCTTCATTCGATTCTTCATTCGGCCAACCTCAATGCATTAACATTACAATTTGTCTCACAATTCTTTCACCTCCTGGTCCATTAATATCATCCGAGGTCTTCCTTTGCAATCATTCCCATTCACTCTATCCTCAGCCGTCATTAGAACATAAAGTTACGTCCGATGACGCTGTACCGTCTGTGCTGCAGAATTTTCAAGAGATTCATCTTTTGTTATTTATTCTCGCCATTATTATTTTTAGTAACTCAAAGAAAATATTTTTCCTCTTGTTAAGCTTTTGTTTCCCAAGGTTAGAAATGCCTTATCCTTTTGCTTTTTAACTCCGAATCATATTATTGTTTTTGATTTCATCAACCTTCGAGTGACTTTATTGAGGCTTCCGCGGAGTGTCTGGTTTGAGGATCCATTCGTTTCGGGATTTCTTCCGCGTGTGTCCATCCTGGGGTGACAACAGTTTCGCCAACGTTTCAGTTCGCGTCTGAAGTGTTTAATAGTAGATTTTTACCCTCTTATATACCATTTACTTCTGCGCTCTGATGTTCAAGTGGGCGCATTTTCATTGGCCACAATTGGTCATTAAGTCAAGGGACATTTTGTGCAGAGGTAAAGACGTTATGCCGATGGAAGAGCGGCATATACGAGGTCCGATGCGATTGTGGGAAGGCCTACATTGGGTAAACATCGAGAGCCTTAAAGACCCGTATTCAAGAACACAGGAGAGCGACAAAAAACAGGCAACCGCGCCTTCCAGTCATCGCGGAGCACTTTTGGGAAGGCCCGGCACACAACATCAATTTTGACGGAGCCAAGCTGATCAAGACTGAAAAACGCTATTTCCCAAGGCTCATACGCGAGGCGATCGAAACGGCCAAAAACCCCAACAATTTTAACAGAGAGGATAGCTATAAGCTCTCCCATACTTGTAAGCGCCTAATTGAAAAAACTAGTCAAACAGCCAATGAAAATGCGCCCACTTGAACATCACAGCGCAGAAGTAAATGGTATATAAGACAGTAAAAATCTACTATGAAACACTTCAGACCTGAAGACGCGAACTGAAACTTTGGCGAAACTGTTGTCACCCCAGAATGGACACACGCGGAAGAAATCCCGAAACGAATGGATCCTCAAACCTTGGAGTGACATCTACTCCATATATGATAATGGATGCCAATGTCCTGGTGCTGTAGTGACCTACAACACGGAGGCTGGTGCTTTTGCCAACCGTTCGCCGCAGAAAATAGTAAAGGCTTCAAGATTCGGAAAATTAAAACGCGACATCATCATGTTCTACCGCTAATGCTAGGTTTATGGAAGATTTTACTTCTCACACTACACTAAGCTCTGTAATTATTCTCGCGACCAATCACTGCTAACGTCCAATACTAAGTTCACTCTTCTTATATTTAACATCTTATCTATCCTCATACTCTTCAAAATATCTTTTAATTTCCTCCTTCTCCACTATTTAACCTATTCTTACCTCAATCGGAGGATTTAGTAGTCCTTGCATTTCAAGTTTTCAATCCAGTTTTTCTTCTTCACATTTATTGTAACTTCCTTTCCTCACACACCAAAACTAAAACTTCTTCGTGCGTCCACATTTTTCACCGGTTTACTTTCTTCATTCTCCAAATGCATATCCCAAAAGTCTTTCAACCTGTTTGTCCTGATTCCTAATGTTTCCAATTAAATATGTGGGAAATTATTACCCTCATTTGAGTCGGTCTTTTTAAAATATCTATACGCATTATCCTGATGAAGAAAGTTAAGTTTGAGGAAGAAGGGACAAATTGTCTCATTCAGACCAGGATAAAGCAGAAGGCAGATTTCAAGTGCGTCACCTTCCTCAGTGACCATGGCCCGTATTCTCGTTTGAAACGCAACCTCGGTTATCTCCCCAGCAACGTAACCGAGGTTGCGTTTCATTGATTTCCTCATTAGAATGTTTACAAAAAGTTAACGCGAGTCCCGAAAAACCTATGGTATCCCTTGGATACCACGAGAGTTTCAGAAAGAGAATAAGGACCCATGTTTCGCACCATTAGTATCAAGATATCATTGATTTCCTTTTTCACAACGCTTCTTTTGCTGAACCCATTCTGTTTCATAGGTCTCTGCCCATAAATTTTGTTTCATACATACGACTACCCCAAAGCGTAGAGATCTCAGAATGTTCCCGCATAAGTGTCTGTCAACCTTGCCTCTATAAAATCTCATTGCATGCGTTTTTCTGTGATTAATGCCGAGTGATCACAAAGTAACATTGAAAACACTTTTTAAGGAGGGTAAAAGAATATAAAGATTTTTAACTAGTGAAATCATTGTGCAAATTGAAAATTTCATCGAATGGCGACGTCCAGATAAGGTTGAATGAAGTACAAAATATATTAAACAAGGAAGCTGGTTTCTAGACCTCTTTTCAAATATATAAATTGTTTTATCAGGAGTTTATGCCCTTATGAAAATGATCAAGGAGAACTATTTGGCCGACGTTTCGGAAATTATATTTTTTCCTTTTTAGGGCTAAAATGGGATAAACCACCAATGAACCTAGACTTACAGAATATTTTCAGTACAAAAATGTTTTACAAAACAACTTTTTTACATAGTTTAACGCCGAAAATACACGAAATCGATTTTACATACCTTTAAGCTCTTTTGATATGAACTGTTTACAATTCGGTTGCCAGGATTATGTTATAAATGTTAGTTTTGGTCTCTAATTATTTTCATAAGGACCTAACCTCCTGATAAAACAATTTATATACTCTAAATAAGTAAATTCCCCACGATTCCAGCGAGAGCGCAATTCCGACGAGGATGAAGGACGAACCGAAAACGCTCCCGACGACCCCCGCCATACGGTCCACTCGTATATGGAGAGCCAAAATTTTCCCACTAAACACGCGCGCTTGGGAAAATGATCCGTAACTTCATCACCATAAAAATCTCTTTTGGGGGAATTGAGCTGAAGTCGTTAAAAAGGAACGGAGAGAACTAATTTTCATAAAAAAATAGGTCCATGCTCTCCACGGGTGACTTTCTTTGGGCTCAATCTTTGAGGAGCTCGTTTCAAAAGCGTGACTCATCCGAAAAATTAGTTCCCTTTTCGAGCGTCGTACTGCTGTCTCCTTCCAAATGCCTCTTCCTCCATCTCCATCTTCCCTCCCTCGCTCCCACACATCCTCCTTATCTTCGTCTGCCTCCATTCTGTCTGCACCAAAAATTACTTAATTTTGTCGTCCATCCATAGAGCAAGGCAGCAAATTGTTCGACAGGGAGTGACTTCACAGCAGGAATATTATTCGTAATATAAGGAACAATGAAATATTTCTGGTTTCGTACCAACCGGGAAAGGCGATACCTAAAACAACGACAATCATGCGATTACATTCTAATGTCCATGCGAATGCACAAAAAAGGCTAAACTGGTTACACTGAATGTAAAACGTAATATAATATCTATATTGCCTATTCATCCCGCGGGCCCGGGATCCAACCTCGGCCGAGGCAGATTTATATTGGCATACCGGTCCCCGAGTGCTGTGTTGAGGGAACTCTGAGTTCAGTACTCCGTCCGTCGGTTGGCACTTAAAACCGTGGTCTTTCTCGTTTCGTGAAGAGTAGGCTAATTTCGACACCGGGTTTCTCTTCAGCCGTCCTCTGTTCCTTGAGAAATTCCTACCCAAAGCCAATTACCCACCTATCCTAAATGACGCAGATTACGTCAGCTATTGGTCGCCTCCCCCGAACAACTACAACTACTTCTTTATAAACTCCCCATTAACTTAAATGTAATCTGTTATCGTCCCTAATTTTACGCGGAAAGCCTCTTCGTCCCACTAAGTGTCTCTATAATTCTGTATTTAATATCTCACCCACTATACCTACTATGGTCAGACATGGGGACCTGTTGCCCTTTAGCAAGACATTTGGCTATGGGTGATTAACCGTTACGGAGGTTGGCACAGTGGACTAATGTCTAAGTGCCTAAAGATCTTCTTGTGAGTATTTCCACCAAAATCATAATCTAATTTAATCTAATGTGTTAGTGTAAGTGCATTTAATGTATTAAACCTCTTGGTATCATGGTCCAATATATCGGCTGTTGTGAAGACCAACATTAAAATTATTATAGTTATTTAAAATTAATTTTTTCTGCATTTCAGAAAAACAATTTTAATTTACAGAAAATAATTATTTTTTTGTAAATTACAAGAAAATTTAATTTTATATCCACACATTCAACTTTTTAAAGCATTATCTTTACTGGTAAATATTGTATATTTGCAAAAATGCTTTATGTCTACCTATTCAAGGATTAATAGGTACGAATTATTTAAGGCGTTTTCAATTAAATGGATTAAAAATATGACAAATCCTCAGAAAATATAATATATTGGAACCAAGAGTATCTTGTCGATCAGGAAAAACCTTGCGTATATTAAACCTAGATCTCTAAAAGTCACCCCAGAGCAGTAGGCAGTAGGTACGCTCAACTGTAAAACATTTATTCGTCGGCACAAGAGCAGTAAAAGAGTCGGTAAAAAACAGTAGGAAATGGGCATAAGTAGAGACGTGAAGGATCATTAGGGAGGTAAGGATCATTATTTGTGAGGGATGCGACATGGAAGGAGAGAGGGGACGCAGACAGACGCCCCCGGCGCTGGTATTCCGCTCATTCTGTTTCGGCGCCTCGGTGACCACCAGTGATTATGAGACCCTGACTTCAAATGGGAAGAGGGTACTTCAGTGCCTCAGCTGCGGGAATACATTACACCAAGGACTCAAAGCGTCATAATTAAAGTACGAAGGTAAAAATTAACCAAAGGAATAAACATCTAAAAAAAAACTTTTTATGGCGTGGCAGCCGTACCTTTACTGCCAAATGTATTGCTTATAAATGTACAATTTTAAAATTTGTAAATATAGGGAGTGTGTGACTTCTACACTTGGAAGCTGTATACCTAAAATTCTCCAATTTGCACCTCTTGCACGTATATATTCTTGTTGCCCTAATTACTTCAGAAGAAATGAGACGATTAAGTAACAATGGTTCATCTATTACCAGCAAATATCCGATGACTGGTTAGCATATCCAGTAATCATCCGGAAATGGCTCTTGACAAGAGACCCTGCAATTTTCACCCCTACGGAAAAGAAGGGGTTTCAAATTAAAATGACCGAGGGATATGTGTTCAAATTTCATACACTAGGAAACAATGAACGTTCTTACAGTCTTAAAAAATTGAAAAAGGTAATTGTTAAAAAATATTGTACCGCTAACATGAAATGTTCCCTACCCCTCTCCGATGGCTAGCTGTTTACGCTGGACAAGAGTCCCGAGTAAACAAATGAATCAGAGATATCATTCAGTTAGGACTCGAAACAACCTCGTCATATCCTCGATGATGAGATCGTGCTGCATACCTGAAAATTGATTGATGACTATCCACGCACACCTATGTTTAGCTTCGTAACGATTGAACCACTTGTAATTGAGTTATCTACTAGTTTGTCAAAAAAATGAACGCCGGAAGTCACCAAGATTGAGGACTCGATTTGTACAAATTCTGAAGATTGGAAATGAATAAAAACAAAAGATTATTTCTCCACCCTTCTTTTGAAACAAAAGTTTGATACTCCGACGTACGCCAAAGATAACACGCAGTAGCACAAAGGTAGACTCGATAGTCAATGTAATAAGAGGAAATAAAAACTTTAGTCACTGTTCTCTTAAACAAACGTCTTTAGTGCATACATAGGCATTACATGGTTTTGAAGTACGTGAAAGAGCCACAGTGCGAAATAATGAAATACAAGGAAATAGCCACGAGGAAGACCAAGGAATAGAGACATTCATGGGCATGGGAAAATAAAAAGAGATTTAGGAAAGAGGAACACCAAGATGTAACTGAACTAGCAATGAACATGGAAGAATAGAGGGATGGAGCATACGACGTTATGATTGAAAACAACCATCTTACTCACCGAAAGATACACACATCAAAAGAAGACTACTATAGTTTGTAGTCTGATTTTAGTGAACAGGCTACTATTTTTTAGTAAACGATAAATTCAAGCGTGTTTTTGACTAATATCTTTGCTGTTTCAACTTAAGGCGAAAATTATCTTGCTCCTCCCAATCGCCCTTTTAATTTTCAAACGCTGAGGACATTCTCAAGCAGATTTATCACATAATTCTTCCACCACGAAGAAAACACAAGTTAGAAACTAATTTACTAACATACAGGTAGTTCGTGCAGAAAATATTAATCGAGTCCCATGCTCAAATTAGTACAGTCAATCAATGCACTGCAGAGCAAGACCAAGGACATTTGTATCCATCTGTATATGTACTAACTAATTGAAAGCGTATTCAAGGCCATAGCAGGCAGGGGGGTCAAACCCCCCCGAAATTTGGAGACAAATATAGAGTAGGTATATTTCACATTTTGATCAATTAATCGATGGACCGTCTGAAGCTCCAAATCACTGAACACGCTCCCAAGAGCGTTTTTTTTCGGCCAAATTCCATGCTCCAAACACTCCCCCCTCCGAAAAAATTTTCTGGCTACGGCCTTGAGCGTATTATATATTTTATGATTTGACTCGAAAACTGGATTCAACGAGTGAGAAGTTCAATCATCTCGCACACTCCTTTTCAGACTCGGGCGTGAATTTCTCGATCTTTTACGACTAGTCCCTCTTCTCCGTCATGTCCACATTTATTTTCTCATTCACAATCTCCAGCATTTACTCCGTTTCTCCTTCTTGACCTCGGAGATTTCATTTCCCATTTAGTCCCGAGTTGAGTAGGCAAACCTTGGTCGTGTGGTTTGCTTTACTGTGTCCTTGGACGTCAGAAGGGATGAAATGTCTTATCGGCACTTCTGGATGTCTACAGTTGTCTAAATTACAAAATCACGCTTGTCCTCGCCTACCAAGATTTTCTTCGGGGGACGTATGCTCCACGTTGGAAGGGATCAAATTATGTTCGCAACGGATTAAGAAAAGGCCTCGACTACGATGGTTCTACAGTGAATGTGTTCATCGTTCATGCTATTGATTCCGGGAACTGCGTAGAAGCATGGATAAGGAGTTTAGCACAACTTTTTACAAATTAATATTCCTACAAGCACGGCGGAATCGCTCGGAAATACAATATTCCCTGCAAAATACAGCTGCGAGCGTTACGCAGGAATTCTATAAGAATTGGTTTCCCGATTCACCGGTTCTGTCGCCAATCTAACCGCAATGACTTTGGGGATTGAAATCAATTAAAAAAATCAAATATCAAGGACATGCATACCGCTAACAGACTTCAGTGATACTGATACCATTAGCTTGTGGTTTAGCGTATATTTCTGACTAATATCCTTGAAACGACCCTGGGAGGGAAGAGATCGGGCTGAACAGCAGGTAGGTCTCAGTTATACTTACGTTTTTATATTTCTGCATACTTGACGGAATTATGTTCCCATGGAAAGATATGGACTATTTTGCGAAGGGATATTTTTCCGTGCAGGGAAGCTTGTTATGTCAACCTATTTTTTTAAAATGTCGAGTGGATATTCGATAGCTTGAATCCGATCATCAAGAGTTAAAAGTTAGAGCGAAGAAATTCCGCTCCTACAAATACTCAAAAAGCATGTAAAATATGCGGTTATAGAGGACGATGAAGATAAAATGGACAGACTGAAGGAAAAGACAAGAATTTCTGAAAAGAATGGAATAGAAGTCTGATAAAAACGTAACAGAAAAGAAGAAAACATGATTGGCTATACCTAAAGACTAGATGGTCAGATGAAGACATTCTTCGAGGGTAACGTGAACCGGAGGATTGAAATAGGAAGGTCTTGTATGAAATATGGGGAGCAGGTGATGAAGGTTGCAAAATAAGGCTTATATAAATATGAAGTGTTAGTCCACAGGAGAATTAAGTGGCAAGCTGCGTCAAGCCAATCCTACGGCAAATGACTGATTATGCGTAAAACGCCGCAGTCTCATATATCCCTAATCATTTTTGATACACGGGGTCGGATGAATTTCGGCTGTGATTGATTTACTCCTGAAAATCATTCCCGTAATGTGAGCGTTAATCTGGATTATGAAGACTTGCCATGCACAAAACTCCGATGCTTGTAACATTTGGCTCACGTGCGTATTCTACACTATTAAAATACATTCATAGTAAATCTGGGTTTATAATGAGCGCGTGTAATCCATTTACATTCGTTGAAAAAATTATTTGAAAAACGAAAATACTATGAATTTTGAACAGTAACCAAGCTTGAAGGAAAGATGATTGACTTAAACCAGCCATCAGTCGTTTTGAACTTTTAGCTGAGAAATCAATTCCCACTTATGTAATTCTTTGCTACTACTGTGGCTGATCTTAACTTTTCTCCTTTTTAATGTCCACGACATTAGAAAGGAGAAAAAAATTAAAGACTAAAAGAGTGATAAACTAAATCCTAAGGCACTAATTTTCTACCGTAACTGCTTAATTAACTACTATAGAAATTTTCTACCAGCATTCCTCTCATCTCACTCCCTTTTCCTTTTTCCCTTTAAGTTTATGGATATATTTGGTCTCGTTTTCTTTCAAACACGATCCCTCGGCCCATATTTTTCTCCACCGACCCAAATGGGTCGAAATACGATAACCTAATTCCAACCCGGACCAACATATACGGTTTCCATTTCAAACCAAAATGACTGTAAATGTCCGGATAGATTTTCCGAACGTCAGGTGACGTAAAATATTCCACCAATACCTTGAAACTGAAGGCACAGTAAAAAATGAAAAGGGAAAATATTTGACTCGTTTCTCGGCCACAAAAAAATATATGCTCGAAAATTTTTGCATAATACGTTCCCTCAATCGCCTAAGAGATTCCGTGTTGTTTTCTTCTAAGAAACGGGCCAAAGAGGAATTTCGGTTCGGAAAAGGAGTCATTCGAAAACTCTTATTTTTACCCTCGGATATACTGAGGCACTTCCCCCACACCTTAGATGGCCGAAGGTGATTTGAGGAGGCTATCGTTTGACCCGGTGGCCGTGGAGGAAACGTCGTCTTTCCAATACGGCGAGAAAAACATCAGCAACGATTAGAAGAAATAAACAGGAGAAGAAGAGGGATGATGAAGAGGTGGCGCGGCGACGCTCCGGAATCTTACACGGTAATAATTTCGATTTTCTGACTAAATTATTTCACAGAGGATGGCTGTAACTGGCTTCTCCGGCATATTCGTTCTCGCTCCCGCCAGCTTCGCAACCTAATCTTGAAAGAACCTTCTGTCCAAACGAGTTTTCTTTTCGAAGCGCTCCTCCCTCCGACGAGGCAAAAACGCTTGAGAAGTCAAATCAAGTCAACTAACGAGTAGTTGTCTTTCATTACTTACCTCGCTGCTCCAGTTGAAGTGAAAAAAAGGAGAATGAATCCCCGATAACAAGATTTCAGGTGAACATTTGGGATGAAGTATCGCTTTCTGAAGGTTAACTTTCGCCACATAAAAGAGAGGGATGGACCAAAAGTACGCTGGAGCTCTAAGATATTTGCCATCGAATTTCGGCGGGCCCATGAGGTTTAAATTGGTGCCTAATTAACGTTCTTGATGAAGGATGATTTCAATGCTAACTAAATAAATATAAATTGTGGCATGATCGTAAGCACTGAAAATGGAACGAACGATTTATTCGCGACGAATTGTCTCCCATATATTTCAACGATTTTACGTAACACATACACTAGTTTAAATTGACTTCATTAATATTGAAAACTCGGGTCAAATGATTTATTAAATCTGAGAAAAAATAGGTGAACTTAACGCCATGCTATTTCGTTAATTCCACAACTATAAAGCTTATTATTGTTAATATTTGTATCCTATTCATAAAATATGGGTTTAGGCCATATTTTTATTTGTTAATGTACCCTTTTAAGCAATTATTGTTACTTATATTTTGTGGATCCTCAATATTGCTTCATGCACGCTTTTATTCCGTCTAAAATCCTACACGCAATTAAAATAGCTATATTTCCCTCCTCTTTCCTGCCTACCTAACTAATTTCCTTTGATCATAGCTTTCAACACTGAATCACATTTTTTTCTATTTCAGGCTTCAAATTTCCTTCGATAGATTTCTAAATTCCACTGTTACTCGTACGTCTTTCATCCAGCCATCGCACGCTATTTATTTAGTTTCATACCTACACCTCCAACGCCTTCGATTCCCAACTATCATTCGGAAACAACGTTACACTACCATATATCGCCCCTCTCTTCATTGAACAATTCATTAAGCTTTTTGCAGCCTATATACACAGTGCCAACTTCTCTCCAACCACTCATTTCACGTTAACTCCATGAATACCTGTGATTTTCCATTCCGTTCACATTTTACACAAATCATTCTACCTGATTTACCATTAGCCTTCAACTTGTATGCCAACTTGTATTCTTTTAGAAAACTTCGCCACCATGGTCCAATCGTGTCCATCTTAATTCCATATCACCAACGTTAATCTAAAAACGTGCCCAACAGCAGTTCTACTACTTAGTTCTGCTGGCAAACAACCACTTGCCCATCCGCATATATGACTGAATCGATTAAGATGTCTTAAGTTTAGCTTCATTATTTTGAAATCAAGATTCAAATAACAACTACGTTCCCTTTATCTTGTCCTATCTGAGTAGACCAAATACTTGTCAATCCTCTCCGGACATAGTTCATCCATATTTTCCATTCCATCGTTCCCATGTGACATTATTCGGCAGAACGAGCCGCTTTTGTTTGAATTCCACACGCAACATTTTCACAAATTTCCCAGCACTCAATATCATTTCGTGACACCATGTAGTTGAAATTTCAATCTGCTGGAGAAATAATTCATTAAATACACCAGTAAAGCAGCTGATACTTCAGGGAACTTTTCTTGATATGACCTTACTCATCTCAATGCCTCACTTATTGTCATCTTCCCAAAGCACTGTATTTATTCTCTCCAGAATGATCATGGTACTCATACTATCGATATTCGCAATAATATTGCTGAGAACGCCATTACGGGCACTTTCTCCGAGTATTTATTATGTAATCATTACCAAGAGTTAGTTAAGAGTTCAAGTCTCATCTCAGTTTTTATTTCAGGTTTCTTGGTATCAGATGCATGTACCACGGATCACACCAGCTAAAATTCTAGAAACGAATAATGAAATCACGATTCGCCACGTGTCTCTTTATACTGTCTTCTATTCGAAGTGGTCATATTCAAAATCCCTTATGTAAAACCTTAAATAAAGGAATCACATTCATAACGAAATGAAATACATAGAAATAATAGCCTTTCCATTCCATACCTCGATCATAATATTACACCTTAAAAAACCAATCACATACGAAGCTTTAAGTGAGAATTGCTTGATGAACTGACTGAGGAACAGTAACTGTCTGGCCAGTACCAAAGCCCCGTGGATAAGTATCAAGCCATAGACATGTATTTGGTGATCTTAAACAGTTAAAATTAATTTGCGTTCCCACGTCAGGAACTCTTTTATTTCCTGCGAGTGCCAAAATAATAGTTGATGCTAAAAAGAATACTTTTTTCAACGCTGAAAATGTAATTCAGTTACCAAATACAATATATTATTTCACTAAGGACTCACGAACATCACCACAAATTTTAAATATATTTCTTCCATATTATTAATAATATTATTAATACATAGTAACTTCATATGGCACTTCTTCAGATGAAAGGCCAATCAAGGGCATCACGCACGACCCATGTGAGGGCTGTGCGCGTGGTATGTGCCAGACCGTTACGAAGGGAACGATGACCTCTCGCGCATAGACAACACCCACCGATGACATCAGATCAGTCGCCAATAAAACAAACGACACCCGAGGAGCAGTTCTGAGGACATAGAGCCAGTTCTCCTGGAGGGAACAGATTTAACTTTGGATTCAGTTCAGGGCTTGCCCATGTCCATCAACATTTCCCTCAAATCATTTTTTTTTAATATCCCACGTATCGACTTCCTAACGCGTCCCTAGGAATTGACATTTTGCCAGTGGGTCTTGATATTTTTTTTAAAAACCACATCATTAGAGCGGACCCAGGAAAAACCCTCGCCAGGGACACAAAGGCTTCATCAAAAGAAGCTAACCATTATTTTTCAATTAGTTATCAAGACAAAAGACCCTTAACAATAGAACTCAAAGGGGAGAGTCCCCTCCCTATACTTCGTTCCTCGGTTCGAGGATTCCTTTTCATCCCCACAGAGTCCTGCTCCTTCGCTCCTCTTCTACATCAATGCCCTAGGCCTCTCGCTTCCCTCTGTCGACTCCCACTCCTTCTGCCTCTCCGGGCACACCCCCCTTCCTCCCGACCGCTTCTAAAAGGTTTTCCGCCGCCTTCCGTTTGGCACGACGGTCAGCCAGGTTCACGCCACCGCCGTCGCGGGTAGTATGAAGGGAAGGGGAGACACGGGGTGCCGTTGTCTTACCGCGCCTCCGCCGAACCGCGCCGTTCGTCACGCTCCCGCGACTAATCCCCGCCTCCACTCCCCAGCCACACCACTGAAAACACTCCCTCTCCCTTCTCCCCCTCTTGACGCCGACAGCAACCTTCTCTTCCAATTCAAATCCTTAGCCACACCTCGTCCAAACCACTTCGAGATACTAAAAGGAGCGAATGAAAATTTAGCATGTGCTACCAACCTTAAGAGTAAATATTAATGGTTAAGAAAGTAAACCGTGAGCACACTATTTAGCAAAGACAGACTACTATTTCTATCCTTAATTGCTGTTATCAACGGTCAGGACTAGGTAATGCTACTTATATGTTGACAGTCTTTACTAATTAAATGGCAGTGGTTAATTTTCTTCACTCCGAATATCAAGAATTCTAACAGGATGACGGCTAATATGTACTTTGTATTTGTGGCAGTGTTATTATTTAGCACCCTTCAAGACAACATGTCAGCCGGCTGACAGTGAATCATATTATATAAATACACAATCATTTGAAGTAGATTATTAGTGTGATTATTATTATTAATACCGCAAGAATCACATGCTTGTGTACTTCTTGAGAAGGTTATTGGGAAAAATTATTTCGCCACCATATGGTAAAGACACCACGGTGTAGGTACCATGGTGGGTAGATGGATGGTAAGCGAAGGAGTTCGAAGCGAGGGTAGTGGAAGGGTAGTGCTACCCTTCCCTTACCCTCCATGGTGGGTAGACGGAGGGTAAGCGAAGGAGTTCGAAGCGAGGGTAGTGGAAGGGTAGTGCTACCCTTCCCTTACCCTCCATGGTGGGTAGAGCGTGGGTTGACGGAGGGTTACTACCCACCATGGAGGGTACTACCCTTCCTTTACCCTCCGTCTACCCACCACTGAGGGGTTTATTTTTATCAGGGCCCGTTTGGTAGATCGTTGAGCTCCTAGCCAAAGATATCGAGTTACAATTTTTCAGAGACTTCTTCCTACAAGTGCAGCTATACCCAAGCTGTCATGCTTTTCAGGGTATCAGATCATTCCAGGAAACCATGGCGGTACAGGAAAAGAAACTCATTCCTCTACCGCTACACGCGAAATTTGCACGTCGTTAGGCTTACTTGTACCGTAGTACTTTATGATATCCATCTTTATCAACCAGACCAATCTCGGAACTGAGCACTCTTATTTGGTTATCGGCCATAGTAAATATTGGAGACACGGTACCATTCCATTACACTTACGACAGACTCCTTCACTGCATAATTTCTCTCGCCAACTCATCATCCTTACTTCTTCCCTTCATACCATGAAAAAGTTTGTATTTCCTCTCTTTCTCTCCTTGTTAACCTTACAATCATCCTTCCAATCAGGCTTTTTGAAAACCACCAAATCCCCTAACATTACGTGGGGCCTAATTTCAAATTCTACTTGTTGGTTATTTGGGGCAAGATTTACTTAGGGGATAGGAGTATTCCTTTCCATTTGTTCTCAAAACTTCGTCTTTTATTTTTTAAGCGAATATAAATATCTAAGAAGCAGTGCTCAGAACTTTTATAAGTAATATATTAAGTTTCTCATAGTTTTCGCTCGAAAACACTTAAGCATATAGAATCAGATGTTTGCCCTCTCCTTAAAAAAAATGGTTCACGGCATGTAAAATTTAGTTTTTTTCTTTAAAATTTGGTTGCCTAACTATGAGCCGAGTTCGATTTTAAGAATTATGATAAAATTTGATACAAAAAAATTAAGGACTACGAAGAAAAGCAATCAGTTACGTAAAAAAACCTACTCTAATCGCACAACAATTAAGTTGGATATTAACTCAAGAGACTAATTATTAATTAATCACCCAGGATCAAAGTCAATTTGAGCATGCTAGTAGCTGGCACAGCAAACATATTTGCTAAGCTAAGCAGTACAGATACAAGACAGAAGAAAGAATAAGAAAGATTGGGAATTTATTTTTCTTACGCATTATCCATGACCACAGCACAAGAATAGCCAATACCTAATACCATGTGTCCACGAAAAATTCCCTTATTAACCGCGTTGCGCCAATGGTTCTAATTCCTCTTCAGGCACTATTCACGTCTGAAGCCCCTTGCAACACGCTCTTGGGAAGTATTGTAGAGGAATTTATAACGTAAGTTCTACAAATCACCCCGTTCCGCTCCGATAGCAACATCATCGAGCAAATGAGAGCGCAACGGGCGACGCGAACAAACGCGACCGGAGGAATGCGCTGCCGGGGGCAAGTCTTAAGTGGAGAACGAGGTTAAGCTCGCGGATAATTAGAAACTTGAACACGGTCGCAGAGGAAACGGGAGGTTGTTCAATTTGGCATTGAGAAAATATTATCGCAGCGATCTGGAGACATTCGATCATACGAAGTCGCTTCCGCCCTCTTCCTCTCTCGCTTCTCGCGGCATCCCTTTCGAAATCCCCTTCCGCGCCTTCTCTTTCCTTTCTCATCCTCGCTCATAAGGCGGGCGGCACCTCCTCCTCCTCACTCTCTCGCCTTTGTATTCCCCGACAAAGTTCCCCACTCCTCCATTACCACCCACACCCACCCCCGCGCCGTGAGCGCCATCAATGGAGCCGACTTCTTTGGCAAATATCTCCGAGGTGGATGAGGACGGAAAGGGCGGAGGGAGAGACTCGAGGAAAGACTTGCCTGCGTTTTGATGAGCTCCTTTGACAGAGTTTCCTTTATCCTCTTCGAATGGAAGAGCCGCCGGTGTGGCCACCCTTCCAAACCTGACTTATTGTCTTCCGAAGTCATCTTTTCGCCCACGCCCTCCACACATCTTTCGGTCAAACTTAAGCCCCCTCTTCCTTCTCCCACACCTCCCACCCTCACTCACAATCCCTTCATCTAAATATTCGGTTCCTTCCCGAGAGGCGATGTGTCCATCCGTCGAGATGGGTCCCTGCCGATTGCCTTCCTCACATTTCCTTCCCATTACACTCTTCCGATTCGGATAACGCGCAACACTCAACCGTTTGCAATACCATCTACCCGGCATCGTGAAATGGCCTCTAAAGGATACGTATCTACATTTATTAGCAAGCCACGCAGCCCTTTCAAGTGCTCGCTGATTCGGAATGCATGAATAGGTTTCGTTTTACTTCCTCAACACTGTTGAATATGTTAAAAGGCTTTAAGCACCTCAAGAGAATGCTCAGTTGTAGCATTAGGTATTCGATTTTCCGGTTCTACAACCCCTTATGTTTATCCGAATATCTTCAGCAACTCTTGAACTTGAGACAAAACCTTGATTCACGCCCGAGGCAAAATTCGACCTTCATATTGCCAAACGGGCACGTTACCGACCTGATTACCGCGGTTAGAGCAAAATGCTGAAGGCAGCTCAGTCTTTTATTTTTGACCAAATATGTTTTGTCATAATGAAGTCAATTGAAATATAGAGTGAAGCATATGACTCTATGCATCCTAGTTTTTCACAATTAATCAGAATAATTGATAATATAGTCCCTCATTCTATGATAAGGTATCGTAGTTTGCTGGGGAGCAAGTTGGTGTGATGCAGAGCAGTACTGGCCTCCCAACCCGAGGGTGCGGGTTCGAATCCCGGCCAAGGCGGATTTTTCATTGGTATACCGATTTCTACTTGAGTGCTGTGAGGAGATCACTTCGAGTTCAGTACTCCGTCCGTTAGATAGGACGTTAAGCCTTGGTGGCCTTGGTCCCCTTAGCGCCTTTCGTTAAGAGAGGGCTAATGCTGACAAGGGGTTTCTCTCCACCCTTCTTCCATTCCCTGAAAATTCCTACCTTTACCCAATAACCTACCTATCATAACTGTCGCAAATGGCCTAATTTGTCGGTCGCCTTCCCCAAATAACAATAACAACAGCAACAACCTAGTTTTCTGCTAACTTAAAAAAAAACCATTTCACGATAAACAATATTAAATGTGCATATTGATTCTCATGGAGTCACATTAAGTGCATATATTCCTGCACAGCCACTTAATATATCAGCGCTTGTATGCCATACGGTGGAATTATGAATTTATACAACTTCATTACTTGTTTCAAGCACCTTCGTAACGAGTATTCACGGTAAATTAACTGGCGAGAAAATGGACTTACAAATTCACTAATTTTTTTAACCTGATCAGAGAATTATAATACGATAGCAAACCAGTTTTATCCAGAGTAATTTAAGCTTTAATTAAAGAGAATGGGTTTATTCATCTGCAGATCCAACAAAATTATTTTCACCCACTGATAACCGTAAAATTGGAAGCTACTACGTTCATGAACTCTTAACGTTTCTCTGGGCGCCAGATCATTCCTGAACAGATAATTAATTTGTCTGCCATTTATTATTCTAGTGAATGCCTGCGGGAGCTTCATGGAAAACTTCTGGCTAAGTAACAAATATTTTACTTTCATTTTAAGTATTTGAACCGGATAGTCGCATCGGCACATGATTCACGAAATGGGAATATTTAACATATGTTAAATATCCCCATTTCTTGAATTATATATTCGCATGATTGATTCATGTATTTAACATATATTAATAACAGTCAGCGGTGGATAGTACGATTGTGAGATCAATCCCATTAAATGATATGGGGAATGACGTAGAAACAAGCGTATCCTTTCGAGCTCAAATGATGGAACTATGCATTACAAATCCGTATCTAAAATAAATTTCTATGGAATAATTTTGGTTGGAATATCAACTAGGATGCAGCCTTGATGAGATTAAAAATACTGCACCTGTATTTAAAAGCAGCCACAAACGGAAAGGATTGATAAAAATATTCTCAAAAGAGTCAGTGTCAGATAAATAAATAGTGCTCTTTCTCCTATATTTGTGTATTGTGTTAAAAAGTTCCAGAATTTGAACGTTCTATGATTAAAAATTCAATAATCAGGAAGGAAGCGACATTTGAATTGAAATAGTCGTAGATTTCCTATTCCTAACATTCCGATGGATAAAAGGAAACAAACTCTAAGTGGGATGATGCTCGCGTAAAATTCAAATATATTTTCGTAAACGTTTGAGTGGGGTGGAATTTATGCATACAGACTTCATGATCTACTTTGACATTCACTCACTTTTCAAAGTTTGCTAATTTAAAAATTGTTGAATACCATTCCAAAATTGTCATTCGCTCAATTGAAGAGAAAAATATTATCCCCTAAGATGCGCTACAACTTTTTCTCACTCATGTAAGAGGACAATTTTGAAAGCATTATTCACGTACGTTCAATAAATTCCGATCCTTCGTGATGCAGACTATGACATGACTATTCACATACGATCTCAGCTGGGGTGGTCTTCGCTCCGGATGCAATTTAGAAATTGAGCCATTAAATCCGTCCAATTACATCCGCCTGGAAACGGCAAAAAACACACCATTTCCCCATCATTATGTGATTACCGCCTGGACAACCGCCACTTTTGCCAGGAAGAAATCGCTGCACTTAGTTATCCACAGAAGAGCACCCAAGGCACTCCTATCGGCCCACACTGGAAGCGCGGCTCGTGGCCATCACCCAATCTCACCAACCTCCAATCTCCCTCGACTACTTCCTCAAATTTTCTTAAGACAGTTCCCCGCCACGTCGATTTTTTGTCTTTTGATGCACGACGCTTTCTCCTCCTATTTCACCTCCCTCACTTTTCCCATCACCTCGTCCGATGTTTTGAGAAATGCGGGTAGGGTCGTGTGGTCGTCGCGTTGGAAGAACCAAGCGAACGCAGCCGCCGAGGCAAATACCGAACGCACGGCCCTTGGCAACGGTGCCGCAACTAGCAACGTCTAATTAGTAACCAGGTCGACAGCCAAATAGGAGCGTGCTATTCGGATTCCTTAGAGGGAACGTTAGCTCGGGACGAAGTGGAATTCTCGGCGCGGTCATCCCAGCGGCAACACCCAGTACAACGGCACACGTGCCGGCACACCGACACTGCGTGCCGCAATCCGCCTTTCCCTCGTTCCTCCCACTCGCTCTATCTATTCGAAGTCCGTATTCCCTTCCACTCTCCTTCACCTCGAGGATTTAAACCAAATCGAATCATAGTTCAACTTGACACAAGGTGCTGAGCAAGCAATGTTAGTGGTGGTCCGTCCATGAGTCTTTTTTATTTTTTTCTATCTGATAACACACCTAAAATACTTATGAAATGTTGCACAAATAATTTTAGAACGTTTCTATATTGGGGACATTACAATAACTAGATATCATCCATTATATAGTTGCGGCAATCGACAGATAAATGATTATTCTTCGTGTAGTTTCTGGAGCTTCTTTCAATACACTGATATGGCAGCATATCGCACAAAATTCATCAAGTAAATTGGATTTACTTGATATTTGATTAGATATTTTTATGGGTCAGGGAACCCATTTTTCCTTATAAATAGTGAATAAAGAGTGAAAAGAGCTGAAAAGGTTATTACACCGCATAACCTAATCTCAAACCTAAATATCTCAAACGTCGGTAGAGGTAGTAAATTCGGTAGCGCTCCGGCCTGTCATCCCAAAGGTCGTGGGTTTAAAACCCGCCTCGGGTATTGGTGCTTTATGTGTTGGGATTAAGCGTGGGGTCAATTTAAATATGAGGTAGTGCGATATGAGATTTGCAGTTGGAGTGCAATAAAGTATACTTCTCTCTCTACTTAAATATAAGAGTACCGGAACACCCGAACCCGAGGCGGGGCCATCCTCACGACCTTTGGTTGGCCGGACAACCTCGTTGCCGACTTGGCAACGAGGCAACTTGGAAAGGGGCATAAGTGTTTTTATTTCTCAAATATTATCATTAAGACTATGGCGACATATTCTATGGGCTGAATCATTAGGAAACCTATTGGAAAGTCTAGAAATACATTTAGGAGAAGACTAATTGGACATTTCTAGCAAAACTCAATCACGTTTTATGAGCACATCCTATTAATGACAAGAAAAAGGAAACATCTGATTTTGAATATTTTGATTATTTGAATATTTTTGATTATTTGCCTGCGATAATGATGAATAAACTGTCTCCAAATTATATGTCCAATTCCTCACTTATTTTGAAGCGGATAACTTCAACAGTAATATCGATGAGAGGCTGCATATTTCGTATATTTCCTCTTGCTACACTCTTTTATTAGCATTTCAGCAGTATAAATCGCTTATTTCAGTCAGAATATGAAGCAGGTTTAAAAGTTCATTATTTACAAGCACAGACTTTTTTTATCATACTCGCTACAACATGCAATAATTCATATCATCATATCCCCATTTCCCCGGGATTCCTTAAATGATTACTTGGTTTTGAGTGACTCTGAATAAAGTGTATAATCGAGGAAAAGTTTTATTCTTTTGTCATTTTCATATGCACACTATAAAATAAAATGTTCCTCGAGAAGAACCACAGCTATTACAAAAGGAAATGAAGGCATCGCAGGGCCTCCAACATAAATCAAAGGCCTATTCAAGAGACAATAAGGTCAATTTATAAAAAAGCTTTCAAAACAAAATAACCATGTTGGACAGTTTTTTTTCGGGAATGAAAATTTTCTACGGAAGCCAAAATGTAAATATGAAGATAATCACACGAAGATTAAAAAACAAGACGTAACATATTCGTTTCTGGACTGTGTACCATAGAATAGGCTAAGAGAGTGCGAAATAATGGTAACTACCAAAACATTCTCTCTCTTTCTTCCTTAATATTCCCTCCGTCATTCGTTAAGAGTTATTCTCTTAACTTTTCAATCTTTCTCGACTCTCTCAAACCTCAGGCACGCATTGCAATAGCTGATCACGTATCAACTTCTCTTGATCTGTTGCCAGCGAAAAATTGTGAGAACAGCGGGGAAATTTATTCATGGAGGAGCTGCTTGCTTCTCGGATGGAAGAGCACTTGCGGTGAACGGAAACGTGAATAAAAATACGAACGACTCAGTGTTTTTTAACAAAAAGGAAGCCGGAGTGGTGAGCTTATAACATTGCCGTGACATAATTACGTATTTCGTCGTACAACTCGGGCAACGCAGCATTTCTTCAATGTCGTCTCCGAAACGTATAAGCGACATTTACAGAAATCAAAATCAGTAAACTTGATCACACACCAAAGACAAATGAGCAAGAAAGCAGTGAGAAGGAACGTAGGACTCACCGGCGATGATGGGCCGGCACCGCGTGCGGGAGGACCCGAATTTGGAATTCCGGGCGAGTATCATAAATCTCACCGCGGGAGTCACTTCTTCGGCTCAAACGGTGGGACCACCCTCCACCGGAGGATGAAAACATCGATGCATACACAACGTCAAACATGGGCGAAACGTTGTTTTCCCGGTAAATTTCAAGGCGCAGACCAGCTGCGTCCAACTCCTCGGCCAACTCCAAAAAAATTTTATCGACCCATTTCACAATCACCGCCGCCAGTAGACGGGCGTCCCAGGATCTGAAAGAAAAAAAAAGCATTTCGGCATACGTTTTCAACCCTTCAGGTACCCCTAGTGTACATTTCGGAAAAATAATTCACTCCAAATGCCAAAAAAAGTTCTCTCTTCCCCGGAATTCCTCACGTGACCGAAAGAAGGAATTTCTGAGCCAGGATAACGTACATGAGTAATTTACGCCAATTTTAGTACCTAAACCACGATCAACCAAATCTAATGTAATATTTCCCTGAAATAGACTTCGAACAATAATACTAATTACAATCACATCTTCCCCACTTGAAAAAACAACTTTCCGGTTGAAATGGTGGTCAGTACGGTTACCATGATTTTCTTCCACTTTTTGTTTCTGCTACCATCAGTAATTCTACACTTACAGAAATATAAATCTTGGTTGAAATGAAACGGACGCTAACAGCTAAATATATAGGATCTGAGCTATTTTTTAAAAAATCACTGAATTTTTTTAAAAAATTTGTCTTCGGTTGCGTAACTATGTGAGAATGAAGCTGTTAATATATTCACTTCCGTGAAAGGAATATTTTTATCGATTGTTTTATCGGTGTAATATGGTTGGCCAAAATATTACACAGTTCAGGCACTATTTCTTGCCTTTATGCATGTTTTCACCCATTTTATTGAATTCCCAAATAATCGATACGTATTCTATTACTTCCCACTCAACATACTTTATAGAGATTGCTGCAACGCTATGCAGTTTTTTTAGGAGAAGCTGGAAACGCCGCGTATCTTTTCTTCATGAAAAGCTAGAAAGACATCAATCAGACCGGCTCATAAATCAGCTTCATCATTAATCAGTTAGACCATTCGAGGGAGAATACTTGGAATGCTAGCTTTTGTATGTTTAAAGTAAAACATATAAAAACTGAAGAGAAATACATGAATTTGGTTAGCTATCGATCATTCCTGAATACTTTTTTGGTTTAAAACTTCACCTGAGAGATCATATTTCTTTTTCTTGTTACTGTAATTTTCTAAAATTATAACACCTTAGGCATTTAAAAATCTCAGGAAAAATGCTATTTTATATGTAAATCTATAACCTGAGTCAGCAAAGCTATCTATTTATTGGATGAAGATTCGAAAAAAAACAAATGAGCAATTATTCCACCAAACAAAACCCCAACATTTATTAAATCCATTGCTTCCTACAACCGCTGAAAGCAAAAGGCAAAGAAAATCTTCCAGGAAGGAAAATAAATCAGGCAATTAAGATATTTCACGTGATAGTTTTAAAACACCGGAGGAAATAACGCAAAAGAACAATATTATCTAACGTTTAAAACTTTACAACCAAGACAATACACCGTAAATGAGCATAAAAAGTATCAAATATAATAATGGTGACCATTCGATTGGTAGTTTACTACAAGGACCAGAAAAATAAACGATCTTGCATAAACGTATTCCTCAGGAGCACAAGCTAAAAATGACTTTCCCTTTGTTAATATTTTTCATGGAATTCACCAAAATTTAAACGTGTACGTAGTGGTTCCATGTGTTGGTGGTATGGTGAACCCTTTGAGTTCACTTCCTTTAGCATTTTATGAAGGTAGTAAAAAACAACTTGGAGACTACGATTCCTAACGGAAATTCTCTTTTGATAATACTCGTTTGTTTTTTTGTTAAATTTAAATCACTTTCAGTGTAGGTCGGTCCCAATTCAATTAATCCTTGTATCATTCTAACGGTATGGACTTAAGACAAACTCTCTCTCTCTCTCTTAAGACAGACTCTCCAAAACAACAAATTCCACGTATTTTAGATAAAAGTTGAGTGCTAACGGTGTGTCGATTGTGGAACACTACACATGACCCAATTAAATGAGTGCATAAAATGGGTTATATTTTAATGATGCATTAAATCAAGATGGTAGGATTCAACATCAGATTCTAAAAAAGCTCGAGTTCCCTGACTTTTAAAGAGGATGAAAATATACGGCTGCCATAAAAATCAGCTCGATAGATGCAGCAGCCAGATGGGGAGAGCTTTTATTTAGTGGCATACCCTCCAGGTAATTATCTTCTTTGCCAATTAAAATAATCCAAAAGCACCATCTCCGGAAACTATAAATAAAAATTAAACACTTGCCAGATAACAAATTCCTGCATAGCGGCAGATAATGCTAGATAAAAATCTGTTTAGTGTCCTATAAATATACAACCGTAACACCATTTCATAGCTATTCATTACGAATGATAATTTCAAAGCAAGTACTTTAGGAAAATGTTAAAAACTTCTAATGACAATGAAAATACACGTGTTTAAGTTGAAAATTCTATTGATGATTAAAATACTCATGTTTAACTTAAAAAATCACTTACCCTCAATTTCATAGGATTTCGATAAGCTCTATATGCACTGCTGAGTCTAAAAATTCCTAAATTTGTTTCAACAAGCAGGTTGTTAAACTAATAGGGCAGTTAGTCAAGAACAATGGGTTGAAATGAAAAAAACAAATTTTCTTAACGTAAAATTTTAAATGTATCATAACGCCGCGATGAATAAAATAAAGCTTCATCTCCATGGAAACATGCTTCCGAGTATTTTAGGACACTGAAATGGTCAAAACTAAAATATTTATGAGTTACCACAAGTAGGTACCCACATTTTTTGCGCAATGTAATTTTACCAGCTACATGACCACATAGGTAGATGTTTAAAACCATGAGCCACTTTGAGAAATCGTGAAGCAGTATCATTTTTCCGTACCATACGGCTGAGGGTACGGCAGCTGGTGAGAGAGAGAAATTGGGAGGGGGAACTGGGGGCGAAATTGGGGGAGTTGACAGTCCCCTTTTTTCGGTTCACGAGATCGTCGCCGTCGGGAAGTAACCGCAGTGACCACCGGGCGAAGGTCACCCGGCAGTGTCTCACGGGACATTCTAAACCAAGACGGACAGTTGCCATCGATGATGGACGGTAGCAGTTGCTTTGACGGATAGACTCACTCGCAGATTGTAATGGATCCGAAAATGGACCACTCCGGTTTAAGTCACAGCTATGGTCAGGGTTGGAGAGGGACACTTTGGGCGCTTGGGGTTGATGAATTTAAGGGTGGGTGGACCCACCAGAGAGAGGGGCGAAAATGAGAGACCCTTCCGGCATCCGTTTCAAGGAAGCTGTTGTAGGATTCGGAAAAAAAAGGCAATCATGGAAAAGCCAAAAATTGCGAACAGAGTTCGTTAAAACCAGGCGAAGCAACATTTCTGCGCTAGCATACTATGGACGTGGTAATATTGTGTAATGTTAATAATAGTATTGATGCATTGAACATTATGACGCATGCATTCAAAAAACAATGCACATTACGTTATAACGTCACACTGCGCGGGAAACCAAGGCCAAAGATATGTATTTAATATTGATAATAATTATTTCCCCATTATCTTACGTATTAACGTTTGTAGCTATAACGAAAATTGTACTAAACACTGTTATAAATCAATTTCTTCGAAGCTAAAAGCATTATTGCTTTCATAGTACCTATAAGCTACTCATTGGCAAAGAGAAGAATGATATATTCGCTGGATGGCCCCGAGGCGATACGTCTGATTCCCATTATATAAATTAGCTGAAATAAAATTTGATTAGCCTGTCTGACTGTCGAGGCCCTCGCTCGCTAGCCCAAATGCAGAGGATTCATGCACTAATCGCAGATTGGTAGTTTCGTTTCCAGGTAATTGATGCCCACGAGGAATTATGTGCGACACACAGGGAACGAGGTCGGCGAATTTGAAACTTTCCATTTCTACCACAGTTCGATTTGGACGATTTGGAGTCCTGGCACTCTGTTATTATATTCCTGCTTCATGATTTGCAGATAGCGGTAATTGCTGTCGTAATACTCCTTATCGTACTGAAAACAAATGAAATAATGATACATTGTATCTTTGGAGCAGGCTTTGAACGTGTTATGAGCGTTAAGATTAGGGGTACCATTACAGACTGTGAATGAATTACCATCCCGTAAAGGAGAATTAACTATATTTATCGACTTGAAAGGGCATAAGAAAGTAATAAGAGGGAATATTACTTTATGGTATGTAATATGTAGAGTATACTTAGTAGAGATTGGATGTAATAAACAATTTCACCATTAGAAAAACAATATGAAAAGCTTGATGACAAGGTTTATAATTTATTGAGAATCAAGTAATAATGCTGAATATCAGAATAAAAAATCAACGTAGTCGCTGCGTTCTCTTCACGTAATCACTGAAGGTTCTTTAAATTACGAGTAGATGTCTTCTTTGTCCATGTAGAGGAAGTAAATTACATATCTTTGAAATGAAAATTTAAAAAATAAATATGTTTTCCAATTAAGTTAAACAGATTCAGGTTTATTATAGTGGGTTGAATTCACTAAAGTGGCTCATAACCTGATGGAGGAAAGAGGCTAAAATGTTAATTCTATATAGTCAAATGTTTTCCAATTAAGTTAAACAGATTCAGGTTTATTATAGTGGGTTGAATTCACTAAAGTGGCTCATAACCTGATGGAGGAAAGAGGCTAAAATGTTAATTCTATATAGTCAAATGCTTAAAATGTTTTTAAAAAGTTTTCGGGAAATTTTCAGCACAAAATTCAAATAAAATAATTACAGTCATAATCTTGCAATCTTAAATATTTTAAAAAATATGTTGTCAAATTAAAAAAAAATGAGAAAGTATTATTTGTTCAGTTTCGTCCATAAACTGATTCGTTCTAACGCTCTTGAGACAGGTTTTATAATGTATGTTTAAATTCTTCGAGGTTCGATAACGTTCATCGAAAGCAAACTTGATAAACCCGGCTCAAATGCGTGTAATTTTCGATCTTAAATTCTCTGTAACTATATAATACATTTTCAGACACTCAGCTTGAAAAATCCTAATCACATCCATGCGAATATAACAGGAAATATTTTTCAATGCAAAATGAAAGTATGCAAATGATATTTCAAATTGGTACACATTCAAATCAGAAAAATTAAAAGTAAAAACTTACCGCATATGGATAGCTCCAATCACATATAAATTATCGTTCTGTGGAATGCAAAGCCTAGCTTAAACTATTTCTCGTTTGCAATGGAATTCCTTGCAGTTTTTCTACTTCAACTTTAGTCAGTTAACATTCGTAAAAATCCATTAAAAATCCATAAACATTTCATGCATCTGCAATTCTTCACATAACTCTACAAATTTAACAGCTGGAAAAAAAGTTAAAAAATGACCAGCCAGGACTTCGCAAAATCGAGGTAACTTGGGAAATTTTTATAGCTCAGAGATGTAGGAAAATTAATTAAGTTGGACCCTCTAGTGCTAAAGCGTTGCATGAAATACGTGCGTGGATACTTACGCCCACAAATCCATGGAAAAACTGAGCATCGAATCGCGAGAGGTTAGGAGAGCCGTCATCGATCAAATTTAAATGCGGCCAGAACTTGATACGGCGGTTACCCCAGATATTACTCCGCAATTACGAAAATGTCTTCCAAATGACGGTGGAATCCTCTCTCTCACGTCACCTGCACCGAAAACCGAGTCAAAGGAGTGAGGTGCGTGCGTCAAAGGAGAGTTCCACGCAAGCCACCTCCACTCCGCTCGAGCGGTGGTCGCTCTCGCAAGGGGGTTGGAGACAGGGGTACAGTTGTCAACCGACACCGGGCGGGGGAGATCAACGCGCGGGGCGGCGAAAAAAATATGCCTCCTCCTAACTTCTTCCAACAGCACTCCCCCTTAACCCTCTGAAAACCCGACCCCTCCGGACGACAACGGGTGCACTGCTGAGGAAAGGAATAAGGGGGATGGGTTTTGGGAGGGGTGCTGTTCGAGGAGAACATGGGATTTGACGCAGCGAGACGGTGAGTTCCTTAAAACGCAAGCGGTCCGAGGGGGATTTCTGAGCAAAGCCCCGACTTCCTTTTCCTACCCTCCACTCCGCTCCCCGACCTCGTCTTAAACCCTCACTCAACCCCCCACCCCCCCAAAGTCCCTTTCCCTACGAGATATAGACTCTCTAACTCGCCTATCCCACCTCATCTCTCCCGACCTTCCCCTGCAGTTTCGCGTGCATCCGGTCCGCTTGCAGCCAAAACAAGCGCGCGCCCCGGGACCTCCCTCTCCTGCGCCGCACGGAGGAGGTGAAATATGAAGGAGATCGTTCAGGGGAGTTCGAGAGATGAGTTGCGTGCGTGGGCGGGTGGGTTGCGAAGGGCAACGGGGGAGAGGGGCTGCAGGGCAGGCAGCTGTTTGCACACTGTGGGACGGGCTTCTCGTGTAATCCGCGGCCCGCCCGCAATAGGGGACAGAAGAGTATCTGGGAAAGCGTGCCGTGACTAAGCCCGCGGCTACACGTTCCAATTAAGCTCTTTGTTTCTGCAGTTGTACTGATCTCCTTATTTTTTCGTGTCACATTTGTCGCTGGCTACAAATTTGTATGAGATTGGAGTCGTGTAATGCATCTAACAACGCTCTAAATATATTTAATCATGGAGATTTTATATCCTTACATTGAATTGACATTATTTGTCCTCCGCACCATTTTATTATTAAATTGAAGCCTTAATCGGTCATTTTCCTTAGGTAGCCAATTTTATTCATATTTGCGATATATTTTAGATACGTTCATGCTTTATAAAGCATGAGCGTATATCAGTGTGCTTATTCCAGGTTTTAACAAGTCAAAGCAACTACCGCCATCCTGAATTCAATTTAGGAAACTCATCCTCAATTTAGAAATATCATTCTGCGACTTTTATTAGTAGGTATACATATGTCTCATTAATGAAGGATTTTTTTCAGCAGCACACATAATTTTACTAACAATTGAAGGGGAAGGGAATGTTGGGTTAGGATTTAGTACATTTGAGCAGCAGGCATCACACAACTTTCCGAGTTAAAACACATTAGAGTTTAATTTATGCGGAATAATTTTGTATTTATTTGAAAATATTTTTTCCACAGCAGTTTTCATAAAAAGGCCCAAGCGCCTGCTCAGTACGTACTAAGCATTATTATATTCCTGCAAATGGTTATTGCCTCTCGTAACTTTGCCGACAAGTCCACAATGAAATAACAGAAATAACAATTTCTACATTAAATACATTTCTCACGACCAAGGCTTTATTGAGATAAGACTCGCTTATGTTGCATCAAATCACACCCTACATTGTGAGAAAAATACATCATGCAGAAACACCATGTTTCTGTCAGTTATTGTGCAGGTGCTAATTTTGGTGGCAGACATTGAGTCAGCCAAGAAAAGAGTTATCATCGAGTCATAGACACAAATCGATTTAGTTGCATCGTAATGAGCACCTGAAAAATATAATCAAGATATAAAATATGAATTTACATGTAAAAGAGAACGCCCACGGCCTATATTTTTTGGCATAGAGAAGTATCCAACTATCGAATCAAACAAAAGTTTGACAAAAATGCTGAACTCAGATTTATAAATGGTCTTGCGGTCAAAATCAAAAGTTGATTCGTTCAATGAAAATTCATTACGAAAGATGATCATTTTTTTCCACTAAACCACTCATCGGGTTGGGGAGAGGTGGGTTTCATTACTTCCTCTCTTAAACTGGTAGTCATCTGTTGGCAGCCTTGTGCCCACCAGTATCCTCTCTTCTTTTGTTAACCTGCTGCATCCTCAGTGGCTCCCATCCGGTACTTCGGACGTGAACCGCACCGAAACAGTGCACCGTTTTGGGCGCGGACGTGACGTCCGGGGAAGTTGGGTCGGACCGGACTCGAGGCAGGCGAGAGAGTTAATACGTGGAAGACGAAGTTGGAACGACGAGCGGACGCAGTCCGAAGGGCAAGAGTAGAAAGAGGGGCGGAGAGGGGGCGCGCGGGAGCACGGAAAGACGTGGAGAGAAAAGGCAGATGCAGCGAGAATAAGTGCGAGCGGAAGCCATCGGTACTGGAGGGGGGCGGAGAAAATCAAAGTATCCAAACTTAGAGCCCGCGAGGAGGAAATTACGGATTTCGCGAGTAGGAGAGACCAGGATAGGAGCAGGCGTTTCTCGAAGGTGCGTGCGCACAGACCCTTTCCAGCGCTTACCGAGAAACAGGAGACGGTGAAGATCAAAAGGATTCCCTTTCCCCTCTCCTCACGACCACGCATCTGAAAATTCAGCGACTGACCACGTCCAACGAGATTGAGAATGGAAACGGTAGCGTAAAATAAATTCTGCCTTATGCCTATTAAAAAGAGGCAATATACACAATCATAAGTACGAACGCAAAAATAATGCTCCGAATAGATTAAAAGCATATGAGCATAAAGGAGATTACACCACCATAATTCCCTTGCCCTTACTTTCGTAAAATACTTCGGGTTTATCGCTTTGGCGGACAATATGATCAATGCAATCCATTGTTCCGATCGGATTTCTTTGTGTTCGCCGCTCTTGTTCGCCTTAAGATGCTGAAGGGAGCTTGCAAGCTTATTTTGGACTGAAGAAACTTAAACTCTCCCAACTCATATGGAGTGTACCTCAACGTACAGCTGGGGTCGTAAAAATTCAGGATTTTTCATTCATGGCGGAGATTTACATGTTTCCCTGATGACAATAGCACCACCTATCAAATATGTCTAATATTACACTCTTTTTTAATTTATCAAATTTTTTTATTTAACCTAAATATGACTAAAGCCTTCTTTCGCAGTTTCAAAATACTTCAATATTTGTTTGTTTCTTCATACTTTCTGAAAAAATTAAAGATATTTTAACCACAGCAAATGTAGGTGAAAAATAAACATTCACTCTGTCATTTTAAATTTAAAGCATTCTTCACATTATCTTATCAGTCATTAAGAAATAATGAAAATAGGAAGGCACTTAAAAAACAAATCGGCAGCAATCAAATGCGGGGATTAGTTCGGATAAAACTTTCAATGAATATTGTTTGCAATGACATTTTCTTCTCAATTTATACCAAGCTTAGAGAACGACAGAACAAAGTTCCTAGCCGTCACCAAAGTGGCCAGCATTCAATCGCCATTCCGAGCTTATTTTACAAAAAATCATTTTTTTAACCGAAATTACGTAAAAAAAAATGATTCGTACTCGATCGCAAAACAGTCGCGGTTTTGCGTTCTGGGGGATGGGGGGGGGGGGGGGGGAGGGAGGGGAGGTGGTGTTTGAAACAGTCGGCATTATCTCAAATAGGTAACCAAGGAGTCACTTGGTATAAAAACAAATGGTTTTCGAATATAGTGTGCTAAAACCGCTGATTTACAACCATTTCATTCATTGATTACACTTGTGTTTTATCTCATCTGGGGGCTCTATAGTCAAGACAGATGAGAAAAACTCAAGTGAAAACAATTCATGATATTGAAACGAGCGATTAATACACACTAAATTTGCAAGCCATTTGTGCTTGTACCGCGTGACTTCTTGGTTACCTATTCGAGAAAAACCCGACGGTTGTTTCAAACACCCCCCTCCCCGCCCCCACCTGGAACAGTCACAGTTTTGCGGGATTTCAAGGTTTCGCAGACCTTGGGGCGTTGCTGGAGAGAAGAGATCGATTTTGGCAAATTCAACAGGAAATGGGTCAGTTTTCGCCGCACCTGAGATCTTGGCCGTATTTCAAAGGGAAACAGCATGTTGAGAAACGCTCCCACACTTGGTTACTGCAGAGGACTGCGGTCAAGACGATACGGGGGTCATGATTTCGACGCAATACTCGCGGTGAGCTCTTAAATCCCACGAAACATATTCCGTGTGCACGCCTGGATGCTCAGAGGACAAGCGGCTGAATGACTCTCACATTCGGAGAAAAGGTGTTCATCGTCAGTTATTCAGGAACGGGAAGTTTTTTTTGGAGCAGGAACCACCCACACTAAATTCATCAACTAAGTAAGTGGTCAGGCCATGCTTTCTTTTGACGAAACCAGTCGTAAAAAAATAAGTTATTAAAAGTACGGAGTATTTATTGTTCAGTGATCACTAGCGTTTAATAATAAAGAAATGTTTGAAATTATGAACCCCAAACCAACCACTTTTCTTAAAGTTCATATCCACTGAAATGATTTCGTATTCATAAAACCAATTCATGACCTTGACAAGGATAAAAATGTCTAATTAAGTGGAATTGGTTAGAGAAACCCATCACATACGATTATTTCATCATTTGCAGAGTATTCATTACTAAGATCTAATGATAAGATGGAAGGTTCCTGACTGTACCTTTTTACACACCTACTCTTTCAAATAGAATCATCGAACCTGACCTACTTTTTATCTGCTGCGTGAAGATTTCTCGGGTCCTCCACCGGGTTAATGCGTCCATGTCTGCCGACGTTTCGATTCCCGACTCGGCAATCGTCTTCAGGGCTTCTGAATGAAGCCCTGAAGACGAGTCAGGAATCGAAACGTCGGCAGACATGGACGCATTAACCCGGTGGAGGACCCGAGAAATCTTCACGCAGCAGATACGCCGGGAAAGCACCAGATTTTTCTACTTTTTATCTCTTTCCCAATACGCAGAACTAATGTTGTATATAATACGCAGAATAACTTTGTTTCCAACTCACAACGAAATGAATTGGTGAAAAAAACAAGAACGGTGCACATACGTGACTAATTTAATTGAATGCAAAAGAAATTGACGGGCCAGAAAAATATATTTCTCAGCTGCTGTCCAACTATATCCTCCCTTAAAAGAATGAAGAATAGGATAAAAGATCGGAATTAGCAGCCTATTTGTTAAGTTTGAAGCAAGGTGAACGTGAATAACGTTCCGCGGATAATAAAACAATGACCCTAAGTCAAATTCTTAAAAATTTCCCTATTCGGTCGCGGAACAGCTGTACTCCGTATTGTCCTAAGTTTTGCCTATTAAAAATTATGAGGTTTCTTCTCCTTCGCCGCAGACCCCATTAGAGTTAGTCCATCTAACCTTGAGGATAATATCAGTTTTATTAGCAGGAAAGAGTTGGGGAAACCCAAAATACAGATGCTCCAATGAGCTTTTATTCAGCCAAACAAATGTAGGCATATTGTTAAAGTAACAACAAACCGCCCTTACAACGTGTCTATCTACCCCTCAATTTACACAATATTCCACGAGCCACCGCAAGGACGAGTGGAAAAGGTGAAGGGCACCAGACTTCGATTACCTATCCCTCCTCATGTTTCACAATATAATTTTTGTGTCAAAGCGGAACGGACTTAAACCTTGGATTTATTCATCGGTATCGAGCTTGATACTCATCCACCAACCGACCCGAACGTGTGATTTTAACTAATCCCCCGGAATTCAATTAAAATGTTCCATCGTGTGAGCGAAACGTAATTAGGAAGGGGTGGATGTTTAAAAAAAACTGCGCGTTCACTCCGATCACTTCGATCTCTTTCGTCACACAGGGTGGCGTGTGAATGAACGGTAGAGTAACGCTCCAACGCTTCAACGCGAACGGCTCCACCACACGAGAGGTCCCAAAACACTCTCTCCCGCACACCCCTTGCCTCAGATGCGAGGGTTGAGGAATAAAGGAGAAAAAGCGCGAAGGGAGGAGACCTCTCGGAGTCAGCGAGGGAGACAAGCCTTAGAGATGGAGCATGAGGAGAAGAAGGGGGAGGCTGAGTGAGAGAGACGAGATGGAGTGCAGTTAATGGGTTTGCACTGGCGAGAGGGAAGAGGAGAAAGCGCGCGTGCCCCATTATTTCCCTCAAGGCCCAGCCGGGTGCTCATCCTCCTGCCGTGTTCCCCACACCACCAAGACACCCTCCCGGCACGAGGACCAGCCTCCTCTCATTCCTCCGCAGTCAACGCGCATCAGCTGCGATGCCCCAGACTCATTTCCACGGATGGGGTCCAGCGGCAGCGGGCGCGCGGATTCCCCTTCTTCGTCCGACGGAGTAAATTCCTCCTCCCTCTTAACCTTCGTCGTCTTTTGCCCCCTTCTTTTCCTCCCAAAAGGATCTTCTTGTTTCTGCGACGTCTCCTGAGACTACTTCACCCTCTCTCCAACTCCAGACTACGTTTCTCGCCGTTCCCTCGAGAAATCTTCTGAAAGAGAGAGACTTCAAGGGGGTGGCTTCGACAGTAAAGTTCCCTAGCGACCCAAAAAATCGTTCGGGTGCATCAGCTCTCCTTATTCAGAATAATTTATTCATTATCATTCCTACGATCAAAAGTATATTTTGATTCACCATTACTAGGTTCCCATTTCAACACCTCTTTCCCGGTATCATCGAGTCAAGCATATTTCCAACCTCTCTTTATCAAATCACATAGCCAATCATTTCCCTCTCGTTTCAATATTTGTTCAGATGATTCTGCGGCTTCCGTTCCTTTCTTTGTTCACTGTTTAGGCACATTACGATTATCTAAATCCATCTCAGGTAGTCTGCAATTACCTACGTGCACTTACCATTCTTCCATCAAAATTACTTTGGATAAATTATTACGATGCATGGGTAAATATGATAGGAAATTGGCATATTTTTCCGCACTATGCTCTCTTTCACAAGTCTTTTAATAAGTTCCTCTACCCTCGTAAATTTATTCGGCATCTACTTATTTGGCACCTTATTCGATATCTTCCATTTATTATTAGGAGGTACTTAGATTTTAACATGAACTGCAAGTGCTTCATGGGGCTAATAGCTCATGGGCCATTTCGTTTAGCAAGCCGCTACTCCCACATGGGACTAAAAATTTTGAAGTTGAATGTTTTTATTAAGGGAGAATCTTCTCAACCTTTCGGTGCCAAATTGGGCACGTTGAAGTTTGTTTCATCGCCAACGGCGATAAAACACTGGAAACGACCGGACCAGCTTATTATACCAATCTTGCATGTAGACCAAGCAATGGTGTCATTCGGAGTAAAAAATAAGTGAAGGTCGCTCACACGAAAATAAAGCCAAGTCACAGCTAGATGTCTCAGTCTCCTTCTGAAGCGTCAAGGACAGTCTCCAGCGGCCGAAACTGCGAAATGTCCCTCCTAAGGCGCCAGAGTACGATTTTAGAAAAAATTAAATTTTATCCTGATGGATGTGAAGCTTCTCTCATGAGTCATAACACTGAGATAACTTCCTTACATAACCCACACATTTCTCAGCCAACATATAATTAACCCCCGCGATATAAAATGTTATGATTTGTTTATTCCATTATGAGTTTTGCACATAGTGCGGTGAAGGAGTACAGATTTTAAACAATCCACCCCGACTAGCTTTTAATAGCAGAGGTACCTGCACATCCAATTGAATTCCATTTGTAACTTCATAACATAATAGTTATACATTTATTAACTCGATGCTTTTTATTTGACAATATTGTTTCTTTCTTTTAGTTTTCAAAATAGAGACGTTTACGCCAAAATACCAAACTATGTTAAACGATAGATATAATAACAAAATGGTAATAAAGTATAAATATCTTAATTTTCCTGTTTTTTATTATAAACATTGGCGTGATTAGCTAAAAATCACTTTGAATCAAATTCCTGAATTAAAATGTTCAACGTGGAATACTCAACGCATTTTGGACCTAAGAACATGAGTCCTAACCACGAACTATTCCGGGAATAATATAAATGCAAGCATTATAATAATATTCATCAAACTAAGCGATAAATTATGAAAATGGGTTACTGTAGCAGAAGCCGTTCTAGAGGATGATGGCGTCGTGCGCGAATTTACATATTGCGACATCTCACCTTGACACTTAGGGTCAAAGCAGGGAAGTTTCTTTCACACCCATTCCTTATTCGGCGAGCAGGCACACACTAACCAGCTCCCGCTCAAAATACTCAACAAAATAGGCCCCACGACTCCCTCAGATTGTTCAAACGAACTGGTTCCCTCCTGGGTCTCACTCTCCGAAGCGGAGCTCGACAGCGGCCCACAAAACTATAGGGCGTCAACGGTTATAAATCTTCGGGTGATAAGCGAAAGAGGGAGTCTTCCTTCCACACCCCTCTCCTCCACGGAGCAAGACGAGAAAGGGTCGAGGGAGAAAGGAGAGACATGCGAGAGAGGGTGGGAATTCTCAGCGTTCTTAACTCTTTGGATGTAAGGGCGCCTATAAAATTTGGTGGGAGTGGCTTTTTGGATCGATGGAAAACAGAGGTGTAAACACGTGTAAAGTCACATAAAAAGCTCACGCGACACAAATACAAGCGCTTTCAGTACAAATGCTTCTCCCATTGCCACCGCGGTTGACGTACAAAAGGCGCAAATACGAAATGAGAATGGGACTCCAGCACCACTCTCTAGAAGCTTGAACATTTTACGCTTCGAAAAACTCTTGCAGATGGTAAACTAGCCGAGTCATTACATCTATCGGCCACTGACTGCTTGGCCCCGGGTTGAAATAATGTATTACACCCAAGGACGCACCCTAAAGGAGCAGATGATGATTGCACAGGATTAGGAAATCGAAAGCGACTCAGAAAAAGAAGCAAGCTCTCCAAAATTGAAAAATTGAATTGCCCATACAATATTGTTTTTGTTAACGCTCTTTGGAGTTCAATCTTGTCCATCCTGATCATTATCGTTGTCAATCTTTTACGCGTGCATGTAATGGCGGAGAATTAAAATCAACAAATTGCACCAATCAAAAACTCGTAGTTTTCAAATATAAAAATTATGATCAAATTCGAAACCGTCGGGATTATCTCGAATAGGTAAGCAAGAAGTCACGTGATACAAACACAAATGCTTTGCCAATATGGTGAGTCTGAATCGCTCGTTACCGTATTATTAATTGTTTTCACTCGAATTTTTCTCATCTGTCTCGACTAAAGAACTCCCAGAATATGGTTGTTATCAGCGGTTTTATCACACTAAATTTGCCTACCATTCATGTTTATACCACGTGACTCCTTGGTTACCTATTCCAGATAATCCCGTTGGTTTCAGACAAAACCCCCTAGACTTTACAAAACTGATCATAATTGATAGATTTTGGTGTTCACACTGAAACACGGTGGGGAATTACCGATGATAACTCAATTCTGTCCCTTCCAGGCGAGCAGTGTTCACTTATTAGTTCTCAAAATAACATTGTATTGAGAAAATAATACTTTTTAAAAAATGGCACGAACATGCTCACCAAAGGCAATCTGCCTCGCCGTCCAGTCTCCTTTTAGTGTCCAGCGTTCATTGAAGTCACTATGCTGACTTTCGTGGAAATAACTCACTGAGTCGTTCCACAAACATAGCTACATTGATCATCGAGAAATTCCTCCAAGAATAACATGTGTGCGGTAGTTAATACTACAATGAAAAACTTAGACAAATTAATGATAAACGCAATACAATTGAAGCATAACATTTCCTGGAGTTAATATTCAGTAGGAGAAATTAAGATTTATCGTTGAAGCTGCAGCAAAATGTTCAGAAAACTGGAAGGAGATGGCAGAGGATTTATATATATCTACTTCTTGATATATGCTAATATCTATAGAAAATTTTTAACGTACACCGATTAAAATTTATTAAAGAAAATATTATATTCAGTCAATTAAAAATTAACTTATAAACTCCAAATAAAGTGAAAGATACAACGCGAAATAGTGAACATGACTTTTTTCCTTATGAAAATGAGCAAACAAGAGAGCAATACATGAGAAATTTATAAAAGTTGTTTTCCACACAAAACACTGGGATGAGGATGTTAACACTTTAAATTCCTGATTTTCCATGAGAAGAAGGCAGTGCAAAAATATCTCAACTTCAGACGAGAAACGAATAGGATAGGTGTGACCAATGTTCGAGTCACAAATTTGGAAAAAAAGGCCGATTAGTACAACTAAAAGAAGAAACCCTAAAGCAATTCGCACATAATTCACCTCTACGACTGATTCTGCACACACCACGGTATCATCACACCTATTGTGACGGCAGCGAATGGATATGAAAGATGGAAAGATGGCTTAAAGACGCCATTCCTAAGTTGAAAATCTTTTGTTCCGGCTATCCTCGCTCCTAACTCAACGCCCCGCCCCCGCCTTTTTTTCTCGCCTTTGAGATGGAATTCCCTGGCAACAAAATGGGAGGAGAGAGGGTGGGATGTGTAGGCAAAGACGTATAAATTACAGTGCTTCGGGTGAGAAAGTTTTAGGCCGAGAGACAGTGATATATATCGCGATCTATGCCGCGGCGAGACAGGAGGAGGGGATATCGGGCGAGGGGGTGGTGAGTTCAGGATCGCCAGACATCAGAAAGGACCAAAGGGAGTGAACGGGCAGTGCTGATGCAAATGGATGATAATACCCAAGTGAGCGACTCGAAGGGGACTCAGGAACTTCGCTTTCAACGTTTTGAAATGCGGAGGGGATTAAGAACTTTTTGATCGCATAAATTTTTTCACCTTATCCCGGAATGAAGAGTGGGGATAATAAGTATGGGGATGGGGATAATAGGTATGATCGCTGAAGTTTGACTAACGCATAAAGTAGCTTTAATGACGTATAACTAGGGACCGGAAAAAATCGCATTTTTCGATAAACAAGAATTTTATGCGAAAATTCGGGATAAAAGCGAAATATCTGTGAATTTAGTAAATATGCGAAATGAGGTTATGAACACAAAAAACTAGTGGGAAATGGCAATAAAAATATCTATACATGTTTTTCTTAATGAAATATCCCTTTTTTATCCATTAAAACTATGATTATTATCATATGAACATATCAAATTAGCATATTTTAAACTTAAACTTAAAGTATTTGAAATTATGATACCGTTCCATGAGCAGAGGAGCGTTGTTGCGCATTTTGTTTCACCTTTGTCAGTAAACAAACGTTTTTGGGCGCGCACTTGCATTCACATGGTGCATCAGTCTTGTGAAGCAGTGTAAATGCGAGACAGTACGAGGATTCAGGCTTTAATACTTAGGTGCAACTGGGTTATCCCAATTATCGACAAATACGATACACAATTAAACTTCGTATTTGTGTTACGGGAATTTGCGTTTTCCCGCGATTTACAACGTTTCTATCGAATCCATCCCATTTCCTATATCTCCAGCTTATTTACAACCCCGTATTTACACCATGACATTTCCCGTTTTCCCACTGTTTGTGTTAGATGCGGGTTAGAATGCGATAGAATTCAAACTACAAAATTTCAAAAACAAAATTTCCTTCTATGACAGTTATCCATGCATACTAGTGTATATAAAACACTCGTTTACCCCGTTTCGTGCATATACACTTATAAACCTCGTGAGAGAGAAGTAATGTGCTACGTTTTACGGAAGACTTTGAACTTGGCGGCATAGCGTGGCAGTACACACCGCCACTAGTGACGGAAAGATGAAATTTTTACACCCGCTACCCATTTGCCAGGAAAAACTTCGTACTATGAATGAATGCGTGTAGGACGCAATGGGGAACTTGCATGATTTTTTTTATTTAACAGGCGGACAGAAAATTATTTTCTCGATTCAACAATGAAAACTGCATGTAAATCTGATTTTTCCTTCGCGAGATATTGAATGTTAAATATAGCGACATTTTAAAGCGCGCCGAAAACTCCCTCCCCCCCAAGCCACTGCTGAAGAATTCCCGATGACGTCAACAGTGCCGAACAATCGCCCGAAGCTGCTGGGCTAACAGCGCACCAACACGGGTGATTCAAGCGAGCCTATTCAACCCAAAAGTGAGCCCACCTCTGATTTTTAATTGAGTAGGTAATCACTTAATGATATACAGTTGATATTTCACGTCAATAATGAGTAATATGTAGGCAAGATAGTTTAAATCTCGAAAGTTCACCTTACTTTTGTAGTGCCCGCTCCATACATCGACCCAACTCCCTAGCATTGTAATTAGCCAGCGAGATGAGTTCGAGGCATAAGTATTGTTTAACACCTGGCTGTAAAAATACCTCAACCAAGGTGCCTAATAAGCTACTTATTAGGTTGCCTACCAACGCAAGAAGAAACGTATGTACAATGTCAATAAGTGACTGACTAACCCAGACTTCTATCAAAGGTGAGGTGTAAGCGTCCCACTCAAGAGCCCGACGTATCTCTTTCTCCCGTGGAGAAAGTGCGCATCTCGGCAGTGATTTGTTGATTACTTCCAAAACATTCATTGCTCTGCGAATCGTCAGAAGCAATTTTTCGGCCCTGAGTGGTGTTTTAGTAATTTTATTGGCAAATTAGGTGACATAGTATTGTTACTCGATACGAGTTACAAGTTAGAGTCAAGATAGATTAATTTCCGAATCCTTTTACGTGCCAGCTGAGTTAAAATGTACTCACTGTGCGATGTGTTTCTTTGAGAACGTGTGTATTAGGTCTGGTGCTCTCAAGTTAATAAAACAATGCCTTTATAAGGTAGATATATTTTGCTATTGATTTGGTGCCGAAGTTTTTTTATCTTAACACAATTACATCCATCTGTAACGTTATGTAGCGGCGTAGTGCAGTGCTCATCATAATCTCTTTAGCATGACATGAGGCAAGTATAAGACCCAGGGTCATTGTGTCTTTTTATATGTATGTAATCGGGACTTGAGAATGGTTTTATGTTTCGGTGGTGTAGTTATAGTGTTGATGTTCATGAGAATTACATTCAGGTAATGCTATGCTATACTCTGCCACAAAAGTTGTTTGTGGCCTACATAGGTATTTAATTAAAGGGCTACAAAGTACATTTGAAAAAATTCAGGTCTTTGAATTATTATAGTCATTTACAAACTTTATGCTGGCATTGAATGTGATATGGTGATGATTAAAGAACACTCTTTAGCTTATACTAATGCCTTTCCATAGATTGGGGTGTCGGACGGTAATGATTTTTAAATCAATAAGCGGGTTCATTTGTGTTGAGCGTTTAGAATAGCAGGTGCTACTTTTCCTTATTCCACCACCATTTAATGTATGGGATAGAATTATGGGATCATGCCCCAATGTATTTATTCAGCAAAGAAGGACGATCAAGATCAGGTTTTATGTTTTAAAATTGCACTTTAAATTCCTAAATGAATTTACTGAGGGTAAAAATATTGACATTTCCTTCTGATATTGATGTTAGTGTTGTTTTTCTTGACAAAGACTATTGCAATGTATTTTGCTGAATGTCCGATGATAATAACTAAATCATAGCACAGCACTTAAACCGGTGAATGTTGGTAGAGAGGTAAATGTAGGCATAAGGGTTATGACTTTCAAAATTCAGTGATCCTTCTGGCGAAAATAAAGATATGTAATAAGATAAGTAATGCTTCAACTTCCTTTTACCTGACATCCAACAGCATGACGTGGATAAACGTGCTTCGTACTATTGGTTTTGAAAACAAGACAACTATTCTTGTTATAACGTAATTAATTATTACCAGTATACTATTTAGTTTCATTGAAGAAAATAAATCGTACGCTGGGAAGTCCATTCCCTATAATGAACTTCATACGGACTATTAAATCAAGGGTAAGTCATTCCCGATAAGGCCAATCCTCTAGATTTGTGCCTCGCTCTGATAAACTAACCTTCATTCTCCGCATTAATAAGTATTATAAACAAAGGATTCAAAGTAAATATCTCTCATTTATTCTCGCTGTATTCATAAAAATCGAAATTTTGAGGCAAACGACGGTAACTTCATGCCGCTGTCTTAAAATGCACACATGTCCACGATGTCACACAAGTATTATCGAAAGCAAATAACGAAAAAATCACTCGCATAACCTCATTGAGCTAGATTACTTCTTGTCCAAAGGTTTGTTTGCAAAATTACCGAAGCAAAACAGCTGTAGCCATCATCATTTTAAGGTACGAGACTTTCCATTGGTCCTAACGAAGTTCATCAGCTTCGCCTTTCAAATTTTTCATAACGAGAGTTTTCTCCCATCCGGTCAGGAGAAAAAGTTTTCTTTTTTTTCCGCCGACGTATAGCAATCATTTGTCATAACAAATGCCATGAGGGTCATGGCATCAATTTCAGGAATATTGTCCAAACGAGCGGCAACGTAATCATCCATTTTTTTTACCTGAAATATTCGAGGTAAGAAGTCTATTTTATCATCCCGAAAGTGCATTTTTAATATCCCAAGTAATAATCGTGGCACAATAACAATAGGAAAACTTACCCAAGAATAACAGCACACGAACAAGTGACGGTGAGCGACTAAATCCTCCACCAAAACAATGTTTACAGCATGCGTTGGTGTTTTTCCCGACTCAGACGGCAGATTAGGCACGGATGACGTCACACCTAGCCTCGGCAGAGCTCGGGTGTCTTCGCGCAGTGGTCGGCTCAGAGAAATTTTGCTTGATTTTTTAAGTCAATTTTTTATTTCTTCTGATGATGAATGGAGATAATTTAGGTATTTTTGCGAGCTAGTATTTCCGTTTTACCTGTTCAAAATAGTTTTTATAGCAATCGTCGACCCATGCAAGTTCCCCATTTATAGTTTAGGAACACCTGGGGTAGAGAATATTTAAACTGCACCGAAGTTCATATTGTGAAGAATGAAAATGAATATTTAACCAGACACTATGAAATGTTAAAAATGCATTTACTGCACTCGTGGACGATAACAGTGAATCATTCGTCAGACCATCGCGCTGAATTGGTTCTACAATTTTATTACAGGTTAAAACAAAACAAAACTTAATGAAAATTGTTTTATCGCGTGAAAATCGCATTGAATAAATAAAATTATTTTGTTGAGAAATGTTTATGGTTGGTAACTGCTTGCGCTGGTCGGCCAGCGACGCAACTCAATATTATCATGTTGTTTATGTTATCCTTAATTATTCCGGAACATAAATTTTATTTTACTGGGAAAAAGATGCGAACTACAACATTTTCAGACGACTCGAGGGTTTTCGGGTTTCTTCTGTGTTCATCATTCCTTTGGAGGAAAGTTTCGTCGGTATTCCAGATGAAAGTTTCGATAATCTTCAGGTCCGAATATCGCGTTCCATTAAATTTCCTATGTCTTCTTCCAATATATATATTTCTTATATCTTCGTGCTATATATTTCCTATACTTCGAACCTGATGATGCCGTCTGGAATGCCGGCGAAACTCCTCCACTAGGATAAACCAGAGCGACAAAAACATCGGAAACCCTCGAGTCATCTTCTAATCACCGAGGATGCCTTCACAGCAAGTAGAATATTTTCAATCTAAGCGTAAATAACATTTGTAGATTCTCATGATGCAACTCGCATTGATGTAGGGCAACATCGGATTACCGTTCTCTACGATAGATACAATTTTGAAAAATAGCGATGTGATTCAGAAACATGCTAGACATACACCTACTAATACTGTGGACAGTGAGGACTATTTTCACACTATAAAACAGTTATAAATGACAGTACAGACATCTGTCGAAAAAAAGAAAACGTCAAGAAATCTTAGTATGAAGGAATGCCAACTAGAAAAGTGGTTTTTAAGTTCTAGATCGTCAAATATCGCCGTGAATGGCTTCGTCATAATAGAAAAGGCATTACAAAATGTATAAGTTTGGGAATTATAAACTTGACAACGTCCGATATTTCCAGTTCAATCCAAACCCAACCAACAATATGGTTGGTTGGGTTGGTTAAAGCAGTTCCCCTCCCCCATGTCTGGCTTGCTTTTTATGAGGTACTTGAGCCTGGAAACAATCTTAGATATGATCAGTAGGTATTAGCATGAAGTCGTATTGAATTCTAAAATAAATCAGCCGTAAACTAGGTGACAATGTTTTTAAATAATCCTTTTTTTCGAAAGTAAATTAGCTAAAATCTTCGTGACAGTTTTTTAACCCATATTCTCATGTTATAAAAAATTGTTGTTGTCAGATTAATTTACCATAAAAGGGATTGCATGGATTTAAACAGACTTATTGATAGAAGAAATGATAAATTTGCAAACTGTGAAAAAAAGGTTAAGAATTGATATTTAATTCTAGGTTATTCAATGATAAGAAATAGATGATAATTTCAAGAAAATAAACGCTAATTTCGTAAAAAATATATGTTAATTTTGCAAAATATAGATGATAATTATTCCGGTCCCTACGCATAACCCTCAGGGAGGTATATTTTATTCACCATACTAGTAATTCGTAGGATATTTGTGAACTAAAAAACTACATCCAACCCGTGCCAACCTAATGAGAAGATGCGACGTTTTCGGTTTGGCACGAAAGGCTTATGTAGGTGCAAGTTGCTTTTCCTCCGTCCGACACGTACGTGCAGGATTTATTAGCCATTCATCTTAATTAGAAATGACTTCTTCCATCTCACGAACAACTCCCATGTCTCCCAGTGTTACCCCACACTGCACCCGAAAAAGATTTTCTGCAGCACCAAACGAGTAGATGGAGTTAGTTATTCGGAGAAGGCGACCGACGGCTAAGGTCATTTGCGTCATTTTAGGACAGGTGGATAATTGAAAAAGAGGTGGTTTATTTCAGGGAGTGAAGAGAAACCTACGGTCGACTTAGCCTGCTCTTTAATAAACGCGCTAAGGGGACCAAGGTTTAGCGTTATGCCCGAAAAACTGAGTAATGCACTCGAAGTGCTTTCTACAAATCAGTAGAATACGAGTATACCAATTAAACATCTCTACTACTACCGGGATTCGATCTCGGACCCTCAAAATGAGAATCCCGAACTCTAGCAACCATACCAGTCCAATTCCATCATGTTCCATAAGCCAAGTTTACAAGAGGGAAGTAAAATTTATTTCGATGACATTTAGTGATAAATTACCTTGAAATTAAAAAAAACAGAAAAATCTGCTTAAAGTCATTATATATTCGGATAAGACATATAATCTATGACTAATAACGGAAATCATTTCAGCAGTGCAATGGAGACGCAAAATGCAGAATCATATTGATAATAAAAATATCGAATATTTCCAACTACCATATCATATTACCATATCAGCACTACCATAAGAACTACTATAAAACTGGAACATCTCAAACGCTTTCATTGCTATATAACAGTGTTACCAAAGGGCAACTTTGATACCGTGGTATTGCTCAGATTGTATTAATGGAGATGAGGAAAGTTGAGAAAATTTTAAAAGCGGTAGTTAGGAAACAAATTTGTCGAGATAAATTATGAGAAAGCAACAAAAGTGGACGGAGAACATTTCGAGAGGTATTAAATGATGATAATGGTGAAAGAGGGACGAATGGAAAGTAAACGCGGAAGGGAAAGGAGAATGAATTAAGGATGGTAAGAAGGTAGACAGGAGGCATGAAGATTTAAAGAGGGATTCAATAAAGGAAACGCGAATTGGACAGGAAGGAGGTATGAGAGGACCGACATGCGTAGTGAAAGACGCGACAATCCACAAGCAAAGCGATCAATATTGGTACAACACTTGCGATGGTTTTTCATACGGAGACTATATGGTTGGTAATAAATTCATGTTCCTTCTGTGAACGTTACTTTTCATGTTTGTCGTGAGCAACGCGGTTGTCTTCTGATTTTTAGATACATGCTTCCTTCCCCTCTTCCTGACGCATGCAGGAGCATCCCCAATTGCCCCCTCTATACTGAGACCGTCTTATTCCCACACGAGTGTGGTGAGCCACTTTTGTCGTCGTAGTTTTATTTCCGAACGCGTCCTTGGGAGACTCGAGGTTTTTTTTTCCTCCGCTGCCTGATGAATGTTCTTCATTTGTTCTTATCTCATTTTCGGACGCTTGAGAAAATGACTGGATAGTCTGGAATTTGGCGGACCAGTTTTAGGACCCTGTCCACTATTTTAGACGTGATTAATGGAAATGAATTCCAGTTGCTTAATTGGCAGTTTTCCATCGATTGTTAATGTTTAGATTTACTATTTTTGTTTGTGCTTCGGCTCAATTCTATAGAAAAAGAACGAAAATGATAGGCACGTAGAGCCATCTGGTCCATATTTTTATATACTCGAGAGATCATATACATCAAAAAACGTGAAATGATTCACAATCTTGACTGCATGTTTCATTTGTAAGAGGGGATTGAAAAAAGTTACTTTCAATAAGATATAAAGAGCGTAAACAAGCAAAGGAACGATTTAATGTAAATTTAAAAATTTCAATATAAATTTTCATATTTAAGAACACATATTAAGCAAAAGTATTGTGCATCAATTATGCACCTGACGCGGAAAATGACGACAGATCTGTCGAAACCAACATTGGCTTTAGCGCTTTACTCTAACTATAAGCTGATTCTATCAAAAATTATTAAAGCTAGGCTTCATAAAATTAAATTACGTAATTTTTTTTGTTCAATCCAAAATTTTGACATTGAGCAACCCAATATATTTTGCATTTATTAAATTTAAAAAAATGACCGATAGTCCTAGATTTACCCGTACACATTCCTGTTAAGTGTGTATAAAAAAGGGAAATGCAGCTGGAAAGAGTGTCAGCAAGTGGAATCTCATTGAGCAAGTATTACGGTCAAAACGTAATCAGGGATCGGGTTGGTGCGGTGGCTTATTGCGGTGCGGTGGCTTACTGGCCTCCCTTCCAGATGGTCCGGGTTCGGACCCCGGCACTGGTGGATTTTTCATCGATATACCGTCCCCTACTTGAGTGCATTATGGAGAGGCAGTCTCGAGCAGACTCGCGTCCAGTATTCCGTCGGGTGAGACGTTAAGCCATGGTCACCTTGTCTCTCTTTCGTAAAGAGCAGGATGAATGCCGACGCCGAGTTTCTCTTCACCCTTCCTCCATTCCATGAAAACTCCTACCATAGAGTAAATATATTCTATACTTACTCTATGCTTCTACCTTAATGCAATTACTCACCGATCCTCTCTATCTCAAATGGCCTCAATACTCGGTAGCCTCCGCCATATAACCGTAACATCCTAGTTTGTTGCCAACTTGACAAAACAACTTCACTCTACCTCTGTGTCTCAAAACACTGATACCTCTACGCCATTGCCCACTTATCCTAAATGGCGAAAATGACCTCAGTTGTCGGTCGCCTCCACACCTCCCTCTAATAACTACTACCTACTCAAAAGATATGCAGAAAGTCGTCTGATTTTATTTTTAGTGGGGCACCCGCGAGATTTATCTCTCTGTTTCCCCACGAAGTGTATTTGCTCGCCCTTTCTTCCCCTCTGCTATCAGCAAGAAGGGCAGTGAAGTTAGGATGGGAGAAAGGTGAAGTGAAAAGAAGGGGGAGTGCGTAAGAGATATAGAGTGAGTGGGTAGGATAGGTATAGAGGTTCGGCGGAGGGAGGTGTGTGGAAGGTGTTTCCCTCCTTTCGAGGGCTAGGGGTGCATCCCTTTGCACAAACATGGAACGCCCGCCGACGAGAAGTTAAAACAAAAGAACTCGTCCGAGTGATGACAAGAGATGGGGAAAGTGCATTCTTTACCTTTCTGGGAAGTGCGCCCTGTTTACTTCTTTTATCGCCACGGAGAGAACGATTCATAAGTATTCATGGTCACAGCTGTACCCTCCATCCTCGGGTGAGTCCCCTCCCTGGTAAAAGAAAGTTGGCTGTACGTTCTGCTTATTCCGAACGAAGTTCTTTGAGCTTTTATTATGTTCGTTTGCAACTGAAAGGTTATAAAAAGCAAAGAAATACTTAATTGTGTAAATAGATTTTTTTATTAACCGGCCCAAGGTTTTAACCAGATTATTTCATGGGACTTGATTCCCTGATTCGGGCATGAGCAGCAGTAAAAAGTGACATTTAGTTCTTCAGAGGTATGCGTGCCAGCGTTTAATTATCTCCGAAAGATAAAGCTCCTATTTCAGATTCGACATAAAATATTTCGGCTTATAAAACACGTAAAAGATTGAGCATTATTTACTTTTTCCTTCTACCACTGTTGAGATTATATCGCACAACATAATGAAGCCTGCATTCAAGACAAACATGACCGTCATGTCTGAGGTGGGATTCAAACTGGGATCTCGGATTCGATTTCTAAACAGTCTCGTCACCGATCTGACTATCGCGGCCGGTCGAAAACAAAATCACCCCATCGACCCCAACGCAAATCAGGAAAGTTAATACGTAAATTAATTAATGAGTTTTAGACGTAAAATATTAGCGCACCCCGGAAACACCAAAGAGAATCTACATGAGAGTTGGTTAGTATGCAAGGACGTCAACCACAATGAAGTCTATTTGTAAATGTTTGACGTGAAGAAAAAATTTATTATTTTCCAGTTTAATTGGGCCAGTTCCAAACCAAGATTGAAACGCAACGCGAAAAAGATACTATTTTCAGTAAATTTTAAGTGACTATTCCAAATAAAGGGTTACTTAGGTAAGCTACAAAAGAATGAATTACAAATAGTACTAGGCAGATGATAAAGGAATATACTGATGACCGAAGGTGCATATCGTTCACGTCACGTCACTTAAGATAAGGCCAAATATAACAGCACTAGCAATAACACACAGCCGATGTAAACACCAACTGAGGAACAAAAGGCAGCATCATAATTATTCTACGCCGTTGTCGTTTGTGAGTATAGGATAAGATTTTGTTATCCATGCTTCGTAAACGAGTTCACCCAGAGTTAAGAAAATATATTTTGTGAATGAGTTTTATCCAAGCAACGCTGTTTCCTTGACGAAACTGTCTTAATAAAACATACAGGCTCCGTAAATTACTGTTGCATCAATATGCCTCAAAGAAAATGTGCTCGGCATTATCTCAAAAAAGGTTCGCAGCACTAATCAAAATGCAAAGTGGGAGTGCTGATGGACTCGAAGCGGATGGGAAATTAAAATTTACGAGAATGGAAGTTGGAGCATGCGTCGAAATCCATAAAGAATGTATGAGGAAGGGGCGCGGAGACGCAGGAGGAGAAATGCGTTGAAGTGAGCCGAGAAGGAAAAGTGGAGAATAGATTCTAAGGAAAAGCCGGAAAAAGCAACGAGGATCGAGGAACAGCAGACCCTTCGGCGAGGCACGTGACATCCACTCAATTTAAACGAAAGGCGAGCCACAAAAGCGAAAACCTGAAATTGTAAGCGCAAAGTGATGCTTTGCGTAAAATTAGACTGCTTCACCAATTAGATTGCAACACTAAACCCAGAAGAACGATGCGTTTTCACTGTTCTAAATCAAATCGTTCATGATACAACGGCAGATTTTGGTCGAGTGTACAACACTATCGGCTTTCAATGCAGTGAACCTACATTAAATCTACCGTATTTTATCTAAACATAGGATACTCAATCGTTTGCAAAACAACTGAAAAAGGAGAGCTGTCGTAAATGATTGAAAAGCAAATTAGAAATCATGCCTTAAGATATTTTATAATGACTAAACTTCATCAACACTATCATAATCGTCATCGTCACCAGTGATAAATCCTAAAACTAATGTGCCGCGACTCAACACGATTCTTCTACCGGCTAACATTAAAAATTAACATAAACTTTTCCATTTACATCTCTCATAACTTTCCCTAAATAGATCATTTGAGGGATTTTTTAAATGATACTTCAACCAGAAAGTATATTACGATACTTTATGATGAATTTTTAATCGCATGACGATATGTCTTTCAATCTTAACCTTCACTGTCCATACATTGCACGAAAAAAATCAATGAATTCTACAAATAACATTCGAAAAGTTGGGGTGGATTGCAGAGAGGAGGTGCCTTAAATGGCATAAAAAATCAAAAGGGCAGAGAAAGTGAGAGGTGGAGTAGCAGTTACATAAATTAGTTTTTTAGGTGCTTCCTACCTCTCAGAAGACAAGCACGACACCGCTGTCCGAGTTGGGATTCAAACTCATGTCCTTTGGGTTGCCAGACCAAATTGCCTTTCGCGGCCGGTGGGGGAGGAAAGAAGGTAAGAGAGATTGACGATGGCAAGGGGGGAATAAGATGACAAAGAAGAGAGAGAAAGATGGCGAAGGTCTGTGTGCTAGTTTGGTGACGCGGCCTGGCCGTAAAAGCAGAAGAAATACTCTCACTCCCATCTTCCCGAAAAAGAATCCGTTCCCAACCTCATCCCTCACGCCTGCATTGGACCATCTGACACCACACTCACGCAGTATAAGTCCCACTCACTCTTCCAGAACATAAAAGGCAAGCAAACGCATGGGACACTAAAACAGAGGCTCGTGGAAATGAAAGCACGTCTGAGGAGGAAAAGGAGCGGGAGGGAGGTTGGGAGACGTAGGATGTGTACAGCGTGAGCCAAGGCGGTGGGGATTGTAGGGAGGAAAGTAATTATGCGAGGGGGAGAAAGGACGTAAAGGGTCGAATATCTCGCGGGAAGAAGAGGAGTCGAGGGGATTACAATTCCATAAACGGGGGTTAACGAAGACAACAATGTGACTTTAAACATCTCCCTTATTCAAAAATATGATCGCCTCTCGCTAACCATCACCACCAAATGTTTCCAAGTTTTTTCAAGAGTTTACAAACGACGGCTTTACCTCCAGATGAATTGACTACTAGTTGGTTGTAACCGGAATAACGAGAGAATATTTTGGGGCAGAAACTCCACTTATTCAAAAAGATGTCCACGGTTACAAACAAAATCATTACTCTGATGGCCTTGAAAAGCATGCAGCGCATTTGTTAGGGATGAGAAGACCACGCGTAGTGTATAAATCTCTTAGGCGGATTTCAGTAGACCTGATGAAGACTGGAGAATGCAGAGTTGTAGGAAATGAGATGACTTGAGAAGAGCCATTTGTCACTGGATTTTCAAGAATTAAAAGGTTCTTGAGGAACGGCTACTCAAATGCACTCCGGCTCAGTTACATCTGTCCGGTAGAAGTAGGATAAAGGTTCTCCAAATGTTGAGGGTATAATATTGACTACGCTTCTACATCTACAAGTAGTATTCTGTAAGCAACGTGATGGTGTGTGGCAAAGGATGACTCTCACACTGTGCATTCTCGACGAGTAAATAATTCTAATTTGTTTGTAACTCACTCATTTTAATTCACTAAGCATTGATTTTGAAGACCTGAGATGCAATCTAGTCTCCTACTTTCAAGCCCTGGGTTGCCATGGCGTACCCAACCAGACTACTCCGGCAGGTTCTAAAACCTGAGAAGTGATGATTTCTCTAATACAAATTCTTGTCCACAAATATTTTGAGACTCCCCAGATTCAGCAAGTTTCATAACACTATGGCATCTTCATGAATGAACACGGGAAGTATCACCGTCTGGCACTCGGCAGCGGTCTGAGTATGGAGGATTAGGAAGTAGAAGGAAGTCCGTACGGGAGGTGAAGGAGAGCGGGGAACAAAAACATTTATTGGTGCATGGAGTGGGGGTAAGGAAGATAGTGCGTAAAAGCACAGGTGAGGTGGAAGGTAGGGAGGCATCGTGTGTTTTTTCCTAGGGTGGCATGGGAGTAGTTGTGGGTGGTCTAGGTGTGGAGAGTTTAAAGGGTCGATGGGGATGGGTTCTTTGTATCTTACGCAAGATAAAATGGCTAATTGCTCCAGGATGTCCAGCCGCGCCCTTTTCTTTTCATTGTCTAGCATCTCCAATGCGAAGTGCGGCCTTCAGTGAGGCGGAGGGCTGCAAAGTGAAGGTGGGCTCTAAACTTCCTTCTATCTTAACGCAACCACTTCGGCATTCCGCCGATCGCTCATGAAGGATACTTCCCATCACTCACGTGTACAAAGCCTCGCAGTTTGCAGACCGCAAGCGATAAACTCAACTCCATTCCATGCGTGACAATTTAGGACGTCTATAAGAAATTTCTGTCATAGAAGCACCATTACCACGATTATTTATGTTATGTTACTTAGGGTAGGCGACCGACAGCTGAGGTAATTTTCGCCATTTAGGATAGGTGGGTAATGGGGTGATGGTAGGAGTTTTCAGGAAACGGAGGAAGGGTTGATAGAAAAACGCGGCGTCGGCACCAGCCTACTCTTAACGACAGGCGCCAAGGGGACCACATATTAACGTCCCATCCTACGGACGGAGTACTGAACCTGAAATGCCCTCCACTAGGCACTCAAGTAGGGATCGGTTAGCCACAGAAAATCCGCCCCTGCCGGGCATCGAACTCGGCCACGAATGGGAGCCAGTACTCTAACCACTACACCTACCCGACCACGATCATTTGTCAGCAAGATTTTATTAATGGAGTAAACAAAGAACGTTTAGTTGACCGGTTGGATGGAGGGACCTTCATTCAGATTTTCAAGGTATTTTCAAGCATAACCCCTACTTTTGTTAAGGTTCGTCCTTTTTCGTACTAATAATCTGCTGTATCGTGCTTACGATGCTTGACTTATTTAATACAGTCCTCCAGGGTATCAAACGAACGGTCACTTGGCCGCCCGTAGAAACACCAATGGCGCATTATTAGCTGTGTGAAACACAAGATAACACAACCAGAATTGTAAAAAACCTACCACCACTTTAAAAAATTTACTGTGATCATTGATACACAGCAATGCGCCGGTTATATCTGCTACGACAGTCTTGCAACTGTTTACGTAGAAGGCAAAAAAGGAAATGGTAAAAAATAAGGGGTGTCTAACAAAATATTTCATGTCTTAAATTTAATCGTAATTTCCTAGGGAAATCATTGATTGAGGAGTCAAAGCTTGAAACTCTGATGACTCTAAAAACGCTTGAATGTAAAAAAAATACGAAGAGGTAAATACTTATCGATTGGATGGCTACGATCTAACTGGTTACCAATCTTATTTGGTTTAAGATGTCGTAATTATTCGTAATTCTCGTAATGGCTCAAAATATTGTCAGAAATTAAATATACCGAGAACTTATATCATAATACCACAACGAGGTCACCTTTCAAAGAAAATAAGGGTTCCTCATGTTTTGCCCGTAGGCATCAGGTGAACATAAGTACAACGATATTTTTTACCCGCTGTAGAATCATTTATGAGTAAAAAATTAGCGATGAAATGTATCCGAGGCACTTTCTGCCATTAGATATTATCAGTGACTCCAGAAACAGCGACTCATAACCAGAAGCTGGGAGGGAAACTTTTCTCTTTTGCAACAGCTGAACTGTGTGGAACGGATGTACCGTGTTGCGTACATTGTACCAAATGGGATGGAGAATTAAAACCTTCTCTCAGCAGCAAATCAAACGAATTGCGCAAGAAATTAATTTCCCCGACGATTTAATCAGCGGCTCTCGAGATTAACTGAGAAAAGAGCGTTGTAAACCACTCCGGACGAAACATTCCCCCAGTCATCCGACGCGGTGCAAAAACAGAGTGAGCTGCCGGCCCTTATCGGCGGGTGGAGAAACATACCGCAGGCCCGAAAACGTCCCCCCTAAAGCATTTGGTTGGGGTCTCTGACATACGGGTTTTCTCGTCTCGCGATAGCGAGTCCGATCGAGGAGGGAAAGAGTCGTAATGTCTATGCAACCCACTAATGGGCTTAATGTAACACACTGACCCAGATGACACGGGCATAAACTACGCTCCCCTGAATTTATTATCCCCTCCTTCCCGATCCCTCCGCGCAGAGGACCGCGGCGTGGGTGGCGCGTCTGCGGAGAGCGGGCTCACGAAAAAAAACCCAACACGATGCGCGTGTAGCCCGCGCCAGACAAACGTGCGTACACGATCTTGCGCGTGCGGTTCGACGCGCAATTTATGGAGTGGACCTCCAGCCGCACCGACGATAAAAGTGCGCATGCGGAAAGCCTGAGTGAGGTTCGCAGTCTGTCTTCTGGCCAATAAATCCGACGAGGCGAACTTCATCGATTATGCAGTCGAGGCGGAGTTTATGAAACCTCCGATGAGGGTTTTATAACTCGCGGAATGACGTACCTCATGTGTTGGTGGTGAAACGGAAATTGACGTTGATGCCGTGCGTCAGAAAGTAAGCACAGACGACTTCTTCATGCACCGATGAAGAAGCTAAATGAAAGAGGGTGGGGAAGTGAAGGTTTTTCATTTCTTCTCAGCCAGATATTAAAAAATCATATCAGATGACCAGATCATCGACTTTCCCACGGTCGATAATTCTTTGATACTGCAAAATATCTGACCATACTCAAGTTATCAAAATTTAAACGTGCTACGAAGTGTCTCGACGCACGGAACGACAAATCACAATTGGGCCTATAAAAATGGGAAGGTTGTACGTAGAATAGTGACTTTATTCATTTTTGTGCATTATTTGGTACCAACTTAGTGTAAATAGGTAGGTACCTACTTTAACTAAAAATCGATCACCTTTAGTTATACATATTGAAAGTTTTGCGGGAGTTATTATAAATATTCTGCCACTGAACACAAAATTGAAAATGGTAATAATTTTCCGTTATGCAATATTTCCAAACCCTGCATTCTTTCAAACCAATTTTATGAATGAGATAGCCAGCTGAAATCAGATTAGCAACAAAATGATGGTTACGGGTTGCATATCATCTGCCCAAGAAGATGTATTTTACAGGATTCATAATGCAACTTCTTAGACAGTAAGATGGACATCATACGTTCATCATACATCATCCACTTTAGTTCACCTCAATCTACTGGGTCCAAATTCAATTAAGGAAAATTTAGATCCTTCGAAAGAAAATAAACGTCCACAACTATCGACAAAGAAATGAGTCTGAGCATACAGAGCACTTTGTATGTACCAAAGCTGCATACTTTGTATACGAGATAAGTCAATAATATATAACGAGCCACTCTAAGCCAGGAAAATAGCATTTCCTTCTTTCTAGATGCAGAAAATTTCATTAGAAGGACTAAGAGGTTGTTATTGACGATGGAAATGGTAGATTGTAAGTTGTGTCCTTGCTGAAAACCTAAAGAATGCTGAATTAGGACTGGTTTCTTATAAAATCTTACCAAAGTTGAATGGTATTCCTTTGAGTGTCACATGATGTTTTTTGGGTTGTATGTATTTTTTATCATTTATATTACCATTTCAGTTACTACAAATACTAGAAGTGAGAATAGAAATTTTGGTCCTCAGATAGTTATGTTTCTCGTTGGAGGGCATAGAAGCTCCGAGGAGCAGAGGTAGGAAAGGAGGGATAAAATTTGATTGCAAACCGCATTCCCTCCGTCGCAATGTGACCACACTGCAAAATCGCCGCTTGTGCTCATGAATCTTAATTATACGTTATGCACATGAGGCAGAGAGCGGCCATGATCCCAGTGGTCATTAAAAAAGAAAATTCAACCCGTCTCGGATCAGGTGTGGATTTACTTGGAAGAGAGGGAGGAATCCTTCGAAGACTGACCCGGCTGGTCAAGTGAGATCGCCTACCGATGCTGAGGTCGAATGTCTGGAGTCCTTCCTCGAAAGCGGATGTTGTCTGCAGAGGCTGCGGTTTCTCTTAAACTCCGCTGGAAGGGATGAATGCCTAATGTAACTTAGCTTGGGCAGGAAAATCAAATTTCTCACAAAGTTGGAGGCTTCTCTCAAAAAACACATATGCGTTGATCTCTGAATAAGAGTTCAGCTACGAATTTTGCGCCTTCAAACTAACGGGACGAGTCTTCTTGCATAGTCCTACACAGTTGTCCGGATGCATGGCAGGTACATGCAGATATTATCAATTCTGCCGAAATCACACCGACTTCAGAAACTAATTCCATTTAACTCCCTTCCCTTGTATTTCCGCTAGGATTGTATCTTATACCTACATGCGTGATTAGATGGCAATTTACGGCAGCAGGCTGTATACATTCAAAACCGAACCATATAAGCGTATATAACAAAGACATCAACCGATTATCTTGCAAAACCCCTCGAAGGTGAGTAGCAGGGGCTGAGGTACCACCAACCCTGTACAACATCTACACCATCACTATGTACATTCACTACATCCACTAACAACCCTACGAGTGACCTCGAGGGCGTGTGGCGGGAAGTGAGGTATCATCAAACATGTTTGACGTAAAACTTAGTGGCTGTGTACTTATTTTGTGGAATTTTTCCGTAGTAGTAAAGAGATAGAAAATTGTGAAATCCAATGGTTTATTGTCGGTACGCATTATGTGCCTGATGTTGGCCTAACGGCTGAAACCGGTAGTACGGACAATATACCAGTGGAATTCACAATTTTATATCTCTTTATTACTATGCTTTGCGTATCTGCACTTAAGTTTGTACATACTCCTTAATGAGAGATTACCATGAATATCATCCAAGAAACACACTAAAAATTCCACTTTTCATCTAACACGCAAGGAAACATTTGATAAATGTTTCCTTAACCTTTATCTTTTCTCTGTTATTTTGCTTAATCCGTGTTATTATTTTTGTGTAAAGTTTGAAATTGTATATTCATGGTTCATGGTACCTTCATATTTTATGAAGGTACCATGGTATTAGAAGTCTTGATTTTGTTATGATGACGAATTATTTGAGGAAAGAACGGATGTCATCACTAAATTGTTATTACTGTCAATATCTGCCCTAGATTTTGCAGCCTTTCACCTGGTTACTATATATATTTTTCATTGAAAAAAAAATAAATTTGCAATAAAAAAGACATACCACAGCAGAGAAGAGCAGGTTACATCTCCTACAATACCCCAGAAACATGCTTGACTCTCGAAGATTTCGCAGTTGAGTCGATACGTCCCTCTGAGCCTGAAGTAAAACATCCATGCGTCTAGAACGTATTCCGATGACCGGTCCTGAGAAGGGGGAGAAATGGAAAGAGGGAGACTTGATCATAATCAAGCAAGTCTCGGGGGAACATGGCGTAGGCGCAAGCCTTCTTCGGCGGCGGGCACGTACACTTACCGACCGACGACTGGGGGATTATTCCCGCGCGCGGCTGTTTCTTCGGCATCACGTCCGAGGGGGCTCAGGGATCCACCCTCCCCCTCACCCATTCAGCCTCTCATGTGTGCAGCATGATTTAGGCGGGAGATACCTGCCACCTCCGTCGGTAGGGACTGAGGGTGAGCGGAGAGAGGGAGGGGAGGAAAGGAAGACTCGTAATTTCTCCAGGATAGGCGACGCACGCGGCGATGGGACGATGGTGACCGCTCGCCGATGAAATATTTCACTCTCCCAGTTCCAAATAATGAGACTCGAATGAATAGTGGAAAGGCGCCTCGGAGGAAATTTCTTAGGACGCGGGTGGCGACAAAAATCGGCTCCCTTTCATGTTTCCCGAGAAAAATGGCTTTTTTTTCCTCACTCTCTCTCGAGAAAGAGAGGGTTTCGTGATCATGTTTCCACATTTTTTCCTTTTTTTTTACGACCGCCCATTCGTTGGTTTCCCTTATTTCTGAGAAGAAATGGGTTTCGCTCGTGTCTTCGGTTGCCACGTTGTAGGATGAATTTTAAGGTGAAATATATTTATTTCTGGAAGATTTTCCCAAAAGGCTTGGTGATTTAAGAAGCACCAACGAATGCAGTACAAATAAGACATTACGCTTGTCACCTAAGGAATTCATAAGCATAAAGCATTTAAATAGCACAAATGCCAAGATTTGCTACACCTTTATAATTTAGGAAGTGTTTTTTCACTAGTGAACTGTCCATATATATTATCTTTCTCGGGTATCTAGTAGTTATGTAGACATCCAGAATTTAGTCGATGCAAGAATCAAGTAGAGAATTATGGCTTAGAAACATAATACGTAATGAATTCGAGTGCCCAATTATAGAAACTTCATCTTGCTTGCGATGACAGTGATCATAAGCAAATTTTGTCATTGTAAATCATCAGGAGTCAGTTTTAAGGGGCAACTGTGTTGTCGAATACTTGAACATCATCATTAACAATACATCGTCACATTGTACAATGATATTTGTCGTAAAATGCCTATGCCATTCCAGTCATATGATTGAAAAGGACGATTCGAGTGCCTGAAGCAATCTGTAACGATTCATAATGTTGTTTATTAAAGACCAAGCATTTTACTTAATATGATATTGAATGAACAATTTATCCTACACGGAAAAATGAAAGTGTGAACGGAGGTATGGGTGGTTTAAAAGAGACTTCACAGAAAGGAATGCACGTAAAATGGAACCTTTCATGACAAAACAATCCTTTTAGAATTATTTTTGTTATTTTTGAAGCACTATTGTCACTACGTTTGAATTTAAAAATAACTAACTAAATCGATGTTTAGGAAATTTTCTATTTCTAAACATCGATTCCTCATTCGCTAGAAAAAATATAGCATTTGACTACATGATCAAACTTATTTTAAGCGTTTGTCATTTTACAATGAGGAGTTGCTGTCGCAAATAACCCCAAAACTCAATACAGCTTTATTTTTACTTCGGATTTCAAAGGCAATTCTTAAACGTTTCCCGCACCTCTCCAATCCTCATATGCAGATTTTTCATGAACTACAAGAACCGTGTTTCACATGACCTGTTCTTCTTGAAACATATTAAACAGGCGAGTTTCAAGGAAATGAGGCGAAATGTTTCAACTATTGCAAAAGAAGTTTGCTTGAATGATGTGGCAACGCCGTGCTACCTAATCGGTAACTAAGTAACGAAAACGGGTGGGCGATGGTTGGTGCTCCATTCTTTCCGATGACGAATTCATCTCACGACATGGTCGGCGTATTCCCATTCTAACCAAACAGGGCCCTTCTAGCACCGTGTTCGTGAGGACACGTACCAACAGACCCATGATAGTTCATTCGGCCATGTTGCCCGAAGTCAAATAGAGGGGGAATGAGAGAGACAAAGGGAAAGGCGGACGATAGGAGTCGAGCCATGAGCTTGTGTAACGGCTTCAATCTCATAGTCTTGATCACTAATAATAGACGGGTCTTGGGAAAGTGCAATGCTAAAGTCAAGGAAAGGCGTAACTTCGCGATAGTTAAACCATTGGTGGAATACCTATACTTCTAGCATTTGGGACCCATGAAAAGCGAGATTAATAACTGAATAAGATAAAATTAAGAGAAGATCTGCGACAGTTGAAAAAAAAATTGACGGATAGACGTAAAATGTCATGAGATCACGTTATGTAAACCATCCATTCGGGTCGTAGGATATGTTTGCTACATTAGAAGAAATATCCCTTCGAAACTGTATTATATCTTAACTAATCCCTGATTACCCTTCTTTTTATCCTCTAACTTCGTCGAACTCTTCCAAACTTAGCAAAACATTCATTTGGCCGACCCAAGGGTAAACACTCGCATAATTATTGCCTGTAAACTAACATTAATTATCCCACATGAAAGCCAGAGACATTTGGCGCTTAGCAGGTAAATTAATAGGCTACGCCCATTATGATTAATAATTATCAACGCGTCCATTATTATTATTATTATTATAAGACGGTAAGTGTAACTGCGTTGCTGGAGGCATTTTGATGTGAGGCATGCTGTCTTCACATTCAGATGCGAAGACAACAAGCCAAACGAAGACTTCCACATGAGTCTGTCGAGCTTTCTCCGACACCGAGAATATTATTAAGATTCCACACCACATCAGCATACAGTATCATACGGATAAGAGGAGAGATATGGTTTGCATTTCAAATAGATTAAAATAGTCTTTCTTTTCCAGGACGATTCGTGATCAAAAGAACATCGATACATATCACTCCGAGATGTTTTCATAAAAAGGACTTCCTTTATGGACGTCCTGTCCTGTCCTGTCTGGTGAGACATGACTGCTTTACCTCACCAATGCAGTAGTACCTAATGGAGGAAGGCATTCCGCTACCTAAAGGTCGAGAAATTTTATCCAATCATGATTCTTCCTTCAGGCTATAAAAGTTGTAAAGGGACGGTACGATAACTATATTAGCATAACCAGCCTGGCATACCTTTTTTAAATATTGAAGTTTAGACTAGTGTATCTATTAATACTAATCCATTTTTAAGCATGATATGTAGTGCATGTCTGGTGAGACATGACTGCTTTACCTCACCAATGCAGTAGTACCTAATGGAGGAAGGCATTCCGCTACCTAAAGGTCGAGAAATTTTATCCAATCATGATTCTTCCTTCAGGCTATAAAACTATGGCGCAAACTCCTAGTAGCGCAAATAACATTAGCACTTTCACTACCATATTGACAGATGTTTAACCGCCAGCGGGAAACAGCGGACCGAGACCTCCATTAAGCTGGCATGTACTCATCTGTAAAAAATCACCGATCAGCTAGAAGGCACATTAATATATTTATCCAAGTTTCCTTTCTTTTCTCTGGAGTGCTGGTCGTACTCACATCATCAATACAAATTTATTTCTTCCGTTTACTCAGAGCCTGAGTTTCCTCCGCTCATTGAGAAATCAGCGGCCTACAAAAAAACTTCATAAAAGGAAACCACTAATTTCACAACAACGCTGTATATAAAATCAATCGTTTGCTGCAGAGGGCACTTAGCGATGCAGCTTAATTTGGTACAATGAGCCCCATCCTTACACACCGAAAACAATCGTTACCTATGTTTCCAGTGGAATATTATCCTCTTTGATGAAACGTTAGGCCACATCCTATAGGAATAGCAAAATCACACAGAGATAAAAGTACTCCTACAATGGAATGCATGGTTTCGCCAATTTTTATCTACGCCAAGAACGTTTCTCTGCAATTTGAGGGTCATGCCACCGCATCCTTATCCTATACTGGGGGTGGCGAACCTATGGCACGCGGAGCTGGGAGGGCGCTCGATCGATACCTCTATCTCACTCGATGGGTTGGCACGCGAGTCGAGCGAGTATACTCTCATTTCATAAACTTTGGCACTCAATCGCCAAAAGGTTCGCCACCCCTGTCTTATAGCACTCGGTTAATAGTTTCACTTCTGTCTACAGCAATTTTGTAACAAACGGCACAGAGAAAATTGTCCTATTTTTTGCTATTTCAAAACATATATCTATCAAATTATTGGTTATACTTCATTAAAAACTTAATCTCAATGACTAAAAACCATTGCAAACCAAACTTTAGGGCTGAAAAACTATAATACAACGGATTGCTGGACTTGCTGAAGTCTTCTTGAGTTTGGTACCGAGTGAGACTTTCCATTGTGGACGTTTCGATGAGCAACTTGACCATTTTTTTCAGGAATGACTCGCACGTTGCTAAACCCAAGAGGAAAACATTCAAATTATCCACCCGGAAAAACCCAACGTCCTTCGATAGCTGTGCAGGTGTTCACACATTACAGCGGCTTTACACGATCATTGAAATCGCGCAAGTTGATGTCGCTTGAGCAGTCGTACCCGAAAGTCTGTAACGCAGTAAAGTTCGAGGACACTTGTTGACAACTTTACACGGTGCGATTATCGGCACAGAATTTCAGAGACAATTTACCATCAAGTAGCGGTATACCATAGTATGCTATACGCATGCTATGGTACCGTCAATGTATCATATAACGTCAACGTCTATTAAGTAGCAATTAATTGTTAATCGAACATGAACTATGCAATACACTACCAGCACTTTAAATGTTTTTAAACAATATTCTAAACAAAATAGTTGACGCCCTAGTCCCGTATACTTAGCCCACATTTAGCTCAGCGAACGCTTGGCTGTGGGCCAAGTTAACAAGATTTAAGTTCGAAGAATTTAAATTCGTAAAAAAACTCCCATCTCAATCGTCAGCAACCTATTTAATCGCTAGAATTCCGCTATGCCTGCACGATCTTGTGAGAAAAAATGTGAAAACTGCGCGAATGTATATATCAGACTGGAACGCATGTTCCAATTTGCTCGCAGTCGTTTACGCAGTGGCGCAGTCTCCCCTCGCAAATTGTCGCTTTACACGGTGCAATATTTCTTGCGCAAGTGTTCTCGCAGTAGTATGCGCAGTTTCAATGACTGTGTAAAGCTGCCTTTAGAATTACGTGTGCCGCAAAAAAATTATTAATTCAGAGGGGAAATCGTAATAGTTTTGAGTTTTAGGTGCTACAATGGCTAAGGTTATATCGCACCGTCTGACCAGATATCTTAACCGTGGGACAAGCAAGACATCAATGCCCTGAGCGGGATTTGTACGCGCGACCTTATGGTTGCCGCGCCTGCTGCAACTGCAGGCAAAGGAAATCATCAAGGAGACGAATCTAAGACGGGAAGCAGGGACTACTACCGATTTAACTTGTTAGTTGACATCTATATCGACGTAGTACCCTGGAGGGTCATTTCTTGCTTCAGTTAACGTCAATTAGTCGGCCGGATGCTTCATGTCCTCCTGCGACTCCAATCGTAAAATCTTCGGGCTCCCACGTGTGGTTTCCGCGGCATTCCGTCGTTAGGAACGGAGCAAGGAGTGTAGAGAACGAAGGGAGGTGAGGGGTGGGCGGGCGGAAGCGAGGTCAAACTCTGTGCCCAAGCCACTCCTTCCGCCCTTCGGGCACAGCTCAGGCCATATTCAGAATCCAAACCACAGTCACGCTTCTACTGCATACGTCCTAAAATCTCTACTTCCGAGTCGAATTGGTGGGCAGAATCACCCTGCAGAGTTGGTATTACTTCTCAGCGCCACCCTATATCTCTTCCAACCATATCGAGGAGAATCTGTATACCGTTTTGAACTCGTAATAGAGATTTTATGACGTGAGCATTCGAAGTGAGAAGGTTATGAATACGGCCCATGAATATTTAGAATCTCAACGCGGTTCTCAGCTCCACGCTTAGAAGTAATACCACATTTGCATGAAGGATATGTACACCAATTTGTTTTAGGGACAATAGGACGTAAGAAGTAGAAGCGAAACTGAGCTCCCAATACATGTGACCGTCATGGGCCATATCGAAATTCGTTCCGAACGCAATCTAGCTGGAGGGAAGGAGTACATAGGGATGACTGGGGAGATAAATTTTCCGCTTCCGTCAGGACATACTGTTGCTATAAAAAGTATCGTGTTCAGACCCACAAGCCGTGCGGCCGACAGACACACCACTTCGCGGTCTGCAATCGATGCTTGGATGTTACGCCACGAGCCCGATGGACAGAAGCGCAGTTTCATTCATTAAAAAAATCCAGGAAGAATTTCCCTCTGATTAAAAAGGTATTCACTGGAAAACTGGAATATAATAACTGAGATGTTCTCTCTATTTGAAGACTAAAAACGTATTAAATACAATCACTCCAGAAGATGCACGGTGCTATGGCCCGAAATACGGAGTGTGCACAGCGTTTCTGCTCTCGATAGCTTCCAACAGTTACAGTTTTCAATGCAAAAGCACAGTAAAATTACCTTAATGTTTGCTTAAAAAGCTGTTATTATTCGGGGTGACCAACAATTAAAGATATCTGCACCGTTTATGATAGGTATTCTGCGGTGGCCGATTCCATGAAGCCACTGTGTCAAAATAGGTTCTGTCATAAGGCAAGTCACTGAGCGTCCAATCTTATCATCATCATCAGTATTTCAATCCTAGGATTGGTTTACTGCAGCCCTCCATTCTACCCTATTCAGAGTTAATTTCCTCACGCCCAGGTATGTTTTCTCTTCCATGTCTTTCTTTATTTGTCCTATATATTTGTCCCTTGGTCTTCCTCGCGGGACTTTCCCTTCAATCTTCCCTTCTATTATATTTCTAACTAATTCATTGTGCCTCAAGGTATGTCCAATCCATCTGGTTCTTCTCTGCCGAAGGGTTTTTCCTATTGTCCTTTCTTCATCTGCTCTTCTGTACACCTCTTCGTTCCTCACTTTATCGGTCCATTTAGTCTTCAACATTCTCCTCCAGCACCATGTTTTGAAGGCTTCAATTCTTCGTCGGTCTGCTTTCCCGATGTTCCATGTCTCTGATCCATAGAGTGCCACGCTTCATACAAATGTTTTGATGAACTGCTTCCTTGTTTGCAGCCGTAGGTTCTTTGAGCATAGTACTTGTCTCTTCTTCATGAACTCCTCCTTAGCTAGTGTTATTCTTCGCTTGATGTCGGTCGTGCTTCTTCCATTCCAAATTATAGTGCTGCCGAGGTAGGTAAAGTTCTCCACTTGTTCCAATTTCACTCCTCGAATTGTGATATTTGCCCTAAGCTTCTCTCTTCCGCACAGTAGGATTTCAGTTTTCTTCTTGTTGATGCTCATATATTTTTGAAGTACTTGGTCCACTGTGGTCAGGGATGCTTGCAAGTCCTCTCGACTTTCTGCTACAACTGCTGTCCAATCTTACTGACCTTACAATTAGACCCTCCACGAGAACAAGTAATTACAGACACACCCTCCGTTTATGTTTTTGCTATGGAGGTATGCGACCGAAAGCTAAGGTCATTAGCGCTAAATAGAGGTGGGGTATACCGAGAGAACTGATTGAGCGTTGAAATAATGGAGTTGAGGCAGAGTGGAGAGAAACCCGTCGTTGACATTAGCCTAATGAAAGAATCCAAGGGCTCCACTGTCCCACCCGACGGGCGGAGTACTGCACGCCACACCCAAATAGAGAACGGTACACTACTGAAAAATCCCTGACAATTCTTGGATCCGAACCAGAGCCCCCGGGATGGGACTCCAGGAGTCTAACCACCACACCAATCCGATTCCCAAATTCTTCTCAATTTGGGGTCAAAGGTTCTATCCTAAACAAATAAATTAGTTCATTAAAATGAGCAAAATTATTTTAAAACATTCAAAATTTACGCAGATAAAAACATTTTGCTACACGCTGTCACCTAAGTTAATCACAAAACTTAAATCTACTGACATTTTCAAACAAATTAGGACATAACCACACTTTAGACGCGCAAGTACAACATAAGGGAATGAATACCAACTAAGGAACGTATTCAGATTGTAACGCTCTCCTGGCATGACAATGAAAAAACCGATACATTTGTCCTGGCCAAATTCGTTCGCCACGCAGCGTCAATGCGCAGTTAACTGAATAAGGCAGTTGATCTCAAAGAAAAGAACGGCCATTCAATCCAAACGTTCGGGTGGTAGCTTGAGCTGCTATGGGCATCAGACTGCGTTGAGTACTAAGTGGTTCGAAGTTTTACGCTCAACCATCACTTAGCTTTTATGCTCAAGCTTAGATTGTGACATGATTAATAAAAGAGGTTTTTAACTGGGTATAGAGATGGGTAACATACATGGTACGCGTGGCTAATGATCATACTTCATTTATTTCAACTAATTAATTACTTCGATAAGAGTTTTAGATTCCTCTTCTCCAAAGAACTTGGCCCTGACCAGTAGCCAATTGAAAATATAGTTAATATTAATGCTATAATCAAAATATTACACAATAAGAATAATATTGAAGGAAAAATTTTAGAATTATCCTACAGACGATAGTTAAACCCTTTAAACCAGGGAGTTAAGAAATTTCTGTGGGCGCGAACATTTTATTTTCCTTCAATTAATTAAGTTAATACTCTTACACCTCAGCCTTACAGCTAAAGATGTTCACTTTCATTCAATTGCTGAGTTACAAAACGATGTAATTTTCGTGCCAATGGCGTTAAACTATAAATGGACAGTAACCGAAAATTATATACGGACCATATTGAGTAATAATCCGATATGAACATATATTGTCCTTAAACCATTGCGTAATGCATGAGTCGTCATAGGTTCACATTTTTAATAGACCTCCGACGCGATGAATACGTAATAAGGTTTCCACTCTCACTTGCGCTTAGCCTTCAGGCGCTTCTTCAAAGGAATGACGCCGAGCGTCGCAAAAGCGAAGAATGAATGGAAGCGAAGATGGCCATTTGAGCGCACACCGAGAGAGAGAGAAAGAGCGAGTACAAAAGACCTCGCGCACAGAGCAGTTGTCTTCGAGGGTTACGAGTCGCGATGGAGCGTTTGCGTCAAAATGGAGAAAGGGAGGATGTTGAGGCGGCGGGGGAATGATCGGCAGGAAGAGACGGGGGAAGGCGGAGAGGAAGTTGCTCGAGCGAAGACGATTGATGAGTCCGAGGTGACAAATGAGATGCTAGGATGCGCTAATGGCTTTGCTATTCGAGGAGGCATCCACCTTCCTCCCGACTCTCTCCCACCTCGCCACACCCTGATCCACCCCCCCCCCCCCCCCCAGCTCATCGTCTGTCTCGGTCTCCCTGAGGGAACAAAAGACGCATGCGCCAAGTCGGGGACATGAACGCTGGTATAAGCGAGGTGCCGATCGAAAGGAAGTAAATTGTCATTCCCCAAGGTCATAAAAAAGAATCCCTTAATGAAGACGCGTGGATGGATGAAAGGGAAAGGGCTCGCGGGAGGACGAAAAGGGGTGAGCGCAGATAAGGGTTGCTCCTGACGGAAGGGAACACACAAAGAGATGGGGGAGTACCACGTCTGAAGGGACTGGGGGAAGGATAAAGCGATGAAGAAAACGTTGGGGCAGAGGAAAAACAACAAGACAAAGGGATTTTTGTGGTTTTTTCGGGGCAGGGCGGCAAAGGGCACGCGATGCCAAGGATTACAAAGGAAGGGGGAGGTCGTTAGGGGTGATTTAGGTGGGAATTTGGGGAATGCCAAAGGGGATAATGGTGAGGGCAATTAGTGGAGGACTTCGGAGAAACCCTCAAAGCTTTTAACGGTTCCGCTTATTCAGGCGCAGAAATCGACTGGTAAGTAGCGCGAGCGTCCCGCGGGAACTGGCTGGAGAGTGAAAGGGAGAGGAATTGAAGACAATGGACGCCTTCTGGTCTAGAGAGTGGAGGGAGAGAGCCTCCTTTGGTTGGGGTCTCAAGGCTGCAGCAATAAAGAGGTCGGTGTGTCGTGACAGACTTACTCGCGGAGCTGAGGAGACTTAATTCGAATGCAGGGCGGACCTAGAAGCGATTGGCGAGACAAGGTAGGGAAGAAGGGGCTTGTTCAGCAAATACAATGGGCTATCGCGACATCGCAGTTGCTAAACAAGTCATTTCGACCAGAATTTTAAGCGATTCCCTCCTAGCATCGCCGAATTTTATGAACCAAAGCGGACCTGGAGTGGGAAAACCTGACTACCGCATTACGTATTCGCCGTCACCAGAAGCGTAAAGAGACAGCTAAAGAATTGGGTATCGGCGGTAGGCCCTTTGAATAGGGCTAAGCATTGTCTTGGGAGTCAACTGATTTACGGGTTTGAAGTGGCGATTTGAGTCTAGATAGAAAGAGCATGTTTAAAGCAATAAATTCTTCAATTTTTTTCCTGTAGTATATTTAATGAATACTGCCGCTAAAAATAGAGCCAGAGAAGTATTTTATAACACGTCAAGTGTTTCGGCATGTCTGAGTAGTGCACAATCGTGAAAGTGATATAAAAATACGTCCACATACAAGCAAATTTTTTCATTGATAGAATAAAACAATCTTGTTTTGCCCAAAGGTTATAAAGATATCTGACATGTATTCAATTTTTCCAAACTATACCTCAGAAGAAACTATCAAAGCATGGACTCAGGTAAATAACTCTTTTTTCATGATTTAACGCCTATCATCCTTGCACATACGAGCATTTTTTCCTGCTCACAGTCAACTCCAACAAAACGCTCCTAAATATCAATGAAATTTTTGTATTAACATCACAAACACTCAAGGAGTTTTTGAGTACTCATTGACGCACACAATTATGTAAATTTAAAAAGTGTTACATCGTAAGATTAAAAAAACACGACGATACTCCATGATAAATATAAAACCGTTTACATAATAAGATTATTAGAAACTTATGATTGTTATTAGATCCTCAGTCATTTGTGTCCCATCAATTATGGAGAAGATATTCTTTTAAATGTTTCTCTGTAGATGGGTGCACTTATATTCTACATGCACCCTTCTTTTGCTTTGGGTACTTCCCATTTCTCCACATTCCAATCAAACAACATATTCCCTTCCCCTTCTTCTCCACTTGCCAAACTTTATACCCCCATAACGGCCTTCAAAATACCATTATTACCTCTTTTATTTAAGCTTATTCAGCCTTCCCATTTCCTTTCTTATCGCAACTTTCCCTCGTCTTCTTCACTTGACATTTTCTGAGGACGCTTCTCAAGTCATCTGATCCCTCTTAAGAGAGAACTGATGACGGCGACCTTGAGGTGGACGGTTTAAGTCATTCCATCAACAATGTTTCTCCAAACAACATGATTATAAACCGTTTTCCTGCACACGATTGCTCTTGTAAATAAGTTATTCCGCCAGATCTAATTTATGGACACTTTTTTATGTTTGCTCTTGCCTGTTATCCTGTGGAATATTTCATTGCTTAAGCTTTCTAGTGATTAATTTTCTTTTCGCCTTACGCAATGTAGCTTACCTGAAATTCATTAGCACACAGACCAACCACCTCTCAATAATTCCGACCACAATCACTTAACTTCCAATTCATTAACCTCTGCCACTTTCCGCTGCTGAGAACTCTCGAAGCCAATAGAAACGCAAAATATCTTGACTTTAGTCTCCTCTGTGTGGTAGCATTGTGCCATTCAGTTGCATCTAAGTGGTGCATTCACGGAGAGGTATTTTTTGCATGCCTGCATGGTACTAAGTGTAAGCGTATCCTCTTTATAATGCATATCTGATGATAGTTCACATCTGCCATATACCCTAGCAGTGGCTTGTAGGTAATCATGTAGATGTATTCTTCGTTTCTTTCTACAAATATTCATAGACGCATACGCGCGCTGAACTTACATCCCCTAACAAAACCCAAAAAGATCTTCTTCTAAGAATCCTTGAATTCTTTTAAGAATATTTACGCTGTCACCTCCATACTAACAATGACGATTATATGTAATACATTTGCCAGATGCGATTGCCGAAAATAAGTTCAGGACGGTTGTATTTTCAAGGAAAACAGAAACGTGAAGGCTACACCCACAAGATGATTTTTTTTACCAGTAAAACGAAAACTGCCATTCCTTAGCCCTTTTCTAAGGGGACAACCGAAGTTGGCAATTTGATAGGTATCTGGTGACACGATGACAAGATATGAGTAGAACAAACAAGAGTCTACAATTACATAAGAACCAGCGGAGAACTAAGTTGCTGGACGAGGTGTGGCCAGCAAGGATGGAAATTTGCCGTCATAACCGGATAAAGAGCACAGAGAACTGAAGGCAAAAGTCCGGTCTATTTGCGTCCACCATGCGATAAGATAGAGAGCATCCGCTCACCTCTGTACGCACTTATGGAAAGAATTTGTTAAACAAACACTACGATGGGAAAACAAAGCACAAGTAAAGAAGCCGGATATGTGCCCATTCTTCGTCATTTCTTGCTGACTGTTCGGCAATTTTCAAAGGTCATGGCGGGCTAGCTAACAATTAGGTACCTAGTGCCGACAAAAGCCGGTTTACACGAGGCTTCTCATAGTGTAGTCTAATGCCTAGAGATTTACGTGTTTTTAAACTGTATCATGCAAAGAAACGAATTGGTTTGAAAGCTTCCCATGTGAACGAATGAGCAGAAATTAAATCCCATTTTGTTTCCAGGCATGCATGTTTAAAATTACCATGATTTGACGCGGAGCTCCATTTTTTTTTGGATTATTTGTTTACAGTAAGACTATCTTCAATATAAATTAGGAAAGCAAGATAAAACAGTGGGAATTGGGCAACATACCGGAGTTGGAGTTCCTTTCCGGTCCGGTGCCAATGATTTCCGGGGTAGAGCTCTTCCCAAGCTGAGTGGTGTTCCCAGAAACATGACGTGCCCAAAAACACTGCTCGACGATTTGAACCGGGTACTTTCGGACAGTCGGCTTCAACGTGTTGACATGATATCATCTTCAAGCATACCTATAAATGTAAATGTATTAAACACTGAAGACAAGCTACAAAAATGAAATCAGAATCCTAAATGGGCAATATAAACTTATAAACTTAGTTCTTTACCATAGCTCGCGTTAGTCACCTATCTCTCTACCAATTTCTCTCTCCAATTTTGAGGGCCACGTAATTATACCGTTTTTAATGTACTGAGGCCTGTCAAAATATGATGTTGGCTGGCGACTAATAATTCACTACCACAATTTGTAAGAAAGAAAGAACCCCTACCTCCTGACCGATCGGCAATAATTAGAGTATCCGAGAACAACTAGAATTAATATCTTCCGCATGGAACGATCAATTCGTAGACTAGTTTAAAGAGGACGAAACTCACATCTTGCTAATTCGTACATACGACATACACACATGGGGAATACAAAGGGGACCTAGTTCTTCTCACTTTTTCCCATGTTCGCCAGAACGTACAGCTGCGGTCTTTATTAAATCAATCTCTGTTTCGCCACTCAGTACCCAAAATAGCCAACCGGGAAAATGAGAACCTGACCTCGAGGCCATACGACTAGCACCTACTACGGAAGAGGACAAAGAATTGTAATTACAATTTGTGAATAAGTGCTACAATTTTACGTTCCTACGCATACTTCTTGGGTTCGTGCATGTATCTGTTGCCAATAAAACTTCCCTTCCCAGACCCTTTTGAACCCTGCATGACCCTTTTAGTAGTCACGTATTTATGTCGCGCGCAGTACCCGGTGATGAAGGTGAGTTTCGAAATTAAAGCACGCGCTTAACGCTTGCGATACGAAATAACCGCGAGGGCATTCCGTCACCAAGGATGATCTTCTCGGGAAACGGATGAAGGGAGGTCGAGGAGATAATCGGTGAGGTCAAAAGAGGGGGTTGTCGTGGCGGTGGAGGAAGAGAGAGCGAAGAGGGAGGAAGGAAGGCGAAAAGAACAACAGCGGATGGGGATGGACGCTCCCTCCAGACTACTTAGAGAGACGTGGAGTTGCAGTGTGGGGCAGGTCGGGACGAAGGCAGGAGGGAAGACAGCGAAGGAGAGGGACTGGTCTGAGTGGAGAGGAAGGAGGAGGTTTGTTGTTTAAGTGGCGGGAGAGGGCAGGAGGCCACTGTGAAGCGGGGCAATTACCGGTGAGGGCCACTCTCCGACCGCGTCATTCAACCCTCCTCTCCGATTCCTTCGCCTTCCATCATTTCTCCATCCTCCACCTCTGAAAACCTACCTCATCCTCCAGCCACTCGCCTAAGCTGGATCAAACCAACTTCCCCATTTTTAGGACATATTAAAAAAAAAACAGGAGTTATTTTGAAATACTGAAACTGGAACCTAACTAACAAGACCTTATTGGTCTAATCGAAATACTTCAAACGCCGCAATTCGCCAATGATTGAACCGGTCAAAATTAAACAATTTCTTCAATCTCCACAGAACGCTTTGAACCTTTAACCGTATCGACCAAAACGCTTTTTTCATCTCTCTCTCTTACGCTCTTACGACTTAATTTACGCGAAAACCACTTAAAATCTTTCTGATCCTAATACTGCCTTCACTCATACCTTCTGATCCCATCGAATTTCTTATGCGAACATATTTCTTCGACTACTATAAATGTTCTATTATTTTTCCAACGCATAATATTTAAACCTATTGAAAATGATAGTCGTCCATATAATTTTAAAGCATCAAGCTTAAGAATCGCAGAAAAAAACATGAACGCTATTATTCTGATTTAATACGTCCTAGAAATATCTCTCTTGTATTTTTACATTTTTGATGGAAATATTTCAAGCTTAGCAGGCTATTTCATGCCCGTAAAGTCTGTCTTAAAGTCCACGTAAAGTGCTCAAGTTATTTACTTAGCTTGTCACTTGGAAGATATAAAGATACGAGGCACATCTGTATAGATAAAGACCCACATCTACAGCTCATCTTGTACCGAGAAACATAATTCAAGTTATGACCCAGAATACTTTTTATCAGTTGAAGGGAAGCAGGGAAGAATGTTTTTCACCAGGCAGACAAGAAAAAAAAATTGATAAAATATCTAGCGCCTGTCCTAGAAACATGATATTATATCGTACCATAAATGAGCATGGAATTTGGCTAAATATTCATAGTTTTCATAGCTTACTGGGATAAAATCGTACTTGAACCCGAGTAATTATAAGATCCGGACCTGCACACCACTAATAACACAACTTCCAGAGTTTGCGGCGAAAGCAATAGTTATGCCTCTTTGGACTGTCAAAGATCATTGGAGACAAAGATCTAGATTTGCAGCTTAGTAGAACAGCTTCAGATTCTATAAACCCGGTTGGCAGTGCCACTGTTTGATATTTCTTACCGTCAAGTGCCGGGTACCGAGAGGGTATTAATCTCTCCACGGGAGGGAATCAATCTGAGAATAGGATTGACGTAGCTCTGCTCTCAGTTCTCCACTTGGTTGACCCCTTAATCCCATCTATCTTTCGCATTCTTCTCAGTCATTGCTCGCTTTATTCGTCTCAATCAGGGTATTCACCTACTCCACTTTTTTGTTCTCATTCATATCAGTTTTACGTTTTAAAAAAAACGTAAACGCATAAAAAAACTGTTTAAGAACTGATTGCAGATTATGGGCACCGTCTCTGTAGTTGCTTACTTTCCCAACGGATTTTCTTCTGTATCAACATCGAACCCTGCCCCTACTGAGAGGATGTGGAGTAGAAGATAACTCAGCATGTATCGTCAACGAGTATACGACCCTAATTCAGCAATCACATATGAACTCAACTAATTCAACAAGGAAACACGGAGGCTCCACGTGAAAATGTCTCCAACTTCAAGCTAACAGCATGCAAGACATACACTATTAAAATCTTGCAGAATAAATAAATCTATAAAATCATCTAAAAATCTTGTAGAATACATAAATCTTTAAAACCATCTAAAAATCTTGAAATATATTACAATCATCATCATCGGTCAACAATGCTAGGGTTGGTTTGACGCAGTCATCCACTCGATTCTTCTATCGGCCAACCTCTTCATATTGACGTAGCTCCTCTTTTACGTCCTTCACAATTTGCTCCATATACCTCATACGAGGCCTGCCTTTTCCATTCTTCCCGTTCACTTTCCCCTCGACGATTGTATTCATCAGGCCATCGTGCCTTAAGATGTGGCCTATTAAGTTGTCCCGTCTTCTTTTTAAGGTTTTCAGTAGACATCTCTTCTCTCCCACTCTACTTAAGACTTCTTCGTATGCCACTCGATCGATCCATTTTATCTTCATATATTACATTATGACATACAGACAAGCCAATTATCTACTTTGCGCTTCCTAATTTTCTCCTCTGAAACTTTTATTAAAGCCATCACTGTCCCTTGTACGAGGAAAAATGACATTTTACACCTATTTGTGTCACCATCAATCTCTGATTTTTTAATGATGATCCTACCTATCATAGTACGCTGTTGTTGTCAATATATTTTACACATCTACGTAAAAAGTATCTGTCTCATATTTATACAGAAGACCCAGCCTGTACATAAGCCTACTATATAATAGTGATTACCTTTCTAATTATTTTGACAATGTAGCCACATTGCTACATCTATCGATATATCTTTTGAACACCTAGATACCTACTCCACAATGTAAACTTTCGAATTTCAAAATAAAACAAATCACATTTGGACTCCTTACACCATTTGCATTATCTAGGTTGGGCCTGGATAGTGAATAGTTATTCCGCTCTTTTACCATCCCGTCACACTACGCTAGTATATTTCTCCTAGCTTTTTGTTGGCTAAACCGTACATTCATCCACATCAACGTATGACCCTATGCCCGATTCTCACGAAGCAATAAAATACCCAGCTTGGATCATTGTCAAATGGTGTAAAAACCATAGATGAATGCGAATAAATATAAAAATGCAGGGTCTATTTTTCGCCCAGCTGTTCGTGCATTTGGTAAGTACACCATGAAATTCGTTGCTTTCCGCGATGGAATTTTCACTGCGGATCAAATACAAGCATCGTTTAAAACCTCCTTTGAAGAGACGGTCCAATTTGCATCATGAATGACCGAATATTAAAGAAGAATCACATTAAGCTCTATCAGTTGTGCTAACAAACTTCCATTGTGACGTTTATTTCCCTCCATTACAACTGCGTGCGAATTTGCAGGGGCTTTTTGCTGGCAAAGGTACCCACGATCGCTGTAGTCTTAGCATATCGAAGTACGTATGTCTGCCACCTATATGACTGGGCCTCGGCTTGAGTGAAGAGCTTAGGCGAGTGCAAAAAAAACCTGCGAGGGTTGTAAAAAAGGTGCGCGTCTCCCCTTTCACGGCTTTTCCCGAGAACTTCGCTATCCCTCCCTTCACAACAATGCGCCAAAACGCCCAATGCGATCCGGAGGAGTTATATTGTAACCCCACACGCACTTCGCCCCAAATTTTTTTCGCGTCTCGCCCAAACCAAAAGGAAAATAAATACCTCGTCTCTTCCTTTCACAAAAAAAACTCTCCCTTTTATAAATCTGCGCCTTATCCTCCTCGTTCCGAGGTCAAGTGACCACCTACACTTGGGTGCAGCGCAATCTTTTGAAATACAGCCACACTCTCTTTTCACCCTCTCTTGACGTCTTGAATTGGATTGAGTAATTTCTCTTCCTCTGCCTTTCTCCTTACTCTTATGTCCCGGGCTTCTTTCTTTGTCAATTGACCTCGATTGTAGGAAAATTAAACCGAAGAAAGTTCCATGGGAAAAATTTTGAACTACGCTCAAGCAGTCCCAACGTGGAAACGATGTTACCCTGTCATTTACTCACCCAGGTGACCCAAAATCAGACGCAAAGGGTGTACAATCACTCACTCATGGTGTTTTCAAGTCTGTTTCCGCACTAATAGGCGCTTCAGACCGGGAGGAAAGGTATAAGGATAGGGATGGAAGGGATAGAAGGGATAGGGATATGTGGTCTGAAGCTGGGGCGGTGTACAATCAGGTTAAAAGGGAGGATATGACCCATTTTGCTATCCGCGTTGTTTGTCGTGAGAACAGACTGAGTTCAGTCGAAAAAATCAACCTCCATGGGCGGAAAACGGAAGAATTGGCACGGAACATGGGAATACAATAATATTGCATTAAACATATGACGGGAAGTAAGTCAGCCCTCTAGGCGACGGATGGAACACAAATATGGAACCCATATTTGTGAAAAAATGAAAGGCCAGTAATGGACAGGTGAAATTCCGGAAAGCAATTGAAAGCGTCACGTTAAGTTAAAATCTAATAATATTTCAGGAAATCTTAATCAGATTTCATAGCTTCATTCAAGAAAAATGTATACTCCTCAAATGGTTAATCAGGGGTTAACATGACTAAATATCAAGGGGATTTAACAAATTGAAATGAGAAAATCCACCTTGATATTAAGACGACCGATGTAAATAATAAAATTTTACCCCCATAACTTGGAGTTTAAACACTTGGAAATTTTTACTAAAAATTTGATTACCAAGATGTTAGTAGCGTACCATGAATATGGAAGGATTTTTGTTAACCCCTCGATGATTTGAAAGTTACCATCTTGTAAAATATGAACAAGCTTGTTTCTTTTCTTTTCTAGAAAACAGGGGTAGGTCGAACTCAGCCACGCCAAGCCTTGAGCGACAACCTTGAAGTCTCAAGGATTACGGGTTTAACAATCTGCATATCTTCAGAGAAAAATATTATTCACAGTATTTTTACTGATGAAAAAAATGAGGGAAGAGAAAAAATTAATACTTTACGCAATCACAGAAACAGCAGCAATTTGTTATGCAAAATACATTTAATATGGAACCGCATTCACAACTGTAATATCAGTTACTTACACACTCGTAAGAAGTCCTTGAAATAGCTTGAAGAAGATTTAAAACTCAACAGTATAAAAATGACATGGGCTGGTTCGCACCCACGATACATATATTTTTGACCAGCTTTTAGCATACTCCATCGTATTTGTTTGCGAGCCACAGGAGGTCTAGGCATACTGGGTACCGATAGTAAGTAACTCATAAGTTCGCAAATAGTTTTGTGTTTGTAAAGTCATTGCAAGTTACGTGTTTGCATGCTATTATAAATTACACAAAAATTCACTGACTTTGCTAACCCTCAGAAATTTGCTGGTTAAATCAAAATCATTCACGTTTTTTACGATATTTTTGTCACCACCAGGCGAGAAAATGCAATTTCCTCTCCACTCGAGTTAGCATGTCAATAAAAACAGCACATTAACCTACTCTATCCAGCGTTGCGGGCTAGATTCCCATCAGGAGAATGAATGTTACGTGATTTATAGTTGAGTGAACTATCTATTGACAGGACTATCTAGTTTCACCTCGCTCAATTCGCCATAATATGCTTAAATACGATTTAGCTCGTAAAACAGACACTTGCTTTGATTGATAACTTTTCCTCAACTCTGCCCCGGCTGACTTCTTCCATGCCTTAAAAACACAGGCTTCCATAAAGCCTAATCGGGAAGACAGGGACGCGCTTTGAGCAGTGTTAGGTGTAGTGAGGCAACATGTAAAACTCCACTGACAAGATTAAAGTAGCAAAATGCAATTCCTGAAATTAGGAACTAAGGCTAAATATTCCTTTTCTATCTTTCATACATGTAAGCTGCTGCTTGTTTATCCCAAACTTAAAATGATTACCTGCCTCGTGTATGCCTGCCTCGTGATATCTTTCCTACTGTTCACTTGCCTCGGGTGATTCTCACAATTATACTTCTATCCATTCTTGTGCTTATTTTCCCACTCCTGACGTCTTGTCCACGTACACTCATTTATGAGTGGTTTCTTTAGTTTTCCTCGGGTACGTTCGCTGCGAACTCTCACCGGCCGCAAAATGAGACGCAGGCCTGTGAGGTGACGCCGGGTGGCTCACGGTGAGTTTTTGTGAGCCACAAAACTGCCACGCACGTTAGAGCGCAGGGTGATGATACGCACTTTCCACTCGCGGTGACCCCGCGAGTCGCAGTCTCAGTTTCGCAGTTTCCTGCGAAGGTTTATGGTGGTTTTGGTTTTTCGTACATGGTTTACAATTGTAGTTTGGACGAAAAATGGAAGAAAAAGTCATCGAAGCCGTGTGTATTCGTAATAGGCCTTGTAGAGTTGCATCCCTCTCGGTCAATTTCCCTCTTGATGCGATCATGCACTTCTCTGAACTGTTCACGGTTTCATCTAAAAGGTTTGCGAATTTTTCATCATCAAATTTCTAAGTAAAAGCGGATTCTTCATGACTAAGTCTATTTTTCATATGAGTACTACTTTCTGCTTTCCTTTGGTCAGAGCGGAACATGTCATTTCGAGCTCGAACTCGCTTTCGGCATCCGATTCTGTACTCAAATCTATTAACATAGCAGAAATATTAGCCATCTTCGCCACATCTGACGTTCCGGAGGAAACTGAGTAGTGGCACTGCGATACGGCTCTCGATGACCGTCGCCGTGACTCACATTGCCGTGTGGAAATCGGCGTGAGCCACTCTGCGTCTCATTTAGTGGCCGGCCTAAACGTATTCCAACATATTTTAGTGTTCTCATCTCCTCTTTCTTGACGAATTTTTGTTTTTTTTTCTCGCTTCTCGCCGCGTCTCCACCACACATCGTAGTTCAGCAGATTTATATACTCCGGTCATTACTTTCTTCTTTAAGTATTTGATTTTCAGTAGATAACGACCCCGATAGCCTTAAATACTTGATGTTTCATCTGGCATTATAACATGATGACATAACAAGAATATTGAAAGTAATTGACAAGGTAATTGAAGATACTTGCTCAATGATATCGTTGTCGACTTACAACTAAACCTCACACGCTGTTTACTTATCGTCACACACTTTGTCTTTTGCGGATGTATTTCCATTTATATTTCCTGCAACCTTAAATTATCTCCATCAGTAGCCTCTGCGATAGATTTTCCGTTTCCTCAATCAGGACTGGATGGCGATCATGGAATATTATGTAGACCTATGTAGATCTCGTTTCTCGTATCCGTTTTTAGTGCTAGCCTTTCTCATTACCTCATAAAACATTGCATCAAATTTCGGAGGAGTTAGCGAGTTCCCTTGTCTAACCCCGTGTTTGTCAATATAGGTCCTAAAATCTTTACCATTTACTGTCACCGTCACTTCTTTATTACTCTTATCAGATCTATTGCAATTTATGGCAATTGGTTCTTTCGTAGTGTTGTCAATTCATTTTATCAAGATCGGCCGAACGATATTTCCAGATTAACGAAGCATAAATGTACTATCTAATTAAAATCTATAGCCTTTAAACTACCAAACTGTAGTATTATGTAGATAGCGTCAAAGCATGACTTTTCATTATAAAAAAAGAGTTTTCTATTTTCAACTAATATTATTTCCTTCACTCTTAAGTTGCTATTTTCCTTGTTACCTAATTTATTCCTCTGTAGTTATCAGGTATATTTCGGCCGCCTTTCTTGAATACTGGAATGGTTATTCAAATACAATATAGGCATGTTAAACGTTTGTATAAAGGAGAAAGAATTAAATAGGAGTGACAAGGCAACAGATGTTGCATTGAACAACGCTGGCAGCAATATGATTCACGGTGGACACTTTAAACACTGCGGAGTGACAAAGAGATTCTCACTGAGTATTGAGAACAGGCAAGGGCACGTTAAGAGATGCTACAGTATACTGAAAACGAACAATTAATGTACGGCGGACACTGCAAGAATATTGCTGGGTCCACAATAGAAATTATCCGCGCTACTAATTGGGAGTCCCGGGTTCAAATCCAGTAGGAGGGGTTTGGAACCGTGACCCAGAAAATCCCAAATAGGGTCATTTTCTGAGAACCAGATAGATCTTTCTGGAAAACTGCAGACGGAAAACGATCCTCTGAAATGGTACATTATATGCATGGAATATATTTCTTTTAAATACGTTGACCGGTCAGGACAGGTAAGAATAGTGCGTGTACATATACATGAAATATATTTCTTCTAAATATGGCAATTAGCCAAGTCTCACAACTTGACTCCCGCACATTCCTGAGAACAACAGTATAACGATTTATTTTACCCAATATTGAAAAATAGATTTTAAAAATAACATCACTAAAAAGAAATATTTCTTTATTGCTACGCCTAATTTGAATCATATTTTAAAGTTGCTGTATTGAAAATATCACCATCATCATCGGTCAACAACCCTAGGATTGGTTTGACGCAGCCCTCCACTCGATTCTTCTATCGGCCAACCTCTTCATATTGATATTGAAAATAGGCGCAGTTAAATTACTTATTATTATACGCTCAGAAATCACGAAGTAAATCAAAAAATACATTTCAGCATTGCTTTATCAGTCTTAACACAGGCAAAAAATAAAATTTTTCACTGACGGAGGGTTAGTGAACTAAAATGCATTATGTAATAACGTTTTGTATGCAAGATGATTGGCTTAGGCTAAAATTTATCGCTCGAAAGGGGTTTATGAGCTTAAAATGCGTTCTGTAAATACTTTAGGATGCAAGATGATAGGCTTAGGCTGGTATTTTATTGTTCCAATTAAGAGGTTTCAAATATGCATAAGAGCTAATCGTGAACCAAATCCGTGAACTGATGATTTGTACCCACACGGATCGAAAATTACGCTCATAAACAAGAGCAAACACACTTTCATCTCACAAACTCCACACGCACGCGACGAATATTACGTTATACTCCCCATATTCATGAGTGCATACGAGACGTATAAATTCCACGGCACCCCTTCCCTGAGCAGTTGCATGCCCTTCTACGGAGTCTTCCAGATGAAATTAATGGAAGGAAATAAACGGGAAAACATGCTGGCGCGTGTTGCGGGGTCGCATGCACGCACGTTTGACGAAGCGTATTCCGTAAAGAGCACCCGAGGCACTAGACGGACCACGTTCCATTTGCATCTTCCCCACCAGGGGACGATGTCGTCGCGGAAAGGAAGCAGCCCTGAGATGGGGCGGGGGGGGGGCGGAGTGGACAGATGGACGGCATCGAGGCGTCGTCATTTGCGGAGATCGGAAGGGGGGAGGGGTAAGTAAGAGGAAGGAGAAAAGCCGACCGCAAGGTGATGGCGTCACGGGAGGTTGTTCTTTCTGCCTTTCAAGACTTGTCTGTGGCGGTGGTGGGAGAAAGAAGGCAGTGGATGCGGGGAAAATGCACCACATCTCTCTTCTTCCGGTTAGGGATACTCCGTGAGCACGTGCTGCTGGAGAATCTCCCCTCGCCCAACCCGCCCTCTTTTCATCCCTTTTCCCTCCCCCGCTCCGAACACTCGCAATGCCCTCCACATACACACCCCCATCCCCCGGAAAGGCTTTGGACACCAGCAGTGGGGTGGGTGAGGATAATTGAAGTGGAGGAGGAGTAGGAAGCTGCTGGAAGGTGGAAAACTGGTTGGATGCGAGGTTCTTGGGGGAAGTGGTGACGGAATGAGAGGGGTGAAGACGAGTAGGAGGGGGTGGAAAGGAAAGCAGGGTTCGGGAGAAGAAAAGGGAGGAAAAAACCTACCCCTCTCTCCCACCCCTTGCGCCGTCCGCAGCCTTCTTCTTGGTGTCGTAGGTCATCGACGGTCGGTTCTCTCCAACCCCCTTCCCTGCCGCCCGCCCTCCCACCTTTCAGCGTCACTCCGATCCCAATGGGATCCGGGCGGCCCACCGTTTTTTCCGGCCCTGAAAAGACCATTTCCTCCCCCGGAGAAGACGAATAACACGCGCGAGCCGTTGGCCTTTTTTTCAAATCATCTCCACTCCTCTTCGCCCGTCCTACACTCTCCCTCCCTTCACTCCACGGTCTGGGCTGCATAGTACTCACGTTTTTTCTCCATCCTGGAGAACATATTTTTTTCAGAAAAAATATCCCGGGGGGATTCCTTTTCCGCATGCACGGAATAGTTCGAGTCCGCCTTCCGGTTTGGCTTTCGGACCTCCATATGCAAGCGGGGGCGTAAGCACAAAAAATACGCGTTAAGAAGGTAGGACAATGGTTGCATGGCAATAAGAGGACAAAGGAAGGATCCATCCCTTTATTTTGCGATGTGCAGTTATGCCGTGGTCAGTGGTCCAACTTCAGAGAGCCCTTTCCCTCTTCCCTAAGGAATTATTTTCTTTGCACGCAGTGTGTGAACATGCTCGTTCGCAAACACGTTCAGCATAACACGGCTGCGAAAAAACAATCTTTATCCCCAAGCATAAATACCAGGAATACGTTTTTGCTTCATAAGATTTCATTTCATTCCTTTAGGGCGTTGCCGGAAATGACTCTTCTCTAATTACTTTAAAACCAATCTTAAAATCAATCAAAAATAAAGTTTATATTGGTAGAGGTTTTAGGTCCAACGCATTCGGAATCAAGTAACAAAATTATTTCACGCGTAACTCTCTTTCCTATGATGTGCTATCATGCCAAAATCAAACAAAGTCAAACTCATCGTACCCAAATAGAGCTCACGCGGATTTGAACTAGAACCCCGGGTCTTTCATATAAGGTAAGGTATGATAAAGTGACACTATAAATTGTAATTTAATAATTCTAGGCGATTTAAGCCGTCCAGAATTTGAGTCATCCCTGATGGAAATTTCCCTACAAATTTTCCCTACAATTTTCCCTAGAAAAGTGTAACGTTTTCCCTAGAAAATTGAACCCCCTTTTTCCCTAGAAAATATTTCTAGGGAATAATTTTCCCTAGAAAATATTTCCCTTGAAAATATTTCCCTAGAAAATTGAACCCCCATTTTCCCTAGAAAATATTTCTAGGGAAAATATTTCCCTAGCAATTAGGTACCGTGGAAAGTTTTCCTTACGTAAATATTCCACTCAATAAACAATAATGCACATGATTATCCAAAAAACATAAAACATAAGCATAAATATAGAGAAGACTTGATAAAAATCCGTGGAATGGAGGGCATATATCACAATGAATGATTGAAAAGAAATCAATGTTACCAATGTTTATTCCTTTTTTAGCAGCATGTTTACATTTTTCATTAGCATACACGTTTATTCTTTTGCCTTCTGCTGGATTAAATCTTATTCTCTTATTTAATTCATTTATGAATGCACCTGAAAATATAGAGGAGGTCAAGGATTGGGTTATAAAATTGAACTAATTATGATCATAATTACACAATACTGAACCCATGCGTGCGAAAACGCAGTCTCCGTTGCCATTTCAATTCTGTTGACAACAATGTAATAAACAAAGATAGAATTTTTAATGACCGAATTTGCCAATTTCAATGATTAACATAAAATTATGGAATGCTCATGATTATAAGAAATGTCTTCATTAACTTACCGAAAATGTTCCCAACCTCGAATAAAAAGGTGTTCTTCCGAAATTATCACTGTTGATACTGCTGATTCGCTTGGCTTCAAGCACTGCACGATGCGGGTTAGCATATATTTGTTAGGTTACAAATGTTATTAATTGTGATTTGTGACTGTTAACTCTGTGATAAATGTATACACAACATAGAAATGGTGAAATGTAATCACTAAATTGATAGAGTGAAAGGGAATCATTCAAATAATATGGGAAATTTCTCCTTAATAACGTTTTCCCTAAGCCTGAAGATTTTCCCTAGAGCAGCGTATTTTCTAGGGAAATAATTTCCCAAAGCCTAAATTTTCTAAGGAAAAAAGTTCTAGGGAAAAAATTTCCCTAGAGCAGCGTTTTTTTCTAGGGAAATAATTTCCCAAAGCCTAAATTTTCTAAGGAAAAAAGTTCTAGGGAAAAAATTTCCCTAGACTATGAGAGATTTCCCTAGAAAACATTTTTTCTAGGGAAATTTCAAATTTTCCCTTGCTTTTCCCTACGTTCTAGGGAAATCTTGTAGGGAAATTTCCAACAGGGATCCATCAGGAAAAATAAAGGAGTGCTCACTTTAAAAATGTTATGGACATAGAACAGATAAAAAAGATATATGTAGGTGCTTATTACAGACCACCGGATGCAGACGTCAAATCTATAATGGAACTAGAGCCAGAGATATGAACATTACTTTCTCGGAAAAATGATAGGGGAATAATAGTAGGCGGAGACTTCAAACTCCCTTCGATAGACTGAAATACGTGTAGTTTTATAACAGGAGGTAAGGATAAGGAACTCTGCGAATCAGTGTTGAACACCTTTACGTCACATTCTTTACAACAGCTAGTACCAGAACTGACCAGGGGAAACAACATTCTAGACTTATTAGCAACAAATATACCCGAAAATGTTCTAAATATAGTTACAGACACATGAGTTAGTGATCATAAAATAGTGCATGCGAAATTTATTGCAGGCGTTAAAAGACATTATAAACCAAGGAAGAGGGTATACTTATTTGGCAAGGCTAATTACGACGGTATGAAAGAGGAATTAAGGGAACCGTTTAATGTATTTAGCGAACAAAGCAAAGGATTAAATACAGAGGATTCGTGGAAAGAATTTCTTGAGGTCACCCGTAAAGCAGTTAATAAATAAATACCAAGTAAATTCATTAGTGATAATAGAGAGCCAAGGTGGTATAACGCGAAGGATAGGAAATCACTAAAGCGACAAAGGATATGCCACGCTAGGATGAAGAATGCAGGACAGGGTCTATCGGTAGAGGAAAAAAATGAGTTACTTCAAAACTATAAAAAATCGAGAGCATTAGCAAGGAAATCGTGCCGACAAGCGTTATATTTTAAGAGCAAGATATTAGGAGAATACTTAGATAGCAATCCTAAAGCTTTTTGGTCATATGTGAGAGAGATTCAGGGAAATAAGTCCACAGTGCACACATATAAAAGCGATAAAGGAATTAGAGTAACCAGCAGTTCAGGAAAAGCCAATTCTTTAAACACCTTCTTCCAAAGCGTATTTAACTCACCGTCACACAACACAGTCGAACCACCGCCGAACATTTCCAGTGAGCAAACCGATTTAACAATTTCATGTCTCGGAATAGAGCAGCAGTTAAAAAACATTAGTAAAAACAAATCACCAGGTCCCGATCAAATTCTTTCCAGAGTATATAAAACATTCGCTTCTGAAATAGATCCCTATATAGAAATAACATTCAATAAAACACTAAAGAACCACACAGTATCCAAGGATTGGAAAGTAGCTAACATTACACCTATTTTTAAATGCGGTGATAGGGAAGAACCTAGTAACTACAGACCCATTTCACTCACGTCAAACTCTTGTAAGTATTTGAGCACATTGCAGTCAGTTCGATCATGGGGCATTTGGATAGTCAGGGAATGCTCATAAACAGCCAACATGGGTTCCGGAAAGGTAGATCTTGCGAGGCACATTTAGCTTTATTCGTACACGATATTTTAATCTACGGCGAAAACAGCACTTAAGTTGATGCGATATTTTTAGATTTTAAAAAGGCATTCGATAAAGTTCCTCATGATAAATTAGTCTTGAAGTTACAGACTTGTGGTATAAATAAAGACGTTGTATGTTGGGTAAAAGAATTTTTAAGTGGGCGAGCGCCGAGGGACACAATCAAAGTCAGAACGGGAGTTCCCCAGGGTAGCGCAATAGGTCCGCTTCTATTTCTTTTATAAATAAACGAATTGGGTACCGTAGTTAGTAGTAAGCGTAGCCGTTTTGCAGGCGATGCGGTAGTGTACAGGGGTGCATCAAAAGAAGAAGACATGAAATCGCTTAGAAAGGATTTAGTTACAATTCAAGGGTGGTGCGACATATGACAGAACTTAGCCTTAAAAAGTGTGTAGCTATTAATTTTTGGAGGAGGAATACTTCGATAGAGCGATCCTATAAAATTAGTAACACGAAGATCGAAAGCGTTGAAGCCATAAGGTATTTAAGTAGGTGTAACAACCACTAAAGATTTATCGTGGGGAAGATACTTCAGGAAAATATGCGGCCGAGCGAAGAGAAAGCTAGGATTTATAAGAAGAGTACTTGGGAAATGTGATGAGAAGACAAAAGAGCGATGTTCCTTTTCACTAGTTAGGCCCCACCTTGAGTATGTATCCAGTGCATGGGATCCGACAGATTTAGGTTTGATCAGAGAACTAGACAGTGTGTAGAGTAAAGCAGTTTGGCTCGTCAAAAGGTGTTACGATAGCTTAAGTAGTATATAAGAATTAATACAAGATTTAGGTTGGGAATCATATCACAGCGTAGGTTTAAGTTCAGATTAAATCTATTAGAGAAATTTCAATCGGAAAGCTTTACTGAAGATGTTAGGCACATATTAAAAACACCATCGTATTATGCTAGATTAGACCAGATAAATAAGATTAGAGAGAAAGATTGTCGTACTGATAGATTCAATATGGCATTTTCCCCCTAACTATAAGAGAACAGAATAGGCAGCATAGGCAAGGGATAGGTAGGGGAAATATTTTAGAGTAGTCGGTAGTGCATGATGCATGTATTAACAACCAATCCCTTATTACTCTGTAGATACTAACAGTCTAGTAGCCTGAGACCCTAAAGTAGCACGTTTGCATGTTTATAGTGCATGCTTAGTGATATTTACACCCTGCCATACACCCTCGCGGTGGCTTACATGGTATCGTGTAGATGTAGATGGTAAATTATGCAAAAAACTTAAATGGTAAAGCATTAGGCTCGATAGTAACAAATTTGCACGGCATTAGCATTGACTGTGCGATGAAGAGTTCCTTATTTTAAAAGAATTTAATAATTACCAAGCTCTATATTCGAAATTAGCGTCTAAAGTTTGGAGTAATAAAATAGGAACCTCTGGTACTAAATCTGATTTCTAAAGTTGAGATTATAAAAATTTCAGGAGTTCCACAAGGGTCCAATTTAGGGCCTCTTTTATTCCTGGTTTTTGGTAGCGACATGCCCTTAAATGTACGACATAAGAAAAGAAAAAACGCTATCGAATATAACGGAAGTAAATTTGATGACCCATCTGTTATTGAAAATGTATTTAAACAATATTTTCTCCCAGCCTGTCTGAGCTGCATTATAATCGTGACAGGGACGTACAATAATAAAACTCATCTAATATCTTCACACTGGACCAGGTTATATTAGGTAAAATCTAGGAAGCCATAAAAAGTCCCAGGGGCCTGAAAATGTTCCAATTTACATTGTAGTGGGATATGAGAACATACTTGCTCCGGGGCTATGCCATCTATTTAATCGATCTTTGTTAAGTGGAGTGCTCCCTACAAAATGAATAATTGCAATTACCACTGTTAAGGAATGTGACAAAATCAGGGTAAATAGTTAATTATTATTCTGTTGTCAGTATTCTCAAAGATATTTGAATAAATGCAAAGGTATGCCCACTTTTAAGGAATGTGATAAAATCAGGGTAAATAGTAAATTATTTTTCTGTTGTCACTCTCTCAGTATTCTCAACGATATTTGAGTCCATTAGTTATAAGCCCGTACATATTCAAGTTAAGTAAATTTCAGGACGGTTTCAGTTTAAATATAACTACGATTTTTAACTTAGCCACTTTGACGGAGTGTATTACGAATAACGTGAACTGTCATACCCAGACTGATGCCATCATACCTTGAATTTAGGAAAGCTTTCGTCACAGTTAATCATAGCATTTAAGTTATTGGCTATCCTCATACTTATCAGATCTTTAACCTTTAAAATATAAAGATATGCAATATATTTGCAATATGCATTATATACATAAAAAATGCAAATTAGATGGGCACCCGTAACTTCATATAAGGGTCCACTTTAAAACGTCTTTTAATCCTAGTTTTTGGTAGCGACTTGCCCCCTTCTGTATAATATCCACAGCGTTCAATGTATGCTGACGATATTAATGTGTTTAAAGCAGTGAGTAAAACAAATTATTCCACCATTCGAGAATACTTGGAAAATGTGGGCATATGCTATAACGAAAACAAACTTTATTTTAATGTGAAGAAATGTAACTGAATGATACATTCTACGGAGAAGAACAATATTAATTTTTCGTAAAGAATAGTAGGCATATAATTGCATCAGGTGCATCAAATGAAAGACTTAGGTGTCATATTTGATTCTTCAATGCCTTTGGCTCAACACTTTTTTGCCATAACTTTTCCATCGCAAAGATTTTTGGTGTCAGACTAGGCCATCTTCGCATCCCAAATCCTCCGGGCGTCTTCTGCCATGATATTCATTGGTTTTAATTTGTTTATAATTCTAAAATATTGCCTAGACGTAGGTTTTAACGCCTATCATTGTACTTGGCGTCTACTTATTTGTTTTTTTTGTTTGGCCTCCTTCATTAATCGGAGGACAAGCTTCCAAGCCGGATTTTATGGCATAACCTGTTCGTGGTTAATGTTGTTATTCTTCAGTTTTATTTGAATTGCCTCCTTGGTAAGTCAATCCCAATATCGAAATGACCGACAGAGTATCTGCTTCTAGAATCAAATAATATGGTTATTTTATAGTTCCGTGATCACCGATTTTTAATGTTTCTCTACCTACCTAAGGGCAAAAACTTTTGAGTTTCCAAACGGATCACACAGACGGACATTTAATTCACTGAATTTCAACATACGTTCAACTAGATTATCTACTTATTTGCATCAAATAAATAACTGTTAAAGAATACAAGTAGCTTAACCACAGGCAACGAAAAGATTGTGAAAAACCTCGCATAAAACATGCGAAACAAGTACTGAAGGATCTAAAAAAAACTCAAAGGAATATGAAGTTAGCCGATAGGCAAATCAAGAGATGAGCAGCGTTCAACCAATTGTAGAATTTAATACTATTATGATAAAATTCTGAAAAAAGTTTCAATAGCTTATGCATATTTAATTTTATACCCAATGCCACGGTCATACTAGATACCTGTCGACATATTTCGATACATGTATATTAATATTTTAGTTCTGATAACTATTATTAATAAATAATCAGATTAATAATAATACATATATAGTCGAAATCACTTCAACTTTAATACGTATAACAATTACTGAATTGAAAACAGAAGATTAAGGGAAGATTAAGACATCACACGAAAAGATGGCATCGCTTTCCGTACATTTCAGGTTTCGTTTGTTGGGCACATATAGGATCACCTATCTAAAAAACTTTCATTCCAAGAACATCCAGAACATAAGCGCCTCAAAATAGAATCCCTAAAACACTTCAGAGAACCGTGAATGTCAACTACACCCGAGTATTACATCTTCTCGAACACCACTTGCTTTCAACATCTTCTTTCATGTGGCGAGTTTTTTTTTAATAACCTCCAGCACCTGATGTAATAGGTTAATATTAACAATTTAAGAGGACCATAATTCCTAGGAAAAGGTTTATTTTTGTAAAATTCTCTCGAAATACTCTTCCCGTGGGACACGAATTAATAGGAATAACTTCCGTTCGGTCTTCCAACTAGACGTCCATCCCTCCGCAGGGGTGAAAAAAAATCTCCCATGCTTAACCATTCATCATCTCTCGGGAGCATCATCATCTACGCAACTTCCTCCCACGCATTCGAAACAAATATCTGAACCGCGTGAATATATTTTTAAAAGCCCGCCAGTCACCTCCCCTTCCGGAATTGTCGATACGTTGATGAAAAATAAAGCATCATAAAGCAAATGCGTTCCAGGAGCTCAGTCACTTAAGGAGTGCAGGACGCTCTCCGGGAGAGGAATTCGGAAGGAATCGTGAAAGTTATGCACTGGAGATAGAGAGAGGGCTGAGGAGAGGGTGGGAGGATAGGAGGAGGAAATTGGAGAGAGGGATGGAAAATCACGACCACGCGCCAAATCCTCACGGGTCACAGCAACCCAGCCGGCTTTCACTGGAAGGAGGGAACACCTGATTCCGTACTTCCGCCCTTCAGATCAATCACCACCACCTGGCCGCGCGCACCGAACTCTTGACTGATCCACTCAAAGGTCCCCCTCCTCCCTTCTTTCTTATTCGCCCTTAAACCAAATAGGGAAAATTAAAAAAAAACCTTTCATCTTACTAACCTCATCTTCTCCAAAATGTCTCTGAAAATAATTTCATCCTTCCGTCTATTTAAGGAGGTTCCATGATCAAAACTTAACTGTGTATTTCCGTACTTTAGGTCTTATAGAGATACATATCCTCTAGGTATTCACTAGAGCAGAGTCGTAGCTTTTCTAGATAAATATTCTTGAGGTTTCACTTGAAATTACCAACGACATGTTGTGAGAATGGGGTTAGTTGGGAAAAAACAGATTTTCGACATCAGTACATGATATAAGTTTTGCGAAAACTGATACAAGATACGTATTCTCACAAGAAATAAAACTGCTAAAAATAAAGGGGTAAAGAGTTCATTGATAATTAAGGAGTTGATTGGAAAAACATGCTATTTTTACACGCACAATACGTTCATAAGAATTTGCGCTAAGGCATCATGAAGCAACTACAGTGATTTATACTAAATGTACTAGTCAATTCATTTATACATACATTTCAGGATCTTATTTTTACTAATTCGGAGGCTAAGACTTTTTCTACCAGTGATGGCAGAATTTATAGTAAACGGAGTAGATAAATGGAGATGATCGTTTTTCAGATTGGATGATTTTATACATTAAAGGGTAACTCCATTAAGGTTCATCGCGGCTATTTGGCAATCCTTTAATTTCTGAATTCCAGAACTTTTTCCACACCTTTCCCTTCATGAAGGTAATGCCGACATTTCTTGGCCTATTCTTAGAGGGATATGTAAGAAATTTAATAGGAGATGTAATTCTTCATGCTTTATTTCCTATTGCAGGCAGCAGAAACCGTGTATAGTACCTTACACTAAAATACAAAATTGAAGTATTTAACTAAATAAATATAAAAAAATAAGATAAGAAATAAAGGTCGAGAACATAGAAGAAGTTAACGAGGTGAGTCATGGCAGTACCATTCAACAAATTACGATGGATTGTTAACTCATGCACGACTGAAAATATTCGAGAAAAATGCCTCGCGCTATGACTACTAAAGAAGTAAAAATACTACGATCGCTATCACAGCCATCGGTATACTACTAAAACGTGATTAATAAATGCCAAATAGAAGAAAAGTTTTTGGGAAAATAACAGATCTTAAAGGATTAATATGCAAACACATGGTAACAAATTAAAAAAAACAACGGGAGAAAGAACAAAATCACGAAGTATGTGATTTTAGATCTTCCAATTGCATAATAGCTTCTTAAATACTCTCCGAATGTGAGAAACTAAAAATGCAAACCGGAAACAATGAATCTCTCTTCAATGATGGCTTGTTTCAAGAATAGTTTGGTAAATTTCCTTCATAATCTACTGATTTTCACTGACCAACTTTGAAGGGCCTATAACATTTTGTTAACACCGAACACAAGGAATAAATATACGTATATTTCAACACCACAGGTTATTCAAGACACGAATCATGGCGGTATATTTATATTTTGACGGACCGATAAATTAGGCACCGTTTAAATGGGTAGCACTGTAATATTTATCCACATCTCCGAATCACAGATTCGAGGTCGGCTTCATTTGAACTTTGGCCTCTTCCGGTTATATAAATTCATCCACCCACGAAATCCGTCTCAACAACCTATCAACTTTCTCTTCGTCACTCTCGCGCGCATCCTCTTCCGGATAAACTTTCTTGCGTAACTTCCTAGGGAAGCAGCCCCCCGAATAAATTTGCCATCGCCACAAATAAAACGAACGGCCGCTCGAGCCAAAAAATATAAACTGGTAGGGCGACAAGCGGAAGCGATCGTCGGGGAAGAAGAGCTATGGGAGGAACGAAAGAACTTAGGATCGAGAGTAGGGATGGAGGAAAGTGGTAAGGGGCAAAGGTGTCCAACGAAGCAAAAACTGAGAACAGAAGAACTCCGGAAATTCTGAGGGTCAAATTAATGAAATTAGCCTCCTATCGAGTGTACATGTGTGTTGTTGTCAACGCCTGCACAGAAGAATTCTCAAGACCCATTGGGATGCTGGGAAAGGAAGTGAAACAAGGAGGATTGGTTTTGCTTTAAAAATATTCGTAGTGATTCAGGAAAAGCAAAGGCACGCAATACTTGAAAAACAAACTAGACCGGGGGTGGCGAACCTATGGCACGCGGAGCAATTATTTCGGCACGCGGAGCTGGGAGGGTGCTCGATCGATACCTCTATCTCACTCGATGGGTTGGCACGCGAGTCGAGCGAGTATACTCTTATTTCATAAACTCTGGCACTTAATCGCCAAAAGGTTCGCCACCCCTGAACTAGACAAATCAAGAGAAGAGTGTTGAGGGAACTACAGTCATGATGCTATTACTGGGATGAAATTAAGGATAGTAAAATGAAAGTAATATAGAGGCTGGTTTGTATTAGCGTGCAATAAACCTCATTATAACTACCGTATATCTCATAAAAACATATTGGGTTAAATGTGCAACCAAAGCACATAAACATATGCCTAAATAAAGAGGAATGTAAATATACGTGAGCAGTCAGTTATTTACATGCTCAGAGTATGGCGACATCTTACTTTCTCATCTCTGACTAAAGTTTCAATATGATAATGTGCCCGCAACATAAGACAGCATGGGTATTGTTGTGAAAGCTTATTGTTAGAGTCGTAGTTTAAGACCTTGTGTCGATATATCTGCTCACCAGGATACTGCGCTTCAATTAACATTGAACTTCTGATGTCTTAAAGAAAATTATACTAATACCCTTTCAATCATTTTAATTATTAAGGTATTAATTTGATATTGCTATACTTTACTGACGTATTTCTGGATATAGCCTCACACTCTCAAGTGAATTTCATTGTAACAAACGCAATCGATAGCCATCACGGTGCTTACTTCAATGTCGCCATATTAGAATCCATTACAGCTCCATAAATCTGGAGAGCAGGGAATGTGATAATCATAACATCTTCTCTATATCATAATACACAGCAATAAATATAGGATTATGAACCATTGGATGGAATAGTATGTGAGTGATAGATATTAACTGATAAGTGCCTATTCTGACGAAGAAATTTAAGATTTAATACCCTACTATCGTAAACATCTGCATGTTAAACACGATACATTTTAAACCATTCTGATAATAATCAAGGAATAGAAAAATCTATAATTAGAGGTCACTACTAGGCATCGTCAACATTAACAATACAACATTAAGATGGAGGACGATAAGGAAAGAACATCATTACGAAGTTCAGATTGTAGCCTATACGTCTGGTAGTATTCCACAGTGAAAAGTAGCCAAAAGAGAGTTGAAATGTGCATGACACTGGACCCTTCTGCGTAAAGATCATATTAAAATTATGCACAAATGAATTTTTAAAGAAAATCTGGGTTGGGAATGCGAAATAGGAAATGTAACAATGAGACCCCATCTATAAAAAACCTATGAATCTTAAAAATACCCAAAAACACTAGGTAACAGGGTTTAAAGGCATAATAATTTTTTACAAGCGCCAAATTACATTAGATAAATTAAAACAAATATCTGTGGACCAAATACAGTCACAGCGTGGGAAGGGAAAGGAACAGGATTAGTGTGATTTTGGAGGACAATAACGCAATGTATCATTCAATCGAAAAACATTTAAAAATACAAGGCACCAAAGGGAATTCGAAATACGGCAGAAAACTGGCAGGAAAACAGGTTCGACGGATTAAGGGTATTTAAGGATGAAGAAAAATATCCTGAAAAACTGAGGAGCAACAAGGACAAAATATAGACCAAAATTAAAAATAGTTTAAGGGCCAGAAGTAGTTAAAGGAATAGAATACCAATCAAGGTGTTAAGTCTCGGCACAACACTAAGCGATAATAAATGAGATATCTACAATATATTTCAATAAACGCCATAAAAAACAGTAATCTTTAATATAAAACTGATGATATTATTTGCACGAAGACGATAAAATAATATATGGTAAAAGTATTGGGAGAATATTCAAAATGCCAAGGAAGTGGGAAGTAGGTATACACGACAAAAGATTGGGGATTGAGAATCTGGCATGATTAATTTAAAAATTTCGAAGCCAAAAATTGTTCAGTTCATAAAATAATCTTTCAGTTATTAATCAAACACAGAATATATGGCACTCATTCTACATATTTAATTTTAAATTAAATAATTAAAATAATTAAATATGTGGAATACGTGCCATCTATTCTGTGTTTGATTATTATATCCTTCCACTACGTCTCATCGGACACAGTTACGTTTATCTTTCAGTTCAACATGCAATTAGATACCGTGGGAAGTATCAACCATGAATATTCACAGTTTCAGAATTAAAACTGATCCTAGATTCAAACTACCAACCTCTTCTCAGATTTCAAGGTTGCACCCTATGCTGGTCGCCTGGTAGGCCAGTGAGATGAGTCGGCAGACCACAGAATGTCGACGAATGAGGTGGAGAAGAGGAATTTTTGTAAGGTGGGGATGTGGCTACGCTCTGGGGATATCTCCTTCATTTTAATAGGACGAGTTCCTGGAGTGAAAAAAAAATGGAAAGGGACAAGGGCACCTGCACAGGAATATATTTCCCACTCCTTCGTCTTAATAGAGTGGTTATATCAGCTGGGCAGTGGAAACGGTTAAGGCAATGAGCTGCGAGGGAAGCGGAGCGAATAAAGAGGAAGCTGCGAGCAGATTAATAGCGAGCTGTCAGGAACTAGAATATCTTTTCCATAATAAACCTATTACTAAATTTAATTGGGGGAGATTTTTATCCAGACCTGGACGTGTGTCGGCATTGAAACGAAGATTTTATGAAGAAGGCGAAGGAGGCAGGCATTAATATGACCGCTAACCACGTAACTCTTTTTAGCAGAATCGGCCTTAACAGATTCAACACTCTGGGAAAAAACGAAACATCATCAAAGATGCTTCAGTTTTCTTCGGAAGTGAAAGTAAATTTATTCTCACACACTTATCGGTGCACGAGCTTAAAAGTTAAAATAAGAAATAGATTTAACTACGACAAGCGTCAATCTCATATGATTGATGTGAAGTGATTTCTACATTTTTTTCTCTGAACCGGAAAATTATATGTTAACACAAACTACCCCAATTATATCACACCATTAATGACTTCTGAATAATTAAATCCAAGCTCAATTTGCTGCGAGCTGTGAGCAAAGGAGCGTGGTGGCCTAGTGGGTAGAGCGCTGAGCTACTGATCGAAGGGTCCCGGGTTCAAATCCAGGTGAGGCCTTTGGACGCCCCAACCGAAAATCCTCGGGGTGCGAGGTGGCCTAGGGAAAGGAACTGGCCCCCCTACCCTGAATGTGTGAAATTCACACGGCTGTGGCTTAGTTCGGGGAGAGCTCTACCTTCACCTATCCAAACCAACCTTTGGGTTGAATCACTGAGTGAGTGAGAAGCTCAATATCCAAATCTTTAGAAGCACGTGGAAAATCTGAGAATGGCAGTACAGATAAGAAAACTATTACAGGTAAAATTACAATTAATGTAGGGACAAAATTTTTTTGAAATTTCAAGTCAACTAAAAGAATGAATGAATTATCGATGATGTAATTTTTCAGGATGATTCACTCAATCTCTTTTCTAATTGTGGGGTGCTAACTTTGAAGTTGTATTTCGGTAAAGACATTCCTGGCTGTAGGCACTGCATACTCCTTAAATATGACGACTATATGGATTTAGTTATTGTGTATGCAGGAAAGGAGCTACAACAATACATATCTGTTACCTATCGCCATTTAACCTTAATAATCCGTTACATTTCAATATATATACTTCTGATTGCCGTAATAAATGCTCTGCTATTAGTTTCACAGAAATCTGATACAAATCGAATAGTTAAAGGTAGTTATATCCTCGAAGACATACTGAAAACAACTACTGACGCAACCTGTTTTAAAATAATTTCTGTCCTTCCCAGTGATTAGATCCTACCATGATGAACACCAAGCGGATTGACAAAATATCAGTCGTAAGTACTCAATCGCTGATAAAGTTCCTTTAGATATGACGACTTTAGATATCTGTGGTCCCATGTCTGCTTTTCGAGGAACTGATTACTGTAGCAGAGTTTATTTAAAAAATACAAATGAATTAGCAGACGAGAACGGAAAATTTCCATCACACGGAAATATCAAAATGGCTGATATGATAGAGCAACATTGGACGCCATTGGTGTCGATTACTGAAGTGTTTGACTTGAATCTCGTCGGCAAAAAACATGAAAAGTCTCAATGAAAATCACATCATATAAACAATAGTTAAAAAAATATATATTCTAACGATGCATATGATGATATAAATGACGAAAATATCGTTATTGGTTCAGTAGTTATGTTTTTCAAATATGACTCTTATATATTTTCAATTCACTTTCCAGTTAAATAACTACGTATAAGAATATTATCTTACCCATTTTTGTAGCAGTCATTGCAGTCTCTCAATTCTTTAGCATGGATTATCTGCATCTTCTTTCTTTATAACAGCGAAGTCGAGACTCTCCGACACTATTCTCTCTCATCTGATCATCATTATCAGGTTCTGGATCTTAATTCGCAGCTAAACCATCAACAGAAATGTCTATAGGGTTACCACGACAAACTCAACTCTTTTTTTGTTAATTGAAAAAGTTATCATGCTGAATGACTTCATCCCAAAGTTATCGGTTCAGTCACAACTAAAATAAATTATATGGTAAGACTAACTTCATATAGTACTATGTTATGCAAAAGATACCATGACGAGCTTGAATTTTGAGGTCAATTCGACAACAGAATTATAGGCATCGTTCCAACTCATCCTGAAAACAGATGAGCATAAAGCGCAAATGAGCTGGAAAAGGACGAGACGATGTGAGCGGCGATCGCTTTTTGTATCACGCTCCGTTTAGTGGCGGGGATAAGTGTAAAGCACACTTTCAAAAGACAGTCAAAAGTTCCCGGACGAGAAGGGAAGCGAAGCATAAACGAACTCCTTGTTCTCCCCCGAACTTCTTTCATCTCAATCTCAACTTCACGTCATATTTTCCCCCAGCATCTTCTGTCTTCTCCCCAACTCTACCTCCTCTCCATTTTAAAACGATATCTACTTTTTTTTAGGCTTCTTTCGTTTTTCTTTTCTCGTTTGGGTGCTACGGTATCGTTTCCCCCCTCGCTAAAACTCTCTTGCCTTTCGGAAAGGTTTTTTTCAGGCGTCTAAAAATGATGTGTTGAGTGGCTTCGCACGTTTAATTAGACCCTTTGTGAATAGAACAATGGGAGGGACATTAGAGGTGGAAATAGTTCCTTTGTGACGATGCCATACGCTAATTTATATTTTCTCCTTTTATATGCCTTAAGTTTTTCTCTTATAAAAATATATAGGATCGTTTAAGGGTCGAATTTACCTTGATAACAAGAGGTAAGAGACGTTTTTAATGAATATCATAGTTATCAGATAATTAAGGATTGGAGAAGAATAATTACCTTACAGTCATGACATACCTACACATGCATGCACTATAATAATTAATTCTTAGTAAGTACTCCTTGGATGCAGGTGCCAGATTGTGATGATTAGTATTTGTCTTATATTGAACAAAAAAACAAAAGGTAAGACATATATATGTACAGTGATATATAAAAAATGAGAGCTATTATTGTCTTTTATCGATCGTAAAAAGAAAAGCATATTAAACCTTCTCGTTCGACCGTATTTCCCTTCAAATATATCGGATAGTTAGTGTAATTCACTATCGTGGTCGGTTCAAAATACCAAGTTGAGCCACCTTGGCGGAGATTAATTTTATAACAGCAAAACCTGACAGACCACACGGATCCTCAGTTATTATCGCGTGTTTCTATGCACTCATTTCACTCTTAATTTCTTTCCCCGAGCCGCAGCTCCCAATCTTCGCAGCCGTTAATATGTGACGGCTTTATTTTTTAATTCCATACACCTATCCGTCAGGGGGAGGATAGCAATATTCCTCAGTCATCACTTACCCTGCCCTTCGACGATACTCCACAATCCACGCCCGAAATAATAATAATACTGCCGGGAAAAAAGTTGTGCAGGCGAGACCACGACTCCGACTGCCTCCCACAAGAGGACCGAATCCCATCCTCGACCTCGCCTGCCCGCCCACGCTCCACGGAAGGGGACCTGCGGGAGAGAGGCCCTTCGAATCCACGTGTCTCGACGGCACGTGGGTCCTCGAGGTGTGAGGAAGAGCTGAAGCGCCCGAATCCACCACCTCTCTCTCTCTCTCTCTCCATCTCTCATCTCGATGCGAGCCACCCAAATTCCAAGACACTCAGACATATCTCCGTTTCCACAAACCAGTGAATTATCCGATGGGAAATACATGCCTAATCTTATTTCCCTGGTGTTGTCCGAGCGAAATTTTGTAATTTCACAGAACAGTATTTACTTTATGAGCGACTGACAAACAAGAAGAATTCTCAATTAGACTTATGTTTCGATCGAACCGTAGAGTAATTATAGAGGGCTCACTGCATAGGGCAAAACTATTATTTGTTTTGGATGTAGTACTGGAAGGTTTCCATAGATGGGGAGGTAAGAATTTTCCGCGTTACATCTCAAGCGATAATTTTTGCTTCCGTTGCTTTTCTATTTTCTAATCGAATTAAGCGGCAGATAACATTCCATTTATTTAGTTATGTTATTTTATTATAATGGTGCGATATGCCTTTACTAACGTCAACAGTCACATGGATAAGTTAACATTTCTCTCGCTATTAAAGTTAACATATCTTGTCACAGGAAGGATTCCTTATTGTTTCGTAATAACACATTATCCTACGTTACAAGGAGCAGACGGAGCATACTACAAGACACTTCTCATTTGTGCCGCATAAGTCGATTAGAAAAACGAAAGCGATGGAAGCGATATATATCGTTTGTGACGTAACACAAAAAATTCTTCCCTCGTCATCTATGGAAACCTTGCAGTACTACATTCAAAACGTATAACAGTTTTGCCCCATGCGGTGAGCCATCAATATTATACTTACTCTAAAATCGAACTTTAAATGTAAATAATTTGATCTACATTATCTGTAAAATTGTAAAGTACTAGCATGTAAGTACTAATCCTTTTTACGCATGATATGTAATGCATATTTGATGTGAATTCACCCCCTGACACAAATTTATGGCGTGTGGCACATATTTAAGTAGATGGATTTAAATGTGAAATAATATTCATCGTATTCGAAAAGTAGGCTGCAAACAGCATTTTAAACTATGTCACCTTCTTTTGAAGATATAATTATATATATGAGGAAAAGTATCACTCAAAAATGAAAAAAAATATTTTAAATGATGAGAGATAGACTTGTGCATTTCATCAAACATCTTTTTCTTAATATTAGAGAGAGCAGTTAACACGGAAGAATCATATTGTTACTGCGTCTATAGTGAAGTTTGTACCACTACTCTGACCACATTCATCTATCTCAACCATCCCTCACTCGCCTAAAGACTACTACTCATCCGTGTACAAATGGTTGGAATCATAAATGATCTGTCAGCAGCTCCTCGATTCCAATAATCTTATGAGGCCACTTTAAATAAGGCCCTTATGGTTGCGTCCTAACTCATTGCCGATGAAAAACGATTACCAAAAACTTCAGAAGTAAATTTTATGAACCATTGATATGAGTGCATCAATATAAAATCATCCTGAGTAACCATACTTAAGGGTTCATTTTTCTGAGCGAGCTAATTTTATTCAACACAATTACAAGGCGTTATATCCTCTGCATGGAGATAGAAGGCCGCCCATTGCGTGCCCACCCAACGAGTGCCCACTGAAAATCCTAGTCCAGACAAATGACAAATAATTTCGAATGTGATTAGGACAGATGGGCGGACGGAATGAATCATTTTAGATACGGCACCACGGATGGACTAGCAGGAGGTGATTCGGGGGAAAGCGAGGAGCGGAGGGGGAAAAGGAGAACGCGGAATGGCGGGAGAAAGTTGGGATGACGGATGAGGACATGGAGGAAGTGATGGAAGAGGTGCTGGGCAGGAGGGAGGAGAAGAAGATATACGGGGATAGCTGGAGGAAGGACAGAAGGAATGCATTGCATTGCATTAGTATGCTGTAGGTGAGGGAAAAAATCACTCAGACTACATTAGAAAGGCGCTAACATCAATGAAGGTTAGGTTTATGGGTTTATTATTTAACAGCATACATTTAAACTACCGAAACTACCGCCAATGCTTCGACAAGCATGAGCCATGTGCAAGATATTAAACTGAAATATTAATGAAAAAGCTGTACTTTTCCATGCAGAATATTAAATAATAAAACCATACCAAAGTTTCAACACTTATGCGTCATAATGAAAGTGTGACCCTTGATAATGACGCAAAAGCGTTTAAACCTTCATTCGGTTTTCGCATTTAAAAAATCTGAGTGGAACAGTGCTACTATTTCATTAATATTTTAGCATACACTTTCACGAAGTTGCACCCGAAGGAGTAGACACAATAAAAAACTGAGTGCACAACTCAGTAACTAAGTGCACAAGGGCCGAATATAATTTGCTGTTCATACTTGGGTAATATTACAGAATTTCTCGCTAGATACAAGAGCGAACAAGAGCGGATGGATTAAAAGTAGAAAAGAAGAATAGGCCAAGTACAGTCGTTTGCAAAAGTCTGTGGGCAACTTCCGCCGCGTCAATAGCGGCCAAGGTTTGAATCCACCAACTATGTTGGCACTAACTGTGTGGTAGAGTAAATTTGTGCTAAGGTAACGGTAATACACGATATGTAAAAATGGCGGATTTTAATGTCAGGGTCCTCAAAAAAAATGATCGGTAACGATTAATAATGGCGCATAGGATCAAGGTTGCACTATAATTAGGGCCCTACCACTTTTATTATGCAAAATAAATATCGGAAAATGCGTGCGATTGCTTAAAAATCTGATTACGCCTGTGATATTACCGCGAAGTGTCGTGCCGTAACACGTTATAAGATTCATTTTTCTCACTTAATAGTTCATTTTCAGTCCATTACTCTTTCTCATATGATATAGTTTCAACGGCAAGCTTACAGAATGAAACTCCGAGCGTGCGCATTAAGAAATAAAGACATTTGTCGTCGTTGAAAGTTACTTGGCCTAGTCAAGGCAAAGGCATTCATTCCGTAATTTATGCTCCATTGCATGAATAATTAAATAATGACACTGCTACATAAAAAAAGATGTCTCACTCGCTACGTGGATTCCATTTCACTATCCAAAACATCTCGCGCTATTAATTTGATGCAGTCCAATCAGTTCACCAATATAAATTAACACGTATTCGTGGTAGGTTAAATAATCATTCGAATACATGCGGTTCATGGAATTTATTAAAGAAACCACTCTCATACACAATACGATTACAAATAATTTTGCGGTCCGAAGTATTTATGGACATTTTCAGTCATTTTTCTTCCGATGAGTCTTGCTTTAATCAGGGTCCACCACCAACACTAGGTATCATCGTAGTCGGCTATTTTACCAGCAGCGCACCGCGTCTTCTTGTCAATCACCAATCTTCTATCAATCTCTACACTAGAACGTTTTCACTAATCATTTAGCGAGTATTCCTCCACAAATTTTACAAAATAGGATTAATGCCATACCTATGTATTCCTTGGGACTGGACCACCATTCCAACATTCACAGATATCAAGGTAATGTTTATTTACGCCTTGTTGTTATTGACGACGAAATAAATACACAAAAGTTATGGAATTAGAGAACTACTCGTTGTTGCAATGCATTTTATGCCTTTAATTTTCATTTAACGTATTCCTGCTTGAACATTCGTACGGAAACCATTTCTGTAGGAGTCATAGGCGCTTCTGAGATGGTTTTTATGTTAATAATGTGTCGGTTGGACTCCCATATCATGTTTCAAGTTATTTTGTGCTTCAGTTTTTTGCAATTGTTTTTCGGTTGGCTTTTGTTTCGACCACGTCATCGACTCACCATTCATTGTTGAATTTGAGCGACTGAATTACCAGTGCCAAGTGAAATCGAACTGGGAATGGAAAAACAACCTGTTGATTGTTATAATTTTTAGTCAATAGTAAAAATAGCCATTTGAATAATTTCTTCGAGGAAATTTTTTTAAATGTTTACACTTTGGTCAAGAAAAGAATATTTACTCACTCTTAATCCAGTTCTCTTTGAATAATATTTGTCTCTTCGTCCTCACGCATTAAAAGATTCAATTAAATCATTGACGTGGCTAATGTTACTTTCAATCATTTAACGTAATTGTAATTAAAATTGCCAATTTCGCGTAAAATTTTGTGATGGTCAAGTGAAATGATGCATCAGTATCACCCGTAAGAAATCTTGAAATTGTTGCAACTCTCTACTAAATACAGTAGAATAAGTGCAATACCGAAATGTAATTAAAATTGTAATTGATAGGGGCACTGTCTGAGAACATCAAGAGAAACCTAGCGTGGAGAACGCAAGCTAATGCTCATGTAAATGTAATCCAAGAGGCTATCGTCGTTTTAGCGTCCCTCCGCCTGCTTCAAGCGCAAGATACTACGGATTGGTAATATCATCGACTATCTTGGTTATCCAAAATGAAAAAACCTTCTAGAATTTCCGATCATTATGTCGGCAACGTCACTCGAGGCTCGCCGAATAATAAGCGGTGGATGCTGCATTAGTAATGAAAATAAATAAAATACATAACTCTGTAATGAAACCGCGAGAGTCAGTGACATGCGAGATCTCTGCCTGGCATTAGTTTCTAGTCAGAAAGTATTATATACTCGAATGCATCAGACATGCTAAAATACTAGTCCGCACAAACTACCTATATTTAGCAGAGATATATAGTGCTATTACTTTGTAGTATACATTAGATATGGTTCCATGAGACACGTGTAGGTGAAGTTTTATTACATGAAAAGTAATGTTAATCCGGAATTTATGTTACTGAATGATTTAGTTAACATTTTCCGAAGCATGCCTGAGATGGTGAAGTTAAAACATGAACTTCTTAAATCAATTCAGACCCTCCTTTATTAAAGTCGCAATATCTATTCTAATTTCCGCATTTATCTGCGATATATTCTATTACTGCCCAAATTGTGTTCGAAGAAAATGAATCTATGAACCGACGTGCTCCCATCCGTTTCTCTAACTTATTTTTACAATATATCCTGCCTTGGGACGCAGGTTTTTTTAATATACTTGAATAAGCTTTAGACACAGTTGTGCCTTAACGCATCTGCATGCATGTGTGCGTGGCATACTATTTGTCACTTACATAATATCCTAACCTTCGTGTTTTACCAACTTTGTTCTGCATTGTCCATTATCAATTTACTTGGTATATGTTTGTGAACCAATTAGCGCGAGAAACTATGAAATGTAGATAATTCTTCTGTATCTAATGTTTGCTTTGCTCACAAAATTCATAAAATGAACGCCTTGAACTCCTCTTTCGTACAAACGGAATTTTCTTTGCCAAACGAGTCCTCCTCTTTGGTTTAAAATGCTTTTCAACGCCTAGGATAAATTTAGCAAGTAAAATATTTATTGCCATTAATTCCAACACCTACAACTATATATTCAATTTGTTCGGGTACATATTTATCGGCGGCGAATTCTTGAAACCTGCTATGTTCTAATTATAAAATTTTAGAGGAAACACAAAAAACTGTTAAAAATTGTTAAAATAATATTTATAATATAAAAAACATTGTTTAACACTTTTTAACAGTTTTAGTGTGCTCTGTAAAAGCTTATATTTAGCCCATAGTAGGTTTCAAGAATCCGCCGACGTTATCTAGAATAATGTTTCCTCTGGTTGGTGATGTTACTAACTGGCAGAGAAAATGTGACGTAAATGGGTTCAAAAGTGATTTACAGAGTTCCTTATTCTTATTTAAAATGATACATTTTTCTGTTTAATGAAGGTTGAATAAAATCTCCGCCCGTTACTATACCCCTATCCTTGTTCCGAGAAAGCAGTGTGACTATCTCTGACTCTAGCTCCCTTAAGGAGCTGGCGTGGGTATCTGGTGGGTTGTAATATGGACCTGCGGATATCATCCCTTTGTTACTTAAAACGGGATACCTAATATTTTCTACGAGGCCCTCGTATAGAAGCCTGGAAGGCGGTGGTTGGAGAGGGCAGAGAAGGAAGTAGCGTCTGTGAGGTCAGTTTTGGAAAAAGAAATCAAACCGGAGAAAAGTTGGTAGAGTTTTGTAAAGAGAAAAACATGCTAACATCAAACACCCTATTCGAGCAATCTCAGGCGAAAGATAGGCATTGAAGATACCGTGAGGCAAAGCAAGATACGTGATTGAACACATACTTGTCAGAGCGAGACTGTAACCGAATGTAACAGTGAAGGAGCTGTCCCGGCTGGCCAAAATCTAAAGATTATGGTCAGCCGCCTGCGATACAAGAAGATGAAGAGGATGACGAAGGAACAAAGACGGAACACAAAGACACTGGAGGAATAGGAAGTAAGAGAAAGATTCACTTCAATCATCGTTGCGAAATTGGAAGTGAAGGTGACTAGCACTATAGGAAGATGAGATGATATAAATATGATAAGTACAGAAGAAGCATATGAGCAGCTCGTGAGTGCGACGCTGCGAAGATATAAATGACAGCAGAATGAAAGGAAAATCCGATATGGCTCAAAAACTAGAGAAGGCACAATTATGGAAAAGGAAAACGAGATCTCTGAACATAAAGAATCATGTAGAAAGATATTTATAAATCAGGAAGACATAATAATGAAAGTAAGGCTTCTGGTATTGATGATGTCCCTGCAGAATTACCTAATTAAAAATTCAGGAGAGAAGACATAAACTCATCTTTACAAAACCATCTTCGACATGTACTCAACAGGAGAAATTTCAAAGGACCTCGAGGAAAACAACATCATTCCTATTCCCAAGAAGAAGAGAGCAGAGAAATGCGAACATTTTAGGACTATAAGCCTGTAAACACATGAATCGAAGATACTGACAAGAATCATCTACAAAAGAATAGAACGAAAAGCAGAGGAGTTCCTGGATGAAGATCAATTCGGATTCAGGAAAAGTAAGGGTACAAGGGAAGCAATATTGGCCCTTAGACTGCTCATAGAGGAGAGAATGGAGAAGAACAAGCCGACGTTCATTGAATTTGTGGATTTAGAGAAGAGTTTTGACAACGTGGATTGGGATTCAATGCTTGGAATTCTGAAAGGAATTGGTGTTCTACAATGACCGAAGAATTATACACAGCCTGTACAAAAATCAAGTAGCTGTGATTAAATCTGGACCTAGCTGTGAAGAGGCAAGAATAAGGAAAGGAGTGAGACAACGCTGTGCACTGTTTCTAGTAATTTTTAATGTTTACATCGAGAGAGCCATCAATGAAATCAAAGAGAAGTCTTCTGGAGTGAATATCCACGGAGAAAAAATAAGCATGCTGCGATTCGCTGATGACATAGCACTCATAGCAGAGACAGAGAGGGATCTGAACAAGATTCTAGTTACCTTGGAGAGGACAATGGCCAGATATCAGCTGAAGATAAATAAGAAGAAGACTAAGATATTGGTGTGCAGCAAGACAGAAGAGGCCAAAACCAATGTCAAACTAGGAAAACAAAAACTTGGAGAGGTGAAGGAGTTCTGTTACCTGGGAAGCAGAGTAACCAACGACGGACGAAGCAAGAAAGAAATAGTTAGTAGAATAGCCCAGGCAAAGAGGGCATTATATCAAAAGAAGAATCTACTTACAGCTGGAAATACAAGCTTAGAAGTAAGGAAGCAATTCATCAGAACGTATATATGGAGCATGTTTCTTTACGGCAGTGAGGCATGGACGATGAGAGCAGCGGAGAAGAAAATGGTAGAAGCATTCGAAATGTGGTGCTACAGAAGAATGCTGAAGATTAAATGGATCGACCGAGTAAGTAACGAGGAAGTCTAAGAAGAGTAGGAGAAAAGAGAAGTCTGTTGAAAACTCTAAAAAGAAGAAGGAACAACTTAATCGGCCATATCTTGAGACATAATGGCCTGATGAAGACTATCGTCGAGGGAAAAGTGAACGGGAAATTGGAAAAGGCATGCCTCGTATGAGATACATGGAACAGGTTGTGAAGGATGTAAAAGAGAAGAATTACGTCACAATGAAAAGGTTGGCCGATAGAAGAATGGAGTGGAAAGCTTCGTCAAACCATTCCTAGGATTGTTGACCAATGATGATGATGATGATAATGTCTTATGTCTTGGCTTATAAGTGTCTTTATTCGAGCGAGGTTGTGACTGTAAATTCCCCTTTTCCACCTAACCCATCGTCAATCTAGCATATAAAAATATACATCCATGTTAGGAAACAAAATACAATAAATGTCATTATTTCAATAAAACGTAGTATATTGAAAAATTAACCTATTAAAAAAATACGCTTTACAAGTTTAATGCCAATTAGAATTATAATAGAAGAAAAGAAAACTGTAGTGTAAAATATTCACATGTGTGGAAAAACGTGAGGATTGGAGGCAATATTCATCGATGGAAAAACCCACTGCAAGAAAACATAGGGAAGAGATAGAAATAAAACATCGAAGAGCCCTATCACGCGCTCAAAAACTCAAAAATTCAAGGTAGAAGAAGACGAACGGGGCTCCAAGATACTGAGAAACGAATTCGATAGATCCGTTAAAGAGTTGAAAAACAACAAGTGGCCAGGAGGGGTTAACACAAATGAAATCATCCAGGTGCTTGGGAGTCAAGGCAAAGGAATACTCTTTGGAATAATCAAAGATAGTAACGGCAGTGGGTGAATACCAGAGGACTTTTAAAAAAAGAGACACGATCACAATTCCGAAGAAACCAAGGATGGAGAAATGCGAAGAACTGATAACATTCAGCCTGGTATCACACACATAGAAAATACTTACTCGGATAGTTAGATAAAGAATGGATAGAAAGATTTAGGGGAACCTTTCGGAAAACCAAGTCGGATTCAGGGAAAGCCTCGGAGCTAGTGAGACAATACTCCGATTAAGGACACTGGCCGAGAAAATAATATCCGTAAACAAACGTTGTAGGTGGCGTTCACTTGGAAATTGTCTTTGTCATCGTCGAATAGATTTAGGTTTTCTAGTTACTTGTGGTAATTGAAATAGACTTCAATAACCATAGGCACAAACTCATTTAATTGCGGTTTGAAAATAAAATTAAAACATGCGACCAGCTGCGGAGAGTCATTTGACTATGCCTCTTTGCTGCAGAAGGTTTCATAGAACTGCGAAATATCGCTTGGTCATTTACGAAAATAGAGGTCGTAAGTTCATTTGACTGCATTTTGCTACGCTGTTATTAGAATGTTCGAACAGAGTGACGTTAGCATGAGGAGGGCAATTTCATCAAATAGGAAAGTGCAGAGAAAGAATATTTGTGGGCATGATGAGGAAAACATTCGTATTCTCCATCAAAAATGTAGATAAATTTATAGACGAGCCAACAACAGAGTCAAACTAGTTGAGAAGAACATTTGGAGGAAGTATATGATACGGACGATTGGATATAGAGCACGTAGTTTACACAGACAAATAAACCACTGGGTACATAAATATTGCATTGCGATACTGAAAAAGCATGGAGATGAGAAAAGCAATGAAAATATCAATATCCAAAAAGTATATAATCGATGGTCGGCAAGTTTACTTGGTGGAATTTAGACATAGTGAAAAAGAAATAGAGTGACCTGATGATGACCTGTAAAGGTTGAAACCGGTCGAGTAATTCAAAATAAATCGTGGAATTAACTAAGTACTTTCTTTTTCACTATCCCAAAAGTATTTCCAGAGCATGGGAAAATTAGGATAAAGAAAGGTCAATGACTGATTTTTATCACGTATGAAGTAAAAATGTGGCTGGAGAAGTTTTTAAAAATAGATAATATCATTATTGCCTAAGAAAATGAAATGTAGATGTTGTCAAATATTGTAGGAGAGCCTAATCACGCACGTTGCCGGGTTTAGACTGATACTTTGAAAATTCAAGAGGATAAAGTTTATTGGATTATTATTGGACGAAGGCAACCGACAGCTATCGTAATTAATGCTGATAGGGATGGTTGCGCAATGGGGAACTTGCATGATTTTTTTTTATTTAACAGGCGGACAGAAAATTATTTTCTCGATTCAACAAAGAAAACTGCATGTAAATCTGAGTTTTCCTTCGCGAGATATTGAATGTTAAATATAGCGACATTTTTAAGCGCGCCGAAAACTCCCTCCCCCCCAAGCCACTGCTGAAGAATACCCGATGACGTCAACAGTGCCGAACAATCGCCCGAAGCAGCTGGGCTAACAGCGCACCAACACGGGTGATTCAAGCGAGCCTATTCAACCCAAACGTGAGCCCACCTCTGATTTTTAATTGAGTAGGTAATCACTTAATGATATACAGTTGATATTTCACGTCAATAATGAGTAACATGTAGGCAAGATAGTTTAAATCTCGAAAGTTCATCTTACTTTTGCAGTGCCCGCTCCATACATCGACCCAACTCCCTAGCATTGTAATTATCCAGCGAGATGAGTTTGAGGCATAAGTATTGTTTAACACCTGGCTGTAAAAATACCTCAACCAAGGTGCCTAATAAGCTATTTATTAGGTTGCCTACAAACGCAAGAAGAAACGTATGTACAATGTCAATAAGTGACTGACTAACCCAGACTTCTATCAAAGGTGAGGTGTAAGCGTCCCACTCAAGAGCCCGACGTATCTCTTTCTCCCGTGGAGAAAGTGCGCATCTCGACAGTGATTTGTTGATTACTTCCAAAACATTCATTGCTCTGCGAATCGCCAGAAGCAATTTTTCGGCCCTGAGTGGTGTTTTAGTAATTTTATTGGCAAGTTGGGTGACATAGTATTGTTACTCGATACGAGTTACAAGTTAGAGTCAAGATAGTGAATTTCCGAATCCTTTTACGTGCCAGCTGAGTTGAAATGTACTCACTGTGCGATGTGTTTCTTTGAGAACGTGTGTATTAGGTCTGATGCTCTCAAGTTAATAAAACAATGCCTTTACAAGGTAGATATATTTTGCTATTGATTTGGTGCCGAAGTTTTTTTTATCTTAATACAATTACATCGATCTGTAACGTTATGTAGCGGCGTAGTGCAGTGCTCATCATCTACATCTACATAATACCCTGCAAGCCACCACAAGGGTGTGTGGCAGGGGGTGATTGCTCACCAAACATGCACTACATATCATGCATAAAAAAGGAATAGTATTAATCTAGTAGTCAGAACTACACTATTTAAAAAGATAGAAATTGCAAAGAAAACATGCAAAAACATTCTGTTAGTAGGGTTAGCTTTAAGTACTCATACCAACATGCAGCTACCAATGCTATTCATTGCTACTCTCCGATAGGACATATTTACCGTTATTCGTATCTCTTATTGTGCGAGGGAAAAAGGACATTTTGAATCGGTCAGTTCGGCAATCAATTTCTCTAACTTTATGATTATGGTCCAGTCTGCCATAGTAAGTTGGGGTTCGTAAAATATTTTTAACATCATCAGCCTTGGAATTTGTGGAACAGATTAAGTCTAAATTTCAACCTGCGATCTGACAATGATTCCCATTTCAATTCATTTAATAGACTGGTTACGCTAATATAATTATCGTATAGTCCCTTTACAAATCTTGCCGATCTTCGCTGCACACGTTCAAGTTCATTACTTAGACCGATTTCGTAGGGATCCCATACACTGGCAGCATATTCCAAATGAGGTCTAACAAGGGAAAAGTAGCTGATTTCTCGTACATGATCGTCACATTTACCCAATACTCTTTTAATGAAACCCAGTTTGCGATTCGCTTGACCCATTATTTCACGAATGTGTTTACCCCAGGAAAGATCATTTGTCAGTCTTATTCCAAGATATTTAATGGATTCCACGTTTGTTAATTCATTATTACTTATTTTGTAAGTGGTAGGAGGAGAGCTATTCTTTTTCCAAAAATTCATTACAAGACATTTCTTAAAGTTTAATTCTAACTGCCATGTATCACACCAAGTTTCAATTGCTTGTAGGTCAATATTTAAATATTCTTTATCGTTCGGGCATAGAATTTCCCTGTACACTACTGCGTCATCGGCAAATAGACGAAGCTTACTTTTTACCACCTTTTGGATATCATTAATATACAAAATCATAATCTCTTTAGCATGACATGAGGCAAGTATAAGACCCAGGGTCATTGTGTCTTTTTATATGTAATCGAGACTTGAGAATGGTTTTATGTTTCGGTGGTGTAGTTATAGTGTTGATGTTCATGAGAATTACATTCAGGTAATGCTATACTATACTCTGCCACAAAAGTTGTTTGTGGCCCACATAGGTATTTAATTAAAGGGCTATAAAGTGCATTGGAAAAAATTCAGGTCTTTGAATTATTATAGCCATTTACAAACTTTATGCTGGCATTGAATGTGATATGGTGATGATTAAAGAACACTGTTTAGCTTATACTAATGCCTTTCCATAGATTGCTGGGTGTCGGACGGTAATGATTTTTAAATCAATAAGCGGGTTCATTTGTGTTGAGTGTTTTGAATAGCAGGTGCTACTTTTCCTTATTCCACTACCATTTAATATATGGGATAGAATAATGGGATCATGCCCCAATGCCCCCAATGTATTTATTTAGCAAAGAAGGACGATCAAGATCAGGTTTTATGTTTTAAAATTGCACTTTAAATTCCTACATGAATTTACTGAAGGTAAAAATATTGACATTTCCTTCTGATATTGATGTTAGTGTTGTTTTTCTTGACAAAGACTATTGCAATGTATTTTGCTGAATGTCCGATGATAATAACTAAATCATAGCACAGCACTTAAACCGGTGAATGTTGGTAGAGAGGTAAATGTGAGCATAAGGGTTATGACTTTCAAAATTCAGTGATACTTCTGGCGAAAATAAAGATATGGAATAAGATAAGTAATGATTCAACTTCCTTTTACCTAACATCCAACAGCATGACGTGGATAAACGTGCTTCGTACTATTGGTTTTGAAAACAAGACAACTATTTTTGTTATAACGTAATTAATTATTACCAGTATACTATTTAGTTTCATTGAAGAAAATAAATCGTACGCTGGGAAGTCCATTCCCTATAATGAACTTTATACGGACTATTAAATCAAGGGTAAGTCATTCCCGATAAGGCCAATCCTCTAGATTTGTGCCTCGCTCTGATAAACTAACGTTCATTCTCCGCATTAATAAGTATTATAAACAAGGGATTCAAAGTAAATATCTCTCATTTATTCTCGTTGTATTCATAAAAATCGAAATTTTGAGGCAAACGACGGTAACTTCATGCCGCTGGCTTTAAATGCACACATGTCCACGATGTCACACAAGTATTATCGAAAGCAAATAACGAAAAAATCACTCGCATAACCTCATTGAGCTACATTACTTCTTGTCCAAAGGTTTGTTTGCAAAATTACCGAAGCAAAACAGCTGTAGCCATCATCATTTTAAGGTACGAGACTTTCCATTGGTCCTTACGAAGTTCATCAGCTTCGCCTTACAAATTTTTCATAACGAGAGTTCTCTCCCATCCGGTCAGGAGAAAAAGTTTTCTTTTTTTTCCGCCGAAGTATACCAATCATTCGTCATAACAAATGCCAAGAGGGTCATGGCATCAATTTCAGGAATATTGTCCGAACGAGCGGCAACGTAATCATCCATTTTTTTTACCTGAAATATTCGAGGTAAAAAGTCTATTTTATCATCCCGAAAGTGCATTTTTAATATCCCAAGTAATAATCGTGGCACAATAACAATAGGAAAACTTACCCAAGAATAACAGCACACGAACAAGTGACGGTGAGCGACTAAATCCTCCACCAAAACAATGTTTACAGCATGCGTTGGTGTTTTTCCCGACTCAGACGGCAGATTAGGCACGGATGACGTCACACCTAGCCTCGGCAGAGCTCGGGTGTGTTCGCGCAGTGGTCGGCTCAGAGAAATTTTGCTTGATTTTTTAAGTCAATTTTTTATTTCTTCTGATGATGAATGGAGATAATTTAGGTATTTTTGCGAGCTAATATTTCCGTTTTACCTCTTCAAAATAGTTTTTATAGCAATCGTCGACCCATGCAAGTTCCCCATTATGCAATGAATGAATTACTCGCAGAAATATGAAATGGTGAAGCAAAACCGTTAGCCTGCAGTAAATAGATGTGCAGATGGATGCAGACCAATTTAATAATAAAAAATTCCTTGCCGCTTCCAGAATAAAGGTAGTTTGAAAATAACGCAAATCAGATATTAAGGGTGGATTAATTAAAATTATGAAACTCAGGATCAGTTTTAAATGCATTTTCATTGCTGAGAAAATCAGTGAAAATGGTTAATGAGGGAAGTTGGGATGTTAATAATTTAATCTTATACTTCGGAAAGATAATATACTTATACATACTGTGGATTAGGAAAATATGAGGACACCACTGAGAAATCGAAGTAACCATGTTGGTATATTTTGAATCCCCATCACTTTACCCACTTATATTACTAGCAAAGAATTCTCTAGTAAAGTCCAGGCATTCTTTTCTACTTCTTTTTCCTCTTGTCTATCCAAGTTCGGCAAGGATAACTACCTCATAGTATACTAAATTTAGTACACATAGATACCTTAAGAGGAAAGGCTTGTTGCAACTACCACATAGTCTTTCCACGTATTTCATCCAACTTTGTTAATTCTCTTAGGGTTCATTTCCGAATTTACCAACTTAAATTATATATACGGTACTGCCTTCCTTTTTTTGATGTCGGGTATAATACAAACTTGATATTAAAAGGTACTAAGGATCTAATCTAAGTATTCATGGTGGTATATTTTGTCCCCCTTCGCTTTCCCCACTTATATTACTAGCAATGAATTCTCTAGTACAGTCCAGGCATCCATTTATCCTTTTTTTCTCTTGTATATCGACGTTTGTCATTGTTTAGTAGTTTTCCAAGTATAGTTCACATTCATTCCTTAAAAGGAAAGATTTGTTTTAACTACTACATCGCCGTTCCACGTATTTCATCCACCTTTGTTAATTTTCTTCAAGTTCAATCCAGAAATTTACCTTAACTTAAATTATATACCTACTCAGTACTGTCTACCTTTCCTTGATGTCGGCAATCATACAAACTTAATATTAATAGGTACTTTTTATCTTCTATTTCATCCTCTTGATCTTCTAAAATTGACCTCCCACATCCTTTTTTTCAATCACTGGGCTTCTCTCATAAGTTATTTATTCATATCCTCATATCGTTGAATGATGTTAACCATAGTTCTCCCCACTTGATGCTTTCCTTATTTCTATCAATCATTTCTACTTTGAAGAAGAAGAGAAGCAGAGAAGGAGCCATATGAAAGAAAGGGAGTTCATTCAGTCTCTATACGTTCCTTTCTATTAATATTCTCCCTCAATGGCATGATGAATACCATATCTAAGAGCCTACCTGCTATTCCCCCCAGACTTCCTTTCCCGTCTGCTTCATTGTTTCAATTACGCTGCCTATAGTTTTAAACTTATCACACTTCAATACTACTCCATCTTGTTTCATCTTGCTGTTACAGTTTTTCCAACATTAGTACGAAATCTTATTAAATTATTCCTTTTTCCTGTATTTTTCAAATATATAGAAAATTATCTTTTTTTAATTTATCTTACGTTACTGCAATAATTTGAGCTGGAATATTATCAATATCAAACTATGTATTGATATTTTCGTCAAATATCTAACCGTATAGTACTTGCGCAGAGCTCGACGTAGTATGCCTCTTCTATGCCATGTGTGTCAGAATTTTATCGTGAAAATGCAGTTTTTCAATTATACATTCACCTAGAATTAATTTCTATATAAAGTATAGATAATAAATTATAATGGCATACTTTGAACCCTTCGCAATATATTCCTTTATTTTCAATGGAGATAAATTATCTCCCAATTGCATTCTTCGACTTGAGTCTACAAAGAACTTCAAAATACGCGAAATTGGCAATTTTAATTACAATTACGTTAAATGATTGAAAGTAACATTAGCCACGTCAATGATTTAATTGAATCTTTTAATGCGTGAGGACGAAGAGACAAATATTATTCAAAGAGAACTGGATTAAGAGCGAGTAAATATTCTTTTCTTGACCAAAGTGTAAACATTTAAAAAAATTTCCTTGAAGAAATTATTCAAATGGCTATTTTTACTATTGACTAAAAATTATAACAATCAACAGGTTGTTTTTCCATTCCCAGTTCGATTTCACTTGGCACTGGTAATTCAGTCGCTCAAATTCAACAATGAATGGTGAGTCGATGACGTGGTCGAAACAAAAGCCAACCGAAAAACAATTGCAAAAAAACTGAAGCACAAAATAACTTGAAACATGATATGGGAGTCCAACCGTAACCACCGAGAGTTAAGGCCTGCGCAAAGCATGAGGTTTACGGAGTGACGTCATTGTGAGTGGTGCTACAATATTCCATAGAGGGTCTACGGAATTGCTAGAGCCGATTGTTGTTGACTGTTGATTGAAACTGGTAAACACAAAAGTCGCGTTTGGAACGCTGGTTTTTGCAGTCTTTGTGCGCGCTTGATAAGTTGTTTTTCACTGTATTGGTGAATATTAAGTGGTGTTGTGTCATGCCTACATCCTGTTGTGTTCCACGGTGCCGCGGAAATTACAGGAACGGGTCTAAAGTGTCCGTTTTTAACATTCCAACGGAAGAGGACCTCCGAGCAAAATGGATACGCTCCATCACAAGGGAGAAATTTGGGCCCTCCAAGAGAAGCAAGGTATGTGCTTGAGTTATTATCCCCACTAACGTATTATCATTTAAGTTATTATTCCTATTTTTTGTATTAGTAACTAGAAATTGGCTTAATTATTCTGAAAATTCGCTGCGTATTGGTAGCAATACTTGAGTTCATAGGTGTTGATGCCGATTAAACTCTCCTGTTTATTCTATGCTTATTATAAACCGTAATTTGTCGCGGTAAAAAGTATGGCTATTTACGCGGTGGGATATTAAAGTCATGGGATACTTTCAGACAAGCTAATTAATTTAGTAAGAAGGGTCTAAAAGGCATATGCCCACTAATATTATGCAATTAATGGCTACTATTGTCATTTTGAAATCTTCAGAATATTTTTTCTCCCCGAAGAAGCATTGCTATCATAACGCAGGTTAATTTTTTGGCTTAACCTTTTGAGTAAACTCAAAGCCAATTTGTCATCTACATCTACGCGATACCCTGCAAGCCATCGCGAGGGTGTGGCAGGGGTTATGTTTAGTGACGACGTTAGATATATTTTAAGGACCCCCTGCATATTATGCTAGGTTTGATGAGATAAACAAGATTAGAGAGATAGAATGCCGTACCGATAGATTCAAAATGTAATTTTTCCCAAGTAGATTAGAGAACACAATAGGTAGCATAGCAAAGGGATAGGTAGGTGAAAAATTGTTGGAGTAGTCTGTAGTGCATGAAGAATGTTTAATCATTTAGTTTGCTGGGGAAAGGAAGAAAAATACCTATATTTTGAGAAAACTTTTCTGGCAAGTAACCACTTCGTCATTAAGTTGACAGTAACCATCTAGTTGCGCGTGGATCTTATACCTAGCATTTTTCCATGCAATAGTAGGTATCACTGTAGCTCTTAGTAGCATGTAAAGCCGAGTTTACACGATGCATTTACCCGCGCAAGTACGTGGCTGGACAGATGCGTGAATAGATGTCTGGACAGATGCGCGTCCTCGCACTTGAGGAGCGTTTACACGATGCTTGTGTTCGCGCAATTGTTCGACCGATTCTATATTCATGGTTCGACCATTTTCTAGATACGCATTACGCGATTTCTTTTGTTTTACTTGCATCAAGCGCCACTTCTACGAAACAGACAACATCATGCCTGAACTTCAGTTATTGTTGTTGACTTTGTTGTTGACGACTACAAATTGCTCGCACACATTCACCAAAATAGAACAGGGGCTATTTTCTGTGCACGCATCCACGCATTTGCGCAATTTTGAGTGTTTACACAGTGCAATTTTGATGGTGAATGTGTTCACGCATCTACCCGCGCGTGTAAATGCATCGTGTAAACTCGGCTTAAGTAGCGCACATTTGGTGAGCTTCACCCCCTGCCACGCACCCTTGCGGTGGCTCGCAGGGTATTAAGTAAATGTAGATTATATCAAACGTAGGCATTCCATTTTAGATGAACAGACTGATTATGAAGTAATTTCCCATGGAAAATAAAATACGCGTAGCTCAACTTCGCTGGCTTAAATTTTGAGTGGGATTGAGGATATCTCTTTGTAAATATGCTTGCTCACAAAAATACTTGTTCTCTAATGCAATCAACAGTGTCTTTATAATTATGAAATGGTGAATTAAAATACATCTTTCTGCTGAAGACTGCCCACCCAAAAAGATAAGTCGACTCATGATCTCACGTGGAGAAAACATTCGCGAAATAATTGGTCGAGCAAATCGTAAATTGGGATTTGTTAAAAGGGTTCTAGGTTAGTGCGAATCGACGACGTTGCGATGTCACACACCTTTTAGATGGCTTGCGGACTATTATCTCCACTTTGATTTAGATAAGTTTTAGCAGTAAACCCTTGCGAACTATGTAGACTGTGTAAATTTCATGACCAAGAGTTGGAAGGAAACCATCTCTAGACTTTGAAGACTAGCCAAGCATTTCACCCAGCTCTGATATTAGTTTGAATTTAATTCACTGAATTGAAAGAGAATAATATATATTCGCGTATCATAAATAGGGGGAATAATAAATAAATTGTATTGGTATTCTGTATTAATATTACTGAAACTTTCCTCTTTTAGGTCTGTGAAGATCATTTTGACCCACATGATATCTTGCGAGTTGTGGAGGAATACGAAGAGAAGACAAGAAAAATACTGTGTTCTCCACTGAAATGGCCAAGGCTGAGATCAGGAACTGTCCCATCCCTGTTCCCGAACTGCCCAAAGTATGCACTTGTAGACATAGCGTCGTACTGCAATGAAGAGCTAGGTGTGTCCTACGTTACCCTGGAAAATACTAGACGGACAACTTGGATCAATAGATACAGCTAAAATTCTGTTATGTGCAGCTACTAATATTTTTTAAATAATTATTGCAAAAAAGAATGATTTGGTGGCTGAGGAAAAGACAATGACGGCAAGATGTTTGAATATTTTTAAGAAATGTTGTGTATATTCTTGTCACATATTTGTTGTAATAAATTTATTTGCATTACAATGTTTCGAGTATCTCTTTTCTATCAACCTAGACCTTAAATAGCTTAAGTAGGAACATGATATCTGCTTGGCTGTTGGCTGAGATGTGCTTAAAACAGAGTAGGTGGGTGTGAAATTGAATATTTTGTTCCCCTTTACTAAAAGTATTTATGCCTTGGATTATGTAAGTTGCGTTTGTCAACTAAACTCAGCTAAGCATTGCGTAGATCAAGTTTTTCTCATGTCTTTCATTTTTCCGGATCTATCTGCTGAACTCAAAGTTTTGGATTTCATGTCTCTTTAGCTGTTTGTGAAATATTTAATATACTATCTTCAAAAGCCTCCAATTGCTGATTTTATTGTGAAGCCTAATTATTCCAAGTCATTTGGTTGTTCAGCAAGTAACGATTGATTTTTCGCATTTCCCATAACTTCCGTGGTATAACGTTGGTAGTTTCGTTTACCCTAGAATCAATTCTCCGTTGACTTTAATTTTAAGAGGCAATAAGCTTACGAATTTCAAAGATAGACCTTTATCAATACCAGTACTAATGGCTTAAAGTTAACCATAGGTCATACGTACGGTTGTGTATAAGTAAAGTATACGTGCTGACAGAGCCGGGTGGAATTTTGCTTCGGTGGTTACGGCTGAACGTACGACCATAGCACCACTCAGGATGACGTCACGACTCATCGCGCCGGCCTTTACTCTCGGTGGTTACGGTCCAACCGACACATTATTAACATAAAAACCATCTCAGAAGCGCCTATGACTCCTACAGAAATGGTTTCCGTACGAATGTTCAAGCAGGAATACGTTAAATGAAAATTAAAGGCATAAAATGCATTGCAACAACGAGTAGTTCTCTAATTCCATAACTTTTGTGTATTTATTTCGTCGTCAATAACAACAAGGCGTAAATAAACATTACCTTGATATCTGTGAATGTTGGAATGGTGGTCCAGTCCCAAGGAATACATAGGTATGGCATTAATCCTATTTTGTAAAATTTGTGGAGGAATACTCGCTAAATGATTAGTGAAAACGTTCTAGTGTAGAGATTGATAGAAGATTGGTGATTGACAAGAAGACGCGGTGCGCTGCTGGTAAAATAGCCGACTACGATGATACCTAGTGTTGGTGGTGGACCCTGATTAAAGCAAGACTCATCGGAAGAAAAATGACTGAAAATGTCCATAAATACTTCGGACCGCAAAATTATTTGTAATCGTATTGTGTATGAGAGTGGTTTCTTTAATAAATTCCATGAACCGCATGTATTCGAATGATTATTTAACCTACCACGAATACGTGTTAATTTATATTGGTGAACTGATTGGACTGCATCAAATTAATAGCGCGAGATGTCTTGGATAGTGAAATGGAATCCACGTAGCGAGTGAGACATCTTTTTTTATGTAGCAGTGTCATTATTTAATTATTCATGCAATGGAGCATAAATTACGTAATGAATGCATATGCCTTGACTAGGCCAAGTAACTTTCAACGACGACAAATGTCTTTATTTCATACTGGGCACGCTCGAAGTTTCATTCAGCAAGCTTGCCGTTGAAACTTTATCATATGAGAAAGAGAAACGGACTGAAAATGAACTATTAAGTGAGAAAAATGAATCTTATAACGTGTTACGGCACGACACTTCGCGGCAATATCACAGGCGTAATCAGAGTATTAAGCAGTCGCACGCATTTGTCGATATTTATTTTGCATAATAAAAGTGGTAGGGCCCTAATTATACCGTAACCTTGATCCTATGCGTCATTATTATTCGTTACCGATCATTTTTTTTGAGGACCCAGGCATTAAAATCCGCCATTTTTACAAATCTTGTATTGCCGTTACCTTAGCACAAATTTTCTCTACTATACAGTTAGTGCCAACATAGTTGGTGGATCTAATCTTGGCCGCTAGTGGCGCGGTGGAGGTTGCCCACAGACTTTTGCAAATGACTGTACATTAGAAAGATATTTGCTGACTATCATACAGAATCGTATTTTCCGTGATAGCATTCTATTGTGAAGAACATATTCATACCATTTAATAGTTCACCTCTTAGAAACTCTGCATAATATTGTCAAGCTTTCAAAAATAATGAATAATGATTAATATTGATATAACGTTTGAAACTTCATAACATCCACCACCCGGCCCTTGTAAGCGTTGAAGTCTGGAAAGATATTATTCCATAGAAAGAGAGTAAAATTATGTGACCTAATTTTACTCTATTACAACCAAAGCCAACTTGTCCCATATGCAAATTCATGCCTATCAAAATTCCTCACGTATCAACGGGCCCGTTAGGACGTGAAAACATCTACGAAATTAAGTAACAGCCAAAAGAAACATAGTGAAAGAATATTAAATGACATATCTAGCAACTATTCTTAATTTTCTAGTTGTTAGGCAAATAAATTGCTCGGTGCTATTTGTAGCATTGCCATCATCGTAGCCGGGAGTTCAATTAAACTTCTTTCAATCATTTACTATAAGAGATGGTTCATGATAAATACAAACTATGTACGGACACTGATAAGCCACACTGAGGATAACACCTAATGATGAGCCCATGGTATATGCACACATAGATTTATTACTCTTGATAGGGAACGCGAAAAGTCTTAACTGACTAAATTTATCCATTAACTAACACCTAACTTACTTCTTAGAATTACTCATATTTTACATTATTTCTGTGGTATTCGGCTGTGGACGAGGGCTGATACCCCGTTTAAGACAGGCTGAAGTGAGATTCTATTCTATAAAACAAGATAGTACCGAAGTGAACAAGGCGCCACAATTTCTATACTTCGATCATAGACGGCATCCCTGCACCAAGATATTCTCTGAAGTCAAAGTTTCATGTGATGCCAAAGCCTTCACAATCGAGCAACAACCCTGCTGTAGCGTCAAGACCCACTTAATCTTCACTTGTATACACCTCCCATCCATCCTTCGCCCACGACCAGCGAAGGGACGGTAATGCCCACAGCAATTCGCCGGAGTGGAAAATGCGAAATAAACCTTACATTTCCCACAAACAGAATGCACAAGAAGAACGTTCATACACGCTATATAATATACAATAACTTTTAAAAATATTCCAAAGCCGCAATGTCTCTGGAGCAGTAATTTTTACTTAGAGAAAAATTATTTTTAGTAGAATATCATTCGAAAGACTCAAAATTTCTTAACCAGGAGTCAAGATAGGCGATGACGCTGGTATAAAGAGAGTCTCCAATACTCCGTGTGAAATTACAATGTTTAATATGGCATGAAAGGTAGGTACATCAAAATGTAATGATCATTTAAGAGCACAGAAAATACCATCTAACATTCGATTCGATTTACAAGAACAGGCAGTCAAATAATATATAACTTGGGGTAATCAAATATTAACCATGGCTTCTCTAGTTCAATTGAAATTTTAGACGTTCAGACATTAGCCATGTTTGACAGCATAGACAGCATATGGATTCTTTTACACCTGTGATATTGGCACCAAGCTAACACGATATGCTGGCTAGCAACTGAAATCATTCGAGAATATACTAAATTTTTTGCATCAAAATCTAGGCATGTATAAAAATAAAAGATTTTTACAACGTTTAAGTCAGAATTTACGACACAAAAATTTACAAATAAATATTCTCGGCCGTATACCGTGATGAAGGCCGAAGTTAATACTGACTGGTAAGAATATAACACGCTGAAAAACTCAAAAATAATCCTTTATTCACTATCATGAAACAGGTGGCACACCAGGCAATTACAAAAAACCTGACAACTCTGATAGAGACAGTACACAAATTCTTAACGCAACGCTCGCTGAAATGAAAGGATCGGGGAGTGAGACGACAACTTGGACGGCGAGTTGGGAGAGATTACTCCAGTGATCGGATGGAGACGTTCTGCAGGAGTGAAAAAAATTGAGACCACTCGTAAGCTCATCGTGTAATCTTGAACGATGGGGCGGGTATTTTTCGCCAACCAAAGGATGAATTTTTAATGGCTATTGGGCGGAGATTTGGGAGGAAGTTAGTTTGTCAGGGGAGGTGACCTGTCGGTCACCTGACAAACTAACTTCCTCCCGAATTCCTATGCCCATTGCCATTTAGGATAGACTGGTAGATGGGTTGACGCATGAAATCTTTAGGGAACGGAACAAATGGAGAGAAGAAACTGGTCTGCATTAGCCTTCTCTAAACGCAAGGCTCCAAGGGTTCTACGGTTAAACGCCCCATCCGACAGACTGAGAACGGAACTTGAAAGGATCTCCATAAAGCACCACAGAAGGGACCGTTTGATCGCTTAAATACTCGACCACCACCGGGATTTGACCCCGGGCTCTGTGGATGGGAAGCCAGCTCTCCATCACTGCCTAACAAACCCGATCTGCAACGTGGGAGGAATCGGGGTCAAAAGGGGTGAGAGTGAGAGAGGGAGAAAAGTTGGGCTGGACGTGCCCGAGAAGAGATAGTGGGAAAGAGTAAGTGAGTACATGACGAGTGAGATAAAGATGGATTGGGTTGCAGAGTATCCTACTGGTTTCGAGTCTGGGTTTTGTAAGGGCCGGGAAGGAGATGGGAAGGGAGCTTAGGGGACGCGTGCGCGGGCAAGGGGTGCCGAGTGACAGAGATGGACCGCTTGAGATGATGAGAGGAAGAAGGGCAGAGAGAGAGAGAGGGGTGAGGAAGGAGAGATGGAGGGGGAAATATGAGTAGTGGATGGCAGCTGGCAGTATCGGGGGGCGGGGGAGGGAAGGTGAGGGCTGCTGGCGTGCGGGGCTGGTGACAGACCTCTCTCTCTCTCTCTCTCTCTCTCCTACCCACCCTCACACAACCCCAACCCCCCAGCCCCGCGCGGATGTTTCTATGAAGGGTAAAAGACACCGTGGCATTGGAAGAGGGAGGAGAGCAGGGAAGGGTTGGGGAATTGGAAAGCACGGGCCACGGCAGGGGGATGGAGACAGCAAGACCAAATTAGCACCGGTGCACATGTTTACTCGGAACGGAAAGAATAACTGCAACGAAACCAAGGAGGATGATTTAATAGGGGTGGAGTGGAAGGAAAGGATTGGGCCTTGACGTGGGAGCTACGACGTGCCTCTTTCAGCGATTTTCTGGGTTGTAGGATTTGGAAAGGGAACGACTCTGACACAGTAAAGGTGCATTCTAACAAGTCAAGAAACAATAATTCAACACATTTCAGTCAACTCAGGTCATTAAAATTGGACTGAAGAAGTATCTATCAGTATACTCGATCCTAACTGTGAGCTAACCTCTTCATATCGGCATATCCCTACTCTTCCGAGAGCTGCACTAATTCAAAAATGTAGGTAACTAATGCATTCAAATACTCGTAAAAACCATTAAATGGCAAAACTAAAAATAAATTGTCCCGCTCATTCACCGAAAATTACAAGCGCCGCTAGTGTTCATGTTGGAGGTCAGTTGGGTCGTTAGAGTTATTACCTAATACTAAGCCCAAAGCCAGAAATATCTGGTACCCAAAAAGACGCCCAGCATAGCTGGACGTGTCGAAGGCCACTCCCGGAGTCCGATCCTGTGCTTTTGATCAGTAGTCCAACGGTATACCTTCTGCACTGCCACGACGTCAAAACAACCACATATTACTGTAGTGTAAAATTCTCCATGGCACATCGAAATAGAACCACTTCCTAAAATAACTATCCTTTGAGCTTTGAAATTAATTCTATATGGTACGTCCTATGAGTCGTCGTGATACATGCAGATGGTTACAGACAAATCAACTCTCTTCCAACCTGCCTGAGTAACTTTTATTCCCTCATATCCCAGTGGCCTTGTAACAGTTGGCGTCTCTTACAATACACCGGAAGTACATTATGGTGACAGCTTACCTAAGGACTTGAAGTACACATTGCCTTCGATGTTAACATTAATGCATAATATACGCATTCGTACCACCTTTTCCTAGCATCACTTTGGTATCGACCTCAAAGTTAGGACTCGATACTCGATCGCCTTTGCATGCACATCAGCAGATTCGCTACCCATAACTCGTAATGAAATCCCTTTTCTTCCTTCGAAGCTGCTTATTCAGGCCGGGATCGTCTTAATCAGGAACCCGAACTAAAGGAGAAGAATACGAATGAGCTCAAGAAGAATGAGAATCTTCTATTCCAATTCACCTCAAGCCTAGATCACTATAATAGTGTCGGTTATTGAGGATTCTCTGCCCTTCAAACGATGGGCATGATTGACGACAGCTAATTAATGTATAAAAAATTCAAGACGTGCATACTTCCTTTCGCACGACTCGATAATTTGTACATTTCACGTTCTTAAACTAGGAATTAATAACTATCGATTATCAGATAAGGTGCTGGCTTATCAATCCGACGATTCATGGGTTGGGATCCCGCTTCAGGCATCGGTGTTGTGTTTGCATCAGAATTAGGTTTAGGATTAAGCTAGGTAGTACCTACGATATGAAACAGGCCTAAATAATGAACTCGAATGTGTGCAGCGAATATCGCCAAGATTTTTAAAGGGGGGTGGTACGATAACTATATCAGCGTAACCAGCCTATTAAATAATTAAAATGGGAACCATTGCCAGAACGTATGTTGAAATTTAGATTTAACCTCTTCAAAAAATTCCAAGATAATGTTTTCAGTGATGACGTTAAAAGTATTTTGCGAACCCCAACTTACTATGATAGACTGGACCATGATCACAAAATTAGAGAAATTGATTGCGAACTGACAAATTAAAAATATCCTTTTTCACTCGTACACTCGATTAGGGATATGAATAGCGGTAAATATGTCCAATACGAATGCATCAATGGGGGATCGGGTTGGTGTGGTGGCTGGAGTACTGGCCTCCCAGTTCGATCCCTGGCAGTGGCGGATTTTTGAGTGGAAAACCGGTCCCCACTTGAGTGCCTAGTGGAGGGTATTTCAAGTCAGTACTCCGTCCGTCGGATGGGACGTTAAGCGGTGGTCCCATTGGAGCCTTTCGTTAATAGTAGGCTAATGCCGACGCCGGGTTCCTCTCAACCCTTCCTCCGTTTCCTGAACACTCCTACCATTACCCAATTACCCACCTATCCTAAATGGCGCAAATGACCTCAGCTGTCGGTCGCCTCCCCTGAATATCCAATCCAACGAATGTATCAATCGATAGCATAGGTATAGCATGTTGATATAAGGACTTTAAGCTAACCCAACGAACAGCATGCTATTTCATGCTTACTTTGCTATTTTTATCTTTTTTAAAAATTGAAATTTAGACTAGTATATTTTTACCAATCCTCTTTTATGCATGATATTTAATGCATGCGTAGAGTGAGTACACCCTCTGCCACACACCTTTATGGTGGCTTGCAGGTGTAGATACCTAATTTCTGTAGATACCTAAAATACCTTATGTAGATATCTAATTCCACTAACACGCCAATTATGTATAATATTTAAAATTTTCCTTTCCCTCCTCCTAGTAAACAAATTACGTGTAAAATGTGTCACTAAGAGCCTTAATAAAATTTATATCTTCGGAGATCCCACTAAAGTGGCGCTCATTCCAGAGTTGCGCTCGGCTTGTGATTCCATTCTATAAACGTCTCAATTCTTAAGTGAATCATACGGTTATTAATAACGTTAACGCCCAGAAAACACCTCCGAATTCATCTATGTCCAAAACCAGTTTCTCCCAGCTTGCATTTTTTTAAATCATCGTGGAACCCCCGGAAGCATGCGTCACAACTGGTTGGTCACCTTGCTACTGCGACATCAAGAGAAATGACTGCCAGAAAATGCGTTCGTCTTCTTTTTTCTTGACATTAAAGCTTTGAATGGAATTTTTTACACACGATGAATAAATTTGTGCAGCGGAATGGAGATCTCTACGTCCGAGTTTCAGTTAACTATTTCACCGGTGGTAGTTAATGCATTATCACGCATTTCACTACAGCGGTCAGTATTGTTTGGTTTGTACTATCTGCATTGAAACTTTTTTCTTACTTTACGTTAGAAAGTAGCTAGGTATATACTAATGTGGATAAAAAAGCGCTTTTATTTTGGGCCGTACATAAGTCAGCATGTACTCCTTTCCGTCTCTTAAATAATGTAATGACTTAATTGAAAATTGAAAATAAATAAGAATACTATAGGTACGACGAATATGTGACGCGAAAAAAATAAAATAGGACAAATTATAAATATGATGTTCATGTGAGTAATTATGTGGGAGGGATGGGCGGAATATTTGGGGCAATAACTTTATAATTTTAATATAATAAATTTTTATTCTCCTATTGGCTAACAACTGGCAACAATTTGTCTTTGCCAATCATTCATATATATTTAACCACTTGTATGATTTCAACACAGATGTTTCACACGTTCACGAACAAACAGATAAGCTGAAATCCATGGAGAATCACAACATAATGACATATGCCAAGGTTAATGGACCACAATTGTTAAATGACCTTGAAACAACCATTAAGTCAATACTTCATACACCTTTCCTCACACCCATACACGCTTCTCCGTTACCATGACATGTATTCGGTCACTTTGCCCCCTTCTCCTCCAACGTTTCCTTTCCTTTAACTTCCTTTGACACTCAACCCAACCACTACTGTTCATAGCGCTCAATATCTTGGGGAGGTACGAATCAGATCTCGCTACGGGGAAAAATATAATATCCTTGACATTAAGGCGGAAGCCTTCAAAACCGGTTGGTGCTATGATAATGATATAGTTTTCTCGCAATCTGTTAATGTAAAAAATATAAAAAATGTTAAGAGTCCTATCGCCAGTCAAATTAATAAAATGTGATTGAAATGATTTCAACGGTGAATTTTGTAGATACGTTGCGTTGAAAAAATAGATACTACCAACGTGGAAAAGAGGAGAAACAATTGGAAAATCAATATTGCAAACATCGCCTGGTAATACCCTCTTCGTTCATCCCCTTTCCAACAACATTGAGCGGGTTTGTAAGAAATATATCGATACGTGAAGCGCAAGGGAGAAATGATAGAATAAAAAAACTCGTAATTCAGGGGAAACTTCCTCTAGGAGGGGAACACTTTTTAAGGAGTGATTTCCTACATGAATTAGAAGATAAAAAGGGATAGAATAAGGATTGAAAACCCAAAAATATCGTAGATTTCTAAATTGGTCCTGAGAATACTGCGCATTGAAAAATCGGACACTCATTCGAACCTAACACCTCAGGATGGCGCAACCACCGAGAGCAAAAGCTGAGAAAGGAATTAAAGAAGCCGCCGAGGAGTGGGCGTCTACGACGGCGGAGCGGGGCTGGGGTGGAAGGATATGTAACCCTAGATGTAGGTGGTGGTTGGTGGGTGGAAAGGAAAACGAGCGAAGGTGGGGGGGAAAAGGGCTGTCGACAGGGAGAAGCTGAGTGAGGGAGAGGGGGCTGAAACGAACGGCTTCCGTAAGGTGGAGTAATATGCGGATATTTAAGGAGATTGGCACTAATAGTGAGGCGAACGAACTCAGTCGTGAAAAGTCCACGTGCCTTCCAATCCGGTGAAAACAGAAAAGTTCTCCTCTCATTCAGTTTCGCCTTTGAGCGATAGGATACAGATACAGAAAATTTCAACTGCGTTAAACTCTCAGTAAAATATGTGATATTGTTTTGCCAACGTTGAATCCAAGCTATGCTCAAGTCATCTACATTATATCCTACTATCCAACACAAAGGTGTGAGGTTGGTGGTGAACTATCACCAGGCTTGAAAAATCGTGCATGTTTTTTAATAAATTTGAATATTGGGGTAACATGTCGTTCCTCACGGGATTCCTTAAAATAGAATGTATTTTAGAATACCTCAAACCATTACGTTGTATCATCTAGCAGTGCAGTTAGATAGAACGGTAAATGTTTCCAATTGCCTTGTTTCTTTGTTCAACGCAAGGCTCCTTAACTTAAAACCATTCTCAATATAAATGATGGAATAACGGTAGAAATAGAGAAAATAGTACATATAGGAATTGATGCATATGTCTTCAGCCTTCTTCTGACTTCAGCTGTCCGTCGCCTCCACTAATATCCGTAACGACAGCTTCGCGCTATCAACTCGCGTTCCAACAGCTAGAGCAGCTGGAAGTGCCTTGTTTGGGGGTGCGATCTCTTACGAGTGGGGGACTCGGTAGCAACTGCAGAAGACGCATCTTCAGTCGAGAGGATAGATACTTGCATCTTTCGTAAAAGCTAGGTGGCACGCTGATCGTAAATTATCAACTGCCTAGACAGCCATTCCTCCAAGCCCTCATTTTACTTTCTCGTCCAGAAGTCAATGATGCGTCGTGGAGCTTGAGATTCTCTCTCGTATCTTTAGAAGTTTTCGGAAAAAGAATATTTTGAAGCATTTTTTAGTATCATGTTGATAAGGGATACACTGATGTTTTTCTAATTTTTGCACATTTTAACGGAACATGACGAAGCCTTCCTTTAAACGGGCAGAGCGTGAAAATAATTTCCGTACTGCACAGATAGGATCGGAATTGAAAAGCTCAAAGGTGAATAATACAGGAGTCCACAACTTAATCACAGTATTTAAGTATATATAACGAATTGCTAGGCTTGACTTCGTGGAACCACATATTGATAACGTAAATGAATTCACTTGGTAAAATTCCACAGACTTTTATTACAACCGACCTAGATTTCGACTTATAGTGTCATCACCTTGATAATGACCGTATAAGTCGAAACCTAGGTCGGTTGTAATAAAAGTCTGTGGAATTTTACCAAGTGAATTCATTTAGGTTATCAACGATATTTAAGGTTATCTTCATATATATACCAAAATCAAAACGCAAAAAGTTTCGTTACAGCCACCAAGATACTGGTGGGTATCGCTGGTTTATCAGAGTCACTAGAGATATCGAACAGCAACGCGATACCGAATGTTGTTAGCTACAAAAGTGTTTAGTTTTTTCTTCCCTCATTAAACTCAGTTAAGAATTAAGAAAAATGGATTACGAATTGCGTTCTTTGGACAATCTAATCGGCCATATCTTAAACCACGATGGCCTGATGAAGAAAATCGTCGAAGGAAAAGTGAACGGGAAGAATGGAAAAGGCAGGCCTCGTATAAGTTATATAGAACAGGTCGTAAAGGACGTGAAAGAGGAACTACGTTAATATGAAGACGTTGGCCGATAGAAGAATAGAGTGGAGGGCTGTGTGAAACCAATCCTAGGATTTTTGACCCTTGATGATGATAATTAATCTATTAAGAATTCCATAAAAGTATCGAGAGGTTTATAAAAAACAAAATATATTTTCGGTTAAAAATAGTTTAAGCGCACTCTGCAATCAAAATTGTTGAATGTTTGTGAACGGTAGATGCATGGGATTAAATTGTGAATGCAATACAATTTCTCATTATTTTTGTGGATATACTGATAGCTTCCCGTTACTTGACCATTTAGTGCTCACCAAATTATTCCCATTTCTAAAACCGAATAAGGGCTTAAGACGACACATTAGAAAATCAGCACCTACCACGCCCAAATTTGAACAATGAAAATTATATGAATGACGTTTTAATATCCTATTCAAAATTACAACCATCCATTACAAGGGCTCAATCAAGTTACTCATAGCTCGCATGCGATCAAACCTCATCCATGCGACTGCATGCAGAAAACTTTTATTAGTCATCGACCACTGCGATTTACGGTCTGCCTTGCCTTTTTCGTTTCGTCATATGGAGCGTGGAACATGAGAGCGAAATACGAGGTGAGAACTTCGGCGTATTAAAAAAATCTCGATGAATGTCGAGAGAATCTAAATAAGTCATGCACTTTGCTTATGACTGGATTGATGGTGCCTCGGAATAAAGTGGAGGCGGAATAAAATTTTATTGCGACCGCGACTCCTTGCTCTGGCAGATAAGAAGGTTTAACACCTTTACTTTAACACGTTTCCTTAGCGCAATAAATTAATGAACGAAAACGCAACACGCATCTCGAGGAAATAAAATGCACTTATTCAATAGCTTTCTCGACGTTGTTCCCACATGCTACAAATATGCACTGTGTGGCAGACAACAGCGGAGAAATACGAAGGATAAAGATGCATTTTCTGACCACATATGTAGATTTCAGCAGTAAAAAGGTCACTGGGCAATGTTGGTAACGGAATAAGAGTGCATTTGTTTGTAAGAACACGCTATACATATTTTTAATCGTCGACACAATGACAGTAGCATTTGAGAAGCCAAATTTGCCGGCTCAAATTTGCATCGTAGGTATATGTTTTTTCTTTACGTTTGAATTAAGGCTGCGTTCTAAAAGGCCATGACTGAAAAAGTTCTTTTCTGCGATTTATATTCAAACGAGTAGATTTTATTGAACGGATCATGATCGAGAGCAGAATAAAAATTTCTGTATCCCCTCGAAGAGACGGAAATAAACGCGGTGCATATAATTCATAAGAGCGATGAACCCTGTAGAATAGAGGTCACTGCAGTGGGCCATATTGTACTAGGTTCAAATGCAGACAAAACCATTGTCCGCCACTCAATGAAAACTCGAAGAATTTATTTGTCTACTTTAGACCATCAACAGCACCGCAGGCTGCACAAGGAAAGCAGCAGACGACCACACCCAAATATATTAATACCGCAATCCTCGAAATAAAAACATATTGGTTTCATTATGCTTTAAATTCATTGCGATAGGCAAAAATTTGGCATGAATGTAGAATTAATAGTAGCCACAATTACGCATAGCCGTGTTTTACGGCATTAAACTCGTTCACATCCAAGGTTGTTCATTTTTTTGGAGAGAGATGTGATCCTATATCCCCACTCTCCACTAAATAAATATCGTTCTCCATTGCATTCGCGCGTCGTCGGGGCATTTTGGATTCCAAGCACGCCCTACGCTGCATTCCTTCCCAAATGCAGTTCCTGATGCCATTCCTTATCCGCGTAGTGGATCGCATTCGCAACGAGAGAGCTGCGATTCTCGTCCAAAAAGAGCGAAGGGAGATTATCGCGCTTTCAACTGCGCTCAGTGCTTCACCGAGGAGCGTGGCTGCAAGAGAAAAGGCAGGAGCGTTAACTTCGGTCAGGCAATAACATCCCTTCGTCACGCGGCGTGGCAATGATCACTTTCATCGACCAAAGGAATTTGAGCTACGCATCTATCCTAAATGTTAGTAACTCCGTAATGAATTTGATAAATTCCGTTTGATTGCGGTAGAGCTTTAAGGCATAAAACATATTATGCATAAGGCATAAAACACCACTGAAATTACTACTATGTTATCGAAAAACCAAGAGCTCACACTCTGGACACCAAGATGCCTCAACGTTACCTTTGCAAAATCTAATTGATTAGTTTCAATTAACACCATCAATAATAATTGTTAATTTTAAACATATACATTGTTAAAATAATTGTAGAGCATAAACTGTTGGCACACTGAGAAGTACATTCGATTTCATTCTCCCCACTGCAAGTCCCTAAGGAAATACAGGGAATTCATTACGCTTTTTCTTTGGGCGTACTTTTCTATTGGAATTACTTCATTAGTCCCTCCGTAGAAGGAAAGTAGATCCTGCACCTTGAGCGACAGGTCGACGAAAAAAATGACTAACACATTATTTTCTGTCGATCAAATGCGTCTTTCTTAAACGAATTATGGGATGTTTAAAAAAATATTTATCACGATAGGTACATCCTTGGTTGCTTAACTAAGTGATGGGATTTATCTTGCTAAGTAGTTATTTTATTCCAACAAAAGGTCCATAGTTTTGTGTGCAAGCGCAGCGGACGTTCTGGAGACTTCGGAAGGTTTAGGGATAGAACTTACTAAAAGACAACGTAATGAGTGCATCAGAGCCTACAAAGAAAGACTCAGCGAACTAAATTTTAAATCGAAATAATGTAGCGTTTCGCTGAAGACGTGACTCTGACGGGACTCAAAATGTGTTTGTTGCTATTGGAAGGCTTAACTCCAACAGGGTTGTAGGTTTCAAGTCAGTTTTACACTGCTAGATAATGTTCGACTAAAAAAAATAAATAGATTGAAATGGCTAGTAAATTTACACCCTCGCACTTTATCACTAGACAGCGTGGTGTCCCATTGGGAAGGGTTTTGGACTGCTGACCGGAGGCTTTGGTTTCGAATCAGAAAGACATGTCCAGTAATGCGCAAGCTGTGTTATTTTCTGGGTATCATATCTGTCTGGTTTGTCCACAAGAAAAACAAAAAAAATGACCCCCTACCAATAACCCTTCGGGTCTTATACTGTGAAAAGTTTATATGATTTTCAGTGCGATCTGAATTTAAACGGTAGTGGTCTAAGTTTAACTCAACATGCGTGAAAATCAGACACATCTCCGTCTTATTTTAAGAACTTTACAACTGCATGTTGAAAATAAGATGGTTGTGATCTGAAATTCAGATCACCCGGGCTGAAAATAAGCACGCCTTGTTTGGCTTAGCAATTTCGGCCAATCCGGCAATTGCAGGAAGGGGGGTGGAGAAAAACAAATGAGCACCGCAATGTAATACGCGTTGTGTTGTTTAGTGATATTACTTTTTGAAAGTTATCGCCTAGAATGTTATTTTAATGTGTATATTGTGTATTTAGTTGCAATAATGTGAATAGTTGTCATTGCATAATTCATCTAATCCATCGTGTACATGTGAGAAATTTGAATTTTCATTGTGTATTTGTCATTCAGAGTCGCCTAATTTGTAATCAGTCTAATAAATACCGTGCCGAGCCAAGAAATAATTACATTCCAACCCACAACGATATACTTCTTGTTAACGGAAAGAAATCACGTTGTTTAGCTGTTTACGTTCAGAAGTCACTTAAGCAATTACTACTTATTGATTAATTGGGAAGGAAAAAAGGTAAGCGAAGTAAGTAGTTCTTAAATAGCTTTAACTTTAACAGCTCTTAAATAACTTAACAGGTGGAATGAATTCTTCAGCTGAAGCGGGAGTGTACCCGATACCACTGCTTTCATAACTACTTAGCAAAATAAAGCCTATTACTGAGTTAAGGAACCGAGGGGGTGTAACTATCCTGAAAAATATTTTTTTTTTTTTAAATATCCCATACCTACTTTGATAATGAAAGACACATTTGATAGACGGCAAATCATACGTTAGACCGCTCGAGGTCCAGGAACTACTGTCCTTCTCCTGAGGGACTAATGAAGTAATTCCTATAAGAAAGAGCGCCACGATAAAAAGCATAATGAGTTCCCCGTAATTTCTCTCTCACTTCCTTTCTTCCTCCCTGCCTGGACGGCATGTTTGAAATTCACCAGAACCAAATTAAATTGAAAGTACACTCTCTGCGCGGCGTGACGTCAATGCGGAATGGGCCCCTCGCGCAATTAGCACTCGGCCCCTTTTGCGCAACCGCCAACGCCACGTGCCCCCCCTGGAATGCATTTGCGGTGCCTTAACCGTTCATGCGGGGACACATCTCCCTCCCTCCCACCAACTATACCTCCCCCCCTTCGGAGGCATTGTTCGCGAGGTGAGGAAGGTTTTCGATCACTAGGAAAAAAACACTCCACACCAGACGAGTGAAAGCACCCGAGGAAATCACATTCTTAGTTCGTGGTTACATATTTTTGGTGACGCTATATGATGTGCGAAGTGTGCTGTGAAAAAATATAGATTTCCTCTGACTGCGTGTACAGAAATCACCTTTATTTCTATGTATTTTGGGATAGGAACAATGCTCATATTGTAGTAACTAACATAAGATCCCACTTCTTGATTTATGCCGTGTATTATGTAGATAGATGTAAATGAACACGTCTACATTCACATACAACGAGAAGAAGAAACGACCTTTACGTAACCCCATCAGCCATGATAATGTGGTCCACCGGTCATCACTCTCTATGTAGAAAACTATAAAATCAACTGTCAGCATGCACAGAAAATTTAATTCATTGCCTCTTTACAAAAAAAATGTATATGTGCTAAAATGATAAATGCTTTTATACAGTGTACCTCAGATGTTGAAAACTATGACTTTCATGCATATTCTTCGACGCACCAAATGCAAATTCATTATGTTAGCTATCCTGTGTTCCGCACTCTGCAATGGTTTATTGGCCATAAAAACATGGTTATTATTATTTATATATGACTTCGTTTTCGTTGTTTTTCTTGAGAGCTAAGAGACTGTGCGCACTACCCACTAAACCACTATGACCCCTAGAGAGAATGATTACTTTATATTATTAATATTATACATTGAAATAATCACACTAATATATAAAAATGAAGTGGTGTCTATCTCTCTGCCGGTTCTATGTTCGTTACGCATCTCCTCAAAAACTACTGAACCGATTGAGCTGAAATTTTGTACGATTCTAGTGTATACACTAGAAGGTGCTACAGGCTATATAAAAAAAGGCTCAGCGTCCGGGTTCGATTTGGCGCCAATTATGTATTTACATTGGTTTAAATTGACTTTTTCAATTGATGGTAGCGCAAGAGTTTTTTCTTTTGCTTGGTAAAATAACTAAATATTAATCGGTTTCGTTCGATCTTTCTGTATTTAATGGGAAAATGTTTAAACTTTCTTATTTTCTTATCCGATTTACACTTTGTCCTCGAGGTTTCTTGGCAATGCGTAATTTACGTTGAAATTTACTGTTTTTTCGGTTCTTTTCCGAGCGTTGCTAAGGCCTTTGCCATTGCCGTCTCCGAAATGAAACATCGTTGATGCTTAAGGAGGTTCCACCGTGATTTTTCAATTCAAAATTCTCTAAAAGAGCTAGGTTATTTAATGAATAAATACCGATCCAGAAAAACACCTATATGGAAAATCATTTATAGGGTGATAACGCTTGCAAAATAATTCTATGAGTACGCTATCATATAGCGTGTTGTAATTGCATTTTATTTTTTACAAACTCTTTAAACTCATTTAGACTTCGGAACTTGACTGAAGTTTTGTTGCCACGTTTCATATAAAAAGTGAGAATACATGCTCAATCCCGCTAATACATATTCTAAAATATGTTAAATATTTTCTTGCTTAGTTTTAAACTATTGCCTTGCGTTAAACTATTGCCTCAAAAACTACTGAACCGATTGAGCTACATAAGTACCGTTGCCAATGATAGCAACATATTGCAGCGCCACTTTCACATAACCACGGCTTTTCTGCTTTTTCATCGAGCAAACATTTAGTAATTATAATTAAACAAGTGAGGTAAGGCGAGCACATAATTACAATTACAACTCTTTCTTTTTAATTTTATTAATGTTCATATTTTTGAAAATTGTTTGGCAACAATGACGGCGCTATCATTTGGAATCATTAATTACACCATGTAAATAACCAATGAAATATTTAAATGACATAAAGAATATAAGAAGGGCCTAAGTAAGGTATATTCCTAAATTAAGTTAGTAAATAAGCTTGCAAGCACGTTCCGTCGCAAGTACCGTTGCCAATGATAGCAACATATTGCAGCGCCACTTTCACATAACCACGGCTTTTCTGCTTTTTCATCGAGCAAACATTTAGTAATTATAATTAAACAAGTGAGGTAAGGCGAGCACATAATTACAATGCTAAATTCTACATAAAATAGCGCATCTTATATTACTTTTTCGTCAAAACGACATATCTCTTTACATTATTAATCAGCAAATTTTACTGCAAGAGCCATGCTCTGCCGTATAACCACGTAAAAAATAGCTGATTTTCAACGTCCTTTTCCTTCAAATGTATGATGGAAAGGCCTAATTATTTTATTGACAATCAATAGACGGTCCAAAAATTTGTATGTCCTGAAATTTTCACAAAAATGACATATACTTCATAATTCAGTGGAGCCTCCTTAAGTAGTTGGTCAAGAAGGGATGCCGTAAACGGCACTGTGCTATTAGCGAGGATATAGGAAGGTACTGAAGGCATTGTAGGCTATTCGTGAAGCCAGGTCAGCCATATTTTTCCGCACAAAGATACGAGCTGAATGCTAAGGCTACTCACGGAATTAGAAGGTTTGCTTTCGGTAAAAATTTGGTGTATTTAAATGAATGCTTCAGTGGTGTTCAAATTGTTAATGTTTTTTTATTTCTTTACGGGTTTGTGCATTTGAACCGTTCTGGGACATGAAGAGGAGAGATGGAACGCTTTCGAAATCGTCGTCGATGGAGATTGCTTGAGATTTGAGATAGTTTAACAAAAACCAGGCAATAAAATTTAAATCCGAATGGAGCAAAATGTTTCATTGCGTATCCGTGGGATGTTCACTGATGCCATTGCAATGATGCTAAAAAGTTCGTAAACAGCATTGTTCTTTTCGTGAAGATATTGAAAGGTACTAAAAAGGTATCGCAGCTAACTCTTGTATCTAGATCGGCCATTTCTTCGGAAAAAGCATACAGCTATCCGCTATCCCTTTATTTATATTCTGCTTTCATTTTACTTTTCGCGCTAGTCTCAGATAAAATAGGTTTGCTTTCCGTAAAAATAAAAGTATATAAATGAAAGTTTCTGCGGGGCTCAAAAGGTGAATATTTTATGGATTTATACCGTATTCCGAAGTGGACCGCTTTCATAAATGTTGCATTTTGAGACACAAGAACGTGATAAGAAACGTAAATGAAGTATAATCAAAAATAAGAGTAGCAAGATGAAAAAAAAATTGTGATAGGTATAGCTATAAGTCAAATTTACAGTACGAGTGAATAAGCGCAACCGAGCGACGAGTACCAGGTTTAAGTAGGCTAAATCTGTACTAGGTAATAAGAATAGAATTTATTCTAATTGGAATAACATGCATTAATACGTATCCGCAGGAAGTTTAGTGACGCCACTGTCATGAGGTTGGAGAATTGAGACAAACATAACATTCATAAAAGGCCAGAGAAAAATTATTTTGCCGAAGAGGTGGGTGCTATCATTCCCACAAACCGAATCCGGCCTCATTGTCAACAATAGACAGACATTTGTATGCACCCCACTAACCTCCTTTGTATCTTCTGGCCTGAAAGTTTCTACTACTACTACTTACTACTTTTTTTAGTAAATAAAATTCTTATTTTGTAAAGGCCATGGCATGAGTCTAGGCAGTAATTAAATGTTCACATTGGTTTAAATTACATTTGTGGTTCCGATAGTGAATTGGAGCCATAGATAACTCCATAACACAAGTTTGGTTTCACCCATTCATGAAAAATGTTTAAATTTCTTAGTACAATTTGTATTTATTATATGTCAATAAACAAAAAGCAAAAATAGAATCGGAACTCTAAATGGTCATGCAGCATGTTTAAGCATTAGGTAATGTGATTAAATATATCTCCTCTTTTTCATAGCCAGAAAAATCACTACCCCGGGTTGCTGAAAAAATCTACGAGATCCTTAAAAATATTTAAGATCAGAAAACGTAGAAATGTACAACCTATCTTTCGAAGAATGTAAGGGAGCAATAGTACGAATTACACGGCTTTCCTTCAAAGAACTGTGCGATTTTCGTTTCATAGCAATTTTTTCTGCCCACGTCGTATTTAAACCAGCGTTTTGTAGCCTAATTTCCAGTCAAATTTCAAATTATTCATACGTATAAAACAAAGATGTTTTTCCTACTGTTATGCCATGATATTCTATGCATTTTAAGAATGTACACTCAAAGTTTATAATAGTTCGTTTGTCTTTTTGGACAGTCGTGACACAGGTAAAGTACCAAATATTCAATTATTCTTTAATTTTATTTACTATCCAATTATTATTGTGGCAAAGATCATCAAAATGGGATTATTTAGGCAAGAAAAATAGAAAGGTGCAGTAGAATTTCAGGGGAAAAGAGAAGGACTACCCTAAGTCGAGATCACTCAAATGAAAGGTGGCAAGGGGTTTAAAGTAAAACGTATTCACTTAAGGACGAAGTGCAGCACTTGAAGAGCTCTGTTACTGGTGCATTCATGGAAGAATAGGGATTTCTTAGAAAAATTCTCGATGAATACGCTTGCTGTAATGAGCACTGAGAATATGTTGGTAGTTACTAATCCCTTAAAACTATGTAACACCATGTTTCCTCTTGAAATTACTTTTATTTGTAATCTACGAGTTACGTCAGCCTTACATGGGAATAAACAATAGTAGATATCTCTAAAACTTCCCAGGTAGCAGTTTTTAAATAAGGTGTAGGTAAAAACTGCATAAATGTAACTAGTAGTGTGCGAGTTTTCGGATGAATGGAGAGGAATTCTCCCTTTTATCTAAAAGAATCCTCCAAATAGGGAGTTAAATTTCCTTAATTTCCTTATTCCAAAAGCGCACTCGAAGTTCCTTTATGACATATATGATTTTATTACTGCCTACGGGTTGCGATTTTATTGGAAGCTGAAAAGAGGCAATAAACTTACCACTTTACTCTTAGTTTCACGTAAGTGGTGCATGTACCGTGATAATTCACTTCCTCACACACGCCGACACGGTGACTCGTAGGTTACTAAATGGGTGTAAATGTTTACCAAATACTCAAGCAAATGCAAATGCACCACTTATTTTAAGGATGTGGATTACTATGAAGGATGCAATACTTTGTTACTGGCGCTTTAGCGGAGCTTGTGAATGCTGAAAAAGAACATGCTACATGGGAATGTATAAAAAAATTATGTTTTCAAACTCATCAAAATCTTAACTAAAGACTATGTATAGAAAAACTTGACTAATGAACATTAGGTTGTGCATTTGGGCATGAACACCATCATTATTTTTGATTGACCATTGCGATAGAATCCGATGAGATAGGCCATAAGAAGGCAATATCACTAACCTCCATTCTGAAACGTCAATTTTCGCTCCAAGCTCTGAGTAGCGATCACTGCTTTTTGAGGGTGTAGCGACATATTTTAATCCGAAACTATACTGACTGCACAGATGTTGCACGAATAGTATCCGTGTTAACATTCCATGCACGGGAATGCAGATTTAAAATGGTAATTTTATAAAAATATCACACAAAAAGTCTCATGCAGATATTTAAAAACCCTGAAATGTAAAGTATCCTTCTTAAACGAGTGTTTTCAGTCTGGTATACTGTATCTGTTTGGAAAATGGGGTCCACTAGCAAATATGCATTCATGAATGGAAACGTAGGAGCATTAATTATGTGCCAATACACACTTATCCAATCTATAAAATATGCCAATAAAAACCAGAATGGTAAACAGCTCGCAGTCGCACAACTCCTAACAATCTACTATGGCCTTGGTGAATTGTCGGTCGAGTGCGGACTCTGCCTAGATAGGATCGGTATGAATATGTATTCCAATGAGGATCGCAGGTGGGTCCCCAGCGGCCTCAAGGTTCCGCTGTGTCCTCTCCAATTAAAAATCATGTCGAACGGTCGTGCGCAAAACATATAAAGCGGCTTGCGTCACGGCAACCGATTGAGAGTGATCCGCTAAGCGGTGGAGACGTCACGCACATCCAAAGATATCGAACGGGAGAGGTTTTGTCCAGGCCTCAGATTGGATTAAGGAGGAGGGATACAATTGTTCCCGTGTACGCACCCGACGCGTATTGAGTCGTTCTAGGAAGAGATGGGAGGCGCGTGCGGATAAAATTCCCTCACGATTTCATTCCGACTTAATTCTCTCCATCAACTGAGGTAACCTTGGATTCGACAGAAGAGGCTTCATTAGCTACCTATCCCTATTGCAGTTTCAAGGACGTCCTACGCAAAAGAGATGGAATAAGCGAAGGTTTCATGACGGATAGATATTTTTTTATAGGTCCATTTTGCAACCATATTTAACAGGGAAGACCAATGAAGTGAACCAACTCAAAACAGCAATTGTGCGTCAGATGTGTATCTACTTATCTACTTCGGATCTTCATTTAAGGAGGTCCAGGTAATTAAGGATAGATGGGTCATCATCATTAGTCATCAATCCTAGGATTGGTTTGACGCAGCCCTCCACTCGATTCTTCGATCGGCCAATCTCTTCATATTGACGTAATTCCTCTCTTTTACATCCTTCACGACCGGTTCCATATATTTTATATGAGGCCTACATTTCCCATTCTTCCCGTTAAATTTTTCCTCGACGATTGTCTTCATTAGGCCATCATGTCTAAAGATATGGCCGATTAAGTTGCATCGTCTTCTTCTTAGAGTTTTCAGCAGCCTTCTCTTTTCTCCCACGCTTCTTAAAGGTTTCTTCGTTTGTCACTCGGTCGATCCATTTCGCCTTCATCATTCTTCTGTAGCACCACATTTCGAATGCTTCCACCCTTTTCTTCTCCGCTGCTGTCATCGTCCATGTCATACTTCCGTAAAGAAACATGCTCCAGATGTATGTACGTCGCGATGCATTGCTTCCTTACTTATATGCTTGTATTTCCAGATATAAGCAGGTTGTTCTTTTGGTAGAATGCCCTCTTTGCCTGGGGCTATTCTACTGACTATTTCTTTCTTGCTTCGTCCATCGTATGTTACTCGGATTCCCAGGTAGCAGAGAATAGGTAAAAATAGATAAAAATTAAACAAGAATCGACAGAAACCGGGCACGATATTATCCTATGCTTAACGAGAAGTGGCACTGGCTCCAATGTTTCATCGTTCTATCAACGCAGTATCCCACTTAAAATGCCAGGCACAAGGAAAAAATTAAGGGCACGAGAACCAACGAAAGGCTATTGCCACAGCCGATATTCGACCCCAGATTCTTCTGGTAGAAAGCCTTTGCCTGGAATTCATTTCCTGACTTTCGGCGAATAAAATTTCGAGCGTCACCATTTATGATAATTTACATCCGACAAAGCTATGAAGAGAAGGGAATTAAAATGTATCATTATTCAATTACCTACTCCAACTTAAAATTTTGACCAGACTCTCAAGGAAAGCGAAAATCAATAATTATCATTCCTAAAAGACACACCATAATATTTGCTCCTACTGGTGAAAAGTTGAAAGTAGATCCAACCCCTGATACTGTTTGATCTGAGAACTAGAGCCCCAGATTTTTATTTTTAGGAAAAATAACTCCAGTTTACCCAGAAGATCTTGAGTTTATCCCGTTAACCGAAACGATCAACACTAACATCAATTTTTTCCAAAGGAACCTCATCTTAGAGCGCCGATTCAAAGGACGCGGAAGATGATACTTCAAAAGCAACGCTAAGACTTCCGGCACTTTCAAAAAATAGCAAGTGTGCTACAAAGTGGCTCAAAAACTCGAGTATCTGAGATATCGGAGGAAGATCACCAAGCGAAGCCGCACTGAGGATAACGATCCCTAAACCGCAGGCGGAAGAATATCGCTCTGTTCCTCAGCCTAACGGATACTTTTGTGAAGGAAAATCTGAAAGGTTTTCGTAACAATTTCTTCCTAGAAGACCGATAGTGGGAGGGAGAAATAACTACGTAAATGACGACAGTGGATCGATGAATAGATCCTAACTGTTCGAACTGAGCACAGGTGCCTTCGGTGGAGAGGGAGGATGGACCTCTCCAAAGGGCATAAAAAGAAGAAGGAAAAGCAAAGAGACGTCGCTGAAAGAGAGAGTCATACAGGGCTAAAAAAACAACATAACTACCTGCTTATTCGGCCCAGGTATTCCCTGAGGGTCACTAGTGCCGTACACTTCCGACAAGGACCCTTCAAACGATTTGCGGTCGCCAGCAAGGCGGTGGAAAGTCCCCACTTCTTTTCGGCTGATTTCACAGAGCACCGATGTCCTCCTGCGGTGGAGAGTGAAGACAAAATCCCTTTCAGATGTCAGTCACATGAAGAGCCTCCGACTTGGAACGCACGATATCGTTTGCGCCCGCGACCTTCGCTGGAAAGAGGAAGGAAAGGTAATACGTGTCATTACGGTCATTTTCCGCCGTTGGGGAACGGCACTATAGCTTCAAAGATCAGTAAAGGAAGGATACGAGGATGAGGGGGGGGGGGGGGGGGGGGACAGGAGGTATTGTATTTCCGGAAAAACAAGGACCTGAGGCCAATTTAGACGTGGAACCCCGCGTCCTTTGTCAATATTTGCCCACGCTAAACCCAAGGGAAGGATTTACCGGGCAATTCCTCGCAACTCCTTCCCTTTTTTTCGAAGAAAATTTTGAGTTCAGGATATCCAGCCTGTTATATATAGATACCCTCTAGGGTTGGAGCAGTACTGGATCAATTTACAAATCTACTTTATGATGAAAAATAATTCATTCGTGATATTTCACTAACAATCAATTTTCGTAAATTAAGGACGTCAAATAAGTGGGAGCCAACCAACTTATATGGTTGGCTCCGTATGAATCACATTGGTATTTCATCGAAGACGTTACAGTATTTGAAAAATTTAAACATGAAAACGTTTAAGCAAAGACAGTCGGAAAATACAAACTTATTGGGTAAAATCATGTTTCAAATAACCACGGGAATCATTATTGGACGAGCAATATAAAATTGACGACATTCCAGACATAATTATAAAAACATCTAATTGAATCCCATAAATCATCCATGTAAAATAAATATGGCATCATCATCATTATCAGTATTCCAATCCTATGATTGGTTTACTGCAGACCTCCATTCTCCCCTATTCAGTGTTAATTTCCTCACGACATGGTACATTTCCTCTTTCACGTCCTTCTTTATTTGCCCTATATATTTTTCCCTTGGTCTTCCTAGCGGGACCTTCCCTTCCATTATATTTATTACTAATTCATTGTGCCTCAAGGTATGTCCAATCCATTTGGTTCTCCTCTGCCGAAGGGTTTTTCCTATTGTCCTTTCTTCATCTGCTCTTCTGTACACCTCTTCATTCTTCACTTTATCTGTCCATTTAATCTTCAACATTCTCCTCCAGCAACATGTTTTGAAGGCTTCAATTTTTCGTTGGTCTGCTTTCCCGATGTTCCATGTCTCTGATCCATAGAGTGCCACGCTCCATACGAATGTTTTGATGAACCGCTTCCTTGTTTGCAGCCGTAGGTTCTTTGAGTATAGTAGCTGTCTCCTCTTCATAAACGCCTCCTTAGCTTGTGCTATTCTTCGCTTGATGTCCGTCGTGCTTCTTCCATCGCAAGTTATAGTGCTGCCGAGGTAGGCGAAGTTCTCCACTTGTTCCAATTTCACTCCTCGAATTGTGATATTTGCCCTAAGCTTCTCTCTTCCACACTCTAGGATTGTAGTTTTCTTCTTGTTGATGCTTCTTCGTGATCTTGTTGATTCAGAAATTTGACATGAAGGAAGAAAAACAATTGAAACTTGCAGATTGTCCTCAGGAGTTGTTTCTCGATTTGCCGACCTATAATAACTTTTATGTACCTCTATTTTATCACATAACATTCAAATGAGATTTATCCGATGAAACAGAAAAAAAATATACTCTAAGAGACCAAAGGAGCTATTTTGTAAAAATAACTCTAGATGCCATCTTCTGCGGCTCAAATTACTAACTAAGCATACTCTAATTGAGTGAAAATGGTCCATTTAAACGAATTCTCCTAAGTTATGAAAAATGCTCCGTGAAATATGCATCTTTGAGAGCACCCATAGCAGAATAAACATCGTCTCTACTGTGAAACACTTGCTTACGCATGTACTACCGATTCAAGATGCTTTGTATCATTAATTCCTGGAAAATATCGTTTATTTCTTTTTCGGCCTTGCTTCCTGGAATCACTCTTTACCACTGCTTTCATCGGTCGCGTTGGCGCATGCATATCCTCGATGGAATCGAGATATCCGACTCATGGCTCGACATAGGGGCATGAGGGGTAGATACCAGATAGGCACGACGGAACCGTCTCTCCTCGCCAGACCCTTTGGTCAGGCTCACACCCTTTCCCTCCCTCCGAGGCCTAACCCCCACAACGTGTACAAGAGTCCCTCCTTCTCTCTCTCTTTCTTCTCTCCCCCCTCCCTCCATCCCATTTCCCTCAGTTGAGACGGCGCCTTACCTAAACAAAGCCACCCCTCCTGAGGAGAGAGGTGAAACACAAATATTGATTATCTGTTGTTAAATTTGCTAATGTCATTATTAAGACTTGTCAAAACTAACCAACCCGAAAAATATGATAAATACAGTTGCAACACAATTTTTTGATGACTAAAAGTTAGGATGCTAAAAATTTAGACTATGGACACATGCTATGAAAGACTTTTACGTAAAACGCATTTCATTCTACACTGCCTCCGAAGGTTTCAACTTCAACCGTCATAAGGAATTGTTCTTGTTTCCAGAATTTTTTTACTCTGTGCTCCTGGGAGAAACTTTCCTGGCATGAACGGTGACGCAGCGGACTTATCATTAGAAACCATGACCTGATGAAGAATATCGCCGAGGGAAAAATGCGTGGGCAGAATGGCAAAAAAAGGTCTCGTATGAGATACCAGGAGCGAGTGGTTTAGGGTGAAAAAGAGAAACAGGAACAGCAATTTATTCAAAAGAGAGAATGAAAACTCGAGTGAAGAGCTGTGTCAAACCAATCGCCGGTATCATCTCACTTGTCTTACTTTTAAAATACTATCCTCTGGTAATCCATCTTATCTTTTCGAAAGATTCACTTGGAAAAGAAATTTGCATTCAATATTAACCGGGAATCATTCTGTTGACATTCATATCCCCCAGCACAGAATCCCTCACCTCCATAAATCTTTTATGGTGACAGCTGCTGGACTGTGGAATTCATTACTGTCAGAAATAAGAAACTTACAATCAATTCGAGAGTTTTAGCACAAAGTGTACTAGCTACTATATAGCTACTTCTTAATATTTCATGGCACATGATATATTTACTAATTACTGTCCTATCTAATTAATATAGTGATGAATTACTGTTCTACCTAATCTGGAAAATCATGTGTAAATATGTCCATGCGTAAGAACGATGTTTTCAATATGTGAGATATGTAGCAACATTTTGAAACTGAATACAGGCGAATTTGCACTAATGAGATTTAAATTTATATTTTTATTTTCTATTTTTAAATACTTTTCTAATTTCCTTACTTTTTGCAATAAATTCCAATGTAATCTCGATGTAAAAATATCTTATGGGCCAGAAAGGACCAAAATAATAAACAAGTGGAAATGAATTGAATCTTAGGATGATGATGACGATCTTAGGACATATGATGACGATGATAATGATTTTCTACGAAAATGACTGCACTCGTCGAGCATCTCATATATATTTGAATCGAAAGAATGCCACATAAAATCAATTTGTTTGACCTATTACCAGCAAATGGATTTGCCTACGGTTGAACGCGTTCGTGGCTGCAAATTATATTTGGGCGCAAAGGACATACAGAGAGGATCTAATAGAAATAGACTTGGATTATAAGTGCTCCTCCAACCAAATTTATATCGGACCGCCAAAACTAAGCTCTTTAATGCTAAGACAAACATAAAAACCACTCCCGAGGCGGATTTCAAAGTTTTAAATACGTCGGCAAAGTCTGCAAGTTACCGACCCGGCAACCAAGGCAAGCATGGAGAAGAACTACATGTGCGGAACAATCAGAAAGCAATACATGCCCCAATGGCCGATATTACACCGAGAAAATATATCTCACCTTGACCATGACTCGAACCCAGACCCCCTGATTTCCGGCCAGGCGCTCTTACCAGTTGAGCTACCAAGACGTCCTATTTCTCTGCAGAAATTATAGAGGCTTAAAGGAACAAAATGTTGCCGGACGGTTGGACATATGTCACAAAGCAGCCGAAGTCATGCAAATGGCGCCACCGTCCACGAGGTTGGAGCCGACATTTTTTTCTTTTTTTTAATTTATGCCACTGGAGATATTAAGCAATAAGCTGGTAATGTAATAGCATTAGTAAAGATGCGTTTTATATTAAACAGGCGTTTTTTACACGCGAAAAGAGATTCGATTACACGGTAATAGTGTTCATAAAAAGCGAGGGGAAAGAAGAGACGTAATCCTAAGATCCCATCATTCGGATGAAGTTGCGCATGATTTGCGGTCGATGCTTAGTGAGAATCGGGATGCCGCAAAAAAACATCCCACGTGCATAATCAGATAGGAGCCGTGTTCGAGGAAAGAAGCTCATTACAACGCTAATAATCGGAAGAGCTAAACCTGGCGAGAAGTCATCCATGATTAAGCAAAAAATATTCCTAAGCGGTTACCAAACGCCACTTGAAAAAACTAGCCACTTAACGCGTACGATAAGGATAAAATTATTAATTTAACTTTACCCGAAGAAAATAAGTGGATAAGGGAGAGACGACCGTAGTTCAGTCAGTTAGGAAGATTAAGAAAATGGTAATATCCATAAGAGACGTGATGTTGCATCTCACAAGGCTTTCTGTAACAGGCGTGATGTTGCATCTCATAAGGCTTTCTGTATCTTACACCGATAAAAAGTAAAAGCGAAGGGAAAGAATTGTTTTTCTTCTTGTACTACTCTAAACTAGTCTCCGATGGTTACACATATGCTAAGATCCGTAAGCACAAAATAATCTTTTTATCTTTAAAATATTCTCCCGTCCGTTTAATTGGTTTTTATTCCAACTAAATCAAGGACGAAAATCTGTCGGATCCCTCTTTTAGAGGGAGCATATGAGAGGAGTTTATTAAAAGTGCTTTCGATGGAGATTTTTCACTCATAAACTCATCAACTTCCGAGATTTTGGCAGAAAATCCTATAAAATGGGATTTTAATGGTTTATAAATAAAATAAAAAATGGAAGCAGCAAAAAAATGTGAAAACTGGTGATTTTGTCAATGGCCACTATGTAAATTAATTAACATCAATGCAATATTCACATAGAAACATAATCAAACACTTAAAATAAGTTTTAGCTCATTTGGGTGTCTGACAGGTTATTGTAAAGAGAAAGAAAACGCAATAAAAATCCCAATGACATTTTGAAATCTATTTTTTAAGACTTTGATGATAATGTAATAATAATGAATGATTAAGAATAGATTTTTGAACTTCATATCATCATTTGAATCTTTCTTCCAGTGGAATATTTATTTGCATACCAAGAACAAACTTCGAAAAAAGTCAATATTTCCCTGAATTGTTTCATTTTTATGCTTGCTATATATTATTTTCCAGATTTACTTATGTATACGTTTATTTTCTAGTTATACACATTTTTGTAGTTTTACTATGTCTGTGTGCAAATTTTACCCATGATTCAACAGTCGAAAAAATAAACTTCAATAAATGAAAAAAGAAATCTATCAAATCTCGTGCCTGCACTCGGTATTCAGAAAACAAAATCATTTATAAGTCCAATATGATTATTTATCCTTAAACTATTAAAAATCCTCATGATTACGCAGCAGGAATAGAAAACAAACACAGTGATTGAGATTACCACGAAATAACAATTTTATTCCTCCGCAGAGACTAATCGTTTATAACACGTGTCTCATTGATGTATAACTAACACGTATCTCTTATTAGATTGTATTTCATTTGCACGTATAAGTGCATATCTGTTGATTATTCATCCCCTGATACGAATATCGAGGTGTCTTGAGCGGTACTACTCCGCAGATGAAGATTATGCACATTTTCTATATCTTCACGTACGCCAATTCACAAAGGCCTTCTGGTGGAGAGACGTGACTCGCTCTCATTCAAATCGAACCCGTAATGAATATTAGTTCGTCTCTCCCCCAAGCCCATAGTTCCTTCGTAGCAGAATTCCTATTCGAATCCTCTTCCTCTTCGCGCCTCATGTTATTCCTGTGGTGGCTGCATTCCTTCCATCTCCCTTCACCTATCCTTGAAACCTGTTTCAAGGGTGACTTACGAAGCATGTGCAGTCAGTCTCTTCAGAGTCACGGAAGCACACTTGAAAATTCTTAACAAGTCATGCACCCGACCAAAGCAAATGTCCCCCCTGCTTGGGAGAGACTACGCTGCACGGAGAACTCAAGCAGCATTTCAGACAGTCATGACGCAAATTCACTTAAGCCAAAGCCGAAAATTTGTACGTGACTGGGGACTCAAAATGGGGGACGAAAATACATTTCTGAAAGCCAGGGTCACACATGCCCTAGTCTGTCTTGTATGAATGTAGTACCAGAATTATATTTTCCGCAGTGCATTCTGTTATTACGTTACACCTAGTGCACAACATTCATAAAAGCTTACCTGAGAGTGACTTTCGTTTTGAACCGCGTATCACAAAATCTGGTAATCAAGTACATAGTGAGGAGAGGGTTGACAAGGTATAGAAAGAGAAAAATTGGTCCAACCATGTATGGCAATCTTGATTGAACGCCCATTTTTAGTGCTCGTTCTCTATCTCGCAGTGTGTCGATCTCTGCTCGTCAAACGCCAGTAGTTGCTAGGTGCTCACCGCATGCCAAATGTCTGGCGCCGCCTTTACGATTAAAGCTTTGTCGAATATAAAAGGCACTTCTTAAAAATTTGGAAACATGTACAACTAGCGGACATATATTTAAATAGCAATGGAAAGAAAGAAAGAAAGCGCCGCTCAATGAGAAGAAGGAGGCCGAGCTAAAAATTAGGAGCGATTAAAACCACAAAAATTCTCAGATAATTATTATTTAATACGCAAATTTTGAACGTATAGCAACTACACAAATTAATTTACAGGTAGCGAGTGTGAAAGGTATGTTCTTGTATAATGTAATGCATAGACACAATTCACAGCTTGGACCTAGCATGGTGACACGAACGCAGATCACAAATGCTAGAATGATTTCTCAAAACCAAGTATTTATAGAGAGAATTGTGATCCTGAGAAGTCTGGACTACATTATCTTCCTAGAAACACTTTTTTTAAGCATCAAAGGCACTTATATTCGTAAAACTTAGGAGTATTTACCGACTACTCCTCTAATTGGTACGCTAATTCTTACCTGTGTCCTAATAATAAGCATAAAGAAGAACCTAGCTCTCCCTTGAAAAATAAAATGTTTAGGCCATCTTGAGTCGAGACTGCCAATAACGACATGTGATTTATCGACCTCAAATTATTCTCTAAATGGCCACCCCGACGCATTACCCAACTTACACATTTTGAGCCAATCCGACTGCGATACTCATAACCATGGTATTGAGAAATAACTGCTTTTTTGCGACAAGTACCTTGGCAAGAAATAGATAATCCACAAATCGCTGGTGATGAGAAGCAGAGAATAATGCAGTATAGCCACAGAATCCGATTAAGGTATTGCAAAATATTTGTGCCAAGTGATCGTGTTCTCCTAACCAGCGGCAATATTAAAAATATTTTACATTTTCCGATAGCTTGAAAAAAATACCACCATCAACATGATAAATCACTACTTCACACAAGCTTCACCGATAAAAATGCAGGTACGAGTGACATGAAAAAAATGAATGGCAGGGACGGGACATAAATGTTTGGAACTGCTTGCATCGACGAGAGAAACGCCAGCATTATAACAGCCTTTGGTGTCGAATCAAAAGATGGACACGAGAAGCGTGTGGTGACGGCACTTGGGAGGAGAGGAAAGTTGGTGGGAGAGAATCGAAACGGAAGGGGTGAGTAACTTGAAGGAGTGGGGTACATTAGAAAAGGCGTTGATGGAGAAAAAGGAGCAACTTTGATTTCAGAATTTGTTAATCACGATGCAATCATTGACGATAATCTAATCAATGACTAATGCAAAATAGTCTGATTGTTATCGCAATAAAATTAGCAAACATTTGAAATGTCATCGAACCAGAAAAACATTTATTAATAGGAGAATAACATCACATGTGTGAGTAGAACTAAATGGGTACACGTCTGAAGTATTAAAAATGTCTTAGAAGATTACATCGTTGTCCGAAGTGGGATTTTTACTTTTTCGACTGTCGCAGCGTGATTTATTTTTGAAGCTGTCTCACATAACCGATGGCTCGAACTTCCAAGTCTTCTACATCGTCATCACAGGTATGCTACTACTGATAGGTCCTTGGACAGCCCCTGCCATCTATATCCACTCTACAGCTCGCTGTCATCTCCATAATTTTTCATCGCAAACATTCCGCTTTCTACTATTAAGTCTTCATTCTCATGTCTTCATGCAATCTCAAAGCCATCATCTTTCCGCCCTCCTCTACCCTTATTTACCACTATTCCCAAAGTAACCTTCATGGACGTCCCCTTGCCTTTCTTCATCCACTTGTGTCTCCTGCATCGCATTTTGGCCACAAATATTCTTCCCTCCAAGATCAAGTTTAGCAATTACTCGTTCGCCTTCCTTTCCACTCGGCTTATCACCCCCGCCTTCCCCACCGTACAACATACTCTCTCGATGACTCTCCATAACATGAGTTCAAGATAAGTTTTAAGCTCTCCCTAAGAAGAGATTATCTACACTAGCATGATTACTCACGGTTCTTTTAACCCATTCCCTTCGCTCCCTTAAAAGGCGCAATTCTCTGTCAATCATCACTTAATTAATAATTTTCCTAAACATACTATCCATAGATATAAAATTATTCACCTCCTCTTGTTCATACCATCCAACCTCAAATATTAATCCAGGATTTCTATTGTTGAACAATTTTATTGGCTTTATCTTAAGATTGATATTCATCGCAAAACTTCCGCGCTCCCTACATATCTCCGGAATCAATCAATGGCAGCAGGCACTTGAATAACTAAAGCCTGAAACTGAAAGCTCGTTTTAATCTAGATGACCTCGAATATACCCAAATGCTTCCATACCTACTTTCATATTATCAGTAGATTTTGGTTTTTAGATATTCCAATGGCTAAGCACTATACAGTTCAATCTAGTCTTCAATTCAAGAACAAATACAACACCAATGTCTAAGAAGAGATTAAAAACCCATTCTTTGGGTCAACAGACCGACCAAGTATAATTATCAACCAAGTCCCTGAGGCCGACTTGCCACCCGAAACCTATCCGCTATTTGAGACTTAATTGTTTATAAGGTGAACGTACTTCCTTCCACACTATTTGTTAATCCTTTACAACTATCGGTTACTTTTCCTTGGGACTCTAGAAAATAGTATAAATAAAGTGGAAGTGTTCACCTGCTTAGGTTATTTGCCCCATTAGTCTGGTCTAGGGCAAAGGAATGAACTGATTGGCTGTCGGAAGAAGCCCACGAGAGAGGCCGAAGGATCGACTGTTTAACGTCCCACCCGATGGTTGAAGCACTTAGCGTGAAGTGCTCTCCACACGGCACCAAAGTAGAGACTGACATTCCTCTGGAATATCATAAAAGCATATTATTTCACCTTTAACTTTTTTAGACTTCTATTAGTATCCCTTTATATCTTTGTTGGGTTAACACTCTCCCAATCACCTTACGTCATCTAACGTTCAATTTATTAAGTAAGATCCTGATATTTTTTTCCGGGCATAAAGCTCTTCAATTCACATTATTCAATTTTCCCTGTTACTGTTCCGGGTCCAGCAACAACTTGCCTGCGTTTCCTCGTTTTTCTGGTACACTCTAGCGATCCCTGCACATTTCTCGTAAAAGTGTGCCCTTCTTCTTTTCTTAACATTTTCAATAGCAGAGATGTGACGCAGTTGTACAATTAAATCCCGTACTCTTTTTTTCAATTAATAGCGACCTAGTTTCTCAGATTTTTACCTTTTTAATGTTGATTTTTTCTTCGTTACTTTGCCAAGGTATTTATGTGATAGAAAGGTCTCTAAAGGGAGATCATGTTTGTCTTCGAAATAAAAATTGAAGTGTTTTACAGAATGAAAGTGCACTTTTGTTCAAGCTCTGTTTTTTCTGTTGAGCAAATAATATTTCATGGGGTAAGAGAGGGTAAAAATTGTATTTAATAATACACTAACTCAAAAAAGGCTTATAAAGACCTTAATACAAAAAAAAGTTAAGAAATGAGTTGAATGACATAATCTAAATAAATTTGAAAAAAGCTTCCGCGGAAATGTTATTTGATTCGAATTTAAACATTAAATATTACAGGTAATTTTCATATTTCCAAAATAATTAAATAGGTGACGACAGAGTAATAGAATTTGTTCATTGGCATCTCTTTTTCTCGTCAATTTCCAATAAACGTTAACCTAACATCACACAACGTTTCTAAAAAATACATACTAAAGGATCCAAGAAAAAAAGAGAAAGATTTGTTAACACCCAAACAATTTCTCACACCATACGTTAATACACGAGAAAAAAAACAAAAGTGAGCGACACTTTCGTCAGAAAAAAAAGACTAGGGGACTGAAGTGAGACATGAAAAATGGGAAAAGGAAAGAGGAATCGGCGTACGGTGAATAAAAGGCAAGAATAAGCAGGGGCAGGATGAATAAGCAGAGGCGGGAAAGGGTGGAATGGCGGAGGAGGAGGGGGAGGGAGAAAAGTCCTAAAAGAAGAATGGCCCAAAGAAGTCGGCTCATGTCACAAGCACTTCAAAAACTCGTAATCATGGAGACAGTGTTGTCCTGTTGCGGCGCCATTGCTATGCTAGTGAGAGGGACGGAGGGGAAAAGGAGGGAAAGAGTGAGCTCTCGGCCAGACTTCTTTTTTCCCTTCGTATTTCACATTCATCCTCCCTCCTTCCACTCTCTCTTTCATCCCTCCCTCTCATTCACTTATATCTCCACCCGATGCATGACCGAGTGACTCTTCATGCGTTCTGCTTCCTCCCTTTAGCCCCGCGACTGAGGGAGGCGCGGATTAGCTGGACGGTGGAGAGAGCAGAGTGAGTCGAAGCTTTCCGTCCGCTTCGGTCCGTGGATGCGTCTCTCGACGCTGCAGCGGAAACGCTCATCTTACACATGCCCGAAGCTCCCGGTAGCGAGAGCTCAAGGGGGAAACCATTCATCCCTTCTCGGAATCCTTCTCCTCTCACAGCAGGCTCTTTTAAGCCGCGTGAATCCCTCGGGGTATCGTGGCAAAGAGAGGCTGACTCAGGTGCACGTCCTTCCTCGCCGATATACACCCTCCACACCCCACATTACACTGATTTCGAAACCGGTCGGAGATAAAATTTCCTACTCATCACACACGCGAAGGGATGCGATAAAAAGTATTCGCTGCAATGGAACGGCGAGAGGATTAAATTATTTTTAAAAACAAAGGCGATGACGCATCATCAGTAATCTCAGAAAAGAAAAGAATCGTAATTAAGTGCCTTGAAAGGGATTTCGAGGGAGAAGGATATAAAATGTATCATGAAGTACGGTTAATGAATCGAAATTGAATGATTGCGAGGTAACGTAATGGCTGCCACATATTTTTTTGTAAAATAATCAGTATTCAACTCGAAGGATAGTTTTTGATAGGCGAAGGTAGAGCTCACCCCGCACTGAGCCATGGGCGTGTCAAATTCACACATTCAGGGTAGGGGGGCCAGTTCCTTACCCTGGGCAGCCTACGATTTTCTACGAAGTTCTGACTTACGGAAAATAAAATCGTGAGGATTTTTAGAGAGGTGTCCAGAAAGCTTCTGCCCAGATTTGATCCTGGCATCCTCCAGTCTGCAGCCCAGCTACTCTTACTACTACTATATTTTTGCAGCCTTTTTAATTTACCACAATGCTGATGAATTTAATCTGGCCATTAATTTCAATATTGTATTATTTCAATTTTAACGTGCACAGTAAGATACCCCGGTTTAATCAATAGTAATTAAAATGTTCTGCCTCGCTTTTTAAGACAACATGTAAAAATCAACTGAAGTTAAAATACATCATAGCTTGGAACTAGGTGTAACACCAATGATATAGGTACTTTGTGTCCGCCAGTAAATATGGCCAGATAGTGCAATTCATTTACTATTAATCAATCATGAGGTGGTGATTGCCTCTCATGAAGAGCTCATCTCTTTTTTCACGGAGTTCATTTGAATGAAGGATCGTTAATTCCGACCATTTCTTGAGTGCTCTGGCAGAAGATCGCGTTCTAGCGTCATCGTTTATGATTGTCATCTCCCATTTTCCCCGCAATAGTTCCCCGTCCGCATTTCTTACCCTGCGTAACTCGGCCATTTTCTTCCCATCCTTTTCATACTTTTAGCTCTCTAGATTTCACAATACCTCCCGCCGTTTCTTCATGGGCAACATGAAGCTTGCCTCCCATCTTCCTGTTCCAATCCTCCTCGTTCAGTGGACGTAATTTGTTTTCTTGCATGGTATCCAAAATATGATGCACTAAAATTTTTATAATCATCAAAACAACCCGGTAATTCAACTCGAGGATATGACAGTGGTGGAATAATCATCAATCATCAACTACGTACAAATGCCCTCGCACTAATAATGCAATACCACTTTAATCAGACGTTTTCAAATCATTATTATGTGGGAAAAAGGCCATAATTTTCTTTTTTTTACAAAGCACGAGAGAATATATCTAACTAAAAATATAAAAATGCGTTTAACGTCAAACGGTACAATATATGTTCGAAAAGAGCCTAAACTCCACAATGTTCCTAACCGAGTCCCCGATAAATTCGGTTTACTGAATTATTGTATGCAGAAATAATGGCATAATTATAATCCTATAATTAACTTTTTATCCAAATTGTCGAGAATTGACAAATTTTACGATTTCTTCCATGCTTGAGACATTTTATAGGCGGCGTGCTAAAATAAAAATAAATACCAATCATAGATACTCAAAATATTTATTCAAAGTCATTCAATAGTGATCAAGTGAGCTCTCCAGATGAGCTGTCGATATACCTATAGATTTTGAAGGATAACACATACCTATGCCATTATTTTAGTCATATCTCGTCATTTTTCGGCTAACTGCACGTACAAACAAAAACGATACACAAAAGATACCGCCAATGCAGTTTTCGACATTGGCAGCGCGCGGAGGATTTTGGCCTAGGATTGTATTTGGCATCGCAAAAAACGCCTGAAGATCGGGGCATCCTCTGGGAAAAAGGAAGACCACGCATCAGGATATTTTGTGCCAAAGGATTGGCAATTGCAGAATTTACACAGAGGAAAAAAATCATTTACCATGAATGTGATTCGAACCCGAGTTAAGGCTATTTAGACGTCATTCTTCCCTGTGGATTTTATAGGATTGGACAAATGCTTTCAGTTACAAAGGATGGACAATTCTGCACTCATAACTATTCATCGGTTTCCTGTGACAATTTCTTAAGCATTGTTATCTCTGTTTATCAGTTGCCTCAAGTACATCCTACCCTTAAAGGGCAGACATACTTGAAACCACTCCTCAGACCAGGAGTAAATGTGTAGATATCGCATTAGAAAAGAAAGAATGACGAGTGAAGAGTAACCTGGCGTCGGTATTAGCGAAAGGCGACAAGGTGATCACGGATTAATGTTTCATTCGACGGACGGAGTACCTTAATCGAATGCACTCCAAAAATCATTCTCCAACCTTTACACCAAATCGACTCCATATCTTACATCTCAAAACACACGGAGTACGTAACTGCATCTAGTAAAATAAATAAATGATGGGATATTAAAACAGATAAAAGTTCGGCTCTCCAGGTGCGCGTCAATACAGGTAGGAATTTTTTCACGCGCTACGTGGGGAAAACAATAATTTTTATCAAAGTTGTCCATTGTCTCTCGCGGCAAAGATGAGTCGAGATGGCTTTCATAACGCCGTAATGGACGCCGTTCCGCCATCTGGCAGTAGAAACGCTATTTCGTTCGCCTCGAGCAGACGATAGAGTGCGTTTTGAATGCCGCGAGTCAATCTGAACTCCCCGACAACAAAGTGGCCAAGAAAAAGTTTAAGCATGCTGAACGTATAACAACACAAACAACACTGCATGCCAAGACTATATGGAATCCCTGGCAGTGATGCCCATATCTCCGACCGAATCGCTCGCTCCACAGGGAGTACGCTTTCGAGACTTGGCTGAGGAGACGATATCTCTTAAAGCGATACCTGTCTTCTCTTCCGATTTCTGGAGTGGGCAACTGAAGTCGGATTTGGCAAGAAGTTTGTTTTAGCCCTCTCCCCTAGCCATACGGCCTGATGTTACGCCTAAGTGACCCGCAGCCATCGACTCTGCTAAAATAAATGCATTTATTTTTATTCACTATTAATTTACAACGAACATATTAATTTGTTTAGCGAATTTAACCCTCTCTAAATGCCAAAGAAAAAACATTGACGCTATTGAGTATTCCTTTTGAAAAATTTCTCCGTATTCCATCATTTTAAAGGTACAATTAACTGAATGAAATACCCTAACAGGCATGCCCCGGAAATTCTTCCTTGGCGCGACTTGAGTCCGCAACCTCGAGTTCAACTACCACTGCAATTACCCCGCCGCTACCGAGGCCGGCAAGTGTAAGCGTCTGATAAGAAATAAAAGATTACGCGAGATAAAAAGTGACTCCATAAAGTGACAGAATCCCCAATATTGTTTTTATACATTGATTATAATCACAAATGAGGATGACAATAATAAAGCCAAAACATTGACTTCAATATTCAGTACACCCCACGACTGTCGACACGTTTTCCGATACAAAGTTTAGATTAAAACAGGTCTTTATAAGAAAATGCTAAAGCAAAACATCGACAGTATTAAGAATTCCTTGTAGAAATAACTCCGAATTCAATTATTTTAAAAGGAATTAGAAGAAACCGTGGGTGAACAAACGGCACTCATACAATGATATTTTGTTCTTCTTACTAGTCTCAAAGTGTGGCAGTTTAAAGAATCGTTTAGAGCAAACTAAAAACTATGAATATGCACTTAACTCATAAATCGAGCCCTCAATCCTATGCATTACCTCATGTTTAGCACCATACAGGTACAACGAAATGTCAGTAACTTGATATATAACCGAGTAAAGAAAGAAATGTACATTTGGACTTGATATTAAGGGGTATTAAAATAAAATATTTTTAAATTACTGTTTCTTCAAAGAAACATATCCCGGTTCGAAGAGGAATGCGGAATACTTAGCATAAATGACTGGTATTGCCCACTGGAGGTCATTCTCCGGTGAAGTAAGTTACATAATCGGAAAACGTCATAATGATGGAAAGGATTTATGTCAGGCCCAAACCTATTCGAAGGCCTTGGTCCCGAAGCTCATAAATCCGATGATTCGTACGCAGACCGTTGACTGGGCGACTCGATTTCCAAAGGAGAAATAATCCGGCCAAACCGGAGATGGAAAAAGAGGGTGCTCACTCCTCAAATGGGCAACTCGTGATCCATTCGTCACTTGAGACGACCAGAAATAACAGATTTACAATCGAAAGAAAAAAATCATATCGGCAAGGAAAAAAGTTCGTGACTGTTCTAAACTGCTTGATCTTCACTATTGAAAAATATGAATTGTATTCAGACAATAACTTTAAACCATTTTATCATGCCATAAAATGTAGCTATTGCTTACAGGAGGATGGGAAAATTACAAGAGCCGTAAAAAACAGCGATGACTATGATTTCCTTTGAGGAGCTCAACAAGAACGTAATTTAAAATACAGATGTGCGTAAAATCTACTTTTGACACTTTATAGGCATCAAATACTATGATGGAGAAACAGAAATGTATGGAAACGAATCCGCGATGAAATTGATTGAAATAAAGCAGCTACTGTGCTTCTTTCTGTGCTATCTTTGTAGCCTTCTACACCTCTCTCCTTTCCATAATCAACCAAACACTTTGGCACCAAATTTTCGCAGAGCTTGAATCAACGAAGTGAATTCCCTCAGTTATTTATAATAACTATGGCGTCAATGCCGAGTCAAATCCCTCTTTCGGAGAGCGATCGTTGTGCTCTGCCTAAGATAAATTAAATTATATCAGGCGTAACTTTGTGGAAACGATGAATAGCGAAACAATTAAGAGTTGACTTTGCTTTCCTACATGGTCTTATTCTACATGACCTAGGATTAGTTACTGGACCTAATGATTTTATTCAGCAACTAACTAAAACGTAGGATAAAACCATGTAAAATAACAAATTCAACTCTCATTTTTTCACCCTGCCTAAGGTTTTGATGCCACAAATTCGTTTCATTGTCAGGGTTCGGCAATATTCGTGGATAAGATCCCACGGTGGACGCACGGAGAAATTTCATGGATTCAATGGTAGGGCGCAAGAGAGCATCAAAACCGGCGGTTAGGAAAAACGTTGGGTGCCGGCGACGGAGAGGGATAAAGATGGCGGAGGAATAAACAGGAGGGAGGCGTTGAGATGGGAGGGACGTAAGGAGTGGAGGGGGAGGTAACAATCGCCGGAAGCCAGATTTATTGGTATTCCGATGGCCTTCCGGGGGCGTCTTCGCCCCCAGGGCTGTCACCACGGCTTTACGACCCGCCCGCTGGGCTCCGCACCAAAAAACCCCTCCTCCTCGACATCCACTCCCTCCTCCCCACTCCCATGATTCCTTCCTCGCGCGCCCCCTTCGATTCTCGCCTCCACCGAGCCCCACCCCGCGACACCCTCCCTCCCACAATACCTCCTGCCTCTTCTCTCTTCCGACGTCTTGCCTTCTCTCTCTCTCTCCCTCCGTTGCGTCTTCATCTCGTTTGCATGAGTCCGTCCTCTCCGGCTACTACGAATCACGATCTCCGCTCCCACTATCTTCCGATAGGGCCTTTCTCAATTCGCCAGCACCAGCGATACGTTTGATTTATGCTACTACTACTCTATTTGAGCGAACAAACACATTAGAATCACATCAAGTAATATTGGACATTTGAGTGAACTTGAATTCAACTCATAAGTGATTTTACCTGAAAGTCCTCCACATTATCATCATCATCGGGAGTCAACAATCCTAAAAGTAGTTTGACACAGCTCTACAATCGATTCTCCTACCAGCTTACCTCTTCATATTTACGTTACTATTCACTTTCACATCCTTTGTAGCTAGCTCCATATATCTCATGCGATACCTTTTCGATTCTCTCCATCAATTTCTCTCTCGACGATAGTCAAAACAGGCTACAGTCCTCCATATCGAAATATAATGAGTCAAGTTGAACTTCCTCAGACATTTAGAGAAAGTGGCAAAGATGCGGACTTTTAAAACGAACATATTTTCAGCTACTGTCAAATACATTCCCTCTTACCAACACACCCCGTACTTGATTTCACGAACCTGTTTTCATTCACCCTTAAAACTCATCCCAAGGATAGTTGACCCTTGACTTTGCATAAGCGTTGCGTAAAATGCGTACACCCTCTCTCTTCCTCTCACTATATCATACTCTGTTATTCTCCCTCCCCGAACCTGTCTTAATTTCGATAAATGTATTAACTCTTTTACGAAATCCTTCATAGGGACACTACACCTGTCAGTCCAAAAATTTGCACAACGTTGGAAATTTCAGGGTCAAAACAGGAAGGCAAGAAGCAGTAAAAATGACTCTGGTTTACTGAGAGAGATCTACATTACAGAGGGTTTAATCATTAAAATATAAAATCAGAAGTCAAAGGCCAAATAAAAGTTCCTGCGTTCAGGCATCGCAGGCGTGGAAATAGTTAGGACGTATATATTTAAGGTACCTATGCAATCTGTTTGTCCGTAACTATATCGGGATAAAATACATGAAATGCAAAGGAAATATTTACACCAATGCCAAAGTGAATCTGCTATTTATAACACTGTACGACACTCAGAACAAGCTGTTCACATTGTGGTGTTAAATTTATGAAAACTTAAATGTTTTTCGTCCAACTAATATTGCTTCCTCCATTCTTCTCTTTGATTTAGAATATTTAATTGATCCATTCTTTCACCGAGAAAAGTTTGGTAGAGCACGTAAAAAATATTCCAATCCTAAAACAAGCAAGAATATTCACACCTTTCATTTCGTTTCAATTCATTTGTATCGTTTTTATCGATATAAATATTATTACGTCCACACATATATATTTGTAATAATTAGCATCACAAATTATCCTAAAGTTCAAAGCTCGTGAGCTAGCCGCGAAACCTATAGCGGAGTTACCCGCTGAACTGCCCGATAGCAAGATATTTAAACTGTTAAATGTCGGCTTTAACCTCGTGGACGGTGGCGCCATGCGCACGACTTCGGCTGCTTAGTGACATAATATGTCTTTAAGTCCGGTAACATCTTGTTCCTTTAAAGCCTCTAGAATTTCCACAGAGAAAGAGGACGTCTTGGCAGCTCAACTGGTAGAGCACCTGGCCGGAAATCAGGGGGTCCAAGTTCGAGTCCCGGTCAAGGCGAATGATTTGTTTCTCTGTGGAATATCTTGTTATCTTAAAGACCCTACGGGCCCAAGGAAATTCCTCGTTTTCTCATTCGTCGATATCTTCCTCCCCAGGTCCATAGAGGGCAGTAGTATAGATGTGTACAGTCACGACTTTTCATTTGTCAACAATTTATATCCCTTACCATATTTGAACCATATTCTCTCGAGCTTCCGTATATTCCAAGTTCAGCTTTCTTTATAATGACTGAAGGCTGAATACGTTATTCCTCCTAGGACACATTTCTTAATTGTGCTGTACTTAATGAAAAGGAGAAAATTTACATTCTAAGATCTATAGAAAGTTACCTGTAGGTATTCTTTTTTCCTAAATCCTTTTCCCTATTCCAACAGCTTTCTTGGTGACATTTAAGTATTTGCTTCAGCACTTACTTCTAATTCATAATAAACCCATCTAAAAGAGTTTTTGCCTCACCACACAAACATTTTTATCTGCTTGCTCCTCAGTGCAACTCGTTTACATGACGAGAATTGTATATTGCGCACATATAATGTGACCCAGAAAAAGACGACCATACGGATCTGTTGAATTTTCAAATTCTGCTAGAGTGATCGATAAATAGCTATAAATTTCGAACCCATAAGGATCTATTGCTTGCCGTAATTTATGTGCTCCTAAGCAGCTGACTAAAATGCCTTTTCAGAGAAAAAACACACATCTCTGGAAATTCTTTTCTTCACCCTTAATCAAAGGCATTTTTATAATTTATTAACAAAAAATATTAGAAATAACGGATGAAAAATTCTTTGCTACTAACGGCCAAAAATGTCTCTTTGTGGAGGAGGCCTGGGAAATGCATCAAAGAAGCTTTTACGTCAACTTAGAACACTCCACTCATCCCAAGTTCTTCCTCCGACTCCTCCCGATCCCCTACTCTCCTTTCATCCTCAACAATTCTCTACTCCTGGTACTATTCTTGTCGTAGTCAAACGATCCCAGAAACTAATGTGCGCCCCTTCCCTCCCCATGAGGGTCTCGCCCTATATCAGAGGGCGCGTAGACTAAAACCTGTCATGATTTCTTCTTTAGAGGACATGACGCACTCAATCAGTGTCCACGTCATCTTTTCCATACTTAAGCAGCATAATGAAACTGCTCCCTCGGATACGCCTTCTCTAAACTTTCGGATCTTGTTTTTTCCTTTTATTTTCACTCATTTCTGCTTCTTACGTCACTCATACAAAAGTTCTGGATCCCAATTATCGTTCCTTCAAATCTTTGAATCAGGAAATCACCCAATGCATTCAGTGAACCCAACCGGGCCTCTACAGGGCGAAGAACTATCGAATTTTCGAACTCACAATTTTATATATCCATTCCCAAGCAGTTACCGAGGTGAGGGTGGAAGAGATTGGCAAGACGGCATTACCTAGCGCGGAATTTTTTCTCGCTGGACTTTGACTGACAACATCATCTTTAGCACAAAACCTTAAATAGCTAGCCAACGCAATTCAGCGAAAAAATGTCTGCGAAACATCAATAGCAGCTCCATCTACATATACATAATACCCTGCAAGCCACAATAAAGGTTTGTGGCAGGGGGTGAATTCACACCAAACATGCAATACATATCATGCATAAAAAGGATAGTAATTATATTCTAGTCTAAACATCACAATTAAAAAATATATATAAAAACAGCAAAGCAAGCATACAAAAGCATCCTGTTAGTTGGGTTAGCTTTAAGTCCTTATACATGTATACATGTACTAACATGGAGCATACAATGCGATCCATCGATACTCTTTTATTTATACTATTGGATATATTTACAGCTATTCAAATCCCTAATTGCATGAGGAAAGAGGGACATTTTGAATCTGTCAGTTCGGCAATCAATTTCTCAAAATTTATTATTATGGTCCAGTCCAAATGTAAGTGTGGACTGACTAATGTATGTACATAAGGGTCTATATTGTATTGGAGGAAATGTCACCTACACTCAAGAGATTCTCACGTCTTATGTGCGACATGGCTTGTCGCAGAAATGTGCTTCGATTTAAAATATGTTTATCAGTAGTATGAAGTTCTCCGTAGTACAAAATATTTACTCTTATCCAATAAAACTATCGACACACTCCGGGCTACTCCCGCAAGGGAGAAAAGGAAACGAACCTATAATTGATCAACTCTTATTTTTCCTTCTCTGACAGCGGTGTGAAATGCTTGAGGTCATTATAGACACAGCTCATTCGTTTAAGACACCTTGCAAGTAATGCCGCGAAAAAGGAATAAAAAAGGGGAGTCCTCGCTCACGACGACCGCAATTGAGACAGTTGGTCCGATGGTAAGAGGGTGAGGTGCTGAGAACATGAAAGCAGTGAGAGGGGGCGAATCTTGGCACAGCACGGAGTCAATTGGCCGCAAGAACCTGTTTCAAGACTCATGCTAAAACGGGGATGCCCTTACGTACTCTTTTTTTTCGCGCACGATCCAAAATGCTCCACCAAACGCTCGATTCAACCTTCACGGTGCGAATTTAGCCGAACATATGGTGTCAGTTCAAGAACCGAAGGTTAAACCTCAACGTCGCTTACAAAACACACCTCGAGGTAAACTCTTAAGGTTCTATGAAACGATAAAACCTAAGCTTAATTTTAATCCGAATATATTATTCGTGCCTGAAGTGAGATTAGAACCATCGACCTTTGGGTTGCCATGGTAGCATGTTACCGACTCGGCGACTGCGGCTGGCCTAGCTTCCGTAATACAAAGACAAAAAGCCGAGTGCTTTGGGCAATTGTAGAATCTCTGATTACTTGAGATTATTCAGAGGTTTACGCTGAGCAAAAATTTTACGCTACACACAAAGTTGGGATTGTATTTTATGGGTACTCTTCACTTACGATGTCACTTACATCAGAAACAAGTAATGATAATAGCCTGATGATCCAGGTAAAATTGAGTGACGATATGTAGGCTACAGTATACGCTTCAAAAATCGAGGAGAAGGATTTAACAGAGGAATATTGATCCCTAATTGGGAGCATGTGGAGTGCACTTTAAGGTCAGTGAGTCAGTAAGCGATGGGAATAAAAAATTTCACCCTTTAGCGCACTCCGTAAATAATAAACTAATGACGACGCCGCGCCGGATTTCTCTCTATCCTTCCTCCACTCACCAAAAGTTCATCCAACATACCACTGCTTACTCAAAAACTGTTAGTTATGATTGTTATAACTGTTTGGATTGTTATCTGGAAATAATTATTTGTAGAGAAAGTAAAATCTGAGATATTTGTGTAATTTCGACATTCACAAATTGCCACCTATCGTTCTTTAAATAGTGTTCAAGATTCACTCAGTGATTCGGTCGCACTTATGCATTTATCTGTATTAAGATACCTGCTTCAATGTCATTTTCCTTCGTATTATTTTGCGTTATAATTACTATTCGAACATTGAGAAAAAATATCATCTAAAAGACCTATTTTTGCTTTATGAAATATATTTTTGGATAAAGGAATGAAAAGAAAGTTTCTTCTCGAAGAACAAATTGTCAGTCGATTCATTAAAAACGGCATTTTCATAATAATAAGACCCTTCAAATAGTAAATGAGAACGTCAACTTTGGAATAGGAGCCCCACAATTCTAATATCTTAAAAATATTTTAAAATCCTCACAAAATACCATAAGGTTTTAAGGAAGTTTTAATGAAAGTCTGAGCAAGATTTACAAATTTATTTTTAAGCACAAGTAAAAGGATATGATCCCACCATCGCACCTGCGATTTGAATAGGCGCGGAGTTGAAAAGCAACGACCACTTTTAACTTGATGTGCGTCTTATAAGACACCGTCAGAACTAGTTAAACGTTGTCTTTTGGCAGTCCTTAGTTTCAACACTTTTCACGTTCAACGCCACGATAATCATATTTCCCTTTACTTCGAAAGCACAGGTAGCAAGATATCTTCATTCTTGCCATAGCTAAACGAAAAATCATGACAAAGGCGATAAAAAATAATATTTTGAGTAGCTACAGATTTGGACACAATAGAGCCAATATTCTTCCCTAAAAAGAGCCCTACAGCCCTTCCTATACCCAAACGGAATTGACCGATAAAAGGGCTGGTTCCACGATCTAGAGCCATCCCTTTCTCAGTAGGCTCCAGATGAAACATGGGCAAAGAGCGGCTACATTGTTTATGCCACTGACATTGCCATCAACTCCCTCATCTTTTTAATTCCTGTCACGAAGTCCCTGGACAGTCATACCCTTCGTCTGATCCAACAGATGAGCGACACTACGCTTCGTTCCTCGTCCGTTTCGGCTCCACCCGTTTCGAAAGGCACGGTCATCTTCATTCCTCGGGCCTCTTATCGCCGCCTCACCCCTTTAAATGTCTCTCCCCTCAAGTCGGCTCCTGCTGTGGAAATAAATGTACGTTTTTCATTTCTGAAGCTTTAAGCCGTAGTGGGCCAAAACTCACCGGAAGAAACATTGAATGGAATGTTCTTGAACTGCTCTCTAAGGAGATAAAATCTACAACTGAAGCATCGGGACATTCAATGCTCACCGAGCGGTTGTTCACAAAACGGGTAAATTTCTTGGATTGACGATAATACATTTATCATAAGTGTGTAGCACTGTAAAATAACAGAAGATTGAGCACATGAGGAACTGTAGGTACAACAGAAAAAAACAGGTAAATTAGACACACCCTGAGATATGATCGACTTGTCAAGAACATAGCCGTGGGTAAAATATAAGGAAATACCTCACGAGTCATTGGGGTAAGTACTAGAGGAGGTATAAAGGGATCTAGGGGCAAAAAGATGGGATTTGGAAAGAAGTATCATGGTTTAATTAAGCTAGTAATGAATATGCGAGAATGGAGGGCTGCATTTAAAAAATATTAGGACTGAAAAATAATGCGTAATAAATAAGAATATAACAATATTCAAGCTAATTGGTAACTGTTACTTTCGCAATTCACGCCAAAAAAATTAAGACAGATATAATAAAAATCCACTAAACTCTTCACTCTGAGGCCTCTCTCCCTACTCCCAAAGAAAATAAATGTTTCAAAGCGTTTTCAATGTTATAAACTGAAGGAATATCTAATAATAATTTAGATACTAGCCCACAGGTTTGGGTTGGTTTAGACAAGGGAGAGGTGTAAGGTCCCTTACAAAGCCATAAAATTCATTTTCTGAATAATCCAATGCCTAATATCTGGGTTGCGTGGGTATCATCTGTTTAGGGGAAAGAAACGGAAACAGGGAAATACGCATTACAGAAAATCTCTGCATAAATTTCTTCTGTAAAGGTAAAAGAAAGAATTTTAAACCATACGAAAAGGTGCCGATTCATTTTACAGGTCCTTCCCGTATAATTAAATAAGTATATATTTGACCAATTCCAACTTTTCATCTACTGGCTGCAGTATTTCAATAGAACCTTCCAAAAATATGGAGAATTTTGTATGACGCCAAAATTGAATTCAAAATTTATGTAGTGTAAAATATAATGCTTAATTTGAGAGTGTCGGTTTTCTGAATAAAAAATTAAAGAATTTAGTAATCCCTATGGACATTTTAAAGCTCTGATGTGATTTGAATTTAAAACACTTATTATAACATTATTGGAAAAAATATTTCGAGCCGCGGCTATTGTAAACTTCTTTGTCTAGATAGATTTGCCTGAAAAAGAGCGTTAGTAGCTTCCTATTCGTGGGCTACTATAGAAAATATAAAATGTTACTGCTACAAATTATACGAAAAAAGAGACAATAAAAATGAAATCAGATATTTATGAATATTCAGATATGACCAGAATAATAAAAAAAGAAAAGAGAAGGGTAGCTTATTTTATGAATAATTACTCGGCTTAAGAAGATGTATTAGTAAGAAAAAATAAGTGTCAGAAAATAACGCATTAAAATCAATTGATGGCGTTCACTTAAATCAGCTGAGAGGAACGGATATGGACTACATCATTCACAATATAATGCAGCGCGTCCGCTGATTGATGTGGATCAAATGACTATAATCAGTTATTAATGGAAAAGTCCCTTTAAGGGTGAAAACGCTTTTCATCCTTCGGTACTAAAAGAGATACGAAAGCGAAATGGACACATTACAAGACACAATAGCTTCCTCAAGAAAGAAGAAATCTAAGGCCGGCCACGGTTGTCATAAGGGTAACGGAACGATTTGACAAAGGGAAGGTCGCGGGTTCGAACCCTCCCTTGGGCATGGCAGTTGATTAGTGTCATACTAGTAACCTTTGGGCTAAGGTCAAACGGTGCTACATGATCTTAGCAGTTGAAGCGCCTTCAAGCCTATATCTACGATTATCTATTTCTCGCAGTACCAGCATAGGATTCGCGTTAGGACACCGTGAATTTGTATCCGGAAAAATCCAACAACGTAAAATTAGAAGTAAGAAAGCGACTACTGAATTAAAAGTTAGGGAGCATACACTGTGCAGCTTGCGTCACCTAATGCCAGAATAAGCCAATCATATCTATGGTACTTCCTCTCCAATAGCAATCTCCGTGCGTACCTTATATCGAACACAAATTAAAAGAATCGGAAACATGCCCGTAAAGAGTTCTACGAAAGACCAAACACATAGCAGATAAAGTAAATGAACTGAGAGCAATAGAGCGGAGGAAATGGAAGGTATCGTACCGCAATAGCGGAGGATCATGGCGCAATATCCATCAGGATATTGCGCCATGATCCTCCGTAGAAATATGCAAAAATACAAAATAGGCGCTTACTTTAAACGACAGTATTCATACAAATACTTGTATACAATTTAATAAGGACAGATTTTTTCACATTACCACCGGAATATACGCTACGCAACGCTAAAACCAATAAACGTTCAACACACCGCAAGGAAGAACCTAAAAATCATATTATCGCACATCGGCATACGCAAGGTCTTTCCATGTCACCTCTTGCGAAGTATGGAATCGCATGTCAGAAGATATAAAAAATCTGAAAGCGCAAGCAAAATTAAAATGAAACACCATAAAATACTACTCAGAGTGGATTAAATATCATATAATTTTCTGCAGCATATAATGTATTTTTCATAACTTTCCATTTTTTTGGATCTGATGTGTTCTTTTGGAATAATTCTTGTTTTTTAAGAAATTTTTTTTAAAAGTAAGTTAAATGTTCTTTTGCATATTGAGTCAATATATATTTTTATAATCTTTTGATTTCGTTGTTATATCTACTGCATATTGGACTAAGATGATGAACAACAATTTATGGTCCTAAAGACCACATTTTTCCCGGAATAATAATAATGAATTTAACTTTAACTAACTAGAAATATGAACGATGTCCGGGATTGGGGGTTTACAGCGCGGGCGGTGTGTGGCGCTCTTTAATGATACGATTTCAGGGGCCCCGCCGAATCAGATGCGGTTCGTGAGACAGAGCGCGGCAATGCGTTGCCTTGGAATAATGTGCCACCCGATTTGGAACCCAGGGAGTGGGTGCTACAAACACTCTCGGGTAGAAGGGAAGTAAATCAAACGAACGATTTAATGGCGGCACAGTTGCATTAGAACGTGCTTTACGACCGTCACGGGCCTAAGTTCCCTAAGCACGATCGTTATTTTTGAACCGACTCAGGTAAAAAAAAGGGGGGGGGTGATTTAAGGAGCAAGGGTCAGTCACGTGACAAGCAAATCGGCGGGCGCCCTTGAATCATTCTGTTACCATAAATGGCGGGATGATGCTGATGGCCACATCCACGGTAATACCCGTCAGCACGCTTTTGGATGCTGAATCTCGCCAATGGCTGACTCTCTGTCCTACCTATTTTGAATTATTGCATGCGAACTGTAATTTCATTCCTCTTTTGTTTTTATGAAACATTTCTTTCGCGCCGAACACAAATTTGAATCCCACATTCATTTCCCACTCCGAGAGGTGCGCGTTGTCTCAAAAGCAGAAAAAATATGCTCATTCGAAGACTTTGCAGCCTTAAAACTGAGACAAAGATTTAGCTGAAAGTAGGCGATTTCATATTCATGTAAGTCGAACAGTTACATATAGAACTAACTTATCAGCTCTAACAAAGAAGAGCAAAATAACACAGTAGCTTGCTAGTCGGGCAGAGAAGCCTAAGAGATGTGACACTACATCTAAAATGACGAATTATTTCATGCAAAAAAAAAGCGAATTTCATTCAAACGAATGGCTGAAGAGCTGAGGCAGATCATACTAGAGTGAGACGATATGAAAATATTAACCATCAAAGAACTCGTTGTCAACTAAACGTAGTTATGAGTTAGGGGGAGTGACAGTTGACCACATCGTCTTTTGCTATTACAACTGAATCGTGAGTTGTGATTATTTTGCTTTGGTGACAGAATCATGTTGAACACACATTTATTGGAAGCTGATTTAGTTCGCACAATAATTAGAAATTTGAGACATGATTTGTTGAAGAGCTAAAAAGATGTCCGTACGGTAATTTTTTATGGGAATGGGAATCCATTTTTAGTTTAGCAAGTAATAAACTCTCACTCTTGGTTGTTCATAAGCCAACAATATCTTTCTGCCGGTCCTTCTATCAAAATAGATGAGGTCTTCTTGGGTTCGGCATCGGGTGATGATTTTCATCACCGAAGTTTTGACGAGTCACTTCCTCGTCTACAGGGCTGTCAAACGCGAAAGTGAAATGATATCACCGGAGCATCTGGGATGGAACCAAATGTCATCTATTAGGTAACTATTTAGGAAGCACTAAGGTCTCTAAGATTTTCTAACGGTTACAATGAACTTGTGAGTGCGTTGAAAATTGCTTTAGGAAACCTTTTCCTTTGGGAATTTACACCATTCCTTCATCGTTGACTTCCAATTTTCCCCAAACATTAACAAATGACCGTAGATGGTAAGGTCATAATTTCAAAAGAGAAAACCTATGGGTGTAACTGATAAAAAAACAGAAAAAATGAGCAAAAGGTAAGTACCATGATTGAAGGAATCTGATACCTGGAGAATTTGATAGCACGAATTATCATATGATATGCTCCGCAGCACAAAAGAATGAGTCATGTAACGCTAGGATGTTTTAGAGATTTCATTAACTCATTTTGTTGCTTGAATAATATATAGTGGCAACCAGATAACCAGGTAATAAAATAGAGCGGTAACAATGTAAATGGCAAGTAAGTAAACAACCAACCAAGAAGCAACAAAACCCTAAGGAATTTAAAAAAAACAACTTGAAAATACATAAAAAGTCATTAAGGCTTGGTAAATATTTTACACCTTGATAGCAATATTGAAAGCGTATTAAATTAACAACAATTCATCGAAAATACGTGAAAACAGATGGTCGCTCTCCCGTTAGATTAGGGATGTCCGTATATCTCTGCCGAGCTAAAGCGAATGGGTGTCGCACGAGATCGATAAGAGTAAAAAATCATCTTCGCGAAGCAAGACGTTGGACTCACGCACGTCGCACCTTCTGGCGGAAATCCACGAACACGAGGGCCCCATGTTGAAGAGCAATGACATCGATAATTAATAGGCCTCTACAAATAGTCTCGCGGAGAGCAGGCGTATGCAGAATTACCAGATGATCACTCCTAAAAATAGTACTAGGAGAGTGTACGCACATCAATTACCTCCAAGAGATATCACCTGCCATTAAGACCCTGTGCGCCGATTCATTGCAAGGGAATTTAGTTCGGAGAACACCTGTAACGTCGAGGAGCATCATCTTTGAAAGATTGCCACGACCTGATGTGAACCTATAAAAATACGGAAGCATGACCACGCCGCAATGAAACGTTAAATCATGAGTTCAATCACGATTAAAGTTCTATTTTTGAGAAACCATCGTGTAGCGCAGCTGCAAGTCAAATATTTATGTTGTGAATTTCTCAAACATCTCCAATATTAGCAATGCCGTCATAATTTAAATTATACCTAATTCCCACTTTGTCAATAGTGTCTGATTGTGCTCAATGGTAAATTGCAGCTTAAATAAAATCAATTGTGTCTAATAACGGTCAAATGAATTAATTTGCATAATGAAGTCTTAATAGGTGATAGCTCACCAATAACGCTGCATATTACGGCGATATATCGTCAATATTAAGGAGCGTTTTCTTCGTACAATCAGGGATATGAATAGCGGTAAATATATCCCTTGCGAGTGTAAATATCAAAGGATAGCATAGATTGTAGCATGTTGGTAAAGGACTTTAAGCTAACTCTACTAAATGCATGATACTGCATGCTTGCTTTGCCCTTTTTATCTTTTTTTAAAAATTGAAGATTAGACTACGATTTTTTTCTTACTGTTTTGTTCTTGGATGGTATATGTCATTCCGAGGTTTTGTTAGTCCTCACAGAAAATAGTTTTAATTAAAAGTACCTTACTCAAACAAACTTACTTAGCACCACGAGAAACCCTGAATCCAATAAAAGTTTGTACCCTCACTTTTATTCACCGTGCGAAGGCGAAAACGGTCCGTGGGCTGGATCCAACTCAGCTACCCAAGGAGCCTGGCGTAATAAATCCTGGCGATACAAGTGCTTAATTGCGTAAAGTAGAAATGTATTAGTTTATAAATTCTTCACCCTTTTCTAAAAATTCCCAAAGAGAAAGTCTGATTTTAAAGTAACCGAGGAAGAAAAAAATATCGACTCGCAAAAACTAATGCTCACCATAAGATGAGTCTTTTCCAACTCGAATCAACATCTGAGAAGCACAAGTAATGAAAAAATTTTTGGTGACAGCAAACCAACGCTAATTCAAGACGTGATCACTAAATTTTCATCGGAAAAATACTCCAACGCTCTTCGACATAACCTTCTTCGCTTCGTCTTTCACATAAAAGATGAAATCTGAATTTCAAATGAAATGAGTTTAAACTTGTATGACACTTCCTCTGAGTGGTTCGTTCAACTCGATTCGACTCTGAAAAACATTTTCGGTTCCGGAATTTTTTTCTTTCTTAAAACGTTCAGTTTTCGGAGCGCAAACGTCGATAGGCCATAAAAGCAACAGTCACCACAGAGAGAGCGACAGCGTTATTTGGGAATGCAAATTTTCGCTTTGGCCCAACCTGCCCCCCACACACACATCATCTCCCAAATGGCCAGAGTAACGAGGAGTGACGAGCGGTAAGCCCATATTTACCTCCGAGAGAGCCTTTAGCCCCCCTCCAGGTTTCACTTTCGCCAAAAATACCCGAGTGGGCACAGTACCCGCCCGAACTCGGCCAACGCCCGAAGAAATTTACAATAAATACACGGATGAGGAGGACGACGCCGAAGCGATAATAACAGTAAAGAGTCGAACCGACAATTCGGTTGACTCGGACATCCCACGCGGGGTTCATCGACCACTCGGAACTTTGTTCGCGGACGTCAGCCTTTTCGGACCAGTGCGACGGCTCCTCCGTTCACGGTGACTGAATTAAGTACTCGCCTTCCCGAACGAGCGGTGAGTGCCTACCCTTTTCGTCGTCGTGGGGGGAGGCGAATATCGAGGAATAACGAAGGGGAAACATGAGTTTTAACGAAGGGTTAGGAGGTGGGAGGAGTGTTTAAATGTCGGCAAAATAGGGTGAGGGGATACCTTCCTTATTCGGGAGTGTGAAAGCAGAGGTCATGGCAAGTGCAACGGGGCGGGGTGTTGAGTCAATGCGCTGATCTCTTGCGTGTTGACAAAGGGTGGGCGGAGGATTGCAGCACCTTTCCAAGCAAACGCCGACGAGTGTGACTGGAATAAATGGCCTGATGTATTCTGGGGTAAGTTCAACGCTCAGCACACAAATAAATGGATGGTAAAATCTTCAACATTTTTAACTCGACAGTAAATTCTCCGCTGCTACTTGACTTTCATCAAAAACATTTCACAGGCAGTCAAAATCACCAGGATGTGAACATAAATTCTAATAAATTCGATAGTAAGATCCCGATCTACTGGCTTGCTTAGAGAATTCAGCAAATGAAGCAGCACGAAAAATTTTCTATAAATTCTTGTTTAGCTTTAAAAAATGCCAGTCGGGCCATTTAATTCTTCTCCAACACTAGTGCACGCAAACAAATAAGGCTGTTGACTAACGATCTAACGAAATTGATACATATTAGGGTGATTTTAAGTAAATAACGGAAATGAAACACACGCTCAATTATTTCTTGTGGACTGAGAAATGGCGTTATTTCCATGCTATGACAGCGCTCAGCTTTGATATGCGTCTGGGTCTCAAAGTAACTGAATTTCTGTAGCATCAAAGGGAACAATTAAGACGAAAAAGTATGAGACTTTGGGATCCTACTCTAAATCACTATTGCATGGTTTTAAAAGAAATATGGCGTTACGCACTGTCTTCCTACCTCCGAATATTGTTCACGCATTCCTTAAATGATCTCGTGATGAATATCTTTCTCAAAACTGAGTAACTTCGGTCACAACCAGAGGTGAAGCACATTTTTCAGTTTGAAGAAATCATTCTCGTGTTTTCCGCCGGTTCAGAATTGTCCATGCTGGCCTACGTTTCAGGACAGTTGAGTGTCGATTTCACGATTTGGCCGTCTGAAGTATCCTTCCGTGAGGCCAGGTGCTACGTGACTGGTCGCCGAGGTGGGAGGCTCCTTGGTGACCAATCCGGCGTCAGGAGTGCTCCGTTGTTTTCTTATAATTTTTAACACTGGTTTCCAAGTATTGCTGATAGTGAAGCCTGAGTCCCGATTAAAATCCTGAAAAAAATTTAATCGGGACTCTGGCTTCCCACGGTGGCGACCAATCACTTGGCACCTGACCTCCCGGAAGGATAGGTACTTAAGACGGCCAAATCATAAGGCCATATTTTCTTTTGAAACTCCGCATTAGTGCATAATAGTGGCATCCCAAACCCTCATACTTTTCCCTCTTAATTGTTCCCTTTGATGCTACAGAATTGTGGTTACTTTGAGCCCTGCCCTTCTTACAATCACCCTAATATATATCAATTTTGTTAGATCGTTAGTTTCGTTAGATCGTTAAGAATAATTGAGCGCTCGTGTGGAAAACCCGAGAAGAATTTCTTCAATCTGTTCGCCGGGATAGCACGCGCATTTATTACATTGTTCACTGCTGACGCTAGGTTCCGAAGCTTCAGGCACGACCCCTGGCCTCATTTCCTCCCTGGGGGACTTTCTCAGGAAGATAAATACTAGGGAGGGGGTTGGGAGTTAGATGGCAAGGAGTTTACGGGGGAGGGGCGACGCGTCGCGACGGTCAGATGGCAAGAAAGGTGGGGATGGGTCATAAGACGCGACAGAATTCTGAACCCAGTTAACTGTGCAAATCCCCCACGCAAACCCCTCACTCCACTCCCCTGAGATTCCTCAAGACCATATCCTTCATTACCTGTGGTCCCCCACGTGAGGAAACCTCTTCCGAGGACTTATTTGGAACCTGAGCATTCTCTTCTGGGAGGCGAGTGACGAGGGAGGAGTCAAAAGGGTGGGGAAAAGAGAGAAAAGGGGCTTGTAGGGGTAAGGGGAGGTTAAGGGGTGTCCTTTAGGTGAGAAGGCTTTGGCCTGAATCGAACTTCGTTCGCGGCTCGGACGAAATCAGCGTTTCAAGACCGGACATGGCAGAGACATGTACGGACCCAGATAAGTGCATTGTCGATTCAGCATCTTAAGCAAATTATTTAATTTGATATTCGTACGTTGAACATCAGTAATATAGATTTTTCGATGGATACTAGGATATTCCAAAAATATAAATTAAGGGAAGATTGAACCTTACTAAAAATGGTCAGGAAAATATAATTTTGAAACACTATTGCAAGCGATTTCCAAAACTGGATTGAGTCCAATGGAAATGGCATCAAAGTAATAAGGGTGCTCAATAGTCCTATTTGTGCAATAGACTTTCCACTCCATCAACATATTCTATTTACATCATATCATTAGATAATGAAGCTATATTCTAATTGAGCATGAACAAAACTGCTGCGAGAAAGCCTGTTCCTTTAGAACAATTTAGTATCTACGTAGTAGTCACTAAACACGTTGTTAACGTCGTTTTACACGGTCATTGAAACTGCGTAAGTTGATGTTTCTTCCGTTTGAGCAGTTGTCCGCGAAATTCCGTGACATAGAAAATTGCTAGGACGGTTGCTTCACAGCTTTACACGGTGCAATCGTCGGTGCATTATGTTAGTGACAATATACCATTCAGTAGCGGTAATGCAGTCAATATATCGCACAACGTCACGATCTGTTAAGTAGCAATTAAGCGGACGTAAACGATGCGATAAATTACCACCACTTTAGAATATGTTTTAAGCCATAGTCTAAACATATTAGTGGAGACCCTAGTCCCGTATACTTAGCCCAAAATTTGCACAACGAACGAACGGCTGTGGGCCAAGGTAACACGTTCTTCCTTTACGAACGAAATTTAAGCTTCCACGTGATTAATCGCCCAGCTCATCATTATTGCACTTTATTCACTACCTAAGGAGTTAAGTGCAAACAAAAACACCCAACTCAATCGTCATCAACCTATTTAATTTCTAGAATTTCTCTAGTAGTGCGTTGCCGCTACATCTGCACCATCTAGGGAGTGAAATAAACTTCCAACTTGCGCGAACGCATTTATCAGATTAGAACATGTTTTAATTTGCTGGCAGTCATTCACGCAGTGGCGCTGTCTCTCCTTCGCAATATTTCTTGCGCAAGTGTTCTCGCAGCAGCATGCGCGTTATCAATGACCGTGTAAAACGGCCTTTATAGCCAGAAGGCTCACAACCGGTAATTAAACGAGTAGTTGAATGTTCTTAGCACTACTTGAATGACCATTCGTTATTCTAATAGGTACATACATTATGAATACGGGATGAACTTAGATACGGACTAAATGTTCAATTATATTCACTAAAGCATACGATTTTTACGCACATGCTTGTAATACTACTTATATGGAATTCTGATGAAGCAAAAAAGCTTTCATTGCTGAACTGGTTGCGTCAGCCAGGTTGGTAACCCAACAGCTTGACAACCCAAATAACGCAGGTTTTAATCCCACCTTAGGCATGAATGCTGCGTCTGCTTTAGTACTGTGAAGCAAGACGACGCGCAATAACTGTAGCATGTGGAACCATTGGTTGGTAATTTGCAGAGATTAAAGTACTATAGCCCTCACAGATGGTTCCAAACTCTTTGATAGTAATACTGACTGAAGTGAAAAAGAAATATTCCGTAAGTAATTTGGTGATTGGGATTAAATCAGTTTTTTCTTCGGGTTCCTCAGTGATGTGCTACGTGATATACAAAGCACCAATATCACGATGGCATTGCGACTGCCAAGTGAGGCGAGCGGGTACCGCGTTGGGCGATGAAAAAATGGCATCCAAGAGAGGCTTTCGGAAGCTTAAGTCATTTGCATCACAATAAGAACTCTTTTTAGACTCTTGATTTACTGGCAACCAATATCCCACAACATGTGACAATGATTGACACGGTTGATGGAATCAGTGACCACAGAGTTATAACTGCAAAACTCTCGCTATCTTTAGATAAAAATTTTAAACAAAAAAGAAAGATTTACATTTTTAAAAGAGCAGACTTTGCAAACTTTAAAATTTATTTAAGAGATTCCTTATCGGATTTCAAAAAGTCTTCCATAAAGGTATGTACCAACGATTCATGGAAGTCGTTCATTAATATCATGCGCTCTGGGATCAACAGATTTATCCCTAGTAAATTCAAAAAAGAAAGCACTGAACCTAGGTGGTACAATGCCGAAGTGAGAAAATCCCTGAGACGGCAGCGAATATGTCATGCTAAAATGAAAAAAATTAGTAAACATATGCCCACTGATGAGCGTAATGTAATTATTAAAAATTATAAAACTTCAAAATCCACTGCAAAGTCAGCCCTTAGTAATTCATTTGCAGAATTCAAAAGAAAAACACTTGGGGAACAATTGAAAGAAAATCCAAAAGTCTTCTGGTCGTACGTAAGGGAAGTGCAAGGCCATAAGTCTGCCGTCCATTCACTTAAAAATGATAGAGGTGAAATGACCACAAACACACTCGACAAAGTTAACTCGCTAAATTCCTTCTTCCAAACCGTTTTTAACCCACCTTCCGGGGATTCAACTGTCGTGTTACCTGACCTCTTTCAGCGGTTGATGCAACCAATTGACATTTCCTGTAATGGTATTGAAAAATTACTTAAAGATATAAGCCCCAACAAATCTCCTGGCCCTGATCAAATTCCCTCCCGCGTATATAGAGAGTTAGCATCCGAAATTTCCCCCTACCTTGAAATAGTATTTAATAAATCCCTGACCGAACACGTCGTACCGATGGACTGGAAAGCAGCCGATGTAACACCCATTTTTAAAAGTGGCGATAGGGAGCAGCCATCTAACTACAGACCTATATCCCTCACATCCATTTCATGCAAGGTCCTAGAACATATAATTGTCAGTTCAGTCATGGGACACCTAGATGGCCAGAATTTATTGTCCAATGTCCAGCATGGCTTCCGAAAGAGCAGATCGTGTGAAACCCAACTTGCTCTCTTTTCCCACGATATTTTAGTTTCTGGCGAAAATAATATTCCAGTGGATGCTATATTTCTCGACTTCAAGAAGGCATTTGACAAGGTTTCTCACAGCAAACTAATTTTGAAGTTAAAATCTTATGGGTTAGACAGTAACATTATATCATGGATTAATGATTTTCTGCATGATCGGGTTCAAAGGGTTGTTTTGGACGGTGTTTCCTCACCGGCAATTAAAGTCACTTCGGGTGTCCCACAAGGTAGTGTGATAGGTCCACTCCTATTCCTTTTGTATATTAATGATATCCAAAAGGTGGTAAAAAGTAAGCTTCGTCTATTTGCCGATGACGCAGTAGTGTACAGGGAAATTCTATGCCCGAACGATAAAGAATATTTAAATATTGACCTACAAGCAATTGAAACTTGGTGTGATACATGGCAGATAGAATTAAACTTTAAGAAATGTCTTGTAATGAATTTTTGGAAAAAGAATAGCTCTCCTCCAACCACTTACAAAATAAGTAATAATGAATTAACAAACGTGGAATCCATTAAATATCTTGGAATAAGACTGACAAATGATCTTTCCTGGGGTAAACACATTCGTGAAATAATGGGTCAAGCGAATCGCAAACTGGGTTTCATTTTAAAAGAGTATTGGGTAAATGTGACGATCATGTACGAGAAATCAGCTACTTTTCCCTTGTTAGACCTCATTTGGAATATGCTGCCAGTGTATGGGATCCCTACGAAATCGGTCTAAGTAATGAACTTGAACGTGTGCAGCGAAGATCGGCAAGATTTGTAAAGGGACGATACGATAATTATATTAGCGTAACCAGTCTATTAAATGAATTGAAATGGGAATCATTGTCAGATCGCAGGTTGAAATTTAGACTTAATCTCTTCCTCAAATTCCAAGGCAATATTTTCAGTGATGATGTTAAAAATATTTTACGAACCCCAACTTACTATGGTAGACTGGACCATAATCATAAAGTTAGAGAAATTGATTGCCGAACTGACCGATTCAAAATGTCCTTTTTCCCTCGCACAATAAGAGATACGAATAACGGTAAATATGTCCTATCGGAGAGTAGCAATGAATAGCATTGGTAGCTGCATGTTGGTATGAGTACTTAAAGCTAACCCTACTAACAGAATGTTTTTGCATGTTTTCTTTGCAATTTCTATCTTTTTAAATAGTGTAGTTCTGACTACTATATTAATACTATTCCTTTTTTATGCATGATATGTAGTGCATGTTTGGTGAGCAATCACCCCCTGCCACACACCCTTGTGGTGGCTTGCAGGGTATTATGTAGATGTAGATGAAGAATGAAAGGGTATAAAATGACGGGATGAAATTGAGTCCAGGGAGGGTGTATTTGAAACTCGGGATTATCTCGAATAGGTAACCAAGGAGTCACGTGTTACAAACACGATTGGTTTACGAATTTTATGTTCCTGAACCACTCGTTACAGTATAATTAATTGTTTTCACTTGACTTTTTCTCATTTTTCTCGACTTTACAGCCCACATATAAGATAAAACGCGAGTGCAATCAATGAATGAGGTCGTAATTAGCGGTTTTAGCACATCACACCTGCGAACCATTAGCGTTTATACCACATGACTCCTTGGTAACATATTCGAGATAATCCCGACGGATTCAAACACAATCCCCCAGGTGGGAATCTTCATAGAATAGAGGAAGCATAGAGTGGTACCCGGCGTCGACATTAACCTTCTTTTAAAGAAAGGTGCCGAGGGGTTCACGGTTTAACGTCCCACCCGAGGGTGTAGTAATAAACATAAAGTGCTTTCTGCATAAACTCATATCCGGACTGGTGGACCACTGAAATATATATCATCCACTGTAGGTATTCGGACACTGGCCCTCGAAATGGGAAGCCAATACACTAGCCACAAAATCAACCCGATGAATGAATTAATGATAATGAATTTGTCTGTATTTAATCTACAAATTTAGGACTGTAGAGCCCTCTGTTACAATTAAGAGATTGGACTTAACAAACATCAATGCCCCGGAAAAATGTGAAAATCCTTGACAAGCGGGATTCAATCCCGCGACCCTAGGATCGACAGGCGAGGGATTAACACCGCTGCCACCGGAGACGGCAAAAGAACACCGATATAAAGGCAATAAAGGGTATAAATTAAGGGTCAATGTCTTATGGTACATCCCGAAAACATAAAACTAAGCCAAGCAGCCTACACACAAAGTTATCAAAGATCCCAATTACTAATAATATGAATTTGGGGACACCGGTACCTTTCTGAGAAGCAATTCAAGAAAGCAACACAAAGGTTGAAAGAAAGATGTTACGGCTTTCAATCGCATTATGTTTGCAAAAACAATTATTATTTGCAACGGTATTTTCAGCAGCAACAATCATAAACCAAAGTAAGAACATTTAACGGTCTCAGAGTTTGGAGTTTAGCGTTAATATAAATATCCATGGTAGATAGTATTTGTTACAGCTTTCCTCAGAGGGATGAGTTATTATAGTAACGGTTGAAAATATCGATGACGAGAATAAAAATGCAGCAAAACTCTATGATTATTCAGTCAACCACACATATCAGCGCTGCAATTTGTGTTCTGTCCCGCAAGAAAATACGACAAACGACTTAGGAGAGCAACGTAAACAGCTTCTCCTTGGCATTGTGAAGGAGACAAACATTTACGGGTAATAAATACTCCAATTCAAGTTTCATTTCAGGGCTAAGAGCCAAAGGTCAGTACTTCGGCCTGTCACGATATATCTAGCATCACAAAGTGAATTGTGCACAATTACATTTGACCTTTAAACGACACCTCTATCGATTCTTAACTCTTTCAACGATCCATTATGGACAACAGCTGTCCAATCATAACGACTATGTCTTGATCGCATGTGGCAGATTGCTCCACTTCTAATTTAAAAATAAATGGAAAGAGAAATCTATTGTTTTCGCTCTAAAATATTGAAAAATATCTTTGCTGTTTTGAATATAAATATTTCGTATTTAAGGTAGCAATGAAATAAAGAATTGAATTTCAAAGTTTCTAGCATTTGCGGAATATATTTTTCGAACAGAAATACGTGTAACTTTTAGTAGCCAAGAAAGCTTTTCGCTTCTAAACTTCATTATCTTCGGACTGTTTTTAAACAACGGAAGATACTGTAATATTCTCTTTTCATGGCTTATTAACGTTGTCATTGTCAATCACGTCAAGCGATTTGTCTTCTAATCTCCTTACTATTTCCAATCATAAATCGTCTAGCAATTGAATATGATAGAGCGGAAAAACGTGAGTGTGAAAATCACGAAGTTTATTTATCATCACTTGAAATTTGAGGTTGGGAACACAAGCATAACATAGGAGTAATTTTGTAACGACTAAATGTTTTTCAACAAGGAGGTTAGAATGTATTGGAGCAGGCATCGTAGCGGATTTGAGAAGCCAGGTCGGCCCTTTGGTCGGTACGACAATACGGGGTTCCTACGGTGTTAAGGTATATAATTAACTACAAGGGCATCGAATGCATTATTCATCATCATAAGTCAACAGTCCTAGGATTGGTTTCACGCAGCCCTCCACTTGATTCTTCTATCGGCCAACCTCTTCATATTGACGTAACTCCTCTCTTTTGCAACCTTCACAACTTGCTCCATATATCTCATACGAGGCCTGCTTTTTCCATTCTTCCCGTTCCCTTTTCCCTCGACGATTGTCTTCATCAGGTTATCGTGTCTTAAGATGTGACCTATTAAGTTGTCCCGTCTTCTTTTTAAGGTTTTCACTAGAAATCTCTTCTCTTCCACTCTTCTTAAGACTTCTTCGTTTGCCACTCGATCGACCCATTTTATCGGTAACACCACATTTCAATGCTTCCAGCCTGGACTTCTCTGCTGCTGTTACTGTCCATGCTTCGCTGCCATGCAGTAGAATGCTCCAGGTGTATGTCCTCACTTCCACGCTTGTATTTGCAGCTGTAAGCAGAATCTTCTTCTAGTAAAAGGCCCTTTTCGCTTGGGAATTCTACTGGCAATTTCTCTTCTACTTGGTCCATCGCTGGTTACTCGGCTTCCAAAGTAGCAGAACTCTTCCACCTCCTCGATTTTTTGTTTTCCTAGTTCAAAATAGGTCCTGGCTTCCTTTCTCTGACTCCTTAGTTTTCTTTTCATTGAGCTTCAGACGATATATGGTCATTGTTCTTTCCATATTTCCTAGTGTCTTCTTTAAATCTTCTATGCGACTTAAATTCTATTGCACATCTAAGACGCAGGCTTTAGATCAAGTACTACATTATCTCACGGCGAGATTTCATCTTTCGGGAGACGCACTGCGGCCAGCACTAGGATTCCACACCACTGAAAGATCCTCACTGCAGATATAAAAAAATTAGAGGAGTGGGTTTCCCAAGACGCAAAGGGCATCGCACGTGCTCAGCATGTGACGCAACACATATCTGCTCTTCATCATCCCTCTGAAAACCATTCCATCCTCCCCACTTTGTTGCAAACTCAGAAAATCCCCCTTCCCAGGATGTTGGCAACTTAGGACGCAAAGAGCGTTTTTCGGGGCTAAAATGAAAATAGGAAAACCCTTTTTCGTGGAAGCAAGGCGATACAGATGCCTTTCCCATCCTCCTGGCGAAAGTGGTGAGCTGGTGCGTGGAATCTCGCCCGCTGACGGACAGTGTAAACATTAAGCGGCTACGCGAGGCATAAGCACGGATGCACGTAGTTCTATGAGACGAGCGGGCGAAAGGAGAGAGTCAATCCACTTCGTATTGACGATGCTGCTCTATGATGAAAATGAAATCGATAACCCATCACGGTGTCGTAGACAACATTGTATTCCAAACAAGACAAAGTGCGAAAGATTAATCGAGGCAATGCCAGATAATACGGTTGTGTCATCAGTGAATGAGAATTATGCCCGAAATTAATAATTTGTATGCCCATCACCCACCCACTAATATTTGTGGGTATATTAAGTACTTATGAATAATTATGTATTTGAAATACGAGTATCTGACTAAAGCAGAGACTACAGAGTACGAGAAGATGGCAAAACAAAATTTATCTCTGCCTGACAATCAATAAATTTGATCAATCAGGATTATTAATATCAAATAATCTACAGGATAAGCCTTGGATAAATTTCTCGTATCCTCTATTACATTTTTTGCCCTAAAATTCATCTCCAAAATATGGCCGCACATGGAGATTGCCAGAAAAAATAATTTATCCAACCGCCACCAAGCCCTGTAAAAATTCCCCAAGTGGGACTCAAACCTGGATTTCCAAGTTTAGGGATATGCCGTATCCATTATTCCACAGGGGGGGGGGGGGATCATTAAACGCATATGAGTCTTATGACTATTGGAATACAGAGGTGCTACGTCTGCATGACAAAAGGTCGTGTACACGACTGGAGAGAAATCGATACCGTCTCCTATACTGGCATACATCATAACCATATATACCAAGTGGAACATCCCCTACCGCATGGCCCAGTGAAGGAGAACTGGTAGCTTTCTACTTGCACCGCCTCCACTTGGCCGGCACAATAAATGCATTCCAGTATAGGAGACGATTTCTCTCCAGCCGTGCACACGGCCATTTGTCATATGCACACACTAACACCTCTCCTTTCCAGTAGTCAAAGGAGTTCAATGATTCGCCCGAGTGGCATAATGGATACGGCATATCTCTAAACTGGGAAATCTAGGTTTGAGTCCCACTTGGGGAAACTACCAAAGTTTGAACCCCACTAGAGTAGGATTTTTTAAATGCCTGGGAAAAGATGTTTACGTTGCCCTGAGTTAAAATGCAAGACTCCAAAAAACTGAAAATAAGACTATATTGGAGCTCTATATACTATAAAAAAATAGATTAGTGTAAAGAGAAGAGTACAGTAAAGAGGGAGAGTCACGGGTTCAAATGCGGGAGAGCCTAAGTTAACGCTAATAACACGACAACGGATCCATTTTCTAGTACTTATATTTACTATCAGGATACAGGTGGGTAAGGAAAGGAGTAGTTCATAATCTGGTGGCACGGTTTTTACACGCCATTGTGCTTAGTCCTATTAGTAGCTTACCCGCTCACTTAAACTTAACCAGCATTCCCTCAAATAGTTCCATATCAGATTCTTAATTCCGTGAAACCCTCATGAGAAGATAATATAAACTTCCAGGAGATCATTTCGTATTCAATTGTAGAGCAACTGCTTGAAACCTGTAAAGACAGACAGTATTCGCGTTCCCCAACGACTGCTGTACCATCTAAGAGGCACTAATACGGACGACCTAATTATTCATTTTAAAGTACTGAGAGAAAATTTCTCTTCGGATTTTGTTTAACATCAGATTAACCGAAATCGGTGAAATGCTGTCTTATCCGAATCTTCCTGTTAAAGGTGTACAATCCGAGAGTATTCACCCAAGTATCGGTTAGTTATTAGGATACTTCGAAGCCGTGCGAAAACTTCGTACTTCGAGGATATTAAGTAGGCAATTCTTTCTTTCCTATGAATATTTTATAATACCGTTCGCTCGAGCTCTGTCAAAAGTTTTTCTCGTTTTAGTTACTAGAGAAGATAAAAGATGAATGCGTCTTACGGCTGTGTGAACACGAAAGGAGAAAAATTACTAAGGCTGCAATCTTCAGAGTGGAACAGGCTGATAGAAAACAGAAGCAAAGTAGAAGGAAATGAAAATTTAACGCAAAATACAGCACTAAAAAGGTAAGAATGAGCATTTATTCGTTTGTTCCTTATTTTTTTTTCTTTGCGGTTCAAATAAATTATCCCCTTTTACCTCCCATGTTTCCGTCTCCCACCTGCGTGTGCCATCATGAAAAATACAGCGTTATTTTACCGCCTCTATAGTGTGATTTCACTTCTTCTATACGTTATTAGGGAAGGTGGCCGACAACTAAGGTCATTCGCGCCATCGATGTTGTGCGAGTGTTTCGCTGTAGGCATGAGGATGAAGAGTGGTTAGAAACCAGTATCGGCATTTGCCTACCCGTATCCTCATAAGAACCCAACACTCACAAGGGTTCCATGGTGCAATATGCTATCCGACTGATGGCTTACTACGTTGTAATTGCTTTCTACAAGACATATTTCAGTCTCTATTTAACTGAAAAATCACAGCGACTCTTGGACTTCGAGCCAGGTTCTTTGGGATGGGAGTTTAGTTCTCTGATCGGCACACCAATGGCACCGAATGGATTGGTTATTTAACTGTAACCGGCAAGATAATTTTTCCTCAGTTACAAAGCAGCACCTCCTTAGACAAAAGCGAAAGGACGAAGGAGGAGAGAGGGGTCAAGGGGAGTCAGCTGAGACAGTCATGCACCCACCACAGTCCGCGCGCGCGAGAGCTAGGACGGGTCACGCGGCCGCAAAGCAGAAACGGGACGTCGTCGGTAGAGGAGAAAAGAGAGGGATGTGGACGGGGGGAAATAATAACGCGGCGTGCCTTAGGAGAGGAGAGAGAGAGATATGAAAAGAGAAACAAGGTTTTCCGTTTCCAAACGCACGCGACCAAATATAGCGGATGGAAAAGGGGGAAGTGAGAGGGTGGCGATATACGAGGGTTGGGGCGGGCAGAGAAAGGGGGGAAAAAGGAGTGGGTGGATTGGCTAGCATGGTAGGAGGGTGGAGAGGAGGGGAGGGAGGGAGGGAAGCGATCTATTCGGAGCTCGCTGCGAGGTGTGGGGGGAGCAGGAGTTAAATAAAGTCGGAGAGGAGTTAGAACGCTTGAGGAGGGAGGGGTTAGAACGTTTGAGGCTGCTGAGTGGATCTAGAAGGCCGGGCGATCCGATGGAATGAGTGACCCGCAAGTTTGAACCCAGGGAAGGCTGCATTCAATCGAAAGGCGCACATAATATCTCAACTAGCGCTATTCAGCTGTGAGGACTTTGGTGTTCACAACAACTAATGTAAGCTCATCTGGTTGACCCCAAGTATTTTGAGATTATCGACTCAGTCCACAGCGCGAATTTCAAAGCTATTTTTTCGCTTACTATTTCAGACATGGTGAATGAAGGGTGTGCAAGAGAAGAATTATGCGAACATGAAGCCACGTTAGCCGATGGGAGAATCCAGTGGAGAACTGCGTCAATCCAATCGTAGGATTTTTGACTGATGTTGATGATTTCAGAGATCATTATAAACCATTTCTCTTCAAACGCAAAACACATGTGAATACAATGTAACACAATTCGGCTTACAATGATAATTTGCGACGAACTAGTTCCCACCGATAGCTCTATTGGGAAATATGATTTCAATAGATACAATTCCCACATCAGTCGATTTAGATCAGCAGCAAGTGAAAAACCCAAAATTTCGAAGGTTACCTTTTGCTGTTTCTGTGGCGATTATTGAGAAAATTGACGGATGAAAGGGGATAAATGTCAACGAAGGCGCCGCAAAAGGCGGGTCCGTAATATTTAGAGTGTTCGTAGGAATTAAATCATTCCCATGGGGTTACATCGAACATTATCTACCACGTGCTTTGATTTACTGCGTCCCAAATTCAAGTACAAATTCCGGGTCAGATGAAGAAATACATTTCAATAACCGAAGATGAAACAGAATTCTTATTGTTACCGCTATCCTCTTATGTAAACGTGTCACACACTCCGTAAAAGCTATCACTTCAGCTGCCGCAATCCCATTAATTACATACATCAAATTAACACGCCCATATTTCAATAGGTTGGTTACTTTTCAGGCCCAATGAGCAATAAATTTCGGTAAAGCTAAGGGCGTCCAAACCGATCTTTCGTTATTTTTATAGTTTTTAGTGATAGGCGACCAACAACGGAAGGCATCTGCGCCATTTATGATAGGTGGGTACTTGTATGGAGGTATTTGTAGAGGGGGAAGGAAGAGTGGAGCGTAACCCAGCGTCGGCATTCTGAACTCGAAATGCTCTTTACAAAGCACAGATGTAGTGACCGGCATACCAATAAAAAATCTACTACTGCCGGGATTAGAACCCAGGATTTCGGAATGGGAGTCCAGAACTCTAGCCACCACATCAACGTAATATTCCCCAACGTTTCTTTCACTGAATGTTTCCATGATTAACCTGCTGGTTCTGGATAGTATCAAGCCTAAGGATGAGTCCCGGTACACAAATAAGTCCTTAGTTGATTGACGTGATTTAAAATTAGGATAGATACGGAAGCCGTCCGTCTTCTGGTGTAAGGACAAGGCCAACTGCTCGCAAAAGCCAATGGGATGGAGTTTTTGGGCAACATTAGACAGCAGCAGCGAGATAGTTTACTCATATGAACAAAATCAACCGCACAGAATAAGGCAATATCCAAAGCCTGCAGGGTAATGCAACCACCCGCCTATATAATGACATATTTCCTGCAGTAATGGATCGTTATGCAGGTATTAAAGTCATTTTCGATTCTGTCTCTGCTCAAAGACTAGGCAAACTTATATATTAGTTACGACGCCTGATCTGAGCAGTTTCAAGAATGAAATACAATTTGCTGACGCTATCATACATCAAATACAGTCAGAACGAAAGGAATTAGGTTCGATGACAAAGTTGTTCACAGTAAATACAAAGCGTAACTGCCGAGCACGTGTGATATTGAACAAGCTTCACGATAACTGTAAAAGGTTCTGAACACAATCGCTAAATTTGAGGAAATATATTGCAAACATTTTATTGCTTGTTAGCATTGGAATATACCTCATACTTTTAGGTCATTAATCATGTAATAATGACGGAGAATATAGGCAAATATCGCGGCTAAACGCGTTTAAAAACAGAGAATGAGCCGTACTATCGTACATTTTCAGGAACACCTGCTTTTCATATGAATCAATAGCAGCCTCCGGGATGATGATCATCGCTGACGGCTATTCCGCTAAAAGTACACAGCATATATTTTCTTTTTCAAATCAAAAAAGGATCCTGAATACGTCAGCGTCGGAATCAGAGTAAATACTTTAATTGGATGTTTATGCCTATTTCTCAAACGTGAAGCCAGGAGGTACAGTGATAGGGCACTGACCGGAGGTCCCGGCATCGAATCCAGGAGGGGCCAGTCCAGCTGAACGCAAATTGCGTGATAAACCGGATATGGCAAAGGATAATGGCCATGGATAAAAAGATAATGGCCATAATATTATCAAAGTAATGAAGGAAAATTGTGAAATACAGAATTCTTGCAATTCACATTAGTCGAACACAGTTTTTCCATCAACGAGTGCATTTCAACACCACAGCTACAGTACCACAGTGACGCAAAACAATAGAGAAGAGCCTAAAATAATTTTAGTAATTTCTATATTATCTCATAACGATCGTGCAGACCGTGAAAATAAACGAAAATGTTACTGTGAGAGAGCGATTTATCATCAAGGGTGGGACTTCCAGAAATTTCGGAGCCAGGGATCTTACACGGACGCAAGGAAATTCGGAGAAGCAACGGAGGAGAACCGAGGATGAGAAAGAGATAGGTGGCAGATAAGCAGCATAATAGAATGCTATCTTCAAAGCACACTCACGTTCTTTGTAAAGCGTCTCCACAAGACGCAGGGGAGGAGACACCGGAGTGCTTGGGAGTTTAAGGGTATGAATTTAGAGTTCAGAAGGGATTGGCCCGGGTATCTCTCTCTCTCTGATGGAAGACGCCTTCCCCTCCCCTACCTCTACCACTCTCCAACCCCACACATGTCGTTTTATTTAGGTTTTTATCGGCTATGGCTTACAAATAGATGTCCTCTCTCGAAACTGCGCATCAAGGAGTCTCATTGTTTTCAGTCGCGAGGAACAATGCATGCCCGTGGAATACAGAAATACCTTTCCGAAATAAAATGACCACGCTAGGAATGACGGTGATGAAGACAGCCACGGCCGAAAAGACGACATGACGGCGAGGCATTCAAAGCACGCATTCCCTTTCCCTCTCTTTGTGTATGATTGGTCGGTGGCGGACGCCGAAGGGATCGCCTGCCCAACGGTGGCACCGAACGGAACAAGGAGATAAATTTGAGTGTCTAAAAAAGTCGTTAATCCTAGTTATCCGGACAAGTTCCGTTACCTCAGAAAACCCCGGGATTAATGCATCCCGATGCTTCTCCTTCCTGTGGTTTCTGATGCAAATACTACAGCAATATTGAGATAAAAATGCTAGCAAGACATTAATTATGTTTGTATTTGACGGTCAACTCTTCTTTCATCTTAGACACTGTGTATGATACCGCCAAAAAATTACTAAACAAGGAATATTTTATATTTAAAATATATTCGATTAGAACTCGACGAATTCGAATTAACAACTTAACTTTCATAGCTATGAGTAAAATTTAATGGAATATATCGGCCGCTGTGAAAGAAAATAACTCCAACTGTCTTTTAACTAATTTCCAACAGTTATTCAACATAAGTAGTCATCATTCATAAACTCGCTTGACCTCCATTCGATTCTGCTACCGGCAAAGCTCTAAGTAATCACAAAATTCTTCTCTTTTATATATTTTGCCACTGGATCTTAATAATTTATAACCACATACTATTTTCCATATTTCTCATTCCATTTCTCTCAACCACTGTATTTGTTGAACCACCTTGTCTCAGAACACATTACTTGTCTCATTATGTTATCTAGTGTTCTCTTTTGAGTTTTAATCAGATTTACCTTATAACCCACTCTACTTAAAAACCTCTTCTTCTGACCCATACCATCCAATTTATCTTCATTCTTCATATGTAAAAACGCATTCGAAATCTCATAGTAATTCTTTTTTGTGGCTATTATCGTCCTTACCTCACTATCATAAAGGAGCGTGCTCCAGAAGTAAGTTTAATCAAGTGTTTCAGGTTTATATAAGCTTTTATTTCTAGGTGTATTTATATTCTTCTTCTCGTAACATACACTTTATTCACTAGTTAATTATAATGAATATTTCCTTCTAGACCAGTAATCCATTGCTGGTTATTGTGATCCCCAAAGAGAAATTGTTTCCAACCATTTTGAGCTTCTGTTTACCTAATTGAACATTATGTATGTACTTTTAGATTCTGCTCCTCCACTACCTTTGGATGTTGATAGGGGAGGCAGCCGACAGCTAAAGTCAATAGGTATAGGTGGATAATAGGGAAGAAGCATGATTATTCTGGGAACTGAGGAAGGGAGGGGAGAAACCTGGTGTCAGCATTTCCCTGCTCTAAAAGAAGAGACCAAATAGGGTACACAACTTTTACGTCCCATCCGACGGACAAACTAACTTCTCCCAACAATACATTCAGTGAGGATAAGTCTGCCATAGAAAAAGTTGTCACTTGATAGGACTCTGGGACCTCGTGCAAGCTTCGGTTTGTTTTGACTTGCAACTAGCGTAGGTTTCTTTTTCTACCCACATCACTGGGCTTGGTAGGATAAGTTTTGTTATTGATAGCAAAATTACAATTATAGTGATGCGGAATGTACACTAAAGATGAGCTACATTAACAGAAGAAGCAACTGGATAAAGCAGGCCATTAAGCATAATTGGTGTGTAAATAACTTCAGATCAGCTATAAATGTGGTGTGGAATGAGAGTTCCCACGAGGAAAAGAAAGGGGTATGCCCACGGACCAATTGAAAAGTAGTATTAGAGAAAAAATAAAATACATGTAAAATTGGATTAGCACTGAAATGTTTTTACCTGCATAGAAAAATGGAGAATTCCAACCAGCAACCTATGAATGAACCACTGACTGATCGTAATGGTTCAAGTTATTTATCGTAATGTGCATAAATTGTACGCAATATACTGTACGATCTGGGTATTATTAGTAGTTATTCAGAGGAGGTGACCGACAGCTGAAGTCATTTGCGTCAGTTAGGATAGCTGGGTAAATGAGCACAGGTAAGACTTTTTCAGAGAACGAAGAAAGAGTTTAAAAATGCCATAAAATGTGAAAATATGCCGCTGCTTTATCATGCAATGTTAAATAATTAATCCTTAAGCTAAATTAGAATAGAAATATTTACGCGTTTCAAGGATACATCTATCGCTTCCAATATTTTTTAATGAGCTACACGAAAACTAACAAACCATGAAACCTTGCCATTAAAAGTTTAGCAAGCTGCAGGGAGAAGGCTTTCGATGCATTATAAATTTACAAATATTTACACTGAGGATGGGTTGGCAAGCATAGCCGTTGAGTAAAAGGCAAGGGAAGAAATATAGGAATATTTCAGATGGAGCATAAAATTTCAGCAACACAAGATGGGTAAAAGCTCGTAGTAAAGGTCAATGGACGGTGACTCAATATGTGCCCCGGTTCCGTTTAGAATATTCCTGAAGTGCCAGTGCCTGGTTGATAATTTGGAAAGATTTGAGAGTGATTGATTTCACAATTTTTCTCCATTCCGAAACGGTCACAAATCACCATTAGAGTAAACTATTTGAATACTTTATCATAGTCTACTGACGGTTCGAATTCTCCTTAAATAGTTTTTCATTCAATTTAGAATCATCAATTCTTCAGTTTCGATGGCTTTACCGGCCGACGACTGATCAATGACTGGTAGTATGTGCGTTTAAATGAAATTTGCCAGAGAACAAATTTTTACATCTTTCGACAGCAATGAAAGAGATCGCAACAATTCTTCCGTGCCTTTTTCCACTAGTACTTTTCAGCGTTTTAAATTTGGTGGTGGTAGGAAAACGCCAAGAGTGGGTCTGTATACCACCATAAAGAATATCCGAGGTCTTAACACTTTGCGACAGGTATTTTAAACATTACAACGATAGGAAACACCTCATCGGCAAGCGCAAATGCTTTCGCGTTCAGGAACGGCACTCTAAGTGTAGTAATAATGCTCCTCTACATCCTTCCCTGTCACTCATACACCCAGCCGACAATTTGAAAAAGTGGATCCCTACAACAGGTGGCCTCAGTGGCATATGGTACAGGCCGAGGCTTGTGTTTGAGCCTATGCTTCCAAGGTATATTACGCCAGAATCAACGCTTGACGATGAGGCGCAAGAAGATTCTCTATTCAGTGAATATTAAAACTTTGTATATTCCACATTTTAATGGTGTGGAATATACAGATCTCCACAAGTCGAAAATGTCTACAAGAGCACATCATCAGGTAATGATGTCCTCTAGTGGAAATAAACGGTTGTAGTGCTACTAGTGGAATATACAAATGTTTTATATTCGTCGAAGATGAATTTCCACAATGTTGAACCTAACACCATGGAGTTTTTTTTTTAATCCTCAAACATCTACTATGAGAATGTAAGCGTATTCTACATTATATCTACACACACCTCATTGGAAAAATACAATTACCAATGAGTGAGTTCCTATCAACAGCTTATAGGTTCTTAAGTAGTTTCAACATGTTTACTAGTGGATTCACAATCAAGCTAGACATATTTAGGTTAAAACGTAACCTAATGCACTTTAATTTTCAGAAACCATGGCATTGGGCAGGTTTAGAATTCCATTAGTGGCAGAGATTTTCAGCATAATGTGTGGCCCTAATTGAAAGCTCTGTGGATAAAGCTTCAAATTTAGAACTCCTTCCGTCCGATGGGACGGTAAGATGGGGACTTTCGTTTAGAGCTGGCTAATGCCAATGCCGTGTTTCTCTCCACCCTTCATCCATTCCCTTAACGTTAGCTGTCCGTCACCTTCCCAGAACAACTAGCTCCCGAACCATCAATGCACCAAATGCTACTGTTTCAAAGGACTTACTTCTACAAAAACTAACTAATCTAATAGAATACGCATCATAACTATATTTTGAAGTAATTGGAAACCTGGTATACTAATAGACTCTCAGGAACAAACTTGAAGGGGTGGAAGTCAAGTCATGGGGAATAAACGTGCCGGATCTCCACACATGCACACCTGAGATCCAACGAGGACCACTACTGAAATGGAAAGACACGATTCCAACTGAAAGAGGGGATTTTGGGAGGACTGGGAAATTATGACACTCAGAAGTCGGCAGCGCCACCAGGCGGACGGCAAGGATAGCAGGTGAAGAAGAGGACGGTGTGGGAGACGTGATGTCACTTAACGGGAGGCGTGGTCCTAGGCGTCCCACGTGACGATTGAGGACCCAGAATAGAAAAGCCTTCCTCCTGGCCCACGCATATCTCGGAAGGGTACGCAGAAGAGATGGGGCGACAGAGAAGGGGGAGGTCGAAAGATAGGGGGTGGGGAGGGACGGCAAGAGCTGGGGAGTGAGAAGGTGGACGCAGGGTAATAAGGGTAGTGGAGGGAGGGAGAGAGAGAAAGCGGGGAGAAGGAACGGGATCGCGGATCTGAGGGCAGGAAATGAGGGAATATGGGGGAGAGAGGCCGTACGGTAGAAGGCGTCGCACGCATCTTCCAAGCGACTCTCCTCGTTCTGGTCCCCCCCACCTCACACCCTTCTGATACCGCTTAATTAGAGAGGAGAGGGAGGAGGATTTCGTTCTAAGTTTAAAGTCACCTCGGGAGAAGTCGTGGGCGGAAGATGCAAAAAGGATCAGAGAGGGGGGGGGGGGGAATGAGCGTCTCACGGAGGCAAAAAGAGACTCCTACGAACGGTGGAGGGGAGGAGGGGACAGAGTTGCTCATGCGCGGCGGGAGTAAATACGCATCTGTTTATTTTTGCCCGGTGCCTGACATACTAACTAATTACTCCCCGCGTCAAGCAGATCTTTTTTCAACCCCCGGGCACAAGGAGCCAGGGTGTCTGCGAGGCAAGCGCCCCAAGGGTTGGAGAGGTGGCTTTAAAGAATGTGCCTCATATTCTTACGGCCCGGGTTCGAATTCCGGCAGATATTATTCAGCAGAATACTTGTCCAAATTTGAGTTCTGTGTGGAGAGCACATTCCATCCGTCGTATGGGAAGTTTGTGGTCCCATTGGCGGCATTCGTAAAGAGCAGGCTAGTGCCGTCACGCCGGGACGAAAACCACTCTCCCTTCGCTCCCAAAAATCCTACTTTTGTCATAATATAGTACACTCTCAATAATGGCATAAATGGTGTATGAGTCAGTCGCGTTGCCGAATAACAAAAACGACAAGCCACGCGACCTGATGTCCACCGCGTACCGCGGTCACCTTACAAGGGAGTGTCCGAGTTCCGGGTCTAGGATTTTGACGAAATTTGCCAGGCAGGTAGTCCTTGATGAGTTATTTACGAATCACCCCCCATATAGGGTTATATATCCAGAAACTTCGTCAAAAAACGAGTTTGAAATATTTGATTGCAAATATAAAGCCAATAATTAGCCATGATTAATCAGTGCAGTTTGGGTTAGGGGTAAGGTACTCGCTTCACAATGTTGACGTCCCTAGTTCGATACTTTTCGAGTCCAATTTTTTTTTCATCGCAATTTCGTCGTACGACTTTCCCTGGTTTTACATATTTTTAATCTGTTTACCCGGGATGCATTTTAACTATTTTACGTAATAATTACGTAATTTGCTAAAATTACGTAATTAGTACGTTAAATAGTTAATTACGTTATTTACCTAAATCACGTAATTAGTACGTGGCGGAATTACTTCCGCACGCCCATTCGTTTTTTGGTGTATGAAATTAACGGAAGAGCATAAAGACTGATCGTGACTTTGAATTTCCGTATCTTTGGCTACGCAGTCCCGACGCACGTACAACACATGTTCTAATTCGCCTGGTGCCGTGATTTTCCAGCGCTGTGCTTTTTTGGAAAAACTAATCGCAAGAGAAAAAAAGAACTTAAGCTCTGTAATCATATAATTGTAAGTATCTACCGAAATGTTCGGGTGATCGGGCGAAATATTCGGGTGGGAGAGAGTTTCGAATCAAGGACGTCGCTTGGAAATTGATAAAAAGCCAGAGGTAACAATTAATTTTGAAAAATTAATGTATTGCACCTTTTCAGGAGCATGTTAGAATCACCCGAACATTTCGGTAGTCACTTACAATTGTATGATTACAAAACCTAAATTCTTTTTTTCTCTTGCGATTAGTTTTTCCAAAAAAGCACAGCGCTGGAAAATCACGGCACCAGGCGAATTAGAACATGTGTTGTACGTGCGTCGGGACTGCGTAGCCAAAGATACGGAAATTCAAAGTCACGATCAGTCTTTATGCTCTTCCGTTAATTTCATACACCAAAAAACGAATGGGCGTGCGGAAGTAATTCCGCCACGTACTAATTACGTGATTTAGGTAAATAACGTAATTAACTATTTAACGTACTAATTACGTAATTTTAGCAAATTACGTAATTATTACGTAAAATAGTTAAAATGCATCCCGGGTAAACAGATTAAAAATATGTAAAACCAGGGAAAGTCGTACGACGAAATTGCGATGAAAAAAAAATTGGACTCGAAAAGTATCGAACTAGGGACGTCAACATTGTGAAGCGAGTACCTTACCCCTAACCCAAACTGCACTGATTAATCATGGCTAATTATTGGCTTTATATTTGCAATCAAATATTTCAAACTCGTTTTTTGACGAAGTTTCTGGATATATAACCCTATATGGGGGGTGATTCGTAAATAACTCATCAAGGACTACCTGCCTGGCAAATTTCGTCAAAATCCTAGACCCGGAACTCGGACACTCCCCTTGTTAGTAAAAGAGACATGAAAGATATGAGGGAGATGATTTGGGGCATTAGTGTTGTGTTGTGGTGGGTTGTTCAGGAGTGTCCAAAAACGTACCAGTTTGTGGCAAAACACATAGACTGATGACTTATTTTAGTTTATATAATGTTACATGAAAAGTATTGAGCTCTGTCAATCATAAAATGATACGTGAGAGATGTAACCGGTATACAAGGGGAATGTCGTGATAACAAGGGGATCTACATTTATTTCATCAATCCTGCTATTTTGTGACGAATAGCTCACGAGAACATTCATTTATTTTCGATAGCCACGAAAATTACTTTTAAGCTTGAAAGTGAAAATGAACTAATTATTCATCACCATTACTGATATTTCGCGTTCATGTTTCATAATTTTCGTTTTTAAGGATTTGAGAGCATTATGCTTTACCGGTTTTTACCTTTATAGTTACACGGCAATGGAATTATTAACCCGGACGTAATTTAAAGCCACTAATTACCACCAAGTCGACGTCTGGGCAAAAAAAAAAGATTTAGAAATGCGGTTAGAAATTTCTCACTGGATTGTTATGGTTATGTAATTTAACAGAAATCGTACGAGTTTCTTATGGCATCCATGTAAATGTGCCAATGCTTATTCATCCAGTAAGAGGCATTCAAGCAAATCAATGCGTTTTACTGCTTTAGAGTAGAACATGTACCTACTCGGCAACATTATAAGCAATATTAACTTCGTAGCAACATAAATATTCTAGGTACTGTAAATAATTAACGAAGAAAACCCGTAATTGTAATTGAATACGAACACGTTCTCAAGGGTAATGCGGACTTAATTTCGTTAATGTCTAATGGATTAGGTGGGACTCGAACCCTCAAACTTCAGTTTAAAGGCTTAAAAGATTACTGAAGGAGTAATACAACCCAGCTGACAACTAAGATGGCATTTTCAACAACAGGAATATTAAGGAGGAAAGGGAAAAACTAAGATTTCTTTAGGGTTAAGAAGGGCGAGAGAAAGTCAAGCGAGCAAAATGACAGGAAATTGAGAAAAAAAACTCATACATTTCAGATTAATAGGGAAAGAAGGAGAATGCGATTGTCCACTTCTCATTCGATTTTCTCGAAAAAGAAAGGGGCGAAAGAGAAATGGACAAGGGAGGCGCGAGGAAAGGGAGGGAAAGAGAGAGGACGACGAAGGGTAGGAAGGGAGAAGGAAAAGGCGGGAGGCGGAAAAGCTACGGGGAAGAGAGAGGGATTTTGGGACGAGTCCCCCTCTACAAATAAGAGGGTGAAAGACTCGGGTTGTGGCACCTGGTCCGAGGAAATTAATTGTCGCGATCTTATAATAACCCTTTTCTTTAACAGACTTACTGTCTCAGCTCTGTTTTGTCTCACTCGGGCGGAGACGTCAGGGTGGGTGGGGGATAAGGGGCGATCCTTGATAGCGTGCCACCTGCTGGCAGTTTCGTCTTCGCAGAGCTGAAGGGCATCGGTAAAAACATATCACCAAAGAGGCGCTTTGTTCTAACGCAAGCAGCATTTTCCTATCACTTCACCTAGAAACTGATTCCTTCATCTCCTGGAGACGAAGGAAAACGAGCAGGTTGAGATGTAGCCAATGCGTTGTGAGATTTAACTGGGTATACACTTGACTGCGATACATTTCAACTTAAGCTGGCAAACATTTAGTACCACCGGGAAATTAAAAGTAATCAGGCGTGTAGGTGTTCAGGATTTTAAGTTTCTACTTTTAATTCACAGACAAAAACCGAGGTGGACAAAATTAATAATTTCACCATTGTTGCCAATAGCGCTAGGGAAAAGTTTTCATGTTTTTTAATCTTACTGCGAAACCCTTGAAATCCCTTTCATACACCCCTGGTTTAAAACTAAACATAAGAGAGATGGGTACCACAGGTTGAAATTGGGATTCAGGCCTCGAAGATACGAAAACACTACCAGAAATAGATGGCGGAATTATGGAAAAAAAACACCAGAAATGGATTACGATCAAACAAAATAAGCACCAAGGAGTAGGATAATAATTATGATGCTCTTACATATCACACGGGATCGAATCCATAAGAGGAATAATAGTATATTCCGAGGAGAGCTAGGAATGAATCATCGCTAGAAAAACCCGCATAACCCAGCGTCCTCAAGGTTTTGGGGCTTGGGTCCACTCCTTATAGCATCGCCAAAATACCACGTGACTCTGTTCCCCTCTATCCTCACTCCATTTTCCCGCCCTGACCTCTCTCCCTTATGTTTGGATCGCGTCGTAAACAAGTTGGACAGCCCTGTTGCCATGTTATATCATCGCCATGTTTTGCCCGCGGTGTTTTGTCGGACGATACTCTGTGTCCTTGCGTACCCCTTCTACTCTCCTTGAGCGATATTTACGTTCTCCTGAGCAATTCTTTCCTCTTGAGCCCATGGACACGCACGATTCGTGGGAATCGCATTGCAATTCCGTTCAACTCAGGAGCGAAGTCCCCTGCCGTTTGTTTTCGGCGAAAATCCAAGCAGAGAACAGTCAAATCGAACTGAGTAAATGTGAAATCTGCAAAATTTGGAATAAAATATTCCGGAATAATATCCGATTCAAAACTAAACTTAATCGTAAACGCCAATCATATAACGAATACGGCAAAAAGCATAGTTAATCGAATCAAAAGGTATTATGAAACGAACTATTACACAAGGCCAAGATATTTAATTACCGTTTATAAAATGGTACCTAATTATTCCTATGATATCCCACGGATTTGAAATTAGGGGAAAAACATCGGACACAGTAGAAATTCCCGTAAACTCATCCAGACACTAAGATGACACCTCCTGAGGATTGGTAGCAGTTACGGGACAGTTAGCAACGAAGCCCATACTATTATAACTCGACTCTCACATCTTAAGTATGAATTACCTGAAAGAAAGGCATAATGTGAATTGAGTAGAAAAGAAGAATCACATTTTTTTTACATCCATTTGGATGCTGATACGAGGTGGACACAGATCAAACGACTGATCAAAACAAGAGTGATAGTAAATCTTAAAGAAAAACTACACGCGTCTAAAAAGAGAGCGCTCACCAGATTCATTCGGTCAGGGCTTTGAGGAAAAACTGATAATCAATCTTCATCCCAATCGGAAGATCACACACGTATTGACTTGCCATGGAAATTTCCAGATATCTGAAACGTCAGTAAAACGTAAAGACACAAAGGTTGCTAATATACGGCGGGATAAGATGACCGGGAACATCGAATGTATCATTTCCCTCCATATGACGGCGGAAGAAGAAATCTAGAAAGAAAGGAAGCTAGGAAGATGGACGATCACGCGAGAAGAAGTTGGGAAGCATCTTCTAAGGAAAGAAAACGAATGTAAAGACCTAACAACTCATTTCGTAAAGGAGACTATAAATACATAATTAGATTAATAAATAAACAATGAAATTGAGATTCAATAGTTAATGACAACAAGGAGTAAAATTGTCGTTGTAAGGCACCACACAAACCCAAATCCTACTAGTTTCATCGTGAAAAAAGCAGTAGCACCCAACTTCTTGCTACAGCACGTGTCCTGAGCCGGGTGCTATGAGAACAGCGCAGAAGAGGTCGCTAGATATCGGTCCTGATGCGATTAAATAATGATTATTTTCTTTTTATATCCGTCGGACAAAGTTTTGTATTTCTCGCGGAGTAACCATTGATAACAGAGAAGAGTTTTGCTCGGGAAACCGATTTGAGTTATCACCACATCAAGGTTTTCTGTTTATGGAATGAAGTATCGAATTGGTTATCAGCAAACTCCTAGGGTGAGTTTTGAAAACGAAGTGTTATCAGAAGTGTTCCTTGAAGTCCCTTCGAACAACCCTAACGGTATCTTGAGACTTGTCGAATCGCAAAAGGATAAGAGTCAAAGAAAATCACCAGAGCTACTCATAATCTAACACGAAACTGCAAATTTTAGTATCATTATTTTGTAAGCATCCTTTATTTATCTTAATCGTTCTTTTTGTATAACACATTTTTATGCAGGCCGAATTTCTTCTTTCCCTCCTCATCGTCCTTGCGTTTTCTATTCCCGAAGCTTCTCAAGAAAATAATATATTTCCCGATCCTCCCGTCTTCTTCTCTTTTCCGTTCTATTTTGACCTCTTTCAAGTGACGCAAACTCACCCTCGATGCCATTTCCCCATTTTTTTCTTCAGCCTACTTTCATTCCTCAGAAATCCATTCCCGCCGTAGAGTGGTGCTATAACGGCGGCGAAATGTGGCGACGCTCGTAAGCCGCTGAAAAAAATAGCAGTTGTTGTTTCAGGAATTAGATCAAGATTCCAATCCAATGGTCTCTTCGTAGGTACTTATCTTTTGCCTTGCACGGCTTTAATACTTCTTAGTTGTGGCAATGGAATTATTTATGTCCCTGCGTCATATGAGTTAGAAAAAAAGCAGAATATTAATTACGAGGAGCAAACCTCATTTACATCGAGCTCGTGTGATTGATTGTAATTGCATGACTGTAAATCTACTGAACATACGTATCTATTATAAGAAGCGATAGGCGGTTTCCAGAAATGTATGAAATTATCAAGATGGTATAGAGCGAATGGGTATAGGGAATGAAAAATTTCGAGGAATATATGTATGTATATCTATTCATCTACAGATACCCTGGGAGCCGCCAGAAGCGAGCGACCTTCCAGTCTCCAGGGTTTCCCAGCCAAGCCCTTCCAATAGTCAATGACTCTTTGGGTAGGTTCATAGGAGTTCGTTACAAAACGCACGCTGCTTGCCTTAGTATTTGGTTTAGCCCGATAATCATATCTTTATTCTTTGAATCCCAAATGCATACTCCAGATGAGGTCTTACAAGGAAATAACATCTTTTTACCCTTTTCCTTTAACTTTTTCCCACAATTCCTTTGATGAATCCCAATTTCTCAGCACGGTGCCAAAACAATTCTAATATGATTTCTCCACGATATATTTTGAGTAAGAGTGATACCACGACATTTAACTTTCCTTGCTTCACTTATTTCTCCTCCACCAACATTATAATTTTGAGGTTGTTTTATATTTTTACGCCAGAAATGTGTATTACTGTGCATTTTTTAGACTTTGTTCTGGCCACCAATTAATTATTATGCACATTAATGAAGGCCAGAATATATTCTACTTATCGCACGATGGACATAAAACTACTTAAATTACAGCAAAATAGCATGAATTCAAACCTCTGGATACAGGTCTATATTGCCATATATTTTCATTAAGGGTAGAATGCATGGATTTGTACAATGAAATAGAGAAGGGATGGAACAGTTGGTTGGTTATTCAGGGGAGGCGACCGACAACTGAGGTCATTTGCGTCATTTAGGATTGGTGGGTAATTGGGTAATGGTAGGAACATTTAAGGTGATGGAGGAAGGGTGGAGAGAAACCCGGCGTCGGCATTGGCCTACTCTTAACGACAGACGCCAAGGGGACCACGACTTAACGTCCCATCTGACGGACGGAGTACTGAACCTGAAATGCCCTCCACTAGGCACTCAAGTAGGGACCGGTTTTCCACTGAAAAATCCGCCACTGCCGGGAATCTAACACGGACCTTCGGGATGGGAGGCCAGTATTCTAACCACCACACCAACCCGATTCCCGATGGATCAGTAGGACGTATGAAATGGAGTGAACAGTTGGGAAAAAATTAATCAAAAACTACCCTACAAAAACTACAAAATGAACCAAGTAGAACTTTCGATGTAAACGGATAAAATGTGAAAATTACGAGAACAAAATTAATGGGTGAGGCATGGTTACCTATACCAGCTAGACAATACCATGCTGGGGAAAATGTTGCTCGCGACGAAAACTTGGTGTATAGTAACGGCATTAAAAAAAAATAAATTCCAAATAACTCCCACAAATGCTATCGAGCAATTCCACCCCAATTATTACCTTTCCACTCAAGGCAGTATCAGCAAAATGTGATCTGAGAACTTGGAGAAATGAAACTAGCCGTCCGCGGTAGCCAGGTTGGTAACGTAATGGTCTGGCAACCCAAGAAAGGATCGCAGGTTCGAATCCTGCCAGGGGCATAGATGCTGTGTTTGTCTGAGGTTCTGAAATTACATTAGACACTTTAAAATAATATGAGCTGTTGGATCACCTAAGTACCAATGATAATACTACGAAAAGTGACGAAGCGAATGATTCCCAGAATTCATCCATGGTCAGATCAATTACTAAGCGTGTTTAGAAGCCTTTTTTTCGATAACTACTTAATTACTCTATTAATAAACAAATATTGACGAAATGCAAGAAAACCTTGCTATTTACGCCAAATATTAGGTGAAGTATATTACCAATTCAAACTACTAATATTACTATGCTAACGAAATAAAAACGATTGTCTTACCTTACTGCATACCCACTTGAATTTGTGCTATCTGATACGCGATTTGAATATTTGCCTAATGAATACGACTCAAGTACACTGTCTCAGTCACCAGGGACCATTTTAGTGGCACGAGAAAGGTGGAAGTTGAGCTGTAGAGATTTATGCATCGGATTTGGGATCGTATTTGAACTACGTACCCCAGAGGCTAAACAGACAAGAACGCGGAATAGTTTCTCGCGGAGGTATTTTGCGAGGCAACTCCAAAGAAGTGTGTCAACACATTTTCTCAGGTGCGCTTCCTTTCAACCTCCGCGCCCCAGCCTTCCTTTTGCCTTCCTTAAATCCCTCTCGAACCCACGGCAACGAGCGCCTCCGAATCTCTCAAGGCATCCGCCGGCGATCAAAGAGCACTGGGAGGCGAAGTCTTGAAATCGCTTAGCCGATCATTACTCGCCTGCTCCACCGGGAGGAGTAGAAAGAACGGCGAGTACGCTGCGACGGTTTTACCCAACGCATTTCTCCCGTTCGTGCCCTTCTCCCAACACTCTCGCCCACCCCACCACTTGCCGCTCGGCACTAATTCCAGAGGGTAAAGACAAGGAGTAAAAGAGGGAGTGGGAGGTGGAGAACCCAAAAATATCAACCCCAATAGCAAGGAAGATTTGTTACGAAGCGAGACTTGCTCATTTTTTCCCCCTCCTCTCACACTTTCGTCCCTCCCCCCATCGGCTGTGCGTACGGCAGCGGTACATTTGCGAACGGCTTGAGCCAAATAACCACCACCGATCCCCCCTCATGCCCTTCGGAGAGCGGGCAAGCGGAATTCCTAAGACACGTGCAGAGTCAAAGAAGGAGGAAGGGGGTAAGAGAGAGAGAGAGTTCTGTTAAAAACTTCGCTCACCCTCCAAACACAACCACCCCCTCCCTTAGAACTGCCTGGTCTCCTCAGTCACCTCCCCTTGCACTGCACACCCTTACGAAAAAAAAGGATGCGGCACAACATCTCGTGCTTGCTCTTGACGCACTCACCCCGCTCGCCAACTCTGCAGAACCGATCATCCCGACCATCTCTCTTTCTCTCTTTCCCCTGCCCTCCCTCGCCGTGTAACCCCCTTAACCCCTTCTCCCTCTCCCTACCACCTTCCCCTCGCCCCCCTCAAGACAGCCGGCAGAGGAGAGCCAAACTGTCTGCCACTCGCACCCTTGGGGATAAGGGGGAGTCGGCGTCACCTACTCAATTTCAGCGCGACATGAGGAGTTCCCCAGGGGAAGAGAGACTACTTCAGCCAAAATTATCCCCTTTTTTGACGTTTTTTCCTTCTTTCAAGCTCCTCATTTTACTCTTTCTCTCTCTCATCCTTTCACCTTATTTGTCCTCCTCGTCTGTTCCATTTCTCTGTTCTAACTCCATTAAATTATATGCTCTCGGGACTAAAACAGCCAATACACATCCCACAATTGCCAATTTAGGTGACTATTAAGAAAGTAAGTCCATAGGAAACGAGTTGGGAAATTTTTATGACATGCAAAAACTTGAGTTAACTTAGCTTCTCAACACATTTAAGATGAAAAATATTGTGAATAAAGGGATAGTTTAATCCTTAGAAGAACCCAATCCCGATGATACATTTTTAAGGCATCTGAATAGGCTTGTCTACCTATTGGATGGATATCTAGCGTACTGATGGTTGAAATGCTGTAGCAAAATCGAAATTTTAAAAGTATAAGAGTCCTTAAAACAATAACAGAAAAAATCGAAAATTACGACTGATGGAACATAAAGTGAAAGACCTTTTGAGTGGAATAAATAACTCAATGATTTCCGATTAGATGAATTTTCGTGAATGAATTCTCTTATCCATACAAATACTGGTGAAAGATAATCTGAAAACAAGAAAAATAATATCGACAATAGTTTTACAAAAACATGAGATTAAGATAAAATTGTCTGCTTTTTCGGGTACCTATCATACCTAGCGGGGCATATATAATGCGTAATATTGTACATTAAACTCAGATGTAAAATAATGTCCACCACTCGCGTCTATTATCTGTCAAAAGGAGATGAAAAAGTACCGCAGGTTTTGAGATATTATGGTGAAAACTCCGATTATTGACAAGAAAACCACAATTCTTGGCTTAGAGCATTTCCTCTTCTCCATTTCCTCCGTAATACCGCTGCAAAATGGGGATCCAGTTTGGCTGTCGGCCAATCCCATGAATCCAATTAGTTGAGCACAGGTGGCGAACGTCTTACGGGATACGTATCATGGGTGCCTGCATACGGCGTCAACGGCATAACCTCTTTTTCAGCAGTCGATTTAACAGTCCCTGGCTTGAGAAATAGAAATTTTGAATGAAATTTGCATATCACCAGATCAACTATGACGCATTTCTCTCCCTTGCGATTTAAGTACCATCTGTTCACATGCTAAACTTAACAAGTCGTAGATAGAAAAAATAGGATAAGATAAAACTTTTAAAGTAGAGTAAGGGACAAAGTAGTAGGTTTAGAAGTAGGATAGCATGCCGAAAGATCTTCTACGTTCGCATGCTTTTCCAGAATAATCATAAACCGAACGTCCTGGAATGTTCTCTACGCAGCAATGGCATGCTTTCTTTTACTACGAAACATTGTGCGGGTGATCTTCTTTCCCAGCGTACGAGCATCAGGGCTTTAGGGCTATAATTCCCTCGTCGGGACACTAAAAACGTTCGTAAGAGGCCCTCAAAGTATCTACCTGGAACGCTGAATAACGACTGTTTGCATGCAGAGTTAAAAAATTGTTATAGATCCATTGCCCTGAACACTCGAGGAAAACACAACGTATTCTAAATATCTAACCGTTACTCCCTGTTATATTTTCGACAATTCAAAACATTATTGCAGAATGTGTTAAGTGTATGACTGAAATACTCCAAAAATATTCTTATTCCCTTTTGTAATAGCTTTTCACCATTATTAGGAAAACAAAATATTAAGATTCGCATCACTAGCCAAAAATTCTGGATATACTCAGCATCTACAGTTGGATTTCGAAAGCTTGCCAATGGCTAAATCTATGACAGCCTCGGTATCCATTACGGAAATTATCTAATTTATCTATTACGAACATTTTCTGATCACGAAAAATCTATCACAATTTGCTATTTATAAGTTGCCTGATCATGAAGAAAATAAATCATTTACAAGACAAATGGAAACGACAGAAGTATAATATGATACGCCACAAATGGTTCGATAATGATACTAAGATCTTCTTTTGGAACCGGGGTCCAATTCAAGTGAGGGTGGAGCCTAGCCTCCCCTGCCCGAGTACCAAGCAAACCCCATGACAAGCGAATTCACTTCTGATAGAGGGAGCCCTCTTACTTTTCCAGTGCCGCCTGCAGTTACAAAACAGTTCTTGTACCCAGAAAATAATATTATGGGTTTATACGGGCACGTTCGCTAAACCTCACTTGCATTTATACCCGATTTTAAGGCGTAAGCGGGAAGCTCTACAAAATAAAAAAATAAAACTAGACGCAATGAGCGAATCAAATACATAAAAGGCAAAAATCAAATAATCTACAATTCTGAATTGTGCAAGTTAAACTTAAAAATAAATTGGATTTCAGAAGGTAATCTAAATGATGAGACATAATTCTAGATGTACTGCGATGTACGTGAAGTTTTCATCATAATTAAAAGAATCTTGGAGGTATACAAATAGCTATTAGTCAGGTAGTAGACTTTTTTTTAGGAATCACGCTCCAAATACTGGATTTTTTTCGACTTATCCGTCAAACCTGTACTTAATCCTACGACAGATACTAAGATACTCGACTAGGGGTTCGAACCTAAGACCACAGTGAGGACGGCACGTCACCGACCTGACTACCGTAGCCGGTCCCACACAGGTCAGCTCCGGTGGTTTAATATGGCGCTATTAATTAGATAGATAACCAATTTTGAAGGGAAAATTACTGATGTAACGAGTATCCAAAGTTATGAAAGTAGGTTCAGTCATGTCATATCCAAAACTAAAAACCATTATACTATCGAACCTGTTATAAATACGTTTTTCTCTATTATGAGCTGTATTGGAGAAGCCGCGTTGATCAATGAAAGATGAAGCACAAGATCTATTTAGAACCAGATATAAAGGAGCTTATAGTAAATAGTTTTAAAAGTGAACGATACTGAACGTACATTCTCAAACGCCAACTTAGTCTTAGGAACAAAGAGAAGGCTGATGGGATATGAGAAAAAGGTACATTTTTCCTGCGGCGTTTAAGATTTACAATTTACATATTTAATGACAATAAAATAATGCCTGCTGTTTCATAACACCACAGTGCCCATTCTGAACACCAGGGTGAGACTAAAATATCGATATTCTAAACAAGAGTGTACCGAACTATTTATATTTGGGAGTCATACAGACGAAATCAACGCTTTGGATATGAACCCAAGTGTACGGAGACAATTCATACTAGGTAGGAAAGTGAGGAGAAGATGTTGCAGGAAGAGATATTCTACAGGGCGAGAAGTAAGGAAGATATTTTGGAGAGGAAATCGAGTCGATGAGAGTAGCCGTTTTAGACCAGAATGGCAACAGAACAGGCACTTTTTGCCGGTCATGTGCTGTTTTCAAAGTCATTTCCTAGGGAGCATAAGTTTTAGAGGAATTTACATGACAAACAAGGAATTTGAATAACTAACTAATGACTAGTGCTAAGCCCTACGACCTGTATAATTCAATCATCACGGTCGAGTACCAGTTCGTCTCCCCGTGCGGCTGATGTCATTCCAAAAGATCGTTCATCAAGATAATTATTTATTTTGAGTTATGCTGGGCAAGCCCCAAAACACCTACAGCGGATTTGAATCCAAATGCCCTCAGTAGACGAGCGCTGGGCCAAAGAGGCTACTTAACCATCAACGCAACTTTAACACGTCATGAAAAGCGTGGATATCACATCAGGTTTTGCTACTGATGGATTATAAAAGTAGATAATTTCAATGGTTAATACTTCCATGAGTCGGTCAGCGGAATTGCATTTATACCCGATTTTAAGGATACTCGGAAACCTGATACCGGGTTCCCTCTGAACTATAATCAGTAAATCCTTTGACTGCTCATGATTCGTGACGCTAACGTCTTCGAGAGTGTGTTTATATTAGAAATCTCTTGGGTTGGGGTGTTTTTGTAAATAGGCATGTAATCCTTCTGCTTCTTACACGTGATTGACAACAATGCTTTTGGAGCAAAAACCTAGCATGCGTCCACGGATTTCTTCCAACAATTTTATCAAAAAATTACTTTTTTTGGCTTGACTCTAGACCATTATATTCAAGTTTATTCAATAACTTCGCAAATGTATCATTCCATCGTTCTGAGAACTAACCTCGTTGATTTTCATTTCTTTAAGTGCAGCTGTGTTTCTCTCAATCCGCAGAATACTGTCTTCCTTCGCACACCATCTTCGATCTCTTTCTTCAATACGACTAGTTGCATTTCTTACGAATCTCGGGTGACAATGAGATGCTCTTAATTTAAATCCCTATGCCATAATTTAGATATGTACATTTAGTAGGTACCTATATTCTTCCACATATTTGATTAGCAACCAACTGAAATCTACGCGAATCACGAAATATTTATCATGCGACAACTCACTTCAGTTTCATTCGAGGCCCTCATTACAGTTATTTTCTTCACTCAAATCGTTCTTAAGGTCTATGAAGGCTATTCAATCGATTAACATTCTGTATTGTACACTTACTGTCACTAGTCATGAATGAGACTGATTTGACGCAGCTCTCCACTTGATTCATTTATCTGATAAACTTTGAGTTATCATTTTATTCTTCCCATTTACATCCTTCGCTACTAGCTACATATATCTGACTCGCACCCCGCCACTCGGAGGAGAGGTCAACACCTTTATCTCATCAGTCATCTACTCTTTTTTTCCCAGCACCTTTTTTCCACATGAGTGAAAGTGAAGTGAACAGAGGCCGAAGCGGTGACACCTTTATAGGAAAGTAAGGGGACGCCACCACTTTATCATCCCGACAACAGATATTAGACTGTTTTCTATCAATCAAAGACGTGTTGAGTCCCTTGGTGTCTCTCGTCTAAAATAATTCACGCTATAATACTTATGTTCCTCCTAAATTGAAAACGAAACTCATTCATAAGCTGATGATTAGCATTTCTCTTAGATTTCGATTCTAGGGAACAGGGATAGCAGTATTTTGATATTTTTATGTGTGGTATTGTACCCTCTTATCTGTTATAACGTAGAGTGATTAAAAAGGCGGAGCCGTTAATAATTCAACGCAGTGTTAATTATGAAGCATATTTCCTCAGCATAGCACAATACATTTTCTGATAAAAGGACAAGCATTCTGTGAATATTTTTACCTATCCTTTATCTTAGGCGACACTATTTCTGACGACTTGCATGATAGAAACATTGGCCTTAATCCATAAAGAAAATGCCAGACAGAATACTATCTGCAGAATATACTCTTCCTCAACGCGTTTTCACTTTCTATTAACTTCTCTATTTTTTTTACCTAGTCTCCTTCTTACAATGATCTCTTTTACTTCCTTAATTCACTCTTCTATTAGAGCTAATAACTAACATGGGTCACTTTCCTTAGATTTCTTGCAGCTACAACAGGCTCCTAAGTTACCCTATCCAACTTGAAAGGATATATTTAGTATGAAAACCGTCCCAGTGACATCTACTTGTAGCTAACGCTATTTCATACGCTCCACGAAGCGCTAGCCTCAGTCAGAGGCCCGAAGAGAACAGAGAATAATTTATGATAGTTGGAAGATAGATGGAAATCAAACCGCAGACCCCTAGAAATCGTAACGATCAATGGTTGATCGGAAAAAATAGTATTACTGAAAGCGGAAAAAATGAATTTTAATGAAGAAAATCTACGAAAAGGAAGAAATAATGGCAGAGAAAAATATTCTGCCAAAGCGATAAATCTAATCCGCAGATAGTACATACATGTGATGAATGCCGCTGATTTTCACTTTCCAAATCACCCAGTAGAAGAGCAACTGCAATAGATTAGAACTCATCGTTTGCCTTGTAGTATGTTAGATTGATTATGGATGGTTTCGGCTGGTGGTGTTAATCCGCAACAAGTTCTACTGCCAGAGGATCCAACAGAGTTTCTGACAAATAAACATAAGAGATAATTCGGCCACTTACAACTTAGCAATGAGATGATTTTAAAACAACTGGGTGTGCATTGCAGAACTCATTGACACATACACACAGATCAGAATGATGGCCATTGTCGGATTTCTGTCTGAAACCAAGATCTTTCCAAAATCTAGGGGCATGAGGAGCGAGAATTGGTAACAATTTGGTACAAATCGTCTAAAAAGTGTAGATATAAACGGACAAATCTTTTATCAGCTAAATATAGACTTAATATTTAGTACCTCTATAAAAGGCACGCGCAATTTGCAAATATTTTTGAAAGAGTTTAATGCCAGGTATCAGAACAAGGAATCATAAAAATCGTATGTAACATCACATTGCTACATGCTAGTTAACGAAAAGAAAACAAACCATTGCGTGAGTTTGAACAATGGTCTGGATGTCCTCAACGTAGAACTGTCTCTGATGAATCAAGTAGGGGAGCGTAATGATAAAATGATTGCACGAGAAACGAATTTATATTCTAAACGAAAGACGCAAGATCAAGTTTACAATGCATTGTTGTGACAGGATGGACCGGGATGAAACAAAAACAAATCGATGTGAAAAAAGAAGAAGAGAATTATGGGCTTAGGGATTGGCACACGTGCCGGCGTTGCATCGGGGAAGGCTACCGGCTTGTGTCTGGTGTCGCGTGCGAAGAGGAGTATCTCTCAATAATAAATCTCGCGTGACCCTTTCCGCAAGACATAGGACGCGTGCCCCAGGTACACCTGCAGCCGACCAAGAAGGAGGGGGGAGGGGTCCCGACTCAGGTACGCAGGCATGAATAAAAGGAGACAGCACAGGCCAGAGAGGTGCCGGCCGTTTATGGCCGCGCGATGCGGTCTCCACAACTCAATTTGGCTTCGGGAAAACAAAGATGGCAGCTGCGCGAAACGTGAGGAATATGAGCTCCGTTAATTCATTTCTCGGTTCCCCCCCACCCTGGAACGTGACCGCGCTCTACATGCAGCTATTTCACGCCAGATGAGGTGGGGGGGAGGGAAACATACAGGCGTAAAGATAGCCTCTTATGTCTGAATGAGATGTGGGGCCAACCAGTTTGGCTTCACGAGCACTGGGCGCCATTCGCTCTGGGCGTGGATTGGAATCTCACTCCGAACGCTGTGCTAGCAGAATTTGTTTCCAAATGAGTTATGGGACCATGGGCCCAGCCAAGAGATGGTTTGGAGAGTTAATATTGGTGAGAAGAAGAAAGGAATGGGTAAGGCTATTCGTATACAATGGACTGTTCCGTCCCAAGCCAATGACACTATTTTTGAGATTTCATCAATAAGCCACCAATGCACTTTCGAATAACACACTATGGAATTTTTGTGACACTAAAATAACCAACATCTCCATAAGCATTCCATAGAGTTGAGGAATATGTACAACGAAAACAGTGAATGCGGGTAACTGATAGGGTACGAAAGAAAGGAGAAGCAAAGTGATAGAGCTTATTTGCTAATCAGTAGTAAATTAGTAAGTTTAAAAATTATACATCAATATATATTAACCGATCGCACAAAGGTGAAAACTGATTGCACACAAGAAGTTGGCAAGCCATAGGATAACGTATTGATATCTATTCTGTAAACAAATAGAAATATATGGGAAAACAAACAACACCCTTAAATAATTGGCGATGTTTACTGAATATTTACTCGGACAACCAAAGCGTTGACAGTCAAACATTCTGGGGCAACAAAATCTGACCTGGCAAGTAAAGTTATAGAGGCAAATAAATCTTAAAATGCCTACTGATTTCCTGGCTTCTTTTTCAAAAGCTTAAACACTGTAATATCTACAGAATATTGCACTCCAAAAGCTTGGTTAAGTATCAGAATCATGGAAATGAGCCATGTTTTGGGTAAAAAAATACCGTGCCCCCTTGGTAAAATGTCGTTTGCCAGATTGATGTATAACGATCACTTTTACTGCCGACGACAGCACTTAGATATGCTCTATTTTCCATAACGGTGTCCTTAGTACCTTATTATATATGGCCATTAGGAAAAGAATCAGCAATGTTCTTCGATAATTTTACTAACGCAAAATGGCATTTTAGAGTCCTCAATAAGTTGCCCTCGGCACAAATTAGCATCAGACAGTACGACATAGTTGTCGTCTGATCGCATGCGTTGCCAACAACCTCTATCCACGTTAATAGCATTAGCATCAACTACGGCATGACCTGTTTGTAAAACTGGACTATAAATAGATGAACACAATCATTTCAGAGACATGTTGTGCATGCAAAATATTTCATGACAACAGACGTAACTCACCAATATATCACAAACATTTCCTCACAAATTTATTTTCTCATTGAAAGTTCAAAAAAATCTGGAAAGCATTTGCCTCCGTGGAATGCAAATAAACTGGACATGATGACGGGGCGATCACGTCTAACGACGTTGAAAACACGTAGATATTATGCCAGAGAGAAAAACATAAGTCTTATGTTCATAGAGGAACAAACAGATTCTCCCTTTGATCCACTTAACTTTTGTCGCGATCATAAATGAAGCCTCAAGTTTTTCCAGCAGATGACGATCAAAGTACATTTTAGAAACGAAGAGATGGTCTTGATATTCCCAAAAGAAAGCGGTCGTTGATGGATGTTTTTGACTTGGAGATGGCACATATTCCACGAAAATGTAAAAATAGCTTTGTCAGTCCAGCTCAAAGGGGGAGTTCTGAGAAGGGAAATCTAGATATTGTCTCATACATAAAAAAATAACTCATTAACAGCGTGCAATAACACTGAGTACAGCGAGAAAATCCATCTTAATAAGATCAACGCATGCAAATACAAAAAATCAAAACTAATTTTGATTCACAATTGGTAACATATTTTTACGCAATGCATCACCTAAGTTCTAAGATGACTATTTAAGACTTAAAGAGATTTAAGATTTAAAGAGATAGGTCGTATTTTCTTAACGTTACAAGGGTGTAAAAAGTAATTATATCACGGCCGCATACATGAGAAATACAGAGAGTAGATGAAATTAATAAAACCACAAATCCTATGATCATCATAATCACTAGTCACCAATTGTTAAGAGTGATTTTTTTCTGTGATTGGCGAACCCCTGAAACTGAAGAGATATCCTCGTCAACCCAAATTACGGGCGTAGAGCGATTGAAAATGGTCGATGTGCATCACAAACCCGTATTATGCATTCTACTCGGATAAGTAAGTTTATTAATATTTTTAATTACTTTGCTATCATTTTATCTTGATTGTACAGTATGTTTAAAGTTATTCCTTTTCACTCTTTCTTCCTCGTATTTTAGACAACTTTATTGCCATCCCTCACTACCTCTCTCTGCTACTAAATATTAAGATAAAAGGACTGCTGTCTCTTCAAGAGGAGGTCGTCAAATGCTACGACAATGAAGGGGCTGCAGGGATGCACCTAGTCCGTACTATTTTTAACGACTCCATATTTCATTCTCATCAGGAGTCTTCCAAGGAAATCTCGCCAACGATGGTATTAGCTTCCTGTAGGTGAAAATATTCGAGGTGCAGGTGTCCAGTCGACCGTTATCCGCTCAACGGATATCTTTCGCGGACAGCAGGGCTGGGATGAATGAGTCATCAGGAATTGAGCGAGTCATGCGCCTTTCCATTTCGTATATCCACCTGCAACCACCACATTTATGTGCTATACAGAGTGAAGTACAGTAATTTTGATGGTTTTTATTTTTCTAAATGAGTGCTAGGGCCCTTTCCAACTAGCTAGCGAAACTCAGCAGACAAGGTTCATTACATGGAAGTGCTCCGAGAGGGCATGACTACTGTAATATTTCAAAAGGCACACAGCCAACAGCGGTTGGAGCGGTTGTTAAGGCAAATTCGACTGTTTTTAAATAGTATTCTCACAAAAAATAAAAATTTATTGAATGATAATCAATTTATCGATGCTCAATGACTGATGATCACCATATACTAATGAAAAAAGCCTATTCTTTGAAAGTCAATTTCTAAAATATTCAATTCCTGGCGGTCAACATCTACTTATTTCAGAAAAGCATCCGAGAAGGCGGTGTTGCTTCTATTCACACGCGAAAACGCCTTTCGAATGACCACCCCGTGTAAAGTAGAGCATACATAGCCTTTTAATCAATTCATTTGAATAGATAACTTACACGGATAATGCGTAACAAAGGAAAGACATTCTTCCAGACTCCTTACCACTGCATCATCACTCAATACATTTCAATCCAATATACGCATGTCATACCGGAGGCAGCAAGTGAGTAGGTACTACAGCACGTTCAATGTTTCTTTACAGAGGAGAACAAAAGTATGGTCCCATTATAATTTAATCTTAATAACAGTTGGAGTTTTTATACTGTCCCGCATGCAATACTACGGGTAGTATTCGCACCAGTCACGACTTCCTCGTTGTTCATGCTCGGATACGGAAGTCTGTTTCCGTTGTAAGTACGTTACACCTGCTACCGATGAAGTTAATTTTTGCCAATCACGTTATGAACATTTCACCAATGCGACTTCTTTTCATATGGTATCAGTACATCTCTACCTCCACAGAATGAGAAAGTGCTCCGCCATCAAAGTTAAAATGCTAGGATCGAGAAACTACCATTAAATTGTAACTGATATAATAGACGCACGTAAAAGTTCAAATTACTCAATTGAAAAAGGCCTAATTTTAAATTAATAAACGTATTTCTCCGGGATACGCAGAGTACCTTCATTCCGTTCTTCAAAAAGTAACCGATAAGTTATAGAATAATTTCAGGTCCATTACGGAAATAAAGAATTAATACATATAAATATCGCTAATAATAACGAAAATTATTCCTTATAAGATATTATAGTTGCAAGGGCATATATAAAATTATATGAGCAAAAGAAGCATTATAAAAAAGAAAAAAATTAAGGACAAGGAATGAGTAGAAGAAAAATAAAAAAATTTGTAAAGAATTTAATACCTTAGGGACTTTAAAGTTGATAGACTACCATTTGCCTATGCATTTTTGTCTGTGAAACTGGATCTTTGAGGAAGGAGGATTAGAAAGTATTAGGGGATCATAATTATTGGTTTAGAGTTCTGGTCTGTTCAACGTCACTTCTGATGATTGGTGTCCAAGCCATAATTGAAATGCTCTCAACACAACTTCAATTCCACTGTAAAGTCTAGGCTAATGGCACGATTGGAACCCAAACCATGAGGGTGAGGGTACGCTAGCCACCACACCCAGGTTATCCCCCAATTTTCTCGGTAAATGCCCTTGAAAGATGCCTTTTTATGCGTAAGCTTAACGTGGTTGGAATCTCTAAAAAAAAGGAGTAAATCGACTTCAGTGCTAGTTGATTATATTTTGGCTTAAAATGCACTCAAACTACCAATGTTCGAGCGTCTTGATGAATGACCCTAATGCAGCAAGAACTGCTGGGCGAATACTCCGAATGAAAAATTTTTAGGACCGACATCTGGAAAAATATTACCAATGGACACGCATCTGGGACAGTTATAGGTAATGCATCCTATGCCAGATCCCGCGAGCTCTTCCCCTGCGAATTATCTGGGATTCTGAAAGGGGCAAGCCGAGAGTGTTTTGAGGTCGAGAACGAGGGGAGGAAAATAGAGAGAAGTGGAGGGGAAGGGTGGGGGTGGGATCCTCCCCTTCCATTCCCATCCCCTCTCCATCCTTTTCCAACTTTTACAAAAAATATACAAAATCACTTCCGGCCGAGAGAGTTTTTGCGCCAAAACTGAAAAGCGTCCAATCTCCTCTCTGAGCTTCCCGCATCGCATGTGGTGGGCCACTCCCAACTCCGAGGAGAACCAATAAATAAAGAGTGAGGCACGTCGCCATGTACGGAAAACGTGTGCGGCAATAAGTGGCTCGACCAATCGTTAAATATCTAAATTTAAAAATATTAAATCGTAAAATACTGCCTTTGAAAATGAACTTAAAAAAATAAGACGATCGTAGAAAGAATAAAGGCTTCATTTAACTTTCCAAAACGAAAGGAATATAATTATGACTGAAAAGTCCGAGGCGACTAACGTGAAAAAATCCTAATTCCATTGAACTGCCGCGGTTTTAATTTCCGATTAACCTTCCGCGGCCATGCTAAGGCGCTGGAAACGAATAGTAACGGAGAGGCCACGCCAAATAATTTCCATATTCCAATTTTTTTTTACTGGCAGGTTGCCAACGTTGAGAATTGAATGGGACGGTGCGTTCCGAGGCTTACGGCGAGCCCAAAATCCTCCTAAGCCCATGTTCCTCTCATCCAATGAAGTCATTCATATGATAAGCCTTCCCGAATTCTAGTCTACCATCACAATTGCCCTCACTTAAAAACAGCAAGAACAGAATAGAATAGAATAGAATAGTATTTATTTCAAGAACCTAGTCCTTCGGACTCTAGGTTCAACATATGTTACAGTTATGAAATAAATGCACTCTCCCAGTTAAAAATTACACAGTTACATTTCCAAATAGTACAGAAGACCATTACAGAAATAAATAACGACATATATGAAATGGGAATTACATTTACGGTAATCATTCTGTAGCAGTGTTATTTCTAGCTCGTAAGTTTGAAAGTGCTTTGACCGATGAGGAGGCAAAGCAAATTTGGCTTAATCCCAAGAAAAACACAACATCTGGTTACCGCGGCCGGTTTTTGTTCAGAGTTACTACGCCATGCATTGATTGCGTAACAAAATACTGCCATATGTAACATTTGCGTAACAAAATACAAACATATGAAATACATAGGCATCCGAAGGATCGGCTTGGTATGGTGACTATAGCATAAATCTCCCGTTCCGGGGGTCCGGGTTTAATTCTCACCTGAGGCAGATTTTACACTGGTGTACTGGTATCTACTTGAGTGGTGTGTAGGGTAGACCGGAGTATGTTTACACAGTTTATATTTAGATTTTTCTAATTTTTTGTAGCAGATATTTGCATGTTTTTCATGCTTAATTATTACGTATGTACTAATGAATGAGGCGGGCTCGAACTCACCTAGCCGGAGCCATCACAATCGAGCCCGGCATATGATAATTCCCTTAAATAATATGTTGGGCGTATTTTCCAGCTAGATTCCACGTACCACCCAGGTCACTAATTCTTTAAAAAAATACCAGAATGAGAAATCTGCAACTACTGAATGCTCTCCAAACTCCCTTCAGGGTGTATGGCAGAGGGTGTAATGGAGGTAATAACCTAACATACACTACGCACACGCACTGATGAATTACTCCCCTATAGGAGTATTACCAACTCCCACATACTTGTTCCACACACGTGTGACTGAATGCTAGCTATCTACTATTATGTCCAGTGTATGATAAGGGATTTTTTTTGAATGAATTTTGTATGATTTGTATTAAGAATTCAAGGGTGCAGTTAACATGAGCTATTGAAGCTCATGTAGTTTTTTTTATTTCTTGGAGGATGATCGCACCCTGGGAACAGTTATTTTCCTCATTACCAGATGATAAATTGCTCGTGTGGCTTGATGGCTTAAATAAGATCAAAATTAAATTTAATAAAAATCCAGGGGGTCGTGGTGACCTAGTGGGTAGTGGCTACTGACCGGAGGGTCCCGGGTTCAAATCCCGGGCAAGAGCCTTTCCAGGGTGGCTACTGAGACCCAATTTTTAAATTCCCTGACTATTCCCTGACTTTTCCCTGACGGACTCAAAAATTTCCCTGACCGATCGCCAAAAGGGCGCCTATTATCGGAATATTTTATTTCTGCTGAATTAAATTTCCGTCAAAACTCAGAAAATGTTAAAAGCTGAAACCATACATTAAAAGCTACAAGTATACCCTAATCAACAAGTATATTAAGCCTTCATAAGTTAAACCCTCATGCAAACTATACGCACTTTTCATACACATTCCGTGGCCTCGGATACGCGGCCGTGTATCGTATTTCCGTGGCCGTATATGTTTCCTTCGGTAAAATTACAATGACGATGTCTAATCCTTTAAGAATGAAGTAGCGTGTCGTGGTAGTTCTAGGAAGTTGAGGATTACTGATAAGGCATCGAAGAGAAAGTTAATGGCCGATTTACTGGCGGACTCCGGTACAAGTATCACTAAGGAGCGTAAAAATACAAACAAAATCCATTTTGTTGGACTGGATCAAACTCGGATGGCACGAGTGACACTCGGAAGCGAATAACAAATTGATTAACGTGGTCATAACCCCTAGATTGTAAAAGGGAACCAATAATGTACAAATATTTGTATGAACAAACAAAACGTGATCGCGCCACTACGAACGAGGCAATTAGCAACGGCAGCATCGTATTCAGGAATATCGTATTTGAGGTGGTTTGTGACATGACTAAATTGCTTCGAGAGGGAGCTAAGGGGACCATTCAATAATTACGCCGAGCGTGAAAGGTGGGGGCGGAAGGATGACTCTTCTTACTGTCTCACGTATGGGAATCGAAGATGATCTTACATAAGACTTTGTTCACAGGTGTGATCGTAATTGTATTACCGTTTTGATAATCATCGTCTCGTATTTTTAGAACTGCAAGCACGTATATACTACAAGCTAGTGTGCTGCAACTACCTCATGACCCGAGTCTCGGAAGTTAAAAAAAAATGCGATGTAAAATCTTCCGAACAACATAGCCTCGCATTCCTTGATATGAGCGGAATACATGGTAATCATGAATTATAATGCTACTAGGCAAATATCGCATTAAGGATATACAAAAGAGATACATCGTACGACTGATTCACAGCTAAATAACTAAGATTCACAACTGAATGTTCAACGAATTGACGGGGCTTATTCTATGCACTTCGGCGAAGGACACTCGTTTTAGTTGGTGAAATAAAGAGCGGGACAGACTGCCCGATAAATGTAATGGTACAAAAATAACGAGACTGACCTATCCCAGTTTCTCCCTGACTGCTACGAGAATTCCCTGACTATTCCCTGACTTTTCCAGATTTCCAAAATTCCCTGACAATTCCAGGTTTTCCCGGTTTTCCCTGACGATCGCCACCCTGCTTTCTGGTCACCCCCATCTCGCATCCTCGCGATTCGATCTTCAGCATGTCAGAACTTCGTAGGAAATCGCAGGTGGCTCAGGGAAAGGAACTGGCCCCCCTACCCTACCCCCTACCCTGAATGTGTGAATCTCACCCGCCATTGGCTTAGTACGGGGTGAGCTCTACTCTCGCCTATCGAAGACCAACCTTCGGGTTGAATCACTGAGTGAGAGAGTGAGAAAAATCCAGTTCGTAGGAGGGCGCATTGTAGCCGGCTTTTGCCAACCGACCGGTCAACCCAACCAATCTTCCCTCCGCGCCGGGAAGGAAGGAATAACCCAGTCCACCTGTTCCATCCCCTCAATTTCTCACGTCCCCCCTCACATCCACGACATCCCACCCTCCCGGCCCATCCCTCGTGGATCCCATTCTGTCCTTCCGGTCAAACCTACGCTCTCGGATTCCCGCACCGAAAGAGTCACCGTCTCCCTTAAGGTCCCCTCCGTCCCCTGTTTTATTTGATTTCATTTTTTCCCCCTCCACTCTCCCTGAATTCCTTTTGCACCTCAACGTCGCGTATTACGTCCAGCCGCGCGTTGTGACGTCTTCCATTAATGCCCAGGGACCGCCAACGCTCCTCCGAGAGACACCGGAGGGGGGAGGAAAGGGTGCGTGCGTGTGTGTGAGTGTGATGGGAGGATGAGTAAGGAGAGAGAGAGAGGATGGGGAGGGGGGGAGCAAGAATTATTTTTTTTCTCGAGGAGGTGGAACCTACTTTGAGACGAACCGTTTTAATTTCCCTTTCACCCAGACGGAATGGAGAGCGTCCTTCTCCCCCCTTCTTCCCCGGATACCTAAAACACCTGGCCGCCCTTGCATACCTTCCCATTTCACTCTCTCTCTCCCTCAAGTTAGACGCCACTTATACAATCCACTTGATTTTACTCACTCTCTCTCTCCCCCTCCCTTCCCACACACGCTACCCCTCATGACTACATCTTAATGGCGAATGGAGACAAGATTCGAGCACAAATGGGGTGGAAAGGGGATGCGAGGGGAAGAGGAATACGGAGGGAACTGAGTGACGACTACGTGAGGCGCGAGACAGATGAAGTAATTCGCGGAAAGGCTCCCACTGGGTTGTTTTTTTTTACTGGTAATGGAATGCGTTATATTTAAATCTCACAGATGAGATGGAAGGGATCGGATGAAAAAGTCTTATTCTCCCAGAGAAATATTTTTTGATGATCATCTTCTCATCGTGATGTCAGACAGTCACGAGAGGATCCGTGCCATACCTAGTCTTGTACAGAATGGATTTAGCATTTGCCGGAAAAGAATAAATCAAAGGCATACTGTCGCAAGAGCTTGGCTTCCTAAACCTCATGCTATCATTATCATCGCTTGATGCATCTCATTCTTATTCTTCGTAGTTCAAATTCTTCTCTTTCACACATACACACATAGCCTACATAGTGCCCCAAAAGTCCAAATATCAACAAGATACGGACGACAAATGATTTGTTTTAGATACGGGATTAAATACGGACGCCATGATTGTTTCTTCCTTTACAAAAGTTCATTGAAATAGTTCGTATAGTAATCACTTTCAGGCCGCATAAAATATATATAGATTGATTATTTTTTGTTAAGCGGAAGCGGCCTAAATCTTTAAATCAAAGGCATAAAAAACAAATATTTCGCACAGCATTCAATTTAACAACAAAGACGGGATTAAAAAAAGGCCAAATTAATGATGATTTACTTTGGGGTATGCAGTGTGGGGTCGCCGTCTCATTGAAATGTAAGGAATACGAATATATAACAGGATTCATACTGCAATTATTATTTTACTATCTTGTAACAATATTTTTAATAAAATGATTTAAAACTGAAAAGCAAGATAATGGATGAACTAAAACGGGAGTAACCTAACCATCCAAATAGGTAGTTATTGGTAAAGTTTCACATACAATTAGTAGTAGTTCTTCAGTGGAGGCCAAGATACAGCTAAGGTCACAAGCAAGATGGCAAATAAGTAAGTAGATGAAGGGGTTTTAGAAACGGAAGAAGGGGGGAATTCCAAGGATACATCTACATCTACATAATACCCTGCAAGCCACCACAAGGGTGTGTGGCAGGGGGTGATTTCTCACCAAACATGCACTACATATCATGCATAAAAAAGGAATAGCATTAATATAGTAGTCAGAACTACACTATTTAAAAAAGATAGAAATTGCAAAGCAAACATGCAAAAAAATTCACACCAACTCATACTCATACCAACATGCAGCTACCAATTCTATTAATTGCTACTCTCCGATAGGACATATTTACTGTTATTCGTATCTCTAATTGTACGAGGGAAAAAGGACATTTTGAATCGGTCAGTTCGGCAATCAATTTCTCTAATTTTATGATTATGGTCCAGTCTGCCATAATAAGCTGGGGTTCGTAAAATATTTTTAACATCATCACTGAAAATATTGCCTTGGAATTTGTTTAAGAGATTAAGTCTAAATTTCAACCTGCGATCTGACAATGATTCCCATTTCAATTCATTTAATAGACTGGTTACGCTAATATAATTATCGTATCGTCCCTTTACTAATACCTAGGGATGCCAGTACTTTAGCCACCGTAACAATCTCATCCACTCCACATATGAGCCGAACCACTTTCCCCAAAGAGGAGAAAAGAAGACCGGGAATGCAGATAGTAACAAACCATGTACGGGCCTATTAATCTTCCATTCAATTGATGAGAGATCATTTCAAAGCAAAGGAAGAATAGGTACGTACCCTCGCAAACGGGAAGGTAGAACGAAAGCAGCAGTAACACCATCGAACGTACATTCAGAAGATGACACAGCATATTTAAACTCTATTCCTCCTCATTAGGACGGCTAGGTAGGACGGATAAGTAAACATCAAAGTTAGGGTAATAGACAAATTTAGTCCCTACAACGTCAAATATGAAAATGCAATATCTCATCCAAAGTGGATTTCGGTTAAGTATTTCATCACTTATTACGTAACCTCCGGTATTTTTTTTACTGAAGAATCCATCTGCTAAGGATTTCTCATCCAAAAGTCCTTCATGATAAGAAACAATCGTTTCCATAAGGTACCAAAAGTACCAATGTTTCTCTTCGTAAGCTCAGTTATGATTGAAAATAACCATAAATAATGAAAATCACATCTGTTTGTGACAAAATTTTACGTATGTATGTAGTCAGTTTAAAACGTCCTCCAATTTCTAGCCGGTCTTTTCCCATTATTTGGCGTATTCTTGCATTTTTTACTATCTAATCCTTGATCGCCCAGCAGCCCACATTCACAAGTCCATTTCTGTGGCCCTTAATATATTTCCAGTTCTTTCCTTTATTGGTCATACTTCGCATTCATATATTATTTTGCTGTTTACAATGGCATTGTAAAATTTAATTACCTTCGCTATTTGTCGATGCACAGAATGCTATTTAATTATCTAATTGTTCTCCTTCCCTGAGTGTTTCAGTCTAAGATAGCTTGATCCAAGTTTCCATCACCAGTAATGTTTTCCCCTACGTACTTATAGTGCTCAGTGTAATAAGTTTCAATCTTTTGAGATGGTAAATGTGTAAATGAGCCGGCCGCATTAGCCAGTTGGGCAACGCGCCTGATTCGTAACCCATAGATCGCGGGTTCAGTTCCCGCCCCGGGCATGCGTTTTGCGGATAATAATAGAAATTAAGTAAGGTTATACGATGCGATATGACCTAAACAGTTGGAGGATCTTAAACCTAACTATACGCATACGTTCTAAATGTGCAATAAGTATTTCCAATGTTTCATCTAGCATACCTTCAACTTTGAAGGAACATTGCAAAAACTCGCACCGAAGAAGAGGATGGTTTCCCGAGTGAACGAGGTAGCCACAGAAGAGAACGGGCGTGAAAGTGACCACCACCAGAGGGCAGGACAGCTAAGTCGGCGAAATCCACCAAACGAATGGATAGAGAGAGGAGAGAGGGAAGAAAGGGAGGAGGGGGTGGGGCGAAAAATCCACCTCTCGCCTTCCAAATAGCGCGAAGCTATTTTTGGAATCCACCGAGCTAATTTCACCATTCTTTTTTTCCCCCTCTCTCTTCCTCCCACCTCCCATTTTTCTCCCACCCACTGCTCCACTCCAGAAGAAGAGAGGAGTGAGAGCACGCAAAGGTTCGGGGGGAGGGACGGCGGAGAAAAAGCAGAAAGAGTGAAGGTGGGACGGAGATAGGTAGAGATATGGGGAAGGGAGAGTTCAAACCGGAAACTGTTGGAAAACAAGGAATCGAACTCGAGTGGTATACGAACGGTGTCCTGGATTGTTGGGCAGCAGTGATGTACAGTGAGCTGAGTCCAGGGTCACAGGGACAACGGAGAATGTGATATTATTTTCAACTACATCACATCTGAAAAAAAAGACGAGATCACTGGTGTATGTATGTACTACGCATGATGCACTTCTACATCACGACATCGATATTAATGCCGATTATTTATCATGGGAGATCGAGTTGGTGTTGTGGGCTGGTGTGGCACTGGCTATCGATACCGAGGGTCCGGGTTCGAATGCCGGCAGCGGCAGTGATTTTTCAATGGTAAACCTCTATTTAAGTACTTTGTGGAAAGACCTTCAACTTTAATATTCCGCCCATCAGACGTAATGTTAAACCGTGGATCCCTTAAAGTCTTTCGTAAAGAGCAGACCGATGTTGACGCTGGCTCTCTCTAATCTTCCTGCGTTCCCAAAAAAAATCCTACACCCCTATCCTATGTAAAAATGACCTTAGCTCTACGTTGTCTCCTTTAATGACAACAATAAAAGACATCCTATCCTAATTCCTATCTGGTTTACATTTTCTGTGTCTCCCCAGCGTCCTAGCTAAACGACGCATTGCTACGATAGAAGCCATTCATTCAAAATATTTGATAAATATATATACACAAAGAAAGTAATAAAGTTGCTGGGTCATGAAAAATTATTTTTCGCGTTAAATTCGCGTAACGACACACGACTATCATAGAATAGCTTTGAAATAGCTTTGAAAATAATGACCAAATTCATGTAAAACATACTTGTGATTACCAATGGTACAAGAGTATTACACATTAACTTAAGCATCTATTAATAATGGCTTTCGGGCATTCCCTCCTTTCCTCTACGCAATTATGTCTTTTAGCGACAACAGTTTCTCCAGCCATACTGCTGGCGTCTTTATAAACATCTATTATTCATTTAAGGCAGTTTTCTGTTTTCCCACTTACTGATAATTGTGACTAATTACACAGCCTGCTAAAGGCGGTCAACGGAAAGGAGGAGTATAAACTTTCTTAAATTAAATCATAGGGGTTTTTAAGATGAAGCCACATATTTATTAATAGACACTAACATCTAAGCCGCCAATTAAAAATTCTGTGTACTCAAAGGTACGATTAGTCCAAGCCAGATATCTGGGGAGCCAAAAACTAAAAAGTGTATAACGCTCAATGTGTCCTCCTACCTGCACTCAATGAATATTTCTGGCTCATGTTCAGTGCGGAGGAAAAAATGAGAAGAAAAATAAAATACATGCTGAATGAGATTTTAGTCTAACAGAATTAGCATGGAGGGCATTCTGCGTGTGGAAAGCAATGAATTTTAATTAAAAATTATAAAATTCAATATTGGCAGAATGCCTATTTGCCATTAAACCTTCCTAATTGCTGGCTAACAAAGGAACCTGAGAAAGCAATATGGGGTCTGACAAAGGAAGGGTTTATTGGGTGTTTTTATTTATAGAGAAGCTTTCCGAAGCTAACGTTTCTCAGGACGAGATGAAAAAGCAGATATCTAGGGCTAATGAGACACTGTTTAATTTACTAGGTAGGCTTAGAAGGACAGAATTATTTTAAAAGTAATCTATTTTTCTTCGCACTTTGTTGACGCGAGATACTTTTAATTATACATTTATTTTCAAAAGGGAAGTAGAAATATGTCATGCAATAAAATTTGTAATGTTATTAGCGATGAAATTTCCAAAAATTCTGTAAAACAAGGGACCCAAAAGTAAGCGAATATGACTTGTTGAACACAGCCTCTGGGATAAGAAAAGAGGTGGCGAGTCCTAATTACTTCCGTATTGAATACCATTCCGTAACACTGGAAAAACTTTTGTGAAAGTATCTACAGGTAGCTTCGTGTTTCCAGGCCGGAACGTTATCGAATTGGCTCATTCCATAGAGCAGGCGTGCTGCATAATTTATCATGGTGATTATGGTTGTGCTGTGGCCATAATCAGTACCAAGAGGTATAATTTATTGAGTCAAAACAATGTGTCTCGTCCTTGTACATGTTGTCACGGAGAATGAGCACTTCGGATTACTGTAAGGTGATGTATACTGGCAGGAATCGTGAGACAAGGAATGGAGAAAAACAAGCATTCACTGTTGTAAAGAGGTCAGGACTATACTCAAAGAATCGCTGAAGAAATATATTATTACTAGGTGAGAGGTACCGTTAGTACATGTTAATAACATCGATTGGATCATGACGGATAGGGCTGGGCGGTGCAGGAAATACTGAACCGGTTCTCGGTTCTGAAAAAAACAATTTGCGACCACCAGTACAATAGATTCAATAGTGCACCAGTTCAATAGATCGAACCGGTGTTTTCTACTGAACCGGTGTTTTCTCCTGAACCGGGGTTTTCTACTAAAACGGTGTTTTATACTGAACCGTTTTTTCTACTGAACTTTTTTTTCCTCGTGAACGGCGTTTTTTGTCACCCAAAAGGTTTTTTGCCAAAATGTTTATTTTACCTGTTTTGTTGACGTGTTTTGTCCTTAAAGAAGATACTTCTTAGTAACGCGGGTACGCTTTCATAAACTGAACAGTAAAGAGTGAGTATGTTTGCGCCAGCCAATGGTTTTTATTTGAGGCCTGGGCCTCGATCATGCAGATCTTCATAAGGCATGCGCTAGCGTTATCGTTATATTTTGATTTAACATATGTCGGAGAGATCGTGATCTCCGTTCTTCATTTTTCGCACAGCATTTAAAATAGCTAATCACAATCAGTGGAGCGAATTTTATAGACGGTTGTTGTTAACCCTGCGCTACTCAAGGGGTAAGCGTTAACGATAAAAATTGCGATAACGCGAAAGATGCATCCGTGATTCCACACCTGGGCGTACATATAAATTGTCTTTTTTAACTGTAACGGCGATGAAATTCGCATTATTGTTGACGGAAGACATTGCAAAATTTCCACATATATTACGTAGCACCTCGCGTCTCGTTGTTAAATCAACATTATCAAGTATCTTGATCAGCCTTGATGATAATGCTGCTGTAACAACAATACGGTCATACTAAGTTACTAACTCATGCCTGGTGAATGAAAAGCTCTCTAGAGCCAGAGCGACCGGTATCTGCATACGGACGAAATCTCTCCAATTAGGATCTGATTTAAGTGATTCCAGGGAGTTGATATGTGTGGAGAGGCTGATTGCTTTGGTCTAGGTTCATAATTATCTGCCTTTCTTTGTCAACATTTCCTTTATCTTTCATCTTGGCAACGATTATGGGGCATGGGTGTGACTATGACGCCTTTTTTTGAAAAATTGTTAAAAATTGGCAGCCCGCAAACAACCTGAAAATTTCTGGCAACATAGGGTGTCTTATCGAATTTAGTCGGGTAACCGTATTTTCCTTAGATTTACAATTATTCAAAATATTATTCATTTAAAAATATCTCAACCATCCTTTGGCATAAAATAAGTCTTGGAAAGAACTTACAACACTGAGCACTCCCTTTCAAAGCAAAGATTTTCCAAAAATCGGCAATCTTTGGATTCCGACATTCTTCTGACGTCAATTGTTCCCTTACAACTTCAACTTGAGGAAAAATAAATTAATCAAAAAGTAAATGTATGGTAAAATTTTCCTCCTCGAGATATTTCAGACCTATTCGTCTTCAATATGTGAAGGAAACACCAGATAAAATTAGAGAAGAAATCCTATAGATTAAGAACAAATAGCTAATTTGATGCCTACTAAATTAAACATTGCAAAGGAAGTATCTGAGAGACTTATTGAGAATTTCCTGTTGAATACAATTGTAGATGGCACATTCTGCAACTATTTGACGAATAATTCATCAGCGCAAGTTTGCTACATTTGTTGTGCCTCTCCTAAAGACAAGGACAATTTAGAAGCTATTAAAAAACGACCTGCTAATATGTTAGCATTTAACTTTGGCTTATCTACACTGCATGCTCTATTCGATTTTTCGAGTGTCTTGCATATATCCTACAGGCTAAAAATTCAGAAATGGCGAGTCCGTGGGAATCAGAGAGTAGAAGGTGCTAATCAGCTAAGGAAAAGAGAAATAATAAGTAAGTTTAGATCGTAAAGGGGCCTCCTAGTTGTTGTAAAACAAGGATGTGGAACAACCAATGATGGTAACACCTCTCGCCGATTCTTTGAAAACCTAATGAAAGCTGCGGAAATTACTGGAGTTGACGAGAAGTTGAACAGTTCTCTGTTATTTTGCAAGCCATATCAAGTGGATATGGACTTAACGCAGAAGCCTTTGGAAATTATGCCCATGACACTGTTCAACTATAGCCTTAGGCTTTGCAAGTAGCTTTAAATGCCCACTAGTGTCCATAAAATTTTGATCAATGGATCACACGTGATTGAAATCATGGTTTTCCCAACTTGCCAACTATCAAAGGATGTGCATGAGGCGTGACACAATGGAAAATCACTTTCGAAAAATGTCAAGAGAGGACACTAATCAAGACTTGTTGAATCTAATATCAACATGTTCCGATCCAAAATTTCGGCCCTCAGAAAATTACCAATTGAATAGTGTAGTCAACTGCCTAGTGCTGTGATAAGTTTACTAAAAACTCCAGAACATGTGGAAATCACGACTCAACGCATACGGGGAGAGAATGAATATTTTTTTGAATGAATTGAAATGTGATAAAATTGAATAAAATATTTTATGCACTAAACAATTTTCAAGAAAAAATGTAAATGTTAAAAAAATATATTGAAATACCTGTATTCATATTTTTTATGTGTATAGTAACAAATTATTTCTTTTCTATTTGAAAACAAAGCAGAAACTTTTTTTACTCCAATTTTTAGATGATAACATAGACAGCGAAACTTAAGGTAACAACGTAGAATTACTCATGGAGCCCACTTTTAATGCTATATTTTCATGTTGTGCTACTATTTCGGTTCATAATTCCATAAATTTCCACTAAAATAAGGCTATTCCATCGCTTACACTGAAAAAATAATTTTGTCCCTCTAATACTGGAAAATCGACCATTGTGCGGCGGCGTGAAAGCCGAGCAGCGAACGATCATCGGTGTTTCAGATCCGCTTCCCCGGTGCACCGGAAAACCGCCCAGCCCTAATGACGGATGTGTCTCAGGGTACCTGACGAATTTTGTCCTTCTTATCCCGCACATACGCGCGAATGAGCAGGCGCCGGAGTCGCATGGAGGCTTCCCACCCAGCCTCATGGACGAAACACGAAAGAAATTCCATTAGAATCCCTACTTGGAAATTTCGGGGAGAGCATTCTATGTTCAGTACTCCATCGGACGAGACGTAAAGTTGAAAGCCCATTGGCGTCTTTCGTTTAGAGCAGATAAGGGCCGATAGAGGGTTTATCTCCTTCTTCTCCTTGCCCTTCCTATCTCATCCTCACACCTTTCTTCCCGGCCTCAGGCGTCTTTAAGCGCGGGATGGAATTGAAAACACAGTTGTAATGCGATGGCGTACATAGAAAACGTCCTTAGAAGGAATTTTTTGATAGGGATGTCTGACTAAACTCACATCGCAACGATCCACGCCCCCCATACGCTCCGGATAAACAACTACATATTAAAGTTTAGCTGTAAATTACGAACGAAAACTAAACCAGCGATAAGATAACCGATGAATCCATCACATATCCTACCGAGGGTTGTTGGTTTTGCTCGTTCTTGCGTCTCCACGGGTCCAAAAGCTACTTGGAATGAGAGAAGTGAAGAGAAGTGAAGTGAGAATCTGCGATAGGGAGAGGGAATTGGCACGGGATCAAAACTTCCACATCTGCGACTTTTTGGCAACGTCAATCGAAGGAACAACTCACGCATAATGAGAAAAGGCACACCCTTACAACGCGTCTCCGGAAAGTATAAAAGTAAGCGGCATGGAGAGGATAAATAAGTATTCAGTGGCTTTCTTCTCTCGTCTATTATTTTAAATAAATTGTGGAAATGAAATAATATCTAAAAATGGTTGAGGATACCTTCTACTTTGATGGTCAGAATGAGATATTGCAAGAAATACTTGCTGAGAACTAAAAATCATTCATAAACTTTGAAAGAAAATATCCAGGCCCACAAACCTGGTTATATGAATATGTCTTCAAAATGCTCCTTCTTTGAAATGAAATAAGTGATGTTGGATGCTGGCATAATCAGAAAAAATTAAGGGGAACGCCAATTTTACTGCTAGGAACACAATTAGGAGTCATTCAGATCCCGAAAGCCATTCACAAAATTTTCTTCAATGGACTGAGCAGCGTAACGGAAACAATTGCGTTTTTAAGGTTTCATTGAAATAGCACCACCACTTCGGAAAAAAAAATCAAGGAAAAATTGCCATGAAAGACATTGCATTAGACGTTTGCCTTTAATTCGCCGATACGTCAACCAATAAGAGAACAGAGATGGTTTCGATGCATTACGGAGGCTTCAATTACTTAACAAGCAGGATATGGATCCGAATATTGTAATAAAGAGATCTCGTGCTGTAAATGTTAGCATAATAGCATAATGGAATCGGAATCCATTAGAAAATAATTTATAATTACTACTCTTCGTTTGCTACCTGCGGGGTTCAATCAAGGGATAAAAAGACTATCAATCAAAGGATATACCTTGCGGCGAATATGAAATAATTAAATTTGCAGCAGCCTAAGCACTTTTAAGATTTTTAGTTATCATAAATGATACGGAATCAGTTTCAGGAAGAGTAATATTGGCAGACTTACCTGAAGATTTTTAGCTGACCTTTTCAGGCTTAATCAGCATCATAAACACTAATAATGCTGTTAGCAAGCAAAAAGGAAATCCACATATTGACATATTAGGAGTGCATTTAGATGCAGGAGAATAAAGGAAAGATGTACACCAAGCCAAACATACAGTAAGTTAAATTAAAAGAAGTTTTAATGCAACCGTTACTTTAAAATAGTTAATTACAAAAATAATTTGTCACGAGATAATCTTAACCGCTGAATCAAAAGCAGGAAAATCTGTTTAAAGATCCAGTGAAAAAAGCAATTATATGGTAATAGGTACACACTTACCTTTAATAAAAACTCTAGGCGTCGAATTTGACATAGTTAAGCATTGGAGTCAATGAGCTCCTCAAATGATGATCGATTTGAGTTTCTATAAGGTGTTACATCCGAGGTATGATGGCATTTGCAAACGAGCAACGACGGCATTTGCTAACTAGATTTAAAGGGTTCTAGAATTACAATCGTTTCAGGCATTGCGGGTTACCCTCACCTCAAATAAAAGCTTTATGATTTTCTGATCAAGTGAATATTGTAGAACATCACAGTTTTCCAAAAGAATTTAGCAACTCACCCTCTCCAACTTAATAACACAGAAAGAAAAAAAAGCCAAATCAACAAAAATAAACTAAATAATAAAAAATAAACTAAATAATAAAAATAAACTAAATAATCAAGAATAAACTAAATAATCAAAAATAAACTAAATAAACAAAAATAAACTGAATCTTCAGAATTTGCTCTCCAATTTAATTTATCCTCAGGAAATTTATTATACTTAGAATAATGATGACTCTACTCACATCGATTAACTCGTGTGGATCACTGAGGGACGGAGTACGAGCGTCAAACTCCAAGAGGATTGGACAAACAAATTCGATTTTCTCATGACAGGTTCTGCATCTCAATTGATAGGCTTCCAAACCGAATATCAGTTGCACGCGTGTGATTAGAGTTGACTTAGTGCTAGAAAACACGGTTATAGTATGGTATGGAGTCCTGCATCGGGAAAAAACCTATTTTGGACATAGGGATCCATCCCTTGTTCTTCTGTGATTTTCCGATGCGTTTTCGCACACGGGCGCGGGTGCCGAGTACGCACCACCAAAGAGACCCACCCCTGGCGTGGAATCACGGATGCATCTTTCGCGTTATCGCAATCTTTATCGTTAACGCTTACCCCTAGAGTAGCGCAGGGTTGACAATAACCGTCTATGAAATTCGCTCCACTGAGTGTGATAAGCGATTTGTGCGAAAAATGAAGAAAGGAGATCACGTTCTCTCTGACATAAGTTGAAACAAAAAATAACGCTAACGCTAGCGCACACCTTATGAAGATCCAAGATCCATGATCCCTGGTCCGAGCAGATGATCGGTTCACCCGCAAGATTACCACGCACCTCCCACCCAAAATGCCGGATATAATTACTTCTTTTGTCATGATAATGCTGTGGTCCTCATTTCAGCACAGATTCGTCTCGGCTGTCAAGGGAACGCGTCAATCTCGCCACGCAGTACCCACGCAATCCGCAGACAAGCCCACCTATTCTGCGCCCACGCCGACCAAGAATTTGAACTAGAGAGCGTTTCTCGTCTCCAGCGTCTCCATGAGATAAGGATGCCACCTTTTCCCGCCAGAAAGGATTGAAGAAAACAGTGTAGGCCTTATCTACCAACCCAAGTGCCCGCAACCTCCTCTAATCGCTCCCAGGCCCCGAAGCCATCTAGCAAAGTCCCTCCCGTCCAAGAGTCGGAACACACACCCTCGATTCGCGGCAAACACCCTCGTGCCACAAAAATGTTCTTTATATATCGCCATCTTTCAACCCTTGAATCTTTCATTTTTCCCTCCTTCCATAAAGACATTCCCTCTCTCGACCTCCAGCTTCAAAAAAATAAGAAGAAACACCTCCACCAATCACAGCGCTCCTGCGTGCTGTATAACTTCCACCCTCCTTCGCACACCACACGAAATTTCTAGATTCCTGCCAAAGGGAGGGAGAAGGAGAAAGAGTGTGAGAGAGAGAGAGTGTGTGTATGTACGTCGCAGGTTCTTCTTTCATATTTTTTAAAGGAGCGGCAAAAAAAATAAAAAAGGGATAAAATAAATATTCCCCGAGGCAGGAGTGAATGAAGAGTGTGGAGGGAGAAGCGACGAGTGATAGCGGAGGGAGGAAGAGAGAGGACAGGGAAGGTCGGAGCGTAAAAACGTAAAAGGAGTGGGAGGATTGACGGTAGGGGGAGGGAGGGAGGGACTGGGAGGGCAAATAGAGTGGTAGGAGGGAATCCAAGAGGGAAAGGGGGGTGTCCGTGGCAAAGAGGTTCGTTCCTTCCACCAGGGCCACATCTGAACTGGAGAGTAGACTCGCAGTCTGGAAAACTGAGGGGGCGCCCGGAAAAATTCTGAGTGAATCTCCTAAGCGACACGAGGAAGGGGTGAGGGAGGAGTGAGAAAGTCAAGAATACTTGGAAAACTAGCGCCAACACCAAATATTCCAGACGCGGTGTTCAGGAATCGGGCGCAGAATTATTTCAGATTTTCGTCGCTAAGCAGATACGATCACATGCACTCAATAACCATGGTTTAAAGAACCAAACTCATTCATTTCATGTAGGAACTGTCTTATATTCCTGCAAAATGGGAATTTTTCGGTCTTTAAGTTGAATTACAAGTACCAGGAATTGATTCTAAAAATGTATTTTTAACGCACCATCTAGTAAAAACTCATTTCACATACATGAAATATGGATGCATGCATGCACTCACACTCATTATTTAATGTTCTTCAATTGAAGCCATTATTATTCCATATAATTTGCTTCAAAATCGCCCTTCTTTTTATTCGAAAAGTGATAAATTTTCAAAATAACGTTTACCGATAATAGAAGTGCTGTTTTAAATGATTGAGACGATAGTTATTTACAAAAAAAATGGAAATTGTGAGTAACGGAAAGGTAATTCGAAGGTAAGTAAGAGCAATTGGTGAATCAGACACATGTCAAACATTATATCTCTCTACTTGAAATAAAATATTGCACCAGGAATTGGATTGATCATGGATCTTCAGTTCATTAAATTATTAATTATCATTATTTTTATCTACTTTTTATTACCTACTTATTATAGCTTAGTTTACTTTTTTGGGGGCAATGAATTATCCGACTTCTTCCAACCAATTACATTCATGCATAAAATAGAATAACTACATAAATATCAAGGTTAGCATAGTGTTTAAACTGTTTTGAAAAAGGGAATGTTGAGAAGGGTAACTAAAACTACGGAAGGACATCCTTGAGAAAGGAAACTGAAACGATGGGAAGAATAAGGGGAGTCTCCTATGACAACAAAAAAAACATCGCCTACGATAGTGAATGATGGCATTGAATTAGCATATGCATGCAGTACCGGAAGTTGTGCCTAGACCTAGGGAAATGAGACAAGGTTTAATATGACGACATACGAATGGCCTCCCCCGCTCGAAATTTATGAGTTCGAGAGTGGGCGGGGAGGCGAGAATAGCGCGTAATAAGGGAGAAAGGGTTGAATAATAGCTGGGTGGAATAGTATGATGGGCGTTGGGGCGCTGGCAGTGGAGTCGAAAAAAAGGAGCGGGAATAGACGTCTTAAGGAAGCGTGAAATATGCGCCGAAGAATGGTGAAGGGTTAGCAGAGATTCTAACCGTTATTGAAAATAGGGGAGCCAGAGGGAGCGAGGAAAATATAAACCTGAGTAGAAAAAGTGACGATGTGGTATGAAATGGAAGCGCAAACATTTTTATGGGGAAAGAAATGTTCCTCGACCATCATTATCATTCCAGTTCATAATGAAGAAAGGGTGGAAAAAGTATTCCATAATTCATTCGTAGGGGCAGTCATAATGTTCTCTGCATGCTACGGGTTCTTCAAGGACCATGCGTTGAATAAGCTGACACCGTGCGACCAATAATGGGGAAATTTGGTGTACATAAACCAAAATAACTACAGTTAATCATAAACGCAAAACGCCACCTCACAAATAATCCTCAGCAGCACAAACTTAGGCCTACGACATTACTTGCTTACAAGGATATGCTTTACCATCGTAGATAACACCTACGCGACACGTTACGTTTCGCGTTTTGTCTATTATACCCCTGCTCTTTCATTTATCAACTTCTTTTTTGATTATTTTCGGTGAAGCAATTGACTTGCTACGGTTTATCGCTTGGAAGTGCTAAATCAGGCCTAAAACCGGGCTAAGGGTTTCATGAAATGATAAGTGATGAGAGATTTAAAAAAATGAAGCATTCAAGATGAAACTATCTAGCGTCTCGCGATGAAAGCACAACCATTTTAAGATATTACGTTGCCGGTATGAAAGACAAGCTGGTTGAAAGCTGTCAGGGAAAAAAAGGTTTCATGGACTGAGAATCGAACCACAGACCTTTGACTTGCCGAGATAACGCACAGACTACCACGATGCACAGGAGTCTTGAAGACAATTTTCAGGAAGATCTATAGGAGCTAGGTCTCATTCTCCATTCCTCTGGCAAGCAAAAGGTCAGACGTTCAAATGCCGATCCAGGAAACCTTTTTCTTATGGCAATTCACAGTACACAACTATTTTGATAAGACAATTATTTCTCGATCTCACAGAAAACATGAGCTTTGTTACCTTTCCCCTAAAGAAAATGATCCATGTTAAAACAACGTTATAATTGCTCTGATGGATCTTCTAAAGGCTGCATACTATCTCAATACGCTTTTCACGTGTGTATTTGGAGTACACCACACTATCTAACTGAGTGTCATGCATAAACACACTAGGTACTCCAAGACCCAGAAGTTCGTCGGGAGGGTGGTGGCAGTTGAAGAATATGAATTCAGTGCGTGCGACGGAAAGTCCCTTTAATGTTTCCAGAGACGTTCGATGTAGAAGATCCTTACAGGGGTTTCGGAAAGAGTTTTTGTATTCCTGGAACTTAGCAATGACAACCTCAAGAATCGCTGTGTATATCAAGTACTTCTAATAGTAATGATAAATATATGTCGATATTTTGTGGAAAATGTGCTAACAGATCACCATATATCACAGTTTTGTATCGACTAAAAATATTGCATTCTTAACATTGCTTTCATTTGTCTCGTGTTTCCAAGGCGTCACAAATGCCAGGTGGCCATAATTAAATCAGTATCCAGCAGAACAGAAGCAAGCATAAAGAAAAGAGGCAAGGATGAACACAGTATCCCGTATTATTCAATTTCTACATCAAGAAAGCCATAGAGGAAGTCAAAGAAAAGTCTTCGGGAGTGAATATCCACGGGGAGAAAATCAGCATGCTACGATTCGCTGATGACATAGCAGTCATGGCAGAAAAGAAAGAGATTTAAAGAAGACACTAGGAAATATGGAAAGAACAACGACCAGATATCATCTGAATATCAATAAAAAGAAAATTAAGCTATGCAGTAGAAGAAAGAGTATGCAGTAGAAGAACGCAGTAGAAGAAAGTAAGCCAGGACCATGTTAAACTAGGAAAACAAAATATCGAGGAGGTGGATGAGTTCTGCTACCTGGAAAGCCAACGATGGACGAAGTAAAAGAGAAATTGCCAGTAGAGCTGCTCAAGCAAAAAGGGCATTATACCAGAAGAAGATTCTGCTTACAGCTACAAATACAAGCGTGGAAGTAAGGAAACATTTCATTAGAACATATATCTGGAGCATTCTACTCTAAGGCAGCGAAGCATGGACAATAACAGCAGCAGAGAAGTCCAGGCTGGAAGCATTTGAAATGTGTGGCTACCGAAGAATGATGAAGATAAAATGGATCGATCGAGTGACAAACGAAGATATCTTAAGAAGTGTGGGAGAGAAGAGATGTCTACTGAAAACATTAAAAAGAAGACGGGACAATTTAATGGGCCACATCTTGAGACAGGATGGCCTGATGAAGACAGTCGTCGAGGGAAAAGTGAACGGGAAGAATGTAAAAGGTAGGCCCTGTATGAGGTGTATGGAGCAAGTTGTGAAGGATGTAAAAGAGAGGAGCTACGTCAATATGAAGAGGTTGGCCGATAGAAGAATCGAGTGGAGGGCTGCGTCAAACCAATCCTAGGATTTTTGACCGATGATGATGATGATGATGAAACGCAAAAATATTTTAAAACTATAGATACCGATCAGCTCTTCATCATATTTCTGAATTTTGAGAAAATACGAGCATGGTAGGGTAAATGACCATTGCAGCCATTTGCATATGATATTAAATATTATGAATATCATGTTAAAATGATATTAATAATTATTAAATACAATTAAATATTACTTTCCTTTGGCAGTGGGAAAACTGAATGTCGTTTTTTGATGCATGGAGCAAAACAATAGCTTGGAATAACATTTTTCCGATTATTATGTAGAAAGGCGCAGGTGAATAAACTTACACATTGAAATATTACCTCTACTAAAGCTATAGAGTGTATGGCATCGATCATGGCGTAAAATGATTTTCTCACGATGTAAGCCATTGATGCATTTCTATAAATACTCCCTACTTAGCCATTAGTAATCTGCCTGGGGGAGTGAGCTAGTAAATAAACAGAGAGGCTGTCGACCTCAAAGCCACGATAATTTTAATGCAGGAGAAAGAAAGTCACTCTCTCTTATTGATACAGGGTAAGAACGACAGCTCTGTACGCTAAAAGGTTTATCCACAACGCACCACATCTGTGCTGGAGCTGTCCTATATTTACAGGTCTAATAGGATTACTTCCCGAGTTTCGTCACCCTCGAGACTAGAACAGTAATCACTATGATGCACGTTTTTCCCAAATTTTTCAAAGTTGTATGCAAAAAAATTAATCTTTAAAAAATACTATTAATTAAAGGTTTTTTTAGACATTAACGTTGCCAACATGTTTCAAGAGAAAATAATATACCGATTTTATCGGTTTCAGTAACCTTGATTAACCTTGGATACCCTTCATCTCCTCTAATTATATAATAAGCATGCATGAACTCATTAATAGAAAGTGCAAGGTGATTCCTCTAACAAATAAATAGAAACATGAAGGAGTTCGGTTCCTAGTTCAACTATTTCAGGGCATTTGAACTCCAAAATTCTAAGAGGTATAAATGTTAGATACACGAAATATGCATGCAAGAAGCTAACACGCAGATGCCCACGAATATTATGATAGGAAAACGATATTAACTGGAATGAAAAAAGGCCGATATTCCTGCTGATGGGGATTTAATTAACTTTAAGATGATGCGCTGTCGGTCCTACGCGGAGGTTTTCAGGCAGCAGCAGGAATAGCCTCACAAACTTGCCGAGTGTCGTTATCACTGTTTACGTTCGACAGCCGAAAACCAACAATGAAAGCACATTTTTTACCACATTCCGTGCCACGTGTACCGTTGGGTGATGAATGCGGGAAAAAAGTTAAATAATTAGGTACGCACTGGAAAGACATTTGATACTTCAAATGATAGAATAATTTAGATAATATTTTTTGGCATTTCAAAATATAGGTTTCACGAACCATCTTTGTGGATATTTTCATAGACCTCCAAAATCAAACAAGAAACATCAATTGGATTTCATCGTAACATCATTTGAGTGTTTGCGTAATGAATCTAGCGTTAGCACGGACAATATTATCTTCCTGGATAATTTTTCCTCACATCTGGCGTATTTTTGATATGTTGGCTAGAAATATACTTATGTCTAGGCATGGGAAAAGTCTAATATTCAGTGCCAAAAAAAATTAATTTCAACTGAAGCATCCTCTATAGACAAGGTGTACAAGCGAAAATCCCGAAGGGAAACTCTCTTCGTGACAACAATGGAACGTGTAACAGATACCGTCCCTATGGAAACATTTCACTCACCAAATCTCCAATCCACGATTTGGCAGCACCGTAGATCTCGCTGCTGAAAAATGTCACCTAAAAGGTCTGAGAGCTTGGCTCAGGACGATGACGAGAATCCAACGGTGAGCGCAACCAACGGCGGAGAGTCCTTAGCGGACCAACAGATCTCGGGCGGGCCGCAGTCAGCCGCGATGGCCGATGGAAGAGAGGGGGATTCCGGTGTCGAACGGGAAACCGATGAAACACTGGACCTGATAGAGGATGAAGAATTACTGAATGAACATTCCCTCAATGATGATACTTGGGATTTGCACAATGAAATCCAAAGGCGAGATAATACAGTTCTCGGAACGAGGGAAGAATCCCGAAGGATGAATCAAAATAATGTCGAATCGAACCGTCTCGAAGTACGTAAACATTTTATGAGTATACTATAAATATTCAAATGTAAAACCCGTATTTTTATTGCTAGACCTCTGTTGTAGGCATTCCGACGGCCAGGTGCATACCGTACATTCTAACATATGCCCTTAAACCTTAGACAAACGCAACATATAGTGCCTAAGGTGAGATTCAGGCTGCGATATTTGGTTTGCCAGGGAGGTACATTCATTCTCGTCCAATCTATGACGGCCAGCTTATCTGAGTTTAACTCGAAGAGAGACATTTGGATATTTAGGAACTACCACTTCCACCTAGCCTCTTTCTAGCTTCCATCTTTCTTTACCCTTTCATAAATCTTCTTATAATCCCCTCGCTCAAATTTCTTCGTCTACTCTCTCTCCAGCTTTTCCTACGTCAATGGGTGTACATTTATAAAGATGTTTAGAGAGACCCTCCTCGGTCATTCTCTGAACATGCCCGAACCAGCTTAAATGCCTCGCCATGATGCATCCATGCCCTCAGAATCTTATTCAGATCTTTCTCTGTCTATTCGATGAGTATGGAGCAATCGACTGTCACAGACTATCTAATAGAAAGAACAGGGAGAGACAAATTAGAGGAATTCTGGGTGATCACTACTCTTCGCAAAGATACGTGAAGGGTCAAACGCGTCTCATGGTGAAATAAAAGATCCAGAGACCCAATTGTACCCGCTGCATTAGTAAATAATGGCGCTTTATCTGTCGAGTCATCAATAAACGGGTATATATCATTGAACTAATGATGACATTCGAGAAAGAGAAACTGATTGAGGTTAATTGAAATAATCTGCAGTAGTGAATTGAATATTTAATTAAAATAATATGCAGCAGCATATTATTTTAATTAACTTACTAATAGCACGAGTAATACCTATACCTAAGAGAAAAAAACCAACGCAGAAAGAAAGCATTAATATAGCAAAAAGAACGTTTCACACATTTTCAGTATATTTTCTTCGCTAAGGTCTGAGGGAGATTCACACGTTTTTTTGCTAAATAGGGCGTAAATAATAATACCGTATTTTACTGTTTACTAGACTAGCGTTTTAAATTGAGATACTAATTTATTTATCATTTGCCTCAACTTCGGTTTCCCTAACATGTAGGAATATAAATTTAGCATAAATGAAGTTGAATAGTTTTTGTACGTGATCACTGAAAATTTCACTTTAATAACGTAATTATTTCAATTTACTTTATTCCCAGTATTTTATAAATATAAAAGCAAACAGTCTTTTAGACGATTAAATCACATAAAGACCTGATTAATTTCTTCTTTGGTCTCCCTATTTCATATTAATGGAGCATATGGTATTATAATTTTTTTTATTTACAGACTATCAATACTTTATGTTTCAGTCCAAGGAGGAAAGGGATGTCACAAACACGCCAAAACTGAAGCACAGGAAATCTGACATCTGCCGCATTTGTCACGAACTATCTGGATCGGAGCTCTCAACCAGAGTTCACGACGTGCCACATTTGTCAATGAATGAGGAGAACATGAGGTCACTAACATGCCTTCCTGAAAACGACCCTTTAAACATGGAGGTAGCCTTATCACAATTTATAGAATTTGAATTAATTCTTGTCCATTAATTTGATTAGTAGCATAATTTTTACAGAGAAAATTTCGAGATTCGGACCCGGTTCCCTCGAAATAGCTCCAGGTACTATGGCCAGTTAAGCTTTCAATCGTCCATCGGCTGCTTCGCATTCCTTGAATTTGAATTTCAATAGTAAATTAAATTGAATAGTAAATTGAATTTCAGCAGTAATTCGAATTTCATCTCTGGCGGAATCTAGGATTGCTCGAGCCCGATCAAGCCTCTCTTTCAAGCAGTAGTTAAGTCTGTCACTCAACACAGTTAATACCCTATTTAGCGTCCCTCATAAATTCTATATTCTACCTTCTCTCATGCTCTTCAGAAATCTTATTCGTTCATCCGCCTCCTTTCTCTTACCCATCGTTCATTAGTCTATCTTCAATCGTTTACTTCTGGAGTCGTTTACCTTTCAGTATTTCCACCTTTTATACCCTCACCGAACTTTGTGCAAAGTAATGGTAACAGGTAACTATGTAAAAAAAATGCTAAGAAGAATATGTTAATGGTAAATGTTATCACAATCATTGATAATAATATGATAACATGATTAAACTGTTGGCTAAATGGCGGTGTAAAAGGTAAAACTCGCTCGCTGATCATAAATCATGCCTTCATCATGAATTCCTCAGCGGCCTTCACGATTTGCTCAATCGATTTTTGTTCTATAAAATGTCTACTTGGTCAGTAATACTGATGGTTGAGAAAAACATGAGTGTTGACTGCAGAATATTTTATTCAATACAACTGACGTCCGTCAAGATGAACGCTTGACCTTAATCTCCAAATACGGACAAGGTTTCTAATATTACAGAATTTCATTCTCACTAACGCAAACGGTAGGATAGATGGATTCTGCCCGAAATTCCGAGCAAATTAAAACCCTCTTTGACTTGCAAAATGTCTTCAGGTTAACAGACCCGACGTTGGACCACTGGAGTCTCCCTGCTTGTGCAAGGGAACCATCGGAATGGTTCACCGAATCTGTCTAGAGAGGTGGCTAACAGAAACGAGGCGGTACACCTGTGAGCTCTGCAGATTCCGCTACGAAACCATCCGGGTTCCAAGGCTCTCAATGTTTCACTCTTTCGCCGTCTGGATCACAGGCCCAACCGGCCGAGGGAGAATGGTGAGTTGTTTTGAAATGCTTTCGTAAAACGTTCAATCCCTGGATTGCCACTAATGATTCTTCTAAACCTCTCAGGGAGTAAGATACGAGAGTAATGTTAAACTTTACGATCAACTTGGAGGGTAACAATTTCTAGAATAAGTCATTTCCTTATCTTCCCCATTAACGACCAGATTTTAATCCTCGCCAATAAGCATAATTACCACTCCAACAATTTTTCGGAAAAAGCATAAGATATAAGTAGGACTACTTTCCTCTTGAACATCCTACCATAGATACTGAAAGAAAATGGGACATACAAATCATGCACTCTTCATTTGTGAAAACAGAAGAATGCAAAAAATTCTTTAAGTTGTCTGGTCCTTCCAGAACCCTCAAGCAAAGCTTAAGAAATGAGTTACTCCGCATTTCTGGACTCCCTCTTCGCCGTGTAGTAATATTTTTTTTCTCATAAGGACTTTCAAACGTTTTTGGTGTGCAAGCCACTTGAGAACCAAAAACGTTTCCCCACTCCCGATATAATAACTGCATCCAAAGAGTTATGAGTCTCACATGTGTGGAGAGGTAGCTTTACATGTTCGAATGGCCATTAAATTTTTGAAGAGAAGGACGTTTTCACAGGTGTGACCGAAACATCATTAACCAGGCCACACGATGCCTAAATTAACTGCAATATAGGAAGCAATAGCAAGTTTAAACAGAAGGCGTACGAAACTACACAGGGACTTACTGCCTTTAATTACACATTTTCTATTCGCAGTTGCTGTGGGACCTGATGCAGCTCCTCATCTTAATTCCAGTGTTCTTGGGATCGGCATACCTTTCATCTGTACTCATTTCCGATGTTATGCTCAATGCTAAGATTTGCTTGCTGCATATTTACTTCGGTAAGGTGAGTAATCTCATTTACCTCAGGAACAATCATGGTCAACTACGTCATCGTCGAATTTTTCAAATTTCATATAAATTCGCACAAATTTATGAATGCTAGAAATCAGTATTTGGCACTAAAATACAATGCCAATGACATCACTTATTTAAGTAATTATTCTAAATAATTACACGTCAAATAAAACTAACACTTATTGTTAGCCAAAAATTTGCAAAGACCATATTATCAATTAAATGATCCAAAATCAGTGTCCCAGAAAATATTTACTAAAGGAACTTATTAACCTCCTTAGCTTAAGGCCACCTCCATAGTTTCTTGGCAAACAAACTCCAATGATTCAAAGGCCTTTGTATAATACTTATCATTATCTTTTCACGGACAGAATATACGGAACCACACCAGTTGCAGCTCTTGGCACGCTGCATTGACAGCTGCTCATTTTCTATTATCATCGGACAAGGATCCGACTGAGGTAAGGAGTAGGCATTTACGAACGATGACGCGTAGTAGATGAACAACAAATAAAATTAATCGTCTGGCAACTTACTCTCAAGTACTTTTCGATCGTAATGAATACAAAATTAGTCCACACTCTTTATTCTTAACCCAAATCGGTTTCAACCAAAATACGTCATTTTCAAGAGGGGCCATAAAACTCAATTAACCTTGTACTGGATAAGTTGAGAAATGTTTACAAAGATATCATTTGAAGCTCTATGAACGCCCTCGGCAAAGAACTCTGGCAATCCATGGGTTGGCGGTTCCATTTCGGGTTCATCAGACTCTTCTCTCTAGTAATTTTCAGCGCATTCAATTGCCTTCATGGGGGCAGTAGTAATACCTTTTAGAGGACTGATTACCGTTTATGAGATTTTGGACCCATAAATTGTTCTTGATGAACTCCTTGAAAAATGAGGAATCCTGAGGACGGGGGACTCAAAAAGTCAGAGATTCTATCTACTGTTCAGGAAACTTTCTCCTTTTGGCCATTTCCAGCCAAAGAAAGCCAAGGAGATATTAAAATACGCTCGAAAGAATCCTGCAGGTAAAATTAATCATGAGAGAAAACTTTATAGTTGGAAAAGCAAAACAAATGGTAGATAATCAATCTCCGTAAAGTACCTAATTACGTCATGGACATGGTATTTACTAGCATTAAGGATTAATGACATTTCCTCAATTTTTTTTGAAGCTCCAATCGGTGGATAGTGAGACGTGGCTGTCTTTGTTTGTGGAACCCTTAAGACTCTCACTCGTGCTGTCAGCCACCTTGTTCCTGCTTTGGTACATTATGTCAGAGATCCTGTCGGCTATCGGCCACTTCGAGGCGTGGTACAGATGGTGGCAGTCGGACTCGGTCGTGCGTCTCCTGGAGACACCACCGGAGGCCCGAGAGAGAGTAATTGCAGAGGCACAATCCAATGTAGAGATCGAGGTGTTGCTCTGATCACTCAAATAAATGACCCGACCATGAATGAACTAACGTCAAATTCAGCAAAAGAACCCCCAAGCCAATAATAAACATCGAAGTGTAAGCAAGAGTTGTGAGTCTCCTGTAAACTATGAATGCAATGTTTACTGGAGCTAATATTTTAGCACAACCATCAAAATTTCTGCTACGGTTAAAAATGGAATAAAATTTCCCGAGTGAATGAAACTGGATCCTATAACTTGTGTGTGTCTCCAAATAGGAATTTTCCATGATTGTTCTCGGAAAATATGATGGGAATTCTTCACACGTCGGTCTTTCATTTTTACCAATCTATCCCTAGTTTCACTCTGTTTTGGTTTAATTATCACAAAGAAGAGGAAAGAGAGCCTCATATATGAGCGTTATTTCCCCGGATGAGGAGTTTCTCCCGTCGATGTTCCTGTGGAAGTGATTCGGAGAGGCGACCAAGGTCATTTGCTTCAAATATGATAGTTGTATATGGGTAGGAATCTGTCAAGAAGTGGAGGAGAAAAGGAGAGAAACCCGGCGTCGGCATTAACTAACTCTTCACGAAAGGCGCCATCAAGTTCACGGCTTAACGAACCATCCGACAAACGGAGTAATGAACTCGAAGTGCTCTCCACACAGTACTCAAATGGGGACCGGGTAACCCATGACAAATCTTATCACGGACGTGAATCGAACCCGGGCCCACATAATGGAAGTCTACTACTCTAGCCACTACATAAGACCCTATTACATTATCTCACACTCTAGGTAAGAAAAATTTGAAATATAATGAAAGAGTTAGTTTAAATGAGGATTTAGACTCTAAAAACCTGATATTCTAGAGGAGAGGACTGAGATAAAATTGCCCCATGGTGAACGACAAACTATTTCATCAGGAGAGGTGGCCCAGAGCTGAGTAGCATGCTACTTTTATGAAAGTAGTGGAGTTTTTAAGGAATGGAGGAAAGATACAGTGACCCGATGGTTTCCTAACGCGTCGTAGCAACGAAAGGTCCCAAGGGCACAGCGATTCTAAAGTAGACAAGGCTACACTTCAATTGCTCCCCCAATACATTAAACACTTAAGTACGAATGGTTATTCCTCCGAAAAAAACCTATACCACAACCGGGATTTGAACACGGGCTCTCGGAGAGAGAGGCATCTACTATCACGGTCTAACTAATCCGAGCATCTTGTAAAATATCCTGCACGCGGTATATAGGTATGTTCGGGGTGAGTGTAGAGATATTAGGCGTACATTGTATAGTATACACCCAATAGCAATATCATCAAGGATACATTTGAAAGATCTTTGAGCTGGAGTTTCAAGGCTTCGTGGAATAGAACGGTTAATACAGAACTAGGTATCGCTTCGCAAAAAACTTCACTTATATAAACACCTATACATATAAAAATTGTTCATAGGAGTAAATAATGAATACAACACGAAAAAATAATACTCATATGTATCTAGTTTGGATGTTTCGGGGCCACAGCCACCTTTTTCAACACGGAGAGGAATACTGAAGAAAGGAAAGAGGGAGAGACAATTGGACTTATCACACGATGTGGTGTACGTAGGAGAGACGGGAAGAACAATACGGACAAGAATAAAAGAGTATGGAGCCGCCATCCGACTGGGCCACTTCGAAAAATCAGCGGTCGCAGAACACGCCGCCCAAGGACACGAAATCGACGTGACCAACGCAGAAGTCATAGCAAGGGAAAAACATTTCAAGACGAGGTTAATAAGAGAGGCCCTCGAAATAAGGACTTATGCAAGCAATTTCAAAAGAGACCAAGGACAAATGGTAAGCTCATCCTGGCTTCCAGTAATTTCGAGAACCAAAAGAAAAATCGAGAAACCCCCACCTTCACCCTCATCCACTCCCCCACCTCCACCACCGTGAGAATATAAATCTACGCGCAAACCAAGCAATGCCATTACCTTGAGGAAGTCTCCAGCAGCGGAGACGAAACGGTCGGTCATTTTTATACTGTGACGCGGGTTTACCCAAAAAACAGACTTGCTAGACTTTTTAGAATGTTAACAGAAATGGCTATCATCTTCACTCGTTCAGAGCAGAAGTTTTTAGGAGTGAAAAGGACACCTAAAATCATCACGATTCGATTTTCTTCAGAACTTCGTAGGAAATCGTAGGTGGCCCAGGGATGGGAACTGGCCCCCCTACCCTGTATTTCACACGCCGAAGGCTTGGTAATGGCTCTACCCAGGCACCTTGCACCAAAGGACATTTTTGTACAGCTATTTCAATTAAGTGTGACATTTGGCAACAATGCCGGACTTTAAAAAGATATCTCGATGCAAGTCCATATGCGGAATGGGATTCAAAACGGTTGTAACATGCATATAAATTTCGTGGTGTGACAGAATAAATGGGTAAGAAAAATGGCAGGATGTCAGCTACACGTAAGGAGAACGAGAGCTTGCATTCTCATAGGAATACAGATATATTTAAAAAAAATCTATAATGTGGAGGAATATAATATATAAATGCAATCCCTAAGAGCTGGGACAAATACTATTTAGAGTGTTTCGGAAGACGAGAGCCAAATCTTCGACTACCCTGCGCCGGAAGTAACTCTGGCCATGTGCTTATCCTCCTCATTTGGCGCAGAAAACTGCCAAAACATTCATATAAATTACAGAGTACACGACCGTCTCTCCATTATTCACAGAATGAGAAGACTATCAAAACTTTCGATTTATTCGGGTTGATGATGATATGAAATCTTTATACCGAATTACTACTCCCACAACTGCGTTTCTTGATCATTTGAATTCAGTTGACGCGATGTTAATTATACGAAAACGTGGAGGTGTAGTATTTCCGGCTAAATCTGTAAAACAAGAAACTAAAATCTGTAGCTAAAATCAAAGCTAAAAATAACATTTCAAGTCATAAATCGGTCGCAAACAGCCGCTGCCACTCCATAATGTATTCACACCCATAACTGCTTTAATTACACATACAATGTAAATTTATTTTAGAAGGAATTCCACAAGAAACTCTTAAAATATTCACCATACTGAGTGCACGAAAACACACAGAGTGCAACTTTTGCAAGTGCTTAGTGGATAGAAAACTCTAAACGCCCTTATAGAAGATCCATGTGGGAATGCTCGCCTCGAAACTTCGCTCGGCCTCATCAATCCTACCAACAACGTCGTCTTCCCCTCTTATGGGTCGCCTCCTCCCCTGCCTTCTGTATCCATTCCCTACGGAAAAATTTTCTACCCCACAACGTCCACACACGGAGTGGATGTGTGCCTCTCGCAGCTGATCCAGACTGCCTCTTTTTTAAGAAACGGTCCCCACCCACTCCTCTATTACGGCCATAGAAAGAACCCCTTTCTACCTTTTCCTTCCCCAACCCCGTCCAACTGTCATCCAAGCGACCTCTGAAGTGATTTCTGACTTCCGACATAAGGTACCACGGCCCTTATTTTTTTACGCTGGCTTCCCGTGTCATCTCCTCTTCCATCCTCCCTATGCTACACGAATTTTTCCGTTTGTATTCTATGATGTTACGTCCATATCACATTACCACCTTTAATGCCTACTCTCATAATGTTTGCCTTACCTAATATCCTATTTTTTAGGAATATTTCGGAAAGACAAGACGCAAATCTTATTTTCACGAAAAGAGAAAAAGTTTTTTGCTCCTTACAAAGTTGTTTTATTTTTTTGTTCTTCTCTTTTTCACTATTTTTCTGTTCTTTCTTCATGCCAATCTCGCACTACGTAGGCTTTATGATGGAACTCACGGTGTGAAAATCAAAATAATTACAAATAGACTTTTCTAACACCAAATGGTGCTCAAATTTCACTCTGGTAACAAAAATATACTGGTGGTGTACATAAGTATGATTACAGGTCAAAGGTTATATGAATGAAAAATAAAGCTAAAACGTAAATGAAATGATGTGTCCAACGCTAAAGCTTGAGTGCAATCGAGAGCTAGTCTGTGAAAGTTTAAGGAAAAACGTGAATTTCAAAGCACATACGACGTGAGCGGAGAGATTTTTCCCTATTTGTAGTATCGTGCCAGTTACACATGGCGTATAAATCGAGTATAAAAGATATTATAGCGCAGTTCGCATACATAGGAATATTCAGGCTCAGAATCATACTGTTTGGTGACGTGTTCGCGGAATAGAACCAATGCAAGAACGTCCTTTCATCTTTTCCCAATGCGTCAAATAACACACACTATGGTGTGATTGTTAGAACCCAAAATATTGCAAATAACTACAATGACTTAAGGTTCAAACATTGACAGTTTCGTGAGAAGTTCCTCGTGAAATTGGAAAATAAAACAATGCGTCTTGCTTTACATGGTCCTTGACAACGCAGTTATAAAAATCAACGACACTGTGAATGATAAAAACCTCGGCTTCAACAAGTAGAAATGTCAGAAATAATAGAGAACTTATGAATATCTAGTTAATGGATTTACATTTTCGTCGAATACAAAGAAATTGAATAACGAATAAATGTCCTTTCCATAAACTGAAATTTTCACGTGGTAGTAAGAGGTATTCCCATCCGAAGCGTATAAGAGATGCAATTTTCTTAATCCTTTTAATCAGAAGGAGCCTGTTTTTTCCAAAATTCGTTTTCTTTTGGATTATAACCGAGTGGGGTAAAGGGTGTACTGGAAAAAAATATATTCAATATTGGGCACCAATTGAAACTAATTTGTATTTCGCAGTATATCCTTAAATTGACAGGGACTTTCAACGTCAATAGAAACCCCTCCTGAGACAAAAATTCACAATAAAGACAATGAACGAAAGACCCAGTATCTGTGCTCGACTGAAGTAACGAATAATTCAACGAGGGCATGAAAAATTAATTAATATACACGATCAATCTACTGGTAATGCTCAAAGTGGCAGTTAGGAATTCTTTCATTTCAAATTGCGGTAAACTGGAAACTTGTTTAGTTCCTTTTTTACCCCGCGAACAGAAATGGATTCGACTTCGTCAAAATCTTCTTTCGTTTCTCATCTCTATACTCTTTCCCCTCGTGTGAAATGAACGGGATCAAGACACGAGTCATGGATTTGGGTAATAATCTGGCAAGAGAGGTTTCGGGGTGAATATCTCAGTTGCGCTACGAAGAGACCTCCCATTCACCCGCAGCCTCTTTAGCTTCACGCAAGAACTGATTCTCAGAATGGCACCAACCATTCAACCATCTTCCTTTCCACGCTTCATCTACTTGACGTATACGACCGCGGGATCCCGAAAAGGAAAATACCTTGAATATTGCAATAAATCTTTAAGCGCTCACAATCTTGAAACCAATTTACGTGCTTCTCTTCCCCTCTCCGAAGATCCCTCAAAATACCCCTTACCAATCTTCAAACTATAGCATCTCTCATATTCTCACACTTATTTTTATTTCAATACCACTGCACGTTAAATAGATATCCCTCTATAGATCATTTATGCATTCATGGAATCTGGCGAAAGAATTCCGTTACATCTGCACACTCTTTAATCTTATTGAATGTCAAAGGGATATCCCTCTAGAAACCATTTATGTATACATGGAATCTGGCAAAATAATGCCGCTATACCTGTACATTCTTTAAGTGCCATATCATCTTGATTAAAAATTACGTATTTCGGAAATGCGATTACCGAATAAACACATGTAAACCTATACGATTTTAACTCAAAGATGAAATAAACTAAAAGTATTGTAGTAATATATGAGTTAAGAAATTGAGCAAGTTCCATCTGTAATTCTAAGAAGTACAACGCTGTTTCTAGAGTAAAATCAAATCCTAGAAATATAAAATAACAATGTTCGAGGTAAGATCAAAAACCACAACCAATACATTTCAACAACCTGCCGACCGCATCCGGCTGCAATTTTAAACATTAAAAGAGCAATGACTTTTACATCATTGTCTGAAGCCGCGCCAGTTCCAAGAGAAGGTGGGACTTAGAGGAACAGATGCACTAACGGCAGAATGTAATAACCTACTTCAGGTACCGACAGTAAGTATTCTAACATAAGACTTGAACCATGCAATAGTAAAGTTGTATGACGTACTATATAAATGAGTAGAGTATAAAATGATGATGCAATTTCCACTAAATATTTTGTGGAAAATTAAATTGCACTGTGATGCGTCATAATGTATGTACCAATTCCACTACATCTAGCTGAATAACACATAATTCATTATCAAAGTTGTACTTAAGCTTACTGTTTTGAATACATTAGTTATTAATTATTATTAAAAATTCAATAATTGTCTATTTCTCATTGAAATGCATACATCTAAGACTAAAACCACCAGGAATCTATGTTAATTTAGAAATAATTCGATAACTCAAAGCAGGCCCAAGTAATACTTTTAAGTCACCTCAAGTTCCTAATTTTATTTGAAAGCAGCTAATTTAATGAGAGTAGGAAAAATCAAGAATTGAAGAGGTTATATAACCCTACAGAATGCTCTCCGGGAGTCTTGAGTTATTTGAAGCGTGACACACAGCCTTGTAACAATTCATTTCAACTCGTTAGCAATTAGTCATTCAAGATATGTACAGAAGCACTCTACATGGGACCGTGGCTAAATATGACAACATTTAAAGAAAGGTTCAAAATGTCGTACTTGGGATTTTCTTCGTCATCATCATTCCATCGTCTGCTTCACCCCTCCTCCCTCCCCAGCACCATTACAGGCCGCACCCCACACCACAGCTAGATTTATTAAGGCATAGATGACAGCTACAGCATGCCTAACTGGAGTACAGCTCTCGCGGCTCCAAAAAACGGGAGGGTAGGGATCGCCGCTAACCATGTTTGTATAAAGTCGATGTTATGGCTTCGAGAGAGGTGAATTCCGTCCCAGGGGGATAATACTAAACGAAATAAGGCATCATATTTTCAGAGGCTCGATAAGTCACGTGTTGCAGATCATTTATACCAAATGATTAAAATCTTAAGAATAATTTGTTAATTCTATCGTCGCCAAGGGTCCAAGATCAAGGGCAAATATTTGAGGCCATATACACGAAGCAATAAATTGGGAAACTTGAAGTTGCGTCCATAGTAGAAATCGCATGGATGAATGTGCAGAGATTGAAAGGTCTATTTTCCGCGCTGTCGTTCATGCATTATGTTGCTATACACGATGAAATTTTCACTGTGAATCTCTCAATGCATCCATCAGTCTGCACCTTAACAAGCATCGTGTAAAATAGGCTTTATATTAGTCTTACGCTTAATATGTTTCCAAAAAGGTAACCGGGAGCAAAGTGAAATATGAACGCTCACCTTAAACCATTAAGAAGACTTTGTATGAGAGGCCTATTATCTCACGAGGAATAAGATTTAAGTATCCTCAGCGTGAACCAATTCCGGAGAATCACAATCATTACCACATTCCCGAATTTTTTTCCTTTAAAAAAATGGACGATAATTACCTCAACAAAAAAGAGATACACGATTAATTCAACTGTTTTCCGGTGCCTCCATTCACACTCACGCGAATGAGAATCAATGGTAATTTTAGCAAAGGAAGGGTATGAAAAGCATTAATGGCCTGTTTTGCAAAGCGAGTTGTAGTGGACACAAAATCATAGTAATGTGATGTTGCAATACTACTGAAATTTTGCTGCGTCAAGAAGATAAAAATTATTAAATTAAGCAACGAAACACTGGATTGGTAGCCGAGTGTCATCGATCGCGGTTCATAAATTTTTATTGGAATTAAAAAGTGTTTGGTTGCTTATTTCTATCACCCAAAAGTTCCAGTGTTACGCCCAAAACGTTAATTCAGTTATGAAAATTTAGTTTCCTCCAATAAAGAAGCAATTCCTGTGACACTGATTTTAATTATAAGACGCTGAAAACTTATGTAATCCAGAAAATATGTCAGGTATTCACAGGGAAAAAACGCAATATTTTGATCGTCAGGGCAAAATTGAAAGAAAAAATTTGTATCTAAAAATCTGTGACGATTTGAGATGGAAGGAAATAGTAAAATGCCACTACGCAACAAGTCATGAAAGTCAGTTGTTTATTACTTTTCCGTTTAATTTCTAATAATAAGCGTCTAATAATCAAACGGAATTATTAAATTCCGTTTGATTATTAGACGCTTAAATGAAATATAAAAAAAGTTAATGATGTTATTAATAAGTATCCCCGTTGCCAAAACAAAAGTGTGAGCTCTAGAAGTATATGCACAAAAAATGTTGAGACTGTGGGGTGTACCGAAAGTACCAGTGATTAAATGACACTATGAGCTTTCAAGGCGTAAGATTTGTAGCAACATTCCGAAGGAAGGTGTCCATAAAAACAGCAAACTGTAGGATCTCGGTCTTAAGTACAGGCCTTGGAGATCCAACTGCCTATCTATCACTTACAGCTTTATTTCACTTTTCACACGGTCTGAGAGGTCAACCACCGCAAAACGAACCAAAGTATTTCTATTTGAAGAATCGTCAAAGAGGACTTTACTAGGACGGAAAGAAACATCGAACGCCATCTAAAGTGTTTTATTGTGAAACTATTTTTTCTCAAAATAAATTAGAACGATGAATCACTCTCATTGGGAATGTGCGCCTCAAGCATATAACGATAAATATGGATTTATGCCAGCATTTAAGTCGCTCAGTATGGTCCACCAAAATGCTATCATTTTCAGTAGGATCATTAGCAATATATTTCAAAGCCTTGTAGGGGATTTAGATGCGACGTCTTTATAGTGTCTGCGAAACGGCTTTTGATGCGCAGTTTTTTTTTCTCCTTCCGAAGCGTCGCATCAACTCCGCTGGCGATGGGAGAGAATGAACAGATCAGGGTCTACTTGATTGAAAGCCATGGGCAATACTGCCCACTCTGCTTCATGGCATGAACTTTGGAACGTCTGCCGGAGGGCTTAAGCTGACTAGGATATAGTAATGAGAACAGCATAACCAAATGAATAGCTTATTATTTTAGATATAATTAAACTTGGTGAAACATGTCGCTTGATATTTCATAAAATGAATCGGAGACAACTCTTTAATTAATTCAGATGCTACACGAAGCATGAGAAGAAAATCTGTTGCTAAGCCAACGTTGCCATGCATTGTAAACGAATACCGTAAATAATTTTTATGCATTCATCAACTTAATGGAAATAACTCAATTATTTATCCTATGAAATATGATGCAGTAGAATAATGGGCTGAACAAAAGAAAACTGAATCCAGGCAAATGCGGGCGGTTGCTATATCCAGAAGCGGGATAAGCAAGGCATTCGTCATCATTATCAGACATGGTCCATGCACCGGAGTGATGAGAGCAGGAAACAGGAGGACGCAAAAGAGGACTTGAACACATAAAACGGACCTTTAAATAGTAGTATTACGCAGATGGTAAGTAATTTAGTAAGTCTTTTAAAATAACAGAGACAGAAGCTTAATACGTGAACCAATGCTAGGTGAGAAGTAAGTACGGCTGTAAATTACACAGCGAAGTTCATAGAGCACTTTATCGGAGATTACAGCGTGGATTAGCATTTGCACCGTTGCAAATGCTACTCCATGGAAAATGAGTGGTAAACAGAGTAGATGGGTGACGGTATGAATCTAGTGGAGATCAAGGTAGATCCAAAACGTATAATCAAAAGATCTCCAAATACCAATGAGCTGTCTAGCGCATGAAGAAGATATGTACGAGCAACTTGAAAATATAGATATCTATAGATCGGTCTAGCTATCGATCGGCACGAGCTGGATATAGATAGGTACGGTCTAGCTATCAATCGGTACGAGCAACTTGAAGATAGATCAAGAATATTATTGCTGATTATACGAGAAGAAAACGTTTAAGGGTAAAGGAGGATTGGTTGGTGAAGGAGGAGAATGAGGTTGGGGAGTGGCAGCTGGCAGCGAGAAATTGACGCAGTGTGAAACCAGTGAAGTTTTATGGGATAAACTTATGTACAGGAAACATGGGGTTAAGCAATAATAAAGACGTCGGTAACGTATAAATTATCGAGTTCGGGGAGGGGAAAAAAACAGGATAAAGGTAAAAATGAGAGACAGTAATGTGAGAAATAATGATTATTATCCAAGAAAACATGATTGATGCAATTATAGGGAAAAGGGTTATAACGTGAAATGTTAAAAGTTAAATGAATTGATTGACTGAAAAATAAACTTAGGCAGGATACAAATGGGCCAAAGGAAGGGTGGTGTAAAGGGCATTGCGAAGAGATGGAAAATATACTGAGAGAGGAATAAATAGGTACACTATCAGAAAAATTAAAATATCATCCGGTGGTAAAGAAGGGAAAATTATTCCATGAGTTAGAGACATAACAGAGCTGCAACTACCTAAATGGATTATATTGTGCGTGGAACCATAAGAGATTCAGACTACGTGGAGAGAATTAATTTAAAATATTGATTATAGCTGGAATAGGTCTCCACGGTTTAAAAAGAAAGAATTTAGCGCATATAATGAACTCTTTGTTTTGGTCCAAGAACATTAGAATGCCTTATGGAGAAATTATCCCAAGAAACGAAAAAGAAATAATTAACTACAATGCATACGTTCGTACCTACTCTACTGAAGAATCTTGGAAAAAACGAGTTAGACTTATGGCCATTTCATTTCATTATTCGTATGTGATATTAAGGAGACTGCCCAGAGAACCAGATCAAACCAATTCGTTTGTTTTGATCCCAATCTCGAAAACTTTATACAGATATTTGTAGGCACCATGGAAAGCTAAGGATAAAGGAGAGACTGTCAATGTACGGTAAAATACTATTATGGCAAGTAGGCCCAACGATTATGTTGATTATAGTGGCAGAGGAAAGAAAGCGGTTGACGGAGTGTACCGGTGGAAAGGTGTTTATGGACGACACGAACTAGAAGACGATTACAGGGTAAAATTCTAGGATAATGAGGAAGAGTTACGAAATATAAGGATTTTAGATTGACTAACAAGAGGAGAGAAATATGGTAATTTAAAGAAAATCTAAAAGGAAAGAACTAACTCTGAAAATACGAAGTAAGAAATTTATATTCCCTCAAAACCAACCATAGTACGTAGATAACTAAAAAAATCATGGAAATTAAAGTTCGAAAGATGTGACTATGACCTAAAAGATGTTATTCTATTTCGAGAGCTATGTCACCACTGAAAACAATAATTCACCTCCTAGTCCAGACCTACTTCAATAATGATTTGTTAATCGGCATAGGTATTACTGTGATTTTCAAAACCTTCGCTCATACTTATTTATCCAAGTTTATTAATGAGTATTCTCCACCGCTGGAAAAAATACCCTTCTGCGCCGACGGCATCCACACTTCTAGGGACGGGCACAAGCTCAGTCTAAACCACGCCACTGAAAGCTCCTATTCCACCAGCTGGTAGTGGTTTGTTATTGGAAAAAATCTGGAAACGCTAGGGGTCTTGAGAGAGGCGTTTATCATGAAGCAAAGCAGGCGCGTCAGGAGGTCAAGCAGGATCCCCAAAGCCACGCGCACCCTTCCGCACCACTCGGGAGCAGGCTCACAACACTCAGCATCATATCTCCTCCCCCTCCAGCACCCATCCCCTCTCTCGATCCGACCAGCCTCCCTCCCACACATCACCTCTCGCTTCTACCCTTTCCTCTCCTCTTAACCACCTCCACCCTCTGCTCAGTTCAAGACATCAAGACTCCTCTTCTCTCATTCTACTCTTAGCAGAATCCGGTTTTAGGATCTCTAACCGCTTGGGTCATACCGCACCGTCTAACCCAAACATAATCCTAAAAGGAACACGGAATGTATACCCATGGAGTTAGTCGACCCCGCGACCTATTCGTTTCTAGACCAGCACGTTACCGACCTGGCTACCGCGCCCGAATCCTTGTCTCTCTCGTATTACGGAGGTGAGAAAAATTTCAATAATTCGTATCCCTCACCCTCCTGCTGAATTAAATTTACCCAATGAGAAGCAACTTCGAAGGTGTATAGTTGAACAATATATTGTGGGCAAAAGATTTAAGACTATCTAAACTAACGATTCAATATCTGAAATCATGCAGGAAACATAACATGCCAGATTTATAAAAAGATAAAAGAGAAAGAAAAACTGTACAACATAGCGAGAGGACAAAAACTGAAGTTGAGATGAAGAGAGAGAGAATGGTATGCAGAGTTTAAAAGAGTAAAATGGGATTTTCATGAGAGAAAACGGGGTGAAACAGTCAAACAAAATCAAGCTTTGACAATTTTATTTCCTCAAAAATACTAACGACCTACCTATAAACAGAAAAGAACAACGCAACCGATCAAATACCTAGAGATTATATACTTCATTGTATTTGAATAGACACTCGGTAGCAGATATTTAATAGAATCGATTAACTTTTATCTTACAGGCTTATAGTTATTTCCTGATATTTTTAATTATCGCGGTACTTTCTGGTGCGTTTTCAGACATTAATCAAGTAGCTGTGGCATACCTAGCGAAGAGCACTGGAACACATCCATAGGGATGCGAAAAACCACGCATGATTTTTACCTTCATCTTTTGTTTTCACTTTCGAAATTTTTTTCATGTAGGACTATAATAAAAGTTACATTTTCCGGCGCTACTTTGTGGAATTGCATGCTTATAGAAATAAGTACATACAATAATAATACTTTTCAAGTTATACGCAAAATGACTGTATACGTCGAAACCGGGATCGGTAAATAAATCGGAAGTGTGGACTTCATCAAGTTTATATATGTAGGTACTTATTTGTAGAGGCCTGCACTGTTTTCCGAGAAACTGCACATCCCGAGGGAAACCATTTTCTTCGAGATTACTTGTTCCCTTGGAAACTATTCTGCTCTTCAAGCTGTGTACTGGCCACACAATAAAATTCCTAGTTTAGCACTGCTATTCTTTCAACTTCCGAAAAATTTCATTTGCAAGAGCTGAAGCGTGTTGTAAAGGGCAACACAACACTTCTCCGTTAACGGACCACCCGACGCTCCCAACCCTTTAGCCTCGTTTCCCTCCGCCTAAATCGAGTGACACCGCGAGTATTCAGAGGCTCGCGTCTCATAATACCACCCACGCATCCCAAGCTACGCACCCACCCCAGAGACACATGCGAGCGTCGAGGAACACGTGCTACTCCTCATAACTAAACACTGCCCCCCCCTCTCCTCATCCCTTCCTCCCGTCAAGATGGGGATAACCTCGAAACCTTTCTCCTTGCTGTGCTGCGAGGCCCATCCCAATATCCTCCCCCTCCCAAGCTCATCCCACTTGCTCCTAAGCAAATCACAGATGAGATCCCAAAGTTTCACTCTCGGTTACCCTCAACGAATCCAAATCAAATCTTTCCTACACCCTTTTTTTCAAAAGTAATGCGCCTCATATAACTTATTATGATATAATTTACTACTAAATTCGTATGAGTCAGTAGTAAACGGATGTAAGCAATCGGTATATCATGTTATGCTGCCAAGCAGCAGGGCAATATTTACTTTATGTCTTTTGACGACACGATAATTTGATGGCAAACCGTTGAGTAATAACTCCGAAACCACAAGTTTCGCAAGCTCAATAGTGTCACTTAATTCTTCCCGATATTTATGACAAATATTATGGCTCTAAATGTTTATCTCTAAACACGTACCAAACGCTTCATGGACAACACCGTCTAGGGCAAACGAGGCTGACACTAAAGTGTTCTGGAGGCCAAAGAGCCGTCTCCGCTCAGCATTTCTTCATTCGTCCACCATTCCGTCCATCGCATTTTCTACAATGTACTCCACACTCAAATTTATAAAGTATCCAATCTTTTCTCACCATCCTTTCATAGAGTCCACGTCTCAGATCCACATAAAGCCAGCTCAAAGTGTTCATTAGTATTCCCTTTGGGTCTACACGAACTCGACAACTCTACCTGTTACAGGTATACAGCCGCATACGAACTCGCCAACATTCTTTTCACGGACCCCATATCGTCGCACACGAACTCGCCAACTGCTGGCTATTGTAGGTAGGGTCCCTTCATACTCCAGGTATACAGCCACGGACTAGCCAACAACGACTCGAGTGGACAAAGGGTATGTGGCAGGGGGTGTGGATCACCAAGCATGCACTATTGGCATGCAAACAAGCTCTTAGGGTCTCATGCAACTAGATTTTTAATCTAGCACGATAAGCTGGTGTTTTTAATATATGCCTAATATCTTGGCATAGGCCTGACTCGAACGAATTTTACGACCTACGGAAAACCTAATCTACGGTTTGCTACACTAGTTCGAGTAGGGATTAGCAAACTTTTTCCCATCCCAAGCTAAAATATCATGAGAAAAGGGTCCGAGTTGAGCTTGTTGGAAACGCTTGCCGAGATGATTTCCTTGCTAATGCTCTCGATGTTTTATTTGCTTAACTCCTCTTTCATACCGTCTTAATTAGCCCTGCCAAATAATTGTACTCTTTTCCTTGATTTATAATGTCATTCTAAGCCTACGATAAATTTCGCATGCACTATCTTATAATCACTAATTTCGGTGTCTAAAACTATATTTACAGCTTTTTTTAGGTGTATTTGTTGCTAAGGTGTCTAGAATGTTGCTTCCTCGCGTAGTAAGGATTTAGATGCAATTCGAGAGTTGTGCGACAAATGTCAGTTAAAAATTAACCTTAAAAAGTGTGTAGCTCTCTACCTGAAAGGGTAAGTTGTCCAGTTCGTGTATAGGGATTAGCGGACCTTTTCCCATCCCTTCCTCGAGGTCAAAAAAGTTGGCGAGTTCGAGTGTGCCCTTCCCTTTACATCCCTCCTCAAGTTTCTCCTCATTAAACCTCCTCTTTATGTAAACACCTGCTTTGCCAAAGTAATTTCTTTTCTAATGCCATCACTATTACTCTCACCTTCGTCCATAAGGCTACCCTAAAAAATTAAAGTTCCATTTGAAAAATTCCCTGAAAGGATCTCTTGATATCCAATAGACTAACTAAAAAATTAATTTCCATCTAGGCAAAAAAACTTTAGAGTAATATCAATAAAGAAATGAAATGGCTTGTTTTATCATAATTAAGCCACTTCCAACACAAGATTGCTTTGACTTTGAAGGGAAAAAACGTTAAATTTACCGCAGGATGTGTTCCAGCCCTTTACAAGTCCATTTTTCTATCAACCACTATTGTTTGATAATTATTAACTCATTGGACCATGAACTAGTTGATATGCACTTTAATTGAGTTACCTCCATATATGAATATCAGTACAAATGTTTTACAGAAAAAATATCATCTTCCTAGACCGTGAGCCTCGATAACGCTCCGAGTCGTATTTGTCAGTGGTGCTGCCAAGGTGGTTTCTATCACTGTAGCATTTTTCTCATCGTATTTTTTTGCCGTATTATCTCGTGAAACTACTACGGTATCGCTATTGTTTTCATTGCACATCCTATTCAAGAATTTGCTTTTAACAAGACTTTACTTTTCCTCTCACCAATGTGGTTTCCCATCTTCCTCGTCAACGTTCGCTTATTATTCACGCCCATCTTTGCAGAAAATGTCCACATCTCCATCCATTTCCACCTCCCATTCTATTTCCTCTCCACATTCGTATTTCCCTTAAAGGCTATAATCTCCACCTCTCCGTCACCCCCAGCCAACTCTTCCATTCCTTCTTTTACGACCTTCTCCTTTTATCGCACTCATTTTTTTCCTTCCGACAAACCTATCCCATGCTCCCATCCAATAAATCCCGAAAAAAAATTGTTCCTTTTCCTCGACCGCTGAATTCACCGATATATTTCCTATCCTATTTCCTTTCCTTCTCAAGAATTATATCGTTTAAATCCCCAACGGTCCCCGCTTCCCGTTTCTTAATGCTTCCTTCGGGTACAAGAAATTAGTGACTTTTTTTTACCTCTCTAATAAAATATTCAGAAAATCTGATAATTGCTTGTTAATTTGAATGAAAAAGGAAATTTGACGTCGGTCTCAGTCTCAGTCGAATAATGAGAAACAAACCTTGGGTACATGGGTGGGGGGGAGGGGTGGCATTCCATTAAACGGATATCATTTTCACGTTGTCTAGTAATGATTTTCACATGAGATAAGCTTCTCGATTGATATAAATGTGCCATTACAGCTTCCTTTGCATTAGAGAAAGTACCAATGACCTTCAATCATCCAGGAGAAGAGGTTAACTACAGCTTTGCCTTTTGGCGCCAATTTCATTCATTCAAGGGCTAAGAATATAAGTTTCAAAATTAAGATCTCCACAGTATTTCTTCCCTGAAGTACTTCCCATGAGTCTGATCTTAGCATAATTAGCATGCATCATATTCAATAGCATTTACCATCAGTATGTATATGTATGTATCAGCATCAAGTATGTATGTATATGAGTGAAGACCAGACTGAACAAAATGAAAAATTAATTTATATGAGGCCAATTTACGAGGATAGCTCTCAGTATGACGTGGCTAAGCACTTAGAATAGGACAGAGTAATAGCGCAATTACTATCGAACGCTAGAAATTCTCGACAAAAAAGAGGATTCCAAACTAGGAACATGAAAAAAATCATCAGCCGAAAACAGACACGAAAAAATTCTCAAAATCGGCGAAAAACCAATTTCAAATAAACCACTCAGTTATCCTTCATGTCTGTCGCATCCCTTCCCCTTCCTCAATCACCCATTCCTTCCTCTCCTCTCCCTTCTCTCTCTTCTTCCCGCTCCCCACGCCCTTTCTCGAGTTCGAGGAGGGAGGAGCGTGTGCCCAAGTTTTTCGTCGGCTTCGAAATGAGAGGACCCGCGTGTCGACCCTCAGGAAGCGATTAAACTTTTCTTAAGAGGATCGACCTCCCCGCTGTGTATTTTTTGGAGGCCGAAACGCGTAGGAGGCGCCGATGGAAGGTTTTATTAGTTGGACGGAGGCTAGGTGGGAGACTTCGAGTCGATTTTCTTTTATTTTTAGCGGCAACCGAAAAATGTTGACAAAAATTCAAAAGATGTCCGATAAAGACCCTTTGGAATAAAAAATGGGGGAGATTAAATTTACTGGACAGAAACAAAATACCAATTAGTGAGGAATGTTGACTCTAATAATGTTTGCGAACTGCCTCAAGCAAGTTAGAGCAAGTGCGACTCGTAAATGCCTTGACAGAGACATTGGAGCCACAAGCGACACTGCCCCCAACTTTATAAAAAAACCTGTTTCACTACATAATTGAATATTTGTGACTACTATACTATGAACCCGTAAGTACAAAAATCCAAGAAAAGGAGTATTTAAAAAATAATAATAAATATTCTTAATTGAAGTAAGATTGAGACATGGCATATCCCTTCCAGTTAATTAACCAACGAGCTCCAAGAATTAATATGAAATACCATTCACTGCCAACAGTTTTGAAATAGAATATTAGAAATACATAGAAAATAATGCAGCAATATAATTCAACGTTTGAAAACAGTGGAAGATACATGTGAAATTATTTTGCACACATTTGTAAAAAAATGAATAACGAAATTTCCCCTTCAGGGAAAAAATGGGCACCAAGAAAATGGCCACAAAGAATTAATAAGCATCCAGAGACAGGGTATGCATCATAATGACAGAATACCTAAGTGCTCATAAATTACCATAAAACTAAGGCTCATAAAGTTTCGCCCTGCTAAATAAGCTTCAATAAGATAAAATCCACTTCCATAAAAGGAATACAATATTTCCAATATCAATGCAGAAACGCAAAAAAATTAATTATTAATGTTAAACATGATAATAGGATGATGAGAACAATCATATTGACTATTCACGTTGGCGCGCTACCTTTAACCATACTTAGCATTATTAAGAAGGGTCAGAAATACATTAACGAAAATAACACAAAGAATATAATGGACATTTTACGGCTTCAATAAATAGCGTTCCTAGCTGGATGGCATACACCGTACAAAGATCAATTTCAGTTCAATTGCACCAACGATTTTAATGACATCCTCAAGGGAAAACATATCAACGATTACAGTTTTCTTCCTTGCAATTGCCATTTGAAGTGTGAACATTTTTCAGTATCACAGCAGTTAAGCTGTAAAACCATAAATTTTACGAACTTGGATGCTACTAATCGTCAATCCGTCCATGATTTTCTTTATAAAATCGACTTCTATTTCACTAACTTTGTGATGCACCTTCTATGCACATCATACAATGTCTGTAGAGCTAGTATTCTTTTTGCTGCTGGCAATCGGCGTCACCTAACCCAGACATTCAATAATACTGCAGTATTGGCCACCTTCGAGATTCATGACAATTGTTTTCTAACTTTGTGATTCATTCTTTCTTTTTCACAGTGGCAGGCGCATGAACCCACCTCTAACCAAACACACCCGCATCTGAGAAGAGTCATCCTGACGAGCTTTTCTACTGTCATCTCTCACCCTTGGGGGTACGAAAAAACGGCACTCCTCAGCAGGCCAATTAGCCTCTCCTTTCATCCCTTAATCACCACCCGAAAAGTACTCCTCTCACATGCCTACCGTTCGGATTACCCTCGGACGACCCTACCAGAATACTCAACCCCATTTCCTTCTGCCCCCCTCTTCTCCTTATGTTTCACTCTGGTTCACCCACATACTGCCCTCAAGACCACCGCCTTTACGTTTCAACTCGCGTCCCAGCCGCCTGCATCATTATTTCATCCTGCAGCAATCCTTAAATGTCCCACTCGTATTTCAAGAGAGGCCAGCTAGGTCGAGATTCAACTCCTCCACGTCACTTTCCTGCTACCCCTGTCAACAGCAAAGAAATTGTGCAAGAATAGAAAGAATAATTATGACCTACTCTCTGCTGACGGTTGTGCGCTAGTCACTCCACCTAGCGATGGGCATTGGGATCATGTTGTGAGTAATACAATAGTGAAAAAAAACAAGGTAAAAGTGGAATAAATTAGCCTTTAATGGAGTTGCTACATAGTTCATCATTTCATTATATCAGTTTTTGATGAGTTACAGGCATCTGTACACGATACAGTTCTTGAGAATGCAATTATTTCCAAGTCTATTTTTACTACTCATTTGGAACATCGGTAACGGGTAAGATTTTTCAATCTTTTTCAGACGCGTTATTTCAGTCGTGGCGCTAAGGTTTTGCGTTCCGTAAATCGTTATATCTTTTAGAAAATGATAATAACATCGACACATTATTTTTAACTTCAAAAATAGTGGAAGGACGCTAAAACAGATCAATGCCTTAAAAATGAATTAGATATAGAGCAATTCGCAATTGCCTGTATCTTAAATGTCTCAGGCAAGAGTAATTTATGCAATAAGGAATTTAAACTCTTTTTCACTGAAAAGCAGCATCGATAATATAAAACCCAATGAGTCCAAAAATACATTAGGCAGATGCGAAAGCTGAGGAAGAAGAATAATTGTCAGCCCAAAACTGGAAAGATTAATAGATGTCATGTAAAAGCGCGGTAAGCATTGGACACCATCGTCCCCTTCTTCGACTTATCCGCTCCTTAAAAAAAGACGTCCGAACTGGCACCTTCGGACCAAGGAGATACACTCAGGATACAATGAAATGTCGTTAATCATTGCTGAGCGGAGGATAGAATTCTCTCATCGACAAGTCGGATGCTTACGACGTTAATGTTCTTTCATTTTGGTCCAAATTCAAGTTCAAAAATATCTTCCCATTCATCATAAACTGTAAAGGTTGCCAAATGCTACTAATAACGGCATAGATGCGTTCTTTGGTAAATGATAAGATTTATATTCGGTATAAGATAAAATTTGGTATACGATAAAAAGGACCTCTGTTAACCTGGTACTCATAATTTCACCCTTTAATATCCTACCAGAGGACTGAGGAAGTTTACATCCTACCAGAGGACTGAGCAACGGTATAATCGCAGAAAAAGCCGGTTGCTAGACATTTGAAGTACATACCCAATTCTATTATTCACATCGGGCTTGATTTATGTTGGTAATTTTACATCAGAATAGTTTTCTAACACCTCATATGCGGTCAAAAGGTTTTTTGAATTCGATAATCGCATAAGTTAATTTACGGAAGAAGCTATGCTACTTTTCATCTACATCTACATAACACCCTGCACGCCACCATAAAGGTGTGTGGCAGGGGGTGAACTCTCACCAAACATGCACTACATATCATGCATTTAAAAGGATTAGTATTAATATGCTAGACTAAACTTCACTATTTAATGAAGATAAAAATAGCAAAGTAAGCATGCAAAAACATGCTGTTAGTTGGGTTACCTTCAAGTCCTTATTCCTTTCCTTAGTACTTTTAACAAATTAGTTTTAATAGCACAGTATTTAAAATGCTTGTAACAAATAGAAAACCGTGGCATCATACTGATACTGAAAACAATATATATTATTAACTAAAAAAGAACTAGATTCTATAAACCATTTCCATAAATCGCAGAAATGGCCTGGAAAAAACAAACCCAACCCAAAAGTTCAATCAGCATCAGTTAAATCATAGTTATATAAAGAAAATTTAATACACTCAACTAATTTTACCATCAACGTCGACCACCATTTCACCTAATGTAGCAACATCAGGAAACACAAGAGTTTTCTGTTTTAATTAGCATTAGCTATGCAATTTATAGTGTCTATTTAATTCCTGTCGCAACGAAGAGATTCTAAAAATGCATTACTCATCAAGAGCAGTATTTTTTATTTCATAAACAAGACAACCACACAAGTATATTCAATAAACCATTTCCATAATCTATCCAACGCTGTGAAATAGTAAAGACTCTCTTTAAAAGAGGCATGATCCCCGTTGAAGGAATTCGGGCACTGATTATGTTGGTAGACCACATAGGGCATCAGTAGGTGCCATTTGTCACAACAGCGTATTCTACCACTGTCGGAAAAATACGAAGAATCAATATTAAACTGTAGTACAGATGGCTATTTTTTCCATTCAATCCCCATATTTTCTGTTAAAACTCACTTTATCAGCCAATTACAAAATATCAAACCAACCACAGAGGAATCAACATAGTAGGTCAAGAACTAGCACAAAAGCATGCCACTTCTGAGTAACAGAAATAAGCGTGAAATATAAATAATAAGTTAATACTTAAATTAATTAATATTCTTTTGGAGGAAAGGGATAATGTTTGGTGAATTTTGATATCGAATCTAAAGCAGTCTTAATTTACGCAAGATTTTATTTGCGGGCTTGCGAATACGGAACATTAACATAATAACAACGTTAGTTGTAGCAGCGATAAAGTCTTGAGCCTGATAACTTGGGAATGTAGATAGTCACCTCAAATTTTCAACATTAGAGCTGTAGTACCAAAAAAATCAGCTCGGAACACTTCTCCACAGAAAAAAGGAGAAGAAAGAACAAGAACCGGAGACACCAATAATAATACGAATACTATGATTGAGTTTCTCACCTTTGATGTAAGAATCTCTAAATGTATCATGATTGTGATAATGTAACTTTGCATTTAGTCAGGGCGGAATAATCATCTACATACTCTGCATGAAAACTTAGGTATTTTCACCAAAATAAATGTCTCTTTTTGCCTTTCACAAAAAACGGGTGAAATAGCATCACCTTCTGGCATCAAATTCGCATTATTGAGGTTCAGAAGGAATGATTCACTTCGCACCCTCAGCAGAAATTTAAACATCTTCCTCTAACATCATTCTTTTTCGACAAGTTATTGCCTTGTCATGGCAAACTTTTGAAAAATCAATTAATTTTTAAATAAATATGTTTCTAACAACCACAAAAACTAAATTATATGAATAAATCCAAGAAAACAAGAGATATAATATAATATCACAAAGAAATGGCTAGTTTACTCATACCTACGATGACTACGAGTCTTTTGTGATAAGATTTGAAAGACTACATCATATACTGGCTTAAGAGTCCAAATAACGAACTCACCACCAAAAAAACTGAGAAAATATTTTTAAATGAGAAAAATACCATTCAACCCTCTACTCATTGGTGAATGAATGATAGCAGAGTTGAAGCGTACTATATGCCAACGAATGATTTCCGCGAGAGATGGATGGAAATAGTCTCCGTGGATTTCCTCACCGTCCCGCTGCCCCATGCTAATTCATTCATCATTTTCTCAACGTTGTCTCCCCCTATCTATCCTTCCAGCTCCTCTACCCAGGCCCCTCTCCGCGCATCCTGTTTCTCCCTCAAGAGTTGAGGCTCCTCCCAGACTCCGTGCAGGCGCCACCAGATAGCACCGCGCTTGACAGATGGGAAGGGATGACCGTCCAACACCCCGCGTAACCGAACCGTAAGACAGCATTGCGGGCAGTGGACAAAGTCTCGGGCACGCCAGGAGATTCGACGGTTATGTATTTTTTTCACATTTACGAGCGTTTCAATTTTATTTCGATGGCGTCCCTGCTACGTGTGGAGTCTCCTTTCATCGCAACCCCAAAGGATAGGACAAAGTCAAATATTCCTTATTCCTTCGCACGCGCGCGCACATTCGTATCTCCGCGCCGGATGTCCTGAGCGAGTGAATGGCCGACATCCGGCTCGAAGATTTCGAGAAAAAGAGGGCTGAAGAGAGCTTCAAATCCTGACATAAGAGACGATCCTGCAAAAAAAACGCACACACTCACACAGGCACATTACAGTTGTTTCTTTCAGCAAGCACATGCGGCGCAAAGGGTCGTACACAGGAAGGAAGCCAGGGCATATCAACATCTTTATCAGAGAATAGCATTGCAAATAACTCTCACAGGGTGTTGACAATTTCATAGCCGAAAAAGTGAAAGATGGATCCCACCCATGTGCGCCTATTTCCTTAGGTGAACCAAACACCGGATGTAATAATAATGCCACATCGCCGCAAGAAAAGTTTGACACCATGAATAAGGATAATGTGGTTCTAATTGAAAATTCCAGTCCGGCCTTTTGTCGTGTGCATAAAATATATTTCGGATTATATCTACTCCCACTGTTTGCCTTTTGAGTTAGACGACATACGTGAATTTTAGAGTGAATTCTTCCAGAAGAATATTTTAAACTAATAATAAATTAAAATTATAGCAATGTTACCATCTTAAATCACTCAATTTCTTAATTACTACAAAAATGTCGTTATTGCGATATTATACCACCTTTATCACACACTTCATGGTGAAAGAACCTTCTCGAATTCAAGAGGACCTCATTTATGCAATTGATTTATATATCTATCTACTGACCTCAAATGTAAAAGCCGAAATATTGTAAAAACATTATTCACAGTCGGAATTAATTATAATAGTGTGCTCTCCAAAAATTGCAAGTTTTTGTTAGATAATAAATTAAATAGATAAGTTTTGCACTTTATACTTCCTTTTTTCATATTAGTCCTGCCATATAAGAATCAATATGATGCTAATAAACAATATCTACCTAAATTATTCTGGGCAAAATCCTAGGTATCTCCGTTTGATATTGCAGCTTGCTCGATTCTGAAAACAGTAAATGAGAAAGGACATTTTTAATACAATTATTAGAAATAAGAAGTATGCGGAACTAAAAAAAAATATCAAATCATTGCGGCGGAATTTAGTGCCATTTTAACCAACCTCAAACGGTAGAGCACTAATTAGTGATCATAAGGCTGCAACAGCAACACGTACTTCATTACACCCGAGAACATTCCGAACGAAAAAAATTAAATTTTTTGCATAATAAGTAGCGATAATGATATAAGCTGTCCATAACCATCGGTTAGAATTTCCATCGCTTGAGTCAAAAAAGTTATTCTCACATTAAAAGGGTACTGGGTTCTCATTAATGAAATTAGCTCCGGCTCCCCCAAATGTCCTAACTTACTCCCACCTTTCCCTGATTAATTGTTCACAACTACTGGTTTCTATTTGCAACAATGATACCCTTCTCCGATTCAATCACCGTTATCTACAAAACTGTGGTTAACCATTTCAGTCTCTTTCACAAAATAACTCTTTAAACAAAATAAAGCGATTTTCCCTTCCAAATTAAAAGACGTCCTCCCTTAATAAAATAATATAACCTCCTCCCGGTCAAGCCTTTTTAATTTAATCTTGCCATGATCACAGAGTTGAGGAAGCTCCGAGTTAAGGAAGAAGACTGCATACTTAGATTTCACCTCGCCTTTATAGATTTATTTTGGCTTGATCAGAAATGTTTTTCTATTTTGAGAGTGTTAACAGTGGGCTCCTGGATTAGGAGGCATATTCACACGCGTTCTAATGTATTTTAACTACCATTAATGCATTTCCCTTTTTAGTTTTCCTCACAGGTCAGACACCAGCACAGGACGATACGAAAACGTCTGAGGACACAGAAAAAATACGAAAATGGCACAAGCAGCACACACAATCGGCATCATGAATCCCAAGCACAGTATTGGTTTCCATGGAAACATCTATTTCTGCGGGGGAATAAATTAACGGGAACAAGGTACAGGGAAGGACAGCCGCGAATTTGTCCCTGTCGTGGACAACAGTTCCGAAAACCTGGACAAGTTTGTCGGGAGAAGAAACAGAAAACCCTCGCGGACGAGGGCGACGCCAAAGAGTTCCGCCGACACGACCCTTCTTCCTCGGGGTATTAATCTGGGAGGCGATCAAAACGAGACGGGAAGGGTAGGGGCGAAATCTGTGCGGGGAGACACGCGGATTCGCAAGTCATTTGTCCTTCCCACCACCTCGCTTGGAAACAAATCCCCCCGGTGTCCTTTTTATCACCAGCACCGCGTCATCCTCCCAGGCAGGGAGGAGAGGCAAGCTGGGAAAAAAATAAGGCGAGATGGAGCCCCTTCTACACCAGACACGCCTGCTACGAGCAAGTACTCCAGATCTCGACTGTGTTACGGTCACATTACAAGGGCGAGAGCAGCACTGAAGCAGCAGAAAGCGAATCATTGCGAGTTTAACACGTTACCAGATAACACTCATATCGAAGGATTGCATCCGAGAGGCCTATAACTGAAACACTACCCCTCAGTGCTTCTCAGTGCCAGTCTTTCGATCTTAAAAACTAATTTAGTAAGTGGCTCTTACTTCGCCATCCATTGCACCTGATGTGCTATAACGGTGGGTTTATCTTGAGCTGGCTACGAGGAAGTTCATTTACACTCGGAGAATGAGAAGTGAAATGGACGAGAAATTATCTCTGGAGGTAGGTAACTGCACAGTTTGATTCAAGTTCGAGTGCCGCTCGTGGCTCGAAAAGAAATGGTATTGGTCAGATAGAGTTCTTTGGCCACAGTAGTAAAAACAGGTTTAGAGTAATCTAACCACTACATCTTTATCATAGTGACTAATATTAATTTAATCGTGGCAAAATAATCCTTACCCGAGGCGGGCTTCAAAACCAACAACCTTTGCCAACTCCGATCTGGCTAGCAAGGCCTGCAAAATAGGTTATAGTTTTGGTAAATACATGGTAATTATATTATAACAAAATGTAAAACTTACAATAAAGTCGCTCGAATTCAGCAAGAAATCAAGCTCAAACAGGGAAAATATAAATGCAGATATACACAATTATAGGGTCAAATGGAAAATCTTCCCCACTTCATACAAAAACGCTTAATAGCAACCCTCCAAAAAAGCAAACGTTAGATGAAACGTTGGACGAGATAGTAATGCTCGTAATGTGTTGGCCTGACAAGCTTCTTGGGTAAGAATCTCGCCTTCAGTAGACATATTGTGGCTTTAGGGGTTTAGCTTCGAATGAAGTTATGTAAGACGCTGTGAAATGAATGACCTTATCAATTTTAGTACCTAAAAACCTAACACTAAGAAGCACAACCCTTGGAGACATCTTCACTAGGGAGATGAAGAGAGCACAGGGAAAGGACTTTTTTATGGAAATATTTGGGGCAGAACTATGGAGGAGACGGAATGTCTTGGCTATTGCTGAATAGGAATACTCTCTGAAGCTTCTCACCAGCAGCAAAATAGCATAATTGGATATGAATTGGCAAATGGCTTGCTTTTGGGGAGGTATGGGAGACCTCAAGGGCATATAGAAAAGATAAAAGATATATTTAGACACTAATAAGTCTATAATGCTTTCCAGTTCTCACGAGAGGTTTGGGCAAAGAGCACGACGATATCCTATCGGCCACAGCTAACAAAAACGTTCCTCTTTCCTTGACTTGAACCTTTCGTTCACGTCCGAAATTTTAGAAAGACGGAGGACGAGGCCGCTTTATCTCAACCAAAATCCTCTTTCTCACACTTCAAGAGGTGTAAATTAATCCGGATGGCAAATATTTCCCGAAAATTTCCTGAACTTCCAAGAAATTCCCTTTAGTTCCTCAATGAGAAGCTTATTTTTCATTAAAGCTGGAAAGGGAATCCTCCCCAAAAAGAGAATGCACGACTTTCTCTTTTTTAGTTAGGATTGTGGTCTCCCTCGGCAAATCGAGCGCGTTGTAGGTACACACTTGTTTCGTACCTTAATGGGACAAGTTAAGATAAAGTTTTATTATTTTCTTGAGAAATCTTTCAACTCCTCAACAGGCCATGCGTACATGTGCTGCCTCAAGAGTTTTCCTTGACTATTACTCACTATGCAGGTATGGTGTAATGACTCCCTAATGAGTGAGAAATGTCTTGAGGCGACTGAGATGGACACGATAACCTGGAAAAGGATACTTAACCGTACGAGACAGATTTGCCTGAGGAATTAAAAATTGAACAGTGAAAATCGGCGAGATTTGTAAAAGGTAGTTGTGATGAGGGTACTGTCACCAGCTTTCTAAAAGAAATCGCAATCGGAGCGTGGGTTACAATTTACACTGAATTTTTAAAGTGAATTTAAAGCTGATATTTCTGCTGACGATGACATATATATGCTTATGAACACCAAGTAGTCGATTTAGTAAAAATCTAAACAAAGTTAAGTTTTCCTTTCAAACATGAATAGGTTCCATAAATTTACGCCTGATACCACCATTTATACCAAGTACTCGATCAGGAGAACATGATGAGAATGATTAATGTCTTTCTTCCAGCCAACAATACGAAATCATAATAGAGGTCATCTTAAGCGGATAGATTGGTACAATGTGAGTAGTCTGCAATATACTAAAATATGTTACCTATGCCCACAGACTCTTAATAACTACATCCTCGCATGTCTGATAGGAATTATAAAATAAAGCATTTCAACGGATGCCTAACAATTTTATACACCTTATATTTTTTTAAAATATACATGCATACATAATATTACAATCCTAGGATTGGTATAGTGCAGCCCTCCATTTATCCCTATCCCATGCCAGTTCCTTCATTTCCCTATGGTTCTTCTTCCCCGTATCCTTCGACAGCAGGAAACGAGGAAGACCTACAGAACTCTTTAAATATAATAATCATTTAATTTCATGTGCTCAGTGGGTGCATAGCTAACACTTTTCTCGATTTAAATAGTATTTTACACGTTATTGAACGCGCGTTACGCAAATTTCGTCATTATTCATCTCGTGCCACACACTTGCTTTGCACGGTTTTCCGTAGATATTGGCGTAGATGAGGATGGACCGCGATTCCGTTCGATGGTTACGTAAAGCGGACTACCTCCTGCAGACGGAGACAAACACAAATTTTACTACGACCCTTGGGCGTGATTAATGTTCGTGCATAGCCGAAAGTTAGTAAGAAAGATTGATCACAAGGAAGAGTTGACTTCCAAGACCCCAAGGACGCTTCTCCCTGAGCTCCAAATTCGGGACACAAAGCGGTTAGGTGCCAAGAAGAGGGATGGACGCAAGCGGAGGGGTTGCATGGGTGTAGACTAATATCTTTAGGCGGCGAAGAATTTCAAGGAAGGCGTGACGGAGTCACAACAATAGGAAAGATGCCACATGCCCGATGAAGAACTTAGGGAGGACCGCGCGGTAAGAATATAATAGATGCAAGCATTCAAATGAGCTCTGTGTAGCAAGGTCCGATTGGAAGATATAAGAAGTTAGGCTGTTGCTTAATCTTAGAATTAAGCTCTGAGTCACGAAGAATCGGTCCGTTCTCATAGAAGGGCATGGCACACGCGCATCATTCAACCGATGCATGATCAATGTCCTCATGATTATGTATAAGCTCCATAACAGACCTACTCCTAATTTAGATGCACGGGTGGATAGTCAAAAATTAGAAAAGACACGAAAAAAATGCATGAAAAAATGCCTCAGATTTGCTATAGGGCATTTTCACCAAAAAAAAACAAATATATAACTATTCATTGAAAATTTGAGTTATAAATACATCCGCATATACATAAATTTATTAATATCAGACTGTTATAGGAATTCAGGATAGAAAAGACTGGATCACCGACTGCATTCCTGTTTACTGTTTTCCCTCCTGTGAAAATAAATTTTATAACCACGGAAAAGAGGATGAATTATCTATCCAATTGATGAACTCCGTGTAATCATGGGTTACCTCTACTAAAGAAATATGTGACCGCGAACTTTCGCTGATAGAAATCGATAAATATTTTAGGGAATTATTTCCACGGCTATCACGGCACGATATTATCCATTCAAAATAACACGATTGCACCGCCCATGCTCGCAGAAGAAAACATCTTTCAAATTAGCATGCATGGACACTACGAACCGCCCATGCCGGACCCGCTAATAATGATACTAGGCGGAGTGCCCTGGGAATACTAATCACCAATTTCAGCAGCTACAAATTACTTTTCACTTCTTCGTCTCATAAACATTCATGTAAAACCTAATTTTTTCTCGCGAATTTCTACTATAACTCAATTAATAACTTGATTGATGAGATATGATCCACCAACTTTGCAACTGGCAGCTAGCTTATTACGTGAGCGAAAACGACCGCACTAAGGTATTATCACCAGTAAAGCATTTATAATAGTTGTAATTCGGACATTACTAGAAATGAGTTGGTGGTTTGAGGACTTATGTTTCAACTGCAAACCGGATGGTAATATGCAATTCGTGACGTGTGCGTGGTCTATAGTTTTCGAGGGATTTGTTGATTGATTTGCCCTAGATTTTTATGTAATTGCTCCTACACTTGACCATGAGTTAAATTTAAAGACGGCAGCTATTTAAACCTAAAATTGACTGCGTACTCCACAGTTTAAAAAACTGCATTAATAAGGTGATATGCCACATTCAAATAAGATTTAAATAATAAATTGCGTATTTTTAATTTAAAAAATTTACAATAAAAATCAGGACACTAATAAATAAAACCAATTGTAAAATTATGATAAACTTCAAAAATACTGATAACATCTACGATTTGAAATTCAAACGATAAAATTCGCAAGTTCGTTGATTTAGCATAAAGACATCGCATCACCGTAAATGAAGCATTAGCCTGACCTCTTCATGTTTAAGCGTTCCCTTGTATCTTCGTAAATCTAACTGATGACGTCGCATAAATGCATGTACCCTTATCATATTTCAAAACAAGTCAAAATCATTTTCCATTATCACGTATAATACGGCAAAAGGTGTAGATGTAGACGTACGATAGCTATATAAGCGTAACCAGGCTATTAAATGAATTAAAATGGGAATCATTATCAGAGTTTAGGTTGAAATTTAGACTTACTTTCTTAAATAAATTTCAAGATTATATGAATTCACTGATGACGTTAAAAATATTTTGCGAACGCCAACTTACTGTGGTAGACTGGACCATAAACCCAAAATTAGAGAAACTGATGCCGAATTGACAGATTCATAATTTCCTTCTTTCCTCGCACAATTAGGGATATGAATAGCGGTAAATATATCCAATGTGAGTGTATCAATGGATAGCAAAGGTAGTTGCATTTAGTATAAGGACTTTAATTTAACGAAACTAACAGCATGTTTTAGCATGAGCTCATTGCTAATTTTACCTTTTTCAAATTTTGAAGTTTAAACTTGTACACCTTCTATTACTAATCCTTATATGGATATGTGATGCATGTTCGATGTGAATTCACCCCCTGCCACACGCCTTTATGATTGCTTGCAGGATATTTTGTAGATGAAAAGGGTGTAAAATAAATAAAATATGATATATAATCACCTTTTAAAAGGTCATATCTGTGGGAATAAACAGGAACAGAAAAAGGGAGTGAAATTGAATCCACTCAAATAATCTTCAGCTTGGTTTTACGTATGGTTAAATGTTTTCTAGGCTTGAAAATGATTGCGGATTCACTATTTCGCATTTAACGATACTTCGTGTCACGGAGAGTTGGCCGATAGAAGAATCGAGTGGAGGGCTGCGTCAAAACAATCCCAGGATTGATGACCGATGATGATGAATGTCACAGAATCCTGAGTCTAAATAGTCGTTTAATTGGTAGTATTCCGTAACTCATAAATGTATTCGCTAACTAAACAAGGAACTTTTAAACGCACCTACTACAAGTTACATGCGAATTGATGACGACGATTACTTATCGAATTCCGGATCGTGAATTTTCAGCTTTCTATGCCCATCATAGTTTGTACAACATCAACAGATGAATGAACTTCGTAACCTTGAGTCTATTGTACTTTTGTGTGACCAAAAGTATCCATTTTTGTCTCTCACGTTATCAATCAGATAAATCGTTGACCCAGCGCCCTTAAGGTTGCGGGTTTGAATCCCGCCAGTCTAATTTGTTGATGTTTTGTTCGTCTTAAGACTGGATTTAGTATGAAGTTTTTTAGGATGGTGCAATATATAACCTGAGCATTTATGGTATCTTTCAGCATAATAATACTCCCGCAGTTGCGTCGGCAATCGCATAAGCAATGTGACGTATACGCGAGCACATGGTTAACTTTGACTTAATAAAACTGACACTGAGTGCAGTCCGTCTGAAGGAAAGCAATAGGATCTAAAGTTCCCTGGGCAATAATCAGACCGCAGGAGACCAGAGTTGGTTTCCATTCCCATCTCCTTCAGTTCTCCATTCAGGCTTGTGACTCAACTCCCGATACTCGTTTTTAGCTGCTTATTTGTCCCCAGTGGGCAATTTCCTTCAACTTTCGCATTCCCTATTCCAACGAAGTCATTCAGACACATAAAAATAATATGAGAAACCCATTAGAAGACGTCCACTATCTTTTCTGGGATTAGTTGAAAAAAAAGAAGATAGGCGAATGGAACTGCTAAGAAGCACAAAATGTTACCGTTATACTACTGATGCCGGCGAGCCTTGGATTCATCATCATCACTAATCCTCAATCTTGAGAATTATTTGACGCAGCTCTTCACCACATTCTTTAATTGGCTAACCTCTTATACTCTTCTCTTTTACACCCATCACTATTTACTCCGTGTATCTTATGTCATGTTGTCTTATATTTGAAGTTTCATCAGGTTTCACCTTTGCTCTCTCTTATTAGAACTTCATCGTTTATCACTCGGGCATCCATTTTATCTTCATCATTTTTATACAACGCCACATTTAAAATGTTTTCAGCCTTGAATTCTTTGCTGTTGTTATTGTCCATTGCTAAGGGGGTCGTGGTGGCCTATAGTGGGTAGAGCGCTGAGCTACTTACCGGAGGGTCACGGGTCCAAATCCCGGGAAAGAGCCTTTCTAGACACCCCCACCTAAAATCCTCGCGCTCCGATTTTCTGCGTGTCAGAACTTTGTAGGAAATCGTAGGTGGCCCATCATGGAAAGGAACTGGCCCCCCTACCCTGAATGTGTGAATTTCACATGCCATTGGCTTAGTACGGGGTGAACTCTACTCTCACCTATCAAAGAGCAACCTTCGGGTTGAACACACCTTTTCTATTGTCCATTAAGCAAAAAAGTCCATTGGGACTATACTGTGCGACTGGTGATTATTTTTTTACTGTTAAGACGACCGATGACATGATGTATTAGTACTACTACTACTACTATCCACAAGCCTAGATGGCGCATATGCGCCATTTAGGCTTGTGGGTAGTTACCTAAGTATAGGTTTTTCAGGAGCGTGGAGAGGTGGTCGACGGTTTGACGTCCTAAAAGATAATCGTGCCTTACATGAAGTGATCTGCACAAAGCGCTCAGGTAAGTACCGGTATTCACTGCAAAATTACTCCCACCAACGGGACTAGAACGCGGCCCCACGGGATGGGAGAGACTCTAGCCACTAAAAAAACCGACCCCTTCCCTAAAAACGCTGACAAAATAACACTCAGCGTAGGAGGAGCAGAAACTACGGATATCCGACACCGTCAACTACCCCGGTGAATTACCGCCGTGGGAATGAAAGTGAGAGAGAAAGCGAGTGAGTGAAAACAAGCTAAACACATTCAGTACGAGCGACCCGCCCTCTCGCAGACGGGGGTGTATTTCAGTTTCCCTCCATTCACGAACGGAGCGAAGGAAAAATAATATTTCTGAGCAAGAAATAGGGGTGGAAGGGTTTTTTTTCTTTCTCACGAGAGGGAGGTAGGGAGCAGGGACGAGGCCACGCGGGAGGAGATGGCGGCGGCCGCGGGAGCAGGCGGACGATATGAAGGGGGGAAGAAGGAGGGGAGTAAAAACGAACCTTGAGAGTCGAGGGGCGTCGCTGTAACATCTCCCACGCGAGCAATGTGTCATCCACCTACGATGCATATATAAAGGGAGGAAAGTGGCCACTAAATCAGTCCTCAAGAAAGAGAAAGGGGCGGCGGGACGGGAGAGGGTGGATGTGAAGGGGGAATGGGGTATCCAACGGGAATATGTGTGCTCGGCGACTAAATTAATGTCCCTTGGTTTATTTTTGAATCCTCCCGCCACGGTTATAAAAAAATACTCCTTCGGTCCCTCCTCTCCCCTCCGCCGACCTTCCCTTCCCATCTGAACTCCCCTTCAGGAATAACATGAAGAAAACGGGAGGCACTACGTACTCTTTATTGGCCTCTACCTCTCTTCAGAGCTCTCTTCCCGACTTCCTCCTTCCTGCGGGAAACGATCCAGCGTTTCCCGCACCCGTCATGCTTTGGCGGATGTCAGTCAGCGTCACTCGACAATAAACCTTCCGAAACGGCCGTTTTTCCTTCCTTATGGCCGATTGTTCTGCGGTCTCTCCCTCTTTTCTCCGTCGGAGTTAAATCTGAATGCTCGTACAGTACCAAAGATATTTCATATTTCATGGGGCGCACAGCTTCGCGGCGGTGCCTGGATGTGCACTTTCTATGAGCTAAATTAATACACTCGAGACAAAAACAATAGTTTTTTTTTGTTATTCAGGGGAGGGAACGACAGACGAGGTCATTTGCGACATTTAGGAAAGGTGGGTAACTGGGTAATGGTAGGAATATTTCAGGTAATGGAGAAAGGGTGGAGAGAAATCCGGTGTCGGAATCAGCCTACTCTTAACGACAGGCGCCAAGGAGACCACGGCTTAACGTTCCTTTCGACGGACGGAGTACTGAACCTGATATGCCCTCCACAAGGCACTCAAGTAGGGACCGGTTTTCCACTGAAACATCTGCACGAAAAGAATATCTTTGTAAGTTTTGCAAAGGTGAAAAGCAAATAAAAATAGGATAAATAGAATAGGGTAGGATAGTAAATGGACGAGGGAAACCTGAAGGAGGCAGAAAAGTGGATGGCTTAGGTAGGCTGAGTTGAAGACAGTGAAATAAGGGGGTAATCTGAAACGATGGTAGAAAAGCATAGGAATTTGTACCTTACGGGCGTATGAGCATGTCACGAAGCGATTTAGAGGCAAATTACTGGTAAATAGGGCTAAAAAAAATATGAAAGGACTGTTGACGAAACGGTGGGGAGGGAAATTTTAGGAAATTACCGAGGACAGAGTAAAGAATAGGTTGCATGCTTTGCAACACAAGTTAATGTATAATGATGGATATGGAACATACGTAGTTCATACACTCCTCGCCTCGCAAATAGTCACGCCTCGCAAAATTGGAAAAGGCTAGAATGAGGTAGGTACGAAGCAGACTATTTTAGTTTTTAACATAAAAACACTGTTTATTTCCGTGGCCACCGTGGCGGCGAGGTAAAGTCGCGGGTTCGAATCCAGCGCGGGTAGGTTTTTCACCTGGCAAATGGGTATTTGTATTATCTACTGTTGAGCAATAGGCCCATGATCAGACTTCACTGTATGCGCTCTTGTTCAAAGAATTAAAAACATAATTCATCAGGAATGTCCTTATTTGCCCTTCATGAAGTATTTCCAAATTACGGGATATTTATTGGAGATATTTACACATAAAAATTATTGCGAGGATATATAGAAAATCATACTAGACAAGAAGAGCTCCTCCATATAGGTATGCCATGAGCAGAGAATCATTACAGGATATAATATACATTTCATTCGAATGTGTACCATTAATAGTGTATTTTAACTGCTCCGATCTAATCAAGTCATGCAACTAAATATATAACAGTGGGCACATCTTAACGTGAATCATTTCGGCGACGTGATTATCAGGTACTACGCTAAATACGGTGGTGAAATTCATTATTCTATGCGTTAGTAATCAGTCTTTTGTAGTCGTTGCCTGTCTTTGTTATTTTCTCCGACTTTAATAACCCCTTTGAAGAAAAGGGGTTATTAAAGTCCTTTAGCGATAAAGACAGTCGTCATAAAATAAGTCGGCTTCAAAAAAATACTTCCGTAATTTTGCACTACGATGGATAACGATAAGAAGCAATGAATACAAGAAAATTCATGAAATAATTGTACGGAAAGCATTGTTGGATATAAAATACTCTCATGATTGAGTAAAATGGTGTACTCGGTGGAAATTTATTGCCGCTGCAAAAACTCCTGGAATGAGAAAATTAAAATATTCAAAGATTGCCAGAGAAAAGAGGTATTCTGGACCGGGAATCGAATCATGGAGCATCGGCGCATTGTCTTTCCGGGCTGGTCTACTTTGGTGGGCAGGATAACTGACCCCAAAGGCAATTTTTAGGAGGATCTACAGGAGATAGCGCTCAATCGCCATTACGGTACGTCAAGGACGACACTTGCAAAGTGGTATCGGGATTTGAAGCTTCCCTCAAAGACGATTGGCTCTATAATTCACCACAAAGCGTAATCCGTCTCCGACAAGAGAAGCATTCATGGTCTACCACGGATTTTATCGCCACCATTAAGAAGAAAAGAAAACACAAGGAAAAAATCTGTGAGTATTGTTGCCCACGTGAGAGAATTTTATTTTTCAAAGGTATAAAATAAATTAATGCCTTGAATCCCACAAAGGCTCAGTCTGTAGTATTAGGTTTTTTAACATTATACTACTTCTTATTCATTTCAAGGAAATAAAAGGTAGTTCCATCCACAAAAATCACCACCTTTTTGTAGTTTGTACATATCTTGCAATTGGAATATTGATTATGCCAAGAGTTAACTCTGGTCCACTAAATTGCAAGAAACAGGTAAAATAGAACATTTAAACTACTTTCTCTCTTTACGAATGGAAGTGAAAACATCCTGCTTCCAAAGGAACTCTTCTCAAACCGGATATAAATATAACCGAGAAATATTGATCGTGAAGAGTTAAAGAGGACTTCGAAATGCAAGCCTTGTTGTATGATAGGTAGGCAATCCTTGTAATTTATCCCCAAACAGAACAGGATGGGATGATGAGCGATTTCTCCACAGCGAGAAATCCAAAGACAGAAAGAATTATTTGGGTATCCGCTTGTTTCCCCAAAAAAGGAGCGGTCTGTGCTTAAAGACACCCAAGCCCACTGCCTTGATAAGTCCGAGTAACCATTTCACATCTCTAAGGATTGTGGGAAGAGTGTTCGAGTAGTTCTTACGAGGGTGTTCCCAGGATATGTACACGCCGGCGTGGGAGAGACAAGACCGTAGTCCAGGTCAGAGGGTGACTACAACGATGGATGGGACCTTTGTTTCCATTGAACAAGTTATAATTTATGCCCATTCATTCTTTATTCTCCCCAGAGATGGGAGATTCAAGAGGACGAAGACGCGATGCTTTTCCATGTACCCATTTGGATTTGTCTAGTCCGGGAAAAGTAGGTAAGATAGTGATTTGTATCCTTCGATATCCGATATTAATTAAGTCATCATTAACGTGAAGCAATCAAGCAAAAAATAAGGATTTCAAAAAGGCTATAAAATATACAGAGAACTGAGGAAGTACAGAATTACATACGTAAATTCTGATTTACGAAAACAATCTCATTATTAACATTACTGGAGTAATATTATTTTAACATTACGTCATCACCAGGGAGGCGATTCTAACATGACTCATGTATTAACATCAAGGCATGGAAATTGTATATAATTAAAGCTTAGTAAAAAACTTTTGACCTTCACTGGCTTACTTTCATTTTGTGCTCTGCTACCGCTGTGTCAACATGAAGAGTAAAATATTGCCGTAAAGATGTTAAGGACGATAAGCTACCTATAAAATGTTCCCTATAAACTCTTCGAGTCGAAAAATCTGATGATTACACATAATTGTTCTCCACTGTCAAATGCGGTCTAGAGAATAACCCACTCTATTGATCCTAGTAATACTACCAGGAATCTATCATGGATTCTTATCTTACAAGAAAGATTCTATTTATTTTCAAGAAATTTAATGGATTTCTGTATTTTAGGTGATTGATATAATCTTCGCAAAGAACCTCTGGCCAATTTTTTCAAAGTAATAACAGATAAGTCTCGGAATTAGCAGTACTTCGTCATTTTCAAGTATCCATCATCAGGGAGAACGTCTCTTAAGACTTCGCGGAAGATTTCTCTTCCATTTGGACGGTACACATAGGATTTATGGCTGTTAAGCTCACCTTCAGCATCACTAATTTATATGCCGCCCTGAGAACAAAGAGCAAACACGTTACAGTCTAGGTGAAATGGAGAAGCCTGAGAACCAAAGGTCCAACCCAGTCGTCTTGACAATGTTTCTTCAGATTACGGGAACAGTTATGAGGTAGAATAGGTCGGAGGAGCGGATTGAAATGAAAACCATGACCCTTGTTGTATTTGTTGAAACGAAAAGACCATTGTGTCCTCTGCAGCATCCATTTTAAAAAATAATTGCTATAATTTTTTTAAGTATTACATACAGAAGAAGGTGGCTCAGCCTGAAGTCAAAGTCAACAGGATCTCCTTTGGTGTGTATTCTTTGACTATTATATTACCCATTGGAAGCCAACACTTCCAATAGCTAATAAATTTAATTCGTAAAAAGTTAATAGGTACGTTCAATAGAATGATTGCTAATAAAATAACCTAGGCTCTCATGTTTCTTTCGGAGAGTTGCAATATAACAAGCTCGCTCCTGGTGTAGGAGGTCATTAAAAAATACGATATCGTTGCTACTTCTAAAAGCCTTTAAAATTTTCTTCCTCTTCGATTTATCCACCCTTTTCCAGACCCTTATGTAAAAATCTTACATTTGAGGGAACTTATACAACACTGGATGTATTTGAGAACAATGCATAACAAACCTTCCCGTCTTAATTTCCAAGGTATGAAGACCAATTATGGCTTGCCTCCACTGTCTAGGCAAAATTTATCCGCTCAATTAACCTTCCGATAGCCATAAATCTTACCCATCGGTAATTAAATAATCGAAAAATTTGCGAAAGAGAAACGAACAAAATAATACCCAAAATTACCATTTTGGAGGGAATTAAATCATGCGTACACTCACAGGAACAGGTACTAGAGCCGTGTCATTCCGCTCGGTGATGAGAAATGGGAGGAGTACGACTCAAATTGAAGGCCACCTGGTCCGCGGGTGTAAAAGACTCGAGTCTCGGTTTTCGCCGAATTATCATGGCGAATGTAAATTAAATACACGGACGGCGATTCAGCCCGGAAGCTCCGAAAGGGTTGGCCCTTCGAGGCACGCTGCCACGCCCGTGAAAATTAGGAATCCGGCTGGCTGCTCGTGTCTGGCAAAGAGGATCAAACGCGTCGCACGCCTGGGTGGAGCGAGCAAGTGGATATAAGACTCCTCCCCTCAACCACGCACACCTTTCGGATATAAAAGTCGGGGCGGGGGTTGAAGTGAGGGGGCGTCGAGAGAGGGAGAGGGACGCGGCGGCACCTTCGGTGAAGACTGGCGCCATTAATCAAACTATGGAATACCGTGATTTCCTCACAATATCTATCACCGCCCACGACAGCGACCAGAGGAGCGTACCCTTAAGGTTCAAATTTTAATTCCACCCAAGTTGATTTTCCATTTTTATTCTATCTCAACTATTTTATGACAAATACATAATTTACTTCAATTTCATCGGATTAGCAGGGAATCTCTTCGACTCTCCGGCGGTACAACAGTCAAATTGAAATCCTTCCGTTATCTGTCACCATTGGTAAATGGAGAGTGTACATTTTTTGTTTTTTTTATCGTTGCAGCAATAGGTACTCTTTATGTATTAAACTACTATGAATTTCACAGTAATATAACTTACGAGAGTCAAGCAATATTTGCTTCACTGATGTGTTTGTGAAAATGCCCTAGCCAGAAATCCGACAGACAAAATTGTTCGAGTCATAAAAAAACGAATAATATCCTAAAAATGAATTAGTAGGCTATATTGGAGAGACCAATTAAAACTAAAAAATGAATGATGACTAAATATTAGTAGTAGGATAAATATTCGAATTCATAATAAGTTATTAATACAGTTCCTGGTGCGGGCTGAATATCAGCACTATTATGCATTAGGCTTTATTTTTCCGAAAGATTTCTCACTGTAAAAAATTACTGATACCAACATTGTAACTGATTTCACCCAGAGTAATTTAAAATTTATGTTATATTTGGATAATGAAATCGATGGCAGGTTAATCTCCTCTATAAGGGTATACTTCAGAACGGCTAACTATGGTTGACTCGTGACCGACAAAAAATTAGAAAATTTAATGAATTCAGAGTCCGAAGTAAAAGCGTAGGCGAGGCATGAAGGTCAGGCAAAGTTATTTTGGAAGTGGCTGATAGATAAACCTAACTTGAAATCCTCCTCTTAATTGATTTGGCCTCCCGCGGCGAAGAGGTTCTCTCGCCCCTTGTGGTGAAGAGTTTAAGAGGTTTCTCGCTTCAAGAGGACACAAAGAAATCCTTCTCCCTTAGGTCTCCGAAAAAACTCCTCCGATCTCTGGTTGTTACCCTGCTGCTTTCGGCATTTTTTATTCGAGCAATCAATTTTCAGAATCAAAACTCCAGAGCCGCGAGGAAAATAAATACTCTGCCTACGCCTTACTCTTGCTGCCTGTAATTTCATTCGCACCCGAATCGGTTGCCCAACTAAGTATCATATTATTTACGACGAAAAAGTTCTCACCGCTCTCCAATCAATTCGCTTCTCTCTGAAATACCCACATGCAGGTTGGTCACGCAAAGCATTCAGAATTATGTTCAGGCGATGCACATTTTTCTTCCATTTTGAAGAAAAAAAATTGGACCTTCAAATTTAAATGGAAAACAGATGTCGACTCACACTTACGGATGCGCGATTCTGCGATGAGAATTTGATGCGATATGCATACGGTGACGAAAACGATATATCGGTGCATGATAGTGTGCGGTATCACGCCATATCACGCGATGTATCTATTCGTCACCTTGCGAGCCGTCGTAGAGGTAATAGAGGGTGTCGCAGGTGTATGGGGTACTTCGATAATATGCGATATCACGTGATGCTATTTACAACTAGCATAGAAAATTCGATATCAACATGGAAGATTTTGCGACATGCATTCCTAATCCTACTGTGAAATTCAAATCCGCACACGGCTAACTCAAGCTTTTAAATACCACAACGGAATTAAAAAAATATTTTCGATTTATCGAAAACAATTTTGATTTATTTTAGATTTACCACCCACAAGTGCGGTGAATGCGAATTTGCGATGAATAATGAATGAATGATAAATAACTATGACTATGATCGATGCAATCCACCAACGATGCTTGCACACTACACAAAACATTTTAAAGACTGCAGAAGCCATCTGTCATTACTTCCAAGTAAATAGAATCTGCAGAATCTAAGATTCGTAATGTATTTAATATTCATCAGCTGTAAATTTATTATTTCCATTTAAGAGCCGTTTAGGAAAAAGACAAAGACCTCCTGAGCGTGGTATAGTTCTACCGTAAAGTTTACCGACAATATTCTTTCATTCGACGGCCACTCGGTCGTCCAGAAAGCCATCCTCAGTATCACTTGTTGCCACCCGATAAGCGAAAAGAAGCAGCGTCAAAATTTAAATAAGTCGAAAAAACTAAAAATAATTGTTAGTAACGCCTGGTTTTGTAAAACATGGAACTTTTGGTCTTTGGAGACCCAACAGCAGATATTCCAACATTAACTGACCTCTAATGATATAAAAATTAGTTTCCCGTATAACCATATTCTGAGAGGGACCAAAAAATTTCTGACCCACGCTTACCAAAACGATTAAGACATCCCTAACAGAAGCGAGACTGGTATCCGCGACCTTTAGAATGGCAGGCCAGCACTTAAGCTACCTGGCACCTGCAGCCGGCACATAAACATTGAACGCAAAAACTAGATTACAACACTCTGCACTTTGTGTCACCAAAAAATTACGCAAAAATCAAAACATTCAGCGTCGTAAAATCGCTATTAGCATCTAAAAGCAATAATACTCTACCCTTTACCGCATTTTGCGCCGTGATGCTTACAAGTGAGTGGTAAAAGTTATATAACTGTGATACCGCATCAGCTGAAGTAAATAAACGCAGGAAAGTTTCCATCCGACACGTAAAAACACACCAAATGGGTCGTAAGTGCAGGTAAGTGCCTACTCCTCGCCAAAAAAAAATAAACGAGGGATGGATGCATTTCAGTCTCTTGGAATAGGATATGATCAAGTTTCCCACGCGAGCTGACGCGCTGGAGAGTATAACGAAACAAGTCTTATTCTTTGTAAGATCAGAGCCGTAAAACGCGTGTCCTCGCCGGATAAAAAGAGAAATCTGTATAAAAAATTCAAGAACCATGGCTGGGGGAATCTACTCATGGTAAAGAGAAGTTTATGCGTTTTGTTGGTGTATTTTTATCCATTAAAACTTCTCCGGTCGCATACGAATGCCGTGAGATAGATGGTACGGTTAATTGAGAATAAGGACGATCGCTACTTGGCGGTCTGCCACCATCGTAAAGCATCAATTTGGCTTGGCTGATTAGCGATTCAAGATCGGAGAATTCCCAGCCTAACCCGGCCACTCCGTTCGAGCCTGGACTTCCAAGAGCCCTCGTCATCGATGTAGGGGTGATCGTAAACTATTCTCAGGTTCATTTCTCGGCTTCCCCAAGAAGCCCACCCTTCCTTCTTCTCTCCCCTCCTCAACCCATGACTCTAACCTCACGCCTCCCTCATTCCATGCCTATTAATCAAGCGGAATAACCTCCCTACCCCTCTCACCCGAAAAAAGAAGGGGTATCAAGGTCCTCCTACGCTGAGTTAGTGAGGACCGGTCAAGAAGCTGAACGCCGATAGGGCTCCTTATGCCCCATAGTGGGACGCCAGATAAGGACCAGCATTTTAACTGCCTGAAATTCTTTTTAACACAGCCTGCAACGGCTTACATACATCTTCCAACGGGACATATAAAAACGACGAGAGGCAGGAAAATATCCACGCAACTATATCGGCAAATCTAACGAATAAAAATTCCTGCAACCGAATTTGCGAAAACTCTGAGAGACTTTGCAGCACGAATGGAAAGATGGGGTCAGGATAACCGAATTAAACTCACCTCAACGGATGACACAAATTGTACTGAACAACAATTCAAGGTTTTTGGGACAGAGCAAGGAGAGAGACTACAGGGAAGTTTGGAATGAAACCCGGCATCCTTTCATGCCATGAGAGGTATGAAAGATTCGTCCTTCTGCACCTTTCAGAGTATTTTTCAGCTGAAACAGAAAGACAAGAGTCGGTAAGACCACAAAACGTAGCACGAGACACAACACACTCTTGGCCAAATTTGGCTGAAATGCAATGCTATATTCGGAGAGGCTATTTGCGATAAGTGAAAAAAATTAATAAAAATCATGTTTAATCCAAAGGTGTACGTGCCTTGCATAACGCATGACTTCCACTTTCGACTAGCTGACGCGGCTACAATCATAGAACTCTACGCTAAGATTAATAATGAGTCATTAGTTGTCAAACAGGTAGCTTGACCAGAAATGATAATATCTTGAGCAAATAAATTTCTTAACAGAATGTTCATGGCTACGCTGCTCCTATTCGCGTTTAACATTAATAATTATCAAATTAAAAAGTATGAAAGTTCAGTTAAAAACACAGATGACAGTTCTAATATGAATTCTGGCAGTCACGATACGAAAATATTCTGATTACAAATCAACAAGGAATTTTAATTGCAACCGATTTCGAAATGCTTTGACCCGCCATAAAAATATAAAACTAAAGAAATGAAGACTACTAAATTGAGGAGAAATAATCAATAACTATGATGGGACGCAAAACGTTTTGCCTTTTATAGCCTTACAGTCTTAAAATTAAGTGATTGGCTTCATAATTTACCACAGAATATTTCATATAACAGCATCGTGATAAATCATGCATTAAAAATTGAATTTTATTCTCATAGGCATACATTGAACGTTCCCTTGAATAACAGAATATATAACTGTTGAAAACTATTCCAATATCTAGGTTAACTCGAAGGAAAATGATTCAGGTAAGAAAATATCAAATCGTGAAAAAGATTCAGGATTTGATCAAATCGAATTACAAAGTCCTACATTTCATTCCACCAATATTTCTGATTGACGACAGAAATGTTTCGCTTGATTTTTTCTACTTCTACTATGACCAAGTGTGAAAGTTAACTCTGGGCAAGCGCTTGGTACACAATCCTTCCCTTAAATCTAATCCACAACATAATTGAATCAAAAAACACAAATCAGGTTGTCCTTGAAAGGCCAAGGCTATAAAATTGAAGATATAAATAAACTCAGATAAAACAATGGGGCGGACGATCGCTAACGACGTCCTTGGCGAGGCAACATGGAAATTATGACTACTTTTCGTTCCAGGTGGTTCCTATCCGAGGGGACACCTTCCACCCGAGATGAATCCCTTGCGGAATATTCAGAGGAGGGGAGACTGAAAACAGCATGGGGTGTCTCCTTAAAGGGTATCAGCCTTGCGCGGGAAATGTCGGAGGATGAGGGCAAACACGAAGGGCTCGTCTCTCGAAGGGAGGCAGGACGAGAGAAGAGGGCGCCGCGCCTTCGAGTTGCCTGGCGACGCCCGTTGCCGAGGGAGGGAGGAGGGTCGACATGCTCATTGTCCCGCGAGGGGAGATCCCCCAGAGGCAACGCCGCTGGTCCAACGAAAAGAGTCACTTTCATCCGAGCCACATTGTTCCACGGCCAGCAGTGACAGTCCCTCCTTGAGCGACTTTCCCTCCAACTAAAAGTCGGCACGTGGTCGATTAGGTAGAGGAAAGAGTGGCTTCCCAAATTACACAAAGGGCTCTGGTTTAAATCCTGACAGTGGAAGAGTGGAATTCCGGACTCTACTAACGACTTCTTATTTTCAACTTGAGTAAAAATCACGCATAACGGCCATCAACAAACCATACTCAAAATCTGTGAAAATACTAGAAAATGATGAATTACCTTTGCTTAACCAAGATACTTAAGACATGTTAATTAACGGCGCAAATGACCTCATAAATCGATCGACCCCCCGAATGTGGTCAGGGCACATACAACCGGGAGAGAAGTGTGGAAAGCAAGATTTAACGACAAAGAAAAGAAAGATAAAGTCATTTTTCCTAATGGATAAGTTACGAGGGCCAAAATACTTTTTTCTCATAAGGGATACAGAAATTGCACGATACACAATTCCTGAGGGTGTGCGATCTTCCTATTTAATTGTTCGTAGAATTCACCAACATATGCTAGGCTTAAAATATATTATTATCAAACGCACTGCTTCAATAAGAAACGAAAGCTTCGCTTTAACAAAAGAGGTTAAATAGGAATATTTTTAGAACCATGTTTCCGACAATCCTAATATTTTTAAATACGTGCGTAGGAGACACCTAACTTAAGTGTGTAAGGATAAAGCCGATTTTTCCTAGAAAATAAGATAAATGGATGCAAGAGAAGTGTAGAATAAGAATTTCCTGGTTCACATTGCACAGGTTTCTTCGGGAAGCATTTCCGAATTAAATTTCTAAAATGGATTTGCGGATTCGAAAATATTTTTTCATATGACCATGATAATTGTTTAATTTATGTTCCTGACGATGCCGTAAGTGGTGAAACAAGATACACATCTTGGCTTTAAATATATAGAAACTTTACGAAGTCACTGTTGGTAATTAATGAAACATGCAGTGGTTAAACCGATTGACGCCTGAAAAAGTTCAATTTGGAAATATAATATTATTCCTCTGTTAATCTATCACATTTTGGATTAATATTCAATCATCTGAGAGACTTTTTGTGATCATAAGATCTCCAATGGATACCGATGGGCATTTTTACTGACCTTCACTGGGCAATACGGTATCCTGGAAATTTTCGGAATCTCACCTGGGAACTCAATAGACAACGTAACGCAAAAAGTGATAGCTAAAATGAGAACATAAAAGGATATGCGGTGGCCCATAAGGTCGAAAAAGGATGACAGCCATTATTCATGATCCCAACTCGACAAGTGACTAAACGCAATTACAGTCGGAAAACTTTCTTGAATCCTTTGAATTTTTTTATTGCATTTGAATTGAGTTATTCTTGCATCAACGGCAAAATTCTTTCACAGTCATCGGCAAGGAAGCATAAATAAACTAGAACTATAGAGTTTGTCCCCATTCAATTTATCTGTGGTTTTCAAGTCTGCACCCACACTATAGGGGCTTAAAATCGTGAGGAAAGGTACAAGGATGGGAATGGACGGGAAGCGGGTAAGAGTCGAGAGAAACCCGGCGTCGGCAATAGCTTCCTCTTAACGAAAGGCACCAATGGGACCACGGCTTAACGTCCCACCCGACGGACGAAGTAATGAACTCGAACGCTCTCCACAAAGCACCCAATTAGGAGCCAGTTTACCATGTTTTATCTTCCACTGCCGGGATTTGAACCCGGGATCTCTGGATGAGGGGCCAGTACTCTACCCATCATACTTTATATTTTTAACATCTAAACATTATATTACATAAATATAAGAATTAGTATCACCATTTCCAGCACATGGGAAATGATTCGTGCATGCACATCACGGATACTAGTAAGTTGTACCCTCTTTGAGAAAACGAGCTATATTTAATCAATAAGGCAGGTGTTCAAAATGTTGTTGGTTCTATTCAAGAACTTTATCTTATCTTCTTTGAGTCTCTCAACATACCTCAAGATCGAACGGAGGGATCAAAGCCGTTTACCGAAAGAGAGGATCGAGATCATAAAAAAGACTAAATCCACTTCAGTTAGTGACTACTGACCATCTGACTACGCATGTTACATCGCAGAAACATTAATCTCTGCCCAAAAAAGATTCTGGTAATGAAATAATTGAGTAGGTTTTGGAAGTATTTCATGTACATTTAAAAGAAATTACAAAATGGGTAAAAAGTTCTCATCCGGCAAACTGTGAAATTATTGACTTAGTAAAACATTAACACTTGGTAATATAGTATTTTGAGCCGAAATTTGGAGATAGAGAGAGATCAAAACAAGGAAAAAAGGTTGTTCCTTTTCCCTACTTCAGCCCTCATTGGAATTTTCCACCTTTTGCGGAGATTGAATGTCCGGGAGACAAACACCTATTTGTTTCCTAAGATAAGGAAAGTTTCACCTTCGTTCGGCCCTATGCATACTGAAATGCTGCCAGCACTCAGGAGTGCGGGGCAGGATATCGTTTCGGGAGTTCATTCCCGAATGTCTGGTCGGTCGACAGGAATCCATTATCGGAAGCCGCTCTAGCTTCCGCGGTAAGCACTGCTCCCCCTCTCTCTCGGCTCGTCGCGTGTAAGGTTCAGAACAAATTCCCCCACAGCTTTGTATTAGATGGCTACTATATAAAATTTGAGAAACTCAGTACGGTGTACTTATTCTGACCATTCCGACGCTGAGGGCCAGAACCCCATTTTGTTGGTGTGTTGCCGTGCCCAGCAACCTCGAAGGAGGAACGATTGGATGCGGGTCGAACGCGCATAACAATAGCTAAAAAGTTAACCAAGCGTGTAGTTTCATTAGGATGAAAGGCAGGTGCAATTCCTTGGTCAGTTGCTTCTTACACAGTGAATGAACATGAATTTGAACCGGGAGGGAAATTCCAGAGCGGAAAAAAAAATATTTTCCATGCTCCACATAAAATCTGCGGAGTGACTTTAAATATTAAAGTCATTATGTTGTGTTACATGTGTAGCATTGTAATAATATCCAGGCAGCAAAGCAAAGGCAAAGACTAATTTAGACCGCTTTGGTCTCTAAAGAGATCGGGAGTGCAGCAAATCCTGAATAAAAACTAGAATATGCCGCTGTTAAAGGTCAGTCGTATATAAGGGGCAGACTTACTTTGCTGCACCGCTTGCCCATGGACGAGGTACGGATAGAACTTAAAATATTTTTACCAGACCTGTAATTTTTTACGAGAGATTTCTAACTTTGATTCCCTTAATTATTGGACTCGGGCCGTGCGAAGTTCGCTATGGAGGAGCGGCCTTTTAAGAAGGCGTGAAGTAGAAACGAAAATAAGGAATAGAATCGTCTACACCGTAACTGAGAAAAGGATTGGTTATGCTCCTCACCGAGGGAAATTCTAAGGGAAAAGCTGGCCGCGGTGGTCAGCTCAGTAATGCACCGTGCTAACAAACCAAGGTCCCGAGATCCAATCCCGCCTACAGTATCAAAGTTGTTGTATTTTTAGGGTTATGCTTTGTGCTGAGTTAGATTTAACAGCCTGAGCAGTTACAGCAACTTTTTCAAACTAACTGCCAATCCATTTGAATTTTTAAAAAATATTACCAAAAATTCTAAGCAGTCCTTCCGATCCGATAGGAAATAATTTTTAGTTTAACAATACTATAGTAATATCTTTCTATGTATCTATATATAATGAAACTATCTTTCATGATGCTCAAATTAATTCTCTTTCACTGACGGAAGGAAGAGACTGTGGAGGATTGTGTTAACTTTTGTAACGGCATCAACACGAATTAAAAGTCACTCCAATACTCAGCCTTGGTGACTTGACCTAATTCGTTGCAATGCATTACAATAAATACAACGGGAGTAAATATTATCACAAATTCAAATAGATGAAAGAGAGCAGGGAAGTTAACAGAACCTCAGGGATTTCAAAGTTCGTAACAAGGATAACTCGCCCGCAAGATGGTTAGACGAGAAGGAGGTGTCGAGATAAAGAGCTTCCTTATCACGTTATGCCAAGGCGAGAACAAGGGTTCTCTTTTTCCAGCGATCTCCCAATGTTTGCTCACTACGAAGCACGAACGCGTCACCAAGGAACTCGGAGACCACATCTTACCACCAGTAAACTTTCAGCATTATCTCCTATAGCATGGGGTGGAGTAATCGCCCTCACCGCATGTCCAGCTGCACGCACACGTCGCGTTGCGCCTCGGTGCATGGAAATAAAATTCTGAATGCCCATGTACAGTTCCAATAGTTACAAATATCTCTCCGTCGTACCTTTTTTTGCCTTAACTTTTGCCTTAAGCTAATGATCTACAGCAAAAGTAATGATAAAAAAGAAGGGACGCTCAAAAGAATATCGCACAGGATGCCCGAATACTCTGTACCGCAGGCCGTGTAACTAAAATTGAACTAAGGAACTTCTAGAAGCACAGTAATGTTCATACATAGTCAAATCTTTAATTACGGCAAAACGTTTTCAAATAGCAAAAAATATCCCTGAGTTAGGACTTAAGGGCAAAGGGGTAAGCTCCTTTTCAGCTAATTTTGTTTTAAACGTAACACATTTTCGATTTTAGTTACCATTTTACCATGGGAATATTTACTGCCAAGGGACCTACATGCAACGCAAAAATTTAAATGAAGAAAACTAATAGTGTGTATTTAGTGTAATAAAGGAAGTATTCAATAATACTTTTAAACATCTTACTTGTCTTAATCATCATACTGGTCATTGGTCCAAAGTTGTAGAAGCTCTTCAATCGATTCTTCTATCACCTAACTTCTTCGCATTGACACAATTCTTCTGTTTTACTTCATTATCTGCTTGCCTCATGCATTTCATATATATTATTTCTTTGCAATTCTTCCCATTCCCACGAAGACTGACTTCATGAGACCATCACGTCACGAGACCATCACGTCATGAGATGAGTCGGATTATGTTTTCCAGTCGTTTCTTCAAGTTTTTATCACACTCCCATTTTCTCCCACTCTTCTCAGAACTTCTTTACAAACCCTGTCCATTCATTTTATCTTCATTATTCCTCCATAAATCCGCAATCTGAAAGCTTTCAGACTTGACTTTTCGGCGACTGCTGTCGTCTAAGTCTCACTGAATACGAGGAAAAACTGACCTTTTCACGAGAAATTACACGTAAGTACCTACTTCTTCTCGTCTTTTCTGAATATGTTATCGTCCATGCCTCACCGCCACGCTTAACGTGTGGTATCAAAGTGCTTCCTCAATTCTCGATAGGTTTTCGTAGCGCTTGGCTATGTTTCTTGAACTAATCTAGTATTTTCGTCTAATAAATTGCCACTTTCCTTAACCAGGAAGTTTGCTACATAATTTTGGTGAAATTTAAAACACGAAGATAATCAGTAGTTGCAACATCCCTCTCTTTCCTTAGGTTAACCGGGGTCCTAATCTGCGCTAATCTAAGTTGCCCTTGTTGCTCATAATTTTTATTTTTATTTTTTTTATTAAGACTTTTTGCCCCTTTTCCCCGAGTCTCTGGTTTCAAAAGGTTTGATTTTCCTACTTCCACATTGGAACGCACATTATAACTTAAATGCCAAAGGTGTCTTCGTGGGTAAAAAGTCTGATCTAGCTAATTAAAAGGTGTGGTCCTCAAACGCCACCAATAAATCTTCATTTTTTTTCATTTCTATCAACAAGGATGTCCACCAGGTAGACACAAAAGGGTATAAGGAACTTGAATGAGGAAATATTTCTTTAGAATGCATCCATTGTTAGCCAGAGGTCACCATTTCGCAAGCATGTTGAAGGCGAGTAAATCGGCTGAGAACAAATTTTCTAGGAGTAACACAATTCCGAAAAGCCAATTAGAAAGAAAAAGTAAACTCCGATACCGGTATTTCGGTCGCCTTGGTGACCATCAGCAGGGAGGAGAATTGGAAAGATACAAATTCTCTTCCCAGTAGAAGCTCACATGTTTGAATACTGGTATCTGCGTTGATTTTTTTCTTTTAATTGGCTTTTCGGACTTTTATAACTTCGATAAAATTTACTATTTATCAATTATTGGCTACCACAAACTACCCCAATTCACAGTGATCAGAATTCTAAAAAAGCTGCATGAAAGTCCAAAATTACTTTTTTGATATATTACCTTATTACTGCGCGAAAATACTCACAAAAATTTGTGAAAAAGGATTGATACATCATTTGTCATTATTCCCACCCATTAGTTACTTACTGAGGCTTAAATATGGCAATATTTCCAATAAAATAACTCCCGACTTCATTTTTCTCCAAAATATCTTCCAAGTTGAGTCAATGGTGACGATGTGGGAGAAATTTTATGAAATAAAAAATGACATGATCTATCAACATGGCGCTTTACCTTTACTATTCCATAGTTTCACAGATTTTTAAAACAATTGTATACTGTTACGTTACAAAATGACGATCGCTATTTTCAGACGAAATGTCACATTAAGTAGTGAATATCTAGCGTTTCAGGAGAGACTAGTCAAGTAACTTACATCAGAGTACTTATTACAGACTTATAACAGCAAAACTAAGGAGAAATTAAAAATCAGTTGGCGACGCCGAAAAATACAATTGATTTTTCCACTTGCGCATCCGGGGTCTGGCTCCGCACCCAGATGGCTAGCAGTGTCGCGACTCACTTGTATTTTTCAAGTCATATGGACCATAAAGCTTCGTTCGGCCTATCAACGAAGTACCGGCCTGGCCTGGCACAGCCTGGCCCGTTCACCATAGATTATTTTTCTCATTAATCCTGATTGCGCACATTTACATTTTTACTCATCTTTTTTCACTTCAGAGATCCCAAGACAGGCCTAATGAGGACATAGGGAATGGCCTAAATTTTAGACGCAGCTTCCAAGGAACTTGTGTCCATAAACACGAAATTTTTGGATTTCAATGCCGGGGTAATTTCACAAAAAAAATTCCTAGCATCACAGTACTCTATTCATATTAAAGCCACGATAGGAAAATTCAAGGGGTTGGGTATAACGTTACTGTAGGCCAAAAAATGTTAAATACTTCACGGTCTCTTACACCTCATTACATACGCAAAACAGATCCGCATACGACTGAAATGCACTGATAAGCAAAACAGAATATAAGTTACCAGTTCTATAATTCTAACTATAATTCAGTCTTTATGCTTAAGCATGTCAGAGCAGGTACTCATGTATCACTTTCATTCTCTTGCTTCACTTTTGAACGGCACTTTTCCTACGTAATGTACTCTTTAGCTCAGCATATTCCCTGCATTGTACACACTTTCTCTAATATCCCCCAGATTCACAACTCAAATCCCTCCTATATCTTCTCCTTCTCTTTCAAGGACCACAATGAAACAGAACCATACTGGAGATTAAACTATTTCCATTTTCCTACAAGATGAACAACAATAAATGTTTGGAATAAATAATATTACACGCATGCAGTATTAATGTTTTCAATTTTAATTACTCATGATTCAACAGCTACACAAAATGAAATATAGATACTTGGATGTTCGAATATTATATAACCTTAACGCATTAATGCAAATTCGCTAACTCCATATGAAAAGTAAAAATCGTGAGAGAATAATAATTTGCCCACTCAGGATTGTCGGCGTTAAAAAAAGCAGCAATCATCGAAGTATTTTAAGGGTAAAATCGACTATTCCCTGGGTAAACATTGGAACTCATCTGACTGAGCGGAAAACAAATTTCAGGAGCATGGAAATAAATCTTACTCACCCCTCTTGCTCCTCCTTTTACGCTTCGCCTCATTCGAGATAGTTCACCCCGGACTCGTTCCTTAACGTCAGGGGAAACGTCATGTTTGAAGGTTTTCTCCATGCTTCCGAAAATCTGAAAGGAAATGGAGGAGGGATACAGAAATTAAGAGAGAAATGACGTAGCGTAATGGGGTAGTATAAATTACGACGTGGAAGAAGAGAAAAAGCAAGAAATGTGAATAATGCTGGCAAATGGCAATATACGGCACGCCACCCGCAACACAAAACCCGGCAAGCAGCAAAAACAATAATAATTCAAATAGATAAATTACATTCATGGAAAAGCAAGCATGTAACAAAAAATGCTGTTTTTCGGTGTATGTGTTAATCAACATTAGCCCCATCAAGGAGTTCAACAACATTTAGAAAGATATAATTGGTATTAACAGGAAAGAATCTGATTTGACGAATATTTAAAAACACAAACTATAAACTGTTACCAAGATTCTGAATTTGAACAATTCATTCATTAATGAAAACGATGTATTAGCATAACATTTGATCGATATGAAATGGCACATAGAGGTCTGGATGTTGAAAACATAAGGAAAGCCAAAAAGTAGCACTTTTTCGATTTTTCCTGTTTTTGGCATTTTATGGGTTTCCTGTAGAGTGATTGCAAATGATGATTGATTTGTTTTTTCTAAAGGCCGTTGTATATGATAAGCAATCCGATGCGAGCAGTAATATTGCATTGTGAAAAGCATCAAAATTATTGGAAACTTCCCAAATGCATGAACGGCTATGCGGAAAACAGCCCTTTTCTATTTTCACGCATTCATCTTTTCATTCACGTTGCTTCCAGTTGTGCAACATATTTTTTGTGTAAAATGGCATAAATAAGTTTATTTACTTTACACGGATATAAACATGATTTATTTATTCTTTGGTTCCCACTGAATGGGTTTGACTGGCATATTTGATCAGCGATGATACCGATACCAAAATCAACTTGATCCTTTACGAGTGAGATACCTGGGAGGAGAAACTAAGGCCAGGAAAGTCGCCGTGAAGAGGATGAGAGGCATTTGAGAAAAACATGCACACACTTAAAGCACTCTCATTTGATTTTCGATTACATAACCAATGAATCGCTTATATTGATATGGCACCGATGAGTATTCTCGCTCAAAGCATCGAGTGAAAAACCATCTCGATGATCTGCCCAATTCGTCGATGGCCACATGCATTCGGTTCAGGGGAGAAAATTAATTCACTGGTACTGAAGGGCGTCCGTAGAAGGATTTGATTTCAGTATACGTGCTTTGCGATTGCGGAAATAAAACTATTCCCTCACGGGAATTCGACCTCAGCCCACTACCACAACTTCCTGCGGAAGGGTTCGGAATGCTCGAATTCCTCCCCGTTTCAGATCGCAAGCCTAGGTGAGAAGAAGTATGCGCGGGCGTAATGGAGAGGAAGACGAGATGGGAGATGGCTAGAAGATGATGAGGCTGCGAGGGAGAGGGAGAGAAAAGGAGTTAAGGGACGAGGCCGACCGTGAAGCGGAGAAGAGATCAGACGACGGAGATAACCGGAAGGAAACTGTCGCCGCGAGACTTCTCAGACCAAGTGACACGCGACCTGCCACTTGGGGAAAACTACCCAAGACGTCGCGGGGGAAGGAGTCGGACCGATCCCTTCTGCCTCTCCCCCCCTTCCACCCTCCCCTCATCAGCGGGATGCTCTAGTCAGGGGTTTTTGGCGGGACCGAGGGGATATAGGGTTGACGGGGGATCGCCAAAATGGGAGAGGCCGGAGGAGGGAAGAGACAAGACTTTTCCGGAGGAGGAAGGGGTTGTGACTAGGAAGTCTTAGCGTGTATCTCTTTCAGAAAATAGAGAGGGGGGGACTAACTGAACAATAAAAAGGAAAAAGAGAAGGAGGCGGAGAGATTTTGAGAAGTAAACAGAGAAGTATGGCAGGAGGGGGGATTCTATCAAAATAAGGAGCAGGTAGGAAGAGGGGAAGAAAATGGGAGAAGAGGGAGTTTCCTGTTCAAGGACAGAAACATTTCACGCCTCAAATCCTGAATGTTTGTTTCTACCGCAGTCTCCACTTGGAAATGAAAATTAGTCATAAAGGTAGGTTCCAAATGAGTTCATTACAATTTTTATGGGACGCATTTTCTTTGCGTACCCTATGATAACGAGTTAATACAAAAAAGGCGCTTAAAGTACCACTTAAGAACCAAGCGGCCCAATGCCTGGCTGAAGATTCAATTAAATCAAAGAACTTCAAAGCATGCTCCCTTCGCGATAAGCTAGCATCAGGAGAGAGCACTGCAAGGAACGATGAAGATAGGAGAATATTGTGGAATACATGCTCAGCGGAAATGATTAATCTGTCAGCCATTAATGACGGCACGAAGAAGGAAACCGCAATCGATTACAAGGAAAAAATGAAAATTTATTCTCTGTAACAAAAGCCTAATTACTAAACAAGCCTGGCAAGAATTGGCATATCACAAAACAGGCCTTACACGTGAGTCATCCCCTCCGGCTATGATTGACGGCTCACACGTGTTTAAAAAAAAATCGAGGGCCAACTTTAAAATTCATTCAATTCTTTAATTTAATATACACTACCAGGAAAGTATCGAAGACAGGCGGATTATTTCATTAATACCATACACTGAGAATTCTTGTCGTTCCTCATGCATTCAAGCAGTAGTGATTGCTATTCACTTGAATTTATGGTACAGATTATTCAAAAATCTGAATCTGTCACTTCAGAAATGGTGTTAAACATATACTGCGGTTAAAGCGCGAAAGAAATTCTCGTCGCCCACGTGGGAAAAAACTACTCCGAAGAAAACATAAGTGATTTATCAGAAATGTTGCGTAATATAAATGATACAGTGAATTAAAACCAAGAATGAATCATCAATTTACCATCGATATGAGACCTACTCGTAGTACTTACCTTTCCATCTGTATCATACACTATGAGGCCAAATTTCAAAACTGAACTGAATAAGCCAAGATTACATGGTGGCAAGCTATTGAGAGTATTATCCCTGTCATAGCTGGGATTAACGATTAAAATTAATCGTTAAAAATGTGGTTAACTATTTAATTTAATCGTTACTTTTTAGATGAGTTAAATTTTAACTTTTAATCGTTAAAAATATGCATTAACTGATACAAAACTAATTTTAGTTAATTTTTTTCGTTAACTTTTGGCAAATGTCGACCTGTCTGAATTCGGACGCAAAGAATGCCTAACAGACAAAGCGGAAATTAAAACGGTATATAATAAAGAAAGCAAAGGGAGTTGCGCAAGATGCAATCAATAGCCCCAGACGAATACATCCAAACAAAAGCGGGCTGAGGAGAGTGACCGCCAAAGTTTAGGAACAGAATTTAGAATCAGACGAGAAAACATGAGACCACGCGAAGACAATGTCCTGGAGGGCTCGTATGCTTCGTATGCTCGTATAATCAGTGACATCATATCGTCAATATTCAATTCAATCCGCCAGTCTACGTGAGCCTTACATTGCCTCAATACATCAGCCCCCAGTGAATCGCGAGAAAAGGTGCGCAGGCACACCCTCAGCATCTACTGTAACTCTATAAAACCAAGCCGTTTCCACTGCAATTTTACAATTGTGAACGGATATTTGACATCGCAATGTGGGGATCGGTATCAAAAACTAAACTTAAAGCACTTTCTACCGCTCAGAACAATCTATTAGGACAAATTACAGACGCACCATGGTTCGTGGGAAACTCTTATATTCACAACTTAAAAATCCCGGAATTGGAGACCCCCTCAGAAATATCGTCGAATCCTTTCAGAAGACACTAGGAAACCTGACCAAAAATATTCTGGACACTAAATGGAATTTTAACGAAAATCCCTACTTCAAATGGTACTTTTACTTTTTGGAAGAAACCACAATGACAGTTTTCAGTGTTTGCTTTGTTTGTCAAAACGAAAAACCATCAAGGCCTCTATTACCACGGCATCCAATTTGCCTAAGTAACTGAAAAATTAACTTTTAACGTAAAAGTTACTCTTTTTTAACTTTAACTTTAATCAGTTATTTTTTCAGTAAAGTAACTTTTAACTCTAACTAGTTACTTTTTACAGAGATTACTTTAACTGTAATAAGTTAATTTTTTTGGTAACTTTCCCAACTATGATCCCTGTTCACATTAATTGCCATGCCAAAATTCACCTAGACCGGGAATTGGACCTTTGGTTTTCCGGGGCACTACGCAGGATTCCCGGTCCAGGTGAATTTTTTCGCATGGCAATTAATGTGAATTTCACCACCGTTCACGCGGCAGGATTGAAATATCCTACATTTGCCGCCAAGCGGACTTAGCGCTGGATGTGGTTCACCTTTGGTCGTGGCTTCTTTGAAGCCCTTTCTCCCTTGCGTTGCCATCCTTGATGGACCGCGAGGGCTCAACATCTCACAGTACCTTGAACTAAAAAATTGCCATGCGAATTAGGGATCCTAGTAGTGGTCTGCGCAGTGGCCCGGAAAGCCAAAGGTCCGTGGTTCGATTCCCGGTCAAAGTGAATTTTTTCGCAAGGCAATTAATGTGAATTTCCCCGCCGTTCACGCGGCAGGATTGAAATATCCTGCATATGATCTCTGTGATAAAGATGATATATTGGCTGTAGGCTGATTTCCCATCCTTAAATTTCTGGTTCAGAACCCGGAATAAGCTAAGATTATTCTGTAAAATCCTGATTCCTAATAAGTGCAGTGGGAAGATATCTTCAAGTTAAGTTCTCATTCCTTAGTCTACGAAGTTAGAAAGTGGATCCCTGAGCGCATTCCGATTAGAGTAGTCTAATACTGACTCTTGGTTTTTCTCCACCATTCCACCGCCCCTGAGTATCCTACTCACATTCATCAACACTACTTCTTAGTGGCGAAAATCACCTCAAAGCTGTCCATCACCTTACTAGTACTCAACAGCAACTCATTTTCACACTGTGTGGTCTAAACCAGAGTTCAGTACGTGTATAACCTCGTTCGTTGCGAGGTAGTCAAAAATCTTGAATACCACTCCACCTATCTTCTCCAGTCTACGTAAAAAAAATGTTTAGTCACATGCCAATAGGCTCAAAGGCATAAAATTAAAGAAAGCAGTCAAAATCAAGACTGGGTGCCACAACTTAGGATGGAATGGCACTCACAAGATCGGTTGTCACATTATGAACCACATATATTCATTAATGGCGAACTATAAATATCAATATCTCCCTTTCATACCAAGAGCATCTTCGCATCCGGTATCGAACCAAATCAAAGAAAGTCGTGACTATTTCTTTCCCTCCCCAAGAAGGTAATAGGTTAGCTCATCAATGGAATTGATTAACTGCTCGATGTACCAAAATTAGCAAGAATATTGGCAAACAAATTGTTTAAAGTAGCAAATATACTTCATTAACGACAAGTTAAATGGATATCTATAGCTACCATTCACAAAATTAAGCTATAGCTCATTGCTAGACTGGCAAGTGCATATTCATTTGCGTATCTTCTAATGCAATAATCAGTAATAAATAGTATCCAGCATCATTTACGTGTCTCCTACGCCAGGAATCACATCCAAAGATATTACCAAGCAAATGAATGACGTCGTTGATCTTCGCCTACTGGTTTAATCCAAGGTAATTTAGTATTCAGGATTCATACACGATATCATCAATAACGCATTTGCCGATAAAAAAATCAAAAGAAGCGCAGATGTCCTCAGGTCTTTCATTCAGTGGTTGCAGAGCTCACTCAAGATGTTCCATGACGGTGGAAAAAAAACAGCTGAAGTCACAACGCGGGTTAATAACGTATGTAACATATTTCTGAATAGCGAGGAAACTTAAATAACTTACCCTGAATTTAGGGGTAATTAAAAATCATCAATTTCTCCGGAGGTTCGAAATGGGTGCGAGGGGCAGAAGCGAGATTGAGGAAGGAGGGATGGGGCGAGAGTGTGGTCCAAAACGTGACTCATTCACGATCCCAGGTGCGTCGAGGGGTAGCACATGGGGATGGAGAAAGAAACGAGCACCCGAAAAAGATTCCAGGGCAAAATATCCCACTCCACTCCAGGAGGCCATAAGAGTATAACTTAATTTTTACGAGGGTTGCAAAGAGCAGAGAAACAACACCAAATCCCATACCAACAAAAAAACCTCAGCCAGAGAAACCAACATGGGTATATCCTCGGCGTGAACCAACAAGTAGTCAAGTGAGCGTGAATGAAAATAAAGTTCTCGTATTAAAAAAAATAATGAACAGAGGGAGAGGCCCAGAGCAGCAGAGTATGATTGAGATACATGTGCAGGAGCGGAGGTTATTAGGGAAGAAGGGGAAAGAAATTCTGGCGGAGGCGAGGACGTAATAAAAATCCGAAATAAATTAAAAACGAATTTGGCAATGGACGTAAAATTAGAGGACTGGAATGCGTAGTCCGGGATGGGGGTGTGTGGGAGTCTCTTTAAAGGTGGGAACGAACAGGAGAGGGAGGGAGGATGGGAGCGGAGGCCGGTCTGAGCGAAAAGGTGTGAGTTGCAAAGGGTCCCGAGGAGAAGCAGCGAAAAAAAAAGGGTTCGCCCTCGCGCAGCCTTTGCTAGGGGATGGGGAAGAGAAGGTCCACTCACTCGCGAGCGCAGATGTGACGCGCGCTCGCGCGGTTACCAAGGGCGACTCAAGGGCATGGAGGGCATCTAAATGCGAAAGTGCTCGAAAAGTTTGTGGAAGGGAGGAGAGAAGGAGGGGTATATGGAGGACTCGGGAAGGAATGAAAGAAGCGAATGGGACATTCGCGTTCGCGAGGTACGCAGGCATGCCGAGTAGTGGTCGTTCGACCCTTCCCCTACACCTGACAGACCCCTCTCCCACCCCACGATGAGGGAGGGGGCCGCATCCGATTCGAAGCCGCACTCCCGCAATGGTGGCGCTCGGAATATTTTTCTCGCGGCGAGAGCTGCCGTGGCAAACTACCGCGCCCCTGCGCACTGTGCCTCTGCAGCGTGATAGTTGTGGAATTCTGATCAGATGTATTCGCGTGCGCGCTGTTAACGTCAAGTTATGCCCAGCGTGTACAAGCATGAGAGCGAATTGCGTGACTTCAATGCAGATGAGTTCTGTGCTCCATTTTTTTAAAAGCAAAGATGGAAAGAGGAATACATTTTGCGGGATGCGGCCCGGAGGATTATTGAGCCTTCTTTCATTTGGGGAACACGGGGAATCGGGGTGCGGAAAAGACTAGAGAATTACTCCTTAATTTCAGATTTGTAGAGGGAAGGGCTAACTATTGTTTTCATACGGCTAGCATATATTACATCTGAGGTTTCCATGGTTTTCAAGCCATTGGCCCATTTTACAGGCAAAAAGAATTTTCTTGGGCAGGACTTTTCAAAAGATACATTTGATTTTTAACATAAAAACTGTTTGATGAATACTACCAGTAAATATCACTCACTCAGTGATTCAACCCGAAGGTTGGTTTTGATCGGTAAGAGTAGAGCTCGCCCCGTAGTAAGCCAATGGCGGGTGAAATTCACACATTCAGGGTAGGGGGGCCAGTTCCTTTCCCTGGGCCACCTGTGATTTCCTACGAAGTTCTGACATTCAGAAAATCGAATCGCGACCACTAAATATATTCACTCAAAAATAAAATGCAACAGAATACATCACTGCAAATAAAGAAAGACGTTGAAAATTGCCACAGGACAAAGGTTTTCTGGACCAGGAATCGAACCGCGGACATTTGGCTTGCCAGACCAATGCGCAGACCATCACGCTACATAAAGAAAGAGCATGATTAAAGACTCATATATATCTTTTTACATTAAATGTAACTAGATTATTTGTGTTAATTTTTCTCTCTGGGCCGCTCATATCACCGTTCTGAGCAGCATGCAACCCGAGGGCCGAGGGTCTGTATCATATATTCAGTAGCCCCTCATTACTACGAAACTGTTTCCGAATGGATGCATATTTGATATCGTTCATTCTTCATTATGTTTGTTGGCGAATGTGGAAATTTAGACTTCAAACCGTGGCACAAGAGTGGAACGATGTAAAATGCAGTCAAACGAACACTCATTTAAAATATTACACGAGCATAATTGCACATAATATAGGTTGATTTTTACCAATGATGGATATTCCCTGCCTTCTATTACCCTGCCACCACCAAGCCATGAATGACATTCCTCCCCCTCTACACACAAAAAACGGCCAGCTTTACCTTTAACCACCAATTTCTCCTCTATTCCCCCTTCGTATCTTCAAAATCCTCAATACGTTCTAAATACATTTCTGGCTCATAATTTTCCCCAGTAATTTCATGCTCTTAAAAATGACTGAATATTTATACGGGCTTCCTACTTCTCAAATATCTTGAATTATCAACTCTTTTCCATGTTTTCATGCCAAAACCTAAATAACATTTCTCTCTACACAAGCGGTAATATTCTTGGTAGCTCAACTGGCTAAATCGCCAGGCCGGATATCAGAGAGTGCTGGGTTTGATATAAATAAGCGTCCACTTCCTGGTTAAAATATTTAAATTAATGAAACGTTTTCTAAATCTATACCTAAGAAGAACAATATCTCTTAAATAGATTCAATATCTCTCGGAATTATTCTATGGTATCCGCGGCTATCCCATGGTAAGTATGTGTCTCCAAATCCACCTCCTAGATTAATCCTCCGGTTAATTTTGGCTTACAGGGACACAAAGAAATCCATAGGATACACTTTCTACTTTTGAATTATTCCTCCCACTCTTTAATTCATCAAAACAGATATTCTTCTTTCATTGTGGCAACTATTTAATTATAAAACATAAAAATTCTAGCATTCGGCATAACAACTTTATGCGTACAGGGGCACAAAACAAATCTGATCAGCGAGGGAAGACTTTGGCTTAACGTAACTAAAAGAGGAGACAGATGACAATAAGGGGGGATGGGGAATTTATAATTGAAGGAAAGAATACACAACGCTGCTTCGATGACAATACGACTTGTCACAGCTACGGAATGATTATATAAACTAAATACGTACGGAGCTAATCCCTTGCAGTGTATGATATAGTAACAGAAGGTCGATTACTCAAAGGCTACTTATGAAACGCAACGTTATTTTAATCATTCACCACTAACCCACAGTAAATTTGAATGTCAGGCTTTGGAGGAAAAATTAGCTAACATCCAACCAGCCACTCATCTCGATTGAGCATGATGAGTGATATAATTCGAGAATAATTAGATATTTCAAATATTCAGAAATACTATCAAAAAATTAGAATCCATATACCTTGAGTATAAGTATTACTTCATCAACAAAAAAGCTCATAATTTAAGGACCAAATCTTTTTCATGCAGATAAGCAATAAATGAACTGAAAGCAGTTTACTGCAAAATTGACGTATTTTTCACGTATGGGCACGATGATATAAATTTACTTCTATCCAAAGCAGTAGGTATGGAACAAAACAATAAAATATTTAGAACAAGATACAAGATGGGACGTTTAAATCCCAGGCTCTTTATTTAAAAAATAACTAAGCAAAACAAAATTAGATAAGCTAAATCATTTGGGTGAATTCGTTATTATCGTATCCTACCTTGTTTAAAAATAATCTTACTCACCACCAAATTCCTCCGCCTAAAGAGATTATTCCCTAGTCAACAGCGATACTCTATTTGATTATCATGGAAACATAAATGCGACGTTTGTATTAGAACTATTTTTTCCCTTTCATACGACTCAATACTAATGGAAGGATATTCAAAATAAGCATTGATAGGCGTTGCCTTAAGTACCATACATATATATTCCAATCCCTATTTGATAGAATCCTTACACAGTGACACGAAAGGAGATATGTATTTACCCCCTTCTGCTTCACATCCACTCTTTTTTTTCACGATGGGCGGGAAAAGAATCACCGAGTTTGTATCCTCTCTTGAAGGAGCAGATTGTCCCAGGGGCAAAAAAAGTCTCAAAGACCTAACGTAGTGGAAACTTACTAAGTAGTTCTTCAACGTACGAGGAAAATATCGCCTTGAAAGTCAACTCGTAGAGAAGGGGAAAGGAACATTGCTAAATCTAAGATAACCACATACTTTCTCTTATTACCCCCGGAGCTTTATATCATAAACGCTAAAAATATGTTCGCATGATGAATAAACATACGTCCCTCATTTTAACAGACTGCATATATCCCATTTACCAAATGCTAAATCTTCAAGACTTCGGAAGGGAAATAACTTATGTCCAACGATAACAGAATCGATTTCCTCCGCATCTGGAACGACTGTTATTCAGGGAGAGATGTAGAAGTATATATCTACTATTCGATATATAATAGGTGAGAATATTAAGAGAAGCTCATATAACAACTTGAGAAAATCAGGCCTCCAAGACATATCATAATTAACGCGCTCTCATTTAAGCATTCATTAATTTAAGCATTTGTTTTTTCTATCATAGAATTCTCAATCACGCAAACACAAGCATCGCATCGTTTCACAATTTATGACAGGGTTAATAAATGTCACCACTGGTGGCCTGGCGTTCATGAGGAAGCATTCAATTAATTATTACAACTCTGGCATCGTGATGTCTTTAATTGCATCAAATATTTCCCTACCACCATTCAAATATTTTAAGCACAGTGCCCTTTGAGTAGACGCAAACCTCACGACCGTTTTTTTCCGATGAGTTAAAAGCACAAATTGTCACCAGTAGCTTTTGGTTTTCATGTGTTCGCACAGGTTGAATTATTTCCTACGATAACCGTCTTACACTGTTCTCAAGATTTAAAGCGTAACATCGACCCGAAAGAAAATGGTCGCAGAGCCCTTAAAGCTCTTGTTGTCGGTAATATGACTTTTCCTCCGCCAAAAGAGAAGCAGACAGTAATAATTTTGACCTATCGTGATTCACCATTAATAGAAACTGAGTCCTGTAGCTGGTCTTCTCATCACGAATATGAGGTCAAACTTATCCGTCAGAGAATTAACGCCTCGAGGTTGAACACAGACAGGGAGCAAACACCAGAGGTATTGAATACAAATTGCAACTCCACAATCTATTTAATGAGAAACTAGTAATTGGTTTTTTTTACCAATGACAATCGTAAGAATGAAAGTTTTATGAATGAAGAATGTTAATAGTTAAATTAGCATGAGCGGCTGGCTTTGAAAATACTGATTACTATATTACTACGTGAAAAGGCCTCACCAATCCATCATATGCATTATGACAAAAACGTTACAAGCATTAAATCCAAATAAAATAGAGGATTATTACTGCCCACTGGTTTATGCGTAGTTATAACTTAACACCTGCACGTGTTTCAACACACTGTGGTGTCGTCATCAGAAATGATGTCACCTAATGATGATACCATAGTGTGTTGAATAGTTCTTAAGTTATTACAATTAACCTGTAGGCAGTATTAATCCTGAGTGAATTTCACACGCCGTTGGCTTAGTACGGGGTGAGCTCTACTCTCATCTATCAACGACCAACCTTCGGGTTGAATCACTGAGTGAGTGAGTATTAATCCTCTATTTTATCTCGATGATTTTCCACCATTTAACGCCTGAGGCTGAGGAATTAATTTAATCCAAAGTTGCACCGCAAAAAATGATTTTAAATAGGCACATTTACAGCTAGTATGAGCCATGAATTTAAAATAACAGCGCTGATTAAAATGGGCCCTAACAAGAAAATACCAGCAGAAAAATAGAAGGGGAATAGCGTTTATAAAACCCTGTGATGCATAAAATGATGTTGAAAATATTACCTAATGAGAGAGGACAAACAACCAACGTAGGAGCATACGATAAGCACTATCTCTGCAGTGGCACAAGCAAATGATTGGGTATGTATGGCTTAAAATACACTTCGAGTTGGAAAAACGAGTAATTTATTCCACTGGTGAATGTTTCTCCCGCCAATGAGATGCTTAACCCATTCATTACTTTGGGAGCGAAGGCATATGGAAGCTTGGACTTTTAGGTCGGTCCCTCCAAAATATACCATCACTTGCCGAACAAAAAGCGCCGGACGGCGCACCTAATGAGATCGGAAGGCGCGCACTTCTAGACCTCATTTCGTTATTTCATCCGGTCCACGAGCACGCCAAAGGTTGTCTCTCCGATCGCCCCACCAAGGGGAAAAAACGAGGGAATGGAGGCGGTCTGGTTTGGCGCTTTTGTGAATGAACTCGGGGGTAAGAAAGCGGGCGGGAAGAGGGGATGGGAGCAGTAAAGGGGAGGGGGTAAGGAGTGGGCGTGAGGAAGAGGGTGTCGCGTCTCTAGAATCATGAATGGGAGATCAAATGGATAAATGAATGAATCCAGTGCCTGGGGTGGGAGAAGAAAAGGCCTTCGCTGGAACCGAAGAAGGAGGGAGTAGGAGGTAAGTAGCGAGCGGAGAGAAGATGCGGCGGCTCGTCTACGTGTGCGTTTTTAAGTTTTATTTTCTGTCTCCCTTCCGATGTGATTGAAGACAAGTAGTCCGAGAGGGAAAAGAAGCCAGAGAGGTTGAGACGGCAAGACGGCGCTGGAAAGAGGAAGGGATAAGGACGAATGGAGAGGTGGAGGGGAGTAAGAAATGAGGAGGGATATGGGGTTGAAAGCGAGAGCAGGAGGAAGAAGGAGAAAGGGGCATGGAGAGTTAACGAAGGGAGGCAAGATGGAGGAAGTAAAAAAGAAGAGAGGTGGACCAGTGGGTGGTGAGAAACTCAAAAGAGGGGAGGAGGAGGAGGGTGGTTTCCGAAATGGAGTCGGAAGGACACAGCAGCTGCCTTTGATAGGGTTCTTATTTAAGGATTCGCAGAAATGGAAGGGTATAAGTGCGATAGATGAAGGGAGGCCTCGTGACAACGTTGTGTACTGTACGACGAATAAAGATAGTAATCCAGGATTAAAAGGGAGAATCAGATTAAAATATTAGTTCCGATTAAGTTTAACGTTCGGCAACCCACCGGACTATTACATTCAGCCAAAATATGTCAAAATATTTCATTAAAACTGCAGCGTAAATACGATACCATGAACGCGAAATCCATTTTTAGGTCATTATGATACGTGCGGTTTCTTATTTTAAAAAAATATGAAATTGCATCTGGAAGATGCTAACAAAGTGTCAGAGTACCCACTAATAATCATCTCAAATTGCAGATCGTAGATTGGGGAGAAGTACCGATCGGAATAGTTGACTATCAGGGTTAGAAGAGCATTCGTGAGCAAACCGTAAAAAATTATGAAAAAAAATTCAAGTTCTGAGAAATACAATAATCACAACCTGAGAAAATATTCTGAAAAGTAGGTAAGTATGTACGTCGAAAAAAAATCCTAAAATAATTCAGGTACCAAGTCCTACATGAACAAATATAGGTAAAAAGTAAACAAATAGAGCAAAATTTTAGTAAACATCTGGAGCATCATCAAAGGATAATGCTCCCAAACCATACTGTAAATGGTGCTCATAAAAAAATGCTCAAGAAAGATATAGATAATGTTGATTCCAGCTTTACATGGACTCCTAACCCAAGACTAACGGCACGCAGTTTCGGTAAAGATAAATGCGCCCAAATCATACAGTTTTCATCAAAGGACGAGCTCATAGAGATACCTGTACTATGATTCCCACATTACGTGGATCCCTGTCAGTATTACGAAGGCAGAACTGATTGCTATAGATTGTTAGGTTCATCCTTATGTCCGAAATAATTCCTGACAGTCAACTATCCAGTGATGTCGGCTGTGGTATCATTTAATCGCGCTCCCCAACATAACCATTGATCACTGAAACACTGTAAAGGAATAGGTTTGGTGGTGAGGTTGGATGGCAGACTTCTCATTCCGTGGACCTGGGTTCGAGCTCCGGCATTAACAGAGGTTTGTAGACTCTCTCTTCTTCGGGCCGTATGAAGAGCACTACAAGTGTCGTAGTCGGTCGGTCAGATGGGACACAACTATCATTAGTCAGCAATCCTGAGATTGGTGTGAGCTCTCCACTGAATTCTCCTTTCGACTAATTTCTTCATATTTACGTATTTCTTCCCTTTCACATCCTTCATAACTTGTTCTGTACATCTCATACGCGGTCTTCCTTTGCCGTTCTTCCCACCCACTTGTCCTTCAACGATTGTCTTCATCAGGCCGTTATTTATTTATTTATTTAATGCAGTCCAAAAACAGCACAAGGCCAATTACAAAGGACTAATAATGACAAAGAAAACAGTTAACAAAGAGTAAACAAAATGTAGACAACAATGAACAAACCAATATTCAACAGTATTATCAAATAACAAACAAAATGGTAGTATTCATAGGGTTGAGAGAGGAGTAGAGGGAAAATTACGATGAAGATGGTGCGAGATAGATGAGGGATGAAAAAAAAAGGATCAAAATTGGGAACACATGTTATGTCGCATGATGTAGCCGATTAAGATGTTCCGTCTTCTTCTTAGGGTTTTTATGAGGCTCTTCTTTTCTCCCACTCTTCTTATGACTTCCTTGTTACTTACTCCGTCGATCCATTTAATCTTCATCATTCTTTTGTAGCACCACATATCGAATGCTTCCACCCTTGACTTCTCCGATGCATCGTCCAAGCCTCAATGTCATAAATAAACATGATCCAGATGTACATTCTGATGAACTGTTTTCTTACTTCTACGCTTGTATTTCCAGTTGTAAGTAGATTCTTCTTTTGATAGAATGCCTTCTTTGCCTGGGTTATTCTATTGACTATATCTTTCTTACTTCGTCCATCGTTGGTTCCTCGGCTTCCCAGGTAACAGTACTCTTTCACCTCCTAAAGTTTTTATATTCCTAGTTCAACGTAGGTTTTGGCCTCTTCTCTCTTGCTGCATACCAGTATCTTAGTCTTCTTCTTATTGATCTTCAGCTGATATCTAGTCATTAGTACTTTCCATGATTATTAGATTCTTATTCAGATCCTTCTGTCTCTGCTATTTTTGCTATGCCATCTGCGAATCACAGCATCATAATTTTTTCTCCGTGGATATTCACCCCAGGAGACTTCTTGATTTCATAGATGGCTCTCTCGATGTAAACATTAAAAATTACGGGAGGCAGTGCACAACCTTATCTCACTCCTTTTCTTATTCTTGCTTCTTCACGACTGAGTCCAGATTTAATTATAGCTACTTGGTTTTTATGCAAACTGTGGATAGTTCTTCGGTCATTGTAGGACACACTAATTCCTTCTAGAATTTCAGATTGGACGTTAAAGGGAAAAAGTATTTCGCAAAAAGTAAGCTACCGATGACAGCGGGTTTCTTTCAGACGTTTCTCCACACCCAAAATTTTATTTATATTCAAATACCATCAGTTCTTAAAGGCGCATATGAGATCAGTTGTCGGTTGCCTCCCCTCACAACAACAACAATACCACTTACTGGATTTACATCACTGGAACTGTGCGTTCCACATATTTTGAAAGAAAGCTATAGACCACGATATGCGTATCATGCTATAGGCTACATCCCTTGGAGGCTAACTTTTCTTGATAGAAAATTATCGTGAAAGCTTTTTAGCCCAATCAATAATATATACTATAAAAGATAGGATCATGCGTTTCCTTCACGCAACGCAAAACTTGAATTCAAATTAAAAACACCTGAAATGAATTACCTATATAAATATCACTTGGTATTGGGATGTAACGCAACGAAAGCAATGGTTATATTTAGCACTAATAATTCATTGTAACCTATAGTCCTGAATTTTTATCTGCTTATAGTATTTTCCATCTAAAAGTCAACTCAAACACACCGATGCAAATTGAAATAACCCAGAAACCCCTCACGACGGCAAATTTCAAATATCTTATCTTATTTTCCGAAGCCAAAAAATGTTTTTCGCCAAATCCTCCACAGCTCAACGGTCCCACGGCCCTTGCGATTCCTATTTCCGTCCTTTCCCTCATTACTTCTCTTTCCTCACGTTTTAATCCTCCGTCTGTCTCCCTCGAAATCTCCCCCCTCCCACGCTCATCTGCTGCTTCTTGAGCACGTTTTCTTCAATCTACCGCGCATAACTTTTCATTCGTCTTGTCGCACACATAAGAAGCTTTCTCTCTCCCTCTTGCCTTCGCAACCGGGGAACGACACGGCGTGCATTCGTAACTTCACGCGTCGCGAAATTATGGAGACGAATGGGCAGAGCCATCTTTCAGCCGTTTTCACAATCACCATCTCTCAGTCGTACGCCACTGCACGCGCACCATTTAACCTCCGAGGGGAATCGGAAAATCTTTTTTTTTCTCTTCTCGCCCTCTTTCGCGAGAGCCAAGCATCAATGTGGCGGAAAAATTCATCGAAGCGTGAGGATAAGCTGAGATGAAAAGGGAGATGTAAATGCATGCAAAGCGATGTTGAAATTGACGGCCGAGCCTTAAACGGTTAACATTATCCCATTAGCATTTCCATTGGGCGCAATGGGAATTTTGCGGGCATTGGATCGACAAATATACTACTGAGGCTACTATGTAGAGTTTTCGAAGTTAAGCCTAACACTTTTGTCCATACTGATACCTTCATTTCTTCCCCTATGGACGAAATAGTGACAGTGACGCACGCTTGCTCTAAGGCGATAGCAACTAATCATAGAAACTTCAGACGTAAGTTTCCGCGGTGTTGATGAGCTAAATATTGCATCATGACCGTTTTCGCCAATCACAATGGAACAACAATATGAGGTAGCGTACGAATATAAAAGCTACCAAACCCTTTATTCCGACCCGAAGACGCAGAATGGAATTCCGGCGAAGCGTTTGTCTTTTCACCATATATAACGCGGCGAAACTCGTCATGATGCAAAATTTAGCAAACCAAAGAACATTTTTATGGTTAACTTGTCCTTCCCACCCGGCCTCGAGAATCGCGTGATAGTCCTAATGAATACATCATCAATAATTGATGAATATTAAAAATCGACTGGAAAACGGTTGAGCATTAAGCAGAACTACCAGTCGAAAATGTGGGAGTTAAATCCAAATCGAAGTTAAATTCGGATGGAGACTGCTGCTAGAGATACACACAAACATCCAATAATTCTTCTGCATTTTCTTCCACGCGTACTTGAGAATAGAATAACATTATGTTATTCGTATTTTTTCGGGGAGTTCCATTGTAGGTATCATCATTTTTACACACAAATTCTGTTGCCAAAGTCCCTTTTTCTCAACTAGTACAAATTTTATACTGATGGATGAGTTAGGACACGCTTTTTTGACTGAATTTACACATATTATAGTCAGCTTACGTTAAAATACATTTGTCTGTTTATAATTTAAGTTAAAATATAAATCTTTCAACGAAACGAAACAAGAGAGTGAGAAGAAACATGGAGACGTTGTACATACACAACGAGGAAGGAAGGATTATTGTCGGCAGGAGACATTTGCTTTAAATCATATATTTGCTTTAATCGGGCAAAGAAATAACTAATAATAGGTACCGTAATTTATAAATACGTTCAATTCAATAAACTGTCTTGATTTTGTGCGTATACATTTCTATGACAATTGTTTTTCAACAACTCAAGAAAACACTCATATTTTGTTTGATTGGGGGAGGTCGAAGGCAAGATTTGCACAGGTTTATTGATGCAGTTGCTAACAAGCGGTAAAAGCTTTTCTTTTTTGTTCCCAATTAATGTTTTGGGGTTAACTTAAAGTTCAGTTATTGTTAAATATATACTAAAAGGAAAGGGAGTTACAGACGTAATGTATATATTATCCATAGCATAAATGTAAGATATTAAATTTATTCCGGTTGAAGGCAAATACGACCAAATTAAGAAGGGAATATGGAAACTATCTAGATACAGAAAAACAATTTTATTTACATTACTTAGAAACAACGATTTTCGGAAAAATCTGAGCATATTGTATTTTTCGTTACAAATTTGAAGTCACTTTGGGAAATGTGAAACTCGGGCAGAATATTTTAACGGTTGATTTAAAAACAACGGCGAGGTTACTGCAAAAATATTTCTGTTCTTTACCGAATTTAAAATTTTTTCTGCCAAGTTTTTAATTAAGCAGTTAAAGAAGAATTCTAAACGTCGTGGTAAATAAAAAACACATTATTAAGATACGTATATAGCAGATGCCAGCTAGTCACCTAATACCATAACAAAATCTAATAGGTTGAGCATACGTAAAATCGTTAAAACTATGTTTATCGTACAGGGAATTCATTGTTATCTACAATCACATTCAACTCATTATAACATTTAAAACATATCTCGTCCAATTTAATGGAATAGGTTTTACATGCATGTTTGCCTATTTCATGTCGATTATATAGAGACAAACTTATACCTACTATTGACCAAAGCCGTTCATATGCCAAACATCTGTACAAAACTAACTGCGACATGTACTCAGGAGATATACCAACGAGAAGAACGTCATCATCCCAATTACAAAAAAGAAGAGGGCTGAGGACTAAGAACATTTTAGGACCATAAGCCTGGCGACACGTGCCTCGAAGATATTGATAAGAATCATCTATAGAAGAATAGAACGAAAAGCTGAGGAGTTCCTGGATTAGGATCAATTTGGGTTCAGAAAAAAACTAGGGTCAAGAGAAGTGATTTTGGCCCTCAGGCTGACTATGGAGAAGATAATAGAGAAGAACCTACCGACATTTGTTGCATTTGTAGATTTGGAGAAGACATTTGACAACAAGGATTGGAACTTAATGCTGAGGATTCTGAAATAAATTGGAGTATCATACAATGGACTAAGAGTTATCCTCCGCTTGCATTTAAACCAGATGGCTGAGATCAAATCAGAACCCAGCAGTAGAGAAGCAAGAATAAAGAAAGGAGTGAGACAAGGTTTTGCACTGTCTCCCGTATGATTAAATGTCTATATCGAGAAAGCCATCCAAGAAGTCAAAGAAAAGGATCCGGGAGTGAATATTCTCGGAGAGAGATCAACATGCTGCGATTCGCCGACGACGAATCAGTCATGACACAAACAAAGAGATTTAAAGAAGGCACTAGGAAATATGGAAATGACAATGGCCAGATACCATCTGAAGATTAATATTAAGTAAACTAAGGTATTGAGGAAAAGAAGCCAGGACCCACGTTAAACTAGGAAAACAAAAAGTTGAGGAGGTGAAAGAGTATTGTTATCTGGGAAGCCGAGTAACCAGTGATGGACAAAACAAAAGAGAAATTGTCAGTAGAATAGCCCCAGCGAAAAGGGCATTTTATCAAAAGAATTCTACCTACAGATGCTAATACAAGCACGGAAGTAAGGAAACATTTCATCAGAACATAGATCTGGAGCACGCTTCTTTATGGCAGCGATGCATGAACGATAATAGCAGCAGAGAAGTCAAGGTTAGAAGTATTTGAAATGTGGTGCTACCGAAGAATGATGAAGATTAAATGAATAGAACGAGTGGCAAATGATTTAAGAAGAATGGAAGAAAAAAAAAGTCTGCTGAAAACTCTAAAAATAAGACGGTTCAACTTAATCGGCCATATCTTAAGATACGATGGCCTGATGAAGACAATCGTCGATGGAAAAGTGAACGGGAAGAATGGGAAAGGCAGGCCTCAGATGAGATAAATGAAATAAGTTGTAAAGGATGTGAAAGAGAAGAATTATTAATATGAAGAGGTTAGGCGATAGGAGAATTGAGTGGAGGGCTGCGTCCAACCAATCCTAGGATTGTTGACCGATGATGATGACGCCAAAGACGGAAGACTTTTTGAGAAAAAAAACTTGGGTAATGAGCTGGACTGAACTTTGACACATATCCAACGTTTCAACGGACAACTGTTCATCGTCATTGTCATTAGGCTACTTATCATCAAAGCGAAATGTACGACGAAAGTTGAGTTGAACTTATTGTACATACTTACTGAAAACATTATTGCTACTCACAGAATTCTTTGGTACCAAAAACGTATTCGACTCATTACAAATATAAAATCACAATTCGTGCAACACGATGAAATGACTCGCTTACGTAGACATGCCTCTTATTTTTCCACACACGATGCAAAGAGAAGTCAAACTACTTCGTGTGAAGAATCAACACGCCGCAAACACGGAATGGCGCGCGCAAGACAATCAACGGCGAAATTATTACTAGAAATCTTCAAGAAGAAGATGGTGGCCTTCGCGGAACCCCTGCACGCTGAGACTTGGCCCTCATTCTCCTACTCAAACACATATGCGATGACTCAGTGCCCACTCCATAACCAAATCATCCCCGCGGACCTCCCATGAAGTCCATAATGTCCATCTTGAAAGGAAGCATCCGCGCTAATAACGCTTCCAGACCTCGAAATACCCGCGAGAAGAATCTTGAGCGCCTCTCAGTTGGATCATGGGCTAAGCTCGGAAACGAAATCACTCGCAAAGGTTCAACCACCCAGACTGCTTCTGTGATTTTATCCCTCGGTTTCCAGCAGTTAGCTCCCGTGCGGATGGTGATATATTTTGCACCCCCCGTCCGCGTAGAGGAGATCGCACTTAGCCCTCGACGTGCTTGAGAATCGATTGAGCTCGGAGCGTATTTCATTTCACCTCAATTTTCCCCAAGGGAAAAAGACATTGAGGCAATCCCTGAGGGAGGGGAGGTGGGAGGAGGAGAGGTTTTGTTTCCCTTCGACAGAAACTTAGGGGGCGCCGCGTAGTTATTTTTGGCAGCAGCCCTCATAGTAAAATACCATATTAAAACGGTTGATACACTTCCCGCTGTTTTCATCCGAGGTTTAAGTGCTGACGGAACCTGTTTGTCTAAACAAGTCATAAACGAAAATAAGTGAGGGGCAGCAGTCATGAAATTTTTGTTGACTTCTGGGTCGGAAAAAAGGGAACCCTGAGCTATCGGAAAGGTTGATTCGGCGACGGACGCCTAACGGTGGAAGGCATTCGATAGAAAGCTCACGAGCATGTGAAGTTTTAAGCACAAAAAAGGTGAAACATGCAAGCACTGTAAATACCTCAGTATCATCTATTGTTTTGGTGAAAACTACCAAAGTGCTAGATGCAAAATTAAACGCCGCCGAGTCGCGGGAGCAACTTCATGGCAATAGATCAGAAAAATGGAAGTCATTATGCACTGGCAATTGTAGCAACATATTCCGACCAACGGACACATTTACTTTCAGAAAAGTTTACTCCCCATTTCCCAAAACGTTTACGTGGCATACAAGTGTATTAGCACACACTCAAAGGGGCAAGCGTAGGACAAGGTCGATATTTTTTCTCAAAACTTCTCTTTCAGGTTAACCGTCCACAAACTTCACTGATACGCTCAAATTGGCGTTGTTTCAGATTTTAAATGAGAACAGTTTTTGCACATATCTCTAAGGGATGGTCATGAATAACTCAAAATTTCCATTGTATAACTAGATAAATAGGTGCTCAGTCAGCTGAGGTTTTATCCCACCATCTAAACTTAATCTTAATTCTTGAAACACGACATCTATGAAAGCGACCCTGCTCCGAGGAGGGCCTTCATTCGAACCTTAATAACATACAGCGCGATATTCACCAAATGGCCGAAGCCGATCTAACGCTCATTCACTCATGAGGTGATGATAAGCTACCTTTCGATAAACAATTACGACAAAGTGAGTCTTAACAAAAAAAAATGAAAAAAGTTACCCGAGGAGGGAAGAATGTTATAGACCCCCGAGGGCCACAAACTGCGAAGAATTCCAGCGTCATTGAAAAGACCATTTGAAAATTATTTTTTTCCAGATAAATTCATGATAAACGAAGAGCCACTTCCTGTGTTCAGGCCACTGAATCAGCTAATTTTAAAATATAATGCAATGCACAGTATTTCTGACAAATTAAATGTAAATCACTTACCATGTCACACCAACTTGCTTAAACACAGAGCTTGCGCAGTACTTCGTATACACAATCTAGATATGCTACAGAGCAATTGTCCATTTTTAATTCCAAAAATGAATGATATCTTTACAGTAAATTTATTTTTTCTGTGTCGTTTTCATCAAAATTCAAGATCTGAACAATACTTTCAGAAAAAGTTTATGTGGAAAACTATAAGTAGGTATATTCTTTCTCATCGTCATCATTGGCCATCAATCCTCAGATTGGTTTGACGCAACTCTCCACTTAGTCCTTCTATCAGATAATCTCTTCATATTTACGTATTTCTTCTCCTTCACATCCTTCAATATTCTTTCTCATCGGCAAGAATTCTCCTCTCTCGAATTACAAATTGTTTTAGCCTTTAAAATCCTGCTCTACATACTTGACCCAAATTCCTACATTGCACTATGATGAATAGTAATCAATATTTTAATATCAACGATAGTTCTTAAGTAGGTATACTAAAAACATGAAATGCATGAACTTGGATGGTAAATGATTCATCCTTCGGAGAATGTTATGAACACTGAAAAATGCATAGGATTCTAATACGGCACTCGTTAATAACCATTACCAGCCTCTTATGAATTCATAAGACAAAAGTAGTTTACATATACCCTAGACCATCATTATAACAACAGGAGAAGATAACGATAAAAGATAATTTCATGAAGAAATTCAAAAAGCAGGTAACCGACAATGTTTATATATTAATTAAGACGTTCATTTAAAGACATTACTGAACATAGGAAAATCATTTCACACGGCTCTTTACACTGGGACTCATAGGACTCTGGGACGATTTAAAACACAGCTTTTTTACATTCTCCCTTACTGAAACCAACTGGACCACTGTAATGACTCACGCAGCTCAAAGTCTAAGGACGTATAGAAGCTATGTCTTATTGGGCATTACAGTCCAGCAAGGATGGCACTCTTGTGGCGGAATTGGAATTCAAGGAAACCACTGTCTAGGAAGATAGATTTATAAAAATTATCGTAAAGGGTGATGGGCCACCAACGTAAGGTTTTATTTTGCTGTTCTGCACGGCAAGTAAATGTGTTGGAAATTGCTAGAGTGTAAACGTTTCCTGGGCCGGGAATCAAACCACGGACCTTTGGCTTTAATCTAACAATGGAAGCTCTTGGTGGGGGACGTCTAAAAACTAGAAGACTACATTCACGAATTAATTTACAATAATAATAAAACAGAGCGTGCTTAAGACTGAATCGGTAGTTTCCCTCACACCACATCAGCGGCAAAGACAAGAGGGACAAAGTGAAAGAGGAAGACTGTCATATTCCACAATTCTATTTGCCCACGCAACATAGCACAACACAAAAGAAATTTTATACTTTCCACAGTATAACGTCTTCCGTTCCATCCGTTTTCCTTCTGATTACCTGACTTTTTGCCACTATTTTCACAGCTGTTGACCTGAGGCTCTCGATTACAAACATCAGCGAGGGCTCGCAAGATAATGCGCTGACGAAGAAGTAGACTGCAGTCTTTTTTCTAAGATCGGAAGATAAAGGGAGTGATTTGGAAATTTTCATGACATTCTTTGAGCACTTATAAGTAGAGCACGGAAAAAAAGTCTTTTGACTTTTTGTAAAAGTGGGACTTTTGTGGTTTTAAATACAAATCTTCAACAATCTCATCAAATAAAACAGTTTTTCTGATTTGTGAATAAAAAAACTTTGCTGTTTCTACAATTTGGAACTTTAATTTCCTGACTAGTTTCGATACACTAAATACATAAAAACGACACTCACCCCCAGAGAAAAATGGGAAGCCATGGAGATGAATCCCACCGCCCCCAGGTTTTACGGAATGCCCAAAGTGCACAAACAATCCATGCCGATCCGCCCGGTGGTGTCAGGCATCGGATCACCAACACATTCCTTAGCTAGGGTTGTGAAGTGCAAATTCATAGAACACTCCGATTTCCGTGCGACTTACAGCATAAAAAATTCCATTGAACTCGCTAAATGCTTAACAGAAGTAACCACACCCAAGAATTCTTTTTTAGTATCCTTCGATGTAGTGAATTTATTTACCAGTATTCCAGGAGAAGAAGCTGTTCTCGCAGCAAAGGAAGTGCTGCAAAAAGTGAAGACACCCACACACATTTGTGACGAACTCATATCATTATTAACAGTGTGTATTAATCAAAATTATTTCTTGTTTAACGGGAATGTGTATGAGCAATTGGAAGGTTTAGCGATGGGCTCCCCCTTATCACCCCTACTAGCCGAAATTTTTTTAAACAAACTAGAAGATAAACTTTTTCAAACTGAAAACCCCCTCATGAAAAATGTACACTATTGGTTTCGTTATGTCGATGACATTCTATGTTTATGGACAGGAACGAAAAGACAACTGGGAAATTTCTTGAAGTTGATCAATTCTTTGCACCCCAACATCAAATTCACGATGGAATTACCAGAGGGACATTCATTAAATTTTCTGGACCTTAATATTTCAATCACAAACGGGAAACACAAGTTCACTATTTATCGTAAACCCACGTGCACCGATCAGGTCATCCACTCATCCTCTAAACATTCCATTAATCAAAAATTAGCAGCCTTTCACTGCATGCTGCACAGAGCATTAGCCGTACCATTAGAGCCAATAGCTTTCATGTCAGAAATAATCACAATTAAAAAAATTGCAGTCGCCAACGGTTACGCTGAAAAATTAATCGACGATTTACTGGCAGGCAAAAGGAAAAAAATTTTAATTAAGGATTTTTACTCCTCAACCACAAATGACAAAGGATCGTGGCGACGTCTGAAGTATGTAGGACAACCCTCTATTAAAATAGGAAATTTTCTCAAAGAAATGAACATTCATCCGGCTTATTACAATAACAGGAATCTAAAAAGCTTGCTTCCACCCATCAAAGACTCCATAAACCCAGCCCTCCATAGTGGTGTTTACCAACTGAAATGCAGTGATTGTGACGCCAAATACGTGGGACAAACGGGGAGAAACCTAGCCATTAGAGGCGAAGAACACAAACGAGACTACATCAAGAAAACGGGGATGTCCCAGTTTGCCTCCCACCTCCTTGAAGAAGGACATCAGGCGGATTTCACCCCGGAATTGCTGCACCATGTGAAGAAAGGGTCACAAATGGACATCAGGGAGCAACTGGAAATTTTAAGAATAGTCAAGAAGAAAGAGCCCATCACTAATGACCACCTTTTCCCATTCCACTCCCCCCTCCTGGACATCCCAATTTTGCACCCGAAAAATCCCCATGACGCTAACCCACGCCGCCTTCCCTAAGTACGCTTCCTTTCCCTCTCCTCTCCCCCCCCCTCCCCCCCCCCCCTTCCTAGTGTATCGAAACTAGTCAGGAAATTAAAGTTCCAAATTGTAGAAACAGCAAAGTTTTTTTATTCACAAATCAGTAAGATGGATTTCTACAACGTAAAGGCCTCTACTATTAAGTGCATCAAAACAGTTTTTAATGACTTTCTTAGAGACTTTTTGGGACTTATTTTTGGCGTGACGGGACTTTTCTGATTAAAAGAGACTTTTATGGGCCTTTTTATTTAAACCGCATGCCTAAGTTAATATTTGGCTGTTGTGATCACATTTGTTCAACTGTGTGTTGGAGGCATCTGTGTTTTTCATGCGGTACTACACGGAGCAGAGATGTACTGTAAAATGTAAGCTCCTAACAATTGTTAATGCGAAATTTTAATAAAAGCTCCGGTAACTGCAATGAATTCTTTCTATTGCTCCACCGTTCATGAAATAATCACACTCACTCAGTACTTCAACCCGAAGGTTGGTTTGGATAGGTGAGGGTAGAGCTCACCCCGTACTTATCCATTTGCATGTCAAATTCATATATTGTTCCTTTCCCTGGGCCACCTTGCACTTCGAGTTTTTTTTGCTGAGGGTGTCCAAAGACTTCACAAAGGGATAGATTGATCTGAAAGAATGCATTGATCTAAATATGAACCAGCTTATTTGAACCCGGGTGGTCTGCTGACAAGCCGACAGCGCTACACTGTATGCTAGCACTCCGCTTTTGTTTAGGAGATTAGTGGAAAAATGATACAATTATATGAAAGATCATCTAGAATTTCCGACGAGGTGAACGCGTCACATTGTGTGCAGATGATCATTAAATGAGCCTACATTGTAGTGAGGCAAGCATGACGTAGATGAACCTGGACCCTCGGCTGCGATCAAGCGGAGAAGAAGATTTTAAAATTTTCGCGAAAAACAAGAGAAAAAGGTCCTCAGCTTCCCCGAAAATAGGGGTCCTGACCTGTAAAATGGACAACTAATAAGTACTTTTTTCTCATTTTCGGTATGTATTGAGCAGAAAACTAAGTTTTGAACTATTGAATCATGTTTCAACTACCTTATAACATTATTGATCCTATGTAAAAACTTGTTTTGTATTGTGTTTTATAAAATTTTCCCCTTTAAATTTGACTGAATAAACGCCCTGTTTCCAAGGTTTTACAATGGAGTGTACTTAGTTGGTTATTTAGGGGAGGCGACCGACAGCTGAGGTCATTTGCGCCATAGAGGATAGGTGGGTAATTGGGTAATGGTAGGAGTTTTTAGGGAACGGAGGAAGGGTGGAGAGAAACCCGGCGTCGGCATTAGCCTACTCTTAACGAAAGGCGCCAAGGGGACCACGGCTTAACGTCCCATCCGACGGACGGAGTACTGAACTTGAAATGCCCTCCACTAGGCACTCAAGTGGGGACCGGTTTTCCACTGAAAAATCCTCCACTGCCGGGAATCGAACCCGGGCCTTCGGGATGGGAGGCCAGTACTCTAGCCACCACACCAACCCGATCCCATGGAGTGTACTTCCACCCTCTTTGTCATCTAATGCCTTTTTAGTAAGAGGTAGGGTGCTGGGAACTTCCAGATATTGAAATAGAGGAACAATGAGATGGGAGGGTGAGTTTCGAAGAAATGAACCATGGGGAGACGGGAGAGCGAATATAAACGACGTGAGTGGTTAAGCGGGGTTGCATAACTTGGAGCATACAGCCCCGCGACGCCGAGGCGCATGTTTCAGGGCGCGCTGGCCGTTCGTCCTACGTCAAAATGTTAAAATACCTTTTTTGTTGCTTATATCGTCTACTTTCCGATTATTTGATTAGTTTTTCCCCAATTCAAAACTAAACGATTTAAAAACTAAAAAAGCGATTTTTTTAGTGTTATTTTAAAAATTTGGGGGGGTTGCGGGGTGAAATTTTGGTGGGAAGTTAGAAATTCGGATTCAGCGACCCAAAAAGAATAGGATAAATCAATTTCCAAAACTACCTCTAATTTTTCCAAGTAAACTCCCCTAATGCCTCGACTAGCATCTCTAGGCTCTTTTCTCCAACAATTCAGTTAAATTCAGCAACATTCTCACGGAAATAACTCAGACTTTTGAGAGACTTTTTTCAAAAATATTGGTGACTTTTTACGCTACTTTTTTTGCAAAATTGAATACTTTTTTCCGCGCTCTATTTATAAGTTATTTCTGGGCTTTCAATGGCACTACGTTGTAATGAGGGTGCACGAACTAGGTGCAAATTTATTCCAGAGGTGCAGAATATTTCCCAAAATACATCAATAGAATTAATAATTTGCGCCAATATTTGACCAGCAATAATTGGAACCGAAAGTATTTCTATTTTTGAGTCCAAGTGGCTGATGGTCGGTTACAATTCTCATTTTGATGCCGCGAGCATTTCGGGAGAGAAAGGAAGTATAAAATGTGAAGGAACACGATGGCTGTTTATTTATAGCCACGTTAATATCGGGCGATCTCTTCATGGACTGGCTAATAATACTTTATGATTGCTTTGTCCTTGGTTAACTAACGCTGACGCAGCATCACAATTCTGACTGCCTCACTTACAATGAAAAAGTAACGAAGTGAACGGGATACGAAGTCATATGAACTCCATAAAGTCATCTCACACATCAATATAATATCTCATTGCTTTAGATATTGGAGTAAAATCGAAATCGTGTATAAAAAACGATCGGTAAAATTGAAAATGTACACGATTCCCGCCGAATCTCTGGACTGGCTAAAAGTGTACCGTTTACACCCATGTCAGCAGGGTAAAAAACAAGCAATAATATTACATTTCATTCAAATTCTGCTGGTAGGGTAAAGGGGGGTGAATCGGACCAGCGGGTGAATAGGAACGCTTTTCAAAAAGTGCGCTCAGACCCGAAACGGTATCACTTGAGACTGACTACGTTTTAGGAATTGCTTCTTTGTAATCTTGTCCTTCTAGTAAAGTGAAAACGAGAACTCGACGACTGAATTTAAGCAAATGATACTCTGTCGAATGGAAGCCTACCATACGAGAGAGGTGTGAAATTGGGTATTTAGAAAACCTCGTATAGGTTCAAAGTAAGGTGACATTGTAGCGCTTACTCAGATTTCAAGTTTTTCTTTCCTGAAAGGAAATCTAATACCATAGCTGCCACATTAGGTTACTTTTTTGAGCCTTGTATGAATATCGGAGTTACCAAACATGATACAAAATCATATTACTTAGTCGGGTGAAAAGGACCAGCACGCGTAGGAGTTCAGTTCCAAGCCGCTGATCGAGGGTGAAGCATTGAACCAGTTATACTCAACTGACACTTGGAAAAATTCCTTCTGCTACTGAAAAGTAAGTAGATATACAACTAATATTGATAAATTGCTTACTTACACTTAATGTTTTACATTAAAAACATCAAATGTTTATAAGAATGTTTGAGCGAAAGTGGCTAAAAATTTGTTTTTAGGCCATACTCTTTTATTTAAGTATTATAAGAAGTTTAATGGAATAAACCTATTTTAATGCTATTCTATATCACGTTATAGATATTTACTACGTATAACGAGGAGGAGGAAAGAGATTTTCCCCGTCATAGAGGTGAATTATTACGGCGACGAGCACGATTTACAGGCTGAGCGAGAGGTAAGCTACCTTCGTTTGATGTAACATATGTTGTGTACTGTTCCATATATATTAACCAATTATTCGCTGAAACAATATCATAAAACATACGCATTTCGTGATGGAAATTTATTGTTAATAATTCACATTGAGTTCCATACCTATACATTCTACATTACTCAGTGGTCTATATTTTCCAATCTGAAAGAAAAGGAGGTGATATAATGTACGTGATAGAGGGATTGCCAGAGTATTAAATATTATATATGGCAACAGAATTAGTTGTGGAACGCCTTACAGCCTCCTTTTGATAGCGTAACATTAGCAAAATTTCATTTAAAACGTATTTATGAAAGTGATAATTTTCGCTTACCGTTAATGTTTTTCCTTTTGGATTAAGATGGGGAAGTACCGGCGAAAAACGGAGCAGACATGGACAGAGGAGGATATGAGAATGGCGCTGAAAGCTTTCAGAGAGGGAAGAAGCATGAGGCATTCTGCCGAACTTTTCAATGTTCCCCGTACTTGCCTCTATCGTAGGATAGTAGCGGATACGGAAAAATTGAAGACAAGAGGGGGGCAAGATGTCTTCTCAGTGGAAGAAGAGGAAGCATTAATTAGAAGAATTCTTAGGTTATGTGAAATTGGGTTCGGATTGACAAGAGATGATGTCATGAAGGTGGCATATGAATTTTCCATTGAAAACAACATAAAAAACAATTTCTGTGCGTTAAAAAAACGAGCAGGCAAGGATTGGTTCTTGAATTTTATATCTAGACATCCTTTAAGTCTTCGAAAACCCGAAGGTTTGTCAGTGGCTCGAGCTGAGGGTTTAAATAAGGAAGATATAGACGATTTTTTTTCAAAGTTAACTATTTCGATGGCTGAGGCTGGAGTTATGGATAGGCCCCACCTTATATACAACGTTGACGAAACGGGATGTGTATTAAATAATCGCCAAACCCAAAAGAATGTTGCAAGAACAGGATCTAAGGTAGTCATAAAACAGACGTCAGTGGAAAAGGGGGAATTGGTGACAGTTGTTGCGTGCTGCAATGCAAGTGGACATTACATACCACCTTTTGTAATTTTTAAGGGGAAAAAGTTCCATAAGGAATGGGAGGATGGATTTCCGTTGGGATCTAAAATGTTTATGTCCGATTCAGGGTGGATAAATGAGGATCTTTTTTTGGAGTGGCTAAAGCACTTTCAAGCAAACAGGATTCCTGGCCGATGCATTTTAGTCCTCGATGGCCACGCATCACACAAGACTCTTCCTGTTCTACTGTTCTGTGAAAGGAATGAGATCACTCTCTTATCACTGCCCAGACACACTAGGTACACAAAGGTTGCAACCTCTGGACAGGCCTTTTTATAAACCATTAAAGACATACTACGATATTGAAACAAATGCGTATATGACAGTTTGTAAGGGGGATAGAAAGATGACTAAATTTAATTTTGGTCGGCTTTTTCGAAATGCATGGAGCAAAGCCGCAACAATCGGCAACGCTGAAAATGGATTCCGATCAACAGGAATATTCCCTCTGAATCCGGGTATCCTGACGGAGTTAGATCTTCATCCTTCTAATCTCGGAAGCTCACACGCCCCAGAAGAAGCATCAACTCCTTTTTCGACAAATTCATCTTCCGATCAAAAATTAACTGCCAGTCCCTATGAAGAAAGCCAATCCTCGACATCAACATCTGAGGAATCGTCAAATACTTTGGGTAGGTCTTTCCATAATTTACTACCTACACCAGAAAAAAGAATGAAAGTCAATGTGAAAAGGTCAAGAAAGCAAATTGCTCAAATACTTACTTCTCCAGCTGTAATAGAAGAAACAAAGCAACGACTGAAGAAACAAAATATTAGGAACGCGAAGGGAACTTGCAGAAACTCATATGAATCATTTCAGATAGGGACGGCAATACTGAGAATGGGGAAAACTCAGCTGATGATACGCTTTGTGGCTTCTGCTCCAAGTCTTATAATTGTGCGAATTCGTCAAAGTTTAGAGACTGGATTAAGTGCATGAAGTGTAATTGTTGGTACCATGAGCTGTGTGTAGGTGCTAAGGGGCGAGATAAATTTACTTGTGGTAAATGTGCTTAATTGTTTTGGTAAATTTGTTCTATTTTGTCCTATATGTTCAGATTTGGTGATGTATGTCTATTTGTAAAGTTATGTTTGACTCTAAGAAGGTGTCGTCGAAATATCTCCAGACTGCACTACATTGTTAAAAGCAATGATGCAAAATTTCAAAATTTTATGGAATAAAACTTAAGAAAACTAAAATTTATAACGTTATTTTACTGGTCCGATTCAGCCTCTAATCTGGTCCGATTCGCCCTCCAAGTCGTCGGGCGAATAGGACCATGCAGTCTCTTGAAGAAATTGCTCCAGGACCGTTCTATTCAGAGCAACCACGCTGAAAATTGCGTTTTAAACTGGAAAAACATCAAGTCCTTTGCTGATAATGCTTTCAGAATGTAACTGTTTACACAAACGAGGAAATCGACGATTTTCCTTTTTGTGGCCCGATTCACCCCCCTTTACCCTACCTACTGCTAGTTATTCACCGGAGGTGACCGTCACCTAAATCCTACATTTAAGCCATTTAGGATAGATGGGTAATTGGGTATAAGTATGAAATTTCAAAGGGGCGGAGGAGGGATGGAGAGAAATTCAGCTTCGGAATTAGACTGCTTCTAACGTAAGGCGCAAACGGGTCCCCGGTTCTACGTCCCATCGTATTTTGACAGAGTACTGTACTCTTCAGTGCTCTCCAAATCACATTGTTGGGACCGGATAACTAATGACAAGTCTCTCCCACTGCTGGGATCCTAACCCGAATGCTCCAAATGGGACAAGTTTTCAGCTGTTTTCCCTTTTTCTTGCACATGATTTTGAAGGTGTTCGCCTTTTATCCAACCCCACTCCCGAAAAAATTATTGGAAAGGAGAAGTAATACGTACTACAATGTATTTCTACTACTTACGATGTGTTTCGCAAGATTTATTCATCTTGTTGATAATGCGCTTGACTTTTCTTTTTTAAAAGACTTTTCAGTGTCATTACTTTCAGGGGGTAATTGAATTTTTTTCAGTTAATGCGATTCTCCACTTTTAAAGAAAAGAGATTTATCTATGTGTTTTTATTTACCAAAATTTTCAAATGCCATCCGATTTTACCTCTATTTATTCAACGGAGGGAGGTTCAATCTCTTCAATTCTTATTAAGTTTTCCAGTTTTGTTTTCAATTTTATATTATTGTCCCAATATTTACATTTAAAATATACCTACTTCATGGTAGGCAATATGTCCGAGAAATAACAACAGTATTGTCTTTATGATTAATGATTCAAATTATTTTAGCTTTGAAGTAGAGGCCACAAATATCTATGAATATTGATATTGTACATCTACGATATCAATAGAAAAATGACGAATATTTCACATTATTGAATGAAAAGATAAGAGTGCAAAATAAGACTGTAGCTCCAGTAACTAGGAAAACAAATTAAATTCGCCACCAACAATTCCTTTGTTCAGCATAACTGATTGTGAGTAGTGAAAATAAAAACCATCAAAATAGCGCGGAAAAATAAAAGTTTTAAGTAAGGGCAGAGGCGCATCATTTGTACTAGCAGTGATATATTTTCCAGAATTCACTAACGTTTACCAATGAAAAGTTTCCTAAGTAATTTCAGTACCAACTACTGAATAAAATAAATATCTTTATTCATTCGTATATTCTAGAGAAATCAAGGAAAATATGCTGAAAACATATTATTTTACTCATAACCTAGGCGTAGGCAATAATTTTAAGGTGGTGTACGAAAGATGGTATCCTAAAATCTCTGCTCGTAATATGGCACTAGTGAAATGCCTCGCGTCCGACAAATTCCACCTTCCCCTACGGCCTCTCGTCGCCATCCCGCGTCGATAAATCACCCCCTTCCCCTAATCCAAATCTAAAATGGACACCAGAATAATAATAGATACCGGTTCTGGGGATGACGGTAGTCGATCTAACTTGTGCCAATTTCGATGTTAATCTGGCGGTTTTATACTGGGAAATCGTCTGGAAGATAGAGGGCTCTTGGCGCTCAGGCTGGTAGAGCAAAGTGAGAGTAAAATTAGCAATCGCATTGTAGTAGCCTGAAAGAAAATGACAATTCCGAAGATCTTTCTTTCAGAGACACCCAGAGGGGTCCGATTGGTGTAGTGGTGAAGTGGTTAGAGTCCTTCAATAAATTTCTTCCTACATGAGAGTTTTTTGGAGAGCACACGAGCTCAGTACTCCGTCCGTCAGATGGGACGTCAAGCAATGGTTCTCTTGGCTCCTTTCGTTAAGAGCATGCTAATGCCGACGCCGGGTTTCTCTCCATCCTTTCTCCTTGCCCATTATCATCTATGTACCTTTCCTCCCGGTCTGAACCACGTATAAGTGCGGAAACAGACTTGAAAACACATATGAGAAAGACAACTGAAGGGGTCCGATTGTTGTAGTGGTTAAAGTATCACCCAGTTCGAACCCAGGAGGCGAAAGGTATTATTCACGGGTAAACCGGCCCCTAAATGAGTACTTTCTGAAGAGCATTCGAGTTTGGTAGGTACTCCGTCCGTCGGATGGGACGTTAAGACCTCGTTCCCTTTGTGCTTTTCGTTAAGAGCAGTGCCGACGCCGAGTTCCTCACCATCCATCTTCCTTACCATTTCATTCTCTCCCTTATATCTTTCCTCTCAATCTGAATCACATATAAGTACGGGTGCAGACTTTAAAATGACCGATAGGTAGACAGAAGGGTGCTTTAAAATAACAGATAGGTAGCTAGGAAGAAAAGTGAAGTTACAACGGTCGACCACTATCCGAAAAGAATAATTTATTTTACAAATTAATACTGGCTTAATCCACATCAAGTATCATGGGAATTACTGACCAAGAAGACTAAGCGCCAGAGAGATCTTAAACAACAGAACTGCGGAAATTAATACCTAAAATTATCATAAAAGATATAATATCAAAACACTACCCTTACAAGGGATCTATTGCCTATGATTGGCGACAGGGGCCAATATGAAAAAAATCAGTAAAAAGGCAAAGGCAAAAAAGGCAAAACCTGTGGAAAAAGAACACGATAAGGTTACTTTTAGAACAACTCATCCTCAGAGAAGTATTTCTCACAGCACAGGTGTTTTCACGAGAATTTTAAAGAGTTAATGGCATTACTGTCTTCAACGTAATGCACCCAGTTATATTACCCTTCCTTCAGAGTTAGACCACAGCTATCCCCTGTTCACCAGCGTAAGCGACGAGGAAGCACGATACCCCTACAATAGTGTTTTCGCACGCTCACATTCAAGTGTCTGGACGAGAAAAGGTCACGCGTAGGATACCGCCTCGTTTCCCTGAATTCTCTTCCGAGTGAATGAACGAAGGTTTGGCTTCGGACCATCCGATACCTATAATTAACTCGGGACCGTCCCGTTGGTTAGCTCTCTCTCTTGAATGGAGGAGAGCCCTGAAAGCTCTGTTGCGACACACGCCTCGCGCAGCGTGAGTAGATAGATGTAAGCGAAGAGGGAATAGGAAGCCCGTCGCGAGTTTCCGAGCTGATTTTCTCGTAAGAGTGAGGACAGGGGAGTAGGGGGGTGAGAGAGACTCTCCCGGCGTTGTGTACCTGTCCCGTCCCAGAAAAAAAGCGGATTCCCTTCCATCCAACTCTTGGTGGTTCAATACAGCTGCCATGGCATTCGGTCGAGAGATTAATGCGGCTTTTGCTTTTCCTCGGGGACAGAAATGTTGATCTCTCTCTCTCTGACGTGTGTTTCCCGTGTCACTTCGAGAACAGGAAGCGATTTGTTCAAGATCCTTAACTTTATTTGCCAAAACATACTGACCGCTAATTGGACGTATTTTTAGAAATTAGAACTCCTAATTTTAGAACTACTCAATCAGAAACCAGGAAAGCCAACAGAAATCAACGCATCGAAATCAGGGTTACTTAACTATAAGCAGGCAAGAGCTCCCTCACCTCGAGCACAGAACATGAACTCAATAAAGAATAATGAAAACCTCGATATTTTTCGTTACGCATTTACAGTCGTTTGTTGTGCAGCAGTATCCATGCTTGATTATATTCATTAATCACAAATAACGTATGTGGCACTGGAAAATTGGTTTCCATCTCAAAGAAGATATTCCATTGACTCCTGACAGAAATAAGTTATAAGAGTGTTATTTCAAGGACAATGTCGAACTATTTTACTTCTTGCGTATTCAATACAAGAGAACAAACACTAAATACTAATATAATCATAACAAACTGAATTACAGACTATGTGAGAATTGTCTAATAGGTACACTGATTGAAAATGATAAATTATTTCAGTCATCACATCCAGGATAGGAAAGGGAAAATTATATGTTGAACCCGACGGAATGTGTTGGACGGATATATGTTGAATCCGACGTTGAACATGATTTTCCGCTTAGCATTTCAACTGATAGCCTATGTCTGCTACAAGGACACACGTAAACCATTCCTCTCAGGAATAAAATTCCTAGTCATTAGTCGATATACACTGCTGATAGACATTGACATTTGCATTGACACTTGACATTTGGCATACATAGACATTTTTAAAAAGGATTAAAAAAATGCCACATTACCGAAATCCGCTAATTTTAACGATTTTAAAATTCTAATTTAAGTCTCCTAGCGTACAATGCATAATTATTTTCTCGTCAATAACCTGAAAAAGCATTATGGCTCATGAAATTGGTGCCCTCACCAGGCTTACCCCTGAAATCAAGGAGAGAAGGGAGCGAAAGAACCGAGGGGAGTGGGGTCTGGGTTGTTCCCTAGATTAATATAGCTAAATTCAGAACAGGTCGATGGCGGAGGTGTGTGGGAGTTAAATGAGGCGTAGGAAGCCATTGGTCGATTCTCGGTCGTAATTTTCTGCCGGTTTTTTGGCTGGCCAACGAGGTTGGGAAGGGAAGCAGGAGGAGGTTCGTTGAGGGCGGGAGGGGAGCGTCCATTCAGAATAGAAGGAAAAGAATGGATCCCGAGGGATCCAGGGAACGAAGAAAAAATGGTTCGATGGCGTGTGGCACGAACACGTCAGAGAATACTTGGCAGCGTTGCCACTGGAGGTCGTTAGGGAACGAATATACGTGGGCAATGCCGGGCCAGGGAGAGGAAGTTGTAAAAAACAAACAGGCGAAGGAGGTGATAAAAAAGCAAAGTTTTCGTTTGACGGCTCTATCCGCATTCTCCATTCAAGAAAAACCTTCAGGCTTACGTATGCATGCTCGTAACCATTCCACAGCAATACTATTTCCCTGATGCAAGATTTGGAATCAAAGTGCTACAGGCTAATAACGTTCTCCACACAGCAAGATCAGAAGAGTTATTCCTGGATTCATTCCATGAACTTAATAAAGACGATAAATAGGTAAATCGCAGTTATCAGAAAATCGGCGAATTAATAATGCCCAATAGAATTCAGGCCACAGATTTGCCAAATCTCGATTTACTAAAGCCCATTAGACGTTCAAAATGTTTTCAACTATTATTAGTGATAAAAAAAATCAGACATACACTCGGCATGCGTGACTGTATAATGATTGATGGAAAATATATCTGCAGCAATTTTCTGGCTAGTTTTATTTTGAAGCACTGAGATTCACTCCTTTATTGTATCGAAAGGAATCAAAACTCGACTCTTTCTAAGTGAAAATGTTGAGCATACGACCAACAGCAACATAAATCACTTTTTTTATTCATCTCACATAGATGACCATGGTGGAAAAATAAATCTTAATGCAGAGGCATCCTGAAACAGACTTAACCAATAAACACTATAAGTACATTGCGATACCATTTACTCAAATAAAAAGCATTCAGCACACTTTTATTTTAAAAAATAGTGCCATAAATCCAAGTAAAGCTATAGTTTATCTTGGATCCCATTCTTATTATCTCATAACATTTTGGTGAACTCGGCGAAGGCATCCCCACGCCTTCACTGTCAGCATTATCTCACAACATGGCGTTCTGTACGATTTCGAGATCGTCAAGGAATGTGAAGAGAGCACAGGTAAACACCCTCGTTTTGATTTTCACACAAAGGTCGCTTTCTTCGTCGTTTCACAAGTGCAACGCAGCCATCACAACGATAGCAATTGAATTCACCATCCGATGCCGCAGGATAGAAAAAAGCCGCAGGAGCAGATGGGTCTACCGAAAGATAAGGAATGATCATTTCTTTTGCTCTCATTGAGGATTCTTGTCCTTCTTTGACTCCTGATACCCATCCCATGGGTCCAGGTTCGAATTTGGGTAGAAAGTCAGAAATGTTTTCAGCGGAATCTCGCTCCAAACTTAAATACCTACTATGCGGAAAGCATTTCAATTAAATTCAGTAGTCGGATGTGGCAATCCGTCGGATAAGACAACCCACCATGGGTGGTTAGCAATAGTCATGACTAAATGCTTTCATGAACCGTGTTCTAAACCCGGTGAATGTGTAATTGGTATCCCAGAAAGTTCCCAAAAACATTCCATATCTTCAATAATGACTCCTTCCATTACAATACCAATATATGCGTGTACGATGTCTTAGAGACAAATCGGCAATCCTTAATAACTACTTTAGCTCTAAGGATTTACATTTACCTTCAATCAAGTGAAATACCCAATACCTGCCACTATATATATGAGATTAAATTCGGTATTTCATCATCGATCATGACATTACGATTCTTACAGAGGGTTGAGGAAAAAAAATAACATTAATGCTCAATTTCACACCGAAGAGAGTGAATATCAAATAAATTGTATGAGCGGTTAAGTGCCCGTGATATCTTCATGAACAGTGCTAAAAATATTCGATGCCTTAAATAATGACTCATGCGGCCGGCCAAGTTAGCCAAGTGGCAAAATGTGCAGCAGAAGACAACTCGTTGATTCCGTAGCAGAGCTATACTGTCATGATATACGGAGATATGGAAAGGGGTAAACGAAAAATGATACGCCAGATGTAAAGAGAGATAATAAAGCAAGGAACTGAAGGAAAATCCGTAGGAATTAGTGAAAGAGACAAGATGGAGAATGGAAGAAAAGGGGACAGAGTCGAGGGAGAGGAATTAAGTTAGCGCAGAAGGCGGGCAAGAATAGAGTGAGGTGGAGAGAGAAGCGATGAGGGAAACGGACAACGGATGAGGTGGGATGGACGGAAGGGGAGAATATTGACAGGTGGGGGATGCGTGGGCTATTCGGAGGTTAATTGGGGCCAAAAAAGAAACAGGGCAACAAACAAGTGCCAGAGGAGACGCCTATTCGGAGCTAAAAATAAATTATTCCCCCAATAACTGAGTTTTCTCTTCTAGAAACGCTTACAACAAGGACTGTCGAACGTTCCAGACCCAAAGAACATAAAGGCACCAGTTCCTCTGCAATTATCTTACTCCTTTGACAGCTAAACGAGCTTAAACGAGCAACGGGAGTTCATGGAGCACAACAGAGCACTCAGCATGCCACAAGCTGAGCAACTGAATCTGAGCAACTGCACTCAGCCCCCAGAATAGAACTTATTGTCGTGAAACCATGGTAAATGTGGCCCCGAACATCCTATTAAACTTAAATTTGACTTTTGGCACAAACTGTTGCATCAGTTCACTCTAAAATAACAGGAAAGGCGCCTTTCACGTAATGCGCAGTCTACAAAGTTAGGAACGCAGTTTCGACCGAGCCATAAATTCAGCGTAGCACCTCGAGGATTTAGTTCATCATTCTGAATAGGTGATTTAGTATTCACAATCAAGTTTCTATAAAACTGAACAGAAATGCTAAAGAATGCGGGGTTTTAATAAAACATTTCACGTAAGCTGAGAAAGTAGACAAACCTATAGATGGAAGGAAATCGAAAAGAAAACTCAACTTTAATGCAACATGTTTCGCTACACTGTATCAAAAATTACAGGTACAAGTACACTACTTGTACTTGTAAATGTAATTACAGGGGTACTTGTACCTGAAGATGCTACAGTCCTGCTAAACATGTCGCATTAAAGAATATTTTTTACCCTGTAGAACGCTAAAGTTTTCTTTTCGATTTCATCTACATCTACACAATACCCTGCAAGCCACCATAAAGGTGAGTGACAATGATTCATGCCAAACATGCATTACAAATCATGCATCAAAAGGATTAGTAATTACACTCTAGTCTACACTTTACAATTTTAAAAAAAAGATAAAAATAGCAAAGCAAGAATGCAATAACAAGCTATTAGATGAATTTTCACATGGAAAAAACTTGCTGTTATTTGGATTAGCTTTAAGTCCTTATACCAACATGCAACTACCTATTCTATCCATTGATACACTCGTATTTATACTATTGGATATATTGACAGATATTCATATCCCAAACTGTACGAGGAAAGAAGGACATTTTGAATCTGTCAGATCCGCAATCGATTTCTCTGATTTTATGACTATGGTCCATTCCATCATAGTAAGTTGGAGTCCGCAAAATATTTTTAACGTCATCACTGAAAATATTATCTTGGAATTTATTTAGGATATGAAGTCTACATTTCAATCTGCGATCTGACAATGATTCCCACTTAGACTGGTTACGCTAATATATTTATCATAACGTTTCTTTACAAATCTTGCCGATCTTCGCTACACACGCTTCAGTTCATCATTTAAGACTGTTTCGTAAGGATCAATAAGGATCAGGCATTTCCTTTTTCAGTATGGAATTTTACAGTCTCGGCCTCAACAATCCACTTCAATCTAAATAGATATGTATTTCATATTAGAGTCTAGGTTAAAAAATTATTTATCCATCCAAAAATTGGTTCCAGTCGGGAGTCAATTGTTGAAATAAACTAATATTCATTTGTCTGACCCCAATGTATTCCAAAAATATGACAAACCTGTCCACGGTAGCTAAGTTGGTAACTTGGTTGGCACGGTAACCAGAAGGTGAGTTCGTCTCGAGCTTGGATGTTGCATTTTTCCATGAGATTGAAGATCATGGATGATACGGAGCGATAGAGCTTTAACTGCTGGAGTAGTTAAAAACCGAGTCCATCTGCCATTTTTAACTACTCGAGAGCTATAGAATTTATAAACTCAGGCACAGTCATTACACAGTCAAATTCATTACATTGCATATCAAGATGCAGTTTTACATTCATAGGGATACATTTATACATTCTATAAATTTTTAGAACACAAAAGCCTTTTAACATTCCTGAAAAATGTAACTGACCACAACAGTGATTTTAGGCAATATCAATTACTAATTTTCGCCGACATTTTCAGGGCTTTCATTAAAAATCAACAGTAGTAAAAGTGTTACAAAAGAAAGATGGATGAAAAAGTGGATAGACCTATTAACTAAACAAAAATTCTAAGCTTGAAAGTAGGTAAGGAAAAAATCCATTATGACTTGCATCTGAAGCATACTTCTTCAAGCCAGTGAGACATGGACGATGTCAGCCGCAGAAAATTCAAGACTGTACGCATTTGATATATTGTGTTATAGAAGAACGATAGCAAATTTATTAGATAGAGAGGCAAGCGAAGAAGTTTAAAATGAGCGAGAGAAAAGAGAAATCTCTTAAAAACTTTAAATAGAAGATATAGGGCAACTAAATTATCCATTTTTTAAGATATGATGGCATGATTAACACCGTCGTCAAGGGAAAGGTGAATGGAATGAATGGCAAAGAAAGGCCTGGAATTAGATGAAGAAAGTAAGATGAATGTAAAAGAGAATAATTATGTCAACAAATAAAGCTTAGTCGATACAAGGGAGAGCTCCGTAAATACAATCTTAGGATAGATGACAAGTGACTGCAATGAGCAGTAATATTCAAAGTAGTATTAAAGTGATCCAACTGCTAAATCTATACGCAGCGTCCAACCTAACTTGATCCTAAGCAACACTCTAGTCAAACGCGGGATTATAATGCCGGTGGAAAGACACATTGATTCACTTGGCATAAATTATTACCGAAACGTGTGTTATGTGTACCGAAACTCATAATCAAAGCGTGTATTCCTTGGAAGTTTATCAGTACTGGTTGAACGTGCTAGGTTTATACTTACGTTTAACATTTTTTTCCACCAAGGAGTAACAACATTTTTCATTACCCGTACCCTGTGCGTTTTTGGTGCGTTCTCCTGCACCCCCACAAACCCTATGGGTGAATAATAGGATGCTCTGTGTTGAATAGACACAGGATTAAATCCCACGTAGTTAAAAGTGAACTCAATAATTTCTTCGGGGACTGATGATAAGTCGTTTGCCTTCCATTGTTAGGCCAACACGAGAATAGAAATTATTGCATATACGAAAAAAGTAAACCATAGAGATTTTCTTTTTTTTTGGGAACATAAATTTTCGTAGAGCAATGGAGGGCCAAAAAATCATCTTCACTCCCATTAAATAAGAGGATTTTTTAACCCCAGGTGAAGGAAATGGGAGTTTGAATCTGAAGAGCATGAACCATAAGTTATAAATACAAGTTAAGAGTCAAAGGAGGAGCACTAAGGGCACTATGTTGAAGTTGGTCCTGGTATTCTGTTTATTGGAGTGGCTTGTTACAGTGATGCATCGCTTTAGAGTGAGCAAAAATATATCCGAGGCACAAAAAGTCTCATTCACTTATTGATCAATTATGACGAAGTCATTACCTTTCCCCCATGTTAACGGGTGTATTTCAAGCTGTGTGAGTACGATTATCTTACTTGAGATTAAGGAGCGAAACGAAAAAATTCTCGCTTATTATATCAAACCCCAACTTATCTTCCGAAAGCGTAAATGAGGGTTTTTTTTAGCAAATTATTGAGCTTAAGCCTTCTAAGATAAAAATACATAGATATTAACGGGAGAAAAGAAACACTCGCATCCTTAATGGAAAAAATATGGATGGAAATAAAGGGTGAGGAGTTATGTGCAGAATTTAACGAGCCCTACATGGGTGGAAAAACATCGAAGAGGTTGCCATTAATAACAGAATACACGACAGCAATGGATTTACTGCGCGAGAAACGACAGATTGGGAGCGGAAAGGCTGAAAAAGAATAGTTCCGGGAGACGATGATGAAGCTTTACGAAGGCGACGGATTTAGGGGACGGATGAGGAAAATTGGAATTAGAGGAGTGCTGGAGGGGTGGGCCCTGTTTCAACACGTGCTGAGCGCCGAAGGTGAGGAAGGTAGTCAAGTGAGCTGACGAAGCAACGAAAAATGGTTAAAAACAGCTATTCAGGAGTGGGGAAAGTGTTTCCTCGACGGTTGTGCACTATCAAAATTTATGACTTCAAATTATACGGAATCACCTACTAAGTTGTCTCGTGCAAATAAGACAGGTACGTAGACAATCTCAGAGGACCATTTTTAATGAGAAGCTAACGAATGCCATTGGAGTCATCAAGTAACTCATCAGATATGAAAAATTTCCAAAAATATCTTGAGAAAAACATGACAAATTATCTCACTCAATTAGAAAAACTTGTAACTGCCCCTGAACAAATCATTCAAGTTCACTCCCAAATGGTATTAGAAAAATAATCGAAAGAAATATTCTGGTTTTTTATTAGAAACAAGAATAGCCAAAATTTTGAGAAAGAGACCTAGCTCACCGCAACCTCACCACGACCGTTAAAATTCACCCATCCTATTCCTAACTAAAGATTAAAATAATGTAGAACATAAAAAAAGTAAACGTGTGTACCAAGCCATATTATTCAAAGCTTGTTATTTTACCACGAAAGTCGTTAGGCCTACCGGCCAATCTTCATTTTGCTCGGATTAAAAAAGGTCACGAAAACTCTAAGTAATATTAAACATTTCAGGACGTAAAATATTCCTAATTATTGAGAACCTTGAATCACGGCATATGAAAAGTTATCCAGAATTTTGTTCCGTACTTTGAACTGAATAACGCCAACTTTCACCATGAAAAAACCTAGAAAAATTATCATGCCCCTGAAACGCTTAGAAAAGTAAATGATATATATTCAATGGGGATGAAGGACATAGTTTTGCTCATCGTCCGAATTGAACACCAAATAAAAAAGCCATCGGAAAATTCAAAGGAAAAGCATACAATGGATTAGAGTCTCTTGCATCCCAAAATAAGAGACGTGTAAGTAAAACTCCGCCTCAAGCAACTAAATCGATCGCCTTCTCAGCCACCCTTTTCTCGTAAGAGTCCCGATCAAAAGGTATTGGATCAGTCACAAATACTTTTAACTGAAACGTTTCACTAGTAGCAAAGGTAGCAAATAAAACAAACAGAAAACACCACGTGAAACTCTGACTATACTTAGTTTATTTGAAATGGAATTATTGTGAAAATTCCATTCCAAACAGATGGCCAAAATATTCATCAAACATCTGCGCACTTCTCTAATGGGAGATAAATGAACGACTCTCATATTCCCATTTCCCGATTTCTCTTTTCTTGGCCGAATATGAAGAACACTTCTCTAGCTAAGCGACCTCCACACGTTTACGACTGTATCTTTCACTACGAGCCATCAAGTTCCACTAAAACTCCATCCTTCCCAAGTAAGCACGCCAGCAATGCTGTATCCGACATTGTCATTTCTACACTCAAGGCTCATCATTCACTATGCTTTGATAAAGGTATCGATTGTTTGCAACTATAGAGCTTCATTATTATTACGTCTCAGTTTTGCCATAATCGCGACATGTTTAATGCCTTACCATAGAACTTCAGGGTTATTATTCACAGCAAATGTTGTGCCCTGCGTCATTTGCAGCTACCTCGGGCTACGTCACCATTGGTTGGCATTTGCACGAGCCGAAAAACTGTTTTTTCAAAGAAATCTATAAATGATAGTATAAACTGATTAACAACAAAGTTATACAAAACTTTGTGCTCTAGAACATCCACATTTCAAAGGAATCATCAAAAAGTGGAAGTTGAAAAAAATGGACCTATTCCTAGTTATGATTCAACATTATATTTATTTTCTACTTTCCCCCACAGCAGTTTCCATAAAGAAAAAAAATCAATCACCTTGACCGGTAATTTAAAGCCAAATCCCTCGATATCACTCCAGCTGCTTCAGCTAGGCATTCTTCCTCTCAGTGGATTTCCAAAGATTGTAGAGGAGCTAGGAGGAGATGTTATGAGAACTGCCTTAAATATAATGTCACGAAGTAAGCAAATGAGCTTTAAGAATACTTTCATTTTCAGCAGCTTCCTTTAGTTGCTAAAATTATTTACATAATGAATGGGAAAATATAATAACTCAAATCAGTCAAATCACATTTATCCACGTATCATAAATAAGACAATTTTATTTAACCATAGTAAGACTCCGATACCAATTAGTATGGCCTGAGGCAAAGAACTGCAAGTCTTCATAAAGATTTTTAATTTCCAAAGTGAAAAAGCACACCCCATAATGATAGTGCCGCTATTAATTAGATATTTGCTTACGTTGTAAAGGCAAATGCCCGCAACCACCAAATTTTGGGTAACACTAAATACTGGAATTGATAAACCCTTAACCCAATTTTCAAATTTATTTCAAGATTTTCCACTATAAACTTGGAAGCAGCGGAACTCTGAATCATCTCTAATCCCATTCCTCCCCTGATCCTCTTCAAGCATCCTCCTTTCATCGAAAGAGAAAACATTTTTCTTTTACAAGGATCGCAGATTCCTTGCGGTCAACGCACCCCATTAATCCAGAAGAAAACAGAGGGGACGATGATTAATCACCTGCCTTGTTACGCGGACGCTATCATGACTAAAAACCTCCTAATCTGTCCACAACTGCAGGCTGTTAGTTTACTAGCTTCCAGCAATAAAAGCTTCATCTTGCAGAGAGTATTTACGACTAAATTAGAAGCTCCGCGGTCATATCACTAAATTCCGGTAGGAATTCACAAACTCGTCATTTATGCAATAACACGAACACGAAATATTTAAGTAATTAATAATGCTACTAAGGCACGAACTTGTGATACGGTTATGTGCAGTAAAAAATCTTCATTTATTTTTAACATTAAATAATTTTCACTTCATTAATTCATGCATTTTAAAAACGTAGCATAAAGTTTCCCTCTCCATTTTAAGCATAAAACAAACTCCAAGTACACGAGGACAGAAAAATTATTTCGTATATTTAGATATTAAAAAAATTTCAAAGGTAGCAAGAGAAAATATCATTAAAATTCTCAACGTTGTATATTAAGTAAAAATATTAAGAATGTCTCACTCTTTTTTTTCTACCCTACCCAAAAAGATGAAATATGTTCAACTTATTCCGATGAAAGTTTTCTTTGACTTTCTATCGAATCTGAAGGATCAGGAAAAGTTAAGCGCCGGGCGCGATTGTCAGATCTGTAACTCACCGGCCTTACAACTATAAGGTTATGGATTTGACATGGCCATAGGTGCTGTGTTTTTCCTCATCATGATCAGGCTTAGGTTAAGTTAGAGCGGATAAGTAGGGTTAGGTCAGAGGGTGCAAGATAACCTTAGCAGTTGGAATACCTTAAAGCTAAATTCTACTTCGAGCTTCTCCACCTGATATACTCGCTAACACATCACATCTGGAAGCTAAGCACCAAGGAGGTTAGAATGTCCTGGAGGATGCACTGTCATTGTAGCAAATGGGTGACAATGGAGTCAGAATGGGGGTGCTTGGAAACGATTCGGATCCACCTCCTCCGTACAAAACATCACGTTTTTATACGGCCTCTTATGGAGACTGGATGTGTGTTAAAACATAAACCTCAATGAAATTGTACCCATATTTCATCCAAGTGGCGTCAATTACTCCTTCTAAGGCTATTTAACAGAGGTATTATTTCATTATATTGCCCTGGGAGTTGATTATATCACTAAACCTGGTTCCAATTTTACTAATTTAAACAGCTTATTTGCCAATTGTTCGCGTGATTGCACAATATCCTCGAATATCAAAAATTCATTCGATGATTTATCTTACCACTTTATGTTTTACCGCGTGCAAAAAACAACTTCATCCGCACGAGCATCGCGAGTAGTAAGCCTATCTGTACCTATCAAGGTGACCGCTGACTTTTCATATTAGCTGTGATGTCGCCACCAGCGCATTCTAACCTCCTTGCTACGCACTCATCTCTACTTGAAATTTCGATTCCTCGAACCGTTCTCGAACGACACCCCGTACAGATTTCTACGAGCGAACACCAGTTCGTCCGCCATAGGTCCAACCCGGGCTCTTTTATTTCTTCTCTCTCTGCTACTACCAACCACCCTCCTCGAGGCATCGACATATACGATGTGCGAGACGGGCATCCAAATCGGCTCCGTTCGCTAATGAACCTACGCTGAAACTTTTACGACCTCCCCTGCCTCAAATCTATGCCGTTGAGTAAGTCGTGGATGAGACAAGCTGGCTGGTTTCAAGGCAGCACAAGAGGAGGCAAGGCGTAAAAAACAGACGCATTAAAAGCTCAAATCCAATAATCAAATTGAAGGTCACACGATTTTGACTGGAAACCAAGGAAATGGTTCACTTACTTCATGTACGCATCATGATAAATGAAAATACCTATTACCAGATACATTCATAATATACAATATACGACACCTACAACAACAGCATTTTCTCTCTTATCTAATGGCTTACATCGCAGAGAATGCAAAATGCAGCAAATGTTATCAAATAAATATCTTTCTTAGATTTGAGCATTAGTTTGATTGGAGTATTAAATTGCTCTTAATTGTATTATAAAGGTACAGTGACCTCATTTTGTCTCCACGTTAAAAAAACTCTCCACGTTTTAAAAAACTCTGACAGCCGAATCAATGCTTGGGTCACCAAAAAACATATAATTAATCAAAAGCTGCTGGAAAACTTTTTACCTCACAGGCCTCTCACAATGAGATATAACCTACTTCATACCCTGAAAGCCACCTCGAGGGTGTGAGGCAAGGGGTGAATTATCACCAAATATGCACTACGTAATTGTAATAGTTTGTTTATACTACCTACCTAATGAGAGATTACTTTGCATATCATATGGGACACACAATACAATTTTCACTTTGATCCAACATGCATGGAAACAACTGAGAAGTACTACAAACATTATGTAGAAATACGACTGAGGATCAGCTTATCTCCTCGCAAATTAGTTGGAATTCATTGAGTACATCTCTAGGACTATAATTACCTGAAGAGAAGTTTAAAAAATGTCATTGACCAACATTCAAGATCCTTGATTTCATTCTTTTAAAGGGATATTTGGATATCTTTAATTATCCATACACCTTTATGATCACACAATAAAACCAAAAATCCCTTTAATAATCGTAATGGTCACTAGGAAACCTTTTTTTTTTATCCTGGCCGATCTTTGTTGACAGCTAGATATTCCAAAAAAAATAAACTATAAAATGTTTCCATTGAAAGAAATTAAAAGCATAACAAGTTACCGTAGGTACGACATCTTCATGTACGCCATGATAATATAATTTCGGGGGAAACGCCTGAAACAAAAATATATCTCCAAAAAATTTACCGTCTTTGGGCCATTCACGTGCACTTCAAATTTTGTTTCCCTCCCCGACATTAGCGGCTTGAGTCCAAAATGATGCGATACTTCGCCCACACACTGCGTAAAGATCAGCCCGGTTTACGCGAGCGTTATGTATGTGTTTACCTCCCACCCTAGGCTGAAAGAAGAATTCCTTTCGTACTGCCACAACTTCGGTTTGACAAGTAGGTGCGCATCTTAATTCAGTGCAAACACACGCGCGCGCCATGTTCTCCGTGCGAAACGAAACCAGAACTTGGTACAGACGGACCCAATGTTGCCAATCAAGATTCCCCCGTTCAAGATAGCTACTAAGCGTGATTCTAAAAGGGGAGGAAGTGGATGGAGGAGGTATGATATTTCGGCGGAAGGAACAAGGGGAAAGCGCCGCCAGGGGAGGGTCGGGAGGCGGGATATTGTTACAGGACGGGAGGAAGGAAGCGTAAGGATAGCGGCGAGATGTGAACGAGAGTAGGAAGTCGAGATGATGCGGTTGTCATTGGCTACGACGTCTGGCGGGAACTGGCGACGAGTCTTGTGTTCCGGGAGCTCTTTTTTTTCTCTTTTCCAACCTCCCCAGACGAATCCTGACCTTTTTTTAACACTCGCAGTGGGGTGATCCCGGAGGGGAGGAAGATCCCCTTTCTTGGGAGAGGAAGACGAGCATGGTGAAAGGGAACGGCAGATGAAGCGTAAAAAGGAGGAAAGGGGGAAGCTTGGGGATCCTTAACCGAGGTTAACTGCAGAAAAATCACAATGGTAAGGGAAAAGACAATAAAAACCATAACAGCATTAAATTGAGCAAATATTTCAACGAAGTAGAAGTAGAGAATCCTTCGTGCATATTATATTTAGTATATAAAGTTATGTGGGTGGCTGCAAGTTAAATCACGCAAATCACGCAACTAACGTTGGTACAGTCAATTTAAAACTCCGACATCAGAAATGCCTCACCCTAGTACACTCTGAGGCCCGAGGAAACACGTCCGAGAAATAATCAGCCACCTAACTGACTTGTAGAGTACCATTATACGAAGATGTGAACGCCTGAATACGAGGCACTGGTCCTAAGTTTCCCCTTGATAACCTAATAATGTCGCTGAGAAGATCTTACGTCTTCTATCAGAATAAATGCGTTGTCTCTCCCGCTGTTCCTTACAAACATTCATTTTCTTTTCAGTTAGGGCCTACATCAGGTAGGTTCTATAGGTTATCCCGTACAAAAAATTTGGGAAGAAAAAAACATCGGCTTGAAAAGAGAAGCTGAAATAAAGAATTAAATTAATGAATGAAAGGCTATACTTTCAGATAAAAAGCGGAGGAAGACGAAACCAAAGCCACGAAAGGAACAAAGGAGATCCTCGTCGGAGAAGCAACGGTGGAATCGAAAGAATTCATCTCAAACATAGCAATTCCAATGAATTACATTCAATGAACAAAGCGCCCTCCACTTTTCAAATGAATAAGGCCCGGCACCGATAAGCCACATAATTTTTGGGCTAAGTACGTGCATCTCGATAAAACTAAATCTCTTTACACCATACGACTTTCGCCTATGCAGCCCAGACCCAAGTGTTTGCGCCCAACTCTCGACTCGTTTTCCTCCTCGCTCCCCTTAGGTGGTTTGTGCAGAGGGCTCCGACTTGTTAGTCTCGGTGTTGACAGTTTTTTTCAGCGCCAATCTGGCCTCCACTTGCGTTATGCCCTCCTGCAGTGTCGAAGGCGAGACCCGACAAAGTTTCGGACGGAAAAAAATTTCACAATGATTAATTAATCCAAGAGTGAGCTCCAGTCAAATCTCTATCCACAAAGATTTTTTTAACCTTAATATGACGAAAACCAAGGACTCAACCGGATTAATCCAAAACGCGAGTCTCTAACGAAGACATGGTCAGTAATAAGATCATTACAATTTCATGACTACCTCTGAAATATTAAAAGATTTTTCCATACTGAACCATTGATCACATGCTTGATTAATAGTTATGCTTCTAGCAAGGACTGAGAACAAACGCTCACTCTTATGAATGAAGGGTAAATTTAGGAAAAGGCTGACGGATAATTTTTGGCGTTCTCTCCGTCCAAACCTACCAAGTAGTATGAGTAATAAGAGCAAACAAAAGGGTCTTTGAGCGTTCAATTCACTCTAGAATAGGTCGGGCCAACGCGGCAGAGAGGTCATTGAACCATGTCTGAGATGGTTCCGAAAAGAAAGAAAAGGGAAGGAAAAACTTATAAAACACCGATCTTGGGTTCCATTGATCCATTCGCTCATTTGGCAGTCATTTTGAAAGTAACTGTCACACAAAAATGTGCATTTTAAAACTTTAAAACAGGTTGTGCGCAGGCATAATTATGATGGAAATCGCGACAATATAACACGTAAATAATATTTTAATAAAACTTTTAACATGCTTAAAACTCATTAATAACTTTTTAATTGTGTCCTAGAAAAGACTTCCTCAATTTAAAGCTACTGCAAAGGGTACAGTAACAAATAACAACATTTAAACAAAAACGACGCAACAGCCACTCTGTGACCTATTGCTAAAAATGACGCTTGCGGGTAAATTATCAGTTTCAATAGAGAATTTGTGCGAATGAGAGTGAAAGAAAAGGCATCATCTTACTACAAGGCCAAACGAATTAAGAGAGTACACACCCGATTCACATTGAGGAAATGTATTTTTAATTTTCGTTGGTAACCCTATTTACTTTTTCAAGAAGTTTTCTCGGGTTGTCCACCGGGTAAGGGCGTCCATTTCGGCCTACGTTTCGATCCTCGACTCGAGGGTCATCTTCAGGGCGAGATATCGCCCGAATCCTTCGTGCCCAGTAGACATACCAAATCAGCTATGCCGTTCCACTGTTTTCTGTATTCTTTAGCAGAAATACAGGAGCTGGATATCAATTTAATCCATTACATGATCTTAGAAAAAAGTATATCAGCCTTGTTACAAATGACAATTGAAGGCATATTTAAATTTATGAAATCTCAATCAATCAAAATTTTAATCATATGGTAATCAAATACCTATATTAAATAATTCATATAACATACTAAAATTTTTCATTGCTATTAAGATCTTGAGTCCGTTCAAGAGGAGAGAATCAGTAGTTAAAAACATAACTACTTAAATTAAATACTACTTTACTTAAGTTACTAAGTTACTTTAATAACTCTTTAAAATTATTACTCCTCTTATAAGTAAATGAATTGCCATGAATTTTTCTATATTTCATATTTCGGAATATGATGCATGGTATTTTATCCCCGAAGGTGAAATGATAACAATTGAAATGAAAAAATACATAAAGGAATAAAAAATTCGGAGCAATAAAAATAATTCACCTTGAAATAAACACGTATTTAGATAACTTTCAAATACACTACTGCATTTGTGGAGTGCAATTTCCTTTTTCCTCAAGTATTAGCCTCTCCTACTGTTTTACAAGGAAATCTGGAAATAATGAATTCACTCACGAACTGGCTAAGGAGTACGGCAGTCCCTAATTTATATAAATGTCTATACATAGCTGCCTTCACGATACTCGAGAGCAGATCTAAAAGAGGACTCCAGACAACAAAATTTCACCTCCAAATGTATTGAATTTCTATTTGTAAATTTAAATCAAAATTCTTTCATTTTTCTCTCTATTCCCTACAAATATTTTTCTGTTACCTGGTACTGATTTGAATAACAGCATTAAATAAGTTTGGCTTCATTAACAACCGGAATGAAATTTCATAGAGCAAGAATATTTAAGTTTGATTAACGCGCTTAAGATGTATTTTGGATGGACATTATTTCTTGATAAAGTAAAGAAAATTCAGGAAAAAGTCGCACAGGATGCGTAAAGCAATAAAATATTTTAGGAATGTCCCACAGACGCTAACGGAAGTGAAAGGGGAAGCTATAAAGTATAATATTAGAAAAGTAGACAGGGATCTAAAGAATGTGAGGGCCAGGGAGGTGGAATGAGTGGTTCACAGGGTATGGCAGGGTAAAGCATTCTGGATATGGAATTCATAAACTTTGGATGATGAACAGGACATTTGTGGAACCTATGAGTTATGAGACCTATAAAGATTTTCTTTCACAAAGAAAAAACAGCTTAATGTTCTTGTAGATAACGATGAATAAATTAATATCAAATTCATTGGATAAAAGTCTACCCTAAAACATGTTAGAAATTCAAAAAAAATAGGCAAGACTTTTTCATGCACCTAAAGGCATAAACAATTCTAGCCAATTATTTCGTGTTTTGCCTAACTATCTGTTTCCATTCGAGAAAACTCTCATTAAGAGGCCATAGATATGCCACCGATGACATGAGCGTATCAGAGCTTTACATATTTTCAAGACTTAATGGAGGGTTTTTAGAGGCACAGGCCAAAGTCGTTAACATTCTAATTATTATTTAATATCCTCGCACATCCCAGAAATACCTCCAAATACCTTCTTTGCGAGCTATATGACAAAAATGTGCGTATAAGACAAAGAAATGGAGAGTAAGGTACATTTTTGGAGGAAGAGAAGGATTCTTTGAATAGAGTATAGTTCAAATCAAAGTATCTTGGTATACCTGTCCCCTACTTGACTGCTGTGGAGAGAGTACTTCAAGTTGAGTACTACATCATCGTAAGGGCGTAAAACCGCGAATCCCTTGGTGCCTTTTGTTAAGAGCAAGCTACTGCCGACACCAGGTTTCTTTTCAACCTTTCCCCATTCCATGAAAAATTCCCAACCAATCTACTCTAAATGGTGAAAATAACTATAGCTGTCGGTCATCTCCCTTGAATAACTACTTCTATCTTAGAACTCGAAAATCCCCTTGTTATACATTAATATGTATCACTTGATAAAGTACGCATTTAAGCCTATCTGGAATGGTAATAATGCAATTTAAAAAAAGGAAGGAAGATGGAAAATCGGAAGTTTTAAAGCTCCGCATCGTAGAAAGACCCATCAATGATTTTCACCACAGGAAAAGCGTGATAACAGTAAGGAAGATGATCATTAGGGAAATAGTAATTCAAGGAGAGAAAAAAATAACCCGCGGAAGAAAAAGAAGAGGCGTTTGTATGAGACGGCCTGGTCCGGAAGCGGGTTAAAAAAGCAACGAAACTAAATGCTTTGGTTTCGGAGGAGAGGAAAGAGGAGAGACCGGAAGCTGAGAAACCATTCATCGCTACGCCACTTCGTCTCTAATGAACCAGAACCCCTTGTTCCGGAAGCTCTATGAAAAGACTTCGCTGGGCCTATTATAGCTCACACTCCTATCTAATTTCTATCTCAACTTGGATTTAATTGCCTCGCGAAGTATTGGACAGGAGGAAATGGCGAGTTAATTTTCTTCATTAATGGAATCTTCTCCACCTGTTGTATTCTGATGCCAAGTCCGTCGTCCTAATTTGCATTTCTTAATTTTTCACCTCAACTTCCCACATACTTGGGGATCCGGTGATTTGAGATGATTTTACAAGCTCAGGTACCTGATGATCTAACGACATACTGCAGGGAATTGAGAGGGTTTCTATCACTGCCTGGCGCGCACCTTATCGTTAAAAGAGAGAAGTCTTTTTCCGTGTAAGTAATGATCGTTATAGATTGAGAATCTGGATGGGAGGTAAGAGGGCGTGGTGTTACCCAGGATTGCCCGTTTTCGTCACCGGTCTTTAACATGCGTAAGGAAGTAATCTACATCTACATAATACATAAGTAATGGTGAGGGAGGCGTGGGAGAAGCAAAACGAAGGTACAGTATGTACTATTGGAATCATTTAGGCACTGCAATGACCAAGTCTTACTAGCTAACTAGTTGGTAAAAGGTTTACATTCGCTGTTAGATACATTACAGATTCATTGAAATAATTATGGGGAATAGACCAAGGTAAAGACTACATAATCAGAATACCCAGGAAAAAGAGAAGAAAAGTTCAACATAATATTAGACAGGTATTGACAAAAACAGGTGGACAAATTACTTTCTAAATCATAAATTTGGAATAAGTTGGTCTCAGTATGAACGGTATCAGGAGGACTGTTTCCATTTAGTTTCTCAGTCATGTCGGGTACTCCCCAAATACTGTAATTAACTTCTTCTCACTACCCCAAAGGGTGCGTGGTAGGGGGTGAACCATCAGCAAACATGCACTACATCTAAACGTCACAATACTCTGCAAGCTACCACAAAGGAGTCTAGCAGGGGGTTAACCATCACCAGCCATGGATTGATGTCATGAATATAACACTTTTTCTAGTTAATAAAACAATACGGATCTACTGCTGAATTTAAACTCTACCTTAAAGGTATTTCACCTAAGAATAAATTATTTTCATGTACACCATTGCTTATAATGGAAAGCTATCACATCCTTGGTCGGATACCGTATAAATAAATATGATATACGTCATATCTTATCAACATCGCGTATAAATGCAAAACACAAATCTTAAGGCTCTTTTACAGTAAAGAGTTGCCGACAAAAAACTAGAATTGGATCAAAAAGGGTAAATGTCTGGAAACATAACTCATTTTTACTGGAAATGATTTTTAACTTTCAGGAGACATTCAAGTAAGCAGAGTATCGCAGTAGCAGTTAATTTCTGTAAACTTCATTGTCTACATAATAAAACACAATGGTAATACTCCACACTAATTTAATGATAATCGACCCGGGTTTCGGCAACTCAGTGCCATTTTCAAGGTGTACCATTGCGTCTTATTACGCATATTAAAAACTTCCACAAGGTTACGCCTGCAATGACTTCTTATAACTTCATTATCATTTGATCCATCGTATCAATTTCTCCGTTATTGATGCCACTGGTGGATAAAATACGCCAAATTATTTAGAGAAACGTAGTAGTTACTCACCCACTAAGCATGTACAACTAAATGATTAGTACCTACGAAGAAATATAATTTTGATAAGGCTTTGTTTATTGAACTAAAGCGCCCACACGGCACGCAATGGTGCAATTAAATGGGTTAGTGGTGCAATTAAGTATTTTTCAAATGCACTCCAGACTACTCTGCCATCATGACGCCGGCCTATTCCGATACTTAGTTGCCTATTAAAATATCTCATTGTTTGCGCAAAGAAAGACAATCCTTAAACCAACCCGTAGGGCAATCTATCTTCATTCTCAATTCGCAATGCGGATTTTACCGCACGAAGCCCAACCATACTTGTGTAAACATTAAAAAATAAAAACAAAAATAGTAAGCATAACTTCTGGGGTCGAAAATTTTAATGGCTCATTCCTAGATAATCATATATGTGTACTTATAAATACCTAACAGAGTATCTAGGCAGCTCCAAGCAGAAGAACACGGATGAGAAACTTTCCGATGACGAGACACCTTGGCAAAATACTTTCAAAAGAGAATGAGACCGAGAAGAGAGAACCACGCAGCAACATCAGTTATCTCTCAATCAAAGCTACAACAGGTTTTAAAGCAACGACGTTCATTTACTTCTTGTTACTTCTGTTCATTTATCTACGTTCTTAAGCGTGATTGATGGGTCCCTGCCGTAGGATTGACTTCCTGGAAAACACTGAGTGTGTGAGTGACAGGTGGTTTCAAATACCCGGGAAGAGGAGCACGTGGAATTCGATTGATTTATTATTTATCTAGTGTTTTGTTGGATTGACTGTCTTTGCCCGGAGTGTGAGTAGGTGCGATGTATGAGGCCCAAGGTGTTCTTACTAACCCTAGTAGAAGAATATACGATTATAGTTTGACTTTTCATTTCTCATGTATTTTGAGTTTGATTAGTTCCATTTTTAACTACTCCCTCTTTCACGTTGTGTACTACTAAAGGTCACTCTTTTGGATTGTTTCTCTCTTTCCCCAGTGGAGTTTAAAATTTACTCGGTAATGTGCCATGCGGGGATTTGTGTTAAGTACAAATGCAACACTTCCTGTATTCGAACGTAGACCCCCAACTGGGGAAGCTAGTGCAATTGGCATTGTATGCACTTACTAGAATTAAACGACAGATGGGATTGGTGATAGAAGATCTCAACGCGGTGAATGGATAAAGATCACCGAAGAACGGAACAGGTGCCTCTTCTCTTCCCTCACCGAAGACCTTTGACAAAGACGCGAGGACTCTCGAGGGAGTTGTCAGTGCAGTCGCGATACGTGAGAATAGATTATAAATTCAAAAAACTGGAAAATTCCATTACGTTAGCCTTTTCCTATCCCTAACAGAGAAAGCCTCTGATTAAGTAGTGCTCTGAACATCTCACCCCAATGTTTATTGGGAAGAAATGTTTAGACTACACATTCTGGTTTAAATGACGCGTTCAGCGTAGTACCTATAATTAAAGCATGAAATTTTCAATGAGGAAAATTGGGAGCATTTGACCCACATTGGAATGTCATTGAACAGTGCTTGTCCTAAAATCCAAGTCCCATACGTAGGGTCATCTATACCCATCAAATAAAACGTTTCATTTGTACGGTGTGCATCTACATTTCCGCGTTACCCTGCAAGCCACCATAAGGGTGTTTGGCAGGGGGTGAAGATCACCAAAAATTCATTATTGACATGAACTGCAACATGCAACATGCTACGTATAAGTTCCCCTAAGGCTCCTCATGCTTTCCACCATCCTCAGTGCCCTCTAAAACTTCCTATTGTTTCAGTTTCTCGACGCCCTGGCTATTCTCTCTCTATCATTCTTTCAATATCCCTCAGCACTTCAACACGTATCACAAACAGGATTCCCCATTCTTGGTCTCTTTTGGATTTTACCAGCCAACTTCCTTTCTCCCCATCCATATTGAAGTCTAAGCCGTATTATTTGCTAACCATTCTTCTCAAAATGCACAAGTGCAAACCCTCCAAAATAAGCCCATGTTATATGTTAAACCTGTTTTATGACGAATAAAACGCAGAGTTGTATTTTAAACTTATCTTCCATATTTTCTTTACGCCCCTCCCGTAAGCCCCCTCATCATTTCCCTCATTATAAATACAAAATAGTTATTTAATAAAAGAAATATACTATTTCTCTCTTTAGATCATAGTATTCGGCTCATTTTAATTCAAAATGGTACCCAATCCGTAAACTACCCCACCTGCTGTAGTTCATAATTCATCATAGTATTTATTCTAGGATTCCAGCTTCTTCAGAAGCTTACTACCTACTTCATATTTTGACAAATATGAAGTAGGTCTGTTTATTGGGACCTTCTGACCTCTCAATTCGTACCACCACACACCATTATCAAGGGTCAAGGCATCCCAAATCGTTTGAATTTATCAGCTGCCCACCGCTAAAATCCCAAATTCATATTTACCCAAGATACAATGAAGGTTTCCTCATAGAATTAATGAAATAAGAAGTAAATAAATAACTAAAAGTGGATGACAAAGAGAAACCGTATCTTATTCCCTTGCCTACCAACGCCCACCAGGATTTTGCCTGCGCTAATCGTTATCTCGGGATTAAAGCCACACTCGGTGAGAAATTTATTTATCCCTACAGTCACCTTCAGTTTCTACAGTATTTCAATACCTTTCCCCACATTACATAGTTTAAAGCCTTCAAGTATCTCATGAAACTGCAAAATTTTTCATCATTTTACATTTATTCAATTTTACTTTCTATCATCATCCTCATTTAGACTTCACACATTTTCTTCCTTACTCTAAATCGATTTTCCCTAAGCAACAAATCGTCCAACTCCCAACCCGCCAACGAATATTCCTTGTCTCGTGGAAAATATTTTGCTGAAATATTATAATCCTCTCATCCTATAGCGTTCCCATTCTTCGGAATAGGAAATAATACTTCATTTTAAGGAGGTTTCTAACTAAACTCTTTTTCTTATATTATTATCTAAAATCTTGAATATTCGGCTTATATTTCCGCTTTCCGAATATTTTAGCTTAGGGCTAATGCAATTCCTGTTATAAAATTTTCTGGGGTCTGTAATGTAAATTGTCTTTATGCTTGTCCCATTCCCATTTTTATTCCATATGAATGCATGAGTCACTCAATGACGCGAAATTAATTGCCTCTTAGAGTTGTGTATCGACAGCCCATTTGGTGAGACGAATCTGTGCCTGCAAATGGATTTAAGAGATTACCATTCGTATTTTCTATTGTTCAAAAACAATACGACATGTTTCTGTCGAGCACACTTTGGTACTACTATCGATATAAATGGCTCCTTGATGACCGAGACAAGGATTGCGTCTTACCAGGTGAGAATGAATTATAGAGACATTACAAAGCAGTTGACAAGAGGGAGCCAAATTTTCAACACCTCTTTCCATTCCTTTCAAAATAAAAATGGAGGATCACGAGGATGGATCCTACTAATGATGGTTGACCATCGGTAGTACCCCGGAGATCAACATCAACTAAAAATATTCTTTTCTATCACGCCCACCCAGAGCATTGCCTCAAACTGATTAATATTGATCGATTATATACGACCTTCCTAGCAGTACTGCAGCATGAGAAAGTGCAGATAAATGGTCGATCAGTGTAAGTAAAAATGAGTCACACGGCACTTGGAGCACTGAAGCGAAGATAGACCGACCGACCGCAGACCCGAGGAGATTCTGCATTCCTTTAAGGAATTGAACTCTGAGGTGAAGCGGGTAAGTGAAGTCGCGGGCGTTGAACTGGCGCTTTCGATTTGTAGTCTGGTCCCGAGGATCGATCGTGGACCTCTGATTTGGCGTCGAGTGGTAGACATAAATCAGAGGCTACGCCGTTTCTGTAAGGACATTGGAGCCTCCTTCGTTGACCTTCTGCCGTCGCTTCGGTCGTGTAGACACCCGTTAAACCGCTCTGGAGTTCATTACACTCCGGACGCCGCCAAACGCGTGGCGGATAGGGTATTAGATCATTGCAGGCCTTTTTTAGGGTAGATGGTAGGGTAGAGAGTAGGTCATGTAGTGGGGTAAATAACTTCTCGTTGCCAGTCGCTTTATCGGCTAACATTCATGAAAGCAGAATTGAACCTCAAAATACTTCAGACATGACTAGAGCTCTCCCTTGTAGCCTTAATAACAGTCGAGGTGAAAATATTTCCGTTGCGGTAGTTAATTGCCGAAGTCTTAAAAACAAGATACCTGAGTTCCATCACCTTATTCATACTACTGATGCAGATGTAATTATAGGAACTGAAAGTTGGCTGACAGATGACATTCCTGACTCAGAAATATTCCCCAAATCTTTTAAAATATATAGAAAAGATAGACATAACAGAGCAGGTGGTGGTGTTTTCATTGCAGTCAAGAACTCAATCATTAGCAAAGCAGTTATATTTCCCGACAACCCCTTAGAATGTGTTTGGTGTTCATTAACATGCCCTAAATCCAGATCAATATCTGTCTGCGCCTTCTATAGGCCCCCAAACACTGATGTTGAGTCATTATTAGAACTGGGAAACCAGATAAATACTATAACGTCCCGTAACAGCGAACGTAATATAATAATAGGTGGAGATTTCAATGCACCATCAATAGACTGGAGAACATACTGCTTCAAAGCTGGAGGAAGGGACAAAGACATTTGTGAGACTCTATTAGATGTTTTCTCCAATAACTCCCTGACACAATTAGCTACAGCACCTAATAGAGGGGACAACACTCTTGATTTACTGGCAACCAATATCCCACAACATGTGACAATGATTGACACGGTTGATGGAATCAGTGACCACAGAGTTATAACTGCAAAACTCTCGCTATCTTTAGATAAAAATTTTAAACAAAAAAGAAAGTTTTACATTTTTAAAAGAGCAGACTTTGCTAACTTTAAAATTTATTTAAGAGATTCCTTATCGGATTTCAAAAAGTCTTCCATAAAGGTATGTACCAACGATTCATGGAAGTCGTTCATTAATATCATGCGCTCTGGGATCAACAGATTTATCCCTTGTAAATTCAAAAAAGAAAGCACTGAACCTAGGTGGTACAATGCCGAAGTGAGAAAATCCCTGAGACGGCAGCGAATATGTCATGCTAAAATGAAAAAAATTAGTAAACATATGCCCACTGATGAGCGTAATGTAATTATTGAAAATTATAAAATTTCAAAATCCACTGCAAAGTCAGCCCTTAGTAATGCATTTGCAGAATTCAAAAGAAAAACACTTGGGGAACAATTGAAAGAAAATCCAAAAGTCTTCTGGTCGTACGTAAGGGAAGTGCAAGGCCATAAGTCTGCCGTCCATTCACTTAAAAATGATAGAGGTGAAATGACCACAAACACACTCGACAAAGTTAGCTTGCTAAATTCCTTCTTCCAAACCGTTTTTAACCCACCTTCCGGGGATTCAACTATCGTGTTACCTGACCTCTTTCAGCGGTTGATGAAACCAATTGACATTTCCTGTAATGGTATTGAAAAATTACTTAAAGATATAAGCCCCAACAAATCTCCTGGCCCTGATCAAATTCCCTCCCGCGTGTATAGAGAGTTAGCATCCGAAATTTCCCCCTACCTTGAAATAGTATTTAATAAATCCCTGACCGAACACGTCGTACCGATGGACTGGAAAGCAGCCGATGTAACACCCATTTTTAAAAGTGGCGATAGGGAGCAGCCATCTAACTACAGACCTATATCCCTCACATCCATTTCATGCAAGGTCCTAGAACATATAATTGTCAGTTCAGTCATGGGACACCTAGATAGCCAGAATTTATTGTCCAATGTCCAGCATGGCTTCCGAAAGAGCAGATCGTGTGAAACCCAACTTGCTCTCTTTTCCCACGATATTTTAGTTTCTGGCGAAAATAATATTCCAGTGGATGCTATATTTCTCGACTTCAAGAAGGCTTTTGACAAGGTTTCTCACAGCAAACTAATTTTGAAGTTAAAGTCTTATGGGTTAGACAGTAACATTATATCATGGATTAATGATTTTCTGCATGATCGGGTTCAAAGGGTTGTTTTGGACGGTGTTTCCTCACCGGCAATTAAAGTCACTTCCGGTGTCCCACAAGGTAGTGTGATAGGTCCACTCCTATTCCTTTTGTATATTAATGATATCCAAAAGGTGGTAAAAAGTAAGCTTCGTCTATTTGCCGATGACGCAGTAGTGTACAGGGAAATTCTATGCCCGAACGATAAAGAATATTTAAATATTGACCTACAAGCAATTGAAACTTGGTGTGATACATGGCAGTTAGAATTAAACTTTAAGAAATGTCTTGTAATGAATTTTTGGAAAAAGAATAGCTCTCCTCCTACCACTTACAAAATAAGAAATAATGAATTAACTAACGTGGAATCCATTAAATATCTTGGAATAAGACTGACAAATGATTTTTCCTGGGGTAAACACATTCGTGAAATAATTGGTCAAGCGAATCGCAAACTGGGTTTCATTAAAAGAGTATTGGGTAAATGTGACGATCATGTACGAGAAATCAGCTACTTTTCCCTTGTTAGACCTCATTTGGAATATGCTGCCAGTGTATGGGATCCCTACGAAATCGGTCTAAGTAATGAACTTGAACGTGTGCAGCGAAGATCGGCAAGATTTGTAAAGGGACGATACGATAATTATATTAGCGTAACCAGTCTATTAAATGAATTGAAATGGGAATCATTGTCAGATCGCAGGTTGAAATTTAGACTTAATCTCTTCCACAAATTCCAAGGCAATATTTTCAGTGATGATGTTAAAAATATTTTACGAACCCCAACTTACTATGGCAGACTAGACCATGATCATAAAGTTAGAGAAATTGATTGCCGAACTGACCGATTCAAAATGTCCTTTTTCCCTCGCACAATAAGAGATACGAATAACGGTAAATATGTCCTATCGGAGAGTAGCAATGAATAGTATTGGTAGCTGCATGTTGGTATGAGTACTTAAAGCTAACCCTACTAACAGAATGTTTTTGCATGTTTTATTTGCAATTTCTATCTTTTTTAAATAGTGTAGTTCTGACTACTATATTAATACTATTCCTTTTTTATGCATGATATGTAGTGCATGTTTGGTGAGCAATCACCCCCTGCCACACACCCTTGTGGTGGCTTGCAGGGTATTATGTAGATGTAGATGTAGATGTAGATGAAAGATGCCTTGAAGAGGCGTTGGAGACGCGGGGTGATACGCTCCACCAGATGAAGACAGGAAATGTTTCCAGGATCCGTGTAAGAGTGAAAGAAAGAGGCGGAGATGATGATATGAGAGGGAGAGGACTGAGAATGCGGAAGTACGGTCACGATGAGGAGATGACTTCCGTTGTCAGTTATTACCGAGAGTCATCCTAAAAAGTGAATATTTGGTGGCTTTGGTATTCTTACATGTTTTTTTTCAAGTTTCGATATTGAGGCTGGTTTAATCTTAACACAAAACTAGTAATTAAGGGAAAGCAGGTTAATATCGCACAGTTTCCCACAACCACACCTCAATCCTAAGAGCCGTGAACGAAATTTCCAATTAGGTACTTAAATGCACCCTTCAAAGGGAGGAAACCAACTTGAAGGTCGTCCGTTTCAAAACATCTTTTTAGTCACCGATTAATCATCTCTTTTTGCCATCGCTGAAGGTATTCACTGCATAATTCTGCACCGCCGTGCAAATAAGTCCTAATAAAATTGAGCACCATTATTCTTCACACTTTTGTAAAGGATAACACCAGAGGAATTAGTCATAAATTTCAAAATACCTCTAAAAACAGACACCAAAAATATAATTTGAAATTAGTTATCCCCAAATTTGGTATTCCAAATCTCGTCTCACTTGAGTTATGGCCGACGATAAAAGTATTAGGCATCGTGGATGGATTTTTAAAAACAAGAAGGGCCTATGGATATTTTTCCAGCAATTGTTTCTGCATGAGGCGATCAAAAACAGATCATTCGTACCTATAATGATAGTTGGGTTGTAGAGAAACGGTACAAATTATGGGATAGGAAAACAGTACTACTGCAGCAGGGATTGGAATTCCAATGATGAACTTCTGCTTCTGCCGGGGCTCGAAGCTGGGTCCTGGGACTGTGAGGCCATTACCTAAACCACGACACCAACCTCATACACCATCATCTTAGAAAATCTTCTGAAACCTCCCCTCTCATCTCGAACTATTACTGACCCTGCATTGCTTATCTTCTCCATTTTATCTTGATTATTTCATTCCGAAAATCATCCATTTCATGACCATCAAAGATTTAATCCCCATCAGCTACTAGATCAGCCGCTCCATACCTTAAACGAATTAATTTTTTTCGAGTAAGGAGGCATCTTTTCTAAGCATCAATTTATTATGCTTAGTTCGATCCGATAGGGAGTCATAATCTGCGAGTTACATCACGAAACGTAATTTTTTGTATTTCAATGGTTTCAGTGATATGGTCTCAATGCACATCTCGTGAAATAATAGTGAATATTTTCCGCAGCGTAATAATGACATTAACATAGGATTCCGATCAATATTTCAGGATGGCTGAGCCTTTTCATCGCTGCTGGACACGGAAAGAACATTTGGCTCACGTCCACCTTGTGATTCCTTATGAATGCTGTCGAGCATACGCAAATGAATCGCGCCGAAAAAGATAACTGACCGCCACATCACATATAAGAGGGTCGTTCAGATGACTTCTTAGGCACGGGTGAGCGCGAAAATAATATTTTAATTTTTTTTTAAATCCCTAGAGGTAAAGGCACGCCCCGGGCGCCGTCGGGCCATTGTTATCCTGGCCCTGTCCCCCACCCCGTTCCCTTACGCCATCGCAGGCTCATCTGAATGAGACGAAGCGAACTGCGAGCCGAATAGTAAAAAAAAGTAAAACTCATTGCTATCGCTCGACTCCATCTTCGGTACGACCAAAATGGCTGCCGAGGAGGATTCTCCCCCTCTCCGGCACAAAGTGGTATCGATCGCCCATCTCCAGCAGCCATTCGTTCGAACGTTAAGAAAAAAAAGAACAGAGCAACGTATGGGAGGTTGAACCCTCGAGTTCCCACCCCCTTGAATTAATTTTGAAGTCGGAATGAGACTCGAGTAAAGTCACTGAGGGTGGGGAGGAATATGGATGCCCGATACTCCAGCGGCGCGTGGTTTCGAACTCTCTGCTTAACAAGGGGGAGGTAGTGCGCGTGAGCGTGCGTTGCGTGCATGACCGGAAAGGGAAGGAAACAGGAAGTGAGCGGGGGTTGGGCGAGGGTGATTGGCCATTGGGGAAGAAGGAACCGTGGGAAGAAGCTTAATCAAAACGGACGAGAGTGAGGGAGGGGAGCCTTGAATTACGCGACGCCCTCTTACGAGGAGGGGTGAGCGGCGAAAGAACAGACGCGCGTCGTAGTAAGGTCCCCATCGGTGATAACGGGGAAGGTAAAGGCTAACGAACTTCCGCGCCAGCGCGATCCGAAGAGCGAAGAGGAAAATAAAGGCGGCAAAATGAACCTTGAAGAACCTAAGTTACGCGCAAGCGCTAGCGAGATACATTATTGCGCATACTCGGTAGGCCGAAATAATAATGGCGATTAAAAGAGCTTGATTACTTTAACTTACAGCAATACTTGGATGAAATAATTGCTTTAGGGCAATGTTTTTTATCAACCGGTGGGACGCGTCCAATAATGGAGATTCAAAACCTAATAGGTGGGATTCGAGCCGACTGGATACGCTCTCCGCCCAAACATACTGCGGGGATATCGTAAAATCACTAATCGCTACCAGAGAAAATAAAATGGTAAATGCTTACGACTTCTTCCTCCAATGAGTACGCCCTTCCCGTATCTGCTTAGTGACAAGTATCAACGCAGTCCTTAATTGAACTGAGCGTCACAAGTTTCTATTTCCAACTAATATTTGGGAAACACGGAATCCCAAAAATCACTCGTAATCGCTCGTTGTGACTTACATAAATAACTGTGTATCTGGAACTTATTGTCAGTTATAGTAATTAAAAATTTAAATATTACAGCAAAAATGTACAATTTATGATAGTTTCATAGATTACAATAGCGATAAAGTTACGCTTCTCCCAGGGGGAATTGGCTCAAAGTATTTGTGGTGGCTAGCTCGAGCCACATGAAAAATCAGTTAAGCAATTCATTGTGGTCAATAATAAGTTATTTGCAGGAAACAAGTATCGTCTTCTGCCCCATTGTACGAAAATTGACTGAATCAATAACCACTATTGCCTTCCCATTGCAATTCTAGGGATGACTGATGATTATGTCATCAGATATGATACGTCACCTCAAGTGTGACGATGTGAACGCATTTTTTCGGTAGGAAAATATTCATCGAATGATGGGATTTTCACCATTAAAAGTAATACTGAGCCACCCAACTCGCGCAACGGACCTAGACGGATGAATGTCCCAGAGAGAAACATTATAAAGTCAGGCGACATCCTGAAGACTTTTCTTTGTTCATTGGCGCTTTATTCTGACCGTATCCTTCCCACCAATTCGTGATTCTCCTCCCTCAGATAATGTACAAATCGCATTCGATCGCAAGGACCACCCCTGAGACGCGTCTCAAGTTCACCTGCGACCTGGGGTTTCACGTCGCGAGCTTGTGGTGCAACACACGAAGGGTCATCCCTAATCCAACCACCCCTTCGCCAACACGCAGTTTCAAGCGTGCTGGCGTCATTGGTGGCCTCACATCAAACCCTGGCTGCCCCATCGCCTCCTATTTCCTCCCGCAGCGAAAAACCTGCCCTGCGTATGCTTACAGGGCATGAGCGGAGACGGGGCGGAGACAAACACAGCACGTAGAGAAGCACTCACCCCTTTCGCTAGCGCGCACCCTGCCGGCAGGGGCAACGCAATAATACCCCCTTCATATGAACGACGTTCAAGGGGCACCGAAAAGCTTCGGTAGGGTGGGAGACACGGGAGTTGACCTCGAGAGGAAGGAACTCTGAAGTCGTCGAACATAAACACCGGAATTACGATTCCTCCGTGCGATATCACGGAGGGCTCAATGCTGACACTTACAAATATTCAGGCGTGCGTGATAAAATTATATAACGGCGTAATGGAATTCTTGAGTATGAAATAACTTCAGGCTAAATGAACGTTACTACATCAGTATTGACAGAAATGTAAAATGTAGTATCCCCGTGGCCGCAATATTCAGGCGCATAGGAATGGGATACAGGAAAATAGGTAAAAAAAATTTTTAATAAATGTTATAACACTCGGTAGAATAAAAACTTGGACCAGAGAATTGGAGAACACAATGTAATATGATAGGTATAACTTAAGGCAAAGAAATCACTATAAATTATGATAGCAGTGCCTCTTGCGAGTCTCTAAAACGCACCAAATCAAGATTTAAGAACAATATCTCCCGCTCCAAGGATCTTCAAGCATACAAAATTAAATGAAAAGGTAGACTACACGAAGATTGCACTTCCAAGTCGCACAGACAAAATAGAGGACAAAATTGAGATGTGGTACAGAGGAGCATAGGGGTTTTCAAGTCCAGTACTCCGTCCGTTGGATGGAACGTAAACCCTTTCGTTAAGAGCAGGGTAATGTCAGCGCCGGGTTTCTACTACCCTTCCTCCTCTTCCTGAAAATTCATACTAATATTCAAACACCTGCCGATACTTTAGGGTGCGAATAAACTTCGCACGCTGGTCGCCTCCACTAATATCAAAACGCCTGCATCACCAAGCCCCCCAACTCGCGTCGAAGACGGGTGGAGACAATTGGAGGGTGAGGACTGCTGAGGGCGGCCGCCCAGGGGATGATGGCGAGGAGGGGCGCGGCGAGGGGAAGTGAGGAGGGTTTTTTAACCCCCGCGCAACAGCAACTCCTGACTACTTCCGGCTCGCGCAACGGCGTGCTTCCCAAAGGTCCGCGTTCGCGGAACGTGGAGTGAATACTTCCTTGAGTGGGGGGAAGGATGCGTGGGCGTGGACTCCAAGGAAGAAAGGAAGGAGATGCGGGGGAGGGAGGAAGGGTTAAGAGTGTGGCTATGAGAGGAGGTCATCCGAATATCAATGTTTCCTATCAGTCATCTACCGGGAGCTAACACTCCACTTACCTCATCGCATATACGGAAAAAAATCCACTTACTCCTTTGTGGTGCCAGATATTTTCATGGAATGAATTCCAATGCTCTAGGGTTTACAGACTCCAGAAATAAATAACTGCTGGCATAAGATGATACACTGACGTTGCATGTATAATCAGACAGATTGAGACAGCTTTAACAAGAAGATGAATTTTCTCATCACATCAACTTTGACAAATCGATCTCTACAATGAGGGCTGATGATGAGGTTGATCAATCAATGAGTGTGCACCACCACGAATATTCACCACCACAAATATTCACCACCACAAATATTCATCACCGTAAGTATTCCACCAACGTCTAACTTAGACGTTGGTGGAAAAAGTAATTTTTTCAATATTTTAAGATCAGCCGGGATGAGTGGAATCGATGTAAAAATAATAAAAGATCTATATCGTGGACAAAAGGCTACGGTAAGCGTGTAAGGAAAATTGACATACAAGGTGAGAGTCAGGATTGTGTGTTGTATTTGCTCCCTTTTAACAGATACTCAGTGGAAATATTTATTATAGAACTCGATGAAACATCAGCCGGAATAAATATCAATAGAGTGAAAATTAATTATATATGTTATGTAGCAGACAATGTTCTTTTGGTTTCCGCCAGAGAAGACTGGCAGAAAATATTACACCGAATAATAACAGTAGAAGAACACGGCATTAGTTTGAACGCCAATAAAACAAAGTATATGGTAATCACTGAGAACAAAAATCCTTCTTCCAACCAGTGGGACGCGTCCAATAATGGAGATTCAAAACCTGATAGGTGGGATTCGAGCCGACTGGATACGCTCTCCGCCCAAACATACTGCGGGGATATCGTAAAATCACTAATCGCTACCAGAGAAAACAAAATGGTAAATGCTTACGACTTCTTCCTCCAATGAGTACGCCCTTCCCGTATCTGCTTAGTGACAAGTATAAGTAAGTGAAAATTAATTATATATATTATGTAGCAGACAATGTTCTTTTGGCTTCCGCCAGAGAAGACTGGCAGAAAATATTACACCGAATAATAACAGTAGAAAAACATGGCATTAGTTTGAACGCCAATAAAACAAATTATATGGTAATCACTGAGAACAAAAATCCTACTTCCACGCTACAGGCAGGTAATGTTTCTTTGGAAATAAGTGTAAAATCTTACCTTCCTTGGAAACTTAATAAATAACCAGTCGAACCATATCAGAGAAATAAGCAAACGCATTGAAAATTGAGGAGCTGTCTTTCTAAATTGCAATATGTACCAACTATTAACATACTAAGCCAAGAATTCCGTATAAGAATCGTGAAGTATTACGTATATTCGGTTTTGATGTACGAGATAGAATCATAGTTTCTTATAGAAGCAACCAGCAAAGGGATTGAAACAATTTCGACTAATCTCAAAATTAACTATGCGCAACACATTACCAAAAACAAAATATTCTGCGAATAATGATAAAAGGTGATAAAGTGAAGTGATAAAAACCAAGAATCCAAGAAATCGCACATAGTTAGGACATATAATGAGCAATGAGAAATATACCATTCTCCCATTGATAGTTTACGGGGAAGACAAACAGAAAGAGAGAACCGGGCAGAAACGAATATCGTGGCTCACAAACCTACGGCAATAGAATGAAAAAACATCGAGTTATTCCGAGCAGATGTAACAAGGTCACAATTGTTATGATGATAGCCAACGTCCGCTAAGCGCATACGGCACACATAGAAGAAGAGAAAATTATCGTATATTCTTAGATGATTTCAAAAGGAAGTATAATAAATGATTTTTTTCTTGAGACACTGGTCATGCAAAAAATGCGCCTCACAAATATGGGTATGTTATCCATGAGCGAAAGGTTTGAAAAAAAAAACGATCTTTGAAGAAGATGATTTCGCCCTGGAATGTATACATCCTGATCACGTGGAAGGGAGCGAATAAATGGTCGACGCGCCCTTAAAGACCGACCCATTTGCAGCCGCACGCGGGAAAACCCGTCACACTTCACCCGCGGCAACAAAACACGACGTCAAGGGCGGGGAAACGGGATGGAAATTTTCGGGAGATGAGCTGTAAATTTAGGAAAGCGCGCGCGTGTGGGCGAGGGTAGACGAGGGACTGCATCCCTCGCGATATCCGCTTTCACGGAGGCTGCAGCTGAAGGCGAGGGAATGGGGAGTGGATTTGGGTGGACTGGAGAGGTGCAGTCTCGAGGGGGGAAGGGGGAGGGTGGTTGGAAGATGCTGCCGGAGGCACGGATGACTGAGCGCGTCGCCCGACGTCGGCCACCACGCACGCCACCGCCGTGTTTACGGAAAGACACACAGTCCCCCTTCCATCCTCTCCAACTTTTTGAGTGACGTGAAAATTCCTAAACAAGTACCTACTAGCAGCCGCACACCCTCTCCATCCGTCCAGCTGAACGTCTCCAATGATAAGGACGTCTATGCTTGAACCAAAACCCACAATGCGAGAAGTCAAAAGAGGATCGGATTGGCGTGGTGGCTCTAGTCCTGGCTTCCCATCCCAAGAGTCCTCGTCGGAATCCCAGAAGCGGTAGTATTTTGCTGTGTTGTGCACAGTGCTTTGTGGAGAGCGCTAAAACTTCAGTATTCCGTCCGTTGTATATGGCGTTCTACTGTGGATCCCTTTGCGCCTTTCGTTAGGAGCAGGCTAATGCCGACATTGCGATTCTCTCCACCCTCGCTCCATTTCGTGTAAATTCATAGCTAATCCTAAAAACCGCCTCAGTGGCGCAAACTACCATTGATGCTGGTACCCTCCTCTGGTAACAACGACCCCTCAAGATGGACACTCAGTCTAAAACACCTCCCTCGCAGTTTGCTGAATCTTATAACCATCAAACTCTCGGAAAAATATCTAAAAATACATGTTTCTCCTGTTTGCTGGAAAAAATTACCAGCCAATAATGTTTTGCCTTAATTATATTAGTGTGTCTACAAAATGAATCCGAAGTTAAGTCAGGTCAGTCGCTGATGATTAAGTTTCCTCTGGCACTCGATGCCTAATTCGCTTTTTCAGCTTTGGCTCGCGGGGTACTCTTTAGATGCAGATGGTTTATTTACATCGGTATCAATGTTATTTTAATCATTTATTGTCAGGCTTTGCGGGATAGATGTTATCTTCGCGCAATGGTGATTTCAGAATCGACGACGAATATCGCTAAATACTCAGTTTAACTTGCTTTAAATTGCTTATAACATAGTTTCTCATCCACATCGATATTCCATGCATGCATATCCATATAACACGGATTTACTTCATCTCTGATCCGTCTAACATGGGCTTAAAACACAGAAGGAGCTGCTAATCATCAATAAACCACCTTAGTTATCTCAACTTTCAAAATTTGACGAAAATTATAACGTGTTTTAAAACATACATCTACATCTATGCAATACCCAGCAATACACCGTGAGGGTGTGTGGCAGTGGTTGAAGATCACCAAACACATAACTTCGAAATAATTTTAGTAACAGAATAAGCATAACCCGAAATAACTTCTAGATAAAAATTAAAATCAGGCTGTTGATTGACCAATCCCTTCCATTGAAACAGAGAGCCGAATAGGACATTGGAAGTGAGCGAAAGCACGCCTATGGGGATGCAGAGAAACATCGGCGAGCGAGGATTTCACTCGCATTACCGTCCAAATCGAGTGCCCAACTCGGGTGTATGACATACGATTCCCAAGCAAGTGGGAGAGCTTGCACAGCTGGACTGTTGCGAGGTGAAAAAACAAAACACAACACTCGGGCTTTCACGCGTCATTCACACGTTCATCCTTTGATGGAAACACGGAATTCTCGGTAAAAGCGCACCCAGAATTGAAGTTCGTCACGATTTGGAAAAGGAAGCAAGCACATGAGTTGCACTCTTGGCGAAGGGAATAATCTTTAAAAAAGGATGCAGGAGGGGTTGGATTTTGAAAACATAAAAATTCCGATGCGGAAATCAGCTAATGATGCACGCATTAAGATCTGTTTTTGAATAGTGATGAATATTTTTAATGCATCGCCTAACCATAACCAGGAACCGGATTCTGTCAACTCTTATTCCGAAAAACCTCAAACTCATCTCTAGTACTCGGTACTCAACGTACTCTCCTTCGTTGCTTATTCATAAGAAACCAAAACTAACCAGAATTCTGGTTTGGCGAAGTTCAACTGAAGTATTTTGCCCCTTTTAGGACATGAAAGTATTAAGACAGATGTACGAGAGGTTCTTTCCAAGGGACGGAGAAGGGAGAAGACAAGCGCTGATTATAGTTCTTCTCCATCCCCTAAATTCTGACCAAATCCTTCGGCTCCGAGAAAAATAGTCAAAAATAAATGGCGCATATATATATATATATATATATATACAAATATAAATTCAGACAGAAGGTGAAAGAAAGAGACAGTGAACATACAATAAACAGTGAACACAACGGTGGTGTGGAGATGAAATGATGGTCGAAAACACATGGAAGAAATTATTTGGGCGTGAGAATTGATTAAAAAAGGGCGGTAGGGTACTGCAAGGTACAAGTAGCCACTAATGACGCCAGCAATATTCACAAAAATATTGAATACTACATGGTTGAATACTTTGCAATGGAAAAACAGCAATTTTCCAAGCATTCAGTCAAGCTAAGAACCGAATGTCATTTATCATATTTCAAATAAAAAATCTACCTACAGCTAAACACACAGACATGAATGCATGCATGTTCGTGCACACATAACTGCTTACATGTAGTATTATTGGGTTTACTCACAATTTGAGATGAATGCTCCATTGGAAAGACATACAGGAAACCGCAACTCACAGTATGATGAAGATAATCTAGAATGTCTTCGATTCAATGCTACTTCCAGAACTAAAATGCACCCTTACCATCAAGGCAATCAAAACTTTCCGTTTGTGAGATCTTGTTTGAAACAATTATATCTTACGGGCTATTCGGCTCTGATATTTTCAAAAAAAGGCGATCGCGTTGCGGTTCAATTGCGGTTGCGATTAAACACTATTTGAAGAGTAACTACTTGTAAGAAATATTGCGTGAATTTGTTTTTTTTATTTGCTCTCCTTCACGTACAATTGAATTATAATTAAACGCATGAGCATTGATGAGATCCGTAATTTAACCTCATATTAAAGATCAATTCGTAGTAAATTTTTATTCAATCTCATTGAAGGATGCAGATATCAGGCAAAACCACAGACTGAAAATAACCATGACTAATAAAATTTTATAAAATGAGTTTACTTCATAGTGCCTTGAGGTTTCGTGATGTGAAATCCCTGATTTGGCATTCTACCAGGGTAAAATCTTGCTCAACAACTCCAATGAAGTACGTAACATTGTCAAAAATGCCGATGCTGCTAGCAAAAATTTGATTATTGTGCCACAATCGTCTGTTTTAAGTTCAGTCACTTCCTTGCTACAAACCTCTCAACTGTAAAAATAGCTACATTAAGTCAATGCACAATCAATTACTGAGGCTTTTGAAAGTTCCAGCTGTAAGCTCCTATTTCATGAAGCAATTTTCAGAGGAAAGAGAAAAACTAATTATAACGTGGGAAATACATCCGATTCCTCAGGAAATACTTAAATTGTATGACAGACGAAAAAGACGGCCTTTCAAAACTCGAAACAATTATGGCAAAAAGAATGAGATTATATTATCTCTGCGCCTTGATGCCTCTTCAAAGGTTCTTCACTGGAACCATTCCTTTAATTTCACATATGACTTTTGAACCCTAATTAGGGTTTGAAATACATGCCATATGTATATGGGTTTCTACAGTCACATCAATGTGGCATATCGAGATTTAGGATGGACACATATTCCACTTCAATTCCTGAACAGTTGACTGCATCATGCTACATAAAGTACATATAAGCATGGGAAGTTAAGTTACATACCTGGGCATCACTGTTACTTTACCTATATCTATCTTGAGGAATCATTCAAAATGTTAGCGACACAGCACTGAAGAGATTGGGAATAATGAAATGAATTGTAGGAAAGAGATCAAATAGAGATGTAAGATGTCATTCCCCACTTGTACGATATCACCAGGAGTATGCATGGTGCATTTGGCACCTAATAAATACAGATTTGGACTGAATAATATACAAAAGAATGCAACGCATTTTATAAAAATTTCCAATGAATGTACAGAAAAGGTTACTCCGGTATTGGAAGAGCTTGTTTGGGAATCTCTAGAAACTTGTTAGATATAAGTTACTTGAAAAATTAAAATCCTTTGAATTCAAAATTAATGCTGCAGACACATTTCAACCCTCATAATACAACCGCAAGAACAAGAAAAGCGACAAATTAAGAGAGACAAAATGAATTCAAAGCTTGCGAGCTAGCCGCGAAAACTTTAGCGGAGTTACCTGCTGAATTGCACGATATTCCACAGAGAAAACATCATTCTCCTTGACTGGGACTCGAACCCGGACCCCGATTTCCAGCCAGGTGCTCCACCAGTTGAGGTAACAAGACGTGCTCTTTCTCTGTGGAAATTCTAGAGGTTTAAAGGAACAAGATATTACCGGACTGCTGGACATATTATATCACTAAGCATCGTGTCCATGGCACCACCATCCTAACCTCGTGGACGACGGCACCATGCACACAACTTCGAATGCTTAGTGACATAATATGTTCAGCACTCCGGTAATATCTTGTTCCTTTAAACCTCTAGAATTTCCACAGAGAAAGAGCACGTCTTGCTACCTCAACTGGTAGAGCACCTGGCTGGAAATCAGGTGGTCCGGGTTCCAGTCCCAGTCAAGGCGAATGATTTTTTTCAGTGGAATATCTTGCTAGAGATAAAACAATACAAGAAAGTGTATTTTAAGCAGCATTTCTGAGCAGCAGAAAATTCTTTTTTATTATTAAGGTATGCAGGCTAAGAATTGAAATGAATTCCTAGAATAAGCATCACCTATTACCTCGATGGCTGGTAAATTGGATTGGCACTTCAAAAGCCTTTAACACACTCAATGCTGGCCTATTTCATGAAAAAGTATTCATGTCTGAAAGTTTTTTTTTTCATTTATATGAATAAATACATTATTATAAATGCTTTAAACATAAAATTTTTGCAATATATTAATAATTTTTTACTTAGCAACGAACATAACGGGACCCCATGCCTTGACGTAAAGGCATCAACCTCCCAGGGCAACGAGGCATGCCTTGAATTCAAGGCATCTGCGTTGAGTGTGTTAATTCAACCAAGGCTTCCATCCTTCACTTTCATGATCTTCTTCAAAGACGTATTTGGCCATGAATCATAGTACTCATTTTAAAGGTAAAGGCAATCACAGGTAATATCAAAACATACTGTGAAACCTTAAGGCTTTGCAACCATATATTGTTTACGAACAATCTCTGTACAGATTTTACAATTTTCTATATCATCTTTCAATCAAGAAAATTATTGGTATATATATGCAACAAATTAGGATGTTCACAGATTAACAGGATTCATTAATTGCAAACATACCACGAATAAAGCTACCACAAGCAAGGTTCATGAAAATATGAGAAAGGTCAAGTTAAGTTTTATCTTAAAATATAAAATGCTAATACGCTCATATTTAATAGACTGATTTTATATTCTAATAAAGTTACTTAGCATAGACTCTAGAACTAGACAGATCTGGTATAACAAACATTTTTTTAAGTTTCACCATACGATCAAATAACCCACAAGTTCATAACTCAGAACCTACTACTTATGCAGTCAAATGGCATGCCATGTTCCTCACACAAAAAGGGGTGAGAATTCATTAGATTTCACAATTTCATGGAATAATTACGTATTGATAAAAGTATGTTTCACCATCTTTCATGTATATACTTACAAGAGAGATGTACTTTTTGGCAATACAAATATAGTCTAATTTAAGTTAGACAATGTTTTGACAATACTGATTGATGTGGCAGCTCATCTGCTAATATAGTAAATCATATGCCTTCACAAATAAAGGTATTAAACAATCACTTATGTACACAGTATTAACATGACAGATCAAAAAGTTTTTTCTTCAAAATTACATAGTAACTTTGAAAGTGAAAAAGTTGATCACATATTCAGGCCTTAAAAATAAGAAGAAAACTCAGGTTAATATTTGAACCTTAAATTTACTTAAGTCTTGAAAAAAATGGGAATGACAAATAAAACCATGCACTTTCAGTATGATAACCACATCAACTTGAGAAGGCAATAAACAGGTAGCAATGGATAAGTTTTTGGGATTTTTTAATCATTAAACAATTAAAAACATGGAAATGACTGTTTCAGAAAACAGAAAATTAGACACCAGATCACAGAATTAAAACACAAAAGTTACATTATCATTTTTCCAATCAAACCAAGTTTAAGGTTGCAAGTAAAATCATTCATATAAACTTTTTTATCTGTCCAATGAATAATACATGCAGAAAGGTGTGCATTCAGCAAAGACAGAGTATATCATACTTGAATCATTATTGAAAAGACCAAAAGTTATCACCCATGCATAAACATACATTGCAGCACCAATTCTTAATTAGGTTTGTTACTTGCAGCCATATTCTCATCCATTGTGCAAAAATAATGAGGGCATTAAACTGGTAAGACTAAAAAATGATATTTCTTTAAAATTACATATACAATAACCAACATAATCCTTATACAAATAGAATGGATCATAAAAATGAGTCGCTGGTATATACAATCAATATTTTATAGAACATACATAAAAGTAAAAATGCAGACAGAAAATAAGCAAACACTATGTACGTACATATGCATGTAAAATTATAATTTAAAAATTTATTCATATAAATACTTTATGGCAGTATCATTTAATATAATAAAATTATGGGATGAGACAACAGCACATCAGTCTCAAGACTTCATCAAGGCAGAAATGCATATGCGAATCAACACCGCACATTCATTTGCCTTGAATAAATGACCATTCTAATTAACTAAATAATGCAGCTCACTCACAGTGAAGCAGCACCTGACTTTAAAAAAAAAACACAATATTCAGTACCCTTGATATTGCTGACATTCCTTCAATCTCCCATAACACAGTAATTTCAATACGGGGAATGGTTAACCAGCTGAATTCAGTCCTTGAAAGTAAAGTTCTCTCCTACGAAACCACCACTCATATATTAGCACCCAGCATTTTAGCTACAGCCAAGAACTGAATGTTTCTTTTTCAAGACTATGTCCTTGATGTTGAGATGAACCTTTTCCTTGCGTTCTAGGGGAACAGAGTTAAAGCAGAACCTTTTAAAGGCCTCCAATTCTCTTTCATCATCATCAATATCACCATTCTCCAAGTCGATATCTTCCTTTGGTGCAAATACACTATCTGTAAAACAAGGTAAAGCAGGCATGAATTCAATTACAAATCCATGAAGTAAAGAAAGACTAATTCATTATTGTTGAAACAAAAGAAATACAAATAGGCAGGGTAACTGGATACCACACGAAGACCAGTATCAATGCAGTTTGCAGAGACTACAAGTTAAAAAGTTAATCACCCAACTATTTTCATCTGTAAGTAACTAATAGTTCTGAAAAGCAATGCATTGCACTCTTCTGAACAAACACAGCATGCTCCTTAGATGATCCCAACAAGAGATAATTGAAATATGGAGTGACTCAACTAGACACCATCACACTTCAGGATCTCAAAGAACAAAGTGATATGCATATGAGAAGCAAATAAGCATTGGAAAACAAATTATCTGGCTGAGATATTCAATCAGTTACATATTTTTTCCATTCAAAATGTGTATAAACACTGATCAGAAAAATGACGTCATTACATTATTAAACAAAGAAATGCACAAAATGAAAATGTACCATAAGACACTGCTCAAACATGTAACTAGACACACCATTCAAAAGCCTGGAAGTATATGAATGGACATATTTTTTCAAAGTGTATTAGTGGTTGTAGGTAACTTGTTTACCACCAAGAAGATAATAACTTAAAAGAAACATACAGTAAATTAAATATAATAAGACTAAAGACAATTAAACTGAATTAAAATGGGGGTTAATGAAAAAGGAGATAATAAATATTAAGCCATATTTAAACCTTATATACATCTTGGTTACACTCAAACATTCCATCAATACTCTTGGATATACATATATTTTTTAAAATTTTCCACTATTGTTATATTTAATTAGCCTGATATGCCATAAATTATTGATTTTTCTATTTCTGGAGGAACACTTGACTACATTTATTGTCTCACAAATTAAGGAAGCAAACCATTTTCACATAAATTCAACACACCATGGTGGCTAGCCTTCTGCCTCTATTCCAACCGTGACCTTCTTTCACCATTCTAACCTTGATGCTTAAGCAGAATTATTCTTAATTGAGGTACTCCTCCACCAGTCAGAGCACTATTAGATCAATATGAAACACTTAGCCTGCTCCCCTGTATCTCACAAGCTAAGATCACATACCTCCTCACCATAAAAAAACTGTTAGATCATCCTCTACTTAACTAACCCAACTGACTTACACTCTATCAGATCCTTCAAAATCAGCCCCATATGACATCCTCCATCCATTTACATTTTAATTTTCTCCAATAATTTCCTCCATTCCAAACTAAGAATAGCACTTTTTCTTAGATTTTTCTTGATCAATCTTATTTAGATATATCCACCTCATTACTAATATATTCACCTTTCAATATGTATATCTTTGTCCACATTTTAAATATCCTCAGTCTATTTCCACCCTTTCTCCTTGATGCTTTGGCACCATACAATGTATCCCCCACTCTCCATTCCTTGCCAGACTTCACACCTCTTTTGCTAGCGCAATCCTCCTCCTGACAACACTGGCACATTTTCATTCCAAATACTACCAAAGAAACAAGTGTTCCACCAGCTCTCATTTATTTCCTATAACTTCAACAGATATATACCTAATGCTTCTTAACACTGAAATATCTCAAACGTTTAATTTTCAAGTCCTTCACTCCATATTTCTCACACTAATTATACGTACATGTATTGTATTACGTGTACTGAGCAGCATCTGCAATCCCTATACTCTTTAAATAGTCTAAAAGTAGCCAATCTTTTCGCATCAATGCTAAAGTTAGAGGCAGATGAAATGAATATCATATTCTTATATGAACAGACATTGAGTTAACAACTGTAAAATAATCCATCCAAGACAGATAGCAAGCAAGAGCAATAGTGAATTCTTTCTTTCATTGAATAAATGCTCTTGACTTAACAAAAGTCCACGAAGATTTCATCGAAAACTGATCATGATTTCAACACTTTATGTCATTAACAGGTTTCACCTGATTCATATTCACCCATATTCACCTCCTGTTTCCTTGCTAATGCTCCTGTTTCCTTGCTAATGCTCCTGTTTCCATGTATTACTTCATCTCAAGGGGAGGGAACACCATTGTGTCATTTTTTCATCTTCTTAGTCTTTAACCCCTCAACACCGTCCTGCATACCAATTAAATCGCCGTATGTCGCCGTCATGCATACCCAGAATGCTTCCTGCAGAGCTGAATTTAATATTTTTTTCTTGGGCAAAAATTACATTTTTTATTTGATCATTTGAATTTTTTCCATGCAGGTACACTTCCATGCAGGTTCACAAGTCCGGAGGATATATACAACATATTTTAAAATATTTCAATATAGATATGTTTTCTCTTTAAATTCTTCAATTGAATTTTCTTCAATCCAAATGAGCGATGGAATTTCATTCTCTAATTCATAATCTTCGTTTCTTACCATAGTGAAAACACCTGCCTACTCAAATGGTGAGACGTCAAGATATGTCAGCTCCTTTGCATGAGAAATCTTAGCCCATAGCTCTTTCTTTTTTCTCATTAGTTCTGCCTCAAGTAAAATTTGCCCTCCTTGAGTACCATCACTTAGCCCTAGTCCTATGCATGCTTGCCCTGTCTTGATAGCCTCAAGTTAAGGGGCCATGTGCTTCACTTACATTCAGGCAGCTAGTATCTTTCGCGGTTTGGAGCTAAGTTCATTTTCGTCATGAATGCTTCTAGCATGTGGTTATATTTTCATAGATGAATACTCCTATCATGTCTTCAACCAGTAGAAGAGGCCATTATTTCCAAGTGACTCCTCCTCCACTTCTCCCACCATCATCCCCTTAATTTGGGGAGCAGGTGAGAAAGGCACTGTCAACATTTACTAAGTCACCAAACTATGATTGAACATTAATTATTTTATTTATTTCATGCCACTCTGTTGGCTCATCCTCATACATAATGTCTTCCTTGCTGCCGTCCCCCATAAATCCAGCCTTCTTAAAATAGTTCTCAATAACCTGCAACTTTAAATAAGTGCATGTAAGACAGCCTGTGCATGGCATGCATTATATTCCACAAATGCAGTTCTTATATCATTTTTCTCATTAACTGTTCGCAACATACACACCACCCAGTAATTTCTCCTCACATTGGAAATATTCCTTTATCAAGGGATTGCAATTTACTGGTGGTATTTGGAGAAAAATACTATATTTTGATGTATGGTAACACAATCCCCTAAATTTTATGTGCTGTAAACTGATCAATAAAGAGGAATATTTTTCTGTTGCTCATTTCCATCTTTGAGCATTTTTAAAGCCTTCACTTCTCCCCTCAATTTGGGGTGCATGTGAGAAAGGCACTGTCAACATTTATTAAGTCACCAAACTACGATTGAACATTAATTATTTTATTTATTTCATGCCACTCTGTTGGCTCATCCTCATACATAATGTCTTCCTTGCTGCCGTCCCCCATAAATCTTTACATATTTCTCAATAACAAGTGGCTCCAATATCTCAGAGCCATCAAAATTTACTCAGAAAAGCACTGTGAATTTTTCTTTGCTTTCTTCCTTCTCCATGGCAGGATTGGCTTCTAAATGGCAGAGTTCAGTCAGCAAGCAAGTTAGAAAAAATTCCTGCCTCATCAGCATTAAAATGTCTAGTGGTTTATAACCGACAAAAATCATCTGCAAAGTTTTTTTCTTCACTCTTTTACCACTGTATCACTTACAGTAGCTTCTTCCACACACATATTCAATGATTTGAGATTACACCGCACTTTAAACTTTTTTAGCCATCCATTTGATTCTTGAAAATTTTCAATTCCCATTTGTACTGCTACTTCTCTTGCCTTTGCTGTAGAATACATCCAGATATGGGAATATGTCTGGCTCTACCTTCCATCAACCAATCAAATATGTGCTCATCCAGCTGTTTACTTTTCACTGCCCAAGACTTTTTAATTTACAACCCTCAATGTGTTGCTTCTTCAGTTTCTAAACATTTTTTTAAAAAAGGATATCAGGGTGGATGGTGGTATTCTAAACGTCTATGCAATGTCTATTTTTTGCTTCCCCTCATCAATGGCTAGGAAAATTGCTAATTTAGTTGGTTGTTTCCAGCTGCCTCTTTTTTTTAAGATTTGTCATGTCCATCGTGGACCAAAAATTAACGATGTAATTTATGTTTGTGTGTATTTTTGCTGGTAAATATTTAAAAATTGATAGAAAATTATTTAATTAAACATTGATAGAAAATTATGAAATTAAAAATATGTAAGCACATTCATAATATGTATAAGGCCATCAAATAAAAAAATGGTAATTTCAATGCAGAAGTGAGGCCTATTTCACTGATCGATGTCTTCAACTACAAAAAGTGCCTCTAATACAAATAATGTTGCATATGGGGGGATGGCAATTATTGTTTTTAGAGCGGTGGAGTTAAAATTCACGGCGAAGATACTCCAGAAAACAGATGACTGCCGCAAGGCGCAAGCATGGAAATAAACGCAATGTGATTTTCTCAAGGTATGGTAACAACAATATCGAGATTTTATGGAGAACTGACAATAAAATGAAGTCAGAATACGCTAAATTCCCCATAAAAATAATTTGAACCCTAAAATATAACAAATCTTCGGATTCAGGTATAATAGTTGGTTCAGATGGTAATCTCGTACGTGGGTATGAAGGAGTTCAACTGAGAGGTTTACGTCGGTTTGCAAGTTCTATTTAGACCAGAGGTTAGTTTTACTATCATTTTCGCTAACATAATAGCTGAATACGCTAAATATTTTTACTCCTTGGAGGTAGTTGGCTCGTCATGGGGGTGCATTCTCAGTACGAAGTGTGGAGGTTTTTCGAAAATATAGAGGTACGATAGGAAGAGGTTTCTCCATATAATTACATACAAATTTTGGTGGGACCTCCAAGTCATCAACGAAAAATGGAGGTTTACGATATGAAGAGGCTCACTAGGTAGAGGTTTTACTGTAGTATTTAAAATTTTCAATCAAAATTTTAGAAGGAAAATTTATCAATATATATTAGGTAACTGTACAAGAGAAAATTATTAGGTAAAATTTGAAATAAAAAATTAAACCATTGTACTCGGTGATCACAATAAGAGTTCCACAATCATACATAATGGCCCAAACTTGTTTTTAAAAATATTGTACAACAACATTCTAAAGTATGCAGGTTTAAAAAAATGTCCAACAATCACAATGTTAAATCTTGAAATTTTTATATTATTGAACAACAGCATGCCAAAAAGGCAAATTCATTTCAATCTCCACCCGCCACTGGGATAGACTTCAATTAAATGTTCTACATGCTTGAGGGGTTAATTAGCAAATTGCTAGTTAATTTTTGCCAACATCGTTTTATCAACAAAGATGCATAGTCAACATCATCTCCAGCTATTCTTTGGTCTTCTTAGGGATCATGTTCCTGCAGAGAGGAGATCTCTTGCTATGTGTATTATTCTTGCCTCATCTATGCAATTAATATATATGCCTCATTCCTTATTCTAATGTTTACCCACATATTAATTTTGTTTACTTTATATGTTTGCCTTAATTCCTCATTCAATACCTTGATGTTTTCTCACTATTCATCTCAATATTTCTATTTCTGTTATTTCGAAGTAGCTGTTGGTTCTCATTATGCCTGGTCACACCCCTACTGCATACGTAAACACAAGCCTTACAACTGTTTTGTATATTCATGTCTTGGCCTCCACTATTGTCTGTTTCTTCATTCATCTTGTTTGGACATTTGTATACTAATTAAGAACTCCACAACTCGTAAGAAATATATTAAATTACACAGTTGCTACAATACGTGTGAGGCAAGCATTATTTTTATGAATGTAACCTGAGATAACCTCACTTCCATATGAATGTTAATATCACTACATTTCCCCTTAGAAAAATTAGGTCTGGTTCTTCAAATTGCAGCTTAAGTTCAAGACAAATCATGACTCAAAGGTAAGTTACCCAGTCCTACACAATTTAAAATATAAGGAAAATCAGCATTCAATGATAAAGAAAATTCACTCACAGGTGACATTGAAAATCAAATTATTACTGACTAAAACTAAGATTACTAAGGTGAATGGTCCATTTCTCTTTCTTTGTCTAGTCCAGCCAGTGTTCCTTCACAGATTAATAGACGCAGTTTAACCCATTGGCTTAGTATTTTTTACTCCTTTTTACCACTCATTCCACTATTTTTTTATTGAAATCATATTTTGTATTTATTTTTTATCGATTAAAAACATTTACAGCCCTAATCATGGATTTTTTTCAAGATTTCAGTAACTTTAAAAAGTAAAAGGCAATATTCCAATAAGGAAGAACGAACACCTAGCACCTTTCAATAGCATACTTTCATTTCTTATTTACAGCTAAAAAAAATGTGACACTCATAAAAATTTAGTCAAATTCCAAATGTAATCACAAAGGTACTTACCAACAGAATTCCAGTCATCTAACTGGCCATTCTGGCCTTTCTTTTTCTTCTTCTTCTTACTCCGCAAAGCTGCTGCTACTGCTGCAGCTGCCACGGCATCCCCAACAGTACTCCCAATACTAGCTGTTATTCCATTTCCTACCCTTTGGCATGGAGGAGCTCCAGTTATGGTCTGCCCAGGCACTGAAACACGGCGACACTGAGGAGTTTCAGGAACCACCTTGGAAAATGGATATGCAGTAGGCACCACAACAGCACCATGAGCTGATGGCCCACGATTGTTATCAATGGGACGGCCATTGGTCATTCCATGGGGAAAACCATTGCTCTCTTGGGCCAGTTTAGGATTACTTTCAGATTCCTTCCTCTTCCCTGTTTGAGACACATTCTCTTTGCCTTTGGTTGCACTACTAGCCTGAGGCACTTTGCGGTTACCCTGGACAACTTCATTCACCTGTGATGATAAGTTTTGTTGGCTACGTACTCCCTTGGCATTCACTCCACTCATTTTTTCAGGCAGTTGATGGCTGGATAAACTCTGATTCACCTCATTGGAACTCTTTTGAAGACCACTCTTCTGAGGTGGTATCTTCACAATCTGTTCTTTGGAACCATTTTGCTGACTTTGAACTTGGGGTTGTTTTGCATTGATAGTGCTCCGAGGTTGTGGAATTTGTTGCTGGAGAACTTGAGTATCACTAGCTTGACGGCTTTTAGGAACATTACTGACTCCCAATGCTGCGGTAGTGTCTGAGCCCTTGCTTCCATTTACATTGCTGCTAGCATTGTTGCTACTGTTATTATTCTTCTTCTTCTTGTTTTTCTTTTTTGATCCTGTTGATTGTCCACCCTCCTGAGGTTCATCTAATGAGGTAAAGAAAAAGAGAATTATCTATCAATAAATGAGACTTAATAAATAACAAAAATCACAGCACATACTTTGGATGAAACACTCATAAATACATCTGTAATTACTTTTAAGGATCAAATTTTTCTGTTTAGTATGCTGATGGACTGAATATATTAATTGAGATGTAGTTCATTCCACCTAAAAATCTTCAGAGGTTAAGATATAGATAAGCACTACACAAGAAATAAGCAATTAATACATTACAAAATTGAAGTAAGACATTAAAATTTATCGACTCGTAACAATTTTCCATTTTATTCTCTCAGATATTAAGGGTTATGCAATCAAATGTCCCAAGCAATTGTGCAGAGGCATATGATAATATTCCACATCTCCTCAACTTGCTCACTACAAATCATTAAGACCACTATTTCAGGACCACACAGTAAATTATGCAAAAAGCTATTTTTTACCTACCATTGGCTGTATTAAGAGATTCTCCATCCTCTCTCAATTTCCCAGTATCAACAACAATCACATTGGGGCCATTGAGCCCCGCAGGAAATCCTCCGATGGAACCACTAGAATTTCTTCCACCTGGCATCATTGGTGCAGCTACGATTGATGCTGGGCCTGATGGAATCCTAGGAGGAGGGTCTGGAACCTTTGGTGGGGGTGAGGGGTTATTCTGATTAGATGGTCCATTGAAACCAGGCTTTTTCTGAGGAACATTCGACACTGAGGAAGAGGGTGGCCCTATCTGAGCACTCCCAGGGCCATCAACTTTGGTGATGGTGATCCCTGGAGGCAGCCTCAAGTTTTCCAAACTGAAGCTTTGAGAAGGCTGTTTACTACCTCTTTGGGCTGCTGTTTCTGGTATCAGAGAAGGACCATGCATGACAACAGGAACTGAGCCAATACCAGCAACAGCTCTAGGTATAGGGATCCCCCTGGAAGCATTGATGGCATTGTTCACTTGAACGGAGGGATTTTGACCCTGAGAAATAGCTGGAGAAATTTGAGCTTGGATTTCAATTGGACGTGCTTGGCCATTTACTAGTGCAACAGGAGCAGTGTTTCGTTTTTGATTGTTGATTTGTGTTGCACGGGAATTACTTGCTTTTGAAGAACTGGAAGATTGTGTGGAAGCAGAGGACTGATTGCTGCTAGTAGCAGGAGGTGCAGGCTGTGCTGTCTGAGGAACATTACTGTTATTACTATTATTATTAACATTATTTGCACCAGATTTGCCCTTCTTCTTCTTGCCAGAACCAGAGATAGAGCTATTGGCATTATTACTTTGATTCTTTTGATTTGCATTGGAACTTTTATTGTTATTAGCACATTTACTGTTAGAATTTGAAGCATTGGTTCTTCCCGAGTTATTAGTTGAAGTCTCATCCACAACATCTTGAGCTTGGCAAACTGTAAAATAAGGCACAGAGTTAATTTAGCAAAAACTAGACTTTTAGAAGCTATTTCAATAATATAAATCTATATGATTCCTCTTAGTATAATAGAAATAACAGCCTACCTTTGATAAATATGAGTGAAATAAAACAAGCAAATCCAAAACCACACAATTATTATTTTGTATGATTATAATATACTTTCATCAAAATTGGGCTACACTTTTACCCAACACAATTATCCACTCATGATAGTGGCCCCTTCTGTGGTCTTCAAATTAGGGAAGGAATTTGGGGACAGATTCAGGTCCCTCTACATATAACTGAAATTTCTACCCACACAACTCACTAAACATATTAACAAATTAAAGTATCACAACAAATCAAATGGATAACATAATAAAATTGTAACTATACCTTTCAATAAATTTACCAGCCTCCATGTTAACTGGAGCATAACAAAAAAAGAATTCATGGTGACCGACTTTTCAACAAGAGCAATGCCAATACAATATATTTGGCTAAAAAGATGTATAAAATTCATAAAAATTAAATTTCTCCATTTTAAGACTGAATTTTACCTTATATTTCACCAAAAATATAAAGGAAAGAAATATGCCATTCCAGAGGGACTACTTAAAAAATAAGTTCCCAATTTTAGTTTATTCTTCAACATATGCACTTTCTCTTTCTTTCCAAGGAGGTTATGCACTAAGTGCAGATATTTTTCCAATTATAATATTCTTGAGAAGACATGCCATACAAAAAAAGAAATATCTTTATCCCAGAAGAACCCTTTACTGGACATTTGATTTGTATCACTTAAAATCACTTATGCCTGCTCAAAACAATAAAGATGGACGTCGGGGCTTCATCATCATGCATTGTGGCATTGTACCAAGCAATCCTTCACAAATCATGTGATCAAAATTGGAACATGTCATAATTTTCACAACATTGATGTCATTTTTAATTTCCAAGCCCTTTAAAGTCATTCGTCATACTGCCAGGACTTACTTGACCACTAATGCAAATTTATCCCACTTTTTGGGACCAATGTTTTTCAAGAGGGATTTCTTCACGAGAGACTTCAAGTCTTTTGTCATTGTAGCATCAAAATATTTAAACTTGTTGTTAATTTTGAAACTAATTTCAAAAACTTATGACTTAATCTGTTATTTATACTTTTTAAATTAATTTTCATGCATTAAAAATGATTGAAAATTAACGAAGAAATATCTCACTTTGAACTAACAAAAACCACTAAAAATTACTTACCCTGTCCATTCACGAGAGTAAAGAGCACTTTATCCTTGTCAGGTGTTTCCCCTTTAAGTGTTATAGTCACTGTGGGCTCTGCACCATTGGATTCAATGACTCTCTTGATAGTAACCATCTGAGGAACAGGCCTATCCTCACCTACATTCCCATTCACGGCTTCATTCCCACCAGAAATATTAACTTTGGAACCATTGTCTTTTTTGCTAACAGCTACACCTCCTTTGGATGGAACAGCAGCTTTAACAGGAGGAATCACAGGCGCTGATCCGGGGGCATTGACTACAGTGATTGTCACTTCAGGTGTTTTGTTTGCAATTTCTTCCAGCCGCTGCCTTTCAGCTTCTTCTTGCTCTTTTTTCATTTTTTCTTCAAGCTAGGAGTTAAAAATCTACCGTTAGAAGTTATGCTAACAAGTTTGCGTCTCTTATAAGCATTGTATGAGGCAGTGATATTACAGTTTAACCCTTTGCACTCAGACTTTTTCACCCACTATACCAGTAGTCCACTCAGAATTTATTTTTGAATGCCCCTGGATTACACGTGTCATGTGTCACTCGACACCCGAGTGGAAAAAGTTAAGGATCATTGCAGGTGAAATCAATGAACACTTGTATAACACACATTTTCTTTTCCATTCATTTTTAGAATTGACGTATTTTAGAAGAAACCTCTTGTGAGTGGCAAAAATATATGCTAATAAATGTTATTGCAATTCATTTGCCTCCTTTTTTATAAAAAAAACTGAAGTAGTCATAGCTCATTTGCAGTAAAGATTTTGAGTTGGGAGTCAAATTTAAGCAGTTCTGTTTCATAAGAAAACCATCTCTTTTCAAAAATTAAGAACAAAAAATGATCATAGACAAAAATGTCACAAAATCTCACATAACCAGAGAATGTCTTGACACAAAAAGTTTATGAGCCCACATAAATATTGTGAGAGTACAAGCAGGATGACTAAGAAAAGTCCCTCACAACCTCATAGAATGAATTGAGTGTTTCCGCTTACACCTATAGTTTTGAATATACCACTTTAGGCCATAATATTTTTGGTCCAGATCTAAAGATCATTTAAATCTATCATGCAGAACAAAATATTTCTAAGGTCTTAAATCAAGAGCCATTGTACTAGGCCTAAGAGAGAAAATTCCACCTCAATGCGTATAGAAAAACAGCTGGCATATAGACATCAAATGCTGCAAAAATACAACATTTATGATAAGTCAAAGGTGAAAAACTGGTGAACAATGAGAATAATCCTTGCTGAAGTACATCCTACAATTCTGTTTGTAACATTGAGTCATTTGCCATGCATGCAGGATATTATGCTACTTGACTGTAACATATATATTCTCTCAATTCTATATATAATAGTACTTTTTCTGCCTGCTATGCTCTTTGTATGCTTTTCATGAGAAAACCGGTTGACTGATTTCGATCCAACTTTTTTCCTTGTTATCTGTGGCTGTGAGAAGGTTTTTAGCTAACTCAAACAATCATTCACCATAATAAATAGTTTTAAGTTACAGTAGAAGCTCCATATAAAAAGAACAACCTGGAACCAAAAAATATCTCGCTGTGCTGAACTCTAGTTATTACAAAGATTGTTTAAATAATCATACCACAGCCAATTCCTACCACTATAACACTAGTGTAACCAATATTGTGGGTGTTTAGAGCAAATAGTCAGAAGATTCCATTCAGATAGCTACTAAAAATTAGTATCATGACACCCTTCATTGATCCATGTTTGTATTTACTGTCAATTATGTAAAATTTCAAGTTACAGTGAAACCTCCCTATAATGAATCCATAGGGACTGGAAAAATGACGCCTTTGTTGTACGGAGGTTCGTAATACATATGTTATACGCATGTTGCGTGGTCTCAGGAGAAGTCAAGAATTTGTGTTGCTGTAAGATACGACCCTCATTTATTTTGCAAGAAAGTTTAAGAGAGCAAAAAATCATTTTCTTATGCCATATACCACCGATTACCCACTGTAATTTATGGTGAAGCCTGATTGGATAACTGAAAGTCATGGATAGTCCAATCATTTCATAGTAGATTTGCACCTGGTTTCAGTGTCTCAGTGTCTTACTGCGGTCACACATCCTTGCTAGCTACCCAAAAATCCCGCCTCAACTTAGTTTTCATGTCTCTTTCTTTTCCGCAGTAAATGTGGCAACATGGTAGTGACTACGTGCCAGCTGGAAGGGGGCATGGTCATTGTTTGGGATTTCTCACAGATGCGAGGTGAATTTCTTTGGACTCTGACATAGTTCAGCAAAAAAGGAGCTGTTTATCATCTACTGACAGGATTTACAATAGAAAAAATCATCAGAAACATCGAACAATATTTTGATATCGATAATGAAAACCGATTAATTCAGAGAAAAATAACTTTTATGCGAACATTTGTTATACAGAGATCACCTTTATGTTTAGGTCCAGGCGCTAACTTCGTTTTACAGAGGCTTCGTAAGTATGGAGATTTCTTTTGAGTGAATTGTATATTCGAAGGCCCTTGGACCAGGGCTATGACTTTGTAATAGGGAGGTTTCACTGTAAATGTAAATAAAGTAAAACCTCATATTTGCATTATTGGAATTTATGTTTTCCCACAATTTATAATGTTTTTATTGGGTCCCATCCAATTTTCTACATCTCCAATGTACGTAAAACCCTGTATTTACACAATGACTTTTCAGTTTTCCCGCTGTTTGCATTAGATGCGGGTTAGAATGCGATAGACTAAAAAAACAAAATTCCCTCCCATGAAATTTAACCATACATACCAGTCTATATAATACACTTTTTTACCTCATTTCGAGCGTATACACTTCAAAAAAATGAGAGATGGCAGTAATGTGCTCCGTTTTACGGAAGAATTTGAACTTAGCAGCGTAGCGTACTCAGCACCACTAGTGACGGAAAGACGAAATATTTACACTCGCAATCCTTTTGCCAGAAAAAGATCTGTACTATGAAATGAATGCATATAGGATGCAATTTATAATTTAGGAACACCTGGGGTAGTATGTTTAAACTGTACTGAAGTTCATACTGCGAAGAATGAAAATGAATTATCACCCACACATTAAGAAACGTTAAAAATACAAGATCTGGACTGGTGGACGATAACTGGGGATCATTCGTCAGAACATTATACTGCATTGATTCAACAGTTTTACTATGGGTTACTACATAAAAAATCTTACTTGTTTTATCGGCTAAAAACTACATTGAAAGAATCAAATTATTTTGTTGAAAAATTTTTAAGTTGGATACCTGCTTGCGCTGGCCAACCAGTGAGGTAGCTCAATATTCTCATGTGTTATGTTATCCTTAATTACTGCGGAACGTAAATTTTATTTTACTTGGAAATGGGAAATGGATGCGAATTACAATACTTTCAGATGACTCGAGGGTTTTCGGTTTCTTCCCATTGGTTCATCCTGCTGGATGACAGTTTCGCCGGTATTCCAGATGCCATCTTAAGATCCGAAGATCACATCCCATCAAATTTCCTATATCTTCATACTATATATTTCCTACGTCAAATTTCTTATAGTTCCAACCTGAAGATGCCATCTGGAATGCCGGCAAAACTGTTGTCCAATTGGATGAACCAACGTGGAAAAAAACAGAAACCCTTGAGTCATCTAATCATTGTGAAAACCTTTGCAGCAACTAGAATATTTTCAATTTAGGCATAAATAAAAATTGTGGATTGTCATGATGAACTTCGCACTGCTATGGTGAAACATCCAAGATTACCTGACTTTACAACGGATACAATTATGAAAAATCACTATGCATTCAGAAACATGCGAGCTGCAGTTGCAGTTATCTGTTGAAAAAAACAAAATGTCAATAAATCATCGTATGAAGGAATACCAACTTAAAAAGTTGTTTTTAAGTTCTAGATCATCAAATATCACTGTGAATGGCTTCTTCATAAGAGAAAAGGCATTGTACAATGTAGAAGTTTGGGAATTATGGACTTGACAATGACCAATGGTTGGTTGAAACATTGGTAGAAATATATCGTTAAAATTAATCAGGACAGCTCTATGCTTGAAGAAATAATTCATAATATTGCTTATTTTGCTATTCAGTTCATCAGTGCTTCTTATTTACACATTTACTCTATATTTTGAAAGTGTGACTGTAAAACTGAAAATTGCCCTTTTCCAGCTAATTACTCTTTTTTCTAGTGGTCCCTAGAAAAGAGTAAATAAGGAGTTTTACTGTCTTTGGAATATAAGGCATGGACGTTTGACACTTAGCATCCTGCACTTGACCATACTTTCTTGATTTCTAAATATGTTATGGCAGCAAGTAATATAGCAAGAAGGATTATTATAGGCAAAAACTTCAGAAACCAGAAAAATTGTCAAACCTTTGTGAATTATTCTCTTTATATTTTATCTAAATCATAACTGTTGCAATCAAGGACACACATTAACAGTTCTAAGTTCCAAGCTGAATTTTTAGTGAGTTTTGCGTAACATCTTCTGCCATAATGACTTCTAGCGCAAGCTGGGTAATCATTTTGATAATAATGCCTTTCCACCTAGTCACTTATGTATTCATTAACTAATCAAAGTTTTGCTTTCAGATCTACTGTCTGTAAAAAAAAGCAAGACACCCGAGTTTGAGCATCTCTATCGTCTAAATGAAGCGATGAATTTCAATGCAACAAAAAGCATACGAGAGAGAGTTTATTTCTACGTTGGATCATTTACTTTAAAAAATATTCGGCTCCATAGTATTTCCTGAACTTAATTTTTTCTCAAAAAAGTACCCGTTTTTTGAGCATGAAATCAAGTTGCCTAACTTTGAGCACTTGGTATTCCCGTAGTTTTCGTTCCAAAAACTTGTGATTTTGATATAAGTGGAAGATTGTCTTCTCCGTTCAGATTTAAATGTCTCCTTTCATGATATGATCCCAGTAGTCATGGGCATGGTCATTCCAAACCAATTCATGAAGCACTTCAAATAACTCATCCTATTGCTTCATGAACAGCTTGTACCCAAACATCCACTTCACCACAAAAACAGCAAGCAACCAATGCCTGCCCTTCCTGGACATTCTCATTACAGATGAGGATGCAAGCCTAGGCCAAAGCATGCATAGGACACACCCACTGACTTGTACCTAAACAGGACCAGCCATCATCATCCAGCACAGAAAAAGGAGATTTTAACCACTTTTGCATTGATTAACTTAACCTTTTCCATTGGTTAATGTCAATGACAGATGCAGACAAACTTGAAGCCAAAATCCAACACCAGAGGCCCACCTTCCACCACTCAAATGGTTAAGAAGAAATCATGATGGAAAATAAAAATCTCAACGTACACAATGGCTTCCAGTAGAATAAGGCATGGCAACTGATTTCCCACCAAATTGAGATGGAATAAAAATGTGCCAATTCACAAGCCAAAATGAACTTGGCCCAAATGTATTCAAAACATGGCAAATCCTAGCCCCTAGCAGTCACCCAAAATGTGCGAAACAGACAGTACCACCACTCTCAGGGACTAGCACACTAAGAATTTTCTCTGGTACACCATGAAAAATCTAGTACCTTGCTTATATTAAATTCACTACATTTGCTGATTTATTGATTTTTAATATCAGCTAATTATAACTTACTCACCCTCTTTTGCTTTTGTCTTGCTTTCTTAGCTGCCTTCTTAGCATCCTTGCAACTCCTTTGCGCACCAGGGCCCCCACCACTTCCACCTTCAATGAATTCTAATAACTCCTCAAGATCCCGAGTATCCTCCTTTTCCACAGGTTTGGCTGCAATGCCTTAGTAATAAAATAGAGAGAAAAAGGTAAATTTTTTACAATTTTTAAAACCTCAACTGCCAAAACATTTCAATTCCATTTTAGCCATGGCTGGTCTTTGTATTTTGGTACTGGTGTAAATTTAAAAGAGATTAAAAAGAGCTAGCTTCTGGTATCACTTATTTAGTACCCATAGATAACCACAGAATTAAGAACTTTTCATATTTAATATTTCATTCTTCAAGTCCTCAAGTCTCTAACTGGTTCAATTGCATAATTGTTTATATAGTACATTACTTATGCTATCACCGCCACACAGGTGCAAAATAGGGTCAAACCTCAACTACCTATAAGGAAGAGGCACAAACTGAAGGAGTTCAACAAACTTTTCGAAGTGTCACAATTGAGGATGGCAACCCCTCCAGATGCTATTTCCCAGTGGGCTGCTGTGTAACTGACGTCTTATGGCACCCTTTGGTATTCTGCCTGCCCAGAGGAAGGGAGGCTGGTCACAACCAGGCCCCGGCTTCTCCCTATCCCTCTCGCATTGGCTCTGCTGCCTCATGTTGTCCACTTAGTTCCTGCCTTCGGTCGTTGGCATCACTAGTGCATTCGTCTATCATTACAGGGTGGCTACTGATAATCAATTTTCAAATTCCCTGACTTTTCCCTGATGGCTTTACCAATTTCCCTGACCGATCGCCAAAAGGTCTCCTATTATCGGAATATTTTATTTCTGCTGGATTAAATTTTCGTCATAACTCAGAAAATTTTAAAAGCTGAAATTAATACATTAAAAGCTATAAGAATGAAAAATATATGGAACCTCCGCCCTAATGAAAAAATATATTAAACCTTCACAAGTTAAGCCCTCACACAAATTGTACACACAATTAATACATTTTTCGCGGTCGCGTATCCACGGCCGTGTATCGTATTTCCGTGGCCGTGTATGTTTCCTTTGGTAAAATTACAAATTAACAATGTCTAATTCTTCAAGGAAGAGGTGGCGTGTCGTGGTGGTTCTGGGAAGTTGAAGATTACTGAAAAGGCATCGAAGGGAAAGTTAATGACCAATTTACTGGCTGACTCCAGCACAGGTATCACAAAGCTACGCGAAAAATACGAACCAAAGCCAAGTTCTTGGACTTGATCAAAATCGGATGGCACGAGTTTTAAAATCGAATAGCTACTTGTTTAACGTAGTCATAACCCCTTGATTGTAAGAGGGAAAAAATGCAAAAATATTTGTATAAACAAACAAAACGTAATCGCGCCACTGCGAGCGAAAATAGGAGGTAATTAGCAACGGCAGCGTCATATTTAGGAATGCCATATTTGAGGTGGTTTGTGACTTGACTAAAAATCTTCGAGAGGGAGCAAAGGGGGCCATTCAATAATTATGTCAAGCGTGAAAGGTGGGGAGGGGAGGAGAACTCTTCTTATGGTCTCGGGAAGGGGGGTATGGAAATCGAAGATAATCTCACGTAAGATTTTGTTTACACGTGTGATCGTACTTGTATTACCGTTTTAATAATCATCGTCTCGTATTTTTAGAACTGAAAGCACGTACTTACTACAAGCTAGTGTGCTACAAGTACCTCTTGACCTGAGACTCGGAAGTTAAAAAAAAGCGAGATATAATCTTCCAAACAACATAGCCTCGGATTCCTTGTGATGGGCAGAAGTTGAGAGAGTTTAGTTTAATTCTACGGTGGTCATGAATTTTAACCCTACTAGGCAAATATAACATTAAGGATATACAAAAGGGATACATTGTACGACTGATTCACAACTAAATAACTAAGATTCACAACTGAATGTTCAACGAATTGACGGGGCTTATTCTATGCACTTCGGCGACGGGCATTAGTTTTAGTTGGTAAAATGTTTTGGTGAAATAAAGGGCGGGAAAGACCCGGTAAACGTAATGGTAGAAAAATAACGAGAATTTCCTATCCCAGTTTCTCCCTGGCTGTTACGAGAATTCCCTGACTATTCCCTGACTTTTCCAGATTTCCAAAATTCCCTGACAATTCCAGGTTTTCCCGGTTTTCCCTGATGATCGCCACCCTGCATTAGCCTTGTGCCAGCATACAAAGTAAGTGTCCTATGGTGATTCACTGGGAAAAACCAAGTTTTTGCGAAACTGTTCCTGCGAAAAAGATCTGGTTTTCTTTCTCAAAATTATGAAAGCATTTTAGAGTTGGAAAACCCGACGATTGGTAGAAGACTATGGTCAGAAGGAGATTCATCGCATCAGGTTGTATCATGGAAGGAGGTGCTCCTTCTTCCATGGTTGTACTTCTGAGTATAATTTGAATACCAAAAAGGAGCATTGCTTTGTGGTCCCGAGGGAATAAAGCCGTCGTGCTGAGTGGCAGAAGTGATTTCCTAGCGATAGTTTCTTAGTGAAGCATCCACATGTTATATGTGAGAAGCACTTTTTTGAGACGGCTATACTTTGCGAGAAGATACTCATCGACAACGAAGGAAATGTCTTAGACGTGGTAAGATTTACTTCTTTTTATGGCATTTGTAGTTATTATTTATCATAATTTACTTATGAATTCAGAGCCCTTGGTGGAAAATTATCTTCCCTTTCACTGTCAATGATGTTTCCATTTCATAGACCAATTCAACCCACATGTGAGTCATGCGTCTGTGCAATTACGTTCTTAGTATCATTTTGGTCATTGCTCCTATTTATGTTCTATTGATGTCGCTTAGAACAATTCAATTTCATTATTTATCAATGATGTTTTGAAGAGCAAGTTACTCATCGAAATAACGATAATTGACTAATGAAATCTTCTTGGGTTTTGCACCGGATGAGGCTTTTCATGGCCGACATTTCGATTAGTAACTCGCTCATCGAAACGTCGGCCATGAAAAGCCTCACCCGATGCCAAAACCGAGATAATTTCAATCATATCATTCATTGGGAAAGCCTACAATCATTTACCATAATTGATGGTTGGTATGATATAACCCTGACCTTAACATACTTAATCAACATTAATTTTTGATAGGTACACCTCCTAAAAATTCTTCGAGAGCATATGTTTAATTCTCCAGAGCTTGCTTTCACGATCTGTATACTGTGTTAACCTCGGGTCTGTTATCAAAACAACTTCGAAGTAGCACCCTAGATGGGTATTTAGCGGCTGTTGTTTACAGTACACATTGATTCACCCTGGTGAAATTTCCCTGGGTTGTGCTGAGCTATGATTCTTCTATTTAAAGATGGTGTATGCTATTTATTTCTCCCTTTTGTTTTGAAATATATCTCTTGCACTATTTATGGAAACTTTGAATATGTATGAAGAAATGTTTCTCAGGTTTGGAACCGGTTAATAGGCTCCATTATTGCCAAGCCCGAGAAACATTTCATCATAGTATTTGCCGGGAAAACACTAGATCTTATATTTGAATAGGTATATTTCCTTCTTGCCTACGATGATGTATCTAGCGTTCAGTCATTCAGGAAAAGTATAAAAGGCCAAAACTGGAACCAGGGGCTCCTCCCAGTTCCTCGGCTGTTTACTCAATGCCCCAAGTACTTATGAAAGCCACTGAAGAGGAGAAATTCCCCTAAGAAGAAGACGTGAACCCCTGACAAGATAGTGACTCCTAATGAGAATGGAGAAAACGAGGAGCACACAAAAGGAAACTACTTCAAAAGAGCAGTAGGATTAATAATTCATGTATATTTTTTTGAGCTGCTTGAACGAAAGGAAACAAACTATGAATAAGAGGGTTCCACAGTTATCGCAATGTAACAAAATTTTAGGATTTATAACCACTAGGGTTTATTGGAAAATTATTCAGTTATTGCCATGGCACATTATAAAGAGCAATTTTATAGGTTTTGTAAGGAATTCTCAAAGTGGACTGCTGTAAATGGATGCTCAAATATAATTTATAATAGTAATTGTAAAGATAATATTTTTACCCTAAGAAAACCATTTGCTGTAATGGCATTTTCCATAGAAAGGATAATATTGAATCTCAGCACAGACACTAACCTGATTCACCACCTTCTCCAACCAAACATGCCGCAGAAGTGCCACCAAGAGCTGAATGTGATGATGTAGAACTACTAGACATGCTATTGGCAGATGACGCAGAACTTCCAGGGGCAGATGCTCCATGAGAAGGTGTGTAACCATTTGATAACTGAGGGGAAGCAGTAGAACTGACACTATTGGAATTGGCATTAGAAGGGCCTGTTTGGCTAGCACCAGCTTTGCATTTAGCTTTCTTCTTGGTTAAAATAAGACGAAGTCTTTCTCTCATTTCCTGATAGTTCCGCGTCACTGGAGAAACTGAGGGCTGAATGAAAATTATGATGAAATTAACTATTTTTTAACACAAACCTCATACAAGACAATGCTTCCCAAGAACAGCACATATATACAAAAATGAAATTCAACAAAAAAAGGACAATTTGGAGTACAGATGTAACACCACATTGTTTTCTACACCACTTGATATAAGATGCATAAAAAAATACACTATTAATGTGGAATTGACAAATTATGCATCTTAAAGCTCATGTTTAAATGTTATCTTTCAATAATGAGAGCAATTAATGAATTTTCATTGCCTTTCCTAAATTCTTAAGATTTGCAGCCATTACTACATTCAGCCATTACTGCATGCAGATGATTGAACAGATACCCTACTCATATCAAGAGGAAATCACAAAAAAAGAAAATTTAATTCATATAGAATAAAGGAAAACGTTGTCGCAATTTAGAGCAAGTTTCACTTTACCACAAATAACACTTCTTCTCAATACCATAAACAGTGTGAATAGAGGATTTCACTTCACCAGGAGTAAAACAGTACACAAAGCTTATCTACATGAGTTGAAGAAAAATAATTGGCTTACCACACCATGACCAAAGACTTCACAGTAACAACAATCGCAGTGCCTTGAATCTCTCTGTGTAGATGTTGTTGTAGAACTTGACCTCTCAGAACAGGAATCATCTTGGCTAGATGAATCTTCCAAATCTATAACATTTTCACCGACTCTTTCAGGACCTATCAGAAGAAATACCAAAATTTTTACATAAATAGCAACTCTTAAATCAATAATTTCATTCTAAAGATACACCACACAAAATTACATAATAGTTGTAAAATCATAAGTATTCTGTATTTCACTCAATCAATATACTTTTTTAGACAGCCTTGATATCCGGTTCATCAGTCCTATCGATCAAACCATCATTTTATATCTGGCATAGGTTTATCATCACAGAACCAGTGATCAGGCATTAGTGTACATAGAGTAGATTACAAAAAGCTCTATAATGGAATCTTATGCCAAGCAAAAACTATCCCAAGTTTGTTAAATTGTTTCTATAAAATGTAAAAATTAAAAGACGAAGCTTAAAAATACATTGCAGCTTGGGATCTAGAGATCCAGTATGGCAGAAAAATATTTTTTTTGTACCCATATGCATATGCAGTAAGGTGAAAAATTTGTAATGATTGATGGAAGTCAAGAATGAAGAAATCACTCCCATGAATCATGAATAAAGACAAATACTCACACTCTCCCCCAGGAACACGTTTAATTGGCTCTGGACCACTACTCTTTCCTCCTCGATAACAAGCATGGCCAGATGCCCCAGATGATGCCTTGGCATGGATATTCTGATGCCTGATATTTGAGGGATTTGTGGTGGGTGGATGTGGAGCACTAGTATTATTTGGAGGAACTGCTGAAGCTTGGTTGGCACTGCCATTACTATTCACACTGGGATTCTGGGAGTCATGACTACATACATGGTGCATTGACCTCAGAACACCAGCTGTAGGGACAAAAACATATCAACTAAGAAAATGGAAGTATCTTATTCAAATACTAATGATTGAACACAATTATCATGCAAATTAACATCAAAGGTACACGAGTAGCCTGTGCCCCTATATGTCTAGTACAAAATTTCTCTGCAACAGAGAAAAATTACTGCTTTGGATTTAAAAAAAATGATAGCAGTTGATAGCAACTGTGGCAGCAGTTAAGGCTTTTGAAAGCTAAGTCCCTAAATCAGGATTTGAGGCCAGAAAAACGAGAAGGTTAGTCTTACAGCCACTAGTACCCAGCTTGAAAGTTGGGTCTTTCACTCTCTTGACAGAACCATTTTAAAGGAGAACATCAGAAAAATTTGACACGAGATAAAAAATCAGGCTCCCTTATGACTAAATTTAGCCACTAATTAGTTGAACATTTAGGCATATACCCTAAAGGCATCTCATTTGAGCAAAAAATCGTATATTTGCTTATTATGGGCTCACCATTGAGAACTAGGTTTTTATATCAAGTTAGAAAAACTGATTATTATTTTTCAATTCACACACAATTAGGTTCTAATGGATGGTTAATATTATCATGGACCAATGCATGTTTGAGAAAAGAAACCTGATCAAAGAAGTAATGAATTGAAATTTCTAAAGAAAGAAATGTAATCCAGGTCAGTGTGAAAACAACAAGGTAATGATAATATTGTAGCTTTGAGATTTAATCAAATAGTAGAACACAGAAAAAACTGGAAAAAATTAAGCAGGACAGAAGAATTTATACTGGTTTCTCACTTTCCCCTTCTCATTTGCACAAGTTTCTTTGTAGGGCCTCACCTTGCCAATCTGTCAAGTGATTATTACAATGCCAAATCATTGACCTCACCATATTACAAAATAAAGAGTGTGCATGAAAAGATAAGAATAGCCGATGAATCAAAGAGAAACTGTTTATAACTTCTAGGGATGTGAGAGTAGTACTTTTTGACCTCGAGTCGAGTTGTAAGTACTCACGAGTATCGAGTCGAGTTTGTACATTATTGTACAGGAGTGAAGAGACCCAGTTTTTACTTAAGTCATCGCAATTAAAGTTAGCCAGCAATCCGACTATCAAATCGGCAGGTCTACGTACCTAATGTATAATTAAAAAAACAGTAAAATTAATATGGCACGTAGCACAGGCCAAAAGACCTAATGGAAATTTTCCGGTAACACTCAAAATAAGAAAATTACCTTCATTCCTAGGATTACTCACAAATGTGTTAATTAGCTTGCAGTATGGTACCTATAGTGTACTTAGGCATAATATAAGGCCTACATGAGTGACATGCCCTATTAACTTGTAATGAAAGTAAGCCAGGAAGCAAAATATTTTTTCATAAGGAATATATAAGCCTAATTAGAAGAGCATTCCTATCTATTTCTTTTCAGAGCTAAACGCTTTCTCAGCGATGTTGTGTATGCTGAGAGGGTTAGTCCAGCAGTAGATTTAATTTCATACAAAATGTTTTGTGTGTGTGGTAAATATTTGATAAGCTCACACCTCAAATTTTAGATTGGCTGTTAATGACACACACAGTTTCTTAACACATAATTTTCTTCCTCTTCCAATTATTGACACCATCTCTTCAAAATCGATGTATTTCTGCCTAAACATGATAGAACTTAGAATAGTAAAAGTACCTGGGTTTACGAGATGCATGAACACCCGTAATCGGCACGGGTTATTTCTGATATCCATTAACGCAAGTTAATATTGTTTGAACCCTGAATTTTCATTCGAGGATGAATGTGAGCAGGTATATGAATTCTGTATAGAGTCCTGTGGATTAAAGTTTTTGATTTCTAAGGAAATATATGAACAAAAATTTATTATAGATAAGATGTGACTAGGAACTTGGCAATTAATGACGTAATTAATAATCCTAAATAGGAAATAAAAAAAATGGAACAGTAAAACTTATAAGTTTTATACAATACCTATATCAACCATAACGCCCTTAATAGCATGCCTACCATCCGTTACAAAATTTCCGTCACCAGTTTGAAGACCAACATCTCCAAGATGGCTAATGCAATTTTAAACTGAAGTATGTATATCAAATTAAAGCTTGTTTAATTATATGCTTACTGATGGTATTAAAATATTTAAAAATTTTTTTTACTGAAGGACATGTTCAAGAACTTTTAAGTGAATTTTTTTGGGTACCAGATGGATGCATCGAATTGGGGCATCGTAACAACAACACAGAACGAGATATCAAACTTTTCTTTTCACATATTATGGCTAAGGGCTTTGTTAATAGTCATACGAAGTTTCATACTATTACGTTAATCAATTTTTTTGTTATTGATGAATTTGTCAGACTGTGTTATTTTCCGTCCCGCATGATTTCCATTCCGGAAATCACCATTTGGACCTTTCTTTTGCTCTCGAGTAATCAATATGAATCCACTTATGAAATCTCAGTAGAATTCGTTGGTTATTTGATATTGATATATATTTATTTTAGGCTATAAAAGCATGCTCAACTGCCCAGAGCATGCCTGAAAGAGAAAGGTAGGGTGCATGTGGAATCTTCTGCTGCAAGCAGCTCACCTATCGCTGTGAATGAGTCATGAGGACTCGACAATAGTGGAAAAAAGTATCGTCTTTAAGAATGCAAGCCAGTGTCAGTTTAAGAACTGATGGTATCTTTGGAAGCATACCATCACTATGCATCCTCGTGCAAAGTTTTTGGAGACTGAATTGAGGATAATATAAATTGCAATTTGTTTCTTTCGTCGAGAAGCTGAGAAATGCGGGGACAAAAGCTATCTCTCTTATCGCTGAATTTATTTTGGTGAATACTGAAACTTATCAACTTTTATTCAAGCATAGGCAAGGATATTTTTCCTGTGCATACTAGAGAAATTTTCTCGCGTAGTGTTTGGTGTGTGCGGTACCTACAGTAGCATATAACTTGGCAACCTCGAGCAGCTTATCTTTCCTGGCCACAAGTCCTGTCCCGTGGAACTTCATTTCCGAAATAAATATATACATATTGAAAGCATATCTAATTCTCCCAATTTGTTTAGTCATTTTACACGTGCTTAGTTTTCAAACACAAAGAATACCATCAAAACGAACTAAATTTCCGACTTCCGGAAGCTGAGATAGCGCATGTTTTTAAAATTTTTCATAACGTAATTGGTAACTGAGTAATCTATTTTAAACTTTTTTTTTCTAAGATAAATATATGTTCCATATCTTATGCGAAGAAAAGAGAAGTGACTTTTCTTGTGTATCTTCAAGTGGGCGTCAAAGTTAAACTTGAAAAATATCCGGCCTTTTTAATGTCTCGGTCAAAAAATTAATTAATATAACCAGCTAAAAAATATATTTTTGACATTATTAAATGTATAAATAAACAAGGTTTAGTTCAACATACTTTATTTTAAAATTGAACTACCCATTTTTAAGATATTGACCAGGGGTAACTCAGGGGATGGAATTTTACAACGGACATTAGGTGCCTTGAGCTCGAACCTAGTCCCCCCCAGACTTTTTCTGCAAAGATTTCGGCCATAAAGGGGGGGCTATATTCGGAGGAATACGGTACGTATGTGGTTCCATACACCGTGTAACAACCGATTCATCCATTCGTTCACGCAAACATACATGAAACCATTCACGCAAATGTAAATTAACGTACGTACACGTTCGTACGTGTTAATCCATCATGTAACCAGAGCTTTACACCATTTTCATGATAGAGCTTCCTGTCGGCGAATTTCTGAACCTAATGGCCTTAGCAGCTCCATCGACAAAAACTACTCGACTCGACTTTCATAAAAATACTCGAAGTACTCGAATCAAGTATCAACTACTCGACTCGACTCAAATTTTCGAGTACTCGCACATCCCTAATAACTTCTCAATCTTCATAAATGCAGAAGCAAATTCCATGGAATAAAATAGTGTATACAGTATTAAAATGCATACCATGGAAAACTGAATCAAAAATATTTTTAATTTCTGGATTAAAACACAAAATTGTGGACATACATAATAATAAAACTGACTTTAGAAAATTAGATCTTTTCCACCGATTTATTCAAACATGACACATTTTATAACAAGATAATAATGTGAACACACTTCAAAACCCATCAAGTTAAAATAAATCTGGCTAAATTACAAACTGCCCAATAATTCTTCCAATAAAATACTTAATCACCTTAAATCTGGCAAGAACACGATATAATTTACCAGATGAATACAGTTCCAAACCAGACATAAAAATATCTTTATGCATACCATCTCTACTATTCACATTAAAATTATACTGCATGATCTAAATATATCCATTTCCAAGAAAAGAAAATTTTAAATAAAAACAGTAACTCAACGTCAGGTAAAGAGGTGCACAGACTACAAATGTAAATACAAATAAATAAGCAAAAATACAGGCACATCAGTCCTATCGATCTTAACCATCATGGTCAATATGGATGTGTTCTTACATCACTGTGCCATATATCATGTTTATACACAATGTGACTAAAACTTTGATGATTGTTATTAGAATGTTAACAAATAATTAGGTATTGATTACCACATAAATTTGACAACTAATGAAGATGAGAACCCCACTCACAGCGGAAGTTTTGTGCACCTAATTAAGGTGGAGGGGGTGAAATAATTAATTGATTCATGATGAAAAGAAACACTAAGCAATAGGGTCGTTTACCATATTCTTAATGCTGAATCTGATATGAGTTTGTAAAATAAAAATACCCATATTTTTCAATTTTTTTGATCCGTCAATTAGTACTCAAGTTGTAGGCGACAAAAAACTGATGTTATTAACCCTTTTGGAAAAGTGGGCTTGCATGCAACTTAGTATGCCATCCACTTCGTCCAATCACAACTGAGCCCGAGAAGCTACTTTGCCTTATCACAATGGGGGACACACAGCTGACTCTGCCAATGGAAATGATTGCGACAGGATCTGTGTGAGCAGACCTTCCAACACTCCCCCTCCACTCCCTTCCCTTTCCCTAAAAGCAGTCAAGGACAGGAGGTGGATGACGTTGTACGTCTCAAAGCAGCTTGTTCGGTGGGCATCACTTTTGCTAATTTAAATTTTTGATTTATGAGAGAATGGCTCTGTTAGAAGATTAATTTTTTGACTAAAATTCATTTTTCGTTTTCTTCTAACAATATTGTGTACAAAATTGCGATTTCGGTTCCGAGTAAACAACCCCATCCACATAATTAAATTATTAACTACCAAATCGATGGTTGGTGAGTTCACTTTGTGGAATGATATCATGATTGGAAATAATTCACTTTGTTATATTCCACACACTTATTATTCACTATGACCATTTTCGACCATGAGTTGGGGTGGGGGGGGGGGGGGGACCGGCACTGAGTAGAATGGGGAGAGGTTGGATGGGAATAGATCATTTAAAACATTCTTATATACATTAAAATATGAAATAATTTCAAAGTTCTCCATAAAATCAAGTCTCCTCCCCTTCTCACACACATGTAAAATCTTAGGGTTGAAATTTGAGGAGTGGACATTTTCAATCAAATGCGTTGCAAACACAGATTTTTTATTGCCATTTATAAAGAAATTAAAATGTTCAGATTTACGCATGCTTATTTTCCGGCCAGTTTGTCCGACATAAAAACAATTACAGCCAGGCATATTACAATTTAGCATGTACACTCCACTTCTATAACAATTAGTATATCTGTCTTTAGAGTTGGATAACAATTTATCGAGAATCATAGGGTTATAAAAACACACTTGGAATTTATTTCCAGGGATGGATTTGTTGATTTTATATGACAATTTGTGGATGAAGGGTAACTTTACCCATTTGGTTTTTGGTGACGGGGTAGTGTAAAGAGCAGTGGAATCCATTATGGCTCATTTTCGGCGTGAGCGATTTAATAGGGTGACTATCATGGAATCTTGAAAATCATTGTTCCTGGCAATACGTGAGCTTTAATATACGAAATCACTAATGAGCTTTCTTTCATTATGTATAATGTAACATGTCATTTACAAGCCATGTCATGCCAAATGGGAATCTTATGAATGGGATTCAAGGGGCCGCCATCTTAAACTTTATCCATAGATTTTATACAGAGTCATAGGGAAAAATGGCGTCGGGCTCTACAATGGCTGATTTTGGTAATGAGTGGTGATCCAGGGCATTCGCGAGTTGCCATCCTTAACAATGGAAATGTAACCAATGTTATTGTTAGTCATCGCGGCAAGATACGCAGGGGAGTTATATTTTGGCCGAGCGTAAACAATGGGAGATTTGACTATATAAAGGGGAGAGGAGAGCGAGTCGTGGTCGTCTAGGCCAACAATCCTCCCGGTCGGAGTGGAATCCACGTCGGGTGTTTGTCTGAAGGATAGGATTAAGCCATCGAGGTCTATGAATTTGCCCGTGGGGAGCTGAATCCACGTCGGAGAATTATCTGGCGGAATTGCGGCCAAATCGAGACGCGCTGCGGATCTTCAGCCACCTAGGCAGAGAAATCAGGGCGCAGAAAGAGGCAGGGATCGCATGTTGGAGGATACAGCCGGGAACTCCCAGAGCATACTTGAGGAATAAAGCAGTCCACTCCTCACTAATATTGTATGTACAGTAGACCCTCTATAATCCGGCACTGCGCCAGTCCGGCACTCCAGTAATCCGGCGTATTTTCACGGGCGTGGTGGGGGTTTGAAGTTAAGACACGTTACTGAAACTATTGTAAACAAACAACTAGCGATCACTCAGTTGCCTCGCCGTCTCGTGGTTTACCCGCCGGCATACATATTTACCAGTTTTATTCGTGGTGTCTAGTGTGGTGTTGAGTGCGGTGGCATTTTATAGTGTAGATTAATTTATATTTCAAGATATTGATGAGTGAAAATGTCTCAGTGTAAACGGAAGCACAAAACGTTAACACTGATTCAGAAAAACGAGATTTTAAATAGACTTGATAAGGGTGACAAGCTTACCAACCTAGCAAATGAATATGGAGTCGGCCGTGCTACAAAACATGACATACCTACGTAAGAACCAGGAAAAAATTAAGTCTTTCTGTGAAAGCAGTGACAATGTTAAAAGTGTCCGGAAAACGTTGAAAAAGGGCGAGTTCCCTCAGGCTGAGGATAGCCTATATGCTTGCTTCATTCAAGAAAGGAATAGGCACACACCAATATCAGGGGAAATTCTTAAAGAAAAAGCAAAGATATTTTACGAAAAAATATTAGGGAAAGACGATTTTAAGGCTAGTGAAGGACGTCTTGAAAATTTCAAAAAACTGTTTGGAATTCTTTTGCTAAGTATGACAGATGAAAAACTTTCTTGTGATGTTGCCGCAGTCGACCCATAGAAAGAAAAGTTCAAAGAAATCATTAATGAACTAGGACTATGAACTATGAAATATGTTGATTCTTTTGTATATTAAACAATAGTTTGGAATTGTACAAGTCTAATAAAACGCGTATTTTGTGCATTTAAATGTTTTTATTAACGAGCTTCCAGTAATCCGGCGTTTTCACTAATCCGGCAGTACCCTGGTCCGATATCTGCCGGATTAGTGAGAGTCTACTGTACTTAATTTTAAGAGGGTATTTGATGGTATGTGTGTGCAAAGTGAACAGTGAAGTGGCTCTGGAATATATATGCTGTGATATATGGCCTGTCTGTTAGAGCCTGAAGAAGGAAGAAAGTGATTGTGTTGTTGTACAAGAAAAGGAGGGTATTGTTTATGTTTTTGTGTTATGTGATCTGGATTTATTGCTAAACACAATAGAAAGGAGGTGACGTAATTAATAAATAACAAAAATTATTACAATATATGTATATATATGCTGCCTTGCCCATCTTTTACTTGTTCAACCCCTGATGATGACCTGAAAAGGTCGAAACCGGTCGTGGTGAATAAAATGTGTGTGGAATATAATAAAGTGAATTATTTCCAATCATTAACTACCAAGGCTACCAAGACTCACCAGAAGAAGTTAACCATAAAGATTCTTGTGAGAAACATCTGAAAATGACACTACATGTCAAAATCTACGTGGTGAATATTTTATTTACATGGAATTACAATTTTTATCTTTTCAACTTAGATCCCTTCCACAAAGTTATGCATGATACCATTTCATTACAGATTCAACCCAAGTTTCAAGCAAAGAAGCACATGCTAAAACATACACTGAGCCACTCTATTTGTGGTCATTTTGCAAAAAATAATAATTTCTTCCAAGAGACAACCACAGACAATAATCACACAACCAATAATAGGTTCTCCTCATGGAATTAAGGGACAAAGGTAAGGGTTCCCCTTAACTCTTTTGCACCAGTGCCTTATGCAGCTTTCCTTTCCACGGGTTCCTCTAGAATTTTTTTCCACTCCCTGTACAAAGCTCTCTTAAAGCAAGGTTTCGAGTAGGTATGTCTTTCCCCCACTTTAGGACTGGATCCAGTGGGGTTTCTGACTCTTTCCTCGAACAGTGAGCAGAGATTATCTTCGCCCTTTCCCAAATAAGAACCCACCACAGCCTTGTGTCTGCAGTCAACTATTTTTAATGCAGTGATTTTTCTTAAAATAGTAGTAACACTGTAAGTGGAGGTTAATACAGAAATGAATTCCTGTTGTTATAAATACCAGTTAACAGCTTTTAAAAGAAATTCTACTGTTAATATTAACCCTTTTACTGCCAACCCCTTTGAGGTAGACTGTGCGAAAACTACCAAGCCCATTTCCATGAAAATCGTAAGATAATGAATTTTAGATATACTTGAAGCACTTAATATTAATATACAAAATGCGTATTTTTCTCATTGTTGATGATATATTTCAGCTTTTATGAGGATGAAAAAATCATTCATACTGTAACTGATTTGAAGGAAATATAATCATTACAAATATGTTATGTATATCAGCCCTAGGCAGTTTTCATACAACCATAGATGGCCGATATATCGGCCCACTGGCAGTAAAAGGTTCAAGATATACCTTGTGTAATAGACATCATATCAATGGTTACAATGATAAATTATTTGTTGTTTTGCACTAGGAGATGATTCTGCACATAATCCAACCATACCCATGGTTTTATATAAAAACACATTTTTGATGATATACCTTCATCAGGAACCATCTGTATTCGCAATGGTAGTTTGGGATAGATTTTTTCGCATGGCAATTATTTCTTGAACCTCCTGGACTTTCTGGAATGGGTTCTTGAACCTGAACTCTGTTAATAACAATGCTAGAGCTCCGTTTAAAATTTCTAGAAACTCAAAAAATATAAGGAATGAACTTCTGGAACTAAATATCATGCAAATTAAACACATTTTTTGGATGTCACTTCCGAGTATTCCGTTTTTTCCATCCTGAGCCGTTTATAAAAGCGAACAACTGCGAAGAATGAGGCTGGCACTGCGAAGAAGGGTCAAGTTAAACCCCGCCTCTAAGCCGAGGAGGCCTAAGAAGGGTCCTTAATGACCACTTGGACCTTTTTGGCCTACCTGGCCCAAGCGACATTTTAAAACACTGTTCATTCTCTTGCGCAGATAAATCTGTGACATTTATAAACACTTCGTTCACAGGGGTTAAAAAATCAGTGACGTTTATAAACGGCATTCGTAGCATAAGGGTTAAATCCATTGGAAATACCTGTTAGTGGGTATATAATAATAGACAGAAGTTGTCCCTCGCAAAAAATTAAATTTTCTCTTTATAATCATGAATAGTGATTGACAGTGCATGGTTTAGTATGTGCATGACTGTATGCTTGAAACCTGGGCTGAATTAATTCTTTCGACCCTCCAAACTTCTTAGGTGCATAAAACATTAACAGCCGGTGGATTTTATATCGTCATTATATATGGTACAATACCGTAGAGCTCTTGTTAAACTTTTGTTAAGTAATGTGAGTTGAAAAACACACTCAGTGGATAAGCATACTAAAATACAGAAAAAGAGAGCAAGCTTTATAACACTAAAAGCTCTAATTCCATGAGAGTGATATTAAAGGTTTCATTTTAATTAGTTCCCACAATCACTCCAGGAAAACATCTGTTATGTTCAGGAGCAATTGGCTTCACAAAAATTATAAAACTGCACATCAAATTTTGCTCAAAATCTTAAAAACTGCCTAAATGTACTTACAAACACGGTTCCCAGTCTGAGTGGTAGAATGCCGCATCTGAGTATTCTGTGGTTGAGGATGAGAAGACATTGGTGAGGAAGGTTGTTGACACCTGGCTCCCGATGCAGCACTGGCCGGTGAGTTAGCATTGGGGAGGGAGTGACCTTTGGGAGCTTGGGGTGGCAAAACAGGGGATATTGACTCAGGAGGAGTAGAAGGTGCAGGAGACTGAAAGTGGGTGATCGGTGGGTTAGGGCACCAAGGTCCTTCACCAGGGGAATAAAGTCTACGAATTTTTGGGCTTGTTTGAGTTGCAGCAGAAGAATGACCAGAAGTACCAATAGGAATACCTTGATTACAGGAAGAAATAATTAGAGGAGGGGACTGGGATATAGGTAGAAGTGGAGGAGGAGAATTAGATGAGGTCTTGGGAATCAGCATGACCGAGGTCGGAGATGCTTGAGATATAGGGGAGGGTGGGAAAGGAGAATTGGCCGCATGGAATTCTGTGACAATTTGAGGCAGTGCATCCATTCCAGGGGCAAGGTTAGGGAAGGATACTGCCTGAGGGGGAGCAGAGAGGATTCCTCGGGTAGTGACAGTGGGAAGGAGCAGGGGAGCTGTCGAATGTGTCTGGTGAGATGCTCCTAATGGCATTTGCAGAGAAAGGGGATGCTTGTGACTTCCTCCAGTGGACGGCTGAAATATTAAGCACAGTATGGCATAACCATTGGGCTAAAGAAATAACTTAATCAATCTCTTAATTCCATCAATGAAGAGTACTTATTCAGTATGATTCAGGACAACATAAGCAGCAAAAAATGGGCACAAACGCAAAAATCTGTAATGATATCATACAAAATAAAAACCACAAGAAAATTATCATCATCCATTAAAACTCCAGCAAAATGCAAAAACATTCTTAACTGAATAGACTAGAACTACCATATCCATGGCTTTAGTATTCAGTGGTTCCCTTAAGTAGGAAAATATGTGAAAAAATTCTAAAAAAATAAATAAAGCTTAATTTCAATCAGGCATCAAACTGAGAATTGAAATTTAGGCACCCAGCCTCTTCATCAGGACAAAGTTGTATGCTATTTGAATCAATTAGTTCTTATTTAGAGAATAAAGCTGGGGTTAGGAGATTTGCTAATGGAATCATCGAACTCAGATAGTGGCCAGCGTAAAAAGTAGTAAATCTAACGTCATTGTCACAGAAAACTGGTAACATACTCTCTTCAATCACTGCTAACACTACCTATCTTCAAATTCCTACTGCCAAAATTTTAGACAATTTAGGACTAAAATTACCAAATTCTCATCTATTTACTCAAAATTCCCTTTCCCTACCCCAATTGTCTACAGTATCTGAATCTGAATGTAATGACACCTGATGATGATGCCTTGCATCAGAATAATGTTGCTAAGTTCATGATAAATTTATTGTGGAATTTCATAGATTTCCCTGCCCTCTTCATGAAGGAAATCCACACAATCAAGCCTTATTGATACCATCAACTTTAATTCTAAATCCTATTCTCCTGATTACTTACAAAATTTTTCGATTGAAGTATTCATGGTCATAGGTAAAGTAGTATGAATTGAATAATACTGTAATGTATTGCATATGAAGTAATTTGCATTGATTTAATAAAGTAGTATTCGGTAATGTTGACTGATTCTCGTCAACACTATCAACGTCCAAGAAAAATGTACCAAACGGCTCATGTTGCCTCATATAACCTTTCAAACCCTACCTCCATGTGGAGCCGTAAATTTATCGACGATTGGAGCTACTAACCCACACCTCGCTGCATTTTAAACGATCATTAGTAGACGCTCTGGGTAAATTCGAGGAAGGCACTGCAAATTCAGGCGAAGCAGTTTTGCTGTTGCATCTTAATTTGGAGAGCAATACGCCAATTTTAATTCTTTATACATTTTGGCGTGATATTAATAATACAAATTCTAAAATTTAAAAAATATAAGAAAATTCAATAAAATTAAGTCAAATTATCTAATTACCTGGCAGTATATAGTCGCTGAGAGAAAATGCTAGGAGAAAACTAACATGCTCTTGCTGACCCCCTTACCAATCTTCACCTACCTTTGAAACATTAATATTATTTATATGCCAAAAGAAAGATTAAGTGACTAGAACTAATAAATAATAACAACACTAATTTGCTCTGATTAGCAGGCAAATGGAGACAGCTAAATAAATTATGGATGTAGAACTAACTTATCTAATTTACTTGGCTTATACCTAACTTATTCAACTGACATGACTAAAAACCGAAACCATCCTGGAAAAAATATAAAATAACCTATTGAAATATTCTTCTACTTATGTTAAGAATTTTCAGTCATTATAAAAATTAATCGAACTGATAACATATCGGAATAATGCACAATGCCTAGGAATTCACAACCTGTTTCATCACCCTTCATCAACTCTGTATCCTTCACTTAAGAGCTTCCAAAGCACGCGGCTAGTTGGCATCTCTCTTGTCTAGAGTCTCGAATAGCAAGTGATTTTTTAGCTTCCGAGACCTCTCGTTAGATCAAGGCTCTACTCTACTGCCAAAACTGACAACGAAGTACCTTTCAGCAAGACCAGCAACAGTGAAAAGAGACTTTTCAGCACGGCTGACATACTTGTGATAAAATGAGAAATCATCTTGATCCAGAATGCTAAAATGTTCGTTTTTTAAATAAAAACTTAAAGCAATAAAATGTTTAATGCTTGCAGTTGGGAGTGTTTAATTCAATTGATAATAAAATTTAAAATAAAATAAACAATTACGGAAAAAATAAAGATTTGGCTTTACAGTTACAGTTAGGATTCACGAAAATAGTAATATTTAGATTTTAGATAAAATTTATCATTAAAGGTAAAGATGATATTCAGATTCAAAATGAGATTCAAGGCAGAATTCAAGATCTAGATTCAGGATTTGGATTCGAGAAAAAATAGATTCGGCCCATCCCTAAAAGAAGCCTAAAAAAAGTGAAGATCATCTAACTGTATTCAAGGAAAGAAAATAAGACAGACTACAACATTTGCTATCACTCAAGGCTTCACTTTTCTACAGAAGAAAGAAATATATCCCCTATATATTAGTGAAGGACGGATCCAGGTTTTTCTTCGGAACCGGATCCAGAACTGGATCCTTGTCTTGGTTACGGATCCTTAGTTTCAAATACTGGATTCTTAATTTCATTTTTTTTCTAATCGTAGTACTTCTACAAAAATAAGTAAATTTATTGTAGAAAAAAATCAACTTCGTATCATCTCTGTGGATAATATTTTAGTGGATCACGATTTGCACATGCATTACATGTTACTACTTCTTATATAAAGCTCACTTTCCTTATCACATACTCATTTATATCTGAACTAGTATTCTTTAGAGTACAGTTAAAATAAACATAAGTCCCATTAATTTTCATTAATATTTGAATTATTTTCTAAAACATAAGATCCCATTGATGCCATATCGTATCACCCTCTATGCAGAAATTATAAATGCAATTATAGAAAAAAAAAGACTTCCAAGTGTATCACATGCCAAGAAAATAAAATATAGAACATTAAATAATAAACAAAATCAAAACCTAACATTAATTCTGTGGGGCATAGGTTTAAATTAACTTACTCCATTGTGGGTTGCTGTCGTAAATCAAATCCTTGAATGCTTTCATATTCTTTTTTAGAATCACAAAAAAAAATGTTAATGCGGTCAGGAGATTCCATTTATGGAATATTTAGGGATTCCATTTTTCAGATGAAGGAGTTATTATAGAAAAGTTCAAACTGGTGAACTAGTAGTTTTGCAATGTCTTATTAATAACAACCTTTCAAAGGAAATTTGTGAGTTTTATACTCATGAGGAGAGGTTGCGTAACTCCAATTTTGAAATGAGATGAGCCTTTTTTCATGCAACACTAAGCAAAATAAAGAAATATATGTCTCGGCTTTTTCTCCATTGGCCCGGGTTTGCGAGAAAGAAAGTAGAATGTCATGTGGGCAGCCTGCATTCTTTGAACTTGGGTAAGCCAACAAAGTTCAATTCTTATTGCCATTTAGAATTTTTCTTTCAGCTGTTGAATAAAATATTTTATCATCCTTAATTTCCAACCCTAGAGCGAGAATACTGACTTTTTTGTACTTTATCGCTTAAACTAGATTTACAAATGCATCACTCAAAATACATTGTAAAGTTAATGTAACATTTCTGTAACTTTAATTCTGCAATAAAATATTTTTCCTATCACTTTCACTAATGATGACTTTTATTTTTAATTTGTTGACTTATGAATTTGACATGAAATTTCTGGTTATCTACTTTTTTCAAGTGCCTATTTGCCTTATCCTAGGAATACAGCATGGACTGTATTCCTAGGTAGATTTCATACCAATTTCATACCAGTGGACTGACATAAAGAAAAAAAGTTTGGCTTTGAGAGTCGAAAAGTGTTTCTTTTTCAGTGCGGACTTTGAAACTTGACATGGTGATTCCCCATTAATTGGTCCATTTGGAAGTAAATCTGCAAAGGCATCACGAATCGCAAGTATGATGTTGATGGAAGTTCTGGCTATTCTTAGTACAGTACAGAATCAGAGTGGTCAGATAAATTTTTGTTTATGAGCTCACTGGTACCTCTTTGATTGCTGAGTCACGAAAGAAGTACTAATTTGAATGTATTATAGCAATCTAGTTTGTACTTGATTTGTATCTCTATTGAAAACCTACACAATCTTGTCCTTAGCATTGAAAATTGGGGCAAAATTTAGGTAACTACTTGCATTTTAATTTAGGTAAAACAATTGAATAAATCCATGGCTATCATCAACTAGACATTGGAAGCCCATTCATATTCAATGGATGAAGGACACCAAGGGAGATTTTGTCATCGGTTTTTGCATGTCGCTCACTATGATAAACAGAAATTTTCTACGTGCAGCTTCATTTGGAAGTGTTATAAAAGTAGAGAGTGGTGAACGAAAACAAATATTTATTCAGGTAGAGCTATGAAATGCTTGGACTGACATTTTAAAATAAACAAATCTGTTTCGTTTCAATCTACTATTGAAAGGAAAATAGATGGTCTGCATTTTGTTCAGTGATGTTACAGTATGATGTGCACTAGGAAAGTTTGTTTAGACCTTGGAAGAAAATAAATCATCAGGAATGAAACTACAGTAGAACCTCTTTTTTACGAACCTCTAATTTACGAAATGACACCAATTTACGAACCATTCCGCCGGTCCCGATCTTTGTATATAGGAAAACCATGTAAAATGACCTCTATTTCACGAAACCTCAATTTTACTGATTTATGAAGTGAGAGGCCGGTCCCTAGGAGTGACTGACCTCTGTTTTACAAAGTTTTTGAAATGATTTTTTAGCACTGAACTCAGTACAATGGAATAACGATCGCTGTGTACTGTGACAGGAGCTGCTGAAGCCAGATCGGTCATGTTGAGAGGGGCCTTTTTGAAGTGCTTAAACTGTAGCAAAAATCCCAGAGACTGATTATCCAAATTGCTATTCAATCCTAATTACATGATCCAAGGAAAAAATGTTCAAAGACGCATGGCACAACATCTACTTCTCGAAAACAATGTCCCACTTCATAAAATAATCGGATTAGTGCTTGGTAATCCTATGCTTGGTAATCCTATTCCTTTTCTATCATTTTGTGTATTGTGAATACCTAACTCGTCATCACAAAGGATCAATATTTTCTCTGGAATTAGTTAAAATTATCTTTAAGATAGCCGCCGCAACCCCAATTCAGAACTTTGTTCAGCCTTTCATTTTAAAATAGCATTCCCGTAGGAAGTTCTTTGCTGCAGCTGTCATGGAGCTTAGTTTCATTAAAAATTACTAATTTTATAATAATAAAGTACTCATATTCAAATCTTGATGCAATTTGATTATTTAATTTTTCATTTGAAGTGTTTTACTTCATTAGGTAAGCATTTGCAATCGCGATCCCTTTCTGTAGCCGCGAGTAAATAGTTCTCTCAAATCACCGCTAGACGTCAGCACTGTAGAACGCATATTTAAAAAAAGGGAATTTCAAATTAACTAAGTGCATATCTAAAATTGACTTTCATCTGCCGTGAAATATTATTAAATGTATTTCAAATTATACGCTTACTTCAAAAAAGGCATTTTATGGTCTTTTTACTGATATATACTGGGTCAGTTGGAACTTTTTTTTGAAATTTCCTAGTTAAAATGTATACCTGGCTTTCCCATGTTAAAATGGCTTCTTTGAACACAAATCGACCAGTATAATTATACCCCTTTCATTAATTAATACATAACGCATACTCGCATTCTTGTAAGCAGTTTTAGTAGACGCACATTTTTCAGAGATCAAGCCTCTTATGTGCATGATGTGTCTCCACAGACATTGCTCCATGCTGTGCGAGGTGTTGCCAGAGCATGGGAGTGTCACCGCAAAAACTATTTCCTACTGTTGGAGATCAGCTGGTTTTGGTTTCACATCAGTTCTGGAGACAGAGGAGTTAGTGGAAGATAACCTCCAATTTACAAACCCTCTGATTTACAAAGCACAAATTTTTGGGTCCCTTCAACTTCGTAAAATAGAGGTTCTACTGTATACGTTTCAAAGCTCCTTTGCTCCTAGAAAGAAATTGAAGTTAATAAAATTTACGATATAATCACAGAAAGAAAAATTATAACTGTTATGGATTGACTCACGACTGGCAGTACACTAGCTCTCATTTTTAACAACTATGCTATCATAGGTTCACACGAATCTGGCAAATGTAGGCGACCCACAAGACATTTAGCATCATTTTTTTCTCATGCATCCGGACCATTGGAGAAAATGAGTATTTCTTTATTTTGTTTTAGTCAACATCATCCTCACCTCATTTCATCACCCGAGTTTCGCAACCTCTCCTTGTCAGTATATACCATACCTACATTCCATTCACGGGCTGCATCGATCACTAAGCCGCGAAATTTAAAAATATCTAATCCAGATCAGAATTTATATTGTCTTCAGATATGATTTCACTAGCGAATGAAATGAAAGATCTGTGGATCTTTGGATCCGACCCGACCATCTTTAATTTTTGAGTGGTACATTATCAAAAGTAATTTAAACAATAAAAGTAGAATGGAGTGAGTAGGTATTCTGATTAAAGGGTAGGAAATTGAAAATGATAAAATTTTCGCAATGACAAAGACAAACTGTGATAGGGATTGAATTTCGCGTAGTACATTAGCTCTCATTGTCCGCCTGATCACGGCGAACGTAGGCTACCAACGTATTTACGTATTTTACGTATTTTTACCAACGTACATTTACGTATTTTTTTCTCACGATACTGAGGTAATGGGGGAAAATGGTCATATTTTTTTATTTTGCTTCTAGTTGCACGAAAAAATTTTCATCTAATTTCGTGACCATAGCTACACAACCTCTCCTTGCCAATATTTACTGTAACTGCATTCCATTCACAGGGCGCTTCGATTACTATGCTGCGAAAATTTAAAATCTACGATCCGGATTGGATTTTACACAGTCTTTGGATCCGGATTCAAAGCCAAATAAAATGAAAGATCCATGGTTCTTTGGATGCAACGGATCCGATCCTACCATCCCTATTATATATACAAGGGTTCTACTGCATACAAGTTGAGAGGAATGCAGAAGTCAAATCTTTTCCATTGGTACTCCACCAAACACACCTGTTGTGATTGGTCTGAAGGATGGCCACTCATTTGGGGATTCTTGGTCCCAAGCTGGGTAAGCAATGATGGATGGATATTGTACAGGTGGGGATACAGGCAGCTTGTGTCCCTCCCTACAAAAAAAGAGAATTACAGATATTAATGAAGAAAGGGATGATGGAGGAACCATGCCAGTTCAAAATGTTTACTTGTAACACATCAGTCCTATCGATCCAAACCATCATAGTGAGTATGGCTACTAAAATTTCATCATTGTGCCATTCATGATTAATCATTTAATTCCAGAGACATACTTAACAATAAACTATATTTTCATTCACTTTCCTCCAAATTAAATGAACTATATTTTCCTCCAGATGGTTGTTTTCTATTAAGAACTTTTATATATATTTTTTAAAGAAATCTACGTGCCCAATAAAAAGCAAATTTATTCAAAAATTACATCATACTACTGAAACATTCACCCCAAGTAACTAGACAAACTTATGCTCTCAGAGCAATCTTGCTCCCAATCTATACCCTGTTAATTTTTTAAGGGCAGAATATGAAACTACTTATACCAAATATAAAGGAAATTATACTCCAGGAATAATCATACATGGCCTCAAGAATACTGCCATTAAGGCGCCGTGGTACATGATTATTTTTTCGCTTTCGAGTGCTGAGATGATGGAGATAGTTTTTCCGTCGACCGGTAGAGTTACCAGAGTCGGCGCCTACCCAACCAGCCATATTTTTTTTCAGTGTCTCCTCTACGCTTTAATTCTTTGCGCAGAGGTGATGAGGCAATAACGACCCTTCCCTCTCATCCCCTCTGTCCGCGGAGTTTTCCATTGCTGACCACTAGACGCAATGTTGCCATTTCAACATACGATGGGACCAAACTGTTTGGCAGACTCCACATTATACCATGTGGCAACGTGGAATTCGCGGAAATGCGTTCGCTACGTTTTTCTAAGAACCGAGCCGGTCTGGTCCTAGTGGGGTTCGTAGCTGCAGGAGAACGCGTCCGCGGTCCAAGTCATGAATAGACTTCATTTTTCAGGGTAGCCGCGTTGATTGGTTGTTGTGACAACAGTTTAGCCGTAAGAACTGCAACAAATAGGAGGTGGTCTCAGCTGGTAGCTTGGCTTGCACGTGTTAATGTCTAAATGTGGTAATTTGAAAGTAATATACGTTTGTGCCTACTACAGACCACCCCATTCCGATGTACACTCAGTATTAGAACTCGAGAAACAGATCAGGCACATTAATTCTCATACCAACGAACGACAGATTATTGAAAGGTGGAGATTTCAATACAACATCGATAGATTGGAAAACATGTAGTCATTAGTCTGGGGGTAGGGAAAAAGAAATCTGCTCGTCATTTTTTAACCTGTTCGCATAATACGCAGTACATCAAATAGTAAATTTGCATAATAGAAGGGAGAATGTTCTCGATTTACTTGCCTCAAACATCCATGAAAAAGTTATTGAAGTTAAAAATGTCGATGGAATAAGTGACCACAAGGTAGTACACGTTAAATTATCCCTCAATACTGACAAAAATGTAAAATTAAAAAGAAAGATTTGCCTTTTAAGTAAAGCAGATTTTAACGTGACTTACAGACTTCTTTTGAAAAATTCTAAACATCAGAAAAAATAGTGATGCAGACATGGAAAGAGTTCCTCCAAATTACACGGTGAGTGAGTATAAGAGTGAGAATAGGGAACCAGGGTGGTACAACGTGGAGGTTAAAAAAATGTTTAAAACGACAACGAGTTATCCACGCGAAACTAAGAAAAATGTAGCTAATAGCGATCTACAAAAATTATCGCACGTTACATATAAAGCAGCCGCAAAAATAGCCCTTAGAAAAGCGTAAAGTGGTTTCAAGAGAAAAGTACTTGGAGAACAACTAGAGGGGAATCCGAAAGCATTTTGATCATATGTTAAGGAAGTACAGGGAACTAAAATTTCAACGGTTAATTCCTTGAAAGGGTATAGGGGCGAAATATTTAGATAAGGCTAATTTGTTGAATTATTTTTCCAGAGCGTTTTTAATCAATCTAAGCGTAGTTTGCTCGAAACAATACCAGACCGATTTCAACAAATAATGCCCCCGATCGATAATTGTATCTTATAACGGAATCGTATCCTTACTAAAAATGTTAGCCCGAACAAGAGCTCAGGTCGTGATGAAATTCCTGCTCGTGTGTATAAAGAAATAGCTCTCGAAATGGCACCGTATCTTAAAGTAATATTTAACAAATCCCTCGAAGAACACGCGGTTCCCAAAGACTGGAAGATAGCAAACGTGATCCCAATTTTTAGAAGTGGCGATAGGGAACATCCATCGAATTATAAACCAATATCAATAACGTCACTGTCGTGCAAAATTATACAGCATATGATAGTTACATCAATAAGGGGACACCTCGATAGCCAGGATTTATTGATAACAAATAAGCATGGGTCCAGAAAGGGACGGTCTTGCGAAAATCAGTTAGGTCTTTTCGTTCATGATATTTTAGTTTCCGGAGAAGTTAACGTACAGGTAGACGCAGCGCTTTTAAATTTAGAAAAGCGTTTGACAAGGTTCCCCACTGTAATTTACTCGCGAAGTTAGCATCATACGGGATAGATAGTAATATGGTAGGCTGGATAGGAGATTTCCTACATGAACGCGTTCAATGAATGGTATTAGATGGTGTCACCTCAGGCGAAGCAAAAGTTACATCGGGTGTTCCCCAGCGTGATAGGCCCAATTTTATTTCTTCTCTCCGTAAATGACTTGAATACAGTAGCTAAAAATAGCAAGCTCCGTCTTTTTGCCGATGATGCAGCAGTCATCATTGGTCATCAATCCTCAGATCGGTTTGACGCAGCTCTCCACTGAGTCCTGTCGGCTAATCTCTTCATATTTACGTATTTATTCTGATGCAGTAGTGTATAAGGAAATAAGAAATTAAGAGGATAGTCATTCTTTAGCTAAGGATTTATATGCGATTGATGATTGGTGTGATAGTTGGCAGCTAGAATTAAATTTGAATATATGCGCGATAATGAACTTTGGGAAAAAGAAAAACTTTCCCCAGAAAAATTATTGCATCAAAGAAAAGAAAATATCTAACGTAGAATTTATTAAATACTTAGGCGTCACCAACATTGAAGACATGCTGTGGGGGAAATACATCAGGGAAATAACTAGTGTAGCAAACCATATGTCAGGATTCGTAAAAAGAGTTCTAGGCAAATGCGATGAGAGAGTACTAGAAGCTATTTTACACTTGTCAGGCCTCATTTAGAATATGCCGCTAGTATATGGGATCCGTACGAGGAAGGTATGATAAAAGAATTAGAGCGTGTGCAAAGGAGATCCACTAGATTTGTTAAAGGCCGCTATGATAATTGTATAAGTGTTACGAGTTTAATAGAAGAACTAGGCTGGGAATTACTATCAGAACGCAGGTTGAAATTTAGGTTAAACCTTTTCAGTAAATTGGAAACCGATTTGTCGCATATTTTAAGTCGATAATTCTTCTTCCCGTTACTCCACCGGATAAACCTTCGTTTTTCCCTTCTTCGGCAATTGCCATATCGTCAAATGAATCATGCAAAGTTTCATCAGCTACTGAATCGTCAATATTGGACGGGGTTTCTTCAATAGCGCAAGAAGTTCCTCCTACGTGCGACTCTGTTCCCATTATTTTGAGACGCCTGTTTCGAATAATAGAAATTTGCATACTTACACATGAATATATCATTACATTAAGATAGTGTTTTCACAAAAAATGACAATATTTACCTTTTTTCTTCCCTCCGCTTGGCCAAAAATTCACCCTTTCTTTTTTTCCTCGCCATCGAAAATGTCAAGCGACTGCCTACTTTAATTTTCCGATATCGGTACGCTTCCGATGAAATTTCGAGACTTGACAATTAGTCAGTTTGACTGTTACTAGACACCCCGAGAGCGACAACCTAAGCTGAGACTCAAGAAATAACCCGTCAGTAAAGCAGACACTCCGTCTCACTCGCCTGCTTCCCGCCCGCCTTCACTTTCCCTTCCCCCTAGCTCCAACACCTCAAGGTTACCGTTTTAGGATATAGGGTAGAGGGATCGTGCCACTTTTTGAGTAGCGCAGTAGGCGGAGAATGTGTGAACTGTTTCGTGATTTGCACGTTGCTAGAGGCGTATCCCTGGGCTGGAGTTGGCGAAAAACATAAATTACTTTCAGAATATCTCAGCAGCGTGTCTTTTAATAAAAATCAATAATTTTCAAGGATCCAACAGACTAAGCTTGAATCTTGTACTCTATAATAACGAAAGTTAAAAAAATAGCCCCTCTGTCTCCCAATATTTGCAACAAAAAGGTCTATTTTTACATCGAGATATATTTTTAACAAGGCTTATTACGTAAAATCTAGGATTATAGAGTAATAGTTTGATACTCTCTCTTTTAATTACTGAAAACCCCATTCCGATATCTAGCTTCCTGTTGGAGCAATCTTCCTTGAAAAATAGGTCTGAAAAACAGCTATGTATCACGGCCCCTTAAGTTCTCAGTGACCTAATGCCAGTAAACTGAATTCCAAATACCTTCCCATTGAAATCCATGGGAATTTTTCTTCATTTGCCATGAGTTAACATAGTTCTGTAAAAGATCTCTTAAAGGATATTTATTTTCACAAAATATGTTGCAAAGACTCATGCGCATCTTCTATGCTTGCACATCTTATGTGACACTAAAATTTAATTTCAAAACTTTAATTTACCTATTCCTGGGCCATGTATGTGGGGATAGAGATGAAATCCTCCTCCATGAAGATTCAAATTTATACCCCCAACTGCAGACGGGGAAGGAGAAACAGATGATGAGACTACAGGAGCAGGGGGTGGAATAGAAGATGCAGAAGCATAAGAGGAGGACGATGAACCACTGGGTGATGAAGAGGTAAGGGAAGAAGATCCTTGAACTCCACAACCTTGACAGCCATAATTGTCCATCAGCTCCACCTTAAAAAATAAAGAAGAAAGTATGTACCCACAAAATTAAGGTATCCAATAATAAACAAAAATATAGTTTGAACTAGAGGGAGATTCTGGTTCAGTACAATACACATTACACCCAGAACTTCACTATTAGAAATACAACTGGAGCCAACTAAACCTATATAGAACTTAACATGGAACAAGAAGGAAACATTCCATTACCAAAACCTATTTAATAAAATCGAGCAATCAAAATAGTGCAAGTCGAATACCACAAGCCCCTCTAATGTGCCACGCAAACTAGCATCTTGTTTGGCCCAAGTATCCTCAAGACCCAGTGTCTGGGTCTAAATGCTTTCTTATAACTAATTCTAAATTAAGAGCTTTCTGAGAGTGCATGCAAGTTGACATTGGCTGCATTTATTCGGTGGTCCACTGGAGAGATGAAATTTTTTATTACCTGGGATCATGTTTATGATGATCTACACCAAGGGACTATGTTTATTGACACTTTCATTTTCATTTTTTTTTAAAGCATAGGACTCTCATTGGCTGACTTGGCATTGATTTCACCATGACTTCTGGCTTTCATGAGTTGAATGAGCAGGATGTGCTCAATGCTTCAATAGAAAAAGAGTGCAAAAGGTTTGGACATGATTTTGAATTCTAATAGGTATACCAGTGATTCCCGTTCCTAATTCTTCTTATTCCTAAGAGGAATAAGAAGAATTAACACTAGCTCTAATAAGCACTAACTCTAATGAGTAAAAAATTATTTTAATTTCTCAGCAAATAATTAGATATTCTGATATTATGATTATATGAATTAGATACTATAGATAATATGAATAACTTCCTTGTAGGCAGAGACTATACTGTAAATGATTCTATTTGTATTAAAACATGCAATATCCACTTGAATAACTTAGAAACATAATGATAATAATTGTAATGGTTTCCACCCTTTTAAACGGTAAAGAAATTCTGAAAAATGAAATTCACCACTAAACTCAATGATGAATCAATCAAACAGCAAGAAGCGCCCACAAAGGAGTTTTAAAAGTAATGTTGATTTATACTTCTACACTCGAGATAAGTAACCTTTGAATCAAAAGATTCAGATAATTAAAAGTTTGTCATGGCATGAAAGAGGCTGCGGCTGATTGAAGCTCATCAGAAAATACTACAAAAATGTATGACTACTACACGATTAGGTAGTAGGCATCAATGAAGTTGGACATGAGTACTCTCATACTTACTGGAGACATAAGAGGTGCAGTGCATACATGGCATTCACAACTCTGCTGCTGCGGAGGTGGTGATGGAGGTGTGGCTGGAGATGGAGGAGGGGTGGAAGAACTTCCACCCTCATCCAATGATCCAGACTCATCACCATCCTCACTACCAGGACTAGGAGATTCTTCTGTGGGAGAAGCTGGCCGATCCAGCACCTCAGCGGGCACATCTAGGGGTCCAACAGATATCCGATCCTCGATTTGGCTCAAAGAGGAATTTTCTTCACTACCCTCACCAGCAGACCTCTGCCAGGGATGTTGCTGATTAGACAATCCCAGTTCTGGTACAGAATGAGTAACACTAAAGAGAAAAAATTGACATCTATCACACCATACATAGGGGTGAAACAGCAAATTCCTTCCATCTTAGAAGAGAAAAAAGTATTATGTGAGAAGATTGAAAGAAAATAACAAATAATAACTTGGCTTCAGGGAGAAAAACACAAAATGTTAACTAGACCTAGGAGTGCACCATAAGTATTCTTTTGAACATTGCTTCTATTTCTTTATATTAAATCTAAAGCATAATAATTCATCATCATCAGTGAGAAAGTGCTTACACATTATCTTGCTGAACTATCCTCTGAGGTGTAGAAGGAGCTAAAATGGAAGATGGACTTTGTGGAAGGTGAGGGGGCTGAGATGAACTAGGGGGAGGTCCAACTGGTGATGCCAAACAGCAAGATAGCATGTGGCTCACACTACATTCCACACAAGGGCACCTCCGCACACTGCATGCTGGACAATAAAGCCCTTGATCACTCCCTTCAGGCAACGAAGCAGCTCCTCCAGCTCCAATGCCTAAAGCAAGGTCTTCGGACTCCTCAAGGTCAAGGCAGGAGAGTGGAGGACCCAGACCAGTAGCAGGACAACCAGGAATATTAGGTTCACCCAGCTCACACAATTCTCTGTGAAAAATGCAAAAGGAGTAAATACAATAATTATTAGACAAATTCTTCCACTTGGTAATAAAATTCAAAGAGCATCAAATAATCTCTCACACCAAAAAATATAAAAATTGTGTAATAATTAATAAAATCACCTATGAACATACCCATTGTTCTTCTTCCATAACTGCTGATGAAAAAATTTTCTGTGAGCCTTGAATAACTCCCAGTCCTCCCTAAGCATCCTCTGTTTGGCCTTGAGTGTAGCTTGCTCATTGCTATTGGTGAAATCGCAAAGTTATTGAATTACTACACACCAAAAAAACCACATTAAACCAGTACAAAAAATTATTTCATCATAGGTATGAGTCCTCAACTAACCAATCTAAGAATGAAAATCAACTTAGTACTTAAGATGAATTCCATTTCAATCCAAGGGCTTACTTGTATTCCAATATACGAGTTTCAACATCTCGCCACAAGGTTCCAATGTGAGTCATCTCATCATCAAAGGCCAAATATTGAAGAACTAACTCTGTGTATTCCTTCTGATCTTGCCCAGGGAGAAGGGTGCGAAGCTAAAAAAAATATTATACCATAGATAATACATTCATGACAATTTTTCCAATGAACACAAAGATACAAACTTATCTTACCTGAGTAATAAAAGCTGGCAAGTTATTCTGAACTAAGGGGTCAGTATATACACAGCTCTGATAAAGATGCTTGTTAAGAACATCCCATGTGAGACCAAAGCGGCGCAGGTGCTCATTTTCAAGCTGCTGAAGCAAAGGAGCCAATCGCAAGGAGGCAAGGCACAATTTCTTGTAACCCTCAAGAAGGCCTGAGGAAAATTTTAACGCATTAATCCAACATTCCCAGCTAATAACAGCTAATAATTTATAAATCCCATCATACTCAATTTATCCTGTGAGATGACACAAGGGAATGTAGCAGGGTATGTTAGGAAACCAACAGACTAAAACATTAATCAGACAAGAGAAATGGCATTCACTTCTTAGAAATCCATCACAACAACATTTCATAAACTTCTCCACATTTATTAACAACAGACCATGTGTTTCAGCGCATTATACAATCATCAGGGTCAAATAGGGTGGAAATTTACAAAGTGTTTCTGCGATGGAAGGCCATATTAATCATGTCCAAATATAATTGGTCAAACCTAATTTATTTATATCTCCAAAATTACATACTAATGTTTAACTTGCCCAAATAATTTCAATTATTTTTAAAACAATAAATAACTTGCATTCATTCTACCTGACATGCGTATTATACACACTCAATTAGAATATTGGAATTATGGAATTGGAATATTGGAAGTCAAAACCGAAGTACATCCTTCAGCAAACTTGAAAATGAAAATTTCAAATATTTCTGTAAAAGTTCATGATGAGAGGGACAAAATTGCTAACTACATGCACTGAAAACTACCTATTATTAGCAAGAGCATTTATGCACAAAATAAAACCTCTTTGGGTAGTATGCCTTCCCACAGTGAATTCTTATTTTTCACTAATTCCTTAAGTTTTATACATTTTTTACTACAGATGAAAATATAAAATGATATTTATTTAAGAAATTTAGGACAGCTACCAACAATGATGGGTAAACCATATTGCATTTCACAATCACATTTCAAATCTTTACTCATATTTTTGTCAAGAACATTTTTAATAACACTCGAAGTTTGCAGTAGAAGTAAAAAATCACAGCCTGATTTATCAAATGCTGTAGTTCTTCCACAGCTTTGGCCATTACTTGTATTTCCCCAGATACATTAAAGCTGACAAAAACAGTTTCTATCAATAAATAACTACAATGCAAAGACACGTAGGCTATCAGACAAGCCAGACATTGCACACTTCCTCTAATTACATACAGTCAGTGTTCAACTAACTTTGAAAGCCCTTGGTAACTAACTTAGAGAAACTTTTCCAAAATAACATACAAAGAGTATCTCCACAATTTTCCGCACTATTAATTCTCCACATTAAACTCAAATGTTAATCCATCATGCTTTAGATGCAGCTCCAGAAAATGTGCATTAGCATACTAATAGCAATAACATGCTCAAAATGGCTTTCAACAAAGATTACAGCAAGTGACTCCCTCAATGATGTGCATCCACTGAGCAGAGAGAGAGAGGCAGTTTTCCAGTCCTTTGGTACTAACCCTTCAGATAGTAACTTATTAAATATGATTTCTGATATTGCTTCCATTCAAGGGGATAACTCCTAAAGCAATGGCTCGGGTATAATTAGTTCAGAGAGTGCATTACATCCCCTTTGGATTGATTAAGTACTTATTTCGGTGTCTAACTAGAGAAAACATTTACATTTGGCCCCATGGAATTTTACCTTCACAGCTATGTGCACTCTGTATTTTCGATTAAACACTATTTGTGAAAAAATGCATGAATTGACTTAAAGACATTTATAAGCTTCAAAATCTATTTTAACATTTGCCATTTTTCAATGGAAATGTACCTACTAGGAAAATTGACATTCCAATGATTTTATGTTTCGGTTTTTTAAGTGAAGTTTGGTTTTCAAGTTTAAAAATAGACTTGGGCCGATACTGATAGTGAGTATCGGATATCGGCCATTTTCCTGATACTTCGATACTTTCAAGTATCCGTTTTTTCTGATACTTTTATTCAAAAGTATTCATTCGGTGAAAATCATCTAAAACATATAATTTCGAAATTCTGCCTTCAACTGACTTACCAACGTGTCGCGTATTTGTTTGCTTAGCTGCGATCTTCAGACAGTACAAGGAGATGAGTGCTTAGAATTGGCTATGGGATAGCCTGCAGCAAAAAGCTCAACCTCCTCCGAAAAGTAGACGAAAATCCACGTACATCCCAAGCTCGTTTTCCAAAAATATAACATTCAAATTCGTGGCATGGTAAAGTGTTATGACGTTAATGGATTCGCAATAAAAATTTTAAAATGAAGACGAAAGTGTTTGTCCCATGCCTCTAATGTTGCATACTTATGGAGAAAACCCAGTTTCGTAAATTGACAAGGATAACTTAAACAAATATAAGTAAATATTTGAAACTTAAAAGATGTCATGGCAAAGTATGATTGATATTCTATCAAAATTTCTTTAAATTGTGCTTTTCATATTGTTATGACAATCTCCAAAGTGAAGCTGGCCTCCGCAAATCTAAAAGAAAATGTGCCATCTTTCATCCTCACTGCAAACACATGCCTCAAAAATAATTATTAAAAAAAGTCTGGTACCTCTAATAAATGTAAGGCTAAATTATCTACACACTGATATGCTATGTAGGAATTTCACTTCTTTCTTTATTGGGATATCAAGCATCAAAGTCGCGTCTATATACACTTTGTGATAATAGTATACACAAAACGTGCTATTTGGTCATATAGTCATAATTAATTAATGAGTGTGCATCAATGCAAGGTATCGACCTATTTTTTGGGAGGTGTAATGATCGAAAATGAAACTTTGTTACAATAAATTAATGCCAACAATGAACTAACTTGATGGACCCATAATGGTCCCCGGGAAGTTGTACAACCTGCACATACGTTTCAACATAACCCGAGAAGGCCTAACCTGTTCAGCCTAACCTGTTCCTCGTTACCATGTTCAGGATTTCGGGTCTCTTCAAAAACGTGCTAATGTAAGTCCACTGTATTTGGGTGTACCTGAAGGTTTATAGAGTTTCCTGAGCAAATGTTTTCAGAGACTGGTGCTATGGTCCTGATAGAAGAACCCTCTTAGCTGCTGAGCATGTTCAGCAGCAGTGTCAATAATATGTCAATGAGCAATACAGTAGAACTTCTTTTTTACGAACCTCTTAATTTACAAAATGACACCAATTTACGAACCATCCTGCTGGTCCCCATCTTTGTATGTAAGAAAACCATGCAAAATGACCTCTATTTTACGAAACCTCCATTTTACTGATTTACGAAGTGAGATGCCAGTCCCTTGGAGTGAATGACCTCTGTTTTACGAAGTTTTTGAAATGATTTTGTAGCACTGAAATCGGTACAATTGAATAACGATCACTGTATACCACAACAGGAGCAGCTGAAGCCAGATCGGTCATGTTAAGAGGGCCCTCGGCCCAAGTATTTTACATGGGAAAATGTGGAAAAATCGAATGTGAGCATAGTGCTCTTTGACGTGCTTAAACTGTTCCAAAAATCCCAGAGACTGATTATCCAAATCGCAATTCAATCCTGATTGTATGATCCAAGGAATAAATGTTCAAAGATTCATAGCACGACATCTACTTCTTGTAAACAATGCCCCAGTTCATAAAATAAGTGGACTAGTGCTTGGTTACAAATCTGTTTCGTTTCAATCTACTATTGAAAGGAAAATAGATTGGACTGACATTTTAAAATAAACAAATCTGTTTCGTTTCTGTTAGAGTTGTAATCTAATACATAAATATGGGTTGGCAACATATGTTGCTATTTATGTCAGTAACTATTTATCTATATTGTTGTTGTCAACTCTCTGTCAGTCGTTCAATTTGTAAACTGGAATTTGGATGTGTCTGTGACTCGTTATTAAAACATCTTAGTTTAAAGCGGATATCTCAAGATATTATTTAACCTCTAACAGGTTATGGGCCCAGGCGACCGAAAAGGACCAGTTGTGCTTCAATAGTACTGCAACATTACGCGAGTGCATTTTTTTACGTATTGTATCATTGTTAGCAACTGTAACCTTAATTTTTTCATCATCATTGAAAGGTATCATTATTACTGCTGAATCTGAAGGTGAGACCGACATAGAAACGAGTCGTCAAATCAGATTAAGTGAGGGTGTTAGAGTTGTAATCTAATACATAAATATGGGTTGGCAACATATGTTGCTATTTATGTCAGTAACTATTTATCTATATTGTTGTTGTCAACTCTTTGTCAGTCGTTCAATATGTAAATTGGAATTTGGATGTGTCTGTGACTCGTGATTAAAACATCTTAGTTTAAAGCCGATATCTCAAGATATTATTTAACCTCTAACAGGTTATGGGCCCTGGCGACCGAAAAGGACCAGTTGTGCTTCAATAGTACTGCAACATTACGTGAGTGCATTTTTTTACGTATTGTATCGTTAAAGCGAAAAATGGCTGAGGCGTCAGTTGGAACTGGTTTGGCATCCATGGAAAAATTGGATGGACGGGACAATTACAATATTTGGACATTCCAAATGAAGATGTATTTAGTGCATGAAGGTTTTTGGAGTTGGGTTGAAGGCTACGCCGCAGATGACACATCCAAATTAATTCAGGACAGTCGGTGGGGCCAAAATGACGAGTCCGTGTTGTGGGCAAAAAGTAAAGGGGTTTCCGGGCGACAACCTGGTAAAGCAGTGCAAGTGGCTAGAAACGTGGGAAATTTGGTGACATTAGAGCCAAATGCAGGAGCAGATGGAACTACGAGACACACAGTAGCGGTTCATCGCATGGGTCCAGGACTGCACAAGGACCATCAGCTGTACCGAGTACGGCGATGAAAAAGGAGAGAACTCTTCTCTCTGTGGCAGCCTTGGGAGCCAAACACATCGCGAGTGAAGCTGACTGGTTCATCTACTCCGGAGCTACGGTCCATATGACAGGAAGAAAGCACTGGTTGCAGAATCTTAATGATTTATATATATACCTATTAGATTAAGTGAGGGTGTTAGAGTTGTAATCTAATACATAAATATGGGTTGGCAACATATGTTGCTATTTATGTCAGTAACTATTTATCTATATTGTTGTTGTCAACTCTCTGTCAGTCGTTCAATTTGTAAACTGGAATTTGGATGTGTCTGTGACTCGTTATTAAAACATCTTAGTTTAAAGCGGATATCTCAAGATATTATTTAACCTCTAACAGTTTCAATCTACTATTGAAAGGAAAATAGATGGTCTGCATTTTGTTCAGTGATGTTACAGTATGATGTGCACTAGGAAAGTTTGTTTGGACCTTGGAAGAAAATAAATCATCAGGAATGAAACTACAGTAGAACCTCTTTTTTACGAACCTCTAATTTACGAAATGACACCAATTTACGAACCATTCTGCCGGTCCCGATCTTTGTATATAGGAAAACCATGTAAAATGACCTCTATTTCACGAAACCTCAATTTTACTGATTTATGAAGTGAGAGGCCGGTCCCTAGAAGTGACTGACCTCTGTTTTACAAAGTTTTTGAAATGATTTTTTAGCACTGAACTCAGTACAATGGAATAACGATCGCTGTGTACCGTGACAGGAGCTGCTGAAGCCAGATCGGTCATGTTGAGACGGGCCTTTTTGAAGTGCTTAAACTGTAGCAAAAATCCCAGAGACTGATTATCCAAATTGCAATTCAATCCTAATTACATGATCCAAGGAAAAAATGTTCAAAGACGCATGGCACAACATCTACTTCTCGAAAACAATGCCCCACTTCATGAAATAATCGGATTAGTGCTTGGTAATCCTATTCCTTTTCTATCATTTTGTGTATTTTGAATACCTAACTCGTCGTCACAAAGGTCCACATTTTCTCTGGAATTATTTAAAATTAGCTTTAAGATAGCTACCGCAACCCCAACTCAGAACTTCAGCCTTTCATTTGAAAGTAGCATTCCCGTAGGAAGTTCTTAGCTGCAGCTGTCGTGGAACATAGTTTCATTAAAGAATACTAATTTTGTAATAATAAATTACTTATGTTCACATTTTGTTGCATTTTGAATATTTCATTTTTCTTTAGAAGTGTTTCATGTCATTAGTTAAGAATTTTCAATCTCGACTTATAGCTTTCTGTACCCGCGAGTAAATAGTTCTTGCAAATCACTGCTAGATGTCAGCACTGTAGAACGCATATTGAAAAAGAGGGAATTTCAAATTAACTCGAGTGAAGATCTAAAATTGACTTTCATCAGCTGCGAAATATTATTGAATGTGTTTCAACTGATACGCTTTCTTCAAAAAGGGCATTTCCTGGTCTTTTCACTGAAATATACTGGGTCAGTTAGAACTTTGTTTTGAAATTTCCTAGTTAGAATGCATCCATATCTTACCCATGTTAAAATGGCTTCCTTAATCACAAATCAACTAGCACTAAATACACCACTTTCGCTAATTAATGCATATGCATAAAATACTCTGCAGGATGACTTAATTCTCTTATTCCCCTTATTTTGAAATCTACCAACTGAACAGCTACAAGAACTTAATTCAGTTGCAGCAGCCAAGTTCATACCATTATAAATTTGTAGAAAAATATTTACTTTTTTTGGAATTCACGACTGTTGAGTTTCATTCACTTTTACTAAAGTGAGTCTCCTAGCCTTAGGAATAACGCCTGTGCTATACAGTGTATCAATACAATTGAGGTCCAATTTTTAAAACCTTTCAATTTCTAGCAGATACACTGCACACACAGAATTTCACGTAATATCTGTTGTTTTTTCCGTGAATGAGTAGATGACTACGATTTGTTATAGTAATTAGTTTGATTTCAACCCTGACATAACTATTTGACAAGCTTTGTACAGAATAGTGTTTAATTGCACTGAAAGTATACTCACATTCCTGTCAGCAGAGTTTTGGTAGACGTATATTTTTCACAGATCAAGCTCTTATGTGCATTATGTGCCTCTATGGACATTGCTCCATGCTGTGCGAGGTGTTGCCAGAGCATGGGACAGTGTCACAGCAAAAACTATTTCCTACTGTTGGAGATCAGCTGGTTTTGGTGACACATCAGTTCCGGAGACAGAGGAGTTAGTGGAAGATAACCTCCAATTTACAAACCCTCTAATTTACAAAGCTCAAATGTTTGGGTCCCTTCAACTTCGTAAAATAGAGGTTCTACTGTATATTCAAATATGAGTTGCTGAGCTTGTTCACAAGCTCTTATTTCTTAAAAAGAATCTTCAGTATTTACAATGCAAGAGGGCTTAGAGTCTTGAAATCTAAGTCCAGTAATAATTGTAATAGTAGCAATATAATGCAGTTGTCACAATGTCATTTCTCTCAATAATTAGATACACTTTTATAGCACTTTTGATTACTGAGTTGATTTCACGAGAAGGAAAGCACTTATCAAATTTATCAAATTTTTTTTAGAAAAATAAGTAAGGTATTGGCAAATAATACTATCGGTATCGGCCACTGGTATCGAGGTAACGGTTTGGTATCGGAAAAAGTGGTAATGGTACAAGACTATTTAAAACATTAGAGATTTTGATTGGGGGCTTACACAATGTTCATTAAGGAGAAGTCTTGTGATTGGCACTCTTAGTGTAGGACTCAGCACCATGGATGAACTTCATTCTCCAGGAAGACCTTCAGAACCACATGTGTCTCTTTACAACACCTCAAAGGGGCAGACTCTAAGCCCTTTACTTACATTTGGTATTATATCATTATACTTATCATTAGCCAATCTACATTCTAAATTTTATGTTACTACTAATGGTTTTTTTTCATTGAAAATTTAGGTACTTACAGTAAACAGTCAATACATAGTAGCATAGTTCCTAAAGTTATAATCTTTAAGCACCACACAAATTTACTCCTTGTCCATGCAAAACTGTACCTAATGGAGCCTCCCAACAAAACCACAATATTAAGAAGCATGTATAAGCAATTCAATTGCACTATTGGCAGAGTTGAGATAAATTCACACAAAATAAATGCCAACAATTAGTAATGAATAATAATATCAAAATGTTCGGTTAAGTGAAACTCATTAAAAGGAGCAACAGCAATGAGGTTTTTATTCATGTATTTCTTAGTGTATTTTGCACACCTTTCCCATGCATAACTGCCACTATAGAGCCCCCAAAATAACCGATAACATAAGCTACAATGGCAATTGTGTATTAGCATATAAAGTTCACCACTGACGCAGCTAATGCAGATGTGCACAAAATAAATGCCATCAATGGTACAGTAGTTATTTCCCTGTGGTATTAAATTTTAATTGATTATCAAAACTTTTAGAATTACTTTTAATGCACACTTGGAGCTAGTCATTTTTTAACTCCGCCATGCTTTATATATTAAAGTGAAAATTATCCATCCAAATTTTTTACAACAACTCCTAAATTAAAGATTTAATCTGAATTTGAGATACTGCAGATCCATGTAGATTCTATAAAATCATATTTAAATGGATATTCACACCTTGTTGCCAGAAAATTTCACATATTGAAAAGGAAGAAAAAACTTTGAATATGGAGCTAAAAATACAATTTTTAGTCAAAAATGTATCGTATAAGAAAATTGAATGAAAGAATTAAATATTAATTCTTTTTTCTATTTAGTGATAAAAAATTTTATCCATATCTTGAGGAGGGACTATAAGTTAGCAATGAAGAGGTAAAAACAACCCTTAAAATTGCTTTATGCAAAAACACTTTCTTAGTGCATACCTACACCACAATAGGGATATTTTCTCTTAAGTCTATGATTTTATCACCAGTAGTTTGGGCTGTGTGTTGATGAGTAAATCAATCAGTCAGGACATTTAATTTCATAAATATGTATATAGATAATGCCAAAGGTGAGAGGTCGGACCAACGGTAACGATGCACTATCAACACAGTGGAAGAGGGGGTGGGGTCTTGCCTTCCCATACATAGGGAAAAATATACATTAAAACAACATTCTTTGTTCAAATAATAATGATAAACATACTAATTGGCAAAGTACTAATTAGTCTCAGTGTATGCTTCAGAGCATTAAAGCAATCCAACCTTTCAAAAATCCCCCAGAAAAGAAAAATAAGATTGAAAAGGACAAACACACCATAATAATACCGGAAAGATTAATAAGAGAATATTATTACCCATTGGTTAATTAAAATAAGTAGAAATTTTATGACCTACAGTTCCGATCGATGTTGTACATTAATGCTAACTAACACATTCAACGTCCACTTTGGGCTGCATTTTTTTCATTGATGCCTCATTTCACACACAAATCATAAGAAAATACGTTACATTTTGTCAATCATCAATAAGCATGGCTTACTTTGAGCTCTATTCATTATATGAGGCTACCGAAGGAATTCATCACAGGGGCAAAAGATAAATAAGCTCACATTTCTGCAGATGGACAGATGATTATTACTGATGCTTAGTTCATTACCATTCCCTCAGCACATGTCTAAAGGAATTGATTAAAACACAACCATCACCTTAAGACATCCTTCTCAACAATAGGGTATTAATTGTAATATCCCACATTATTATAATAATAATGTAATAATAATAATCACATTCTACTTATTATAGGAACATCTATAAACAGAGGAAAATTATAAAGCAAATATTTCTAATTTGGTGTAATGCAGCAGTGATTTCAACAGGAATCATCTACCAAATTAGAAGGTGACAATCTACAAATGCACATTGTGTATAAAATGGGCTCTCTAACATTCTAAAATTAACAACAAATTAAGTAAAATTTGTCTGTATAGCATTCTAAAATTTTAGATAGCCTCATAAAAACTACCACCCAATGATAGCAGCAACACTTCATAATAGATCACACAGAACAAGAATTTGTTTTTTAACATCTTATAGATGCCAACAAATATCAAGAGATCACACCAATTGATATTCAATGGATCTTACAAATCAAGAAATTACAAATATTCAAATAATTTTTCTTAGTGGAATGGAGCCATGTTCCACATAGTACATCACGGATTTACTGTACTGTGAGGATTCCAGATCATAGGAGATTATACTTTCCACATAAAAATCATATCTTTGAAATAGGAGCATGCACCACTTAATTGCTTGTTTTTTTGCTAATGGTTTTAAATGAAACAAACTTAAGGTCATGCTACATATAACTAGAAGGAAAAATACTCAAATATATTGGCAAAAACAAAAAATAAAAGGATAGTTAGGCAACACATTACTAGGAAACTTTAAGTATCCACAAGAGCTCATGCAAAAAAACAATTTAATCAAAACAAGGTCAAAATACAATATAATTGACCAATATTTTTTCATCTTCTAGATACCTGCAAAACACCAGGTTTTACTTAAGAGAGGAAACATACCAGTGAGAAAAATTTTAGCTAATGATGGTGTTTTTTCCTCACGATGAAGGAGTTCCAACAGTCTGACTTTAGCTTCTATGACAAATTCCTGAACTTGTGACTCCAACCTCTGAAAGAGTTGGTGAGGATCCTGAACACACAACCTGAAATTAATGATTTAAGTTTTTAAAAACCAAATGCTAGAACTTATAATATGCCACAAATCCAGGAGCACCACGATAATAACAATTATATCACATCTACATCACTTATCAATTATCAGTTTTCTTGACTTTGCCATAATTCTGCCTAATCATCCCTATCCATAAATTACAGAGCTAATTAATTGAATACATAATGTTCAGGTCATTACATACATTTTCTTGCATATTCTGCACATAAAATAAATTTAAGGCCACAATGTCCATTTCCATAATGCTATTACGGAAGAGTTTCGTTCACCTCTGTATCCATATCACATCTTACCATTGGAAATAGTGATTAATATTACAGTCAAGCCCGTTTATAACGAAGTTGAGGGGGTCGAATATTTATTTCGTGATAACCAAATTTCATTATTTGTGGACCAGTTTTTCCAAGCTTCTCTTTGCTGGGGAATAGCCTTCATTTCATTATAACCGGAACTTCGTTATAAACAGGTTTGATATAAGTGGGCTTGACTGTATTATATTATCAAAATGAAAATGTTCATGGACTATCTAATGGATAAATGAATGTAAAACATCACATATGTGATGCGATGTGAATAAACTAGATGGGTTATGATATAGACCTTGCAGTCACAAATCATTTTACAACACTTATTACCTCATAGATTTTACAGAAAATTCTTACTTGAGATGTGATAATGAAAGGCTTCGTTGAGTGTAATTGGTGTAAAGGGAAACCAGAAAAAAGTAACCATAAGGGTTATACTAAAATGTATGTTCCTGTTTTCCCTACCCTTCTTCTTTCTTAACGTTCACTGAATTCTACAAAACTTAGCAAAAAATTAATTTAATCAATCAAAGGGTAAATGCTTGCATTATTGTTGCCACTAAACTAACATTATTTATCCCACACAAGAAGGTTAGACCCCCACATGAAGACAAGAGGCACCACACATCAAGCGGGTAAATTAATACAGCACACCTATTATCTACTTGTCCATTCACTATAGAAAAGCAGAAATCTTCAAATCAAGGGTAATGATAAAAATTAAATTAAACGATTGGAGAAAAATTGTTGGACAAAATCAAAAGGGAGACAAAAACTAATGAAAAAGGTAACGCAATAGCACACAGCCACAAAAAATAAATATGTTGTCTCCAAAATGAATATTTATATATACACAATACTGGTAAATTACTGGATGAATTTTTGGATTCTATAACCTGATGTCAATTCATTCTTAATTTTCAGTAAGCAACTAAGCAAAATATTTCGGTACTTATTTAAACTTAACTTTTGACAGATATACAATTAGATGTAAAACATTAGCATGGTAAATAGTGGAGAAGTCAACTAAGAAGATTAATGGACGTTAATATTTGAGGATTTTAGAGAACAAGTAGCACCATAATATCTCCTTCGTTTTGCTACACAACTATGATTAGCAATTTCATTCTTAACTCAACAATCATGGATCGAACTATACACTCATAGTTACTGAGAGAAGCAGATTTCCTTCAAATTTACCAATTCTTTTTTTGCTGTGCAAACTGGAAAAATAAATGTTGAAAGTATAACTGTGATAAATTATTAGATAGCCTTTATTTAAGTATCAATGAAATAACAATTTAAGCTGGAAGGTACGCCTAGCAAAGGACTCTCTCACATGGGTCACAGGAATGGGACAGGAGGAATTGTGTGCATAGTGGACACTTTTTTAATAATATTTTTAAAGAATTAACCCCTGGACAACTACGTGAAAATATACTTTGATACTGAAACCAGTAGAACCAAATATAATTCTAAAAAATTTTTCAGAAAGAATTTTAATTTAAGGGTTAGCATCAATGTGAACTGTCACAAAATAGAAAACAAATTACTGACTTAATCGGAAACTATATTTTGTCATTAAAACAAATTTTTAAAATACGGACTCTGGTCTCAAATTCATTAGCTCTAACCTTTATACAACACGAAATGAAAGATATAGCTTAGCAGCCAAGCAAATACACTTCCTGCAGTGATCCAATTTTAATAAAAATAACCAACATATGAAATAGGATCTGAGGTTTCCACGGCGATTCTCAACACTGGTAACGGCTTTCGGGCATTCCTCCGTGTCGTCACCCTGACACAACACGACGCAGAGGAATGCCCGAAAGCAACCACCATATGAGTCCATTCATATGAATAAACACAATAAAGCACCAAATTTAATTTATAAATGAGCAAAAGGATAAACTAAATGAAAACTATAAAACCTTATTCTTTCACCTGTCTCATAACTTCTTGTCGCAATGATCAAAATATGCCAGAGTACTAAATACTGTAGAAAACTAATGCATGGTGTCCACAAAAGTCAAAATATAAAATTCAAGCATAATTCAAGGTTTTCAAGGCTAAATTTATAAAAATTTCCAGGCTAATATATCGCGGTTCTTGTACGAGTCAAAAGTGATGTTTTTCAAATTCTATGTAGAATATAGATTTTTTGTAGTTTAACCCATAGCATAATATAGATAAAGTAATTAAATAAGAAATAATTGATAAATTAAAGTAATTAAATATGTAGTTTTATTGGTAGTAAGAGACTCTCTTTGTTGGTTGGGAAAGATAAACTACTTTTTGATTGAACACCCTCTTTCTAAATTAGCATTTCCATGAGAAATTACAAATTCTTCTACAAGAGGAACTTAAAAAACCCACTGGCTAAAGTCTTCAGCATTCAACCACTGTTCTTGGAATGATGATTTTCTACGTTAATATTTTTTGCCATGCTTTTCTATTACAAGTCTCAAAGCCTCAATTTTCTGTTCACTCAGAATCAGTATGCAACATTTTTGTACCGGTAGACTATATAGAAAAAAGTGAAATCATAAGTCTTTAGTATCCTACACCATCTTTGTCTAACAAAAATTAATGTAATAAAAATCCTAATTCAAGTAAGCCCATCCTGAATATATCTAACAAACATCAGCAATTAGATTTCTCAAACAATTATAGAAAAGTTTGAAAAAAAATATATTGCAAAGCCTACCAGAAAGCCAACTTACATTGTACTTACAGTAAAGTATCTGATCACATCAAATGTGCAGTTAAAGAAACATTATAAGTTCATTTTCATTAATAAAGGAATTATTTTCCAATTATTAATCAAATCCTTGAATGCTTTCAAATTCTTTTTTAGAAACAAAACAAAATTTAGCACATCCAAGAGATCCCATTTATGGAATATCCGGGGATTCCATTTATAAGATGAAAAAATTATTATAGAATATTTCAAGCTGCTAAACTAGTAATTTTGCAATGTCTTATAAACAATAACCTTTGAAATGAAATTTGAGAATTTTCTACTCCTAAGAAGAGGTTGTGTAACTCTGATCTTGAAATGAAATTAGCCTTTCTATATGCTACTATAAACAAAATTTGAAAAAAGTCTCGGATTTTTCCCCCATTGGCCCGGGTTTGCAAGAAAAAAGTAGAATGACATGTGGGGAGAATGTATTCTCCTAAATCAGCTAAGCCGACAATAGCAGAGTGGGGTAGTGGACTGCAGGTAATGAAGTTCGATTCTTATCGCTGTTTAAAATTTTTCTTTCAGCCATTGAATCAAAAAGTTTATCATCCTTCATTTCCAACCTTTTTGTGTGGATACTGACTTTTTTGTACTTCTATCGTTTAAACTAGATTTACAAATGCGTCACTCAAAAATACATTGTAAAGTTAACATAATGATTACACAATTTAATTCTGCAAAAAAAAAATTTCCAATCCTTTCACTAACGCCAAATTTTATTATTTTTTTAATTATAAATTCACATAAAATTTCTGATAATCTACTTTTCTTAACTGCCTACTTGCATTACCCTAGGAATACAGCATAGCCTGTATTCCTAGGCAGTGTTAAGGATCGAACTCGTGACCTGCAGTACACTAGTCCTCATTATTAACAACTACGCTATCATAGGTTCACGGGAATTTGGCGAATGCAGGCGAACTGCGTGACATTCGGCCTTATTTTTTTTCTCGCGCATCCGGGCCTATGGAGAAAAAAGTCACGAGTATTTTTTTATTTTGTTTTTGTGGCACGGAAAAATCTTCTCATTTCGTGACCAAGTTACACAACCTCTCCTTGTCAGTATCTACCATACGCACGTACATTCCATTCACGGGGCGCATCGATCACTAAGCCGAAAAATTTAAAATCTCCGATCCGGATCTGAATTTTTACTGTCTTCGGATATGATTTCAGTAGCGAATGAAATGAAAGACCCGTGGATCCAACCCGACCAATCTTAATTTATTAATGGTACATTTGTAAATCTAATTTAAACAACAAAAGTATAATAAAGTGAGTATTCAGATGTAATGGTTTGAAATTGAAGATGATAACATTTTCGATGCAATGACTGAAAGAAAAATTAAACTGCGATACGGATCGAACTTCGCACAGTAAACTAGCTCTCGTTGTCCGCCTGATCCCGGCGAATGTAGGCTACCCGCGTGACATCCCACGTAATTTTTCCCGCGATACCGGGGTAACGGGGAAAAGTCATATTTCTTTATTTTGCTTCTAGTTGCACGGGAACATTTTCATCTAATTTCGTGACCTGAGTTACACATCCTCTTCTTGTCAATATCTACCGCACCTACATTCCATTCATGAGGCACTTCGATCGCTAAGCCGCGAAAATTTAAAATCTACGATCCGGATCCGATTTTATACTGCGTCTTTGGATCCGGAACCGAGTAAAATGAAAGATCCGTGGTGGATCTTTAGTTCCGACGGATCCGATCCGGCCATCACTACATACGTTACGCATATGTTTGCGTATCATGGGCTTAGTCCGATGTGCAATGAATGAGAACAAAGGGCACTTGACTTGACGCTGAAGGCATCCGTTCGACAGTCGAACAGTTGAACGTCTCCGATCCACACAGCGCTGACGATACATTGAGCCTAACTACTTTTCCGTCGTTTATTTATTCATTCCTACCAACGGCAAATCCATATCTTAAAGTCATCGTTATTTATCCTATTTATAAAATAAGGATTTTTTGTTAAAAATTTTTAAAATTCCCGACTCAGACCAGAAAATCAAGAATAATCCACGAACAATTCCCTGCATTGAAAATTCACGAATAATTCCCGATTTTCCAGGTTTTCCCGGTCAGTGGACACCCTGTAATGGCACTGCCTCCTACATGACATGTTATTAAAATGAAAATACTGTATCATTAAAAATAAATTATGCATTTCATTATTTACACGTCGACAAAAGTAACACTAACATAGGCTATTTCCTTTGGCCCCAGTAGTTAAAATGAAGAAAACAAAAATTGAAATTAAAGCTAGAATAGAATTTTTCAGGAATTCTTCCCCGCGCATCACTCCTTATACTGTAAATTATGGATGGGTCGGTTCGGTTCTCGGTTCCACCGGTTCTTGAGCTTAGAACCAGAACCAAGGCCAAAAATAATCGGTACCGAAATAATTGGCGCGAAAACCAGTTTGAAACCTGCTCACGCTCTAAAAGTGGAGGCTTCACATTAAAACCTGGTGAAATAGTGTACTTAGATGCTTCAAAGTTGCCGCGAATTCAGTCGTTAATTCTAATTCAGTCGTTAAAATGACTATATGATTTATTTTATTACATCCAATTCTAGTAAGTGATGAAACAATTTTGCTATTTCTTTCTGATACTTAACATGGAATGTTAATGTGGAATGTGGATGATACGACTGATTATGTCAGGTGAAACTTTGTTGCTTTTAAATTCGTATGAAACAATTTTGCTATATCTTTCTGATACTTAACATCACATGTTGAATTACAAAGTGCCAATAAATGTGGGGGTTCCTACCATAGGTCATTCTTCCCGAGTTTGAAGTTAAGGCATCATGGTTGTAGTCAGGGATATATTGGAAAGAAATTACATTGGAGCCAACAAACAACTTATGAGTGTACCCCAAGGAATTGACTGTATCATTTCTAAGTAGAGTGTACACATCTAGGTCCTTAATGTGTTTATCTTAAGAAAAAAAAATTGAGGTGGATTACGATTTGAGATTAGGATTCAATAAAAAAAACAGGATTCAGATTCGATCAAATTTGGGATTCGCCCCATCACTACCAAAAAGAATTGTCTTTTCTGAACTTTTGTGCTGATTATTTGAATATCAATTTTCGAACTTTATTTCATTGACGTCAATGAACTACCTACGGATACATAATAATGTAATTTGTTCCACCGGGATGGAATTCTATTCGTAAAAGCTGGCACAAAATTAACCTATTTAAAGCACATACTTGTCGTACCTTTACGCATATTTAAATTCACTATTTATGCATACCTTGATACAAATTATTTTAGCCATTCATGGCGATATTAGACGATCTAGAACTTAAAAACCACTTTTTAAGTTGCAAATTGTTGATGCCAAGATTCTTGACATTTTCTCTTTTTCGACAGGTGTCTGCACTGGCTAGCATGTTTCTGAATCACATCACGATTTTTCATAATTGCATCAACTATAGAGACCGGTAATCTTAGATGTTTCGCTATATCAGTGCAAGTTGCATCATGAGAATCCACAATTTTTATTTACACCTAAATTGAAAATATTCTAGTGGCTGTGAAGGCTTCCACGGTGATTAGGAGATAACTCGAAGGTTTCCACTTTTATTCCGCATTGGTTCATCTTACTGTACAAGAGGTTCGCTGACATTCCAGACAGCATCTTTAGATCCAAAGTATAGGAAATATATAGTATGAAGGGGTAGGAAATTTGATGGGACCCAATCTTCGGACTTGAAGATATCGCCTAGAATGCTGACGAAACTATCATCCAGAGGGATTAAGCAACGTGGAAAAAAACCGAAAACCCTCAAGTCAATGAAAATATTGTAATTCGCATCCATTATACATTTCCGAATAAAATAAAATTTACGTCCCGGAGAAATTAAGGATAACATAAACAACACATGAGAATATTGAGCTACCTCGCTGGTCAGCCATTGCAAGCAGTTATCCAACGGCAATAATTTATCAACAAAATAATTTTATTCAACTAGTATCAGTAAGTTTTTTTGTAGTAACGTGTAGTAAAACTGTTCAATTAATGCAGCGCGATGGTTGGATGAATGATCCTCTGATATTGTCCACCACTTCAGTTTGTGTATTTTTAACATTTCATAATGTCTGGGTAAAAATTCATTTTCATTCTTCACAATATGAACTTCGGTACAGCTTAAATATACTCCCGCAGGCGTTCCCAAGTTACGCATTTATTTCATAGTATCTTTGCTTTTCCTGGCAAAAGGATCGCGAGTGACTATCTCGACCACTGAGACGATTCCAAGTGATATTTTGTTTTTCTGTAACTAGCGGTGCTCTCTACTGCTCCACTACGCTAAACTCAAATTCTTCCATAAAACGGAGCACATTACTGCTTTCTCTCTAATTTTTGAAGTGTATATGCAAGAAAAGAGGTAAAACCGTGCTTTATATATAGTGGTATGTATGGCTAAATGTCAAAGGGAATTTTGTTTTTTAATCTATCGCATTCATACCCGCATCTAATGCAAACAGAGGGAAAACGAAAAAGTCGTGGCATAAATACAGGGTTCTACATACGTTGGAGATATAGAAAATGGGATGGGACCCGATAAAAATGTAAATTACAGGAAAACGTAAATTCCGATAAACGTAAATATGAGGTTTTACTGTATTTAAATACTCCTCATTTTACCGTATGCAAACCTACTAAATCTGTGAACAGCACTAGCACTCAGAACGTGTTTCGGTGCTTGAAGAAATGGCCGACCACACCTCACAAATCAGTAGCAAAAACCTCCTTTTTCATCTTCCATTACCCTCGTGAAAAACAAATACACTTTTCAGCATCCCTTTATGATGATCTGTATAAGCATGTACGTTATCAGAGACAACAATGGAAAAGCTCATAGTTCAACGTTCGGAGAACTGAAAAACAAACAATAACTTTCAACTTAATTAACACAATTTACAGAAACATCGAGGACAAGGTAAATCGGTTGAAAGAATATGAAAGTTCAAACATTTTGCCGTTAAATGCAGAAAGAATGAAAGAAACATTTAGTAATTTCACAGAGCAAAAGAAAAAAACCCCTGCACTTTCATAAACTGAAAAAGTCAATTTAAACCAATGTAAACACATTATTGGCAACAGGAATTGAACCTTGAAAAAAATGGGAATAGTTTTCCTGGGCCTTTCAGAGGGCTAGAAACAATGTAGTTTACGGCATCTCTCTAGGACGAATCGTTTGTGAGATAGAGGGGGGGACGGATGGATGGCCCGACACATATCAAATTATTATTATTGTAATTCTTTAGAACTTTCATACTATGAAGGAATAGATATGCAGTAACATATATTGAGCATGAATAGGGTGCAAATCATTGTCAGCATTTTTTATGCATACTTTCTGATACTGTTCAGGTAGACTGTAAAATAAAGGTAACATTTTAACTTTAAGACTAGGGAATGTGAATTACATTTTAAGATGTGACAAATTTTCATTTTAATAAAAATTTGGTATACATAAATAATATTTTCAATACATCTGAACATTTAATGCAAAACTAATTCAATTGCCTTGCATAGCATAATTTATTATTTTTTGATTGATTCCGAAGACTTCCATAATTCATGTGTGTGAAGAAATTTAGTAAAAGGATTACAAACATTCAAGTTACTAAGACTGATTTAAATAACAGGAACAAGAGGAAAAGTGATGAAGACAATCATATGCAAAGAGAAACAAAATATCCATTGAGTTGTGATGGGTGGAACTCTGCCTTCCCCATTGTTTTCCCTGAGAGTTAAATGTGATTGGGTAATGATGAGCACCATCGTTTCCTTATTGTTATGTAGTTGTGTGTTTGACCTATGGTTGTGTGATTGAACTGTGTGGTGACCGGAAGGAATGCCGGGATGAAGAAGACGCCGAGAGAGGATGCCAAGATGGCTGACAAGTGTCAAGCCTTTGTATAACTGCTGTCTGTATCATTATTCACATGCAATACATAACCTGTTCCTGAAAAGCCTAGCCTAATTATTTAAAGATCTGTAACGGTCATAACACTTATAAAGAGAAGTATGGAAGAGTATTCAGAGAACAGTATACAGTTAAAATTGGTGAGAAGAAGATGAAAGAGATGTGTGCTGAGATATAAAGACACCAGAGTAACATTTGGTAGAGTCCCAAACTACCTAAGTTTGCTATTCAAGGAATTTCAAATTATTCTTATTGCTCTGTACCCAAATTCAACAAGAATGTTGCAGTCCACTAATGTGGCTGCCTTTAGGCCACAGAAAACTAGGTTGAAGGATGCTATCATTGTACAGAAGACCGAAAACCCTAACAAAGCTGTGACAAGAGTATTTTGCTCCCACCCTTCAGCCATTTTGAACATCAGTGACTTGACTAGACTGCTCAAAAATAGATTAAAGCAGGGCAAAAGCCATATTCCATGAAATGGAAATGCAATAGAATATTCAAAGTGCCGGAGAAAGAATTTACCCAAAGTCAGTGCAAATATCTCAACATTACAGATAAGTCCACCTCCATACATTGACTTTCCTATGGGTTGAAGAAGAGTGAATTAAAATGTTCAAAAACATTCAGCATACATTGGAAGAAGAAAGCCATGAAGAGAATTTAGAGTTCTCTACAGAGCATTGGAGTGCCATCAACAATGCCAATCGGAGGTGAATAGGCAAAAAGGAAAAGGTGAATTGGTGTGGAAATACATGTAGGTAATAGAACATGAGTTGGTCTCGACCTTCGGCTTCAAGATATATTTCTCCTAATTACGTATTTCTTGTGGAAACAAATTTTTCACGGTTTGAAATGCTAATATGGAAATATTTAGATGACTAACCATTAGCAATTCTTCTTCATATGATAAGGTTTGAAGCACAATATATAAATTCCCACAAGGAATAAATCCACCTCGACTGGGATTAAAACCCAGACCTGATTTCTAACCAGGTACTCTACCTAGCTACCGAGGCTTCCTTCTCCCCTGCGGAACCCTAAGAGGCCTTAAAGGACAAGATGTTATCGGCCTGCTGTACATACAATGTCACAAACAGGCCAAGTCATGCGCACAGCACCCCATCATTCATAGGGTTCTTCACAACCCTTGTACACGTAGGTACCTTACATAACCAACATATCTCAGAGAATATTACTGCAAATTGGCCATAGTGAATGCAACAGCTTCACCCAACATTCCTCCAACACCAAATTCAAGTTAGTCAGAGCAAGTAGTAAATTAATGACATGAAGAAGGGCCATCTAGAATGATCCCAATAAATGAAACCATTATTTGCCCTGAAACACGAAAAACAAAGGGAAAAAGAAACTGTGAAAGGGTACCATTGGTAATAATTAACCTCATGAAGCTGCTAACTCTTACTGAACTGAGCAAAAAATAATTTTTTTGCTTGTACAGGGATAAAGTTGTTACCTATAAATTAAAATTTATTTCCTCGCAATTTCATTTTTGGTTGCGATTACTACCAACCATTAATGGGAAGCTCATATTATTATATCTGATGGTAAGAGAAAGATCAATTCAGATACCTCAAAAAGGTTATCGACTATTCTCTACAGCATGATTAGTTTAAAAAAATAACAAGTGAGTAGTGCATGAATATATGGTGTGCCAATCATTGGAAAATTATGCACCAATTAATGGGGAAAATGTACCAATAACTGGGATTATTGTTTTTCAAACAGCAGGACCTAAAATTAAACTTGGTTACTTGAGGACAAGAAAGCACTATGTTTCTCAAACTTATGGCTAGTTTTAAACAAATTGTAATGGTTAGAATATGACCACATGAATTAATATTCTTTAATAATCTCCTTTAAGTGCCAATAACTGGGTGGTTTACCCTATGTTACTTGCTGATAAAAGTTTACAATAAATTCCACTTACTCTTCATACTAATGGTCATGTAAATCACATGGATTTGACAAGGACACTTTACTAAGGGAGTGATTATTATGCAAAACTGGGTCTACACAACTAGCTAACATATTGCTCACACAATAAAATACCACAATTATGGATAATAAAATTTTCAAGAACAAATACAGGGATCAAAGTGGACCAATACTTACGGTCAAAGTATTTGAAAAATCAAGTTGAAAACATAGGTCATGATACAAAAACTACTGATGATGACATCAATTGCCATAAGGGCGATCTTGACAATATCGTGGACATCGGTGCATTTATTCACAAATTAGTAATGGGCTACAAATCATATGGGTAGAGCAGTATGGGTATGGGAACAGAAAAATTTTATTGCTCATGAAAGAAAATATATTATAACTTACTGCTGAATGAGATCCTTCATCTTGGTTTCATTTGGCCATTCTTCAGTCTTACAATTGTCTCCAATATTTCCTTCCATAGCCATTCTGTAAATTTGTCGGATGTCTTGCCTAACCTCTAGCCAATAAGCTTGCAGCCTTCGTAGTTCCTCCATCTGTTCAGCAGCTGAGTCCCTGTAATGAAAACCACACCCCTTTTACTTTCTCAATTTTACACTCATTTAGCTTATAGAACAAAGCCTGAAACAACATGCAAAGTGGACACCGGTGAAAAATATATACAAAAAGATATATCTTTCCCCCTAAGAGCTAAGGAAAAATTAGCAAAATAAAATATCAGCACTCAGGATCAGGATTTTTAACATCAATCTGACAATAAAATGGAATTTCGCATACACAAAATGCTTACACATTTTTTTTTCTTATTGGTGATTCTAAAACGGAAATATAAGCAATTAATATAAACAAATATTACAGGCTCTTCTTTTTTACCCAAGGATAGTGCAACAAAAGACACAGACAATAAACTTTGGTATTAGTAATTAAAATCACGCAAATGTGTCAGCCCCCCCTTATCCATTCCTAATCCTCCCTTTCCCTCCTCACTCCCCTAACCCAGCATGAGGGTATATATACTTGTTGTTGACTTGTCTCTATTTTATGTACCTGATGATGCCCTAGCGGGTAAAATCAGTTGTGCCGTTGTAATAGGTTTATGTGGAAATACAAAGTTTTACTTCCTTGTGATGTTGAATTTCCATAAATTAAGACACCTGAAACTGTTTATTTCATAACTTTGGTATACTTATAACTACTTTGATATAACTGTAACAGGCATCAATAATTAGTCTTGCTAGAAGTTTGAGTATAGAAGGACAGGAAATATACATTAGATGTTTAGAATGAGTGCATGGTAATTAAAGTTTTCTTCTCCTTACTTCAATGTAGAAATTCAGTAATCTAATCCAAAAGCTCTTCCTATGTTGGCTGTTTATTTTGTAACCATTTCAGAGAAATATCTATAATCATTCTTAGATAGATTGATTAAGTTTGAATTGATTAACTTTTAAAAATAAACGAACGAAATTTCTGATCGCCAATGCCTTTTATTCTGTGAGTAAATTTTTTGAATTGTAATATGCTTGTCATGACTGTGATGCACGGTGCTATGACCTGTTGTTCTCCTTCATTTATGACTTATCCTATTTTGCATGTACATACCCTATGGATGATATTAAATTATTATTATCATGCCAAGTTAATTTTTACACATTCCAAAGCAAGATGACAATGCATTATGACTATGTAGCTGATTACCTTCATTCAATATCCTCGTTTAACTTAAACTGCAGATATGGTCACTGGTCAATTATCTTTAGTCCAAAGCTAAATTTATTTCCCGAACTGAGGTATACATGCCTGGAAACTGGGAGGGTAAAAAGGACATACTGGTACATATATACCTTTATGTAGTAATATGGGTTAAGGATTTGGGTCATTCCATGTCAATTCATCCATAAAAATGAGTTTTGACACCCACCGACTCAGATTTCGATGAAAATTGGCATGATTTATCTTTCATGTAGATATGAAAGAATCCAAACTTTTTCTTCTCTATCTCAAATAGTTTTATTTTTATAACCACTTGTAAACGTACAGTTTACCATTTACAACTTATAAACTACAGTTTGACATACATCAAACTATTTTTTCCATTCCTGAGGACTGCAGATGATGTTGCAGGTCCATAAGGATGCATAAATTTTATTTTCATGTCACATTCATCAAAACGTTTTGCCATAACTAACCCAAAAAACCAGTGATTGTCATAAAAACAGGCCACATAAGAATTTGTGCTAATTTGTGCCATATTCACTTCACACATTGTCTTTCCTGAGAAACTGTGAACTGAACTGAAAGCTGTATCAAAACTTATTCTCTTTGTAGCAGTGACACTTTTAGATATTGGAATGAAACAATGAAAATCATGTGTACCTGGAATAGTCCTACCTTCTGACCAACGTGTTTTTAGTTGTTGTCAAATTTGCGATAAATGTTCTTTTGCTGCAACAAAGAAGGATCTTTTCTCCTCTCTAGATTTGCAGAACTCAAAAACCTTTTTAATAGAATTGATTATGTAATCCGACAGGGGCATAGCCAGAATGTTCTCCAGGAGGGGGGGGGGGGGGGGGCCAAAATAAGTTAACGTTCTATAACACAAGTTTGTGTTTGACCCATACTTTTGTATGCAACATACTTCCTACCGCACTTGGTTTGTTAAAAGCTGATTCAGCGCAATGTCAACGTGTGGGTGTCGTCTACACAGCCACCCATCACTATGTCATGGGCGATCGGACTGGATGATTGTTTAAAGACAACCATCAATAGTAGTCTTCCTTCAACAATTTCAGGCTCATCATCTTCATCCCCACTCATGCCATATTAATTGTAAGTAATTACCAGTTCAATGATTTCATCATCTGCGAAATGTTGTGCAGTGAGAGTATCATGGCCGCTCATTATCCTTTCCTCTAAATTTACCAATTCCATTTCCTTTAATTCAGGGTTACAGATGGTGTTTGCAAACTCCACCATCATATTTTTAGCCTCAGAAACATGTCATTTTTTAACTCCCCACTTATTTCGTCTACATCAAACCTTAAAGTACGCCACAATTTAAACCATACGTGTTTTAGAATAGACTGTGAAATACTATTCCATGCACACAAAATTTCCCACATCACGTCTTCTAGATTGATCAAGTCTGTTTCTGAAATAGTTTATCCTGCTCCATTAGCATTTGGCCAGAAATACTAAGGCCTTCACATCGACACAATCGAAACCACCGATTTAAATCAGCACTTCTTTTTTCATAGTTTTTCTCTGTCATCTATTTCTTCGTGTCACTTTAACAATAAAATTTTGAGGATTTTCTTTTTCAGCTTCTGAATGTCCTAAATTAACGTTAAGAATGGAATATCTCGACAGGTTATAAAGCAACATTTCAGTAAAAAATGCTTCAGCATCTTCCACGAAGTACCGGGTAGTTGGTCATGACACAGATGCCGGATTATGGGTGTTCCCAGATTAGGGATTCACCGATTAAGGGTGCTCAACTGTATTTGGAAAAGGAAAGAAGATTGAATTTAGCTTGAAAAGCATAGCGCAGGATGGAACTTGGTACAGTGTCCAAATATCAGCTATTTTTCTATCAACTAATAATTGAAAACAGCATGAATGTGCTGCACACAATACACAGTCCATAGATATGTGTAAGAAGCAACAACGTAGATTAATTAACTTTACTGGTTATAGGCTTAACTTCATGAAAATCCATCATGACAGAATAAGAAGTTTGTATTTTTGGACAAGGGGCAAGGGTCCAACCTCCTCCCTACACCTTCGCCTTTTCTTCCTCCCTACAACCACCGTCACCCCTGTCTCTGTCCCTGTCATGGGCATATATATACCACTTTTTTTTAAATCAACTGTAACAGATTATGCCATTCGAAACCAGTCATGAGAGAATAAATATATATGAAAAATATAAAGTTTTCTTATCCTATAAGGTAGACTAAGCTAATATTTTGAGCATGATGGGGCCTATGAGCTTCAGTTTGAAACTGAGGGAACTGAAATACTATTGTGATGAATGAATGGAAGGATTTTGGTTCACTTTTGAGTACAAAACTCTGAAAGCAGTGTACAAAACAAACACAAAGACAATGTTAACTTTAAAGTATTTCTATGGATAGGAGATAAATGTTTGAAATTGCATCTATAATATACAATAACACACGCAGGATAGGTATTAGTATTAAGGCGGCTTGAGTGACTGGACTATGTACAGATTTTCATGAACCTTGGTGCGTGTCCTTATTAATGAATGCTATTGGTAAAAGTGTAAAAAAATGCACATTACTAATTTGAAATTTTAGTAATTTGGTATTTTTTAACACGTAACCTCATGGTACATGAGATACATTTCATTATAATTCATTAGCAAAAGTACAGATGCCCTTCGAAACGTGGTGGGTGTCACACCGTCTCAAAGATACAACAAAGCATGCACATTTAAATGTAACTTTCAATCTAACAACAAGATAAAATTGTTGAAACAAGACTGGGGAGAAAATGAGTTGCAGGGAATTAGAAGAAAGTAAGCAAAGTAAATTTGGTAAATAATTGGTAAAAAGTATTTTACAGCAACATGAAAAATTGAAGAAATATAAGAAAATGCTTGACTGGTAACATTATAGCAATCTACAGGCATCAAAACTGGGAGTCAGATCATCCTCCACCCTCTATAGCCAAGAACCTCATTGCTGGGTCACTGACACCTTCCCATGATCATGACCTCCTCGCTAGGGTGCAAACACCTTCCTATCTTCAGGAGAACCCCTCAACCCCTAGATCTCCACCTTCCTCTGGAAAACTCCACAGCTGGTCACTGTAGCCTTCCGTAGCCAAAAAACCTTACCTAGAAGACCATTATCCTGTCCTTGAAAGAACACAAGCTTGCCCTCTGTAGGAAGTAAATACGAATCTTAGAATCTCACACTTTTAATTGAAATTCAGTGATCTATGATCATGAATTTTTCAGCAATAAGGAATATCCACTCCAATAAATTCCTATAATTTTAATTTGTTCTCCACTTGCCTATCTTTGATCCCTACAGAACCCAGCCCACCTTCTCGATGCTTAATATTTTGCATACAAAATTATTATAAAAGCAAAAAAAAAACCATGTTGAAAGCAAAATTCAAATTTTTTCACACCCACCTAACATCGTGGATATTTAAATTAGAGAAAACACTAAATACTATTTCTGTCAGCTCTAAAGACCTAACACACAAGTGTAGCCTTCGTAAGAACTACCTGACAACCCACAAAAAACTTTCTCCATCCTGTCAATAGCAGAAAAAAGGGAAAAATGACAATATTTTTTTTTCTAAAACCAAGCGGCATGGTTTTAAAAAGTGGTGTGAGCCACTGCTTGTGTGAGGTTTGACTCTTTGGACTAATTAAAAGCATAAAAAGTGGAAATAAGGAATTTTAAAACCAGTGCTTATACCATTTTTGTGACACATGCTTCCGTGACATTCCACAGGATGATATGGAGCCTAATCCACGATGACTCTGGTTCATCCCTCTTTAGATTAATTCTCACATTAATATCAAATCAACTATCCTTAAACAAGTATTAGGATATAATTAAGATTTGAAAAACAGAATCCCACAATTCTTAACTGCATCAAATTCAGCATAGGCCAATACAATAATGAAGAAAAAGATTTTCTCTTAACAATGTGCTCAGTAATGTCTTCATGATAATGAAACTGTTAGAGTTTGAATCTAATATTTGATTTTGGGTTGGCAACATATGTTGCTATTTATGTCTGTTAACTATTTATCTATATTGTTGTCAACTCTCTGTCAGTCGTTCAATTTGTAAAATGAAATTTGGATGTGTTTATGACTCGTTATTAAAACATTTCAGTTTACAGCCGATATCTTAAGATAATTTACCCGCAACAGGTTGGCGTTGAAGAAGAAAGTATTTCACGTCTTTACTGTGAGATATCGGTGAAAACTGGGAGAACATATTTTACCTGTTAATTCTGCATTGGCTTCTCCTCCCATTACTATTTCGAGTTCTATTCCAAGCATAGAAAAACTAGAAGGACAGTCGAATTATGGGGCATGGAAATTTGCAATCAAAATGAGCCTCATGTTGGAAGGACTGGTCGTGTGTTGAGCGATCAGCTAGTTCCAAGACCATTTTGGACAGCGAGAAGGACAGTAGAGCTTTGGCTAAGATATACTTAACAGTCAAGCCTAATTGTTACATTCACGTCCAACAAGCGAAATCGGCTCTGGAAGCATGGGCGAAATTACGGGATGCATATGAAGGAGACAGTGAAATCAGACAATTCACTACTCTCAAAAAGATTTTTCGCGATTAAACAGTGCCAATATTTATCAATGGAGATGTACATTGCAGACACTTTGCAAACGGCCCAATATCTGGCGGACATTGGGGAACCGATAGAGGACAAATGGGTATCCTTCATAATGATGAACGGCATGTGTGAAGAATTTGAGACTCTTATAAGTTCTGTGTTTCCCGGAAGGGATAAAAATTAGCGGCCATCATCCGAGGAGGTGAAACTTCTTCTCCTTTGCGAAGCCGAAAGGAGCAGGTTGAAATGCGCAGATGAAGGGGCCACAGCGTTGATGACAGAACAACGGAGGGCGAGAAGGAAGAAGACGATCATCTGCTACAACTGTGGAGAGCCTGGTCACAAGAGTTCTACATGCAAGATGGGAAACAGGTCAGAAACTAAGAAAACCGGATTCAAGCCGTCATCTGGAGTTGACATGAGGAGGAAGCTCCAGAATACGCCGCAGTCAACACTTATGGCTGCTGAATTGCTGAGTGACACCAATCCCAATTGGATCGTAGACTCCAGTGCAACATGGCACATGAGTAGTGAAAAAGGTTCAATGACCAATTTTAAAGAAGAAAATGGTGGGGAAATAATTGTTGCTGATAACAGCAGGGTGTCATCCCATGGCACAGGTGACATAAAGATTAAGTTTGATGGGGATGATGTTAAAATCGTGACCAATTGTATCTATGTTCCAAATCTTGCAATGAATTTGTAAATAAGATGACTGAAAAGGGCTATGTTGTGCTGTTTGATGATATACAATGTAAAGTGTTTCATAATAATGATTTATTTGTAAAGGGAAATGTTGAGGTCACAGGTCACAAAAGGAAGGGTGTGTATGTTGCAAATGTGGATGTCACCAAGCCAGAAAAAGCCATGTCTGCTGATATTTCTGACATTGACCTTTGGCACAAACGACTTGGGCACTAGTTTTATAAGGGGATGTTGAAACTAAGAAGAGGTTTAGTCTCAGGTATGAATTTTGATGATGATAAACCAAGTTCACGCATAACATGTCTGGAAGGAAAACAAACTAGACTTGAGTTCCCAAAGCTAGGTGGTAAAAGAGCCAAAGACATCCTGGGAATTGTCCACAGTGATGTAAGTGGTCCATTTGAAACAGCATCTTTTGGCAGTGCACGTTATTGTGTTATATTTATTGATGATTTTTCGAGAAAGGTGTTTGGTTTCATGATTGCTAGTAAAGATCAGGTATTCAAATAAATTGTTGAATTTAAAACCATGGCAGAGAACCAAACAGGCAAAAAGATAAAGAATTTCAAGTCCGACAGTGGTGGAGAATACACTAGTAATGCCTGCAAAACTTTCTTGAGGGATCATGATATTTTACATCAGACTAGTGTTCCTGGTACCCCTCAGCAAAATGGTGTTGCCAAGCGTACCAACCGAACATTGGCAGATAAAATGAGATGCATGTTGTTCGGGGCAGGGTTGAAAAAGGAATTTTGGGCAGAAGCCATGAATACAGCCATTTATTTAAAGAATAGAAGCCCGACTTGTGCAGTTCAGAGAGCCATGCTGGAAGAAATCTGGAGTGGGGAAAGGGTTGATATTTCACACCTTAAAGAGTCTTTGGGTGTAGGGCACAGGTTCATGTACCTAAGCATAATAGGCAGAAACTTGACAAAAGATCCTCTGAGTACATCATGGTAGGATACTCTGAGGAATTCAAAGCCTACAGAATTGTACCCATTAATAACCATTGTAAACTTATCATTGCTAGAGATGTTGTATTCTTTGAATCGATGGTCTGTGATAATGTGTTGAAGAATGGTGTGAAAGACTAATATTAATGTTGAGTTGAATTTTCCTGTGAATTTCCCGGCTAATCATTCCATTGAGCCTGTTTCAGATTCCACCAATGATCTCAATGTGAATGTCAGGAGTGGCAGTTCCAACTCTGATACACAGACTGATTATGATAAATCATGTGAGGTTGAGGATAGGGAAGGTATCATTACTACTGCTGAATCTGAAAGTGAGACCGACATGGACGAGAGGGAAGGTGCTGACTTAGAGGATGACTTGCCTGAGGAGCAGGACAGGCAGTATCCAATTAGATACAGGAAACCTAAGAGGGATGATGACATGGTCTACTCTTTCTATTGTCAAAATTTTGATGATCCTCAAAGTGTGGAAGATACCCTTGATAGGTCTGATCATGATCTTTGGAGGAAGGCAATGAAAGATGAATTTGTTTCTCTTCAAAAGAATTGTGCGTGGAAGCTAGTTGACAAGCCAGTTGGAGTCAATGTAGTTAAATGCAAATGGATCTTCAAACTTAAAGAGGGAATTGATGGGTCCATGAGATATAAAGCCAGACTCGAGGCTTTAGAGGTTTCTCACAACAATATGGGCAGGACTTCAATGAGACTTTTGATCCAGTTGTTAGGTTAACGTCAATTAGAATTTTGTTCGCACTAGCTGCAGAGTGATTTTGAAATTGATCATGTTGATATTACTACAGCTTTTCTCAATGGGGAACTTGAAGAAGTGGTATTCATGGAGCAGCCAGAATGTTTTGTTGAGAAAGGCAGTGAGGATAAAGTATGCAAGCTCAACAAGGCAATTTATGGGCTAAAGCAAGCTGCGAGGTCATGGAACCTAAAAGTTCATGCTGTTCTGATTAACTATGGTTATGTTCAAAGTCAGTGTGATAACTGTGTGCAAATATTAAGGAAAGATTGTAAAATTGTCATTATTGCCTTGCATGTTGATGATTTCTTTATATTTTCAAATTGTAAAGATGAAACTCGGAGAGTAAAGCAGGAAATTTCAATTTGATTTGAAATGAAATATCTGGGGTCAATTAAAGAATGCTATGGCATGAGAGTAACCCGAGATCGCAACAATGGGGTAATCAAGCTAGATCAAAGTAATTATTGCAATAAGATCCTTGCATGCTTTGGCAAGGAGGATTGTATTCCAATTGGAACACCAGTAGAAGTAAACGTTAAGCTAGCTAAAGGAAATCCTAATCAAGGAAGAATTGATTCTTACCAAAGATTAATTGGTGCCTTAATGTACCTTTCTGTGTGCACAAAGCCAGACATAGCATTTGCCGTGAGCTACTCGAGTCAGTTCAATTCGTGCAATAATATTGAGCATATGAAGGCTGCTGAACGTGTATTAACACGTTCACTGCAGCGTGACCCACCGGTGGGTCACGCAAATGAATCTAGCCTTCTTCTAATCTCAGGAAACGGCCGAGTGTTGCTGCTACAACCACCATCCCTCGGCAGCGGCCAGAAGCTCGGAAGGACTGTGACCCACTGGTGGGTCACACCACCCATGCAAAAGGCTGAGTGTGACCCACGCCGCACTGTGAGGGGTAGGGCTTTAATCAGCCCTGCAGTGCACGTGTTAAAGTACCTCAGAGAAACAAGTGATTACTGTCTGACTTTCAAATCTGGTAATGAATGTTCTACACCACATACCAAACTAACCGGGTATGTAGATGCTGATTGGGGAGGATGTGTTGTAGGTAGTAGGTCTTATACTGGTTGTGTTTTGATGTTGAATGGTGGAGGCATCAGTTGGTTCTCAAGAAAGCAAAAATTAGTCGCTTTAACACACTCAATGCTGGCCTATTTCATGGAAACTTATTCATGTGCGAAAGTTTTTTTTTCTTTTATATGAATAAATACATTATTATAAATGCTTTAAACAAAATTTTTGCAATACAATAATTATTTTTGACTTAGCAACGAACATAACGAGACCCCATGCCTTGACGTCAAGGCATCCGCCTCCCAGGGTAACAAGGCATGCCTTGAATTCAATGCATCCGCGTTGAGTGTGTTAAGTTCTACTGAAGCTGAATATGTGAGTCTTTGTGAGGGTACAAAATATATAATGTATGTTAAGGGACTCTTGAAGGAGATGGGAACTGATCTTGGTACAGTGACGTTGTATAATGACAATCAAAGTGCTGAGAAACTAGTGAAAAATCCTGTTTTTAATGGGAGAACAAAGCACATACAAATAAAGTATCACTATGTGAGGGAAAGGGATAGAGGTTAAGCACATGCCTACACAGAAAATGCCTGCAGATTTATTAACTAAAGCTGTTCCCAAACCAAAGCACAAATATTGTACGAGGTATATTATGGGGTTACCTTAATGCATTATATATATATATATACCTATTAGATTAAGTGAGGGCGTTAGAGTTGTAATTTAATATTTGATTTTGGGTTGGCAACATTCGTTGCTATTTATGTCTGCAACTATTTATCTATATTGCTGTCAACTCTCTGTCAGTCTTTCAATTTGTAAAATGGAATTTGGATGTGTTTATGACTCATTACTAAAACATTTCAGTTTATATCAGCATTCTCCCATTTTCACTCAATCACTACCAAAGACAGTTTGTTAACAATTGGGTTAATTACCCACATTTCCCTGTTACGATTTGTTTTAAATAAGAACTGACATATCCTTCTTTCACACAAAAATCAATTAGCAGAACCAGAACTGACAAGGCTTTGACCTGGACGATGCTGATTGCTACACACATTTGTCGTAGAATAGCATAAAAAAGATTCAATTATGAAAGAGATATGGTAATGAAATCGAAAATAGGCATAAAGATTGCATTAACGAGATACAGTATTAACATGTTACATGCCATTGGAACCAAGAAAAAACATGGCACACAAAGATATTTCACTCTAATGACAAAATACATAAGCAGGGAAAGAAGTGCTCTAAGTTATTAACCATACTGTGGATCAACAATTAGAGCAAACAAGTATTTACAGGGACCGAAGTTGTCCACACCCCATAAAACACAGTTACAAGTTGTAAATGTTGATACTCGTAATTTCAGTTGTTTTTTACTTCTTGCTTGACATATATCGCTGCTCTGCTGCTGTTGTTTCGTTGATTGGTGGCTAATAATTACTGTATTTGACAATGCACCTATTTTTTGTGAAAGTTCCAAGTAATGTCTTTAAATGTGAATACACCTTTCTTTAAAAGTCTGAAAATTCAAACAGTAATAAAAATAATCATCGAAAACGACAGTTACAGAATATGATAGTAGGTATGGTGGGCAGATATTGTCATTATCTTTTCCTTTTCATCACTATATTAAAACACCACTCATAATAAAGTCGATGAGAAGATACCATGTTTTTAAATTAGGCAAATAACACGATTGGGCAAGTAATAAGCGATAACCATAGCCTAGTCCAGCTTATGAGCAACTCTGAGAGCTATTAAATACTACACTCAAAACTTAATTTATATGCCTTGAAACATAGTTACACTGGTACACATAAAATCACACATTAAGCATCTATTTATTAGATTATTATTATTTACTCATCGACATCCGCGAATGGCATTCAAGGAACCTTGAAATGACTGGTGTAAGGTAGTGGTATATTACTAGCCCACAGTAGACGTACTGTTAGAACTACTCGTAGTGAGGTAGTACGATTAACTTATTTCTTCAGCAGTTGAACCATACAATATTGATCGACGATACAACAATAAGTACCTACCAAATCTCGAGATGTCACGTTTCTAAAAACTTTATATACTAAAGCATAAAAATGCAACACAGAGCTAATAGCCCATAAAAGCTTTACTGAGCCGTATAGAAAAATACTTCAGATCACCGGAAATACAAAAGTTTATACCTTAAAAAGCATTCATTCTCTAGTATTACCATCTCCGCTCATATCATCCTTTAAATTTCCCATCTTTGGCGTCAATATGAGCGTAATCAACACCTTGTCCGCGAATTCTTATTTCTTGTTTATCAAACCAAGAAATAAAACACCGAGCAAAAACTGATTAAGTAAAAATACTCTCTCCCTCTCATTCTCAAACGGTACTTCATTTTGTACACAAGCAGTGAAAAACTATATCATTGATAACTTGTTGCCGAAAACTAAATCAATACGAAACTTACTATACACTTCGCCAGATATTCGCTGCAGATCACAATTATAACCAACCCATTAAAATGAAAATGCACATTCAAATATATTTTTTATATGCAAGAAAAGCTTCCACGTTAATTAAAATTCGTAACTTATTTCCACCCACCTTCTGTTCTTACAAGCCTCACAAGCACATTGCTTGTCGTCCCGAACTACAGCATTTGATGGGTTTGCAGCAGAAGCGGCCGTTTCTTCAGGAACTGCTGCCGCTCCCTTTAAAAAGGAAATAATCACATGATATGTGGCACCAGTTTCGTTCAATTTTCAGGGAGCATTAATAGAAAAATAATTCAGTAGTATTGTACATATAACCACAAATTCCATGAAATTTCAACAATTGAGGCAATTGACACACAACGGCAATCGTACGTAATGGCTTATTTTTTTTAGAATGAATCCCACTTTGAGCCATCTATATCGGCCTAGTTCCGTACCTTGGCTTCATCGGCTTGCTTAAATTCGTAGCTCACAGGTTGTCCACAATTTAGTGACGCCTGCTCATCAACACTCGGGGCACCATCAGCTTCCTCACGCACTTCATCAGCGAACTCATCTTCTTGAAGTTCGTCTTTTTCACCATCCTCACATTCTTTTCCAAGAACGTCACCCATGTTACCGCTCTCGGTACACTTATGTTCAGAGGGTTTCATTAAATCCGAGCAACTCATTATAGCACAGAGTATAGAAAAAACACTGCTTCCTAATTCCAAACGCTGAAAATTATTCAAAAAACTGAATGAGTTTAGCAACCATCGCCTACAAAATCACTTTTTCTCAATGAAGCTTGACGTATCTCCACGGTCAATATGGCGTAAGTCTAATACACACTGATTACCAGTAGATGCCGCAGCAAACACCTTTTCTGTCGTTATTGTTTTTTCATGCAAGCATTTGTATGATTTGTTTGCGATTGTATTGGTATTCGTCTCAGCCTTCTGAATCGGTGTCAGTAGTGTAGCAAATTTTTTATGTCATTCGTTTAATTTTATAGATGAGATATTCCATCTTAAATGAATTTAATATGTAAACAAGTATACGTAGGGATGATGTTAGGTTAACTATTTGCAATTTGGGTCTAAAGGACTACTATGATTTCGTGGTGCTTTTGTGATGACAGAAGTAATTAAGCGATGTGTAATCTTTAAACGATGATAGCATTACTCTTCCATAGTCTGTGCTTTGTACTATTTTGTCCCATTGCCCACGGTGAAGCCACTAATAAATCGGTACAGGATGAGGAGTCACAGAAGTATTTGCCGTATGGTCCGAAGGTGCAGTGTAGTTTCCTGTAAGTAGACTTACCTTCACTCAAATTGCCCCACAGTAAGAATATAACAACTTAATTCTGAATTCAGTCCTTTAGATTTTTTGGACTGTGACGAGCCAATTGACCACAAGGGCAACAAGACAGCGAAGGAGGATACGGGATTGGGATGTGTAAAGGTGGTTAGATTTATCTAATTCAAAATATATATAAACACTCAAATCCTATTAAATTGGTGTAATTGAAGTTGATTTCTCGTTTAGTTTGGTGGCTACCGCTATGAGGATGTCGAAAAAGCTAATACGACGTGTTCAGTACTACCCGATATAGAATGCTTTGGTAACAGAACCTTCGTTCGAGGAGGTTTTCCATGCATCAAGTGAGTATCAAGGCCGCTTTACACGATACAATTTTTTGTATAAAATGAACGAAATTGTATGTTTTTCAAATGGAATTAGATCCGGTTATATTTTCCATACAGACATTCGCACAAGTGTTCACACAATTTGTCGCTTTACACGGTACAATTTCCTCATACAAGCGTTAGTACAAAACATTGTATCGTGCAAAGCGGCCTTCAACAAGGATTACAAAATTAATGGATCAGTTTGCTAATATTTATCTCTAATATTCCAGATACAGCGGAAATTACTTCGCGACGACGCTTATTTACAGCATTCTTTTGGGATTTCTAGGAATGGATAGATTCTGTTTGAGTCATACGGGAACGGCTGTTGGTAAACTTTTGACCATTGGCGGTGTTGGAATATGGTGGATCGTGGACATAGTGCTCCTTGTCACCAATGGCCTACTTCCCGAAGATGGAAGCAATTGGAATCGCTACGTGTAATATAAGACCAAAGACGAAACTGCCTGTTATTGCTATTCATATATATGTGTTAATTTTGTTACAATTGACATTTGTGCGTACGGAGTTGAACTTAACCCCGTTTCAATAAAATATTTATATTCATTTGGATCTTTGACCCAGGTGTGGTTTTGATTTAAAATAATTAACTACAAAACTTTCTGTGATACCCATAACACAAAATAAATTCCATGGTGTGAAATCACTGCGTGACTACTGAAGACGACTCTTTTCTTCCCAGCCATACACAGCAGGGCCTTGTTCACTTCCTTACCATCTATCATACTAACCTCATAAGCTTTGTCATCTCCGTTGTCTTTATCTCACATCATATGCCATGGTGTTAGTATATCAAGCTTTATTTGCGAAAAGCTCCCTGCTGATCCCATATCTCCTGATGGTAAATGTCTGTTTGACTGAAGCAATTCCTGTCAATATAGGGTGGCTAGTGGTTATTAACCCTTTTACTGCTAGTGGGCTGATATATCAGCCCTCAATGGTAAAATAAAAAATGTAAATAGGAGGGGTGGGCAGGGGCATTATGGAGCCCCCCTTGCAGACCTCTTTAGACCTATTGTGCCAACCCACATTTAACCTGCCTGCCACTTGCAGACGGGACAAGAGCACCATGGAAGAGGTCCAACCTCCATCCGGGACAAACTTTGGTGATCTGATGGGAACCGGTATGTCAACGTGGCTAGGCCCTTGCCTACCCTCAATGGTCGTGTGAATACTGCCAAGGGCCATTATATCGGCCAACTTACATAACATATTTGTAATGGTTGCATTTCCTTGAAATCAGAAACAGCATGAATGATTTTTTCATCCTCATGAAAAGTGAAACAATCGTCAGCATTTAGAAAAATAAAAAATTCATACATTAAAATTGAGTGCTTCAAATGTATCTTAAATTAATCAGCTTACGATTTTCATGGAAATGGGCTTGGCAGTTTTCGCACAGTCTACCTTAACCCTTTATAGGGCACTGGTCCCTCCCAGGGACCACCATTCAAAATTTGGCGCCTGAAACGCGGGAATGGTTTCTTCCCTCTCCGCTGCATGCGTTAGTACCTAGAAAAATACCCATGGGGTTATGGATGGCCTTGGGTTCCGTTGGTGGCGTTTCTTTTGAAAAAGTGGTCCCTCAGAGGGACCGCTGCCCGTTCCGGACCACAGTGGATTCAGCCGTGCTCGAGGTCGCACTCCGGAACTTTTGGATTCTTTTCGTCCGATCCTCAATCTGTTTCTCAAAAAGTGAGTATTCTCAACGATAAATGAATACATTTTAGTATATAAGCATTTATTTGGGATAATATTTGATCGAAAACATGTTATTTAAGTTTTTTTGTGATATTTATCTGAAATTTCTCTGGACGGTCGGGAAATGTTAGATTCTCATGCTTATTTTAAACGTTTTCCGTGTCTTATGTTGTTTTTTTTATTTTCGCTGATCAAATTACATGTATTTGAACTTTTTGTTCCTTAAAAACTTTATCCATGCGTATTTTTAATCATAATACAGATTATTTAGTCATTGATACATATCATTTGTATGAATCCCTGAGTGTCTGAATTATTGTTACTGATGAAATTTTGCTGAAGAATATTTTCGGTGGACATACCCATGGTAAATTTATTAACTGTTTGATTTCTTTATTTTTTACCAGCATTGTTGCACCGTTGAGCCGACCAGAAAATATTTTCACGATCTCCTCCGGGCAAATTTTTGCCCTTCTCCAGCCTGCTTGGCAGGTAGTGCCATAAAACAGGGCCCCTTGCACATCTCCATGGGTAAATGTAAGTTCATCCTCTAACCTCTCTTTTCTGATGCCAATGAAAAGCCTTCACTATTATGCTAAAATAATGTATATTTCCAGCATGGATTGGAAAAAGTATGATTTGAACGACCCCACTGATCGGCAAGAAGTAGTGGAGATGTTGTTTGGCGTCATAGATTATATGGCTGTGGATTTTGAGGTGGAAGGGGTTTTAGATACCGATGACAATACTTCAAGAAGCTCGTCATCAACCCCCGTGCCACTGACTAAGCACTTAGTACTTATTTCGACAGTTATTTTCCCAGTGTCAGCTTGGTGGAAAATCTATTGAAAAAAGATGTCTTCTCATGTGGAACAATAAGAACCAGTAGACTCCCTAGAGAGTTACTAAAAGCCGATGAAGACTTAAAAACAGCAGAGAGTGACTGTGCCAAGTCAAAAGTCATAAGCATTGTAAAATGGAAGGATAGGGGCACAAGAACGGTGAATGTAACTTCATCAATGCACGACCCGACGAAAAAGAGCCAAGTTCTAAAAACTAATAAATTAGGCGTAAGGGAGAATGAAGAAAGGGGCGAGCGAGAAAAAGAAATTACCCACAATTACCTCTGACTGTTGAAAATACTACAAGAATGAGAAATGTCGCAGATCACGCAATAAAAAAGGGAATACAAAGAAGATATGTTCATTGTAGCACCAAGTCAAAGGTGAAGAGGGAAATGGTTTAGCTGAAAAGTTATTATTGTTCTGGGTGTAATGTGGGCATATTATTGACTGCTTCTCTCCTAGTCACTCAAAGTAACTCAAACTGAATGTGCCATAATTTTCTGATATGTATAATTACAATTTTACTGATGTAATCTACTGTATTTTATTATTGTTACTTGTAAAATACCGGTAATTATTATCCATATTTTGTAAAAATAATTATAATTATGTATATACTCGTATATTGCTGATTTTATACTATATGAGGTATTTTGTCACCATATGCTATGTTTTTTGAGACATTTTTACAGGTATTTCCCCAATTTAGTGCATTAATCTTATTTGGAAAATGCCATTTCATAACAAATTCATTTGGTAAAATCAGGCTTCCAAAATTATTTTATGTAATACACTTTACTATGTTTTATTTTCTAACAGTGTATTTTTATAACTTCTAAAACCTAATATAACCTACGAGTTATTTCAAGCAATAAACCTTCCCGCAATATATGAAGTAATATATTATGAATAAATTAATGAAAATAAAGTGAAAACTAGACTAGAATGAAGAAAAAACAGGAAAATAAAGTTTTAAAAGTAAATATTTGTCTTTTTCCTTTCCACCCTTGTAAGAAGAATATTTGCTCTATTTTTTCCTTCTTATTTTCATGGGTATTTTTGAAATATTTTATGCACGCGAGTACCCATTGTGTATAATTTCATTGATAATCTGACAGTAATGGAAAAATGCGCCGAGGATCTGGGATGGGAGCAGGGAAAACAGGGCGAACTTTCATTGTATTGGCTAGGGCGGCTACTAGTCGGCGAGATTATTGTGGGCGGAGAGCTCGGACAGCAGCAATCCATCTGTTTCTCTTTATTGTTACTGTTTCTCGGCGCACTTGTGGGACAATGACCTTCGGAGTGGGGGGGAAGGGGGCGGATTTCCGCAACCAATGGCTCGACTACCTCTACGCAGGTATAAACTTCACAAAAAGTCAGTAAACCCTTTTCGGAGAAAATATCCCATGCCCCTAGAACGGGTCGGGTGTGTACCCGTAGAGTACGACTTCTTCCCGGTAAAAAAGAAATGCACTGTGGTCAACCTGAAAGTGTAGCATTGCCATATGCATAGAACTTTTACCAGTGCTCCAGAAATTTGGTTTAGCTGGAAAATTTTTATTAATTATAATTACTATATGGTATGAACATAAAAAATATACAAAATACTCAATTAGACATTTCCGTCACATTATTTTACTAATAAGACTCTGAAAAATTGTAAACACGTATAAGGAAAAGGTAAAAATCGAACTAAGGACTACCTAAACATGCGAGGACATATTTTTGAAGTCCAATTTGGCCATATGTATAATTTGACAAAATTGAAGAAAAGGCAAAATTAATTAATGGATTTGTCCCCAAATGGCCAGTGGTCCCTGGGAGGGACCACCATAATATAAACATTATAAAATTTTTTCGAAAGATGATATTGCTTATTTGTGCTTATTTGAGACCCAAATAAACACATTATGTGAAAAAATTCCATTAAAAAAGTTTCCCATAATGTTGCCCTATAAAGGGTTAAAGGGAGGGGCAGTAAAAGGGTTAAAAATTACTTTTGGTCTAGATTTAATGGAAATTGGTTGAATTGTTTCAGTTGTAAACAAGTTAGTATGCTCGACACAAACTTCCATGATTTCAGTTTGTCATCACTTAGCAGCCTGCAGAAGTCTCTTATTGCATTTAAGGTCTCATCTCTCAATCGGTCTCTAAACATGACTGAGAATCATGCAACTGTCACCTCTATCAAAATAAGTCCACTACAGCAAGTATGGCCTAAGGTGAGAGAATATGACCATAGCAAGTGGGTGTCTATGTGAGTAAAATCCACAGTTTGTAATATGCAACTTCGTAAATCCACAGTTTGTAAGATGCAACCTGGCTGTCCAACACAATTGTCATTTTCAAGGGACAATACAAAACTTTCCTGGGGGATTTTTTTTAGCAATCATTACTCCACGTAGAAAAAACCCAAACCTCCACCGTGAGAGTATTAACCATTTGATCTCTTCTGTTCATAATTCCACGAAAAGATACTGAATTCAAACTGATTCTCATATTGATACAGCACGTAAAATTTTAATTTCATAATCAGGCTAAACATGTTTCAACATCATTCTCAAGAGGTGTGGCAGGGAACAAGGGTATAGCAAGTTCCAAAATACTAATTTGTAAGGGAGCAGAGAAATGGGGAGGGAGTGGTGCAATTGAGGCTGTTTTTAGGTAAACTTAAAGAACGGGTGGTTTGGTAAAGGCCGCGAACCCACTCCGCCACATTCAAAATGCCTGAGGAGGCACCTTAACCCACATGACCACGGAAGATGTTATAAATAATCCGTGCATTAAAAAGGGTTTATACAGAGGACAATTCTTCAATAGCGTTTTTCTCGCGAACCCGAGTCTATGGGAAAGAAAGCCGTGACACTTTTCCCGCGTCCCCTCTATAGTTCCAGAAAATAGTTTCGTCATTTGGATCCCAAACATGTCTCCTTGTCAGTGATTCAACCCGAAGGTTGGTTTTGATTGGTGAGGGTGGAGCTCACCCCATACTAAGCCAATGGCGTGTGAAATTCACACATTCAGGGTAGGGGGGCCAGTTCCTTTCCCTGGACCACCTGCCTAAGAAGTTCTGACATGCAGAAAATCGAATTGCGAGGATTTTAGATGGAGGTGTCCAGAAAGGCTCTTACCCAGGATTTGAACCCGGGACCCTCCGGTCAGTAGCTCAGTGCTCTACCCACTAAGCCACCAGGACCCCCTTTATAACAGATAAACATTATTAAATGGTTGTTCTACATACGAAGTCTTACTTAATTATTTCCACAAGATTTGGGAAATAAATATTCATAATTCCACAGTTGAAATCAGGTAATGATCTTTGATGTGGTTCGATATTCTTCAGTTGTAGTGTTATTTTGTACCATGTGATGAGAGGAGAAATATTTTGAACCAATGGTTCCTGCGCAAACAAATTTGTCATGTATTCTACATGATTCTTTGAGAGTCATTTTACAAGGCATATACCAAACCAAAGTTGGGATTAACGATTTAAAAAAATTACCGATTAAAATTAATCGCTAAAAATGTGGGTAACTATTTAATTTAATTGCTACTTTTTAGAAGAGTTAACTTTTAATCGCTAAAATTATGCATTACCTGATACAAAACTAACTTCAGTTAATTTTTTTCATTAATTTTTGGGGAATGTCGACCTGTCCGAATTTGGGAGCAAAGGTTGCCCAACAGACAAATGGGAAAGGTATCTATATAAGAAGGTATCAAAGAATGCAAGGGAAGTTGCACAAGAATGCAATGAATAGGCCCAGACGAATACATCCAAACAAAAATGGGGCTGAGGGGAGTGACCGCCAAAGTTTAGGAACCCTCAGACGATAAAACATGAAACTACGCGAGGAGTCCTGGAGGTCTTGTATGCCTTACTCAGACATCATGTCGTCAATACTACATATTTGAAGCTGAAAAAGAAGGGTTGCCTAAAACCTATAATGGATAATGAGGGGGAGGGGTTTATCCAAACTAACTAATCTTTTTACAATGCACCAGTCTACGTATGCCTTACTCGGTGACATTGTGTCGTCATCAGCCCCCATTGAATCGAGAGAAAAGGTGCGCAGGCAAACCCTCAGCATCTACTGTAACTCTATATAACTAAGCAGTATCCACTGCAATTTCACAATTGTGAAGGGATACTTCACATCGCAATGTGGGGAACGATATCAAAAACTAACCTTTGCACTTTATACCACTCAGTACAATCTTTTGTGGCAAATTACAGATGCAACATGGTTAATCAAAAAGTCTTACTTTTGTGACAACTTCAAAATCCCAGAGTGGAGCTCCACCTCAGAAAAAACACCTTTCAGTAGACACTAGGAAACCTGACCAACAACACACTGGACACTAAATGGATTTACAACGAAAATCCCCAATTCAAATATTTTTAAACAAATGGATACGGATGGAAGAAATCACAATGACAATTTTCAGTGTTTGCTTGTTTGTGAAAAAAAAAACCTTCAATTCCTCTATTACCACACTATCCAATTTGCCAAAGTAATTGAAAGAGGTAACTTTTAACATAAAAGTTACAACTTACTAGACCCAAGCAGTGACCAATTCATTTCCTATAACACCCCATATAGTCATATCCTCTATCATAGAGCTGCTTCAATCTTAATTTCCACCATGCTTTTTCTTTTTAGGTACTCCAATTATTTCCCAGTTTTATAAAAAAAAAGATTATTTTATGATGGCCCAGCTTCAAAAATAGTTCAGCTATCCTTTCTGTGCTGTTAATTCCCCCTTTTCATTGCTTAGTCCTTCCCACCATGTCTCTATTGAATATGCTTTTCTCCACAATTTATCTGATAACACATCGATGTCTCTTTTAAGCGTCTAATGCTGTTTTTTTAGGTCCCCTTTGTTACACAACCACCACAAAAAACAATGAACTTACAAAATCAGCATGACAGCACCATCTCTGGATCAAACTATGTATATACTACAAAATTCAACTTGATTTTAACAGTACTATATAACTTCAACAGTCTCTTTAGCCTGATTTGTCTTTCACCTCAGTTTATAATTCAATATTTTATTTCAACTATGTATCACTATTTACACATAATCTACTTCCTTCACTCGTTTACCTTCGTAATAATTTCTTCAGTTACATCAGGCTTAAAATTTTCCCACATTAGAAGTTCTGATTGCTTTCCCAGTCGCTTTCATCATTCCTATACTTGGTCACTCCCACCATTTCTACACACCATCATTATTTATTATCTCTTTGAATGCCATCAAAAAACACCTGGTGCAACTCACAGTACACAGTCAAGGCTTTTATGCCATATTTCTAGGCTCTTCTTTTATCCTTCTGAATCTCACATTGCACTTCATCACTACCATATTATGGTTACAGTCAGAATCACCATATGGGAAGCTATGTGAATTGATGATCTTTTTGTAAATCTGTACCTAACTATTAAGCAATCTAATTGTCAACTATATTTCTCGTTTAAAACTCATTTATCAGAGTAAGAGCCACTTCCATATACCACCACTGATTTCTAGGCAAGATTCATTGAATTAATTCGATGAGCTTAAGTTTAGCTGTAGGTGTTCAGTCTCCTCCTTCATTTGCACTCAAACTCACTGCAGATAGCGTAACCCACTACTCTACTCACCAGGTCTGAGCATTCTTTGAGGCAGGATATATGGTTTAAATGAAAAAAACTGACTGATGCTCAACACTTTTACACAAAATAGTCGTACAGAACAATCCATCACAGATAAATTCTCTCTTGGTCATTTTTTTCAAGTACAAACATTGAACATTGAGTATTTTACTGCGCTGACAATAATTTGCACATCTGAGAGAACTTAGTTAATTGCACCATAAAAATAAAGATAAAGCAAACAATTATGCTGCTCAACAGCATTTATTCAACATCTCTCAGAGTAAAAAATAAATGTATTAGGAGATGCAATAAAAAAACCAATAATCAAACTATGAAAACATCAACATGATAATTCTGTACACTATTTAACAAATGCAGCTTTAAAACCAGAATGCCATAGATACAATTGTAGGTAATACTCAATCTAACTATAGTAACACCTAATACCCCTACAAATAAAACACCCTATGTGTATATATATATATTCCTATTAAAAAAATGCTAACATTCAGTTATCACCTTTAATAACCCTTTAAATATTTCAGTGATATGATTTTCAACAATTTTGTTCAATATAAGAATGATAATAAAATTAACAGCAAGACATAATTATCAACAGATTGCAAATTGCAAAACACAACAACTTTAGGCGCCAAGGTGATTTGAAAATCACATCACACCATTCCTGTATCACCACTTTGTGCTATGTAAATAAATGCATCCAATCAATAAAAGGATATGGGCATAAACAATGTTCCAATCAAGCCACAAAATATCAAGATTTTAAGAACTGTTCAAGTTAATATGGCAGGACTGGTGATTAGATTTAAATGCTGATTGGTGTTTTCTTCAAAAATGCAAGCACTTAATTTCATGATTCAATAAGTCATGGATATCTGTTGAAGGAGCTCTTCCCACTCATATCTGTACAATTTACACTACAGGCAATGATATAACGTTATTCCTGGAACACTGACTTATTACTCAACTTTGGTATATCAGATTTAAAAATTGGATGAAATCAAAATACCATTTTTCTGTACACAAATGCCTCAACTCTACCACCAATAATTTTGTCATGCTCTTGTGGATGATTATTGCACAAGGAAGACAAGTACAATGATTACAATCACTTATTGTCACGGAATGTCTAATAGATACAAGAACAAAATGGAATTTGTTAAGTGTCAGCAATACTAAGACTAAGAAATACATAAGCAGGAAAGAGATACACAGTTGAATGAGATGAACCCTCCCAGTAAGGTAATGGTAGTTGCCACAATTATGCAAAAAAATAAAACAAATAACCAGCAAGATGAAAACCCCCTCTCCAATATCAAAAAATTAATTTTCTTTATACATGAGATTGTTTACCTACAGAGAGATGCACCTTTCCATTTTCATGAAAATGACAGCAGATCTTATATTTCTTGTGTGCAGTTAAAGCAGAGATTTCATTCAAGCCAATAGGAGCTCCGTTCTAAAGTTTTTGGTCACCATTTGAACAAGACTTCCATTTGGAGGTCTATCTTCTCCCCGGCTCCAGCGGAGGAATAACCTAAGTTAAACAGTTTCACTGTTAATGCATGTAAGAGTACCTCTCTTAATTACTAATGATGCAAAGAATATAAGCTGACTTTAAGTACAACTAAATTAAATCATCATTTTAATTAATGTTACCCCTAAAAACACAAGAGTGCTAAAAATTGGAAACACTAAAAAAATATAATGCATTGTAAAACTTATGCAATCAGAAGGGAGAATGATAATACCATGACAATAGAAAAACAGCAAAAGCTAGCCCAACTATGTGAAGTCTTTTAAAACAATATAAAGGCAATTATTATTAGCAAATGACTGTATTCTTTACAACTTAATGCAATACTTCTTCACTACTTTCAATATGTAATTACTATTAATTGTCAATTTCAGGTGGAATTGGCATATTTTAGGACATTATCCTGAACTTCAACAGACAAACTCCTACAATATGTATCTCATTCAAACATTGTAGTATAAATAAACGACAAATCCACTACTAAGTTTACATCAATATACAACTTACTCAGCAACAAATTCCAGAGGTGTCCAAGTAGAAAAATCGGCACTAGGCATCCATTTGCGATTCATTGGAGTATCAAGGGTCACGGGTAAAATGGCCACTGTCAAACAGTTTGGTGGGAGACCACTTTTATCTGCAGCCAGAGACTTGGTCAGTTGATGGACAGCTGCTTTTGCCATTCCATATCCAATCATCCCTGTTAAAAGAAACAAACTGCTGTTATCCATTCCAAATACAGTAGGACCCTGCTGATCTGACCTCAGATGGTCCAACTCCTTGCGTAGTCTGACTGTGCCGTCACTATTGATGTTTGTTTATGTATCCGGAGCATCACTCCGTCCAAGTCTACTCCTGTCAATGACTCATAATTGACGATGTGAAATAGTAGACCAATGACAGTTGATACAGTTAGTGCTGTTGTGAGTTTCGTTTAAATAGTTCCACCCATGGGTGTTACGGTGTACTGAATGTGATTTTATTATTGTGTGTTCAGTTGCAGTATGTCAACTAAAAAACATGTCATGCTGTCTCTAGTGGAGAAACTAAATGTACTCAAAAGGTTAGGCATAGGCGAGTCCGTACAAAAAGTTGCAAGTTGACTAGGGGTTGTCATAAAAACAATTAAGGACTGGTGAAAGAACAGAAATCATCTTGAAAGTCATTCAATGACAACTGTAGATGAGAAAGGAGTGAAAAATCGAAAAATTTTGAAAGAAACCAAAATGTGAGATTCTAGACAGTGCTGTCTTCTACCTGGAGTTTCATGACGTTCATAGTGTACCATAGTGAAATGATCATAGTGTTTATTGTATATTATGGTGTTTCTGACTCTACAATTTATGTTCCTCTTCATTAACTGAAGTATTTTTACAGCAATATATACTTTTATTTATGGTTTCCAGTGATATTAAATCTGTAAAAACAGACATATAGCATTTTTTTTCCTGTTTAAACTACAGTTTTATCACGTTTTTATGTACATAAATGTGTTCCTCTGATAATCGGACCTTTTTTTATGTTCCGACCATATTCTCGATCCCATTGGTGACAGATTAGCAGGGTTGTACTGTATGGCTTGTGCCATCCCACATCCAATCATCCCTATTAAAAGAAACAAACTGCTGTTATCCATTACAAATATGTAGTATGCTTTAACCATTCATGTTTTAGAAGCAAAATTTAAAAAACAACCACTTTACTACATAAACACATCATTATGCTACTAAGTGATAAAACACAATGACTGCTATAATTTGGTAAAATAATGAACTAATCAAGGTGAAAACCGATGATTCATTAGAAATCCTTGATAATGAAGTCAAATGATGTATATTAAAATAATCACTTGGTAAGATTCCACAAATTTTATTTTTCCCCGACCTAGGTTTCGATTGGTTTGACAATCATTATCAAGGTGACCTTGATAATGATTGTCAAACCAATCGAAACCTAGGTCGGGGAAAAATAAAATTTGTGGAATCTTACCAAGTGATTATTTTAATAACTATGCGGTTCCACCAAGTGAAGCCTGAGGATTTCCTCTTTATTCAAATGATGTAACTTGATTTCATGAATATACCACCATTTCACAGATACAATTCATGCTATAGAAATAATAATCATTCTCAATGCTTAAATTCAACCAATTCCAATAAAAACTCAATCTTTTTTCTTATCCCGGTGGAAAAAAGTTCTTGCCATTTATTGTGAGCCTTTTAGAATAAATATTACTCTGGTACTGATATAATACCAATTACATGCAAAAGCAATATGCTCAACAAATTTTTACATCACTTTCAGTTATTAGTAATCAATCTTTTGGAGAAGAAACATTCCCAGCACCATTTAAAACAGCCAAAGTTAAACCCCTTCTTAAAAAGAGGAACAGAAGTATTAAGAACTAGCAGAGGGTACCCGTTGAAATTCAACGGGAGAGAGAAATATAATAAATACAAATTGTAATAAGAAATTTAAACATTTTTCATGAAGGGGCGAAAATAAACTTGTGTTATGGAGTCTTATGACTCCAAGTCAGTATCGGAAGCATGCATATAATTTACACCAATGTAAACATAAAATTACTGCCTACTTATACCTGGGCCTTTACAAAAATAACAATATTATTTAGAAACTTTCAGGCCACAAGAAACAAAGGAGGTTAGAAGGGGAGATGTATACAAATGTCTGTCTACTGTTGACAATGATGCCAGATTCGAGTTTTCGGGAATGGTACGACCCACCTCCTTGACTAAAAAATTTTCTCTGGCCTTTAAGCATGCTATGTTTGTCTCAATTCTCCTACATCATGACAGTGGTATCAATGAACCTTCTATGGATATGTATTAATGCATTTTATTCCAATTACAGTAAATTCTATTCCTTTAACCTAGTACAGATTTAGCCTACTTAAACCAGGTTTTTGTTACTCGGTTGCGTATATTCACACCTTCTACTGTATATTTGATATATAACTATATTACAATTTTTTTCATCTTGCTAATCTTATTTTTGATTAGACTAAGTTTCTTATCACGTTCTTGTGTCTCACAAGACAACAATTTTGAAAGCGGTCCTATTCGGAATATGGCATAAATCCATAAAATATTCACCTTTTAACCCCACAGAAACTTTCATTTAAATAATTTTAGTTTTACTGAATTAAAACCTATTTGATCTGGGAGTACCGCGAAAACGAAGCCCGTATGATTTTTCTGAATGAAATGGCCGATCTAGATTCACGCATTAGCTGCGATGCCTCAATATCTTCAGCTTTTGGACGAACTTGATTAGCATCATTGCAATGAACATCCCACGGATACGTATTGAGACATTATGCTACATTGGGATTTGAATTTTATTCCCTGAAATTTGTCTTACTATCACAAATGTCAAGCTATCTCCATTGACGACGATTTCGAAAGCATTCGATCTCTCACTTAAATACTCCTAATTTTAACCGAATGCAAACCTTCTAAATTCATGAGTAGTGCTAGTAGTCAGCACGCATCTTTGTGCGTAAAAATATGGCTGGCCTTGATTCACAAATAGCCTAAAATGACTTCAGTACCTTCTTATATCCTCGTGAAAAGCACAATTTGGTTTACAGCATCCATCTATGGTGAATTGTGTAAGCATCAGTGATGTTTTCATTTTGGAGACAACAATGGCAAAGGCCTTAGCAACGCTTGGAAAAGAACCTAAATAAACAGTAAATTGCAATGCAAATTACTCATTTTCCAGAAACCTCGAAAACAAAGTCTAAATCAGGTAAGAGAATAATAAAGTTAAACATTTTTCCATTAAATACAAAGAATGGAAGAAATCGATTAATATTAAATTGGAGAAGAGAAAAACTAACGATGCAATTCCACAAAACTTTTATTTTGACATGACCATGGTTTCGCTGCGGCGCAGCATCATCAGGTGGGTATACAAAATACTGCATCAGCCTTATGTATGGTGAAAGATGGGGGCGGAGGGGAGGAACGGGGTCGGAGGGTGGGGGGAGAGAGGAAGTGACCACAGATTGGCCAGTCGGGTGAGCATGGTGATGCATTAGGGTGTTTTCAGGGGTGGCAGAGGTCAGGTCTGGTGGAAGTCGGGGTGTTATCCTCGTGTCAAAGGTCCTCCCTGTCTGTCCAATGTAGGAGGCCCCGCAATCGTCACAGACGAGTTTATAAACTCCGCTCTCTTTCAAAATATCAAATTTATCTTTGGTCGACCCAAGTATGTCTCTTAAAGTAATACTGTAGAAAGCGGCTCATTTCTTTTTTGGGGAGAAGCTTCTGGATTTGAGGGATAATTTGCCAAGGAATGGTATCCATCTCCACCTTTGTATGTCGTTGTCACACTGTGTGTTGTATAGGGACTTAACAGCCAATTGTGCTTGTTTTCATCTGTAGAGTGTGTCGATTAACCTTGTGGAATAACCGTTGTTGAATGCAATCTGTTTCATTGTCGCAAGTTCTCTTTATTTGTGTGATATGGGAATGTGGCATGGTCTGTACAGCATGGAGTGGAAGGCTGCCAGTTTGTGTGCTTATATTCCGCATGTTGGCTGGTAACTGCTTTATGATCAGTGCTGCTGATGTATTCTCGTATTTCGGAGGAGTCCTTAAATTGTCTTTTTCAGTCTTTCAAAAATTCTTATACAATGCCTTAACAACATTTTTTTATCCTAAAACATAACTACTAAAGCCAATACCACCAAAAGGGACTAAGTAAATCCTAACACCTTTTCAATCATAATCATCATAAAGGGGTGTGTTTCTCTCTCAGGAAATAAAAATAAAGGCTCTCCAATAATAAACTCGCAGGAATAAAAATTATGGCTTTTTCATTTCTTCAATAAAAATGTATGCTGTTTTGGCTTTATTCTTTTTAAATTTAAACGGCTGCCAGGCACAGTTTTTGTGATGTTCTCCATTAGAATAGGAGGCCATAATGAAACTGTTGCGATGAAACTAAGAGTTAGATATTAAATATTCAAAATATATTGCTGAAATTAGGGTTTGGATGGAATAACTTTTTGGAGCGCATAACACAAACACCTCAAACTATAAAAATAGAGTACCTCCAAGTACCTAGGGTACCTCAAAATACCTTCAAAGGTTGCAGATGTTTGGTTAAATTACCTGGAGTTGGCCCGAGGGCTGGCTTGGCTCCTGGCAATGTGACTAGACCACCCTCTTTCAGATTCTTTACAGCTATCGAGGCAGCAATAGCAGCACTCCATACACTTTGCCTCCACATTAAATCAGCAGTCTTGACTAACTCTAAAAGTAAATCAAAACAACCACTGGTATCCAAGAACAAATGCAGGGTATCAGCCAGCAATGAGATTAAGCAATGGGGTAATTAGTGGACGATAGGACATATATTTGACTCATATTTTAACAGCAACAAATAAGATTTTCATTCACAACAGAAGTTATGAATATCTTTTAAAAGATATTTTTATTCTTATTTTTCAAGTACATTCCAACAAGGAAATTATAAATTCAATATTATAACAATAAAACTTAAAAGCAAGAAACAAAAGAAAGGGAAGAAATTTTAATGATCCATGGCCATTGGCACATCACATCTGAATGTATAAATTCTCTTCTTCATCACATAAATTACAAAAGCAATACCAAGTATACTTGAAAGATGCAGCAATAAAATATTACAGTGTCACAAAGCATCACCACCAATACTAATGAAAAAGTTGATTCTGCCATTATTTCTGGTTCTCCATCACTGCAAAAGATGCTAAACTATCATCCAAAATATTCGAGCTTGAATCTTCAAAATTATCGCTTTGAATGAAACCCATAGAGATAAATGGTTACAGATTCTTTCCCAAAATGCTCACTAGTACACTTGAACTGTTGTGCGATGCAGTAACACACGTTCATACATACATAGTTTTACTGTAGACTTTTGCATGGGCTGTTTTGACGTCTATCACAATTCAACAGCAATATTTACAGACTGTGAGAAACAGTTCATTTTATAAGGCCCGCAGCATCATTTGCACTGCAAATAACTCATCCTATCACTACATAAAGGACTTTATTTACAAGTTACGTGAATTGCCAAGATTCAGTCAATTTGGCCAAAGCTCTATTTTTCTAATTTATGATGACAAAAATGGTCGTACAATGATTTCAAAAGAAAGATCAGTGTATTTATGAAAAATAGACGAATATTCATGATGAGGCAAACAGTTTTTGAAAACCTGAAAATTCAACATTGCAACTGCATGGGTCATTTTGATCTGACCTTCCTAGGGTTAAGCGTTTCTGGCCAGTTTGGCTCAGAATTAAAATCTCATCTATAGGATTCAATACTTTTGTATGAATACAAAAAATATGACAGAATACAGACACTAATAATATTATCATACACAATTTAAATACTCTGCACTCTTGTAATAAATCAATGAGGGAAACCATTAGAAATTCACTTAACCCATTGGCTTACCATTTTTCTTGCGTGCTACTCCCTCAGAAATACCATTTATTTTGAGAAAATATTCTACTGATAAAAATGCTATAAATATAATAGTTTATTGTATATTTTATTGAAAATTTTTATATAGCTAGGTTAGGATTTTGCCAATTATAATTTGTTATTAGCAGTCGAAAACATTTTTTCATTGAACATTATTAATAACAATTATACAAGGTTTGCAAAATTATAAACAATTTTTTTTTTTCGGGCACATTTTTTTAAATTAAATTTTTTTTTTTAATTCTTATTGTAAACTATATCTTCTTTCATTCTTGAAAGTTGCATTGAAATGCACTGAAGGGTTCTGGAGATATATTATAATGAATCTGGCAGAATACTGAAATTTTTTTTACTGTCATTGGCATTTTGTCTCAAACTTGAATAGCTTCTTTCGATATTTTTTTATTTTTCTTAAATTTCACTTGACCTATATTCTAATTACTGGAAATTATACGACAATGTGATGCAATTGAAAATTCTTTGCAAATAAATCGTAAGTTTTACATTTAGGTTGATTTCGTATGATGGAGTTTGAAGCAATCTGGTAGGTGAAGGGCGACACCTCATTCTTCACACTCCCACCTGGTTTCGCTCTTCATTCCTCTTGTCTTGCACACCACACATTTACGTGATGGATTTTTCTGGATTTGGCGGGATATGAATTGGAAAATGTCCCCAATTTGCTGCCTGGAATCTCATGGGTGAGGGTGCCTGATACTGGTCGCCCGCATCTCTTATAGTCCGACATATTCAGATTTTCTAGAATATTCTCAGCTACATTTTCTCTGAAGTCATCAAATTGAATCTTCTTGCCTGCTGTTTCCGTATACATATAATACGTAAGTATTGAATAAAACCATATCCATGAGATAAAAAAATATCTTTTTATAACCTTTGGTATAACGAAGCATAATTGGAAAAGATGCATTTGTACGTTGTAATCAGGAATGAATTTTGGTTTTATGATTGATTCTTTAGTTCTTACTGATTTCTTTCCAGTGTCAGTCATTTCCAAGGTCTTGTGGTATGTTGTTAGTGCATGCACGTCTTTTTTATCTCTCCATTTCATAGCAGCGATTCCATTGCTATAAACTACTTTTGCCTCCCCTTTCTTCTACTGTATATTTTTGAGTTCTGCCGGCATATTCCTTCGGTTTATTCTAACTGTGCCTAAGGCATTAGTTTTCTCATCAATCAACTTGAGAAATAGATCAGGTTATGTGTACCAATTATCTAACGCCACAATGTAACCCTTGCGAAGTAATGATGCAAAAGTTCTAGTACTATTGCTGCACTCGAAGGAGTTTCCTTTGCTCCAGGCGGTTTTTTCCCAGTGTAAATTGAATATTGTAGGCAGTACCCTGATGAGTTTACACATAATTTGTAGAACTTGATTCCAAAGCGAGCGCGTTTACTTGGGTTGTACTGGACATAGCAGAGTCTGTCACGAATTTTCATCAAGCTTTCATCCACGGCAAGATTTCTCTCCAGAGTGTATGTACATGGCTCTAAATTTTGTATTCATGCAGTCGATCACTGGAGATATCTCTTTCAGCCGATCATTTTCATTTACTTTTGAATTATCAACAAAATGCAAGAATTTTGATGACAACAAAAAAACGTTTTTATGGCATAACTCCGCCGAGAAAAGGCATTTCTGTCACGTTGCGCGGACTCCTGTATCTTTGAAGTTTATTTTTTCTCAATTGTGCCATTAGCACACACAATGAGAAATAGGCCTGAATGTCATCTCTAGTTGTTTCAAACCACCCTTTCCTAAGATCACTTTTTCTATTTTTTTTGGAGTACAAAAAGGCATCTGCATACTTGTTGGTTTCAGTTGCAATAAGTTCCCAAAAATCATATCAAGAAACTGGAAGAAAAGGTCTCTCTCACTAGGATTCTTTCCCACGCTTCTGAGAATTCTTTCATTTTTGCCAGGTTTACCAGAGAATTTATAGTCTTTCACAGTCTGGTTGCTTTTACATCAATGCCAATTGTTTTCTACCTTAGCCTACTTTGGATCTGCCGGACTAATACTGCCTTCATTTTCACTGGAAAATTCTGCACTATCTTCTTCACTGTTATCACTTGCACTGATGTCACTATCAAAAATAAACTTTTCTACATCATCGTCCGTAACAATCTTGCCCTTTTTGCCGGCCATTGCTTCGCGAGCATCCGTCACGCCTTGATTCGGTAATTCTATCTTCTTTGTTGATGTAGTAGCAAATAGGAAAAGATGAAAGGCAACTTTTGTGAGACAGCAGAAAAGATTGTATTATCTTTTGCATAGTAGCAAGTTCACTGAAGATGAAGATAATGGGTATCTTTCGCTTATGCGATGGCACTCATCAGATATACAATGTGTAATATCTTCTTCACTGTTATCACTTGCACTGATGTTACTATCAAAAGGAAACTTTTCTACATCATCGTCTGTAACAATCTTGCCCTCTTTGCCTAATGCGATGGCACTCATCAGATATACGTGTAATACTGCTTTCGTTATCTCATGTTGGCAATGATTAGGTGTCTCAGCAATACTGTATCAAATAGGAGGAGAGAAAGGAGACAAAGTAAGTTGGTGCTGAATGTGCATTGGGTTCACGATAAATGATGATGCCGTGCCGAAAATACTTTCAAACCATCGAGTATATAAAAGAATAAAATATGAACTGCAATACAATAACAGCGTCGGAATTTGCATTAGGAGAACGTAAAAGCAATAAAGAACATATATTATGAATCTATCTGAAATTTATGCTCCAAAAGAGGGTTGGAAAAAAAATAATATACGAGACCGGCGAATCACCGTCTTTGTAAGCAAGAGCCAATTTTGAGCGGATGGCAAATCGCCATCTTTGTAAGCCAATGGGTTAAGAAGATTTAAAGATTTTCACTACATTCAATTATGTCTGCATTGGGAATTTCCCTGTAAAGATAGCTCATGGAGAAATTTTCCCTGGAATAAACCTGAATCCTGGAATAAAATACTACTGGTAAGCTTTCATCATGGTAGTGGTCGGTAGAAAAATACATCAAAACAAATCAAAAGTGTGTTCATCAACAATGGCTAGATGTGGAATGGAGTGAGGGCTAGTGGCTTAGTGCACACAAGAAAATTTTACCCTAAATACAGTAGAAGCCCGGTATAGCGAGTACGGCTTATTGCGAGAATCGCGTTATAGCGAGTGATTGTCTTTGTACCGCCAAAAGGCCTATGTTTTACATGTAAAATAAAGCGGATATAGCGAGGCCAAAAAGTTCCTTCCACGGTATACGCTCGGTATTACGACAGATATCTCTCGAGGGCGATGCACTGCCTGGCAAAAATAAACTATTGTGTTTTGTATTAGCTACTAATTAAACTAGAAATACAAGATGTGTGCCATATCTACAACACCCTAAGCCAATTATGTCCAAACATTAGCGATTTACGGCCTTCAATACGCTCTGCGCACTCCCATTTTACGTTCTTCTTTTGTTAGGCCCAGTCATCAGTGAGAGGGGAGTGGGCGGACGACGAGCAAGATGAGAGTAGGAGAGTGAGTTAGGTCTAGGCATGGGCGATATTGATAATCGGGGCACGATAAGATATAGGGGCACGATAAGATATCGGGGTACGATAAATATCGCTATAAATATCACGATAAACATCACGATAAAATAACATGATATCGCGTCCCGATAAAATATCACGATAAATATCGTGAATAATATTGCGCTCGTTCAAATGTAGCGTAATCGCGCCCGATGAATTATCGTGATATTGCGCCGGTTAATTGTGTCGGAAAAAGACAGTCGTTGAGTTGGCCTTCGCTTAAGCTGGAGCAAGTATGTTTGAAGACTTACTATTCTGCTATCTGCAAATTCAAATTCTCAGCAGTTCTCTCACACTCTCTCTTTCAATTTCAGTGGTCTGATAGTTGACGTACTTGCGTGGACAGATAGGTGACGTACTTGCTCCAGCTTAAGCGAAGGCCAACGGCTGTCTTTTTCCAACACGATTAGCCGGCGCAATATCACGATAATTCATCGGGCGCGATTACGCGATATTTGAACGAGCGCAATATAACTCTTTTATCGTGATGTTTTATCGGGGCGCGATATCATGGTATTTTATTGCGATATTTATCGTTTCCCGATATCTTAATGTGCCCCGATATTTTATCGGGGCACGATAAGACGATATTCATCGAGCAACGATATATCGTCAATTTTAAAAACTCAAAATCAACTGATAGACGTACCGGTTAACATTCGAAAACCCGACAAAGCTGATATTATCGTCATGACATATTCGCAAAATTATCCCAAAACTTCCACAGTATACCTAATATTTTGATTCCGACTAGTTACGCTGTCTTTACAGCTTTCTACGGCGATCGAAAAATAGAACAACTGGAAGAAAAACACCGAAACTAGGGGAATTAATGTTTTATATAATGGAAAATGTCCGGTTTCTTTCATGAAATATGTTGATATTCTACCAAATTGTGCCTGAAATGACGTTATTGCTGTTTACCTTCGTCAAATACCACGGAAACAAAAGAAAAACTGTATATACGAACGACTATGAGAATATGGTGGGTTTTTTCAACACCTTCGGATATAACGAGTGCTCGATTTAGCGAGTGATTTCCTAGGGATTATGAGCACTCGTTATACCGGGATTCCACTGTACTCTTGAATTCTTAAAAATTTATTATGAAAGAGATTCCCAAAGGCTATTCCCAATAGAATCTAGATTGGAATGTATGTTGATATATGCTATTTTTGATGTTTGATTGATATTTTAACATACCTTACATAAATGAATGGAAGAAGTTTACACATGGAATGCAATTTTTGGAGAGTCTTGGATGGGTTTTGAAATAAAAATGCTAACTTAAGCAACCCATATACATATTTTAAAAGCCATTGTGATTTCTTGTGATAAATGAATAATCTGCTTACTAATTAACTGCAACTCATCCTGAACATAGGAATATAGTAATTGAACACTTTGGACCAAAAAATTAAACTAGGAAAAAATTAAAAAAAAAAGGCCTGGTTAGTGTGTGTATACGTGCATGTTACATCAGGACTGGTTGTAGATATTGTTACAGCCAAGATATCACAAGGTAAAAGAGAAAATATTGAAACAGTATTTGATATTGTGTTAATTAAAGAAACTTGATTGAAAATCCTTGTCCAAGTTTTTACATTATTAAGTGGTCTCTTCCCAGGAGCTCAGGAAACTGAGGTCTTAATAATTAGTTTTGGCCTAGAATTTTAAGTTCCACAATAATACAGCCTTATGAAGTCAATTCGAACTAATTATCACAACTGAACCATGTATTAATTATCTTGACTGCATGAAGTAGATTGCAAAGGCATATGTACATGTAAACAGGTTGTTTTTCCTGTTCACAACCTGTTTTTCATGTACAGATGTACATGAAAAACAGGTTGGCAAAAAGAAGGAACCTTCAAGGAAATGCTAGCATTAATTTTCATTTCACTATGTTTTATGAATATTTTTTTAATTTACTCACAAATATGGAAGGTAACGGCATTTTCTCAAGGCACAGAACAACCACATGGCTTGCTTCAGTTATTAAATAATAATTTAAATTTATTCCAAGATTCTCCTCTGGGTAATTTCATCTCTAACTGTATTTTGCATGTTCAGTACAAGCTTGGTCAACCATACTTTTCTAGAAATTTTTTTTTAAATATCTGAACTAGAAACTTGCCGATACATATAGTATTCTTTATTCCTGAGTAAGAGAATAAAAAAGGATTTCAAGTTTAGCATCTACATCCACACGATACCCTGCAAGGCACCGGGAAGATGTGTGGCAGAGGGTGAAGATCACCAAGCATGCACTATAAACATGCTACCATAGGGTCTCAGGCAACTAGATTGTAGGTATCATAGTAAAAAGGGATTGATTGTTAATACAGGCATCATTCACTACAGACTACTCTAAAATATTTCCCCTACCTATCCCTTTGTTATACTGCCTATTCTGTTCTCTTATAATATCGGGGAAAAATGGCATTTTGAATCTACAAGTACGACAATCTATCTCTATAATCGTATTTATCTAGTCGAATATAGCACAATACGCTGGTGTTTTTAATATATGCTATTTAAATATCATTATAACTGCTTCAGTTGTAAAAATATACTCTTATAAAAAGACTTTTTACAACCACGGTACTACCTAACTTCGATGTCACATTTATTTGCATTATTGGTTTTCACGTCACCCATAATTATTTAAATATTAGATATGATTTATGCTTTTTTTATAAGAATTATAGTTGACCACAGAGGGACATAACCTTGACAAGGTCAAAGGGCTAAAGCCGGTGGCAGCACTTGACCCCACCAAATAAATATGAAAGAGATTTGGTCCACTATGAAGAAGTTCGATGCACACCAAAAAGTAAGATAGCCATAAAAAGTTCATATAATCAACTCTAAACCATAAAAAATACCATCATAGAAATATGCCACCTAAGAGCAGTAATGAAAAAGAATCCATTCACAAAGAGGAACATATGGGAACCTAAGAATTTTCCTAATAAAAAGTCGTAGGAATAAGGAAGTACAGAGAATAGTATATATAGCAAGGTGGGGAGTGGGGGTGGGGAGAGGGAGAGAAAGGGGAAAGGGGTTCACCGTGGGTGGGTAATAGGGACAGCTTGGGCATTGAAGGATAGTGGAGCCTCCACCAGGCACACCTCACCATAACACACCACCCCCCTCTCCTGACTCATCCCTCCTAACCCTTGCACACCTACCTCCCTTTCCCCTTTCTCTCTCTGTACTTCCTTATTCACCTAATGATGTTGCCTCGCAATGACACCAAGGTCGTGGACAATAAAACTGTGAGTGGAAAGTGCAATGTTTCTATTTCAACCTTCTTTCCTACAATGAAAGATTTCCACAGTGTTAAGCCTGAAACTGTTAACTAATGAAAAGTATCGGAGAATCCAAAAGGACATCCTGAGGGTGTAGGTATTAGTGTAGAGACATTACAACTGAACATATAAGAGAAAAGGTACTACGGTTTTGCAGAACACAAATGACAGTCAATCAGAATCAGTCAATATGAAAAGAATTAAAGTAAAATCAATGGTCGGCAAGAAATACAATGAACAAGAATTAAAGCCCTGATGATAGGAGCAAACCAAATCAAAGGTAAAATTTAAATTGCATAAGATCATTTAGAATATGCATCTACCAACATAAAAGATATGACTTTTTTTCACCAGCTTAATGTAGAAAAATTCATAGCCACTGCATTATTGACAACACTATTATCTGCATAACGGAGAAGCAATCTTCACTGCATTATACAAACAAATACAGTAAATAAATTAAGTGCACTTAAAAGGAAAATATACAAGGCTCATTTTGCCAGCACCACATTACCAACACTTTCTTGCCAGTAGTCATTCGGCTAAGCCTAATGATGACATTAACCAGGGGTGCAACAACAGGTCAGGCAGTGCCCCATGCTCAAGCCACGATGTGCAATATTTTGGGGGGTGCAATATTGTCATTTGCACCCCCCAAAATAAAGAAGTTGTCACCCAAGTTTATAAGCATGTGAATTTCAAGTTGCAGTGAAAGCATTCTACAAATCGCATTTAAATCACTACTCTTAGCTGTTATCTTGTAAACTATGATTAAGATACATCAGTGGATCAAAAATGCTCGACCCTCCAGCTGTATGCTTTTCTTTCCTTCCATTCCAGCTCAAAATGCCTCTACTGTCTCTGGTAAGATCTTATCTTGAGTTAGAACTGGAAATTCAGTTCTGTTGACTAATCTCTCAATCTGCAAATAAGCCACGAGATTATACAATGCTTTAAATTTCAAAATTTGAAACAATTTTCTTGTTTCAGATACTTGAAACTTGTTTCTTGAGAGTCAAGAAATTTGTTTCTTGGAGTCCAAGAAACACATCAATTAAACCACACAGAGCTCTACCTTCTCAGACTCTCTGTGTGGAAGATAGAAATTGGGGAATGAGGAGATTTAAGGAGGCCTGAAAGTAGACAATCACTGGTATGAAATATCAAGGCAAATACTAGGGCATGTTTACCTCCCTTGCTCTCATTTGACGAAACAATTTATCAAAGCAGGCCTCTGGAAAATCATGTCTGAATGAAGAAATTTGTAATTTTTTCAGTCTAAATTGTTTCAAAATTTGAAATTTAAAGCATTGTATAATCTCGTGGCTTTTTTGCAGATTGACAGATTAGTCAACAGAACTGAATTTCCAGTTCTAACTCAAGATAAAATCAAATGAATTCATTGACTTCATTGAACGTCACTATTCCACAAATGCAAAATTTACAATGCCTTCATAAAGCACTGTAAACAAGCTATTTCTTTTTCATTACCTAAGGGATTTGGTGACTTACTTACTGCTGTTTTCAAACAGATTCATATTGTCAAACTTACTAGCAGAAGCACACGGTTATACGAAAATAAGCCTTTAAGACCATTTTACAGGGTATAATTTTTTGTACAAACGCTTGTATGAGGAAAATTGTACTGTATGAAGGAGTAAACTGATGGAACGCTTGTGCAAATGACTGAATGGAAAATAGAACCTGCTCTAATTCCATTCAGACAAAAATATAATTTCGTTCAGTTTAGTACATTCGTTTGTACAATAAAATGTACTGTGTAAAGTGGCCTTTGCAGTGATTTTAACTTTCCGTGAAATGTCAAGCCCATTATATGGCACACACCTTTTCAGCTTTTCTAAATTTCAACTTAATTGCTGCTATCTAACTCAAGGTTATCAAGAAAATCAGGGTTAAATATTTGCAATAAAAGACTAATGCAAGACAACAGTGGAAACCAAAAACACTTGCTCTTTCTGTGGACTCATTAGTTGATTTGTATTCCACTAAACACAGCAATTTTAGCTGGAATTTTAAGATGGGAGAACAACAAATAAAATGGCACAGATTAGCCTATTTTCAATCAGTAAAGAGGTTATTCATTCTACTGCTTAATTTTTTGCCCATGGTAGAGTATAAATAACGTGTTTAACCCCAGAATTGGTCAGGTTTTGAGGGTAGGGCTTACTAAGTAGGTATTAATCCCAATGGCATATGAAAGTCGTACAATAATTCACAGAGGAAAGTCCCTTTTCCTTAACCCCCCAATGATTCCTAGACTTGTCTGGGATCCAGAAAGATATTTTGCCTGAGATTAGCTATAAGAGTCTGAAGAGTTATCCCCTAAATTCTAAAGATAAAGATATAATAATGCAATGAAATAATCAACAGGTGTTACATCTAGAATACCTATTCGAAATCTGTAATAATCAAAACCAACATGGATCCTGTAATGCCTACAAATGGATTCAAATAAACTTGAAATGTAATTTCCACCTCAAAATAAAAAAGGAAACTTTCAATGTACATAAAACCATAGATGCAACTTCATTTCGATTTGTACAGGTGGAGAATTGAATCATAGCTTCGCACATCGTGGAAGAGCATTGGGAGGATTGCAGCAAGCACTTTGAAGGTACCCATCCAACGAATACCAATTACACATTATACAAATATTGACAAGAAAATGTTAGGAAGCTCATGATTGATCATTCATGTCCACTGTACCAGGGAAGCATTATCTTTGGTGTAATATTAAGTGGACAACATTGAGGTATTTCGATTATCGAGATCCAAGCATTGGTAAAATGTATTATCCTAAATAAAGCCTTTAATACGCAGATAAAAGGAATAAATTAGTTTCCATGTCACACACAAATTACCATGCATACTTAAACAGTTGTGCTGTAGATGATAAACTACTTCCGAACATAGGTAGTTACCACTCTCCAAAATAAAATGCCAAAAACAACTTGGGGGCATAAAATGCTACGGAACCGGAGACTTTCTACCTAAAAATTTGGTTAATCTCGCAAATAAATGACCAAATGATAATAGGACTCTCTTCCAGCTCAATAAGCTCCATACAATTAGAGAAAAAAATTGTATCACGAATTCAAAATTTCACCTTCCGACGCCGCGTTTCCGCCGGCCCATCCCCCTGCAACACATATCACAGCATCCACCTTCTCTCCTTTCAAGAGCTCGGCCACCATTTCACAAACGTTTGCTTCCTAAACGAGAAAATGTAAAGTGATAACAATTATATTATCATTTATCACGCTATACATGAACCTAAGAGATACCACTGAAATAGGGAACAAAATGTATCAACATACCTGCTCAACCCATCCTTCCTGATTTTTCACGAGAATATTGGCATCAGCTTGGTCATTTGCAACCAGATCGATAGAACAGACCCACTGAAAATAATTTATAAAACTTATTAAAGTCGCGTAACAGTGGTATGGGCATTATGAAGTTGAGCAGTCCGGTGGAACCACACTCCGCGGGCGAGAGCGCCAAAGGGCGGAATTCAAGCCTTTCACTTTATCGGAGGAAGTGAAAGGATATCGGGTCTAGAATTGCGTGGCACGATTGACACGCTCGATTAAATGTCCTCGGCCCGCGGTTCCCGATGCTCAATGCGATTTCTAAAAAATAACCGGTTCTCACTCGATATAGTTTACTTTGTTAATGACCCTCACGCCAACTTCCATGACAATTAAAAAACAAATTGTTAACAAAATAACAATGCACCGTTCTCGATAAAATAGACCCCAATATATTGCTCTATGAAGCAAATGCAATATCGTACCATTCAATTCAACCTTCTGGAGACCCTTTCACTCATCGACGATCAGTATTGATCGAAATAAGAGACAAAAAATTATGATTCATATCACAGACGAATAATGCCATATATGATAATATATACACTTACCCAATTGTGCGCTTTGAAATGTGCAACACATGCCGCTCCTAATGCTCCCCTGCCCCCATATATGAGCACCCTACCGAGCACAGAAGCCATGTTGATCTGCGAGATCTGCGATTTACGACGAGTGGAATTCTGGGGCCACAAAATGTGTGACGTCATGATGGCCTAGTTGGGATAGGATTAGACATGGGAAACTACTGAAATTTCGTCGTTATTGGGGATGTATTTTACGATATAACTTAACATCGTGTCCCGAAACCAAAACTAGGATATTTGAAGTCCATAAAAAATATAAATATAGCATTGAAAAGTTAGTGTGCACCCCGAAATGTCTCGACATGAAGGTGAGTATAGTCGGAATATAGAATTCTGAAATGTCCTGCCTTCGCACAAGTTCTGATGTTAATTATTATTATTTTCGAAATGAGTATTTAATTGCATATATAACTCAACGCAGTTTTAATGGCTTGATTAATTTATCGTGAATCATGTTTATTTATGATGTTAAAGTGGATATTACTCAGAAGTTCCAGCACCTAACACAGGAAAATATCCACTACTGAAGACGTTTTTGTATGGTGTGTTTTGGAAATCACTTGTTTGCTGCTTCCATTACTATATTTATTTTACTCCAAAAATCGGTTTTTAGGCTTACGATATAATTTTCTTTGCTCTGTAGTGTTTAAGTAGTAAAACTATTCGTTGTGCGAGAGTACAAGAAGGAAGCGATTATACATTGAACGTTTATCACTTTCAATGTGTAAATATGCAACTTTCTCAGTCGCATTATGTTCCTATTATCCTTTTTCAGGAACAAACTGTTTCTTGGAATTTTTTGATCGTTTAAGTTCATCTCTTGCCAACATAAATTGTCCCATTTCAGATGATTAAACTGTTACGCTATGTTATTGTATTAATTTTTATTATGTACTGACATTTTTTATCAGGTGTTAGCTGTGATTCGTGTTTGAAAGGAAATTTTCGTGGGCGTCGTTACAAGTGCTTAATTTGTTATGACTATGATTTATGCGCATTATGCTACGAAGCTGGAGCAACTACCACACGTCACACCACGGAGCACCCAATGCAATGCATTCTCACCCGATCAGATTTTGGTAATAACTCTTAAATCCCAATTTTATTCATCCAATTGTATTTCCCCCGTCAAACCATGATTATTTTTGATGTTGTTTATTTCAGATCTCTATTACGGGGGGGAATCCCTGACAGTTGAACAACCGCAGTCTTTTACATGTCCGTATTGTGGCAAGATGGGTTTCACCGAAACTACTCTTCAGGAGCATGTTACATCAGAGCATTCGGAAACTTCGTTTGAAGTCGTAAGATATATGATAATGCCGATGGATCCAAAATAGTGATAGCATAGTTATTAACCCTGGCTAGTGACCCAAAACTCCCTTGTTTTTTATGCATTTTCCTTAGCAGTACCACTGCAAGTCTTGACAATCTGCCAAGTATTTGTCAAACTAGCAACTGCCGTCTTAACACCAGCGGGTTAGATGGGTGGTTGCTGCTGTACATGATTTCCGTGAAGAAGTGTGCTTCTTTGGTTCATTTTCATACTTTCACTCGGGCAATAGCTAGTTTGTTTGCAAAGGAATTTTCCCAATTGTTTACTCCACCATCAGGAGAAAATGTCTTGTGCTCTGGAAAATGTTCAGTAACATCTCATATGTTGATAATTTCCTTCCTCTGGCCAAATGTTTTGTGGTTGATGTCCAATTTCGGATGGATTTGCCTTCATTTATTAATACTTAGCCCCTTTGCTGTTTTGTTTATTATGTAATTTGATTATTTTGAAGCTTGTAATTGCATTTTTTCTGTCTGTATTATCCATATTTATGTCCCAGAGGGTTTGCCATTGAAAGTTATATATGGTGTTGAATCTCTGCACACACTTGGAAAATATCTCATATAATATGGTTATCATTAAATAGATGGAGAAATCCACTATGCATTTCCTTTTTTTGTCCAAATTATTTAATGCGATCAGAGATGTACTGCTTTGTGCTGGAATTGAAATGGAGAATAGTTTATCATCTGGGATCACGATAATAATTCTCATTATGAAGCATTTTTTTCTGAGAGACATAAGAATTGCTTATGGTAACATTATATGGTAATATGGTGAAATTTCCATTGTCACAACCACTTAAAAATTTATTTCTTTGAATAGGTTTGCCCTGTATGTGCCTCATTACCTGGCGGAGATCCAAACCATGTTACGGAGGACTTTGCTGGACATCTCACATTAGAGCATCGTAGTGGACCTAGGGACCTGATATCCTTCCTCATATCCTCTTTATACAAAATTTGCCCAACACAAACTCATTTCAGATTTGGCCAGTATGAAAAGTTGTTGGTTTATTTTTTTTCAAAATTCTACCATTGTCATGTGGCATTAACATATCCTGTTTTATCTGCTGCATGCTGCATTAACATTTTTGTGGTGTCATACTTTTAGAATGATAAAATGATTACAGTGGCAGAGTATACCTATATTTCTATATAGAAAGTCATGTACTCCTAACCTTGTCGAATTTGAGAGAAGAAATTTTGTAGCATTCTTCAGCTCTACTGATTTTCAGTTGTTTACATTGATCGTAGAACATTGTTAAATGTGATAATCACAACAGTATTAAAGGCAATTTATAAGGCTCCTGTTTAGTAGTCAAACCTTAGGTCTTTGTGTGAATAAACTTCCCCACTTCGTTAGAAGTGATTGTTTTTGGAAGAATTAGGACTCAGCTTAGGTGAGAAGCTAAATAAAATTTGATGATAGAAATAGTATTACCCAGCCAAGGATCAGATAGAACAATCGACCACAACACCTTGAATTAATGCACCTTACATTTTTAAATGAAGTTTCGACTTTGCAGTGAATGATGTTAGCTGTGTTTCAGTGTGTTGTGGTCCACAATTTCTAAGTATTGTGAGAAGAGGTGAAGTAGTTCAGGAGGATTTGGTCTGGTTTTAGCTTTGTCGTGGATAATGCATCATATTTTCTCATTCGATTCAAAATTCTTATAGTGTATATGGAAATCTTTGCCATGCCGCTAGAATTTTTCAGTCAATATGGCTACAGTATTGATTAGCTTGAACAGACATTTCAGTAGGTATAATCTGTTATTTTCGTATCTAGTTTACCCTGTAATAGTTAGTACTGTGCTACCAACCAAGATACAGATGTCAGGGAATCGGCCACATGAAAAGGTGGGACAAGATAGGTAGCCATTTATATCTGAAAATCATAGCATGCTTGATGCATGGGGAAGATGATTGAATCTCAAATCAAACGTGCTTCTTTGTTGAAATTTAAAAATTTTGACTGAAAATTTTTATCAATAACTCTGTAATTTACCAAAGGGGTAATTAAGTTGTTAAGAGAGTGGTGCATCAGGTTAGGGTTGTGTAGTATGGCTGTCCTAACTTGGCAATTCAATTTTTTTTTTGTAAAATTTAGTTGATAAATTTTTTGCTAAATTGCAGATATATACTGCAGAAATTGCAAGTACTGCAGTAGCCCAGTGGATGTCACATTTTTCTGTTGACTAGATGTCCTTGGCTCAATACCTGCAATGGCCTCAAGACACGTCAGTAAATATAGACTGGACCATTTTCTGAATAGAAATTAATGGGAAAAGTGTAGGGGAACTGGGAAAGGAACTTCTTCCCCTACACTGATGTGTGCTTAATACATGGATGTTTTAAGTACTTATTCAGCTCTTCCCTCAGTTACCATACCAACCTTCAGGTGAAATGCATAGGTTCCTTTCTTCATTCTAATGAACCCTAGGGGGGGGTGGGGAAATTTGCCTGTATTATCTTGAATAGATAACCAAGAAGCCATGTGATACAAACACGAATGGTTCAGTGATTTGCTGGATGTGAATTTCTCGTAACAATGTTTTTAATTGCTCGAGAAGAATGAGAAAAACTCACGTGAACACCATGAGTGAGATTGTATTAAGCGATTCAAACATACTGAATTTTCAAACTGTGTATGTACCACATGACTTCTTGTTTAACTATTCAAGGTATTTCCAAAGGTTTCAAACACAACTATTTGAAATATAATGTTCATACCCTTTTTAGTAGCAGAATTTGCTTGAATTGAAAGTGAGCCCTGCATTTCTTCATTCATAAAGTTTTCCTAACTGCATGCATCCTGTTCTTATTAACGTCAGGTAATTAAAATGTTTGTTGTTCAGATATTAGTTGTTACACATGTGCTTTAAATTTAGTGATTTAAGACATGCTAATAAAAGGCGCGTAGGTTTTCAAAATAATTTTGAAAATACCATAGTCCACTATAATCACTGCTGACAAATGTTGCAAATTTACTCATCATATGGTGCTCATTATAGCCACTATATATTTATGCGTCCCTATCACCAGGTGACTTTTTAAGGTGTTGATCAACTATTTATATCTTAAACAATCTTATGCTTATAATAAGAATGAATCGTTTCTACCATGTCACGGCCGATAACACCATCTACAATCTTATTAAAGAAACTATAAAATTTGGTCTTCAATGTAGTATCTGTGGCCAACCTGCAAGTTATGCAACAACAGATGGTACATCTAAACAAGTGGAGTAGTTCAGTGTTCTATCTTTCATGGGCTTCATTTATTTCAAATGTATTTGTTAAATACAAAGACTGTCTTTTCTTCTCCATCCTAACACTTACAACTGAAAACGAGGTGGCAATGACCACTAAGGGAATGGGAGCAGTGACTGTGGAGAATCATTTCTATTTGAGATATATCATCAAATCATTTCCCTAAACAGCCAACAGCTGAACCTCACTCCCCGCCCTCCTGAATGTAGTGTTTTGAGCCATTATGATGAAATATATGGATAAATTGACAGTAACTCATAGTATGTCTGAGCTAAATTCAATTGTATTTCATAGTGATAACTTGGTGCGCATTAATATAAGTTTTTTACAACTTCATCTCTCATTTTTCATTGTTTATATAACTTTTTAGCTCCAAATTATGACAAAACTGACACCTTTTGGCTGTATGATGGACCAACAATGGTGAAAAATTATTTTGCAGTAGCAATGTTTTCACTATGCGCAGTACTCATTGTGGTGGACTTCTACTGTGGCAACATAGATTTCTAACATGAAAGATGTCCTGCTTGTAGAATTGTTAAGCTCACTTATAGTTGAGAAGAGAAAAACTAACGATGCAATTCCACAAAACTTTTTTATTTGGACACGACCATGGTTTTGCTGCAGCGCAGAATCATCAATTGGGTATACAAAACACTGCATCAATCTTATGTATGGTGAAAGTCAGGGGTGGAGGGAGGGGTCGGAGGTCAGGGGGAAGAGAGGAAGTGACCACAGATTGGCCGGTCGGGTGAGCGTGGTGATGCATTAGTGTGTTTTCAGGGGTGGAGGAGGTCAGGTCTGGTGGAAGTCGGGGTGGGGGAGGAATGGAGTCGCAGAGAGGGTGGGAAAGGGAAAGTGACCGAGGATTGGCAGGTCGGGTGAGGGTGATGATATAAGTTAGTGTGTTTGCTCCGGGGGTGGTTAGGGTTCCGTCTGGAGAGTGACCGAGGCAGAACCATTGGAGCTCGGGGGGAAGGGGAGGTTTTAGAGTGTGGCCTTGTTTTCAACGTATAATATGTCTGATGTAAAATCACTGCTATGTTTGTGTAGTAATAAATGATTGGCGAAATGGGAAGTGTCTTATGGTTACGGAAGCAAGCTTTGTGTTCTTTTATTCTAGTGTCAAAGGTCCTCCCTGTCTGTCCAATGTATGAGGCCCCGCAATCGTCACAGACGAGTTTATAAACTCCGCTCTCTTTCAAAATATCAGGTCTGGGGAGTGACCGAGGCGTAACCGTTGGAGCTCAGGGGGAAGGGGAGGTTTAAGAGAGGGGAGCAGGAAAAATATGATAATTCATTTAAAACCTCACCATATTTGGAATTTACACTGATTGAAATTTCTTCGAGACCATCCAACTTGAGACCCTTGTTCGCAACGTGTAATATGTCTGGTGTAAAATCACTGCTGTGTTTGTGTTGTAATAAATGATTGGCGAATTGGGAAGTATCTTTGTGGTTACAGAAGCAAGCTTTGTGTTCTTTTATCCTCGTGTCAAAGGTCCTCCCTGTTGGACGTTGGACCCCGTTACCCCGGAAACAGTTTCTCTCACTTATAGTTAGCGAACAGGAATTGTCTATTTCTCAAGTTGGTGGATTAAACATTTATTTCTTTTAAGTTAGTTGTAGCCCTGTTTTATAGTTAATTTTCAAAGTACATCTCATTAATAATATGTAATCTTTACAACATCATGATTGAATTTTACCTTTTTTCTATTTTCCATCGTTGGTGGACAATTTTCAGGTATATTATTGACACATTTACGTCAAGAGAATTTTAATTTTCCATAATATGATTATTTTTATTGTGGTCTTTATCCTTCTGAGGAGGGTTTTAAAAGTTCAAGCCATGATCACAGGCAAAATTTTAAATCTTTATTATTCCAACTATTATTCCTTTTAAGTATTCATAAGTTCTATTATTTGAGTATGAGCAATACATACATATTATGTCCATCGTAATAATGTATTTTAAATGTTTCTTATCTCTTCAGATTACTCTGAAAATTTTACCAGTATTTAGTTTACCACTTTTAGTTCTGTGGACTGATGTATAAAAGTGCCACCAGCCTATAGCTTCTCTTGTTCCATAAATTAAGCATTTTTGACTAAATAACGGTTATATTTTGTTTAAAATGAGTCAAAATATTTTTTATATGCTTAATTTATTGTAAAGTGAAAGAAATTCCAAATTGATATTTACAGGATTAACTTCATGGTGTATATTTTTTATGTTTAAAAATTTTGTTGAAATGCCTGTGGCACTTCCCACCGATATGGAAAAAAATTTTATTGAACTAAAAGGGTTAACTTGAATTTTACCTATTTGTTTTCACTTGGTGTATTTTATATTTTTTTCCCTGACTTGAAACCTTACATGAGAATTTACATAAATTATGTAGCTTGTGTTGGGCAGACAATTTTAGCTTATAATCCCCTATTCTTGCAATATACCTGCTTGCATGTTTGCCCCTAACTAGTTCTCTAACTGCCCAAGTAAGATTTGTTTGTGCCTATGATAATGTCTTTTTATCATCAGCATTTATAGTTTGGAATTTCTTTTCTATGCATGATTAATAGTGATATTCTAATTGAATGCTATAACATCTGCAGGTATACTAATAAAAATTGTATGGTGTGGGAATGTAATAAAGTAGATCTTAGCATTTAGGACCATAAGACCTGATTTGTAACTGTGTGCTACTGTTTAATATCTTAGGCAAGTGTCATAATTAACCCAAATTAATGCCTAGGTTTTTTGCTTTCTTCTCAACTTAGAAGATCACCGGTGACTATTCTTGTGTCCCATTGTCATATTTATCCTTTTTTATTAATCCAACATGCTTTTTACTGTAATTGTTCTATTTTATGCTCATTGGTTCCCATGATTTGCATGCTTTTTCTATGCTATTTGATATTCGCCTTAACTCAAACTCACGATGAACCAGTGGCATCGAGGCATGGAGTTCGAAGAATACCACATCCATCTCGGGGAGTTGGAGGGCCGAGGACTAGACGATCGAACATGCATTTCAGGTGATTTCTTGTTTTATACCTTCAAACTTTTGTGTTATTAATGTGCCAGCATATTAAAAGTGCCATTTAAAAATGCATCATTCAAAAAAACATTAAGTGAGTTTTAATGTACAGCGTTTGAAAGCCACTCTATTCTCCATTAGCTCCAATAACATTATTATACCTGTAGGTGTTTCTCTTAGGAGTGAGCTGGGTCTCTGAATGTATCAATATTATTAGTGACATGTTTAGCTGATTAAAATTTTTTTATGGATAGGTAGTTGTGGTTAATTCAGTTTTTGTGGAGATAGATGGATCTCCAAAGTGGAATTTGACCAGCTAGAATTTATGAAATACATAGCAGCATTAGTTGCCTGGAATAACTGCATGTGGTTTCATGTTTCATAAAAAATTGGAATCCAATTATGGAAATTATTTTTAATGTTGTGTGGTTACTATTAAAACAATATAGCTTAGAAAGTGATATTGAGAAATTTGGTTAGGGTTCTAATGCTGTAATTTACACATCCAAGACAGGTTGACTATCCCTTTAGATATTTTTAGCTGTTTGGTGTCTAATACTTCAGTAAAGGTGTGTGATGTTATGGGTGCCAGAACTTTCAGGGAGAGTGCTGAGGTACTTACTTTCACTTCCTCTTCTCTGATGTGCAAATTTTGCTGGATAGGCTTAGTGTGTGGTTCACCTTCAGCTATTCATTTTGAGGATGAAGTTTTCATTTAACATGTAGTTTTCTTTTCCATTTTAAATTGTAGCTATTTAACCCTTCCACTGTAGTGTGCCTAATGGAAGGGCTGTTCCCTCTATATGAATTATGTTGAATTTTTTCTTGGAAATGGCCCTGCATTCTGAACCCTGTGGATTGAATCCATGAATTTTACAGATTTTCATTCGTCGGTTGACTTACAATGTTCGGGAATTTCTTCCTCTAGGTGAACTTGGAAGTAATTTTTCTATGGCATACACTGTATTGCCCAAGGTAGACAGCTGTGGGGTTCAGTTGTATAATCACCTTCCTCGTCAAGAGTATTCTTCTGAAGAATTATCAAAAAAATTCATCTCCTCTTATTTGAGGCAGAATATATAGAGCACTTTCCGTTGAATACTTTTCTTTTAAGACATATTTACGTGCTTAATCTGGAAAGACCTCTGAGGGATGGAAAAGAATTGTTAACCAATGACGTTGCTAGCATAAAATAAATCCTGAAATATGAAGATGCTTTGAAAATGGCCCAAAATAAGTTGGTTGGTGTAGAAACTATAAATCAGTCCCAAAATACAATGAAAAAAATGCAAGATGAAGGAGATGTCAATAAAATAAGAAAAACTGTTCAAGTAATCCAACGAATGTCCAAAGCAAAGCGTGGATTGAAGTAGAAGTTGGGAAAATAATCCTCAAATGGAGTAACAGGGTTTATAGGAACCTGGAAATCCTGGAAAAGTCAGGGAAAATGAAAACGGTCATGGAAATCCTGGAAAAGTCAGGGAATTTTACGTAGGGTCAGGGAAAAATCCCAAAACTGTCTAATTTCGGAATTTATCACCTGAAAATGCCAAGAGATCGAAAACTGAACATAGGAGCAGAGGGTTGGGTGAAGGAGGGGACGACTGGCCTCGGGTCAGTTTCGCTGTGGAGGCAGCCCAGGAGCCCTATTCTGGTTCTTTCTGGCTATAGCCTGCACGATTTGGCGAAAAGATTGGTGAACAGTGTGCGCATTCATATTCTCATTTTCATTAGTTGGCAATTTTGCCAAGAATGCTTCACTTTGTCCCTCTGGCGATGAAAAAGTTATTCTTGTTCTGTCTGGTGAACATATAGCAAATGAAAACATTTGCCAAGAGAGGCTTTCACTAGCGATGAATGAAATCATGAATGATGACAATGAAGTCTCTCTAGTGGCTTAGCGAAAGAATTGACGACTCCCCGACTCATTATTTAATAATCTTATACAGAATTATAATGTTACATTTTTGATCCCACTTAGTTTAATTAAATTAAATGTCTGGGATAAAACCTGTGTGCTGCTTTACTTGTCTTGTCGTGCTATGTAGTGCTATGTATTAAATAAATGGGAATAGAAGTGTGTTGGTATTTTAATGAACCGCGAAGCGGTTGTTTGATAAGCGCATTGTAGGGGGGCATTGTAGCTGTGGGGGGCACGAGATTGCCAAACCCAGCTCACTTTACACGCTAATCATCTATTGCTTTGCGTTGCCAGACTTCCACCGCGTTGACTGTTACCCTTTCTTTGGCCACCTCGGGATTGGCTGACTTGGACTTTGTTTTTCACCCCAAGCAATGGGCTTGGCAAAGCAGATTTGCAATTACATTCTGTAGTGTCTCTTCCTGCAAATTATGCAAGGCTGTTGATATATGCAAGGCCTTTCAACAAGAGCTGAAAGAGCTCTCACTTACCAAAATGCTTCAAGTTTCAATAGATGGCCCTAATGTCTACTTGGCTTTTCTCAAAGAGCTTCAGGCTTATCGACTTGAACAAAATGGACCCAATAGCCTTATTTTTGTTGACATAGGATCCTGTGGACTGCATACTTCCAATAATAGTATTAAGGGGGAATTTAAGGCTGTTGATTGGGAACTGGTTGAATTCTTGCATGGAATTTACTGTGTGTTCAAATATGTACCTGCTAAAAGAAGTGGTTATATTAGGTTCAGTGAAGAAAGTGACCCTGTTTTTCCTGCAAAATTCTGCACAGTAAGATGGCTAGAAAATGAGGAAGTGGCTGTAACTGCTCTTAAATCACTTTCAAACTTTGCCAAAATTGTAGAAGGATGTGGGGAAGAAAAAATCAAGATTAATTCAAAAAACTACTTTAACATGATGTCAGGTTTGAAGGAAAAGCTATTGCCTGCCAGGTTAGCCTTCTTTGCATATGTTTCTCAGCAATGGAAACTCTTCCTGAAGGCATATCAATGTAAGGAACCAATGATTCTATTCTTGTATACAGACCTGTCTTCTCTGATTAGAGACCTTATGTCTCTCTTCATCAAAGGTGATACCTTAGATAAGGCTAAGTTAGTAGTTGATGTCGATCTCAAGAAAACAGAAAACTTCTTACCTGACAAGCATTTGAAGTTAGGAAGTGCTGTTAAAGCCGAGCTGCGGAAACTTAAATTGAGTGCAGAGAATTTGAAGAAATTCAAAACAAATTGCAAGGATGCGTTGCTTAAATTATGCCAAACATTAATCTTCAAGTCACCTGTTAAGTACATGTCATGTGAGAGTGTCACATTATGTGACCCAGCCCTAATTGCTAGTTATCCTAATGTTAGCATTACTAAATTGTCCAATACTCTCGAGTTATTCCACGTGAAAAACTGCCTTTCAGCAGAAGTGATTGAAGCATGTAAAGCCTATCGCAGAAGTGTGCTGATAATTTATCACTTTTGGAGAGGTCTGCTTGAAGGTATGGAGAGCTTCCAAAACTTGTACGTCCTAATCAAGAAGGTGCTAATCTTGAGCCATGGGCAGGCCTTTGTGGATAGGGGTTTCTCCATCAACAAAGGGCTTATAGTGGAGAACCAATTGGGACGTTCCCTGATTGCTCAAAGATGCATTTGCGATGCTATCAAAGCAATCAGTGGGCTTCAGAATATGACCATTAGCAAAAATATGATACTGTCATTCAGAAATGCATGGTCGCGTTATGAAGACACCCTGAATCAGAAGTGGCAAGAGGAAGAAGCAAAGAAATGTCATTTGGTTACCAAGAAGAGTCTCCTTCAACAGATCAAGGAATTGAAAGCCAAATTAGTTTCAGAGAAAGTCACTGAAATTCTTTCGATTGACAACGAAATCATAAATCCGACATCAAAGTTGAACTAATTTTCTTTTTATTTTGTGTACCTAAAGATTGTAGCAATATCTATTGTTGTGCAAAACTGGCAAAACTGCCAGTTTTATTTCCTAGTAAGGATAATTTTTATTTTTTTGACTTTGAAGTTGTTGATCTCCTATTACTGGGAGTTCATATGATGAATATGAAAATAAACCTACAATTTTAGTTTTACAACCTTCGTAAGTTAGACTTCTTTGCTTCCTCAATACCACTTTTATCTCTATAAATGGCGGAAATCTTGGAGTTTTCAGGCATTCAAAAGTCAGGGAAAAACACTAATAATGGCCTAGAAATCCTGGAAAAGTCAGGGAAAATGTAAATGAAAAACTCCTATAAACCCTGAGTAAGAAATGTTCAAGATCACGATTCGTTCTAAGAATGTTCGAAACAAAGAAGTGGTTGATGCCGGAAAAAAGTCAAGGAAAGCCAAATGATATTATCAATATGTATCATTCACAGTGGAATTATTTCCATAGAGTAGGTCCAGTATGCAAAGGATCAAAAAGAGCCAGAGGAAATGCAGAAAAACAAACTCATAGTGGCAAGCACAGTGTTACAGTGCTGCAAAAGGGTTACTGAAGCCTAGGGTAGAAAGATGCATAAATAACAGTAAAGAAAGCGTTAGGTGCAATAAACATCTAGCAGCCGTGGGTAGACTGACCATTAGGGAGCAACATTGGAAACAATGAGTGAGAAAGAGAGCCAACTACTACATACGGGGCAGCTAGGCTAGATAAAGTGAAAAAAAAGACTGAAAAATATGAGTGAGAGCCATGAGACATTCAGAGGGGCTTCATGAATGATGTGGAAATCTAAGTAGTTCATCAGAACTGTCATCAACTAATCATGATGCTGGCAGCAAAGCAAACACCCATTGAGCATGTATATTTGTCTTCCACATGGAGGGCACAGAATCTGCTAAGGGAGCATATATGCCCATAGGATGGTGGGCATGCCAGATGCCAGGCGTGACGATGAGCCCATAGGAGCAAAAGGGTTACAAGTTCAAAATCATTCATTCTGGGTTTTGGAGCCCATTTCAGGGTTCAAATCCTGACTTTTGAATATAGTGTGAAAAATTTTCTGATATGTTTACAAGCTTCATCATAGTTTGAGTGCTGTGCATTGTAGTTGATTTTTCTTATTTTAAGGATGAATAGCTAATCTCTACTCAAAATTTATTACTTCCAAGGGCCAATTCTCAATCTGTCCTTCCAAGGGCCAATTCTGAATCCTTTGGAAGGATTCCCTATGGCTGTGACAGAAGCCAATCCTGTGTCCTTCAGATCATCATCCGACTTGAGGTGCAATTGGACAGGACACACAGCTGCCTGCTTCTCTCCTACGTCCCTGTGCGGGGGCCTGCGTATATACACAACCACGCTGGATACTACATTTGCGTCCCTAGATGTCTCTTTATGTTATCCCAAAGTGGCATATTCAAATTTCAACCAGTTTGGTTGTTACAACATTTTGACCCTTTTCAGTTGAACACCCCTAATAGTTTGGTTTAACTGCAATAATTCAAGTAAGGTTGCCCTTGTATGTCTCTCCTTTTCAGTAACTTATCATTAAACCTTTTTTTTTTCTCTCTGACAAAATATTAGGACTGGAGGATTTGTGTTGTGTTTAATTTTTTCATTACTGCCTTACTTCCATACTTTTGCCATCGGACCCACTAGCCAAGTGGAATGATTGATTATAACTTCCCAGTCACATTTATGGCATAGTAAGGTAATGCATTTGCAGTGGATGCTATAGCCCAGTCCAGTGTCTCTGAACTTGGTTAAGTGAAGTTTGATCTTTGAGTTTACTTACAGTGCTCTATTAGTGAGTTAATTCTTCTTATGGACTCCCAATGTTCATGTTGCTCGTGTTGAAGTGAAAAAGTAATGTTAAAGTCAAGTTGAATTTTGTAGTTGATGGTTTGATCCTGAGATGGCATTGTGATGCCTATTTTGGAAGTTCGTTTTTTTGTTGTTGTTATGTAACTAAGGGGGCAACAAAAGGACCTAAAAAACAGCATTTGAATCTAAAAAGAGGCATCGAATTGTTACTAAATAAATTATGGAAAAATATGTATCTCAACAGCCCGTAATTCAGCCATTGATTGTTCATAAAAATGATTTATGATGAATCGTGGTAACTGTCCAGTATGGCTAATAATATCTTGAAATTTCTTTATTCTGGCAAGAATATTTTTCTCCTCACATTTTTAATAGCACACGTGTGCAGTGACTCCATTTCCTGTTTTTGAAATTTTCAACTTCAAAAATATTTATATATATATATATCCATTTTTGCATTATTACCAGCCTCCATTCACGCAGATGCAGTTTGCAGTAAGTGATAAAATTATCAAAATTTTGTTTTCATTGACACTCAGTTTGTTTGCATTTATTTATTTCAAATGATAATTCTATCTTTCCTTTACATTCCTAACCAGTATTAGGTAAATAGAGTGCTCCTCCAGCTCTAAATATTAGTATGGCCATTTTTCACATACAACATTTGATAAGTGTGTTGAAATCTTCAAGGCACTCAATTTGCTGATGTCTTTAAGCTTACAAATTTTTTTCTCCAAGCATTGTTTAAGAAGCATTTAATACTTATTTGACTCATGTAAAATGTTTTAAATTGAACTCGTATGTTGATCATTTATCTTTCTATTTTAAATGATAGGCTCGCAAAAATCTTTTAAGACTTCGTACTGTATTTGCGTGAATCTAAGACTAGTTTTTTTCCTTTCTAGACTTCTGAAAAAAGTGCGTTCATCTTACAATTGGAAGCAAAATCCTTGGCTTCAATTTGATTGTGTTATCTAGGGATTTCCATTGATTAGAGAGATTCAGGTATGATCAGCCATAACAGTGTGAACTGCAGTCATGTCGGCATTTGTCAGTAAAGTGTTCTCTGATGAGAGAGATTTGTCACAACGTGAACTTGAACGACAACGTGAGCAATGTTATGAACTTGGCTTAGTTTTCTGTCATTAGAGGGAGAAATTCTGTTATGAAAGGTGATTTACACTTAGCAGTCTACTGCAAAGCCTGATTGTCATTTGTAGACATTAACTTCGATGCAAGTTCAGGTTGATACTGAACATTTGTCTTTAAGTTCACATTTGAGCTATCATTGAAGTAGAAGCTCCAAAATTATTTTTTGCCTATGTGGGGTTCCATAAAATGGTCATCATAGATTAGTGCAAATAGTTTTTTTTATTATGTTTCCATGAGCTTTCCCGTGGGGACAAAACTGCTGTGGGAGTAAAAGGGGTGAATGTTGCTAACCTTGTGGAATTTAATTAGTTAGGGTCTTGTAATATTTATTATTTTGTCCGCTTAGAATGATATATTTTTATTTCTGCCACCATTGGAACCAATTATTTTTTTCATGAGGATTAAATAATATAGGGTGCATATTCTTTTTTTCTTCTGCTAGGATTGGTCTTATTTACCTATTCAAGCTTTACCATCTCATCCTTAGTTTTCCCTCACTCCTCTATCCTATCGTATTCCATTACCCTCCTCAGGATCCTTTCTGCAGTCATACAGGTTACATGTTCTTTCCAGTTCTCTTAGTATTGCTTTGAGTTTTTTGTGACTCATCATGTGTCACATCTCGAGTGGTTTCAAGTTTGTCCCACACATCAAGGTGCTTCAGTCTGGAAGTAAAGGTATGAGGTAGGGATTGGAAGGATAAGGAGGAAGGGTGGAGGGAAATCTGGCATCAGCTTTAGTCTGCTCTTAACATAAGGGACCAGGAGAACCAGAGCTCAAGTGTCCTAACCTGCAGATAGAGTACTGACCTGAAAGTGCTCTCCTCACAGCACTCGAGTAGGGTCCTGTTAACAAATAAAAAAATACATATCGTCCTTTGCCAGGGTACACTCACAGGATCCTGAGTGGGAGGCCAGCACTCAAGCCACTACACCAGTCCAGCCCCCTGACTTAGTTAATGATTCTATTCCTAACTTTGCCTTAATAAGTGTATTTCTCAATTTTATTCTCTTTTGTAGCCATTTACTGGTAAAAGGAATTTCATTTGCGATGTTTCTATTTGTCTTTGGTCTTTTCTTCCTAAGCCCCAGCATCTTCCTTTTTTCCATAGCCATAGCTTATTTTGGTTAAGGTGTATGGTATTTAAAATTGCAGGGTTTTCACAGTATACAACGGTTCACATTATTGATGGAAATACACTAATTCCTGGGAAATATTCTGAAATGACTTCTGTTCTCCGTAATGGCATGTGTATATAAATTTAAGTTATATTGCTTGTTTGCTCTGTGTTATTTTAAAGGTCCATCTGCTCATTCAGCTATCCAAACTGTTACACGTTTTGTTTGCAGGGTGTTAGCCTACATGAGAAATCTCTCAGTACTGCTGAATCTAAAAGTAATATTCCTCATAAGGAGCTGACAAAACTGAGACCTGGCATTTTTATATGATTGGCACATTTTTCGAGGTCCTTAACCTATACTAAACTATTGGACCATTATTATTTCCGTTATATGTTGTTTCCTCCAGTTCCTCTGGAGGGCTGTCTTCTCTGTCACCATCTAGCCGAGAGAATGTGGACCCTATCGCTGAATTACTGTCACAGCTATCCGGAGTAAGGCGTTCAACAGTGGCCGCAGCAGCTGCTACTGGAAGCACCCAGGGTGCTGGTCCTTCACTTCAACAATTGCAGATGCAGTTGCAATTAGAGAGACAGCAGGTAGCCAGATTTTATTTATTTTCCCTTTCTAATTTATTCTTGTCCTGAAAATGCTTCGAAAGGTTTATCCTGGAATATCTGTTATAACTCTTACCCTGTAACCTACTGCTGACAGTTATTAGGCCTTAAGCTTTTTAGTCTGCTGTTTGCACATATGGTTGTTGCTGTTCCAAGGCTAACTCTTATGTAACCAATTTGGCACCCTCAATGAGTATCTAAAAATATATTTCTAAGCTGTGGCATCATTAAATAAGAGGAAGTGCTGGTAGCTTCATGACATACTTGAGGCTCCTCTATTTCATGTGAGAATTTGTCATAAGCTAACATTAACCTTTTTCTATTTCTATTCCTAAGGCATTTGGCTATTCTTTAGAATTTTTCTTATTCGCCAATCTGTGAAGCATGTGTTTACTACCTTAAATTTATTTCTGGAAGTTTCTTTACAAACTGTTATATTGGTGGAATTCATTAGTCTCTTTTCCTGCCTTCATTATGAGATGGTTAAATATGATTTTTTTACTTCCAGGCTGCAAGGCAACCACTGGAAAGGCTACCTAGACGGCAGGCTCAGGCAGCAGCAGCTGCTGCAGCTTCTGGCATAGCTGCTTCCGCAGCTTCGTCTGCAGGTGCAGTTGAAGCTTCTTCAGCCACGGGGGTTTTAAGCCCTGGAAGTGGTGGAAATGGGGGCCATCCTCAGTCACAATTCCTTCTCTCTCGCGGTATGGACCCAGTCCCGACAGAAGCCGAGAGAAGGGCCGCTGAAAGGGAAAGAGCAGACCGTGGTCTTTTTGCGAGAGAGTTGATCCTTGGAACGTTAGGTGTCGGTGTGGAAGAAGCTGTACGCTTAGCCTCTCTCTCATTGAATGGTAAACAAGTTCGAGCAGACCTGTCACTTACGAATCCCAGTTCCCAAGCACCCCCAAGCAAACCTCCCTCAAAAAAGGACGGAGGTGCAAATGGAGGTACATCATCAGGTCGTTCTTCATCTTCCGGTAATGTTCAGTGTGCGCAGCAAAAAGTGGCACCAGCAGTCTCAGCTTCAAAGCGAGCTTCAGGCCCTGGGGCTGGGCGTACTGCAGGTGTGGTGGTGACAGGTGGCATGGCCAGACCTCCCGGTAGCATAGCACCATCAGCATCAGGCTCCGGTCTACCCCCTCACCACCATGACATGCGCTCAAATTCTGGCCCAGGGCTTAGGGGAATTATGCCTTCACAACCACTCCAGCGGGTCCTAACGGGGACAGGCACGATACGTGAGGTTGTATCAGCCCCTCAGCCACCAGGTAGTGTGGTAACACCTGCAGTGGGTGGTGGAGGCAGAGGTAGCTCTGGGGTAGTACTTTCAAGAGGTGGGGGAATGAGTGGAGGAGGTGTAGGGGGAGGCAGTGGCAGTGGAGCAGCAGGGCCCGGTGCAGGGTCACCAGGCACTGCCAGGAGGAAGCCTGTCCGCCCCATAGAAGGGAGGAACCAGTCTACTGAACCACCACCCCCTCACTAATACAAGATGAGCTAGTCGATAACAATAGATGTGGCCCAATTCCCCATCTCTGCGATACCTTGGCCCCGTCCGCTCCTCCACCCATTACCGCATTTTTACCTTTGCAAATCCTTAATCTTGTCTCACTGCAATTCTGCCTTGAATGGTTATTATCTTTCCTCCCCCTCTTAAAAATTTAAATTAATTATTTAGGTTATTAATTTTTGTGTTACAATTATTATTATTTGCAGTCCTTGTATATACCTGTTAAAAAGTTGGTGAGACTGTAAGGAAATTTTGTATTCCTCCAGTAATTGAAGTGGTGTGGTTAAATGGAGAGGGGGGTGTGAGAGGGTGAATTTTACTGTGTAATGCTCATGCACATGTGAATGTGGAATGGTTGAAGAGGAAATAGCTTTTTGATAGTCAACATTTTGGTTTTTCTCTGGTGTTTTTTGGACATCTTCCCTTAAAATTCTGATATTGGAGGGCAAGTCCCCTCACTGACTGCATAATGGAAGTCGTGTAGGACTTAAGGATGGAGATAAGTTTATCTCCTTATACAAATCATTATATGAGCATTGAATATGTGTGTAAAAACTGCTACTTATTAAGTCCTCGGAGCTCCATGTAAGGGATGTTTTTGCCAAGGAAGTGATTGAAATATATTGTGCCACAGACTGCCAACCTGCTGCTTTCAACACCTTCAGTCTTACCAACTTTTTTGTGGCCTGTTGTAAAATAGCTTGTTATTTGTGTGTGTGTGTGTACTTGGAAAGCCGGCAAGTATAATTTTTTTAGGGGTGGAGGAAGGGAAGGTGAGGGGTGTAAAAACAGTAAAGCTGCCAGTGTGTGCTGTATTTGGGAACTGTTATGCCATGTTTATGCTGAGTTTTCTTGTTTTTCCTGTGGCATATTATTCAGTTTGCCTTAATATAAATTCAAGCAAATATTGAGTGATGTTGGGGTTTGGCAGGGTGCTCCAATCTTAGGTATTTTTTAATAGAGAAAGGCCTCCCTTCGTGTTGAGTGAAAGCATTTCATAAAACTTTGGAAATCCTACTTAACAGTAAGAAATGGAATGTCTCACTTACTTGTGTAAGACAAGGCTTTTTCAATAGCAACTGTTAGGCATGCACCTTGCATTGAAATGTTTAATTTAAAAGTCTATTGGTATGCATCCATCACCACAAGTTATCATCATTGCACTACACCTGCATAATGTATTTGGTTTCCTCTAAAACTGCTTGAACATTTTGTTAGTTAAAGAGTACTTTATCATATTGGAATGATTTACTTCATTTCAGGTAAATTAACAATGTCTTGTGTTTGTTTCATCAGATATTAATAAAGCAGTTATACCCAATGGCATTATTTTCATGGTTTTCTTAATAATAGAAAACCAGTTGTCTATTGTTAATAGTTAAATGGCAGTAATTTGGTAATGTTATGTGCCAACGTATGAACTTATAAGTAATCTTATATTTAATTGCAGTCAGTAACAGTTGCTAACAAAAAAGTTTAAATGCATGATTCAGTATGCATGTTGGCAGAATTGATCAGATTGAGTGTAGCCTTAATCATATTAGCCAATGGCCAATCAAGTATAACCTAATGGGTGTTGAGTTGTTACATAAATGTGCTGTTAAGCACAGTATGGGGTTTTTAAATCTTCTATTCATGGAGCAGGCCAATAACAGTTTTGCCGATAAATTTATTTTCTGTGTGTACATTTATGAAAGCTGAATCACTTTAAATGTTTTCCTGAAACATTTTATTTTTGCTTGAGAGTCAAAAAGTAGAACGATTCAGCGTGGCTTTTTGTACATTGTATTCCATTATATGAATGTTAATTTTTCTTGCATAAATTCTCTTTTTTTTCTGTGAATAAAATTTGAGTCAGCAAGTCTAGTCACTTGAGCAAGAAGTCCTTCTGCGTTTCAGAATTCCTGATATCCTCCTCTATGGCACTGGAGTTGGCTCTATTGGCATTAGTATGAGAGCAACTTCTGGCTTTTGAGATTAAAAAAATGCTTATTGATATGAGTTATCAGTGGAAGGAGGCATTCCTGTTGAGTCATGTCTTGGGTTTGGTTTCTATTATATATATATATTATTTTTTTCTAGAATTGAGCATTACCAAATCATAATGACTCAGGAAGAATTTTCATGGTCTTCCAAGTTGGCCAATGACTGTAGGGAAGCTGAGTGCCTTCATTAGGCCTTAGGGATGTGTAAAGTGAATTGTCGAGGTTTGAAAGAAGGCAAATGGAAGTTACTTGGTAGTGCTACATATTAAAAAATAAAGCATTCTTGCTTACAATGTGGAGATGTATAATATTGTCCCAACCCTGGTGTTTATGCAGGACTATCATTGTTGAAAAGTTTGTCTCAGAATCAAATCACTTTGAACGAATGATATGAATATATGTATATCTGATATCCTCGGGAAATTATTGTATGCACTTAATTTTTAAACTATGGAATACGCTAGAAAAGCAAGTTGATGCAAGTATAGTTCATGTTTGTTTAAATATCTGGTATTAAATTAAAAACTGTTATTAATTTTGTGTATTACATATACAGTCTTTTCACTCCTTCAAATTTACTTTTTAATGGTTACTGTGATATGCACTGCCATACTGCAGTGGCTAGAAATTAATACTCGTCAAAGTATAATGCTTGGCATCTTTTCTGACAAATTATGAATGTAATCTCCTCATTGCTCAAGCAAAAACAACCAGGTCATTGCCTCCTGCTTGAGTGGTGCATCAGCCATTGGCAATCATTAACAACCAATGTACATTGTGTGTCAAAGATATCTATTCAACAATAAAGGCTATTTCATGATCCCTTGGGCATCCTCAAAACTATCTAGGACAATGGCTCCCAGTCCAATGTCTGTGGCAATAGCTTTCTACAGCCATAATAAGCATTAGTATATTTGTTGATCAGTTTTATGTAACCATCTGGTCCTTGCTTTGATTGATGATGAATTTTTTTTATTGTTTGAGTAAACTGAATAAAAATGCCATGGTGCTTTCAAAAGCTTGCCCCAAAATATTGGGCATCACACAGCACATAGAAGTCTGGGAACCACTGACCTGGAATATTTCTGAGCATTTAACCATATACCTTCTGATGATTCACTCTGTGAGTTGAATTGTAAGAATGCTTTATTTTGATTCGTGAATAATGAGACTGATGGCAGCTTTTACATTTTCTATCAAGGTAATGGCTGCTTTACCTTATGGGTCCTCAAAATCTTATGGAATTCCCTTGCTATATTTCCTAACAGTGATGAATCTAACCAAAAGTCACCTGCATGCAGAAAATGTCAAGATCTAAACTTTGTAAAAACTAAGAAAAATTATTGGTTCAAGCCACACGGTTGCTTTAAAAAAGGTAAAAGTATAACATTCATGTTTTATATATTTTACTGTTTCAATGTATCTCCTATCAATTATTTCGTTAATAAATGCTAAATTAAGTACATGTAAACACGTGCCATTGGAACTCAACATCCCAAAATTCCAGTGTAATAATGCTGTTAATAAGTCTTTGGGAAAAGGTGGAATTAAGAGAAGCAAATTTAATTACTATCATTCTTTTGAATGATACATATCTGGATTTAAAAAGATCTTAGTGAATGGTGGTAACAAAATCGCAGAACTTAGGATGAATAACTGAATGATTTCATACAATCAAGAAGAGAATACTGAATTATAAAAATGCAGTATATGATGGCTGTGATTTAATTTCAGCTCCTGTGTTCAAGGATAAACTATGACGTAGCAGTTTCTTGACCACTCATTAATGTTGGCAAATGTTCCTTTGGTATGGGTAGATAATTCTAATGGTTCTTTTCTTCCGTTTGATTAAGATTGGGAGGAAATCTGTTGTGAAGAAACAAATTATTAGTTTGTTTAACAAATCAGGGTCTCCTCTAGTGAAACCCTTTTTCCAAACGAAGTATGTTTCCTGAGTTTACTTCTATGGTCACTATTTTCCAAGGAAATTAAAATCAAGTCAAAGCATTGCATATACCTACATGGCTGTATCCTTGAAGTGGCCCATTGTTGCAAGTTAGGGCTAAGAAAAGTATGGAAAAAGTTGACTAAGTTGCATCAACATTCAAACCATAGTGGTCAATTGATTGGTGGTGTAGTTGACTGGTGTGCTTCCAGCCAACAACTAGGTGACCTTTACTTAATTTAAAGCAGGGTGATACCCCTGAATATCTCCTTAAATTTCAGTCAAGCAATGTTTTTTTAGAATTAGAGAATCCACGGGTAACTGAAGTTGGGAATGGAAACTAACCCTCAATTCTGAATTAACTGAATTAATTCAGGTTGAAGAGTAGGGCCCTACTGCTGTTGAAAATTTACCTTAGGGGTCGGATAATGATCAAAAGCCTCTAGTGTGTGTCTCAGGCTCCAATTCATAAGAAGATGAAATAAAAAAATTATTTGAACCCACTAATGCTGTCCAACAATTCTAAACTCCTTCAGGATGGTGAACAGACATCCCTGCTATACTTGATGATTGTGCTTTGAATCAATTGTAGCCTCAAAGTTGAGAAAGGTCTGACTGACAGAGAAATGACTGAAATGCTTTCCATATTAATGCATCTGTGACATATTGATGGTGCCCTACTTTTTAATTGATGCCACATGTTGGCAGAATATTAAAGAAAGGTGCATAAAGGATATGCTTGCAGCTGATTAACCCTTCAAGCCTGGAGGAGGTTTAAATGGATTTTAGCCTAATCGCCACAGGATATTTTAATGTTTTGATGCTTTATGAAGACCTGTGATCAATGAGGTATATTACAATAACTAATAGTTCTATAATTTGGGGATTTATATTGATTATTACTAAATCTTATTCATTTCATGTGCAGATTAAAAAACTTAATTAATTTAGGAGTTAGACACTTAAATTTGTTCAAATTAAAACTAATATTAGGACCGAACAGAAAACATTCTCGTAAGAAATCATATGCCAGAACTACATTTTTGAAGAAAACGGACTATTGTCCACATGGGGTAAGGAGTAAGTGACTCCATGGTTAGATGAGTGCAGAACATGCTCCTCCTCGAGGTGCCCCTGGTTTTGCTGAACATGACGGAAGGTGGTCAATGAACAGCTCCCATCACCACGGTGCGTCTCTGTGCTAAGGGTGACTGCATCTGCGGAGCGGAGGGTAAGAAGTCGCTAACAGACTGGATACTGGGCGACCTCCGGTTTTACTTAGTTACCCATGCATGCGGGGCTCTGCATGGGTGGACACCTTATTTCCCTAGCTACTCGTGGGATCGAACTTGGAACTTTTAAACAAAACAATGGGAGGGCACTGGGAGGCCAACTCTTCACATGGACTATCATATTCTGTCTTCTTCCTTGGGGGATGCAATACCGGTGGAGAGCCCCGATGGGAATCCCAGAATACCTTAACCTTGCCTGTGAAGGGTTCCTTCTGGGAGACCCATACATCCCAGTTGCCCCTCATACCCTTCGTAGGGAGAGGAGGATTACATCCTTTCCAACCTCTCTGGGCCCGCCTTCCAAGGAGGCACCAAGCCTGGTCTCCCCCATGGGGGTAGAGTCTGACTTGGGTGCCCCTGTGGGTGGGGGCCTAAGGGAAGGCTCCACATCCCCTCAAAGAGAAGGAGACAAGGGAGGAAGAAGATGTGGGTGGGGCCGAACCATGGCTGGCATAGCCCAGGCTTCAGGCCTGCCTACAACACTGTAAGGCTGCCTCAGGGGTCCTGCAAAGGATACTCTCTGAAGGTATGGCCAAAATAGCTATGATACAGGAACCCTAGGCTTTCCAGGGAAGAGACAGGGGGAAAAATATACTACTGTACCACTGTTGATGGGCCTAGATCTTGTATCTATGTGAATGGAATAAGTGCTTTGCATCTATCAGAATTTACCACTAGGGATCAGACAGCAGTTCTGCTGACCCTGGGGGAAGGTGAGAACAGTAGGAGGGTAGTCATCTGCTCCTCCTACCTGCCATATGATGCACTGACTCCTCCACCATCAAATGAGATGGAGAGGCTGGTGAGTCACTGTAAGATTAACAAGTGGGATCTGCTTGTTGGTTACGATGCTAACTCGCACCACATTGTGTGAGGGAGTGGAAGCACCAACAGAAGGGGAGAGGCACTGTTGGAGTATCTCATATCTACAGAGTTACAAATACTCAATAAAGGATCACAACCTACCTTTGCAAACAGCATTAGGCAGGAGGTGATAGATATTACACTGTTCACCAGTTCTCTGCTGCACAGGATTGATGGGTGGAGAGTGTCAGGGGAGATAACTTTGTCCAACCTCAGACACATACTCTTCACTCTTTTAGAATCCAATCACAGGGAAATAACGGACTGTAGGAACCCCAGGACTACCAACTGGGGACTATATCGAGAAAGGCTGGGAGCTGCCCTAGAGGGGGCACCTCAGTGCAAGTTTAGAAATGTGGATGAGGTAGATGCTGCTGTTCATTATCAACAGAGAAGCACCATCACATCCTACAAAGACAGCTGCCCCCTAAGGACCAGGAAGGAAGGGTGTAAATTACCCTGGTGGGGAGCAGAATTAAACGGTCTCCGCATAGAGACTAGGAAACTTTTTAACAAAGCAAAGAGGACAAGAATGCCTTAGGATTGGGAAAACTTTAAGGTTGCCCAATGGAGGTACAAAGCAACAATCAAGTGCTGTAAGAGGGATTCATGGAGGGGCTTATGAGTGAGTGTAGAGATTGTTCCACAGATGGAAAGACTTCATAAGATCCTATCGAAAGACTCAGAAGCGGGAGTGTGGTCTCCTCTGCTTCCCTCAGGAGACTTCACGTCTTCCAACAAGGAAGTTCTAAATCTAATGCTGGAGACCCACTTTCCAGGCTCCAGGGAGTTGAGGGAGATGCATCATGGGAGGAATCCCATCCATCCGGGTCGGACAGAATGGAGACTTTCCTCCAGCATTGTGACGTACACAGTTACAAAATGGGCAATCATGAGTCTAGCCCCTTTAAGGCTGCTGGGGAGGATGTGGTATTAACAGAAATTAGAATGTGGGGATTAGCCCGGCATTCTGAGATCTGGCGAACTACACCAAGTCTTAGACAGGCCAAACTACATATGGGAGAACCCAGGCCTGGGCTTGCCAAAAGACTTGTCACTAAACAGGGGTCAATTACGAACGGTAGTGGGACTCCTTACTGGGCACTACCAAGTGATGAGGCACCTGCACCTCTTGGGAATTGTAGATTCACCTAGATGCAGGTGGTGTGAAGAAGGGGGTGAAATCACATGCCACATATTATGTGAGTGCCCTGCTGTGATGAGGACTCAAAATAGGTACCTGGATTCATCATTTTTGGAACCCAGGGAGGTAAGGGAAATCCCCATAGGGGACCTGTCCACAGAAATTTAAAAAAAAATCTTAAACTGAAGTGGGAGGTTTGACAGTGATTGAAATTTTCTCCTGCTATTTCCTCGCCTACTCGCTTCCTCTTGGCCTTTCCAAAGTCATGAGTCTGGAAGTTTCATTGCTCTTGATACCCCATAGGCACAAACATGTTTGAAACAAAGAATAACAGCCCCAATCATGTCCAATAAGTCTGAGATTATATTTTTATGGAATCCATTGGTCACAGAATGTTTTCTAACAGCTACTAAATGGTTGCTCTTCTTCTATACATATAAAAATGAATGTATGTGTGTTTGTCCCTTATGCATTACAACACCATTCATCGGATTGCCATGAAACTTGGGGAGTTGTTGAGTACGCTCCTGCGAAGGTTTCTACAAAATCGATAATTCAATATTGATACTGTATCGATAAAATATCGATAAATCGATACATTATTGATACAAAATTGAGGTGAAATTATTTTTTTTTTTTTAGTTTTATAAAGTATCACTACAATATCGATACAATATTGATAACTTCATGCATTACCACAACATTAATCCAATTTCCATGAAGCTTTCGTTAGTTGTTTAGTTCACTCCCATGAAGGTTTGTACAATATCGAGAATACAATTTCGATACTGGATACGGGATGTGCATATATATGTTTATATAATTTTAATAAATTTATATTTATTATTTAAAATTATCAAACGACACAATGTAAATTGAATGTTATCATAACGAGTCTCCTTGGATTTCCTTTCTTCTGAGATCGCAGCAACGCAATGACATAGCCTTAGCTCCTGCATCATCTGGAATAGCTGCGATATTACTACCAGGTGGAAGAACTTCTCATTCCTCTTTGACATTCCCATTGAACGTGCAATTCATTGAAACTCTCACGTGCAACATATCCAAATCATCCGGTATGGGACAAATATTTCAGAAATGCCAACTTATTGCTTGGGATGAATGCACAACGGTGCACAAAGCATTGCTTGAGGCTCTGAATCGATCATTACAAGATTTGCGTGGAAACCTGAGACCACTTGAGAACGCATTAATTCTGCTTGCAGGAGATTTCAGGCAAACATTACCTGTAATTCCTCGATCGACACTAGCGGATGAAATAAATGCTAGCCTGAAATATTCTACTTTGTGACGACATGTAAAGACGTTAAAATTAAAAACAAATATGAGTGTGCAGCTGCAAAACAATCGATCAGCTGAGATATACTCACATAAATTGCTGAAAATTGGGAACGGAAAGGTGCCGGTTGATCTGACCTCAGGAAAAATTTCATTGCCTCATAACTTTTGCAATTTAGTAACGTCAAAAGAAGAGATGGTTGAAAAAGTACTTCCCAATATTCAAATCAATTATAAGGATCACGATTGGCTAAGTGAACGAGCTATTCTTGCGGCCAAGAACAAAGACTTCTACGAACTTAACAGTATTATTCAGTCTAACACTCAAAGTGATGGAAGCACATATGTACAAGACTGTCGACACTGTTGTGGAAGCAGATGAGGCAATTGGTTTTCGAACGGAATTTTTGAATTTACTCGGTCTGCCAGGGATGCCACCGCACGTACTGCAATTGAAAATCGGCGTGCCAATTATCTTGTTGCTAAATATCAACCAGCCAAAGCTTTGCAACGGCACACGGCTTTCAGTAAATAAATTAATGAGCAACGTCGTAGAATCCACAATCAGGACAGGAACTTTCAAAGGCGAAGATGTCCTCATTCCTTGCATTCCTATGATTCCAACAGATATGCCATTTCAATTTAAGTGATTGTATTCCCAATTCGATTGGTATTTGCATTCATCATCAACAAAGCTCAGGGCCAATCTTTAGAAATATGCGGTTTCGATCCTTACCCGGATTGCTTCTCACATGTACGTGTATTTTGTTGCGTGTTCTAGAGTCAGCAAACCAGACAATCTCTGTATCTGCACAGACAATAGAACAACAAAAAATATTGTACACCCATAAGAATTGTGAAATTAAACATACTATAAACGTGTGCTTTCCATTTAACCAGACTGAGCCACAGCAACGCGTGGCCGGGTACAGCTTGTACCTTATAAATTCCATGAATCTCAACATGTGTTCCTCCAGTGGCCAAAAGTAGAGTACATAATACAGTAAAACTTGCTTAAAACGAAATTTAGGGGACCACCCTTTCACTTCGTTATAAATGGGATTTTGTTACATCCAACTACAGCATTTTTTGCTGTGCAAGTCGTACAATTGCAGGCTTTTGGTTTCTAATTGTCTGTATTAATGGAACAGATCCTTAACAATTTACCATCGCCCCCTGGTATAACCTTAATGTAATTATCCTAATGTTGCTTACATATGTGTAATTGTTTTTACCAATGCTATTTCATTAGTCACAAAACATCACACTGATCTGTTCCCTAGGTGATGGCTCTTAATGAATAACAATTTTGAATATTATTAACATCTTTTGGTATAAGTGCTCTGCTATGATCCATTTTGTAATAAATATTTAAATACACTCCTCTGTAGACTCACACCATATCTTTAATGAAATACCTTTAGCATTTCACGCATGCAGACTATGACATTTGAAGTCCATACGTGAGGTATACAGGTTTCACTTGCTTCAAGAAATTTAAAACGCAGTAATTTTAAGTTCAATAAGTTAATTTAGTTCAATAAGTGAAGAATTATGTTGCACCACTCCTGCTCAATATTTTTGATGCAAAGTGTAAGAAAGAAATTAAATAACACGCTACGAAACTCAAGATATCGGGCCATTTTAGTCCATTGCATTTTTCGATGACATCAGTTGTCACTCTATTTGGCAAAAAAGACAGGGGGGAGGGGGCTTGAAGCAAAGAAGAGGGCTTGCTCTCTCGATGATTCCAAACTATCAGCATTTTTGACTCAAACTAATCAAGATCCACATTAATATCTTTTAAGCCAAACACGATATTGCCAGCAATTAGAGGAGGAAGGGAGAAGACACACTCTCTAGATGACTCCAAGCAACCAGCATCTTTCACAGAAAGTAATCAAGGTACAGTACATTTATTTTTCTTAAGCCAAACATGATATCACCGGCAGTTAAGAAATTGTAGCTTCATGTTCACAACAAGGGATATAAAGTTACACTCACATTAAAATAATATAAACTTACGACTTGCAGGCAGTGGGGTGTAAACTGATCCAGCCATCCATTGGTAGCTGCAAATTCTTAAAAATTCAAACAACTGGCTATTTTCTTCACATCTTTAAGATACTGACCTTAGATGTATATCCCGTTATTCAGTCTCATTATTGAGTCAGACGGTCTTTAATTGCAAGGAGTGCTGGGCTTTACTTAAATGTAGATTGTGATGCTTTGCTCTTTGACTACTTTGTGTCGAAAATGCTGATATTTTGCAAGTAAGATTACTACTGAGCTTGCACATCTTCCTCCTCTATAAATTTACGCAGTGCAACATTAGGACTCAGACCCCAGAAAATCGACCTCCAGTGTGGTGATATTTACAACTGTGATGTTAGGTTCACGAAAATGTCTTCCAATGTTTATATTTTACAATAATTTGCCTAGGGACCAAAGAATAGTTCGCTATAGCAGGGATTTCATATCATCCATACTCGTTATATGCGAGGTATTTAACATCTGTGACCATAGGAAAGTCCAAGGGACCGAGAACTCACCTCGTTATAGGCAAGATTTCGTTACATGCATGATCGTTATAAACGAGTTTTACTGGAAGTAAAGGCAAATATGTAGTTTGCTAATGATAGGGCCTACCCGGTGCTTAAAATTTTTTGAATTACTAATGGTTTTTAAGAGCCTAGCCAAGAACGAAGAAAATGTTATTCTTAAACAACATTAAGAACAGAACTTGAGAGACAACCCATTTGAAAATGCAGCTCTAATTCATGCAGTATTTATTATTAGTAAGTATTAACACCTTTTTACAACTCATATTTTTCAGTTTTCACCAACATCACATTTTACATTTAAGTAAATAACTGCAAAATTTTCACCTAAAGATGTTCATCAGGATAAAATGAAAACTTAATATAATAAGCCAAATCTTCAAAGGCATCTTAGTTTCCCTCTATCATATCAAAATCTTCTATCATATCCTTAAAATAGTCTGTGATTTCTTTCTGCAATGAGTCCTAGAAAGTAACAATTGATATTAGAAAACATTGCACAGCACATGAAAGTTACTTAGTAGTTATATGCCATAAATATTCATAGAAATGGGGAAGAGTGTGATTAAGTGCCAGGCATAAAATATCAAACACAAATCCAGTTTGTGGAGTGGAGGCTAGAGACTTTGCATTAACAGAGTCTGAATTTCATACTTAGCATGAGCAGAGATTGTCTAGAGGAATATTGGTTCCTACTTGATTACTGGGAGGAGTGCAGGGTTGCCAACACTCTCAGATTAGCTGGGAGACATTTAGAATTGGGCTAGTTTTAACAAAACATTAATCTGATGTGCTTCATTCTTGCTTTCATGTGACAATTATTTTACTGGTAGCATGCAAGATCAATAACTTTAAAAGGGCTTGTTCTTAAAAATAAGCAAAATGCCATAAGAGAGATAGTAGGTGATATGGGAGTAATACCTTTAAAAATCCACTGAACATTGAATATACAAATCCCATCCACCAAAGGTTTCACGAAGGATAGAGTTTGTGTATGGAATAGTTGCATTAAATCTATACATTAGATTATCTTATTTGTGCACAACCATTACCTCAAGGTATTTCCAGATATATCAGTGCACAACATATAAGCTATTGGTAAGGGCTTTCGGGCATTCTTCTGCATCAGGGTGTCTCATGGTGACTACAGTTTCTCCAGCCCTCCTGCTGGCGTCTTCAGGTCAGAAGTGACCTAAACTACCTTCTGACCTGAAGTGACTTCTAACCTGAAGACGCCAACAGGATGGCTCGAGAAACTGTTGTCACCATGGGACATGCAGAGGAATGCCCAAAAGCTATTACCATTGTGGATAAACAATGCGGAAACCTCAGATCATGTAAATTATTACTATAATAGAATAATTACACAATCAGCTAATGCATATGATTCTCTAGAATCATAGATTCATCCAAAATTATATCGCTACAATAGAGTCAGTTCTATTGTGAATCAGATGTAAATATGCTCTAAACTTAATGTCCCACAAGTGTCTTGGATCGGATCCCTAAAATCACTTCTTTAGAAGTTGGCAATCTAGCGAAAAATGCTTGAAGTGAAGTACCCCATCCAATGAATGTATGATAAACCGTGGACCCCTTGTCCATACGTGCTGTTTTTCAGAACCAGCTCATAAATATTTTTGTAGGTGTACCAGCTAAAATAAAGATTGGGAGTAGAAAGGTAAAAAAGTTGTGCACATATTTCTAGTTTAATCATATAAAATGCATAGCATATTTTTAGAATAAAAGCATAAAGGTCATCAGTTTTTCCATTCTTCTTCATCCAATTGAGTAGCTATTTATCTAAACTTTGAGTGATTTTTTCCTTTTTATTGTACTTTTAACAATTCTAGAATACTTATAAGGGGGCAGCATCTCCCTTCAACATACACACCTCATACACAGCAAAGTCACTCCCCATCCCACCACACCCACAACCCCGCACTAGCCACATGCCAGCACCAATCCTGGGCCCCTCAATCCAATTTCATAACAGCTCATCCCACTCACCATTTTTACCCCAACCAGCCCAACAAAAAGCTCGCAATAATACTCCCCACTCCACTAATTGATTACGCCTACATGGTTGGTATATTGTTGGAAGGTGGAATAATTCTAAAAGGGGGCAGCGTCCAGAACAACTTGAATTATTTTCTATCGCACGAAAAATGTTTCACCAAAGACTATGATTCCAGAACAAATTATCTTCACTAGCTTAAGTATCACTGTATAGCTAACTAATTATCACTATAGATATCACAACTTTTTAAAATGAAGACAGAATTACATATATTATATATATATATATAATTAAGCATACCATCTGGCGGGTACAGTCTGCATCAATAACACATTCCTTACTCAAACCCATTTGATTGAGTACTTCAAGTTTCCCCTGAAGCATTGGCCATAAGTAATCATCAACTGTTCCTTCAGCAACTAGATACCGAACAACAACATTGTTTTTCTGCCCAATTCGATGTGCTCTATCTTCAGCTTGAGCCAAAATCTGTAATAAAAACAATCATTAGTTTATGCAACCACAAAAATTAAGCTCCCGATATTGTGATGGTGTGAGACCATCGCACTTCTTTTCCTTATGCCCCTTTCTTGTTTTGGCCCCGCATTAGGCATGGTTTGATGACGGTGTGTGTACATGCTGCGCGTACAAGTAATAAGGAAGTATTGCTCGAAAGCAATGCCGGGTCGAGTGGAACCTAGGGAGAATCGACGACCCTAGGCAAGTGCCGCCGATCCATTCCACTCGACCCACAAGTGTGTGACCCCCCCATTTTTTGTTCTGCCCCACGACCCCGGGCACTGCCCCTACCCCAAAAAGGTCGGGTCATGCGGTCGGCCCCCCCTCTTGCCCGGGTATAAAGAGGCCCGAGGCGGAGAACGTGGATTCCTTTTTGCCTTCTTTAAGCTGGAGTAAGGAGGCGATGGACAGATAAGGGACAACTCTCTCTCTGTGATTTGGGAGAGAAGCGAAGACTTGGCGAGACATTGGCCCGAGGGCGACGGTGCGAGCCCTTCCTCTCCCGGATGAAGTCTCAAGAGAAGGGCTCAAAGTGACAGAGCTGGGCGCACCACCGACAAGCAGAGGAGAGAATACGGGAATCTGGGTGGATGTGTGGTCTGAGGCCAGGAAAGGCGATCGAGGGAACCATGACGTAAGATCCTCCCACTGCCATTCCCTCTCCCCCCCTCCAAGTGATCAGTGTGCCTAGCTGGAGAGGCCGAAGAGAATCCTTCCCCCCTTCGTATATTTGTCCCCCTCGAGAGTTCCCACGCTCGCCAAGAAATTGTCCCCCCTGCCCAAAAACCCTCTTAAGCCATTGAGACTCTGTTAATGCTTGTGAGACGGGCAGTACGCCCCACCCCAATTTTCCATAACTGTGAACTAAGAAGTTCATCTATCAAAAGCTATAATTGTTTGTGCATTATTTAATTCTTCGTGTAATATTTTTTGGAGGGTCAAGTCACATTGTATCATTTCAATATTCAGAGTGTTCTGCTCGTGCCATGGTGCGAGGGTAATTTTTCCAGTGTCTATTTTGTTGTAATGTTAGTTAATTGCACAACATATTGTTTGATGAAAAGCCTCTGATATTTTGTGCCTACTCGTCCTCATGCCTGATGTCAAGCCCACTTTCCCCTGGTGTGAACTATTTTGCTTTTGGGAATAGACGGATATGAGTCAAGAAACCCCCCAAATCTCGTTTTTTTCTAAATTTTAAATGTATGTGGGTCTGTGCCTTCGGAACTCATATGGGCGAATTCTGGGGACGTGCGGATTCGTGACAATATTGAAATGCATGCAGTTCATTTTTGTATTAGTGAATGGCAGAATTGATCCACATAAAAGTGTCAAGAAAAAAATATCAACCATTTCATTACTGACCTATCTGCTTAGTCACATACATTTAACAATTCTATCACATATCATAATATTTTTAATGCACCAAATGAAGAAAGGGATTACTGAGTCTCAATATTCAGGAGTTTTAAAGGATTCCAACAAAAAGTCTTCATAGCAAGAAACTTCTAGACTCCATGATATAAAGGGGACAAAACCAGGATTCAAATATCAAAGCCAAATCAATAAGCACACAATATAATCAGCACATACATGAACATGGCCATGGAGCGGAAATGGAAAGTGCTTGGAAAGGGAAAGTAGGCAATGATCAAAATTTTCAGTACAGCAGATGGGCGTCTAACACAATGGGGATGTGGAAAGCAAAACCATGCATCCATTCAAAAGGTACTTCTGGGTTAATCTCTATTTAACTTGTAGGTAGGTAGGTTTGGTTTAAGGTGCATCGACAACTTAGGTCATACCGCAACTTCGCATGCTTATACCTGAATATTACTTATAACAAACTATTCATTCATTTGCTATTATAGGTCTGTCTATACACAGTATATCATGCGTGTAAGGTATTAAATGGGAAAATCTGGTCATATTTTTGTGATGAGATTGGTCTCACAGAGGAATGTTAGGACTTTGTCAATTTCCTTTGGGTTATCACCCAAAATAGTTTTTAGTTCTCCAGACATTTTGAGACGGTTCCGGATATCTTGGTACTTTGTGCAGTCTGTCAGTATATGTTTTACCGTCAAAATGGAATCACAGTCTGTGCACATTGAAGGTTCCTTCTCCATAGAGAGAAGGAAAGAGTGAGTCAAGCCTGCATGTCCGATTCTGAGCCTTGTGACTATTACCTCCTCCCGTCTGTTGTCCCGGATCGAAGACTTCCAGGCTCGTGTGTTATCTTTTATGTGGTGCAACTTATTCAATATTGTGTTGCGCCATGTCGTGTTCCAAATGGCGAGGAATATATTCTTTAAGTATAGTTTTAGGTCCTGATACGGGATAGTCGCTGAACATTTAACTTGTATTACACACTTCATAAATGACTCTAATTGGCTAATGCTCTAGGCTAGTCAAAGATATTTCATAGAAGACAATACCCTTGGGTGGAACAAAAATGATATAAATTAAACAAATGTCTGTCCTGCCATTCCCCTAGCTATAAAAATAGAGTTCCATAGGATTACAACTCATAGTCAATTTACAACCACCTTCAGTTCCAGCAGTCTGGTGGTAAGTTGAGTTCGTAAGATTTGGTAGATTTCGTTAGAATGACGTTTCCTTGACATTGTTGATTTTTTTCTACAGTTCCAGAGTTCTGTTTATTTAAGGCACAATTGGAAATGAAAACAGAAGCAACCACCGCTGATTACATGCTGAAAGTTGTGGGTGTTGCAGAACTGCTGTGCAGCATTGTTCATGCCGGTGCAATATGCTTGGTTGCAAGAGGAGGTCGTATGTCAAATAGATCATAAGCCAATGACTGACTGTATTTATTTACAAACTTGAAAATTACATTTCCTATACTATGACTTTTTTCTGAGTTAGGGAAAAAAAAAACTTTTGACACAAAAGAAAGTAATCAGGATCTTTACAAATTCTGGCCACCCATTCACTTTTTATTATATTAACAGGGATAAAAGCATTTAACTTACACAACATTATTTAAGATAACTGAGCAAATTCATATTGAGATTCAGTGGCAAAGATATATTACTAGATAAAAAACAATAGATAGCATGCTATGAGGATCGTCAAAAACCTATGCAAAGCACATAAACTGGCACTAGAATTATACATATAATAAACTTCTGCATACAGCAGGACTGATTAGCAAGAATGGATTCAAAAATGTAATCTAGGGTTGGCTAATATCTGACCCACACTACTCCACTGATGAGTATGTATTTTAAAATGGAATTCTTTATAGTGAAATTCAAATGCACATATTAATATAAAATGCATTTGAGTGAATATATTTTAATCTCTTTAATTTTGTTTCTATTAGTAACACATTAGTAAATGTACTGATCTTGATAAATAAAGAATATTATTCTTATGAATTTCCCTCCTATAGGAAATGAAATTTCAACTGGAAACTTTGCTTGAATCAAAGATGACCTCCAGGGTAAAAAGGGAAACACAATCCAAATACGGGTGGCAGTTGTGTGGCTCTATAATCTTTAGCCCGTATCAACATTGGAGAGAAGCACATTGAAATGATAGAGGATTCATCTATGACCAGAAAATGCACTAGGGGTTGAGAACAACTTGGGAAGCAAGAAAAAATTGAAGAAAATGGTATAATAAGGATCTTGAAATAAGCTCTATTTTATTGCTTTGCACTGATAAAAATTGCACAGAGTCAAATAATAAAACATTGTCCAATAAGAGGAAAAAGAATCCAGAATGATCACATATTCTGAACTCATTCCCTTCAAATATTCCCATTTTTACACGACAGCCAGTCGTCAACTTAAGACCCACCTGACATACAACAGTTCGACCTATGACCAAGCATTTGGCAGTGGCATGGTACCACTCAAATGGATAACTCTACAATTTTAAAATCGTAAGTTCATGTTCAGTAGTGGATGCAACTACATTCACTTTTTTTTTGTATCTTAATGGAATGGAACTTCACAGCTATCCAACAAAAACCATTGATGCCAATGGACCTCAGTCTAATAAAATATGGCAAAAAATTATGAATCTCCAGCTTACAACTTTGTGTCTAAATCTACTTACCACAGGATTATGGGAACCTAGTGTAGTGACAGTTGTGTGGCATCATTAGTTGGCGACTGACTGTATTCTTAAATTTTACTTTCACATTTTCTACTGTCTTCAAATAATAAAAAAAACTACTTTCCCATCCCTGATTTCACCCCACTCCTGGACTATCTAGCATGGTTGGGGCAAATATATTCATGTATGATTACTCCCGCTAAAAAAATTACATCATTTTTCTATCACCTTGCAGTGGAATAGTTCATCCACCATCAGTGGGTCCACACTGGACTGTCACTAGGGTCCAGTGTGCTTTCCTTAAGGCACCAGCTTATATTTGCATCTTTAAGTTTCTCCAAAGCTCACTACTGCACACAAGCCATGGAAGGTAGGTTTATTCATGCTAGATAAATAAAAATTACCAGAAATGCTGACAAAAACTGTGATCCACATGCTTATGGCAAGCATAGAAAAACCACAAAATTCAACCAAAATGTTTGGTCCGGTCAACCCAAAAGTCTTGTTGACAACAGTTTAGCTCACTAAGTACTCAGAATAACAGCATGAGAAATCCAAGCTTCTAGCTACAGGGTTCAGTTCCTTTCCTTGTGCTACCTCTGGCATCTCAAACAGATCTGGTACCCACTAACAAAATCACATACCTGGATGTGTCCAGAAACCAACTAACAAAATCATATTGCCGGATATGTCCAGAAATCGATCTCAGATTTGGACTCACGACCTCTGGTCTGTAGCTCAATCCTACGCCTACTGGGCTACTATGTGGTCAAGTCATTATAAAGACTAAAATCAATGTGGGTCATAAATGTAACCCATGAGAAACTTGATAAGTCACCACATGTCTCATGGGACAAAAATATTTTAGCACCACCAATTGGTATCTCTTTGTTAAGAGTGCAACAACCTAATGCCCTTTGATAGCAGTAAAAAAAAATTGAAAAAAAATTATAAAGTAATTAGAATAACTATAAAGAAACAATATAGATTAATTCCGCCATGTCTCCAAAAAGATAGGCATCATATTACCAGAATTCAAATACACATCACAAATTCAATAAATGGTACCTCGAGATACGAGTGCCCTGACATATAAGTTTTTTGAGATACAAGCCATCACTAGGGTCCAGTTTTTGCCTGAGATACGAGTCAAAATTTGAGATATTAGCCAGCCTCTGTGATGTCACAGTCAGTTGGCATAGCGAGCCACCACTTAGATTTGAGTCTTCCGTGTTCAATTCATGTGTTCACTTCGCTGCAGAAGCATCTCTGTCGAGTTGTTTTAATTTGGTGTTTTTTTGGAACTTAAGTAGTTACTTAGTTAATTTTTTTCATACAACCACAGTACTAAGAAGATGAGTATAAAGAACAGTGGTGAGAAAAGGAAAAACGTGATATCCATGGAATTAAAGTGCGAGATAATAAACAAACATGTGCAAGGTGTAAGAGTATTAGACTTGGTATTTCAGTACGATCACACAACTTCTACAGTATGTACTGTTCTGAAGCATAAGGACTCGAAAAAGGCTGTAACCCCTGCTAAGGATGTTAAAATTATTTCAAAGCTACGAAACTCTGTCCATGAAAAGTTAGAGAATCTTCTGCTTTTGAGGTTGACAGAGAAGCAGCTCGCTGGAGACACTGTGACTGAGAGTATAATTTGGGAGAAGGCATGAGTCATTTATGTAGATTTGCTGAAGCAGAGCCCAGGTACTTCAGCACAGGAGCTGTTCAAAGCTTGTAAAGGACCAGTATTCACTTCATTGTCAGGCAGGGTGAGGCAGCGAGCTCTGATTCTATGGCGGCTGAGGAGTTTGTGGAAACTTTTGCTGGATGCCCAAGGATACATCCCCCAACAAGTGTTCAACTGTGAAGAAAAAGGACTCTTCTGGAAGAAAATGCAAAGCAAAACTTAAAAATGGCAGAAGAAAAGAAGATGCCAGATCAGAAGCCCATGAAGGATAGGTTGACTCTCGCACTGTGTGCAAATGCGAGTGGCGACTGCAAGATCAAGCCACTGCTAGTATACCACTCAGAAAACCCCAGAGTCCTCAAGACACACAAGGTTATAAAAGAGAAGCTATAGGTTATGTGGAGGGAAAATCCAAAGGCGTGGGTCACTAGGAAGTTTTTGTGGAGTAGGTCAACTTGGTCTTTGGTCCTGCCGTTAAGAATATCTCGAGGTCAATGAATTACCCCTGCAAACCCTTCTCGCCCTCGACAATGCTACTTGCCACCCACTAAACCTTGAGGATGACATCCAAGAAGTGTTCAACTTTATAAAGAAGCTCTACCTTCCACCCAACACCACCCCTATTTTACAGCCCATGGACCAACAGGTGTGCTCCAATTTCAAGAAACATTTTACCAAACACGTTTCAACGCTGCTTTGAGGTTATGGAGAGCACAAAGCTCACCCTTCGAGATTTCTGGAAGGACCACAACAACATTGTCATATGCCTCAAAATTATTGATATAGTCTGGCAGGATATTACAAAAAGGACCTTTGCATGGAAAAATCTGTGGCCTGAGGCTGTGTGAAAGGGATATTGAAGGATTTGGACCTGAACAGTAAGTACTGGAAGAGATTGTGCATCTCGGAAGGTCCATAGGGCTGGAAGTAGAGGGAAATATCAAAGAGTTAGTCAAAGCACATTCTTAGGAACTGACGACGGAAGAATAGGCCGAACTACAGACACAGCAACAATTGGAATTTTTGCAGGAGATTGCAGAGCCAGAAGTGGAGGAGGTTCTCTTCAAGTGAGATAAAGGAAGTGTTAGAAAAAAACTATTAAAGAAGAAAAAGTGAGGGAAAATATAAAATCAATACCGTATTTACTCGTGTAAGCCGCGCCCTCGTCTATCCCGCGCACCCCTATGGGAGGAAAAAATTATTTCTATCGAAACAAAATTTTTTTCCCTTAAGTCTGCATCATTTTGTCATAACATGAATGCACGTTCTGTAATTGAAATGCTGTGCCATAAGTACGTGTACGTCTTACTCATTAATTGATTGAATTACATGTTATTATCGTCACGATCGTCATCGCATCGTGCATCAATGCACGGCCCGCACGGCCTCTTTTACTGTGCATCTGTTTCTCGTAGCATCTTACAGTAATCACAGTTACATACGATCACATCATCCAGCTTTAAAAATGGCATTTGTTCAAAATAACACGCAACTGAAATAATTGCAGAAACATATACAATTTCAACCCGCAATCTCTATTATTACGGAAATCCGTTGGCATATCAACAAATAAAAGCCAAACGCCATCCGTACCTGATAGCGGTGATCTCGTCTGCTCTCTGCGTAGAAGCTGTGGACTGAGACGATTTAACGACACCGCCAAGTCTTGGGAACACGCGGAAAAAACTAAGCTCAATGTAATAACAATTTTAATTCTTATAAAACTAAAGAAAAACACATTCCCGGAAATATAATCATAAATCACTAATGAATATTCATATCATAACAGTTCTCATTCTTAGTTTTCGTCACTGCTAGATTCAGGTACACCATATTTCCTTCATGGAGCTCGATTTCCTATTTTTTCGGCATCGCTTATAATATGTAGTTTTATACTCACAAGAAACTATCGAAATTTCACATTAGAATTCATTTTAGGGTGATAATAGCAAATTATTTTACAATGCTAAATGATCGATTTGAACGCGTTTACTACTCTCACGCTTGGAGTGGATAGCACGGATAGTAAGAAGGCATTATCTCTGAGCATACGACTATTGCCACCACGTAACAAATTTTTTGTCGTGTCTTTGCAATGTAGCTTTAATGTGTACGCAAAAGGAGCTATCTATTACGTAAAAATGTTGCTACAGATACGTGATACCTACTGAAACAAACTCCGCTTACGATTTTGAAAAAACATCAAGCCCCTTGCGGCAGCTTACAGGATACAGTATATTTAAATACATATCAGTGCTACAATGTGTTGTCCTACTTAAGATCTATACACGATAAATCTATTGCTTTGACAAATTGTGTTTCTGATCTTGCGTTTCTTCCAGTACCGTTGTACGCTCAGACTTTGTTAAACTTGGATTTTTATTATTAATTACATACATACTTCAAAATTTCAGAATACTTTACAATGTACCATTTACTACTAGACCATGCTGTGAAGACTAGTATACCACTACTACTAGACTACTAACCATACTACTAGACAGAATGCGAAACTTAGGAGAAAAAAACAACAGGAATCTGAGGAAAAATGGTGCGTGGCTTACACGAAAATCTGGAGGATTCGTGTAAGCCGCGCACCCCCATTTTTTCTCCGGCGTTTCGGGAAAAAAGCTGCGTGGCTTACACGCGTAAATACGGTACATACGTACAATACGCTAATCAACTTTGCCAATACGTTTATTTCTTTAAATTATCTTTTATTAGGTTTAATTTTGTTTGTATACAATGTTTGTTCATCATAAATATATTTTTTTTATGTTGAAAACATTTTAAAAAACATTGGGGTTGGCACCAATTAATCACATTTCAATTAATTTCAATGGGGAAAACTGATTTGAGATAAGAGTATTTTGACTTACGAGTTTGGTCAAGGAACGAATTAAGCTCGTATCTCAAGGTACCACCAAGTATCAAGCATCTCATTTTATTCCTTATACAGTAAAACCTCCCGTTAGCGAACTCCCTTACAACGAGCACCTCCAATTAACGAGCAAATGGAGTTGGTCCCGCCAAGCTACCATTAAAAAGCATGCATTTTGACTCCCTTACAACGAACTCCCATACAATGAGAACCTCCCGACAATAAGGTGGAGAGCCAGTCCCGTGAGCACTTGTTGACCTCTTTAGGACGAATTATTTCTCATCTTTTTTTGTCCCATTTTTTTTTCAGAAGTGCGTGAGCTGGTATTTACTCTTGAAACCCGTGTTCCTTCTTTTCCTAAACGTCCGTTAAAAGTCACCTGCATGTCTTTCATGGAATTTTATGTATTAACACGTTCAACCCGACAGACGCGAATGTGCGTCCGAGGTGCGTTGCCAAGACACCGAAGGACACGCATTCGCGTCTGTTAGTGACCTCTATGATGACCTCACTGAAGACCTCTCTGAAGACTTCTCTAAAGGACGCGAACTCATGTCTTTAATAAATTATCGAGTTTTGTTATTCAACAATTTTTTTAACTAATTTTATAATTACATTTAATTGATTGGCCAAATTAATGTGGAGGAAAAACCTTTTCGTTTTTCACGATTGCACACTAGAAATATTCAGGGTTGAATGTGTTAAAATGATCATTTTTCGTAAATTTTTGTGACACAAGCAAATAACTTTTGAACCAGTACGCATGTCATTATTATTGTTTCCTTTCATTCTGTCATATTATACTGTTGCTTTTTTATAGGTTTGCTGCAAATAGCGTAGTCACAAAGACTGGATTAGCGGTGCCGTGGGAGGTTGAACGTTTTGCAGGTGTTTGCTGCACACGGAACGTCAGAGATCGAAAAAATGTAATGCGCAATATTTTTAAGTAGACGTACGGGAAATGGATATGCTGCGTAGAAGCCAGACATAGATATGTTGAGCTAAATATTTTATGCTCTGCTTCAATGGACAACTTGCGAGTTTATAAAGGTGACTTAAAAGCATGCCTAAATTGGCTCTGGTACATGTAAGAGTGTCGCAGGGAAAAACTCTGTTGTCTCTGCATGCGTTAATTGTGATTCATTGAACTTATAGTAGAAGAAAGAAGGTGGAACTTGGCCACCACAAAAATTTTTGGGATTGATGCATCAGTAGATCTCGATTTTGAGAAAAATTGGTGGCAAAGGTTGTCAAAGTAGATCGGGCAATACGAACCGAAAGACATTTTTAACACAGATGAAGCAGGATTATTCTACAATAGAGATTTATTGGGCTATTTTGTGCCAACAGCGATGGTTCAGAGAAATAACTTCCACTTGTAATAGGAAAATCCAACAAAACTCGTTGCTTAAAAAATGTACGACAACTACCATGTCCCCACGAACATAGAAATTCTTGGATGACCGCTGAGATATTTCGGGAATGGGTCGTTGTGGTTGAAGCTCGAATGGGAGGTCAAAAAAGAAAAATTCTGTTGCTTGTTGATCACTGCTAGGCCAACAAATTGGAGGCTATAAATGTAAGAAATGTGACGCAGGTTTTCTTTCCGCCTAGCTGAGCAAGTCGCCTACAGCTGCTGGACCAGGGAGTCATCCCACGTAAAGAGGCGTACCGACGACAATTGGTGCAGTATTTACTTGGAAGGGTGTAGGGTACCAGCAACCCAACTCTTCTCAGATGGGTTCTCCAGGCAATGCAGCGTATGTTCTTTGTTGGAATGCCGTTTCACCCGCAACAATTAGACATTACTTCGCTAGAAAACAGGGTTTAATGAAACTGAATCTAATTGTGAAGTGAATGCAAGCCAAGGGTATGGAGATTGGGAGGAACTAATGGGCAAGCTAAGCATTCGAGACATTTCATTTGATGACTTCGTAAATTTCGACGAAGGTGTAGGACGTGCTCTGCTGAAAGTAAGGCAGGTGAAAAAGAGGACGGAGACCAAAGAGACCAAAGAAGTCACTCCAGCACTGGACAGGGCAGAGAAATTCTTGCTCTCTGCTGAAGAATGTAACAGGGATGATATGAGAGCATTTCAGGAATGTTGTTCTTCGTGAGAGAAGGAATAGTTTAAAGTGGGCGACCATTGACTCTTTCTTCGAATAATTTTTGTGCATAGTAAAACAAATGCAAATATCAAGAGATTTTTTAAGTAACTTGTTTGAATTTTTTGACTCTCCTGAGTCTAATTCACCGGAATGCTACGGAAGAGAACACCAATTTAAGATAAGGTGGCAGCTCAAAGTTTCAAGGAAGCATTATGATAACAAAAGGAACAAATCGAAGGACCGCGAACTGACCGCGAGAACCTTAACAGCATTGCCTGCTGAAATAGCACAATATCAGAAGTGCCAAAGAGAAAAAAATCATTCGCCTTGTCCAGGACTCGAACCCGGGTAACCTGATTTTCGGTCAGGTGCTTTAATCAATTAAGCTACCGAGGCATCATTTTTCCCTGTGGAATTTTAGAAGCCTTAAAGGAACAAGATGTACTCGAATTGCTAGACATATTAGGTCAGAAAGCAGTTGATGCCGTGCGCGTGGCTCCACCGTCCAAGAGGTTAAGGCCAAATTTTGAGAAGCACTAAGGTGCTTACTATATCGATTTGGGTTCGATTCCCAAGTCAAGTTCATCAGAATCTTTCGAGTCAAGGCGAGTGATTTTTTTCTCTGTGAACTTTTGCTATTGAACATAAGGAATGTTTAAAATGCCGCATATTCCGTAGTTATTATAACGTAACATTTTGTTTAAAAAATATCTTCTTCGAGAGCAGTGATTAACATTATGGCAATGGAATTGAGAATATAAATGGTGCGGAAAATGCTAAATATCGCAAAGATTGAATAGTTTCGGAGTTACGAACTGTAATTTTTTTCATAAAACTTTCAGTGGATTTTCAACGGCGAACAGTGACAATTGCGAAACCTCAGTTTCTATTTCTCCAATCAAAATACAATTTCTCCCGCAAGCAACCATTAAAAATAATATTCATTGTGAATTTGAATAATGTAAAATAATGATATAGTAGCTCATAAACAATAATGAAACAGTTGCTCACAATGTATAATATTAAATAATCCATAAAGGTTGTATCCAGTTCGTTAGGCAGCTGTGTTTCACTCAAGCAATGTCATAGAAAGAATGAAATTTACTTTTAAAAGAACTTAGCAAATAAAACGAAATTCAACGTGTACTACATCTGCCGAAAAAACCTCAAAGCCAGACAGTTCGCCACGCATCGTCATGTAAAAACATCATTGTCCCGACAGCCAATTATTTTCCTCTTCTATAATAGGTAGTTATTTACAATGCAATTCTTCAGTAAGTAGTACATGACACTACTATGTAAATTTATGATATCACTTAGCAAATACCGTAAAAGAAAAGAATTTTCGTTCGATTACTCCTGCTTCTTCAATACCAGAAATGCCCCTGGAAAAAATGGATGTGTGCAACCCACAATAACATCCGATTAACAAACTCCTCGTTTACGAACACTGGAAAATTTGGGTCCCTAGAATTTCGTTAACGGAGGGTTTTACTGTATTGATGAAAAACCCTTCTTCTACACTTTAATGGGATACAAGAGAAACCAGTGTAAATTGAGGGGATGCATAATTTTATGAAAGTTATGCCTGAAAGAATAGCTGTGTGATCCTGTATTTTGCCGACTCAATGATTGTCTTTGTTGAATTACAAATTTACAAAATTGAAATATAATTGTGACAAAACTCTTTAATAATGCAAATATCTCTCACTTGAAATTCAGCGGGACATAAGAAGATACCAACCAGATTAAATTATGGTTTGGCAAAGATTTAGGAACAGCATGAAAAACTTGTACAGTTGTAAATCAGAGGGAATATCAGGAATTAGTGAACAAATGTACGAGGGAAGATGCAGGAGGGCAGTTGATGGAGAATGGGACAAAAATAGGAGCAGTAGATACTTAGAGGGGTTGATAAACATTGGGCAATGGTGGAAATTAAGGAGAAACTTGAGGAATAATGGACATATAAAGATTTTAACACAGAAAACCACAAGAAAATGTGAGGAAATGAGTTATAGACTATAGTGGAGGGATATATACGGAGTGAGAGAAAGGTGGCAAGGTCAATGTGAGGAGATTGAGAGGCTCCAGAGAGAAGAAGAAATAGGCACCATGTGACCAAGATTAGATTGATTTTCCAGCAGCAAGAAATGGAAAACCTCCTTATGAAGTGCCGGTTTTCCGGGCCGCTGACTTCGTATTATCGAGTTTACTGTAAATGGTAGTTTCTATGGTAAATATGTATATAAAAATATTTGATATGTTGCAGCAACCACCTCTGAACCACTACATATGGATTAACCCCAATTGGATAGTTAAATAATTTTTTGTTAGTTCATAAAAAATGTAGGTTTAGATAGTGCAACAAGCTTTTGCATTCATTTTGGCACAGAAATTTTCCTACAGGTTGTTTTATTTACCTAAGTCCAAATAAAAAATATTTTGTTGGGACAAATATCTGAAACCAATGTTTTTGATCTCATACTATACAAAGTAAGACTTTGAGAATAATTATGCATGTGATTGCCTTGTATTTTTAACAGTGACCACACTTCATATTATTTTCTAATAATCTCTCATGTAGCTATTGATGTACTAGGAACAAGTCACCACACATGAAAATGAACCAGACTACTCAGTAGAGCTTTTGGATGATGGTACCAAATACAATGATACAAAGAAAGGTTATCATAGACTAAACATCATCCACATGCAAATGACCTTGAAACTAATCTCACCCCTGGATTCCAGAAGAGTTCAGCAAATACAATTAGAGATGCAGCACTCAATGTAAGTCCGGTATTTGCTGCTGTAATTGAAAGGACAGCCACTCTGCATTTTTCACTTAGCTGAAACTCATCACAAAGCTCCTTCCTCGTACCAGATGGAGTTGAACCATCAATTTTAATGTAACTGTAAGTAATAGTTTTGCATGATAACTTATGTATCAGGATTCACATGCCAATAAACAAAATTCATCACACTGACATGCAAAGTATTTCAACTTCCACATACTTCTTAATCAATAGCTCAATTGTACCATAATTTTATATGCACAGAATACGCCACAGAGGAAAATAAAACTTCACAGAGAAAAGCAATCAAAGAAAAAAGAGGCTATCATAAAGCCACTAATGTCCATCCTTGATAGGAGGCCCATTTGCTCATAATGTCAGCATGATTTACCAATACAGTCAATGTAAACACTTTCTTTCATTCTATTGAGCATCTTCCCATTTTTTTTTCAATTCATCCCCAGTTACCTAGTTCTCATTGCCATGGATGCCCACATACAATGATATGTCTTAAAAGTCCCTTGAACCAGTGTTACACACCTATGTAATACAGTGCAATACAGTATGTTATAGACCGGTGTAATACACCTTTGAAGTTATTTTTAAATGGTAGGATTGTGTTTCGAGAATAAGGCGAGTGATACCGGGCATAAATTATTTTCATTTGAATTTTCATCAATTACTTCGTTTGACATCTTAAACTCTTTATATTATTTAGATTTTGCTCATCCCATGTTGATGTAAACAATGGTACGTGATATAAACAACAGTTGCTACAGCTACTAAATCTCTCAAAAGCAGTAGCAGAAATGTGCTCCTGGAGAAGTTACCTTATAAATTTTAGTTTGAAGTATGTATTTTATTCGTGAACAGTTTCGACTGTGGTATGTTACTATCAATTCTAAGCGAATCTTATTACTAAGGGGAATTACATTATGACAAAATATTTTGCACCTTAAAACTTCACCTTTCACTTGTAAGCTCCAAACAATCTGACTTAAATAAACCCTTCAAAATTTCTTTCTTTTGCAATACTGTCCCTTAACTTTTTCGTGATATTTACGCTGTGCTTTCGTGTTGTGAGTGCATTATTTATTTTGTGAATATGCAAAGAACATCTACATCTGCGCGATATCATAGAAGCCTCCGTGAGGGTGTGTGGCAGGGGGTGAAGATCAACAAACATGCACTATTGACATGCAGCTAGATAGTATCCACATGGTAATATTGGTTGTTAATACATGCATCATGCACTACAGACTACTCAACAATATTTCACCTGCCTATTCCTTTGCTATGCTGCCTATTGTGTTCTCTTAAAGTATGGGGAAAAAAGACTCCGGTCTGATCATGACTCTGTTTAACAATAAGTCACAGATTCCCGTGCAATCTCTTACAATTCACAACTTTTTAAAACACTATGCTACTTTATTGGAAGGGGTCAACAAGGGGGCTTTTTCTCTACATCATCATCATTTTGTTAACTGCACGCGGGCAATGCTTGTTCAATGCATTAGTGCCCGTCGGGCGTTTCGCGCGGTTGTTCATACATACTGTTCAGAGCCAGACCCTGTGACTCAGCAGAAATAAATGCTGACTCCGAATTCAATGCAGAAATCCATTTCGCTGCGTAATGGATTGCGAGGTAAATTTGTAAAAGCTGATCGTAGGTTTTCGCAGCGTGGATGATGTCCAGTTGTCACTTTCGGTGGCAGCTGCGTCACAGGCATTGTCGTTCTCCAAGCTTTCATACCCGTTGCAGGGCACGTCATCAGGGAAATAATTATTGAGAAGCGAAGATGCTGCTATTTATGGGGGACCCGTGTCCCCCCTCCCCCTGTCTCGTCGTAGAAAATGCGCTGCGAAAATTACCACCCATCGAAGCTGACCGGATACGCCTGGAGGTTGCAGCCGTCATCTCGAAAGCTCGTGTCCCGAAGCCCAACACTTCGGCTGCGGAAAGACGAGCCCTGCGGGAACTCAAATCCAACTCCGAGGTCCGGATTTTACCAGCCGACAAGGGAAACGCCACCGTCATCATCGCCACGGCCGACTACCGACGAAAAATAGAGATCTTACTGGATGATGCGACTTACGTCAAAATTAAAAAAGACCCTACAGCCAGGATAGAGAGGGAGGCAAGAGAACTAATCAAGCGCTCCCATATCCCTCCGGAAGAGCAGCGGAGACTTTTGCCATCTTCATCGAGGCCGCCACGATTATACGGATTGCCAAAAGTACATAAGGAAGGCATACCGCTACGCCCTATCGTGAGCTCAATCGGATCTCCCACCTACGCCTTGGCCAGTCACCTCACCCAGCAGTTACAACCTTTCATTGGACAAACTGGCTCGTGCGTGAAAAATTCCGCGGATTTTGTCAGGAGAATAAAACAAATAAAAGTCGCGAAAACGGACATCCTGGACTCCTTCGATGTGGTCTCTCTATTTACGAAGGTGCCAATCAAGGACTCGGTAGACATCTTAAGAAAAATGATTCCGTTTGGATTACCAGCTGATTTCCCCAAGATGGTTGACTTCTGCCTGAGGAGCAATTACTTCCTCTGGGAGGGCCAATTCTTCGAACAAAAGGATGGAGCAGCCATGGGAAGCCCTCTCTCTCCGGTTGTGGCCAATCTCTTCATGGAGCATTTTGAAGAAGACGCTCTGGCATCCTGCAGTCTTCGACCAACCTGCTGGCTATGCTACGTTGACGATACGTTCGTCATTTGGCCCCACGGGACGGAAAAATTACATGTCTTTAAGAGGGAAATCAACTCAATACATCCCTCCATCCAATTCACTATGGAGATGGAGGAGAATGGGACCCTACCTTTCTTAGAAGTTCTGGTGAAGAAAGGAGACGACGGATCTCTGCGGCACTCCGTCTATAGAAAGAAAACCCACACGGATCGGTATCTCCATGCAACCTCCCACCATCATCCAAGGCAAAAAGCGGCTTTAGTCAAAACCCTTATGCATAGGGCCAGAGTGGTGTGCGAGAACACTGCTCTAAAAGACGAGGAATCACATTTGGTTGCCGCTCTCGTCGGAAATGGGTATTCGGAGTCGTTCGTGAGGAGACACATGAAGATGGAGCCAAGATTGCCCGAAAACAACCGGACGAAACCGAAAGGATATGCTATGATTCCCTAAGTTGCTGGATCATCCGAACGCATTTCCCGCATACTTGGGAAAGCAGGCATAGAGACGCGGTTCGGCACGTTGACAAAAACCAAAGACATATTACCATCCGCGAAGGACCGGCTTCACCCTCTTCACACAGAAGGAGTTTACGAAATACCGTGCACTTGCGGTAAAGTGTACATAGGGCAAAGCGGAAGGTCGGTAGCGTGCCGATTAAAGGAACATCGGAGAGCGATCCTGCGCTGCAATGGAAAAGAATCGGCGGTTGCAGACCACGCCCTCTCGGGAGAGGGCCACCGGATCTTGACCGAGGAGACGAAGGTCATCTCGAGGGAAAAATCGTATTTTCCTCGTTTAATTCGAGAGGCCGTCGAAATTGAGAAGAGGCCGCAGAACTTCAACAGAGATGACGGCATTCGACTTAGCGCGGTCTGGAAGAAACTCTTCCTAGGTGAACGACCCGCACAACTCACTGACGTCAGCAGCGGGGGGGGGAGTGGTGAAAGAGAACGGCAACCAGCCAAGGCCAAGAGACAGGGGGAGGGGGGACACGGGTCCCCCATAAATAGCAGCATCTTCGCTTCTCTAAAATTATTTCCCTGATGACGTGCCCTGCAACGGGTATGAAAGCTTGGAGAACGACAATGCCTGTGACGCAGCTGCCACCGAAAGTGACAACTGGACATTGTAAAAGGCCTTTTGCGGTAGGATTTAAGTGGTACCAAAATGCGGTGCAATGAACGTAATTTTCGTACCCCCAAAAATATTGCACCCTAGTGATTAATATTTAATGTAGGTATTGTCAGTCATACGTAAAATTATTGTAATGAAATTTCGAGAACCGTATTTCTTGTCTCAATACATGCTCCTGAAATGTATTAAACCAAAGTTTTTACTCATGTATCTCAAATAATCATCATCATAAGTCATCAATCTTCATATTGGTTTGACGCAGCTCTCCACTGAGTTCTTATATCGGCTTATCTCTTCATGTTTATGTAATTCTTTTTATTTATTTATTTTCCACTACCACCGAAAACAGCACATGTGGCCTTTACATCGGGTATTAACAATGTAACAACAGACGAGCACACACAGCCATGTCCTGAGTGATGAAAAAACCCACTCAGGTGGGACTGTAACCCATGACCCTAATGTTAGCAGACGAGGAATTAACCACGCCACCAGCGGGGCCAACACTTTTCTTTCACATCCTTCATCACTTGTTTCAGGTACCTAATATGTGGCCTTCCTTTGCCCTTCTTCCTACCCAATTGTCCTTCATTCACTTGTCCTTCAAAGATTGTCTTCATCACGCCATCATGTCTCATGATGTGGCCGATGAAGTTGACTCTTCTTCTTCTTAGGGTATTCAAAAGAATTCAGAAGACTTCTCAACGTACAGAAAAAATATATGTAGTGACATTTTAACGTAATGCACCAAGATTAAAATTTGGTTGCGTATATATGCTTAGTTAACTTCATGCAGTAGTTACCGTACTTTGCTCAATCGGCCCTTTTATCATGGCGGTTCTTTGAACTGTGTATTCCCAGTTACATATCGTTGCTTTGGCCACGATTTGAGATAATGTGACGTAGTTATCAATCGCCAACAGCTGTTGGCTCTGGGGTTTTGGAAACTAGTGGCATTTCTTCACCGTGGAATTTTTTAAAGGAATGCCAATTGGTTGAATCAAGTTCACTCATAATCACCTCTTCTTCGATCCTGATCCAGCAAAAATGCTGTGATTCAGAATACAGATCCACGTGAAATCAGAGGAGAATTTGAACCACTCTGCATAGATTCTTCATGTAGTTTGCAGATATCAGGGATCATCTACAGTGTTTATCAAATCACTACAAGGGTGTAAGGCAGGGGATGAGCCACCACGGAGTATTAACTCAGTGCATGCAACTAAATGTGATGAAAAAATTAGTGTTCAATCCAAAGGTTGGTTTTTTGTCAGTTGAGGTTAGAGTTGACTGCGTACTAAGCCATTGGCGTGTGAAATTCACATATTTAGGGTTGGGGGGCTAGTTTCTTTCCCTGGGTACCTGCGATTTCCTACGAAGTTCTGACACGCAGGAATAGAATCGAGAGGATATTTTAGGTTGGATGTTCAGAAAGGCTTCTGCCCAGGATATGAACCCGGGACCCTCCGGTCTGTAAGCCCAGCTCTCTACCCGTTAGACCACCACGACCCCCCATAAACGACATGTAGGTGTCTTATCTATTACGTAATAAGAAAACTTGATGCTAGATAGGAATTTACAGACTCGTGACACTTCATGATTAGACACTGCGAGGAAATGAGAAGCTGGAAGTATGGATAAATGCTTTACCTGACTCCATTTTGCTGAAGCACTTGACAAATTCCATTTACAACAAGTTGATGATGACCAAAGCATATAAATTTCACATTATCTTCAAGAAGATCTTCAATGTAATTGCTGAAAAGGCAATCATATATGATGACAATATACATATATTTTTTCAACTTTTACACAAAGGAGACTCTTAAGATTAAGGAGTTTTCAACTTGAGTATTAAATAAGTATACTTTAAATCCATTAACTATAGTAATTACTGCAAAATTTCTAGTGCAAATATTTTTCCTATCCTTAACATACCTTAGTTTTGAAAAATTGTTTCAAGTAGGATTCCATTATTATAAATCTGTGCTTGTAACAATGGATTATCAGTGGGAGAAAATCCCTAGGATTTTACAACAATTGCAATTTAATTCACAAAATCATTCACTGTATTTCAGAACAAGAACAGCTCTCAACGTTGTCCTTGAGTCCTTAATGGCCATGGCCTGCAATGGCCACAAAAGCTTGACCACCGAAAAGATGCAAAACACAGCTGCTACCACAAAGTTTCACATCAACTTTACTCTCACATTTGTTCTCTGGACTCCAAAACCATCAACTTTTTATGATCTAAGCGTGAATTTGTCAAAATATTTAATTTTTCTTTGTGGAGTTTATCTTATTAAGTCTTGCTGATGATTAATATATGCATAAAATTTTCTTTCATTATGCATGGTGATGGAAAAATGCCTTAAAAATAATTGCAAAGGGATGAAAAGCTTAACTCACCAGATTGCTTGGATTTTGGCTTTTCCTGAGGCATTAAAATATTCTAGCAAGGCTCCTCTTCCTTCACCTTTTATTTTTTGCTTGGAATGAAAATTTTTTAATGAAGAACTCATCTCTCTTGATGTTCTGTTTATAGCAGATGGATCCAGAATTATCACTTCTCTGTACAAATGCAAGTATAAGAGTAGATATGAGCATGTTATAATTGAAAAACATGGCTAGCAACATTGTACACTGGGGGATTACATGCTTTATTTCCCATCACGAATAAGAATTTCACATACACTTAAAAATGTCTTTTGCTAAAGTTTCACACATGATGTGCTCCCTACCCTGTTCATTTATTTTTACCAGAGATGGGTCGATTAGTAGATTGCTCAAACTCAAATATTAATCATAACTTGAATATTCGAATAGCTCGAATTTTGAATACCACAAATACTAGAATTTCAATTCATGTATTAAATGTTAATCCGTTAATTTATTTGTTTCCTAGTGAAGTAAAGAGCGACAACTAAATTAAATTTAAAAACTTAATTCTGTTTTCAATACTTCAAATATAAAATACCTCTAATAACTTTTGTAAACATTAATAAGTGAATAGAAAGAATCTATACAAAGGTGTATAAATTATTTCTGCTCAGTCCAAATTTGACTTACTCATTATCTAGTGTCTAAGTTAAAGTAAATTGAAAATTTACGTAAAAGATGAAACTTGGCAATATTAACCTTAGATCTGACGGAACTAACTATGGTATTTCCATGACAAGGTCAACATTTTGTGATTAAAGGATGCACAATTGAGAAAGGATGAACAGTCAGTAAAGTATGTCGACACCTCTTTGTATTTTAGAAGCTATCTCTCCCAAAAGAGAAAAGTAATTTTAATGCATTTAGGTAATATTATAAATTATTATTTCCATACTCTTAATGCTGAAAACTTTGGAGGATGCAATGGTTCCACTCAAATTTCAGTTGAGACAACAGATATGGAGTAGGATTTTACAAATTTCATAACAACATTTGTAAATTTTGAGATAAATGAACAACAATTCAACATTGGCTTTAACCTTTATCCACCTAGCGTGCTGGAAAAATCCCTTTAAAAGTTTTCGCTCAGTGTTGTGTGTGCCCAACACGTCCCGGCTAACACCGCTGCATCATATCATCGCTCAAAGAGACCTGCTTTGTTAGGGAACTGTACGTGTCTGCTGGTTGAGTCGAGGGTATTCTATTTTTAGCCCATAGAGAAGGACCATGCGGGAACTCAACGGGTCAAAAGAAAATGGTTCGTCAAAATGGGCTCCACATTGTGTTACTTCCTAAAGGAGCTATCTCAGTCGAATGGAGATCAACTAACAGCTCGAGGCAAACGATAAGCAGAACACCATATGCCCTGCCCCATTGCATTAGGGTGAATAATGACGATGCATTCCGTTCCTTAGCAATATTTTTTCAAGCTGGCTGTGGACGCAGTCGAGCTGGCAATGCTTCCAGTCGTCAGTGAGCCACAAAAGTGTTCGTTTCGAAAAATCATGGACAATATTATTTTTGGATAATACACCCATCCAGCAATGGGTTCGAAGCACAAGCTCACGGAGTTGGAAATAAAAGATGAGTTGATTGCCGACAGTGATTGGCATTGTGATGAACAGCCGACAGTTGACGTGGAGGGTGAGGAGTATGATTCTCATGAAAAGAACACCACGACGGGATCTAGTGATATTTCATCTTGGGGATCTTTGCAGAATCGGGAATATGCTAGTGTTTAAAAATTGTGTACTTTGGTTTCAAAAGGAGTGAATTTCGAAGAAGCTAAAAATATAACCAATGATTCGCTCCACTGATTGTGTTTATGCTTTATTTTACAGAGGTTTTTCAACTATTGGCGGATGAAACAAATTGTTATTTTCAGCAAAGTTGGAGTGTATTAGATGAAGGTCCTTCACCTCAATCAGATGTGAGTCAACATGAAATGTTTTTATTTTTGGCAATCATTTTACAAATCGGCCACTGCACGAGAGACACACTGAGAGATAATTGGTCCACCCTTGAGCAATTCCATACTCCCTTTTTTAGTAGTGTAATGACGTGTAAAGACATGACCGCTTTCTTCATATTTTAAGATATCTTCATTTCACTGACAATACCCAAGCGCCTGACAAAAGTGAACAAAATTATGACAGGTTGTGGAAACTTAGAAAACTTTCTGACCTGCTCAATGATAACTTTGCCAAATATTATCACCCAAGCGAACATTTGGCAGTTGATGAAGTAATCATACTCTTCAAAGGAAGGGTAATATTCAAGCAATACATACCCAAAAAACACAAATGTTTTGGCATCAAAATTTACAAACTCTGTGAGTAGACCGGTTATACATATGATATGAAGATAAATCTGGGTAAAGACCGACAAAACTTGATGCAAGACATTATAGCAACTCATGCCACTGTAAGACAGTTGACTAGGAGAGTTGAAGGAGTTAGCCACAAATTGTGTATGGACAATTTTTTTTCCTCTCCTATTTTTGACGATCTAAAAACCAAGAAAGCTGCGGAACTGTGAGACATAATCGCAAAGGTATGCCGAAAGAATTCGACCGTAAATTCCTAAAATTGAAACGCGGTGACATTCGTTTAAGGACAAGGGGTGATTTGACAGCAGTGGTGTGGAAAGATAAGAGGGAAGTTTATATGCTGATCAATATTCACAGTCCACCAATAAAAGGAAACTTTTGTGATGACCAAGGGAATGCCATTCGCCCAACTATCATGAACGAATACAACCGGCATATGGGATATGTTGACAAAGGAGACAGGATGGCAAACAGTTATTCCATCAGCCACCATACCTTGAAATGGACAAAAAAAACTATTTTTTCACTTTGTTGACCTGACAATTATAAATAGCTGGATCCTTCTTACATCTTGTGGTGCTAAATACTCACACCGACAATTTCGGCTCAAACTCATATGAAATTTAGTAGAATATGGCTCTGCAGCTCTCCCAAGATGAACGGCTAGATGAGGATGACCAAATAGTGCTGAGACAAATCAGTTTCGCCGGGAAGCAAGAGATAACACGCACTGGCTAGTGAAAGGAAAAGGGGCTCGTTGCAGTGTGTGTTCATCAAAGGGTAAAGATTCACGCATAACGTACAGGTGTGGCAAATGTGATGTGGGACTTTGCGTTGGACCGTATTTTGAATCCTACCACACCAAGACAAAGTTTTAAGAGTAGAAATGAAGGGTGACATACACCGGAACATATGTAGCAGCTCTAACATATAAAAAAGTAAATACGAATAGAATTTTTTTAAATTTTTATTTATATTTTCTATATTTTCAGCAACATGAAATTCATTCTTTGAACGTTAAAATTCATAAAATTGTTCTTCATTGACTTATAAATTAAATACTTTTTGTTTTTTTCAAATGCAATCATTCTAACAGCAGATATTAAATATTTCCTGAATGTATGTCAATTTTTTTTAATGACGGGCATTTAAATCCAGCAGTCAGGCCAAACACTGGGATTTAAATCCGGTGGATAAAGGTTAATTTACAGATGGGTTGAATTCAGTTGTTCTTGAATCCAAATCTTAAATTCAGCCTCTAATCTCATTTCGAGTCTGAATCCTGTTTTTAACCATTAATCCTAAATTTTATTTAACATCTAAATGTTGCAATTTCCTTCCATCCCAAGTATAATGTCACAGCAATCCTTATTTTCACGCTAATCTTATATTTTATTTTGAATTCTAATACATACACATTTTACACATACAGTTGTATTAAACACTCCCAACTTCAAGTATATAACATTTTATTGCTCTAAGTTTTTGATAAAAAAAGAGTATTTTCACACATTCCGGGTCAAGCCAATTATCTATTTTATCACTAATAAAACCAGCCATGCTGAACAGTCTCTCTGAGTCCACTGTTGCCAGTGGTGCCGAAAGGTAGTTCCTCACCAGTTTTGGTAGTACAGTAGAGCCTCTATATAAGGAGATCTCTCATAAGAAAAAAAACCACTTGCTATATCGAACTCTTGTTATTACCAAAGGTATTTAAATAATCCTTCCACAGCCCATTCCTAAGAATTTAACTTGTTATATAAATACTGTGGGTCTTTTGGGCGAATGGCAAAAGATATTATTAAGATAAGTATAAAAATGATATTTTCACTCACTTCATTTAACCATGGTTTTATTTACTGTCCATAACACTAAATTTCATATTATATGTAATTATTTGGTATACAAAACGTTGATTTTGCACACTTACCCCCGCACACTACTGTACTTTCTTGAGTTTCAAATGTGTAATGGAAACAAGTTATATAGCAATACGATGAACTATCATCAGGAAAAAACTCAGAAACTAGAAAAATAGTCAAGTTTATTCAGGAATATTCTCTTGATATTCAATCAAAATCATTAATATCACATGAAAGGCCACACACAAACAGTTTTAAGATCCAAATTGAATTTCATCTAGTCATGTGTTATACCTTCTACCATAATGACTTCTAGTGCCACCTGCGTGACCTTTCTGATAATAATGCCCTTCCACCCTGCTACATTTATATTTATTAATCAAACAAAGTCTGTTTTAGATTTAATGACTTCCTTTTCACAGCCATGAAGTTGATTCTCGAAGTGAAGTGAACTCTGAGAAAAAGAAGCTGGATAAAAAAGCAATGGAAAAAGCACGAACTATGGTGAAATTCACCAGCCCAATTACATGGGTCGAAAAATATTTTTTCATTGTAATGCAAATAAATAACAGACGCTATGAGTAGAGATGGGCAACTTGGTAAATTACCGTGGTAATTTTCGTAAATTACCGTGGTATTTTTCGTTAATTACCAACACCCCTGAAAATTACCGTAATAAATGGTAATTTTCAGAAAAGTTATTTTTCAGAAAATTTCTTCCTCATGAAGAAACCATTGGAATGGGTAATATTATAAATTAAGAAGCTAAAACGATTTTGCTTACTTAGTGTCCATGATTAATTCCAATTAATTCAGAGTAAAATAACAAATGCACATTACGCAGAGATATGTCTTTGGAACGAAAATTTCTCATAGCATGACAAAAGAGAGGCAAATTGCGTGTTGCTGCCAACTTCATTTTATTTTTTTTAATGAGTTATAATAGATAAACGTCGTGATATGTTTGATATAAGCATCGGCATTTATATCTCAATGCTATTTGATTTTGTTTTGAGTCCTCTGATAAGGATTTGCAGTTCAAAACTTAAAATTACCGAAAATTACGGTAATTTACCCATCTCTAGCTCTGAGAACAAGCTTGTGCACAAGCCATGTGCTACACATATTTCCAGTTATCTCTTTCGGGAACCACTGCATGTGGAGCTATGTTATTCAAGATTTACAGTGAACAGAAGCAACAAGAATGACTTTTATTTGTTGGGTGTTCTTTGAAATTTTTAGCTTCTCCAATGCGTGCCATTATCTAATTGTCAGGAGCTGGTAGAGGGCCAAAATATCACTCATAAATATGGCAACTTTAACAACTCAACAGCTACAAAGCAGTTGCATCTAGGGGGAGAGCACTTAACTGATGATTGACCACTTAGTGAGTGCTACCACTCCCCCTGGATGCACCCAATGCTAAGTCACATTTTATTATCAAAATGCAGACTTAATGCAAAAAATGAGTTTTTAATATACTTCCTACATAAATTAAAAACATATTTACCTTGTCTTTGCTGGTAGCTGCTCCATGACATCTGATTTCAATCTTCTTATCATTATCCTCTCTTCTAATAGTAATACTAACTCCTCCATATTTGTCGCTCCAGAGTAATCCCATCCCCAAGGCCTGTTCTTTCCATTACAATATCTTATTCCAAATTCCATTACTCTTTGATGAGAAATAAATGAATTTCATGGAATATAAAATTGAAATCATGAAGAAATATAATGGAATTATTAAATGTTCGAATCTCTTCCAAAAAATGCCAATCAGATCTATATACAGTACAAGAATCTATGATTAATTTCTTTTCTAGCTTTATATAGATTGAGTGGTCATACCTGGGAAATCCAACCCTGTCAATACATGTCAGTTGATGGTGTAACTCAATTGGCCTTGACAAAGCTGGTGTTCCACTCAATAAGATCACTCTTTTTGTTTCTCTCAAGACTTTAAATGCCACTTGTGACCTAGCACTTTTACTGTTTTTCAGTGAGTGAGATTCATCCTAAGAAAAAGATCATTACATCATAAAACAAAACATAACAACCACTTCATTTAAATACTCCACGCATGAGGATGACAACCATGCCATTGTAACTATATGAAACATAATTAGTCCACCATACTCCTCTAAATATAAATTAATTCCAATTTCCTGTGGTAAACTTACCTAGTGAAATTTTTCCATACAGAAAATTTCACATTGCTCAGGTGGATATTATCCATGGCTACCAAATTATTTTAGACTTAACTCAGTAATACCATGCATTAACCAACATATGGCAGACTAAGCTGAATATTTGGCTGTTGAGTCTCAAGAATGCAATCTCCTGGAAGGCATCAACTTCTTTTAGTTGAGTTCAAACTAGTGATGGGTCAATTCGATTCCTCAATTCTATGCCAAGAATCGGAATCGAAAATGAGTATGTGGCGGCTCTGTCACCGGCGGCCAGCGCGCCACGCTGTCGGAGGAAGCATCCCTTGTTGGACGTTGTCGTCAACTTCTACTGAGCATTGTAATGTCAATAGTGTGGAATCATTTTCATACTGATCCTTATAATGATCAAATTGCCATGTGTATCCACTGCCATGCAAGAATTTCCCGTGGTGGAACTTCAAAATCTACCTCAAATTTATTAAAACATTTTAATAAACAACATAGATCCCTAGTAAAGGTTTCATCACCGAAAGATGGGACACTTGAAATTTCACCATTGACGATTCAAATACCTGAATTGTCACCTCCAGTTCAAAGTGAAGTAGGTACTCAGTGGTTCAGTGAGTTCTTGTTCATGAACAGATGAAAGCAGCCACAGCTCTTCTTTTCTACCAGCTACTCCCTCATCTCCTGATGTCGAAGTTATCACGGTGAGTAATGCAGTAAAGCGTAAGCCCTCCAAACTTCTATCTCCTAATCAGCCAACTTTGAAGAAGTTTATGGATAAAACTTCTAAATTTAAGGTTGGAGACGCCAGGTCTACTATGATTACTCGCAAAATAGGAGAAATGATTAGCTTACACCTGCAACCCTTCTCTATTGTAGAAAACGTAGGATTTGTCGAACTTATGTTACTGGAACCTTGCTATACCATTGTATCTAAGAAAACCAACTGCCAAAACCAACTAAGAAAACTACCAAACTGTTATTCCCAAAATGTACAACCAAACCAGAGAAAAGGTAGAAGATATGATAAAAATGATAAAATTTACAGGAATAACCACAGATTCGTGGACTTCTAATGCTCAAGATGACTATCTTAGTGTAACAGTTCATTTCCTTGATGAGGAATTCAATTTTAAGCACTTATGCATTGAAGTAATCCCATTCCCTGAAATATCGTATTCAGCAGTGAATATACGCACATTTTTGGAGATGACTTTATCTGATTGGGGCCTACAGGGAAGGATAGCGTGTGTCGTTCGTGACAATGGACACAATGTTGTTGCTGCTTTAGAAAGATCATCATTTAGGCATTTCTGTGCTTTGCACATACATTGCAACTTGTATTAAAAGAAGGATTTTTAAACTGCAAGTCAATAATGAATATAACAGCAGCCTGCAGAAAAATTGTAGGCCACTTCAAACATTCTTCTAAAAACGTTAAAATTTTGAAAAAATACCAGAAACTGGCCCAGGTTCCCAATCATCGACTAATTCAGGATGAGCCGACTAGATGGAACACAACTCTTCATATTTTTAAGTGAATTCTGGAACAAAAACAAGCAATTGCACTGGCATCTGGTGAGCTCAAACTACCAATAAATTTTATGCATGGACAGTGGGATATGATCGAGAATAGTATTTCTGCACTGGAAGTTTTTGATTTTACTGAAAGATTTCTTTACTGCAAGTTAGCTCTGAAAATGTAACACTATCTGAGGTAATATCCTTGATAATTTCAAAGTACCTGGTTTGTTTTTCTGAATTCTGCATTCTACGGTATAATTAGTGCTCCTCACAAAAGATGAATGTTATTTTGATTAAAGGTAATTCCACTGGAGCATTTACCAGAACATGAATTGAAGAAGCCCGCTCCAACAGGCTCAGGCCTGCAGGGATTAAAAAATGACCTATTAGCAGCACTGTCCAAACGTTTCATGAATATAGAAGATGACTTTTGTTTTTCTCTTACAACAATATTAGAGGCTGAAGAAGGAGCCATTTTCTAACCACAGGCATTTGGAGACTGTAAAGATGAAACTAATAAAGGAAGCCAAAAAAATTCAGCAGGTAAGGTGATTGTAATTGCACCTAGTGAAGCCTTGTATGAAAAAAATTGTATTATTTCCTGATATTTTTTTTTCAAATTAGATTGAAGGCAGTGGCACACCACATCCGGAGGAGCAAATTCAGCCTAGGGAGCCTGTGACAGGTATATGATCAAGGTACAGTGATGTGTTTGGAAAGGTACCCAACGACACCATAGCAAATACTGTTGAAGCTGAAGTGGAAGCTTATTTATCACAGATGAATGCACCACCAAATTCTTCCCTTGGGAATACTGGAAGGCTTGCTTCTCCTACCCAAGGCTGAAAGTATTAGCCAAAAAGTCTCTTGCCACACCGCCATCCACTGTGTTCAGTGAAAGACTTTTTAGTTCGGCAGGAAAAATATGTGATGTAAAATGTAACAGGCTTGATCCTGACAGAGTGAACATTCTTTGCTTTCCGAGCAAAATTTTAAAATCTGTAATGGGAGAATAAATTTGTAACACATTATTGACAATGATAAGATATTTTCAATAAAAGATAGCTATTAAAGATGATACTTTTATTTTATATTTAAACATGAGTGTTTATATTCTTAAGTAACACCTATAAGGTAACACCACTTTTCAGGTATGTTCTGTTCTGAAATTTAGCAATTATATTTTAATTACATAGTAATGATATGAGTGATGCTTTTTTAACTGATTCTTTCACAGAGTAATATTTTTTTATGTGGTTGTCTTGTTGCCTGGAATTAAGTGATATTTTTCTTGGAGCCTATGGCATCAGAATCAACGGAATCGGTATTGGTAGAATTGGAATCGAAATGTCAGAACCGAGATCGGAATCGCTAAAATTTTGTAATCGACCCATCACTAGTTCAAACCCATTAACCAGTGAAATACTAAAAATATTCAATGATAATTTATCATTTACATAAATACAATTATTAGGTATTGAATTCTTAAATACCTACTTACAATAAGTAGGTATTTAAGATTTAAGAAAAAAATATTTGGGGGTCATAGGCTATTTAACGCCGATTACAGGATTTGAAAATCGTCATTTTCAGTCTCAAATTACATAGCTCTTATGGAAGAATCGTGACGTCCCTCCCTTAAAAATTTTATTTCTCGAAATTTCTTCTGACAACACCATCTCAAAAACTAGTATTTTGTGACTGAATAATCAACAGATAGTATGTATTTTTTTCAGGTTGCCTCATCGGCCATATAAGGCTTATATTTTTGATTGAAAAATGATGAAAAGTCTAACTTCCGTTCCTTAGCCACCATAGTGACAGAGGTCTGGCAACGATGTTAGGGGAGTAATCAAAACAAACTGGCCTGGTACCTCCGTCATTTATTCCTTACATCACGATTGCAGACGATTTATGCTATGAAGTGTGTCATTGATTAGTACCATCTGTACTGTACTCCCTGTTAGTAATGGTTACTAGAATAATACCTAAGTGCGCTAAAATATTTTACACTTGGCAGTCTTCATACGTGGAATATCATAGATCCCTGAAAATAGTAGACATAACACTGTTTACGCGATAAAATCACTTCTTTATTGCTACTCACGATGGTATGTATATGTTCTTTAAAAGAATATTTTCAATATTTTAATGTATATTTCGAAATATTAAGTCATCGTTTCCACATAGCACTAAATAATTCTTTGTTTTGAATACGTATTTATTATCCACCACATAATATATTTCATCAAATAATAAGTAAAATTGAGAAAATAAGTCAGTAATGTGGTTGTAGGAATTTGAAACTAGACTCGATGCATACTGTTAATAGGCACTAATATGTTTGGTAATACAATTTCCCAAACCTGCTCACTGATCAACTACACAAGCATTCTCCAAGAGAATAAAATAGTTTCTCGAGGGAAAACTTAATAGTTCCCATGCAAATTATTATATCCTAATTATAGTTCCTCCAAAAGACATTTGTTTAGCTGCATATCTATTTCGCAAGGTCCCAATTATTATGGCAAATTATTGGCAGTTAACTTATCTGATAGTTCATAATCCTTACATTTTTCTAATATGGGTCAAACCATATAAACACTAATCAAATATGAACAATATTGTATGTAACCATGAAGCCCTTACTAGTAGTATCAGTATACCTTTTACCAAGCCCGTAGCCAGGACAAAAATTGAGGAGGGATTTACTGATTGGGATCTAAAGACCATGCCCTCTAGAAAAACAATGATTTTACTGTCCCAAAATAGTAATTGATCTTTATTGCCTTATAATTACCTGTCATACACAACTAATAATCTCACCTCTATGCTACTTCCTTCTCCAACTTTTCATACATTTACCCTCAAACCGAAAATTTTGCTCCTGTATGCTATTGCTATTATGCTCCTGATGATAACGTTCCACCCTCCATAGTATAAACAGCAATAAGATGTGTAGATAATTCCTTCCTCTTTTTATTAATAGTATTTTTTTCATTATTTAGCTAAAATAATATAAGACTAAGGCGATAACAATTTTAAAGCTGCCATTAAGAAATGGCAGCTTTAAAATACTCCCTATTCCTCTTCGGGCTGGCTTGAGATTTTGATGTCAATACAGTATTTACAATGCCGTTCACTCTATATTTTATACCCCAATTATATTCCAGTCCGATGAGAATTTCTTCTGTTATATCAATTAACGATAACACTGAATTACACGCAGTACAAATAATCTGCTTAGCCAAAAGATTTACTACCACGATTCGACATCCATCAATAAATGCACTCAAAGAGTTGATTTGAAAAATACTTTCAGCAATATTCCGTCTTTTTAGATTTTACAAATTATTTGCCTTATATTTAGACATAAATTTGCCTTTAATACGAACTTATGAAGTCATTACTCTAGCCATCAAATGGAATTAGTGATTCAAAAAGGCAAATTGCACTGCCTAAGAGAGCTCAGTATAAAATTGTTATAAACTAGTTATAAAAGTTATCGCAATATAAAGTAATAGAGCAAGTGTAATTTGTAACTACAAAACAAAATGCCGTATTGTAGAAGTGAAGTTAAATGCTTGAAAACTAATAGCAGAAGGCAACGAATCTCAATGAAGTAGCGCTGGCGAACTAGGGTGTCCAACCGGTGTGAAAAATTGGTTCCTATGTCAATATTTACACGTTCTTTGCGGTGTTGTCCAGTTTGTCGTCAGCAAATATGTTTAATTAAGTTTCTATGAAAAGATCAAAAGCGATTTTTAGGTCTGTTATTTTATTTCATATCTTATTTTATTTTTATGAAATTTTATTCCCAGCCAGCACACGGTAACATGTTTACGTAAAATCCTCGTGAACTTAATGTGCGTGTGTATACGTAAACATAATCTACCCGTATTATTTCATGTTTACGTAAATTCTAAGCAATCATTTTATGAGAATGAACGTAAACGTAAATGCTTAATGCTTATGTAAGCATCTCGTAAACAGTTTTTAAACCGCACACGTAAACGAATTTACGTGATTCCTCCGAGTGTGGGCCATTAAGAAATTAGTAAATTTACAGCATTATGTCATAGATTATACTCTGCGCGTATGTTTAATGAAAATATTTGGCTCATAAAGTTAACATGTAGATACATGAAGTAGTTTCAAGTATCTTTTTCATTTAATGTGGAGTACATATGTTTCAAGCTGATCACCGATATGAGATAGCAGTTTGATATTTGTTCCAAAATCCACCCCTGAGCTCCCTTGAAATAAGTAGGTAATCACTGCAAATATTAGTAATTAATCATCATTCACAAGTAGTTAATTGGTGCTCACCAGTAATCATAATCATTGGTGAAGAGAAATTAATTTTTAATCTTCAAAGATTTTTCTAAGGGGTGTTGTCACTCCAGCACAATTAACGAAGGATTCATGTGTTCGACAATTTAGGAAAGCAAATTCGATCGTAAATCATTACTACAGTTCCTTCGATAGTCTTAACTTACAGTTATGTAATGAATTTTAGTTATAATCAACTATTGAAACTTTACTTCGCATTCATGAACCGGCGCAAGTTCATGCATGAACCGCGTCACAACAACTAGCAATCTGACAACACTCACATCAACGAAGCAGTTAGCTTGGTGGTAGCGTGCCGAGATATGAAGCGAACGACACGGGTTCGGTTCCCTGAGCCACCTAGGGGCGAAAGCGATGCTAGTGATGTATATGTAATTTTATTTTTTACCTTTTTTATTCGTGAAAATTTTTAAACGTGGTACACTGGATTTAATTGCACATTTAATACGTAGTGAGGGAATAAATATGGCAAACAAAGTATTTGATGCGTATGCATTATGGCGGACGTTCTGGTAAACCGCTTCTGTGTTGCTTACTCCACGATGAGGACATGTGGCCGCGATTTTTACGAGATGCATCTTAGAAGTTTACGTGAGCAACTTGTAAACAAACAAACAGTTTACGACATATTTACGTAAATTTCAAATAAATTGAAGGTAAAATGTTTATTTGTGCTGGCTGGGTTGTAGCTCCTGAGAAAGTTTTTAAAGTGCCTCTGACACAGGCGTCGATATAAAAGCCTTTCTTCATATCACAAAATTACTTCAGTTGGAAGATGACTCATGTTTCGTATAGCCATGTTGAATATTTGAAACCATTTTAAATTATTACTAACAACATTTTGAGCAATTTTATGTTGTTCGGCATGCTATATTCGTCTTATGAAAGTAGCACTTCGAACCGCAGGTTCTACCTTAAAGGATACCCCAAATCAGTATAAGATATTGATATGTTCCCCTGAATACCAGATCTGACATTCCAATACATGTCTAGATTTTCCAACTCAAAACATCCCAAGAAATTAGTGAAATGCCAATAGGATGCAGGCAAAAATCCTACCAAAATCAAATTCAAGCTGATGCATCTAATCAATGAGCATCATATGATAAATATATGGGTATATGCTATATCAGTATATGATATATGTATATGCGGTATATACTACCACAAATTTATTATTATTTATTTTTAACTTACCACTATTATTTATTATCAACTTACCACTATTATCGCTTGGAATCTTGAAAGCTTATCACCACTCTTAGAAAACATATCCGTGGACATAATTACAACATTCCCAAGCTGCAAACTTTCTTTTGAAGTAGATATCACAGTAACTTCTTCCCCAGATCGTGCTACACTGGGAAGCCACTTAGAAATGGCTTCCTTCCAAGTATACCTATAATAAATAATAATCACACATCACAGCCTGAAATGAACCACTGATAATCAACTAATTTATACTACTTTTAACCTACTTAACTGAAGAAGGGCAAATAATCAATAATGGCCAGTCTTGTATATAATAGTGTGCAATGCCCAAAGCTTGGATAGTTTTTCCCAAACCCATCTCATCTGCAATCAAGCACCGTCCATTCCTTGATATTCCAAACCTGTGAAGGATCCAATTACTTTACCATTACAGCATCGAAAATATACACTTAAACGATGATATCGACAGCATAATCACCTGACACCTTCTAACTGGAATGGCATTAATGCGTTCACTAGAACTGGGTCAATCTTTGACAGGTCTATTGAAGAAACATCTGTTTGATTGAATGGCCGTAAAAACGTCTGCCAACAAAAGAAGAAAATACAACGTTATGTGATTTTAAAAGCACGTGATAAAAAGATCAAAGTCAACGGAAAATAAGGAGCAGATAATAAATGAACGAATGTAGCATTTCCATCGATAATTCTGTGCCTCTTTAGACTGTGGGACTTAAATCTATAAAACATAAATGGTATCAATAATTATACACTGCCAATGAAACTTTCTACTAACTCACATCAAGAACCACTTTGGGCAACGGACTGATGGAAACTTCATTCTTCAATGATGACACGGCAACCATTAACTTCCCATGATCTGATAAATCGAAATTCCAGTTCTTTGAGTTAGGATCTAAGGATTGGGTATAAAACAGGTAGGTCAGTTTGAGTACCACGAAGTGACAGTTGAGATGGACGAGACAAAACTACCCCGAAAGGAATTTCACAAAGGTTAATGGCCCAAACATACCATAAGAGCATGACGGGATGGTCTTGAATATATTTATGAGACCTGAATGATATCCAATATCAACAGCAAATCTGTCTCGCTTTATTAATTTACAATGACCTGTGACAAGCTCTTTTCCACCAGAATATTTAACATGTTGAATGGTCTTCCTAGCAGTACCAGTGCTAGTATGGGAAACACCCTTCCACTGCTTTGACGACCTATCAGTTTTTACGAACTTACTCTTAAACTTTGGAACGGATGAACCACTTTCATCCAATTTAACCTTTTTGGCACTGTCATTGGATTTTTCGGCAGCTGGTGGAACAACTTGGGTGATACTTTTCGTAGCACGTTTCCTTAATGCCTCCTGTCTATTCCTTTCCATTCGAAGTCTCTGCTCCTCGGTTAGAGAAGACATTTTAAAGTTATTTCAACCTCACCGTCTGGAGTAGCACCAACTCATATAAACGCAGGGCATAAGTTCTTCAACAGATCTATTTAAATAATGAGACTCAAAAATAGTCATTATCTTGAAACAAATGCTCAACACCGACCCTTCGCAGGGCACTCCGACACTCCATGCATTCCGAACTGAAATATGATGATTTCCGAGGCCTAAAATAGTGTAAATGGTATTCATAGATGCTAGTATAAACGAATATATAAATTAACGTGACTACAGCCAATCTATTACGTGATCTCAACAACCAAAGGCTTTTGGAATATTTTGAATCTCAATAAGTTTTTCCAATTACGTCATTCATCTGACAACATCTGAATAACAAATCCCGTGATTATTCCATCAGCGCGGGAAGTGCGTTCAATTACAGGGAAACCAGGCTAGATAGTTACCTTCAAACCTTTTGTAGGGAAGTCGCTGTCGTGGAAGTTTTACACACAAGGTCTTTTTCGTGAAATAATATTTCGTCTCAGGGACCGGTGCTAATTCAAGCTAAAATAATTTTCATTTCTGAGAATTGCAAAATATTTCCCTACATTCAAAACAAAAACTTGCATTACCAAAGTCTAATTTCCGAGCTTTAAGAAGATACGTATTGGCAGAACTACTTGGTGGCCAAGCAACTATATAATTTTGGCAAGTGGCATTCCCAATACAACCAACCATTAATTGGCTGTTAGATTGTGGTGAGTTCCTCACAAGGAGACTCTGAAGCACTTAGCACGTATTTGTCCACTGTGCCACTATAGCCGTGTATACCTTACCGGTGAATCATAGAGGCCTTGCTAAATGCCAACTGGACCCCTATTGCAATTTTTCTAACTTCTCTGAGCTCCATAAATAGTGTACCCAGGTACATATTAAAGGTTCTCATCAAATCAAGGCATTCGCATAGTATGTGGGATGGTGTCACCCTCTTCACAACACCTGATATGGTTGAATCTATGATTCCCGGGAGATGGAGGTGCCTTGATCACTCAATGGTGCCCAGTAAGGAATCCCACTATTGATCATAGTTGACCCATATTTAGTTAGAGAAGTCTTTTTACCAGCTCAGGGGCCGTATTCTGTAACTCGTCATCACCGGTGATGAGCCTTCACCGGTGATGAACATCACCTATCACCGCTCTTCCGATTCTGTAACGCGACGAGGTGATGTTCTTCACCCCAAACAGGGTGATATCACATCACCTCCTCAATAGCCGCCCTTATCTCATCACCCCGTAAATATATTGAGGGTCCGCCATCATGTTAGCGAGAAACAAACATCGTGCGTTCATTAATAACGTTAATGTAGGGACTCTGACGCAATTTAAACGGAAAAAATAACACATGCATATAATAACAATAATTAAAATGGTATATTTACTGTCATACAACTCTAAATTAATGTGTTTTGACGTAAGTAAGAAACGACCTGTGTTAACCTATCCCAAATTTTGCATACCATCCAAAATTTCAGGGGCAAAAAGACATTCATACAAGCATTGAAATAAATATTTATAAAATTGCTAAAACAATGGCAGAGCAATAAAAACATCTCTAATTTACTTAGAAAAGTCAAAATTGCTTGTACGAGTAAAGTAATAAGATTATATGGACACCAAAATACATAATTGTATACATCGAAATAGAACCAATTAATTTCACTTCGACGAGTAATCATGTTTGTTTAAATTATTGCAAATATATTGGGTACGATTTTACGATCGAGGAATAACACACGTCTATATGGTTCTGATACACTGTATTCAAGTTCGGTTAACCAAGCCAACAATCACATTTCCAAGATACTATACGTACACAAACAAGATTAGATTCAGAGTATTTGGGCAATATTTTAACACAAACAATTTGAGCAATTAAGAAATTTTTTGGTTGCTCGTTATATATTTACGTTTGTTTTTCGCAGCTCCCTTTTTATCGACTTGTAAGATGATGATATACCTATTTATTACGCGAATGACAGTGTTGTTGTGTACATTTGAGTCTTCGCAAACAAGTGAAAAACACCATTTACTCTGTTCATGATTGATATTGTGGAAGTTGAAAATAGGAAACTGAAAAATTAATCACATTCACCGTGGTTTATTCACGTATCACGATAGAATATGGTGCAATTGTTTTTGTTGATGTTCAATAAAACAAAGTAATCTATTGTTCACTTCGTAATATTAATCCTACTGTTAATAATCACCTAGCCGGGTTATTAGAACATCATAATAAAAATTATCAAACATATCATTACTCGAGAAACCATTACTACAAGCATGAACATACATGATCGTGACTACAAGCATTTAATTTGCACATTACTTGCCTGCCTTGCGGTCATGTGATACAACTGGCTCTCTTTATTGGCTAATCTAATTTTGCCAGAACTAGACGGCGCAATTTTTCATAACGCCCTCATCACCGGGTGAAGAAACTTCACCACCCAGTTACAGAATCGGAAACGTCAAGGACGGGTGAAGTTTTTCGGTGATGTCAATCACCGGTGATAGACATCACCCAAGTTACAGAATACGGCCCCAGGCCTGGATTCTCCAGTGCATAATTTGGCCTCTTGTAGCCTCAGTAAAGCCAAACATAGATCAATAGCTCATATTGCCAGATACCATATATGGTTGACCTACAGACTTTCATAAATGCAAGTAGAATGTATACGACCAAATTACTGCTCCTGAATTACTGTTCCTTAGAGAACATCTTTAAGATCCTAGGCTTACCAACATTTTGACATGGCCAGGAAAGGGCAACAAGTCGCCTCTTTTAATGCCTAACTTTGAAACAGTGTTTTAGAATTGTATGTACAAAAAAATTGCAAGAAAATTTCTTCAGCTGAACGGAAGATAATTTACAAAAACTTCGGCTATATTGAAGGAAGCATGATCAACATCAATAAGCTTTGATAGAGCAGAAAACCGTCCCTCCCTTTATATCAGAGCTGTTCTATTCAGTCTGCGATTGTGGCTGGCAGGGCCGCAGCCATTTGCACCCTGCATGTACAATACAGTACTATATATTAGTACTATTACTAATCGTTGTAGTACTAGTCGTTGTTTACTTAAATAACTCGTAATTAATCTATACTTTCACAGTCTGTACACACTCAACACTTCGTTTTATTACATACGTCTCACTTGACTACATATAAACAACACAACAAAAAACTATATAAACAAAATTGTTTGTTACATTAAATAAACTTTCAATGATGTATTCTTGTAAAATATAACTTTCAATACTCCCCCTTAACAAATCAATTTTGAACTTTTAAATTTGACACACAACAATTAATAACCTTTTCACAAAACACTTTAATTAATTAAGTTTTTACTCCCCCTCAATTTTAACTCTTCCAAAACTATCCCTAGCCAAAGAACTTCTCATAACCATCGTTGGCCAAAGAACCTCCCAACAACTTCCTCTTCTCCTTCCTCTCTTGCTCTAAACGCAACTGCCCCAGCCACGCTTGCTCAGCCTCCTCCAGCCTCTTGAGGCACTCCTCCTCTCGTGCCAACCACTCCTCCTCCTCCTTCCTCTTCTTCAGAGCCTCCTGCATGGCTGCTATCGTCTTCTTAACAGGCCCCTTCTTCTTGTCATCCTCTTTCGCCCCTTCTTGGCACCCTTTTTCTTCTTCTTGTCGTCCCCGTCGCCATCCTCTTCAGCCGCATCTTCCTTCTCCTCTTCGTCCACGGCAGCACCCCCAGACTTCCCTTTCTCCTCTGCTGCCTTGGTGCCCCAGCCTTCTCTTTCTCCTCTGCTGCCTTGGCTCTCTGCTCCTCTGTCTCGAGGGCGCCTTCCCCTTCTCCACTGCAGCCTTCTCCACAGAACCCTTGGATGTTGCAGCTGCTACACCCTCTTCCACCATGCTCTTTCCATCTTCCTGACCCTCTTCTGCAGGTTTCTTGACCCCTTCCTGCTTCTTCAGGGCCAACTTCTTCTGCTTTTCTCGTTCTTTCTTCTCCTTCTTCTGCACAGCCGTTTTGACGGTCCCCACGGCACCCTTAGCCCATTCCTCCTTTGGTGGTGCCGCGGCATCCGCCCCCTCCTTCCCCTTCTTCTTTGGCACTTCCTTCTCCTCAGCCTTCCCTTCTTTCGTGATACTCTCCCCCTCATCCTTCCTTACGCCCGTGTACTCAAACTCCAGCTCTGCCAGCATCTTCTCTACGTCCTCCTCATCATCATCGTCCTTACTGCGCTTCTTTTTGCCCTTCTTCCTAGCGGCCTTGTCTAAATTACAAACGTCACAGGTCATCTAATTTCCCTTTTATTTCTAATACCGGGATTTTCTTTATACCCTCTTCATGCCAATGTCCAAGTCTATTATGCCATTTCATTACACTACTTAATGCTACTGCATTATGAATTTCATTTTTGTCACTATCTCTATCATTTTTTGATTCTTCACACCCTGTCGACACCATGGCCTTGTTCGATGTTGCTTCTAGTATGTAAAGTCCCTCTCTCTCTGGAGCTTTAAAAATATCTTCTCCCTTGAACCTTCCCACACAGAAATCAGCAAAAGTTTCGCATAAAATTCCCTTTTTCGCCAACTTTGAGCAAGATATAAGGTTATAATTGAAATCTGGTACATATAAAACAGCCGTTAGTTCCAAAATTACGTTACCACACTTAGATGCTAACTCTACTCGTACCGTTCCTTCCACTTCAACACTGCCCCTTCCCATATGTACGTAGCCTTTTATTGGTTTTAATGAAATAAATGCCGATTTGTCCTTGCAAATGTAGTCAGTCGATGTGTTGTCCAATATCCACTCATTGTCTTTCATTCTCATAGTCGTCAAATTCACTGCGTTTATACATGATATCGTCTTCATGCCGCTACATACCGATTTAGGTTCATAATCTTCTTCCCCCTTTTTCTTAATATCTTTATCTCTATTTTCCGCACAATCTCTCGCGAAATGACCACTCTCTCCGCAATTGAAACATTTTAGATTTTGTGGGCAATCTCTGGAAATATGTCCCCACTTATTACAATTATAACACTTCCTATCATCATTGCTTTCATTTTTCTGCTCTATTGGTGGCCTGGTTTGGGTTGGGTGATAACCGCGATAGCTGTCCCGTTGTCCTCTCCACCCTTGGTTGAAATTTGACGTCAGCGCTCCGTGTACCGCCCTTTTTTCATCACAGGCCATCTCGTCTTCTTGCAATAATACAGCTTTAACTTTTCTTGTTGATAGCTCCCTGTCGCCACCCAGAATTGCAATGGTGACTCTGTGGGTATCGGGAAGACCTGCCAGGAATAGGCCTGCCAGCTGCTTGTCATTGAGCTCTAATCCATATCCTGCACTTTGGACCACTCTGTTCAAACCTTGTATCTCAGCCATTTATTGATGCATCGTTTTCTCCGGTGTTTTCAGTACGCTCATCATTTGCTTCATGACCTTCAGGCATTTGGTCAATGTAAAAGATGTATGGATTTCCTTTAGGATGTCCCAAGCGTCCTTTGCAAAGTCGTTATCACCAATATCTTCAACATATCCCTAGATACATGTTTCAGTAGGAATGCTAGGGCCTTGCGATTCAGTCGTGCTTGATCGATATTTAAATCATCAACTCGTTCTTCATCAAAACCGGGGTCTATGGCATTCCAACAGTTCTTTTCTATTAATTCAGCTTTCGCTACTTTGGACCAAGAATAATAATTTGTAGTATTTAGCTTTTCCATTCCATATTTCGTTGTCTCTCCGTCCGCCATCTTGATCTTCCTTTTATATTTTTCGCCGGCCGTCTCTTCTTTCGTTTCCGCACTTTCTAACAAATTTTTTCTCTTCTCAATTCTTTTTTACTCTTCACTGAGCGCCCTGGGCCCATAACCTGTCGTTGTTTACTTAAATAACTCTTAATTAATCTATACTTTCACAGTCTGTACACACTCAACACTTCATTTTATTACATACGTCTCACTTGACTACATATAAACAACACAACAAAAAACTATATAAACAAAATTGTTTGTTACATTAAATAAACTTTCAATAATGTATTCTTGTAAAATATAACTTTCATACTATATTGAGTACTATTGAAATTAGCACTCAATCTATAGAGATTGAGTGCTAATTTCAATCAGCCACTCAGCAATATTTTCACAACATAGAAGTACACCACCTAGCAAAGGATAACAAAATTATTTGTAATATCCATAATTTATTTCTCACTTCATCAACTTTCCGCAAACGTTTATACCATTATAAAGAGGTCTGAATTGGACTAATGAGACCTCTTGACAATAGTGTAAACATTTACTGAAACCATAATATAAAGTGAGAAAGTGTGAACATTACTAATTATTGCAGGTTTCCTTTGCTATGTCAATTTTCCACAAAGACAATCAGTCAACCTTCAACATAACATATACCACCTAACTCAAACACAAAAAAACCCTGATTTTTTCTGATTTCTGAGCACCCTGCATACTAATTGAGGATGGCCATAACAGTTTTAAGGAATAGATATTACAGTTGAATAGATTACATGCTTGGCCAAATACCAAGTGATTCAGGATTTACGTCTACATCTATGCAATACCCTGTGAGTCACCGTAATGGTGTGTGGCAGGGGGTGAAATCACCAAACATGCACTGTCGACATGCAACTACTGCATTTAGATTTAAAGACAGATCTTAACACCTTTGACCTTTTCAGCACTTTGACCTTGTGGTACTTCCTATGCTGCCTTTCCATCTCTTGCATCAGAGTGTAATTTTCTTTAAGGATGACATCTTAACTATGGATTTACTTAACAACTGAAGGCATGGGGAAGGAGTGCACCACTTACCCTCATATTAGAGTTTTCACACTTGCTGTTAGGCTATTTTCCACCAATGTTATTTAACCACCAAACCAACCTTCAATCACTTAGCAAATACACTTTCCTGTATTAAAGCATGGATAAAGGTCAACTGGGATATTATTACCTACTACAAAAAGCATTAAATAAAGTGTTTATTGCAGTTTAAACATTATCTTTTCCACTTGAAAAACTGTAATCTGCAAAACACTTATACATGTGGCTAATGCCAGGAATTATGTCCATTTGATTCCAGACAGTAAATCATCACATAAACTAGTTTAATATTAAAAGACCTGATAATCTTTGATTCTACAACATGGAGAATCACAATGCACTATAATAGAAACTGCAGATGATGGGAAACTCATTATGGCTTGTGTGGAGTCAAAGACAAATATAAATTTTCTGTAGACACTGAAAACAGTTCTACACTGATGAAAAGAAGTATGTATGTATATACATCATTTAAGGAATAGCAGAATTTCTTGGATATAAATCAACATAATTACATTTTGTTAACTTTTTTAGATCATCCCTTAACTCGCATTCAAAACATTTCCTTTTTCCTTTAAAGGTTATGAAAATGTTTAAATATGGGATTTAATCAGTGTTTCACTAAAATTACTACAGAGGAGAACACTCAATCATCCAAAAATCCTGAATAACACCAGGTTATTCCAAAGGCTATTTTGTGGTTTTTGGGGGGAAAAATCCATACAAAGTTTTGGAATTAAAACTCCATCAGTAGATATGTAGGCCTCAAAATTAATTTTAATGAAATAATTAAATGTTGAAGCATTCATACACATATATGGTACATTGGAAGCTTATACCATGATTACAATACTCCTGCTGTGATTTTTATACCCTTAACATTTCCTTGCACTAACCTGAAATTTTTTTCCAGCTGTCTAAGCTTTCTTTAAATGGGCTTATGAGAAGGCATTTTAAAATTATCAAACATGCTAGGGGTTCTGGTACATATACAATACAATACATAGAAATGAACTCCAAAATGCCTAATTCAATAGTCTGTAATTCCATTACCTAATTATGACTAGATTTTGAATTGGGTAAATACGGAAAATATCTCAATTGTTCAATGAGAAAGATGAACTTTAATTGAATTGTATATAAAACTTCAGTAAAATTAATAAGTTAATTTAAGACCATTAATATTTCTAAAATTACACCCATGAACAGAAGGAAATCTTAAGAGACAGTTTATGCCAAAAGGATGCCGAGCATTCCCTATACTATAGGAAATGCTAGTAAGGCAAGAGAACATTATGACTTGGAGCCAAGGTTTAGCAAAATATTGTACAAAAGATATAATACAATGATTGACCACATAATATCATTAAATGCAGGTACAATAACAATGAATAACTTAAGATATAATCAGAAACAATAACATTATCACAGTTTAGGCTTTTTATCTCAGAAAATCCTGCAAAAATTAAAATTTTAATGTGGAACAAGTGACTTCATTACTAAAAATGAAGAAAGTAATTCAACGTATAAAGATACATGTGACATATAGTCATTTGTTCAGCAGATATAACATTTACTGGATTGCCATAAGGATAAATACATTTAAAACGCATAATACAATATTTTAACAATCATAAATTCAATTTTCAAAAGGAAAACATAAGGAATGAATACTGATTCATTGTCAGTTATGTACATGAAACCTCAGAAACATGAGTATAGGATTCCTTCTGGATAGTATTCAAAATATTTTTTCTTCAGCTAAAACAGGTGATTTATGTTCATCAAATAGTTACATTAATAGTTGAATTCAAGAATAGGCTACTGAATATAACTGAGGTTTGTAAAAATAAGAAATCACAGAGTCAAATACTTGATTACACAAAGAATTATGAATAAAATATTAATAACACTTTCAAAAAAGTAAATAAAATGGTCATGCCCAATGCAACTGATAAAAACATTAGAGTAAACTCTGTTGTTACTAGCAGGAATGCCATCAATTCCTTAGGAATCAGCAATCGATCCCAATTCCTAATCCAGTCCACTGGTCAGGCACTGGCAAAAAGTATTTATGCATTGCTGTAATAAACCGTCCACGATATAGCTCTGGTTCAATTATCGTGGGAGTTTTTCCACCAGCAGACTTCACCATGTTTTCAAGGCGTTTATCCCAGGTGAAGGTGCGGATATAATCTATTTAGTTAAAAGAAAAAATAAAATCATCTACATGAAGCCATAAAAATTTTCAAATTACAGGCATAAATGTCCAGGCATTAAATTGTGGAACATGGTGGAGAACCTGAGATGCCCACTCTCTCAGCAACTCTCCTCCAAGCAGGTTACCATTTAGCAAAAAAATGAAGTCTTAAATTGAATTTTACACTAATTGGAGTATCTATATCTATATAATACCTTGAAAGCCACCACAAAGGTGTATCAAAACGTATATCTGGAGCATGTTCCTTTACGGCAGTGAGGCATGGACGATGATAGCAGTGGAGAAGAGAAGGGCGGAAGCATTCAAAATATGGTGCTATCAAAGAATGATGAAGATAAAATGGATCGACCGAGTGACAAATGACAAAACAAGTCCTAAGAAGAGTGGGAGAAAAGAGAAGTCTGCTGAAAACTTTAAAAAGATGATAGGACAACTTAATCGGCCACATCTTAAGACACGATGGCCTGATGAAGACAATCGTTGAAGGAAAAGTGAACGGAAAGAATGGAAAAGGCAGGCCTCATATGAGTTACATAGAACAGGTCGTAAAGGACGTGAAAGAGAGGAACTACGTTAATATGAAGAGGTTGGCCGATAGAAGAATAGAATGGAGGGCTGCGACAAACCAATCCTAGGATTGTTGACCCTTGATGATGATTGTAGGACACTCCAATTCCTTTCAGAATTCCAAGCATTGAATTCCTATCCATGTCATCAAAAGCCTTCTCTAAGTCCACAAATGCAATGAACGTCGGTTTGTTCTTCTCCATTCTCTTCTCTGTGAGCAGCCTAAGGGCCAATATTGCTTCTCTAGTACCCTTACTTTTCCTGAATTCGAATTGATCTTCATCCAGGAACTCCTCTACTTTTTGTTCTATTCTTCTGTAGATGATCCTTATCAATATCTTAAAATCATTTGTCGTCAGGCCTATAGTCCTAAAATTTTTGCATTTCTTCGCTCTCTTCTTCTTGGGAATAGGTGGGTATTTCTCCTGGGTATTTCTCCTGTGAATTCGAATTGATCTTCATCCAGGAACTCCTCTACTTTTTGTTCTATTCTTCTGTAGATGATCCTTATCAATATCTTAAAATCATTTGTCGTCAGGCCTATAGTCCTAAAATTTTTGCATTTCTTCGCTCTCTTCTTCTTGGGAATAGGTGGGTATTTCTCCTGGGTATTTCTCCTGTGAATTCGAATTGATCTTCATCCAGGAACTCCTCTACTTTTTGTTCTATTCTTCTGTAGATGATCCTTATCAATATCTTAAAATCATTTGTCGTCAAGCCTATAGTCCTAAAATTTTTGCATTTCTTCGCTCTCTTCTTCTTGGGAATAGGTGGGTATTTCTCCTGGGTATTTCTCCTGTTGTGTACCAGTTGCAGATGGTTTTGTAAAGATGGGTTAGCGTCTTCTCCCCTGCATTTTTAATTAGTTCTGCAGAAATATCATCAATTCCAGAAGCCTTAAGCCGGTGTCCCACGGTAAATGTTTTCGTGAATTTATCCATGAATAATTCATGAATTTTCTCCAAGCAACACTTTGCAAGCGCAAGCCAATATTTGGTGAATTTCTGTAAATATGGAACCTCTGTTAATTCTTCATGAAACTTGACCACTGATTGTCCTATCTGCACGCATGCGCTTTGACCAGTACTCTCCCGGAAGACATCTTGAAAGAAAGCGAAAAGAATTCCGGCCGTGTATTTCAGGATAATACGAGGAAAGAGTCACAGATATAGTTCATTTGAGCTGATTGATAATATTATTTCATTGTGGGGCAAATGCATGATTTTTTTATGCAAATATTTTTGCTAAATCGTAAATAAGTAATTACATTAACAAACCATGCATTATTACCGGGGTAGTGCTAATTTAGTATTCCATTGTGAATCATTATTAACCAGTTTATCTGCTCATGCAACTTTTTCTGTGGATGTGTAAATACTATAACCATTGCCATGTAATAACTGGGTTATATTAACCTGAAAAGTATTGTTATAGTATGAATTATGCAGATAAAGAATTTTGGTCATCCTCAGATAGTTCTGAAAGCTGTACGTATCCTCCAGTCGTAGCTCATTGTGCAATAAGCTTAAGGATCCTCTACCTATTATCTTCTCGCCTCATAAGACACGGTCTAACCCAATAATGGCGATTACTCATTCTCCTGCATCGTATTATCACTGTTCCGCAAGCAGCTACTAGCAGTATCACCACAGCCATCTGGTCGTCATCCATAGCAAATGCTCTGCGGTAAAATCGAAGTAAATATATCAAATTTTTGTCACTCAGTTGAGAAATTGCCTACAGCAGGTACCTATACTGGGCACAAAAACTCAGCTCTGTTTTGCTCATTTGGTACCGATCGTATGCGACATGGACAGCCCGAAGAATTTCTTTTGCCCGTCTGTTGATCAGCACCAATATCATGAATTTATCCTGCTCGTGTTACATGGGGGTCATAGACGTTGATGAAACAGGTTTCATGAAACGATATTCATGAATAAATTCACGAAAAAATTTACCGTGAGACACCAGCTTTACTTATGTGAAGGTAGCTTACTGCTGCGTCAAATTCTGACCTTAATATTGACGCTCCCATGTCATCCTTTTCGACTTTGCTTTCCTCTTCGATCACTTTCGTGCTGAGATTTGTTCCATTGTATAACCCATGGGTAAAAATCCACTAAAATTTTAGTGGATATCCACTAAATATTGTGGATATCCACTAATTATTGTGGATATCCACATAAAATATAGTGGATGTCCACTAAAATTCATGGATATTTATTGTGGATATCCACTAATTATTGTGGATATTCACATCAAATATAGTGGATGTCCACTTAAGTTTGTGGATGTCCACTAAAGTTTGTGGATGTCCACTTAACATGTAGTGGATATCCACTAAATATTGTGGCTATTCACGTAAAATATAGTGGATGTCCACTAAAGTTTGTGGATGTCCACTAGAGTTTGTGGATGTCCACTAAAGTTTGTGGATGTCCACTAAAATCTGTGGATATTCACTTAACATGTAGTGGATATCTACTAAATATAGTGATCCACTAACATATCCACTAATGCCTATAGGCACTAATGCTATCCACTAATGCCTATGGGCATTAGTGGATCCACTTAAGTACATAGATTGTGGATGTTCACAAATTTTAGTGGATCCTTAGATGTATCCACTAACCTAAGTTGTGGATATCCACATTTTTAGTGGATATCCTCATTTCAGAGGATACGCACGTTTTATTGGATATGATGAATGGCATTATTAACAATTCTATTTTTGTCGACAGGATCCTGTTAAAATAACTGTCATAACCCTTATACCTCTTCTTTTCCTCCCATCTTTTATTTCCCCGTCCAAATGATTAGGGAAAACTTTTGCAAACAACCTATGGATTTTAGTCCCACAAATAATATCAAATTATAAAATCTATTTTTCACAACTATAATAGCTATAGCTTTTCCCATAAGTAGAACTTTGAATTTGCTTTAATCGTGACGACATCGTAGGCCGTGGAAAGTTGTACGGGTTAATCGGCTCTAAATCGAGCCCATTTTTACCCTCATTTTTGAAGCAATTTGATTATTGTCCTCCATCAGTATTGCTAGTTTCGACACTCTGCGATGATTATGACGTCTTCTTCTGCGTCTATGCATAATAACTGCCAATATTATAGGTAGACGATGGAATTGTTGGTAATACGATTTGCCGAAAAACCGCAGGGTAGGTATAGGTATCTATTTTTCAATATACAATTGTTTTTCTATCATAATTCGCTTGTTATTATGTAATTGAGTTATATGGTCGTAGTTAATCAAATTCGTGTTGATCAGCGTGAATTGGGCAGTCACGTGACGTTCAATTGTAACCATAGTAACAACAACCAACAACAGACACGGCACAAATAAACTGTTTAACCAGTCATATTGATAACGGATATTTGTTTCCAGTAATCTTTGTTGCATCAGAGTATTTTCACATAAGGCCATGGCGAGCTTTGCGTATGTATAACGTTTCGCGGAGAGAGTGGAAAGGCGATAGTGCCGATATCTTTCGTAAAAGACTTCAATAAAAAAGAATGTAGTCCAAAAACACTCTACCAAGTTTTCAGAAGTAGCATGGAGGACGATTCCCCGAGGGAAAAGCTACAGCGAGAAGTGAAAACCCCGGAGTACGACAAATTTCGCACCTTAACCAGTGCAAACGCTACTGTGGATGTTGCTTTCTTTTTTCTGCTTAAACATGTCGATCTTCGAAAATTTTAGTGGACTCTGATATCGCCACTATTTGTGGATCCATTAATTGTGGATCCACTACTAGTGGCTCCACTAAAATTTTAGTGGATGCCGAAATCGCCACTTATTGTGGATCCACTACTTGTGGATCCACTAAAATTTTGGTGGATGCCGAAATCGCCACTTATTGTGGATCCACTAATAGTGGATTTTTACCCATGGGAACTCTTCTAGATATTCTTTCCATCTCTTCACTCTGTCTTCATTTTCAATCGAAATCCATTCTTGTCCCTTATGGCATTGCATCTAGTGCTCCGTTCCTTCCGTTCCAATTTTCTCTCCTATGTATACTTCAGCAGACCAGAGAGAGACAGCAGGAGAGATGGCAATATATTGAAAACAATGTACAAATTTGAATGAGTTCTGGCAAGAAAATTCTGTACTTACATATTATCAAAATATTTATCAGATCAATATAGAAATTATCCTCACATTTTTCTACAGTTTTTCTTTGGGAAAAGTTTTGTATACTTTTCCTTTTGAAAATATCAAAGAGTTGGCAATTTTGTTTCATCAGCACATGTAAACCAACACAAATGTGTAATGTGTTTCCTCATTTCACGAAGTATTAACAATAATATATTGGAATCTAAGGAATCTATTTTCTTTGGTACATCAAACTTCAATGGTACCCTATCCATGTTGACTGAAGGCTCAAAAACTTCCTCTTTTCTTACATACATTTGAAGAAGCCTGATAAGTTTGTCTTCATACTCTCCAGGCATTTTAAATGCTATTTTTGTTTAGTCTGCAAACAATGTTCATTGAAGTTAGTTTTCTGGAAGCCTAGGACTCTATCTCATATCATAATAAAGTGAACTATAGCATCAATGTCATTTATTGATTGAGGTTAGGAAAGCAAAAAATACAGTGTCTATTCTTCAATTTTTTTAGCTTACACCCTGAGAAAATTTTAACAGTCATATACCAGGAAAAAGAAAAAAAATGTTTTCCTAGATCTTCAAAATGAATGTGAGATAATACAGATCCTGGATATTGTCAATATAATATTGTTAAAGTCCACTATAATGAGCTCTGACAAGTCATACATACAATCATTATACTACATAATCATAATAACCAACTTGATTTTTAATGTGTCCCTATCAACATGTTTCATAGCAAATAGAGAAAGGAAAGTTGAAACATTGAGTATCATAAACAAAGCATCCCAAATTGTGTTGAAAATTTAATGTTTCATAAAGTTATAATAAATTTCTGTTGCCACTACTTATGCATTAGTAATCAATGTATTTAATGTGCTGTTAATACTTTCTGACAACATATTGCAAAAGAGGAATGATTGGTGGGTATCAGGTCAGTGTGTTGGCTAGAGTACTGGCTTCCCATCTTGATGGACTTGGTTCGAATCATGGCACTGGTGGATTTTTCGTTGGTAAACCGGTCCCTACTAAGTGCCTAGTGGGGAGCACTTTGTATCCAGTACTCCATCCATCTGATGAGATGTGGTCTCCTTATTGCCTTTTGTTAATAGCAGACTAGTGCTAACACTATTTCTCTCCACTCTTCCTCAGTTCCACGAAAACTCCTACCTTTACTCAGTTACTCGTCTATCCTCATTAGCGCAAATGGTCTGGTTGGCCTCCCCCAAATTACAGTAACAAGAACACCAATGAATAATTAGCTATAGCTAATTAACATTGACACTAACACTTTCACACTTTGTGTTCTCATCACTGTGATTAAAATGCAGTTATTTAGGGTAAGTTATGCTGTTTCAAATGGGAGCATCCAAACAAATGTGGAGCCATATGAAGTGATCGCATGACGTCAACAAATTGTATGAGTGCCATAACTCTAGCTAGGTGCTCAATGAGGATTCCATGCACTTATTTCTCACCCACCCATGGCAGAAGGAGTGATCCCTATCTTTTTTCAGACCTTCTACAAAGCTGTTTATGATGTCAAATTCTAACAATAGACAAGGAGGGAAACCCTCCTTCCAAGACCCAAGACCTTTTTAACAGCTGTCATCTCTCTTGGAAAACAGTCAGCTCTTGTGATTCAATGACAACATAGTACAGATGAATGAGGGTCATCCCATAAATGAATTGAATTAAAAACACAAATTTAATGTACATACAATTCTAATTTTATCCTTGTTCTTTAACCCATTGGCTTAGTATTTTTTACACCTTTTTTGCCACTTATTTCAATATTTTTTATTGAAATCATATTTTTAATCAATTAAAAAACATTTTACAGCCCTTATCATGGATTCTTTTGTATTAAGAGAATATTACTTATTCATTAATGACACTAAATGAGAAAAATCTTTGAATGATACAGTAGAATCTCGATTTTACATAACTTGATTTTAATACGTAAAATTTGATTTTACAAAAGTGAATGAGCGATCCCGGCCGACTCCTGTAGTATTCTTATGGAAGCATTATTTGATTTTATGTAAATTTGATGTAACGATTTTACATAATGCTATTTTGGTCCCCAGTGGAGATATCAATTTGATTTTACAAAATGAAACAACAGAACTTAAAGAAACTTAAACAAAATCTGGCAGATTCTTGCCCATCTTTAAAGGAAATCTTCAATATCATGCCGTACTACTGTGAAATTCAACTGTAACGAATCAATACATTGCATTTTAATGGTATATATATTATTATTTTATTTTTCCATCTTTCAGCACGAAAAGTTATGGGTTCAAGGTGTTTACTTGTTTACACTATGATAATTGTGCCAGAATCCCGGTATGCTCACACAAAGCTGCTTTATGACCTTGAGATAGCAACCCTGTCAGCTGTTCCGAGTGATGAGATGAAGCTCGCTTTGGGGTCGCCTAAGCACACGTGTCTTGACACTTGCGTACGTTGTTAAGCGGAATAATGTATGGACAGTGTTTGTCCTCAACTGATGCCAACAACCAAGGCAATTGGGAAGATATGTGACATTGTAGTATTACATAAAACATCACAACTGATGGCATCAGATGACAAAAACTTGCTTAAATGCTTGGCAACAAATTTTTCCAGTATGAACATGTTCACTCACTACCTTCCCCATGTCTAGGTAGATACGTCTGTTTAGGTTGTGTTGTCTGTACTTTTCCAATCTAGAGCTTTAAGCGGAATTCGATACACCATTTGGGTTAGCCAAGATTTGAAATAAATTGAATTGAAGAACCAAGGAATATGAAAATGATAGCAAACACAGTGCAATTCAAGACAAAGAAATTATGGTTTTTAATAAATGATAATTACAACTGATGTTATTGTAGATGCTACCTGTGCTGTTTTTAAGTACCCTTTCGTTCCGGAGCCTTGCAATGAAAAATGCTTCCCTTGTCATTAGATTAGATTAGATTGTTGCTGTGGTGGAGTTCCTCCAAGGAGGCCCTGAGGCACTTAGACCTCTCTCCCTTGTCATTAGTACCTTGAGCATATCCTTGTATTCCTCCATACAGAACTCACTCATGAAAGGAATTGCACATGTATACTTCTCATCTATTTTGTATCACAAGTCAGAGAAGCTGGACCCCTTCCTCGATCATTGGGCAGAGGTGATAACGACCCTCTTCTCAGTACCATCCCCACTCAACCAACTATTCGTTTACTCATTTACTAAAAATATTTGCCGCCTACTATGAAAATACAGGCCCAGCAGTTCGTACCGAATGTTTCGTTCTGTAGTTATTAATTTTAAAAGGAACTTTACGGTTATTATTAACAAACTTCTTGTAAAATGAACACTCGACAATTTTGTTTAGAATAAAGTTCCGTTTAAAATGTGGAAATGAACAGAAAAAAACTTAATAAATGTAACTCTGAGCTTATATTTTCCCAGCATGCTACAAATATCGTAATACTTATTGTTATTGTTATATATCCACTGAGTATGTAAACAAATGCTTGACCACGGAGACACAGTAAAGGAATCTACCATGCTAACACGAAAGATTGGAGATTACCCCAGCCCGCAGGCCACGGAAGGGTCAAGCGAAGAGTGGGGTGGGGAACGATAAAGTTGTCATTTTTAGGGTCGATCCCTCAGTCGGGTCTACATAATTGGCGCATCTAAATCGGTTTTCCGCAAAAGACCCCCCTCACCCAAGAAGAGTTCTTCATCTCTTGTTCCAGTCATGACGAAATTCATCTGGGCGTGACTCATTCAGTGAGAAAGAGAAGAGGGAAACGCGAGAAGATCACTCCATCTTATCTGTAATTGTCTACCCCCACCTAGCTTCCCTTCGACCCAGGTGGCCTCCACTAGTGGGGGAGGAGTTGAGCCACCTTTTAGGGGCTTCCACAGCCAACACTTTTTTTGTTTGCTTGCATCTCGCTTAGTAGCAGAGCCATGTTAACATGCCCATGGACATGCCAATAGTACCCTTGCATGGAAAAATCTACCTTATGCCTCAATTGAAAAATTTACGTGTGAGCACGGTTAAGTTTGCTGCGAAACGGCGGAATACGAAATTTTACCGTTCATAATGTTGCTTGGATTTATTAGTTATCCCTTCTCACAGATGAAATTTAATATGAGAATAATGAATCTTCCTCATCAAAACAGATAAACTGACAGCTTTCTAACAAGTGCGAAAAAGTGTTACAAGTTTACGACATTTCTATGCATTGGTGCGACGCGTAAGGATTTTGAGGATAGATTTTAGTGGGCTCTCATGATTTTTCAGAAACACATTTGATATTTAAATGAAGTACTGAGTGACGATGAGAAGATGAAAGTGATGAGGTCATCCCTGAACCCAAAAAAGAAGACATCCTCCAGGCATTAAATACCTTGCATCATTTCTCATTACTTCACGAAGTTGATGATTTTAAAGATAATTTAAGAGAAATTGAAAAAGTAATCCACTCAAAAATGGAATGGTTAAAAGTGCGAAAAAACATCAGAAATATTTTTAAAAGGCATAATTCTATAAATGAAATTTTACTTTAAAAGGGGTTTTTCTTCATTTTCATTTTGCCCAGGCATTTTATTTGTTTGCTATGCAATGCTATTTAACTTTCATTGAGTGATGTACTTTTCTATTTAATTATCTTGGATAGATTTTTTAAACCGCCTTAATTTCAAATGTTATTTCTCAGTTCAATTCATACTCTTCCACAGGAATGATTTTCTAATTAGGTACACACTTGATTGCTACATGTTTAAATGCTAAATCTGTACTTTTGCCTGAGCAGCCGAAAAGCTATGATTCTGTTCTGAAATTCTATTTCACGTTTTGATTTAAAATATAATTATCTCTCCACCATAATTAAAATAGTTTTAATTTCTAAAGTTTAATATGTATGCAATAATGATCTCTTTGTAGTGAAAATAGTTCCAATATCATTGTGTTCTCATATGTCGTGAAATCTTAGCATATTTTTCAAAATCCGCTAATATCTTGATTTTACGTAATTTGATTTTACATAACACCCCAGTTTTGGGTCCCAAGGTGTTACGTAAAATCAAGACTCTACTGTAATAAGAATGTAATAAATAAATAAATTGAGGGACCCGGCGATTCGCCAGATCTTTAACGGAAGGCCAAGTTCTGCCAGCCATACTCTCTACAGTGGACTTATACTGTATTTTATCTCTTTCAGTACACAACAGTCAATTAGTTGAATAAAGTGATTGGTAAATGTGCAATTGGTGTGGGGTTTGATTTGCCTTAATTACTTCATCCACACTACAACACATAAATGAAAACAATTAATTTCATGAAACATGCACTTACCAATGATCCCCACTATAAGTTCTTTCTTCTCCTCATCTAAACCCACAAGTAAGGAGTAATCCATTACAGACTGCGAAGCCAAAAATAATGTATCATTGTTGATGGCTCTTGTAAGAACAGCCTTGGAGTGGGATTGTATGTACAATGGTGATTCACATGTCACTGAAAGAGTGTAAGATAAACCATTAAATTACTGACCATTTAAGAGAAAAGGAGTATCAGTATTAGTTTGCTACAATTAATGCCAGTATTGCTACTGGATTGATTTTGAAATAACCATTATCAATGGGACAGCCTGTATACTAGAGGACTTATTATCTACCCAAAACTATTATACATTTGGAGGTAGTTTAAGGAAGGGGACTTAGGAGGGCAGGAGGAAGATTTCTGATGCAACTTTGTGGAATGGGAGCATCCAAACAAATGTGGAAGCAGTCCCACATATTGAAAGAAATCTTAGTTCTTCCACTGACCATATATTTATGACTGGTTTCAACAACTTGATTACCACATCATCTTCAGGTTCTGAAGATGATGTTGCCCCATCATTAATACGTATGATATAAACACATTGAATATAGAATGACTAAATATTGTAGAAGGACAATATCTCCATTCCTTTATCCCCCAGGCTGGATTCCAACACACGACCTTATGCTTGGCTGGCAAGGAATTTACCCCACTGAAGCCAGGGATGAGGCTGGGTGATGGGGTGAGGAGAGGGTGTGATAAGGAGGGGAAAAGGGTCCTAGAAATCTGAACAAGTGAGTATTCTCAAGGATGTAGTGACTGAATGACATCCACATTGCCTTCAGCCACCCTGAAAAGATCTAGTGCCACTATGTCAGCAATGTAAGTAATGTATGTCAGAGTACTCAGTGAGCCCTCTAGTACATACTCTATGATGAACTTATTCCAACTGAGTTTATATTAGTGTGTTCATTAAAGGTTTCTTCGATTCATCAATACCTTTTTTAGTTTGGCCTTTAAATTTTATACTAACTTTTTAGAAGATTTTCATCAAGAAGAACTATTTCTGAATCAACAACATTAGAAATTCCTCCATTGGCACCAGGTGGCAATGAACCAGATCCTCCACTGCTGGAAGCTGCATCCACTAAACGGTTCCTCATAGATCCCTTCAATAAAAAATGGATATATGTAAAGAGAAGTTAAAATTAATGACAGACTGATATGAATAATGAAGATATGCTCTAATATTTCACATAAATATGGTTGGTTGAAGACACCTTGAAAAAATTCTTCAAAATTTAGAAAACTGCCCTCAATGCTTAAAAATTTTAGTAGAGAGCAACTTTAGTAGTAAGAGTATCATAATCAGAAATATTGTGGTTATAATCATTTGAATTTGTTAAAAATTAACTTTAATTGTGAAAATAAAGGATAAGCTACAAACTAAAATAGGTATGGAGTATGGAGATATGCTAAAATGATCTTAGGATTGATGACAAAAATAATCTTAACACCATAACAGAAATGTGCATGATTGAATACCATTTCATTAAACAGGCAGATAAAATTAATGGCTACATTAAGTTTACCTTGAGGTCAAATCTTTGAGTCACTCGAGATCCCCGGCCATAAAATAGATTCTCCATTACAAGAAAATTTGCTCTCAGGGCACTGGTGCCAGTGGCACTAGTATTGCGGAAAGCCACCCTGTAAACACCAATTATCTTCCCCAGAAGAGTTGGAGGAGGAGGTGAATGATTATTGCTCGATTCTGAATTTTGGGGCACACTAGAATGCTCATAAGCTCGCCGCATATGTTCAAAATATCCAGGTGCAAAACTATGAAATATATGAACCTCTAAGCGACTCATGTTTTTTAGGACAAAGCGGTCATCTGTAGAAAGGGAAGAAAAAGAACAAATAGACACCACACTCTCACCAAAATATAAATCATTTCATGTCACTAAACTAATATTCATGAGTTTCAAAGAACTCAAGTAATTATTTGTTTTATTTTCAGAGGAACAAGAGACTAGTGTTAAAAAGTATCCACACCTTTTGTTTTGTAGAAAAATGATCCAGATTTTCCTCCACGAGCAGTCCAATGAACACAGCGAGATAAAGAGCGTATATAACCTTCCTCACCATCTGGTAATACATGTCGTCTGAGAGCAAGAAATTGTTCAGCAAAATATACTTTGCAGTAGAAATGAGCACTTGGATCACTAAACTGTACTTCTATGTGGGGCTGTGAAAAAAAATTTTGAATTCAATCAGGTGAGCTAAAAACATAATACTATACTTTAAAAAACAGATGTGTGTCTAGAAAACTCATATTAGCAACAAAAGAAACTATGTAGTGATGGTCTTGTGGTGTTTATGGGAAGGCCTTGTATCAAATTCTCTAATCCATCCACTTAATCCATCACTCCAGGCCTTTAACCCTACAAATCCATCACTCCAGGCCCCACAGGCCTGGAGTGTTGGATTTGTAGGGTTTGGTGAGGGTGACTGATGTAGGTAGAAATCCCAATATAAAAGCGAGTAAACAGAATTTATATAAATAACTAGGAATAGTACTCTTGACAGAAAAATTGTTTTTTGAGTCCAAGCAAACATGATTGGGCAGTAGAGCAAGGCCTCGAAGTGGGTAGGCCCATAAAAAGATTCTACAAGGAGTTACGACTACAACAATAAATTGAAGCAATCAACAAACCTGCTGTTGAGGAATTGGGGTATTTGTCGTCACACCCTCAGTCTCTTGGTTGCTTGAGCTATCTAGTCCTACATCAGTTTCAGATACCCCAGCATTATTTCCATTAGCTTCATTGGTTGGACGGGAAATTTGAGATGGACCTGAGCTGGAGGTAATGCTGCTGTTACTATTACCACCACTGTTAAGAACATTTCTACCATTTGAAGAACTTAAACTTCTAAAATAAAAATAAAAAAATACAGGGACCAGAGGACAAAAATATATTTTCAAATTCATAAAAAGAAATGCAACAATGCAAAACATAATTGACATTAATTATTGATACAAATTTGGGAAATATGGCCGCTAATAATGCCATTAAATAGCTTTTGTTTCAATTTCTCACACAAAAACTTGATCATGGAACATGAAACATGGAATGAAATCAAGGAGAAATATTTTGCCATCTAGAGTGCCCAGAAAAAACAAGCTGTATAAATTCATTACTCGAAAAAGTAGATTTACTACTCACTGTGGCTACTACCAGGCATAGAACTAATATAATCATGACAATACCATCAAACAAGTCTCAATAGAAAAAAAAAGTACATGAGATTATTAATTGACAAAGTAAGGTTACTACTTATGTAGTCAACACCTTGCATAGAAATAATGTAATCATGATACAGCCATTGAGTGTCTCTTCAAATGAACCAGGAACAAATTAGATGACAAGTTTTTATTGGCAGTAATTGAACTATGGCAAGCTCCCAATGTAGGGGAATACTAGGTATTTCATTTTGAGAACACTTGGAAAGGAACTATGAGGATGACACAGTCATAACCTGTTAGGATCTTTGAATTTCTGAAATCTCAAATAGTTGTAATGAAGTAAAACAAATCTAAATAGCAAAATTAAAGCCATCACTTTAAGCATATGAACTAAATCTAACTGAAGTTTCTATTGTTTCATTGGGAATGCAAAGCCATATGCCACAGATTAATACCCCAATACCATTTTTTTAAGCTGCCATTCGCAGAGCTGCAAGTTTATCTCCATTCATAGAATGTACACTACATACATCAGGTACTATAAAATTCACTTCAACAAATTTACTACATTATTAATTGCCATTAAAGCCTATTACTTAAAACTGAATAAAAGAGACCAGTATATTATAGAATAAAATTAACAAAAAATAAATCACAAAAACCTTTTGGTTATTGGAGTTGTACTAATTCCATCTTCACAATCTGAATGTGACTGAGTGGAAGAGGCAGTGTTGACATTATTTTGCCATGGATTGTGGCGAGGACCAACACCTGTGATTTCTTGAATGCACCGTTGATAATCAGAAGATGATAGGGCATATGCAATCACAGAGCTGGGTTCTGATTCATATACCACCACTGGTATGCCAGTGGCACACATGGGAAGAAGGTGATGTTCTCCAGGTTCCAGCGGGCACTGAAATCATAATTTTTCATAATTTTACTGTATTTATGCTGTATAGACATTTTGATAGCTTGTTACTATAACTACCAGCTCAACATAAAATACATGTATATCCACAGTAGGACACACTGACATAAGGATTAATGTACAGGTAAACTACGATGCTGACACACATGACTATGAACATTTCAGTGTCTGATTCAATTATGTGGAATTTTAGGCTCTGCTCCATGACATTTGTAATTAATTGCCATTTGTGCACATCATATTGGTACAGATTTTCCAAAAAAAAGGTCTGCTTTGACAACTGACACAAATGTAAATGAAGTCCACAAAAAAGTAGTTATTAGGTCTCATAGTCAATAAAACTTAACTAAAAAACTAAAACAAGACTTGTATATTGTAACGTATCAAAATTTAGCCATGGCATGCTGGGGAGTTGGAGAGCCGCCATGTTGGTTTTTGTACAGAATATTTATACGGAGACATAGGGAAATATGGCGTCGGCCTCGACAATGGCCAATTTGTCATTGAGCCTGGTGATTCAGGTCATTCGGGAGTTGCATTCCCAAGAATAGAAATTGTCTCGCAGGCTATTGTTGAACTCGCGGCAGGTTACGGAGGGAGACTAATTATGGCCGGGCGTTAACAATTAAGAAGTGCCGATATAAAGGGGGACGAAGAGCGAGAGGGGGGCGGCTGCTGCTAGGCTTGGAGGCGGCTAGTCGAGGAGTCGAACGAAGGTGAAGGCTGATAGTCCAAGAAGAGGGAAGTGTCTTCTAGGCGAGTCTGATAGTCCAAGAACAGTGAAGGGGCGTCTAGCTTCGAGTCTGATGGTCTGACAACAGTGATGTGGAAAGTGGCGTGGCGGAGAAGCCATGATTAACCAAGGAGACGGGGATCGCCTCAGCTAGGAACTCCAGATAAACTAGAGGGATAAAGCGGTCCACTCCCCACTATTATGTAGGTACTTATTTTTAAGAGGGTACTGGTTGTGAAAGTGAAAAGTGAAATGGCTCGTGAAGTGATCTATGGCCTGTAAAAATTGAGCCTGAAGATACCAAGAGTGAAAGTGATATGTTGTGAGGGTAATTTATTATGATACTGTTTATATTTTGTTGTATTGTGTGGGAGGCAAATTAAATTAAAAAAAAAACAAATTACATTTATGGCGCACAACGTGTGAGCACGATAAAATATTAGACGTACGGGGTTGTGTGATAGGCTACGTTTAATAGATACCACGAGGAGAACCTGAGAGGTGCAGAGTAGGAAGTGTTCACGTTAGCGAACGCGAGAGAAAATTAGACATCGGGAAAATTACTACAGATTAAGTGTTAGTAGTAACGGTGTAATTGTATAAGATGTTCCGAGCAAGTAAAAGTTTGTTGGAGTTGAAGAAGGCCGAGGTGCAGGAGGAATTGAAGAAACTAGGGTTAGGCACCGAAGGAGTTAAAAATGAATTGGTCGGTAGGCTTAGATCTGCTCTCGAGGAACAGGGAGTAGTCATTGAATCTCACAAATTCGAGGTCGAAGACAGGACTCCAACAACGATGGATTTATGGGCTTGGTTGAAGGAAGAGAAAATCAAGGAGAAAAGGGAACGAGAAGAAGAGAGAAGACGGAGGGAAGAAAGAAGACAGAAGGAGCAGGCGGAGCTGTTAAGAACAATCTTGAGGGAGCAGGCGGAACAGCTGAAAGGAGCAGAAGTTAGGATGAATACGCGGATAGAAGGGGAAAAAGCAGAAAGGCGCGCAGAGATAGAGGCTGTCCGCGAGGAGGCGAATAATAATGTCCAAAGTATAGCGGCGGAAACACGGAAGGATTTATATAATGTCAAGGAAAGGCTAAAGGATTATGAAAGCTTGGCGATAGAAACGCGTGAGGAAGTGAGGAATATCACAGAAAAGATGAAGGAGAATGAAGATAGGATGCAGCTGCTGACCGCAGAAAAATTGAAGGAAGAGTCGGAACTGCCAGGAAAAGTACGAATGATAGCGCAGAGTGAAGCGGAAAAGATAAGGCTGCAGTGTTCGCGAAACTCAACCGCAATTCAATCACCGGGAGTGATGATGAAGATTCCATATTTTGACGGTAGGAGAGGAGCTAGGCCTATGCGATACATCAGTGAGCTGGAGGAATACCAAGCCATGTACCAATTATCCTCCAACGAAATGCTGAAAATCGTAAGACAAGGTCTGACGGGATCTGCAGGCGAATGGTTTACCGCTATCTCACATCTACTAGAAGACGTAGAGCAGTTCACACAGCTGTTTATGATGCAGTATTGGGGGCGTGAGCAGCAGATGGAGGTTCGGAGGACGCTAGATTCCGGCCGGTACATTGAACGAGGGAATATCAGCCGAGTGGAATACGCAACATCCCGAATAAGCACTGCAAAGGAACTAAGGCCACCGATGGAGGACGAGGAAATAATATATAGGTTGGAGCATCATTTTGGTCCGGAGGTCAACACGGCAATCATATCGCAGCAAATAAACACCATCCCACGATTATTGTCATTGCTCAGCCGATACGATAGGGTGGTGCCGCAGCCGATACAGGAGACGAAGAAAGAGAGCCAAAGAAGATGGACAGGAACAGAGGGAAGGAGAAATGATTTTAGAGGCCGTGGATACAACCCACCACCTCAGAATCAAAATGGTAATAGATATCAACCTAATCCATCCGGCAAGCAGAGGCAGACATCTCCGGTGAGACGGTACAGCAGCCGAGAACAAATGGATGGACGGAGTTACGAAGAAAGACCACCCAGGGAGAATGCAAACATCCGCACGATGATTGTGAAAAACTCCGGGAGTAGTGAAGAAAGGCCTGAAGAGCAGGGAAACGCGAAGGGGCAAGTCGTGCAAGCAGTCCCGACACGACATTAGCCAGAGAAATGGGGACCGAAGAAAGCAATGGAGGAGACAGGAGCAAATACGACAAGGAAGTCAGGAATATATTATGCATACCCGAAGATTTGACCGAAGAAGAAAAGGAACACGGATCGCATGAAGAAAACAAGTGTCCGGAAATTGTAGTGGAAATAGGGGGGCGGAAGTTTAAGGCACTAGTGGACACCGGTTCAGAAATCACATGTCTGAATGAGAACACATTTACGGAGAATCCAGAGGTATTCAAAGGTGTATTAGAGGTACCAATACGGGGAATTCAGGTGATCGGAGCAATAGGTAGGAGGAGCGGAAGAATTAGTAAACAAATCTTTCCCACAATAAACATAGGGAAGATTGATGTAGTAATTAATTGCACCATCATACCTAATCTAGTGAAGCCGTTAATATTGGGCACGGATACATTAGAGATGCTGAGAGCGGAGATTAATTATACTGAAAGCACCATAATCCTGAGGCAAGGGCGGAAGATGGAAGAAAGAAGATTCGGAATGCCTACGGAGTCGTCACTGAAGCTAATAATGGCAATTAAACAGGGGCAGTATGAGGAGAGAGAAGATACAGTTTCTATGGAGGAAATCCACAACAGCATGAGAAGCATCAGCGATTTACAGGAGAAGGAGTTTAGAGAATTAGCGGGTATTATTTATAAGGAGAAGAAGATTTTCAGAAATACGCCCGGAAAAATAAAGGGGTATTATTATAAGGTGGAGATAAAAGGTGACGAGGAGTTCCACGGGAAAAGTTACAATGTACCGCTAAATTACCGTGCGAAGGCACGCCACGCTATTAATCAGCTGTTGGAGCAGGGACTCATAGAAAAGAGTACATCACGATATGTATCACCCCTGATATGTTTACCGAAGCAGGATGGCTCAATAAGGCTATGTCTGGATGCAAGGGCGGTGAATAAGATGATGAAGCCGGATTACGCTACTTCAAGAACGCCTCAAGAAATATTTCAAGATTGTGCTAACGTAAAATACATGACATCTTTAGATCTCACGCAAAGCTTCTACCAAATTCAACTACATCGAGATTCTCGGAAGTATTGTGCAGTTTACTTTGAAGGATTTATATACCAATTTACTAGAGGGCCGTTTGGCTGTGCAATTAGCAGTAACGCATTAGTCAGAGCACTTGATTACGTACGTGGAAAGGAAGTAAAGAAGTGTTATCTCAATTTTGAGGACGACTTACCTTGTCTGATGGCAGACAGCACCCAAGAAAAGGAAGATATTCCAGGGTTAGTTGAAAGATTCCGGCGTAGAATCAAAACAAAGGGGCAGAAAGGAAGGGTGCTACGCTCAAGTAAAACACAAGAGAGGGAAGAACTTCGAGATAGGAGATCGAGTTCTATTACGCACTAATCCTTCATCTGATAAGGAGAAGAAGATTTACCAAGGTTTCATGCCACTATATGAGGGACCATTTATAATTGCTGAATCACGGGGAAGGGCCACTTTCGTGCTAAAGAACATGGAAACAGGAACGGAACGAGGAACTTTCCATGTATCCCACATGAAACCATACGTAGAAATCACTGCACTCACAACAACACCCACAGGAAACCAACTTCACACAGAACATCGCGCAAGCACAGTTGAGTAAGGACTGAGAACGTAAGAAAATAAGCGCTCAGTTATGCGATTTTCTAGTTACATTGTGAGCAAGCGTCGGCAGACACAGATTTACCGCGCCATTTGTACACATTTTATCGCAAGGTCGCAGAGGTGTAACAAAGTAAGGGCTTGTGATTAAAACTTTGTATTTGTGCTGTAGGGAGTGGACCTACGGTTACTAAATTGGTGTTTAAGTGAAGTCAGCTGGGTGAATGAACATTTGGACTCAATATGATGAGGCTGACAGTTATAATGTAAAACTTTAAAGGCGAAGGAGATTTTATGTTTGATGTGTAGCAAAGTGTGATTCCTTTGATTACCAGAAACTATTTTATTGATGGTTATGCACTTGCATGTTTAAATATGTACATTTGGAAATTACATATGACCCAAGGTTTTATATAAAATGTATAACTTATTTTAAAGATGTTAAATTTGAAGAGGGCATATGACATTTGTTTTGAATATTTGTATGTTATGTTTTGAAGGTAAAGTTGATGTTTTAAAGAAGGGTATAATTGCATTTATTGTATGTTATGAATGTATGTAAACATAGTGGATGTGGACCAATTTCAGGGGTAGAACGATCTTTAGAGGCGCCGGGGCGACGCTTTATTTTAATTAGAGGCTTCGAAAGAAAATCTTATAGGATATAATATTTGCTTTCGACGGGGCAGATGTAACGTATCAAAATTTAGCCATGGCATGCTGGGGAGTTGGAGAGCCGCCATGTTGGTTTTTGTACAGAATATTTATACGGAGACATAGGGAAATATGGCGTCGGCCTCGACAATGGCCAATTTGTCATTGAGCCTGGTGATTCAGGTCATTCGGGAGTTGCATTCCCAAGAATAGAAATTGTCTCGCAGGCTATTGTTGAACTCGCGGCAGGTTACGGAGGGAGACTAATTATGGCCGGGCGTTAACAATTAAGAAGTGCCGATATAAAGGGGGACGAAGAGCGAGAGGGGGGCGGCTGCTGCTAGGCTTGGAGGCGGCTAGTCGAGGAGTCGAACGAAGGTGAAGGCTGATAGTCCAAGAAGAGGGAAGTGTCTTCTAGGCGAGTCTGATAGTCCAAGAACAGTGAAGGGGCGTCTAGCTTCGAGTCTGATGGTCTGACAACAGTGATGTGGAAAGTGGCGTGGCGGAGAAGCCATGATTAACCAAGGAGACGGGGATCGCCTCAGCTAGGAACTCCAGATAAACTAGAGGGATAAAGCGGTCCACTCCCCACTATTATGTAGGTACTTATTTTTAAGAGGGTACTGGTTGTGAAAGTGAAAAGTGAAATGGCTCGTGAAGTGATCTATGGCCTGTAAAAATTGAGCCTGAAGATACCAAGAGTGAAAGTGATATGTTGTGAGGGTAATTTATTATGATACTGTTTATATTTTGTTGTATTGTGTGTGAGGAGAATTAAATTGAAAAGAAATAAATTACAATATACATATTCAGTTTGCTAAAACAAAGACATGGTAGTACACATTATCATTACTGATAATAATCACTATACATTGTTAATAAAACTTGAAATATGATCACTTACAGCAGATTATGCATACCATAAATACATATAGTACATAATTTCCAGTTTATAGGCACGGAGATCCAAATTTGGCAAGTATTTATCATCCAATTTCAATTATTCCAGTGTTTGCTAAAATTTTTGAAAGGGTTGCTTACACTCAAATTTTGAACCACTTTGAAACCCTAAATTTATTCACCACACATTTGTTTGGCTTCTTCCTGGCAAAAGCACAACTATAGCAATTGATCGTATAATCAAGCATATCATCAATGCCTTTGAAGAGAAGCAAAGCCTATCACTCACCATATGCAATCTGTCATCTGCTTTTGACTGTGTTGACCATGAAATACTCCAACAGAATTTACAGTGCTATGGTTTACAAGGTGTTGAATTAAAGTTTATGGCCTCATATCTGTGCAACCATAAGCAGTTAGTACAGGCCAATGGTATCCAATCAGAATTCCTTGAGGTTAGGCATGGGGTACAACAGGGATCTGTGCTTGGCCCCCTCCTTTTCGAACTCATGATTAATGATCTACCAAGAACATATCCTAGAATTTTGTCTTATATGCTGATACACAACCTTCTTGAATCAGTGTGTTAATCAAACTAAGGCTTCCAGAATCATAGCCAGCACCTTAGCACACGCAAATGAATGGTTTTCAGCAAACAGACTTTCAAAGAATCCAACCAAAACTATATCCCTGAAATATTCTCTTCAACATGTTACACCTGGAAACAAAGCTGTTAAATTTCTTGGCTTCCACCTTGAACCTGAACTAACTTGGATTGCCCTCATTTCTGCACTAAGGAAAAAAATTGCCAGAGCCCTATTTCAGGGAATAAAAATAGTGTGAGACTCAGGACTATCCAAGTACTTCATACCATGCATTCTTTCAGCCGCATCTTCAATATGGCATCAAGGTTTTGGGGGCGTGCTTCAGGCATAAAATTAATTCTTACACTTCAGAAAAAGGTAGCTCGAGTTATCACCAGCTCGGACTATCTTGCACACTGTTAGCCACTTTCTGTTAGATTAGATATTATGAGTATATATAGTGAGTATATATTTAATTTAGAGATGCATCGAATCTAGTTTTTCTTGAACCCAGATCTTTAACTTCACCCTCAAATCTCATTTTAAATCCGAATTTTATTTTTACCATTAATCCTAAATTTTACCTAAAATCTAAATGCTAAAATTTCCTTGAATCTCAAGCCAATTTCAAAAGCCGATCTTTATTTTTCTGTAATCATATATTTTATTTTGAATTCTAATATTTAGGGATGAGTGAGTGGTACTTTTTGACCTCGAGTCGAGTATCGAGTCGAATCAAGTTTGTACATTATTGTACATGAGTGAAGAGACCCAGTTTTTAACGAAATCATCGCAATTAAAGTTAGCCAGCAATCCAACTATCAAATCGGAAGGTCTACCTACCTAATGCATAATTTAAAAAACAGCAAAATTAATATGGCACGTAACAAAGGCCAAAAGACCTAATGGAAATTTTCTGGTAACACTCAAAATAAGAAAATTACCTTCATTCCTAGGATTACTCAAAAATGTGTAAATTAGCTTGCAGTATGGTACCTAGAGTGTACTTAGGCATAATATGAGGCCTACATGAGTGATATGCCCTATTAACTTGTAATGAAAGTAAGCCAGGAAGCAAAATATTTTTTCTTAAGGTGGCTCATTAGCTCTCAGTTTCGCCTCGTCGGTTCTCCCCCTACTCAGTCCCGGGTGGAATGGGAAGGCTCGTAGCGTGTAAGGGGAAATCGACGAGGGATTGGAGGGGAGGGGGTCTGCGCGCGTCGCTGGGTTGTAGACGAGCCTACAGTGTCCTTGCGCAGGATGGCAGGGAAGAGAGGGGAGTCCGCTGACAAATAAATACGCGTGAACCTATTCGTTCGCAGCTCAACTTCGCTGTTCGTAACTTTGATGTCGCAATTATCTCGCATATACTATTCCATTGTGCATTTTCAGCACAATGCGATACTATGCCTGGTGGATCACAATATTGCACTAATATCATAGTAGTTGAAAACTTCGTGAATACCACATGTCCACGGTCGATATTTTCAGTATCGCACAGTGAAAATAAGTGATTTTACGTGGGGAAATGCAGTATAACCAGTCTCACGATTTACCAGAATGTCTCCTTGCCTTCCGCTGTTTCTTCATTCTTACCACCAATGTTTTCGTTATTCGTCATGGTTTGATCTCAAAACATCACAATTTCATTACCAGCACCCAGTGAGAGAAAAGTTACCCATTGCAAAGAGTTTACAGCTTGGGTCTGGACTAAGATTAAAACCATTGATTCGTACGAACTTATGAAGAGCGACCTGTAAGGTAAATAGTGTGGGGTAAAGCGTAAGGATGATTACTTCAAGAAAAACAGAAGGTTAGAATTACGTAATGGCTAAGCATTAAATAATTCGTTTTAATGGATATTTAGGCGAAGTATTTTCGGCAGAAGTACCTCCATATAAAATTTTTCTAATTGTTGTTCCATTTGGTGTTTCCAAAAGAGATCATTTCTATTAATACGCTCAATGTAAATGCCTAATGGGCTCCAAACGATAAAGTCACAGTACGTTATGTCACAAAGGTGCAACTGTCCCTGTATTTGGTAATGATACTGATGCTTTTGCTTTAGCGTGACATTCTCCCCACTCTTTTGAAGAAAGTTTAGTTTCTTCTGCCCTGCCGCCTCCGATGGAGACAAATCCCTGCAGGTAATTGCACATTTCACTTCGATTATGCCGAAAAACTTATTTGTGTATTTTTCCATAACGTTAGCCAGAAAAAAAATTGTTTGAAACTCGTAAAATGTCATAAGGATAAGTGAAAATAGATTCTAAACCTCTCTGTCTCATAATCAGCTTTTTCTGGCTTTTTTGTGGAAAATGAAGATTGAATTCTCTTGTGCAGGAATCCAATTCCATAATCTCTCTGCGATAAATATGATGTTGTGAACATTTCACATCGCTGTTATAGTAATGGCAATTGCGATAAATATTATAATCTAGTCATTTAATTGAGAATTGGTCAAACTATCTATTATTTCTAAATCACAACAATGACTTCTCATAAAACAACATTCCTTATACGATTACGAATACGATTTCCCCTCACCGCCTCGTCCGTTCTCCCCTCGCCAGTTACTTTGTCTGATGGCGGGTGATACTCGCTCTTGTGAGTGCCCCTTCCGCGCTGCGGCGGTGAGAGAGTAGTTGGAGGTGGGGGTATAAGCGGCGGTGGTGGGGGCAGCCCGACATTGGCCGTGGACACGCGAGTGAAAAGATAGGAAACATGCGTTCGTATTTTCAAAACTATAGCTATATTTTTGTATATTAAGTACTGAAAATACTTCTGCTTCAAAGATGGAGAATGAACCTTAACCATCACTGCGTAATATTTTTGGTTTACGCAACAGAAACTGAACTAAAGCGTGCTGAAAAACGATGGAAAGCGTCGGTGGGCACACTATTTCTCCTCTAAATCAATGCAACAACGTAATTTACAATGATAATGTCGCGCAATGACTGCGAAGATCCATCCTTTTCTAAGATAAGAGAGAAAACTAGAAGTGCCTCCGAGCTATAGTTTAGCTACGAAAATGTATTTAGAAATGGCCTGCAGGAACACTTTCAGCCAAGCTAGTGAGCCACCTTAAGGAATATATAAGCCTAATTAGAAGAGCATTCCTTGTATTTCGCATTTCTATGTATTTCTTTTCAGAGCTTAATGCTCTCTCAGCGATGTCGTGTATGCCGGGAGGGTTAGTCCAGCAGTACAGTGAATTTCATACAAAATGCCTTGTTAGTGCGGTAAATATTTGATAAGCTCGCACCTCAAATTAATGATTGGCCGTTAATTATATACATACTTTGTTAACATATACTTTTCTTCCTCTTCCAATTATTGACACCATCTCTTCAAAATTGATGGATTTCTGCCTAAACATGATAGAACTTAGAATCATAAAAAGGACCTGGGTCTATCACCCCCATTGCACGATGCATGAACACCCGTAATCAGCACAGGTAATTTCTGATATCCATTAACACAAGTTAATAATGTTTGAACAATGAACTTTCATTCGCAGATGAATTCGAGCAGGTATATGAATTTTGTAGAGTTTGTGGATTAAAGTTTTCAGTTTCTACGGAAATATATTTGAACAAAAATTTATTATAGATAAGATGTGACTAGGAACTTGGCAGTTATGTAATGACTTAATTAATAATTAAGTTAATTAAGACTTAATTAATAATGACTTACTTGCCATTTGGCCCATCACATACTAGTCGAATTTACCGACGTGGCATTTTGGCCAAATTGTCCTTACACACTTGAGCTGTAAAATCACCATGCAACCTTTCAAGTTGGCATAGCCAGGACAATTTGACTAAAAAGAGTCTCTTTTACATTGTAATCAGGGTACCGAGTGTAATGGATACCAGATGTGCCTCTTTATAACCGGAGAGTAAACTCGAGTTGGAAGGTTCTAGAGAATACATGTTAATAGTACTGCATGCATTTACTGAAATTTCACTTTGTCAAGCATGTGATAGAGCAGGCCTTAATTGCTTTTTTTAAATTACTTTTGGTTACTGATTGTTCTTCCTAGTTTCCTAAAATAATTTTATTTTTCAAGCATAAAATGATCAACAAAACCTTATTGCTCTACTGCTATATCATCGCCCGAGGAACACGAAAAGAAACAATTTCCTTATTTGGATACATCCAATAAACCAGAGAAGAGCAGAGGTTGGAGCATTTTGCACTCTATTTGAAGATTTGAGGAATGATGACACAAAGTTTTTCAATTATTATCGAATGTCTATTTTGTCATTGTTCCAAAGGTCAGGTCTTGCTTTCACCAAAGAAATAAGTAAATGATTATCAATAATATCACTTATCTTCCAAAAATAGGCACACCACGAAAAACTCTCAAGAATGTCTACGATGCTTCCACGCGACAGAAAATCCACTCTAATGTGCAAGTCTCCATTTAGTAACTTGAGCCACTGACTGATTTGTGGCAGTAAAACTACCACTCAAAGTAGCGGCAGTGCGACCCACCTTGGCAGCAAATCTACTGATCGATTTTTCTACATCCTCGCATGTAGGCTTGCATTGCTTTTATATCAGATAGGACTGAAAGTTTTTGTTGATCATTTTATGCTTGAAAAAAAAAACTGACCGAGGTTTCGACAATTTTTTTTGTCATTCCCAAGGTACCTTGTATCTGAGCAGCAGCCTTATATATCCACCAGGTCGTAAGGGGGAGGAAAAGGAAGGGGGGGGTGAGTGGGGATTGGGGAAATGACAGTTAAGAAGGGAAAGGGGGAGGAGGTTAGGTGAATGAGAAAGGGGGGGGGGGAAGAAAGTGACCTTAGCTGAAAGTGAGTTGCATGGGTATGAATCAGCTAGGAAGGGGGATTTTAAGGAGGGGTGAGTGAGTAGGGAATTAGAAAATGGGGAAAAGAGAGTCATTACATAATACTTATTTATCTGGGCTATTAGCAATCTGAAATTGTTCCAAAAACTTCAATTTAAGCCCTTTGTTACACATACATATGTAAAATCTTGGGTTTACAATCTTTCACTCACTTTCAGCTAAGGTCACTTTCTTCCCTCCTCCCCCCCCTTCTCACTCACCTAAACTCCTCCCCCCTTCCCTTCTTAACTGTCATTTCCCCAATCCCCACTCACTCCCCCCTCTTTCCTTTTCCTCCCCCTCACGACGGGAGGAAAAGGAAGGGGGGGGGGGGTGAGTGGGGATTGGGGAAATGAAAGTTAAGAAGGGAAGGGGGGAGGGGGTTAGGTGAATGAGAAGGGGGGGAGGTGGATATATAAGGTTGCTGCTCAGATACAAGGTACCTTGAGAATGACAAAAAAATTTGTCGAAACCTAGGTCTAATCAGAGCATTACACGATTTTGATGATAGTGCTTCCTGTCGACAGATTTCTGAACCTATTGGCCTTGGCGGCTCCGTCGACAAAAATAACTCGACTCGACTTCCATAAAAATACTCGAAGTAGTCTAGTCGAGTACCAACTACTCGACTTGACTTGAATTTTCGAGTACTCGCACAACCCTACTAATATTAATTTTACACATACAATTGATATAACACTCCAACTACAAGTATAAAATATTTTATTGCTTTAACTTTTTAACTTAAAACAAGTACATATTTTAACACACTCCAAATCAAGCAGATTTCTTGTTTCACCACAAACAATGCCAGCCGTGCTGGACAGTCTGAGTACAGTGTTGCCAGTAGTGCTGAAAGGTACTTCCTAGCCAGGTTTGGTTGTACAGTAGAGCCTCTATATAAGGAGAGCTCTCAGGAACCAAAAACCACTCACTACACTGAACTCTCGTCACTACTGAAGATATTTAAATAATCCTTCCAGGGCCAGTTTCTAACAATTTAACTCTAGTTTAACCAATATTGTGGGTGTTTTGGGTGAATGACGAACAGATATTATCAAGATAGCTATTAAAAATAATATTTTCGCTTACTTCATTGACTCGTTGTTGTATTTACTGCCCACGAAATTAATTTCCATGTTATATGCAATTACTTTGAATAAAAAACATTGATTTTTCACACTTACCCCCGAACATTAAGGTACTTTCTTGAGCTCTGAATGTGTCTTGGAAACAGGTATTAACAATGGAGTATCATCGTGAAAAACGTCGAAAACCAGAAAATCATCTAACCTATTGTGGAATAATCTCTTGGTATTCAACCAAAAGCATCATTGTTGCATGCAAGGCCACATTCTAACAGTTGTAAACTCCAAATTGAATTACATCAAGTTACATGCCATTTCTTCTACCGTAATGACTCTTAGTGCTAGCTGTGTGATCTTTTTGATAATAATGCCCTTCTACCCACTACTTTTGTATTCATTAATTAAACGAAGTCTGGTTTCAGATGTAATAACATACTTTTCCAGCCATGAAGTTGATTCACATAATGAATTGAACTTGGAGAAACAGAAGCAGGAGAAGAACAAGAAAGCAACAGGTGCACAAACTGCAGTGAAATCCACAAGCCCACTTACGGGTATGCCCAAAATGTTGGAAATGTACAATTGACCCAATGGGTTGAAAATGTGATGAAAATTTTTTTCATTATAAAGCAAATAACAGACGTCATGAGCACAAGCTTGTGCACATGCAATGTGCTGCACTAGATTACAGTTGTTTCTTTCTGGAGCTATGTGTGGAGATTGAGTATCCAAAGCTATGAAGTCTATTCAGGTCTTCCACCAGGTCAGGTCCTGCATTCCTGCCAACATTTCGGAGACTGAGTCACTCTCCATCCTCAAGGCTGATGTAGAGACTTGAAAATTGTCCTGTATATATACCCATGGCCAGGTCATCAAGCATCCTCTGACTGGCTGTGGTTTTCTCGCCTTTTTCCAGCCACCAGAAGTTTGTTCAATGCGGGTTTCCAGGCGTTGCTAAGAGTTGCCCCTGTCTCTGTTGAACATGTTCTTGGCAAGTCGGATCTCTATCAATTCTCTTGTCAGTCTCTCCCAGAATTTCTGCTCCCGGCATAGAATTTTTACGTTGTCCCATTGAATGTTATGGTCCAACGCGATGCCGTGCTCGGCAACTGCAGATTTCTTTGTTTGGCAGAGCCTGTAGTGTCTCCGATGCTCTTTCATTCTGGTCGTGATCGTTCTTCCAGTCTCCCCTACGCACACTTGTCCACATTCGCATGGTACATGGTAAACACCCGGAGTGGCAAGGCCTCAGGGGTCCTTCGACTTGACAAGTTGGTCCTCTCAGTTTGGAGACGGGTTTGAAAAAGGTTTCAATACCGTGTTTTTTAAGGATCCAGGAGATTTTGCGGAAAACCATCGAGACGTATGGTAATCCTACTCTGGCTTGGGCTTCAGGCTTTTCCTCTTCTCTGGCTGCGTTTGGCGGTCTGAAGGTCTTTTTTTAGGACGAGATGTATTTCTTTCTCACTATAACCATTTTGTCAGAAAGTCTTCCTCAGGTGTCGTATCTCCTTGGGAAGGTTCTCCATATCGGCTATGGTCTTAGCCCAATTGAAAAGGGTTGATAAAACTGCTCTTCTCTGTGAGGGGTGGTGATGGCTACGACCGTTGAGGTAGAGGTCAGTATTTGTTGGTTTGTGGTAAACTCCGTGTCCAAGGCTGCCATCTTTCTTCCGATGGACCAGGATGTCGAGGAAAGGGATGCTGTCGTTCTCCTCTGTCTCCATCGTGAACTGGATGTTGGGATGCATGCCATTCATGTGGTTCAGGAACTGTAGGAGATTTTTTTGTCCATGTGGCCAAACAATGAATATGTCATCCATTACGGGCCGCATCAACAGGGTTATAAATAATGAAGAGAAAGTATCAGCTATTCATTGGCTAGACATGCTCCCTCCTTTGGCGTTCCTAGTCTTATTTGATTCTGTTTCTAGTTGACGATTTCCCTGCTCATGTCAGAAGGCAATGAGTCAGCCTGGGCCCCGGGTGTTTTGGAGTACTTTCCATCGGGTGGCGAACAAAAGAATCTATTTCGTGCAAAGATACGTTTACTTCAGCTGCCACGGTTGATGTGCCATGGACGTTTCTCTATTCTGACTGCCTCCCGTATCAATCTTGGGTAGTAGCGAGGTTCCTTTGCTATTACCTGAGCCTTTTCAAGTAAAATTTATGTACTCCACCAGGACCTCCAGAGGAAGCATGTTCTGCGATGGTGAATTCCTTTATGCTCCAGTGGATGATTGATCTCCAGTGCTCTTTCAGCCGGCATGACACAAAGTGGCCTCTCAGGCCACAGAGCACCATCAGACAAACAGGGCTCTCGAATCCATGCTTTTAATTTTTGACTACGGGTCGTGGTGGCAAAGTTGAATTGAAAGGAACATTAGGATTTACATCTGCCGAGGATGTAAGTGACTTGGATTTTTAAGGATTCGGATCCAAGGTGAAACTCAATGGATTCAAAGATTCGAGGAAAAAGGCATTATTCGAGGGATTCGAAGATTCAAATGTCCCATCCCATTTAATGTTTTGTTGTATACCAAGGAAAACTTGCATATGTATTCCACAAGGGGTGACATACATCACCAAGCAACCAGAGCCAAGCAGAAACTGAATATGCCTTACTGTTAGCTGGCAAAATATTTTAATGCTGAAAACCTGGCTATCAAATGCTACAACATGCTGCCTAACACACCCTTTGTTGGCAACCAAGTGTTCCATAGTCCTGCACAACTGGCTTGTAGCCAATCCTATGTACTCTTTGGAGGAATAATTTACCCTTGACTTCACTAGTGTTGTGTTCTAATTCTCACATATATGTAATTTTACTTTTATTTCATTACTAATATTTATTTTTTTTAATTGAATGACATCTATCACATGTAATTTGGGCAACAGATGAATAAAGATTATTATTATAAGCCACTAATATCTTGTAAACTTAATCAAAATAAAAATCATATTACAAGAAAAAATATGTATGAAAAAACAAAAACATTGAGGATTTAGGTAGATGGGAGAAGTCAACTAAAAATTTTTAAAACTGAAAGTATAGCCCAATGCCCAATGGCACAAATATTAAAGTAAATTTGAACTCCTAGGCTTACCAGCAATTGCTAATTCAAATCATCAAGGGATAAAGATAGAAAAATGAATCAATAAATGCTTACCTGTATAGGAGTGAAGTTTGAGTTGGATGGAAGCAACTGCGACAAAATATTTTTCACCGTTCCAGACTGACTAGAAGTTCTTTTCTCATTAGATGAAGGGTTCACAGGAATAATAGTCGAAGCAGAAGAAACTGTTTGCTCATCAGCAGACATAGAGTGAGTTGGAGGGGCAGGAGATGGTGGAGCAGAAAGGGGAGGAATGGAACTACGACAACGTCCATCACCCTCAGATTTTGATCTTCCATGACCCAAAACAGAACTTGGTGCAGAGCTAACATCACTCTTGTTCTCACATGAAACATTATTTGAGTCCTTCATGTTAGAATCATCACAGTCATTGTCAGCACCTGGAACTAATAAAAGTAGAATAGAATTTCAGAACACTTAAAAGTAAATGAACATCAGGAGATTGAAAATTATATAGGTGCACCACAGCTTCTTTAAACATCACCATGTATTTCTTCTATATTTTGTCACATTCACTTTCAAAACCTCCCCTCGAATAATTACTTCTCTAGCATGAGCAACGTATCAACTAGGATGCAAGGGAAGCACAGACAATAATAAATTATGAAATGGGCATATGATTTACAGCACAGTCTTTGGTCTGAAGAATCAACTAGGATGCAAGGGAAGCACAGACAATAATAAATTATGAAGTGGGCATATGATTTACAGCACAGTCTTTGGTCTGAAGAATCAACTAGGATGCAAGGGAAGCACAGAAAATAATAAATTATGAAGCGAGCATGTGGTTTACAGCACATTCTTTGGTCTGAAGATCAGAGTAATAATAATAATATAGTACATTCTTTCCTCTAAGGTCACAGTGACCCAGATAGTGATATAGCCAGTGAAAGGATTTTCAGACCAAATCACTAGGTATGTAATCACTGGAAACTTCTGTCTACTAAATTTTTATAAACACAATAAATGCTTGATTAGGAGTTTTTAACTTCTCTAATGCTAATAAACAATCCAGCTTCAGGTCTAATGCGGTGGAAACGTTCTATATTAATAGAAAGATATTGCAATTTTCCACAAGTAAAACTTTATTCCGACTAGTTTTGATGCTACTACATCATTGTCAAGTCTGATAGACTGAGTATTAGTACCTGAACCTCGGTAAAATTGCCATGCGAATTAGGGATCCTGGGTAGCGTAATGGTCTGTGCAGTGGCCCGGAAAGCCAAAGGTCCGTGGTTCGATTCCCGGTCCAGGTGAATTTTTTCGCAAGGCAATTTATGTGAATTTCACCGCCGTTTACGCGGCAGTGAAATATCTTACAGATGTCAATGTTCGATGGCTAAAAAATACTGAGAGAACCTCTCAGTGTCCACAAGGATTACATTGCAAATTTAGCAAACCCTGGGTTGTCTTCTTTCATTAAGCAGAGGATTGCCATAATGTCTATGCCTGGGTTTTTTGTATTTACCAGGTCATCTAGAACAGTTTTCCTTAACCCTTTCGCGCTGAACGTCGGTCATGGCCGACGTGGATTTTTCTACCCAAAAGACCGAATGTCGGTCATGGCCGACGAGGAGGAGGAAAAGTAACCGCCGCGGAAGCAATAACCTCAGGTACACTGCGACCACTCGAGACCCGGCTTAGCGTGAGCTAAGACCCTTTCCCAGGCAACTGGGCTCGACCCTCTGCCTCATTAGTAACCCCACTCGCTGCATGACTTCGCGGTTAACTAGTAGTCCTTGCACTGGTTATTCTAAACCATTTTTTTGTTATACATTCCTTTAATTAAAGCTTTAATGAAATATGTGTTGTTTGCTGAGTTTGTGAAAATTTTGAACGAAATTCTAGCATTAATATTAATGGAGTTATAGTGCAGAACTCTACAAAACTTGTAGGTACCTACTACATATGTTCATGGCAAAAAATACGCTTTTGGATAAAGTTTTGTTTAATGATAAGCTTGGGGTAATAGTGATTCGTTCTGTCTCAATTAAATTTTTATATTTTCTCATATTTGAATTCAACTATCACATATTTTTATACGTCCGTATTTTTCCTCATTGAACAGTACATTTTCTGGTTTTCCTAAGAACTTGACCTATAATAAACCGTTGCTTCTCCTTATACGTTGGTGTTCCATTTGAATTATTGGAAGTTTAATACTTTAATAGCCTTATGCGTAAACACATACGTATTCTCCGGGTTATACTGGTTATACTGGTAATTATTATTTCTCTCCTCTATACTTTTCATGCCGAAAAACTTATGACTGCAGTGGCCCTACCAAGGTTTCTGTCAAGTAACCTGTTTCATAGTAAGGTTTTATGAATTTCATAATAACTTTGAATATTTGAATAAATAAAAATCTGTCATTGTCTTTATTTGGCTGAAATTTCAATTTAACATGAGGACAACGAACAGAATAAAAGTCACGCAATTCTTGGTCATCGGATTTTAAGTCACGAAAATAGTTATAATCCAAATAAAATTTTGTAAACATTATCTAAAGTGACAAAAAATGTATTTGCATATATAAATGTAGTAATAAACATTCTATAAAATACAATTTACTGCATTAAAATCAGTTTCCTCTTTTGGGGGGTATAACTTCTCAAACTCGAGCGTCACGGTGTATTCTCGGCGATGTCTAGATAGAAAATTGTGACTATGGCTCGTAGTGATAGCAGTGTAGAGGAATTAGATCTGAGTAATGCTAACGTAAAATTCATTAGCTATATGCGAAAGTACAATATGGAAGTAAAGGCATGTTGTGCGACCTCTTATATATTAATGATGAATATGTAATGGGAGTAAGCGTAGCTCGTATTGAGTGGCAACCGTCGACGATGTTTATGAGCTTTCTTCGCTTTTGAATCATGACTAGCGGTGACTAGTTTTGTTGTGTTATTTGTTTTGAAAAGACAAGAGTTTTGCTGGAATTCCATTTGTTAAAACTGTTTTCTTTTTACCAGAAATTATGCGGCGAAACACATCAACAGTCTCGTATCTCCGCCTTTTGTTATTTTTGAAAAGCATCACGTTATGTTTGGTTTAATAGACCAACAATGTTTTTAGAACGTATATTTTGTAAAAGTGGAACTACTCACGAATGCAAAAAAAATTGAATTTTTTTTCAATACTTCCTCCGAAAAGTTATGAAATTCGTGTTTTTTCATTTTAGGGCCGAATTTTCGTGTGATGTCGCATTATGTTGATAAAGCGAGTTCATGTGCAGTGAAACCTGTCACAGTCACAGAAAAGTCATTGGTGCTGTCTCTGTGATCATGTGCGGTGAAACCTGTCACAGTCACAGAAAAGTCATTGGTGCTGGCTCTGTGATCACTAGGGAAGATACTGTCTCACTGTCAATTCACTGCAAAAGTCACTGCAAAGGTCACTGTCAGAGTCACTGAAAATTTAACGTCAGAGTCACTGAAAATTTAACATCAGAGTCACTGAAAAGTCACTGTCGGAGTTACTGAAAAGTACTGGTGATTTCACAGTTAAATTTATGGGGAAAGTCACTGTCCCTGCGAGTGTCTGTCAGTGAGTGTCCTCTTCACTGCGAGTGTCACTGTCAGATATACTAGAAGTCACTGGCTATATCAGTGTCTAGATCACTGGATATTTTCACCAAGGGAGGCACTTATCAATGAAAATGAATATTTTAGGATCATATAAGATGATAATGAAACACTAATGACCACACAAAAAGTACCCACTGGACTGAAAATGGATAAGAGCAGGGGTAGATTGGCAACAATCACTCCTAATTAAACATGCACTTGTTCAGTCACACAAGAAAATAAAGAGCATTCAAATATGCAAATATGAGCAAGGTGGTATATAATATGTAAATTCAACAAGCAATCACAGCAACACAAACATGAGACATGGCTTTTGGTGATGCTGAATCAACAAAATAAAACAACATTACACTACATTCTTCAAAATTTGTTCACAATCAATAATACTAGCAATAATCTATTTCAACAACAATTATGAACTATTTGAACTCATTAGATAGACAAAAGTAAAATAGAATTTGGGTCAAAGACGAGAAATTGTGATAGATTTTAAACCTTGCTATTATTGTAATATCAATGAGATATCTGGCAGATTTAAGGTCATGGCTTCCGATAATATAGCTTTCAAAAGGGTATGCTAATTTAACCCTCTCAGTGCCATGGGACAATGTATTGTCTTTTGCTCCACGGGCAAAAAGTTCCACGAGCCGATATATTGAAATCTCGTAACCAACCTGCAAATGGACTGGCAAACTATAGTCTGCCTAATTATTATTAGATTTTAGGGCTGAGCTGGGTGGTGATCTCGAGATCGCGAGCCAGTCCTTTTGAAATGCAGAAGAGAGCTCTAAAATATTCTTTGCTTATTTCAAAAGGATGTGTGTATCCCTCAACTACCGGCGAATAAGACAAAATTGTCATCGTTCTTGTCTTTGCCTTCAATTGCTTTCCAAACATCAAGGAAGTAGAGTGCTTCCATTCTATCGATAATAAATATGTTAGGAGGATTTGCGTATTATAACACTACAGATTCACAATTTTAATTACAATATCACTGTGCTTTTACCTCTCACCTTGATCTCTGTCCTTTTTACAAAACATAACCACAAGATATGGTTATCAATAAAAACACTCCTATTCTGAGACCTTATGACGGCTATGACCGAGCTATGACGGAGAATCTTGACCATCATATGCTATGACGGCGACGACGAAGTTATGACTATGACATCTACAGAATCGCTTCTTATGAAGGACCGTCATAAGTATGATGGTCCATCAAAAGAACAATGGTTATGATGCCTATGACATTTACAGAATTGACTTGCTAGCGTGCAGTGGACCATAAGCATAACCAAATGTTCAAAACAGCTCGGCAACACTTAAAAGTAACTTCAGCTCAAGAAAGTGATACCAAAATCACAAAGACTTTGAAATAGGCACTGACTAACCATCAAAGTGCACTGTCCCGGTTAATCATTTTGAAATAAAAGATACATTGAGGCCTCACGGGACAAAATTCGACTTCGAGTTCATATTAAGTGTATTTTGAATTATCTGTACCATCAAGTATGCAAGCCACAACATTACATCAGTGACCTCCAAAATAGGGCTCGGAAAAACTGGCCACATTTAGCGAAGATTGGTTATTATGGAGAAAATATTCGGCCCCCTCAACTTCGTTACAAATGGGCTTGACTGTACAACTCATGTTTGGTATGCTGACTCAAGGTTGGAATATTTGATTTGATCTCAATTAATTCCTCAAGCTTCTAATCTTCTCTCAATCCTAGGAAAAGGCAATTTACCAAACTTATCCCTGTGTATTATAAAACCAATAGATGCTTTGTTAATTATGAATTCATGTTATCAATTAATTAAAGAAATAAAATAATAAGACAAAATAGCTCAATATATCACAAAATTATGCAAAGCATTCTTGAAACCAAAACAACTACATTTATTTTAGTCCCCTATAACTATTTCTTGAAGTGACAATCAATTGCTAATGACCAGAAATATTTACTCGGCACTTATTCCAAAATTGACACAATACTTAAAATATATTATTACACTACTAAAAAATATTCATACTGTACAAGGTGTAGCAGAAAAAAATATGAGACTGATTTTTTTAATGAATTTTTCATTTTTAAAGTAATGCAAAGTAATTCGCTAGGACAGCAACACACCAGCAGAGGGGTTGTTTCCAGTCTTAGTAGCAGTGCTGGTAGGCTTCAGTTAGAATAGTCTCTACCTTCTCAGTCATACTCCTTCAGATGTTATCCAAAGTCCCATAAAATGTTCTTTCAAAATATTTTTGAGTTTGGGGAATAAACTAATGATATAAGTAGATAAGGCAATAAGGGGAGTTTTGAAACCACAGCAATTCCATTTTTTAACACAAACTTGATGGAGATGGCCTTGATTGAAGTGCACACTTTACAACTACTAATTACCTATATTCTATCTTATGTGGAAGTGAATATAGTAGTCTTCCACCATCAAATTCATGAGTTTCAATACATAACAAATCAATGGAAATACATATAACGATATACTTAGTTGACACACATACTTTCTGGGTTAAAATTTAGGCACTCATTCGAACACAATAACATTTCACTTCGCCTAGTACAATTGAATCACTGGGTTAAAATAGAACAACATGCAAAACTAACATCTACGTCTGAAGTAAATGTCATTATAATCCAAATAACGTTCACATAGGTCGTAAACTTGCTATTACTTTGCATCACAAAACGTTTTAATTATATTCTATCTCATGTTGAAGTGATCATAGTTATCTAACAGGACTCATTGTAAGGTTTGACACAATATAATCATTAATTAATTGTTCCTAGGTTTTAAAAAGTTTTTACGTGACTTGTTGATGGCGTTATATAAACGCTTATGGTATAACTTGAGTAGTAGCACAGGAAAATTGAACGAATGAATGAAAAATGAACTATCGCTGATATTTGTATAAACAAAGGAATTCTCAACTAAATCCTAACCCACTCACTTCCTTGTGTGGGACAAATAATGTTTAGAATAGCTCTCATTGCTTGCACGAACTAGTATTCTTCGGCATAAACGCCCATTTAATCTTCTATACTTCCGTTATCACCTGTATTCCGAATACTTCACTCAAAACTCATTATCTTCCGTTATATTACATCACCTAATACCTGTATACCACAACAGAAAGAAAATCACAACCCAACAACGTCAACACAAGAGCACAAAATGAGGCAGCAGTGGATGTATCCCAAACGTTGCCTAACTTCACACTTTCAAGGGGTAAGACGCCTAGAATATGATCAAACATTTTAACGTAAATTAGAGGGTACATAACGTAAACACTGAATCTTAGCGTAACTGCAATCTTAAATCACCTTGAAAGCTCAGAAACCTGTTAATTTAAAATCTAATTCCATCGATGGTAATCACCAATAACGTATTTGCGTTTTTACCGTTGGCTTTTGAGAGACGAAACCTTCCAAAACACTCTGCATCACTCAAAATTACCAAAACTACTTCGAATTAGAATTGCAATGCCGTATTTTTTTAATTCTTCGCCTTCAAAATCTTCATCCGTAGCAAGAGTCCCGTCAGTATCTTCTAGTTAACCCATGGAAATCCGTCGTTAAGATAACTAGCACTTTGACCTCCAGATTAGACTTAACGACCGATTGTAAAACTGAATTTTCGGCTTAAGCGTCGGTTAACTCTAACGTCCAGTTTAACTAGACATTATAAAACCGGCCCTTAGTGTGGTATTTTTTTCCCTTTTCCCCAGTAGGAGCTAAATGATGTTTAATGAGATACCTAGAGAGGTAATGTGGGTGATCCCATAGAGGTAGACATGGTTGGTTTAATATCGCTGTCTTACTATGATCTGCTCAACTGGGTTGTTGCTGCTCTAAATGAATTAAAAGAGCACAGTTGATAAACCACTGCTTTTTTTAAATACTTGTTTTTCTCAAAAATTATAAATGGATAAATACTAGTGTTGAGCTTATAATAAATTCTGACATAAAACTGGCCAATATTCAGTTATCGGTGTTTCAGTATCGGAGTAGCAAAATCCAATGTTTTTTTTCACATTCAAGACTTTCTTAAACCTTTCGCGCCGGTGTCCTATGCAGGAAAAAGCTTAATTTGCCACGGGTTCCTCTAGAATTTTTTGCACTCCCTGTACGAAGCTCTCTTGAAGCAATTTGCTGACCTTTTATTCCTCCACAGATTATGTAATAATAATATCAACTGTTCTTCCCTTATAAAGCTATTAACTTTTGATACCACCTACAACTTCACAAGAAAGACTAAATTATTTCATTTAAAATTTAGCTCAAGAACTTTTACTTTTAATGCTCCCCTTCTAAGACTACACCAAATGTATAATTTAGTGGAATCATCAGTAGACATTCATCATGACTCAGCCCATGCCTTCAAGAAAAAATGCATGGAAAAATTGTTGTTGTATTATTATTCAGATTCTAATCCTATAGTATAATTATTTTGTAAATTACTCTCATCTTAAATTGTTCATATTTGTTCTGTAATTTGTGTGTAACCTATATTTATAACCTATACCCGACAATACTTCTGTTTCAGCTCTGTAATTTTAATATATTATTTTGATCCAAATTTTTTAGAATTTTGATTAATGTTTTAATTGTGTGATTTTGGTAAGTTCATATATTATTGTATATGACCTATTATTGCAAATTTGATGTTTTAACCTCTGTAATCTTTTGCCATTATTAATTTGTCTATGCATTAACATCCATTAAATATCAGTAATTAACCACACAGCACGGGTTTGTTATTACTACCGTATTACAGTTGTATTACAATAATATTACACAAGAGGGCTATATGTATTACAATTGTATTACAGTTGCAATACAGTGTCAAATGTCCTCTAACACCATTGTATTACAGTTGTATTACAGAGGCAAAATACAAGGGATTTACAAATTGTATTACGTTTGTAATTTAGATCCTAATACAAGAACTTTACAAATTGACAGTTGAAGGCCTAAAAACGAAATCGAGACTGCACAAATGCGATTCAAATGCAGTTTTGCTGTTTATAATGTGTGCTGTGTTTAGACTCCTTAATTATTGTAAAAACATTAATTACTGGCTGACAACAGTGTTTTTGTTTGGTTATAGAATCATTTCCAGGGGTGCTAAAAGGTATTTATCTAGTTTAAAAAAAAGAATGGATGATTCAACTAATATGAATACTGTGATAGAGACTACCACCAACTTAACATTATCTCAGTATTCATTACTTCACCTACACACTTCACGATATTACTGTTTATCCTGCCTACGATTGAGTACCTACTGAAGGACACCACCTTATTCATGAAGAAATGGTAAGATGGCTGTTTATATAGGACTCTTCGTTGGCATCATTGTACTTGCAATTTGTAACTTTAAAAGACTAATACTGCAGTGATTTCTGCCCTTGTAATGTTTCCCCAATATCCGTTTTACGGGTAAAAATAAGTACGGCCGATATACATACACATGATTGATAGTCTTTTCATGCTAGGTGAGATAAATTAGAATTTTATTGCTTCAGTAGCTATCACTTAGAACCTATTGACAGCGTACAGGGGTTTGAGAGATTGAAATGGTACTGCTTCACATGAAATCGACTTGGCAACTAATTTTAATGAATAACGTACATTGCATTTGTCCGCATGTATTTCTGATGCATTGCATGGACTTTATACATGGAAAATTCATGACTTTTTCATTTGCATATCCAAATGTGTGCTGTAGGGGGTATTAGCGACAAAATATGATTGTTTTACGAATTGTATTACTGTTGTAATTTAGATTTCAATTACAATTGTTTTACAAAAAAATTATTTCGTATTAACCCTGTCATTTAGTATGAAATGCAGGACTTTCAAGTAAAAAAATATTTGCTCTGTTACAATAAATTTCTTTTATTCAAAAGAGAACTGTGGTCAAACATAGTTATTGTCACATACAACAAAACGGGTATCTCCTCAATGCCTCTTATTATCGTAAACTTCTACCAACTAAATAACGTAGCATAACAGCAACCGTATACCAAACTATCGATTTAAAAAATATCTACGAAAAAATCAGGCATGCGGGCTTGCTGGAAAATGTACAAGTGTTACACATAACATTTGTCTTGATGACTCGGGCATTTTTTAAAGATACGTGAATTCAGTTATCAGGTGTAGAAGTGAAGGCGTGAGAAGTAAACACATGTGGAATGCTCATGCACATTTACTGGGTTCGCAGTTAAAGGGTGCACAATTCATAGGTCTGGTCACACAATGCATAAACTGTGCAAGTTCATGTACTAAAGTATACCTCATCATCATGCAACATGCCCCAACAAAATATCATTGTGAAACCATATGTAACAACTTCTATGAATGAGTGGGTGCTTAATACAATAGAACCAGTTATAATTTCGTCCATCCACATGAACATGGAATCACACGAGTTCATATACTGTGTAATCAGACCCAATAAACCATGACTTAACTTGTAGCCAACCACGCTCCACAAATCAAGACAGTTAAAGTTTTTATGCACAGAGGCATTAAGGAAAAATACATCATACTCTTACCAAGATCTAAATCATAACAATTATGTTCAAAAGCATTTACACTTGCCATTACCTCTCAAACACAGTATAACACGTTTAGGACTTAGGTACGCACAGGATTAAAAACTTGCTAATGTTGCTGACTGTAGGTCGGTGGATTCATAATAAACAACAGAAACAACACAAGAAACAAACAATAAATTGGCGATACTAGCGGCGTCCTGTGCTAAAGAAACGCACAGAGCCTTTGCATGCGCACGAACAATACTTTTGTATTATTTTCTATAATACAAATGTAAAACATTGGCTCTACGAATTTTATATTCTTGGTATTTTTACGTCGTGTTGCAATCATATTATCATTGGCCACATATGCACTTTCGCATGTGCGTGCACAAGACGTTTGTATTTTTTTCTGTATTACAAATGTAATACAAAAATTTTACGAATTGTAGAGTCTTGGTATTTTGATGCTGTTTTACAATAAAATTACCGTTGGCAACACAGGCATCTTTGTATGCGCGTGCATATGACGTTTGTATTATTTTCCGTGTAACAATTGTAATACATTGGTTTTACAAATTTGTACATTCCTTGTATTTTTGATGCTGTAATACAATTGTATTACAAAAGTTCTTACGAAAACTATACAACTTGTAACTGTACAAGGGATTTACAATTTGTATACCAGCAGCTGTGCAACCTGGGTACCCCTTTGTGTGCAATAATTTACTAAGTAGTGTCATATTTTATAACGATTAATTATGTATTCAAATCAGTATTTTCAAAGTGTACTTCTATTTTTATTTATATAATTCAAATTGTATTTAAATTATTTTGTAATATGAGTAAACACCTACTAAGTAATGTCATATTATATAATGATAAATTACGTATTCAAATCAGTATTTTCAAACTGTACTTCTATTTTTAATATATAATTCAAATTGTATTTAAATTATTTTGTGTTTTGGGTAAACACCCATAATAAACACTATTATTATTTAATTAGTTACTATAACGTAACTTCCTCCTCCGAGTCTCCACTAGCATCTGGTTTCGTTACCATTATAATTGCCGGAGACTCGAGAGGGGTCGTGTCTAAGGGTAGCCACGTCCGCCACCATCGGATAGGTGGCTACCTAGCATTAGGGTCATGTGCACGAAGCAGGCGGAGGGACCCGAGAAGGACAGCCTTCAGCATTGCCTTTGCAAGTGCATCCGCTCATGCCCTGGACACTGGGATGCACTTGAGTATCTCAACCAGTGAGCTCTTGACACCACCAAGCACGCCCATGATGAGGACTAACAGTTTTACAGAGTAGCCCGCCTACATTTGCCGGAGTTCACACAGCAGAGCTTCATATTTTGTTCATTTTTCTATCTCCTTCCCTGCCATGTTCATTTCTGCCAAAAACTCGATTACGAAAATGGCATGCAAGATATTGTCAAGGAGAATGATGTCAGGCTTCGTCGCCTCCAACTGCCTGGTGGTGGAGAAGGAATAATTCCACCAGATCTTATACTAATCGTTCTCCACGATGGACTTGATGTCTCCAGGGGCGTAAGGAAGCACCGGATTCACGTCTATGCCGTAATGGTGTCTTAGGTGGTAGTATAACACCCATAGAGCTGAGTTGTGCCAGTTTATGTATGAGTTCTTTGCATAAAGCTGCAGCTGGAGAGTAGATGACCTAAAGTCTCCGGCTGCCTTAGGCATGCTCTGCATCTCGTGTCCTTCACATTTGCCCCAAAGATAAGGCGATTGTACACGAGGGTGTTGATGACACCATCTTGGTACGCAAGCAAGAATCCATCGGTTTCGGAGTTCAGACCTGCAGAGCGCAGGAAGGCTAATGTGAGCTCCTTCGATAGCCCATGCGTTTCCAAGTTTTGATAGAAACTTCCATGCATGGGCTTCTCGGTATGGTTGCGGAGCAGGGTCTTTTGCTCCGCATTCTTTATTTCGAGCTTTAACACGCCCACCTTCAGCAACAAGATTGATTTGTCGCATGCTTCTCCGCTGGAAGTAAGGTCCAAGTCCAAACCGTCTGCTGCCCTTTTCGCCACCTGGAATAGGAACGTCCCTTTGCCGACACTCTCGTGTTTCTTTATGAGCAGAATAAGGGGGTCCGTGATGAGGTTAAGGAAACAATGCACTTCCACAAAATATATTTATTTACTCACGACCATGGTTTCGATGCATAGCATCATCTTCAGGTGGATGGTTCACCTGCTATGCTATGCATCGAAACCATGGTCGTGAGTAAATAAATATATTTTGTGGAAGTGCATTGTTTCCTTAACCTCATCATGAAGGGATTCCACGTAGTCAAGCCAGACACCGTCAACTTCAAGGGGGTCCGTGCTGTGGAACATGCATCACGCCGTATTGAGGACTACTCTGTCATGAAGGCACTCCAGGTTTATCAGCCCTCTACCACCTAGCTTTCTCGGGAGATACAGTCTGGCGATGGAAGACTTCGGATGAAGACTATGATAGATGGTCATCATTTTCCTCATTCTCCTGTCGAGGTTTTGCAGCTCCCTGAAATTCCATTTGATGCAACCAAAGGTGTAGAGCAGTGTTGCAACCGCGAAGGTGTTGGTTGCAAGAACCTTTTTCTTGCCTGACAGGTCAGAGCTCCAGATTCGTCTTAAAGTCTGCCTGTATTTGGTTCTAAACCTTTCCTTCACTGCTCTCAGCTCCTGCATCCGGTGCTGGGGGATGCCGAGATATTCGTATGCTTTGTCATCATCAAGATGACGAATAGCGTTTCCATCAATGAGCTGCACGTCTTCCTGGTCTACCGAAATCTTTCCTTTCACCAGATGGATGGTCGCGCACTTGTCCAATTCGAATTCCATCCCTATATCCTCACGGTATCTGCGTACGGCGTCCAACACCAATCACAGGTCTTTTGTGCCTGAAGCATAAAGCTTCAGATAATACATGTAAAAAAGATGGATGACATTATGTCTCTTACCTTGTCTATAGTCTATACTGAACGGACAGTGGGAGGAAAGATAAGCAGAACAAGAGGGGGCTAAGGCTATTACCTTTGTAAATGCCACGGTGGTATGTTTCCAAATCTGTGTAGACGGTCTTCTTGCCAGATGGTATGGCGAAGCGCATCTTCAGTGGTAACAGGCGTTCGATGCAGGACACAACCTCTGAGTGGACTTTCATGTACCTCAGCATGGTTATTATCACCCTATGAGAGGTGGTATCAAAAGCCTTCTTGTAGTCCACCCAGCCCATTGACAGGTTACACTTGTATTGACAAGCGTCCTGGCTCACACACAAGGGAACTTTTTCCACCAGAAATTATTCACTACATCCATTCCTAGAGCAGTGAAGTTCTGCTTGCCAGAGAAGGCCTTCTTCACATCACTTTCCATGATCCATATCAGCTAGGTAGCGGTCACAGAACACTTTAAAGTTGGTAATGGTGGAGTACCTTCATTGAATGGCTTCTTGGTCTCGTAGATGTCTTTCCAGAAACGTTCCACCTCCGGGACAGTTGGTGGTATTTGGACAACAGGTGGAGGGGGTTGAAAGAGACGGGATGGCTGAAAAGGAGAAGATGAAGTTCTCCTTCCTGGCGTTGGTCCTCTTGATCAACTTCTTCCTCGCCGTTGTAAGTGCCTGCACTCGATTCACCTCGTGCTACGTAAGAATAACCAGCACTCTGCTGTTCAGTGTGTGGTGGTCTCTCCGGATTGCACGTGCAATGCGCTTGACCTTCGGCGTAAAGGCCCAACCGGAGGAAAGGTAATTCATCACACACTGAAATCTCCACACCTGTTGTCTTGTCAGCCTGATTTTAGCATTATGCTGTTGAAGCCTATTCGCTGCTTTAGTCTCCCAAGTGACAGACACTCGGGGAGAGGCCAACAGTGTGGTGGCAGCATGTACCATGGTCTATTTCCCAGAGGCTGGTCGTTTCCGTCAGGATCATATCTACGATGCCATTCAACTGGGACAGCTGTTGGTCCCGCAGAGAAATTTTATGATGAATATTTCTCTGCCTGTGTCTCATCGTAGTTTATAGTGCTTTCCAGCCACTTAATTCGATCAGAATCGGCTTTCGGCTTGTCTCCCTTCACCGAAAAATCGGCGGAAGTCCCGGCAGTAGGAGTTTCACCTACCTTTGTAGGAGATAAGAGCCTGGGCCGGTGTGTACTACTCTGACCTTGCGGTTGGGGTGTCATTTTCTTGCACAGGAGATTGGCGTAGTTTCGCAGATTCTGCTGTGGCAGATGGTTATATTCAGGATGCACCTCACACCACAAAGACTGTATCCTCGCCATATATACCCTGTGACTTGGCTCACTGGCAGCATGGCAAGCTAGAAGGTCTCCCCTCAGGGTCTCCGTCCACTCCATGCACGCTCCCTTTTTTGATGGTGTAGAATTGCCACATCCAACTCTACTATGGCTCTCATCCGAGAAAGGGCCGGTTGTGGGTGGCGTTACTGGAATTCTTAGAAACCAAGGATTTCCGCAAGTGGGGAGGTTAACCCCACAAGCAGACGGCCACCATTATCTGGCCGAAGCCGTTTCCAGGGACGCCACGAGGAGGCCTGTGGTCCGTTTTTTGACCCCTTATTATTATTAATATGACTGTCATGTCATAAGTTGAATTTTAGCATGATTAATGATTAGTTACAAGAGTAATAAAAACACTAACCCAAATTATAATTCAAATTTACAACATTAAGAAATAAGAATAAAAGGCCATGACACAAACCCTTGAGCCTGCTTAAGGTTTTTGTTCAAAAATCTAACATTTTTAGCCTCTCTGGATCAAGGTGATTTTGTTTCTGGTCACAAATGCTTCCTGCTGAGCTAAATATGTTTCTCGTTTTTGACGAGAAACTCTCATGTTTTGTATTCTTTTATGATTTTTAATCTACACAGAAAAACAGCAACAATTGTATTTCCAAAAATAAAGTAAATTTATAGTAGAAAAAATCAACTTCCCATCATCTGTATGGATTATATTTTCCTGGATCAAGATTTATGGATGCAATAACTATATCTTATTATTTCTATCTAGCGGAAGCTACCCATTGAAATTAAATGGGTGTGAAAAACATTGAACTTATTTTGCAAGAAAACCACTGTCTGAAGAATACTGTTTGCGCGGTCATTTGAAGAGTTGGTGACCTATGTTGTACATAGTTAACATTGATATGTGGGTTGAGTATCTTAATAAGGATCTTAATCTAGTGAAGTCTTTATAATTTCCGGGACCTTTAAACAAATTGAAGTTTCGAAGCAGATGAGTCAATATTTGAACCAGATTTATAGGTGGTTACCCATCCGTAGTTTTGGTTAAAATGAAATTTATGAGGTCCTTAGCATAACCCGGGAAACACCACGAGGAGCTGATCGATTTAGTTTCTAATTTTTCTTGGTGTATTTTTTTGTTTCTTTTTTAAATAAAAATTTTTTTGTCAAATTTTGATAAACACATGCAGCAAGAGAACAAAGTACCTCTATACATATTCCATGTGGCCCATCTCTCGTACTGGGAAGAAAACTTTTTTACGGTTCTTAACATTACCCGAGAAACACCCAGAAAAATGTGATATTTAAATGCTAGAGGCTTGAATGTCCTTTGAAAATCAAATGATATTCACACTGATCTCTGGTTGTCAAGGAAATATGCTATTGTTGATTTCAGAGAAAAATGTGAGATTTTTCAGCTAGAAATATGATTTTAAGACAAATATCAAGCGTAATAGAAAATTGATTGAGTGATTTGGAAACTTCATTTATTCAGCCATCCGATAAAAAAAATTCCAGCCCTCTGTCTTGAAACGAAGTACTTTAAATAAGCAATGAGACCACTGAGACCACTGCACCGAACTCAATGCCAGGGACCACCAGGGTCCATCTAAGAGCCCATTCAGGGACTTTTGGGGACCCTGAGGGTATTTTAACATAGCCTATGTTCTGCCCAGACACATTTCATATCTACATACCAAATTTCAGCTCAATCCGTCTAGTAATTTTTGCATGATTGAGCAACAGACAGACGACAGACAGACAGTCACCATTACATTTTTATATATTAGTATGGATAAAAGTTCACTTTCCTTATCACATACTCATCAAAAAATACATTTTTTAAACTTGTATAACTATTCTTTAAAGCATAGTTAAAAGAAACATTATGAGTCCATTTTCATTAACATTTGAATTATTTTCCAAAATATAAAGTCCTAGTGATGCCATACTGTATCACCCTCTATCCAGAAAGGTATAAATGTAATTATCCAAAAAAAGACTTCCCGAGCGTGTCACAAGCCAAGAATAATATAATATTGAATATTAAATTATAAAAAAAATCAAAAACCTAAAATTAATTTAGAGCACAATCAGTTTACATTAACTTGGGTTGCTGTTGTAAATCAAATCCTTGAATGCTTTCAAATGCTTTTTTTAGAAACACAAAAATAAGTTTAATGTGGTCAGGATATTCCATTAATGGAATATCTGGGGATCGCATTTTTAAGATGACAAAATTATTATAGAATATTCCAAGCTGCAAAACTGGTCTTATTAATAATAACCCCTAAAATGGAATTTGTGAGTTTTGTACTCATAAGGAGAGGTTGTGTAACTTGGATCATGAAATGAGACTAGCCATTTTTCATGCTACTAGAAAGAAAATAAAGAAATATGTCTCTCGGCTTTTTTCTCCATTGGCCCGGGATCCCAAGAAAAAAAGTAGAAAGACATGCGGGGAGCCTGCATTCTCTGAACTGGGGTAAGCCGACAATAGTAGAGTGGGGTAGTGTACTGCAGGTAATGAAGTTCGATTCTTATCGATGTTTAAAAGCTTTCTTTCAGCCATTGAATCAAAAATTTTATCATCCTTAATTTCCAACCCTTGTATGCGAATACTGACTTTTTTGTACTTTTATCACTTAAATTAGATTTACAAATCATCACTCAAAAATACATTGTAAAGTTAACGTACTGTTTCCATGGTTTTAATTCTGCAGTAAAATCTTTTTCCAATCACTTCACTAATGCCAAATTTTATTATTTTTATTTACTTTGTTGACTTCTGATATTTCTGATAATCTACTTTTTTTAACAACCTGCTTTCCTTACTCTAGGAATTCAGCATGGCGGTATTACTAGGCAGTGTTAAGGATCAAACACGCAAACGGCAGAACACTAGCTCACATTTTTAAAAACTAATCATCGGTAAATGCAAGTCTGGCAAATGCAGGTGACCTGCATGACTTTCTGCTTTATTTTTTTCCCACGCATCCGGGCCTGTGGAGAAAAAATCCAAGACATGTAGTTCTTTATTTTGCTCTTGAAAAATTTTCATCTCATTTTGTGACCCGAGTTACAAATCCTCTCCTTGTCAGTATCTACCATACCTACATTCCATTTGCAGGGTGCATTGATCACTACACTGCAAAATTTAAAAATTTCCGATCTGGATACGATATTATAGTATTCGGATATGACTTCAGCAGAGAATGAAATGAAAGATCCATGGGTTTTTGGATCCAACCAAAGCATCCCTAATTTTTTAGTGTTACATACGCATATCTAATTTAAACAATAAAAGCCTATAAAAGTGAGTATTCAAATGTAAGGGTTTTTAATTGAATGATAAAATTTTTGATGCAATAACTGAAAGAAGATAAGGACTAAACTAAGATAGGGATCGAACTTCCTTTAGTACACTAGCTCTTGATGTCCGTCTGATCGTGGCCAATGTAGGCTACCTGCGTGACATTCTATGTATTTTTTTTCTCTCGATGCTGTCGGTAAACGGGAAAAAAGTCATATTTCTTTTTTTTGCTTCTAGTTGCATGGGAAAATTTTCACCTGATTTTGTGATCTGAATGCACAAACTCTCGTTGTCAATATCTATGGCAACTAGTACCACAGGGCGATGCTTCGATCGCTAAGCAGCAAAAATTTTAAATCTAAGATCTGGATCCAATTTTACTGTCTTTGGATCAGAATCCGGATCCGAGTAAAATGATAGATTCGCGGATCCTTGGACCTGACGGATCCAATCCGACCATCCCTAGTATCGATCTCGACTTTTGGTGATTGATTCTCGATACCGATACCAATCCTCAAGAATCGGTGTTATCGAGAATAGGTATCAAGAATAGGTATCGAGAATCAAAACATCCCTAATTCTAATCTTTGATTGCTGGGCATCTATTTCTCCTTCTCTCTGGAGCCTTAAAGATTTCCTCTCAATCTCCCCACTTTAACCTTCCCACCTCTTTTCTTTCACTCTCTTCATTACCTTCCAAGGTGCATTGCTTATTTTCTTTTGTTTAGCTGTGTTTAAATCTTTCTATTTCCATCAATCCTCAATATCTCCTGCATTTTAGCTATTACCCAATGTTTTTTGACCTCCATAGCATCTTCTGCATCTATTTTTTCCCACTCTTTCTCCACTGTTTGCCATTCTGAATCTTCCCTCAAACATATGTTCACTAATGCCTCATATTCACTCTGATGTACAGCTGTACAAGTTTTTCACGCTATTCTTAAATCTTTGCCCAAACACTTTGTAATTTTGTTGGTACCTCCCTATGTCCTCCTGCTTTTCAAATGAGAGATTAAGGTATAATTAAAAGTTTTTGTTACAACTATGTGAACTTGTCTTTCAATGAAAAGTTGTTGGGTAGGCAAAATCAAGAAGCACTACAACAAACTAGAAGATTCATTTAAAAAGCAAATACCTGATATAGTTCTGGGAACATGAAAATAATCTGGTATATCAGATTAAAATATTGGGCACTGGTTATTGGAAAAATAAGGCTATCGGCTCACCCCTAATAAATACATATCCACCCTTTCTACACTTTTAATACTCTTATTTCAAATATGTTTGTTTTTGATGACCAGTCCTGTAATGGCATCCTAGTACTTACTGTCACTCATACTAGCACTGAGAATTGTATCATATGGTGGGTAAGAGCTATTCCCTTAATTTCTTTCCTCCTTATCCTACACCCACTTTAGTTGTGTTCAGTTTCATGTCAGACAAATTCCCACTGTCCTCTTTATTTCATTTCTTCAAATGAAATTAGTCCCATGATCAGATAAAGATAAAATATCCTCTCTAAACAAAGAAATATATCCAAGCCACACCAAGAATGTAGAATATCACCCTGAAAATAAAAAAAACACCGATTCACACAATCCCTTTTACAAGAAAAGCTTTAACACCTAGCTCCCAAGACAAAAGGTCACAAGGAAATGAACTGCACATAGAGGAGGAACTATACCTCAAAGTGAAAAAAATGATGAGTCATTCATTGTGGCCCCTTGGCTCCAAAAGCTACGTATTCCTTTCATCGCACATGTTATTGGAGCAGATGGAGTACCTAGATCTAAGAGAGATTTCCCCAGTTTTGTGGGAAACTAGAATATGAAGTGAAATGGATTAGGTTCCTCACTGCTGACTAAGATGGGCCTATGTGGATGACATCATCAAAGATAATAAAGCAAGGATGAGCGTTACTCAATAAGTCTACAAAAATATTACGACCCCAATATGCAAAGGGATAGCACATGAATAGTGAATACTGAACTGCTAAAATTGAAGTTACAAGTAATTACAAATGGCCTGTGAAAGTTTAAAATATTGAAAAGTCAAAAATTAATAAAATTACGTGATAGAATAAGATATTACACAAACCTAATCATTAATAATACGCAAAAGGTAAGTGAAAATTTATTACATAAAGTGTTAATATTGACACTAACATTGTTTAAGCTGATGTGTCTAAATGATCACCATCTGTCCTGAAGCATTGCAACGGAAATGATGAGAATTCTTGAAATCCATATGCAATATTTAACTTTATATAATTCATCTTACTGATTCATCAGGCTCAATACAAAATTTATTGGCACAATGTCATTCCAAATTTTGCTGATCCATTTTTCATGACACACCCATTAGTACTACTTCACTTACGAAGCTCTCAAAAATCATGTAAATACCACAGGGACTCAAAACGTCTACTGAATGCGTGGAAGGGACTAACCAAGGTGCTGTGTGAAGGGGAACACATCAGGGTTAATTAATCACCCACAGTTTTTTCAGTCTCATAACTCTTCTGCCGCACCTCATATTATCCAAGGTGGAAAATAAAATACAATTCCTTAAAATCATAACTACTAATCCATATCTGGTTCACATAAATTACAGAAGAAAACCCTCAGCAAAAATGCTGCTAAAAAAATTATCACACCTTCATTATGATGGATGAGTACAAACTCATGTTCATCAGCCCAGGCTTGGCATATGCCTAGGCCAGCTTCTAGACCTTCGGCTGTTGGTGAGGTGAAGCTCAAGACTGATGGGGATGGAACTCTTATTTCAACCTTGTCACTGTGACTTTGCAAATTGCCGCCTTCACTTGCATCTCCTTCACTACTACATACACTACTTTCTGAAAGGTACAAGCTCCAATAAGCAAGCAACTTTGTACTTATTAATATTCTCAGACATAATCTGTTACTTGATATCATTCATACAAAAGTTTAGTGAACATAAGCAATTAAATTATGCAATAAAATATGAAAAAATTTTATATTACAGCCTGAGTCAAGAAAGCCAGTGCAAATACAATAAGATAATAAGTTACATGGTGTGACAATGAAGTAGAAAGGAACACCCAAATCAACATTTAAAATTTGATACTTTCTGATTATTAATCATGCACAAACAAGATAAGTTGCAGCTAAATTATTATTCTAAAAGCAGTACTAAGGAAAAAATATTCCATAACAATTAAAAGCCAGGCACAAAATGCAAAATTTTCTTACCAGCACCTTCAGCATGATAAAAATTATGCTTTTTGTGAGATGATCTCAAAACTGATGGTGTTGAAGCATCAAATGTAGATGACTGTACATAAGCACCATCATCCTTGGAATCTTTGTTGTTAGAGCTATTTGGAGATGAAGAGGCCAAAAAGGATGAAGAGTTATGTGATTCATCATTTGTGGTACCATTTGAATCCAAACTACACTTCTCTGGAATGTCATTATTTTCTTCCGCTTTGATACTTTCATCTGCTTCAACACCTTCTACTAAAGTGGAACAATCATTTTCTTGAGCTGATTGTGCTGTATTTTCCTCACCAGCCTTGTTCTGAACCTGAAATATGGAAAGCAATCATTAGACTATCAAATTTACTGACTATGCATTGAATGAACGCTCCTCTTCATTTATTGCATAATAAAAAAGGATAGATTATCAAGAAAGACTAACTTATGGTCATTAAAAGTGACATCAATTTTAGAGGTTCTGGCCCAGAATATTATAAATGGTCACAGGAAAACTCATTTCTTGGTAAAAATTGTCTTCCTTTATTGACTTAAGTAACATGTAAGATTATATGCAGTAACTGCATCAACGGCAAGGCTTATCATAATGAATTTCTCTGCCCTCATCTACACTAAATGACATGAAATTCAACATGTAAAACTGTTTTAATTTACTTCCTCATTACTCATCAGTATTACCCTAATCTCAAATATTTGAATTCACCACTGTTGGAAATATTTAGACTTGGACTGATAGCACTTTCTCTGATACCAAACCGATACCTCAATACCAGTGGCCTATACCGATAGTATTATTAACCAATACCTTGCTTCTTTTTCCCAAAAAAAATTTGACACGTGCTTACCTTCTTGTGAACTAAACTTAATTATCAAAAGTGTTATATAAGAGCAATTAATGAGAGAAATGACATTGTGAAAACTTATTTATTTTGCTACTCTTACAATTAATCACAGGAATAAGATTTCTGACACTAAGCCCTCTTGCAATTGTAAATACTTAAAATTCTGTTTAAGAAATGTGAGCTGCTGAACATGCTCAGCAGGTAATACAGTTATTCTATCAGAAACCATAGCACCAGTCTCTGAAAAAAATTTGCTCATAAAATACTGAACCTGCAAGTACACCAAAATATAGAGGAATCTCGTTAGCATGTTTTTGTAGGGACCCGAAATCCTGAACACAGTAACGAGGATAACAAGCTAAACAGGTTAGACCTTCCCGGGTAAATTGTAGACATATCTGAGTTGAATAACTCCCAGGGGAACATTATGCTGGTTGTGGGGTTAGTTAATTCCGTAGACTGCTGGTGTTAATTTATTGTAACAAACTTTCATTTGAAATTCTCATGCCTTTCAAGAAAATACGTTCGATGCCCTGTATGATGCACATTCAATAATTAATTATGACGGTAATGACCAAAAAGCACATTTTGCAAATATAGTCCACTCAAAAACACTCAAGTTTAAGGCTTTATATCAACAAAAAAAAAATGGAAGAAGCTATACTCAAAATGAGCATATCAGCATGTAGATAATTTAGTCTTTCATTTGATTCAGGTAACAAACTTTTTTTAATATTTACTTCAGAGGTATGTTTTTGCAGTGAGGATGAAATTTGGCACATTTTTTTAGAGTCACAGAGGGCAGTGTCACTTAGGGGGTTGTTAACAACAATATGAAATGCACAAATGAATGGAAATTTTGATAGAATAAAAATTGTACTTTTTTAACCCTCATATGGATGTACAAATTTAGTTATGTCTTTGGATTACAGTGCCGCAGTGGCGCTGCATTATATTTTGTCATTTTCTTTAAAACTTGGCCTTTCTTAGCATGTTTTCTGATTGATAAAGCTGGTGACTTCTATTTTCTTTATTTATAACCGTGTTTTGCTAGGTTTAACCCATTATTACAGAAGTTATAGCTAAAAATCTTTAACACTGCATTCTTTTCCGTTTGTTGTCGTAACCCATTCTTAGAGGTCCGTGAAAGTGGTTTTATTTTTTGCTAAAATTCATTTTAAAACTATGTGATTTCGGTGTTATAGAAACTCTTGGCGGTGTTATTATAATGCTACAATTTTTGCGCATTTCTAGGTGTTTTATTATTTTTGGTACACATTTTGTGAATGCTTATACCTTTATTAAGCATTTTACATAACAAGAAAGGCAGTAAAAGAAGCACGCATAACTAAACACAATCGGAAACAAAGAAACTTGAACTGGGGGTGTGTCGAAATGATTTTATTTTTCATTGAAGCTCAGTGGAGCGCCGAATATCCGACGATCAACCGCTTATAAGTAGCACCCCCTCTCCTCCTATCTTTTCTGTTACTTCCCCCCTTGCCTCAACAGCTAGCACTTCCGTTCCCGGCCAGCGGTCGTGTTTAAGTCTACAAAATTGTTACAGTAGGCCCACACTAAAGGTTTTACTGCAACAAGTTATCCAATTACGCTGTCTACTGCGTCGCGGTGAGTCACCGGAATTACTGCGGCACGTGAGCTTATATTTCCGCTCTTCCGCGGCTGTGTTCAGCACATTATTGATTCAGAATATCTAATTCTTCAGGAGAGAAAGCGCATCATTCTAGATATTTCCGAGAATTTCAGGATTGATAAATGTGAATCGAAGAGAGAGGCGGTGATTAATTTAACGGCAATTTCCGGCGGAGACATCACTACAGTGCGCGATATTACTCGAATGCGATATAAGCGAGACAAAACAAGCCAATTGACCTTTGAATCATAATGAGATAGAGCGAATGAACATCATCAGCATTAAACAATGAAGGCTTAGACTTTAATCGATTATGACTCTTCACATGAGATTTTTTTGCTAATTCACGTAAAATTTGCGAAAAAGGCGAAATTTCGTTTTATTTTCCGATTTCGCGGTATTTCGCGATATCGCGTCTCGTGAATTTCACGGATCTCTACCCATTCTTTTTTTTGGCCCCTTAGATGGTTATTTTCAAATGAAGGTTTTCATTTCGTGTGTAATGGTTGTTTTAAATAATTACTCTGATATGCAATGCTGGATGAACTCCGCTTTATCATGTTCACATTGTCTTATTTTTTATGTATCCAAATACTAAAAATGAGGACCGGGGTGCATGCAAAATAATTTTGCTTCAATACGTCCACCCACATGTTATATCTTTGAAGTGTGCGCAGAAGCCTGACATCTTAAACGTTAATAATTGAAAAAGAGCAGGTGGAGTGAGAAGAGACAAGTGATACCTTCGTGATCTTTGAGGGCTATATTCTGACGATCAAGGCAAATGTAACGGGCATTCTGAGGGCTTATATCCAGCAATGTCTAAAAAAAAGAAAGGACTTAAGTCAGACAGGTTGTGAAATATGAGGAATGTGGGACAATCAGCAACGCATCAAAGAGTCCAACAGAGGGGGGGGCTAGAAGAGATAGTATTTTAGGCCTACAGCAGAGCCCATTTCCTCACTAAAGATGTCTCCATAGAGATGGACAGATAACAGTGGTGCGGAGGAGTGTGGCAGATGAGGTTTTGCTTCTAGATTGATCAGCAATGCGTCAAAGAGTCCAACAGAGGGGGGGACTAGAAGAGATAGTATTTTAGGCCTACAGCAGAGCCCATTCCCTCACTGAAGATGTCTCCATAGAGATGGACAGGTAACAGTGATGCGGGGGAGTGCGGCAGATGAGGTTTTGCTTCTGGGTTGGTGGGAAAGACCAAAATAATTATTTCTTAGAAGTTTGGGTTGTAGGTGGTAGGAAAGAAGGAGCAGGAAAAGGAAAAAACATGGAATACAATGGCGCCTATTTTCTTCGGTCCGGCGCTGTGTGAGGGCCCGATGGAAGAGGAGCTAGTGTTCTGGGGTGACCAAAATACCCTCATGCTGAAAGGACCCCCCATACCTTTTCTTTCCGTAGCATTGCACTGACCCAAACATTAGAGACCATTCGTACTTTCCCACTAAGCTTCCTTAATCCTCCGCCTACTTTCTTCCCCCCACAAAAACTGATTGAACTTCTCCCCACCTCCAACGACCCACCTGAGCTAGACCTTCTCAGAATAAACGGAGGGCCACCCCGGGGCACTTTGCGATAAGGCGTGGATTCCCTGTCCCTCATGCAGCAATGGAAGGATGAAGAAAGAGCCTGTTACCAAATCATTAACCCAAAATATCTTCATAACATATTTATCGGAATTTGATGGAATATATTGTCGGAAAGGACAATGCCCATGAAAGCCAATCAGCTGCTCATCAACAGTGAGTGAGAGTCTGGGCACAAAATAATGTTGAAAATTTTTATTCACCTCATCTCAGACGAAGCGATTCGTGGCAAGTGCTTGTTTATCTTTTTCTCTTCTAATAGCGCACGCGGTTTTATCGTCAAAGCGTATGTATCGAAGCAATTACTTGAAGTGCTTTTCCGACATAGTTGCACGAAAAATCATAGCACCATACAATATATTCCACAGGTGATTAACATTTACTTTTGATGATTTTAGGTGTCCAGTCGCAAACAAAAGTCCAAAAAGAGCATACATTTCTATATTGTCAATAGGTTTAAAAGCAGCTATTGAATTTCTCTCTAAATTCCCTCAAACTGCTTCCTCATTTGTTCCACTAACAATTTCATGGATAACGTTTTTGTCAATATACAAACGGAATACATCAATTGGGTCCTTAATAATGGGATTTTTTTCTTGGGATTGCTGCTTGCTATAATTCTATGCTTAGTAACCCTTGGACGTCTCCAAAGGTGACCATCACCACAGCAGGTATGATGATGTGGAGGAGGGATGTGGAGCGGAGAAGGTACCCAAACAAAGTAATTCCAGAGGCCTTGGAAAAAACAGCCTTAGGCTAGCCATGAGTTTCTAAGAATTATTCTTGCAAATAGATGAAGTTTTGTCATTGAATATTATAAACAAGCAAAAATCATGATTATTAAATAAAATACAAAGCAAAATTGGCATAAGTAGTATTATTTTCCATCTGTTAAACAATTTATTTTGTTTATAAAGTTTAAACATTTAAATATTATGATTATAAATAGAAGATACTATTTCATGCAAAACACAATAACTTTTAAATTAGTATTGAGAGTGCAGTCCCCGACGAGGAAACTCTCGGTGCCGTACAGTGGGACCAAATCCCTAAATCGTGGCCCCAAGTCTATTTTGCTCTTAAAAGCATTTGTTTTCACGGAAATGCATCAAATCTATCTACATGACAATAATAATTAACCCATTAATCCCCAGTAATGCGTTGACGCAACATAATTTTACAAATTTTTATCCAAGGAATACTTTTGTTTTCAGTTTACTGAACACTTAAATATCTGCACTTATAATTTCTGCACTTATAATCTGCACTTTTTTTCTTCGAAATTAGAGTAAGATAAATATTTATTTTTCAAATTTGAAATTTTCCTATTTCATCACCTTGCATTACCATATTTTATAAATGACATTACAGTAAGTATTCTTGGGGTGTCTTACTCTGGATAATGCTTCCTATTAGTTCTAAGTTTAATTATTCAGTGTTATTAACTTCGTCTTGCAGCTGAGCTTAAAGTCACTGAGTGCGTCCACTGGGTTGCGGATTGTGGGTCGATCTCTAGATATAGAGGTTGGCTGCAAGATAAGTGAATTTACTAGTTAATAAGCAGTCATGGACAAAAAGCAACTGCATTCCGAGGGGGTATTGGTCTATCCCTGGGTAAGGTAGGCCTTGAAATAATACAACCTGTGAAGATGCTGTGACTTGGCGACAGAGGCCGCCAACAATTACGCTTCCCATCACCCGGAGGAGAGGGCTTCAGCTCTTCTTCACATGAGTGAAGGTGGAGACCACAGTGGTCAGTAGAGCGACACTCATTTCACTACAGGCGTGGTTACATTTACTTTAACGGCTGTAGTACTGCGATGTGGAAGGCAATGGGAAACTACCACATTATTACCCTGAGGAGTCGCAGCTACTCCACTCTTTCCTTTATTATCAGACCTGATGGCACCCTCTCGAGTAAAATATTCTGGATGTAAAATAGTCCCCCATTCAGATCTCCGGGTGGAGACTACCCGAGAGAGTACATCAGTCAAGTGTGATAGTCATTTTAGGGTGGGAACGTGCGATCACTTCGGACCTGCAGAAGACAGAGAATCTGAAGGTGGAAATGCGGAGAATGGACGTCGATGTAATAGGAATCAGTGAAATGAGATGGCCCAAAGAAGGAGACTTTTGGAGGGGAAGTTATAGAATTATTCACACCGGATCACTGAATGGTAACGCTGAGTAGGCATAATGCTCAGGAAGAGTACAGGACTGCATGTGAAGAGCTTCCTGCAGTACAGTGAAAGGATTATAATGATTAAAATTGAAACTAAGCCTACAGATACCATTGTGGTACACGTTTACATGCCTACGTCGCACTATGAAGATGAAGAAGTGGAAGACGTCTAAGAAGATATCACTGAAGCAATAAAACAGGTAAGAGGAGAAGAAAACCTAATTATTTTAGGAGACTGGAACGCTGTCGTCGGAGAAGGTCAAGATGGAAGAATAACTACAAAATATGGATTGGGAAACCAAAACGAAAGATGAGAAAGACTGCTGGAGTTCTGCACACAACATAAATTAGTGGTTACTAGCACATTGTTTAAAAATCACAACTAAAGAAAATACACGTGGAAGATGCCAGGAGAAAGAGGAAGATTTCAAATAGACTACATTTTAGAGAAGCAGAGGTTCAGGAATCAGGACAAGGACTGGGTTTCAAAGACAAAAAAGTATTTTAAATACTTTATTTTTGGACTTTAGGCCATTTTTTGGGGATTTGGTCCCGCAGCGTAAATCCAATGACGTAACTTTTTTCAATAGAGGCCAATAAAATGAAAACTATGCACACTATACATACAACAATATATTAGTAGCCGAAGAAAGCAGAAAAAATAGACTACTGAAAGTTTCAGAAAGCTCCATGCGAATGGAAAATTTTAAAATCATTATAAAATCACGAGTGCCGCTAAGGCGCAGAGAATCCTAATGATGTCCTTTAAGTTTCACATGATTAAGTTATATTCATATAAGTCATTCTACTACATTCTAGTACATTCTAAGTAATTTACAAAACCAGGTTTTCTCTGAGAGTATGCAACACTGGAGGAAGGCGAACACCTTTGTCTTCATTTTACAATTTCTAATGCGAATCCATTAGCATTATAACACAACCATGCCGCAATACTTTATTTGAATTTTATATTTTTTTTAAACGAGTTCGGAACGAAGGCGAAAATACCGACAATGTATGCATTGAGTAGAACAAACTTGAATTGAAAGCAGAATTAAAAAATTTTTGCTTCCTTTTCAACACCTTCATTCGTGGATTTTTGTCTACTTTTTGGAGAAGGTTGAGCTTTTCAAATGATATTTTTCTTTTCACCTCGGGCTTTCCCATGGCTATTCTAAGCACTTGTCTCACTTTTACTGCCACGAAGTATTGGTGCTCACATAGTTTTGATGTCCAGTCGACACTTATAAAACAAGCAAGCTTTGCAATAAAATGCGGGGCTTTTGGGTGCCCCTTAAATTCTTCCTAAATAATAACTAGATTCCTAAATAATACATAGAGAGTAATAATACATAGAGAGTATTAATACACCCTTAAATTATAAAAAAATTAAAGTTGAATAAAGCCCTGTGATAAGTCTTGAATTTTTGAATGTACATTCCATTTTTCTCCTCGTATGCTCGTACATATATGCTTCTCACCAGGGTACTGACATTTCAAGAGCGATGTGCATTGCTTATGCAATAAGTATTCAATTTCATCATAGTAGCTGCTTTTATTTATTTTCCAAACCTTTTCTACGATTTGTTGTTTGATTTATGATTTTGTATGCCCAACAAGGAAGATTTCACATAACTGTTGATGATTTTATGATCTCATACAAAGTAAATGAAGTTTGACTACAATCTTAAAGGGGGCAGCTTATTACAACAAATTTGTAGGATGGTTACAAACAACCTTTAAGGTGGCTGAGCTCAATGGTACAAGAGATCTAGAAAGGAGGAAGAGGACTGTCCTCAAAACAAGGCTACCCAAAGATTGCTGTGTTAGGAGCGGGGAATGAATAAGTGAATTCTACGTAAGCACTGGAGCAGATGTGTGGGAAAGGTACTTCATGCGTACGTATTTCGTCGATGACAGAATTGTATGAATCATAACTAAGCTACTGTGCACATCTGTTGCTGCCAACTTTCCCCTCTACCATCCTATCTCTTACGTCGCCGACTGCAGCTGCGAACATCTCAAATTCTGGCTTGCCATAAAATATGCACAAATTTCAAGCCTCATTTAACATTAAAAAGGTGAAAAATAATATCCTTTGACGAAATCACTATGGAAAATAATGTCCTTTTTATGGTAGAAAAATATTTTGCAAGAATAAAGCATGAATTGATAAAAGATTAATATTTATTAGCTCTTAAACTTACACATTTTTATTAAGATGGGGCTTTATCTTCTCATCCTTGTTCTGGGATGCACCTGTCTGTCAAATTGTTGTACCGATAACTTTTTAAGGAAAAATATCTATTGAATTATGCGTGAGTTATCAAAAAACGCAAGCATATGCACAAAACCTTTCATTAAAAAATTATGAACGAACCTGACGTCACAGAAAACCTAAGGACTAAAAATATTCAGAGTTATTCTAATGCATCTCCACCACAGGAAGATTGGCTACTCTCAGCGCTCATTTGCTCAGCACCTTTGTTTATCTGTGTTTGTAAATAAGAACAAAGGGTAGACTGAATTGGCTTCTTTTTTTGTGCAACCTGTAGCAGCCCAATGCGTCTTCAATCTGTTTGGCACATTTGATGCTTCTCTCCAAACTGGAATCTTCCTCGGTAAAAATTTTTACTCCTGCTTCAATTAGATTGAAGGCATCAGACAGGCGTTTAGCAGTCAACTCTTTCATGGATGGTCCCTGAAGTGCAGTGGTTACATCCTCTTCTTGTGTTGCAGTCATTTGGTTGTGAAGCTCCAACAAGTCTTATGTCATTAATTCCTCTCCACTTGAATTAATCTACGTTTTGGCGTCATCTTTGTCCACTTAATCAAACCCAGCTTCCTTCGCCAGTTCCACAATTTTCTGTCTGATTTCTTTTTCAGGTGCATCTTGAAAGCATTTAGGCCTAACACATTCTGGTCAAATGTTTTTTCCAACAACCATTTAGTGCGTCACCTCATTCCATGAAGCGCCAATGTTGTCCACAGCTTTGCTGACATTGTACTCTTTCCAAAATTCACGAAATGAACACCTACCATCAGTTTTTTTATTAGTTGGTTCATCACTCGACGAACATAATAAGCTTTGAACAATCATAATAAGTTTCTATGATGCCTTGGCCCATAGGTTGGTAAGCAAAGTGGTATTTGGTGGAAGGAATGTTGTCAGTGAACTCATTCACACTCACTGGATGACCCGGGGCATTATCCAAAATTAATTAAGCCTTGTTTCTGAGGCCATTTTCCTCGCAGTATTTTTTCACAAAAGGTGAAAAATATGACTAAACCCATTCCTGAAAAATCATTGCCATCATCCAAGCTTTACGAGATTTCCTCCATATCACAGGAAGGTCAGTCTTTGATCGGTTCCTTACAGCCCTAGGATTTTCCACACGGTATATCAGCAAGGGTTTTAATTTTATGTCACTATCAGCATTTGCATCTTAAAGGAGGATGAGGCGATCCTTGGCCGTTTTGAAGGCAGGAGCAGTCCTCTCCTCTTTCGCAATGTAAGTTTGCGCTGCCATTCTCTTCCAGGATAAGCCCATTTCATCAATGTTAAATACCTGCCAGGAGGTATTACTACCCATTTCTATTATCTCCTGCAATTTTTCTGGAAATAGTTCTGCTGCTACCATGTCTGCACTCGCAGCCTCACCAGTAACTTTGATATGATCTAGACTCGCTCGCCGCTTAAAACGTACAATCCACCAGAAAATTGAAGGTGTGCACACTTGTTTCCTCTTCCTCTTCTCCTTCCTCGACACCTGCTTTTTCTCTCAAGTCTTTCCATATTGATACTGCCTTTTCCAGAATCACCATCAGAGTTATTGGTATGGATCGCTGATTTTGGTCTTTGATCCATATCAAGAAGAGGACCTCCATACCCTCCATAACTTTATCCCTACTCTTCATTATTTGCGCAAAACTCCTTGGCACCAAACTTTCTGCAGAGATTTTGAATTTTTGTGAATTTGCACGAATAGCTCGTAAAGTTGTAGGTGCTAAGTCCAATATGTGTGAAATATCGGCACCTTGTTCAGGATTAAACCTACGTTTCAATAAAAGAACAAAATTGTTTGGTGTTTTTCATGCTCCTGGGGAGGTGATCGTGTCTTTTCTAAACTATTTTTTATTTTTTAATGCATTTTTAATTAAACCTAAAAAAAATTTAAAAATCGATCGGGAAAAACTTTTCGATGAACTTGCTAGCATGGACATAACACCGAATCAGATGTAAATCGAAACAAGGTAAATCGAGGACTTACTGTATATATTTTTTTATATGTTTTATCGCAGGTGCCCACTTATATAGCTGCATTTAAAAAGAACTCAAGCTCGGACAGCTATCCCATATGACAGCTGAATAAAGGTCCAATTGAGTTAGGGGAATTACCTTGTACAACAAACTTCCAGATAAAATGAAATACACAGAAAATGTAAAACTTTTTAAGCATGCAAAACACTTTTACATGCAAAGCTATAATATTCAGTCAATGAATACCTATTAGACAAGACTTTACAACTTTTATTCTTTTTTCCTTTTTATGTATTGATAGTAATGAGTGTTATATCATGCATAATGATATTTGGAAAAATATTCTGTTCTATTTAATAAATCACAAATTGATTGCCTTCATTAATACTGCTATGCCACCTCTGCATTACTAGCAATACGTTGAGAAAAGCATTGATAGCATTACAGAGAATTAGCATCCTTGCATTAATGCTCCCCATTAACATTTTCTTGCTTTAGTTAGCTGCTAAATGATTGTTTTGTGTTCTTAGCACTGAAAGACTTAAGTTAGTAAAGAGTTAAGGATTTACGCTAAGAAATTGGAGCATACAAAATCTTCCTCCCTAATGATATAAATATTTTTCACCAGTCATAAATATAGTTAAGCAAAGCCACATTATAATATTTCTATGAGAAGTTTTACTACATCTATTAAGATTTTGATGATAAATACCAATGAGTCAGTGGATGGCACTAATGGTAATGGTGTTTTTCCAAGGTTACCAGCTGATTCAATGGATCGGCGAGCTTTTTCTTCTTTCTTCTTCAGTACAGCTAAATCAGACAAACGAGAATTCCACTCTGATACAGCTTCAGCAATAAGGCGTTTCACCTGAACCACACAATCTTCGATTTTTAGCATTAAGTCCATGACTTCTGCAAGTTGAAATAAATGAATTATAAGAATGACACAATAATATTAAAAATTACTGAAACAATGAATAAAATTACTTTCAACTCCATGTTGGAAACATTACAATGACCATATCTTTTTAGGCATATATTTATTGCTAACTAAGAAATCAGTTTCAAAATGAGAATTTAATATTACAGAGAAAGTATTTTGTGAACATGAAGTATCAATGCTAAACTCCAAGTAAACATAATAATCATGAAATGTTGATAAGATTAAAATTTATAATTTAAATTGTAAAACATAAAGTGAAAGTGAGGCCATGTAGGCCAATATAATTTTGACAAAATTAAAAAAAATCTAACAAATCAATGATAGAACATAGTATTAAATGTTTCTGGCCAATATGTACCCACAGATTCTTGATGCAATTCAGCTTATCCACTGAACTGCTGATAGGTTCAAATCCTAGACACCGAGTTTAAGCAGCTAAGAATCCAAGCAAGAGAGAGACTATTATTCATTTTCATAAATTTGACCCTTGTATCAGAATCTCAAGAGCAATAACCTAGGCAGAGATTCAATAATTAATATAACAATGATTCTGCTGCTAAGACTTGCTCAGAGATGATGATTCCTAAAAGATAATAAATACTTATGCAGCAGATGTGTACCTCTCCATCATATGCAGAACAATCAGGGCAACAGCAGACAGGACAATACCTATGACTTTGAAGTACATCTGGCTGATACCAGTAGTAACAGTTTTTAAAGTCATAGAAAACTATACTGAGAAGCCACAAAAAACCTTTTTCTAATTTAAAAACAGACTTTATGAAAACTTATCAAATAAAGCTCTTCTAACCCTGGTGAAAATAAACCGTGACAGACAGTGTGACAACAATGTGTATCACACTGTGAAAGTGTATTAGTCACAGTGTATGCACACTGTGCGCACAGTGTGCTCCCTTCAAAGCGTGATGGACAGTGTGACCACAATGTGCTTCACACTGTACAAGGCTATTAGTCACAGTGTACGCACACTGTGCTCCCTTCAAAGCGTGATGGACAGTGTGACCACAATGTGCAGCACACTGTACATGGATATTAGTCACAGTGTCCTCACAATGTGTGCACGGTGTCCTCACATTGTGAACACACTGTACCATCACAGTGTCTATCACACTTTCTGCACGCTTTTGAGTCCCAATTTACGCTTTTGTCATGGTGTATGCACACTGTGATCACACTCTTGTCACACTCTAAGCACACTGTGTTCATGCTTCTGTCACATTGTCTATCACACTGTCTGTCACGGTTTATTTTCACCAGGGAAGTCAATTCAAGCTATAGCAAAACACAAAAGGGGACTAATTCAAGTGTATGCATGCATCTATTATATCAGTAAAAGTTCACCCACTGTAGGCAATACAAAGTGTTGAAGTAAAAAGTAATGTTAAAGTCAAGTTGAATTTTATAGTTGATGGTTTGATCATGTTGATCAAACCATCAGGTTGATGGTGTGGCACTGTGATGCCTATTTTGAAAGATAGTTTTTTGTTGTTGTATGTAACTATGGGGGCTACAAAAAGGACCAAAAAACAGCATTCGAAAATAATAAGAGACATCAAAATGTTACTAAATAAATTATGGAAAATTATATATCTCAATAGGTTATGGGCCCAGGCCACCCAGCTCACGTGAGTTGCTTTAAAGTAAATAGAGAGCTGCATGTGAGATCATGCAAATCACAACAAGGTTAAATTTGCTGTGAAGTCTCATCATCTCAGTATTCTTGAAGAATGGATCTGGCGAGACACATTAAACCTCTGGCTGGAGAGGCGGACTGACCAAATTGGAAGCAGAAATTGCGGGACTTGTTGGATTACCACGAAGGAGCCATCGATGCAATTTATGGAAAATTTGTGAAACCCAAGCCTCTATCGCCTGATGCTATGGAGGAGGCAACCAAAGAGCACAAGAAGGTCAGCAATCTATTCCGTAAGGCAAATAGTTATGCAAAGTCCATGATTTTGAATTCAGTGACTGATGCAATTTATGAGAAAATCATGGATAAAGAGTCAGCGCCAGAGGAGTGGGAAGCATTAAAGTTGAATTTTGAGGCGTCATCCAAAGACCAGCTGTTCAAAATATGCACTGAGTTTTTTGTGTTTTGCTGGATTAATGGAGAGGACATTTTTACTCACGCCGCGATGTTGAAAAATTTGTGGTTCGAGCTCAATAACAGCTTGAAAGCCGAGAATGAAAATATGCTGCCAGACCTGATTTTGGATTAGCATTATTCGTGAAGAGTGGAAAATCAAGGTCCAAAGAGATTAAAAGAGAATGACACCTGTAAATACTGCAAGAAGAAAGGGCATTGGGTAATTTCATGCAAGAAGTGGATTGCTGATGTACAACCAAAGAAGAGTGCCCTTCAGAGCAATGCTATGGACACCAATGTAGCCCTGTGTGCCATCAGCGAAGACATTTTTCAAGTTTAGACGGTCACATCAGGATAGTGGATTGACAATGGAACAACAAAGCATGTGACGAATTGTCCGGAGGTTTGTCGAGTTTAATGAGTTTCGAAGTCCCTGCATCAAGGCCGCTGGAAAAGAAGCTCTCAAGGCCATTGGGAAAGCAACTTGAAATTTTATCATTCACTAAAGAAAACTACTTGAAGATGATGAACTCTTCTCGGGCTCTACACCGGGTGAGTGAGTGTAATGCTGCCGACGTTTCGGGTAGCGACTCGTTACCCATCCTCAAGGCAAATGTCACGAAACTAAACTGCCCGCTGGTTTTATACGGACGCTGGTGGTGGGGCGGTGGGCGGATAGGTCGAGCCCCGATTGTTGAGCTGGAGGACCATTGACCATTGGCCTCGCTCTGTCAATCTATATTCTTTTCAGGATTCTATTCCATGAGCTGCTGATGGCATAGCCCGAATCCCAGTTTACGTTCCTCCTCTCCATTCTTATTTCTATCGCTTCCTTTGTCAAGCAATCCCAAAATTTTTTTGAGCACCAGAGAACCCTCATATCATCCCATTTAATGCGATGGTCCAGACTGAGGCCCGTCTTAGTCCCTGTCTCAAGATTTGCTTGAGATCCATTTGAGAATTTGTGCGATTCCGTATTCATAGTCACTATCTCAAGATCACCTGAAGATCGCATTGAGCCAGATTGGAGATTTTGCCAAGACAACGATGGGGGAGTCTTGTGCCGATCTCAGGACCAACTTGTACCAATATGGCTGATGGCATAACACCAAATATCATTTTTAGATTCATTTATATTTGATATGCCACGATTTTTTGGAGTTATTTTAACTTATTTGTTGTAAACAATATCAGCAAACCACATTTTAATTACTTTGCTGGGCGAATATGATTGTTGTTATTTGTTTGGGATACCAATAGAAAACACATTGGGAGAATGAATGCTCGAGCGCTAATGCGATTATTTTTTGACATTATTGACTTGTTTTCGTGTATTCAGGCGTTTGGTGATGTTATTTACATTATTTGATGACGATTTCTCTTGTTAAGTACGATCTGGTGCTTTCCTGGCGGTCCTGGATCTGGTGCGCATAAAATTCACAAAGTTTTCACAGGTGCTCCACCAGGTCAAGACTTTCATTCTCTCTTGTGTGGATATATCTTTTGGAATATGCTCTTGATCTTGGCTTCGCTTAACACAGGTAAGAAACTGTTCTGCTGGATTGTTTAACGTTGCAATTATGACCAATGCACCCTGGCATTGGATGACGATTACAATCAGCTTCATATTTGTAACTCTCCTGTTTTCTTATATTTCCTGACTCAGACATCCTCGAATTTGATTCTTGGTGAAGTGATTTTGATTTTAGATGAGTAATGGTCGGTGTTTTGTACCATGATTTAGGATATTGATGGACTTTTTGGAGGAAGATAAAGAGAGAGTACCGAAGAATATTAGGGACAATGAGATTCCCATGGAATATTATTCGTACGAGGAATTTTACAGGCGCCTATTTTCTGAAGACACCATTAGAAATGGTATTTGTCCCATTGTGGGCATTGAATAGGGCCAGTGAAACAGGGGTCTTCCCGTTCCAGAAATGCTGCAACTGCTAGTTACTCTAAGATTCTATGCAACAGGAGACTTTCTGCAGGTGTGTATCAATAATATTTATGCTATCTGTTTCACATTATATATTAGCTCTATTCTGATGCCAATATTGATAATTTTCCCACGGGTAACTTTTAGGTTTTGTGTTTGTAGTCAATGTACGGAATGAATAATATGATTGCATACAACATACACAGCCAATGCCAATATCACAAATGGAAGTAATGGCATCGACAATGAGTCAGAATTCATAAATTATGCAAAAAATGCAGTAGAAAGATAATTATTAATGAGTGATTGAGGATATTTGGCATTATATGAATTTTTTTACCTATGACAGGAGAAATAAATAGAAATACCTAAACAATTAAATTCTATTAACTAATAGAAAGTGAATTTATTGAGTGCAATACTACGGCAATACTTTGTTTGTGAAGCAGGAAAACTTTATGTTGCAACATTTCTGCTTGTTTCTCCTGCCAGTGGTAGTAAGTTCACAGTATGTCCAAATATTCACAACTACCCTGCATTAATATGAGGGTACGGTGAAAAGTTCTCGGCCTGTCAATGAAAGACTGCGATTTTCATTAAAAAAATGATTTTATTTTTCTACATAATCTCCCTTGACCTCAACATACTTGGTCCATCGTTTCTCCAACACCAGTATTCCTTCCCGGAAGTGAGAGTCTAGGACGGCCAAAATATCGATCTACGGCCCTCTCAACTTCTTCATTGGATGCAAAGCGCTTCCTAGAAACAAATTTTTTCAATTTTGGGAATAGATGGAAGTCTGAGGGTGCTAAATCAGGAGAATAGGGGGGATGGCCAAGGAAATCGTATCCCAAATCCCGTAGTTTTCCCATTGCCAACGCACTTGTGAGCAGGTGCGTTGTCCTGGTGAAAGATGATTTTTTTCTTCTTCAAGCCAGGCCTCTTCCCGCGAATTTTGGCATTGAGCTGGTCAAGAAGCTTGGAGTAATATTCGCCTGTAATTGTTCTGCCTTTTTCAAGGTAATCAATTAACAGGATCCCTTTCGCATCCCAAAACACACTGGCCATGACCTTTCCTGCAGATGCGATCAACTTTGCTTTCTTTGGTGCTGAACCACCTGCTTCCACCCATTGCTTTTTCTGCTGTTTGGTTTCTGGTGTGTAGTGGTGGACCCATGTCTCATCCATGGTGACAAATCGCCACACAAAATTGGTCGGATACCTCTTGAATTGGTCCAAACATTGCTCTGAAAGTCATTTGCACATTTGTTTTTGATCGGCATTCAGCAACTGCGGCACTCACCTTGTGCAGAGCTTTCGCAACTCCTTGCCTTACTCGGCGACATTGCGTCATCAATACATCAGCCCCCAGTGAATTGTGAGAAAAGGTGCACAGGCACACCCTCAGCATCTACTGTAACTCTAAATAACTAAGCCATTTCCACTGCAAATTTGCAATTGAGAAGGGATACTTCACATTGCAATGTGGTGATCGATATCAAAAAATAACCTTAAAGCAAACTCTACCACTCAGAACAATCTTTTGCCGCAAATTATAGATGCACAAATTACAGGTGGTTCGTCAGAAAGTCTTACATTCACAACAACTTAAAAATCCCGGAATCAGAGCCCTACCTCATAAAAATCGCCAAATCCTTTCAGCAGACACTAGGAAACCTGACCAACAACACTCTGGACACTAAATGGAATTACAACGAAAATCCCCACTTCCAATATATTTAAACAAATGGATATGGATGGAAGAAACCACAATGACAGTTTTCAGTGTTTGCTTTGTTTGCCAAAACAGCAAACCATCAAGACCTATATTACCATACCATACGATTTGCCAAAGTAACTGAAAAAGTAACTTTTAACATAAAAGTTACTTTTTTTAAACTTTAATCAGTTACTTTTTTGGAGAAGTAACTTTTAACTTTAACTATGTAGTTACTTTTTACAGAGATTAACTTAAACTTTAATCAGTTAATTTTTTTGGTAACTTTCCCAACTATGCTCAAGTTACATAATATACAGTGATGATGACACAATGTGTTGAAACCCGGGTCTTGAATAAATCTATTTAGTGAAATTTGCAAAGTTTGTTTTTTCCACCATGGAAAAATTTCACAAAGTTACCCCTGAAACAGTTCGTTTTCTCATAATATACAGTCTTTTGCAATTCATGTTTCCTAAAGAATAAGTTGGTTGCAGTTCATCCCCTACTTGTATTCTGAGGCTGTATTCTACTGGTATGAACAATCTTTGAAATTCAAGGCTATGGAAATATATCTGCTAAGAAATCCATTTTTATTTCTGTAGCATGGGCGTTTTGTTGTCCTTACAGATTTCCTGTGCAGTATAATACTTTGTTTTCTTAAATTATGTTGTGAAGTTACAAAGTTGTAAGAAAATATGCTGTTCCTTGATGTTTCAATGTGTATCACAATATGGCTAGCAGATATGGTATTTAGTGGGGTATTTGGACTTAGTCATTCAATTATATACAAAAAGGGGTTCCTTTTTCTTTGGTTTGCAAAATCTTGCCAACTGATTTATTACGTTTATAATCTAGTTTGGCAACACAATAATGTGATATCAGTGACCTTTGCTTTCATTTCATGTACTTATGATTCTCAGATAGCGTCATCAAAAATGGAGACAGAATGAAACATGTTGTGTTGCGACGCTGTTGTGTAATTTACATTTTGGATGGATACTGGTTTCATGAAATTTTAACATGCCTTTGTTGTTTTCGAGTATATCTGTATGTTTCTGCAGTTAAGTGTCATGGACATGAATATGTATACATATTAATGGTCATGGAGTTGGCTGGCTATAATACTGCAAGGGTAGGAAAACGACACAACGGGCGGTAGGCGGTACCCACGCCTTACCTTCGAGCGGTGGTAGAGGAAGGGTAGTTTAGAACATTCCGAGAGTAGAGGAAGAGTAGAGGAGATGTAGGGCATGGGTAGTGGAAGGGTAGCACTCGCGCCCGTGGTGGGTATGGGAAGGGTAGCACACACGCCTGTGAGAGGTATGGGAAGGGTAGCACGCACGCCCGTGGTGGGTATGGGGAGGGTAGGGGAAGGGAATGAGACACGAAAGCATACATATGGTGGAAAGAACATCGTACGTTCACATAGCGGACGTATTCATGACCTGTACACAGAAACGTTGACTGGAGCATGGAATTGTACAGAGGAGTTGTACCCATCTAGCAAAAAAAAATTGGCTATCAAAATCACTACTTGCTTGGGTGCACCTAGAACAAAAAATTGAATAAGAAATTAAACATAAGTAGAGGAACTGGAAATTAAGTCATGCAATCTTTATTACACATATGATACATCCAAATACAATATTCCTGTAGTCCCACACACCTACCTCAATTGTAACCACTACGCTTCAATTGACCTAACGACCTAAAACTTTAAACGATGACAGAGTAGCACTTTTCTGTCAATAATTGAAAGTTGGGAGGCCATATATATAGCCCTGCTGGCTGCCATTAATTCATTCGTGACAATGAACTTTACAAAAATATTGACACTGGGTTATTGTGCATCCTTAAGACATTTCCCAATTACCATATTGTGGGTAAAAATAAGCATGACCATTATGAATATACATAATTGATTTTATTTCAACTCCAGAGGAGAAAAATAAGATTTTCCTCAATATTGAGCCTATCATTTATGGACACTTATGAATTTCTCAATAGCCCGTGCTTTCCGTTGTTCTTTTGTTACTCTCGCCCTTATGTTAAATCTTCAGTCCGAGAGACAATAGCATTATTAGGTCCTTGGATCTGCAAGGATTCGCAAGATGATCATTACAGCTACAGTACATAGGACGACTGCCTGCCGATGTTTGGCATGGAACTGTTTTGAAAGTAAATTGGCTTCTACATTGTTATTATTACATAATCATCATACGAGCCACATGATTCCAGGCACTACAAGTAGGAACCCTGGCGTCAATACTGCTGACATAATTATCCTGTATTCACGAACTTTTCAACCTAGATCTGATCTTCCAGCAAGTTAAGGTGGATTTATTGTAAAAGTCAGCATGAAATTAATCTTAGTGCAATACTAGCACCAGATTCGAAAACCCATACCAGCAATGGCGAAAATGGCATTGGTTCATGGAAACAGTGCAAAACATGTCTTAAGTTACGGAAAATTTAGCGTTGAAAAAGGATGGGACAATTTTGAATAAATTTGAAATTAACTTAAGAGCTCAATGTCATAGTCGTTTGTTTCAGTGCTTTTCTTCACGGATTTTTTAAATAATTGCCATGCATCATGGGAAGAAAACATCACGGGATGAAAAATATGCAATAGACGTCTACTCCATTTTCTTCCAGACTCTAAGGCAGTTTTCCTGCATATATGCGGCGTGTAGGCCGTGTGCATTCAGGCAAGGGTAGAGGAAGGATAGTGCTACCCTTCCCTTACCCTCCGTTGAGGGTAGATGGATGATAAGCGAAGGAGTTCCCAGCGAGGGTAGTGGAAGGGTAACGCTACACTTCCCTTACCCTCCAAAGAGGGTAGCGGGTGGGTAGGCAGAGGGTAAGTGACGGAGTTCCCAGGAAGGGTAGTGGAAGGGTAGTGCTACCCTTCCCTTACCCTCCACGGAGTGCAGAGCATGGGTTGACGGAGGGTATCTACCCACCATGGAGGGTACTACCCTTTCTTTACCCTCCGCCTACCCACCACGGAGGAGTTTATTTTTACCAGGGTAGTACTGAGATGGGAGAAGGTAAATCCAGTTTTATACTGGAATAAAACTTATGTATTCAGGCTTCAAAAAATGGGATTTCTCCCTCGACACAGGAAATAAGTCTGTTTACATACTTATCCGGATTCCTCGCATTGATAGAGAAATTTCTCTCCCTTAACCCAATGACCCATTCAACAAAGACTATGGAAACCTATATATTTTTGCTCTAATACTAGGAATAAATTGTGACAGCAATGATTACTCACATCTATGAATTCTAAATTAACACTTCTAGTACAATTAAAAAGTAAACCTGATTTCCAGTTAAGTCTAAAGCACATGACAATCACATTCATGCAATCTTCATATCACATTGTGCACATAGAGCACAAAGCAGCTCAATTACACTTCTTTCCAGAAGCACTGGACTAGAGTAAGAGGTTGTTTTGGTTGAATTCAATGGTTAAAGGCTCACGCACCTTAAACTTTTCCTTACCTTATTGTGGCTGTCAGCATCATCCCTACAACTGGCCTGAGAGTACTGGGAGGACAGAGGTAATAGCAAATGGAAAAACACATTTGAAGTACATTTTTAACAGACCAAAAAATTCAAAATAATAATAAAATATATATGCACCTCCTATTTCAATTTTGACCATTTGGCCTTCAGTCAATTCATCAAAAATATGTACATCAAGTCCAAGTGAAATACCTTTTCCAGCTAATAGACCAACAACACTACAATAACATCAATACCTTTAGCTGCAGCTGCACCTTGACTTGCTTCCAACTTCTTTGATTCCAAAGTAGGGGAAGTCAGTTTTAGCTGTATCTGCTCTATTTTAGACTTGAAGTGAGTTTGATCTTTCTGCAGCTGTGCCATCATTGAGCCACCTTAATTTTTTAAGCAGATACAAAATTTATAATTAGTACAAATTTAACACCAACAGCTGAATACATAGTCTAAATTTAATGTAACTGTCAGAGAAATATTCATGTCGTACTTCCTCTAGATATTCTGGCATCCATTACAAAATTTTGAATGATTGATATTATATATTTTTTATACATACAGCTACTTACAAAAAATTCATACCACTTCCCAATGCAACCAGCTCAACAGGCTCTTTAAATTCTTTTTGTGACAACAATGTCACCATACGACTGCCGAACGCTATCGTGTCAAGTTGACGATCTCAGAAGCAGGAGCACCCAAATGAAACATGAACTGGCAAAGCAAAGGCCCCATGATACAGGGGGATGGAAGCTCACCGGCGGCGAGTAAGGTTTTCTTTCCCGAAACAACTTGTGAATGCCTTTCGCATTGTGAACCACCATCTTGCCCCTCCATCTCGCTTGCTGACCATGCAAGCACAGAATTTAGAGAACCCCAGTTTTCCAAATTACTAAGAGATTACATATATGACTGAACTGCATTTCAAGGAACACTCGTGGACCATCCATTGCCGATTCAGCCTCATCGGACTGTCGTTCGCGGAAGTCGGGAAACCCCGTGGACTAATGTGTCGACGAAACCAAGTCATAGATCTACAATCACACAAGTTACCATGCTAGCCACTGAGAAGGTGTGTGGCAGGAGGTGTTGCTGAGGAGTGGAAGTTCACGGGCGAGGAGAGAAAGAGGACTTTTTTTTATTCCTGAGATAAGTTTCAATTGCCTTCCAGCAGTAAAAACTGATGCTGTTTCACTTAAGTAACGCTACTTGCAGTTATTGGAAAATTATGCTTTAGCATTAAATACTATTATCAGCTAAAATTGACTTGGTTTGAAGGCAGCGAAGAGTCCTCGAAACTGTTTAAATAAAACAGGTCTCGACACATCAGCGATACTTTTATATTTTTCAACTTTATTGAAACAAACATTTTCAATCAAGAATAAAAAATAGAATATATTTTTTCTTCCATGAAATTTAATGCTACACATCGAGAAATTTATATTCCTAGATCTGAATCATACACATTTCCTTTAATGAGATTTCATTGACACTGCGGAGAACATTTATCTTTTTTCAGACATGACAGTAAAACATGGGCATAACACCATGGATTTTTTTCTGGGCTACAACTCACCAATTCCCCAAATGAAAGTGATTGCATATCATTTTAACTTATTTTTCATTGTTGCATTATGCAAGGAAGATATTTTTCGGAATCACTCTGTAATGTTTACGAAATGAAAGAAGATAAAAAATGAAAAATATAAAATACGAAATGATAAAAATCCAGTCGTGTAAATTTGTGAGCAATTTTAAGAAATTCCTTCACACCTGCACGCCTTACCTCAAGTCCTGCGCATTGCATCCTCCGACGCACGGTCTAAGGACATGTCCGAACACGAACAGCATCCCTAGTCTCTTCGGCAGTCGAAAAAGTATTTGACCTTACTTGGTGCCCTATGTGCGCGTCTTCCTGAGTGGTGACTTCAGGTTTCCTGCCTTTAGGGAACCCGCCTTCTTGGAAACCTAATGGGATTCCTCCCACTTTTTCTTCAAATTAATAATTGGCACGTGGAATACATTCAATTTCCGTGCAATCACCCGAACTGGCATATTTGCCATTAGCATTCCTGCCACTCGGTTTCTCCACCATCGAACTAAATATTATGTGCACTCAAGTTTGAAGGGTGTTTATGAAGTTACCAAAATAACTACAGAATATTTAATATTATTAATTTTTTGTTGTTTAATTCTACGCTTAATTCTATAAATTTAAAAATGAGTTTCTCAAAAACCCTTCAGATTATTTAACCCAAATTTTAACTCAATATAAACAGGAATGTTTTATGCGTTTTCTATAGAGTTTAGAGTTTTATCTGTAAAAGAAATAATACTCTAATCATTTTTTATCAAAGCATTTTTCTCAGCTCTAGGTGGTCAAAAAATACAATTTTAACTACATTACAATCCTTAGATTACATATTTTTATAAAACATCATTGTTAATTTAATTTAATCGACATAATTTAATCAATTAAGTTTATATTTATGGTTTAGAATGAGACGGTTCAGTTGTTATTTGTTGCTGGGAAAACTGTGTGACATTGCCTCAACAAATAACCACAGACTTGTCTCACTCTGGCCCATACATATATAAACTGATTTAAAATTAGTTGATTAAATTACATTTTTAACAACGATGTATTATAACATTAGGATATCTAAGGATTGCAACGCAATTAAAATAGCATTTTTTGGAACACCCAGAGCCGAGAAAAACGTTTCTGATAAAAATTATTACAGTATCATTTCTTGGGTAGATACAATCATGACAGTAAAAGAAAATGCATTAAACATTCTTGTTTATACGGTTAAAATTTGGATCAAATAATTTGAAGGGTTTTTGAGAAATGAGCTTTTAAACTCGGCGTAATAGTTGTACACATAATAAACCATCACTTTTTCCATTCAAGCCTTAATAAGAAATACAAAGATATAATAAGAAAATTGTGCACAATTAACGTAGAAATAAATGACAAAAAATATGAAAAAAATTTTCTGTAGCTATTTTGGTTACTTCGTAAACACCCTTCAAACTCAAGGGCACATAATATTTTGGTCGACAGTGTCAACTGCGACATTCCTCTAGCATAACTAACACGCACCATCAATGTGAATTATCGGCTTACTTTTCCTCCCAAAAACACACACTTCGCCGCTAACACCACACAATCAGCTGGGAATGAGATAAATAAATGACAAGGCAGGCACTCACTCAAATCGGAATGGCACATTTTAAACATATAGCAACATCATATGCTCCACTTTTGTTTCCATACAAGGCCTCATCGCCTGAGAGCTTCCAGTCCCCAGTATCAAGTATGACGGGGCTTTGGTTTTGCCAGCTGATGTTTTGCTTGGGCACGTCTCCTACCGCGATTGCAAGTCCGACGCAACTGTGTTCGGCAGTCGAATACAGAGACTGTGTAGTCTCATCGCTGATTTTTAAGGCCTGTTGGCCAGGTTGCGTCGGGAAGTGGTACAAATTTTTTGTAAGTAGCTGTACATATATCATAAATGAATGCCATCTATAAAAAAAAAACAAAATATACTTCAAATAGACGAATTAAGAAAGTGATTCCATGATTTTAAAATATTATCTTTAACGTCTTTTGGGCATACATTCTCGAGATAGAACTGTGGACATCAATGAACTCACTCTAAGAGAATAGACTAAATAATGACTTAAAATACATTCACTGTAAGTATTTAAAGTTGGTTTACACACCATCCAATTTGAGAATTCAGAATTGAACTGACTTGGCCACACAAATCTATGAAATTGAATTTCATATATAAATTTATGATAAACTTATAGTAATCACCACCATTGTTTTTGGTAAGATCATTGTAATGCTGAGTTGAGTTCATTTACATTTTATTGCTGTTTCCTAATGGTTAATAATAAACCCATGGTGGTTACTTTTGGGAGAAGATATTAATTATAATAAATCATGGACTCACCTTTTTTTAATACTGAGTAAATGGGTCTGTTTTAGAAAATATTAAAGAGACACAAATATCTTAAAATACATTTTGAAAGTGAAGAGAAATGTTGACTATACTACTGAAAATGGTGATTAATTACCAACATAAAAATTTCCTTCATTTACCCTTAGTTCAGAGGTAAAAGAAGTTTTTCTACACTTGGCTGTTTTATAAAAAGTATTACTCGGCTTTATATATGTATATAAATTTTTATTTTTTTACCTGATAAAAAAATGACGCTTTAAAAAGGGACCCAAAATATGGAATAACTGACTTGATGTTAGTTCCTTTTGCATGAGTTATGAATTAAGATAAGATTCTCCATCATTACTAATAGATTACAGCAAATATGCACTAGCATCCTTCTGCTATCAATTTTAACCCAATTAATAAAAACAAGAAATTCATCAGAGAAAATTATTATTGCAAAGGCTTTAATGAAACAAATGTGAGAGAAGTTACTTCAGCCATTCCTATGGTTTGAAGTAACACTCGAACATTGGCTGAATGCATAGTACACTATCTATAGCATTATTGGCCAACATCAAATGCTCAGGAAAGTTAACACGTCAAATTTACAGTGATGCTACCTTAGCCTTGGAGAAGTCACTCACATGACTTGTCCATGGTTTCTTGATTAATCTAACTAATGCAACAGTGCACAGATTTCTCAGCCCTAGATGTGGGTACAATAATTCTACATGTCCACCAATCACTTCATGCTTGAAATATTTTTTTAAATATATAGAATATATACAATAGAAACTTGATACTATGGAAATCAGAGAGCTGAAAAATTGACAGTTCAAAACAGTTAATATTGTAAGATTGATTTTTGTGTAATTTTTTTTCTCTTTCTTTTGAAATCATTTCATCTCATTCTCACTTTTCTAGTAGCATTTTGAGGAAAATAGGTTAAATATTAACAGGACAATCCAATGACAACTGAAACATTTTCTGAAAACCACAGGAGATACTTATTCCTCATTGTACTCAGGTTTGCAATGCCAACCTTGTTGTTTCACTTCTATACAGTTACAATACACTCTACTGTGCCAGATTAGTGAGTTTCTTTCATGGCAACTGATAATTGAGCCAAAAAAGTTTAACTTCACCCCTTGTGTCCAGGTAAATCAGTTAAATATCCTTAACTGAGGTGAGATTAAAACCTCAAGCATCAGGTTTCCAGGCAGACCAGGGGGGCAGTGCTTGAATCGTTCGAGATTGATTCCGGGATGGAATGATCCCGAACACAATGTGAAAACATACGAGTGAGTCCTTAGTTACGTACCGGAATCAATCCCAAGCGATTCAAGCACACCCCCCCAGGTGTGACCAGACAACTAGGACCTTTGATTTTTACTTTTTATCAAACTCCGAATTTTGTTATTTTCAAGCCTGAAGTATGTAAGTAATGAAGGCTGTGTTCAGTTAAGGAGGACATGCAACACTGCCAATGGACGGCATTGTTTTTAGCAAAAACAATGAACTTGGAGAAAAAACTGTGTTACACAATTTAATAAAAATCTAAAGAGCAGTTGACTGACCTTACCAAATTTAATAATCAAGAGGAGACTTGCTTGGGCAACTAGAATGGGGTTGTTTACCATATTTTTTTATTGCCGAATCTGACAAGAGTTTGTAACATAAAAAGACCTGTATTTTCCATTTTTTGATCTGTCAATTAGTTCTCGAGTTATAAGCGGTGAAAAACTGATGTTTTTAACCCTTTCGGAAAAGTGGGCATGCATGCGACTTAGTACGTCATCCACTTTGTCCAATCAAAACTGAGCCCACAAAGCTACTTAACCTTATCACAATGGGGGACACACAGCTGACTCTGCCAGTGTAAGCTATAGCGACAGGATCTGTATGAGCAGACCTTCCAACACCCCTCCTCCACTCCCTTCCCTTTCCCTAAAAGCAGTCAAGCACAGGAGGTAGACCACATAGTAGGTCTCAAAACAGCTTGTTCAGATGGCATTACCTTTTGCTTATTTAAATTTTTTATTTATGAGAGAATGGTTATGGTTAGAAGATTAATTTTTCACTAAAATTCATTTTTTGTTTCCATCTAACGATTATGTGTACAAAATTGCGATTTTGGTTCCGAGTAAATGCCCCCATTGATCAACTGTATTCTTCAATCACTACGTGCTTCATATGCTGCTCAGTAGGTATTTACACAACACAATATTGTTGGTCTTTCATTCAACAAGAGTACATGACAGTTAATGATCACGTCACCAGATTACAGCCCTCAAAGCAATAATGCACATCTCATTGTCATCAGTTTATGGATAGAATTCAGTGGAACGCAGTGGATACTGTGAAAAGTACACATCAACCTTAGGCCAGCAAGTAAAATCTACTCTATTAGGTGAAATTGAATATAAAGTGTAAATCCTTGCATCACCCAAACATCATATTGTAAATATTAAAGGAAAGATAATGGAATTTTCCACAAGTAACTGTGGAACTGTACAATTACTCGTGGAAAATTGCACAATCTTTCCTTCAATATGGAACGTTTCCACCACATCTACCCTGAATCTGGTTTGTTTAATCATATTGTAATTTTTTTGATAAAAAACTTTCTATACATGTGGGGGAAAATTTTGATGGAGAATATAAAAATTTCAAGCTTGAATAATCAGTAAAATAAATGACTAAGAGACGATTAAGCTACATGTGATTTTACTTTTTTACCATTAAGTGAATCTTATTCAGCATTCATAGCAAAAGGTTCAAAGTCTAATTATCTTAACATGTGGATGAGAATTGAACTCAGTTGTCACATATGGCCTATATTATAGCATTGGGTAACATATTAGAGGTTATTTATTTTTAAGGTGACAAGTCTCATGTCTCTGGCCTTTTTCATAAAAAATAATTTTTTTAGAGATGGGACCACAATCACATTTTGTCATATCATTATTTTAAAAACTTAATAGTCCTCACACTACTTCTTGCCTTCGGGATATCCTGTTAAAAAATTGGGCATTTCTTCTTGGTTGAGACTGGCAAAGTTGCTTCATAATAACCAAATAATATCTTAGCTTGTAATATCAAGTTTCTACTGTATATCCAGTATATCAAGTATTTACATGGGGGTTTAGGGTGTAAACCCCCCAACAAAATTCCCATAATTTACTATATTTTGTACATTTGCACTAGCATTTAGAATTTTTCTTATTGGGCTGAAAAATATAGTTGAATTGTCTTCAATAAAAGAGAATGTTAATTTAATTATTGTTATAAGTAGTGAATACTAATCAAAATATCATTTCATGATGATACACAAAAATATTAATGAAACCCCCCCAGAAGGAAATCCTGCATACACCACTGTGTATATCCATTTGATCATTTCCACATCCTGTACACATCTTCTACGCTTAAAAAAAGTAATCGACACAATATATAACATTGAAAATACAATCAAATTTCCATGAAAATTACTTTTTCAAAGCCAAAAGCAAAGCCACAGCATAAACTCAATATGAACTCAATTAGAATAGAGTCCATGAAAACTTACATTTGGAATTAATTGCTCTGGCTACAGCTGTAAGACATCAATGATTGTAGCAGAAGAGAAAAGAAGATTAGATACAAGCAATGAATGAGAGGGGCCACACAATAATGTTAACAAATGGATGGATGGCAAATGAAATCCCCAGAATATGGAGCATAAGCCAAAGAATATTGAGACTACTATACCATGTCATGTACTGCTGTGCATGACATGGTATGATACAGCTGTCAGTAGTTTTTAATGAACAGTTTATGTTATGATTTCTGATGAATGAGAATTTTCTCACTCCCAGAAAGAATTGATAATTAGTTGATTTTAAACTGAAATACAAGCAATAACTAATTTAATTAAGGAATATTGCCATAATAATAATGACAAAACATCATGAATACAATGAATGATGACAGATGTGCTAAAATGCATCTTTGAAAAATGTATGATGATAGGGCCTTGTAGAAATAAAGTAATCCATTTCAGATAAAACATAATATGGACCATAATCCAGTATATTTCTTGATAGAAGTGACAAATATTTGGTCACTGGTTTGCAAAGGGGCACTACAACATATGTCCTATGTTTTTGCTGCATTCGAGCAGCTTTGAGGAGAAGTAATGTAAAACTGTTTTTCCACATGAATTCACCAGCATTTAAAAGTTAAAATATTTTTCCCACCTGTAATACTCACATTATCTACACAAAAAAAGTTCAATTCACGCAAAAATATTCCACCGATTTTCACAATAATGAATTTATTCAAAACCGAAAATATTTCTCTGAATCAAGATGAAATCCATTAAGCAGAATTATTACCTAATTAGATATAACAATAATAATCTTATCATCATTATCAACAAATATAATTCAGCCAGTTTTCAGAAATTAAAACTCCATCATTTTCTAGTTCTAGTGCTCATAAACTGTTTAGTTTAGACACATGGAGGGCGGATATACATATTGTACTCAATCATGTTATTATTTTTTTGTCATTAGGAAAGTTAAAATATTACCAATTATTCAACAATACCATTTTTTAAAATTTTATACTTCAAATCAATAACTTCAGTTGGCAAAGCAAGTCATTAAAAGAATTACAGTGCAACCTCTTTAAAACGAGATCTCTTGGTGCTCACGAAAACCCTCGCTATGGTGAAGTATCGTCTTACCGGGGTTGGTGTAAATAATCGCCATGAAACCTATTGTCAACAATTTTCGAGGAATCGGGTTGGTGTGGTGGTGGAAGTATTTTCATCTGGAGAGTCTGAGCACAAATCTCGAAAGAAGGGGAAAGTTTTTGCAGTAATTCATATCCCTACTTAATTTACCATCTAACCATTAGATCAAAAAGCAACGTACCTGCACCAAAAAATGCAAAAAGCCTCGAATTGCCGACTATTTTCCAAAATGCACAACTGACCAAGCTACTCTTTTCTAATGCCCATTCCATTTCCTAATGCTCATTCCATTTCCTAATGTTCATTCCATAATTTTGATTAGTTTTGCAAAAAATTTAAACCATAACCGATTAATCAAAATTTTATCGCCTTTATTACTAGCCTTTACGCTTTCCCTTGGTTGGTCTTAATTTTTATGATCAGTATATTCACGTCCTTTGCTATATTTAGTGGAAGCCATTTGGAATAACATATCACATTTGTTTCTTGGAGCTTTTTACATTCTATTTGGAAATTTGAGGAATGATGACACAAAGTCTTTCAATTATTTTCGAATGTCTATTTTGTAATTGTTCCATTGGGTAGGTCTTCCATCAAAGAAATGAATAAATCATTAGCAATGATTTTACTCATCTTCCAAAATTAGACACTCTCTAGGATCTAGGATATAGGTCTAGGATGCTTCCATGTGATATAAAATCCTCCCTAATGAGCAAGTCTCTGTTTGGTAACATGAGCCACTGACTGGGTTGCAGTGGTAAAACTACCGCTCAAAGTAGTGGCAATAGGTGCCACCTCCGCAGCAAATATTCCAACTGATTTTTCTACAGCCTAGTGGGTAGGCTCCCATCGGTATCTTCGTATCACCACTGAATCAATGGTGACGGCAAAGAAAGCCACATTGGTAAAATTCACCTAGTGTGTAACAGGCCTATCCCTCTTCCCCTACCCCAGTGGTCCCACATTGAGTACACGCAAAATGATTACCGTACAGGGTTTCAGAGCTGTTTCGCACAATTGCAGCGAATTAAAATACGACGAACTGATATTTACAACCATAAAGTGACCTTCTTTAAAAAAGTGACTAAAGGTGACCTGGTAGCAGCCCTGCTCTTAGAGTTACAATATGTTGAAGTGAATCCTCCTCTTGAGCAACATATGAAGAATAAAGGACTGAACTACACAGTTTTCCCAGTAATCCCAAGAGTAATTGTGTTATTTAAATGTATAAAATTTGCCATTTAACCAACACAATAGGGTACCTACATGCATGGGAAATAATCTATAAAGTAACTGATATTTATTTATGTAATACGTAGTGATTCCACCAAGTGATGACTATGAAGGTTCACACAAGTTGCCAAAGTTAACAAGAAATTTAATTTTCATTGTAATTAAAATTAAGAACCATTTAATGTGCAATAAAATTCATAATAAACCATTTTTTCTTTTTATGGAAGACCAGGATTGCCAGTGAAGTTTCATGTGATAGCTGTACCCCCAAATCTTACATCCTAATGACACAAATGGTACTACCATGCTGTTCGACCATATGACACTCTCTACTACAATGTTTCATCACAAAAACTCCTTCGCAATCACAATATGCTTTCACTATCCCCCTCTCTTCATGCTTTAAAGACACAAGTTTGACCCACCTCCCCCCTTTTGTCCATGCCTTAACCCGAGAGTGGTGACATCTGATCTCACAGACCAAAGGTATAATCTTATTGGTGATGCACGTGAAGTAGAAAATGTTCCAGTATATGCTTTTCAGTAACTTCCTATTTTACGCTGCACTTCTGATACATGAACCAATGTATGAATCAATTGCATTTTTTTATTTAAAGATAATTCAAGTAAATACCCATTTAACCTTTCAATAAACACCAGAGTCCATATCGGTCCAGGAGACTGACTCATGTCCCAAAAATTCACGTCACTATTGTAGGGTTAAGATTACGGCTTTGGGGAAATTCCTACTGCCTTTTTGTATGTTATTTCTTGATCATAAGCTTTAATGAAGGGATCTAAATAATCTCAGGAAAATTTCAGTACTAAAATATGTCAAAAAACTATCAAAAATTCCTGTTTTGGGAAACAGATTTCAAGAGTCTTTAAAATTCAATGCTAGAACTCAAAATCCTCATCTAATTCCTGGTTTTCAAGGTCCAAATGAAAGCCACATTTTTAGCCCAACATTTTTAGTTGATAGATATTTTGCATCAAATTTAAAAAATCATTAGAATTACTTAACCATCACTAAATAATTACTAAGAGTTTGGCGATTTCAATTTCAGAAAGTGTGCTGTGGCTTACCGGTTTCCAATTCAGGAGTTAGAGCTAGTAGCTTTTCCCTTACTGTGGTGAATACTTCATAGCCTTTGAGAGCCAATGTTTTGATTTCTTCCACAACCATGCCTGTCTGTTGGCGAATGTTCTCTTCAACAGCCGCTCCACTTTCTCCAGTAATTACACCTGCAGTTCCAGTCCATGGTGGAAGTGAATGACGAGGCAAAATTTGAGTCTGAGGTAGTGATATCTCCCATGGTGACACTTTGGTATATCTAACAAGAAATAAGTTAAATGAGACAAAAAATATTTTCGAAGAATAAAAAAAAATCACCTTCAATAAATGCTCACATAATTTTCAAACACACCATAATATGATGGCATTAGCAAAAATATGCAAGTTACAATGAATTCACTACACTAACAGACATAAAAATATGTATTTTCCCTTATACTGCTAAAATAACAAGTGATTTTTCACCAAGTTTAGACATGTAAGGACAACATCGAAGCATTAAAGCACAAAAACTATTTACCATCAAATAATAACAATCACAATACTGACTTGTTGTAGAATAACTAGGGGCTTATCAATTACTTAGATGTTTTTAAGGAGGAAAAGTAGCTAGCAATAGTGTTAAAAATTTCAACAGCAAGAGATTAGATGATTACTAATGCAATCCAACTATATACATATACAATTAGGAAAAGAGGTTCAGAACTGGATCAGGTCCTACCTGATCTCAAAATAAAATTTAGACCAATTTCATCGTTTATGAACTATGACATTCATGACATGAACAAGTACATTAGAGCATATGTTCAATATCATATTGTTTAACACTTTTGCTGCGGAGGATGCACCGTTGCATCCACCTAAATCTAGCCCCTTAAGCGGAGGACGCACCTGTGCGTCCCCTATTCATGAGTAAAAGTTACTGTCGTTCACGGCAAACATATTTTATGCTTGGGGCCCGCAGTGAAAGCATTAAATGACCATTTTATACTCTAAACAAATTTGTAAGACATTAAAATTTTAGGTGGCATCTATGAAAACATAACTTACAATACAATAATCGCAAACTATTTATTTCCTTCCATTTGAAGTTTAATGGGCACCCTTGGCTAGCTTTTAATATGGAAATACAATTATTCCACAGAGTGACAGAGCCTGAAACTGTTTTTAGATTCACCTCTTGCTCATGCCTGAGTGCTCAATATTAAAATAAGCAAGCCTGTAAACAACTGCAATTTGGCGATCCATAATAATCATTACTTTTTCATCTGAGAAGAATTTAGAGAAGATCAATGAATGAATGAAATGAAAAATGAATATGGGGCAGGCAAATACCCCGAAAATTTTCAAGGGATAAAAATATTGGAAATATCTCAACCACAGCCTCAATGCATGCACCAGCCACTCTATAGAATAATCTTTATTCAACTGGTATTGGTAAAGCTAAAAATTGTACACTCCCACCAAATTATGCCTCAACTCTTTAAGTAGGTAACAAATTTTCTCAGCCACTGAATCACATAGCAAAGGACACAAAGGATAAAACCATTCACATGTAGAATTCCAAAGCAAACATGGTGATAAACAGTAACAAATAATTCAAAATTTCCCCAGTGAGCCAGATGCACATCTATGTCTCCTCTCCTTTAAAAGAATCGAGTCTAAGGCCAGGGGCTCAGATGACATCCTAATAGACTTCGTTCAAAATATTCCCTCTCCTCTTGCCAATATTTTTAATACATCAATTTATAAAGAACAATTTCCCAGTCAGTGGACACCAATCAATCCCTGATTGATTGGTACCCTAATCAAATCAATCCCTAAAAGACCAGTTTTTCTGAAGAAAAAGAATTTGACCCAATATCTTTCCTACCAGATCTATCAAATGCCTCCAAAAAACTAATTTACGTATAAATTACATATTTTATAACAATAAATAATTTTCTCGACCAATTGTAATCTGGTTTCCGACATGGACACAGCATTACCTAAGCTATTGTAAAAATTAATGATGAATTAAGAAGATAAATGGACAAGAATAAGTTATCAGTGCTTATACTTCTTGACTTCAGCAAAGCCTCTGATTCATTGACAGAGATGTTCTTACAGAAAAATAAGGTGTACGGGCTTTTCTTCCTCAGTAGTTAATAGGGTTACATCATACCTATCCAATTGGATACAAAAAGGTATCACATATGACTCACGCTTCTAGTGGGCTGATGCATCTAGAGGAGTACAACAAGACTCTATACTAGGTCCTCTTTTATTCCCTTTTTATATTAATGATTGTCCATTATCGTTCAAAGCTGCGAACATCATCCATACTCTGACGATTTTCAAATACATGAAACTACAACAACAATTCAACTGTTAACTAATGTGATAATTTGGAACACATCAATAATGATCTTACAAAATTGATAACTGGAGGAATGCAAACTTCTGAAACATGTGATTCCCACATCTCAAAGGGCATTGCTGATACTGTGTTAATTTTACCACACTTTGACAACGCCGATACAGCTTATCAAGATCTATCATAAGAACTATTATTAAAACTTCAACACTCTCTGAATGCTTTCATCAGTTTCATTTCCAATGTGCAGGTATCGGATCACATCAGCCAATAAATAAATAAACTATCTTGGTTAAAACTTAGTTACAGATGCCAACATCATATTCTCTCTTCTTTATAAAAGTCTGAACAGTAAGACACCTCATCACCTCTTTGAAGAATTCAGGAAGCTGAAAAATGTCCAAAGGGAATCATAACCTGGTAATACCTCTCCACCGGATGATCATTTTCAACAAATCATTCTTTGCCACTGCATGTTGCAAACGGAACAAACTCCCCTTTTCCATAGGAAAATCTCAGTCACTTTCAGCTTTTAAAAAGGCGCTACATAAAACACTTCTCAAAGTTCAATAGATGGATGCATGAGCATCACACATCACAAATACTCACTCAAAGTACTTAATAGTCTCAAACATGGATGGCAAGATAAAATGGTGCACATATAACACCATGCAGTCCAATCTCACCATTTTTGTTTGTGTAATGTTTCTTTTTTCATTAAGTTTATCTTTTATCTATTAATTTTGCAATAAACTTTTATATTTAAACACTAAACACTAGCTACACTATCAGTAGGATTTTTCAGGTTTTTCACACCCCCTAGCAGTGCTCACATGTTTTTTACTTCAGATTTTAATTATGCTAGTCATGACAATCATATGTATTATGCAAATATTTTGATAGAGTTTAGATAGCCAAATTATTATTAATGCATATGGCTAAAGACGTGGGGAGAGCTAGGAAGGAACTCAATAGGAGGACAAATATCTATAACCTCAAGCTACATATTCAAATATTATACACAAACACAAATCAGGAGCATAATGGAAACTGACAGAGGATTATTAATAAAATTTTCATTATCTCTAATTTTCACTATCCATTATACACTGGCTTTAAGGGAATTAATTTTAGCAGTCTCAGACACCAACAATGCATTGACCACTCCAGAAGGTTTGATGTACACACATACTGGATTTCAGTCCTGATGGCAGCTCAATGTACACATCCCCTCTGAAGCTAAGGAGTGACTTCCCTTGCCATCTCATCCTCCTATTTGACCCTTATGATGGTTCTATAGTTGGGAGAGCCGCATCATGCTGTCATTTACAATTTATCATCATAATATGCATCTAGATATTTTTTTCATAGCAATACTTTTAAAGCTAGGCCTTTCACGCCCATCATAAAGCTAAATACCAACTGAATTATGATTCCAAAAAATGTAATTGGCAGCTTGAAGTGTAAAAAATAAATTAAATACTAGTGGTTAAATTTATCATCATTTAAGACTAACATGTTGCAACTTACTTAAAAGAAGCAACCATTTTGTCCTTGCAAAAGTACTGGTAGTGTTCATGATGAAGGGAATGATTACACCCATTAGGTCCACGTCGTGTATAAACATAACCATGAAAACGAAGCTCCAGATACTTGGCAAATGACATAGACCATGACTCCGAAGTTAGTGGTACCACTGGAGATGCCTGAAAATAGTAAAATAAAAATTAAATAATTAATTTTTGGTAAGGTAAGGTTTGCATACTTATTTTTGCCTAAACATTAATAGCCAATATAAGCACTTGAAGCTTGGAAGTACTTCAATAGAAATTACGTGCCCTTGAAATTTATCAGAATTTCCACCCTTGTGAGATAGATGTTTAGGAGCAAAATCAAGAAGCCTATCTATCTCTGATGTAAGGCAGTCACAAACAAAGATAAACAAATGCATAAACCAAATATGATGTGATGTGTATTAAAAGATAAATTAGCACTAAAAATATTTATACTAATACCTATTTAACTCACAATTCACCATAGAAAACAAGTGACAAATTTCATAGAAATTGAACACTCAAAGCATACTAACCATCTTACATTCTGGACACCAGCTCCATGAGAGAATAGGAGAAGGACCTTTTGACTCTGGATTTTCTTGAGCTGATGATGCTTTAGCATTAACATAAGGAATGGTACGATCCAGTTCTTTCAAGGCTAAGTGTACACATCCACCACCATGCACAAACCGGCGAATATGACTGAGCATAGGAACATCACAGGTATCAGAAGGACATAGGTAGGTTGGACTGAAGCAATATCTTTCTAAGAATTTCCCTAAAGGTATGTCATAATGTCCATAAAATTCCATGTGGCAAACCCTATAAGGAAAAATAATGTGCAAATGAAGAAATGATGAGGAAAATAGGGTGGAAATACGAATATAATCAACCTGTAGCTATTATGTTCAGCATTTAATAAGGAGGAAAATATTAACATGGCAACAAACTACACTAAATACAACTTCAAGAGCTAAGCCAATTCCAAAAGCAATAGTGTGTTCTAAAGATAATATTACTAGAATGATGACAATCACAACATTACCTATTATATTCTACTCGATGCATTTCAACATCACAATAAACAGGTTTCCCAATTTACTATTGTCATTAAATGTACAGCCACCAAGTCTTTCAGCCAAATGATGATCAGTAAGTACAGAGTGAAATTTTGGAAAGAAGGGTGTGACCTGGTTGACAGAGAATCCCTACATAAAGGGCAATTTTTCTCATTTTTACTACTTCAGTTGCAATTTTCAAATGTTACAATGGCTCAGATGTGACCATCTACCATATTGCAAATGCTAAGATTTTCACCATTCTCATTAATAAAAAAATTAATTGGAGGGGTGGGCGGGGGCCTTCTGGAGCCCCCTGGCACTTAGACCTCTTTAGATCCATTGTTCCAACACACATTGAACCTGCCTGCCACTTGCAAACAGGGGGCAAGAGCACCACAGTAGAGGTATGGAGTAGGGTCACCCATCCAACCTTTGTCCTGTCCCAACGTTGCTTAACTTTGGTGATCTCACAGGAACTGATGTGCCAACATGGCTAGGCCCTTGCCCACCACTCTAATAACACAACAGTTAAATTTTATAGTTTTAAAATAGTTTTAGTTACATACTGGAACCAACAAATTTCAAGTTTATAAGATTTTGTCCAACTTGAATCTGCCATTTTAAAATTCCATTGTGATACAGCCTATGTAGCTTACATTAGTGCATTCTTTTAGTTTTTAATAGGATGCCATTATCATTCCAACATCTTGAATTTTCAAAATGTTCATCACCTTGACATGTACCACCACTTGGAATCACTCAGGTAGCATGATAGCAAGATATTTGTATATGTAGGCTCAATTTTTTAGGCGTGAATGTTTAAAGATTTTATTTGCTACAGTAAATCCAATACCTTGGATATTTTTAGTGTTACTTATTGCTTCTTTTAGAAATCATGAGATTGATCATAATATCTGAACCCTTAAGGAATCTTTCTATATAATCCAAGTCCAAGAGTACCACTTAACAAGATGTTTGCTTAATTTATTTTGTATCTTTTTAGTGTATCCCCAATCAGATACATGTACATATAAGTTTTTATTCCAAAACCAAGTTTTGCAGTGTCTTGTTCATATTTTCCTGGCATGGGAACAGTCATTCAATCATTGTTTGACAGTTACTCTATACTCAACTACCCATCTGACTGGTCTGCTATTTAATATGGGAACTGTAGATAAGCACAAAATTAACATATGTACAAACTGCCAGTAAAGATTACCCAAGGATTAAAAAAATGGGTATTTAAGTATTACATTCTTTTTTCACTACATATTTTCCAAAAGAGGGATACATTCTAGACTACACTAATCAATGAAAGATAGGATTTTCAACTCTCATTTCAGCTTCCAAGTCATTTACACTTTTTTGATTAAATATGACAATGGTTGGGATTTCATAAGGTTTTCATGCACATTTGAAAAACCATTTTTGAGATTTTTCTGTTTTTTTTATATTCATAGTAATTTCATAGAATGTGAGCATCAAATTTTCATAAACTGAGTAGAAAGATGAATCTGAGCATTGAAAACAGTTAAGTACATAAGTAATGGCCCTCTACCTCTCTATCTAAGGTAACAATTTTAATCAGTTATACACAAATGAAGAAATGCAGAATTCTCTATAGAAAAAGAAAATATTAATCACTTTAACTTTTTTTACCTTCACCTATAAATTAATAACAATGAATTAACTGAAGAGAAAGTGCATATATGTATGTACTTACCATGGGTTTACACAGAAATAAGGGGCATTGTTGGAAGAATGTGAGTAGCTGCATAAAAGCACGGGTAACCACTGATGATTGAATGGGTCAAGAGCATCAAGCTTGATTGGCCAATGACCAGCATTGTCATTAGTCTCTCCAATTGACCCTCTGGGCCCATCCAAAATTCCAAATTTGTAGGCATTTCCCATTTTATCCCGTTCCGGCTCTTTCTTTTCCACTACAGCAGTCTCTTCATCAGATTCATTTTCATTGAAAGGAATATGTCCACCGCAAGCTCTGAAGTTGGCAAGCATCGCTTGGACTGCTTCACTATTGATGCTACCTGTTAACTTTGCTCTCAAAAATGGATGGTTGTTCTTCATTCTAATAACAGGGGCCAACTTCTCTGCTTGGGGCTCAGCTAAGGAACTTGTAACCGGCTCTTCTCCCAGAGAACACATTTGATTGCTTTCAAATTGGGCAGACCAATATAATTCAGCTGGAAAATATTTTCTTAGTGGGCAGTTACGTCCAGCCTCAGTATCAAGGTAAGGGATGGAATGTCTTAAGTATGGAGAAGCAGACAAAACAGTGTCATCTAATGCTTTTCGGAATCTGTTAGACTCTCTGGGATTCGACGCAACAGAAAGCTTATTAGCAGAAAATACTTCATCGATGATATCTTCTACTTCTGATGGCTGTGTGTTTTCCACTGCTTCAATACCCTTTTCAGAGTTGGGTGCATCTGGGCTGGTGGCAGATCCAACGCTTAGATAAGAATGAAGTGGGTCACTAAAATCACTAACAGTTTCTGCAGCAACAGTCTTGCGATCCTCAAGAGCTTTTTCTTTAACACCCACTCGATTGCTTTGAGGAGTTGATTTTCTCTGAAAAGAAAAGGGAAAACTAAGCAGAGGGTTTTATTTATTAATAAGACTTATATTTGTGACAAACTATTCTCAACAAATGAAGTAATAGTGGTTTGTATCTGTAACAGATCAGGATGAGCTTGTAAAAGTGTTTTAACAATTAAATAACAGATACTTTTTCCCAATGATGCATAAAATTTAATGCCTTGAAAAATGAGAAGACAAATTGAGAAAAGTAAGACAAGAGTATTTTAGTTACTAGAAGCTTGATGAAAGAAGCTAACAGTGTATTTAATCACTTCCCTGACGCACCCGAGTTAATATGGGCTTGTGCAAGATTTCCGTTCCTTTCCTCTCACACCCGAATATTATCGGGTAGAAGCTCGTAGTTCATTTCCTCGCCGTAATGGGTGCTGATGAAGTCTCTCGGATTATTTTTTCACCGCGGCATGCCTTTTTTGAACCGATTTAGTATTTTCTTGTGTTATTATTTTCTTGCATTTTTTGCTTTTTACCATAAATAAGGTTTTTTAGTGAAAAAAGTATCTATCTTTATTCCTTTGTCTTCTTCTGAAGTCTATTTACTTGATCATTACTTACGTTGAATAATGTGCTGTTGATTACAGGAATTACCAGTTCATAATTTTTTTCGCAGAAAATTGCATTTTCAACTGGTATATTCATATTTATTTCTCAGTCGTAGGTTTTTTGCTTTCAGTTACATTCCTTTTTACATTTACTCATATTTTTATGGAAATGGCCGTTAATTGTATTATCGTATTTTGCCGTACTCAAGTAACAGCAATGAGCGAATTTGTCTTGATATGCGATAGAATAGTATGGCTACATCTTTTTACAAGTTATTTTACGATTCTTTTGTTTGGTAACTTTCAATTACTGATTCTTTTCCATGCAAAACTATTTTTATACATTCTTTTGCTCTAAATTTATCTAACTGGCTTTCACGAATTGCAGTAGGGGTGTAATATGTGATAAGCTGAACAATAACTTCGGGGCAAAAGATTGTTATCTCTAATGTTGACAAGCCCAGTGGTGCCTAATAATCAATCACCAACCACCAACGTGCAAGAGAAAGTAATGGCCTAACCTAAATGCATGATGTATTTTTCGACAAATACTCCTAAGTCACGATTGACGCTCACATCTCTTCAAGAGCCAGTGGGTATTGGGGCAACCATTCTGGATCTAGATGGCATTGTTTGCTCCGAAAGATTGTCATCCATCTGCCCTAAAGGCTTATTTGCTCAAAAGCATTTCTTTCCCCCTTCATCGACCTAACCAAAATATTACAATGAGTGCAAGTGGAACCAAAGACGACTGATATGAACGGGAATGGTCAGGTGCACCCAGGTCATATTGGCGGGGGCAATCATGGGGGAGGACTCCTTGTAAGGACGGGCGAGGGTTGTTCAGAATTCTCCACCATGTATAAGTCTATTGCTATATCAGTATCACTCTGAAAGCTTTGGCAAACTCCTACTCCTTTCCCAGGAAAGTTTTCACATCACATATGCCGTTAGCTGGAAAACCAATGCTGCCATGGAGACACATGTGTGTGCTGCTAGGGAAGGGGTAATAGAAGTTTATGAGCAGCTGGGGACAGTCTTCGCACATAGGTGCCTGTCCTTTCGGAAGGATGATGGTGACAGTCTTTCATTGAACTTCAGAGTGCATGTATCCTACTTTTTTTGCCAGTTTACATTATAACGATCGCACGTTTAGTAGCAGAAGTTGATTCCGCGGCATCACTTCGGTCTTGCTATGTGACATTTGGCATCCAGCAATGGACATTGGTGAAGAATCAGATTTTTGCTTAGCTCTTTGGAGGACATGAATATAGAAGGCTCTGGCTCCAAGTCATCTTCTTCCGAAGGAACAAGCTCAGACTCCAGAGACCCATCGGAACCTTTTCGGGAAGTGGAATGGAGCGAAATGTCTTCATCAAACCCTCCATTGGCCCCATCTAGATTCTCTTTCGAAGGTCTTTCATTGATGAACTTCGATCTGGTCCCCGATTGTGGTGTACTGAAATATTTTGAGCTTGTTTTCGATGATGAACTAGTGGATTTCATTACTAACAAAACAAATCGCTACACCAGTGACTCTGTACGTGAGAGACCGGGTCTGAGTAGTGCCAAAGAAAATCCGTGGCGACCTGTGACAGCCTCAGAAATTCATGTGTCTTTGGCTCTTATTATGCTGCAAAGCATTGTGCGAAAGCCAGACACAGAATTGGTCGACGCGACCAACACTCTCCTCCCACTTTTTTAGCAGCATGATATATTACAGCAGATTTGTGAAAATCAGACAATATTTGCATTTCACAAATAATAATGATTTTGACCCTGAAAATCATCCTAACGCAAAGCTAAATAAGATATGACCGATACACTACAGGAAAGAAGAGAAATTCAAGGCACTTAGAGAGGGACGTCACCATTGATGAGAGTCTGCTGCTCTACAAGGTAAGACTAGGTTGGAGGCAATTCATGCCCATGAAAAGAGCTTGATTTGGAATAAAAATATTTGTGCTGTGCGAATCGAGAAGTGGGTATGTCTGGTCCACCATAATTATACAGGAAAAGAAACTGCATTAGATAGAGAATTTTCCCATTTCCCTTTGTCCTTGCAAGTGGTGATGACCCTGATGAAGAAGTTGCTCGATAGGGGTTATTGCTTGAAGATGGATAATTTTTACTCTTCCCCTGAGTTGATCTTACGTTCAGTGGATACATATGGAATGCTTAGAAAGGGAAGGAGAGGAATACCTTTGGCCTTCAAAGAAAAAAAGTTGATGACCGGTGAAGTGGTTGCTTTTTCTAAAGGAAAATTGATGGTTTTTCGGTGGAAGGTTAAGAAGGAAGTGACACTGCCATCCAGAGTACATAACTGTTTTGATGCAAAGTGTCATGAAACAGGGAAGGGCGAAACTGAAGCCGAAGGTGGTGGACGATTACAATGACACAATAGGGGGAGTGGACTGTGTTGATCAACATTTGGCTGATTACCCCATTCCGAGAAAGCATGGAAAGAAATATTATTAAAAAATTTTTTTTCACCTACTGGAACTATCACTATAGAATTCTTTTGTGCTATACTGGAGGACTGGTGGATGGAAAAGCCATCTTGAGTTCCGTATGGAGGTAATAGAAAAATCATCGAGGCTTACCACCCAAATGTTGGCATTCCAGGATAAAGTAGGCCACCTGCAATGCCTCACCCTTGTTGCCTCACTGAGAAGCATTTTCCTGAAGTTATTCATCCCACTGAGAAAAAGACTAATCCCACTAAACAGTGTTATTTGTGCTGCAAAAAGACAGATGGTGGGGGGGAAAAATTTGCAAAGAAACAAGATACCACTGCCCACAATGTGATGTGTCTCTTTGTGTTACACCTTGTTTTAGAATGTATCATACCACAGCAAATATTTAAAATTTAGAATAAAAAGAAACTAAAATGAAAAAAACAAATTTTTTGTACATATTTGCAAATATTACAAAAGAAATTACCTTTTTCTTTCAAAATGAGGTGTTTCTATGCCTAAGCGATGAATATAACATGAATTTTAAGTTATTTTGATAAAATCTATATTTTTAAAAAATTCTTTAAAAAACGAGTTACATACAAAAATAATTACGTATTTCATTTTAAATAATGCTAAATAATAATATCATAAAATAAAAAAATGTCATGTTTTTTGTTTATAATTTTGAAAAAATGCATCAGGGAAGCGGTTAAGAAAGGGATAGTGAATTGAATGAACTAATGAGGCACCTTAACATCAACATAGAGGCCAGAATACAGAAAATTATACATTGAATATAATATCACTGCCTTATCCTCAAATTTTCAGAACAAAATTCACACCTATTTCACAACTCCCTTCACCATTGGTGATTTTGCTGGATAACTGATAACAGACATGAAATATGGCCAAAGATTTTATTCTATGCACTAAATATGCCAACGGTTAAAATAAAACAATAAATAGTCATACATTTAACTAGCTATGGATTCCAAGTAAAATTTTCTTACCTCAGAATGCAAAATTTCTTCACATTTCACATTATAGGTTTGGCAGTCATTGGGTGTACCATCTTCTGTGTGCAATGTATCTCCAAAGAGTTCACTATCCGGTGGAGGAGGTGCAGGAGGCATGGCAAACTCATCCATTAAAAACGATTTTTCAAGGTGCCAGCTGTAGTGAATATAGACCATACGGGAGACCACACGTTTTAAGCGAGCTAATTCTGGTTTTGTAGCACCACGAAGAATTACAGTACAGCCCAAGTGTGCAGGGCATCCATCAAAGAACATCAGTGTTTTGGTGGCAGATGATTGAGAGCTTAGTCCATAGCACTGCTTTTCACTACCACTAGGGCTTAGATCATATGTCTTTAAATAGAAGGCTCTACATGCACCTAATCGAGGCCTGCCAACATGAGCATCTACAGATCCCACAATGTCAGATCTAGTGCAATGAGCAACACGATCTAGCACTGAGACTTTCATATTAGTCACTAAGGTCACACCCAAGTCTAAGAGAAAATCCTGAGCTAAACGAGAAACATTTTTCTCAACAAGCACAAGATCTGGTTGAAGAGCAGCAATCCTGGCAACAGCATTTTTAAGATAATCATATTCCTGAAAAAATAATGGTAAAAATAAATCACAACCAATAGAAAATTTAAAAATGAAAACAAAATCACTAATCATGAAAAAGTGACTTTTTTTTAGAATAAATACTAGGTGCTACCCAAAAGTTGCCGAAATATAGCAATAAATAAAATTGCAAAATACATGGATCCTTGTCATCACCGTCACCTTCAAAATAGTCCCCTTGGGATTGCAATTCATTTCAAAGCTTCGCCCACTCAACTTGAAATTCATCTTTGGAAAGACGAAAAATTCGCAAGGAGTTATGAAGGGTGAGTAAACTGGATGAGAAACAACGATCAGGTTGTTTCGAGTCTCTAAACACACCCATGCTACATTCTTTCTGATTGTCACTTAAGGGCAGAGGCATAAACTTTGCTGTTTTCCTGATATCTGCCCTAGACTTTCACAATTGGTACGATTCAGAAGGGCATGCCTTTCTCTACAGAATTGTTACTGCTGATGAAACCAAGATAGTAGAACACTGAGAAAAAATAAGTCATTGGTAAGAGTCATACTGGGGGTAAGGGGTCAGTGACTCCAGGGTGGGACAAGGGCAGAACATGCCTATGGACCACCAAGACCGTCATGCATGGTGAAGAGCCACATCCTCCTCGAGGTGCCCCTGGTATTGCTGAACATGACGGATCTAGACCTGGCGGTCAATAAACAGCTCCCATCATCACAGTGCGTCTATGTGCTAAGGGTGACTGCATCTGCTGGGCGGAGGGTAAGAAGTCACAGAGAGACTCCGGATACTGGGCGACCTCCGGTTTTATTTAGCCTTACCCATGCATGCGGGGCTCTGCATGGGTGGACACCATATTTCCCTAGCTACTCGTGGGACCAAACTTGGAACCCTCAAACAAAACTATGGAGGGTGCTGAGAGGTGCACTCTTCACATGGACTCTTGTAGTCTGTCTTCTTCCTTGGGGGATGCGATACCGGTGGAGAGCCCCGATGGGGATACCAGTCTACTACCTTAGAGCACCCTCTACTACCTTAACCTTGCCTGTGGGGGGTCCTTCTGGGAGACCCACACATCCCAGTTGCCCCTCATACCCTTTGTGGGGAGAGGAGGACGACATCCTTTTCAACCTCTCTGGGCCCACCTTCAAGGAGGCACCGAGCCTGGTCTCCCCCATGGAGGTAGAGTCTGGGAGCCCCTGTGGGTAGTGGCCTAAGGGAAGGCTCCATATCCCCTCAAAGAGAAGGAGACAAGGGAGGAAGAAGATTTGGGCGGGGCCGAACCATGGCTGGCATAGCCGTGCTTCAGGCCAACCTACAACACAGTAAGGCTGCCTCAGGGGTTCTGCCAAGGATACTCTCTGAAGGTATGGTCAAAATAGCTCTGATTCAGGAACCCTGGGCTTTCCAGGGAAGAGTCAGGGGCCTGAGCATGACAGGGGGAAAAATACATTACTGTACCATTATTGATAGGCCTAGATCTTGTATCTATGTGAATAGGATAAGTGCTTTGCATTTATCGGAATTTACCACTAGGGATCAGACAGCAGTTCTGCTGACCCTGGGGGAAGGTGAGAACAGTAGGAGGGTAGTCATCTGCTCCTCCTACCTGCCATACGATGCACCGGCTCCTCCACCATCAAATGAGATGGAGAGGCTGGTGAGTCACTGTAAGACCAACAAGTGGGATCTTCTGATCGGTTGTGATGCTAACTCGCACCACATAGTGTGGGGGAGTGGAAGCACCAACAGAAGGGGAGAGGCACTGTTGGAGTATCTTAAGTCTACGGAGTTACAAATACTCAATAAAGGATCACAACCTAACTTTGCAAACAGCATTAGGCAGGAGGTGATAGATATTACACTGTTCACCAGTTCTCTGCTGCACAGGATTGATGGGTGGAGAGTGTCAGGGGAGATAACTTTGTCCGACCACAGATACATACTCTTCACTCTTATAGAATCCAATCACAGGGAAATAACGGACTGTAGGAACCCCAGGACTACCAACTGGGGACTATATCGAGAAAGGCTGGGAGCTGCCCTAGAGGGGGCACCTCAGTGCAAGTTTAGAAATGTGGATGAGGTAGATGCTGCTGTTGATTATCTACAGAGAAGCATCATCACATCCTATGAAGACAGCTGCCCCCTAAGGACCAGGAAGGAAGGGTGTAAATTACCCTGGTGGGGAGCAGAATTAAACGGTCTCCATAGAGAGACTAGGAAACTCCTTAATAAAGCAAAGAGGACAAGAATGCCTCGGGATTGGGAAAACTTTAAGGTTGTCCAACGGAGGTACAAAGCAGCAATCAAGCGCTGTAAAAAGGACTCATGGAGGAGCTTCTGTGAGAGCGTAGAGACTGTCCCACAGATGGCAAGACTTCATAAGATCCTATCGAAAGACTCGGAAGTGGGGGTGGGTTCTCTGCTGCTTCCCTCGGGAGACTTCACGTCTTAGATAAATAGATATACTCCCACTAGATAGCTCCTAAGCAATCTGCCATTGAACACTATACATACTCAACAGAAGGGAAAAAAGGTCAAATTTAGGGCACAAATGTGTTGGTTACTAACTTAAACAGTACATGGATATTTTCCATTCATCTTTTTTAGTTTCTTTTTAGTAAGGTAACATGACTGACCTCGTTTCCTACTATGGCAAGGTATAACTCTATATCTTGCTTGGAAACTCTAGGGATTATATGTATACAAACATTTCACATGAGATAAATGATACAGATATTTTTACAAATTATTAACAGGGGAAAGGGTAGGTGTGGTGGCTAGAGTACTGGCTTTCCATCCCGAGGGCCTGGGTTTTATTCCCTGCAGAGGTGGATTTTTGAGAGGCAAACCAGTCCCTACTTGAGTGCTTAGTGGAAGACATTTCAGGTTCAGTACTCCAGCCATCGGATGGGAAGTTAAGCCGTGGTCTCCTTGGCGCCTGTCATTATGAGTAGGCTTATGCCAGCACCGGGTTTCTCTCCACCCTTCCTCCATTCCCTGAAAATTCCTACCATTACCTAATTACCCACATATTCTAAATTGCGCAAATGACCTCAGCTGTCGGTCGCCTCCCCTGAATAACCTTTCAAATTTATAACAGCAATTTCAACTTTTTGTCCTGCACTATATCATTGATAAATCCTAGCAGATTAATGACTGAAGTCGTAAGTTCCTCACACTTTTTTTTACCCACATTCAAATTCTTCCACTGTTTAATCTGTGACAGACATGAAACTTTTTTTTTGTTTTCCTGCTGGTGGTCTTGTTAACTAACTAATTATTGAGCCTCAAAGGAATTAGGGTATTTTGGTAACCAAAAAAATACTGCATTTATCCATCACATTAAAAAATCATTTCTGATAGACAAGGTAAGTGCAAATTATACAAAGCACTAAGTAAAGATAAAAACAGACCATGAGAATAAAGATCCATAAAAAAAAAAAGAAAATGGCTATGTTTCTTTACAGTGGTGGAACTTCGAGAAAACTACTCGAAAAGTTAGAAAAACATAAGGGTTTGATAGCAATAAATAATATTATGTCTTGTGGACTCATATCTTTACGATGAGGTACACACTTTAATTAATCAAATCACTATGCACTAATGGTAATAACTTGCCTGCATCATAAGGGGCTCAAGTGAAAGAAATCGACCCTCTACACGCTGATATGCAACTGAGCACCCAAGAAGCAGTATTCTAGGATTGGTGAGACGTGCAGCCATTGCACGATGAGCAATGTTCTTGGAGCATACAACACCACTTATTATACCACACTCAGAGCGATTGCCTCCAGGAACTTTTTTGAATTGCACATACCTGCAGAAAATATGAAAGCGTCATTAAGTCAAGTAATACCACAGCAACAGAAACCATTTGAGAATCAGAACAGTTAATTCTAGCTAAGGTTACAACAGATAGTATACAGTATAACCTCTTATTTACGCTTTTCTTGAGACCGCTAGAAAAAAGTATAAACTGTGGGAAAATGCAAATATTGGGAAAATGAGAATTATCAGTTTTACCTGCATACTTATGTACTATAGAGTAAGGATAAAAATAAGAAACACTGATAAACTGAAAGAGAGCAATATAATTAATTATTTCTTAAACTATACAGCTCTTCTGATTTATTTGTGTACTATAAATTTCTACCAAATGCTTCAGGCCGATCGACCATTGGGTGTCATGAAATTCTTGATTCTAAAGCTTTTGGTGATGTGCAATGCTTTTTCCTTATGACAACATTCACAGTGATATTTGACGATATACAACTTAAAAAACACTTTTATTATTATTACTTCCATTATTATTGCTTCATATTAAGAATAGTGTAGTTTCCAATAATTTTTTTATTGTCTTGATCGAAAGTTTATAGCCTCTTGAGTACGTATTTTAAGCAGTTTGATTTTAAAATGATGTTAACTATTTTTATTAAAAAGTGAAAAAATTCAATGGCACGAAAATGTGATGGCAAACTATTGCATGCCGACAAATCATGTGTGTGACATGACACTCTTTCCTCTAACTGCCACTAGGTGGTGCTGCAGATCGTATCAGAGGTATATTTATTATGATTAACTTTTATTTATTTATTTTAAATTAATTATGCAGTTAATTCATTTAAAAATAGTTAGTATTCATTTTACTAAGCATACAGCGACGTTTGCCCATCGCCGTGCGAACTTCATGCCACGCTTTGCAGCAGCAGAGGATTCCACTAGCAGGATGCCTTGGAGCCTATAAAACAACTATTACTACCATGTTCATCGGAGGAAACTTTTCGAAATTTGATAGTTTTCATAGACTATTACTAATACATATTCACTAGAGCTGAGGGGCACTGAAATACATTGGTAAGTTCAGGAGACGAATTTTCCTATGCCTCACAACGTAAACTATACACTTGTTACGTCAGCAACACGGCAGTGCATCCCACCATTTCCTAGCTTTTTGAAATTGTCTTAAAATTAAAATTGAAGGAGTCGCCACCGAATTATGAAGTACATGTAAAAATTTGTAGACATTTCAGTAAAATGTAAATTTTTGTAAAAATTTCAAGCCATCATTTTTTGGCCCTTCTATCGATTGGCAATAAAATAATTAGGCCTTTCCATCATATATTTGAAGAAAAAAGATGTTGAAAATCAGCTATTTTATAAGTGGTTATACGGCAGAGCATGGAGCTCTTGCAGTAAAATTTGCAGATTAATAATGCAGAGAGAAATGTCGTTTTGACGAAAAACTAATATAAGAAGCGCAATTTTCTGTAAAATTTAGCATTGTAAAAAAGTGCTCACCTTAACATACTTGTTTAATTGTTATTAATAACTGTTTGTCCGAAAAAAGCAGAAAATCATTAGTTACATGTGTCAGCGTACGGCCGTAAGAGAAGGTCCAGTCGGTGCTGCCCCCCAGGGGGACGCCATAGAACGAGGCCGACGCCGCCGCGCGGAGTAGTGACGCGACAGCAGTCGGCGAGAAGCCGTGAGAGTGGCGGGTTGGGATAGACGGTGCACGAGACGTTTGGGAAGGGTTGACCACGCGAGCAAGGGGCTCGTGGCTGTATCCAACCTTAATAAAGTTGGGAGTTACCTTGGGAGTGCTGTGTGTTTCAGTGTGTTGGTGAAATCTGTTCCCAGTCCGTGTCTCCCCCCCCGACCTTGCCTCACAGTTCAGAAGTGGGATAAAGTGTCCAAAGGAGCCCGTAGTGAGGTACGTGTCCGGCGAGCTGCAGTGGACGAGAAGTTGTTCGTGTCCAGCTGACCTCGGTAAATGGATGCCCAGCCAGCCATCAGTAGAAAGGAGAGCATCAAACCCTACCCAGTGTTGACCGAGTAAGGTGAGAGAGTGTGGTTAAAGGTCGTAGTGATGGCTAGTCCGACAATTGCGTCGTGGGACGGCGAGTGTCGAGTAGGAAGCGAAGACGGGGCCCCGCGAGTTGAAGGAAGGGACATAGCGGACTCAGAGGGAGTGTGTCGAGACCTGGCGCGAGAGGCTAGTGAGAGGCCGCGTGAGGCTAAGGTCGTGTGGCCTTCGGGCCCGTCGACGCCGTTCGGCGTGAGAGTCACGACCGGAGAGGATATGCAGGCAATGGGACCTTCTGAGAAGCCGCGTGAGGCTACTGTCATGTGGCAATCCTGCGCGTCGACACCGTTTGGCGGAGATATGGCCGGAGAGGCTAGGCAGGCAAGCGGAATCGTTGAGAAGCCGCGCGAGGCTACGGTCGCGTGGCCTCCGAGAGGAAGAGAGCCGACGCTGTTGAATTGGCGGGAACCGGACGTAGAGAGTAGCGTCCTTCGGTGTGCAGCGGAGAGGGAACAGATGCTGTTGCGACACGAGATAGAATTGTTAGCGAGAGAAAGGAAACTTCTAGAACGCGAGCGCGAGCTTGTAAATGGGCAATCGTTAGTTCTTGAGAGAAGCGTGGTAGCGCATCGGGAAATAGCAGAGCGATTACTGCCGGAGTTTGAACCTTCGTTAACACTAGGGTTTACGGCGGCACAATGGTCCAGGCGAGTAGAGAGCATCGCATCAGCCTACGGGTGGGACGAGTCAATGTTGTTAGCCCAATCCGTTAGCAAGCTGCGGGGAGCGGCGAAGCTATGGCTGAATAGCGTGGCCGATGAAGTGCATTCTTGGGAGGCGTTCAAGAGAGGACTATTATATTGTTTTCCATCAGTGGAGGATCAAGCCGATGTGCACTTGAGCCTTACAAAGAGAAGGATGCAGCGTGGCGAGACGCATGAGTCATATGTTTACGCGATGAAGACTATCGCTAGACGTGGTGAAGTAAATGAAGAGTCCCTAATCAAATACATTTTAAATGGTATGTGGGATAGGGAACTGGTGAAACTGTTGACTATGTGTGACTTTGAAGATGTGGAAGGACTACTACGCAAGATAAAACGATACGAGAGCGTCACCGATAGGGCGAGAATGGGAGAGAAAGCAACTTATCAGAATCGACCTCCTGCGACCAGCGACAAGAAGATCGAAGTCAAGGAAGTGAGGGGTGAAAGAACGCTAGCCCAGGGCGTATGCTTCAATTGTGGTAAAGAAGGGCACCTTGCTAGGGAGTGCCGAATAGCCGCCCGTGAGCGACTTTGTTACCGGTGCAAGCAGGCGGGACATCTGCAAAAAGATTGTCCGCAGGGAACGCCGAGAACGACTCCGCGTGAGAAAAGTTGGAATATTAGGAAAATTGCACGACCCAACTGCAGCATAAAGGATGAATACCACAAGTGGATAGAGATAGATGGCGATCGGGTCGTTGGCTTCGTTGATTTAGGAAGCAATGTTGTCACCTTGAGAAGAGACGTCGCTGAAGAACTAAGAGTCGAGTATGAGGCAAGCCGTAAGTGTTTAGTAGGCTTTGGATCCGGGAGTTGTAAAGCTATTGGCTCGAAACGGATGAACTTGAAGGTGGACGATGTGAACGTGGAGGTAGAGGTTTTGATCGTCCCAGAATATTCTCAGGAGGATGCTATCATCGTAGGGCGGAGTGCCTTAGACCAGCCAGGAGTTCGAGTCGAAAAGGAGTTCGGGAAAATCACTATTTCCAGAGAAGATGTTGTCATTAAGAAGGGAAGGAACTCTCAAGTGCGGAGAGTGGAAGAGGAGTCACGAATCCAGAAGGACGAGATGGACGTGAATGAGAACCTGTCGATGCAAGAGGAAGAGGCAATATGCGACCTCGTAAATAGATTCAGGGGATGTTTTGCTAAAAATCTAAGTGAGTTAGGCAAGGTGAACTTCACCAGCTTCAGCATTGACTTGAACGACGACAGACCCGTGACGGCACGGCCGTATCGCCTACCTTACGCCAAAAGAGAGAACATGCAGAAAGCGGTGGAGGAGCTGATTAAGATGGGAATAGTCCAAGCCTCAACGTCAGAATATGCTAGCCCAGCTCTGTTAGTGAAAAAGGCAGATGGAGAGAATAGATTATGCATCGACTACAGAGGGCTGAACCAGAAGACCAGGAAGGAGAAGTTTCCAATGCCGGCTATTGATGAACAGTTAGACAGCCTCGCGGGAAACCGATATTTTTCCACTTTAGACTTCGCTTCGGGTTACTATCAAATCCCCGTGGCGCCTCAGTCTAGGCATCTTACGGCCTTTGTGAGTCCGCAAGGATTGTATGAGTTCACCTATATGCCCTTTGGCCTGGTAAACGCGCCAGCCGTGTTGGATTAATCGGATGATGAGACAAGTCATCAGGAAGACGAAACCAGGGGATGTTTTGGTATATATGGATGACGTGCTGATCCCGAGTAGAACCGTGAAAGAAGGACTTGAGAAGTTAGAGAGGTTCTTGGGAGTACTCAAAGACACAGGACTGACATTAAAGTTGGCGAAATGCGAATTCTTCAAGGAGCGAGTAGATTATTTGGGGTTCGAGATAAACGCAGATGGAATTAAACCCGGGGAACGAAAGATTCGAGCTGTGAGAGAGTTCAAGCGACCGGAAAGTGTCCACGAAATCAGGCAATTCATTGGACTGGCCGGCTTCTTTAGGAGATTTGTGCCAAGATTTGCTGCGATTAGTCAACTGTTGACGAAATTGACAAAGAATGGAGTGGAGTTCGAGTGGAATGAGGAACAAGAGGTAGCCTTCCAAGAACTCAAGAAGAGATTAGTCGAAAGACGGATGCTGGCGCTTTTTGACGTGGGTGCGAGGCACGAGGTCCACACAGACGCCAGCAAACATGGATTAGCAGGAATTCTTTTGCAATCGCGAGATGAGGAACCTTTGAGACCTGTGGCTTACTATAGCAGACAGACTACGGATGCCGAGAAGTCGTATCACAGCTACGAGCTTGAAGCATTAGCGGTAGTAGAGGCGGTCGACAAATTCAGGATGCACTTGTTGGACCGGATGTTCAAAGTCGTAACGGACTGTAACGCGTTAAAGACAGCGATGACTAAAAGGGAGCTGTTGCCAAGGATCGCCAGGTGGTGGTTGAGACTACAGGAGTACGACTTTGAAATCGAATACCGACCAGGCAAGAGCATGGGACATGTAGATGCCCTTAGCAGAAACCCGGTAGATAATGCGGAAGAACCTGAAATGGTAGACTCTAGGATATTCACCACGAGAATTCAGCAGGAGGATTGGCTGTTGACCATGCAGCTGCAAGATCCGAGTCTCCAGAAAATTAATGCGATGTTGCAAAAACCAGCAAATACAAATGAGGATAAGCAAGTGCACACTGACTACGTGATAAGAGACCATCGAATATGTCGAAGAGTTGAAGGAGGAAGTCGTTGGGTCGTCCCAGGAGATGCCATTTGGAGAATAATAAAAGGAAGCCATGATGATATGGGACATTACGGAGAAGAAAAGACTTTGGAACATCTGAGGAGATATTTCTGGTTCCCGAAGATGAGGAAAAGGGTAAAGAGATACATCGCAGCCTGTATTGAATGTGCCTACCACAAGTTACCAGGTGGGAAGAAGGAGGGAATACTATATCCAACTAAGCGCGAGGGTACACCCTTTCATACCGTGAACGTAGACCACTTAGGGCCGTTCCCTCGGAGCAAGAGAGGCAGTGAGTATGTCCTCGCATACCAAGACAATTTTACGAAGTTCATAGTACTTCGTTCTGTGAAAAACACGAGGTCGAAACCAGTTTGTGAGGCCCTGAGTGAGATTGTTAGCTTGTTTGGTTGTCCGGACCGTATTATTTCGGATAGAGGAACGGCATACACGTCAAGAGAATTTGAGGAGTTCTGTGAGGAACATCAAATAAAACACATCAAGACCGCTACTGCGACCCCCAGGGCAAACGGACAAGTAGAGAGATCAAACGCCGTAATTACTCGAGCAATCACGACGATGACTTCATCGGAGGATGGAAGTGATTGGGATGGGGGCTTGAAAGACATTCAATTTGCCATGAACTCGATGGAGAACAAGACGGTAGGGTCCAGTGCTCATGAACTGTTGTTCGCGTACCGCCCCCGGAACGCGTTAAGAAACCGAGTGATAATGACATTGCAGGAAGATGAACCTAAAGTGAGCAAAGAGGTGGTAGAGGAGATTAGGAAGGAAGCTATAGGCAGGATGGTAACATGTCAGGAGAGACAGAAGAAAAGGTTCGACGAAGCTCACAAAGAGCCAAAGAGATACATGCGAGGAGATCTAGTGTTAGTTGAGCGAGAAGCCCAGGCGACTGGAACGTCTCGAAAGCTAGCACCCAAGTTTAAGGGACCATACAGGGTGGAAAAGGTCTTCCCCAGAGATAGGTATTTGTTGACAGATATCCCAGGAGCAGCCAGAACCCAGAGGAGGTTTCATTCTGTCTTTTGTGCAGATCGGATGAAACCATGGTGCCAACCTCCCCATGACTATGCCCCAGTAGCAGAAGAAGAAGACGACAACCCACTACAGAGCAGCCTCCTAGACCGGGGAGCGCAAGAGCGGATCGAAGAGGACCCCGATGCTGAGGAAGAAGAGGGCAGCCAACAGCCAGATCGGGCCGAGGACGGCCCTGAAATCAGGAAGGGCCGACTGTCAGCGTACGGCCGTAAGAGAAGGTCCAGTCGGTGCTGCCCCCCAGGGGGACGCCATAGAACGAGGCCGACGCCGCCGCGCGGAGTAGTGACACGACAGCAGTCGGCGAGAAGCCGTGAGAGTGGCGGGTTGGGATAGACGGTGCACGAGACGTTTGGGAAGGGTTGACCACGCGAGCAAGGGGCTCGTGGCTGTATCCAACCTTAATAAAGTTGGGAGTTACCTTGGGAGTGCTGTGTGTTTCAGTGTGTTGGTGAAATCTGTTCCCAGTCCGTGTCTCCCCCCCCGACCTTGCCTCACACATGAAAGTGGTGCTACAGTACGTTGTTATCATTGGCAACGGTACTTGTGATGGAACGAGCTTACTCTAGCCTACAGAACTAGCCTATTTACTAACTTAATTTAAGAATATACCTTACCATGGTTCTTCTTATATTTTTTATTTAATTTAAATATTTCATTGGTTATTGACATGGTGTAATTAATACCAATACTTCCAAATGGCAGCAGCGTAATTGTTGCCAAACAATTTTCAAAAAGATGAATATTAATAAAATTCAAAACAAAGAGTTGTATTTGCAATGGAATAGTTTAAAACTATGTAAGAAAATATTTAACCTATTTTAGAATACCTATTAGCGGGATTGAGCATGTATTCTCACTTTTTAAATTAAAGATGGCAACAACACGTCAGTCATGCTCCGAGGTCAAAATGAGTTAAATAAGCTTTTAAAAAATAGAATACTACTACAACACGCAACATAATAGCATACTCATACAATTATTGTGTATCCGTTATCACCCTATAGATGATTTTCCATATAGGTATTTTTCCGGATCGGTATTTATTCATTAAATAACATGGCTCTTTTACAGGATTTTGAATTGTGGAGTCACAGTGGAGCCTCATTAATTCTCTAGTAAACAGGGATTTCTCAATCCAAACTTTTTGCATAAAATGAATACATTATAATGGCAGGGCATGAATCACAATTATGAATTCTGTTTTCTTTTATGAAGGAAACTATCCTATTCCTAATATTTTATATTTTTTGACAGATGTCTGACTGACTAGCATGCTTCAGAAGCGCATTGCAATTTTTCATAATGGTATCCACCGCTGATTGCATTGCTAACTCCACATTGCTAATCCTTTTTTTCTGTGTCACTGTGAATTGCATCCTGAGAATGCACATATTCCACAATTTTTATCTAAGCCTAAATTGAAAATATTCTATTTCGCTTCCACTTTCCATTGAACAGTAGGATAAAATATGTTTCACAGCTATTGAGGATAACATTAACAATACATGAATATCTGAACTTCCTCGCTGGTCAGCTAGTTAAAGCAGCTATCAAACTTCTAAAATATTAAAAGAAAATAATGTTTTGATTCAGTATGTTTTTGACATGATCATACAAGTTTCAATAAGTTATGTTTTATAGTAACAATTATAGTAAGACTGTTGTATTGAGGCAGCACAAATTACACCAGTTATCAGCCAACAGTTCTGTTCTTGTATTTTTAACATTTCATTATGTCTGGATAAACAGCCTTTTTATTTTTTTCATAATATCAACTTCAATACTATTTAAATATAATCCTGCAGGTGTTCTTAAATAGTATAAATTGTGACCAATTGTATAAATTTCATAGCATGAATCTCATGAATCTTTTTGCAGCAAAAAGTTATGAGAGCATTTCATCTTTCTGTAGTTGTGCACTAGTGCCACTGTGTAAAGCCCCACTACATTCAACTTCTTCGATAAAACAGAGCATATTACTGTTCTCTCATATCTTTTTGAAGTGTAGATGTATGAAACGAGGTGAAAGAGTGTTTTATATAGATTAATAATCATGGCTAAATGTCTTTTTTTATCTCCCGCATTGTGGTGCAAATAATGGGAAAATGGAAAGTGATGTGTTGTAAATATAGTGTTCTACATAGAGCAAAAACCTGAGTACCACGCGCATCTTTTTCCCAGAAATCATAGTTGAAAAAGGGTAGAGCAGAAAAAGATAAAAAAGATAGATAGATGTCAGTAAAATATGAGAGATTCAGTGTTTATTCTTGAAGCTACCTCTAAGGCACTTAGATAAAATACTAATGAATTTCCTATAAGTACATTCTCGAGTCAAAGAACTCGTACGGAAAACGGAAAGAGCGTGCGGAAGCCTTGAAGAGCTTATTTTCAAAATGAGGAGAGATATTGTGGCTGTTGGCATGAGATGGCAAACTGTTGCCTGCTTTAGATGCTTGGAATGTCAAATCAAACATCAAATAAATCAAAAGATGAATGTCTTCTGATAGTTATTTCACATGCAAATAAAAAACAACTAATTGCAGTGCCAAGGTTGAAAAGCTCTCCAGGAAGGGGACAGGTGCAGGCTGTTTGGAATGCGATTATAGACAGGAATCTCAAAGATAAAGTCCAATTTCTTTGTTGTGATACTAAGGTTTCAAATACAGGCCATGTCTGCGTGCTTCTTGAACAAAATAGATACATGCTTATTTTTGTTTGCCTCCATCACGTGTATGAATTGGTGTTAAAAAGCATGTTCGAAATAAAAATCTCTCAAGTGACAATAAACCCTGATATTCTACTGTTCAAAAAGTTCTGAAAGTGCTGTAAAAAAAGATTCGCATTGCTCTTGACTGTTTCGGAATTAACAATCTGCTTGAGTTATACCAAACTGAAATGACCAAAGAAATAGTCAGAGATGACTATCGAGAGTTGATAGAGCTTTCTGAGATATTTTTAGGCAGAGATACACAGAGAAAATTTAAAATTCAACCTTCAGGTGCAATGCACCAAGCTCGATGGATGGCGAGAGCAATTTTTTCCTTAAAAATATCATTACTTAGTGAACAATTCAAAATTATGAGCAAGGATAAGGTGGTGTTGTTACACTTTTGGCTGTTCATCATAACATCCTACGTCAAGCCAAGGCTCCAATGTATTTTGGCAGTAAAAGCACCTTACCTTGATTTGTGCTTTTTGAAGTCTATGAAGGCTTATGAAATAAATGATAAAATCGTCTCAAAAGCACCTTTACAGAAGATAAGCCATTTATGGTATTTGACTAATGAAGTTTCTGTCTTGTTAATATTTGACGATAATGAATAACGAGGAAATAAAGTAGAATTGGTTGAAAATTTAACCTTTAAATTGGTTTAAAAATTAAATTTAACATAGAGAATTTATCAACTCAAGGTAAATGTTAAATCCCATCGAAGGAAGAACTTTGTGGTCCATTGTATGGTACGTTAAATAAGGAAATATAGATATTGTTATAATAGATATAATAATATAAAATAGATATAAAATATATAAAATAGATATATAATAAGTTTTCTGTTTATATCACAATTTTGTTGACTGACTTTCTCTTTTTTTACTTCAGTGAAAAACATCTACGACTTCATTTCAGTCAGAAGCAAGTCATTGTTAGATCGTCTTAAAATTGATGACAGTTTTCTCCATGAATGTCCTACTATGTGGTCAAATAATGTTTCGTTTTAATAAGCCAGAAAGATGGTTTCAACACTGAGATCACTGAACCATACAGCTGAAAGAGTGGTCAAGTTGTTCCAAGACTTTCACGGTTTAACCCATTGGCTTACAAAGATGGCAATTCGCCAGTCTCGTATATTATTTTTTTTCCAACCCTCTTTTGGAGCATAAATTTCAGACAGATTCATAATGTTTGTTCTTTATTGCTTTTATGTTCTCCTAATTCATATTCCGATGCTATTATTTTATTGCAGTTCATATTTTATTCTTTTATATACTCCATGGTAGTATCGTTGTAGTTCGTTGGTATCGTTGGTAGTAGTATGGTTATGTACTCCATGGAAGAATCTACTTACAGCAGGAAATACAAGCATAGAAGTAAGGAAACAGTTCATCAGAACATACATCTGGAGCATTTTTCTTTACGGCAGTGAATCATGGATGATGACAGCAGCGGAGAAGAAAAGGGTAGAAGCATTTGAAATGTGGTGTTACAGAAGAATGCTGAAGATTAAATGGATCGACCGAGTAAGTAACGAGGAAGTGCTAAGAAGAGTAGGAGAAAAGAGAAGTCTGCTGACGACTCTAAAAAGAAGAAGGGAAAACTTAATCGGCCATATCTTGAGACATGATGGCCTGATGAAGACTATCGTCGAGGGAAAAGTAAACGGGAAGATTGGAAAAGGCAGGCCTCGTATGAGATACATGGAACAGGTTGTGAAGAATGTAAAAGAGAAGAATTATGTCACAATGAAAAGGTTGGCCGATAGAAGAATGGAGTGGAAAGCTGCGTCAAACCAATCCTAGGATTGTTGACCAATGATGATGATGATGATACTCCATGGTTTGAAAGTATTTTCACCGCGCCATCATCGTTTATCGTGAACCCAATACACATTCAGCACCAACTTACTTTGTCTCCTTTCTCTCCTATCCTACTCCTATTTGATACAGTATTGCTGAGACACCTATTCATTGCTAACATGAGATAATGAAATCAATATTATGCTTTGTATATCTGATGAGTGCCCTGATGAGTGCACAGCCACGGACGCTCGCGCGCTCGAGGCCGTGTATACTCGCGCTCCCCACGAAGCAATGGCTGACAAAAAGGGCAAGATTGTTACGGACAATGATGTATAAAAGTTTATTTTTGATAGTGACAGCAGCGTAAGTGATAACAGTGAAGAAAATGACACTGATAACTCTGATTATTCAGAAACTGTGAGCAGTGAAGAAGACAGTGTAGAATTTTCCAGCGAAAATGAAGGCAGTATTTGTCCGGCGGATCCAAAAAAGGCTAGGGTAGAAAAAAATTGGCAATGGTGTAAAAGCAACCAGAGTGTGAAAGAATTTATATTCTCTGGTAAACCTGGCATAAATGAAAGAATTCTCAGGAGCGTAGGAAACAATCCTAGTGAGAGGGACTTTTTCTTCCAATTTCTTGAAGGCGATTTTTGGGAACTCATCGCAACTGAAACCAACAAGTATACAGATGCCTTTTTGTACTCCGAAAAAAATAGAAAAAGTGATCTAGGAAAGGGTGGTTTGAAACAAATAGAGACTTCAAAAATACTGGAGTCCACGCACCGTGACAGAAACACCTTTTTTCGACAGAGTTATGTGATAAAAACGTTTTTTAATGTTATCAAAATTCTTGCATTTTGTTGATAATTAAAAAGTGAATGAAAATGATCGGCTGAAAAAGATATCTCCAGTGATCGACTACATAAATACAAAATCTAGAGCCATGTACACTCCAGAGAGAAATCTTGCCATGGATGAAATCTTGATGAAGTTTCGTGGCAGACTTTGCTATGTCCAGTACAACCCAAGTAAACGTGCTCGCTTTGGAATCAAGTTCTACAAATTATGTGAAAGCTCATCAGGGTACTGCCTACTATATTCAATTTACACTGGGAAAAAACCGCCTGGAGCAAAGGAAATTCCTTCTAGTGCAGCAATAGTACTAGAACTTATGCATCATTACTTCACAAGGATTACACTGTGGCGTTAGATAATTGGTACACATCACCTGATCTATTTCTCCAGTTGATTGATGAGAAAACTAATGCCTTAGGCACAGTTAGAATAAACCGAAGGAATATGCCGGCAGAACTCAAAAATATAAGTTGAAGAAAGGGGAGGCAAAAGTAGTTTATGGCAATGGAATCACTGCTATGAAATGGAGAGATAAAAAAGACGTGCATGCACTAACAACATACCACAAAGCCTTGGAAATGACTGATACTGGAAATAAATCAGTAAGAACTAAAGAATCAATCATAAAACCAAAAGTCATTCCCGATTACAATGTACAAATGAATGCTGTTGACAGGCAAAATCAGCAATTAGCATTGTTCCAAGTTATGCGTTATTATGCCAAAGGTTATAAAAGATATTTTTTTATATCATGGATATGGTTTTATTCAATACTTATGTATTATATAAGAAAACAACAGGTAAGAAGATTCAATTTGATGACATCTGAGAAAATTCTAGAAAATGTGAATATGCCAGACTATAATAGACGCGGGCGACCAGTATCAGGCCCCTCACCCATGAGATTCCAGGCGGCAAATTGGGAACATTTTCCAATTCATATCCCGCCAAATCCAGTGAAGAAAAATCCATCGCATAAGTGTGTGGTGTGCAAAACAAGAGGAAAGAAGAGCGAAACCAGGTGGGAGTGTGAAGAATGAGGTGTCGCCCTTCACCTACCAGATTACTTCAAACTCCATCATACGAAATCAACCTAAATGCAAAACTTACGGTTTATTCACAAAGAATTACAATTACATCACATTGTCATATAGTTTCCAATAAATAGAATTCAGGTTAAGTGAAATTTAAGAAAAATAAAAAAATATCGAAAGAAGCTATTCAAGTTTGGGATAAAATGCAAATGACAGTAAAAAAATTTTGTTCAGTATTCTGCAAGATTCATTATAATATATCTCCAGAACCCTTCGGTGCATTTCAATGCAACTATCAAGAATGAAAGAAGATATAGTTTACAAAAAGAATACAAAAAAAATTTAAATTATTTTAAAAAATATGCACGAAAAAAAATTGTTTATAATATTGCAAACATTGAGTAATTGTTAATAATAATGTACAATGAAAAATTTGTTTCGACTGCTAACAACAAATTATAAATGGCAAAATATTAACCTAGATATATAAAAATTTTCAATAAAATAACTAATAAACTATACAATTTATAGCATTTTTATCAGTAGAATATTTTCTCAAAATAAATGGTATTTCTGAGGGAGTAGCACGCAAGAAAAATGGTAAGCCAATGGGTTAATCACGGTTGAGGAGGAACAAAAGCAATTTTCGTTACAATGCATACAAGAACAACAAAAGATTTATCCTGACTGCAAAGCAAAATATGGAAAAAAATTTAAAGAATAATGTTTTTTACAAGTTAAACAGTACATAAACACAATTTGGGCATATCAGTGTTTTATTTAATAAATAAACATTAAGTTCCATAATTCTTCCATACTAACTCACTACAAATTTTTCTTTCCCATGTTTGGCATTGAGTCGGCACGTGTTATCATAATCCAATCGCAATAATATTTATTACGTGAGTTAATATGGTGAAAAAGAAAAAAAATAGAGGGTATGCATTTTTGATTTTGTGAAAAAAAAAGTTTCCTATGTCTTGGGACACCCTAGTGTGCATATTACACAAGTTCCTTATCTCCTTGTCCTTCCCGGATGTCCCAAGGGTAGCTGGACCCCTAGAATCTCAGCAGGGGTCAGTAGGGGGAGTTTATTGTTTGTTTGCTTGCCATTAAAGGGTATCACTACCTCCCACCTGACCCAACACTCTCTGAAACATCCTTTCACCAGTATGTACATCGTTTTCACTTCAAGGATACCTGTTTCCCGGAGGCTACATTGGTAATTTTTGAGGATCCTTCAAGTTTGAATTCCTTCGAAATTTGGAATATATCTGTACGGTTTCTAAAATGATTAACCCTTTCGCCGTGACTCCTCACCCTCCAGAAACCTATTCATCACATGCGGTGGAAAAGTGAAAGCGCTACAGGGAGAATGAAAAGGTACATTCACAGCAGCCCACCATGCGATCGTACTAGGTATGTTCACATCAACGAAAGGGTTAAAAGCAAAAAGTTGCGGTCCTTTATGGCAAGTGGAAAACTAAAAGTGATCAAAGAATAAATAGTAAATCACACTGCAAGATGAAAGTAGGATGTGCCGGGATCGTACACATGGAACTGGAGAAAGAACATGGTTGCAGTACTCCATACTAATAAAAACAGAAGAGCCTTTAAGGGAAAGTCTGCCAGTTATCCCAACCTATTGTTAGAACAATGGCTGTCTGCGCACATGAGGGATAGATGCGTCTTGCATGATAGATGCGTGCTTAGATGCAGACTTGATGCCTAAAGGTAATTAAATGAGTTTGGCAATTTTCCACAAAAAAATCTTTACTTCGACCGGTTTCGATGTGATACATCATCATCAGGTCTGATGATGTATCACATCGAAACCGGTCGAAGTAAAGATTTTTTTGTGGAAAATTGCCAAACTCATTTAATTATGTTATTCCACCATATAACGCCTGAAACGTCTCTTTTTATGCCTAAAGGTAATTTGTTGGTGAAAAGTTTCGATCATTTTTACGAAGCTTACACTTAAAAATTTCATGTTATCCTATGGCATTCGACAAGAACATCCTCAGTATCGTTCATACCTAAATGCAACTTGTAAAAGTTATATGCAGCTTGAAAGAGGAACAATGGCTGTATTCACTGCATGTGCCATGCCGTATGCCACTGCTACCGATGGCTATGCAACGGAAGTCTTTGGTACTGTATGAAAGTTCTCAGGTCTCCAAAACCTCATGCTACGAGAATGGAGGAAGCCCCCAATTTTTAAAAATTTTTATAATTATAAAAGCAGGGTGTGAATCTTACATGGGTGTGCGTGGCACACGAATTTATTTGATATGTTGGAGAAACAGGAAATTTGATGGCACACAGGGAAAAAATGTAAAATGTGGCAAAACGTAAATTCTGATAATGCAAAAATGGGGTTCTACTGAAGTAGAAAAAGAAATAAGTAAAGCACTAACAAAATGTAGTCCATCAATTTTTACATAAAAAATATCTTTTTCATCTTTTCACAGAGGGCACTGAATCTACCTTAAAATATACAACATTGACAAGAGTGATTCCTAACATAAATAAAACAATAAAAACATTTAAAACAGCATTAATAAATAATTAAGACTTGAGACCTCACCATGTGAGCTTTTTGTGAGTGTCAAAACTGGCCCAGTCATTGATGGGGGAAAAATGGGGCACTGACAATATAGGAGGGTGCACACAGGCTCGGCTCAAAGCCCATGTAACCCAGCTGGGGAACCATGGGAACGGGAAAAAACTTTTATTTCCTCGGGGATTGACAACTCAATTCATGATCTCTGCATTGTGCACACAGGCCCGGCTCAAAGCCCAGGTGACCCAGCCAGGGCACCAGGATGGAAGGGGCACCATGGGAATGGGAAAAAAACTTATTTATTCAGGGATTGACAACTGAATTCATGATCTCAGCATTGTTCCGGGTTTCCTTCCGCATCAGTTGGCTAGTAGACAACAGTTACGGACGAAGTACCCTTCCTCTGTCAGCGTCTTCATGTCGAAGACACCTTCGACTTGAAGACGCTGACAGGAGAGTCAATGAAACTCTTGTCTAATAGCCAACTGACATGGAAGGAAACCCGGAACAATGTAGAGATCAAACCATCACCACGGAAACCTTCATTCTAAAACTCAATTCATGTCCATAAAGCTAATTTACGAATTTTTTTACTGCATTCAACTGGTGACTTTGTGTTACAACAGGGTTTGACTAGTGGAGGAGGAGGTGGGAATTCACATAATTAAAATTATTATCTGATCCTTAAATATGAACACTGCAACTCCTTGATTGAAGTACTGGTGAATTCACATGAATGCTAGCACAAAACTTTCATGTTTCTGTGACAATTAAAGCATAACCACTTCACTTCCTAGTCATATAATTATAAGTAGCGATATGTGTGATGTTCTTCATCACCAGGGGTGTCCATCACCCTCATGATAACAACAGAAATATTAATTTGGAGAATTATTGTAATAAAAAATTTTGGTAATGGAAATAATTAAAGCATTAGGTAAACACTTACTGACGAATATCCATTTCATATGAATCACTTCGAACATCTGGATGAACTAGTTCAACAACCTGGCTCACTAACGGCAAAACCACATCCCCCCAGGATTGAGCCAACCCCTCAGAAACCAAAAGTTGGCGCAAAAGGGCCTCTTGATGTAATTTATAAGCAGCACTGTGAAAAAAATAAAGATATTGGATAAACACTGTAAAGGTAGGCAAAGAACAATTGTATATTATTGACACAACTTTCAAAAGAGAAGTTTCTGGGATCCTAGTTTTAGTAATCAACGTACAGTTAACATCCACGTCTTGGCAAAAATTTTTAGTGTGTGAGCTGCACAAGATCAAATTTTCTATTATATACTAAGTTTGTCCTGAACATAAAATCTATCAGAAAGGAACCTTAAAACTATGCCACAATGTCATAGCATCATTTATATCATCATAGATTATGAATTACACAATGATATTTAATTTGAAATATTTTGAGTTTAGAACTTATTTGGAAACTAGAGATGTGTGAATACCACTAACCAATACTCGAATACTAGAAAGTACTTGATATTCAAGATTGCAAATAATTATGCTAAAGGAAAAGCTAGTTCTAATACCTCGAATATTGTGCCACACACTATTGGGTACCCATACAGTGCTACTATATGGTGTGTTTTTGAACCACATATCATGCACCACCAGAGGATGGAGGAAATACGAATATGTTGATGGGTTATGGTAATTTATGGTAGAGGGACAACAGTTTCAACGAATGGAATTCCTAAAAACTGTGATCTATTCACTATGAATTACATGCTGGAATTAGTCACCAATAGTCATGATTCAAAATTGAAGAAAGTTTGTAAGCATTATTGATGGTTGCTGCTCAATTTGAGCTTTGCTTACTCCCATTTCATATTCAAAATTAATTTATAATAAGTCACACAATGTGTCACTTCTTCCAAATTTTACTTTGGCATATAGCTAACGAATTTTACATAAGACGTATTGAGAAATCATGTCTCTACTCTGCTACCTTACTTTTTGAGACATTTTCCGTCGAGACATTGTCAAGACTTCTGAGTTAAAGAAGCTATATCTTCCAAATGATGAAACCAATTTTAACGCAGTAAAGTGTAACTTATAGGATTTTCATTTGACCTTTAAATAACATTTTTTTGTCTCCTTCCATAAATTTTTACAAATTTTTATTTTGATTAAAGAGGTTTTCATGACTTAAAATCCATTGACAAAGAATTGCGTGAATTTTATTCTGCTACATAGTTGTCATCATATTAAATTAAAATTTCAACTAATAAAACCCAAATATGAATTTTTATTTATTTCAAATATTCAAGTTATTATGAAATTTGAAAACAACGTACTACAGGGAAGTTAGGATGTTCCTTGATAGCACATTATCCACGTTTGCACCTTCGTTTCCTCAGGTCCAAGTCACAGTGCATGGAAATAATACCGGATAGCACATTTTGGTTTACTCTTTAGAATGTTCAGAGGAGGACCAAACCAAATTCGTCAGAAGAAAATAATCTCCATGTCACAGTGCATGGAAATAATACTGTTTAGCACATTTTGGTTTACTCTTTAGCACATTCAAAAGGAGGAACAAACCGAATTCGTCTCAAAAAATAATCTCCATGTCAAACTGCATGGAAATAATACTGGTTAGCACATTTTGGTTTACTCTTCAGCACGTTCAGAGGAGGACCAAATGAAATTCGTCCTAAGAAAATAATCTCCAAGTAGGATGAGATTTGACAATGGATATCTCGAAAAAGGTTTAAATCTTGCATTAAAAAGATTGTTAATGCTTACAAAAATATTTAAATAGGGATAATATGGTAAAAACATGATTATCAAGAATTAATTAAAAGGACACCCAAAAATCCCACATTTTATCTCATTGTTCGTTATTTTTATAAGCGTTAACTGGAAATCAAAACTACGTGAGCACCAATACTTCCCAACATTAAATGTGAGACAAGTGCTTAGCATTAGCCATGGGAAGGCATTAGGTGAAAAGAAAATTATAAATTAAAAAGCTCAACCTTCTCTGAAAAGTAGACAAAAATCCACGCATGAAGGGTGCTGAAATAGTGGCAAAAATTAATTAGTTCTGCCATCAATACTACACTCGAGATCATTCTACTCAGCACATATGTTGTTTGGTGTTTCTGCCTTCTCTCATAACTCGTTTTCAAAAAATATTAAATTCAAATAAAGTATTGCGGCATAGTCAAGTGCTATGACGTTCATGGATTCTCATTGGAAATTTTAAATTGAAGACGAAGGTGCTCAACTCCCATGTTGCAAGCTTACGGAGAAAACCCAGTTTTGTAAATTTATTGGAGTAACTTAAACAAATACAAGTAAATCATTTGAAACTCAAAGGACATCATGACAAAAGTACAATTCATATTCTATTGAAATTTCCTTGCATGTGTGCATTTCATATTGTATTACAACCGCCTAAGTGACGCTGCCCTCTGCGACTCGAAAAAAAATTTTGCCTTTTTCATCCTCCCTACAAAAAGATGCCACAAGAGTAATTATTAAAAAAAGTCTGTTACCTGCTATAAATGAAAGACTGAATAATCTACATGCTGATATGCTCAGCATGAATATTACTTCAATCGTTTTTGAGATATAAAGCTTTCAATTTGAGTCTTTTTGCATGGACTATATATAAAATGTGCAGTTTGGTCATTATCGTTGTAATTAACTATTGAGTGTGGACCAACTTAAGGTATTGTACCTATTTTCTTGAGAGGTGTAACAATTACAAATGAAACTGTTACAATAAATGAACAACAGCAATCTACAGAAAGAAATAACTGACAGACATCAGTTAAACCACACCATGCCACCCACCAGCTCGGATTTTGACGAAATTTGGCACATAAAATCCCATCATCAATGCAAGAAAAAAAGCCACATTTTTTTAACCTAGCTCAAGTAGTTTTTTAGTTACAGCCTCTCAAACTTTAGGAGACTTCTGAATTTCTTCCATTCACTATGCTCCCTTCTCAAGGTGCACTGTTTTACTCAAAATTATTCTGAATTATTTTCTATGAAATTTTTTAGCTATGACCACAAGTTTATGAGGACTTTGGAAAAAAATAATATGAGCCCTTGACTTTTCTTTTTATCCTTAAAAAAATTCTTAAACATTGTCCTTGCAACTTTTTTGCGACTAAAAACATGGTTAACAATTAATGCCATTATCACGAAAAGGGTCTTGATTAATCTCAATAAATTTTGGATCATAATTATCCTAAAGATATCTGCTTTCATACGCAGAAATAAAAATAATGGCTTTTTCATTCCTTTCGTAAAAATTTATACCATTTCAGTGCAATTTTCTCGAAATGGCTACCTGTACTGTTATTTTGACATTATCCATCAAAGTTGAGAGACCCTTATGTAACAATGGTGATGAAAATGGTGTTGTATATTATAAAGTTATAATATAATGTTATATGTTAGCTTGGATGCATAACATTAGAGCTGTGATTACTTATTCATGCGTGAAACTCAAAAAGGTAAACCTATGCAGGTAGAGGTAAACTGCTCTATGACTTCCAATGTTGCAGATGTTACTTTTGAGTCACTTGAGGTTTTTCCTTCCCAATCAGCTGAATTAGTTAAATACATATGTATTTCTTTTCTTGTCTCAAAAGTTCAGTTCTTAAATCCTATTACAGTTTTTCAATCGGTGTCATTTTTTTCTCCACAAAGCCATGCATTCAGTAGAGAAGTAGTACATCCTCTCCAGTGTTGGTCTCAAGGTTTTCCATGTTATTTAAGAAAAGTGGAAATTGAAAGAATGTGACAATGATCAAGTTGACTGTGTGGATATTGGCATAGATCCAGGTGAGGCCACTGGCTTACAAAAGGAAGATGAAATAGCAAAACTCAATTAATCTCTAACGGAGGTAGGTTGTTCTCCCCTAAAATTACTGACTCTTAAGAGATCACCAAAAACCCTCCTATGGGAAGGGAAAATTAGAAAAGCTTCATGAAATTTCCAGTAAAGTAAAGTAAAATTGAGCAAGTGCTTTAAGTAGACAAAAAAAAGAGTGGCTGAAGCAGTCAAGCTTATGGCAGAGAAATGACAATCTTACAGAAATAAACTGAGAAAATTTAAGCAATAGTAAAAAGAAAAAGTACAACCACTAAAAATCCCAGCTTCCTTGGGGTGGAGTAGGAAAAGAATAAAAGAAACATTTAATGTGTTTAATTCTGATCGTGAAGCTCAGAGAATTTATTCTGACAAAGGGATTTAGGCAAAATCAAATGCTAGGTGTGAGAATAAACTTACGCCTGGAACTATGGATTTGGCGAGGCAATTTTTTCAGAATGGTGAACAATCAAGAATAATGCTGGGGAAGAAAGATGTAGTAAGTATAGGAAGAAAACAATATCAAAGAGGGGGAATGATATTGGGTAACTTACATGAATTGTATTCAAATTTTAAGTGGGATCACCCCATATTGTGTTTTTCCAAATGTTGTGCCTTACAACCCAATGGTGCATATTAGCAGGTGGCAGTGGCACACACACAGTATGTGTGTGTACCATTTATCAGAATATCATTTTAATCACTGATGCATCACCAACTACGGAACCATACATGGACTTGGTAAGTTGCTCCTTTGTAAAGGCCGTTGTACATGGTACAATTTCTTGTACAAGCTCTTGTACCATAAATTGAATGGCGAGATTTGACCAAGATATAGTACAAGAAGTTGGTTCATGGTCCTACACAATCAAAGATTTTCATGCAATTTGTGCGCCAATAACATGCGCAGATATCGTTATCTGTCGAACAGCTGAATCGTGATATCCGATGACAATAGTATTTTGAAAATACTGCCATAGTTATTGGGTTACAATGATTTGCTACCATTAACCTAGCATTAATAAAATGAAATCATACGATTGGTTACTTGCACTCTTTCATCGGCTCATGAAACCCATTTTTTATCCTCCAAACATCATGTTTTTGCTTGTTGCACATACTTATTTTTGGCTCAAAAATGTCATCTTAATTTCATTGAGGTTTAATGCTTGCCAGTGTGTCCAACTCATCTTTTGAGAAATAGAACTCTCCCAACGTGACCGACAAATATCACAATATGGAATCAACAAAGAATATTATAATATGGAAGCAACAAAGAATATCATGATATGTACAACAAAAATGGATTTTTGCCATGCTTATAGGAATAAAAGTGATTGCAAACACAGAACACCAACCTTACCAATACTAAACGAATGCATCACTACCATCACATGTCATGCGCAGAAGCTACGGAGTGGATCTTGGATGGTTTCATCCAATAATATAGAGCATGATCTAATTTCTTGTACAAGAAATTGTACCGTGTACAACGGCCTTAAGAAGGTGTATGTTGAGAAATTGTGGTAAATGTCATACTAGGAAAAGTTTAGATTATTTCTTGAAATCAAAATTTGAAGATTAATATGATAGTGATAATGTTGAGTTTTCTCAATGGGTCTTGACTGATAGGATGCAGATGATAAAAATTTCAAGTACAGACGATAATTTCATTGAAGAGGTGATCAACAAGAATGAGAAACTGATCCCTCACTCCTTCACAGCCAAATCAGTTTTCTCATTTTCGAAAAATGAAAGAAAATATACCATCAGATACAGCTATAGTTTTGATGGACTTCGGCGAGAACTATTCCTTTATAATTCAATTAGGTTCAAGGATATCATAGGACTTCAGATGCATTTACTGCTCATTCTGTCATGCTACATTTTAAGAACAGCAATAGGGAAAAAAATTGTTGCATCACACTTTAAAACATCTGATGATTTAACTCATGATGTGAGTGTGATTTATAAAATCCAGGAAACAATTATTAAATTTCTCAAAAGCTTTGATAACATTTAAAAAAATCATTATTTTAGCAATGGCTGTGCAGCATAGCATAAAAATAAGAACAATATTGTCAACCTTTGTCTCCATGATGAAGATTTTCAGTTAAATGCAGAGTGGTCATTCTTTGCCACAAGCCATGGAAAAACAGAATGCAATAGAATCAGGGGTAGTGCTAAATAACTGGCTTGAAAAGAAAGCCTCCAGAGAACACTAAACAGGCAGATAACTACATCAATTGAATTTTTTAACTTTTGAAAAGTTAACACATATCCAAAATTAACTTTCACTACATAAAGTTGATGTTTTCAGGCATTACTTTATGGATTTTGCTTTCATGCATAATTAATGATAGAATAAACTTTTTAATTCCACAATTATTTATCTCACACTGCTATGGCCATGGTTTTGATGATTAACGTCATCACCATATGACCTGATGATGATGTTATATGTCGAAACCATGGTCATAGTTGTGTGAGATAAATAATTGTGGAATTACAAAGTTTGGTCTATCATTCATTATGGATTCCACAACATTTCAAAGGACGGTGTGAATGTAACTCGTATAACCATCAAAGAACATTTTAAGGATGTCCATGCACTTCCACAAACTAGAGGTTTCCACAACTTTTATCCTCGGGATAGCTATGATACTGTGGAGGCTAGGAAAATTAGTGATGATGCCATGCCTTCTCTCATTTGGAACTTGAAATCAAGCAAGCAAACATTATTGGGTTTAAAACTGGCTGATATGAATCCAGTGTTATGTAGCTTGCAAGTTTTGTAAACCAGTGCTACTTTGGAACGGTGACTGAAGTAAATGAGGAGGTGACCATCAAATTTCCACACCTGCATGGTCCAATACCTTCATATTCCTGGCCAGTGCAAGAAGATTCTTGCCCAGTCCCAATTCCTCATATACTTGCTGTTGTTAAATCCCTAGAGGCCAAAACTGGAAGAATGTACCACTTCCCCACTGAATCCATGGCTTTTATGGAGAAAAAAATGACACAAATTGAAGAAACTGTACTACCATATAAGAACTGGACTTTTGAGGCATGAAAAAGAAATATGTATTTAAGTAACACGACTGACTGGGAAAGAAAAACCGCAAATGTAATGGTAAGTCATGTGATAAGAGATTGTAATGCATGTACATGTGCCTTTCACTTTTTTACAAATGACATAATTTTAACAAGCAATAGCAATAAAAAGTAATATCTGCAATGAAAAGTAAGATCTGCAATAAAAAGTATCATCTAGCAATAAAAAGTAACATCTGCAACCTTGGAAGTCGTAGAGAGAGCAGATTACCTCTACCTGCATAGGTTGACCTTTTTGCATTTCACTCATGAATAAGTAATCACAGCTCTAATATTACGCATTCAAGCTATCATATAAACATTATCTTATAAATTTATAATATCAAACATTTTTTTCATCACCAATGTTTCATAAGGGTCTCTCAACTTTGATGGATAATGTCAAAATAACAATGCAGGCAGCCATTTTGAGAAAATTGCACTAAAATAGGTTAAAAAAATTGGGGATTTTTTCTTGCATTGGTGAAGGGATTATATTTACAGTGTTTCATCAAAATCCAAGTCTGTGGGTGGCAAAACCTCATTTTGTGGTTGAATTGACATGGAATGACCTGGACAGCATATTGTTCCCTGGAAGTTATGCAACATACACATATGTCTTCAACTTACCCGGAAAGGCCTAACCTGTTTAGTACATTTTCCTCGTTACCACATTCAGAACTATGGGTCCCTACAAAAACATGCTAACTAGAGTCCATTGTACTAAGCTGGTGACTTGATTGGGAACATTGTGACCACAAGTTGTTCAGCATGAAGAGTATAGAGAAGAAATAACAATTATCAGAATTACCTCAATGCATTAAATATAAGTCTCTCTTTTGGAAGAGGGAGCTTCTAAAACTCAGGGGTCTCAGCATACTTTACTGAAAATAGACCCTTACTGAATTGTGCATCAATTACTCACAAAATGTTTACCTTGTCATAGTAATACCATAGTTCATTCCATCAGACCTGAGGTTAATACATAATTCTATATTTACTGTCTCCAATTTATGGATGCCACAATTAAACTCAAAAAAAACAATAACAGAATTTCCACAAGGAAAAAAACTACCTCGACTGGGACTCGAACCAGGACCTCCTGATTTCTGGCCACATTCTCTACCAGTTTAGCTACTTAGGCTTCCTTCTCCACTGTAGAACTCAAACCTTCAAACTGTTCATTTTTTCAAGGCTGGTTCGCAACTCTTGAACTTCAATAGCAATTTCATATACTACATAAGCAAAACTTAATGAAAAGTCCAACCTTAATTGCAAAAATGCATCACGTTCCCCATTATCAGGATTCAGGTGCTTTGCATCAACTGCATGCCAACTGTGATGTGGACTGGATGTAGTAGCATCAGATGAAAGCTGGTCATGAGGAACACATAGGAAATTAGGAGCTTCTCCATGGCAAAAAATATGCTGGCCATTGTACAGTGAAGGATCTCCTAGGAAAGACACAAACATAGATGCTAAGCATATCATTGTAAATGAAGTTTTGGAGTGCAAAAAAGGTCAAAATTCTGCTTTTTCCTATCTTAAGAGCTACTCGGGTGTTCTGAACCAGAAAGGAAAGTACTATACTTAGTTCAGGAAGTGGTTCCAGACATATGGTTTTATTTAACATCACTCAATGGTCACATCTCAGAAAATATTATGCTGATAATTAGCATCAATAAAATCATTTGGTTAGAATCTAAAAGGCCTTTGAAACTATTTAATATCAAATCATCTGGACCCAGGAATCACCGAATTCCATGTCATCGTGAAATCAGTGAATCATTAAAATCATTCACACAAACAAAGATGCTTTCAACGACACTGGACATTTTAAAACAAAAAGACTGTTCTAAGGGACAACAAAAAGGCCATAATTTGGGTGGTGGGCATGAGGATTTCTCCCTAATAGCAGATAAACTGGTGTTAAATCACAATCATGTACTCAGACATATAGAGGTAAAATCCTCATTAGAAGCACCTGTAAGGGTAATTCGTCACTTGTAGAACACATACAGGATAATAATTTTCCTCTATTATGTCAATTAATTTTCCAAAGCCCTTGAAATAAGTGAATTCTCACGTGAATGAGGATGAACTTAACATGTCCCATAAATGAAACATTATTTTTGTATGACATGACTCTATTACTATACAACTTCATGTCATGACAACCAGTATTGACACATGCCACGGTAAGCAGTGAACTGTCTGTTCACGTTTAAATTTCTATGATGCTTAGTAAATATACTTATGAGATTGCCATTTTCCCCCACTATGAGAACACAAATAAATAAACATATGCTAGAGAGGAGTAGCATCACCTACCTTCCTAGATTGATATTCTTCTAAAATGATGTTTTTTTCTGATCCCAACAATTAAACGCTGCTGAACAATTAACCTGTCCACGTCAAGTGATTAGTTCAAGGGGTTCCATTCTTACAGTTCAAGGGATATTAGGGCCCTTCCAGGGGACGACAGGCTCAGTAGTGTATGAGGAGCTGAGTCAAAGTTTACAAGTGTTTCATACGAGGCCACTGAAAAATGAGCTGTAGTACTAAACATTTTTTCTTCTCGGTCATCCATAAAAGGTTTAGCTAAGAAGGGATAATGGGGATTCAATAGCAAGACCATGGGGATACTAGTAGAAATCACCATCAAAAGGAAATAGTTTAGTACTATAAAAGTTCTCCAGGCAATTACTAACTCTTCTTTTGGTAAGGGGGATATTGCTTTAGGTGAGAATCAATTCTGCAATATTACCTTCAAGGATGTACACAAAAGGAGAAAAGGTTAACCATGCTAAATGGCACAAAGAATCACTTTCCTGGAGGTATATTTTGGCATAGGCAGCCATTTTGGATGCTCACTTGATCAAAAACATCATTCAAACTTTGGTGTGCTCAGTGACCATTCACTGGTGGAAAAAATGGAAAAAAGAATTTGCATTCAATTTTGCTTTAAGAGAGGAGTAAAGTGCAGGCCCATATTGGAAATACTGAATGTTCCTTTTTGGTCATCTCTCATTAATAAAACAATTTTAAAGGTATTTCTATGTGCTACATACAATGGCTATAAAGATATTGCAGGTCAAAAGTGCCCTGGATGCCCCAGCATATCAGAAACCAATAGCATCCTAAAAAGTGAGGAAAATGATTACATATATGCAATAATTGAATCTCTATCAGAGACATTTCTGATGTTGGCATATCATTTGGCTCATACCAAGCTATTTTTGTTGATATTTTGGACATGAGACATGTAGCAATGAAATTTATTCTGAAACGAGTGAACTTGGACCAAAATCAGAAAAACAATACTTGGGAGTTGAATGAAGACAATAACAATCCAGACCTGCTCAAACTGGTCATAACTGGTGATTAAATAGAGGTACACAGGTGTAACATTGATACTAAGACCCAACTGATTCAATGAAAACTTCCAGAAGAGCTAAGACTGAAAAAAGCCAATTAAGTTCATTCAAGAATGTGTACGTTCTGCTCAGCATTTTCTTCGATTTCAATGACATAATATATAAGTTTTCACCACCAGGTTATCAGGTTACACAGTCAATAGAGAGTACTACCTGGAATTTATAAACCATATGTGTGAAGTAATCAGATGTGCCTCAGCCTCCAAATTCGCCAAATGCCTCCCGAGACTTCTTTCTATTCCTGAAGATAATGTTGTTCAACATTAAAGGGACAAAGAGACGATCACTGAAGAATCTATGGGGATCTATAAGGATCTAGGATCACTGGAGCTAAACACCAGAATGAAAATTGCCTTCCAGTAGTGCTTAAAAGATTGAAATCGTGCTGGAAAGAGAATTATATCTCCTCGAGACTACTTTGTAGGGGACAATATTAATATTGATGAATAAATAAAGATATTCACGAGAAACAAAGTCTTTATGTTTTTTAACCAAACTTTGTAAATGGGTGACAATTATTTCAGTCAAATAATGCACACGTTCAACTCATTAAAAATATTTTGATTTGTACTCACGGAAAAACACTAACAGCAGTGGAATGGGTCAAGGAATATTACATAATGAAACAGGGAGATTGCTATGGGTTGAGAGGAATAAGGCTGTCAGAATTCAAAACATACTCAAAAACCATAGGGTACATTAGGGAAAATCAGATGAGGGAAATTTTTTTGACATAGCTGCAGTAGTTGTATCTGTGAAGGGCATCAACTGCCTGGGTCATTTCGCACTTCCATTAAACACATAAAAATATAGGTTTTTTTTTAAAAACAATACACAACAAATATTAAGCTTGTAAATAAAACAGAACTTTGTCCACATAATGATAGAAATATATCACATTTTACACACTTGGACTTCTGCATTAAAGCATTAAGTTACTTGGTCTAGATTTTCAGTGTTGTCTCCAAGGAGGAACTGCAAGTCGCCAGCAATTTTAAACTGGATCCACACAAACAGATCACATTCTGTCAGGAGGTACATCTGCTTATATGGCATTTACACATGTGCAATTTTACCTTCAGTAGAAGGGAATGAGTGGGCTTGGGCACAATGCCATAATCTCAACCGCATGACAGCTACTTCTCCCTCAGTGAATGTTCCTGTAGGAAGATATCCACATCTATACTATTGGTTTCAAGTCACTGAGTTTTTTTAACTATGGCAGAAAGCCATAACTCACTCCACTGCACCTGGATTACATTATGAAAATATGTCATCAAAGGTTACCTGAAGAACAAGGTACTGTTTCTCTCTGATCATTCGTCACTGCATTCATCTCCTCATTCTTGGCGATTCCTACATGACAAGGGAGCTACGAAGAAACAATTTTCATTCCCTTCCTACAAAAGAATACAAGGGTATACCATATCTCTTGCACTTAGGATGGCAAGGTGATAAGCTGGACATAGACTTAAGGGCACTGAGAGAATCAGAGAAGATAAGGAGTGAGCCTTTGCTAACATGAACTTTGGCCAGATCAGTCTTCATTGTGATAAGGTCCAACATGTAAACACCAAAGAGCATGCTAAACCTTCCTTTAATAAATACATGAAGGGAGGGAGAGTCAGCAAATGTACATCCTGAAGTAGATTGAACTATGAATGAAAATGTGGATGGAGTCACTCAGAGATTTCCTTGTAGAAACAAAGGCAGTCTGAAGGGAGTGGGGGAGGGAGAGATGGAAGGGTCTGCTACTGTTGGCGTCTTTGAAACTAGGCCTCACTACCAACCATGGTGGATGGCTGGCAGCCAAACTCAAAAGGATAAATGTTAGAAGGATCAAATTATAGTTCTCCATTCATCATCATGGGTCAACAATCCTAGGATTGGTTTGACGCAGCCCTCCAATCGATTCTTCTATCGGCAAACCTCTTCATATTAACGTAGTTCCTCTCTTTCACGTCCTTTAAGACCTGTTCTATATAACTCATACAAGGCCTGCCTTGTCCATTCTTCCCGTTCACTTTTCCTTCGACGATTGTCTTCATCAGGCCATCGTGTCTTAAGATATGGCCAATTAGGTTGTTCCGTCTTCTTTTTATAGTTATCAGCAGACTTCTCTTTTCTCCCACTCTTATTAGGACTTCTTCATTTGTCACTCCGTCGATTCATTTAATCTTCATCATTCTTTGGTAGCACCATATTTTGAATGCTTCCACTCTTTTCTTCTCCGCTGCTGTCATCGTCAATGCCTCACTGCTGTAAAGAAACATGCTCCAGATACACATTCTGATGAATTGCTTCTTTACTTTTAGCTTGTATTTCCAGCTGTAAATATTCTTCTTTTGATATAATCCCCTCTTTGCCTGGGCTATTCTACTTACTATCATTCTTGCTTCATCCATCGTTGGTTAACCTGATTCACAGGTAACAGGACTCTTTCACCTCTTCCAGTATCTGTTTTCATAGTATAACATTGGTTTTGGCCTCTTCTCTCTAGATGCACACCAATATCTTAATTTTCTTCTTATTAATCTTCAGCTGATGTCTGGCCATTGTCCTTTGCATGGTTATTAGCACCTTATTCAGATCCTTCTCTGCTATGAGAGCTATGTCATCAGCGAATCTTAGCATTCTTAGAATTCTAAGATTCTTAGAATCTTAGCATAGCCGATTGCATCTCCGTAGATGTTCACTCCAGAACACTTCTCCTTGATTTTATTGATGGCTCTCTCGATGTAAACATTAAAAATTACGGGAGACAGTGCATAGCCTTCTCTCACTCCTTTCCTTATTCTTGCTTCTTCAGAGCTGTATCCAGATTTTATCATAGCTACTTTGTTTTTATACAACTGTGGATAATTCTTCGGTCATTGTACGACACTCCAATTCCTTTCAGAATTCTAAGCATTAAATTTCAATCTACGTTGTCAAAACCGTTCTCTAAATCCATAAATGCAATGAAGGTCCATTTCTTCTCCATCCTCTTCTCTATTAGTAGCCTAAGGGCCAATATTGCTTCTCTTGTACCCTTACTTTTCCTGAATCTGAATAGATCTTCATCCAGGAACTCCTCTGCTTTTCGTTCCATTCTTCTGTAGATTATTCTTGTCAGTATCTTCGATGCATGTGTTGTCAGACTTATAGTCCTAAAATTTTTCACATTTCTCCACTCTCTTCTTTCTGGGAATAGGAATTATGATGTTTTTTTCAAAGTCCCTGGGTATTTCTCCTGTAGAGTACATGTCGCAGATGGTTTTGTAGGCATGGGTTAATATACTCTCCTGCATTTTTAATTAGTTCTGCAGAAATATCATCAATTCCAGATACCTTATCAACCAAAGGTCCCTTACTGCTGCGTCAAATTTCAATCTTAATATTGATGTTCTCATTTCATCCTTTTCAACTTCATTTTTCTCTTCAATCACTTTTGTGCTTAGATTGTTTCTGTTGTATAACTCTTCCAGGTATTCTTTCCATCTCTTCACTTTGTCTTCATTTTTAATCAAAAGTTCTCCATTCGTGTCCCTTATGACATTGAATCTTGCACCCTGTTCCTTGAAGTGGTTCCTCACTATTCTATATGCAGCTTCCAACTTTCTAAGTGCAAGGCTGTTTTATACATCTTTGCATAGATTCTTCATCTACATTTCCTGGCTTTGCGAATTACTTCGTTCCTTATTGTTTTGTAGCAAAGATGTCCTTCTTCTATTTTCGTATACTTGTACTTTCTTCTTTCTTCAATTGGCTCTAAGACTTATTCCATTATCCATTTGAGTGAGTGATTCCGTCATCCATTGTGGCTTCCTGTAGCGCACATTTTATGTTTTACATACGCTCTTCCACTGATTTCTCAGTTAGGTCCTCTCCTATGTTGTTTCCTACTGCTTTTTGAAATGCCAGCTGATTTGAATCTCCTTTAGTTTTTCTACTAGTCAATGTTCTTCACTGTTTTCTTCAATTTATTGAATTTTAGATGGCATTTCATCATCACTAAGTTATGGTCGCTGTCGATGTCTGCATCCGGGTAGCTTTTGCAGTCCTTCACCTGACTCCTGAACCTCTGCTTCACTAAAATGTAGTCTATTTGAAATCTTCCTCTGTCTCCTGGCATCTTCCACATGTATCTTCTTCGGTTGTGATTTTCAAACAATGTGTTGGTAACCACTAACTTATATTGTGTGCAGAACTCCTGCAGTCTTTCTCCTCTTTCGTTTCGGTTTCCCATTCCATATTTTCCAGTTTTCCTTCCATCTTGACCTTCGCCGACGACAGCATTCCAGTCTCCTAAAATAATTAGGTTTTCTTCTCCTCTTACCTGTTTTATTACTTCCGTGATATCTTGCAGACATCTTCCACTTCTTCATCTTCATTGTCCAACGTAGGCATGTAAGTTCTCCATTAAATCATTAAAACAAAGAAATACTCCTAATGCCAAATCTCTAGAGGGAAGTCTAAAACCTAAAGTCTAAAAAAAAAACTATAAGAACAAGAGCAGGGCATAATGAAAGCCTTGAATTCAGATGAACACTCCCCTTTGTAACAGAAATCTTAAAATATTTAATGCCAGATAAAAATTTAAATTTAAAATAATATACATGCATCACTTCAGGCCAGTCAGTCACAGAAAATGAACTAATGCCATGAATGAGATGTGTCCGAAAACCTAACACAGCGGTGGAAGGATATGGAATCCCTGCAAACAGTAAAAGTACACACAATATTTTTTTGTATAGAAGTTGAAGCCACTACTTTACAATTCTTTAAATGCTGAATGCATTAGTCTAGCAACATCGACAACTTCCAACAAGTTGTAAAAAAATAGCAAGATCATTCACAAACAAAGACTGCATCATAGGAGACAAATTTATTTTTGATTCTTGTCACTACATTGCCCTTAACCATCTCTAAGTGAGCTATTTAGACAAATTAGTAAGGTTTCCAGTACATTACTGCTGGAGTGCACCAAAAGATAAGTTGTGCTCCTTGCACACCAAAATACACAATGAGTGCATGATCAAAGGTTTTACACCTCCAAGCACCAAATAAATTGGTGACTGGCCATCCCTTCCATGGCCACACTAGCAGCTAGTAATAGTGATAAGGCAATTGTTACTTCAGTTTAAGCTATCATTTTTGCCAGTTAATTTTGACTCCCAAGGTGAAGGATGAAGCAAAACCATGTGAGAATAATAAAATTAACAAGTTAAAATTTTTAACCATACGAAAAATAATATTAAGTATGATAACTGAAAGAAATTGACAAAATACAGCATATGGGATTTACATGCCTCATAGACTTCAACAAAACATAAGGTAAAAATAAATTGGACAAGGTTTATGACAGTACTGTAAAAAGTTAGATTATTTTGGTCACTAGTGAAATAGAATGGAAGATAATGGTCAGGAGAGTGAAGCAGTAACAACCACGATCCCCATTTATTTTCAGTTTATGCACAAAAGATATGGTTGGTGAGGCATAAGAAAGGATTGCAAGGGGTATGAAAGTATAAGGGTGCCTGATTATAAGTAAGTCAGGTATGGCTGACTTACTTAATCAGTTACTGCCTGGCAGTGATTGGCTGAGTAAGCTTCGGGGCAGCTGTCAATGATAAGAGCATCAAAAGTTTGGTGAAACTGATTAAGAATAACAGATTAACTGGGAGATAATAAAATTGCAAAGATTATCTAGTGGAAGGAAGATTACAATGGACAGAAAAATGGAGGAACATAAGCTGAATAAAGAGAAACCTTTCCTGTGGATGGGACAAATATACAATAGAAATGATATATGTAACTTATCTACATACAGAGAAGGATGGCACTGGCAGAAGAAAACTGTTTATAACCAGATAAATGCTCAATGGTAATATTTTAAGGAAGGGAAAATCCAGAAACAAAAATATTTGTAAAATACTACAATGAATATGATCTAGCACCCCAACCTCTTTTCCTACATATGCTATGTGGAGTATTTTACAAGCATAATTTGTATTCCACCTGAAGGTTGGTCTGATGGCAAGGGTAGAGCTCATCAAATACTAAGACCAATGTCAATGACCTTGGCCATCGATGCATCATAAACCTGAACCTTCCTAAAACCTGCCTACTAAGCCTGATGGGAAAGTGAAATAAAAAAACCCTGAGTTTTTCCAGAAAGTTTTGGTATCCAGAATATAGCCCAGCTTGGGTTCAACTGAAAATGTTCAAAGGCCTCTCCCAAGATATGATGCCAGGACTTATAGAAGCCTAGCACCACCTACTTGGGCCACCACACTCCCCTACCAGGATTCTCCTTACGCTCTCCCAAGATTCAAACCTGATTCCTTCAGTCAACAGCACAATGTTCTACCCTGTGGGCTACTACATTAAGTGTTTCATTAAATTTACACATGAAATATTTTCGACCTCCGAAAAATGCTGCATTTCGGCGAATCATTAAGACAACTTTACTAACCAATGGACATACTGGTTAACACTCGAAGACTTCAGAAAAGCATAAATTATTGTTTTGGTAGGTTAAATTCACAAAATCATCGATAAATAAACAATTGCCCATGACAACAGCTCTTCTACCTGTTACTAATAGCATGGTAATGAAAGAAAAACAGAAAGTAAAAGCAACTGTGTGAATTGAGAGGCTTAATCCATCACCTTTGGATATAACGAGCACTTGCAATAGTGATTGATTTACCAACCATTGAGGGCACTCGTTATACCAGGCTTTAACTGCACATCATTTACTCCTTCATAAACACAGAAATAATGAACAGAATAATGTCAGTGACTTAAATTTCAACTGCACTCATAATGAACCAGGATCAGTTCAACATTTAGCATTACTTTCCTGCAAGAATATAACATTGTTTTAATCACTCTGCCTAGTTTCTCCATTAGATAGCAACATAAAGCAGATTTGATCTGTGCTCCAGTTTACTTGATAGTCTTTGTTGCAAGAATTTCTCAGTCATCGTATAAGATTACCAATAAAAAGTTAAAACCTAAGCCAGCAAATATTAGATTTCATTTATTATGGTTACCTTTGGATGACTTTTTATCTATTTAAGCAAAACATGTAGCTTTGTAGATTGAAAAAAATGTTGCATTCAAAATGTAGCAGAAGGGCAATTGATTTTTTGTGGCCCAAAATAAAGGAGCAAAAAAGTTTACGAAAATTAATCAAGTCTAGCTAAATCACAACAAGTAAAGATGATACGAAAAAAGTAGAGTGCTGTAGTAAAAATTGTATAGAGCAGTACAAAGGAATAAATTTTCTCTAAAATTATTTCTCTAAGAGGGAAGAGTGAAAGTTAAAGTGATTTTAGCAAAGTAATTCCAAATTTGACACTTAACTAAATGAATTTACAAAAAAAATAATTAAAAATGTAAAATACACTCGGGGTTTCCCATTTTTACATAAGTGCCAAAATTAATACAGTTGAGCACCTTTAATCCAGGAAGCCCTAATCTGGGAACACCCATAATCCGGCAATTTTGCCATGACCAACTACCCGGTTCTTTGTGGAAAATGCCGAAACATTTTTTACCAAAACAGCACTTTATAACCTGCCGAGATATTATACCATTCTTAACGTTAATTTTCCCATTCCGAGAATCAGAATAATTTAAACATATTAATTTCTGGTACTTTGTGCACACTGGAATTATTATGCAACTTGAAGTAAACATATAAATTTGAAGACATCGTCGAGATGGAATACGATTTATTTACAGATCGGCCCCATTCAATGGCACGCACATTTTTGATTGACCACAAGATGTAATTTGATAAAATTATTTGTTATCTGCTTATGTTTCTCCCAAATCATGTCTCAGCTATACAGTTGTGGCAACAGCAGAGGAGTGAGGCATCAGTATAAAACTTTAATGATCACAGAAAAAGTGCAAGTTGTGAAAAAGCTTACCATTGCATCAGTAAAGATGTCTGAAACATACTGCGTGGGATTTCCTACAATATAGCACATTAAGAAGCTGAAAGAGAAAATCCTCAAAATTTTACTGTTTTAAGTGACTTGAAGAAATGAATGGCAGAGAGAAAAACTATGAAAGAAGATTTAAGTGCTGATTTAGATCACGTGGTTTGAGTTCAAAAGCGCGGTAAGAAGTATGTTGTGCAAAGCAATACATAATAAATATTAAATTCTATTTACTCTTTTCCAAAAATAATATTATACTTTTAAATGGGCAACAATAAGATGCACACAATGCTTTGATTCTGTTATTTTCACTCACTGCGCACCTTCGATACTTTTAAGTAATCTTTGCGAATTAAGAAACCATTTCTTTCTGATTATTCTCAGTGACTGTTTTCAAAATAATGTTCAGTAAATTCCATACGGATATATTTTGTTATAAATAATTGACTCCTTTCAATGAAAAAATCCCGGACATCAAAAATAGTTCATTTGCCATGCATGTCCCATAGTCCAGCAAAATCCCTAATCCGGCATCACTTTGGTCCTGACTGTGCCAGATTAAAGATGCTTAACTGTACAGCTAAATTAATCTATTTTGTTCATATGCTTTAATATTATGTTTCAAGTAATCAAACAAGGTGCAAAATTGTAATTTTGGGAAGATTATTCTTTCTTCAATGTTTTGTGGATGCACTTTTAAATGAAAATAATAATCTAAATAAAAAGCAACCATAGGAGGTCAATATACATCCACAGACTACTAACAAACCTGAATTATGACTGACTCTTTTTTTATTAACAGCAACTTCTTTACCATTCTTTTCTTCCATCTCCTCTCGTTTTGGACGAGATAATGTTACTTTGTTTTCCTGGACATTCAGATCCAAGTAGAATGATGAACTTGAAGATGGAAGCCTACAGCAATCATCATCATTCACAGGATAAGCAGAATCTATGAATAGAAAATAAAAAAGAAAGGATACCTACCTCATAGATTTTCGCCAGGCAATATTTATTATTTTGAAAATGACATTCAATTTAGGCTGAATATTTCAAAATTTACATTTTGAATACTTAGTTACCGCTTTTGAATAGTTGAATCTTAACTGGAACAAGCACATGAGATGTCACATACATAGAGGATGGCATTATTTCCCTTAGTATTTCCTTATCATTTATATTAATAGCTTATTAGAAGTAAATAATTTAATAGCCATGTGCATAAGATGAAATAATTTTTAGTTCAGTTTCATACATGGCTTTATGAAAATGAATCATTAAGATGTGCATCAAATAATAACCAGACATTGCAGTTCCCATAAATAGTCAATATAATTGGAGAGCATGTAAATAAAATAAAATGTTCAAATTCATTCTCACATTTTTAGACAAATTATACATCATTACCTTGAATAATTGCTTTCTTCATCATGAAAATAGCCATTGAGTCACTTATGTTTTACTCCTAGGTTTTCATTTCTTACCTTCTGCATTACAATCACCTTTCTGCTCTAGCTGTTTCACCCAGTTTGGTTCTTGACTTTCCCCACAACAAACTTGGCTGGGTGATAACTCAGATCCTGATGGCGAAGAAGATGGAACTGATGAAGATGACGATGAAGGGCACAAATGTGGTGTATCACCTGCTTGGTGATTTGAAGAAGAAGAGGATGATGATGATGAGGAAGAGGGAGATGATGTTGACAAAGAGGATGGTGCCAAGAGAGATGAGGCATTTCGAGGTCTGTATAATGCATACTCATCCAAAAATGTTCTTTCTTCGGGGTGTGAAATGCATTCAAGAAGTCCAGCTTCCATAAATGATTGTGCCATGGTGACAGCTTGCACTCTGAGGGGTTAAAAATTTATAAACAGGAAACGTCATTAGAAGAACATTTAAGTATAATGGTACTCCATTACACCAAGACTAATTAATGAAGTCAGTCAAATGCTATTAAAACATTTATATGGTCACTAGTAAAGCAATTTCTTAAATAAAGTAACAATGGATAACCAAAAGAAACCATCTATAAGATCACGAACTGAACTCAAGTTTTTTTCATTTCACTTCCAAATTAAAACTTGTGCCAAGTAAATACTAATTGGGTAAAGCTCCATAAAAATTTCTTATTAAATGCAATTAAAGCTTAATTAATTCATAATATATATGATAACCCCTAGACCATTTAAAACCAACTCAATTGACAAACTCAGCATTTGAACCCACTATATCTGTATGCATTCAACTTTAGTAGTGAGGGCATGCTTAATTTTATGTGAAGACTTTGTAAAATCAAAATACAGTAAGGTGCAATGGACTATCCAATGTTCCATTACCACCCATTGAATTATCCACCTATCAATCCCTCAACAAGTCTCCCCACTCTCTTCCCTTCTTTCCCTTTCCTACCCTCCCCTCCAGCTTCCATTCGCTCTCGTAGAAACCAGCCGGCCAAGTTCAAGTCTACAAAATTGCTACCTTTTGCCCACACAAACTGTTTTCTTTCCGCAGGGAATCTATTTACGCACATAACAATAAAATTAATAATACAATAAAACGCATTACAATGAGTATCCTGAATCAATGCTCACTATATAGTGAGCATTGCATGGCCCGGGCCAGAGAGTTTATATTGCTTCTGAGGCCATTTTATATTTGAGATAAGTTTCTGTCAGAAATACCATTGAACCAAAATATCTAATTCTTTGCCAAATAACAGAACAACCCTTCATCCCGAAATTTTTGCCTTGTACCAACTTGTAAATTTTTACTGATATAAATGATCATGGATTATCAGTCTCTTTCCATTATCTAATTGAACTTTCTCCTCCATTACCACAGATAATCAGCGCTTTACTGTTATTCTAATATGCTAAATAACTTATTCAATAAAGATAATAATTTTTATTGGTCCCCAGATATCACAGCACACATGTAGGACATGTAAGAATCACAAACAAACAACTTTAAATTTATATTAACAGCTCTAAAGCCTAAAAAGCTCTCAAGTAATTTATTAAAGAGCAATAAGCATTTTATCGTAAATATTATTAAATCTTTTTTCAAGCACAGAAATGCTGAGAGCAAATTTGCTACCAGTTGGTAAATTGCTGTAAAGTTGCATACCAAATAGAATGGATTTTTTCCCACAAGGCAAGATTGTGTGACAGAATCCTAAAGTTATTAATATTCTTAGAGTTATAAATATGCATATTATCTTTATTATGGAACGTTTCACCACATCTCACCTGAATCTGGTTTGTTTATGCATATATTTGTTCAAAATCAAACACAAGGTTAGGGGCTGCCCATTCACTGACAAACTCCACCACAACTAAAGTTTTTAATAAGAATACTAACAATATGTGAGTTAGGCTTCTTCATACTTTACTTACCTGGAAGGGACAACGCCATGGGATAACAGCCAATCAACAATATCACTTCCGGCAGTGCATGACTGGAAGGTTCTCAGATGGTACCTATGACATCCAAGATTTATACTCCGCCACATTTCATCAAAGATATGTCGCATCCCAGCAAGGTGGGTTTTCGATTTCCCATTCACATGAGATACTATTCCTCTTGACATACTGTCCTCGGAATTCCTGCAAGTTTGAATATTAAAAAGTGAATACATCCTATAAGCTCTTTCCATCACAGAAAAAAATCATTATCCATCATTATACTGCAAAAAGCTTTGGTTAAAATACCGAGGCCTTCTCTTCTGAGGCATGAGCTAAGAGGACCTTTATTTTCATTGTAGAGTTATTTAAGTAGTAAAATAAACCTTGTAACACATTCATGTTGATTCATTGCTAGTGTCTCACCTGAATAAATGAAAAGCTACTACAGTGGAAACTCGGTATAAAGAGTGCGCTCAATGGCTGGGAAATGACTCACTATAGTGAGTGCTTGCTATATCCAAATGTGATGTATTAAGCCTATCAATTCCCACAGTTGTTCTTACTTTCCATTTTTCTTTCGTTATCATGCTATTAGAAACAGGTAGAAGGACCGTTTTCGTGCACAATTGCATATTTATCATTTATTTTGCAAATTAAATCTTCCAAATAAATATTTCATGCTTTGCTGAAATATTCAAGTGCTAACCAGTTGTTGGTTAGGAAAGTTGCTGAAATGATTCACAGAAATACAGCATTTTTTGGCGGTCGAAAATATTTCTTGGATAATTAGGTACCTTTTCCTAGCCATTCCTAAAATTCACAGTCAGTTATCTCTCGAAAATTAGTGGCAGCGAGTATTTATTTACACAAGCAAATGCCTCCGTCGGTTGCAATGCACATCGTGTGTCGTACTAGTGCTGCCATCTGGAGGATCTAGAGTGAACGGAGGTAACTCTTGTGAAATAGTGTTGCTGAGAATTATTGCATTCACTCAAAATTGTATACATATATCTGTGAAGTCAGGAATCATAAAATAAAATAAAAACTTGTTGAACGGGATAAATTTTAATTATTCGCATGACATTGGCCATATTTACAAAAACTTTGAAAAACATGCACGACTTAACAAATGTACCACAAAACATAAGTATTCCCATTATTTCCTCTAACAGGAAAAATAAGCGAAACCAAGATGAATTGTAAAATTATAAGTACATAAATAATTCTTTGGCAACTGAAAACTTTGACAACTTCGTTGCGATGAAAATGCATAACAAAACAAGCATTGGACCTTTAGTATCACACATACACATGCTTCACATTAACAGCAGAGTACTTTCAATTTCTAATCCCAGTTGAAAAATCATTCAATTATCTTCTGCTTCAGTCTACTGGCAGTTGCCTAAAGCACAGAGCCTCCCACTTCACTAAATTTGCTGAAGTCCTCAGTAGAAGCATCACTGGCCCGGTAAAGAGCTTAATTTTTCTATGAGCCTGCTGTGCTTTAGCTCTAGTCGGCATAGGCACTGTTTCTTCTTCCAAAAGAGAACTAATTTCTTTGTCACCTTCATTTCTCACTGAGTTAATCAACTCCTCATCCGTCAACTACTCCCGCACTGGCAGGCAAAGACAGGCGGGCTGAACTCCGCCCCTTACCCACACCACCGCTCTCCACTGTCGTGTGATTGACTAGATGCTTTTCCGCTTGTCCATCTTCCGCCCATTCCCCTCCTATGTGAACTTGGCTGAACATTAGAACAACTAAAAAGTGCGAGCGTGCACGAGGTATGCCAGGGCCGGCCGTAAATTATCACTGCGTGGACTTGATTGGACTTTAATTAATTTAGAGATTGCATAAATCTTGTATTCTAAGTTGTAGTTGAGTAATAATACTACTAAAGATAAATACCATGCGTTAATTTGTATTTTGCAGTGCATCACCCTAAAGAAATATCACTCATAATACCGAGCGTATACCATGGCAGGTGCTTCTTGGCCTTGTTATATCCGTTTTCTTTTACATGTTAATCTTGGGCCTTTCGATGGTACATTGTCAATCACTCGTTATTGCTAGATTCTCGCTATATGCCGTACTCATTATAACAGGCTTCTACTGTATGTACCATGTTAGTAATGACATGTTTTACCACTACTAACATGGTAGCAGCTCATTATCACTTTCGCTGGATGGATGAGGCTATATTTAGGTGCGTCCACTTAAATCTAGCCCCATTAGCAAAGGAAACACCCATGTGTCCTGTGTCTTCTCTTATTCAAATGCGCTGTGGTTTTTCCATTTCCAGCTATGGCCCTCCAATTTACTTCCCACTCCTCTGTTGCAGTCTGAACTTTGTCAAAGTGCCAGCCAATTTCTAGGTTTTCTAGGTAAAATGGTCTAAGCATCAAAGGAATTATAAGTACCTATTCATGAAAAAAAAATTACTGCCGCTCACAGCAAACATATTTCATGCTTGGGACCCGCAGTGAAAGTGTTAACTCATATTATCAATTCTCATTTTACACTACAACTGCTCCTCAATATCTAATCAAAATCTTCACAGAACATAACTTTTTATAGCGATATTTTCAGAAGCACGAGCATTAATTTTCAATTTACACTTTTAAAAGTACAAATATAGTTTCAGGATATCCTTTTATGATCTAACATGTTAAAAAAGAAAAACTTAAAAAGAAGAAGAAATAGCATTTTTTATAACGCGGTGTCTGCTTCTAATGTGCACAATTTAACCCGTTAACGCCTAGCGTACCATATATGGTACGTAATGCAGGGTAAAGTTTCGGCAGCTCTAATATATGCTTACATTGTTACATTTGCATCGAAATCGCATGGTTAGCACGATGAATCCTTGCTCAATGTACAGTAGTTTACCTAGTTACTTGCTGTTAGAATCAATTGTCACTGTGCATGGTTGGAGGAAGGAGTGTGATAGACTACAAGCTGAAGTAGGGAATGATGGCGTTGTCCTCGAGGTTAGTGCTCCATTTCTTCGTTGATAACAGCTTTTTTGCTATTATTATTGATTTCATTCAAAGTAAACATATACTTTTACCAGTATATCGATCACTAATGACTCTTATGCTATTTTTGTGGTAATGTGGTGAGAAAACAATTTGATGTACCTTATATGGTACGCTAGGCGCCTACGTGGTCATTTAGGATCCTCGAGGTTATTTCTAATTTTATTGTGTAATACTGCAGCTATAGCTGTACAAACTTGATCTCTTCATTTGATATACTATTTTTCCTACGATACAGATTGTTACGTGCAGTATTTTGCAATGTTGTAAATTATCCTTCTGAGATTTATTTTCGAAAATCCTACAAAAAATATCTTTACTCGAGATACCGCTCTCAGATAATAAATGCCAGGGTCGCATATCTTTGAACCGAATTTTATGTGTTATATTGGTTAATTTATTTTTGGATAAGATTTGATTCTTATAGTTATTTCCAATATTGTCATGGTTTTAGGACCCTAATACTTGAAGAAGTTCTTATAGTATTGGAGGAAGAAGAGACGTTAGATGTGAGAGAGATATTTGTTGAACCTCCAGAGCCAAATATCAATTCAGACGAGAATTCAGCTGACGAAGATAGTGGCGGTCTAACAGACAATTTTTCCGGGAGGCAGTTACTCAGTCCAGCTGAAGTGGTATTTCATAGCGATCTTGTTCTGGGCACTGACAGTGACACTGATTTTCGCAACAGATGCCCTTCCCAGTCTTCTTCATGATCATCTGGCTCGTCTGCATACTACAGATACTAATCTGGATCGGCAAGAAACCAAGCATCTCTCTGTACGGACATTTAATCCACGGGCCAAGTCGAAGGCAGCCGAGGTATCATGGACTGATGGGAATTTTGAGCAGTGGAAATTTGTACTTTTCCTGAGCCCAACTTCACCATAGAGCGAGATATCCTCGGTAGTTATTTTTGAAAGAATTTTTGATGTTGATATGATTGATTTCCTTTACAAAGAAACTTCTAAATATGCACTGCCCAAAAAACTGTTCAGATACTAATGTTTCACATGATGAATTTCAAGTTTTTATAGCAATTCTGGAACTCTCAGGGTATAGTGTAGTGACAAGTAAGCAAAGTTACTGGAAGAAAGAAAAAGATTTTCGAAATTATCTCATCCTAAAGGCCATACAAAGGGATCGTTTCCTTCAAATATGCTGATTTATACACTGTGCAGATAATAACGCATGGATAGTAATGATGAGATGTGGAAACTGAGACCTTTCTCTAACATGCTTCAAAATAAGTATCTGATGAAATTTTGGCCGGAGAGACACATCGACTATGAAAAGTGCAAGGTTCCCTATTACGGCTGCCATAGCTGTAAGCAATTCATCAAGGGTAAGCCCATTCGATTTGGCTACAAAATATGGTGCTTGAATACACCAGATGGCTCTTTTATGATCACCAGATCAGCCAAACACGGACTATGAGGCTAAGTTTGGTAAAGCGGCAACTCCTATGATCAAAATGCTTGAAAATTTTCCACCATCGATAAAGAACTTATCGCATCAGTTGTATTTTGACAATCTATTTACGGGGATCATCCTTCTTCAGCATCTAAAACAAAGGGGACTGGGTGGCACGGGCACAGTGCGCGAGAATAGGATTCCAAAAATAGCCATCTCATGCCCTCACTGTCTATGAAAAAAATGTCCCGAGGAAGCATGGAAAGTAAAGTATCATGTGATGGTATATGCTTGATTCGTTGAATGGATAATTTATTGATTACAGTGGCATCAACTACTTATGGCGTAAATCCAGTCTCACCGGTGGGACGGTATTGTCGATTGAAAAAGTAACGAATAGCTATTACCCGACCATATGCGATTAGCCAGTATAATAAGCACTGATCGTATAGATGAAAATGTAGGAAATTACCGCATCGGTTTCCGGAGTAAGAAATGGTGGTGGCCATTGTTTACCTGGTTGATCGATTCAGCGATTCATGATGCGTGGATTCTTACGAGAAAGGCATGGAAATCTATATCCCAATTAGAATTTAGAAGGCAGATTGTATTGAACTATCTTATTCGTTACGGGTCTATTCCAAGGGGGCCAGGAAGACCACCAATGAGGCAAAGTAGCATAAATAGCCACGTTAGTGACACTGTCCGAAAAGATGGCTACAATCATTTCGAAGCAAGTATTGCTGAAAAAAAGATAAGGTGTGGAATGTGTGGAGCTAAATCTAGATATGAGTGCATAAAGTGCAATGTGGGTTGCTGTATTGTCTGTTTTATCAAGTTCCATACATCATAAAGATTTAAACCATAAATCATAAAGAATTCAATGAATCATAAAGATTTCATACATTAACACAGCAACGCTTTGAAAAATGCAATTCACATTATTTCAACTGAATAAGAATTATCCTATTTGTAAAGAATTATGTTTCTGAGAATATATATCTTATCCATTTCCTGTGTATCCATTTTCAGGATGAAAAATATATATGCATAATCTCTGTCTTTGCCCTTTATTTGTATAATACGTTTAAAAGAACTTCAACAGTAATTTTATTTTGAAATAAACTGCAGGGATATATAAAGGAGCAGATAACTCTGCATTACAACATACACCATACAAGCGCCTAGCGTACCATATATGGTACACCCTATATCTCAGGAATTATAATGAATATTGCTATGATATTTTAGATTATGAATTAGAAGAAGGTAATAAGACAAAATATGTATTATAAAGCAAATCAGAAAAGAATATTAATTCAGGCGTTAAAGGGTTAATGCAAGTACATGAAGTTTAGGGAGAAAATTGTTTCAAAGTTGAACTATTCAAGAAGAATGGTCACAATAAGCATCCTTTTAATCTATAACCGCATTATTTATATTAACTGATTTATATCTCATTCTCTGTGGGTTTTTTATTGGTTTTATTAACATTTGTTTGCTTTGCTTGTGCCACTCTCAACCTACCCCACACCACCTCAGTTAGAGTTTGTTTTCTTTTGAACTTCCTCAGCTTCCCTATCTGGCCTACTTCATCCAATTGTGTAGACTGGTGGACTAGACCATCATTTTCAGGCACACCAGGCTGACCAGTGACCAACTGAAACCTAGGTCATTGGTAGTAATAAATTTTGTAGACTATACTGCATAATTTAAGTTTTTCTAGCTTTGTCAACTTTTTAAAATCAATTTCTCCCACTGTTTATGAGATGGTATCTTATTGCTAACATATTTATTCATTTTTAAGGGACTGATGGAGAATACACTCATTGAAACTTGGATCATGATTTTTTTTTGTTTTTGCAGTACTATGCTTACAATTTTTTTAGTGGGTGAGTAAATTTGTCACAATTTTTTTCTGCCACAACTTTTACAATTTTGACTATTTTCTTCAATACATACTTCACTCAGACCATTTAACAATATATTTGTAATGATCATGAAAGAACACTTATCATTAATTTCTACCATTTTATGTTCCTAGGTTTTTGACCAAATTCCACATGCATTCTAAAAAAGTAAAGAATTTCATTTACCATTTCTCAGGTAATCTCAACATTTTTAAACAATAGGTATCTAATGCACATGACCCTGATTTGTAAAACTTCTGTATGAATAAAAAATTGAAGATTGTTTCATTGTTTTTTTAAAAGCTAAGTCATAGGAAAAGAATATACCAGACACATTAAAATCACAGTTCAGTGCTGAAAGAAACTGAAAGAAGAGGGAGTAGAATTTAACACATGATAAGGTAAAAAATTAAATAGCCAAAATAAAATAGATGATTTGTAAATTAATACAATGGTAGAATTATGAAGATACGTGTGATATAAAAGCATCCATTAGAATCAGAATTTAGATAGATTCATTCCAAAATGTTCAAAAGTGAGCACTAAGCAATTTAAGGTGAACTTTACAATACTTCAGTCTAAGAATAATCACAAAAAAATGTGTTTTACTGAATCCAGTTTACTTCTAACAGGTATCTATTAAACTAACTGTTCAAACAAAAAGACTTCTACAAATCACTTTTCACCAGTTAGCTAAGACCCGTTTTTAGATTATGCTTCAAGCATACTTAAAAACTCATTCCTCCTCCCACATATTCTCAAAGAGAGCGTCTGACTTTTGGAATAGCTTGCATTGAAAATTAAAGAGCGCCTACCTTACACCAGGATACCTATCCTCCTGATAACCAACCGATGTCTTTCTCCGATTGCTACTGGTCCCAAGATGGTGGTGATGATGACTATGGTGATGAGAGCTTGTATGCGATCCTCCAAGAGATGGTGGGGCAGGAGCATTGGTAAAGTTGTTGTTTCCCCGAATTCCTTCTGAAGGACCAGCTCCTGGAGTAGGAAGGTCAAGGATAGCAGAAACATTTGGCCCTTCACCCAGCCCTAATTTAGTTTGTAGATCCTCTTGGACAGCTCTTAAATCAGCAGAAAGATCTAATCCAGAATCTGATGACTGTAAATATGTTAGTACAACTTTGCAGCAGTAAGTACAAACACGAAGATCACCTGAAATAATTAAAAAAATTGTGTGCAAATGTGATTCACACTATGATAGAAGCACCTTTCATCAAATTCAGAGCCACAAACTCCTTACATACTTCCAATGGGCAACAGAAAATAAATCCAATAGTTCAATCAATGAAATAAGACTAACCAGTACACCCCATTATTTTTCCAGGTATTTCTTGATTGCAGCATCGGGAACAAAATATTTGACCACATACTCTACAGTGATGTCGCCTTCTAAAAGTGGTAAATTTCTCACCACATTCATAACATTCCTTACTCACAGAATCAGGCATCCAATATTGTTTGAATTCAGTGTCCTCATAAGCTTGCAGATTCTGAAACAGTGAAGTACCACTTTGGCCACAGTTTCTAAATTCTAAACAACACAGTGTTAGGCATCACTTTATGGAATTCATCCACAGTAGGATTTTAGGAAGGAACATAGCATTGAAATTCCACAAGTTTTATTCTGATTCGTCAGACAAAATAAAGTTTCTGATGACACCAATACTCACTGTGGGCTTCATCGCAAGAAGATTACTGATCCTTTTTAAAACATTGGGGAGACTTCTACCATCACCACTCATTGTGGTTGTAGTTGTTGATGAGATACTTGATAAACGACTCCCACTCCTTCCAACTGATTTCTGTAATACAACCCAAAAGAACCAGGAATGGCAATTTTATTTCCCACATGAAATAAGGAATATTTTAATGGAACACATGTACAGAAGAGAGTTTTAAAGAAATAAATAAGGATATTGTAAAAATGCACAGGATAACATGTTTCCCATCCACCAGAGGTGAGGTAGCTCTCATTCATGCTAGCAAAGGTGAAGAAGAAAATAAGCTGGTTCAGGGGTAGTAAATAAAGGCATGGTAAAATGTTCATGAACGACTATAGTACTATGATATCAAAAGGAAGGTAAAAACCACTGAATTACTACCAAGAGGAGCTTCAGCTAATTGGCACTTTTCTTCTTCTAGCATTCAATTACACAAAGGCATAATTATAATTAACCCACATGAGTCAAACAAGAGAGAACCATTTGGATCTCTGGGTGAGGACTATCTGAGATGGTACATCATTCCAGAGTTGCCAACAATTTCAAATGGGTACAGTGCACATGAATCAATTCAGACGCACAAAAAAACATGCATATTAAAAATAAGAAAATGGGAATGTGGTTAAAAAAAATATCATTAAATGAACAGTAAACAAGAGGGAGATTAGCGATTTTTTGATAGATTAACCTTAGTAAAATGTATAGCACACATTTCTTTCAATTTTTTAGTTTCTGATTTAACTGGGGCCATGGAATAGCTCACATTTTTATTTTCCTCCCAATTAGACGGTGGAGCCACATCCCGCTTTGGCATTAAATCACTTCTCACCATATTGCTTTCTTCAGGGATTGGAACTTGGGAAGAACCAACTGAAGAAGTTGGAATACTGTCATGACTGGAACCTAAAAAAAAATTATTTTTCACTCTAAAGATGGGGGAAAGGTAACGAGAACAACTAAATAACTTTATTTATTTGTTAACTGATGAAGAAAGGCGACTCTAACAGAACATATTATGGAAAGACAATACGATGAACACCTTAGTTCGAGAAGCTGAAAATTTTACAAGACATATAATGAAGGTAATGTTTTTTATTGATACCAGAGTTTTGTGTAACAGCTTAAAATAATGGATAGAAAAGATAGATTGCAGTAAAAGCAAGAGGGACCCCTGGTGAAAATAAACCGTGACAGACAGTGTGACAGACAGTGTGACAGAAGCGTGAACACAGTGTGTTTAGAATGTGACAAGAGTGTGATTACAGTGTGCATACACCGTGACAAAAGCGTAAATTGGGACTCAAAAGCGTGCAGAAAGCGTGATAGACACTGTGACGGTACACTGTGTTCACAGTGTGAGGACACCGTGCACACAGTGTGAGGACACCGTGCACACAGTGTGAGGACACCGTGCACACATTGTGACTAATACCCATGTACAGTGTGCTGCACATTGTGGTCACACTGTCCATCACGCTTTGAAGGGAGCACAGTGTGCGTACACTGTGACTAATAGCCTTGTACAGTGTGCAGCACATTGTGGTCACACTGTCCATCACGCTTTGAAGGGAGCACACTGTGCGCACAGTGTACATACACTGTGGCTAATATACTTGCACAGTGTGATACACATTGTTGTCACACTGTCTGTCACGGTTTATTTTCACCAGGGACAATTTACGTGACTTGTGGCCGAAAAACACATAGCTTGGGTTATGTACATTACTATGTCAACGAATTATGACAATGATGAGTTGGTCCGATATCGATGGGAATAATTAAGAAATAGACGAATATAGCTCAAAGAACTTATTCCAGCAAAACACGTATCTCAAAATATAAAACCATAACGATAGTATTCCTACGATATAAAAATCATTCTGGTGTCCCACTATACTATACCCTAATAGAAAGTGGTAGGAAGCCCAAGGAAATACAAAATGATTGGCCCGAACGCTCATCAGTTTTCTTGGTATGAAACAAAACAATAGGAGGAAATGCAGCTACTACAGGCAGACAATGAACTATCTAATAATAACACTAACCTTAGAATTTAAAAAGAACCCAACAAGGGCCACACGGAAGACTTGCCTATTCATTAAAATATTCGGCAAAAAGAGGGAGAATCATAATTAACAATTAACTTATTTGTACCCAGTCAAAATCTTTAAAAAGGAATGCTAATTAAGAAAATGAAGATTCCCTTGATTTGGACGGCGAAATAAAACAAAAACAAGTCACAAATATCATTCAACCCCAGTATCCTGTCATCAATGACTCACTAGAGAAGCTGTAAATTAATGCATGTAGTCATTCACCTCTTTTAATCCTGAAAAACTTGGATAAGAGAAATCCAACTCCAGGTTGTCTTCCTTCAGGACTCAAAGGAGCAAATTCCGTTAACTTCGTCGGGGACTGTAAGTTACTCATTTTTCACTTTCTTAAAGCACCTATGAAGCGAAATGAACCCACATGACTTCATACGACTACAGAAACATTGTTCTTCAAAACAATCCAGTTGCCTCGACAGTTGGCCTTGGACCTTTAAAAATTAAGTTACATAATGACTCCAGTAGATACCTCATGAATTTGAATCACTCTTTGACTCGAACCCTAAGACAAAAACGTTGAATTTTCATAGTTATCACAGTATGAGATGATTTACGCAATATTTCCGTCAAACAAATGTCAAAATCCTCGCAGCCTCGCTTTTCGTGCGTAAATTGTTATCATATGTTCAAAACAAAAGAAACCAAAGGTTTAACGCGAAAGATTCAAAACCAACTGTAAATAGACAAAAGCATGTTGAAGCCAGTTATCTCAATCTGTTAGAAAATTTAGTGTTAAAATTAAACTCTTTTCCATATTGATTGTTCATTAAATGCTTGGAAGAAAGAGGTAATACTGGCCTTCTTTAACGAGGCCCATCAATATTACTTTTTTTGCGGAATATTCTTTTATATATTGCGTTCATTTTTGTCTGTGAATTTTGTATTAGAGTTCAAGCGAAAATGAAATGATCTCGTTTTATTTATTTATAGTACTACTGAAAGAATTCTGATTGACACTCTAGTTCATCTTATAGGAACTACCTTAAGGTAATTATCTTTTCCTTACTCCGACTTAATGTTCATTAATGCAAGGTGTAAGCATTTAGGTCCATGGCCATGAGGTGATGCTTTATGAATTTTCTTACTACACTCCCTCTGTCCTAAAAAATCGCAAAAAAAACTGTTGGAGAGCGACGTTTCCATGTTTTCCCTACTTTATTGAGAATGTTCGGTCTGTGGGCGACTTTTTCGGTTGACATTTTTCTTTCATGAAAATGGGAAGAGCTTTTGGGTGGAATTTCTGAAAAGAAAAAGTCCACCTTTTCCGGGATATGAACTCGGTACCTCTGCTTTCCGGTCAGGTACTATGCAAATCCTTGCGAAAATTCTGGTACTATGCATTTCAACGGATGACTCTGTTAAGGTATTTTCGCCAAGTTCGCAATCTTTGAATTGAGCTTTTTGGGTATTTTCACGAGGGATCGAGGAACCTCTTCTAGTGTGTTTCTCTCTCTACGTATATAAATATCCACATATATATCTCCGCCTTCGAAAATCTTTGGATTTCTGAAAATAAAAATGACCACGTGGACCAAATGAAATGCATGCAGACTGCATGTCAACAGTTTCGAGGCTTCACACTTTCAAGTGTCCTTTCTTCGGTTGCTAGCAAAAGACAGTTGTTTCTGCCAATCTACTGACGATTGTATATATTTTAGCATGGTAAAAATGACTAAAGAATTCTATTACGTTTCCATTTAAATATTTCTGCAACATTTAACCAACTTAAGCGATAAAAAGCGCCCAAAAACGCTTAACATTACGGGTTGTTTTTGAGTAAGATATTATTATACGGCCATGACAAAGTCTAAACATATGTTTAGACTGTGGCCATGAACGGCTAACGAGTACGTTCAAGTTTGCTGAAGGAATTCACCAATTTTGGGCTTATCGATAAAGTGCGCGGATCACCTAACCTCCATGACTCTTTCCCTGGGCAATTTTAGATCATATTTATAGGAGCTACTCCCAACATCCAGAATGGCACGCAAATGTGTCTAATGGATGGATCCCATGATCTACGGCTAATTGTGATGTGCGACCCTCAGTAAGATATTATTTTTATCTCTATAAATGACTATCAGGTACATTAAAATTTTTTGAAGTGCTCCGTCACCTGCAATCCTCTTGTGCGGCTCTTCCTTAACGGAGAACTGCAACTGATCGTCCATCGACACCTCTAAATTATATTCAGAGCAATGCGCCGTGATGGGACGATTTATTAATATTTTTGGAATATCAAAGAAAACTACTCATATTATTTAACTTATCAATTCCTCTTTGGATACGAAATCAAGTATAAGAACTTCAACTACGGAAATGTGCCGGATTTTTAAAAATTTGTGTTCCCTCTCCGAGTTCGCCTTTACGATGCGCTACTGTCTTTTGACGGCGTTTCCACTCCCTCGCTCAAATGTGCAGTTTTTGTCATAATGTTCCTTTAACGTTAAAGAAAAATTTCCGGCCATAATTAGGTGTGTATGGGAATTATTTTTATAAACTTTTGGCTAGTCGTTATTTATGAGGTATTAATAACAATCCTCATCCATTTTCTATTGCTTGGCCCACTTATTAGGTCTGGCTACTGACAAAAATAGACCTTATCGTCTCGCCTATTGTTTTACAAAGGTTATCGGGGTGTAATTTTAATTAGTTATTTGTATCGCATGGTGTGATGTGTTCATTAAGAATTGCTTGTTCCCTGTCGGCTTGGAAGTGACGATATGGTCTCACATTCAATAATTACTTGCGATCGAAGTCATCACAGGTAATGCCATAAAGAGCAGAAATGTCAGTGTGGTTAATTGACCTTGTATTCAAATCTCAACTGCTATCCCTAAGCTGTCAATGATGATATTTTCATTTAGTTTTTGTTCCGTATGCCACTCGATTGTATAAGTTTTTGCTTTTTTAACATTCCATTCGACTTGAAAATGTCACTCGAATTGTTAATCAATGACTATTAAATGCTTTTACTCTCCGAACCTCAAAGTACGCTGTTGGAAAGCCATGTTAAGTGAGCCTGAAAAGCTCCACAATAGTTCAGGCCTGTAATTTTTTTTTGGTATTGTCATCATTTGGTTGATTTCTATATATGTATGTGCCTAACATTTGACCAAAATATTTTACATAAATCTTTCGATTTCAATCAACTAATGGAGATACTTATAGCAACAACACTTTATCATGTGTAAAATAAATACATTCCTATACACATACCGAAAGCTCAAAGTTCGCAGAATACCTTATGTTTACCCAATTTTTGCGTCTACATCTGATATATAACAGACGTAGACCAGATGTAGATGTTAAAATTGGGTTTACAGTAGTTACACTGCAACCTTTGTGCTCTCAGGGCACCTTTAATTGGTAATTTCTTTAATGGCCATATGTATAATTAAGTCGTATAAATTTGCTGCAGTGGGATTCTGCTGCAGGCTGGGGAATGTCAGATCCTCCTCGGTGGCTGATTGGACAGCGAATAGCATGGCTTGGGAGTGGAAGTGGCTTACCTCGAACAGCTACTGCCCGATGGATTGGTCGACTTCCAGGAATGGGAGCTGGATGGACTTTAGGAATTGAACTGGTTAGTTGTAACTGGGTCTAGAGCTATCCCTGAATAGTCCATGACTCATGTAACAGTTCATTGAAAGATATCTTCCTCCTGTGCATAAATAAATACACCGTTAAGTCATTGCCTCCGATTGAATATCACATTCTTTTGAATGTCAGAGTCTATACTCCAATAAAAACAATGAATGTTTTAACACATTTTTCTTTTTTTTTGTGTTTTTTTCTGATACAGTTTGTATGTAGGCTACAGGTTTAATTTGTGAAGACTGTATCAGTATTACATTCTTCTTTACCACTTCTCTCCCTCTGTGTATTTTTTTGATCAATTAGTATTGAATTTAATAGGTTTCATATGTGAAGAAAACGTTAGCATTACATTCTGGAAATTAAAGTATGGAGTTAAGTGCATTCATTACTCATACAGATTGTTTTTACTGAGTTATTGCTTCATTTTGATGATGCAGGATGAAGCTCTTCCCTTAGGTGGTGTTGATGGAAAGTGGGCTGGACAAAGATTATTTTATTGCAAACCGTCACATGGCCTTTTTGTTCCTCTTGCCAGTGTTATTCCAGAATCAGACCTTAGGACACGTGCAAAACAAGGATTTGGTATGTTGAAAAGTGGTGCTTGTTTTATATCTTATTTGCTTGTAATATTTCAATCTGATCCCCCTCTTGTATGGTCTTTTTTATCCATTCAAATCCTTGTTGAATATCTAAATATTTTACTATCCAGAAAAGCTGATCATTGCCAAAAGTAAATTAATAATTAGCTTTAGAGATTTGGTTGTGGGCTCTTTAATAGCGAGGAATATTCATAATTATATTTTATTCTTAAAATAGCTTTCATTTAAATTCAAGTCTGCAATTGCACACCTTTTAAATTTTTGGTATTGTTTGGGTCAGGGAAATAGCCTGATTTCTTACATAATAATTCACTAAAAATGATGACTTATTTGTTTTGATGCTGTCACCACCCTTTTATGTTAAAATTTGTGAGCTTTTAGGCATTTAAAGTTTTGCATGGTGAATAAATTTTGTTGTCATAAAAATTAAAAAAACAAACATACTTTCCAATGAATGGTAAAGTTCATATGCTATTTCATTTTACGTCAATATCAACATGTTTTTCATTCAGCACTGAGGCATGGAAATAACAGGCATATAAATTCCTCGATCATTACTTTGGGATGAGTGGTGTAATAGGTGTTGGATCTGCACAGGCTGTGATGATGGGGAGGGTGCAGGACAATCAGAGAGCCGTAGGCATAGAATGTGTGTTGGCATCAGCCAATTGGTTGGTTGATGTGGGTTGTCCTCAGTTTATGTATTCTTTTTTGTCCACTAAGACTACACTAGCCAGGGTGAACCTCTTATCGTTTACTTCTCAAATCTGATTCATTACAATTTACGCACATTTTGCCTTTTCTCTCCCCAGTAAAGGATAATTAGGGCAGAGTTTGTAACTTCAGCCAGGATGTTAGCTTTGCTGGGAATGTGAGGAATAAAATGTACTGAAGCTTACCCCATATTGACCAAACAGAGCGAAATTATTTGCTGATGAAATATACACGGTTTCTATCAAGTTCTGGTTTGAGTATCTTCATAAAACAGTTATGCATTCACCTTGATGTTATCATTTTTCTCTTAGACAAATATAAAAAAATATCCCTTTTTGGTGCAAATTCAAGATGTGGTTTTGTTGATGTTCACAAAATAGAGAAGTAATTGGTTTTGAAGTGTATGACAGTATGTCTTTTTCACATTAAGCACTGAATATCTTATTCAGGTAGGCGACCTGCTTAATAATTTTGGAAATTGGCTCTTTTGTCTTTCATTTGAATGCTATAATTTTAATACTTGGATTAGTGAGGTAAAGCAACAGAAACTTCTTTTGGGTTGATTCTCTCTGAATCATTGTGTATCATTTATTTATAGATACTTTAGACCAAATTCACTGTAATTAAAGTACAAAAATTTGAAAGCATATATTTATTTCATGGATACAGGCTAGTTGCATTGGTGTTGGTTTGGACCTTGTGTTTTAATTTAATCAATCATATTTTTCACCGTACTTGTGAAAGTACTATATTTTGATATTTTTTTGAATAAGTTTAATATTGTAAAACAGCTACCATACCTCGCAATACAAAACTGAAATTAATATTGCCCCTTCCCATAGGATTATATCAATCAGGTTTGCATCTATAAAATGCACACTGAAGACCTATAATTACCCATGAAAACATTAAATTATTCCTTCGCAATATTGTTATGAAACAATACTTGATTGTACTGCTTGATCTGATTGTGGTTCCAGGTAGTGTCACCACTTCTGCAGTAGGTACCATTGTGAAAATTCAGTTTTAGTTCTGAATGTATTCAATTCTTTGCTCACGTGCTACAAATTTGTATTTGGAAAATTTATTGCAGTATTGAATGGATTTTTTTTCTTTAATTTAGTAATTTTTTGAAAGCAAAAATCTGTATATGTATGTTTATTCTGTCATCCTTTCACCGTAGAGCATAGCTTTGCAGTCGCTGTAATGATTCATCTTCTTCGAGACGTTCTCATAACAACAAAGGGTGTGGCAGAACTTTTCAACGCGACCCTTATTAACCTCCTTCCGTGTGATCTGCTCTCTATTCCCCGTTTCGTCTCCAGGAAGTTCCTCACCCCCTCGCATGACGCGCAGGCGTAGTAACTTGGTGTTTCTCCCTCAGAAAAAAATGGCACCTTTCCAAGATCCCGCCCGCCTCCCACTCAGCCTCCCTCCCGACCCGTCCGTCCGACTCCCTTCCCACTCGCTTCCAGACTTCCCCAGCGCGCCACCCACCCTTCCCGGCGGCCTTCGTAACGCGTCTCGCGCGCGTTTCCGGTGCTTAGCATTTTTTGACGAGTGAAAAAGGAAGCCGTCTCCATTGCCCCTGAGTCGGAGGTCTCGGAATTAAATTTTCTGAAGTAGGCATGGAGGAATTTTTGTCTACATTCTCGCGCCCTCGTCTTGTCTATCGGCATCTCGTTTTTCCTACCACTGCGGTACGAAGACCGCGATGTTAAAGTTTTCTCCTATCTACGGCATTGACAGAGTGTGACAAATTTGGGGAATTTCATTTAAGTGCAGCGTCTGTATCGTTTTTGTTTACGCATTTTGCTCTGGAATTGGTTGTGAGGGGAAGTTTATGCGGCCAATTAATGTGTCAGCAAGATTTTTCTATTCCAATTGAGGCGAGGTCTTCTTCTACTCAAACCATAAACTATCATTTAAAAGAGGGCTTTAGTGGTTTCGAAATTCGTTCTCTCCGTGGTCTCCCTCCGGAATTTTATAAATCGGTCAATGTCCAATATTCATACCGAAAAGTACACTTGGAGAAAGGGAATTTTGTAAACAATTCTTTGGAATTTAAAGGTCGCGTGATTAGTGTAAAGGAAGTATGTAGTCCGTTTCTATTATTTCCTCATATTGTTGATTTACGCTAGACATTCGTTGTTCTGTAATGGGGAATTTCCTCAGAAAATTTGGCAACGTGAGTCACCTCGCTGTTAACGGCAAACAATGCAACAAATGGTCTAAAAATGTTTTTCCTGATCTTCACGATGATCAATCCTGTGATGCGCAGTTCTTGTAAACCAAAGGTTGAATCCATTCTGGGGCGCGGGTGTCGAGCTTGTCTCATGATAAATCTGAAATCAGACACGCTATGAAGGTGGAAGGATTTGAAGTTTTTCCCGTGAAGCTTCCCGCCGGGTTGGGAATGTAGGTGCAGTCGTTTTGGTGGCTGACTCCGTCATCGTCTTCACGGGCTTCAGTGCCCTTAGATCGTTCCAATAGTTGAAGAAGATCATAGTTGGGAAAGTTACCAAAAAAATCAACTGATTAAAGTTAAACTTAATCTAGGTAAAAAGTAACTAGTTGAAGTTAAAAGTTACTTTTCTGAAAAATTAACTGATTAAAGTTAAAAAAAAGTAACTTTTACGTTAAAAGTTACTTTTTGAGTTACTTTGGCAAATTGGATGCTGTGATCATAGAACCTTTTCCTTGAAAAACAAAGCGAACACTGAAAACTGTCATTGTGTTTCTTCCATCCGTATCCATTTGTTTCCCTTCCCCATGGACTACGCCTTGTGGTGGGATTGGGGCTTGCGTGTTCCCGTGACCCCTAGAGCTGCACTGGCGGGAGTAACTAATATTGCTCCTGGTAGGGACACCCATGCCAAATAGGTCGAAGGGTAGGAGCCTGACGAAAGGTAGTCCACGTACCGTACTCACAGCGTTTGTTCCTAAGTAAGGCGGCTGTGAGAAGGCGTCTGACCCCAGTGGGGCGGCCTATCAAGTGATGGTGTCACGTTAAAAACACTATTGACGCAGGCAACGGGAAACCACCTCAATTAAACTCTCCCAAGAACACAATGGACTTGAACAATAGAGAATTGAATCATGGCAACTACGGGGCCCGGGACCAAATTAGTGGGACGGGTGTCGTGCCCTGCAGCAGGGTAAGCAAAGACTCTGAGGTCGTCATCTCACGAAATCCTTGCACGAAAAGAAAGACAGCAGCGGCGGCGAATAAGAAACCAGAGAAGAGAGAAACAATTCTAAGGATCGGGACATGGAACGTTAGGGCGATGTTAAGGGCAGGAAAACTAGAAAACATTAAGCGTGAACTGGAGCGGGGAAAGATCGATTTGTTGGGATTAAGCGAAGTAAGATAGAGAGACCAGGGGGACTTCTGGAGTGAAAAGTACAGGGTTATATAGAGTGGTGGGGAAGAGAGCCAGCGGGGAGTAGCAGTTGTATTGAATGCAAAATTGGGAAAAAGGGTATTGAATGTGGAACAGGTAAGCGATAGAATACTAGCTATCGAAATCAAAGTGAAGCCGGCGAAAATAGTGGCAGTACAGGTTTACATGCTGACAGGGGGACATAGAGAAGAGGAAGTAGACGAGGTATATGACCAGTTGGAAGAATTAATCGGGAAAGTAAAGGGCAGGAAGAACCTAATTGTAGTTATAGGAGATTGGAACGCTGTTGTAGGAGAAGGGATGGACGGAAGTAAAGTAGGGGAGTATGGTCTGGGTATAAGAAATGACCGGGGTGAGAAAGCAGTGGAGTTCTGTAGGAGGAATAATTTAGTGATTACAAACACGTGGTTCAAACACCACCGTAGGCGTAGGTACACATGGAAAATGCCGGGGGATACTGGAATGTACCAACTAGACTATATCACGATTAGGCAAAGATTCAGGAACAGCGTAAAGAATTCGCATAGTTTCCCAGGTGCAGATGCCGACTCCGACCATAACCGACCGACCATAACCGACCGACCATAACCGACCTCCGACCACCGAGATGGTGGTGGTGATGAAATGTGAGATGAGACTATAAAGGTTGAAAGTAGGAAGGAAAATAAAAAAGTGGGATGTAGGAGCACTTATTGGAGGGAAGAGGAGGGAATATCAGGAGATTTTGGATAGATGCATGAAGGAAGAGGAGGGATGAGGAACAATAGATGAAGGGTGGGAAATGATAAAGACGGGTATAAAAGAAGCAGCTGAGAAAACAATAGGAACAGTAGACGCTAGGAGGATCAAGAAACCATGGGTAACAGCAGAAATGATGGAAAGGATCGAGGAAAGAAGGAAATGGAAAAATGTAAATACAGAGCTAGGCAAAAGGCGTTATAAGGAGATTAACAACATGCTTAGGAGAGAAACAAAGAGAGTAAGAGAAAAGTGGTGGAGTCGTCAATGCGAGGAGATGGAGAGACTCCAGAGAGAAGGAGAAATAGGCTGTCTGTACTCAAAGGTTAGAATGTTATCGGGAATCAAGAAATGGAAAACGGTCCCGTTCATCAAAGACAGAAGGGGAAATTTAGCAATGGAACCAGAAGAGATCCAGCGTCGTTGGAGGGAATATGTTGAGGAACTGTATGATAGCGAAAATAGGCCTAGGAACTTGAACATAGAAGAGGAAAAGGACGTAGATTAGGACGACTTGAGAATACTAGTGGAAAGGAATCTAGAATACAATCAGGATGTATTCGCGTGCTTTTTTGATTTCGAAAAGGCATTCGACAGAGTGAGGTGGGACAAGTTAATGGAAATATTGCGGAAGATAGGAGTAGACTGGAGAGGCAGGAGACTGATCCGGAATTTATACATGGCGCAGAAGGCGCAAGTGTGAGTAGCCGATGGAGAATCGGATTGGGCCACAATAGGGAAGGGAGTTAGGCAGGGCTGTCCGTTATCGCTGGTACTTTTCAACATATACTCGGAGGAAATGGTGAGAGAAGCTTGAGATGAGCTGGAGGCTGGAGTAAAGGTCGGGGGTAAATTGATAAAATCAGTGAGGTTTGCGGATGACCAAGCGCTAGTCAGCCAGTCAGCCTGTGGCTTGCAAAAAATGCTGGATGCGTTGCAGGGACAGTGCGAAAGATACGGGATGAAGATAAACCAGAAGAAAACGAAAGTAATGTGGTTTTCAAGAACAAAAAGGGCCAGTATAACCATAAAAGGAGGAGGTCAGAAGCTAGAGCAGGTAGAGCAATTTAGCTATCTAGGTAGTGTGTTGGAAGGAAGGGTATAGCAGCCTTGAAGTGAGAAGGAGAATTGCATTGGTAAACGGAGCTTTTACTCGTAGGCGTGAACTATTGACTGGGGCGTTGAGTAGGGAAATGAAGAAAAGGCTAGTGAAAAGTTTAATATGGAGCGTTGCACTATATGGGGTGGAAACATGGACTTTGCGAAAAGAAGACGAAAATAGACTTAGGGCGTTTGAGATGTGGGTGTGGAGAAGGATGGAGAAAGGAAAGTGGGTCGAAAGGAAGACGAACGATGAAGTGCTAGGATTGGTAGGAGAGGAAAGAAATTTGATAGATGAAATTAGAAGAAGGCGGAAGGTGTAGATAGAAAAGGTAATAAAAGGGTATGGTTTTTTGAAGGAGGTGATTGAGGGAAGAGCGTTGGGTAAGCGGGGAAGAGGGAGAAGAAGAACGGGTAGCTTGGGTGGAATGATGGGTGGCCGGAGGTTTGAGGGGCTGAAGAGGGACATCGTGTGAAATTTAGGGGGTGGGAAGAATTAAATGTCCATTTAAACCTACCTTCACCGGTAGAATACTAATAATAATAATCCGTTTGTTTAAAAATATTTGAATTGGGATTTTCGTTGTAATTCCATTTAGTGTCCAGTGTTGTTGGTCAGGCTTCCTAGTGTAGTAGTGAACTGCAATTACGGGATTTTTAAGTTGTCGTGACTTTCTGAAGAACCATGGTGCATCTTTAATTTGCCGTCTAAGATTGTTCTGAGCGGTAGAAAGTGCTTTAAGGTTAGTTTTTGATATTGCGATGTGAAGTATCCCTTCACAATTGTAAAATTTCTTTGGAAACAGCTAAGTTATATAGAATTACAGTACTGAGGTTGTGCCTGCGCACCTTTTCTCATGATTCACTGGGCCGCCGAGTAAGGCGTACGTAGACTGGCGCATTGTAACAGATACGTTAATTTGAATGAACCCCTCCCCCTCGTTGTCCGTCATAGGTTTTTAGGTGACCCTTCTTTCTCGGCTTCAACTCGCTGACATCAACTACATGATGTCAGCGAGTAAGGCATACGAGCCCTCCAGGACATTGTCTTCGCGTGGTTTCGTGTTTTCTCGTGCGAGGGTGCGTTCCTAAACTTTGGCGGTCACTCCCCTCAGCCCCGCTTTTGTTTGGAAGTATTCATCTAGGCCTATTCATTGCATTCTTGCACAACTACCCTTAAATTCTAGATACGATTTTATTTTCCCATTTGTCTCTTGGGCAACTTTTGCACCCAAATGCGGACAGTTTGACTTTTGCCAAAAATTAACGAAAAAATTAACCGAAGTTAGTTTTGTATCTGTTAATGCATAATTTGAATGATTAAAAGTTAACTCTTCTAAAAATTAACGATTAAATTAAATAGCATCATTTTTAACGATTAATTTTAATCGTTAATTTTTTACATCAATAATCCCTACTATGAAGAAGATCAATCGCTAATGTGGATGAGGGGAGATAAATATTCAAAGATTACAATCGCAAACGCCTTGTGAATCGATAATTTAAGAGACCTTTAGAAATTGATGGAAGGAGTGATACATGGAATTGAGATATTTCTGGGCTAGGTAAGGTATGACTTGTGCGCATTGTGAAACGAAAGAAACTCAAGGAGAAAAAAAAACAGTCAATTGTAGGAGACAGTGAAGACTTTTCATGGAACCGAGCTATCTATATACTAAGAAAATTTTATTTTCCCGACACAAATAGGAGAATAAATCATCAGTATAAAATATGGGAACGAAGCAGGCGACTTCCTAAATGAATAATCTGTACGATTTTAGGAATATTTGTGGAGCAGTGCTGCCGTAACTCCAGTGATAGCGTCAACATAAAGTAATGCAGAATGAAGGATATCTTCCATCGCTTTGTACATTCCAAGGTTATGTTCGATGGGGTAGTTTCAACAAAGCTGTGGACTATGGCAACAGGCTGTGATGGTGAATATCTTTCGAAATTTACTCTTTAATAAGACTGTTTGAGCATGGGTAGCGAATGAGGGATGGCGAGTGACAGGCATTGGCAGACATGGAGGCATGGGAGGGAGGAATCTAAGGGAGTCGATCTCACTGCGAATTGATCCCATTGGCTTGTTGCCCCTTTTATTATATTCGTGACAGTGATAGTTAAAACTATGGGGTTTAAGGAAATTTTACTTTTTTATCCAAAGAAAATACGAACATTAATTGATGTATGAACATAACACGGAGGCTGTTAATAAACGTCATTTTCCTGCCATTTACATGATATTAAGGTGTGGAGTTACCACAGAATTAGTTGATAAGGTGTTCCTACTGTCATAATAATATTCTACCGACTACCATAACCTTTATTCTTAGGCAAGCGGAAAGCTCTTGCTTGAACGGCATTTGAACCCGCGGTCTTTGGTATGTCCGAATGGCGTAATACCGACCAAAGTACCGCAGACGGCAGCGGCGTTGGAAGTGTGGGTTAGAGGGGGCCTAAGGCCCCCCCCCCCAGAATTTGCTCCGGGCCCTTGAGTAATGACTAGTCTTCATTAATCAAAAATTAAATTTCACTAGTTTCCAGCTTTCTTTTTCCCTTCTGACACATATTCTACCACCTTCATATGCTCTTTTAGCGGAATTCTATTTTCTACCACCTCCTATCCGCAAAAAAACGCGGGCCCTTTTCATAGGAGACGGGCCCTGTTCAAGGTTGGGCCCTTTTCAAGGTTGGCCCCTCCCAGCGAAAATAATTCCGGCGCCCCTGGCAGACGGTAAGAGTTGCGAGGTTCGAATGAAAGAATAAATGAAAAATTAACTTCATATAGTTGATTTGAAGAAGCCATGGATTACGGAAGAAGTATTAGATTTGATTGAAGAAAGAAGAAAGTACAATAATGCGAAAACTAAAGAAGGGCAGCTTTGCTACAAAAGAATAAGGAACGAAGTAAGTCGCAAAGCCAGGAAGGCTAGAGAAATGTGGATGGAGAATCTATGCAAAGATGTACAAAACAACCTTTCCCTTGGAAAGGTTGAGGCTGCCTATAGGATAGTGAGGAACCACTTCGAGGAACGGAGAGCAAGATTCAATGCTATAAGGCACCAGAATGGAGAACTTTTGATTGAAAATGAAGAGAAAGTGAAGAGATGGAAAGGATATCTGGAAGAGTTATACAACGGAAAATATATCAGCACAAAAGCTATTGAAGAGGAAAGCGAAGTGGGAAAGAATGATATGAGGGCATTTATATTAAGATCGGCGTTCGACGCTGCAATAAGGGACCTTCGGATGAATGAGGCTCCTGGAATTGATGATATCCCCGCAGAACTGATGAGGAACGCGGGAGAGAGGACATTGGACCATCTCTACAAGTCCATCTGCGACATGTACTCGACAGGAGAAATACCCAGGGACTTCGAGAAAAACATCATAATTCCTATTCCCAAAAAGAAGAGAGCGGAGAAATGTGAACATTTTAGGACTACAAGCCTGACGACACATGCATCGAAGATGTTGACAAGGATAATCTACAGAAGAATAGAACGAAAAGCAGAGGAGTTCCTGGATGAAGATCTATTCAGATTCAGGAAAAGTAAGGGCACAAGAGAAGCATTATTGGCCCTTAGGTTGCTTATAGAGAAGATAATGGTGAAGAACAAACCGACCTTCATTGCATTTGTGGATTTCGAGAAGGCTTTTGAAAACGTGGATTGGAATTTAATGCTTAGAATTCTGAAAGGAATTGGAGTGTCGTGCAATGATCAAAGAATTATCCACACTTTGAATAAAAACCAAGTAGCGGTGATAAAATCTGGACCCAGCTGTGAAGAAGCAAGAATAAGGAAAGGAGTGTGACAAGCCTGTGCACTGTCTCCCGTAATTTTTAATGTTTACATCGAGAGAGCCATCAATGAAGTCAAGGAGAAGTGTTCTGGAGTGAACATCCACGGAGAAACAATCAGTATGCTACGATTCGCTGATGACATAGCTCTCATAGCAGAGACAGAGAAGGAGCTGAATAAGATGCTAACAACCATGCAAAGGACAATGGCCAGACATCAGCTGAAGATTAATAAGAAGAAAATTAAGATATTGGTGTGCACCAAGAGAGAGGAGGCCAAAACCAACGTTATACTAGGAAAACAGAAACTGGAAGAGGTGAAAGAGTTCTGTTGCCTGGGAAGCAGAGTGACCGACGATGGACGAAGCAAGAAAGAAATAGTGAGTAGATAAATGGACCAGGCTAAGAGGGCATTCTATCAAAAGAAGAATCTACAGCTGGAAATAAAAGCTTGGAAGTAAGGAAGCAATTCATCAAAACGTATATCTGGAGCATGTTTCTGTACGGCAGTGAGGCATGGAGGATGACAGCAGCGGAGAAGAAAAGAGTGGAAGCATTCGAAATATGGCACTACAGAAGAGTGATGAAGATAAAATGGATCGACCGAGTGACAAATGAAGAAGTCCTAAGAAGAGTGGGAGAAAAGAGAAGTCTGCTGAAAACTATGAAAAGAAGACGGGACAACTCAATCGGCCACATCTTAAGACACGATGGCCTGATGAAGACTATCGTCGAAGGAAAAGTAAACGGGAAGAATGGAAAACGCAGGCCTCGTATGAGTTACATAGAACAGGTCCTAAGGACGTGAAAGAGAGGAACTACGTTAATATGAAGAGGTTGGTCGATGGAAGAATCGAGTGGAGGGCTGCGTCAAACCAATCCTAGGATTGTTGACCCTTGATGATGATAGTTGATATGCGGAAACAGACTAGATGACATTACATAAGCTAGTTGAAATTACGAGTCGAATCGAGACGATTAACTGTTTCTCTTTTCTTAAAGCAGGAAACTGCTGGTTTTGGAATACATTTCATCCGCCGGGAGAATTTCTGGTTTCCTAACTAATTCGGTTTGATCGTAATCACCCGTCCCTTTTACCTTGATTTCCGAGAATCTGGTTTTGGATGTATGGGAAGATGTGGAAGTAGAAATGGAAAAGCTATAAGGTGATTTAGTTAATTCCCGAATAATAATTGTAGTAAATTTATACGAATCAATTTATGGTATTATGATCCTATAATGTAATGTATGTGTTAAATGTATCCTGAAGATTAGCAAATAAGCGGCTTTACTTCGTACTTTAGAAGTTTTAATACGGTTTGGTTCGGTGGAATTGAAGGCTATCAAGTAGAGTTGGTGGTGTGCTTAATAAATTATGGGAATGATTGAGGCAAAAGTTGCTTGGAGATTTTACTGTAGTCATTAGGGGTTTTATTCAGTATCCCTAATATATATTATATTGCTGTGGACGCAAGAGAGAATTTCGTACCTAATGTAGTTCCTGGAAAAGGTAATAGATGGGAAGGACCGAGCAAGACGCTCATTAATTACTGTAAAATTTTCTCGGGAAAAATATCAAATTCTTTATCGCTTATTTATTAATTGGTTGAGTTAGTTAGTATTCATATTCATTGCTATTTGCAAGTTTCGGAATTCTGTCGCTTTCGTGCTGTGCAAATTGTTTGAATTCGCTTTTTAACTTACGTTCTGGGAACGTAATGGGAGGATCTCTATATCCAAAAAAAATGAAGTCAAAAATGAATCATGAAAAAGTGAAGAGCGACCCGAGATAAGTGAGAAATAAGTGTTAATATTTTGGGTTACTCTCTACTCTTCAGAAACTGGCGCATTTGCGGTTTTTTTGTTGGAGATTCCTTACCTTATTTGGGCAGCATCATGCGTTATCTTATTGCTAGATGTTCTATTGCTTGCCGTGTATCATAGAAAGGCTGTCCATGTCATGCGTTTCTTTTTGATAGACTGTCAATATCGTGAAGATCCATCACGAGGGTAAAATTGACTCTTCACAATGGATTGCCCAAATGCAGTAATCAAGGGAAATTAAAGTGAAGGTATTAGTACAGAGTAACCTAACGATATGTGAAATGGTGTATTGGTGGGGAATCGATTAAAATCGTTAGAGGAACAGTCATTATATAAGTGAGTAACAGTATTTTTGATATCTTCCTTGTTGTAATATTTTTTAGGGTGTTTAATTTTGATTGTGTCTCTGATATTACTTGTGGATTCAGTTCTGTATCAGAATAATATGTTTGAAGTGCGGCACACTAATTTCATTTGAAGTCCTAGCTGTTAGTACGGGTAAGTTATCTGTACCCAGGAATGTTAGAACTTGAGAGAGAGCGAGCAGAAATTTAAGGCCATCGAAATAGGTAATATGCCATCATATTTGCCAAGATTCTGCGGAAAATGCAAAACGAAGATTTTGAGAATTTTTAAACAGGATCTGTGAGGCAGTCTGGCCTCATATGGCAATGTGGAAACAGTTCGGATCCCAACGAGCTAGATAGAAGTTTGCATACATTCTAGGATAGAAATATTTATGCTTCTCGCTGTCGTGATCGTATTTCGAAGTAATATCTGAATGATCTAGTGTGCCAAATGATCCATTAAAGGGGATTTAATTTGTTTTACGAAGGCGAAGGCAACTCAAGAGTGTCATTTCTCCAGTTAGACCACGTTAGAGAGGTTACAATTAGTATGTTTTGCTTGCTTTGTAGACTTGGGAAAGACATTTGACTGAGCGGACGGGAAAAGATTGAAGGGCGTAGTAGGCGCCTACTGAATTTGAAGGGATGATGTCCGATTTGAAGTACAAATCTGACCCATACAGTAAACAACAACTGAGGTTGGGAAAGAGATAAAGTTTTTGTAGGAAATTAGAAGATGGCAGAGTAAATGGATGGAAGACGAGCACTGTTATGGAACAGGGGCGTAGGAACTATTTTCCCTGGGGGGGGGGCAACCTTGAAAAGAAAGGGCACCTAAGAAAAGAGACAGCATTTTTTGCAGATAGGAGGGGTTAGAGATTAGAATATCGATACAAGAGCATTTTAAGGTATGAAAATGTGTACCACAAAGTACCCGCTGCGACTGAAACAGCCCGGGGCAAATTCTGGGGGAGCCTTCGGCCCCTCCTGCCCCCCACTTCCGACGCCGCTGTTATGGGAGACAGAATTTTAAGCACAAAAGGAAAGGAATTTTAGATGATGGGAGGTGGAACGTATGCTGAATTGAGGAAGAAAACAACGTTAGAGAACAAAAGCCCTAAAGAGGCGGAAAAGAATGAAAACTGTCCACGAATAACCTCTCTGGCCTCTAGAACACTATGAATCTGATATAATTATCATTCATGAGTTATTATTTATTGTCGCTGATTTATCCAGCCAATTGATCCAACGCCGGCCTTAGTATTAATCTTGTGACTTAGTTGTGGTGTATAGACGAGTGAAACACTCTTGGGGAAACATTCTTGAGGCAGGGTGAAAATTATATGTAAACTATTGACTCACGGCGTACGATAACACTGGCAAGCTATAGTGCCTGAATTTATCACGTGAACTCGGAACTGATCATAGGAGAGAGAACTCCTTGATGCCTCTTGAATTCGAGAGCAGTAAAGAGTCTAACAGTTGTTATTTCTATTAATAAAGCTTTTAACATCATTCTTTATATCCTGTCAATTTACTATCCGAAGTAAATCTATCTTCTTCCATCGCCTTTTTTCTCAATGTATGGACATTGTTGCGTACTATCTCGCAATCGTGGGGATGCGCTCACCTTCCAGCGTTATTTGAAGACGGGTTATCATCCAGGAAGTGTAGTTTTCTCAGTCTCCAGGTGATGCTAAAAGTATGACCGCACACGCATTCTATTTCCATATTTAAATCTAGGAAGTCCTTAACTGGTGGGGCATAATTTATCTTTCTCTTGTAAAGCGCTTACACTTCGAACATACATCTTATCCCGTCGTTGAAATCCCCAGGCTCAGCAGAGATGGAGTTATTCATTTCTATCACTAGACTGTGAGATGGTGCAGAATCACTCATCTTTCCTGTGCGTCATAGCTCTTTATTTCTGACGTGAACTACTCTAAAAATGTTGTCTTCACCGCTCTATCAACTCCATGTCCTGATCGAATCTAGCATTTTGGAATAAGATTGAAATACGACGCTCGCACTCTCTTATTCTCGGTAAAAAGATGACGATTCTGTGTAACCCTATGTGAGAAATTGTCCCTCCGCGGATCTCTATGCATCCTAATTAATTATAAAACATCTTAAGTCTGAATGGGAACCCTCAGATAAAAAATAATTGTAAAGATCAACTTTCCTTCATAATTATTACTTAATAGCATGTAATTACTTATAATAGTCCACCCAAATTGATTGAAAGTTTCCTCTTTTTACCGTGTTGACAGTTGACTTGTGCATTATGCCTTTAGGTTTTTCGTATTTTCCTACCGAATCCCCATTTCCTATTTTTTCGCATTTTTCTCTTACTTAAATTTTTTCAGATATTCTTACTTAATTCTATACTGCATCTGTTTCTTGCCTTGTCAATTATTATGTTTCAAGAGTTATGCATTTCCATCATTAACTTTCTCATACTTGTTATCATTATCACTTCTTTTTTTAATGGTTCTCTTTTATCGTTATTTTTAAAATTTTAACGTATTTGGCTTCTCTCTACTCCTTTCTGTGAGCTTTGGTTATCCCCTCTTACATCTATTTCTGTTTATACGAAGCGTCTCCGTTTGCCAAGCAGTCGCATCACCGTGAAATTTGTATCCTAATTTCTAAGCTTTAAAAATTTCTGAAAGAAATGCATCCGACATCCGTGTCCGAGACATAATTCGTACCCACGACTCGGGTTATCAGGCCCATTCCAACTTGGTGAAGCGCTAGTCATGGTACGCGGCCTTGGGGTTTGCATCTTGAATGAATTATATTGGCCGTGACGGACGTGGTCAAAGATTTTGAATAAATATAATTACGTAATGTATTTAACGGCTCTAGTTACAGAATTGCCTTTTTCTTTCCTTAGTAAGTTTTCCTCAAGTTAAACATTTTATGTGATTCTAGACACCCACGACATGAGACTGAATTCTCGTAGTATTGAGGGAAATGACCTGTTTTGAAGCGAGTGCCGAGCTTTGTAGAAAGTACGGTAAATCGCCGGCATGGTCACCTAAAGGTCACGAGTTTGAATCCCGCCGAGGGCATGGGTGTTGCGTAACATGTTAATTACCGGTCAGCAGTGGTTCAGAATTAGTGAATGAGGGCTTCATCAAAACCATCAGCGAAGGTTGCCATTCAGGTTGCCTGTCTTCGAAATACGTTTACCGTAATTAATTATGTGGTGAATCTTTTATTTGCGTTTCCTTCGCTCTATCGAAGTAGAATCTCAGGTCCTTCCGTGTTTTTTTAAATTTATTGGTGTGTGTGATCGATGTTCCCAGCATGAGAAAATACATTACTGTGTTTGATAGCCAATGTTTAGTGCGGCGCCTTTCTTTGAATCGTTATTGTAGCGTATTGGTGGACATGAGGGGGTGAAAGACGATTTTGCACGACGGGATTTCTGGAACAAGCCCTACTACCCCGTACTAATTGCTATCAGGTTTTCGAGGAACGGGAAAACACATTATTCAAGGAATCTTACTTAATCTTATTCTTGTTCCCGCAAGAAGATGAAGTTCAAGTAAACGATGGATGGAAATGAAGTAAACAATTGTGGAATCACTTCGTTTTCTACTACGTTATTTGTGGACTATTACATTATTAGGTGCAGTTAAAGATGTTTTAAAGTACCTAAATATTTCCCATACTGCATTCTTGTTTTAAGCATGAAGTTCGTAGTATAATTGAGTACCTCGAGTCTCAAATAAGATAATTAAGAAGGGATTTTGCGTGGAAGACGTCTCAGGAATGGAGTTCGTAGGAATCTGCGATGCCAAAAGGAGATGCACTCTAAATTTCCACTCTTTCCGAACATTGACGCATGGCGGCTCGACCTTTAGCGCCAGATTGCGTGTATCACTTTTCAGTATCAGCATTATTGAGACCGTTTCTCCCACACTGGTCTATTCGGAATTATCTAGTGTAAATTTTAATGCCTAACGGCCGAGTACGATTTCAACCAACGGTCCAAGGCATCGTACTGCCATTCTGTCATTCCGGAACAAATGGAATACCTACTCTTTGTACGCCAGTAAATTTGACCCAAAATCCACTAAATCGCAAAGGTCAGATAGATTCGTGGTATTGTGACTTTCTTCATTGTCTGACTAATTTTTGGCCCCTTGTTCAAAACCTAGTATACATGGACATTTTCCGGCTCGAATTTGAGATTTCTTAATCGGTATTTTTTAAAATTTTATTGTTAAACTGATGATAAGTATTTCGTGTTGGATGTTTGTCGTCTATCATCAGACAATATGGTAATTTTACTCACATTCTCTCCTGTGGGGTGGGGATTAGAAATTTTTCACTTACGTGTTCCAAGTGGAACCTTTAAATTTTCTTCACCTCAACTTTTGTATTTGTGTCTTACTCTCCATCGTATTTTTCCTACCCATTCTTTTTCCCGCTTGAAAAATTTTGTATGCTTTTTTCAACCTAGATAGATAGATTCGTTCTCGACGCATCAAAATTCCAAACCTTATGAATTATCTTTTAACTCTTCTTAACTGATTTTTACTGGAAATATATATTTTGTGCCGGAAAATTGACGCAGCTTCTATTGGAATGGCGTCAACTCTTGGTCGAATGAATAGCCACTTGAAAGCACATATCTGTGTTTGAGCTTTCAAAGCGGTGAGGTTTAAAAGGAATAATGGCTTATAGGCTGACCATCTCTCTTTCTAAACTTCTCAAAGCGCGTTCAGACCCCGATTAATCGTTCCACAGTCCATTTTCTTCCGTATACCTACGTAGATAAATTAATGTGTCAGATTGATATGCAGACTGCATTTAGTTACTCCAGGTAATTGATTAATACTTTAGATCATAAGAGAATAATTGATGTATCATGTTGTAAGTATAATCTGCCATCTTATTTGCATATCACGTGGAAATGAAACATGGTGGTATTGGTGGCAGATTCTAAAAAAAAATCTTAGCGACGAAACAACAGGTTTTACAGTGTGTGAATTTGCGTATAGTGTATTTGGAGTTCTCTTGTTGCGTTTAAGGTCGCAGTTTGTTAATGTGAAGGGAAGGTGGGCGGATTTTTGGCTCAAGTAGAAGAAAACCCTTAGATAGATACTTCATGGGTGGTCAAACCAAATCTTTTAAGTTTCTCTACATCTACATAATACCCTGTAAGCCACCATAAAGGTGTGTGGCAGGGGGTGAACTCTCACCAAACTTGCACTACATATCATGCATAAAAAGGATTAGTACTTGTATAGGTACTGTTCAAAACTACACTATTTAAAAAAAAAGATAAAAATAGCAAAGCATACATGCAAAAACATGCTGTTAGTTGGGTTAGCTTTAAGTTCTTATACCAACATGCAGCTGCCAATGTTATCCATTGCTACACTCGTACTGGATATATTTACCGTTATTCATATCCCTAATAGAATCTATTACCATTTGATGCAATATAGTTGATACCCTTATTTGTTGCTTCTAACATAAGTTAGTGAGGCCAAGGTCTTCAAGAACTTGTACCTGAACGACTACCCTTCCAACCGTTCCTAAGACATCGCGTCATTGCTATTTAAATCCATGTGATCCATATCACGTCCTCGAGAATACCGCACGAACTCTTCTCTTTGTCCAGACTCTCTTCGAAGGAGTTTTTAGATGCGTTCTAAGTCTTGCCAACCACGTGTTTGCGCTCTCAAAGATTTGTTATCCTCAGCCATTACCTAAGCGTGAGAACCCATCACGGAAATACTATGCGGTCGGCATGTAGTGATGAGGATTTATATACGCTCCGATTCATCGCGGACTTCCCATTTAGCTCTCCTTGGCAAATCTCTGAGAACTCGGTTGCGCCATTCAGATTGAGTGTTAATTTGATAGAGATTCCTTCTTTAAATTTCGGCCATTCGTTTTGTGAAGCATTTTTTTTATTTTCTCAGCATTGCACTAGTTACATTCAAAGCTTTCTGAATCTCAAAATAAGACAGTTGTCTGACTCTTTGATGCTTACCTGAACGCAAGGTCATATAAGAACGTAAAATTTATATGCATCAATAAGATTTGCATATATTTTTGATTTGTGTATTGCTTCGGTACTTGCATAACTCCTCGACCACTCGATGGTTCTTGGGCTCAGAGCGGTACCAGGGTTTAAGCCCAATTGGAAAATTAGGTAAAAGTTAGTCTCCCTCAGAATGCTTCTCAGGAAATTGACCTATTCAAAATTTGTTTTTGATAATTACGTGTAGGATTCAGGAATTTAATTGAATTTGTAATTCCATGGTCATTCAAGCCCATCGCGTGCGTTAGGTCTATCAAAATCTAAGGCTATGTGTAGTGGGAAGACTGCAATGGCCACGTGTGGATCAGAAATCAGGAAAAAGGTGTGACTCATCTCTCTTCCTGGTGAAGTTCTCTGAATCTGAATCTCTCTTCCTCCTCATCAGGAGACATTTTATGCTCAAATGGCATGCTTTCAGAAGTGCGAACACAAATCATCGTAATGAACAAGCGAGCATTTTTTTTCATTTTTAAATTAAACATATTGCTTCTTAAATATTAATCCGGGTTGTATGCATCAGAAAATTCAACTTAAAATTTAACTTTGTGTCGTTATTTTATGATGAAAACTACTCGTAGATCATTGCCGAATTCTTCTGTCTGCTTGTTGTAAAACTTTTGTTTAATTGTGGTCTAAGCGGACTCTGAAATGTATCCAAAATGGTATTTCAATCTCGAAGTAATACGTGTACATAAAAATAATTATAATACCCTTTACCAAAATTAATTATTGTAATTAATGTAATTATGCCATATTTCCAACGTACACGTCGGCGTAAAATATAGCTTCTGTTGTTTCGTCGTTACCTCTTTGCACAATAGCTAATGACTATGCATTGAGGAATGATGTGATAAATGAGGTAGTGGAGTTTTTATTGTATTGTATTGTAGGCATTTAACGGATAATCCGAAATATTGATGCATTTGGATTTATTTATTGGAAAATTCAAAATAAGTGAACGGGTCCGTCCCCGAATACATTATCAACCATTCGTATTTGGCTGTGCGCCCTCTCCTTGCTTTTCATTTAGCCAAAAAGTACTTCAATGCTGTTATTGCTAAGGTATGTATACTTTTACTCTTGTTTTATTTCCTTGAGTATATGTATTTTAATAATCCGTCAACTATCGTTTCTCTCTTTCTTACCGAAGCATCGTTGTTGAGTATGAGTGATCAGTGAGTGAATGACTGTAAATGAAGGCGGTTGCTTGGCTAAATCAGAAAGGAAGTTGCTGTTGGATATTAGGAGGCATTTGTGGCTTGCTAAGGAGATTATAAATTGCAGAAAGCTCTCCTTACAAAGAAAAGTGAGGAAAAAGGGAGATGTTAGATGAGAAACATGTATTATGCTAAATTGAACGGAGAAATACTGTCAGAAATATTACGTTGAAAAGTGGTGTAGCGTATTTGAAATGGTCTTTGTAAATCAACTATGATTGATAGCTTACCAAGCAATTTTAAATGGATATTGAACCGAAATAGTTTAATACGTGGCTTCTAGGAAATGAGAAGCAATTGTTTGTGTAGCATTTAATGCAATTTTTCCAGAAAATTATGAAATGGAAATAAGGTGGGAACTTCATATCCTCCGAGTTTTCTTCCACGTTGTCTTACGCGTTAGAAAACCCGGAAGAGTTCTGAATCACTGTATACGCAAGAATTCTTTCATTTCCGTTCGGGATGATTCAGAGATCGTTGCCCTTTGCGGAGGAATAAACTCCAGCATGTTCACTATCTGCACTTTAACCTGACGCGTATGTTTTGACGTCCAATTGATTTCCAAGTACAGTTCGACCCAAAATTTTGCATCAACTTCGCGTTAACTTGAAAAACAATATATTGATTCATTGGGTGTTCTCCCACGAGATCCAACATTACGTTATTCCATCTACTTATAGGTACCCGAACAGCATTGAAAGATACTGAAAGGAGAATTCATTATTACTTTACTGATGATGCACTTAGGCTTTTTTACCCAACGATTCCTTGTTAAGGTGGAATTACCATCATAACAAGGAATCATTGGACTCATTATGCACCATGGGAAAAACTGATGATTATGAAGAGTTGTTGTCTAAGACTAAATGGACTTCTTTGTAGAATCTGCAAGTGCGGAGTTGGCCGAAGGATTTTGTGAACATTATTTTAACATGATGCTATTATTGCAATGGTAACCGCGGCCCACATGCGGACATTAGAATGCGTAGGTGTAAGAAAAGAATACGATATATTTTTCACACTTTTTATTGAGTAGAACCTTACCGGTTTCGACACTCTCGTGTCATTGTCAAGGGTACCCTGATATTCTCACAGTGGCGAGCCCTTATATAATCTCACAATGAGGGAGAAACTGCAGGAGTGGTTGGGGAAGAGGGTATGATTAAGAGGGATAAGTAATGTGTTGAAGGTCAGGATGATGGGGGGATGCTTTTTAAAGGCGGGACAGGTACATGATACAATGGGGACAGATTGAACGGTACAATTTCGTTTAACAATTTTCGTCCCAAAGCGCTAGAAGCACATATAATCTCAAAGTTTTCTAAAAAAAATCCATCTTTGCATCTTGTCATAAACAGTTACCCCTTGTGGGAGAGCAGCTCATAATACCATTGTGCTTGTGTGAACACGTTGAAAAGAGCCTATAGAATTAGAATGTGATTCCCTTATTTTGCAGATTAAAATGTAAATTTATATTGAGCGTATCCTGGAAAGGCATAGGGTAGTATTGGAAAGATAGACTACTAATTTTAAACTCTATAATATATCAATATTCGAGACTAGGCTAGGGAAATGAATAGAAAAAAAGACAATATTATTTTGACATTCTGTTGAGCGAAGACTAAATCCCCAGACCAGTCTCGAGTATTGAAATATTGGAGATTAGATATGAGCAGTTTATCCATTCTAATTGATAATAATCTCATTTGGAGATTCCTTTAATCGAATAATTCTAAAATATCCATAGAAGTAGTGATCAGGTTGGTACTGTAGGTAGAGCGCTCTTCTGAACCCGAATATTCGGGTTGATGATGGATCCACCTGATGATGCCCTAGCGGTTGAAACCGGTCGTGTCTTTATTAAAAAGTTTTCATGTGGAAATACAAAGTTTTTTCTTCTTTGTGCTGAATATTCGGGTTATAATTTTGGCAGTGGTTGATATGAATGTTTCATTGGTATACTGGTCACTAGTTTATTGCTGTTTGGAGAACATATTACGTCCAGAACTTCGTCCGTCGGATGGGGCAAAGACACAAATCGTTCAGAGACGGCTAATGCCGATCTCGGGTCTCAATATACCCTCCTTATTGAAAACTTGTATCTCACCGTTTACCCCCTATCGGTAAATGCGCCGATGATCTGTCGATCGTGCCAATCGAGAAACTACCAACTATTCTGTCGGGTAGAATAAACTAGTATACACGAAATGATTACATTTTTGCAATCATGAGGATTTGAAATAGTAGCCACGGTACTAGAAGGAGAATTGCACTAACGGAAAATGTGTGTGAGAGATTGTGTGAGAAGGTTTGAAATAAAGTAGAGGAAGAGAGTTATTTGGTAACTTATAGAAAAAACGTTCCATATTGTCTGTCTATATCCTAACGTCCAATACTCCCCTGTCAAAAGTATTTATAAAAGCATTTCTCTGAATTGGGTATAAAATTTACGTGTTGATGGGAAAGCAAAGACAGCGTAATTAATTCCTGATTTCGGTGGACTTAGTGTATTGGTTCTCTTTTTTATTAATGTGTGGTTTATTGGTCCTTCTTTTTGCGGTATAAGTTTCCAGAAATAAATAAACTAGCCTGGGCGATCATCCTTTTGTGATATTTTCTATCGTCGGAAAAGCACAGATAAATACATCCACAGATAGTCACATCACTTTTACTCCTATAATCACACAGCTCTCCTGTTACGTGTGTCCTTAGCCTTAGGTCCTTGGCCAAAATGGAACAACTTTTGTGGACAGATATGAACTCGTACTTATAGTATTTGTCCCGAAGTACCTACACTGTGAAAGTACACTTGTCTATTCCACAACCGTCGGCGAACTCCTATTTAACTCTAAAGATACGTTTACGGACAAGTATCACATAAATGGTGTTTTAGATCCAGTGCGATTCTTCAAATTGTATGTGGAATTACATTACGTAACCGGGGAAAATGTACTGGCGATATTCGAAAGCATTTGAAGGTTTTTCATAATCGTGACATTGTCTCACTCCGATGATCACTCGGAAGTTCATAATCCTACGATTCAACGTGTATGGTTTTGCGACAAACGTGGCTTTTGTGGATTTCTCGACTTGTTGACCAAAACCTTGCCATGGTTTTATCAGAGTGCTCATAGTGTTCAAACATGTAATTGTGACATTTACCTTTTGAATTGAGTCTCATATATTTTCATGAAATATAAACCTCTGAAAAAGTCCGTCGTAAAACGCTTTGTCAATCCCTGGCACTTACAGAAATATTTAGAGGATTTTTGGTAACGTCTTACTTTCTTTTTACTCTTAAGATGGCATAATGTGAGCTGCCCCTTGGACAGTCATACATTAAGTGTAAAATATGCTTGATGCTCTGATTCATAAACCGGCTAATTGTATTTAAGAGACGATTATATAATTCTCCACTTTCAGTAGTTGTTCTAAGAACTGCAGTGACCCATATTTATATTCCAGCACCTCACTGTATTTTAAATATTACCGAGCAATATCCCATGTTCCAATGGTCTTAGTCTCAAAAATGTGTACTCTCTTCTTCAGTATGTATATCTACATTAACTAAGAATAATTCGGTATAAAATCCCTATTCGAAGATTATTATGAATGCAATTTTCCTTGTTGGTTCTCCATATATCCTGTACCTACGTATTTAGTTCACCCAGTTGCCATAGTCGGTGGCTTCCGGGGAGAAATTATCCTGCAAGGAGGAAATGTAACGCGGATATCTCAGTCATCCTGCATAAGCCTTATTATTTAAATCATTGCTCAAGCAGTCTAAAAAGACGGACGTTTTTCCAAGGCTAGTTCAGAAATTCTTTGTGTGAGATATTGGGTGAAAAATGGAGGCATGCGGCACTTAAAATTATGTGCTCTAATTATCCAAACTTCGGGATCAACATCAGTTTTGCTTAGTAATGTCCATAAGCTGGGCTTTCCTGTTATCGTTTTAATGTCATTTAAATACCGGCATTAGGTATTTTCTCTTCGTCATCATAACATGGTCGACCTTCCTTTCAGCTTGGCTATTTTTTAACTGGTAGGGATACTTTATATTTAAGGTCGGTAGGACTTTGAAGGGACACAATTTTTTTCACCCCCTGCGCCGACTCTACGTGTAATAATAGCTCGGAGAAATAGGAACGTCCCGAGGACGGAAGGGTTTGAAATGACTGCCCCCGCTGTGTTTCAAGTCCTCCTAGGGATCTCCTGAAGTGATCTCTTTTTGCAGCTTAGAATTTATATTTCCAAGTCTAGTGAAAAAGAGGGAAATTCAAAGGGCATCATTAATCTTGTGCACTTGAACCAAGATTAATAATTTTTTTTAGCAAATGCCCTCGCGGCTAATCCAGGTCGAAGACTGCTGGGCATTTAGTTACCCCCACGAATTAAAGATCTGAAACAATGTTGAATTATTATGGTCTATCGTCATTATTTTACGTTTATGTTTCGTCATTTACTAAAATATCCTCGTAAAATACATCTGCTTTCAAAAACACTAATATCTTTGGAGCATGTAGCCTCGGGTCAAGATTTTCTATGCATTGATTTGCGATACGTCAGTAGTCTTATATCTAATGGCGTGGAATGACTTTATTGGAATTGACGTGGAATGACCAGCATAGTTTGAAAGCTGCCTATCATATCAACTGCTAGAGGACAAATAAAATATTTTCGTTAGTATTAACTATTCATCTCGAAACTTTTTTCTTCAGTTTTCATTCTGACGAGGTTTCAGTCAAATTTAAATAGTTTGTATTATTTTTTTTTATTTAAAATTATCCATCTTTTTTCATCAAATGGACTGTCAGATCAAAATTTGCTTTTAAAATACACGTGCTGGGTATTGCTTGAAGTCTGTGCCGCAGCATGAGGCCGTCTTCGGGATCTTCATTCTATTTTGAGGAAGTGACATTTGCAGTTTTCCCTAAAATTACCGCAGAACGAGGCCCTAGACCTTACCCCGAGGATATTTCTGGAACCATTCAATGACGTGCAATAATTTTCAATATTTTCTATATATTTTATTGTTCATCTTATAGACTACATGATTAGGTAATCTATAAGATGAACATACGTAGTTGATGATCAGGCAGTGAAATAAAAAGGTCATGCGTTGAAAATGTTATTTCGCGGGTTGTTTGAAATATCATTACTTTAATGCCTATGAAAATTCAGCTTTTATCTCTTTTAAAAGGTGATATTTGATTTGAGGTCATCATTGCGGAAGGGATTAGAGTGCGCGAGTACTCGCACCGATGCTGCACTGAAAGCGTTTGTTATAAATATTTTAACAAATGTGATCTGCAATTATGATGTATGCATTTCGTTCGCCTGCCAAGATCCACTCTGTAGTTGTTGAAGTTTTAGGTTCATCTTAGTGCAAAAATAGGCATGATAGCAAAGTGTATTGCATTACGTCATGCGAGACATTTTTTATTCCTGGCAGAGCAGAACGAGGGGCTTCTCTTGCTTTCCATTAGGCTGCGCATCTTTCTTTGTGCCTCGGAAAAGAACGTGAGAAAGAGACGCCTGGAGCGAGTGAAGCCTATGTTACGTTTGAGGAGCATTCAAAACGTAGTCTCACAGGCATCGTAGGTTGGTGAGTGCACTCCCCTATCTCCTCATGAAATCGTTTACGTACTCAATGGCGTCTTAACCCTTTTTATTCGTTTTTTTAGCAGCCCACATTCTAGTGGACTCTAGGAGACTTTCATTTTGTATTTTCGCGTCGATTGTTGCCTGATTCCCCATGAAAAACACATGATAATCATGTTATAAAAATAATCCGAAAAGAACCCTCGTAATAAGAGCACCTGTTCCCTTACTACTCTCCCACAACCGAATTAAACTCCGAACGCTCATTGATCATCGCAATATGCAACCCTAATCATTTAGGCAAATGTATGTTACGATTTTAGAATTTTAAAATCCCTCTATCTATGGCTGTGAAAATAGAAAATTGTATGAGGATACATTCCTCAAGGGCTGAAAGAGTAAGAGTTTCACGAATAGTAAGTTTTAAGTGTGTAACCTGTCACGTTTCTTTACTGCTGGGCCCCAGTTCAGGTTGTCCCAGGACTAAAATTGAAAGCTGTGTCTGCTCAAGTTTAGGGTGTGATTATAATTTTGATACTATTATTTTTGTTATTGGCTTATGGAGTGTGTGTTCGTGAGCTTAGAGCCATTCCCTTGTGGCTATCAATTAAGGAATTGCCTTGGTCTTATCCATGGGTTACCTACCGCAGGCTTTATCCAGATGATAAAGCTGACTAACCGTGGGCCGTTCGATACGATTGTTTTCTTTGCGCATGGGTTTACTCAGGAACACCGTAGCGTGTAGAAGGCGTAATTTTAGATTTTTGGCTGGGGATTTCTCCCGAGTGCAATTTTCAGAATTCATTTTGGGGATGAGTCACTTTGCTTTTGTCGCGTTCAAGCCTGCGTGATGGAGATAGTGGTCGACGATGTCTATGAACTCAGTCTTGCGTTTAGGCCGCTAATGCTTCGCAAAGGGATTTTCCTCCGATTTGAAGGAGGTCTGGAAGGCAGAAACTAAAATTAGCATGTTAGGAGCATCATCTTAGCCTTCCTTTCGCCCCCTCGCCCGCTTTTCCTTCCCCCTTGCCCTCACTAATCCTGCGTTTTTTCCGTACTTCCCCTCTCCCCCGCTGAAACCCCTTCCCCTCCGACGTTTCACTCCATACTCCCCCTCCATCGCACTGTTCAAATACTCCCTCCTCCAAACCCTGTCCCCATCCCCCGCCGCATTCCACCACCGCTCTCCGAAAATCATGTTTTTTTCCGGCACCCGACACCACTTCCCAGCCACTCCCCGCGTTTTCTCGCCTCCTCCCTCTCCCCTTTCTCCCTCGTCCCACCCCTCCCTATCCCTCCCGCGGGTGCCGCGAGAGAGCGGGCTCATCTCAAGTCATTAACTTCCTTCTCTTCCTCCCAGTCCTTCTTATTCTTCTCTCTTTCCTTCCTCCGATCTTGCTCCATTCACGTGCCGATTCTGGTCGTTTTTTTAAACTTAAGATAGAAGGGGGGTGGAGGGGGGTGAATGGATAAGAAATGGAAACCTTTACCCCTCTTGCTGGCTATCTGCCAAGACGTTTCATGCCCTTTTGATCAATCCCTTGCGTCTGTGCAGGTGAAAAGCTGTGGCTGAAGGAATTAGAGGAAGAGTCCAAGCAAGTCCGCAATGATCCAGCCAAGAAAAGAAGGGAGAAGAAAGAGCAGAAAGTACTGAAAAATGAGGCAAGGAAAGAACTCAAAGAAAATAACATTGAACTAGGGAAAGATGTGAGTTGTGTTTTGAGTCTTTTATCCATATCCATCCTCACCCATTTTTCCTTTAATCACTTGTACATTTTTTTGACTAATTGATGCTGTGTTGATAAATATTAGTGCTTCCTTATGCTTAGTTGTGATCTGCTTTCAGCCACCTACTCTTCCTCCTGTTTCCAAAGAGGAGATAGTAAAGCCACAGGATAGCAAGAATACAGTGCTTCCCCCCAATGGTGAAGAGGAGCCGGAAACCAATGGCACTTACCAGTGGTATGATGCCATAGACCATACGGCGGGGGAAACCCAGGGACCTGTTGTGGAGCACCTATATGAAGAGGTGGGTGGGAAAGTTTTGGGAAAGGGGGAGTTAGTGAAGTATTCTCTTACTGTGCCCCATCGTAGGAGGAGGAGGAAGGGAAGGGATAGAGTTGGGACAAGTGATGGCAGTGGGGGGACTGCTATGACTGGGGTTGGAGCGGTAGGCCCCGTGGGTCAGGTGGAGAGTGTGAGTGGAAGAGGAGGAGGTTTGTCGTCAGTGGGGGAGGGAGAGGGCTCGTATGGGACTAACTCGACACAGCGGAGGAGTGGTTTTTTCTCCTTCCTCCGATGGTTCAAGAGGGGGAAAGAAGAACAGGCAGAGTGTAGCCGAGATTGTGAGCGGGAAGAAGCAGAGAGAGAAGAGGCATTTGATGAAGTTTTAGACCTCCCAGCCTCACCTCGCCTTCCTTCAAAATTTGGCACGTGGTCGAGTGTTGACACGCTTGCCAGCACTAGTAGCTTTGCTTTTGTCCCCCCCACCGATTATCTCAACCGGGGTGTGAATCACTTTGAGTTGGGGATCGAAACTGGCCCAGACACAGATACTTATCGTCATAGGTTAAGGTTAAGGGAGAGAAGCCGCCATTTGGATCAGGATTTAACTTTGAGGCGCAAGTACAGACTACATGACTTTGAGGTAGAACCCACTCCTGAGCAGAAGAGAAAAATTTTACTTTTGTCGAGTGATGTGACAGAAGATGTGGAAGGTGAAAGAGAAGAAATCAAGAAGTCAACTTTGGAAAAGAGTGTTGTGAAAGAAGGTCAGAAGGGATCTCTGAGGTCACAAACTTCTAGTTTTGGTCGGAAAAAAAGGAGAGCTCCGCTGCCTCCTGGTTTTGACCGTAGTCTTCCAAACACCCTGGAGCATCCTGGCAAGAGTACTGAAAAGCCTGAGCATGGTTCAGAGGACTCTAGACATCGTCGAAGTGCCAGTGAATCAAGGACCCGAGGGGGTTATTGTCACGTCAAAGGAAAGCGGAAAGCCCCTCCTCCACCACAATCACATTCCCCTGCAACCCCATCTACTTTGATTCAACCTCAACCCCAAGAAGTCCCCAAAACTCCATATGTAAAAAGTACTCCTCCAACTTCACCCCGTTATGGTTCCTTTGGCCGCAGGAAAAGGGCTGCTCCCCCTCCCCCCGTGAGTGCTTGCGTTCGGGAGGACAAAGAAGTTCAGGCTGCCGATGGATCAAAAAGTGCTTTTGGTGAAGGGGGGGGTCATTTGTCTCCGCAAGAGCGGAGACGCCTAATTGCGAATATAGCTATGCTCCGTGCTCATGCGGAGAGAGGAAAGGTTTCAATGGGTGGAAACAATGTGGCAGCTAGGGGGATGGGTAGCCCACCTGGGAGTCCTCGTGTCGGAGATGGACTGAGTAATTTTAATAGGAATGACTATTTGAGGTTGGAGAAGGGACAGTTGTTGCCTTCAGTGGACAAGGTTAATGAAAGTGCAATGGGAAATACCACTTCAGAGCATAAGGCCACCCTTTCGCCTCGGCCATGGTATAAAAGGAAAAGTGTTTTGCGTGATTCACCAACTGCTGCCAAAAAGGATTCTGGCCAGTCACCAACACCATCTTTCTTCAAGAGTCTTGAGAAGAGAAAACCATGGAAGAAAAGAGATGGAGATGATGTTGGTGCCTTTGGTGAAGATGAAGATGATGATGATTGGATGCCTGAAGTAGGGTACAGAAGGCCAGGTGGAATTTTAGGTGCTACAAATAGTCCTGAAGTTTCAAGTAAATGTGTCGTGGATGATGCAGGGAGTGACATGGTTGGGGACCAAGGGGAACAAGGAAAGAGACGATCACAGGTGATATCATTATTAGCAAATATTAGTGAGCTTGATCGAGAGGCAGCTGCCATTGTCTGTGAGGAGCGGAAAAAAGAGAGAGAAGCAGCATCAGCAGAAGATGAAAAATTCTACACTGAACCAGAGTTGCCACCTGTACTTGCTGCTGCATGGTCTGGAGGTGTGGCCCAACCTGAACCTTCTCCATTAGTTTCATGCTCTATCAAGGAAGAATCAGTTATGCAAACAAAAGGCAACACAAAACATCTAATCTCCTTATTTAATTCAATAAGTGGAAGTTCAGTGGTAGTTAGCCAAGAAAAAAGGATAACTACTTCATTTGTCTCCTCCAGTGCTGGAGTAGCAATAGAGGAAGAAAATTCAGATGAAGAAGAGGAAGAAGAGAGGAAGCGGAGTACTGCGGAGACTGTGCAGGCTCTTGTCTTAGATGCCAACCGGGCCAGACTTAACAACCGCAGAGCTGCAAGGACTGCTGTAAACTCCTCTGTACTTAATAAGATTGAAGGAACGACATCAGAGGCAAAGACTCCAGATTTGAATATAGCTCACTCAGCCTCCCCTGCTAAGGAGGACCCACCTAAGGTTTGGGTATGTCCTCGATGTACCTTAGAAAATCCAAAGTGGAGGCTCACTTGTGATGCATGTAACATGTGGAGGTCATCACAGGGGGGAGTTGATCGAAATTCTCCTACTGGTCTTGAAATGAAAAATAAAATTGTTTCCAAAGATAATGATGAAAATTCAAATCCAAGTTCAATTATTGGTGGCTCAAGTATAAATTGGGAGTTGGAACTTCAAAAGTACTTTCCAAAGAGGGAAGAGAAGAAAGGAGAGAATAAGACTGCCAGTGGTAGTAAAATCACAAATTCAGAAGCCAATGTGGGTACGAAAGAAAGTAAAATTGAGAATGTTCTCAATCCTGTACCAGCATTGGAAGATTCAGCTGCCAAAAAGGAATTTGTCGTTCCCAATTTCATTGGAGGTGGTGTAACTCCCAAGGCCATAGTAGTGGACTCTACGAAGAAAACAGACAAAATTTCAGTCGATAATGGTGAAAACGAGGTGCCAGCTGATGTAGATGAGGTTAGGAAAGCTCGTCTAGCTTTTTTTTCCATCAAGAAAGAGAAATTAATGGAGAATTCTTCTCCCAAGGAGGATGATTATTCTTCTAATGCTGGAAAAGTTGAGGATAAAACAATTGATTTTGAGAATTGCTCAGATAAGAAAATGGCACAAAAAAAGATTTCAGTAAATGATACCTTTGATAAACCAGTAGATGACTCTTTTAAATTTGGATCTGGAAAGAAAAAAGTGAGTGTTAAACCGGTGTCAGTGTCTGTTGACACCCTTAGCAAAGCAAAGCAAAAAGTAGTCGATAGTGAAGAAAAACAGAAATTGCGAGACATGCTGAAGGAGATGAAGAACTCCCTTCCTCATTCCCATCGATCCAAAGGAGCTGTAAAAAGGATACCTCCGGAAAAAAATCCATTGCTTGAAGAAGTGGCTTTGCCTCCTCCTACTCCTCCAGAAAGGGTTTCAGAAGCATATCTTGTCACAACTGAAACAGTTTATGAGAACATAAAGGTACGACCCCACCCACTACCTCCCGGCACCAAGGTTTCATCTTCAGCTCAAACGAGTGCAGCCATAGTACGTAGAATCCCTCCTGCCAGTGGTATTCCACACAAGAGCATTCTTTCTTCCATAAATAGCCCTTCTTATCCTTCCCCGCCCTCTGCCCCCTCTTTGTCTACCATCAATAAGGGTGAGGTAATGATCAAAGATGGCATCTTGTACACATCTCTTAAGAGAAAGGTCATAGGTGCGGGCACCTTTGAACTAATCCAGGCAGGAGACTTTGCCAGCATTGAGGCGACCAAGACGGAAGCAAATGGGCGCCCTGTCCATGTGTATGCCAACCTTCCTCCACCTGGGAGGGCACGTGTGAGAGGTGCCGTTGGTCTGGTCCAGCAAACGTCACAGGGCATTCCCCCAGCTGGGCCCTTTCCTTCTCCTCGGCAGGACACCTCACGTCTGACGAGTGATGAGCAGCCAAGAGGCAAAGCAGTGGAAGCTGATAACCCATGTCCTCCAGTGTCTTCCGGTCTGCCCTCCAAGGGCTATTCTGTGGAATCAGAGGACAATAAAGATGAGGAGGATCGACTTGCTGCTCAGCTGACTCTCCCAAAAGGCTTGGCCAAGTTCAAAGGTAGAAGCGCCGATGCAATGTGGTGCAGAGGTTGAATTTCCATGCATTATGGAAGGCATGTCAAAGGTTTAGCCATTGTTTGTGACCTGGTTTGGCTTCAGCAGTCCATCTTTAAAGGCTTCCCTGTTCTGCATGAGCAGTTCTGAGGATATTGTGAAGTGTTTGCTGCCTCATCTCTAGGGAGCCACTAACTTCCATGGTATGTTACTAACAAGTTATTTCCTAGATCATTAATATACTTACTAAAAGAGCTTTATTTATGGCATGGATTTTTTTACTCTATGTTTATGTAAAATTGTTCATTAATGTTTATAGAAGTGTTAATTATTTGTAATTCTTTTTCAAAAGTGTAATTAGAATATTCAGTGTGATGAATTTTAACATACCTCAAAAATTACTAATTGATTCCATTGCTTTTGAAACAGTTATGTGTACTTATTGGTGTTAATCACACGTGGTTTAAAGCACCTGCTAAAGAGTGTAGCAGAGATAATAGCTGTGGAAGGTAGTTAACTTCTTTGGGAGCAGTACATTATAATATATCATTGCAAGTAATGAAAATGAAAGTCAATGATGTAAAGAAATGAACTTGGTATATTCCACTCTATATTAGTAACATGCCCCCAACCAGTTTCAATTCCTTATCACAATTTTCTATGGAAATTCTTTAAAGCGACACAATGGTGTTGAAAATTGTTGGGATTATGTTAGCATCATTTTCAAGGACAACATTCTTGAAATAGTATGAAGGTATTGATTCTTGTTGTGGTTATGTTATTAAAATAATGTGGAGTTGGCAGAGCTTTTTTCTTCGTGGTCTAAGACTGCAAGGTCTACTCGTTTTAGGTTTTATGTTAGAGATTGAGGCCACCCCTGTGCAAGCTCCCTGTTATCAGTGAGATCAGCATGAGTGCTGCCCTCAGATGGTGCCAACAGCTCTCTACAAGCCTGTTATTGGCATTTTGGTGGGATTCAGAATTAATTTGTATTTTTAGTATTTCTAGTATTCTTTAAAATTATTTCTCTTCCAACCCTTAACCTTGGGAATAAATGCAATGCATTTCTAGTGACAGTGCTAATATATCCAATGCACAAATTACAAATCGTAAATTTCTCAATATATAACATTGCAAAAAACTAGCAAGAATTCCTTAAATAATTCGGTAGACAAAATTGTAGGATGTTGGTAAGCCAATTAATTAATTAATCACAATTTTCTTGCCAATGATACCCTCATTTGAAAACAGTTTCTGAAGAAGACTTTGGTAGAAAACAGGGATTCCCCATCACTGTTTCACTTATACATCAACTTTTCAACACAGGAAGTAAACTGATTTGAATAACAACAAGGAATGCAAATGAAAGCAACTTAGAAACCCCAGAAACTCACTCGACCATGTGATGGCTACGATGATTTCTGTTTCTCAGTTTGAGTTGCAGATGAAAATCCCCCACCACCAAAATATGAACCAACAATGAATTTTCCAATATAAGAATGATTAATTGTAGATTATTGCACCCCTTGAATTGTAGGGAGCTTCTGTTGAGACCCTAAAAGCAATTTTTAAATATGATTTAGGTAAAATAAGTGCACATAATTGATGCAAAGACATATGTATGAAATAACAATATGATATGAAAAATTATAAATGTTGCCAAATTTGGATTCACACTTTGGCTATGGCTTACCTTTCATTTATTTTATGTTTTGTCTTTTCATCACTGGCAATTTCATCATTGATCATCTGTAATTAACCTAACCTGAATGTATGGATTTGAAATGCCATTTAGCTTTTTTGCTGGATGAACTCGAGCTTCAGCAATCCAACATTTGGATTTAAAGCTTATTTTGCTCATTTCACCATCTAGAAGTAATCATCCTGAAGAAGGTGGAAAATAGTGGTGGGGAGACCAGGATAAAGAGGTTGCTGTACTGATATTTATTTCCACAAAGACCTGCGTTTAATCAACTGTCTGATTGCCAAGCCGCAATGCATGAATTATTTTATGCTTTTTTCAGAAGGCAAAATTGTATCTGTTTTTGATGACTTATTAACCCTCTCCCTATCGAAGTTTAAATGCCTCATTCTGCGCTCCGTCACAAGCCGCCCAGAACCGCCCGGCCATTTTAAACGCCCTCCTGCATAACCCGCCCGAAACCGCCCGACCTGCGGAGCTGTGTTCCGAAGGATCTTTTGAGCCTCATAGGCATCTGCTTCATGTTGAGGGTGTTTATCCTCGCTTACGCACGCATTTTCTTATCTTCTCTCTCACGCAGATGAAACAGAACCCCATAAATCTGTCACAATACGCCTAATTGCTCGAAGGGTCGAATGGTCTAGCTTGGGCCTCTCGGACGGCATGTCATCTTTGGGGAAGTGATGAAAGAATGGTCTCTGGCCGAGGGTCGTTTTAGGGTGGCCCATGTTCGAAGATAGGCGATGAATGAGGCATATTATAGTCTTCGCCCTCCGCAGGACGCAACTGAGAGCTGAAATCTCCAGATGTCTTTTTCGCTCGTTTAGGGTTGGCTTCAGTATCACAAAATAATATTTCTCCTTGTGTGGTCACGGGCACTAACTGATACAACATATCTTATCCCACATGGTTAGAAGCTGAGTCAGAGCTCAAGCGAAAAAGAAAAATATTTTCCCATACGCCGCCCAGTTCTAACCATGACTTCTTTGAGTGAGGATGCCATAGCAGAGGAAGTGATCAGAGATTTGTCTAGTGATTCAGATAGCTCTAGTTCCATAAGTGTAGGCGGAGAAGAAAGTGATAGTGATAATTCGAGTGAATTCGGTTTAGAAGATGAAATTTCTCCATCTACAAGTAATATCCCAGTTACTTCACCGTTGCAAGACACATGGACGGATACGCTAATTTATTCAGCACCAGAGGATTTCAAAGAAGATTGTGGACCTATACATAACCTGGCGGTAGGCGACGACGAATTTTCCTTCCTAAAATACATGCTAGGAGGTGAAAGTTTTTTTGAGCGTATTGTCGAGAATACAAATAAATACGCAGAATATATCCAACTTACCACAGGGAAGGTCGATAAAGACTGGGTAGATGTTACCTATAGCGAAGTTGTAGCATACATCGGAGTGCTCATATACATGGGTATTTTTGATTTACCTGAAAGTAGGGATTATTGGCATACTCAAGATATTGATTGTTCAGTAGTTCGCAATTGCATGACATTTGGAAGGTATTCAAAAATATTTTCACATAAGTGACATAACGCAGGAGAAAAAGCAGGGAGAAGAGGGTTTTGATGTGCTGCAGAAAATAAGAATGGCTCTTGATGTAATGGATACATTCCATACAAAGTATCGACCAGGACGACAGCTAAGTGTTGACGAGGCAATGGTTGCTTTTAAAGGACGTCATTTCATAAAACAATATATCCGAGGAAAGCCAACGAAGTGGGGTTTTAAAATTTGGGTGTTGGCGAGCTCCCATGGTTATGTCCTTCGTGGAAATGTCTACTTAGGAAAAAAGGATAAAAGAAACTGTGAAATGTTACTTGGAACGCAAGTAGTTATGAATTTGCTAGGAAACTATTTAGGCAAAAAACATCACGTGTACTTCGATAGTTTTTTTTCAAGTGTTACACTCATGAATTTGTTACTAGTGAATAACACTTACGCATGCGCTACAACTAGACCGTATCGTAGGGAATGGCCTGCAGAGTTGAAAAATCCAAAGAAACTTAAACTCAAAAGAGGTGAAAGTAAAAGCTTACAATGTGGTAAGGTGACAGCAACAGTTTGGCACGACAATCGTGATATATGTATTCTGCAAACGAATTCCGACCCAAGAAGGTACATGAACGTCCCAAGAAAAACAGGGATAGGGAACAAGCAAATTACGGTCTCCTGTCCTGAGTCAATTGCTTTATATACTAAATATATGGGTGGCGTTCACAGAGCTGATCAGAGAAGGTGCTACTACGACTTGGGGAGGAAAACGAAAAACTGGTGGAAGTACTTATTTGCCTTTGTGGTTAATACGGCCATAGTTAACAGCTATATTCTGTATGAAGAAACTAATTCTCCGCCAAAAACTAAGCACGGGGTAACGCAAAAGGACTTCCGTTTAGCCCTATATAGGCAGATGATCAGTAATTTCACCTCCCGCAAAATGACAGGCCGTAAACGAAATTTACCCGTGGCCGCTAGTCCACATAGAGCGCTACACTGTTTAGCCAAGATTGACGGAAGAAAGAAGGTGTGCGCTTACTGCAGCTCAAACAAAAGAAGAACCACTACTGGGCGGAGAATAGAAACAACCTTTAAGTGCAACAGCTGCGATTTACCACTATGCAGAGTGGGATGTTTTCTCCAATATCACCAAGAAAAGGGAGTGGAAGTAGGAAATTAAATACACAGAAAGGTAAGACGATTTATTTTCACAGTATTTACATTTGATAAAAATATTTTCAAAATTTGAAACAAAGTACTCAATTATATACATAGTTATTCAAAGTTAAATGAAGCAATGTCCGCATGCCTCTCATCTCGCAAAAAAATAGGTCTACTCCTGGGGAAAGAGGGTATTTAAATTTCGTTCGTAGCGGAGACTTCTCCGCCGGGCGGTTTTGGGCGGTTTATGACGGAGAGGGTTAATTGTAGTTCGTATTACATCACTCACTCAGTGTTAGCCTGAATGTTGGTTTGATAGGTGAGGGTAGAGATCACCCTGTACTAAGCCATAGGCATGTGAAATTCACACATTCAGGTTAGCGGGTCCAGTTCCTTCCCCTGGGCCACCTGGGATTTCCCAATAACAATAAATTCTGACAATCAGAAAATAGTACCGTTAGGATTTTAGGTGGAGTGTCACGAGAGACTTCACCTGGATTTGAACTGGGGACCTTCCAGTCCGTAACCTAGTGCTCTACCCACTAGAGCCCTCTGACCCCCCCTTTCATTGTATGATCTAGTGCTTTCTGGGCTTATAACTTGTATAAAGGTTTCTGAAGTCTTTTACTTGTTCAGAGGTTATTCAATCAGCCAGTACATATTTTAAAAAGTTACTCATTCTTCATTTTCAAGACTTAAAAATTAAGAGCAAGTCACTTTTCAAAATTTTGGCTGAGTAAATAAAGCCCCTGATCTGGTGGAACGCCTGAGAAACTTTATGTTGTTCTCATTCCTTTAATCTCTTAATTCATATCCCCTTCTGGTATTACTCTGTGTATTTTTCTTATATTCTACAATAATGTTTGTCAAACTATCTGGAAGTACCTTTTTTAATTGTTATTGATCAATTTAAAATCTTGACTATGGAATACCCTAACTTCTAAATACAGTAATGCCAGCCTCAAATTTTCTCTTGGCATTTGAATTTTTACTGTTTAAAATGTTTGTGTATATACTAAACTACTTTCGTAATTCAACCTTCCACAAACATTGCATGTGTGATTGACCTACCTAATGTTTATTACAAATAAAATTTTTTTTACAATATAATTATTTTTTTTTACTTTCAGATTTAAAAGATTCATGCAAAATAATTTATATAATATTAGGCTGAATTTTGTGGAAAATCTTAAATAGGTTACCCCTTTTTTAATTTTCCCTGACTTCAAATTCATTTTCCAACTTACCCAGAGCATTTGATGGTTTGGTCGTCAATTATTATGTGGAAAAATATTCCCATGTGCTGCCTTTTGTGTTCATTATTCGTGTATACATATTTGTACATATTTATCTTTTTCTCTGCATGTTTCTTTTATGAATATATTTATTACTTCATTCTTGATAAGTGTTTGTGGTATGTGTTATTGTATATTTCACATAGTATATATGTATTTAGTTCACTTCTTAATTGCCAAGGGCTCAATCTAAACATGAGCAGTTAATTGCTGACTTATGACTACATTTGGTCTGCAAAGGAACAAGTGGTGATTACATTTGGAGAATCTTAAATAAAAATTAGTAATTAATTTTATTATCGTTATAAGTTAACAATCCTAAGATTGGTGTGACACAGCTCTTAACTCAATTCTCATATTAACTAGCCTCTTATGGTGAAATGTGTCATTGTGGATCCTATTTTGAAGATTAACTGTAATCAGTTATTCTTACTCTCTTTCCTAAAGTCAAGTTGATTAATGAATGGGTATACATAGTAATTAATATTGTATAATGTCTTGGGGAATTGAGAAATTATGCTTTGCAAATACACAATTGGAAAAAATATGTGAACAGTAGATCTTACTATGGGCCTTACGTTTGCCAAGTTAATGTGTTTATCTTAAATAAATAATAGGTAAATGAAATTCTTACATTCGTGGCATGCTGGATTAAAATATTAGAATTATGAATTGTGTTCTGTGATAAATTAGGAGTTAAGGGTGATTATAAGATAATGAAACAGCCATTCATCCATGGGATTGTATTGGACAAGATAATCTGCTACAAATGTTAATTCACTATGGGCTCCATAAAAGATTCTCTTTCTTGCTTCATATAGAAGCATGATTGAGCATTTTTATTTAAATACATATGTAAGTTTCTTCCATCCTTCAGTTAGAATGCAGTACTCAGCTGTCATATTACTTTCATCTTTTAATATCCTTATTTTTTATTTATGCAGTTATTGATAAACTACAGTTATTATTTCATAAAGAGCAATATAGCTGAAGAGGTTTAATACGATCAAATAATATGAAGATTATGAGCTATTTACTATGAATTACTTTGTATGAATGTATTACTTTCATACAGGTAACAGCCCTTCGGTGCAGCTCCATGAACTTATTTTGCTTTTTTTTGTTTGGGGAAACCTCATCTGTATTACTTTACACTTATCCCTAAATGAACTATCTGGAGATGTTTTTATTTTATTTCCTTTTTTTAACACACCTACACACATTGTTATTTTACTCTGGAGTCCAGCCTCATATGGTTGTTTGGCATTACAGGCATTATTGGAATGAATAATTTCAGGACATTTCAAGTGAACATATTTTTCAATATTTAGCATCTCTATTACCTGAGGATGGAGGAAGTTTAACAGACCAAGAAGCCAAAGGCAAATTGAATCCTGACACGTTAGCTGTAGCAAGGCTGCTTCGGCGACTAGAAGCTGCAATAGCTGGTGGGCAGCATGAATCAGCTGCTGTCTTGGCTAGACAATTAGCTCGACTAAAAATCAACTGCTCAGTCACAAGGTTTGTAAAATTGTTGATTATATTTTAGGCTTATTTCATCATTATGTATATTTTATTGTGTAAACTTAAATGATAGTTAACTAAATAACTTATTATTCAATCAAACAACTCATGTATTTTTCCATAGAATATTTAATACACTACGTTTTTCAACTCACAGAGTCATCTTTTGGTACGAGACAAATTTTGTCAAGGAAGACTCCATATTTATATAAAGAGGGGAAGGGACTGGAGGGAAGGGTGAGTTAAGGAAATGGAAGTGGAGGAGTTGTAGGGTGACACTGTTGGAATGAAAGGGGTTAGGCAAATGACAGGTGAAACCTAGAAGAAAGCAACATGTAAATGTTAAGGTCTTATAGGTTTTCCACATTTGTCTTGTACATGAGGATGACTCTGTGAAATGCGTAGTAAATTAAAAATTCTGTTGATAAGTGTGACTGTTATTTGATTGAATGTCTGTTCCATCCACTACATCAAACCAGAATCTTTTTAAATGTAATGTGTTTGTATTTCTAGTGATTTTTCTCTGTGGTGATTTGGTATGCGTGCACTAATTCAATCTAATCATTTATTTAATATTGAAAAACTACATACAACAAATAAATTTAGTTCATGACATAGGAGATGGTGATTTATTAAATGAGTAATTGTTTCCAGATTCAATATGAAGCCCAATAAACCCCTTAGAATACAATTAGTACTCAAAATAATAATCATGAGAGTTTGATAATTTCATACTATATCTATACTTAGTTTTTGGTCTTTCTTTTCCTCACTACTAAGAGACTGAATTCTTGTACAATATTTTGCATGTACTTTAGAAGAAAGACATGTACATTACATGAAATACATGTAATTGGAAGTCTAATTTTTATACCTTGGAGAATTCCTTGGAATTACCAAGATCTATCATCAATAAATAAAACCTTTTTCCGATTAAGAAGGTTTAATATCCATTCACTTTATAATGAATGTGCAGTACCTTTGTCATTCATTCATGCAGCAGGCATACCCTTGTGTTTTTTCAATGAAATTATGGATGTTATGATTTAATATCATATTTTTTATCCTTCACCTACTTTAATAATACAATTAGGGTTAATCCTCCAGCCATTGAGTATTGGATCTTTGTCCCACATAGTAAATCCAAAAAGTTTCATGTTAAAAGCATCAGTGCAAACTGGTAGCCAGTTTGAATTAGTGAGCGAACCTACTGTTTGATGGATTGAGCATAGTTTAGTCCTTACTGTGACAAAATGCAGAACTAATGACACAAATATAAGTATTTTGATATTATCTTTTTTTCTAGGCATGCGAACAACAGACGAAACTTAGTGAGTAATTCCCAAGATTCGGCTGCAGAATGTGAGGCTTCTTCTGTGGGTTCATCTTCTTCCACATTAACAAAGATGACGTAAGTTGTATATTCCATATTACTAATATATCATTGCATAGTTAAGAGTGAACATTTTTTCGTTTATTTAATTTGAAAAGACTTTCAACTGTGCTAGCGAAGTTGCTTGTTAGCAGACTCTTAAATAAAATTGATTTTATAGTATGGAATTGTGGTACTTTTTACTGTAATTGAGTGAACCTTCTGATTCATTCCTTTTTATCATATTTAGTTTTCCATTGTTTTTCATAAATGTTGATGTTGGGATAGCTGTTTTCACTTGTTGCTACATCTGGAACGTTATGTGTTATAAGTTTTTGCTGCATGGCGTACATACTATGATAAAGCAATGTCTAAGTTGATCACATGGGTTAAATCAGGAAACCATTTTTATCTCCGAAATATCTACCCACTATTTTAGTTTTATGTAGTCTATATCTAGTCTTGAATTTTTTCTGTTATTGGTCCTCACATTGACCTAAAAAATGGATGTTTTGTTTCAAATTATCCATTCCTTATTTAATTGATTACAATAGGTGTAAAAGTGAGGAAATTGAATTTTAATTCTGCATTTCAACTCATAACCAGTGTATTTTTCAATTAGTGATATAATTATATATCAGAATTTTAATGAGGTAATACTGGATTTTTTTACAGCATTGACATGTATGTTGAAGACAAAGTTTCACACCTGGGTCCTATACCTGTTGTAGTCAGTCCTTCTATGACTGTGGGTGAACTGAAAGCACGCGTTGAACAAGACTTTGAAATCCCTATTGGTGTGCAGCGCTGGATTATTGGACGAAGACTGGCTTCCAATGATGAATTAACTTTGCTTCAACATGATGTAACAAGCAATGGCACCCCAGTCTTCCTTTATCTTGTTGCTCCTGCTGGTTAGTTGTTTTTTCTTCATCAAGCTTGTTGTACTTCGTACCATTTGCAACTGAAGATGTTTTATGTGCTTTGCTTATTCTGATACTTTATGTTTATTGACATTAAAATTGTAATGATTTTGACTATTATTTCATTGAAGTTAAATTTTTCTTTGACATAGATTCTATGATTCATCATAATCATTTTATTTGCATGGTCCATTGATTAGATTTAGAAGCAGCAAGTGCTTCTGGAAATGCATCATCAAAGGAGAGTAAATCCAGCAAGGCTTCTGAGAAGGGCGAAGAAAGTGACCATCTTGAGGTGAATGAAATGAAAGAGGAGGCATCACCAGCTCCATCTGCTCCTGAAGAAAGAATAATTGCACGTCCCCTGGATGACATGCCCAGGGGTAGAGGCTGGTACTACAACTTTGAAGAAGATCGATACAGCTATTGCTCAGACAGTGACTCAGATCAAGGAGAAGAAGAAGTAGAGCAGCCTATGTAAGCTCAAAACTGCTTCATAATCTTTTAAATGGATATTAAATTTTGTATTTGGTCGATTTATATAAAGGTAAATTAGAAGTAGTTAAGTATGGCTGACAAAGTTAAATTAACAGCTAGGCATCTAACATTATAGACCTGTGATGGTTAAATACATCTCCTTACATTGGTGACACTATATTTAAGAGATTAAGATATGTCAGATGAAACTGGGTAAGGTTACATGGTAAAGAAGTATTGAAAAGATGTAATTCTTTTTTGTAAGGTGTCAATTCAAGTATACAGTGAATATTTGTTATTTAGTGGAAAAACATTTGGCTGGACTTAAAATGGAAAGCTTTATGTCATCCACTTAATCCATTAATTACCCTAAATTGTCACATGATTATCATATGGACTGAGTTGGGAGGCAATGGAAAAAAAGTTTTGATCTTTAGATTGAAAGTAACATGGTTTTTCTTTCTTCCCTAAATGAGCATTGAGGAATAATAATGTATGGTATAATTTTATCTTTCTATTCTGTTTGCGATAATACCAATGCATTATTGGGAGAAATATTTTTACATAATCAACTTAACTTGGATTTCTTCACTCACTGTTGGAGTATTTTTAGCAAAAATATCCATTTCAGTCTTGACCAAAGAAGGGTTTGGGTTATATTTTTTCTCAAAGTTACTCTAATTTTCTGGATATAATGTGTTCATTCTTTTGCACAAGTTTTTACCTGCAAAATATGTGGATTCACCATTTTCTATGCAAAATATGCTTCTCATTTGGAGAGATTGGAATTTTATGATAGTATCATGTAATGGTATCCTTGTTCATTGCTCAAAAAAACATGGTCTGAGCAGTATGGCTGCCTATGGATAAGCTTGCTCCTCTGCTCTACCCTTTCAGAGTTTGAGAGTTTTCTGACTTGGCATTCTATCAGTAGCAGGTTTAATATGGCTCAAATAAAAATGGAATAATTTCAGATACATGTGAGTAACCATTAGTAATATGCTCCCAACTTTTTTGATGAATTTTCTTTAAGAAAAATGAACACTATGGATACTACCATAATACACAGAAAATTATGGTAGTCTTATGGTCATGGAAGTCTTAAAAAACCATTTCATTCTGTTTTTTAGGCCAATTCAAGCTTTTCCTGTTTTGATCAATTTGGTTGATTTATGTAAAGGTAAATTAAAAGTAGTTAAGTTAGGCTGACAAAGTTAAATTAACAACTAGGCATCTAACATTATAGACCTGTGATGGTTAAATACATTTCCTTACATTAGTGACACTGTATTTAAAAGATTAGGATGTGTCAGATGAAACTGGGTCAGGTTACATGGTAAAGAAGTCCTGAAAAGATGTAAGATTTTGATCAATTTGCTTACTAGGAACCAAAATCGCTATTTTGTACACGAAATCGTTAGATGGAAACGAAAAATGAATTTTAGTGAAAAAATGAATCTTCTAACTGGAGACATCCACGCATAAGTCAAAAATTAAAATAAGCAAAAGGTGATGACCACCGAACGAGAAAAGTCAAGGACAGCCCCCGGCATCATGGGCTCGTCGCACGTCCCCTTACTGATTAGTTCCCTTGCCGGCCGTTGGCAGGGGTTTGTGTCTTTTGCTTTAGGGAATTTCTCCTCTTCAGCAGCTTTCTCAAGTACTTGGGGCATTGAGTAAACAGCCGAGGAATAGCCCCTGGTTCCTGTTTTGGCCTTTTAATACTTTTTGTGAAAGACTGAACATTAGATACATCATCCCAGCCAAGAAGAAAATATGTACATTCAAAGTTTACATAATTAGTGCTAGAGATGTATTTCAAAACAGAAGGGAGAAATAAATAGCATACACCATATTACAAGTTTATGAACTGGCCGTGAAAACTTAGTGGCGTTACCAGCTGTAACTGCACAATAGCAAGATATTCCACAGAAAAAATCATTCGCCTTGAGCGGGACTCGAACCCGGAAATCAGGGAGTCTGGTTTGAATCCTGGTCAAGGCGAATGATTTTCTCTCTGTGGAATATATTGCTATTGAGCATACTCCTTATTTAAATAGAAGAATCATAGCTCAGCGCAACCCAGGGAAATTTCACGAGGGCCAATCAATGTATACTGTAAACTACAGCCGCTAATTACCCATATAGGGTGCTACTTTGAAGTTGTTTTGATAACAGAGCCAAGGTTAACACTGTATACAGATCTTTCAAGCAAGCTCTGGTGAATTAAACATATGTTCTTGCAGAACTGTCAAGAGGCCTACCTATCAAAACTTAATATTGCTTAAGTACTTAAGTAGTAAAAGTGATTAAGGTCAGGGTAATATTTTACCAACCATCAATCATAGTAAATGATCGTAGGCTTTCCCAGTGAATGATATGTATGAAATTCACTCGGGTTTGACACTGGGTGAGGCTTTTCATGACCGACTTTTCGATGAGTAACTCACTCATCCAAACGTCGGCAATGAAAAGCCTCACCCCGTGCCAAGGCTGAGTGAATTTCATTAATCAATTATCGTGTGTTTGATGAGTAACTTGCTCTTAAAAAACATCATTGAGAAATAATGAAATCGAATTGTTCTAAGTGACATCAATAGAACATACATAGGAGCAACATTAATAGCATCAATGACCACAAATGATTCTGAGAACGTAATTGCACAGATGCATGGCTCCCATGTGGGTTGAATTGGTCTATGAAATGGAAATATCATTTACAGTAAAAGAGAAAATAATTGGCCACCAAGGGAATTCAATTCATAGGTAAATTAGATAAATGATAACTAAAAATGCTATAAAAAGAAGTAAATCTTACCACGCCTATGACATTTCCTTCGTTGTCGGTGAGTATCTTCTCGCGAAGTATATCCCTCTCAAAAAAGTGTTTCTCACACCCAACTTGTGGATGCTTCACTAAGAAAATATCGTGAGGAATACACTTCTGCCAACCAGCATGGCCGCAGCGGCTTTCTTCCCTCTGGACCACATGGCAATGCACCTTTTCGGTATTCGAATTATACTCAGAGGTACAACCATGGAAGAAGGAGCGCCTCCTTCTTCCATGGTACAACCTGATGCAAAGTATCTCCTTCCGACCATAGTCTTCTACCATTACAGTCTGGTTTTCCAACTGTAAAACACTTAATGATGATTTTAGTGAGAAAAGAGCACCAGATCTTTGGCGCAGGTACAGTTTCACAAAAATGTGGTTTGCCACAGTGAAACATCATAGGATGCTTACTTTATATGCTGGCACAAGGTAAATGATAGACGAATGTTATAGTGGTGCCAACGACCGAAAGCAGGAACTAAGCAGATAATAAGGGGCAGCAGAGGGGATGCAAGAAGGATAGGGAAATGCCGGGGCTTGGTCAAGGATTATTACATCGTCCACTTCCCGTCCTTGACTGTTTTTAGGGAAAGGGAAGGAAATGGAGGGAGAGGGAGTGGAAGGTTTGCTTGCACAGATGCTGTCACAACCACTTCCGTTAGCAGAGTCAGTAGTGTGTCCCCCATTGTGATAAGGAAAAGGAGCGTTGCAGTCTCAGTTGTAATTGGAGGAAGTGGATGACGTACTAGTCCTTCACATGCACACTTTTCTGAGAGGGTTAAAAACATCGTTTACCCCCATATAACTCGAGAACTAATTGACAGATTGAAGAAAGGAGAAATACTGGTCTTTTTATTTTACAAACTATCAGTTTCAGCAAAAAAATATGGTAAAATTGTTCACTTCAATATCTTTAAACCATTATGTCAACTGCTCCAATGAGCCATTAGCCAACCACTGTGGGGGTATATATCCATTTCTCTGTCTGATTCTAGAGGCAGGAACCCAATGGTCAGTTTGACCTTCCCATAAGATGTTGTTCCTGAATGATTTATGACAAAACACTTTTTTCTTTTTCAGCCAACCTACCCAAGTTGAGCAGAATGTGGCTCGAAGAGAAGCTCAGGTTGGAACGGTTGGTCATCCTGTGTACCAGGCACAAGATGGGGTGAGATTAATTACTGCTGATGAAGAAAGTGAGGAGGAGGAGGAAGTGGAGGAGTATGAGGAAGAAGAAGAGATAGAAGAACTGGAGGAAGAAGCTGAAGAAGAGGAGGAAGTGGAAGAAGAGGAAGAAGAAGAGGAGGAGGAGGAAGATGAAGATATTGAAGGTGCTGCTGTTGTGGACCAAAGTAATTCCAAAGTTAAGCAGCAGGCAGCTGAAAAAACTGGGACTCTTCAACTAGGTATGAGTTGCACGAATGTGAATGTCAAATTTTTTTATATCCTTGTTTATTAGCCATCCTCAGTGTGTCAGTATTTCATTTGTATCTTCAAATGGCGGTTCATGGGTTATTGTATTGTTGTTGTCGATAACTGAATAGCTTGTGTAGTGCGAAAGATACGGTATGAAGATAAACCAGAAGAAAACGAAAGTAATGCGGTTTTCAAGAACAAAAAGGGCCAGTATAACGATAAAAGTGGGAGGTCAGAAGCTAGAGCAGGTAGAGCAATTTAGCTATCTAGGTAGTGTGTTGGAAGAAAAAGGGTATAGCAGTATTGAAGTGAGAAGGAGAATTGCATTGGCAAAAGAAGCTTTTACTCGTAGGCGTGAACTAATGACTGGGGCGTTGAGTAGGGAAGTGAAGAAAAGACTAGTGAAAAGTTTAATATGGAGCGTTGCACTATATGGGGCGGAAACATGGGCTTTGCGAAAAGAAGATGAAAATAGACTTAGGGCTTTTGAAATGTGGGTGTGGAGAAGAATGGAGAAAATAAAGTGGGTCGAAAAGAAAACGAAGGACGAAGTGTTAGAATTGGTAGGAGAGGAAAGAAATTTGATAGATGAAATTAGGAGAAGGCAGAAGGTGTGGATGGAAACGGTAATAAAAGGGGATGGTGTTTTGAAGGAGGTGATTGAGGGAAGATCGTTGGGTAAGCGGGGAAGAGGGAGAAGAAGAACGGGTAGCTTGGATGGAATAATAGGTGGCAGGAGGTATGTGGGGCTGAAGAGGGACATCCTGTGAAATTTAGGGGGTGGGAAGAATTAAATGTCCATTTAAACCTACCTTCACCGGTAGAATACTTATAATAATAATAATAATAATAATAACAGAAAAGCAGGCCTGGGACATTTATACTATTTTGTTAAACACAGTTTCGAGCTGAAAAGGTAATAAAAATTGGTGAAACATCTTAAATACAAAATTGATGGCCCCTCCAGCAGTCAGATGTGGCTGATAATGTTTCTTTATCATCAATTTGCATATTAAAATAGATTTTAATATCTTTGAATGTTTGTCAAAATTCTTTTCTGTCAAATTGTTATATTTTTCTCTTTTTCTTATATATTGACCAGGATTCAAACCTGTATCAATGATTGAATGTGAATGATTTTTTTCCCTGTGGAAATCTTACTGTTGTGCATATATTGTGTAACTCCATTTAAGCTTTTTTTCGCAGCTAATTTGTAATCCTAAATTCATATCCTATGGCTGCTTTCATGCCATCTGGGACACCTTCTTTTCCTACCTTTTCTGTACCTTCTTACCATTCTCCCCTCTATTTTCATCTTCAACATTCCATTACTGCACAAAATGTACTTAATTCACTTCTGTTGCCTTCTAATTTCTTTGGCCAATTTCCTTTTATCTCCTAACATACTAAATGTTTTCTCATTCATCTTCCTCTCTGTGCAGTTGACTTTCTGCTTTTTTATCCATTTGCATATCTCAAAGGCATTGACTTCTCCATATTCTCTTTCCACAAGTTGCTTCTGTAGTCTCTCGTTTACGTTACAGAAATTTTTGTGGTACATGTGACAGTTGAGCGTGGTGGCCTAGTGGGTAGAGCGCTTGGCTACTGATCGAAGGGTCCCGGTTTCAAATCCAGGTGAAGCCTTTGGATGCCCCCGAACAAAAAATCCTCGGATTGCGAGGTGGCCCAGGGAAAGGAACTGGCCCCCCTACCCTGAATGTGTGAAATTCACACGCCTGTGGCTTAGTCCGGGGTGAGCTCTACCCTCACCTATCAAAACCAACCTTCGGGTTGAATCACTGAGTGAGTGAGTGATGTGACAGTCATGTGAAAATGGTCTCATTTTATCAAATGTTTTGAGTGGTAACTCATTGAAACTCAGCCCATGAGCCAAATATGACCCTTTTTTTAACTGGAGTTGAATTCCTTCCTTTATGCATCTAGGCTGGAAATGTCCATTATGCACGCTTGTGAATCCACCTACCAGACCTGGCTGTGCTGCTTGTGCATCTGAGAGACCTCCTAACTACCGTCCTCCATCAGAATACAAGGCAGGGAAGGCAGAGGCTGAAAGGCTGGAAAAAGAAAGAATAAACATGGTCAGTATTTTTAAATATTCTCATTCTTACTATAAAATTATTTTTTAATAATACATTCTCAATATGATACTGGAGTAAGTAACATGAAATTCAAAATTGTGCCATAGGTCTTTTCAGAATAAAATTATGTATTTATAGTTTGGTTTAGTTTTTGCCCAGTTTACCAGTCCTTTGGGTCACAAAAAATTCCAAGACATCATTCATAGTTCTACAATGGAAGATTCAATAGCTAAATAATTCTAAAGTTGATAAAAAAAGCAATAATTTAACTAATTTTTCTCTGCCAATCAGTTGATAAAAATTTTAATAAATTAGGAATGGTTGGATCGGACAGATGACAGGACAAGATACAGAGATGATAAGAAATTGATTTTTTTCTAAAATAAATTTATCTGCTTTTGTGGAAAAACTTTAGTTTTCCTTGAATGACTTATTACAGCAGAAATGGCCAAAAATTAAATAAATATGTCTTACTTTTCTGGTAGCTATTTGGTATAATGTCCATTCGCCATTGCCTAAAAACCCCTAAATTTATGCAGACTATGCAGAGTGTGAAAACTATTAGGTCCTATCTGCAATAAAGATCATGAATTAAATAATAAAGTATATGTACACTTAAATTTCATCAATTAAGCAATTTTTAATCGATTGATTCAGGATCCGGAAGAAGAAAAGAAAAAGGAAGAGGAGGAGCAAAGACGTAATTATGAACGCCTTCTACATTTGGAACGATCAGAACTTGTACCAAACGCTGAAGATTTTGCATGCCCTGTTTGCTTTGTGGATGTTGCTACAGATGAGGGCATAACATTGCGAGATTGTCTTCACTCATTTTGTCGGTAAGAAATAAGTAGGTACTCAGACTTAAAAAATAAAGCTTTCTTTTGGGAATGAAACTTAAGTTTGTATTTGTACTTGTAATACAATGTATGCTGAATAGAATTGTGACATGTAATCAAAAGATTGTATGGAAAATGATGGATGAATTGTTTTTCCTTGTTCATTAAATTGGAAAACTAAGTCACTGGAATCAAATATGGCCTTAATGTTGAGCCTAAATCTTCTGATAATTTAAAGGACTAAACTGGAAAGTCATGCTCATCAGTAGCTGAAAAGATAAGACTTATGCCAGGGTTTTAGCTTCCACTTTTCTTTTGTCAAAACATTAAAAATAATTTCCTATCGATGCTAACACCATATGGGATGGAATTCAGTTGGAAACTGGCCGTATAAATATGATAATTTTCTATAAAATATTTGCTTTTAATTTATTTTGACTCTTTTGTGCATAAATACCAGGAAAATTGATGGTGAAAGTAACTACCTACTGCATTTGGAAATTTTCTGTACAAAATCCTGAATTTTGAGTGTTCCCCAGGGCTGTCATCAAGGATAGGTTTTAACTGACAAGGGAAGGTTCCCAAGTGTAACCTGCGGATCGCGATCAAACTTCGTAGGGTGGTAGAAAACGAAAATTCATTGGATACGTGTCTTCGGAAATGCGTCCAATAGGCCTTAGTTTTCGAGATATTTGCATTTGAAAATCTTTAAAAACGCCTAAAATGAAGCGTGACGCAACCCGCAATACACGTACGCGGCCCTGCTCCTTTATCGGGGTAATCTTCAAGCGATGGAGTGGATGGGACTCTTGTGTCACTCCTAACACAAGCTAATGCTTTGTGTGCGGCAATACCTGTATTCACCACTCGTCAGAACATTTGCCACGACTTTAGTATCGCTACACGCGTTCGTATGCTGAATGGACCTCTGCCTTGATGCTTTCAGTTGCAGACGAAGCTCATTGAATAAAAGCTGTAACAAAAGTATTGCATGAAATGGGCATCCCTCGACGTTAGATGGACAGGGTTCTTCACTTTTTTTCCTGAATTGGTAAAAGACCTTCTTGAAAAATTTATAGTCCCCGAATTTCGTTCCTTAATTTTCCTAATTTTTTAAGTAAACCTCAGCAACTTTACCTCTATTTTCCATAAACCATTATCAATCAGCTATCTTGGAATGCGCATCTTGAATTTCTTGGGTAAATTCTGGGTAGAAGTTGGCTCTATATTATGCAGAACCTTCCCTCTACCCCAGTATTTGACATTAGCATTAAGAAACAGGGTCGTAGTAGAAATGTATATTAGAGAACATAGTCACAAGGCCTAAAAAAATGCGGTCAGGAAAAATATATCCTACACATTTTAACTTGGCACACAATTTATTTAAGCAAATTAAAAATCATTAAATATTCACTTTATTTTGTGAATGTATAAATGTTCACTGTAAGAAATTATGCGTAAACATTTAGTAATTTCATTCCCCAGAACAGTCACTTGGGTGATAATTATCATAAAAATAGGAAAAACAAAAATACTTCTTACACCAAGAACACTTAATAAATGCTCCAGTGCCACAGTCACATAATTCTTTTACCAGTTCTTCAGGAAATGAAACATCATTTACGTTAACAAACACTTCATTATCTTCAGTTAACTTTCAGGCGTACCAAGTATACCGAACTATATTTTGTTAAACTGGAGCCTGCAGCTGGTGATGCACTATCGAGTGGATTTTGAAGCATCATTTCTTGTTTTCAAATCCTCACTCAAAGGTCAAACTTCCTTGGATCCACCGTTTGCGAGTAGTGGGCTCTCACAACCATCTGTAGTGGATTCCGCAAGTAATTGTTCTGTTGTCTTGACTACGTTTTCATTCCTGCTCTTGGATACCCATTATTGAATCATACAGAAATTTCAAGTTAACCAAGTCATTATATTCGCATGTTTATATTAATGAAACAAGGATGTATACGTTTCTATAAAAGGGCACATATATTCATATATTATCCGGTAGTATGCTAACGAAATGCAAGCCTGAAGACCACACACGAATTATTGTTCAGCATCCTCACAAAGATGACCGGCTGGAAAGTTTGTAAGTTACCACTATTTACACAGATCGTCATCCCAAATAACAATGACTTATTTCTAAATACAATATTTACAACTCGTCACAATCAAAACACGCATTACCACTTCCATTGCTAATTATTCTATCAACGTCACCATTGTTTTTGACACCTCGCTGCTCGTGTAGTCACTAATACACTGCCACCCTATTATATTTTCCATTAATATATTTAATTTTATCTAGAGCAATCAGTTACAATATTTAAAAAGAAACCATCAGCACAGTCATTGAAATTTAAATAACATTCAATACTTTTATCATTAGTGCTATTTCCGCTGTTATACTATCCTTAAACTTCTCTAAAACTGTTTGCAATGCTACGTAATAAACATTATGGTAATCGTTTAAATCGTAAACAATAATCATTTACAGTGTATGGATGAAAGTAAAATATTGCACGCGGGAAACTCCTTTCTAACAAGTACAATGTTATATTTTCACGCAGTTGACAGATGTAAGCAACATAAGCAACTGCATTGTCGCACTATTTACAGAAATGTGTCTATTTTTGCATTGGTTGTAGAAACAACAATGCACTTCGAAAATATTGCACAGCAGCAGAATGTGTGTATTGTTGCATTGATTATATAAAAAACAATGCACTTTGAAACTATTGCTCAGCAGAACGGAGTAACAATTGCAATGGTTGTCCAATCCAACTAGTTGGAGCTAGACTCTTTGCGAGAGCATTAAATGAAATTGGACGGTTCACCCAACCATCGTATCGATTACGATTGCTTTTGGACTAACAATTCCTTATTTAACTAACATTGGATGCCTCATCCAACCTCTTTTTTGAGTGCAGACGCCAAGTGACATGGAGACCGCAAGCACACCACAAACTAGCGATATGTTATCCGGGATTTCATATGACGAAGACCGAAACCCATTTAACATCCCGATTTTTAAGAAAAATAGTGAGAAGCAGGAGTTAACAAATGCGTTGCATTATTGTGGTGAACTTCTACGACAGTATAGCTTGACTACAACTCAAGCTAGTAAAAATATCTGTCTCCCTGCAAAAGCAGTTGTGAAAGAAATTTTTCGTGTGTGGTCTTCGTCATATAAAATCACAGATAACTTGTCGCCATCGGGGACTATAAATTTTTCAAGAAGTTCTTTTACCAATTCAGGAAAAAAAGTGAAGAACCCTGTCCATCTAACGTCGAGGGATGCCCATTTCATGCAATACTTTTGTTACAGCTTTTATTCAATGAGCTTCGTCTGCAACTGAAAGCATCAAGGCAGAGGTCCATTCAGCATACGAACGCGTGTAGCGATACTAAAGTCGTGGCAAATGTTCTGACGAGTGGTGAATACAGGTATTGCCGCACACAAAGCATTAGCTTGTGTTAGGAGTGACACAAGAGTCCCATCCACTCCATCGCTTGAAGATTACCCCGATAAAGGAGCAGGGCCGCGTACGTGTATTGCGGGTTGCGTCACGCTTCATTTTAGGCGTTTTTAAAGATTTTCAAATGCAAATATCTCGAAAACTAAGGCCTATTGGACGCATTTCCGAAGACACGTATCCAATGAATTTTCGTTTTCTACCACCCTACGAAGTTTGATCGCGATCCGCAGGTTACACTTGGGAACCTTCCCTTGTGAGTAGGCATGGGGATTAGTTGATGGTAGACAACCTAGAAAAGTATGGACTGAAATAAATTTTCTGTTCATTTTTCATCTTTGATATCAATTAGAAGCTTAAAGGCCTCGTTTGCGTTGTTTTAAAAGGTGTGTGGTTGAGTGCTCGATTGTTATGCTATGCTGCTGATCAGTGAAATGAGGATATTTTTTGGTGTCAATTTAGAATCCTGTTTAGGAACGAACGTGATAACATAACTAAAGAAGTAGCAATGCTTCACTCTTATTTAGAATTTGAAAAATCAACCACTGCTAGTAGCAGTGTATGTGGTTTTTGGAATTCCTTCATCTTACATCTGCACTTCCTAACTCCTCTTCTAGTGGAAGTGTTTTCTATGTATCACAAGGAACAATAAAAATATTCGTGGTTGGGTTTTACACCATGTAAGCATCGCCTTGGAAAATATTGTGTTTGCTAATAATATATTCTCTTGAATTCATATTCTCTTAGCCTATTCTTAATTTTCATCAAGAGTTCGTTGACCTTTTACTTTGAGTTCTTTGCACAAGTAATTGGATTACAGTTAGAATTCAATGGGCAATCATTTAGAAATTGACTAAAAATAGAGATTAATTTATTTTGGAATATGTCTGCAGCTATGCTTTGCTATTTAGGCAGTGTTATGCAATATTTATGCTATAAAAGCAAGAAATCCACTTAAGAAAAATAATTGGTCCCACAGTAAATTTTTAATATTTTGTATTTTGGCAACGATAAAAAAATCTAAATTATGAGTAATAATAATGTATTAGTATAGTAGTTTTTATATTTTTATCTTCTCTCTTGTTTTTGCAAAGAATGCTGCCTTTCCTCATCTTCATTACACAGAGTTTCTGAGTTTTATTTGTTCCTTTGTCTTATTAGTAACTGGCATCAGCTTTCCTCGAGTCCAACAGTTGGCAGCTCCCCCTCTAATTTCCATCCCACACCATGCTGAGGGTGTAATTTTTCATTTTCTCATGCCTACAATACCAATTTGTGTTTCATTTTATTAGTAAATTTTCAGTAGCCAAGTGTACTGCTGAAAAAAATTTAAGAAAGAAATACGTATGTACAATTTTTATGTGTAAATTCATTTGATTTAGCCATGAAAAAGTTACATTCATCTTTGGAGATACAGTAGAACCTCTTTTTTATGAACCTATAATTTACGAAATGACACCAATTTACGAGCCATTCGGACGGTCCCGATCTTTGTATACAGGAAAACCATGTAAAATGACCTCTATTTTACGAAACCTCGATTTTACTGATTTACGAAGTGAGAGGCCGGTCCCTAGGAGTGATTGACCTCTGTTTTACGAAGTTTTTGAAATGATTTTGTAGCACTGAACTCGGTACAATGGAATAACGATCGCTATATACCGTGACAGGAGCAGCTGAAGCGGGATAGGTCATGCTGAGAGGTCCCTCGGTCCAAGTATTTCATATGGGAAAATGTGGAAAAATCGAATGTGAGCATAGTGCTTTATGAAGTGCTTAAATTGTAGCAAAAATCCCAGAGACAGATCATCCAAATCGCAATTCAATCCTAATTATATGATCCTATATGATGTAATTTATATTCCTTTTCTATCATTTTGTGTATTTCAAATAACTAACTCGTCGTCACAAAGTATCCATATTTTCTCTGGAGTTATTTATAATTAGCTTTAAGGTAGCCGCCGAAACCCCAATTCAGAACTTTGTTCAGCCTTTCACTTGAAAATAGCATTCCCGTAGGAAGTTCTTTGCTGCAGCTGTCGTGGAGCTTAGTTTCATTAAAAAATACTAATTTTGCAATAATAAATTACTTATATTCAAATCTTGATGCAATGTGATCATTTAATTGTTCATTAGAAGTGTTTTGCATCGTTAGGTAAGAATTTGCGATCGCGACTTTAAGATCGCGATCGCTTTCTGTAGCCGCGAGTAAATAGTTCTCATTAATCACTGCTAGATGTCAGCCCTATAGAACGCATCTTAAAAAGGAGGGAATTTCAAATTAACTGAGTGAATTTCTAAGATTGACTTTCATCAGCTGCGAAATATTATTAAATGTATTTCACACGATACGCTTTCTTCAAAAAAGGCATTTTCTGGTCTTTTCACTGAAATATACTAGGTCAGTTGGAACTTTGTTTTGAAATTTCCTAGTTAAAATGGCTTCTGTAAACACAAATCGACTAGCACTAAATATACCCCTTTCGTTAATTAATGCATAACTGCATATGCTTAAAATACTCCGCGGGATGAGTTAATTCTCTTATGAGTTATTCCCTTTATTTTGAGATCTACCAACTGAACAGCTACAAGAACTTAATTCAGTTGCAGCAGCCAAGTTCATACCATTATAAATTTGTAGAAAAATATTCACCCTTTTTTTTTAATTCATGGCTGTTTCATTATCTTTTACTAAAGTGAGTCTCCTAGCCTTAGGAATAACATCTATGCTATACAGCGAATCAATACAATGGAGGTGTAATTTTTAATTCCTTTCAATTTGATGTAGATACACTGCACACAAAGAACTTCACATAATATCTGTTGTTTTTTCCCAAAATGAGCAGATGACTATTATTTGTTATAGTAATTAGTTTGATTTCAACCCTAACATAACTATTTGACAAGTTAAGTACAGCATAGTGTTTAATTGCATTGAAAGTATACTCGCATTCTTGTCAGCAGAGTTTTAGTAGACGTACATTTGTCGCAGATCAAGCCTTTTATGTGCATGATGTGCCTCCATGGACATTGCTCCATGCTGTGCGAGGTGTTGCCAGAGCATGAGAGTGTCACCGCAAAAACTATTTCCTACTGTTGGAGATCAGCTGGTTTATGTGACACACCAGTTCTGGAGACAGAGGAGTTAGTGGAAGATAACCTCCAATTTACAAACCCTCTGATTTATAGAGCTCAAATTTTTAGGTCCCTTCAACTTCGTAAAATAGAGGTTCTACTATATATCTAATCTAGCCACAATGCTTTTTTGTACAAAGGGTTACCTTATTTTTTTCTTCTCTCTTCCATTTAATGGCTAGTCCTTGTCTAGTCAACACTATCCAGTTCAGTGAGGAAGCAGAAGTTAAGTGTCCATATCGAGATGATGACTATGCCTGTGATAGCACTCTCCAGGATAGGGAGATTCGTGCAGTAAGTATGTCACTGATCTATGTCCTGAAACCTTTAATATCCATAGCATAACTACTATAATATATTTGTCTCTGCAAGTGTGCAGGTAAAGATTCACTGATTAATTTTTAATCTGTGGTATTATTAGGTTGATAGTATTTGCACTTGGCTTATAACAGTTTGGTTTTGTTAAAGAAAATATCATGTAATTGTTCATAGTTATTTCTGAAGGAAAACAAGAGTGTTTCTTGAAGAGATCATTTCATATCATTACTCACTTTATTAATATATATTCTCACTTTATATTAAAATTATGTTGAAATAAATAAAGTATGTATTATGATGCCTTATGCAATCTGATACAGAGTATAAAATGCAATTTGCCACTGAGATAAAAAATTTAATAGAGACGTATTGTATTTTCCAGTTAATGTTTAAAATAGATGCATCACATTAATGTGCATAAAATTGATTTAACAATGTGGGCAAAATGAAAACTCACTTGGTAAATTCCTCTGATTATATATTGGCATGATCATAACACATTGTGTCATCTTCAGGGCATATCAGTCAGTGTTTGGGATTCAGCATATTGTCACCTGAAGATAACACAATGTGTCAAAACCTTGACTATGTCAATAAATAATCAGTGGAATTTACCGAATGAGTTTTCATTCTATACATTATGGATGCATTCCACAAGGTTAAGGCATGTCCTTTGTTAGTAATATATCATTTAGATAGTCTTGTTTTGCATACTTAGTATTTGTTTCCATTTTAGTTGGTCCCTGCTGAGGTTTATGAGCAACTGTTAGCTCGTTCAATGGCTCTGGCAGAAAAAAGAATGGGAGCCCAAGCATTTCACTGCAAGACTCCTGACTGCAAAGGGTGGTGTGTCCTTGAGGACAATATAAACGTATTTCCTTGCCCTGTGTGTAGGAAAACCAACTGCCTCACCTGTCAGGTACTGTGAATATTCCAACCTTATTCCCTTTTATTAATTGTATGTACCTATAATTCAATATCCCAGACAGCACAGATTTGGTATTACTACCGTATTACAGTTGTATTACAATCATGCAGGCCCCGTGACAGAATTTTTTGGCCCCTGGGCAACTGAGTGGTCTGGGCCCCCTAAATCCCGGCAAACCCCCTCACTCAATTTAGACCAGAACTGCGAACTTTCAGGTTAATAGCCAAGACTAACCTGATTTTCAGCTTTTTCTGCAGAAGAAACTTGCACACTGTCATACTGCAGCGTTTCTCGAAAGAAGAACAGCAGTTCACGAGAAACGCTTGTCCAGGGGACAAATATTCTTTCCAAGACGGGTGAGCAAGATGAGGTCAAAAATAGAAAAAACCACAAAATTATGACAATCTAACTAATCAAACACTGTATTTAAACAACAAAAGACAAAGTACAAACCAACAAAATTGAAATACTCTTCACAATTCAGGGAAAAGCTAATAACTTGCACCAAAAGTCCATGGCGCTATGGAGACTCGACAATCACCAAGTCACCGCTGACCTAGCCTCGAAGTTGTCTCTTTGCCGTCTCGACTCGAACAGAGAGCGTGAGAGGGGAGGTATTCTCTGGGGTAAGGAGGGGGTATATTCTGGAAGGTCAAAGTGCAATGGGGTTTAACGTGGAATTCCATTGGTGCAAATTGAGGGGAGGAAAAGGTGGCATGATGTGAAGAGGGCGAGGTGGAAGCTTAGGATTGGGTGATCAGGAACTCTTTTTTGAATTCGGCGGGGGAACACCAAATAACGGCTTGTACAATGGCCTAATTTCTGGTCTTCTTCCGCGCTTTGGGGCTATATAAGTGAGAACGGATGTGGTGAGGTGATTGGTGCGGCCGTGATTGGTGCGGCCGTGGTTGGTGCGGGCGTGAATTGGTGCAGGCATGAATCGGTGCAGGCGAGAATCAATACATTTTGGAATCGTAGGCGTTGTTGGCATCGTTGGCTCCACCTGTCGTTAGCTACGCCTGTCGAGCAAGTCCTTCGGCTAAGTCCGGAGGGTAATTAGTCCGCCGAGGGGTTATGTCCAACGAGGGGAGGGGGGGGGGGGAGGTACCAAAAAATGCCACAATACATTATCTATTGATTTACTATAAATTATCCTTTTTTTTTTAATTAAACACATGTTAATGGAATGGGGAAACAATTTCAAAATGAAAACTTTTTGATGGTGAAACACACTTAACACTTTCATTTTACAGTAATCAAAACTAGGGCTTACTTGAACTTGAACATTTTATAAAAAGTCATTATAAAACATACTTTTCCTTTTTTCACAATTAGCACATCCACAATTACTCCCATATTTTCAGAGATATGGAGATAATTATATCCCCCCAAAATAAAATGAATGCAGAGTATTAACTTCTACTAAGCTTTGCTTTCACTAAAACTCTCTCAAACAAACATAACAGCAGAGAGTGAGTAAAAATAATGTAAGTTAAGGGTTTTGACGAACAGAATATATTTTGTTGTGCCTCAATATTAAGCTATTTTCGATAATTTGCTTCCTTCCTGTGTACAGAATTCAAGTAAAGTAGAAACTAAAGTTTTACGAGATGAATACAGTCTAATGTGACGTATGAATCAGGGATATGCATATTGTAACACAGGGAAAATGAAATATTTGAGTAGATTTTCTTGTTGAACAACCAAAAGCTCCACGGTGTCCAAAATGTACCTTTCTGCATGAGCCTCCTGGTAGGGTCAAAGGCTTGGACTGCTGGGGTGAAGGGGCAAAGAAACGAAAAGAATTCCTTAATAGTGTCCCTATGGAACGTAAAACATCTGTGAAGGTGGGTTTGCGATAAATATCAAATAGGTGCTTCCCTTCTTTTAACTGAATGTTTAAGTATAGAAAATTGAATAATTTATTTCCTATTTCCATGGTGAATTTAAATTTGTTGTTCATTGAGTTAATAAAAGTGAAAAACTGTTCTAACTGCCTTGTGGTGCCCGTCCAACAGCATAGAACGTTATCGACATATCTATACCAATAGTTAACATAGTTATTATTATTCTCGCGTTATAACATAGTTATTATTCTTCTCAACATATTATTCCCGCGGATTCGTGCCACCACAACACCATTCGTGCCAACACAAGACAGCAGCGTTTCACTCATTAATCAACAGACTCACCCTCCCCCCCCCATCTCAGAAATCCCCCTCAGCAAACACAACTACGATAAGGAATGGAAAACCATACTACATATTGCCGAGGTTAATGGCTATCAACCAGCAATCATAGAAAACATCCTCAATAAAGCCCGCAGGAAACAGGCCTTGTCAATGGTGTCTTCCCTCTCCCCTATCAATACTCCAAAAATGTGGTGCAGGCTCCCCTTTCTAGGAAATATTTCCCATTCTGTTACATCCAGCTTCCCGAAGGAGAATTACAGTAGCATATTATACCCCCTCAACCCTTAAAACAATACTGTTCACCTGCAAGGATCGTTTCCCACCCGAAGAGAGAAGTGGCATATACTGCCTTCAGTGAAAATATTGTGACATGAGATATATAGGCAGAACGGAAAGAAGTGTCAATGTCAGAGTGAGAGAGCATCACAATTGTTATAAAAAGAAGAAAGAGCAGTCAAACTTTGCCAATCACTTAATAGCCAGCAACCATCTTCAAGACTTCACGCCGGACATCCTCCACTCAGAGGGAAACAAGAGGAAACTCGACGTCCTAGAAATGTTGGAGATAATTTAACATTTAAAGAACAACATCCCCCTGGCCAACGAGCAAGTACTTCCCTCCCACTCCCAACTCTTTTCCATCCCCATTAACGAACTTCTACAGTGAAAACCAAATTCCCACAGTGATCACCCACCTATGTGCAATTAATTCATTCCCGGAAATTGTACCAATCAGTGCTACTCGTTAAAATTTCCTCCAGTGAACTATGTGCCATCACATTTCCGGGAAAACATTATCCCAGTGCCTGCATCATCAACAGTCGGACCCATGAACTACCATTGTGCCTTGTAAAACATAATGTGCCCCCGCTATTCCTTCTTCCCCCCACCCACCTTACCTCAACACTCCTTAGCCCCTCGTTTCCTCATTCACTCTACCCCCCGCTGGTCGAAGACCCATCAACACTGGGAATCCCTCTACCTAACCTAAAAACCGCTTCTTCCCCTCTATCCCTTCTCTTTCCACCGTCAACTCACCCCACTCCCTTCCGACAGATAGATGTCCTTACTGTCGCACCCAAGTTGGTATATAAAGATGATGTATGCATGAACAATCACCTGAAGATGTAACTATGTTATGAAACCCGGGTCGAGCTTATTCGAATATATAGTGAACCTTACAAAGTTTCATTCTTTTATTTGCCATTATGGAAAGGTATCACATAGTCAAGCCTGAAGTTATCAGCTAATAAGTATGTTTTCTTGGACATGAAATGCAACACGTTAGACATCTGAGTCCATTGACTAATACATTTTATTGGAATAAGTAATTTGTCATCATTTGTAATACATAAGAAAAACGGAAATGAGCTTACGGTGCGCATGTTAAAGACATAGTGATCGCTAGCATTAAACAAAATGGACTAAATTCCAGAAAATGTTGTGTACCTGTCGATGAATGGACTTCGCCACGCAACAGAAGCTATAGTAACGTTCACTTCTCTGAAAGAGAATCAAAGATATGGAACTTGGGGCTTATCTGAATTAATGGAAATATGCCCGCAGAATTATGTATTTAACTTATAAAAAATAAATTAAGAGAATGTGAAATTTCTTTAGAAAAACACATTTTTGCAATCACCACTGACGGTGCAAGTGTAATGCCAAAGGTGGTAGGTATATACCTACAAATCATCACCTTTGTTTTGCTCATGGTAACCACCTTGCTGTCGTTAGGTAAGTACAGATCTGAGGGAAAAGTTAATGTTATAAAGAATTAAATTGAAGTAGGAGAAGAAGTCGAATCTGAAGAAAGTGAATTCAGTGATGAAGACTTTCCGTCGAGTGATGAAACAGACAGAGATGATCCATTGGTGATGGAGGTGCATGTAAACAATCAGAACAAAACATTAAGATTTTGATCCAAAAAAACATAAGGGAAGCAATTCCTCTATTTAGAAAATCACTTTCAAATAACGACAGAATCCTTCAAAAATATGTTATTGAAAAATTTGGTGAGGAAAGAACTCTTGTTATTGATGTAATTACTTGATGGATCACTATGTTTGTCATGCTGGTACGTTTTATACTGCTTGAAAGTGGCATGACGAAGGCCTTAATTGATCATAATTCCAAAATATCATTCAATGAGTGTGAATATGAACTTGCTTCTTCCATCTTTGCAACACTGCAGCCAGTGAAAATTACTGTGGAGGCGCTTTACCGAAGGAATCCAAATCTTTTGAAGTGTGAGGCTGCGTTGGAATTCTTGATGCAAAAACCAAAATATGTGAATAAAGAGTTGGGGAATAATATGAAAACTGCCTTGCAGAAGCAAGTACTGAAGAGACAAATTGATTTATCAGGGGTTTTTACGGTATCGTCACTGTGGTTCATGGGCAAGTGGCCATGATTTGGGGAATTTATATTCTGTGCTAACACTAATGACCCTAAAAAAAATCAAGGAAAACTTGCTTGGATTTCATAATTATAATGCTACTAAAGCATTTAAATCAGAGATCGTGGAAGAAGAACAAGCTTCTTTAGTGTGAAAAAGTCATTATATTTATGGCTTGCATAGTGAGTGAGAGTCAGCTGATAAATAATCAGAGAGTGGTTTACCATGTTCGGATGAACTAAAGAAGGAACTTGATTCGGTCATTACCCAATGTTTGATTCCTCCCAAACAATATCCTCCCAGTTGCAGTTCAAAGGACCTAGAATTATCAATAGCTCAAAAGCTAGAGAATTTCCGTGTAAGTGGACGGAGAGGGGAAATATACAAATTACATATTTACTAGCACTTGCTGGCTATTCCTCCCACTGAGGTTAAATCAGAAAGGGCTTTTCTATCAGCGGGTTTTCTTTGCAATAAATATAGATGAATAATGTGTGACTAGACATTACACACTCTTTGTTTTTTAAAATCATTATTTAAAAAAATCGTAAGTAACTTTTCATTGAGGATAACCTAAATCTAGAGTTTCTGTTTGATTTTTTTTAAAGGTCTACAATTTAAGAGCAATTGCTATTGCCTTTGGTGCTTTATTTTTTTATCTCCCAAGAAAAACTGTATTGTTGTAAGTTTGAGTAAAACTGATTCTTTAGTAACTTTGTGGCGTTTTTACAATTTTGATACCAGAGATAACACAGTAAAAAACACGAAAAAATTAAAACAAATGCACAACCTGAATTTCAATGCTTCAGCATCATCATCATCAGTGAAGATGCTCCCCTGTATCTAAACTTTGTGTGGTGTTCTTTTATAATAATTTTAACTTTGTTATCAATCAATGTTGCTTAAAATTTGAGTAATTTTAATATGGATTCCATATGTGCATGTGATATTTTAGTTATTTTTAAATTTTAATTCCATATGTGCCTGTGATACCTACTTTAGTTAAATCCCGGGATTAAGGCAATCACTATCCCGTAATCCCGGGATTGAAAAATCTCCCCTGGATTGCAATCCTTACTGGGAGTCTAGGTGGGGGAGCCGAAGTCCCTCCTTACACCCGTGTATGGGCGCTCATGTATACAAAACCAATGGCACAACACTAGAATGTGTAGCTTGCTACTGCTAATCTGTAACTTTGACTGTAGAATAAACGATTATTTACAGTCCACTAACAAGTAAACAATAGATTTTAGGCGGGGGATAGGGTTTCTTGTCGTTCAGGTTACATGATGTCGCATGAGTGGCGAATGTTAGTGGCAAAGGGAGGGGAGGTGAGTCACAGCACCCGCACTTCTCGCTCTATCGTCACCATCACCCCTAAACCCTCGATGACCACAAGAACAATGCTAACATCATACTTCTCGCACACTGACACACGCTATACCTTGATTTGTTTTTTCACTTTTTAACCCTTAACCGATGACGTGCGGTCTGAGAGACCGCTGCGTTTTTAAAATTATGAATATTTTCAAAATGACTATTTTAAAATGTCTATAATTTTCGTTAGCTTCATATTTTTGTATAATAAGGATATAAAACTCTTAAAATTTAACGTTTGTATTATTTATTTATGTAAATTTGCAACTGAATTCGATTAGCGGTCTGAGAGACCGCACGTCACTAAATTGGAAAAAAATCAGTAAACCTAATGCTGGTGGACATGATTCAAAAAGTTGTTTAAAACAATTCGTAGTGATTTTTCAGGAATAAGAATAATTAATAATTTGTTAGGAAGCATTTTTTGTTGCACAACGTGGATAATAAAGTACCCTAATTTTTCTAAAATACATTGAGTAAGAATAAATGACTATTCAAGTCGTTGCTGAAGGCGAACGCAAAACAAATGAAATCTTGAAGGATCTCAGTTTTTCCCGGTGAATAGACTGGAAGAAGAGTTCTCGGGTTTCCAACCGGGTCCAAGTGTTTTTAGGCACCAACGTTTCGAAGGCTAAGTCCGCCATCGTCTTCAGGGTGAAATGGGATATCAAATCCAAATTTCACCCTGAAGACGATGGCAGACTTAGCCTTCGAAACGTTGGTGCCTAAAAACACTTGGACCCGGTTGGAAACCCGAGAACTCTTCTTCCAAATGAAATCTTGTTTTTATTGGAAATATTACATATTTTGTTCTTTAAATGTTAAGCTTCTTATAGATTTTATAAATAATTACAATAAAACAGTGGTTAATTTCTCTACCCCTTGCAGGCAGTACGCATGTAATGTATTTACTAAAAATGATGGATCCCATTGAACCCCGAAATTTCGCGCGCCCACGCCTGGAGTGCAACATTCATTTGTGCCTTTCTTTTGGCTGTCGGTCTCCCTTTAAGTATTTAGGGACAGAACATCTAAGCATCGAGTTTCACCGGCAGAAGAAATAAAGGGACCGATGCCGTTTCAAAATGTATATTCCCAGCAAGCCTGCCAAGTGTGGTTTGAAAATGATGTGTTTGACTGACGCCGAAAGAGTTACTTGTTAAACGCATATTTGTACGCATGGAAAGACACAGATGGGATAGGTTTGTCAGAGAAAGACAAAAAGCTATCAAAATCAACGCAGTCAGTTCTTCGTCTCTCTGAGCCAAACATGGGGTCCCACAGGAATATCACAGTGGATAATTGGTTCACATCTATTGAACTGGTACAAAAATTAAAAGAAAAATGGCTGACGTACGTTGGTACAATCAGGAAAAATAAAAGGGAAATACCTAATGATTTTGCGCCATCCAAAGGGCGCAAAGTGGGCTCTTCACTTTACGGATTCTCGACCAACATGACTCTAGTATCCCATGTCCCCAAAAGAAATAAGGTTGTTTGCTTAGTTTCATCGATGCACTACAGGGTGAGTGACGATATAGAGTCAGCGAAACCAGAGGTTATTGCATTTCACAATGCGACTAAGGGTGGCGTAGATACTTTAGACAAAATGTGCTGTAGCTACACATCCGGCCGAAGGACAAGGAGGTGGCCAATGGCAGTATTTTTCAGAATATTAGGCATTTCCTTTGTCAACTCTTTTGTGCTTCAGCAGTCTACGAAAGATAAGAAAGATATGACACGATTTAATTCATTAAATCGATACCTGCAGATCTTGTTAGACCCCATATAAGAAGGAGAATGTCGAATCTTAGACTCCCGAGACAGGTACGATTAAGTATTGCGCAAATTCTCCATCTATTGTTGGAAGAGGCTGAAGAAGTAGAAAGGCTCGGGAAGCAGACAACATGTTGACTGTGCCCGCCATAAAAAAACGGAAAACCTCTTTCTTATGTTTCCAATGCAAAAAGCCTGTGTATTTGGAATGCATGAAGAAAATTCGTAAAGAATGTGTGAAAACAGAGATATGAGAGCCATTGTGAAAAAATGTAATTTTAATCACCTGCAGAATGCATCAAGAAAAGGAATAAACGAGATAAATTCAATTGTTTCTTATTATTTAGCCATCGTACTTTAACATTTAAGGCCTTATTTTTAAATCTGGCCAAATATTGATACTTAAAAACGTTAATTATAACTCAAGTGTTTTTGACATAAGTTTTTTGATCCTGTTTCAAATAACTATTTTTACCGAAAAATTGGTTCGTATTGGTAATGCATAAAATTAAATATAAGTTTTAGAATAGTTAAGCAGATAAAGGAACATTAAACTAAGAATTAAAAATGGCGTTGCAACATATTATGAATATTTTATTTATTGCGGTCTCCCAGACCGCACGTCACTGGTTGTGTAACCGAAATTGCACGTCACTGGTTAAGGGTTAACCAACAAAATTTTGTATTGTTTTTGGCATTTAATTTTATTCATGCTTTAAATTTTTATTTTCATTAATTTTTTTGGGCCCCCTGATGAACATGGGCATTTGCCCCCCCTTGTAGCCGGCCCTGCAATCATGTTATAAAAGAGGGCTTTGTATTACAATTGTATTACAGTTGTAATACAGTGTCAAATGTCCTCTAATACAATTGTAATACAGTTGTATTACAGAGGAAAAATACAAGGGATTTACAGATTGTATTATGTTTGTAATTTAGATCCAAATACATGAAATTTACAAATTGACAGTGAAGGTCTAAAAACGAAATCAAGACTGCACAAATGCGATTTGAATGTGGTTTTGCGGTTTTTAACATGTGCTATGTTTAGACTCCTTAATTATTGTAAAAATGTTAATTAATGGCTCATGACAGCGTTTTTGTTTGGTTATAGAATCGTTTCCAGGTGGTGCTAAAAGGTATTTATGTAGTTTAAAAAAAATGAAAAGATAGTTCAGCTAAAATTAATATTGCAATAGAGACTACTACCAACTTTACATTATCTAGTACCTCAGTATTCATTACTTCACCTAAACACTTCACAATAATATTGTAAATCCTGCCTACGATTGTGTACCTACTGAATGACACCACCTTATTGATGACGAAGCAGTAAGACGGCTACTTTTATAGGACTCTTCGTTGGCATCCTTGTACTTGCGATTAGTAACGTTAAAAGGCTAATACTGTGGTGATTTCTGTCCTTGTAACGTTTCCCCGATATCCATTTTATGGGTAAAAATAAGTACGGCTGATATAAATATACATGATTGATAGTCTTTTCATGCTAGGCGAGATAATATAGACTTTTATTGCTTCAGTAGCTATCACTTAGAACCTATTGACAGCATACAGGGAATAGTGTGATTGAAATGGTACTGCTACACATGAAATGGGCTTGGCGACTAATTTTAATGAATAACGTACATTGTGTATGTTTATATATATTTGTGATGTATTTCATGGAATTTATGCATGGAAAATACATGACTTTTCCATATGTATATCCAAATGCATGCTGTAGGGGATATTAGTGACAAAATACGATCATTTTATGAATTGTATTACTGTTGTAATTTAGATTTCAATTACAATTCTTTTACAAAAAAATTATTTCGCATTAACCCTGTAATTTAGTAGGAAATGCAGGACTTTCAAGTAAAAAAATATTTGCTCTGTTACAATCAATTTCTTTAATTCAAAAGAGAACTGTGGTCAAACATAGTTATTATCACGTGATAATACGTATATGCAACAATACGGGTATCTCCTCAATGCTTCTTATTATCGTGAACTTCCACCAACTAAATAACATAGCATGACAGCAACCATATACAAAGCTATCGATTTAAAAAAATATCTACCAAATAATCAAGTTTGCGAGTTTGCTGGAAAATGTACAAGTGTTACACAAAACATTTATCTTTACAATTTGGGCATTTTTTAAAGATACGTGAGTTCAGTTCACCTGTGTAGGAGTGAAGTCGTGAGAAGTAAACACTATGTGGAACGCTCATGCACATTTACCGGGTTCGCAGTTAAAGGGTGCACAATTCGTAGGTCTGGTCACACAATGCATAAACTGTGCAAGTTCATGTACTAAAGTATGCCTCATCATCATGCAACATTTCCCATCAAAATATCATTGTGAAACCATACGTAACAACTTCTATGAATGAGTGGGTGCTTAATACAATAGAACCAGTTATAATTTCATCCATCCATACGAACATGGAATCACACCAGTTCATACATTGTGTAATCAGACCCAATAAACCATGACTTGTAGCCAATCAGGCTCCACAAATCGAGACAATTAAAATTATTACGCACAGAGGCATTAAGGAAAAATACATCACACTCTTACCAAGATCTAAATCATAAGAATAGCAAAAGCATTTACACTTGCCATTACCTCTCACAAACAGTATAACTCATTTAGAACGCTCATGATTAAAAACTTGCTAATGTTGCTGACTGTAGGTCGGCGGATTCATAATAAACAACACCATAAACAAACATAATAAATTGGCGATACTAGTGTTGTCCTGCACTAACGAAACACACCAAGCTTTTGCATGCGCACGAACAATACTTTTGTTTTATTTTCTATATTACAAACATAATGCATTGGCTCTATGAATTGTATATTCTTGGTATTTTGATGCTGTTTTACAATGAAATTACCATTGGCCACACAGGAATCTTTGTATGTGTGAGCATATGACGTTTGTATTATTTTCCGGTTATAATTGTAATACATTGGTTTTACAAATTTGTATATTCCTTGTATTTTGATGCTTTAATATAGTATTATGATTGCTTTGTATGAAATGTCCTGTGATACAATTATATTACAAAAGTTCTTACGAAAACTATACAATTTGTAATTGTACAAGGGATTTACAATTTGTATACCAGCGGCTGTGCTGTCTGGGATATACGTACTAGTGAAGTCCATATGGATAACGTTTCTGTACCACATTCACAAATTCAATGTACATATGTTGTCCTCTTATAGCATCAATCAAGTAGGCACTTCAATGGTCCATGCCAACAGGTACACATTATCTCCGTTGTGGCCTGGGGCCTGATCACAGATCTTCATAATACATTATTCATCATGATAGGTGTAAAATACTGAGATTGGTTGATGCAACTCTCCACTCTGGTCTCTAAACAGCTAACCTCTTCATAATTATAGGTTTCTTCTCTCTTAGACCCTTCAACTACTACTGCTTGCTTTCTTCCTCTCTGTTCCTACTTACTCTGTATATCTCATACAAGACTTTTCTTTGCCATTACTCCCATTTACTTTCATCTCAATGCTTTTCTTCATCAGACCATCATCTCTCAAGATATGGCTGATTAGGCTGTTGTTTAAGTTCATTTTTCATTAAGTTATTTAGTTGTCCCATCATCTTCTTTAATGTCATTCACCAACAATCCTAAGATTGGTTTGACACAGCCCTCCACTCTATTCTCCTATTACCTAGCCTCTTCATATTGACGTAATTCTTCTCTTTTACATCCTTCACAAATTGCTCCATATGTCTCATACGAGGCCTGCCTTTTCCAATCTTCCCGTTCACTTATCCCTTGACGATTGTCTTCATTAGGCCATCATGTCTTAAGATATGGCTGGTTAAGCTGTCCCGTCTTCTTTTTAAGGTTTTCAGTAGACTTCTCTTTTCTCGCTCTCTTCTTAAGACTGCCATGTAGTAGCATGCTCCAGATGAATGTTCTAATGAAATGTTTCCTCACTTCCACTCGTATTTGCAGCTACATATAAGCAGAGTCTTCTTTTGGTAAAATGCCTTTTTCTCCTGGTCTGTTCTACTGACAATTTCTCTTTTGCTTTGTCCATTTTTTCCATTGCTGGTTACTCAGCTTTCCAGGTAACAGCACTCTTCCATCTCCTCATGTTTTTGTTTATCCAGTTTAACATGGGTCCTGACTTCTTTCTCCTACTGCATACCAATACTTTAGTTTTCTTTTTATTGATCATCAGGTGATATCTGGATATTGTCCTTTCCATATTTCTTGTCTTCTTTAAATCTCCTTCTGTTTCTCCTAAGACTGCTATGTTATCAGTGAATCAAAGCATGCTGATATTCTTCCCATGGATATTCACTCCCAAAGACTTTTATTTGACTTCTTGGTTGGCTTTGTTGATGTAGATGATGAATGAATAAAGGGGAGACAGTGCACAGCCTTGTCTCGAGGGTTATTAATGAGTTGCTAATTCGCAAACTGCTATTTTTCAACTGCTTTTATTTTAACAACTTTTATTTCAACAACTTTTATTTCAACAACTTTTATTAGCATGTAGAAACTGCTAATGTCAGATAGAAATACTTGTAAAGTCTTCTACTGCCTGCTACTCTGTGTTTGTCTCCCCATTTGTCCCTCTCCAGAAGCTTGAACTGTAATTGTGTAAGGCACTACCACTCAGTACATTCCTGCTGGAGGGCATGCATCCATAAGCAGTCCATTATAGCAGAAGCGGCAGAAAATGTTGATTTTTAGCAGGAGAGGAGAACGCATTCACTGTGAAGCAGCTAATGTAGCAGCTGATTAATCAGTTGAATTTAGCAGGAGAGGAGAGTGCGAACACAGTTTAGCAATTAGTTTAAAGAGTAGCATCGCCGCATTCTCTGCAAACTATGACACAATGTCCTGTGTCAGGATTGTTCTGGCCTGTGGGTGGCAACAGTGTGTCAATCTTGACTCCCTTGCTTTCAAAGTGCCCAGATCAGTTCTGGGCGTCAATTCTGGTTCTTTTTAGCAATTGCTAAGTACACATAGCGACGATATTAGCGACTGTCGCTAAAAATCAGATTTCGGTTCCATGTTCGCTAATTCCACACTAGGCTAGCGGTCGCTAAGGCCCGATAGCAACTGATAAACATCAAATTTATATTCCCATTCGTATTAGCAGCAACTAATTCATAGCTAATTAATAGCAGTCGCTAATTTACGTATCGCTGATTGCAAATCCACTCTAACATACCAGTGAAGTTAATAAGTAGCTACTAAATCTAACTTAGGACATTAAACACCTCAAAAGAACGTATAAGGTGAGTTCATTTTAAATTTCCTTCCATTTGTTGTCTTTTGCATAGAATCAAGTGTTTCATATTTGTTGATATTTTCACCCAACTTTTTTTAATCACTTGCAAATCTTGAACTGCGTAATGAAAATTTGTTTAACTGATGAGTGCATAGATATATGTAAGGAATTCATCACTCACTAGTACCTTCAAAAATATCTCATAACTTTATCTTGAGCACATTAATTTAAAACATTGCCGGAAAACCCTAGTGAGGTTATTATGATAGTTCGAGTAATAATTAGCGGTAATAATATTTTGGTGCTGACGGACCAATGTACGGACACAATGCATTGAGATGGTGGTGCTATGCAGCAAAAGTTTGTTAAATGAGTCGTAAAATACTTTTTTTTTTACTTCTCTCATGGAAAGAACTTATTTTAGTTTCAAGCAGCGAAGGGGAATGAATATCGTGCATCAAACCTCCAAATATTTATTTGGAGTTTTCTCAATTAAACACTCTTCCCCAGAAAAAATTTATGGGCTTTTTGGGCTTATTGTTTTAGTGGTGGTATATGTAACTAAATTATATTTCCAATACTATTTAATGCAATTATACACTTATTCTTCATTTCCAGAACACAAACTCAAAAATATAATCATTTTAACAAATTTAGACAGAACTTTACTACAAGATGATTTGAAATATAATCACAGCGATGCCCTTTATACTCCATTTAGCAAAAATATGTAAAATAATCACTTTCAACCTTTAGTAGCGGAAGAAACGGAAAAATTTTGATATTCGCGAACAGAGAGTGAAACGTATACCCTTTTTCTGCTTACACATGATCGATTGGTCAACCATTGTGATTGTGATATTCATAGTCATATTGTGATTTAAGAAAAAGTACTGAAATAATATTTCCCTTTAAAAAAGAAAACAAATGGAATAACATTTTCTGTATTGTATATTGAAATAGTCACAATTTAAAAACACTGAACTTCAAACGCTCATGTGAGCAAGTAATATAATTAGAAACATTTTTAAAAATTACTCACCAAGCTATTTTTAGGGCTGCTAATCTCATGCAGTTCTTTATTTCAAAATTCCCGCGGTATTAGGGGTGTAGGATTTCATCAGTGTCTTTTTTCTTTTCTCATTGGTTGATGTTGAATGACGTGAAACAATGCTTGAATTCATTGCTAAGCTTCTGAACTTTCCCGAGCCTTAGCAGTCGCTAATTCAACCATAACCCAGAATCACGTTCATTCATAGCAACCGCTAAAGTTAGCAGTCGTTAGCTCTTAGCGACGAAAGAACCAGAATTGATGCACTGCTCAGATAATGGTCTATTCCACAGGTGGGCAACCTTTTTGGGAGTACATGCCAAAATCGAAAAAATCTCTAAAACAACATTTCCACGTTCCAACCAATTTTTTTAACATTAAATGTGCTATTGATATTTGATTTGTGATCATTGTAAATCATGTCAAATTGATTGAATGAAAAAAATACCATTTTAAATTCATTTAGTATCTCTTCGAGTTTACCAGAGTACCATCATTGCAGGTTTGATATTGTCTTAAAATTAGGCCTTGTCAATCAGCACTTCAAAAATGAAGTGTTATTCCATTCCATGCAAAAATTAATAGTTATTCCATGACTATCCTTGATTAGCTTTTGCTAACATACTTCTCTATTCTCTTCTCTATAAGTAGCCTGAGGCCTAGTATCACTTCTCTTTTGCCATTGTTTATTCTGAACCAAAATTGGTCTTCAACCAGGAATTCCTCAGCTTTTCATTCTATTCTTCTATAGATGATTCTTGTCAATATCTTTGAGGCATGAGTCTTCAGACCTATTATCCTAAATTTTCACAATTCTCTGCCCTCTTATTTCAGCAGAAATATCTATTCCAGAAGCCTTATTCAATCGCAGGTCCCTTGCTGTTGCATCAAATTCCGATCTTAAGATTGAGGCTTCCATACATCCTTTTCGACCTCACTTTCCTCTTCAAGTAATTTTGTTCTGAGATTGTTTCCCTGGTATAAATCTTCCAGATATTCTTTCAATCGCTTCCCTTTATCTTCATGTTCAGTTAAGAGTTCTCCATTTTTATCTTAATGGTAGTGCATCTTGAAAGTTCCCTGAAGTCATTCCTCGCCATTCGACAAACTCATCCATGTCCAAGGGAATGTCCTCGTCCTCACTGCTCTCGTACCCGGATGCTTATGGAAGATAATCGTCACTGGAAGTTTCATCATCCGAGCTCCCCAGTACAATGCTGGCAATTTCTTTCTCGCTAACAGGCTCTTTTCTTAAGTCCAGTTTTCGCCTCTTCGCCTCTGCGCTGAAAACTAATGTTATAACAAATGTATTATTTGAATATATAAAATACATACAGCTTGAAGAAATTTAACCCTCAAACGGTACAGTGGGGATAATTCTAGTAATATCATAAATGGATCTTCATTTCGGGCTAAACGAATGCAACAGAGACATTGTTCTGAGAAGCCGACGACAGGGGATGAGTGTACGTTCGATGGTCAACACTGTTACATTCGGAGCTCCATGGCTATCCATCACATTTTCACTTGCACAATTGATGTTGCATTGACACAAACTGAAGATGGGAGACGAATAATTCATATATTTGGCCGGCCGTTTCAGAGGAAATTGCCACGGTGTTTTTTGGCACTTAATTAGTGAGTGGATGAGGCTAGGTTTGGGCATATCCAAAGGTTTCAGGCTGTACTTTGAGGAATTGCAGCTTTCCTCACTGTATTTATTTTGTCGACCACACTTTAGACTCTATGGTATCATTTTCAAGACAACATTGTTCGAGTTCTCAATAGTCATATACGTACAGTAGGGGAGAGTTCTAGAGAAAGGGAAGGGTGTTGAGTGGGGAAGTGAAGTGGGGGTCGACGAAATAAATATCGTCCGAAGATGCAAAGAATTCTCTAAACTAGAAACAGCCGCGTGATCACAATTTTCGGTCACTAAATTTTATCATACAATAAAATTGCTAATTGCGCACTTATTTCTACCATAAACCTCATCAAAAAGAGTTCGGGTTGGATCCAACCCAACCGTACCTTCTATTTTGTCTCTCGCCACTGTACTGCACGGGGGTTAAGTGATAATTATGACAATTACCAGTGACGCCCGAAGGGCTGGGTAATTCCTTAACATGGACTCTTTTCGGAGTGCCGGAAACTCATGAAATTATTAAGGTAAAGCCGAGGTTTGAAAAAAATCAAACATATATTTGCAACAAGTGTCTCCATTTTGCAAGACATTTCCAAGGAAAAATGTTATATCCATTGAAAAAAAAATGATCAAAATGCTGAAAACAGGAAAATATAATCTCTTGCCTAGATTTGAAGACATGCCTCCCCTCGTCTTGATGTTACCTCCTCTCTTGGCTCCTAGAGATGTTATTTCCATTCCTATAATCACAACCAAGATAATATACAAAATAAATAAATGTGATAAGCGCGAAAGCAACAGTCAATGTACTTTTAAAAAATCACAGCTTGTTGAATACTTCTTAGAATACTTTATTCTACTAATTATTATTTGAATATTATATAAAAAAACAAACATATATTTGGGACAAGTGTCTCCATTTTGCAAAACATTCCCAAGGAAAAATTTTATATCCATTAAAAAAAAATGATCAAAATGCTCAAAACAGAAAAATAATACCTCTTACCTAGATTTGATGACGTGCCTCCCCTCGTCTTGACTCGACCACCTCTCTTGGTTCCTAGAGATTTTCTTTCCATTTCTATAATCACAACCAAGATAATATACAAAATAAATAAATGTGATAAGCATGAGAGAAACAGTCGGATTACTTAAAAAATATACAGCTTGTAATACTTTTGTTGAAAATAAAATTTTACGTAATCATTATACTATGAGAGAAAGATAAACAATTGCGGGGAAAAAATGCAATGCAACTCCCGAAACTCATAAACCGATTTAAAAGTGTAATCAAACCATCTACAGCAAATGAAACTAAAAAATATTACAATAAATAAAGAACTACTTACCAAAAACTGGAAAAAATGCCCTCAAATTGCAAAATTCTGCAAAAAAAAACTAAAACCACAGAATCAGAAACAGACGCTGCCACACAGATGCGAAGACATAGACGAACTGCAGGAGTGTGAAAAAGACGAGACAGAGGCTGTCGTAGCCCCCTAGCGGCCAAGTAAAAATTGGGATTTCCATGGCATACATATATGCCAGCCGCGTCAATGGAATGGCGGCTATGGTGTGCATTAATGTCATCTGCGTGGAATGGGTTAAGGCAATTGCTGGAAGGAGTATGCTTGTAAATAGATCTGTGATATTGATTCTATATATTAGTTGATGTTATAGAGATTTATTTTTGTAGAATGTCTTTCACAAAAAAAAGTTGTATTCCTACACCTAACATAAACCAATCTTTGGGTAGGTTGGTTTATGTTAGGTGGTTGGTTTAATTCATACATTCCGGGGAGTGTGAAAGACAATTTAGGGTAAGAACGTGAGATTCTATTCCCTGGGCTACCTGCGATTTCCTACGAAGTTCTGACACTCAGAAAATCGAATTGCAAGGATTTTAGGTGGAGATGTCCAGAAAGGCTCCTGCCTTTGATTTGAACCCTGGAACCTCCAGTCATTAGGTCAGCACTCTACCTACTAGGCCCCATATCTTTCACACATGTTGAATTCTAGATGATGCTGTTGAGGCTTTTTAATATTCTGTGACTGTTTCAATGAATGAGTTTATTTGATCTAGCATTATAGCTTTTAAAGTCAGTCTGAATTTTTCCCAAAAGAATTATGGTTTTGGTGGATGAAAGATAAGTTTCCATTTTATTAATGCATGGGACTGGCAAAATGTCGAGTTGTGCATAAATCAGTTCGGAGGCTTGTTAGCAAAGAGTTGCCTTACGTGAACATAAGAAAAGTTTCTTTTTTTAATATTTTCCATTGCTTACATATTTTATTATTGTGTAAGTATTGCTTCTCTCTCTATCTCATCTTTTGCTTGTGGCTCCAAATTGCCTGCAGCTATTAGGTATATAAATGCTGTATCCAATTTCCAAATCCATTTTATTGTCAATATCATAAGCAATATACTAATATTGGAACAGTCCTTTCCTCTGACTCCTCCACTTTCCCTTGCATGTGATAATTACAGTAATGTACCGGAGTACATATTTGCAGGATTGGGTTATAGAATTTGCCCTTTGCTACACATGTATATATTTTGGCAGCAGAATGATGGAACTTCTTTTGTATTTGCAGGCAATTCATGATGGAGTCAATTGCAAGCAGTATCAAGAAGGTTTAAATAAGGATTCAGAAACAAATGCTGATGCCAAAAGGACAAAAGATATGCTTGAGGTGAGTTCCACATTTTTTTAAATGAAGATGAAAGAGGCTTGTAGATAACAGATTATTTTGTAGAAGTTAGAGAGGTAGTCAGAGCTGTGAATGAAGTGGCTCATGAATTTCAATAACTTGTTTAATCTCATCCCCTTTTTTATGAATTTTTAGCCATCACAGAATGTTGTATCCACTCTTTTTATTAGATTATTTTTGCTTTGGATGCCATCTGTTGATTAATGTTTGCATGATTTTCAATAATGTGCAAATCATTAGAATACCTGGACGGGAGTAAACATGATTTGTCTGGGGTATTTAACTCACCAAGGTAAGTTGTGGTAGACCACGAAAAAACCATTTTTGGCATTAATTTTAATAACAATAAGTCTTTGTCCTACTTGATGTCACTTTTCATATGTATTTTCCACTTTCATGGCTTCTTAATTACCTGGGCTTTTCCCGGCTCTCTCAAAATCTCCTTTCTATCACTGCCTCTTCCATGTTTTCCTATTTTGTCACAGTTGACTTTCTTGTGCCTATTTACTCATTTCTTCCTCTACCATGTGTTTGTATCTTTTTCTAACAAATTCAAGGATTGTGAACTAGCTGGGAAAACTTTAAAGGAGTTACGCACTGCCATGCCCAATAGCAAGATTTTGACTGAGAAAAAAATCATCTACCTTGACCAGGACTCGAACCTGGAAGCTCCTGATTTCTTGCCTTGGGCTTTAACCTGTTGAGCTACCAAGGTATCCTTCTTCCGTGTAAATTTGTAAAGGCTTCAAATAAATTAAATATTGAGGAGAACTGCCATACATAAAATGTCACAAAGCATCGATGTTTGTATGCTCTGCAACACAATATGAAGGGAGAAGAACTGAATTTTTCAAAACGCAGATAAGGGCAATGAATACATGATAAGGAAGAGGTGTGATGAGTCGAGAAATGTGAAAAATTCAAAAAAGGAGAGTGGGGTGAAATCAGACCTGACGGCCACTGGAATATGATGTTTTAGATTTTTTCTAAAATTTCAGCACAATTTATTGGTGAAAGCATTTCTGATTATTCACCATGATGGTGTGATAGACAGACCAGTCTGAAGTCCCTTGGAAAACAATAGAGCAGTAAAAAAATACATACTTATTCATGAGGATAAGACTTGGAGCATTTTCAGATAGGAAAATATTCATGTGGTCATTGAAAAGTGGAAGCAATTTCATAATTTCCATTTTTTCAGTGCTGTTCATGATTCATAGTAATCAAATTCTCTTTTAAGGGGCTTTATTGTTTGCTCTTCCAGAATAAATGAACATTTAAATTATAGAGGAAAAAATGGTAAATGGAGCATTAATTACTCTGAAGAACTTCTTGTTATAACCCTACGTGTCATATAGGGCATCCACTCCACAGAAAACTCAATTAATTTTTTTACAGAATGATTCACGTACATAATTTGTATTTCTGTGACTTAATTGCCAAAGATGTGATTTTGGCATATAACCTGATTCCTACAACCAAACATATATCAATTTATATGAAAATGGTTAAAGGCAGGGTCTCCATTAAGTTTTGGAGAGATAAGGCACAGCAAATGCATTTGCAATAATACATGCCAAACATAATGAATAACCTCCAGTCAAAATACTTTTTGTTGAAACAGTGCTTTCTCTTGTTTCAATTATTAAAATCACTTGTATTTGACATGTAATGGTAAATTCATAAATATACATTAAAGTAAAGGTCTCAGTGTGCTGTCAATGTAAAACAGAGGTTTCTCAGAATTTTAACATCATGGGAGAAAGTCATACTGCCTATTGTATATCACAGGAAGGACAGGGTACATTGGTGAAATATACCCTCGGAGACAATTGATGAGATAGGTGGGAGAGGTTTACATTGGTCAGGTTTTTTGGTCATTCTTCATAGTAGTAAATATATAGTGTAAACTGACAGTCTTTGGCATTACACTTTTTACTGGCTTTTACATTTGAAAAAAAAACTATGATACCATATTTTATGTGGTTTGGCACTTTTCAGGTCCCAAGTAAAGAGGTTTAACTGCACCATATTTGATGACATAAAAGATGCACTTTTTTATGAATTTAAAAATCACCCCAAGTCATGTATGTAAATGTTTAGATTAGAAAACTTTCAGAACCATGCAGAAATGTGGGTGTGTTTTATATGCCATAAAATATACATAGTAGCTTATACTATCTAATTGTATACATCCATGAGGTTAATAGCTGTTGCTCAAAAGACAGTCATTTCCCTTAAGGCCGTCGTACACGGTACAATTTCTTGTACAAGAACTTGTACAATGCGCAAATTGTATCGTGTACGAGGGGTTCGTACAATTTCTTGTACAAGAAATTAGATCATGCTCTATATTATTGGATGAAACCGTCCAAGATCCACTCAGTAGCTTCTGCGCATGACATGTGACGGTAGTGATGCGTTCGTTTAGTATTCGTAAGGTTGGTGTTCTGTTTGCGATCACTTTTATTCCTGTAAACGTGGAAAAACTTCCATTTTTGTTGTACATATCGTGATATTCTTTGTTGCTTCCATATTATGATATTCTTCGTTGCTTCCATATTGTGATAATCGTCTGTCGCGTCGGAAGTGTTCTATTTCTCAAAAGATGAGTTGGACACACTGGCAAACATTATACCTCAATGAAATTAAAGATGACGTTATTGAACCAAAAATAAACATATGCAACAAGCGAAACATGATGTTTGGACGATAAATGATGGGTTTCAAGAGCCGATGAAAGAGTGCAAGTAACCAATCGTAAAATTTCATTTTATTAATGCTAGGATTAATGGTAGCAAATCATTGTAACTATAGGTAACTATGGCAGTATTTTCGAAATACTATCGTCATCGGATATCGCGATTCAGCTGGTGGACGGAAAACAATATCTGCGCATGCTATTGGCGCACAAATTGCATGAAAATCTTTGATCATGTACGACCGTGAACCAACTTCTTGTACAATATCTTGGTCCAATCTCGCCGTTCAATTTATGGTACAAGATCTTGTACAAGAAATTGTATCGTGTACAACGGCCTTTAGTCATTCTAAAGTATTTGGTTGAGATTTTGTCAGCACCTGTATTTTATATGCTCATATAAGCCTGGGACTCAATTATAATGTAGCTATTGCTATTCACTTTTTTGTATGTGAAAACCAAAGTCAGGAAATCAGTAAACCATGATTCATTTCACTTAAGTGATGTGTCGTTAAAATAGAAATACATATATTATCATATTATTTCATTCCAAATGATATCTTTAACACAGCTTACTCTTTTGTCTTTTTCACTTTGTTTTTTTTACTGTGTTATGCTTGAAAAATTCTTTGGATTAACCAGTATGGTGTTAACTTATTAGTATCCTGATGCTTTTATCTTTGTCTGCACTACTGCTTACCATTGTATAGAATTTATAATCATTAACATTTCTTAATTGATGTACTTTTTTGTAAAATCTTTTGAAATGTTAATCAATCATGAATACTGAAGATTCATATATATTTTACAGGACACTTGATGTATTTTTAGAATTGTAATGTATATTTCTGCTAAGAGATATTATAGATGTCGTGATACATATTACTATGATTTCTGTATCTACCTTCTCTGCAGGCCCTAATCACTTCAAAAATAAACTCACCATAATCAGTCTTATGTGTGATTTTATATTGTTACTTGTGAGCTTAATTTGAAATAATTTTAACTTCCTCGAAGAGTTTTGAGGTTTAAATTATGCTTTTTAATTGATTTTTTTTATTTTGCCGCCTATACACATGACCAAATAATGATTTTAAATTTCTCCTGCTTGTCCTACATGTTGCACTATTGTTTACTCCAATAAAAATATTTTCCTCAGCTGTCGAACCTAGTGGTTTCTTAAAATGTGCAGTTAATTACATTTGGTTTAATAATATCCCTCCTGACAGCTTTTGTCTCACACTGTCCTCATTTCTCTCTCTCTTGTTAAAGTGAAATCCTCTGACTTCCGTGGAATACCCAAAGATTTGCTATGGCAACCAATTGTATGGATGCTACTTGAAAACACCAGCATATTCCAGTAACTGCAATTGCCATGAAATGCATAATGTAATACTATTCCATTTGTCCAGTAAATAAAGATATTTGTAAATTTATCGTGTTTTATTCCCTTACACCCAGACCTTTACCGAGATACAATCTCACTCATATAATATGCATTCCAGCTCATAATCATTAACATTTCTTAATTGATGTACTTTTTTGTAAAATCTTTTGTAAAAAATAGTAAAAGCTCAGCGTTATATTGGACCCAGTAATTTAAAAATTGGCCTAAGTATAAATAATTTATATTTATTTTCATTTAGCAATAAGAATTTCATGTGCATCATTAACTTTTCTACTTCAATGTATCCTTTCACTTTGTAAATTCAGATTGTGGTCTATTTTCAGATAAAATTATTTTTGTCAATCAAAGTATCCCACTGCAATTTCTTGTTTAAAGTGTATTAATGTCATGAACTTCTGTCTATAGTTTTGTGTATACTTTTAGTTGAGAGTAAAATCATTATTTTATTAACTTTTTGATCATATAAATTCTTTTCACTCATTGTGAACTATGTTGAGTAAAATTCAGTCCTATGGCTCAGATTGTTTATCTAGTTGTATTCACAGAGTTCTTTAAGTTCCAAGGTACATGTGTCATTTCAAAATTTCATATCTCATTTGGTTTAGAATGTGGAACATTTCCATAGTCTGTCAAATTTTGAAGTAAAAAAGTATTACCTGATAAAAGACGGCTTGGTTTAAGCTAAATGAATTTTTATATTTGAGTATCACATCACACAACTTTCTTAGATCCGAATTTCATTGTTTAATTAAGTCATTCTTAACTTCATTTTGGCTGTGAATGATCAGGATTAGCGTAATTTAATGTAGAAGTTAGGTGGTTATTTTATCCTTATATCTCAGTATATTTCATTCCAGGAAATACATCCTCAAACATTGGAGTGTACCCATTTTTCTTTCCTTTCCTACTTTTTAATTTGGTCTTTTCATTCCCATTAGTTAAGATGAGGTGCAATAGTTCTGTTTTTTTTCTTTCTACTATGATTTCATACCATTGCAGGAAATGGTGACTCGAGGAGAGGCAATTGTGTGTCCCACTTGTGCTGTAGTTCTAATGAAGAAATGGGGTTGTGATTGGTTGCGTTGCTCTATGTGCAAGACGGAGATTTGCTGGGTGACAAGAGGTCCTCGCTGGGGTCCAGGAGTAAGCATTTTACCAATAATCTTGTTGCTGCCATGTTTTAAATGCTGCTTAAATTTTTTTTTTTGTTTTCTGCCCTTAATTTCATATAGTCTGTCCGACATCATGGATTCAAAGGTGTAGGTTTCAGAGTGGAAAAACTGTTGCCATATTCTTGAATTTGATCTCAGACCACACCATACTGCACTCAGTGATTTAGCCAGTTGAGCTATGTGGTAATCCAATACTGTCCTTTTTTGATATCAACTCCATAGCTCAAAGATATAAATTGGCTAAAACATTCAGCCTAATACTCATACAGAGGGAACAGGAATAAGTACTAATTGAGACATGATTTCTGGCATTGTAATATTCTTTCACTTTGAGCAAGTTCCACGTCAATAATTATGCTGTCATCACCTTCATATTTTGACTTTGTCACATACATTGTTTAAAAAACCTCTTGGATATATCAGGATGACTTGCAAATTCATTTAAATATTTGGTGCCAGAATTAGTACCAAAGATAGAATCGTTTTATCTATGCATAACTGAATTTTCTAAAATTAATTTCTTTTGTTTTAGGGAAAAGGTGATACTAGTGGTGGATGTAAATGTGGAGTGAATGGAGTCAAGTGTCACCCCAAGTGTAATTATTGTCACTAAATGTTTTTTAAGGGAAAGAAATCAGGTACCTGAGTTATCATTTTTGTTCTAGACATAATTCAGAGTACACTCAGGGAACTGTCGACTCTACTTGCTTATGCTTGGTAGTCCATGTCTGTGCATTTGACAGAAGTGTGGAACCAGATGTGCAAGGGTAAGAGTGTGTTAATGGATCTCAGAAGTGGATATTCATTAAATATTATGCATGTGATGCTTTAATTTGCCAGTTCAGCTCTGCTCACCTGAAGAATACTTCAAAAGTTTTTAGCAATACTGCATTTTGGAATGATAATTGATGAAATTTGCCATTTTCTGCCTTTAAGCCAATCAGGAAATAATGTTTATTTCTTTTGGTTTCTAATTGTTTGAGTGTTTATTTGTTTATGAGGGTTATATTTAGTTGCTGCTCTTAAAGCAATGTTTTAAGAAAGCACCCGATTCCAATGTATCTCATATTCAAATTAATATTTATTGTACAGATGTTTTACTGTATTTTTAAGCATTTGTTATGTAAAAAGTTTTGACAAATAAATGCCATAAGTGTGTGATTAATAAGTTGTCTTTAATAGTGAAAATATACTGCTAAATGTAGCCCCAAAGCATATTGTGAAATTAGAACTTTTGTTTTTATAAAGAGTGTCATATTATATAATCTTGGTCAACAGTTCTAAAAATAACAAATTTAACCAGAATTTAGGTTTTAAACTCTGGTCCTCAATAATCAATTTCTGTATTTTTATATTTTTCAGGTTTTTTTCCATAGTAAGGGCAAGGAAACTTCTTTTTCACTTTTTGTATAAGAAAACCTGAAAAGCACAAAATAGTGCAAAAGCTTGCACTGTTGAATCCAAAGATATTTACTGCACTTGATATGAAAGCCCAAAAATACTTATTAATAGCCTATAATATAATCATTTCCAGTTCCATTATTTGGATTAGAGGTACATACATACCATGAAATGTGGGGAGACTTCTTCCCTTCTATTTTTCTGGATGGATGGCCAAGGAGAGACAACCACTTTGATTGAAGAGCTGCTGTATTTTATTTTGGGTTTCGTTTCCCCATGACCTCTGCCAATGATCCTTTAGTATCTGAGCAAATTTTGACTGCAAGTCATTTGCCATAACATAGTCAAACTCCACATCTTGTTTACTAAGGGCTTTTTTTGCTGCCAAGTCTGCTTTTTCATTGCCTGAAATCCCTACGTGAGTTGGGCACCATGTCAGAGTGATGCTCACACATTCAGATTGTAGTCTTGATAGAATTTTGTTAATTTCTTGTGTGATTGTGTCCCATGGGGAGTAAGTGGTGATTGATTGCAAGGCACTCAGGGAATCAGAACATATAATGTAAGGTGACTCCTTTGCTTCTATTCTCTCCAAGGCCATCGGTCTCAGCTGTGAAAATACTACAGCATGGATGCAGCTTTACTTGGATGGTGGCCGCCTGAGATATGAAGGAGCAGGCGTTAGATGTTTCACATCTAGACCCATCTCTATAAACAGGGGTATATCCACTATATTTACCTAGAAGTTCCATTGGAGTGTTTGTAGCTTTGCAGCTGGATGCCAGGCTGAGATCCACTTCAGGCTGTGGGGTTCTCCAGGGTGGGTTCTTCGGGACTCCACAATTTAAAATCCTAGGAAGGTCCATTCCTCAGAGATAAAATTATAAAAATGTATCCCTAAGGGGTAGTGTCGTTCTAGGTTGCCTGCTACGAAGCTGCATAAAATTGGGATTAAAAATTTGGTTAAAACACTGATGTCCCTTTAGGGATAAATTTTTTACGGTGTAATTACGCATCAATTTTGTCCTTCGTATTTCCAGCGGAGGTTCCCCTGCATCCGAATAAACACTAACAACCGGACTTGTCCTAAAAGCCCCCGTTGCTAGTCATAGCCCAGTGAACCTCTTCAACCTCATCAGTCAGGTTAACTTTTTCCATATGCATTTTCTTTGAGTCTGTCAGCTCATATGATTAGGCAGGAAATTTAATCGAGGAACTGTGTTTAACCTGTAGTTTTGGATAGTTTTTATGGTTTAAATGTGTATTCTCAGCTTCAGATAAAGAAGGTTTGGTTTCTTCATGACTTGGTTTGGTAAGAGGATGGATAGATTATATTGTGCCTAATAATTGACATATAATCCTGCCACCATATGCGTTAAAACACTATGCAGTTCCATATGTGAAGGAAAATGAAGCAAATTAATGAAGTATCCTTCAGATCAAAAGCTGCTTCTAGTTTCAGGCAGTCTTAGGTGGTGGCCTGTTTTATATTTATATTCCTTTCATCCAGTTTAAATTAATGCAATTTATCCCTCAAAACTTCTTGCATAATTTGTTGATTTACTTCTCAGCAATGACTGTAGAGAGAGAATTTCTTGATAAGTGTTAGCACTTTTTGCTCTGCAGGTCATACATGCTCCTTAATCTTGCCGACGGGGCATATTAGCATAGAGAACATTCAGCAGTGACATTGCAGTAAAAATAGAGACATTTCCAGCCAAGTGGTGTGAAAGGTGCTGCTGGTGATCAAGTAACTGTCGAAAAAATTTACTATATATTACATGGGAAATGAGTGAGTGAATTTTGAAAATTTGTCAATATATTAACTGGGCAAGTAGAAAATATAGGAATGAGTGGTGCTCAAGCTTCGTGTCCTGGTATTTGCCCTCCCAACTATTACTTAGGCATAGAGTGGAAAGTGTTTATTACCTGTATAGGTTTATGTATCTAAGTGTGTGTATGTACTGATTCACTTTTATGCGCCTGAATATTTTTCTGAATCTAAACTTTAATTTAATAAACCAATAAAGTAAAGTATTCTTTACAATTCCCTTGATTTTAAGTTCAGTCAAAGAGCTCTTATGACCGGTACTAATCGCCTACATATATTGGCAGATTGGTAATCCATGCTAAACGATGAATTAGAAAATTTCTGTAAAAACTCCTTCCTAAGATCATTCTGTTGTGTTGCAATAAATGTCGTGAGTGTGTGTTAAGTCTTCTCAATGCCGCTATAGTGACTACAAACATGTGGCTCTGTTTGCTAAATTATTTTTCAAGATTTGAATATGATTGAGATTTTTTCTTAAAACAGTTCAGTTGTTATCAGGGTCTCATGAGAATTTGCAAATAATTCTTTTTGTTTAAATCTTGAGGCAACAAGTAATCATTGATCATTGGTGATGTCAGTTAAAACTAGGAAGAAAGGGGTTTTGGACAGCTAGAATAAATTAAGGGCAGTCTGTGGCTCCTGTTGCTGTTTTTATTGTTCAGTTAATTTTTCACTCTCAAGAGACAAAATTGAGGTGTACCTACTATGAGTTTTATAACCTATCCAAGTTTAGCTTTAAGGTGTTTGAGTGTATCTGAGTTATTTTAGTTGTGCATCATGCATGCAGGAAGTAATCTATGAGTAAGATGGGAAAGAGGGTGAAGATGCAAATCAAAGTGGTTTTGAGAGCACATGGTAAGCTTTATCAAAAGCTGAGTGAAGAGGCCTGGAAGTGGGAGTAGGAGTTAATGTTGATTATCTACTCAATGAGTAATAGTTTATCTTTAGTTTTTCTATGGATGATTCATTTTAATGAATTCCTTGTGACTTACTGTTACTTGATGTAGTGACATAAGCGCTTATCCTCTCATCCTCCATCAAAATCTACAAGGCAAGCACTAATCTAACTAAACAGTCACTGTGTCCACAAAAACCAGAGCTACATATTCTTATTTCATATGAAATTTTTTTGCTCTTTCATGTCATTTTTCATTACCTATGTCACAGGGACACCGAAAAATGGTAAATAAAAATCATCAAAAGCGGTGTTTAAAAATGACAAATAGGTACGGTAAATAAAATCGTTTTAAAAAGGTGAAAGCTGTGTTTAATGTTGGGAAAAAGGAGTCTTAAAGGAAGTTTTTTTTAAAAATTATTAATAAAGACTTCTTACCAATGTGAACAAACTGTTAATAGTACATACATTTGAGATGCAATACAGAAGTTACGGCTACCCTACGCAACATAAAAAACACAGTCGGCAAAATTAAGTTAAAGGCAAATTAATGAGATGATGATAATTAAAATTAGCAGATTTCGGTGTTTAATAACAAGAATACATCGGTAACTTGTGACTATATCTGTAATTAATAAAAATATTATCTGAAGTAGCATATGAAGTTCTGTCATTTCCAAAGATTATGCTAATTTTACACCAATTTCCAATTCAAATCAAATATAAATGAAATTCCATTTCACTCTAGCATTATTTTGATTTTATTAAGTTAAATTCACATTGAAAGATATAATGATAACATTATTTCCAGGTTTTAAATTGTTAGGTTTTGCAATTGTAAGTCCCACCTAGAACTAGCTGAATAATTTCAGCACTCCAGAAGTTACATTTCGAGCGCCACGTATGGAAAAATTGCAACCTTGTCTTTACTTCTGCTGCTAATAAAATAAAATTACTTCTGTTTGTTGAAGAGAAATTGGGATAGTATGGGGAAAAGCAAAAACTTCCTTTGGCCCATAAGAGTTAGTAGGGTGTGAAATGCTAAGTCAACTCAAGGAAAAATTTGCTGAAGCCAATTCCTACAGTGAAAAAATTTTAGTCCTGTCTACACTGCCTAAAAGCTGGAGTGTGGCAAAAATTCAAGAGAAATTTGGATAAACTCAATATTTAGCTCGAAAAGTGAAAGAACAAATAACAATTGTTGTTAACATTTTTAGTTTATAATATATTTTTATCTCATATAGCCATGACCTTGAGCAATTAGGAAATTTTTAGCCTTGCATCGCGTGCCTACTGCTATTCCAAATGGGGAACCGATGGGCTGCACGAGATAAAATTGTAAATGTTTAAATATTTATAAAAAACGCATTTATTAATTGCCACTAAATTTTATTTTTGGAATAGTTAGCTGGGTATGTTAAGATTACGGAAAAAAGGTTTCGGCCGATTCTGAGATGAAGTATTTGAGAAAAGTTGATCAACAATAGGGTTTAGAAGAAAATAATTTTTTATTGATACATTTCTATTCGATAAAGATTTAGCTTTAAAAAGAGCTATTAATCATTGCTGATTGACGATTACAAACGGAGATATAAGTGATAACATCATTTAAGGCTCGGATTTTTGCTAAAAATGCGAAAAAATTAAAACATGCATAATTGGCTAAAAACATTTTTTTTTCACAAAACTGTTTGAGGGTATTCAGTTTGAGTTGATTTTGTTCCCATACACCAATTTTTATCAAAATCTGAGACCCTAAGGGACAAACGTTTGTTGAATTGAGGTGGAATGACCCAATGTTTCGGATTTTTTCTCCATTGGCCTGGGTTTGCAAGAAGAAGTAGAATGACCTGTGGGGAGCCTGCATTTTCCAAACTCGGGTAAGCCGACAATAACAGAGTGGAGTAGTGGACTGCAGGTAATGAAGTTCGATTCTTACGCTGTTTAAATTTTTTTTCAACCATTGAATAAAAAACTTTATCATCCTTCATTTCCAACCTTTGTGTGTGGATACTGACTTTTTTGTACTTCTATCGCTTCAACTAGATTTACAAATGCGTCACTCAAAAATACACTGTAAAGTTAACGTAATGATTCCACGATTTAATTGTCTAATATAAATTTTTTCCAATCATTTCCTTTCGCCAAATTTAATTATTTTTTTGACTTATAATTTGGCATGAAATTTCTGATAATCTACTTTTTTTTAACTGCCTACTAGCATTACCCTAGGAATACAGCACGGCTGTATTCTCAGGTAGTGTTATGGATCGAACTCGCGACTGGCAGGACACTAGCCCTCATTTTTAACAACTACGCTCTCATAGGTTCACGGGAATCTGGCGAATGTAGGCGACCCGCATGACAATCGGCTTAATTTTTTCTCGCGCATATGGAGAAATAGGTCAAGACGAGTATTTTTTATTTTGTTTCCCTCGTTTGTGGCACGGAAAACATCTTCTCATTTCGTGACCCGAGTTACTTAACCTCTCCTTGTTGGTATCTACCATACGTACATTCCATTCGCGGGGCGCATCGATCACGAGGCCGCGAGATGTTAAAACCTCCGATCCGGATCGGGATTTTTACTGTCCTCGGATATGATTTCAGTAGCGAATGAAATGAAAGACCCGTGGATCTTTGGATCCGACCCGACCATCCTTAATTTATGAGTGGTACATTTGTAAATCTAATTTAAACAACAAAAGTGTAATCAAGTGAGTATTCAGATGTAATGGTTTGAAATTGAATATGATAACATTTTCGATGCAGTGACTGAAAGAAAAAATTGAACTGCGATTGGGATCGAACTTCGCACAGTACACAAGCTTTCGTTGTACGCCTGATCCCGGCGAATGTATGCTACCCGCATGACACCCTACGTATTTTTTTCCCGCGATACCGGGGTAATGGGGGGAAAAAAGTCCTTTATTTTGCTTCTAGTTGCACGGGAACAAATTCATCTAATTACGCGACCTTAGTTACACAACCTCTTCTTTTCAATATCTACCGCACTTACATTCCATTCACGGGACACTTCGATCGCTAAGCCGCGAAAATTTAAAATCTACGATCTGGATCCGATTTTGTACTGTCTTTGGATCCGAATCCGGAACCGAGAAAAATGAAAGATCCGTGGATCTTTGGATCCGACGGATCCGATCCGGCCATCACTAAAGAAAATATTTCATGCTACAAAAATTCGGCATTTGCAAAATATCTCAAATTTCGTCAAAAAAATCGCGTTTCAAAGAAGACACGGTTAATTTCGTGATTAAACCCTAAAATCGCTTATTTTGTGAATCCTGTCGCAAAAAACGTTTCGCGAAAATGTCATGTCCCTACCTATGTGTTAACCCTTTCCATTAAAGTGCTGGGTGAAAATCGTTTTCCACCCGGATTCAGTTCGAATACATCCACTCTGGGGCATTTGAAAATTAATTCATTTTTAAATTAAATTTTTAAAATTTAAATTCTAAGTGTACTTGTATTGAGAATGAAAAAATCAAAGCACAAAGGGTACTGAATTTAAATTGTACCTCAGTGGCAGTTGTAGTGGTGGTCTATTAATAATTTATTTCTACAATTTTTCTGGTGCATAGAAATGACTATAATTTTTAATTCTATATTAAATCTCATCTAATTACATGAAGATTTGGTACCTACCTTTATTTTCATTTGAGAACATGATATTTATGAGACTACTATTGTGTGAGAATTTTGTTACTTTGAATCAGAAATGATACATGTGTTGGTCATTTGAGGAATTCTCCTTTAACTAATTTTTTCATTTTGATATTCATGTGAGTATAGAGTAGTGGGTTTTCGCTGCAGTATAATTAATGCTCATCATCATCAGTCAATAATCCTGATATTGGATTGACGCATCTCTCCACTAAATTATCCTATCAGCTAATCTCTTCATATTTATGTATTTCTTCTCTTTCACCGCTTTCATCACTTGTTCTATTTATCTCAAACGAGGCCTTCCCCTGCCATTCCTTCCGTTGACTTGTCCCTCATCATGTCTCATGATGTGACTGATTAAGTTGTTCCATCTTCTTCTTAGGGTTTTTAGAAGACAAGAAGAATTTTAAAATATTTAATGCTCGTTGAACTATTAATAAATGACCCAGAGTGACTTTTGACTAAATAGTAGTATTGTGAAATAAATTAGGTTTTAATTAAGCATATCTATTTTATAACTCATTAAAATAGAGGGGTATAAATGATAGCGTTTCGTTATTTATTTGTTCCTTAAGGAGAATTAAGCTAATTGGCTTAATCCCATAGGATGCAAGGGAAGGTATGCATTCTGGACACCCTCGTCGTGGATAAATGTCACTTATTGTTTATGCAAATCAAGCCAGTTCTGCTTCAGCTTTTGTGACATTTGTTTTCTCCCGACCCTTCATGTACTCAGAAATCGGGCACTCGAGAAGTATCACAGGACCCTACTATAAAGGGTTAAGATATTTTTTTCGCGAAATCTGAGCGGTAATTGCTACTCAACAAAAAAGCGCTCTGCTATGTTACCCTCCTCCGCTTCTTTATTCCTCACTCTCCCCTCTACCCAACCCCTTTGACGCATCCGTCCGCCAAACCCTCTATCTCCATTCTCGTCGGAGCAACGCGCTGCATCATAAGGCAATATCAGCCACCATTGTAACCGTAGCTACGGTGGTTGGCATTGCCCGAGTCATGCCTGTTGATGGGATTGCCATAATGCGAGCTAGTATGCGGCCAATTTAAACATTTGAAATTTATTCTTAGCAGGAAGTGATGGTCGTGGATAAGAATTTCTTGTTCAAATCAACCTCCGAATCCTGAAGCTTCTGGTAAGATCGAGGAGTTCCCTTCGTAGTCAAATCCTCTCGGCCTGTACTGAAATAATAATGGAATCGGACCACCGCCCTTAGAGGTTATTCATACTTTCCGAAACCCACTCAATCGCTGGAATAGGCGGCGAGATAATGATAAACTCTGCTGAATAATATAGATATCCCGTTGGAAATCCACCTTGTGCTCCTGTGGCAGGGCTCTTTAATTCATCTCAATGGAGCTTAGCTCTTCGATTGTAATTTCGAGCCATTAGGCCGCAGATACTATGTGAGGAGTACGACGGGCGTTTTAATCAAAGGGTAAGCTGCCCTCGCCCATTGTTTTGCTTAAGAGATGGAGGAGCAGTCTCAGCACGTGCCAGTAGATATCTCATGTAGGACGCGTTTCGTGCACGTCGGCTATTTTCCTTGACGGACCGCACATGGTTGGGAGCAGCAGAGCGGCGAGGCACAAGAAGTCATTCCGCTGCGGATCTGAGAAGGCGCGTATTTCGCATTCCTCAGAAGGTGAGGAAAGTAAATTGGTACATTGGTGCCTGTACATTTGTTAAAGGTGGGGAATCGCCATTTTCCTTCAAAATCTTCATAAAAATTTATCTTCGACGCACTCTTCTATTGTTGCATTCTTTTAGTATTCCCACCGCTTTCAAGCTCCGATTCTTCGTTCCGGGTCAAGCTACGCAACTGTGAGTTTTTACCTATTCTATCTTACTCTAAGTTGTTAAAAGTTCTTTCTCTAAATAATTGTAAGAGACCCACAACATATGCATGCATATATGCAGTTAAAATTCGAAAATGTATGGACCTTAGTTTTAAATTGCCAAATCGTATTAATTTTCATCTATTTATAGTTATATTTTCGCCTCAGTCCTTATTAATATTAACGGCATGTGTAGAATTCGGTATCACTTGTCAAAACTGTGAATGTATCTTGTGTATTGCTATTTTACTCGCAAAACACAATCCAAGAATAAATAAATTACAATAATTTAGGATTATGGGGAGGGGATAGTTTCAGTGTGTTGGATAGAGTACTTGTTTCCCGTCCCGAAGGCCCGGTTTTGAATCCCGCTTGCGGCAGAGACAGAGACGACCGGCATGGTCGTCTCACAAGTGCGGTGTGTCAATAGCACTTCAAATTCAGTATTCCGTCGGGTAGGGCGTTAACCCGGGGTTCCGTTGGCGCCGCCAGGTTTCTCTCCGCGTTTCCTCCATGCCCTGAAAAATTCCTGCCTCTGCCCAATTACGCACAGGTTCAACATGTCGCAAATGACCCACGCTGAAGAGCTCTCCTCATGGCACATAAGCATCGAGATCTGTATTTCACTGCAACAACCCTTCTGAACTCGAAGTCGAGTCCTAAGGGTGTGAAGCCAGTGCTCTGGCTATCACACTAACCCGATCCCCTCTCACACTAACCCGATCCCCTCTCACACGCTCTGATTGTGTGATTTTATCGGCGACTCTTCCCGGTGAGTGTTGATAAGCCTGTACCTCAAGGGTATCACGGCTGCCAAAGAATATCTCAACTGTCTGTTCTCCTTTTCCTTATCTCCTCTTGACCCTCAATGCGCAACGAAGGGAGAGAGGGCAATCTGTGGTCTGTGGCTCAGTTATTGTCCGTGACTCGTAAGCCGGCCTCGGTGGCGTCCGGGTTAGATCTCTGGCCTGCTAAACTCAAGGTCACGGGTTCGAGTCTGGCCATGGAGGATTTTAATTTTATGGGATATGGATGTATGTGTGGTTGTAAGTACAGGTAGTTGTAAGACAGTACTTCGTAGTCCTAAATTCGGTGTATTAATGAAGACATTAACATTTTTCTTCGCAACAGAATATTTCTGCAAGGTATTATCTCTGACGATCTAAACGGCTGTTGTTGCTGAAATTTACTGGGCGGAGGCTTATTACCCTAATAAGAAATCGAACCCCGGACGTTTGAACATCCGGTTCGATGCGTAGACCTCAACGCTACCAAGGTTCCGGAGTTGAAAAGCAGTTTTTGGGAGTATATATGCACTATGGGGGAAAAAGTTTCCCAACAAATGAAGCGCCGCCACTATCGCTCTGATAGAAAATCGGATTCCTTTCTGACGGTACAATATTCTTTGGTCTCGACCACCACGAGGGAAGTTCAAACACGGTAAGGTGATGGACTCATCGCCCGAGCATGTGACGGAATACCGGCAACAGCTTGCTTGCCCCGAGCTGTAAACGCGCTGGCATCCAGAAAGGAGGCATATTATTCCTTGCATGTATTTTACACACTCTATCTAACTATCTCGTTCTCGCTGAACGTCAATCCGCATTCTCCGTCTTTCCTACCTTTTTATTTTAGGCCTTGCTCCTTGTCTCGCACTCAGGCAAGGTCCTGGGATTCACTTGGTATCCGCCTCTTCGCTCTCTTTCTCCCATATGAAAAGGTTAACAAAAGACGAGCTTGAATATTTTCTGCGTCCATATAAACCATTGAATCGCTCCGTCAATATCAGTATGGAGTGGTAGAGCTGTAATGTAACTGACTGGTAATACGAAGTTTTCAATTCGAGACATGAAGATGGCGAATGTTTTTCGTTCACCACTTTGTTATTTTACGTGAACACTTGATTCATGTTTTTATCCAAGTCACGTTAAAGGAATGTTATGCTATTTTTTACCCTCGACCCCCTTCTCTTTCGCCATGGAAACCAATGTTTTGCCGTTCAAGCGAATTTGGAACTGATCTCATGATAGGTGGATGGTTGTATCTTCTACTGCACTTTCCGTATTTCGCTGCTTCGGAAGCCGTATTTCGCTGCTTTAAGGGAAATTCTCCGGGAGAGTAGGTAAAGAAACCGTTTTTATGTACAGCTCTTTGTCTGCTCTTCTAACGGCTTCCCGAAAAATTTCCGTCCTCCCTGAACTGGATTTGAGCAAGAATATTATTTCACTTAACTTGCCTGGGATTATTGCCATGTCTTTCTATTTTGCTTACCGAATACTGCCAGCTATCGAGGTATCTACGTGTTGGGGTCGTAAAATATTGAGTAGGAAGATCATCATTCGTTCATTCACCTACAGTGGCCATGAAATGTGCAATATTCAGGCCGCATGATGACTCTTTGAGGCCTACAACGTTATGATAATGGGTTTCCAACTTTATTTTCGTTTTCCAGCGTTGTGCATTTTTGATAAATTGAAAATATATCGCTCGAGAAAATTTGAACTCTACTTGAATTATTATATTCATTGTTTTCTTAATGCAACTAATCAGCTCAAACATTTTAAAGGCAATAATGTTACAGTGATTTTCAGCGTATGTGTGTAATTAGGTACTCATTAATATGAGTAATAATAGGAATATCTCGCTGGATCATCTTCTGCAATAAAAAATCCTCTGGTCAATAAATCGCCACTTAAACGGACTGTCAGATATCCAGAATTGACGGAGTTTCTTATGGAGGCGACTTTTTCATCACGCAATGATGATCACACAGTCGAAGCAAAGTCTTCTTCTGTGCAATTCTCCCCAAAGGTGAAAAAATCCCACTAGATCCCAAAGCTATGTTATAGTATTGTGAACTAGTGTAAGAAAATGTTTATGATGTATTTTCAGACATTTTGTTGAGTAAAACCCTACCGGTTTCGACACACTTTCGGTGTCATTGCCAAGGGTACTCAATTAGAATGACACGAAAATGTCGAAACTGGTAGGGTTTTACTCAATAATATGTGTGAAAAATACATCGTCAAGTCTTTCTTACACCATGTCACTTTTTCACAAAGTATCACCTGATTCCACTCAATTCTTGTGGACTAATAAATTTTGCGAGTTAAGGGCAAATGTGACTACAAGAATAAACAACTAAGAACATTCTTCCTATACCAAAGCCAGAAATAGTTCTACAACATCACCCTAAATTTGTGATCTATAAGGGGTGTGAGTATCTATAAAGCAGAAATTTAGCGAACGATTTCTTACTGCGGAGTAAACACTAAGGCAGTGTGTATCGGCCAAATAAGTAAAATTGTTGCACCAATTCCAATACAGCTCAATACCGAATATGTTGCTCTAGAACACTTCTGCTCGGGGTATTTGTTTCCAAAGGGTGTCCTTGAGATTTGGCTCAAAAGTGAAAATAGAAGTTAAAGAGACTGTTTTCAAAATGTTTGTGACTCGCTCATAGTCGGGGAAACTATTAAGCAATACATATGAGCTGTATTTTGACCAAGAGATTATCCTTTACGTAAACAACAATAATTTCCTTTTGGTCATTAATTCTTGGGCTGGACAAACTAATATTTCTCTTTTGCATGAAGGATTCATGGATGATTCCACCCAACCAACATACACATTACCATCAGAATACACTCAAGTAATACCACCGAAATCACTCCAATTTCTCAGCAGTACTAGGACATTTACTTTTTTAAGTCAGTCAAAATATTACTTTCCTCAATCCGAAATTCTTCCTACTTTATACGACCAACACCGACCGTGAAACGAGATTTTACCAATAGAAATGATATAATTTAAATCTATACCCTTCTTCATCAACAGCGTTTGGCCCCAGTGTTCAGCGTACGCAATATACGCGTGGTTTACCTCAGGACTCCACAGTGAAAGACAAGTTTTGTAATGTAAAGCAAGTTGTATGTCCTGCCGGCTCAATGAAAACCAAATGTTAAAGTGGAACAAAGGGCTTCGCCAAGCTGAAGTGAAGCTGTCGCCATGATTGGTGTATTGAATATAAGTTTGTATTTACATTTACTAAAGAAAAATCATTGAGGTGCTCTGTTAACTGTCTTAGATTATGTTACATACTTCGCTAAATCATTCCATGTGTTCGAAGTAGTAATTAGCGGCAGCTCTCAACATAATTTCTAAATAATATAAACTTCTTCACTTTTTCAAACTAGAGAAAGAAAGCGAAGAGGCGAACACCGGGTGAATCCCAGGACCTTGGCAGAGTGCGAGGAAGAAGCGAAGTTCGTCGGAAAGGCTCGGCGTTTGGAGGAAAGTTCGGCGAGAACGAGATAGTTAAATAGAGCGTTTAAAAGGAATTTGAGGAATAATGTGCCTCCGTTCTGGACGTGCAAATGCTCAAATACACAGTAACCAATTTTTCGGTAACAGTTATAATTAGGGCAATTAATTTTACAGAAATTGCCATTTCACCGAGCCGCGGTGAAATTTTACGGTTGATCAACGGTATTTACGAAACGCGACGCAAACAACTGGTACTCGATGCCTGTCCCGTATGGCTAGAACCGACAGTGTGTGACTTGCATCGTACGTACATGAAACCATTCACGCAAATGTGCAAGAACTCGTACGTGTTATAATGAATCGCGTAACCGGGTCTTTAGGCTAACCAAGACTAGCCACCTGCAAAAGCAATGCGCCTGGTCTGTCATCAATCGGCCAGGCTGCTACGAAGACACAAAGACATGATTTTCCGGCGCAACATCACGATAATTCATCGGATGCGACTACGCGATATTTTATCGGAGCGCAATATCACGATATTTTATCACAATATTTTTCACGATATTTTATCGCAATATTTATCGTGATATTTTTATCGGAGTGCAATATCACGATATTTTATTGCAATATATTTCACGTGATATTTATCGCGATATTTTATCGTGATATTTATTGCGATATTTGATCGTGATGTTTATCGTGATATTTCATCGGGGCACGATAAGACCATATTCATCGTCGCGATATGAGTTATTGTTATCGCCACATATAGGTATGCTAAAATTATCGTATCCCGATATTGAATTATCAATATCGCCCAGGCCCAGGCCTACCAGGAAGGCCCACTCGAATGGGAGGTTGCAGCGCATCCACCAACAGTAAATAAGCGCCATTGGTGGTTATTGTTATTCGGAGAGTGGGCAGACACTCTAAGTCATTCGCACAATTTAGGATAAGTAGGTGATTCGATATGAGTTGGAAATTTCCATGGAGCGGAGGAAGGGCGGACAGAAACCCGATGTCGGCATTAGGCTACGAAAGGCGCGACGGGAAACGGTTTAAAGGCTGCTTTACACGGTACATTCTACTGTACAAACGAATGTATGAAACTGAACGAAATTGTATGTTTGTCTGAATGGAATTAAAACAGGCCCTATAAACCAAATGTGTTGTGAAAACGTTGTGGTAACGTTGCACTGCAACTAAATTGGAGTTGCTACAACGTATTGACAACGTCGCAAAAGCAGCCATAAGTCCTCTCTACCACGTTCCTGCAACGTAATGGCCACGTAACTGCAACCTCTGGTGAAACATATTTGCAACACTTATGCAACTCCTGCAACATACTTGCAACATTTATGCAACCCTTTAAAATAACACTCGAGATATGCCTTTGCAGAAAAAATATTTATTTATAGCGACATTACGTCGCTAATGTACTTGTTTGGTCAGAAAAATTTAATTACAAACTATTTGAGCCAGAGGATACATATATTAAAATTCCATTATTCCTCTTTATGAGACATGTTGCAGGTCGCTTTGCGAAGTATTATTTGGACACAGTTTACCCCAAACATATATTCAAACATTGGGTTTTTATAGTTTTTTCATCTTCTGAAGCAAATTAGCTCTTTCCAGTGAAATATTTTTTTTCGGTCGTGAGACAATTTTTCGCACTTAGAAAAATTGCATATGAGATAGCGAAAGGGTAGACGGCCCCAGATCGATATACCTACATATGTGATACATCGAACTCAATGCTATCCCGTCAATCCCATCTGTTTACTCTCTGTCTAGCGCTTGCCTTTTTCGGTGTGGTTTTGTGTTCTCTGGGAATCTCGTAGGATATTCTACAATTATTTGACCCCTACCTGTTTGGATATCGATTTTTGAAGTCATATACTGTTTTATTGCCTCTCATGCCGTCTCGTTTGGATTGTGATTTTTGGAAACTGTATTGATACTCTCTCGTTAGCATTGACCCACGCCTGTCTGGAATAATGAATAAATATTTTTTCTGCAAAGGCATATCTCGAGTGTTATTTTAAAGGGTTGCATAAATGTTGCAAGTACGTTGCAGGAGTTGCATAAGTGTTGCAAATATGTTTCACCAGAGGTTGCAGTTACGTTGCCGTTACGTTGCAGGAACGTGGTAGAGAGGACTTATGGCTGCTTTTGCGACGTTGAAAATACGTTGCAGCAACTCCAATTTAGTTGCACTGCAACGTTACCACAACGTTTTCCCAACACATTTGGTTTATAGGTACTGCACTCGAAACGTCCTAATACATTACTCAAATAGGGACCGGTCCCAAGCAGCATCATGATATCGGCCCAATATCATTTTTACACCGTCACATATCACTTATTGGTCAATCCGATATTGGCTACCGATATCGGCAAATGTCAAAAGTGATAACATTTGCCATTATAAAAATGATATTTGCTGAGAATATTGGGCCGATATTAATTTGATGATAAAAAGACATCTTTCGCCACTATACAGTGGCATAAATGATATTGGGCCGATGTATGTTTGGTATTACCATTGACTGATTTTTCATTAACATGATATTGGGATGATGTAATAAGTAAGATAGTTCAAATGTATCCTGGATAAACATGTTTAAAATATTTACAATGAGGGAACGGTACCTACTACAATAAAACTGCGATGGAAAAAAAAGGGGCAAGAGGTGGTTTCGAACTTAGAAAGAACACATTGAGAACCCTGAACTTTACCCCTGACCCCCCTGACCCAACTCCTCTTGTTGGCCGCCGGATTTTATTTAAGCATTTATAATAGAAATGACATACCTACTTTACTCCTGACCCAACTTCCCTTATGGAAGATGCATGACTTTAAGCGTTATCATAGCAATAAAATATTTCAAACTTGTTTTATGTTGAAATTATTGGAGTTATAATCCAATATGGGGGTTCACATTAGAAAGAATTCACCTGAACCGGGAATCGAACCACGGGCCTTTTTTTTCTTCAAGGACCGAAATTTTGAGCCCTCGCGTTCCATCAAGGATGTCAACGCAAGGGCGTCAAAGAAGCCACAACCAAAGGTGAACCCCATCCAGCGCTAAAGCTGCGCTTGGTGGTAAATGTAGGATATTCCAAGCCTGCCGCTTGATCGGCTATTTGTAAGCAAACATTGGATCCTTACTAATTCCGAAGATTCCAGCGATATGGAGTGGAAACGAAACATGATAACACAGGCTCGTGTTTTTCTTTCTTATTGAATCCTTAAATAATCATATTTCTTATTTTATAAATAGGCCTCCAAATGGGGTCTGATGTTCTGACCAATCACGAAATTTTGACTTTCTTCTCTCTGACGTCGGGAGAAAAAATGTGAATACTCAAAATTATAAAATCCAGTGACTAGAAAAATATGATCATTTTTATGCCCTTTATTAGTCGGCTCAGCTGACATCATTTTGCATCGGAAAACGATATTTATTAATTATCACTTTAAGATACGATCGATGATGTAAGTTTTAAATCGGAGAAAGATATCATTTATATGTCATTTTTATATCGAAATTATCAGCTGATGTTAAAACGACATCATGGTGACGTCAAAATGATATTGGGCCAACGTATAACTGCCATACGATGCTGCTTGGGGTATGTCACAAGAAAATCTCTGCAATTGCCAGGATTCGAACCTGTCCATCGAGATGGAAAACCATTGACTCAAGGGAATCCTTGAAGTCTTAGTTTTTCAGAAACGTACTATTGTTCCAAATATCGGTTTATTTAACTAAAGTTATCACTAATTGGAAATAGAAATCCCAAAAAAATGGGTGTAGCATGAACTTCATGCTGTTCAAGCACTCCACTTATGTACATTTTATGATAAGAATTAGATTCCACATAAAACTTTCATCCACATCTACGTAAGCCCTGAAAGCCACTGCGAGGGAGTGCGGCAAGGGGTAAAGATCAGCAAACATGCACTAACGACGTGCAACTAGGGTACTGCATGGAAACATATTAGATAATAAGGTCACCTGCAGCTACATGGTTAGTATCTACAAGGTAATAAAGGGATAACTGGTTAAAATGGCATTTATCTACATATTTTATCTCTATTTACATACCATGCACGGATTAGTTATATTAATAGATGCATCATGCACTGCAGACTACTTAACTATATTTCACCAACCTATCCCTTTGTTATGCTGATACTGTGTTCTTTTATAGTACTGGGTAAAAATGACATTTTGAATCTATCGGTGCGCCAATCTATCTCTTAAATCTTATTCATCTGATCAAATCTAGCATAATACGGTTTTTAATATACATAGTATCTAAGATATTCAGTAAAGCTACCCGTTTTAAATTTCTGCAGGAGATAGATGTAGATGTAATCTGTACTTTAACTTACGATCTGATTCCTAACTAATTCTTCTACGCATCAATTCTGATACACTATTAAACTTATCGTAAGACCTTTTAACAAACCTAGCTGCACACTGTCTAGCTCTCATATCAAACGTATTTCAGTCGGATCCCATATATTGGATCATATTCATGGTGGGGCATAACTAGTGAAAAGTAGCGTCGCTCTTTTTTCTTCTCGTCACATTTCCCGAGTACTATTTTAATAAATCCTTGATTTCTCTTGGGTCGGCCGCAAATTTCCCGGATGTGCCTTCCTCACGATAAATCTTTTGTGATTGTTACAAAATGAAAAAAAATCTTATCGATTATGTTATGATTTCATGGGACAATTGCTTATTAATTATTTTTGCAAAAGAAATAAAATCTGCAGAGGATAAAAATCAACTTTACATGTATTTATTACGGAAACAAGTCTGATAAGGAAGTAATTTATCTAAGGTGTGTTTTGCCGATTTTGGTCAAACAGGGCTCATTTTGTCGGGGGAAAATGGGATCTGTGTAGAAGCCGGTTGATGGGGTGAAAATTACCCCTAAAGTTTACCCTCAAAAGCAGGGGCGTCGGAACTATTTTCGCTGGGAGGGGCCAACTTTGAAAAGGGTCCGGCTCTTAAGAAAAGGGCTCGTTTTTTTTGCGGAAAGGAGGGGGTAGAGACTAGAATTCCGCTAAAAGTGCATATGAAGGTGTACCTATAATATGCGTCCGAAGGGAAAAGGCAAGCTAGAAACCAGTGAAATTTAATTGTTATTAATGAAGACTCCCCTATAAACCAAATGTGTTGTGAAAACGTTGTGGAAACGTTGCACTGCAACTAAAATGGAGTTGCTGCAACGTATTGACAACGTCGCAAGAGCAGCCATAAGTCCTCTCTACCACGTTCCTGCAACGTAATGGCAACGTTACTGCAACCTCTGGTGAAACATATTTGCAACACTTATGCAACTCCTGCAACGTACTTGCAACATTTATGCAACCCTTTAAAATAACACTCGAGATATGCCTTTGCAGAAAAAATATTTATTCATTATTCCAGACAGGCGTGGGTCAATGCTAACGAGAGAGTACCAATACAGTTTCCAATAATCACAATCCAAACGAGATGGGTCAAAAACAAATGAGAGGCAATAAAACAGTATATGACTTCCAAAAATCGATATCCAAACAGGTAGGGGCCAAATAATTGTAGAATATCCTACGAGATTCCCAGAGAACACAAAACCACACCGAAAAAGCGCTAGACAGAGAGTAATTAGATGGGATAGCATAGCGTTCGATGTATCGAATATGTATATCGATCTCGTGCCGTCTTCCCTTTCGCTATCTCATATGCAATTTTTCTAAGTGCGAAAAATTGTCTCACGACCGAAAAAAATATTTCAGTGGAAAGAGCTAATTTGCTTCAGAAGATGAAAAAACTATAAAAGCCCAATATTTGAATACATGTTTGGGGTAAACTGTGTCCAAATAATTCTTCGCAAAGCGACCTGCAACATGTCGCAACCTTTCTTCAACCTAGTGAATATTCCACTCCCATATACAATCAGTGTCTCATAAAGAGGAAGAATGGAATTTTAATATATGTATCCTCAGGCTCATATATTTTGTAATTACATTTTTCTGATCAACAAGTGCATCAGCGACGTAATTATGACGTTGCAGAAACGTTGCCAAACGACGTGGCATCGTGCAACCTTTCTGCAACGTTTCCGCAACACATTGTGTTTACTGGGTCATTTCTCAAGGACTCGGGGCAAATTCTGGGGGAGAGAGGGGGGGGGGGGCGAACGCACCCCCTGCCCCCCACTTCCGACGCCGCTGCTCAAAAGCAGTTTTTTTTACATAACTCCGCTTGTGTAAGCGATGAAATCAAAAATCAAATTGACCAACATGCTTAACAATAGTGCGTAAATTTATTTTTCATATCGCGATCCCTAAAGGCGCGAAGCTTTGTGTTTAACAATTCCGGCAGACACTCCACCGCGGTTGAGTGTCTGCCGGACAGACACTCAACCGCGCCCTTTACGGAGCACCGTCTGCATTAATTCCATTATCTCCTCTTTCGTCCGCGCACACTTTTCCGACACGCTGCCTTATGCCGAATCGCCTGCGAGTAACCAAAAACTTCCCGTATAGCCGGAAGCCAGCGAGCAGCCCCCTCGAGTGTTCATAGGGGTGTCTACACTGGCCTCGCCGGGCCTTGCCCTCGCAGCAGGGAGCACGGTGCTCTTCTTTTCTCGCTGAGAACTAGCTCTCTAGTGTGTCTACGTCTACACCATGATAGTTAATATCAGGAAGCAACTCTCTCGATTTTTCTCGCCTGTGTAATAGCACCTTTATCTTCCTCGACGGTCGTTAAACATTTTTAACGACCGAGCGAAGGTACTATAATTTACACGCCGAAATCACAATCAATAAACCACTGTTGTAGAGGAAATGTCCTTCAAGCAATATTTTCCATTGAAATAATTGAAACTCGTTATGAGGAAGGGTTGTTATTTTTACGCCAATTATTTGAATAATCTTCTCTCTTCTTAAATTCATTGCTCAAAATACCACCCGACTTCGGTACGAAAAATGACTACGAAGGATTTCGTGTATGAACACTTGTACTGCCGTCTGTCCCTGTAAGAGTTTTAGGGCAGAAATCTACCAGGATTTCATGTACAAATTCCGGTGAATTACTTGATTAACATCGTGGGTCATGTAGTGAACTAACGCTCTGTAGTTGTACCCTCTGCAATTGTTACTCAAGTTTGCGTCTTCGTTCTTATGCATCAGTTCAGACGCCTCTCTCGTCACTCAATTTAATCACGATCAGAAAACTTGTTTAGAGGTATTTTGTACACTTTCAGGGATAGTGAGCCGTTGAGGTAATTAAGCCGTTGCCATTGCCGCAGTGAAAAACAATCAAATTCCAAACATTTTATGCGAATTCAACAATGTGAGTACAATGGGCTTGTAAGCGTTGCTTTTAGTTGCGTTAGTTGGATATATTTTCCATAGGAACGAGATTCCATGGTTTTCCTTGTTATAAACAAAATATGGATTCTCCTACAATTCTGCCGTTTGTGCTCATCATTTCTCGCTTGCTGAAGTATTACGCACTTCCACATGGCAGATTTTCCCCCAGAAGGTTGACAGCAACTTTTGAAGAGGTATGTATGTCACTTATGGTCTTTCGCTCATTTTTTCACACATTTTTCTCTCTGAAAAAATACTTCAATTCTACTTCAACCGATGCATGGATCAGCTATTACCTTAATATTTGTGTCATCATTCTACCACAGCTATTTCCAAGCCATAGTTAGCTGGCTCGCAAATAATGACATTGGGGCAGTGCGATCAAGTATTCTTCTGTTATTTATGTTATTTTTCTAAGTCTTCTTTATCTCATCGATTTTTTTTAAATCCTCCTCTAAAACAAATCGAGTTTAACCCTGATAACCAGTACATCAAATCATTCCATCCAATGGCAAATTTTTAGTGTCGATTGGACGTTAAATATTTTATTTTGCGAACTTACTAGTCGCATCTCGGTATCATTAGAATTATTATGAACCTCTTGACGTTTATAGTACTTCAATTGATACATAAATTTAAGAAAGGAGCCATCCATATAGTACGTAACGCCGATGTACACTTTATGCCGCCCTTTCCCCTCTCTTAAACGGTCCGAAACATTCTCAAAGACCCCCCCCCCCCTCTTCTCTGTTTTCGTGAATGATAAAACAGACGTTCTTTGAAAAATACCTTGTTTATCTCTCAGTACTATTATTTATTCATTAATATTTATTTGCATTATTATATTTTATCAATAAATGAATTTATAATGTATCTTTAACGTAACAGAAGGCTGCCTCCTCCCTTCCCCTCCCGTAAAGGTTTTGCATCGCAATAGCCAGCCATCCCCCCTTTATTGTTACATAAATTATGAACGGCCCCATAGAATCCTATAGGTCATTTTTTACTTACTTTTAGATGCATAGACATACCACTTCTATGGTGTTGTTTTTATTTTTCCGAATAATTCACAAAACAAATATCAGGGGATAATTTTAACATTCCCTGTAAATTATAGAAGGAACTTTTGTATCACCTGTCATTGTGCTGTGCTTTAATCACATTAAGGGTTTAAACAATCCAGAGGCTAGACATTTCTTCGCTTGGGACCAAACCACCCACGAGTACAGCTAACTTCTGGCAGTATCTTAATTTGAGCGATTTTATGTTTATTTTAAGAGATTGCAGCCTGTGAAAAGAACATTTCTACTCGAATTACATTTGATGGAATACCCAAATATTCTGTCCTTTTGTACGGGAGCATAAATGTTCTCTCATTACCTTTTAATACGTAAGGTTGATTAATTTACTGTAGGATCTTGGCATTGGACAATGGTCAAGAAGTTCTACCGGTGTTGCGGAGTCTTAATAATTGCCTAAGAATCATTGGTTTCCCTTTCAAGGGAACTTGCTAGCTTCTGTTACGAGACCTACCAGGCGTGACTACTGTCGAGGAACATATTATGTGCATTCCAGTTTGAAGGGTATTTATGAAGTAACCAGAAGACCTACAAAATATTTAATTTTATCATATTTTCTCGTTTAATTCTACGCTAATTATTGTACATTAAAATTTTTTAAATTATATTTTTGAAATTTTTAATTACAGTTGAAGGGAAAAAGTGACCGTTTTTTATGTGTTCAACATTTATGCTGAATTTAATTATTTATCTCTAAAAAACCCGCCAGCCGATGTAATCCAAAATTTAACATAATATACAAAAATATCTTACGCCTTTTCTATTAATTTCAGAATTTCTTACCATTCCACGGACGGAGTACTGTACGTAAAATCTCTCCACAAAACACTAAAGGGCCGGGTTAACAATAAAATATATCTTCCGCTAACGGGATTCAAACCCGATGCCTCCCAGTGAGGCCAATACTTTAACTACTACGCCAAACCGACTCCCCATAACCTGGAATTGCATGTTGATGTGCATTTCGTATTGGAAAGAAAAAACAAGAGGAAATACCTGCTAAGTACACATGCTTTTTCGCGTCATCCTCCTCAGCGAGTGAAGGCGGAAAGTGCAGTTGGGGAAGAGGGGGTGGGGAGCCAGGGGGGTGAAGTGAAAGAAAGAATCCCAAATGTTACCTTTGCTAGAAACCCGGCTTGGTACCCCAAGAACCCACATTCTTTCCTAAGAGTGGAAAGATGTCATAATTTGCAACATGATTTCGTAAGGTCACCAAATAAAAACAAATGCACATACCGCAGATACGCGTTCATTAATCCATTCGCTCTCTCCGATATCCTCGCAATTATTTACTATATAATCTCCGGGAATCAGTTACAACGTGCATTGCTTAAAAAGGGTGAATTCTAGGAGTAAATGTTCACACAACAACAATCCAATGGAGTCACGGTATTTCCAGATCCCGACGTGCGATCGAAAAATCGAGTTTATTTTAAGCGTCGCAAACATTTTTCACAGAATTTTTCGGGATCACCTTAAAACGCTTCATTCTATGGTGAAGTAACTCTGTGACCATTTTCATGAAAAACCATTCTAAATATCGACAATAATCTCTGAAACTTATGCATAATTAGGGAAATCGCCATGTTGACAGGTGGTAATTTTTATTATTTCATGTAAATCCTTCCGCAAATCACGTGAATAACTTGTAAGATTTCAGAACAAAGAATGAAATCAGGCGTTTTTTTGGAAATTTGGTTATGTTTGAGCATCCGCATTTAAGTAACGGGTAAAACATATGGCAGAAGACTTATCCTTTCATGTTTATCAATTATTTGTGTGTGTATACTCGAAGTTTTAAGTCTCTATTTTAATAAAAAAACAATTTTGGAATTTTGTCCGGCTTTTTTCACACTTTTTCCACTCACTTATTACCCGCCCGCCACTTGTGACGGAAAAAATTCGCCACCCTATGGAGGAGGGTCACCCTTCCAACTCCCGTAGGTTGTAAGATTTCAGAACAAAGAATGAAATCAGGCGTTTTTTTGGAAATTTGGTTATGTTTGAGCATCCGCATTTAAGTAACGGGTAAAACATATGGCAGAAGACTTATCCTTTCATGTTTATCAATTATTTGTGTGTGTATACTCGAAGTTTTAAGTCTCTATTTTAATAAAAAAACAATTTTGGAATTTTGTCCGGCTTTTTTCACACTTTTTCCACTCACTTATTACCCGCCCGCCACTTGTGACGGAAAAAATTCGCCACCCTACGGAGGAGGGTCACCCTTCCAACTCCCGTAGAGGCCCAACGTTGCATAACTTCGGTGCTCTGACGGAACTGGTGTTTCAATGTTACTAGGCCCTTGCTCGTGGGATCAATTACGATCGTTTTGGATTGTGAGCACTGCCACTTCTATTGGCTGACCTCTTCATATTAAATCAAATCTTCACTTTTATTTCCTCCACTGCTTTCATTCTAAATCAAGGTCTTCCTGTACTATTATTCTCCTCTTTTCTTCACGGCTATCTTCATGAGCCTATCACGTTTCAAGATGTGCCCGGGAAATATTTGTCAATTTCTTATTATAAATTTAATGCGATTGTTTTACACCTACTCTTCTCAGGATCTCTTTAGTTTGTGATTTCGTCATGCCATTTCAGCTTCATTATTTTTCTGTTGCACATCGATTACAAATTATTCAATTTTTTTCTTTTCTGTCGCTTATATTGTCCATACTTCACTGCCATTGCATTTCTAGATGCATGATTCGATGAGGGTTTCTCTAATCCCAGCTTTAGGCTGATTATTCTGGTGGTAGAATGTCCTATTCGCCTGGGCTTTTCTACTATTTCCTTGTCGCTTACTCCATCTGTGGTTATTCTGTTTCCCAAAAAAGCAGTATTCCTTCCCCTCTTGAATCTTTTACTTTCCGAGTTTGACGTGGCTTTCTATAACTGTTTACTGTTGTTTTTCTGGGGGAAGGTGACCGACAGTTTAAGCCATTTGCATCATTTAGGATCGGGGCTGTAATCGGGTAGAGGTAGGAATTTTCCAGGGAACGCTGGGAGGGAAGAAAAAAACCCAGCGGCATTAGTCTGCCGAAAGAAATTAAGGAGTCCGCAGTTTAATATCTCATCCGACGGACGGAGTACTGAACTTGAATTGTTTTCCACAAAGCACTCAATTGCGTTTTCGATACACCAATGAAATATCTCTGCAACTGCCGGTATTCGATCAGAGGCCTGTATTCTTGCCACCGCATCAATCCGATCCCTGTGATTACTGTAACCTTTGTTTTTATAATTAATGACAAATGTAATCCCAGCGATCGTTTAACGTGTATACCCATTCAATTTTGCTCTTTCGAGACTGTCGAGGCTTGTGGCGATGGTCTCGTCTCTCACTAAGGTGGTCTCGAGTGTGGTCATCCGATCTCATCTCGAGTCTCGCGGTAGTTTTTGGTTGGACCCTTTTTGTAATTCAGATTTTTATTTATAAATATACGAATCCCTGTACGAGAAATGAATTTCACCCTGCAGATAAAGCAATTCTTCTCCTACGAAGGGAAATAAAATTCAGTTGTACCCAGTTGTAATGGTAAATGCAATATTGTGGAAAACATCTGCGGCGAGCTTTTGAGCCCTGGGTAGAGAGCCCCTTTAAACTGTCTCTCGGAGAGAGCAGGGTAAACAGTAAAATTATTCCGGCCCAGAGCCAATAGCCCAATACCCAGCCCATGGAGATCTCTAGCCGACGTGGTAGTATCTGTTATTATTGATCAATAAGAGTTGGGGAATTTACCACATTCAGCGGATTTTTGTCTAAAATATTTTGAAAAATGATGGGGAACATTGTAAATGGAGGGAATTGAAATTGCCAATTTTCGCGGAGAGGGTGTAAATAAGTTAATAGGAACCAACTGTTTTTGGCAATAGATGTCTAGAAATGATTTCGCCTTTGCTAAGTGTGTCCACAACTTTGTGATAGCAAATTTATATTCCAACGAAGAAATTGAGGTTAAACTGATATTTCAATTTTTAATTCCGTAGAGCTATAAAATAATATACCATAATCCATTCTCGAACTCCTACTCATCCCTACCAAGCAAATTGTCCTTCATGATCCTCCTCATGTAGGTATTGTGAATGCCGACGCCTGAACTCTTGTATCATTATTTGGTTTTCTACCGACTCGGTTAGAGAGGTAGGATTTGATGTGGGTACTTCTCCTCAGCTTTAATTCTTATTTACCTACCATTTCTCATGAATCCTAACCTCCCCAAAGTATCCTTCTCACCAGATTTCAATTCTCTCTGCTTCTTTTCATCCGGTCCAACCTTTCCCTTCTTCTTCAGACTCACTTTCCTAGCATTCATACTCGGATTGCTTGATAGTCATCTTTCGTTTAGAAATAATACTTTCGTCATTCAAAGCAATGCCTGACTCATCAATGAAAAATATATTCTTTTATAATTACCATTAATTTTGTTGCATGCGCCTGGTTCATGAATAACCAACATGTTTCTAAAAAATGGTGATACATGTATTAGCACAAATGCGGATACTACCTACATGTTTGCTACCCATGTACCTACCTTCGAGGTAGCTCGTAGGGAAGGTAGTCTGAAGATTTGGTCGTGTTTGACGCTAATTGTCGGTATCCATTGTTTCTATACTGTTTACAAAATTATTGCTCGAAGGGAAATGTTAGCTGCCATAGTCGGTGACATTTCGATCGGATGGACGTCGATCGTTCTTTAATGAAGATGTAAAGTTAATCGATTGGTGACATACGCGGCATGATAAGAATCATGGTCCCTTCACCATTGTAGCGTGATACTGAAAAAATGCGATGGTGAGCAGCAGCTTATCCTCCTACGTGAGGATCCTTATCCTCCAACAATACCGAGGGTGACAAGCGTAATTAATGGTTATTAGCGGTGCACGAGCTCTAACTGTGGAATTTTTCGAAGAGGTTGAGGTAGAGAAGAGAAAGGGGAGGGGAAAGGAGAACGAAAGCTGTTGCAGCGAAAAAGAAGATAAGCTTTAATTGGTTATGATGCGTCCATTTGAATGAGGTCTCCCCTCGGTTCCTTGAGAGTTGTGAAGGGGTTGGAAAGCGTCAGTTAGATAGAATAACGACCCGCACAGGGAATTTTATAACAGCGGAGGCCGTATAAAACTCCAGGATCTCATAGTTATTTGCTGTTTCTCAGAGGAGTCGATTGCATAAATGAAACTCTCCACTTCAGTTTACAAAAATAAATCTCCCCAAAACTTGAATACCATGCGATATTGGTAGTGTTGTGTATTCGCTGCAAAGATTCAAGTGTTGACTTAACGAATGCGTTCCCTGGAATTGTTTGCAGCGTTGGGAGTTGTTTGTGGCGTTAGGAGGATGAACCCCTTCGCGAGAAAATCTTGCATTCATCATCGCGTTGGCATATGCATCAAGGTGAGAGATAAGCGTTCTCATATTCTGTGCCGCGATCTTGAGATTCCACAGTACCATTAAAAAAAAAAAACACTATTTCCCGCCTGGAGATTCATGTATACATGGAGTTTTTGCATTCCATTGCATGATACAATACATTTTTCGCTGTACGTATCTCCATGTATCAAGTCTACGCATTGGAGGGCGTAGCGTAAGACGAACTGATAGATAAGCTGCTGCCGCTGATCGTTTTACTTCTTCATAAACCACTTTGAGCGCAATGAAGTAAGTTACCTAACTCCTCGAGAGGAGTTGAATTACGAAAAAATGCAGTTACCTAATGGAATTTATTCTAAACAGTTACTCCAGCTGAAAAAAAAACACGGGAACAAACAGCGGGAGGGGGTAGCACCATTTCTTACCGAAAACTTGCAATGAGCCTATAGGTTCAGGGACTATAGCTTATACTCATATATGAGTCGTTATTTTCTTGGGGTACCTATCTTTTCGGGCGTATCTGAACTCTTTTCATTTTATTTCCTTATTATTTTACTTTCGTCGTCAGGACATGAGCACGGGTAGTGAAAATACCAATGCAAACTCCTCGAAAAGGAAGCGGGCTTTAGGAGGCATAGAGTAGCTTTTAAAGTATGCAACCCCATCCCCTGGTCATTTGTAATTGAGGTTACGGTCCATTGAGCACTCCTCCAGAGATCATTTTGGTAGAATTTCCTATCGGGCTCATACTCAGCGACGTAGAAATGGCTCTGCAAGGGTAGGCAGATCAAGGTCATCGCATCTTGTGTGCTGTGGCGGAAGTTTTCAACATTGCGTCAGCGTTTCTGTGAGTGTATCCCAGGGGGACTGGACAGAACAGGACAGAATCACCAGGTGGTCAGGAAGTATCACTCCTATTCCTCAATCTAAGAAAGAGAAATATTGACTTGTCTCTCCGGCTTTCTTCTCTGTGGCAGAAAATAGAACAGGTATTTCACAGATTAGATTAATTTATAATTAGCATTTCCGGGTTAACATTTATGAACATAGCCTTTGTAATCATGTACAGCGTGGGTTGCACATTGTCTTTTTGTCTGCCAAATGACCTTACCTTAAGGAACATGTAGGGATTGGATTTTCACCGTTGTCTAATTGAAGTTTTTGCGGGAAACCAATCCGGAAACAGTTTGTGTTTAACTGTTCTCGCGGGGAAATACGTACTATATAGTACATATGTACATATGTTTCAGTTCCTCTTGGCAAAGGTTTAATTTTTGAAAATCATTTTATGAAATGCGTTGATAAACGTTAAAGGAGCCATTGGGAATCCGTTTAGATCATTTTAATGACTTATGTTCCATTGTTCGTTAGTTTTACTGTTGTAACTGCAGCTTTTTTCTTCACACTTCATTGTTTTCTTACGGTACTAGAATAGTGATATTTTTATCTATGCACATCATCCGATCGTGTATCTCGCGATTAGGTAATACAGGGGCGATAGGTGTCATTAGAGTTTTTTGTGACAAAGCCTCTGGAGTTTATGTGATATTCAGAAGTATTCCATATTATCGACCGATCATTTCATATTAAGATTCACTAATTTAAGTTTGCAATTAAGTGATTGAAAGAATGAGCATGGAACGACACAACATGCCCCCTTAATCGATGGCAGTTTTTTGAAATTGATGGATTTTGCGAGGGATGACAATGTCTTGTGAAAAGTAACTTGAATACTGCATTACAAATCGACAATATACATTTATAATATGATGGATTTTGCGAGGGATGACTTAAATGTCTTGTGAAAAGTGACTTGAATACTGCATTACAAATCGACGATCTGCATTTATAATATGAAATCTGTGGGTAAATAATTGTTTGATAAAAAAAAAAGAGTAAGTTCAAGGAATGTCTGTGTCATAATTAACTAAAAAGTGATCGTATATTGCCTGTGTTGCATAACATAGAGAATTTTATGAAGCAGGCTAGGAGGAGGTGAATGAACTATCCATGTCAATCATAATATAAACCAATTAACTCTTATTTATGTTGTTATATTCGTCACTTATTTTTAGGGTGGAAAATATTGGATACGCAATCACATAAGTATATCTGGCGGCATGGCTTGTGCTTCTGAGAAGCATCTCAATGAACAACCTTCATCAGAATACAGAGGTGAGAAAATTGAAGCCGAAAATCAATTGGAGAAAATAACAAATATGGAAGTGGAAAGGCTGGAGGAGGAAAGTTCTGCCAAGGAAGCTGAAATGTTGAAGAATGCAGGAATGGAAATGGGAGCTGAAAGGCTGGAGGGAGAAAGAATTGAAGTGGAGGCTGAAAGAATAGAAGAGGAAGACAAAGGTTTGGAGGAGAGAAGAACAGAAGTGGAAGCCTTAAGGATTGAGGAGGAAGAAACAGAAGCGGTCAGTATTATTCTTCATTTTGTTGATACCATCATTTGTCATTCCTTTACCACTACTTTTCTCTTCTATGCACACACCCAAGATCTGAAATTTCCTTGTATTTAGCTGGTGAGGAGGCAGATCTCTGTTCAGTGGAGTACGGGCCTCTTTTAATTTATATTACAGGCAAATTTGCCTTGTTGTTTAAACAATGCCAAGCACTGTTTTCATGAAATTGAAACTTTTTGAACTTTTTTTTTGCCTTTTTTGTGAGTCATGACTTTAAAGACTGGATTAATCCATTTGAAAAGAATTCGTCAGCATATTTCCAATCCTGTTATTTTACTGTAGCATCTCAAAATTATGTAATTCGATCTGTATTGTTCAAGTTTGTTTTAATCAATCAGTGGAGAGGCGATAGGAATGCAGTAGTCAGGGAAGGTAGGGACATTAATGAGGTAGGGGAGTATCGGCTGGGTGTCAGGAAAGATAGAATGTTGGGTAAGCATGGTATAGGGAGGAGGATGGGTAGTTTGGGTGGAATAATGGGGAGGTAGGAGGTATGCCAAACTGAAGGACATTACATGAAAGCTAGGAATCTGAGTAGGAGTAGTTTGTTATTATTGCTAAAAATAGGTAGGTTATGGGCTTATTTATTTTGTTACTTATTTTAAAAAAATAGCGAAAGGAAATCTTAAATCTTATATGCAAAAAATTAAAACTAGTTGAGAATTAAATATAGTCAGTTTAAAATACCAGTTTCTGTAACAACTTTAAAAATTTTGTGGCGTTTCCTACTTTGTTGTCTAAGACTTATTTGGTTTCCGTGGATATTAAGACTTTCATGCATGGCCCAATATTTAATGCACTCCATAAATATATGTTTCCACATTGAGAAGAGGGTTGCAGACATCATGTTGGGGCTGTATTTTCACTTCTGAAAAGAGAGAGTGTTTGAGGGCACAATGCTTTATCATCAGCTGAGTGATGGCTGGGGATTGGAGTAAATGTCATTACCACTAGTATATCACTAATAATAATAATAATTCTTGAATGAGTGACTGTGCATGTTATACTATGGACAAGTGAGTAGCCTATGAAACTTAGTGGTTGAAATGTCCAACTCTAGTGGCATCAAAGTTAGAGCTCCAGTTGGTTATAAGAATTGAAAAGATGCATGAGTATTTAGAGTTTTGATGAATAAACAATAACTTCAATTTGCCACTGTTGTTGCCATCTCAGAGGAAAAAGCAGACCCCATCAGAAAATGATCGAAGGTGTGCTGGAGGTCACAGGATGTCATAATTGTAAGGAAATGAAAAGAACAATGGGAAACAGAGAAGTCATGGGCTTAAAAAGAATATGTTGACATGGTCATCACTAGAGCGCGGAAAAGAAGTCTTCAATTTTGCAAAAAAAGTCGCCTAAAAAGTCACCGATATTTTTGAAAAAAGTCTCTCAAAAGTCTGAGTTATTTCCGTGAGAAAGTTGCTGAATTTAACTGAATTGTTGGAAAAAAGAGCCTAGAGATGCAAGTCCAGGCATTAGGGGATTTTACTTGGGGGAACTAGAGGTAGTGCTGAAATTGATGTATCCTATGCTTTTTGGGTCGCTGAATCCGAATTTCAAACTTCCCACCAAAAATTCCCCCCGCAACCCCCCCAAATTTTGAAAATAACACTCAAAAATCGCTTTTTTAGTTTTTAAATCGTTTAGTTTTGATTTAGGGAAAACTAATCAAATAATCGGAAAGTAGACAATATAAGCAACAAAAAAGGTATTCTAACATTTTGGCGTAGGACGAACAGGGGGGCCACCGGGCCCTGAAACATGCTCCTCCGCATCGCGGGGCTGTATGCTCCAAGTTATGCAACCCCGCTTAACCACTCACGTCATTTATATTCGCTCTCCCCTCTCCCCATGGTTCAATTTCTTCGAAACACACCCTCCCATCTCATTGTTCCTCTATTTCAATATCTGGAAGTCCCCAGCACCCTACCTCTTACTAAAAAGGCATTAGATGACAAAGAGGGTGGAAGTACACTTCATTGTAAAACCTTGGAAACGGCGTTTTTTCAGTCAAATTTAAAGGGGAAAATTTTATAATATACAATACAAAACAAGTTTTTACATAGGATCAATAATGTTATAAGGCAGTTGAAACATGATTTAATAGTTCAAAACTTAGTTTTCTGCTCAAGAAAAACCAAAAATGAGAAAAAAGTACTTATTTGTTGTCCATTGTACAGGTCAGGACCCCTATTTTCGGGGAAGCTGAGGACCTTTTTTCTCTTGTTTTTCGTGATAATTTTAAAATCTTCTTCTCCGCTTGATCGCAGCCGAGGGCCCAGGTTCATCTATGTCATGCTTGCCTCACTACAATGTAGGCTCATTTAATTATCATCTGCACGCTATGTGACGCGTTCACCTCGTCGGAAAATCTAGGTGATATTTCATATAATTGTATCATTTTTCCACTAATCTCCTAAAAAAAAGCGGAGTGCTAGCATACAGTGTAGCGCTGTCGGCTTGTCAGCAGACCACCCGGGTTCAAATAAGCTGGTTCATAATTAGATCAATGCATTCTTTCAGATCAATCTATCCCTTTGTGAAGTCTTTGGACACCCTCAGCAAAAAAAACTCGAAGTGCGAGGTGGCCCAGGGAAAGGAACAATATGTGAATGAGACATGCAAATGGATAAGTATGGGGTGAGCTCTACCCTCACCTATCCAAACTACCTTCGGGTTGAAGCACTGAGTGACTGTGATTATTTCATGAACGGTGGAGCAATAGAAAGAATTCATTGCAGTTTCCGGAGCTATTATTAAAATTTCGCACTAACAATTGTTAGGAGCTTACATTTTACAGTAAATCTCTGCTCCGTGTGGTACCGCATGAAAAACGCAGATGCGTCCAACACACAGTTGAACAATGTGATCACAACAGCTAAATATTAACTTAGGCATGTGGTTTTAATAAAAAGGCCCATAAAAGTCTCTTTTAATCAGAAAAGTCCCGTCATGCCAAAAAAGTCCCAAAAAGTCTCTAAGAAAGTCATTAAAAACTGTTTTATTTGATGAGATTGGTGAAGATTTGTATTTAAAACCACAAAAGTCCCACTTTTACAAAAAGTCAAAAGACTTTTTTTCCGCGCTCTAGTCATCACATCATGGAATGTACATATACAAATGAAGGCAACTGCAGTGGCTAAGAAGGAAATACAGAGGAGGACATCAAAATAATTTGAATTGGAACGTAATCTTAGAATGTTATTAAAGGCTGGGAAGCACATTACGATAAAGTAAGAAATGGAGAGTGGAAATATGGATGTTGGGACTGGGTGAAGTGAGATGGAAAGACAATAAGGGCTTCTATAGCAACAGTTAAGTAGTGATTTATAGTGGATGGGGAGAGGGATGGTACTTGGCGACGGGAGGCCACCAACAATTACACTTCTCATCACCCAGAGGAGAGGGCAGCAGCTCTTCTTTATATGAGTGAAGGTGGAAACTATAGTGGTCGGTACAGCGACACTCATTTCACTACAGGCGTGGTGACATTTACTTTAATGGCTGTAGTGCTGTGATGTGGAAGGCAAGGGGAAACCACCACATTATTATCCCAAGGAGTCGCATCTACTTCACTCTTTTCTTCTTATCAAGAGGTGATGGAACCCTCTCAAGTAAAATATTCTGGAGGTAAAATAGTCCCCCATTCAGATCTCTGGGTAGGGACTACCCGAGAGAGAATATCAGTTAAGTGTGGTGGTAAACATTTTAAGGTATGGACGTGGAATGTGCGATCACTTCGGAGCTTTGGGAGATTGGAGAACCTGACCAACACAAAAACATTTGAAGGAATGTGGTTTGAGGCATATTATAATGTCCAACCATCCGAATGTTTTATTTTATGTTTTGAGCCAACCGTTCTGGGGATAACATAAAAAGAATGTCATCATAAAACGTGAAAGTAACTCCTTACGCATGGCATTCATGTACCACCCAATCACTTAATTAAAGGCATTTGGCATTAAAGAACTAAGACTTATATGACAAGTAAATGTATAATGAAATTATGTAAAATGTATTGATTAACTTTTGAAATCAACCATTCTTTAGATTTGCCCTTGAACATGTCCTTAATTTCAGTGAGTGGGTACTATATGACCATTATTACTTTATTATTTGCTTTATGAAATAAGATTCAGCATTGATTGGATTTAATTAGAAAATTCCCGAGAAAGGAAGCATTATTTAACAATTTACTGATAAATGAAGATTTGAATTTAATAAAATTGAGGAGGATTAGGATTTGGGATTAGAATTCGAGATTTGGATTTGAGATTTGGATTTGATAAAAAAACAGGATTCAGATTCGGGATTCGGATTTGATCAAATTTTGGATTCGCCCCTTCACTAGTCAAGATGGGAGAATAACTACAAAATATGGTTTGGGAAACTGAAATGAAAGAGGAGAAAGACTGCTGGAGTTCTGCACTCAACATAAGTTAGTGGTTACTAACACATTTAAGTATCATAACCAAAGAAGATACACATGGAAAATTCCAGGAGACAGAATAAGATTTCAAATAGACTACATTTTAGTGAAGTAGAGGTTTAGGAATCAAGTGAAGGACTGCAAAAGCTCCCCGGATGCAGACATTGACAGCGACCATAATTTAGTGATTATGAAATGCCATCTAAAATTCAAGAAATTGAAGAAAACAGTGAAGAACATTTGACAAGTAGAAAAACTGAAGGAGACTCAACATCAACTGGCATTTCGGAAAACAGTAGGAAACAACAGAGGAGAGGACCTGACTGAGAAATCAGTGGAAGACTGTATGGAAAATAAAATGTGGGCTACAGGAAGCCGCAATGGATAATGGAATTACTCGCTCAAATAGATCACGGAAGAATTCCTAATTAATAGTACTAATTGAAGTAAGAAGAAAGACAAGAATACGAAAACTGAAGAAGGGCAGCTTTGCTACAAAACAATAAGGAACGAAGTTAGTTGCCAAGCCAGGAAAGCTAGAGAAATGTAGATGAAGAATGTACGCAAAGATGTACAAAACAACCTTGCACTTAGAAAGTTGGAAGCTGCATATAGAATAGTGAGGAACCACTTCAAGGAACAGAGTGCAAGATTCAATGTCATAAGGGACAAGAATGGAGAACTTTTGATTGAAAATGAATACAAAGTGAAGAGATGGAAAGAATGCAAATTCAAAAAAATTGATATGGGAGCAACAATATTAAAATCAGAATTCGACGCAGCAGTAAGGGTCCTTTGGATGAATAAGACCTCTGGAATTGATGATATTTCTGCGCAACTAATTAAAAATGCAGGAGAGAGGATAGTAACCCATCTCTAAAGAACCATCTGCAACATTTTCTCTACAGGAGAAATACCCAGGGACTTGGAGAAAAACATAATACCTATTCCCAAAAAGAAGAGAGCGGAGAAATGTGGAATTTTTAGGATTATAACCTTGACAACACATGCATCGAAGATATTGACAATGATAATCTACAGAAGAATGGAACGGAAAGCTGAGTAGTTCCTGGATGAGGATCAATTTGAATTCAGGAAAAGTAAGGGTACAAGAGAAGCAATATTGGCCCTTAGGCTGCTCATATAGAAGAGAATGGAGAAAAACAAGCTGACCTACATTTTTGTGGATTTAGAGAAAGCTTTTGACAACGTGGATTGGGATTACATGCTTGGATTTCTGAAGGGATTGGAGTGTCATACAATGACCGAAGAATTATCCATAGTCTGTATATAAACCATGTAGCTGTGATTAAGTCTGGACCCAGCTGTGAAGAGGTGAGAATAAGGAAAGGAGTGAGACAAGGCTGTGCACTCTCTCCCGTAATTTTCAGCAACATTTACACTGAGAAAGCTATCAATGAAATCAAGGAGAAGTCCTCTGGAATGAGAATTATGTTAATATGAAGAGGCTGGCTGATAGAAGATTCATGTGGAGGGCTGCGTCTAACCAATCCTAGGATTGTTGACTCATGATGATGATGGGGGAGAGGGACAGCATGGGTAACTAGAAGTACTAATGGCAAAATGAGAAGGAAGGATTGTGAATGTAGAGCTATTAATTTTATTTAGTATTTTCTTTTCTTGATACCTAATTATTAGCTAATTTATAACTATGGAATATTGGTAATTGAAGAAACAGGAGGGTGTAATAATTTTGCCATCTAGTTTTTATTCTGGTGTATGTAACTGGTGAGGGGTGTAGAGAAAAAGAAGTTGAAAATATATACAAGAAGGTGTAAGAATTGATTGAAAAAGCCCAGGGAAGGAAAACCATATTAGTAATGGGAGATTGGAATGTGCCATTCAATAAGGAAGGGATAGAAGTGAAGTGAGAGAGGTAGGGTTGGGTGTTTGGTAGTTATGAGTTGCTGATTTACAACCTGCTATTTTTCAACTGCTATTATTCATGGGCATATGGCAACTGCCTAATGTCGTACAGAAATAGCTGCTATGTCTTATACTGCCTGCTACTCTGGGCTTTTCCCCCTGCAGAAGCTACTATGTTATTCCAGGAGGAACTGCTACTCGGTACACTCCTGCAAATAGTTGGCAAGAGATTTGAGAGATCTTCCAGTAGCACTTTCTTTAGCTGAAGAGGCAGAAAGTCAATATTTAGCGGGAGAAGAGAGCTTATGCACCATGAAGCAGTAATTTTCAGAGTAGCAGGAGAGTAGAGCATTATATGTGTTGAGAAGCAGCTGATTTAGCAAAAGAGGAGAGCTCATGCACTGTGAAGCCGCTAATTTAGCAGTTGAATTTTTCAGTAGCAAGAGAGGAGAGTGCATGTGCCATGTAGCAGCGAATTTAGCAGCTGATTTTGGCAGTAGCTGGAAAGGAAAGAGCAAAAATAGTGTGGCAGTTAATTAAAGAGAAGTATTGGTAATAGGGCTGAGCCGATGTTAAATTCCGATATAAATACTGACCGATATTTGGTTAACGGTTATTGGTTTTGTATTATCGGTATTGGTATATCAAAATTTTGTATCACCGTGCTTACGGATGTGTATTTTTTGTAACCTTCTGAAAGAATCCTCTAGTTGGGACTGTATGACTGAAATTAAAAAGCACAATAACCACTCAAGAAACTTCAATTTTCATGACTTTCACCAGTTTCACGAGCACGTGAGTAACTGACGAGAGTGAAAGTTATAATGTCAGACGTGTGGAAGTATTCTTGTACGCTTTTTAATATGTGTGTGTCTCATGGTGGAAAAAAATCGTGGTCGAACAGTACGACTAACTTGAGAGTTCATTTAAAAAGCAATCATCTCATCCAGTTCCGAGAACTAAAAAAAGAAAGTTGAAACGATGAACAGGAACACTGTGAATTCTGAAATTTCTCATGAAGATACTCTTGCAAGAATATCTACATCACTGAGTGAAGATGAAAGAATGGATGATCCTCGTCCATCTTCGAGTGCATCAGATTGTTCGTCCCTGATGTCAGCCGAATCAAATTTCTCAAGAAAATTTTTCCACTTGGGATTATACAGTGATACCAAAACTTATGGGTGCCCTGACTTACGAGTTTTTCAAGATATGAGTTGTTACTTGGTCGATTTTTATGAGTTACAAGCCAAAATTTGAGTAACAGGTGAGCTTCATAGGTGCCTGAATCAACCCTCTCTGTTGTAAGCCGCCCAAAACCACCCATCGGAGAATTCTCTGCTACGAGTGAAATTTAAATGCCCTCTTTCCCTAGTGGTAGACCTATTTTTTTTTGCACGATGAGAGGCATGCAGACGTTGCTTCATGTAACTTTGAATAACTTTGCATGTAATTGAGTAACTAGTTTCAAATTTTGAAATTATTTTAATCAAATATGAATACTGTGAAATGAAATCAATTTACCTGCCTGTGTATTTAATTTCGTACTTCCACTCCCTTTTCTTGGTGATATTTGAGAAAACATCCCAATCTGCACAGTGGTAAATTGCAGCTATTGCACTTGAAGGTTTTTTCTATTCTCCACACAGCAGTAGATCTTTTCTTTGAGCTGCAGTGAGCGCACACCCTCCTTCTTCCGTCAGTCTTGGCTTAACAATGTAGCGTTCTATGTGGAGTAGCGGCCATAGGTAAATTTATTTTATGGCCTATCACTTTGCGGGAGTAGAAATTAATGATCATCTGCATATTGAGGGTTAAGGGTCCTTCAGCATTACTCCATGCGTAGTTTTTGGAGGAGAATTAGTTTTTCTATGTAGTATAAAGCTGTTAACTATTGCCGTATTAACTACAAAGGCAAAGTACTTCTACTACTTTTCCATTTTTCTCCCAAGTCAAAGTAGCATCTTCTCACCACTTCGTTGGCTTTCATTGGAAACATTGCTTTATGAAGTGACAACCTTTATGCTACAACTTTGCTCTAGGTGACATCTACCCAGTCATTATCGACCTATCTATTGGATATATATCTTGTGGATATACTTTGCGTAATTATTTGCATTCTCGACTACGCTCAAAAAACTTTCACCTCTTAGCATGTATTTTAGGAAGACAAATTCGTCGTTGCCTACCACCACGTTGTGTATAGCCCACTATCTTCTTCGAAATCCTGTGATGCTGAATTAATTAGGGCATCTCTCTATGCGTCTTGCAAATGTGCAGTAGCTGGGAAATTACTTACAGTTAGAGTAATTTCATCTTCTAAACCAAATTCACTCGATTTATCACTGTCACTTCCTTCCTCCTGCACTTGTGGAACTAGAGCTATCTGGATCACTAAAGAAATCTCTGTTCACTTCCTCTGCTATAGCATCCTCACTCATAGAATTCATGATTAAAACTGGGCGGCGCATGGGAAAATATTTTTCTTCTTCGACGGCCGAGAGGCCCAAGCTAGACCATTGGACCCTTTGAGCAATTAGGCATAATGTGACAGATTTATGGGGTTCTGTTTCATCTTTGTGAAAGAGAAGATAAGAAAAATGTGTGCATTAGCAAGGATAAACACCCTCAAGATGAAACAGATGCCTATGAGACTCAAAAGATCTCTCAAAACTCAGCTCTGCAGGTCGGGCGGTTTAGGTCGGGTTGTGCAGGAGGGTGTTTAAAACGGCCGGGCGGTTCTGATTGGCTTGTGATGGAGTGCAGAATGAGGCATTTAAACTTCGATAGGGAGAGGGTTAATATTACAGCAAGCTCCAAATCATATGCCTGCCATCCTGCATCTCGCTTGTTCATTGCATGTGTTTACCTCACCGTGGAAGCATCCATATTTTGGTGTGTGAGTTTTGTATAGTGCTGTAGCCTAACTTCTGTGGTTTGATCATGGTGCCTGAGAAGTAAGTGCAAAGGATAGTGCTGAGAAGTAGAAGAGGAAGATGATGTCCATTGAAATGAAGAATGAAATAGTAGAAAAACACGAGTCTGTGTAGTTGACTTGAGAGGCTGAATGAGCATAGAACTACTACAATATGTTCCACACTGAAGCTGAAGGGGTCCATGAAGGTTGTAACACCAGCCAAGGGTGTTTGAAATGATGTCATAGCTCATATTTCTATCCATGAAGAGATGGGGAAGCTGCTGATGATGTAGTTGACAGAGATGCAGCTTGCAGGAGATACCATGATGGAGAGTATTATCTGCAAGAAGGCACAATGTATTTATGTTGGTTTGTTGTGGTAGACCCTAGGCATTTCAACGAATTAGGCATCAGGAGAGACATTTAAAGCTATCCGTGGCTGGTTTGACAATACTAAAAGGACTGGCATCTGTCTTTTGGAAGCTAGCTCAGATGTGAAGGCAGCTGAATATTGTCTCAAAACTTTCACAGAAGTGATAGCAGCTGAAGGATACATTCCTTATCAAGTCTTTAATTGTGATGAGACAGAAACCTTCTGGAAGAAATTCCCATGGAGAACTTACATAACTGCAGAGGAGGATAAGATGCCAGGCCACAAACCTAAGAAGAATAGGTTAACCCTCTCACACTCTGCCAATGTAGATAGATAGATAGTAATAGTGGTGGAGTTCCTCACAATGGAGATCATGAGGCACTTAGACCTATTGGTCCATTGTTCCAACCACCCTTCTGGAGAAATCACCCATAAAGGTCGATCGTCTTGCTGAAGGCCAACAGGTCCCGTATGGGAATCTCCCTTACCTCCCTGGGTTCCAAAATGGTGTACCCAGGTACCTATTTCGAGTCCTCATCACAGTGGGGCACTTGCATAATATGTGGAATGTGGTTTTATCCCCTTCTTCGCACCACCTGCATCTAGGTGAATCTACGATTCCCTGAAAGTGTAGTTGCCACATCACCTGATAGTGTCCAGTGAGAAATTACCATTCATAATTGACCCCTGTTTAGTGACAGAAGTCTTTTTGTAAGCCCAGGCCTAGGTTCTCCTATATGTAGTTTGGCCTGTGTAATACTTGCTGTGGTTTGCCAGATCTCAGAATCCCGGCCTAAGCCCCACATCCTAATTTCTGCTATCCCTATTGAGGTAGCAATAGGTATAATTGGCTCTGGTTCAATCAGATTGCAGCTGGATCCAGCCCTTGCCAGTTCATCAGCCATCTCATTTCTGGATATGCCTGCATGACCAGACACCCAAAAAAGTTCCACCTTGCCTCATCTATCTATATCATTGAGTGCCTCACGACACTCCTGCAGCAGCTGCGATTTGCAGCATGGTAATGTCACTGCCTTTAGAGCTGCCTGACTATCGGTGCATATTTGTAGGGCTGGGCGGTGCAGGAAATGCTGAACCGGTTCCCGGTTCTGAAAAAAACCGTTTGCGGCGGCGGTGCACCGGTTCAATAGATCGAACCGGTGTTTTCTACTGAACCGGTTTTTTCTACTGAACCGGTGTTTTCTACTGAACCGGTTTTTTCTTCTGAACTGGTGTTTTCTACTGAACCGGTGTTTTCTAATGAACCGGTGTTTTCTACTGAACTGTAGTTTTTCTAGTGAACCGCGTTTTTTCTCATCCAAAATATTTTTTGGTCCATTTTTTATGTATTATACAGTTTTTTGAACATTTGTTTTTTTTTCTTAAAGAAGATACTTCATAATAACGCGGGTATGCTTTCCTAAACTGAGCAGTAAAATGTGGGAATGTTTGCGAGAGCCAATGACTTTTGTACAAGGCCTGGGCGTACACATAAATTGGTTTTCTGAAGTGTTAAAAAATGCACTTATATTTGTTGATCTGCCGAATTCGAACCTTCCGCGTGAATGGCGATGAAATTTACATTATTTTTTAATGAAGGCATTGCAAAATTTCCTCGGATATTTATTTATTTAGCACGATGCGTTTCGTTGGTAAAACAGCATTATCAATTGGCTTGATCAGCCTCGATGATATTGCTATTGTAGCAACAAAACGCGTCGTGCTAAATTAATAACTTATCCTTGGTGAATGAAAAGCTCCCTAGAGGCAGAGCGACTGGTGTCTACGTACGGACAAAATCTTTCCACTTAATCTGATCTGATTTAAGTGCTTCCAGAGAGCTGAGATGTGTGGAGAGGCTGATTCCTTTCGTCTGTGATTCATAGTTATCTGCCTTTCTTAGTCGACATTTCCTTTCTCTTTCATAATGGCAACGATTACGAGTCGAGGGTCTTACTCTGACGCCTTGTGTTTTCTTTGGTGGCTTTATTCTTTTCCGCATCGGGATCGTCTCTTCACTGATTCCCTCTTAAATTGGCCATGACTTCTAGCTCACGTGAGTTGTCCGACAAGCAAATGCAAGGCGCTCTGAAAGAGAGGAGTGAAGTCAGTTCAGATACAATTTCCAAGGATTTAATTGGGTACCATCTGGTTTCCTGCTCCTAGCAGGAAGAGGAAAAATTTCTCAGTTAATTTTTAATGCAAGAAAATAATTGGGAAGATATCGATAATGCTTATCATCCTTTGGCTTTCACGTGTGATTTAGTAGGTAAATAAATAGTGCCAGTTCAGTGTTCTGAAATATTTACAGTTAATTTTCCGTGACTGTTTTAATACAATTGAGGTTGCTGAAACAAAGTGATCGGAACGGTGGGTATTGGAAAAGCTCAAAGGACAACCCTCTATTACCGAAATTGAATGCAAGAGATTGACAAGCCAACAAGAAAACCCCAAACTGGAAGTCGCAAGAGCCATCGATCCGCTAAGACGTTTGCGTCAAAGTCTGCACTAAGTCTTCAATGCCTTCCCCATTAAAGCACCCTGAGCAATTAAAATACCTTCGATTAAAGTTACCCCGAAGGCATGGAATTGAGTGGACGCATATACTGCGTCGCATACTCTTGAGGAGTTAAAACGCAGGCATTCTTTTCTAAACTGAACTGTAGTAGAGCTAGAGTAATGGTTGGGGAGCCAATGGTTTTTAGGTGAGGCCTGGGCTTATATTTATCTTCACATTTTTAAAGTTCCAAACGATGCTCGTACATGTCCGGTTTTTGTTTCGGTAAACATCCCAGTGACTTTTTCAAAGAAATAAAATTCTGTTCTATTAATGCCACATGGAGCTGTATTTTATCAATTACTGGAAGGGTGTGCTGAAGGTTGAGAACAAATTGATTGTCAAAATTTACATTTTAACACAAGTGCAGATGCTAAATTACAATTTTCAATTACTACTAATTTAAATCTAGAAATCGGCTGGCACATGGTGCTGGTTCATGGAAATGAAAATTAGTTCTTTGGCGTGTTCGCCTACTAAACACGTTCGCAATTTATTTATAACAAGTCCTCCCAAACTGAAAATTCTTACGGATTCTGCTGATGTTGCTGGTATAGCAAGATATTTCCTGGCCAGCCCTGCAAGCAAGGGGAAGTTTGCCTCATGAAGCCTCCACCAACTGAGAATGTCTTCATTACGTTATTGTACATTAATAATCAACGTCAATATGTTCAAATTTTGTTTGAATTTGGTGCTTCTTATGTACGTGTGGCAGGGGTAGATAGGAACTTGAAACAATGCTCCTTCCTCCACAAAGTCTCCAAAAATCAACAGCATTGGTTTAATAAAAAATGCTACTGCACTAACTTGAATGATTATGAACTGTTTGGTTGTTCACCTGAACGAACTTATTCTTTGTAATCGTCGACAAAACAAAATAACATAAAAATACGGATAATTTCATATAGTTACTTATGTGGCATTGCTTTAGATGTGCGAGTGTTCTCTCTGCACTCTAGTGGCCGATTATTTGTGAGACGATAGGCAGACAAATTATAACACAGAGGGGATAGGAAAGTTCACAGGCGTGGACGCAAGCCAACCCGGCTACGAGCAGAGACGGGGAGGGAGGCAGTGGCGTGAAAACAGAGCAGCGAACGATCATCGGTGTTTCAGAACCGCTTCCCAGTGCACCGGTTTAGAACCGCTTCCCCAGTGCGACGGTTCAGAACCGCTTCCCCGGTGCGACTGTTCAGATCCGCTTCCCCGGTGCGACGGTTCAGAACCGCATCCCCGTTGCGACGGTTCAGAACCGCTTCCACAGTGCGCGGTTCAGAACCGCTTCCCCGGTGCACCGATGCAGAACCGATTCTCCGGTGCACCGGTTTTTTTTTACTAAATCTGAACCGGCCTGCCGGTTCTGCAAAAAACCGAACCGCTGAACCGGTGCACCGGAGAACCGCCCAGCCCTACATATTTGTATCGGTCTGTTGAACATCCCGATCTCCTTAATGGCATACTTGCAGGTTAGAAGTGCATGATGTAAATAGAACTGCAGTAGCTGCAACACTAAGAAATTTTGCAGGAAATTAGTGCCTCAGAGTAGCTAGATGTGGAGGAAGTTATCTCTACAAGTGAGATAAAGGAAATGTTGGTAATCAGGGAGAGACATTTTTATTAAAATGGTGAAAAAAAGTGAGAATCAGTGATTTTTTTAAGTTTTTATATAATAAGTGCATATTTGTACACGTTTTCTTATCCTTGAACTCTTTATTACTCTCAAAAACCTGTATCAATAACACAGTGTTTTTGTGTCAGGAAAGGAATAGTGGAATTTCAATTAATTTCAATAGCAAAAAATGATTTTACATACAAGTAATTTGAATTATGAGCTCTCATGGAGCGAATTAAACTCGTAAGTAAGCAAGTCAACATATCAGAAAATTCAAAATGATAGTAGAAGGGTTAATGTTAGGTGAAACCAAAAGAGGGAGGAAGAGAATAATACCTATTTTTAGATAGCTCAGGAGGTGGTGGCGTATGTACTGTTTTAAAAAGCCCTGTTGGTATTGTAATATTCATGAATTTCTGAGGAAGGAAGTCTAGGGATAGCTGGCAATCGTGGGATGTAAAAAGCTGGGGATATATTTGGTCTGACCAAATTTTTTTAGAACCCTATTCTGATCCCTAATCATTAAATGTCTTCTGCACGAGTAATAACTCTTTTTAATTTGTATTAGTTTTATACATTTATTAGCACTGTTCTAAAGAAAGTATAGATTTTTTACAGGGGTAAAAAATTTAAAGGAATATGAAGATGTTAAATCTTCTCCATCTGAAAAGAGGATGATATGGTTCATGTAGTCAGTTTGTGTACTATTTGTGTGTATAAAGTACTCTAATGAAGAAGACAGCAAGTTTTTGAATATTTATAAGTTTTAATGCTTTATGCTAAAAAAGAAATTAATTGTCTACTTGTAATTTTCAATTTGGAAAAGAGCAAACTGTAACCCAAGGCTGTAAGCTGAAGTGGAGGACATTATGATAGAGGGCATAGTAAAAAAAGGGAACCAGAAAATATAAAAAATCATGGTAAAATAATGCAAAAGCTAACAATACACATTCCTCTACTCTGGTATGTGAGAACACCTTGATGCTCACATACTGTACTCACTCACACACTCTGGTGTGAGTTCCATCATCTCACAAAAGACCAGGAAAAAAAACAAAATAAAAGATCAAACAAAATTCACTCACTGGTCTACTTGGGTATGTGAAACCACTCTGACCCTCATAGATTGCACTCATTCATACACTCAAGGCTTGTGAGGAAGTCAATCCTATGGTAGGATCAACCTAATGTACCTTTCAGATGGAATTTTATGTTAGGGTTATATTTTGCTCTTTACCCAGTTCTAACTGCCATATATTGTTTCTCTATAATCTCTATAATTTTCAATTTTTAAAAGTTTCTTCCCAATGAATTTCAAAGGGTGGTATCACCTAGTGGTATATAAATGGATGAAACAAATGTTATTTCTTTATGTTATTAGCAGGTGAATTATTATTGATGTTAGTAATGATTTTATTTACTTCTTCAATGTACTTGTCAAATCATTTAGGGTGTAATAAAAGCATCACTTGAGGAAAATGAAGAAAGTGTGCGTGAATATGAGCAACTTCTTATCTTGGAAGAATTAGAAATTGTACCTAATGCTGTTGGTTTTACATGCCCAGTTTGCTTTGCTGATGTGGCTGCTAATGAAGGTGTAACTCTCCGAGATTGTCTTCACTCATTTTGTTGGTAAGCTAACTTTTTATATATATTCTATCTAGTTTTTCTGGAATTTCTCAGCTTGTAATATACTCATGGTAATGTGATAATCATTTCATGAGATCCTGAAAGTGGAGGAAAGAAGAAGTTAGTTTCATTTTGTTTATGTGCTTGTATCTACCCACCAGTTAAAACAATTGTAAATTCATTCGGAAATATGAAGGCTATTTCATTTCCACATATACTGTGGGGCTTAGCCTAACTTGTAAATGTTCTCATGTAAACAACCTGATTAGAATCTGCAGGCACTAAACCTTAAAAAGTTTCCTTATCTTTGTTTAAAAGCCCTTCCTTATCTTTGTTATCTGATCTAACAATAAGATCATGACAATCTGTCATGCTTATTCCTGTGAACTAGATCCTTCATTCATTCTCTTACCTTCCCTCATCTTCAAACGTGAGCATTTAAATGGTAATAAGTTTCAGGTCTGTAGTCGTTAGTGGATGCCCTTAGTGATGCATAAAAAGAAAAATCACTAGAGGATTATGAGGGTTTTCTACCGGCAGTGCTATGATCAGTGAAAGAGAGTTGTGAGCTCCATCACTTTTTCTTCCTCACAGAGTGGTGAATGGAAAATCAGGCTTCAGCAACTTCTAGTCTAGGGGAAACTTTGCTTTAGTGTGGATCCTCCTGTGAAGGAGTTCCTTTTCTGTGATCAAGCTGAATTGCAGTGTGATGTAAAACATTTTGCTCATGTATTTTTCTCTGTAATTTTCCATTATGACATAATTTAGGATTTCAGTGAAGAAAGAAAATGTGGAGGAGGAATCACTGTGACGTATGCATTCGGGGAGAATTCAGGAAGTGAAGGGATTTAGTTGAGATAAAATTCATTGAAAATAGTGATGATTCAGAGCAGGTAACTAAGGAAACTTTTTCGTGGGAGGATATACATAATTACTCTGTAAAAAGGGTGGCTATTAATACTAGCTCTGGATCTCAAGGTAAAGCAGTATTAAGGACTACATTTTAGACACCCTTGAAATTTACAACCTCATGGAATTAATGTGTAATGCCTTAAATGAATTAGTGTAAGATTTAAGAAGTATTTAGCAAAATGGAAGAGAATTCTTTCATTGGTAAGCTATTACAAAAAAAGCTAAGGCAATCCCTAATACTTTCACTGTGGGCCCCACTTATGAAATATGTTTGCCATGAGCGACAGTAATTTTTTTTTCATGAATAGCTGATGCATGGGTGCATCCTCTGCTTAGGGGCAAGATTTAGATGGACCCACTGTTGCATCCTCCACAGGGAAAGTGCTAAGCAATAAGTCAAACCAGCTGTCTATAACAAAGCCAGCCTTAGCATATTGTCTCATATGAAGGATAGGATCCCAAATTTAGAAAAGAGTGGTGTCTACCAACTTCATGTGAGTGTTCAGCTACATACATTGAGCAAACTGGATATAACTTTCAAGAAAGATTAAAAGAACTTAAAACGTATTTTGAAAATATGAACATAAAGTCACAGTTTGCAAACTACATAATTGAAAGTGAACATTCTAGCGATTTTATTCCTAAAATCTGGAAAGAAAAGGCAGCTGTCTAGATGCTCTAGCATGGTTAGAGATTTTTAAGAAAATAAATCCAAAATGCAAAATTGTATTTGAACATTTTTTTGTTTCCTGCTCACCCCTTCTTGACCCTCCTTTAGTCTAATCACCCCAATTACTTAAGTAAATGTACCATTTCCATTTCCTTCAATTCAGGGGGATGGATGCTGTTTGCATATTCAACCAACTCCATCATCATACTTTCTTAATCATTATCTTGAAAACCTTGAAATACCTACTTATTCTGTCTCCATCAATCATGAAAGCAAGCCATGGTTTAAAACACATTATCTTCATCGGTCCATAATCCTAAGATTGGTTTGATGCAGCCCTCCACTTGATTCTCATATCGGCTAAAATTTAAACCACATTTGTTTTAAAATTTACCGTGGAATACTATAGTATACTCCATGCAAACAAAATTGCCCATATCAGGTCTTTTAGATTATATATTCTTTTATTATATATGTAACTGATTTATCTGAATTTAGCCCTTCAAGGAACTGTTTCATGCAATCTGACAGATATCTACATTTTAGTGATCTTAATGAGCCCTGATTTTGAGGATGAGGAGTATCCCACTTGCTGAGCTTTGTAACTACTCTTGCCCTTCAATGCCATAAACAGCTAATCTCTCAAAAATATCTCTGGATAGTTTCCTAGAAAAATAATTGCATTTAACAAGTACCCAGCCAGCACATGTGTGCGCCTTATGTGTTTCTTATGTAAAGTTCACGTAAATAACAAGTAAGTTACTTACCTTATGGTAAGTCACTTACGTAAGTAATCCCACCAGTACAAAAACATTAGAATTACATTAGTATACCCTAGTAGCAGATAATGTTGTCACAACGTTGCATCAACAGCCACAATGTTACATGGCAACGTGCTTGTTGCAACGTTGTGTCAATGGGCACAATGTTATAGGACAATGTGCACATTGCCACAACGTTGCATCAATGTTCAAGAACAATATTATCCTGTTAACACTGAGTAATGTGCATACAACATTTGCATGAGCAACATTGAAATTACACTTTATCTAATTATATCAAGGGTTGGCAAAATGCGGCTATTTGGAATTACTTGCAGGATAATGCTGTAACTATTTTAAAAATATTTTTGACAGAGATGAATTGTTGCATTGAGCTTGAATATTTTTATAATACATAATTATGAAAAATTTCACGAAAGAAATACTTTTATTGTATTTATGTGTATTAAAAAAATGTGTGTGGCCATAAATATTCTAATTCATGATAAACAATTTTTTCCAAAAAAATTAATCATCCTTGGGGTTGAATATCAGCATTTCAGGGCGTCCTCAGACCCTGAAAGGGATTTGTAGTTACAGCAAGTCATATAAAGTACAAGAAAGTGGACTGATTTTGCTCCAACGGTGCACAATGAGCGTAATACTTTCCGCAATTAATGACATTTGTAAGACAGTTTACATACATGTATTTTGAGTTTCTTTATTTCAACGTGGGCGCAATCCAAATTACTAGTAAGGCGATAGCCTTCTTCCGAACTAAGCTACTTAGAATTTCATTTTTGTCATGAGGACATAATGAAAAAAAACTGTTTGACAATACTGTTTTATACTTTTTACATAAGCATGTTTAGTAACAAAGATCATGTTTAATAATGAAACATGTTTAGTATCAGATAAAAAATGTCATAACAGATTGTAAACCTACAAGCAAACACCAAAGGGTAAACACCACGGGTTGGCATTACGTGCGGCCAACAATAGGTATTGCATATTGAGCATTGGGGGTTGGCATTATACTAAGCCAAATAATAAGATATGCACATGACCAAATAATGAATAAGAATGCGGGAGAGGAGAGTGTCAGTAGTTACGAGAATGCGGAGAGGGAGTTAAGAGAAAGCACGCGAGTGAGACAGATGCGTCGGGGAAAGGAGGCCTGAGAATCCACGAGAAAGGATGCATCGGTGGAACAAGGCCGGGATTAAGACGGTTGCCCGAGAGTAGGACACATCGGGCAGATTAAGGAGCGGAGGCGAAGAAAGGAGATCGATGGGAAACGACGGAGAGTGGACTGGAACAATTAATATTTTACTCAAGGAGCTTACGTCGATTTAATAAGATTATTAAGTGGCAGAGCACATGGCCCTTGGTCATCAAATTGACCTCGAAAAAACTAAAGTTCTTGCCAGGGTCAACAAATTCAAACCTCGGCTTTATCGAGAGGCCATCGAGATAAGAAAACAGAAAGCTAACTTCAATAGAGATGGTGGCCTTCAAATGAATCACACGTGGATGCCCTTACTAAATAAACTTCTTACCTCAACTTCTCCCCCCTCTCCTCTTCTCCCTATCAACCCACCGACCTGAAGTGTATATGTACCAACCCACACCAGCATGCATTACCATTCCCTCAGAAGAAGCGACCAGCAGGGGTCGCGAAACGTCAGGCTAACCTGAGTACACGGTAATACCCGAACAGTTACTTTAATCATCACTATGAACCGCAAAAGCCTCCATGAGGAAGTGAATACCCATTTCTTTGGGGCCGTCTTTTGTAGCTTTAGTTCTTATAGATTCATAGTGCATGTCATTATTACATCTTGTAAAATAGTGATGGTAATTACAATTTAATGAGCAATCATTCATATTGTTTTTTATATACAAGATTAATAACATAATGTATATACATGGAAGGGGCAAAATTTGTAGATCAACAAATATTGGTTTGGATGGTGAATTGTTAGGTCTACCAGAAATTATTCAGATTGCTTTCTTTTGAAGTTTAAAGTCAGTAAGAGAAATTTTGGCAGAGCCCCAGAAAATAATGCTATAGGCAGTATGTGAGTACAATTCACCGTAATATAAATTTAACAAGATTGCTTTACTCATGGTTGCACGTAAATGCCTTAACAGGTAACAATTTGAACACATTTTTTGATGGAAATGGTTTATTTGAGTCTCCCATGAAAGGTTGGCACTGAAGGAGATACCCAAAAATTTAACAACTGAGACTTGTTCAATTGATCGGTCATTTATATTAACAAGCAAGCTCTTGTAATGTTTCTTGTGGTGCGAGAAGTACCTAGACTATTTTACTTTTCTTTACATTTAGGCTAATGCGGTGGTCATAACGCCAGTTATTTATTTTTTCACATACAGACCTTGATTTATGAATAAGAGAGTGGCGAGAGCCAGCAGATAGAATCACGTTAATATCATCAGCATAAAGTACTGGTGTTATCCCATCAATATCCCTTAAAAAATTGGGTAGATCATTGATGTATATCAAAAAGAGCAGGGGACCCAGGATTGATCCTTGGGGGACACATGAATGAGGATATATTACATGCCTCAGATAAAAATTTATTCCCATCAACTGATAATGTTACAACCTGGGAGGAATTCTCCACAATAGCTTAGGAGAGTGTTAAAATTGTTTCAGTATTTACATACATAACTCAACAAACTCATGATTAGAGCAATAATGAAATTTACCTTGATGTTGGGGCCCTAAGAAGATGATGATAGGGAAAAATTACTTTTTCATGAATTCCAAGAGCCGTGCTTACTTTCATTGCCGTAAGCGCCAGTCGATGATCTGTTTTTCCCCAGCATTCAAATAGCACTTCCACCATAATTTAAATGGATGCAATTAAAAAATTGATTGCATTTAAGTTAGCATCAATTTCATTAATGATACAATTTTACTTAAAAGCATTTGCATCCAAGGCAACGAAAAAGTACCCAAGGTGGTGTATATTTTTCACTTATTCCTTGAATAAAATACGGTATTGGTAAATTTTATGGATTATCATTAATATTTAACAATACATGAAATCATTATTCCCTTTTTCTAACTCATATTAAAATTATGTCGAAAAATAACAAAATAAAACTGGGTCTGGCTTTGTGCATCATGGCAGTATTGAAAAAGACCTTTTTCCGTTAGAGGGCAACTTCTCTAGAGTAAATTTAACATAAGAAACTGGTAAGCCACTCTATTGTAAGCTGCTTACCTATTATTTCCTTTCTACTTACAGAAATGGCTTACACTCTGCTGGCTGGGTACTCTCACAGGACACCATTGAGTTTCTTGTAACAACCATAGTAGAGTATTTTTTGTGAAAATTGGTTCTGATATGAGTAACAGAGAGTCATTGACCAATAAGAAACATATTCATCTATCACTAACATCCAAATGATTGTGGAAGTCCTTGCCTTTCTTTCAAAAAATGAAAACAGGAATTATAGAAAAATTTCTCAGATTAGGTAACTATAGTCCGTGTATGTTCTAGTATATTGTTGGTACAAATGAGAGACTGTGAACAACAGGTGTTGTAAAATACAAATTTTAGCAAAAAAGACTTTTTTTTGCATAAATAATGATCATTTTATGGTTTTGTTATAAAAAATCTAAAATGGCAAAAAAAATTCTAACTCACTGCCAAAAACTCAAATTCTTGTGTAGGCATTGAAAATGTTGGTCTTTCCCCCAGGAGAACTCATCTATTTACTTGTGAAGAGGGGAAATATAGGAATCATATTGAAATATGTTGAAAACAACTATTTTTTAGTTCACTATCTCCATCCAATTGTTAATACTAATAATCCCAATTGTAGAAGAAAATTTGGAGTAGTATCATACTTACAACATATGTACATACATACAACATTTTTGTGGCCTTGGCATGTGATGAAGGACATTTGCATGGACATGTAACGTCAGTACTTTTCTGAACTGTAAAACCATTAAACAATGAGAAGAACATGTCTACCATTGTCATATTAGTCGGAGAAGAATTTCCGAAAGCCATAACCTATACGAGTGGGTATCAAGATATCTGTTGAAGGATTAGTACCCTTTTCTCCATTAGTAATTTGTTAATGGAAATTTTCCTTGATGACTTATAATTTCTTGGCATTTTGCGTTACCCAGTAAAAAGATTAGGTCAGTCTTATTGGAGATTTCTGGTTTCTACATCATTCTTGAACTTAGAAAAAAATTAACTTCAAAAGATTTTCATACCATGCCCTGCAGTTTGCCTTCAGTGTCCCCTACCAGCTCCTTGCCAAAGAGCATGTGAATAAATAGATCAATTCCACATTTCTTTCATTTCTTGGTGTACCCTGGTGGACTGCATCTGTGAACTTGGGAAATATTTTTTTCATTCCTCTTTAATTCAATATACAGTCAAACTCGGATACAACGAGATCCAAGGGACCAAATGCTTTTGCTCGTAATATCCGTTGCTCATTATATCCGTTACGAGGAGCAAAATGTACTGTCACTCACTGGCTTTCCTCTCGCACGCACACATACTACTCACACACATACTATTATTATGCAGAGGTGATGAAATAATAAAGATTAATATAAGATGATTGAAATTAAAAAATGAACAATTTACCAGTAAACCATCGACATACATGCTAAATTTACAAGAAAAAGTCCTTGGTACGACAGTACAGCTACTGCTCATTCATTTGGACTATAGATTTTCTCGTTATAACCGTAAGGCTCTCTAATACAGTCTCGTTTTAACCGTTATGCATTGCTCATAAAATGCCTATTTCCAAACAACCCTTCTTTCTTTCCTCGCAATAGCCGAGATCTCGTTTTAACCGTGCTCGTTATAAATGAGTTTGACTGTATTTATCTTATTGTAGTTGAAATTTGAATGTCATAAATGGCTTATTTCACAGAGAAAGAAAACACCATCAAAATCTGTAGCAAAAAGGAGATTACTGGTGCATATTTAGCATTAAAGCAGATTTTATTCATAGTTTTAATCTCATACAATAAAATTGATGTTAGCAAATCAAATTTTGAGATATAAAGCATGGGATAGTGAAAGGGGTCAGTGGCAAAGTGTGTATGTAGTATACCATTTCATTGAAGGTTTTAAATCTGTACTAATTTCAGCAGCTAGAAAATAGATTTAAGGTGATCCATTTTGCAAGCTTGGTTTTTATTGCTCTTATGCTTCTGAAAGTAACCAATGCTGAAATTTCTGATTATTCTGAAAATTACCGGCATTGGATCTGGACCATTTCAGAATGATTCTTAAAGCTTTACTGGAATATTCTTTCAAATCTATGTATCTCATTCCTGCTACTTTTTGAAATTCATTCTTCTACTTTCTCCCATTTTTTGCATAGCCCTTGTCTAGTGAGCACGGTACAGTACAGTGATGAAGCTGAAATAAAATGCCCATATCGTGATGATAAATATGTCTGTGATGGCATCCTTCAGGACAGGGAAATTCGTGCGGTAAGTCTTTAAAATGCACTGACCCCTTTTTCATTTGTATGATTGCTGTTCCTCTTTTCATTTCCTTCTTACACCTGTCTATCTTCTCTGCATGGTGGGAAAATAATCTCCTGTGCATGTCATCTCTTGATTTCCATCCTTGGGCATTTGGATCATACTCCCCACCTGGACATTACCTTTGGCGGGTTAGTTTCTATCGTTAAGCATATTAGCCCAGCAAGTTGAAGGTTTGATTTCTGGCTCAGTTATTTCTATTTATTGAAAGTTTATTCAAATTTTTTTCTATTGTAATCTGGCTTAATTTCATCTTCCCCACCAACCCCACCATATGCTCATCCTTTAACCCTTTAACTGCGCAATTAATCTGAAATTTAGCTCTCCACAGGCGCAAAAAAAATGTATTTTTCTTTTTTCTTATTTTTGCGTAATTTCATTAATTATCATTTTATATTCAAGGGAAAAATTGTTAAAAAATTTTATGGTGTGTAATTTTCTAATTCTTTTACTCTGAATATCGTATTGCAGGGAGTGGTTTTTTACTGAAAGACAAAAATTTTTTTTTCCAAAATTTATTTTCAAGCATGAATTCATTTGTAATTACGGTCAGCATAATGAAAGTTCAATTATTTACTATCATAGTTATGTTTGTTAAAATTTTTTCTTGCTGTGAAAATCACGGAAACACTGACAATACATAATCCCACTCCACACTCCTTACACCAAGTGTTGACTAGTTTTCTGCGCCTCTCCGCACGCTGTGTATTCATGCAGATGTGGCACTTTCTCTGCGGTTTGGCCCTCTTCTCTGTGGGTGGGACGAACTCCAGGTAATAAACCAGGGAATAAAATTCAATTCCCAATGGAACATAATGTCTCATTACATATCAATGGGATATTCATTGATGCCATTGCAATGATGCTAAAAACATTGGTCAAAATGAGATGCCGTAAACTGCATTGCTCTTTCCATGAAGATATTGAAAGGTACTAAGAGGTATCGTAGCTAATTCTTGAATCTAGATTGGCATTTCATTTGGCAAAATCATACAGGCTTACTTTTCGTGCTATTCCCAGATCAAGTACGTTTGTATTTGGTAAAACTAAAAGTATGCATATTGTAATGTAGTTATTAGTCAAATATATAGTAGAAGTGTGGATATATGCAACCGAGCGACAAGTACCTGGTTTAAGTAGGCTAAATCTGTGTGGCGCCTCCGTCCCCGGCGGCCCGCGCGCCACGCTCTCGCAGGAAACAGAGGCTAATTCCTCGCCAGATCTTCGCCTGCGAGAGACTTGCTCGCCAGGCCGCCGCGGCCAGACAATTCGCCGCCAGGCCGTCGCCGGCGAGATAACTCCTCTCCGTCGCCGCCAGGCCGGCGCCCGCGAGATAATCGCTCGCCGAGTTCGCGCCTAAAAAACACAGTTCTCACATAGCGCTCGCGCGGAACACTGGTGTAAGACGGCGCTCACTGTTTTGACCCCTTGTCTTATTGTTCGCACAATAAAGGTGTTTTTGCCTTATCCCGTGGTGTGAGTTATTCCAGCTGCACCTTGTCCTGCACGCTCCCTCCCCCAGCTACCCCGCCGAGCGGGAATAGGGAGACCAGCAAATCTGTACCATGTAAAAAGAATAGAATTTACTGTAATTAGAATAAAATGCATGAATACGTACAATAAGCTCTCGATAAATCAAAGTCAACTGGACCGGAAAATTGGCACTTCGTAATTTCGAATATTTTAAAAATGTCTTGAAAAAAATTTTATCTTGTTTTCTCTAACTTTTGTTTTCTTCGGCAACATTGTATAACTTCTGTGGTCGTCTTAAGTTTTCATCAAAAGAGAACAGTGCACATTATGAAAGTGCAGGTAACAGATAAAACAAGAAGTAACCATGATAAATAATGGCATTAACTATGATTTCAACATTACTCAAGGTCTAAATGGTGGGCAGAGTTACATGTGGAAAATGATGGGGAGATACTGGCATATGTGGGAGGTGAATGAACTACTATTCACGCATTTCATTTTTGATGCACCGCAATCAGCAACACTGATTTGTTTTGGTGTCTACGCTGTCAAAAATAGTTCCTGCCGAGATTCGTAAAAACGATTTCTACTTGTTTCTGGGGACCGGGTCCAAAGTTCATAATTTCGAAAAATTCGTATTTTAGAAATTTCAGATTTTTATCGATTACTGCCATGTTATTACTAAAGGCTTTTCGTTAGGACTGGCTGTTTTGCTTCGCATAATTGAAACTTTGTATTTTCGTTCTTCGTACTATCGAGAGTGTACCGTATCCGTAGGAAGTTCATTGACGTCACTGTTATGAAGTTGGAGAATTGAGACAAACATAACATACCTGTATATAGATGGCCTGAAAAATATTTTTTTGCTGATGAGGTGGGTCCTACCATTCCCTATACCCTGAATCTGGCCTCATTGTCAACAATAGACATTTGTATGCACCCCTCTTTTACCCTCCTTTGTTTCTTCTGGCCTGAAATTTTGTAAATAATATTCTTATTTTTGTGAATGACCAGCTATAAGTCCAGGTAGAAATTATATGTTTACATTGGTTTCAATTATATTTATAGTTCTGATACTGACTTGGAGCCATAGCAAACTCCATAACACAAGTTTGTTTTCGCCCCTTTATGAAAAATGTTAAGATTTCTTAACACAATTTGTATTTATTATATTTCTCCCTCCCGTTGAATTTCAATGGGCTCCTTCAGCTAGTTGCCTAAATTTTTCATTTGACTTAATGAGCCAGGGGACAAGCATCCCACCCTGCCTCACAATGGCTAAGCCTATGACTGCAATCATTACCTAATAAGACAATTTACTGAAAATTTTTAAACATTGACTTTGCATTTATGATGGCTCATAATTTTAAATACAACTCGCAGCATTAAGAGATATCAAATACTGGCTCTGGAAACTGAGAGTGGGATGCCGTGGTACTCTGACTGAACAAAAACTAATGAATATTTCACACCATAAAATCATCGCATCATGAAAATAAGTTCATCTATAGTTTAAAAAAGTAAAGACTAGTGCAGTAAAAGGATAAATAGAACAAAACTTAGGTACCTCTCAAAGAAGGGAATAAGGTGTTGGTTCCCATTTGTACCTTCGCCACATTTGAACCCATTTTGCTCTTCACTCGGGGTTTCTCGGTAAACGAAAAAAATGATGCCTTGCCTATGTGCTATTCACACAATTCGGAGCACAACTGCCACCCATTTAGTCAAATTTTTGATGAATAAACACAAAAACTTGCATCGGCACAGATTTCGGTCCATCTCACAAGACGGTAAACAAAGAATGCTGTGAGTAAAAATGGTGGAATGCGATGACTCCACTTTGTAATTTATTATTGGCAATACAGAGGACTCTGAGTAAACTTCATCAGATTTTCAGAGCATTTTTGCCTTGTATGGTAAGTGTTAGCAGGAAGGATTAGGGAGGAGAAGGGAAGGGGGTAGATTAGGAAGTTGGCCAGGAAGGGAAAAGTGGATGGGAGGATGGAATATAGGTGGATGGAAAGATTAGTGAATTGCTATTTTCTGGCTTATAAAACACAGTGTCTTATTTTACTTGAGAAATCCATGCTAAATCAATCTACATCTTTATGCTGTCTGTCTGATGTACGTGGCCAAAACTAGGGTATGTCTTGTGTGTATGTTCATTTTATAAGCAAGAAAATATGGTATGTTGTATTGTCAGTGTAAAATTGGATGCCTAAGCCTGGCTTTGGCGTAGTTTGTTTCTGCACCTCTTATGAATTGTGCATACTTCCTGAATATTTGTGCATGAGATGGGGAAGGAGATATCCTTTTTGCTACTGTTGGAAAAAGATTAATCCAGTTTTTCATTTTAATTTGGTATCTGCTTATGCTTTACTTTATGCTTACTTGTTGTGATTTTTCAGATTGTTCCTGAAGAAGTTCAGGAGCAATTATTAGCTAGATCAGTTGCTCTTGCAGAGGTGAGAATGGGAGCGGAAGCATTTCATTGCAAGACTCCTGACTGCAAAGGCTGGTGTGTTCTGGAAGGAGAAATGAATGAATTTCCTTGTCCAGTATGTGGTAGAACCAATTGTCTCACTTGTCAGGTAATGTGGACAAGTGTGTGATAAGCATACTGTTTTTCTTTTTGGCTTGTCATGAAATAGATCTTTATTTATTGAGATTACTTTATGAAAGCAGTGCAACTGATAAAAGAGTGGGCGAATAGGTATTAGGGAGTAAAATATAATGTTTTAATTATGATAATCAATTATTAGAGACCTACAAAAGGTGGTGTTATCTTTTGATGGAAAGTAGGGTTATTTTTCCCCAAAAGTGATGTTATTTTTCTAAGAAAGTGGTGTTATTCTCCATCTTACCGACAAATACATTTAACGTTAACAGCATCCAGAAAAAAAAATTATGGGTGGTTTTATTTATGTAAAACTTATTTAAGGCACACTTTTTTTCTATTTTTGAGGCCCAAAAAGAGGGGTGTCTTATACATGGTTGCGTCTTATACAAGTGTGCAAAAGAGGAAACATCATGAAAAATCACAAAATGGATTCATACTCACCGGCTTTTTCGTATTCACTCAATCAAGAAAAGCGATAGAAATCACGAAATTCAATATTTGTAGAAAGTGGGATTACCGTACGATTAAGTGGTTTTAAAATAAGGGAAATGCGCCATTGTGAGGTAATTTAACCTCATTTAACCCTTTCGCTGTGGCACACACTCCTCTAATCTCTTCATAGTTGTATTTCTTCTCTTTCACAACCTCTATCACTTGTTCCATATATCCCACGTGAGGTCTTCCTTTGCCATTCTTCCCGTCCTCCGCATTTTATTTGAGGTAAAATTGCCCAGAAATACTTGCAGATTGAGGGATCAGTTTTTAAAAGCATGTGTTAAAGCTGAGAAGCTTGAATATCTTATTAGAAGAAAGTCAGGTAGAATTAGTTAACAATTCTTTAGAATCTGTGAGTAAAACTTGTCCTAAAATGGACATATATATTGAAAGCAGGAGACACAAGTGTTAAAAAAATGATGCCAGGAGAAAAGGCCAAAGATGCAGGCTTGACTCCACAGCAGGAAGTGTAGAGTTCTATGTTTGAGTGCATTGATAAGTTTCTTGTAGAGCTAAAAACTAGATCAATCTCAATTGAAAATGTTTACAAACAGTTTGCTGCTATTCATCCGATGAACTTGTAAAAGCAAGTGATGACCAACTCCCCCATCTAGTTTAGCAGCTAAGAAAAACATTTGATGATTTTGAGAAGGAAGAAATGGTGCCAGAAATCATGAGGCTTTGAAGGCATCTATTGGCTTCAGGGATTTCTAAAGATGATGCAGTGTCATGGTCAGCTTTGAATATGCTGCAGTTCATTATCGTAATGGATTTTCAAGAGTCGTTACTAAATATTTGTGAAGTACTAAAACTATTTTTTGACTGCATGTATGTCAGTCTCTTCATGTGAAAGAAGTTTTTCTAAACTTAATTAAAAGCTATCTTCACTCAACAATGAGCCAATCCCACCAGACAGGCCTAGCCTTAATATCGATAGAGAACGCTGTTGCTAAGTGAGTAAATTTTGATGATGTAATAAATCAGTTTGCAAAGATAAAAGCTAGCAAGAAAAAATTTAATTCCTACTACTTTAATATTTAAATCTTTAACTTTTGGGTTTGATTTCTATTGTAAATAAAAAAATGCTGTGAAATAACTACTCTTCATTTCATATGTATTAAATACCATTGCCGATGGAATAGCATGCTTACATAAATTTCCTCTGGCCAAAAGCCGGTACTGGTACTTATATCAAAGTTGTTAAAAGAGTGTTAGGATGCATTTAACTTACTATTCTGAATGCTGAGATATATGATGTAATCCAGTGATAAATAGTTGATTCTTGGTCTGCAGGAATATGAGAAAAAAGCATCTTCCTATTATACTTGCGTAGACAGAGTGGCGATTGTCAGGGAAAACCGGGAAAACCTGGAATTGTCAGGGAAGGGTCAGGTCAGAGAGTACTCTACATAGTGTCTCTTAGTTACTTAGTTGTGAATCAAACGTACAATGTATCCCTTGTGTCCTTAATGTGATATTTTCCTAGTAATGTTAAAATTCATGATCACATGCATTCCGCTCATCACAAGGAATCTGAGGCTATGTTGTTCGGAAAATTTTGCCTCTCGTTTTTTTTTAACATCTGAGACTCAGATCTAGAGGCAGGTGGAGCACAATAGTTCATATTTAATACGTGCTTGCATTATAAAAATACGTGACGATGATTATTAGAATGGTTATACAAGTACGATCACTCATGTAAACAAAATCTTACGTAAGATCATATTCGATTCCCATACCCCCGTTCGTGAGACAGTATGAGGAGTGATCCTCCTGTCCCCACCTATCACGCTCAACGTAATTATTGAATGGTCCCCTTAGCTCCCTCTCAAAGCACTTTAGTCATGTCACAAACCACCTCAAATATGATATTCCTGAATACAATGCTGCCGTTGCTAATTGTCTCGTTCACAGTGGCGCGATTAAGTTTTGTTTGTTTATACAAATATTTATACATTTTTGGTTCCCTCTCACAATCTAAGGGTTATAACCACGTTAATCAATTTGTTATTAGCTTCTGAATGTCACTCATGCCATCCGAGTTTCATCCAGTGCAACAACTTGGCTTTGGTTTGTATTTTTCGCGCACCTTAGTGATACCTGTACCGGAGTCCGCCAGTAAATCGGCCATTAACTTTCCCTTCAATGCCTTTTCAGTAATCCTCAACTTCCCAGAACTACCATGACACGCTATCTTTTTCTTGAAGAATTAGACATCGTCATTGTAATTTTATCGAAGAAAACATACGGCCTCAGAAATACTATACACGGCCGCGGATACGCGGCCGCGGAATGTGTATGAAAAGTGCGTATACTTTCCATGAGGGTTTAACTTATGAAGGTTTAATATACTTTTTCATTAGGGTATATTTGTAGATTTTAATGTATTGATATCAGCTTTTAACATTTCTGAGTTTTGACAGAAATTTAATTCAGCAGAAATAAAATATTCAGATAATAGGAGCCCTTTTGGCGATCGGTCAGGGAAATTTATGAGTCCATCAGGGAAAAGTCAGGGAATAGTGAGGGAATTTAAAAATTGGGTCTCAGTAGCCACCCTGGTAGACTATGTCTATGGATATGTTATAAATTCCAAATAGGCCCCATATCGTATAGCGCCCCAGGCTTCAACCATGTTGATCTGCATAGAGTGCCATGCTCCATTTGAATGTTTTGATGAAGTGCCTCCTTGTTTGCAGCCGTAGGTTCTTTGAGTACAGTAGTTGTCTCTTCTTCATGAACACCTCCTTAGCTTGTGCTATTCTTTACTTGATGTCTGTCGAGCTTCTTCCATCCCAAGTTATATTGCTGCTGAGGTCGGTGAAGTTCTCCACTTCTTCTAATTTCACTCCTCAAATTGTGATATCTACTCTCAGCTTTTCTCTACTACACACTTGGATTTTAGTTTTCTTGTTATAGATGCTCATATTATATTCTTAAAGTACTAGGTCCATTGTGGTCAGGGATGCTTGCAAGTCCTATTGAATTTCTGGTACAACTGTGATGTCATCAGTCAACTGGAGCATGTTAATTACTTCACCATTCACCTTGATGGCCTTGATACCAATTTCCTCTATGCCTCTTATTGGTTCTGGTTATTCTCCATCTGTTAAGCCGTCTTCCAGTGGTTTGGGTGCTTGATAGAGCTCTTCGATGTATTGCTTCCATCTCTTCCCTATGTTTCCTATGTAACTGCTTCCTGTTCTATGAGTATTTTTCCACTTGAGTCTCTTTATGTTGTGGGATCTTGTTTTCCTTTCTCAAAATTTCTCTGTCTTCTCACCAATTTATAAGCCATTTTGGCATTTCCTTTCATTATGTTGTTATATATTTCTTTGCCAAGTCTTCTATCCATTCTCCCTTCGCAGGGCTGCTATCAAGTCACTTTTTGTCACCTTTAGTCACTTTTTTAAAATAGGGTCACTTAAATTTACTATTTTACTGCAGAGGTGACTAATAGTCACTTTTTCGTCATAAATATCAGTTGGTCGTATTTTAATTCCGCTGCGATTGCGCAAAACAGCTCTGCGACCCTGTAGGGTATTCGATTTGAGCACTCTTAGTGCCACTGGTGCAGGGGAGGAGAAATAGGCCCGTTACAAACTAGGCGAATTTTACCAACATGGCTTTTCGGCCAATGCTGTCGATCCAGTAATGATATGAAGAAAACAATGCGAGCCTACACGCTAGGCTGTAGAAAAATCAATCGGTAGTTTTGCTGCCAAGGTGGGTCGCACTACCACTACTTTGAGCGGTACCTAGTTTTACTGCCACAAGTCAGTCAATGGTTCACATTACTAAATGGAGACTTGAACATTAGGGCGGATTTTCTATCGCATGGAAGCATCCTAGACATCCTTGAGTTTTTTGTGGTGTGCCTAATTTTGGAAGATAAGTGAAATCATCAATAATGATTTACTTATTTCTTTAGTGAAAGCAAGACCTAACCTATGGGACGATGACAAAATAGACATTTGAATATAATTGAAAAACTTTTGTGTCATCATTCCTCAAATCTTCAAATAGATTGCAAAATGCTTCCTCTCCAGCTAAAAAGAGGCACGCCTGTTATCCATTACACTTGGTACACTGATTACAACGTAAAAGAGACTTGTAAGTATGTCGCCCTTTTTGTAATGTAACTTTTGTAACTATTGTAATTAACTCTTTTTAAAGTAAAAGAGACTTGTAAGTATGTCGCCCTTTTTGTAATGTAACTTTTGTAACTATTGTAATTAACTCTTTTTTACTCAAATTGCCCCGGCTATGCCGACTTGAGAGGTTGTATGGTGATTTTACAGCTCAAGTGTGTAAGCACAATTTGGCCAAAATGCCACATCGATAAATTTGCCTAGTATGTGACGGGCCATACGACGAGTAAACATTATGCAGTGAGCTAGCAACATGTCCTGCCATCGCATCCTAGGGGTAGTTGTGACACCATCCTACTGCACTACTGCTTTTTCACTTCCCCATCGCCCTCATCTCCCTTCTCCACAAGCACTGTCATATTATTGTTTTGGTCAGCGAAGATTATTGTTTCTGTGTATTTTTCTGCTGTTTCCGATAGAAGGTATGCATCTTATTAAAGTTATGAATTATATTTTGTGACTGTAATAGTTGTAGTGTGAGTGTGTCGGTATGACAGTTATTTTTCTCTGCTCCTGTTGTACAAGTATAAGATTTTCGGTTTGGTTATTGTTGCTTCCCAGCCGTGTCATCATAGACTTCATGCCACGTTGAAAGGTTAACGACAAGCTCCTATCAAGGGACGATGGGCAGGGGCATAAAGTTCAAGAATGGGGCACAAAGGAGGCCGATGATGTGCACTTTTGCCGGGTGTGTATAAGTCGCACCAATGTCAATTAGAAGGGTTTCCAAGCTCTGCAGTAGCATGTTAAGACACGAGATCACATTCAGCAGGTAGCAGCCCAACTTAGCATCTGTCAGCTACAGCTGAAATCATCATCTAGCAACAATGCAGACAGCATTGTCCCTCGCAATGCTGCTCCATTGGTCGTCAGTCTTCACAGCGTCCATGATGATATCACTAAAGCAGAACTAATCTGGGTTCTAAAGTGTGTGGCATCTGATTTTAGCACATTTATAGGGACATTCACATAGGGACTTCTCAAAATCAGGGGGATTATAACATATGACAGAACTGCTATGTCTGAACGCACTCATACCGTGTATATGGTAGTCAAGAGTGTGCTACACAAGTATGGCATTAAGCCATTTCTAGTACCTATTACCAAAGATCTTGAAAGTGCACACTGTGCTAATCAACATTGCGAAGCTTACTTGGAAGAAGAGAGGAAGAAAAAAGAAGAGGAAGCCCGAAAGAAGAATGAAAATGTAGAAAGACTGGAAAAAGAGAAGAAAATAGCAGAACAGATGGAGAAAACAGTATTGTGTAAAAAGAAGACTGGGGAAGGAAGAGGAGTGTGCGTCTGCTAGGGCGAACAGACTATTTGATGAAGCCAGTATGCACCTTAAGAATGCCATTGCTAAGAAGAATATTGAATATATCACCCTTGCCTAAGTGATGTAGTAAGGCGTTACAGAACTTCTCATAAGCACCTTACTGCTGTCGAAAAAGCAGTACAAAAAAGAAAATCTGACTTCATATCAGATTTGACATTTGAGTAAAAGAAAAGATGGAAGAACAATCCATAGTGTTGAGTAGTTCCTTCCTCATGCTAAGACTGACAATCTTCATTTTTGAAAAAGAATTTTTTATGCAATGTTTCCTTTCATTTAATTTTATTTTCGAAAATGAAAATTATATTTTTTCTCTGTTGTATATGTTAATATGCTCAAAAAACATGTGTTTAACCCATGTTGTCCTGTTTTTGTTCCTCCTATTTCTCATGTCCTAAGTCCAAAAGTAGGAAATGTTTATTCATGCTTGTTGGCCGAATTTCTCTAGTTTTGGTCACTTTTAGGTCAATTGTTGGTCGTTTTGTGGTCACTATTTGGTCACTAGTCGGTCGCTATTTGGTCACTATTTCACCAAGGAAAAGTCACTATTATTTAGGTCACAGGCTGGTAGCAGCCCTGCCTTAGCTTTCTTGCACACTCTTATTACTTAGTTTCGTAACTCTATGTATTGGGCTTCTTCAGTTTCATTTCTTGTATTCTTGTATTTTCTTCTTTCCACTATGAGGTCTCTTATTTGAGTAGTTATCCATTGCCACTTTGTTTCTACCTTCTTACTCACGAGCTGCTCATCTGCTACTTCTGTAATGATTTTCCTTATTTCATTCCATCTTCCTCCAATGGTAGTCTCCTTCACTTATAGTTTTGCATCGATGGTTGAGGTGAATCTTTCTCTTACCTCCTAATTCAAGGTTCTACAAGTGTTATCGATATAAGAATCGAGTGGAGGGCTGCATCGAACCAATCCTAGGATTGTTGACCCATGATAATGATGATGATACTTATAGTAGGATTAGAAAATTTGCTTCTTAGTAATGAAATTCAAAGTTCATTCAAGTAATATCAAAGTTCATTGTATTGAGTTTCTATTGTATTTATTATTGAGAATATGTGGACTTACCTCCGTGAAGAAGAATAGCCGTGTGTCCACTGCATAGCTTGACTTCAACACTCTTACATATCATGAGTATACATATGCTCACTAATGCATTTATAGCTTAGTACTAACTGACATTGATTAAATATCAGGTTCCTATTTTACTGAGTGTTTATTTATGCAGAGGGTAATAATAATTTGGGTAGCACACAAATGAATGCATGCATCAACATCTTATTTTATATATTTCTGTAAATTTTTATATTTGCAGGACATTCATGACGGTGTCAGTTGCTGGCAGCATCAAGCCAACATTAATGGAGGCTTTGAAATAAATGGGGGCCAAATGACTAAAGAAATGCTTGATGTGAGTTTCATTTTATGGTTTATGTGCTTGGAAATTTTTTACAAATGACACAGTTGTGAAAAGAAATCTGAACTTTAGCTTGCTGCAACTTCTTAGAGTCATAATTATAATTATTTTTGATTGAAGTATTTTTTTCCAAGTTATTCCAAAGCAGCAAGTTCTTATTCTATTTGCTTGTGTAAGCCTCACACCTTTTTTTCAAAATACTGGTGAAAAAAAGGATTGCAAGGCTTACACGAATACTTTGAATTTTCTTGTTAACTGCATGTCCTTTTTATTTATATCTTATTGTTGCATCACACATTTTTCCGAATTTATTTTTTCTTGTATCTCCAAAATTTCACATTAGTAAGCATTGCAATATATTAGTGTGTTTGTAAATTATTTGTAAATTTCAAAGGATTTAATACTAAAAATAGTACCTAAATTATCATGTAACAAATTCTGAGCATGATATGATACTTGAAGAATGGCTGAATCAGAATCACAATTCTACAAAGCATTTGCAAGGAGTCCCCACTGTTCCATCATATTAGGTTCCACAAAACCATAATGTAAATTGGAATGACGGAAAGTGAATCAACATTTCCTGCACACTTTTTTAGTGCTAAAAAATAGAATTTGAACAGTATAATGAAACTATTTAATGTTGGTATTAAAAAATTATACTTAAAAACATATTTAGAGTCCAAAAAAATATCTTTCCACCAGTTTACGAGATTAAATATTTTTGTATATTTGTATGATTGCAAAAATTGTGAAAAACGTGAACAATGGTCTGTTCACAGTGGAATGTGAGATGAAATTGGCACTGAGTCCAATGTATTAAGATAAATTCATTGATACTATGCATCAGTTTGAATTGAGAACACTGAAATGGTGTGCAATGTTCTTTTGTTACTATTACTCCTATTTCTTATTTCTACAGTGCCATATTTTGAAGTGTTGCTTTTCATCTCTATAGTGAATTAATTTTGTTTCAGAATATGCTACGTCAAGGGAAAGCTATGGCTTGCCCTTCTTGTGCTGCTATTATTATGAAGGACTTGGGTTGCGATTATTTGGTTTGCACCATATGCAAAATGGAACTTTGCTGGGTTACAAGAGGCCCCCGTTGGGGTCCTAGAGTAAGTATTTTTTCAAGTCATGAATTCTGTCACTATATTCTACTTCATTGGCATTCAAATGACAATGATTGGGATTCTAATGAAAGAAGTACATTTACAGAAAGAAGAAGTGTGTTTATAATTGAGCCACATTACAACAGAAAAAAGTTTGACTCAGCCGGGAATTGATCCCCAGACCTCTAAATATTCACCTTGGCTTGTTTCTTACTTCAGCTATATGTGCCACATAACTGCACTGTACTTCTTTCCTTTGAATTCTTGTCGTTCCCTTCACTCTTTCCTACCTCCATGTGTTTGACAATTCTTCTTCTCCTCGTTTGCCAAGTGCCTACATATATGCTTGTTCTCCTCCGACAGATTTTCAACGAATATTATTTAACATACTTTCAACTGATATAATATCAGTAGTTGGAAATCTGTCAAAGGAGAATAAGCATAGATAATGAGCAATTAGGTAAAAGCAATGCCACGGGGAATTGACACACTCCATCAAAAACCTTCCCTAATCAGCAGATTTTTCTCAATAGTTATTCTTGATTATTATGCTGTAGACTTTAATGCACTCATGAAGTTGAATTAATTCTTTTCATTATAGTTTATAGAATTGCAGCCATTATATCTTTATCCCTGCATTATGGTATTTATATTATTATTCTACTGATATGGTATAAAATATTGGCTAAATGAAGCATATTATTGGTTAATTTTAATTTAATTTGACTTATCATGTCTGATTTTTCATTATTTGGCAAAGCCCAACCTCTCAGCTTCCTTGAAAACTGCTCAACCTGATTATCAACTGAGCAACATAAAACTTGTTGAAAACTTCGGCCCAAATTGCCTATGTAATCTGGAAGTGAGCTTTTAAGTATCGATTCAAAAATGAGATTAGACTATCATTCCATGTATATGAACTCTTGTATCAAGTCAGTCTATGACTTAGACTGGCATGAGAATACAGAAAACTCACAATGGAAGTTTTGGTACATAAACTGAATATTGAAAACTATAACTGAAATTCCTTACTTAGTGTGTTAACAAATACAATAAATATAGCTACTAATTACTATGTGGTAGAAAACAATTGTAATGTAATTGGTGTTATGACTACAATTTATTGAAGAGAAGAGGATACTTTTTTCCTCTATTGTATCTGGTTCCATTTATTTTCAACTCCTGTTACTTAGAAATGCCATCAGTATGTAAATATGTGAGATTTTTGTGTTGAAGCATGCATGACATTAGTAAACATTAGCCCTGTGCATTTACTGATTCCACTTCCTGTATTTCCTGGCTCATAAAATGCCTACTACTATCGATAATGCTCTGTAAAATTAGGCTGTGTTTTATAGGCCAAGGGGAAAACTAGGTTTTCATCATTTGATTTTGCATTTTTGTCAGAGGTGCCCTCCCTTCTACATACACCATGAATAGTATGGGTGTGAGCTAAAGGTTTTCTCTCTTAAGTTCTTTTGTTTCTAATTCTATGACGGTTATACAGTTGCTATTTTTGTAAATTAATCCTTCCCTGCCAAATGTTGGATATGTAGCTGACAAGTTTCCTATGCAAAAGAACGAATGTCAGCAATAGCTGATGAGGAGGAAGAGAAGTGACCTTCACAGAAGCAATAATCACAGGTATAACGCGACTCCTTGAGGCCCAGCTTAGTGAGAGCTTAGACCCTTTCCTAGGAAACTGGGCTTAACCCTCTGCCTCATTAGGAACTCCCCTTGCTGCATGATGCTGCCGTTAATAAATTGTCTATGAACTGGTTTTTCTAACCCAGCCAGCACAAATAAACATTTTACCTTCAATTTATTTGAAATTTACATAAATATGTCGTAAACTGTTTGTTTGTTTACAAGTTGCTCACGTAAACTTCTAAGATGCATCTCGTAAAAATCGCGGCCACATGTCCTCATCGTGGAGTAAGCAACACAGAAGCGGTTTACCAGAACGTCCGCCATAATGCATACGCATCAAATACTTTGTTTGCCATATATATTCCCTCACTACGTATTAAATGTGCAATTAAATCCAGTGTACCACGTTTAAAAATTTTCACGAATAAAAAAGGTAAAAAAATAAAATTACATATACATCACTAGCATCGCTTTCGCCCCTAGGTGGCTCAGGGAACCGAACCCGTGACGTTCGCTTCATATCTCGGCACGCTACCACCAGGCTAACTGCTTCGTTGATGTGAGTGTTGTCAGATTGCTAGTTGTTGTGACGCGGTTCATGCATGAACTTGCGCCGGTTCATGAATGCGAAGTAAAGTTTCAATAGTTGATTATAACTAAAATTCATTACATAACTGTAAGTTAAGACTATCGAAGGAACTGTAGTAATGATTTACGATCGAATTTGCTTTCCTAAATTGTCGAACACATGAATCCTTCGTTAATTGTGCTGGAGCGACAACACCCCTTAGAAAAATCTTTGAAGATTAAAAATTAATTTATCTTCACCAATGGTCATGATTACTGGTGAGCACCAATTAACTACTTGTGAATGATGATTAATTACTAATATTTGCAGTGATTACCTACTTATTTCAAGGGAGCTCAGGGGTGGATTTTGGAACAAATATCAAACTGCTATCTCATATCGGTGATCAGCTTGAAACATATGTACTCCAGATTAAATGAAAAAGATACTTGAAACTACTTCATGTATCTACATGTTAACTTTATGAGCCAAATATTTTCATTAAACATACGCGCAGAGTATAATCTATGACATAATGCTGTAAATTTACTAATTTCTTAATGGCCCACACTCGTAAGAATCACGTAAATTCGTTTACGTGTGCGGTTTAAAAACTGTTTACGAGATGCTTACATAAGCATTAAGCATTTACGTTTACGTTCATTCTCATAAAATGATTGCTTAGAATTTACGTAAACATGAAATAATACGGGGAGATTATGTTTACGTATACACACGCACATTAAGTTTACGAGGATTTTACGTAAACATGTTACCGTGTGCTGGCTGGGAAATAAATATTTGTTGTATATTCCTATAATTTAAACTGTAAAATGAATTTTTGTTTATAGCTGAGTTTATATTTTTAAATGAAATTCTAGCATTAATAGTTCTAGTGTGGAACTCTATGTGGAAAGGTTCAACACTGAGAGGTCGAAGATGGGATCAATATTAATAGATACATGTGTGTTGAAGAACAACTTTAATCTATCTCACTCTCAGTCCGTCTTTCACGAGATACATGGAGGGGAAAAATTTTTGTTATATAAAACAATAGAAGTACAAAAAGCAACTAGGCCTTCCAACCTCTGAATACCAAAAATAAATCAAATACACTCGATAAACATTTAAAGTAAAAGTTACCAACTTTTCACATTCTCACACTCTACACAACTCTTAGGTACATATCATCATCATTAGTCATCAATCCTCAGATTGGTTTGACGCAGCTCTATACTGAGTTCTTTTATTGGCTAATCTCTTCATATTTATGTATTTCTTCTCTTTCACATCCTTCATCACTTGTTCTATATATCTTGCACAAGGCCTTCCTTTGCCATTCTTCCCTTCCACTTGTCCTTCAACGATTGTCTTCATCAGGCCATTGTGTCTTAAGATATGGCTGATTAAGTTATCCCATCTTCTTAGAGTTTTCAGCGGGTTTCTCTTTTCTCCCACTCTTCTTAATACTTCTTCGTTGGACACTCGGTCTATCCATTTTATCTTCATCATTCTTGTATAGCACCACATTTCGAATGCTTCCACCCTTTTCTTCTCCGCTTCTGTCACCGCCCATGCCTCACTGCCGTAAAGAAACATGCTCTAGATATAAGTCAAGATGAATTGTTTCCTTCTACGCTTTTATTTCCAGATGTAAGTAGGTTCTTCCTTTGGTAGAATTCCCTCTTTGCCTGAGCTATTCTACTGACTATTTCTTTCTTGCTTCATCCATTATTGGTTACTTGTCTTCCAAGGTAGCAGAACTCTTTCACCTCTTCCAGTTTTTGCTTCTGGTTTTGGCCTCTTCTCTTTTGCTGCAAACCAATATCTTAGTTTTATTCTTATTGATCTTCAGATGATATCTGGCCATTGACTTCCCATGGTTATTAGAGTCTTATTCAGATCCTTCTCTGTCTCTGCTACGAGTGCTATATCATCAGCGAATCGCAGCATGCTATTTTTTTCTCCATGGATCTGCACTTCAGAAGACTTCTCTTTGATTTCGTTGATGGCTCTCTCGATGTAAACATTGAAAATTACAGGAGACAGTGCACAGCCTTGTCTCACTCCTTTTTTTATTCTTGCTTCTTCACAGCTGGGTCCAGATTTAATCACAACTACTTGGTTTTTATACAAACTGTGGGTAATTCTTCGATCATTGTAGGACACTCCAATTCCTTTCAGAATATCAAGCGTTGAATTCCATTCCATGTTGTCAAAAGCCTTCTCTAAATCCGCAAATGCAGTGAACGTCGGTTTGTTCTTCTCCATTCTCTTCTCTATGAGCAGCCTAAAGGCCAGTATTATTTCTCTTGTGCCCTTACTTTTTCTGAATCCAAATTGATCTTCTCCCAGGAACTCCTCAGCTTTTCGTTCTATTCTTCTGTAGATGATCCTTATCAATATCTTTGATGCATGTGTTATAAGGCTTATAGACATAAAGTTTTCGCATTTCTCCGCTTTCTTCTTTTTGGGTTTAGGAATGATGATGTTTTTCTTGATGTCCCTGGGTATTTATCCTGTTGAGTAAATGTCGCAGATGGTTTTGTAAAGATGGGTTAGTGTCTTCTATTCTGCATTTTAAAATAGTTCTGCAGGAATATCATCAATTCCAGAAGCCTTATTCATGCGAAGGTCCCTTACTGTTGCATCAAATTCCGATCTTAATATTGATGCTTCCATATCATCCTCTTCAACTTCGCTTTCATCTTTGATCACTTTCGTCCTGAGTAGGTTTCCGTTGTATAACTCTTCCAGATATTCTTTCCATCTCATCACTTTGCCTTCATTTTCAATCAAAAGTTCTCCATTCTTATCCCTTATAGCATTGCATTTTGCACTTAGTTCTTTGAAGTGGTCCTCACTATCCTATAAATCTTCATCCCTTTCTTTACATTCATTCCCTTCCCTTACCCTCCATGGAGGGTAGATGGATGGTAAGTGAAGGAGTTCCCAGCGAGGGTAGTGGAAGGGTAACGCTACACTTCCCTTACCCTCCACGGAGAGTAGAGCATGGGTAGACGGAGGGTAACTACCCACCATGGAGGGTACCACCCTTCCTTTACCCTCCGTGTACCCACCATGGAGGAGTTTATTTTTATCAGGGTACAATGTATTTTTCAAATACACTTTCAAATTTATTGTAAAAGTCCTATTGCAATTGATTTTTTTCAGTTCTATAGGCAGTTTATTAAACAGTCTCAGTCCAATTGGTCTGGGGCCAAGAGCTGCACCCTTCGTCCTTACAAAAGACCTGTGAAAGTCATCCTGAGTTCTTGTGCCATAGTTATGAAAACAAGAGTTCTTCATCAGCTCATCAATTTTCTGCTTCACATATATTACCAAGGAAAAAAATGAACAAACAAGGAAGGGGAAGAATTCCCAGTCTCTTAAATAAAGGTTGACAATGTGTACGGTACCCTTAGTTAGACATTAGACAAATTATTTTCTTCTGGATTTTAAAAATGTTTACAGCATGTGGGGATGAACCCCAGAACAAAATATTCTGTACTATTCTTGAGAAAAATTCCCCATAGTATAGTGCCAGAAGAACCTCTCCAGACACCATTGTTTTTAGGAATCTGAAGAGATAACAAAGTGAGCCACACTTACTAACTAGGTCACTGGTGTGCAATTCCCTGGAAGTGTGGGAGTTAATGTGAAGGCCAAGAAACTCAGTAGAATCCACTTGCGTTATACAATTACCATTTACTTCAAGCATAATATTTCTAGTTGGCTTATTAATATCACCAAAATAGATAACTTGTGATTTACCCACATTGAGATCCAAGGAATTCTGAGTACACCACTTTTTGCAAATTCTCAGTCACTAGCTTACAAAGATGTAACAATTTGTGTAATGAGGGGGCTGAAATGATAAAGTTGGTATCATCAGCAAAGAGAGCTGGCTTTATGGTATAAACAGGATCATACGTATCGACGATAGTAGGCAGGTCGTTTATAAACAATAGGAAGATTATCTGACCCAAAACTGATCCTTGTGGAACATTAATGGTCCAGGGTTATAGCATGCAATACAGTTATCAATAAATTTATTCCATGTATCTGAAAACAGTGCAAATTTGACTTTGCAATCATGCAAAGCAACTTCAGTTTTCGTCAAAGTGAAGATAGCGTAAAATTTCACAAATGCTCAACATCTTGATCAGAGCCTTTCTTGGAAATGTCTTCAGAGATTTCATTTAGTACTTCCGTAATTTGATTCTGCCTAAGACCTCTACGTAGCACCATTACCAAGACAAAAACTTAAACTATATCAATGCAACCACCTCGATGCAAAGCAAAGTCATGGCCGGTTGTGACACGCTAGCGAGCCAGACAGCCAACTACAGATGCTCGGCAGTTTTCATATGCATTGTCACATCATCACATTGTTGGCAGCGACAGTGATGCTTTGCAGCAAATAAATACATCTCCGTGTTGTCACAGACAAATGGGCTAGTGTGAAGGCGAACCTTTCCAAAAAAGTAGTGAAAAATAGATTTACCCCATACGCTACTAAATTTTTGAAAAATAATTATATGTAGAGTATGTAATGGAAAATGTGTAAAACAAATGCAAACATAATGTACTGTTTGAAAATATCTATTTGACTAGTAGTATCAAATCACTTCCAAAGATATGCCTAAAATGAAAGAAGAAAGACTAACATTTACAGGGTGTCAAAATGACACCCTCCGGCATTTATGGTAAATTTGAATTTTTAAGATGAAAAATAGCTGAAGGGCCATCTCCCACACAGTGGTCTTGTTAAGCCCTTAAAATGAGTAAAAGTTGCGAAAGATTTTTCCTTTAACACAGTTTCATGGACAGCTCTGCTAACAAATGTATGTGTAGGGTGTCAAAATGACTCCCTTTGGCATTCTAGTGTTAATGCAATCAGTTTAAGTCTCAATCAGTTTAATAAGTTTACCATGTTGCTGTGAGAGAGGCTGCTAAAGGGTTGGGTGGTCAAGCCCCGTGGAAGGGGAAAGTCCTGCTGAGTTGGGTCCCAAAACGGGCAAAGGGCGTACCTGCCTCCTTCCTCACCCTGAGAGAGCTCTCACCCTGAGAGAGCTCTCTCTCAGAGAGAGAGAGTAAGGATAGTGCTTGCATTACTCGTAACAGGGAAAGCATTCCCTTGCTAAGGTTCAAGGGTGAAAGGGTTAACAATCCCATTTTATTCATAACCATTGGTGATATTGCTAGGTGTTATTTATGAAGGCTTTTGCAGTGAAATGTTGGATTGGAATTTCTTCTAGGGTATCTACTGTATATGTCCATATTGCTCAGATGAAATTTTCATCGCCATTCATTAATCACTAATGATCATAATTTTTTCTTCTAAACTTTAATCTAAAACATTTCAATGTGTCTTGTGGGCCAGTATGTACTATAGGCTGGGAAGTTAGGTGCCACTTTCCTTGAATTTCTGTCAATTTTTATCTTTTTCTTCCAATGTAAATATTTATCATTTATTTCTTGTTAAATTATTAATATTTAGGGTCCAATACTGGGTTGGAATTGTTTTCAGGTACAAAATGAGATTAGCATGACATTCAAATTTTGTTTACGTAGTGTATGCATGTGTGACATGAACTCACCTAGCATGCAGACTACGGAATGAAATTTTTATTGTATCAATATTTATAAAAGATTTAAAAAAAAATTTGTTTCAGGGACTTCGGGATACAAGTGGTGGATGTAGATGTGGAGTGAATGGTATAAAATGCCATCCAAACTGTCGGAATTGCCATTGAATTAGAAGAAATCAAGTATCTACGTACTTAAGTTTTAGCCATTTTTGTGTTTAGAATTAATACAGCTCAGGAAGATAAGTCAGGTATATCATATTGTACTTGTTTGCTCTGTCAGCAATTATTGGCCAAGGAGGAAACAAGAGTATTCCAAAGCAGGCATCTCAAAAGTGTAAGTTCACTAACAATTGCCCTAATGGCCCTAATTTTTATGACTTCCTATTAGACTATTCATTCCTAGGAAAAAGTGTGTGGGTCTGAACATGGGATATTTTTTATTTTTATGAGGTAACAATAAATTACAGTACTTACACGGAACAAGTTACCAATTTGCAAAGCAGCAAATTTTCAGCCAGTATTGTTTTGTTATTTTGTAGAATTTTCAAAAAATATTTCTGATATTCAGAGTAAACTTTAAGTAAATGTGACCTCTGTTTTGTGCATTTCTACATCATGAATGAAAAGTAATGCTTTAAAGATTCATAGTTTATTTGAAAACAGGGAACGTCACTTGACTTAGGATGTATTATCTCTATCTGTAATTAATGATTTTAAAATATTCCAAAGCCCAAGAAAGGGATGGGCCAAAGTCAAAGAGCAGAATAACCACCTTGCAATGTGGAAATTGTGTCTCAAATTATTTGTATCAGCACTACATTAAGGAATTAATATTAAAAAATCAGTAAAGGAGGACATTTGAAGCTATCCAAAGGAAGTCAGTTACCTTTATATTTAAGTATTTTTGTCCCCATGGATTAAAAAAATAATGTTCAGTATTCTTGTGTGAAGGAAATACCATCCAAATCATTTATCTGATTAACAGGAACAGGTATTTCTAACCAATTCATCAGTATCTCTGGTTTGATGTGACAAGCAATTACAAGCCAACTATAAACCTGCAGGCATTTATGAGTGTGCTAAGATAACTATTTTTTAAATAATAATTTATATGAAGTAAGACATCTAACTGGTGAAGGCTTGAAATGCTTTTACCATTATTGAATTGGTTTTAATGCTCCTTACACAGTGTGTACTGCTCATGAGTTTACTTGTGCTTTGCATGTCATTTGTTAAGGATTTTCACGAGTATACTCACATTCACATGTAGTTTACAATGGTATTGCCACTGTTTTGAATAAAATAATTTTGTATGTGCATCGCAAAGTATTAGTTAATCATGCAGCTCCTGTTTTTTTGACGAATGTGGAAGTTTCCAACCTGGGTTGCCTACCAGTAGCACAGGAACAGAAACACTAACCATTAAGGTTAGTAATTGTTGATTTCTACCCTCTCCAACTGGACTCACTATTGATTTTTATGCTGTGGTTTTTAATCCAAAATCAGTGAACAACTGATTTGCAACCTAGCGGGATGGCATAAAAGATTTCAGGTTTTCCCGGCAAACTATTTAAAATGATTTGTTCTTGGGTTTCACACCGGGGGATAGCATTAACAGGCGCTAACATTTTGATGACTGAGTCTGCCATTTTCTTCAGAATGTAAGTTTCAGACTTCTTAAGGCACTCACTCCAGCTTCTGATATACTTTTGTATTCACTACATTATATTGAAGTGAGGTAACACTCATAAGAAAAATAATAAAAGCATTTATGTTCTTCACCATGGATGTATTTCATCCTGATATTTGCGTTACTAGATGTTATTAGGGGTGGGCAGATTTGCTATTTCCTTGTAGCTGTTGCTAAAAGGTACTGCTAACCTGAATTAGCTGTTAGAAATAGCAGCTAATTGTAGCGACTGCTAATCCTAGCAAGGTCATGGAATAACTACTAATTTTTAAGTACTGATGGATAAGACCTAATTAGCAGACTATATTCAAACTGGTACAATGCTACTCTGGCAAACTTGAAGTGATACTGCAGGGATTTATTATAATATTTTTTGTTTAGTCAGTTTTACATGATTTACATAATCACTTACAAATCAAATATCAAGTCTATGCTGACACATGGGGCCATAAAGATAAGATAAAAGAAATTCATGGCTCCACAGACAGTTTCAAATGTGCATTATTTTTCCAACCAATTCGTGACTATAACAACTTCTGGACCTTTCACACCATGATGCCTTCAAAAAATAAATTTACCTTAAAATGAAATCGCACACATTAGATTAATATGGACTAGAACATATGTAACAAACACAGATGAAAGTTGAAGTTGGATTTTTCGTTCCTCCATTTAAGGATTTTAGTATGCCTGCATGAAATACTACCCTGAAAAGAATAAAGGGTAGGCCGAAGGTCCATGATGGGCTGAAGGCGAATGGTAGTGGTACCCATGGCTTACAAGTGAGTGGTAGTAGTGGGATGGTAATTTAGAACATTTTAGGATAGAGCAGCTGTAGGCAAACCCCTGGTAGCAGCCCATCCACACACTCTCTGGGCTGCAGGGCACATGCAGCTGTGAAGTGTAGGGGAAGGGTAGGGCAGCAGTATACCACTCACTCCCTGAGGTGTAGGGTATGGGTAGAGGAAGATAACACTTTTGCCTGTGAAGTGTAGGGGAACGGTAAGCTGGCGATATGCTTTGAAATCAGTTTCTCTGGCATTAACCCTTTCGCGCCGGAGTCCTACACAGGAAAATGCTTTCCTTCTCACGGGTTCCTCTAGAATATTTTTCCACTCCCTGTACGGAGCTCTCTTAAAGCAAGGCTTTGAGCAGGTATGTCTTTCCCCCGCTTTGGGACCGGACCCAGCGGGGTTCCCGACCCTTTCCTCGGCCACTGACCAGAGATTATCTTCGCCCTTTTCCAAATGAGAACCCACCTCGGCCTCTGTCCGCGGTCAACTATTTTTAATTCAGTGTTTTTTGGTAAATAAATAATAGTAAGACTTTAAGTGGGGGTTAATACATAAATAAATTCCTCTTGTTGTAAATACCATTTAGAGATTTTAAACCAAATTCTAATGTAAATATTAATATATTTATCACAATAGGCATCATATCAATGGTTACAATAATAAATTATTTGTGTTGTTTCATAATAGAAGACGTCCGCGCATAATCCAACCATACCCGTGTTTTATATAAAAGCACATGCACTTTTTTTGGTGCTATACCTTCACCAGGAACCATTTTTATGTAAATATATTCGAATTGGTAGCGCGAGATAAATTTTTCCGCCTGGAAAGTATTTATTGAACCTCCCAATATTCCGTCAAGCACGCATGCGGTTTTCTTCTAGTTTTAACATAAATGATTACAACATAATGATCACTCTTTGATATCTTCTTGCTAAAATAATTTCCCATCCTTCTTTTGATCCGGAATTTGTTCTTCTGAGAATTAAGGAGAAGCTTCAATGAGGCAAATTTACTCCCAACTGAGGCCGAAGAATTTGTTTGGCGATAAAACATTATTTTCCTAGAAAACGTTAATGTACCTGGTGAATGGGTTTCATGAGCTTTGGTGCTTGGGTGGAGCATAGGAACTATGACGCCCCACTACTGGCACTCAGAAGTGGCCTGTCACGCGAAAATGTAATTATCCTAATTCCTGAGGCTAAAGGAATTTGCAGGACCAGACCACATTCCTTGGATCGACCCTTATCCTCAGTGCATGCCACACTAACAGCATGAGTGCTCGGACAATCATTCTTTGGTGCAGTAGATTTACAAAAAAATTGTTCTTCGCGTAGAAAAGAACGTTCAAAAATGAAGGACTAGAATCTATACCTTACATATTTTTGCGTATCATGCATTCCATTTACAATATCAATAAAAACCTACCGTCATTATCAACAGATTTATCCATCTAGAGCAAATTTGAATACTTTTCAGCTTTGAAGATACTTTTTATAGCTGAATGGCAGTTACGCCAAAAAGATTCAGTTAAAAGAAAGTAAAGTTTACTGACTGCTTAAGCAGCATAAACCACACCCTTCAGCGGGATTTTCAGCCTATAATGTGCATATAATAGATTTCGCGGTATGTCACGTGATATTACCATTACACTCGTTTTTCAATATATGTTCATAAACAAGTAAAACGGAGAGAAAAATATCGGTACTACCTTATCGTCAAATCATAAAAAACATACGTCTTAGTTCCTCACATGCAATGAAAAATTCTCCCAAATCGGTTTGGACTCTATTTGACAGGTGAGCTTTGTTAATAATAACGTTAGAGTTCCATTTTAAATTTCTAGAGATTCAAAAAAACACCAGGAATTAACTTCTGGAACTCAATAATGCGAATTAGAAACAAATATGATTTTGGTTTTTCAAATGCATAAACAAAAAAGTGACCGCGAACAACTGCCAAGAGTGAGGCTCGCGCTGCGAAGAAGGGTCGAGATAATCCCCGCCTCGAAGCCGAGGAAGGGTCTTCAGAGCCGCGAGGAAGGGTCCTTTATGACACCTTGGACCTTTTCTGCCTACCTGACCCCAGCGACGTTTTAAGACGCCCTTCGTTCTCTTGCGTAGAAAAATCTGCGGCGTTTATAAACGGCCTTCGTTCACAGGAGTGAAAAATCAGCGGCGTTTATAAACGGCGTTCGTAGCGAAAGGGTTAAAACTGAGACAATTTTAATAAAACACAAAAGCTCTTTTCAAAAATTTAATTTAAATTCATTTTTGGAAATGCATCAGATGAAGTTCGAGCTTCTTCCTCTTGCAAAGTACGAGGTGGTTCCTTGTCTCTCGGGTAAGGTTGAGGATATTAGGGGTGGGCAAAACTGCTATTTCCTAGTAGCAGTTGCTAGCAGCTCAAATCAGCAGTAAATTTTAGCAACTGCAAATCAAATCATGAAAAAACTATTATTTTTTGCTTACTGATAGACTAGGCTCAATTTGCAATTCTTAGAAACTTTAACATCCAAAAAATGTGTTGACTCAACATTGGTGAGTGAAAATACTTTCTTGAGTAGAGAAAATGCTGATTTGTGATGTCTATAATTGAGCTAATTAAGAAGTATGGTTCCATTGCCTATAATTTACATATAATTTTCAATGCCACGAAATTTTTTGGTGCAGAAGTGGTTTGAAAACATTCTCGATGGTAGCCGTCGGGATTGTCTCTCGACCTTTCTAGGGACTAGGCATGCCTTGAATAGACCAAGTTGGGGAATCCTTGGCAGGCATGCCAAATTTTTTTCGTAAAAACCTTTTTATTTTAATCCTGTCAGTTTCTTACGATTTACATTGTCACTTCCAAATAAAATATCTCTACATCAAATTATATTTTCTCATTAAAATTGGTTTGAAATATTTTGTCAGAAGTTTGGCCAATTTTGGCACATATTCTCAAAAAGGTTGCTCTGGGTTGCCTGCCCCTGGCTCCCGAGTGGAACGTAGCCAGGACTATTGAAAGTAAGGAAGTTGAGAGGTATGGAAGGAAGGAATGAATGAGTTTTTATGTTCATTATGCTGTGTAATTAAGGTCTTGAACATCCATGACCTGGGTGGAGAAGATCCCACCTGGGTGGGGTTCAAACCAGTGACCTTAGACTTGGCAGGTGAGGGATTTACCCTGCCACCACTAGCCGAAGAGACCGAGACACTGTTGCTGCCTGCTGCATGCCGACCGAAGCAAACTTGATGTGCCACACTGTCGTATATAGCAGTGAATGTGTACTCATACTGCTAATTCAAATTAACTTCTACACTGTTATTTTGCTCTCCTCTCTTGCTAATGTTATCTAACTGCTTCATGGAGCATGTGCTCTACTCTCCTGCTAATGCTAAAATTTAATTGCTTCACAGGAATAAGCATCTATTTCTGCCTGACGTTATCAGTAGCTACATGCTAATGAATAATAGCAGTTCATTCATTCATTCAAATATAGTGTTTAATATATAACCCTTACATAAAAAACTATGAGGTTGCTTGGCTGTTTGTCAAGGGTACAGACAATCATGAAATAATGATGGAATCGCGCCTGCCATGCAGCCTATGTAGCACCTTTCCTCATCATCAGGGTCAAATTACCTGGTTTTCACAGCATAGTGCTCCTGAATGTTGAAATCTCATAGCACTGGCTTGAAAAATTTGTTCCAGCTGGTTTCAGTTTTTTTGACAAGGACATCATTCACCATCTGCTGTCTGCAAAACATACGCTCGCAGAACACTTTTTGTATTATCTGCTACCATTTTCCATTATTACTTCCAGCAGTGTCCTGTATACCTATGACTTCAGCAATAATGGACGCTACCCAAACAACAACCACACGTGCTTGCTTGGTGGACTGTTGAATCTCTATGGGGTTTTCATGTGGTGTTCGCACGTACCCCTCCCACTTATGGTGTCCACTGCTATTTCAGTCATGCACTGCCTTTTCGTTATGCCCAATGAATGATAGCTTACTTCTCCCATACCGTTCCTTGGGATTGGGGCGAAGGTTGGTGATGGAAGTGCACGAATAAGAGGTACACATACCCTTCCTTTACCCTTCGGAGTGGGTGAAGGGAAGGTAAATGGTGTGTAAGCTGTGCACGGTCAAGCAAGGGAACAGTAGGCGTAACACTATACCTCCCGTACACTCTGAGGTGTGTAGGGCGGAGGTATATGGAGGGTAGCTGTGAAAGCAACAGGGAATGTAGGGTGGGTGCCTCATTACCACTTCTCTGACCTCCATGAACTGTAAAGGGCAGGTAGCTACACACCATGGTATGTACTACCATCCCTCTACACCCCGCCTACCCAACACAAAGGAGGTCATTTTTGCCAGGGTAATATGTGTAATGCATGTTTGTAGAACATATCTAATGTTTCTTTGCTTGTTGAATGAAAAGTAGAACTTTTAATGTGTGTCCTATGTGATATTCATAGAACTCTCCTTAGGTATGTAGTATAAGGAAACTGTAATGCATGTTTGGTGATAACTCAACACCATAGGTGTGTGGCAGGGGGTGGCTTTCAGGGTATTCAGTGGATACATATTATCAAATGTTATTGATTGGAATGTGGAAAAATTTTGTTTTACAGATTTTGCTGATTTTTACGCACACTCTCTAAAAGTTTCCCACCTGTGGAATAGACATACTCCAAATGGAACGGAACTGGGCCCTACGAAAGTAAGGGATTCGAGATCGACACATGGGTGCCACCCACAGGCTGGAACAATCCTAATCCTTGACACTGTCGTAGATAGTAGTGAATGTGTGACAATGTAACTCTTTAAATTAGCTGCTATGGTTTGCTGTGCTCTCCTCTCCTACTACTGAGAAAATCAACTGCTAAATTAGCTGCTACATGACCCATGCGCTCTCCTGCAAAAAACAACTGGTAAATTTCCTGGTTCTCGACACATGCTCTCTCCTCTCATACTACTGCAAAAATCAACTGGTAAATAACCTGTTTATCAACACTTGCTCTTTCCTCTCCTACTATGTACTATAAAAATTATCTGCTTCATGATGCATTCACTTTCCTGCTAGAAATTGACTCCTTCTATTGAATTAACTGCTACTGGAACATATCTCTCCCATCTTTTGCTAACCAACAGCAGGTGTGTAGCAGTTAGTGGCTCCATGTGGAATAACATTCCAGTTTCATCAGGTGGACAATGTGGGGAGACAAGCACAGTGTAGCAGACAGTTGAAGATGTAGCAGCTATATCTGTGTGATGTTAGCAGTTGCTGTATGCTAATGAATGATAGCAGTTGAAAATAGCAGGTTGTGAGTTAGCAACCTGCTATTTTCATAGCAAAGTTATTCATTTGGGGAGGGAACCTAAAAAAAGGTTATTTACACTATTCAGGCTAGATGGGAAATTGAGCAAAGGTGTGATTGTTTTAAGGGAACAGAGGAAGGGTGGAGAGAAACCTGGCATCAGCCTTAGGCAAGATCTTAATGAAAGGCACCAAGTGGACCATGGTGTAGCATACCATCTGACAGATAGAGTACTGCACTTACGAGTATTCTCCATGTAGCCCTCATGTGGGATTGGTATTCAAATGAAAAATCTGTCGCCATCAGAATTAAAACCCAGGCCCTAGGGAAAGGAGACCAGTACTCTAGCCACTACTCCACTCCTATTCCCTGGTCATATTACCCTAGTATAATTTGAGAACATTCTTATTGCTTCTTGTTGCTAGTGATTTTGTTAGCATAAAAATATTGAACATTTTTCCATGTTTAGTATTTGAGGTGCAACTGACTGAAAGCTACGAAGTTTTTCATATGAATTGTGTCCTGCACTTTCAACTTTCATTCAATTTAGTTCTGTATTGCTGATTGAAATATGTACAAGATTTTTCAGGTGAGATTTAATCAAATAATATTTTTTTAATCTTTCATAAAACATTCCGCTCTCTTACTTGGGCAAATCTAGGGACTTCTGCTATGTCATCGATAAAAGTTGACAATTCTATTACATTTTATCATTTAATTTGATTGGGCATGGCATTAGTGGGCATGTTACTTGGTTTACTGCTGTGGTTTGTGACGATTCAAGTCCATTAATGGCTGCCCTGATTTCTCTTTCATGTTTTAATGGCTTCATAAGATATCTATGCTACTGGAGTGGCTCACTATTGATGCCATTGATGAGAGCTTATTATAATGTTATTATCACGGAGTACACTTATCACAGTTTGAAGTCATATATTTCAGAGCGAAAATATTAAGCTCTATGTAAGAATTTTCCTTATCTGTTTATCTTTTTTAATTGCAATTGTTAATGAACACTATTAGGTCTCATTCACAAAAGTGGAAATTTTAGGCCAACAAGTCACAGTAAAAGGGTTTATAAACAGTCAAAAGCCTATGAATTGTTATAAAATTTTTACTACAGTGAAAAGTGGGTAATGGCAAGTACAATCATTATCATATAATATGTTGTTTATTTTGTTTGAAATCCATTCAAATTCTACAAACATACATTTGGGGAATGGATAGAAGGTATAGTAAATGAAAACTATGTGGCAAAGTAGAAGAAATCATTGGGGAATGTCAACCCTTGAACATCCTGCTTGGTTTTTCCTCATTTAAGGTGCCACCAAAAGAGCTATTATAGAACAATACAAAAATAGCATTTCACCTGGACTTTTGGTGGGTTTCAGAAAAACCAACTTATACAGTAAAGGTATTTACCCTTATAGGACTGAATTTGTGCACCTCAGATTTGTTTTTATCATTGCTTTGTAGTGTGGGATGTGCTTGATACATATATACATATTACTATTTTCTGGTGTAGGATGGCTTTTGGAAATATTCAAAAGTGAGATGTTCTCGCTAATATGTACTGTACTGTAAAATAACTATACATTTCAGATATGCCAACACATGTAGTTGTTATGCAGAATGAAAAAAGATATTATAAATGATTTAATCATTCTTAGGAAAAATCTAGGTTTATAAACTTAATTTATTATGTTTTCATAAAATGTTGATGGTGAAAAAAAACATTGTACCTTTGGTTATCATGTGAAACTATCCAAAGGGCATCTCATGTCAGTTTCAGTAATAACTGGGAATCCACAATTTTATTGCCTAATCCCTTTGAAAATTTCTTAGAATGAACGGGACCTCATCTATTTAGAAGGCCAAGGAATAATGCAAAGAATAATTAAAGTGAAATAAGTGAACATTTAAATCTGTAAGAATTGATTTTAGTGGCCATCCTTAGTTTGTTGTTCCTTTATGTAAGATCAAATGGTAAGAATGGAAATGGAAGGATGTAAAGGAATACATGAAGGATTTTTGCTGGCCTCAAACTTGCTGTGGGTTGGGAACATTAAAAGAGAGTAGTTAAACATTCTTTATTGTTACACCTGTATATATTAAATGTCTTTTTTCCATAAAACATTCCCGAATTAAAGTCAAATATTTATCATTGGGTTTCATGTGGAATGGTTTTGGATTATTTTAAAATGTGCAATCATAGCTTCGATTGGGGTTGGCTGAGTGTATCACAGTTATGCCATCTAGTTTTGAGGATTTCCATACTATTTGATAGAATAATAAAGAAAGAATTAAGTTCTTCTAATATAAAAAAATGCGAGAATGAATGAAAGAAGTATTGCTTGTGTGATAACTTGAAGAAATTATTGGATACCAATTAAGTAAAATTTTGTTTGTCCTCTGGCAGGTTAAAACCAGACAAAGGTTTTAGAATTAAGATTTTTCTCTGAATGGATGTGCTAAGATAAAACAATAATTATAATATATTCTTCAGTTGTGGTGCTTTCACTTGTTACATTGACAAATAATTTTTATTATTAGCAGTGCAAAAACATTGATAGACAAAAATTATTTTAATCACTTTATTTGAATTAAGTGTGTGAGAGGTTTGATATGCTTCAAACTTCATCGTCAAAAATTAATTTTATTTGGTAAAACAAATTGTAGTTTTCACACCTTACCATATATACCTCACGGAAATGTGAATACCTTATATGTCACTTTTTCGCTTACCACTTTAATTTTGAGGTATAAGTGAGATCAATTAATTGTATATAAATGCTCAGATATCTTAATAATGCAACTAATTTGAAATACAGCCCTCCACAGCTACACAAATTACTGCACATCTATGCTTGTTGTCTTTTCTCCTCTTTACTATGTGTGAAATGCCATTTCAGACATTAATTTCTGCATTCTGATTCATAAACATGAATTCATATGTCAGTATAGTTTTCTGGTTTGATGATGAGATGCACTTATCTAAGAAATATATCTCAGAAAATAAATCCATAATTTCCAAAAGATATTGTGTACAGTTGGTTTTTTTGTAACTAGTCTTGGAAGTGAGTGTGTAAAACATACAGAATTGGAAAGAAAAGCATTTAATTCATTCTTTTCTAAACCTTAAATAATTCACTAGTATGCAAGGAAATTAAAACACAGTATACCTTTGAGTAGGTGTGGAGTTGTATTTCACTGAATGTGGATGAATTCATAGTTGCCTTTGCAATCCCTGGTGCTGTAGATAATGGAGTATTTTTATGCTGTGTTACTTGAAATGGAAAGCAGTCAAGATAATTCTTTTTAGCATCACATTTTCATAAATTTTCAGCCCCCCACAGGTTAACAAAATTGCAGGACGTAGCAAGTGAGTTAAATTGGGATAGGTATTGTTTCTAAAATAGGTGTTCAAGGAGTTTCATCTATCACAAGCTATGCTAATAAAACATTTCTCTGGAAGATATGCACCTAAAATCCACATATAGGTACACTATGTACAGTAACAAAAACTCACCAGTATGGTCACAGAGAGTGGTAGGGAGAGGGATTTGGGGAATTTTTTTCATTTTCAGGTAACAACAGTAAAAACTCAATAGGTACTCTTTCTGTTCTGAGCAACATCCAGTGAACAGCAATTGTATGATTATTATAACACCAAAGTACAGTAGCAAATGAACAATACCTTTTTTGAACCCCATAGTAATTTCACCCTTGAAATGTACCTTGAGTGAGATACTACTATGATCTGATTTTACGAAGTAAACTATTAAAATTGTTTTTTATTCTTCTTCTTTTCATGAAGGTTGGGCAAGTGGAAGGAGAATGAAAGATTCAATAAGTGGGATTGAAAATGTCCATTCTTGCTCGTGATATGGGCATTGTCCATTTTCACCACTATATCATCTAATTTATCCTCTCAACTCCAGGAACAAGAGAAACACTGTTGGTTAAGATTTATAAAGATGGTAATTGATAAGTAAATGGGACAACAGCTCAGTTAACACTTGGGCATACAGGAGTTTTGCTTTTCCAAATTGGGAATATAGTTTCAAAATTAAGTACTGTAGGTTGTGAAACCTTTCCTGTAAGAGGATATGATTAAAAAAGTTCCTACCACACTCAAGAATATACCAAACACTTCCTCCTGTTTATACACATTTTCAACAATCTTCAGCCTTACTCTTTCAATTCACCCTCCCAACCATTTCTTGTTGAACAAGTCTTGACTTCATAGCAGAACCCTCGTAAATGGTGTAGTATCACAGAGAATTAATAGTCTTCAATAAACTTACGATGGAGGAAGGTAGGGAATGGAAAGGAGTGATAGAAAATGAGGGTTTCATTCTCCCTTTTTTCAAATCACTATGATCAAAATCCATGAGTTCACAGGGCTGTAAGTGCTTATTTTAGTTGCTGCCATTAAGCACATTCAGTCTAAATCCCATGGAAATCAAGTCACTAGCAGGCACCTAAAACACACCATGCATTTTTAAAACATTGCATTTACACTTCTCTTTCTTTCATTATTATAGTCTTTAACCCATTGGTTCATGTATGAGTTAGGATGACCTCTGGGAGGTCAAGCTTCCTTCATTATTACAATATCCTATATTTTACTGCACTGTTATTGTTCCCTGTGTGTTGTTCGAGATTCAAATTGTGGGCAGAAACAGAGCATCATGTTTTAGGCAATTGCTGACATGTAACCACCAGAGTGTATAAGTGCTCACTTTGTTTTTAAAATTTATCCATGTTGGCATATATAAACAGATCTACACATAAAATTCTCTTCAGTTAAAACTGTCCATTTTCATTTTGTTTTACAAGTTTACACAATTTTTTCACTTTCGCATTTGTCTCCAAAGTGTTATATGTTGCACATGACTTCCCCTTCTCCATCACTTGCACGTAAAGACTAGTTTCAAAATAGGAACATTGCAGCAGTGAATTCAGCGTTTAACAAAAAATAATTACAAAATAAGTTGAAAAAGTAATAAAAAAGCCACCATGATGGGAAATATATTACATTTTCCATTATATTTGAATCCATCCACTCACTGTAACTATTCCACCCACCTTGCTTAATAAATAAACCACATAAGACGATATGTAGACTCCATTTCAACTTTAAACACAATCACTCAGTCTCACTGTTATGCTTAGTCTATCAGCTTGGCTCACATATTTGTCTGCCACTGATTATCCAATTTGTGCATCTGGCCACAAAAGGCTATAGGTCTCAATAGCAGTATTATGTTGACATGAGTTGACTAAACCAGCCTTTTGATTGGACTAGAACCCATAGGCTAAAAACACTGAACTTTCCATTTTTGTTTGCCTTCCTTTCCCGCACTACATTCATCACACAACTAGGCTCTCTTCTCGAGAGGTAACCATGGGGGATGGTGTTGAGGGAGAAGGGGTGGGTGAGCTGTCCATTAGTCCTTCGCTATCCCCTGGCACCGATGACCTTTGCTCCCTGTCAAAATGCAGGTCCCACATGGGAGGAGGGCTGCTCGGAGATGGGTTTCTTTGGGCACTGGAGCTCCCACCGAGCATGTGCTGATGCTGGTGGGTTTGCTGCTGGGATGGGGACTGGGGAGGATTTAAGGATGGTGGTGGAGGCGATGATGCTTTGAGTGCTTGTGGGATTGGTGGTATGGGCTGCCTCAAAATGGGTGGGAACAAGGGCGAGTGCGTGTCACCTGACTGAGTGTGGTGGTGAGGTGGTGGTGGTGGGTGATGAGGGGGAAGAGGTTTGTCATATCCAGCAAAGGCTGCCAGTGCTGCATATTTGCTTACAGCAGCAGCAGCTGCAGCTGCTGATGCATTGGCTCCACTCGTAGGGGGAACTTGAGGAGGGACAGGCATGTGGTTGCTGTTGGCGCTCTGTATCACCGAGATCTCATTCAACTGAAAGAATCAACAAGTTGCAGTTAGTGGCCATTAACACCCATTCGATTGAGTAAATTCAATTGATTCTTTATACTTTAACCTTATAGATTAACACATTCCATCCAGCGTGTGTCACTGGTGGGTTTCATTCAATTTTGCCACAGGGTGGTGTGACCCAACAGTGAGTCCCTACCTCTGCAACCTCCACAAGAGTGACTCACCAGTCCAGTCACACCATCCTTTGATTTATACATGATATTGTAGAGGAGCCATTGGTTTCTGATCAACATTGATTTCCCCTCTGAGTAAATGTTTTTGAATCTCATAATTACACTGCTGCCTGATCTCTTAGGCACTTAACAGAACATTGTATGCCATTTGAATATAATGAACAATGTTAATGTCCAGAATTGCATTTGGTAAAGATTGTCCACTCTTTGCTATTCTTATGCTGAAGAAGAGAATCAGTACCTTAAAGTTCTAATTTATGCTCTCTGGTACTACATTTTAGCTCTTTTGCTTTTTCATTAGTAAGAAATTTAATATAATATAATAGCAATTTAAAAACACTGAAGTGGAAGAAAAAATCAATGTCTTACCTTTTGCTGCATTCCGTTAAGAAAGGGAGCTGGCAGATATGGGTAGAATAGATCAGGTCTCCTCTGGAGAAACTCTGAGTCCTTCGGTGTCATGGGAATGGGAGGGAGATCCAATGACATTCTCCTGCCCCTCCGAGATGCCCCGTTGCTCCACATGTGTGTGCCCATGTGCACCTATTCAACATATGATATTGTTATGTAATCATCATGCCCATAATTTCATGTCTTTATCCGGAAACTACAAAATATAAACTGTTGAAACATTTCATTTATCAGAAACTATGCTTGAATTGCAGCATTTGTATGTGTGTATTTCAAAATAACATCAAATCAATTTTAATGGATATTGTGTGGATTTGATATTACCTTGAAGATTTTAAACTGATTTTCAGTTGTGCTATTTAATTCAAGTTATTCATGTTAAAATGGGAATTTTTTGTCCTCTTGAAAGCAACAAGTGGCATTTTATGTTTTGCAATATGTAAAATACTGGAGCACTTATAGAGAAGTGCATTCAAATGTTGAATGATTTCCTTTTATAATATTATGATTGGGGAGAAGGGTCTTTTAAGTGTAGGATATAATAGTGTGTAAAATTTGTGTAGGCATAATATTAAAATTAACTAGTAGTACTAAGGGTCTCAAGGATCGTTAGTCAAATAGGCCAAGCATTAGTAAGAAGCAGGGAAATAGTAGCTGTAATATTTTAGCCTTCTGCAATCCACAAGAACTTGGCCACACATTGGGCACAAGATAAAATCAATCAATTTTTCTGTAACAAAATTTTGGGAATGACAAGGGAGTGGAATTTTTTTGATTTGTTGACTGGCTGTTGTATTTTTTCTTGCCTGACATAATCTTTAACAAGTATTCTGGCTAAATTTTCGCAACAGAAATTAGTTACAGCTGATTCTACTTGAAATTTTATTGAAATCTGACCTTTTCATAACAATTCAGTTGAAGCAATGCACATTTAAGATCATTTATTAGTTATTTATCATTACTTAATTTAGTCAACTTAAATTGTGCCTTTCTTTGATCAAAAGATGAGTCAATATAAGTAATTTTGGTGAAGCATTGTTCTTAGGCAAAGCACTGAAGCTAAGGAAAAGTGTACTGAATACACTTGCTCAGTTATATTAAAAATTAATCTGAAATAAATTCAAACAGCATAATGTCATCAACTTTTCAGTTAACGAGTCCTCATTATTTTCTTTAATTTGTTAACAATATCAGATGAATACTAGATATTAGATGTTTTTTTGCAAGCAAAGCAATACCATGGTTTATGGCTGAGCCTATTTAAACAGCCTATAATAAAGTATGGTTGAGCCTATTTAAATATTGATTAATTAATTAATTCTGTGAATTTTGTAATAGATGTATCCTCATGAAAAAGGATTTTACTGACTTAATGTACGGTAGAATGAAACTTGTTGACTGATTGATCTGTGCCTAATCAGTATACTATAAGATCATAGGTACCTATATGATCTTGAAAAAGTGTAATCTTAATTTTTTTTAAACATTATTAATACAGTAACATTCCGTATTCCCCCGATTCTAAGACGAACCCTCATTTAGGAGTGATTTTGAAAAGAAAATGACAAAATGAACCTTATCATTGCAGTGATTATCTTTTGTTAGTATTTATTTTTTCCTCCACTTATCTTGAAAATAATTATCTCGTTGGGAAAAAGGAAATTATTTCGAATACAACCATTGAAGTTTAAAACGTATAGTAGAAATTAATAAAATCTCTAATTTCATATTAATGTTAATTAACAGAAATATGTAGTTGGACGTATTGTAAAGCGATATGTTTTTTTTTCTAATCGTCATGCGCTTTCTTACATACCTAGTGAAATTCCTTGTCGCAGTATGCCCACGACATGACGTACATAGAAATTATTTCGCCGCATCATGCTTTTGTACTAGTTTTAGCTTGATTTATATTTGTTTATTTATATGCTACGCCCTGTACCAACTAACGAGCTTTCAGAGTCGTGTCGTCCATCGAAACGGGCAGGCCAATCTGCCACTGAGTAGGTACCACTAGTATGCACTAACTTAACTACTTCGTGTTATAAGTCATGGAATCGACTTGATTTTGGACCACTGAATGATTATCTGGTAGATACACCTTTACATATTTTCCCTTTTGTATTTTTTTCCGCAAATTTGCCTCAAATACACCGAACTTTCTTCTTGCTCAGTTAATGATTTATGAAAATAAGCTTAAAATTTAGGTCGTAAGTTACTTTCTTTTGATAATTTGCACTCACGATATAGATATGTACTTTAACATGATTTGTCATTTTTGAAGGTTAAGTACGTAATTTTTAGATTCACCATAAATCACTTATTGATAAAAAGCGCCGAAGTGAAATCGCCATATAATTTCTACATTCTTTTGTTTTTAAGGTAGATGCCGCGCTAAATTGAAATACTGTGGCTAAAGATAACCGTTATTAATTGAAAAAGTATAATTCCCACGAAAATGTTTCGATGGTTATTATTGTTTAGTTATTGCTTCCGTATCTCATTAAGTGCGTTCTTATATATGATCTAATCATATTCAGTGTACAGCATCGTTTAAACACGTAGGTATACTTATTTATTCAAATCTAACCCGAGTCGCGATATTTTTTGTTGAAATTTTGTCAAAAAAGGTCTTATTATGTCGGGTAAATACGGTAGTTCTTTATGTGTATAAATATTTTTAACGTGATTTATTATTGAAGAAAAATCCACTGGAAAGCTATGAACTCATTTCATGCAACCTAGAAATATTTTCATGATATTCCACTCCCTACATCCTAGGGGGCATGGGTTCATAAATGTTGAATTCTATTGTTATCACATCATTGGACTTGTCACTTTGAAATTGAATCTTTTTTTCAGAGTTCTGATAAACTTTACTCATATTTACCTTCAAGTTCCCCTTTGTGGTGAAAGCTTTTTGACAGATTGTGCACTTGAACGGCTTGTCCCCAGTGTGGGTTCGCATGTGAATCTGCAGTGCTGACGATGACGAGAAGTTCTTATTGCAAACGTGGCACAAGTGCTTTGGCAAGCCTGCAAGCACACACACACACACGCATTCATGTATAAGGGAAAAGAAGAGTGATAGAAATGGTAGGTTGAAGGGATTAAGGGGGGCTCAAGATTTATCAAACCCATTCCACTTACAATTAATCTTACTGACGAGAGCCTGGCTACAGGCATGATCATTTTTATCCATGATATCATTTTAACATACCCTTGGGATTTTGGAAATCTTCATGCTCCCATTGCCCATGTTGAGTATTTTTTATCATTACTTCTGGCTATTGGTTGTAATAAAGTAAGGGATATTTGAGCATTTACATATTTTGTTTTGGTTGCACTTCCCTTTTTGCATTTGTTATACAAATAAATTGAGTAATTCAAACTGGAATTGATGTCACTTTACATTGATTATTGGTCAAGAGATAATGAGATTATCCTTTGTATTCTAAAAGAGTAAATCTTACCCAAGATCCCTCATAAAAGGACATTATATCAATAGAATCAGCTTTGTAGTAGGTATATTTATCCAGGTGATGGAGTAATTATTACGATGAAATATGATAAACAATATTACTCTTTCTAGAATGGCAAACAATTAATTGATTGACTCTACACCACGTGAATCGAATGTTGTTCCATAATGGCAACATGTATAATAATGCAAAAACAGTATTACTTATTTAAATATGAATTTTTTGGTTTGCATTTCAAAATTTAAATTTGAAACAGCTTGAACATTTTAAGTTTTACTGTGGCTTTCCTCCTTAGGTGAGGTATGCTATGGGTATTTACATTTTTTGTAATGTTAAGAATAATGCCATGAAAGTAACGAAAGCAAACTTGAAGTAATATTATCTTTGTAAATTTATTTCCTGACATTGAAGTTGCTGACCGATCCCATGAAGACATATTTCATCAAAATTGTTAATCAATCCCAAGACATACATTTCCCTACTGCTATAGTTATAAAATCAATTCAGTGGCACCTTAGCCTATCTTAATGACCCATATTGTGTATGGTGAAAATATTGTCTTTGTAACTATGATCATGAATGTCTTCATGCAGGATCACCAAGACCACAATGGAATATACTGAGCACACTCAGAAATGTTATGGCAAAAGAGGGCAAAGCATAGCAAAATGTTATGGTTCTAACAAAGGCTTGGGAAGGTTACTTGAATCAAGTCATTAGCTATGTTTAAGAATGGGCATTAATTTTAAATTATCGCACCAAATTCAAACCACACACATTAGGTAAAAAGCATTTCAACTTACAAGACTAAATAAGGTTAATGTAATATTCACGCTAAGGCAACCTCCAGAGAAATAATTCATTTAAAAGTAGTTCAATCAAGCAACAGATAACCCACAGTGCCATAAATGTGTTTTGAGCTATTGTGTATGATATGTATTATACAGCAAAGAACTATTGAAATTCAGGAAGCAAAATGTAGGTATTTTTTCTGTTGATATCCTAATTAAAAATAGGTATTAGGGCAATTTTAATTTTCTGGTCAATTAGTTTTATGCTACAAGATTTGACAAGAACAACTCAAATAAATAAATGACCGTTAATGTTAATAAATTTGTTAAATCAATGGTATGACTTAAGTTTTATCATTTCAATTTACATTTCCTAAGCCAATGTCATTTAGTTAAATGCCTTTGAACTACTTCAGTAATAATGCTTGAATATCATGATTTTAGTAGGCCAGAGGCATGATAAGATCTTTAGAATTGGGAAAATTTAATCTGGCCATTATTTTTGAATTGAAATTTTTTCCTCACCATTTGGATGTAGATCAGACAGAGGCTGACTGAGTCTTTAATTGTTAGATCTTATGAAAAATTCTTGCAAAATGATTTGAAAAATGGTGACTGTAAGTAACCTTGTATTATTATCTGCTAAAACTAGCTCAATGAAGGTGTGTATGTATAGCATTGTCTTCCATACTTGCCTGGTGGTCTTTTAGGAACTGGAAGAGTTCCTTCACTTTCTGGTGGCCTTTTGATGCTTGAACCATCTAAAGCTACTGGTCCAGGGGTTGGTTTAACATCACCAATGGACCCAACATCATCTGGTTGCATGCTAGAAGAGATGCTGCCATTGCTTCCACTCCCACCATGATGATTTGCATCCTCACTCAAGGGTAGTCCTTGGGACCCTGTGCTTGGGCTACGGCTGCTTGCTTCAAACAGGTGAGGGGGCATGTCTCTTATTTTATGAGTTAGCATGTGCTGCTTCATGTTCCCCTGAAGAAAAAAAAATCTGCATGAGAAATTGTTTTCATTTAGGTTTCAATTCAATTTAGATTTTCATTTTAGTCTTCCTTGATTATTTATTGAAGCTGTGGTTTGATTCGGCCAGGTTGCACTTGGTGTCAAGTTTTGAAACAAGTGAATATATGTATATAAAGCATGCAATGCCATTCCGCGGGTTACTATAAGCGAATGAATTGTAAGCATCATGAGGTGCAAAGGTTTTAGGTACTTGAGTTCAAATGTCAGGTATGCATATGGTGGCAAATTTACCATTGTTCTGAGAGATCCATCATTTATATAAAAGTTATGTATCAGGTGGAAAAACACAATGATAAACATTATCTGCAATTTCAGTTGAGATTTTGACCCAGCATGCTGTGTAATTTTTTGGATCTTCTTTACATAAAGGACTATTATTGAAATGGAATAGTACTCTGATGAATTGTCGTTCAGTACTGGCATGAGACATCGGACCAGCAAAGCAGGCTGAACTGTATTTTATGTGGCAAATAGTGAAATTTAGTCTTGTCTGTGCTAAAAGATTGATATAATATTTGAAGAATTTTTATTCTTTAAATGAACATGGATGAAAAATGCAATAATACTATGGTTTCCTATTCAGTGGAAGTCATTGCTTGGATGATGGTACTCATGCTCAGTTTAATTACATCCCTAGTAAATACATAGATAAAATCTTTATCATGCTAATTTTAGGGACAGTATGTCAATGACATTTAATTGGTATGCACCTCTCCTATACAGTTCAGTGGAACATAGGTAGTTTGTTAATTTTGTCCACAACTAATCTTTATTGACCTTGTTTTGTGTCCTTGTAAAACGAGAGTATATTCCCTGTATGGTTTTTAATGCTGGATGAACATTCTATTACTTTCAGCAAAGCAAATAGAGGTAAATGGTATTTCTCCAGATTTCCATATACCCCCACTAATTACAGGTAATCAAGGACTCTCTTCCAAACCATGATGGCATGTATGGTGAAAGACTTCTTGTTCATGTGAATACTATTCCTAATACTAATGTGTTAGTTCTAAAAGCTCTGTATCTGCAGTGGTGGTTCAACTCATATTCACCTTTTTGGGGGCCGAGAGTATGATTTCTCTATCCCTGGTCCAATTAAGTCTTTCACTCAATAGTAAAATATTCTATTCTTCTATATGTTGTAAAGGGTGATAATCTACATCCCTTTCTCTTCCACTAAATGGTGAACACTACATAATGACTTTAATTGCTACGTTGGAATTTTAAAATAATATCTTAAGTTAATCCAAACTTATATATTTCACAAATCCCAATTCACATTTGTCAAACTTGATTCCCTGTGATGAAATTCTATATGTTTATTGGTGTTTGATGTGCTCATTGCTGAGCTCCAGTACTGATACAAATTAGCAAGATTGATTATAATCTTCAAGTGCCTAATATTAACTGTCACCAAAGTTTTGCCACAATTCCTTTTCCTTCGAATCTTCATGGATACTATCCTGTTTTACCTACTATGCATAGTTCTAAAGCACAGTGTTGATCTTCAATACCATGAAACAAAAGTTGTTACTTTTCAAATAATTTTATTGGATTTTCATTTATTCTCAAATGAATTCAATTCTCAATGACATAAGAAGGATGGTAGGTTAGTTCAGTTGGTTAAGGGTTTAGATAAAATCAGGATGATCCTGGTTTTAAGTCAAACTACTGGCCAACCTGAAGTTCTGAGTTATTTTGAGACTAGCCAAATTTCTTAGCAGTCCTTGTCTGATCCTGGGATGAGGAATCAATACCCATACCTTTGTGTAAGGATTCTAAACATGTCTGGGTTCTGCTCTCAATTACTAAACCAGTCCTTTCTTAATGATTAACTAAATGTAGCTGATTCTTAGGAAAGAACCTATTTTGGAGATAAAAAAAACATTAATAGCCATATTTTTATGTATGGTTATATGCTATGCTACAAATTATTCTATCAAATTTAATGCAAAAGATTTAGTCTATTTATTTAATTGTATTTTTTTTCTTTCTTTTATTACTTCATTATCCCCAAGTTAGAATGGATTTTTAATCTGTCTTGCTCTTTTAATCATACTGATGGTCTGCTTAGTATGATTTACCAATACAAAGCATGGATGTGATAGCTGTCTTAAGGAAACTAAGGTCTGTTAGTTTATGATAGCTGCTTTATATGGTGTTTTGGCATAGTTTATCTGTGAAATTACTGGGGAAGAGAGATAATGAAGGGAAGTGGCCCCTTACCAACCAAGGGTTCCAGTCAGGGGCGTATCCAACAGGAAGGCCCAGAGGCAGGGGGGGCAACCTTGACACCTTCTTGCCTGCCCGCTTTCGCCTTTTAGGCCTTGGTCTTGCGGGTGGAGGCAGCTGGCACTGCAGGTTGCCCCCTCCGCTGCCGTTGAAGCCTTGGATACGCCTCTGACATGAGTTGCATACACCATGGTTGGCTTGGGCATTAGGGTTGAGAGGGTCTAGAAGTTCAGTTATCTCCTGAAAGCAGCCCAGAACAACAAAGGTCGAAAAAATTCTTTCTTTTCCCAGACCAGAGATTGAGAATAAATGCACATATATTTCTGTTAGTCATAATTCAAGGATTCATCAATGCCCTTCATATCCTTATTTAATGATTGCCACATTTTGTTTTTAGAAGAGTATTATTCAGCATGTAATTAGGTATGTTGGTTGCTTATGGAGATTAGTGACCCTTATAATTCATAAAAGGTAGTTGGATTTTCCAAAGGGGAAGTAATAAAATATTTTATTGGGATTAATGCTATTCTGGCATAACAGGTAATTGATTACATGACACAATTTACTAGAAAAATGAAATGTGTATTTCGAGTTCTTGGCTCTTAACGAAGCAATCATCATTGTATTATGGCTGAGGGATATATCTTTGTAGTGAAAGCAATAATTTTAGTTTCCTATTAGGTTTGAGACATTTGGCTCCATGCAATAAAATTATATTCATACAGGCACATCATTTTTCATTTCATTAAAACATTCGAAATTTTTATCAGCGGAAGCATTATATGAATGTAAGAGTATAAACTACATCAGGATAACAGCCTAATCTTCTTTTGCTGGTGATACTTATGATTGAGCAGTCAGTCTAGTAGTATAATCTCTACTCTCAGATATCATTTACTAGAGATTCGTAGGTTAGATTTTCAGATTCGTAGATTTCAGATTCGTTGGTCAGATATTCGACCTAATTCATCATGGTCTCTAGATCAATTGTTTCAGTGTGACTTTACACACTTCATTTTTGCAGGCTGGAGGTATATTTGGTGACATAATAGTTTTACTTTGCGGTGGTCAGCTGAGGATTTTATAATCAATGCAATGGTTTTTAAATGTATTCATTGCATTTGCACCAAAACAATTCATGATTAAATACTGATTAATTAACACGTTCAACCCGACGGATGCGAATGCGCATCCGAGGCACGTTTCCAGTATACCGAAGGACTCGCATTCGTGTCTCTTAGTGACCTCTCTGACGCCCTCTCTGAAGGATGCGAATTCGCGTCTTTAATAAATTATCGAGTTTTTTTATAAAAAAAATTTAACCAATTTTAAATTACATTTTCGTGACTGGCCAAATTAACGTGGCAGAAAACACTTTCCGTTTTTCATGATTGCACACTAGAAATATTCCGGGTTGAATGTGTTAAGGATTGGCACACACCTATGGTCTGAATGGCAGAAAATTCACAAAGTCAGGATTTTAAACCATAGATTTAGAGTCAGCAGTTAAGAGTTTTACTGGGCTGCCACTAATGTTGAGAAATATTCTGGGTTGAATGTGTTAAGGATTGGCACACACCTATGGTCTGGATGGCAGAAAATTCATAAAGTCAGGATTTAGAGTCAGCAGCTAAGAGTTTTACTGGGCTGCCACTAATGTTGAAAAACTGTATTACCTTACTAAACTAATGTAAACTTTACTAAACTATTGTTTAAGATACCCATGGAGAAAAACTGCATTTTTTTGCAGTACTCTGATACCCCATGAATTGCCTTTCTATATAATTATATTAAAAGTATTTGTGGCCATCAAAGTTTTCTCCTCATGAAATTATCTTGATCAAATTAAAAGTTCACGAACTGGTTGTGAAAACCTAAGTTGTGTTACCCGCTGAAATTGCACAATAGCACACATTCCACAGAGAAAAAAAGAGCACCTGGCCGGAAAATCAGTGGGTCCGGGTTCGAGTCTCGGTCAAGGTGAATGATTTTTTTCTCTGAAGAATATATGCTATTATCGTGTTTAGATTTCATGCTAACTAATCAGATGTCTTTCCTGTGGTGATTGACCTGACGTGATTCCACCCAACAAATATCTTGTCTCATGTGAGGTTCGGGTATGTAAGCTAATGCATCTACAGCAGTTGTAGTTTCAAATATAAGGACAAGGGAGAGATGAGAGGGTGATTGAGGAAGAGTCGAGGGTGGGAAGGTCCAGGCAGGAGGGGGTGGCGAAAGAATGGAGGTGGGGTGAGGGCGGTTGGAAGTGGGGTGGGAAGGGCGAGGTGGAGGGGACGAAAACTCCTGCTAAAATAAGCAGTATCAGACGACGGTCTAGCCGAGGTTTGGGTCAGCTCCAACGACGGCTAATTTTGAGACGGGGGAGGAAGGGGGAGCCGTGTGTATGTCTGTTTGTGGGGGAGGGGCGGCCGGGGGTAGAGGGAGGGAGTCTCGGGGAGGGGGACCGTGTGAGGGAATGGGCAGGGAGGGAGTGGGGGAGTGCAAATGGAGATGGTGGGATAGGGTGGGGGAGGGGAGGGGCGGTGGAGGAGGGCGTAGCCGGTGCCATCTACTCCCCCACACCAGAGCCAAAAAGATTGAAGACGTTTTACAAGACAACAAAATGCGTTGCCGTTGAAGCAAATGCACACCGCCCCCCTTTTACCTTGCACCGCTTCCTCTCCTTCCACAATCAACGCCGCCCCCCCCCCCCCCGCCCTGCTTCCCGTAGGCATTTGGCATTGCTCTGGCAGGCGCAAACACCCAGGGATGGGACCATCAGTCAACTTCTCCCCACCGCCTATCCCTCCGTGTGTCCCTCGGTGATCCTTCCCCCACACTCCTCGAGACGATAAAAATTCCGCGAACGGCTTCATTTTTGCCGGGAGCCTTTTGGGAGTTGTAATTTACGCGCGTGATAAGCTACTCTGGGCTTTTTTTGCGGTGCTCCCATTGCACGCACGGTAGCGCTGCGCGGTGCGATGGTTTAAAATTAAGTGTGGTTGACGTTGAAGGTTTTAATTGTACAGTGTATGACAGGTCAGCTTAGTTTTTACCATCATGCGACCACGGCGTTTTGGACATATTAGACCGGAAAAGTTGATTTGGTTGTTGGCTTGTTATTATAAAGGAATTGGTTGAATTCAGCAGTCCATGAGGAAACGGCTTGAATCTCGGGGTTGAAAGGGAACTCCATTGTTGTGTACCACCCGTATTTTTGGTAATTGGCCTCCCTATTCATGGATGCTAGATGTCAGGCTCAAGCACTTCATGTTGGATGGAATCCTTCTAGTGGTTTCAAAGAATTTATGTGCTCGGCGATTGACAATATTTAAGTTGTCTTGTCGGCGAACGGCAATAGTATTCTAGAGGACTAAGTTCCCATAGACTCTAATGGTTCGACAGGCTATTATAGAGGCATAGAGATAGTAAATGATGCCTCCTTTCCCCATTTTTATTGCTGTGTGTGGTAATACTATTTAAATTATGATCCACAACCACTCAAAATATTATGCAGATGAAGATATAACATTAGGTAAAACTAGGAGCCCGTGAAAAGAATTTAATTAATAGTTTGAATGGTAATGAACGTCCATGGATCACAGATACCTAAAAATGAACCCAAGTAATTATTTTTTTCAGCATTTCCGGCTCCCCTTGTCATTTGATTTATCACCTGAAATTTATGTATGGATATGCTTTCTCGTCATCAGTTTTGCCTGAGCCTGAACCCCCTGATCAGCAGCCTTTAATTAACTACCTGTTATTAATTAAAACTTTTGCTCCATCTGGGGATCGTTCAGGTGTCAATAATGGGAAGCTTATCCCATTAAGAAAGCATAGGAGAATCAGAGCTATTGGTTGAAACGAGTTACAATTTTTGAAACTTTTAGTTGTGGGGTTTCTTAATCTTAAATGGTGTTTTAACGTAAATTAAAAAACAAATTGTCGATTCATTTGTGAGGGATATCCATGAAAATCATTCCCATGCACGAAAATCTCCCATTATTAGTTATCGCTATGTCATTGAATTGAAAGATTTTAAAGCCATCAGAAGTGGCTGCCACTTAATTGTTTATAATTCTGTGCCATTGATGGTCCATTTCCGGAGGATTGAGTGTGAGTTAAGTATATTATTTTGTGATCAATCATGCTGTATGCTTATGTGAATGGGAAAATACTATTTAGTTGAGTGAATGTTTAAATATCAATGTATTATGTGAGGGAATTTTCCCTGGTCCCGTCTTACCTTTTTGGTCAGTGGCTGGTGATCAGATCTTCGAGCAACTTATAATTATATAGCAATAGTAAACTTAGATTTAGTTCTTAAACCTAAGGATTCACAACATACATGCCAAAGGTGGGATTTGAACCCGCGACCATTGGGTCGCCAGGCCGGTAAACTCACCGACCATGTTACCACGATCGGCTAATAGTTATTGTCGGATAATAATTATACACGCGACACTCGGCCAGTACTTTTTAATAAAAGCAGTTATGTGCCCGCTGGATTTTTCAACAAAATCATGTATTTTTGGAGACGAAAATAATTAGCTTAGAATGCCGTCAAAACGTATTTGTCATGAATTATTTTAAGGAATGCAGTAGGAGTATCTGTAATTATCGTTTTTAGTTATAAATTTCAATTGGAAATAGTCAGTTTACGGATTCTCCTAATTAAAAATATGCTTCAAATCAGCTTAAAGAATTAAATATGGACTAACGTATTGATAAAAGCGCGATGCCAACTCATTTTATTTGATATTTTTGATTTCGAGTTGGATATCGTGTTTTGTACTCACCTTTGTCGAGAAGCCTCTGTCACAAATGGTGCACTTGAAAGGGCGCTCCTTCGTGTGACTCCTGTAGTGGATTTCCAGGGCCGAGTTGCATGCGAACGTCTTGTAGCAGATATTACATGTTGTGTTACCTCGTCCTGCGATCAACAGGAAAAGAAAACCCGCGCGCGGTGGGCATATTAGTGTTAAAATTGATTCATAATGGTGTAAAATCTGTATTATGAAATATTTATACTGTCATTAGAAGGTATTATACTGTAGCTCACTTAAATAAAGCTCTTTTTTCGACTGCAATGGCCTAGGTAAATGATTAGTCAAATGCTTATCAACATGCTCCCAGAGCTCGCCATTATATGAGTACTGTGAAAGACTGAATATCATCAAGAAAAATTGATAAAATTCTCGACGAAGGAAATTTTCGATTTTTTATGGCAATATACATGCGTATAATTCATTCTAAAAGTAATTTTATTTTTCTAAGTTAGATTTAAGAACAATGCTGGACTGAAAACTACACATTTTAACAGCTGCGCGTAGTTAAAAGAATAACCGCAATATGCGTGTAAGTACGGAACAGAACGTAGAGAATAGTATTCCAGGAATTACTAAGCATTGAAAATACACATTAAGTGTTCTTTTTTTACAATTAACCAAAATTTTGTCTAGAAATAATGAGACTTCACTTGTAATTTTTTAACGAGCTCACCCGTGCACTATCAGTTTAATTTTAAAAGTATTATTGGACGATAGATATATGTTTGCTTTGCTCGCATCAGAAGTTAAGAATGTTTCGAGGAAGGGAGTACAGTCGTGAACTTAATGAAAACGTATATTAATATTTTCAGCCGAATATTGTATAATTTCGCCATATATAGCAGAACTTACCTCCATGTCCGACAGATAAGGCCATTGGACTGAAAGCTGTGGACGTGAGCACCGAAGATGTTAACGAGGAGAGGGCAGACGTCATGAGAGGAGATGCTGAGGATGGTGGCATCAGGCCGAAGGCGGAGAAAACCGGCGGATGGTGAGGGCCACCGCCCATCCCACTTAGTGGGCCAACGTTCCCTCCAGCAGCGCCACCCATGCTTCCACTCCCTCCGCCGCCGCTTCCTCTCGGCGTGAGGTCCAGCGCCCCGAGGGAATTGGATTCCGACACCGCTGGACTCACTCGCGATGGACCATGGGATGGGCTCCCAGCTCGTCCCGGACTCCCAATCGAACCCGGCGATCTGTCTCCTCTTGCACCCCCCGCGGTCGAGTCGTGGTGGTTAGCTGCGGCTGCGGCTGCAGCAGCGGCTGCCATTGTCGTGATGGTGCGCACTTGGTTCTCCAGAGCAGCCAAGGAGGTGGAAAAGGATGGCGCGCCAGAAACTGGCGGCAGGGATGCGGGGAGGAGAGCATGGTGGGAATGAAGTGCTAGCGGAGTCCCCTGCCTCATGAAAGATGGCTGTTGCAACTGAAGGGGAGTTGTCGCCGCTGCAGCAGATTGAGGTCGGGCCTCCTCAACGTCTTCGTGCCAGGTAAGCTTCCTGTCCTCCTCCTTAACATCTCTTTCGGTGCCGCCTTCCTCGCTTGCCCTACTCTCTTCCTCTTCGGCCTCATCTTCCGCCGCCACTTGCGAGCCGTCTCCCAATTCGTCGTCGTCTTCAGGAATATCCTGCCGCCTCAGACTCTCCTCTTTGTCCTCCATGTCTTCGGATCCCATTTCGGGCTTGGGAGAGGTCCTCGAAGGGGGCGTCGGTGGAGGGTGTAGTGATAGAGGAGGGGGCGGAGGCGGGTGCAGAGGGGACAATCCGGCGAAAGGATGGTGCTGGAGATGCGGAGGGGGTGGCGTCTGTCGGAGGAATGAGGAGGCGAAGGCCGCGGCCGCCGGGTGAGACCCGATGCCGGGCGGAGGTGGCGGAATGGGAGAAGGGGAGAAATCTTTGACTTCTGCTGCCCTTATCTGGTCCGGCGTGAGATCTGTTGGCTCGCCCGTATGCAGGCGGATATGCTGCTGGAGCACCAATGAGTTTGTGAATCTGCGGTGGCACACCGGGCACTGGTGCAGTAAACGGGTTGGGGGTTTTGCGCGGTGAACCCCCATATGGGTCTTAAGATTGCCTTTCGTCGTGAAGGCACGCCCGCATATTTTGCAGCGGAAGGGTCGCTCTCCGGTATGGGTTCGATAGTGCATCTGCAACGCGCTTTTGCACGACAGCACCCTGTGGCAGATGACGCACTGGTTGGGATCAGTGAGCTTGTGTTCTATGTTGTCCACGAGTTGCTGTAGTTTGGAGGTTTCGGATGTCTTGGTCACCTCTATGAGACTCTCCCAGGAATTGTCGTTACTTCCAGGGCGGGGGAGTAAGGAAGTATATATCGCGGGGTCCTTAGCTGGGTCAACGTCGCCCATCAGGTGGGGCATTCCGACTCCTGAGTGGTGCATGAGAGTCGGAGATGTGGATGCTGCACGCCCCCCTAGGCTGCTGGAGCTCCCCATCGGAAAAGGTAATGAAGCGGGTAGGCGTTGGACACTGTCACCAGAACTTGCTCGATCGCCGACAGATTTAGACAAATTTTCTGGCTGATCCTGCATGCTGTCTCCGTCTCCATCAACGCCGGGTGTGCTGCGACTCCCGCTATGTCCGCCTTCTCTGCTGCCTCTATCATCTTGGCAATCATCATCATCTCCATCCATGGGCATTACTCCATCATCGTCATCACCCATATCTTCGCCGCTATATTTACTGTCTAAGCTGAGATCTCCACCGTACACTCCACCAGGAGAGGGATATCTTTCCGCTTCTGAATCAGGCTCAGTTTTGGGACTTGATCGAACTCCCTCCTCGCCAGCGCTCCTACTAATTCGCTCGTCTTGATCATCTCCGTCGTCGTCCTCTCGGGACACTCTCGCTGCGGCATCCCCTTCATTTGCGTTCTCCGAATCATCGTTCGGTTCTTTCTTGCACGCGCCCGGTTGAATTCCACTGCCTACCATGTGAGAGGGAGGATGGGGAGGGGGAGTAGCCTGCTGCTGGGGCTTGCTCAGGTTCTCGGGGGTATCCTGTTGGGTCTGCGGTGGTGGAGGTGGCGCCTGTGGGGGTAGCGCCGCGACGTTTGGCGGTGGTGGAGGCATGTGCGGTCCTCCGAACATTGGTAGGTGGTGAGGGAGAGACGGATGCGGTGGCATGTGTGGGTGGGAGCTGGGCTGCTTTGTGGCTTGCAGGTGCTGCTGCACGAGGTCATGGCGGAACAGTGCCGAAGAGGTCGTGGGTGGGGGTGGGGGAGGGGGCGGAGGTTGATTTGGCGGCGGTTGGAAGGTTGCGGAGGTGAACGGGTTGATGTGATGTGGGTGCATTGAATGCGGTGGCGGGGGAGGAGGAGGAGGTGGTCCCAGTTGAGCCAAGAGGGGAGGATGGAACTTATCCAAATGCTCCGGCACTGGGTTCGGGTTCATCTTGATGTGGGGAAACTTGGCGGTGTGTCGCTGGAAGTGCACCTTCAGGTTTCCTTTGGTGGTGAATCGACTACCGCAAACATTGCACTTAAACGGGCGCTCGCCCGTGTGGGAGCGTATGTGTATCTGAAGGGCTGAATCGCTCCCAAAAACCTTCCCGCAGTAACGACAGCGGTGCTTGAAAAAAGGTTCACTTCTCGGTGATAAGCCGCCGGAAGGTTTCCCTCCCGCGCCCTTGCGACCGGATGCGGAGGCAAGCTCATCTGCCAGTCCATGACCCAGGAGACCTTGACTGGCGTTATCCAAGACTTCTTCCGCTCTCCTCTGAAGCATCTCCAACGTATTTGGCTCCGTGGGTGGTGGTGGAGGGTCAGAATTAGTGATGATAGTTGATGCAAGTATTGAGGCCGCTGTCTGTTGGGCTGTCTGGCTCGAGCTCGCCCCTCCTTGAGCCAAGGAGAGGGCCGAGGACGTAATCGGCGGTCTTGGTGGCAGCGGAGCTCCCGTAGCTGGCAATGGAGTGTGTGCCATTGTGGCCAGAGAAGAAGAAGGGGCACTGGCCGACGAGGGGCCTGATGTTGTTGGGGCGGATGCCGGTAACCGTTGGCTCCCGAGGAGGAGAGAAGAGTGCGGAAGCTGGTGAGAAAGGAGAGGGGTATGCGAATAATGCTGAATCAGGCTCTTTGAGGCGGCCGATGGTGACGATACGCTTCCGAAATGCCTCTGAAGGAGCTGCTGCGCTTGCGTCGGGGGTGGATGGGGAGGTGGTGGAGTAGTGGTGCGCTTCGAAGCCGAAGAAACGACGGCGGACGGAGAAGATTCCTCCGACGAGGACGGAGAAGAGGCCGCACGGGCGATGGATGTAGGGGTCCTTCTCCCGGCTTCGGCCTCCTCTGGTCCGGGAGAATCTCCTTCCGTTCCTCCCCTGCCACTTCCACCCTCGCCTCCGTCGTCTCTTTCATCCTCATGCCCTCCGTCCTCACCTTCTTCACCGTTTTCCTTGTCCTGGGGATTGCATCTGGTGATCTGCAACTGCTGCTGGAGCTGCTGGATCAATTGCAGTTGCAGCATTTGCTGGTGTTGGAGTGTGTACAGCGTGGACTGCAAGACGGCCAATTCCTGGATAGCAGCGGCGGCCTTCTCTGGATTGGCCGCACCCGGAGTACCAGGAGCTCCGCCCCCGGAAGCCGCGAGAGCGGAAGCGGCAAACTGGGCGACGGCGACTTTCGTGTTCTGCAGTGCTTCGAGGGTCACATTCGTGGCCGGCAATGACAGCCCAGGGATTCCCATTTGTGTAAGCAATCCTGCAATGGCCGGACTGAGGTTGGCAGTCGCGGCGGCTGCCGCTGCGGCCGCAGCGGGCGAACCCAAGGGTGCCCCATCGGACTTCCCGGAGGCGGAGTCCGGTGAAATGGCTCCCTGTTGGAACTGGAACAGTGGTGCCAAGAGAGCTGCCCTGTCGGCGGTGGCCGGAAACTGCAATGGAAATGCCGGATGCACCAACCCGGCTTGCACTGGATCGACGTCTTTTAGGGACACCGCTTTCCTCGGTTTTCTGCTTCGTTCTTTTCTCCTGTTGAGTATCTGTGTGTGGACTGTCTGGCCGTCTTCTCCCTGACCTTCCCCTGTCGGAGCCTCCCTCTCTTCATCCTCTCCCTCGACCTTATCGAGATCTTCGTTGTTGTTGTTGTCCGCGTCCTCGAGTCTTCGACGCACCGAGTGGTGCTTGCCCATGGCCTCTTCCTCGCCCTCCATGTCGTCGTCATCGTCTGCTCTGTCGTCCAATGGTCGGGGGATGTCCTCGTCGGCGTCCATCGCTTCAGAGGCTTCATCCCTGTCTCCCTCCTCGTCGTACGCCTCCCCTTCTCCGCTCTCGCCCCTCGCCCCGTCCGAGTCCGCGGCCTCCCTTCCTATCCTCTCCAGACAGTCGTCTTCGTCGCCATCCGCGGAGGTGGGCGAAGGAACCTCCCGACATTGCTGCCGATGCTCGAGGAGTTCCTCCGGGGTGGGGTAGTCCCGGCCGCACCGCCTGCACGTCAGGTCATCTCCCCCGGCTGCCGACACGCCGCTACCGCCGGCAACGTCCTCCTCGGAGCATGATCCCGACACTTCCTCTGCGAAGAAAAGAATTACAGATTTCATTTTTTGGATTGGAAAATGACAGCTATAAATAGAGAGCTAAGCATTCTAGTTTATCTAGCTATTTACCCTCAATACATTACTATAAAAAATAAATACTATAAAATTACTTTCCAAGAGCACTTCTCGCAGCTTTTCGCATTACTCACTTACACAAAAAAGTTAAGATTCCGAGGATAATTATACATAATGGTAATCAGTGGATTTAAAGCGTACAAGATCTTTATTTTTTTGTCAAGTAGCTCACTATTGTATTTTTAATTATATTCCTGCGAATATTGCTGCCTGGTTTTTTGAGTGTTAAGCTAGGGCGTATTCCATTATTTGCCACTCATTCACTTTTAAACACAAACCCATAAATAAGCAGCGGGATATATTACTTATAAAATTACTTTACATTTAGCATTTCTAGGCCTAATTGAGTGGAGGATATTATTGATGATATACAGATTAAAATAAACGCTTAGCGACTTAGCTAGTACCTACTTTCCAATTTCAGGGTACCGACTTAAAACAATTTGAAAGCTTGACTCGAAGAATGCGATGAGCTTAAAAGATGCTCCTCATATACTGTCAGCGTATTTTACTTCCCTACAAAGACATTGCCGTAGCCTCACCATGCTTAATAGCGCATCTGCCTCACCTGCTGCTGTAACGAGGCTATATCCGAGGCATTTCTTCGAGTGCATGGTTACCCAGCCCGCCGACAGCGTTGCGAAGCATCGGGACCCTCAGCGCACTCTACGGAACAGGAATATTCCTCTATGGATTTTCGTCTCGCGAGCACTGCTTAGCGCGTCTTCTCGGCAGATAATTCAATCCAACTCTGAGCGGGACGCTGACTTTATCATTCTCAAACACGGCCTGTCGTTCAAGGCCATGAAGTTATGTTGGAAGTAAATCATAGTTTGTAAAATCTCATTACGTAACGGGGAGGCGATATAAGGAAGGGGAAGGGAGAAAAAATAGAAAAATGAATCGACCACCACCTGTATGAAATTCGCGAGAAGAGTCAACAGCGCATTTCTTCTTATCGCGAATATGATGTTATCTGTTAAGAAACCAATGCAGGGCAACAGATTTGTTGTATCTCGCCCCAGTGATAACTCATTGTGATCAATGATTGTGTATCCCCGTTATTTTGAATACTTTTTTATTACATACTTCGCAAAGACCCTAAATGAAAATGAACTTTCAGAATCCGTCAACACCATACAGGATGGAAGGTGCTTTAAAAGTACCTTTACAATGCCAGTTTTTTATGCTTAACAGCCATTTAGATTATGGTGTCAATACAGATAAAAGGGAGAAAAGGAAAGATCTACAATAAAAACAAAAAAATTACCAAATCATCGCCATAGTGAGAATAAACGGTAACGGTGATATGCAATGGGTTGTTTATTGACAGAATGCATATATGTGATATATTTTGTAATGTTCACTTGTTTACGTGGTTAGCCCTAGAATTATTTTGATGCTTTTTCTTTTCTCAGGATTGCGTCAAAGAAACAAGACAAAATTCAAAATTTGACCGAATGCATATTTCTTTTCGCAAAATTAAAGGCTGCTACAATGTTAACATTTTACAGAAATCTTCGACGGTAGATAAGACGGTCGTATCTCATTTATTAACATACACCTTGCGGCAATAATTGCTCTCATAAACACCATAGATGTGGATTCAATAGTCTCACAATGAAGGCATCTTACAATTGAATAAATATTTTGAGGTAATCATGGAACCAGAGGGAATCAAAACGGCTCCAAATGCTCATAATGTCTTCCGCATCTGTGCAATTCATTGACCATTCGAAGGGTTTACTCTCTTATATTTTGACGCCTGATGCCTAGCATCTCCGTCTCCGAGGAGTTCGTTATTCGTCATTTTATCCTTCACCTCCCCACCAAACTTCCCTCTCTCCCCTGAAGCGTGATACATCTGCCGGAGGGTTGGTCTTTGGGAGCGAGGAGGAAGGGAGAAATCAGTCTGTGCGCAACCATTCGGCGGCAGTTCCCAGAGCAATGCTGCGAACGGGAGAACCAAAAATCTTCAGATTCCAGAAAGCCGGAAATGCTCCCTCTGCAAGGGTTGGATAGGAAAGAGGGTCGGTCACATCGAGGTTACGGAAGGAGGCACGTGGTTTAAGCCCCTTCCCTCAGGGGAAAGAAGGGGGAAGGGGGGTGATTTTCCTCGGGAGTCTACTTTTCGGGCGGGTGGAAGGAGGAGAGAGAAGGAGGAGAAGGGAAGAGAGGGAAAGATACCAGTTTCCAGAGATGATCGCAGGGGTAAGAGGTTCGAAACTATAGCTCGTCTCGTGCGCCTCATCTTGAAATGGTGAGAGGTGAGTTGTTTGCAAGGAGATGGCTTCGGGGCGGGGAATGTCTGAAACGCTTAGAAAGGAAGGGATCCTACGAGCAGGGAAGGAAAACAAGGGGCTGGACGGTTTTCCACTTTGGTCTCTTTAACTTATGCTGCAACTGTGTTCCATCAATAAGCCTCTTTGTCTCCTCTTCGACTGCCATTCAATTTTCTTCTTCTCCTGCTCGTGCTGTGACTGAAAACAAATCTTTTCCGTCCGTAAGATTTTCTTCGAAAAATTACTTCTTAGAACAATTGGATTTTTTAGATTATTCTTTAATTCAATGTAAATTTAATTGTACTTATATGACGCCAGCAAAGATTTCAAGGGGTAATACATTAATCAATTAAATTTCATACCAAATGAAAATGTTTCTAGATAGAATAACGGGCGTCCTTGTTATTAATATATGAAGGTATTTTATTTTATCGCCATAACAGGTACAGAGGTATTCCGTGAAACCTAGAGTATATGCTAATAAGTCATTCAGATTAGCTGAGGTTAGACTTTTCAGCCCTCTTCCGACAATTACAAAGTATTTATTCGGTGGAATTATTGAGATGAAAATTCCTTACTCTCCTGCAGTCATATTTTACGAACTGTGTAGATAGTAGGACTGAACATATTTAGGCACTTTTTTTGATGGCAATTTGCATCTGAACTTGTGTCGATAAAACAGAAAATGTAATAGGGAAAAAAGTAGTCTTTGAACTTGTAACCCTAATGAATGTTCTTTTGGTGTTATATTCCGTTCAAAGTAACTTACTCATACGCGTCATCACATTAATCATTGAAGCAATTTGTGATTATTAAAGTTAATTTATCGGTAAAAAATTACGCATAAACTATAGTATACGCCACCTGAAGCTGTTGACATATATTAAGTTTGAAAATCCTTGAGAAATTTATTAACAAATACCTTTTATGTTGTCAATAAATTCTTATTGCATATTTTCCGCTTGAAAGTTTATATTTTACCCATTCTACGTGAGTTTGGTAGCGTAGAGTTTGGGTGTGTGTATTCGCGGAAAATTTATGAAGACTCAGAGGTATTGTAGAACAATGCCATGTATCTATCACCATCCCTATTTCCTTGAAGTGTTGAGATAAAGGAAAGGGAGTATGGGTGTGTTCTTCTCGGAGAGTAGAAAACGGGAAAAGTGCATCCGGGGAAGTGACGTGACCAAGAGGAGGAGAGGGAATTGGACGGAGGGACAAGGGACTACGGCTCGGTTAGAAAACGAATAGAGAGGTGGCGATTTTCACTGCGCATGCGTCACCTCCCCAGGGAGTGAATATGGAAGAGTAACTGAAAGAAAGCTGGAAATTCGTAGTCTTAATAGGGGGGGAGTTGTAGTGAATGGTTGCTAAGTTGATTTGGAGCTCCTATTGACAGCATTCCACCTCTAATATTTTGAAAATACGCATATTATTAACTTTCCAAATTGCTTATTCGTCCCTAATATTTGGCCAAACGCATTCGTTAGGAAAACATTTAGTAGTCTTCAGCGTTATACGATATATAATTCAGTTTTTACGGGTAAACCAAAAATCATGATGCGTTCTAATTCACACTAAGGTCCATAATTCCTTACGTTTGTCGAAAACAGCATTGATCGATTCGTCAACTCTCCCCACTTGTATCTACTCTCTACTTTGTTCCACTGTTTTTGCGTAACAACTTATTCATTTTCAAAGCTTTAAAATGTAAATAATATCTAGAAGAGTATTCTATGCAAAAGATGAAGAGGGCAATGGGGAGGGAGGTGGAAGGAGAGGGTGGGGTGAAGAGGGATGGCTTATTTTTAGGGGTTAGGGAGTGGTGCGTAGAGCACTAGTACTATTCGAAGGCATTGAGAGTCGGGGATGGGTGAAAGGTGGTAGCCTTTAACAGTTTCAAGGGAAGACGGCGCAGGGTAGGGCGGGTGGCGATGGGAGAGGAGAAAAGGGACCATTTCTCACGACCATCTCGACTTCCCCACGCGATCTCTCCCTTAACCGCATCCCCGTTATTAGTGCATATATCGTCCGGCACTTCCTGCTTCTCATAAAATACATAAATTTTGGCTGCCGCGTGCCTCCGGAACTTTTAAGTCAACCCTAAGAGAAACGGGGGTCGAGGGGAGGCGCGTGCCTATAAATAGGAATTTTCCCGTGTGCAATGGGACCGGAGGGAAGTCGAGGGGCACGGGATATTTGGCGCGTGGGTTTCTCGTTTGGAATACTTTTGAAAGTTATGTGTCGATAGCATAGAGGGGAGGACCTATAGACATCCACCCGCCACGGTCTCCCCCCACCCTCGCCTCTCTTTCGCCAGCTTATCCTCATCGCTCCCTCAACAGGACTCATCTCCAATATCCCTCAGTCATCTGTTTCCTTTTTCCACGTTTGAGAGAAGCTGAGTGATCCTCGTTGACCTGCTGCAAAAACTCGCGTATTATTTTTACTGCTGTTGGAGGCTTTTCGTGTCTGGAAGAGCCCAGAGCGTGAAGGGAGGTTCTAAAACAGATGAAGCACCGCAAGGTGATGACGATGGCATTGCGTTTCAACTCATACTTTTTCTCCGAATTTTCCGCGAAGACATGAATGAATCGGTTATTGGCATGAAATAATAACTAAGCATGGCGAAGTAAAATAAAATTGTATGCATCGATCGCTTAATTAGGAGAAAAGACATTGCGGTAGGACCAATTGTTTTCTATTTGGAATAGACTCTTAAAAGATCAGCGTGACCGTATTTTCCTTTTTTTCCTCGAATATCCTGATGACTAAACGAAAAAGTCGTTGCTTTCCTGATTTCATTTCACAAGTCAATCATAATGGTGATTCATGAGCAGTTTAATCATTAGATTTTAAGAATTGTGATTGGCATTAAAGAATTACATTATGGACTAATCCACTAATGACTTGGGGGATCTCTTACTAAAAAATTCCACTTAAGTCATTTGTTGCCTGAAATGTTTAATATTCTTGTAGTAACGGGATCCATAAGAGAGGTACGAATTACAACCGTTGGTAGGTACTAACTCTGCTATTGCTAAATTTTAATTTTTAACTGTGGCTCTTCTGACATGACCACAACTGGGAATGGTCGCTTCGACATTGAGTTGTAACTTACATTGATGTTCCATTCTGTCTAGCGGGTTATTTATTATCTTAGATCGTTCCCAGCCTCTTATTGCCTCGATTTGTCTGACCTACAAACAATTGCCTGTGACTCAATATAATGGTCTTTCTGATGAAGCGGATTCTACAAAATGGGACTAAGGCTATTATTACATCTTTCTGCAAATGTAGCCAGCCTCCATTTTCGGCGCGGGTTTCGTTTCTCCTCTTTCAGGCCTATTGCCTTGTCTCCTCCATTATTTCGGTCGTACTATTAGGGATAGACGCCCGGGAAATTAAGTAATCCCGCTAGCGTGCGCCGTGACACAAGGTCGAGGAGGATTTGAACGCCCTCTGAACGTATGGCGTAAGAGCAGCGAAATGATGGCTCATCAATCTCTGCTGCGGTCTGACCTCCAAGAGGGAACGTTCTCGAAAAGTCTTCATTACCCGAACTTCGTCGAACAATCGCCTCTCCTCGAATGAATCCTTTTATGGGCCAATTCCCTCATTCCTTTTGGTTTGAACAAAAGTGATTTACGGGGAAATCCCCTTATTTTCGTTCGCTTCCACTCCCGCCGGACGAAATGACTGAAAGCCCTGGCTAGAAACAATTTGGTTACTCGCTGAAAGAGGACACAAACCCTTTTGTTCAGTCCCAAATCCATTCTAGTGGCTATCGGACGCTATGTATTCTCTTATTCTATTCTCACTTCCCATTAGGCTCATTTTTCTCAGTTTTCTTGGAAGCTTTATTTCGGTTTACTCCTCTTATCTCTAGTCCATTCAACTTTGTCGCCCTCAAAACAAGCTGCTGGGGTAAATGGCCGTTATAAAATTAGTGGTCTCTATTTAATTTAATGCATATATCCACTGAAGTCCACTAAGCGGACTCCGCTTAGACTCTTCTCTACCATTAAAAAGCACTCGAAATTCGAACAAAATCTTGAATATTAGACTTCTCATAATTATGAATATTTTTGAAATTTTATCCGACAACTAATGCAGCTTTACGCAGTAAATGAAATTTGGCACAATCCATGACAATACCAGGAAAAACCTAAAAACTGGGTAGCAGAATCGATTAGGTAAGCTCGAGAACTTACCACCGTTGGTACTTATTCTCGTCTCCAATATTTGGCCTTATACGATGTGTCTCTTAGACGTGACTCATGTGACGCATGTGTTGCAACTCGCGGTGAAGTACTGTAAAGTTACGGCTATAAATCCATTAGTAAAAATAAAGCAATCACTAAGTTAAAATACTATATGGAATTTTGCCTATTATTTCGTCGGCTCCATTGCATGCCGTCCTGCTAATTCCAATCAATGAATGCATAAAATTAATACTTAGGGAACAATCCAATTAGGACTCATAAAAAAAATAATAATCCAAAGTCATTGATCATACATGTTCCTGACCATCATGAGCTTCTAAAGACTGGCACAGCGACCATGATTCTTGTGCACGAAATTGGCATCGTACGCATGCTAGATAACGGCGTTGAAGACTTCTCCAGCGAAGGGCATCTAGCGGTACGCTGAACCACACCCTCAGGGTGGCGCGAAGGAAATAAGAGTTTTGAGCCAGATGCGTTTGGGAAAACCCCACGCATGTCGCCTAGTCTTGAAAAACACATCACGTGAGCTGTCATTCTAGGAGACTTCGATATGATATTTTGTGCATTTGGGATCTTCAAAGGGACCTCTCATTGATAGTTGCGCACGCGTTAGAGCGATCTTGGACTCATAAAGCTCGTAAGTTGGACTCGAGCCGTTTCATCCCACTCCCGGCTGGGTTACCCACCCGGCTCCCCTCCTCTTGTCCCCGTCCCCTTTGCGTATCCACCCTATCCCCACCTCTTCGCCCACACCCCCAACGACAACAGCTGCCGCCCCACACCCCACCTTGGGCCGCGGGGGCGGCAGAGCGATGAATGGAAGTGAGGGAGGGAGTGTGCTCGAGGGTGTTGGACTTCCCTCTTCTCTCTCTCTTCTTCCACGCTTCTTGGGGCACTGGTCACACACGACGTTTTGCGGGGGAGGCTAGCGAGACCAATTACTCCAGCGAAAGGGATGAAAAGTGGGCGGAGAGGAGGGAGAGAGGGGTTGGTGTGCGGTGTGGTCGGCTAGGGTGAGCTTGAGTGAGTGAGAGAGAGAGATAGAGGGAGATAGAGAAAGGAAGAGAGTTGAGGAGGACAAGGCGAGAGCGGAAGCGGCGGACGGCATGTGTGAGTGGAAAGCGAAAAAGGTGGAATGCGAGAGAGGAGGGGACTAGAGAGAGAGAGGTCGGTATTTTATTTTTGGGAAAAGTGAACGTGAGGGAAGATGCGGGGTAAGTGGAAGATAATAATGGAGGAATGCGAGTGGGAATTTTGTGCCACTGATGGTGAGGATTTTCACATAAATCATTTCTTTCAGGGCATTAAACCAACTGATTGTGATTGGATTTTCGCGTCGATACGACCGGAGAGCCTGTTCTTCAGTGGTATCGTTGAATATTATTAATCTTTGTAGGAGTAACATTTAGGTTTGACCCGGACAAAGGGCGTGATTCCTAGTGAAAATAATTTAAACGAAAAAGTCAGCGGAGAAGCCTTCGAATTAAGTGTGACTATACAAATGATTTAATCCTCAAAAGAGGACGGAAAAATTAAGAGATATCCTCCTCATCAAATATGCTGAATTTAGCGTTTTGCGGTGGATTACAACACTGCTTAGTTTAGTTGTGCATTCTCAGAATTCACTCAGAAACGAACGAATTCCCTCATTCGGAGGTCTGAAAGAAATTAAGGACATCGTACGAGGGGGAAAAGTATCTGGGGGATTTATAAGCGCTGGATTAAATTATAATTGTGTGATTTAAACAAGGAATCAAATACTGGGAAATTAATTTCCCAACATCTAAATTTACCTTGCTCGATGATGTTTTCTTAACATATTAGGATTTTAATTTATTGGCTTCCAGCATATTCATCTAATTTTTCAGGTATCTCATGTAGTTTAATGCATAAATCGGAGTCCCTTTACACCAATAAGTCTGTTTTAAACCAGGAGAGGTGATCGAGAGAGAAGATATAAGCGGAAATTCCCACAAATGAGAGCTTTAAATCGATGCCTATGATGTTTCTAGTTCAAACGCGACCCTTTTACTAGGAAGATTTTGTGTTGAAAACAGTACAACGTGAAGGGCCTCTTCAAATACTTGGCTGAATTTTCATTTGTTTTCATTCCAATTAACATTAGCTGATTCTATAATGATGAGCTTTGACTCATAAAACTGCTATCATGTACTACATGACCAGTTCACTATTTTATGGAGAAAAGAATTGAGGTCGCTTCGAACTTCGTTTCTAACGGGTTTTATGAGACTCGCTGGCTTGGCTTGTACTTAATTCGACTGTATCACCTGTCGTTTTTTTTTGGAATCAGTCCCGTGCTGAAGTTCATATGAGTGTAGAGACCAGCGTATTTGGCTATCTTCATTCAATGACCTGCATTAACTCTCGATATTCAATGCCCTAGAATCGAATCCCAAACCACCTCCAATAAGAGTGAGAAGGAAGTGTGGGGGTGGTATTCATTAGTGGTTACAAGTCTGTTCAGCGCCTCAGACCGAGAGGCCGGAGGTAAGGATTGAAAGGTTTCGGATGAGGGGTGGAGAAACCCGGCGTCAGCATTAGTTTGTTAACGTAAACTGCCAATGTGTCTAGTGTTACCTCTCACCCGATGGACGAAATTCTGAGCTTAGAATGCTCTCCACACAGGATCCGAGTGGATTCAACTGAAATAAATAACAGAAATAGAACCTGGGCCGTTAGAATGGGAAGTCAGTACTTTTGGTTTTGTGTTAGGTCCCTTAATATCAATAACTTGAAAGAAAAATAACTCATGCAGTAGTCAGGTCAAGTCAGCGCTCAAGTCTGATAGTTTTCGCGGAATTTCAATATAGCGTCATGATTGAAGTCAGGTGAAATTTCTTCGGCCAGAGAGAATGGGGGCGTTTACTCGGAATCGAAATCGCAATTTTGTATACGAAATCGTTAGATGAAAACGAAAAACGAATTTTAGCGAAAAATTAATCTTATAACCACAACCATTTACTCACAATGAAAAATTAATATAAGCAAAAGATGACGCCCACTGAAGAAACTGCTTTGATATCATTGACGTCATTTTCCTCCCGTCCTTGACTGCTTTTAGGGGAAGGGAAGGGAGGGGGGGGGGGGGTTGGAAGGTCTGCTCGCACAGATCCTGGCGCAACCACTCCTATTTGCAGAGTCAGCTGTGTCCCCCCATTGCGATAAGGCGAAGTAGCTTCGCGGGCTCAGTTGTGGTTGGACGAAGTCGATGACGTCAGAGGTTGCACCACGTCCACTTTTCCGAAAGGATTAAAAACATCAGTTTTTCGCCGCTTATAACTCGAGAAATAATTGACGGATCAAAAAACGAAAAAATACGGATCTTTTTATTTTACAAACTCTATCAGATTCGGCAATAAAAAAAAATATGGTAAACGACCCCATTGCACTAAGGAGGAAGTGCAGGGAAGGATGCTCACCCACCAACACCAGTATAACGCGTCATATCCGTCAAAAGACTTTCCAAAAGAACGTGTGGCATGAACCTACGTTACCCTTTATGACGCGGACATCCCCAGTCCATGCCAGCTTTTTCCCTTCATGGGCCGTGAGTCAGAGATGTCTTTCACTCTGCCGGGACTGGGAGGAAAATATGGTGAGGGGGGGAGGGGAGGTGAAAGGTGAGGTAAGGGAGGCATAAGGACTCCTCCAGCGCGTGCTCTCTCTAGGGAAACTGCTTTCAATTGTCCAGTTTCAGTGACCCTTGGCGCAAAAACTGTCGAACCTTCCCGTCCGATGAAAACCCACCTTCGCCACCCACAACGGCCGCCCTTTCACACGACCGTCATCCCACCCACTCAAACCTCCCTGTACACACACTTAAAACCTTTTGAAAACTACTCCCCAAATATAAAGGACTGACCTCCCATTTCCCGGTCAGCCCTCATTCTTTTCCCCTCCACTAACACCAGCCTGGGCACCACGTCCCGCGTTGTGACGACTCCTCTTTCCGCCTGTGTCGTAATTTATTGCCATATTTGTGCGATGGCGAAGGCCGAGGGAGTGTCCAGGAAACTGAACGGAGGAGGGGAAAGCGGTATAAGGAAAGTTTGCGGGGGTGGGAAGCGTGATTCGCTCTCAAATATCCCACCCTCTCATTCTTCCCTCATGCCGTGATGTGTCATTATGCCCATCGCTTTTAGCTCTCCTTTATCCCGCTCCTCTCTCTCTGCAATGCCATTTCGCCCCACCGCTTTTGTTTGAGCACATGTGCCATCGGGAGTTCTCAACTTCCGCAGGAGAGAGGCCGTAGTGGTGGCTTGGGCGGAAGTTTAGGGTTTGCGGGTGTTGCGGTTCCTGCCTCTACTTTTCCGTCCCAGTTTCTCTCTCTCTCTTGCCATCTCCCGGGCATCCCTTCTACTCGAATCCCTAAATTCCCTGTGCACAGGGTCGAACTCATCCTTGCCTTCCATTCCTTAGCTCCGTTTTTACCTAGCCGTAGATAAGGAAAAGAAGAGGCGTCGCGAAGACTATAGTTAGTAGTTTATGCAGGTGGTTATAGGAATGTCTGTAGGTAGCTCTAAATCCTACTTACATAGGTTAATTTCACGCTGATTTACCTGCTGTGGTAAATACCTTGGTGAATACAAACCAGTGTATTACAGCGATATGCGACCATGGATAGAAAATTTACCAATTTGGCCACCTCAAATAAGATTAAGGTTAAATGAATCATAACGTGTAATGGAATTGCTCTTGGCCATGCAATTTTGAAAATCAGACATTACTTGGCCTGAAAGTTATTATAGAATTAAATATCACCGCAAAATCTCATTTTGTTGCTCAGAATTAAGAAAAAGTGATTCAGTTATCGAGGAGGAAAACAGGAGTACGAGATGGCCGGAGCATTTTGTTACATTTGTTGGTTCGGCCTGAGGTGTTCGATGTCCTATCCGGATGAACTTCCTAAAGCATCTCGACCGTTATTGCGTGGTCGTGCATCAATTCGTGGTAATATCTCTTCGTAAAACTAGTTTGTGAAAATATCATGCGATTTGAAATAGAAATTTTACCCTCTCTGCATCAAAGGCAGCCGTGACCTTGCACCTTTCAGCGTATTACATACTAATTATGAGTTGGTCGATCATTGGAAGATCAATCATTGGGCCATTGCTTGTTCTTCCTTCTGGATATATGCTTAGATTCCAATTGTCTCCTAAATTTACCTCAAATTTATAGAGCGGTAATTTCATTAATTGCATGCATGACTCTTCCTTACAGCATCATATTACCATTGAAATGGGTCTTTCAGTCAACAAAGCTTTCGCCGTGGACTCCTGGCCTGGTAGCGTATTCAGTATTAATCATTTCAAAACTATCACCTGATGTACGCTGAGTGATTAATCGTATCGGCTTTGATATAACATGCTTTTGGTGCCAGGAAATGGGATTGGTGATATAATTTCCTATTGTGTTGAAGAGCGAACCAATTTGAATTTTAATTGAAAATTTTATCGTTGTAGGTTATCCGAGCTCTTATTCTACTGAAAATACTCATTACTTTAATACGTTGCATAGAAGAGAATTCACACTATGCCATTACTTTGCATTGAAACAGTTATATCCTTGTGTAACAGTCTTATTTCAAGATTATAAAGTTAAAAAAATGTTAGAATTTAACAAGCGTGATCTGGAACGTGGGAGAAAAGCGACGCATAAAGTGAAATGTGAGAAATAATGTTCTTAGTACATTTGCTTGGTAAATAATGATCAGTGACTTCCACAATTTCCGAATTTAATATGAATGAATCGTGCTTATTAACTACTGTGGTAACTTTATTCCTTTTTTGTCTGCTGAGCATTGCAGTTTTGCGAACCCCAACTTACTATGGTAGACTGGACCATAATCACAAAATGAGAGAAATTGATTGCCGAACTGATAGATTCAAAAATCATTCTTTTTTTGGCACCTTTCATTTCTGAACCATAGTCTGCCTATTCAGATCCCATATTCTGTCTATAACTCCGTCGTTAGCATCTATGTGTAAGTATTTAGTAACGCCAACAGTCTTGGACTTATTGCTAAAAGGTATTCGTCAGTTACAGTTTGTTTTATCGGAGATGTAGCCATTTCAATTCGTCATTTTCGCAGACTTTGAGTCGCATAGGCATGCAGTTCGTTTCACTCAAGGGGGGTGTTCCGCTCTCAATTGTTCTTAATTACTACACTTTCCTAAAAAGTCTTAGTAAGGCGATGACGGAAGAATCGTGTCACGCTTAAAGCAGTGACGGCTTCCCAGTTATGAGCTGATTTTTAATTTGAGGGATTCACTCATCCCAACTGTTCGGTTGACAATTTTTCTTCCGATACCATTTGGTACGTACTTAGGCTTGAATCCGCTTCTATCTGTTTTCCGAAAAGCATCACGAACTAAAGTTGTTTTTAATAAAAGCAGATTTAATGAAATAATCAAGGCAAATGTGCCATGTATGATTTTTAATACCTTTTAAAGTAACAGACGCGTTTACGGTGCGTATCTAAAGTTATATTTTTTCTTACTCGTGAGTGAGATACAACATCACCATTAGGCAAACCCGTCACTTTTATTTTCGGAAATAAATAAAACTGATAGCGCTCATGACAATGGTTCCATTTTGAGTCTTGTAAACATTTCAATTTACAAAAATGACTGTTTTCTTATTCGAATGCCTGTGGAATTGAATCTGATTTACGACAATCATGTATTTCGAACGATCTCAGTAAAGTTGGATTTATGGGCTGATATTTCAGCGGAACGGTTCTCGCATCCCGTACTTCATAACCGGAGGAAACTCAAAAGAAATTTTGTTCGAGTGGTTCTAAAAAGATGATGACATCAAGGGCTCTTAAAAGTGTATAACACTTTGAAATCGTGAACCCGATGAAAGGGGACAAATTGCTCGTGAGAAGCAGTTGCTTCAGATTCTCGAGTCTAAGAAGGCGCGATATTAATTCCCTCCTTCCATTAAACATGCCATCTGTTTTGATACTGGGTGCATCTACATCTCTAAATCATACCCAGCTGTCAACATGAACCTCTTCCCCTCTTCTTGCAGCAGACCTCAACTCCATCCATGATTTACCGCTTGGATCACTGCCAAAAGCCCCGAGATTAATCTCCACTAGACTTGAAAATTCGCTTTTTCTTCGCGGTGTTATAGTAACGGGGCTACAGCTTTGAAGCTATGTGGAGGAAAGCCTGGAATTACGTAAGCATAGAATTTTAAAAATATAATTCTTTTTGGAGAGTGACCGTCAGTAATTAAATATAGTGAATGGAAATGGGCACCGGCAGCTAATTAGCTGATGACATTGGTTCCAAGACTATTTAATACTAAAAATAATGTTCTTCTTCGCCATTAAAAACATCTCTTCAAGTTTGAACTGAGCTTTCAAGTCACTCCTCGTGCCGGACCTTTCATTTTGGATCTTGGTCTTTCGAACATTGTTCGTGTTTGGAAAAACATCGGCTATCCTTTCAGACCATATACTCTTATGTATTTATTTATTGTTCACGTTTCCACTTTCAAATGTAAGGAAATTCATTACCCTTACCGTTATAAGTTATTACATTTTTAACGAGTGCTCTAATTAATTTGTCCGTCATTCGTTTGAAAAAAATTAAAAGATTTCGAGTTTAGTAAAACTCGAAACTATGTTTACCTCCTTACACACTCTATTCTCCCATTACGCCGGGTATCACTATCATCGAGTCTTCCAAAACATCACTAGAAATACTGATTTTATACGAAAATTTCGACAAAACACTTAAAATCCCAAATCAGGAACTGCCATCCACTATTTTTGTCGCCAAAAATTTCCTTTAGCATCGGCTCACACATTTAGCGCAAGCTTCATTATTTAGATCTCTATCGAATCTCGATAAGCTGTTGTTTGGCTCCTTTAAAGTAGGCTTGAATCATTTGATAATATCGCGGCATAAGTACAGAGTGCAAGGCACTAACAATAAGAGTTAAAACGAATCGGGATAACGACCGACGGCCTTCTTTTATATCCCCTTGTGGGCACCTATGCTCACGGCGCTGGCATTGGAGAATGAGGAGAGTAAATAGGTGCGTCAGCTGAGAGACAGGTACTTATGAACTCTACTGCCATCATTCCCTTATACAAGGTATTTCTTATTCTTTCTCCATACCTGCTTTTCCGTCTTCCTTCTCTCCATTCCTCGCACCTTTCCCTCGCTTCGCATCCCCTCTCCCCGGTTTCCCCAATTTACGACCTCCGCATTCAGGCTGTGGACATGTTTTCTCCTTCCACTCATTCTCAGCCCCTTTCTTTCTCTTTCAACCATCCGATCCCCCATTCCAAACTCCCCCCACACTTCTTTCCCCCTTTTTTGTCTTCCAATTCGTTCCGTGAGATCAACGTTGCCACCTCTTCGACTGGAATGGTTCATTTTTACATCCAATGCACATCGAGCTCATTCAAGCTCTTTAAAGATCTAGCGATCGAATATTTTTAACATTCTGAGACTACGACGCACTATTCAATCGTTTATGGAATTAATCCGAAGCAAATATTGATGCTTAGTGACCGTTCTTCTCGGTCGTATTTCCGATTCGATTTTATGGAATGAATTATTGGAAAATTCACGAAAGCTTAGAATTTTAAATACATTTTAAACGATGATAAAGCGTGGTAGTTGAAATTGGTTTTTAACGCAGGGCCTTTTTGTGTTTTTGTTTCGTGCTAGGCTCCGCAACTTGGGAAAAAGCATCACTTACGGAAGATAGCTAATGCATAAACGTTACAGACATTTATTATCTTGAGGAAGAGTCATTTTTTAACCGTCCGCTGCAATTAGATTCTGTGTCAAAGTGGAAAGTCAGTGGATTTTTGCTTAACGCTCGGAAAAGATACCAACTATTTCCTTCGAAACTGAATATGTATATATTAAATGGCGCAGATTTTCTATGCTATTAAAATTCACAGGGATAAGAAATTAAATCTACAAATAGGTCTGCCATCTATTGTACAGACTTGAGTGGCATATAAGTCTTCTCAGAGAGAAGAACAAAATTGCATTGCCTTCCTCGCCATGAAATACTGCTGCATTAACCAATACACTGCGTCGGCGAAATGGCATATACTACTATCATGCAGGGTTTGATAATATCATTCATGAGTATATATCTGTATTAATATGACAATTGGTCAGATTGCTATTTTGAAATCCAAAATTAGGAAAGTATGTGGAAATAGCTAAATTCAAATTAAGTCGGAGTCTAAGGGTGTAGAATAAGAAGCATCGAGGGATTCAAAGTACTGGATCGTCAAAGACTATGCCGCATCACTCTTTTCGTCAGATTTGCGGCCTTATGGTCTGCGAACCTTCGTACTAATGAGAAAGCTGAAAAAAGACTTTTTGAAACTGAGTGTCAGCACCAAACGCTACCCAGTGATAGTATCTTGACGCTAGAAACTGACATTTAGTATATTTAGAGTTTCATTGCAAATACCGCTGGATGCCACAAAGCGCATGTCCCGGTCAAGGTTGCGTAGATTAAAAAATTATATCATGATTTCTAGAACGTGAAATGTGAACAGTCCAGTAAATGAATATGGAGATAAAATCGCATTGTTTTTCATTATGAAGTTAAAAAAGAATATAGGACAAAAGAATTTATTTCACTCCATTACAAGTATTGATAACTTTTACGGCCTCGAATTTTTTCTGGGAAGGGAGTGAACCGGAATGAGGTAAACAAAGAATTCGGAGACGTAAAATCCTATTGCCAGAGAAATTAAGCAGGCACCGCGAGAGAAAGGGACAGTTGCCCGGGAAAAAAATTGGACCGAATGCTCGCAGCGGACCCGGGGGGAGGGAAGCAAACTTATTGGCCTGATTTGGCCGCGCAGTAATTGTTTCGTAATTCACGTCAGTTTTTAATGGGCAACAATTTCGTGCGAACGGAGGGCGATTTGGCAACATTGTCCACCGCATCCTCCCCTTGTTCCCTCTCTCACACCAATCTCTTTCCCCACGTCCCCTCCTCTCATTCTCTCCCTCTCACTCGGCGATCTCCTCCGTTATCTCGCCTTCAAACCCCATTTCCCCATCCCCACGCCACGCTCATTCCCACCTATCCTCTCCGCACCGCCTTGCTCCATTCCTCCCTCCCCCCACACTCCTCCAGAGTCCTACCTGCCCGGGTTGGTCGACGCCAGGCGCATTAGCCTACGATTTATGTGTCCCAATGGGCCGGTGATGCCCTCCTGACGTCCCAACACCGAGATGGAGAGCGGGGGAGGAAGGGCGGGAGAAGGAGAAACCGGCGAGGGTGGAAACGCGGCGAGAGAGGGTGAGGCAAGCGGGTGAGATAGGGCGGGGAAAAATGTAGATGTTTCAAGTCGCTGTGTTCACTCCTTTTTTTTTAATATTCCCCCAAAATCTCCCTGGGCCCTCCAGAGATTAGGAGGTCATAATGAGGGAGGAACTAGACGGGAGGAAGACTACTATCGGACGAAAAAGGAAGGGGTAGTAATTCGAGAATCTTCTAATTTGAATTGCTTCGTCTAATACTTCTTCATTTGCAGCCGGTGATGGGAGTAATGCTTTTCTTCCATATACCCTGATCTGACCATGAAGGCAGTTGTTTGATTCCTACATTCAGCCCGCGAGGTGAATCTTAGTTTCTCGTTTTCATATGCCCGAAGATAATCTTTCAGCGTTGTTCTTTTTCATGAGGCGAGGTCCATTTTAATCAGAGATTACATATTCTCCAGGATTTGGTGAAGAAATATGGAACATTTTTGTTTAAGTGAAATTTTAAGTTCTTTTCCTTGGCTGTAAGCTTTATTGAATAATGGTGCACGTTACGGCATGATTACATGCAGCGTTTTATTTTTATCGACGTGAACGTTGAAAAATCATCCACGTATTTAATTCCAAGTTCGATTTTCAGTTCTATTTTTTTCTGAAATGAGAGTTAAAAATTCAGTTATTTTGTGTTCACGCTTCATCCTAAGTCATTGTATGATAGGACCGCGCGATAGAAATAGATACCAAAAGCATTGCATCATTAGACTGAAACTTATCATTTTCCTTTTTATTTTTTTCCGTCTATCATAGTGTTCTTATGCTTCAATTGATTTTATTTATGATAGCCACACCTGATGTAACTTCGATATCCTTTCATTTCCCATCAGCTTCCAGTTAAAAAATTGTATAGGAAGTAACTCATATATTTTTCACCGATACTCCGCGCCTACGAGTGTACACGTACTGTATATGAAAACCGCATTGTGGAATGTCGACTCCTAAAATGGGAAGATGGCGAGGCTAAGTCCGAGGAGGTCTTCTTATACGATATGATTCTATAATTTATCATGATTTCCGAAATACTCCTCGTTGGGAGTTTTGTATTTTGTTGTCAGAATACAGCATGGATAATTGCCTGTCTCAAATCAAAGACTGAAGACTAATTTGGCTGAACGGTTTCGCAAAAACTGAGTTGAACCCGGATCCTCGTCGTAGAGTGTTAATAATCTATTCACCACGCAATTAAGATCTCTTAAAGAGTACCTACTTCTTATTCGCTGTGGATAATAAGTAGGTACTTATAACATTTCCAGTATTTTAAATACCATCAAAAGCTCAAAAAAACGAACTTCAGCTGAAGACGTTTTTCATTCCTACGAGAGGCATTTTCACGCGAGATGAATCAAAGTGTGTTCTTCCCTATTTCCCGTAGGCATTAAGAAAAGCAGTCAATAGCGAGATAAGAAAATAATAATTTCAATCTCAGATGATGCAGGTATTTAGTTCGTTCATTCGTTTAGCTCCTGAACCAGTGCATTGCTCGTAGACCTATGGGCACCTGCCCCTGTTCCTGGAGAGGATGCTACGAACTAGAGACTTCTGCTGTTTATTCAAGCTATCGCGCCAAAGACGAGTTTTTACTCTCGTAAATTACATCAGAATTAGGTGGAACTGTTGCTAGAATTCCAGTGTATCGGTGATTGCATAGGTGAATGCAAATCGACATCTGGCTCAAATAAATCACTTGATAACGTGGAATTAATGGGGCGAAGTAAGCATGTTTTTATCAATTGACATTTCCGTCGAAGTGAGAGAGATTTGTGAGTTATGTTTATTCATGAAATACGAGGGGGGAATAATTAATGAAGGCCATTAAGGAGCATTTCGTTGTATGGGCTACTGAAGATTACTTTTTTATTTTACTTTTAGGAATCTTAATGGACTATTCAGTACTCTAACATTGTCTCCATGAAGTTTCCTGATAGAGAACACGGGAGAGGAATCGACCTCTCAAGTTATTTCCTGGAGAAGAATGCATTAGAGATTTATAATCTTAGTAACGTAGGATTTTTAATTCTTATTCACACAGGCATCCAAACATCCTACCCACGCTATGCTTTTGAATATCAAACAATATCATTATTATTAATGTTATCAGAAGACGAGATGTGAGTTCACTCACAGCTTGCTGAGAAATTTCTTACTCTTGCGTTAATCCACGAATGTCGTATCGGTTTCTGCATACTAAATAACTGCTTTTAATCTGCGATGCATGAAATGCTGAAGATGAGATTTTTCTTAACGATGCCAAGTCAACGGCGTTGAGTAAAAGTGAACGTAGTTTCTTCGAGCAACTGTTCCGCGTAAATGCCTGAAGAGTGGTGGCTGGAATGAGCCGCGGAAGATAAGCGTGCCGTGCTTCAAATGTTGTCTCTTAAAGTACTCGACGAAATGAATTTGTGTGAGCCAATTCTGGCCTGCATAAAATCATAATCTTACTTAGTAGTTAAAATCTTCGGCGTACTTTGCCTCGCTTAGAACTTCTACTAGCAGTGAAACACTACCAAAATAAAAAAAAATGTTCTAAGAATACTGTCGAAATAGCATTCTGTACTGGAACGCTTTCGATGAGGATATTATTTTTACCTAAAAAACAAGACATTTAAGGCTTATGCTTTGCAATGCTGAATTTCAACGCTTGACTTTGTGAGGATGATCCAAGGTCTCCATAGATCTAAGCATTAGGCAACTGATCATTCGGAGTTTTTCAAAGATTATGTAAACAGATATGCAGCAATATTATGCCACTTTGAAGCGAACTGAGACGGTGACCAGAAATGAATAATTCAAAACGAAGATCCTATGTCTAATTCTCATTAATGCCAATACGGACTCGTGAGAGAGCAGCGCATAACGTGAGGATAGAGAGGTCATGAATTCGAATCTCATAAAAGTGGAAACACGATCGTGTGTCATAAGTATGCATTCATCTTTGCCAGATCACTTGTCACGATAGTTCGTTTATTTATGATACATTCACGGCAATACATCGCTACCGAGCGGCTCATGCAGCTTACTTTCCATTCCCTCTCTGCGTTGAAATTGTGGTGTGATTTCATCACCATCATGGTTAGTTAATATGAGGTATGACACATTTTCAGTTACAAAGCTATCATCATGATATGAGGCTCCAATGACCACAGATATTACCTTACGTAACGCTGAAGTCAGGATGAGGTAGCTTAGAGGGTGACAAAGTTTTTGAAAGTTTTCCTTAGCAGTTTTGAGAAATTCTTCAAAGGGCGTCTGTTAATTCAATTAATAGTTATGCGCTGGAGGATGTTGGTATTGACGATCGTATAAATTGAATACCATATTTTTATATGTATACTCACTGTATAATGATTTTAAGAGCTTGGAATTCGGCTACTGTGTGCTATTTCTATCCGCACTTACCTGTACTATAGTAACTAGAATGTAACTTGAATAACTTGGGATATTTACTAATTGTAACGAATTATTTTTGAATCGAAGGGATGTCTATAGCGCGAAATCGTATGAGCTGAGAGTGTATTCTTTGATTTCTCCGTATCGTTTACTTTTAACTGCTGTAACGCATGTTTTCCATAAGCGTTCTGTTAATGACGCAAATTCAGTTCAAATCATCCTTACAATCTGTAACTACGTATCAACTACAAGTGTTTTAATTCTCGGTCATGGAAGTACTTGAGCACTGCTCAATTCGTTCACTGTACAGGGTTTAGAATAGAAAGTGGATTTCCCCGTCATATTTTACTTTATTCAAATCATACTAAGTTCCTCATCTTCACTACCTATGATGTGAGAGTTACAAGGTGCGGTGGCATTTTTTAAATAGGTTTGTTGGAATTTATGATGCGAAAAACTGACAACGGAACACGGCTAGATGCTCCAAAAAAGTCAGCCAACTGCACGGCGATCTCCTGACGAGAATGTAATATGATGGATGCTCTGTCCTGAATTTTCGCCGGACACTCACTAAAAAATCGGATTAGAATGCGTAAATTTGTTGGTATCGGGGTGTGAGGCATGCGAATGAGAGATATATGGAGGGGACGGCAGGGGAGGCAGGCGAGGAAACGAGAGAAAGGAGAGGGCGAGTGCGAATGGGAGGAGGGGAGGAGAAGAGGAGGTCGATCTTGGCATTGGTCCATCCTTTTTCCTCCCCTCTCTTCCTCCTCCTTTCTTTCTCTCTTTTCATTCCCCTCTTCCTTCCATCGTCGTTCTCTCAGCTTCGGTCGTCGTCGGTGGAAATTAGCTCTCGCTAACACTTCCCTCGTAATCCATTTAAAACGCACTCAAAAGCATATAAAGAATCATGTGCTCTCGAACACACGTTAGCTGGTGGGTAACCCGTGTCTGTTCACATCACGCTCGCGCGCGCCGTCTGCCTAAGGAAAACCGTGAGCTGCGGGAGTGAGAGGATCAACGAACAGATTATCATCCACTATTGTGACGCACTGAAGGAGTGGGTGAAGCGAGAATGGGGAAAGCTATGCACATGGGGTGTGCACATAGCAGGTATGAAGTGTTATCGAGGGTTAGACAGCTGCATGGAAGAAGACCCGCGCATGGAGTTAAGAGGCTTTTGTGGATAAAGAGTTGTGGGAGAAGCACTTGAGAATTTTCCCGTGCTTGCCCGCTTGGGTGCATGCGGCGATAGACTCAAATTAAACCTTTCTGTTGATAAAAGAAGAATTTTAGGAGAACCGCAGCCTGTATTGAAACATTTCCTATGGTTAATATCTACATCACCCTTCCTCAACGTGCGATACACTCTGATAAACTCTGGAAGGTTTTGGATTGTATAAGGTTTGACCAATGATGTCGCTGAAAGTGTAGCCGAACTTTTCTTATGGATTAATAGTCAAGTACTATATAGAAGCCTCGAAACGCTGAAATTGAATTGGATTGTAAGTTTGGAAATTAGTGGCTCTTTCCTAAGAATCGGAAGTAAAATCAATTCTAGGGTCGAGGCTTTGGAAGGAAGAATCTTGTAATTAAAATTTCATAGAAACCCCTTAAAATCCTCTGAACTGTAAACCGTATGAAAACTTAAGAATTTTAAAAATTTCTATCTACGGACAATTGCGCTAGTGTTTTCGAATGGTTTGAAATAATTCGTCTACCATTCAAAAGGCGATTGTGGTATATCTTAACTTTTAGTTTATTTTAATAATTTTATTGTAAAATATATAACGAGTTAGGGTATATTTTATATTCATGGATCTTAAATGACATATTTGAGTGTTATCTATCACAGTACATCACGAAGTGTATGCCTGTTCGATGCTGAAGCTAGGTATTATTGACTTAACAGGCTATTATTAGTGTATAATGCGACGCTTTGTCGTCAATGGGAAACAGCTGTTAAATTCATCGAAACATTTTGCCTGGCGCAGTTCGGCAACATTTCCGTGTAAACTTACAGATAAGATGATTTGTGGTCTTAAAGACCATCCACTGAGCAGATACCTAATGTTTCCAGTCGCAAACATGTATTTTTACATCCGGCAATCAGATTAAATAGCTTTTTGCTCATGGCTTAATGATAGAGCTCTGGGCATCTTTCTGTTTTGTTTAGTTAGCTATGACGAATTTTTCTGTTCAAGAGGATATTTTCATCGGGTCGACATAAGTAACTGACATTCAGAAGCTACAGGCCATCCTAGAATGGCAACAGGTGGGTTTGGCTGGGAGCTGAAATCTGCTGTTTGAAAATTATATTCCTGATTGCTAAATTTGATAACGCTGTTTTTCATTCACCTTGTGGTATGCGTACTTATACACATACACGGGAAACCTCTTAAGAGTTGATCATCCACCGATCTAATCTATGTTAATAAGGAAAACTGAGACGAACACCCTGAAGGAGGTTGACCATAATGAGAAAAAAGTGATAGGAAAAATCACTTCCACTTTTAGAGGCTAACGACTTCAATCAGAGGGCAGACTCAGAATAGGGCGCTTTCACCTCTTTAAAAATAATTTTCGATGAAAAGCACGACAGAATTACGTGTGATAGGAACCACAGACAGCGAAAAAAGTTGTCAAGAGCAATGAGCGGTTTCTGAGGAGACAATTCACAGCCATAGATTGCATGTTAACAGTTGGGATAATGTTTCGTTTCCAATAGTGGTCGTCCGGTTTTAAACTCCGCGAGCAATGTGTTCGCCCAAATTTACGTGGACTTTTTTCCTTGCTATGCTATTTGATTTCTTATCGGAAAGGGTAAAAACTTGTGAATAGGAATTTTAAAAATTCATCTGGTGCGAAAAATCTGGTAGACATCAGTTCAATTGACGCTGTTTTCAAAGGGGATTTTATCAGCATCGTAAATAGTCGGCTAATAACTACATACATGAGTAAGTTCTGTCCCTGAATATATATCCAAACCTTATGAACGAAGGGAGAAGTATGCTTTTATTCTTAGTAATGATAGAATAGCTTGTTCTTGACGGAGGAGCGTGCCGAAAATGCTGTTTTCGCGCTGTTAACATGTTTCATTCAAAACTGCTAGAAACGTTTCTTAGTTGACGATTGAAATTTGACGCGGTATGTAAAGCGAAAAAACATGTTTAATTAATTTTTTAACGCTTTTAATGTTTTATTTTTGGCAAAATTATTATTATAGTTAAAAATTTAGATTGATTTCACTCCAAATCTCGTAAATAATGCTTTAAAATTAAGGTTTTATTATTTTAATATTCTATTTGGAAGCTATAGGTACTTTTCATTTTTACTTTTTACCTCTGTGAATAGATATAGAGAAAACGCTAAAAGTCAATAAGAAACTTGCTTAGTGATATTTGAGTGTGTACCTTTTTAAGTTTTTTCACATTTTGGTCTTTCTTTAAATATGATAGCCTTATGAATCACGTATGAATTGTAGAAATGACATTTCCATGTATACCTTTTCTCGTGAAGTTTTAAAGGTATTTTTTAATCTACTACGACGTATTTTTGTATCTTATATTGTTTCCGTTGTCAAAAAGAGTTGAAAAAATTATTAATGTGGTGGATATTGGTGATACAGTAATTTTAATTGCAATTTGCACCGTCAATTGATTCGCACTTCACGGTTCGACCTTTGAGATGGGAACTATGAAATGATCGGAAGGAGATCAAGTTGCCCTAAAAGTGTTACACTAGCTTCTTACGTAATTGCAACTCAATATTTCAGTGTTAGATGGCGAGTAGGACCGCCGAGGAAAAGTAGTCTTTTTGGCTGTAGGGATTAATATATTACCGTATAAATCAATTATTTCTCGGGTCTGTATTCTCAGTTTCTAGAGCCTCAGAGTTGATCGGAGTGAACTGGCATAAGGAAATATTAGGATTTAAGAAAAACGTGTTCCCGGTGATTCGGGTCTCGCGAGGGTGTCGTTTTTTATGGAAGCATGTTTTATTGGATGGGAATAAATTGACAGGCTGGAGTTTAAAGAGGCGAGCTTCTTGTCAACATCTCGTCATGTGTTGAGGAGTTAGAGATCGATCCAGATATAGTGAGCAGGGTGGTGTTGTTGAGGGGGACCATTCTATTATAGTTCCACCCCCATCATCCCCCTTCCATTCCTATCATTCCCAGCGTCACCTCACCCCTATCCACCCTGAAACCCTTCTCCACCAACCAACCTTTCCCTCGATCTACCGACAAGCACCGCTTGCTCCCCGAACTCTTCTTATTCTCCCCGTTGTCACCCCCATTCTATTTTTTCTCTCGTCTCACTCCCCCCATCACTCTTTCCCCCGCATGGGATTAGAATTTGATCCCGCCATCTCTCCCCGATCGTCCCCCGAGGAAATATTTTATTTTTCAATGAGACGGATTCCTTGTCTCGGAGCAGCCAGTTTTAGTGCAGCTTGGATCCGGGATGGTTTACCTGCGTCCGTAATTCATGCCGCGTCTACGTACAAAGACGAATGGTCACTCCCTAGACTATTGTTCCCCCACGAAATCTATCAATTACGTCCAAAACCTATGCGTGCATCACGTTCCCGTGATATGTTTGAAAAAAGGGAAAGTGTTTTATTTGTTAAGGAAGAAGTACGCTCTAGCTTAAATTGAAATGAATTTTTTTATTTTTTGACATCTTAGTGGGTTCAAGGTGAACCATAGCTTGAAATATAATTATTTTGTGACCTTTTTTTTATTACGATCAAAATAATGGTTTGGACACACAATATGATTTTTAGTATAGGACCACGCCACATTGAGATGAGTATCAATTAATTGGGAAGGATGAAGGTCTACAGTTATGCGATCTTAGTGTTGAAAAACTACGAAAAATTGCTGCATAACCCCAGTAAGTTTCTAGCTATGGTTTTTGATGCCTCGTGCGTATGTGGAACCACTCTTATTCATTTCGGCGATGACAGATCGACTTACAGCCGATAACAATTTAAATGATTTTTACCTTTTTCGTGTACTTGTGATTTGACCCGATAATAATCCGCGTGAATGATTTGTCAGCGGACGATTCTGGTTGCGTTTTCACCAGCCCTGGAAACCAGCACCGATGAACGATCACGACGTTGATTCACCGAGGCGCGCTATTTACTTTATATGTTTTCAGGTTGCGCTTACGAGTTCATGAAAGAGAGGGAAATGATCGTTTCTGCCAGACATAAGCTTCAAACACTCTCCGCTGTCCCTTCAGTCCTCCCGACCCAGCATTCCGAGTGCGGAGTCTGCTGTCCCTGTTTATACTCCGATCCGCGCTTCCCCGCGGTCTTACAAAGGGAAAAACAAGGGAGGATCACAAAACCGCTAATGCTTCCATTCCTTTTGGATTGCTTTGTGCGCGCTGGCATCCGTAACTCTCTTCTCATTTCATTTCTTCCCCTCCGATCTTCGCCCCCTCTATTTTCCTCGCCGCGCTCCATACTTACCTCCAACCCCACGGCCGTTTACCATTCCTCCTCCGCCTCCCCCACATCCCAGCCTTAGCACCTCCTTATTCGTCCCCTTACAACGAGCACCCCGAACTGATTCATTCGCTGCTGTCAATGCGGTCGAGCTGGTATCTTCGCGGATGTTGTCGTTGTGCAGTGGCGGCAGGGTAGTGAAAAGGGGAAGAATTGAGGGGAACGGCAAAGGGTTTGTGACTGGTCGGGGGGGATGTTCGAGGGAGGCGGCAAAAGCCGGAGGTAAGACGGGAAGCGGGAAGGGACTGGTGGAAGTGGAGGCGAGGCAGGGCTTTCTGTGCCTCGAATATGTGCAAGATTTGTAAAGATGAAGCAAAAAATCGCTAAGGTGTAATGGAAATGCGATCGGTTTTCCAAGCTTCACGATCAGTAGGGCTGGTCACATTTTAGGCCGAGATTACAAACGAAAATAAGTATCATACATATATCTGAAGCCTTTTTACCTCCTACACGTAAGTTAAATAGTTTTCGTCTCATTTATCGGCTGGAAGTAGTGGCGTACCATTTAATGTATGAGGCGTGAGATTATTGGGAGGATAGTCACCTTCTGGATTGGTCATCAGCTTTGATACTATTGGAATCAGGAAGGGTCGTCGGGTGGAAAGATATCTGGCATCAGCCTTCAAGTATCAATAGTTTTTTCCTTGTGTTTTTTACATTCTATGAATTGATTTCGTACTGTAGTCCGGCATATGATTTTCAACAACACTCGAAATTAACTTTCGAGAATGAGCTCGAAAATACGCCCAGAGACTAAAACTTCTCTTGTGCTTTGGTGGGGGCGTGTTGGAACGTCCACATTCCGTTCTTTACTACGGATTCCTCGAAGCGTCCTCAACCTCAAATAGCTTCGTCGAGAATGAGGCCATGCTGTTTTGTTGTACATTCCGATTTTACGTTAGTTCCGATTGATTGTATGCGCCCTGAGTCGTATGCACTTGAGCTCAATATACTATTTGAACCTCGAGGAGGAAAATGGCGGTATATATTCAGTAAAGGTAGCAGTGAGGACCTAGGGTCATGAAATGGACTAGAAGTTGATGGGGGAGTGAACTTCGATAGGCACAAATTTGCTACAACGGGCTCTTGAAGAATTGTAATCGTAGCAAAAAATCTTTAGCGTCAAAAAGAACGTTAACAAGTTCGATTTTTTTTATTGATGCTCAATTCTCACGCCCATGGTGGACGATAAAAAAGGTACCTCGGGAAGACCGGACTGGTTTTTATGTTTCCCCCCAGGTTCCTGTAGCCCGTAGTAGAAGATTGATGCCTAATCTTACGGCCACCTTTCCCATCTTTTATACCTATATGACGCCCGCCCTCCCCACTTTTCTTTCACTTCATTAGTCTGCGTTTGAGGTGGCAATCAGAACGAGAGGGACTGGACCTTAAATGGCGCAAGTTATTTCATTAAATTATCATTTATTCGTCGTGATTGATTTACTCGGAGACAATCTCTTGTTATTCTTTTCTTTTGCTTTCAATGAAACGATGGAATTTAATTGGTAAATCACTCATTGTAAGTAAATGCTTGCAACCAGGCTGAACGACTGGCAGCTCTTCAACTAATTAAAAAGTTTTCCATCGGTAGGGAACGGGTGTAATTCTTTGTAAAAGAGATTATAATTGTTATTTATTGGGCGACTTCTTAATAGTGAAGATGAAGTAATGGTTTCTCTCTCGTAGAAAGGGTTTGAAAGGGCTACGATGGCGTGGTGGGCCAAATTTCCGCTGTAAACAGTAGGTACATCAAGTGCAGCAGTCTGTAGCTACTTATACCGACATATTACTTCCTGTAATATGAAAGATATTGGAATTGGGAAGGTGTCATTAAGGGTTATACGTGTAGAGCGTAAATTTGGCGATCGCTATGCTACTCACTAAGGTTACCATATATTATCTGTCCTTACATTCGTGGTCGTACCAACAGACGTTAATTAGATCCGGAATGTGTGAATATAATAAGTTATTGCTCATAATTTTATACCATTGGAATGACCGTTGAATGAATACAAAATTAACGTATAACTGATGAGTTTTTATGTGAAAAGAAGTAAAAGTGAAAAGTTCCGATGCATTAGGAACTTTATCCATCGGCCGTGCAGGTGAGTGAAGAGCTTAAAATGAAAGTTAAAGAACTACCTTCGCGTTATTTCTTTCCCAATTTTATATTTGAAAGTTGTTTTTACGTGGAATATGACGAATTGATAATCAAGGGGTTTTTCAATGTATTCCTATCATTTATGTAATTTATGAAGTTATTCTATTCAGGTCGCGGACACTCCTTCTGATTCGTTATTCTGTCCCGCAATTAAGTTAACGTGGATAAATTATAACATTCCAATTCCCTTTTTGTGTTTCCTATATCGAATAAGATGGCGCTAACTTGAGGTGCATAAAGCATGAACCAATCGCTAAAATAAGTTTTAAGTTGACTGTTCTTGAGTAACTCGAAGTAAATAGCAAGAGCAGCAATGGATGGTACTGAAGGGTAGTTCATTTTTTCTGTTATCTCGCAATATATTTTATAACCTCTTCACTCAAAACGATGGGCGATAACGGTGTTTTCTTGATGCTATCATAACATCAGACGTCTGCCATCACATTAATATGATCCGTATTTTTTTCTTCCGGAGAGAAATCTATATTTGTCATCAGCCTTATGAAGTACTACCAAAGTCCTTGATTAAAAATAAAAGCAGATTTCCAACACCACCTTGCGTCTCTTTGGATCAACGGTCGTATGATCAATATGCTCCATGGTGTCAGTTATCAATCACCATTGTGCTTAGTATGGGTCGATTAACGAACAAGGTGCTTCCTTATCAATAGAAATAACATTTTTTAAATGAAGGTAGTACAGTTCAATTAATTTATTTCTCGTTATCAATACTGAGGCGATGCTGAATAAATATCATTATCAATTTTTAAAGTTATCATTTCCTCATCACTGATAAAAGTTTCAATGGTGGATGAATCAATATTTTCAAGTTCTGGTTTTTTCATGTCTGGTCAAACATTTTCGTGCTATGGTAACTATTATTGAATCGCTCATCTGTCTAATGCTAAAACCAAACAGACAAATCGAATACAATGCGCCTTATCGAACTAAAAATAACAAGAGACTCCTAGTTAAACATATGCTGACGGTGAAGTGGACGTTATGAAATCGGGGGGAATGCTTATTTTACTAGGAAACATAAAAATTATTTTATGACATGTGAGTTTCTTTCTTTGAGTGTGATATTCAGAATTCGTAATCCTATTTTTTTTGTTTAATTTGATGTATATAACCTGTGCTCTTGAATGATCGAAGGAAGTGAATTAGAGAACTGAAAGGAAATCATCCGTTTTGAGTCAAAGGATAATTGGCAGACAATTCTCACTAAAACATGAGGAATGCATCTTTTTGTGAATTTTGGCGGTAAATTTACACTTAAGACAGTGCTTTGGTACGTTTTATGCATGGCTTCTGTATATTGCTACTTTGGTACAAAAATCCATGAAGTCATTAGTAATTGGTTTCCAATTTTGTGGCTGTATTTTGTGACTCGGGAGTTAAATAAATAATTGTTCATGCAGAAACCCTAAAACAAATTGAATTTGTGCAAAGGCATACTGAATTAGGGTTTGGAAAATCGATTTCGATTTTAATTTTTTTTGCAAACGTTTTCTCACTAAATCGCTTCCGAGCACTCGCCTTCTTCAAAATAGATTCGCCAAGTCCGAATATCGTCTTCTGCGTTTTGGCCACGAAGTGTCAATCGCACTGTACAGTAGGCTGCGTGCGTTGGCCGGTATGCGTTTTGTTTGATGCGTCACCGTGCTACTTGTGTTGCGCTCGTGTCGTGCCGATCGGAGAGCAGTTTTCCGCCCTTTGCATCAGCCATGGCTCCTCCAAATGCTGTTTGACAGTATTATAGCAAGCAAACATTTAATAATAAAGCCTAGTTTAGGTTCATGGAAGCTAGTGCTTCCATTAACACATATTTTGCATTTTGTTTCAAGAGCACACACGTATTTCAGCAGACAATTACTTTAATACTTAAAATTTCAATTACGATTTTACAATTATTTTGGTCAAAAAATCGAATTTCTGGAAAATCGATTTTAAAAACCAAAATCAAAATTCGATTAATCGGAAATCGATTCTGGATTTAAATTTCCAATCCCTATACTGAATATGGAATTGGAACAGGATAAGACCGGTGAGATGGATAAAGTCGTTATTATAATTAATTTGGAGCTTCAAGTTTATTAACAAAAAAATCGTAAGAACTTGTGCATAAATTCGAAGCAGATTTTTTTTACAGCTTCATTAAAATGTTATAAGATATCCTGCGTGTTACGCAAGATTTCATCGTGGAAATAAGATTAGTGAGATAGAATAATGTATGTACATATAGAAATTTAATCCGTGAGAATCAAGTTATCAAAATAGGCGTCATGAAGATCGGATATGTATATGTAGATATTATAGTTTGTAGCATATGTATATTGAAAAGATCTTGCTGCCGCATTTGAACTATACCCATACATGTCTGCCGTGGAGAACACGGTAAGGAATGCGAAAGAGTACTCAACGATATGATAAAGTTTATTCTTTCGAAAATTTGTTGAAGTTAGGTAGTGTGTACCTTCGTCATTTATTACTAGCAGCATTTAAACTATGCTGGAGAGACCTTTAGGATTCAATTAACTACGTAAACGCAATGTTTTTTCATTGGCTTTTTCTATTTTTACTCTGAGAAACGAGCTACTGCTGCTTAAATATCATGGGAAGTAAACCAATCACGTTTATCGGAGGTAATTTGAATTAATTTGATCTCTCGCGTACCTATTTCATGATTTTGTTTAATAAACGGCTTTCAAAGGCGTTGAATTTTATTATGACATTACTTAATCAGTGTAATCGAATGTTTTGTACGAAAACGCCTTGCGTAAGCATCCTCTGAACACCGGTAGCACACCAGCGTCACCACGATGGCGGCAGCATGATGAATTAGCGCCATTTTCGCCATCCTTCGACCAATGGGATGGAGGGAATGGATTCCTAAACCCGGAGATCGAATGGTATGGAACATGCTCGAATAATAATAATAAAAAACCACCCGACCCCACACCGAATACGTCAAACACTTCGATGGGCATTCTACTCGAAAGAAGAACAACGGGCCGAGGGACCGCCCATTGTATGCGCTGCGAAGCAATGGGGGCCATCGCCTTGGGTTCGAGTCTTGTCAAGGGTGTACAACTTGAGCGGACGCCTGGCGTGAAACAAAAGATTCTCAAAGGGATAGGGAGGGGGTTGGAGGCGAAGGGAAGAGGGCGCGAAAGCGCTTTTGGAATGGATTGTGGGAGCGCGTCGAGTAGGTGGAGAGTGGAGGAGGGGGGGATAAAGAGGAAAAGGTTGCTGTAGAGAGAGAGAGAGAGAGCGCGGGGAGGGAGGAGAATACAAGAGGTGGAGAGAGGAATGAGGGGGTTGGAGGAGGGCTGAATGAAGGATTTAGTGAAGAAACGAAAGGGAGAATTCGAGAGAGAGAGAGAGGAGAAAGGAAGCATAGGGGCGTCGGGATAGGAAGAGCGCGGAGTTCGGAGGGGGTTGTGTGTGGGAAAGAAAGGAAAAAATAAAGCGCTTTCTCGACTCGATATGTGTGGGGATCTGGAGGAAGGAAGAATGAGCAGGGTTATGGGGAGGGTGAGCGAGCTGAGGGAGAGAGGCGGGTCCCTTGTCCGGGAAGGGCAGGTTACGGGCCGGATGAAATGGTTGGGCATGGGGAAGGTTGGTGAAGGGGGGCGGGGAGGAAGAGTGGGGGGAACAGAAAGGGTTTGGTCTGTTTGGTGAGAGAAAAGGGGGTAGGTGGTTCGTTTGCGTCGAGTGGAGGGAGAGTTTTTTTGAAGTTTCGGAGAAGAGGTAAAGGAGCGGCCTGTCCTAAAAAAGTGGATCGCGACGACGTGGGAAGAAATATGGGAAGTGAGAACCAAGGAGAGAAAATGATTCTGAGTGAGTGGGGGAGGGTACCTACTTACTTTGATGAACGGTTGGTATAGCACGCGGAACTTCCATGTTGGAAATACATTGCGTGAGTTAGTATTTGAAAATGATCGGGCAAGTTATATAGTTGCGATGGAAGCAGGAAAAGGTCAATTGTTTTGGCTGGAGGAAACTGACTTTATGGTGGAAAAGGGCAAGCGAAAAAAATATGCCACACCTATGCTTTTTGAATTGAAAAGTGGAATAGATGCATATACATATTTCCTTTATGTATCGACTTCAATCATGATCAGTGAACGCCACGTTGGAGAGGAGGGCGTATAATTGTCTATTGAGCGTAGTCGATATGCCAAACATTACTAGTAGTAGTAGGCTTGAGATGGTGAGGGGAGTGCTCTCAGGAAACTGCGGGGAATAACAAAAGATGGGAACGATGAGGGTTGGATAGCAGGAAATGACCAGGGTAGATGTACGGGATAAAATAGATGAACAAACTAGGCTACAGACGATGAAGGAAGAGGTGGGGAAGAAGAGCGTGTTTTGTCCGAGGGATAGGGCATCGGATTGGAAGAGGTGAAATGTGCAACAAGCGAGTGGGATGAAGGCAAGGGCGGAGGGAGGAGTGTGCGGAGGCGAAGAAGGTGGTAAAGGGGTGAGATAGCACACACTAAAGTCCGACCCGAGAGTTATTACCAGTGTTACAATCGACGCCGACTTCCCAATACCTTTGGTGTGTGCGTAGCAAGGGTGTGGGTGAGCAGGATAGCTAGAAAAGGGATTGCTGGGAAAGAGGGAGACACTCTGAGGGGAGGCCACAACCTCCCTCCTTGAAATATTTCCCTCCCCTTCCATACGCGTCCACCTCAACTGCAGATCTCATCCTATCCTCTTTCCCCTCCCTCCACTCCTAAGGAAAATCAAAGAGAGTAAAACATGGAGGCATGCTGGGTATTACCCATGGGCATGTGCGGAGTGTGGATGGCGTTCGAGTCGTTAATCGTTTATTCGGTGGAAGGGCTGTAAAGATCTATCCTGAAGTCAAAATCACTCGATGCATAAATTATCTATCTTAGCAGAGATTTATGATAGTAATCTTAAGCTAGAGGTTATTTTGCGTAGTCGATTTATCTAGTCCTGTACTGTTAACATGCTATGTCATACGTCTATTCTTAAAAGTAATGCACCTTGAACGAAATGTTTCACTATCTCCTTCCTTTCACCGTGATGGGAATGTATGTTTTTTTACGCCGGAATCATCAGATAATGGAGGAAATATGATGAAATCGATCGGGTATCCGAACTTCTCGAAAATAAGAATTGAGACTAAAGTCTGCTTCTGTTTTATTCATTATTGCAGCTCATATCATTCTATTCTATTAAAATTGATCTATCAACATTATCAGATTATATTTTCAGAATAACGCTCTCTCAACCAATGAAAATGTTCACATATTTTTCAACAATAAGAATCCAAATGTGTGCTTGAACAGATATGGTATCTCTTTTATAAAAATATATGAATGGAATGAAGTGGTTTTTAAAGATAAGATGCATTTGTTCAGATAAACAAGTTCCTTGAGCACGGAATCCTCGTGAAATACAAGACTGATTGATTCACTCTTTTGAGGGCACATGGTAATATGATAAGCGAATCTAGTGTCCGGACAGTTGTACCATTCAAAGACTCGAAACGGTGAGAGTCCTCATTGTTCCTGCTGCGGAGTTCAGACTCTGCGGGTTCACTCCAGATTTGGATTTTGTGGGTTTCCAGCTTCCTTTCGTCTTTCAGAGGTGACCGAGGAAGAGTGGCCGCTAGCTTACCTGTGAAAAAGAAAAAAATGGAGGACGGTTAGCTGAGTTATCACACTGAACCGCGCACATTAATGTGTATAAATTTAGTACCTATCAAAAATGATGCAGCGTTTGGCAAGAATAGGCCATATAAAAAAAGATTGTAAGGATCAACGATGAGATAGCTTATAAAATAGCTTATTTTCTATGAGCAATGAAACTAGCATTGCACGAAGTCATGCAAAAACTGTACGAGGGAAACATTCCGTGGATAATAGAGTGTTTTCCATGAAGACATGATGATCGAAATGCTTAGTCCAGAGTGCTGGGATTTGGTTTGGAAACCTTTCAGTTGAGCTTCATTGACGAAAATCATCTCCCATCAAAAATCCAAACGTGAAAGTATTATTCTTTCTGGACGGATATCCAGCCTCAGGTCGCATATAAACAATTTTTTTTCGGGATGCACTGAAAACTTGTGGTGGGAATTACATTTTTTCAGTTAGCGGTGCTTGTATCACCATAATTTGGGGTTGTCGCTGCGTTTTACGAGCAAATATCCTCTTGTCAAGCGTTCCAGTCGACAACAGCCTTCACTTAAAACGAATCTGAGCATCTCGGCGAGCGATAAATTTTTCATGTTATCGTGGCTATTGATAAATGCTAGCGCAGTATTTAATTTGGTATGAATGTGTTCCTCTCAATCCAACCTATACTGCTTTGTGAAGATAAGGAATCACTGGGATGATACCCTTACGACTGCTGACATTGTCGGTGACTTACGAGCTCTGTTCCGGATAATGTAAGAAAAAAAAAATATATTTTTGGTTTGAATCTTAAAGCATTTTGTCTCCAGTTGACTCATATAGAATGTTTTGAGGAGGTAGTCAACTCAATGTCACTTGCTAAGTTATTGTCAGCTTAGTTTGAATGCTAAAGTAGTAGGCGTTGTGTTAAATCGCAAAGAGACGTACGATGCTGACAAATATTCTGGCAAAAAGTAAGCCCATTACACCTACCTTCAGTCCAGATTATTGCATTGTAATTTTTTATGGTGACTTACTATTGATGCTCATTTTTCACATTAACGATTCCTATTAATGGTGTATGTCAGTCATATTTTCATATATGAACGGCAGATCAGCAGATTTTATTAACTGTTTCTCACTTCACGGTAACTGAATTTATCGTATGTGTAGCGGGTTGATGGTTTGGCGGAGAATTATTTTCCTGTGTTGAAACGATAAAAGTGTTCAGTCACAAAAGGAGTCCTGGGCGTCTTGAAAAAATTCCCCGTACCCAGTTTGGTTGATTTTTTCTCAAAAATCCTATGTCACGCGTTCAGGTCCATAAAAACCATTCCGTCGCGGAATTTCCCGCAGTTTTATTTCGAAGATATTTTATCGAGGGCAAGGAAATTTCAATGATTCCACTGGGTTTACAAACCGATGAGAGCGCGTTGGCTGCGCATAGTGTCGGGGAAAAAGACTCACGCCGTATGGTAACGTCTCGAGACGGGCCAGGCAACGACGCCCGCTGAATTCATGATGGCGCTACATTCCCGTCATCGGGCGATGACGATTCCGTATTCGCGGAGAATAAATTCTGTCGCCTTCGGACTGCGGGACGCGTAATAGCTGAAAAATGCGCATGGAATGATGTTGAGGTGAAGCCAAAGGGGGGGAAATGGGTGGCTGGGGGCGAGGGGCGGCCATAATGAGATGGGAGATTGAAGTGTGGTGACTATGGGAAGGACAGTTGAAGGCGGCGGGGAGAGGAAGGCGAGCAGGGCTCTTGTTCGGGAGGAAAGAATGAGCAGGGGTGGGAGGGAAAAAGGTCGTAGTTATAGATTGGAACCAGATGGGCTTCTCGAAGAACAAGCATTTCGACGAGGTGAAGGGTAGATGGACTTTTTTTCGGAGTACTGAGCACTGGGGCGATGGAACGAAGCGAGTGAGAGCTAAAAGGTGAGAGGGGAGCAAGGAATGACGTGTGTTCGAATATTCTGCTATATTCCGATGTGCTCTCAGATCGTCTTTCACGTATTTTATGTGATGCACCGGTGCAAAATATGTCATTAGTTCGTTGCTCTATGCCCTGATCTCCCACTCCCTGGATCTGACTATGATCTCCGGAATTTTTATGTATCTGTTACCGTCTCTGTTTTTCTGCTCTGCTCGCGTTACGCAGTCTAT